>OX459122.1:18895000-28895000 GCA_949775105.1 Oldenlandia corymbosa var. corymbosa | reverse complement strand
GCTATATAGGTGGGAGGTGGGCTGGTTGGCCGGTTGGAAATTTTTGGAAAAAAAGGAAAGAAAAAAACTGTCATTTTTGTCATTAATGTTTATTTATATTTTTGGAAATCCTCTGGTCGTTGATTTTTTGTTTTTTCTTTTATTGGAATTAGAGTACCACGTACCACCAACGTTTTGCTTATGTTGCATGGTTGCTATTTTAAGCCTCTAACGTACAATAAACACATGACCTTGTTCTTGGTTTTTGAAATCTCGGAAATTTTCTTCCAGGAACCTCTATGAACATCATCGTTGATTTCTTAGGAATGAAGAATACATAATTTACCTAAGAGATAGACCGGATCGATTATTCCACTTACCGGTTTAATCGTTTCACGGGCATAGTCAGGATGGTAGTCCGTGAAAGAATTTTACCGGAACAAGTACCTCTAGAGTTTTTCTGACCTTGAGAGATCTATCGACGTCTTAAATATGTAGTTTCACTAATGAATCTTTAAATGTTGCTTAAAAGGTAATTCTATATATTAAAACTATTTCAAAGACCAAAATTTTAAAGGGATCTTATCGACTCCGAGTAAGTTTAAGTGATTGTGACAGTCTCTGATATAAAGAATAGTTACTTGAAAAATTAAGAACATATTGTCGCCGTAGCCTTTATAACGACCCTAGTCAGAGATATGACGGTATAGGTTTTGGCTTCCGACTCTCTTAGCAATAGGATTCGATTTGAGAGTTTTAAGTCAGTTATCACGAAAGATTTTACGTAAGTTATGTTTCCAACGCTGTCACCTCAATTGTAGTCTCTAACGGTTATGGAGGTCAAGTCATGAGCGTTTCATTTGTTGATATAGTTTTACTTGACGCCAGTTCTTATAAAACTTACGAACGCTTTCTTTGACTGGTCTAGCGATTGGACGATGAGAGAATTTCATCTGTCACAACGGACCTCACTCAGTGTCGGCCCTTTACTCCCCATACGTAGGAGGTACGAACTCTTTCTGCTCGTATCTGTTGACCGAATGGTCGTTAAACTAGGGTTTTAACTGTCATGACGTAAGGGGTACGATCTGCTCGTATCTGTTGACCAAATAGTCGGTAAACAGAGTTTTAACTGTCATGACAATTTTTATTGGCCATGACAATATCCATTTAAATCCGATCCTTTTAAGCCTTAGCAGTTAGCAGTAGCTTTCGAATATTCTGGATGTCAGCGAGTTAGAATTATCATACTTTTATAAGGCATTTTTAATTTATTTTTAACAATTTTCTTTATTTATTTCTCATATGATATTCTATTATAATTTTTTGATATATATAAGGGAAAATTACAAAAATGGATATCACTAAAATTTAACACTTTTATCGAACTTTAAATACTTAAATCTCAAGAGTTAGGTATAAAAAAGAACAGTATGATACAAGTATAAACTATTTTTTTAGAAGTAAAGGGAGTAATAAGAATTAAATTTGTGGGAATCATGACTTATTACAGTGGTTAGGGCTGGAGATTCCAGGTTCGAGCTGTCCATATAGGTTTACAGTCAGAAGGTTAGAGAAGGCCAAAGGCAACCCTGGGGTTAGGTTGCAGTTCAGGAGGACAAGTAAAATAACATAGGAATTAAAACGGCACATAAAATAAATTTTTGTAAAAAAACCCCTAGGGCTACACTAGTCTACAACGGGAAAAGATGAGAAAAATATGTAATCGGGATACACAAGGCAAAACTATTTTGTGTAATTGGACCATAACCTGTAACCCTTAAGGATTTTATTGGCCAGTCAGATTTTGGCCTTAAGAGTTTTGTTGCACTTATCATACTGATTGGGTTACAAAGACCCAATTCCTAAGAAGTGGGGATCCCATACAATGACTATGTCTTGGATTTTATGGGCCATTGAGGAAAATTCCAGCAGTCTTATTGTTGGGCCTAATATAGTTTAATGATTCTTGTGATGAAAACATGTTTTCTGTTAGTAAACTAGCCAGAATTTTAGATCGATATGTGGAGTTAGCTATGAATTATGATGATAGAGGGCACACACAGTGACGGATTTAAGGGGGGGTCAGGGTGGTCGATCGACCCCCCGGCTGGCCGGATTTGGCCAAATTTTTTCTTAGTAGGGTGTCCGTTATTTGAAATTTTTTCAGTTCGACCCTCCGGTGACGGTTGAATAATCTTATTTTTGACCCCGCGATTTGAAAATTCTCGTTCCGTCACTGGGCACACAGTTGAGTTAAAAGTTTTGAATCAAAAAGTTACACCCCATTTGTCCATAAAAATAGTTCAAATTATAATGTGGACCAAAAACAGAATGGTATAAGGGGGGTGATTGTATATTTTCACTGAAGGTATCATTTTTTTTGTTATAGATATACTTTTTATAATATACTTTCTCTGTACCCAAAAGAATAGTCCATATTCACTTTTCAGATTTGCACAAAAATTATTATAAATCTCAAAACTCAATGTGAATTATTTTTTTGGGATTAAAAAAATACTTCATACGTCCCGAAATGATTATCTAATTTGGGATTCTTTTTAGTATGTATTGAAAATAAAAGTGAAAAATCAAAGATAACCATCATAGTGGGACAACATGAATATATACTAGTACTAGATTTGAAACCAAAAAGTTTCATAAATTAACCAATTAATTTTTAGAAGTTTCAATCTGTAGAAAAAGTAGTCCACTTGTTGCACTATTTGAGTTTGATAAAATAAATTATTAAAATAAAATGTAGAAAGTAATGCCATAGTTCCATTTCGACACAGGATCCTCTATGTCACTTTCTTATGACACTCACTGTGACACAATCTAATTACTCTTTATAAATTATATAATTTGTGCTAATGCATATACCATTCACAATCACTTTCGAACTTATATATCTTAGGACTAAGGGTTCACTTTTTTGGGTTAGGGCTTATTTATTTTGATTTTCAAAATTAAAAAACTCAAAAAAATAGCAAAATTTCATAAAAAATAAAAAATAGATATAAAAAATAAAATAAGAATATGAAAATTATCTACATTGAAAATATGTGACTTTAGTATATATTAGCTCAAATTATATAATTGATAAAGAGTAATTAGATTGTGTCACGATAAGTGTTACAAGAAAGTGGCTTTCTCCGAGTGCTAGATTGGCCCCGACATGCCACGGATCTTTTACATTCGGAATAAAAGACAATACGTTAGAGAGAAAGATTGAAGATAGTAATTAGATAGATGAAAAATGGTTACGTTTCATCCAAACAAATACGTTTATAATAAAAAATATCCAAACAAATAAGAAATTAATTATTTCTAATTTAAATTTTTATTTTAATATAAACTATAATAAAAATAACAATTCAAATTAAACAATTATTTCGACCCGGAGGAATATAAACTTTTGTATGAATCTCTAAAATTCGAAAGTACGGCATTTTTTGTTTAAGACGACATTACAACAACATCCCGCATTATAATCAAGTAGAAATAGTATCAACTTTATATTTATTTTTGTTTTTATTACAAAACACATGCTCCTACATATGGAGACAAAATGTATACAGAATGACTAAACATATCGCCGTCAAAATGCTCATTTTAAATCGCAAAATACATACCAGGAGCCCCTCGTCATCAATTGAAAGTACTGTTATACATTTTTTATTCTTTACTTTATATTTTAGAGTACTGTATATATATGATATTAAGAAAAGAAAACTAATTATTACCACTACTACACAATTTTAATAATAATTTGAATTTGAATCTGAATTCAAATATTAAAAGACAAAAGTGTACATGTAGAGTAATTAAACATCACAATCAGAAGAATATTATTATTATTTTTATTAAAATTGAAAGCAATATTTTCAAGAGAGTACAGTATTACATTTTGGTGATTATTTTTAATCATTTTTAAAAAAGGAAATTCGGTTGCCTGATGGCTAATGGCTTCCTCTAGTGAGATGCAGGCCTTTTTCTCCATTGTTATTCTTTTTCTGAAAGGGGTTTTTTTTTTTTTTTTCTGGTGTAACTCGTTAAGTTCAAATGTTTAATTCTTGAGACGGATGCATAATACACAATTGTGAACTGGAATATCTTTGGTCTAGTAAATTAGTGTTATTAATTGGCCAATTCAGCTAAATTGTTGCACTATATTCGAACCGATTTTAAAAAGATTTATTAGGGATTTTTTCATTGGTCAATTAATTTTGCCGTCAAACACAACTTAACAGTTTAGCAAATATCAATAATGTAGGTATAGTTTTAGGTGCACCAATTCCATAACACACAAAAGAAAAAAAAAATAAAAATCCCCATAAATAAAACATCTGAAAATCTGAAAAACTTGTCTATTGTAGAATGGCGCCAGTGTCGTTTGAAATTTGGGTACAGTATTCTACTCTTTTTTTCTGTTAGCCGTTAGTCGGCATGTTGGCCTACGTATGAACTGCTTATGCTTGTCACATGCATATCTACTACAATTTAATTTCACGTCAAAGTTTATCAACCAAAATTTTTTTAAAAAAGACAAAAAAAAACTAATCCGTAACGAAATATTTATATTAAAAATCATTAATTTGATGCCAAGTGCCAATCAATAAGCATGCAGTAAAATGACAATAGTAAACGACGTACGTAGAATGCATGGATACATCATCAAAGAGAAAAAAAAAAATTTCCAAAATGAGTTGCAAATACGCTCCTCCTTACGTCTCTTCTTTTTGTTTGGTTACTCAAATCTTGAATGAGTTTAGCAAAGGAACTTTTTTCTAATTATGTGCTAACCTGTTTGGAATCACAGTCGAGAAATCCTTTCAGTCTTCATGTATGTACTTGCACAGACACTCACACCAATTGTTTTTAATGAGAAAAAATGAAGCAGTCTTTACAAATGAGGAGTTTAAAGCATGATCGTGTACTTTATTATTTCTTCTGTTCCAAAATGATTGTTTTATTTAAATTTTCATTTTTAATATATAATTTAAACGGAGAATGAAATCTAAACCGGACAATTGGGACAGAGGGAGTATTTGATTTTGGAACTTGTTGCATCTTCCTTAATAAATATCATTACATGTCGAAGCCAGTGAGATCCACAACGGACTATATATTGGGAAATCATTTCTTTTACAACATAAACAGTGATTTCAATTTTCAAATTTAGTGTCACAAAGAATTATGATTCCTCGATAGAATTTTTCCAAGAAAATAAAAGTAGAAGACTTGATCATGAGATCATCCAATTGAACACTAGTTGGGAATATCTCAGAATGTCCAATGTTCTTATTAACTACTACCTCCGTTCCTTATTATAAGAGGTTTTAGACATGGTTTCTTTATTCCTTTTTATAAGATATTTTATTTTTTCAAGCTAACATTAAATATTTTTTTCCCCATTTTACCCCTTCAGCAGTAAATTCATATAAAAATTTTAATGCCATTACATCTTTTGTAAATCTTAAAGAACGACATTAATTAGTCAACAACTACTGACTCTGTTGGAAAAAAGAAAAAATGTTTGATCTTCTTCTTTGTTTTGGAAAAGAGAATATGACATTAGTAATTAAGAGCGAGATTATTAGGAGACAGTGGTCTCGGAAAAAAAAAAACTCAAACCTGTAAATGGTCAAAACAATGTTGAGAGATTATTGCCACTAAATGGGATTCTTTATAAGGGTCGAATTATAATTAATCTGAGGGTAGTATATACATATTATTATTAAGAGGCCTCATGTGAATGAATTCTATGTAATTCGATCCGACACGAAATAAATCTTTAAGTCTTAACCCAGGCTAGTAAACGAAAGAAATGCTACTTTTAGTTGCGTTTTCCGTGTCCTAAATTTAGCAAACATAAGATACTAAGAACAGTTTGAAAGTGTTGCAATACGTAGAGGTAAAATGGTAAATAAATATTTACATTGGATTCCCTAGGTTTTTACCATTCCCCAACACGCACGCACTATGTAGTGGACTCGATTTCAAAAAGTCAACGGTCGGCCAAGGGCCATGCTGAGATCTGTAGTCCAATTTGTTCAGTTTGAGGCTTTTGAGTTGAGCATAAACATTTCAAACTTCTGAACTTTTTATAAAGTAATTTCCCATTATAGTCTGTAATACTAATCTCATTATAGTCGATTAAATTGATTGGCACGAAATATTAAATCGATTGTGTTTGTGATTTTTTATCTACTCTATTTCTTCCTCACAATCGAAACTCATTTTTTGATATCTCGTTGAGAAAAAAGTCTTTATTTTTTGCCATTTTTTAACCCATGACAAAAATTACATCTTCATTAGAAATTACTATAAACAAAAAAAAAAAAAAAAAACTTTCTATAAGTAGATCTAGAGAGAGAAGCTTCAAGTATAGAACAAGCATGAACCACACAATCCAAACATTGGGTAAATTCTGGTAGTACGTAAAACATTAGATTCCCTTTGTGCAGAACATGCCTGAAACCATGAGTTGTGTCTCATGTGATGAAAAGGTGAAAGCAAAGGATGGAAAAGTTATAAGCTCATGGGATACCCCTCTCAAGATCTTAAAGTGTGGTTAAAAAGTGAAAAATTCTCCTTGAAGTTTGGGACACTATCATTTACTATTTTGATGAATTTCATGCACCTTACTACTACAAAATCCACAACCACAACCACCACAAGCAGGAAGCGCAGAATATCCCAACATTTTGACATTGTTCTTCTACTCTACTTGGATCCATATAGGCCTTTTTCTATTTTTATTTTTTTTTCATTGGTAAAAACAAAGGAGGATGAGGATGTTTGCATCTTCTGGAAATCAGTGCAAAACCCTTTTTTTCTCTTTCCATAACATGCTAATTAAGTGAAGTCAAATCCCATGTTAAATCACTGTTAGAAAAAAAAAAAAAACCCTCACCCACACACACACACACACACCCCCCATAGAGACACCAAAATCAGCATAATTGTAGATGAAAGTAAGCTTTTTGTCTGGTAATCCTGCGGAAGAGTAATCTACAGATTGAAAGAAACATGCAAAAATATGGAAGGAATGAGAAAATTAAGGAAATTAAACTGCGTTTTGAATGAACAACTTTGAAGTACTGGATCTATATGTAAGTAAGTGGTAGAATTAATGTTGTTACTGATTCAAAGTACACAGATTGGAAAGAACTAATACAATGATGATCTTGTTATACAAGAATCTGAAACTAATTAAGTTACAGATTCGATCTCAGAAAAATCTGCAGATAATTACTACTTGCTAGAACAATGAACAATCATGGATCTAAATAAGTCTTCCAAATTCTTTTTTTTTTTTTTCTCAACGACGTATATATAAAAACATAAACCATCATCTTCCCGAACGAGTTGTACGGGAAGAATCTAAATTACACCCGCCGGTTACAACATTAATTAATATACCTGTGGTTTTGGAAGTTGAATCAAATTATAATCAAGATCCAACAATATTTCGTCTTAAGCAGTTAGCTTCAGTCGGTCATTTCTTCATCATCATCATCACTCTTTCTTTCTTAGTTTCTAACTAAGAGAAAAGATTAACACGTCTTGAACCTTCTTGCGTCGGTCAACCATATATTAACTTGGAGTAGTAAAAATCAAAGGAATAATATTTTGATATAAGTTAGCTAGCTAGCTTTCTTTCCTGACCTTCTTGATCTTGTTTCCGAAATCTGCCCGCACGGATTCCGGGAACATGGACTCCACTTCGTTTGTCAGATCAAGAAAAACCCTTTTCCGGCAACGGTTTCTCTTGATAGCAGCGGCTGCCGCCGCGGACGGAATTGTCTTTGGCTTTCTTGGAGCTGGCGGACAAACTAAAGCCGGGATTTTGTGATCAGAAGACGTCGGAGTTGATAACCCATCCACCACTTCTTCCTCCATATCTTCTTCCTCCGTCACCGCCGGCAGTTTCACTTTCAAAGAAGCAAAGAATTCCATATCTTCTTCATCTTTTTTCCTCCGATCATCGAATCTGCAGGCACCCATTTTCTCAGTTGATGACAGGAATATATTGCACCCAATGATATGATTGGCAACATTTGAGGATGAAGGTGAAGAATCTTTGTCAACGCCGGCCGAGCTGGGAAGAAAAGCTTTCTTCGGAGAATCGGAAAAACCCATGAAGGGAATTAGCTAGGGGGAAAGAATTTTTTTTTTTTTGGAAAAATGATTTGAAAATGGTGGAATTAAAGAATTCCTGAAGTTTAGAAGATTGAAGGAGACAATATTGTTTACACAGAATTGGGGTGAAAAAAGAAATTTGTTATTAAGTGAATTATATATACTTGGGGGAAAGGGGGAGTATCTACTGTTGACCTGGGAATAAAATGCACCCTTCACTAAAACCACAAACATACAACAAAACTACAAAAGGGGGCTTGTACTACACTACTTACCCTTTTTAAAAGGCCAGCTTTATGAAACTAGCTTGGGTTTCATAATCTCCCTTTTCATTCTCTCTCTCTCTCTTATATTTGGTATTTCATTGGTTCCTTAAAAAGGAAAAATAAAATAAAATATTTTTGCACTTTTTGAAGCAGAGAAGAAAACAAACTTTTTCATTTATTGATAGAAAATTGGCCGATTATCATATTAAATTCTGTATTATTCCCTCTGTTCCAAAAAAAAAAAAAAAAACTTCATTGAGTTTTAGAACTTATACTGTTTTTAGTATAAATCTCAAAACTTAACGTGAATTAGTTTTTTTTTTCTATATATATAGAAAAAGTAGTATTTTTACTCGCCTAGCAAAAAAAGAGTATTGTGTTTTGTACTGCAAATTTTTAATCATCAAGACTTTCATTTTGAGATACATAGAAAACTGTCTCGTGTTTATTCATCAAGGAATTATGTGTGGTTTTTTTTCTAGCGAGAAGTCTTGTCCAAATTTTTTTTTTTTAAAAAAAAAATCTAGCGAGACGGGAAAAAGGAGAAGAAAATAAAAGGTGCTGTTAGTTCGGGATATTACTACAATACTAGTACTAACTATTAAAGGAAATGAAAAGATGGTTGAAAACAAGAAACGGTGAAGTTATTTTTCAACTATATAATCATAAAAAGGTGAAGTAACCACACTTGAAAGTTGAAAACTTTTATATTTCAGCCATTAACTAGATGATTTGTTTAGTGGACTTGTTTGGGAATTCAGCTTTTCCATTAATGTTTTTTTTTTGGAGGGGTGATCGATCGAGGAGGCACATTCATTCTCTTATTCATAGCAGTACTCATTCTCCTTCGGCGAAGGATCCAATGCAGGAAAAAGAAAACTAGTATTAAGTATAAACCCCCCAACAAAACAACATGACCCTCTTTCTGGAATCTTTCTGGGTAGATTTAGTTTGTTGATCTCCTTCATTTTTTCTAATTTTAAATAAGGATCTTGTAACATGCAAATTTGCATAGTTTATGTGATGCTTTTTTTTTTTTGATGCTATGCATCAATTCACGTGCTTAGATGCATGGCAACTCTCCAATGTCAACCTGCCCTTCCCTATACTTTATTTGTGATTCCTTTTCTTTTTCTTTTTATTTTATTATTATTATTTTTTTGGAAAAGAAATCATGGAAGTATAAGTTCCTAGCTACCATAATGTATCATGTTCGAAAAATCCAACATAACATAATTTTAGGTACTATTAATAAATATACAAGTATCGTTCCAAAAATAAAAATAAAAATTATCCTGTTCGGCCGGATCCTCATACAATTCCACCACCTTTAGCATCATGTAAAAGTATTATGTCAATTATCCATGGAGCCATATATATTAATTACATTTTTCTGTTGTCTCAAAAAAGAATCATCTTTCACATTTTAATTAGTACAAACAGTAGAAATTGGGCGGAGAAAATATTCCTCTAAAAAAGATTGAGTGAAGTAGTCCCTCCGTCCTATAATTATTGTCCAGTTTGAGTTTTTATTTTTAGTTCAAAATGTATTAAAAGTGAAATTTGAAATTGGATAATAATTTGGGGACAGAAAGAATAATAAATACGCCTGCAACTGAACAAGGGTGAAGTTACAAAACTTGGGTTTGTATAAATAGCCTGAAATTCACATGAATCATGCGGTTCAAATGGGAGTGTAAGTTCGTCGTACTTTTTGTTCTTTTTGTCCTTTTTTCCTTTTATTTAATTTTTTTTTTTTTTTTTGGGTGAATAAGCTTGTAAAATGTCCTATGATGCATCATTAATTGTGTGTTTGCCTTATTCCATACACCATCAATGTGGGAATGAAGGTAAAGATGGATATGGACACAGCAAGAAAGAACAACATAGGATGCCATTTTGTATTGTTCTTAATTAATTGTTGGGAAGATAAGCTTATAGATTTTCAGTCATGATTCCAGATATATTCATGATCTCAAGTCCTACACATTACTTCACCTAGCTCCGTGCCAATCTGTTTTGACTACTTTTTTTCCTTGTAAAATCCGCAGATATTCGTGGTGCTTGTTTGGAACCATAGTTTATAGTGAACAACTTAAACGAATGTACAACATAAGATAATCAGAATACACTGCAATAAAATTGTTGCACATTTTTGGCAAGTAAATTAAAAGATCAGCTAAATGATGGTTCACACTGTACCATCTTGCATGATACACATTTTATCAGTGGTCTAATCTTCGTTTTTTTGGTATTCTTTTATGTTTCATTTTTTTTTTAAAAAAAAAAACACAACCTAATATTTTGGTACTACTTACTCCTTCTGTCCCGAAATGATTATTTATAATTTGTATTAAGGATTAAAAATCTAAAATGGAAAATTATTTTAGGACGGAGAGAATATATATACATATTTAATTAGAGGTTAGTATAGATTAATATATAGCTAGAGAAATGCTTAAATGTGTAACTATAAATAAACTTGAGATCTGGTATCCGTCCAATTTGAGCGAATATTAATTTGGCTGAATTACTCAACTTGGATTTGTTCTTTAATCAGCCTGAAATGTGCACTTAAATCATGAGTTTCAATTGTTTATGTTTGCATCGAAGTGGAATTGAAGGCGGAAGATGGCCGATAGGGTAGCGAGAAACAACAGCATAGGATGCCATTTTGTATTGCCATAATTGTTGGGAATGTAAGCTTAATTTTAGTCATGATTCCGGGGAACAATCGTCAACCATATTACTTCACCCTCCATCCCAATCTGTTTGACTATTTTCTTCTTAAACCAGATAGTTTGTTGGCGTTTGTTTGAAACCGGAGTACGTTTCTTGTGAATAACTACAATGTACGCAACAGAAGTCAATCAGAATATAGTATACGGTATCTGCTGATTTTGTCAAAATTAAAGGTTTATCTAAATCATGTTACTTTTATTTCGGATATAAAACACTAACTATATCAATAATTTCCTTGGTCATGCATACTCATTCGAGTACAAGGGGCGATTAATTAATAGACCAAGATTAAAATACGCCAAGATTTAACAAAGCCGATATGCATTTCAAATATTCATATTAAGAGTAGGGTTACACTAACAACCTTGATTTGTTTGTGCTCGTTTGCCATATTAAAGCTTCCTAATATGCCACATTTGGATCATTCACCTTTAAGTTACATAATAATAATTATAATAGAATACAATATAGGTTGCACAAATTAAGGTTGATTCACATGAACTAGGATTCCCTTTGGATAAAGTCCAGTTGTTTTGTTTATTAAAAAAGGTTTGGGTGGATACATGATTAAGGATTAGTTGCCACCCAATCCATTGACAAACCACATCTCGCTCAGATCTTCCCCACCAGATCCCTACATTCATAATTCATTCATTATAATATACCCCGTTCAAGTAAACAACTCTCGCAAACAAACATCTATGTTGCTAGCTGCTATTCATCCTCTCCGAAAATATATGCACATATGACAACACAATATTCTTTTAATAATTATTTAAAATCTTAGTTTCTTACATAAACGATTCATAAATTATAATGATGAATACAAACACTTATCGTAGAATTCTAACAAAATTATTATTTATAGCTAGTAAGAATAATCGTATCGATTGATTAAATTAATCAGCCCGATTCAAGATACTCGATCCACTATAAACGAAAAACAATTTTACAGCAGGCCCCGCTGATTAAACTTCATCATAATGTACCTAGATCAAAAAGTAAACTTCAAAAAAAAAAAAAAAAAAAAGCGTGGGAGTGAAATTGTATAATGTGATGTTTTAGGTTTATAGTAGTAAGTGTTTTGGATGTGGAAAGGAAGAGTGGCCAACATAGCATTATTCTCCCACAGTCGTTGTACTTGAGCCTAGGATTCTTCCCGCGTTGAAAAACTGGCGGGTGGGACAGTTGGGAGTTAGAGAGTCGTTTTTGGCCATCTTCTCCCCGCGTATATATCTTTTGCTAACTCCTTTTAAAACCATTTCCAATTTTATTTATTTATTTATTTTGTTTATTCATTTTGAGTAGTATATTAGACTAAATGGTATTTACAAATTATAACTTCCAACATCCCTTTCAGTCAGTATACTAGTAAGAAATATTACTCCATCAGTCCATCCAATCCAATAATTTGTACAAAGTTAACGAATTATGTTTTTCTTAGAACAAAGAGAGTACTAAATAGTTTTCAAGATTAAGATATATTCTCAGCAATATTTATTAGAGTATGGATACAGAAAAAATTTGATAAAGAAATATACAAAGAATGATGTGCATGAATCTTAATCATGTCCCTTAATCCTTAAATGCACAAACCGTATAAGTATAAACGGTTACGATTTATTAACAGTTAAAATTTATTGTAAAATTTTTTGACACAAACTATTAATCTATTTATTATGTTACACACACATATATATAGAAAAAAATGTCAACAAGCACAACATTGACATAGGGATGCTAGTTTTGGAGTGGATGGAACTGTTCATTCTCATGATTTCGATCATCATCTCTCAGGAATTATAACTCCTGAAATAGAGGCCTCTCTAGAGAGACAATAGATTTAGTAGTGGCGGGTCCAAATGATTTAATTAAAAAAAAAAAAAAGCAGAAAGGCTTGCTTAGATTTCACCATTATTCTTCCCATGAATCATGACAGCATGCAACATTCTTATCTCTGTTGGCTCGATGATGATTTTCTTTTATTATTACATTAATAATTCACTTTTCCCTGTTGAGAAAGGATGATTATTAAAGTATCTTTTGGGATTTTGGTGTTGATGGATCATGTGTTTTAGAGCACAGAGCTGCAGCAATTGAATAGGAACAATTGGGTAAAAAATGAAGCTGCAACACAATTATTTATTAAATAAAGTATATACTGAGACACTAGTACGTCTATAATAATAAACCATAAAGCTTGATACCTTTTTATGTTTTTAGTTTGTACACATCGATATTCGAGTTTGGAATCTCCATTATTTGTTTCTTTTAGTTCATATGCTAAATCCCTCATCGTTTTTTTTTCCGTGATTTATAATTTAGCAAATCGCACACTTGGAATTGAAAATGTATATATATGTAGTAGTCGAGGGATAAATCGAATTCAACATAACTTAGAATACTTCATGATTCTTTTTGGCGAAAAAAATGAATTTATATTTCTAACAAGTTCGACAAACTTTGACCTTAAACTACATCAAAGAAATAAATAAAATAGGTCCTTGTATTAATGTTAGTCTGTTTTAAGGAATAAAACTGTCGGAGATTGTACAAGCTACTTAATTTAGTTTGATATCAGTACAAGTACTATAACAAATAAACCTAAGATTCAGTATATTACTATATATATTGATCAAAGTGCTGCAGATGTTTTTTCTTTTTTTTCTTTTCCCTTTTACATAAATACAAGCAAACTGCGGCCTTAATCTGCCAATTCGTACGCAGAAACACAATAATATAATCAATGATAACGTGGGGGGGAAGGCTTTGCTAATTACAGGCAAAAAGTTCACACACAACAAACACAGATGCAGCCCCCCATCATTGCACCCATTTTTCACGCTTTAAAGCTTCCATGATTTTGCTTCCCATGTCTCTCTTTCAACTTATTTAATCATCTCCCCAATTGTTAAAATCTGTCAAACTTATTAAGAGTCTAATTAATTAGACGCCCTCCCAAATTTCCCGGTTTATTGATCATCGTTCACGTCTCATAATTAGAGTCTTATAATTTGTTCTTCAAACACTAACAACGGATGAAACATGCAAGTATATAATTAAGACATATACTTCCTTTGTCTCAACAAAAATAGTCCATCTTGAATTTTGATATTGCATTGTTTTTAATATAAACTAGATGTTTGCCCCAGGTCAATGCCTGTGGCACATGTGTCTTAAAATTATTAAATAAAAAAAATTATAAGTGAAAAAGTATAATGTAGAGTAATAGTATGTATAATATAATATTATAATACAGATCACGATAACATAGAATTTTGTATGTGTAAGTAAATAACAATTTTTTTATACAATTCTAATTGTATAAAAAAATCTTTTATTTTTTACCCGCGGTTCATGCCCGTTGGCTAATAACAAATTACAATATTATGGAGATAATATCTTTTGAACTAACAAATAAACATTCGGTGATGGAATCTTTGGATACATATCCTGATTGCCATAATGGAGAGCTGATCATCTTTTATTCCTCCGGTATTGATCTCCCGTGGTAGCATGATGGAATTTTCTTGGTTTTCCCGTTATTAGGTTTTAAGTCAAATTTTAAGGATTAATGTCTTCTTGATTGAGCCAATTGTCTGTTGGAGCAAAAATATTAAGGGGATCGCCTTCATTTTCATTGAGTCAATTGTATTACATTGAGTAAAAATACTTGATTGAGGTATTATATATTTGATTGAGCCAATTGTATGCTGGAGCTAAATTTCATTTAACCATTTTGTATTTACGGAGATTGGGGAGGCGTTACTCGCAGTAATATTTCACGTGATTTAAGGAAATTTTTTTTATATTTGATTTTATCAACTCATATTTCTTCTTTTAAGGGATTATTAGTATATAGCTACAGTTAAGGAATTAGTATGGAGCTATAATTAAGGTATTTATTTATTTATTTATTCTATTTTTTTTCTGAATAGTTAAAGTGACACATGTCAAAAATAATTATGACTGAAAATAGTTTTTGGGGAGAAAATTTTTATTGTAGTGCTAACACATCAGTAGTTTGTATGCTGCTTTAATTAAGTACTATAGATATATTTCAAAAACTTAATGTTAGACTTTGGGGGGCAGAGACAGTATATATTATTGTTTACGTTGGTTTTAAAAAGGATGAATATGCTAGAAAAGATCAAATGGGAGATTGTGGAGTTGCAAACTAAGATCTTCCCGTTAAAACTACCCAAAAGTTTATGAATATTAATGATTGGCATGTCGTGATGTATTGTTCCTCAACTAATTAAAGCCTTTCACATTCGATTTATACTCACTATACATCGAATTTGACTAATATGCATGGATTAAGAGTAGGAAAATCTCGAAATCAAGGACTAATTTGATCATAGACAAAAAAAAAAATGTGGTACAATTACAATGTCATTTAAAAAAGTAGTTAACACTTAACACAATGATCAGAAGCATCCAAAAGAGGACGACCCGATCCGGATCCAGATCCAGGAGTACGTAAACAACACGCTCCCTCTGGGTGCATGCATGGGAGGGAAGCGAAACACTCGTAACAGTTTTGTCCCATAATCGGACCGGCGGAAGTGGGGAAAAACGAAAACCGGCAAAGGGCTGAGAGACCGAGTGGATGGATTCCCGAGACTGTCGTCCCCCCAAAATGCGGATTGTCATGAGCTTCTCTTCTCCCTCACTTAAATCTGAATCCCAATTTCCATCACCAATTTTCCCATTAATCCTCTTTTCTAATCACTATTTCATCCCATTGTATCCTTCACCCTCAATCCTTTCTTCTTTTTTTTTTCACCGATTTGGAAACTGCTTTAGTTCAGGCCTTTTGCTGGTCAGCTTACCTTGGCCCACTCTTTTCCTCTTTCAAGGTGGGATAATTTTATGCTCAGAGGCAATTTGTCGAACAGCTTGTGGGTGTTTCCGGCATGTTGTGTAGTTTATATTGAATTTGCTCTTTCAGGCCAAGTTAATTTGTTTGTCGTTTTATGTGAAGTTTCTGCTGAAAATAGCAAAGGGAATGATCTATTCTTAGAGACATTTTATCGAACAGGTTATCAGAGTATCAAATAGATTTCGTGATTTTTGAATGTCTCGAGCTACTTTTATGGAATTTCTTGTTATGAATTTTTGAATCGTATCATTTATTTAAATTGGAATGTCGAAATAAGTTTTGGGGGAAAAAAAAAAACCCTTCCTCTTGGGACTGTAACGTAGATTTGTGTTGTGGGAAGGATGTGGTTTAATTTATGGCTTCAGGCGTGATGGTTCACTGCTTGTCACGAAGGTTCAGTCCTTTTGTTTTTTGGGCGAGCCTTTTCACTTATGAGCTTACTTCTTTAGCATCTCCTGTTTTTATCAGTGGAATACTAGATCAGAAAAAGCCTTTTAATGTAGACCTGTTTGGCCTTTGACAATGCTATGTTTAAACTTTTTGGAAATGCAGCTAGCCATGTAGAATAGGCAGCAAAAGGCCATAGTTATATGAGTGTGAAATCATTTAAAATTTTGGCTAATCAAAGGTTCACGATAGGTGCTTTGGAGTGAAGATGTATTAGTATATCTTTCTCATTTTGGGTTGCTATGTTGGAAGGGAGGTCATTGGTACTTTGTGGCCTTGTTTTTTGCTTTTTTAGGTCCATAATTTGTTGATTATAGGTGTCTATCTTTTCCAGCTGCAGATAACAGATGGCAGAACCTGAGGATATTCAACCACTGGTCTGTGACAATGGAACAGGAATGGTTAAGGTACTGCTTTGTACATCATTAATTTCTATTTCTAAAAAGTAGTTTAGATCATTTTTCGTAGCAACATATGTATCTTATATTTCCTTAAATTTGTTTTAACATGCAATGTAAATTTTTATCAGGCAGGATTTGCTGGAGATGATGCTCCAAGGGCTGTTTTCCCTAGTATAGTTGGTCGCCCACGTCACACTGGTGTTATGGTGGGCATGGGGCAGAAAGATACATATGTTGGGGATGAAGCTCAATCCAAGAGAGGTATTTTATCACTGAAGTACCCAATTGAGCATGGTATTGTGAGCAACTGGGATGACATGGAGAAAATCTGGCATCACACTTTCTATAATGAGCTGCGTGTCGCCCCTGAGGAGCACCCTGTTCTGCTCACTGAAGCACCTCTGAATCCAAAGGCCAACCGTGAAAAAATGACCCAAATTATGTTTGAGACATTCAATGCTCCTGCTATGTATGTTGCCATTCAAGCTGTGTTGTCCCTCTATGCCAGTGGTCGCACAACTGGTAAGCAATTCGCAGTAATATAAATGCATAATAAACGCTGCAATTACAAGGCACGCTCCTGTTAATAATATATACTGTCATTTGGTTGCTGCAGGTATTGTGTTGGACTCTGGAGATGGTGTGAGTCATACTGTCCCTATTTATGAGGGATATGCTTTGCCACATGCCATTTTACGTCTTGATTTAGCCGGCCGTGACCTAACTGAGCAACTCGTGAAGATCTTGACTGAGCGCGGTTACTCATTCACTACCTCAGCCGAGAAGGAAATTGTGAGGGACATGAAGGAGAAACTGGCCTACATTGCACTTGATTATGAGCAAGAGTTAGAAGCATCAAAGACCAGTTCATCCATTGAGAAAAGCTATGAGTTGCCCGACGGTCAGGTGATCACGATTGGGAATGAGCGGTTCAGGTGTCCTGAAGTCCTTTTCCAGCCATCAATGATTGGAATGGAAGCTGCAGGAATCCATGAAACCACATATAACTCAATTATGAAGTGCGACGTCGATATCAGGAAGGATCTGTATGGCAACATTGTACTCAGTGGGGGTACAACAATGTTCCCTGGGATTGCAGACAGAATGAGCAAGGAAATCACTGCATTGGCACCAAGCAGCATGAGAATCAAAGTGGTAGCTCCTCCTGAAAGGAAGTATAGCGTGTGGATTGGTGGCTCTATTTTGGCTTCTCTAAGCACCTTCCAGCAGGTGAGTTATCTGAATGCCACAACCATGTCTTTTAGCTTGATGGCTGTAACATTTGTAGCAAATACCATGAAGATTAGGTCTAAATTACACTGACAAAACTGTATTTGTGAACACAGATGTGGATAGCGAAGGCAGAGTATGATGAAGCTGGACCTTCCATTGTGCACAGAAAATGCTTCTAATTTGCACTTAGAATTCCGGGTGACAAAACAATATCTCTGACACTTATTTTTTTTGGGAAGATGAACTTAGTTACTGCTTTTGAGCTCTTTTCTACTCCTGCTTGTCTATTATACTTTGGTTTGAGGGAATACAATAACTGAGAGTTTTATTATTAGTGTAGGAAATTGCTGAAAATAAGAGATCTTTCATCTAGTTTTTTCCCTTCTCCGTTTGGATGATCTATGTAATCAATTTCCTTTTAAATGCAAATACTACGAAGTTTTTTTCCATTAGAGACTATCATGATGTGTTACGATTTTTCTATTTTTATTATTCCTTCTGAAAAAATTGTATTTATTAGAAGTAAAATTCAAACAAGACATTTATTACCTATCCCTCCATCATAATATGTATTCATGTTTGTTGAGAGTTTTCTAATTCAACACATAATAAATTTGCACCATAAACCTAAACATTTTAAACCGTCCTTAATTAATTTTTATTTGGTACTAGTAATGAATTCTTTTTTCTCTTCATGAAAATAAATGGACCATACAATCAATCAACTTAGTGAAAGGCTTCTTGAAAAGAGAAGTTTTAAAATAAGGGTTTGTTCTTATAATGTCTTATGAATCTTGTGATTCAAACAATGATTATTCTCTTTTTTGGCTTTAGAATAAATGCATCTCAAGAAAGAGAGGGTGGATAAATGTTCAAAGAGAGCTTGAGCAAAATGTGGGTTTTTTTTTTAAATTTTTTTTCAGTACTTAAAATTGCCCTAAAAAAAATTAGTGAATATGACATGAAAAGGATTAGGCAAAAAAAAAGAAAAAAGGGTGGTAGATGAAGTCCAAATTGGCAGCTGCCTGATGGAGCAATGCCAGCACAATCTTCGCCAATGATGTTTGAGATAATTCCTTAAGACTGCAGACTTAAAAATTGTGGCCTCTGATATTTCTCTCTTGCTTGATTTTCTTCTTCCCCTTGATTTGTTGGCGTCATGTAGTAAATTCATTTGAATTTCGAACAGAATATTCCAAGGGCATATTGTTAAGACTAAGGGATCTCTGATCTTTATTATGCAGAAATTATTAGGAAGAAAGAGTGATTACGTTGGCTGGATTAATTTATTTATTTAAATTATTGCATTCCAACTTTTAAGAATTTTATTATACATGGCTTCTTGCACCTAATCTTTCAACTACTGACTCCTGTGAGTATCATGAGTTCATGACACTTCAATTAACAAACATATTTATAAGATCAAAACAAGGATTACTTTATATTATCTTAAGTTTCACAGGTATTATTTTGAGAGTAGTTTTATGTATGCAAAAGACGTGCAAGACGCATATATGTACTGCATATTCTAGACAATCAATTCCAAAAAATAAAAAATAAAAATCCAATTAGAATAATAATTAGAAACATTAAAACTTGGAAATGCTACCAAAAACATAAGATGGCCCATTATTACTAGTCAAGATATAACGACTTTGGCTTCTTCCTTGTAATTGTGTACAAATTGAGGCGAAACCATATAGAGAGGGACAACGAATCTTTACTTCACCAAATATCCTTTAGATCTGAGGATCTTTTTCCAGAAACAGGGACACAAAGTTTGTGATTAAATTAAGAAAGCTGAGTAAATTAAGTAATTTGAGAGGCACAAATCACCCAAATGCTGGCTTCAGTTTGATGTTAACAGTTGTACTGATGATGATAATTGAAGATCCATTATTTCTTTTTTGCTAAGACTCCCATCACATATTACATCTTATTATTATTCTTCTCTAATTAAATGGTGTTCTAGAGAAAATAGTGTATCAAAATAATTCATTCATTCACTCCCTATGAAATCATATACTCCCTCTGTCCCCAAAAAATAGTACACATTGAGTTTTGAGTTTTGTATTATTTTTAGTACAAATTTGAAAACTCAATGTGGATTTTTTTTTTGGAACGGAGGTAGTATTTATTTTGAAACCATGATAGTGAATAATCATTCATTAATGGAATATCTAACCCATTAATCACAAAAAAAAAAAAAAAACTACTTAATTGAGGAGATTCATGTGTGCGCCGCTTACTTAAATTTATGAAACAAAAATACTTTGAAATATCAATTCCGTCGTAGGAGAAATATCAATTCCGCCAAGAAATTCACCACAATATTTCCAAGGAAGTTTCATTTATGTTCAAATCATATCCGTTGGAATATTGGACTAGGCTCCAGAGAAAACTTTCTTGACATTCTGAAGGAACAATATCAGGGGCTAAAGTAAGATTAACCTAGAAATTGAGGACCGATCAAATAAATTTCATTTGGAAGTAGTATCCTCTAAAAAGCATATAAAAGATTCCAAGAAATCTCAGTTAAGACTTAAATAGAGTTGATTTTTTGGCTCCAAAACTCACTCCTTTCCATGTCGATTTTTCTTCTTTTCTGTTTGGATTTCTTTTCGGTCGAATTACTCACTCTTAAAAAAGTCAACAAAAACCCACCAGAAATCAATCATCATCAGCAGAAAAGTTAACAGCTTTCTTCAACTGTTTCTGCTTTTTTTGTCCTCCCAAAATTGAGCTCCTCTAGTCGTCAATGGAGGTGCTAAGCCCATCTCACCCACCGGGCGGCCAAACAGATATCCTTTTTTCCGGGTTTTCTCCACCGCATAATTTCCTAATTGGGGCTCAGCGGCGGAGGAGGATGAGGAGCCCAGAAATGATTACCTATCCTTCTCGTTCTGCAGAAATTGTTGAGGAGGAAGGAGGAAATGGCGAAAAGGTACACGTGGCAGTCGGGAAATCAGTGGCCAAGGTGGCTTCTCTGCTGAACTGGTGTTTTAGGACTTTTCCCGGTTCGGAAATTTGCATTCTTCATGTTCACAAACCTTCTCCGCTGATTCCCACTTTATGTATGTCTCTCAAGCTGTAACTCTGCATTTGTGTGTGTGTGTGTGTGGTTTTTTTTTTTCTTTTTTTTTTGACATTTGTTTTTATGAATGTTTCATTGTTCTATTCTCTTTATACATTTATTTATTTCTCTTTTAATTTTTGGTTTCTTTATCTAATAAGAATGAGCTTAATCTTCTTTGGTTTCATTGGAGAGTGATGATTGTTGTCTTATTTATTAACGCAGTGGGAAAATTACCGGCCAGTCAGGCAAATGCTGAGGTGGTGACCGCATTTAGAAATGAAGAGTGGGAAGAGACGAGGAAACTTATGCATAGCTACTTGACACTTTGTACTGCATCAAAGGTTTCTTTGTCCTTTGCATTTACATTAATGTGAGCGATAAAAATTACTTTTATTTGGAGTTGATTTTAATGTGAGCATTAAGATGAATAACTTAAGCTTTCTTGGCTCCAGCAATCTATTTTAATACCTAAAATCAAATCAGTATCTTTCATTCTAAAATTTTAAGCTAGCTGATTGAAACCATAAATGGTTGATTGTAAGGATTAGAAACCACTTGGCTTTGATTTCACTTGACAGATCCAAGCCCTCAGCGCTAACTACATTGCGAAAATTGGTCGGTTAACTATGTGTTTTCTTTGATGAAATATTTGCAGCAAAAATGTCAGCCAGTTTTTGGGGGCTATTTTTGACCCAAATATGCTTTGAAGTTCCTTGAAATTACCAGCTAAAGGCATATAAATGTTGTCATGCAACTAAATTAAACTTAGGCTGAAAACTAGCTGGTTATGCCAGCCGGAAATAATGACTAATATCTGGGAGGACATTGATATTGGCTCATCTCCACTTCTAGTTTACTTATTCCTCAGGATATGATCTCTAAACAATATTGGTTTTCTTGTTCCGGTGCTTTTGAAATGTAAACTGCCCATGGCTTATATACCGATGTTTGGTTGTAACTACTTTGTCAGGTTAAAGCGAGCATTCTTACCAGTGAATCTGATCAGGTTCAAAATGAAATTGTGAATCTTGTTAGCAGACATGACATCAAGAAGCTTGTCATGGGAGCTGTTCCAGAGTATGTGGCACAGTTTTCTGCAAATTTAATTTCCAAAGGGATAATATGGTGCTTCAAACTTTCAACTTTCAGTCATAAAATTAGTAGTTAATCATGATTTCGAGTCTGGGTTCAAAGGTTTCACATGCACTTTCCTTTGGTTTAAGTATTGAATTCTATTGGGATATTAGGGTTGGTGTATGTGTATCATAATCTCATTTTACTGAACAAGTTACTGATGCCACAAAAGTACTGTAGCCTTCAGATAAGATTGTTGGGTTTCTCTGTTAAAATGCTGGTGAAAGAGTTTGACTTTGCAAATTAACATTGGCGGAATGGTTTTTTTTTTTTTTTTTTTTGGGTTTTGTGGGGGGCAGGGGAGGAGTGGGGTTGTTCACATCAATCTTACCTTTCTCTTTACAGAAATCTGACATTACTTTTTCACAGCTGCTCAAAGTTGAAGAAGTGCTCCAGTAAAGCGAGCTACACTGCCAAAATGGCTCCTCCCTTCTGCAAGATATGGTTTGTCAACAAGGGTAATTTGGTCTGGATAAAAGAAGATTTGGAGGATTCAAGTTTTGCTGCACCACTTCAACAGGAATATATCCCAGCATCATCAAATTTAAGATCTCAGTCTGCACCTTCTTGCAAGGGTTCCCTTATGTTCCATCCAGAATGTATTCGCTCGAGCTCTGATAACCGAAGCTTACACCGCACTGCAAGTTTAAGCTCCAGTTCAGGATGTACTTCATCTGCAGAGCCAAGGGCGTCTTCAGATTCAATTGCAATTTTTGAGGAAGATGGCTTATCTGAATGGCTTGAAGAACTTAAAAAAGAGGCTGAAGAATCAAGAGACGAAGCTCTCTCACAGCTCTCTATCCGCAGGAAATCGGAAGCTGAAGCTGCGAAAGCTTTCCGCAAGGTGAGCTTGTTTCATGTCTTCTGGTATTTGATGTCAGTATCCATTTTTAGTCAGAAAACGCTTCATCTATGGTTGTTTTGAATGCTTAATCTAGAATCAGAAATTCAGTTTTACTTCGAGTACAGGTGACAAGGACCTTATCTTGTCTATCTGTTCATATATTCTGGTTGGCCGTCCAAGTCAAAGAATTCATTTGAATCTAGCTTTCAGTAGTCTTTATTGTTTAGCTTTTTACAGAATATAACACTGACAATGGTGAACCATTCTCAAACCTGTGAAGGATCAAAGTCTGAACTTCCTCTCTCATTTAGATTTCAGGATTACATTACATTACTTTCGAGTTTTTGCTACTATTTTTGCTAATTTTGTCATTATCTTAGGTCAAATCTTATGAATCTGCTCATGCACTGCAAGTCAAACTCAGGAAAGAAGCCGAAGCGACATTAAAAAGCATAGTTCAGGAGCAAGATAAGCTCTTGGAAGAAAGAGAGGTTTTAACAGGTGACTTGCAAAAGGCCATGAGAAATATAGCCATCCTGGAGAGCCGCACGCAGGAAGCAAATTGCCGATGTGAAAATGTTGCAGGAGAATTGAAGCTAATACAGGTGTCTCTGGCAGCATTAAGTCAGGAAAAGCAGAAGATCCTACGTCAGAAAAATGAAGCCATGCAGTGGCTTGATCACTGGAAAGGTCGTGCTGGCATTATAGCACCTAAACCGCAATTCACTGGAGATACATTGGATGTGGTTGAATTTTTGGTGTCAGATTTAGAGTCGGCAACATGCAGTTTTTCAGAGAGTTTCAAAATTGGAGAGGGAGGATATGGATCTGTTTACAAAGGGGAGCTTTTGAACAGAACTGTCGCCATAAAGACACTACGGTCTCTCTCTATACAGAATCAACCAGAGTTTCTTCATGAGGTGAAGTATTTTTTGCGAGACTATTTTTTCGGATAAATTGGGTTTGAGAAAGATTTGAGTTAATAATAATAAAAAAAAACATCCGTCGTATAGTAACAGAGATATAATTTTTGGCCTTGAGAAAAGAAACAAGACCAGCAAATATTAGTCTTTTGGTCCTGTTATTACGAAGAAAGGGTGACTTAATTAGCAAAGGACCGAAAGTTTTAAGAGTAATGACTGTTTTGGTCCTTTTTCTTTTCTGAAAAAGAAAACTGGATTTTTTGGGTCCTGTTTATATCAAGTGATTTAACTAATGAAGCACTGAAAATTTTAAGAGTAAATGACTGTTGCTATCCTTTTTCTTTTGTGATGGTCAAATCTTGAGTTCTTAACTAAATGTTAGGGATCTGATTTTCATTGTGTTTGGGACGAATCGTGGATCCACTCATAACTTTTTGTTGTGAATATTTGCTTATGAAATTTATTTTTCTCATTGCAGATCGAAGTTCTTGGTAGACTTCGCCATCCTCATCTAGTACAACTCATTGGTGTTTGTCCCGAACTCCGGTCCCTTGTCTATGAATATTTGCCAGGCGGAAGTCTCCAAGATCGCCTTTTCCACAAGAATATTCTTCGGCCATTAGACTGGAAAACTCGAGTACGGCTCATTTCGGAAATCGCAAGCGCCCTACTATTTTTGCACTCTTTAGGCCCTGAAGGACTGGCACATGGCGACCTGAAGCCTAACAACATTATACTAGATTCCAAAAACACCTGCAAAATCTGTGACTTTGGGATATTCCGATTAGTACTGGAAAAATCTCTTCGTTGCCCAAGTTTCCGAAAATATACCGAGACAAAAAGTGGGGCATTTCCATATGCTGATCCAGAGTTTTATAGAACCGGGATCCGGACTCCAAAGTCTGATATTTTCTCATTTGGCCTGATCATACTTCAGCTACTCACTGGAAAAGCAGCTCCTGCAGGGCTGGCCTGTGATGTACGGAAAATGGTCTCATGTGGGAAAATAACATCAATATTGGATTCATCTGCTGGGGAATGGTCAACATTTGTTGCAAGGAGATTGGTGGACTTGGCGTTGCAATGCTGTGAATTAAATGGGAGGGATCGGCCGTGTTTAACCCCAATGTTGGTTAGGGAACTGGAGCAGTTACACGTCTTGGAGGAGAAACCAGTGCCGTCGTTTTTCTTGTGCCCTATTCTTCAGGTAAATTTTGCTTTGAAGATGTTTTCCTTTTGTGCTGAAGGTAAATGTTGCATGCTGACCACTTCAGTTGAACAGGTTGAACCTTTTGAATTTGTTTAGATTTGAGAATTTTCGTTTGCATCCTTTGTCATATTCAATTGTAAAGGGTATGAATTCTGATTTTTCCAAAGCTGGACAAAAACTGTTTTTGGCTCCTCATAAAAGTTTGAATTGGGTGGGTAATCCGATGATTTCCTATAATAATTGAATTACAGTTTGCAAAGCTCCATTGTTATTACAATAGGATCCAACTATAATGAGCTAAAAAAATTAAAAGAATTTTCTTTCATCCCAATTTCAGATTATAATTCATTTAATGGTCACTCTTCTCATGTTTTTTGATTTCCAGGAGATAATGCATGACCCTCAGGTGGCGGCAGATGGATTCACCTATGAGGGAGAGGCTTTGCGTGGTTGGTTTGAGAATGGCCGCGAGACTTCCCCAATGACTAATTTGAAACTGATGGACTTGACTCTAACTCCCAATCATTCACTAAGGCTCGCCATTCAGGACTGGCTCCGTAAATCATAAGATTAATTCTTTCTGCAATTTGCTTGGCCTTAATTTACTCGCACATGTATAGCATTGTATATGGATACCTAGTTTATTTACGGCTGGAGTCAATCTGTACCAAGTAGCGCAGATATTTATATACCTTTTAAGTAGCAATACATAGTTAGGACGATTGAAGGGGATCTATGTTACCCGGACTCGGGTACGGGTGTCGGTGTGCATTCGGGATCTGAGTGTGGGATTCATCGATATTGTAGAAAAAACTTAAATTTACAACGAAAACTTCATACCCATATGCCACACCCGCACTAGTGTCGACACGGGTACTGTGCCCCTGTGTGAAGAGTCCGGGTAACATAGAAGGTGATACAGGTTAATAGGTTGATTAAATAGATGCAGAATTTCAATCTCGTGAAAAGTTTACTGTAATTATCATACAGCAATGTAACTCAAAATAAGTGCAAGTTATGGAAAAAGAAAAAATATTTTCTCCCAGAACTAGATGGATGAGTTTTTTTTTTTCAATACCAAATCAGCAAACAGTCCACAGAAAGTTATTAGTTGGAATAAGAATTGATCAAAGATATTCTTTAATTTACTAGTAATTGAAAATCTTTCGTCAACAAAGTGGCAGCATTATAGAGGTGGTTGTAGTATAAGAAATGCAAGAATGGTTGTTTTGGGACAGTAAAACATATGTCTGGCTTTGCTAAGCTCTGCTAAGCATTCATAATCCATCTATTCCCATGATTCATAATCCAAAACTCCAAAGCAGCAGACGTGAAGAACCAAAACTCCAAAAGCAAAATGAATTTCTTAGTGTTAATCTTCTTCTCCCTCTGCTTTCTGCCCTTTGCAGCCAACTTCCACCCACGTACGACCAGAGCCTCTTAATATCACTGCTAAAGTTGAGGCCATAAAGAAAGTTATGGCCTTGAATGTCACCCATCTACTGAACAATCCTGTCAACCTATCCGAACTTGAAACAAATGAAACCATTGTTCTTCCGTTGTATAACACCAACTTATTTCTGAGATCATACCCCCCTCTTGACCTCGGTCTCATGGGAGCAGGGGAGAATATCTTTTTCGAATTAATGCCTGAAAATTTACTATATATAACTCCTATCGGAATCGGCACCCCGCCGCAGCGAGGAGTCTGGGTAATTGATACAGGGTCGGGCGTGACGTGGTCGGTTTGCGATCCATGCGACCACAACTGTCCAGCATCATCATCAACTTTTCACAAGTCTCTGTCATCGTCGTTCCAGATGGTGGACTGCCACAACACTAATGAATGCTTTGGAGAGAACTTCGGTTGTGCTTCAGTTTACAGCCGTGCCTGTGAATTTCGAACTGGCTATGCTGGGGGTGCGTATGTTTTGGGAATTATGGGATACGACAGAATCACGCACCCATCTTCCCGCGAAACTCTCACTAACAAATTTAAGTTGGGCCCATCTCGTTGATCAACCAACTAAATGTTAAATCATTCAGTTCTGTTCTCCAGCTGAGGAATCGCCAATAGCGTCCAGATTAATCCTGAATGCTCGGACAGACCAGAGAGGCTCCGGCACAAGAATCCTTCCAATCCTAACTCAAGATAGAAGCATGCAGTACTATATCCAATTCAACGGAATCATAGTTGATGACGATTACTTGCAAGTCGATGCTGCTGCTAATCCGAGTGAAACGCGTTACGCCTTCATCGATACAGGGGCTCCAACATCGCATCTGCCGGCTGAGTTCTACGTGAGATATCGTCATTCCTTCAAGAAGCACATGACGTCATTCCTTCACGAGATCTTATTTCTACTTCTTCTTCTACGTGAGCTACAGTACTGCGTATTGAATTGACAAACCAATTAGTTGGGATGAATTCACCGAAAAAGTTTGAGAATGACTGAAAGAATTACCTCCACTATTGTGGACAATATATCGTCATTGTTACCCGTTTTGCCAACTTTGTTGCAACTCTCTTTGTTCTGGATGCTCCTCTCCCGAATCTAATTATTTGGAATGGAGAAACTCATTTCAGCCTTACATGTATCACGTCAAAGGATTTTTGAAATGATACAATCTATATTTAAAAAAAAAATCCTAATACATCACACCACATAATAATTCTTTCGGCTTGCTTATGGAAATAATTTTGACCAATAAACTTCAATTTAGATATCAAACTTTAAACAAAAAGCACTAAATTTTAGGGAAGATTTGGATTAAGGGCAGTGGATTATCATCACCCTCCTCCTTTCCCCTACCAATCAAACTAAGCAATTTTTTTTTTTTTTGACATTTATCAAACTAAGCAATTAAAAAAGTTACAAAGACGAAGAAGTAGAAGTAACAAATAAAATGGGAGCTCATTGGAAGAGAGATGGACATTGAAAAAGAAAAAGGGAAGAATAATCAACACTTGCTTAAAGAAGATAAGAAAGAATGTGTTTTGTCCAATTTTCAAATTTTGAATCCGATTAATATCAAACAAAAAAGTTACTATTGATAAGTATAGTTATTAAATTTGATTAGTGTCTTTCTTAATTCAAAATTTAAGAAAATTGCAATGTGGCATAGATTATATAGATTATTATATGAGATAAGTGAAACCCAAATTAGATTTGGATCATGACTAGAATCCCTCCACGGTCCGATCACCACACCCCAATCGGATTCGAAGAAAAAACAGAGCAACTCCTCCGGTCTCTGTTCTATATAAATCAACCCAATGAACGTAATTGAATTCCGTCTTCAAAAATCATCAACAACACGATCATGGCGAGAAAAGCGTGTGTAAATCTGCTGACGACATTGTTCCTCCTCATCCTGGTTTGGCCGCCGGTAACAAGCAGCTTGTACTTGCGAAATTACACCCGTCGTCCAACAACTATCGACGACCTTTGTGGAAAGCTGGGGACGGACGAGCCGGCCTGGCCTCATAAGTATTCTCTCTATGCCTTGAATATTATTAAGCTATCCGACAGCGATGTTGCGGGAATCAGGGACTGGCTCTGCCGGATTGATGCTCCATCCAGCAATAAATATTTAAGGCGACATCCTTATGCCCCAAGGAAATGTCTAAAGCACCATCCTTGTCCCATTAACCAAGCCCCCAACAGCACCGCCAGCAACACCGCCTTCGTGGAGAATTGTGTGGCGGCGCTCTTCGATACACCATGGTATTCGTGGTTGGACAGGATGAAGTGGAAGCACCTGGATTGCCATCATTACTTTATGAGCCTGAGCAAGATGATCAAGCTTTACAGGAACAGAGGCATGTGTATGGCTCGGGGTGATTTTCAGCTGGAATCCTACCTTCGAGCCTTGCAAAAGGTTCCCTTACAAAACCAACTCCTGCTTTGCCCTCCTCGTTTTTCTACTAGATTTCAGAGATACTACCGTCTCCCTTGTCCCGCCGACCTGCTTAGGTCTCCTCATCCGCTCCCTATGTCACACGTAGATTCGAATTTTTTTTTTTAAGTAAATTTTAATTTTTTACATGTTGCTTGCTTTGCGGGAACCAACAATGTATTCCTTCTTATTTACTCCATCCGTCCCAAAATTATTGTCCAGTTTAATTATTGTCCCAAAATTAGTGTACCAAAAGTGAAATTTCAAATTAGACAATAATTTTGAGACGCATGGAGTACATATTATTTTTTCCATATATAATAATACTACTTTATTTTATTTTCCATATATAATAGTGGTACTCTGTAAAAAAAACCCCTGTTCTTTTTGTCAAGTTCACATAGGGAAATCAAGAACCCAAAATTGGCACTCTAATAAGAGCAGCTAGCTTAAGCAGTACCTTTATCCCTTCATCTATCAATTCTACTCATCTATACATGAAGAAACTGTCTAACTTTTATCTATCTACTTTTATCCTCACTATGAACATATAAAACATAAGTAAAGAAAAGGGTCAGAACGGCAAAGTGTAGCTTGCGTGATGGTTTTCTTTTAAATGCTCTAACCAATTTCTTCCAATCCTGCATTTTCATCCTCGCTGACCTCAATTTTATGACCGAACAAAGCCATACGAGCAGCCATACGTGCAGAAAGCACTATATGTTCACTCACCTGTACAAATTAAAACAACTATGAACAAACAGTCGAGGCAAGCGAAAATCACAAGGCAGAAAAGAAATGTCAACTTAAACCCTACGCTGTAAACAGTCATACCACATGAAGAGATGATACTTCAAAAGAGATCGGCAAAGGGGGAAATTAAGGGGAGCAAGAAAAGTAAAATTGCATCAGGTAACAGCTGGAACTATAAAGATTTTTTAACAAGCAAGGATAGACTTCGAACTCACAGCTGCAGGCCGCCAAAACGTTTTTTCAGCAACAAGAAAATCTGCACTATAAAGAGTTGTTGACCAATGCATTGATTTGAATATTAATCCAAGCATATCAATCACATCTTTGGTGTCGCGGACTAAGAGAGTACCCCCTGGTCTCAACAAGCGGTCAATCTCCACAGCAACATCAATGATGTCACACCTAAACGGAAACGGGGAAAATGAAATTCAAAAGTCATTTAAACTTGTTAACCATCAATGTATAAAACTTCTTAAAAATAACAAATAGTTTACCTCTGACTTAAGGTTTCTGTATTGATTTTTGTGTTTAAAAAGTAAAATGAGATAAAATGCAAAATGGAAGATTGGCCAAACAAGATTATCTATCTTGCGAAATTCATCTCAATATTACAGTACTAGGTGTTAGACCCGTCCGATGGACGGGGAAGGCATACACATTTAGACATTTTTACATAAATTTTATATTTTTATAAAATATGTAATGACTTCAATTTTAAACATGATTACCTCTGGATTTACAAGAATTTATTTTTTTTAAATGACATTTTGAATTCACTGGTGATAAGGTTTATGCAGATCTCTCTAAAATTTGTTATGATTTGGTACTCTCTCCAATCAATCTCTGTGTTAGGATTTGGTTCATGAAAATAAGGGTTTAGTTTTTATTATTTTGCTTTTTTTAAAAATTATTTTAGTTGCTTTTTTTTGTTTTATTATTTTGTTTTGCGCATTTTTAAGTCTAAAAAATTAAGAAAATGCCACATAAGATTTAATCCTATGTGGCATGTGATCTATGCCTTTAGTTTTCTCATTTTGGTTTTTGCCGTAGTATAGTATATGTAGAAGATAGATAGATAGATAGATATGTCAAACATTACATTTACATTGATGGTCCAAAATTCTCAACATTGTATCTCAAACATAACATTCAATGGATGGTCCAAAATTCACTCAGTTAGTTCCTGCGAGGCTGTGATGACATTGATGACCAATGACGAATGTTCCATCAGAGAAAAGCTTCCCCACACATCTGGAAGTTCTTAAACTAGAAGAAAATGCATTTCCAGGAGAGTCCGTGGCACACTGAAAACAGGGTGGTGAATTGGGAGTCTTAAGTTCATTTCCAATTCTCAGATATCTTGAAAACAGATGATAAGCTTGGTCCCCAAAACTTGGCAAAAGCTTCTAATCATTAGTTAGTTCTTCGCAGAGAGGCCGCAAAAGCTAATAATCATTAGTATCTTCTAAAGCCTCAGTTTATCCTCTAGATTATTGATGAATTTTCACAAGGCCCCAGTCTTGTGAATTACTCGTGTGAGCGGGTCATTAAACAAGACTGAAAAAGTTGAGTCTGCTGGGTGCTGAGGTTCTATAATGCAGTTGTTCTTTCTGGCAAATTTGCTCCAGTTTTCATTGAAAGGGATGGCAATAGAGACACCGAGAACGGTATATGGCTTAGAAGTTAGGGTTGGGGAACATAACAGATATAAACAGGTGAGAATATGATAACAGATGTTGTTGTTGATCATCCTGGAAGTTAAGCAAATAGTATAAGAGCTGGCAAGTGACTAATTTTATTAGTGCATAGTCAACAATTCAACCAAACATCATCACTGCCAATCTGTAGACAACATGAATACAACTTCAAAAAATAAACTGAATTTTCTGCTTGTAAAACCACAAGGGGTGGTAAGTGAAGCAAGGGCAGAGTTCCTACAATTATTCGTACTACTTATTATCAGAATGCTCGAAGGACGCGATCATTTGTTGAGAGCAATGAAACTTTTTTGTTTAACTGCTCACCGAGATTAAAAGGATGATCATCATCATCTTCGAAGGAGATACCCTGTATCATTAACCTGGAATCTCCATCTTTCTGATTATTACTCAAAAGTGCGTTCGACTCATCTGCTGTATCCCATTCCTCGTCCAAGCCCTTTGGGGTCCGGTTTTCCTTAAAACTTGTAAGAGTATTCTCATTTCCAAGTTTCCCTTCATCATATAATTTGTGCAGAGAAACTGGGTTCTCACTGTTGTTCTCCTGTTTTTCCTTCAGCTTTCCGTTGGTGGCATCGCTATAATCGAACAACGAAATGTTCTCTTTCTCATTTCCATGCTCGTGAAATTGAGAATTGCACTTTGCAAATGACTTGAGGGTTGATGATTCTATTTCCTGGAGAACTACTTGATCATCTGAAGAAGAAGAAGAAGAGCTCCTAACAGAAAAGCTGCCAAAACCTTGAATTCCTCGTGTTATAGACCTGGCTCTGTTGCGCTCTTCTTTGAGAAGAGCCCGGTTCTCAAGCAGCTCCAAAATCTTCTCAGATTTTCTCCTTACTTGAAGACCCCAATTGAATCTGCAATTTTGAAGCTCAAAAACTTGGTCTCAGGAACTGGAAACAACAATGTTTGAGGAAGAAGAAGGAATTTAGAAATGAATGAAAATGCATACCCTTTCTCATCAACGTATTGCAAATCCCCTGTTTCTTTAATACCATCAATATCAACTTGAAACTCCTCAGCAACCCTCTCGGGTCCATGAGTCAACAAGTGTTCTAACACAATCATTGCCTTGTATGATACCCTCCAACTTTTTCTATCAAAACTCATCAATCTGAACCAAACAACATCAGTGTAAGGAAAAACATGCCAAAAATTGCAACTTTTTAATTTTTACAGCAATTAAGTCTTCATTTCGGTGATTCACTGTGTGTGTATCTTTTTCTAATAGTGTATGATTAGACAATACACATACATACACTACTATTTTCTGATGTCCTTTTTATCAACACAAATAACAAGAATGGTGAAAACAAGATCTGAGGAAGAACCTCTTGTGCAAGATGTCCACAATTCTCCAGTAATCATCGATTTCAAAAGCAGCCTTTGATATCATCTTCAAGGTACGAGTGTCTGGAACCCCTGGATTTCCATTTGTAGCTTCCTCAGTCAACCTGTTTGAAAACAACAAAGCATACCACCATATTTGAATACTAGTATACAGTACCAACATCAGACAACCCAGATAAACAACAATCACTTATAATAATCTCAGAGATTAATTGGACAAGAGAAAAGAAAGACTTACAACTGAATTGGAGTGACATCAGTAAGAACTAATCTGGCAGTCTTGATCTTCTCCTTGAGGAAGAAAGAAGCCTGTTTCTTGAATTCATGGAAAAATGGTGATGATCCCATATTCCCAGTACTGCTGCTGCTGCTGCCGCCTAGGATGGAGGACATGATGAATCTTTGAACTGATCCCAGAAAAAATGAATCTCTGAAAAAGCAGAAAAAAGAAGGAAGAAAAGAAAGAAGGGATTTTTTTTTTTTTCAGATGATCTTGCTGCTACAATAGTGTAAATGCTCAACTAATCAATGACGCCACAGAGTTAAGACCTGCCTGCCCCCCTTATCTGAAAAAGTAGGTGAAAGTTAGGATTCAAACACTTGGGAGTTTGACAAATTCTTCAATGTCGATTTCTTGAGTATTTAAAGAGAGATGAAAATGATGGGTTTGGTCTGAATCACAGAGTTAGGAAATCGGGATCTCCGTAATTTCCAAATTGGAACTATGGCGTCTTTAATGGTTTTGGAATTGAATATAAGTGCACATTGCCCTGTTTATTAACCCGACAAAGTAGTTGATTAATCCTTTTTATTGTGTTATTTTTGATCATATTTTTATTATTAGTTTACTACTATACAAAAGAAAAAAGAAAAAAAGATGTGGAGTCAACATGTGAGATGGGGAGAGTGATATGTTGGTGCCGGCCTTTGCGGTTTTGAATTTTGAAAATCTTGAATGGTTTTGAGTTTTTTTTTTTTATTTATCCAGGTGAAGTTTTACTTCTTCCAAGGAGGGCTACCTTGTCAGTTGTCAGCAGTATGTTTTTCGCTAATGTCTCATTTTCTCGTACATTATTGGAACTTGGATGTGTATTAGTATTACCGATATCGTAAGTGTCTTGTATCTTTTTCCATTTTGTTACATTTTTATTTTTTTGGGTTTATCTTTCTTAATAAAGTAAATTATTATATTACATTAAGACAAAGAGAGCAAAGTGCTTTGATGGCTCCTTATTCGGCATGTTGAGAAAATAAGAGGGGTCCGTTGAACGACTAAAAACAAAAACAATGTGAAAATGTCTAATGTGCAGCAAAATAAATGAATATTGGGTCTACATTATTGCTAAAAAACTCAAAAGAGAAATCAATGTTGGGTTAAGATTGCACAAATCTTAGAATGGCATATCATTGACTGCTATTTCAAGCCTCGTTCAACTGCCATGCCATCCCTTTACCATTACAAAACACTCTTATCATTACAATTTTGAATTAAGCAAGTTTGTTTTTCTAACCAGAAATATGAATCTTCGGAGACTACAAATTCAAGCCCAAAAGAAATTAAAATAATAATAAGAATAAATTCGTTGGAGTGGAGGTAGACAACGTTTGACCTTGAACTCTTTGAAGTAGAAAACATTTCTTTTAAACAGATGAAATAAGTGTGCCATTGACTAGTTAAGATGTCAAAAATAATATGCACACATGGTTGGACCAGAGGCTCCGAACATGAACTTCATTCGGTGGGAATTAATTGTCCACGTATAAAATTGAATGTTCTTAGCTCATTTCAATTGGTTAGGAATTCGAACTTTATTGAAGCGTCTTCCCGTAATAGTATTATCTCATTTTCCATAAACTCTACCCATGTAATAGTCTAAGTACTTATCAGTTAATTTAAAAAAAGAAAAACAAAAAATTCATTAAAACCAAAATGTACCACAAACAAATTGTATTATGACAAGATTTCCGCAATCAACAGTAGTAATTGTGACACGGCATGACACATAATACCATAATAATATAATCAAAAGATGAAAAGAATATATTAGGAGTTCATGCAGGGGTGGCGTTGGTTTTGAGGGAGTTTCTAAAATAGAGAGTGGTCTATTCGCCGAAGACGTGTCTTCAGGAGGTTAATTTTATAACGGATTATCTGGCAGTTCTGACAATAAGAGCAGCTTGTGAATTCTAGAAATTATCTGTTTCTTCATCTAGTTTATTGTTATGGCTGAAACACAATATAATTGGTGTTTTTTCTTTTTATTCACGGTCGGTGTGTAATATACAGTTTTAAGATTTTTGTCTCTTTCATTGTTAAAAAAACAAAAAAAAGAAGAAGAAGAATAAGAAGACATATTTCGATAATGTGACAGAACTGTTCATTTTTTATATAAATGCAGCTCATAATATGAAACATACATCACGAGCCATAAATTGTGTTCTACTACCCCCAGTTTTTATTATAAGGCATTTTGATTTTATCTTAGGTTTCACTTACTATGTATTTTTAATTGGAAAAAAATCTTAAAAATATATTTTCACTTTCATTATATTCTTAGAAAATATTTTTAAGATTTTTATTCTAATTAAAATGAAAAATTTAAGACAAACCAAAATGTAACGACAAAGGAAATTGGCATCCCAAAAAAAATGGAGTATTAAGTAACATTTATTTAAATTTTTTTTACTTTCCCTCTCTGTTTTTTTCCCCTCTTTGTTGAAACCCTTTCTTTATAGCAAAATTGTTTTCCACTTGTCAAAATTGAAGGTGGTTAAACCTTGGTGTAGTTTGTCCTACAATTGGGCCAAATTTCGTGGTGGAATTATGCATTTTTCCTATTCTCGTATTGGGCTGAAATGATGTTTACATAAAAGAGGGCCAGCAAGAAAGATCTGATGGGGTTTGGACTCGATTGACAGCCCGGACACACAAAGTTAACATTATTAGAGAAGATGGAGGTGATCCATAATAATGATAATTCGAAAGCACGCTACTTACCGTGATTAAGGTCAACTAGGCTACAAAATTTGTGAATTTTTAAATTCCATTCCGACATCACACATAAGCCATTACATCAATTTTCAAAGGTAAAAGTGCATGACTGAAGTTTTTGGAAACTTGGAAGGCCTTTTCTCCGGGTAAAAAAATTCACCCAAAGTCAAACAGAAACCAGTTTTGTTGCCTGTTGTATCTTCTATGTGCTCTCATGATTTCTGCGTTAAAGAAAAAAAAAAAAGGAAAAAAATTCGCAGGTGTTCAACAAAGTAAGTGGTATTCAGAAGCCAAAGAGGCCTAATGATGGAGCCAGCTAAGAAGGGCTTTGGGCCCATATCTCTGGACCAATGAAAAGTAGCACTCGAGTACCACAAGACTTTCTTCATTGGCCTTCCAAGCAAATGCAACAAAGCTTTAAAAAAAAAAAAAAAAAAGCACTACCAGTTTAGAATTTCCTTTTCCATTTCCCTTGTTTTGTATTTTTTTTTTAAGGAGAGAGGGAGGTTCAAAGTTGGAAAAGTAAAAATATTCTCACAAATACTTTTTTTTATTATTATTATTAATGCAGCCTACCAATTGAGAATAAGGAAAGAAAATCATCAATTTTTTAAAGGAATTTTCACGGATTACACGTACTAGATTGCACTTCATTTTTTCAGTTTGTATCGATGAGATAAATTGCTATTTGAAAATTGGCTCACATTATATACACACAATAGCAATACCTTTTTTTTTTTTTTGTTTGAGATTTTAATTATGTTTATTATACTTACATAGTACGGGTGTATCACAAACAAGACTCATCAGGAAAAAAAAAATAAAAAATTGAACCCACTGCTGCTGGTATATGCTTTCAGGAAAACATTGTTTGGGGTCGCTTTGGGTGTGCCTCTTGTGAACAAATGAGGAAGAACAGGTTACAAATTACAAGGGTAGAAGGTGTGAATACGAAATTGTGAATGAATGGAAAAGCATTAGGTTTACGTTTACGTTTATTGAGCCACTATGGTTGACCACGTGTGTGTCTCCTCCCTTAATTTCTCTTTTCTAATTTTTTTTTTGGGGGTTAATCTCCTCCCTTAATTCCCTTCCTAAGATCTTCCAAGATTTTGATTCATGTGCGTTATCTTGCACCCGTCAAGACGGCTTTCCGAATACAGATCGAGACGTGCGTGTGTGGAGTCTCCCCCTTAGTAATACTACCTTTCCCTATAAATTTCACTTACATGTGATAGATTAGATACTTAAAATTGTGTATAAAAAAAATTAAAAATTTTAAAAAATCATGTGCTCTTCTGCCCCTTCATTAATTATAATCCCTTAATTTTAAATTTCTTATAGTACTAATGGGTCCGAGGTTTACTGCAATTGCCAATTGTGTATGCATTTCCAATTTGATCGCAGAAACTTCCAAGTGAAATAATTGTATAACAAGTACTACTAGTCTACTACTAAAAGAGTCTAAGACCAGAAAAGCATTAAAGTGATTAGGACATTACTCTCGTAATTCGTAACACAAACATTGTTCAAAAAACCCAAAACACAAACACGAAATGCAATCCTCAATAGAGCCTGTTGAAGATCGCAGAACGTAACAAACTCTTCCGTTTCCTTCCTCTTGCATTCTTGCTATGAACATTGAACTAATGATTCGAATCGATAACATTACAAAACTTTCCAAATTTCAATATATTACAATTTAATTGTACAGCTCGTGATAGTAAAACAGTAACATACTACTACATAATAATCATTTTAAGACGAAGTAAAAGGTAGTTAAAAAAAAAATTAGTAAGAATCTTCAACATTCCTCTTTTCAGTATGGGTGAAAAGAAAAAGAAATGCATGTCTGTTAATATATTCTCTATTTTTAACGAGAGAAGACAGCTTCTGAAACTCCTGGCAGGACTTTGCCTTTCTTTAACTTTATCTTTTTGGAGAAACGATATTTTAAATTGTTACTTTGGTTTACTATTCCCCCTTCAACACAACCCCAAGGTAAAAACAGAGTAACAATATGGTACGAAACAGTAAGAAAATCATATGATTTGTCACAATTTTTTGGACATTCGGAAAAGATAGTTCATATTCCGTGCTTTACCTTTCAGATGGTGTCGATTTGGTCCTTTATCCTTTTTTTCTCTTTTTAATTTCGAATCTCAACAATTTTAAAGTAACCTGCCAATATGTAGACGAATTCTATTGTGAATGGTATATAACAAGGTCATCTTTTCATTACCCGATGCATATATCTCATTTTTCATCCGATGCTAAACACGTTACCAAACCTACTTTATTTTAGTTAATTTTCTTCTAAACTCTTCAAGAAATACACATAACAACATTTTTTTTTTTTTTTTTAAAAAAAAGATAACAATCATACTGTTCATACATACCCTAAAAATAAGGGACTGAAGAATGATACCGCCCGGAAATAAGGGCAAAAAGCTTCAATATTCTATATGTATTTTGCTTGACTTTATTAATCTCTCTCTGTGGTTTTAGGCCCCTATAAACCTACGCCTGTGACAGTGTCACTGTCATGTTCAAACTTCAAAGTTGGTGTAAAACACAGCACACGTAATTAAACTGTAAAGTTGGTTTAGATTTAAGATTCTTTCACTTCTTTTCCTTGTTTCAATCAAAAGATACTCCAGACATGACACCTCCTCATATATATATTTATTCATCCATTTTAGCTACCTAGCAGATGCCCTCTGGTCTCTATGGCATATTTTGTAGTACGGAATTCTTAAGAGACAGATACAGATTTTTTCCTTTTGGCTGAAAAAAATTCTGTCAAAATCCAGGCCAAAAGCAACAACAACTGCAGGAGTACTTGGGCTAGCTTCCAATGGCTCAACAGGTACTCACATTGTTAATTTCCTTTTGGATTCTTGCTGGTTTTTAACCCAGGGCCTAAGTTATTAATGGAAGAAAAAGATAATAATCCCACCTGGGTTTCGGATTAGATTGATGAAATATGGGATTGCATTCATGATGGGTCGATTGTCTTTTTCTTTTTTCATCCCAATATTATTATTGTCCTCTGTAAGATTCTGCAAACTCATTCCAAGCAGTAAATTTTTTTTTTTGTTCTGCTTTTTTGATGATTGTTGATGAGAAGATAATCTTTTTTTTTTTTTCTGATTCTGCAGGAAGAAGGATGGCCACTGGGATTGCAGCCGGTGAATGTGAGAATAGGGATGGTGAGGCCGAGGAATCGTCATTTTTCCGGATCAACTTCCTTCAACACATTGCTGAGCGGGTCTCCTAGCTCTGTTTCTGATTCTTCCTCCTCAGATTTGGATACAGAAGTAAGTAAAACTAGAGATAAAAATCAGAGAATTTTTTTGCCTGTTTTTTTTTTTTTTTCACAAAAGAAAGTTTATTAATTTTTAACTAGTACTAGTTAAGTTAAACAGTAGTTGAAATGACATGGTGGCCAATATTCAGTTTGGTTATTGTTTTCATCTGTTTTGCTGTCAGTATTCTGCACTAACTGCTGGTTATGCCTCCCCTTTTATGCTCTTCCTGTTGCTCATAATTAAGCAGGCCAATTAAATATAAATTGCCGTTTATCTTTTACAAATCACAATGAGATGTTTCTTCAGTGCATAATTTTTACATCACAAGTAGTTGAGCTTTTCATTCCAGTTTGGTCAAATTTCCTAGTCACACTTTTCATTATGCTTCTGCACAATGGAAAAGAATTTGTGAGCATTTTGCCATTTTCTCCCCATTTACTCCTGTTACACTTTTATTTTGCTCCATTGAAGTCTTATTGACCTTTCACCTTTTTATAGCATTTTCTTCTGATGATGCTGACATCCCCCATCCAGTCATTTGTTAAATTTGGCATCAAACTTCTGTGATGCTATCATGAATGATGATGAATGTGCATTTAACATTCTTGTCTTCTAATATCGTATCCTCTGGTTTTGATCTTCCAATTGCATTTGAACCCCAGAAATTGACAGTGCTTTGGACTTTTGTATGCATATGTATAAGTTGAACGGAATATGATCATATTCTACTGAGTGTGAAGCATTTATGGAAACAGTACAGGTGGGACAAGAGGGGGTAAAGTGAACTTATCCAACTGTGAAATGATTTTTCTCAAAGAATACTTCATCAAGATACTTCCATCAGATGATACTGTAAAATTGTAGATTCAACAAGTTATTATCCAAGCATTTATGACACTGAGTATATGCAGTTTGATGACACCCTTAAGTACTCGTCTTGGCTGTAATCTTGCATCTGGTGCTTCAATGGCCTCTGTATTACTTGTAGGAGTTACAATCTTGAAAGCTATTAACTTTACGGAACAATTAGAGCGCAGCACCCAATATAACATATCGCTGTTCTTCAGCATTGCATATTGTTGCAGGTATTCATTATACTTACTCCATCCATCGCCAAATTACAGTAAACAGGAGGATCATTTTGGGATGTGTTTGAGAGAAGAGAGGATCTTTGCTTTGGTTAAACTGGAGAAAGTGGTGAATGAGAGAGTTAGACTGACATTGGAGTGTATTAAAGACTTATCTGATTGATCTGTTTTTTCAGGGCCTAATTTTACATTACAACATGGAAGAAATGGTTCAAATAATCAAATTAGATAAGTTCCTAATGCATCTTAATTTTGATAATTTGCAGTCGACAGGGTCATTCTTTCCAGACAGAAGCACCACACTAGGAAGCCTAATTGGAGTTCCAAGAATAGTAAACCTTCCAAGAAGATCCATCAGGGCATCATCATCCAATAATAACAGGGAAACCTTAGGATCCCAGAAAAACTGCAGGCCATCATCCAGAACAACCTGGTACTGTTTTTCATTATGTCCAACGGACACTACGGACGCAGAGAGTGTCACACGAAACACGACAGCTACGACACCATCCCTTGCACATTTTCTTGAAGTGGAAAGAAGGGCTGCTGCTGCAAATGGAAATGGAAATGGACACAGAAGGAGCCATAGTAGTTCAGTTTTGTATGGCCAAATAAGTTCTGACGATTACCGGATCAATCAAAATACATTGTTCGTAAACGGGCTAATTGCTCCTCCTCCTTCAGCAGTACAACAATCTTCTTCAAGTTCAGCAAATGCAGCAGGGGTTAATGCCAGATTCGGCAGAAATATTGGAGGGTTGGACTTTGAACAGCGCAGTACTGGGCAGTTTCCATGCATGTGCGGATGATTTCTTTCTAATTAAAACATTTTTCTATAGGTCTTAATTTCTGCCCCACAAGAAGAAGCAGCAGAAGAAGAAGAATTATCATTTCATTTTGGGTGAGTTCTTTGATTTTGGAAACTTGTGAGTTCATGAGAGGATCATCCTGCTCCTCGGCAATTCTAGAGGATGAGTATTGCTTATATGCCTTATTCATTTTGGGTTAATTTCATTGATTTTCCCTGAGGTTTTTGCAAACTTCGGATTGCTTCCTAATTTTGTTCAATTTCTCATGAACACTCCTCAAAAATCAGCATAGGTTTATCTGGGAGAAGGGATAAGAGTGAAAGTGCAACGTCAACCTTAAAAAATATTTTATTGGATGTGGCATTTGTGATCGTAATACTGTTAACAACATCAATTACGCCATGGCAAAGTTGTTAGAGGGGGAAAAAAAAATCTATTAGAAAATTCTTGTCGACTTTATCATCGAAATTTATAGACATAGTAATTTTTTTTTTTTGAAAAAGAATTTCGTTGACGAGGGAAATTTATTTTTTAAAAAAACGAAAAACCACTAACTCTTTTCGTTGGCCTTAGGGGTGTCAATTCGAGTTATTGGGTCAATTTCGTGTTATCTATTCCACAAGGTTCATAAGATTTTTTGGAGAAAAAATGAAATAAAAACTCAAATCGTGTCAATCGTATCGTGTTGTGTCGGGTTGTCTCTATAAATAATGTTGTCGTGTCAGAAATTGACAACCCTAGTTGGCCTTTAGCCCCCGAATAAAATTGGCAATTGCAAATTAGTTTTATTATTATTCTTTTTGAAAGAAACAAAATCTATTAGGAAAGGTTATTTTGAATAAGATATCGTCGACAGAATCATCAAGCACAATAAGCTAACAACGAACTCAAGTTACTCAACGAGCGCCAACTTTCTCATCACCCCTTTCAGGCCGGCAACAAGAAACTTAGTTTAGATAAAAAGAATAAAAATAAAAATAAAAAAAACTCTCTTCTCGATAAGTGATTGAAATAAAGTTCCAGTTCAAAAGAGTCAACGTGAGATTCTCTTTTGTTTTGGGGGGAAAAAAGAAAACAATGTTATGGTCGAAATTTTAAGACTGATGAGTAAATTCGACGAGTGTAATTTATTTTGTTTTAAACTGAAAAATATTTAACCAAACCACAGAGTACATTACCCTACTGAATTTGCCGTATTGTGATAGACATGATTAAACGAGGTCGCCTAGATTCCAAACACAAAAAGGTAATGCGTAATGTTTTAACTGTATTTGTCGTATGTTTAGTGCCTAATTCTCCACTTGTCCTTAGGCTTTGTCACGCTAATACAACGCATTTGACAATTAAAAGTTTCATGAACTACACGTATTAGGTACTATGAATTAACCAGATTAGATTGAAGACGACCACCACTTGCTTGACTTCTATTTTATTCATAAAGATATTTTCCAAGATTGACTGATAAAAAAGTTTGATCTGAAAAAAAAAGTACTCTTTCTATGCTAAAATAATTATCGCTTTAATTAGTGAAATTCCAAAATAAATTTTATTTTCTTATTTCAATGCAATTATTGTTCAAATTTTCCAAAGCAAATTACTCTGTTCCCCGAAAACATGTCCTTGTTTCTGGCTTATTAAGTTCCTCATTAATAATGAATGAAAATATATCTCTTTCTATTTTTTAAGGACGACGAGTAGAGTATACAATTTTTTAGTGCCTAGAAAATAATCCACTTCCTTTTTGGACATTGAATACTGTTTATAAGGATTCTTATAGTATACAGTTTAATCACTTTAAAGTACTGAAATGTTTCTATCAAAAAGTGGATGACGTAAAATGGCAAATTATCTGGTGCACCCGGGGACACCGTGTTCCCCTGCAAATTACGGTGCATCCTGCAACTTCAGACGGCTCCAAAATGAATTCTAATTGAAGAATTCTGGCCGCCGACTATCCCAGTCGCCACCTCACACACACACACTCTTCACACACACACACACAAAAAAAGGACTCATCTTATAAAAATCGGCATGTTCGGCGGGGCGGGTTGGTGACCTGCGATTCCGGCGGCCGCGGGAATCGATTCTGGTAGCGGCGGTGCTGAACGAGAAGGTCGATGAAGAAGAGGCGGTGGATTCCGGTGGATTCTTATTCTGATTTGGGATGTCGAATTTGTTGAGGAAGAAGAAGAGCCGCCGAATTTTGTTGATTCCGATTTGGGGTGCACGGTATCCCCGGGTGCACTAAATACAGACTCACGTATCATCATTTCTAGTTAACCATATATGACTACACCACCTATAAAGGGTTTAATAATTGCTGAAGTCTCCATAAGCAGAAGTAATTTATTAAAGTGGCTTTAGTTCCAAAAAACTAAATTGGCTGTGGCTCCAATAAAATCTTTTTTAACTATTAAGAGATGTTAATTATGTGCAGAATCATGACTTCATCTTGATATCGGTAGTGTTAATCAGGGTTTTTTTTTTTAACTCTGAGGCTGACTAGAGATATTTATCTACAGTAATATCCAACGTACAGCATCATAAAAAATTAGTGTTTTGGCAGGGTGTCGTAATTACAGTTTCTCAACCTTACCATTCCACCAATTCTTTCATTCCGATTCAACGACAAGTTATAATAGATTAAACCTTCACCTCGACAATTAAATTGTGGTTGGAACATGATATTATAAAAATAATTTATCACTATAACGTTCTCTACTTTGCAATGTTTAGCCTGTTTTATTAGTTATTCTCTCCATCCCATAATTATTATCTAGTTAGAGTTTACATTTTTAGTTCGAATTGTGCTAAAAGTAAAATTTTAAACTGGACAATAATTTTGGGACAGAGAGAGTATTATTTAAGAAAAATGGAACAGAATAAAGAAGGCGCAGGATTGATGATCTGGTGAGAAAAACATCTCCCAAATTCCAAGCATAAAATGGTTACTCCAGTCAAATATTTTAACATTTTATCCTCATGAGTATGAACAATATAAATGATCCACATGCTAAGAAGTCAACCAAATCCATGGCAGAAGACCAGAAAAAAAAAATGCAAGATAACAAATTACAAAATCCAAAAGGATTCCCAGCTGTGGAAGCAAACAAGTTGATCACATTCAGAAGGAGCGTATATGGACAATTGTGCAATTAAAAGTCAACCATCACAACATGATGGATTAGTTTATTCATGTAATTTTTAGAGATAGATCCCAAATCCATACCAACCAAGAAAGAAGAATAAAAATTTTAGGGAGCCATAAACATATTTGGTATTTGATACTTATTTTAAAAAAAAAAAAAAAATAGTAGAGAAGGAGGGAGACGTCATGCGCGTTCCAATTGACGTTATATAATTCGATGTAGATATTATTTTAAATTTCGTAAAATTAACGGACGCTAAGAATTAAACGTTCAAAATCGTTCTACTCATTGTTGTAAGTAAGCCATATGTGATCTTAATTTTCGGGGACCTTTGATTCATTTTCTTGGCATCAATCATCATCACGTTGACAGAATTCATATAAGCCAGATCCCAATATGGAAGAGTCTGAGTCAATCGCACCACAACTTGTGAGCAAGGCAACAAAGAGAAAATCATCACTTGGTACACATGACCACTTGAGTTGGAAACCTTCTTCTGAATATGAATTTTTAACCCTTTGCATCAAACAAATGGCAATTTTAATGTTTTGGGGACCCTTTCATTATGTTGAGTGGCCTCTTTTTATTTCATAACCCCCTTTTCACATCTTTTCTTATCATGTACTGTATTTAGATTTTTTTTTTTTTTTTAGGGTGTCTCATTTTTCGATCTTTTAAGGTGATGCTTCTTTGATTTAAACTGATTTTGAGCCGAAAGGTTGAAGTAAGGGGAGGAAATGGTCTAAATCACGAAGCCACCTAAGTTATTAACTTTTTCATCTCCAATTAAAGAGTTTTTATGTGTTCCCACGGCTCTTTGAGACTTGATCAATGAAAAAATGTTCTTATATTAGTTAGTTGTACATATAAGATTCGACTTTTCAAAAAGAAAGATTGTGTAATTCTAATTAAACAAAGATAAACCATTGACAAATATAGGAAACAAAGTTGCAACTTTTTCCGTCCTAAGAATTTTGGTTACTTATTGAATAAATTACTATAACAAGAAAAACTATTATTTGGATACGGAGTAATGCTACATGATCTAATTACACACTACATTCAAAGATTTCAAACTTCAATGAAAAATTTCAGAAACAGTTTCAGATGAACTTAAATGTAATTCATTTGAGGGGCCAAGGTAAGCTGCATTGAACATAACCTACAATGATGAATCCATCAAAATTTTATACAGGTCTCTGTGTGGATATGGCAGTATCATATAGCAAAATCGGGTGTAAAAGGGCCCCATGTTGGGTGACCTTATCTCACTTGTTTTTCAGAATATGACCTAATAATGCTACCAATTTCTATAATTGTACTGTGATGCTTACTTGTGGCAGTAGTACCAAATGAATGAGGATGATACCAAATTTTTCCTCTTTCATTCACATATGCATTTATCCCTTTGATAGACAAGATCACATGACCAACCAGAACAAGGACATCCCCTTCTTTTTTCTTTTCTTTTTTTTTTTCCCTTAACTTCAAATGTTGGTTACAAATAATTTTCAACGCAGGAAGAAACATTTTCTACCTTCACACTTCGAAAAAATAATGAAAAGAGACGAGGAGACAAGACTGTGATGTAGGATCTAACATTAATTTCTGCTCACTTTGTTGGACTCTTTCCTTCGGTTTTTGTATAGTACATGTTTACTAATTCTAGGTAGCAGACGCTGAAGAATGTGGAAGAATATATTGAATATTTCTGCACTAGAAATACAAAGAATTGCTTCTATTCAGGCAACTAACTGACAGGCTCTTCAAAGCAACCAATAAACCTTCTTCAAGCTGAAGTTGAAACTTCAAACCAAACATTACAACAACAATGTTGACCCACAGAACAATACATATTTCACCAACCCAAACCTGCAAAACCAACTTTTGCTTTGCTTATTTCCCAAATCATCTACACAGCACAGCAGCATGCAGCACAGGGAGAGAGAGCTATGTGCATATACCACAACATGAACTCGAGTGGGACCCGTCTGTCCACCCGCCCGGCCGCGGGGGAATGCTTGATTGCCACAAGTTTATACCTTTTTTTTTTTTTGGCTCTCATGCATCAACACCTAATGGCTTATCAATCCATTCATTATCAATCGCTATTCGTCCTGAACCTCGGCCGACAATCTTGCTAAGTGAACCTCCTACGGCAGATAAGCCCTTGAAACTGCTACTGCCAGTGCCGCCTTCGCTCAGGCTGTTCCAAGATCTCCTAAATGACTTTCTTGACTTTGGTGAGTGGACGAAGTCCATCTCTATGCTGTTCTTTTCGGGGTGTTCAACCTTTGGAACAATCAACTGGATAATGCTGCTGCGGCAAAAAGGGCAGACTGGTACAGTGGGAGTTCCAGTCATTGGATTAGGCTTGTTATGGCAGCACAAGGCAAGCGTACATTGAGCACACATCTGATGAGTACAAGGTTGGACCTCAATTGTGCAAACTTGATCAAAGCATATGCCACACAGCTCTGCATCACTAGTCTGCATAAAACAAAGATTACCTCGAGATTTAACCATTCATTCGCATCTTAGTCAAGCAAAGACAGCCGATATAACATGACATCAACAAACTTACATGGTTACATAACTTTAATTGTGAGAGTTCAATGCAAATTAGTGCATAAAGCCAGTGATCCCAAATCTAAAGACGTGATAACACGAACTACGCTTTGTTTGGTTTGCTAAGAATTTTGGAACATTCATCCAAGACAAAATCCATTCCATCTATGTTAAAAAATTTGAACCAAAGAGCTTACAATGAGAGGTCTTAAAGATCACACGAACATCAATATTCTTCAAAGAAATGGTAACTGAGCTGAAACTGAACTAGAATTACGAGACAAGAACACTCTTATTAGAAGAAATATAAATAAGAAGAATGACCACGCGTACCTCAGATACACTGTCATCCATTCCAGCATCCGAATGTGATGGAGAAGCTACGGAGAAACCTTTTAAGATGCTCTTTTCTCTTTCCTTGTTTGCCTGCATTAATGCACCTTCTAATAATACCTTGGCCTCCTGATTAAGTTCACTAATGAACTTCAGAGGTGATGGCCAGACGATAGGTTCAGCCGACGAAGGATTCAGCAATGCTGCACAAGCACCATGGTTGTGCCTCAAAGCAACAGTATATGGTATCCTCCTGCAACAGGACAATTATAGCAGAGACTCAGATACAAAACTACAAAAGGCCAATGTGCACAACTTCAAAGCAATAATGGCAAGAGCTAAAGTTACACATATAAAATCAAATGGATGGGGAAAACAGATCTCATCTCACTATTTGAGAAATAAACTCTATATCCAGTGAAACACCCCACAAGAGAGCTTAAAATTTGGGATGAGTGTGCGGTTGAATGGGTACAATCTAACAGTCCTGAATACTATAGTCTCTTAGATACTTCAGAAATCAAAGCTCCATCAAATTAAAATTCACGCAAGGACTATCAAGAAACTGAATCTTCACTAATTAAAACATCTTGTCGTTTGCTCTGGCACGTTAGTAAATCATATAAGAACCCAAAAACAAGAAAACAAGCATACCCAGATGCATCTCTATTAAGTCTATCAGCACCCCAGGCCAAAAGTTCACGGATACAATCAATAGAACCTCCTCTTGCAGCCAAATGAAGTGGAGTGCTACCTGGAAACCTGCAACCAAAGAAAGCATTATAAACAACAAGTTGATGCGGGATTCCAATCGGGTAGAAACCAAAGTAAACCATAAACATACCCATATCCACCAGTTGAAGCACAAACTAGAGCTCCATTATCCAATAACTCGTGAACGCATTCAGGCCGTCTTTGCCTGGCTGCCAAGTGCAATGGTGTTGCCCCTTTCCCATCTCTGATATTGACAAAGCGAGCATATCCCCTTCAGAGGAAAAAAAAAAAAAAAAGAAGAAAGAAAGAACATTCAGACCAGACTAAAAAATTAATGAACTAACTCGGTTATAGCTATACATGAAAAGAAACGTAGATGCAAATTGAGGACAAGCCTACCAAGAAACTGCAACATGCGATGTTCTGGCGGCAGTAAGAATCGCTTTCAGACAATCAGAGTGGCCATAATAGGCAGCATAATGTAAACACGTTCTTCCATTAACTGAATCAAACATCAAAATCTGAAACAATTTCCAACACCACCATTAGGAAAAAGAAAATCTCTAGTTTCATGCTTCATTCAAGGACAGGACAGAGAAATACAGCTGAGAAGAGTCAAATTTGCTCACATTAGCCCCAGCTTCAATTAGCTTTTGCACACAGGAGATCTTTCCATGCATGGCAGCCAACATCAGAGGTGTCTGAAAAAGTTACTAATCAAGATTAAAAACTTGGAGAACGTTGCAATCAAATCGTCAACTATAAAAATTGCAAAAAAGGAAAATCTTCATTCTTTACAGTATTGGAAGCTATACCAATAACCGAATCAGCATCCCAAAAAGAACTAAAGAAAGAGAACTCAACAATTTTGTTCTTACTTGTTTATGGCGATTCTGTAAATCTGGATTAACAGATCGGCTGAGAAGCAATGACAAAACCTGAGAAAAATCCCAAAAAAACCCACCAGTTAAAACCAAAAAAGACTCCAAATTTGGTCAGAAAAACAATAATCTCCGATCAACCCACCTCGATCTGGCCATTGGCAGCTGCTACATGCAAAACAGAGTACCGATCGTGCACAGTGCGATGAATAAGACTTGGCTCTTTAGCCAAAACAGCCTCCACGGTTTCCAAATCCCCGAATTGGACTGCACTGAACAATCCATGTTCATCATTAACTCTGCAACTCAGTCCCTGACCCATCTTTTTTTCAGCTATAATAAAAATTCTGTATTTTTTACATGAAAAATGAAGTGGGTTGTGATTGTTGAAGGACGCCGGAGACGGAGCTCCTCCACCTTCAGTCATGCACCACCGTCTACGGCGGTGGTGAGTGGTTGGTGGTGGCTAGGAAATTGTGTAAAGCGTTCACATATTTATGCAGGGGAAGAAGGGGGGAAGTGAGAAGTGTTGGAGTTTGGAGCTGCCCGAGATGAGGGAAGGGTGCTTCAGCGGGCAGCTGACCGTGTCAGGGAAGGGTCTAACAACAGGCTGACTACGGGCAGCAGTCAGATATTTTGCGGGCAGTTAGATTCCTAAATACCAGTAGTAATACTTTTATCTATATTTATTAACATTAACAATGTTAAATGTAATAAAAATTAAAAATTAGTGTAGAGGGGGAAAAAAGAAACAAACTTTCTATTGCTTACATCAGTTGGCTATGGTTGATTGTTCAATTTGTTTGGTTGCCGGTTCTGTGTCAATATTCTCGAATAAATGCAAAAAAACAAATAGATTTATTGATGCTATATCAACCTCAATTTTGTTGTATTTAATCACCTTCTAACCTCCACTTTTATCTTGAAGGAAATTATCATCCTTTATTTGTTTGAAGTTCTTGTTGTGTTATACTCTATCCGTGCCATAATTATTATTCTGTTTGAATTCTCATTTTTAGTTCAAATTGAACTAAAAGTGAAAACCTAAACTGGACAATAATTATGGGACGGAGGGAGTACTGGCTATTACCCGCACAATGTATGGGTACAAAAATTCAGGTTTATTCGACCATGTTATAATGATAATCATATTAAATTTCATCACTTCAACACTCGCTCTTTTTCGGAAAATAAAAACTTCTATTGAAGAACCAAATTAATCAAAGTCGATATTGATATTTTGTGTCTATACAAAAACATACCAATATTCATAAAATAGGAAGCAATTTTGTATAGGATGGAAAATAGCAGAGTATAGAGGCTAATTAAGTTCTGTACAGTAAATGTAGAATGTTATGGTTCAGTTTGTTTATCAATATATTTTACCTTTACCAAAAAAAAAAAAAAACAATATCTAAGCAAAAGTCTAATACAAGTTGATCAACTGAGTATTCAATATCAATGAAAAAATTCTCCTCTATTATAGAGCAAGTGTTTTGAAAAAATAAAATAAAATTGAGTAATAGATGGTATCGATTAAATTTCTGATCTTTAACTATTTATTCATTTTATATAAGTTTTCTATAATTTTTTAATAGTAGACTAATTTTGATATATATATATATATTTTTTGGCAAATATACTAAGTGATCTCGGGTTAAAATGACATATATTAAAATCGGAAAAATTATTCACGATTCTCATTCTGTATTAAATACAAACTTTTTAATTAAATTTCATGGAATATTTGTGGGGATTTTGATTAGGTAATCCACGTATTACCGAAAATATCGTATAATCATCATTTGTTAAATTCAAAATTCAAAATTCAAAAAGGTAATATAAATTTATTATGTTAAGAGTTATATTTTTGCGTAGCTTTATTTTTTCAAAACGGCTCTACGGCAACTCATATTTACAATGGCAGCTTTTATACTATAAGATTTCTTGACCAATTCAAACAACATTAAGTATTTTACTCTATTGTTAGGGATATGATCAAATAAATTTTTAATTTAGATTATGTTTGTGTTTATGGGAACTTAGTGATATTAAAGAGGGAATTAATATCTTGAGTGTTTTCTAATTTTTTTTGGGGGGAGGGGGGCTTAATTCATGTTTTAGACTTTTAGGTACCAGATTTATTTTACTAATAAAGGGAAGCTTACTTCACAAAGTGTAATTGAAGTTTACATACATGTCCATTAGCATGATTCTCATCTACTTTTTTAAATCTTCGAATGAATGAACAACGCAAAAATATGATAACTGAACTAAACCCACAAAGTATAAACATAAAAAAAAATAATATTATGAAGAAAAATTGCAAATCAAATCCATCATGATAGATATGCTATTCCAGTGCGAAATTTGTGGCAAAAAACCTTGAACCCTAGTACACTTTTTGTCAAAATCTAAACTAAATCTTACATATGATGTTGTCACAAGTTAAACTATTTAAATTAATTTCTCTTTTCCTACCTCTTTAAATGTATTTGATTGACCTGAAAATTCACCATTACCATATGTCAATATAGAATTAGAAAAACAAATAAAAAATCACTATTCACATGAATTAAATGCTAAACTACATATATCTTTTCCTCCATTTTAGGCCAAAAATCATTTCGTTCATTGGCAAAATGTCAAAGATAAAAAGCATACATGAGTTATCAATAGTAATTTTTTTTATTCTCATTATCTTGTTTTTTGGTAACATTCAAAACCCAAAAAGAACGAAAAATACAGCAAACTCCAAAGCAATTTCCAAAAGAATAATAATACCAGCGTTTATTAAATCATCTATTGTATAAGGAAAAATGCATCCGTGATTAGGAATACCAACTTCTAATTAATCATATATTTTATAAGGAAAAATGTATCCATGATTTGGAATATAGTTTAATTCTAGATATATGATCTCATATATTGCCCAGTGATTCAATCACTAATAGATAAAGCAAAGAGTGAAAATTTTCAGTACATCAAACTAATTAATTTATTTTGATAAAAATCAATATCACGAAACTAAATTGAACACCCCCAAATACGCACCTAAAAGAGTAGGAGCTATATTGTGACAAATCTTATTAGTCGACATTCCAGAATAGATAAATCGGTGAGCACTTCTTCACCATTATTAAGGTGAATGATCCAATTATGGTTGATATTTGATAATCAGTTCTGTAATGTTTTTAGGTATATATTTTTAAAATTAGTAATGTTTATTATCTTGGTATAATATACTATAGATAGATAGATTATGTGATGCAGATACAGTTGCATTGTTTGTTCAAATAAGATGGAAAAAGAAAGTATATGTAATAAAGTTATTGATTGAGATATCATAACTGGTAAGGTTTAGATTTATCATTTTTATTCATGTCGCTTCATCTCTCCTGGACGAGAATGCAATTTTTTCCCTCCCCTAATAGTGAAGTGTGGTCAGTCTTATGTAGATATTTTCATGAGAAGAGTGACAGATACAGATAAAATTTAAAAAAAAAAAAAAATTAGAAAAAAATATGACATCTAAATTATCCCCTAAATTCATAAATGTATAAACCCTACTGAAAAGGTTAAAAAGGAATAGATATTATTACTTTTCACCTTTTTCTCAAAAACACAATTTATCTTGTTAAATTGAAACAGTACAAGAAAGTCACTTATTTTTATGGACCGAGAAATAAAAGAAAATATGAAATGTAAAAAATGGTTTGTTTACACTTATAATTGCTAATTCTCAATCATTTTTTTAGTGACTCTCACTCTGTGCGTGTGGGACTGTGGGGTGTATACGGTCTGACTAAAATGTGTTTGATTCAGTCGTCGGTTTTTGTTAATGTTTAGTGATTGGTCTTTCTCTTGAAATTCTGTCTGTTTTTCACTTTTTCACAGTGTGTTAAGGTAATTAATTAGACGAAGTATGTTTCATCATTGACTACTACATTCTGGGTTCATGGAAAAAATAAATAAATACTACTCCACAAATTAAGGTTAATTGTTACTCCCTCCTAAAAAAATTACTTTTTTAAAATAAAATAGTGCATAAATTTTACTTCTTTTTTTTTTTCATTGATATTAAAGCATTCATACCACAGTACTAGACTGGTTGTTGTCATTCCTTGCTCAAATTTCAAAGGTTACAGTGAATTTATTCCAGAAAAGCAAATGACTGGTCTATGTATATTTCTGCTTTTACGGAATCTGTTTGGCAATTGGGGGCAGAGGCTTTTAGTTTTCACCAGGGCATCAGGTAATAAATTGTAAAATTTTCCTATTTTACTGTCTGAAGACATCATCAATTGAAAATTCAAAAGGAAAAGGAGAGAAAGAAAGCTGCGAAAAAAAAAAAAACATTAAGACAAGGTTTTGTATTGTTATTTTTGCAATTTTATTTCATTTAATAATTTTTGTAAAGTCTTCTATTACCAAAATGTTGACAAATGGTCTATCACTGTTATTGCCTAGACTTGGAACCGTTATCTGTCCCATAATCAAAGTTATTTTCTCAGCTTCTTCTACAGATTAGTCTTTAGGAAACTTCATCAAGTCAACCTTAACATTTTGTTTTCTTATGTCTTTTTTTTTTCAAAAAAAAAAAAAATCTTTAAACCCAACAGTAAATAAAGAAGAATTACCGTATACGTTTTGGTTAAGTGTCCAACTTTTGACCCCCTCCAATTCCCCTACATCATTTATTGGAGGCTTTCAACGATGAGAATGTTCAACTAAAGCCACCAAATTATTTTCCTCAAACAATAACAACAAACTACTACTATTATTTAGTAGTTAAATCAAAAAATTCTCACGTTTTAAGAGCTGTTCTAAGTCCAAGTTAATTCCATCACTTCTTCTTTTACATAACAAAAAAACGAATTGCTTCGTATTAAATCTGATGGCATATCAGGTTTTATAAACACAAACCCTTCTGATTTGAAAATCACGGCAAGCTGATGAATGATGGCAAAGTTTAATAAATAACTGAAAAATTTTACTGTTTCTCATTTGGTTACAGGTAAAATAAATAATGTGATAAATAAATGGTGTATTGATTCTTCGATGTATGCAAATAACTAAATGACATTTTGGGGAACCAAATAGTACTAGCAATTGTTACTTTCATAACCCTTTCCTCATCCTGAACAAGAAGATAAGGTAATCAAACGTTTGAGAGAACTTGTTTGTTTTCAGTCTGATGCATTTGTCAGTTTTCTAAAAATAAGTATAATTGTGTCGGTGCAGTTACCTCCTTCCCATGTTCATCTCTGCATTTAATTCCTGGCCCTTGCTATTAAGGTTAAATCACACCCATTCATCTTCTTTAGTTCCAAGCTTTTAAAGTTTTGGGGGTATTATTAAAAGAATGTTGTAATTTTTTCGGTCCTCAACTTGAAAATTTTCAATTCCATTACTATTTTAATTTGTATTTTTTGTTACATCCAAATGATAAAGTTACTAAAAATGAAGATAAATTAATTTACTACTGATGCAATACAACAGGTTCTTCTTCTTTCTTTTTTTTTTCAAAATTTTCTCTGCCATAATATTAATTAATTTTGTTGATTAACCGTATTTATACCGTTCTATGAAGTTAATACACTAAAATTTACCATGTACCAAATCGCCAAAATTCGACAAAGTTGAAGGGCATAGAGCAAATTCTAACCTTGCAAGTTGCAACCAATTTTTTGATGATATTTGGTACACGAATCTGACTTCCCAGAATGACTTAAAAATTGATGAAGAATCACCAACTCACATGGCTTCCGCTAATTAATGCAATTTAATAATTAGCTAAAAGTTGTTGTCGATCTCATTCCATTGGATGATGCCTCCGTACGGACCCTTCAATTCGATGTAAATGATACCTATGTATTACTATTGGTTATGGTTAAATACAATATAAACTTTTGGTCTTTCCATTTCTGATGATATTTCATGTGATTCGTAAATTGGTTCGAATTATCATTAATTATTTTATGATCGTGTTAGCAAGCTTCAATATTGTTTTCGTAATTTTACTCCAGTGAGTATTTTGTTCGATTTTTAATCTAAATAGGTTTACATTGGTGATTTAATTAGAATTTAATTCTCATAACTCGGGACATATGATCTTTTAATACACAAACACGTGTCATTGTCTTATACGCGGAAATAAATTACTCCTTACATATTGAAATGATTGTTCAATTTTGATTTTCATTTTTAGTTTAAATTGTATTAAAAAGTAAAAAGTTTACGCTGGATAATGATTGTGAGAAGGATGGAGTATAACTTACAACCAAATTAAGCTTTACTCAACAATGGGATTCTTCCACGAAGTTGCATATAGGAGAATATTTTTAGTTACATCAAGTGATGATTCATGAATGTGCATGGGTTAGCTTTTAGTAGTAAATATAGTTTGATTATTGATTGAATAATGGAGAGAATATATGCACGGCGGGTTTCATAACATTTTGGTTTGGACAACTTTGATACGACTTCTTGTACTTCACTTTATTGGGATTACCTTATTTAACCTCTTAACAAAAACTATACTCCTCCGTCTCATAATTATTGTCCAGTTTGCTAAAAAAATTTGTCTCAAAATTATTGTCCGATTTGACTTCTTATAGATTAAATTACAAATTTACCCCTTTAGTCAAAAGCAACCATTGACTGGAACCCGTTCTATCCAGTATTTGACGAAACGAAACTCAGCACATAATAAAAATGAACAGCACACAATAGCAGCAGCAAAACGAAGCTCCGACGGATTAAAGCTGCGGTGACGACGAGGCGTCAAGACCAGTACAAGATTGAGGCGCTCTTCAAGTGGAATCGATGTTTCTTACGCATGCGAGATCATCAATCAGCCATTTACGTGGGAAAGAGAGCTGTTTATTGGCTCTGAACTTGCCCCATTAAAGAATGATGGATCCCTTTTTGGCAGCGGGGTAACTAAACAATGGAGAAGTTATGAAAAATTTTGCTTGAGGATGGAAAATCGAGAAGCTCTGAGTTGAATTTTTAAGTGATGAAGTATTACAGGTGACTCAAGCCCTTGGGTAGTCGATCTCAATAAGTACGGCTTGGGGTTCCCAATTACATATACAGGGGTATATCCGGATAGTTTAAATTAAAATATAACTAAGTTTGATCAAAAATAAATTTAATCCATTTTAGTTAAATTGAACAATAATTATGGGACGGATGGAGTATTATATACATATATTTAGATCTTGTTGTCCGAAAATATTCATTAGCTATCGATTCTATATGACCAAAGAAAAAACTTTTACTTGCATAGCTATATTGCAGTCTTAAAGATCATGTACATATGTTATGCTTTCTAAATAATAATAATAATAATAATAATAATAATAATAAATGCATACTTCGGTCATATTTACAAAGTACAAATTTAAAAATTGAACCAGAAAGATTACATAATACATCGAGTTCCAAATTTAGGAGAACAGTGGTTGATTTTTAAGTGTGAATTGTAGGGTTAAAAAGAGGAAAAGAGCAACAAAAAACACGGCGGGAAGAAGGTTTGGCTCATTTGAAGAAAAACTACCCAAATCGTATCTCCTTTTTTTTTTTTTTTTCCTTTTCTAAATATAGATTAATTAATTGTTGGACAAATTTAAGATGCGCCAACATTCATTCCCATTAATTAATTAGTAGACCGCCAAAGTGATAGTAGTACTACCTTTAAGCAAACAGTTCCAACCACGCATTGGATGCATTTCCCCTTTTCTCTTTACCTGAGAGGCAGAGGCTGCGACACCAACAAAATAATTAAATAAAATAAAATAAATCTTGTTTTGTTACTAAAATGAATGATTTGTTTCAAATTTTGAAATCCCACGCAATATTTATTGAAATTTCTTTTTTAAAATTAAAGCACACGAAATTAGTTAGTTTTGTCACAGCTAATTATATCATGAAACAAACACACACAGTGACGCAGACACACATTAATCGTTTATTGAAGCCATGCAATTAAGTGAGTAAAATTTAAAACTAATAATGAGTGATCAAAGCAGACATATACTACTACTTGGCAAGGATAAAAAGGTAATAGCGGCTGACGATCGATTGATGACAATATGAAGTCGTATTGTATGGGATATTAATTAAAATTTTATACTCCCTTTGTCCCAAAATTATTGTCCAGTTTGAAATTTCACTTTTAGTAAAATTTGAACTGAAAATGAAAACCCAAACTGGACAATAATTATGGGACGGAGGAAGTGTATATATATATATATATATATATATATATATATATATGGGAGCGACTACAGTCCAGTCGACTGAACCATTCAGTCAAACATATCAGCCGTTGGATGATAAAGGAACATTTGTAACCATTAGATCAAGAAAAGACATACAATAAGAAATATAAAGCCACCTACACAATATAATTTGCAAACTAACTTGTATAGCAGGTTGCGGATGTTAATTCTTATCATCAAAAAATTCTTCCACTTTAATTCCTTATTCTGGTATATGATCAAGAGAAGGAACAAATATTTTAAACAAAAAAAAAAGACAGTGGAATTATATAGAAAGAAAAGGGAAGAAAAATTTCGAGAAAGATTAGCCTTTCTTCCAATTAATCTATCAGTAGTCATACAAATATCAGCACTCTGTCTTCTCTGCCTTCTCTGGAAATACACTATCACACCATAGAATTGAAGTGGAGGGAAAGCCAGAACGGGGAGGCAAATGAATCTCAGCGAGGAAGTTAGGACGAAGCACAAGCGTGCACTCCTCAAATTCTTTGACCAAATCTAAATTAAATGAATGAATATCGAGCTAAGAAAAGATATTAGTATTATGATTAACAAACAAAAAGCGTCATCTGATTATGAAGTAGTCTCATTTTTACAATCACCGAGATGGAGTCGATCTTGCTCGCCGGCTTCTACCAAACCCCGGTGAGTATGTGGCTATGTGCAGTCGCTATGCGATTCAATGTTAAATGCAAAATACTCGAAGGAAGGGGAACAAGTCCTTGTCGGGATTGATGGTCCCTTTGTTTAATGAACAGTAACTTCTAAGGGAACATTGAATCAGAAAATGGTGATGCTTCAAGAGGAAGGGAGGCCATGGATGTTGATCCTAAAGGAACAGATGGAAAATACCTCACCTGATTGGAAGCTTTTAGCACTGCGCTTGGAAAGCAGAGACACCCACAATCACACTCTATGTCGACCAAATTATAACAATAGGTGAAATAGAGAAAGTAGTAAACATTAGAGTTTACTCAATTGGGTAGTTGTTCTTGTTTTAGTTAGGATTCAATTTGTTAATTTTTCGGGCTTTGGATGCTAAGGTTTGTGTGATGTTCTGAACATTGGAGAACTACTTTCAGTTCCGACGTTCTTAGTTTATGACATTCTTAAGACAAAATGTTTAAAGATTAGAGAAATTCCATTTTTATAAGTTTGGGAATTTTGAGGATTGAAGAATTATTTGGAAATTTTGAGAATTGAAGAATTATTGTTTGATTTAATTACGTAATATTCTTAAGAATAAGATTGTTATTAGTAGCTACACGCACATAGGTTAATTTTGTATTTATCCAAGTAACTAATATGATTAGCAGGTTACTAATTAATTTAGAATTTGCTAGTATACTTCTCACCCCATAATAATTTATGAATGGCTAATTTTTGATTGGTTAGTCATTAGCTAAAGGGTTCAGTCAAAAATCAATGACTGGACCATAGAATTTCTATATATATATATATATATATATATATATATATATCGTACAACAAATAAGTCCCAAAAGGTTTGGTTCGTCAGGGATCATACATTAACTGATCCAAGGGAGAAGATTAATTAGGATTTATTGTTTTACTTTAAGAAAAATCTTGTTGTTCAAGCAATTAATCGTATGAATTTCGGTATATCCAGGAAAGGAATGTTAAAAATAAATAATTATTTTTTTACATTATGTATGGTGTTAATCATCCAAACTATTGAATATTTTTTTTCTTCCCCTGAGTTGTAGTCTTGTAGACGACTTGATGGATTATCAGTTTCGCTTATTTCAACTTTAGCAAATTATTATTTAGTTCTTTAGGCAAGAAATATTGTAGAGTCACAAGCGATTAAGATACCTGAAGTAATGGACCAAGGTTAGCATCTAGCCAGAACAAAAATTAATGAAGTATAATTCAAAGTGTCTTACGTCCCACTTTTGGCTGCAACAAAATTAAGCATCAAATCTATTTTAATTTGATTCTTCCAAAGACCCGTGCATTCCTTTCTTCCTTTATTAACTTCCTAGATCCAAAATATAACCACTCAAATTATTCCAATTTTTTTTTTTTTTAATGTATTTCCATCAGTCATTTACAAGTATATATGTGTTGCGTCACGTGTGACGGGGGATTTGTTCCCAAAACCTTTGCAACAAGAATAATGTGTTTAATTAGGCTTTTCTGGGTGGCCACTGAGCTAGCTAGATTTAGTGGTAACCACTAACATTAATTTAATCTCACAACTTGTGGTAATTTAAGCGATTTCTTTCCTTTCTTCCTTTGCAATTATATTGCTTGTTAAAAAAGTTGGGGAAGAATTACGTACCATTGGAAAACGATGTTTGAGATTCCTGCATAGAGATCATATATACATACATTCATGCATAAGAAGTATCACAAGGATTCTTTTTCACCCATGTAAGCAATCATGGTTTCTTCTACACTTTGGTTAACCAAAATGTTGATTGTAGTATATACCATCGAAAACGATGGATTTATGGCAGTCATAGTAATCTTATTTGGTCCGGTCATAATAAATAGATTCACGGAACTTATTAAACTTATTATGTAATTTTATGAACTACCTTTTAAGATTCCACAACAAAAATTAATAATAAAAAAAAAAGGATAATCTTGTTCTTGTGATTTGATGGATGGTTGGAAGCAAGAATCAATTAGCTAGGGTTTGTTTTGTAGTAAGGTATTTGGGTGGGGCATGAATTGGTAGAAGTAGAGAAGGAAGAAGTTGAAGAGTCGTGACACAACTTACAACCATCCAAATGCGTATTTCCACATCACTAACATCACTTGTCTCCTCTTGTCCGCAAGCTCGATTTAAGGAAACTTGAAGAACATATTTTCAGTTTTTTTTTTCTTTCTTTTTAAAAAGCAATTTGCATGAAACTGTAACCATTTGCCACTGATTTGATGTGTGCTACGTAATCGTGTAATAATTGGTCAGATTCATTTCATATTTGAAAACTAATCTCACCGTGTCATTTTAATAACTCATTTTGTTATACTAAAACACTAGAACAAAGCGAGTAATTAGAATTGGATGCAAGGAAAAATTAAGTGTATATGGTTCAAGTAGTAGTGTCGTCTTATACAATTTTGATTAAGTTTGTTATAGACGTTCTTTTAAGGATGATTAGAAGTTCCAAGAGTGTTAGTGAAACCATCAATTACGATTATAACTCTATAAAATACTCGATGGAGTTGGTGAATAAAATGGAAAACTTCTTAATCATGTAGAAGTGGTTGAACCAAGCTTTTGCAAATTAGATTATTAGATCAACCGATGGTACGTTTCATGTAAATTTGTGTTGTTAAAAATAATTGAGTGCCTTCTTTAGTATCTTCGATGACCAACACATCCAAGTGACGAGACTAATTATGAAAGTTACAGGAATATCTAGGTTTTTTTTTTTCGGGGGAGAGATTCTTGCAATGTGAAAGAAAATTGCTCTAATGAGATTCAAAATTCCAATCTTGGAACAATTATCTCTCATCTTAATTTCCTAACTATCACATAAAGTACTCTTCCATCGCACCCTTCACTAGAGTCACTAGCTTATTCATCAATTATTTATTAGTTATTTAGCCGGAGACTCGAAGTAATGATTTTGGACACGAATGCTTATATATATAGTAAAAATTATATGTCACGTCGTACCTAAATGATCTACGATACCTTGATAGATGTACTTTTATCAATCAAAGAGATGATGAATCTTTCTTGTACCAAAAAAGAAAAATGTTATAAGAGAGAAAATGAATCAACAAACATGATCAAGTGTTAGAGTGTGCATAATTCCAAGTACTGTGGTAAGAACACATGTACGTGAGAAATAGACCGATCATTTTTGGCACAAGTATATGATTAGGAACACACGTACATGAAAAGAAAAGAAAAAAAAAAAGACAGATCATTGAATCATAATGGCTTTGATTTGTTCATAAGTCATTTCAAATTAACTTCCCCTGCTATACACGCATTCACAAAAGAGAAAAACTTTGATCACTTGTCCAGTGTTATCTTCATCGTTATCCTTCTTTATTATTGGAGATCATCTGACATTAAACAATTTATGTTATAGCAGTATTAATTAGGAAGATTATGACAATGTTTTTTTAAAAAGAAATATTAAAATAAAGAAGGGAATACAAAAGAACTTAATTACAATAGAATCCCTATAGTTGAGCTTCAATTTTAATGGACTTCGTGGTACAGATATATACTATGTACTTTGTTTGTTCCAACTCCTAATAAAATAGCTAGTCGATTTTGTTAAATTAAAATAATACAACAAAGTAAATTATTTTTTTGAAAGCGCGAGATTAATACCATTTATAAGTCCAATTGATTGCATTGTTCTCGAAATATCTTTTCTTCTTTCTTAAGATGGGGATAAAATTAAACAAGGATTGGCATTGATGTCAAGTAATTTGATTAGAGACATTGATGATTTGATGATTGGGGGTACCCCACGTTACGTGAAAACCGTAAGATCCCATTGCCATGCCCCTGATTGACAATACACATCACTAATGCATCCAGTAAACTTGTAACGACTTGGGGCGGTTGTCTGAATGCGTTGAAACATTGTAAACACTTGTAAGTGATTTGGAGTATAGACGATTTTTACCAATACCATTCCTGAGATTTTATTGATGTGTAAATGTGAAGGATCTGCACATTACAGAATTTAGATTATCAGATATTCTGGAAATGCATAGAGCTTTCCTCAAAAAAAAAAAAAAAAAATCTCAAAACAAAGAATACGTGTTTATAACTATTGGATAAATTATTCAGTGCAGCTGTTATACAACACAATAATAGAAGTAAAGTAATAATTTTGAAGAGGAGAGATAGATAATTTCTACGGGATTTATATCACATACCCAATAATTTTTCTAACTATGGATACAGGCTGATGAGTTGACCTCCCCAAATTGGGCCAGCTGTTAACTATCTGAATAAAAACCAGCCATTAGTGGAAACCTTTTTGATACATTAAACTAAAGGCCCATTAATTCAACAAATCAAAATGTCTTTGAGGATTTTGATGAAACAAAACTCATAAACGCCTCTTATTATGTTTCATCTTCTAATACTGAATTAATAAAAATAAGTACTTACAAACTTTATTAAGATGGGATCAAACACTTGAGCGAGAGTATGTTTTCTTCAAACTAAATCCCTTGTTGCAAGGACACCAGTCGGCCCCGATTTTGGGAATGACCAGAATTTGGGTTTCCTTGTCTGAGGGGTCATATAAGTAGAGAACAAGTAGCCCATCAAAATCTATACGTAAATCTATGTCCTGTACCAACACTTTTCCATTAGGAAATAATGTATATAGCTCGGGCCCAAATGCAAAATCAAACCTAAGTTCAGTTGCCACTTTTCTATTCTTTTTTCCTTATATCATTAGGAAATGATGTACTATATAATTAGGATTTACACTAGGTTCTCTCTTCTGATTTTATTTCCTGAAAATTGGAGGAAATTGAATTATTACTGAACTCCTGCATTTGTTTGTTTGTTTGTTTGTTTGTTTCTGGAAATTCTTTTAAAGAAAGCATCTCATCAATGTCATAAAAGAAGAAGAGAACTACAACTAAGTTAACTCAATACTGTCAATTGTTAACGGTCGGTCGCTGCTGCTACGAAGTGGAATCGAACATCTCAGTGAGCCAACGTGCGTTCTCATCAAAATACATGTGATGTCTTACATTATGAATCTATATATGGATAGAACAGGTGATGGGGTGAAAATGATGAATCAGTTCAGTTACCTATTGGAGGGATCGTATACATACAAGAGGAAAAAAAAAAAAAAAAGTTGTTAAGGTTCTGCATCGAAACCATTCCATCAGGGTGTATAACCCCAAGTCCCCAACATCAAGGTTGTCGCGACTCGGAAACCTTAAGTTCGGTTGAACCCTCCAGTGCCATTGCCACTAATATCGCCGCTGTCGCCATGATAAGAGATGATTCAACATTCATTGTCTTCCTTTGGTGGGTTCACAAAGGGGGTTGAAATTGATAAAGCCAGACAACGCTTATAAACATGTGGCTTGGAGAAAATGGAAAATCCCTCTTTAGAAAGATCAAAAGCAATGATATGGCCCCACCTTCCAGTACAGAACCCCATTGTAACTCAGCGCCACTTTGCTGTATCATTCCAAAATGACCATGGTGTTGGTGATGGTGGAAAATCAATCATCCACAGCCCTGCATACAGATTGATCAGGATTTGAAGAATTAAAGCAGCCATAGTATACAGAGAAACCAGCAGGATTCAAATATTTCTTATACCTGTGGGAGTTAATTGTAGAGCTGCTAGCAACTCATCTGCTCTCACTTGCGCTATTATTTTGAGAGGTATAACTTACTCATGAGTATGCAACCTCCAAGCATTTTATTGGCCATAGCAGCAGCAGCCATACCTTTGAATTTCTTAGACTCATGGGCATAAAACCTATTCACAGTAACGGCCAAATTAGCTCAGCATTGTGCAAAGTAACCTTCCTGCAATAAAGAAACTCCAGATATCCACTATTGAAAATCAAACCTGATAGACTGCCCCATAAGAATTATGAGACTTAATTTCTCGTCACATATTACAAACACCTTGTAGTAGAGTATCTCTTTGCCTTACCTCTGATTAAGTCTCTCTTTAGATGGTCAAGGAACAAAAATAAAATTCAGCTTGCTGTACAGTACTGCAAACTATAATTAAGGACATTCGACCGAAACTTCTCAAGGCATTGATATGAAAAGAAAATAAATAAGATTGAAAGGCATGATACACAAAATGCCAGTTACCAAGCATAACAGAAGTTCACAATAAATAAAATAATAAATGCATTTAACTATCTCCTTTCAACTTACAAGGGAAAGTATTTTTGTGTAAGAAATATGAAACACCCAAGAGAAAAGAGCCAATTGAATGAGCATCGACAAATAGTTTGAATCATACAGAGGTGGATAAAAATTTCACTCTGTGATAATTCTAGCCAGACTGAAATAAGCATTTCATTTTTACATTGTTCATCAAACATGGAGGTGGCATAAAGATTTGGGCCAATTATCTCTGAGCAAGACTAACTGAAATGAACAAATGCTCCGATCCAAAACAGAAAGATAGGAGTAAAACAACAAAAGGAGAAAATTAATAAAAAAGTTTCGAGCTCTACATACTCTTAGAGTTTTGCTCTGCTGCTGAACAATTGTATGGACAGAATCGGCTTTTGTTCTTCGAATGCCCACCATTGCCCTATTCTTACAGAGAGGCTGAGTGAAAAAATTCCAGAGCAGCTCACAAAAGATATTCTGAGTTGTCAAGTGTAAAATTCTGCAACAATATAAGCCATGTATGAAAGTCAAATCAGAAACAGTACCGAAGGAAATCTATTCATCAAAATGATAAAATAACGCAAAATTAGAAAAACCTAAAGTGAACAACACACCCCCACTTTTTGAGGTCTTTTGCTTCTTTAACAACATCTGTAACAGCTTGGCTTGACAGTTCTATGCAAGCAGGACTCAGGCAATCAATGTCTTGGGAGTGGCACTAGTCAAAATAAGTGTCATTCAACTGGTAAATGAGGAGCAAAAATAAGCAAAAGGAGGAAAAAAAAAACTTGCAAACAACATCACCTATTTCTCAATCATATCCGAAATCTGTGGAACCCTTGGAATTAACCAAACTTTTTTTTTTTTTTCTTTCTGCGGAGGGGGGTGAGGAGTATTGGTTGAGCTTGTCAGCTCTAAGAATCATACCTAACATCAAAACGTCACCAATAATCTCCACATGAACAAAAACCATCCTTGAAGTGATGAAAGCGATTTGAATCTCTAACAACAATTTCCCTCTGGGTTATCTTAGATATGAATTTGGTCAGATTGTGGCAGTCTCCACAGACACGCAAGTTCTTAAAAATCCGAATTGCGCTTTTTGGCGGCGTATTTAGGATAGCATAAGCAATTGCCAACCTTTCATTGTGACTAGTGAGTATATGCTCCTTCTCGTCATCTTCAACATCCTGCAATACAAAACTGTAGTCTGGTGTATAACCAAGAGTTTTTGCTTTAGCAGTTAAAACCGCCAGTTCATTGTATATCTCTGTAGATTGAGGATGAGATTGATTTCCAGTATAAAAGACCTCAATCACATTATGCAGCTCCATTGAGCTCCAACCAGGCGTCTTCCTCAATCCTTTGTTTCTAGCCAACGATCTAACTACATCTACCCCTTCCCATCTCCCAATGTTAGCAAAGATATTAGACAACAACATGTAATAACCAACACCATCTGGATCAATTTGAAATAAGCGGTCAGAAGCCATACGACCCAACTCAATGTTTCCATGGATTTTGCAAGCGCTAAGAAGAGCACCCCATACCGAAGCATCAGGATTCACCGGCATGTTTTTAATAAAACTATAAGCCATTTCCAAATTGCCGGCCCTACCAAACAAATCTACCATGCAGCCATAATGTTTCATATTAGGTTTAATTCCAAATTCTTTCTGCATCAGGTGAAAGTGCCATTTACCAGCGCTAACCAAGCCTGAATGGCTGCAAGCTACTAACAGAGACAAAAAGGTAACGTGATCTGGCAATACCCCTTCTTCCAGCATATCTCCAAATATTTGAAGGGATTTTAAACCACATCCATGAATTCCATGACAAGACAAAATTGCATTCCAAGGGGCAGAGCCAATCCTGGAGATCTCACTGAACAGAAGCAATGCCTCATCCAACTTGCCGCATTTCCCATAAAAGTCAACTAGGCTTGTCCCCACAAAAATATCCAAAAGGAGACCTCGTTTGAACACCTGACCATGAACTTTTGTTCCTTCTCGTAATGCTCCTAGATGAGCATATGCAGGTATAACCCCAACCCAGCAATTTTCATTAGGAGTAATGTCATTGCAGACCATCATCCTGTACAATTCGACGGCCTCATTAGCAAAACCATTCTGAGCATAACCTGTTATCATTGAGTTCCATGTAACCACATCTTTAACGGGGATGTCTTCAAAAGCCATGCGTGCAGATTCTATGATACCCAATTTAGCATACATGTCAACGATTGCATTTCCAAGTATAACACCTTTACTAAACCAAAATCTCCTCAAAACATATCCATGGACAGCTTTTCCAGAAACAGCACATCTGGTCTGAGCAATACTGGAAGCCATACTTACCAATGTCCACAGATCTGGCTGTTCTCCCGTGAGTTGCATTTCATGAAAGAAGTTAATTGCATGATCAGGAAAATCATTTTGCTCGTATGCAGCGATGATTGAATTCCATGAAACTAGATCTCTAATAGTCATCTGATCAAACACCTTTTGAGCACTTTTTATTTCCCCAAATTTAGCATACATATTAATCAGGGCATTGGACACAAAAACATCAATTTCCAACCCATGTTTTACGGCATAAAGATGAATTAGTAACCCGCCTACGCTATCATTCTTTTGAGCACAAACAGGAAGAATGGTTGAAACAGTGACTGCATCCATTTCAATTCCTTCCAATCTCATATCATCCACAATCCTCAATGCCTCCGATGCATTCCCATATTGACAAAACCCAGAAATAAGTGAATTCCAACACCCAATATCACGAAACGGCATCTCTTTGAAGATCCTATCTGCAATAACAAGCTGACCAAAGCGACAGTACAAGTGTACAAGTGAAGAAGCCAGGAAAATATCCCATTCCAAACCAAGTTTTGAGGACAAACAATGTATCCTCACTCCGTCGGCGAGTTTACGACAGGCTTTCAGTAGAGGAGGAAAGGTATAAAAGTCAGGCCGAACATCAGAACACGTTGATGACAGCATTCCATACAAGCAGTCAACAGCTTCATCAAATTGCCCATTTTGGGCATAAATTGACAACATCGAGTTCCAGGTATAAGTATCCCTTTCCTGCATATGCTTAAAAACGGTAGAAGATGATGGAAGATTACCCAAATGGGCATAAACATTGATAAGTCTTGCTGCAAATTTCAACTCCCGCATTTGTCCGGACACAATAAGGAGGGAATGTATCTTTCTAGCAATCTGTATTCCAGTACATGTGCTAAATAAGAGCTCGAAATCAATCTCTTTCTTGTTGTTCTCAACATATTTCGGGTTATTTTCAGTACAAATTGCAGCAGTACTATGAACCAATACATGATGAAACCCCAAGAAAGTAAGAGAATTTAGCAAATGTTTGCTTTTGTAAGCTGGCAAGAATCTATATAACATACTCTCGGAGGGTCACGGCGGTGGTCGTTGACGGTGGAATTTGGTTTTCCGGTGACGACTGCCGAAGAGAAACATGAATGAATGCTACTTCTGCAAATTGTCGAACGGCATCGTTACTCCGCGTGGATATTGGTCATATTTATTTGGTGATTATAAATAATATTTTTTATACTACTAGATGAATCAGACGCGCTTCTTAGCGCGTACGCTATATATAATACCGTAATACAAATTATATAAATAAAAATAGTAAGTTACATTTCTGTCTAATACACTATCTACAAAATGTATTAATAAATTTATCAGAAATTAAAAATAAAAACATACATTCAACAAAATGTTATCACTAAAACTCAGTCACTTGTGATTTTAATGATGGTGACACATTTTATCCAGATTTCAAAAAAAAGGGTATGAATGGCAATAAATAAAATAAAATTAAGTTTCTGTACATATCACCAAAAAAAAAAAAATAGAACAACTAAAAAAAGAAGAAAAAAAAACTAAATTCAAGAAGATAAACATGGAGATGAGTAATGAAGGATGATTAATTATGATAGATTTGAGAATGAGAGATAAAAGTAAAAAACTTGGATGAAACGGGAAAAAAAAAAGATAAAGAAGAGAAGTGACAAAAATTTGAACTCTTTAAAATTATATGTAAATAAATTTAGACTAAATGACTGTTGATTTTCTTTTCAGTTATAGAATAATTATTTAGCAATCTATAAAATTCAAAGAAAATAAGAGAAGAAGAGAAGACATTTTGGAATTCAGAGTGATTAGATCACCGAAACCGTTTTTAGACTCAGCAAATTCTGTAATAATGGGAATTAATTTGTTTTGCAATTTTAAAAATGAAATTAAAGGTTACAATCACTAAACCTTTTTTAGACTTATTAAATTCACCTAATAATGATTTTTTTTGTAATCTTAAAGATAAAAGTTAATGGAGGGGTAGATCAAAGGTTCACTATAAATTTTTTATGATAAAGGACAATTTATTATCATAAACTTAGACATAAGAGAGTACTTTATTAGTATAAATTTAAATATAATAGACAATCAGTGAGATAATAATGAAATAAATTAAAGAAAATGTAAATGCTTTTTGTCCAAATTAGATGAGAGACAACAAAAATAAATAATAAATAAATAAACTAAACAAAAAATTAAATGAGGGATTAGCAAACTTTTAAGGTTATTCTGCAATTATACTATAGTATGATAATGAAGGGAAAGTTGAAAGTCAAAAGACGCGTTTTTGGTTTTTCTATTTCTCCAAAATAAATGAAATTTCGCTAACTTGTTGGAAGTGTGTTTAATTTTTAGTAGTACTATTATTTTAAGGACCTTTCTTATTCGGGGTAAAATTCAACGTCCCAGATAAAAGACATACCAACAAGAACTCGTTCCAATTAGCGATTTCCATTAATGGGTCATTTTGAAGATTGTGTTTGTTGTATAAGGTATTAGAACTCTAGGCGTTTATTGCAGTTTACTTGCATGTTTAAGGGAGTTGCTTGAATATAGTATTGAGTCTATTGCAATATTTTCTTCATCTCGTACTATAACATTATTAGTCTAATGGTATTTTCTTGGTCTAACAAATGGGACAACAATACATGTCCCTAATAAATTTTACAAGTCAGGTTATCAAAAAAAATAATACTCACTTCGTCCCACAAAAATAATCCTCATTGAATTTTGAGTTTTATACTGTTTTTAGTATAAATTTGAAAACTCAATGTGGACTATTTTTTGGGACAGAGATAGTAATAAAATTTACAAATGAGAAGTATGGACAATGTTGTGTTATAGTCGAAATTATTTGATGCTATGTTGGAATCTAAAGGAAATTAAATCAAGTGTTCCATGATTTGAAGGAAATAGTACATGCAAGCGTTTCTAATGAGAACAACAGCAAACCTACATAAACTAACTAAAATAATTGAATTTTGTCTCTTAAAAGAGTTTTATCATGCTCGGTTCTGCATTAACATACGGTAATAATAGTCTTTGAATACTGAGTGTATAATATATTCCAAGAGAGGCTATAGCCTATATGGTATGTTGTCTGCTTTCGTTGATGGGAGACTCGCAACTAACAAAGGTTAGTCATCAGTCTCCATGAAAGTTGTAACTTGCGTTATAATATGTCAGAAAAGATAGGCTTAAAGTATTTCTGAAATGGATGTAATATAGTATAGTTATTTGTCGCTATTGCCTTGCCACCACTTCAAGTTCCGGACACCGATAATGTAGATAATCTTTACGGCCTTTAGAAGAGGTTTTCTCCACACAACTACTACAGCCGAACCCAAAATTATGAAAGGATGAACCTTAATTGTATACGTGGCATTGAACACGGGACTGTGGCCTAATAAAAGATCGGCCAGTGAACATGCAAAGACGACACATATTAGCCTGTCGCTAAAATTCGACCGCATTTCTCCTACCCATCTTTTGGGTTGTGCAGATTGATTTGATTCAGTTTTCCACTTCAAAACCATTAGAACACATCCAATCAAAAGGACAAGGACGGTATTGAGATGGAAGAAGCCAAATAGGCTCACTGCACACTGGATGCTCGAAGTAACAAAGAACTGCGTGATCCCCAAATCTGTAGGAATCCTGAAACAAGGAACATAGTAGAGGCAGGCCAGAGCAAAATTCAAGAAACCAAACATAAGCTGATCAGTTTGGAATCTGAAGTAGTATGCGGTCGCCGCATTCGCCAACATCCCTAATGAAATTTCAATATACCTTCTCTGTTCATAGGCATTGGTCATCATAGATGAGCTATCAATGAGCAGTTTGAAGCACGGTTCAACAACTACCACATGAAGGTATAAAATTAGGCCCATCACAACAATCATCGAATAGATAGGATTTCTCAGAATCTCAAAAACTAAAAGCCATTCTCTAACCAACTCATTCCCGTGGATAAAGAAATTCCGTATTGACTTACTCTCAATACCAGCAAGAACTAGGGTAGGGACCGGACTAATAAATGAAACACCAAAATTAAAATAATATTGCACAACAACAGCAATAATAGCCAAAGCACACAAACGCTTACAAAAAACATGGAGGGATTTCTTGATGATGGCTTGATCATCTTTCTCACCGAGAACAAATTGAAAGTCGTCATCGGTGGCGTGATATAAATGATAGCATGTGAAATATAGGGGGAGTAGACAGGAAGAAAGCTCCATATAACCCAGGATTGTATCCGAAAACGGGATTGTTGATCTCCGTAAAGAAGTTAATCCTTGAATTGTATGTAATACACTTAACGGCCAGACTCTGCTCACCAAATAGAAGATTATCCCTTCATCAAAATCAGCCATGGTTGAAACTGATACTAATGTTGTTACTAAAAACCCTGCATATCCAGTAGATAGCGCAGGGAAGATCAATCCCGTCTTCAAATCCATTTCGAACTCGATCTTACGTAAATTATTGATAACTTTCCAAATTCACATTTTCTTGATTAATGAAGGATCATTTTATTTTGATTAAGTCTCCTTAATAGAGAGACCATCGGTCCACACGTATTTGTGAGGATTAGTACTTTTCTGGGGTAATCATGACTTCAAAATGTTCCCCAAAGTCAAAAGAAAAAGATGTTCACTTCACTTGCCGGGCAAATTCTTGCGTTTTGTTAAATTGTGTTCAGTAATAAAATAATCCAAGCTCTCAATTCATAATGACTCCTGTGAAATATGAGGCAGCTTTCTTTTTGTTTCCTCTTTTTGGAGTAAAAAAATGATTACGTTTCCACTAATCTAGCTCTACCATGAGGCGGTTATCTGATCTCCCCTGCCATGATCAAAGCATAATTGCATATACATATACAATATATACAAATCCCATCTCTTCTTGTTTACTGAATTGTTTTAATACGACATAAGTGAAGTAGCAGTCCAACAAAATTATTTGTCGACATGCATGATATAAGCAAACTTAGTTAAAGTTAACAATAATTAATTATGTGGGTCCAAAAAAATTTGCAAGGTTTAATTAGTACGATGTTTGTTTTCAGCGTGTTTAACGTCGACAACAGTTTGAGAAAATCAAGGAATTGGTAGTGTGTAAGTGTGTACATTCCTTTATCGTCTGTGAATGTCATCCTTAGGCAAGGAAATGCGTATCTTCTTCGAACAAATATTCCTTTATTATTTGTGAAGGAATCAAATAAGTTCCATTCCTGAAATAACCTGACCATATATAAAGCTACTTAGTTCCCGCACACCAGAAAAACCAAACCAAAAATTCCAACAAACACAAAAATGGAGAGCAGTTTATCAGAGTCATCTACAAAGATAAATCTAAAGCTGCTGGTAGACAAGACCAAAAGGAGAGTGCTGTTTGCAGAAGCTGGAAAAGACTTTGTGGATTTTTTCTTTGGGCTTATGGAGCTTCCACTCGGTGCCGTTATTAGCCATCTTGTTGAACGCGGGATGGTCAAATCTTGGCCCATTTCCAAAGTCTACGAGGCTGTCCAAAACATTGATCCAATCTACTTACAACCAAACCAATCCAAAACCACATTGCTCAACCCAAAAACTTCTCCTTTAATCACAAAGCAGACTCCTATGTTGCACCAATTTGGGTGCATTGTTCAACAGCAGGTTTATTCACCAGGCTCTTATCAGAGTTCTTCCAGCAGAAAGGTTTGTAATTTCTGTCTTTAATCCCACTTTCACGATTAGTATTATTTTTACTATTCACAATAATCGTATACACAAAATATGTTGATATCGTTTTGGGGTTTATGAAATTCTGCGTTTGATAAATTTGGTGGTCATCAGGAATTGGTTGATGGATATGTGAAAGGGATGGTAGCATATATGGTGATGGATGATCTAACCATTAAGCCCATGTCCACCATCTCCTGCATCACTATTCTCAACAATTTTCAAGTCAAAGATGTGGGTTGCCTTGAAGAGAAGTCTGTTGAAATTGACATGGAAACTGTAAGTGATCATCACTATAATAAAATTCTTGAATTTTTAATTAGTACTATTTGTTCGTTCTTAATTAATTTACGTATTTCTTGGTGTATTTGATTAGGCTCTGAAGATGATCAAGGCTTGTTTTCAGTCAACAACAGTCCTCACAGATGTATTCCTCAAACCCGAAGAGATTTCCATCGTTAAGATGATTTGATTTTCGATCGGAGATGAACAAATTATTATTATTATTATTATTATTATTATTATTAGGCTCAAATTCTCTTGTTAAAAAAGAACGCATGAATGAAAAATTGAAACAAACCTAATTGCTTGTTTCGAAACCATTATCTTGTTAATTTATTGCATTATTCCAACTATCTCCCAAGTATAATCCATATTGAACTTTATGAATATTACACTAAAAATAGTAAACAAAATGATTCTTGAAAATGGTACACTACTAATTGAACGAATTATGAAGTTTGGAGGTGTAAATTAAGATGATATTGAAATATGGACAGCAGCCCAGTAACCAAAACATACATTTAATTGAGACATTCCGATGGATGTTATAATCATCATCATATTTATGAAATCATATGCTTCCTAATTGGTACACATAATGTGAAAAACCAAGGAAATTCGTAGAACATTAGAGAAGATCCAGTAGCTAGTACCATCAGTAGTCATTGGCCCCCCATCCTAACTTTATGCTTTCATCAACCTCCAGAACAATCCCCTTTATTCTTCCTCATTCTTTATTCTAGATTTCTCTCAACTTTTGCTAAAATTACGGTTTTACTACAGTTAATCAACTTTGCCTAGCTAGACTCGTCTTCTCCCCCTATATATCCCTCAAACTCCCAAACAAGAAAAATATCATCGAATAATCACAGCAAAGCAACCATTTTGATCAAATCCTTCCTGCACCATTTCTTCAGTTTTCTGAAATCAATTAAGCTAGCTAGCCAATGGCCCTGATTCCAAGCTTCTTCGATCCATTCTCATCAGTTGATGTTTGGGATCCATTCAATGACATCTTCACCCCTAGAACCAACTGGGCCGTTTCGGCCCCGACGGCCCGTGAAACCGCCGCGTTTGCGAACGCGAGGATCGACTGGAAGGAAACCCCGGAAGCCCACGTGTTCAAAGCCGACGTTCCGGGCTTGAAGAAGGAGGAAGTGAAGGTGGAGGTGGAAGAAGGCCGGATCCTCCAGATCAGCGGAGAGAGGAGTAAAGAACAGGAGGAGAAGAACGACACGTGGCACCGCGTGGAGCGGAGCAGCGGCAGGTTCCTCCGCCGGTTCAGGCTGCCGGAGAACGCCAAGATGGATCAGGTGAAAGCCAGCATGGAGAACGGAGTGTTGACCGTGACGATTCCGAAAGTGGCTGAGGAGAAGAAGCAAGAAGTTAAGGCCATTGATATTTCTGGTTAGAAGAAGTTTAAGCTGGCGGCGCTTTCTGTCGATCGATCTGTACGTGCATGAAAGTTTGAAACTACGTGCTTCATCCCAATAAATCATGCAGCTTTGAAGCTCCTTTTTTTATTTGTTTTCGTGTTACAGTTTGATTTTCTCACTTCACAGTGCGAGTTTTGCAAAAAAATAAGATGATGTTTTGTTAAACTAACTTGTTATATTTCATTTTATTTTACAATTATTAACTTTAATAATGCGTTGACACATCACATTAACTAATTACGAAGTTCACCTAACATTAACTTTTTACCCACAATAAAATTTCACCCAAGATGAAACGTAATAATGAGTTGAATTTGGTGAGTCTGTGAATATATTATCAATTTTTTAAGACACTGCAATATCAGAATTTGAAGGAGGAGTCGGAATCGTTCATGGTGGTATACTGTGACAAAAAACAACAAAGACAAGAAACAACAAGTAACAAACAAGTCGTTGAAGCAATTTGAAGAACCACTACCCCATGACCTCTATAGATAGAGTAGTACACGAGGAGAAGAGTTCACGTGTAGAACTTAAAATCCTTTGATTGATGCTTTCGTAGCCAATTATTTTGCCTTGTTGTAACTTGCGATTATGTTCTTTCCCGTTTTACCCTAAATAGGTGTTCCTTCTCGTTCCACATTTTTAAATTTAGTTATTGATGTTAAGGACTTAAATCAGTAATCCAATTTGATAACTGTAATTGCACGAGACATCCAATGGCGGAAAAAAACCGTCAGAGAGATGGTGTGGCCGCGCTTCTTGGTGTACAATAAGGTGCATAAGGATGAGGCGGTGGCGATATTCTGAGAGCTTTCTCCATTTTTCGGTGGCTTAAAAAATGCGAATATAAAAGATGTGGGATCCCTTAAACTCCTTTGCAGCATAAAGAATCTTAAATTATTAATTCTAAAGTGTCAACGTCGACAAAACAAACTTATTCAAATGCAATTATCCGCCTAGAAAAAGTTGATTAGAAATCTTTAATTAAGTTTTTTTGCGGCGTATACAACTTCAGTACAAATATTGGAATTCTAGCTCAGGCATATCATTTTAGTTTTACCAACACAAATTAAATTAAATACGACACTAATCAAAACAACATTATGTAATCTAAAAAAGAAAATGACATCCAAACAAATCCAACGTATATGCTAAAATTACACCATGAATTAATCAGAAAAATCCCATCTTATTTCCCTGCGTAATTACTTTTGGTACGAAACGGAGAAAGAGGTTGCTTATTATAAAAAATAACTATTAAAAAAAAAAATCAGAGAGAGAGATACAGAGGGCTTTAGATTGGCTAATTAAACATTCATTACTTCTTAATTTTTGAAAGTTATATATATATATATATATTAGATATATATAACTTACTATATTAGAAACAAAAACCACAGTTAAGAGAAAGCACCACCATTTACCATGTGGTATTTCCACATCATATTTTAAAATAAATTTTTATTTACACATCAGTTTCCTATACTTAAAAGTCAAATGCAGTCCAAATCCACCACCACCTCCTATTTTCGCCAAAAAAAAAAAAAAAAACACGGCTTCATAAAAAACACAAATTCTCATCTCCATCTCCACAACAATCGACTACCTAATCAATCCCTTCTCCACAATAAAAAAAAAAAAAACAAAATTCCTTATCAATCATCAATTGAGAATATGTGGTGAAATATACTTCTTTCTTATTATCATGTTCAATCTTTTCATTAGTGATGATCAATTACATCCTAATCAGATAAAATTTCGACTTCAAAATATATTCTCTTTACCTCTCTATATAAACACAAAGGGAAAAAAAATTCTCATTGATGTTGCTTTCGGCCGTTGTGGTGGTGCCATTACAGATATTAAAATTTAATGATTTTATATCCACAGATCATTTGTACGGCTTTTATTATTTTTTGTTTTTCCCTTTCACGAATAGTGTTATTACTATTATTTTTATGCGTCCACCCGTTACAGCTACCGTAGCCATTGCCAGGTAATATGATGTGATTTTTTATATGGTTAGTCAGCTTAGAATTTTTGTATGATTTTAGTTCTGTTTGAATTGAATTGATCAATTGGGTTTTTATCACAAAGTGTGGTTTTTTTAATTTTTTTTTTATGTTTTATTTATTTAGAGTGTTTTCCTTTTTTTTAATTATGGAGTCTCAGTTTTTTTTCGTACATGGTCAGTTATGAATTGTGTTTTTTCTTTGTTTAATTGCTTTTGATTTTGTTTCATACTCCCAGTTGACCAATTATTATTATTATTATTATTTTTGCAAATGAAGCGCGTTTTTTTTTGTGTTCAGACTTTCAAGAATATACTTTTTTGGATTTGGTTTTTGGACCTTTTTAAATTACTCATCGTATAAGTGGTTCAGGTCACTTCTTCTAACTAATTATGGCGAAGCCTTTTATGAAGTTGAGGTAGAGAGGGAAGGAATGATGTTTCTACGTATATTTGTGTTTTATACATCATTTTTACCTACAGGAAAAAATAATTTCTCAATTTTTAATAGACTATTTTGCTTATTTTTTTTTATTTGCCATGGTGAGGTGAGTTCTTTTTTGCTATAACTTGAAACCTATGCAAATTTACATTAATTTTCATTCTCATATTTGTGATCAACCAATTTCAACAATTAATCAGTTTCAAAATCATATTTTTGATATTTTACTAGCTATAAGCCTTTGGAAGAAACAGTTCCAACAATTAAACGTATACCCTTCGAAGGAAGCTTACTACAAAGCTATTATAAATCTCCAAAACCAAGTATTGATTTGGCACGACAAATGGAGAATATCAATAAATCATCTTACTAATATTTAAACTTATTAGGATGTTTTTATATTTTGTCTAACATTTACTTCAAGAGATATACTTGATCAAGTTTATTTATATTTAATAAGTAACACTTATAAAACATTTCTAAAATATTCAAACATTTCTAAAACGTATCGGGCCAAATACACTTTTTTTTACCAAATACAAACATTTCTATGATCACACTTATAAAACATTTCTAAATTCTTCAAACATTTCTAAAATATATCGGGCCAAATGCAAAATATTTTTTTTCAAATACAAACATTTCTAAGATCTACAGATATACTGGGCTAGGGTCGCGCATTGCGCGACCAGACATCACTAGTTTATATATATGTATATATATATGTATATATATATATATAATCAAGCTCTATTCATTTTTTCATTGGAATTCAAAACAATGCAACACTCCAAACGGATTGATATGATCACATATATTGAAATTAATTAGTCTAGTCTGTTTCTGTTTGTTTTACACTTTGACTTTTTTAATACTACTATATATCCCGCTATGAGTAAATAAAGTGTTCGAGCCAAATCAAAAAAAAAAAAGAAGATAAAAATAAAAATGAATAGGCATAATAAATTATACGTTATATTTTTTCCCCAAAGAATGAAGAATTATCTACACGACAACAACAGAAAAATAAAACAAATATATGTATTAAAAGAATAAAGAACTATTGTCATGGAGTGCTGACTGCTGAACATCATCCAGAGAAGCAAAAGATTTTTCAATACCTAATAAAATAAGAAACGAATACAACTAAATATCAGAAAAGGATATGAAGCATATCCATGTATTTTCATTTAATGTCCATAATGAACACTAAAAAATAGTTTTACACCATCGTCTAAAAAAATAGTCAGAATTGTAATTTGTGAATTTATATATCATAATGTGAATTTATTTTTCATGAGAAGGAGGGAAGGCAAGAGGGCTTAAAACTTTGACGTATGCTTTGTTTGATGTAAGATATAATTTCCATGATAGGTAACGATGAAATAGGTAAGGTACTTGAGGGCAGAATCCCCCTCTTTTACTTTTTTTTTTTTCCCTTTCTAATTAGTAAAGATATGTCAAATTTTAATTAAAAAAATTATAGTTCACGCAATCACAAATCTTATTGATGATAGATAGAGAATCTGCATCGCCAAAGTAAAATAACGAATTGCAAACCAAAGAAATGACTTGAATAGAGCTTCAAGGTTTTTAAGAAAATAACGTTTTAAAGTTTAAACCTATCGTTTACTTTATGACAATCTCTAACCAGTTAACACACAATTTAACTCTAGGATATTTCAATAATATGTTGTTCTATGAGATCATAAATCTTATTATAACTATAATCTTATTATAACTATAATAATAAAAAGATCACTAAACTTGAAGTACTTGACCTGGAGAAAGTACAATAGTTTTTTTTTTTTCCTTCTATTACTCCCCTCATTCACAAATAGATGTCGTTGGAAGAAAAATCAAATATTCCAAAATAGATATCGTTCTCTCAAATCGAGGTATATTTTGTCAAATTTTTCCAGTACTACTCTCACATTACAAACTGTAATGATATTTAATGTAGAATTATATTAAAACTAAATGTTATTGGGACTACAATTGTATTAAAAGTAAATGAGAGAAACACGATCTCCTTAAATTTTGTAAAATCTCTTCAGCAATATCTATTTGTGAATGGAGGGAGTATTTACTTTTATTTTTCTTTTTGCATAAAAATACAGCAGTACACTTGGTATGTGTTAAGTAACGCGTTACAACGCAGTAAGATCAAGTGTTTTTGTATAGAGAAAAAGAAGTGGGACCGAGGGGAAGAATCTGTTGGGGATTAGGGAATCGACGGTGGTGATTGGCTCAAAGCTCAAGACGGTGGGCGATCTGAGTTTGGGAGAGTCCAACTCCAAAAAAATTGACAAACATTTATAATTTGTCTGGATGTATAGTCCAACCCATGTGCCGCGGTTTTCGTTCATACTTGGGCCCCAGCTCCCGTTGTTACAATATTTGGGGAGGATGAAGGAATCGCCACCTCTTTCGTGTTTTTTCTTTCTTTTTTTTTTTTTTAAAAAAATAAACTATTTTTTTCTTGTCCTCCGCTGGCTGGCTCACTCACTGGCGGCCAATTGTATGTTTTCGGCTTATAGTACATCGTAGCCGGAGATTTTAACAGTTATCATCACCGCCAAAGTAAAACTACTGACCTAGGTTCACGGCCATTCCTCATTTTCCAACGTCAAATAAATGTCTTTTTCCTCTAGAAATGATTTTTTTTTTTTTTTGGTACAATGATCTTTTGATTCCTTATATTTGATTTATAAAATTCTATAACCCTGCGTCTACTAATTCCATTCAATTATCCTAAATTCCTAATCTTAGTAATAATTTGCGGGTATAATCTAGGGTGATTTACCTCCTACTATGGTTTTGGGTGTGGGTTTATTCATCTGAGCGTTACCAAAAAAAAAATAAAAAAAATAAAATCATGAAATGAATCATTCAGTCACTAGACTTAATATTATACTCACTTTGTTTTAAAATTATTGTCTAATTCGAATTTTTACTTATAGTTCAACTCATACTAAAACTGAAAATCTAAACTAGACAATGATTTAGAGACGGATGAAGTAATTGTTATCTTGATTTGTTGTTTTTATTGCACCCAAAGGTTCAACAAAATTGTTTACGATTCAGGTAATAAAAAGAATTCTTCTAATTTTATTTCCTACTCCAAGTTCTGAATATCATTTCCTCATCGGATTAGTTGACAAACTGCTAACACACGATTTGAAAGTCTTCCTAAAGACCTAAACCAAACCCAAACAAACACCAACTACAGCTAATGCTATCTGACTATATAGCTTTATGGCCCGCGTGGACAAATGATTATCGTACAGCTCATTTGTAGCGTTCTCCTACGTGGTAATCCCTGTCAATTTCCGGACACGTGGATGGATGAGATTCAGTCCGATGAAAGGGAAGTCACCGGATTAGATACTTTGACACGGGTTGATCAACTATGAACTGATGCCTGAAAGATTAATATCATTCATTACGATTACTCATTCTAGTTTGATGACCCATTGATTGAGTAAGAAGCGTGTTAAGTCACGGATCAGGTTGGAAATATTATGGAATGATGATGAATGAAAAGCTTTTATCCTGTCTTGTCTCCTTCAATTTCTTATGAAAAAGACATCCAATTATCAAATTGTACACTGATTTATATAAGAAGAAGCTTAAGATATATAAACCCTACGTAATTCAGATAGGATAAGATAACACGGTATCGTTAGATGAATGCATGCTTAGAATCCTCCAAGAATATTCACTTCAGACATTCTTTGTTACATTGCTTGTTTTTAAAAGAATGCTTGTGGTCTTCTTTCGTTTTCTTCTTCGATCGTTACTTCAATGCAATAAAGCTGTGTTAATTAATTACACTAATTCTTGAAGGGAACACTTACATACAAGTATTGTAATATGGGATTAAAAGTGAACATTTCCTTCGTACCTTATTGAAAAGGATCACAGTGAATGACTAATTATTGTGACAATTCTTCTTGGTATTACTCGTGCAGTAAGTAAATACTGCGCAAGTATATTGCAGTCACAAATTAAGTATTTGAAGGGACGAAAACTCGAGAATGGTCTTCCATCGTACAAACATTCCAACAACAATATGAAGTATGCACGCCATTGATTAGTTAACTTCACATATATATTTATCCCATTTAGTATATATTTTTTTTTAGAGAACTATAAAAATGAAACGAACGGAATTATATATACTATCGTCTGGTTTAGTATCGATACACCACTGTCACTGTGCCATCTGGTTAATTAGTAGCCAGTTACCTACTTGATCAGAACCATAAAACAGGATGAAGCGGAGGCATTAAATACTTATAATCAATGGGGGCAATGAATAAATTTGTGATATGGCCAAATAGATGTATCTAACTTTGGCATTTTGTTGGGATGGAACAAAACAAAAGCGTAAATGCAGTCGTGCACTTCCTGGACAATTATGCACTGTTTCTTGCTCTGATAAGATAGGAGATGGCCAGCCTGCGGGTCTCGTTTTGGGTCCGGCCTTATAATTTACGGTTGCTTTTTTTTTTTTTCCCCGATCTTAATTGTTATGTTCCACTACTAGAATGCAATACTTTTTGAACAAAAGAGGTACCTCAAAAGTCCTATTTTATTTCCCATTTTCATAATCAATTCCCATTTCTGGACGAGCCTTTTTTTTTTTTTTTTCACCCTTTGCGTATTCTTGGTTCATGCAGAATCATAAATCATACTAATAGACTCTAAAAGATGGACAATAGCTGGTTCCCTGAATTGACCGCAAAGAAATCCCGAAATAAAGAGGAAATGATATAAATAAAAGAAAAAAAAAAGAGTCCATTTCATTAGAAATTAAAATTTATGCTACACAATGTCAAGTATCTCAAACCATCGATTGATCAGGTATTTTGAGGTGGACAGCTCTAGTAATTAGGTTGTCAAATTCAATGACTTTATTTATCATCTCCAAATTGGCGAAGAAAATTCTCTTTCCTTCTTCCTTGACATGACGATGATTTCCTGGACTGGGTCAGTAGGTCGAACTAATCAGATTTCTCACTATCCCCAGATAAGATAATAATCTTATAAATGTGAATTAATTTATTATTTTTAACTTTTATTCCATTCACAATGAAAATTTAAACTACGATCCAGCAGTGACCAATTTTGTGAAACTACAAATTAAATCTATTTTGTACTGTTAAAATAATTAACTTGCATATTTTTCTACATCATTTTGTTTGGGAACAAAGTAAGCATGTGAACTGGAATTTGATTACTCCGAAGTCCCAACGCATTTGACATTATTGTAGGTAATTTATAATTAACCCTTCTCATGCGTTTATTTCAACTGCAGGAAGCAATAAAGACAGGCGTGCGTTTAAGTTTAGTCTCTCTTTGATGGAGGTATGATCAGTTTGAAAATAGTTTTGAGAATTAACTACTCCTCTTTTCTACCGTACCATCTGTTGTTCTTTGGTTAAAAAGTTTCATCATTTCTTCATCAATAACCGTTTCTTCAAGTCAGTAAAAGAAATTGATGCAGTGAACCGTTTCTTTTCCCCCGTTAAATCCATAAAATGGAAAGGTTTTTTTTTTGACATTTTTTCATTTTCCGGGATATGATAATGCACTTTATGAATAATACAAATTAAATACCACAAACTTACGGTAACAATCTTGTATCAACAGGTAGGCACACAGCACTAGTGAAACATCACAATCAAGAACGTAACTCCGTGTTTACTAAAGATGGAAATGATTAAGGTTTGGACGTAATCTCAATAACTTTTGTTCGCAATTAAGAGGCACATGGCTTCAATCTCCACATCTTTCAAGCGAATATTTATTAATTTATAGTACTTATTAATTAAATAAATCTCTTACTTCGATTTATGCCAGCACTTCTTCTTTTACCCTTTTTTGTCAAAAACAAAAAAAAACCAAAAAGTGTTCAAAGTACTAATACAGGAGTATTTTTCAATTGATATTCATAAAAAGGTCTGCAAAGTTACAATTTCTTTTATGAGTAAGAGCATAGGTCAAATATATTTAAAGGACGTATGCGATATGATAGAGGCGAGTGTATCTTTTCTTTTTATTACATTGTTTTTTGTAATAGTATTATCGTATGTTTTTTTTTTTTTAAGAAAAGTAAACATTAGCTGAACTGCGGAATGCAACTTTGTCGATGCTATGGTTGCACTAAGGTGGAACCAAGATGTGTCAATATCGATCTCGATCACACTGGCATTAACACTTATTGCGATTTGTCCTAACTAATTATTAATCATTCGGAATAACCCCACTCACTTTTGGGTTAAATAAACAAATAAGCATAAGTGAGTTTTTCTTTATCGATTCATGTTATTTTATAGAGATAGAGATAGAGTTTAATCTTTTTCATATTGATAATGTTATTGTATCAGTTTATATATAACCATCTCTTCTATCATTTTCTTAATATGAAAACATATTTTCCCGTATCATTTTACATTGTTGTTAGTGGTAAGTTACCTTCTTCCTCCTTTTTCAAATTTCACATAATCATTTGACACTACGCAAATTAATTAAATTTAATCAACTGCATGCAACTATACTCCTCTATCGATTCAACTGTATTAGTTACAGAAATTATTGAAATTGGGACAAAAAAATTCCGTCAAGCAACTAAAAATCATTGATGTGATCCAACTTACATTTTTTTTTTACGATTGTACCTGAAAAAAGCTTGTTATTTTTGTTGTACATCGATAATTGTGCCATCAAATTTATGACATTTGTGCAATTATGTGTTCGACAATCAAATGGAATAAGATAAAAAGATATAGTGCCATTTTACTAGGAAATAAATGACTCATTATCAAATTCCCGGCAATTTCGGGAAACGATCTAGCTGTTTTCAGATTGTCTACCTAAGAAAGAAAGAAAGTTTGGAAATCAGACAATTTATTGAATGCACCCAGAAGCACCATGCTCCTCTACCTATTTTTTGCATTACTAGTCATTATTACACTTTTTTCATTTTTTTAAATAACATCATATATTTTGCAGGTTTAGTCTCTGTGACTTTTTTTTCTCTCTCCTTTAAAAAAACATCTCTAATCTTTAAACGACCATATCTCATGATCTGTAAAGAAATAGAGGACGTGTTATACATGAAAATTACAGTACTCGTCGAGATCTATTAACAAGATCCATATCAAATATTTTTTTCTAATTTAAAAATGATAAAATTTTTCTAATGAAAATTTCGAATATTTGTACCTTCGTTTGGATGGATATCCAGTTTAAGAAGATGGATAACCAACTTATTTTACATTCATATTGTTGTGTTCCTTATATCTTTTGATCTATAAAGAATTAGAACACGAATTATAAATGAAATTTATAGTGCTCGACGGGATCTATCAGATAAGGTCAATGTTGAATATTTTTTTTGAACTTAAATGCATTTAATCTTATGGGCAAAAATAAAGAAATATGTTTTATTTTTTCTGAAAAAAAGTTATTTGTTGTGTTCATACTGATTATCCAACCGGTCCATTTTGTTTGTACTAGTTATCTAATCATATTTTTGACATTCCTACTCTTCAAAAAAAAAGGAAAAAATAATTTGGATAGGCATTAGAAACAATTTAGATAATCATTGAAAATAATTGGATAAGAAGTACAAACTGGTTGGATAATCAGTATAAAAAAACTGGACAATGATTATCATAAAAGAGTAAGGAAAAAAAAGAGTTCGATAACCATCACCAAGAAGTTGGATAATCAACAGGGTGGATATCCAGTTTAAGAAAATGGATAATCAACTTATTTTAAATTGGTTATCTATTGTGTTCATACCGATTATCCAACCAGTTTGAATTAGTTATTCATTTTGTTTTGTACTGTTTATCCATTTGGTTTGTATGCTTATCCAACTTGTTTTGTAGTTGTAATACAACGGGTTTGTATGCATATTCGACTTGTTTGTATTAGATATCCAATTTATTTGTACTGGATATTTATCCATTTGGTTTGTATGCCTATCCAACTTATATGTACTGGTTATCCAATGGATTTATATGCCTATCCAACTTGTTTATACTGGATATTCATTTGGTTTGTGTGCCTATCCAACTTACGCGTACTGGTTATCCAACGGATTTATATGCATATCCAAATTATTTGTACTGGTTATCCAATCATTTTTTTTTTTGTGTTTGGAAAAAATCGTTGTCCAATACGCTAATACTGGTTATCCATTTTGTTTATACCGCTTATCCAATTATATTTTTTTTTTCCTTCGAAACACGGTTATCCAATGTGTTTATAGTGATTATTCAATTATTTGTTATCTAATTATTTTTACTGCTTGTTCAAATAAGTTTGTATTGTTTGTCTAATCATTTTTTCTTATTTTGAGAAAATGCTTGTTCAATGTGTTCGTACTGATTATCCAACCCCGTGCTATTGTTTCTCCAGATATTTTTTTTTATGAAAATACTTGTCCGATATGTTTGTACTTGTTATCCAATTAATTGATACTGCTTATCCAACCTAGCTTTTTCTTAAAATAGTTATCCATTGTGTTCATACTGATTATCCGACCGGTTTGAACTGATTATCCATTTCGTTTGTACTGGTTATCCAATCTCTTTTTTTTTTTTTTGGGAAAATCATTGCCCAATGTGTTAATAAGTTGGTTATCCATCTTCTTAAACTGGATATCCACCCTATTTCTGTCCATCAGAATTTGATCATTTTTAATCACAGAAAAAATATTCCATATGGATCTTGTTAGATAGATCTCGTCGAATACAATAAAATTCATGTGTAACACATTTTTAATTTTTCACGGATTGAGAGATATGCTCGTTTAGAGATTAGAGATGTTTTCTTGGGAAAGAGGAAAAAATAACAAAGATTAAACTTACAAATTATAGGAAGATCGAGAAAAAAATACATAACTACCAGTAGTGCAAAAAATAGAAAGATGTGTACATGCTAACGGATATATTGGATACAGACTCGGAAATCATATTTGATACTCCTATTTTTGGACGGGATATCAATTAGTATTTCATTTGATCATCACTATTGCAATATGATACGTCCATTCCTTATAGGTAATATGGGGGATTTGTTTCCTAATTAGAGACTTACCGAGTAACAACAGTTAAAAGTAAAAAAACTTTCTCCCCTATTTATATGAATGAATGATGAATCTCCGTCATCATCACCAGATCGGAAACTTCTAGTTTTACCGCCACGATTTATTTTTCCCTTTTCCATAAACCTCAAACCCCCGACTGATTAAAGTTAAGCCAAGCCAAGCCAAGCCGTAACTCCCTCAATATTTTAATACATGTGTCATCTTTCTACAGCTAAGCCAGGATACTCCCTCGGGTTAAAACCCTTAACTCTAGTTAAGCCCCGCTCTCCTCCCTTAGCCGCGCCACCCAACAAAAACCACCGCCCTCCTCCTTTCCTTAACAGACTCCATATTCTTTCTTTTCCAGTTTGTTTCTTTCTCTTAATCATGAAGAAGAAGTCGTCGTCGCCGTCGAAGACCGCAGCCTTCTTCCTCCGTCACCGGCCAGCCGAACTCTTCTAGCAGCCAGTCACCGGAGAGAAATTATTTTCAAAAAACTTGTATTCTGTAAGAAAATCGTCGATTCAGTTAATTGTTGGGAGATAAAGATGGAGGAAGAGAGAATAATGCTGGCGAAGAAGTTGTTAGAAACGGTGAACGAGATATCCGGAATAAACGAGTACCGGTCTCCTGTGAAGAGGCAGTATTGCAATTTGGCGCGGCGGTTGAAACTGTTGACTCCTTTGTTTGAAGAGATTCGTGATAGTAAAGAGGAGCTTCCTCCGGACTCGCTTCAATCTCTATCTGCTCTAACTCTCGCTCTTGATTCCGCCAAGGAGTTGCTCAGATTTGGCTGCGATGGCAGCAAAATTTATCTCGTGAGTAATTTTGGTTTACTTTTAATACTAAACTTTGCTCGCTGATCTTTGATTTGATTTAGCATCCGGATTTTAAGAATTAAAATCAGTCGGAAAAGTTGGATTTCTTAAACCATCCTTTTGCTGAACTCATCTGCTGATGATTTTCTTCCCCTCTCTTTCTGTTGCATCCTTGAGCATATTCACCATGTACTCTGAAATTGCCAAAACGTTATTCTACTGCTGTGAGGAGAATCTTTACATAAAGCTGATTTGGAATATCCTTCTCCGGATCATTATTATTATTATTTGGATTACATTGCAGCGTATGATTTGGTTCAAACATAAGAATCGGCTAAGTTCTTATTTTGCTCAACAATTGATTTACCAGTAGTTTGATCTGGATTTTGATCGATTTGGTTGAATTTTTTTTTTCTGGGATTTTGATCGATTAGTCTTAGTCGCTAGGTAGACGATTTTCTGCCATTGGAGTTTAGTGAATTTTAAAGGAAATTGGTTCTTCAGTTGTTAAGCACAAAAGAAGGTTTGTCTTATGTTAATCAGACGAGTATTTTTGTTTTGGAGTTTTCATGGTTTTACTAAGTGAAAGTGAAATGTGATATGAAAACAACCATTAGACAATAGGCTGTCATCAAGGAACGAGTAAGTTTTGTTGCATTTAGAGACGTTATTTTTTTTACATTTCACTTCGGTGAGGCCAAATAATTTCTTTGCTGGTGTTTTTTTTTTAATTTTTTTATTTCTTTACTTATAGTTGCTAGAGAGAGACCAAATCAATAAAAAGTTTGAAGAAGTTACTACCAAAATAGAAAACGCTCTTCGAGGAATCTCTTATGAGGAACTGGACATCTCCGATGAAGTTAAGGAACAGGTAGGATTTCTTTGGTCTTTGTTTTCAATTGTGTGTAGAGATTAACACTCTTGCTTCATTGAATTATCTTACTGACTATGTTTTTTAATATACAAAACCAGCTTGTACTTTAGACTAGCAAACGACTGTCGACTTTGATGAAAATTATGTAAATTGAATTTTGAGTTGTGGCATCTGTTCTTGTTGATTAAGAGGATTTAGATTAAATATGTAGATTGAACTTTGAGCCTAAGCCAGATTATCTGTTGCTAAAATAGATTAGCTCCATAAAAAATACATAATCAACAATCAATCTTCTGTATACAGGTGGAGCTTGTTCTTGCTCAATTTAGTAGAGCTAAGGGAAGGGTGGACTTGCCTGATGCCGAGCTGTATGAGGACCTATTGTTTCTATACAACAGATCCAGTGATTCCAGCGCGGACCCAAATATATTGAGGAGATTAGTTGAGAAGTTACACCTCAAAGGAATATCAGATTTGACACAGGAGTCGCTAGCATTGCATGAAATGGTTGCTGTCACGGGTGGAGATCCAGAGGAGAGAATTGAGAAAATGTCAATGGTATTGAAAAAAATCAAAGATTTTGTACAAACAGAAAATCCAAACATGGATGGAACTGGAAATAGAAAACCTGATCCTTCAAGTAGACAACAAGCTGCAGTGGGGAATCACAAGCCTCCTGTAATACCAGACGATTTTCGATGTCCGATATCACTAGAGTTGATGGGAGATCCTGTCATTGTCTCCACGGGCCAGGTGTGCCAACTGAAATTTCATACTACAAAACTCTCATTTTATATTCTTTTATCAATTACATTTTTCATTCTCATATATTAAATTCACTTATTGCCTTTTATTTTATTTGGATTCTCATGTGCCTTAAACCTTACAAATTGTAGTTTTTGTTTTTTTAAGACTTATGAGCGTAGCTGCATCGAGAAATGGTTAGAAGCAGGGCATGGCACTTGCCCAAAAACTCAACAACCTCTCACCAGCACGGCACTTACACCAAACTATGTCTTGCGCAGCCTTATTGAACAATGGTGTGAAGCGAATGGAATTGAACCCCCAAAACGGCCGAGTAGCTCTCGCCCCAGTAAAACTGCATCTGCATGTTCACCTGCTGAGCGCACTAAAATTGATTCACTTCTTCGTAAGCTCACATCAAGTAACCCAGAAGACCAACGATCTGCTGCTGGTGAGATCCGGCTACTTGCCAAGCGCAATGCTGATAACCGTGTTGCTATTGCTGAAGTTGGCGCCATCCCATTGCTCGTGAGTCTTTTATCAACACCTGATTCCCGTACTCAGGAGCATGCAGTGACTGCACTTCTCAACCTATCAATATGCGAAGACAATAAAAGTAGGATCATCACTTCAGGTGCAGTGCCCGGTATTGTTCTTGTACTCAAAAAAGGGAGCATGGAAGCACGTGAGAATGCTGCAGCTACCTTATTTAGCCTATCTGTAGTAGACGAGAACAAGGTTACGATTGGTGCCTCTGGAGCTATACCACCACTTGTCACTCTTCTAAGTGAAGGTACTCAACGGGGAAAGAAAGATGCTGCGACAGCACTTTTTAACTTGTGCATATATCAAGGTAACAAGGGAAAAGTAGTGAGGGCCGGAGTTGTACCCACACTGATGCGTCTCCTTACAGAACCTCAGGGCGGTATGGTAGATGAAGCACTAGCCATACTAGCAATATTGGCTAGTCATCCTGAAGGGAAGGCCGCCATTGGTGCCGCAGAAGCAGTCCCCGTTTTGGTAGATGTTATTGGAAATGGGTCTCCCAGGAACAAAGAAAATGCTGCTGCAGTGCTTGTGCACCTTTGCTCTGGTGACCAACATTATTTGGTTGATGCTCAGGAACTTGGAGTGATGGGCCATTTACTTGATTTAGCACAAAATGGCACAGAACGTGGAAAACGGAAGGCCTCCCAGTTGCTTGAGCGGATGAATAGATATGTAGAGCAGCAAAAGCACGCTGCCCAGGTGCAAGCCGAGGCAGCTCATACAGCTCCTCAACAAACGCAAAACAACCAGCTTTTGCGGCCGCCACATCATCACCCTTCGGTCAATGCTGTTGATACATAGTTGAGAACCTTAATTTCAGGTGCTTTTTCTTTTTGCTTCTTGTTTTATTGGTTCTTTACAGAGTGGTTCAAGGCCATTTTCCTTCCCCTTGATTAAAGAGGAGCAAAGGTGGAAGATCACCTCTTCTCCGAATATGTTAAATGTGATTCATTTCTTCTCAAGTTTGAGAACTATACAAGTCCCTGTTTAGGAATGACAAGTGACTGAGAAAAGGAGAGCTGAATGGAACAGTGTTTTACCACAATTGTAAGTTTGTAACATGTAAAAGGGTTATCATCCTCGGTTTTTATTGAAGGTGATGCTTTTCTATATATATATATATATATATATGAACGTTTGCTGATGTGACAAGTCAGATGTGAAGGATTCATTGTCAACCTCGTGGGTTCCTGAGAAACAACATTTATCAGGGAGCTCCATTTCTGCCATTTTTTAGTATTTAGTTCCCTTGTGCTTCAGAGAGCTCCATTTGTGCCATTTTTTAGTAGTTAGTTCCCCTGTGCCATCAAGGAAAAGGCATCAATTATATAGCATGTACAACATTACTAGTGAGAACAGGTTGGGCTGACTCGGCTGTGATGATCATGTTCAGATAATACCACCGACTAAATTTCAACTGGATTGTCTAGCATGTTTATTTATTTTTTTGAAGAGACAATCAAATAATTTGATATGTTCTTTTCACAAATGAATGGCCAAGTCTATGAAATATAGACATTTACAATTTTATTTTATTTTTTTTCCCTTTCAGTGACTAATTGAATTTTTTTAAGCACTCCAGAATTCACACGGAATATGTCAGATCTAACCAGGTTCATCTTCTTGATGTTTTAGATAGTGATTATCACGATTTCATATTGATTCCCCCGACAAAAACAGAGACTCTGCCTCAGCTTTGACCAGGAAATCCATCGAATGATTTAAACTCTGTAAAATTTCAAAGGAAGAATTCCCATAATCAACCATAGATATAGTTTTGTGTTAGTGATAAAGTGTAGTTTTTGTCTGCAATGGCCTGTGCGCAAGAATTCACCTCAGCTTTGCACGAAAATTGTAGGAGTACAATGGAAGAAGCAAATATTTTTAATCGGTTGTTTATCCAGCTCCAGCCAGCGAAAAGAAACTGAAATTAATCCAAGACCATGTTTTCCATCAAGACCAAGCTTGGGATAAAATCCTAATAACTTTATCCCTTATTGGTTTTGGTGTTTATAGAGAAATCTTATGGGCAGGCCGGAAAAATGTTGTGATTTATGTCAGCGGTGGCTTGATCGGTGATGCCACAATCAACTGTGGCTTTGTTGGCAACTCAAGTAGGCCTGATCACGGCCGTGAATGGGTTGGAGAAAATTGGGAACAGAATTCATATCAGGCCAATGAACAAACTCTGCTTTTCATGGCAACGCAGCTGAATCTGTCCCCGTCGGAGTTCAAGCATCTTGATGACTGATCAGTTCCGGTACACATTCCCGGTGAACCCAGGTCAGAAAATCCTTGGCCTACATTTCTACCCTGCTTCCTGCTACCATGGTTTTGAGAAAGAGGGAAAAAATGGTTTTTTCTCCCTTCTTAGGAACTACAATATTGTTGCTTCAGTTGCTGCTTATAGTTTGGATATGTAAACCGCATCATCAAAGACTTTGATTTAAGTGCTATAGAACCAGGAACCAACCGCTGGCCTTAACATTTTTCCCTTGTTCACAAAAACATATGTTTGGTGGCGCCAGCAAAAATTAAATGGACATCCTTGAAAGCAGACACAGGACTCAGGAAGAGTAACACAGACGTCTAAATTTTTTTATCCAGAAAACAGTAGTAGACTATGTATTCTCAGGCTTCATTTCTATCAGGGTGAAATCTTCATTTTGAGTAGCCTGGAAACTATTTTAGCGGCTGCAATGACTGTGCCTGCAGAAGAATCCTTAAGAATAATCTAGTTGATGCAACTATAAGGGAAGAAATTTCATTGAACAGCTTAAGACAGTTTGTGAAAATCGTTGAGAAATGTTTGAAGCAGCTGCCCACTAGACGACCTGCAATGGATGAAGTAGTGTCAAGTCTAGAACAGTCCCTGGAGAAGTAGTAGTGTCAGGAACCATCCTTTTATGACTACTCCATTGGTGGATGGCATAGCAGTTGGCCGTCCTGGCGAGGAGGAAAATGTTAGGTCATCTCATACGAGTCCGAATGAAGCAAAGATGCTCAAAACTGCTGAAGGATACACTGAAAGACCAATAAAGAATCTTGCCAGAAAGACAAGAGAAGAAAACTTTCCGCTGCAAGGAAGAAAGGACATATCTCACATATCATTATTGAGAGCTTGGACTAAGAAACCAGTACTGGACCACGGTAATTAAGCCAAACAAGAAAACATTTCTTCACTGTTTTATCTACTGTTTTTTGGATTCTGATAACACTTTCATCCTTTTTTCCGGTATGAGGGGTGTTTTTCTATCAGCCAACTGACTGGTTTTAACATTATTATGCCTGGTTTACAGAATCAATCTCCATATGAATTTACTTGCTGAACTGAAGACCACTCTTAAACACTACAAAGAAGATTACATTTACATGGGTGGAAAAGGAAATTTTGTACAAATGCTTGTTATCTGAAGAAGTTATAAAGAAAGGGCTTTAGCCAATTCCAGTTGCCATTAGGGTATATAACGCCCACAAAAGCTGTCAAACTGACCCGGAATGGCTGGTATATGCATATATTTTAAAATTTATCATGCACATATATAAGTTTATCAAATGCTTCCTGATGCATATGTTAGTTGATTTTGTCGTTTCTAGGCTGAAGCCAAGTTCTTGGGGAAGCTTTCTCATCCAAATTTAGCCAAACTGGTTGGATACCGTTGTGAAGATGGGCGTAGGGCACTAATCTATGTAAATACGGTTCAGGGTAGCCTGGAGAACAATCTGTTCTCAAGTAAGTAGTACTTCATGTTTACTCCAAAATATACTTGCTAATTATAGTATATATAATTGCACGCCAAAGTCATGATATGCTTTCAATTGTATGGGTAACAGGTGTGTTGCCTTCCCTTCCTTGGTCAACTCGAATGAAGATTGCATACGGTGCAGCAAAAGGACTTGCTTTCCTGCATGAAGCCAAGATTCCAGTCATCTACTGTGATTTTAAAGCATCCAATATTCTCCTGGATTCGGTAATCAGTAACCAAAGTTATAAGTCATAATGCAATTCTCTGGATGTTTTAGCACATTGGCATTAAATAGTTTGTGATTTGTTTTGGTAATCAGGGCTACATTGCTAAGCTTTCTGATTTTGTTCTCGCAATCGATGGAATTCTTAGTGTTGAATCCATTTCTGTTCCCATCTCGGCCGCAGATGTTGATGCTGCACAAGCATATACTGCGAGAGGTCAGTTCACTTTTCTAGTACAGTAGTACTCCCTCAGTATAAAAATATAGTCCACATGGTCACATCAGTTTTATAAAAACACTGGTACAAACCTCAAAACTAATTTGGACTATTTTTTTGAGATAGAAAATATTTGATTGCCTGTGTTATTTCTAACCAAATGAATCTGCTATATCATTGGGAAAATTAGTGATTCTAAAGGCATTTGCAAAATTGAATATATTCTCAAATTTCTTTCTCTTTTGTGTGGTCTGATTTTTATTCAGGTCGTTTGACGACTGATGTGTATAGTGATAATAACAATAATTTCCATTTTATTATAATGTTAATGGTGATATTTTGATTATATTTGTGAATATTTTGATTATATTTGTGAATATATTAATAAATTTTATTATTATTTTATTGTAGGCAGTAAAAAGTGAAAGATGGACGATGAACTAATTTGATTTTACGAGGAATTTTTTTATGGGATTAAAAGATGGAAAACTTTCATCACAAGAAGATGAGGCAGAACTGAAGAGATTTTTGTTTTGAAGATTTTCTTTTACAAAATCAAAGTAAGTAACTGCAAAATCTTTGACCCAAATCCTACAACAATTTGAGATATATTAGAGATAGGATTTATTAAGATTTTTGGTTAATGACCAAAGGCATTACAAATAAGCCTTGATTGATCAAACGAGAAGCATCCCATCGTAGCAAGCCTTATGCTGCTACCACTTCTCCATTTTTGCCAACTTTTCAAAGCTCAGTCTTATTTTTATTTTTCAAATAATTTGTAAGATGTATCTAGTCACGATGAGTGGCTAATTTTCTTGTTTGGTTCAAGCATTTTATTTATTTATATTATATGTAACATTACAAGTTTCACTTTATTCTTTTCTGCTTTTGATTTAAGTATTTATTGATTTTGATTTCTTTTTATGAGAGTAAATAATGATTTTATTCTTTTATATTATATGTAAGATTACAAGTTTCACATTTATTCTTTTCTACTTTTGATTTAAGTATTTATTGATTTTGATTTTTTTTATGAGAGTAAATACTTGATTAATCTGACAATTTAATTAAGTGTAATCTTCCTATTACTACCAAATTGTTTATACTGTGCTATCGTCTTAATCATTTGGCACTAAGTCGCAAATTAGCAGAAAAAAGTAACAGATTAGCAGATGATGCATGTTGGTAGTGACACGTTGAATCTACATAATTAGTTTAACTAGGAGATCAATAGGACAAAAACTTTTTAATTGCAGTTATCTCAATTATTTTAGTTTTTGGTTCAACTAAATTTTCAAAGTTTTTACTGCTAGTATAATAATTTAATATGGAACGCTATCATGCTCAGTTAAATTATACTAAGTCTTGATTAGGTGCTGGGTTTGGTCAAATATTTTTAGAAAATATAAGGCTTTTTACGGTTATCCTATTAAGCCTACCGTTGAACGTTTATGTCCTAGAAAAATAATCTTTTTTTAGTCAATAATCTATAATGTAATTGAATTCATTCTTTGAACCAAAGTTTTTCTATTATTAATTTTTCCTATAATTCTATTAACTTTAATTTGTCATTTTATTTTGAAGAAAGAAAATCTCTCATTTTGTTACTTTTATAAAAGTGTTGAAAGTCAACTCTCTTAGGATTCGACATGATTTCACTAATTCTACAAATTACTTTTTTGGTCTGTTTGGAAATCAAATTAATTTTTGTTGGTCTTTACAAATCTATCATACAGCCATGGGGAAGTCCTTCTGGAGCTATTAGCGGGACGAAGTGCATTCAATAAGAAATAAACCATTGGGGGAGCAGTAACTGGCCAGTTCGGCAATTCCCTTTCTTCGTGTCAAGATAAATTTGGGTATCATCATGGATCCAAGATTAGGAGATTATCCCATGAAAGAAGCTCACAAGGTTGCAATATAGGCTTATGATTGCTTGAGTTCTTCCCCTAAGGAACGCCCCATCAATGAAGGACGTTGTACGCTTCCTGGAATCTTTCCAGTGCCAATAAATGTTTTTATTTTTTTTTTTATTTTTTATATATGAAGGAAGCCCAAGCATGGCTTTAACTTACAAAACATCCCTTAGGTTACGGGATGATCCTAATTTATCACTTTCTAGCTTTTCCTTAGCAGCAAAAGGGGACGTTGACAGAATGTGAAAACCAACTGAGCATGACAATCTGAACTTTGCGAGTTCGTCCGCCACCATATTTTGATTACGGCATACGTGTGTTATTGTCACCTTCCAGTTGAGCCGAAGAAGAGACCCAATTCGGACAAAGACATGGCTGTTTACAAACGAGGAGTTCTCGTTTGACAAAAGATCGAACCCCCCGGGGGAGTCTAAATCTACTTGTGTATCTCTAAAGCCTAACTGCCAAGCAATCCGGAGGTCGAATAGGACCCCCCAGAGCTCTGCTTCCAATACGCTACAGCAGCCTAGATTGGCAGCGTATCCAATGATCCAATCTCCATCACCATTTCTGAGTACACCTCCTGCAGCTGCTTTCCCGGATTTTGCCACCGCTCCGTCCGAGTTGATTTTAATTGTTCTTCCTAGTGGTGGTTCCCAGCTCTGTTGTGTGGGATTGCAAGGTTTTGGATTTGTCGTTTTGCTGGGCAAAAATAAGGTTCGACCGACCAATCTCCCTGACCAAGGCTGCCGTTGAGGTTTTAAGTACTCTCTGGGGTGTAATGTCACCAATGAATACTTCCCCATTTCTCGTTTTCCATAGCTTCCAACATGCAACTGCAAACCACGTTGACCATTTGTGTTGTTCCTGCAAAATCACAGATTTTAAATTAGAAATAAACCAAGATTTCCAGTTGCCAACATACCAGAAATTAGCTCCGAGGGACAGCTTTATGCTGTGCCATAATTCTGTGCTTCTAAAACAATCACGAAAGACATGAATTAGATCTTCTTCTCTTCCACAAAAATGGCAATTTCCATCATCAGCGAGGTGCCGTCTCTTCCGTTCCGCATTCGTCATCAATACCCCTCTTAAACATAACAAAAGGAAAGTTTTAATCCTTTCCGGCCCCTTCCAGCTCCACAACAACTTCCAGTCACTATCATCATTATCCCAAGATTCTTCTATTAACAAGTTATAAGCTGATGTGGTGGTGAATCTCTCCGATTATGTTAATCTCCAAACAGGCTTATCCCTATATTATGATCAGGTGGTGGAATAGCTCTAATCTTCTCCAGTACATGTTGCGGCAGTATGCTCGACAATTGCTCCCAATCCCATTCTCCAAGCTCCTTCGTGTAGTCAACGACTTTTTTTTGAAGATCCCCTGCCGCAATATCAGAGGTTGCATACTGAATTAATGGAGTGTCTGAATTATCAATCCATACGTGCTTTCAAAAATAGGTCTTTTTACCGTTACCGATAATCCACTTCATGCCCTTTGTTGTCTCTGTCCATAACTTTTGGATATGTCTCCATAAATGTGAAGCTTTCGCCGGCATGGGACCTGGGGAAGTTGCAATTGGATCCACCTTATACTTGGCTATTAAGATATCTTTCCACATGCTTTGTTTACCAGCTATGATATCCCATGCAATTTTGATGATGAAAGCGGAATTGAATTCTTTCATCATCCTCAGACCTAAGCCACCTCTGTTTTTTGGCTGGTAGACAACATCCCACTTAACAAGATTTGCCCGTCTATTCCCTGGCTTGTTTCCCCACAAAAAACTTCGACGCACTTTGTCAAACTCATCACAAATGCCACTAGGAAGTAGGGATGATTGCATTAGGTAAATAGGAATCGCAGAGAGTACCGACTGACATAATATTAGTCTTCCCGCCATCGAAATCTTCCTTGGATTCCATTGCGCTGCTCGCTGTTAGTGCCAATAAATGTTGTCTTACATCCGATGTACTTTACACGATAGCAAAACCAAAATCGAAACACTAACAATTGTGAATCTTTTGATCCCACATCGGTATTTTTGCCAAAGCTTGTCAACTTTATTAATGCTGACGCATGCTCAATGTTTGCCGAGCCTTGTGACGTGGGCTTGTCACCCTAGTGGGGGCATAAAAGTGATTTGTACGTTGGGCTGAGGACCAAATCTTTTGTGGCGAGCTTTCCTCAGAGTGCACTGGACCCAATTTATGGGCTTGGGTTCCAACTGTGAGATCGAACCTCTCCGTGGTCTGATGCATCTACCGTATGCCAGCTATGTCGAGGGGGGAAAACCTTCATACATAAGTGGCTGTGAGATATAAATGTATGGAGAGATCGCGCACAATGCGCTGACCCATTCCGGTGACCAGCCACCCATAAAAAAAAAAAACGGCCCATGGATACGGTGACCCATTCCGGCCTCTCACGTAAAGGTGCCGCTACAAATTTGGAAGGTCTCAGCCCCCAATGGGACTATCACTTTTGCTTTTCATATTATTTCTTTTTACCTGTATGTATTATTATTCTTTTGATTTGGTCATTTTATTTTACATTCCGTCTTAAAATTGATCCTAAAAACCACCTACATAACATTCATCCAACAATTACTAGTCAAAGTCTATCATTACTGAGAGTCGAAATCCTCAGAAAAATATTAATTCTATACTCCATATATGATACTGAGAAATTTTTTACTGTAATGTTTTTTTTTTTTCAATATCTTTTTTGATTATTACTCAGAAATGCTTTCTACTTCTTTTATGAATTGTTTTAGTTTCTGGGATTCTATATATATTCAATTACACCTCCTGAGATGAATAGATTATGCAGGGTTGTTTGGTTGGAAAATGTCATATTCATGATCGCATGCCATTGTAGAGATGAGAAGGTCTTTTCCAAGCAATGAAGTTGGACACACTTTTCTCATTCATCTTATGATCTAGGATTATTTTCACATCATTATCACTTTAACATCATCCTCTCCTACAACTTATAGAAAAGTGATGATGATGCTATAAAGAGACGCTTATATACTGTGTAGATTGATCGATGATGCCATATGATTTTGATCTATTTGTTTAAACGATTTTCTTTCTTTTTTTTTGGATGAAAAAGCGCTTTTATTATTTATTTCAATAGGGAAGTGAGTTTAATTAGATCAATGTGTCCTCTTGGCTAGCTTGGATATTGGTCTTCTTAGATGTATCTGTGCTTTTCTATGACATAAAAATTCTCAGTTCATATGCACAACTAACGTGTTCAGCATTTTTATGTCCACGAGATATTCATATCTTTTTAGTTATACCGCATTATTAATTCTTAATAGCATTCCCTAAATGATTCTCTTTTGGTTAACATAAATGATTATTGTCTTTTAGGGAGAAGTAGCCTAATTAGGAACGTATACAAGTGATTGCACAATGATATGATTGGGATTTATCCATGTATCTACTTCACAATTAGCTTGAATCTTATAATTAGCGATAGATATTGTCAACGGTTCATTAATAAAATGGCTCGAAGTCCCTGCATCCAGAGTTAATCCTTGACTACAACATGATCTATATAATTGGGGTTTTCTATACCCGCAATGTAATTCTTTGATTGTGAGACACGAGTCTCTTATAAATTACACACACACAAAAAAGAAGAAATTATCAATCTCAGTAATGAGGATGAATAGTAAAGCAAGATTCTGATTAATTAATGCTTAATCAGTTTAAACATAATATCTAGCACATGCAAAAACTATTCATTATTAAAAAAAAAAATAATGGGTATCTTTTAAGGTAGGGAGAAAAAAAGAAAAGAACAGCGCTAGCTCGCTTGCTATGAATTGAATGAAACATATGGAAAGGGAGAGGGGAATCTGAGGATGAATATCTGACGATGAGATGAGGAAGAAAGTGAGCTGTGGGAGAAATGGTACAATCATAACGTACGTTACAAATTAAAGCTGCAATGTTAACAGTAGTGCATGTTTCTTTTTGCACAACTACGTCTTTCTTTCTCGTTGGTAAACCCAGGGTTTTGCTTCTCTTTTTTCTGCATGAAAGTTTGCAAAAGTTAATGTTTTTATACTCTCTGGAATAAAACACACTGAAATAGAATCAGATTCTGAGACCACCAAGCCACTCATTTTTGCCTTCCATTTCGACTGACTTCCCCCCATGCATGAAATACTTTTTTAAATTTTAATTAATCTTATAACAGATGTGTATTAATTATTTCCTTTCTTTATTAATTTCTTTCTTTTTAACCTTTTCAATTCGTTAACGAAGTGAATAAATTTCCCAACGGATCATGCACATGCAAAGCAATTAGTATACCAAAAAAAAAAAAAAACTGGTTTAAGAACCTTTTTTCCGCTTTCTGCTGTATAATCTATATACTTACTATTTATAGTGTGGCACTTTTGACCTTTTAAATACTCTAAAAACACTTGAAATTTCAGATATTTAGATTGTTCAAATTTGAGAGCAGCCTCACGAATAAGAGGCGCTGCAGGGGCAACATACTTATATATAAAAATCAATAAGTAACTGAACCATCGGGCTACAACTGTTATATACGCATCATGTTACATGGTTGCATATCCCAAAATTATTTAATTTAGATGTCCCGTGTTAGATTTCTTTTGTTGCAACCAAAAAGTGAATTATCAAATTAACTAAATATTTTATAAATAGCATTGAAATTGAATTTGGATGTCTACAAACCAGCGAATCGATAAGAGTGAATTGCTAACATGACCAGATTAGTGGGTTAGTCGGGTTGACCGATTAGTTCGTTCCTCGAAATCGGTGAAAATCGTTTAAAAAATATTAAAAATTAATCTTTTAAAAAATATTTATGAAAATTTGGTTTAACGGTACCGGTTTCCGGTCAAACTGCGATTTTGTCCGGGTTTGACCGAAGTTGACCGAATTTTTAAGAATCTGGTTCATTTTAAAAACCGAACTGCTAAAGCCTCTGGTTCCCGGGGTAACCGGTTCGACCATCCGGTCTGGTCCAGTTTGGAAAACATAGCATAGTACTAAAAACAATAGCACCTCCCATGATCAACATCGAAACTCTCCATACTAAAATTATCTTCATCAATAATTTCATCAGACTTGCTAAAGTAGCAACCATTTTTCCCCTGCACCTCCCATGATCAACATCGAAACTATCCACACTAAAATTATCTTCATCAATAATTTCATCAGACTTGCTAAAGTAGCAACCATTTTTCCCCTGCATGACTTGAGTGTCTTGCATCTTTCCTTACTGCCTCCCGCTGGCCCTAAAGCTGTAAAAAAAAGGAAGAAAAATAAAAATAAAATAGATCGCATTAAAAAATGACCTGGAGTATATAGATGATCAATCTTCTTTCTTTAATATTTTTTTTTTGTTAGTAATATTGTTTTTGGGTGTGGGGGCGGGGTACATATTAAAAAGTCTAAAGAGTGAATTTTCAGTACCATTGGTACAGTTGCGAAGGCAAGACTTGGGGGATCCCAAAAGAAGATGACCAATCTTAAAGGAGGCATAAGCATGGATGCAAGCATATTCAACCTGACTTTCAGAAAGAACTCTTGCATCCCATTCATTCATCAACATAGTTAAACCCTTGCTCTTCATGTCCAGACCAGCCACTTCCTGAGCAAGATTCTTCAACGCCACTCCTGCAGGAATATTTATACCAAGTTTTAGCTACTCATCAACTTTTTTCTTTCTAGAAAAAAAAAGAAGCGAAATCCCATCACCAAAGTTCACTAAGTAAAAACTATTAATGCAAGTCTATAAATACATGTGACATATTCCATGAACATATATTTCCTCATTTCCGAAATAATTGTTCAATTTAAAATTTTCTTTTCAGAACCAATTGTACTATAAAATGAAAATTTAAAATTCGAAAATCATTTTGAGAGTATATATTACCTGGAGTGTAACCAATAAACCTCCCGGGACCAGGGGCGGAACTCTTTAGGGGCTCCGAGATACCAAGTCCCCGTCAGCTGGAGAATCCTTTAGGGGTAGTCACCGTTAATCTTAGGTTATATATGTTTGACCATCTATTTTGATTATGACTATATAGTTAGCCCTTCCAAATCCGAGTAACTGTTTCCGCTACTGCCGGGAGTAACTGTTTCCGCCACTGCCCGGGATACCGCATTCGCGCCACCGCACACGCGTCGATTACACCACTGTTATTGCCTATGACCAGTCCATAGTCATCATTGCGTTTCATTACATCCTTAATAATTCCGAAACCTACAAAAGTAAAATCGGGACATTCCACAAAGCTCTTAAGAAGTGGTGGGATCGCATCCAAGTACATCAGCTGAATGATTAAGCACTTGTCATCAATGCAAAGCTGGAGAGTGGCTGTTTTGTTACTCTCATTTGGGCTGAAATTTGGTACATTTTTAGTATCTAGCCCTACAACAACTTGTATAGCAGCACCGTATTTGGAGAATATCTGTCGAACCCAATCGTTAATGGCATCTGCTCTGGCAGTGATTGTTGTTTCAATTGTTTTGCATCAAAATGTACGTTGAATTTCGAACGGTTGGGAACAACTTCCATGTTGTGTATTTTGGTTCGGTCTATGCTGACCTTTAGATGATCGGGCTAGCTATGTATATATACATAAATAAGAGGGAATTTTCTTGAATAGATTTGTTTAATTATGTTCCAACTTCCATTTACTAAGCTAGCTGGAATTGGAAATCCCAAGGAGTCATTTGAGCTTTAATCAATTGCTGGCATCGATCAAACGAACTGATCAAAGAAGTCGTATGATCTCTACTCGTTTACCAAGATGTGACCGTTCAATATATTCGGAGAACATTACCGCTCCATCCATTTCTAATACACGAAGGAACTTCATCGTTATTTTGTTTAACGAACTTCTACTCCCTATAACTTCGATCCCGATGGTTATTTAATTACGATATAATATCACTCTAAATACCATTAATGTTTCAAATGTAGTAAGAGTTAGATATTAAGAAAAGAATTGCTTCCTTGTATGAAAGAAATAGTATATTTTGATTTTTTTTTCCTTTCCCTCAAACCAGTATTACTTTAGCCCTCTAAATATAATACTTTACTACGCTAATAAACCGGCTTTTGTAGCTGACGAAGCTAATCGAATTCACGTTACAATACCGAAAAATTATTCCATACAGCAAGTGTATCCTTTTTTTAGTGAAACAACACACTCATTATACTGAAAAATATCATACCCCTTAATTTTGTGGTAACTTTCCTATAAAATTACAATTTTACCCTATTTATGTGTCTAGTTGCACAATCCTATGTGGTATAGCAGCTGTATGGAAGATTTCCGAGTAGTTAAGGTTTTGGCACAAACCTAGGAGAAACACTTTCAGTGTTGAGTTTGTGTAGGTTTACTGGTATTTGCAAGGAGGATTTCCAAGTACCAGATTGAGACGTTCGCGTGTGGAGTCTCCCCCATTAGTAGTATTATCCCTTTTTCTATAGACCCCACCTACATGTAATGGACTAGGTACTTGTAATTGTGTGTAAAAAAAATAAATTCACATTACAGCGAGTAATTTAATGATAATGATGCTACCACTGTTATACTTTTATGTGTAGTCGGAAAATGTCAATTATGATTAAGACGGTTTGTCATTATATATATATATATATATATATATATCTATATATATACTAGTAATGTCTGGTCGCGCAACGTGCGACCCTAACCTAATATATCTGTAGATCTTATAAATGTTTGTATCTGAAAAAAAATATTTTGTATTTGGCCCGATATATTTTAGAAATGTTTGAAGAATTTAGAAATATTTTATAAGTGTGATGTTTGTATTTCGCATAAAAAGAAATTGTATTTGGCCCGGTACATTTTAGAAATGTTTGAAGATTTTAGAAATGTTTTATAAGTGTTACTTCTTAAATATAAATAAACTTGATTAAATATATGTCTTGAAGTAAATGCTAGACAAAATATAAACGCATCCTAATTTTTTTTTTTGGCGAAAATAGGATGTGGAGGTGGATTTGTACTGCATTTGCTTTTTAAGTCTAGGAGATGTGGAAATAAAAATTTATTTTAAAAATATGATGTGGAAATGACACATGGCAAATGGTGATACTTTCTCTTAAGTGTGGTTTTTGTTTCTAATATAGTAAGATGCTAGACAAAATATAAAAGCATCCTAATTTCTTTTTTTGGCGAAAATAGGATGTGGAGGTGGATTTGTACTGCATTTGTTTTTTAAGTCTAGGAGATGTGGAAATAAAAATTTATTTTAAAAATATGATGTGGAAATGGCACATGGCAAATGGTGATACTTTCTTTAAGTGTGGTTTTTGTTTCTAATATATTAAGATATATATATACTAGTGAAGTCTGGTCGCGCATTGCGCGACCCAGGCCTAGTCTATCTGTATATCTTAGAAATATTTATATTTGAAAAAAAATAAAATTTTGTATTTAGAGCGATATATTTTAGAAATATTTGAAGGATTTAGAAATATTTTATAAGTGTGATCATAGAAATATTTGTATTTCGCAAAAAAAAAAAAAATTGTATTTCGCCATGTATGTTTTAGAAATGTTTTATAAGTGTTACTTATTAAATATAAATAGCCTTAATCGAATATATGTGTTGAAGTAAATGTTAGATAAAATATAAAAGCATCCTAATAAATTTAAATATTAGTAAGATGATTTATTGATGTTCTCCATTGGTCGTACCAAATCAATACTTAGTTTTGAAGATTTTTAATAGTTTTGTAATAAGCTTCATCCGAAGGGTATACGCTTAAAACAAAATTGACACTTTGTAACAAAAAACCTAATTGATCAATTCAATTTAAAAAACCACTCTAGTTGAATGAAACATAAAGAAAAAATTAAAAAAAAAAACATGTCACGTAAAGTGCAAAGGGAGATTTAGTAATTTTGTTATGGTTAGACAAAAGGGGAATTTAGTACTTTCTACATGCCACGTGGCAATCATATGAGGTGTTTGAAAGGGAGGTTTTTGTTTCTAATATAGTAGGATATATATGTTAAATGGTTTTTTAAATGTAGTGGACTCGTAATATAAACATTTCTATGATAATAGTTGGACTACTTTGACAGAAAAATTGATGTAGTTTTTCTACCTTATTATGCAGCACCGTGTGAATATAATCATAAAAGAAATTGATTGATTCATGTTGTATTCAGTGCACATTTTATTCTAAAATAAACATCGTAGACAAATTTTAGAAAGTATTATGTTTTTTTTAAAGAAAATTTAACAAAATGTCCATCGAAATTTGAGAATTTATGTACCGTTTACATCTAGCATACAATTTTTTTGATCCAAAATAGTTTTGTCAAATTCTTACAAAATTCTCCCATGCGTGTAATTTAATTGTTTTCTTCATTAATATGTTCAAGAGCATTAATCTTGCCAACAACCTTCAGTTTCGTACGGCGTTAGATCAGGGATTTGAGAAATAATGGAACACTTTTGGTAACCCTAATTATTGCCTATTGCCGTATTTTTCTACCACAAAAGTAAGCAATGTAAATCCAATTCATGAATTTAAATAATATTCAGGTTAGGTCTTCCAATGGTTGTTAGATAAGTGTCCGCATTTTTTTAGTGGCTTGGTTTCTTTAAACCCTTCTAAATATTAATCAAAACAAAATTAAGAGTAAAGTTATTGAAATCATCAATTTTATGGAAGTGTTATTCTCCTTCTTCGCCCGTAACTTTTGGGTGTAATATTTTATATATTATATGAGTGCTTACGAGACACTATATAAAGGACCGGATCTTTTGTTCCCCTACATTCTTTATACAACATATAAACACACCATATATGATATATTCACTGTAAATTGACGTAAAATGTGTCGCTTTGTCTATCTGGGAAATGAAAGAAAAGAATTTGTTTGTTGGATTATATAGATTCCCTTGTTCCTTGTTGTAAATTACAATTTAACACTAAAATTAATTTAAATTAATTATGTCGTATATTACATATATATATATATAAGTATTAGGTACGACTAATTCATGTTAAACCAATAAAGTTACATTAAAGTTTTGAAACAGAGGGAATGATATATAAGCTGGTAATAAATATTTATATTGGCTCTTTATATATATTATTATTATATTATATTCATGGATGGGATGAGTGAAAGCCCTTTGGTAGTTTGAGCTGAATTAGAAATTTAATTTACAGAATTAATCTTAATTAAAGGGTTCAAACGTGGCATGCAGCATTAACAAGAAGATGAAGAGACAGTGAGAATCTAATGAAAATGATAGATTGATTGAATTGTGGGTATGGCCGTAAGGACTTCCCTTTTGCTGTTTGGGGCCTCCTTTGGAATTGACTGGTATATTGCCTTTCATTAGTGCTTGGCCCTATCTTACGCGTTCTTCTGTCTTCTTGATTTACATATTAAAAAAAAAAAGAATTCATCCTTTTCTAAAAGGGAAGTTCAGTAGTTACAAATAAACAATTCACTGATTTTTCTTTTCCATAAAAAATATGAATTCATCTGCCGAGTAAGAATATTCCGGCGATATTAAAAGAAAGAAAAATGCTACAACCTTTAACGCAGTCTTTTGTTGTTGTTGTTGGAGTTATTGTTTGTTGTTGTATTTTGATTTTTCTAATACCTAGTTATAATTTGAAGTACAAAATTATAAAATTTACTTATCTCTTTTAATTGAATTTTGGAAAATTTTGCCACCTCCTTCATAAAGTCCATGGTTTTGCCAAGGGTATTATTACAAGTTTATAGCTTTCATTCAATCAGCAAAATAAAACAAATTGATGCATGGAAAGTGATGATTTTGCATGCATGGGGAATTCATTTGGATTACACGCTTTACTTTCTCTTAATTTGTTTATTCGGATGGGGAAAAAGAAAAGACACATGCATGTAGTATATAGAATAAATTAATTTCACAAAAGATTAAAAATTCACCAACCTTTTATAGCTCACCCTACTCGTTAAATTAACAAATATCCTTGTGGATTGCTTATATTAATAGGCACTCCGAGAAGAGCTATCAATTAAAGGAATTCCACAAGATTAGGATTCAGTCACATCCATGCACAACTTAATGTCTATAAAACTGTTATACACACCAATCTACCTTTAGATTAAACAAATAAATAAAAATAAAAATAAATAAAGGGCTTAATTTCAATTAATTACTGTGAAACTTGTTTTGCTGGAAAGTTTGTCTCAATTTTCGTTTTGGACGAACTTATTTGCACAAGTAATCAAAAGGGGTAATTCATAGGTACAGTCACTTGATGAAGTAAAAATAATATTAATAGTAGTAATTGAAAAAAAAAAGGTACTACTGTCTAAAGTAAAAGAACTTGTTTTTGTAAAGACAATGCGTCATCCTGAAAAACACTAGAAATCTATCAGTCAAAAAGGGAAGTGAGACAAAGAGAGCTGATATCAAAAGAAGAGTGGAATTGTACTGGTGAATTTAATTAATACAATACATGTTTATCAAAACGATTATTTGATCTAATTAAAACAGTACCTAAATTAACAATAACCAGTACAATTCCAAAAGGGCATTCATTATAAACAAGAGTATTAATCTGACAAAATTTTATAAAGCAAACTAGCTAGCTAGCTCCAAGCTTTTGTTTTACCATCTAGGTTAATCACGATAAAAAGAATTAATTTTGACCATGTATGAGACAAATTTGATCCATTTTTTCACTTGCTGAAATGATCTCGTTTTTTACTTGCAGCTCATAATTAACAAATGACAGCATTTCATTAATCAGATGTCTGTGATAAACAACAAATAGGTAAGTCCGTAATACGGACTCCGTATATTGGTCTCTCTAGCTAAACCCCAAATCAAGGAGTTACAAAGTGCATATACCAACTTATTCATTTTTGCTTAGCTTTTTCTTGATTTTCGTGGATATCATTAGGGGTTTACCTTTTCTTGGTTCAAACCAAAGCGAAGGAGAAGGAATTTAAATTCTCCAAGTTACATATGAAAAAGTCGGTAAGAATCGGTGTGGATACCAAACAATTCGAATGGAGATGGATGTAGACTAATCGCTACAGATGACGAACACACTAGCTAGAAAATACATGAACATTCGTGCTGGCTTAAGCTCAATGAAACTTTATATTCACAATTGACTTACTTTTCAAGAATTTGGTGCTTTATATTTTCATAAATATATTTTTTCTTGTGTTAAATCTATTTACACTAATTTTTTTAATATATATGTATATTTGCAAAGTATTCATCATCAATTATAGTGACTAATCTCACTCGTTGAATACAAATTTTCATTATTATGTTAAAAAGTGATGAAGAGTGAAGAACATTCACTTATACATTAATCCTCTTTCATATTCTATTTCTCATTTTACTTTCCACCTCTTGAATCCTTTAAAATCAGTAATTAGTTAATACATAAGAAATATTAGAAGTGAAAAACTATAATAGTAAAATTGTAGTTAACTTTACATAATTACATTGCTTCACTTAAAAAAAAATGTCAGATAAATTAAAAGTTTCGATCTAGAAAGATTAATAAATAATGTAAAGGGTCTCCCGTCCCAATCCCATTAAACACATGCAACAACAAATCAGGAATATGTTTCTCTAGAAAAAGGCACACTAACTAAGCCGCAGCAAGCAATTACACAGTATGAAAAGAATCACTTGAAGAATGAAAAAGTGTGGATATATACGCTGGAGATTAGCAAAACAATACTAATATACTCCAAAATGTAGCAGCACTATGAAGAACATTATGAGAATATTACAAATTAAAAGTGAAAATTCAAACTGAATAATAATTATGGGACAGAAGGAGTGTAATTTAATAATATATTCGTAGATAAAGAATTCTTTATCTTGCTTATTATGTATCGATTATACTCTTCTTGTGAAATGGTTATAAGGTTTGAAATCACCTATAATCCCAACAATTCCCATTCGCTAAGAGTGCGCCAAAACTAATATAATGTGTATTTTAATTGCACTCTCTTTCTCGAAACTAGCATACGTAAACTTTCGATAGTCTGGTGAAACAACATCATTTCATAAGCTTACAAACACAACAGTTGATACATAATGAGTAAGAAAGATGAGGTTTATTGTTAACCCAAGAAAAAAGCAAATCAGGTTTATTGATTGCTAAGTATTAACATATGCATTTAAGTGTTTGTTTCTAATCAATAATAAAGTAGACTTCTAGCTACTTGGGAATCTGATGTTGAACTAGAATGACCTGTTCATGTTTTCTTTGCTATATGCTCCCATTTGGAATTTAGATGGGATCCCACCAGCCACCATGATAACCCCCAGAAAGGATTAAGAGCCAATTCTCTCTACAAAATGGTCTCAAATCTGAATTCATCTCCAGCCAATATTATGCATGCATGGGATAATAATAGTAGTAAATAATATTGGAGACAAGTCACACTCCTCCCTTTTCCCTAGACCACTAACAAGAAAGAAGAGAGAATAGAAATCACAACCTTAGCCTATAAGTAAACTTCCAACACCCCACTGATTTTATGATGATCAGAACCCTAGAAATAATACTAATAAATACAAAAAGAAAAGAAGAAGAATATTAGTATTTAACATTAAAAACTAAACTAATTAAAAAGCTAGCTCCCCTTCTCTTCTATAGCTTGCTTTCCTTTCTCCTTTCTTCCTTTCCATTCATCTTCTTTAGTTCCTCTCTTTTCTCTTTTCCCTCTGTGTATTCTACCTTCTTTCTCTATAGTACTACTGTGTGTGTGTGTGCGCGCTCTAATAAGCTTATATTCTCCACTCATATATTTCCAAAAAATACCGACCAACCTTTATCAAAAGATACATAAAGGATCATCACACACACAAGAAAGAAAGAAAAGAAATTATGGTTTTCTCATCTTTTCCAGTCTATTTAGATCATCCCAATTTGCACCAGGTATGTGTTTAATCGAAATTCCACCTTCCCCCTTTGTAACAATATCTTTGTTCATATCAGAAATAAAGCTGAATAACAAAAGGGATTATATTCATATTCCAAAACAAAAATCCGAATTTTCCTTTAGCAAAAACAAAACTTTTCTTGAATATACTGTACTTCTACTACTAGTAGCTGCTACTTGGATTAATATGAGTTCCACTTTTCTTTTGGTTTTTTCCAGTTCCAACAAGACCATCATCAACAACAAGGAGGAAGCACTACTACAGTTGATCACCATCATCATCATAATAGCCAAGTACTACTTCAAACGGCCCCACCACCGCCTCCCCCGCCACTCGGGGTGGTAGGCGGTGGCGGAAGTGCCGGCGGGAGTGGCTCTATTAGGCCTGGATCAATGGTGGATCGAGCCCGGCTCGCAAAGCTACCTCTTCCGGAGGCAGGAATAAAGTGCCCAAGATGTGATTCGACAAACACAAAGTTTTGCTACTTCAACAACTACAGCCTTTCACAACCAAGGCACTTTTGCAAGACATGTAGAAGGTACTGGACAAAGGGTGGTGCCCTAAGAAATGTTCCGGTCGGAGGCGGCTGCCGGAGGAACAAGAAAACCAAGAGCAACAGTACTTCAAACGGTTCAAAATCTTCAGCTCTGAATAATATGACGGCTGAACAACAACAAAGGCAACAACAGAACATAATGGTCAACACCACTAGTACTGATGCTAGCCCTTCAAGATCCAGCCCTGATATGTTGACTGGTCAACATCATCATCAATTGCCTAATTTTATGGCTGCTTTTCAGAACCTCAATCATTATGGCACAACAATTGGAGGGGGATTTCAGGCACAACTGATGGCTTCCACAACTGGTAGTACTAATACTACTAATGGAGGTTCATTGCTTGTAAACATGGGGTTCAACATAGGTAGCAATAACAATAATTTGGGAGTTGGTGGAATTTTGCCTAATGTTGGTGGTGGATTTGAGGCACAACCAAGTTTGTTTCCTCCACTAATTCATCATCATCATCATCAAGCTGGTGATCAAATTCAAGGGGTGGAATTAGCTTCATCATCTTCTATGCTTCATCAAGGAGATCAACAACAACAACAAATTGGTTCTTCTTCTTCTTTGGGAATTAGTCACAATAATATCAATGGATCATCATCATCATCAGTGAAAAATGAAGAAAATAATCCAGCTGGTGCTGGTGGTGCTGGTGGCCTCAATCTAACAAAGCAGTTTTTGTTGAATAATTCTGATCAGGGAAACAACCAGTTCTCATCATGGGGAGGAATAAGTACTACTACTCCTTGGACAGGTTTTTCTGGGCTCAACTCATCATCTTCTACAAGCCATCTTCTATAATAATTTTCTTCGAGAAGACTGATAGTTTCAAGCTAGCTCTCATATTATTTGGTTTGCAACATCGAATTAAGCTGACAAATTAATAAGAGAAGATGTTTGTTGAAATGCTTTGGGGTCAGTCATCAACATTGCTGCACTGTTTGACTATATGCAATATTATGAGCTTCTCTCCTTCAAAACCTTGCCAAGAGGGAAATCTACAGATATTAGTTTCTGACTTCTATTAAGGGGTTTTTCACCAAAGGGCCTGCAGCTTCAATTTACGAAGAACTGGACATGCATGGTAGGTGGTTTTTTTTTTTTTTCTGTAATTTATATAGTTTGGGCTGTTTACTAAGGTTTTTAACCATACAATATCCTCTATATATGTTGATTCTCCTAGTTAGTGATTAGTTTGTAACATGGTTTTATTTGGCTTCTCATTAGCTATATGTATCGAGCTAGCTTCCGGCTAGGACGCGTATGTTTCTTGAAGAAATTAATGCTTGTTTGAGATTGTTGTCTGACGGAAGTTCGGTCTGGTTTTCTTCCTCATGCATTTGAAGTAGTTCATAATATGGGACTTCCCCCAAACCCTAGTTCTATATTTTCTACTCATATAACTTCGTGAGCTCAAGAATTTGGTTATATTAATTAGGGAAAGACATGCATGATTAAATTCTTCAGCTGATTTGCATTTCTAGCCAGACTTGTTTTATTCCGCGATGAATGGATCATGCCACTCACGCCATATCTGAAAATCAGAAGAAATGACATAATTCATCTGATGCATTAATGTTAATATCTCATGCTGTTTCACACAAAATCCAGGACCTATCACAAACTAAGAACTACCATCATGTTCGAACTAATAATTAGGCAAGAACTATCTTCTTCCCGTCGATATCTTAATTCGATCCATATTATCTTGTTGAATTTGTCGCCATTTTTTTTTTTCAAGATGGAAAGTGAAAATGGGAAGTTTTTGTACTCCCTCCGTCCCGTAATTATTGTCCAGTTTGGGTTTTCATTTTCCAGTTTAAATTGCACTAAAAGTAAAATCTCAAACTGGACAATAATTTCAGGATCGGGGAAGGAAGTATATGTTAACGCATGTGCTAGTATATGTGTGTAGCCGGAATTAACTACCCGATCCGCCGCGAATTTTGTGTATAAGGTATGATTGATTTCTCATAAGGGCCGAGTTAATAAGGACACTGGATTTTTATCTTTCGACGTCAGCTCTCTCCTTATCATGGCGCGTTTAATAATTAGTTCTCTGGTGACCTTTTTTTTTTTTTCTTTCTTGATCTGCACACTGTGTGGAACTGGGACTGTTTATTTGTTTCTATTTCGATCCTTTTCCCTAATGATGGAGTTGAGATTTGCCCTAGAAAAATTTTTGGCTTGAAAGCAATATTGATTTGGAGTGATTGTAATAGTCACTAGTCAGAATTTTTTTTTTTTTTTTGCTGGACGATCATAATAATATCAAAACGTGCAACTAGCTAGCTAGCTTGGTGGCCAGGTGCATCTTTGCATCAGCGTAGCACAATGAGTACTACTAAATTTTTGTCGGTTGTGAAATTGATGAGATTGAGGTTGAGATTGGGGGGAAAAACAAAAAGAAGACGCCAAAATCCCACTCAAAACCATGCAATTATAACCAACCAACCCACAGCCCAATCAATAAAAGATAGATTTAGATATTCTTACGTTATTCCGTTAAAGAAGAAGAAGAAAGACTCCTAGGTTAAAACGACAACCATCTCTCTCTCTCTCTCTCTCTCTCTCTCTCTCTCATACACTTGAATCTTCTTCCTTTAATTCAAACCCTATCATCATAGTACGAATTTGTTGTCTTTGTGAAATGAATTTGTATACTGAATTTTGCTGTTTTCTTGTTGGATGACTAGGTCCCCCCTCCCCTTCTAAAACGACAGAATAAAGGGTGTGTGAGGTAGAAGTGGGACTAGCTAGCCATGCATCCCTTTTTTTTTTTTTTTTCTTCCACAGGAAAAAAAAATAAAAGTGATATATGTTATATGTTTTGGTCCCATTTTCCCATCCTGATATGATCCATTTGCATGGTACGTTGTGCATTAATGAACAAAATTTTGTGGAGGATAAATGCAAGTGTATTACAACAATATTGTACGTGCCAAAAACAAAAAAAAAAAAGAAAAAGAAAATCAAGTCTGAGTTTGGAGTTGGCAGTTGAAAAAGAACAAAGGTACATATAACAAACAAGATGAGGGCCGGTGTTTAACTTTTACTTTTTCAATGACCAATGAATTTTCTAAACTTTGGAAAACGAGTGAAAGCCAAAGAGGATATAATGATGGAAAAGAGTAAGATTACGCTAATCATTTCTTTACTTTGACCATACAATTTTGGGGTTGTTTTCTTATATGTTCATAAGGTTTGAAAAGTTTTTGACCCCCTCTTTTCTTTATTTATTCACTTTTCATTTTTTATATTACTCTTCTACATTGAGAAAGCTCTAGCCTCTTAGTAGCTCCTTAATAGGTTCAGAAATTTAACCTCATTGATGATTGGATACAGTTAAGTAAAAAAAAAAAAAAGAAAGAAACCTCCTCAAGTTCGCTTATCTTACATGAATAAATTAAAATCCTTGAAATCAACGTAACATATAAGTTTCGTGTGTTACTCTTCTAATCGCTGCTAACTGATTTGAGATAGAATCATGCATATTTGAGTTTTTCAAAGAAAGAAAAAAGAAAAACAATAAAAACCCTTCTCATCACAACTTGGAACGAGAAAAGTAAACAGTCGATCAACAGAGGAAGATATAATGGGAAAAAAAAATGTATCAAAACAGAAAGGGACGGAGATTAAGACATTTAAAAAAAAAAAAAAAAAGTGTAGGTAGCAGAAGAACCATATGTAAGTGAGATAAAATTTAAAGGGCTCGAAAATCCAAGGCTATTGTTTGTGTTAATTAATTAATTAATACAAGTGCAACTATAAACAGACAGATAAAAGTAAGAATCCATGCATGCATGTTTGGCGGTATTGGTAATGTGTTTATGCATATTACGCCTCCCCACTGAAGGCAGACAACAAAGAGGCCATAAAACCAAAACCAAAAAACCATGAATTATCGTGAAATTTTTTGTTTATCTTTCTTAGTGTTTTTAATCTGCAGTATCTATATATCCTCCGGCCAGGCAGCCAGCCAGCCAGCCAGCCAGCCAGTAGCTTTTGCTTTTTCTAGATCCATCTTTTTTGCTTTTCTCTGTGTCTCTCTGATTTCTCTTTTGGTTTTGTACCCTAAAACAGGAATGGTCCTGATGGGAGAATATGCTAGCTGGAGATCTGTACTCGTTTTAGTTCTGTTTAGTTCTCTCTTGATGGATTTTCTGAATCAGTGAGCCATATTTTTTAACTTGAAAAGAATCAGTGTTATTTCAATGCTTGATGGCAAAAATTTGCTTCCCGCAAATGACCTTCCAATCTAGTTGACTTAATTGAAACTATTAATAATCTTATATACAACCAATTAATAATTAATTATAAGTGCATAATAATGTTTCAAAAGTCACAAAATCTGCTTGACAAAATTTTACACGCATGTTAAAATTAATCATGTTAAAATTTTTTATATATGGGAAAAGTGATAGGATGCTGATTTTTTTTCATCGTGATCAAAAAAATCAACTATACTGTTTTTTTTAATTATAAACTAAATTATTAACCTCAACGGTGAATCACACAAGTTTTTACTAACCCTGGGTCCTGATAAATCCGTTGGGTGCTACATAATTGCCAAGCGATCTCTATACTTACAAAGATTATACCGTAGAGCATGATCTTGTTGAGGTTATAAACTCGTATTGATCTGAATCCTTAGTCGTCTACTTGCCACTTCTATTATCATAGTAACATAAAAATGTGCAACATAAGTAACGTGTTTGTGTTCTTTCCAGTGCATCACTAAACAATTTCTATCTGCGTATATTTACTTACTTTCTTGTTATTACTGAACAAAAATACTCTCTCCGTTTTAAAATTATAATATCTATTTTAGATCTTAATTTTTTATAATATAATTTGAATTAAAAAAAATATTTAAAATGAAGTATAAATAGAAGTATTTTCAAAAGCACGCTTTTTAGCAATTAGTCTAGTGCTTAATGGGCAAGTGATAACCAAGCCCAGTTCCACTTTATTGGGTGCTGCCGAAAACACAAATTCACTGTTTTAATACACATTCCTAATCCCACCCAATCACCTATTGAATACAAAACTACCATCTTAAGATTTGCAAATTCAGACTCCTTAAATCTTTTGGCCGGCTCTCCTTTCCATCGAAATGTCTATCATCAGCGAATGGGATTACTCACTATTGCCGACGATAGACACCCTGCAATATGGAAAAAAAAATTACAAATTGCCTTTTGTTTTCTTATCAAAGTTATTCCTCCACGTTTAGTTGATTTTTTTTCACTTTTCAAGCTTAGTTTTGAGCCATGACATATTTCTATTCCGAACCGTATTTCATTTTCAAGAATTACCACCGGTGTTATTGACATGACCGTGATTAATACAATTTATTACATATTTCTTTCGTCCTATTTTAAAAGTTTGCAATCAAAATACAAATTTGAAAACGGAGCAACAATCAACACAAAACATCTAGTTGGGGATATATAAGACTACCTCATGGTATTCACAAATGGAAATAAGGAATTAAATTTTCAGTAAGAATGTGTGGATAAGGATAGAGGTCCAATAACAACAGATCAACCCATTATCTTCTTTTCGACCACTTTTCTTTGTCATTCAATTCAGCCAAGCCCAACAGACCAAAACCAACACAAACAGGGCGGTCTAAATTCGCAACACCATAGTCCTTAGATTGTTTTAAAGTACTCCCTTAGTCCAAAATTTTCATTTTTAGTGCAATTTGTGCTAAAACTAAAAAATCTAAACTGAATAATAATTTTGAACCTAATATATGCTTTTAATATTGAAAAATGTAAAATTATTGTTTACCTAAAATTTAAAAAATCATTTTTCACGACCATATTTGATAGATAAGGAAATTTTGCTATGCCAAAGTAACCCATTGTAGAATTCATAATGGGATAAATTCATCGTCACAAGCGACAACACTACATAAGTCACACACGTAACATTATGCTTTCCCATTTAACTGGAAAAATACTCGAAAATATTTTCCTCCGACCACCAAAGTGGAAGTCCACACGAAAAAAATCCATTATGGCCCAGACCGACTTAAAAGTTAGGTTTACCAAGTCGCCTTAGTAAATAAAAAAGGGTGAATGAGTGGATACATCTCAACGTTCACACCAGTGTACTAATTCATCCCAACGTTTTAAAATTAATCAATTACGTCCCAAGGTTATCAAAATTGAGCAGATACATCCCATAACCTGCAAAACATATAAAAGGACCTGATATTATAGGTAAAAATCTATTAGATCTCATATTTATTCTTTTTTTTTTCTCTTTTTTTTTAAAAATTTTTTGGTCATTTTTTAGTTTATTAAAAAACAAACAAAATTTCTATATTAAAAAAACTCGAAAAAATTTACTTAATTAATCAAAATAATTTATGCATCACAAATAAAATAATTTATAATTTTAGATAAACTCAAAATTAATTAATTTTTGAATACACGATATATATATATATATATATATATATTTGTGTGTGTGTGTGTGTGAAAGCATAATCATTCTTTTTTTACTCAAAATAAAGAAATTTTTTTGAAAAGTTTCTTGAAGTTTTATCGAAAAATTAAGATGAATCTGATTATAAAATACATTAGATTTATTAAAAATAAATTAAAGTTTTTTGTTTCTCCATTTATAAATGTCGTTTTTGTTTCAATAAACTAAAAAAAAATTTAAAAAATTCAAAAAAACAGAAGTTAAAATGTTAAATATGAGATCTAAATGATTTTACATGTTATAACAAGTCACTTTTGTTGGTTTGCAGGTCATGTGATTGATCTGCTCAATTTTGATAATCTTGGGACATAATTAACCAATTCTAAAACTTTGGGATAAATTCGCTAGTAGGGTATAAACATTGGGATGTATACATTAATATTTCCAATAAAAAAATACTTGAATAAATAAACAAGACTGAAAAAGAAAAACAAATTTAAAAACATCACCGACCTAAAGAACATTCCAGAATCCAAAAACCTCGGCCTCCGAAAAGGGTGGCGCTTCACTATATATACCATAACTTCCTTCTCCTTCCGCCTCCACACTATTTTCTCTCGCGTCAATTACGTTAGATTAGCAACTTTTTTTTTTTCAAACCCTAATTCTTTTTTCAAGCGGCCAAAGGAGCTATAGTATACTAAGTAATGGCAAGCAAAGGCGAAGGTCCGGCGATCGGAATTGATCTCGGGACGACCTATTCGTGCGTCGGTGTGTGGCAGCACGACCGAGTGGAGATCATCGCCAATGATCAGGGAAACAGGACGACCCCTTCTTATGTTGGTTTCACCGACACTGAGCGTCTCATCGGTGACGCCGCTAAGAATCAGGTCGCCATGAATCCTATCAACACTGTCTTCGGTAATGGATATACCTGAATCTCCTTTTTTTCATGAGAATTTTTCTCTATGATACACGTATTTTCGATTGTGCTGTATTTCATTTGTTTAGCTTGATTTCTGTCTCAGTGATAATGTGTAGTAATACCTGGTTGATCATTAGTTTAGTTTCAGTGTTTTGCCACCCGAGATTTCTATTTGATTTTCTGCTTCGTTCCGAATAAAATTGGGACGCGGATTGTGTTTTGATCGACCGGTGCTTTTTTATTGCGTATGTTTGCATGTTGGGCTTGATTGATATTATTATTTGTTGTACTTGAACTATTTGAATTGGGTCTTTTTATAGTTTATTATACCCTTGCTTTTAAGACCTTTAAGAATTTTTTTAGTTTTTAACGAGCCTTCAATTTGCTTGAGAAAGATTATTCTATTATTGATTATAGTTTTGGTATTAACAGCTCGTTTTTCTATTTAGAGGAGCATAAAGTTTTAAATGTACTTAAGTTCAAATTGAGTGTTAGATTTGGTTGGTTACTAATTTACTCTAATATTTTGGTGTTTATTATGCATTCACCCCTAATATGTTGGTTCAGTCTGCCCATGTTTTTCTTTTACATCTATGTCTATGTCTGTGGTGTGAACTGTTTAATTATATTATTTAAAATTTCCTTTCGGCAGATGCTAAGCGTCTTATTGGAAGGAGATTCAGTGATGCCTCTGTACAGAGTGACATCAAGTTGTGGCCATTTAAGGTTTTTGCTGGACCTGGTGACAAACCCATGATAAGTGTCAGTTACAAGGGCGAGGAAAAACAGTTTGCTGCCGAGGAAATCTCATCTATGGTTCTCACCAAGATGAAGGAGATTGCTGAGGCTTACCTTGGCTCCACAATAAAAAATGCCGTTGTTACTGTCCCAGCTTACTTCAATGACTCACAGCGTCAGGCAACAAAAGATGCAGGAGTTATTTCTGGCCTGAATGTTATGCGTATCATTAATGAGCCCACAGCAGCAGCCATTGCTTATGGGCTTGATAAGAAAGCAACCAGTGTTGGCGAGAAGAATGTGCTGATTTTTGATTTGGGTGGAGGTACCTTTGATGTTTCTCTTTTGACCATAGAGGAAGGTATCTTTGAGGTCAAGGCCACTGCTGGTGACACACATTTGGGAGGTGAAGATTTTGATAACAGGATGGTGAACCACTTCGTGCAGGAGTTCAAGAGGAAGAACAAGAAGGACATAAGTGGAAACCCTAGAGCTTTGAGGCGATTGAGAACTGCTTGTGAAAGGGCAAAGAGGACTCTGTCTTCCACTGCTCAGACTACAATTGAAATTGATTCTCTCTTCGAGGGTATTGACTTTTACTCCACAATCACCCGAGCTAGATTTGAGGAGTTGAATATGGATCTTTTCAGAAAGTGTATGGAGCCAGTTGAAAAATGTTTGAGGGATGCTAAGATGGATAAAAGCACTGTGCATGATGTTGTGCTTGTTGGTGGGTCAACCCGTATCCCCAAGGTGCAGCAGTTGTTGCAGGACTTCTTCAATGGGAAGGAGTTGTGCAAGAGCATCAACCCTGATGAGGCTGTCGCCTATGGTGCTGCTGTACAAGCTGCCATTCTCAGTGGTGAGGGTGACAAGAAAGTTCAGGACTTGTTGCTATTGGATGTCACCCCTCTCTCCCTTGGTCTGGAAACTGCCGGAGGTGTCATGACTGTTTTGATCCCGAGAAACACAACTGTCCCCACCAAGAAAGAGCAAGTTTTCTCCACATACTCGGATAACCAGCCTGGTGTGTTGATTCAGGTTTATGAAGGTGAAAGAACTAGAACCCGGGACAACAATTTGTTGGGCAAATTTGAGTTGTCTGGTATCCCGCCTGCACCCAGGGGTGTCCCTCAGATCACTGTCTGCTTTGACATTGACGCCAATGGTATCCTAAATGTGTCAGCTGAGGACAAGACAACCGGGCAGAAGAACAAGATTACGATCAGCAACGACAAGGGAAGGTTAACAAAGGATGAAATTGAAAAGATGGTTCAGGACGCTGAGAAATACAAGGCTGAGGATGAGGAACACAAAAAGAAGGTTGAAGCCAAGAATTCCCTGGAAAACTATGCTTACAACATGAGGAATACTGTGAAGGATGAAAAGATTGGCTCCAAGCTCAGTGCAGCTGACAAGAAGAAGATCGAGGACTCCATCGATGCTGCCATCTCATGGCTTGACAGCAACCAGCTTGCTGAGGCCGATGAGTTTGAAGACAAGATGAAGGAGCTTGAGGAGATTTGCAACCCAATCATTGCCCAGATGTACCAAGGTGCTGGTAGTCATATGGGGGGTGGTGCTCCCATGGATGATGATGTTCCTTCGGCCCATGGAAGTGCAGCTGGCCCCAAAATTGAGGAAGTCGACTAAGAAGTGATTGAAATCCTTTTCTTGTCCTAGTATTTCTTTATTTTATTTTTTTCAGTACTTGATGGCTGCCATGTGCGGCCATAAAATATTTTGTTATTTGCATTTGCTGGGTTATGCCAGCAGTTTTTGAACCTTGAATATTTTATTGCTATATTTTTACCTTTTTTTTTAATTTATTTTGCGAACTATTGATTGTGCGATTAAAGTTAAACCTCATGAAAAAGGGTAGCATCGCGATGATTTGAGAGTAGCTTTTGATTAAAACAATGAAAATTTAAATTGGACAATAATTTCAGGACGATGATTTGAGAGCTCAGATACCTTTGTAGCTTTTAATTAAAACAATGAAAATTTAAATTGGACAATAATTTCAAGATAGGAGGGAGTATAAAATATTGGCAAACGTCAATATTATGATTTATGACTAAAAAAAAAGAAAATGAAAGTTGACCAATTAAGAAAATAAAAGAAGAAAATAATATGCATAATCTGGCATCATTCCGTGAAAAAATTGGTGTATCTGGGGGAGAAAAATGTTTGTTTGAATTAAATAATAAATTATGTAACCAAATTGCTACTAGTATATTTTTATATCTGTCATTTATTTATTTTTTTCCGCCGAGGACATATTTAATGTTATTCCCAATTGCCAATCCCGAACAAATCTGCCAAACAAATTCTCAAATCTCCAATCAGCTCCCAACAATAGAAAACAGGGCACCCAATAGACTCACCGACAACGACAAACTATGAGCACTCTTACTTATTCCCTCACCATAGTTCTTTCTTCCTCCTGCTAACTAGAAAATATCCCTACTCCGAAAAATGGCTCATTACCAAGCCAAGGAAGTTGTTTTTGTGATTTTGGCAGTTGTGCTCTTGGGGATTGTGATAGCCCTGCTGCCCTCCCATCTCCGTTCTCGGGTGGACCCTCCGCACCCACTTTCACCGCTCCTTCCCCCTTCCGCACCTTCAACCCCGCCACCTCCTCCTCCGCCGCCGCCGCCGCCGCCTATTCAGGTTGTCAGTCCAACCAGCACAACAATAGGGTGGAGTTTGTGTCCGGAAGTTAACTACCTCCCCTGTTTCGACCATATTAGTCGGGAGAGAAAGTGTCCGCTACCCCTTCGGCGGTGTTTGGTGCCGTTACCCCGACACTACCAATTCCCAGTGGCATGGCCGCTTAGCAAAGAAATGGTAAGCTTTATGTTGTTAGATTATTTGGCAGTGAGAATTTATCGATATTGTACTTATGCATTTTTTTGATTTCCAGATTTGGTATAGTAATGTTGCACCGCCAAGGCTTACAGGCAAGAATGGGGGCAAGGTGCTACTCTCTGGGGACTATATTCTTTTCCATGACAACGATACCCAACAATACCTTGAGACGATAGAAAAGGTACGTTTTAACACTGAATTTTTCAATTCGTGTTCATGCCTGGATGGGTTGTTATTCAACTGAATGTTATTTGACTGTTTGGCTGCTCTACATGAATACTAGTTTGGATTTACGTTATAGAGATCAGTATGTAGGAATTTAGCGTATGATATGTTGACATGTAGGCGTTGATTTTCTTGCTCACATATTAATATTTTTCAGAGTGTTTAGTAATGATACTTGTGTTTAATGTTAATCTGTGGGCAACCGATAATTTGCCATACATGATAATTTGCCGATTTTGTGCACAATATATGTTGTAGCATTGTGTCTTATGCTTTGCATCCGGGGAGCTTGAAAGACCCTGCATTTCATTCGAAGTTTGCAATACCCTATCGTGAAATCCTGGGGGTGTGTTGGCTGAGCATGATGGCGATATGTATTCCATATAGCCGACCCCATATATAGTACAGGCATGTAGCTGTTAATTTGTTGAAGAGATGGGAGATAGAAGTTAGAGAGGAATAGAAGGGGAATGGAGTAAGAAGAGAGGTAGGCGAGATTAGGGAATAATTTATTAGTTGATTGCATAACATACTTTTTGTTGCTCACTGCTTTCCTGCTTTCTCCAGGCTGTACCAATTATTGGGTTGGGGAATCAAACTAGGGTCGTTTTAGATGTTGGCTGTGGCATTGCTAGTTTTGGAGGTTATTTGCTGACCAGAGATGTTTTAACTATGTCAATTGGCCCAATGGACGAAGTCCAAGTACAGTATGCTCTTGAGAGAGGAATTCCCGCCATCTTGTCAACATTGGGACTGAAAAGTTGGCATTTCCTGATAATGCTTATGATTTGATTCACTGTGCAAGATGTAGGATTCAGTGGTTTGAAAATGGTATTTAATATCACTACTTTCCCTCCTACCTAGGTTAATTTGTTTTTTCTCTTTGGGGAAATGACTTGTTTGTCTTTGATCTGAATTTGCAGGTGGAAAACCTCTGTTGGAGGTGAACAGAATTCTTAGGACTGGAGGCTTTTTCATATGGGCAGCCCAACAAGTGTACAGCAAGCAAGAGAGGGATCGAAACATCTGGAAAGGTAACAATCCATTTGTCTCCTTTTCAAGGTTGAATGGATAAACTAAGAGTCAATGTACAACCAGCAATCAGTCGGAATATCATACTATATAGGGTTTAATTTTGAGAATGCAACCACCGATCTTTTTGGTTCATGGTTGGTGGTACTGATGTTAGGTCTTATTTATCAGCTGAGGACTTCCATTTAGTTCTTGCAATCTTGCAAAAAAAAAAAAAAGAAAGTCTAATCAATAATTGAGATGTTCAATGAAGATGAAATGAGTTATGTTCTATAGAAGGTTGTGAAATCACTTATAGATGACATGTTTCAGATAATGAGGTGTGTTGTTGTTGTGGTTCCAAGATTTGCATATCACATAATAAGTTCTTACTCTCTATGCAGCAATGGTTGCACTCACAGAATCAATGTGCTGGAAGATGGTGAACAGAATGTTTATTGATTCAGCTGGCATTGGAGTTGTTGTATATCAAAAGGCCGAGTCACATTTGTGCTATCAAAACTGGAAGAGAGATGATCCACACATCTGTGGGAAGCAAAATAGAGTTCCATGGTATCTTTAACGGACTTCTAAAGTTCTGGTTCGGAGTCTCCTTGTGGCAAGGGTTCAGTACTAATTCAATTTGAGTTCTAGTGTCTTCCATGGAATTGGTCGTGATTTGCAAAATTAAATGTCAGATGGTATCATATCTTGGAATGATTGTTAGTTGTGCATGTACTCCAATCATCCTTTCTGAGGTCTATCTTGATTGTTTATTGCTGTCTACTATCAGTCACCACTGTTCTTGAGTTTGCAGTTCTGAGTTTGACTTGAATCTGTTTGTCACTTTTGCTTATGCCTCAAATGTGGGGTCAGGGATGTTTCCATAGTTGGACATATTTTGGCTGACTGGAATTATTCTTTTTTTGGGTTAATTGTGACTGTTGTTATTCATTTACTGTATTTGAATTTGGATGCCATGGGTTATCTATTATGGCTATCAGCAAATGATCTTCATTTACTGGATTTCCACATTATGAAAACTACTATTCAAAAACATCTTATTCCTTGGCAGCTTTCGTGTTCTTGGTTCTGTGTCTTTTGTTAGCTTCCCGTTGGTTGTACTTTTACTGTAAGCGATCAATTTCAGTTCTATTGTCCCTGGAATTGGTTTTGCATTCTCAATTTCATCTAACATTTGATAACAGGTATACTCCTTTGGATGGATGTCTGCCGATTCCATCGGATGATGACGTGAGCAACTGGCCAGCACCTTGGCCTGAGAGATTAGACCAAGTACCTACGAGTTTATCTAGGGAAGAAAGTGAAGCCTATCTAGGTGACACCAAGCAGTGGTCTGTTATCATTTCTGATGTTTACCTTGCTGACCTCCCTATGAATTGGTCGAGGGTTAGAAACATAATAGACATGAATGCAGGGTTTGGAGGGTATGGAAATTCCTATACTTTATTTATTATTTTTTTTTTGGTTTCCAATTTCTCATTATTACTTTAATGATCACAAATACTGGTTATAGGTTTGCTGCGGCTCTTGTTGATCAACCATTTTGGGTGATCAATGTTGTCCCTGTCCATGGTCGGGATACACTCCCGCTGATCCTTGATAGGGGACTCATAGGGGTATATCATGACTGGTGTGAGCCGTTCAACAGCTATCCACGCACATTTGATGTGTTGCATTCTAGATTTTTGTTTTCAAACTTAAGTCAGAGGTAAACTGTTTGTTGTTTTTTTTAAAAAAATTATCAACTGATGGTCTAATTCTTTAATTTACAAGTTGAATGACTTTTGAATTTCATATTCCTGTTTTCATTTAGGTGTGACATCATTGATGTTTTTGTGGAGATTGACCGCTTGCTGAGACCTGGGGGTACACTTTTAGTTCGTGACACCAATGATATGGTTGATATGCTTGGACCAATATTGAAATCAATGCATTGGTCAACAACTCTTTATGATGCAGACTTTCTTGTTGCGGAGAAAACGTTTTGGCGGCCTGCAGCTGTGAGTTCAAGTCTATTTTTGCTTGTTAAAATCTTATATTTCCTGTAACCTGATGCAATTTACTCTGTTGTCCCCTTTGCTGTTTTCTTTCAAAGCATTACTACTCTCCATGTGCTATGACTGCTCACTGCCAAGGGATCTTTGAGTTGAATGTTTTTCTCCTCGAGTGTTTGTTAATATTCTGTCATTTTTATTCAGGTGAGTGAACATATAGTGCTTGCTGCGCGTATGGCTCATGTAATTGAGGTCAATGAGGATGAGAAGTCTGGAATAGAAGCAATTGGTTTGAGCATTTGAAAGAGAACCATCATATAACTGGCAGTCTTATAATCGATTTTACTTCCAACCTGCAGTCTGGATTCAAAATTGTACATGTTCTTAGTGAGGATAACAATTGGTAAAAGAGTTTCTTTCATGTATAGATGAGTAGAATTGAGGCATTAAGGTAGTGTTTAAGCTAGCTGCACTTTGTGAACCAATTTTGGTTCTTAATTGACGAAGCTTGGTTTCGCGCCGTCGATCTAACGGTGGAACTCTGGTTAGGGTTTCCTATAAAACTGGTTAGGGTTTCCTATAAAACAGGGCTTTGGGGTCTCTCGAGTGTAGACACTCCGATGCTTAAGTCAATAAAGGGTTGTTGGAAGATTTAGGTATCTAGTATGTTAAGCTATAGATTGCGTACCTGTATTGTGGCATGAGCAACCCTATTTATAGGTATGAGAATACCTGGAAAATCCCTGAGTCCTATTAGGTTTCGGGAACCTAAACCGTCTCAAGAGTTCCGGTTGGACTCTCCTTTTGGTTGATGGGCTGGTCCAGTCTCGGTGATGGATATGGACTCGTCATTAATCATCCCTACTTAAATCTAATTGGCAAACAAGATACGGGCGTTTATGATTATTATATTATGATGAGTACTGACATGACATTTATCTGTAAGAGCAGGAGCACCATGTTTTGACTATGGAAACTACTAGGAAGTTCTAACATTATGAGGCTGTGGAACGTGATTATTTGCTTTTTAGAGACAGAGATGTTGGCCAAGCCTATACTATCATCATTTTGGTATTGCAGTGACATACTAGGAAGTTCTAACATTATGAGGCTGTGGAACGTGATTATTTGCTTTTTAGAGACAGAGACGTTGGCCAAGCCTATACTATCATCATTTTGGTATTCCAGTGACAAAAATCATTGTGGACTAGTTTTGTTGTAGACGACTAATTTATTCAATTCCCATCTCTCTCATATCTGCTAAATTATTATTATTACTCTTTTGGACTCAAAATAATTAACAAACAAGCAACATGACAAATTTTTTTTTTATCATTATGATTACTAGTATCACTATCGTTACAGAGTCTTCTAAATACAGTCAGTGTTTGAGATTTTGCAATTAACTCTAAATACAAGTTCCCGCCGCCTCCCATGAAAAGAAAAAAGGAAAAAAAAAAAAGATGTTAAAAGGACCAACAAAATAGAAGGAACAAATGATATTTGCGCATTATTTCCAATTTTCCTTACAAAAAAAATAATAATAATAAATGATTATACATACCTATAAAGGGGTTTCCTGCTGGTATGTATAAAAAAATTCCTACATAATAAATAAATAACTAAATAAATAGTAGTAAAATTTAATAATGAAAAAACTCGGAATCAAGGTGTGATACGGGCAGCGGATGAGGAGACCTGGGCAGGTCGTCGGGACAGGGAAGGTAGTAGTAACGTAGAAAAAGAGTAGCTGAATGCAGCGGGCAGAGCGCGAGTTGGTTTTGCAAGGGAACCTTTTGCAAGGCTCGAAGGTAGGATTCCAGCTGAAAATCACCCCGAGCCATACACATGCCTCTGTTCCTGTAAAGCTTGATCATCTTGCTGAGGCTCATAAAGTAATGATGGCAATCCAGGTGCTTCCTCTTCATCCGGTCCAACCACAAATATGATGGTGTATCGAAGAGCGCCGCCACACAAGTCTCCACGAAGGCGGTGTTGCTGGCGGTGCTGTTGGCCGCGGCGGCGGGCGGACAAGGATGGTGCTTTAAGCATTTCCTTGGGGCATAACGATGGCGCCTTAGGTATTTATTGCTGGAATTAGCATCAATCCGGCAGAGCCAGTCCCTGATTCCGGCAACGTCGCTGTCGGATAGCCGGATCGTAAACAATTGATAGAGCAAGGGAGACAACCCTGCTTCACCAGCCTCCCCCTGATTGGTGGAAGTTCGTTGAATGTGCGAATTACTACTACTACTACTACTTGTTACCGAAGGCGGCCAAACTAGGATGAGAACCAAAGTCAGCAGCACCATCATCCACGCTTTTCTCGCCATTAAATTTGCTGCTGTACACTGATCAACCACAACTCCTCCTGGGGTTCGATTTAAAGTTATTGTTTCCTCGGAAATTGGAAAATTGGAATACCCCTTCTCCCGTATATATAGAATGTGGTTGGGTGGAGGAGGAATTCTAATCCAAATCTAATTTATAACTATCACTTCGTTAATTTTTAATGATTTATTTAAAAGAAGAAAAAAAAAACAACAACAACAACAACATGATACTGCCACAAGACACTCATAAATTGGTTGGTCATATTATACAACTTTCACCGCTTATTATCATCATATTATACAACTTATTGGAAGTGTATAAAAATCTAATCTATTAGAAGTGGAGGATGGAAATCTAACTTAAGGGTAACTAGATGCTCTGCCCGGACAGATGTCCGGGCGCCCACTCTAAATTATTATTTTATTAAAATCTAATTGAATTACTATTTTTTGAGGAATTAATTTGACGTATATATCATTTATGCTATGGTTTGGGGCTTAAAAAAATATACCTATAAATCTGAGGTTATAAGGAAATAATAAATAATTAGTTTATAAGGTATTATTCTTAATTGCTGTGTTTAGTTATTTTTATTTTTTGTTTATATTAAGCCTGCAAAACTATACGATTAGACATTTAAATTTGAATTAATATATCCATTCGTTTGAAATGTAACTAATCCTTATTTGTAGTAAAACATGTGTTTTATTTAAAAAAAAAATTATATAGTTTCTAATTAAAAGAGACTTACACGTGACAAAAAGATTTCTGAAATCTGAAATATGGTGCATTAGAGCCAAAATAGATGCATATGTAGTTGCCACATAAGCTTCATGTCTTCTGCTTTAATAGGGTAAAAGGGATAGTAATATTTATTGAAAGTCGTAGTAACATACTATCAATGAAGATGATGAGAGTGGTAGAAAACGATTGGACTGAGAGTACACACACACTTTTAACAACTGTTGAAATCTAGGAGCACATCCGCACTCTTCAAATCCACCGTGACCTGAGTACCCCTCAATTGATGAGTTCCAAGGATGGCCTTATGTTTCAGGGTTGGATGAAACGCCAGACAGAATTTAGTATAAGCCTTAAACCCGAACCCCTTGATCATCACAACCTGATCAGTATCCAACACTAGGGGAATGGAGCGTCCAACCTTGTCATCAACAAAGATGAAGACAACCCGGGGGAGAACCAGAGCCTGATCTACCTCCCGCTCGTAACACGTATCAAACTCATCAATCCCCGGCACCGAGAATTGCAACGTTTAAGAGAGCATATGTTTCTTAAACGTATCCCTAAATCTCCCGTACAATCCCTGAGGCAGCCAAGATACTCTAGCCCCAGTATCAATTGTTGCTAAAATTGAGTTATTAATTTTTTTAGGTTCTACTGCCACATAATCATCCTCCCCAACTGCAATCCCGGCAAGTGTGAGATCATAGTGGTAACTGTATTTTTTATCCCGTATGGGTATCCGCACTGTGTCTGAGCTGGTCTCCTCTGTTGGGGCATTTAGGATGAATCTTGACTGTTGAAATGAATGCTCCGGTGCACAGCAAAAGCTAAATGATTCCGCTTTGAATTGCTGGATGAATGATTCTGGATCCTGATTCAGTCCCACCAAACCAGTGATTGGCCCCTCCACTTTGAATCTTTTTGGCCAATTATTCGTACACCCAAATTTTAATCTGTCCACGATCGTATCTCGAGAAGAAGGATGAGTCACTCTGTCGTAAACCATAAATCCAGCCACAGCTCTACCATCGGCGTACCCGAAGTCATATCGGCAATCATGGCTGGGATATTCATCACACTGGAAATCACCAATGCATTCATTTCTTCCGTAACAGTCCACCTTCTTGAAAGACCGTGAAACAGAGCTGTCAAATGGTGGTGATTCTGGACACCTATCGCATGGCTTGCAAATGGTCCATGTCAACGGCGATCCCGTGTCGATTATCCAGACAACAGATTGGGGCGGACTGCCTACACCCATGGGCGTTATAAACTTCCCATCTTCAAATTTGAGCTCGTAGTACACGTCTTCCCTCACACCATCTAGCTCTAAGTTGTGATTGAAAAATAAATTGGTGTCATACAATGGAAGCACGACACATTGATTGGGTTGAATTTGGGATAAATTGACTGGATTCTTTAGTACCTCGTTTCCATCAAAAACCATAAATTTTTAATGGCTTCGATGGCGGCAGTCAGGTTTAGAGGTTTTGGTTGAAGGTTTGGTTGGATATTTGGAGATATTGTTGGTTGAGGCATCAAGAAGAAGAAGAAGACACAGAAGGTACGGAAATTCATTTCTTTTGCTTGTTGATAGCTCTTTGTTGCAAATCTCATTCCTGCGAATAATAGCAATTAGGAATGCGTTTTGGAAACTCCAGACTTGTTTGCAACCTAACAAGGGCTATTCATCCAAAGCATGCTTAAGCACACAATTTACATCCCATCACTCATAAAAGGTAAATTTCAGTCCGTTAATGAAATCCTAAGTGTGCAAATTCGTATTAATGAAATCGAAAAACTGCAAATTCGCAATCAGTGTTTGGGATGGAGCGTCGGCCAAAGTTTATTCCCGGAAATGTTGAATTTTTATTAGGGTCTTGTTTGAACTGTGTGATTAGGGTGAATTTTATTAGGGCGATGGTTTTTTTTATTAGAGTTTTTGGTTAATGCAATCAAAGATGACTTTTGAGATAAAAACATGTTATACCGGGAGGCGAATTTAGTAACAAACTATTTAACTTCTTTAGCAACACAAGGGCCGGAGGCTTACAATGGCTTAAGGCCCCATCGGGGGTGAGGTCGTGGCTAACTCATGATGTAATGAGGATAGAGTTGCCATTAGGCTTTATGCCTCTCTATTTATAACAAAAAAAAGGTTATTCCTGGAATCTATGATTTCAAATTTGGTGAATACAATTCACACAGTTTTCGTATCAACAAATATTGTAAGCATGAAAGCACAACATCTGTAAAACACCTGAAGGCTAAAACTTTAAGTTTCTCCTAATTTAAACTCTTAATTAACGTACAAACTATTGATATGGCAGAGATATCAAACTACCAAAAGTATGCGAATGACTCCTTTTATAAACAGCCATATCAACAAAAAAGAAAAAGAGAAAAAAAAACAACGCTCAGGGGTCATCAAAATTGAATTCCAGAAAATCATGAGAACCAAAGAAAACCCACAGGATTTCTAAGCAAAGAAAATAATCATCTTCCTCCCTTGGCCAACCTCTGTAGATGGTAATTGATGCTGCCCCAAGGTTTCTTGCTTCTCCCAGTCTGTGAGCAAAAGCCAAAAGTCTCAGATGAGTTTTCATAATAGGAACACAAATAAAAAGTATGAACTGGATGATTTTAAGGAATACAAGCTATACAACCTGCGCAACCATGCAGTCGCTCAACAGTTTCTTTTGCCTCTCACAATGGTTATCTTTGCTGTTGTTCAGAGCCAAACAATTGAGGAACGCCATTGTGTCCTTCAAGCAAGGCTTTTGGAGAGCTCCAAATTTCTTTGGATTTATGTAGGTGGCACCAGCTTTCTGTCCCATGCTTCCTAGTTCAGAGAATCAAACAAGAACAGTTTGAAACTGTGATAAAAGAAAGGACAGTTTTCAGTAGTACATTACAGAAAGACCAGCCATTTACAAACATATTGCACATTTGAGCGATAACAACTCAAGAGAGAACAAGGAATTCTCTTTGAGCTAAAATTTTATTTTGAATAAACACTTAAGACTCGTTGTTCAAAGAACATATAACCATTGAGTTAAATTAATTCAAAGATAAGAACAGATTAACCATCCATTACTCACATTTAAGCATTTGGACCAACATTTTCGTCAGCTGCTGCATATAGAGAAGGTTGTGGCTATGTCTAGCTTCAGCTTAAAACAGAAAGGGAATAGAGGAAAAAGAATTCATCGTCATAGAGATGGAAAAAAGGGTAAACTTCGAGATAAGATTTAGCCATTGCAGGAGCTGTTCTAGTGGTTCAACTAGGGTCCCTGAATAAGAATCTGATTAAGTTATTTAATGCAGAACATGAGTGGCCCACCTATATCCAAAGACGAATAAATGGTTGTCTCGTAGCCTAGCTTCTCACTGAAACTAAGCATAAACAGCAAGCAGCCTAGCAAACCCTATTAAACGAATAAGTTAATTGTCTTAGAGCACCTGCCTTCTTTTAGAAAATGCTTCGAAATCGACTAAATTTTGACTTATTAAGAAGTGCAGTAAGGACCGGGAAGATCAACTAACCAGCAAAGGAGCTAAGGACACTAAGCTAACTGGGAGAACCCAGGGACATTAACTCAACAACAATAGAGAGGTAAACTAAAATAGTTCGGTTACTTAACTCTCTAACTAATTATATTAAATAGTTCTCCCACACAATTAGTTTTCTTTTCTTCTTTTCTTCTCCCTTTTCCTAACACAATTTAGTTGTTACCGATGCCATCTGCAAATGAGAAGCCAAGACTATTAGCTCCAACAGCCAGTAAATAGTTTGTTTGACCCTTCGTGCTGACAACTTCAAGTTGTTAAAATGCTATTTCGTAGTAAGACATGGAAAGACCGTGACAAACTAGTCATCAAAGAGATCAAATAGAAATTTTCCAGCACACGAACTTTAAATGAAACACGTTTCCAGACCCACTAAGCTACGGCAAAGGCATCTGAAGGAATTTGGCAATTCATTAGGCTGACATCTTCTCAACCCACCGCATAAATCTTTGTAACATAATAAACCCACAATAAGCATCAAAGCTAGAAGGTGATTCCATCTGGCTTAGGCATTAGTGCAGAGCAAAATGTTTATATCATAACTAGATACATTAATGCTTCTGTGGACAATACCATAACCTACTTCCTTCGTCACTGAGCAAATAATGTGGAAAGTTATTCTAATACCATATGATTAATGCCAATATACAAAATAAACGCAACCAAAAACAGAGTCGCTAACATTTGATAACAGGTATACTCCTTTGGATGGATGTCTGCCGATTCCATCGGATGATGACGTGAGCAACTGGCCAGCACCTTGGCCTGAGAGATTAGACCAAGTACCTACGAGTTTATCTAGGGAAGAAAGTGAAGCCTATCTAGGTGACACCAAGCAGTGGTCTGTTATCATTTCTGATGTTTACCTTGCTGACCTCCCTATGAATTGGTCGAGGGTTAGAAACATAATAGACATGAATGCAGGGTTTGGAGGGTATGGAAATTCCTATACTTTATTTATTATTTTTTTTTTGGTTTCCAATTTCTCATTATTACTTTAATGATCACAAATACTGGTTATAGGTTTGCTGCGGCTCTTGTTGATCAACCATTTTGGGTGATCAATGTTGTCCCTGTCCATGGTCGGGATACACTCCCGCTGATCCTTGATAGGGGACTCATAGGGGTATATCATGACTGGTGTGAGCCGTTCAACAGCTATCCACGCACATTTGATGTGTTGCATTCTAGATTTTTGTTTTCAAACTTAAGTCAGAGGTAAACTGTTTGTTGTTTTTTTTAAAAAAATTATCAACTGATGGTCTAATTCTTTAATTTACAAGTTGAATGACTTTTGAATTTCATATTCCTGTTTTCATTTAGGTGTGACATCATTGATGTTTTTGTGGAGATTGACCGCTTGCTGAGACCTGGGGGTACACTTTTAGTTCGTGACACCAATGATATGGTTGATATGCTTGGACCAATATTGAAATCAATGCATTGGTCAACAACTCTTTATGATGCAGACTTTCTTGTTGCGGAGAAAACGTTTTGGCGGCCTGCAGCTGTGAGTTCGAAGTCTATTTTTGCTTGTTAAAATCTTATATTTCCCGTAACCTGATGCAATTTACTCTGTTGTCCCCTTTGCTGTTTTCTTTCAAAGCATTACTACTCTCCATGTGCTATGACTGCTCACTGCCAAGGGATCTTTGAGTTGAATGTTTTTCTCCTCGAGTGTTTGTTAATATTCTGTCATTTTTATTCAGGTGAGTGAACATATAGTGCTTGCTGCGCGTATGGCTCATGTAATTGAGGTCAATGAGGATGAGAAGTCTGGAATAGAAGCAATTGGTTTGAGCATTTGAAAGAGAACCATCATATAACTGGCAGTCTTATAATCGATTTTACTTCCAACCTGCAGTCTGGATTCAAAATTGTACATGTTCTTAGTGAGGATAACAATTGGTAAAAGAGTTTCTTTCATGTATAGATGAGTAGAATTGAGGCATTAAGGTAGTGTTTAAGCTAGCTGCACTTTGTGAACCAATTTTGGTTCTTAATTGACGAAGCTTGGTTTCGCGCCGTCGGTCTAACGGTAGAACTCTGGTTAGGGTTTTCTATAAAACAGGGCCTCGGGGTCACTCAAGTGTAAACACTCCGATACTTAAGTCAATAAAGGGTTGCTGGAAGATTTAGGTATCTAGTATGTTAAGCTATAGATTGCGTACCTGTATTGTGGAATGAGCAACCCTATTTATAGGTATGAGAATACCTAGAAAATCCCTGAGTCCTATTAGGTTTCGGGAACCTAAACCGTCTCAAGAGTTCCGGTTGGACTCTCCTTTTGGTTGATGGGCTGGTCCAGTCTCGGTGATGGATATGGACTCGTCATTAATCATCCCTACTTAAATCTAATTGGCAAACAGGATACGGGCGTTTATGATTATTATATTATGATGAGTACTGACATGACATTTATCTGTAAGAGCAGGAGCACCATGTTTTGACTATGGAAACTACTAGGAAGTTCTAACATTATGAGGCTGTGGAACGTGATTATTTGCTTTTTAGAGACAGAGATGTTGGCCAAGCCTATACTATCATCATTTTGGTATTGCAGTGACATACTAGGAAGTTCTAACATTATGAGGCTGTGGAACGTGATTATTTGCTTTTTAGAGACAGAGACGTTGGCCAAGCCTATACTATCATCATTTTGGTATTCCAGTGACAAAAATCATTGTGGACTAGTTTTGTTGTAGACGACTAATTTATTCAATTCCCATCTCTCTCATATCTGCTAAATTATTATTATTACTCTTTTGGACTCAAAATAATTAACAAACAAGCAACATGACAAATTTTTTTTTTATCATTATGATTACTAGTATCACTATCGTTACAGAGTCTTCTAAATACAGTCAGTGTTTGAGATTTTGCAATTAACTCTAAATACAAGTTCCCGCCGCCTCCCATGAAAAGAAAAAAAGAAAAAAAAAAAAGATGTTAAAAGGACCAACAAAATAGAAGGAACAAATGATATTTGCGCATTATTTCCAATTTTCCTTACAAAAAAAATAATAATAATAAATGATTATACATACCTATAAAGGGGTTTCCTGCTGGTATGTATAAAAAAATTCCTACATAATAAATAAATAACTAAATAAATAGTAGTAAAATTTAATAATGAAAAAACTCGGAATCAAGGTGTGATACGGGCAGCGGATGAGGAGACCTGGGCAGGTCGTCGGGACAGGGAAGGTAGTAGTAACGTAGAAAAAGAGTAGCTGAATGCAGCGGGCAGAGCGCGAGTTGGTTTTGCAAGGGAACCTTTTGCAAGGCTCGAAGGTAGGATTCCAGCTGAAAATCACCCCGAGCCATACACATGCCTCTGTTCCTGTAAAGCTTGATCATCTTGCTGAGGCTCATAAAGTAATGATGGCAATCCAGGTGCTTCCTCTTCATCCGGTCCAACCACAAATATGATGGTGTATCGAAGAGCGCCGCCACACAAGTCTCCACGAAGGCGGTGTTGCTGGCGGTGCTGTTGGCCGCGGCGGCGGGCGGACAAGGATGGTGCTTTAAGCATTTCCTTGGGGCATAACGATGGCGCCTTAGGTATTTATTGCTGGAATTAGCATCAATCCGGCAGAGCCAGTCCCTGATTCCGGCAACGTCGCTGTCGGATAGCCGGATCGTATACACATAATAGAGCAAGGGAGACAACCCTGCTTCACCAGCCTCCCCCTGATTGGTGGAAATTCGTTGAATGTGCAAATTACTACTACTACTACTACTTGTTACCGAAGGCGGCCAAACTAGGATGAGAACCAAAGTCAGCAGCACCATCATCCACGCTTTTCTCGCCATTAAATTTGCTGCTGTACACTGATCAACCACAACTCCTCCTTGGGTTCGATTTAAAGTTGTTGTTTCCTCGGAAATTGGAAAATTGGAATACCCCTTCTCCCGTATATATAGAATGTGGTTGGGTGGAGGAGGAATTCTAATCCAAATCTAATTTATAACTATCACTTCGTTAATTTTTAATGATTTATTTAAAAGAAGAAAAAAAAAAAACAACAACAACAACATGATACTGCCACAAGACACTCATAAATTGGTTGGTCATATTATACAACTTTCACCGCTTATTATCATCATATTATACAACTTATTGGAAGTGTATAAAAATCTAATCTATTAGAAGTGGAGGATGGAAATCTAACTTAAGGGTAACTAGATTCTTGGCCCGGACAGATGTCCGGGCGCCCACTCTAAATTACTATTTTATTAAAATCTAATTGAATTACTATTTTTTGAGGAATTAATTTGACGTATATATCATTTATGCTATGGTTTAGGGCTTAAAAAAATATACCTATAAATCTGAGGTTATAAGAGAATAATAAATAATTAGTTTATAAGGTATTATTCTTAATTGCTGAGTTTAGGTATTTTTATTTTTTGTTTATATTAAGCCTGCAAAACTATACGATTAGACATTTAAATTTGAATTAATATATCCATTCGTTTGAAATGTAACTAATCCTTATTTGTAGTAAAACATGTGTTTTATTTTAAAAAAAAATTATATAGTTTCTAATTAAAAGAGACTTACACGTGGCAAAAAGATTTTTGAAATCTGAAATATGGTGCATTAGAGCCAAAATAGATGCATATGTAGTTGCCACATAAACTTCATGTCTTCTGCTTTAATAGGGTAAAAGTGACAGTAATATTTATTGAAAATCGTAGTAACATACTATCAATGAAGATGGATGAGAGTGGTAGAAAACGATTGGACTGAGAGTACACACACACTTTTAACAACTGTTAAAATCTAGGAGCACATGCGCACTCTTCAAATCCACCGTGACCTGAGTACCCCTCAATTGATGAGTTCCAAGGATGGCCTTATGTTTCAGGGTTGGATGAAACGCCAGACAGAATTTAGTATGAGCCTTAAACCCGAACCCCTTGATCATCACAACTTGATCAGTATCCAACACTAGGGGAATGGAGCGTCCAACCTTGTCATCAACAAAGATGAAGGCAACCCGGGGGAGAACCAGAGCCTGATCTACCTCCCGCTCGTAACACGTATCAAACTCATCAATCCCCGGCACCGAGAATTGCAACGTTTAAGAGAGCATATGTTTCTTAAACGTATCCCTAAATCTCCCGTACAATCCCTGAGGCAGCCAAGATACTCTAGCCCCAGTATCAATTGTTGCTAAAATTGAGTTATTAATTTTTTTAGGTTCTACTGCCACATAATCATCCTCCCCAACTGCAATCCCGGCAAGTGTGAGATCATAGTGGTAACTGTATTTTTTATCCCGTATGGGTATCCGCACTGTGTCTGAGCTGGTCTCCTCTGTTGGGGCATTTAGGATGAATCTTGACTGTTGAAATGAATGCTCCGGTGCACAGCAAAAGCTAAATGATTCCGCTTTGAATTGCTGGATGAATGATTCTGGATCCTGATTCAGTCCCACCAAACCAGTGATTGGCCCCTCCACTTTGAATCTTTTTGGCCAATTATTCGTACACCCAAATTTTAATCTGTCCACGATCGTATCTCGAGAAGAAGGATGAGTCACTCTGTCGTAAACCATAAATCCAGCCACAGCTCTACCATCGGCGTACCCGAAGTCATATCGGCAATCATGGCTGGGATATTCATCACACTGGAAATCACCAATGCATTCATTTCTTCCGTAACAGTCCACCTTCTTGAAAGACCGTGAAACAGAGCTGTCAAATGGTGGTGATTCTGGACACCTATCGCATGGCTTGCAAATGGTCCATGTCAACGGCGATCCCGTGTCGATTATCCAGACAACAGATTGGGGCGGACTGCCTACACCCATGGGCGTTATAAACTTCCCATCTTCAAATTTGAGCTCGTAGTACACGTCTTCCCTCACACCATCTAGCTCTAAGTTGTGATTGAAAAATAAATTGGTGTCATACAATGGAAGCACGACACATTGATTGGGTTGAATTTGGGATAAATTGACTGGATTCTTTAGTACCTCGTTTCCATCAAAAACCATAAATTTTTTAATGGCTTCGATGGCGGCAGTCAGGTTTAGAGGTTTTGGTTGAAGGTTTGGTTGGATATTTGGAGATATTGTTGGTTGAGGCATCAAGAAGAAGAAGAAGACACAGAAGGTACGGAAATTCATTTCTTTTGCTTGTTGATAGCTCTTTGTTGCAAATCTCATTCCTGCGAATAAGAGCAATTAGGAATGCGTTTTGGAAACTCCAGACTTGTTTGCAACCTAACAAGGGCTATTCATCCAAAGCATGCTTAAGCACACAATTTACATCCCATCACTCATAAAAGGTAAATTTCAGTCCGTTAATGAAATCCTAAGTGTGCAAATTCGTATTAATGAAATCGAAAGTCTGCAAATTCGTAATCAGTGTTTGGGATGGAGCGTCGGCCAAAGTTTATTCTCGGAAATGTTGAATTTTTATTAGGGTCTTGTTTGAACTGTGTGATTAGGGTAAATTTTATTAGGGCGATGGTTTTTTTTATTAGAGTTTTTGGTTAATGCAATCAAAGATGACTTTTGAGATAAAAACATGTTATACCGGGAGGCGAATTTAGTAACAAACTATTTAACTTTTTTAGCAACACAAGGGCCGGAGGCTTACAATGGCTTAAGGCCCCATCGGGGGTGCGGTCGTGGCTAACTCATGATGTAATGAGGATAGAGTTGCCATTAGGCTTTATGCCTCTCTATTTGTAACAAAAAAAGGTTATTCCTGGAATCTATGATTTCAAATTTGGTGAATACAATTCACACAGTTTTCGCATCAACAAATATTGTAAGCATGAAAGCACAACATCTGTAAAACACCTGAAGGCTAAAACTTTAAGTTTCTCCTAATTTAAACTCTTAATTAACGTACAAACTATTGATATGGCAGAGATATCAAACTACCAAAAGTATGCGAATGACTCCTTTTATAAACAGCCATATCAACAAAAAAGAAAAAGAGAAAAAAAAACAACGCTCAGGGGTCATCAAAATTGAATTCCAGAAAATCATGAGAACCAAAGAAAACCCACAGGATTTCTAAGCAAAGAAAATAATCATCTTCCTCCCTTGGCCAACCTCTGTAGATGGTAATTGATGCTGCCCCAAGGTTTCTTGCTTCTCCCAGTCTGTGAGCAAAAGCCAAAAGTCTCAGATGAGTTTTCATAATAGGAACACAAATAAAAAGTATGAACTGGATGATTTTAAGGAATACAAGCTATACAACCTGCGCAACCATGCAGTCGCTCAACAGTTTCTTTTGCCTCTCACAATGGTTATCTTTGCTGTTGTTCAGAGCCAAACAATTGAGGAACGCCATTGTGTCCTTCAAGCAAGGCTTTTGGAGAGCTCCAAATTTCTTTGGATTTATGTAGGTGGCACCAGCTTTCTGTCCCATGCTTCCTAGTTCAGAGAATCAAACAAGAACAGTTTGAAACTGTGATAAAAGAAAGGACAGTTTTCAGTAGTACATTACAGAAAGACCAGCCATTTACAAACATATTGCACATTTGAGCGATAACAACTCAAGAGAGAACAAGGAATTCTCTTTGAGCTAAAATTTTATTTTGAATAAACACTTAAGACTCGTTGTTCAAAGAACATATAACCATTGAGTTAAATTAATTCAAAGATAAGAACAGATTAACCATCCATTACTCACATTTAAGCATTTGGACCAACATTTTCGTCAGCTGCTGCATATAGAGAAGGTTGTGGCTATGTCTAGCTTCAGCTTAAAACAGAAAGGGAATAGAGGAAAAAGAATTCATCGTCATAGAGATGGAAAAAAGGGTAAACTTTGAGATAAGATTTAGCCATTGCAGGAGCTGTTCTAGTGGTTCAACTAGGGTCCCTGAATAAGAATCTGATTAAGTTATTTAATGCAGAACATGAGTGGCCCACCTATATCCAAAGACGAATAAATGGTTGTCTCGTAGCCTAGCTTCTCACTGAAACTAAGCATAAACAGCAAGCAGCCTAGCAAACCCTATTAAACGAATAAGTTAATTGTCTTAGAGCACCTGCCTTCTTTTAGAAAATGCTTCGAAATCGACTAAATTTTGACTTAAAGTGCAGTAAGGACCGGGAAGATCAACTAACCAGCAAAGGAGCTAAGGACACTAAGCTAACTGGGAGAACCCAGGGACATTAACTCAACAACCATAGAGAGGTAAACTAAAATAGTTCGGTTACTTAACTCTCTAACTAATTATATTAAATAGTTCTCCCACACAATTAGTTTTCTTTTCTTCTTTTCTTCTCCCTTTTCCTAACACAATTTAGTTGTTACCAATGCCATCTGCAAATGAGAAGCCAAGACTATTAGCTCCAACAGCCAGTAAATAGTTTGTTTGACCCTTCGTGCTGACAACTTCAAGTTGTTAAAATGCTATTTCGTGGTAAGACATGGAAAGACCGTGACAAACTAGTCATCAAAGAGATCAAATAGAAATTTTCCAGCACACGAACTTTAAATGAAACACGTTTCCAGACCCACTAAGCTACGGCAAAGGCATCTGAAGGAATTTGGCAATTCATTAGGCTGACATCTTCTCAACCCACCGCATAAAACTTTGTAACATAATAAACCCATAATAAGCATCAAAGCTAGAAGGTGATTCCATCTGGCTTAGGCATTAGTGCAGAGCAAAATGTTTATATCATAACTAGATACATTAATGCTTCTGTGGACAATACCATAACCTACTTCCTTCGTCACTGAGCAAATAATGTGGAAAGTTATTCTAATACCATATGATTAATGCCAATATACAAAATAAACGCAACCAAAAACAGAGCCGCTAACCCCCACTTATACTTAAATATAATCATGTTAAATAAAACAAAAGGCCACCAGGCCATAAAATCATAAACTTAACACTTAACTCCGAAATCCCGAAGACTCAAACTTCTACTGAATAATAGTACAATGGCTTCGAGCTAAAATCAGGCAGCAAACAAGTTCAACCGCAGAAATGAGTCTTATTGGAGATTAACAAACAAAAATCCAAGAGAAACTTTTCATTTTTCTAAACAACAAATCACTATAGACTGCAAAGTACTAAAATTAATCCCGCTCCCCTCAAAATAAATAAATAAATAAAAGAAAAAGAAGAAGAAAGTACAGTATCTCAATAAATTTATTCGAATTGATTGCGAAAGAGAAAATACAGTTAAGGTTAAATTGAACCATATCAAGAAGAGAATAAGAAGAAGGAGGAAGAGGTGTACCTTGAGCAACTCCGATCACCGCGACGGCGTCTGGGCTTTGAGGATTTTCCTGTCTCTTTCTATTGGCCTTAACGGCGATTCGTCACAGGGATATATTATAGAACGGCGTCGTTGGTTTAAGCTGAGCTAGTTTTAGTGCCGTAAAGTAAAAGCCCAATCATATGGGCTTGTTATTTTTCACTGCTCTTTGGGCTTTGCCTTTTCTAGGTTGCACCCACACACGTGATTACTTTTTCCATGTGGGCTAATGTAACCACATCCAATATAAATTACACACTTCTTAGGGTATATAAAGTGGATTTTTCTACTTAAAAATTACACACTTGTGACTGAAAATTGGGAGGCATGAAAAGCGGTTCTCATCAGGAGACCCGGGAATCAACCGTCGGACTCCTTAGCTAAATTAACATTCTAGTACGCTTTGGGTGGTATATTTTGTCAACCCCTCCCAATACTATTTCTCAGAAAATGATACTAGATTGGTCTAGTACAATCGCCTTCGATGAGTTATTTTTTACCTAAGTTCAGCTTCCTCAATATATATAAAAATAGAAAAAAAAAAAAAAAAAAAAAAGCGGTTCCGGCCTCAGGTTATTCGGAAAATCCTCAAAAAGATAGTTGAACTAAAACATGTATAACGGGAAGTGAATTTCGCAGATTGAACATGAAAGGCTAGACAACCACTACAAGGACAGGAATTGGAAAATGGTGAATGACTATAGTAACGGAAGAATTAGGGGACAGGCAAGTACGGTTGCACCTCTTTCGTTATTCCTACTTGATGGAGATATACAAATTTTCAATAGAAAAGTATAAATTTAACTCATTTTGCATCTGAATGCATAATATTTTTAGTTATTTTTACAAATCTCCCATATCTTCTCAAAAATTATGGTTTAATCATTGGCTGTGCCTCTCGATATATACAAATATAGTAGGCGCAATTTATCCAATAACATAAATTATATGACTTGTATAATACATTTTACTTTCTTAAAGGATTACTCTCCACCTCTCATTTTAATAATTCAATTTGCTCAATTGGAATTGTACAATATGTTCAGTTATAAATTGGAATAGGGAATAAAGAAATATGATTGATTTACTATTTTTTTCCCGATAAAATCTGATAGTTGACTTTACCAACCACTTTAGTCAAGGGAGAGGTGTTAGTAAATTACATTAATTAATCTTAGAGAATAATTGTTAATCTACCAAGTCTTGCAAAGGATATATAAAGAATATATGTAGTGAGCTCACAACACTCTCATCCCACGCCCCTTCCATGTTCAAAATTTGAACCAGTCCAAAACATTCCTCGTCACTCGAATAAGATCAGAACATGCTCATCTCATCTCAACATGGATTAAACAAAAAAAAAAAAAAAAACGTATGCCCGAAAAGGTTCCCCTCATTTCTGCATCACATATGTTTCTTAAATTTCATATGGTAAATTTGTCCGTGTCGTCTTATGTGCCCAATACTTTTTTCCCTTAAGAAAAGAAATAAATTGTAAAATATGTAACTTGATTGGCATACCCGTGTCTGAGTTTTCATACCAAAAAAAAAAAGAAAAAAAAAAAGAATCAAACCCTAAAAAGGATAAAAGTCCAATTTGTGATGGAAATTGGCAAATATACATTTTGTACTCCCTCTGTCCTAAAAGTCAAATTTGAACTAAAAATGAAAACTCAAAATGAATAATAATTATGAGACGGAGAGAATATCAATTTTAAGCAGTGAAATTTCATCTGGTTATAAGTTGTGTTTCCTCCTACGCTATTTACAAGTTTTTCTCATAATTATGAGCGGAGTCAATGTTATTTTAGGCTACAGAATCCTTGGAGGACTATAAAGTATATATACTTGTCTATACTCTCATCCGTTTAAAAGAAGAAAAGGGAAAAAAAAAAAAAAAAAAAAAGGGGGATACTGGCCTACTTCACAAAGTTCATTCAATATTGTTGTCCCGAATTTGCTAAAATGAAGCTAGCTAGGAGCGTTATTATTGTTTGAAACACCAGATTGGAGGATAATGCAAATTGTCAGTTCTGGGGAGTTGGCTGGATTTTCAGATCATAAATTGTTGAAATTTTAAATGAAGCAATGGCTCAACTTGTGAAGTCCATCCTATCTCTCTCAATCTCCAATATATGATATATGCACCCAAAGTTGTGGTCCATTTCTCTAAGTAGCCTTTTCCAAACTGCACAAAAAAATGTTAAAAACTGGAATCAAGAAGGACGCTATAGAGAGATAGGGTACCACAAAAAAACAAAACAATATTGTTCAAATGGACCACTGGCCTACTGTATTATCTAACCCAAGTCTCCCTCTTCCCAGTTCCCAGTTTCCTCCTACACATCTTGAATAATTATGAGGAAGCACTATCAAATAATGCAAATTATGTAAAGAGAATCAATATTAATTTCACGATTATAATCAAATCATGGGACGGAAGAAGTATAAAATGAAAACCCGCAAAAGTTTTTAAAACCAGGTAGGAAGTAAAGAACCATACTTTAAGGATGAGGAACTTTCGGCCGCTTCGCGTGACACCAACAGTGACGTTTCTTATTGATTAGGTAAAAGTCTTTTTTACAAGATGCCTTTTCGTTTCTTGGTTAAGAAATTGCACTAAAAGCCAAAGCAAGAAGAAGTTGTACTACTACTAACTGGTAATAAATAATCATTAATCATTTACTGTACTTGCTAATACAAATAAATACATAGTAGATTCTTTTGATGTAGTTTCAAACTGCGTATTTATATTTATATAGATCGTGTGAAGCATCTGAAAAATAAGTAGAAGTATCCGCTCGTTTAGTTTGTTGCTGTCCAGAAGAAGAGAGGGAAAAAAAAAAAGAAAAAAAGAAATTCTTTTTGCATATTGCAGGGTGTTCACCTTCGGCAACAGTGACTAATCACCTTCGTTCATGATAGGCACCTCGATTAGTGGAAGAGCTGGCCAAAAGATTTTAAGGTTGCTCTATGTCCATAGCGAGATTTGAAAGGATAATGGGATTCTGTTTTCCCCCAACCCCAAGACAAATGAATTAGCATCAATCTCGGTCAGTCATTTTGTACAAACGTTATTTAATTCGTCATTATTAATATTTTTAGTTATTATAATACTGAATCCATAACTTAGTGTAATCTATCTACAAGTAGTACTACTCGTCAAACAAAAAAATTAAAAAAGTCCGTCAAACATAGTGAATCAATTGTGGGCTTAATCTTTAAGATTTTATCTGATTTCTGTCAACCAAACAAACAATCGAATGCACAAAGCAGATGAAACCTTGTCAGTGTACTTGGTCAACTAAAATGAACTAGAGTTAGAATAATTCACATAATTAAGTAGTTCTAGTGTTAAATGAATATATTAAGAATCCCTCCCATTCATTCCCTTTGCTGCAAAAAAAAAAAAGAACACACTCTAAGGCGGTCGTCGGTTTTAAAAGTTTTCCCACTGCCCTTCCCATCTTTTTTTTCCACCTTCAATCGAAAAGCCAATTAGTAATTTTCATTTAGTATGTACAAAAAGGCCTGCCCCCATCATCAAATCAAAGCTTTATTCAATAAATCAAGGAGCCATTAACTTGACCTTTTGATTTCAAAAATTGTTCCCATTTCAGCAGTTCGTCAATCAATCAAATTAGGTTAGGAAGAGCCGATGGAGATAAATTCCCAAATTGAGTGGACCAACGTCACACGAGCTCTGTTTCAAGCAGCTTAGACAGAATTTTTGTAGCTGTTAGCCATTGCCAATTAAACCGTGTACAACTAGCGCACACACACACAGTCACACACAAGGAATAGAAAGAGAAAAACAACAATTATAGTATTGTTATGTTTGATGTCAAATTGATGAACACGACAAGCCTCTTTAAAGTCGAAATTTAATTTCGTGTCCCCAATATATATACATATATCAGTATCAACATTGATTGATTGGGATGAACTTGGGAACTAAACACAGATTGATTGATTGCGCCATCTATACTAATCCTTCCATAAACATTAGGGAACCACTTTTTTGGTATTAATATTACCATTTAATTGCAAATGGACCAAATATTGGTACTCAATCCAAATCAACTAAATCATATCTCAATTATGTAGTGAAATTTCAGGATAATATTCAGCATATCAATCCAATTACGAAAATTCATCCTAATCTTATTTAGGAGGCACATTGTTACTTAACAAATTCTAGTGTCTCCTTCATGCGACAATATACAAGCTTGACAATAGACTACAAGCTTTGTATGACAAGAGAAACGGGTTGGAAAACGTAACATCTGAGATTATCCCTTCTAACCCTCAAAGTGCAATCAAAGGGAAAACACTCAAGGGAGCATTTTCTAGATAGAAAATAACATAACATCTAATAAGTATTTAATCATCCAAACTGATGTCAATGGTCCATATATCTTTACCAACAATATCAATGGTCAATATTTCTATGATGAAAAGATCAATCACAGTGCAAGCTGTTTTGTGTTTTTGCGTGACAGTAACCACTAATTACGTGTGATAAATCTTCAGTTTCGTATTAGGATCACTAAATCCGTGGAGAAGAATACTACAAGCTGTAGCAAAGTAGTACTGATAATACTCTAGTACGTGAAGTAGAGCAGTGTACATGTAGTTTAAAAACAGGGCATCATAATTTGGTATGATTAAGCTCATGTGCATCAACCACCAAAACTAATTATAACCTTTTCGAATTAAGTGAAGAAAAGGGTAACCACAGCTAGAAAGAAGAATCATTCATGCATATGACTTTAATTCTTCCAAGATTTTAAAATAAAATAAAAAATTCAAATATGATTGATTTCTAGATGGAGTGAGCATACTAGCAAGCAGCACCATACTACATTAAACTATGCAACAATCATGGCGTCAACTTGACGAAGCGGTGGGATTGCCCAGAAGAATCCCAAGATACTACTATTCCTAGTCTCCATAATCATGCCATCATATTTTGCTTTGGCACTAATTTTCTTCAAAATTACTTGAAGAACAAAAGAAGGGGTAAAGAGAACCCTAATTTCAAAGTAACTGCTGTAATTCTGATTCACATATGAAAAGTGCAAACAAAAAATTACAGGAAAAAAAAAGGTTAAAAATATTTTGAACCCTTTTTTTTTAATCTAAAAAATACCAAACGGTCTAATTCTGTTCTATTCTAAATCTAATTTGCATACCAGATTTTTGGAATTCAACTATACTGGAAATGTTGTTGAAGAAGGAGAAGTTGCCAAAGGAAGAACTTGTGCTGGAGTATGATTTAGCCCATTTGTATAGTGTGGTTGATTTGCTTCTCTTTCCTTGCTCTTACTGATGAAAGCAATAAAAGAACCCTCAACCTTCTTCTCTTCTGAAGCTGCTTTTAAGGCCGCCTTTCTTTCAGCTTCTTCAACCAATCTCCTAATCAGCTTCTCCTCAGCATCCCTTAAAAATTTGAACTTTGGTGGAGGGGAAGATCTCAATTTGCTCAATTCAGCCTCAGCCAGTAAGGCTGAAGTCTCAAACAGAGGATTATAAATGTCCAGCGATTGATGGGTTGGCTTTAATGGGGGTGAAGCCAAAGGAGTAAGAAAAGGGGTATCAATTGAGATAAGAATATCACTTAAACTTCTGGTTCTTGAACCCTTTCTGCTTGCCCTGGATTTACCATCTTCAGACTCCAAATCCTCCTTCGTTTCTTCCTTAATTGTGAACAGAAATCTCGGTGGGCCACCGCCACAGAGGTTGTGCAGTTTCATGAGCTCTGATTCTACACTTTCCTCACCAAATTGATGGGCTTTGAGTCCACCTCCTAATTCAAGGTCATTCTCTGATTCTTCAACATCATGGTTGTTGTTTTTCCTCCCTGAGGCGGTGAGTTCTTGGGTGCTACTATTGCTGCTATTGATTGAATTTGGCCTTTTCCAACAAAAGAGATAAGAAATCTCATTGCTAATATTGTCCATAATCTCTTTGTTTTGATGATGGCGGTTGCTGATTCTCTTCTTATACCATAACAAGTAGTAGACCTCCGCAACAATACCCAAGAAGATGCAACCAAACAGAAAGCTTAAAGCAATTGCCAAACCACTGAAAGATACCATCTTTTTTAGTTTTTCTCTCAACTTAAACAAAACTATCTCCGAATTGACCAAAACAAATTTCCAATTTGAAGTTCAGACACTATCACATAGTGGTAAAAAAATAAAAAAAAAAACTCTTTTCAAATCATCCCCAAAACATAGAACCAGAGTGAAAATTACGAAGAACCCAGAGAGAATAATGTCTCAAATTAGTGGAAAGTTGCTGTCTTTGGGCATAAAAAGCTACTAGATTAAGAGCCAAAAATGGATGCGCTATCCTACAAAGTTCAGAACAAAGAGATGAAGAGGAATAGAAAGAGAAAGGTCGTGATTTGTTTAGAAGACAGAGGACTAGTCGCGAGGAAAGGAAATCAAAAAAATTTTAATCTTTTATTTGCACTTGTGGCAGTATTGCCTCAAAGCCACGTAAAAGAGAAGAAAAAAGACGCCAAAAAAATTATTAAAAATTGGAAAATTCGACAAAAGTGATACTCCAGAATCAGAATTTCAGGATAAAATTTTTATAAATCAACCACTTACCAGAACAAAATGATTTTAGAAAGGAAAGCCTGCAGGAGAAATGTAAAGTGTAGATCAGGGAAAGAAAATTTTACGAATCTGGAATAAATAAAAAGGGTTAAAGAATCAATTAAACCATATAAATCGGGGATATTGAGGCAAAACATTTGGAAGGGTGATGCGTATTTGTGTTTATAATGGTTTGAGAGGTCACATCTTCTGTGGATACCTCACATGGGCAATAGGACAAAGATTTTAGTAAATTAGTTTAATAATAATAATAATAATAATTGAAGGGAAAATAAATATGGTAGGATTTAAAAGAAAAAATGGTTGGTCGTTCGTTTTTTGTTATCATCAAATATACAGAAATTAATGGATTTAAAAATAGCATATGGCGCAATGACAGCTATTTATGTGGGGTGAAAAATGGCATATATACGTGACAGTCCGTTATGTATGTCTACTGCTTCTAAATTCTGATTTATTCTTTTTCAAAAAAAAAAATGCTGATTTATTCCCACTGTAAATAAATTTGTAGAGGATTTCCTATCTATATGATAACATCTACATAATCTCTATTCTTTTTTATTACTCCCTCCGTCCCATAATTATTGTCCATTTTGCCCAAAAAATTTTGTCCCAAAATTATTGTCTAATTTGACATTATGCATAAAATCTTAGTGGTTAAACAATTACTTATGTAAGGGTATATCCGGTTGTTTAAGGTAAACTATAGTTAAGTTTGACCAAAAATAAAATATTTTATTTAGTAAAATTGGACAATAATTATGGGACGGAGGGAGTATTTAATAAAATTTGGATGGTAAGATTCACTTTTGTGGTTATGTATCTCTTTATTTTTAGTTTTTATTTATTCAATAAAGTTAGACATTCATATTTTATCTATCTTTGGTTAACAAAAAAAAAAGGTGGAGTAATGTTGGTTACATTATGCAGCAGATTTCTAAGATTTACAGTTGTCATTTTGACATTATCAACCAAGACAAGTTTGACCCTGAATCCCATGATTAGTGACATTCCACTTTCTTTTCTTTTCCTTTTCTTTTTTTTTTCCCCCTTAATTAGGTTTTTTGGATAGGGGAATAAGTGAATTTGATTTTTGGGTTTTTTTTTTTTTTACCCCAAAGATTTAAGTGACTTTTGATTTTGAATTTGGCATTTAACTTTCAAGGACTATGTATCGCTGGTCATCTGCATCTTCACGATTCACTCGAACTGATCCAGACCGCACTATTTGTTTTAAAACTATAATATGTTTGTATTTCTATACACATTCTAATTTTTTCACAATGTTCGTGCTATGTTTGTAATATTTTACACAGAAACGGAAGGGGAAAAAAAACTTGGTCTGAGACAAAAGTGCGGCTGCTTGTACTAAAATCATGAAGTCTGTTTCCATTGTGGCAATTCGAATGGGCCGCGTTAGTAGGACCAATAGCCCTTTTCTCTGAAAAGAAATGAACTCAAACCTTCTCAGAGAGAGGCCTGACAATTTTCATGACCATAAACCTACACTAGTGCCCTGTGCCCCCATTCATTCAAATTACATACTGCATTTGATTGAAAATTTTGAGAATTGACCTAACGTCAGCTCTAATTCATTCGAGATTTTTTTTTTTTTCTTTTTCATTTGGTGATGGTTAGTAGTCGATGTCAGTCAAAAGTGTCGCATACAATTCTCTAATCTGATATCATTTCATTATGTGATGAATGATTTTACTATGAGTTTGTTTTGTTTGTTACGTTCAAAATATGTTTTTGTAGATATGGGAGATAGCTAGATGTTCTTATTTCCAGGATTACGTTTTGTTAGCGCGCAATGTAAATTATATCAAGGCATGATCAGAGTTTTTCTTTACGTGACAATTTTTTTAGTCTGGTCAATCTTCACTATGAAGTTTATTTTACAACCGGCTATGATCCAGCTTAATTAATAATCCAATTCATGATCATTAATTCATCCTTAGAGTATTATGTCATGTTGTTAACTTCAGTATCAACTGTTTAAGACCCAACTCCCAACTAAGTATTTTTGATTGTTCTATTATTGTCAACATGTAATTTGATGTCTTGAACCCAACGTATGTTTTTAACTTTTCTCCATTGTCCATTACTACCAAAGCACCGACTCTATCTTATCATCGTTCATCATAAAATTTCAACCAAATTTTAACAGTTTGGTCGAAATTCAGGTACAATTCATAGTCATAATGATAATTCTAATGGTACATGAAGCAGGTATTATATATCTGAATATGTCTTCATACACCAACAATTCAAACATGGCCTTATAAATATCATATTAGATTTTTTTTTTCTGGTAAAATACCATATTGAAGTTCAACACTTCGTTTATTGTGTATGTCGTCCACCATCGGAATGGCCAACCTACCATTGATAAGGAGCAAATTTAATGTTTATTATAGCAAGTTGCAAATAGGAAATCATTTGAATGCCATTTTTCCTAACGTTAGAAAAGTGTCACCTACCGTTCCAAGTAGTCAATTGCCGCCTTTGCATTTGTGCGGTACTTGTTACATATGTTGGATTATGTATGTCAGAAAGCATTATCGAAAGTAGTAGTTGAACAATACATACACATACACATATGATGAGTTAATCAAACCTTTTCAAGTTAATTAGATAAGTTTGATGAGTTAATCAAGCCTTTTCAAGTTAATTAGATAAGTTTGATGTCGCTTTTTTCAGGTCAACAGTCAAATATCAGTCCAAGCTGCTTAAAAAACATATGCAAAATAACAAACATCACCACTTCAGCCATGCACGTTTGTCGTATGCCTGCCTGAACCCAAACTGGCCGGACCGGAATAATTTTTACATCTTAGTGGTGGACCATTAATTACTCCACTTTCATGTATGTACAAATAGAACAAAAAAGAAAAGTTGTCGCAGTTGAAATTCCACTGATATAAACTAATGTTTCACAAATAATATGATCCCAAGGAGAAAAGAGAATAAAATTTCAGCCAAGGATTTTTTTCTTTTTTTTTTTCCTGAATATAACAAAATATGTCATTCAGAAAAACAAAAACAAACCCTTAATCATCCCAAAACATCAAGTAAAACCCCCCAAAGGCCAAAATCAGGAGCTAAATTGAACTGTCACAATGACCAAAAGAGCCATTTCCACGTAGGAACTCGAAGAAATTAGCACGATCTTCTGAAACCCCCAGAATCTGATGATGATATTGATCAACAGAACATTTGTTGATTAAAGGGCCTGGACTAGAAAAAGCAGCAGCATTGATCTCCAGAGCAGCATTTGCTGCTGATGATGTAGGTTGTAATAAATTCCCACAAGGATGAGTTGGGAATAGCTCCAAAGTCTCCTTGTTATCGACATGATCATAATCAGGCGCCTTGTTTGTTTGGCTAATGAGATTATTCATCATGCAGTTTTCTTCTTGATCATTAGTGCTGCTGAATTTGCTGGTGATTTGGTACTGCAAATTGGGTTTCTGAGTCGGCAGATTTGGCTGGAAATCAATAATAAATGGCTTAAATCCACAATCAGGCTTATTATTATTAATAACATTGGTCCTCATCATCAATGGTACTTCTTCTGGTTTTCTCTTGAGGGTTGTTCTTGGCAAAAGCATCTTTGGTTGATGTTGTGGCGGCGGCTGACACATTCCCATTTCTGGGTTTGGGGGATAAAATGGGTTGCATATAACTGCAATAAACCAAAAAAAATAAATAAAAAAAAATGTAACCATTTATAAATGGATCATTATGAAAATTTAGTTAGAATGTGACTAAAAAATTACAATTACAACCATTTTCCTTGTTAATAAAATCAGTGCTATTATATTTGACTAATAATGGAGGAGGGCTAAACAAAGAAACTAACCATTGGTAAAAGGTTGGCAACTAGCAGAGGAAGAAGAAGACGCCTTGGGAAGCAAAGGATTGGCATAGGAAACATGATGATGATGCTGCTGATGATGATGATCAACCCTTTGCTTCTGCCTTTGCCTAGCTTTGTGATTCTGGAACCAATAAAACACATTCTTTCCCTCAACGTGACCAAATTTCCTTAGCCTATTGGTAATCTGGTCTATTTCTTCAGCACGTGGAGTTTTTAATCCTTGCTTATACAAATTCTCTAGCATTTCTATTTGCTCTTTTGTCGGAAGCCATCTGGAAACACTCATTTGGCCGGCACCTCCTCCTCCAGAAATCGACATCTCCAGATTCTCTTGACTTCCCTCCTTTATTTTTACAAACAGAATTTCCCCTAAAACCAACACAAGAGAGAAACAACCCTTAAGTCAGAAATGTATGATTAGGGGCTTATTGTTTTTCTGAAAGGTTTGAAGAGTTTGTTTTCTGCATGGTTTTTCTTCTGCTCTCACGAACCCTATTTATATAAACAGTGTATGAATATGATACCAAGAAAGAGAGTTAACTCAAAGTCTCTCTCAAACGTTAAAATAAATGAACTGAGAGTTACTTGGATCGATTTTGAGAGTCAAACAACAACAACAACAACAACAAAAAACTCGAGAGAGAGATGATAGGCATTAGATTTTCATTGACATGCGTATTGTTTTTGGTGCTGAAAAAACACTGAAAAACATGGCGGCTAGGCTGCTTGCCAGCATGGCAAGTGAATTGACACTAAAACCCCTATACGAGTAATACAACAGTCATGTCTCGGGAATGATAGATGGTGACTGATCGTAGGAAATGCCATGAGAGGAAAGGAGTTGGGGCAGTTTGGGGAAATGATCAGATGATGAGAAAAAAGACATGAAACCCTTCTCGTAAGAATTCAATCCTAGGGTTTTAGACCTATAGGGGTGTAAGATTTAGATTCTGAGTCTATGATCTGAATGGCTTTGGGAATTGATGAGTAAAAATTAGGAGATGTAGCCAAAGCAAAAAAGCAGTAGCGCAGGCTGGACAGTAATTTTCATGGTCAATTTTAATTTCTCTTTCTCTAGGGATTTAATTACTTTGAGGCTTAATTTTGAGTTACTCATTTGGTTTCATTGGTCAGGTCCAGTTGGCAGCTGATCCAGCTGCTGGGTTTAATTACTACTTTGTTGTTGCGAAATTAGGATAACAAAATCACGAATTGCCATGCATGCATTGTTTGTTTGCTGTTTGTCTTGGTAATTTAAGAAATCATTCCTTTGTACATCTCATAATTGATCTCCATCTCTTCTTTTTTGTTTTCAAAATAAATCTGTTGTTTGAACTTAAATCAATTAGTAGTCATTAATTAAAGATACACCTTATTGGGATTATTGTATCGTTGAGACTTGGAAAATTTACAAAGCGCCTCGATTTCATTTGAGGCCGATGCTTGTACCAGCTGTCATGAAATAATTTGACTGCATGTTTATCTCTCATCACTAAAAACTGATAAAAATGCATTCTCAATATACTGATGATTTAATTTCCTTGATTATCTTGCATAATGTAATTGCTTCATGAGGGCAAGTACTGATGTTTGTGACGGATTCAAGGAGGGTCAGGGTGTTCAATCGACCCCCGGCCGGTCGGATTTGGCCAAATTTTTTTTAGTAAGGTATCCGTTATTTAAAATTTTTTCAGTTCGATCCTTTAATTACGATTGAATAATCCTATTTTCGACTCCGCGATTTGAAAATTCTCGTTTTGTCACTGATTTGCACATATGTGTGTGTATATTCTTGTTGTTTGAGCCTTTGAGGTTAATTTCTACAAATGCATCTTCAGTTTCGCACTAGATAAGATGGAAATAAGATATTGTTCAGTAATAGAATTGTACTCGATTCGTATTTCAGATTGTTCACAATCAAATTAAAATCTCAAAGATTTTGACATTATTGGTTTTTTTTTTCTTTTTTTTTTTTTGACGTTATTGGTTTTAATCTAATTTGGATGAAGAAGATGACTTTGTGTCCACTACCATAGGGTTTTTTGACGCCATCATAATCTCTAGTTTTGCTGCGATCGAATACGTGTTTAATTCCAGACTGTAAGATTAATTATAATCAGTTTCCCTGATAAAAATGGCTTAATTGCCGGTAGAGTTTAAATTCAAATGACAGCTAATACTACTACTTGTATTTATGTTGCGTGCCTTCACTTTTATTTTCACCATTTAATTCCAACTGTCTATTTTGTTTAAAGTTACTAATTGATTCCAGTATATCTATATTGATCCCAGTTGTAAATTCTTCTAAATTTATCACATTTTATATTTTTTGGGTCCTCTAATTTTAGTAATCCGTACACAGATTATGAAATTATACTCATTCCATTCTGAAATATATATATATATATATATCTTTATATACAATTAATCAAAATCAAATAAATATTAATTAATATAGCTAAAATACAAAAATTATTCTTATTTATTGTCCATACAACTCATCATAAACCAATAAAACTTTGTTATAAACATGGTTTTATTTCCAATGCAAAGGTAATGTTAGTAAAAAAGTATTCAAATATACTTCGTTTTGTGAAAAAGACGTATATATTTAAAAAAATCTATTAAACCCTGAAGCTACATACAAACAAGAATATACGAATTATAAAAAAGAAGAAGAAAAAGAAGAATTATTAAAAAAATAATACTCCCTCTGTTCCATAATTATTGTTCACTTTGTCCAAAAAATTTTGTCCCAAAATTATTGTCCAATTTGACTTTTTATGGATCAAGTTACACATTTGTCCTTAGTAAAAAACATTATCCATAAAATCTTAGTGGTTAAACAATTACTTATGTAGGGGCATATCCAGTTGTTTAAGTTAAAATATAATTAAGTTTGACCAAAAATAAAATCTTTCATTTTAGTAAAACTGGACAATAATTATGGGACGGAGGGAGTAATAACAAGAAAGCAAGGAGGGTTGTGGACTAGGATTCTGCTCTCAGAAGTAAAGTGATGGAGTTCTAACTTTGTAGGATAAGGCTCATGTATCTAAGCCCATTTTAAGTTGGAGCATTAACTTTTAGAATCTGGGCTTATCAACTCCCAGCCTGCTACATGTGACCTCTTACATAAAAACAGACGCCGTCATCCTCCCTTCTGCTATATTATTGTTTTGTTTTATTTAGATTTCCCCCTTATAATTTAGAATTCTCCACAGCCACATGGACCGGAAAAAACATTACACTTTTATGGCTACTGTTTCTTTTTTTGGCATTAAAACATATTAACCTCAATGAAAATATAATAGTCATATTTCGTAATTACAATTTTTGTATTACAATTTATAAATATAGGAGTAAAATTCCAAAAAATCAATGCATAACTTAATTTTTTTATTTTTGGGGTCTTAAATGTCATATTAAAACCAGGCTTAAATTCAGAGAATTGTAGCCTACCAAGAAATCTGAAAAATAATCTTCAATATTCGTCTTTAATATCCAATAATTAATAACACACCTAAAAATACCCGTCTGGTTGTGAGATAGACGGCTTTGTTGACGGAACCCCGCTGCCGTCACCGTCAACTCTCCCCTCTCGATCTCCAATACTCCTTTTTTTCCTTTGTCTCTATTTTGGTCTGGATGATTGGAGAGAATTTTTCCTGTGAAGATCTTCCTCACAATTTCTTTTTATGGATTCTTAGCTAATCTTCAAAAGGTAATAATCCTCTGGAGATCACCTATTTGCTTTTATTAGTCTCTTTTATATAGCTCCTGATTTTCGTTTAAAATTCGCTATTTTTCAATTATTTTTTGTTGGCCCTTTCGTCCAGTTCATAAATTGTACAGTTAGCTTATGTTTTGAGGTTAGCAGTTGCAAAGTTATGAACTTTATCAGTCACAAGCTTTGAATTGAAGATTTGATTGAAACCCATAGTTTAGTTTGGTGATTTTGAGGATAAGTTATGTTGCATTTGTGATTGGGTTTCTTCTGTGTATAAGTGGGGATTATGCTGTGGAAAATTCTCTTCAATACTTAGATTGTCAGATACAATTTTCTAGGGTACAGTACAGAATAGAAGAACCCGTTATTGAAGATTTTACAGTGTATTTTTGTAAGAGACATGGGAGGAGATGACTTATTGGCTAGCTTAAGCATGGAGAGTTATCACCCATCGACATTCTTGTCCATGGATTCTTCAATTGCCAACTCGCATAGCAATAACGAGTCATCAGACAGAGATATGAATAGGCAGATTGTTCTGCAGCCACCTGATATTAATCTTCCCTTGTCTGCGGAGCGTAGTCCTCCACCGCAACCATGGAATGATCCTTTTGAGTTGCTGGAGGTTGGTTTAGGGCACCAAGTCAGTAATGAATCGGATAAGGTTATTGTTGATATTCCAAAACTTGGTCGAAAATGTGCCAAGAGGTTGGACAGTGTTTGGGGTGCTTGGTTTTTCTTCAGTTTCTACTTCAAGCCTGTTTTGAAGGAGAAATCCAAGTGTAACATAGTGAGGGATAGTAGTAGTGGGGTTTATACTGGATTTGATAAGTCGGATCTTCAGCAAGAAGTCTTTCTAGTTCAGCACGATATGGAAAATATGTATATGTGGGTGTTTAAGGAGAGGCCTGAAAACGCGCTTGGTAAGATGCAATTGAGGAGTTACATGAATGGACACTCTCGCCAGGGTGAGAGGCCATTTCCATTCAGTGTTGAAAAGGGTTTTGTGAGGTCGCATAGAATGCAGCGAAAACATTACCGGGGCCTGTCTAACCCACAGTGTGTGCACGGTATTGAGCTGGTTCCTTCTCCTAATCTTATGGGTATAGATGAAGAAGATCAGAAGAAGTGGATGGAATTGACTGGTCGAGACTTGAAATTTTCTGTTCCTCCTGAAGCGAAAGATTTCAGTTCATGGAGGAACCTTCCCAGCACAGATTTTGAGCTAGAAAGACCGATTCCATCGATAAAGAGTGTTCCTAACCCACAGCCTTCTACGAAAAAGTTGCTTAATGGTTCTGGTTTGAATCTATCCACTCAGCCATCGTCAAATCACGTTAATGGCAATGGAATAAGCATAGATCTGTCATCATCAGCTTGCAGTAAGAAAAGGAAAGACCTTTTTTTGAACGGAGGAGCCGATGAAGATTGTAGTTTGGATCGACATCAAGATGCAGACATCCACCCTGTTGAACCACCTTGGATGAGCGAGTTCACCGGGGTAATGAGGAATGTTTGTGGGCCTGTCACAGCTGCAAAGACCATTTATGAGGATGAAGAAGGATACTTGATAATCATCACTTTACCTTTTGCGGATCCTGAAAGAGTAAAAGTTCATTGGTGGAACAATCTGACTCATGGCATTGTAAAGATATCTTCCATTAGTACAGCTTGTATACCATATATTCAAAGGCACGACAGAACATTTAAGCTGACAGATCCTTTCCCTGAGCACTGCCCTCCTGGAGAATTCAAGAGGGAAATACCACTTCCGACCCGAATCCCTGATGATGCTAAGCTGGAAGCATATTTCGACAAAAGTGGAACTGTCCTTGAGATTAAAGTGCCGAAACATCGGTCTGGCCCGGAAGAACACGAGGTTCCAGTTTGTCTTCGTCCCCCCAATGAATTTGGTCTCTCGTGATGGTTATATACACAATAATGAGGGCTACCAGGGAAAGCTTCCCTTTTCCATGTCTGAAATCTGTATGGAAAGAAAGCAAGGAAGCTTCCTGCTCAACTGAAAAGATAGCTAGTTTTAACTTTGCTTGAAACCAATTGTTATTATTGGGTTTGTCCTTTGGGATGTTGGAATAGGCGTAGTCTGCATAGGTTCAGTGATCAGAATTCTTGAACCTCACTGTTGTTTTTTAGTTTTCTCTTTACTTACAAATTTTCTGGAATCAGCATGTACTTAACATTATAAATGGTTATCAGAATTTTTTTTTTTTTATATGGACTTAAAGAAAAGGAGTATAATAGTAAATGCAAACGGTTGAATCAAAAGACAGGAAGGAGGCCTTTTTCTATATTGTCCATTCTCGTCTTAGCATCTAAATGTTCTGTTTGCAAATGATGGAAGAATTCAAATTTCTTTTGCAGAATCACATTTGTGTTTGACTCTCTGGTTTGCTGCTACCTAATTTGAACATTTTATTCTCAGTTTCTTCGGTTTTGCACTTTGCAGCCACCGAGATTTGAACGCTGTATTTGCCGAAGACGAGGTTCTGATCACAAAACAAGAATTTTCTGGTTGGTGAGTGTAACAGATAAATTTGTAACTAACAACCTTAGTCCTAAGATCTGCAGCAAGTTAGTAACCAATTCTCCTTGCTCCATTATAGTAACAACAGTACCAAATAACTCACTATTTATATCTGGTGCTTACTGCATTCACATTAAATGACAATTTTCACTCTCTTAATTACGATCATTACTATTGAGATTTCGGCCTTTACCTAATATCGGAAAGAGTGTTAGCAAATGTTTGGGAAAGATTAGCAACCATGAAACATTGGGGGAGGATATTGCATGAATTGATTAATATGATTAATTTGAAACAAATGGAAAAAAATAAAAAAATTTAAGGATGTTTCAAGAACAATAGAGATGAAAATTACATCCGAAATATACATTAGTTAGGGGCCGTCTTGAAACTTGAAAGTATTAAGGAATATTACATTTAGAACTTTTTTAAAAAAAAAAAAATATCAATCAAAATAATTCATGTCATTCGAAATTAGATAATGTCCTGAGTGCGCTTCAATATAAGTTATTATCTCTAATACACTGTTATATGTTTCTATCAAATTACAATTGAACAAGCTATATTGTTATATTTAGTTTGTGCTTTAATTTGAAGATTTTTATTTGCTCAAAGTTTTAACATTATAGATAAAGATTAAAATGCATTCGTAAATAAATTGTAAATAAGAGTGCTTTCTTGAATTAATGTATTGTTATCGATTCTTATTGCTCAATTAACAGAAAGAAAAGAAAATACTAACACAAAGATAATGCAGAAAAAAAAAATAAATAGAATTTTTGCTACTGATTATAAACGGTTCTTATATTACCCAAATTCTAAAAAAGAAAACAAAAAAAAAAGAAAAAGAAAAAGAAACACAGGTATCAAAAAACAACATAGAAGTCGTCTCGTCGACGGGGAAAAAAATACTCGTAATAATTTTTATTTTTTTAAAAAAAAAACAAGACTAAAATCGTGTTTTGGTTCACGTCTTGAAAAACGTAAAAAACGAAGAGATATTGGGGGAAAAAAAAATAATAGTAGGAGTAATAAAAGATAAACAAAAACAGAAGTCGTCGGTATTAATCGTCGACTTTAGAAACAAAACAGAAGTCGGGACGACTTTAGTCGATTGGTGACCGGATTCCTCTACTCTTTTTCTACTTCCTCTTCCACGACGTTCCCTCCAGTCCTCCTCCGATCCTGACTCAAGTTTGTGTTTCTGTGTTTCTTCTTAATTCTATGGCTTCGGAAGTTCCTAAAGGTGAAGTTTGCGCTTTCGATTTCGCTGTCTTTTTTTAGAATACATTGATGCCCGTGATTGATTTTGCCATTTCTTATTCTCTAATTTTTCGTTCTTTCTTGTTGATTTTCATGGTATGCAGTTGTGATTTATCTTAGGGCAACTGGAGACGCACCGATCCTCAAGCTGTCCAAATTCAAGGTCCTCCTTTATTTTTGTTTTCATTGTGTGTTTTGGGCAAGCATGCTGATGCTATAAACCTTGTTTTCGTTTATCAAATCTCGAAATTAAAATTGAAGAAAATCTCCGATCTGCATTATCACTTAATATCAACAATTGAACTTTTGAATGTGTTTATTCTTCAACCTGTAGTTAATGTTTAGACACTCTGATATGCATAGGTGTAAAGTGTAAACATAGAAAGATAGTAAATGGTAAAACGTTATTGGAGGAGTTGTTTCATATTGCTTGAACTGCCGAATGGGAGGTATTGGATCAAGATTCTAATAATGAAAGAAATGCTTCGTGGATGATAAATTGACTAGGACTAAAATGGTCTTATTAGAGTGTTTTTGTTATGCCTTGTTTATGTGCTCTTGTATTTTAAGACTTGGCTCCAATTATAATCATTGTTTATCTGTAGCTTATATTTAGCCTTTAAATTACTTCCTTAAATCAAATATTGGACTTTTCCCTTATTCTTTGCTCGAGGAGAATCTTTGTAACCTATGCTAGTAATTTGAGGTTGTTGTTTGGTTTGGCTGCTGTTTGAAGAAAAAATTTAGTTCACGTATCCTGAATGCTTCTTCCTTAAACACGGTTTTGCAGAGAAGCCTAAACCCACAAACTAGAAACATTATAGGATAGGCGGTGAATTAAAAGTTGATCAATATTCTGAGGTTTGTTTCTTTGATTCCAGTTCTTCCAATGTCTCTACCTTGTTCATATTAGTTACATAAGTCTAGGGAGTGTGAACTTTTGGTCCCAGGATTTTTCATTTCCACGTTATGTGCTACTGCCACTACTCGCACACTTGGAATGATTGCCACCCAGCATTTTCCTTGCTATTCATTTTAATGACTGTTATTTGATGATAAAATGAGCATTATCATTGGCAGCAATATATGTAGTTACTGGTTCTCAGTTTTCTATAATTGTCTTCTGATCTATGATCCAAAGTTTTGTTTTATCTGCGTGTCGTGCTGGTTTTGTAATTCCACAGTTCTATCTTGCAAAGTTGAGAGATGACTTTTATGTATTCAAGTGTTTGGCTAGTGCTAATTATTTAGCAGTGTTAGAGAACATTTCATGAGTACTAGATGATCTAAAAGTTATTGAAGTAGAAGTTTGGTCTGCAATTCATAGTAAGATTGAATTGGTTATGAATGAAGTTCTTGATGAATATTTTCACAATTCCTTGCAGTTCAGAAGAATTTTAATTTTTACATTGTATGAAAATGTAGAAGAATAAATGTTTGCCTTTTAATTGATAACCTGGAATCTCGATTTTCATGGGAAAAAAGTTTGATGTAATTTTGCCCACCTCATTTGCAGATTGATGGTTCTGACAAATTTGTGAAAGTGATTGATTTCTTGCGCCGCCAGCTTCGTAGGGAGACACTGGTATCGTGTTTCTCTTCTGGTTTTTATTGGACTCAATCTGTGCTTGTCGTGAGAACATAGTCACTCACAGTACTAATACTAATTCTATTTTCTTGCCTCAGTTTGTGTATGTTAACAGTGCCTTCTCACCTAATGCGGATGAGTTGGTTATTGACCTTTACAAGGTTAGTGTGTATACTTATTTGTTTTGCTTTCTTCATTCCTGCCTTTGTTCATCCTTTCAAACATTGCTGTAAACATTGGTCTCTTGTGACAATTTTTTTTCTTCTTCGCACTTTTGAGAATGTCAAGTGAAGGACTACTGGAATTTTCTGCGTTATTTTGTGCTATTTGGGACTTTGTGAGCATCCTGAATTTGGCCTGAATTATTGGCTATTTAGGTGCAGATTTAGTTATAGCCCTCGCGTTTGAATACAGTTAATACTGTTGACTTGTAGCATAATTTGTTGCTGGAATTCCAATAATGCAGAATTTTGGTTTTGATGGTAAATTGGTGGTGAATTATGCTTCTTCCATGGCTTGGGGTTAACCTCTAGTTACAGCTACTGGATGGTATTGTACGCTCAACTGAATTCGTAAGGTACTTAGTTTTCCAGATGTTAACATCTACTTGGTTGAAGCATCTTGTTATGACTAAAAGCAGAATCAATAGCACATTTTTTGAAGACTAAAAATGATACTAACTCCAATGTTTCCCATATCTTATCTGTCAGGTTTGTAGGAGCTGCATACTTTTCAGCAGTATTTAGTTTGAAGCGGGACTGGATATACATAATTTTGACTGTTTCAACCTAAAAGTTTGTTTATAAGGAAAGCAACTTAGCTTCGTCTAGCTAAAATAGAACTAGTGTTGAATTTTTGGCCGAGTAATTGGCATATTCTGTACAGAATTTATATACATTTTCAGTTAAAATTGGGCATTTAAATTTCGCCACACTCAAGTGTATTTGCTTAATTGTGGAATGGAGATTTTATCAGTGATGTGGTTCTCTTTCTAGTTTAATGATATTGGACATGATGAAGTTTCTCTACTTCTATCTCTATGATTATATTGAAATATGCAGTTGTCAAGTGTGTAGAAGAATTTAATATGTTACCAATAAATAGATTTGGATTTTGAGATTTCTGACTGTTGACAGTTAAATAATGATTTTTGTGAAATTCATCGTGGTTTTAGCTACCCCCTAGCTAGAACCCTTCTAAACTAAAAGGCAGTAAAAAGAAAGCGTCCAATTCGAAGAGCCAATGCGAGTATCAGAAGAAAAATATTTTCAATTATGACAACTACTTAGAGCAAATTTCTCCAAATTACAAGAATCTTGAAGAAGAAAAAGAACACGGCATCATACAAAAAAACAGAATCCATCTACATCAATTTCCTGATCTAATCAACCTCCTCAATCTTAGGTCCAGCACCAGGAGTTGGACCATCTTCATCCATAGCTCCGCCCATGCCACCATCGGCACCACCCTGATACATCTTAGCTATGATGGGATTACACAGGGATTCCAACTCCTTCATCCTGTCCTCGAATTCATCAGCCTCAGCAAGCTGATTACCATCAAGCCACTTGATAGCCTCTTCCACAGCATCCTCAATCTTCTTTTTATCAGCAGGTGCAAGTTTAGCACTAATTTTCTCATCTTTGATTGTGTTCCTCATGTTGTAAGCATAATTCTCCAAGGCATTCTTGGCATCCACCTTCTTCTTGTGCTCTTCGTCCTCTGATCTGTATTTCTCTGCCTCTTGCACCATCCTCTCGATCTCTTCCTTTGATAGCCTGCCCTTGTCATTGGTGATTGTGATCTTGTTCTTTTGACCTGTGGTTTTATCCTCAGCAGATACATTGAGGATTCCATTGGCATCAATGTCAAAACAGACGTTGATCTGAGGGACACCACGAGGTGCAGGTGGGATTCCACTCAATTCGAACTTCCCTAGCAAGTTGTTGTCTTTAGTCCTGGCTCTCTCACCTTCATAGACCTGGATCAAGACTCCAGGTTGGTTATCTGAGTAGGTAGAGAAAACTTGCTCTTTCTTGGTGGGTATCGTTGTGTTCCTGGGAATTAAAACAGTCATGACTCCACCAGCTGTTTCCAAACCAAGGGACAAGGGAGTAACGTCCAACAGCAGTATGTCCTGCACTTTCTCGTTCTTTTCACCACCCAAAATTGCAGCCTGTACAGCAGCCCCATAGGCAACAGCTTCATCAGGGTTGATACTTTTGCACAGCTCCTTGCCATTGAAGAAGTCCTGCAACAATTGCTGAACTTTAGGAATCCTCGTTGAGCCTCCAACAAGTACAACATCGTGCACACTGCTCTTATCCATCTTTGCATCCCTCAAACACTTTTCAACTGGATCCATACACTTTCTGAACAAATCCATGTTGAGTTCTTCAAACCTAGCCCGAGTGATTGTGGTGTAGAAATCAATTCCTTCAAACAAGGAATCGATCTCAATTGTAGTTTGAGCCGTTGAAGACAGTGTCCTCTTTGCCCTTTCACAAGCAGTTCTCAATCTCCTCAAAGCTCTTGGATTCCCGCTAATATCCTTCTTGTGCTTCCTCTTAAACTCCTGCACGAAATGATTCACCATCCTGTTATCAAAATCTTCTCCTCCCAAGTGAGTATCCCCAGCTGTGGCCTTGACTTCGAAGATTCCTTCCTCAATTGTCAGAAGTGAAACATCAAAAGTTCCACCACCCAAATCAAAAATCAAAACATTCTTCTCTCCAGCGCTGCTGGCTTTCTTATCTAGCCCGTAAGCAATGGCAGCGGCCGTTGGCTCATTGATGATCCTCATCACATTCAGGCCAGCAATTACACCAGCATCCTTGGTCGCCTGGCGCTGCGAATCATTAAAGTAAGCAGGGACAGTAACCACTGCGTCCTTGACTGTTGTCCCCAGATAGGCTTCCGCAATTTCCCTCATCTTTATGAGAACCATTGATGAGATTTCCTCAGCAGCGAACTGCTTTTCCTCGCCTTTGTGGGTGACTACGATCATTGGTTTGTCTCCAGGGCCAGCTATGACCTTGAAGGGCCATAGCTTCATGTCAGCCTGCACGGATGGGTCACTGAATCTCCTTCCAATCAAACGCTTAGCATCTGCAATTCACCAGAAAACAAAAACCATGTTAGAAACATAGAACTTTTAACAATATGATCCGATTAACTCCAAAGAAACACCTAACATCCAAGATTAAAACTCAAGTTTTCACTATCTGTCCAGTTTAAACTTTAGATTTTCAATAGAATTTCTCAAACCGCTTGATCACACCCCACAAACAGGAAAATCAGACTCTCGCCATCACAATTTTCAAAAACCAAATCAGACTGAAAACAGAAACATACTGATGGCGCAGTTCGAGAAGCTTCGAACAGATTCCACCGTGTTCCAGCACAAGTAACAGAAAAAAAATCCAAAGAAAAGCAGGAAATCCAACAAAGCATAGGAACAAATTATTATTACCCAATTAACTCTCAAAGATCATCTAACCAAGGGCTAATTAAACAATCATAGAAACAAATCCTCACTATCCAAAAGTAGCAAAATTCGTTCGAAAAAAAAAAGTTGGAAATCAGGCTCATGTAAGTAAACGAAGCAGGGATTAAAGAACATACCGAAAACAGTGTTGGTTGGATTCATAGCAACCTGGTTCTTGGCAGCATCACCAATGAGACGCTCAGTATCAGTGAAAGCAACATAAGACGGAGTCGTCCTGTTGCCCTGATCATTGGCAATGATCTCAACCCTGTCATGTTGCCAAACCCCAACACATGAATACGTGGTCCCCAAATCAATTCCGATCGCCGGACCTTCGCTTTTTCCTCCAGCCATTAATTATCCTCAATCAAATCAATACGATCGAAACCTCTCCCAACAAAAACCAAAAGAAAAACAACTCAAAATCGGAAAAGTAGAAAATCAGAAAACTTTGGAGATACGCTTGTTGCAAAGAATTGACTGTTGTTTGGGGGAAGATGGAGTTTGGGAATATATAGTACAGAGGAGAAGGGAAAAGAAGCATTTCTGTATTTTCCAGAAGGTTCAGCGCGGGGAGTTCCTGGCCGTTGGATTGGGTTTCCGTTTATTTCCCGCGTGTTTCCTAATTGTTAGTATTTTATGGGTATTAGCCTATTAGGTTATTCGAGAAAATTCTGGGCGTTTCTTAAAATTTGGTGTAAGTTTTGCGTGTTAAAACTCGTGGGCTTTCTTTGGGCGGTCCGTTGCAAATAGCTCTGCTCATTTGACTTTCCATGGAGGCCATTGGTAGATTATGTTACACGTAGTCTCCAACGGCATTTTTCTTTTTCATTTTCACAAATGCGTATTATTTCTTCAGTCTCAGTTTAATTTCCACAATGTTTTAATTAGGACTATATAATCTACAAAATTAATTGTTATAATATTTTAAAGTGAATGAAGTATTAAAATCATTATTAGAAAATACGAAACCAATTTTTGAAAAATGTTAAAATTAGAAAATTAAAATAATACTGAGATAATGTGATCTGATCGCCATGATATTTTTTAGAATATTTTAAAGTATTCGGTACTCTCTAAATTACTCTAATTATGTATAGGATACTCTAAAATCGTTCAAAATATCCTAGAATATTATAAATTTTCTATTGCTTCTGAGTTCCGAGAATTTGATAGTAACACAGTTCGGAGAATGTTTTGGATGGTTAGATTCGCCTCTAACTATGCAAAATCACTCATTTAAAATGTGTGAATTTGGAGAGAAATCCAAATCGATAAAGTTAGGAGTTTATTTAAAAGTTTTCAAAGACTACTTTCATTTGCTCATTCAAATTTCTCCTTATTAATCCTTGGTCATAAACATTCAATAGGATGAACTATAATCACGTCAATAATTTAGTATGAAGTGAACTATTATTGGACATATTATTAAGAAAAAAAAATTGTGGGAAAAAGAAATATAGTGTGATTAAAAGTTCCCATCAAGTACTATACCATGAACCAAATGAGGAACTATTACTGGTTTGTAAAACTAAGGTTATTTTTGGATCATTTTTTTAGTGTGTTTTTTTGCATAGGGAATGTAAAAATGTATATTAGAAATGTAAAAAGATGCAATGGGAATGTAAAAAGGTATGATGGGATGTGACATTTATTAATTAAAAAATTCTAAAAAAACCAATGATAAAACGAACCAAAGAGAGCCTAGAAAGTGAACCAACATTTTCGACACGAAAAGACTAATCCTTACTTGTAAACATTGAACAAATAGTTTTAAGACGACAATTGAAACTAGCAAGGTGACATGTATCAATATATATATTCATCTGGGTTGATTTTTGTAAAGTTTGATTCTTCAAGAAATATTTGCAAAATTGCAACCCGAAAATGGCAAAGGAAAAAATAAGAAAGAAACAAAACGGGATAAAACATATGTATAAAAAAAATGAAATAAACAAAAATAAAATATCCACTTCATCTCCACTGCGAACCTCTCATCATCATCCCAAGCTTCCTCCTCAACTTGGGCCATTCATGGCAGCACTCTAAAAGCTCCATAATTCCAAACACCATCTTCTCCTCCAAATTCTCAGGAGGAAGAAGAAAAGATACAACTCTAATTCGATATCCATATTTGATTCAATTCCTTAAAAAATTTTCCCATCCTTAGCCAGAAATATGGCCAAGGCTCTTATTTCATCCCCACCAGCTTCATCTTTCATTGGAGGGACCCCACTTCCTTCACTGTGTCACCGCCATGTCTTTCTCCCCAAACCCAATAGATTCGTCAGTACTAGAGTTAAATTCAGTTTACAAGAACTCCCTCCTCATTTTCAGGGCGGCTCCGTTGATTTTGGAGCGATTCTAAGTAGAGCTGAGAGCTTGCTTTACACTTTAGCTGATGCTGCAGTGGCTGCTGACCCGGCTGCTGCTGACTCGGCCACTACTACCGTTCAGAAAAGCGGAGGCTGGTTTGGGTTCATTTCTGATGGAATGGAATTTGTGCTAAAGGTTCTTATTTCATCCCTGAATGTTTTGGCTCACTGTTGATGGGCGTGTGAATTTGGGTTTACTCATGTTTTTTTTTTTATTTTGTCAAATATCTAGGATTAACTATATCATTTGGACTGCATGAGAAGGAACAACCGCATGAATCGTGGTTATGTGCTCATCTGATTTAGGATTTAGTAGATCAATCGTGACATAGATTGAAAGAAGATAATTTGCTTTGTTCATTACACAATTTGCAACTAAGGCGTTTGGTTTTTGATTTTTGGTGCAGTAGGTTTGTTCTGTATCTGAATTTTAGTTATATGAAACCACAGAAATTTCTTTCATGTGAAAGGTTTTTTCTACTTTTTTCAGATACTAAAGGAGGGCCTAACAGCTGTACATGTGCCATATTCCTATGGGTTTGCCATTATATTGCTTACTGTGATTGTGAAACTCGCCACGTTCCCTCTGACCAAACAGCAGGTGAGAGTAACTTGATACAGTTGTGGAGATTAAAGAATCCCCTTGTTTTAGCTCTCGGTTAGTTGATTGAGTTTATTGAACCGAAAGAAAGAAATGATGATTTGGGAAAGTCTTGTGATAAATGATTTGTGTCTATGTTTGTGATCATACTGGTATTGGTTTCCTTTTCATTCTTCTAACATAAGAGATAATAATGTTGTGAAAAGGTTGAATCAACATTGGCAATGCAAAACCTCCAACCAAAGATCAAAGCTATACAAGAACGATATGCGGGGAACCAGGTAAATGTTTGATGCCGTTGTCGTTTTAGCATTCCGAAATGCTTGATGCTCGAAATTATTTGTTATTTTCATGATGGAAATCGTTCCAAAGCCATGAAACCACCCAGCGGCATACATAGATTTAAGTAACAACTGTAAAGGTTCGACTAAACTAGCATTCATAATGTCCAGCATGCCAGGACTTTAAAAAGGACTTTCAATTTTGGACCATTATACTGATTAAGGGCACTGTCCGGGTGCCAGAAAGAACCCTTCTGTGTGAGGGTGCGGGGGAAAAAAACAGCTTTAATAGTGGTGATGAAGTAATATCTCTATAATCATCTAAATGATTTCTTATTATGCTCGTTTTCTATTTGACCCAACAATTGAACTTACCGCGTTCTTGATACAGAGGTGCACTAGGCATTATGCAACTCGCATTACTTTTAACTGCCTTCTGGCAAAGGCCTGGCACAAATAACAACTCTATGTTATCTTGTCTTAGGAAAGAATACAGCTCGAGACTGCACGTTTATACAGACAGGCAGGAGTTAATCCTCTCGCAGGTATTTATTTGTGCTATAAGATGGCAAATGGTTACCCTTTCCCAACTGAAATTTTATGAGAGTTTGCTGTCTCATTAGTGATACTTCTACTGGTTTTTGTTATCTGTACTTTTGAACCTATGGGAATAATATTCTTAATGTTTTGAATGGTTGACAGGATGTCTGCCAACCCTTGCCACGATTCCAGTCTGGATAGGTTTATATCAAGCTCTTTCAAATGTAGCCAATGAGGTATGCTTGAAAAGTTATGGTCAGAGGACTTTTTTCCCGAGTCATATTTTGGGAACATTATTTACAGAAAGATACTGATTAAAGTAGTGTTTTGACTCATTGTTATACATAGGGACTTTTGACTGAGGGTTTCTTCTGGATTCCTTCTTTGGGAGGGCCAACCACAATCGCTGCTCGACAAAGTGGATCAGGAATTTCTTGGCTCTTTCCATTTGTGGTACTTAAAATTTACTTTTATGCACTGAAAATGTATCCTTTGTTCATAAACAGATTTGTTCCTCCTATGATGATATGGTCCTTTCAGCTCTCTGTTCACTAATATTCAATGCATTTGTTTGTTCAAGTTACCATGGGCATCCTAATGGTCTTACCTGATTGCAGGATGGACATCCTCCACTCGGTTGGCAAGACACTGCAGCATATCTCGTTCTGCCGGTTCTCTTGATTGTCTCTCAATATGTTTCAATGGAGATAATGAAGCCACCTCAGGTATGAATAAAAGTTCAACTTTTCCCAGGTTTCTTGTATATCCATTGTTCCTGTCTAATTTTTTCTCTTTCTTTAAAATTTATTGCAGACAGATGATCCGAACCAAAAGAACACTCTTCTTGTTTTCAAGTTCCTTCCTCTCATGATTGGTTACTTCTCCTTGTCTGTCCCGTCAGGGTTGACAATATACTGGTAAGAGAATCCAGATCAGTTCCTATAAAGATAGGTCATGAACTTGGTTCTTTTTCCCTTTATCCTATCTTTGTGTTAACTGCACACTGATAAAAGAATGATCAGTAGTCTTTACCTACACATAAACTTCTTTTGATTTATCCTTGATAGAATCTGGGAGATGATTAATACACCCAAAATGTTTTATTTTCCACTGTAAGAAGTAGTTTCTGGAACCATCTGAAATTTCTGGTAAATATTGCACATTTTCAGAGCGTCAGTATACACATTTTAAGCTTCATTCTGAGAGTTAAAATGTTGATTTCATAGTCAGTCAAACTCCAATTTTGGCGTTATTAGCTTATACCAACTGTGATGTCGATTTATTAGGTTCATCAATAATGTGCTGAGCACAGCACAGCAAGTATGGTTACGTAAATTAGGTGGTGCCAAGCCTGTTGTTAATGACAACGCTAATGGCATCATTACCGCTGGACGAGCAAAAAGATCTCCTTCACAGGCAACAGATCGAAGTGGTGAAAGGTTCGTTTGCTATAGACCAAGCTTTCATTTTAATTGTGTTTGTTCTTCTTCAGTACTTTTCTTTGTGACTGACAAGTAAGTTTTGGAAAATTAATAGATTTAGGCAACTGAAAGAAGAGGAAAAGAAGAAGAAATTAAGCAAGGCTACTGCAATTGATGTTGAGACATCCGCAACAGTGTCTGATTCTGAAGGCGAGTCAGATGAAGAGTCCACGTCAAAGGTAGACCTTCTACATCTAGTATTTAACGTGATGAATAGAATATTACTTGACTCTCTGCATATGTTAAGATGAATTACCATTGCTTTTTGGTTCTGCTGGGACGGGTTAACTGGTTCACTGCTTTGATGGCTGGCATCCATTTGAGGACATTGTTGCTCTGTATCCCCAAAAACATGTGACATTACTTCTTTGATGCTCAATGAAGCATTAAAGCTACTGTATTAAGTGTGAACCCCTTTATATATATATATTACAAAGCCTGATAGCATCATGCACTAGTAAAATTTTGTCTTGTACAAACTGTTTTTAGGACAACAGGGACTGGAAAGAAACTAAAAGAAAACCTAGGAATTGTTTTTTATAATTCTGAGAAATGCGATTACATGATGGCTCAAACCTGCGTGCATCGAAGTGGAGTCTTAACTCAAATAGTTCTGCTTTGCAATTTATCATGTGTTACAAATTGATAGTTTAGACTAAACTCAGTGGCTAACAGGACCCCGCTTCTTAGAAACATCAATCATTCGATTCGTAGTTGTAATCAACTAGCTTGGTGGAAAAATTTATTCCTCTTGACACATAATGTGATTTCTAGCCATTTAGCAATCAAAAAACTGCTATACTAAACTTTAATTTTCCATCTGAGAAGTTGCTGGCTGTTATTTATAATCTCTTGATACTTACCTTAGTCCATGGAAAATCATGCAAATGGGGAACTATAGCGCATTTATTTTACATAATTTGAATTTTTCTGCACTTCTCCAAATAAAAGTCTTTCTTTTGCGTATTCATATTTGATTGATCCAACATCCACAACAGGATGATGAGGTTTTGGAGGAGGCTATTGCTTCTAGTGGTGATAAATCCATCCCTAATTATACTGGACCAAGGAGGAGTAAGCGATCAAAGCGGAAGCGGACAGTGTGAATACCTGGTATTGTAATCTATTTTTGTAGTTGTGAGCTATGATAATCTTTTGTATATCTGAACAACTGTACCTTGGTGTATAGCGACCAATTTTCACGCAGGTCATTTTTTCTGGAAAAAAATTGTCTAGCTGAACCAAACCAGTTAGTTAGCAGCTGGTCAACAGCTAGTTCAATAGACCACATACTAATGTCATATCTAGCACTATGATTTTTCTGTAATATTGATTAACAGATTGAAGAAGTAATTGTAGTTTAGCTAGCAAAGTAAACATTTCTTTTCCATGTTTTAAGGCTTGCAACATCATTTTTACAGCGAGAGGACATGTAGACGAGATTTGTATGCATTTACATCTTATTGGACCCTTTATTACCCATTCTTTCTTCATTAGCGATAGAAGTGAATTTGTTTTTTTCCATGACCATTTATCACCAGTTTCTTTTTGTTTGTGATATGTAATGACATTTAGTGCCTAAAACTTAGGTTTTTACTGTATGGTTGGTAAAGTTACAATGGTTATCTTTCTCGGGATCAGATTTGAGACATGCTAGATGCTCACTTCTCTTTGGAAGCTAACTTGATTTGATTCTCCAATACAGACACATTTTGTACAAAACCAATAAGTCCTAAGATTGTCATTTGTCTAGGTTGCGAGAGATGTATCTTAACACTTCTGCAACTGAAAACAAATATTCTGTCCTAAGGACCATAATTGCTTCATAATCTTGTTGGTGGACGATGATTTCCTGTAGGGTTCGGTCCGGAAGGTGCTTTACGTGTTTTCCTCTCGCTAACCTGCAATTATGTAGTTTGAGAACAATGATCAGTGGTGATTCGTAATGTTGTGTTTCTAGAGTGCAAGCAGGTGATGAATTTACGTACTAAGTGACTTGTAATGTGCCCTGTTGTAGTTCGTGACCTGTATTCTGCATAGCCAATGTTGACTTCAACTGAGGAAGAACATTCAAAACCAGTCAGATGACTTTTAGGTATTTAGCAAGCACATCAGCGTCCCATTGTAGAACAGTGCCTTGATCAACAATGTAGCAAGGAAAAGAAGAAACAGTTCATAATGTGTACCTGATTTTGCATCTTCAATCTTGGAAGGGAAAGCAAAGGATATTTGAAAGGCACCAAGCAGAAGAAGCCATAGGATGAAAAGGTGATGGAGAATGTCTCGCACCCTTCTCATAGTCGTCACAAGTTTGTTGAAATGGCGGAGTGGTTTTTGAAGGAATTTGATGGACATGAGGGGGTACTTTTAAAGTTCTGTTTTAGGTTTTGGCAATCATTAGGAACTTGAAAACATGGAATGTTTTGCTAAAGGTACTTTTTGGGATCCTATGCTCCCTCCATTATCATCTTCAACCTCCTCCCACAAAATAAGTGATAAAATCAGGGAATCTGATCTGATGTGATCAGCCTCTCGTCATTGTGAATTGATTTGGTTCCACCCATCATTATTACCTCCATCATGAACTCGCATATTGCCATCCACCCTTTATTTACTTTTCAGTGCATCAATCATGATGCCTTGGACCTTAATCTTCCCATGCTGATTGCAGATAGAGTACTTACTTCTCTGTACCAGTTACATTTAGGATTGCTTCTGGCTGGTGTGCTACGCTTCAATGGTGACGCATTTGTTTGATACAAGATGGAGTTTTACAAAAGCACAAATGACGTCATTTTGAGAATACCGCACACATGATGCAAAAGGAATATATATGAGGAGATTGGCATTTGCTTAAATTTTGCAAAAATAATATGGAGTTGACTACATAAAACAGTACAGGCCTATATGTGAATATCTATCGAGTACAACAATGACTCCAATGCTTGTCTTCTGCCATACAGTTCAGTTACATGAACTATATTTTTTGTTCTGGGAAAACAGTATATAGTGTTTCTAAGATTCAACTTCTTTGTTATCACCACCTCCAATTTGAAGTTTCTTGGCGGTAGATGATTCGGTAGTTCTTCCATTAACATTGTCCTCCCTCATTGAGCTGGTATCCTCTGGTGAAGAAATTCGGTGGGTGGTGGTAATGATTATTCACCGGATCATTATGAAATCAGTAGCACTAGCAAAAGTAACATGATGGATGGTCATTGATGTGGCTATTGGGACGGATAATTGTGTTCGAGTTTTGTCACACTACATTGACTTACTTACCGCCTTTTCCATTACTTTTCGGGATCATCAAAGATTTGTTATCATTTGGTTAGAACTGTGCTAATCCTAATACGATGTAAGCCAAAAATAGTAGACATTAAAACTTGTTAATGGAATGAAACTAGAATTTACAAAGTTAGCATGGGAGTTCTTAACTTCTTACGTAAACGTTAATTTTAGTTTAACCGAAAGATATGTGCACATTGCTGAAAAATTGACAGATCGAACTATCTATGGAATACTTGAAGGCCCTCCTCTAATTCTAAGTAACCTTGATGGTGCTAATCTCGCGCAACTGGTTCAAAATTTCAGCAAAATCTGGAGGAGGCAATCTAGAGAAATGCATGTTCTCCAGAGTGTATGGGTGAATAAATCCCAGAGAAAAAGCATGGAGGCAAGGCCTTTCCAGTACAGACGAAATCAATCGTTGAAGGCTGCCATGAAAACTGGTTGGAACCCTAGGCAGAATCGAAGAAGTAGCCATGCCCTTAGTTCCCCCATAAAGTTCATCTCCCAGCAGAGGGACGCCGAGGTACTTTGCATGAACCCTAATCTGATGGGTGCGCCCTGTTTCTAGCCTCCATTCGACTAATGCAGAACCGCCATTCGCAAGTATTTCAATCGTTTTATACTTACTAGCAGCGTAACGGGTCTTCCCTTTTCCGCTTGCACTGGGTGGGAAGGCAGCCATACGAATGCGATTGTTCAAATCGCGGCCAATTGGGATTTCGACACGTCCAGAATCAGGTGAGGGAACTCCGCAGGTAAGGCTAACGTACACTCTCTTGATGGTGCGATTCTTGAATTGTTCAGCCAAATGAGCGTGAGAATGCGCATCTTTTGCAACAACCAGTAATCCACTAGTACCTTTGTCCAACCGATGCACAATTCCAGGACGAACAGATGCCTCGGATGGATAGGCTATGACCTCCTCGTCGTCGTCCTCTTCAGAAAGTACATCCTCTTCAGGTGATGGTTGCGGTAGAGATACCATGGTGGGAAGACTGCAATGATACAGAATGCCATTTACTAGAGTTCCGGAAGCATTTCCAGGAGCTGGATGAACTACCATATCAGCAGGCTTGTTGACTACTAATACGTGTTCATCTTCATAAACTATATCCAATGGTATATCTTCTGGTTCAGCCCTCAATGGCTGCAACTCTGCTATTTTACAATTAACCTTATCTCCGCATCTCACCATATGAGAAACCTATAAAAAGAAAATCAAACCAAGGAAATTAAAAATAAACAACCGACAAACTAGAAAAAAAGGTTGCCCAGATTTTTCTCTTACGAGAATTTCAACAAGCACTTAACGGGCATGGGGCCAGATCAAGCTAATCACCTTAGTAATGACTCTGCCATTGACAGAAACAAGACCAGAACGAATGCTGTACTGAACTCTGGCTCTGCTAACACCGCCATCAAAAATGCGAGAAGAAACCCATTGATCCAGCCTCAGCTTTTTGGTCTTTCCATCAACAGTTTCTTCAAGTTTGAGTCCAGAGTAATTAGTGGGAATTTGGGATTCTTCGTGAGTAATGACTTCATTGTCCTGAGAAGCCGCTGAATTAGTAGCAGCAAACCTGTTGAAGAAGAAGAGTTTTGGAAGGGTAGAAGGTATAGAGAAAGGTTTTTGAATGCTTTTTCTGAAGCAGTTATTGGCTACGGAGGGAACTGAGGTCCAAGGAATGTTACTGTTAAACGAAGAAGATGATCCCATTTGCAGAGAGGTTGGAGGGAGCCAATTGGCTGAAATGAGTCATAGAAACTGTTTCGGCTACATTGTGGGCTTATTCTATTTTGTACTGGGCTAGACCTAAGTCTTTATCAACTTGACATTTTTTAACACTATAGATTAATTGGATCGACTAATGGCCCAAATTTCACATTTGAAATAAGTGAAAAAAGAATTCATGGATTTGTTCCAAAATTATTGTCCAGTTTTATATTTTAATTTTATCATACAATTATAGAAAGGAATATAAAATGTGTATCCTGACAAACGGACTCCGACAACTTGGAGATGCGGCAACAATGGTGTTTTCAAGAACATACATCCCGTCCAATTAGGTCGGTTTATCGGTCATCAAAGTTGTCGATCCGCAGTATTTTTTATTTTTTTTTATGGTTTTTGTCCTAGGCTTTAACAATTCTTTATTTACATGAGATTTCACATAATTTAAGGAGACAATAATTATCTTATTAAAATACTACTATAATACCTTTATTTAATTTTAATACAATTGTAGTCCAAATAATATTTAGTTCTAATACAATTCTACATTATATGTTATTATAGTTTCCAATGTAAGGATAGTATGGAAAAAATTTGACAAAAGATGTCACGATTTGTGAAAACCACATCTATTTTAGAATATTTGGTTTTTCTTACAACGAGACATTGATTTGTGAATAGAGGGAGTATGTTAATACTAGTAGTAACCAAAAAGAAAAGCACAAAAGTATTCTCGAAATGGCAATGAGAAACTGAATAAAAGATCTGTTTTAATGTAAAATCAGGATAATTAAAACCTGTAACTTCGTACAATAGGTTATAATACTACACCCATGAACAAGCTAATAATCTGGATAGTGCCATTAATCTATAAACTTGGTATAGATTTTGTGAAGAGAAAAGAAAAGTGCAAAGGTTGTAAGGTGATGTTTCATCGATGCATATAAATGTAGACATCGTGATCACATCTTTATATTCCGTTTATAATCACACTGATTTTGCATCTTGGTATCCTCATCTTTCTCGGAACAAACGCTCCTCCCAGTAGAAATGCTTTACTACCATTTTTGTGTATGGTCTCTGCTTTAATTTGCTTTTCAGGCTTTCTCAGTTCCATCTGCTTTCCATTGTTTTTTTCTTTTTTCCATCCTTCTCATACTTGTCGAACGTGGCGTTTTTTTCCCTTGCACTATATTGCCTACACTTTATCCAGAAAAAAGGACAAGCAGCTTTGTTTCACACACTCGTGTTAATTACTTACCAGCTCACTACTGAATTATCAGTTCATTGTGTTTTTCTCTTCCTCCTTTTTTTCAATTCTCTACCAACATTGATTAATGTAACTCGGAAGATAACATAATTAACAATTTATACTACAAAAAAAAAAAAAAAAGTTACTTTGGATGTGAAAAGATTATCACTGGATTGGCACAAAGTAAAACAATATTTTTATACGCGTTTTGCCCATAATCTGAGACACTGATCCTAGCGTGTTCAGCTCTCATCCTAACCAGTTTTTGTCCTTGCCAGGCAATCAGACAATATTATTGCTGTAAATCTCTTTCTTTCTCTTTTTTTTTTTTTTTCTCTTTACCATTTCCTTCCCCCATGGCCCTCATCTTCTTGAAAGCTGAGACGACTACGATCAATTTCTTCTCTCTTCTTTTTTTCTTTTTAGTTTTTGAGATGACAAATTTATTATGGCCAAAAACATCCCACTATTATCCGGGAAAGAAAAAAATAAAATCCCACTCGTCTCTGAAGTCTGAACAATCCCATAGATTCTGTCTGGTCAAGCACGTGAAAGGCACATAAACACCAGTAGTTCAGCCATTCGAATCTTATCATAAGCATGGATCAACCTTAAATACTTTGACTAGTTATCCTACTTATTGAGATGCCTATAAGTTAGTAAGTGGGATTAGTCACTGTTACCGACGTTGAACACCCTACAATTATTATATATAAAAAAATAATAATCCGGCCAACAACAAAATTTTACTCCCCATATAGCATAGTGCATAGAGCAAAATGTTAAATTCTTTTTTCATTATTACAGTAGAAGGTCGATAAATTAATACTTTACATAAATTAATAACTTCTAACAATTAATAATTTTTTCCGAGCCCAACTTAGGACTCATATAAAAAGTGAAGAAAATCGTTAAAATGATAAGATAATGATGTTTTAGAAAATCTCCTATATCTCTATAAGTCTCGACAATACCATAAATTAATAAATACCCTCAAATAAAAAATAATAATACTAACTAAAATATTTAGTACAATATGAACTATTTATACTTGTTTTCCAGTCCTTCAAGATGATATGAATTATATATGAAAATTTAGTATTCACAAAAATTTTAATAATTGATTAAATCGGATGTAAAGCCAACTACAAATTATGCAATCTACTAGTGATCGATCTTTTTTCTCATATAAATTATTTAATTAATTTATTAATTTATCGATTTTTTAATAATTTTTTTCTAACATAATAAATTTTAGTGGTCAAAACACAATTTATTTATAGAAGTTCTACTATACTAGAAAATATATAAGATATACTTCATATAATACTCTCTTCGATATGACATTTTGATTTATTTTAGATTTTATTTAATATGTATTTTTATTTGATAAAAAAATCTTAAAAATAATAAGAACAGGAGGGAATAATGCACACTACCTAACGAAAATTTGCTAAAACATGAGTTACACGTGGTTTCTCAAAGCTGACTGTTTCACTTTGTAAGCAAGTAGATGTTATACCCGTGTGATGCACGGGATTAAATAATAATTTTTTAATGATTTATTTTTATTATTTTATTATGATTTTATTTTTCTAACTATATTACTTATTGAAATCGAATAAAAATGATATAGAAATAGGTTTGATGTCTATGTATATAGTTGGTCAAATAGTTCACTTGATAAAGTTGATCTAAGAATTCAATACATTAAGGTATGAACCTACCAAAACAAACCAAATGTTAGTACTTAATACCAATGTGGCACCTTTAAATTCATTATTGTTACTGGATAAACTTTTTTAGTCAACAATAAAATATAAGTATAATTTTCATAATTTTAGTTAAGCTTAGAAATTCCGAAAAGAAAAAAGAAGACAAAATTCATATATTACTTGTAAAAAAAACAAAAAGAAGAAGGAGGAAATTTATGGCTACCAACCCCAAAGAAATTATTTGGCTTCCTGTTTTTTTGTAAACTTAAAGCATGACCTTATTGAATTTTACTAATCTTTTAAAGAATAAGATAATTAAAACAATTCAAATTTGGAGGACTTTTACACATTGCACTAAATTTTATTTTAAAGATTTATAAGAAAATTACATTTAGGATTGTTGATGTGGCATTCTAAGAATAAATATTGTTTCTTGTCTCTTGGTTTCTCTCTTAGAATATCCTACTATATTAGAAACAAAAACCTCCCTTTCAAACAACTCATATGATTGCCACGTGGCATGTAGAAAATACTAAATTGTCCTTTTATCTAACCATAACTAAATTACTAAATCTCTCTTTGCACTTTACGTGACACGCTTTTTTTTTTAATTTTTTCTTTATGTTTCATTCAACTAGAGTGGTTTTTTAAATTGAATTGATCAATTAGGTTTTTTGTTACAAAGTGTCAATTTTGTTTTAAGCGTATACCCTTCGGATGAAGCTTATTACAAAGCTATTAAAAATCTCCAAAACTAAGTATTGATTTGGCACGACCAATGGAGAACATCAATAAATCATCTTACTAATATTTAAATTTATTAGGATACTTTTATATTTTATCTAACATTTACTTCAACACATATATTCGATTAAGCTATTTATATTTAATAAGTAACACTTATAAAACATTTCTAAAACATACATGGCAAAATATAATTTTTTTTTTTTTGCGAAATACAAATATTTCTATGATCACACTTATAAAACATTTCTAAAATATATCGCTCCAAATATAAACTTTTTTTTTTCAAATATAAATATTTCTAAGATCTACAGATAGACTGGGCCAGGGTCGCGCATTGCGCGACCAGACATCACTAGTAATACATATAGATAGAAATAGATAGATTTCATTGACAATAATTTGCATGAAAACTTGAGCATCTTATTACGACCCAAATAACAGAAGCCCAATTCAGGCCTATATATACACCCCCCAACCTTCCTCTTCCATTTCATCCCGCCAGCATTTCCTACTTCCTACTTAATTATTCCTCGCTACAGCCAGCCATGGCAACTCCTCCTTCCTCCGCCGTCCTCTCACTCTCTTTCCTCTTATCTCTCTTCGTCCTTTCAAAAGCAACCCTGAACCTCACCGTAGTCAATCACTGCCCTTACACCGTCTGGGCCGCCATCCAGCCCAACGGCGGTTTCCCCGTCCTCGAGAACGGCGGCTTCGCCCTCCACACCAACACCCACCACTCCTTCATCGCTCCCGACACCCACTGGGCCGGCCGTATCTGGGGCCGTACCGACTGCACCAACTCCGGCGACCAGCTCATCTGCGCCACCGGCGACTGCGCCCACCGTCCCCACTGCGGCGGCCTCGGCGGCGTCCCTCCGGCCAGCCTGGCCCAGTTCGACCTCCACCACGGCCACGCCGACTTCTCCTCCTACGGCGTCAGCTTAGTCGACGGCTTCAACATCCCCATGACGGTGACCCCACACGAAGGGAAAGGGATCTGTCCCGTTGTGGGCTGCAAAGCCGACTTACTCCCCAACTGTCCGGCCAAGCTCAGGCTTATTGGGCCGGGGAACAAAGTTGTGGGCTGTAAGAGCGCCTGCGAGGCCTTTAATACGGACGAGTTTTGTTGCAGGAATCACTACAACAGCACGGAGACTTGCAGACCCACGAAATATTCCAAGTACTTCAAGGATGCTTGCCCTGCGACTTTTACGTTTGCCCACGATACCCCTTCCCTGGTGCATGAGTGCTCTTCTCCTAGGGAGCTCAAGGTCATTTTCTGTCATCCGTGAAAAAGGGGAAGCTCTTTTTTGAATGGGAAATCGTGCTTGGGAGCTGGCATTTGACTGGTCTTGTTTGTTGACCGGATCGCTAATGCTTGTCTTGTCGTACTGTTATTGTTAATGTTAGAGAAGAAGCATTTAACCAAAAAAAAAAAAAAGGAAGAACAATTGTAGGAAATCAGTCGTGATTAGTGTCTGTGTTTTGTTTATCTATGATGTATCATGTGGCTAATCGATCAATCTGATGAGATCAGTGTGATCCTTTCTGTAAGGGCAAGACGCCCAGAAATAAACGTTACTACTTCTATCTAATTGTTCCTTTTGGAAGTTATGGAGAAATTCAAGCATCCTACCTTAGAATTAGGTATTGGTCAGAAAAATATTTTGGCACCGGAAAAAAAAAATTACCTATTTGTTCTGAGATGTTATATAATCAGAAAATGCAGTTATATACTTTTGCGACTTGGAAGAATGGAAAAGAATATTAGTGCCAAGAAGATAAATTTTAAGAACGAGAGAAAGACACTAGTACTAGTAAGAAGAAAAAATGTAAGAAAATAGTAACACACGGAGCCCGGGGGGAAGCACAAGAAGGTAAGGTGAGGTGAGGTGAGAAATGAGAATATCAAGTGCATGCAGGAGTAAGCAGTGAGATGCACATTGGGGGAGATGGTCCAGATGGTCCTGGTACATGATTTTAGGGTCACATGGATATATCGTACATATCGAAATTACCAATATTTTTGTCAATACGCAGAGCACAGAGCTCGAAATTCCATGTAAGAACAAAGAGAGATGAATGTTTGCAACTTTAGGGGGAACAGAACAATAATAATAATGTATGTCGTGAGTATGATGAGGAATCTCTGTGTGTCACGTTTAAAACCATCGTTTGCCACACTACATTCCTTCCAGACCAAATTCATTGTTGGGCTCATTGTTTTGAGTATGAACGCTACAGTTTGTAATATCTTTTTTTCCGTTCTTTTGGGCAACATGTTATTTCTGTTCTTTGATAACAAAATGACTATAAATCACCAGGCCATCCGAAAAAAAAAAAAAAAACCTTTTATTTAGGACAAATATATATGCACCTTTATCACAAAAGAATCTTTAGGGTAATATGTGTTGGATGGATTAAGGTTTGCTGCGTACGTGCATACGTGCGAGGACCAATGAGATTTTTTTATATCTTGAAATATGACCTAAAAAATATCAACTTTTTTGATGACTGGATACCTGTTCGAGCCAATAGCAATTTATTTAGATCGAATTTATGACTCTATAATTCCGTACTAGTGCTTTTTTTTGGGGGTTTTCCAAGCAAGGAATCGAACTCTTAAAAAATTCAGTGCAAATACAAATTCTACTGCAACTCAGTCTCTGGAATACTACTACAAAAGAAAAAGAAGTGGAGAACTCTGAACTACATTTATAAGCTTAATTTTTCGTTCAAATCTCTCTCCATATTTTAACGTTTACCTATCCCAAAAAGATAGAGAACAAAATTCGTTGGGACCTATTAAGAAACCCCAAATTGGCAACGAGGGTAAGTTTTGTTTCGAAAGATTGTATTCTTGTTGGAGTATAGGTAGTTAGTTTAATGCTTAGTCATTGATTTCGTGAGTTCAAATTGATTTGAGGTTTATTTAAATGTTGCATTTTTTGTCTTGGTTTCCCCTAGTTTTTGTTCAATGCAGATCGTTTATACGTTTTCTCTTCAGTTTTGTTTAAATCATCTATCACACCGTTTTTTTTTTTTTGAGGGGTGGGGGGGTTTACTGGATTTTGCTTTGCTTGCTCAATTTGTGACAGTTTCGTTGATCTTCATTTGATTACCTAGCTTTTGCGTTTCTTTTTTCCCTTTCTCTTTTGGTATGGATTTTCGAGTTGGGGTATTTTAAGGGCCTTTTTTTTTTTTTTTTAACTCCTTCCATCACATAATAATAGTTCACCTTGTAAGTAATAAATTAGATTGTTTTTAGTAACAAATTATATATAATTTATAACGGGGACTAATTGCCTAATTGGATGGGACGAAATTGAAGATAATTTTTTATTTAATTTTTGGGTAGGGGCTCTTCGATACTAAATTGTTTGTAGTGGTTTTGGTTTGAATGATAATAACTAAATCGTCACCAGAGATCAACTAATATATTTGTGTGGGAAGGGGTAAATCGTGAATGTTTGCATTCGGGGTCTTGGCTAAATTGAAGCTCTATACAAATACTCCATATATTCTAAAATTATTTTTCAGTTTTGATTTTCATTTTTAATTTAGTACTCCTTCCGTCCCATAATTATTGTTCAATTTGAGTTTTTATTTTTAGTTCAAATTGTACTAAAAGTGAAATTTTAAACTGGACAATATCATAATAGTTTTAGGACAGATGGAGTAATTGATGAGTATTTTGATTTGCTAGGCTAAATTGAAGCTCTTTACAAATAATTGATTGATAATATACATAAACAATGTGTCACACTGTTCATCTTAATATATCCATGCATGCAGTCCATATCGAATTGTTCCTGTTCAATCTGACGATGACCACCACCGAACAACCTGCTCCCGGCGCTGAATCTGATAAGGATCAAGGTCACTATGAAAAGGCTGGTGATCCGTACTCCTCCTTGTCCATGTGGGGCAAAGCTTTTTTGTCTGATTTCTGTCCACTCTGATCTTTGTTTTTGTGGGCGAATTAATAATGCTCCCTCCTTGCTCTCGAAATGTGGGGGAGCCCTGATTATAACGCGTTATGGACGTGGATACCACGGGACACATGAGGGTTGGTTTGACTCAACTCTCTCTCCGGCACTTTTGTAGTTGCGCTGGCACATTCTTTCGCCTTGTATTGGGTTATTGAGGCCAGTTACAGGGACGTCATCCCCGGTGCCCAGGTTGTCCACGTCAATCCAGCGGTCACCTTAGCCGCTCTCGTCGGCCGGAGCTTCTCCTTTCCCTGGGCGGTTTGCTATTGGGCCGGTCAGCTCTTTGGGGCCATCGTAGGGTCCTTCCTACTCGCCATTATCACATCTAATGTATGTGCATGTACTATAACCGATTGGATTTTCAGTTTACTCCCTCCGTCTCAGAAAAAAGTAATCCATATTGAATTTCGAAATAATATATATTTTAGAACAAATCAATCTTAAAATTCAATTTGGACTGGTTTTCTGAAACGAAGGGCTCTGTACCCATCTTTTTGGTTCACATGTTGCACCTTATACAATCAGGTCGGGTTATCGGTGGCACCAGTGGGAAATGGGGTGGGAAACCTGAACGACGCGCTATTGATCGAAGTACTTCTTACGTTTGGCCTGGTTTACCTTATTATATACGCTACGCCGCCAAATGGAACAGATATGTTAGTGATGAAGACGACGACGACGAAGATGACCCGTACTTCATGCTTAACGCATATTCTTAACCATTTCTCATTGCCGTCATGGTCGGAGCTAGCATCTTTGTGGGAGGGCCTTTGAAGGGAAGATCGATGAACCCGGCCAGGGCTTTTGTAGTGCCACTAGTGGATGGCAACTGGAGGAACCAGTGGATCTACTGGTTGGGGCCTTTGGCGGGTGCTGCTAGCTCTGGCCTTTTCTACGATTACACCCATCCCCGAGACTCCCACTACGACTCATCAGACGAAGACGACGATGATTGGAGCTTTGTCAATTCCGATACCGATTAATTCTTGCCGTTTAAACGAGACGTCTTTTCTTCTTCGGTTCCGGGTCCAATTGAATAAAAAAAAAATTTTTAATAAAAAAATTCCCCTTTAACGGGAGTTTGTGATTTGGTGATGTTTGCGAATCCGGTTTATACTGTGACAGAACATAATGGAATTGGAACCCTTGACCCAAAAATCAATCTGGGGAAAGATATTAGTATATCATTAAACATGAAATATAACGTGATGATGCCCCAGATTATATATTTTTATTAAACACGAAATGCATAGGTTAGACAGATGCATCAACTTATTTAGCTAGTGATAACTGATAACATCATTTTACATTTTCGGATCTTTGCTGGGAAAGATCTAAGACTGGTGGGATTTAGAGGGATTAACATGGCTTCCGATCCTCACCACAATGCCATCAATATCCCTGACGTACCCAACTTTCTGTCCCCACTCTTTCTCCTCCGGCTCACTCACCCCCACTGCCCCATTTTCCAGAGCTCTCTGTAATTCACATCACAAATATGCTCCATTCAATTGCTTAATTTAACAGATTGAAACTCCAAAAAGCAACCAAAAACAAGAAGAAGGGTGCCTAATATGATGTTAATTAGTAAAAGAATCATGCCTGCGGATGTTAAGTCAATCATACATTCATATACCTTGTAGGCAGCATCAACGTCAGAATAATCAAAGCAAACCTCCACCGGCTGCCTCTCGTAGCCGGAACTCGGGATTTTCACCTGTCCGGTCAGATCATCCGTCTCGTGCTGGTGGATTGGCGTAAATGCTATCGTGGTCTGCCCACTTTCCAGCTCCCCCCATCTATCAGGAATTCACAAAACAGAGTCCAAATTTCATACAAAGAAACCAGATTTAATTTTGTTCACTGAAAGTGTCTTATCTGTAAATCATCTGTATGGCTATCCAAATTCAGATATTACAAAAAAAAAAAAAAACTCGTGTACCTGTGAGATTCATCCAAGCGACGTACGTTGGAGCCGAAAGCCTTGGCGTAAAACGCAACCGATTTGGCAACGTCTTTAACGTACACCACCGTGTAAGCAAATGCTGGTCTAAGGTTTGAATTCGATGCCATTTGATCTATAATTCCTGAGTTTCTATTTGGATGAAATTAAGGTGGTTTCGATGATCAGTAAATTGATCTGCTTTTGTGCTTGTGTTGATGAATAACTAAGAGTGATGAAATTTGAGATATAGGTTTTTATTAGTGTTTGGTCCTGGAGGTGATTCAGGGTTATTTACACGTGGGAGCGTCTCTCTTCATCTGGTTTGGCAATTCACAGAAGCAGTCATGACACGTGGACGTTGTTATTTGGATCTCTGAGCTGTTTCCGACTTGCCAGGTGGCGCGGTTTGTTTGCCTTCGCTGCTGCCGCCGCAGACGCCGATCCAGCACGTTCGAGTTCTGTTTGCTGTATGTTTTAGAAATGGGCCAAGTGGAGAAACTGATGCAATGTGTTTCTACTTCTTTCCAATGTCCGGCATTTGGGCTGTGCCATAAAATCCATCACATTTATATCTTTTAACACAAAGGCCCAAATTCAGAAGTCAACCGGAACACCAGTGACCAGTGAGGACGAAGACAGCAGCAGCTAAATCACATTTTCAGTGCATGTATATCTTTGCTGGTCATTTTATTTTAAAAGAGATCAATTACAATTCCCTATTTATTACGAGCGTGACAAAATTAACTATTCTACATGCTAACACGCTCCTGTGTGGATTATATACTCATTGGCAACAGCTCCTGAAAGTAACAACTACTTGTTAGAAAGGGAGCATAAATTGCAACTCTGTCCTTGAAGTTAGACAAATTATGATTAGAATCTTTTAAAACCTTATGTTACGTATGTCTCTTGACTCATATTTGAACAAAAGTCGGTTCTTTTTTTCTTTTTTTTTGATACAAGGCAGGGAGATCTAAAACTAACATAAAATTAAATTAGGAAAAATCAATCTTGATAAAATGCAACGCATTTGAAATAATCCCTCAACTTACCAAAAAAAATAAAAATGAATGACTATCCGTCCTCAAAAAATAGTTCACTTTGAGTTTTTAGTTTTTTACTATTTTTAGTACAAATTTGAAAACTCAATATGGACTATTTTTTTGGGACGGAAGTAGTATTATAGTGAACTTACATCCACATTGTCTAAATCTGTACTTGCATCTTCACTTGTCTCTAATTTCAAACTGTTAAGCCGTAAATGGTCGAACTGCTTTCAATTTAACTAATTAATTTTCCTTTCCTTGTTTTCCCATTTCCTTTGCCTGTTTTTGAGTTTTACCAAACTTCAAGGCTGATTTAGATAATTACGAAACAAAGTCGACGCCCCACGATAGTCCAAAATAAGGCTCACCCCACTGCATCATTCCTCCCTCTTTCCACAACTTCAACAAAAAAACCTTCCAAAACGACAAAATGACGCAACCCGACACGACACCTCAACTCAGGGTTTCACAATCACAGTATGGCTTACGGTGGAATATTACTTCAGAATCCCAGACGCTTCCCTTTTGTTCTTCTCTCAATTTTTCGAGGTACAGTTCTTTTTTTGGGGCTCTATTCCGTACATTCATTGATTTTTACCACAAATGTTTATTGTTGCCTCTTGCCACAATCGTGATGCTGATCTCCTAATTTAAACATATAACTCTTTGTTTCGAACTGTCAAGTTTCATGCTGCATCAAATTTGGTTTAAATTTGACAATAATCAGGGCCAATTTGATTAATATAGCTCTCTTAGCTGCAGAAGCTGAAAAGGGATTGTAAAGTTCTTATTTTTTTTGTTTCATTTTCTTACGAAATGTTGTCTGCTTGAACTCTCCACACGGGACATCACTTTGTACGTAGTGTGAGTTTTGTTTGTGATTAATCATTGTTATAGAACAGAAGGTGGATTATGGATAGAAGATCAATAAATTTTGTGAATTAGGACAAATGCTGGAAATTTTATTACCAATTAGCAGCTTAGATTGGAAACTTCTGTCCGAAGAGAAATGGCATTTTCAGTGGTAAATTAAAGTAAGCTTTAACAGTGACCAATGGAAGCAATTACACAGCTAATTACTTTCTGGGTAATTAGCATGATTGCTGCCATGTACATTTCACTTTTCAAATTTTAGAATTCATTTTGAATTTCACTGTGTTTATTGTCACTGTTTTGTTCTGTATAGCTGGCTTTCTCTTCGTAATTTGGTTCCTGGGAGTTATTTCAACACTGGGGATTTACTTAAATCACATGTATATTTTGTTGGTTTTCTTGTAGCTCCCGCATTATAAGATGAATGGATTAACAAGTTAGCTTTGACACACGGTTGGTGTCCCACAAATTGGCTCAATGGGTGACTCAGCTTCTGTTTCTGGCCCAAGCACAACCTTTTTAGGATCAGATAGTAGTATTAGTGTTAAGAAATCAAGAGGGCGTTTGATTGCTTCAGGCCAAAAATCATTTGAACATCAATCTTTGAGGAAACTGCATTCCCATCTTCGTTGGATAAATCCTGGGAAATTGGGTAAACGGGTGGCTGCTGGCCCTGTTACATCATTTTTACTTGAAGTTGCTGTGTTGGAAATTGTAAGGAGGTTATCCAAGGCCAAATGTCCGCTGGTTTGGTCGACTCTCCAGGCTCTGCAGGTTTTCTGCTATCCACCCTTTAAATGGATTCAGAGATGGAACCCATTTCAAGCTTTGGTCAAAGGCATGCAGGTTGATTCTTATTCCTCCTGCTTATGATCTCACACTTGCCCTTATAAGTAAACCATTTTCCTCGGTGTTGTGGAAGTGCCAGGAGAACTCACCTTAAGAATATTAGTTTGCGTTGCCATTGATATTATATTTGTTGCATATCCCTTTTGTAGATGTTGTCGCGACCATTACTTGTCATATCCATTGCAAATGCTATATCTGATTGTTCGGAAGGCAAACGTAGCCTTTCAGATGCTGAAGATCCTCCTCAGGCCAGTGAATCAGCTGCATTAGATTCCCATTTAGATGAATCTTCGTTGCTATCTGCTCCTGAAATAAGGTAAACTGTGAATTGCACTATCTTTGACGTAAGTGACTGTAGGAGTATGACTTAAACTTGGTCTTAAATTATTACGCATAGACCTATTTCTTACCTGAAACACGGGGTGATGGAACTTTGATTTACTTAGTTTTCATCTGTGGAGCCAGTTTCAGACTTATATGATTGATGTTTTCATCTGCTAATTCCTTCCTGTATAACATACTGTTCTTTTGTTGTTCGTTATGCTTATTCAAGGGTTTATTTATTTCCGGGTACTGCCCTCGTTACCCTGAGAAAAAAAAAAGGTTCATTTGGTCGATGAGTCGCTAACCTTTTGGTCCCATGTTTCAGTCTCATTTGCAGTTCATAATTGGATGTCTCCGTGATGCTTTTTGTTATTTGTACTGACCCTATCTTTTTCAGGCTAACTTCATGTTTGGTTATCCATGTTTTTCAGTACTGGTAATAAAGAACCTCAAATTTCATCTTCTAAAACTTGGTTGCTTCAGCTCTATGAAGAACTTCAGCGTGAGGGAATAACCTTGCCTGCGAGGTATGTCTGATAGTGAAACTACTCACACTCACAGTGTTCTGTTTCTCATGTTAAATTTCACTAATGTAAGAATTATTCTGAAACAACATGAATTCGCGAGGTTTACAATTGATGAAGAAGTCCACTTGCTTTTAATGCAGAATTTATTTGGCTTGATCGTGTGTGTTTCAATAACAAATATTTAGATAATGTAGATGCCTATTTCTTTTTTCTAGCTACTGTTCATGCATCAGTATTCTAACCCTGTAATGATCTCCAAGCAGATAGTAAAATATTTGGCTAGTCGTTTGTAACCTAGTCTGGTATTGTTCCTTTTTCTTCTTGCAGTGAAGCATGAGATAACTTTTTTTTTTTTAAACTTTTTTTTTCAGAATTGATGACGATGAGCTTGAAAGATTCTATGCTACTGTAAATGGCAATCTTTCAGCCTGTATATCATTGGTGAAGAAGACAATATCTTGGAGGGAGACTTACAGAATTCTTTCCTTACAAGAACTTGAAGTGTGGTCAAATATGGTCTTTTGGCATGGATTTGATGCAAAGGGTAGACTCTGCCTTGTTGTCCGCCTTGGATTGGCTTGCATGACTGTCCCATTGGCTGACAGACCTCAGTTTGCTCAAGCAATTGGTATGTTTTTCCACTCGTTAGTGTAAGATCTCTTTGATTCCCCCTTTCAGATTTCATTATTTGGCTTATCTGGGTATAAAGGAATGCTGATGCGTGACATGGTTGATCGTGTATTGGCATATTTCTAAGATTTTTTAAGTTGATTTAGTTCTTTCTTGTCTTTTATATTCTTATTAGGACTTGTTATCTGATTTAGTGTAGGGCTTGAGTAAGCTAAGATGTCTAGCTGCACTGTGTCTGCTGGATAATGCTTCAGAGCTTTCTTCTTATTCTTGCGATTTTTGAACGTGAAGTATGCAGTTATTTGTTCAACCTAGGTCCTGGTCTTATGATTACTGAATAAACATGTATGCTCAATAAGATCTCAAGTTTTCAGAGAATTTTGTCCGCCCTTTAGGCGAGTTTCCCATTTTTGGTGGCTCTATCGTATTTCGCTTTTGTAGTGAATTATGAGCATATGCAGTATGATTCCTTAATGGGGATTCAAACTAGACAGATAGCCTTACTATTCATATGTTAGTGAATTATGAACATCTGCTGTTATGCCAGATCACCAAAGATGTTTGTATGATATCCTTTTCAAGTACAATTACTACTTTAGAGCACTGATCAACTGAAAAATGGCTGTGATTGCAGTTTCACAGGTAGAGTATGGAGTCCTTAATCTAACGGACCATGAACATTCTCGAATTACTGTCTTGGTGGACTGTGAAGGGTTGTCACCTCTGAAATTCCCAATGAAAATATCTTTAACTTGTTCTAATATTCTTCAAGAACACTTCCCGAAGCGTCTTGGTTGTGTGTATGTTATACGACTTCCTCCAGTTGCCCGAGTCATTGCACAAACTTTTATCCAGGTAAGCTTCTCTTTCAGCAATTTTCTGTTGCACGTCTTTCTTCTTTTTGATAGTGATCTCAGTAAATGACCTCCATACCACTCTTCCTCAGTTCCTTAATCCAGGAACGAGGTCAAAGCTGAAGATTCTCGGGGATAGGTATAAAGCCACTCTCTCAGAGTTAATCAAGGAACTCCCATCATGTCTTGGTGGGTTGTGCACATGCACGATATGTTCAGGGGAAGAAAAAAGCATTTTCGAGGAATTTTCAATCAGGGAAACAGATTTCACCGCTTCAATTGAAAATATAGCTCGTGAAGATGTTCTGCCAGAACTTGATGCTATCTATGACTCTTATACGTGGAGTAGCAGTGAACATGTATTGAGAAAAGCTGTCGTAGGAGTTTTAATTTTCTGGGTGTTGATAGTTTTACTTGCTGGAATACATGATCCGGATAGCACACCATTTTAAACATCAAGTAAGATCATATCGTTGTGGTTAATCTGTCGAAATGAAGTACTTATGACTCTGTATAGTAGCGTGTTCGCATTCATAAATTCAATAGCTGTCCAGGAGTGTAATTACTGAGCTCCTCATGATAAGTTTTGTACGTGTGAGGATATTAAATCAAATCCGAGATAAGCTGAAGATTGTGCTTCACAAAGTGATTGGGTTAATTTATGCTGTTTAGGTCAAGAAATGTCTGTTTTGTAGTGTTAATCCACGAGGATTTTAGATGCAAACCCCTATGAAAATCCTATCCTTAAAACTTATGTCATGACTAAATTATTCGTTATGCACTTGTGCCTTTTCCTTTCATGGTCTGCACTTTCTTGTTTATATGCACGTGGACATGTCCAGACAAAACAACCCATAGCTTAAGTTACCGAGTGGTTCCAGGATTTGGTTTTGTCCTGGATTTTCAGTTCAATGTCCACCTATCTTCAGACTTCAGTCCAAAATAAAAATGGCAATCAGTTATCCTCTTATCATCATCTTTGCTTATAATAAGAACCTAAATATGTCACATTTTCTCTTTATTGATCCAAATGACCAAATTTTTGTACCCACTGAAACCCTGCTACCAATCTAATTTTGTTAATAGCTCTAAAACATGTGCTATTTGCAATGAGATTGCTTGCTTTTCTTCTTCTAAACCATCTTGGAAATTGTCAAAACATGTCATCTTCATTACTACGCTTTGTTGAAGTGCACAATTTTCAAATAATACTTTTTTTGTCATCCAAACCTTAAAGAAGATATTCCACATTGCGTCACCTTTTTCCGTATATATTTTTTGGCTTTATTGCCGAAAGAGTATTGCTTGCCAGTTGATTTGAATCAAATTCAAAGTCTTTATTTTACTTCCTTACCCCACTTTCTTTCTTCTGGAAATCACTAGTTTTATTTCAAATACTCCTTTTATCCCATTTTAATTGTCCATGATGCTCTGTATTGAATAAATTACTTTACAATATAGAGAAGAATGACTTTTCACCTTGGAAGAAATATCATTCATTGGTTAGTCTTAATCGGCATAGAATGAATCTTATCTTCCTAATCAATTGTCATCCACTTCCAATTGGTTGTTAAAGAACGAATTGGAGGAATGCCCCCAGTTGAGCTTCCTTGGTGAAACCGTACAAAGTTCAAAAGGTAACATTTTTCAAGTGGATTAGAGATCGGTTTCGTACTTTCTTTGCTTCTTCCTCCTTCATGCTCTTTTCCAAAAAGAAAAGAAAGGGTTGCGAAAAGTTAAAAGGCAAAAATGCACATCTTCAAATTGGAGGAGAATAAATGATTAAATCGGCTATTGCTTATAGCCAAAAGATTTTCTTACATGCAGCTAATAAATTCGTTTCCTAATTTTTAGACTTTTCAAAGAATAAAAGAAAGTTAGTAGCGTTAGCGTCTCTCCATAAAATAAAGTAACAGTTTTTTCCTAACTACACCCACTTTCAACAAGAATTACTCATTCCTTTTATATTATTCTCTTTACCCCAGAAAAATAGTCCATATCGAATCTTTAAATTTGTACTAAAACTGTATTAGTTACTCCCAACGAAGGTAGCATTACTCATGTATAAAACAAGAATATAATTATTTTATCAAACAAAAAAATTAAAATTATTTATTTTATTCCGACTCGACGAGGAGCCTAAAAATAAAAATATGTAATTAGAGTGTAAACGACTTTGAGTACAAAAAAACATCGATGTTTCCCCTACCATCCAATAACATACCCAATTGGGATCAGAGTTCTAAAACTCATCTTAATCTGTTCCAGAACCCTACAATAAATTTACTTTACTGAATTCACTTGAAATGCCTTCAATTCACCTAACCCCTACTCAATTAGTTCCAAGTACAGAGGTTCTAACTTTTACTGACTATAAGAGCTACTATGTATATGATCTAAGCACCATCAAAAGGTAATTATTTGCATTGTAAATGACATTTCTGGTAGTGTAATTTTTATTTTTTTTTTAAACCAAAAATTAGAGTTGGCCCTCCACAAAAAAGATGTTTCCTTTTTGGGTAACGAAATGGTGGGGAAGTTTTTGAAAGCGTTTGGACGGGGGAATGACCTTTCAGCTTACGAAGTAGTAAAGGCTAGTGCTCTCTGCTACTGTCATCACCCAAACCCAAAACTTAAAGCCAGCTGACGTCCGTTTATGTGGCCGGCCCCGGTCCACTTTCCTTCCTTGGTGATCTTTCACATTATTTCATCGTTCCTTTCCTCTTCTGCATGACCTAACTTCTTTTTCCCATATTCATTTATTTTTTTATTTTTTTGAAAAAGATTAATAGCTAAAACGATTTGCGATTTTTCGTGCACTATGATGAAATAGAGACTCTAGCTAATTTTGATATTATGTAGTACACTCTTTACGGATTAAATTATGTCAAAATAAATTGTTTATTTTCCTCTATTTTATCTCATAATAAGAGTCTCGTTATCATATTGAGAAATTTAATTCACTGTTTTCTTTTTTCAAACCAAAATATACTAGTAAATTAATTATATAAGATAGACAAAATAGCTTGTTTTACTCAGTGAGTTAAATGTTTAAAGCTATAACTTATGTATATCAAGTTTTCCTGTAAAAGCATCTGGCTGTTGATCATGAAATATAGATCTAATGAATGAAGTGTAAAGGCATATGAAAATGTGCAATTTAAATTTATTGTTATCTCTATCTCAAAAAAAAACATTGAATTTTAAAATTTATAATAGTTTTATTACAAATTTGAAAACTTAATGTGATTTTTTTTTTTTTGGAACAATGGAAGATTAAAATTGAAATATTCAACCTTTACTTTTTTTTTTCAATGCATGCACCTACCTACTTATAAAGAATCAATATGCACATTTGCTTATCAAAAACTTCCATCCTAACACATTTGCACATTTCTCTTTTGCACGACCTAACAACTTCCATCCTCTTTTTCTTTTTTTTTTTTCATTATTTTCCTTATAAAAAAGCTATAGGGGAATTAAGAAAAAAAATCCACCATTGCTAGAGCTATTCACTTGGAACCGAATTTGCTGATGTCTAAAATCCCAAAAGCAAGAAGCGGGGTCCCATGTATATATACACCTCAAATTGTTTGTTATATATATGATTTTTTTAATCATTTTTTATCATAAGTAACAAATATTTATAGTTTTAATTCTTTAATTAATGTTGTAAATGGTCAATTCATGCACACAACTTTGGGGGCTAAGTAAAAGGTGAAATGCCGCACAATTACAATGGAGGGTGCAATGTGACGTGGTAATATAAGGCTACAATGCTACTTTTTGCCCAAACAATATACTAAATAGTGCCGCTTGCAATCTATTTTGTGGTGTACAAAACAAAGGCAATTGATTGATTACACAATATCCCACTTAAAAGTCCTCAAATGGCTTCGTGTCACTGTTTTTAACGAGAAAAAAAATCCATCCTTTCCACAATTGATTTATTGACATCAGCTACTAAGGACACTTGAAAAGTGGGTACATATTCCCTCCGTCAAAAAAAAGAGAAAAAAAAAAATTAAAAACAAAAGAAAGAATAAAAAGAAAAAAGGAAGACAAGGAAAAAAAATAGGGTCGATGGCGAAATGTATAGTTTGTATATTCCTCCCTCTTTCAGGTGCAGGCTCCACCAACATCCAAAATAGACCTGGCTTTCTGGCGATCATTTATGTGTACGGTTCTTAACTTCTTATTGCAAAAAAAAGAAAATCTTTTTTTTCCCGATATGACACTATTTTCAAAGCGTATTTGCTCATATGTGTAAATCAACCGTGAGATAATTGTGAAAATTATTTTTCTTCAAAATTACACCTTATCAAATGAGATTCTCTCTTAGAGATGTCAGTTCATTTGAAAAGTTTATAACGATTATAAATATATAATATATGCATGTAGATAAAGATGTTTGGGATTACAAATTTTCAAATGATTTTTTTTTAACTCAATATGCAATTTTGTCCGAAAGGAAAATTGTTATCGTCGTAACAAATGACCCAAATATTGTTTTTACAAATGTGAGACATTTGAATTCATGAAAGGCTTGTTTCCTGACATGCTAGGAAAATAAAAATATATAGCTCACTTACTACGTATGTGAACATGTCGTTAAAATTATTTCACGCGTATAAAATTAGACTAAACAAATACGTACTAACAACTTGCCCACAAGCAAATCAGACGAAGGAAGCTTCATTTAACACTTGAATGTGGAAACCTTAAAGCCAGAAGCTTCTTCTTTCTTCGTTGATTTTTTTCAGATTAAATACAGAAAAAAAAAATGCGTCAATGAAAAGATTAATATACGGGGGAAGAGACATGCTTTAACGAACTTCGAGCAATATAGTAGTAATGGGGAACACGATCGATCCATTTAAATTTACAATTTTCCTCGTCTCAAGAGAAACCAAATTTGACCCTTTGTTCACATCAAAGGATCACAATCTCAGCAACTCCCTTAAAAAAAAAAAAAAAGTCTCTAAAACTATAATTAAGAACCTAACAAACTTAAGTTTGCAATTTTGCATTTTGTGGAAATCCATGTCGGAACTCAACTTGTGTTCATTCCTTTAACCATCTTTCTGTGCTGTCTCCGTAATTAAAATAGCATTACATTTTACTTTTGGTTCAAGGGGAAAAAAAAGAAGTTTGGACTTTAAAATTAACAAATTTCTTTTTTCAAAAACAAAAAATAATAATAATAATAACAGTAGTAGTACGTGTTTTGCAATTTGCATGATCGAGCTAGCTCGCTAGCCATCGCAAAACCCGCCGAAATAGACTCAAACAAGGAGGCTCCAGTAACAATTTATTTTTTATGTACAGTTTAGGGTTCAAAAAGACAATTGATCGAAAATTTGAAATACATATTCGATGTGCTTTTCTCCGATATTGCGAAATGTAGAATATTCGCATATAAAAGCCTGCTATAATTTATTTTCTCTCTGAATTCAACGGTCAGAGGTGTAATATGAATTCAACGTCGAAGTGTTCGGAACAACCCCGCTTTATTGGCTTAAAGTATGATTTATATAAATTTTCTATATATAACCTTAAAGTATAATTACTACAAGAACATGGGGGCAATAACTAAAAAATTTATGTGTCAGACAAACATTAATCATAATCTTTACTATGTAAGAAATGTTGGGGGGCCGAATAATTATAACTTAAGTACTGAAAATTAACGTTAACGTGCAATGTTAGTACTATATATTAATTCAGTGCTGTCGTTGTATTTCTTAATTAAGTTATCATGTCAATTATATATGGCCTGAATTTTGACTATAATGTTTCGTTAATTAAAGTATAGATATGTTGTACGACACAATGTTTAATCATTTCGCTGTTTGTTCAAACTAGACGCTGCTGAATTCTTCCCCCTTGAAAGTGAGACTTCACCAACCCTATATATATATTTGGTGGCTAAAATTGTTTTGTTGGACACGTGCAAATATATACTACTTAGTATGATACGCTTATCAATATTGTCAATTTCCAATTTTCCGGCAAGTGTTTGGCCATTGGATATGCACATCATGTTATTAATTGCATGTTTATAGTGTATATGTATTTTTTGGTACTTTAGTGTTAAAAAAAATAAAAATGAATCATTAGCTATTTAAGGATAAGTACTCTTTATTCACTTCCTTAAAAGAGTGGTGTTGTTATATTGGTTTCATTTGACAAATAAGTTTGGGGATCAATAGTGGTTCCCTACTTATTCCCGGCGTAACTTGAATCCGTAATCTATTGGTCAACAGGTGAAGCGTCTTACCACTAAATTGCACCTCGTTATCAGAAAAAAAAAAAGAAAAAAAAAACCTTTGGATAGAGATATATACTTGGAAAGAGTTATTTATTTTTCTTCGTCCTGCAAATAAGATTCTTATTTATGACTATGGGAGACAGTTTATCAAATGGTTAAATAATTGAAAGACATATATAGATATCCTTCATGCATGATCGGGAAGATGAAAACAATGAAAGAAGTAAAAAACACGAGAAAGTAACCCCAGTAGTTAAGTGTACATAACTACAAAATAGAGTCATTAAGAGAACAGTTACAATAAAAGATTAATTAACTCATCAGTCCGTTTCACTAGCGAATATCCATGAAATTATACTGGTACTGTGGTACATTAGGAAAAATATATTATTAACGCATGAGGGCATGCAGTAAATAATCTCCCTTGACGATTTACAATGACATAATTTTCATATTAATATTCGTTGAATTTTGACTAAATTAAGGGTTCATTTTCAGATATCAATAGATTTTCAATCTGCATAACACGTCGCAACATTTTTACAACTAAATCGCATTGTTTAATTGTAGCATACTATATAGTACGTACTGCCCAGCTAGCTAAGAAATTAAGGTTCCTCATTTAAATCATGGCATGGAGATTAATAATATTATCATCGATAAAACTTTATTTAATTAGTACTTCCAAATCCCATCTTTAAGTAATCATCAGCTCCTAAATCCTAATGTTGCCTCATCATCACTCTAAGTCATGTCTCATTAACAACTATAATAATAGAAAAATCTCCCATATTATGTAGAATCCACCTTAAGGTGGCCCCACCCCACAGCACACCAAGCAATCCATTTTGATTTTCCCTCCCTATAAAACAACAGCTTCTCCACACATTCCAGAACACACCCTTTACACTCCAATACTTCTCTCTTTCAACTGCTTCCAGTTTTCGCCAAAAATTTTTGGCTTGGAATTCGAGAGGGTAAAAGAGAGTACAAAGCAAATTCTTCAATACTAATATACTTACTAACTAATTAGTTAAGCATAATTAGTTGGTCTTACTCATGTTCGCGACCTAAATCTCTAGTTGTATTCTAATCTGTGCTGGACGATTTCCAGAGTTACTTAATACATAATCGGATTCTTTTCTCGTAAGGTTAAAAAGAAAAAACTATGGCTATCATAAGTGACCAATATTGTGATCAACATGCACGGGCGGCTTGGAAATCATGCATGGCGTCAGCATTCCGGACGGCGGTGGCTTGCATAATTGTCGGCTGCGCCACCTTGTTCGGGCCCACCTCATTGAAGAACCAAGTCACACTGCCGGCATTTTCTTACGTCACGGTGATCCTAATCATAACCGACGCCACCTTGGGCGACACGTTCCGAGGATGCTGGCATGCGTTGCATGCTTCGCTCTTCGGGATATGTCCGGCCATTTTGACCCTTTGGCTGATCGGGCCGGCTCAGCTGACGGCGAGCATCACGGCCATCGCGGTGGCTGCGAGCGCGTTCGTGGTGGTGGTGCAGGAGAACAGCCACTTGATAGCCAAAAGGATTGCGCTGGGGCAGATTGTTTTGGTGTACGTTTTGGCATTCATAAACGGGCCAAAAGCGGACCCGATAATGCACCCGGTTCATGTGTTGGCCAGCACTTTTGTTGGGGTCGCGGCTTGTGTTTTAGCCCTCTTGCTTCCTTACCCTAGCTTAGCAACCTCCGAGGTAAATACTCAAATCTTCCGTTTCACATACTTTCAATTAAGAGTTAGTATAAAGTTTTGCATTTTCAAAGTCGTAAAATTCAACCCAAAAGAAAAAAAAAACTTATAAGGCAATAAAACAAATACTACTCCTTTTGTCCCAAAATTATTGTCCAGTTTGAGATTTCACTTGTAGTATAATTTGAACGAAAAATAAAAAACCAAACTGGATAATAATTATAGGATGGAGGTAGTACTAATTTTGCGAAGGCAACAGAATGTCTATTGATGATGATGATTTTGGATTTGACTTTAAAATGAATGAAATCATGTCTAGCTGGTTTGTTGTTACTCTCTAAAATTCATGGCTATTAGCCTATAGTACTTTGAGATCATGGAGACTACTGTTTTGTCTCCTGTGTGAAGTCAAAAATTTGGTGCCGTACTTCCAGTACATCATGTCGAGTAACTACAACTTAATTTCGTTACGCTTTCTTTCTTTGCGGTGTATTTATATCTCTTATTAGAAATGGATATTCCTTGGAAAATCTATAGCTTCTTAGCTTGAGTGAAGATTTTCTTAAGAAAAAGAAAATGGGATAGAAGATAATTTTTTCCATCAGTAAAATGGTTCAAGAAAAAAAATTATACAGAGATATATACGAAAGAAACGTATAAAAATCATTAATTACGTTTTATTTTTTTTAAAAAAAACAATAACCGGTTATATTATATTTTTATTTTATATATCACGTCATTTCGTGCAACATTTCAACACAGTAATTCATTTTTTCAATCATTATTGACGTCATTTAGTGGAAAGAAACTGTGTTTGTCGCCTGAGGTGTCAAAATTACATGGAACCGCATTTCGAGAATTACCTCTAATTCAAGGCCACATATAGTGTTAGATTGTGGAGAATGCTGCTCTCTGTTTTGTCCTGTGATAATGTTATGTCAACAATTATTATATGGTACCGTACTCCAAGTACATTTTTATTTTTCTTACGACTAAATTTTTTGACGTATTTTTTTTTTGTTTTTATTATTCTTTTGGTAAAACAGGTAAAAAAGAATTTCAAGCTTTTCACTAAGAATGCTTCCGAGAGGCTCAAGGTGTTTGTGAAGGCATTCTCTGCTGAAGATAAAAAAAGTGCAAATGCATTGATATCACAAGCCAAGTCCATGGCCAACATGGGAACCAAATTACTCAAAACCGTTAAATCCAAGCAAGTAAGAACTACTCAAATATACCCTCACCTTTTTAAATCGTACTACCTCCATCCTAAAAAAAAAATACACATTGAGTTTTCAAATTTGTACTAAAAATAGTACAAAATTTAAAACTCAATGTGGACTATTTTTGTGGAATGGAGGGAGCAATATACACTACATATAGTCATACTTAGCATATTTTCGTGTTATGCATAAGTAACTCACTGATTTACCATTTCTCAATAACTTGTGTATCTAACTATTTTTGTATTAATCTTCTACAGGAAAGTATGGCATGGGAAAGAATTCCAATCAATTTCTTCAAGCCTTATATCACAAATCCAGCTGAGAAATTGCACCATCTTGAGACACCTTTAAGAGGGATGGAAATTGCTGTGTCATCCAATAATGAACAGTTTCCAGTTGGGATACTAAACTCAGATCAGAAGCTCAAAGATGAAATAACAAGAACTGAGAACCACATTGCACGTCAAATCAAAAGCATGCACTTAGTTTCAGCAATCACTATCCCAGAAAACGTAGTTGATCACCAACATCATCTGCCAGCACTTCCTGATCAAACCATTCCATTGGACAAAAAAGATTTGCCTTCATTTTTTTTCCTGTTTTGTTTGAAACTCCTACAGAAAAAATCCATGGCTGCTGCAGCCATTAGTACTCAACCATTGATCAGTAATCCAAGCAAAACAGGTCCACAAAAAGAAGAAGATGATGGTGATCAGTCTTTTCTCAAAAGTGCATGGAAAAATTTTGCCAGTTATTTGAAGAACAAGAGGCTTATGCCAGCTTTCAAAAGTTCACTTTCATTAGGCCTTGCTGTTTTCCTTGGTGCAATTTACAGCAAGGAAAATGCATATTGGGCAGGACTGCCAGTTGCCATTAGCCTTGCAGCTTCAAGAGAGGCAACATTCAAAGTTGCCAATGTTAAAGCTCAAGGCACTGTTTTGGGGACAGTTTTTGGTGTATTTGGTTGGTTCATGTTCCAAAAATATGTCCTCATCAGGTTACTATCACTCCTTCCATGGTTCATCTTTTGTAGCTTTTTGCGGCGCAGCCGGATGTACGGCCAGGCCGGCGGAATCTCAGCTGTTATTGGTGCAATTTTAATCTTGGGAAGGAAAAACTTTGGCCCTCCTAGTGAATTTGCCATTGCAAGGATAACAGAGACTTTTATTGGGTTATCTTGTTCAATTGCTGTGGAAATGATCTTGCAGCCCACAAGGGCTGCTTCCCAGGCTAAAACTGAGCTTTCCAAGAATCTTCAAGTGATTAAGGAATGCGTTGGTGGGATTAGTCTCAATGCCAGCAAAGCCAACTTGGATGAAAGTTTAAAGATTCTGAAAGTCCAAGTGAATGAATTGGGGAAATTCATTGGAGAAGCTGAGGTGGAGCCCAATTTCTGGTTCTTGCCTTTTCATAGTGCTTGCTATGGTAAGCTTTTGAGGTCATTATCAAAGATGGTGGAGTTCATGGTATTTACCACTAGTGCAATTGAGTCATTCCAACAGGAAGAAAAAGGTGGGAAGATGGACAGTAATTTGTGGAAGGAAAATGTGAATAGGCTAAATCTTGATCTCAATGTTTTCAAGAACACCATTTGCTCTTCAATCATGTGTTGTGAGGAGGTCAGTTTGATCAAATCACTCCAGGCATTAGACAATGAAATTGAAAAGAAAAGCATTGCTACTGATCTTGAATTAGGCAAATCCAAGATCACATTTTCAGGTCCCAAGGATCAGGAGATGATGGAGAAAAAACTTGCCTCATTTCTTCAACATTGCCAGCAACTACTTGATGATATCAAATCTGATGAGAAAGATGAGATGAAGAGCCAAATTTTGTTGAGTTTGAGTACTTTGGGCTTCTGCATGGATGGCCTAATAAGGGAAACCAAAGAGATTGAGAAGGGAATGGTAGAACTTTTGCAATGGGAAAATCCATCTAGCCATGTGGATCTGCATGACATTTCAAGCAAGATCAGTGCTCTACAAACATCTGACCTGTAGAATAAGAATAACTAATCAAAATATTTTGTATAAATCAAATTGTAACTTTTGTATCTGATGATACTGTAATATGCTTGGGAACAATCAACCTAAGCAAACTAATGCATTGGTTAATTTATTAAAAAATGGAACTAGTAATAATTATTACTCAGAGTTTATGGGCCCAGATTCAGTAGGATATCTCCAAAAGGGCGGGCCTTGGCTAACACAAATAAGGAGGCCTTACTGTTGTAGCAAACTGGGAACTGGTCCAACATTAGCTAACGCTAACACTACCCACGAAAAAAAATACTAACATCACAAGTACGGAGCCAGAAACTACAAATAGCGCGGCCCTGGAAAGCTACGTGGCAAGCAAAAAGTAAAATGTCATGTGGCTGCTGGGATTCGAGCCCAGGTCCCCACGGCCACAACGTGGAATTCTTACCACTAAACTACAGCCACAATTGTGTGTCTAGTGAATCCGTTTTAACTTATTTATATTATCTTTAACGGCCGAGAGTTCACAGTACCACAAATTTGCTGCATAGTACAAAGTATACCACATTCCTAAAGGGAAATTTGTGAAATCATAGTTGAAAGAGAGCAAGGGAAAAATGTTCGGGCTAATTATTGCATATATTCCAAGCGGAAATTTGTGAAAACATAGTTGAAAGAAAGCGAGGAAAACATGCATGTTATGGCTGATTATTGCGTATGTAATAATCTATTAACAGACAGTATTTACAAATTACAATCTACATCAAACATGTATGCATCATGCATGCGGTCATCAAGACATCAATCAGACTAGATACAACTCACGTTATAAAAGATTATTAGCCAGCTATATTATACAAAATGATGATGATGTTTTACTGTTTAAGGCGCAACGACACGTTAAGTTTGTAGGTCATCAACAATATTTCAATAATTTGAATCATTATCATCCATACTAATTATAAAAACGTGACTTAAGTGTAATATATATTCACGACTTGCTCTCATACCCCCCTGATAGCACACATAATACCACATGTTAGTTAATTACTGTATTTTATTTTATTTTTCATCGTGATGTGGCAACACAGCTTCATTTGCTTGCTATTACTCTTTCTTGTTTAGAGTTTGCTTACTGTTAAGTACCTTTAGGGCATGTTTGGTTGTCTCTGAATTTAGATGAGAATGTAATCTTTTTCTAGCTAATTAAATGTATCGTGAAAGTTAATTATCGTTAATAATAGAGATTCTTCTGTTATTTTGAGTTCATATTCTTTAAAGGATTGTTAAATGTGTATAGTCGTTTTACCTATTATCTACGTATTATATTACAACTAGATGGATTGGACGCGCTTCGCGCGTACGAAAAACATAATGACATTTTAAAAGTGAAATTTAAATAATAAAAAATTACAAGTTACTTTTTTATTGTTATATTGTATTCAAAATATATCAACAATAAATTTTAACTTAGAAAGTTTACTATATGCATAACTATATAGATCAACGAAAATGATAATTTCTGAATTTCAACAAAAGTGACACATAGTATTCTAATCAAAAAAAGAAAAAACAACAACTAATACATGATATATCAAAGATGAAAATAAAAATAAAATGAAAAGAAAATAACAATTTAGGTAGTTACCTCAAAGAACTTGTGATAGAGAGAGACATTAAGGAGGGTTAGGGCAAATGCTTTGAAGAAAAAAAATTCAAGCAAAAGAGAAGTGACAAAACTTTTGCAATTGAGAATTATATATTTCTTATCTTATGCAACCTGTCTTTACATTCTCACAAAACAAAAACATTAAATTCCAAGAAGAGAAGAAATGTAAAAAAAACATTAAAAAGTTTGGAGTGATTAGAATTAGTTATTTGGCCGTTTGAATTAATAATAAATAATAAATTTTGGTTAATCTTAAAAATAAAAAATAAAACAGAAAATTAATAATGGAAGGATATTAAAGATGAGAGTAGGGAAGATAGAGTTTGACGGGAAACAAAACTGGGTGTAACGGTTGTCACAAGATCAAACAATGTAATGAAAGAGATAATGGGGTTGTGATGGTAAAATTAAATTTAAATGTGTCGTGGTAATTAAAGTAGAGATAAATGAAAGAGGTGAAATAGTTAAAATAATAAAAATTTATTTAAATGATATGGATTATGTGGTAATTAAAGTGGAGGACTACCAAACTTTAAAGTTATTCTGCAATTATAATATAGGTAATAATAATAAGTAGTACTCCATGATCTCCAAAATTAATTTGACCGAAATAGACTTAATTAAAATATTTTTACAATTTTTTTTTGTCTCTCTGTCTTATTTAAAAAAAATCACTTAGTTGAACTCAAAAAATAAACTAACTTTTTTTAAAACACACGAAATATTAATTTTCCCTGTTGATGAAATGTCAATAATTTCATAATAAATGCATTTTCAACATCGGGTTGATATCCTTGTAAGGCATGGTAAAGACCTTATTGCTTGTCAATCAAAATTATGGAGTCTTTTATGCGAAACGGAAAATAAAAATAAAATAAAGTGAAATTAGAAGGGGGAAGAGGTGGGGTTGTTTGTAAACTTCTGACTTTTATTATGGTCTGATTCCGTCGTGGAACGGAAGCCGGAAGGCAATTAATAGAAAGTCAAAAAAGAAAAAAAAATCTAATAATTAATACCAGAGCCATCGTGAATCTATCTATTTTATAATTACCAGAATATGAATTCGCACATACTTCATACAAAAATTTGTCACTTACCACTTCAAATACGACAATGGATGGAAGTGTCAATTATTGAAATACGTCAAGCGGTATTCAGAACAACCGTTGATCAACGACCATTACTAAAGGTTGATTTCATTTTCTTTTAGAAGGAAAAAAAAAAAAAAGAACAAGAAAAACAGCAGTAAGAAATTGAGGAAGTCATCAACTTTAAAACGAGTACTCCCTCAATCTTAAAATTATTGTGCAGTTTGAGATTTCATTTTTAGTACAATTTAAACTAAAAATAAAAGCCCAAACTGGACAATAATTATAGGACGAAGAGAGTATTTCTTATCAATATTCGAAATTAAAAAATCATTGTGGTTGTTACAATTATAGATCAAGGTTTTGTCATGTAAGTTACAAAGTACCTATCGTAATTGATGGTTGAAAATGGTTGGAAAGAGAGAGAGATCCATAGAGAGAGATGGAGAGATTTTTTAAGTTTTATTGTTGTTGAAGAAAAAAAAAAAAAAGAGGGCAGAGTGAGAAAAATTAGTTCTACAAATCATAGCTAGTCATGATCACTCTAATTTCTACCGAAGTATTCATTGTATTCCATAAACACAATTGGTAGGGTGTCAAGCCAACAAACAATTTAACCTATTTCCAAACTAATGTAGTACAGGAAAGTAAGGTTGTCTCCTCAGGGAATGGTGAATTTCTCTCTTTTAAATCAAGTAACCAAAAGGGGGGTTTTGAGTTGTTGAAATAAATTGCAAACAATACAAATTGCAAACAATTGCTAAAATGATTCAAACAAATAATGAGAAAATATCTAGCTGAAGGGTTTGTATATCCACCTTGATTTGAACAGTTGATCATAGATGCAATGATATTATCATTAACTTATGAGTAGATTAGTTTTCATTGTTGGAACCTCCAAACAATTCAATCTTTCATTTAGTTCAATGATTAAGAAATCTTCATTAATCATATACTAGTCGAAAACTAATCTTGGAACCTCCAAAGATTTAGAAAACTACTACATTAAACACATAGACCCAATCCCAATTCCTATAAAACAAACCTTGTTTTCTATTAAACCGGATTACTTGTTCTTATAACATAAATAATTACTTATCAAGTAATTAAATTATATTATACCCTATTTAAACAACAAACCTTGTTGTTTTATTGGTTTTAGATTATTAAGAAGCACCGAATGCTACCAACTATTCATGAATCCACAATAATCATATCAATCATGCCATAGAACAAGCAATTACTCACAAGAAATTCAGAGAGAAACAACATTTAAATCTCACAACTATTTAAACCAAGACTTCAATACGCTTCAACCAGATGAATGAATTTAGCTACTCATCATGAAAACTGAATCACAAGAAAAATTCATTGAACAATATTACCGATTGATGTCTATGAACTCGGAAGACTCCAAAAATGAAGAAAGTGCCTTTGAAAGCTCCTTAAAAGTGGAAAACTACGTCTATTTTTATTCTACTACCTACTACTCTTTCAAAAATGAAAAGAAAAGTCTATTTATATACAGAATATAGGTCAGCCGCAGCAGCCTTCTCAGAAATCCGCAGCAGCAAATTAACTTTTCCGAGATTTGCATATTGGTCCCTTAAATTTGGCAAAATTACATTTTGACCCCAAAACTTTTTCAATTTTTCATTTTAGTCCCTGTTTCGGTTTGGCCAAACGGGAATGCAGCTTCAATGCTGGAATTTCTTCTCTATAGCTCAATTTTGGACTGAGATTCGTGTGCCCACACGAGAATGTGATGTCATTGCTCCTTCTTGTGCTTCCTTGTCAAAATGCTCCAAAAATGTGTGTTTATGAAACATTTTGCTCTATCTTATCTCTAAGGACTCCTAGGAACCAAAAACATCAAAATACATAATATAAGTGCACAATCTAATCCAAAATACTATACAAATACTTATAAATAATATGAAACTTCAAGACCTATCAACAATTCATTTTATTGAATTAAAATAATAAAATAAAATAAATTATTTTTCCGAGATTAGGAAAATAATAGTAATTCGCTATAACAAAAAGGGATTGCTTGTAATTTTTTACGTAGAAGAGGAACTTAGACTCGAGGATCAAAGCAAAAAGGAGAAAGGAAAATAACCGCATAACAACCTATTAATTTTGTTGTCTCATAACCCTTGCATATATTAAGAGAAAACATATTTTTATGATGTTGATGAGGAGAAAAAAAACAAAAACCCACTATATTTATATCAAAATATACTTTATCTCCTTTGGTCGATTGTTAACATTTATTAGATTTTCTTAATAATGTTTTTAAAAGATTATTTCCATGATTTTTCAACATACATAAGTAAATCAATGTGTCCCTACTGATTTTTTATCCTGCCTCCGCCATTGTTAATATCAAACTGCAATACTCAACTCTTCTTCGTTGGGCATACTTTTGGATAAATAGAACCGAGAGTGTAATAGTCCATCAGTTTGTTGTATTTATTATTTGATCAAAGTTATCGTATACCATATGTCAATTGCAGTTAAACAATTTCTAAATGAACATATTCTTTTACTAAGAAAACAAAATGAAAGCAAAAAAAAAAAAAAAAAAAGTGTTTGGAGAGGGGGGGAGATAATTACATGCATCTATCTCGATCCGTTGAGTGCATGATCGAAATCAACCATCAATAATTTCAGGAAAAATTGCTAAAAAGTACAACTACAATATTTGACTACTAAGTGAAGCTATCAAGGCATAATTATGGAGTCAATATTTCTTCTATCCACTTTTTAAAAATTGTAATATATTTCATGCACAATAGATTGAAAATATTACAGGACACCAAAAGTACAATAACTAAAAACTTTTTCAAAACCTTGAACGACAAGGTATTTTCAAATGCACGGGATGTCAACCCTTATTTTTAGGGCAATAAAGAAAAAAATAAAATACTGAAAAATACTCCTTCTGTCCCAAAATTATTGTCCAATTTGAGATTTCACTTTTAGTATAATTTGAACTAGAAATGAAAACCTAAACTGGACAATAGTTATGGGATAGAGGAAGTATTTAGTATGGACGGCAGCTTCTATAATAATGAGTCAATAACGCGTTCCTCAACCAAGTAAAAGGTTTTTTCCCATTCATTTTTCCCTTTTATGTTTGTTGTTATATATAATTAAGTCAAGTAAATGGCAAGAGGGCAAGTTGAAAAAAAAAACCAGTTTACCAGTTTGGAGTGACCATTGACTTGAAGTAGTATTCTTACTAGCTATATATACAAGCAGTCATGCAGTGCTAAACCACATCTAGCATTTCATCAAAATCCAAAATTCCAACCCCCCACAAATCATTACTGTTTTACCATTTCTGCTCTATAAGCACATTTCTTGCTTTTTGAGTAATTAAATTCATTCATAATATAGAGAACAGAAACATCCACCATGTTGACCAGACAAAGCCCAAGTTCCTCGACGACAATAAGAACTCTGGACAGAAATCATCAAACATTCCTGCAAAATGGAACTATATCAAGAAGCGACTCATCCCGTTATTCGAATGATCATGATCAACAACAAGTCAGCAACTTCCCTGCCGGCGGGAACTCGTCGACTTATAAGGTTTGCGATATTGATTATGAAATGATTATAGGATTTAATTAATTGAAGCTCATTCGAATTAAGTTAATGTGTGTTACTTTTGTTTCGTTTTTATAATCATCAGTTGCTCGGAAATATGCCAGAATATGTGAAGATAGTGGAAGTTGGACCCAGGGATGGCCTGCAAAACGAGAGCAACATTGTCCCGACACCATTGAAAGTTGAACTGATTCGTAAATTGGTTGATTCTGGATTGCCTGTCGTTGAAGCCACAAGTTTCGTTTCCCCCAAATGGGTTCCTCAGGCAAGTATTAATAATTCTTCATCAATTTTTTTTTTTAATTCATGACTTGCGTATATATAATATAATATAATTTGGTCCATCTTACAAATTAATTTGTAAACATCGAAATAGATAATTATGTTTACTGTAAACCATACTAATTTGGATTTCGATGGAATTACGCATTTATGTACTTTCTCCAAAAATAGTTGGCAGATGCAGCTGATGTGATGCAAGAAGTTAAGAACTTGCAGGGTGCCTGCAGGTTACCGGTTTTGACACCTAACTTGAAAGTGAGTATCTCTAGTACTCCTGACACATTAATATGAAAGAAATAATAAAATACTACTAAATAGGAGATGACTATTTAAAATTAGACTATCTTATGAGGGATCAGTTAAATCACGCTATCTTAGGATATGTTTGTTTCGTTTTTTTAGTATGTGTTTTTAGGTGTTTTTTGTATTGAAAATGTAAAAAATTGTATCGAAAATGTAAAAAGGTATGCTGGGATGAGACAGTTAATAATATAATAATTTTAAAAAACCATCTAAAAATTGAAACAAACAAAGCTGAATCCATAGCCCTCATACTTTCAATTTTCACAAAGTTTGGCTATTTTTTATATCAAGTAAACCAAAATTAACTAATTATATATTATGTGCTACCTATATAACGTAAACCAAAGTACGTGTCTAATTACTTATTTTTGTTATGTTTTCATTATTTGCATATTTGAGGGGTTAGAAGCAGCAATTGCAGCAGGGGCTAAAGAAGTAGCTATATTTGCATCAGCTTCGGAGACCTTTTCAAAGTCCAACATCAATTGCAGCATTGAGGAGAGTCTCATTCGTTATCGACTTGTCGCTAACGCTGCTATAAAACATTCTATTCGAGTTCGAGGGTATATCTTTCTCTGTCTTCCAATTTATTTCCCATTTTTTATATATAAACGAATCAAAAGTGTTACCAAAAAAAAAAAAAAAAAGCACACACAAATTAAAGTGACATCGGTGTTTTTATTTATAAAAGGGACCAATTAAGCAAGTAAGAGAATCATTTTCTTTCGGTTTTGGAAGAAATTAAAAATTAAAATCGGCAAATTTAATTGACAGGTACGTATCTTGTGTGATTGGGTGCCCTTACGAAGGAGCCATTGCCCCTTCAAAAGTGGCATATGTTGCAAAAGAACTTCATCAGATGGGATGCTCTGAAATCTCACTTGGGGACACCATAGGAGTTGGTACTCCGGGTGGGTCGTTTATCTTTTCAATGCAATCGATGCTTCCATAATGCACTCGTAATTAACTACGTTTTGGAAATTTTATTTTATTTTATTTTTCCTTTTTAGCAAAAAATGAAAATGTAAACAGGAGAATCAATCATGCATTGTAGTTGTACCTTGAAACCCTTCTAAACTTTGTGACCATGATGTTTGTGATAGGTTCGGTTGTTCCGATGCTTGGAGCTGTAATGGCAGTGGTTCCGGTTGAGAAGCTTGCTGTCCACTTCCATGACACTTATGGCCAGTCTCTTCCTAATATATTGGTCTCTCTCCAAGTAAGGGTTTATTTCATGGACTTTTTCAATGATTTGTAAAAACCTAATAACATTCCTGTTATCAAGTTGACAAGAGAAGTCAACGGTCAAAAAGTTGTGAAAGAAGAATAAAGTCAATCGTACATTTGGTCAAAAGTTGTGAAAGAAAAATAAAATGTCAGTTCCTTAGAACCGTCGAAACAAAAGAAGCTAAATAATGGGCTGGGGCTACAAAGTTAACATTTGTCATCTCATCTGTGATGTGACTTTGGCAGATGGGAATAAGTACTGTGGATTCCTCAATTGCTGGACTGGGAGGGTGTCCATACGCTAAAGGGTCTTCAGGAAACGTGGCAACGGAGGATGTTGTTTACATGCTTCACGGGCTCGGAATAAAAACGGGCGTTGATTTTGGAAAACTTTTGCAAGCCGGAGAGTTCATCAGCAAGAATTTGGGCCGTCAATCAGGATCCAAAACTGCAAGTGCTTTGAGCCCAAATAATGGCAAATTTTTGTGACATTCATCAATTTACCCCCGCCCGAAGGAAAAACAAAAAAATTACATTGTGCATTCATCGTCCTCATCAAATTTGATGATTTGAAAAAATAATTGAAACATCAAAAGTTTTCTATAAAAATAACTCAACATTGTTAGTATGTGAATAATTAATTCATATAACATTAGTATCATATTTTGTTGTATGAGATCATTCTTTGATAATTTAATTTTATGATCTTTTACAATATAATGGTATTATTATCACATCTGTCTAATGACGTTATATCATGAATTAAAAGTTTGAATTACATCTCTCATATTTTATTATTTTTCTTTTAAGTCCTCCAACAAATATACGCCTTTATATTAGTAGATTTAAAACGGTGATATAAATGTTTAAAATGTGATCAGGAGTACTTTTTTAAAAGTTTAGAAATGCCATTAATGGATGGTCAAGTAAGCAAATCAAATACCAAACATGGGTGTATCGAAGTCTTTAATCTCACAACCAAAAAGCCGGAAAAATCAATCACAAAGCACGTGCCATGAGAAATATGACAAAATGTTATCTTGAGCGTCATTTTCTGCATGCTAAAGAAGTTTTACATGGTTGGGATTAATTTACTGGTGATATTAACATGCAATAACAATTTTAATTGCCTATTATGATCGTCCTATCAAAATACTCCCTCTATCCCAAAATTATTGTCAAGTTTGAAATTTCACTTTTAGTACAATTTAAACTAGAAATGAAAAACCAAACTGGACAATAATTATGGGACGGAGGGAGTAACTGTTATGTACATACATAAGTTCATAACAGTACATTATTTAGTTATGTTGTTATTTAAAGATCAAGATTTTTATTCGGGAGCACATAGAGCAACAAGGAGTGATTGAGAATTTTCCATATATTTCATAAGTTTTTTACTATAATAACCACAAAATATATTCAATTTTTTTTTTTTAATTTCTTTCCCAATCCTGTAAATTTTCCTTGACGGGTTTGTTTTTCACCTTTGTTGCCAAACTACTGTAGACAAGTTTGCATGTCCATTTCCCTACTAGCCATCCACACCAGTAGAGAGTTCCACCTCTACGTGCCAAAAATTGACAGGACCTCACTAATTTAAACTACAGAACAAATCACTCCAAAATTCCATAAAACGATTCTTCTCTATATATGTCAATTTATTCATTGCCCCCGATATTCTACAAAATTAACAATCAAAGGGAAAATAAACTTCAAATCCAATAAGGTTCCAAAGATTATCGGTAATATTATTATTTTCCCACGCTTAATATATGCTCTATGAGATTAGGCAGACAATTAATGTAGGTGGGGTTGGCTGCCAAATCTTAATTACCCCAAAAATTAAGGTCACTTAGCCTATTGGTCACTCTCGAATCTCGATGGTCAAATTAATTCCTTACCAAATTAAATAAAAAACAAAGAAAAAAGTAAAAATAAAAGAAGACTCCAAGTCGAAAGAAAGCATTCAAGACTTCCTGAAAGCCCATATATACTCTCTCATATACACCTCCCGCTATTACCGCATTCCATTCCCCCCCGGACTCTATAAATTAACACGCACAACCCACTCAAACACACAGTATCCTTCTCAACCTTCTTGGAAAAAGGTAATTCTTGAACTGGGATTTTGTTTTTTATTGAATTTTTATTGGCTTTAGTTGAGATCTGAAGAAAAAAAAAGGCCATATTGAGTTAGTAGTGCCAGACATGTTTGGTGAGTTGGGCTGTAAGTAGTCATCACCTTTGCTTCTTTCTGTTAGAGCATTTTGGATTGTTGTTGATGAATAATAATGATTATGAATTTCCGATTACGACGACGACGATGATGATGATGATGATGAGACGTGAAACTTCTTCATCAACATCATCATCATTCTTTTGAGTTTCGTATTTCTTAAGCATTCTCACTGTCTTTTGCCCTTTTGGAATATTTCTTAATCCGCTTGCTTTTTCAGTCAGCATCGTTTGGTGGAAAAAGAAACCATTTTTTTTTCTTATTGGTTTGTTTGTTTTTGATGTATATTTGTTTGTACATATTACCCTATATATATGTATGTAGTTCTGATTGTGTGACGTTTGTGGAGCAAAAAGAAGATTAAACAAAGTTCTAGAATTCTCTTCCGAATCGACTCATTAGGTCAGCAGGGGTTTGCAGGTTTTCGTCTTATTAATTTAGAATTTGTGAGAAGGCCATGCTCTTTATTTTGTAACTCCAGTTGGTCAATTAGGATATTTTGAATAAAGATCGTTTCTTTGTTTGTTTTGCTTCAGTTTGTTTTGATTTTTTTTTTTCTTTTTGCTGCATGCAATGGGAAGTTCATTCCTCATGAATCATGATGTTTTACAAAATTTGTTGATTCTGTAATGCTATTGATGAATAGATTGTTAAGTGATTTGGGCAATGGCGAACAATTCTGCTGCTGCAAATGGAGACCACCAAGTAACCAAGAAGCCTCCCCCAACTCCATCCCCATTGAGATTCTCAAAGTTTTTTCAGGTAAAGTTGAAATCTTATGCATTCACTTAAGATTTTGTCATGAATCTGCCTGTACTGTTACCTGGTGTTTCTGCCTTTGGAGTTTCCAGTTTGAATGTGTGCGAAATGAACTTTCAGGCTTCAATTTCTCCATACAAATGTGGGATGCTTCATGGTTTTATGAGTCTTGATTTGGGTACTACCAGAATATGAGAATTTGCAATCAAAAAGTCATTCATAGACCTTGATAGTTGAATGACTTATTTTTTCTCTGGATCACATGATTTAGTCTGTCTAGTTGCAGAATGAACAATTGGTGTTTGTTATAATGTCTGACGAGCTGATAGAATGAAGATAGTAGTCCTTGTTTTAGGTGTAATCTGATTGTTGTGTACTCATCTCAGTTACTTGTTGCAGCAGTATGAAAGCTTTGTAGTACTTTCTTTCTCTCTTTCCTTTTTTTTTTAATTTTTTTTTTTATTTCTGCCTATGTGCCATTCATTAAATCCCCATTCTCTATTCTCTGCAAGCCAAACATGAGAATTTTGGTCACTGGAGGTGCTGGATTCATAGGTTCTCACTTGGTTGACAAGTTGATGGAAAATGAAAAGAATGAGGTAAGTCTAAACCATGTTGAACTCCAGTATCATCAATCTTATTATCCATTAACAATCATTTTACATTCGATGTGGTGTTAAGGATCAGTATTAAGGAAATTCCGATTTTTTTTCCAAGAAAATGAGTCTGCTAAATCCTTGTCTTCTCTTCCGATGTCAGTAATCTGAAAAAGTGTGATCTTATCTGCAATTGGCCACAGGTTATCGTTGCTGATAATTTCTTCACCGGTTCAAAAGATAATTTGAAGAAGTGGATTGGTCACCCAAGATTTGAGCTCATTCGTCATGGTAACTTCTGCCATTCTGTCATTTTATGTGCATTAACACGTCAAGTGGTATTCACAAAACTTCTGGCATCTATTGAAAGATCATATGCCAGTGAACTATTGACTTTTATTGTAATTATGAGGACCGTAGCTATCTAGGTTACTGCTTTATTACCTATACTGCATTTTTCGTGTTGAACTTTATTCTTTTGTGTGAAAATTCTGTTCTGCATACTGCAGATGTCACAGAGCCATTGTTGGTTGAGGTTGATCAGATATATCATCTTGCTTGCCCTGCATCTCCAATATTTTACAAATACAATCCTGTCAAGGTGTGTCGTTTGCATTCTGCAGTTAATATGATTGTAAATTAAAACAAGCTGTTCATATCGTTTCTCGTACTAGAAAGCAAAATCAGTTGTTGATTTGGCACTTATTTTTAAGAAATTGAGTTGAAGTGCATACTTTAAAACACCAAATTCCCTCATTCATCATCAATAACCTTTGCCATTGGGAAATGCGCATGGCTAATTGGTTGAATTGGATTTTTTGCAGACAATAAAGACAAATGTTATTGGTACTCTTAACATGCTTGGGCTTGCCAAGCGAGTCGGAGCACGGTGAGGAGACTTCAATCATCTACAACAGTTTACGCTCTTCATCTTTCTAATTTCCTCTTCATCTGTTTGTTTTGATTGACAGGATTTTGCTGACATCAACTTCAGAGGTGTATGGTGATCCTCTTGTTCATCCACAACCTGAAAGCTACTGGGGGAATGTTAATCCAATCGGTAAGTCCATTTAAATTTTTGTCAACCTTTCAGCTAAAAGTTTATTCTTGGAGTAGAGTTAACCCAATCGGTTTACATTTGGTATGTCCATTTAAAATTTTGTACACCCTACTAGCTTAAAAGTTTATTCTTGGAGTTGTTAATGACACAATCAGTATACAGGAGTTAGGAGTTGCTATGATGAAGGAAAGCGAGTTGCTGAAACTTTGATGTTTGATTATCACCGCCAGCATGGGATAGGTGATTATTTTCTTCTTGTTTATGCAATTATCATCTTAAGTGTCATGTTTCTTTTTAATCAAGATACCTATCTTTTTCTTTTTCACAGAAATACGCATTGCTAGGATATTCAACACATATGGGCCTCGCATGAACATTGATGATGGGCGTGTTGTAAGCAATTTTATTGCCCAAGCACTTCGGTAAGCCTTGTCAAAATAGGCTGGAAAGAATCACATTTCATAACCTCGAGAAGATGTTAATACTTTTTAGTCCTTCAGACCATGCTTTTCTGTTTCTCATTTCCTATTAAGTATTCTTGTTTAATCTGGTCATAAATCTTTTGCTCGTATATTTCTTGCAGAGATGAACCTTTGACAGTCCAGCTTCCTGGAACTCAGACCCGTAGTTTCTGCTATGTTTCTGATATGGTACTCATGAATTGTTTTATTAGTTTTAAAAAAGATATTTATGATTATATAGGTTCTCCTGATGTTAAATGTTCCTCATTTTTCTTTGGAAAAATTTAAGGTTGATGGCCTTATTCGACTCATGGAAGGAGAACATACAGGACCAATCAACATTGGGAATCCAGGTGATTATTATGAATACTGTTGTTTGTAGTTTTACATATTAAGCTATTTCACTGCCATTTATATGTGAAAATGTTCTCCTGCAGGTGAATTTACCATGCTTGAATTAGCAGAGACTGTGAAAGAGGTGAGTTTTGAATATTTTAGCCAATATATGATGTTGCATAAATATCTGTGCTGATCATCCATTAGTGTTTGTAACCTCCCATTCTGAAATGATGAGAAAGTATCTCTATTCATTCCCATTCATCTACCTACCTACAGACAACCTCCTTTCTGTTGAATTCCTTGCCTTTCTCTTTGTTATTAGCATACCTTTTGGTGTAGATTTTCAAAGCATCTTCTATATTGTTGCAGCTTATCAATCCAAATGTGGAAATAAAAAAGGTGGAGAACACACCCGATGATCCACGCCAAAGAAAACCTGACATCACAAAGGCAAAAGAACTACTGGGATGGGAGCCAAAAATCCGGCTGCGCGATGGCCTTCCCCTCATGGAGGAAGATTTTAGGTTGAGGCTTGGTGTCGCTAAGAAGAAATGATCTGAAGGATAATAAATACCACTACACAGGATATATGAAATTTACACGGTTGATCACTTTACTCAAGCGTGTGGTTTTAGTTCTTTGTTTTACCTCAATTTGTCCAAATAATTGCCGCATTTTTTAATGCCTATTGGGCATTACCGTTGTTTATGAGCTTTTACCACCTCGTTCTGTTTCTATCTTCATATAGATTTGGTGGGTTTATACTTGATTTTGGGATGATTGTCCCTCGATATGTCAACTAAACTCAAATTTGATATTGAAGTTTTGAAGATTATGGTTTTTTATCTTCATGTAAAGTCGTAGATTTATTCAACGACATGCGTACCGTTTCCTAAAAGAGTTGCTTTTTACAAATGATAGTGACAGAATTCTGAATATAACACAACCAAGTCAATATCTACCGTGCGAGTTGATACAGAACTCTTGTGATGTTTGAAATCTCATGGAATTGAGCTGCTTGTAAGCATCTCACAAACTTATGGTGGAACCTTGGTCAGAAGGCACAACCCATAATAGAGACTATCCTGATAGGATGAGAAATGGAAAAAAATTCCAATGAACAACGAAAACTGGATGTGCAGAAATTGAAATGAAAACATTCAAGCTGTAACCATGAAGAAAGTAATCTTTTATTTTATCACGAGAAAAAGTTCCCCAGGTATCACAAGTACATCAACTTGTTCTTTAGTTCCAACAAGAAACAAAAAGATTGTCTTATGCTATTACATTCCAGGAGAGGGAAAAATGTAAAAAGCAGATACTATTGTAGATTAAACCACTCAGCAACGCAATTAGGAAGGGTTGCAAATGATCACAATGATGTCACCTACAAAACACAAAACAAGATCAAATCACAACCACTAGGACACGAACAAGAGGCATAAAAACTTCAGATATAACTGAAATGCGAGATATCCTAGCAAACATATCAAAAGTTAAACCGATGCATCCGATGATTAACAATATGTATCATATCAACAGATAGCATTGCAGAGAAAGAAAAGCGTCTTATGCAGTTTTTTTTACAACACCTAGGACCTGAATTCAGAGGAAGTCATTTTGATGATGGCTTCCCAAGATTGCCTACCACCAAATGATCCAGAGAGCTACAATCACCAATTCTCCGGTTCATATTATCTAACCAAAACAGCATGCTCAGCAAGTCCCAGGTATGAGACACTAAAACCATCTAACCGCAACAATTCCACAACCCGATAAAAGAAACAAACAAGGACACAAAGCATCATCTCCAATTCAATAATACATGATCAAGCCACAAAAGAAGATGCCAAATAAGAACACTGGGCAAGTGTCCAGTACCAAGAAAAGTACAGATACACTTTCATTTTCTTGAAAAAGGACACATAATAATCTTATCAAGAGTAACAGCAATTATTTGTTAAAACTGTGATATGAATGTCGAAACCACGAATCACTCATGGAAAATCACCCCTACATTATCGTAGTATAACCAATCCAAATGCACCTAATTAAAAATCAAATAAACGGGTGCAATCAACTTCAAATGAACAACATTTAGTTCACCAGCTAAACCACGAAGCTACGAAGTACAAAAAACTCATCGAAAGCACGAATGAAGGGGGGAAATAATTTGCAGCAGCCCGAATAGCTATAAACACATCATTCAACCTTAAATTACGTAGAAATATATAAATTAAAAGAGGAATCTTGGATTTCAACAAATGAATGGGAAGAGAAAATTACAAAAGGGAAAGAGGGCGCCTTACTAGTTTCGATGACGCTGGGCGAAGGGAGAGTTTTTCGCATCCTCCTCTGCATGACATATGGAAATGAAGGTCAAGATTTCCTTTATTTTCCCCCTTGAATGCTAAAATTGTATAATTAGGGCAACAATATACAGAAAGAAAAAAGAAATTTACCGGTGAGGCCGAGGGAGAACTTAGTGATGATGGTGCCGGTGACGGCGAAACCAACGAGGAAGGGCCAATTACGCCTCCATTCTCTCCTGAAGAAAACCGGCCATGGATCGAACTGCCTCATTTTCTCTCGCACTCTTTCCTTCTCGGCAGCAGCTCTTTTAAGTTTTACCTTGTCTACTCCCACTACACCCTAGTAATTGAGAGCTACTCCGTCCGAAGCGACGCCGTAACATACTGTTTATTCCCTAGTAAAATATTTGCATTCAGGACCTAAATCCGTTTGGAAATTTTTTTTTTCTTTGCTCAGGACCTAAATTCGTTAATTCTTCCTTCTAAATTCATGTCTCCACATCTATTAATAGTAGTTAGTATATTACCCCTCTGTCCCAAAATTATTGATCAGTTTAAACTGAAAAATGAAAACCCAAACTGGACAATAATTATGAGACGGAGGGAGTACAAAAGATAATATATGCATAAAAATTAACATGTACTCCCTTAGTCTCACAAAAATAGTTCAAATTGTCAATCACTCTATGTTCCAAGATGACGTTTACATTAAATTTTCAGACTTGTACTATGTTTAATAAGAAGTTAGTATAAATTATACTCCATATGGGAGTATGGAACCGATAATAGTATTCATAATTTTTGGTTACTATGAATTTCCCTCGTATAAATTCTTATTTTTGCTTTCGTATAAAGCATACCACCGTAAATATTTTTCTTTTAGTGGCTGTAATGCGAAGGTGGTGTTTTGTCAATGGTCACTTTAACAGAGTAATCATATTTTTAAAAATGATGTTTTCTCATTTTCAAAATAATTATTTGGATTGTTCACGGAAGGAGTAATAATATTTTCTTTTAGAATTCATTTTGGAACATAGGAGTAATAATTTCACTAAAGTTTTGGAATTATTGATAAAGAAATGATAAAATTGCAAAAGGAGGCATTTCCCCAATTTTGTTGAAACTTTTACTTTGTACAGAAGAAACACAGGGAGGTGAAGAGAAGGCAACTCAAACTTGATTCTATAACCAGATGGATAGATTAGATTAGAGTACTACTGAAAGCAAGGATTACTTGCAACAATCCCAGAAAGCCATTCTTTTCCTTCCACTCTCTTCTTGTAACACAACCTTATAAATATCCATTTTCTGCATAAAATTGTAAACCTTTCAAGAATGCTATTATAGCCACACAAAAAAAAAAATTAAGCTCATTCATATATACACATTGTATTCCTTCAACTTTATTTTCTACTTCTCTTACTCTGTAAATTATAAGTGTGAATCAATATATCAATGAGCTTTTCTGGAGAAAGGATTAGCAATCATAGCCGAAACTACCCACTGTATTGGTGCTATCAATGTCATCGAATGGTTCGGATTGCCTCTGGTAATCCATCAGAGATTGTCTGCCCTCGATGTTTTGGTCAGTTTCTCAGTGAAATCGACTCAGGAGCACAGCCTAGAAACATTCATGATTTCACAGCTTACGATCCTTCCCCTGAGGCACGATTGCTCGAAGCGTTGTCTTTAATGTTTGATCCTTCAATCCGACTGCACCGTCCCAGAGAAAGTATATTTTGGGATGAAATGCTGCCCCTTCCGCATCAGCAAAATCGTGGACAATATGGTGGAAGAATGCTTCATCGAGATCCAGCCGAAAGAGGACTACGCGGCAGGCTATGGCCGAGAAGGCGAGCCGGGATATGGCTGGAAGATGAGACTGACGACTGGGGACCTGAAAGTGGGATTTTAGCCCGTCCACGATCATGGATTAGCTTTAGACCTTCCGGGCCAATCCCATCTCGAAGAACCTTAACACCGGGCGGTGAAGAAGGTTTGATCGCAAATGGCGTGGATCCAAGGGATTACTTCACGGGTCCTGGACTTCCTGAACTGATAGAGCAGCTTACTCAAAATGATCGTCCTGGACCTCCACCTCTGCCTGATTCAATCATTGATACTATACCAACTGTTAGATTAACGCCCTCTCATTTGGATATTGATCCGGAATGCGCAGTTTGTAAAGAGAAATTTGAGGTTGGTGATGAAGCTCGGGAACTGCCTTGCAAACATTGTTACCATTCTGATTGTATTGTACCTTGGTTGAGGCTTCACAACTCTTGTCCAGTGTGCCGAAACGGGTTATCAGTACCACAAGACAATTGCAGTGTTACTGATGCTCATCAATCACGGCATGATTCTTCTCCCGAAGGAAGAGGCAGACACCGGAGATGCCCCCGGTTGAGGCGGCAGTTGGCATCTCTTTGGCCCTTTCGATCTTATCAAAGTAGCTAGAATTCAGCTTTTATAAATAGTTGATCTGTGGCACAATCGCTCGTTTATACTTTACAGATACTTTGATTTAATGTTTTCGAATCATGACTTAAAACATCATTTCGTTATATTTATAACCAATTTAGATATATAATTCTAAAATTTGCACTTCAAGAAAATGGCTAATGGGTACAGAATTAGGCATACCAAAGCAAAGCACTCCCCCGGGTGAAAACAGAGCAAGTTTGAATGAACTACTAAAATATTGTCTACATATTTAGTTGATTATCAATTCATCACCATCATCAAAGTTAACACAGCAACAAAACTTAGAAGTAATTGACAATCTGGAAATGTGAAGCAGTAAACCAGTACAAGAAAAACATATAGCTACTATTCTTCACAACAAAGCCGCAAAACTTCCTATCAGCAGCTGAAATGTAATTCTAAAGTCCGAGTACTGATATCCCAAAAAGTGGGCAAAATGGATCTCTTTATCTAGTAGAAGAAGCCAAGTACTTTACCACCAGCATTTTTCCTTCTAGCTTCTTCATGATCCATAATTCCAGCCGAGGTTGTCAACACAATGTAGCCAAACTGCAAGTTCATACAAACCATAAAAATTGTGAACAGAAGTTAGGTTGATTCACTTGAGGAGAAAAGAAAATGTCCTTCACACTCTCACTAGCTCTGAAGCTTCCAGACACATTGCAAACTTTGGTTAAAAGGACGATAAGTCTCATCTGATGGTCAAACAAATTGGGAAGAAGTTCAAGTAATACCTGTCTAGATGGGAGCAATCTGGCAGTCCAAGACTCGATGTCCTTGACAGCAACATCAAAACGTGGGCTAATGACTCCACATTTGTTGAGCCTACCGTTCAATTCCACCACAATCTTTCCAGATCTGTGGTCATCAACATACTCAAATTCGCCAATGTACCCTAAGGCAACCAACAAACGCCATACATAAACACGAATTGCATTTAAGAGCCTACTAAATAAGACTGAAGCAAGATGAAAAGTCAGAAAGAAAACAAACCATGCTTCTGCATGACCAAGAGGAACTTGATGATGACCTTTGAAGAAGGCCTGATCATCACTTGTCTCTTTCCTCTCTTTTCTGCGTTGTACATGCTTTTGAGAGCATCATTCAAGACAGAAACTCTCACCATTGTTACAAATGCAAGCTGCAAAAGAAAATATACACCAAAGAGAAAGGTTTCAGTAACTCTCCTAATTATACCCAAACAATACAGCTTTACAAACAGGTTACATCAGGTAATCAAATATTCAGGTTCACAGCATTAAATGTAAAAAATTTAACCACATTTAAGCATAATAATACAGCTACCAGCACAATAGGCAAGGCTAATAGTTCCCACTCTTAAACAAAAAAGTACAGGCTGCAATTTTGACCACGGCAAACACCATACAGACATTGACAAAGATCAACCCACAACAATGAAAAAGCTAGACTCGAATTATCAGATAGCAACAACTGAGTTCTTTTTCCCATATGGGTTCTTCTAGAGTTTATATTACAATCATTCCCATTATTGAAATGTGCATGATCTCGAGGAAAATTCCATCTTCGCCCGAAGTAGTACTCCATTAGTTATAAAGGAACTACCTAAGCAGATTCAAATGTCTACTAATTACATTTACCTCGACGACCAGTCGTAATTTCAACAACAAGCCCCCAAAAAAAAAAACGAAAATGTAACGATGCCCTAAAAATTGATTCCACCTTCAGATACGGACATGAAAAGAACGATCCGATTCCAATCATAGAAATATTGAATAATGGAACAAATAACCAAATGAAAAGTTTCGCTACATCTTATAAACAACCAAAGCTCATAAGCAACATCGGTAGCAAATAAGTAGAGGATTAAGGAACGGAAATGCAAGCCTGAGACAGAATCTTACGGCAGATTAAGCCCAAACCGCCGGTGAAGATCCCTTTGCTCTGCTGCTGCTGTGCTGAGAAATAAGTCTGACGGCCTTCTCTTTCTAGTTAGCAAAGCAAAACCTTAGAAACCCTACTTGATGGATTAACTGATACGGAGCTCACTGCTTTTTATTTATCTGGCTTCGAAGCAAGTTGATTTTTGCGGGGTTATTTTTAGGCCCAATCCAATGTAATTACCCGGATTCAATTCACTGCTTTTTATTTATCTGGGCCGGAAGCAATTTGATTTTTTCCATGTTATTTTTTTGGCCCATCCGAATATTATCATCCGGTGTTTGCCAACCTCAGTTATCGATTTTATTTTCAGATATTGAAAAAGATAATGATTCGTGAAATGAAACTTTATCATATATCTATACTTTTTTTTTTTTGTGAAAGAGTTTTTTTTTATGTAAGGATTAGGAGATAGTTAAGACAACTTGAATATCAGATTTACTAGAATTTACGCCAAGTTGTGATGGATAAGAAGAGTTATCGCTGGAATTGAAAAACTGGTTTTCGCCATGTTCAGAATTTTGAGAAACAATGAGATATTTTTTTCGAAAGAAACTCGTTGTTCTTTCATTGAGAGCTGGAAAAAGCAATCAGTGAACCAACAATGGCTTGACCCAAAAGGAGTAATCGCTATATATGCTTGAGTAGAGGTTCATAAAATAAAAATATAATATGTCTCAAAATTATTGTCCAATTTGATATTTCACTCTTAGCACAATTTGAATTAGAAATGAAAATTCAAACTGGACAACAATTATATTTTGACTTATTATATAAGGTATTTTGTCTTTTCCTTAGTTTCACCTGCTACGTATTTTTTATTGACAAAAAAACCTTTAAAATATTTCGTAATAATCAAAAGAATACGAAGAATGTGAAAATATATTTTTAAAATTTTTTTGTCAATCAAAAATAGACAAAAAAAACCTTTAAAATATTTCATAACAATCGAAAGATTACGAGAAATGTGAAAATATATTTTTAAAATTTTTTTGTCAATCAAAAATACATATTAGGTAATAAATTTAGATCTATTATTCTAAAATGCGCACATCGAGGAAATGGTTAATGGGTACAGATTAGGCATAACGAAGCAGTGAATAAACTACAAAATATTGTCTACATATTTAGTTGATTATCAATTGATCACCATCATCCACGTTAACACAGTAACAAAACTTAGAAGTAGAAGGCAATCTGGAAATGTTAAGCTGTAAACCAGTACAAGAATAACATATAGATAGTATTCTGCACAACAAAGCCCGCAAAACTTCCTACCAGCAGCTGAAATGTAATCCTAAAGTCCGAGAACTGATCCCCAAACGCAGCTGGGCAAAAAGGATCTCTTTATCTAGTAGAAGAAGCCAAGTACTTTACCACCAGCATTTTTCCTTCGAGCTTCTTCATGATCCATAATTCCAGCCGAGGTTGTCAACACAATGTAGCCAAACTGGAAGTTCATACATAAAAATTGTGAACAGGAGTTAGGTTGATTCACATGAGGGAAAAAGAAAATGTAAGTAGGTAATTCTCAGGGTCAAACAATTAAGGAGAAGTTCGAGTGTTAAACCTGTCTAGATGGGAGCAATCTGGCAGTCCAAGACTCAATGTCCTTGACAGCAACATCAAAACGAGGACTAATGACTCCACATTTGTTGAGCCTACCATTCAATTCAACCACAATCTTTCCGGATCTGTGGTCATCAACATACTCAAATTCACCAATGTATCCTATGGCATCCAACAAACGACGTACATAAGCATGAAGTTCATTTGAGAGCCTAGTACTAGATAAGACTGAAGCAATATGAAAATTCAGAAAGAGAACAAACCATGCTTCTGCATGACCAAGAGGAACTTGATGATGACTTTTGAAGATGGCCTGATCATCACTTGTCGCTTTCCTCTCTTTTCAGCATTGTACATGCTTTTGAGAGCATCATTCAAGACAGAAACTCTCACCATTCTAACAAATGCAAGCTGCTAGAGAACACATGCACCAAACAAAAATGTCTCAGCAACTCTCCTAGTGAAACCCAAACAATACAGCTTTACAAACAGGTTAAACCAGGTAATCAAATGTTCAGATTCACTGCAGTACATGTATAAAAATTAACCACATAAAGCGTAATACAGCCACCAGCACAATAGACAAGGCTAATATTTCCCTTCTTAAACAAAGAATTACATGGTGCGATTTTGAGCTCTTACATTTATAAAAAGTGGGTTCAGCTAAAAATCATACTACAATATTTCCTATTATTGAACTAGAAATGTGCATGATCTCAAAGGAAAATTCCATCTTCGCTTGAAGTAGAACTCCACTTACAAAGAATAAAAGAACAAACTACAGATTAAAATGTCTACTGACTACATCCTCGACCACCAGTCGTAATTTCAAAAAAAAAAAACGAAAATGTAACGATGCCCTAAAAGTTAAATTCACCTTCAGATACGAACATAAAAAGAACGATCAGAATCCAATCATAAATGCATCGAATAATTGACCAAATAACCGAGGCTTATAAGCAGCATCTGTAGCGAATAAATGGGAGATTAAGGGACGAAAATGGAAGCCTGAAACAGAAACTTACGGCAGATTAAGCCGAAACCGCCGGTGAAAATCCCTTTCCTCGGCTGCTGCTGTGCTGAGAAATATGTCTGACGGCCTGGGCAAAGCAAAACCTTAAAACCCTACTTGATGGATTAACTTATACGGGTTTCATTGTTTTTTGTTTATCTGGGCCAGAAGCATGTTGATTTTTCCGGGTTATTTTTAGGCCCAGCCCAATATTGTCATCCGGTATTTGCCAATCGTATATATTGATACAAAACAAAAACTACTCCCTCCTTATAATATTTTACTTTTATCTTAAACTTCACCTAGGTTATCTTTTTAATCGAAATAAGAACCTAAAAAATATTTCATAATAATTAAGAGAACACAATGAATGTAAAAATATATTTTTAAGTTTTATTTTTCAATTATAAAGACATCCTAAGTAAAATTTATAACGAAATCAAAATTTCTTATAATAAGAACCGGAGGGATTATTTCTTTAACCCCATATTCATAAAAACAAGTAAGAGCAAGGAATACAACCATATCAGATTTTTCTACGCTATCTCCACCTTGATTTTTTTCCACGATGGTTGTACGATTCTTTTGGGTTCCGGCCTCCTTTTTTTCATTCTTTTTACTTTTTATGTTTTAAACTTATGAAGTGGACCACTATTGATAAGGGGCCACATGTCATAAAAGTGGTCCAAAAATTACAGTTTGCCTGTAGTATTCCGTTCAGCGCCTCTCATCTCTTCACATTTGTGAAATTGTAAAATGTGAGTGCAGTGTTTGACACTAAACCCTCCGTTGTGATTGCTCTAAAACAAATTACATCAAAATATTTCGTACGATGACTTTAGCAAACCTATGTACATTTTCTACAATAGTTCTGTTTGCTTTTTCAAACTTACAACACATAAAATTCCTTTTAATAACATTTAAAATATCCTCCGATAAAAATTGTGCTAAACCTTTTAATACATAAAATTCCTTTTTTTTTTTGTGGTTGGAAGAACTACCGGATTATGTTAAACCTTGATTACAACATGATATTATTAGTATTTCGTACCAATGTACTGTAATAAACTAGAATCTCAACACTTTAACCTGTTTTTTTACCCAAAATATTTAAATATATATATATATATATATATATCTTCTTCCGAAACTTGAATGGGAAAGTGAGGATATATATTTAGACTCTGAAGTTACTACCATTACAAAACTGTTTGAAGAATACACCTTGTCAATCCTTGCAAGATTACCGCTTACAATCTAAGTAAGCAGGCAACATATTCGGCTTGAAGGGGAGACCCTGCAAATAAAGGCTTTTTTACCCACATGCTATAGACGAACCGTTCATGGAATATACTTCCTCCGGTCCTTAATATAAGGCATTTTGGTTTTATCTTAGGTTTTACCTAGTACACATTTTTAATCGATAAAAAAATCTAAACAATATTTCATAACATTCAAGAGAACATAACGAATGTTTAAAAATATATTTTTAAGGTTTTTTTTCTCAATTAAAAATGCATATTTTGTGAAACCTAGGAGAAATCAAAATGCATTATATTATGGACCGGAGAGAGTATTTCTCAAGTTACAGCTGCTTTTTTCGCCTCTTCCATAAATGCTCCATCAACGCGAATGTAATAATCAATTTGAATATGATCTATATGCGAACCATGTTGGTGACCATTAATGTCCCCTATTCTAGGTTATCGATGAAACTTAACCACAACACTTAAATCCTTAAACTCTTGTCGAACACTATTGCAAATATCTACGGGAGTCTTTAACTTATTTTCCCATATATTTTCATTCATTGTAATCCAAAAGGACCAAAGAATGAAAAAAAGATTATTGGAGAATCTCATGATCCTATGCAAATAATAATCCATCGGTATACTAGTACGAGAAATCAACTCTTGATCCTTGATCAATTTCAAGCCTAAATGCAATAATCTTCATACCCATTTAGAGCACTCACAACTTAGTAAAACAGGTTGAACGTTTTCTTCCCCTTTACTACACATGCGGCATATGGTGGAGACGTCAATACCTCTTATCTTCAATGTCATCAGGATAGGCAATGCACTATTTGTTGTTTTCCATAAGAACTATTGAATTTTTTATTTTTTTTAGGAACTCTTAACTTTTCCAAAACACTTCTAAACAGCTGCAGATGAATAAGAAACCTTTATCAAGAATATTGATGCTCTTCTTGCTTTATAGTTGTTGAAAGCTTAATAATATATTGTCTTTACAGAAGTTTACTGTCCCGATTATGTATTATCGCTTTCAAAGTTTAAAGGAACATATAAGGTTAGATTTTTATTGACTTACCGGAGGTAGAAACATCCATATTGTCTCCATTGATGACTTTTCATCCATGAGACTTCTTACATTCATCAAACAACTGACTATTAACTAAAGAATGTAATGAATTTGAAATCCATCTGGGATCCATACAAAATGAAAAACTAATACTACAAACTGCAACTACACTCCGTGCAAGCATATGAGAATTTTCTAATGTGATGCACTTACTTTCATTTAAAAGAATAACTCACAAAATTTCAGGCTATTAATTGATATTTTCCTCTAAATGTTTCTTTAATATCTTTTTTAAATCGAAGTTTGACAAAATACATACATGGTTATGCTATTTGGCACCCCCCCTAAATCCTACGCAACATCCCCTTTGGACAGATTTACCCCTGTTATAATTTGAAACCCACAAACTACTTTCTTTCACCTTTCCAAATTTTCTCAAACTCCAAACAAAAAATAAAAATAATTATTGAATTCGGAGATGCAACAATGAAGGATCAAATGGTTAATGGTGGAGACAAAGATTTATGGGCAAATAAAGTAATCTTTTTGACTTTTAAAAAAAAATTATTTGAAATTTATTCAACAAAGAAACTAGGGAAAAAAAGAATTTCGGACCGGGCAAGCGTTCGGATATTGCACCCCGACAGCGGTGTGAGCGTCTAAAACAGACACCTCTCCTGAATCTGCAGTGTAAACGTTAGACGCTTCAACTGCTGGTGGGGTGTATATGTCCTGCGTAAAATCATTCGTTTTGGCGTCTGAAAATGATGCTTTACCCATGGCTTAACGGCCAGATCTCGATGCCACGTTCGATTGGTTAAATTTTTAATTTATATTTTTAGTTTTTTTAAATAACAATAAATAAAAATAAATGCCTGATAAATTGATATCACATTAACTAGTAAACACAAATAAAAAATTTATTAAAAAATAACAATAAATAAAAAATACTCCCTCCGTCTCACAAAAATAGTCAAGTTTAATAAAAGAATTTGTCAAAAAAAAAAAGTTCAGTTTCACAAAAGTCAAAATTAATTGAATTGAAATGACTTAAATATCGAAAGGAGTAGTGGTAAGGAATACAAGGTTCACTTCTTTTGATTTTCATTTTTTTTTAGTTTTCTCTCATTTTTTCAAATGATTATATCTTTTAATATATAAATAATTAAAAAACGTGTTATATATCAAATTAATCTACCGTAACGAGATCATTCCATCAAGATCCCTGTCGATATTTTTTGAGATAAAAATTTTGATGAAATTTAAGTTGTAAAATAAATACATATGCAGTTAACTTTTATAGAAATAACTAGAAGGGCATTAGTGAAAGTTAGGGGCATAAAATTAGTTGTACATTTGGTGTATTGACCAAATTAAAAAAGTTGTATATTTTCAAACTTGACTACTTTTCTAGGACCGAGGGAGTAAATAATTTAATGTAAATAATATAAATTAATTTTTTTTTGAAAAAAAAGGTTTAGGGTTTAATGTAAATAATATAAAATAATTTTTTTTTTGGGGGGCGGCGGACTTACTACCTCCATTTTTTTTTTCTTTTTCATAAATTGAATTTTTTTTTAAACAAATTGAAAAAACTTATTTAATTGTCCAATGGTTTCGATTCTTCATTGTTACAATCACCGAATTGAAGAAATTATTATTATTATTTTTTTTTTGTATTAGAGTTTGGGAAAATTTGAAGAGGAGGAACAAACAAAAAGTGTTTTCATTTTATGACAGGGATAATTTCGTCCAAAAGGGGCGCTGCCTGGAATTTAGGAAGTAACAAATAGCAACCCATATATATACAAACACATTTATTTGCTCCATTTTCAAATATCATTAATATCGGATATATTGTTACATGAGAACTTTGTTTGATTAGTTTTTTAGTGGGTTCTTTCAGAATTAAATATTAACAGATAGTCTCATTTCAATATATCTTTTTACACCTGTGGTATCTTTTTACATTTTTTTTAAATATAAAAACACTTAAAAAACTGTAATTTCACCTCTATTAAATGTAAAACATGTTATCTCGCCCTGACACTTTAAAATTTGTGCCGTAAAAATGTATATCGAAAAAATTATAGACTTCATCGGGAATAATTTACAAAGAAGATTCAATTCAGAATTCCTAAATAAAAATGTTTACATATTACTTTTTGTTTCAAGATATAATTCAGAAAGAAGTACTTGTTTATATGCGAGAAAACTTTATGCACGGATTATATCATTACAAGTTCTTCTCAAATGAATCTTACTATATCGGTATCTTTTTTCATTCTGTATTATAGAGGGATTAAAAACTTATTATTGCTGGAGTGTGTGCCATTGTTCCAAGCAAATGGCAGAGATTATACACATATACATACACAAAGGATTAGAGAATCGAACTACAAGTCTACAATGTTGAAAAGGGTTAGTAGCAGGCCTTCACCGACGAAGACCAAAAAAAAAATTGGATTGCAAATTATTTCCCGCCCTACTAAAGAATTAGGAAAATTCTGAAATCGAGCTTTAAATTTTAAAATTTAAAAATATAACAGTTCCCAACTCCCAAGGTACAAAAGGAGGACCCACACGCAACTAAAGGTACTACTAAAAAACCACGATCCGCATCCACTCCTCAATCGCGCAGTATAACCGTCCGATATACTCCTTATCGACGTCTCATGGACATCTACAACTTTTCGTTGCGGATCACCAATAACAGCCGTAGATAAGCATTTCTAATCCAACGGTCGATATCTTATCATCCACAGTCTCCCTACATTATATATATCCTCTCCAATTCCCAATTCAGAAACACAACCCAGAAAATTAGCAGAGCATTTGCAATACACATTCTTGTTCAAATTCAGTTTTAGTAATTCTTTGTCGAAAATGTCTGGACGTGGAAAGGGAGGCAAGGGTTTGGGAAAGGGCGGTGCCAAGCGTCACCGTAAAGTTCTGAGGGATAACATCCAGGGCATCACGAAGCCGGCGATTAGGCGTCTGGCTCGCAGAGGTGGTGTGAAGCGTATCAGCGGTCTCATCTACGAGGAAACCCGTGGCGTCCTCAAGATCTTCTTGGAGAATGTCATCCGTGATGCTGTGACTTACACTGAGCACGCCCGCCGCAAGACCGTCACTGCCATGGATGTGGTCTATGCGTTGAAGAGGCAAGGTCGTACCCTTTACGGGTTCGGCGGTTAGTTTGTTTGATTTTGGAATTAGGGTTAGGATTTGGGATGTGGGTGATTAAAGTCATAAGGGTTTGGCTGATTGGGGAATTAATTTGTAAATCCTTTGTGATTTGGGGAGAATGGGATTAGCGTACTGAATTTAAATTTAGGGATTTCGTCTTTTCAATTAGGATTTGGATTCACTCCTTCTGTATTGTCTATACCAACTCTTCACTTCCGTTATCATTTGGATTCAATGAATTGCATTTGCTTCCGAGTTCCCATATTTGTGCTTTTACTTTTCGTTGTTCCCTGCTTTAATTCTTTGCCTATGTTCGTATTGATTCCTTTAATTATTTGCACCTTTGCTTTAATTCTTTGCTCCTATTTATATTTTCTGTGAAACAGGATGTATAGGATTTTGCTCTGGTTTTGGATATGGAATCTAACAGCGTTCTGGGTTTTCTTTTGAAAGTGTTCTTGTTCCTTCAGTGTGCACAATTGCTCAGTAGAATAGCATTCCACTCTCAGTGACATGGATTAAGAAGACATTTACTGGTATCTGGTTAAGTTCTTTGTAAGATAGAGCTGTAATTTGATTTATGTAGCCAAAATTATTCTTACTGAGGTCAAGATTGTATAATGACTCGGAATTGTATATGTGAAAAGCCTGCATTTGTTCATTCTACATTCTTATTTCAATTAGTGGTACTTGTTAATCTTTAGTGTGTTCTTTTACAATCCTTGCGTCAATTGAATTCTGTTGGTCAATGTTACTTGGTTGATGGATGAATGTTAGAGCTTCTTGATCTGTAAGATATACTTCCTATGTCTCAAAATTATTGTCAAGTTTGAGATTTCACTTCAAGTACAATTTGAACTAAAAACGAAAACCGAAACTGGACAATAATTATAGGACGGAGGGAGTATGTTAAAGCAATTTCAATCAATGAATGGACCTTTTCTGTTGACCATTCATATGTAAACTGTAATCTTTCCGTTTAACATCCTTCTTGTGGTGGACCTTTTAAATGCGTCCTTATCAGTAATCCTAAGTAAATCAAGCTTGCTACTACTTTTCATTGGTTATGAGCTGAATTATTATTATATTTTGAGTGCGGAATTGGTGAATTGGAATGCTGTTTAGGTCCTGACTCCCGATCTGGTTCAAGGATCAAATGGATGAATAAGCTTCATTGTTGGTTTCCACATTCTTGCTTTTCTACTTAGGCTCAATTAGATGCTTCATCGGCTTGACCTCTTGTTTGTGTTATCAAGCAAGGTTGAACGTTTGTGTCGATGAACAGAGGCGAAGTAGGTAGATTTTTATCTTAGGATGGAAGCAAAGATTAACGCCATTTTTCTCGCGTGGTTTCTGATCTGTCATGGTATGGCACTGAACCATATACTCTTATTAGTATACTGTTTTGTCCACGTTTTGGCGCATCATATTTCCCATTTGTTTGCAGTTATGGTAGGTAGGCCTTCCCATTTATACTGCCGTGACACTGCCGAACATAAAGAACAGTGAACAGTAAACTACACGTTACAGATCTCGCATCACGTGGTTTTTTCACCATGTTTGCTGAATTCCATAATAACTTGGATTGACTATGTAAAAAGAGGCAATCGAGCGTCTATGGTATTGTTGTACTTGGATCAGCCACCTTAACTAAAAGTTACTATATAAAAATAGGCTACAATTATTGTGAAAAATCTAGAACTACCTGGAGTAGAATAGTGACTTTTGTCACCTCTCCATTTGTACAATCATCTGTCCATTAAAATGCAGGCTTTGCTCTTTCCCCTTCTTCTCTTCAACATTTGATACCTTTTTTTAAGATCTTTTGTCTGGCAGTATGTCATTTTCGTTCCTGAAAAGTTTGGAAAATAAAAAAAAACCTTTCTTTTTAGCCTTGATCAAAAACTTGTGATGAACAATAATAATTAACACCTGGACAAGCAGCTAGTGGGTGCGCCATTTTATATAAGCCACTTGAAATAACCAAAACTTTCCCAAACTATTATCTGTTGTTGACCCTGATCAAAACCAAACCAAAAAAAAAAAAAAAAACCGAACAAACGACAAACACAATAGTACCCACCACCACTTCTTCTCCTAGTGAGGTCAGGTCACTGCTTTTCAGGATTCGTTTCACTCATCCTGATTCTTCACTTGATTCGGAATCTCCGCCCGGGGAAAGAGCTCCGGTTCCCTGGAGGGACTGGCGGGTTGAGAATTCCCGAACCGACGACATGGGTTTGCCCAGCGACGAGGCTGTTTTGATTCAAAAAGGAAAGGGTCCCGGCGAGCCGTACGTAATCACGGTGAATTGCCCAGATAAGACCGGCCTCGGCTGCGACATTTGCCGCATCATCCTCGATTTTGGTCTTTATATCTGCAAAGGAGGTTAGTTAAGCCATTCCCTTCATTCCTTTATCGTTCTCTATGCAAACTCCAATATGACTGAAGTTTAATTTGCGCACTTTTTCTGGTCCTGCTTTTTTTTTTTTTTGGGAGACAGACATATCTACAGATGGGATTTGGTGCTATGTAGTATTGTGGGTAAGTCCTGATTCGAGGCAGCCGAGTGTGAGGTGGGCTAATCTGAAAGAGCGACTCTTATCCGTCTGCCCATCTTGCTCTGTTTCCTTCTTCTTGGATCAGCCATCTCCACGAACCACGATATCTCCAACTTATCTTCTTAAATTCTGCAGCCTGGATCGAAAAGGCTTATTGCATGGTTAGTGAGTATTTATTACTTTTTAGTACTTTTTAATTATATTTATTATGGTTTTAAATGTTTGGATTTTCATGCTGTTGTTGGATAACATATCCTTAGATGTCAACCAAGTTCTTTGTGAACTCGAGCTTACAATTCAAAGGGTCAAAGTGACAACCACCCCAGATGGTCGTGTTTTGGATCTTTTCTTCATCACAGATAACTTGTATGTTCTTTCTCCTTTTCTGTATTTCTTTTTTCTTCTTTTTTTTTTTTTGGTATGAAAATTATGAATGTGAGAGTTTGAAACCTGCATTATTCCTCAAATTAGCAAAAAGGGTTGCCAATCTTTTGTTTCGAAGTCAATGTCTATGTTGAAACTCATTTGTTAGGAGCTTAGGGTAATTGATTTAGTGCACTACTGTTTGCTATGGATAATGGAACAATTCACGATTATATCCTGTTGACAAATTCCAATTTATAGTTAGTACATTCATGGTTTTTAAACTATTTAATTCTTCCAGGGATCTCTTACACACAAAAGAGAGACAGCAGGAGACGTGTAAACAGCTGCAGGCAATTTTAGGTGAATCCTGTGTTTGTTGTGAGCTTCAGTTAGCCGGCTCCCAGTATGATAACCTTCAGAGCAGGTCTTCAATTTCTCCTGCTGTGGCTGAAGAGTTGTTTAGATGCGAATTATCGGACAAAGAGATTCGGACACAGGCTCTCAGTGCAGATGTGACAAAGTTGAAGAAGTCTAGTGTGAACGTAGATAATTCCTTAAGTCCGGCTCATACGTTACTTCAGATTAACTGTGTCGATCACAAGGGTTTTCTTTATGATATACTGAGGACCTTGAAAGATTTTGGGATACAGGTTTTGGTTACTGCTTCGCTATCTTACCTTTAGAGTTTGCTTCTTATATTGGGCATCAATCATTGAGACTTCTTATATTTTTGTCTGGCTATTTTTAAGAGTTTTACTCATCCTGGTATTAACTTTGTTGTTCTTGGAAAATAAGTACATACTCGAAATCTTTGAGCTTATATAGTCGTTAATTTTCCACTCAAGACTTAATCTCGTACCCATATAAGTCTTAGCTGATACAATAACTTATGTAGTACATGGTGTGAATATGTGTGTATTTTCAGCTAATTATTTGGCATATTGTTGTTTTCAACATTCTTTCTCAACTGAATTTTTGTTATCACTTCTTCAAAAACTCCTGAACTAGGTTCTATGTTGATCAGTTGATGTTATCAATTTCGCGAAGTTTGTTTTTTTTTTGCCAATCTTCCTCGTTGCAACTAGTTCAAGTGATTTCAGGATTATTATTATACCTGATTTCAGTTGCATTTCGTGGTTTTGATGGCTTAAGTTTTCCCTTTTGTAGATAGCTTATGGCCGATTCTCACCTGTAACTAATGGTCATCGGGAGTTGGACCTGTTTGTTCGGCAGAAGGACGGGAAGAAAATTGTGGATCCAGAAAAGCAAGATTCTCTGTGCTCGCGCTTGAAGGTGGAAATGCTTCATCCGTTGCGTGTAATCATCACCAATCGTGGACCTGACACTGAGCTTTTGGTTGCCAATCCTGTCGAGTTATCAGGAAAGGGTAGACCGCGTGTATTTTATGATGTCACATATGCACTCAAGACTCTCGGGATATGCATTTTCTCGGTAAGATCACAATCCAGCAAGTTGAACCATCTCTCGTTATTGTGATCGCTCGGATTTGAGAAATGTTCTATACGATTTAATTCAAATAATCAACATAGGTTAAAACTGCATAGTAATTTGCTGCATAAAAGTTCAGATCCCTTGATGGGAATTAACGACATCCTACCATTGCTTTCTGTATAGGCTGAAATTGGAAGGCATTCAACTGTTGATCGCGAATGGGAGGTTTACAGATTTCTTTTAGATGAAAACTGCAGATTTCAGTTATCAAATATGGTTGTTAGAAATCAAATTGTGGACAAAGTTAGAAGAACTTTGATGGGCTGGTGAGCTTATTGTTGCTTTTTTCGTGTATTAACCCGGCAAGGGTTTTGCTTTTCCATTAGTTCCGTTCCCAGAGGTAGCAGTAAATTATTTGTACAGTGTGATACTCTTGTGATGTTAGCTTTTTTATTCTCTGAGTTGCGTTCATCTAGATCTTATTCCTCCCCATTTTCTGCAACATGTTTTTCCCAGAAGGAATGCCTCTTCTTTTACATGTACTCTGGGTGTTGTTTTGCTGTGTTAATGTAATTATCAAGTAATGGTCATTGATTATTACTCCTCCTCCTCTAAATGATTGTTTTATTTGTTTTGCTTCCGCGTTTCAAAATGATTGTCCAATTTAGATTTTTATTTCTAGTTTAAACAGTACCAAACTTAAAATATAAACTGGATAATCATTTGGGATGGAGAGGGTATATTGCAACAAGCAAGATAACCGTTTTGTAAAGGAGAATGAGTACTACTGGAATATTTTGAGGAATTTCTAACAATCTTATTTTTAAATGGAATCTCTTTTCTGTTTTTTTTTTTTTGGGAATGGAATTTCTAACAATCATCAGACGCAAAGAAGCAAATGAACTGGGCAAGGCCTCACCGGATTTGAGCGGAACTTATGATGATTTCTGGTGAAGAACAGATCAGACGGAGAAAACTAGAAAAATTAATTGCAGAAATATGTGTCCTAAAACTTATTTATAGTTCTCAACATTCCGACCTTGACCAACTTACCAATATTTACAAATTAGTCCCTACGATTTCTACTAATTACATAAAGACGTCTACAAAGAAATGATACTAATCAAACTATAATGACTGCACATCTTTGTCGACTCTTGGATCTGGAATATGATCAACTGAGTCTTCCTTCAACACACCCCTCCCTTAAGATGATCAGGGAAGAAAGCCATAAGCTCATCTTGGACAACAAGTAATGAAACGTAGAAGAGGGAAGGACCTTGGTGAACAAGTCGGCTAATTGGTTGGAAGAACGTATGTGGTGAAGATCAATGAACCTGGAAGTATAATAGTCACATACCATATGGCACTCGATTTCGATGTGTTTGATACGCTTGTGGAACACCAGGTTGGGTGCAATATAAAGGGCACTTTACTATCATACCAAAAAGGAATGGATGAAGTCACAGCAATACTAAAATCTCTGAGTAAATAGCTCAACCACTGTAGTTCCCTGACTGTATATACCATGGCTCTATACTCTGTCTCGGCTGAAGAGCAAGAGATGGTAGGATGTTTCTTGGTCTTTGAAGAAATCAAACAGTCACCCAAGAATATGCAAAATCCAGTCAAAGAATGCCTAGTGAAATCACAACAGCCCCAATCTGCGTCGGCGTAAGCAGAAAGCTGGAGAGAGGTTTCAGGAATAAAACAAACCTTGAGTCTGAGTACCAACAAGATATCTCAGAAGGTGATGAGCTGCGTTCCAATGAGAGTGTCGGGGATTGTGCACAAACTGTGATAACTGTTGGACAATATGAGTTAAGTCCGGTCGAGTAAAGTTCAGATACAGCAGCCTGCCAACTAACCTTCTGTAGGAAGAAGAGTCTTCAAGTAGCGGTGAAGCATCCTTCTTTGTGAACTTCAAGTCACTAGGAAAGGGTGTAGAGGCTGGCTGGGCATTAAGCATGTGAGTATCAGCTAAAAGGTTCTGGATGTATTTGTGCTGGCTAAGATACATCCTTGAATCATTCCTAGCAATCTCAATGCCCATATTCTTGGGTGATTGTTTGGTTTCTCAAAATCCAGTCAAAGAATGCCTAGTGAAATCCTTGTAAAATATTAATTTTAGAACCTATTCTTGATTTTAGTGATCATTTTATAGTGATCAAAATCGACACTTTTTTGTCGTTTAGTGAACATTTTTTGGAATTCTTTTTTTACAGTGATTAAAATTGACACTTTTTTATTATTTAGTAATATTTTTTGTACTTGACATTTCAATACATATTGCAAAAAACTTTTTCCTAACCACTATCCAAACAACTTTTTGTTAAAATATTATCCAAACAATTTTTTCATCTTATATTATGTTTTTCGTTTGAAACATTTTTTACATTAAGTTGAAAATGAAAACAAAAGTGACCAAAAAGTCATCCATTATATAGCCCCAACAAAAAAAAAGTAGTGAGCTGTAATATTGAAAGGGCCCATTGAATACTTCCTTCTCCATTATCCAAAAAGTCATCCATCCAATAGTAAATATATAAACGTGGATTATGAGAAGGTAGCCCACGTCGCAAACTCCCCTCGCGTGTCCGCCACGCCTTTGCAAATCATTATTGGTTTTAAACATCCGTATGCCTCGATAAGACCTCGTTTGCGTTATTTCACTTGTTTATTGTGTTCAAATTTATATATACTCATTCATGAAGTATAATTAATTTGGGATTTTATCATTTAAATTTATTTAAAATTTTAAATTTTAATTGGGTATCCATTAAAGTAAAAATTTCCCTCGAAGAGAAATATCGAAACTTTATTTTTTTTATAATAAAAATAGTACCTAAATTAAAAGCGTAAGCAGTTTTAGATACTAGCCAAACAAAGCCTTAAATGTTGTCGGACTGGAGGAGATTCAATCCAACTCCTTACGCATCTTCTACACTCGGCTTCCTTCCTGAATGCAATTAAGTTGAAGTTCTTTTTATTCAATTCCAAATCAAATTGAAACCGACATCGTTCCCCTGTAAATCGACGTTAGTGTATGAAAGGCAGGAAAATTTTCTTTCTGTTTTAGGTCCTCTTCCTTCTTTTGACTGTTTCAATGATCATTCCTGCCGGAGAAAAACTCCTCCGATGAGAATGCCGCCGGTTTTAGCGTCTCGGAGCTCTGCCTATCTCACAGCTCTCACTCAAGAAATTGAAAAGAAGCTTCAACGAGTATGTGCGCCAGGCTTTCTTCTTTCTTTTCTTTTGTGCTTTTTTACTTTCTGTAATTACTTCTAAAAGGCGTAGTGGTTTCGATTCTGGAGTTTTAATGTTTATTGAAATTATATACTGTTTCCCAACAGGCATTAGATTCGCCATCGCAGAGGCGGAATTTATTGCAGCAGCTGTTCACCGACATAGCTCTGGAAGTGGATGATCGAGCTCGAGGTTTTTCCATTACCTATTTAAACTTGTTAGCATATGCCTATTCAACGGTGTTTATTTTTTTTCGTTTCAGAAATTTCGTTTCGAAAATAAACATAGAAGAAAAGGTAGTTCTGATGGATGAGATGAATACGTATAGTCGGTGGAGATTGAAAAGAATAAAAAAATTTGCTACAAATTGCTCACTCGTTTGTGTTATGCCTTGTACATATAGTAATTGTTTGTATACGAAGTTTCATTTCATTTCAAATAAATCAAGTCTCTTAAATCAGTGTGGATGACTGCTTTAGATTATAATACAGTTCTCAGCTTGCGTATCTGTTATATCAGATCTCTTGTACTCAGTAGATTGACAATGTCTCGTTATTGCCGAAGATGGTATGATAATCGCAGATATGTCCTGTTCAACCAATTTTAATGCTTTGTGGTGTAATGCTTTGTGATTGATCGTTTGGCAGAAGATGAAATCGAAGTATTTTGATGGGGGCTTATTTTTCCATTCATCATTCCTATTTCAGATGTTGAATAATTCTTCTGTGAAGTGCTGAAACTTTGGATGCTCTATTTCTACTTTATTGACTTAAATAAGTTCTCCTTTGATAAATTGGTGAAATATTTTTTTTTAAGTTCCCAATTTTTAAGTTCTTATCTCTATGTGTTATAACTTTCTTGGCTTCATAAATTTTAATTTTTCATTATTTGGAAATGAATCAGATATCATTCTCAGGAAGGAAGATATTAGTTCTGAAGAAGAAGAGTTTATCGAAGGCTCCATATGCTTCTATAATCTACTGGCGGACCACTTTGTTTGGGTACCAGATAATGGAAAACCAATCCTGGATTTAGTTGTTCAACTCTGGAGCCAGTCATTTGCCTCAAACATATTTACTCTTTTATTCCACAAGTGGGTATGTAAGCTCTTGTTGATTTTAAATCAGTGACTATATTTATATCGTTGATCATCATTCTAACTTGGTTGGGAGTATTCTGGTTATGTTGATGTTGATCATCATTTCTTTCTTGATCCATTACTTCCTTCTGAAGCCCTACAGTGTTTCGTGCATTCTCAAAGGACTTTCTTGGCTTTACCGACATTTGTTTTGAAGTCTAAAGTTGATCTATCAATAAATTTTGCCAGTAACTACAATACATTCTGATGTCAGTATTTAACTTTGAAGTTCTGTTTTATCCGGCAGCTCTTTGAAGTTCAGCTTGACAACACTGAAGTTCTCCTCCGGTACTCATATGCTCTTGTCCAGGGTGCAACAAATGTCTTCTGGTATGAATTTGAATGGTCATCCCCATCTTCTTATGTATTGGTTAGTTTAAGTGAGGAGAGGAGCGACTCCTCCTGCTGTTGGCGTAAAGGCACCCCTTTACTTTTGCTTCTTTCTTTTTATTTTTTGAAAGGTTGGCATGCTTTATTAAAAACGTTACACACATTTACTGGATAAAAGCTGGAGTTTTGATAGTTAAAGAAACATTAGCATGCTTTTGCATAGAAGTTTTGAAATTCCAGTTCATTGACTTCGGTTGATGTATATCATATTCTGGAGTTTCTGTTATAAAAATAGAACATTGGTTGACTGCAAGAGTGGATGGACAAGTTAATGAGCCGTTTTCCCTTACACCTGCCTTCATGAATTTTTCTTTTCTATATATGTATTTTTAAATGAATCTTGGGTGGCACTATCAGCTGATATATACTATATTTTCTTTCTTGTTGTTTTTTTTTAAAAATTTGGGGGAAGCGCGGGGGTGGGGGGGGGGGGTGTTTACAGGTACCTTGTCAAAAAATAATAATAATAGTAATAATAAATTGTTTTGTTGTCAGTTATTTCTGCCAGTGCTTTCCATCTTAAGGTCTTTCACTGTTTGGATGGTTTTTATGTTCATTAGTTACTTCGAGCAGCATTGCTCCTTTTCATTTTTGGCCAGCTTTTATTCTTAGCCACCTACTCAGTACAAGAAATTTCCGACTAAGGTTTTTAATCTGGGTCAAGATGGATAGAAATGCGAAATAGCTGAAGAGTCTTTGGTAATTTTTTAATTCTCCCTCTGATTATGTGCACTCAGCCACTCACTGTATCTTTCCTTTTCTGTGGCCTTCAAATTGTGGTAGACATCCAAGCACGAGATCTTTAATAATGACATCAGCTTGTGATTGTTTTATAACATTTGATTCAGAAATTCTAGAACTTTTGGGGTTTTGTCCTTAAGATTGTTAGCCTGACAACCTGCTTTGAAACAGTAAGCGTCAGTGATAATTTACCCAGTTTGTCAAACAGCTGTTTCTAATTGCTTGGTTCTGCTGTCAGGAATTTTTATTACTGGTGGGTGAGAATAAAATTTTAAATGCACCTTCGCTCTGTGCATAATTGTTTCATCGGTTAGACGTCGATGTTTGCTCTGTTTTCATTTTTGCAACTCAAGTGTGCTTGATTATGTACTTGTTTAGAAAGAAGACATAGAAGTCGCCTGATAGGAGAAGCTAATTACTTGCAGGCTTGACATCCAATCAAATACGAGGCGCTTCCAAAGTATCTTTGTGGTATTCACCTTTGCAGTATAAATTCGTATATATTTTGAACATGTCATATTGTATTCTGATCAGATTATGTTGTTGCAGTATCTTCTTGACGAAGTTGCTCTTTCTCCTGAGAGGTTGAAAAAGATACCAGAGCAGGTGTTTTTCTCTTGCCTTATGTATTCTGCTTGATTATTGAATTAGATAAAAGCTTCTTTACTTTTGATCGAATGAATCTCAAGTTTTCTCCTTTCTTCTCACTTGTTTGTGCGTTCCTCCCTCTTTTCAGGCTCAACGCGATCTCTTTCTTTTGCTCTCGAGATTCCTGCTTTTTTACAATTCAGGTGTTTATCCCTGTTATCCAAATTAGAATTTGAAGGTTTTATTCCTTTTTAAATACTGTATGTGACAGTTTTTTTTGCAGCTGATAAACTGCATAGCTTCTTGAAGCAATTTCCGGATGTTCCAAATGCATTTCTAATTGGAGGACCGGCTGACATATTTGTTACTGAAATCGCTGATCATGTAACTTGTAGTTCTTTTCCTTCCTTTGGCGAGTAGAAATTTCCATTGAACAAAATTTCTAATGCTCGGTGACAACGTTTCTTGGATCAGCTCCTAAAATTGAAGGTGGAACCGGTGTTGCTGCATTATCTTTCCCAAATTAAGGTTCTCCGGGGTACTAACGACATCACAGCTGGTCAAATTTGGTTCACTTTTGGATTTATACTGATTTTAGAATTCATTATCTTATGTAGGCTTAGAATTAAGAATGACGACGACTACAAGGTTGAAGACATGCTTGTATAGCTTCACATCACCTGGTGGCCCTACTTATCCAACTAGAGCTGTTCGTCATGCAGCATGGGATGCATTAGACATGCTTTTTCCAGTAAGTATTTTTTTTGTCATATTAACATATGAAGAGAGATGCTGTAACTGGACTCGTCGCAATAGAGTGAGTATAGGTGTTTCTTTTTCTACGGTAGTCAGTTTCATTATGTCGATGCATTCGTCCTGATTTAGATATTTAAAATCAATAGTTGCAAGTACTACTTGATGATCATGGAAAAGGTTGACTATGATTTTAGCTTTGAAGAAGTTTTGAAATGTTTTCATCATTGTTGAAAAAATGAGAATGCATACAAACTAAATTGTACTCCCTCCATTCCAAAATAAGTGACGTTTTAGCAAAATGAAGAAATTCCAAAATAAGTGTCGTTTTCACATTTCAATGCACTTTTTTTCAAAATTTTCCAAAATTACCCTCAAAAGAGTTGATGCTATTGGTGGACAATTTTATAATGGGGTTGGTTGAGGATATTCAAGTAATTTTATTACCCTATTTAAGAGTTTCTTAAACTATGTGCAAAGTGTAGGATGACACTTATTTTGGAATGGAGGGAGTATTAAATTTTTGTTATTGTTTGCTTTGTGACAATGATGAATTTCCTGAGTAGGATCTCTATTCTTTTCAGTTTCCTGCCCCCTGCATTCCACTGCATGCCCTTTGTCGTTATACTTGTATTCTGATGTTTAGTATTCATGGGAAGGCTACATGAAATGGTAATCAAAGTTGACATGCTTGCACTTTTGTAGTTGTAATCTCACCTTGTAAATGGTGCCTTGTTTCAGGTTGGCCGGTATCCTCGACATCTCATTAGCCTCTTTTTCCGCTTGTTGTATCCTTGGTATTGGCCTTCGTCATGTTGGAACTTTGTTGTTTCATGCATAAAAACTATATTCTATTCGCTCTTGCTGTTAATCTTCCGCGGCTGGGATAAATTAAAAAAACCAAATCAGGCGTAGAGGTGTATCTCAAATTTCTTCGGCTGTTGTGTTCGGATGAAGTATATTGCGTGGGAGCCCTGATATGCGGCTTTACCACTTGGTAAGTTATATGTAAAATGTAATACCAGCTGTTCTACTATGACCTTTGGGGGAGAGGGGAAATGCCATTTCTAGACCATACCTGTCTTGTAGGCCTGCGTACTGTCCATAATCTGTAATTGTTACAGTCACTGCAAGTGTCTATCTTGATTGGGTTTGTATTAACACCAATCTGATATTACTTGATTTGTAGCTTTAAAAAAGAAAAAATGGACGCTACTGGCAAATTCAAATTCACGTTGAGTGTTGTACCGATATCAATCAAGGACTTGCATTATCGGATTAGAAACAATGCGCAGACCTAGACGGATAATCGAATGTGTCTATTTGCAATTGGAATTTGTCTCGTTCTAATGCTTTACAGCGGTAAACAACAGAACCTCAGTGGCTAATTAATATTAGCAGATTCAACAAAACCCCGACACAGTACCTAGCAAGAGATTTGCATTTGATGTCATTTGCCAGTTTGTTAAGATGTTACAAAACTAATGGTTATTGTGCTGCTCAAGTAGTAAAATTTTCTAATTATGAGATCAAACCAAAGCAATGAAAGTAATTTGATACTAAATGAGACAAAGTAGGCAAGCAATTAACTGTTTACGATAGGCCTTCAACAACTTACAAGGAAAGGAAATAAGCAAGATCAACAAAACTTCAGGAAGATGCAGGAGATATTCATGTAACATCACAACTGCCCCTCGTATATGCAAGGGATGAACCAGGGCACCTGTATAGAGAACCATCAAGGCTAATGTTAATCTCCCAGCTGCTTTTCACTCAACCATGCTGAACATACCAAAATATACCAAATTCATGCTTGGCAAAGAGCAGGACCAGTCAATGATATTGAACAAACACTTTAGCAATGCCTCTAATGCAATGGATTAAGCACATCATCCTCACACCTACAAATCTAAAAGCATCACATTCAGCTATACCAAACTCCTGCAGGCTCTCTAAAGCAATTAATTAACCACGCCATTCTTCCCAGAGACATCACATTACTGAAACAGTGTCTTACATTTACTCTTGATCATCTCCATCAAGGCAAAGAGTCACTTTGATTGCCAAATGGAACTTCATGGTTGTCATTCATCAATAAGAAAGAACATGATGCCTACTTGAAAACAGTAAAGTGCTCTGGTAGCAATCCACAGCAAAAAAATTGAACTGATGACCAGCTTAACAAAGAATAGAGGTTGTCACGAAGAAGGATTTGATCTCCATCATTAGACTGTAAGCTCGAATGCAAAGAGAAATGCAAACACTGTACATTTAGAAATAGTTTGTATTAAATACACTGCTCAGGCCACCAACAACACTCAGAAATTTGCATGGACACCAAAACCATTTAAAGTCACGGCATACTATACGACTCAACTAGCCAGGAAGGAAATCACTAGGATAGAAACCATGAAAAGAAATAGCTGTGTGCACACTTTCAACTTTCTCTCTCTCATCCAAGAAGTTCAAATCAGGAAGAAATCAACATCAATCTACTTTCTTCAGAAAAAATCAAAGCTACATAACGGGCAATTAATACTTGAGAGATATCATCTAATTAACTATGAAATACAGTGTGATGCTCGACCAGAGAGATCTCAAAAAGTATTTAAGAGTAATTAGACAACTAAAAAATTTAGGAAACTACCTCAAAGTTGCTAACGAGAATGCATAGTTCCAACAGCGGTCCAAGCAATTCAAAAGAGAGGACCTCAGAATGCTGGAGTTCTCCATTTTTCCAGGCAAAGCCTTGTCTTGAAGTGAAACATTGTCAACTGATTCCCCACTTCTCGAAATACTGATCAGTTTAAGTAGGTGTGAAATAAATGATTCATTACAGTACATCACCAACCCAAGTATCTTATAAAAAAAAGAAAAAAGCAAACACCAATAGGAAAGCCAAAGCTCCAACAACGAGGGTTCTAACTCGCTACAAGTAACTTCACTGTCACTCTAGAAAGAGGCTATTAATACACAGATGCCACACCAGGATCGTGCGTATGGCAGCAACAAACTATGGCAGGTCCTTCAATCAATTTTCTTGCATTGCTTCTTTGTGATAATTCTCTAAGTCAGCATCGAGAGCTTCTGCTGATACTTTCTCACCACGTTGTTGTTGTTGTCCTCTTCCCCGTCCACGGCCTCTACCAAATCCACGACCACGTCCCCCACCGCCTCGAGGCCTTGCAAAAGACCCACCCCTTCCAGGTACACTGTCAAACAGCCAACAGGTTAGAGAAACAGAAACAAAAACCTATGCAACTTAAAGGCAGAGCCAATTTCATTTCCAGAGGAGTTATTGAAAGTTAGAAAGCAACTCATGGAGAAGTAAAAAAAGTGGACAAATTATTTGAACCAGGAAGAGATCAAGGCACCCTATGTAAAAGATTACTGCTTTAGGTAACAAGTGCCACCTGAGATAACAAGACAGACCAAAAAATCCAATTTGCAAGCCCAAAATCCAGACATCTCCGTTTTAGCTCCTCATTCACAAAGAGGTTAGATTCAAATAAAACCTTGTTAACTAAATAAAAAAAGAAAAGAAAAGAATTTCTTCTTTCTCGTCGAAAATTATATCATGATTGCATAATAGTTGTTCCAAAAACATAATCTCACAGACCAAGAAACTTCATCTTCCAAAAACCATTGTTTTTAGAAAGGGTTTTTTCACGTCTACAACAAAACAAAGTCAATCTTCAATAGGACTACAAGAAAATTCAAGGGAGCCAGGAATTCATAATAAATAAATAAAAGAAGTCATCAATGCACAAAAAGAAGCCAGAATTTGACACATAATTGTCTGAGTCACTTGTATTTCCAAGACACATATACTAAATATGGGTCAAGAAAGCTCCACACAACAAAGAAATTACCTTCTAGGAACTCCATTTGAGATTCCAAAGGGTCCAGCGCCAAACTGAGGTGCAGCAGCAGGTGTCTCAATATTTGTTCCAACAATCTCTATTTTCATTGGCTTCCCGTCAAGCTGGACATTATTGTATTTTTTGACAGCAGCCAGTGCATCTTGTCGCCTAGAGTAGACGATTTCTGCAGTTCCCTATACAAAATAGGACTCTAAACCAAAGCACCACAACAAGTGTCCCCGGATAAGCACACAACACCAAACTCAATAAAATACCTTTGATCTTCCGCTCCGGTCATAATGTATAGAAGAACGTTTCAGGTCACCAATCTCTGCAAAGAGTTCCTGCACACACACAATAGATTTATCAGATAACAGATCGTTTGCCAAGGTCAATGAGAGACCACCAGAACTCAAATAGAAAAATGAAATAACAATGGGAACGCAAGAATTTAACAGCATATTGTACAATCCGGAAAATCATGCTCTTCTCTAAACCTATCCTCAAAAATGTCTCCAGCAATAAAGAACAACAGAGATCCTTTTACCAACTAGGGATGCTCTCCTCCCAGAGAGGGGAAAACATTTTGCCTCAAAGTTTTATATCTTGAGTTATGCATATGACATCAAATTTATTGTTAAATAAGCATACAAGTATACCCTCATGAAATTCAAATTCAAAAAAGTTTTTTCCTTAAAACAAAAAAGTCATTTGCCAGCAGCCAAGCAGAACATAATAAGGCAATTACAAGCACAAATTTCCAGTGAAAACACACAAACAAACGCTAAGTAACCCCCAAAAGATATAAAACCTGAAAAGGGGACTTAAGTATCGACTGCACAAGGATTTACCTTAATATCCTCATTAGAAACACCATAATCCAGATTGGAGATGTAAAGCTTCGTTCCAGTCTCTATTGCAGATGCCCGAGCGACACCACCGAACTGACCGGCGTAAGCCATGGCCTGATCCGACGAAAACATGTCGTGCTGCCAGGTAGACTCCGGAGCCTAAATAAACGGTTATATTTCGTATAGATTAGAATCTCTATTGTTATATTAACGGAAAAAAGAAGAGGTAAATTACTACATCGAGCACCCAAAATCAGCTTTAAGATCTCTCAGAAGAATCATACAAAAATAGAACGGATCTAACCTTAGGAGCGGAATACGGAGCAGTTCGATTAAAAGCACGGTTGTTGGGACGGCGGGCGGGACCAGGACCGCCGGCGCCGCGGCCACGACCACCACGGCCTCCACCACCGCCAGGCTTCTTATTCTGCTTGATGAGATCATCAAGAGTCATGTCCAGCGGGGCTCCTGACATCTTCGGTAACCCTAAAGTGACGAAGGAAGAGAAAGATGGAGCTAGGGTTCGGCCGCCGGGGAAGAGAAGGGAGGAGAACAGGAAAAAAAGGAGGGACGACACCGAAGGCTCAAATTGTCCAAAATACCGCTGGGAAAATTAATTGAAAATACCCACTCGCCCTAATCTGGATCCGGATCCGGATCCTATTTTACAGCATACAAATAAGTTTAGTTAGGAGAACCGACAACTTGGTGTCGTGGTGTAGTTGGTTATCACGTCAGTCTAACACACTGAAGGTCTCCGGTTCAAGTCCGGGCGACGCCATATTTTAATTTTTTGTGGATCAAAGTATCCCTCTTTTTTCCTGCTTTGTTAAATCAAATAATCATTCCCATCACTCTACAACAAAACATGATAAACTATAATTCCATTTTGTCCAAAAATGCAACTCTATGATTGATTTCCTAGACTTTTAGGCTCTGTCTGTTTGATTTTTTGGATGGTTTTTTTCAGATTATTTTAATAATAATTGTCACATCCCAGCATACCTTAGTACTCCCTCCGTCCCATAATTATTGTCCAATTTTACTAAAATGAAAGATTTTATTTTTGGTCAAACTTAACTATATTTTACCTTAAATAACCGGGATATACCCCTATATAAGTAATGTTTAACCACTAAGATTTTATGGATAATGTTATTTACTAAGGACAAATGTGTAACTTGATCCATAAAAAGTCAAATTGGACAATAATTTTGGGACAAAATTTTTTGGGCAAAGTGGACAATAATTATGGGACGGAGGGAGTACTATTTATGAAATGAGCAATTGATAGATGAAAATCATTTTCAAATGGAAGAAATTATAAATCTGAATTCTCCTCGTTTGAATCGTGATCAAATGGTAGAAGATAACTCATTTCAATGATTATTGGGAAAACTACGGGAATAGAAGATATGAATAGAAGATGCTTGCATTGTATGACATGTTGGTTGTTGTTTATATAGACAAATAGAGGAATTGATTCTAAAGTATTGACCTAACGGTATGACTAATAATTCTAATTTATTGATTTCTTTTCAAATAAAAAAGAATCCTATGTTTCTTTTTTTTTGGCTTCATGGTCCAAGTTTAGTACAAAGCATTTTGTATTGTCGGTCCCAAAAGGAATCACATGTATTGTCGGTATAATAAGGAAACAATGTTATTTTTTGACTTGATGGTGACTATTGGTTCAAATAAAAGAAAGAATCCGGTTCATTTATTTTGAATTGACAGTGGAGAATTGTCAGTATAAGAAATCCTATACCTTTTATTAAATGGTCCAAGTTGATGATTAATGTGTTGTCAAATAATGAATCCACTACTTTTTTAACTTCATAGTCCCCGTTGATAACAAATGCATTAAGAGTTTTCAGTCAAAAAAAGAATCATACGCATTTTTTTTGGCTTGGCATGACTAATAATAGTAGTAATAGATTGAGTATTTTTTCGGTCAAAAAAAGAATCCAATGTTTCTTGTGACTTGATGGTGACTATTCAATCCATCACATTTTATTGTCGGTACAATAAGGAACAATGTTTTCTTTTAATTGACGGTAGCTATTGGTCCTATGCTTTTTTTTTATTAAATGGTCCAAGTTGATTAATAATGATCCATGTTGATGAATAATGAATAATGATGGTCCGACAATAAAATGTCGGTAGCATATGGAATCCAATGTTTTCAGTCCAAGAAAAGGAATCCGATGCATTTGTTTTGTCATAGGTCAATATACACACTTTTGTTTATCAAATAATCCGAGTACTTCATTCCAATTCGCATCCACTTTTTCTTCTAATCTATACCTTCAAACACTCTCAACAACAAAAATGGCTTCTAAAAAGGGGGTTAACCATACTAGGTTAGAAGATGAACTTCTAGTGAAATGTTACATCCATATTTCAAAAAATTCAATTGAATCAAACAAGCAGTAAGCATAAACATTATGAGAGAGAGTAAGTTCCGCATATAACGAGAACAAGAACATTGACATGGAAGAAAGAAGTTTTAGATCATGCGAATCTCGCGTTCGTATAATTGAAGTTATTTGTAAGAAGTTTAATGGATGTTTACAACAGATCGAGAATCGCAACCCTAGTGGGACACAACTCGGAGATCGGGTGAGTTTATAATTTTTATTTTTTTCTAGTTTTCAATTTCATTTTAATCGTAATGTACTATTATTGAAATAATCTTATGTATGTCAGTCTTATTTCGTTTTTCTTTTGTAGATGAAACAAACCAAAGAGCTATTTATTCAGACAACAAAATTTAAAATCGGGTTCAAGTTTGGCCATGTGTTTATTTGCTACAAAATTTTGGCAAATTTAATGTCCCCCAACCAAAATATGGTTCTCGGGAGTGTACTACAATCAACGACTAGTCGGAATCCCAAAATTCTAATCCCAAACAACCAACACCCGAGTCTTCAATGTTGTCATCTCTTAATCCTGAACAAAGCTACGATACTGGGAGTGAAAGTGCACCATCGTCTCGACGCTCGATGGGAGTGAAGAAAGTCAAACTGAAGAAGAAAACAGAAGACCATTTGAGTAAGATGTTTAGTACTTTCAATACAAAAACTGATGCTATGCTTGATTTTATGAAGGCACAAGATGAACGTCAAAACCAACAACTTGAAATACAAAAACAAAATTTGGAGTACAAAAAAAAAACAACAAGAGGACAAAGTGCTGATGATGGACTTGAACTCTATTCCAAATGTATCAGTTCTCGATATTGGGAAAGAAAGCAGCTCGAAATTATACAAGTAAGGGATTTATAAGAACAACAATCTCAAGGACAATCATTGTCTAACACGGGACAGTTTGGAACACCATCAAACAATGGACAATTTGGATTTCTCAATGATATCGGACATAGTGAAGGCAATTTGAATGATTATTATGATAGTGATGATAATTAATTTGTGAAACCGTCTACTTGCCGTTTGTATTAATGCTTAGTTTCCTAATTGTTGTTTTTATTGTCGTAGTGTTTTTATTTGTGAGTTTCAATGATGTATTTCTTTTAATTTCTATTATGTAATTTTAAGTTTGTCGTCGAAATAACGTGTATGTTTTGATTGTTTGTAGAGTTTCCTTTATGTAATATAGATTATGTATTTTTAATCCATGTTATAATATATCTACACATTCTAGAAATCCAATAGTTGTAAATTAGATAAGAAGAAGATAAGAAAGATAATATAAAAATCAATTCAACGGCCAATATTATAATGAAATCTAGAATAACGGTTACGATTTTGATAACTTTTTTTTCCAAAATTCTATAAATATGCATCACATTACCTATACTTCTTGCACAAAACATTCAAACGTAGTCTTTTTTAATCAAAGAAAAAATGTCATTTAGTCCATAAGAAGATGAGCATATGTGTAAATGAAGATTATTCTGAATCCATAAAGAATTTTAAATGATTTATGAATGGTTGACTTTATCAACCGAATTTATCGTTATTGTGTTTTTGGTGTTTGGTTTTGTGAGTTTAAATGATGTATTTTATTTTTTCGTATTGTATAATTTAAATTTATAAATAATCAAAACAATATATTTGTTTTGATTGTTTGTAGTTTATTTTTATGTGATTTTATTAATGATAATATGTATCTTATGATTTTACAATAAATCGACAATGGTTTCTTAGTTCATGTTACATATATATGTTTACTATTAAGACTTAAATTCATTCATTAAAATGATAATTATGATTATTAATGTTTCCTATTAAAACGTACAATTACACATACATATATTTGCTATTAAGACATAAATTCTCTCATTAAAATGATAAATTATATTTATTTGATTTTAATTCTACTAATTAACATTAATTAAAAGCAAATATATAATCAAATTATAATAATTAAACTAATTAATATATAACTAGGGCCAAAATGACCCAAATAAAAAGTCCTAAATGCTTCAAATGGCCCAAATGAAAAGGAAGCCCAAAGAAAAACCCTAGATTTGGCCCAAATTTTAGGGGGGAAAAAAAAAGGGTCACCCGCTTCAAAGCGGGTGAACAGTGCTCCGCCAGATTTGAAGGAGGGCGGAACACTTTGGCGGAGCGGAACGGAGCGCGTTGGAGCGCCCGTTCCGCCAAATCCAACGCGTCCGCCCAGTTTAGCGGACGCGTTGGAGATGCTCTAAATGCTTGCTCTTTCTGCTTCAATCCAAACACAATCTTAGTATGCGCTTCATCGATCCAATGAAGATCAAAATCTCAAAAAAACACTAATACTTTTTTTGGGTGAATAACTTTGCCCGATGGCTAAGATTGTATATATACAAACTGAGTCTTTAGAATCCTGCTCTAAGAGTAATGAGAGAAAGCTTGGGGGAAGATTTAAAAAAATATAGGGAAAATTTTAAAAAAAGGCGTTCGAAAGATCAGTATTATTGATAAGGGCATCATTAATTTTTATAATCTTAGTAAATTGGATAGATACAACTAAAATTTTCTAATAACTTAGAAGACCATTTTAGCCTTCGTCTCACCAAACATTAATTTAATCCTTTTTTTCTTTTTTCCCAGTAATCGACATGTCTCAACAAAGAAGAAAAAGAAGCAAAAACAGCAAACGGTTTCGCGGCGATGATCCCGTTCTCTTTCATCTCTCAATTTACAGTTTTAGCCTAGTTTAATGAATTAAACCTGTTGAACAAATATGTCTCATGTTCCTTTGTCCCATATGGATAGAAGGAAACAATTGAACTCAACATATATGGCACATGTGCTACTCCCCTCATCACCAATTAATTTTGAGGTGTAATCACATGTGGGTCTATATTTGTACCTTCAAGAAAACCATTCAATAAGAGTGGTCTTTTTTTTTTTTCCTTTTCAAATTAATTTTAGTTATCTTAACTCTTGAGTTTTAAAAATGAGAAAACATGATAAAAGTCATAACTTTTAACAGGAATTTGTAACTGCAAGAACTTTAAAACTTCTAGCATGTTTGTAACAAGATTTTTATTGCTCGACTATTTTTTTATTTTTATTTTTTTTTAAAAAAAAGGTACCTGAAATCACTGCTACTTATAAGTTAGTTCAAGTGAAGGCAATTTTTTTTTTTTTGCTAATATTATCAATTTTGTGTAGTGACATAGAAAATCCAGCAGGCCCTTCATAATCCTACAACAATTTCGGCAAATGAATAAAAATTGCTAGAATCGTAGCTTGAAGAACTGATTGAGGAGGCTACTTTAGGGGAAGAAAATGAAATAAAATAGTTGTTGTGAGTTTGTTTCTGGTTGCAAATAGGATAAATTAGTCATTTGTAATATTAAAACTATTTTAACATTCATACTGTGATCATAAAAATGGTGATGCCCTAGAGAATAATATTTATCTTTCATGTGCCCTTTTTAATAATTCTCCCAAAAATATAGCCCCCTATCTACATCTGCCCAGAGCTGTTGTCTTTCACTGTATGCGCAAAGGTAACTTCCAAATTAGCTTGGAAAAGGTTGTAAATGCCCCTGAGTTCTGGATCAAGGGGTATCGCTGGCTGTTCTCTTAGCGGCTGGACAAGGTCAAAGCCCTAATACTTTGGACTTTGGAGTGATTGACTAATGCAGACACAGTGAGATGACACTTATTGCTACTTTCTCAAGATGATGTCCACCGGAGATCAATGCCAAAAATAACCCTTCTCTCCAGCCAATCTAGTTCCGACTCACCAAATGGTCATTGCTTTTTTAACCAAAAACCAACCTGAACCATAAGCAAGACATAACCTGAGGTTTACTTAGGAGGAGACTATTGTATAGATTAGCAAATCAATGGCTCAACAAACAGAGAAGTTGCGGCCATTTAAGTTGCTCCAAGTAACAACAAGACAACAACTTAGCCTTTGTAACAGTAAGCATCCTCAAGCTGCGTGCTGATCCATGTCATATTCAAAACTCTGATACACTTAATTCTTGCGTAAAGACTCACGAGCGAGGTCACAACAAAACGGAAGCTTGCTAAAGATAAAAGCCCGTATGCTTCAAGCAAAATGAATGTGCGAGTAAAGTTCTTTGTATCATACAAAAATAAAACGAAATCCTGCTCAATCAGCTCTTATCGAAATTTGAGGTTCTAACTTATAAGAATAGAATACAACAAGGACGGGCAAAAAGAGGAAACACAGTCACAGAAGAGTTCAAGTTCCTCCTCTTACTCTCAAGTTCTTGTTTAATTCTCCCACGTTAAGAAATAAATTACCATAAACTAAAATTGACCAAGAAGTCTTGCAGCAGTGAACCTGGGACATGAAGGATGATTTCGGTCCCAAATCCTCTATCCCTGGCGGATTAAGCATTTTCTTCTGATAACGTATTCAGTTTTTATCAAATTTTTAAGTCTTATTGCAGAAGCATAAACAAGTCAGGAATCTCGATCACCAGCTGAGAGATCATTTAACATTAATTAATCAAATCGAAGGCACAAACATCCACATTCCACACCATATAACTCAATCAATGTGTAACCACAGGAAACCAAGGCTAAAACATAGCCAGAGCAGCTGTTGGAGCCACAAATTTCCAGAAGTGTTTCGATTAGGATATCAACAAACCAGTAGCAGAAATTTAAGTGCCCAGATTAAAATAAATTTACCAAATAACAAAAACAAAATTCCTGACATTACAATTAACAGTCACAGAAACGCTGAGCAATCCAGGCAAAGAGCAATTCCAAGAATTCCAAAGGGGGTCACCAGAAAAAAATCACAACATTAAAGAATAAACTTATAAACCAGAAATTAGAAAAGTACTAATTCAGATTTCCATTACTTCGCAAAAGAACCAGCAGTTTTACTTACAACCTTCTCCTTCACAGCAATTCTGATGACAAAATTAACCGCCAAAATAAGAAACAAACACTAATAAACCGCAAGACTATCCCTAAGATTACCCATCGGACATAAAAAACCCTAATCCCAAACCAACCCCTAACCAATTAAGTGCTAGTAAACTTGGTGACAGCCTTGGTACCCTCTGAAACAGCATGCTTGGCCAATTCACCGGGAAGCACAAGCCTCACAGCAGTCTGGATCTCCCTGGAAGTGATGGTGGGCTTCTTGTTGTACCTCGCCAGTCTGGAAGCTTCCTGAGCCAGCTTCTCGAAGATGTCGTTGATGAAGCTGTTCATGATGCCCATGGCCTTGCCGGAGATACCAATGTCAGGGTGGACTTGCTTCAGGACCTTGAAGATGTAGATCTTGTACGTCTCCGTGCTCTTCTTGATCCTCTTCTTCTTCTTGTCCCCAGAAGCAGCACCGGCGTCCTTGGGGAGCTTCTTCCCGGCCTTTGGCTTCTTCTCGGCGGGGGCTTTCTCCGCAGCGGCGGCCTTCTTCTCTTCTGCTGGCTTCTTCTCTGGCTTGGGCGCCATTGATAACGAAGAAGGATTTGATTAAAACTGTCGAAAAAAAGGCTAGAAGCTGTGTGCGTGTGTGGGAAATTTGAAGATCAGCAAATTGCTTTGTGATTTGAGAAAGCAGAGAGATTCCTTTTTATAGAACAAAGAGGTAAACGCTGATTGGCTGAATATTATCAATACGGATAGATGAGTTGGCATATCTAAAAACCGTCTATTGATTACTGTTTCAAAGGGGCAGTGGACGGTTCTGGTAGGTTGAGAAAGAGACTGAGATGGATAATCAACGTGCCGGTTATTTATTGGATAAGTACTTACTAGACGGATCGATGACGTGGTGTTGCTTTCGTGAGTTGCTGAAAAGTGGAAGAAAGTGCGGGCCAGGAATAATTTTGAGGGGAGAGCATTCATTTTTTTAAATTTAGAAAAATCTTTTGAAATTTTCAATTCCTAATTTAGTATTTACTATTTACCGCCGAAATTATTCAACGAAAGCATGAATGGCAAAGATCTAAATTGCGGGGGTGCAAAAATAATTCCAGTGGAGCGAATTCATTTTTGAAAAATTAGAAAGAGCCCTCTTGATAGTTTAAATCTACAAAGCTACTTTTATTTATCTCCAATTCGCAAAAAAATAATCTAAATTGTCTTATCACAATTCAAAGATTTTCACATAACGAAAGTACAAAACCATATTGATTGAAAATTTTTATATCTACCATCGAAAGAAATACTCCCTCCGTCCCATTATTATCCATTTTTAATTTTCATTTCTAGTTCAAATTGTACTAAAAGTAAAATTTCAAACTGAACAATAATTTTGACACTGGACGAGTATATATAGTACTACCTTCATTCCTTATTTAAAACATTTTGATTTATTATAAATTTTTCTTAACATGTTTTTTCAAGTGAAAATAAAACATTTAAGGTATTTTATAAGAAAAACAAGAAAATATATTTTTAAATTTTTATTTTAACATTGCAACATTTGTAACCACTCGTGAGAAGTTACATGGAGATTCAAATCTTACTAAGAGCATTCACAACAATAGGATAATATATGTGTTGTAAAAAATTAAATGGGTTGTTAGAGTGTGTATAAAAATGTCAAGCGTAGCAAATATTTCAAGCGGGTTAATCTGACAAATGGGTGGGGGCGGTGAGGGTTAGCAGCGGTTAATCTGACAAGTGGGTGACGATGGTGGGGCCACTGGCAATCGGGTTTTCGGTTGGGGGACGATTAAATCGAAACTAATGCCTTGTGAATCCGGTCAGAAGAAGAAGAATCCCTCCTCGATCTCTTTTGCAAAATCGAATCCAAGTATCCAACAAAATCAGTTCTGTTTGACAAAACCAAAATTTGAACTGAATCCTAAAATAATCAGTAAAACACTTATAATTTCTCATTCAAACTTCAAAGATCAAAGTTCAACTCCACACCATAATCCACAAGTCCACAACAATGTCAACAAATAAAAAAATCTCACAAATGACAAATCTACTAACAACAAAAATTACAGGACTGCAAATGACAATCAAGCTTCCATCGACCTCTTTACCCACAAATGTGGCTATTCCAAGTTCCGTACTCCCAACTTGTTGGTCCACCCGGTCTTCGCCCACTGCCTCTGCCTCTCCCGGCGGGTCACCATCCTCAAACTCACCCCCCCTGATGTCGAGCTTCTCTACCGCTGCAAAATCTCCACCACGGAGTTCTTCCCCCGGGACATTGATTTGGAGATATTTTTTTCATAAGAAATTAAAGTTTTGATTTGGATTGGAAAAGTTGATTAGATCTACGTAGGAAATACCTTTTTTGGAGGAGAAATGGTTGGATTGGTGGATTTGGGAAGCGGGAAGTGAGAGGGAGGCGGAGCTATGTCGCGGTGGGAGGTGTTGACGTGTTACTGCAGATGGTGTTGGGTGGAAGAAGGTGTTGGGCGACGGAAGAAACAAGAAAGAAGAAAGAAGAAGTGGGGAAAAAAAATAAAACCCTAAACCCTATGTATAATATGTGGAATTAAAAAATAAAAATTAACTAATCAGGTTAATCGGGTATCCCAGAAAAACATTTATGAAAACCGACTCCGAACCGCATAAGCTAATCGGTTAATTGGGTGGAGTCAAAATTTCTCCGATTAAACCTATTAGCCGACCCGTTTTGGCCGAATTAGTTTCGGGTCTGGCAGTTCGTCAGGTCTATCCGATTAATGAGCAGCCCTATCTAGCTCGTGCATGGCTCACAATTTCTAACTGTAGTGTTATAGGAAACTACCAATATGTGAAGGATTTTTTGAAGAAGATTGATGCCTACTACAACAAAAATCAAAGATCTTGTTAACCAAAAAAACAAAACTAAAAATAAAAAATCAAGGATCTTTACCACAAAAAGAATAAGGTAAGTTAAAGTCTCATTGGTTTTGGTTTTCAAAGTACACTGTAGTTGGTGGAGCGATGACTTAATAAAGGATACAACTAATGAGGTATATTATGAAATTAAGAAAAAATATTTTGTGCATGAGCATGCGTGAAAAATTATAAAAGATGATCTAAAATGGGCAGTTGTTTCGATCGTCGAATAGTCGTCAAAGAGAACAAGAATCAATGCATCTGAATCATACACTTCGTCATCAAATGCCGATCGAAATGATGAAATCAATAAGGTCCCAGAGGAGGTTCGTCCAATAGGCAAAAAAAACAACAAAGCAAGGAAAGCAGAAGTCAAAATGAAAGTGTAAGGCACGGGCTGATGAAATTTGTTGAACTTGTTGAACTTCAACAAAATAGGATGGATTTGGAAGCCAAAAAATTAGACCAACAAGAATATTACAATCAGGCGTATATGAAGCATGCAGTTACCAGAGAATATGAAATTTTGACGAAGGAACAATGAGCAATACATGAACTTTTATGTGAAAAAAATATTGTCTAATTATAGATAGTCTTGTTAGTTTATTATTGATTTAGTCATTTTCATTGTGAGTCTTTGTTTTTATTTAAACTAAAATGTAAGAGTTGTGTCACTATATTTGAATTTTATTACATCATATTTTTGTGTTTTAAATATGAAATATTATCGTGTTTATGCATCGTATAATTATTATTGTACTAACTTCTAATTGATTGCATGAAAAAAGTTAAAAAATAAAAAATAAAATCGAAACAATTTGAACTCGCTAGAAAAAAACTAAAAAAAAGTTAGTATTAAATACTTTAAATGAATAAATACGTTGAAAGTGAAGTCACGTCTTTCTTTTTCCATTTGTCCATACGTAATATAGTGTAGTCGTATCTCTTTTTTTATCTAGTCCATACGTACCATAGTGTAGTCATGTCTCTCTCTTTATCTCGTCTATACGTATCATAGCATAGTCACGTCTTTTTTTTTTCATTTGTCCATGTGTACTATAGTGTAGTCACATCTCTTTTTTTATCATGTCCAAAATATATTGATAATGTAGTCACGTCCTTCTTTTTTCATTTGTCCATACGTATCATAGTCTCTCTTTATCTTCTCCATACACATATAGTGTAGTCAAATCGTTCTTTTGATCTTATTGCAAGAACACTTTATAAATATGGAATGAAACTAGTGATATTGTTCAACCCTTTCCAACTCTCTGGTATTCATATTTTTTTAAACAACTTTTCACACAAAACCATATCTCAAAATTCTCTTCTTAATTTTGATCCTTCTCTTTTTGACGATCAAATGAATGATTATATGCGGGAACAAATATTCGATAATATGGGTCTAGAGGATTTAAGGAGGTTGGATGAGTTGATTGAGCAACGAAGAGGTATAAGTTCTTCGCGAAGACGAAGGCATATCGATCGAGAGCGTGAAATTGGAGAACAAATGCTATTTAATGATTATTTTTTCGACAATCCAATATTCTTTTCAGCTACTTTCCACATAAGGTTCCGCATTAAGAAAGAATTATTTATCTGCATCGTACAATCACTCCAAAACCACTCTGAATACTTTCAACAAAGGCATGATGCATCGGGTAAAATGAGATTTCCCCCCATTCAAAAATCTACAGTAGCTCTTTGTCAACTAACATATGGATTACCAGCCGATCGTGTTGACGAATATTTAAGGATGGGCGGAAAGTATTGCACTGGAGTGTTTATAATACTTTTGTTGTAACGTGATTGAAACTTTTCAGTCACAATATTTGAGAAGGCCTAATGACAGTGACGTTCAACGTTTACTTCAAATGCACGATAAACAGCATGGATTTCCAGGTATGCTTGGTAGCATTCACTGCATGCATTGGAGGAAAAAATTGTCTGGTTTGATGGAGAGGTCGTTTTACTTCAGGTTATCAATTTTCTCCTACACTAGTGTTTGAAACAGTCGTACCTGCAGATTTATAGATATGGCATGTATTTTTTTGGAATTGCAGGACCTAACGACGTCAATGTGCTCAACCAATCTCCTCAGTTTAACGATGTGTTACACGGGTATGTTCATAATATTCAATTTACTGTAAATTGTACTCAATATAACAAATGTTATTATATAGATGATGGTATATATCATAAATGAGAAATATTTTCGAAAAGGTTCACGACTCCGGTTGATGATAAGAGAAAACTCTTCAAAAAGGTGCAAAAAGAAGCAAGAAAAGATGTTGATGGAGCATTTGTAGTGCTTCAGTCCTGTTGGAATAGTTTACATAATCCATCTCGATTGTGGGACAAAGCATCACTTAAAAATATTAAAGACGAGGGAGATGAGGCAACAAACTGGACTGATGATGTGTGTCAATTTTCGCATTATCAAGGTCGATCCCTAACAGTCAACACTCAACAGTGCATTTATCGATACTACCAAGATTTGGGCTAAAGATATGGGTTGTAATTTTGCTCCAAACTAAAATATGGGCTCAAATACTACCAAGATTTTGGGCCGTTCGGTTCTCATCTAGCTGCAATTTTTTCATCGAGAGTCAGTCACTCACATTCAGCAGGAGTCAGTCATTACTGGCCGGTGGCCACTCCCCATTTCCCAAACGCAGAGGAAGACGAGGAAGAAGAAAGAACCATCCGATTCTCCTCGGGAAATGAAACGACGTCGCCTCTGCCTCGTCCGTCCTTTCTCCTCAAAGCCCAGAAAATCCATTGATGATGACGAAAATTTCATTTCCATCTTAAATGGCATCGTCCGAGGTAAGGCAAGCTGGAAAATCGCCTTGAACAATCCATCCATTGCAGCCCATCTCCGACCCCACCACGTCGAAAGAGTCCTCATTCACAATTTGCACGATCCCAGGTTAGCTCTCCGGTTCTTCAATTTTCTGGGCCTCCACAAGAACTTCGACCATTCCACGACGTCATTTTGTATCCTAATTCATTCTCTAGTCAATTCAAATTTCTTCTGGCCTGCATCTTCCCTTGTACAGACCCTTTTGACTAGTAGAGACTTGGGTCCCAAGTGCATTTTTGAGAATTTGTTTGATTGTTATGAAAGATTAGATTTTCATCTCAATTCGACCTCTGGTTTTGATTTGTTTGTTCAAGGTTGTGTTCAGAGTAGAAGGGTTTTAGATTCTGTAGTATTTTTGAAGCTTATGAAGGAGTATAATATAATTCCCGAAGTGAGGACTGTCAATGCTGTTTTGAACGGGTTGATTCGGTTCAGGCGATTTGAAATGGTTCTCGAGGTGTTTGATGATGTTGCTTTATGTGTAGGGGTTAGGCCTGATGTGTATATGTATACTGCAGTAGTTAGGAGTTTGTGTGAGTTGAGAAATTTCGATAGAGCTGAGGAAATGGTGAGCTTGGTTGAACAAAATGGGGAGGAGCTGAATGTGGTTCTGTATAATGTATTGATTAATGGACTGTGCAAAGGAGGGAGGGTCACTCGAGCATTGGAAGTGAAGAATTCATTGAGTTCTAAAGGGTTGCAAGCAGACTGTGTTACATTTTGTACTATGATTTTGGGTTTCTGTAGAATGCAGGATTTTTGTGGTGCTAAGGAGTTGATGAGTCAGATGATTGAGTTGGGTTTTGTTCCAAGTGTGGCTGCTGTTTCGGGGGTTGTTGATGGATTGAGAAGGAGTGGTGCTACTCAGAAGGCTTATGATTTAGTGAATCAGGCTGGGAGGGTCGGCGTGTTGCCTAACTTGTATGTGTATAATGCTTTGATAAATTCTTTATGTAAGGATGGAAAATTAGATGCAGCAGAGTCTCTTTTCACAAGAATGGAGGAAAAGGGATTGCTTCAGAATGATGTAACTTTTAATATAATCATCGACTCCCTTTGCAAATGTGGGAAATTAGATTTAGCATATAGGGTATTCAGGAAAATGGTAGATTCCGGGGTAGAAGTATCTGTATATTCGTACAATTCTTTAATTAATGGACATTGCAAGTTTGGGAAATTATGTGATGCAAAGAGTTTTTATGATCAAATGGTTCGTAAAGGATTGAGTCCAACCGTTGTGACTTACACGCCACTGATCGATGGTTATTGCGTGGAAGGAGATATTCACGAGGCCCTTAGGCTTTACCACGAAATGACTGGAAAAGGGGTTTCACCAAATACGTATATCTTTACAGCACTTATTTCTGGCTTCTGTCGTGCAAAAAAGATTGCTGAAGCTACGGAGTTGTTTAATAGAATGGCAGAATTGAATGTTGCTCGGAATGAAGTTACTTATAATGTAATGATTGAAGGGTATTGCAGAGTTGGTAATACTACAAAAGCTTTTGAGTTGTTTGAGGATATGGTTAAGAAGGGCCTTGTGCCTGATACATACACGTATAGGCCTCTGATAGCTGGCCTATGTTCGACAGGTAGGACCAATGAAGCCAGGGAGTTCTTCGATGAAATTCATCAGAAGCATTGCAAGCTGAATGAGATGTGCTTTTCTGCACTTCTTTATGGTTACTACAAGGAAGGAAGGTTGAAGGATGCGCTGAAAGCTTGTCAAGTCACAGGGGAAAATGGCGGGATACAAATGGACCTCGTTTGCTATGCAGTACTCATTTGTGGAACGTTAAAACAACTTGATTTTGATACATTATTAAGTGTTTTGAAACAGATGCATGATCAAGGATTGAACCCTGACAATGTGATCTACACAAGTATGATTGATGCCTACGGAAAAGCAGGGAATTTGAAAGCTGCATTGGGATATTGGGGCATAATGGTACATGATGAAAACTGCATTCCCAACATTGTGACGTACACGGTCATGATCAATGCTTTGTGCAAGGCAGGATACATTGACCGGGCTGAGAGTCTTTGCAGAGAAATGCTAATTAATGGTTTGATCCCTAATCAGATGACCTATGGTTGTTTCCTTGATCAGCTCATAAGAGAAGGATGCTTGGAAAAAGCTTCAGAACTGCATAGTGCTATGCTTAAAGGAAGTCTCGCCAATACTGTGACTTATAACATACTGATAAGAGGTTTATGCAAACACGGTCAAGTCCAAGTGGCAGATGACTTAATAGCTGAAATGGTTGCTAATGGTATTTCCCCGGATTGCATAACCTATTCCACGATTATGGGTGAGTATTGCAGGAACGGAGATTTCCAGGGAGCTTTGAGCATATGGGAAGCTATGCTGAATAGGGGTGTAAAACCTGACCGAGTTGCTTACAACATTTTCATATATGGCTGCTGTAATGCTGGCAAAATGTCAAAAGCGTTTGAATTGCTTGAGGAGATGAGAAGTAAAGGTTTTGAGCAGCAACAGGCAATGAGCTTGATTCAGAAGTTCAGTCCGGTCACGTGATGAGTGGATGTAGATTGTAAAATTGCAGACTTCACGAGCAGTTCTGACCTGTGCCTATCTAGGTGAAGCCTCCTTTGTCAGAGGTCTCAGGTTTTTTGGATGATGGAGTAGAAATGGACAATTAACAATGAAAAACAACCTTCTCCACGTTCAGTTTTCCCTGAGCTGACTGCCAAATAAGACTGATCTGGTTAAGTAGATTCTTTGATTGATTGGAGCGAAGTATAAGATTTTGCATTCATCACCTAGATTGTGTAGAAATGTTGTCATATTTATTATCTCAGGAATTCTTTAAAGCGTCAGTAATAAAATCCTCTCTTCATTGCTTTTGGTGTTTCAACAATGAAAAAGTTCCCTTGTGACAGTTGTTGTAGCCATTCTCTGAAGATCCAAAATGGTAAAACCACCACGAACATAAGAATTTACTACGCGACTCTCTGGCACCATGAAACTGAGTTAATCAAATGTGTAAACAACCAAGAAATGCCGGACCAGATGAAAGAAATCCACAGGAAGGGTCAATTCTATCAAGTTGAATCTGAATAAGGGAGCAAAATATTAGATCTTAGAAAAAGGTACAACCACTTTCCCACAAACTATTAACATTTCCTCTAAGCAAAGCAATATATCAGAATCCAATGCGATATTAGAGATGCTTTCTGCTATGCTTCAATTGGCACGGCTCCTGAAAACATCAAGACCCATCTCAGTTGGATCAGTTGCCTGAAGCTCCACCTGAATACCGTCCAATTCCCTCTTGAAACGGTCCTTGGAGCTTGCATAGATCATCTTGCTCCGCACTTTTGCAGTATCAGGTGACCTTATACACAAAACAGATCACCAGAAAGAAGTAGGAAAACTTAGTGAGGATGGAAACAAAACATGTGGGGTTACCGTTGCTAAAATAACAAGTGGGATATGTTAAATACCACGCGATGAAGAAAATTCTGCTTTTTTGGCAATTTTCTGCGGTCACAAAGTCAAAGTCATACACAGCGTATCTACACTCATCAGCAGGAAGATTAGCAGCGAAGTCCTCATAGCTTTCACTAGGCTCACCGACCTTTTCCACAATTACTTGCTTTTGCTTCTCTTCAATCTTGAACACTATAAACCGATGAGTCCTTTTTGCCTTCAGTTCCAAGAACTTCAATTTGCAATCATCGTGCACAGCCATACCTGACGCCGCATTAGCCTACACATAGTAACCAATAAGGTCAGACAAATCAAAGGAGTAATGGTGAAGGCCATCTTAAATCTGGTGACGGTTTCAAACTCTTAAAATGGACTAAAAGGACACAACATAAACACCAGCCAGGGAACTCCACAACTAAAAAAAACCATAGGAAGCTAGAAAAAAAACAGCATGATAAACCATACAGTAACTAATCAAGAAAAAAGTTTAAACAACTTTGATAAAGCAGTAAAAAGTAGTTGCAGAAGATATAACGAAGTTGAAGAAACAAGAGCAGACCTACATTACTGAAAAGTATAATGACCCTGGCAATCCACATCCTGCCAATCAATAATATAAGTAAAGAAGCAAAAAAAAAACTTTCTCATATTCAAGGCCAAACACCTTCGTGTGAAATACAGTATGTGTTTTCTGAACAAATATGCTTGCACATTCTCAGATACACAGAAGGAAACAAAGTTAACTTCACAATTATGTCAAAAACACTGGTGTAACAGTCAATACACAGGATCTCTTGCCAGCTTTAACAGAATTATACAAAGGGAAGCACATTGCAGGGCGACTAGCTGTTGTCATTGAATCCAAAGTGAGGTCTCACCAGTTTGGGTGGTGAAAAAAAAATGTCTCTTATAGGTAATTCTACAAACATTAGGCCCCCACCCCATAAATCTGGAAGCTAATAAGCATAGGACCTGGGATATCCTTCGAGAACAAAAATGATAATTCCAATCAACCATACAATGCAATACAATGTGGGACACCTTAACCTCGCCTAATTTCTGATCATATTCCACACGAAGACCCAAAATTTGCAATGTAGAAGTAACTCCATATTAGGTCCAACAAAAAAAGGGTCAACTATCAGCAATATCGTAAATAAGTTTCCACAAAATCATTGCTAAGAAGCCCAGAACAATAGAAATGTTAGACATCGAGTTCTCAGCAAATAAATAAATAAACAAAAATATCCATCAGTAAAAATAGCAAAGATACAGGATTACGCATAAACTAAAGCCTAAATCAAACTGAGTTACAGGGTCGCCGTTCTAACGATTAGAGAAAAGTTAGATCCACTACAGAACAATAGGGTTTCTCCCTGATGACAAGCAGCAAAATAGCATCGACCAATGAATGAAATTTACTACTTTTTCATAACAAAGAAAATGAGTACAAGAAGACACTAACCATGATTGAAGCTTTGCTGCGAGAGCGGAGAAGATCGAGGGAGATAATTTGGAGCTGTTTTTTCTCTTTCTATTTTTGGCGTGTCGATAATTTGTTGCGACCTTCCGAGTTTCTGACTTCTGAAATACTAGTGCCCAATATAAATTGCACTTTTCCCCTCGGATTTTCTTCTCCATCATTATCGCTCCCTTAAATGTTGAACTATTGCAGTTAGAGCGATTAATTTCTTGTTGTTTGTACTTAATGATCACAATGATGATTTGTTGATGTATATGTAATAGTAATTTTCTCCACAATTATGTCGTGATCATAGTTTATCATTTCTTCAGCCATAAACTATTTAGTTGTATTTTCTTGTAACTACAGGTATCAATTTTGAATGTGTATGACGATTATTTTTGTTGGCACAATATTATTTTTTGAAAAGACACATCCTATAACACCATATGCACCTTAAATAATCCACTTTTTCAAGCCATTCACTCATTATTTTCTTAAAATTTCAACGCGTTTGTAAATCATCATTCTTCAAATGATCAAGTAATCGAAAATTGATAAGCTGAATTGATAAGTAATAGAAATTGTAGATGGATTTGCTTACTATTGCATGTTTTAAAAAAATAAAAATAAAAGAACATTTGTGTCATCAAAGTGTAGCTCTTTTATTACGAACCTTAATCATGTTGAATAAAGATAATTACTATCGCATATGGTTCCACAGTTTAAATGACCAAATTTGAAGTAGCCTTTTGCAATTAACCATGACTGAAGAATAAATCGTGGGAGCGAGAAAGAGATAGGTGAACAAATATCTTCCAATTAAAATTATTTATTAATTACTAGAGGACTCTAAAATATCTTAAATTTCTTAATGACATTCATGATTCATGAATCACCGGCTACAGCCCGGAAAAAGAATGTAATGGCGCTCCCACCCATAAAAACAGCATAATTAACAAAAGTAAATTATTTTTTATAGAATATATAGAGTATTTTTTTTTTCACTTTCTTTAATTCATTTTTTCTATTCATGCTATATTGTGAGGTCCTTGGTCCTTGGAGCTACTTATGATAAAATGGGGTTGAATAGTGAAACATTATAATTCTTCCAATGAGATACTCCCGCAGATCTTTATTATACCCATAGGGCATTTTGATTTTTTTAAAATGCCATCTTGTATGTTTTCTAATTAAATAAAAAAATTAAAAAAAATTCAATAATTAGGAGAACACAATGAATGTGAAAATTTATTTTTAAGATTTTTTTTTAATAAAAAATATATATTTAATAAAATTATGACAAATTAAAATATCTTAAAAAAATATACTCGATGAAACTTAGAACTGCAACAAATAATTCATTTCTCAATTTTTTTCTTTTCCCCAAAAGAAGTTATATTTTGAATTGGAAAGTGTAAACAGCTTGGGCTTTGCATTGCTTTTGCCAATGGCTGGCAACTAGTGTAGCATTACCCGATTACTCCAAGAAAATAAGAATAGTGATATACGCAAAGAAAATTTAGAAAAAATGATGTGAATTAAATCTATACTATTCTCTTGACCTTAAATTTATAAACTCCAAGCAAAAAGTATAGAATTCAATACATGTGGTTTAATCTACATCATTCCTCCTTATTTCTTTTTTATAAATTACTAGATGTTAAATCCGTCAGTTGGACGGGACAACCATATTCAAATAAAAATATGAAATAAGAAAAAAATATATTGAAAGTGTAAAAAGTTATAATAAGATGAGAAGTTATTATGAAATTATTTTGAAAAAAACATCATTAAAACAAACCAAACAAAGCCTTCAGATTACTTTAACTTCAAATAAAAAATATTTGGTACATATAAAAAAATACATGTAAAAATCAAACATAATAAGATGAATATGATTCTGATCAACACCATGTCCATTTCCTGTAAATCAGCTAACTATTCCATGGTAATTTAGTAAATAAAATAAGGACAAGTACAAAGAATGCACTACTGTAACTGATTTATTAGCCAATAAAGCTTTATAAACATCACGTGGGTAAAATATTTTGATGATTTGAAGTGAATTTCTGCTTATAAGCTTTATGTTAGGTTGGTCTACCACAATTTTTGTTTTTAAATGTGCTATTGTTATAATCAAGCTTTTGCTCCCTCCTCCCCTTATATAATTTCAAAATTGGTTTTTTTTTTTTTTTTTTTTATGACAAATGATTAATCACAATAACTCATATGTATAAGAAACATGAAAAAATAATAAAATTAAAGATTTACTGATGGTAACATACATTTTAAAATTACTATAATTAAACTGTTTTCTCGTATATTTATTTATTTTCAATATTTTGTACACCTTAATCAATATTCCGTTTTGCTTTAGTTTCATCCATTTTTAGAGATTTAAAATTTTGAATTTAGTGGTATATGTATCAAATTTTTTTCTCTCTTAATAATATCACTCAACTGTATTTTTCTCCATTTAGTCTTTCTCACATAACTTAAAGTGATTCTCATCGTATTGTATTTTAGTTATTTTATATGCTCATTTATTTATTTATTATTAAATTTTTTTTTGTATTTTGTACTTATATTATGTGTTTTGCCTAAACATGACCTATTATTTTCCCTTAGTGATGACACGGGATCATATGTGTCACTTTTCTATTACACTCTATGTTACAATTCAATAGTTTGATATAATTTTGTTGTTTTCTGTTACTGTGTACACCATTCATTATCACTTTTGATGTTCACAGAGAATCTAATCATGTTAATGACACCATTCAACTGTTTTTTTTTTTCACCATTCATTCCTTTTCAAGTTATTTAAAAATGATTCCTAACTTATTATATTTTTTTTTACCCATTTGTATATCTTATTTTTCAGAAACTTCCTATTTAGAACTTAATGGTAGATGTATCTTCTCTTTTTTTTTTTTCCTCATTAAATAATGACATTTGACTATATTTTTCTCTATTTAATATTTCTCACATAATTTAAATTGATCCTCAATGAATTGTGTTTTTGTTATTTTACTATTTTATTCAATTATTTCAATTATTGTTTTGTATTTTTCATTTATCACCCCTTTTCTCGTGATACTATTCAACTATTTTTTCACCATTTGTTCTTTCTCAACCAATATGAATTATGTTCCAATGTTTTTTTATTCGTCTTTTCATGTATAAATATTTTTCTTTTAATCTTCAAAGATAAATCTCAATAATTTACTGTTGAGATGGTCAAGAGTAAATGTAAATCTAGAAGAACAACTGGTTGTAGACTTGTAGTGTTTTTGGCTTTTTTAGTATAGCTTATAGTTACTAGTCACTGCTGGTTAATAGATCGACTAACTAGGCGACTAAAAAAATTGTATTCTTAAACATTTAAATTATTATTATTTTTAACTCATGCAATGGAAATTGAAAAAACGACGGAAATTAAAAAAATTATGATGACGAATAAAGATGCATGATTCAAAGGTAAAAAAGAAAATAAAAAACCTATCAATAAAAAGTATAATACCATTCCATGATTCTTTTTCGGTACAACTCATTCGCAACAGTTTAACAAAATACATTTTCTTTAATGTATCGGTAAATTATACATAATGCATTTTCAAAAGACGGTAAACCAAAAAAGTGAGAATTTGAAAAGGCTGAATGAAAATAACGGGCGGGAGAACGAGCACCTGTCAAGATTCCCACTCGCTTCTGATTGGTCCATTCAAAAGCACACGGATCGACATCAAACTATCCTCAACCGTCGATAAAACTGAAAATCCAACGGCTCAAACCAACTCACACGAGGAACTAAGATGACAAACACACTACTATTTAATCCATCGTCATCTTCATCCAACATCGCCCAAACTCAACTCTTTTCATCTCGATCGATCTGTTTTGACAATTATCTCCTTCTATTTTGTTTGATCTTTTTCTTTGCCCCATCATTTCCAAGAGTTTAAAATTATCTTTTTTCAATCACCATGGATACCGGCGGAAAAGTGAAGAAGGGTGCCGGAGGTAGGAAAGGAGGTGGCCCAAAGAAGAAGCCAGTTTCCCGTTCAACTAAGGCCGGTTTGCAGTTCCCCGTCGGAAGAATCGGCCGGTACCTAAAGAAAGGTCGCTACTCCGAGCGTGTCGGAACTGGTGCTCCGGTTTACATGGCCGCTGTCCTTGAATACTTAGCTGCTGAAGTAAGTATACTCAGATCTGTGCTCTGGTTTAGTTTTCTCCGTTGCTATTAAGTTAGGGTTTTGTTGTTAATTAAGTTCAATTTGGTCTTGGTAATGCAATTGATGCCTAATTTGTGTTGAATTAAGCTGTATATAGATCTGCAATGAATTTTACTGAATAACCGTTTTGTTCTGGGGGCTGATTTTTTGCAGGTGTTGGAGTTGGCCGGAAATGCAGCCCGTGACAACAAGAAGAACAGAATCATTCCAAGGCATGTGTTGTTGGCCATCAGGAACGACGAGGAGCTTGGGAAGCTGTTGGCCGGAGTAACCATCGCCCACGGCGGAGTTTTACCCAACATCAACCCTGTCTTGTTGCCAAAGAAGACTGATAAGGCTACCAAGGAACCAACCAAGTCTCCAAAGGCTACCAAGTCACCAGCCAAAGCTGCCAAGTCCCCAAAGAAGGCAGCTTAAAATTCTGATGACTAGCTAGTGGTTCTGTTTTGGGTTTGGGTTCTTGGCCAGGTGTATGTAATTGTTGTTGATTTAGGAGTTTGTGATGGATTTGTAGGGAAGAAGATGAATAGGGGTATAAAAGGGTGCATGAATGAATGTAATCTTCTTGATTAGTCTTTGCCTACTGAATTTTAAATTAATGAAACATCTTGTTTCCTGCTTCTTGATTCATAGTGCTCTGTTCATCATTTGTCCAACGATCCTGCTCTAAATTATTTTGTATCCCTTCAAAGTGAATTGCTTTTGGTTTATGAAGTTCTAAGATTTAAATATGTTCTGGACAATGCATCAATGATATGATTTGCATATCAGTTGGTTGGTGAGGCATGTGTTAGTTATCAATTTGATTGATCATATCATGGCCGTGTTGCAAGTGTTTTGTGCATGATTTAGTTAAACTGTTCATGTTGGGGTTTTAGCAGTGCATCCTCCAATTTTGAACCCAAAATGTAATTGTATAATTTTCCTTTATCACCACCTCTGAATTCTTCGTTTACAAACCTCATATAACATGTCACTTCCCAATGCACTATGGTTTTCAGCTTTTGCTCAATTCAATGCTTCTGGGTTTCTGCATGGAAGTTGTTGGCTTGTTGCAACTACATTGAATCACAACGCGGGAGTTTGCTTGCTCAAAGTTTGAGACATTGAGCCATTGATGAACAGTTTCAACTTTAAAGTGCATGAATTTAAACCATTATTTCAGAATCTATCCCTCAACGATCCTCTTACCTTACAAGTCATGAAACACTTGGCGACAACCAGATTCCAAATGTCTAGCAACTGCGTTCAATCCCTGATACCCTACTGGGTTCTCGAATTGTCTACCTTCCTTTTTTAAATTCACCAAATTCCTAATGGTGATTGCTGTATTTTGGCAATATAATCCTGGTCACAAAAAAAATAAAAAGAATAAAAATCTACTTACCAGAACGAGATTAGCGAGCGACTTAATTTGATTCAGTGAAATCTTTTACATCTGCATGTGCGACTTAATTTGATTCAGTGAAATCTTTTACATCTGCTTGCACAAGATTAGACATAGGTCTGTATCTTTATTCTTGAAAACCAAAAGTGCTGCATCTAAAATGCTGGAAAAGTGAAATACTTCGAAGCATTAGTTCTCAAACGAAACATGGTCATATCCTCCTTCACGACTGAATTAACCAGGTGATGACATTGCAAACTCCACATTAATGAAGACTATGTAGAACTCCATGCAAATAGCCACAGCTCATGACAAAGGATATTAAGCACACCAAACCAGCAGGAAAAATCTTGCCCGTCTTCTTAAAGCGAGAACCCATCACTGCTGTAAGAGCAACGGCCAGGGCAAGACCAAGGGATGAGGCCAGAACAGGATTCGTGGGAAGGATTGTGTAGATATAAAACAAGATTGAGGCTGACATTCCACCAGAAAGTAATGACATCTGGCTGCCACTTTTCAGAGAGCCCATCAGTCCACCTGCTCCAACCAATACAGCATAGCCTAAGGTCAATTTTTGAGACATGGACATTCCTGACTCCGGGATGAAACTGGCTCTAATCCTCCCCGGACACTGCTTTTTCTTTGCCGACAGTGCTGGTGATGATAATATTGAACTGGTTGACGAGAACTTCAGGGGGGAAAACTGTAGAGATAATGCTTGATAATGAGCATTGTGGTTTCGTACTTGCTTGGGATATTGGAGCTGACCTTTAGGTGGCAGAAATAAGGATGTTTGAGAAATAGTCAAAAGTTCTCCCATTGAAACTAGAAATTTGGAGCTTATGCCGACTATGCGAAGCCCTAGACGTACAACTTGAATCAACTTAACTTGAGGGAGTATCTTCTTTAGATCCTTTTGTGTTTGCAACTTCCACAAAGATCAGTCTCCCGTCCACTATCTGCAGAAAAAGACAAGAATTTTCACTCTCATTCAACGGAGGGGCCAAAAAATCATAGAACTAAAGTTAATGATAATAAGGAATAAGGATAATCACATTTTGACTTTGACCAAGCAAAATCACATCAAAATTGGAGGAAAAGAGATTCATTCCAAATGCAATAAAGATCAATAGAAAAGTGTGACAAACCACAGAAACAACAAAATACTAAAATCAAATATACATGTTTGAGTTTAGACACCCACATAGAAAACATACCCTTCCATTTATGGCCTTTACAGCATTTTGGGCCTCAATTTCAGATTCAAACCTCACAAATCCAAACCCTTTAGGTCTTTGGGTGCGTGGGTCTAGGATGAGCCTAGCTGCATGGTCAACATAACGAAAAATGCATCAGGCCTATGTAAACCTCAGTAATTTACTAATGCCTTTTAAAAGGGGCATTTCAGAAAACCTGATTCCTTCAATGAAAAATAACAGCAAGCACCACAAATCACCTTGGGTTATCCGACCAAATGGTGTGAATAGTTTCTTAAGATCCTCAGTCGTGGTGTAAAACGATAATCCTAGAAATATATCAACAAAATCAATAATGAAAACGGAAAACAGATTTTGACCTCCAAAACAGAAACTACCCAACTAAATGCACAATGAAATGTTACAATAGAGAGAAAAAAGGGATTGCCCTTACTGCTCACAAATAGTTCCAGACCAGCCCTTCTTGCCATATGAGTTCTAAGTCATGGAGGCCATCAGTAAGATGAGGGAGTTGAAATCAATGTGGTAATATCCAAGTAGTCCTATACTTGTTCTCTGCATTCCAAAGTGTACAACACTATGAATTTCTGGATAAGACCTAAAACAAAGCTATCTCAAACATTTTTTCACTCATACCCTTAATCTTTAATAACAGACAGACTCCCACATCACAGTCCTATCAGTATAGGGCGCAAAACTCTCTTAGAGTTGTTGGTTCACGACTCATTTATTTATTTCTTTTGTCGAACTGATATTACAATGAGTTTGGTTTACTATATCTATTGGTTGACATTTTTCTTTCACCAAGTATGGTTTCAAGACATCTAAAAAAGGTCACTATAAATTGATTGAACGATACAAATTAAGCAACATAAAAATAGAAGTACAATCCAAGAAGAACTTAAAGTTCTGTTCCCAAAGAAAACCAACCACCAGTCCACCATATCACTAGAATGAAAGTCAATACAAATTAATCAACATGATCCAGATATCTGACAACATCCAAAAAATCTGTTCTTTAAACCACGTAAATGTTAAAAACTCCGCCGGCCATTTCCATCGCATTCAAGTTTATCCGCGTTATTGCATATTTAATTTCAGTTAAAAAACTAAAAAGAATTGTTGTCAATCATTTCATCATTGAATATAGTAGTCCGCACGGTGGCTAGCCGGAGCAGCCGCCGCCGTTAATATCGATAAAGATTCAGGTCTGACCACCCCGAAAAAACACGCCCCAAACATATCAAACCAATAAAAACCGGGGGTCGATATTACCGATTAGTAAGAATTGTAAGACCCAAAAAAAAAAAAATCAAATCAGGGATTTCAAGAGAGCATACCGACGACGAGGTGAGGCGGGATGAGGACTTTGGCGGCGGGAGTTTCCTCTTTTTTTTTTTTTCTGAGTGTTTAGGTGAAAAATCGCTGAGCAAATTTGAGTCTGAGTCAATTATTACTAATTAATGCTCAAACTTTAGGCATTAAAATTATTGACACTACAAACTTGAGGACCAAAAGTGCAATTTTATTCCGCTTAAAACAAGAAACAACGCCGTCACCGTCTTCGACGTCATTCATTGTAGCAAATAGCAGAAATCCGGCCAGTCGTGAGAGGAGAAGAAGCAATCAAAGAATGGCGTGGAGGAGTAATCTGTCTAAGCAACTGAAAGAGCTTCGGATCCTCTTCTCTCCATCATCACCAGCCAGTTCTTCCACAAGGTCCATTCTTTTTCTTCTTCTTTTGCCCTCTTTTGCGCGAAGAATTATTTGCTTGTTCTAATAATCGTTATAAGTGTTTTTAAAATGACAGAGCATTCATCGAGAACAATTACAAGGATCTCAAGAAACATAACCCCAAGCTTCCAATTTTGATCCGGGAGGCCAGTAATGCCGAGCCTCAGCTTTGGGCTAGATATGGTAATTCCTTTTTTTTTTTTTTTTTGGGTTTTGATTAATTTATGTGCTGGAATCTCATTGTGCACCAAATTAGGCCTAATTAGGTTTATTCAGGATTAATGGATGCGATATGTTTGAACTGAATGCTGTTAGGTTACTTGTAATTGCTTTATTGTGGTGAGTTATTTAGCTAAATTTCATTGCATTTGTGTCCATTAATGTGGGAGCTATCAAGATTCTGGATTTGTGATGGCCAAATTGAATGAGTATGAGATTTTAGAGTTGTCACTTTGTGTGTTCATCTGCTTCTTTGTTTTCAGTGGAAGACCTAAAGCCACAAGAAATGAACTAATAAAAATGACTTATTCTTCATAAGTTTTTACAGATGAAGGCATTTGATCTATATAGCCAACCACATAGTATTGTTATAGACTTAAAGTTGCTTTGAGTGAAATGATAGGAAAATGTTGGAGAAGCTGACAAAACTTTCTGATTCTAATCATGGCCACGGGGGTTCCATTGATGCATATTTTTGCGTGTATTTGCAGTTTTTGTGCTTGTAGTCTGTTAGCATACACAAGTTCTGCTTTACCATTATTTATGGATATTTTGTTGTATGCTTAGATATGGGAGTTGAGCGGGGCATAAGATTGGAAGGCATGTCCGAGGCTCAGATCTCAAAGGCATTAGAGGATCTTGTTAAAGTCGGGGAAGCCTTAAAATCCTGATGCGGTTTTCATTGAATCCTTTTGATTTCATGTATTGAATAAAGCATGGTTTCCTGGAAACTGTTGAAGTTATGTTCTCAAATTGTTTATTTGATTGTTGTAATTTGCATGTAACTGGCTACATTAAGCTATACTTTCCTGCTACAAAGAAATCATGTAACAGCCATTGCCGATGATTGCTGATGTACGTGAAATTTGCAGTTAAATTTTTGCCGACTTATTTCTGTTTGTATCTAGTTCAAGATCATGAATGAACTTGAAGTTAGACCGTTTTGGACTTGAAGTTGATTGATAGTAGTCTTACACCAGCTTACTACTTTATGATCTATATTTTCCGTTATACACTGAAGATCCAATGTTGATCAGGTTTCACACAAATTGTTCCACTTCTTTGAAGTTTAACGCTGTATTTTGCCTCCTGAAACTGTTGATTCCATTTATTCAAGTGCAGTTTGCAGAATGCCCCTCGTGTGACTTGTAATTATGCTATCTCCGGGTTTAATCATTAGATTTTTATGTCTACTCTTAATGTCTGTCAAATGTATGACTTTAAAAAGTCTAGTTGCTAAATGAAGTCTTTATCAATGTGTCTAGAGTAACACTTGCAATCGGTCCCTTTTTCAGACGCTGTTTTGGTTAGATTATTCTCATTTGTGTTGAACAAAACCACAATCATCAACAATTCTTTTTCAGACGCTGTTTTGGTTAGATTATTCTCATTTGTGTTGAACAAAACCACAATCATCAACAATTAATTGCACATCGACTGTAATAGTTAAAGATTAATATGAAAATAAAAATAACAGTTTAAAAAATATTTAAATTTCTCACTACTGATTGTGCTTTTGGAACAAAACGTTCAAGTCTCAACCACCTCAAAGCAGAGACACAAACAAAAATGAACAAACGCTGGTATCCATCTTTCACCATATTTATTTCTCTATCTCTCCTCAAGACGACGCAGCATTGATTCGGCAAAGCCCTGTTGCCTACATATACGAAACAAACAATACAAGTGATGAGTTCAGATGAAGAGCCAACATGGACTTGACAAAAAAGGGACTAGAAAAGGCAAATTGAAGAATCAGTGGCCAATCACGGTTTCAACAGCCTCTAAAGGAAAGGACTTGTTTTGGTTATCTGAAAAATTTATCATGAGATATTTCATATCACACATTTTGGACAAAATTCTCGAGGGAGTTTCAAACACGGCACAGTTGAAAAAGAATAAGCTCTCTGTGACTTACTTCCGTTCTCTATGTTTAGGACTAGGACGTGAATATTTCAAATATCCATCCCATGGAACCTTTTTAAGACCGGCTCGTACAGAAATAATGTCCCTCACCCTGCAAAAGGGAAACAGTATATTAGGAAGGAACCAGTACTTGTTGAGAGGACAGAATCAAATTGTCTCTGGATTTGCAGTAACCCACTAAATCAGCAGAATGGTTTGTTTGCATCAACAATGAAACTCGAAGCAACCATTTACCTCTCAGCAAATTCAATCGGTGTTTCTCCAGGCCTCAGATTTTGAGGCTCCAGGTACCAGACATCACAAACAACAGCCCACGATGTCATTAGTTGCAACAGATGCATTGTGAATGATTGTCTGCACGTAGTAAAATGGAACCCAGTTAAATGACAGACTGCAGAATGAACAGACTGTATGGACTCCAAAGGGATACAACAACATCAAGAAGCCTTTACAACATGTTGAAAAAAGCCCCGGGTATATGGATCATATGTTGCCATCATACTATCCTTATCATATGAAATTCTCAAGCGATGCCAATTGAAAAAAGGATATGCAGGAAGGCATATAATAAACATAAAACCTATAATGGTCTCACTTTCGACTATTCCAGAAGGCGTCGACAAAGATCTTGTTGTACTTGATTGCAACTGGGCAAACAGTGGCTCCAAGTTCAAAAGCACCCTGGAGATCACAAAGGAGTGGTATAAGGATGACTATAACTGTTCATAATTTAACTAACAAGGACCCAAAACAAAAAAGAAAAAGCAGCAGCAAGCTTTTGATGACAAAAATCCATGAACTATAACTTCACCAAGTTGTCATACAGAACCAAATGTATCAGAAGAGCATAAGACCAGGTAAAAAGAACGCAACTTTACTGTTTAGAGACAGAATGCATTTACCTTTTTGAACATAACAGTGTAATGGTTGTTTACACATGTTCCTTCAGGAAAAATAAGAAGAGGGTTATTATCGGCACCTTCAACATGTTCCCTAAGCCTGGTAGACAACATAATAATAAAAGTCAAAATAGCGGACCTAACAAAAATGGATGAAGTAATAAACCTTTCTTCGCTAGAACTTACTTTCTGGCTACAATTTCACGGTCCTTAGCCTCTGACCGATTGAACCAGATACATCCAACACTTTCTAGGATAGTACTTTGCAATAATCCTGCTCATGATAACACAGTAGCCAAATCAGTTCTAGATCACAAGGTTTCATTTTCGGTGTAAGTAGGAACAAAATAAGCTTGAAGGTCTATTCACACCAAAATTGAACTTAGGAAACAAAATAAACTTGAAGGTCTATTCACACCAAAATTGAACTTACGACACGAGTGGCATATCAAGTGACCTTACGGCCATATTACTCAAAAACAGAAACAAATTCATAGCCAAATCAGTTCTAAAACATGAGATTTCATCATGTGAAAAGTAAGAACAAAATAAATTTGAAGCCTATTCACACCAAAATTGAAACTTAGGACAATAGTATATTTCAACTAGTCAAGTAATCTTACAGCCATATTGCTCAAACAGAAACAAACGTAGAGGCAAAGCAAATTTGAAAACCTCTAGTAAGGAACTTCAAGTTAAGAAAAGTAATTAACAAAACTTACCAACCCACCCGGGATGCTTCTGCATAATTACAGCAAATGCAGTCATCTGTTCTAGAATGATGAAATCAATCATTGAAGTGTGGTTTGCCACGAACACCTGCCCAACAAACCATTTAAGAGATCTTTATTGCAAGTTCCAATAAACAGCGGAATCTAAATATGGATTAACAGAATAAATATGATATTATAATACTACATATGAACCACGGGACCAAAATAACCCAACTTACTTGCTTAGGCCGGATGCTTGGCCGTGGGCCATGATACTTGACAACCCCGGTCCATGATGCAACAAAGAAACTGCAAATCAACTCCACCAGAACCCTCTAAAGGATAAAATAAAAATATCATATTAGGAAAATACATTTAATATACCAATAACTTACTAAGGGAAGTGGATGAGAAAAAAGCTCGTCCTAGGCATTGTACCTCCAATTTTTTCCTCAATTTGTCATTGCCTTTCAATAGTACATGCACAGGAATATAGCAGGAGAGGAATATTAGCCATCCCAAAGTCAATACAATAACCCTGCATATACATGAAGCAGCAGTGAACAACCAAAAGAAATTCACTTCACAGGCATTTTGTAACCTGGTTTAAGGACCCCATATAAAGCCAATAGAACAAGTACAAGTCCTCAACTTCAATAGTTTTTGCGTAGTTCGAGAAGGAAATTCCTGAAAAGCTAAAAACATCTAAAAGAAACTACCTGAGAGGGAAGAGGATAAGGTATCTGACCAGCACACCCATGCACCACAAAGGAAAAAGATAAATATTCCAGTTCCATGGTTCCGGAGGAATGGACTTGAAACATCGTGTGAAGGAGTCCTGTCATAAATATCAGAAGAATTGAGCTCTAAACAATCTGAAAATCTAGTACCTATTCTAAGTTAAGCTAAAGTGTATACTGAACTAATCCTAACAATAGAGGAAGGAAATACCAGCTTTTCACTAAAAGCTCAGAAAAATCAAACCTATAACCAAGTATGAAGTTAGTTCATATGCAGACGGCTAATAACATTTATTTTTATACATCCTTCGCCCGATTTGCAGCACAGTCAAATTCATTACTCCGAAAAAGAGATACAGGCTTCAAAAGGCCCGTTTTACATATGTATATTTCTCAGCACAAGCTACAGTGTCAACAGATTATACCCAAAAAAAGAGATACAGGCTTCAGAAATGTTTCTCTCCGAAAATCCACAACCTAATCAGTGATTGACAGTCAAATCAGTACAGCACACAAGCAAAACTAAAACCTAAGAAGAATAAAAAGAAAACCAAAAATAAAGCAAAGTAGTAAAATAGAAAAGGAGCAGAGATTATTACATCAACAATGGCGCCAGCTGCCTCAGTGAGGGTAGGGGAAATATCCAGCAAATCACGTCTGAATTACAAAAAAAAAAAAACAAAATAGATTAACGGGATGATTGAATTTCATCCATGCAGCAACCAGAACCAACAGGAATAAGAACAATACAAAACGAAGTGATATAAGGAGGGAGTTATTTACAGGCGGAGTTTGCCGTGGGGCTCTGGGATGGATCCAGAAGGGAGGTAATCCTCTATATTGGGGCGATCCAAATCCAGCTCCGAAGTCGACGGTCTTAGCGTACTCATCCTTTCACTTACTGGTAATTCAACACCGGCGAGCCACTACTGCCGCCGGCATACAAAGCTGCCGGAATATATAGAAAATAGAATGAACCAGCGGGTCTTTTTTTCTCTCTTTTATTTAACTTTTGGTTTATTGCAGTACGTCACCTGAGTTTTGACACTGACTAAAAAACACGCACAATGCCCGCAATCCTATGCAAAATAATCAAAACCAAATTTAATGTCTCCTCAAATTTTTAAATGTTTCGGCCTTTGAATTTGTGATCTTTTTATCAATGAAGAGAGGTGGTCTCAACACCCTCAACGACCCCAAACCAACCACACAAATCTCGAAACACACAGCCGAAGTGTTGTGTGAGACGGAATCACGTCACACTCGAAAACGGATTAAAAAGATGTCATATGGATCTTTGTTGACCCAATCGCCCAATTATGGAGCCCAATCTCGATGGATCTGTTTCATATTGGTTAGCCTTTATGACAGTGAAGCCCAATCTAGATTTTTTTTTTCTTTTTTGGTGTCTTTACTTCTTCTTCTTTTTTCTTTTTTTTTTTAATAGTAAAAGACATTTTATTTGTAATAATTTCGCCCTTATAATTATGAGTTATGACCATCATCATTATTCATAGGCTCTTTTTCATTCTTTTTAAAAGACATTCTTTTTCAGTTTTATAGATTTCTTGTTTTGATTCTTCCCCTTCTTCCTTTTTGTCATAAAAAATGTCAAATTCCGAGCTGGAATGCTGGATAATAGTTAAGTGTCAACCTATAACTAGCACCAGATTGAACTATATATAAATCAGTCTCCAAAACTTGGCATATTATTCAATCAACAATCAAAAACTACAAAATAAATCCACATTGTAGTTTGTAATTTGTTAAGTAAAAAATTATCATCAAAGGAGCTGTGGCAGATGCTCTCTTGCCATTCCTCCTCCTCCTCCTATATATATATATATATATATATTCAGTCCCATGGCGGATAAATTGAGACGGTAATTGGTTGTTGCAAAAGGATGTCTTTGTTCTGCTTTTGCCATTCTCCAATCTGGTAATCAGAGATGAGCTTCCTCCACCCCAGTCTCCCAACGTGATAAACACTCACCAAATCACCCCCTTCAGCAGCTTTACTTGCAGCACTGCAGATGGCGGATTTCGCAATCTCTGCAGCTTCGGTTAGAGTCATATCAAATCTCATCCGGAGTTCAGCATGAACACGAGCCGACATTGCCCCAGATCCAGTGGAACATATTTGGAATCGTAATGGGTTCCCTGAACAATTCCGTTTATTCCTAACATCCTCTTAATCCCCTTTACAGTTGATGTGATACAGTTTCGGAATACCCCTTTCATTATAACCTCCGATCAGAATCCCGGCGACCAAAAATTTGACTAACAGAGAGGTTGTCGTGGACCCACTTTGATGTCTCCGTTACAGACATTCCTCCTCCATTGATTGGCCACTTCCTCAACAATTCTTCGACCAGAGTTAGGCTTTTTCCAGAAGAAGTGGCAAACATGTGGGAATTCAGTTTGAAGATATTGGGAACGGACGATTTTGATGAATGATCGGCGGCTACAATTAGGCCGCCGCTGAAGATGAAAGCAACCGTCTTTGTACCCCTCTCCTCCTTCGCGAATACGCCGGGATATTTCAATCGTCGACGTATCTGACATCCGGCTTCCGGGCGTGTGCCGGAGGCGGTGAAGGAGGATCCGGCCATTGATATCCTAAAGGGTCGATTTCCATCCTACTACTCTCCTCTTCGCCGGTTTCAGACGAGGGATCCAACAAATCGATATGGGTTGTTGTTCTCAAACTTCTTCGCCGGTAAATTTTCTGGCCCGGAACTCCCAGGCTCCGTTGACAAGTAAAAAAGAACCCTACTTTCTCAATTAGGATAAACACATAACAATTGCCAATTGTTGTAAACTGTATCAAAACAGAGTTAAAAAAACCAAACTTTAGTCGGTTTCGGATTGTTACTTACAATTGTACTAATACCCAATAATTAATATTAGGATGAGCTGATTGATTATAAAGACTTTGCATCCAGATTAATCATATCAGCAGGTTAAACAAATTCAGCAAAGAATGAAAGTAAATAATACACATAGGTCAATGGTCATCATCATTTGTCATTTTTTTTTCAACGAAAGAACGAAAATCATGATGTTAGAAGCAATAGAGGTTCCCATGTGAATCCTCCTCAACTTTGCAGCTGTTGACCAGACTTTTACACATACATGCATACCTATGTTAATATAAATATAGTACTAGTATAAGAACTGGGACCTGGTTTCATTTTTATTATTAAAGAAATTTGTCCAATTCAAGAAAGAATCCGAATGAAGCTTTGTATAATTTTTCCTCAACTGCCCAGTCCCACTCCCACCACTATTGACTGATTCGTCGTATTGGGCACCTCTTTTTTTTTTTTTTTTTTCGTGGAAGGGTTGTCTTCTTTTGTTACGAACTGAATTGAAGTTTGGATTTCGGAAACTGGAGCTCTTAAATGACACTGCTTTTTCAGCAACAAGTGAAGGGTCTGTAATTCTGCAAATTTTTAAGTTGAATTACGATGGAAAAGATGAGTTTTCTTTCTGGGAATTGGAAGAAGACACAACTTCATTTCCTGCTGTTTTGGGCTGTAATTAGCTCCTCTTCAAGTTTAGCAGTTGCTCAGAATCAGAATCAACCGGCGTCAACCACTGATCCCTCTGAAGGTACCCATAGTAGCTTATAAGTTTCCCTGCTTTCTGCTATTATTGTCTCACCATGAATGATGATGGAAGGTTAATTAGTTAGATTATCTAATTCCAAAGTTCAGTCTTTGTGTTTCTTTCATTTGCGCTAGAGGTTTAGTTTCTTGATTGCATTTAATGGATTATTGCAGCTGAAACGCCTCATGTGCTTGCTGACCTCTTTCAGCTTCGTTTATTGGAAAATAGATGATATAGGAGTTCATTTCTAGTTTATGTTAGTATATGATCATGATGTTTATGTGAAAATATGTACTGGGTTTTGTGTTTCTTTTTGTGTATGCACACCAGCACGAGGTTTTAGCATTCTATTGCAGTGTAAGGGCGAGTGCATCTTAGGACTAATATTAGCTTTTATGAGATAACAAATGGTAGATGTTCATTTGTAGTTTATGTACAAAGATTCACAAATAAAAATGATGAACATTCATTGTTAACTTGCAGCAAGACTTGTGAATTCCATCTTCCAGAAACTGAATGTTCGGGCGCCTACTGGATGGAATATCAGTGGCGAATTATGTACCGGGTCGGCTGTTGACTCCACAGATCTCCAAAGTTCAAATCCGGGCATTAAGTGTAACTGCTCTGATAAAAATGGTGCCCTGTGCCATATCACGGGGCTGTGAGTTTAATGAATCCCTGCCTTGATCTGTAAATTTATCTTCATTTTGGACCCAAATTTTGTTGCTCATTTCATCTATGTACCAAATCCTTGCAGTAGGCTTTTTGCAATGGACCTGCTGGGAGGCCTTCCAGATGAGCTCTGGAATTTGACTTACCTCACAGATTTGTGAGTATATTTTCAACGGGATCCTAATTTTTTCTTCACAATGTATCATTCTAACTGCTCATCCTAGTTTGATTCTTATGTAATGGAAACTTCTGTGTTTCTTTTGTTTTTTGTTTTTTTTGGCAGAGACTTGGGACAGAATTACTTTACAGGTCCAATTCCTGCAGCCATTGCCCGGCTTACTCGGTTACAGAATTTGTGTGTCTACTTTTTTTTCCCTTATAAAATTCGTGTACAGATACTATGTAATGTTGTGGAAGTCATCAATGCTTTATTTATTGGACTTAATTGTGATTTGTGATGTAATTAGGAGCTTGCGCTTTAATGCATTATCGGGCCAACTACCTAAGGAACTAGGGTTGCTAACGGACTTGAGAGTACTGTAAGACATCCTCATATCATTTTATTCTAAGCAAGTTGGGTGATAAAATATACTCGTAGCTCTATGTTGAAGTTGCATATGTTTAATTTGAGAACATAGACTGTGGCTTGAGAAATCCAGCAGCCTGCTTTTCTTATCAGTTGTTTTTTCTTTGCTTCTACAATTCATTAGTTTGCATAGTAGTGCTACCTAAATATGGAATCACTTCTCATGTGGCGTGGTTGAATTGCTTGACATTTTGTAGGTCAATTGGCATCAACAACTTCACTGGGTCTTTCCCATCTGAGCTCGGGAATTTAACTAGGCTCACGCAAATGTAAGTTTCTGTAAAATCAGTTTTGACATTGACTTGGTTGCTAGCAGTTTGATCTTGAACTAAAACAGCAAAAATTCGTTTGAAATAATGTTTCAAAGTTCTGTTCTGCGCTGCATGTAACATGTCCTTCCACATTTTTTGGCCATGCATATCTCTGGCCTTATTCAAAATTTCAGCATATGCTTGCCCTACTTCTACGTATTGTATTCACCCCACATGAAAAATTCTAGAATTGAGCTACAATTTTTTTCCTAGTGAGGGTTATGACATGTTCATACCTTGTACAGTTATTTTGATAGCTCGGGGATTAGTGGTGTCCTACCTCCAAGTTTTGCAGGGTTACAAAACCTCTCGATCATGTAAAATTTCTCTTTTCCTTTCCTTTTTTTTGCACCACCTGTTTGATGTCAAAATCACTTCAGGAGACATCTTTTGGTTTCTTCAGGTGGGGTTCTGATACTCAACTCACTGGTCAAATACCCGACTTCATAGGGAATTGGTTACAGCTCAATGTCTTGTAAGATGGGACTTAATCTTTGTTTTCTATTTGGCTAATAATGCTTCCTTCCAGAATCAGCAATTCTCATTTGTGCTAGAACGACATAAAAATTTTTAATCATTGATCTTATGCTGCAAAGCTCTTGATCTATGCGATTGTCATGTATGAGCAGGAGGTTACAGGGTAACTCTTTCCAAGGCACCATACCATCTTCATTTTCAAATTTGACATCCTTAACAGACTTGTGAGTTTTTCTGCTTCTTCAATATTCGTCCACCTTTGCTTTTACTTTGTCTGGCAATTGATGTCATCTCTTACATATTATTTGCAGGAGGATAAGCGATCTAACCAATGAGAATGCGAGCCACTCTTTGGAGTTTATCCGGAATATGAAGTCTCTAAACACATTGTAAGGATTTAGAAAAAACAGGCTCAAAAACTTGATAAAGTTTATGCAAATAAAGGTTTTTCTCTTTTCTAGATTTGCATCCTGAACATCTCTTTTCCTGGCAGAGTTTTGAGGAACAATAATATTTCTGGTCCTATCCCTTCCTACATAGGCGAGCTCCAGAATCTACAGCGCCTGTAAGTTGTCCTGTACCAAATTGGCTATTCTAAAACTTGAGTTCCTTCCGAAAGTATAACATATCGGGTCCCGTATCGAATCGGTTGATTATATAACATTTTCTCTTTTCTGTTAATTAAATTTTTTACTTTACAGGGATTTGAGCTTCAATAGTTTCAGTGGAGGCATACCAGACTCACTTTTCAACACTACAAATCTTACACATATGTATTAAACCTCTCATTCTTTCCAATAGTTAATTGGGCTTCTCTTCCAGAAATGATTCTAAGAGTTAACATCTTGTTCATTTTCAGATTTCTTGGTAACAACAAATTAACTGACTCCCTGCCTCAGCAAAAGAATTCAAATCTCCAGAATATGTAAGTCGCTTCACATTTTCTTGTGTCATAAAAATGCCATTGTGTGTTTTATTGCGCTAACTCTTCTTGCGTAGCTGACCTGCAGTTATATAATTTATTGTAAATTCCTAGATGAAGCACATCATTCTTTGGCGTGTCATGCTAGTAAAATTTAGATGCTGGGATTTCTTGTTTTTGTGACTAGAGTTTATTAGGAAAGAGTTACTCCATCCTTCTTTCCGTGGCTGCTTTACATGGTCTTTTGAGTAGGATGTTTCCCACTAATTTGACTCGAGCTGTCCTCGGGTTTATTTGGATCGATGGCTCCAAACATTTTACCTATACGTAAGAATAATGAATTTGAAACAATTTCTTGGAATAATAAACTGTTTATCGATCAAATATTTAGTACGAATTATTGATCTCTTCACCAAATGTTGGTGAAGCCTAAGTAGGTGTTTGAAAGCAAACTTCTCTTCCTGTCAGGACTACAAAGACTTAACTCATTACCGGTTACTTTTACTGCAGAGACCTCTCGTACAATGAATTATCTGGGAGCTTCCCTTCTTGGGTCAATGACCAAAAATTACAGCTGTGAGTATATATGTGCTCAATTAGTTATGTGGTGTACTCTAGATTTACTTGATTACGCTAATATTTAGTGGATTGTGGTTATTCTTCAGTAATTTGGTGGCAAACAACTTCACCCTGTCAGATTCAAATAGCAGGTGAGAGAGGTAGATAGACAGCAATATTTTTATCTTCTAGTATTACATGTTTCATCCGAGTTTTTTGTAACTTTTTTTTTTTTTTTTGATATGAGCATCTTTTTACCATTTTCAGTAGTCTTCCATCAGGATTGTACTGTCTTCAAAGAAATTTCCCTTGCAATCGTGGATCTCCAATCCGTACGTGTGATCTCGGACAAACTTGATTTCATGAATGCAAATATAAAAAAGCTTAATCCGAGTATATGAACTTTAACGTGCCACTCTGTTGTTTTGTTTCTTGCAGACTCCAATTTCGCAATCAAATGTGGCGGTCCAGCTCTGACTTCTTCTGATGGTATTCAATATGAAGCCGACAACCAGATCAATGGTCCAGCCACTTACTATGTCATGAGTTCAAGAAAATGGGCAGTTAGTAATGTTGGTTTTCCTGCTGATGGGCCATTCCCAAAATATACATTTGTTTCATCATCTTCATTCAGAAACACTCTGGATCCTGAGATATTCCAATATGCGCGGGTATCAGTTGGATCACTGAGATACTTTGGCTTGGGCCTGGAAAATGGTAACTACACAGTAAATCTCCAATTCGCTGAATCAGAAATCCTTGATACTGTTAGTTGGAGGAGTCTTGGTAGACGTGCTTTTGATATATATATCCAGGTTTGTGATCACATAGTTTGACCTTGAATCTAAGAAACTCTGATTTCTTTATAAAACGTGTACAGCTTCCGGTTGCCGCATAGTATTGTTCCGTTTGCTGTGAATGGTTGGTAAACTGTTTGTGTTTCCTTTCATTTGAGAATTGTGTTTCATTTGTTCTTACTTTAACTGTCAGCTTTTTATCAGGGAAATCTTGTGGAGAAAGATTTTGACATCAAAAGAGAGGCAGGTGGACGCTCTTTGACCGCTGTTCGAAGGACATATACCGCTATTGTGTCCAAAAACTACCTGGAAATCCATCTTTTTTGGGCTGGCAAGGGAACTTGCTGTATTCCTGGGCCAGGTTCATACGGACCTCTAGTTTCTGCTATTAGTGCCACCCCAGGTAGACGCGAATTCATTAAGAGTTACAGTATACAAGTTATCTTTGTTCTTTCTTCATCTTTGTGAGTTGTGACAGTTGGTCTATTTTGGCAGATTTCAATCCCACCGTTGCTAATGCTTCTCCCGGTTCTGGAAAGAAGAATCGAAGTGGTTTGGTTGTTGGAATTGTTGTTCCCATCATTATCATAAGCTTTCTATCCGCATTTGCTGTGTACTTTTTAATCTGGAGAAGAAAAAGGCGGCAAATGTTTGAAGAAGAAGGTAAGAAAAGAAACTATCTGAAAAATACTTCAAGTTACAAGATGAAGTGCTTGAATGTTAAAGCATCTGCTGTAAATAACTGTATCATCCTTTGTAGTATCTGGAATTCGATAAGTACCTGTTTTCTGAAATTTCTTTCCTTTACACATTCCTTCCAGTCACCCAGACTGACATAAAGAAACACATCTCCAGCAACTTTTTATATACATTAAATGCTTAAGAGTACCGCAACATATCTTTAGTTGAACAGTGCCATAAACAACCACGAATAATACACAAAACACACAAGCTTATTTTGTTTGAAATAAGCCTCATGCTTAAGTTTTCTATTAATTTTCAGAATTCTCGGGGATGGATGCCAGACCATACACATTCAGTTATGCAGAACTTAGAGCAGGGACAAATGACTTCAATCCTGCTAACAAGCTTGGAGAGGGTGGATTTGGTACTGTTTTTAAGGTACATATTCCTAATACTCAGAATAGGTGAGAGAATTTCAAATTTCAAGGAACGAAAACTGTTTCCAAGATTTAGTCAGAAAGTAATGGGACAATAGTGGACAGGGAGAGTGAGATAGCCAAGAGATCATGCAACTACTGCTTAACATCTCCTACAAATTTTCTGGTTATTCAAATGTTTGGGTTCTTGTATCTTACAATTTTGGTCATTTATTCGTAGTCAATTGTTAAGATGCCATGTTGCAGTTTTATCTTATATTTCTGACCTTCAATCGTTATAGCAGAATTGGTTGAATCAATCTTTTAGTATTAACTTGTCCATTACGAATATGAATGCCTACATATATTTTATTAGGCTGATTTCTCGTATCATCACTCATAATTTGGTGATCCATCAGGGAACCCTTTACGACGGAAGAGTTGTTGCTGTCAAATTACTATCTGTAGCATCCCATCAAGGAAAGAGTCAGTTTGTAGCAGAGATTGCAACCATTTCGGCTGTGCAGCACCGTAATCTTGTGAAATTGTACGGTTGTTGCATTGAGGGAGACAGAAGATTGCTTGTGTATGAGTATCTTGAGAACAGGAGTCTCGATCAAGCGTTATTTCGTAAGTGAAGAAAGAGCATTCATGCCTCTTGCTCCTTTATTTTTATGAAGTTTTTCTTGGTTACAAGAACTGCAAGCATGAAGAACGTATAAAACATTTTGTTTCAAATGGAGCAGGAACCAAAAGTTTACCCCTTGAGTGGTCGACCCGGTTTGATGTATGCCTTGGAGTAGCAAGAGGTCTGGCTTACCTTCATGAAGAATCTCGGGTTCGAATAGTGCATAGGGATGTGAAGGCCAGTAACATTCTGCTTGATTCAGATCTCAACCCCAAGATTTCTGACTTTGGCTTGGCCAAACTTTACGATGACAAAATGACACATGTAAGCACTCGTGTTGCTGGAACAATGTAAGTACACACCACTAGCTTGGATGTTCACAATTTCCTTCCTCAATCTTTTTTTGCTGTGGTTATAATAATTATTACAATTCATAATTACTGATAAAACATTATTCACTGGAATGTAGAGGCTATCTTGCACCAGAATATGCCATGCGAGGACATCTCACAGAGAAGGCTGATGTGTTTGGATTTGGAGTTGTAGCTCTTGAGATTGTGAGTGGAAGGCCAAACTCCAACACAAGTCTGGAAGACGATAAGATTTACCTTCTAGAATGGGTACTATTCCTTTCCTTTTGTACTTCAATTATACTCATCTCCATTGTCCACAAAACTTGTAGAATGTTCAATCTTCACATAAACTACGGGTAGAGCCTAGAATACAGCAACGAACATGAATCAGTTAGCAGCACTGTGTACGTCATTTCCTGAAAAGTTAGTGAAAATCTTATGAACTAAAACCTATCTTAAAACGTCCCCGAGAAAGAACTGCTAAAGCATGATCCTGCTGGTTTAAACGATTGTTGTTTTATGTTCTTACCTCTATGTTTTGTTTTGTTTTTTATTAATTTATTTGAAGGCTTGGAACTTACATGAGAATGAACGTGACCTTGAGCTGGTGGACCCACGATTGACTGAATTCAATGAGAATGAAGTGAAAAGGGTGATTGGTGTGGCCCTGTTGTGCACACAAACCTCGCCATCATTGAGGCCTGCAATGTCTCGCGTCGTGGCAATGCTCTCTGGAGACATAGAGGTGACTGGGGCAGTTTCAAAGCCTGGTTATCTGACTAACTGGAAATTTACAGAAACAACAAGTTTGATTGAGTAGATACTTACATCATTAGTAGATGGTATATATTCACTATTATTCATCGATTAGAAAGGCCGCTAATGGAAATTATTGGCCAAGGGATGCTTCCTGAGTTAGTATTTGAGGCGATTTTAGGAGACGATAGATGAGAAATGGGCTGTGCGTTGCATGTGCGAACGTAGTTGTGTATAATTGGGGAGAGATTTTGCAACTGTATAAATATATGTTTACTGTTTGTATATTGAGGGAAAGATCTCACAATGTTTCATACTCCATTTTGCTGCCACTTTCCTGTGAAGATTTTGCATGTAGTTTACACAGGTCAGAAGAAATTAGTGGATTTATAATCCTTTTCGGTATTAGTTTATGAACAAGTTTTCACTTTGGCAATACTGATGAGTCCGTAGCCTATGAACCATAATTCAAACACAACTGCCCATTATTATTGTTAATGGGAGTGAGTATTTGAGATTAGCTGATAGATATATGAAGAACCATACATACATTCCTTTCGTTCCATTTTAACAGTTACAGTTCACTATGTCGTATACGGTTTTAGTTTAACAAAATAGACTATTAAAAATGGGATTGAGTGAGTATATATCACTAAAAATGTGAGCTTTACCAAACCAAAGCCTATTGTTTTGGCGGGTAATATGTTTAAAAACGTGGGGTGGGGTGGGGTGACCTTGATCTGTTGATCATGACACATTTTGATGGTGATGCAGGCAAATTGGTAGAATATTGGTCCTAAAACAATGACAACTTTGATAATTTGGCTCCACTTGATCTACAATGGCATGGCAACTTGGTGCTCTTCCACCTGTAAAGTCAGGGAAAAATCGGTTTTTTATTTTTTCAACGAGGCAGGTCAGTTATATTTTTAGAAAAGTGTTTGAAAGTCTGAAAAGACGTACTAATTGACACAACTTTTAGAGCCCATTTAGGCTTAATTAATTCTAGAGGGTTTAATTCCGTCTGCGTTTGAAATTTTGAAGATGTGATAATGATATTCCTTGAATAGAATGAATTGGGTTGATGATGAGTATCAATATAGAATGCTGTGTTAGCCGCCGCAGTTATGGTAGAAATATGTAACCATGGTAATATGATGGGACTGACTTTCTCTTCTATTTAAAGCAAGTACCTTTAGGATATGGGTATTCTTTGAATTGTACTAGTTCTATTAATTTCTGTACAAAAAAAAACCTTTCTTTGGGGACCCTACCAGGTTGAAGAATACTAAAATTCAAGAAAAGGGTATGAACCCTGAAAGTGATTTGTCTTAAATTACAGCTAGGTTGATTGATTTTATTCGAATATTTCTTGATGGGTCTACTTCTTTCTTGACACTCTTGAACGGCAGTGAATAATACTGATCAATCTGTACTGCTGTAACTATATTCAGTGACGAAGAAGAAGACGATGATGACGAGAATGGTTTCTGGTTATTGGAGGAGGAAGAGGAAGACAGATACAGTTGATTTGTATTCACTTGGGTTTTCTGAGTTTTTGTTGCTGGTGGCTTTAGCTTGCTCATTTTCAAGATTGGCGGTTGCCCAGAATCAAACCAACCCAACAACTGACCCCTTTGATGGTACGTCCTTTGATTTCCCTTAACCAACTTTAACTACCAGAAAGTAGGCTTTTGGTGACATTAAATGAATGATGGTGATGAAAAATTATTGTTAGTTTGTCTAGTTCCAAGCTTCACTCTTTTTGCTATTGAGATTTAGTGTTGCTCCTTCACAGCTGAAAGTAATACTCCGAACTGCTGATGTTTCCTAACTAGCTTAAGTCAATGTATTGAACTTGCCAGCAAGACTTGTGAACTCAATGTTCCAGAGATTGGGTGTTCGAGCACCTACTCAGTGGAATTTCAGTGGTGAATTATGCAGTGGTCTAGCCGTTGACTCCACAGACCTCCAGAACTTAAACCCGGGCATTAAATGTGATTGCTCTTACGATAATGGCAACACTTGCCACATTACTGCACTGTGAGTTCAATTATTCAATCAACCTTTCCTTACTCCCTTCATATGTAATGCCGTTCGCATCAAGCCTCGAGATGCTCATTTATATCTGTATATCTGCAGTAGACTTTATGAAATGGACCTTGTGGGATTACTTCCGCATGAACTCTGGAATTTGACTTACCTTGATGACTTGTGAGTTTTTATTTTTTTTCCAGCATTTAATTTTTCCATTTTCTGATAGTTTGTAATTGTTCTTTTGAATTCTGATGCATTAAGTTTCCTTCTCTTCGTTTACTGCAGAGACTTGAGACGAAATTACTTTACAGGTCCAATACCTTCATCCATTTCCCGGCTGACTCGTATGCAATTTTTGTGAGTGATTTCGGTTGTTTGCACGTTTATTGATGAGTATTTAATGGTGTTCTAAACTTAGAAGAAACTAATCTCTGATCAGGAGTTTTGGCTACAATGCATTATCAGGGGAAATTCCAAAGGAACTTGGGATGCTAACAGACTTGAGATCATTGTAAGTTGCACTTTCATTAGTTTCTTACCTACATATTCAATCACATGACTGCTCAGCAGGGACAAATTTTGTTTTACATTTTGCAGGGCATTTGACATAAACAACTTCACTGGCCCTCTCCCTACTGAGATTGGGAATTTAACGAGGCTCACACAATTGTAAGTACTGGTCTGAACTGAGGTCTGATTGACTAGAGATTAGGTTGCAGCTTTAAAATTGCATTAGCTCACCTGTTCCAGACATGATTTTGTATTTCTTGGGTGCATTTAAGAAGTTTGTACCCATTGCAGTTATTTTGCTAGCTCTGGGATTAGTGGTGTCCTACCACCTAGTTTTGCAGCATTACAGAGCCTCACCACAGTGTATGTCTCTTCCCGTTCTTTCAATTTTTTTCCATCCAATTTTGATCAAATCAATGTGACAAGATGTGTTTTTCGGGTTTTGTTTTGTTTTAGGTGGGGCTCCAATACTCAACTCACTGGTCCAATACCTGACTTCATTGGGAATTGGTCATCACTCAGTGTCCTGTGAGGCAGCATACGAGTTGTTTTTTACCTATATTAAACCAGTCATTCTCTTGAGGTTCCACAATCCTCACAAGAGTGGCACAAATTATTTAAAACCTTCCACATATTCTTGGACAGTTTTTGACTTGTGAAATTGTCATATGCATGCAGAAGGTTACAGGGGAACTCTTTTCAGGGCAGAATTCCATTATCTTTTTCGAATTTGAGATCCTTAACAGATCTGTGAGTTCAATGCTCATTTCTTAGTTTCATGTTTCTTTTTCTTTTGTTGTCTTCGAAGCAACCCCTTTTTAAACCTTCGCTGGAACTGACATTATCATCTTTCAACCGCTATATTCAGGAGAATAAGTGATCTGTCCAATGCAACCTTATCCTTGGAGTTTATAATGAACATGACATCTATAGGCATCTTGTAAGTGCTCAAATAATGGGGAAAGAACTTTAAAATTTATGTATGTACGTACATCTGAGGTTTTTTCCCATCACTAACTTCTGTGTTGGTAGAAATTTGCGGGACAACAATATTTCTGGTTCTATCCCTTCCAATATTGGAGAGCTCCAGAATCTACAACAGCTGTGAGTTGTATTGTGCTTGGTTATTCTAAAACTTAGTCTCTAGATACAACTTTTCGTGAAACTTATGCTTGATTTCGTGCAATATTACTAGCAATGCTGTTTTGTTATATGTTTCTTTTACCATTGCAGGGATTTGAGCTCCAATAGTTTGAGCGGAAGCATACCAGACTCACTTTTCAAGATTAATTCCCTCACACATTTGTAAGAAACTATCTTTAATTCTTAATTTGAAGCTTCTCTACCCAAAAAAACTCTCAAAAGTATCATTTTTGTTCATCTCAGATTCCTTGGGAATAACAAGTTAACTGGCTCTCTACCTCAACAAAAGAGTTCTCGTCTTCAGAATATGTAAGTCTCATTGAGTCTATTGCTGTAATTGAATCAGCTGCTGATCTTTAGTAAATAGAACGATCCAATTTCTGTGATGCAATTCATTTTTATTTGCGTGTTGGAATGTGATTTAGGTCAAGAAACTGACTTTTGGGTTCATTTTGCATGGTGTTTTGGGACCATTTTGTTAAAGGACCATTTTACAACTTAAGACTGATAAAATTCATATTTGGATGCAACATTCTGTTCTGTCAGCTGGACAGAGATGACCTTAACGTTTATTCACGGCAACATTTTGCTGCAGAGATCTGTCATACAATGAATTATCTGGGAGGTTGCCTGCTTGGGCTGAAGACAAAAACTTGCAACTGTGAGTATGGCCTCAATATAATATGAGGATGTCATTTAATCTGGATATTGCACTGATATGAATTGAATTTCGGATTTTGTTCAGTAATCTGGTGGCAAACAACTTTACCTCATCAGATGTTGGTAGGAGGTGAATGCAAGCAACTTGATCATACTTTCCTTTTCATGTAACTGTTTCATATGAAATTTTGTTATTGATGTATGTTTCTAACTTTGGAGCATCTTATTGTCACTTTCAGCAAATTGCCTTCAGGATTGTACTGTCTTCAAAGGAATTTCCCTTGCTATCGTGGCTCTCCACTCTGTGAGTGAGATCTAAAACAAGTTTGATTTGTCACTAAAGAAGCTTGACGCTGTGTATGAACTTTAACAACCATTCCACTCTCTTGATTTCTGTTTATTGCAGATTACAACTTCTCGATCAGGTGTGGCGGTCCAGCTCTAAGGACTGCAGATGGAATTCTGTACGAAGCAGACAATTTAGCTAGCGGCCCGGCAACTTATTCCGTCACAAATTCGAGAAGATGGGCAATGAGCAATGCTGGTCTTCCTGCCGATGGGCCTAACCCCAGATATATGTTCTCCTCTCCATCTCGGTTTAACAATACTTTGGATTCGGAGCTTTTCCAATCCGCGCGGATTTCTGCTGGTTCATTGAGATACTTCGGCTTGGGCCTGGAAAATGGTAACTACACAGTACATCTCCAGTTTGCTGAACCAGAAATCCTTGACAATGTTAGTTGGAGGAGTATCGGGACACGTGTTTTTGATATATATGCCCAGGTTTGTGCTTAACTGTACTAAATTGGGCCTTGAGTCAAACTCCAAATTCTTGTTTAGCACTTTCTGAATGATACCGTGTGTACAACTCTAGGTTGGCATATAACTATTCTAAAATGTGGTTGATTTTGTTTTGACTTGAGATATTGTCATTTCGTTCAGGGAAATCTAGTGGAGCAAAATTTCGACATAAAAAAGGCAGCAGGTGGACGTTCTTTTACAGCTGTTCAAAGGGAATTCAAGGTTAATGTCTCTGAAAACTACCTTGAAATTCATCTGTTTTGGGCTGGGAAGGGAACTTGTTGTGTTCCTGCTCCAGGTTCCTACGGGCCTTTAGTAAATGCTATCAGCGCCACCCCAGGTACAATTGTGAATCTGTTGGAGTCTATTGGTTTTCTTCCTTCTTCTTCAACTTATTTGTGACGGGATATTTACAGATTTTATTCCTACGGTGTCTAATATTCCTCCCTCATCTAAGAGGAATCGGGCTGGTTTGATTGCCGGGATTGTTGTTCCACTTGTTGTTGCAAGCTTTTTGTTTGTGTGTTGTGTATACTTCTTCATCTGGAGAAAGAAAAGGCAGCAGGAGTCTGAGGAACAAGGTAAGAAAAGAAGCAACCTTAACATACATGAGCATTACAATTTGCTTGAGTAAGAGGTTACATAAATAATTCTAATGCCGTCTGCATGATAATCATATTATCCAACTTCTTGCTTATGCACCAAATTTTACTCACACATCCTAGACCGGATGATACATGGTTACAAAGTTCCATTCCCTTAACTAAGAAGAAGACTATCAAACACTATATTTTGCTTGGAATCCTGAAAGCCAACATAATCTGCTTTTCTGTTAAATTGCCAGAGTTATTTGGAATGGATACAAGACCATACACATTCAGTTATGCAGAACTTAGAGCTGCAACAGACGACTTCAACCCTTCTAATAAACTTGGAGAAGGTGGATTCGGTTCTGTTTTCAAGGTAATTACTAATTGACTTTGAAGTAAAGGCCACTCCAACATTATAGCTCAACAAAATGAGGGAAAATGGTGTACACGAGAGTGAGGAAACTAATAGATGGACTGCGGCTTCTACCCAAAATTTGGTGTCCTTTTCTGACCATTTAATATTATGACTGGAACTGGATCTGTAAATTCCTCACTTGTCCATACGGGCTCAAGGGTCAACATGCAAAGGGCGGGCCCTATATCTTTGCAAAACTCAACTATAAGGGCTTTGCTGTTTAATTTTAAAACAAAATGATTTAGAATGATGTTTCTGGATGTTTTTCCAGTTCAATTTACTACTCTGGAACCCTATCTATGATTTCTTATGCGGTACTCGATGATTCAACAGGGAACACTTAGTGACGGTAGAGTTGTAGCTGTCAAACAACTATCTGTGGCGTCTGACCATGGGAAAAATCAGTTCGTGGCTGAGATTGCTACCATTTCTGCAGTTCAGCACCGTAACCTTGTAAAACTTCATGGTTGTTGTATTGAGGGAGGTAAAAAGTTACTTGTTTATGAGTTTCTCGAGAACAAGAGTCTTGATCAAGCACTATTTGGTATGTAAGCAAACATTACCGTGCCATTTGTTTCACAAGGAAAGAACGCATGAAGAACTTATGGAGCATTTTGCTTGATTGGAGCAGGAACTAGTAGTCTACACCTCGACTGGCCTACCCGCTTTTACATATGCCTGGGAGTTGCAAGGGGTCTGGCTTACCTTCACGAAGAGTCCAGAGTTCGAATAGTGCATAGAGATGTGAAAGCCAGTAACATTCTGCTTGACTCTGATCTCAACCCCAAGATTTCTGACTTTGGGTTGGCCAAACTTTACGATGACAAAATGACACATATAAGCACCCATGTTGCTGGAACAATGTGAGATCACAAACCATAAGCTCAGACATCACAATGCCCTTTCTCAGTCTTTTTGCTACAATTTCAGCGTTTTGATTAATTCACATTTGAATGGGAAAACTAACAATTTGTTGTTACTCACTGGACTGCAGAGGCTATCTTGCTCCGGAATATGCCATGCGGGGACACCTTAGTGAAAAAGCTGATGTGTTTGCATTTGGAATCGTAACTCTTGAGATTGTGAGTGGAAGGCCAATCTCCAGTTCAAGTTTGGAGGAAGACAAGATTTATCTCCTCGAATTGGTAATGCCACTAAACTGTAGTAAACGTATAACTCCATTTGTTCATAACCATGTGCAACTATCGATCTACCTGAGCCAGGACTGTGCATGCATAAGCCGTGAGGTCTATTAAAAAAATCTTTGTTAAAAAGAACGGCAACATAATCCCACTAGTTCAGTAGGTGGGAGATGGGGGGAAAAAAAAGAAAAGGAAAGAGGAGACAGAAAGCTAGGACTGACTTTTACTTATTATGTGCACTCAGTTGTTTCCATGCTGTTAAATTTGGTTCTTTGCTTGAGTTTTACATGTCTGCTGCAATTTTAGGCCTGGAACTTGCATGAGAGAGGGCAAGACATTGAGCTAGTGGATCCAAATTTAGCTGAATTCAATGAGAATGAAGTGAGACGGGCGATAGATGTGGCGCTGTTATGCACACAAGCCTCTCCGTCATCGAGGCCTTCAATTTCTCGCGTGCTGGCAATGCTCTCTGGAGACATCGATGTGACTCGCGTTACTACAAGGCCTGATTATCTTACTGATTTCAAGTTCGGTGATGCAGCGACCTTCATGACGACAACAACCAGAGATTTTAGTCGTCAGGATGATTCATTGTCGATAAGCGACACGACAAGTGCAAACTGTTCCTCCAGAACTGTTGAACAACCAATGCTTGGCAGTGTAGTGGGAGGTGCCTGATGAGAAACGGAGTAGTATATATGTAGCGAGATGGGGTCGTGTTCCAATGATGTCACGTCGGATTTTAGCGAAATGGTGTCCCATTTCTTGATTTCTGCTTTAATTTTTGCCGACTTCGATTTTTCTAAAGAAATCTCTTTACAGAATGTTCAGAAAAAAAAAAAAAAACCCAAGAAGCTATTGGTTTCTTTTCCTTCCCACGATTTCTATGAATTAATATAATTCCCACGATTTGTATATAATTACAATTAATATATTAATATAATTAATATAAAAAAAAACCCCAAGAAACTACTGAATTCAATTTTCCATTGAAATGTTTACAGAATGATCGGAAGAAAAAAGGTTACCAGTTTCTTTTCCCTAATGATATCCATAATAACATCTATGTAAGTCATAAAGTGATTACGAGGATTGGATATAGAAGGATAGAATTAGACAATGATAACGCACCAACTTTCATCTATTGTAACATAGTTTAATATACGTAGTTGAATGTGGAAGACATAAAAAAGCACTAGTCGATTTTTCTAATGTTATTATTACCTCCAATCCAACAATATATACTTCGGACATAAATGTCATGGTAACGGTTACATTTAAAGGTAATTAATTTATTAAGAAGGGGTGAATGTGACATTAGCGTGGAAGAAACTTTAAAGTAAGGATTAGATGAATGGAAACAGCCGCCCTACTTCTTAGTATTGTCACTTTGCCATTTTATTTATTCCTTTTATCTTAAAATTTTCCGAAATTCCAGGAAGCATATTTGTTCTTTTTAACTTGAATACAACCAATACATTATTGATTCACAACAAGTCTTATATAGCCTATACATGCACTTACACTACATCTGATCATTCCCCAAAACTTCAACTCATCTCACTCAGCTGATCTCATTCCTACTGGATTTTCAGTTTTCTGCAAAATTTCAGTGTTTTGTAAAGAACTTCATTGGGCGTATTTAAAAACATGCATGTGAAAACATTTTCTTTTAAAAAAATTTAAAACAAAAGTTAGCAACTGTTTAACCCAACCAAAAAGAAAACGACAAATAGAAAACTAAAATGTCCAAATAGTCCCTTACATTTGGACTTACTTGAAATTACATTCCTAACATTAACATTTTAATATCGTAGTCCCAAACAATATGTTTTCACACTCTTTTGGTTCCATTTCACTGTTTCAACCACTTTTCTGTCCAACTCGATGTTGATTGGCAGTTGACATGCCGAAATCAGGGATATTTTCATCTTTTCATATAATGTAATCTTCCAATAAAATTTAAATCATTAAAAATATTATAAAAATTCACATTTAAACTATTAAAAATTCACATTAAAAATATTATAAAAATCTTCCATTTATTATTTAATTTTTAAACTATTATTTATTAATTCAAAATATTATTTTAAAATTTTAAAATTTAAATTATTTTTAAAGTTATTTTTTTTCTTTACTAAAGTAAACGGTAATTATGTTGCACTTTTAACCTCAACTCACTATAACTTTAAAAATTTACTGAGTCACAGTAAATAATTTAAAATTTAAATTAAAAAAAAAAAGCAAAACCAAGATAATTGACTTTGACAGTTACAATAAATCTTGAGTTATTTCTAAAATTTTACCGCGCTATAATAATTAATTAAAAATTCAAACTTTTTTAAAAAAAATACAAAAAAATTGTGGGGTGAAAATCCGAATAAAAAATGGTTTATTTAAGTTTTTGGCTTATTTATTGTTTTGAATTGAAGATATAATTTAAAATGTGGTTTTAGTGAAAATTTTAAAAGTTATTGGATAGAAATTCAAATAAAATAAAATTATTTTTCTTGATTTTAAATCTTTCTAGACATCTAGCATTCAGAGGGTAAATCTGCAGATCAACAACCATTTAACACCCACACTAAAGTACAGGTTGCTTGTCATAATGCGCATGCCAATGACTCAAATCAGTAATGGATTTGCGAACAAAGAAAAGAGAAAAAAAATCATAAACCAGAGCATACAATTCATTTGGAAAAAACAATCAATACGTACATACTCCTATAATTCAATAAGAAAAAATTAAATGCTAACCTTCTATGTTAGAAATTTTAGGCTGCTATGGCGCGAAGTGGAGGTGAAGGGGGCGGACAGCGGCGGTGGTGGTCGCGGATAACGACGGCGGTGGCGATGACGGACAACGGCAATGGCCTCCGGGGCATCCATGTCTGACGATGGTCTCGTATCGAATTTTTGGGAGTGTCAATATCGGGATTGTCGGCTATGTTTAGATTGATTATTGGCGGACATAAAAGATAGGGTTTTGACATTACACGAGTAACAAAGATTTTGAACTGTGTATAATCTCTCCATTTAAATTTCAGAAAGGATGAGATTTGATACGTCAATTTAGTTTTAGTTTGATTTGGTTTAGGTTTAAACAGAAGAAAAGATTACTCCCTTTTTTGCGTCAATTTTCGGCGCGTGAATTACCAGAATGGTCCAGGTCCATAGTATAATAAATGTCTCAACCATGCATCATTACTCTCTTAATTCTTTTTTTTTCTTAATGTCTTTTTAGAGAACTCATTAAACGAAAGAAATATCTTTTTAGAGAACTCATTAAATGAAAGAAATATTAATTAATGTATTTCAAATACAAATCATTCTTATTTATTATTCATACAACTTATCATATAATAATAAAAATTTATGATAATATTCGTAAAAAATTGTCAAAATGTGCATTGATTAATGAAAATGACGAATATTTTTTAGAAAAAATCCAGTAAATGTTAAAATGACATACTAACAGTACTCTTACATTCCTTCGTAGTATAAAAAAGTTACTACCTCCATTTTTTTTATATCTCTTTCTAAAAAATTTATCAATACCAATAAAACATTAATTAATATAATTAAAATATAAATATATCTTATTTATTGTTTTTATAAATAAATTAATAAAAATTCATTATAATTACTGTTTTATTTCTAATATAAAGATAATAATGATAAAAAATAAATTAAATATGATTCAATATGTAAAAATAACATATATTTAAAAAAATTTCATGATTCCTAAAACCACCTATAAAAAAAAAACGGAACGAGTAATTAAGTAGTAATTTTTTAAGAAGTAGTTCGCACTTGGCACCCACCACCTCCTGACCCTCCACTACTTTTTCACCTTTCAAGACGTTTCTTTCCCTTTCTTGTCTTCTTTCTCACCTTCAAATTTTTGGGTCAAAATAATTACTCCATCCATTTCAAAATATAAACAAAAGAGACAATCATCTAACAATTAATTTATGTGTTAAATATATGTTTTACTTTTTATTATTTACATTGAAATTTGACAAAACTAAATAAAATATATTGACATTATTTATTGAGGGTATATTTAGATAATCATTAATTTGCCTAGAAATTATAAAACGACCTATATTTTAAAAAATTTCTTCAAAGTTAAAACGACCTGCAAATTGAAATGGAAAGAGTAGTATATTTTTTATATAAAAAAAGTTATAAATAATTACCGAGATATTAATTACAATCCACTGGTCCTTTTTTGTTTTGTGTGCTTTTATTTTTTCAATGAAAAAATCAAGAATTAAAAATGTTAAAAGAAGATATGTTGAGATTAATATATTAATAAAACAACCTAAGAGAAAAAACCAATCAAACAAAGCAGCCGCCGGTTATTTCGGGAAAAAAAAAAAAGAAAGAAAAAGAAGAAGCGCTTCCGCCTGTTAACATTGTCACTTTGTGGTTTGTTTATTCTTCATCTTTATCAATCCCAGAAAGCAAATTTGTTCATTTAACTAGTTATATATTATGTCACAACTTTTAATACTACCTCTTACCATTTTTCCAAAACTTCAACTCAACTCACTCAGCTCTCCCCCCACCACTGGTTTTCCACTTTTCTCCCCCGATAACTCATAGTGTTTAGTAAGAACTTCTTTCTAGTTAATCTCTCTACATTTACATAAAACAGGAAGGCGAAAAGTCATAGGAATTTGAAGGAAAGTACTATAAGGTGGAGTTTCACTTGGAAGAAGAAGACCGATAAAAAAGAGGTCAAAGTGCTGCATCCCATCAATTGAATTAATAACAAGGTATGCATGGTTTTGTTACTAATTTAAGTTAGGGGAATCCAATGAACCCGTAATTTTGTAAGGTAAACCACGGGGTCACTGAAAATTCTTATAATAAGTTATAGTATCTGTCTTAGTAAATTAATCTAGTTTTATTACCAGTTTAGTTCGTTTAAATGATTTATTTTTACTGAAATGATTAATTGTTGATTTGCCCACCTCTATTTTTTTTCTATGCAAAATAATTGTCTACTACTCCTTCCGGTCCTTGTTATAGGTATTTTGATTTGTTATATTTTTTCAATTGAGAAAAAAACTTTCAAGATACTAGTTCTTAATAGTTATTTCAACGCAATGAATTATGAATATGAACATGTATTTTTAAGATTTTTTTTATAATAAAAAAAATTATAATAAGTAAAAGTTAAGATAAATCAAAATGACTTATAATCAGAACTCGGAAAAGTACGTAGAGAAATTTTGTAAAATACATTTCCACATATATATTAGTAATAAAAAAAATCAAAGTAAAGTGGGAAAAAATGCTCAATTTGGGGAATATTAGTAAGTAAATTTATTAATCAAGTGGTCTAATTTATTATAGATTTTTTTTTTTTTGGTTGTAGTTAAGGCGAGCTTGCTTGTTCTTGGTTTCTTTTTCCTTAACATGGATCGGAAGTTGAAGCAATATCAAACTTGTGTTGATCCCGCACTTGATATCTTGGACTCGGGCTTTGGTAATTATTCCCCACCCACTGATTTGGAGAGGTTCATCAGGCATATCTCTCAAGGATTAAATCTCTTCAAAATGTTGTTTTGGGGGTTTGGTTTTCCCCAAGAACTTGTAGAACCTGATTGGATGTTGGGTTTAACTTTAATGGTACAACAATTTAGAGGGACGGCAGAGGAGTTCAGAATGAAATTTGAAGCTCCAGCCACAGATGTTATCCCGGAGAAGCCATTGAGCTATAGTTTATGGATGATGATGGAGGAACACAAGTCATTAGCCACAGAGATCTGCTATGTACTTTTACAACATGATCAAGTCATCAAATGTAAGTATCAACCCAAGTTGTCGTCTCATCCTGAATATGGACTTGAGACATTGGGTTTCATTGATCTGATCCTGAAAAATCTCTGCTCTTTTACTGGTGGGATACTTATTCCTGTGAAGCAACAGATAGATTTCATAAGAGGGAAGCTCAAGTTGTTTCGAAACTTTGTTGTAATACCTCTTAACAAATGGCCACCTGAGTTCACGAGAACAGGGGAGCTCATATATCACATTCAAACTTGGGCGAGTCACATCTCGTGTCTCCTATTCTCGTATTGGGTTGATGAAATTGATGATGAGTGTCTAGCATCTGAAATGGGAACGAGGCTTTCTGATTTGATGCGAAAAAGTAGTCTTTACCATCCAGAGACGATAGGGTTGTTCCTTGATGTATTTATGTCTGCAGAGTATCATAAATTTGAAGGCTTGTGGTCTCCCTGGCTGCTTGAGGGTTATGTTGGTTTTCTTCTTGAGCATGTAGCCACGGAATATGCTAGCCATGACATTGAAATCCTTTGGGAAGGGTTGATATTCCTGTTATCTTTTGTCATGGACTCACCAAAAGAGGATGGCTCAGAAGAAACGGCCTTGATTCTGGCTGAAATCGACGCGATCATCAGTGAAGTGCCGTTTGTCATTTCCAACCCTGATAACCACAAGTTATCAAGTTTACTTGACAGGATTGATGGAGCCAAGGATCGCGCAAGAAAGTTGTTTGTGGTTAGTCCTCTTTCGTCGCGATTCACTTCTCCCAGGACTAATGCTATCAGATTTCTTGATTCACTCTCAGAAACACTGCAGAATATGCTGGATGGGGGCGTGGATTTTATTCCTTCCATGAAGAATCAAATTGTAGAAGTGCATCAAGGGCTAGCATCGTTGAGGCCATTTCTTCAGCTTGACTTGGAGCCGCAAACTGAGAACTTCATACTCACAGATTTACAGACTCAAATAGTTAACGTGATACACTATGCAACATATGTCACGAAGCTATGCCCAATCAGAAATCCATCTGTTTGGTATGGTATTTTGTTCCTACAAAGCACCATACAAGACATAAATCTTTTGCGGTGTGAGGTCAAAAAGATTCAAGATGACCTTCATATATGCAGCAGTAAAAAGCTCAATACTCAGATGACATCTAGTAACAATTTGGTGCTGCGGGAAACATCTTCAAAGCAATATGAAGGAACTTTCATAGGCTTTAAAGAGGAAAGGGAATCAATCCTAGATATTCTAAGAGGGCCAAATGATCTCATAATCATATCCATTACTGGAATGCCTGGCCAAGGCAAGACAAGGTTAGCCCAGGACATTTTTGCTGATCAGTCCGTTCACTATCATTTTCACAAAATTGCGTGGTGTTATCTCTCTAAAGGATGTGAAACAAGTAAATCATTGCTCAAAATCTTACAGGCTGTCAGTGACTGTGCAGATGGTAATCTACAAATCCAAGATATAGTTGAGGTTTTGCGGAAAAGCTTGAAGGGAAAAAGGTATTTTGTCGTTTTAGATGACATTTGGGATGTTAATGCATGGTTCAAAGTGAAAGATTCATTTCCAAATGATAAAAATGGGAGTCGAATTTTGTTTACCAGTCGAAATGATGCTCTTGCTTCACAATGCAGATTACCAGGTTCATTGTCCCATCATCTTCGATCCTTTTCTATTGATGAAAGTTGGGATTTGATGAGGGATAAGATTCCTGACTGTGATGATCTTTCTCCAGAACTTGTGGAGGTAGGATTACAAATTGCAGATTATTGCAAAGGTTTGCCTTTGGCAGTCGCCGTGATTGCATCTTACCTGAAAAGGATAGCACGAGAATTGGAAACATGGAAGGAAGTGGCCAAGAATATGAAATCACATCTTACAAGTGAAGGGTGCATGCATGTCATAGAGCTAAGTTATAAGCACTTGCCACATCATTTGAAGTTGTGCTTTCTTTGTTTTGGAGCTTTTGAAAAGGGTTCAATCATTTATGCCAAAAATCTGATACGTTTTTGGATTGATCAAAGATTCATTGAGAATAGTGAGATGCATAGTTCGGAAGAGTTGGCTTATCAGTACTTGGATGATCTTATTTCTCAGAACCTGGTGGTTGTCTCTGAAAGAGGATTGATGGGAAAGATAAAGAGTTGTCATGTTCATGATCTCATTTATGACCTGTGTGTCCAGAAAGCTGCCGTGGAAGATAATCTCTTACATTGGGTAAACCCCAGTATCGTTCTAGATCGCACTTATGACCGTAATCTTCATAACTTTCACCACCACATTTGGCTTTCCATTGGTGACTGCGATCTTGCTTCCTCCACCCAGCAGCTATCATCTAACTCTACCCGAAAGGAACTATGGCCGACCCAGGTTTGCTCTCTGTTGTGGTCCCATTATGTCCCTGGACCAATTCAATATGCATCATTGTCTTCCTTTCTTGGTAGATTCAGTGTCCTTACAAGGTGCGATATGATGAATGTGAATCTGGTGGGTTCTTCATTTCCTCAAGTAATATTGCACAATATTCATTTGAGATACTTGGCATTGCGTGGTTCTTTTTCTGATATTCCTTCATCAATATCTAATTTGTGGAACTTGGAAACTTTGATTCTATATTCAGTAAGAGGCTACGTGACTGTACCAGATTCATTGTGGAAGATGAAAACCTTAAATAGTGTTTCCGTTGGAGATTTTCATCTTGACACTGATGATTTTGAGCATAGTGTCTACTCTACGGCAGAAGCATGTAATATTGAGAAACTTAGCCAAATAAAGATGTGTGATTCTCACATGACGGTGGAGTTTTTAAGAAGACTAAAGAGGCTTAAGAAGTTGAAATGCTTCTATTGTAAACAATTCGGTCCCGAGAGTTTATCTGAGTTTGGATCTTTGGAAAAACTGGAGAAGTTGTCGATCACAGTGTGTTGCAAGAATCCCCTCCCTCCTAATTGGCGAAGTTTACAGTTAGACTTCCCGTGCACTCTCAAGAAGTTGTCTCTATCGAAATTAAATCTACCTTGGAGGGTTATGTCAACAATTGGGAAGCTACCCAATCTCCAGGTTCTCACATTACATAAGAATGCATGCAACGGGGATACCTGGGATTTGAGAGATGGGGAGTTCTTGAAACTTACGTATTTGCTGTTATGTCAGATGAATGTCAAACGAATAAATGACTCCGATTGTAGTGACAGTCCACTTCCTTGTCTCGAGAAGCTTTACCTGGGACATTGTACCAGACTTGAGGAAATTCCTTCGAGCTTTGGAGACATTTGCTGCTTGAACACCTTTCTTGTGAATGCATCCCCTAAAGCCTTTAACTCGGTAGAGATGATTGTGGAACAACAACGAGAAATGGGAAATGATGACCTTCACTACTATTACTCAGAACATTGTCGTCGCAGCGACTATCATACTTATGATGGAGTGTATGATGACGAAAGCTATGATGATGACAACGGATTCATCCCAATGTTGGAGGCATTTGCATCTCCTTCTAGTGAATGACCAACGGCCACTGGTAATATCGTGTATTCCATGTTCATTATCTATTGTTATTGTTTTTACTTGGATCATAAAATTAAGTGAAATGATTTTTCAGGAGGCTGAAATGATAGCTATAATGATCAATGATGCTGCTACAGGGGAATGCTATGATAAATTTGAAATGGGAGGAGGGGGAGATTCTCCGCTCATCATCTGTCCGCTCTCTAATTCTACGCCTTGTCTAATTTGTAGTATGAGAGAAAGGATGGAGCTATGATTCTTTCTTAGTGGGATGTGCTCTTGATAAATCAAAGATTCACTGTTAGTATTTGTAATTTTTTTTTTTTTTTTTGGCAAAAACGTCGTTTGTTTTCGTATATATGATTTTTCAGAAGGGTTTAGGGTTTTCAGGAGAAGCAGAATTTAATAGGCCAACTCGGGTTTCGTTCTCAGGAGACACCTACAAACACTTCCGGGAGGATGATGCAGCAGCAATGATTGAAAAGATTGGTGTGGAGTTTTGGATATGAAATCCCCCCAATGTAAAACAACAATTATGGCGCCTCTTGGCCGAATTGTCTGGCAGCCAAAACTCAACCTCCTCAAACAGAGACGAGTGGATTCAACAAAGAATGCCAAGGAAAAAATCTCCCTTGGCAATACTGGTAGTCACCATTTGTTTGTCCTTTTATTTCAAGGAAACAAACGAAAATCATGATGCAATGCAAGATGCATTAGGGTTCCCATGTGACCTTTCATCAGCGGGAACACGTCTACCGGAATGGTTCTATGTTTTTTAAAGGCTGAGTCTGTCCAATTCTAGAAAGAATATGAATGGAAAACCTTGTAGTATGATTTTTTCCTCAACCACCTAGTCCCACCACTATTGACCGCTTTTTCATTGGCCATTTTTCTTTCTCATGGGTCGTCAAAAGTCAACATTTTTTTGGACCATATTTAAGGAACACCTATTTCAGGTTTGGAATATGAAACCAAGAACGTTTAAATTGTTGTTGCTTTATTACCAGCAAGTTTAGTCCTCTGTAAACTTTAGGTTTGAATTAACTGACAAAAAAAAAAGATGAACCTTTTTTCTGCGAATTGGAAGAAGATACAATTTCATTTGTTGTTGTTGTTGTTGTTGGCTGTAATTACTTGCTCTTTTTCAAGATTAGCCGTTGCCCAGAATCAGAAACAACCCCCCACTCGAACCACTGACCCCACTCAAGGTACTCCTGCTGATTGATGGATGGAAACAATTAGTAGCTACATTGATTAGATGACAGATGGTAGATCGCCATTGAATGTTGTACATGCATTTGATACAAGGCATTTGTTTTACATTCGTTTGTTAAACCTGCAGCAAGACTTGTGAATTCCATATTCCAGAAATTGAATGTTCCGGCGCCTACTGGATGGAACATCAGTGGTGAATTATGTACCGGGTCGGCTGTTGACTCCACCACAGATATCCAAAGTTTGGATGTGGGTATTAAGTGTGATTGCTCTCACAATAATGGTACTCTATGCCATATCACGGGGCTGTGAGTTTAATGACCTCTTGCCTTAACCTGTAAATTTATCCTCATTTTTGGACCAAAAAAATTTTGTTGCTTATCTCATCTATGTAACACATCCTTGCAGTAGGCTTTTTAAATTGGATCGTAATGGATCTCTCCCAGTTGAGCTCTGGAACCTGACTTCACTCCAAACTTTGTGAGTTTACTTTCATTGGGATCGTGATTTAATCTTTGGTATTTATCATGCATAGTGCTCGTCCCGGTATGATTCCTATGTAATCCAGACTTCTGTGTTTTTTGGTGGCAGAAATTTGGAAAAGAATTACTTTAGGGGTCCACTTCCTGCAGCCATTTCGCAGCTAACTCGGTTACAGCATTTGTGGGTCTATGTTGTTCATTTTACAAACTATGCAATGCTTCGGAAGTTATCGATGTTTTATGCATTGGACTTAATTGGGTTCTTTTTTTTTTTGGAATTAGGAACTTGAGCTTTAATTCGTTATCAGGTCAACTACCTAAGGAACTTGGCTTGCTAACAGACTTGAGAGTACTGTAAGACTTCCTGACATCATTGGTGATTGAATATAGTTTTAGTTTTTGTGGTTTTTCCCAAAAGTTAAGTTGCATGTTTGATTTCGAAACATAGCCTGAGACTTGAAGGATGCCGAATCCCACTAGGTTTCATGTTCTGGAACTGCCTTTATTAAGTCGGTTGGACCATAATTGGTTGACGGGCCGGTCCAGTGATCCTCAGTGGATATGGACTCGTCAGTTTGTTTGCTCTTCAATGCCTAAGTATGCAGAGAAATGCTATTCTGATCTGGTGGGGATCTCTGACTCCTTTTGACAATTTTTTAGGTCAATTGGCATCAACAACTTCACTGGTTCTTTCCCATCAGAGCTTGGGAATTTAATTAGGCTCACAGAAATGTAAGTTTCTCTAAAATCACTTTGACCATGCACTTACTGGCTAGCAGTTTGATTGATCTTGAGCTAAAACTGTCAAAAGTTGTTTGCATTAAATTTTTCAAAGTACCATTCACCCTGCAAGTACTGGATCCTTCCACATTTTTGGGCCATGCATATCACTGAGCTTTATCCAGAATTTCAGTATCAACAAAAGGATATTATAATTAAACTACAGCTTTCTGAGCAACGGTTATAAGTGGTTCATACCTTGTGCAGCAATTTTGATAGCGCGGGAATTAGAGGTGTCATACCTCCAAGTTTTGCCAGGTTACGAAATCTCTCTACCATGTAAGATTTCTATTTTCCATTCATTTCATGCACGATTTTTTTTTTGTTTTTAAATAACAATCACCAGAAGATATCTTTGGTTTCTTGCAGACGGGGCTCTGATAATCAACTCACTGGTCAGATACCCGACTTCATAGGGAAATGGTCGCTGCTCAGAGTCTTGTAAGGCAGAATTTAGAGTTTTTGTTTGCTAATAATTAGCTACTTAATATGACTCCATGATCCATAATCCTCACTTGTTCAAGAAGACGTAAATATTTCAAATGGTTGATGAATGTTATGTCGCAAAATACTTGATCAGTGAGATGTTGTGTGTGTGCAGGAGGTTACAGGGTAACTCTTTTCAAGGCACCATACCATCTTCATTTTCAAATTTGACATCCTTAACAGACTTGTGAGTTTTCCTGCTTCTATAATGTGTGTCCCACCTTTGCTTTGGTTTCACGTTGTCTAGAAATTGATGTTACGTCTCAAATAATATATATGCAGGAGGATAAGCGACCTAACCCAAGAAAATGGGAGCTACTCTTTGGAGTTTATTCGGAATATGAAGTCACTAAACACGCTGTAAGAACTTAAAGGAAAAAGGCTCAAAAACTCGTTAAAGTTAATGCAATTACAGTTTTTTTTCTTTGCTCCCCTTTTTCCGAATTTCATCCTGAACTATCTCATTTCCTGGTAGAGTTTTGAGAAACAACAATGCCTCTGGTAGCATTCCTTCTTACATAGGCGAGCTACAGAATCTACAACATCTGTAAGTTGTCCTATAGCAAATTGACTATTCTAAACCTGAGTTGGCGAGGAAGTAAAACATAGCCAGGTTCGATAGTAAATTGGTTAATTATGTCATGTTGATACTCTTTTCTGTTAATCAATTTTTTTTCACTTTTCAGGGATTTGAGTTTCAATAGTTTCAGTGGGCACATACCCGAGTCTCTTTTCAACGTTGCTAATCTCACGCATATGTACTGAATCTCTCTCTTTTTTTTTTTTTCTCATTAATTAAGCTCCCTCCCCGGATATGATCAAAACATTAACAGTTTGGTTCATTTTCAGATCTCTCGGTAACAACAACTTAACTGGCTCCCTGCCTCAGCAAAAGAGTTCTCATCTCCAGAATATGTAAGTCACTTCATATTTCGCTGCATTATAGGAATGTCATTACGTGAACTATTGTTATTGCCATTATAGAGTAGCCGACCTGTAGTGACCTAGTGTTGTGTAAATTCCTAGATAAAGCACACCATTCTTTGGCTTGATATGCTAGTACAATGAGGAGGCGGCTTGGAGTCCTTTGTCTTAAGAAACAAAGGATTTCTTGTCTTAGTGGCTAGAGAATTATTTGGAAATAGGTACTCCAATTTGTCCTCCTGGTGCTTAACATGTTTAGTAAGTGAGCTCTAGAACTGTCCTCGGGCTAATTTAAGATGATAGTTTCCACATTAGTCTGAATAATAAACCGTTCCCCGACTGAATAATTTGTGGGAATTAGTGAAGTCTAGACTCAAGAATTCAGTTTAACAGTTTACGATTAACTACATGTTTGGAAGCAACCCTCTCTTTCTGTCAGCAATCAGCAGTACAACGAAGTTCCTAAATCATTGATGGTTATTTTTACTGCAGAGACCTGTCGTATAACGAATTATCAGGGAGCTTCCCTTCTTGGACCAATGACCAAAACTTAAAGCTGTGAGTATAAGTGTGCCTCAATGTATGATGTGGCGTACTTATGTTTCTAAATTGCACTAACTCTAAGCAAATCCTGGTTATTGTTCAGTAATTTGGTGGCCAACAACTTTACCCTGTCAGATTTAGGTAGCAGGTGGGAGTGCTAAGATAGCAACTACTTATTGCATACTTTACCTTCAAGTATAACAAATATTCCATCCAATGTTTTTCCATTGAACTTGTTTGAACTCCTATTATCTCTTTCAGTAGTCTTCCCCCAGGATTGTACTGTCTTCAAAGGAATTTCCCTTGCTATCGTGGATCTCCAATCTGTAAGTGTGATCTAGGACAAACTTGATAAGCCAAATGCTTATATAAAAATCTTAATTTAGCTATATGAACTTTAACATGCTGCTCTTTGGTTTTTAATTTGTTGCTTGCAGATTCCAATTTCTCAATCAAATGTGGCGGTCCAGCTCTGGTTTCTTCTGATGGAATTCAATATGAAGCAGACAACCAAACTAATGGTCCAGCTACTTACTATGTAACAAAGTCAAAAAGATGGGCAGTTAGTAATGCTGGTTTTCCTGTGGATGGTCCTTATTCAGAAGATCCCCCCCCTTCAACATCTCCTACTAAAAACACTCCGGATCCAGACTTGTTCAAATATGCGCGGGTATCAGTTGGATCACTTAGATACTTTGGCTTGGGCCTGGAAAACGGCAACTACACAGTAAATCTCCAATTCGCTGAATCAGTAATCCTTGATGCCATTGATTGGAGGAGTCTTGGCAGACGTGCTTTTGATATATATGTCCAGGTTTGTCAGCAACACAGTAACAATTGGTTGGACCCTAAATTTTAAAAAACTCTAACTTCTTGATAAAAAGCCTGCAGCTTTGGGTTGGGGCATAGTTTTAGGGTTGTTTGAGCATTCTTCCTTTTCCGCTCATTGGTAAAACACTTATGTTTTCCTTTCATTTGAGAATTGCTTTTCATTTGTTATGACTTTTAACTGTCAGCATTTTTCCAGGGGCATCTAGTGGAGAAAGATTTTGATATCAAAAGAGAGGCAGGTGGACGCTCTTTGACCGCTGTTAGAAGGGCATATACCGCTATTGTGTCTGAAAACTACCTGGAAATCCATCTTTTTTGGGATGGCAAGGGAACTTGCTGTATTCCTGGCCCAGGTTCATACGGACCTCTAGTTTCTGCTATTAGTGCCACCCCAGGTAGATTTGAATTCCTCAGGAGTTACAGCTTATGAGTTTTCTTTGTTCCATATCCATCTGTGTGACAGTTCGGCTGTTTTGGCAGATTTCAATCCCACTGTTGCTAATGCTTCTCCAGGTCCTGAAAAGAAGAATCAGCATGGTTTGATTGTTGGCATTGTTGTTCCCATCGTAACTGTAAGCTTTCTGTTAGCATTTGCTGTGTTCTTTCTCATATGGAGAAGAAAAAGAGTTGAAAGATGGCAGATGGTTGAAGAGGAAGGTTAGAAAAAAAAATATCTGAAAATTACTTCATGTAACTTGATCAAATGCAAAGCATATGCTGTAAATAATTAAAACATCCATTGTAGTATCTGAATTCAGTACCAGTTTTCTAGTATTTCTTGCTTTTTGGCCTCCCTTTGATCCACAGAGACTGACATAAAGAAAGCAATTCTTTTGGACCCTATTAAATGACTAAGTTTACCTGCAACATATCAATAGATTAACCACACCATAGCCAACCACAAATATTGCACAGTAAGAACTCTTAATTTTGTTTTGTTTTCCTTAAAATTTCAGAAATCTTGGGAATGGATGCCAGACCATACGCATTCAGTTATGCGGAACTTAGAGCTGCGACAAATGGCTTCAATCCATCTAATAAACTTGGAGAGGGTGGATTCGGTACTGTTTTCAAGGTATATAGAGTCATGTTGTAGCTTTTTCTTATATTTCTGATCGTCAAAAATTAGAGCAGCATTGATTGAATCAATCACGTAGAATCAACTAGTCAGACTACTTTTATTTCAGTAATTATGGATATGAACGTCTAATATATTTGTGAGGCACATCTGCACATCATCACTCACAATTTGGCGATCCAACAGGGAACTCTTTACGACGGAAGAGTTGCTGCTATCAAACTACTATCTGTGGAATCCCTTCAAGGAAAGAGTCAATTTGTGGCAGAGATTGTGACCATTTCGGCTGTGCAGCACCGTAACCTCGTGAAATTGTATGGTTGTTGCATTGAGGGAGACAGAAGATTGCTTGTCTTCGAGTACCTTGAGAATAAGAGTCTAGATCAAGCATTATTTGGTACGTGAAGCAAGAGCTATTACGTTTTTTGGTTACAGGGACTTCTTTTATAGTATCTTTTTGTTTCAAATGGAGCAGGAACCAAAAGTTTCCTTGACTGGCCAACCCGGTTTGACATATGCGTTGGAGTCGCTAGAGGTCTGGCTTACCTTCACGAAGAATCCCGAGTTCGGATAGTGCATAGGGATGTGAAGGCCGGTAACATTCTGCTTGACTCCAATCTCAACCCTAAGATCTCTGACTTTGGCTTGGCCAAACTTTACAATGACAAAATGACACATATAAGCACCCGTGTTGCTGGAACAATGTAAGTACAAACCACTAGCTTTGTTCACAATTTCCTTTCTCGGTATTTTTTGGACTGGTTTAATTATTCTTAATTCAACATGATAAACATATAAATTGTGTCTCACTTGAGCGTAGAGGGTATCTTGCACCGGAGTATGCCATGCGAGGACACCTTACTGAGAAGGCTGATGTGTTTGGATTTGGAGTTGTAGCTCTTGAGATTGTGAGTGGAAGGCCAAACTTCACCAGCACTACAAGTCTAAATGAAGATAAGATTTATCTTCTACAACGGGTATTAATCCTTCATTTTTGTGCTAATACTAGTCCATTTTCCCAATCTTCATATAAACTAATGGCAGTTTGATACAGCTTGAGCCTAGAATACACTTGGAAATGACAATTAGTTGTGCACGTAATCTACCCAAAAAGTTGGTGAAAATCATATGAACTGCTAAATAAGATGTCCGAAACTAGTTTACATGATAATCGTTTAATGTCCTTACCTCTCTATTTTGTTTTATGAATTTAAGGCCTGGAACTTACACGAGAACGAGCGTGACATTGAGCTGGTGGATCCGCGCTTAACAGAATTTAACGAGAATGAAGTGAAAAAGGTGATAGGTGTGGCCCTGTTGTGCACACAAACTTCTCCATCAGTTAGGCCTTCAATGTCTCGTGTGGTGGCGATGCTCTCGGGAGACAGTGAGGTGACTGGTGCTGTATCGAGGCCTGGTTTCCTCAGTTACTGGAAGTTTGCAGATGGAACAAGCTTCGGCTGAGTAGTCGCAAGATAGCGATGATAATCCAACATCACAGATGATATCCCAACATCACAGATGATATCCACTAATATTCATCAATAAGCAAGGCTGCCCTGCTGCAAATTATTTGCCTGCACATCCTTAAGAGTCTCTATGCTAGAGAGGATTCTACCGAATGGGACTCACCCCCACAGCCTAAGATCTTTCACATCTAGTATTAGTTACTGACAATATCAACAACATGTTTCACCCTGGCTACTTTAATTTGATTCTGTAACCTATGATCCATAATTCTAACAGAATGTAACTATAACTTTGATTAATGAGACTGAGCATTTGAATGTTAAGGGCAGGATGGGTTGAGATTTGCAGGTTAAGTAATCATGAGTTTTAGAGAAATTAATACCCGCGTCACAGGACTAAAAATGTTGGCTTTACAACACCCGAAGTGTTGTGTTGGCGGGTAATGTGTTTGAAAACGCTGGGAGGAATAAATTTTCACCTGTTGTCCATGTTACATTTTGACAGTGATGCTGGCAAATTTGGACAATGTATTGGTTCTTCAACAGCTGCCGGAATTATGAAAGTGACAAACTTAGTTCTATTTAAGGAAAGTACATATTATATATGGGATATGGATATGCGTTGACTAGTACTATTCATTAGCGTACGAACTAAACTCACAGAACCTTCTGTTGCACATTTACATAATGCACAAACTGAAAGTAAGTTTAGTTGGAAGGTGTGACTAATAAATATAAACCCTGATGGAGCCAAAATTCAAGAAAAGGGTATGAACGCTGGAAATGATTCGTCTTAAACTACAGCCAGACCTGGCTGTATTTATTTGAAATGGTCTTAATATATGTTGTCTCTTGACAAACTAACATATTGTACCCCTTAAACGGTACTATTTACTATGATAGTGTTCAAGCTGTGCTGCAATAAGTTGAATCAGTAATGGAGATGATGAGAATAGTGTCTGGTTATTGGAGCAAGAAGAAGAAATCGAATACAGTACTCGATTTATTTTCACTTGGGTTTCTTCAGTGTTTGCTGTTGGTGGTGGCTTTAGCTAGCTCATTTTCAAGATTGGCGGTTGGACAGAACCAAACCGATCCCTTTGAAGGTATGTGCTTTAATTTTCTTTCATCAACTTGAATTCGCCATGAAATGAATGAATGAATGAATGATGTGGATGATGATGAACAAACTAGTTAGTTTGTCTGGTTCCAAGCTTCACTCTTTTTCCTAACTTGTTTATGTCAATGTATTGAACTTGCCAGCAAGACTTGTGAACTCAATGTTCCAGAGATTGGGTGTTCCAGCACCTACTAAGTGGAATTTCAGTGGTGAATTATGCAGTGGGCTGGCCATTGTTGGCTCCACAAACCTCCAGACCTTAAACCCGGGTATTAAATGTTACTGCGATTACGGCAACACTTGCCACATTACTGCACTGTGAGTTCAATAATTCAAATCAATCTTTTCTCACTGCCTTCATATGTAATGCCGTTCGCATCGAGCCTGGAGATGCTCACTTATATCTGTATATCTGCAGTAGACTTTATGAAATGGACCTTGTGGGGTTACTTCCGCATGAGCTATGGAATTTGACTTACCTTGAAGACTTGTGAGTTTTTCTCTTTTTTTCCAGCATTTAATTTTTTCATTTTCTGATAGTATGAAGTTTCCTTCTCTTCATTTACTGCAGAGACTTGAGACGAAATTACTTTACAGGTTCAATACCTTCATCCATTTCCCGGCTGACTCGTATGCAATATTTGTGAGTGATTTAGGTTGTTTGCTCGTTTGTTGATGAGTATTTAATAGTGATGAAAACTAAGAGGAAGTTAATCTTTGATCAGGGCTTTCGGCCACAATGCATTATCAGGGGAAATTCCGAAGGAGCTTGGTATGCTAACAGACTTGAGATCATTGTAAGTTCCATTTTCATTAGTTTCTTACCTACATATTCGATCACATCACTGCTCAGCATGGACAAATTGTTTCACATTTTGCAGGGCATTTGACACAAACAACTTCACTGGCTATCTCCCTGCTGAGATTGGGCATTTAACTAGGCTCACACAATTGTAAGTATTTGATCTGAACTAAGGTTTAGATTGACTAGAGCTTAGGTTGCAGCCTTAAAACTGTATTTTAAATCACCTGTTCCAGACACAAAAAGTTAGTACTTTTTGCAGTTATTTTTCCAGCTCTGGGATTAGTGGTGTCCTACCGCCAAGTTTTGCAGGTTTACAAAGCCTTGACAGATTGTAAGATTACTCTCTTTCCCATTCTTTCAGGTTTCCTTTCATCCAAGTTTTGATCAAATTAATGTGACAAGATATGTATTCTGTTTTGTTGTTTCAGCGACGGCTCTAATACTCAACTCACCGGCCCAATACCTGACTTCATTGGGAATTGGTCATCACTCAGTGTCCTGTGAGACAGCATGCGAGTTGTTTTTTTACCTATGTTAAACCAGTCATTCTCTTGAGGATCCACAATCCTCACAAGAATGACTCGAGTACTTTACAATTATCCACTAATTTCTTGGACAGCTTTTGAATAGTGAAATGGTCATATGTATGCAGAAAGTTGGAGGGTTGCTCTTTTCAGGGCAGAATTCCGTTTTCATTTTCAAATTTGAGATCCTTGAAACAATTGTGAGTTCGATGCTCATTCTATGTTTGCACGATTTGTTTTCTTGTGTTGTCTTCAAAGTGACCCCTTTACTAACATTATTTGTTGGAAATTGATATTATCCTCTTCCAACTGCTATGCAGGAAAATAAGCGATCTGCATAATGCGACCTTCTCCTTGGAGTTTCTAATGAATATGACATCTCTAAGCACCTTGTAAGGACTTCAAAAATCCAGAAAGAAACTTTGAAGTTGATGATACACATTTGAGGTATTGCCCATTTCTAATCTGTCTCTGTTGATAGAAATTTGCGGGACAACAATATTTCTGGTTCTATCCCTTCCAATATTGGAGATCTCAGGGATCTACAACAGCTGTAAGTTGTTCTGTGCATAGTAGGTTATTTTAAAACATACTAGCCTTGATCATCAGAAATTATAATTTGTTACCCTGAACATAATAAGCTTCTTAAAGTTAATGATTTAGATGTACAGTTGATTTCTTCAGTACAAGGCACCAGTACTTCTGTTTTGTTATTTATTTCTTTTACCTATTCAGGGATTTGAGCTCCAATAGTTTGAGTGGAAGAATACCAGACTCACTTTTCAAGATACCTGCTCTCACACATATGTAAAAGGCTATTACTAATTCTTAAGATGAAGCTTGTGTGCCCAAAAAAACCACTCCTCAAAGGGATCGTTTTCGTTTATCTGCAGATTCCTTGGGAACAACAAGTTAGTTGGCTCGCTGCCTCGACAAAAGAGTTCAAGTCTCCGGAACCTGTAAGTCAGTCACATTGGGTCTCGGTGCATTATATGCACTAATGTCATGCTTGAACTGTTTGTTGCAATGTGATCGAAGTCTAGAAACTGTTTTTTCGGTTCACTTGGAAGGGTATTTGAGGATGCCTTGATTCTATACGATTGTAGGACAATTTGAGCTACTTAAGACTGACAAAATATACAAATTTGGAAGCAAAATCCTGTTCTGTCAGCTGGAGAAAGATGAACTTTTAACTTTTTATTCATGACAACATTTTGCTGCAGAGACCTCTCATATAATGAGTTATCTGGGAGCTTACCTTCTTGGGTCATCGACCAAAACTTACAACTGTGAGTATATGCCTCAATATTCAAGAAGGAAGGACTTTGATGTGGATATTACACTAATATCAAATAACAATTTGGATTTTCTTCAGTAATCTGGTTGCAAACAACTTTACCTCGTCCGAAATTGATAAGAGGTGAATTCTAGAAATTTGTTCATACTTTACCTTGAAACCTACCTGTTTTCATATGAAACTTTTTGTTTTTGGTGCATTTTTCTTATTGGGAGCATCTTATGATTACTTTCAGCAAACTGCCTCCCTCATTGTTCTGTCTTCAAAGGAATTTCCCTCGCTATCGCGGCTCTCCACGCTGTGAGTGTGATCTAAAACAGCATTGTTTTGTCACTAAAGAAGCCGGATGCAGTTATATGAACTTTTAACTAACATTTCACTGTTTTGCTTTCTGTTTATTCCAGATTACAACTTCTCAATTAAGTGTGGGGGTCCAGCTCTTAGGACTGCTGATGGAATTCTGTACGAAGCAGACAATCAAGCTAGCGGCCCTGCAACTTATTATGTCGCAAAGTCAAGAAGATGGGCAATGAGCAGTGCTGTTCTTCCTGCAGATGGTCCTCCCAGAAATACTCTCTCCTCTTCATATCAGTTTAACAACACTTTGGATTCAAAGCTGTTCCAAACTGCGCGGATTTCAGCTGGATCGCTGAGATACTTCGGCTTGGGCCTGGAAAATGGTAACTACACAGTGCATCTCCAGTTTGCTGAATCAGAAATCCTAGACATTGGTTGGAAGAGGGTCGGGACACGTGCTTTTAACATATATGTTCAGGTTAAGGCTATGTGTATTGCTCTTGGTTCCCATGTAGATATATCTTGAGCATTCTTCATTTGAATGCGTTTGATTTGTTTTGACTTACGCTGTCGGTATTTCATCAGGGAAATCTAGTGGAGCGAGATTTCGACATAAAAAAGGCAGCAGGTGGACATTCTTTCGCTGTTGTTCAAAGGAAATTCAAGGTTCAAGTCTCTGAAAACTACCTTGAAATTCACCTGTTTTGGGCTGGCAAAGGAACTTGTCGTGATGAAGTTTGCTTCGGGCCTTTAATTAATGCTATCAGTGCTACCCCAGGTACCATTGTGAATCCATTGGAATCTATATGAGTTTGCTTCTTATTTTTCTACCATTTTATGACAGTTTGGCTATTTTACAGATTTTGTCCCTACTGTTTCTAATATTCCTCCCTCATCTAAGAATAATCGGGCTAGTTTGATTGCGAGAATAGTTGTTCCGGTTGGAACTGCAATCTTTTTGTTCTTGTGTTACGTATACTTTTTCATCTGGCGAAAGAGAAGGCAGCCAATGTCTGAGGAAGAAGGTAAGATAGCTTTCCAAAATTTACTTGAATAAGAAAGAAAACAAAGTACGCTGTCTGCTTGATAACCATATCATCCCACTTGTTGCTTATGACGAGCTCCTTTTTATTCACACATCCTGGAGTGGATGATAAATAGTGACAAGAAGTAAATAGTGACAAGAAGTTTAATTAGCTTCAACTAAAAAGAATAAGATGGTGATTATTTGCAGTGAAATGACAGACAAGAACTTTATTCAGCCTAGGATCTTGAAATTCGATGTAACCTTCTTTTCTGTTACATTTCCAGAGTTAGTTGAAATGGATGCCAGACCATATACTTTCAGTTATGCAGAACTTATGTCGGCAACAGATGGCTTCAACCCTGCTAATAAACTTGGAGAGGGTGGATTCGGTGCTGTTTTCAAGGTATGCATATATCTTTAATCTTTTAGCTTAAAAGTCAAGACCAACATTCTAGCTCAACAAAATGAGGGGAAATAATGTACATGAGGGTGAGGAAACTGGTAGATTGACAGCTACTTCTGGCCGAAATTCTGGTGCTCTTTTCTGATCATTCCAACTACCGGATCTAACAATTGCTTGTTCATATTTACGCTTGTTTTCAATTCCCACCATGTAGAGGAAGGGCCATGTCCAAGTTGTTCATTGTATATCCACAATTCTTAGTTATAGGGGCTCTGCTAAATTGAAATTAGTATTTGTGGTGTTGTTGTTATGTCTTGTTTTAATGGTCCAACAGGGAACACTTAGTGACGGTAGAGCTGTTGCTGTCAAACAACTAGCTGTGGCGTCTGCGCATGGAAAAAATCAGTTTGTGGCAGAGATTGCTACCATTTCTGCGGTTCAGCACCGTAACCTTGTGAAACTTTATGGATTTTGCATCGAGGGAGGTAAAAGGTTACTTGTTTATGAGTTTCTCGAGAACAAGAGTCTTGATCAAGCACTTTTTGGTACGTAAGCAAATATTACCATGCCATTTGTTTCACAAGGAAAGAATGCATAAAAAACTTATGGAACTTTTTGCATCATTGGAGCAGGAACTAGTAGCCTATACCTTGACTGGCCTACCCGCTTTCACATATACATTGGAGTGGCAAGGGGTCTGGCTTACCTTCATGAAGAGTCCCGGGTTCGAATAGTGCATAGAGATGTGAAAGCCAGTAACATTCTGCTTGACTCTGATCTCAACCCCAAGATATCTGACTTTGGCTTGGCCAAACTTTACAATGAGAGATTGACACATATGAGCACCTGCGTTGCTGGAACAATGTGAGATCAAGAAAACATAGCTCATACATCCCAATGTCCTTTCTCATTGTTTTTGCTACTCTTTTTTTAGCATTCTGAATAATCCATATCTAAATTAGACCTCTAACAAATTGTTGTTACTCAATGGGTTATTGTAGAGGCTATCTTGCGCCGGAATATGCCATGGTAGGACACCTTACTGAAAAAGCTGATGTGTTTGCATTTGGAATCGTAGCTCTTGAGATTGTGAGTGGAAGGCCCGTCTCTGGCTCTAGTGTGGAGGAAGACAAGATCTATCTCCTGGAATTGGTATACAACAAGCCGTGAGAACTGTTAAAGATCTTTTAGTTAAAGAACAGCAACTTCATAACAATTCAGGATTCATGACCAAAATCTCAGTTCTTCATTTGTTTTCATTCTTTGCTTCATTCGAAGATCTTTTTATTGTCATTTTATATGCCTGCTGCGCTGTTAGGCCTGGAACTTGCACGAGAGAGGGCAAGACATTGAGCTAGTGGATCCAGATTTAGTTGAATTCGACGAGAATGAAGCGAGACGGGCAATAGATGTGGCACTATTATGCACTCAAGCTTCTCCATCGTCCAGGCCCTCAATATCCCGCGCGCTGGCAATGCTCTCTGGAGACCTCGAGGTGACTCGAGTTACTACAAGGCCTGATTACCTTACCGATAGTTACTTCAGTGATGCAGCGAACTTCATAACGACAACGGGAGATTATAGTCAACACTCAACATCGCATCTTTCATCGTCAAAGAGAAACACGGAAGATGTTGCATATCAGTCCTCCTGAAACGTTGAAGAACCCATGCTTGGCAATATAAGGAGAGATGGCAGATTGAGATATTTGTTTATCTGTACTGAGATATAAGGCCAAACTTGCTACACTGCTAGTTGCCATATGTAAGTATCAAATTCGAAATAATATTTCACTGCTCCTTTTTATGTTTTTTTCAAAAGAATTGACAACAAAATTTAGGGAAATAAGACAAGATGAAAATGTTAATTAAGGAATCATAATGCATATATCCCTGTATGTGAAACTATCTAAAATGTCATAGTATCTAAAAAGAAAAATGTATTCAGCTTTTGATTTCGATGTGGCACATTCATTTCATGGATAGAATCTGGAATTTTTTTGAAAACGGAATCTATAAACTAATTAAATCAGGAAAATCTGGACATGATGAACCACGATGTTGCTGCTGATGGGATGGTGGTGGAGAGCACAAAAAAGGGTTGTTGTTCTTGGATGATGAACTCTGGAAAGTTTCTGCAGGAACATTAACCATGGATGATGAATCTTCATCAAATTTCTCCCAGTTATCAGTAATCACTGTCTTCAATCGATGATCCATTTGATCATTCTGTTCGTTTAGAATAGCAATAGCTCGTTGAGCTTCCTCCTTTTGTTGTTTAGACGAATCACAATCCAGTTCTGATCTCTCAGAAATTTCATTGATCATAATCTCAAGCTCATGAATATCTTCTTCAGGGACTTCCACAATATGAGGACATCCATCAGCATTCGTAACTCCAATCTCTCGACACAATTCAAAGTAGGAAGAAAGTTCATCACCCTGAACAATGGCCTTCTTCAGAGTCCTAACCGCCATCGCGGCTTCGATTTTCGTGGCCGAATCGATCCGCTTCAACACCCTGGCAATCATGTAACAAACCCGGCTATAAATATCAAAAATCTCGATCAAAATGCATTCCATGGCTTCCACGATTAGGAAAACGCTGGCAGCCTGGGAAAGAGGCTTAATCTGAATCAACATGTCAATCAACCCCTGTAATTTCTGCAGGAGCAAAAGATCCTGCATCAAAGAACACCTTTGCAATTCCTGATGAATCAGAACATTTAACCCCTTTTTCTCTTGCATATTGACGAAAAGCAAGGTGGATTTCTGATCCAAAAACGCGTAGTAAGACCGGATGAAGGCATTATAGGCCCAAATCTCGCCGGGTTTACCATACCCGTCGGAGAAATTGGACAAATCGAAGGGTAACCGGCCGATTCGTTGAACAACAGGGACCCGGCAGGTGAAAACGCCGTGCATGAGCATCAACCCTTTTAAGGCGACGACCCAAGACCGGGTTTTCTCCATGCGCAAGGAAAGGCACCAGACCAAAGGCTTGATGTGAGAGTCGGACAACCGGATCCATCGGTAAACCCGTTCGGCGTTCTTGTAATCCACCGAGAATTCGTCGTGGCTGGTGGCTTTAATGACGGCGGATTCGATGTCCGGGTTCCGGAGTGAGGATCTTCTGGATAAGCTGGAAATCCAGAGGCTATTTTGATCCTTCATCACTCCGGACGCCCTTCGCCATAGCCTCATTTCCAAGCTCCCCCCAGCCTCAGGCCCCTGTTTTCGTTCCCCAGTTGTCTCTGCACAATTTTGTTTGCCTCCCTTATTAAATTCCGAATGCGGTTTGTTAAAAATGATAAATAAATAAATGCATAAATAATATTCAACATTTTTTTTTTCTCTCTCTGTCATGATCTTTCGGACTCATTCAAAATGGCGAAATGGAGCTAATGGTAATGGCTCGCCATATGCAGCGCACCAATGCCATATTTGGTCTCTACTCTATCATCTTTCGGACTTGTTTTGCTTGTGGAGCTATTTCAAATTTTTCATTAGCCAGTTTGGTCTACACTTCATATTTATTACACTACTCGGAAATTATTTACCATTCATTGTACGTATTTTTACTAAAAAGCAAAAACTAAGCGCTCGTGAAAAGTTGTATTATGTGTGGTTTTGAAAACTTATTATAAAATTTTTAGTTACTTTTTTTTTGTTACAAGTGATAATCACAATTAAATTAAAAGATTAAAAGATTCAAACCCGAAGAGTTAAGTTTACAACAATACTAAAACATATGAAAGTTACAGAAAGTGAAATATTTTATTAACTTTAACGAAAATTCAGTCGAGTGTACGACTATTCGAAGATCAAAAAGTAAATGAAGGAGATAAAGAAATTATGAAAATAAAATAAAATTTTAATATTGTGTTGTAACTAAAATAAACGTAAATGAAAGAGTTGAAATTGTTATAATAATAAAAAGTAATATAAATAATATGTAATAATTAAAATGGAGGACTACCAAAACCTTAAAACTATTATATTATTATAATATAAGTAGAGTAGAAAAAAATGAGACAAGGCCTTAAACAACAAATTACACAAGACTGAAATCATAAAATATGCTAATACTTCCTGGAACATTTGGTCTTAAAGGGTGTTCTAGACCACTGTTAATTGGCAATGTCCTCGGCTCCATCATATTCATGTGTGTGGCTCCGACTAGTCATCGGTGTAGCACGTCCGAATAACGACAGTCGTGTTTTAGTAGGTCAAGCGTGGATGAGCCTGGTTTAATGATGCAGCCCCAGTCAGTTGTCAAGACGCCCCAAAATTGAGTAAGGGGGTGGGTTTTGAATTTGGTAAAGCAAAGGACGGACGACGTCGTTCCTGCATGAAGGCATTTAATTTTCGCACGCATTTCATTCTGCTGATTTAATCTGTTTAGTTGAAGGATTCTAGAAGCTTTACAGCTATATAATCTGATGTAATAGATTGTAGAGATCATCGAATATTCCAGATCTTAATTCTGTTAAAAATTTTCTCTCTCTATCTCTCTCTAAACTCTCCTTGAACTCTCTCTCTTTCTCGACCTAAATCTCTGTTTTTTCGGCGACTGTTTCCATACCTTTCTTTGTAGAATTCTAGTCAGTTCATGACAATTGGTATCAGAGATACTCTATCCTTGGATCTGTGAAGAAATGGCGCCCAATCGGAATGCTAATCTTGTTACTGAACCAACTGACCAGAATGAGAGTTGGAAAAAGGACTTTGAGGTCTCGATGCATTAGCAAATGGCGGCGGGCTTTGCTAAGATGTATGCGGAGCTGCCGGTGTTGATGAAGGAGGTTGACAAATTTGATGCGATTGATGCCAAGCTCTCGAATTTGATGCTTGAGGTGCCTGATAATCGTGGATCTACTAGCTGTGTTGGTAAAAAGCTAAACTCTCCTGCTGTTGCTTCAATTTCGAGTGTTAAGATTGGTAATCAGTCGAAGCTTAAGGCTCGAATTGAAATTGATGATGATAAGAAAGAATATGTAGATGAAAAAGTGTATCAGAAGAATTGGAAACCGAAACCTAAAATTGAATTGGTAATTTTTTATAGAGAAAATGCTAGAAGTTGGATATGAAAATGCCAAAAGTATTTTAGGTATTATCAGATCTCAGATGAAGAGAAGTTGGAATCAGTTGAGTTTTTCTTAGATGGTAAAGCTGATATATGGTTCCAAAGCTTTAGAAAATTTAGTCCAGATGCATCTTGCGGTCTCTTTGAGTCAGAATTGCTTAAAAGATTCAAAGATTTGGATACTCTGGATCCAATTGAGGAGTTCAATAAGTTGAATCAGCATGGTACTATAACTGAATATTATGACAAGTTTGAAGAGTTAAAATCTCAACTGTTATGTGTTGATCCTCATCTTACTGGATCCTATTTTGTATCAAGCTTTGTGAGTGGCCTTAAGGATGAATTCAAACCTTTTGTAAGGTTCATGGAACCAAAAACAGTGTTAAGAGCTTTTCAGGCTGCTATGTCACAAGAGCATACTATGTCATTAGCTCCTAAACTCAAGCTGACTGTTTCTGCTGTTAATAGAATGTTGGGGGGAAAGGTACCGGCTCAGGGAGTTTCTAAGGATGGTAAGGAGTTGTTTACAGGGTTGTCTCCTCAGGAAAAACATGTTTAGAAAAACTTACAACCTTTGTTGGAATTGTAATGAGTCTTGTGGTCCAGGACATATTTGTAAAATGGAACACCTGATCTGATCATTGTAGATGATAATGTGGATTTAGAAGATGTAAAATGGATCAGTGATGAATTGGAAAATTTGGGAAAAGCAGTTGAGTTAAGTGCAGTGGATTGTTGGACTGACTGTTTGGCATTGGATAGTAAGGAGGAGGATGAACCAAGGAAGTTGATCATTATAATTGGCTATGTGAATGGTGAAATGGTCAGGATTTTGGTTGATACAGGAGCTGCAAGGAGTTCCATCAATGAGCAGTTGGCTTTGAGGTTGGGATTGACTAGACAAGTGGTTAAACCATACTTTGTAAAGGTAGCTGATGGACATAAAATCAGAAACAATGTCATCTGCCCTGCTGCCAAATAGACATTCCAGAAACATCACCTTCAATTTGACTTCAGGTTGATGAACTTGGAGAATTGGGATATCATTTTGGGAGCTGATTCGATGTCTCATTTCAGCCATGTTCTGTTTGATTATGATTTATGTCAGATTGAATTGACTAGGGGGAGAAACAGATATCTACTGTAAGGTCACTCTTTAGCAGCAGAAGATGAAATTGTGGACATAACCAGGCAGGCTAATCCCAAGAGATCAAGGGAAGAGTTCCAGTTTGAAGTTTCTGATAAAAGAATGAGGTGGTGTGAGGAAAAATCAAGCTCTAACCAGCTGAATATGATAAATCTAGTACAAGATGTAGGTTTATCAGGAGAAATGGATGCCAATATACCCCCATAGATAGTGGTGGTGTTAGTAAGGTTTCAAAAAGTCTTTGAAGATCCTACCACATCACCACCAAAAAGACTGGTTGATCACCACATTACTCTCAAAGTAGATGCAGTTCCATTCAAGATTAAACCATACAGATACCCCATGCACATAAGAATGAGATTGAAGCTCAAGTAGATGAACTGATCAAGAAGGGGACAGCCAGAGAGAGCAACAGCCCTTATGCTTCTCCTGTTTTATTGGTGCAAAAGAAAGAAGGAACATGGAGGATGTGCATTGACTACAGGAAGCTTTAATACATTAACAGTTTAAAATAGATATCCTATTCCAATCATTGAGGAGTTACAGGATGAGTTAAGGGGAGCACAATGGTTTTCTAAAATTGACTTGAGATCTGGATATCATCATATCAGAGTTTGTAGAGAAGACATTCCCAAGACTGTTTTTCAAACACATCATGGACACTTTGAGTTCCTGGTGATGCCATTTGGATTGACAAATGCGCCTGCCACTTTTTAAAGTTTGATAAACCAGGTTCTTAAACCTTATATGGGGAAGTTTGTTCTTGTATTCTTTGATGATATTTTGGTATTCAGTGTTATATTGGAAGAGAATGTTAATCATTTGGTTGTGGTATTACAAGTGTTGTTGGATAACCAGCTTTATGCCAAGAAGAGCAAATGTTCATTAGGTCAACCTACCATGGAATATTTGGGTCATGTCATATCCAAGGAGGGAGTGCATATGAATCTTGGGAAGGTGCAAAGTATAATTGAATGGCCTATTCCTACAACAGTTAAACAGTTAAGGGGATTTTTGGGGTTAGTTGGTTATTACAGAAGGTTTGTTAAAGGGTTTGGAGTTATGAGTAAGCCACTGACCAATTTGTTAAGAAACGGGCTTTCCAGTGGGATCAACATGCTGCTGAGGCTTTCCAGGAACTGGAAACAGCCTTAACTACAACACCAGTGTTGGCTTTGCCTGACTTTATTCAAGAATTCATTGTAGAGACAGATGCTTGTGGAGAAGGAATGTGAGCTGTTTTGATGCAGAATAATCATCCTATTGCCTTTATCAGTAAGGCCTTTTGTGACAAAAACAAGGCACTTTCCACCTATGAAAAAGAATTGCTTGCATTAGTCTTGGCAGTCAACAAGTGAAAGCATTATCTTCAAGGTAATCAGATATAAGAAAGGAAAGGAAAATGTACTAGCAGATGCATTATCTAGAAGTGAATGGTGAAGTTACCTGGCTTGGATTATGAAATCAGATATAAGAAAGGAAAGGAAAATGTACTAGCAGATGCATTATCTAGAAGGATGAACCAGATGGAGGATTCAGTTGATGCAATAACTACAGTTCAACCTATGTGGCTCTAACAATTTGCGGAGAGCTATGTCAATGATGAAGTAGCTCAGCAGATGATTTTGAATGCCACTTTGGATCAGTCCAACCATCCTCAATTACAGTATGTGGGAGGCATACTTAAGGAAAATGGCAGAATGTATGTGGGTGATCAAGGGGGATTTGGGAAGCTGTTGTTGTCAGTATTTCATTCATCTTCTCTGGGAGGCCATTCAGGTCAGAGAGCTACTTATCAAAGAATCAGATCAATGTTTGGGTGGAAGAACCTGAAGACGGATGTAGAGCAATTTGTCAAGACTTGTTAAGTTTGTCATTCATGTAAGAATGAACATGTACATTATCCAGGCTTATTGCAGTCCTTGCCTATTCCACAGCAAGCATGGAAGGGAATAGCTGTGGATTTCATAGAAAAGTTGCCAATTTCTAGTGAAGGGTTCAATTGCATTCTGGTGGTGGTGGATAGTCTTACTAAATATGGCCATTTCATCCCTCTTAAACATCCATTTACTGCTAAGGAAATATCTGAAATCTTCTTCAAGGAGGTGTTCAGGCTACATGGATTACTAGATTCTATTGTGACTGATAGAGACAAAATTTGGACAAGTCATTTCTGGAAGGCTTTGTTTCAAGAGTTGGGAGTTAACTTGTGTTTAAGCACTGCTTACCATCCTCAAACTGATGGTCAGTCAAAAAGGCTGAATCAGTGTCTGAAAAGTTATCTAAGGTGTTTTTTTAGTTCAACTCCTAATTCTTGGTCTAGATGGTTAATGATGGCTGAGTGGTGATATAACACATCATTCCATACCAGTGCTCAAATGGCTCCTTATCAGGCATTGTATGGTTATCAGCCTACTGGATTACCTTTGGGGGCTTATCAACAGGTGCTCATTCCAACAGCTGATGATATGATCAAGCAAAGACAGTTGGTCATTGAAAAACTCAAAGATAGTTTGATTAAAGCTCAAGACAGAATTAAGTTCTTTGCTGATAGGAACCGGAATGAGAGGCAGTTACAGGTGGGTGATTATGCATATCTTAAGCTTCAACCATATATACAACAAACAATAGTGCCAAGGAACTCTTTGAAGTTGAGTTACAGGTACTTTGGCCCTTACAAGATACTTAAAAAAGTAGGAAATGTTGCATACAAATTGGAGTTGCCAGAAGGGTCTAAAGTCCATCTTGTATTCCATGTGTCATTGCTGAAAAAACATGTGGGAGATCTACCTTCACAAATTTCAGACTTGCCTGACTTAGAAGATGCTGAGGAATTTGCTCTCAAGCCAGAAAAGATCTTGCAAAGACGTTACATTTTGCGTGGTTTCCAAGAGGTGGTGCAATGGTTGATCAAATGGCAAGGATTGGAGGTGGAAAATGCTTCTTTGGAGGACGGTTCATTCATCAAAGGCTAGTTTCCGCAATTTGCAACTTGATACAAGTTGCATTTTAAGCGGGATGGAATGTCAGGACGCGCCAAAATTGAGTAAGGTGGTGGGTTTTGAATTTGCTAAAGCAACGGGCAGACGACGTCGTTCCAGCATAAAGGAATTTAATTTTCGCATGCATTTCATTCTGCTGATTTCATCTGTTTCGCTGAAGGAATCTAGAAGCTTTACAAATCTGATGTAATAGATTGTAGAGATCATCGAATATTCCAGATCTTAATTCTGTTAAGAATTTCATGTCTCTATCTCTCTCTAAACTCTCCCTAAACCCTCTCTCTTTCTCGACCTAAATCTCTGTTTTTCTGGCGACTATTTCTATAAACTGTAGCTAATTCATACCTTTTTTTCCAAAATTCTAGTCAGTTCCTGACATCAGTTGGTTAGCTTGTGGGTTCCTATTGTTGGTTTTCTTTCTCCGAGTTGGTCTTTGTTATGGGCTTTTAGGTCATGCCCTTATGTGTTCTATAAATTTCCAGTTTCATAATCGTGCATATTTTTAATAGTAGAAATTTGCTTTAAGACCTTTATTATGAAAAAGAATAATGTTTTTTTCATATTTGAAATTTAAAATTTCAATTATGGTTTCAATTAGTGAAGTAGTGGCAAATAGAATCAATACACGAGTAAATTGTGATTTTGATATTGAAAAAATGATTTTGATTTAAATTTCAAATACAAAGAAAGCTAAAAGAAAGTGAAAGGCTTGAACACCCTCATCAAGTAAATCATTATTGATTATAAGGTTATGTGTTGTAAAATAAAAACTTTTCAAACGTATCTTTTAAACTTTTTTGGAAGTTATGAATTTAAATTTTAATCAAGATATTCTTATTTAGATTTTAATGTAAATATAGCAAAGGAGAAAGATAAAATCATAAAGGTATGAAGGAACACCCTAAGATCAATGACATCAATGTGAAGGTGTCCTAAGTAAATTAAATCTTTGAATTTTTTGTTTAGACTGTTGAATCAATACATGAGCAAATTGTGATTTTGTTGTAGAAAATATTATTTTGATTTGAATTTCAAGTACAAAGAAAGTTAAAAGAAACTGAAAGGCTTGAACACACCCATCAAGAAAATCATCATTTAGTATAAGATTATGCAACGTAAATTAAACTTGTCTTACGCATCTTTAAAACTTCTTTTTGGAAATTTTAAATTTGAATCTTAATCAAGACATTCCTATTTAGAATTCGACGTAAATATAACACATGAGAAGGATAAAATCATAAAGAAATGAAAGAACGCCCCTAATATCGATGACATCAATGTGAATGTATCCACAATAAGTCGAATCTAAGAATTTTTAGTCCCCAAATTAGACTGGTGAATCAATACATGAGTAAATTATGATTTTGTCGTTGAAAATATTATTTTGATTTGAATTTGAAGTGCAAAGAAAGCTAAAAGAAAGTGAAACACTTAAACACCCCCATCAAGTAAATCATTATTTAGGATAATGTTTTGTGTTGTAAATTAAATGTCTATCTTATGTATCTTTAAAATTTGAATTAGAATCTTATCGAGACATTTCTAATTATAATTCAATGTAAATATAGAACAAGAAAAGGATGAAATTATAGAAAAATAAAGGAACACCACTAAGATCAATGACGTCAATGTGAAGGTATTCCCAATAAGTTGAACCTATGAATTTTTAGTCCCAATCTTATACTGGTGAATCAATACATGAGAAAATTGTGATTTTGTCGTTGAAAATATTATTTTAATTTGAATTTTATGTACAGAGAAAGCTAAAAGAAAATGAAATGCTTGAACACCCTCATTATCCTCCTTAAACCTTGGGGTGTCAGTTAACCGGTGAACCCGAAAATCCGCCCGAACTGAACCTGATTTGGGTTGAACGGGTCGGTTAATCGGGCCAAATCGGGGGATTGTGGGTACACCTGTCACGGGCTTACTTTTTCAAAGTAACGGCCGTGCGGCACTAGCACAAAACAACTAACGATCAAGTGCTAGCTCAGCCTTAAGACCCCCAAAGCGTGCAAAGCTAGGCGAGACTTTAAAGAACGGAGGCAAAGAAAAACTTAAGAAAGGTTGAAAGTAAAAGAATGATGAAGGCACAAGAGAGCTTAAGGAATGCTTGAGAACTCTACTCAAAGCTTGGATGATTACAAATGAAGGGGGGCATGGGGTATTTATAGGCAAACCCCCAAGTCCTAAAGAATTCTAGAGAATTCTATGTACATAATAAAATAATGGGATTCTAAAGAATTCCTACAATAAAATATTCTAAGTTCAAAATATCTACAAGTCTCTAGAATCTTCCACACGGTTCTAGCAAACTCGGCTAGCTTCCACACGGTTCCACTCGTTTCTAGAGAGTTCCGGGCCTCTCTAGAAAATTCCAGAGTCTTCAAGATTTGACTGGAGAATTCCACAAGGCTCTAGACCGTTCCGTCCCATGTCCGTCTACGAAAATAGCCCGTTTCGCATCAAACCACCCGAATTCGTGGTGAAGAAAACTGTCCGTGACATCCTCCCCACCAAAATGGTGCATCGCCCGATGCACCTAAGTCTCGAAGGCAATGTTGATAGGAATGGGTGCACGATTCTCCTCAAAGTCCTCGATCAATTTGGTGAATTGCCAAAGCTTCTCGATTGGCTCCCAACTCGTCTCACTCATTGGCAAATTCTTCCATTTCACCAAGTATTCTTTAGTTGCCCCTCTCCCGCCCGAACGATCCTCTTAGAAAGGATCTCCTCTGCGGTCCGTTCCTCATGCTCGCGTATGCCACCTGGTGCCCTTGTGGAAACGTTCCGTTCTTCGTCCTCCGGGTCCTTGCGGTATGGCTTAAGTAGGCTCACATGAAAGACTGGATGAAGCCTTGAGAAGGCCTCGGGTAGCTCCACTTGTAAGCAACCGAACCCACTTTCTTAAGAACGGTGAAAGGACCCTCGTATCTGCGCATGAGACCCTTGTGTAGACCACGGCTCCGTCCATGTTCATAAAGCTTCACCAAGACTTGGTCGCCTTCTTCAAACTCGCGACGGGTCCGTTTCTTATCCGCCCATTTCTTCATGCGCGCGGCTGACTTCTCTAAGTAGAGTTTTGCCTCGTCGGCCCGTTCTTGCCAATCTTTGGCAAACTTGTATGCGGGTGGGCTATTGCCCTTGTAGCCCCCAAGAATGTCCTTAGGCGTAGTCGGTTGGAAACCAAGGATAATCTCAAATGGACTTTTGCCCGTGCTCTCACTCCGCATCAAGTTATAGGAAAATTGGGCAACGTCTAGCAAACGTACCCAATCTTTCTGGTTGGCTGCCACATAGTGCCTAAGGTACACCTCCAAGAGGCCGTTGATGCGCTCCGTCTGCCCATCCGTTTGCGGGTGCAAAGATGTAGACATCTTGAGCTCCGTCCCAAGCAAACGAAAGAGTTCTTGCCAAAAACGGCCGGTGAACCTTGAGTCCCTGTCGCTTATGATCGATGTAGGCGGTCCCAATACTTCACCACATGCCTAAGAAAGAGTTTGGCCGTTATCTCCGCGGTGCACTCTTTTGGGGCGGGTATGAAGACCGCATACTTAGACAAACGGTCTACCACAACAAGTATGTTGGTGCAACCCTCGGAAACGGGCAGGCTCACGATGAAATCCATCGAAACGCTGTCCCACGGGCGTTCCGGAATAGGCAAGGGTGATAACAAGCCATGCGGGTGGTCTTGCTCGGTCTTGTCTTGTTGGCAAACTAGACAAGTCCTTACATATGTCTCCACGTCTTCCCGCATGCGAGGCCAATAGAACCGTTCATGTACTAAGGCAAGTGTGCGATGCGTACCTGGGTGACCCGCATAACGGCTATCATGGCAATCCCTTAGAATCTCCCTTCTAAGTCCATCCCATGCGGGCACGTACAAACGGTTCCCTTTGGCATAAAGTATCCCATCCTCAAGCCAGAACCGCGTTGTCTTGCCTTCCTTCACGAGCTCCATGAACCTTTGGGCTTGACGGTCGTGCTCAAGACCCTTCTTAATGCGATCAACCAGCGTTCCCTCGGGTATGCTAACGATTGAGCAAGACACGCCTTCGGCTTAGGGTGTCGGCCATGTGGTTAGTCTTCCCGGCTATACTCAAGCTCGTATTTAAACTCGGCCAAGAAGTCCAACCAACGCGCTTGCTTGCTTGAAAGCTTAGGTTGGCTTTGATGGTAGCTCACTGCCCGATTGTCCGTCTTGATCTTGAACGGTGTGGCGGCCTTCAAGTAATGCTCCCAAACTCTAAGGCAGTGAACTATAGCCAACATCTCCTTCTCGTGCGTCGGCCACCTTTTCTCGGTCTCATTCAGCTTGCGACTTTCAAAGGCGATCGGATGACCATCTTGCATGAGAACGCCCCCAATGGCGAAGTCCGAAGCGTCCGTGCACACCTCGAACGGTTTCTCAAAATTAGGGAGAGCTAGGACTGGCTCTCGAGTGACGGCGTCCTTTAAAGCCTCGAACGCTGTTTGGTGTTTTGGTGTCCAACACCAAGCTTGCCCCTTTTTCAAGAGATCCGTTAGTGGAGCGGCTATAGCGGAGTGCCCTTCAATAAACCGCCTATAGTAATTAACAAGCCCCAAGAACGATCTCAGCTCCGTTGGCTTCGTGGGTGCCTCCCACTCCACGATAGCTTTGATTTTGGCCGGATCCATGCGGATTTTGCCCCTACCAATGATGTGTCCCAAGAACGACACCTCCTCAAGGCCGAAGGAACACTTCTCCCTTTTAACATAGAGCTGGTTTTCCCTAAGGACTTGAAAAACGGCTCTAAGATGCTCCACATGCTCCTTCATTGTGTTACTATAGATAACGATGTCGTCCAAGTATACTACAACGAACTTATCAATGAAATCTGCTAGCACACGTTGCATCGAGTGCAAAACGTGGTGGGCGTTAGTTAAACCGAACGGCATAACAAGAAACTCATAAGAGCCATACCTCGTCACCATGGCCGTTTCGGTTCATCACCGGGTACTATGCGTACTTGGTAGTATCCCTTCCGCAAGTCTAGCTTGGAAAAGATCCGTGCCGTTGCGGCCGGTCGAACAAGTCCGCTATAAGTGGGATAGGGTACTTGTTCTTCACGGTTAGTTTGTTTAACGCCCGATAGTCGATGCACAAACGTAGCGTCCCATCTTTCTTGCGTTGGAATAAGGCCGGCGAACCCCACGGACTTTTAGACGGCCTTGCATGACCCGATTCAAGTAGCTCCTTGATTTGCACCTTGAGCTCCTCTAGCTCACTAGGGGACATACGATAAGGCACCTTGGCTATCGGTTTCGCCCCGTCCACCAACTCGATGGCATGATCAACCTCCCTCCTTGGTGGAAGACCTTTGGGCAAATTGTCAGGCATCACGTCCTTGAACTCAACAAGGACTCGCTCTATGGGAGGCGGGATTCGTTCCTCCTTTGCCGGCTCCTCTGTGCATGGTTCCTCCTCAAACACCATGGCGGCAAAGGTGTGTTCACCCCGTTTTAGCCCCTTGTTCAGCTGGGAAGGGCTAATCTCATTTTCCCGTCTAAACTTTACCACACAAGGCTTCGCCTTGGAGGATCACCATCGTGTCGTTGCTAGGCACGATGATCGGCTTTACCTGGTCTAAAAACTCCATGCCAAACACAAGACCATAATCATCCATAGGTGCAATGGAGAAATTAGCCGTACTCGACCGATTGCCGATTTTAAGAGGCACATCCTCGGCTTCGCCTACAAGACCCGTCCATTCACCGTTCACGCCCTTGAAACGGCCTTTGCTAGGTGTCCACTTGACGCCAAGCGAACGGGCTACCTCTTCCGTGAGATAACTCGTGTCGGCCCCCGTGTCTAGCATGCCCCATCTAGACCCGTTTGCGAACGATGCCTCCATGTAAAGACGGCCTTGACGTGTCTCGGCCTTGGCATGCACGGCATCTAGCCGTTTCATGCAAGCGACCCGTTTCTCCTCTTCTTGGCACAAACCTTGTGCCAATGCTGCCAACTTCGAACGAGACGGGCAATCACGTGCCATGTGCGCTCCCCCGCACAAGAAGCACCCTTGAAACTTCTTTGGCTTGTCCCCTTGGTCTCCTTGCTTGAAGACGGCTTTGTATAGTCGGCTGCCGGCCATGGGGTGGAAGACTTCCTTTGTCTCCCCACCTTTGCCTTGGAACGGCTTCTTGCCCTTGTCCTTGGAGCTATCCTTCTTTGGAACTCAACAAGCGACTCGGCCACCTTTAACGCCCGATCGATGTCCTGGACTTCTCTCCGTTGTAGCTCAAGTTTGGCCCAACGGTTGAGACCGTCCATGAAAGTAAAGAACGCCTCCTTGGGCGAGAGATCCGAATTTCAAGCATCAAGTCCGAAAATTCCTTAACGTATTCCCGAATTTGGCCTTCCCTATGGTGCGGACGACGAAGCTTGGCCCGGGCTTCGTCTTCCGCATCCACCGGTAGGAAATACTTTCTAAGCTCTTCCTTAAAACCATCCCACGTGGTGAAGACCGGGTCTCCATCCCCACGGGTTTCATCATACGTTTCCACCATGATAAAGCACTATCTTTAAGATAAAGAGAGGCTTGGAAGAGTCTTACCGAGTCGTCCATGATATTCATAGCCCCAAAGTACTGTTCCATGCTGTAGAGAAAGTTCTCTACGTCCCTCAAGCGACGGCTGCCCTTATATTCGTCCGGCTTGGGCGCCTCGAGCCTTGGAACCGTCCCCACGGCTCCGGTTGTCCCTTGCACGGCCACGGCGTCAAGCCGTGCCTTAAGACGCGCCGATTCTGCCCGAGAAGTCTCCAGCTCCCCCATAAGCCGGTTGACGTCGTCTTGGAGGGCGGCAACACGAGCAAGGCTTTCCTCCTTCGACTTGTTGCAACGTTCCACCATTTCGTTGAGCGTCCCTAGCATGTCGTCCTTCATTTGCTGCATGACCTCTTGCAATTCCCCTGCGAATCGCTCCATGCGAGCTTCGACGACCCTGCTACCACCTCAGGGTGCTCGTCCCAACGGTCTTGGTGGTCGGCCACAGCAAGCTCTAGCTTGGCAAGCCGTTTCTCAAATTCCACCATCGGCTCCCTAACGACCGACTTCTCCTTGCGGTTTCCTTTGCGGGTGGTCCTCCCCACCTCGCGGGAAACGTGATCCCCTCAAGCTCCGACCCTTGAACGACCTCCGAAGGGTTGGACATAGCTTATGCACGAAAGAAAACCGACAAACGGAAGCGTAGACGATGTAGCACACCAAGTATCGAGCCGAGGCTCGATACCAACCGTCACGGGCTTACTTTTTCAAAGTAACGGCCGTGCGGCACTAGCACAAAACAACTAACGATCAAGTGCTAGCTCACCCTTAAGACCCCAAAGCGTGCAAAGCTAGGCGAGACTTTAAAGAACGGAGGCAAAGAAAAACTTAAGAAAGGTTGAAAGTAAAAGAATGATGAAGGCACAAGAGAGCTTAAGGAATGCTTGAGAACTCTACTCAAAGCTTGGATGATTACAAATGAAGGGGGCATGGGGTATTTATAGGCAAACCCCAAGTCCTAAAGAATTCTAGAGAATTCTATGTACATAATAAAATAATGGGATTCTAGAGAATTCCTACAATAAAATATTCTAAGTTCAAAATATCTACAAGTCTCTAGAATCTTCCACACGGTTCTAGCAAACTCGGCTAGCTTCCACACGGTTCCACTCGTTTCTAGAGAGTTCCGGGCCTCTCTAGAAAATTCCAGAGTCTTCAAGATTTGACTGGAGAATTCCACAAGGCTCTAGACCGTTCCGTCCCATGTCCGTCTACGAAAATAGCCCGTTTCGCATCAAACCACCCGAATTCGTGGTGAAGAAAAACTGTCCGTGACACACCCGAAGAACCGCATAGAAATTTCGGTGCGGGTGCGGTTTAGAAATTTTTTTTCGGAGACCACTCGAAAACCCGATTAAATATTATTATTTTTTAATTTATTTTATATACATATATATATAGTATTGTTTATAGGAGAGATTAGGGTTTTTCTTTTCTTTTTTTTCCCACCCTACTTCCCATTCTATCTCTCTCTCCCTGTCTCTCACTCTCTCGTTCTTGCGCCTGTCGTCGCCCACCGCCCACTGCCGCAACTCCAGACTCCCAACTCCAAGACTCCATCTCCAACTTTCCACCTCCATGATCCACCAATTCCATCACCAATCCCTTCATCTCTTTAAAAAAAAAAAAGATAATTTCCACTTCCAGATCTGAGAACTTTAGAAAATGATGGTGAGATTTTGAAAGTGAGGACAGATGGGGAATTTGGAGAAGTAAATTGAATGAATACCATGTCCTATAATTTTTCTTCCATACTTTTCTTCTTTTTGGCTTCCGATGCGCTGATGCGGTGACGCCAGTGTGGGGAAGTGATGGTTGGAACTTGAGCAGCAATGTGGGAAGTGATTGCTTGGGTTTTTTATTGGGTTATTTTCCCGGCCAAATGGTAAGACTTCTAAGCCGGAAATGGTAGCTGAGATGGGATTTTTTGAAAATAGCTCTCATGGGTAATTTGGTAGATCTCACGGTGGGTGAAAATTTTTCTGTTTTTTTTAAAATTTTTATTAAGGCCTTTGATTCATCTTGATTATGAAGGATTCAAAAATAAATATTCGTAGAAACTTGAATTTTTTATTTTGTTGTGATTTAAACCTTGATTTTGAAACTTGAATGTATCAGGTGAATGAAACATCATCATTTCATCACATCATCTGAAATCTGAATTGTGAGGGTTGTATTAATTCGGTTGAACTGAAACCCGAACCGAAAAACCTGATGTTTATTCGGTCGGTTCGGTTCAGTACAATAGTTTGCTTGGTTCGATTTCAAGCAGGGGTCGTGTGATGAAAAACCCGATTAACCCGAACTGAATTCATCCAAATCGTATCGAACCGTTCGAATTGACAGCCATACTTAAACCTGTAAGAAAATTATGTAACGTATAGTCTAGTATGAAAAGTATCCTCCTTAAACCTGTATTAGAGCATCAACTACCAAATGTCCATTCCAATGTACATTTTAATTCCTTGGACTTAAATGTAGCGCATATATAGAGAATGCCTTGCCTCGCTCGTCATCGCCGCTATGTCTTGATCAATGATCTTCAACAAAACCTTTTGCCACTTCAAATACCATGTTAAATTTGAGCCTTCAAACAAGTTTCATAACTAAATTTTTGCAATAATAATAGGATATACTGAAACCAATAATGAACTAGCATGTCTATATAAATTGAGCCCTACTTAAATTTACTAATAAATTGAGTTAAACAATTCAGTGAAAAAGAACACCCACGTTGTAATTAGGATGGATCAAGCATATAGAGCATTATATTATATATATATATATTATAAATGTCAAAGTTTCATTATCAACAACATTTTTAATTTCCATTCATGTCCTTTGGCTTGCATGGATTGTAAATTTTTACATGTTTTGGCTTAAACTCTTATATCAACACATATAAGTATTTTAAATTATAAAGCTAAAAACAAAAATGAAAAGCAAAACACCCTCTTTACATGTTGTTTATATTGTGATGAAGTTGTAAAATTCACAGCAGCAACGTTAAAAGTTGTTGAAAAAAGAAAAATGTTATTCAAGCTTATTGTTCTTCAAGGCTTCAATTTTATTTTAAGCTTTGATTTTCTCCTTTCAAATAATTATAACTCAGTTAAGTTCAAATCTCATATAGTATTAAATGGTACAGTAAAGAAGTTAGAAATTTTGTCGTAAATTCTGAACGATACCAACAATTATATGAGAGGCATGTTCAAGTTCATATTATGATGATAGCCGGACAAGTAAGTACAAAAGGGTGGAAAAATAACTTGGATATCTATTGCTTCAATTGTTTTAGATTTAATTTTGAATAAAATTATATTCTAAATGAGTAAATGTTCTGTACAGTTGGTGTATCACGTAATCTTGTGACATAAAAAATATAAAATTGACAAAGTTATATTATAGTAAGTGTGTTGCTGCAATAGCAAAAGGATTATAACAACTGTACAATAGAATTTTTCCTTTTAGACTCCCAAATTATCAAAAATGGTTTTACAAATCAAAGTAAGGAAAAAAATAAAAAATTTATAAAACTTTAAGAACATAATTCAACCATAACTTTAAATTGGAGGACTTTTCCGTGATTGATCCGTAAACTGATAACTCCTCGAAAACGTGTTCCGAATAAAATAAGGTGGTTAATCTAAACCCGCAACCTAAACATGGAAAACGATACCAGCCGTCGATTACATCACATGCACCATTACCAATACTTGCAATCTGACGGCCATTTATTCGCCAGCTCATCGATCCTTCACCTCCCTGATAAACCAATCACTCACCACCAGTACCCTCTATATAAACCCCAATTCGTCCCCCCAAATTTCCTCACCCAATTTCATTCTCAATTTCAGTATCGCAAATTTCCAATTCCCGTTTCCCTCAATTTTCAATCCCATTTTCCAGAAACACCCAGAATGGCCCCCAAACCAGAGAAGAAGCCCGCCGAGAAGAAGCCGGCAGAAGCCGAGAAAGCCCCTGCGGAGAAGAAGCCAAAGGCCGGGAAGAAGCTCCCCAAGGACGGCGGTGCGGCTGCCGGAGACAAGAAGAAGAAGAGGATTAAGAAGAGCACTGAGACGTACAAGATCTACATCTTCAAGGTTCTGAAGCAGGTCCACCCAGACATTGGGATCTCAAGCAAGGCCATGGGCATCATGAACAGCTTCATCAATGATATCTTTGAGAAGCTGGCCCAGGAGGCTTCCAGGCTGGCGAGGTACAACAAGAAGCCCACCATCACTTCCCGGGAGATTCAGACTGCTGTGAGGCTTGTGCTTCCTGGTGAATTGGCTAAGCATGCTGTTTCTGAGGGTACCAAGGCCGTTACCAAGTTTACTAGCTCTTAAAGTGTTTTTCCTTTTTACAAAGCAATGTTATGTTTGTGATAATAGTGCTCTAATAATATTAGGGTTAGATTAGAATTAGTGGGTTTGTTTACGCTAATTTATGTTCTGGAGATTACGAGAAGCAGCTTATTGCTTTGTAGAACTTTTGATGGGATAAATCTTATTGTTATTTTCAGTCTAAATATTTTGCAATTTATGTTCGGTTCTCTGGAGTTATGTTTTCATCTGTGCCTGTAATGGTACAAGGTTATGCTGTGTTAATGTTTTATTTGTTGGTAACAATCATTTGTATCTGTAATTTTTACCTGTTGTGTTTCAAAGTAATCCTTGTAAGGCCTGTTTGGTTAGTTTCTGTTTAATACAGTTGTGGTTTCAGTGAGTTGTATTGGATCCTATGCCAACACATGGTTTACTTAACTAGACAAGCATTCGGACTAGACAATATGGAGCATGGTTTTGATGTTCAAATGGTGTGTAGGAGTAAGGTCTCTTGTTTTTATATTGTTGTATTATAGTTATTCATGTATATTTGGGGGTGGAAAGAAGATAAGTACTGTATGCTTTTTAGGAAGAAGAACCACGCTGTACTTTTATGTTTGTGAACAAATTTACGTCTGTAATTATAGAAAAAGTGGATGGTAAAGAATGGATGGCACTATGGCAGAGTTGAAATTAATACTATATTCCCAAATTTGAGTAGTTATTTTACTGTGGTTCTATCTTTGCTCTTGATTTCTGAAGAAGTATGCCCTGTTGGTCTTGATTTGTGAATCTGTCCAAGCTTCAGGAAGGATTTGAAGCTGTTTCTTCATGCTAATTATCTGTGTGAGACACCATATAGCTCAGAGTTACTGTGGCCACCCTTTAATTCATAGTGTCATGTTTATGATTGCCAAGGTTGCAAGTATTTGGTTACTCTGTTATTATTGTGAATTCTGTAAAATAGTTAGCTTGCTATGTTTCTTGCTGTAGCCGATCTTTCAAGGTGGAACCGTGGAATAGAAGTGTGTTGTGAAATATTGAAGATCTGGTTGGTAGCTTTGGATCATTTGCCTTCCTGGGATGCTATATTTATTGCTGCAGTACCTTTTTGTCTCCGTTTAAGTTCTAGTTAACTTTTATGGGTTATAATATTGGTGTTATCCTCAACCCTGTTGTGTAGATATTTTGAGACAATTTGCATTTTTCCATTGAACATTTGTGAAATAAGTTTCTAGAGAGAGGCGATAGCTAAATAAATTTCTGAATTTGGCAACTTTTCACCATGGTGTTAGATTATCTTTGACAGTTCTGCTTTGGAACTAGTGCACATGAAGAAGTTATCACCATGTGCAACTACCAAGTTTTGATGTTGATTTTTTTGATGCAGATGCATACAGTTTCCTAGAAGGTACATTTTTGTTGGCTGGTTTGTTATGATCTCAATCGAATGTTATCTTTGGTTTAAGTGGGTGTTAATTTGGTTAAACCCCGAAGGATGAAAGGACCTTTTTTATGTCGTCTTGATGAGTTATATCATACTTGCTTCTTTTGTTTCATAGAATATCGCTCTTCATTGTCTATAAAAGATGTATGAAGGCATTGGAAAAGGAGAAAACCTCTGCAGGCATGCAGCCCTGTTCTGTTAAACTTTTCTACTTGTTTTTATGTTCTGAACTTGTTATGCTCCTTGCAGTTGTGGAGCATCTTATACTTTGTTATTATTGGGTGCTCTCTGATTGGATTCTACAGTTAAAATTTTCTTTCTACAGAATTTTGCTCAAAATATGTGAAAAGTATAAGAAGACGGGGTAGGCATGTTTGGCATTTCATTGGTCATGTATTGAATGTTAATAGGAATTTTGAGGAAAGGCCCTGTTCTGAACCCTACCAGTTTATCTGGTCCAGGAGATTAAGCAATGTAAGATGGATTGAAAGAAGTATCACTCAGAAAATGACATCTGTTCCTTGTGTTAATGTCAAATTATGGCTCTGAATGAGTTGAGGAAAGACAATACTTTACCAAAGTACAGAAATCACAAATTGAATATTTTACAGATAATAATCTTTGGGAACATCTGTATTCAAAGTGATCTCTATTATCCAAACATTCAAAGTAGCATATCCCATTCCTTTGTGATTAACTCAATTTCAGAATTTCTGATTGTTGTGGCCTTGTGGGTGTCCTAGTCTCCTAAACTCCTAGTTATGCTAAGTCTGGATCTGAAATTATCAATTTGTTGAGAAAAATGTAGTTTTTCTTACACAACATGCAAGGTACAGATTTGGAGGTCTCAACTCTGTACAAGGATGATGATAAATACTCTTCGGTTAAGCAGGTATAAAACCTGCCTGCAGTAGTGCAGCGGGCGGGTTCCTAGAATAATGGTGGCTCACTGAATCTCCTGCCTATCATATTTCATAGCTTTCCATGACATTGTGGCAAATGGTTGATTTCTGTGGACTATTTATGAATCCTTCAACAAGTATGGTTTCATTAATTAGCAAGCTCCTCAAGAGGAAGGAGATCAGGAACTCCATTGTGAAAGAAGATTGGGGATTGAGTTCCATTTTTTGGTCTTCTGATGATAAGATTTGCACATCGGCCTTGTGTTCCGAACTCTGAGCAGAATTCATGCAAATATTCCACACAGAATGATGATGATGGGTTGAAACTTGAGGAAAACTTGGGATTGCCTATGGTTCGGATAGCTCCTAGCCTCCTACTACTATATGCGGATTTGAGTTGGAAGAGGACGATGAAAATTGCTATAATTCGTGACCGACTGCAATAATTTTTAGATTTTGTCTAGTCATTTACTCTTTTGCTAACTTGTTTGAATTTTAAGGATTTATTTGGATCACTTCGAAGAGTGTGTTGGTGTAATGAAAAACATTAAAGTATGATCTTCGCAGAATGGGACATTTTTGGACAAAAAAGTCCATACACTTGAATCCCCAAAAAATAAAAATGGACTTGACATCAGAAGGCGCGAAGTGTGAGTATCACAAATTCACGCTTCTCGTGTTGGGGATTATTGAAGATTGGCGGCAGCGGACTTGAGCAAAATAAGGGAGCAGTAGAAGAATCAGAATGATTGGTTTTTAAAACTTGAAGCACACACACTCCCAATTCAATCAATCAATATAGTTCAATAGTACAATCGAACAAGAAACCCTACATTTATATTTCTCCTCTTTCCTCTTTTCGTCCTCAAAAATCATTAAGCCATGAATACCGAAGAAGAACCAAATCCAGAAATTCAACAAGTTTGCGTCGGTGGTGATGACCGTAATAATATGGTTCAAGATAATAAATCCATGAAAGAAGATTTCGGGAAGATGCAATATGGGTAGGCTTTTTTTTTTTTTTCAGTAATTGGTGATTTATTCGTTGTTTAATTGGTTGATGTGTTTAATTAAAAAGATGCGAGCATTACCGGAGACGATGCAAGCTCAGAACTCCTTGTTGCAATCAGATTTTCACCTGCCGCCACTGTCACAACGAAGCCGCTGTAAGTTTTGATTGGATTTTGTGCGTATTTGATTGTTTGACGCTGTTTGGGAATTCGGTATTTGTGTTGGTTTGAAATTAATTTTTACTCGATGGGTTGATTATGATTTTTTCTTTGTCCCCCAATTAAATGCATTTGCGGAAACAGAGCGCTCTGAGTAATCCGAAGGAACGCCATGAACTTGTTCGTCAGGACGTTAAGCAAGTACAGTTCCTCACTTCCTTTTTTTTTTTTTTTCTCTTTTAATCCCCCGTTTCTTATTGTCGCTTTTTTGACTTTCTGGTTCTTCAATTCACATTTTCCATTTATCCAGTTATACTAATGCTATTTAGCACACATCACGTGGTAAAAAATGAATGGGATGGGTTAGACATGCTCATAAGACACCTTAAGACGTCCCAAAGCTATTGAAAACTATTGTGAATTAATAGGGAAAGTGCAGAAGACTTGATTCTCTATACCTAAATCTTATCAGGGACTTGTTAATTGGTGAGGAGATAGTGATATATGATTCATATGGCAGACCCCATTAGCCTATTGGAGGCTTTGTTCTTGGTGATGTTGAGGGAAAGAACTAAAAATGACTACGTGGATGTATTAATGATAAGCTAAGAGAAATATGTGAGGATATGCGTATTGGAACATAAAGTTGGTCAAATATGATTTACGAATTGCGGAGCTCACACAGTGGAATGCAATGTTAGTTATGTATTCTCTCGATAACTCATATTCTCATTGTAATCTCAGTTTTGTGTTTTGACGGAACACGATGCTGAAATATCATTAATGCCCAGTGGGCCTGCATAAAGTTTTACATATTTTTCTTTGTAAACTTGCTCGTTGTAGTTTCAGTTAAAGTATAAGAATACATGTTGTGTAAATGGACACAATGGGGAATAGAATCCGTGCTTTGTAGACCTATAGATTTTGCTGTAAGTTCATAACAGATCTTGGTTTCAAATTATTGTCTTTTGCAGGTTATCTGTGCAGTTTGCAACACCGAGCAAGAGGTTTGTATTTTACGTTCCTGACTTGAATAAAATTCAAATTTTCTGATGCAATCGCTTCTTGAAGTCCCAATGTCTCCTTTTTGTTGATGCGCTCCACTTTGTTGCAGGTCGCCGAATTCTGTTCAAAGTGTGGCATTAAATTTGGAGAATATTTCTGTCAAATTTGCAAGTTTTATGATGACGATGTAAGACTATTTTTACTTGAATTTTGCAAATGCTAGTTTTATATACTGCTGAAGTGAATAGTCTCTTGAATTCTTCTTTGGTTTTGCAGACCTCGAAGGAGCAGTTTCATTGTGATGATTGTGGGATTTGTAGGTAAGCCAGTTTCTAACTTCTCACTTTTTTTTTATTTTTTTATTTTTTGGTCACAGCTGTGTTTCTCTTTTGTGATTGTCTTGAATCCCGTATTCTTCACAAGCCGCTATGTTTTGCAGAGTTGGTGGCCGTGACAAATTTTTCCACTGCGCTAAGTGTGGTACGAGTCCAGTCATTCTCATTACATCCAAGTTTTAGTTTTGAGTCTTTTAATCAACTCTTTGTTGTGAGCCTTGTGACTATCTTCGACATGATTTTCCATGAATTTGTTTGATATGGTAAATTATCATGTAACTGATGCATCTGAACTGGAGCTGGAACAACAACTGAGTAATAATTGAACTATGTCAGGTCTGCTATAATGATTATTTCCCCATCACGTTCTATTGAAACACTTTTTTCCATTGATAAATTTAAATGCATAATTTCTTTTATGGACTCCCAAGTCTTTAGGTTTAGCTAGGCTTAGAAATTTGTATGTGGAAATAAATCAAGGGGGTGAAATTACTTGTAATTGGCCAATCTCTATTGTGCGACTAATGTCATGCTCTTTACTCCAGTTGCTGTTGTCTTAAAAAAAATTGTTGAAAGAGTTTATGTCCTGTGTGATTATCTTTTTGTAAACTTTAGAAGGATTTTGCCGATTTAAAAGCAATAGTATTTAGCCTCCTAGGAATAGATTATATCACTCTAGGAATAGATTATATCACTCTTCTACGTAATCTTCACTCACTGTTTGAATTTATGAATGTGTAGGATCTTGCTATTCAGTGGATTTGCAAGATAATCACTCTTGTGTGGAGAACTCTATGAAGCATCACTGTCCAATCTGTTATGAGGTTTGGAACTGAACCATTTTAGTATTTTAATTTTACAGTTTCAGTTTGGCTGTAATTTATGACATTTCGTGCGTGCTATTGCTAGTTTCTGTTTGATTCAGTGAAAGGCACAACAATTATGAAATGTGGACATACAATCCATGCAGGTTGCTTTTCCGAGATGATCCGACAAAATCAGTTAAGTCCTGTTGCTCTTTTCTTAACTTTTCATGTTTCAGTTTTGCTCGACAGACAAGTGGCTGTCTTGGTGTGTGTTTTATCTTTTCCCTTTCTCTTTCTTGTTGATCTCCTCTTTACTATCTTGACACCCTTCCTGTTGCGGTTGGATTCTCAATTTAGATATCGATGCCCGATTTGCTCAAAGTCAGCTCTCAACATGTCCGAATACTGGGAAACACTAGAGCAGGAAGTACGATAATCTTTTCTATAGCTAAGTGCATATGTGTCATCCTTATGGTGGTTATTTCAAAAAGACCTTTTGTGGACTGTGACAAAGATTGTAAGCAAAACTTTTGTATCTAGCTGGACAGCATGAAACGAAAGATTTTCCAGCAAATTGCTAATTTTTTTTTAATTAAAAAAAAAACTCCGTTTACATTATGGTAGAACAATTTGAGGTGATGTAGGAAATTAGAAGAACTTAAATGACTATCATTATGTCTGACTCAGTGACTGAGGCTTATGCTCATTTTCTGAGTCTTCCTTGGGACATAACTCAATTGTGATTGATATAGGTTGTTCCCTTTCCTGGATTTACGTCTAAGATTGTTTTTTTCCCTCCTTTGGTGGGACAGATTGCAGGTGCACCTATGCCCGAGGTATATCGTTATGAAGTAAGTCGAACTTCCTTTCAATCTCAAAAGGACTGGGAAAATTCTTTCCGTCATGATTACTCTCCATCTGTCATATCAGAATGCAAAACTTATCTTAAGAGTGGTCTTTTTCTGCTACTAATCCAATATCTGCTGTCCTTCTGTCGCAAGCGTTACGTCCTTCCTTTGTTGGCTTCTGTAGTTGAAGTTCTGAATCTCTCTTGATTGATTTTTACAGGTTTCGGTACTCTGTAATGACTGCAACAGTACTAGTAAAGCTTTTTTCCACATATTCGGCCACAAGTGCAAGCAATGTAATTCATACAATACCCGTGTGATCGAAAATGGCAGAAATAATCAATGATCTACTTTGACTTGCTCTAGGAGAAGCTGAATTGTTAAGTTTCTGGACTCCCCTAGATAGTAACACTTTCTATAATGGTCATAGTGGATACTCATTAATCATTGTTGTATTGCTTCGTTTACTGTTGAATCGGTAGCTGCTCCTTGGAGGTTTATTTTTCTACTGTTTGTTTGTACAAATACTATTTAGTCGGTTTTGTGACTCCACCAGGAATACTGCTAGGTGTCTACACCTGTTATCTCAAAGTCACAATTTGTCAATTTTGCCTTACAGTCGGCTTCTCTTCTGCTACTAATCCAATGTCCTTTTTTGTTTGAAGTGTTACTTCCTATCTTGGTCCATCTGTAAGTTTGAAACTTCTCTTGATTTGAACTTCTCTTAATTGCTTTTTTTTTTTTTTCCTTTCTTTCTTTCTTTCTTTTCTTCTCTTTTTTTGTACTCCGTAAAGACTGCAACAGTACTAGTAAAGTATTTTTTTCCCATATTTTGCTACAAGTGCAAGGATTGTATTTCATATAATCCCCACTAGATCCCAAATGGAGAAAATGATCTAATATTTACTTTGACACGCTCCAATGTTAAGTTCCGGGGACTCCCTAGTAAAGTGATGCTTTCTGTTGTGATCTGAGTGGACATTCCATATCACTCATTCAGTCATTGTTATGTATATATTGTTTTATTTCCTTGATTGATACATACCTTCCTAGCTGCTCCTTTCGGGTACTGTTTTTTAAACTGTTTGTTTGACACGAAGACTATAAGTCAGTTTTTGTTACTCCACACATTGCTTTAGGAGTTAAATCTTGCCATATGTATGCAATGGGAAGGAACCCTCATTAGATCTTGGGTGGAAAAGTCAGATAGGGTTGGATTGTGCGGAGTTGTATATCTCTTTGCTTCTGTTTGGAACAAATTATGCTTTTTTTGGGTACTAGATTGCTCACAGATTATCATCCCTGATTTTAATTTTGCCACCTAGATTTTACACAGCATGAATTTGTTAGTTAGCTCAAAGGGTACCAGCTGAGCTTTTCATGGTCCTGGACCTCCTGTGGTGTCACTGAATGGTTGTGGAAAATGATACGAAAATGACATTTCTAGTGTGAACTGTGAAGTGGGCTAATATAGAGTATACATTCATTTTTTTCTAGTTTCTACCTCTCTGATAAAGACTCAAAGGGAGACAAGTTCCATTTCATCACAAAGTTGAACTTATGAGTTAGGACCAACTATTAGTTCTGAGTTTAAACATAAAAAGAAAGCTTAAAAGCAAGGTATGTATTTTATTACATGTTGGAATTTAAAAGGGGGGGTCTGACTGATTCAGAAGACGTATCGTAACACTCGGCCCTTCATTTCGTTCCTGTGTTATGTAATTCCAAAGTTTGACCTCTCTTCTTTGTTTTAGGTTGTCAGGTATAGCTAAGTAAAATTAATGAGTAAAGCTCTAATACTACTTAATAATACACATTATTAGGAAAAGGTAAAGCTCCTCTTTGGCCACGACCCAAAGGGACCAAAACCTATGTTGGCCATTCGTCTGTGACACAAAAGTACTTTGGTTTATTAGTTCTTAATTCGAACGTAATGTTCTAGGGTTTTTGTTAAATTGGCAATTTGGCATTTTCCCTCGGTCCTCATCTAGTCATCTTTGGAGCATGAAATCCTTGTACTCTGTTGTGTCACTCACGCTATATTACAAAAAAATTAAAGGAAATATCGAGGAAATGACCATACGAAAAGAATGAGGTCATGACAAGAAGGAGGTTGACTTTTCTTCACATCAACAAAATACATTTTCGTCTTTCTTTCTTTTTTCTTTTTTTTTTCGAAATAAATACGGAGTACGTTTTCTCAAGTATTCTATATCCTGTTTTATTTTCTTTCCCTTTGGTTTTGGGTTTGGCCCCTACCTACCCCGCGAGAAAGATGAAAAAAATGCACCACTTCAGAAAGTGTGGAAAACATAAAAAAGGAGGTGGACCAGAAGAAACAGAGGATATTATATTGCATTAACATGCCTCGACTTCGTGATTATATGTTTGTTTCGTCCTTTCATCTTGAAAAGATTTTGATTTTATCCCCAAAAAATTTTGTCAAAACAAAGCTCATTTCTTGTAATTTACTAACAACTATAGTATTTGTTTTTAAAATCTATTTTTTCTTTCACTCAGTGTCACAACAACGTTCGAGCTCTTTACAATTGATCTGCAGAAGATCTTTTGAGGAGATTGTATTTATTTATTTTTTTAAATTAAACAATAAATTTATTAGTTAGAACAACCGCAGTGCAAGGTAACTTGCACAGGGAAACGTGTCAGTTACCACTCTTATTCTCTCTCTCCCATTGTGAATCGAAAATAAGTACATTTACGTTGTCTCTGCATTTACTTTATTTTTTGCAGAATAAAAACCAGTTCTAGTGGCTATATCATTTTGATCTTTTCTTCGAAATTGGAAAACTAGATTAAATTGTCTCAAAAACAAATACTTTGAAATTCCACGCTGATGAAGTTACATTGCTATCAATTGTCAAGCTACAATGTGTTCGACTCTCTTTAAAACTTAAAAATTTAGAATCATATCAATTGGTTCAAAGATAAAAGTTTCACTTTTTCTAGGACAAAAGTAAAGGTAGTATTAAATAGAAGGACCAAATGACCAAATTAGTTCATTTACCGCCAAAAACAAAAACAGAAGAAGGAAAAAAGGAAATCCAACCATAAAAATAACCGCAATTAAATTCAAAGTAATACTACATTCAATGCACGCTCCCAAGATCCTTGCCAAAAAGTTGTTCTCGTCCCTTCTTGGCATCCGTCATTTTCTACGTCACAAGAAACCCAACATCAAAGACTCCACAACCACCGCAAATATAAATCCTTTTACTCCTTTTAGTCTAAGGCTCTAAAGCTGATAAGGTTGTCTGTTTGTTAATTTGTTCCCAAGTTACAATCTTTTTCACTAATCTCGTGCTGATAAGGTTGTATTGATTACTGAAATTTTCTGGGTTTAAAAAATTGAGATTCCGATTGTATGAATTGAAAATAGCAGAATAGACCCAAAAGAAGAAAAGAAGAAAGCAAGATGATGATAATGAGTCAGGGGAATACTAATGATATTGAGACTGGGGAGCACCACCGGAATCAGCGGCGGCTCTGTGTCTTCTGCGGTGAAGCCACGGCGGTGCTGTACTGCAGAGCCGATTCGGCGAAGCTCTGTTTAGCGTGTGATCGTCAAGTCCACTCCACCAATCAGCTCTTCACTAAGCATACCCGGTGGTTGCTCTGCGATTCCTGCGATTCAACTCCGGCCACCATCTTCTGCCGCACCCACGCCGCCGTCCTCTGCCAGAACTGCGATTGGGACCACCACAACAATAACTCCACAGGGCAGCATGACCGGAGGCCTCTCGAGGGATTCTCGGGCTGCCCTTCTGCGAGTGAGCTGCTTGGGATTCTCGGATTTGATTCTGATGTGGCCGGTAAGAAAGGGGCGGCGCCCGTTGGTAAGGTGATGAGCGATGTTAACAACAATATTGAGAGAGATGATGGGGAAAATGTTTATGGGTTTTCGGATTTTTTGGTTTGGGAGACTCCTTCCGTGGTTAGTCTTGATGATCTGATCGTGCCTCCTCAGCGGGGTGGCGATGATGATTGTTCTAGTGGCGGCGCCGGAGGCGGCCATGCTTTTCAGGCCATGGGAGTTCCTCCACTGCCTAAGGTTTAATTCTTTTCCCTCTCTGACTCTTTCTCTTCCCTTTTCTTTAAAGCCCGGAATGCATATATGTGATGAAAAACAGTACTCACGTGTCGTTATATTCTCTTTGTTAGTATATTCATCTGTGTAGCATTGATGAAAGTAAGAAAATGTAATGCTTAAATGGAATCTATAGCAGATTTGGATAACCGAATCCTGGATCAGACTGCAATACATTCATTAACTAAAATCAATGAGTTATGGCCTTAAAAAGGAGTTTGTTTTTCATTATGAGGCCTGGTGCTGTTGGATGATTATTGTGACTCCATCGCTCAAAAATTTTTATCTTGGAACTGAAAATGGGTCTCTTAAGTGTTTGATTATAGAAGAGCTTTCTGTTGCTAAATCTCTGACATTGCTCTTCTACAGAACCGAAATGCTACGTGTGGACAACACAAGGAGGAAATACTCTTGCAAATTCGTGAAATTTCAAAGTTGGAACCTAATTTGAATGGTGAACAAGTAGAGTTTGAATCCTTTGGTGGATTCCAGTTCCTTGAAGCTGATCAGCAAGACTATCAGTCCAAAAAGCAAGGTGAATATCTCGACAATGTTGAGCAGCCAACATTAGCTTGTTTCGATAAGGTGACTCTTTACATCCTTTGTAGTTATTATTCGATATATATGATTATTTAAGCTATTCTTTTTCATTTTGTAAGTTGTCAAGCTGTAATTACTAGGCATATCTTAAGAAAGGAACTCACTGGCATTTAGGTTGTTGGAATGGGTGGTTGAATCTTAGGTTCACATGGGATAATCACACCTGGACATAAATCTAGATGTTCTCATTCAAAGGTAGACTCTTACAGGTAGGATTTGTCGGACATAAGACTTCTACAAGTACACCTGAGTATAACTCTGAGATGTTCTATGTAATTTATCTTACATTAGATTAAAATTCCTGTCTTTTCATGCTGTGTATCCCATTCACGTACGATTATCTCTTGACGCTTGTATCATAAAAACTGTCACCCTATTCCGAAAGCATACGAAAATCAAGAGTGGAAAATCATGTGATTGTTATTTCTTCCTGTAGGTTCCCTCAGTTGAATGGTTCAGTGATAAAGTTGATGTTGGGAATCAGGATTTCCCTGCTGTGTTCTTTGGAAGCTATATTGAGACGAACAACGCTGTAGTTCCTGATAAAGTTTCAGAAGCAGGTGATAGCTCAGGGCATATGAATGATAGTCATGAAGACAATGTACATGGTATTGGCACCGATACTGGTAATGGTACTGGGAGTTTCCAGATTCTTCCTAGATTCTCGGTTCGCGAATTAAACAGCCAGGAGAGGGACTCTGCAATATCCCGTTACAAGGAGAAAAAGAAAACCAGAAGGTAACTTGAATCTTTTTTCCTTGAGAAAACTCTTCCAGGGTAGCTTATATCTTATTTTTCTGGTTGGATCTATCAGATTCCTGTCTTTATAGGTTAACTTGAGAAACGTGTCTTATGGAACCATGCACTTTAAAAAGCATTGAAGTGTTGTTTGAATTTTGACACAATTTTTAGTAAATTTTTAAGGCCATAACTCTTCAAAAGATTCATGTCAATGAAGTTTGCTGCATCTTCCATGTTTTGTTGTTAACTGGTGTAAGCCAAGGTGACTTTCGCATTTAGTGGAAGTAGTGACTGTGAAGTCCTTGTAATCTTCTTACCAAAAACATTTCCATATGTTGGGTGGTTTGATTTGATAAATTCATCAGGTATGAGAAGCACATTAGATATGAAACGCGGAAGGCTAGAGCAGAAAGTAGAGCAAGAATTAGGGGACGTTTTGCTAAAATCGAACGATGAAAGATGAGTTTTCAAGAAGCCTATGCCCTTTTGTGATACTGAGCAGGGTAATGTAACAATGCAAAGTATTCAGTTTTGAAGTTAGCAGGAGCAGCAATCTGAAACACATCTTAGAAACGGACCAACTGCGTTGCTGCAAATCTGAATCAGAAGTATTTTACAGGGTCTAGGTTCAGATTAATGTATGACACTTCAGTTTCTTAGTCAGTTTGCTCATAGATGCCTTTGTTGAATCGTAGAATTTAGAGGCACTTTTTAACCTAGGAAATGGAAGTACGTAGAAGTTTGGCTCAGATGTGGGAGTTTCATTGCGTCAGTTTGGATTACAAGATGTAGCATTTAGTGTATTTTTTCTCCTTATGTAATGCACCCCACCTATATATCTATATGTACAGGTATGATGTTGGAAGCATGTAAAATTTGATGTAGAGAGGGACTCTCTCGTTTTAGCTTCATGTTTATGTAGTTAATGGTAAACTAAACAATAATGATAAGCACGGTAAAAGAAGTTACTGAATTTTTTTGCTTTTGGCTTATTAGAGTCGACAAACAGTATAAAAATGAAAGCGGAGGTTTGTAGACTTAGTCATCCAGATTATCATCTCGACGCCGAAGTCGACAACCCATGAAACGTCTAGTTGAATTTCGTAACTTTTTCTTCAGCCTTACGGTCTCCATGCTTAAATCGATGAACACAATTAAACATTACAGTGAGGTTTTTCTTCGGCCTTTTTTTTTTTTTTTTTTTTGTCTCAATGCTTCTGTCGATGAACAAAATTAAACATGAATTTGAAGTTTGTTGACTTGATCATCGACTCTCTGTATCGATACCTTAGTTTACAAACAAATTTCTTTATTCTGTTCATGCTAGAGGATTTAGGAACAAGGTACTCTTCTACAAAAAAAAAAAAAAAAATGATCGAAGAGCATGTAATCCAATGACTATGTCTATGAAAGACAAAGAATTTATAACGATATCATCGATTTGATCATTTTAATGTATGAAAAATTCATTTTGAAATAGAGTATAATAGTAGACTCTTTTTTAATCTCTCAACGAGTGAGTTGATGCTTTTATTTTAAACCCTCAAATTTCACTAAGTCGACTTTGTCATCGAGTCAGTAATCTCGACAAGTAGTAAGCCGACAAGTAGTAACATTTATTTTTACTACGTCGACTCTGTCGTCGAACATTCTAATACCTAAACTAAAGTCGACAAACAAAATAAAAATGAAAGTTGAGTTTCGCCGACTTAGTCGTCGAGATAAAAATCATGACGATTAAGTCGACGAGTTGAGTTTCGTAACTTTCGCTACAGACTTTCTGTCTTGCTTAAGGCGATGAACAAAATTAAACATGAAGTTGATATTTTCCAACTTAATCATCAAGATCTCTATCTCAATGCCTAGTTGGCTGAAAAAGTTCTTAATTTTGTTCATGTTAAATGATTTATGGACAAGGTAAGAAAAGAAATTATAAATTTTTTTTACTGAAAATGTTTGGATCAACGAGCATGTAATTCATCGTCTATGTCTACAAAAAACAAATTTATTCATAACGATGCTTTTGACTAGATTGTCATGTGCGGACAAATAAGTTACAATAGATGAGAATTTTGTTTTGAAATAGTGTCACGACATTGTTATCGGGCAAATGACCTTAGGTATTAAGTTCTTTTTCAAAAAAAAAAATTATTTTTTTAAACTTTCAAATTTCACAAAAAACATTGGCTTTTTCATCGAATAAGTGATCTCGACGAGGAAGTTGACAATTTCTTTTAAACATTTATTTCACTACGTCAGCTCTGTCGTCAAGTCCTCTATCGTGATGATAAAGTCGACAAACTATATAATATAAACAGGTAAACATGAAAGCTGAGTTTCGTCGACCCTTTCATCATGATATTCATCTAGACATGTAAGTCGACGAACCATAAAAGAATCTAGTTGAGTTTTGAAACTTTTTCTTCAGTTGATGAACGAAACTACACATTAAGCTTTGGTATTTCCAACTTGTTTACTGAGCTCTCTATGACAAAAAAAAATAAACTTGAAGTTGAGAGTGATCGACTTGGTCATTGGGCTAGCTCTCTAAGTCAACTTCTAAGTTGATGAACAAAAATTGAAAAACATCAAGTTAAGGTTCGTCGACTTGATCATTGGTCTCTCTATCTTGACACCCAAGTCGACAACACTTACTTTTTCAAGTTTGGTCTCTATCTAGATGCTTAACTCGGTGATAACTTTTTAAGTTAATTTCACAAAGTCAACTTTGTCACCCGGCAAGTTATCTTTGCAAGCAACTCAGATGATACCTTTTTTCAACGTGAATATTACTATTTCAATATTGTCATTCTCAACGGATAAATCAATGACACTTCAAAGCAGTCGAAGAGAAAATTCCTTTGTTAATACCCTATCAACCCACGGGGTAACCGTATCCTCAATCCGAGTCACAACAGCAGAACTAAATTTGTAAAAAGTGCCGTGGCCCTGAAAACTATAGTGAAATTTCCCGTTGACTCTGTTGTCTACATTTCAAAATCTCAATGAGATAGTTTACGCGACTAAAATTCATTTCGGGTTCCCATCCCTGATGAAAAAGTTTTGATGCAAGCAAAGGAAAGAAATGAAAACTCAGACCGACCTTTTTTATTGTTATTATTATTATTATTATTATTTTTTATCCTCATCATTCTTTTAGCCTGACGAATATAAATTGACGCATGCAATGGTCAAATTTTTATTTTTATTTTTTTTTTATATTTGCAGGGTGTTTACCGTTGGCAATAGTAACTAATCCCCCTCGCTGAATTATAGGCACTTCGATGGATGGAACAGCAGGCCAAAGTATTTCAGATTGTTCCATACTCATGACGAGGTTCGAACTCTCAATCTATGGTTAAGGGTCAAATTTTTAACACCAACTGGACAGAAGGAGCCAGTGCCCATAGTGGGCCTATGAAATCTGTATTGGGCCTCTTTAATAGTTAGTGTGAAGGGGCCGTAGATACTAGATAGGTGATATTTTGGACGGAGTCATTGGACTTAAAAAGATTACAAAATTATATACTCACCTCCGTCTCAAAATAATTGTTTTGTTCACTAAAAAAAATAAAAATTCAAACTGGGAAAAAAAATATTAAAAAAAATAGAATAATCGAAAGGAATTAAAAGTACGCATGGGTCTACTATTTCATCATTTTATTTAGGCACGGGCATGGCTCTGAACATTCAGAATTTCTTGAACAAAGATGTGATTCGACTTTCACCGACTATAAAATACAACGATACTTCGTTCCTTTGGAAAGATGTAGGACACGGCAATCACTTGATGTGTATCAGCACACCAGTGTAGTGCACTATTCTCTCAGTCTCAAAATTATTGTTCAATTTGAGATTTCACTTTTATAACAATTTGAACTGAAAATAAAAACTCAAACTGGACAATAATTATAGAACGGAGGAAGTACATACTACATAGGCCAAATGACTAAATTGAAAAATCCTTGCAATGTGCAAAACAAATACACAAATAAATTATAAATCCAACCAGACACGAAAAAACAACCATTCAACCAGATGTTTCGTACCATGGCTCAACCAAAACTCCAAAAATGGCAAAATGCAGACATAGATTAGTGTTACTTTTGGAACTCTGCTACGTATGTGAATGTGGTAATGGTACAATTCTGGACTCAGTCTTCACTTCCTACATTATACACCACTATGGTAGTGGCACTATCTGTTTGGCTGTTTCGTTGTACTTCAAACTCCATTCCTTCCTTAATTCTTGGAGTGGTACTCAATTTGTTTATTTATTTTTTTTTTTTGAGCAATTAGGTGGTACAAGTTTTAAAACCTTAGGCTGTGTTTTTTTGTCCAGAAAGCGAAAAGGGAATCAGGAAAATGAAATCTCATTTCTGATGGAAAAATATACATTCATTAAAGAAATTTTTCATTACGTTTAACATATTCCAAATATACATTGAAATAAGCATTACTTGGCGATTGATACGTTTCTTTTTTACATGGGTATCGGAATAAAAATTAAAATTTTAAATAAACTATAAGAAAAAAAAAGTAAGTTTTGCAAAATTATAATTAATGAAATAATTTGCATTACCATATCAATGTCTCTACTTAAAATAAAACTAAAAAAATTATATCGAATAATCGTCAATAAATTAAGTAAAATATAGTTCAAGAAAGTTTTAGACCCCATTTATTATTGATACGCATCGGAGTTTGGACAAAAGGACTAATTTTCACTTGGTGAATAACCAAATACATTTCACAGCGGAAAGCCAAAATTCTTTTCCGTTTTGAACCATACTTCCACAGATGATTTGAGGCAGAAATAGGCTCTAACCTCCAATCTAATTTTAAATTCTAAACAAAAGAGAAAATTGACGTAATTGGAAAAAACAATTTGGAAGACAATAAAAGAGCTTAAAAAACAAACGAATTGCTTGGCTAAAAATCATTGCAAAAGGTTTTCTTCTTCCAACTTTTCTCCCTTCGGATGTTATAAAAAACAAAAACAAAAAAGGAAATCATAGATGGCAAGAAATACCTTTTAATTTTTATTTTTGTTCTAAAATTTTATGAGAACAAGAAAAGTGAGTTGATGAATTGGGGAGAAGCTGTATTTAAAGAAAACCGAATTTCTCCCGCACAGAATTTGAACGCACTTAAAATAAAGTACTCTTTTGATTTGTTTTTTCACATTTGAGATTGAATAAATAATTAAAGTAATTGGATGGGATTAGGATTACTTATGATATGTTATCTGATTACACCATAAAGTTAATCCCTTACCCGTTATTTTTTACAAAACGCAGTAATGGTAGGAATCGGAATCAAATTCCCATCACCTCCATTCCTATTACTGTAAAAAGAACACACCAGGGTTTTTTTTTCTTTAAGAGTTTTAAAACCTTATTTTTAAGTTTATGAACATCTCTTTTTGTATGGAGTAACTGATGACCCCAAACCTATTAAATCCTTTTAATAATTTTCTTAACGAACATTTCAATTATTAGTGTATTCTCAAACCAGTGTTTTGAGTCTAGTCGCAATCACCTCAAACCGGCCTCAAATGAAACCAAAGAGATTGGGAATTATTGTAAGTTTGTAACGCATAATAAAAGGGTGGTAGTCCCACATAATTGTACCATTCCTAATTTCCCCCCTGCATTACTGTTGACACAACAAGCGAATTAAATAGGGAGAATAATGATAAATCATATTCATGCAATATAGTTTTAGCACTACCTGAACTTTGATTTGCTGACGAAATTGATTTAGAACTCCACCCTCACCACTCCTACTATTCTACCTTATCCCCACCCCTTCATAGCCACCTTACATTTTGTTTTATTTATTTTTTTTTAAAGAAAGAAGGAAATTAAGAGTTTTTTATAAAAAAAAAAAATAGCCTAGAAGTAAGAGTAGAGAGAAATATAGGTTGAATTTTGAAGAAGAAAAAAATACCGAGATCGAATTTCTGAAATCCAATTTTACACCTTAAATCCGACTTTCTTTTAATATAAAAAATTAATTACATTAATCATGATTAACAGAAGATCGGATTTTCAAAATCCGGCCTTGACCTAATAAAAAATAATATTTTTTAAAAAAATACTTAGATTTTTTTTGAAAATAAAATTTTGACCAAAAGTCGGATTTTAAAAATCCGAGTTACCATTAAAATAATATTTTATGGATAAAAAAATTGATTTTTTTTAGCGATTTTTTTTTTTTTTTTGCCTAAGGTTGGATATTCACCAAGATTTTTTTTAAAAAAACAAGAGATCAATTAATTCTCAAACCAGTCTAAATTTGTCACAACAGCAAGAAAAAATTAGTTTTCATCCATATAAATATGAAACGCAATAATTAATTTAGTTTTGGCTAAGTTCGGATTTGCTAAATTCGACATTAAATAGAATTTTTTTAAAAAAAAAACTGATTGATTTTTAAAAGCAAAACTGATACTGACATCTCAAATTTATAATTCTTGCAGTTCCCATGCCCAAACAAGGCACATTACGAGACCGGGGATGGAAGAAAAATTTGGTTCCAAAATTCGGCATAAGAAACTAAAATCGGATTTTGGGAATCCGACTTTCAAGCTAACTCGGATATTAAAAATTCGAAGTTTCTTAAACAAGTTAAGGTTTTAGGGTTTATTTTGGATTTTTGAAATCCGAACTATTGGTAAAATCGATTTTTAAGAATCTGGTTTTTTTAACTAACTCGGATATTGAAAATCCGAAATTTCTTATATAAATTTATGATTTAGGGTTTAGGGTTTAACTCGGATTTGTGAAACCTGACTCACTCCAAAAATCAGATTTCACAAATCCGAATTTACCTTTAACTCCGATTTTGAAAATCTGATTTTCTCCTTAAATCAGATTTTGAAAAAATTCGATTTTCTCCTAATCGGATTTGTGAAATCCGTTTTAATCGTAAATTCGGATTTGTGGAATCCAATTTTTTTTTTTATAAATTTGCTTTAACTGAGAATTCATAATTCAAATATGATATTGTGTCAATATAATCCGCAAAAATAGATGTATCAACGTTAATATTGTGTTTGTGGTATTGTATAACATTAGTACATATGTTATGTAATGAGTAACAGAGTTAATAACACTTTCTAACACTGGTACATACGATATGTAATGAGTAACAGACAAATTGTAATAGATAATAATATTAATGATAATTATTTATAACAGTATTAATAATAATATGTAACAGTAATACATGTGATATCTAATGTATAACGGTATTAATAGTATTATGTCATTCTAATTTAGATGATATCTAATGAGTAACAATATTAATAGTCCCTAAAAAAATATTAATATTAATGTGTATCAATAATAACAATAACAAGTAATATGTAACAATGTTAATGGTAGTAATGTATAACAGTATTAATGATAATGATAATACGTAGTACTAGTACATGTGATACCTAATGTGTAACAATGTTAACAATGTCAATAATAATAAGTAATACTGGTATATATGTGATACTTAAGTTGTAATAGTACTAATGATACTACGTAATACTAATCTAGATAACATCTAATGACTAACAGATTTAACAGTAATAAGTAACACTAGCACTAGTGATGTAGTGGGTAATAGCATTAATGTACTACATAACACTAGTACGTATGAATAATACATAACACTAGTACAGATGAATTATAATGAATTAATTTAATACAAATTCCTAACAGTTTTAATAATACTACGTAACACTAGTAATATATTTTTTTTCATCAATGCAAATTCCTAGTAATTATTAGTAATATAAGATTTTATTATTATCATATCTAATAAAATTTTTTTATTTTTATTTTTTAAAAAGTGGATAGGTTAATTTAATGTGAATTTCTATCAACACTCGGACAAATTTTCAAAGTAATATGCAAAAATCCGATTTTACTGTTAGTTATTAAATTTTCAAACTTTTCCACCATAATAAATTTTTAAATTTTCCCGTCCTTCGATTTTTTTAATTAAAAAAACAAGGTCGGATTTTCACTGTTCATTATTTGACCGTTCTCCTAATTTTTTTACATGTATTTTCCACAAAAAAAAAAATTATATATATTATTTTATTAGATCGGATTTATAAAATTCGATTTATTAATTTTAATTAGTAGTTCGGATTTTGTAAATCCGATCTCAGTATTTTTTTACAGAAAAAAAGAGATCAATAAATCTGTCTGCTCCCTTTTCTAGGTAATTTTTTAATTAAAGCATCCAGGAAATTAAACTACCTCACATGTTTCATTCATCAAAATTCTGGTTTACTGAATTAGTGCTTTTAAAAAATTATAAAACCAAAAGGGTTTTTATTACTATGACAACGACTTATAAGGTACCGATTGATCAATTGTGGCGAGAAATTGATACTCCGATCGAATCAAAGCACGGCTTCTAGTACTTTCTTTAGTTACTTCATTAAAGAGTTCTTGGTATCGTGACAACATATTGAAATGTTGATATTCAATTAAACTTGGGAAACTTGTGGAGAATACTGAAGTTTAGTGATTAATGCTACTCTTTAACATTTTCATAACATTACTTTTTCGGTCTCGAATATTACAAACATTAAAAACTCATTTTAGGACGGATTATACTAAAACGTAAAACAGAGAGACTGTTTCAACCCGAACTACGTACATAAGTGACACACTGATTTATACCAGAAACGCGAAATCAAACTGGAACCCTTCACTGCCAGAGAAAAGCTACTTTAGCTAAGTCTACACTAACGAATTAAGTCAATTAACCAAATATTGCTATATGATAGTATGATATGACCAAACCACACAAATTTTTTTTAAAAAAAAAAAAAAGAAGAAGAAGAAGAAAGGAGATCTTCAAGACGGCACAAAGAAAAAATTTGGAGAACCTTCCAAAAAACTTAAACCTGAAATCATTGTCCTAAGTCCTAACAAACATATCATCATGAAAGTTGGTGTAGTTTGGCACTCTTTTCTACCTATGCATGATTGAATTTGACATCATAAAAGCAATTTTTGAATACCTACTTTCTTTATTTTAGGCTTTTAGCTGTCAATTAATGTAAGGCCTAGATGATCTCCGATTCATGTTGTTCAAAGTTTCAAGCCATCGTCTCTACAAATCACTTACTAGTTACTACTAAAGTCTACATCAGTTAATGATTCTTCCATATCAACATTACGTCGACACGCATATATATTACTCCTTTCTTCCTCCTTAATTATACGTGTGACTGTGGAAGTCTACAACAAAACATGATAATAATTTTGAAACGGATGAAAGAAAAGTATATAACTATTAATTTTTAATTTGAAGAACTAATAACTGATCATCATGAACTAAAAAAGATCACTTTCAAATTGGAAACGAAAAACTAATTACATAATAGAAGTAATAGTTGACAAGGTTTTATGATTACCTCAAATAGTAAGATAAGAAGTAATAGTTGGCATGTAGAATTAAATTCTATTTCAAGGTCAAACTCCTCAATTTGGTTTTCCAATACGGGCATGGGCACATTGATATGGTTCCTAAAAATCGAAAATTATTTTAGTGGTACGCAAATTACTAATAGCATTTCCGTACCACAAATTATTGGGGAAAATTCTGGAAATCTCAGATCATTCTCGTCCACAGTTTTTGGGGATATGAACATATGCCAATATAATTATTGAATTTATTGGCTCATGATTTATAAGTATCAAAATTATTGGAAAATTAAATTAGGTTGGGTTTGAGGTTTGGATTTGAATCAATCCAAAAATCGAATTGATTTCTATCGTATGAGGTGAACCATCAACTTTTACGTATTTTCTTATCCCACATTGCATGATTTTAAGGGTGGGCCAAATTCAAAGGGAAACTCCGTGATTTTCAATCCTGAGACACAAACGAACACAAAATATGTACACGTATTGAAAAAAAAAAAAAAAACATAAAAAGTATTAGTGAATGTCAGGTGGAACACTTGTGATTATTCTCATGGTCAGGTCATACAAATGTAATATTGTATTCAAAGCCCGCACATGCGTTGTTCTTAATTTGTTTGGTAAAATCCCTCAATTGGTCCTCTAACTTCAAAAATATGCATGCTTTCGTCTCTCGGGTTGATATTATTTGATTTGTGTCATATGCCATTCTATTTACTCCAAAGTTGGGATTAATTTGTCGAATTGACGCCAATGGTGTAAACCTCGTGATTTCCTATCCATCACTGCGAATTAAAAAATTTACCAATTTATTTACAAGCAGGTTGTCCTGAATATTAATTACTTGTAAAATAAATGATGTATAACTTTTTAGTTTTTAGGGGTGATGAGCTCCATTTCTGACAAAATTTCTTGACAGCTGAACGGAGATGATACAACAAGTTTGAGAACGATGTTGAAACTTTTTTTCGCAGTGAGTGATTAACATGAATTTGTAATCAAAATTGAGGGACGTGTTGGGCGATTTACTATTTGATTGGAAACTTGGGGGATTTATGTTTCAGGTTTCGCCTGCATGCATGCATGGCATTCCCCAACGATTGAAACACTACATTTCTAAATGCCGCAAGATTTGAAATATAACTGGTAGACGTGTTGAAAGTGGTCAAACATTTGTCCTAATGCTTTCATTCTCATCAATCCATCCATGATTATTCTTCAATAATTATAATTAGCGAATATCTCCAGCAGATCTTACGTTCGTCCCCTGTTGGAAATTAGCTTCAAAGCCACCTAATTATGTTATATATGGAAAGCATTTGAATTTATTTTCAAAAAATATCTTGCCATTCCCCTGTAATTAGGAGGGGGAATACGTGCATAGTTCATCATAAAAATAAGATTTTAGTGGGCACAAAAAAAAAAAAAAAAGAGTAACAAATAGTTTGTGCCTTTGTGATTGTACATATAAACTCATGAGAAGCTGGATTTTCGTGATTAGACTATTGTTATACGACAGATTGAAAAGAGAACAAAACATGGTCAAAGACTCAAAGATGGCTAAAATATTACACCATCTGTCCCACAAAAATAGTCCACATTGAACTTTGAATTTTATTGAGTTTTGAGTTTTTAGTACAAAACTTAAAACTTAATGTGGTTTATTTTTGTGGGACGGAGGGAGTATTTCGCAGATAATAGCTACGCTTTTCGTTGGACTTGCAAGTGAGAAAGAAAAAAGTTCAAATAATAAAAAAAAAAAAGAAAAGAAAAGAAAGTTTACTTGATGATCTAATGACCATAGTTATAATTTGTGTGTTTGCACTCAATTTTTCTATTACTTTTGCTTTATCGCCTGATTTTGTTCACTTAGTTTGGGGGAAGAGAGATTGCGACTGTATTGCTGCCACCTCCCAAGAACAAACAATTTCGGTAATAGAAGAAAGCCCACGTATTATATGGTGATGATTGATTAATCATTCCTTCATAAGCTGGTATATTGCCACTGTTCCCCCAAAAAAAAATCTCTAAACTTTCTTTATGTTGAAATAAATTCTCAATTTCCTTAATTTTCCATATTAATATCACCATTTAATATTTAATATAAAGAGAAATAGTACTCCCTCCATTTTGAAGCAAGTGACACTGAAGGGAATTTGGAAAAAAAAAAATTTACTGCCTTTTTCTAATATTGTTTCAGTTTTATTTTATTCTTTTATTTATTTTTTTTAAGTTTGCAAAATTCCCATCAAAAGAAAAAAGCATCGATGACATTTAGAATTTTTTTTTATATTTTTTTGGGGACAGGATAGGTTAATGATATGTAGTAATGTCAAAAACCCTAATAAAGTGCTTTTGAAACTGTATAAAATTTGTTGAAGGCGTATTTTAGAATAGAGAAATTAGTTTTTGAAATTGGAAATGATTAATGTGTTATGAACAAGAAGCAATAGTATCTAGAAGAACTAGTTCGAAAATTAACGAGCACCGAAAATTTGTCATTTTCATGGTTAAAGCAACGTAACTAGTTATTTATTTATTTATTTATTTTTTCCCATCAATTTTCGTTTCAACATTTTCGGAATCATTTCACTTGTGATGAATTTACACTCACATCTCTATCATGATTTTTAATCGGACATTCACCTAGTTTACGGTAATTTTATTTTATTTACTTATTACTGTACATCTTCGCAAATCATACAATTATTGTGTAGAAGGAAAAGAAGAGTATGGAACTCTCAAATTAGAAGAGAAATTAAACAAAGAAAAAACATGTCGAAGGAATTAATGAGAGGCAGCAGCTCATCAGGCGTGTCGGACGCGTGTAGTCAAGTCCGTTTTAAACAGAGAAAGCGTAACGGATGGTAGAAAATCTCACGTGCTTTTTGTGCTAAAAGCGCAAAACCACTCCCATTTATCTCCATCCCTCTAAAAAGCCATTTTTACACATCAATTTCCATTCTCCTTTTTATCCACACAAAAAGCTTTTAATTAACAAATCCAAATATATGAAAAAACAAAACAGCTTCTCGTTCAATTTGTTTTATGCAACTGAAATTGGCTTAAGGGGATATGCAGCTAGTTTCCCAAATTCTATGGTCGTCCATGAAGTGGTGTAAGTAGCAAATACAATTTGCTTGCATTTTAAAGTTGAAGGATGAAATCCTCCCTTCCAATAAGTTACGTTTGTGAACATTTCTAGTTTCAAGAAAATAGTACTGTAAGCATTTATTTTGAGACGAAAAAAGTACTAGATATTTCATTTTCTAATGTGTGAAAATTTACGAATACCGTCATTATACTTTGTTGAAATAAGATTTTCTTGACAGAAATAAAATGTAAATATGGACTAAGATTAAAAAAAATAAATTGTGAGAAAAGCACTACATCTTGACCAATTGATCAATCTTGGTCATAATGCTCAACTACCAACAAAAAGAATGAAAGGTATCAAGCTAGCAGTTTCTTACACGTCGTGAACAGTGGGATTTTCCAGAGAAATGAACCATTAAAGAGAATGAAATTTAATGCTCTTTTCCTTCTTGAAGTCGAATACCATTTTCATGATTAGATAACAATTAATAGGAAGTTCGTACGACATGATGACTACGGAATTTTAATATGAAAACAAAGCTCCTAGTATATTTTGTTTTAATTTCTTATATCTTGTTAAAGAGTATTAATTGGGAAGTTATCATCACTTTCAATCAATTGTTACAATTAGTAAAATCAACCCTGTGCATGGAATGCATTTATTTTCTCAAATTGTAGCTCGTATAGGTGCATATATCCTTCCAAAATACAATTGGGATAAAAGGGTTCCTCGAGGGACAAAAATAGCATGGGATAATCAGTGATTCCTGGAAAATCCATATTAAAGCGATTTAGAGATAAAAAGTACCCTTAACAGAAGAATGCCATTCCTTTGAAAATTGCTTTTTAACCATATTACTACTTCAAACTAACATAACAATGGAAATAAAGAAATGACAAAAACTTTTACACTTTCTCACCCCTTGAGCCTTGTCAACCTTACCTCCTCCTGGAGTACCATTTCATTGTAACGGTTATATTTGAAACGTACCATCAACGGAATTTGTAGATTTTGTTGTTCGAAAAGCATCATATCCTTACAGTAATCTATCATTTCACCAGCAAAACTTGTAAAATCTATCAAATTCTTACAGTAACTGATCACATTATGAATAAATTCATAAATTCTGCTAGATCCTAATTGTACCAGATGATATATAAGCAAAACTTGTACTCCCTTTGTCCTAAAATGATTCTCCTGTTTGAGATTTCACTTTTAGTACAATTTGAACTACAAATAAAAATTCAAACTGGACAATAATTATGGGACGGAGGGAGTAAAAATTTGTCAGATCGATCCTTACAAAAACATATCCAAGTAGCGTTCTCCAATTCGTTACTTCATTCATGGTAGGGCGCCACTCTATCATGTAATAATTGAATATGTATTTTAAAAATTAAAAAAATTGCTATATATGACACGAGAATGATCTTTTGATTAGACTCAATTCCAACTTTATTTTTAAATGATTAATTTGTTCCCTCATACCACATGTGTGAATATGTATAAATAGGTGGTCATCTATGCATTCCCAAGTCATGAAATAAACGAGTACAATCAGAAATCGAAGTTCTTCCAAGTTTGGAACTTGGTGGCCATTTTCTCCACTTCGTCCCAAAGAACTCCCCCCCAAAAGCCAAGAATCTGAGCTTGAGAAACAAAAGAAAAGAAAAATGGCCCTCCATTTCTCTCCTGATGTTATGGCTAATGTCTTCGGAATTCTTGGTACTTCCTAATTTTAAACACCCTTTTTCTAGCTGTATTTCCTTCGTTCATTTCATCTTCTTAGTTAATTTTCAGCTGTTTTAATTCCCCTTTTCTTTGCGTTTGTATTTTTTTTTCTTCCAGGCAATATAGTGTCGTTTATGGTGTACTTGGCACCTCTGTAAGTACTGTTTCAATTGTTATTTTTTTTTTTTTTCAATTAATCGAACTATACATAAGTCATGTAATAATAGTAATAATCAAATGCTTGTGGCTTAGAGTAATGCGGTTAAACTTTTGCTTTTTTTGGTGATATGTAAATATATATACAGGCCGACATTTTTTAGGATTTACAAGCTGAAATCGACCCAAGGATTTCAATCAATCCCTTATTCGGTGTCGCTATTCAGTGCGATGTTGTATCTTTACTACGCATACATCAAGAAGCACATGATCATCTTAGTGACCATCAACAGCATTGGATGCGCCATTCAATCTATGTACCTTTTGATTTTCATGATTTATGCAACCAGAGACGCTAAGGTAACTTTAAAAAAAAAAAAAAAATCACTCTATTACTCTAGTTAGATGTTGATGTTTGAACTGAAGATTTCAATATTATTATTCTCGTTCCTTTATCACTTGATTGAAACCTTCCCTTTCAACCCTAACATAAAAAACAATCCTAGTAAAAAAAATTTATTCCTATTTTCATTTAAAAATGGCTTCCGGTATGAGATAGAGACATAAGACACTACGAACTATTCCGGTGCTTGATAGAAACGATAACATCTCTCTTTCTTTTCGTTAATCTACATATATATATATATATATATATAGATTATCTATTTTACCTGAAATAGTTTTTTCTTTTGCAGAGGTTCACCACAAAGCTGTTGATTGGGTTTAACTTTATAGTTTATGGTGTGATAGTGGCTTCAACATACGCATTTTCTCACGGCAGTAACCGAGTCGCCGTAGTTGGTTGGATTTGCTCGGTTTTCTCTGTTTGTGTTTTTGCCGCTCCTCTTAGCATTATGGTAAATTAAAGACCATTTACACATATCTATCATCATTAACTTGACAACAACTGAATATATCAAATTGATAATTCAATTATTAATATAAATGGCTTAATTATATGTTACAGGTTAAAGTGATCAAAACAAAAAGCGTGGAGTTCATGCCTTTCTCGTTATCATTCTTCCTTACCCTTTGCGCCGTGGTATGGTTCTTCTACGGCTTTCTCATCAAGGATTATTACGTTGCTGTAAGTAATATTTAACTCCGTTTACGTAACAAAATTCAAATTTTCGTTACTTTACGTATAGTAATTAAATGTAGACCCGATTCAATCACTATATGGAATCGCGATAGTAATAATTTTACAAATGGGACTGATGATTTTTTGTTTTTTTCTGGATTTGGTTAATGTAGACGCCAAATATACTAGGATTCGTATTTGGAATAGCCCAGATGGTCCTATTTTGCATCTACAAGAGAGGTGAGCGGCAAGTTCTTCCAGAAGCAGACCTGAAAGAAATCATAACCGTCAAAGTTGTTGAAATCGGTGGAGTATTGAGCACGCAACCGGCCGACGACGTCCAAAAGGGTTGCGATTCATGTGGAAAACCCATTCAACCAACCGAATCCAACGTGTAATTACACAAAAAGATGGAGAAAAGGGGAATAAAAAGTGATGGAGAAAATGATGGAACGTAAAAATGAAAGTTTCAGAATGAAGCCATGCTTCTTACGTGCACGATGATCATCAGTTACGAACAATATTATTATTGTTGTTTAAGGAAATCAGTCCCATTCGAAGCATAGGTTTCGGGTTCCAACATCGGGAGTTACGTGCAATAAGAAAATAACTTACTCTTAATTTAATTAGGTAATTTAATGTCTGAATTGAAAAGATGTAGCTAAGCTGCATATAATTGGGAATTTTAGTTTAGTTTTTGTGGTATAAGTATTGAGGCTGATATATCGTACACTGCAATTATTGTATTTCATTTTCGGTTTCTCATATATCATCTTATGTCGTAATCATCATCACTATATATTATATAAATTAATGTAGATGTCTTTCTTTTTTCTATTTATTGCAAAATGAAACATCAATTTCCTTCCACTTATTTTATTTTTGATATCATATATATAGGATGAAAAGTTGCATAATTATTGTTCCATGTATTGCCAATTTGCCATATATGATTGTTGCGTGATACTTCCTCTGTTTTCTTCGTCCAAAAATAATTATGTGTTTGATGTAATTATTTTTTAGGAAGATATAATGTAGAGTGAGTATTCTTTCATTCTATCACATTTTTACATAAAAGTTACCAATCTCCCTTTTTGTATTTATTAAATGCTATATTTTAAATATTCTAAATCACTAACCACTTACGTGGGTAACGTTACAGTGCTTACAATTGATTAAAACTTGTTTAAGACCGAATTTTTGCATGTTGACAAAGTCATGAATTTGAGGTCACAATTTTTACTCTTGCATGTCGACAAAGTCATGAAATTAAGCTTCAAATGAATTTTGACAGAACATTACTTCTTCCTTTTATTTTTTGAAGTACCAATAGAATGGTGTTCTACCAATAAAATTTTTTAAAAAAAAATAAAAATTTCCCCTAATATGAATGCCACATAAATTATAGGAAAGAATTCATCCAACATGTTTATTGCAATATGAATCATTGCTCAAAATTATAGTATGGTCTCCATGATATTAGCTAACTCGTATAATTGTTTCAACGACATGAATTGGTTAAATGAACGAAACTAAAAGCTCTGCAAGTGCGCTGTTTAATTAGGGAGATGTACACTAGGGGAAAAATTTTGTTGGTTAATAACTAAACAGTCATAAAATGATTGTCGCCTTTGGCGAAGTTTTCTACCGTTTGACATTTGGAATTTAGAACCCTCAAGATTCATTTTTAGGATATTTTTCACACAAGTATTATCTTGGGACCAAGTAATTATAAAATTTTCACCGATATCCACATCATTTCTTGGAATTAAAGGTATGTTTATTTTGTTTTTTTAATGTGTGTTTTTAGGTATTTTTTTTATTGAGAATATGAAAAGGGGTATTGAAAATATAAAAAATATGTTGGGATGGGACGGTTATTAATATTTTAATTTAAAAATACCATAAAAAAATGAAACAAACAAAGCCTAAGTTTTCCCTATAAATATTTTCTCATTAATAATATGAATATCATTGCCACTAAGAAAACTATTGCAACAAAGCAATATACAGTACATTATTTATTCGAGGTTTTGGGCTTGGACCAACTAGATTATATAACTGAGATTCAAATCCAACTTTTACAGATAGGGCACAACTTAGTAGTGGGCTTGGGCCGATGAACAATCCATAATTTCTACATCCCGCAGCAGGAAATCGAGCTCTTCTTCCCCAAATTCACCCCCCGAAAAGAACATAGGAATTAGGGTTTGGAGAATTAGCTGAATTGCAAAACTCCCCTAATTGATCCACTGCCCACACTTCTGTAAAAAATTGAGGATTCCGTTGAGCTTTACATCGATGAAGGAAAAAACTGGGGACGATGGAGGCCGGAAAAGATTTAACGGCCAAAATTCGAAGACGAAGAAGAATATGCAGAGATTGGGCGGGAGAGGGCTTTCTCTTGAGGCATTCGCCAATGCTAAATCACATAACCCAAATGCTTATAATCCCGCCATTATCAGTAGGTCCTTTTGTCCCTCCTTGTTTGTGCTTGTTTTCATTCTTCTTTCTTTTTTCTGTGTTTGCTGTTACAGAAGTGTTATAAAAGAGTAACAGTATTCGCATTGATAGAGATATATATAGCTGTTTCTGTGGTCATTTCTGTTGTAATGAGATGTGAGTTGCCATGAAAAGTACTCTAGTTATGAATCTATAACCGTGAGTATTATCATCACTCGGATTAAAACTCATGTTTAGTACTACAAATGATGGTATTTTTAAAGTTCTTGGCCTGTTAGATATTGTTTATGCTGCCCGATTTGTAGCCCCCCTTTTTCCCTTTTGAGCTGATTAATTTCTGTTTTTTTTTCTTTTTTGTTGGTCTTTGCAGAGAAGCAGAAGGAATTTTATAAGAATGCTAAGTATGTGAAAAAGTACAAGAGCTTATTAAAACAAGAAAAGCAGCAGAATGAAGTCCCAACAACCAGGAGACCGAGACCCTTTGAGGTTTGAATTTTGCGTGGTCCACTCACTTATTTAGCTAGCTCAGTTAGTTAATTCTAGTTTTTCTAGTTTTTTCTATTGTCTTTGGTGTTCGTTAATATTTTGGGGATGTCCAAAGTATATGAAGTATCCCCTTGTTTTTTTTATCAACTCTGCCTACTACTGGTAGTTCTGTCCACATTGATGATGCCTTGTGGACATACAGTCTTCTTGGCTGCTGTCATGGATAGGAGTGTTAGCACATGCAGGATTTTTTTTTCCGAAAAGATTGTTTTCATTGATGAGATCTAATGTCTAGATGCCAATGTATGAATTAGGTTCACACAAAAAGCTATTTGATATTTAGGATCTGTCCTCCTGAAAGTCTGCGGAATTAGATAAAGATTGGAATGAATGGATTAGTACTTGTGTAGGGAGAATCGAAGAAGAAATTTTAGAAAGTTGCCATAAACTAGTGTTTCGTTATGGATCAAAGTGACGGGGATTTTATTGGGATGGACAAAAATAAGAGCAAGGGAGCACGCACTAAATTATGCTATTGTTGTAGATAGTCCATTTTCACGTACTAAATTATGCTATTGTTGTAGCTGAGAAATGAGAGTGGAGAAGTTGCCGATGGGAAGCGGGACCGAAAGAAAGAGAAAAAGAGTGAAGCACAGGTTCTTGAAGAGATAGCTAACAAGCAGCGGGAAGAGCAAGAGAGAGCCAGGATAGAAAGGGAAGCTTCTGTTCTAGCAAAGCAGGATGAAAAGCAAAGATCAGAAGCCCGAAGGAAATCTTTGAAGGAGAAGATGTTCAAGAAAACAAAGTCCGGACAACCTGTGATGAAATATAGAATCGAACATATCCTTGAAACGCTTCAAGGTTCATCGGGATAGGTTTTGTTGTATACATTGTTGTATATTGACCTTGTTAAATATCTCACTTGTAGTAAATTCTCCTTGTCGTCGAATGAGTAATTTTGTCCTTATTTTGGGCTTTTTTTTGTAATGGGACTACTGGATTAAAAGTACTGTTGTTTTCTTGACATTCTGATAAGGTGATAATGGTGTTTTCTTTGAAAATAAAAGCTAAGGTAGAACATTTTGTTTGGAGGTTATTCAAAGGTTGGGTTCCAGTTGAGGACTTGAGGTAGACAGGATTTGCAAAACCTGTGGTATCGAGTTTTTGTCTTTGGAACATGTCCTCTTTCATTGTAGCTTTAGCTTTGTGGCAGTTAGCAACTGTGAGATGGGATGGATTGCAACATCTAATGGGTAGCTTTACAATTGGAGCTGTCTGATAAAGGCAACCAGCAGGAAAGAATTCCAAGAAAGAGTGGAGGCTTCGGCTCATATAATATGGCCATTGTGGAAAGCAAGGAACGAGTGGCAATTCAAAAGGGAGAGGAAGGAAGCGTGGATGGTGGTGGGCAGGAGTTTCAGAGGATCAAGCTGGTAAGAGAAAATGCTAGTAGAGGAGCACAACAGCATGAAACTGGATCAGAGCTGGAAAGGGCTTTTAAATTTATGTTATAGCTACAACCTTGACTTGTCTAACAATTTGATACAAACTTGGGACCCCTTTGTGCCTTTGTGTGTGTGGTCAGAGAAGTGATTTGTTGTTACAAGCTCGTTTTGCTTTTTCTCAGGAGCTTATTACATAACTTGGGCTTGCGTCTGATCCAAAAGAAGCCTGCTTAGGAATAGTCTATTGTAGTTCAGTGGTCAATGGGCCGTAACCTCCATCAAAAACTTCTGAAACAAATTTCATCCGTTATCAATTGCTAGAGCTCAAGGCCCAGAAGTTAGATGATGCGGAAATCTCTCCCTCAAGTCAATAAGTCCGTACATTATAGAGCCAGATTTCCCTGCCCAAAGGCAAGAAACGAGACAAGCATTTGAGGTTTCATTAATATCCCCAAACTCTCTGTCCAGGTAAAATTAATTAAGTCCCCCCACTATCTTTAATTGATTCATTCATTCTTCAATGCCTCCTGCAAAAATCAATGTCCTAATATGTTCCATCTCATTCATTGACTCTATTTTTGACAGAGACACTGCTTCTACTGATCATTAAGAAAAGGGGAAAAAAAAAAAAGGAAAAGAAAGTAAAATCAGTGTTGTCCTGTCCAATCAGAATCCCTGAAAAACCACCCCCTATCCTTTTTATCATGACCTTTCCTCAGTAAATCCACCTCTTTCTCAGCTTTGCTCATTCCATCCTTTTTTTTTCTTTTTCTTTTTTTTTTTTTGTGGAAGGAACTCTAATACAGATATCTATCTGTGATAGAATTTTTAAAATAACTGGTATCTTATTTCATGTTCGGATCCATGCGAAAGGGAATGAGACTACTAGAAATCTCAGGCATTTCTGAGGAATGTTACAAAGTTTCGATAAGATACTAGTCATGACGATTTAAAATAAGGTCGATCCAAATAAAATTTCTAATATCAAACTACTTGTGTTTGATTTGGTATTCAATGCGATTTTTTCTGCTTGTGTTACAAAATATGAATATCATCTATGGTTTGAGATTCAACAATTAGATGATATGATTCTCCATATTAAACGCAGGTCCAAATCCAGATAAAGATGGTACAAGTAATAAGTAATTACCATAACCCAGGTACCCCTATCCTACGTACCACTACTATTTGCTTCTTTTTTTTTTTTTTTTGCATCAAAATGAGAGAAAAAAGAAAATCAAAGAGAAAGTCATGTAAGCAAATGATAGTGCAAAGTACGAATCCTAGAAAGAATAGAGTTTTTTTGAGGGCATGAAATTGACGGTTCAGGTGGGTTGAAATTGAACTTGGGTTGTTTGCCCAATTAAATACAGAATGCATCCAATGATCCGGAGTGTACTCCAAGTCATGACTGATTTAAATGCAGTACATGAGCCTGCAGCCAAAAAACCAAACCCAAAAACAAAATCAAACCCAGAAGATTATTAACTGGACATTGGCTGCAGAGCAGGGATCTGTGTCAAAAGATTACCAATTTATGAGATGATTGATGCCAATTACAAATTATCCAGGCACAAAATGACAACCTTAGTAATGATCACAAATGGGGTAAAAAAAAAAAAATTTATCACATTGCAATTGGAAAGGGAAAAACAGCAGAAATAGCAATTTGGAAAAAGAAAAGGGAAAGAAAGGGTTATCACATAGCACCACCACCCCTACTGTGCATAGGCCGGTTTGATGGATGTATATAAACTGCCGCCACAAATCTCCACCGTTATGGCGGTGGTGAGGAATCCAGATGTTATGACCAAAAGTTGAAGTGAAAACTACAATGAAATCTGCCCTAAAGAATCTCTATCACATCATTTTTTTTTTAATCCTTCTATTTAGTCTTGGATGGAGCAACCCAGCAACATTGAATCTTTTGGTCAATTGTCTTACTCATCAAGGTATGTATAATTCAACAACAGAGACTAATACTAGTTATTATGTTAAAATTATGAAGACTGAACTCTTTTAAATTAAGTCGTGAAACTAAGAAGTAGGGTTATCATCGTTTCGACAAAAAAAAAAAAAGTAGGGAGTTAATAAGTCTAACTAAGCATAAAGAAAAAGCGAGAAAGCGCACATATCTTTAGCTTGTCACTTGTAGACCATTAGTCCATTACTATTTACTAAGTACTAAAAAGAGGAATCTGAAACTAAAGATTCTTGCCCCCTAAGTCGGTGCCATGCGTGTAAATAATTCAATTTTCAACTTAAGAGTTAAAGACAGAAAGGTCTTAGTAAGAACAAACACCCTTTTTAAATGGAATTGGAATTTTGATGGTTATTTTTTGGAAGAACATCCTTTTTGACTCTTAGTATGTGTAATAGTGAATCCCATCCAAATCTAATTCCCGTTTGCCATATTAGCATAATATTGGAGAATGTTGATTTAATCACGTGTTCGTCGAACTCAAACCTTTCACTTTAAATCAACCCACTCAAAATTTAATTTTAAGGAACGTGATCCATATGCCAATTTTAGTCATAAACTTTTCTATTTTTTTTTCAATTCCTAACGAAATAAATTTACCAGTTGATAGACAGGTGATAAAGTGGTAAGACAAAAAATGGATGAAAAAAGAAGGGGACTAATGTAAATAATTGAACAAAAGGCTCAAAAGACTGGAAAGAGTGCAGGGGGAGAGAGATGAGAAAATCGTGCTGGAAATCTGGGAGAAATGGACTGAGAATTTTTTTTTTTTTTTGGGGGGTGGGGGAGGGAAGATGAGATCATGATTGGAGAGGACGATGATAATGATGAGATTTTGTTTCATAAATACGTTGAAACGTGTTTTTGTGTTAGGAATCAGTAATCATCATCATCATTCATCACCCCCCAAAATACATAAAGATATAGTACTATATTTTAAAATAAAAAAAAAATTCTCCTTTGCCAATTCATTATTATTATTACATCACTTTTTTTCCCTATGCAGTGTGACAGAGCTAGCTCATTCATGCCAAAATACTAACAGTTCTGAAATTTGAATTAGAATCATTACTACTGTTTAACATTCCATGGCGCTCTCTTGTCTGACTCCCAAAGGCATGCTTTTTAATTCAACTCAGCCTTTGGTTTCTGCATGATGAATATTGCTATACGATGGGTCGTTGTCAAATTGGTCCTTCTCTCCAGTATCTTCTTCTTCGTCTTCTTCATGCTCAAGGATATTCACTCATTTCAAACCCCCAATCAATGCAAATTCCCCTCTTTTTTCAGTGAATTATGTATTTGCTTCACTAAACTGTACTTAATTCTATACATATCTACTACAAACTTCTGGTGCCTTTTAGACTACGATTCACAGTATGAGGGTGTTAAGGTGTTAAGAATTATCATATATCGTTAGCATGAAGAAACATCGATCTTATATAAGTTTTAAAAACCAATTCACTCATTGTCAATTGATTTTCAGATTAGAGTCCAAAGTATTTATATAGGGAGGAATTAACGAATTTAGAGTAAAATGGAAATGGAGCAACTGAATCAAGAGAGGAAAGTGATGCCAAATGGTCTTCCCTCATCATTCAAATATTTGAGAGTTACAAAGATGGTGGTGGGGGAAGTGATTTAGCGTGAATAAGGTCATTAGTAAAAAAGCAGTTTGGTGAACACTGTGCCAATCCCTCCGAATCTGTCAAAAATTTGGGCACTGCAGTCGAAGCCATAACCCTTTTCTTTAACACTCTCTCTCTCTTGCTGCCACAGATTCTTTATTGCACACTTTTTTTTCAACATTAAAAAAAGAGAAGGAAGAATAAAGTAATAATAGGTCCAAACTCCAAACTCATGAAGTACGACCCACTAATGGTTCCTTTCCCATGATTTTTCTTCTCCCTGCATGCTAGAATCCAGCAGTAACAATCGCCTCTTTTCTTGGTGTCTTCTTTAGGCTTTAGGGTTTGGATTCTGATGCCAAACTTGCAGGCCATCATCATAAAAAAATATACAAGTTTTACACCCAAAAAGGTTGAATTATTTATCAAAACAGGAACCATCAATCAAATCGAGTTACAGAATAAATGGATAGACAAGGGAAATGGTCAAATGAATTTATTGCCAAAAATGATACAGAAAGGGTACAGTTCTAAAGGACACTACAATGCTACAACACAAGGATTAAGTTGCAAATAGTCTACAAATAGTATACATGTTCATTACACCAAGCCACCATTGACATAGCTTGGCTGATACACATTATAACATAAGGGCTACTTCCCAACTTCTTATTGATGAAAAAAGAACCTAAATGCTACAAATTTTGCTCAGCCATCAGTAAAATTAATGGCATTAGAGCAGCTCCTGAGCTATCTTATAACAGCTCTGAATCGTTGCTTTGTATCTGGAACTCCCACGGGTCGCTGCAAACTACAAAAAACCATCATGAATTGAATCTTACAGCAATGGATTTTCCATCACACAGGGAGTTTACCTGTTTAGCAGATAAGCAACATTCATATATCACAAAATGGCCCCAAACTGACAATTAAATCTCAAGAAAACCTCAACACCGCTTCCTCATCCATTGTCCAAACGAAAGAGGGCATGTCAAACCTTGGCCCTGCCACAGTACGGTAAACATAGAGTTTCTCTACAGGACTGTTCTCCGGCCTTGAATCGGGAGGTCCCCTCTCATCTATTACTTCCACATTTAGCCTCGGCATCTGTTGGCCTAACAGCTTGCATGCTCCAAAACTTACCGAGCAAGAAGACATCCAAAGGGATCGCATTGTCTCCAGTTTCGCAGCATTGGCCAAGAGAGCCTTGTCCCCAAATGGACAGTCCCTGATTTCAAGCTTCCGGAGGCTATCACAACCAGAGAGCACATGATGGAGGCCCAGATCACTGTCCCCAGCAAAGGCTACAGAAAGCATTTCTAATTTCTTCGCATGTGTTCCAATGTATTCAAACACGCGATCAGTAAGGAGGCCAGATAGGGAAAGCCGACGAAGTTCCTTGCAGTGTTCTACAATAGCCCCAAAACCGGAATCAAGAGGTTCAAAGGTTAAATAATCAGGAGCTCTAGGTTCAATTATGCATAATCTGAAACAAATAAAGTTAGGGCGGTTCTTCGCAATCGAGATTAAGGCAGCATTTGACATCCTCCGACAGAAATAAAGTACTGATTGAAGCTTGGGACACCCTTCTGAGACCGAGACAAGGCCTCTTTCAGTCAATGCCACATTTTCTTCTGCATTGTATGGATCAGAAGGAAAAACCCTCAACTCTTTTAAGTCTTTACAAGATCTGGCTAGCACCTCAAGACCAGTATCTTCAATGTAATCCAAGACCTGAATCGAGAAGAGCTTAGTCAACAAGATGCCACATGCTCGAGGATCGATTAGAAAAGGGGAAAATTTTTAAATAATTAGACAGATTCCAAGAATGACAAGGAAACAACGATCACAGTAAGAGACTAGAAAAGACAATGACCAAGGTAATGGTTCAACCAACCAAACTTATACCCGATACAAATAGGGAAAACTTAACACAGCACATTCAACTGTTAACTTCCAGATCATTGTCCGTCAACTCACAAGCCAGAAAAAGAGAACCCATAAAAGTTAACTACACGGAAACAAATGAATTAGAGAGTACACTTAAAAGGAAATAAGACTTACCCACAGACACTGCAAACTATGGCATTGGCTAATGAGCTTTATAAGATCAGGGCTTTGGACAGTGGTATAGCTTAAGTTCAGAGAAGTTATCCTTGAGCAAACTGAATACATAGCAGGAAGATAAGCCGGAACCAGATCCCAAAATCCAGACAAGCCTTTGAGATTCTTGCACGCGGAGAAGGCATCAGCCAAGCTAGAAAATACATCAGGTCTGATCTCAGTGGAGTAAGCACCAGTACCAAACTCCTCCAACTGGGGGGCACGACGTAATAGTGAGGGTAGTTTCTCAAGTGGCACAGAGCGATTGAGACGCAGTGTCTTGAGATTAGAACATCGAGCAACGAGACGCTCCAATGCTGAATAACTGACCTCTGATCCTAAGCAAGCAATGTTCAATGACACCAATGATGTGTATGAATCAGGAAAATGGCTCAGCCAATGCCCACTCAGGTCATCCACGTCACTCTCACGGAGGTCTAGCTCCCTCAAATTCCTATACCAAGTCCAATAAAGATTATAAAATAAAAAGGTTGCCTTCAAATTTAGAAATCCATAAAAAATCATGCATGATAGAGTCTAGTTCAGTCTCCAATAACAACACCTAAAAACAGCAAACAGGACAACCACAACAGAAAAATTCGCATCCCTACTAAATAACAAAAGTTACAACAGCATGCCTATCCAAATCCTCTTCATACTTGAGAATCAGATGCAGACCAAAATCCAAACGGAAAGTTCCCATGAATCAAAAGAACTGAGATTAAAAATCCGGAAGTGTAAGCTAAACAGTACACCCAAAATGCAGAAATTGCCCAAGAAATCGTGAAGCAAAACTTCCAAGTAAAATGTCCTACAATAGTAAGGTAAAATAAGGCACGCAAAGCCAAGGTTAGAAGCACATCCAAGGGATGACATAATCCAGTCATACAATAACCCTGCTTCCATGATCTGAAGCAGAATTCTTCAGACTCAGAAAAAACGAAAAGACACTAGGTAATCAAAAGAGGAAGAAATCTTAGATTTGCCTACAAATCACCAACAAACAAGAAAAATCGTCCACATCAAATCGTTTACATCCTATCCGTCATGTAAATCTAAAACACAAAGATTGATTTTCACTATTCACCCAAACCCACCGTAAAGTTGACCGGACCTTTTCACCAACTCTTTCAATCACTGCTACTCCCACTACTCCAGCATTGCACAAGATAACAGGGTACCCAAATCAAAAGAAAGATGCGAACTGTACTTTCCTAAACAACATAAGAAAGAATCTACTCCATTTGAAAACAACCAAGGAAGATGGGAGGAAGAAAAAGACACCTGCAGTTAGCAGCAATGGAAGCCAATCCGTCGGTGCTGAACCCTTCACAAGACGACAAAACCAAGACTTTGAAGTTCTTGAAGCTCTTGGAGATCAACTCCAACGACTCATCGGAGACCACCATTCGCTTGAGCCTGATTTCTTCAAGCCAAGGGTAGGCCCCAGCCATGGCGACAATCCAAGGGTCAACATACCCACCCCAACCTTCCGGCACCAAATTGAAGTCGGCGAAATGCGGCTTCCCTTTCAGCTCCACCGATCTCACTTCCGGGAACCGGCGGATCAAGATCCCGGGGCTCACCGCGTAGCAGTTCCCGATGAATATTTTCCTCCGGCACCACCTCTCGATTTCGTACCACGACTTGCACACCAGCGACACCGCGTTCCGGTCCCTGTCGGTGCTCAGGAATGAGAACACGTGTTCCAGTACCTCCTCCGGAAACGACGTCGTCGTCAAGTAAGCCATTTTTTCCCCTACCTTCCCTATTTTGAAAAATTGAAAGCTAACCCAAAAAAAAAGCTCGAAACTTCCGAACAGTAAAATGCACAAGAAGAAGCTGGGTCAAAACCGTAATTTGACCAGCTCCGGCACAAACAAGTTCAGCTGTGGTTCTCCTCAGATCTGAAGCACCATTAAACGAACAGTAATAGCTGGGGAGATTTGCTACAGTGACTTGGCAGAATCAATGAAGAAGCAAAAAGAAGTTCGATTTGTTTTTGTTGTTTTTTTTCTAGAGAGAGAAATTGAAAGAAAATGGAGAAAGAGAGAGAAAGTTTGAGAGTGTCTGAGAAAACAGTGGAGCGACGGTCGAGTAAGAAAGAAGAAGAGAAGCAGAGTTAATACTGGTGAGAAGATAAGGTTTTTATTATGTTAACTTTGGGGTAAGGTCAGATTTTTAACCAGGGTTGAAAGGAAAAAAAAAATTTGGGGTCAAGTTGGTTGAGATGCATCAACGGCTGGGCAGTTGACACGTAGATGAGGGAGAATTGTAGCCGATGGATGTGCGGTGCGATGGGTGTAGGCTTATCCGTTCGCGACGAGGCGCAACCGCATAAAACGGGTGTGGGGCGGGCGGGTCGAGAAATGGCCGAGACGGTCATCACGAGAAAACGACGACAAAGTTTGGGTTAAAAACGGGAAACCATTGGAAACCCCTTTTATTTTGAGTTCTCAAACAATTCGGTCCTCAATATTCATTTGTTTTTTATAGTTTGAGTGCTCCACACTTCAAAATGGACAACTTTGGTCGGTTTCATTGACATTGTTTTAGCAATAAAAAAAATAACAAAAAATTTTACTATTTCACATCTCTTTCAAATATGTATGAACATGGAATTTTTTTTTTTTACTATGTAAACATTAAAGATTGAGGGACTATAAATTTCTTTTTTTCCCTCATTATTATTATTAAGACCGCACTTCACAAATAACTCTTATAGTTTTGTGTAGTCTCTAGCGAGATGCCGATTAATTCTTATAAGTTTATTTTCACTTTGGGTATTGTTTTATTTTAGTTGGCTGCAAAAGTGGAGATATATGTAAACCAATTTCACTTTGTTATTATTGTTTGAGAAAATATATAATTGCAAATATTACTCGAGCAATGAGTTATGTACTAGCCAAAATGTTTGTATGTCAAATATTACACAATAAAGATTGACCTTGTAACCAAAGAAAGAAAAATTGACCAATTCATAAATATTGAGGGCTGAAACTGAAAGTGATAAAATTTCACTGTTAGATTGGAAGAGGGGGGAGAATCTGATGAAAGCAGTTGCACGGCTGGATCTGGTGGATCCGATTCAGAGGAAGGAGAAGGAGAAGAAGGAAGAGGGGGATGTGTGGGGGGGACCACCGACCACGTAATTGTGATAGTACAATCACACACAGAACAGAAGAAGGTACTACTCCTTACTACTACTATATGAAAACAACTTTTTTTATTAATGGGGAAATTATTCAAAATTAGTTTAAATCAAAACAAAAAAAAGAGGGTTAATGTAGGAATAATATGATGGTGATTGGGGTTTTTAAAATATTTAATCAAATGTCATCAGGGCCGTCCAATCATCTCTCCTAATATTGCCCCTTTTTTTTCCTTTTCTTTTTCTTAGCTCTTTTTTGGCGTTATTCATAAACCCATGTAGTTGGACTGGCACCTTCTTTCCTTGGGTGAGTGAGAGTTGCTTTTTTGTGTTTGGAGATATAATAATGTTAATAATTGTTGTTGACATTTTGGATTAAATTTCTTTTAAAAGAAAGGTTAAATAAAAAGAGAAAGAGGAAAAGATCTTCATCTTTCCTTGTTTTAAAAAAGGTTTGGTAAAGAAAGTTTAACTAGTTGGAGAAGTATTTGGTATGCTTAACATCTACTAGTAATTATGGTAAAAAACAAAAACACATATGGGGAAGTGTACATGGCTTTTTTCACTACTCACTTTCTATTTTGAGTTAGATAAATTTATACCTTTTGAATTGATAGTTTCCTAACTCAAGAAAATGAGGTCTCTTAATCAGCTCCAAATTGTAAGGACATCAACTAATAATTGTCCATTTAACACATGTCGTGATTTTTTCTGTACACATCGTTTGCTAATTTATAGAGTCGGTGTTAATGTGTAGTGTAAATTAGATGAATTTAGTCACTCATTTCAAAGGTTTCAATTATTCTTATTATATGGATGATAATTGTGATTCAACTATTCGTATTTTTGGCTTAATAATTCAAATCACTAGACTATTATCATTATCATTATTCAAATATCATTATATACATGTACTGCGAGATATTGGAGTACTTAATGCATATTGGTGATGAAATGAAATTATAGAATGCGGAGATAAGTGGTTGAGGGGCCAGTGTGATTTTGGGGCCTGCTGATGAAGACTCAGAAGAAAAGTGGATTGATAAGTGATTACCCAATAAAATTTTTAATTAAAATATATGTTGAAGAAAGAAAAAAAAAAAAAGGAAGAGGAGAGAACAGTGAAATGTCAGAGGGTGAAAGGGACATGATAATATGGGAGGAGGGGCAGTCCTTCAGTATGGAGTCCATGGACCTGTCCTTTTTATGTCGAAAGCTGCTACTACCTCTCTTCCTATGGTACTGTAAATTATAAAAGCTTTTTTGTATTTTTTTATTTTTTTTTTGGGAGTTTTGAAGGGTCCAGTTTCAATCATAAAGTGGTTTATTAGTCCATTAATAAATCATGACCATCCACTTGGACATCTCTTTTGCAGTTTTTACCCCTCCCCCCCCATCTCTCTCTCTCATCGTCCTCCTCGTTCACAATAATTACTACTCTACAGTGTTCAAAAGAACAATTTTTTTCTATAATGTAGTCTTTCATCATTCCACTCCACCTCAACACAATGTTTTGGATAATTGGAGCCATCACCACACCACACACACACACACACACACAAAAGAGAAAAAAAAAAAAGGAAATAATAATAATCATCATTTATGCATGTATTGTTGTTGTAGGATATGTAGAAAATTTAGGTAAAGAATAACTTTGACTTTTGAAATAGGACTTCTTTTAATGAAGAATTTATTTGAAACTATATGTCATTTCAATTATATTAGTGCTTAGAAGTTAGAACTTTAGAAGTATTGCTGACTTTCTAAAAAAACAAAAACAAAAACAAAGTAGTAAGACCGGCAATATTACCTACACACCAAAAAAAAAAGGATTATTACTACCCACTTTTGCTGTTAATGACTCTCTTCGTTATCAGGCGGGGGGGGAGGAAGGGTGGAAGTTTAATTAAGGTACGCAAGTGTGATGAGCTGTGTAGCACGTAAAGCATAGAGAAAAGTTTAATTGGGGCGAGAGATCTCAAGGGAGAAAGAGATTAATTTAATTATTAGCAATAAACTAATAATAATTGAATTACTAATAAACAATGGGATTTGATTAGTAAGCCCACGCTTGGTTCTCCGGGAATCTCTCTTCTTCCCCTCCACTCCACCCCCTCGAGTGGCATTAATACGGTACTACTGCCTTAATTGGACTTTGCTGTTATTTGCAGAGAATTGGATTTCGTAATTATTAACGAAATAACACACCTGAATTCAGTGATCAATGCTTGAGCTTTGGTTTTCATTAAGCTCGGTGCACCGCCGATCAATATATAGTTCCGACTTCAATTAGATATACATGTATCATAACCACATATTATTAGGAGCTTCTTGTTGTAAAATCGTATTGTATAGTAAGACTTTCTCAAATACGGAATTTCGTTACATTGTGTTACAATATCACATATTAACAAAATAATGGAATTTTTTATTAGTTGGTAAAATTTCCATTTGCATAATTCTCGTCGTGTCATAGAATATGTGAATTATTTTTCTTGGAGACAAAAATATTACTCCCTCTGTCCTAAAATTATTATCTAGTTTAAGATTTCACTTTGAGTATAATTTGAATTAGAAATAAAAGCCCAAACTGGACAATAATTATGGGACGGAGGGAGTATATACAAAATACTATCTCCGTTCCAAAAAAAATAATCTCACATTGAGTTTTGAGATTTGAACGAGGTTTAGTATAAATTTGAAAACTTAATGTGAACTATTATTCTGTGACGAATGTAGTATAAGAGATTGCAATTAAAGGAGATTCAGAAACAAACTATGCTCTGGCAAAACTCTACAGCTATCCACCAAAATTAACACACGATATTTTGGAAGAATACCACTGGAACTGGGCAGGCCGGTTAAGAAAGAATTAAACAATATCATAAGAGTATTATTATGATAATCTTCCAGGCTGAGAGCTTCTGTCCAAATCGATGTGTGATTTACGAGGTGTGTGTGTGTACACTGTACACTAATCTAGTACTCCCTCGTTAAGTTATTCAGACAACTTTAATGTTCCTGTTTTATTTAATCCCATTTTTCCTCCTGTTAACTACGAGTTAGTACTATTAATTAAGCTTTTTATTGGTTGAACACTTGAACTAAACTAATCAAGAGTTTTGTAGAATGCGACAAACAAACGGTAGCTACCAGCTCATTTTAAAGTTCACTAATTGATGAAGCTTCCTTTGAACGTTGATATTTTTCGTTGTTGTAACGCTGAGAACCCAAATAAATAAGGGCAATTAATTTTGAACTCACTGTAATCGCTTGTACACTAGTACATTAAAACCGTAACTTTTTAATTAGATCATGGATGCTCTAATCTAATCACATAGGTTAATATTCGTTCTGATGTCATATTAAACACAAAGTTATGAGATTAGAATTCAATTGTGTTTTTCTGATTGTATCCAACACAATTGTCTCAAAGTCGTTTTATCCAATTACTCCCTCTGGTACTCAACATAAGCCATTTTGATTTGTTCTAGGTTGTACCTAATACGTATTTTTAATTGACGAAAAAACCTAAAAAATATTTCCTAACAATTAAGAGAACAGAACGAATGCGAAAATATATTTTTAAAATTTTTTCGTTAATTAAAAATATATACAAAGTGAAACTTAAGATAAATCAAAATGGCTTGTATTAAAGACCGGAGAGAGTACTTAAACAAAACCAACGAAATGCAAAAATATGTAGGTGTTAACAAAGGATATGTGATTTGTAGAACTTAGCTAATCAAATAGATTTATATATCGCATTCCAAAGTCAGTAGCTAGATAGACATTACCCTGATTTCCACCAAAATCTTTAAACAAAATGAAAAAGTGGCTGCAATTTTTGTTTTTCCCCGGTGAGTTTCTTGACCAAATTGCCATACGCAAAAAGACTAAAATTCAACAATGCCGTGCCTAAATCATAGACTTCCGCAAAGTTATGGTATGAATTTCTTATTATAGTCTTTGAAATTTCGTCATATCTGATTAAAAAAATGATGGGATGAATTAGCTTTAAATATTTCAAAATTATATGCATACATTTACTTGTATTTATCTTGATTGTGATCCTCCAACTAGTCCTTTTTTAATATGTTTGGGGAATTTGTATTGTTTTCTCACCATTGATTAATTTAGTCAACTAAACATTAATACTAAACAGGAAAAAGGATAATTATTGAAAAAAAAAACTGCATCTTCACATCTCTTTAAGCATATTCATAATTCATTATTTTTTTAATTTATAAAAAGTTACTCCAACGAAAATCAAACCTGATCCCACCCAATCCTTCCCCATTCCTTTGTTTTGTCTACATGACTTTTTAGTTTGTAGTACGTATCATTAATTAGATCTGTAATTCATGCAAAATTATGCTTCACTGTCAATCTTTTAACAGGACAGATTATTATTGGGTTGAAATTAGGCGCACATGACCGTAAAGCTAAGTTGGGATTACGTCAACTTTGATGATAGTGGGGGAAAGTACTGATATTTTTTTAGCAATTTAATTTTATTTATAACTTCATCTATCTTAGTCAGTAATCATTCTTATTTTTTAATCACTAGCTTACCACTTCTCTCTCTCTCTAACTTATTTTTGTTATTCACTCTCTCTCACACATAGTCACACACTGCCATGTTATTATGAAGAGAGTTATAAGGTGGGTATGGAGTTGGATTTCATTGCCTAATTTTTTATTATATCTTTGAAATGGCTTTTGCATGGATAAGAACCCCACTCTGGATGGGAATCGAACTATGGTCTAATACCAGAAAATACAAAATCCTAATTACTAGACTGTTATTCAATTTTTATATTTTTAAATTAATTATCTGTCTTCATTATGCCAAAAGAGGGGGAAATCAACCCCTCAAATATTTACACAAGTTTAACTTCAAACATTTACAAACCCTAAAATAAACCCTTTCTCCTCTATGGTGCTTGCTTATGCCCTCACTGCTTTGATAAGAAAGAATGTGCAGCTCATCTAAAAAGCAAAGTGGTTTGGCATCGCAAATTGGTGTATAATATAAATATATAATTGGAAATTCATGTATGGTACGTATGACACTGTACTTGAAGTTATAGATTATAGTAATTGAATTATTTTATGGAGAATAATTACAAAGATTTCAGGGCATCATGGAACAATGATCATACATACCTGTGCTGGAAATTGAAAGATAGAGAAACTCTGAAAAGCATTGAGAAAAAAGCCACCACATAAATTATATATTGTGACTGTATGTTTTGCACGTCGTGCAAACCATTTCCAGTTTAAAAAATATTTATATAGCAATACCATGTATACTTTGAAATGAACTCAACTAAAATATAGAGTGGTACGATAAGTTTTCTTAATAATCAGCCTTGGAAAATTTATTGAATTTGAAATTTAATCAATATGTTTAATACAATTTACAATAAATTTCACATAAATTTTAAGACGAAATGCAAAATAACAACCACAAATATAAAAGGTCTTTAAGTACTCTCGGCAAAGTGTGATTGGTAGGGCAGGCTGGTTGGTAATGAGTTCTCAATAGTCAAAACAAATTACATTGCATTTGCAACCAAAGAAGTCTAATTGATACAAAATTAGCCGCAACTCCACACTAGAATTTAGAAAATGATGCATCATAACCCTATACATAATCTTTAAAAAAAGATTCTTCAATCTTTTGATTTCTTCCAAATTAAAAGAAAAAAAAAACGATCTTTTTCCCGTCAATCTATCTTATATTTGGCCTTCTGAAATTCATTGATTGTTGTGTAGTGTCAATCAAGACGTGTATGTTATTTTCTTCTTAAGAGTTCAAATTTTTATTTCAAAGGGGTCGACCATCCACGCCATCTGTTCAACAAGCATGTTATGCTCACCTTCCCATATAGCGCTTAGTATTGCTTGTAAACGTAGTTTGTCATTGCTAAGTTCGTAAAATAATTACTCTCTCCGTTTTTAAAATAACTGTCTAATTTAAAGTTTCATTTTAGCATAAAATGATTCATCATTTCACATATTCAACCACAATATTTATTCACTCTTGATTGGTCCATTCCCCTCTATTCTGTCTGTTCATGATTGGTAAGTTTAGTAATAAAACGTAACCTGTAATAAGTGCTAAATAATAGTACTAATCGCAGGCCGAGAAAGTTTCCCAGATTTAAATGTTTGATTATGGGGCCTAAGGCTATGGCCCTTATAATTAAGCACCAAGGATAATGGCAATGAAATTATGTTAGATTTGGGCGATGCAATTATAAGAAATGAAATTATGGTTCTTCCAAAACAAAAGTACCTACTCTCAGAAGTTTTTTAACTACCGGTAATGATATTTTGGTAGTAGGGACTCATAATAATTTTTACATTATACGAAGTATTACCTGATGTGTGTATATATATATATATATATATATATATATATATTTGTTTTATAACCTACAAAATCATTAGGAATTTGTAACTGTGAATATAGCTACTATTCAAGCATCAAAATGACTCAATAATGCATGCCACACACCTTCAAGTACTTGCATCACGATATCTAATTTAATTCTGATCATTAAAGTTTCAAGCACTAAAAGTCGACGAATTGACTTCAAATAATCTCCTAAGTACATCATTAATTGCAAAAACAACTAGTCAAATAATCGGATTGCAAATGATTGAATAATCTTATTTGATGCATTTGTTTGATTTTAACAACACGAGTTTGAAGGGTTTAAGATGAATCGTTTTTATTGCAGTTAAACTAAATTTAATTCTAATTTTCTTTTTTCTTTTTTTTTTTTTTTGGTTTATACTCAAATTGAATCCGAATTAGTTGTGAAATAAAGTTTTAGAAAACGGATATAGATTCCGAAAATAATTAAGCTGCGAAAATTAGGAATATCCATGGACCAGAGACCAACTTTAAATTTTTATTGGAATTACTTTTTAGTATATACTGTTGCTCTGAAAAAGTTTTTAAAAAGAATTTCAAATTTTTGGAGAAAAGTTGAAGCCGGAGAATCCAAGACAGAGATGACTCACCCGATTGTCGGCCTTGACTATTTTATAATCCTACTTCATCAATCAAACAATTTAAACATGAGAAAATAATGTTTGATTTTTTTTTTCTTTCAGACATTTGAATAAGGAAAAAGAAAAAAAAAAAAAGTATTCGTCCAATTACTTCAAGGAGCAGGAGGATGTGCTTTTGTTTCTTCAAGGAACGTATCAAAAAGTTGGAGCACCATCATGATGAACTTTAGAAATATAATTTTGACCGAATGAAATATATAAATAAATAAATAGGTGAATATATTTAAAATTTTTCTGCTGGTTATGTATTATCCTTCCAATAATAATTAATAAATAAATACTAGTCTATATTTTTTATGTAAAAAGTCAGTGAATAATTTTCATTGATACGTGGTTGTGGCTGCACCTAATTTCCATGCTCCTTCTCCCAGATAGTGACGAATTCAATCAAACTATTTTTCAATTAATTGTCGACTGAACCAATTTGTCTCTTGCAAAAACTCATTCTATAAATTCTGAAAAGGGGAAAAAAAAAGGGCAATAAAACTACACAAAATTAATAAATTATCGTAGTCCCTCCTCGGAGGAAGCTGCTATGAGAAAATGAAATAAATTTACCGGAAGTTTCTTTTCGATTTTGAATTTATTTTGAGGACCTTAACTACTCGAGTGCAATAATAATAATAAAAAAAAAGTAGTTCAATCAATTTTCAAAACGGTTGAATCATAATTAATAATAATCATTTGAAAAAAAAAATGGAAAGTATCACAACATTTGGATATTGTTAAATCATTTAATTCTCGGTACGACGTAGTCTTTCTTGAGTTAAAATGACAAGTGAAGGATGAGCAAGTTTGTGAAGAGTAAATTAATTGGAAATGAAACTAGGGAAGCTTCGGGTGAAGTTACGAGTTGTGAAGCCAATACAGGAAAATGTCGTCTAAATGGACAAGATTTACAGCTAGCCCCTGCTGCCGTACGTGTTCGTATGTTCCATTTTTCATGTTTTTACAAGCCGTCGTCACACTAGTCAAATATTAATTACCTACTTAATACAATTACTTAGTAGTAAAGTAGCAAGAATGGTCGATTCCACAAACAAGGCTACCAAGTACCAAGTTAAAACTATTTCTTATTATTATTTAGATTAACAATTTATCAATTTTAAACTATTCTAAACCTAAAACTAACAATTACAATTATTTAAAGATATAAATAAGTAAAAGAAAAACCTAGGGCAAAGGGTTCACCAACGACTAATCAGTTTAATTTAATCGATAAATATGTGATTTTCGACTCTCATTAATCTCACAACAATTCACCAATTTAAAAATTATACACTCTCGTGTTATAACCCTCTTACTTAAACTAACCATATGACTACTCTCGTGACTATAGGGATTAATAAAAGCACATTAAGAACTTTGGAATTACTAGTCGCAAAGGTGGTGTTCCTACTCTCGTGGCTCACTATCTAAGTTTATTATTCCTACAAACTAATACTAGCCTCCTACTCTCGCTACTTCAGCTAGCACCTTAAAGCATGCAAATATTGATCAGGTATTCACATGTATGAAAAACAAGAAAAATAAATATTAATTAATGAAAAAGTCACAATCATAACTTAAATTAAATGAAATAGTACAGTGGCTACTTCCAAAACCCTAGATTAAATAATTTAGCTACACATTATTTCAAAAATAAATAAAACAATGAAATCAAGGAGAGAAAAGTCGCAAAAGTTGAGTCAGAAAATTGATCTGCTCCTCTTGGCGATGATGGTGCGTGAGTGATATTGATGGGTGCTGCTCGCATGGGTTTTGGTGGTGGAAGGTGGGTGATTTGGTGCGTGAAAAAGGGCGTGGGTTTTGGTGGATGAAGGTGCTTTGTTGGAGGTATGGTTTTGGAGTTGATGATGATGATGTGATGGGGTGCTGGAGCTGGTGTGCGTGGTGATGGGGTGCTGGAGCGGCGGTGATAGTTTAGGAGAGGTGATGGTCGGCGGAGGAGTTGGGCTGGGGTTTGGTTTTTTTTGGTGAAGGACGGTCAAGTTTTTCGTCTCAAAAAATAAAACCCTACGTCCTCTTTTTATAGGTTTCGTCAAATCTTATTTCTTCAGGAATAAGAAAGTTATTTTATTTTTCAAGCCAATTTAAATTAAAACTCCTCCAAATCTTCAAGTGCTTCAATTTCTTCTTTGTCAATTTAACAAATCTTCAATTCTCCCTTTGAATTTCTTTTCTTTTCAATTTAGTTCAAAACCTCAACAATTCTTCCATTTGAGCATAAAACCTACAAATAAAGATAAAATCATATAAATAGCATATTTGTATTCAAAATATATTGCAAAAATCACAAATTAGGGATATAATAAATAGGTAAAATATAAGCATATCAGTTTTGCTTTAAATGCAGCTGATTAATTCAATAGTACTCTCATTCGTCCGTCTCAGAAAAATAAATCATTTTCATTTCAGTGTATTGTTTTATTTCAACAAAATAGATTGTTTTTCTGGTAACTGGTAATACTATTTATACAAAAAAAAAAATAAAAAATAGCACTGTAATAAAATTTGGAGAGATTATTAAAGTGTTTTCGATTTGCCAAAAATTCAAGTTACTCAACAACTAAGCGAGTAAGCTTGAATTTAAGCAAAGATTTGAACATTAGGTCGAAAATGGAGTAGTGAGAATATTAGGTGAAGCAAAACTAGTAGATAAAACATGATTCTTTTCTCATTAAAAAGAAACCAGTAATTGCTTCTTCTCCATCCTTCAATTTTTGATCTGCAACTCATCTTGGTTGTGAAAATTGTCAATTCCGATTTTTGAAGTTTCTTGACTGAGTCGACAGAAAACTCCGAGTCTAAGAGAAGAAAATGGGACCTGGTGGAGTCGGATGGGGACCGAGGCGACGACCATGGGGACCTTACCCAGTTGGGCCAGTTGAATATTTCCGTGGCTTTGCCGATTGCATTTGCGGTGCCATTGCCGCTTGGTAAGCTGACAAACCTTGTATATTTCCATTACATTAATTTGTGTCCATTTTTACATTGATGATCATGCGCCTCATGTCCTGATGTTTTATGTACCTTATTCATCCCAACAACATATACATAAAAAAAAAAAAAGAAAAAAAAGATACAACACACCAAGGATATGTTTTTACGGGACGAAAAGAGTATATTTTAACGGTTTAATTAAAAATAAGGATGATTCGCAGATTATAATTTTATAACAAGATTATATTCCAAAAACAAAGAACAAATATTTTGAAACAAAGGAATGCTTAGGGATATGGAAATATTGATGAAAATACACATAAGTAATATGCACAGAGTTCTGAAAATATTAATGATAGAGAATTGTATTTTGTGATTGAAAATTGGCTTGAGTAATGGGCTGGTACGTGTTTCTCCCATTATTATTATTATGGTTAAATATAGTTTATATTTTCAGGTGAAATTGGAATTGGAAATGATGTGAAATGTTAAAATGAAATGTTTTATTTTTTGAATGCAGCTTGTCCTGTCTCTGTTGTGGCTGGTTATTCCACGATTGTTGTTTTGGTGGTGCTTGTGGGCCTGGGCCCAGGCCTTTTGGCCCTCCTCTTCCTCCAGGACCACCATTTGGACCACCTCCTCCTTTCCCTTTCTGAGAAGACTTCTGTTTCCTGCTACCTTCAACTCTTTGTTACGTTTAAACTCTGTGTCTCTGAGTAGTCACTGAGTCTCGTGACCAATTGTAGAATGATGAAGAGAAATTTGGGCTTTCAAAGACGTTACTAATTGTAATAGCATCATGAACTCCAGCTTCATTTTGGGCTTTCCTTATGTTTTCTTTTAATTAAATAAGTGAAGGGGCTACACTGCCTTTTAGGCCCAACAGATTTTATTTTCACAAGTCACAACCACCAAAATCATAACGTTTGCGGAACTCACTCTCAGACAGTTGATTGCTTCAATATTATTAGCAGTAAAAACAGGATAGGGATATTTATTCAACAGCAAAACTTCATTGAAAAGACACTGCAATTTTCAGAAACAAATGCGATCCCCGACTAAAAAGAAAAACATGACCAAATCTCAACCATTAAATTGCTCATCTTACACAGTAACATTTGCCATTTTGGGGGAGCCACCCCTCCAAAAGAAAAGAAAAGAAAAGACAAGATACTACAGTAAGGTGTTACAAGGTCCGAATTGAAATCAGACAACAGATGAACAAGGGAAAGTGAACAAAAAAAAAAGAAAAAAGAAAAAAAGAAGAGAATCATACAGATGATAGAAGAACGTTAGTCGGGGGATCACCAAACATACCCGGTTAAGACCCGTTCTTCAACGGGACTATAATTTATGTACACATAATAAGACACTGATAACTGAGAACACCAACAAGGCACGGTCTCTGAAACAGGATGATGCAGCAACGCTAAAAATTCCATCTACAATTAAGTCAGCAGCGCATGCAACGACTTCCCAAAAATCTCATTGCATTTCAGCACCTCCTGTTTAAAAAAAAAAAAACGTTATATGAATGCGGTGTGGAACTATAACAGCAGCAGCAGCAACAGTTCAGTGATAGCAAGTATAAACAAAGATTCAATATTTTAAGACTCAAGCACACAGGTCATCGTTATAACTCTTTTACCATAGGAAAAATAAATTCAAACAGGGGGATATCATTGTTACAACCAATTATCTCTTCAGTCAAGCTGTCAAGCATCAAGTGCAAGTCGTTTGGCTCATGAAATATTGATACTAAACAAAACCTATGCTCCCTGTGATGCAAACTGATTTGATGGTGGCCACAAATCTTCAACACCTCCACTTTTTAAACTTTTTCACTCAAGCTTCTGTAACTACAGTCTTTTTGGCTTGCAGCTGCACAAGTCCATGGGTTGCAAACACCCACCAAAACCGACCCTTTGCACTATAACTTTCCACCACATGTAGTAATCATAGTAATAGTAATCCAAAAATCACAGCAAGCATATGCATTATACCAAATCTTGGAATGACCACAACTTTCCAGCTTGCATAGGCAAACAAGAAACACCAAAGAAACACAGAATATTTTGCATCTGTGCAGATACATATAGGGGAAGAAATAAGAGGATGATGCACCTGCTAATCATTCACATGCGATTTTGGTGTCAAAGCTGCTAAGGCATATGGCAAAGGCCTGGAATGCAGATATTGGATACTTGAAATCCATAGTGAAAACATCCTTCCCAACTTTTCCAAACTGGAGAATTACATCTTCTGAATCTGGTCCACCCTCTGAGGAAGCCACAAGCTGGAAATTCTTCACAGACGCCACCGTCACCCGTCCATTGAAGTTCAGACACCAGCACTGAAGTTGCTCATGCCACCTGGGAGACTTATTTTTCAATACTAACATGTCTTCTTTATCCGTTGATGACAAAGGCCTGGAATTATTAATGTTATCCACGCGCGAAGATTTTGATCTGAAGAAAGGGAGGGAAGGAAATGAATCGCTAGTGCCGGGTAGGAATTCGGTTTGTGTGGGAGCGACACCACCAGGTTCAACCGCAGAGGCTGGTATTGCATCCATCACACAGTTCATTCTTCTGGGACCCCTGATTATTTCCAAAGTGTATACACTTTTGGTCAGTAAATATTCCTTACTAAATAGGTTAACAAATATTGATGGTATTGGCACATATGAATGAAAAACTTAAGGGCAGCCCTGTTTTGACAGCTTGCACGAAAAAATAATATCACATAAACCCACCTCACCAGAAAGTGTCAGATAGCAGAAAGCTACAGTACATATCTGCAATTACTTTTTTTTTCTTTTCCAATATCAAAGATTCAGAAACGTAGCTTACCGTGACCCCAGGACATTCAGCTCATATGCTATATGGGCCACAGCAAAGTTTCCAGCAGGAACCCTAGTTGGTGAAACTTGCTTTGTTCCAATTGATTTCGTGGAACGAGATCTAGTAACCCTGGCACCAGAAGTCGGAGGTTGTGCATCATAGATTGTGAATTTGGTTCCCAGAAAGTTGGATCTGCTAAAAGAAAATACAAGAGTAAGTTGACCGGCGTCTTGAGCAAGTTTACAACTTCACAGCAGTCAAATCAAATGAGACCAAAACTTACCTCAACTTCCCGATGTAAGTGTTACTACTCTTTGAGACATCTTCAGCATTTAGAGATATAATGTAATCTGTACATGTTGGGCGTCTACATCTTCGAGCTGACAGAAGAAACTTTCCATCATCATTTGAAGCTGTTGCAGAAAAGCAGGTTATTAGATAAGGTGATGTATGACTTAGGAGCTCCTGAAGACATAATCATAAACTGGAAGTTCTAAGAAAAAGACTACCTTGGTTTAGGCTAAGAAAAAGATGGTACGACTGACTATTGCGGTTCCTTTTTATGAAACACTGTATCAGAGAACCTCTAGGGCCAGGCTGCAATAGAACTATATGATGTTAAAAAAAAAGAGAAATTATACTGCACATTCCAAAGAGTACATCAAGAAGAATAATAACAATGTGCCTTTCTTTACTTTGTTGCATACATAAAACAAAAATTTGCAAGAAAAAAGCAAGTATTCATAAGTAGGGGCTTTCTCAAAAGGAAGAATATGCATTTCGGCGAATTATTGAACAGTGCAACCGTCATAAGTGATCCAGCTTTTTTAAGAGTATTATAACTAAAAGCTAAACAATAAACATCTAAACAAAACCTACAGAACCATTTCTACACTTAAGATAGGTAAAGCGAAATAACAAGACAAAAGAAAACATCATTCAAACCTAAAGTCTCACCAAGTAACTAATCCAACAGGGCAAGCACTAAACAACCATTTAAACAGCACAGATTACATCATTCCATACACCAATTCATTAATACCTGGCAAGCACTAAACAACCATTTAAACAGCACAGATTACATCATTCCATACACCAATTCATTTATACCTGCTTGAGGGAAATGGGAAATGTCAATTGTCCTGAGAGTTCTGGTGTCCTCACGAGCTCCTTGACAATGTCTCTCCAACTCCTACAAACACCAGCACACGAAACCACACTCTTTCTTGGGGGCCATGTACCCTCAGCTTCCTCAATCCTCATTAACACGTCTCTCAAAATCTCTAAAGGTACATTAGCCCAACAACTTTGCTTCAAAGCATCTTCTTCTACAGCCGCTAGTACCACCAGGTAACTACTATTATCCTGAACCACCCTTTGTGATCTCGATCTCAAGCCAAACCCTTTTCTAGATATGCTGCCAATTTCACCCCTCATATCCTGAATTATACTCTTGAAAGACATTTTGTACAGAATATGCTTCACCACCTAGAAAACAAAAAAACATAAGGGCTGCCTCCTCAAAGCGAGCTAAATTTTCTCAAAATACCACTAACAAAAGAAAAAAAAAAATCCAAAATACAAATAATTACCTGAGATCCCAAGTGCCCAAAAATCCAACCTTTACCGTCGTTTCAAGCAAACCAATCCAATTCTAACTCAACACCTCGATCAATTCGCCACAACCTGATGCAGCAAGTTGCATTACACGATGAGTAAGGAAAAAGGAAACAAACATAAATAAATTCTACTAAAATTGAAAAAAAAAAAAAAAAACCAAAGAACCCAGATCTAAACTCACTTACCACTGCAAGTCTAGGGGAGCCAGAGCTGCCTCAACAGCTCAGACCATTTCTCTGACGCTCAGGCATGGAAAAAAATTGGGGTGTAAAACTTAGGAGCCCATTTAGAAGAGATTAAGGACTAATAAGAATGATGACGATGGAAAAGAGGGGGAATGAGATTAGGGTTGGTAAAGTTTATGTATGTGGTGAAGTACGTTTTGGATTAATGAAAAAAGGAATTGGATGTTGGAAGAAAGAGAAAAACCCAATTCTTTGAGAGTTTTAGAAGAGAGAGAAGATGCCAGTGTGTGAAACGGTAGTCAGTCAGTCGGTCGGTCCAGTGGGGGTGTTTAATGGACCTAGTAGCTGGAAGTTGGGTTCAGGTGCCCTCTCTTCCACTGTACCCAATATGGATTCTCACTAAATCCGGCACTGGATTATCTGCTACCCCCCATGATTTGCATTTATTACCGTCTCTAAATCTTTAAAATTACCCTCACACCCCTGGAGGCTCATGAGTATAATTCTACCATAATATTTCGATTTTCAACCATCGAGAAAAATGAGTAACGTATTCAAGGCAAATGATATCATACTCAAAATTTATGAACAAATTTGTTTCACTTGTGATTCACGCATGACATATATCCTTCTAGCTTCTTTGTTTGTTTTTTTTCCCCCTCCCTTTGAATGGGCATAAAAGTTCTTCATGAATATATTCTGAATATTTGTGTTGTTAGTCGATTATACTACCTCCGTCCTAAAAAAAAAAATTGTTCACATTGAATTTTTTAAATTTGTTCTAAAAATAGTATCATAAAATTCAAAATTCAATGTGAATTATTTTTGTGGGACGGATGGAATACAGACTTTAAGTGAGATTTTCATTTGACCCTTTAAAATTTCTAAATGTGTAGTGCATATTTGGATAAGTTCATAAAGATGGTGAGATGAATGAAGATACTCCAACAAATTAACTACTTTTGAAATGAGTAGAACTTCAAATTGCACAATTATGGGTTATATAATTTTTCTATATACCATTGGCTGTCATACACTAATCTTCAAAGTACATCTTCATCCCCAAATAATCACAAATTTGACAAGTTTCAATGCTCTAAAGGTGCACATGTTCTTCAAATTGCGAGTATTGTGGGAAAACTCTCATATCAAACACACTTTGCAAATATAAGACTTTTTGTTAAATCAATTCGTTGTTACAATATGTAAATAATATATATATATATAGATTGTCCGCGTATTTAATTAAAATTTTCAATAACACGTTAGTTTTTCTACAAAAGAAAAACACACAAACAAGAAAACATAAAACTGATGTTCTTTTTTTTTAAAAAAAATAATTATTATTTGTTTTTGGATTTTATATCTTAATTTCATCTACAATCAAAATGTAAAGTGGAAAAGAAGACAGTGGCTTATCTGTTTTGCAAGCAATTAAAGTAAACAATTTAGTTAATTGGAAAATAAGCAACAATTATTTTTTTTCCCATATTGCAAGATATTCATCGTCGGCAACAATGACTAATCTTCCTTACTCATGGTAGGTATCTCGATAGGTGGGAAAGCTGGCTAAAGTATTTAAGGTTGTTTCATGTCCATAACGAGATTCGATCCCTCGATCTATGGTTAAAGGGGGAGGAGTTCTTAAAACTCCACTACAACCCCTTTAGTTACAATTACTTTAAATTTGTTTTGAAAGAAAATATATAAAAAAAAAAATTCAAGATTGGAGTAGCAGGTCAATCCAAGACTACTTCTAATTCTATGTAATGCTATGGCAATTTAGAGATCAAAACATGGATGAATTCAATAGAAACGGGAAATTGAAAAGGGAAATTAGGGTTCTACGGGAAAGAGAGAATTGGGGATCTCAAACTTCTGAAAAACCAAATCAACGCATATCTATTCCATAATAATATTTTCACCCCAATCAGACTATATATAGTCGGATAGTTTGAGAACTTACAATTTAACCTCTATTCTATTAATTTAAGTCAAATGAATCTATGATTCATGACGAACTCCCCCACTAAAAACAGTGTTGTCCCCAACACTGCCTTTACAAGGTTATAACCAAAACTGAAACAGAGTAAAATGGCACCTACGCCTTGCTACTTCACATCTACTACTCAATTTGTCTTACAAAGAAAAAACAGATTGAAACCATTTGACACTAGAAGACATTACCAAATATATTATGCTATCTATAATTTAAGCAAAGCTTGAACAAATCTAGAAATCTCAATCCACCAGACTTGTAAACAGCAGCCATCTAAACCTTGAACCTGCACATTGCCTTTCAAATGTTGCGTCGAACTTCATGATCAAGTGCCAGATCGTTCACATACACCATGTCACCGTCAATAGTCCACAAAGCGGTTTCAGGAGGTTTGATTTTACCATTTCTTCACAAAGCAGCACATTCATCTGTCCAAATTTGCAAATATGTCCCGGCTTAAAATGTTCACCACACCGATAACACAAGTGGTTGTTGGCTCGATACTGAAACTCCTGGGGTGACATTTTTTTGATATATTTATTACCAGGGCCTTTATAACCATTCATTTTGATACTATTTATAGCTTTAGTTCCTAACACCCCTTCTTTGTTCTCTTTACCCTTAACCATCTTATCAGCAAGGTCACCAGTGGGTATCCTATCACTATTTCTTACCGGAGACTCATTTCCACCCCTTACACTTCCTGGTGAGCTAAGGGGAGAATCAATCTGTCCAGAATCACGCCAACCTAAACTACCATTGAAAGACAAAGATTGCTCTTGATAGAACGCAATTTCAAAAGCAGCAGCAATGTTTTTAGGGTGCCATATTCTAACAGCCGGTTTCAATTCAGCCTTAAGTCCACTTATAGAACATGATACAGAATAAGCATCATCAAACTAGTATCCCATCAACAACAATCTGGAACGTAACTCCTCAAATTGTTCTTGATATTCAGTTACACTACCAAGCTGAACCAGTTTATTAAACTCTTCAATACAGTCATGGCCATTACTACTTCCAAAACGCCTAACTAACAATTCAGCAAATTCAACCTAGATAGCTTACCATAAGCGTGTTTAACACCTTGATACCAGGTGTCCGCCTTGCTGTCCAGGAACAATTCCACAGCATCAACGAGTTCAGCTTCTGGGAGTTGGTGCATTTGAGCGTACTTACGGCATTTGCACAACCAATTCTGCGGATTATCACCTGTAAAGACCGGCAAATCCAGCCGGGGTTGCTGATACCACCGGCAGTTCTATTGTCCCCAATTGTTGTTGCCCTGAAATCCCCCTAAATTCGTGAACTCCGGCAAGGGACTGTTTCTGTTGAAATTGCCGGCGCGTGTCTGGTGGTCAATGTCCACGCGCACAGGGTTAACTGGAGATCGACAATTTCCTTTTTCCAGAACCGCTTTGAACGACGCTTGATGGTTTTCAGCTCCACCTTGTGCAAAAGGTGGCCAGTGGGGTGTTAGAGAGGCCGGAGAGGTTATTTTCGTCACCGGCGCCTTCTTGGAATTTCTCTGCTGCATCGCGCCAACCAAATCCAACATTCGTTCCATTGAAGCAGTCAAAGAATCCACCTTTGCTTCCAAGGAAGTCAAACGCGAGTCGAGATTGGAGAATTTCGACTCTAGGGTTTCAATCCGACAGGAGTTGGCATCACTGTTGGTTTCCTTGGCTGATTCCTCCACCGCAACCCTTGTTCTTGTCTTTTTTCTTTTTTATTTTTTTATTTTTTTGGGATTGAAAGTGCATAAATTGATTGGGAATGGAAGGTTTTAGAAATGAACGAACCAAAAGTCAGAGTAAATTCGAACAAAAAAGTCATGATTTGGGGTCTAAAATTCCGAGGAAAGTCTAGCTCTGAGGCCAAATGTAATGCTATGGCAATTTAGAGATCAAAACAGAGATGAATTCAACAGAAACAGAAAATTGAAAAAGGAACTTAGGGTTCTACGGGAAGGAGAGAATTGGGAATCTCAAACTTCTTAAAAACCAAATCAAAGCATATCTATTTCATAATAATATTTTCACCCCAATAAGACTATATATAGTCGGATAGTTCGAGGGCTTACAATTTAACTCTTATTCTATTAATTTAAGTCAATAGTCCGGGCCTGGGCCCAGGCCCAGGAGACTATCAAAATAGAGTCTTGAGAGATGGGCCTCAGAATATATCCAACGGTAAAGAAAGAAGCCACGATACCCGAGTTTGCTTAGTATGCAAGACGATGATGATGATGACGCCCAGCATTAATTACAATTTAAAATTAATTATTAATAATAATACTCCAGCCCAAACTGGAAGATGTCTAAATCAGAGTATCTAAGCCTTGGCGGTATTTCAAACCACCTATAAGTCCGGAGTTTCTTGAGCTGAGGTGTTATTTGCTTTCCCCTGAATTCTCTAATTCGACTGTTTCTCCGATCCTCTCTTCCGATTCGAGCCACCCAAAAAAAAAAAAAAAAAACACGCAGACACGCACTGGATTCCGTAGTAGTCAGACACAAAACCCCAGAGAAAACCGCTGTCTGCTCTGTTTATACGTTAATGGTCTTCCAGAACACGTTTTAGGTAATATAGAATAGTCCGTTACGTCTACGAGTGCGTACCCCCAACATACAAGTTTTTTTGTTTTTATTTGTGGGTTTTTTATTTGGTATGATTCATTAGCAATTCTGCTGGAGACAAAAGAGGAAGGAACGTCTGCTAGGCCTTTTTTTTTCTGGCTTAGATTATTGACTTTTGAATTTGTTTGTAACAGTAGTATAGCATAGAAGTATAGTTGGGATCGCTTGTTTAAGGTCGGTCATCGATGGAGGTGATGAACGGAGTTATGAAGTTTCTGTCGACGGAGAATCTAACCGGTGATGGTAATGGTTTTTATATTAATTCCATCACGTTGTTTGTTGCCCTTCTTTGTGCTTGCATTGTCATTGGTCATTTTCTCGAAGAAAATCGATGGATTAATGACTCCATTACTACTCTACTCATCGTAAGGATCTTCTTCTCTTTTTTTTTTGGTGATTGATTTGATTTTGATCCTGTATATCAGGTGATTGTGGAAATTGAATTGTACACCAGAAAGTTGTTTTCATTGAATTAGTGTTTGAATGCAGGGGCTGGGCTGTGGGTGTGTAATTTTGCTGACCACAAAGGGGAAGAGTTCCCGCCTTTTAGAGTTTGATGAGCAGCTCTTCTTTATATATCTTCTCCCCCCTATTATTTTCAATGCTGGGTAATCCCTCTGATTTTTTTATTGGCATTCATTCTAAATTTCACCACTTCATTCTTGGGTGCTTGTAAATTACTGATGACTTCTGTTAACTTGATCAGGTTTCAAGTGAAAAAGAAGCAGTTCTTTCGCAACTTCTCGGTCATAACGATGTTTGGTGCCCTTGGTACTCTGATTTCCTTCTGTATCATCTCTTTTGGTATGCTCTCGGTATCCTTTTTTGGCTTCGTAAAGTGATTCTTCTGGGTGCATTCTTTCTATGGAACCATTCAGTTCACAGTGTGTTTACTTTAAATGTTGGGGGACTAGCTAAGAGGGCTTTATTCATGAAAATATTTGGGAGATCAATGGTATCTTAAGCATATATTTTCCCCCAAGAAGGTAGATGGATAGTGGAATTTTACAGTATATGACAGTTTACAACGCTACAGCAGGAAGTGAATTCCACTAAGGCACTAACCATATTCGGCATTTATGTCTTCAAATATTTATGCTGTCAGCACATGCTTTCTTCTTGCTTTTTTCTTCAGTAAGTAAGCGTGATCTTTAACTGAAGAATAATGATGCAGGCGCAAAAATGTTGTTGGGAATTCTAGACATTGGATCTTTGGAGTTGCGGGATTATCTTGGTAGTGTAACTTTGTTTCTCTAGTGTTGCATTTGTCATTTCCGTATCCATACATGCCTCAAATTTCAGAGGATGAATAATTTTTAATTCATTTCCTGCTGTTTTATAGAAGTTTAATATTAATGATGCAACTCTACTCCTCATGCAGCGATTGGTGCTATATTTTCAGCAACAGACTCGGTTTGCACTTTACAGGTAATATACGAAAACACCTTTGTGTTAATGAGGAGGATTAAAGATTATAATGTAACCACGTTTTCCTTCTTTTGGTCTGTCATAGGTGCTCAAGCAGGAAGAGACACCTTTCCTCTACAGTGTGGTTTTTGGGGAAGGAGTTGTAAATGATGCAACAGCCGTGGTCTTGTTCAATGCCATCCAGAAATTTGACCTTTCCCACATAAACTTGAAAATAGCTGCGCAGTTTGGGGGCAATTTTCTCACGTTATTCATCACAAGCACATTGTTAGGAATAATGGTATGTCTCTATTCTGTTAAGGGCTAGGGCATGCATCAGAGCTATTAAATTTGGTGGTCAAAAGTTGAATCCTGCAATTCTTGGTGCAATATATTTTAGTTTGATTTTTGTTCTTGCAGTATAGCAAATATTAGAGATTTCTTCTCATATTTTTGATATTTAGAGATTTCTTCTCATATTGGGCATTTTGGAATCAGATTCATACTTACAAATTAGTACGGTGAATGCAGGTTGGACTACTTTGTGCATATGTTATCAAAGAGCTGTATTTTGGAAGGTACATGCTTGTAGCAGTTATCTTCCTTTCCTATTAGAATATGTTTACTTTTAGCGTTTTTCTGCATAAAAGTATGCAGGAACGGACAATATGAAAATCACGACACTTCCTTTTGATCATCGTGGGTTTTAACTTCTTTTCCCATTTCCTGTACGTTCAAACACTGATACATGCAATTTTTGCGAGTTATTGATCAAATTTTTTTTGGTGGCTTGCTGTATAATTTCAGGCATTCTACAGACCGTGAAGTTTCTCTTATGATTCTAATGGCTTATCTTTCTTACGTGATGGCTGAAGTAAGTATGCGTTCGTGTTCATTAAACTCCTTAAGTGGCTAGGTGGACTCATTCCCGAAGCAAATCACTGTGGCACAAGGTGCCTCTTGTCACATGTCAAGATTTCTAAACTAAATTAGACACATGCTTTCGATTTCATGACATATTAAGTAAAAAAGATTTCATCAAGACAGTTTTTCATGTTGTTTGTGATTACCTGCGGGGAGTCAACACTTTTTCATTGTATTTGCATTTAGAATATTATGGTTAGATCAAGCTTGATTTTTAATATTTGAGCTTAAGAGTACAAGCTAGACTCAGTTTTCAAGTTTAGAGAATAATCAATAAATATTACGTGAGCCAAACTTGAGCATCAGAGTTTGTACAGTTTCATTATGTATATAACTTTTGTATTTGAAGCTCTCAACTTATCATTAGTCTGTTATTTATCGAGCATTGTTTCATTTTTCAGGTTTTTAACCTGAGTGGAATCCTTACAGTATTCTTCTGTGGGATAGTTATGTCACATTATACATGGCATAATGTTACCCAAAGTTCTCGAACGACTACCAAGTATGTTACTGTTTTCATGACCTATCTACCTTCTCTTTCTCTCTCTTACATGTACACATGCGTGCGTACATACACACCGGCGCATGCCTACTCAAACACAGCTCACCAAATTTTCTGAAATATTACGTTCTGTGTATCTGCTGTTTTTAGTCTCTGATGTTGAGATTTCCATTCTCTCTGCGATCTTATTCCTCATCTGATATCAAAATTCTTCGCAGGCATGCTTTTGCAACATTGTCATATGTTGCAGAGATATTTATCTTCCTTTATGTCGGAATGGATGCATTAGACATTGAGAAGTGGAAATTTGTAAGAAACAGGTAACAAACACGCTGCTGAAATATATGCAAGTAGAATCTTTAGTTGGGCATTGATGTTGAAAGCAATCTGACGCTTACTTATCTTATACCATTCAAATCTTGCAGCCCTGGAAAATCTATTGCAGTGAGTGCAGTTCTTTTTGTCCTGGTCTCAATTGGGCGAGCAGCCTTTGTCTTTCCCTTGTCTTTTTTATCCAATTTGGCTAGGAGGAGTGACAAGATCGAATTGAAGCAGCAGGTACTCTTTAGAATTCTTCACATCTCAAGCCTCTGAGTTACTCGAGTTGACCACATACTCTTAACAATTGAACCTCCACAGGTGACAATTTGGTGGGCTGGACTGATGCGAGGTGCTGTTTCTATGGCTTTGGCCTATAATCAGGTCTAGATTCTGCTCATCTTTTATTTTAATTTTTTTCCCCCTTCAACACTACAAGTATCTAGGCCTGCATTTTGTTTTGAAGCTGGTGGTGGACTGTGGAGACTGGGCAGTTCATATACCATTAATGTTGAGGTTTTTAATTGGATCATATTGGCAACTGAAGTCGACAAACTATTGCCAAAAGCCATTATTACCTACATTTTGCAAACAATATAATGCTGTTGATATCTGCGAATGTACTGACTATTTATTTTGATCAATGCAGTTTGCAAGGTCTGGTCATACTCAACAGGAAGGAAATGCCATTATGATCACCAGCACTATAACTCTTGTTCTATCGACTACCGTGGTAAAGTGCAATAGACTCGTTATAATAAATATCATATCTTACTTCTATTTTGCTTCTTTGGCACCGAGTGTGTCTACCATCGATTACAGAGGCTGCATCCTGCATAGATTTTCCCTTTTCTTCTTCACAGAAATTTAGCAGTTCTCTAATTTTTGTTTCGTGAACTCTATTTAAGGTTTTTGGGCTGGCGACAAAACACCTAGTAAGTTCATGGCTGCCTCCAGCGCCAATTCTGGGGATTTCCTCTGAGCCAGATAGTCCAAAATCCTTCGTGTTACCACTCCTCGATAAGGCAGGAGAAGGATTTGAGGTTGGCAAGGACAGAACCAAACCCAGTCGTCCTTCAAGTTTGCGCATGCTTCTTACAAAACCGACCTTCACGATTCACTATTATTGGAGGCAATTTGACAATACCATAATGCGCCCCGTGTTCGGTGGGAGGGGGTTCACAAGACCCGATTCTGGTATGTTGGACGGGGACATGAGCCTCCATTGATCGAATACTAGATGAGAAGACAGTTATGTAGACTAAGTAGTAGGTTGGAAGGTCTCAATGCCAGCCCTGCTGCCAATGTTTATTTAGCAGAGTAGTTGTTGCAATGCAAATAGTATATGACATATGCTTTTGTATGAATTTGAGAGCTGCTCCAATTGCAAATGTAAGAAATTATAACAGCATTTGCAGATTTTTGTTTGTATCTCATTGATACAGTTAACAACTAGTTCAGGTGTTTACAGCTTCTTATTTTTGTTTAATTAGTGTTATTAAGTCAATGATTTATAATCGTCCCGCCCAGGTGCTAATTAATTTGGCTGCCTGTCGTTATTTGTTGTATAAGCCAAGTGCAAGCCACATTCTCGCCCAAACAAAGATAACAATAATACATTAATTGTGTGCCTATATAAAGTATATGTGATATTCTCGGAAACTAAAATAACGACAATAATACATAGCTATGCTTACCAATGCATGTATAATACAATGTTTACGTCAAATATATGGCTAGCTATAGTTTTATCTAAATTAAATAACAACAACGATACATTAAAGTAAGATAATCACAAATACATGACTAGTTATAGTCTTATTTGAATTTAGAATAATAACGACAAAACAATAAAGTAAGTTAATCACAATGACACGTCCAGACGTGACGCATAAGGGTTTGTTCTCTTTCAATCTAAAATATCAGGAGAGCTCCGATTGAGATAGCACAATCATGTAAATTCAGAGAATTGTTGTTTTTGAATTTCTCTATGGTTTTGAAATCTTTCCCAAAGAAGTTATAAAATTTTCCCAGCCTAGTCTTCTTTTTCTCCATTTTTTTTTTTTTTGTTTTTGGTTTCAAATTAAAAATAAATGGTATGTTTTTTTGAAAAGAAACATAAATTTGGAAGCAGAACATAAGCGAATCGAAATCAAACTGAACATAGTAATAAGTACTAAAAATATATACTCCTATTTCCTACTGTACATATTCGACCGTTACGTACCTTTCTGGATCGTATGGGTCATTGTCAATATCCGCAACCCACACGCTCCTGACTTTCTCTGACTTCCTAGTAGATTACTCCTACACAGTTCTACTATTCTCACATCCAGCTAATTTTTAAATTCTTTCACTTCCCAAATGAAGAGGGAAAAGGGCACATTAATATTATAATTCAATTTTTAAAAGTCTCATGTTAATAATGTAATCCCCCCACCCCCCAAGTTATTAGCATAGATTGTGGCTGAAGATAACGTTAATGAGGCCTTTTTGCCTGAAACCAGAAGCAGAGTCCTAATGCTTGACTTATTTATACTATATCCTATACAACTCTGCTGTTAATTGACTCCCAGCTCCCTCCTAAATACGCAGAGTAGAATGAAAACAAGAGGCTTTCTTCGATCCTAGAGAAAAAAAAAAAAAGACAAAAAGAAAAAAAAAGAAAATTAAATATTTTAAAGTTCAAATCTCGAGAAGTCCGGTGTTTAAATTGCTCCAACCTTCATCCTCATCGCATTGTTTCTTTAGAGAGAGTTTCTCACCGTCTTTGGTTTCTTCTTAGGTAGAGAGAGAGAGAGAGAGAGAGGTGGGAAAAAAGAAAAGGGTTTCAGTCGGCGGCGTTTCTCGTGGTCGGAGTTATATACGTTTATTTTCCGGCGAGTATGTCCACCTCATATTCTTTTTTATTGATGCTTTCTCGCTTCTTTACCCTTCTTTCTTGGGGATAAAAAATCTTGGGTAGGGCCGTTGAGTCGAGCCCAAAGATTCTCCCTAGTTTAGAGGAACATCCGGGCTGTTTTTGGCGGTTCTGTTTGATTTCAAAGTTTCTTTCTTTTTTTTGTTTAATTTTTTTTAACTGTAACTATGGAGAAAAACTGAAACGAACTTCTAGCTGTGATTGTGAATTTTTTAGTGATTCTTGATTTTGTTTTTTTACCCTTTTTGGGTTGGTGATTTTGAGGAGTTTTTGTGCAGTTTGTGATTTTACTTGGACGAAATCTTGAAACAGAGATTAACAGGAGAAGAAAATGGTGGAGGCAGTGCAGAAACAGAAGGAAACGACGTCGCAGTGGTGGTGGTTTGATCGTCTCAGCGACAGCAACCAGAACCAGAAGCGTTCTTCATGGCTGCAATTCACGCTTTCAGGTATTCCTCTCTGCTCATTGTTTTTCTTTCTTTTTTTGGGTCCCAATCCTTTTGGGCTTCTTCTCTCTCAACGCTTAACGTGCTACACGATTTGATACCTGTATGCAATACTGTTTAGTGAACAAAATTTAGTGTTATCGGGTTCAGTGTTTCTCTGACAATCTTTACCAATCTCGAAGATTAATCTCTTTAATTGGAAGTTCAACTTTCAAATTTTGAACTCTTTCAATTTGGATTTCAAGTTAGCACCTTTTCTGTCTTAAAACACATATTACATTCTTGTAACGCATTGTCAAGAGATAATCCATGAGAATCCTCACGATTATTACATTTTACAGTTTGATTTGAAACGCATTTCGTCTTACCTTTTTTGCATTATGTATTCACTTTTTGGGTGCTGTTCATATACACTTACTTTCTGGAGATTTGCTAACTAATAAGATTAGTCACCATATAAAGATTTGATTTGGAAGAGACAAAATTTTGCATGGGAATGGCTCGAAATGTTTTAGTAAGTCCAACTTTTAATCAGCAATGCATTAAATTATAGTGTAACTGTCTAGGTCCACCACTTGCTAACTTTTCTCCGAGGTAAAAAGGAAAAAGAACTAGAAAAGAGGCTTGCTTGGCAGCATACGTAATTATACAATAAAAGTAACGGGCAAATGGTAGGAACATGGTGGAGGGATCCACAATCATCATCAATTCATGGACTAGGTTTTGCAAACAACAATGTATTTGTTGAGTGTAGTGGTGGTAGTAAAAAATGGCCTTTCACTTTTGCTCAGATAGAAAACAAATGGTGAAGTTCTAACGAGAATGAATGGCCACTAGGGATGGGTACAATTTATCCAAATTATGATTCAGTGACCTTTCCTATACAGTTTCAAGGCACTATTAATGCTGTCTGTGCATCTTATCTTGATTTATATGTACAGTCTCTAGTAGTGGGGCTGATCCGCTCTCAATGGATGCTGGTTTTTATGCATCAAAATCCAATTCTTTATAGGGATTCTCCCCTTTTCTATTTGGCGATAATGTTCCCGTGTTCTGTTTTACCCTGTTGGTAATTGTTGATTGCATTTTCCATTAACTGCTAAAAGGCCAATTTGTACACCACCCTCCCTAAATTTCCTTTGGTAGAGTAAATTCTTTTTAGTTTTCATCAGTTGCTGGTTATGCATCAATGCCATTGATTTCAGTTTTATTTATGATGGCAGAGCTGGATGAGAAGACTAGGGCCATGCTAAAACTGATAGAAGAAGATGCAGATTCCTTTGCGCAACGTGCAGAGATGTACTACAAGAAGAGACCTCAGCTCATCAGCATGGTAGAGGAATTTTACAGGACTTACCGGTCATTAGCCGAACGATATGATCAATTCAAGTCTGAATCAGGAACACCCCGTGCATGGGTGTCGCCATTATCCATGAATAAATGCAGACAGGAGAAGTTGATGAGCCATATTTCAATGGACAAAGTATCATTGTATGACAGTTATTCTGAAATGGCCTACGAAACGGAGGATTATGAGTCGGATGTAGATGATCCTCCTGAACCTGAACATGAACTAGAGAAGGAAGGAGAAGAATTGCATCGTGTTTGCGAAGAAACAGAGCCAATGGAGATTGATGTTTCAAGTGACAACAATGATGGGAACAAAGATCAAGTGATTAAGCTAATGGAGGAAATAGAGAGACTTAAAGAAGAGAATAGGGCTCAAAAAGAGGAGTTGATTCAGAAGGATGAAGAGAAAAGGGATGTGATAAGGCAACTGACTTTAGCCATGGATCATCTCAGGGAAGAAAATCAGGATTTGAGGAAGAGAGTTGTTGCAAAAGAGTCTCCTCCTAAGAAGAAACAGAATCATCACTTCGAATTGAGCAAAATGGATGTACTGTGGAAGAAGTTCTTCAAAAGCAGTTAGTCGTCTTGTTTTCGATATATTCAACCACCATGTTTGTATCTGGATTATATAGGGTAAATAGAATCGAACTCTCTGTAATTTTGTGGAACCTAGTACTTTGCGATTAGGTAGAATTACAAGTTCATACCGTGGTAAGTTGTAGTCACTGATGTTTGTAATACTCTTTGTTTTAGGGAATTCGCTCATTCATTCTTTTTCTAGTTTCTTCGGTAGTAATCCTAATTTACGCAATGAAAGTTTGTCAAAAGTGTTCACTTTTAACGATTTCTCACATATTGCTGTATAGTGTATGAACAGTATACCCTGTTACAAATAATTAAAAAGAAAAAAAGGGCACCGACTGTTCGTAGTTTCCTAACATGTTAGCTTGTGAATGGGAATTATAAAAGGTTTCAAACCTACGAATTAGCTATGCCGTACTCGTGACTATCAAAATTCCAAGGTGGAGATCCGATTAAACGATTGTGCTGATAGAAAGATGGGGAGTTCTTCAGAATGTAATAAACTAGTGAGAGAGATGTAAAGAAACAACCTTTTTAATTTTTAATCACTTTAGATAACTAAAATCATAACAATCTTCATCTCGTTTCAAAAAAATAAAAATAAAAATCCGTAATCATCACCTCATGATTGATTCTGTAAGTAAACAATGAGAAATACATTTAATAACTACCAAAAAGTCCTACTTTTAACATTTATTGTGCTTTATAATTAACACACACACACACACACAGAAAGCAAGGGGTTGAATACTTTACACAGTGATAAGAAGTGAAATTTTGTACCATAAATGTAGGCTCACAATCACATTACCGAAATGAAAAAGAAGAAGAAGAAGAAAGAAGAAGAAGAAGAAGAAGAAGAATCTATATGGTATAAAGTTGCTGCATAGCCCAAGCTCTGCAAAACTCACCAGTATAATACAACAAACAGAGCTGAAACAATGGCTGAACTCAAAAAGCTCGAAACTTGAAACACCGGATTCGAGGAGGAGGGGGAGGACTCCATTTGCAACGGCCCAACAGGTGAAAAAGCCATTCCAGGGCCTGGAGCAGCACCAATTGCATCCGGGTTTGGAGGGCTTGGGCTGGAAGGAATTGTGGGAAATGTGGATTCACTCGGAGATGGTCCCCCTGGTGAAGGAAACAGAGGAGTTATGTCCGGTGAGGATGCTGCCGGACCTGTTCCGGCCGGTAATGGTGGTGAAGCTAAAGGAGATAAGGCAGGCAGCAATGCCGGAGCAGCTGAAATGGTTGAAGTTGGTAATTGGGGCTCATCATTAGCAGCTTTTAATAAAGATGGGATTGACATGAAAATCATTGATATCGTCAAAAGTTGCCACATTGATGCCATAAATGATGATGATGATGATGGAATCATCATTAGATTCAGTACCATATACTCTGGGGAAACTGAAATAAATGAGTATATGTTTGAGAGACAGAGGGGACTAAAAAAGAGAATCAAAGGGTAGAATGTATGCGAGTGTGTGCCAGTCTGTGTGTGATTGAATGGAAGAATGTATGTAATTATGTAATTGTATGGTTTTGTTTTGTGAGATGAAAGGAAGTGTAAATTACATCAACTTCCCTCTATGTTTGCGGAAACTCCATGAATACCCCTTTTGATAAGCAAATATCCGTGCATAAGGGTATAATTTTCACTGAAATTGCTGATTTTACTCTTTCAACTTTCCCTCAATCAAATCCATTTTTCCAGTCTTTTCACAAGTTTAAACAGTTCACTACACTAGCTGGTTGGTTGAGGTGTTTAAAGAAGATATAATTAATCTCGACAAAAACATCGTAAGCGATGGGTAGTTTCTAAAAACTTGAGGGGAGTTCAATGCAATTAACCAAAAAAGAAAAACTGGAACTGCTGCTTAATTCACTTCACTGCTACTGTGTGTGTGTGGGAGAAGTTGGGTTTGGTGGGGGAATGGCAGATGGCAAAAGATGATTGGAGAAAAAACTGGGCAGACAGGTTGTAAATGGCCTGAGGGTGAGTGAACAAACAAAGGGACAAGATTGGGTAGAATGAATTTTTGATAAGACGAATATAACACATGAAAGATGAATTGGCAGCCACTGTCCATTTCCCAATTGTCTGTTTCTCAGTTTTTCTATCAAAGTCCCGTGAAGTTCTTCTGTCACTTTCTTTTGCTTCATGAGTCAATAGAAGAAGCCGGTAAATTTAGCTTTTAGCGAGACTGGCGCTCCCATTTCTTTTGAATTTTTACTAACTGCTATTTCCTCATTTTTCTACGGTTGCGGGCCCGATTCAGGAAATTATTATTATTATTTTTTTTTGATTCAGGGCATTTAGGATTTGTTTACTAGAGAAGACTAGACTGCTCTTGCGATGCCGTATGTTGTATCGGAGGTATCAACCATTTTTTTTTCCCGAATCATTTTGTAAAATAAAATCAAAGATAAATAACCTCAAGAGTTGAGAATACAACAACCTACGATTGAATTAAAACAGTCCGTCCTTTACGTTGTACTTAGTCACATAACAAAAAATAAACTCAATTCTGTGTATAAAGTTAGGATAAACTAATTTCACAAGACTGAATCAATATCATTGATTACAGTAAGGTGTCCACTTCTGCTTTTAACCATTATTACATGATTTGATTATTAGAGTGAAAGATGTGGTTCGAACACAACGTAATCGTACTTCACATTCATCATCTACTTTGGTTGAAGGTTTAAACATTTGCCTCTTTCTTTATACGAAAACTACTCTACGTAATAGTATGTAAGGGGCTTACTCGCCCGGCTTCCGGCAGCAGCTCCTCCTCGACTTTGGAGGAGTGCCCATTTCTAAAGTTATAGTATTACGAAATCACAAATCACAATTCCCAGGCCATTTGAACTTTGAAGACCAAAAACTGGACCCCATAACTCGGGCTCCAAACTGATGCAAAAAACTAGTTTTGCTGCAAAGCCTAAAGTACAGCTTCCAGTGCAGAAGCAGCCTACTTTAACAGCCATGCTTGTTCTTTTTAAATTTGGGCCAAGTTTTGTAATGATTTGGGCCTATTTGTATTTTGGAATTTGGAAGCCTGATTGTGGACAGAAATTCTGTAGGCTCTTTTATTTATAGCGTTGTCATGATTCAGGAATTCATTTAACTTACGAATAGGGGTTAAATTATAAGTCCTCAAACTATCCAATTATATATAGTGTGATTGGGGTAAAAATATTATTATAGAATAGATATGCGATTGATTTGGTTTTTCAGAAGTTTGAGATCCCCAATTCTCTCCTTCCCGTAGAACCCTAATTTTCTCTTTCAATTTCCTGTTTCTGTTGAATTCATCCCTGTTTTGATCTCTAAATTGCCCTAGCATTACAAGCGTCTTGTGATCCCTTTTTATACTCCTTATTATTTTTTTAGACATAAGTAGTATTTTTTTAATTAAATAACGTTAGTTACTAGTATGTTGCCTCTATATATGTATAAACCCACATAACATGCAGATTGTATATGTGTATCAATTGTACCCAAATACTAGATATATGAGAAATTTGCAACTGGAGACGAGAAAACTGTACAAATTCACGTTTAGTACAATTTATAATAAAGAAAATGATTACTCAAAAAAAAACTAATGTTCGCTTCCATTACTTAACTTTCCTTAAGAATAAAAGTCTTATTTCTCAACACTTCGGTTTTTAGGGGGAAAAAAAGGTCATGCTTTACATCTAAGCCTATATTTGATATCAGATTTAATAAAGTACGTACACACTGACTAGTGATTATGGTGTCATGGTGTGAACGAGTGATATTATGATTTGAATAAAATGTCTCCGATATATATTAATTTATGAGTTGTACAGTGCAAAACATAACCAAAAATCACACCTTACACCAAACATAACTACTCTTATAATTTATTCTGAACATTATTAGAACCCAAACTAATTACAAGGAAGGTTGACAATATTCCCTTAAACCCAAACTAATTGAGCAATCTTAATCAATCAGTTATTAATAATCTTCATCAACGCAAATCATCCATTAGTCAATGCAATTGTGTCTCTGCAGTAGGCAAGCCAGGCCATGTCAATAATGGTAATGGGAAATTAATTATGTTTTTTTATTCATTACAAAAGTTCTTTCGATTTTCTCCAAGAAACAAAAAAGTTTATTTTGATTCGGTATAGGGCACAAATCTCGCAACATTTTGTTATATATATATATATAGAGAGAGAGAGAACTTATAATTAAAGTGCAAAATCAGAGGGAAAAAAAAGATTAATAAAAAAAAATAAAGAAGGGCCCTCCGTTTATTATGAAGAAAGAATATGCGACAGTCAAAACAAGACGGGCATCATTTGTAAGCAAAGGTACGTAGGACAAAAGGGAGACCAGATCTCCAGATTAAATTATTTGACTCTGCCTCGTTTGTTTCCATTTTTTGTAATGGAAAACGGAACTAGAACAAATTAATCAAGTAAAACTGTGTTATGGAGATGGAAGAAAGAACATGGGATAGGAATTAGGATGAGAGATATTTATTATTAAGAGGTCGATGGTTTGATTCTCATTAGTATCATCTAACTCAAATAAAAAAAATGAAAAAAACTCACATAAGATATTTTTATTACCATTTACCAGTAATCTTTACGAGAGAATTAATGTTATTCTTCTCTCAATTTCAAAGCCTGTCAATTTGCATGGTGTAAGTAGGGTAGTTGGTTCCCCAACTTGTAGCTGAATAAGTGCTGTAGACTTTACTTACATTCGTTGAGTACCATAAAATAACTTTTAATTTTTTCGGTCAATTTTATAATTGTAATAAAAACTAAAAAGGGGCAATTATTAGAACAAGCTGCTAATAGGAGACACATAAGTGATGGTAATCCCTTTTTTTTTTTTTTTTTGGCATAGTTGCAGTGATGGTAATTCCTTTGTCATTACTTCAACGATTAAAAAGGACCAAGACCCCATTGGATCAACGCAAAGAATACAGATTGCATGGCTAAAGGGGGACAATATCTACTGTCCCTTTTGAGGTTAAAAAGAGTGAAAGACATTAGTACTTGTTTTGTTCATCTTCTTCTTCTGTAGTATAAAAAGTACTAGTAGTAGTTTTATAATGTTGGTCAAAGTGAATTTTAATGGATATTAACACCCCAAAGAGAAACAAAGCGTGCGTGACCGAATTTCGCTTATCTTTGCTAGTGTGTTACCACTAATTTCTCGTCCGCCGTTACCATTTTCTTAAACTAAATCGGTCTCAAACTACAAGTCATACATGTTCGTGAATCTATTAAAATCATTCGCTATTAGCTAAAATAACTTAAGGGATTATAATTGTACTCCAAGGCGATCGAAAGTGTGTACGTTGAACATACTATGAAACACGACTTACGATGATGTTGATGAACAATAGTCAACAGTACTTGCCAACTTACCCATTATTTTATACTGAACTATATGTGTATATATATATATCTATCTATCTATCTATCTATCTGACATAGATTAACAAGAAATCTGCGTCATCGAGACTAATTCAAGGCCAGGAGGATGAGATGAGCCCTTGTTGAAAATGAAAATTGAAAAGAATAATGTCCCCCGAGGTAGTGGACAATTTCCTATGGGGTTTGACCAAGGTTGCCTACGTACGCTGTTTTGTCTTTCATAAACTACTACGTACTACTAGGATACCTTATGACCCGGTGGAATTGGATAATGGTTTTGGCCGCTTAAAGGCTTAAAGTTACGGTAGCAAACACAGTCTTCAAGATCCATCATCATTACGGGAAATTTTTTTTTTGATTTTAAAGAGAGTTATGTCTATGAAAAAAAAATCTACTCAGATTAAATTCAAATTAATCGGAGTAATAATTCCTGATACCGGTCCGTAGTATACTAAGAAAATATCAGCGTCGCCTCTTGAAGCTTTGATTTACTGTTTCAGCGTTGACCACGGATATATGGATACTTTGGGTTGTTAGACCTTAGAATAATAATATCACCTCAATCTATTTGCCCAAGATAACCAAGTATGATCGTGATTGTATACGCCCGTATAGTAAAAAATTAATAATTCTATTAAGTTACAGTATTTCAATTTGGTAAGATTTGCCTTTAACGTTAGTACTAGATGCTTGCTCCGGCTGTCGCCTGTATTTTTAAATTAATTAAATAAAAAATACGAATCACTCTTAAAAGAATTAAAAAAATTAGAAGAATAAAAAATCGATTGAATGGACAGAAAGTGAGTTATTACACATAAATCTATGCCCAGATTTACAACATTTAATTTATAACAGTTAACTTATGTCCGGGTTACATAAATCATAAACCAATATGTACAACAGAAGAATAAAAAAAAATTATCCTTAAAAAATCAAATTTCTTTCATGACAGCTTATTTTTTCTCTGTTGTAGAAAGAGATGGATTGATAATTGATGTCAGATTTTAAGTAATTGATTTAAAGGCCCGGGTGTGAGAGAGGAGCGGAATGGAAGAGATTCTTTGCAATTGGAAATTAGAAAGACATTACTGGTGTTTCACTTGATTTAAGGGGATTTCGTCAGATTTGATTTTATCAACTAAATATTGTTGTTTTAAGGGATTAGTATATACCTATAATTAAGATATTTTTATGTAGCTATAATTAATGGGATTTATGTATTTATCTATTCTATCTTTTTTTTTTTTCTGATTAGTTAGAGTGCCATGTGTTAAAAATGATTTTCTACTGAAAATGACTTTTGACGTGAAAATTTTCATTGTGTTGCTGACACATGTCCTTTTTGTTTGCTGCTTTAATTAAGTACTATAGATTATTATTTTTTATTACGCTCCTGTGTGGTAACTTAGTAATTTAAGCTTTGTTTGTTTCCTTTTCTTGATGGTATTTTTAAATAAATTATTATTAATTATTCCATCCCAACATACTTTTTTACATTTTTAATACACTTTTTTACATTCCCAATACAAACAACACCTAAAAACACACACTAAAAAAACGAAACAAACAAACTCTTAAGCTTTTTGGCCTCCTTCATTGTACCAAAAAAAATAATAATTCCTTTAAGTTTCTTCTTCTTCTTTTTGTATCGACAAAAAGAACCGAAAAATGCATTAATCTTCTTTGATTTGATTGGTAGTTTTAGAAAACTCATGGGGGATGTGTATGTGATTTAGTGAACCGAAAGTGAACAGTGAAATAAACAACGCATTTTATAGGGATAACTTTCCACACACACTGCATTATTTTATATTTTAAAAACCTCATTTTACTATGACTATATTTTATTTTCACTTCGTCAGAAAAATAACAGCAAAGCGAAAACTATCATACATATATATATACAGTAGATGAATAGTACCGGAAATGGCAAATTAAAAGGATATCGGCATATAGCCAAGTTGAGGAGTAATATATTGCTGAACAGGGCAGCCAGATCATACTGAAATAGATACAGCAACGAACTTTGCAAGTAATTGAATTGAAAATTAGAAGAAGTCTTCAGCTGGTTCCTCTTTGGACCACGAGAGAAAGCCTACATCCAGTTCACGCATCTAATTACCTTTCAGATGTATCAGCTTAGTATATTATAATGAAACAAACTTAATTTAAGTCAGCCAAATATTAGTTCATTAGTTTACAATGTATAAACATTTTTGATTCCTGGACTGACTTTTATCCAACTTGAACATTATACTCATCTTCGCTATAACCAACAAAACAACAGTTTCTTCTCACCAACTCCATTATTTTTATTTGGTTAGTTACTCAAATATATGTACTTTCCTTGAAATCATATCACAATATTAAGAATCGCCCCCTCTAAATTCGTGAAAACTTAGGCCAACCCAGTTTTATAACCAAAATGTCCAAAACTATAATCTACCCCCTCTTCTGGGATCGTGACGTTTTGAAGTAGCTAGTTAACTAATTTCTGTCTGCTTCTTTCTTTTTTTTTTTTTTTCCCTTTTCCCTGTGCAAAAGTAACAATTAAAAGTTAAAATGAATCTTAAAATGTAATTATTTGTAGTTATTATACTAATCTTAATATGGAGGCTCAATGAAGTCACACAACGAGCCCTTTAAACTTGTTGGGCATTTAAGATTTTTTCTCTCTATAGTAGTATTTAGTACACTCTTTTTTTTTTCTCTCTATATCTAATTAGAATGATAGAGTGCTAATCCTTTTCTTACAAGTCCTTGACCTGGATTGCCCGTTGACTCATTTTCTTGCAATTTGTTGACCCTGACTGATCGTTCACAAAGATTGACCGTTGACTGCTTTCTTGCAATTTTTGTTGACTCCGATTGGCTGTTGACTATTCTAGGCTATCTCACCTTATCACTAAGCACTTACTATAATTTGTTTAGTAAGTATCTTAAGAGAATTATTTAGGATCCTTTAACTTGGTAACTAAATTACAAACAATAACAAACATTTCATCACAGTCGATTAAAATCGACTAGTGAGACGAATCATACAGTTTTCTCAAATTTCGGGGATGTAAAGTGATAATTAACCCTACTTTCTAAATCATGCCTACCTTTGCTAGCCGCTTCTTGAGATTTGAAGCCTTAAACGAAAAGCAAAAAAGGAAAAGACTTGTAAACTCAACCATTGTTGTCAACTTCAACTCCATACATTAGGCCCCCACAACCTCCTTTAAAGAAAAAAACAAAAAAAAAAACCACTATAAAAACATCTCAGATTTACATAATCCAACTTCAACTCGTTCATTCATTCATATATCTTCCCCTTTACATTTACATCTATAAAAACATCACATTCACTAAATCCAAAGTTCACCTCATTCATTCATATATATATATCTTCCCCTTTACATTTTACATTTCTCCTCCAAAGAATAAAAAAACTACACCGTTTAAACTGATCCATTATTCCGATCACGATGGCGACGGAAACGGCGGTGATCGTAGTCGGCGCCGGTCCGTCGGGGCTGGCGACGGCTGCATGCTTGAACAACCTCTCCATACCAAACATAGTTCTAGAAAGGGAAGATTGTTTCGCTTCTTTGTGGAAGAAGTATTCCTACGACCGACTCCATCTCCATTTAGCCAAGCCCTTTTGCCAGCTGGCCCTGAAGCCGTTCCCGGATTCTTACCCCACTTTCGTTTCCCGGGCCCAGTTCCTGGCCTACCTTGACGACTACGTGGCCCATTTCAAGATCAGCCCGGTTTACAAAAGATCGGTCGAGTCAGCCGAGTACGATCAGGAGACCAAGAGGTGGAGAGTTATGGCTCGGAATCTGGGTGGTGGTAATGGTGACGTGACGGAGGAGTTTTCCGGCAGGTTTCTGGTGGTGGCGACCGGAGAAACCAGCGATGTGTTTGTGCCGGAAGTTCCCGGGTTGGATACTTACGGCGGTGAAGTGATCCATTCGACGAGGTATAAGAACGGGAAAGGCTATGAGAATAAGAACGTTTTGGTCGTCGGGTCCGGGAATTCCGGCATGGAAATCGCTTTTGATCTGTCCAACTACGGCGCCAAGACCTCTGTCGCCGTCCGGAGCCCGGTAGGTGAACGTTGCCGCATATCTATCTCTGTTTTTGTGTGTGTGTGTGTGTGTTTGAAGAAAAAGGCAAAATATAAAATCAATTACTCGTATATGAATTAAGGATTCCACGTAAAATTACATAATCAATATTTAAAGCGTGATTTTTTTCTTTTTTTTTTTTTTGGGTTTGGTTTCATTACTTACTTATTTACAGGTGGTAAATACCGCCACATTTTTTTGATTATGGGGACAAATTTAATTTTGTGGGCTATTTAGAGGGTCACCACTAAAGAAAAAATGGTTTTCTATATTTTGCTATAAAAGCTAGAGAAATAGACACATGCTACGTTTGATTCGGTGTTCATATCAGAGCTTTAAAAGTTGGTGCAAGTATTTAATTTGCCTATTCATTCGGATGACAATGCTCTCTTATATTAATTGGATTTGGATTAGTCGGGACAGCAAATTAAAACAATGAATACATAATATGTCAAAGAAAAAGGTCATGTTACATTGTATATGCATGGCAGTCATGATTAAACAATCATATCAAACTGACAATTTGTTTTTTGTTTTTTTTTTTGGGCATCAATTTGATGAATGGGGATGATGCAGATTCACGTTTTGTCAAGGGAAATGGCTAGCATGGGACTGTTTGCACTGAAATACCTTTCGTTAAACACTGTTGACTCCATTTTAGTATTCCTTAGCAAGCTTTGGTACGGGGACTTGACCAAGTACGGGATCAAACGACTGGAAGGAGAAGGCCCCTTCACTGCCAAGACCAATTCCGGCAAGTACCCCGTCATCGACGTCGGAACCATCCGCAAAATTAAGTCCGGCGAGATTCAGGTCCGTCGACTCTTTTCATTCATTTGTCTGTCACGTATTTGATTTGACTTACGTGGTCAACGACTACCCTTTCACTTTTTAGAAGTTGGATTTTTTTTTTTTTATTTGACAATCCTACGTTCTAAAAATGATTGATGCTTTTTTGTTAGCAAATTGACACGACATATATGTGTAACCTATTATTGCGTCTCTCAAATAATAAACACCAAAAAATCATTACAAAACGTTGAAAGAAAAATTGTGCTTGCAATCTAATGATCATGTTTGAAGCATTTAATGGAAAAATGTAAAATCATCATGAGAGAGTTGGTAGATAACATATGCATATAATAATAGTCGTGTATAGCTAGCTATATTTATGTTGCTTTACGTGAATGAAATCCATGTTCCAGAATTGATTGATATTTCAAGAAAGAAAATATGATAATAAAAAAAAAAAGTACGAGAAAAAATGTATACGTGGGGGGATGTAGCATTCCTTAAGCTTGAAGCATGAATTTACTGGTTGTAGAATTCTTTTTTTTTTTTTTGTTTTTTTGTTTAAACAATATTGTTTGGGAAATTGCGTAATTGAGCAGGTGCTGCCGGCGGTAGAAAGCGTGAGGGGCAATGAAGTGGTGTTTAAAGACGGCAAAAGTTACCAGTTTGACTCCATTATTTTTGCTACTGGATTTAAAAGATCTACAAATAACTGGCTCCAGGTACCAATGCTACATTTCTATTAGATTTTCTTTGTCTATTAGGTTTAAGTCACTAACACTTACGTAGATATTTTTAATATTCTCCCTTATTTTCTCCTTCAAATCACAATCTTCTGTGAATTTTACTCGAATTAACTAAAATCCACTATGACGAATTATTATATCATGCCAGAGTTTGAGAGGACGAGAATTGAGAGTTTTATAATCATTCGATTCTCATTTCCCTAATCACAAACTAATTGCTTGTTAATCAATTCAGCTTAAATTGTCATGCATGTGATAATATTCTTCCAGCTAGTGATGGTATCATATCATATGTCAACAATTATAAGCCTGTTATTAACTCATACTTGAGGTTAACCAAAAAAAAACTCATACTTAAGAAAGAGAAACAAAAAGGAAAAAAAAAAAATTCAAAAAGAAGTAGAATGAGTAATTCAACGTTGTACTCTTTCTTTTTTTTTTCTCTTTTCAATCTTCATCACACACATTACTTGGTTTCGCAGGGGGATGACTATCTTCTGAACGAGGATGGACTTCCAAAGCAAAGTTTCCCTAATCACTGGAAAGGAACCAAGGGTTTGTACTGTGCTGGTTTGGCTAGAAAAGGATTGTATGGAGCTGCTATGGATGCCCAACTCATTGCCAAGGATATCAATGAAGCTCTATCTCAGTGATTTTTATATACATCCATCATATAATTAATTAGTACACCAGCTTGAATAAATTACTATGTGTTGTAGCTTTAGCAATGTATGCTAAGATTTACTTCCTTAGTTTTATACCCTGAATTTTGTTTTACCTAAAAAATTTATACAGTTCCCTTTTATGTAGTTGAGCTTGTGAAAGCCACCCTTTGGTTTAGAAACAATAAATGTTGTCCTCTTCTTTAAAGTTTTACGCCTCATTTATCCTGATATTAAGGTTCTGAAATTACCAGGAAATTTCCTCTTTCTTTAAGACCATTCTGTTGTCATGGAAAAGTAATAAATAAATTAGGCAGCCTTAAATAATAATAGCATGTAATTGATAACTAACTTTTTTTAGGGTGTATTATTAAACCAAAAAAAACACGCACAATGAATAATTTTCTCTTTTCTTAGACTATTTTCTTGTCATGGAAAAGTAATAAATATATTAGGCAGCCGTAAATACAAATGGTAACTAACTAACCAAAGAGGCAAATGCTATAAGTCAGCGAACCTAATCATCTAAAAAAAATCTGCCTAGGAAACAAAATTTGCACTTAACCCTCAGGTGGCAAGTGCTTATAATACATGATTGAATCATCAAGGTATCAAACTTACTCAGGAATCAGCAAATTCGAAAACCTTATTCTCCTCAACTATGGAAAGAATCAGCACCTCCGTTGCACAATCCCTCACTTCAGGACCCAGTGCTGCCTTATTCTCTCAATTGTCCTTGCATAAATTGAATGATGTTTTATTGGAGAATGTTTATTCCCAGCTATTGATAGTGATACAACAACAGTATTGCAGGTTTTTCAAAGATTTCGCTGTGCTGCACCGAAATCCTAAAATTTCCCTTGCCCCAATAAACTTGGGCATCTATTCCACAGTGCCACAGTAATGACCGAAACTCTGATCCAAGATTACTATTATCGGCTATATTCAGAGTCTTCTTATGAAGAATTGCAAATGTCCCCAAATATGTTAGCCATCACACCCACAGAATGCCATCGAAACCAAATTCTGAGTTTGAAACGGGACTATCCCCAAATTCATGTTGTTCACCAGGGCAATTTACACCACCGATGTCAATGTATGGCTCTGATAGGTCAGAGGATCTTTGAGATGGAATTCCATAATCTTTGAGAATGCTAGCAGAGGCAGAAATGGCTGCCTCTCTTTCCAAAACAACCAAATAATTGTCTTCAAACTCAAAGACCAAATACTTATCCTTGCAAGCTGAGCAAAGAAAAACATTAAGAGCCACAGCAACAAAACAATAAATAAAGACATTATAAGAATTAACGAAAGACTTACAATCAACAAGATGGGCAAGGTGGTGAATGTTTTTTATGTGAGTTCCATTTAACTTCAAAACCTGCCAGTGTATGTTAAAGAAAATATTACATGCCGTCCAAGTCTTATAAGTGTTCAAATGTTTAGATTCAACTCTAAGCAGATAAATACTCACCTGCTCATTACTCATATCTTCATACCCAATATTTACTTCATTTGCCAAGACCTGTGCAAGTAAAGGAAGATTGAAATTACAGCAGAAAAAGGAGAATGTTCAAAATTGAAGACCTCGGTATCTTCTAATCACATATCTCAAGAAAACAAAAGAAAGAAAACAAAATCACGCATCTATAAACAAACCTGTGAAAGTATTACTATTTGTTCCCCTCTGAATCTAGCCAAGGAATACCTTGCCTTCGTCAATAATTTTAGCTACAAGATGAAAACACAACAGTACAAAAACAAAGAGCTCAGAAGAAGTTATGATTCCATCTATTTTCAGAATGAGCATTATGGGTTAAACAAAACGTACCCCTATATGGTCTTCACATTCTTCCCTGCAAAATACATGTGCACGTTTCAAGTCAAGATGATAATTCCCCAAAGTATAATTCCTCAAATCCTCAAATTCTAGCAGAAAAGCTACAGCCTATTAGATAAGAAGGCGTACTCTATCAGCGGTTCAGATAGTGGTGTGAAGACCAATCCAGCAACTATTAAATATGAAGGCTGACCTCCTTCAATGTGATACGGGACCTAAAGGTCAAAGCATATCATAGTCTGCCTTAGTAATCCAGATCTCAATGTCAAAATACCATATGTAGCAGATGAATTCTACTTGAATGGTCTTTACATACCAAATGCACCCGGGTATTTAAAACTGCTTTAACTTTTGTGAATTCCCCCGCTCTGACAATACCAAGCTCTGCCACATCCCCAGAAAATCTGAAGTAGAGCATTTTTTTTATCAGCGAAAGAATTCACTAGGCTTATACTAATTGACATGCAGTAGCAAATCGAAAACCGAGACTTAGAGAAAGCAACAAAATTAACTATTATTCTTCAAGATAGAAACAGTAACTGGTTTAACTTACTTCTGACTGATAAGGTAACGAAATGCTATGCGTTCACTGGATCGAAATGGCACTGTACCCTCACACCCAATACGAATATCATCAAAGCTGACAATGACATCACCCTGAAAGGAATCAAAGAGATAATTTTTTAAAGATTCATATATTAAACACCACAACTGATCCTAGGTAGTCCTACTAGTGAAATTATGGAAGTCCCAATCATGACAAAGAACATTCTGTATTTGAAAAACATTATAAAAGGAAGTTGTGTTCAACAACAATCCACCAAGCAAAGTACAACTTCATTATCTTCATCAAGTGCCAAACGAAAGGGAAGCATTGATTTTATTTTTCTTTTTCAAAAAATAAAAGGTAATAATAATGTAGGCTGTCAAAAGAAAATTGCCAAAGAATCATGCAAAGCAACTCTGGCAAAGTAGAGTCCATTTCAAGAAACTAAAGAATATGAGCTTCTCGAAGCAAAAAATGAACAAGGTTTACCATCTTCAGCACATTGCTTGCATCAGAAGTTGGCTCAACTCTCCGAACAAGCACACCCTGTAGAAAAAATGAGTGTGGAAGAAGAGAAAGGAAGGCTTAATGTGCGATTATAGCAGAAATTTTAGCTACCAGAGCAGAGGAGTTAATGCGCAATTCACCTCATTTGACGGCACTTTTAAGCACTCGCGAAGCGCAGGATTCTCCAACTTTTGTAACAACACACCAAGGCTAGGGAAACCTGAGTATTCAAAGATTTTGCTCACAAATTAATATGGCATCAAAGGAAAATCACATACAACTTTTATAGAGCAGTAAAGCATGGAAAAGTAAATTATGAGACTGCCAGCCAGGAGTGATATGCACCAATTGCCGATCACAGTAGCATGCAGCATGCATTAATGCCCACAAAGCAATGTATATTCTAATGCCTCTCACAAGGAAAGAGACCCAAATTGAAGAAATTTGTGGAAATGAAAGTTTTTCATCTCATGTAAATGTGAGAAGAATAATTTAGCAAATACACCACTAGCGGTTGACAAATAATTATTTTCTCAAGTACAAGGACATGTGGGATTTAAAAGGAATGAATTGTTAATATCCCGCTACCTATGGAGAAGCAGATTTATAACTCCAAATTCTTTTTTACAGAGAATTATCTACAAGACAGCAAAAACAGAAATAATTTCTTTTCTTTTTTTTTTTTGGTTAATAACAAAACTCATTTCAGCAACCCCAAGATACTTAAAACAGTACCGATGTGTTTCCAAACTATTGTATGATGTCTTTAGAGCTCCAGAGTATAGATTCAAAGATAGGACATGAGAGAACATGAGATAAAAGAGACTAACCAGTATACTTCCCATTTCTCTCGTAGTCATCCAGAAAATGAGACACAACTGTAGTTGGGATAACATAGCCAATATTTTCAACTTCATCAGATCTGAAAACCTAAAAAAGATTCTTCATCAGGAGCTCCAGGACAATAGACACAAGTAAAAGAACGTTCTAGCTAAAATAAATCACTTAAAATGAATTAGAAATTCAAAGACCATACATATTCACAGCATCAAAATGCAACAACTTGTTACCTGAAATGCTACTCCAATACATTCTCCCTGGTCATTGAAGGCAGGACCACCACTATTACCTACAATAAGCAAGAGAAGTTTGTCCTTGTTCATATAGGTACAATCTGCCAGCAGTAATCTACATATTTATTATACCAGAAAAAGTTATACAGTAGGTAAACTGAAGTTTCTTACCGGGATTAATAGCAGCATCAATTTGGATTCCCAACAAATCTGATGATCCATGAGCGTAAGACGTAACCTGACAACATCACTAGGTTAGGAGGTAAATTTCGCCGTAAGACAGCGATCCAAATAAAGAACATTTGAAAATCGAATCATCAAAGTGAATCCAGAGGAAAAGCTGTTCAGTGTTTGCTAAGCCAGATATTGATTAATAACATCATCAAAAAGTCCACTAAACAAACCTCAATTCTTGATACGACCCCCTTTGTTACAGAAATTGTATCACCACCAAGCGGGTATCCAACAACAGTTACAGGATCCTGCCATATGAACAAGGCAAGCAAACAAAGGTTAAGGAAATGGCCTACCCCCCCAAAAAAAAGAAAATGCACACATGAACACGCACACAGAAAGAAAAGGAACGAGCTCCTTTACATCTTTCAGAGTATCTAAAATGCGCTATCCATAATAGACATAATAAAGGAGAAAGCCATATTAGCCTACCAACTTCATCAAGTAGGTGCTAACCTATTGAGAAATACAAGCCTATGTATTGCCTAACATGAAGTTCAAGGATTCCAATCAGCTCAACAGTTAAATAAAGTATCCTAGTTTGTTAGAACAAGATCGATCAAAGAAGTGCCTTTTGCAAACGTTTATTACATAGGCTAGTAAAGGCAGAACTTAACTAGACGGGGCATATAAAATTGTCATCTAAAAGCCCAAAACTACCATTGCACGTGAAAGTTGGAGAAGTAAAAGCACCTGAAGACGAGGCAAACGACCAAAACGAAGGGGCTCGGCACCTTCCCAGAATTCCTTGCTCTCTACTGAAAGTAGAGCCATATCACACTCTACACCTCTAGCCAGTACCTGCAAGTTACATCATGAAGCCAGAGCAAAGATCAAGATCCACCGTCCCTTACTTTGAAAGGAATACTCTCAAAAGCAGGGAACACAATTCTCAAAAGTTCCACCATGCACTAAGAGAGACTGTATCCATGACTGCTACAAAACCATGAAAAAAACCAGAATATTCAGTGCATAAATAAGTAAAATCAATGGCCACTTTGTCCCAAAGGGCACTTCAACCTCACGATTAAAAAACTTATGCAAGGCACTTCATACGGAATAATGGATTGCTCACAGTAACAGAGGCTGTATGAACGAATGGGAAAGTAGAGAATTCATGTGAGAATTGGATGAGAATGCTACCTTGGCCACATACTTGGTGTCATCTCCCCTTCTCTTCACTTTGACCTGGAACCATATGACATGACAAACAAAACTCATGAGCGCATACCATATAGACAATTCAGAAGAAGGAAGAGAACTATGACAAACCTTGATTCAAGTTACAAGCATCTGTGGAACCCACTGCAGGTAACACAAAGAACAAGAAAGGGTTGGCTAAGGACAGTTACCTGTGTGTCATGTTCAACACAATGTGCATTTGTCAAAAGCTTCCCATCACCAATCATGAAGGCACTGCACAATATAAGGAACCAAATAGGTTTTGAAATAACCGAGCTTATGGGTAAGTTTTTTTTTGGTTCTATCAAATGTCTAATTCCTAGAGCATGGCAAACAGAACATAGCAAATAAAAGGGTGTACACCTGCCTTCCAGTACTCGTGAACTGCCTTTGTTTCTGCCATGGAAGGGAATAATCTGGAGCGGTGTGCGTGCAATAAACCTAGATCATTCTAGACAATCAAAAGTATGATCAAGAATACCAAATTACAATGTGAAATAACAAAAAATCACATATTTACCTTTACAACAGCGTTCAGGAAAGGTGAATCTTGAAAATTACCAGCATCTTCAACCTGAGAAAAGGAAATATGAGAGAACATGATGGAACTGTCTCAAACAATAAATTGGATATTTCTTGATAGAGCGAACTAGAGACGAGGTTAGAGGAACTGAAAAGTATATTCTGGTGGAGACGGCTATTTTTTCATAATCATACAGAACATGCAAGGTAAAACACAAAATGAAGCAGAAAAACTCGCAGTCTTCTAGCTGCAGTTACCTGTTCCTCTTTTGCATCGAATGCAGTGCCTTTGTTCCCTTTTTTCTGGAGACCAAATGGAGACCTGTAGGCTGTCGGTTGGCAGCATTCAGTTTTTCCCTTAGTACGTTGATCTGCACGCGAAACATGTAGATCATCTTTTGAACTCCTTCGACACTTCTGTGCAGTAGCTTCTTTCTGAACTTATCAACGTACAAACCATTGAACAGCCAGGAATTAGCTATTAAAAAAACTCTCTTCTAGTCTAATTTGAGAGTCCAAATCATACAAAGGTGTAGAAATGAAGATTTATTTTATCATACTAACGTCCCAGAATAAGCCTAACAACACTAACAAAGTTATGCAACAACATGATTGATGCATCATATGTCACCATTGCATTCTAGTAAACCACAAAATTTCCTTTAATCATACATAACTTCAATTAATATAAACACTGGAAGCTGAAGAAGTAATACTACTTCTTAAAATTCATACCTACACCATAAAATTTAATGAGAATAAACTAAAATCACCGAGCTAACTGTAACACTAACATATGGATGCTTAATTACACTAAAAACTCAGGGCTAAGGTTTTGAAATATACCTCGGCGTTGGACTTACGCGGCGAAAGGGACGAGGAGGACTGTTTCTTGGAAAACCTTCTCTTTCGATTGGAAAGATGGCGATTATTATCATCGGCATTCTTACCGGTTTCGCATTTGGGAACAATTAAATGAGACGACGGCCGCCTAAAGGAGAAAGATGGAAATAAGCGTTGGGAAGAGCATAAATAATGGCGGGACGTGGCGGTGGAGGTGAGCGTCGTGAACCTAAAGGGTGCGGCGGCAATCGCCATTTTAAACGAGATGAGCAGTGGGCTGGCTTTGCTGTAAAACGAACGTTGGTTTGTTATTGACTCCTTCCTCCTTATCCTGTCTGCTGACGTGAAAAATCTAATATACCCCCCAGTACTCATTTTTGGCGCCTACGCATTTTTAATCATCTATTCATCATTGACGATAAATCTTACTCCGTATTTACTTTGAAACTTTTTAAAGTTCTCAATATTATTGCCCAATTTAAAGTTTTTTTTTAATTTAATTTAAAATAACAAACTGAACGTCAGGAGTAAATCTTTTTCCGTCAAGAATTAGCTTTTTAACAAGTAAACTTATGAAAATAATTTTCCATTTGTGCTCAATAAGGTTAAGTTAGGTAATCATAAGAATGCACATGTTCTAAGAGATTGTAAAAGTGGGGAAAAAATAGGGTAACAGAGTGACAATGATAAATAAGATTCTTATTTAAATACTTTAAAAATAGTTCTACATCTAACCGTCGAAGAGAGAGGACACGCAACATGACCAAATCAAAGTTGACGCGGGAGGAGAGAATTGCACTTTATTTTACTCCCTTCATCCCATAATTATTTTCCAGTTTGAGTTTTCATTTCTAGAAACACACACGCATACGCACAAAAGAGTAATTATAAAATGGATATAGACCGTAGTAAATAGGAAAGAAGAATAAAAGCAAAAAATTGTCACGGAAAAAGACAATAAAACTGCCACAAAACTCGAATCATAAAAAACTAAGGAATTGCGGCAGATTTGAAATATAGTATGTCTGTTGTATTTAAGATACATCATATCAATGGAATTACGTCAATTAATTATTGACCACAAGAACAAATTAACCCCTTATCATTAAAAAAAAAAAAGATTGGTTTTCAAGTTTTAATTCTTCAGGTAAATCATCACCAGCGTTTTCAATTATGGACGGTTCTCTTCCGAAAAGGTCCTTGAGAAATTGGAGTGATCTTCCTCCGGAACTTTTGGACATAATAGTAAGTAAAGTGTCGTGTGTTTTTTACTACATCCAAAAATCGGGGGCGGTTTGGTTGTCGTGGAGATCCGTAGCTCCAAAAACAAAAACGGATTTGGCAACAATGCACCAGCAACCTCCATTTCTGCTTCTGATGGAAAACAGTAAATCCGAGACTTACAAACTATACAGCGTTGGAGAGGGTAAATTTTACAATCGTGAACTCAAGGTTCTTCTTGGTTAAAAAAGATTTTGATCATAAACTTAAAAAGATATTATTTTTCACAAAGGTTTGTTATATGCCATGGAGCATGATAACCGGATCATTGCGATTGACTACCAGCATAGTTATAATAACCACAAAAGTTTCGGACCGACTCCGATCCTTCAAATTGTAGCTGCTGGTGGATTTCCTAACCAGTGGCTTAGGTGTTTTTTGTTGGAAACTTCCAATGGAGACCTATTAGTGGTGTTTTTGCACAGAAATTTTTATCCCCGGGTTTATAAGTTGATGGAGATGGCCGAAACAGGATTCGGGTCATTGTGTGAAGTTGGGGAGTTAAATAAGGACGATTCCATATTTTTGTCTTCTTTACGGTTTCCCATTATGTGTCCATTTTCATCTTGTGTTCCCAACTTCAACAACTCTATTTGACCCAGTTCCCTAGAGGTGATCGGACAACTACCAGGTTTGTTGTGTCTGCGTTTCGCACGGATAATCGGACAGTTACTAGAGCATCCAAAGATTCAATACCATTTCAACTGGCCATTGATTTGCGTTACACCAACTCTATGTTGATTCGAGCTATGGAAATCTGCTTGTTATATAAATTAGTTTCTCAAAGTACCGGATGATAGGGTGGGGGAAAAAAACATGTATTTATAATTTTCTCTAGTTATTAGTTATTCAATTTTTGTTTTCATAATGTAGTAGGTTTACAAATACTGTCTTATATCGTTTTCGAATGTGTACTTTTTTCTTTTTTTTTCCCTTCTGGTACAATGAAGGAGGCCAAAGTCTAAACTACTAGAATACTAAACTATCATAATTGGTGGATGGAATAACTTGACAAAGTTATATTCTAACCCAGTGCGTAGTTTATTATCGGAAGGGATTTCATAATTAAAACTATCAATAAAGTCGAATCCTAAAAGGGAATGGAATTGTTGTTGTAGATATAAACATCTGTGTCTTCTATCTAAGAAACATCGTATCGATCGAGTCCTGAATATCATAAGCACTGTATATCCTATACAAATCCCTGACCATAGAAACAGATTGGTTTCAAGTTGTAAATTCTTCAGGTAATTAATCATCACCAGCGTTTTCAATTATTATGGAAGGTTCTCTTTCGGTAATCAACCCCCAAAAAAGGTCCCTGAGAGACTGGAGAGATCTTCCTCCAGAATTGTTGGACGTGATAGTAAGTAAGGTGTTCTACGTGTTCGATTACATTCAAATTGGGGCGGTTTGCAAGTCGTGGCGATCTGTAGCTCTGAATCAGAAACCAAAAAGGATGTCAACAATTCAACAACAGCCCCCATTGCTTCTGATCGAAAATAGTAAATCTCAGACTAATTACAAACTATACAACGTTGGAGAGGAACGATTTTACAATACTCCTCAACTCAAGGTTCCCCCTCTATCCCCGAGCCGTCGACTGTGTGGTTCGTCCTATGGCTGGTTGGCGACGCACAAGCAGAACGGATCAGTTAAGCTTATAAATCCCTTTACAGGAAAGATCATCAAAGTTGGTTTTGGTGGCAATGATTTTGTTAACAACAATAGTGCGTGTAATTTTGAGAAGTTAATTTTGTCTTGTAAACCTGTGGAAGGTGATGATGATCTTTTCATAGCTGGTTTGCTCGCAATTGTAAATGAGAAGAAAGAGACATACCATTGCGTGGTTTTCAAGAGAGCGACCGAAACGTCTTCTTCTTCTTCTTGGAGAGTCGCTGTAAAGGTGGACTTTCGATTTAAGTTTCAGGATATAATCTTTCACAAAGGTTCGTTATATGCCTTGGATTATAGTGATCGGATTTCTGCATTTGACTACTACAAGGGTAGTTACGATGTCGAAATATTGCTACCTCCTTATAGGATTCCTCCCGGAGGTTGCTATAATTTTTTGGTGGAAGCTTCCAATGGAGACCTGTTAGTACTGTCTATGGGCGAACCTAATTGCCCGTGTAAAAAAAAGGGTGGAGGATATACGTGGATTCAAGTTTCCAAGTTGATGAAAGACGCCAAAAGAGGAAGACTCGGCTTCGTTGAGATTTCTGAGTTAAATGATAATGATTCCATATTCTTTTGTTCTACTTTCCCGTATGGGTTCCAACATTCATCTTGTGTTCCCGGCTTCAACAAGAACTCCATATATTTCACACAACGTTGTATGGATGGATTAGGCACTTTTCATACGTTAGTATTTCGCACGGATGATCAGACAATTAGACCTGTATGGGAGGACCATTCATGGGATCATCTCTGGATTACTCCAACTTTATGCTGATTCAATTCAAGTCGGGAATAAACATAGACATTGTTGGCCAAAACTCTTGACGTGTTATTGGTTAATCTCCTGAATCATTTATACGCGAAGTTTATGTTCACTTACTGTTTTTTGGTACAACGTTCAGTTATTGTTTATGTTCAAGTTATTGTTGGTAATTCGAGAATTAAATAAGGAGGATACCGTAAAGTTTAAGTTCAAATGGTTATCCTGTTATGTTTCCATTTTCAGTTTCTGTTCCCTACTTCTCTTTCAATCTCGAACTTATCGTCTAATTTGAATTTGAATTTGAATTTTTAACTTATAATACATACTGAACTGAAAATGAAAATCAAAATAGAGTAATAATTTCAAGGCAGATCGAGTAACAGTTTTCGAAAAAAAAAAAAAAAGGGCATTGATTTGCGTTACTCCAACTTCATGTTGATTAGAGCTGGAAACATGTTTCTGTTACTTGTTAGAGTTCGTTCTGAAGAATGACGCTCGTAGATATATTGATTCTAAAGTACTAGATGATCGAATGGACAGAAAAGCCATGTATTTGTAATTTCACTAGTTCGTTATCCAATTCTTAATTTCCATGTATTTGTAATTTTACTAGCTAGTTCTCCAATACTTAATTTACATAAGCCTACCCATGTGCTTTGGAAAAACTAACCACTGTAGTATCATTTACACAAATATCATGTGTGTAAATTTTTTTTTCACACATGATAAATATAATCGCATGTTTAAAGGGATTTCTAATGTAACTTTTTCCCGTCTATCCAAAGGGATTACATAATTATCACACAATTTAAATTACAAATCGAAATTATGCTAAAAATTTGTTTCTGATCCTAAGCCATTTATAGGTTATATAATTCCAAACCATAATTATCACCTTCCCTGTATTTTGGTTGAGTTTTTCGTCTTCAATATACCCACATTTCTTCAATCAACAAATTAAATTAAGCGCCTACATAAACTTGACCAATTTGCGGTTGATTAGCACTATCAATATGCGCAAATCTCATTTGATTGAACCCAAAGAAATCCAAACTTTCCAACACGTGTTATCCGAGTCATCATCCTTGGTCAATTGGTCTGAACTTCGTCCAGCGGAGCTTTTGGGTGTGATTCTGAGTAAGTAATTCGATTACATTCGATTTGGGGCGATTTGCAAGTTATGGCTATCCATAGCTCCGAATCAAAAAGCAGAACGAATGGCAAGACCTTTGCTTTTGATCACTCGTTCACTCTGTTCCGCCAAACTGTACGAGGTTGGACAGGACAAAATCTTCAATCACGAGTTCCAACTTCCTCGCACAAAATCTGGGCGTTATTATTGTGGTTCCTCTTATGGTTGGTTGATTACTCATCGACATGGGAAATCGATCAAGCTTATAAACCCTTTAACCGAAGAGATGATCAAAATTGATAGCACCATAAGGACTAGTTTCAATAAGGCGATTCTTTCTCGCACTCCTACTATTAGTGCATCATCTCAGGAAAAAGATGGTTTTTACCTTGGTGGTATTTGCAACTTTGGTGGTAAAGCACAATTGGATGGATTGTTATATGCATTGGATGAAAATAATCGAATTGTTGCATTTGACTACAACTCAAGTGGTAAAAATCATTGAAATTGCACTCAGTAATGATATCTTGACTCAAGGTTGCCCTTATTTGGTGGGATCCTCCAGTGGGGATTTGCTGCTTGTGCAAAAAGTTCTTGATCATCCTAATGCGGATTTTCCACGCGAGTTTCATGTGTACGAGCTGACCAAGAAGGAAGGAAACAAAGGCGGAGGAGGAGGAAGAAGAAGAAGAAGAATAATTCAGTTGGGTGGAGATTTTTGAGCTAGATAACAATGATGCTGTGTTTTTGGGAAGAAATGGGCATCTTGTGTTCCTTACACCACCCCAAATGTCATATATTCAACTTATAAGGATGAAATCCTCAAATGTGACGTTGATGGAACTATGTTGGAAAGGTTCAAAGTTGAAGGGCTTTACACGGATCCCCTGATTGGAATTTCAACTCCAGAGTTTTATGTAATTTCCATTATCATTATACATATGATTCAAGATAAATATTATTACAGTCACGAAATGATTGTCATATCTAGTTCGGAAAAAAAAGAGGAATATGATTCATTTGAGATATTATCTTAAGGGCATTATATCAAAAAAAAAAAAAAATTCTTGGACATTTTTCAGCTACGGTGAACGTGACTCTAAAAAATGAAGGGGATAATCAAATCGACAAAAATAATATAATGCACTGGGCTCAAATATGACCCAACAATATAGGCCCATTTGTACTAAACAGTAGGAAATGGATTAGATAAGAGTTGTTTTTCTTTCTTTTTTTTTTCCCCATAGATATATATCTGCAAGAGTTTCTTTTCTCCAGCCACTTTTGTGTCCTCCTGCAATCTGATAATCTAATATCAATTCATAGTTACTCACATGAATTCTTTGATAGTTTAATCCATAGCAAAAGGGTTGGTTCCATCGTTGTTCTATCCCAATAGTTCGTTATCGTTAGAAATGGGTTGTTTGACATTCTCAAATTCGAGTACCACTATGATGGCGGGCTTCGGGTTTTGGCGCCATCCGAAAAACTGGAATTTCCGCAATTTGGATCACCCGAAAAGTGTTCAGATCGGCGATAATATGATATTGAAGTCAAATTTGATTCCAACAGTCGATTTATCACAGAAATACCACCTCAAGTCTTCCAAATTGTCAATGCTGCTCTCGGCTTCGACGCAACGAGACCCAGAAATCGACCCGGTAGAAGACGATGAGGGTTCAGTCGAAGACCTCAGAGTTCCCAGTCACTGGTTGGATCCTGCAAAAGCATCCCAGGTAAGTCCCTTCTTTTACATTCATTTCAAGTTATTTTATTTTGATGCTGTTTTTTGTGGTAGGATATTATTATCTACGGATAAGAATTTGTTTACTATTAATAATCTTTCTTATTTACGTAGCATTCTGCCTGAAAATATAAAAATTTACTTTCAAATGCGAAAAACATAAAATGAGAGGCCATCAGGCAGGCTATTGAGTTTCCATTTCCTTTTGATAATTAGGGAATAGAGGGCGTTAAATTTTGCACAGTTAACTAGTGTACTTATAATGATAGCTCTATTTTGCTCGTGTGGATCAATTGAGGGTTTTGTGCCTTTTTTCGCCTTTTGTGGCTATGGCCAGAGGTGGACACATTGGCTGACGAATTTGATTTAGTTGTAGAAAATGTTTGGGCTAACTTCCATTTGTTTGAACACCATTAGCATAACCTAGGGCAAATGCAAGTTTTGTCAGGGTTTACATATGTTCGGGCCAGGGAAATGTTAGGCTGTTAGCATAGCAGCAAGAGCAGGGGCCATGGACTCAAGTAACAAGAAACAGACTTTTTATTATACTATAAGGCAGGCTGCCGACTTATTGAAGCAAGTCTTTAACATATTCCATGATTTTGTTGTGCATTATCGGGAATATCTTTTTCTACTGTATTTACATTTCTACTGCGCAATTTCGTTGACACCTAAAGGCACTAGGCAGTGTTTGTAGTTTCTTAGAAATTTTCGGCTTTCTACAATTTGTTACATGCTCTACGTATCTCTTGATCGTCTCCAAGACATCAGCCCTTTAAGCATCTCCTCAATCGTGCACTTCTTCATCTAGGTGAAGGACGAATGTGTTCCAAATTCCTAGCTTCTGCATGTTCAGTCTTTAGAAAATCAAAATAACTTTCAGTAGATTGTGCTTCTGCTTATGTGTACTTAATAGTTAATTACATACAAGGATGGTTATTACCACATAGCACAGGATTTTTGTCGCCATGTGCACTTTCTAATGTTGTAGCATGTCTTAGAACTGTAGTGTACATTTTTCTTGCTGAGGGACACGTACAACTATCTTTTTTCCGTCGTTTCCTTGATCCCGACTGTAAACCCCCCCGACATCATCTAAATCCAGGGATACTAATCCTGCTTGCAATGAGCTTGTTTCTATTTAGTAAGTTCTTGTTGGCAGGTTTCTTTGTATGTGTCGTCCGGGAAGAGGAGGACTTGGGTCTGCTACATGATGCCTTTCTTTTAAGAAATCTGTAGTTCCATTTTGGTAAAAGGAGTGTCTATGTTAATAGGCAGTGTCTGAGAGATTCAGGACTATTCTGTCCAAGTTTGTAGTTTTCTGCTCTTTATAGAAGCTTAAAATTTGTGTAGGAATCAGAATGGTTGAGAGTGACCCTTCATAAATGGTTGGATGACGAGTACTGTCCAGAGGAAACAAACATCAAGATCAGTGAGGTGGCTGGTCGCTCATTTTACAAAACGTTAACAGAGAAGAAGAAAACGGAACTGGGCGAGATATTGTTAGATATGGTGCAGGAATTGAGCACTATATCCTACCAAGAGAGCTTCCATGGTGCATTTTCATCAGCAAATGCGGCTGTTAATCTTATAATCCAACGGATACATCAAGATTAATTAGGTGCTTTACTGACCAAAGAATCAAATGTCTAACATCAGATCCCTTAGTTCACGGACAAGTATGCTAGTATCTGGTTAGTAAAGTACAAAACTGCTTTGTTACTGGTGTCTGCATGCTTAATTATGATTTTCTCTTCTATTGATGGTGCCGTATTCACTGACATAGATGTCTAAACTTAATGTTTAGTTTATTTTGTTTTTGTTGTGGGTATGCAACCAGTATAATACACGGTGACAAACTAATTGAAGATTATAGCATTTCTGAATACTAGTGACAATCCTAGTTCTTAAATCATTTCTCCATGTGTGCATTCTTAGAGCTTACACAATTGTCTTTCTATATGTTTTTCTTTTATGACTTGAACTTACTGATCATTTCTGTTAGGTCTTTTGCTTTGAGTTTCGACAGAAAAAAGTATCCCTAACGTGATTCTACAATATTTGCACACTGCACTCTGCTGCAGTGCTGTTGATTTTAAGTACTGAAAACTCTACTTGTATTAAGGGACTGATCCGCAGCATCTTTAGAAATACTCCACAACATTATATGATTTCTTTGCACCTTATAGAAGCAATTGAAGCTAAGGCAAGGATGCTAATCTATGGTTGTTGTTAATGGTCAAAACTCAGTGATAGGATTCTTTCTTGCAGTGAATATTTCTTGTGATGATGATAACGATGTTTGTGAACTTGTGAAAAATTTGATGATTGAGCAATAAAAAATAATGGAAATGAGGCACGTGATTGGTAGACTTATTTATAGCCCACAGTGAGGCTAAATTGGAACAAGATAATCTTCGGCATTAATAGCTAAGTTGAAATACTTTTGTGTAAAACAGAAAAGAAAACTATCATTGGACTAGAAGAAGTTTAATCATTGTCCTTTGTTTCAAACATCTGGCCACAAATTGCGGGATTCCCAGGTCTATTTTTGGATTTTTGGCCATTCCAAATGTTATCTGTAGCCTCTATCAAGCATCAACATCAATGGCAGTAGCCATAAAGTTGTTTGGCCTCTGCGGCAGTGAACCACATTTCTGTCGGTGCTATTGAAGAGCTCTATTATTTATTATAGTTATTATTAGTGAAAACCAACATGCACACAGGGAACTTGGAAATCTTCCTTTCTAAAATACCAAATGGGTCTTTTTCTTGTGTACACAAAATGCAAAAGAACAACACATTGTAGATTGGCTCAAACTTTTTTGTAGGAATGGGCGGGGGATATCTTCTGATTTACCATGCACAACCACCGTGTTATGTGGCCTGTGGGAGCAGAACTGGTTTTAGAACAGAGGCACATGGATGAGGGGGATCAACATGCGAGCACTACTAATAATACAATGGCTTTTTGAATGATTTTAAGTTTAAGAAGTGACCTTTAATGTCCTCCAAAACTACCCAAGTTTAACGATTTGGTTTCCTCTTACTCTCGATAATGAATGACAGTAGATCTGAATGACACCCCTTCGTCTATTGTGTATGTGGTAGAGTTTTTAGATCTTGCTTTCGCCCCACAAGAAGCAGTTGATAAAGAACAAAGGCAATAACTCAAATTATAACTTCACTGCGGTAAAATAGACTACATGAAAGCCAAGAACAGAAGGAAAAAAAAAAAAAAGATACCAAAATTTTCATCATGTGACTGATGACGAAATGACTTGATAGTACTATGGGAATTGCTTTTGATCTTTCCATCAACGTCTACGGACTCAGTCAAGACACTCCATGTTGGAGGCGATCATATCATGGCATTAGCTATGGCCAATTTCTGTACGGTGTTGACGTTTTCAGGCCCCAATATGCTTTTATATTTTGCTTTTCTCTGTTCTTGGAGCCCCCAACATTTTGGAACTGAATGATTTTGTTTATCGCATGATGAAATTTATGAGAAGAAGAACCTGATAAAATATTAACTACAGGCATCTTCTAACTCTCCAACTAAGTCCCAAAAACTCTTTAGAGGTGATTTCCTGTTCAGAAAAGCCCTTAAAATCTAGGGAAAAATTCATAACCTGCTTTCCCTTTCATGATGAACTTCCAAGAAGGATGGGGAATTACAAATAGAATCACTGATGACAAATCGCCATTAATTGATTATACTGTATGTTGGGAATTGATCCGGAGGAAAAAAACCCGACATGGAACCCAATAAATAAGATAAGACCCATCTGAATTCAAAAGATCAAGCTAATGGGTTCTAAGACCATATTTACTTATTAACTGATTCACATGTCATTATGCTTTCGATGTGGGATTCACAATCTTTGCCACGTGACCCTCACTACTGTATTAGTGCACCTTACACATCAAATAATGTCCAAACTAGAGGGAAAACAAGCACGTGAACGGGAAAAACGTGCCCCGTTTTGTCTCCACAAATTCCAGAAAACAACTGTTTTGCATATTTAGTTTTGGCCCAGAGAAAAATTAGAATAGAGACTGTGATTTTTTTTAAAAAAAAGAAGAGGAGGTCACCATATCATCTGCACCTACTCCCTCAAATATTCTATTTCCTCTTCCACCCACATTCATACGTAACCTTAACAAACAACACGAGTTACGTGATTTGAAAAAAAGTATTCTGGATTCGGTACCAGTTGATTCAGTGAATTTATGCTGAAAAGGACTAACAAAATGATACAATTGAATATATCTTTTACTTTTCTTAGAAAAAAAATGTGATTATAGGTCTATCATATGTATAATGCACCATTTTTTGTGACAGTTTACAATAGTAGCTAATTTACTTGAATGAGATAGTAAAAATAGGACTATCAATAAGAAAACTCAATGTGGGCAAAGATATAAAGAATATAATAAAATAATAAAATGATAACTATAGTGACTGATGTGGAATTGTATGATTCCCTTTTTTTTTTTGCCACTTTCCTGTTGAAATTTTATTTTCCCATTAAAATTATATTTTTACCCTTAATTAACAAATACTCATGTTTAGTGGAGGTGGTGTTTTTGTCTTTTCATAAGTCATAATCCTATTTCACTATAAATTATCATTGTCTCTATCTTTGCTTAAGTACAAATTGTCTGTTGTCTCTATTATTGATGAATAAAATAACTCAATTAAGTGCAATTACGAAAGAAGTGTCAATTTCGCTAATAATTCACAATCATATAATTTAGTTCTGGACATCATTATTGAACTGTAGATATTATTTTTCATTCCATTATATTTTCAAGTAATTGCACTATCTCACATAAGACAAGAGCAAACCTTTGACATTGTTTTTTTCAGATAAAAAAGTAACAAGTTTACAAGTAGAAAAACAATAAGTTTGAAACTTCTAAAGGGACTATTAAGAAGAATGGAATTAATTAATTAGTGTAAGGTTATGGGAAGGAGAGGAATTACGTGTGTCATTTTCATGTGGCTATGAATGAATCAGTAGGTGGTTGTAATTTTGATTGAATGATGGATCCCTGGTGGTGGCACACACAACAACGTCGCAATCAAGGCGATGTATGCCGTATTAAATTCACATTTTTCATTACTGGAGAGTTGCCCATACAATGTAGTAGTAGTAGTAGTAATAAAGTACTATATAAGTAGGGTTGCTGATTGAAAGAATTGTAGTATTAATTTCTTGGGGTCAGCTTCTTCTTTGATTGCGGGCTTTCTTTTTTCTCAAACCATTCTTCCCTCCATTATTATTTCTTAAAGTACGCACAAAATTCACTTTGATTCATCATATGGGTTTTAGAAACGACCTATTGATTTGTACAACGTTGGAATGTGAAAGCAAAGAAGGAATGCTGGCTTCCATGAGTAAAGCTAAGGAAGAAGGAGCAAATCTGGTGGAGCTGTGCATCGATTCCATGTCTTTTTCCCACATTTCTGAAGTGGAACAGCTCTTGAGACTCAGAACCTTACCATCCATCGTCTCCTACAGGTAATTAGGTGCACGTACCTTTTATTCAATTACATTTGGTCGTAGTACGTAGTACACAAGTATGCGCAACAACCTTAATTCACCACCAAACCCATTGCATTTATGCTATGTTTCACCACCGGGCCTTGCTTGTATTCTCCTAGGTCACCTACACGATTTTCACCCACACTCCACACCGTGGTAATTGGTAATGTTCCAACTCAATATATCATTTAAGTAACACTTATGAAACCACATATCGTATTTTTAGAACCCGCTTTTCTTTAATATATCTATATAGCACCCTCTTTTCGACAGAAAAAGTGAATCAAATAATCTCTTGTGATATAGATCGAACTTGTCTGGCAGCTAGAAACGTATAGCTTGCTTTCATGAAAAAAAACTAAAAGCAAAATGATCAATAATTTTCCGCATTCCCCTTCATCATGTAGTTTCTTATAAAGGGAGAACTCAAATTGTGTACCATGCAATGCATGTGGTCCGAATAAATGTGCATATAACGTGGGCCGTTAGTTGTTTGGCCGAAGATAAGTTGGAAGGACGTTTAGTAAAAAAAACTGTACGTGGAAGTGATGAACCAAAAATGTACACGTATATTAGTTGTATTGTACACTTTGAGCAGTAGAAACTAGAAAGCAGTAGTGACAAAATTGGTGATTGAATTGAAGAAAGCCCATGAAATGAAAGAGGTGTGTGGGGGTAGGTGGAGGCCGGAGGGTATGAATAAGGTCAATCATCATCAATGTATACTAACATTTGGATTGGTTGGTACTCAGCATCGATGCCGCCGGCGGTGGGGCATAAGGAGATTGAGGACCATTTGACATTTAAATTAAAACCAAAGTCAAGAATTTTCCATTCTTGATTTCATTCATCAAACCAATTTTACTTTTTCAAAATCCTTTGGATGTATTTTTTTTTTTTTTTTCAAGAAAAGAATATGGAACTAATTTTTGGGATTGGATTAATCCAGTTAAGTGTACGTTTCTGGATTCTATTAAGTGGTGCTCGAGCCAGTAATGGTGTTTGAAGATCGTAAAATCACAATAAGAGATCGCGGTTTCAATTCTCATCGCGTGTCAATAAACAAAGGTCCTCGGGCTGGAGAAGAACAATTTTAATTTGTTGAGAATATGTATTTGGTGCAATTGACATGTTTTTCCATTTATAGTTCGGCAGCTGTCAAATGGTCCGTAGGCTGCGATGGTAACATTTTGTCACTAACATTAGCTAGGCCTGTCCCAAAACAAACATTTTTCTAATTGTTTTACTTTTTTTACCAATAAATTAAATAAGAAAAGTGTTAGAATTTAGTGATAATCACTTTTCTTTTTTTTTTTTCCTTTTAATTTATGTGTGTTTGTATATTCGAAAACTGACCATGAAATGATGTCCAAATCACAGGAAATATTCGAGCAGGGGAAGACGATGCTCGAAGAAGACATCATTGCAGATTTATAAGTTGGCCTTGGAATTAGACGTGGAATTCATCGAAATTGAATTTGAGGTAGTTTCTTCACCCATGCAGATCTCCTGTCACGCAAATACTCCATGTCCTAAAATTATTGTCCAATTTAAAATTTCACTTTTAATATAATTTAAACTAGAAATAAAAACTCAAACAGGACAATAATTATGAGACGGATGGAATAAACTTCTGAAAAAGAATTCACATTTCATTTCCTTCATTCATTAGTTACTTGTATAATTAGCATTTGATATTACATAATTTAATTTCAGGAGGCCACTGAAGAGATTATATGCGAACTAATGAGTAGACGATCCAATAGCAAGATAATCATATCAAGCTATATAAATGGTGGGATTCCCTGCAGAGAGAAGCTAGGCAACTTAGCTATATGCATGCAAGCTCTGGGAGCAGATGTTCTTAAACTTGTGGTTAATGTGGCTTATATCACCGACGTTGCCTCCGTTTTCCACATGTTTACACATTCCCAGGTTCATTTCTTCTCATTCCTCGTCCGTAATCCTTTGTTGTTAATTAGTTAGCCAGATTTTGATAATATTCACAGCTGTAAATTATTCTTTCTGTCCGAAAAATTATTGATCAGTTTGAATTTTTTCATTTTAATTCACTTTAATTTAAAAAATCTAAATTAGATGATAATTTCGAAACATAAGAAACATTAATTTTTAGAAATGGAAACAATGTGGTCGTTTCACCGTAATCAACCACTAATTTAAATTCTTTTACCCAAACGTTCTGTAAGAAACAAAACAATCTAATTTTGAAAAGTCCATTTTGAGTTCGCAGGTACCAATTATTGCAAAGGCTACTGGAGATAGAGGACTCATAAGCCAACTTCTGGGCCCGAAGTATGGGGCCTTTGTTGTTTGGGGGTCCATGGGGGATAAAACTGTACCTGGGCTGCCACCTTTGCGCTCCATCAAACAAGTCTATAAACTTGAACATCTAAATCCAGATACAAAAGTTTTTGGGGTGGTCTCAAATCCAGTAGGCCATAGCAAAGGCCCACTTCTCCACAACCCAGCCTTCAGACATACAGGATATAATGGAATTTATGTGCCTTTACTGGTTGATAACCTCAAGGAGTTCTTCAGGGTGTATTCATGCTGTGATTTTGCTGGTTTCAGGTATGTATTTTGTTGAAAAAATTTCCAATGCATTAGGAGGAAATTGATAAGGTGTTATAGTTCAGTTCTATTCTCAGCATGATTGAATGGTCAATGAGGCAAGCAGGCATTGAAATAAAATATCGAAATTAAGCAGTGACATGACGATAGTGTCTTATGTATCTATCTCAATGATCGAGAATTTAAACCTTACTAGAATAGAAATGCCTTTATGGTGTGCGAATGACAATTTCCAATTTCTTAGTAACGAATTTATCATTATTTTGCATTTTATCACTCTTTTGAAGTATTTTAAAATTGTGGTTTTATCACCTACTTTGCCTAAAATTCTCACACAATGAATCAAGGATAGAAAGAACTTAAAAGAATTTGCTTTTTTGTGACTAGTGAAATTTGGACTATTGATTTTCCAATAGAACCATAAAACACTTGCGTATTGTTCAATCTCCTAGTGTTATTCTTTAGGACATTGATCTTATGTTATGAGGATAATCATTAGCCTTTAATTGCAGCGTTGGAATCCCACATAAAGAAGCAGCAGTAGGGTGCTGTGATGAAGTTGATCCCCTGGCTAAGGTATCATACTTGTAGCTCTCCGGATCCTTACATTTTTCATGCACATTGTCACATTAAGACAAGTTTTAGATACTGGTTTTGATCCTTTTCAAACCTGGTTGATCTTACTTTTGAAATCAGTCTATTGGAGCAGTAAATACCATTATACGAAGACCTGCAGATGGGAAACTCATTGGTTATAATACAGATTGTGACGCTTGTATAAGTGCAATCGAAGATGCACTGAGAGGTACGCTTCCATATATTCTAAATCCTAATGTGGAAAAGGAAATGATCTCCGCTTGATTTCTGATGAAAACGCGTCTTTTGAATTAGTTTATTGAGTGCCTAATGTCTATGTAACAATCACATTACAGATAGATAATCTGAACTAGTTTTTCAAATTGTGAGTTGACAGAAAGGCGAAATACCAATGGGCATGCATCGAATGCCTCACCAATTGCCGGAAAATTGTTTGTTCTAGTTGGAGCTGGAGGCGCAGGACGAGCCATGGCTTTTGGTGCCAGGAGCAAAGGAGCAAGGGTTGTCATTTTCAACCGCAACTTTGGTAATAAAAACTCACTTGTTCTTTGGAACAAAAAATTAGAGTAAACAGAAAACTGCTTCAATATGCATGTTTTTAACTGGCTGCAACTGTCTTTCCAAAGAAAGGGCAAAGGCTCTTGCTGCAGCAGTATCTGGTGAAGCCCTGCCATATGAATGTTTGCAGTCATTTTCCGCGGAAAGAGGGATGATTCTGGCAAATGCTTCAGCTGTAGGGATGCAGCCAAATATCCATGAAACTCCTGTTCCCAAGGTACATTCAAGTTCGACTTTTGCATAATTCGTTATGTAATAATTCATTGTCTTTGTCATAGGTCGAGTTTTGAAGAATTTTACTCAAAAAGTGATACTACTCTATCTCAAAGTGTTTGTCACTGGGATAGGAGTACAAATGAATAAAATGATCATTTGTCTCAAAATGATCAAGGTTGATATAGACTTTTTGTGTTTGGCTGATGTGATGTGTTGAGACGCTGAGTTTATCTACATTTTATTTTCAATTTTCAGGAGTTCTTGGGATCATATGAGCTGGTTTTTGACGCAGTGTATACCCCAAGGAACACTAGGTTATTACAAGAGGCTGCAGATGTTGGGGCGATTGTAGTGAGTGGTGTTGAAATGTTCATCAGGCAGGCACTTGGACAATTTAAATTGTTTACTGGTGGATTAGGTAACTGAATTTCTCTATCTTCTACAACTTTGTTCACTACTTATCGCATGTAAACCACCCTACTGAATACTCTATCTATTCAAAATAAGGTAGCGGTATATGATCTTCATAGCCCAATATCACAATGTAGATATAGAGGCTTACATTTATTGTTGTCTGTCTAACAATTCCATTTGTTTGCAGCACCAGAGGACTTCATGCGCAAAACCGTACTGGAGAAATTTTGATGGAAATTAGGCCTGAGAAAACATTAATGATGGCTTTCCACCGTCGATCAATCAAATAGTTTATGGTACATTGTAGTAGCTTTGCTCATGGATTACAGGTTTCTGCAATATGAGATGTACTCATTGTACCCTGGTAAATATTACTACTTTTCTTACCAGAACAGTGAATAGTGGAATGTAGATTCTTTGTTATGCTGATGATCCCAGGGACCAACTTTTAAATTTTTAAATCAAAAGCTATATAGTACATAACATTAATCAGACTAGGCTACTATAACCGATGATATTTCTGCAATGATAAGTAGAAACTGCGTAAAAGTCCCTTAATTTGCTATTGCCTTGCACATTTCCTGCGATGCTCAAGTGACAGCTCCTCATGCCTTCATGGATGTAAAACTGCAGCAGTAGCTAGGTTAATATATAACACTTGGGATTTTCTTCTGCACCCAAATGTAGAATCTGGCAACAAATCTCAAACTATGGCTATTGGAAGTTGACTGATTCCAGCTGAAGTTTTGCAGACTTACAGTTCAACACTCATAGCAGCTAAAACAAAACCAGTCCATAATTCAAAACAACAATTGATTATTCAGTCAGTTACAACAGTTCAGGAATCCAAATGTATTTTCACTCATGCAACTCTTGTACATTGATTTATTATAATCTACTAATCTGTACTAAATTTGCTGCACCTTTCTCTTGTGAGTTGTGAATGCATACTAAGACAATATATGCTTTCACCACCAGAAACTATAAAGATTTCTGAAACTGAAGTGAACTATCAGATACAACATAAAACCTGCGGTTCAAAACAAGATAATAATATAATAATATAACAAGAAAAAAAAAAGACATACAAATATGGTCTTCAGGAAACGGACAATTGAAACTCCAATTTTATCTGTAAACAAAAAAAAAAAATAAAAATAAAAATAAAATAAACTCCAATTTTATCTTTTAAAAAAAAATAAAAGAAAAACTTTCACGTTCAACGTAACCAAATCGCAGATGGCCTCACCAAAGACCAAACCACTGCAAGTGACAGTAACGCCGTCAGCCTGCGGACGTTTTCCTTTTCCTTCGGGCAGCTGATATTCCAAAAAGTCAACAATATTCCGAAACCGACAAGGAGAAGGTTAGAACCCAATTGAACTGTTTCACCCATACCTCAGCTATAAATACGAGGAACACCCGGCGACTCGAAACAGAACTTGGTCCAAAGTCCTATCCCCAATTTAATCGGCGAAGAAGTTGATCAGAGCACGCACGATTGTCGACCTTAACCCTTGTCAAAGGTGGAAACAAAAATGGATTCGGCGAATACCTTCAATGATGATTTTTACCCCGGGTTTGAAAGAGGAACCACAACCCTGGGTTTCACCATCAACGATGAAGGCGTGATGGTAGCCCTTGATCATTCACCGCCATCATCCGAGCCTCAACAAGATGCCTTGGATCGTCCAACAAACTTTATCCTGCTCAACACGCACCTGCTCGCTACTTTTTCCGGTGGGTGCGACCGTTCGCACAACTATTTGCAGGAAGATCTTCGAAACAAGTGCCGGGAACATGAATTGAAGGAGGGAAGACAAGTTTCCGCTGCTGAAGCATCCAACTGGCTGGCTGAGTTTCTGTCCCGTTGTCCCGACAATAGCGATGACAGTTACTCACCTTGTATAAAGTGAACGGCAAGGGGAAATTGCTTAAAAAGTCAATGACTGGAACTGGATGTGCGGGCGGGGTCTGTGTTATGTTAGATGACACGCCCTCTTACGATATCAACGACATATCTTTGGCTAAAGCTGCGGAGTTGGCCAAACGTGCACTTTGTTTCGGTGTATATGTCGCGCATAAGTGTGGTACATCTGTCGCTGTCTTCTATGTAGGAAGAGACGGGATTGACTGTGTGGTCAGGAGTGAGGACATAGTCACTTTGCAGAAGCAGTACCTGAGTGAACTTGGGCGCGTGTGGAAAGACCTCCGTAGCGCCAACATAGCTTGGGCGCGTTCTATGGAAAGAGACCGTGAATGCCGCAAAGCCCGCGCACAGTGGCCTGATTATAATTCTGTATATATCTGAAGATCCATCCTAGCTAGTTTGTGTACCAGAAGGGAGGGATTTCTAGATATATTTTGTGGTTTTTATTACTTTTTTTTTTTTGCTTATATCTATAGACAATGTTTTTATGTTTGTGTTGATTAGCGAACCGTGGACTTGGAGGTGAACTTGCAGAATTATTGAAATTTGAACCAAGTTAATTTTAGTCAACCTTCGATCGGACTAGGTTTTTGAAAAGTTGTATAGCCTTTTAAGAGTAGAAGGGAAAATGCGCTTACCTACTGCATCCTTGACTGACTGGTAGATGCGTACAATAAATTGATGCTTATATACCATCTTTGCTTCTTTGTAATTTACTCTGTGTTACAGGTTATGAGTTAGTTTGATTCTTTTAATAAAAGAAAAAAAAAAATATGATACTCCAAACACTGAACTGATTAGCAAAGTACTTTTGGAGATTGTGATTCTCAAAAAAGAAAAGAAAAAGATAATATGATACTCCAAACACTGAACTGATTAGCAAAGATAATAGTTGTTTTACCTCTAGCACAATCTTCCAATGCTCTAAAAACATGTTCCAACGTGTACTTCTATTGGATTATCGCGAAAGTTGAAGTATCAAACCTGATTCCGTCAAAAAAGTTACTCTCAAAATGATTGTCCAATTTTGAAACGCAAAGAGCATTTTGTACGAAAGTAGTGAATACACAAGGCACCTCTGATGTTGGAGATAACTCACTAATAACATATGATGATGGAATTTAGGACATTTTCATAGAGATATGTTAAACAATTAAAATCCTTTCTATGTATGTATACTGAAACACGATCTATGTATAGTTTATACTCATTCATTACTTTAACAGGGCTTCTAAATGGAGAGAGCAGAAAGAATTCTTCCTTTCCAGCCTTGAAGAATCCAGTTACAGTCTTTGATATCCTGATAAATTTCTATGAATTTTAGAAAGTTGAGATTGACAGACAGGGCATTAACCAAAAAAAAAAAAAATGATTCTTTGATATGTTTTTTTCTCTCCTTTCTTCCTCCTTGCTCCTAATTCATGTGGAGGAAATGCTGTCAATCATGAGGTCTTATCCAACTCACGTTGGCTTTTAATTCTGGTGCGGGTATTGGAAGCTTTGCCTGTAGTACTTTATATGAGTAAAGGATGTTCTTCGGGCTCAATTAGGTTGGTGTATTGCAGACAACTTCACCTTCGAGTTCATCTCTAGAATCTTGTTAGCATTTGGATTAAAACAGATGCCTATACAGATTGTAATATCATAGGATATACACAAAGCGAAAAGAACTAAAATGCTAGGCACCATGATATAGAGATATTTGCAAATTTAGACATTAACATAAAAAGGGAGAAAAAATACAATGAACAGAAGCAGGCTAGAAATAAACAATTGCTCAGTGCTTACAACATGCAGACCCAAATTTCATAATTCCCCGACAAGAATGTTGTAAAACAAAGGTTCCAAAAAGATATTGCTATGTCATGGGTGACATCATTAACAAAAACTATAAATTCCAAAACTTTATACACAATGAAGGATATTGCAGAGTCCTATGCAGGTACCCAACAGGAGCTAGCAGTGAATATCTTGCCTTTCCATCCTTGCAGCATCCAGCCACTGTCTTCATCTAAAACGTAATCTTTGTGATAATTTGTCTTTACTCGATTCCTTAACTCCTCCATGAGATCTTCCCTTGGCTGAAAGAGTTTAAATCCAGCCCGTATACACCTTACCTTCCATTGCTTGTACGTCTCAGGCCTCTCAACATTGACTCCTTGCGGTTGATGAACCTCCATATTCTTTGTCAACAACATTTGATCTCATTATGAAAGGTATCAACTAGATTAAACCATCAAAGTCAAGGGACAATAAGCCCAAGTAAACCAAATAAACAAGACACGCATTTATGTATCATCACAAAGATTTTTCCCTCAAAGACAAATTAGGAACATTGTAAGTTTCGACGATGAGTCACAAAGACTTCTGGGCAGAATCACAAAAGGTTCAAAGAAATTTTAGGTAATTCAGTTCTGTTTTGTAGGGGTATTTACATCTTTATACCTAGGGATCCTAAGCCACCAATAAATTAATTATTAAATGATTGTCTCCTTAGTATACATGCAGAGTCTATAATGCCTTACATTTTGAAATAGAGGAATTATTGGATATTTCTGCAAAAAGCAAGGGTATTATAGATATAGGATAAAACTTTTGGGGGGTATTCGATAATTAACTTTGGTTGCCCTAATAAGGAAGCCATATATAACTGAGAACAAGTGACTTTCTAGAGCATCGGGAATTAGCTAAGTTATCGATCGAATAGTTCTGGGGGGAACTATTGAATACTTTTTTGGGGAAAAAAATTAGGGCAAAGAATCTAGATATACATATATCAATTCTGTTTCGTTTTTTCAGTCTAATTTTGTTTGTTTTGGTCCGATCTAAGGTGAGGGAACGAACGACTGATTGATACGATCTTCCGTGGTCCGACCTTAACCGTTCAGAATTCTCTCCTCTTCTCCGAAGTCAGAACTCGTTTTGCTGTTCCGATTTCCGTTTCTGAATCCATTATATAAATTATCGTTTGATGATTTGTACTTTGTTTGTTTTGTTTGTATGTATTGAAGGTAGGAACAATGGATTCGGGCACTTCCTCGCCCACTCACTTCGTTAGTTCTTTTCCCCTCTTCCTTTTTATATAGTTGTTATTATGCTCCTATGCCTGATCTTTGGAAAATGTTCTCATTCCTGGTGTTCTTTTCTGTTTTTCCCTCTTTGCGGTGGTGTTTTTAGAATGATGATTTTTACCCTGGGTTTGAAAGAGGATTGACAACGATGGGTTTCATAAATGAAGCTGTGATAGTAGCCTGTAACCATCCTCCAACACCGGAGATTGACTTTTTGGAAATGGCTGAGCTCTCCCATGCTATGGATCAAAACCCGGTGCTTGCTAAGTTTCTCAATGAACACGACCTTTTGCTGGATTGGGACGACCTTATGGAAGCGAAGGTACTTGCTGCTTTGAGCACTAACTTAGAAACTGTTAACCGCATATCTGATGACCGTTACTTATGTCTGGAAAGAAATTAAAAAAGGGGGAAAGGAAGGTGGAAATTGATGGTGGTGGTGATCGTTGCAGAAGGAAGGGAGGAGAAGGAAAGGTTGGCTGTGGTGTTTCGATAAGGAGAAATGGGGAGCAGAGATGATGATCGTGAAGATTGACCAAATTTTCTTGTTCTTTTATTGTTTGAATCAGTTGGGACTTCAATTTGGTCCAGATTTTCATTTCCTATTGTTTTTTTTTTTTTTAATTTTATGATTTTTTGTGTAAGAAAATATAAGGGTAATACTGTCAATTTAAAATATTTTTTATTTTATAATTTCTAATAAATAATTTACCGTCCTTCATAAAAAATATTTTAAAGTTATATCTCTTTTACTAATTCGAGTTCTTCTACCATCCTTTAACCAAATTTTCCCAAGAAAAACAGAGAGATCGGCAAGAACCGACATAGAGTAAAAGAGTTGTTAGAGTGTTAACCATTTTTCATTGTCGTGCGGACTTTGTGGTAAATTAGGTCTAAAATCAAGCTACAACCATTAACTGCAGCCCAAAATCATCAACTTTTCGTTCAGAACAAGTAGCATATATCTAGCTTTAATTGTGCAATTTCATCAAATCTCAAAAGAAAAGTTGATTATTCATTGCAACATTAATGGAACTTCTCCTTGTCAAAGTTGTCATGCATAATGCATATCTTCTCCATAAAATATTGGCAATCCAAAAATTTGGGCGGCACTAACCTAAAAAACACAAAACAAAGATTAAAAGATATGAACAGAAGTGGAAGAAACAGATATAGTGATTTGGCGGTTTGGGCATAATCACTTCAATGCAGTAACAATTGTGTTTGGAAAGTAACAAATAAATTGCAAAACCATGAAGGAAGCTTATTGCAGTTCTCAGTGATGGATACCGCGGATGCAGCGACAGGAGAAATTTCTGCTAAGGGATTTTTTTTTTTTTTTTTCTAGCGAAAGATGTCAAAGAATAAGGGTGATAATGTCAAAGCAAAAATATTTGTTACTTTGCCATTTTAAAAAATAATTTATCGTCCCTAATCCAAATTATGTAGAAGTTGTACCCCTTTCATTAATTTAGATTTTTCTATTGCCCTTAATTCAAAATTTCCCAAAAAAGAAGGCTTGCTTTTTGTCTTCATTTTGAAAGCAAATTTATCAGGGTGATGATCATAATTAGTTGGCGTTGAGTAAGAATCATCAATGGATTAATTGTTTAGTCAAAATTAATTGATCAAATGATGAGAATTGTAATCTGAAAAAAATTATTTTTGTAAAACAGATGATTGTGAAACTCGGGTTCAGTGGAGCAAGATGGTAGGTTCGTTGTAGAAGTCTGACGGGGGAGAAGATAGCAGAGTAAATTTGTAGGTTCACCATTTAAGGTGTTGTGAAGAAAATAACTTAATTTTGCTCTGGCAGTTAATTTTTGTATTGGCAATAAATATTTATCTATAAATATGAGAAGCCATTTATAGGGATAGAAAAATGTCATCCCAAAATGAGATAGATGGAAAAAAGAAAATAAAATTGTCTTCTAATGTATTTAATTAATAATTGTGAGTTCCTACAACTTACAAGTCTCCGTAGACCACATTACAGGTGCACCGGGCATTTGGCGCGCGCTTGAACGCGTGCTCACTTTCTATTTTTTTAATTTATTATTTTTATTAATTTTAGACTCTAATCAAATTGGAATAATTAAATTTTGTAAATCCTAAACACTAGACACATTATATTATTATCTTGGTTTAAATTCTTTAATTTAACTAGGCTAGGGTCCCTAACTTAATTAAATTAAAAAAATTTATAAATTAATCACGTTACGTCTAACATAATTGAAATATTTAAACCCTCCTAAACTCTAAACCTTTGACATAATTGAAATAATCAAACCCTCCTAAACCCTATATATTAATCACTAGGCCCTAATTTAATTGAAAATTTTAAACCCTTCTAAACCCTAAATATTAATCACTAGGCCTTAATTTAATGAAATGTTTAAACCCTCCTAAACCCTAAACACTAAACAAACTAACTTTTTATTCGGTTTAAACTTTTTTAGCTCAATTAGGCTAAGGTCACGTAATTTTTTTAATTTTTTATTAATTAAACGGAGACCCTAGCCAGATTGAATTAAAAGAATTTATCAGTGATCCATGTTACCTCACACACTATATCTTAACTTATTAATTGCGTGTGTAAGGAGTGGATGAAATTTCACTCAAAAAATATTTTAAAGGTTAATGAAACTAAATACAAAATTAAAATTTAAAAAAATAAAAAAGAAATAAAAAGGCAGTGAGCAGGCGTGGGCCTCGCGCTCCTGCCCGCCCAGTGTGCTCTAACTTAGAGCGGACCTAAATTTGCGACTATGTTACATGTAAATTTGAATGATAAAAGCTTCAAGCTAGTAGAGATTATTGTCAGCAACAGCTTAACATATTTGCTTAATTTTCACAAAGTTGGACTAAATCGAGACAATCGGTTGTAGTAAACATCTGGAATAGATTACCTGATTGTTTTAAAAGGAATTCGATTCCAAATCATCAAGGTTAGGGGTTGCATTGAGGCTGTAAAAGAGTCAGCGAGAAAGATTTTGGAAGTACAGAAGGACTGGGAAAATTCAAATCTGAAGCTCTTTATTAATCTGTAATGCGATTGATTTTTCTGCAGTCCTTCAACTTCAAGTTAGAATTGAAAGAACTAACAGTGGTCATTAATCTACAAAGTTTACAAACTAAGATGGCGACATATAATCTACAAAGCCAATGTCACAATATAAAGGCGAAGATGTTTTGTCTTTTCTCTCTAACAATTTTATATGATTTTCAGCACCAGAAGACTTAATGCGCGACGGTACTGCCGAAATTTTGATAGATGTAGGCAAGGGAGAATATATTTTTGATAGCTTAATCACATATTGGTTTTTTGAGACTTCCAATTCGTTTCCATAATGGCTAGAATTTGACACGGCAATATTGATCGTGGACACGGCAATTCGTTTCCATAATGGCTAGAATTTGTAGTACCTTCAAATCATGACACAGTAGTAAGGTAGACACATCAAAGGCTTTAGATATTTTTCTTGTTGCCAGTCCAGTCATCATCAACCTGTTATATCACTTTGACTATCAGATCCATTTTTTCTACCCCTTTTTGCTTTTCTGTATCAATCTTCTTCTCCATTACCAAATTTGTTCCTTTGACTAATCTACTCTATCCCCATTTCAACTTCTTGAAATCCTCCTTTCTCTTGCTTTTCTCTTCAAAACTTCTCTGTGCTGCTATTCAGATCCTGCTAACAAAAAAACAAAGATGGTAGCAACCCTCATCACAAGCATTCTTTCTGTCATAGATGATGTAGAGTACAGACTTAAAGTGAGTACCTTTCGGATTTCTGACCATGAGACTTTAATATTTAAGTTAAGGAATCTCAAATTGTTTGTTCTTTCTGCCAAAAGTTTGGGCAATGATACAAATCTGAAATCTTTCTTGGAGAAGATTAAAGATACTGTTCTCAGAAATGCAAAGCTTATTCAATGGCGTAGTTTTCGGGTTTTTTCCCTCACTTACGACATTGATGCTTTGGAGGATGAGATAGATAAATGGTATGCCACTCTTTTAGACATCAATCCGCCATCAAATTCTCTCACGACGGATGATGTCTTGGAAATCATTAGCTCCTTCCTGAAGAATGTTGACCCCTTTATCCAGAATTTTAAACATGAATTGAAAGAAGCAATGGAAGTGTTGGTAGAGCATATGACATTCTTGAGTTCTCTCATCCTCTTTGCCACACACAGAAATTCTGAACTACGAGAAGATTTGAGTTTGTGGGCTCATGCTGCAACTGCTGCTGTTAGTGCAGCATATCTACTTACACCTGGAGCTTACAAGTTTCATGGAGGCAAATATAAAGAAGAATCTGGGATTAAGATTTCAACAGTGGTGCAAAAGATCAAGCCTATTGATCCTCAAGTCATTTCGGCCTATACTAAAGCCTTGAGCAGTTCAAAGTCGGCGACGTGCTTACATGCTCCCACTAATCAAGGCGTAGATGATGAAGCTCTTCTTGCAACTCAAAATCTCCTTCACTCTCTCATATGTGTTCTATGGGATGAGCTACGAGTAAATACTCGTGTCGTGGTTCATGTGAAGGATCAAGGGCAAGAGCTGTATGAAGGACTCAGATATTTGAGAAAAACTCTTCTCAGGCAGCAGAAGCTGCCAAATCATTTCAATATGAAAGTCAGGGAAGACAGTTTTGATGTGGTATGTGATGCCGGAATCTTGTATTGTTCATTGTACCAGACAGATATGGAAACAGACACTGGACTTCAGGATGTATTAGCAGCAATCAAATACATTCAGGCAGAACTTGAGGAGGAAGAATCACTGGTAACAGCATTCAACTTTTGTAGTACTACTCAACTGGAATTTGTTGATATTCTATTAGGCCAATTGACAGAGCAGATTAGCTGTGAATCTGAAACAACACCCAAAATTCGTACTCAAATCATACGAGACGAACTTGTCTCCTTCAGATATTTTTTAGGGGACATTGTGGAGTTGCGCCATGAACGGGAAGAGCTCCAAATTCTTTGGGATCGTATTTTGGAGGTGGCATATGGTGTTGAGTATCTCATTGACTACCTTGTGGTTGATGATCCTCCATATTCCTTCTCAACAGCATTTGATCTCATCATGAAAGATATCAACAAGATTAAACCACAAATCAAAGCCAAGGATCAAGAAGCCCAAGTGAACCAAATAAATAAGACACAGATTTCTGTATCATCAAAAAGAAGTACTCCCTTAAAGACAAAGGACATTGTAGGCTTCCACGATGAGACACAAAAGATACTGCGCAGACTCACTAGAGGATCAAAGGAATTGAGGATCGTGGCCATTGTAGGCATGCCAGGACTAGGTAAGACCACTTTGGCGGAAAGAGTTTACAATGATCCTTCCGTTTCATATCATTTCTCTGCCCGTGCATGGATTACTGTTTCCCAAACAATGGACAGAACGAAAGTTCTACTTAACCTATTAGCTCAGGTTGCTCCCGACAGAAATTCCGAGATTACTTCCAAGATGACTGCGGATGATGTAGCACAAGAGTTGTGGCGCAGTCTGAAAAAAAGGCCGTATCTCATTGTTTTGGATGATATATGGGATGATGAGGCATGGGAAAGCTTCCAAAACACGTTCCCAAATGACTTTGTTGGAAGTAGAATTATGTTGACAAGTCGCCGTCACAACATTGCTCGGCGTGGGCTGCCTGACGAAGAACCTCATGAACTGAGACCACTCAATCAAGAAGAGAGCCTAGATTTACTACAGAGAGAGTTATTCTGTGGAAATGGTTGGCCCAGTGGATTAGTTGGTCTTGACCTGAAAATTGCTGAAATTTGCAATGGATTGCCTCTGACAATTGTCGTTGTAGCAGGCTTTCTGAAATCCACGAGTCCAGAGGGTTGGAGCAAGATTCTAGATAGTTTAAACTCATGTAATATCTTGGAGCAGTGCATGAACACAATGGAGCTAAGTTACAAACATCTACCGGAGCACTTAAGACCATGTCTTCTTTATTTTGCCACCTTTCCAGAAGATCATCATGTCTCCGTGAGAAGGTTGCTTCGTCTGTGGATAGCTGAGGGATTCGTGCGGAAAGCTGAGAAGTGGAGCCTGGAAGAAGCTGCCGAAGAGTACTTGAAAGAATTAATAGGAAGAAGTTTACTTATGGTTGCAGAACAAAGATCCATTGGGGGAACAAAAGCCTGTCGCATTCATGACCTGGTTCATGAGTTTTGCTTCCAAAAGTCCAAAGAGGAACATTTTCTCCATTTCCTAGAAGGAGATGATGAGCTTCCAACATTCAGGGAGCCATGCAGGCAATGGCGGTTATGCATTCGCTCCAGGCATCGACATTTGAGAAAGTCGAAGATATTTTGTCCTCGTGCTCGTTCTCTGCTTTTCAACTTTGACAGGTATGGAGTAAAGGGTGATATCTCGTTCATGATGCACATTTGTAAGCTTCTGAAAGTGTTGGATTTGGAGCAGACAAGATTAGACGGGGGGGTTCCAAGTGAAATAGGATTGCTTGTTCGGTTGACCTTCATTGCAATTAACTGCCCGGTTGACAGCATCCCGCCATCGGTAAGTAATCTGTATAATTTGGAAACTTTCATTCTCAAGAGTGTGATGTCCAATCAAAGATTGCCATACAGTTTATGGAATTTGAGGAAACTAAAGTATCTTCACATACATGGTACAAATTATAACTGTTATGCTATTCTCCCCATGGAAAATCTCGACGAGTCATGCCAATTTTATGAGTTGGAAAGGCTCTCAGGTTTGGCTGTTCCTGACCTGAGCAGCATGGTAAAGCTAATGAAAAAGTTTCCAAACATCCGCCAGTTGAAGTTTGAACTCATGAGCTTTGGTGATGGTATAGTAAATGTTGTCAATGTGGTAGTTCCTGAATTCTTGCAACAGTTGGAATCGCTTCACATATCACAAGGTTTCAGAGTGCCTCAGGGCACCCTGATCGAGTTCAATCTACCCGAAAACTTGAAGAAACTGACGTTGAGGCGGTTTGATGTGTCTGGAAGGAGCCTTTCAACAATTGGTGAATTGCCAAGCCTTGAAGTCCTGAAACTACAGGAAGTCGTGTTCGAAGGACGAAGGTGGAGTATGGAAGAGGAGGAATTCAGCAAACTGAAATTCCTGAAGCTGTCGTCCTGGAATCTTCGCTGGTGGAGTGGTTCTGATGATCAGTTTGGCTCTCTTGAGAATTTGGTGTTGTCTGATTGTCCGCACCTGGAAGAGATACCTGATTGTTTCGAAAACAGTTCGACGCTTCAAATGATCAAGGTTAGGGGTTGCATTGAGGCTGTAAAAGAGTCGGTGACAAAAATTTGGGAAGCACAGAAGGATTGGGGAAATTCAGATCCGAAGATCATCGTTAATCAGTAATGCAATTGATTTTTTCTGCATCTCCTAGTTGGAATTGAACGAACTGGACTGTATTTAGGATACCATTATAATGCATTTCATGTAATCATTTCTGCACTTTGATCAATTTTGTTATCATCTCAGATAACTAATGACAATTCTAAAACAATTGAGAAGTATAAACTGCAAAACTACCATTCACTAATTTGCCTTTAATCTTGTCCGGGAAGGCTTAAGTTTAAGCTCCTCATGGTTGTAAAACCGCCGTCAACCACCAGATTATGGCCGCTGATATACTTTGCCTCATCCGACGCTAAAAACAACGCCGCATTGGCTATGTCGGCGGGCTCACAATTAGCCCCCTTGAGCTCTCCGGCGTTATGTATGATGGCGACGAGCTTTTCGGTCTCCACACCTGCAAAAAATTCTTTCAAATCTCCCATGACTAAGTTGGTCGGGATAGCAAACGGCGAGATGCAATTCACCCGGATTCCGTGCTTGCATAGCTCCGACGCCACGGATGTCACGACTCCGATGACGCTGGATTTAGTGATGGAGTAGGTGTGCTGGGCTAAACCGCCGATCATGCCGGTGATGCTGGCGGTGCACAGTATGACGCCGGATTGCCTCGGGATCATCACCCGCGACGCGTGCTTGATTCCGGCGACGACGCCGCGGACGTTGACGGCCACGACGCGGTCGAAATCGGCGAGTTCCAGGTCGACGATGCTCCTCCGGGTGCGGCATGCGATGCCGGCGTTGTTGTACATGATGTCTAGGTGTCCGTGCTTGGAGACGGCGAAGTCCACGGCGTCGGAGACGTCGGATTCCTGGGTGACGTCGCAGGGAACGAATGAGGCCTTGGGCCCGAGTTTGGAAGCTGTTTCTAGGCCCATTTGTTTGTTGATATCTGCGATGACAACTTGGGCTCCGTTCTCAATGAATCTGGTGGCGGTCTCTCTTCCAATCCCATTTGCTCCTCCTGTGATTAGTGCTACCTTGCCTTCAAATTTCCTTTAATCATCATCAAAAAACAAAATTTTTTTGAAACAGAAGTAATATAAGAAGACCAAATGTATTCTCATCAAAATTCAAAAACAAACTATTACAAGACGATCTTTGTAATCTTATACTTCATCCGTCCCGAAATTATTGTCTAAGTCGAATTTTGGAACAGAAAAAGTACGCTCTATAATTTGACAATTATTCGTTAGTTCAATAGTTTCATTATTATAGCAAATAGAATTCTTATTTTGACACACTACACTAAAGACTAATACTCATTAGGTGAAATCCTTTTTGTGGGGGCAAAACCTCGTCCATGCACTAAAAAATGTCTGTTTTAAATTTTAATAGTAGTAACCTACAATTCGGGTATCTTTCTATTCTACATTCTAAAGAGTAAAGACTATACGCAAATCAAATGTGAGCAATGTAGGCTAAAAGTGAGGAAAATATCGCAGAATCGTAAAGATGTAATCCACACAGAAGGAATTCGATTTGGTCGGTGAAGGTAAACTTTCAGGTCCATTTTGATCGGATCTGGCTTTCTGCCTTTCTGGAGTTTCTGGGCAGCAGTAATTTTAAATTTGGGAAAATCCAGAAAACTTACAAATACAATGCACCAAACAGTGAACATGGTTTTGTTCATTTTCTAAATCTGTTGGGTCAGCAGCAATTGAATATTCTACAAGTATTATTCTTTTCGCACAAGTGAAGATTCTAGACAGAAGAAAAGGCCAAAAAGACTTTCTAATTTCCATACCAAATTAGAATGGTAACCAAAGCTGAAAAACTTTTGGACGGCAAAAGAAAAAAAAAAGGTCACAAAAAATTAATCAATGTATTACTTTTGCCATTTTTAACTAAATGCACTTATCAAGCAATCATTCTTTTTAAATCAATGTACTACTTTAAGGAAATAAATTAAAAGAAAAGGAAAAAACAACAACTACCTACAATTTTTTTTTGGTACAAAGAATGAGGCTAATGCCCAAAAGACTAGATTATTACATTACGGGATTGATTATTACAACTACCTACAATGAATGTATCGAAGTGAATTTGCCGATAATATGTTACATGTCTATTTTTGTTGCTAGATTACGCACATTAGATACATGCAGCCAATTTGCCCACATCACCAGAATAGATGAATATTGTAAATTTAATTTGTACATATCTACAACAAATGCTTTACCATTTCAAAAAGAAGAAAAAAAAAACAAATGCTTTAAGAAAACGGTGGAAAAAATATTTATAGAGAAGGAGAAGAGTTTTTTTTCTAACCTTTCTGTTTGGACAGAGAATGGCCGATTGAAGTTTGGACTCATGAACATCAATGCTCTTGACATACTTCTGTTCCATCATCCACCAATATTCAAAGTTGCCAACAAAAAAAAAAAAAGAACAAATCATACCTTATGTTAATATCTATCTCTAAAATGCACAACACTATGTCCAATAACCAGAGATAAAAGATGAGAATGAAGTGGAGGAAATATTCAATTATTGATGATGAATTAGATAGTGGCGAAATGATATATACTTGTTATAGAGTTGTGTATTATTATTCTTTTCTCTCTTAGAATACATAATTATTTAGTAGTCACTCTATCCCAAAATTATTGTCTAATTAGATTTTTACTCGTAGTACAATTTGAACTAAACTTGAAATCTAAACCGAACAATAATTTCATGACGTGGGATTTCATGACGTGGAAATAGTATACAAGAATCCAGTGATGTACATACAACTTTTGATCTGGCCTATGGGATTGGAATTGTTTGGATGTAAACATTCATGGACACGGTTTTATTTCTGGCAGTAAATTAAAGACAACATTTCCTGCAAAACCTCTATTCGATTTTGCTCCAAAAGCTATAAAGATCAAGGTATCACCAAAAGAGAATTAATACAGCAAGTTCAAGTTTTAATAATTAGCTAGTCTTGTTTCTTCTGTTCTTCTGGATCGAAAGAAAGAAAAGAAAAACAAGTCACTGACCTTGATCTGATGCCCATCAACATTTCTTGTTCTCTTTCCTTTTCTCCCAGCAAACACCAAAAATCAGGAAGAAACTGAAAAGGGAAGCTGCAAAAACACCAACCGGGGGGAAGGAATGAATTTGTTCTTCTTGGATTGAACTTGTGGATTAATTTGTTGTTGAAAAAGAGAGTATCTAGAAAGCTTCGAGGTTTCTTCTTGATTGAGTTACTGATGCAGCATTGTGAGTGATGAAGACTAAAAGGAGAAGAATCAATTACAATTGGTTGAAAACTGACAAAAAAAAAAAAAATTGAAAAACATTTAGAAGTAAGCAAGTTGTGGATTATATATATGGCTGCAAGATTCAGAGATTCCTGGTGATCACATGATAAATTTCTTGATTATTAATATTCAATGTTTGTCCTTTTAAGAGTAAAATATGATTTCAAACTCAGTTGAGAGATATTTTTGAGTATCAATCAAGTTTATCGCATCTGATCATTTGGGTCTCTTGAGTCTTGAGAATTTGGTGTTGTCTGATTGTACACATCTGGAAGAGATACCAGCTGATTGTTTCGGAAATAGTTCGACACTTCAAATGATCAAGGTTTGGGGGTTGCACTGAGGCTGTACAAGAGTCAGTGAGAAAGAATTGAATTTTTCTGCATCTCCTTTGAAAGATCGAACTGATGATTGTCATTGATGTGGGTTGTCATTGTGATACAATTATACTCCCAGTGTCCTGAAATTATTGTCCAATTTAGATTTTAGTACCGAGATTAATGTCCACTTACTAAAAAACCCAAACCCGACAATTATTTCGGGATAGAAGGATAAATTCATTTCATGATGATATCTGTCTGTGCACATTTGAGATACGTATATATAGCACAGAACGTTTCTCTTTGATCAATTGAGAAGTATAACTATAAACTGTGCAATTGCAAAATATCCAATTCACTAATTTGCCGTTAGTTTTGACTGGGAAGGGTTAAGTTTAAGGTCTTCATGGATGTAAAACCACCGTCCACCACCAAATTATGGCCGCTGATATACTTTGCCTCATCGGAGGCTAGAAACACCGCCGCGTTGGCTATGTCGGCCGGCTCACAAATTGCCCCCTTGAGCTCTCCCGCGTTATGGATCATGGCAGCGAGCCTCTCGGACTCCACGCCCGGAAAATAGTCTTTCAATTCTTCCAACACGAAGCTTGTCGGAATAGCAAACGGCGAGATGCAATTCACCCGGATTCGGTGCTTGCATAGCTCCGCCGCCACGGATTTCACGACTCCGATGACGCTGCATTTAGTGATTGAGTAGGTATGCTGAGCTAAACCGCCCATCACACCGGTGATGCTGGCGGTGCACAGGATGCAGCCGGATTGCCTCGGGATCATCACACGGGACGCGTGCTTGATTCCGGCGACGACGCCGCGGACGTTGATCGCCATGACCCGGTCGAATGCGGCGAGGTCTAGGTCGGCTATGCTCGGCGGAGTCCGGCACGCGATGCCGGCGTTGTTGTACATGATGTCTAGGTGGCCGTGCTGGGAGACGGCGAAGTCCACGGCGTCGGACACGTCGGATTCGTTGGTCACGTCACAGGGAACGAATGAGGCGTTGGACCCGAGTTTGGAAGCTGTTTCTAGGCCCATTTGTTTGTTGATATCCGCGATGACAACCTGGGCTCCGTTGTCAATGAATCTGATGGCGGTCTCTCTTCCAATCCCATCTGCTCCTCCTGTGATTAGTGCTACCTTGCCTTCAAATTTCCTTGAACCATCATCAAACAAGAACAAAACATTTCGAAACAAAAGTTATTAACAAGATCAATGTAAATTCTCATCAAAACTAAACAATATAAGAGTATCTTTGTAATCTTATATTTCCTCAGTTTTAAAATTATTGTCCAATTTAAATTTTTACTTTTATTTTCATCATTCGAAATAAAAACCCAAATTGGATAATAATTTCGGGACAGAGAAAGTATTCTTTATAGTCTATAGTCTGAAAATAGATCGTTTGTTTCATTATCATTTTAAAAAAATTTAGAGATGTATAATTACTATTTTGTCACCTGACATAAAGATGTTTCGAATAAAATATATTGTGGTGTTTGGACATCGTTTTAGTTTTTAATTTGGATTTGGGAGGAGATTTAAAATGCAGACGTAATTTAGTTTTTGATTTAGATAATATTATAGTATATTGACCATTTATGAAATTAAAATAGATCGGTGATTATTTATGAAATTAAAATAATTCAGTCACCAAACTAAAAACTTTACGATAGTTTAGTGACCATCAACACTAATTTTTATCTCACCACCTGATCACTTCCACCAACGACCACTGCCGGTCGGTCGGCGCTAGTGGCTGTCGATGGTGGAGGTGGTCCGGTGGTGGGACTAAAAATTATGTAAAAATAATGTTTAAAATATTTTTTTTACAAGAGAAGTTAAATTGATGTTTGGATAGTGTATTGAGTTTTGTGTTTAAGAGGTAAAATGAGATAAAAGGCAAAATAAGAGGACAAACAACACCCGTTCCAAAATAAAGATTCTAATTAGTATTCTTATTTAGATAGACTACATTAAAGACTAAATAAATATTCATTAGGTGGAATCCTTTTTTAGTGGGGGCAAACCATCGTCCATGCATACAAAACTTAAGAATTACACGTTTTAATGGTATCCCATAATTCGGGTATCTATCTATTCTTCTACACATTCTAAAGGCTATACGCCAATCAAATTAGAGCAATGTAGGCTAAAAGTGAGGGAAATATCGTGAAAAAGTATTGGATGCAAAAGAAATTCGATTTGGTCGGCGATGGTAAACTTTCAGATGCAATTTGACGATCTGGTCTCTTGCCTTTCCGAAGTTTCTGGGCATCAGTGATTGCACCGTCAAAATTTTTTTGGCACAATCGAGAAAACTTACGAATACAATGCACCAAACAGAGAACATGGTTGTTATTCTTATTTTCTAAGCTGTTGGGTCAGCAATTGAATATTCTATTATTCTTTTCGCACAGCTTTTTGATTCCCCCGTTGAAGAATCTAAACAGAAGAAAAGGCCAAAAAGCCTTTCTCATTTCTATACCGAGTTAGAAATGGTAGCCAAAGCTGAGAAACTTTTGGACCGGCACAACTCTAGCAGGAAAAAGTTGACAAAATTAAAATCAATTTATACTCCGGACTTTATTATAAGTCATTTTAATTTGTTTTAATTTTTATTTAGTATATTTTTTTAAGGTAAAAAAATCTTAAAATTATTTTTTAATAATTAGAAAAACACAATAAATATACAAATATAATTTTAAATTTTTTTTTCTTCAATCGAAAAAACATACTAAATTAAATTTATGATAAATTAAAATGTCTTATAATAAGGATCGGAGAGAATATTATGTTTGTTTTTCTTTTTTAACTATATGTGTTTCTTTCAAGCTATCATTTGTTTTTTTAAGAAAATAAATTAATTAAAAGAAAAGGACAAAACAACAACTAACTGTACGATGAATGTATCAAAGTGAATTTTGTCGATAATATGTACTATGTCTATTCGTGTTGCTAGATTACGCACATTAAATACGTGCAGCCAATCTGGCCACATCACCAGAAATATATGAATATTCTGAATTTAATTTGTACATATCTACAACCAATGCTTTAAGAAAATGGTGGAAAATATATATGGAGAAGAGAGAAAAGAGTTTTTGACGAACCTTTCTGTTTGGACAGAGAATGGCCGATTGAAGCTTCGACTCATGAGCATCAATGCTCTTGAAATACTTCTGTTCCATCATCCACCAATATTCAAAGTTGCCAATAAAAAAAAAAAACAAATCATACCTTATGTTAATTTCTATCTCTAAAATGTATCACCACCGTGTCCAGAAATAAAAGATGAATGAAACAGAAGTTATTGATTATAAATTAGATAGTGACGAAATAATATTACACTTGTTATAGAGTTGTGTATTATTATCCTTTTCTCTCTGTACATTTAATAATATGTAATTATTTAATATATTTTCTATTTCGAAATTATTGTACAGTTTAGATTTTCACCTTTAAAATACTAGAATCCAATGCTATACAGACAACTTTTGATTTGGCCCTATGGGATGGGACTTGTTTGGATGCAAAAATGCATGGACACGGTTTTATTTCTGGCAGTAAATTAAAGACAGCATTTCCTGCAAAACCCATTAATCCTCTATTTGATTTGGCACCAAAAGCTACAAACATCACGGCATCACCAAAAGAGACTAAAGCAAGTTGTGCCAATCAGTTAGTTGTGTTTCTTGTGTTCTTCTTGATCGAAAGAAATGAAAGGAAGGCAAGTCACTGACCTTGATCTGATGCCTATCAACATTTCTTCTTCTCTTCCTTTTCTCCCACCAAACACCCCAAATCAGGAAGAAACTGAACAGGGAAGCTGCAAAAAACACCAACCGGGAAAGAATGAATTTGTTCTTCTTGGATTGAAGTTGTGGAATAATTTGGTGGGAATTTGATGACGAAGAAGAGGGTATTTAGAAAGCTTCAAGATTTCTTCTTGATTGAGTTACTGATGCAGCATTGTGAGTGATGAAGAATAGAGGAGAAGAGAAGACTAGAAGAAGAAGAAGAATCAATTACAATTGGTTGAAAACTGACAAAAAAACTTTTTTAAAAAAACATTTAGAAGTAAGCAAGTTGTGGATTATATATATGGCCGCACAGCACAAGATATGGCTATCAGTCAATTGGTGCCCCACTTTTGTTGCATTCTGATGGAGAAGGTTGTTTGGACTTTGGTGTTTTTCTTTGAGATTGCACTGATTCAGAGATTCCTGCTGTTCACATCATAAATTTCTTGATTATCAATATTTAATGTTTATCCTTTTATTCTTTTAAGAGTAATAAATATGATTTAGAACTCAGTGGGTGAGATATTTTTGAGTATCAAACTATCAGTAAGGTTTATCACAAATACTCATCAAATTAGACTACTCTTTATAAATAAAATGAAATGGGAAGATAATGATTTTTTCCCCCTTTGGGTTTGTATTTGTTACTTACTGGAGTCGACTAACAAAATGAGTGACAATGATGAATATGCTGAATTTCAATTTTGAACGTTATTCTCAATGATTGCGCACATTAATACTCAATCAGATTGGTGTTGGATGGATAACCCACCCTGTGAATTGCAATGAACGTCGTGTTTATAGTCTTCTTAGTTTAAAATCATGGACACCTCTTATACTAGTGACAGGAATCAATGATATTGCAATGTGATTGTGGTGATTTTCATTCATCCCACATTCACCACTTCACTTTCTTCCTCCACATTACATCCTCAAACACTAAAAACATTGCAAACGATCTCACGCAATACTTTTAATCCTCTGCATTTGTTTCCATTTCGTAACGAAATTGTTTACTACAACAATTCAAAGACAACCGGACCCGGGATTGGAACGAAATTGTTTACAATCCTTAATCAGGGACAAAAGAGAGATTTAAAAAAAAAGGTAAATATGAACCGCTAAGGATTTTAATTTTAAAGTAACAACATTTGATATCAAAACATAACGTAATCCTTAATCAGGGAGAAAAGAGAGATTATAACGTAAAATGAACTGCGAAGGATTAAAGTACTAACATCTGATATAAAAAAAAAACATAATCATAGTTAAAGTTGCATTGGTGATAAGAGGGCCTTTTCTGCTCCCACTGTTTGCTTCAGTTCTTCCATCTTCCTTGTATACTGACTGAACTGACTTGTGCAAGCTCTTTCATCCCATCCAACCACTCAAAAGGAAGGCTTTCTTAATTGCTTCTTCCCTGCTCTTCTCATCAGAAGTGAACATTGATTTATTGCTTTTGTTTTTCCTTATTGCTCAACTTTAGGCACTCTCCTCGGGGCTAATTGAATTCCCTGGAGCTTAAATTCACCTGAAAAATTGTTGTCGCTTGATCTGGCTCTCTCACCCTCCAACACTTTGATTCTCATTGCAGATTGGTAATCAGGAACAGTCGTCACATTCTTTGTTTCTCTGGTTGGTATGGCAGGATTCCTAGGGATTAAAACACTCACTATGTCTCCAACAACATCAACACCAAGAGATAAAGGGGTGACTTCCAGAAGTTTGAAGTCCTGAATCTTCTCATCACAAATTCTGCTCAAGGTTGCGGCTTGAACAGATGCGCCGTAAGCAACAGCTTCATCAGGGTTGATACTTTTACAGAGCTCCTTCCCTTTTAGCAAGTCTTGTAACAGTTGCTGAACCTTTGGAATCCTACTCGAACCGCCCACCAGGACAACATCATTCAAATCACATTTGTTCATCTGGGCATCCGTCAAACACTTGTCGACAAGCTTGATACACTTGGTGAATAAATCAGAGTTCAACTCCTCGAACTTGGGCCTGGTGATTCTTGCTGAAAATTCAATGCCCTGGAACAGAGAATCAATCTCAATTCTTGTATGAGTGGCAGACGAAATGATCCTTTTAGCCCTCTCACAAGCGGTTCTTATTCACCTGATATCTTTAGGATTTGAACTAACATCTTTGCTATGTTTCCTCTTGAATTCCTTAATGAAGTGGTTCACCATTCTATTGTCGAAATCCTCCCCACCAAGATGAGTATCACCCGCAGTAGCCTTGACTTTGATGTTTCCATTCTCAATGGTGAGAGTTGATACATCACAAGTTCCGCCCCCAAGATTGAAAATGAGAACATCCCTTTTCGCTTCGGTCCTGGAATGATGATCCAAGCCATAAGCAATGGCGGCAGCTACTGGTACGCTGATGATCCGCAAAACAGTAATGCCCGCAATTTCTCCCGCGTCCATTGTCGCCTGACGCTGCAAATTGTTAAAATAGGCAGGAACAGTGATCACAGCATCACTCACCGTTGACCCAATGAATGTTTCCGCAATTTGCTTCATCTTTGTCAGAACCATAGATGAAATCTCTTTAGCTGTGAACTTCTTCTCCTCAGATTTGTAAGAAACAACAATCATCGGCCTGTCATCAGTACTCGGAATTACCTTAAATGGCCAGAGTTTCATGTCACTCTGAACAGACTCATCACTGAATTTTCTTCCGATCAATCTCTTTGCATCTGCATTAATCCAAGGGAGAAAAGAAAACCACTCAGGATGTATGCATATACATAACTACATAATTACTTATAGTCGGAGTATTAGATGTGATTTATTACCGAATACTCTGTTAACAGGATTCAAGGCAACCTGGTTGAAAGCTGCATCCCAAATGAGACGCTCTTCATCTGTAAAAGCCACATAAGATGGCGTAGTTCTGTTGCCCTGATCATTGGCTATGATTTCAACTCTGTCATTTTTCCAGAACCCCACTCACGAGTACGTCGTCCCCAGATCAATTCCAATGGCCGGATTCCCACTTTTGCCACTCATTTCACAGATTATTTCCTCTTTGAATCAATGAAAGAATATTAAAAGAAATTCAATCTTTGATTTATATTGAGTTAAGCTTTCACTTGACTGGGTTTATATATATTAATAAGCTTAGCTACCGCGAAGCTAAACAGTCTTTGTCAAAGAAGAGAAAGAGATCAGAAAGGATTAAGAAACTAAGTAGCCAGTCAGTCTCATAATTAATCAGATTACCCTGACGGTTGATGTATACGAAGAACATAAGTTGCTGATGAACTAATTCATTGATTAATCGTTGTACAGAGTTTTTCTTGTTCGTTGAATCTTAATAAAACGATTCAACGCATCTGATAGTACCACATTCATGTGGATTGACTGTTGAAATCAGTGGTCATTAATTGTGTAATTGTATCTTCTTATATCGGATGAAATTAAGCATTTCAATACTCAGTAGATTCAAGTATTTCCTCTACCAACAACTAATCAAACGAAAATTTTAGCTTCACATGTAAAAATCACTCAACTATCTATCCAAATTTCTGGGAAAACAAAAGTAGGAAATATCCAAAGTTGATAATTAATATCAAAGTCTAAGTCTTATCTTTTAAGGCTTAAGCAGGAGAAAAACTCCTCATAGATCCCAGGTTTGGGTCTCTGGGATTTGATGGAACCTGGCTTCAATCCATATCCCTTTCAGCTTCGGCTTCTCACTTCCATCAGGAGCCTCCATGTTCTCATTGCAAGCAAAAACGGGACTGCTTTGCCCAGGTATAAGAGTCCCACATATGGAAATCGAAAGATCGTCATCGCCCTGCAATCCCATCCAGGCTTTCATGTTGTATAGGTTGAAAACCTCGTCATCATAATTAAATGGCATGACGTCTATGCCCTTCCCAGAACCAGGGGGCAAAATTCTATAAGGAGTCCAGGATTCCTGTTTCACCGAAAATTTCAGCAGTTTGCTGTTGTCATCCATGAAATAAAAGCTTGATTTCTCCTCTAGATAAAGACCAGCCTTAATAGAACCAAGCACTTGATCAACAAGTTCATGCTCAGTCCACGCTTTCTCGCCACGGCGAAGCAAGTACAGTTTCACTCGATCGTTTTCACATTTCTTAGCCACAGCCGCAATGCATTCAGGAGAAGTAGGAGGACCGGAAAACGCCCCAAAATGACATGACAGTTCTGCTTCAGGCAAACGCGGCAAGTCGATCCTGGCACGCGAAAGAGGGCTGAAAAAAAACAATGAGCCTGAGCCTGAGCCTGAGCCTGATGATTGGTGTAAAAGCAGCCACCCCTGATTGGATGCAAGGCAAGTGGCGTTTTCAAATTCCGGGATGTCCATATGATACACTTTTCTTCCTGATTCATCATCACCTGCTTCCTCTGTCATGTAGTACAAGGAACATTTTGTGCCCTGATCACCGTAAACTAGGAAACTAGGCCGTTTCTTGACGACAGATTCGTGGACAGCAGAAGCAACTGCAGAAGCTGATCTCCAGCTTTTACAGACACCCCGAAAGGCGAAAAGTTGAATTACACCCAAACGGTTTGCAATCAGCTCTAGAAGTTCCTGAGGCAGATCAGACCATGATCTCGCTGTCGGATCAATATCACCATCACCAGCACGCAACCGGGCTATTGTTCTGGAGGATTTTATTCTATAATATGTGAAACAGAATACAATTGGAAATGAAATCAATTTAACAAAATATGATAATGGAGTGGGTACAAAACAAACAACTGTGTACACACAGATGAGTGTAAGTTAATTACAATATGTAATACTCCTTCCGTCCCACTTTTATTATACGTTTTTGGTTCAACAACAAATCGAGCTGTTAAAGAGGGGATTGAAATGCTCAAATTCTCAAAAGGTTGTAAATTATACTCACAAACCCTAGTCCGGATTACGCTGGCACAGTTGTAGTATTATTAACTTTTTGGATAGCGTCATGGTACAAGCAAGTTCTGAAACACGCTCGTACAAAGATTTTAGTTATGGTATAAATACAAACTTCAGAGATTATCTGTAATTCTGAATTCTTTAATCAACATAACAAAACCGATTTTGTAAAACATGAATTATTGACAAAAAAAAAAAAGAACTGAAAAAGGAGAAAAAGGAAGATGCAATTTCTTACGAGTGCTCTCCGAGTTTGCGGTTCTTCATAAGGCTTTCTGTAATTCGCAGACACCATGAAACGCAATTTCGCAAGGCTTTTTGTGGATTTCGCAAACACATATTCTGGATCGACGAAACGCAATTTGTATAGAGTTCAACTGAGAAGGTAAACCCCTAATGGCGTTTAATTACTTTAAAATTGGTATATTTGATAGAATTCTTCTGCTCGTACTAATCTTTTTTTTTTAATAAAAAAATAAAAAAAATAAAAAAAACACATATTACTGTGTGAAACTGTTTACTCGAGGGGTGAACAAATTATATTTCAGGTTTTCAGCCTTATTTTTAATTACTGAACACTTTGATACAACTATTAGATTGGTTTTGATTCTTTTGAATGGATAACCGTAAGAGTTACACTAAACACATCACAGTTCTCAATCATGGATATCTCCTCGTTGCACACATCCTCTGTTTTTATGTAATCCCCCCTGTTACAAAAAAATATAGTCTAGTACGAGTTTTGAAATTTATATTGATTTTAATATATATCTCAACACAAAATGTGAATTATTTTTTTCGGTCGGAAAAAATATGTTTTTTCGGTGCGGTGATTTCCTTATCAATCATTAATGGAAATTATGTGTATGAAAAAAGCATCAATTTTACGGTTACCATAGTAATAATAATGACAATAATACGAATCGCTCAAACATCATTTCAAATTGTTACTTTTCAACCTATGGGAGACATTCTAGTCACTTTTAAGAGAAAATGTCAAATTGTCATATAATAAACCTCGTACCAAACCAATGGCCCCAAGAAAAAAGAGTTCCACACATGAAACGTTCATATGAAATGTATTTAAGCCGAATAAAGAGCCATCCTCATAAAGCCCAAGTTTGGTTGTGTGGATCAATTCGATGGAACCAGTGGCCTGAATCCATATCCCTTTGAGCATCGGCTTCCCTGGAGCCTCAATGGTTTCATTACACACATGAAATTCATCTTGTTTCCCAGGCAAAAGAGTCCCACAAATGGAAATCGAAACATCTTCATCATGTTGCAATCCCATCCACTTCTTCACACAATATCGCCAGCAAAATTCTCATGATAACCAAACGCCATAGCTTTCAATTCCGAAGATGATTCCGCTATTCTATAAACTTTCCAGGCTCCACTCTTCGGCGAAAATTTCAGCATCTTGTTCTTGTCATCCATCAAGAAGAAGCTGGATTTATGTTCTACATAAAGAGCTGCCTTGATGGAACCAGCCAATCCACCATTCTGTTCATGTTTAGCCCACATGTTCTCGCCGCGGCGAATCAAGTATAGTCTGACCCGCCCATTGTCGCACCTGTTAATTAGCCACAGTGACAATGCATTCGGGAGAAGTAGGAGGACCCGAAAAGGCACCAACATAACCTGAGATGTCCGATTCAGGTATTTCTGGCAAGTCGATCCTTGCCCGCGAGAAAGGGCACAAGAAAAACAACGAGCCTGCGCCTGAACCTGAACATGGATGTCGGTTTAAAAGCAGCCACCCATGATTTGATGCAAGACAAGTAGCATTTTCGAATTCTGGGATGCTCAACTCATATTTCTTTCTTCCCACTTTGTTAGCATCTTTGTCCTCCTCATAATAGAGGGAACATTTCTTGTCCTGATCATTGTAAACTATGAAACAAGGCGCCGTTTTCGCCGCGGATTCGAGGTGCGCAGAAGCTGGAAAAGAAGCGGCTCGCCAACTTTTACATACGCCTCGAAATGCAATGAGCTGAATTATGCCCAAACGGTTAGCTATCGTTTTTGTAGGCTCATGAATATCAGCATCACCGCCATCAAGTTGACTCATAGTTCTGGAGCGATTTATAAGCAACATCGTTAAAGATTACAATAATAATAATCAAACCCAATCAAAACAGAATATGACAACTGACAAGCAAGTGGCTAACCAAATTCGTGTTCATCGATCTCTATAGCATACATGAACTGACAACTGATCGATCCCATCATTCAAAATTAATTAGCCCTAGTCTCTTATATATCCGGTCAGGATTAGACAATAAAGGAGATGCAAAAAAAGGGGGTGTAAAAAAGTTTCTTTATACACACTAGAAAATCTGTCATATTGAAAGCATTATATTACTCCTTCCGTCCCAAAATTATTGTCCAGCTTAGAATTTCATTTTTAGTACAAAATAAACTAAAAGTGAAAACTCAAATAAGACAATAATTTTAGGACGGAGGAATCTGTATGAATCACACATTCATATACAAGTTCTCAATAAATTAGCGAAGACGATAACAAAGATCAATAATCTAATACGGACTCTGGAACGGTAAAATAAAATAAAACAAAAAGGAACAATGACAAAGAAGATAAAGGATGCATTACTGGTTGTCTACGAGTTTGGGACTTTTCATTAGGTTTTCAATCGCGAACCAGGCTTATCCCTTTTACCCTATTAAAACAGAAAACAGGATGCTTATGTGTCAATTTCTTATTAAAAAGTTTTGGCTCCAAATGCACCCTATTGCATAAACTATTCTGCCATGTGTCATCTCCTTTAAAAACAAAAAATATATTTACAATATTAACGAAGAGATCAGATGACCATGTTCATTCAAATTTTGAATTTGACAGTGAATGTAATTTTCCTTCTTCACTTATTTAGGACTTTCGAAAAAATTAATTTTCGATCAATCAATTATTTTCATCAAAAACTAAATTTATTCCTAATTAATTTTGATTATTTACATATTAATTTATTAGATGGGAGCACGCCCTCGGGCATTTACCCGGGGTAAGCGTCTAGTATATATTGAGATCAATGATGAGACGGAATTTCAGGGGTGTGAACTGAGTAAACGATTCGTAATGGCGTTTAAATTACTACTCCCTCCGTCCCATAATTATTGTCCAATTTGGTTTTTCATTTCTAGTTCAAATTGTACTAAAAATGAAATCACAAACTAGACAATAATTTTGGGACAGAGGGAGTACCTTATCATAAAAATTATGACAGAGATAGAACTCTTCTGCCGGTAAATTTACTAAATCACTGGTTAGAGAGCCCATTTGGGAGAATAATCTGCCACAAAATCCCAACGCCCAACAGTGATGCTAGCCTTTTTTTAAACTACTATTTGGATTGTATTTTGCAAACTCGAAAATCACTAAAAAATAGCCCCAATCACTTCCTAAAACCATGTGGTATAAACATATGCCTATAAAATACTAGAAACTAGGCCGAGTTTTTCAAATGCGGTCCGTTAGGAAATTCATAAACATGAGATCTTATTGTATTGGAACGCTAACCCCAAAAATGCTCTGCAATTCGGTTCCTTTGTGAGGTGAAACCAAAATGTGTTATATATATTAAGGATCGGAGGGAATATATCACTTAATCGTCGCTCTACTCTTTTCTGGTTTTTGGGAGTATGTTTAGTCAGCAAATTTTCATCTACATGAAAGTATCTTTCCCTGCTTAAATCTTATGGAAACAAAGAACTATTAGTGTTCTAGAGTCCAATGTCACCATGAAATTATCCACGTTTTAAAGATTATAATATAGGTTTTTGAGCTCCTTCGTCAAACAAAGGGCGTTTGGTCTAGTGGTATGATTCTCGCTTTGGGTGCGAGAGGTCCCGAGTTCGATTCTCGGAACGCCCCCTTTTTAAATTTTTTTGCACAATGTCTCTCTGGTCGTCTTCTATCCAGACTCCCGACTCCGGATAAAATTTTCTTTGGAATCGAAACAATGATTTGAACCTCGTTATAAGTTGGACCAGAAAAGTACGTGAATGGAAGGTTAAATCAGCAAGAAATCATAACACTTGCAGGCTCGCAGTCTTTGTCTTTACAGATTATTATGTAGCTCAAGGTTTATGTACATTCTTGGCATGAGACACTAAAAATGGCTTCTTCTTATTCCTCAAACTACCTTCGATTACTGTCGTACACAAAGACACTAACTTCACACGTCAACAATGGCCGTCACCATGAAGCCCTCTCTCTTTTTCACCATATTCATTCTTCCCTTTCCCTTTCCTTAGACCCCTTTATTTTTCCACTCGCCCTCAAATCCTGCTCATCCCTCAACTCCCCTTATCTCGGCATTTCCATTCACGCACTCACCTACAAACACTCTTTCCTTACAAACCCATACGTCGCTTCTGCTCTCCTCATTATGTACGGGAAATGCATCTCGATTCCATCTGCCCGGAAACTGTTCGACGAAATTCCCCAACGGAACGAAGTTGTGTGGAACTCGATGATTTCGCTTTATGCAGCTTCCAAGAATATTTCTGCTGCGTTGGAATTGTTCGGAGTTATGGATGTTAAACCTTCTGCTTCGAGTTTCAACTCGATTATGGCGGGTTTTTTGTTGGATTGTGTGGAAGATGATATTGATGGATGTTATAAGGCTATTGATTTTTATAGGCAAATGTTGAAGATGGGTTTGTCCCCTAATCTAATTACGGTTCTTGCTTTGTTAAAGGCTTGTCTGGGTTTAGCAGAACTGAGTTTGATTAAGGAGATTCATGGTTATTCGATAAGGAATGGGATTGATCCTAATATGCAATTTAGGAGTGGGCTAGTAGAAGCATACGGGCGGTGTGGTGATCTTAAAACTGCCGATGAAGTGTTTCAACAAATGAAGGAAGATGATGTGCCAGATGTGGTTGCTTGGAGCAGTTTGATATCAGCTCACGCGCTTCAAGGTGATGCGAGAAATGCCCTGAAAATATTCGAGAGAATGGAAATGGCGAATGTAAAGCCAGACAAGATTACTTTTCTGGCAGTTTTGAAGGCTTGTAGTCATGCAGGATTACCTGATGAAGCACGTATGTACTTTTCTCGTATGCACAATCAATATGGTCTGGAAGCCGGTAGTGATCACTATGCCTGTTTGGTTGATGTGCTGAGCCGGGCTGGTAGGTTACATGAGGCGTATGATTTAATAAGGCAAATGCCAGTGAAGGCAAGTGTCAAAGCTTGGGGAGCATTACTTGCAGCTTGTCGAAGTTATGGAGAAGTGGAGCTTGGGGAAATTGCTGGAAGAGCATTGCTTGAAATGGAGCCTGAGAATCCTGCAAACTATGTAATATTAGGTAGGCTTTATACTAGCGCTGGTCGGCGCAGAGAAGCCGAAGAACTCAGAAGAGAAATGAAGGAAAGAGGTCTCAAGGTTTCGCCTGGGAGTAGTTGGACAATGCACCAAAACTGATGCATAAGAAAAATATGTCATTCTTTTCAATATGTTCAGGACACGATAAATGGAACAGTTTGAGATGATGGGAAGGTTAGTGATACACATTATATTGGATCAGTGAATGTGGACTCAAATTTCCAAATTTCGGGTACTGTACTTAAAAAACCATGGGAGAAAAGAAATGAGAACCGAAGTTACTGGCTGTTGATATTTCAGATTGTTACTGTTGCAGGATAGCTGAAAATTTTGTTACACAGAAATGATTTACCTTCAATACTGTGAACATACTCAAACATGTAAAGCACATTCTTAAATTCATGTTTGGGATTCTCTCCGTGAGACAAAGGAAGTGGGAAAACAAAAGCTAAACTCAAATTTCAGTGAGTCATACAGTTAAAATCACTTATATATATACTTTGCTCCTTGGTACGAAAGATCGGGATTCTGGACTGGACGATATTTTGCTTCTGAAAAGTGGGTAAAAAGAAAAGCACATGGGGCATTCCGAGAATTGAACTCGGGACCTCTCGCACCCTAAGCGAGAATCATACCACTAGACCAAATGCCCTTCTTTGAGAAGTCTTCTTCCAGAAATTATTTAGCTGATATTTCATTTTTTCCCTCCAAAGAACCCAATTAAAAAGTATTTTCCCTCCTTTCAATTTCATCGAAGCTCTACAATCGACGCTGCTTTTAGCTTCTCAGCAGAAGCCAAGGAAATAAATTGGGTTCTCTGCAACCGAAGCATTTTTTGTTACCTTCACAATTTCGTTTCTTCATCGTCAACTTCAAAATGAAGTTCAAGCCTGATGGGTTCGCTTGATTCCTGAGTTATTATTGCTGCAACCCTTCATTCAAAACAATGATAATTTCCTTATGCAAGAGATTACTTCAAGAGTGATTTGATCTTCCTACAATAAATTCCTGGACTGTGCAGACGAGTGGCTTGCTTTTGATACGGGTTGCAACATTTCGATTAGCTTCGTGAAGCCGCACCTTCAAGGTCTGTGTCGATACTGTCTTTATGTTGGTTTCTGTTTTTGCCCTTTTGGTTTTTGGAATTGATTAGGTTGAAAATGTAAGAAATTTGAGTTGAAAAACGAAAATGAGACCAAGACGCAAGAAAAAAAAAGGGGAAAAAAAACAGAATTCGATCTTTAAGTGTTTTACTCATATCACTAGTTATGGTGAAATTAGGGTATGTTTAATTTGATTCTGGGATGTCCAGTTGAATCACAATAGCTGCTGGATGTTAGATGAATTAGGGTATTTTGGTTGTTTCTGTTGTTCTTATTATCGTTAATAATATATAATATGTTGAGGAATTCTATTAGGTCTAGGAATCCCCAGAGAAGATGGAGGAGGATGAGGATATATACACGGTACCTCTTGATGACACTGTTGAAATTGGGGGGTATGAAGTGGAAGCTGATGAGGTCATATGCACGGTTCCTCTTGATGACACTGTTGAAATCGATGGGCATGAGCTAGAAGATGATTTGGAAAATGCTTATGTAGAAGACACTGAAGATCAGGATGCCCCTGATTCTCGTGAATATTTGAGGGCTCCTGTCATAGGTGATCATGCCCTGAAAGATATTGTGCTTGACAGTGATGAGCAGGAAGCCGAAAGGGTTGGCTGCGTGTCAACTGTAAAGAACATGGAGAATACGAGTAATAAATGGAAGCTCAATACCCTGGGTAATCTGTTCTTTCTTTGAAATGCAATAGGTTCTACGTTCACTTCTATTTATGTGTGTATGTGTGATAATCAATTCATCCACTACTATAATGTTACTACGACTACTTACGTAATAGTTTAAAAAATATAATTCATTTGTTAGATATGATGCTTGAAGTCATCAACGTGCTATTAAACATTAGAGTATGGGTACTTTGGTTCTGGATTAAACATGTTCAATGTTGCTAGAGTTTGACGATGTTTCTTTTGTCATCCAGTGTACCGGAGGAAGAGAAGCAAAATTGTTGAGGTTGGTGTCGAAGATGCTGTGCTTGGCAGTGCCGAAGAAATAGAAGTTGTTGACTGTGGATCAGCTTCGAAGAGTTTGGAAGAAATGAATAATAAATGGAAGCTGAATAGCCTCGGTAACCCATACTTTCTTATAAATCTGAACACTTTTGCAATGATAATAGTGTACTCATGATGATCAATTTCTTTTAAAGTCAATTCCCTGGGTTTTTGAGTATTGACATATCTTTTCAACAATCAAATTGGAAGCGTGAAAGTGTTTATAGGTGTATTATGTGTGTTTTGGTGGTGAATTTTCTAGGTTAAAGGACACTTTAAATTGTGTAGTGTGTCTTATGTTGTCCAGTATACAGGAGGAGGCGAAGTAAAAATGTTAGCGTTTGTGAACATTCCATTCTGTCTTTAGCTTCTGCTGAAAAGGCAACTTCTGAAGGAAATCACAAGATTGAGAAGCATGGTACTGTCTCTTCCCATGCTTCAAATATAGGAATACATTCACTTGATGAGAAAATACGACATTCTGAGAATAAAATTTGCAATAAGGATGATGGGAGCTTGGAGTGCAATGAGAAGATGAGGAGACATTTTGCTGTCGACAGTGATGCTGATAGATTTGCTTCAAGCCACTGCGAAACCAAGCATGGAGAAAATGACGTCCCACGTCAGATTTGCCTGAATGAGTTTGGATTGGGTAGTGATTCTGAGGAGCCCAAAGAACCTTACCACATGAATGCCCTGGATTTTGTAGATCATTTTCTGTCCGTTAACAATCTGAACATATTGGAGAATCAGAAGAGTGATGGTCAAAGAGGGGGGATTGAGAAATCACCTCCGGAATTCAGTGTAAAAGGTGTGCAATCGTTGGCAAAGAGAGCCTATCTCGCTGCTAAACCAAGAGATATAACAATCTTTGACTGGGATGAAAAAGAAACGACTGAATGCAATGTTGTCAAGGTATCAAATGAAGAGGAGTTGCATGTCAAATCACTTCAGCAGTCACCAGAAAAAGATGGTAGTGACACACAGATAATAGCAGATACATGTGATTTTGGCTATGACACTCAAGTAGCTGCTGAAGCTATGGAAGCTTTAATGTATGCACCCCTTCCAAACATCAGTGTGCTGCATACTCAAGAGTTTCCAAGAGATGAGGTTGGTAACTTATCCGAAGTTGCACCAAAGAGCAAGAAATGCACCAATTTTGAGATGCCTGGCTCAGTTTCCCTAATCAACCAGAAACAGGTAGAGAATATGAGCACCAAAAATTTTAACAAGTTGAACCAAGATGTATCCTGTCCCCTTAAAATGCACTCTGGATACAAAAATGAATACAGTTCTCCATTGCGTCCAAAGAATAGCGCCACATGCCGGGAGCCTCTAGCTGCAAATTCTTTGCATTACAGGAAACCCATGGTTGTGAAGAAAGTCCTTGGTGGCAAAAATTTAAGATTGATTAGCAAACAACAGGTGGATGAAAATCTAGAGATGGAGAACTCAGAAGGAGCAGGCAACGGCTGTAGTTCATCAAAATTCACTCACAGCCAGCAGCACATAGAGGTCATGATTGTCCAGAAGTTCAGGAAGTCATCAGGTGGCGCCAAGAGAGATAGATGTAAACCATTAGAGAGAATTTCTGAAGTATCTACGGCTCCAAGCCGTTGTTCCAAAAGAAGTATGAACAATGATTTGGAGCTTGATGTTGCAAAGAAGAGAAGAATGGAAACTAGCTCAGATGTTAACATTCACAAAACTTTAGAAAGGAGGAATTTGAACTCAATTTCTGATGAATCATTAGGGATTATGAGTTCAAAAAGAACACAAGGGAGATGCAACTCAGGTTGGTTAGGGACTAGCACACTCTTGAAATTGGAGCCATGGTGCTTGAAAAAGAAGAAGAGAACACGTAAAGGTGTTCCCCGACTCTGCAAAGGGTCTATTAACTCATCTACCTTATTGAAAGTGGTTGATGATGAACAGATAGACAAATATCCGGTAGAACCTCCAAAGTGTGCAGCAGGACCATTGCCTTCTAGTCATGCAGAAAGTCTGTCTTTTCCACAAACAACACCGTCAGAAAAAGTTCCAAAGCATAAGATTCAGGAAAAGAGTATGCCTGATCCTCTTCCCAACTTTATTCCTAGACAACTGAGAAGACGTAGGAATGATACTCTTTCAATCTTATTCAGTCAGCATTTGGACTGTGATATCCTTAATAAGCAGAAAAAGGTGCATTTATGATTTACATCTCATTAATTTTCTTTTTGCTGCTTACTTGGATTACCGCCTCGTGTGTCTTCTTATTTGATTTTTGTCTTTATGGTTTCTTTCCAAAGATTATTGCGCGGTTAGGCTTTTCAATTGCATGTTGTTGCTCAGATGCCACACACTTCGTTACCGATAGGTTTGCGCGTACAAGGAATATGTTGGAAGCCATTTCTCTTGGTAAGCCAGTGGTGACCCATTGCTGGCTTGAGAGCTGCGATCAAGCGAAATACTTTGTTGACGAAAAGCCTTTCATACTGAGAGATTCTGAAAAGGAAAAAGAAATCGGATTTAGCATGCCAGTAACACTAGCTCATGCTTGCAAGCATCCACTTCTGACGGTAAGATAAACTGCATGTACCATTTATCCTAAAGTTACAGTTAATAACATTTTCGTGCATGGTTAGGATTTGTTAGGTATATGTTATTGTCTAATTACCACTGTTCTTCAGGGTTTAAGAGTCTTCATTACCGCAAACGTGAAACCTGATATCGAGATGATTCAGAGTTTGGTGAAGTTGCTTCATGGCAAGGTACACAATAAGGTTGATTGTATGGGTAAATGACTCTATCTGCATTTGGAATTCCTAAAGACTAACATAGAAAGATGCACACCTGATTTTCATTGTAATTTTTTTTTTTTTTTTTTGAGATTTTCATTGTAATTCAAAGCAAAGTAAATAGATGGAGGAAATGTATTTTTCTAGCCATTTAATCCCATTTCTCATCTAGTTGTTCTCTCATAACCATAAACCACCACCGAGTCTCTTAAAATTTGCCTGACCAATTCACCACAGGTCTTGAAAAGAATTCCAAAGACAGAATGGAACGGTGGTCATGTCCCAAATGATTTACTAGTTCTCTCCTGCGAAGAGGATTACGCTGCATGTGTGACACTCCTACATAAAGGTATCATTTCAACCCATCTGTTCAGGAAAAATCCCAGTTGTCTTCGACCTATGATAACTCTTTGATGTTCTCTATCTGCAGGAGTTGCAATCTATGATCCTGAACTTTTGCTAAATGGGATAGTTATTCAGAGGTTAGAACTTAAGAGGTATGTGCGTCAACCTGATAAACTGGTTTATATTGTGATTTCATTTTGTATAGCTATAGCAATCACATTTTTCATGTGTCTTGGGACCATGTGAAAGGGTTTACAATTCCAAACTTCTAATCCGCGGACTTCTTGATTTGCATATCTTCTGCTTGCCACCTTTGGAGTGGAGTTGAAGTCTTATTGCACCAATGTTAACACAAATTTCTCAATGGCAGACATCAGCTGTTCACCAATAATGCTCCAGGAAGCTGCCGAAAAAGAGCAAGAAATCCCTTACAGCATTAAGTGCTTGAAGTGTTATGCGCAATGATTGCCTTGGTTCTGTATTCATCCCTTGGTTCCTTCTATTTTGAATGCCCTAGTCAGATGGAGCTTTGGTAGAGTTGCTGAGAATCTGAGCTTTATGTTGAGCCAAACCCACAACAAACAGAATGCTGATGAAATGATCCAAATTGTGGCGAGTTTGTATTAAATGTCATCAGCAAACTCTTATTAACTTGTCCGAGTAAAAATGTAGTATTATTAATATGGTAATTTCTTTTTTGTTTTGGGCTCTCAGCTATGCGTCAAAAGCCTAATTGGTGTTTTATACTTCTCTCAATTTCAAAGTAATATAAATTTAAAACTCAACGTGCACTATCTGACTAAAGATTTTTGTCTAAAATGAAAGGACAAAAGAGAGATTTTTTTTTACAGATTAGACTATTAAAAAGGGGGAAAAAAATCTGAGCTAAATGAAATAATTTCCAATATTTCATCATACTCTTCATTAGTTTTGCTAAATGAAATAATTTCGAATATTCGACTGAATTTGTTTTGAGTTTCTGCTGTCAGAGTCTGGGCTCTCTGTTTACTGCTATTTTGGGCCGGGCTCCTTCTCTGCTACTACACGGGGTCCAAACCTCTGGGTACCTTCAAAAATTGAGTTGAACCCGGATTAACTACCTATCAGCTTTTAACTACCGTCGGTTCCTCCTCCCGGGCCAGCACCGGAACATTATCCCCGACGTTCTGGCGGCCGGCATCGATACGCCGTTGACCTCCGTAGTCGGACTTTTTTGAAAAAGAAGCAACCTTCTCTTCAGCTTCAGAGCTCCCAAATTAGAGGTGAATATTGCTTAACCTTATCTTCATTATCACAGCACCTACTTTATCACTTTTGTTTCTTAATTAAATCAACAAAATTTGTGAAATTTTTGGGTACTCCTGCATTCTAGTAATTCACACAGCCGCGTCGAAATTCCCTTTGTGTTGCTGAAAATCGATAGTTTGAGTTTCTGATCAGAATTAGCGCGGCAATTTACTCTTTTTTTTTCTTTTTTTTTTGTGGGTGGCAAAGAACATACTTTTATCTTGCTGAATTTATGTGAAAAACTGTTTGTATGTCTCCCTTGATATTCTTGCTCCAGATTCTAAGAGGAACTTATTGAATTGTTGGAGTTGATGTTAGGCTTTCATGATACCGAAGGTTTGATCTAGGATATTAGTTGGTTAACAGATTGTGAGGCTCAGTCTCTTACAATCAAATGTAACTATGTGGAAGATCAGTTTGTCATCAGCTAACGGGTTTAAGAATTTGATAGATGATTTTTCAATGTGTTCTTTTTTGTTGTGCTCATTACTTTGACTCGGTATAGGCACTTACAGTTTTCACTAACTGCACATATTTTCAGAAGCCATAATCACAATACAATACATTAACTTAACTCAAATAGGTTGAAGATCCTGGTGCTGACATGACCCGGGGTAATATTTGTTAAATTATGAAAAGGAATTTGCTTTATGCAGGGTTTTGCATGGGGAAAGCTTCGATCTTTTACATTACTCGTATTAAGCTGTGGGGGTTTCATAGTTTAGATGTATATTTTCCAACATGGAGATTCCAGGCTCTTTGGTTGACTTCCTTTTAATTTATTAACTAATGCTGCTAGTAAATGTAAACATGAAGAAGCTATTGTATTGTTAAGTGCATCCTTTTATTCCTCAACAGAGAAATTATGGTTCGAAGACGACGAATCAGGAAAATTGGTTATGTTGCTGATTCTTTTGCTGCACCAGGGAATTCTGACAAGAAAAATTCCAAAATTTTGAAGAAAACAGTAAAAGTTGTGAGAAAATCCAATAGGGAAGATATTGCACCAGAGAAAATAAAGAAAAAGGACGAGAATGATGCTAATTCTGTTGTGGAGGTAGAAGCAGAGCAGTCTGACAATAAATATCCCGAACCTGCAGAGAAACACAAATCCTTATCACAGGAGTTAGTCCAGTCAAAGGAAGGTGAACCTGCTCTTGAAGTTAAAACAGAGAATGAAAATAAGAGGAAAAGAAATAAAGAAGAAAAGCGAGATACAACTAATAAAAAGCATGCTGGAAATCTTTTGAATTCACAGCAGAGGAACAAAGAGAAGGAAAATGATGTTGAAAGGCGTGAAGAGAGGACAAAGGTAGAATCTGGCAAAAATATTGGTGGAATGATCTTTATGTGCAATGCAAAAACAAAACCAGATTGTTTCCAGTATCGTGTAATGGGTGTTTCAGCTAGCAAGCAAGACATGGTAATGCGAATTAGGCCTGGTTTGAAGCTTTTCCTTTTCGATTTTGATCTCAAGGTCATGTATGGAATATATGAGGCAGCTTCGGCCGGTGGCATGAAACTTGAGCCTGCAGCATTCGGTGGAGGCTTCCCTGCTCAGGTTGATTGTGTTTTCCTTTGTGCTAGTTTTCCCTGCTTCTGAAATTTTCAAATGATTCATGAATTGATCTTGTTTCCTGCTTGATAGGTGCGCTTCAAAATTTACAAGGACTGCCTTTCATTGCCCGAATCTATTTTTAAGAAGGCAATCAAAGACAGTTATGATGAGAAGACACATAAGTTCAAGACCGAGTTGACAGTGGATCAAGTAAGAAACTATTGTTTGAAATTTTTTATGGATGGTATATGACCGGAGAATTGTGCTGTTCAAAGTTGAACATGTTATTTCAGATGCCAATTGAGAAAATGGTTTATTTGAATTTTAATGATAATCTGTGTTTTGGCAGAGCATGACGCTAAGTAGTTTTTGTATCTCAGACACTACTTTCTATGTTTGTAGGTTAGAAGACTGACCGTGTTGTTTCGTCCTGTCCCTATACTGCATTCATATGCTAAATCCTCTCTTCCTGAGGAGATCATGCCACCTTCAAATGTTCAGCCCGAATTTCCTTTGCCAACTGAGGAAGTTCATCGTAGACAACAAGAAATTCACAGAGAACAGCTGTATGGCGGTAGAAAGCTACAAGAAGGATCTTCACCTGTTGATCACAGCGGCCGCCATACCATGCAGAGTGTTGGATATCCTCAACATGAGCGTCCTCTTTTTCTCACGGAAAAGGAATACCGAAGTTATGGTTTACGTTCAGAAAGGGAAGTGTTGCCAACTACCGTTACTGTTCGTTCTCCAACCACACACACATATGAGAAGTACATGTTTGATTACAGAGGAGAGCGGCTTCAAAGCAATCCTCCTCCTGTGATCACTAATGCAGTTACACTGCAGAAAGAACCTAGCCGCCCTAGTCTGTTATTTCCAAGTGAAAAGGAATATCGAACTTTTGGCCTTAAAGGAGTTCAAAATCTACCCAGTAGGCAGCCTCCTGTTGCCCCAGAAAGCAGTCGGTCTTTTGAAGATTCAAGGAGGAATGGATATGATCCTTATGATGATAGCACTACCTCATTGGTGAATCGTTATCTTTCATTGCCAGGGCCACTTGCAACTACAACAACTGCAGAACCTTATTTTCCATCAGGGAAAGGTGCTGCTGCTTATGTAAATACCTTTAGCAGGTATACAAGTGAGCCGAAATATCAGTCTCTAAGATTAAATCCACAAATTGAAAGAGAAAGACTTCATCATGCGCCACCAAATCCTTCCCTTCCCGCTTTGTCAAATTACAACAGTAGTCAATTCCACCATCTGGGCGGTGATTTTGACCCCACGTCTACAAGTGTCTCATCTTGTTATTCTTTTGGAGGACCACCCTCTTTGCCCCGGCGCTAGTTGTGTCCAGTCTGGAGAAATAATCAAGCAGGTTTGTTGCAAGGTGTTCAAGTTGGATTGACGTAAAGCATTGGTCACATTTCCTTTTTCCCTTGATTTTCATTTCCTTTATGCCTCAGATTATCATTATACGGGAAGAGTAAGCTTATTCGACAGTTAGAACCCTACCTGACGGAGAAATATAGTTCCTGGCTGGAAAAGGGGGTTCTGGCTTTATCTGTTTCGGTTGCAGTGAATTAGATCAAGATATCCACCCAGGTATCTTAAAGAGAATGCATGAACAGAGTCCTCGGTGAGTCAGTGGGTTGATTTGAATTATTTCCTAGGTTATTAACATAACTTGAACGTGTAGATTAATGTTGTAAATTGTACAGAATGGCATTTGACAAATTCATGTCCTTAACCCGTGTAATGCAAGCAGGATAAATTAGGAACATTGTTTCTTGTTGCACAATGTATGGAAGTTCTTTTTTTGGGAATAACAGTAATAAGAATCGATTGATTATAGTACAACTGCTCAAAATAGCTAAGTATTTGCATCTCTTCTCGGAATCCTAGTGATTACTCAAAAATTCATCATCTTCATCAGAAGAGTATTGAAAAACAGACAGCAATCTATATAGAAGTTTTTTTGTGGGGAATAACAGTAATAAGAATCGAATGATTATAGAACTAAAATATTTGCATCTCTTCTCGGAATCGTTATGATTACTTAAAAATTCATCATCTTCATCAGAAGAGTATTGAAAAACAGACAGCAATCTACTGGCACAAGTCGAATATAAACCGACAACAAAATGTCCTTAGTTAATCTATCAAAACTTTCTACAAGCTTCAAGCCCCATGGTGACACTACTAAATTTCCCCCAACTGTCAAGTGATAGTAACAAGAAATTTTCAACCCAAGATTAAATTCATGGTTCGGCAGAATGAGAATTAGCTTCGGGACTTTCATTACTACTGCCTGGTGGTGGGGCTGCAGCATTCATGTTCCCTTGATACATAGGAGCAAACATTGGAGGGGCACCACTAGATGTTGGCATTCCAGCACTACTAGGCACCATCGCAGGAGGAGGGGGAGGGGGAGCATTTACGGGCCTAGGAAGACTATTCAATTGTCCAGGCGGAGGAGGAGCATTAAGCGGTGGCATCATCTGTGGCATTGTATAACCTGTCATCATAGTTGGAAATCAGGATTCATTCAGTACCCCATTGTCATGTAAACAGAAATGAATAAATAGTGGCTTTTATTTTGCTAGCTCAACCTTCCAAACATCAAGAAACCTGGAGTGGATCAGAAATCAATTCATTCAGTTTGTTCAAAAAATGGTAATGAGGCAGGGATCTCTCACCTATCATTATTCTTATGCTTCAGGCTATTAAGAAAAATCCTTCATTTAAATTTTCCAAAGAAAGGGCAATGATACCCCAGTTGAACCAACAATTGCTCGTTTAGGATTACCTATCTTTGTTATACTCCTAGTTCCTATGAGAATTTATTAACTTCAACAAACTCAAGGACAGTTCAAAATCCAGATCATATCTGGTAAGAAATCAGCTTGACCACATGCATTTTAGTATCAAATATTCAACCAACAAGCGTGCCAAAATCAGTTTATCAGTCAACCATCAAAGTCGGACAACAGAAAAGGTAATGCACAGGTCTTGCATAAGACGCCCAATTTGATATTCTGGCTTTGGACCATTTCACAGTATGCGGACAAAGATCCATTACCAAACCCACACCTTACAATCTAACCCAAGTGTCCCAATTTAGAGGACCAATTTACATAATAATACTCTAAGATTGCTAAAGTAATCCCATGCAGAAATTATCTAAACATATGAAAACCAAAAAAAAAAGAAAACTACCAATATCTCCAAATTCAATAGGAAAAAAAAAACATGAAAGAGAGAAGAAAATATTTATCCTACCTGGAGCACCAGGGGGTGGCCTGGGCAAAACAGGAGGCGGCCTCATTCCTGGCATTAAAGGGTTATACATTGGCCCTGGCATGGGCATCTGAATAGGTGGGCCAGGAAGGACAGGTCTCATCTGGAAAGGCGGAGCAACTTGCCTATACACAAGATGTTCCTTGACTTTTTGGTCAATCAAACTTTGATTCAGTTGAGCCTCATATTGCTGATAATAGCTTCGCACATTAGCCTGCTCAAACATTAAAAGGATGGAATTACATGTCAAAAGACTATTACTCTTTTGAAGTTGGGGGAAAGAACATCAAGTCGGAAATTTTTACCTTGTGCTTGTAGCCTGCATTATGCTGCTTTCTCACAGAAGGCTGAGAACAAACAAAATAAATAAACAAGTAAATAAGGTAGCAGAAAATACGATGCCCAAATAGGGAGAAAGATACAGGTTAGAGCTTAAATAATAATCAGCGCAAAGGTAGGAGACAGGAATAACAATTGAGTGTATATGTTGAACAACAAAAACAATGAAGGCAAAACAATGCAAACTCCCACACCAGAATCAGGTTCGTAAAGTCAGGATCCCGTTTACCCGCAAAGCAAATCAGTTTCAATAGCTCAGTACAAAGCTTTAAAACAAACTATAGCAAAATTACAAACAGCAACAAATCCAATGCGATTGAAAAAAAAAAAGAAGGGTCAAGACTTCAATGACAGTAAGATTACTTACAGAATCGTGGGTTAGGTATGTGTCGCAGTAGTCACAATAATACCTGAAAGAATTAAAAGGAACCCCAAGTTAATTTCCACTATTTAAACAAAATTCCACGACAATAGCAATACACTATTCAGACGCTAGAAATTCAGAAACAATACCGAGGCATTCTGAAGGGAAGTTCTGTTGGTGCAAACTGATGCAGACGAAACCCGAAACAAAAAAAAAAATGCAGCACAATCTGGATACTTTGCCTGTAGAATTGACGAACAGACAAGTATTAACCGAGGAGCTTAAGCTGAATTCTCAGGGGGTGATAATGGAGGCAGACAAGAGGAAGGAAAGGAGAGAATATTGATTTTAACTTACCGCGGCGCCTGATGCTCGGTGCGGATCGCCGGCGAGATAAAAAGCCCTAGGCTCCGATGACGGGGACCGGTAACTCTTACAAGGTTTTTTGTATATATATAGGATGGATAGACGACCTTCAATAATAATGGAGAAATTGGATTTTAAGGGGACAATGGGGGTATTAATGGATTTTTAATTTTTTATATTCCTCTGTTTAAAAAAATAATTTATTTTTAATACTTTATAGCTCTTTTGCAGGCAAAAATAATTTATCTGTTTGTTTTGTTTTGTTTTGTTTATTTTCATGGTTTTTTCAAATTAATATATAAATAACTGTCTTACAATATACTTATTTCTATTTTCAATAGAAAAAATACCTAAAAACACATAGAAAAAACGAACCAAACATAATTTAATTCATACTAACAAATAAAAATATTGTTAACCCAATAAAAAATACTCACAAAATTATTTATTTTCATTAACCTGGGACAAAAATTAAGTGATTGTAATTTTTTTTTTCATTGTAAATCCATATTAACGTAATTATTCTTTTATTCTTTCTTGAAAAAATTGGCTTTTATATACATTTTTTTTTTAAAAAAAAAAAAGAAGTTATCCCATTTCAGCTACATATTCGTGATTCTACCGCATTTCCGCTTTTTTTTTCATATTTATAGTTTATAAATAAAGTTCACTGATGTGGATTTTTTTCTTTTGGTAAAAAAGAAGAACTTTGAACAAAGGAAAAAGAAAGAAAAGCCAAGTATGAAAAAACAATAATCCACCAATAACGGAATTTTGTAATAACTAAATTAGTTTTTCAACGTAAGCATCGAAAGAAGGCGCCCACCCCAACCCAACCCATACCCTTTCCGACGAGATTCCAATCCTAACCATCACTCCGCCGCCCATATTCTCTTTACGTTTGCATTTCGGGTAAGAATTCTTATGGTGAAAACTCTGAAGTCATAGAACGTGACATTCATCCGCTTTTTTTGAAGAGTTCAAAGATCAAATATCAAACCCATTCCTTCTTCATCCAACGAGGTGACCACAGAGAAAATTCAAGAAAAAATGGCCCCCAGCTCAGCCGCCGGAGAAATTCCAATCTCAGGTTCCCTTAATCTGAATATTTTCCAAATTAGTTGGGTTCCCTTAATTTTGGAATTTCTTCATCTGGGATTCCCGGAATATGGGAGTTCTCTGTTTGGGTTGTTTTGTTTTCTCATTGCTGGTTAATCTGAATGAGTTCAGGATTAAGGAAGGATAAGGAAGGACAAATGTTTGGAATTCCAATAACCACCATTGTCAATCACTTTGGTACAAGTGGGTTATCTGTTGCCGCTGCTACCGGCGTCACGCATCCTTTCGGTTGGTTTATATCGTCTAAATTTATTGTTTTGCTGTGTTCTCCATAGGATTGAGTAGATGAGTTTGTCAATGAAAATGTTAAAGAGTAGATATGCTATAAAATTTGATAAATTGCATTCGGCATGCTATTCTTCTACATAATAAAATGCGACCATCTTATTGTAACAAAATTCTTACGCTGGGCAGAGTTAGTGATGTAATTTGAACATTGATGCCAAGGCTGAACTTTTTATGTGCTGGATGTCTTTCAAAGGTCAAACGCGACTTCAATTCATCATTTTGATGATGCTTGAATTGATAAAACGATTGCGTTAATGGATGCATTTTGAATCAATGGCTTTCATTCTGGTTACTTGAGATCTTGGAGATATAGTGTAATGATAATGTTATTAGGTCTAAACTGACAGGAATCTATTTCAACAATGACTAACTTTAAACTTGACATTCTGTGGAATACATATGCCATATTTGATGCTTGGGTTTGAAAGTGTTACTGAAGTTGTTTTTGGAACGCAGATGTTCTCAAAGTTCGACTTCAGATGCAGCTTGTTGGCCAAAGAGGTCCCTTGATTGGCATGGTACGAAGTTGAACTGATTTCCCATTCTTAATCTTGAAATCTTTTAAGTCTCAATGATGGCATGAACATATGTTCTTACCATATGCTGTTCATAATAGGGGAAACTGTTTGTTCAGTTAGTAAAAAATGAGGGCTTGAAGTCCTTGTACTTGGGACTAACTCCTGCATTAACGAGGTCAGTTCTTTATGGTGGTCTCCGTTTAGGCTTATATGAACCATCCAAACATGTATGTGAATTGGCTTTTGAGTCCACCAATATCTTGGTGAAGATTGCATCTGGAGCTTTTTCTGGTGCTCTTGCTACAGCTCTGACCAATCCAGTGGAAGTTTTAAAGGTAACACTGTAATAAGCATTTTCATAAGTAATCGAACAAGTCTCATTTTTGTGCTCCTCCAGGTACGCTTACAGATGGATGTAACATCAAGCAGCAAAGGACCAATACATGAACTTCGAAGAATAGCTCATGAAGAGGGAGTGGCTGCTCTGTGGAAGGGTGTTGGCCCTGCTATGGCCAGAGCTGCTGCATTGACTGCATCTCAGCTGGCAACATATGATGAATCGAAGCAGGTCAGATGCCACTTATGCTGCATTTGCATTATATAAACAAGAATAACTAACGTTTTGGATGTTAAATTGTTATCTATATTCTGTAACACCTTTCAGATATAAAAGCTGTAAACTGATGATGCAGGCATTGATAAGATGGACTCCTCTTGAAGAAGGATTTTATCTACATCTCATGTAAGCCAGTTTTGTTTAACTACCATTTAAGTGCTTGTATAAGAATTATTGATTTTCCTTTCCATGAATTTGATGTTTTTGATATTAGATTTAAAAGAATAGATAGACTTTATGTTATATCGTTAATTTTGATTACTATTGGTTTCTAAACACTACACTGAAACATCTTTTGGTTGAAATCCAGAAACTTCCTTAAAATACCTTCCACCCAGGAATTTAACTATATTTTGCATCTCATGAAGCTCGAGTACAATTGCAGGCGGTGTTAGCACCGTCATGACTGCTCCAGTGGATATGGTTAAAACCCGTCTCATGTTGCAACGAGATTCTAAAGAAGCTGGAATGTATAGAAATGGATTTCATTGTGCATATCAGGTTTGGGATTTTTCGTTGTCTTCAGCCCTTATCTTTCTCCATATCAAGTTGGATTTTTAATACATTGGAGTAAGAACGACAAATCCTGATTGTTCATTTATGCTTGAAACTTTTCAATTGGCTTCATGTTTGGATGAACAAATTGATCGATCTGAGTTGACTTAGAATAGGGTGAAATGAGTTAATATGTTAGTATGTTACTCCCATGTTGTTAAACTGTAAGATTCATTTATTGATAATTGAATTTAATGATACCATTTTCCATATAATCCAGGTTCTGCAAACAGAAGGTCCTCGGGGGCTTTACAAAGGGTCAGTATCTGAATTTACCTGACCTACACTTTAGCTTGAAACTTTAAAGTGATCGATGATATATCTAGTTCAATAATTACTTTCCTTACTCCAAATATTTAAAATGTTCAGGGGCTTTACCCTTTTCGCAAGATTGGGTCCGCAAACTACAATCACCTTCATAATATGTGAAAAGCTGCGTGAGCTTGCAGGATTAAGGGCAATCTAGCAATTTTAGCTGATATTCACAAGACTTGGGTCGATTCTTTCGTCCATTTTAAATAGATACGGACAGCACTCAAGCCTGGGGATAGATCAGGGGGCTTGAATTCCACCACAGTAAATCATTTTTTCCCTCAGAATCTGACAGCAAAATCTTTTTTCATTGTTGCTGTCTACTCTAGGGTCTGATTATTGCATATTGTTTTGGGACTACAGTAACAAGTGATGTGCCCTTATTGTACTTTAATACTGAAGTATTTTTTAGGTTCAACCTTTGTAATGTACATCATTGGATAATTATTGTAATGCTGTTCTTGTTTTAGGGCAAAGGATAAGAGTAATAAACACATGGCTTTTTTCTTTCTTTTTTGTTTTGCTCATTCTACCACTTGAAATTGCTCTTTGCAGCACTAGTTTTCTGCTCTCTCTTTTTTTTTTTTCCCGGCGCATTTCTGTTTTGAACCTTCAGTATTTATTCCTTCTGCATACTGAAATTTGTTAGTATATCGATGCCTTTTCTTATTTTTTTTTATTTTCTTTTTCAAAAAACACTTATGTAAATATGGGCAGCCAAAAATAGAGGGACAGTAGTATCTTTTGGAATCATCACTGTTTGGGTAACTAAACAAAGAGCTCGAATTGGGTGACTAAACAAATTTGTTAGTACAGTATGCAATTCTTGAATGCACTACAGGTTGAATATCCAGATAGAAAAGACACATCCAATGGACAACTTGGTATCACTTTGTATTTCCACACAGATTCTCATCATGGACACAGGATTTGTCATATACTTCTTTCATGTCGATGACAAAGGGAGGAGGGACAAGCAAGCAAAGCTATTTGTCCCAGGGATGATAAAAGAAAGAGCCAATATATTACTGGAGATTTCACCTCCCTCCTTCACTTGAAGATGTTGAATCTCTGGAGCAGCAATAGGCACAGTGGCGGAGCTAGAGGGGGACAAAGGAGCGCGGTTACACCTCAGTTTTCTGAATTAGTAGAGATATTGAAAACCATGCATTGAATAATTTTTTGCACCCCCTACATTGATTTCCAAGTTCATTAGTATTTTTTTCTAAATTTTGCATCCGCTGTGGTGATTTCCTGGCTCCGCCACTGAACATGCAAACTATCTTTTCACTTCTTGCAGGGCTCATCAGGACAAGAACCTTGAAAATTTAATCGCATTCTGATGATACAGCCTCAACTCATCCATTGAATGATCAAATTCAAACACTATACTACAAAAGAAATATCATTGTGGCAAAGAAGATTGAATTAGAAGAGAAGATGAATGCTTCAAATAAGATGGTTTGCTTCAGTTGTGGAATATACGGTATTATCATTTTTCCCCAACTCACTGAACACTTTTTTGACTTGTTTTCCCAGCTGGATAACTTGACATCCATTCCATACTTACTCTCTGCACTTTGGAAACCAGTTTGACAAGTTCATCTTAAGGAAGCTTGCAACTTGGCATAGGGAAATTTGGATTATGCCCTGTTTTACTTTCTTGGTTCTTCAACCTTTTCAATGATTGATGATCATCGAATTTAAACAGTGATAGTCTTCCTCCTTCGCTTTTGCTAATCAAACTTTGGATTATTTGTCATCGATTTTTTGACAATCAACACTATCGTGCACGTCTATTGATGATTGTGACCGTTAACATACCAAAAAAGACAGTTTATGATTTGACAATGAAGAATATACATATTGGTGATTTTGAGACCCATAATTATTATAGTACAAAGCACATGAGATATAGAGTAAAAACTCAATATTGTGAATGTCGTGGAACAACGAATCAAATGCGATCCATCGATGTACTTACAATATATTAGGTATTCATTCGAGGATTGTAAGCGGGATTCGGGAAGTACAACATCGAGATTGGCTTGTAGAAGTTGACCATGTTTATCGGGAGGCGAATTTCGTGGCCGATTATTTAGCTTCCTTAGCATATTCAGGCCCGGTTGGTCCGCAAAGATTAGTGTCACCTCCGTTAGGTGCCAGGCCCTGGCTACAACATGATGTACTAGGGGTGGCATACCCCCGGAATGTAAGAATCTAGACTTTTGCCTCCTTTTTTGTACCAAAAAAAAAAATAAAAATACATTAGTAGTTGAAGGTCCATTTAACCCCTCATCCGCATGACGCGGGTTCGACACCCAGAGGGGGGAAATGGGAACTCATTTAAGTCGTGTATCAAAAAAAAAAAAAAAATGACCGTCCATTTACAATAAAATTACTCTATCCGTCTTCAAAAAATAATTCATATTAAATTTTAAAATTTATATTAGATTACTTTTTGGAAGTAATATAAAAAATAAAACAAAAAATCTGCCGGTGCTAGCATAAATTCATTCAAAAAAATTTATTTGCCTTTAAGTAGCTAGTGCGCCGTGACTGCCGTCACCATAACATAATTTGTATTACTAAATTATTTGATTCCATGTTAAGCCGAACTAGAACAATGATGTGGTTTTCCACTTTGAAAAATTATATTTATACATTTAATGTTGTATATTTGATCAGATATCGGGACACCAGTGATCATTTTCTGGTGGAAAAATTTTATTTCGATAACGATTGGAATCATAAACGGTTAACAATATTGTGTCACGGGTGACTTCTATCAAATAACATATTTTAAAAATATGATTACTGAATTTGCTTTAAAAAAAATTACCGTGTAGCATTTTCTCCAGTCAGGTAAACTAATTAAAGAAACCCATACCATTGGGTTTTTTCTCCCCTCTAATAAATAATCTAAAAAATGAGGGTTAAAGTAAAGAGTGATGATGATTCCAATTATTCGGAACGAATCACATTAATAACTTTTAGCTATTAAAATGGTTAATTGTTTGACTTTTTATTAAAAATTTCTAAGTGTAATTTTAAAATTGTTTGAGTGCCAATTGGTCCGAGAAGACCAATTTGTCATGTTAGAATTATCCATCACAAACTATTTTGAAAAAAAAAAAAAAAAAAAGGAGAAGAAAACCAATTGAATGCAGTAATAAATGTCCACGTTCGATGTTTGTTAGTTTCACGGTTGACTCGTCGGATCAGTAAGTTTGAATGGGTATAATTAATGGATAATCTAAGAGCAAGTTGGACAAATTCCGGAATCAAATATTAGCATTCCCGCAGTTGACGGACGAATGAAATATTACGAATAGATACCATTATGCAAATCTTATTAGGAATACTTCCAAAATCTCCCCCCTCAACTATGACTAATTGGCAAGCAGTCCCTTAATTTTTATATTTTACTACTTCAAAATTTTAGTTAATTGCAATGTAAACTAGTTGTGGAGCAATCAACCCCACAAATACTTTAACACATCCAATAATACACTTTTCTTGACGGACAAACAGTTCATCAACAAGTAAGGGGCGAATGAATAATCACATTAGGCGGTGAACTGGTGATATAGGTTATCAATTAAAATGAAATTATGAACAAAATAAGAGAAAAAATGGAACAAAGCGAGAAATTGAGCATCGATGATGAAAAGAGACTGGACATTGATGGTGTGACGTGGGGGAAAAAGAAGATTACAGTGACTGACATGAACGACGATGATAGTCTTCGGGTGATAATTTTGTGTTATGGTATGAATATCAGTTAAGTTGCTATAATTGCTAAAATTACAAGGCATCATGCAATGTCTTTATATAGTAAGGGGTATGTTTTGCAATTTAACCATTTTTCTTAATTTAAAAGTAAGAATAAGAAACAAAATGAATCATTGGAAAGGGCAAGTAGTACTGTCGTAGTAGTAGTAAGCTTGGCGGGGACAGTCTGGCAAGGCTGACCCACCACATATCTATCCATTATCATCAACCCTCGTTTCCCACGCTTATCTACGATTCTACCCTTATTCCCAGCTCCCTCCTACTCTTTTCGCTGTCTCTTTAATTAATTCAATTTTCTAGCTTTCTCCGAAGACCATGTAATAAGAATTGATTCTTACCATATTCTGCCGCCGCACAACAAAGCCTACCTTTTTTTTTTTTTTTTTTGTCTGGATATCGTATATTTGGCAATCAATCCACCTGTGAAAGCTGTGCTCTTATTCCTTTCCGATTCCCATATTTCCCAATCCTCCCTTAGATTGTCACTAACAAAGTGTACTTTTTTTCTCAACTGTGTTTGGAAGACAGCTTATTGCATCATTTGTTGTCTGTCTGTCACATATGATTGCCCAATTACCGACCATATACATATTTGACAAAAGTTCTTTTCTTCTTTTATCCTTATCTTATTAAAACTTCTCTTACTGTTTCTGATTTGTGATTACTTGAAATTTACGACCAGAGCATCAATTGCGAAAATGATATGTACAGATGGATTAGTGTGAAAAAAAAAGGTTAGTTATAAGTTACAATTAAATAATTTATTGAAAATAAAATAATGCTAGTCAATAGGCTAAAATATAACATTTGGTTTTCTATTATGCCGTCCTTATTATGTCCATCTACCACCTTCTCATCTAATTAGTCCCTCCATTTCGAAATAAATATAATTAGAGGAAAAACTAAATTTTCAAAAATACATGTCGTTCTCACAAATTGAGCCATGTTTTATTTATTTTTTCAATATGACCTTATATTGAAATTTGTGTTTAATATAGAACTATATTAAAACAAAATATTATTGGAACTATAATTGCATCGCGAGTAAGTAAGAGTATTCTAATATTTTAATAAGATAATTGTTGTCTCCTTAAATTTTACTCCCTCCGTCCCATAATTATTGTCCACTTTGTCTAAAAAATTTTGTCCCAAAATTATTGTCCAATTTGACTTTTCATGGATCAAGTTACACATTTGTCCTTAGTAAAAAATATTATCTATAAAATCTTAGTGGTTAAATAATTACTTATGTAGAGGTATATGCGGTTGTTTAAGGTAAAATATAGTTAAGTTTGACCAAAAATAAAATATTTCATTTTAGTAAAACTGGATAATAATTATGAGATGGAGGGAGTATAAAATTTTTCCAATGACATTTTTTTTCAAATGGAAGGAGTACAAAACTAAAATATAGTAATCCAAGTGAGTAATTTCGATGAAAAGGAAAGGCAAAAATAAAAATTTCGAAGCACCTTGTAATTAGAACAATGAATTCGCTCAAATTTGTGCATGAATAAGATCATGCAGAATATTTTACTAAAGCCAGACTTTATATATTTGGATGAAAGAAGTAGTACACATTTTACTTCATGCGACACAGTTTATGTGTGAAAATCGGCAAGTATCAACACGATACAATATTATAGTTTAAATAAGAAAGGGACAGAACGCGACACTTGAAAGTTGATGCTCAATTACAACCTAAATGTAAACTGTGAACATTAAGATAATTGAACTTAATCGTTGGAAAACGTTTTACTTCATACTCTAGTATTCATCATACTATATTATAATTGTAGAATAACCTTAAAAATTTAGTAGTTCTCATTTAATTTTTTGTTTGGTTTATTTTTTTTTATTTTTTTACTTTTTTTTAGTCCCTCATCTAATTTGGACAAAATATTTACATTTTCTCTAATTTATTCCATTATTATCTCACTTATTTTTCATTATCTTTTGATTTATACTAATAAAATACTCCTTTATGTATACTTTTTTAATAATAAATTGTTCTTTATCATCAAACAATATATGGTGAACCTTTGATCTCCCTTGCATTAACTTTTATTTTTATGATTACAAAAAAAATCATTATTCGGAAGATTAGATCAGTCTAAAATAGTTTCAGTTTTTGTAACCTTTAATTTTATTTTTAACATTACCAAAAAATTATTTCTCATTATTAGTTGAATTTGATCATTCTAAAAACGGTTTTGGTGATTATAACCACTCTGAATTCCAAAATGTCTTTTCTTCTTCTCTTCTTTTCTTTGAATTTAATAGATTCCTAAATGATAGTTTAAATTGTTCTATAACTGAAAAGAAAATCAAAAGTCATGTAGTCTAAATTTACCTATATATAATTCTAAAGAGTGTAGTTTTTGTCACTTCTCTTTTCTTTTTCTTTTTTTTTTTGTTTCTTTTAAGTTTTGTACTTTCATCTCTCATTCTCAAGTCTATCGGAATTAATCATCCTTCATTATTCCTCTCTATGTTTATATTCTTGAATTTAGTTTTTTTTTCCTTCATTTTTTAGTTGTTCCTTTTTTTTTCTTTTTTTTTTTGGGTGACACAGAAACTTGATTTTATTTTATTTTTCATTGTTCATGCAATTAGGACAAAAATGCATCACTACCGTTAAAATCACAAGTGACGAGTTATAGTGATAACATTTTGTTGAGTCTATACTTTTTATTTCTAATAAATTTGTTAATGCATTTTGTAAATAGTGTGTTAGACAACAAGGTAACTTATATTTTTTCTTTACATAATTATTATTACGTCATTATACATTGCATACACGCGAAGCGCGTCTGATCCATCTAGTTCACTTAATTACTGAAAAACTCGTAGTGTTTGTATGTTTGTTAAGTTTTAGGGCAGTTACTAATTGATTATTCATCAACTGAAAATGTAGCATATATGAAAGGTTGTCCAATATTTTCAATAATAGTGATTAATTTTGTAGTGTTAATTTGTAGATATTTCGATATTGCTTTTGAAACGTCTGTCTTAGACAAATGTACTCGAAGAGATTCAAGAAATGCTGACATTTATCAAAATTATTTTGTCCGAGACTGTAAAAGTTGAGACACATAACATAATTGCTACTTATGTCATTGTACGTTATCTTTTTATTGGGAAACTGCTTATCCTAATACTCTATCTTCCGCTCTCGAATATTTGCCTCATTTCTCACTATCCCTGATGTAGCTTTGATCAAATATGGAAAGCCTAAAAAAAGAAAAAGAAATGTCATCTATCATGTCATTCAACACGATAGAATTTTTTTTTAAAAAAAAATGAAAGTGATAGTTTTATACTAATAAATTATTGATAAAAGTATAATAATTCCTACTTGTCTACTTCATAAAAATCTAAAATAAAATAATTTTTATTTTAAAATATTTTTTTCAAAAATAAAATGGTTTACATTTTGAAATAGAGGAAGCAAAATATTTGCAAGAAAAAGTTTAGATATCACTGTTATTATGTTTTTTTTTTTTTGGTACGATGGAAGAGGCATAACGCCTCAAATTACAATGGATCGTGAGTGAGAAACATTGAGAACATCATGTTTCAGCCACATAAGCAAGGAATCAATGAGATTCTCTACCTATACTCAATGCTAAAAAAGCCAAACAATCAGTAACAAAATTCGCTTCACGACAAACATGTCTCAATTTAACTTCCCATTGCATGATAACAGCTCCTTAATCGCCAACTCCAGACCTAAGTGGCTTCCAACATCCTCCTTATCCCTCATCGATAACTTAGCCATGCTTTGATTATCAACTTCCCATTTCTATCTTCTTATGCCCTAACTCCCAAGTGAAGATTATGGAAAAGACCTTACAACTCTGCTTCTGTAATTGTGCAAAACCCGATATTCATTATAAACCCAACAATCCATGTCCATAAGAACCCCGAAACAGTCCCCCAGCCGAAGCCATGCCCGACCATGTATCAAAACCTCCATCGGCGTTCACTTTGACCCACCAATCCACTGTTATTATGTTATTAATTATATGTTCCTCACAATTCCATAAAAAATTTTAAAAACTAAAGATTCAATAAATTATTTTCATTAAAAAATTTTATGACACTTTAAGATATCGAACCTTCTGACCTTATAATTACGATTCTTCAACCTTATTACCAAATAAAGTTAGGTCTATTTCTCATAACTAATTTTCCTTCCACTCCCGAATTCAACGACTAATAAACAAAATTGTCCATTACAAGTTCTTATTTCACAAAAAAAGAAGATGGAAAAAAGAATAATAAACACTACGATGGATAACTAATGCACACAACTTCAGAAAAGGTCTTATTTAGATATTTTTAAAATTTTAATTACTATATTTGTCAGTCCAACAATTTTATTCATCAACATATTTACTATTCTAGCATACCTTTCTAAATGAAAACCATAAACCATATTTATTATTTTCACAAATGAATTAACTAACGTGATGGACTTTAATGCTATCTCGGTCCCAAATACTTGGTAGTAGTAGACTAAAAACATTACACATTAAATTTTTTAAATTTTCACAATTCACGTTGAATATTTTGAATTTATACTAGAAACAGTACAATCCACATTGAGTTTTTGGAAAGGGAAAGTATTAGCAATTAAAAGTTATGCGTGTATATTCAAAATAGAAAAGTTTTACTCCCTCCGTCCCATAATTATAGTCCACTTTGCTCAAAAAATTTTGTCCCAAAATTATTGTCCAATTTGACTTTTTATGGATCAAGTTACACATTTGTCCTTAGTAAAAAACATTATCCACAAAATCTTAGTGGTTAAACAATTACTTATGTAAGGGTATATCCGAATGTTTAAGGTAAAATATAGTTAAGTTTGACAAAAAATAAAATATTTCATTTTAGTAAAATTGGACAATAATTATGGGACTGAGGGAGTATTAATTATTACAACTACTGCTAGATACTAGTAGTAGTATTATGGTTGAATTACGCCGTACAATATGTATGATTGGCAAGCCATAAAAACATGGAACATATCAGCCCTGTCAATGTGTGTCGTAACAAAGCATCGCCGTTATTTGCCGTTTTGGCTTTACCGTTAAGTAGCCAGTCCCGGATAAGATAAAAAGGCCAACATCTCTCTCTTTAAATCCACTATAATAGAAGTGGCAATCTACGTAAAAAAGGAAACTGAGAGGGGCTAATGATGAAACTGCCTGCCAATTGGGATATAAATAATGTAGAAAGAGAAAGAGTGAAGATCCAAGGTTGCCATCCAGAAAAGTCCCCATTTTCCCCAAAACCGGACCGGAGACGACGACTCACCCCAACTCATCACAGAGAATTAGGAGAGAGAAAATTTTTTCGAGTTTTATTTTATTTTTTTTATTTCTTTTAGAGAGAGAAAGTACAGTTATAGAGAGAGAAAAGAGATCAGCAGGCAACAACGCACGCAATTTGTCATAAAAAAGGACTGACTTCTTTTGTTCTGAGGTGGTGAAGAGAGAGAAAATTTTGACGCCGCACACACACACACACAGAGGAGGCAGGCAGGGAGACAGGACTGCGTAGTGCTGTTTGTTTCATTTCTGTGATTGTGTAAATTTTACGGTTAATTTTTTTGTTGTTTGTGGTGGTGGTGGGAGGAGGAGGAGGAGGAGAGAGGAGAGAGAAAGTGTGTTTTTCTGGTGTGTTGGCGGTGGCATTAATGGCGGAGGGGGGAAAGCCGCGGAAGCACAGCGAGGAAAGCGTGAAGCTATTTGTTGGTCAAGTGCCGAAGCATATGACGGAGGCGCAGCTCATGACATTGTTCAAAGAGTTCGCTCTCGTCGAAGAAGTCAACATCATCAAGGACAAGACTACGCGAGCTTCTCGAGGTTCTTTTGCATTCTTCCCTCTCAACCGCATTCTCCATTTCTTCTCCAAATCTATCTTCGTTTGTTTGATTACTCTGGAATAATTATTTTCTTACTCTGGATCGACAATGTGCGACTCTCGTTCTGGAGCTATTCTGAGATTTTGCGTTGTTTGATTTCCTCTGTGTTTTCTCCGCCTTTCAAACCCTAATTTTTTTTTTATTTTTCGTGTTTTTTCCCCCCCTCAGGATGTTGTTTTCTAATCTGTCCGTCGAGGCAAGAAGCAGACAAGGCGGTAACTGCCTGTCACAACAAGAAGACTCTACCTGGGGTAAGCCATCTTTCAATTTTCCCCCCTCTGTTTGGACTGTTGATGCTGCGTTTCACCTTTTTTTAATGCAGATTCTACTGAATTGGAAAAATTAATTGCTCTTTATTGGCATTCATGCATTCCAAGATTACCAAAATTTTTAGATGCATTTACTTAATTGGAAAAATTAATTGCTCTTTATTGGAAATTGAAATCTTACTGATCACTGTAATTAACATCTTGATCACTAATATTTGTAATTGAACTTCCAAGATTACCAAAATTTAGATGCATTTATTTCTGTTGAATGATACTGTTATTGCCGTACAGCACTGCAATCCTGTTGCACTTTTTGAAACGGGCACAATTTATCTTTGTTGACTTACTCTGGACAGAGTAGATTGGTGTACCTTTTTGTCATAATACTAATTAGAATTCAAGAAGCTTCTGTTCTAAGGCCGAGGTGATGGCTGATGTGCCATTACTATTTCCAAACTGGATAATCTGTTAGACAGTGACCTACTAGTTCTTGTAATAGATCATTACGCAGATTCAATTCAGTTCCTTCACAAATAGCCAATACTTCGTTCCTTTTTGACCATTGCCCGAAAGCAAATTCATTCCGACCATGCAGAAGATAGCTATGTTGCTATTGTGTGTGACTGCGGAACTAACTAGGTTGCTATTGTGTGTGACTGAGGGAGTGAGGAACATAGGTTGAGGGTAGTAAATATGATGCTTATGCCATTTTCAATTTTATGTAAACGTTTTACGAAGACTCAATAAAGTACTTTTTTGCTGTGTAACTTCTATGTTGCAAATGATCCTCTGCTTTCCCTGGTTGGTTCAGGCATCTAGTCCATTGCAAGTGAAGTATGCTGATGGCGAGTTGGAAAGATTAGGTGGACTATCTTATCTCTGTGCTAAATTGAAACTATTCCTTTGTAATGGTTCTTTGGTTGCTGATACTTCTCTTTCCATTTTTAATCTTTTTGCACTATTTTAAATATATTGCACTTTTTCTTTTCTTTTTTTAAATTTGATTTAGATTCATTTTTCTCTTTTCTTTTGTTGTTTTTACCATGAAACTCAGAGCACAAACTCTTCGTGGGCATGCTTCCAAAGAATGTATCTGATGCTGAAGTGTCTGCTTTATTTTCTCAATACGGAACAATCAAGGACTTGCAAATTCTTAGAGGCTCTGAGCAAACTAGCAAAGGTATTTCTGATTATTGCCATAATTCTTCGTGCAGAGGTTCTACCTAATGCTCTTAGTCTCTGAGATTTATGCTTATGAAATGTGGCAGGATGTGCTTTTCTGAAATATGAAACAAAAGAACAAGCTCTTGCAGCCATTGAGTCCCTTAATGGGAAGCATAAAATGGAGGTTTGTATGCTTTTACAGCTTTTCTTTGATCAAGAATTTTCAAGTCAGAATTAATACTATTATTCAATTTTATTTTTCAGCTTTGATAGAGACATTTTATGTGAGAGTTTTAGTCTATATATGTGCTTTATTTGCATTTGGACATTTGCTTTCTGTCTTGAGAAAATTTGGCATTGGGAATGGTTTTGGGAAGATATCACGCTTGTTTACAGATACATTGCTTTAATTTCCCTGTTATTGCCTTCTTTTAGGAGTTCCCTAGGTGTTCCCATATCTCTCCTTTGCTTGTGAAAATTAGATAAGAAATGTGCACGTGTAAGCATGCATTTTGCATTAATCTAATGCTATACACCTCAATATCTTCCTTTGAAAATTCTCACAATCAGATTATCCAGGACTAGGTTTCAGCTCCTTCTCAATAATTGATCTGAGAGGCCCTCACACTGCAATGTAAAGTTAAGTCTGCAGTTTGATTATGTGGATGTACCTGTTGATCTCACTGCAGTTTTATGAGGCTTAGACATTCTTACCTTCATTACCTTGAATAGGGATGTCAAGATTCCAGTAGAAAATTTCCATGTGATATGAACTCCACAAGTTTCCATGTCTTAGTCTAGTGAACATTTTTCTTGATGCTACTTACCCATTTATACACCTCAGCATCAGTGGTTTCAACTTTTTATTTAGAAACTCAGTCTAGAAGGGACCGTGATATTATGTGTGGATTATTTCTTTAGCATGGCTGTGACGACTAATTTTCTTTGAATTGCCTTCTATATAGGGTTCAACTGTCCCTTTGGTAGTCAAGTGGGCTGATACTGAAAAAGAAAGGCAAGCTCGGAGGGCTCAGAAAGCTCTTTCACAGGTGGCTGGTTCTCCAAATGCTGATGGCAGACAGCATCCTTCGTTGTTTGGCGCGTTACCAATGGGGTATATGCCACCATACAATGGATATGGCTATCAGGTCTGCTTTCTTAACCTGGTAATATTGTTATACAGTAGGCATCACTAGTCCAATTTTGGCTGATTCACGAGACAAGCTGTTTGCGTTCTTTTCTTTTCCCCTCTTCTTTTGCGCTTGTCATCTTAGGCTCCTGGGGTTTATGGAATCCTGCAGTATCGCATGCCCCCAGTTCAAAATCAACATGGTTTCGCAAATATGGTCTCACCTGTGAACCAAGTAAATGCCTTAAGAGGAGTTGCACCTGATGTTTCACCTGGAATGGGCCCAAGAAATTATGCCTTGTCACCTGGAAGTTATGTTGGATCTTCGTTCCCTGCAGTACCAGGGGTTCAGTACCCTTTGGCTTATCCCGGAGGAGTCAGGCCCTCTGGTTCTGCTCCAGCTGTCAGTGCAAGTAGCCCTGCAGCATCTTCAAGTGTCAGTACAAGTTCTGGGAGTCAAGTCGAAGGTTGTCGGAACAAATGAGTTTGCTTTGTAGTTGTCCATTGTGTTGGATAATCTTGTGCATTCAAGGAGAAAGAAGTAATAAAATTATTTGCTAATTATTGAAATTCTGTGATAATTGCAGGTCCACCTGGCGCAAACCTATTTATCTATCACATACCTCAAGAATTTGGTGATCAGGAGCTTGCCAGCGTCTTTCAACCATTTGGTAGGGTCTTGAGTGCCAAGGTTTTTGTTGACAAGGCGACTGGAGTTAGCAAATGCTTTGGTATAAACTCAAACTTTGTAGTAATAAATATGTAATAGGTGTGTATATTCTGGTTCTAAATCAGCTTGTGTTTACAGGATTTGTCAGTTACGATTCCCCCCCAGCTGCGCAAAATGCTATTAATAGGATGAATGGTTATCAATTAGGAGGTAAAAAGTTGAAAGTACAGCTGAAACGTGACAATAAACAAAGTAAACCTTACTGATATTCAGGTAAGCATTGGAAGGAAGCTGAATTTTCTACCAGAAATTGTCGCATGAAGATGGCACTCATTTAATATGACCTACTGGGGTTGAAACAGAGACAATCGAGGGTTTTCTGAGTTACTCCTTCCTTATGGCAGCTATCTTTTTGGGAAGCAAGTCCCAAAGCTTGTAAAATTGTTGATTAATTCAACGCAATTGTAATTTGTAATTTATTTACCATGGAATATTATTCGAACAGCATTATCAATTTATTGATTCTTCTCCAAGTGACTTATTTCAGCTGACTTTGATTTCTGCCGTCATTACTTTGATTCTCAAATGTCTGTTGTATTCTTTTCTTAAAACTTTATTTGCTGGAGATAGCTGGACAGTCTCACTCTCCAAGATTCTGACATCCTTTTTGTTGAGGTCATCAACCATTCATCTTAAAGTTTCCATATCTGTGATGTTGTCAATTTTCAGCTATCCCTGGAACACATCATCCGGTGAAAGCAAAGTCAACAAATCTGGGATCACAAGATTTTAAGTGCTTGCTCAGCAAATTGCTCGGTTGCAGATGCCTTTATTTGTAAGTTGGATCTTCAGGTTCATCTTTGTTTGTTTCAATAACTGTCTATTTAGTTGCTTTACTTGTTGCATTTTTCATTTGGTTTTTTTTCTTTTTTTTTTTTTTGGTTGATGCCCCTTTCTGCTCTAATGGATCCATTGTGTAAAAGTCAATTAAGTTTCCAGTGTTCATTCATGCGAGCTGCTCATTCTTGTCGGTCCTGTCTTATTTCATTGATTACTAATGTAGTTAGTTCAACTGTGGTTTAAATCTTTATTTCATGCAATACTTCAAACTAATTTTGCTCATTTGACATGCATATCTTTGACTGCATCCACTCCAGCATATTATGATCTCAATATGGTTGCGCTGCACAATATAGTATGGAAACAATATGCTTGCTGCTGTTTTGTCAAATTGCGTGTCAACTAAGGCTTTAATGTTTTGTTGGCTTGGTAGCATGTTTGAACAATTATTGGTTAGGGTTTCTTGATTTCTTCCCTCCTTTGATCTGCCTGCTCTCTCTTTTTCTTTTCCCCCCGTGAACGAATAGATTTTCTGTTTTCCAGGTAAAGAGTGCTTGCCGACTGGCAGAGATTAAATCACCTGATCCTTGTCTGTTTGATTGATAAGTAGCTGTGAGACCATTTTTGCTGCATTGGTTCATTTTATGGAATGCTCAAGGTAGTTGAGAATTTTAAACCCCAAATTACATATGTAATTATCCTTTTCTAACATCCCTTCTGCCTATATTTACTTTCTCAGATACGGTAGAAAACTTGATGCCCAATAATTTGATCTTTCTTCCATGATTAGGCAATTTGAAACCTTCGAACATATCTGTGCCCTCTATCTTGGTGCCTTCTTGAATTAGGAGGGTTTAGATCATTTTTCATATTCAATGGCCAGTATATATGGTAATAGACTCTTGTAATTCTAAGAGTGGTTTCTTTAAATTTCCCGACTAATTCAATCATTTGTCAACTTTTTTCCTTTGGGTATATTAAATACCGGGTGACTGAAGTCACTTCCTCAACTAATCCGGATCGAGCTGACAAAGCTCTCCTATTTATCACTTTATCCATTGCATGGAATTCTCTAGGTTCTATTTCTACTCATTGAACTTAGCCATATTTGGAAAAATTGTATTGGAAGTCCTGTAACGGAAATCAAGAGTAATAAAAAAGAAACAATTTAAGTAATACAGAAAGAAGTAATAAAAACCATGACCTAATTAATAGCAATCAGAGAAATACTATCACTGTTAAGATACACATCACTCCAACTTAACTAAAACAAAGTACAACTGTCCATTCATCCTGAAAGACCACAACTGAACTTGTATCCCCGCAGTCAATTCATTTGCATCTACAACGGGATTCCACTTAGAAATCAAGGCGCACTGGCCCGATTTACTCATAGCCCACTTCTTCAAAGAGATGTCCCAAAGGGTCAGAGAATTATCGATCAGAATGGATTTAATTGACCAGTTTAATTTCTTGTTGTTGAGCTTCTTCCTTTCTTCATTCGTCAAGAAATCCTTATTTTCTACTTGTTTCCCCGGAATTGAAAATCTTTGCAACACTTTGTTAACATCTGATTTAAACAACTTCTTTTGAATCACCAGTTCTGGGTTCCCAGTATAACCTAGTTGCCTTATTTTAGTCATGAATCTCTCTGGAAGAGGAGGATTATCACCAGTTCGGTCAGTACTCTTTCCATGGATAATCTTCGGGATTTTCTTTCTATTTCGGGCAGAGGATCGGGTTGTCACTTTGATGCTGAGGTGCCTTCCAATTTCTTGACCATCACGCTTCTTCGACGAAACAATATTTTGATCAGCCGAACTGGCCTGGTTTACAAGCATGGGAGGCTTGCCGGCCCCTTTTGCAGACTCTTCATTGTCGAGTACTTCAGAATGGATCCTTTACTAGGAGGCCGTTGTCGTTTATTTGCGACGGATATCGACATTGATCTCGAATGGAATCAGATGGAGAAGGCCATGGATGTAGGCCGCTGTCGCGGACGAGGACTCCGTTATGACATGTCATCGGAGCCAGGGGTTGAAACTACCACGCTATCACCGATTCCCAATTTTCTGAAGCTATCAAACAACGAAAAAAAAAACCAAGTAGTTGTTGCAACTACACTGCAAATAAACCCTGGGGAAACATAGGTGCATGGTGGTATTGCTCAATATTTATAGGGTTGTCACGTTGTAATTCCAATTGGAATGGCTTTATTGGAGTTTCAACCGTAGACTATCTTTTTGGGAGAATAAAAATCAGACTAAACTCAGGTTTCGGTGATTAACAAAAACGATTTGGCCTTTATGTTTCCTGATTGGATTTGGAATATATTCATGAATTTTCTTATCGATCAGTTGTCAAGAATTGTCGATGACAAATTCCTGATTTACCTCCCTAGTCCCTAGGGGTTATTACACTTCATGACGTCAAGTCTGGAAAGTTTCTTTTTTTTTTTTTTTCCTTTTCCAATTATCATCTTCTCCCTCTACTCATATTAAAAATCCAACTTCTATGATCAAATTATCAAAATTGTTTAGACGTTGAAGTCTTGAAGATGTATCATCTAAGGATTTATGATGAGATTAATAGTACTTTGTTATATATTTTTTTTCTTTGGTTTCTGTATAATGTCATGTCTTTCATGTGTTGTAAAAAAAATTGCAAACATCCTAAGATTTCTGATTGTAAGACAGTTATAATTCCTTTTCCTATCTTGATTGTGGTCTTTCCGAGTACGGGAAGACCTTGACAATGGTTATAGTATTCAAGAGGTTCGTTTATCTAACTGATAGAAAACTAAAAAAGGCTGTAACTTAAGTACTTCCATAATTCCATCGTTTCAATATGATTATCAATTTTTACCATTTTTAACATAATAAATAAGACAATCACTTTGGGACGGAAGAATACAAGCATTGACTAGTCTGGTAATGACATTTATCTAGTTTTTAGAGATTATATGATAGTTTCTATTGCCCCGTCTACATTAAGTTTAGAGATTCGTATAAAAAACGGTACAAACATAAAAATGAAAGACTCTTTTTTTTGTTATAGAAATGGTATAATAATTATATATATAAAAAAAAGGAGAGCGGTTAACCCAAAAAAAAAAAAGAAAACAAAAGGAAAGAGCTAGAAATCTTCATTTTTCTTTAATGCAATAATAAATAAGAAAAAGTATATATAACACTAAATCAGTATGTTTTACTAGTAAAGTCGATGATAACTATTTACATTGTGTTCCAATAACGGAATTCCAACGGACGATTCCATCCTGGGTGGAAATTGTTATCTCTCTCAAGCTTTGCACTCAAATTGCAAGATCTATCCTTCAGGTGGAACTGTCAACCATTCTAGTAATAAAGACGATAATCTCACTTTCTAGAAGCAAAATAAACTCTGTTTCCAGGAATATGGTCTACCCCTTCTCCCACACGTTTTAATTACCGCAGTACTTGCGTATAATAATTAGATATATGGCGGGCCGCCCATAATTGATGATGGAGCTGTCAACTTGCTGGCTGCCCGGGCCTTAAAGGTGGGCTTTTCATTTGCAGCAGTCCAGCCAATGTTGTGATAAACGTAAAACTACAACATAGACATTGATTTTCCTTCCCGTTATGGGCTAATTAGTATTTTGTTTACTTTAAGTTGACTATCTACATTTTAGTCAACCGTCTTGTGCTTTTTCTCCCTCAATTTATTTATGGCTATTAAATTTACTAGCAGCATCTTGTGTTACAGAAGTAAGTCGTGTGACACTATCTGTAGTCCAACATTATCACATTTATTAATTCGTCTGACCCATTTAAAGAATATGAAAATGCTGCTTGTTATTACATTAAAAATGTTACATAAAATTTTATTATAATAGTTACATAATATAAAAGCATTGAAACCGCTACATTAATGTCACGCTATAATGCGGTTATGGGAACAAAGGTACATCGCAAGTTTACAAAGGCGTAATAGTTTAGTTAATTTTTTATTCAAATTTTAGTTAATTTTTAACAGTAACTATTTTCCGGGGGAGACTGGTCGTTTGGAAGAAAGATCATTTTGAAGGAGTTTGTCTCGAGTCTAGACTGAAAAATAAATGCATATTTTAGAATCGAAAATAATATTTACCATTTAGTTTAATTTGACTGGAATTAAAAGTTCACGGTGCCTGACAATTTAAACCACCTCCTACCTGTATCCGTTCAATGATATGATCACTTTGTATTTAATTTTTTTTTTTTAAGGAAATTGATTGCTCAATTTAATGTCCTCGTCTTTCACCTGCAAATTCTTACCAACTTTATTCATTATGCAAATTTACTTACATTTGTCAATTTGTCTATAATTTTGGAGTAAACAAATATGCATACTTTCCAGTTTCTACCCTCGTAATCTTCCTATTAATGACGTGTTTACAAAACACAGTGGAATTCTTTCTAACCAAAAAGTCAACTGAAGTCTAGTACACGTACCCTAATAATCAATCAACTATTTACTTTGTTGACTCAAACCCCGAAATAGTAGTAGGTAATTAATTAATTTGTAAATAATAATATAATTAAGACTTGGTTGTTGTTTTTTTTTTGTTTTTTTTTTTTTTGTAAAGGGAACAATAGTGGTCCCTCTTACCCATTGGCATGACTCAAATCCGTGACTTATTTATCAACATGTGAGGTGTCTTATCACTAACTTACACCTTTTTGTCTTGGTTGTTGTTCTTAAATGCTCATTTCCCATTAATAAAGTGGATCATGGAGTGTTGAAGTCTTGGAGAGACTCAATTCATCCTTAAATAAGAGATGATATTCAAATTTTTTAAATAATTATAAATTCTTTAATTAATAATTCAGTCCCAAATGTCAAAACCCTCAATAAGAATTTATGGAAGGTTATTGACGATAAACACCTGTTACATATGTACAGTTTATAATTAGTTGCGTAGTTAGCACAAGCACGAGGGGAGTTTGGGCAATCTAGTTAGACTTTTTAAAACAACTTGGCCTAATCTGGAAGGAAGTCATATTAAATAAATAATAGTAAGAATGAATGATGATGGCTAAGGAAAGATATGGACACCTACGCGTGCCGATTTGTGTTTTTTACTTCTAGAAGTACACCAGTTAGCAAACAATGACGTTGTTGTTGTTCCCTTTTTCCCACTTCTAGAAGAAGAGGAGAATTGCCGTCTGTTACTTTTGTTCATTTTCCCGCATCTCAAGCCAAAACAGAAAATACCATATTTTTTGCACTGCTAGATATGTCTTTTTTTTTTTTTTTATACATATAAATACAAGTATCTTATATCTTCTCTAATAAAATTTCTTCCCTCCCTTAACTCAAAAATAAAAACGTTGCCTCCTTTCCCTTCCAATCCCAAAACGATTACGTAGTCGGTAGTCATATTGTCATACGGGATTTTTAGTTCTTTCAATGGTTCAAGTTCAACAACCAAAAATAATGCCATTAGTGTTCCATTTTATTAGTTGATGAGGAAATAATATGCCAAATTAGACGTCCCTTTCCTTTTCTTTTTTTTTTTTGGGTAATTATTATTAATAGTAATACCATCAATCAATTTGATTCTACTACTATAAAATAAAGACCGAAAAACCCATCATGCTCTCCCCTTCTTTTCCATTCCAAGCGTCAAACAAAGACAGCCAAAATACAGGCTAAAGTTACAAGATTACAATGAATCTCACCATTTTCTTTTCATCCTTCTTCTTCTTCTTCTTTCATTGATCCCTGAAATTGTCTTCATCCATCATTATTAACTTAAGCCTCCTTTCTTGGTCTTCAAAATTTTAAGCTAAAAGGCTTTTTTTAATTCCTTTTTTTTTTTACTTCATTTTTCAACTTTACTTAACTCCCCCTTTTTTCAAACTTGGTTTTAGTCTATTTTTACTTCCAAATCCAAACAAGGGGGTTATTTAAAGTCTTCAAAGATTTTCCACCCCACCCCTTTTTCTCCCTATACTTTTCTTTCCCTTCTTGAATCTTTTTGATCATAAATATCTTGACATAGATATATATGTATAAATACTTGTTCAACTGATTGAATTTACTCGGAGCTAATTCTTGAAATGGATTATAATGGTGGGAGGAATTATGTTGACATTTCACCATGGATGCTGGTGGAAGACACCGGGGATTCAGAGTTTGATTTTGGTATGAGTACTTGTTGTTGCGCTGTTCCTAGTTGTAAAAACAGCGGCACCAGGGAGGCGCCGATGATGATGTCACCGCCGCCGTTGGCGGCGGCGGCCGCCGGAACTACTACTATTACTTTCGCTGAAGATGACGCCATATCTTGTTGCATCAACGACAAAATCTGCAAACCTTTTGAAGATGAAGATTCTTGCTCTACTAGTAGCCCAGATTACAATAATGATAATGAAGCTGAGCAGAGAAATGGGCAACGATCAACCCGATATCCTGACCCGAATTGCATTTACCAAGATGATGATGATGATGAGGGGGAAGAAGATGAAGATGAGGATGTTGTCGATCAAGTTCGGAATCCTGGCGGCGGCGGCGGGGTAAGGAATAATAGTAACGGGATTGGCGGACGACGGCGGCCGGAGAAGCAGCCGCCGGGAGGAGGAGGAGGAGTTATGAGAAAACAGGCGGCTTGTTGTGGGCGGAAGCCAGCTGATCAGTTGATAATGATGAATCATCAAAGGGATACGGATCGGCTTTTCTGGGAATCCTGTTTGTCCTCTTGAACTTCAATTAAGTTCTTCATTCAACTACCATTTTTTTTTCTTTTTTCTTCAATACATTCTAAAAACTTCCTCCATTTTTTAGGATAATTTTTTTTTTTTTTTGGGGGTGGGAGTTGAAGAACATGAGCACCAATAATAGTGCTTTGCTTCCCTTCTTCAATTTCTCCGGCCGGTTTGGTTAATTTGTTGTTAGTCGGATTTTTTCTCAAATGAAAATATCATCGTCCTCATCGTCTCAATTCGTCATCAGGTTTAATTAGCTGGAATTGTACAGAAAGGAGGGTTCACCTCTGACCCCAGCAAAATAATCAAAACTGTACTGCATATGTACGTATAATTTACAATACATATTTGCTTCTTTTTTTGTGTGTGGTTTTTCATCATTTTAATTTTTCTTTATATATCTTGAATTCAATATTCTGCCTAACGGATACGCAATCATGCGACTGTCATGATGTTACTATAGTTTTTCCTTTTTCTTTCGTTTTCTTTTTCTTTTTTTTTTTGGGTACAAATGACGTTACTACAGTATATTACTTTCTCCGTCCCATAATTATTGTCCAGTTTGGGATTTCATTTTTAGTTTAAATTGTACTAAAAGTGGAATCTCAAACTGGACAATAATTTTAGGACAGAGAATGTAGTATATAGCCATATTGTATATAGTCACTGTATGATATGAATTATAAATATTCTTCATGCCTCAAAATAATTATTTTATTTGAATCTTCAATTTTAGTATTGTATGTATGAAAAATGTGAATTGAGAGTACAATATTATGAAATGAACATATATTGTATGTAGAGTAGTAATAAGTACAATGAAAAAATAACAAGGAAAAATGACAATAAATGATGTGTCAAAATCTTAATTATGTCCTAACCTTAAATACATAAACATTGTTTGGAAAGTTTTAACAATGGATGAGTCTTTTTCATTTTTTTCAAATACCAATCCTTACTCTTTTATGTATGAACTAAAGTAATCTGCTAAACTATTGAATAGAATACATACTTATACACGTGTGTTATACATGAATTATAACAACAAGAAGATAACATGTAACAACTATTTTTATTTAAAGAATGTCGAATTCATTGATACACAAAAATACAAAACTTGTTGTGTTATAGGGTTTCATTTTTTTATTATTATTATTTGGGGGACGGATAATTTACTCCATCGATATTACTCAAAACATCTTCAACCAAGATACCAAAATACTAAATTTGGTATTTTAGTGTAAAGTTTCACTCCAACGAATACATTAAATCACTACACTATTTTAGTGCAATAAATCGTGTTACACTAAATTTGGTGTAAATTGTCCATAACATTATATTTAGTGCATTATCTTTTTACTTAGATCTGAATATATATTTTCTATGCAATTAAACTTGTAAAACGAATTATGTAATAAAAATTATATCATATTAAATATTTTGTTGAGATCCTTAAAATAAGACCTATATTGAATATAAAATTTTTATTTTTTAAAAAATACATTTTAGTTATTATTAAAATTGAATATGAAAAAAAAAGTAAAAGAATTTGATACTTCTACAACCAAATAAAAAGCGATTATAAGAACAAATTTCACAAAATTATCACCAAATTACGTGATTTTAGTTAATTACAAAAATAAACTTTAAACTAAATTATTTAATAGATAGACATGTTAGTGCATCAATGTTGGAGTGTAAAGAATTTTGGTGTAAAAAAATATTACTTGAAATATTTCATTCGTACACTAAATTTAGTGTAAATTATAGTGTAATAGTTACAGATGCTCTCGGAATCAACTCAGTGCTTACATCAATTCTAAACGAGAGAGACGTTACCTTAGCACCAACACATAACGTCTTTCCATATATGTGGTTTTATTTCGTGGAGTTACGGGGAAAAAAAATCATAAAAATAGCAATTAAATCATCTAAAAGGTTAATTTAATTAGTAATGGTTTTGCGCCATGACATGAGAATGCAAGGTTGGGTCGGTTTCTAGAAATGGAATTGTCAATTTGGTTTTTGATTGTGTCGTGAATACCACAAAGAGGCAGCTACCGAATCCGATAAGCAAGTGAACCAGAAATATGTTAAAACTCTTTTTATGGGTTAATTATAATCTCGTCGGCTTCTAGATGTAATTTTGTCCAAATCAATGTTCGTTAGGCTTCATGCATGATTCGATGGAAGATTAGAGTTTGTGTTAAGTTTTGTCATTTGTGTGTGTGTTTCTGATCTGGATTGTCTTTCTTCCTCTTCTTCTAGATGTGAGATCTTCCTTTTTTAACTGACTTTCAACAAATTGCGCTCTTTCTCAATCATGCATTCCACTAACCCAAACCTTATGGGTTAATTAATTTCCATTTATGATTGATCTCAAAATTTCATCGTTAAAGCATAATATTCTTCTTTGATTGGGTGTGTTAAATTAATATTAATGCCAAAGACCAACCAAAAAGCAGAAGCTACCAATCTTGGATATCGGGATACTGTCCCAAGAAAGCCTATAAAAAATGAGGCCACTCACCCGTCGAGTTTCAAATTCAGATGATCACCTCTACAAAATGTCGTGTCACACATTTTGTAGTTAACATTTTTGTACGTTATCGTGTCACATATACGAAGTGACCAAAAAAAAATAAAAATGCTAACAATAGGTTATAATTTGTTTTTTGAATTACTAAATAATAAATTAATCCAATCAAAAAAGTTGTGGTAGAGTGTTAAGAACTCCTCCGTCCTTAACCACAGATCGATGGGAATTTCGCCATGGTCATAGAGCAACCTTAAATTCTTTAACCAACTCTCCCACCATTGAGGTGCCTATCATAAGCGAAAGGTTTAGACTTTAGACACTGTTGGCGACAGTGGACACTCTGCAAGACGAAAAAAAAAATTTAATCAAAGTCATTGATACTGCTCTTATGTAACCCGATTAACGAAAACATTTATTTTAAATATTGAAAGAAATACTCCTTCCAGTCCTTAATATAAGACATTTTGATTGTGTCTTAGGTTTCACCTAGTACGCATTTCTAATTGACAAAAAAATCTTAAAAATATATTTTTACATTCGTTGTGTTCTCTTGATTGTTATTATAAAATATTTTTAAGGTTTTTTTTTACTAATTAAAAATAAATATTAGATTAAATTTAAAACAAATCAAAATATTTTATATTTAATTAGTTAGATTAAATTTAAAACAAATCAAAATATTTTATATTAAGGACCGGAGGGAGTATATTTCAGTCGTTTCAAACACATTTGATGTGAACTACTTGATGATATTAAAACGGAGAATTTTGGACTTTGATGTAGTTGAAAGTGGAAGTAACGAAACAAACGGGAATGGTAATAATCAAAGGTGAATAGTTTGTTCATCGTCAAATTGCACCTTTTTTCTTTCTTTCTTTTTTTGGGGTCATATTTTGTGTCTCCAAAAGAAACTTACAACGTTATACATCCCAATACTAAACTTTTTTATCAAGTGCCGACAAATGTAAGTATCCATGTGAAGATTAATGTCACAAGGACAAAGTCTTAATCCAACAAAATCTTGAATTTTGAGGAGCATTTCTTTTACTTTTTCTTGAAACGGGCAGCTGCTAAGCACACCTTTTGCACTTTTCTTTCTTCTTTTTTTCTTAGTCATATATGCATGGGAGTCGGGTCAGTCTCACCTTCCCATTTGAAGGATATTCCGCCGGGTCCGGTCAGTTGGTAAAACTGTAGAAGCCTGTTCATTTACGGTTGTATTAGATAGGGCTATATTTTCTTTTCGCCCTTTTCCGTTTCAGCGTCTTTAGTTTGGAAAATGATGCCCGGAGTCTATACGACAAAGCATGAAAAGTTGAAAACATTTGCTGATTTAGGCTCTATAACGTCTACTAGAATTAAATGTGGTGGGTAATTCTTGAACTCATTATGTTAATTAGTCGTTCTTTACTTCTTTATTCAAATGTTTAGATTGATGTACTCGATAGTGAGAATTTGTAATGATCATTTTTCGTCAAAGAGAAAAAAAAAAATAAAAATCTTGGATTAAGTAAGGGTGTTTTCGTTAGTGCACTTCGAGTTTTCATTCCCTAACCAAAAAAAAAAAAAAACAAAATTCTAGGAAAGGGCTCTGCTTTTTCGCATATAAAGAATTTTAGCTGTGGACTTGTGGTTGACTAAAGTATGCTACCACTTTTCATTTTTCAGAGGTAACTAATATACTGGTTGGTGCCTTGGTGGTAAGAAAAATTTTACAACATTCGTAAACATGAAACATGAAATGGACCACAATTTTCCGGCTGATTATTTGGCTTCACTGGCAGCGTCAAATTTAGGAGATTTCATAGACTAGATTCGCCACCACCAGGAATTCTACATTTTATTTGTAATGATATAATAGGGGTGGCACACCCTAGAAACATTGTAATTCCTTAGCTTTTCTATTAAAATCCTTCTTTCACAAGGGGGAAAAAAAAAAGTAAAATGGACCAAATGCTTGTACCATTTTTTTTTTCGAAAAAAATTGTTTCTCCCCGCATGAGGAAGGAGCCTGGGAGTTGGGAAACCGGATCTAATACGAAATCTACTTTTACTCCAATGAAGAACACCCCTAAACCACAAGTGTTTTTTCTGAAACTTACAAACGATATCCATTGGAAATCGGAATGGCCAGATCCGTCACCAGTCAAATGTCAACCAAAAAACAAAAAAAAAAAAAAAAACCAAGAAGAAAAAAGAGTAAAAACAGCTCTATTTTCCTCTTGTACTAAACTGAAGATTTCAACTTAAATCAAAACATGTGTTTGGACTGAAGACCGATATGTTATTCATATAGCTGATGATGTAAGAAGCATTTAGTAAAAGGACGAAAGGCAGTTCAGGGCAATTACTGGACTTACTACATTACTACTTTAAAGGCAACCCATATCCGTTTGAAGTTGCACAGAACATTTAAATTCAGACTTTTCAGGGTCTGCATTTTCAGCAATGCCAAAAGACCGACATCTTTTTTTCTTTCTGGTCAAACCACACACACCGTTTAGTCTAAAGTTAGGTGCTTTTCTACAAAGCAAAATTTAGTTCAGCCCCAAGCTGAACCATTCCAAACCAACCAGAAGAGAAACTAATAAGTAGCACAAACCACTCCTCATTCTAACCATAACCTAACTCACATGATGATGTACATATACAAAAGAGGAGCTAAATGTAGCAGTGAAATAAACCATGCCGTATCTCCTAGTTTGTGTTAAAGACGCTAGAATCAAATCAGACAGGTTCAGGAAGCGTTAAAGTTGCCGATTCCACCTTGTTCTCATCAATCATCTGCAACATCATTAGCATTTCTGAGAACTGCTGGCGTAGGACTTGTTTCTTCTTCCTCATCATCGCTGGAGCTCAAGCTGGAATTCCCCATTTTACTGTACGACAAAGTCAGGAGAGAAGAGTTTCCGTTGAAAGTCAAAGGACTGCCATGATCACCGCATAAAATACCAGCCAACTGCTTTCTGAACCCGTTCTTTGCGTTTTCATTCTCATCCAATTGCCTCAGGAAACGTTCTTCAATATCACTCAAGGATTCAATCTCATCTTTTTCGTCGCTGCTGTGGCTGTAACGGCCAGGCTCATCATCGTCATCATCATCAGTAGCAGGACCAGCTGATTCACAACTTGCATCCATCAATTCATCATCGTGTAGGCTACCAAATTGTTTACCATCAGCAGCAGCCCTGTCTGATGAACAGGACGACATAGGTGAGCACCCTTCAGTTACAGTCTCTTCGCGCTCCCTCAAGGTTTTCATGATGAGGGTCTTCATCAAGTTCATGACTTGAACAGCGTGCATCAGTGCTGTCAGCGGGTCAGACATCTGACGACCAAATAGCAGAAGCAAATCAAACTGTTTAGTTGGATGATGAACCATTATGCAATCAGTTTCAGATTTTGAAAATACTTTACTGTATCAGTGAGTTATCAGTATTTACCAAGTACTTTCTTATCTAACAGAGCACTATTGTAGATAATGTTTAACGACATTAGTTATTCAGAGAAGGATGGCTTTTCCCACAGGAAATGATTACAGCCAATTCATGTAACAGTGAGGACTTCCCATTTGGTAGAGTAAAACAGAAATGACAAGGCAGCAGAGGAAAATACCTGAGTCATATTTGGGGCAAAAACCATCGCAATGTTCCTGGCATTCATTTTGTTTTCCTCCTCATGCTCAACAACATCAGCCATGAGATCAATTGCCCAATTCAGCAATGCACTTTCAGTGGGTTTTAGTTGTTTCACAAGCTCAACGGATTCCTCTTCCGTGTTGCACTGCAGGACCTGTTCCGGAGAGAGTCCATCGAGCACGCCTGATGGTAGCTCTCGAAACCAGGCCTTGATCAGACCAGCCAAACAATGAACGTCAATGTCATCAGGTACATTGCCACGGTTGAGCTGGTCCCTAACATGCTCCTCTTTGCTGTTCTCAGGGTTTATACGAAAAATCCCTTCTGCCTGTACAAATAAGATTATTTCATGAGTCTTTGGTAAACTAAATCTCTACAAGAACCCTATATGGTGAGAAAATTTCACACGTTATGATAGGTATCTTTCCAGTTGCCGTTAACAACAATTATGTTGTTCTTTTGATCTTGACAAGGCGATTAGTTTACCTTCAGGCCGCCCTGCGAGTACAACCTTTCCTGCAGCAATAGGAGAATCGTTGGGACACTGTTCCCTCTTGCATCATAGGAACATTGCATTGATTCAGCAGACACTCCAAATACACTGACACTGCAGGACAAAAAAACTTAAACCCTTAGATATTATCATATTTTTGGGCAACAAAATTTGGCCGTTGATGGAAAATTAAGAACAGACTTTGATTAGTGAATCATACAAAGAAGTGTGTGACCCTTTCATGTAAAAAAAAGTGAAGGGACCAACTCAACTCTACCCAGCACATCTATTAAACAGTACAAGTGTACAATCATTAACTTGATTTTCATAATCCCAATAAAGAACTGACAATTATTCTTGTTGTGTCAAATTCATCCATACCAATTCCGAACAGTAAAGATTGGACTCCAAGAATCCTATAATTCCCACTAGTCAAATTTCATCAACAGTTTCTTAAGAAGATTCTATAGAAAAGTTTGGACATTCGGGAAAGACAACACCAGACAAGATCCTTGAATGTTGAAAAGACAAAAACAAACAGACAAGAAAAGGAAGGGAAATCATTCATAGGGTTGGTTAAGGTTGGGGAGTGCAGCAGAACACCAAAATTTCCTGGAAATTCAACTCCACATGGCCTTTTTCCTAGTCTAGTTAATGAGATATTTAGCATAAAAGAGATCATTTTTTACATGGATCATATAGCTCTAAGCCAGTATACAAGTAGAAATTTTTTGAAAATACTTAAAATCCTGAGCAACCAATACGCCTGAAGATAATTCCTCCTCGCATAGAACAGAGCCAACTAGTAAACTTTTCACAAAACCTTTCTACAATCATCCAAATTTAACACAGTAAGTACTAACAAGTAAAGCTTTGTAACATCTCACGCAAATCTCCAATACAAACCGTAAATATCTCACAGGTCTTAATATCTCACAGATCTTTAGACAAAAATGGTGCGGATGAAAATCCAAAAGCTAAACATTACGAGGAACAGAGACATTAAAGGGAAGAGGAAAAAAAAAAGATGGGATTTTGAAAAGTACGGGAATTTGAAAGACCTGGCGCTGGGGACTCTACAGGGGATTTCAACCTCAAACTCCACAGGAAGACCCAGAAATCCATGGAAGCGGTCAAAAGTCACGTGGGTTATGTGCTGAACGTTGGTGGGCCACCCGATTTCCATGGAGTTGACAGCGGCGGAGATAGCGGCTTCCTCCTGCCGATCCACCCGGCAAGACACCATTGATTTCCTCAGAGCCGCCAGCAGAAGCTCCAGCAATGACACCTGCTGCCTCTCATCCTCCTCAACATCTCCACCACCACCGCCGCCTCTGGCCGCCGGCTTAGCAAATCCACCACCGCCACCGCAGCCCATTCCCTTTGACACCATCACCATCCCCGTCATTTCCACTCAGATATAAACCACAAACCAAAAGGGTCTTCAAAAAATACAATCTTTTTTAAAAAAATTCTAAAATTAGATGTTGAGTGAGTTAAAAGATTGGAGCCAGTTGGTTGAGTTGACCCAATCAATAACTACATTAAAGAGTAAATCCAAAGGAAACAGCCCTCAAAAAAATCAAAATCTAATGAATGGGAGGGATGAAGAAGACTGAAGAAGAGTCAAGATTAATTTAAGACAATGAATAAGTGTAACGTGAATCTCTCTCTCTTTGCATCTTGGTAGTAGTAGTACAGTATTTAAGGAAGGTTTTTGAACTTCGAAACTTTTTTTTTTGGAGTTTTTCGTATTCTTTAATCTGATTTTAGACTGTGTGGGAGAGAGAAAGGTACAGACTTCAGACTACCAGAGTAAAAGACTTTCAAACGGCCACTCGTTTCAAATTTTGGTTGGCCTACTTTTCCAGATTTGGCCTCCTGCTTTTTCATTTATTTACGTTTTCGCCACTGGGGTCAACTGGAGTAGACAATTTCATTTCTTTCGCCGTTGGAAAAAAAATGGAGGAGGAGGAGAAGAAGAAAGGGAAAAAAAATAAAATTGATTTTTTTTTTTTTTTTTAGAGGGAAAGAGACTGAATGATAGTGTATTCTTTTTTTAAAATTAATTTAACTTTATTGCTTTTTTTTGTCACAAATTTAAGTTAACAATTGCTAGTTGTACGTTTTAGATGACTACCGAATATACTAGTACTAGTTAATAAATATAGTGAGATTTTCCCGCATCACTAATCACTCTTACTAATGCAAATTTTATCTAATAATTTCCCTCCTTTTCACTCTCATCACTCTACTGAAATATTCTTGCAAATGACGATCTAATACGAAAAAAAATCTCAAGAACCTACGTAATTGATGTTGAACACAGCTACAATATTTTAAATATACTTTGTTTTCTTTTTACCAGGTAAACTTTGTCGATTTTCTTTAATTATACTCCCTGCGTCCCATAATTATTGTCCAGCTTAATTTTTCGTATTTAGTGAAAATTGTACTAAAAGTGAAATCTCAAACTGGATAATAATTTTGGGACAGAGGGAGTAAAATTTTTCGGTGACACTGTGAAATCTTTATTGATCCATTTAATGTATATTTGTAAATACTGTATTTTTTGTTTTAAAATAATTATTCTATTTCTTGTATAATGTTCGATGTGTATCACTAGATTGGGTAGATGAGGTGAATAATGCTGAGGAATGATTGGCGAGTGGGGGTTTTGTTACCCAACCAAAAAAAAAAAAAAAGACAGCTTCGATATTTCCCATAGTACTTAGAAGTTTTTCTTGTTTGCTTTTGATGGCTTGGCGTGCTCGTGAACATTATAGACAAGGGCAAAAACAATTTTGGAGGATTTTAAAATTTATTTTACTATCATTTTGTCAAGATATGTATTGGTCCCTCGCGTATTTTATATATATGGACGTAATTCAAATTTTTGGTTCCATGAATTTAAAATTCGTCATTTTGTATTTTTTACTTTTGTCCTTATTTTTTAAACGAAAATAATCAATTTGTAATGCGTAAATGTCTGCCATTTCCTCCATTTTCCTCTAAGTTTATTTATTTTATCCACGTTTTCATAATGTAAGCCTAGATTGATAAGGGCAATAAAGAAGAAACTAAAAACACCATATTTATTTTATCTACGGTTCGATTTTCGAGTTTCGATTATCGGTCTGTAACAAATAAAGCGTTACATGGACGTTCAATTATTTAATGCTGGATTTCTCGAGCTTATTAATTAGTGCTACTATAATCGATTTGTTAGGATATATGCACGCAGATTGCTCTATTAAAAACTCAAAAACACTAGTCAACTACCCAAAATGAAGTCGGTCAGCAAACATTGATTGTGGCTTCTTCGGTTACCTCAAAACTTATTTAATGATTTTGGAGGCTAACCAAATACTACTAGTACTAGCACTCCACTCTGATAAACAGTTTTTGACTATTTCTAGTATCACCAATTTTTCATTCTTTCATTCTCTCATTCCCAAAATCATTTTAACTACTCCAACTATTCACAAATAAATATCGTTTGAAAGATTTCATAAACTTTAAGAAGTCAATAATCATCTTTTTAAAATATTATAATACCCACTGTAATACTCTCATTCATTCTTAATACATGACGGTCTCAGTGATATTTATTTCTAATACAATTCTACATTAAACATAATTTTTTAATGTAAAGATATTAGTGGAGAAAGTATAATATACTCCATACAGAATTTCACACATTCATTTTAGAAGGAAAGTGTAACATAATATTGTTTTAAAGAAAATGGAGAAAAAAACCCGCCAACTTCGCCGTATACTGTATGTACACTACTCGTCAAGTACATATTGTCATATTGTTTTGTGGCATTGGTACATTTGTATAGGTTTTTTTTTTTTTTTTTCTTTTACACTGACTTCTTTTTTCCTTTCTGTCTTGCTTTCCTAACGATTTGGCTATTACTAGCTATCAAAAAGTGATTTAGAAAGTGCACAACACTCCAAAATCATAACCGTTATATTGAGGAAGTTTAAAGAAACTAAAAAAAACACAAAAGTTCGGTTCGGAATCAGCCGCTACCATCATTGTTCTATTCTTTAGCCAAAAGCGGGAAAAAAAAAAAAGAGAGTAGTCACTGAATAATTTCAATTAAAGTACTTCTTCCGTCCCATAATTATTGTCCAGTTTAGATTTTCATCTTTAATTTAAATTGTACTAAAAATGAAATCTCAAACTGGACAATAATTTTAGGACAAAGAGAGTATGTTATACAAAACCATTAGCTTAATTTTGCACGTTAACTAATTCTTGAGACAAAGGTCATCCGCTTCAAAGAAAAAGAGAGACAAAGGTCATCATATCATATTGCCATCGATTAAAAATCAACCTCAAGCATGGTGTTATTAACAAAAGTTAAAATGATTGGAACTAATTGGGCCTAAGCCCAACTCAATAAAGAACAGTTTTTGATTGTGGTCTGCATGCTTGGAAGAGAAAACCTTTAGTTCCAACCTCCAAGTGCCTAACCAGATGGTCCATGGGCCCTATCAAGTTTAGCAGCCTCAAAACTGTTCAAAATTCAAATCGTTGTAGTAGGAAAAAGAGGAGTTCAGATCGTCTGTCCACCCTTCCTCTGTCTTACCCTGTCTAGGAATCTAAACGGTGTCATTGTGCGACCAAAAAGGCTTTTCGAAATTTTGTTTGCCCACTCTCCTTTCTCTGAAGTCTGAACCTCCTCAATCATATATTCATTCTAAAAAGTGACTTCTGCATAATCTCCCTTAGTCCCTTTCCGGATACATTAGTAGCGCGGCAGATGTTTCTCATCCAGATTCGAATTCTACTTCAGCATATGAGAATATCATCTTTACCCAGGTTTTGTTGAAGTCTATTGATGTGTTTTTTACGGTCTTAAAAAATTAATTTAATATTTTCTTTATTGTGTTCAAACCCACCTCCAATCTCTGGAATCTTTCACTTTCAATCCCTCGGAGTGTTTCCAGGCAGCGTAAGAATCAAAACCATCCAAACAAAGAGATTCAAGAACATATCCAAAAATTTTAAGCTGAACCAATCTTATGCAGTTTTCTATCCAAAATAATAGCCAAAACCTCAAAATTCACAAAAATACCACAAAGAATGTCACAATTTCTGAAAATCAACGAAGCCAAAAGATCTCTTGTGAATCACAGCCTTTCCATTTGGAATTAATCGAAAGGGATATATGATCAGACCTTAAACCAAAAACAAAAGAAACTGAATAAAACCTTCTCCCAAACTCAAAATTGGTCGGGTTGTGCGATTCCCCACTTTAAAATCTCAATTTTGTACATTAGAAAGGTCTGAAATCCGCATCGATGGATTGAAGAGAAGGGTGGAAAGATTTAGTCGGCGGTTAACCGCAACAACAAAAGGGTTTTGAAGAGATATTTTTGATGTAAAAGACTCTGAAAAACTCAAAAAAGAGCAAAAGAGCAAGTGCAATCAGCCTTTTTCTTGTGAAGCGACGTCCTTGGAGTCCTAGACATGGTAAGATAGAGGAAGGGTGGACAGACGATCTGTCACAAGTTGAAAGTAATCAGTAATTTAATGGGACATGTTTTTTTTGAAACGGGACAGGTTTTGGGAGAAATTATCCAGTGCAGACCTAAGATTGTGCAGCCAGACACAAACAATAAGGTAAAATAGTAATTTTGAGGGAAAGAGATAACTTTTACGGGAATTATAACATTAAAATAGGGAGTGATAATACTTGCTGCACTAAAAATTAAGATATAACTGTTGTACATAATAATTTTTCAGGTTTTGGAGACAAGAAACAAGGAAGTGAAATCTGGACAATTTTTTTATTTTTTTTTATTTTTTTAATGATTCAATCATAATTACACCACAATTCCACAATACTTCTAAAATATAAATCACCATATGAAAGTTATCATAAAACTATATTCAATTATTGCTTTCTTTTTTTTTTTGTTTTAAGATTTTACTAATATCCTAATCTATCATTAGATGAATCTGTCGGGATAATGTTTCAAGATGTTGGTGAGTGATGTAATAAATGGTACTCCCTTCGTTCCATGATTATTGTCCAGTTTTATTAAAATGAAAGATTTTATTTTTAGTCAAACTTAAGTATATTTTACCTTAAACAACCGGATATACCCCTACATAAGTAATTGTTTAACCACTAAGATTTCATGGATAATGTTTTTTTACTAAGGACAAATGTGTAACTCGATCCATAAAAAGTCAAATTGGACAATAATTTTGAGACAAAATTTTTTGGACAAAGTAGATAATAATTATGGGACGAAGGGAGTATAAGATTATAATGCCAAAGATCTTTTGCCAATCAATATATGCCATGCAAGATCTTGTGATATTAGCTTTTGCTTAGAGAGTTTTTGTTGTGATTTTGATGATGCAATTGATGAATCAACGTATGTTATACAAACCCTCGTAGAATTTAATTCTCGTTAGTCCAATAAGGTCCATTTCTTATTCAGGCCATACTCCGAAGTCTGAGGTACAGTTTGACAAGACTCAAAACAAGAGTTTTTTCCTTTTTTTTTTTTTTTGCCCTGAATATTGGTGAAGTTTTGATGAAAAAATTAAAGGAGTACATTTGAATCAGTTTTAACTATGAAACTTGAGGTTCCTTGTTTCTCTAGCGATTATATCAATACAATCTACTATTTTAATAAATTGCGAGCAAAAAAATTAAGAAAGTTTGTAATAACTGTTTCATAACGCAAATAATAATAATAATAATAATACCAAGAATTTTATTTTTTATTTTTTTTTTTAAATAAATTTTTTTTTTTTTGAAAAAGAAAAGGGGATAGGAGTAAATAAACTGGGAGAAGAATTTACATGGAGTAATTTTGTTTTGTCACCGTAGAAGAGGAAGAAGCAGAGTCTAGTACTTTCTGTGCTGGTACGCCAACTTACAAAAGAGTCCACGAAAACCACCACCTATCTTTTGTAATCTCATTCTTTACTTCCCTTTTCCTGCTTTCCAAGTTATATTCCTATTTCATAATTTCCTCAAATCCTTTTCTTCTTCTGATTCCCAAATTACTTTATTCCCTAATTTTTAATTCCAGAATCCCATCAGTTTTCGCTAATTCTAAATTTCTAATCCCTCCTAATCCATCCTTATATATATATATATATATATATATATATATATATATATATACAGCCCCCAACTCAGAAAACTTTTTAGCATCAATCAAAGTTATTTTTTGTTCTTCCGGAAATTTTATTTAACAGTCAAGATTAGTACTTAAGAGAAGTGAGAAAAAGGAGAAAAAGGTGAAATCTTTGGCAAGATGATGCTCAGGATTCGTAGCAGAGATGGGCTGGAGCGGGTCAAAATCGACAACCCGAATGCCACCATCGATCATCTCAAGTCTTTGATTGAATCCGAGCTCCGGGTTCCAATCCAATCCCAAATCCTCTCCACCAATCAAAATCTGTTACTGGCCAAAACCCTAGAAGACGTTGCCCGGTTCACTGACATGTCCAATCCTCGAACCCTACTTTCTTCCTTGAATCTGACCCACGGCTCCATTGTTTATCTCGCCTACGAGGGCGAACGCACCGTTGCCGGAGCTCCGCCGGTTACGCCGGCGGGTTCGTTCGGGAAGAAGATGACTATGGACGATTTGATCGCCAAACAAATGCGGATTACCCGGCAAGAGAATCCCCATTGCGAGTTGATTTCCTTCGATCGAGATAGCGCCAACGCCTTTCAGCATTACGTGAATGAAACTCTAGCTTTTGCAGTGAAGCGCGGAGGGTTAATGTACGGAACGGTGTCGCCGGAGGGTAAAGTGGAGGTGAATTTTATCTACGAGCCGCCACAGCAAGGGACGGAGGATAATTTACTTCTTATGCGGGATCCGGACGAAGAACGAATAGTGGAAGCACTAGCTTTGGGGTTTGGGATGAGGAGAGTAGGTTTTATATTCACCCAAACGATTAGTCAGGATAAGAAGGATTATACCATGTCGAATAAGGAGATTTTGCAAGCGGCGGAGCTCCAAGCAGAGGGTGATCTGAAGGAATGGGTTACAGCAGTGGTGAAGATGGAGGTGAATGAGGAGGATGGGTCTTACAACGTGCATTTTGAGGCGTTTCAGATGAGTGACTTGTGTATTAAGTTGTTCAAGGAAGAGTGGTTTGAGAAAGAGGTTGAAGAAGGAGCTGATCCTAAGCTTTCTAAGATGAACAAGGATGTTGTCGTCGGTGGGAAGGATACTAGGGAAGTTGATAATGATTTCTTCTTGGTGGTGGTCAAGATTGCCGATCATCAGGTATGTCTGGTTTACCTTTTTCCTGAAGTTATTGTTATAAATTGTTTTAAAGTTGTGATCTTTCTGTTTTCTGCCTTCTAGTTGGCTCTATACCTGTTACAACTTTGTTTCTTTTAGTTTGAAGTTATACTTAAATTATTTATCTGGTTTTGCATGCGTATGATGTTGGCTTTGATAAGTAAATCCAAATTGAGCTGGAATTTGCAAAATAATTGTTTGTTTAGGAGAGAATCTGTAGTACCTATATAGTTTTTTGCCCAAAAATTGAATTCTTGAGCCAGGTGAAAGTACAGGTTTTGCTGTCCTAGTTTTAGATTGTTCACATAGAGGCCTATTTGTTTGTTGTTTTTGTTGTTGTTCTGTTTCGAGAGCGTTGTGGACCTTCAGCGTTAATGATTTTCCTTAATGCTTAGTAGTTTTCTTAATGTGTCCTGGTTCAGTGTATAGTCTGTCTAAATCTAATACACACATGGAAACAAGGCTCTTTCTTTCTGCCACCACGTCATGATTTAAGCTCTGTGCTGCACTTAATACTTCCTTACATGGACATAATTTTGTCCCTGGCATGTAGATGGCCTTGGACTAGGACATGGTGGTGCTTTCAGATTGTGGAAATCGAATACATGTTATGCTTAAAGTCCAACTGAAAAGAAACAGGGAATTAAGGTTTAATTGGGAAAAGCCTGATGCGTTTTTGATATTAGCCAAACACATTTATCCTTGTAGCATTGATGTCTGCATCGGGGTTTTTGGATTTTGAATTTCTGATGTCTTACGGCTGTGGCTGCATTGTGCACCACTATAGCCAAGTAGTCCTTCATTTGTTTTTTTGGTTACTTGATCAACTATTCAGTCCAATTTGTTTTTTCGGTATGTGTGTCCACTTTACTTTGTGTAACTTCTTGGGTTGTTAGTTTGGTTAAGGGTTACAAGTTCTCTAATGATTATCTCATACTATTTGCATCTCAAAGCTTCTCTCATGTGGCATGTTTTATTTTGTGCTCCAGGGTCCGCTTTCATCAACATTTCCAATTGAGAACAGAATGATTTCCGTCACCATGGGCGCGTTGAAAAGCCATCTAAATCAATCAAAGAATCTCCCCTATTGGAAGCGAATTGCTGATTTCCATCTCCTTCTCTTAGTAGCTAGGTATTTGGATGTTAATGGCGATGTACCTGCATTAGCAGAGTGTGTAAGGACGCAGTCAGCTATTCCTGAAGGTTACCAGCTCTTAATTGAGTCAATGGCTAGCACCGGTTGATCATCATGTGCAAAGGCAGAACCACCATTGGATCTCCGAATCTTTTTAAGGGAATTTTAATTTGGGTTCCATGTCAAAAGGCTCGAGGTGGTTTGTGGAAATGCTGCTGGGAATGGTTTTATAGGATTGGAGTGGGGTGACTTCTTTAGTTGGATGTACTCTGTATTTATAAGTTTTATAATTAAATGCATGCTAAAAAGGAAATTATGGTGATTTAGTTGATGATGCCATTGTTACCACCATTCTTGTTTTGAGGAAAGCTCAATTTCCTGATGGTTATTCTTGCTTTAAAGTGTAGCTTCGTAACACTCATCTTATATAGCATCATTGATGCACGGAAATTTATCTTCAATTAATAATTCGTGTAAACTTTATTTCCCCCTTAATTAACAACCTGTGGCTGTTTGGAAGAAGAGATAAAAGCTAGCATGACTGAGGTAAGGTTGGTTGATTAATTACACACTGCTAAGGTTGAATTATAGCAGAAAAATATGTGCTTATGGACTAAGTCACCACACCAAGTTGAATAGAAATCAGCTTAGCATGCAGAACGGTAAGAGAAAAATTGGCGGATTTATCCCAAATTTTGTTTGTTTTGTCCCATCCTATCCCATTGACTTTTGGTTAGCCTATATCCGTATCTATGATTATTTTATTTTTATTTTTATCGGTCAATTTGTCTAATTAGCCCAATTTCCATCCAATTTGACAGATTTTCGTTAGTATTTCAATAAAAATAATAAATTTAATAACAAAAGTATTCCAATTAATAATTTCATTTGGAGTGTTCAGTTTGGATTATTGTCTCAGAATTATTGTTCAGTTTGGATTTTCAATTTTAGTACAGATTGTACTAAAAATGAAAACTCAAATTGGACAACGACAAAAAAAAAAAAAGGGAAAATAAGTACCATGTAGTGTTAAGATCACCACACCAAGCTGAACAGGAAAAGACTTGTATTTGTTCACAATGAGTCGATCTTCCCATTTGGATCCGATCATAAAAGTCATCGAGATAAAATAAAGGTAGAGACTCGCTATAAAAGTACGCCTCTTAAAACTAAAAAAATGCAATAAATTTAGCATCACTTCAGTTGAAACTAGAAAGCCACGAACTAGGAGTACACGGCACAAGTAAAATCAAAGGGGCATGCAATACTCTTGATCCAGCTCAAAATAATCATCTTTCATGACATCTTTCAAGTGTCCAGGCTGAAAACAAATCCATTCCATGATAAAGGTCTTTGGAGAGCTTGAATATATTAGAATCTAGTTCTAGACGATGGAAACCCAGGCAATATAACAAGGTCACTGGAAAAGGAACCATATTGGCATTAGCCTGACAGGATGTAGGAAAAAAAGAGAAGTAAATTAGGCTCACCAGTGAAGATATTGACGCATCTACCAGAAGTTCAAGGTCATTGTCCTTAACACACCAGAACAAGCACCTTTCCAGAGTGCCAAAATTCCTTCACTAGAGGCAGTATGATGGAGTGCATGAAACGCTAAATGGTTGCTATGGCCTTGCATTCGAGTCATTGCTAGTTCTGCTGGATTAGATGCAAGAGCTTCAATGGCATCGCCAATCAGGTCAGGGTCATTCAAGAGTATTCGATACAGTGGACTCACCTTGTTAGTACTGCTGCCATCAGCTCCAGTTGAACCCACGAACAAAGACCTATTGAAAAACAACAAAGTTTGTTTCGTGGGTATAAATGAATTAGTAGTAAATATGGACTGAATTACAGAGTAATAATATGTCCTGATCAGACAAAAACACATGAATGCAATTGTCATTCGATTTCAGCATCAAAGAATTTGCCTTTATAATCTTCTTCCAACAACCTATACTTGCAAGAAAATCCTGCAGACTCTTTCATAGCCACCACTCCACAAGACCAATTTCGAAAGAACAGCAAAATATATCATTAAGGATCCAGTTTCTGCAGCAGAAACCTGTTTTGCCCTTTGTTTCTAGCTGGGGGAATTATGTTGATGAACTTCCTAATTGAAGTCCAGTTTCCCTTGATTCATCTCTGCAATTAACTGATAGTGTATGATACTCTTACCCGAAAGGGCAACTTGTAACTCAGCAGCCCAGCAGACAATCCCTACTCCAAAAGAGTCACACAGTGACAACTGACACCAACAACACACAAGAACAAATTAATTACACAGGCAATAACTATTCAATTTTCTTCAAAACCAGTAGAACAGAGAAGCTGCGGTTTTACCTTAAGGAAGCTTGCTGGTCCCTGACCTAATTGCATTTCTCATCTACAAAACGAAACTTAATTGCATGACTAAAAACTAACCTCACTGACTAGATAATGAGATTGCAAACATCACCAAAATGGTGCACATAAAAAAGGAGCTCAAAAAATGAAACCTTGATGGTGTCTACAGGATGGTAATTAATGGCGACAATAGCATCAGCTAGTCATATCCGTGACCCCTTGATGCTCGTGGTATCTTCCATTTTCTAATCCAGAACCTTACAGCAGAGAAACAAGTAACAATAGAGGGCAATTCAGTACGGTGTGACCAAAATGGAAGAAGGTTTCGGGCAGGCATCAGTGTATCAAAAAGGACTACCTAATTCTGCTTCAGTGTTGACCAAACTGACTACTCCCTTTAGAGCAACCACATTGGTTTTACTGATTTCGTAGAAAATGTGGTCCCAAAACTATGCACATGTACATTTCATTGACTCACATACCAAACAACCTTTTTTTTTTTTTTTTTTCTTTTCTCTTTTTCCCAATGGAGTTACCAGTTTTGCATTTGGACAATAGCCCTTCATTCCCAGCTTTAAGATGTGGAACAAAAAAGAAACTTCTCAAGTTGGGCTGTGGCTCCAGTGATTGAGGAGAACCATATTGCATAAGTCCATTTACCAGGGAAAATGATACGAAATGAAGGATGCATGGCCAGCAGAAATCAGCCCGCAACAAGCTCCAGTTAGATAGCCCTTTTCTTGTCAAACCTTAATTACTTGAATAGTATATGCATTCTGCCATCACTCTTAGGTTTAAAGTTACCAGTATTTGTGGGCACCGGATGAGATGTGATCCAAACAAAGACATTTTAGCTCACAAAAGGAAATAAAATTTCAATGTATTTCAAGGGAGGGATTGTGTTTCATCGTTTTCTGGTGAAAGACGCTACTTATGATGTGATGAAGGACTTGTTAATTAGCTCTTCTAACAACAACATGAGTGGGGACTGGGGAGGAGACTCTGATATGCATAAATGCTTCCGGGCTTTTCTGTCCCTCAATAGATTCATTCAACAAACCAGAACATATGAATTACTAAGTCAATCAAAACTTTCTAATCAACCATCTCTATCAGACACAATTCAATACTCTTTAGAGTTTCTTTAGACGAACCAAAGTTGTCGCTGAGATTATCGCTTCATTGAGATTCCAAAACTCAAAGCGATGCCGACTCATGCAGTAGACTCTCACATCTATATCGTTACTGAGCAGCAATCGTTGTTCATCTAGCCAGCATAACGGGCGCCAACGTCTGCGCAACTCGAAGAACATAGGCCTGATCCATGGAACCCTGCAATGCTGCAACCAGCTGCCACTGATACGAACGAAAATACGGATCTCATCCAAATCATAATGTGAAAGGTGCAGCACTCCATCAATTAGGTCAATGGCGATAGTGTCTATCTTCATATTTGCCTCTACCACTGACGGAAGATGAATACGACCCACTTCATTTGCTGCTATATCCGTGTTGATGATAACCCAGTCCTCCTCCATGAGTGCAATAAAATATACATCCTCTTCATACATCAGACATGAATTTTGCTGGCCGATGAACCCAATGAAGTTGTCTCCAATACACTCCCAACGACCCTTATTCAGATTGAAACGTTTAATTCCTCTAATGATTTCATCCCGGTCATTCACTGAAAACAGCCACAAAACCACATTAACCTCTGTTTTATACCCGATTGCTACCACGCTCTTAAAGTTCTGATCTTCTCTTCCACACTGCAACACAGGGGCAAAATCATGTGCTCCCTGGTCATTGGATTCAAAAGAAGAAACTCCTCACAGGGCTGAGGATGGCAGATTAGCCCATCTCCGCAGGCTATTATTTTATCAGTAGCATGTTCTGAGATCGGGGATGCCCTGGGGATAAGGTTGGGTACGACCCAATTCGGAGTAAAGATAACCGTCCTTTCAGAGTCCCGGCGAGGACTATTGGTGAAATCTAGGATACTTCTCAGTGGCATTTGCTTGAAACTCTTGTCCTTATTGAACCCCTCCTTAAAGATTAGCCTTTTTTGGGAAATCCCAAACCGGGCAAATGACAGTTGCGTGGTAATGATATGGGGAACCCTCGGAAGATTTCTCCATGCTTTTTGAACGCAAGACAGTCTACCAATCTGGTCAGCCGGGAGTGTTGCGATCAAATGGTGTAAGATATCGTCAGGCAGCCAAGCTGGAACACCGGCGGTGGGTTGGCCATCATTCTTGAGAGCGACTTCTCTTCTTTCGGCCCGCGTGGAATCAGTTGATTCAGAAGAAGCTTCGGCAGTCGATGAATCTTGTTTCTCTGCTGAGTATTATCGGATTCAAGAATCAGAGACAATGTAAAAAGAAAAAAAAAAGAATCGATTTTTAATTCTCAATTATGCATATTCCGACGGAACAAACAAACTTGGAGTTAAAAATTCAACATGAACTACGACAAAGAATTCTATGAAAATGTGCAACCAAATGGAATTGTAATTGATAAAGATAAAAGATTCGGTCTGAATTCTTACCATAATTTCTTCCTCCGGTGGCCTAATCAACTGCTGGAAGCGACTCCGGACAGAGGATGTTCCCATCTCCTTGCTCAGCTTGATGTCCAGAATAATCATCAGAAATACGTTCATCAGGAATAATAGGATCGAACTCTACTACTGCTTTCATCTCTGCGGAATAACAGGAATTACGATCTGGATGATTAACCTCAGATGAATCTCGGGATTTCCTTGCCGCATTGCAGTTCTTGGACTCCATGGTAGCGCTCGATTCTTTCTCTTTCTTTTCACCCATTTTCTTCAAACAAAAAAATTGGTTTTCCTTGCACTTTTTTATTGGGCTTTTTTTAATCACTGGATGATTTTAACAGATGAATGGATTTTGCAGAGACGAAGAATTACTGATAATTGAAGAAGACGATAGAAACAGAGAAGTGTGTGGGTTCTTGGGATGAAAGTTAACAATTCAGTCAATACTCGCTCTCTTATTTGACTTCCCCAAATACGGTTAGGCGGCAACACATAAACGGTTAAGGGGCTCTCACAAAAATTACAGATGACTCCCTCATCCTTCTTTTATTCAAAAAGATTAGAAGAAGCAGCCACAGTTTAAATTTTGGCTAACTAATTGACTTCACAAACGTATTCTTCTCTTGTTCACGTATATAAATTCCCCGATTTTTTTGGTGATTAATTGGCCTTTCTCGTGTCATCAATCTTACATTTGTTTTTCTGCTAGTTCTTTCAAGTTTTTGTATTATACTGGAATATCACTAGCCTTATCAACACGTGCATAATATTTGTCCAGCGTTTGAAGGATTACAATTAGAAAATGAGATTAGTAATTGAATTGCTGATCATCAAACTCCTTCGGTCACTCTCTAGTTTGTGAAATCGAATCAAGAACTGATCTCTTGCATGCTTTTGCAAATCATGGAGCACCGAAGCCAAGGTAGTCACTGATTTAAGCATTTCTTTCTTTTTGATTGATCTTTAAAGTGATCAAGTTGATTACAACGTGGGATTTAATCATGTGTTATTCAACTTCCGCAGTAGTTAAAAGATACTACTTCCTTCCATCCCAAAAAATTAGTGTACGTTGAGTTTTGAGATTTGTACTATTGTTAGTACAAATATCAAAACTCAAAGTGGACTGTTTTTCTGGGACGGAGGGAATATGATTTTTGCACTTCCTATTTTCTGTTATGTTTCCTAACTTCAAGCTACTGAATTACTGCACCCTTCTTTCCTAACTGTTGATTACTGACACAAACTAAATGGCCCGCATAAAACATGATACTCTATTGATCGGTCCACAGAGGGACTATATATACACATCATTTAAGGTTTACGGGGGAAACCCTAGTACGTACAAAGGACGAAACTAACCCTATACAAATATATATACATATATCGTAACACCCCCCATCAAGGTGGAGCATGCGGGTTTCGAATGCCCAATTTGGAAAAAAAATAAGAAAACTGCCGTTGACCCGAAGCTTTAGTGAAGATATCGGCGAGCTATGAAGTGGTGGCAACATAAGTAGGTGAAATGACCCCCTGAATAAATGCATCACACAAAAAATGACGATCAACCTCGATGTGCTTAGTACGCTCATGAAAAAGCGGATTAGCAACAAGATGAAGGCAGACTGACTATCACAATGAAGGCGCATAGACTGAGAATGTCGAACACCCAACCTCAGTAACAAAGCGTTCCACCACTTCAACTCACAGACAGTATTAGCCATAGCAAGATATTCAGCCTCAGCAGACGAACGAGAGACAAATTGCTGCTTCTTAGTTTGCCAAGAAGTAGGAGAAGCACCAAGAGTAATAAACCAGCCAATGAGAGAACGTCGAGACAGAGGACAACTGCCCAATCAGAATCACACCAACCATAGAGCTGGAGGTTACAATCTGCACGAAGCAATATACCCTGACCTGGATACAGTTTCAAATAACGAACAACCCGGAGAGCAGCCTCCCAGTGAGCCTGCTGTGGAGCTTGCAGGAATTGAGCCAACATATGAACCGAGTAAGAGATATCAGGACGGGTGATAGCAAGATAGATCACCCGACCAACCAGATGACGATACGGCTCAGGATCAGAGAGTGGAGAACCCTCAGCCAGAGGAAGATGATGATTCTGGTCCATGGGAAAAGTAACAGGTTTCGCACCCAAAAGACCAACTTCCGAGAGAATATCCAAAGCATATTTTTGTTGACATAAAAATATGCCAAACGAATTACGGGAAACCTCAATACCCAAGAAGTACTTAAGAGGGCCCAGATCCTTCATGTGAAAACAAATACTCAAATACTGTTTGAAAGCAGTAATAGCAACATGATCATTACCACCGAAAATAAGATCAACAACATATACCAACAGACTAAGAGAAATACAACCACGATGAAGGGTAAACAAAGAGTAGTCAGCGGAAGATTGCACAAAACTATACTGCTTTAAAGCCTGGGCAAGCTTAGCAAACCAACAACGAGGAGCATGTTTAAGACCATACAGAGACCCACGAAGCCGACACATCTGACCAGAGGTGCCAGTGCGAAAACCAGGAGGAAATTTCATATAAACCTCATCATGTAGATCACCATGAAGAAAGGCGTTATGGACATCCATCTGGTGAGGCTCCCATTTTTTGGCGGCAGCAACAGCCAGAAAGGTATGAACAGTGACCATTTTGGCAACAGGCGCAAAGGTCTCCTGGTAGTCAATGCCTTCAACCTGATTTTTACCAAGGATAACCAGACGAGCTTTATAGTGCTCAACAGAACCGTCAGCATTATATTTGATCTTAAACACCCACTTACAACCAATGGCGCGCTTGCCAGGAGGAAGGGAAGTAACTTCCTAGGTGCGATTTTTCTCCAAAGCACGTATCTCATCATGCATGGCAGAACGCCATTTGGCATTCTGCATGGCCTCACGAAAAGACCGAGGCTCAACGCCTGCAGTAATGGCAGCCAAGAAAGCGCGATGCTAGGGTGAAAAGAATCACAGTTTGCAAAATGTGTTATAAGATAAGGAGTACCTGAGGTCTGAGCAGGGGAGTGAGCAACGGAGGGAGAGGTAAAATGGCGAGCGAAACCATGAAGACGAGTAGAAGGAAATTTAGTACGATGACCACGACCCAATAGTTCAGGAGACTCAGAAGAAGACTCGGGGTGGAGGACAAGATGGGTGACCCCTCAGAGGACGGGGACGAGATAGGAGAAGCTGGAGGTGAAAGGGGAGGTGATGCAGGCAAAGAGGGAGAAACTGGGGGGGGGGGGCAACAGAAACTGGTTCGGAAGGAGGTAAATCATCGTCATCGAAAACAGGAGAGAAACTAGGAACCAGAGGAGAAAGAGGGTCTGATAAAACAGAAGAAGAACTGGCAAAAGGAAATTCAGTCTCACAAAAAACAACATCCCGAGAAACAGAAAACTTACGTAATTCAAGATCATAAACCAACCAGGCCTTTTTACCAAATAGATAACCCACAAAAACACACTTGCGATCACGGGGAGCGAATTTATCACCCCCACGAGAAAGATTATGCATATAACAAAGGCACCCGAAAACACGCAAGTGGTGAAGAGAAGGAGGTTTACCATACAGAATTTCAAAAGGAGTCTTCCCATTTAAAGCAGGAGAGGGAGTGCGATTGATTAAGTAGGCAGCAGTCAAGATACAATTACCCCAAAAAGGAATAGGAAGATTAGCTTGAAAAAGTAAGGCACGAGCGACATTAAGAATGTGTTGGTGTTTATGTTCGACACGACCGTTTTGTTGAAGGGTACCAACACAGGAAGTTTCATGCAAAATTCCTTTTTGACGAAAATAGGAACCCAAACACAAGAACTTGGAACCATTATCACTACGAACAATTTTGATAGGTTTCCCAAATTGATTGTGAATCATGGCAAAAAACTCACATAACTTAGTAGGCACAAATTTCTTATCATCAAGAAGATATAACCAAGTAGCACGAGAAAAATCATCAACGATGGTCAAAAAATAACGAGCACCACTAAAAACAGGAGTATGATAAGGTCCCCACAAATCACAATGAATTAAAGAGAAAAGTTCAACACTTTTAGAAGTACTAATGGGAAAAGATTCACGAGATTGTTTAGCTCGGAAACAAATGTCACAAGATTTATTCAAAACATGACTACTAGAATCAAAAAGAGATAACTGCTTTAAAACCTTCACAGAAGGGTGCCCTAACCGCTGATGCCATAAAATCGGGGAAACAACATGAGAAGCTAGAGCAGGAGACAAGCCACGAAAGAAGTAGAGACCCCCCAACTGTTCACCCGCGCCAATCAGAGTCCTCGATGTACGGTCCTGAACAACACAAAATTTATTAGTAAACTGTGCAACAGAATGAGAATCCTCTAATAAATGATATAGAGAAATCAAACTGCACTTCAAAGCCAGAACATAAAGGACATTGTGCAACGTGACAGAATGGCTCAAAAGAACAACACCCAACTGCGACGCATAAGTCATAGAACCATCAGGTAACTGAACTGGACGAGGAGAAATGGCCCTCAAATCCGTCAAGAAAGCCAAAAAACCTATCATATGATGTGAAGCCCCACAATCAAACATCCATTCATGAGAATAAGGCTTACCAGAGAGTGTATTACTCGACTTGTGGTGAGTATCAAGCATAGAGATTAAAGTCTGCCATTGATCCGGAGAAAGACTAGTAACCACACTTTTATCCGAATCAGTCACCACAGAGCCAGCAAACTGTGAACCGGGTACAATAGTAGCGTTAGCGCAACCAACAGAGCTACCCGAACCACTACCTGAACCAACACCATGCCCACGACCGGAGGAACTACCACCACGACCAACTGAGCCACGGCCAGCCGAACCACTTGAATCCCGGCGAGAGTTAGGCCATCAATCGGGATAACCAAAAGATCAAAACAACTGGAAACGTCATGATCCGGTTTGGAGTAGTGAGTGCAAATTATCGACTTGGCTTTCGGCTCAATCGGTTTGGAGTCAGACCGAGACCGAGAAGTAGACCAGCTGGACGGTGGAGTGGGAAGCTGGGCAGACCGTGGAGCTTGAACCGCGAAACTCAGAGCATCGACTGTAACTTCATCAGTCCCATTGGAGATGGACACAACCGCTCTTCCTGGACAAGCAACGAATAGGCACGATTGATAGTGGGCAGTGGGTCTTGAGAGAGCAAACTCGACCGAAGAGTGCCATACAGGGAGGCATCCAGTCCCATGAATAATTGATGCAGCTTCTCAGATTCTCGGCGCCGTTTCGATTCTGCAAGGATGGCGGGAGAACCACAAGAGCAGGATTACAGTGGTTCGTAGTTGGGTAACTCCTCCCACAACAACTGAAACCGACCGTAATAAGCCGACATGCTCAAACCCTTTTGCTTACAATTCGCGAGATCGGTCTTGAGCTGCTGAATCCGGGGACCATTCACAACGCCGAAGCATTCATGCAGATCCGTCCAGAGAACTGAAGCAACTTCGCGATGAGGAACGATGGAACGGACGGATGGCTCAATGGAATTACGCAGCCAGGAAACAATCAAAGATTGGTTTGTCCACCAATCTTCAAAATCGGGTGACATCGCTGGCAGTTGAGGAAGCATGCCATCTACGAAACCAAATTTCTTACGCGCTCGCAAGGCAGTACGAACAGCACAGCACCATTCATCATAAGTATCAGTCTTCAACATAACCTGAGTGATCGGCATTCCTGGATTGTCACCGGCAGTAAGGTCATACGGAGTAATTGTACGACGTTTGGGAACATCGTAAACCGGCGGCGGAGCAGCAGTACCAGCGGAAAGAAGGGTGGGAGATGGAGTACTGGATTCTTCAGCACCGTGCGCCATTAGGCAAAGACGGCGAGGGTTTTTTTTTTTGCTTTTTTTTTTGGCCGGCAAGCACAAAGCCAGAAAAGAAGAAGAAAAAAAAAGACGAGCAGAGAACAACGGCGGCTGAGGAGACGCGGCAAGCACAAGCCTACAACAGAGAACGAACTGCCAAAAAGCACAGGCCTACAGCAGAGAACGAACTGCCGACAAGAACAAGCCTGACGGCGGTAGAGGACGGACGGCTGGCAGAGAACAGAATCCTACAGCAGCAACACGGATGGTTTCACCTCGTCGTCTGAATCCGACAGCAGTTGTAGCGGCGGCCGACCTACAGCAGTTGCAGCGGCGGCCAAGAAAGGAAGAAAAACAGATGGCCGAGGAAGGAAGACAGTTGCGGCACACGCACACAACAACGAAAGCAAAGCTATTGATCGGTATTGACAGCACACGCACAGTGGAGGCCACAAAGGGGTTTCGGCGGCAGAGAAAAAAAAAATTTTAAGGTGCGGCCACAAAAACCAAGCCTGATACCATGAGACAAACTAAATGACCGGCATAAAACATGATACTCTATTGATCGGTCCACAAAAGGACTATATATACACATCATTAGGGTTTACGGTAAAAACCCTAGTACGTACAAATGACGAAACGAACCCTATACAAATATATATACACATGTCGTAACAATTACATCAAAGGTTTTATCCGTCTCTTCATTATGGTTATTAGTGAAAGGGTTTAAATTTCTTTGACAAATATAGAGCACGTGCTCGATTACGATTCTGAACTTTGTTTGTAGAAGTTGGTATTACTAGTCGCTTAGAGCACTATCACGCCTAGGTAGAAGTTCCCGTTTCTTGTTTTGGCTTGCAGTTTACTTATTTGGAAAAGGGACATCCTATTAGGAAACAGGCCTAAGATAATTTTCTAGAGTATGAAGTTACTAAATTGCTTTTATAGGGGATGCAGTCAGCCCCCTTTTAGAGTTTTAGGCATCTTTCCAGTGGCTTAATGTTTTCATTTCCAAATGTGGAGAATGACTTTTAATGAACCAGTTGTTTGAATACATCTGAAGATGTAATCCAGGGCATTGATCGTATATGTAGACCTATATATAGCCACCTTGTGAGAAGAGATAGACCAGTTGTCTCCACCTGAACTAATATGAGGTTATGTTGTCTACTAAACCTGAGGTAAAATGCAAAGTGACGAAGCATGGATTCGCGTCGACGTCTCCAGTTGATTGAACCGGCGGCCAAGGCGGTATCAAAACCCTAAAACCTGTAAAAAAGGGCCTCGGGGTCTCCCGAGGGTAGACACTCCGATGCTTAAGTCAGTAAGAGTAATTGTAATAGGGTATAAATTGCAGTGCGTAGAGCGTACCTTTAACCGTGAATGGTTGATCCCTATTTATAGAGCTAGATTATGGAACCCTTTCTTGGTAGAAAAGTAATTAAGAACCGACCTAGAAGCTTCCAGAGGCCGGTTGAACCTTACACCAAACTTGGGCCGACTTAGTCGCAGGCCGTACGTATTTGGACTCGTTAAGTGCCCCTTATCAAGCCTATACTTCAAAGTCTGAAGATAGGGTAGGCTTGATAACGTGAAGTATATAGTTTCCTAAAATTTGAGAAAAACTGACTTGGATCGAGAACCTGCGACAGGTTAGCATCGAGGAGAGATTAAAGCAATAAAAGCATTAGCGCATACCTTTCTCGATGTGCATGTCACTTATAATGATTGACATCGAAGTCTGAGGAAGATGAAGTCACTAGTCTAGACTTTTAATCGAGAAAGCATTATGTGATGGTCTTCACAATCTGCACCAGAGAAATATCGAGGCGAATGCCCCACTCCTTGAGAGGATTATAGAAGAAGTAGTGGAGATTCCCACTATTTCATATATAATGGTGTGTTGTCAATAATCGGCAGAACAAGAGATCCGCTCGAAGATTATAATGCGCACTTCAGATCGAGAAACATTAACTCCAAATCTCGAGAATAATGAATGAGAAGCGATATCCAATAATCTCGTGAATAGAAGCAAGAGATATGCCTAAATGAGATTAAACACATGAGTCTCGAAGACCTCGAGAAGATAAGCTTGAGAAGGAGACTTCTGTCAATACTATGTTGAGTACCAAGAGAGAAGATGTAATAAGACTGTGATTATTGAATTTGTCATCGAAGACATAAGTTCAAGAAAAAATATAAACTGGAGCAGCATGCTAAGAACTTGGCCCAAGATAATCTGTTGTCGAGAAGGAAACGTAGCGGAGATTCCCACTAGTCTCGAAATATGCGCCATTAGCAGCGGCTAAGATATATCCACTGTCGAGATGAGAAGGCCATTGGAGAAATGTGACATACGCTTCTGACTGAAAGGTAATAGATCCAAATCTTCAATAAAAACCACTGTGTAGTGGATCGAGAAGCACCATGAATAAAGACATAATATTCTATTGATACTCAATGTCGAGGACATGAGTTTGAGAAGGAACACTGTCTGCCGAGAACTTGCCCCAATGTGACTTTCTATTAAGAAATCCAGAGATTTGAAAAGATTCTCTCGAGCAGAACTCTAGAAAGTACTCAAGAGTTGTAATCATCTGACCTTGAAGAAGGCACACAAGCATTTAAGCTTATCTATATCCGCCCAACCGACCCGCTTGCCATTTCTCATGTCCTGAGAAATAAAGCATAGAACCTTTTGTCCGGGTTTGAGAAGTACAAATCAGGTTGACGTGTCGAACCCAAGTAGATGTATAATGTCGTTGCCTGAGCAAGGATCGAGGAGGTATTACGCATTAGTCAAGAACACAATAATCATAGGAAGAGATCTGTAGACCAATAATCATCAAAAAAACAAAAACACAACCTCCCAAACACCTCCAAAACCCCTTACACACCTTCCTGACACCTTACACATCTTACAGATGCCTTACAATCTCCCATATATAAACACTCCTCGTTATAGATAACCTCGGAGCCATTACTCATCTCGGAGCCCCCAAGTCTTGGGGTGGCATTTTGCAGACCGAGACTTTAGATGAGAGTGTAATTCCCGCTGCCCAGTTCAAGGAGGTGCCTGATCAAGAAGCCCCCCATATTCGTAGGGTTAAGGTAATAAAATGGCATCTATTAGAAGGAGATGGATGGTAACCGCCTTACAGAAGGAATAGGCCTGTATAAATGAGGCACAAGGTAATTTTGAGAACATCGAGAATAAAGTCATTTTCATTCTGATGCATTGGATGATATGATAGATCGATCCGAAGAAGTATGCTCGAGAACAAGTCTAGTTCTCATTGATTTATAAAACGTGTGTGTTGAGGTTCGAGGGATAGACCACCCCTTGTTCATCAACATAATAATCTAGGCTTTTCTCAATACCGGATGTCGAATACACGGCTTATGAGTTATTTGTGAAGCACTTATAATGGCCGGATGTTAAGTACATGGCTCTTTTGCAGGCAATCCTGAAGAGGATACCTTTGTACAGACGATTCTAAAGAGAATGTCTTTTTAAGGGTGATCCTGAAGAGGATATCTTCGAGGAAACTGGGTACGAGTTCCTTGAATTCAGACGATTTTGAAGAGAATGTCTTTTTAAGGACGATCCTGAAAAGGATATCCTCGAGAAAAATGGATATAAGTTCCTCGAATACAGACGATTCTGAAGAGAATGTTTTTTTAAGGACGATCCTGAAGAGGATATCCGTTCAAGTGACTAGTCATGCTTAAATGGGTGTAACTGCATATATGAGATATAATAGCTCCCATGAGTACTCGAGTGGGCTACCACTATGTCCATTACGTATCTCTTCTTATTTTGCCCCAGAATTCTCGGGGTATGCTTGTCCTGCAGCTTAGTCCAAGACATGTATTGCAAGTATAATAATAATGACATGTGACTGAAAGATAATGAGAAGTTCATCTAATAAGCACATAAAGGCTCTCGGACCTTGATAGTGTATATATGGGCTCCTCTATCGAGGATGTGTATTCAAAGAGATCATTCTAGTGTACCTTAGTTTCGAGGAAGTATTCGTCTGAATCCTTTCATGGTAATTGTCGAGGATAGATCATTCTGATGGTGATGGCTCTCGAGCGCAGACACCACTAGGAGCCCAAATGGTTCTCTAATCTGACAAAACAACTACTCATGCACTTGTAGATTTATTAGTGAGTAATAAATTATCATAGCACGAGAAATGGGGTGTGAATACAATATACTATTGAGGGACTCTGCCCCCTTGAAAAATAGCCATTTTGAGATATAAAATGTAAGAATCGGAAAGATCTCACCATGATATGAGCAAGGCTATTGAAGCCATGGTTTGGTTAGCTCACAATAGCTATGAAAGAATGCTGCGGACCCCTGAAGAGTCATAGAGATTTGTCATGGAGCTTGACCATCAGATGTGAAAGTCTTTGCGGCTTCGCGATAGCAAGTTCGAGCTACTTGTTCGGTAGAGTATGTACAACGGTCCACTGCAACTCAAGGCTCAAGGAAGAGAAACCATCCTGCACTATGACCTTTAGAGTATATTCCCGACAGCTATAAGTAAGAGAAGGGGATCTACCCCCTTTCAAAAGAAAGGAAATGAACATGATTTCGTGGAAAGTAAACAAAGTCAGATATTTATAAAAGTTGTGGCATCATACTTTATGACTAATATGCGATGATGCAAGTAATAAGTCATGCATTTGATAAAGAATTTTTGTGCAAGCAGTTTACATGTGAAAGTTCGAGGACACTGAAGAGGTCCAACAAACACGTATGTGTAATGTGTCACAATATGAGTGCAAGAACAATTATTTCATGCTTATGAACTATCATAACATTCATGTTATAATGTAGATGTTCATATACTGAAGCAGTTATACGGAGATCGTATCACTTATCTGTTGGGACTTTTCCAGGGGTATCGATAGGTCAGAGTAGCAATACCCACTTTTCAATGAACTCCTCATCATTGTTATCAGAGCTCATTCTTGACATGCACCGTGTATCGGTGCTTCATTTGTTCGAGGCTACTGTGGCCTGAGTATACTCTTGTATCATGGAGGGACTATCTTCGTTCTTGATTTTCTGCTAGTTCTGCAAAAACATGAAGGGGTTCTCCCAAAACTCGAGCATGCCTTTGCAGTACAAGGCCCTGCATAACTATTCTCAAAATCATACAGTAACAACTTTTCAAGAGATATGGAGGCCATTGACATAATGTGCTATGATCAAGATCTAGATCACAAATAGCAATTATTCTCTATTCGAGAAAGCATAGATGCCATGGCTCTATGATTTTATCTTAAGAATTGATGCGTGTCAAGACTAGGTAATAGTTACAAAAGCTAGCAGATTCACACGTAGAATGTATGGAGAATAGGTTAACGATTTGATTTGTACTCTATGTGATTTGAGACATTAAATCAGTCACTGATATACTGTTTATTCAAATGATATGCTATTTTTTTGAGGAGATAATGGCCATAGAGTATGTAAATGTCAAGGAGATAATAACACTTATCTTTCTTTTTGGTTAGATCATTGCCCCTTAGAATGGGTCGCTCATAATTCGAGAAGGATGCTACTCGAATTAGCTTATTGTAAGACCTGCAAAACCAAGTAGTAAAACTATGCCAAGTCCAGGCAGGTTATCGTACCTCGTAGATAATTAGTCGAGAAGATTGTCTCCACTCTTGCCGTAGGGCCGATCTACGTGATCACGACAGTATATGCCCTCGGTCTCTCGAAAAATCGAGCTATGCTTGCATAGCTGTTCACTTTGGATAACAAGTTAGTTGTTCTAATGACAAGGTGATTGGAACCGTGATGAGCATACAAGATTTGTGTATGGCTTTAAAATGAAGTAATCATGTGAATGTCACTTAATTTTATGAAATTGACATGCTACGACTATGATTTTGTAGCCACAATAGGCTCATGGAGGCATAGTATGTGTATTTATGCATGATTATGCTTGAGACATAAATTTTTACATCCTCAAACTAAACAAGTTTTGAAGGTAATGATGTGTAAAAGGAACTTATTAGAAGAAGGTTATGGTAACTTATCTGTCTCACGTTCTAGGGATGTCTTCTCTTTCGAGGAGATGTATTCTGTAAAGTTAGCACTTGTCTGAGGGTGAATTTCATCTGACTGACTCTTTTGTCCTTTTACGGTCTAGGGATCTACTCTGCGCAATCAGAAGCTTTAATGTCAAAATATAAATAATAAAATTGTTAGGAACCATTCTGCAATTTTTCGAGAATTTTAAGATCCTTATTGAGCAGATGCGTAGAAATATGCGACTACTTAGATTGTTGTCGTATTTGAAGGCTCCATAGCCTTCGCCGTTTAGTTTGACGAGGTGGCATAATTTGTCAAACCAAACTTGGTAGATAGTAATTCTCTGGGTAATGGAAAGGTATCCTTGAATCCGAGAATATTGTGGTCGAATGGCAAGATATTCTCTTCTCGGGCACTCTGAGTAATGGTGTCGCACTAGATTGTCCCCTCGAGAAGATTGTAAATTTGATCAACTTGTCAGATGGTCGGCTCTTTGTCGGGTTTGTAGCGCCATGCACCTTCTCGGCAATACGGGACAACAGGACCTCTGTTTCAAGCTTTCAACTGTGCTGCTAAATGATTTATACGCTCACGAAGGGTAAGTTTAAAAATAAATAGATAGAATCAAAATAGGAGAAGTAGGTGACCACATTCGAGAAACTATTCCATTGATGCTTATGATCAGTAGGATCTACGAGGCATGTGCCTATCTAAAATCATATTCATGAGTATGTTGCAAAGCAATAAATGGAGAATTATGGAGTACTATTTTCTCACAACAGGTTTCTCATACAGGCAAGAGATATGTGGTAGATGAACCAGTAGGCATATATAAAGATGTAAATTTGTAATAGGCATGCATATATGAGCAGCATGAATCAGCTCGCGAGAGACAAACCAACTTTTTAAGTAGGCCATATTATTATTAATATTAAATTTATGGAGATTAAGTTTTCGGACAGCTTAATCTAAAACTCTCTCGAATGCTTGCACATTAATATCTAAGGCTCATATATACCCCAAAAAGAATTAAAGATCATCATGACTTTTGAGGTATTTTAATAATAATTATCATGCGGTGGGATAGTTTATTGAGCACATGCTTATGAACATCTTTTCCTCCCTTGTTCTTGGCAAATCAAGTATTTATTCTAACACCGGTGATCTTTCATTGGGACTTTGATCATCTATATAAAACAATGTGTAGAGTTTGTTTGACTATATAGATCTATCATGGGTTCTAGCTGAGTGTATGACTTATATACCCAAAAGGTTAGAAGATTAAGACAAGTTCCACCTTGATATCAACCGTTTGTATCATAACTGGGATATCAAGCATACACGTGATTTGTTTAAATCATGCTAAAAGAATCAAACTGGAACTTACTTTGCGGTGGTAGAAACTCCAAAAAATAAAGAGGCCATGAGGTTGTAGAGCAAACCCACCAAAAAAACCATGAGATTTTGAAGGTTAATGCTTGACTAATTATTATAAGATGAAAATTACACCTCCACCGTAGGCATGCAAAATTCAATCAAGAAGCAATTAATTAAACTTATTAGTTGGTGGGGGTTTTTAAGATTTTGCTCCTTGTCCGAGCAAGTCGTAGGAAAACCTCAAAAGCATAATATCCCGCGAATCACATATCAAGCAGATTGCAAGTAATCCATGCTACAGATTATGCCTAAGGCAGTATTAATAAAAACGGAAAACCTGGACGCCATAAAAGGAGACGTTGAATTCTAGATCCCGCTTCGTCAGAAAAAATTGTTTTAGGGCGAAGAACCTTAGGGGTCTCACCGGGCGTGCCACTTGACGAAGTATGGATTCGCGCCGACGTCTCCAGTTGATTGAACCGGCGGCCATGACGGTATCAAAACCCTAAAACCTGTAAAAAAGGGCCTCGGGGTCTCCCGAGGGTAGACACTCCGATGCTTAAGTCAGTAAGAGTAATTGTAATAGGGTATAAATTGCGGTGCGTACAGCGTACCTTTAACCGTGAAGGGTTGATCCCTATTTATAGAACTAGATTATGAAACCCTTTCTTAATGGAAAAGTAATTAAGAACCGATCTAGAAGCTTCCAGAGGCCGGTTGAACCTTACACCAAACTTGGGCCGACTTAGTCGTGGGCCGTACGTATTTGGACTTGTCACAAAGCTTTTAATACTAAGCTAGTATTTCATAAGCGCATAGATTGGGATCTAGTGATGATACTTGATGTAAACTTCTAGCTGTTAGTTTTCCTGAAATTGCCGGTGCAGGTGGATAGCTTTGCCAAAATGTTTCCTGGTGTTTCTCATGAGTGGATTGTCAGATGCAACGATGAAAATGAGAAGGAAGTAAAAATTGTAGAAAAGGCTCATAGGATATGCTGGCCTGGTTTGTCAATTCTTCAAGTAGAAGGAATCTTGAGTCTGCATTGCTCAATGTTTTAGCATCGTTTCTGGATGGGGAAAAATTGCATACATAGTTCGATAGCTTTGGATGACACTAAATCTTAGTCCCTCTCTAAAATTGTGTTAGTATTGTGGCTGAATCTGGAGAAGAATTGTGTACGTTGTTCTATAGCTTTGGATGACACTAAATCTTTGTCTGTCTCTTAATTACCTCGTGTAATAGTATGGCGCAGAGTTTGATCAAATGTATCTTTGTAAATTGGAACAAACATTTTCTGTGCATCGGTGTTCCTATAGGCCTGTAAACATCAAGTCCAAGATTATGCACCGTAGATATGCGAGGTCCATGAAACCCAACCACAGAGTAGATTGCAGTGAAGTAGAATAACTGATTACTGAATGATGAAAATAAAGTCCTTGCATTATTATGTGTACATGAGTTTAAGCTGGTCCAAAATTGCAGTCAATTGTAACTTTTAAAGCTTTATTAGTGTGATGAATCAGGCGTTAAGCAACCACCGAAGCAGATAATACGAATATGATATTGAGTTGTCTAGTTGAAACAATATCGGCACTTAACTTGAAAGTTGTAATCCATCCACCCATGAAAGCATCAGCAACAACAATAAGCTGAAAAGTTAGCTCAATCAAGGAAATTTTGAACTTCAAAGCTAAACTGAACCTAAAAACCCATAAACATAACCATTTCTGGGGCATCCTTGGGTAATGCTGCTGCCGGCAGTGATAGTAGCCAGGGAAATAATTCCCACCTCCATGGAAACCGTAGAGGGGGATGATCGCCAGAATGCAATGGAGGAACGTTTGCAATGTGTAAACCCTGCATACACTTTCATCCAACTTGGCTGGCACTTAAATTTCAATTCAATGGACAAAGTCATCATCATCTGATTCTTCCCTTTTATGTCTGCACGAAAAGCAGTCTCCATGTTTGGCGTTGATTTGGGAATTCCTGCCATTGGAAGGGCCGTAATGTAGATCCACTTGTCGAGCTTCTGGATTCACTGTTACTTATACCTTATAAACACAGGCAAACTCATGTTAAGTTGGCAAATTTATTTATTTTTTTTACTGTTAAAGACTGTGAGATAGGTCGACAGAAAAGCCTCCTCCTTTATCTTGTTGATGAAATTAATTTCATATACTAATTGAAGTAAAAAAGTAACAAAAACTGTAGGGGGGAGGATGACAAAAATCCTCATAAAACTTCATACTAGGATAAAAGGGTACACTTGAACATGTTTAGTAATGTCACTAACTACTCTTACTCACGAGATGTGGGAAAAGGATTAACAAGGCTGCTAATAAAGGGAAACGCATTTATCCTAATATCCGAAGACTTTGGGTCACAAGCGAAAGGAGGCTGGGGTATTGATCTCCGAGCTGCATGTGTGTTTGTGTCGTAACAATAAATAAACATGTAATCATAAAAGTAGATTTGGGTGCTTCTTTTATCGTAGCTACCCGAATATGGGAGGAGAACTAGAAAACTCATCTCACTCAAGTCAAAATTGGGAGGAGCTGTCAAAATAATCCTCTTGGTCCAAGAATCTTTCACGCCATATTCCTCCATTATCCACAAACTCAACATTGGTTCCACGTGAAAATACATCACGCAAAGACGGTCATCCAGAACCCCTAAGGATGTGGTTTTAAAGGGTACAACAACATCATAAATCTCGCCCACGTAGTCGTCGTGGGCCGAAGAAGGAGGAGGTTGATGGCCTTGATCAGGAGGAGGTGGGGGTGGTGGAACCATTCTGATTGTCTCGGTTCTGAGATCAAAAGCCAGAATGACAAAACGGTTGCCATCCTCCTCCATGATCCAGTGGAGAGCATGATTAACCGTGTTGGCCACCCCAGACAGCACGCTGTATTTTCCAACAAAATAAGGGAACTGTGGTAAGCGCCTCCAGGAATTGGATCTGGTGCTATAAAGTTGAACGCTCTGTTTGGTTGGAGAAGCAAAATAGTCAACGTAGTACTCGACCACCCTCACAATCTTATGGTCATCCTCAACATCGTCATATCCAAAACCGCACATGCGCTTTAGATGATGAAGAGGATCCTCATCCGCAATTGGAACAGGTAACTCCCAATATTTGCGAATGGTTGGATTCCATAGCAGTAGGTTACCGTAATACCCCTCCTTCAAACAAACTAATCCATTATAGCAACCCTGGATCTCACTTATGCGCCTACCTAAACGAGGATCAGGTTTCAACCAAGTACTTCTCATCTGATTACTGCCTGGGGGTGAATCCACATCTACCAAGTGGATTACGGGACTAGACGTTGAATAAATTCTTCCTCCGTCTGATTCTGTCAACAATAAGATTGTGGGTTTGTCTCCGCTGCCTTTTGCTTTGGATGCTTTTAGGTGTAAAGTGATGAAATAGTTGCTGCCGATTAGAGTTTTCCATGATCTGGACACGCATCTGAATCTCTGCACCGATTTCGCTGGCAGCCTAGCAAGTACTTCGCAGATCAATTCTTCAGGTAATTGGCTGCTGCACCAGGACATGGCTGACTACCTAAAACTCTCTATAATATACAATTTCGATAAGGTCTAACTAATTGATCACACACGATCTGTTCGTCGGATGAATGATGGATCTCTCTCGCGTAGGATACATCATATTTATAGTACCACTCATTGGCCAGTGTCCCATCAAGATTCACAATCTCAACCCTATTACTACTGGACAAATATTATACTTATCGAGTCATAATGATTCTTATGGGAATCGGGATTTGGAGGTTGGACCCTTTACCGCCACAAAACATTGACTTTTAGGACACCCTCAGCCTCAGCCTCAACCTCAGCCTCAGCCCCAGCCTCAATAATCAATCTTCTTCTTTTTTCTTTTTTTTTTAAGAAGAGAAATCTTCATCTGCAAACAATTGATATACGTTTTTGACCCCTGAACCTGATGCTAAAGCCTTTCAGTCGATTTTTTTTTTTATTTCGTTTTCTTTCTGAAAAAAATTATATTACTTTATCTTGTACTTTCTTCTAGTTAGAAGTTGAGCAATTTTTTTTCCAAGTTGAGCAATTTAAGTCTCCCGGGCAAAAAAAACAAAAGAAAAAAAAAATCTCCAAACTAAAAATAGCAAAATTTGTTGAACGAACACTGTACAAGAAAAATAATTAATTATAAAAAAAATATGAATATTTTGAATGCACTTGAACTCGAAAAAAGTCCCACGAAAGAATCTACTCGCAATAGTTTAATGCACCATTAAGAAAATCAAAATTAGACCCAAAAAAAAAAAATCCATTCTATTATTAAAGTAATATAATAACCTCAGGATTTAGGAAGATAAATCAAGTTTCTTTGCCCTGGAAATCACTCACGAGGTATTAAAATAGCCGAAATCCGAATTTATTCAATTCGTACCAAAAAATTAATGTACATTATAGTTTGTAAACTAGATCGTGCGGGTTGACTCATATATGAAACACTCCAAATTTTAAATGTAGATACAAATAAAGGTATTGATTTTGTATTAATAAATTACTGAATAAGTAAAAGTTGATTATATCGTTATCAGAAATAGAAATAGCACGTACTATAAAGTATGTATTGACAACATTCCGTAAGTTAGTTGGGGAAAATTTAATAGTGCAGTAAGTACAAGTATCTCATACGACTAAAAGGTATATAAAACAAACAAAACAAAAAAAACAAAGTAAATAAAATTATTGCACGTTATACAAAATGGAAGTATCTTATAGAATTAAAATTTCACACATGAGTAATTATGATCCGCATTCGAAATCGGACATATACTGATTAAAATATGTATTGGGAGAATTTTGCCTCCCGAAAGAGACCTACCCAGCTCGAGTACAAATTAGTCGAAACATTAACTTTGAACATCAGGTACGTAATATAAAAAAATAAAAAATCACTCATTAAAATGGATTGAGTATATTTCTTATCATAATTATAAGAATCAAGATTGTTATTTCACTTATTTGCAACAAAAAGTGGAATTTTCGAATGGGGAGGGAGTTGGATGGTTAGGCTGTACGTGATGACCTCAAATGAGGATTTTTTATAAGAAATTGTTAGTATAATTTTTTAACTACCGCATTATCCCAAATCTAATTAGTTTAACATTAAGTATACCCCATAAATTTTTTTTATTTTATTTAATACAGTTCTAATTACATTTTTTATTTTTTTTATTTTTTTGGAATGAATTAGCACTCATCGGGTGGTGCAATTGAGCTTTTTGAAATTAGCACTTATCATAACAATATTCTTAGCAAAATCTACTTTTTGAGTTTAAAACAGAAACTTAAAACACATGGCGTTTTCCAGTCTACTCTCTCCACCAGAGCTCCTGGAAATGCGCTAAATCCATCATCTCTTCCCAAAATTTCTCTAGGACACTTTCTCAGGTAAGTGGGTTTTTTGATGTAAGGTTCTGTTAGCGCTGTTTCAAGTCATTGATCAATTGGGCTGTTTCTTTTTATTCTCTATATCGTCGTAATGGAGTCAGCAAAAAGCTAATGCCTTTTTGAATGCAAATCTAATTCCTTTCATTCTGTGGGGTAGAAATTCTGCCTGATGGGACTGTAGAAATGGAAAAAATCTTTCGTAAATTTCAAAAATTTGATGAAAGAATGTGTTTTTGGCCAAATCTCCCTCAATGTAAAATCGTTAGTGTTTCCAAAAGAGTGCATGAAGAAAGGGGGGAAAACAAAGGTTTGTGAGAAAGCTGAAACTAATGGTAGAAAAATTCATTCTGTCTCGTTCTTATTTTATTGATCGATAATATTAATCTCGCAGTCCTGTACATAAACTTGTGGATTGAACGACAACCTCGTATCGTTATCATCATTCCTGATGGATATTGATGAGGAGATTGTAAGTGAAGTCCTACGTAGGCTTCCTGTCAAGTCTTTGATGAAATGTCGGTGTGTCTGTAAGTGAAGTCCTACGTAGGCTTCTTGGTATGGCGATAAAGGAATTGACGAGTCCTAATTATACGGTCCACGACTAGGCCGGCCCAAGTTCGGCAAGTGATTCAACCGGCTCCTGAAAATTTTTAGGTTGTTCATTATTACTTTCCTACTAATAATGAGTTTGATAATCTAGCTCTATAAATAGGGATCAACCTCTTATATCAAAGGGACGGTCTATTCACCCAACTATATATTTCTTTTACGAATACTCTTACTGACTTAGGCATCGGAGAGTCTACCATCGGGAGACTCCGAGGCCCTCTTTTGCAGGTTTTAGGATTTGGTCAAGAATGTTGTGATTTGTAGCTTCTAACTTTTTGGTCAGGAAACAGCAAGTATGACTATTAGGGGGATGTGAGGACATCATAACAGCTTATGTACTTCGTCAGATGTTCATCTCTTGTTAATTTTCTTTTTTTATCATTTGACTATCGTATGTTCATTTGTTTTTTATCATTAACTCATCAGTACTCTTAGAAATTCTTCCAGTATTTATGATCATAAAATGACGATTTGATGCAAACAAAGACATGTTTGCTGATAAAGTGGAAAAAAAGCATTTGATGTGCTAGAAGTGAGGGGTTTAACATGGTGGTTTTTGTAAAGATTTGTATTCGATTATGGTGAACAATGACATGGTAGCTAATAAGGAATTTCTTGTGTGCACGAATGCATTTCAAGCTTTTATGTCCCTCAACAATGTCGCGATGTTGATTAATCATTAGAAAGGACAACTCAAGCCTCAATGGACTCATGAAACTTGGTCAATCTCAATCTTATTCTCATTCAAAACTTTGCTCATTGATCGTTGCTCCTATTTAGTAATAACTCATTCCGTCAATTTCCTGTCTTCAAAGTTTGTCTTTCTCCACCAGAATTTGATCAAGTGTAGAAAACTATTTCTCACACCTTAAAGACGGACCAGATCAAGTGTAGAACTCATAGATGTGATTATCATGTCTTCCTCCTCAAACACACTGATTGTGCAAAACAGTACTTCTTTTAGAAGTCTGCAACCAACAGACCCTTACATGTACAAAGATATAAAAAAGCCATGAAAAACTGCTTTAGATTTCATTGTCACACACACAAATACTAACTTAAAAAGGTGGCCAAGTCACAGAGATACCGAAAAAACACGATATCGCAAGGGTGCGACCTCCTTCGGCTTAATTTGCTTCACTCTCCGTCTTGATCAGCATCTTGTTTCCTCTCAACTCTCTGAAAAAGTAGCTACGTAATGGTTGACGTGATCGTTCTGCAAAAAGCAACAAGGTCACCAAATTACATCTCAAGACTCTTAATATGCACTTAGAAACACACTGATCACGTCTTTCCGCTTGCCAATATCGATCACAGATAATCACCAAATTGAAGGTACTTAATTTTGCAGAGACAATACTGCCTCTCTTAAGCTATCCACTTAAAACTCTGACAACAAACATTTATCCCAAAAAAAATACAAAAAAAAAAAATAAAAATAAAAAAGGCCAGAAAACAGCTGCTTAATGTTTAGCAATCGAACTATTGATATTGCGAAACGGAAAAGATGTGATCACCGTGTCAAAAAATTATGTTTGGACTTACCAGTTCCTTCCGTTGGCGACACTTACACTGAAGTTTGAACAATGACGTTGAGATCCCCATTTCCCCAATCCCTCTGCTTTGCCTGAATTTGCTTTGTGGAATCAACGGCTTGCACACAGTTAGTTACCTTCATAACCTCTAGAGTTGGAATTTCATCAAAACATGAAGGCAATTCCTTTAGTTTCTCGCATCTCTCCAATACCAATTCCCGAAGACATGGAAAAACATCATCCGAGGAATTAGTCCACCGGACTAAATCCAAGCCTGCTAATCTCAGAAATCTGAGTTTGGGAAATGTCCCTTCTTTCACATCCCAATTTTCGCCGGAGAATGCATCCGCGAGCAGCTTGAGAGCCTCGAGGTTGGGTAATTTATCAACTGCTGAAATTTTGCTCCAGGGGAAGCGCAACCTTGACAGAGTTAGCTTCTTCAGATTACGAGGAAACTGAAAGTTGAAGTTGAACGATTCCAGGTGGGATGCTATGGTGAGTGATTCGAGTTGAGTCATAAAATCAAGTGCTAGAATCTCGCAGCCAGCGGTACTGCTCGATTTTAAGCCGCGACAACTGTATTTAAGCCTGCGGATATTGGGGAATTTCCTCATCACCTCCAACATTATTCGACCACTGCGAAACATTGCACTGGAAATTGTGTGTACATTCGGGAGCTGCTCCGAGTGTTGCTGGAGATGTTGTTTGTTCGGCAACACCCAATAAGCAAACTGTGCGCCAACCCGGAGGTGCTTTAAATTCTTCATACTCCAGAAGGTATGGGGAAGCAAAAGTTGTCCAAGTGTTTGGATAATGAAGGTCTCCAGATTTGAGAGGTTTGCAATGGAGGATGGGATGACAAGTCCAATACTTTGAATTTTCAAGGCCAAATACCTCAAGTGAACAAGTGACTCTATTACCTCCTCTGGGAACAAGGGGCCTGCATTGACTCTCTCCAAGTCCAGAACAATTAAGAGTTTGGATTGCTTAAACCTGCACAGCATACTGTACCAATGTCGCGGATAGAAAAAACCGAGGTGGGCAACCATGAACAGCGCTCGCAAGCGAGGACAAATCAGTCTTGACTTGGCAAAAAAATCCTCTCCTTTCTTGAACTCAAGATACATCCGGTGTAAAGTGCTTGGATCTACGGAACAAGTACCAAGTTCGCACCCGCGCAAGTGATGCAGAAAATGTTCTTCATTGCATTTTTCCACGCAGAACTCATGTAGCAGGTCGTGAATCATGCAAGATTTTGCTGCACCTCTGGATCCTCTATTAACAACCATGACTAGATTTCTTTCCATTAATTCCCTCATACAGCTCTCTGCAATATCCTCTGCGCACTCTATCCCGTTTTCTTCCACGATTCCTTCTGCCATCCACAACCACAATAATTTCCGGACAGGAACCTGTTTGTTCTCTGGAAATGCTCCAAAGTAGAGAAAGCACTGCTTCAGTTGACCCGGCAAGTGAGAATAGCTCAGCTCTATTGTCGCCCGACATTTTTCTATGATGGACAGAGTACCTTTCTTCAATTTTTCTTCAACTATCCCCCAAGCATCTGGCTCCATATTTGAAAGAAGTCCGGCCAGAACTGAAATCATGAGTGGCAATCCATTGCATTTGTGTGCAATTGCCTTCCCCTGCCGTGTGAGTAGTTCAGGAGGGTAACCTGTTCTGAGACATATCTTCTTCTGCATTACCTCCCAACTCTCATCCTCATTGAGAAAACGAAGACTATAAGGTTCTCTGTCTGGTTTGATCTCTGAGGCCACAATATGATGTCGGCTTGTCAACATAATCCTGCTTCCATTAGCATCATCTGGGAATGAAGTTCTCAAGGTATCCCATGTTTTAGAGTCCCAAACATCATCCAAGATGATAAGATACCTTCGGCCCTTCAAATACTTGCGGACCACATTGGCCAAATCATCTTCGGTACTCTCTTGTGAACATTTCGCTGCAAAATCATAATCCAGGCCACTCAAAATCTGAAGCAACAAACTTCTCCGGTCATACGCTTGAGATACAAAGCCCCACGAACGAAGCCAAAAGTGACTGGCGATGGAGGGATCAGTGAAGACTTTCTTTGCAAAAGTTGTTTTGCCTATTCCAGGCATTCCCACGATGGAAACGATGTCTAGCCGTTTTGTTCCTCCGATGAGGCGATCAATTATCCCTGTTACCTCATCATCCAAACCCACCATACCAATACCATCATTCAAAAGTGAGAGCTGATCAGCTGCCGATGGGATCTTACTGCAAGTTTCAGCAACTCCAGAGAGTTGGTTCTGGGTCTGAAAAATCGCCCCGGTCTCAGCAGCCGCCACAGTACTCTGCAGATAGATTCTCACAGCCTCCTTGATCCTTTCTATCCGGTTATTAAGCCTCTTAATAATAAAACTGATGAAAGCATTTCCAACAGCTAATGAATCCAGGGCATAATTTGTCTCATAAAGTGCCGCAGCAATACGACTCCGAATAGCTTGAAACTTCCCGTTGTTGTCGAACCACAGCATGACCACAGAAGATCTCAAATATGTAAGATCATCATGGAGAGTTTGAATTTCAGCCTTCATTGAATCAGCATCGTGGGTGCCAACTAACTTCATTTTCCCTAGGACAGAATCGATAAAACACAACAGGTTGGTCTGAGAGAAGTCGGAAGCTAAGGATAGTGGATGTTTCTGAGCGTCTTCTTGGACCGCCTGGATAAGTTTGATTAAATTTTTCTGTAAATTTGAAAACAGGATCTCCAATCTCGTTACCAAGCTTGATTTTCCTTCTTCTTTCTCGTGAAGATGGATAACTGCAATCCCTGCGTCACAGATGACCAGACCAATAAGGACATGGATTTTGTCATCCAGTTCATCAAACTTACTCGGGCACTCTGTCATGATGTTTGTTAAGAAAGTTAGCCCCCCATGGAGTTTATGCATTTCAGGTTTGAAAACGAGCCTATGACCACCAGTACAATGGGATAAAAGCTTCCAAAGAAGATCCAGAAGAGAATCAACAAAGTTGCGCAAAATAAGTCTCTGGGTAACTGGAGTGAAATGGTGGTGGGATATTGGAAGTGACAATTTTGAAGCTTGCAGGATTCCAACAAAAATCTTACATGAGGGCTGCTGGTTTCTCATTCTTCTGCTGGTGGTAGGTAGGGAAATATGGTCATCAAAGTCTTGAATGAACGAAAGCATGAATGTTTGACGCGCACCTTCGGCGAGGAAGGCCTGAATGAAAGCCAACAAAGGTTGCATTTGCCTGATGGAAAGTCCTCGAGCTCTCGCAAAAGAGAACAAGTTGTTCAAGAATCTTGCATTCTCAGCAATACCATCGTCCACGAAATCATGAGACACCATTGCAAACCTTGGGGAACCTAAAGTGGGTAAAATGGAGTACGGGATCCTCTCAGTTAGTTGATGCTTCTTCAAAATCTTAGGTAAGAAAATCTGCTTGAAGCAAACAGATGAATTTGAATGAACCACCGCACTGGCGATTTCACCGCACCAACAATATAATCCCGTTAGCAAATAAGAATCGAGGAAGGTTAGAAGTGGCTCTGCAACTTGTAGATTCTGAACAAGGGAATCAATGGTTAGGCTGAGTTCACAATGGGATGCACCATTTGGGATGACAAAGAATTGGGAGTCTTCCGATCTCATTGCCTGAGATACTGATGAAGATGCATTCGAGAAAACCAGGTAGAGTTCCCTCATCTTTTGCCTGAATGGAGGACCACTGATGCAGCTAATGAATCCAGAAATCGCGGTATGAAGATAATCCCATGTCATCATATTATGATCACTGTCCTCATTGCCCCGCCTCCTCAGATCATTACACAAACCGGAGATCCGGGACAAATGATGTTCAACAGTGTCCTCAATGCTGAGTAAGGTAGATTCACAGCGCTGATCAACTTTCCCCCACATCCTCCCACACACACAAAATGTTGTCACACATCTCAGCCTTAATTTCAAAAGCCTTAAATCATTTCTAAGGCACCTAATGTCAGGGGATTCTCCCTCGGGAAGTTGGGAGGCTAAGGATTCCACAATGACCAAGGCGGCCTCAACAACGTTCTTCACGGCCATATCAATCTAAGACCTAGGAACGACTCCTGTTAGAACTTTAGAAACAAAAACAAATATTTAGGAAACTCCGGTCCTCCTTAATTGCTAACTATAAGGAAAGATGCATGACAGAAATCGAAAGACTAAAGCTAGGCAGGACCCAAGTGTCATCAATCTGCGTACCATACAAACTATATATATTCGAAGAATTTATGAAAAAGGCTGCACCTGTTTTATCCAGGATTTTATAAAAAAGTTCAGATGGGTTGATCAAACATATGAATAATTCCCCACACAATATAGTTCTTGATCTTATTCATTCTGTTCTTATTTATTAATATAGGAATAAACTTCGGTATGTGTAATCTGTGAGCAAAATCTACCCATATTATAAGAATATATATGCCCAATTAAGTTTATTCAAACTGTCAAAATAGAAGGTGACTTCAAGCATGCTTAAAGATTCCAAAAAGTCCTGGAAACAAAAATGAGTGACAAATTTAAAAATGAAATATTTACCTCCAGATTTTTACTGCATATACGCCTAACTTCGTGAAATGACGACGCCCCTTGATGATTTAAGATTTAAGACCCAATCACTTGCAAAAATGTTTCCTTCATTTGCTACGCTGGAAGATCTTGAGCTGGATGGTACACTTCTCAACTCGAATATTCAGATTCTTCTTCTTATTATTATTATCATTCATGTTATTCATTTTTACTTTTCGTTTTTTCTTTCCGGGGTGCGGGGAAGCAGTGTTATAGCAACAAAGCAAATGCAATCTTATACTGTATGAGAGCGATGCATAATGCTATGTATGCAAAACTTGACCAACACATCACCGAATTAAGAAGTTAAAATATTGAATCAATATTCATCAATGACTCTTTTTTTCCCCCTCTTTGGCTTTTTAAAAGAGAACTTAGTGGTACTTTTAATTCGATCAAAAGAAAAAAAAAAAAAAAAAAAAGGATTAGAGAACCTAGTGGTCTCTCTATTATATATCTAAAAGAAGACCAAACAAGAATAAAAAGACGTATGAAAACGTAGAAAAGCTGTTGACTTTTTAATGGGAGAAGTAGATAGAATTGTGAAGGTTAGATTGTTCTAGGATCATGGTCCGATGTTCAAATTTTACCTATCAAGATTAAAAGTAAAATCTCAAACTAGTCAATAAATTTTAGAATATAATTAAAAAGTATTAGTAAAGCTCCAACTGGTCCAAAATATATTCATTCAAAACTGTGACAATTACAGCAACTGCATGTAATGCACGTAGTAGACCAACTATCCTTGATCTGGAACATGCACCATATATGTTACTGACGTTTTTTCTTAACTTCTGAATGAAACTTTACTTGAAGAAATTAGACCTAAATTATCAATATTATGAAAAAAAAAATGAAATGTCTTTAAGTGTGGGTACGAATTAATCGGTCACTGAAATAAGTTGAAAAACAAGTGGCGTACAAGTGAGAGTGAGTGGATTGGATGCCCCCTAGATGAAATAATCCCAGCCATCCCCCACTTTAGAGGAAAAAGAAAAGATATAGAATAAATTATAATCATAGATAAGGGTAGAAGACTTCAGATTCGTCTTTCCTTCACGAAAAAAATAAAGAAAGAAAGAAAAAAAGTTCATGGAAAAGAAACAGAAGGCAACACAAACTCTTGAAAAATTAAAATACTTACTTACTGCTGCAATAATAGCAATATTAAATTGAATCGGTACTATAACCTTTATTACTGAGACTTGCTTACTAAGAAAGCAAAGTTGAAGGCCACAATTAATAACCAGCAGGATGAACTACTATAACATGGTAACTATGGACCGAAAAAGGAATTAATAATAAAAGCAAAAGGCAAAGAAGAGAATTGAGGACGATGGAAAGGGCCGTTTCCTTCTCGGTTTCCATCCATGTAGTACTTGTTTAGGCTATTTAAGATTCTTAGATTAGGAAGACAAGAAAAGCCTCCTATATGTTATTGTTGAAGGAAATTTTTTCTTCGTTTATAATTAATGGAAGTGCAAAAGTAACATACTCCCCTCGTCCCAAAATTATTGTCCAGTTTCAGATTTCACTTTTAGTACAATTTGAACTAAAAATGAAAACCTAAACTGGACAATAATTTTAGGACGGAGGGAGTAAGATTACATCATATTCATGAGATTAGGGCAGAAGGTTTAATAAGGCTGCTAATCAAGGGGTATACATTTCTCCTAATTGCCAAGTTTGACATCCAAATGCGAGGAGGCTGCACCATTGATCTCCGAGCTGAAAGTGTGTTTGTTTGTCGTAAGTCGTAACTCGTAACCATAGATACTCGAATATGATACAAGAATCAGATAAGGCATCAAACTCAAGTCCAGTAGGTCAAAAAAAAAAAAAAAACTAAAGTCCAAATTTGACTGATCCTGTTGGCCCAAGAACTCTTTACGCCATAGTCTTCTATTACCCACAAATTCAAACTTCTTGTGAAACCGCGGAAGTAGCTTATGCACGGACCGTCATCCAAAACCCCTAAACTTACTTCTTAAAAAATGGTAGTTATAGGTCGTCAATTCGTCATAATCATTATCATCATCTGGTGGTGTAGGTTGCGGAGATTCATCATCATCAAATCACTGGGTGCAATTTTGAGGATGTGCGGGAGTATTAACTTAAATGAAAATCAAAACTGGACAATAATTTGGAGGTTGAGAGATTCGGAGTGCTGAATCAGTTAGGTCTAGACGAAAAATTTGGAAAAAAAGCTAACAATATGTGCTAAATTAAATCAATGATATTCAGCGAATGAGAAATTAATTCGGTGGTAAAACCACCCTTGTCCTAAGAGGTATGAGTTCAATGTTCCATTCTAACAAAAAGTGAGGGATTGACTCTCACTTTGTCTATTGGCACTTCTAAGGACTTGTTATGGCTAACTCACTAATTAACTCCTAATTTTATACCCGAGCTTGTCAACCCAGACTTGCCTAGGTTTACCTCTTGGTTATTGCAGCGGGCGTGGGTTTACCCATCTTTGGTGGGTTCCCAGCGTTACTAAAAAAAAAAAATCAATCATATTCAGGAATCAAACTAAAGTAAAAATCAATGAGTTGGACTAATAAAGATGTATCTGATCCATCCATCGCATTTCCCCGGATGCTATAATCCCTGAAGTTCCTCCACTCCTCGAATAGCTTCCATGTTCAGCCACATCACCTGCCAGAAAGTTCACAAAAACAAAAGGGGCGTCAAAATGAATGCCATCCATCCATCGGAATCGAGGAAGAACATCATATGTGTATATATATATATATATATATATATATATATATATATATAATGTTGATTGTTACAAGCATAAAACTAGGTCAAAGTTGAATCAAAATTGAGAGATACCAAGGTTAGAGGGGTGTATGAAACAAAGTCTCGAAATAACCCAAGTCTTCTTCCTCCTGCCCTAATTGCATAAGTACTGTATCTCCCCAGGGAACAACAGGCAGTTCCAATAAAACACGATATGATTCCAGCACCTGAAACACCCAAAAGAAACCATTGACGTAATATTAGCTTCAAGGATCATTAGTTAGTTAATCTTTAAAAGACAAAAAAAAAACACCCAACCAGAAATTAAGAACTACCGAATGTTGCTGCAATGTTGCCCAAACCAACAGAGTCCCTTAAATAGCTGTAACTCCGATGATATGATGGGAATAAACCCATGTTGAACCCCATATTCTTCATCACGTAGGGCATAGAATTCTTCCACAATACCAATGGCCCTCCAGTTCTTCTTGCTCTACGATATTGAGCCAAAAGCAAGCTTCTCAATTTAGGAGGATTTGGCTCTAATAATTGACTCGCCAGGTGCACTACACAAAGTGGATATGAAATCAAGGATGCAATCCCACCAGAAATCATCCCCAAGTGAGCTTCTTGGTACAGCGATAACGGAATCCCTCCGTTCGCTGCTTTTACCTTCTTGGTCAGAAAACTGCAGAGAAAATGAGAAACACACCAAGATGTTGTTGAACAACCGTCATTAATTTGGATTTCTCTGTTAGACACATACTTGTAGGAACTAGGAAGGAGTTCTTAATTGATAAATGGACTGAGGCTGTTCTAATTAATCCTTCAATGCAATTGATTTAACAACCATTTAGAGAGTACAAGGCAATAGATTCTCCTAGCTAGTTGATTAGTACATATCAACTATCAAATCAACTATACGACTCTGTTAGATAAATTCAACACTCTAGACTTCAGTACAAACGGCGAAAAACATTGTATTTTTTTTTTTAAAAAGGTTTATTTAATTCCATATACGGTAACTTGGAAAAATACAGGGCTCAAATTAATCAGAAAAAAGAAGGGGACTCACTCAAATGATCCAAATTGTGCCGTCGTATAAGTGGCTTGAAGGAGTAAGTAAGCTGGCATCCGCTGCTCAATCATCAGAGTGTTAATCCAGAATGGATGTTAGTAGATGGAATTAGTCCCAAAGTGATTTGTTCAACAAAAACGACAATAATTAATTTGAGACGGAGAGAGTAATCAGTAATGTACAAAAATTAATAGTACTATTATTTACATTAGTCATTTCTAAGACTAGAAACCTTATAGTAACAATAATCAAGAATGAGAAAGAAAGAAAAATGCAGATGATGAAGATCTAATCGAGACCAAGAAAAAGTGGGGAAAAAAGAAAGCGCAAACAACCTTATACAGTAGCCAGTAGAAAGTGAATGATTACCTTTTGAACTGTGGTAAATGAAGCCTTGATCACCTGTGCATGTTGGCCAGGATTAATGAATTTGCGATTAAAATCCAGCGTTTTCTTCCTAAACCAGTGTGCACCAACTATTTGAAGACCACTTAACTGCCCTGCCAGGAATCCATTAACAAAAGGCTTCACATTTGGCCAAATCGTATTAGTATTTCCTCCATAAAACCCATCAGGATTCTTCCCTCTGCTTCCAGCAGGAGTATAAGAAGGAGGGCTCTCTTCCATTTGTTAGCACATAATTGTTTTTTTTTTTTTTTTTCTTTTTGGTGTTGGATGGCTTTTGGTAATTATAATTTTGTATTCTCTTAATTTCACTAGAAACAAATGTATTCAACCAACCAACCGGCTTGACGAAGAAAGTGGTTAAGTAATATGCTTACTAGGGAGAGGAGGATCCACTGCATGATTTGTAGTTTCGTTTGATCATGATGCCATCATGCTCGTGTTCATACGTTTAAGGTTTCAACCTTTCCGTACGTTGTGCAGTTTTAGCAGCTGGCAATTTTACACATTATGGTTACGTATTAACATACTAGTATCTTTCTTCTTTTTTTTCCAAGTATACAAAGAACAAAAAAATGAGGCTTTAACATGTAATAAATAGTATCAAACTAATACACCAATTCAGTTAATGAGCAACAAAAAAATCATCATGAGCAAAATAAAACTACATCATGAGCAATGGCTTTGTTTGGTTTCTTTTTTTAGTTGTGTTTTTTAAGAATAATTTAATAATAATTGTCGCATCCTAACATACTTTTTTTACATTTCTCACACACTTTTTACTTTTTTTAATAGAAAAATACATATGAAAGCACACACTAAAACCGATTCAAATATAAATAGTAAGGCCTTTCCCTTGTCAAAGACACTACTTCTCTTAAGCGAATAGATTAGTTCAATCATTCCTTCTTAGTGTGTACAAAAATTCCATATCCTATTTTTACGAAACAACCGCCGTGGTTCAAGAGACATTTTACATTCATCCAACTTTTTAAAAAATAAAATGTAATGTAAAATGAGCATTTTGAGAAAATGACCCAACAATTTTACAGGCTTCACTCCATCAATCTTTACAAACTGTTTTTTCATGAACCTTAGAAAAAGGCCCAACGTAGAGGGATAGGCCCAAAACTTGCAAAAGCCATCCCGTCATCTCCATTTTAGTCGGACGGATCACAGCGGTAAAAGCTTCTGGAGTAAGACAACGAGCATAGATATAGATTTTCATTTTCCCCGTTCAAATTGGCGGGAGATTTATAGGAAATTGAAAGGCGGGGGAAAAACCAGACCCTTTCTCTCTCTAACTCCGAGCAAAATCCAGTCTCCGTTGGTTCATATGGAGGAGGAAATCGTTACTCGGCGTTCGGTAAGTTCGGTTAAGTTACTTCCGTATGTTTCATGGCTTGTCATCTTGACCTAATTTTGTTGCTGGTTGACTTTACGAGTAGAAACGAGCTAGGGCTCAAACTGGGGTCAACGAGGAGCAAGCTCCGGCGAAGCCACGGGCTAAGGGGGCGAATGCTACTCAAGGTTTGAACGAGGATGAGGAAGAAGAGGATGAAGTGGAGAGAGAGGAATCGTCAGATGACTTTGAAGATTCTCGCCCGAGAGCTAAACGGAATAAGCTTACTGATGGTGCTTCTGCATCGGCCGGGAAGATAAATTTGCGGATGATTGGTATAATTTATTAGTCTATGGTCATGATTGTAGGGTCAATATTATTGACCAAGAATTTGATAATTTTTTTTTTTGTTTTTGTTTAAAATAATTTCGTTATAGGTAATAAATTAGTTAATCCTTAGAATCTGAACTTGTAGTGCTTTGAACGTTAGATTGGTCTTCTAGATGCTACATTAACCATTTGTATCTGATTTTTTCTAGCAATGAGTTTGAGGACTAACTGATTTGTCTGTTTTTTATACCCTAATTCAGTTCTGAAATAGTTGAAATTAGGTCAAGTGTATTTTGTTTTGTTTTCTTCTTTAATGTACTACTTACTAAACCAGTCCAAAAATTGTTATTGTTTGTTTACTGATAATTTTGTATAGTATCCATCTTGTTCCCCCGTTTTCTGTCTGCTGTAACTTAGGGTTCTGAATTGCAGAGGTTGTTAAAAAGAATGGTAAACAAATCCCACAAGTGGTCAAGCGCTGGGTTGAAAGATATGAGAAGGACCCAAAATCTGCAACTGTTGAACTTCTAGCATTGCTCTTTGAGGTGATTTGGTGTATTGTAGTACTTCATTTGAGCTTGTTGTGGTCATCATCTTCTTCTCTGTCCTTCTTTTTCTTTCCTCCTTTTTTTTTTCTTTTTCTTTTTTTCTTTTTGTTTTGTTTTGTTTTTTTTTTTTTTTGGGTTTTTGTGGGTGCCGTCGCGGGAGGAGGGAAGTTTTGGTAAGAGTTTGATATTTCCAGTTGATGATTAGAGCTGAAATTATGACAATGCAGGCATGTGGAGCCAAGTATAGTATTCAAGAAGAACTCTTGGAAGAGACTGACGTTGACGATGTAGTGGTGGCTCTTGTTAATTTGGCCAAAAGAGTATCCTTCTCTGTCGTTCTTTATATATTGTATGTTGTCCCAACACTGATCCCAATTCTTGTACACTCTCAGTTTTCCTTACATTCATGAAATCTTAGGGTGAAGTTGAAGATTATCAAAGTTCAAAGAAGGAATTCAAAATTTTCAAGGAAAATCTCATCTCCTTATGGGACAATTTAGTTATTGAGTGTCAAAATGGACATCTATTTGACCAGGTCTTGTTTGACAAATGCATGGACTACATAATTGCATTATCTTGGTAAGTTTTTTCTGACTTTCGAAAATTCATAATTATTGTGTACAGTTAAGTTCTCTAATCTATTTCATTCTTATGTCTTTGGATTATTCTAGTACTCCTCCAAGAATTTATCGCCAGATTGCTTCACTTATGGGGCTTCAGCTTGTCACATCGTTCATAAATGTTGCAAAAATGCTTAGCGCACAGCGGGAAACTACTCAGAGGCAGCTAAATGTTGAAAAGAAAAAAAAACCCGACGGACCTCGTGTGGAGTCGCTTAATAAGAGGCTATCCATCACACATGAAAGGATAACTATGATTGAAGAGATGATGCGCAAACTGTTCACTGGGTATTATTTACCTTTATGTGATGTGTTATTCTTTAGTTCTGACTTTTTAGATCTCTTTTCTCAGAAGATAAGTTCGCATTGACTGAAATTCATGGAAGAGTTTAACCTTAAATTAGTGAAAGTAAAGATCATAAAATTAACCACTGTTTTGATTTTTCCTAATCGTGGAGGAAAGTCTTTCTCCTCTGCTCAATTCGGTGAACAAAGTACAATAAAGGACTTTGCTATAGATTGCCCATTTTGTTAAATTACTTGAGCGTACTTGATGGGATAGACTGACAGAATTGAAAGCTAATGAGAGAGGCAAACCCTTGCTGTAGGGATTTAAGAAAGATAGAGTCTTTGAAAGCTGCAAAAGCTTAATATTATAGAAATCAGAAAACATCCAACAAATCCACAGAACTTCTCCTTTTATAGAGCTGTCTGAATTATTCCTTAAGCTACTAGGATTACTAATCACCTAGTATTAATGGGTCTAAAGAACGTAATATCAGACAGGAAAATAAAATACAAATGAAACTTAGTTCTTCGAAGATTCGAGTTAGTTCCTAAAATCTAGTTTAAAGTTATTTCTTGAACTTTTCCGCACCAATATATCAGAAAGCTTTGTTTGGTTTTACTTTTCTCTCGGGATACTCCTTCTGTGAAATGCTACAAGTTTTGGATGCAGGAGCGGGAAAGAGAAAAGATTGTTTTAGGGAAAAATATTAAAGTAATGTGAGGAAATCTTGGAAGCTTTTATTTATTTTCTCCAAAATTTGATTTTAAAGGAAATGGCATTATTTCGATGCGTTGCGTTTTATTGAAACTTTGGACAATATTTGAAAAGCAGAACCAACTATAGCCTAGTTGGCAGTTCATTTGGTTGGAGTACTAATTTCCCTGCATTTGGTTTCTGTCTCTGGTTTCCACAGTTGAGCTCAATATAAGCTCCTTTTGTGCCTAAATGCAAGTTCTGACTGTTTCGAATGGCGTCTCCCTTTCTGCTTTCCTTAAATGTGTCATTAGTTTGACATATATATTGAAACAACTGTTTATTTTGGTCAATTACTGTAGATGAGAGAAATGTATCTTGAATTTCTGTTTCTGTATTCTTCCATGTTTTATTCTCTTAGTATTGCGACGTGTTATTTCCATAGGTTGTTCGTGCATCGCTACAGGGATACAGATCCTGATATCCGAATGTCTTGCATTCAATCTCTGGGTGTTTGGATTTTGTCATATCCTTCTCTGTTCCTTCAGGATTTGTATTTGAAATATCTTGGGTGGACATTGAATGACAAAGTAAGCTGTTACTCTAGATGAAGCTTAACAAAGTTTTTCCCGGTGGTAAAAATTTGTGGAGTATAATGAACTAATCTTTGTCTGTTATAATGTTTGCATATGGAGAGTGCTGGTGTTAGGAAAGCATCTGTCCAAGCGCTTCAAAATCTATATGAAGTGGATGACAATGTGCCCTCTCTTGGCCTATTTACAGAAAGATTCTACAAGCGGATGCTTGAACTTGCTGATGATATCGACATCTCTGTGGCAGTATGTGCTATAGGGCTTGTGAAACAACTGTTGAGGTATTTTTGGATATAGTATGTTGTATTTTATCATTTGTAACGCAGTGTTTGTAAGTTGAGTGATTTCTTTTGTCCTCTGCAGACATCAGCTTGTTCCTGACGAAGAATTAGGTTCTTTATATGACTTGTTAATAGATGATCCTCCAGAGATCAGGCGTGCCATTGGGGCCTTAGTGTATGATCATTTAATAGCTCAAAAGTTCAACAGTTCTCAATCAACAGGTTTTTCCAACTCTGTTTTGCAACTTCAGCTTCAACCACATTTATTCTAATATCGTATTGACCCAAATTATTTTGTAGGTGGTACTGATGATTCCTCGAAGGTTTATCTTGGTAGAATGTTGCAGATACTGCATGAATTTGCAACAGATCAAATGCTTAGTATATACGTTATTGATGATGTGTGGGAGTACATGGGTGCCATGAAAGTAAGTTCATCGTATTAGATATGATTTGCTTTGTTGCATGTTTGTTTAAGCGCTTATCCAAAGATTACTTGAATTATGAATTTTTTTTTCTTTTTTTTTTTTTGGGGGTGGTTTAAGGTGAAGAGTAGCGTTCTTGTGTCAGTTTGTGAGCCAATGTCTTTATTAAGAAATATTGAAAAGAGCCTGGATGGATAAGATATTCATTAATAGCCAAAAATGTGATCCTCAATTCAATGATCCGGTATAGTGAATTGACAGTGACCAATTTTAGGGACACCAGCCGGCAAGACATAAATTCTTGACAAGTATACTAGGCAGTGATGAGTAAATTCTGGAGAGCTGAGAAAGTTGTGCTAAACCTTGATGATTTTGGAGCTTTAATCTGTGATCGTGAATTTTTTTTTCTCCTTCTGTTTTTAACAACAGAATTTCTTGAGTGCAAATCTAGTATCTGAACAAGCTTTATTCTCCCTTTAAAACACTAATCCCTCTGTTTACAAGCAAGCCCTGATACCGACCCCTCAATGACTATACATGTGGCCCATGTCATGAAATTTGGATATATTTAATTCTGATTATTCACTGTAATGCGCCTCCTTTCTTTTTGTCTGGGCTTGGTACCATCCAAAACATTCTTCAAATAGTCAGCCTCCTGTGGCACCTGAATTAATTGTTTTTTGCCCAATTCCTCAAATGATTTTGGGGAGGGCTGAATTGCAAGGTTTGATATGTTGGTGATATCGTTTCATCTATATTTTGTTACAGGACTGGAAATGTATCATTTCTATGCTTTTGGATAACAATCCATCCACTGAACTCAGTAATGTTGATGCCACAAGCATGATACGACTCATGTGCTCATCTATCAAAAAGGCAGTGGGAGAAAGGATCGTGCCTGCTTCCGATAATAGAAAGCCGTATCATACTAAAGCTCAAAGAGTGAGTTTCTTCTTAAATTAATTCCATGAACTGTAGTTACTGATAATTGATGACTCGTCATTTTGTGTATGTAGGCATTCAACTATGTCGTAGATATCTTTAGTTAGAAAGACATAAGTTTCTGCCATATGATAATTCTATTACCTTGTATTTTTTTAATACCAAGTAATGTGAATACATAAATATTGTTCCATCTATCTATATGATAACACGAAGAATTTGCCTGAAGTTTGCATTGAAATGTGGTATACAAAGTTGTTCTGTTAGAAGTTTCTGAAGCTTCATTCTACGTTAATAAATGTTTATTCAGATACAGGTTGGCAAATGCCCAGTTTTTCCCCCTTTCTGCGTTAAACCTGGAGTATATCTTTTATAGGATTGATTGATGCGTCTTAGGCTTCCATAATCACTTAGTTTAGGTGCGCTGTGAGAGTAAACTTCCCTGTTGACCATTTCTTAATGTCATGCTATGAATCAGCTTAGTACTGATTGGATCTTAAGAATGGCAGTGAGCAAATGAGACAAAAATAATTAAAAAGAAGGGAATATTAAATGGCTTTGTTGGTTTGCTACAGTTGAAATCCGGCATACCTTAACTGTTTAGATCTGCCTTGAACTAACCATCTGAATTCATCAATCCATATTCTGTGGAATATACTAATAACTGCAATTATTTGTAAATTCCTCGGCCATAAACTTCTGAAGAAAAGAAAAAGAAGGTGAAAGAAGCTGCTAAAAATCTTATTCCATTTTTCTCTCTTGATATCACAGGAATTGTTTGACAAAGACAGGCTTGATATTACCGTTGCTTTGATGAAGAACTACCCTCTGCTTTTACGTAAATTCATGGCTGACAAGGAAAAAGTGCCATATCTGGTTGAAGTCATTGTTTATATGAATCTTCAACTTTATGCTCAAAAGAAAGAACAGCAGGTGGGTCAAAAATACATTTCTCCATACCTAGTTAAGGCCACAATTTTCATGTTAACTTCAACTCTTCACTTTTGATGTCAGAGGTTCAAGAGTGCTCTCAAGCTTATTAGAGAAGCTTTCTTTAAGCATGGCGATAAGGATACTCTGAGATCATGTGTGAAAGCTTTTAGCTTCTGTGCTACTGAGAGTCCAGGAGAATTACAAGATTTTGCCCAAAATCAGTTGAAGGAGATCTCGGATGAGGTTATTAGCAGACTTAAATCATCAATTAGAGAAATTGAGGTAAATTATTGCAATAAGAAATCACTGCATTTCTAATTCAGGGCATTTATGAAAAGTTAGGTTTTACTTCTCTGCAGGATGGTGATGATGAATATTCATTTCTCATAAATTTGAAAAGGCTCTATGAATTTCATCTTTCAAGACCAATTTCTATCGACAGCTTATATGATGAATTCTCCCGTATTCTTCAAGCTTCGAGTAAAATGGATGATGAGGTTAATTTGTCAATATTCATTGATTCTCTCTCTCACTCCCCCCCCCCCCGCTCCTCCTCCTCCTCTGATGGTGTTCTTTTTTTTTTCCAGGTGATCTGTTTCATTCTTCTAAATATGTTTATGCATGTTACCTGGACCCTGGAAGCTACCACACACAGTGAAACGGTTTCTGAGGCATCATTATCTTCACTCTTATTGAAACGGGATACATTGTTTTTACATCTTGAACACTTCCTGGTCTCTAATCCTGAATTTCAAGAAGAGGGTAAACCTGGAAAGATATTAGCATGCAGGGTAAGGACTCTTCCTGACAGCATTTGTGTATGCTGAATTATTTTCTATGGGCAGTTGTCTTTTCTGGAACGAATTTATGTATTTGTCAGAGTTTCTGTGGGCTGATATGTTTTATGTTATTTTTCTTCAAGGTATGTATTCTACTTGCAGAACTCTGGTACTTATTCAGAAAGAAAGAGTTTGCTTCAACGAAACTGGAAGATCTGGGATTTTGCCCTCTTGAACCCACTATTGAAAAGTTTTGGAAAACTTGTGAGCAGCTCCTCCAAATTTCAGGTGGTTATGGCTCTATACTTTCCACTACAATACTTGTTTTATGAAAATGCTGGAAAATTTTTAATCAAATCTTTTGTATCGTGATTTAGGTCAAATAATTCTCCATTAAGTTTCTAGCACCTTAATGGAGAGGCATCTTGAAACATGTTACAGACGAGACAGAAAATAATTTTGAGTTTTGTGTAATGGTGAATGCATAAGCATGTCTCCGTTCCTTTTACAAACAGCTATATTTCTTCCCCAGTTCTTTTATTTTCTTTCGGGTAGATGACTTATGTGTTGTCTGTTTTCGCAGTGTATGTTGCCTTGTCTTTTTTTCTGAATTATTTCTTTCCGTGTTGTATTGTTTTACTGAATATGCTAGGTCCAAGGTTATCTTCAATTCTTTCACATAAGCCATCAGTTTGAATGCTTTATTATGGACTTTGAGCACCTCGTTTATTGTATTCCTTGTTAACTAGTGTGTACCAATTGCCTGGTTCTTAACTTTTTTGGGTCGGTTTTAAATAGTTTGTGTGGTTTTATTGGTCTGTAACTGAAATTTTTTAACTGTGACATTCCATGAGATCCTTGTTTGATGTTTCTACTATCCTGGTTTAGGTTAAAAAAACCGAGTGTGGATTACGAATGTCGTGATATAATACAACAAATAATGTCTCATTTCTGTTTGGTTTGGACATCAGGGGGTATTTGGTTTGGACATCAGGAGACGACAGTGAAAAGCTTTAGATCACTTTTGTGAATCTGCCTTTCTATTGTCATAACATGCGATAGCAATATTATTTCGTGAATCTGTTTAGCAGTATCCGGTTTCTTACTTTTGTCATCCTGTAAGTTTTTAAAGCATCATCTTTCTGGCATCTTGAAACATCTTACAGACGAGACAGAAGATGATGATGTCAACAGAGAATATGTTGAGGAGACCAATCGCGATGCTGTCATGATTGCTGCTGCAAAACTGGTTTATATCGGTGCAGTTCCTGAGGTCAATTACAGCTACAACTACCTCAAAGCTTGTTGGCAGTTACTTGTGTTTCTTATTTCAGGACCAAGTTGGAATTTTTAATTATCTGCTTTGAGGGTTTCTGATTTTCAGTTAAATGCTTCCATTTTTTTTTCTTTGAATATAAAAGATTCTGATTGTTTAGAGTGGTTGTGCAGAATCATCTTGGTTCAGACATTATCTCCCATTTCGTAAGGCATGGAGCAAGTATCTCTGATATTGTGAAGAATCTGATTACTGCTTTAAAGAAAATTAAGGGAGACCTTTCAGATATTTTAATAGATTCTCTAAAAAAGGTGAGACTTTTTGATTTTCATGGAGAACTATGTTTATCCTGGTGCATGCATGCACAACAATATTGATTGTTCACTTTGGTGCTTAATTGCCTTCCAGGTGCATGCAAGTCCTGATAGGAACTGTAATTATCCAATTTCTAAATTGAAGAGTGTATTGACTTTAATTTTAGCTTGCAACAATAACACACTTTTGGAAGTTTTACTTCTAGTGTTGACAAATGTATGTAATGCTTGAAGAATTTCTGTGCATTAGTTTTTGCTTATTTTAACTGATGATTTACATGCATATTTTGATTTTTGTGAGAATAGGCCTACCAGTCGCATCTGGTTGCGGCTTCTACGAGCATCGATGAATCCTTATCAACCAAGACATTTCATGATTGTAAGAATCTTGCCATTCGACTTTCTGGGCTGTTTGTGGGTGCATCCAGAGACAAGCATAGGTTAGATGAGATTCGTAAGGTTGTAGATGCTTGTATTGATCATGCATTTTCAGATGCTCCAAAGCATCTTTCTTTCTTGGATGGTGCCGTGTTGCCTTTTGTGTCTAAACTGCCCACCACTGCCATTCTTGACGTGTAAGAATTTTGCTGTGTTTTATTAATGAATGATTTGGTAACTGTTAAGGTTACACCTACATGATGCTTGACTTTTTATGAGCAGTCTCGAAAAGGTCCAAAAAAAGACTGATAATATTGACACCGATGAGGACCCCAGCGGCTGGCATCCATATCATGCATTTGTTGACACACTCAATGAGAAGTATGCCAGAAATGACGATTTGCAAGGTGCTGTTACCCCATGTACTGTGTTTCTGCTCAAATTAGTTTATGAAATCCACCAATTTTCTTCTTCCCTTTGGCATACACGTTCAAGATTCATTTCTCCGGAGTAATGGTCAAATCTGTCATCAATGCATGCAGTTACTGGAAATGCTTTTGTTTTGATCTTTCTAGCCGTTTCTGTATTTGGTTTTAAACTGAAGCTAGTGCTATGATTGGTTAGTATCTGAAAAAGTTATTTTTTCCTCTAAAATAGCTTCACTTCTGAAAAGAGATAAAATCAAGGGGGAGCTCTCTGCTAGGGATTTTTAGTATCAGTAAATGATTGATGGCTAGGAAGTTGGATAAATAACTTGTGAAGTTATCCAATGGAAGATGCTAATGTCATGAGCTTCAATGTTTTTTCCAGATGAGAAAGAAGGGACAGCAGTGAAACGACGAGGTCGCCCAAGAAAGAATCAGAACGTACGAGGAAAGAAACTTTTCAATGAGGATAGTTCGAGTGAAGACGACGAAGATTCAATCAGTGAATCTGACCAATTTGCCGAAGGTGAAGAAGAGAAGCAAGAAGACGAAGATGAGGAGGTTCCATTAATACGGTCATTTAAATCGTCTGCCAAGTTAAGGTCACTGAGGGTTTCCAGGGAAGATAATGGAAGTCAAACAAAAAGTGGGGATTCTAATCGAGGTGCAGAAGACTTGGGTGCTTCCAGAACATAAGTACGTAGGATTGTGGTGTACAGTGCATTTTACTTCGAGATAGAATACATGTGTACTGTGTCACAGGATCATATGTTTTTGTGCCATAGGAATTGATCTCCGTGTGTTTCTGTCACGACGGCCACATTTTGTTTATGAATGGGAGAAACTTTGTAGGCATTTTGTCGAATGAAGATAACTAACCTACTTTTTGTTTAAAAATTCTCCTTGACCAGTTAGCTGGCTTGAAAGCCAAAGTGACCTTCAAATCTGCCCTTCCACTTTCTTTAGTGACACTGAAGCTTTTGTCTGGTAAGAGGATGGAGGACCTTCCTGGTTTTTCTTGCTCCTTGTCCGGATGTAAATATGTCGGAGATAGTAGAATAGGATGTTGCCAGTGGTTTACTATAGTTGTTTAATGCTTAATAATGCGTCAGTCAGATCATTGCTGCTCTCTGTTTCATTTGTCCAGTTCAACTTGGATATACTCGACGTGATTTGAAATTTCTTTTGCAAATTCTGTAAGGTCAATAGGTAAACTACTCAACGTGTGATCCTTTCAAAGATATGAAGTCACTCTTTATCATAACTAGCACTCCCTCTGTCAAGATTGTCCAGGATTTTCAAATATGAAATCTCAAGCTGGACAAGTATTCCAGGACGGAATATAATTTAACTTGGCCTATACTGAAACGTCTTGATGACTATTTTGAACATGAAATGGCAAGAACCAAATTCGAAGAGCTAAAATTAATTGGTAAACTAAGATGAAAAATTGAACTCGAAGCTGCAGACAAAACCGTTCTCCCCAAAACATGGACAACACTTCTAATGCAGTGGTGAGAATAACAATTGATACAAGGCAACCCACAGAATACCGTTGTTGACTCAACATGGATAACTTTTACCCATGATTGCAATCAGAACAGGGTGTTAATGTTCAACATGTAGTATATAACTTTTACTAATGATTGCAATCAGAACATGGTTTAAATCACGAATCAGAAATTATCAATAACAGACATGGTGAGAACAAAACTGAGGGCAAAGCGTCTCAATCAGCCAACATGAATGCAAACCTTCGCCCAATTCTCTGAATTGATGACAACAACATCTCGTATGCTAAAAAAAAAAAAAATACACTAATAATTAGAACAAAACTTTATCTCCGTGCAGCAATTCTGAGCATTGGACAGATTATACCCTGAATTTCTTGCAAAGATTGCTGTATTCTTATCTCCTCTTCCACGTCCCTCTTCAAATTCCTAACATGCCTTCTCAACCCATCAGAAGATCTAATGTCCTCGCCTCTCATTTCCACAACTTTTTTAGCTAAACCCATACAAAGTGCTGCATACCTAGGCATTGTCGAATACCTCTGCAAAAACTTCAACAACATCCCAAGCTCCTCCTCTCCAGCGTCCAAATTTGACACGCAAGTCAGCAACTTTCTCCGAGCAATTAATTCCTCCATCACCGCCATAACATTCTCAGGGTTCTTGTCACTTAAAGCAGCCAAAAGAGCTTCCTTGTGCCTAAACTTCTTCAATAGCTTATCATGTGCTGCTAGCTTCACTTTCTTTGGTCTCATTATCACGTAATTATCATCCTGAGATGGCTTCTCATTTTGTCCCCTGTGGAAATACCTAAAATAAGACGGCCTCAATGCCCGCTGCCTAGTTGGCCCCTCTTGTTCATTCCCTATGTAATCTCCTAAATCCCCTTCTCCTACACTCCCCTTCACTTTCCTTCGTCCAGCATACAATGTCCCATTTGAAGTTCCAATTACCCTAGTTGAGCAATCAGGCGAGAATGCTACTGAGAGCAAAGGGTTCGGAAACCTCATTGAATGAGTGATTTTATACTTGGAATAGTCCAAAACCTTCATATACCCATCCAATGAAACGCTCAGAATTCTATACTGATTTGCATCCTCCCCGTTGCTTTCTCTTTTCCCGATTTGCCCAACGCAAAGTGAAGTCACCGCCTTGTTGTGGCTCTCCATTGTATGCAACAACCTCCCGCCTCCGATGACGTCCCAGATTTTTACAGAGTTGCCACCTGCCGTGGCAATTAATCCCCCGGAAGGGAGGTAAATTACATCTTCAACAGGTTTTCCGTGATTGATTTCCATCACGGAACCCGAATTGGAGCTGGGAACCCGGATATCCCAAACCCGAACTGTATGGTCATAAGACCCGGAGATAAACATGTCGTCGCTGACTGGAGAGGCATCCCCGCAACGGACATAGTCTTTGTGGCCCACCAGATTGGAGAGCTCTGTTTCCGTAGTGATGTCCCAGTACTTGACAACGGCGTCATCTCCACCGGAGAAGAGGTGGAGCTTGTCGTAGCGCGGGTACTGGACAAGGTGAACCGGACGCGAGTGGCCGCGGAGGCGACGGAGAGGTTGCCGGGACTTCACGTCAAACACGCGGACGTCGCCGGAATGGTCTCCGGCAGCTACGAGACGGGAGTCGGATCGAAAGGAGGCAGAGCTGACGGTGTCCTTGAACGGGGAGGATATGGTGGATTTAACCTCGAGTGTTTCGGAGGAGAAGATGGTGACGGTGGCGGAGTGGGTGACGGCGAAGTCGTACGGGGCAGTGGGCGCGAAAGCGATGGAGGTTATGGCGGAAATTAGGGTTTTAGATTGGTGGTCTTTTGGGGCTTTGAATGATCGCCAATACTTCGATTCAGCCGTCGGAGTAGATTTATTTAAAGTGGATTTGAGCTTTGGCTTGACGGCGAAAGTCTTTGTTAAGCTATTCCGAGATTGCTCCTCCGCCGCCATTTTGGCCGTCGATTGATCGATTGCCATGGCTGAGCAAATGGAGTCCAGGATGAATTTGAGAGTGAAGCTGACGCTACTCGGGTTTTTGTATATAGGGTTTAACTAGAATCATTTGGCAGTCGGGCTTGGGCCTGTTTAGACATTTGGGCTTACATCTGTCAATACGGGTTTCAGTTTTTACGTCATACCAATAATTTCGGCCCTTGTTTTTGAGATAATGTTGGGGGCAAATTAGCAATAGTAGATTTCTAAAAAAATACATAGTAGTAGTAAATTTAGTGCATATTTGAACAACGTTTTCTTTTAGTTTTTAATTTGGATTTATGAGGTGATTTAAGATATGGTTTAAGTGGAAATTTAAAGAAAATTTTGGATAGTATTTTAGTATAATGACTATTTATGAAATTGAAATAGTTCAGTAACCAAACTGAAGACTTTACAATAGTTTAGTGACCATCGACGCATCGCCCACCATCACATCACGCACCATTGAACTATTTTAATTTCACAAATGGTCATTATACTAAATACTATGTTAAAATATAGTTTAAGTTAAATTTTAAAATATAAATTGAAAAATTATATGATCTAATTGTTTGTTTTACATTGAATTTTGTGTTTAAGAGATGAATTGAGTTAAACATGTAGTTTGATATTTTTCGAAATATAAATGTCTTAAACAAGACTAATAAATGTTGCTTAGCACACAGTATAGACCACATATTCACGAAAAATTAACATGATTTTATTTTATTTTTAATATGCGGTATAAATTAATGAGGTAGAAGAAGCTTGATTATACTTTTTTCTGAAAACTCTTTGTTATACTAATACACATGGTTTGTAGGAAGTACCCTCAAAGAGGTGGAAGAATTTGGTGGTATATAACTCTCTCAAATTGAATTTGTTGTGAAAATACTCTTTCCGTCATAAAATTATTGTCTAGTTTGGATTTTTGGTTTTAATACAATTGATTTAAGAGTGAAAATCTAATTATACAACAATTGTAGGACAGAGGGAGTATAAAATAATAATGATGAGAATATTCCATTTTTTCTTAAAAAAATGCTATTGTTTTTTAAAAAATTGTTATTGTCGATTAGTTGAGGAGTAGCATTTAAGTTATAATAAACCACATGATTAGTGCTAAATACGTACCATAATAACCATGGTCCCTCAGTATTTCTTAAATTTGTCAATCCTAAATTAAACCCAATTATATTGCGAGGTAATAAAATAAAAAAGGGGGGAAAAGAAAAGAAAGGAAGAGAGAAATGCATTATTACGTGAATCCGCCTATTAACTTCACGGTGGATCCCATCTTTTCTTTTCTTTTCTTTTTATTTTTCTTCTTATATATATATAAATTCTGGAGTCTCAAAGAATTATCGCTGTCTCCGCTTTAAAGCTTGGAAACACTATTTTCCCCCAATTAACTCTCCTTTTCATACTCACAGTTCAGTCGTCACTCTCCTTTTTTTCACTTCAGCGCTCGTAATTATCAACAAGGTCAGATATATCTCTATCTTCTCGCTATTTCTCTGCGTCTTTTAATTGATTTTGTTACTGTATGGGACTTCATTTTCATGGATTTTGTCATGAGATTTTCTTTTCATTCAATCATCCATTCTTTTTTTTTTAAAATTTTTTTTGATAAACCTTTTGAAATGGATTAAAAGGCATGATTCATGGGTTCTCCTTGTGGGCAGAAAACCTCATTATACCTCGCAATTGATATTTCCTTGTGGGCTATGGTTTCTTTTGTGTGTGTGTGTGCGTGCGTGTGTTTTCCACGGTTTATCGTGGGTATTTTAATTTTCACTGCATGCAAAAGTTGTGTTGGTTTGTTTGTTTGTTTTTCCTTCCCGCTATGAACTCGTGTTCTTGAAATTCTGGTTGGAGTTAATAGGAAATGGATTTTCCCTCCCTTGGATGAAGTAACACTTGTTAGGGAACTAGTAAAGTTATGGTAATAAACCGAACATTTATTGGGACTGTATATGCGTGCCTAAAACCCATGATTGACTGCACAAAGCTTCATTATTATTATTTTTTTTAAAGAAGTTGACTAACGTAATTTGTGCCTGACATTTTATTTTTAGGTAATAGATTTGGCATTTCAGCAAAATTGAAGAACAGTGGAACTCCAGGGAGGAAACACTTTTCATGGCTGAACACTCAAACAGCTTAGTCAGAAGAAACGAGCCTGTATGTGAGAAATTTATAGTTTAATATGTTTCTTTTTGGGGATACATGTGTTTATGCTGGCTTGTTTAATGCAATAATTTTGTGGGCTTTTAGGGTTTGAATGTTAGTTTTATAGCTGTATTTTAAGTTGATGAAAGGGTTTTAATTTTTTGTAATTCAGCAGAACAAAAATTCTAAAATGACAATCTGAGGTTTTCCGTTGTGCGGGGAAAAGGAAAATGTAACAACTTCATATCCTAAATCATGTTTGTTGTTACACGGGATGCCTTTTAGGAGTTTTTTGGACGGTACTTTTCTTTCATTCCTGACCAGATGTTGTAGTTTTATTGTACTCAGACTTAGTCAACATGGGTGTAATGATCCCAAGATGGTGCCTATATGGGTGAGATGACCTAATTTGTCAGAGATTATTATTGAAGTTTTTGATCTGAATTTTGCATTGCTCTATGTATTGCTTCTTTATCTGTTTTTAATTGTCCTTTTCCGGGGTAGTGTGGCGCTATGATAATGGAAACTTGGTGTTGTGTATATATTGCTCCATTTTTTTGAATCCTGGTGCTTTGTTCCTTCGATTCTTTGCTGGAAAGTGAAGCACGCAATGTTTTTCTATTACGTTGAGCAGTATTTAAGTACTTTCGCTCCTGAACCTGCACATCTAAATGTTCATCAGATCTTTTTTTCTTTTTCAAATTTTTCTTTGTAGGAGTAAGTTTGTGTTCTTTTTTTGTTCTTAGGTCCTTGACTTTATTTCTGCGGTTAAAGGACTTCATGGGCAAAGCCTTCAGGAGCTGGGGAGGCTAATCAGGGAGGCAGAAAATAATATAATTCGGTTAACAACTAATTGTGGATTGCACGTACAGGTAGGTCTTTTGGAAATCACATAATCTCTTGTCCACAATCTTTTCATGTACTTGCACAATAGAAGTTTTCACCTGTTACTTACAGCTATTTCCTCGTGGTGACAATGCGTTTTTGCAGATAGGGGTAGATAGGCTCGTTAGGTTTCTTGCTTTGCACCTCATTGCAACAATTAAGCACTGGAGAGGTGACGTAGCACTATTTAGATACTTGTTGTCTGGGTTCCAGTTACTGCATTCCTTGTGCTATTTGGCTCCTCGTCCGCCTAAAATTGAACAGGTTGGTTGTTATGCTATTCTAGTTAACTTATCTTGAAAGTTTTGTCATGTGATTCTATTGGTTGTTGGTTTAGTTTTTTGGGACCTTTACCTTTGAATTTGAGGCTGATCTTCTGAGCTGAAGGGCTTTGATTAGAGAAGATAAATTTGAGGGCAAATCTGATTTCTTTGACGCCTAATGGTGTCTGCAACTTCTGTTTTAATTAGGAAAAGTTGGTTAACAATTACCTCTGCTACCAATACTCCTCCTTCCCGTTCTCTTTCTTTGGGAGTTATTATTTCCCATAAGTAATTGCTTTGGTTGGAAAACTTTGTTGGATATCCAGGGGACCTGGAATAACAAAGGCTTCCTTACTGAAGTGATAAATCAGAACAGCTTCATGGACCTTATATTTGGTATTATTGGTGTTTCTGAAGGTGTCATCTAAAGGTCTTTTTGGCATGGTTTTTAATGCGGATTTAGCATTATATGCTTCTTTTTGAGATTTGTATAATTGTATGTAGTGTGAGAAGTAGCCAATTTTTAAGTTGCTAACTTTTAATGGTTTTCCATGTTTTCTTTCATTTCTTTGAACTGTCTTGAAATGCAAAATTCTGGTGACATATATACATGCACACACACACACACACACATAGATATATATTAAAAATCATTTGTGTTCTTCAATTTCCTTAGTTTCTTTTCCTTTTTTTTGTCCCTCATCAGCCTTCAGGTGCATATGAATAAATGTTTTTGGGTTGTTTGTTGCCCTGAGCTACAATGTTTTTCCCCAAAGAGATCGGTGCTAATGCTCTTTTCTTGTATGTTCTTGCAGATATTTGTAGAGAATACCAAAGTATTTGAGCAGATTGTGGACCTTATCTTGTATTTGCTCACTTATCTTACTGGTTGCAGACAGGTTGCTTGCATTTTCGTTATCTACTTATTCTCCGTTTTGTAGTTCATTCATACTAAAGTTATTCTCCCCCACCATGTAGGATCTTCATGTGTCAAATCCTGCAATCCACTTGCATTCAACTCTTGTTGCCACCAGTCTACATTTACTACCGGCTTGTGTTTCTTCACAATGGCTAGATCTTACACAAGCTTTACTGCTTCACAGCAAGGTAATATAGATCTGTAAAAGCTATAATGCGCTTAAATTAGGTTGGGTAAAGCTTCAGTGCAAGGATACAACATTGTGATCTTTCCCTATGTAGAATTTCTATGTTTTTGGGCTAGTTTACTTTGTTTGTAAACTTGCTGAAGAATGTGCCTTGATTTTCACTTCGGGATGTCACTGTGATTTCTCTTATGTATTTATTGTAGGATAATTAGTTTGTTGGATTTGATCTTTGCCAGGTTGACATGTTCATGGATGTGGTTTTTGCTGCAATTCGAAGTGATGTTAAGTTTCTCCAAACTGGGTTATCAGCTGCAAATTCTGACCTCTCATTTAATTCTGTTCCTAACTTCGAAGAGAGGCTGAATCACTTATGCCAGCAATGTGAGGCTTCACTGCAGTTTCTCCAGTCATGTTGTCAGCAAAAGTGTTTTCGTGAGCGTCTTGTTAAGAATAAGGTTTGTAGTCAAGTTTTATTATTTGCAAAAATAAAAAAGTCAAGTTTTGTTGTTATTTTTCGCTTGTGTTGATATGCATAGAAATGTCTGTTCCTCTTTGCTGCTCCTTTTCATGTCATTACGATAGAAGTGAAGAGATGTGGATCCTTTTGCAGCTTTGTTGATTTCAATTTTTAAGGCTTGGTGGATCTTGGGTCGTACTTAAACAGTCTCTCTGTATTAAAGTACAGTGTTAAGTCTGCATACCTCTTGAGCCCCCAGACCCCAGTGAAGTTGGGAGTATACTGGGTGTGTTGTTGTTGTACATCTGGTGTGTCAACAGATTTTTGTTTTGTGTCATTGGAAAGCAACCTTTTTTCCCCTACCCTTTAACAGATTGCTTTTTCATTCAAGTTGATTTTGTACTTTATAATGTCAATGATGGTTTCAGTTGAATGAGAAATGAATATGTTACTTTGTTTCAAGAACAGATTGCTTGCCTGAAGGATATCCTGTGTAAAAATTCATGAGATTAATGACTTGCTTGGATCAATTGTGCTGTCCTTGAAGTTGTATGGACTTTTTAGAGCTCCCTCTGCATAAACTTCTTTCCAACCATCTTGTGAATTATTCCCACTGATTTATTCTTGGATAATATGCTCCTGATCATTTAACTTTGGAAAAAGTTGTTTCCTTGAAAATTTAGCCCTTAATTTGTTTATCTATATTCCAGTAGTTATGTGGTAAATGTGGCGAAAGCCGTTCTTGTTTTAAATGTTTCACCAGATTCTGGTCGTGCTTCTGTAATTGTGTCTGCTGTATCCGGAATTTTTTTTTCGCCGTTGAAAGTTTAGCCTCTTAGGTTTTATCTTTTTTTTTTTCCAGGAGTTATGTGGTAAAGGTGGCGTGCTACTACTGGCGAAAGCTGTTCTTGATTTAAATGTTTTGCCAGATTCTGGTCATTCCTCTGTAATTGTGGCTGCTGTTTCCAGAATGAAGTCTAAGGTTCTATCTATTGTAAGTATAACTTCTGTTGATATTATTTTCATAAGTTTTTGGAAGCTTATCCTGTTAAATAAAATTCGAAATGATTGAATTATCTGAATCAGCTGAACTACAATTTATGCAGGTATTGCATCTCTGCGAGGCAGAAAGTGTATCTTATTTGGATGAAGTTGCCAGCAATCCTGAAACTTTGGATTTAGGCCAATCTATTGCATTAGAGGTTAGTTCATAGGTCCACTGTGTCGAATTAATGAGATCTAAATACACAGATTATAAGATGTAGATCATGCATGTGGATTATTTCTGTGATAGCCGGGTGACGTGAAAGCTGTGCAAATACTGAAGTCCATAAATTCCCGAAAGATTAATTTCCCGGTCAATCTATATTCTAAAATTGTTTAAACTTGCTAAAAGATTTTGTTATAGTAACGAAACAATTTTCTTGGTGGTTTAGGTTCTTAACTTACTGAAGACAATGTTCAGTGGAAATCCCAAACAATCTTCCGAGTGCTCTTCCAGGGTTTATCCAAGAGGCCAATTACAGCTCAATGGGCTGCGTCTTGCTGACATATTCTCGGATGATTCCAATTTCCGTTCTTGTATTACAGCTCATTTTGTAAGTTTGTGATTCGCAAGAATTTGATGATTACACTGGCTATTCCATGGAATTATTGAACTAACCAAAGGCTTCTTTCTGGCTGCATTTTTTTTTTTTTTGAGTTAATTTTGAGGATTATGCCATTTAAGAGCTGATGGACAATGCTTATAATGTTTTCTTCAGACAGAAGTCTTGACAACCATTTTTTCCCTTCCACATGGAGAATTCTTATCTAGTTGGTGTTCGTCGGAACCTCCAGTATGGGAAGAAGATGCCTCACTGGAGTATGATCCATATGCAGCAGCTGCATGGACCTTGAATTTCTTTGTATCGTTAAAACAACAGAGCCCAAGCCAGATAGCTCCTACTTTCGCCCCTTTTAATTTCCATCGGGAATCATATGCGTATCAGAGAACATCATTATTGGTCAAAGTGATCGCCAACTTACATTGTTTTGTTCCTGATATATGCAAAGGTAAAGATTAAGTATCTTAGTGTTGCACCATCAGTCCATGAGTTTTTCTTTTTAATCTTCATTCTTGGTTTTTTTTTTTTTTTTTTCCGGTGTACTTGGTTCGTGAAATATTTGTATCTTTTGCAGAGGAGAAAGATCTCTTCCTCAACAAGTTTCTTCAATGCCTGCAAATGGATGTTCCTAAACATATAGATGTATCAGCTGGTGTTGAACCTGTGAAAGCAGCCATTGTTAATCGTAACCTTAGTAAGTTTATCGCTTTTATTGCTTTTGATGATGTATATGAATAAAATATTACATTATTCTTTATTATTATTATTATTATTATTATTATTATTATTTTGGTCATTTAGGTTCACTTTTGAGTCATGCGGAGTCTTTGATACCAAGCTTTTTAAACGAAGAGGATTTGAGACTATTAAGGTTAGTTGTAACTGAATGTTCCTGCATATTGTTTTCTGCTGTTGTCTGTAATTTGCAATTTCTAGTACCTCAGTTTATATTTCTGAAAATATGTAGCAGTGTCTTTGTAAACAATATTCAGTAGAGTAATTATTAGATTGGATTTACCTAAGCCAAATAAAATCGAAAACGGCATTGTTTGCAAACTAAATTATCTTCAGCTTTCTTTTCCCCTCCGAATTCTTAAGTTTTAAGGGGATTTTGCCCTTTTACTACATTGCAATTGCTTGTTTGTGTTAGGAGTTGGATGCCTATTTTTCGTGACTTTCAATTGTTTACTCTGCTTTCTCTGGCTCAATGTTAAGTATTTGTGGGCTGCTTCTGCTTGTCTCGGTTAGGTTTTGTGTGAATATACTTATTTCAGTTTTATTGCAGGGAGTTCATTAATCAGGTAGAATCTCATGTTAAGGCTGCTGGATTTCTGGAGAATCAGTATCAGGTGCATGTCTTTTTGCTGTCATAATTTATTTTTAATTTTTTTAGCAGTAACTGTGGTGAAATAGCGGACTTGTTAAACATAGTTTGATCAAACCAGCTACCTTCAAATTTAAACCAAGCCGTGGGCCCAATAGCATTAATGTCTTCTGGTAACTCTGTAGGATATCTGGCTTTGGTAACCGTAGGCATTGATCTCTGTTCTACGTGGGTAAGTTCATTCTGTGGGTTGCAATTTATGCATACTGTAGAGCTTATACAGTCTTTAGCTTTAATGCACAATTTATATCTATCGAGATTCCGTTGTAAACTCCTCAGGGAGTCAAATGTTTTGTGTAATATGATGAAACGGTCAGATCTTTTGTGTCCGGAAACATATCAATGAGTTGTTACTTCTGTTAAGAATGGATGGTTGTTGTGGGGTGGTTTGCTGTTGTATAATTTTTCATCTTTTCTTATTGGAAATGAACATTTCAATTCAAAGAAAGCTTGTAACATTTCAGGTGGCTTGTACAGAAAGATACTCACCTATCGTGGAAGCTACTAACTATAATAACCGAGACAGCAATTCAAATGAGGATTTAGAGAAGACTTTAAAGTCTCCCAAGGTTGAACAATTGAATCAGGGGAGCAATGTTGTAAATCAACCGCATGATGTTGGCCAGTTAAGTAGCACTAATAAAGTTAATTATAATGGAGAGTGGAGTAGAGACACAGAAGAAACTGAGAAAAATATTGATATTAGTGGGCCCGGTTTAAGTTCTACACGAGGAAAGGAACCTATTGATGATATGGTTCATGATACCCCTACCAAACAAGGAGCATTAGAATCCCAAAGGGAGGAAAAGATGGAAACTGTATCTAATGAAGAGAACCATCCAAAAAAAAGGAAGCGGACAATAATGAACGATAAACAAATTGTCCTTGTTGAGATGGCACTCAAGGACGAACCTGACTTGCACAGGAATGCTGCCGCGCTACAATTGTGGGCTGAAAAATTAAGTTCCCTGGCAAGTGTTTTAGCTTTAAAACTTGAATTCTTTGCTCCCTTCAGCTTCTTCTTCTTTTAAATTTTTTATTTAAAATATGTATTGGATGTTTGTATTTCTATATTGGAGTTGGACAATATTAGTAATTCATCTTTATCGTATGGCACGTTTGTCACGCAGGGTTGTGAGGTGACGCCTTCCCAACTTAAAAATTGGTACTTCTTTACCTCTTTTCTTTTTACAACGTGCTTGTGTTCAACAATTTATTAATTTTGAACAGGATTTTTTTGAGTTCGTGGCTGCTCGGAATTGTTTTAATAATATCGTCACATGTTTAATTCTGCCGAGAGCTTCAATTTACTCCCAAAACATACATGTTTGGGGAGACTTGGCTGGATGAAGTTGGAAATATGTTTATGTTTAGTGTCAATTCTTTCTGTTCATTCAACATAGATGTGGGGTTTCATCTTCTACTCTTTGGCAGGCTGAATAATCGTAAAGCTCGGATGTCTCGTGTTTATCGTGCTCTTTCTGAAGCTGACAGCTCTGAGCGACAAGGTGGTTCAGCAATTCTTCCTTCATATGATCCACCTGGTTCGACCCTTATAGACGTTAGTGTCTCGTCCTTTACGAAGGGGAATCAGATAAGTGGAGCTGGCGATACATTATTGCTAACATCAAGTACCGAGATCTCAAGGATTCCAGTGGAAGCGCCCCGTGAAATTGCAGTGGCTGAATCTTCAAATATTGAGACGGGAAAAATGGTTTCACTCTTGGATCAAAATGGCAACGAGATTGGCCGGGGAAAGGTGTTCCAGGCTCAGGGAAATTGGGGTGGAAAGAATTTAGGTGATTCAGGAATATGTGTTGTGGACATTTTTAATCTTATGATTGATAGATCGGCCAAGCTTCCGTACCCATCTGAATGGACAGGCACTTCATTTGAACAAGCCAAAAAGAATTTTGGCTCCATGATGGTATTATGGGATATGACCAAACTTGTTGAGTACAAAGGTGGGAAAATTTCGGACTATATTGCTTTTGTATAGCATCTAGGGTACCTGCACTGCAGATTCTGCAATCCCCCCTGCCTTCTGGCAGTGCTGGACGGGATTCTATGTGATTGACTTCCACAAATATCATTCGCAGTCATGGCTGAAGTGAAGTTTTCGGTCCAACAAGACTCCCTGAAACTTAATGCCTAGTCTGCAAATGAGGAATGACGCCAGACATAATTGGAATGGCTTTAAATACCATTTGCTGAAAATACTGCTGCTTTGATATCCTGGATGGTGAACATTTGTGATGTCAATTGGTCATTAATGTCATTGGTCTAGGTCTGCTTGATATCTATTCTGGCAGATAAGTGGCTGTCAAGCAAAATGATGAACGTGATACTGGAACTTGACCTATCTTCAGAAAGAAGGGCGTGAAAAGGAGGTGACCTCTTAACCCCCAGAGAACAGGGCATTCTTGCCGTAGACGGTGGAAATGGAAGCTTTGGATCATTGGATGTGGATGTGGTGAAGCGAATGATATGAAACACCGGAGATTGCGTTGGCAGAAGTGATACTTCCTCCTGCTGTTTTTTATTTGTCCAGTCACAATGTAGTATAGTCTGTAAAGCTTTAATTGCAAACTTTCTTGGAAATTGTATTTCCCTAATGATAATGAGCGTTCGACTTATATTTTAATATGTTTGGATTGTTTTTTTAATATGTGTGTTTTTAGTTGTTTTTTTATTAAAAATTTTTTAAAAAAAGAATTGGAAATGTAAAAAAGTATGTTAAAATTTTAAACAAATTTATGTGGAGCTTAATTATCAGTAAAAGCCAAAAGAAAACAAAAAAACATCAACATTTTTAACAGTGATGAACTTGTATATGAAAATATTCAATATCACCAGTAATAATAAAAACTAAAAACACACGATATTCAATATTGTAATATTCAAATTCATAATGGTGGACAGATCGGAATTTAAACAGCCCATTGAAATATATAGCCCATTCATTAATGAGCCCAAACAAAAAAAAAAAGAAATAGGAGAAGCAGATAAGTTCGAGTAGCTTCTGAAATACACGCGGGAAAAGGCATTTCGAAACCAAAACAAAATAGAGCGCGTGTCCTTCCCACCAAATATTTTGGCCAGCCTGGCGATCCGAGGCTTTCCCAATTAACCAATCAGAACGCTCCGTCTCCGCCGACTCACCTGCTCTGCTTCGCTATATAATGCACACCTCTCCCTACTGTCACTCTCACAATCCTCCGATACGATTCACTTCCAAATCTCAAACCGATTCTTCGTCTTCTTTCAAGTTTTAAAAAAATGAGTTCTCAGGGTAGCGGCCGGGGCAAGCCCAAGTCAACCAAGTCGGTTTCTCGATCATCGAAAGCCGGTCTTCAGTTCCCCGTTGGTAGAATCGCTCGTTTCCTCAAGGCCGGTAAATACGCCGAACGTGTTGGTGCCGGTGCTCCGGTCTACCTCTCCGCCGTTCTTGAATACCTCGCTGCTGAGGTGATTATTTTTTGTTCTATTCGTCAATCGTTTGGTTCCCTGATTAGTTTTTTCTGAGTATTATATTTCTAATTAGATGATTTTGCTAGTAAAAAACTCTAGAATGAAAACCGTGATATGCCTCCTGAATTGGATTCTCGTTGATTAGGGTTTTCTTTTCTCCTTTGGTTGGGTGTCTAATTTAATTAGGGTTTTAGGGTTGGATGTTTGATTGATTAGGGATTTCTGTGCTTCTGGTTGGGTAGGTGCTTGAACTTGCTGGAAATGCGGCGAGGGACAACAAGAAGAATAGGATTATGCCAAGGCACATCCAGCTTGCCGTCAGGAACGATGAGGAATTGAGCAAGCTTTTGGGTGCGGTTACTATTGCTAATGGTGGTGTGTTACCCAACATTCATCAAAATCTATTGCCTAAAAAGGCCGGCGGAGGGAAAGGAGACATCGGCTCTGCGTCTCAAGAGTTTTAGGGGTTTTTCTTTCGATTTATTTGTTCAGTATTTGGCATCTAGAAGAAAATTGGGGTTTGCCTCATCAACTAGTTACTGCTGCTATGGTTTTGTAAAACCCTAATCATGGGAATTTTGACTTCATACATACAAGTCTTCATAAATGATGATCGAGGACCCCTTTTGCCCATTTTCTATTTTTACTGTTAATTTACGGTTTATTGTTGTGCTGTGCTGTTTGATTTTGGCAGAGATATGGCATACGTGTGAATGATTCACTTAGACAGTCTATGTTGTTTATGAGGATTTGTTGTGTGTGATGTTGGTTTACCTCATTAACAATTGCTCCTCATTTTTGTAGTTTCTGTGGGTAGTTGTTCCAGGTGTGTGGGTAGCTTCGGTTCTTAAACTTATTCCAGTGTTTTTGAACCAAATTGTAGAGATACAATCCCACAAAAATCCTTCTACTCTGTGATTCCAGTTGATTAATCATCCAACTGATGATGTATCTGTTTTATTTGAGTTAGTTTATCATTGATTAGTGCTACAATCTTTTATCTTTTACTTGTGGTCTGAAGTTGGTTTGCATGGTAGCTCACCTGTGAAGAAGATTTGTTCTTCATATTAGTTAACATTGATAGATTTAACAAGACAATGAGGTCCTGTTGCCTAATTTCCCCTAATGACCTGATAGATAGAGGTAGCCTCTGGAGCTTTATCTGTAGCGTCGTGAACCAAAATTCTGGAATTATCTGTAGCGTCGGCACTGTTGTGCTAAATTCTACGAGTAAGAGCAGTAAAGTATTACAAAGCGGAAAAGAAAGCTGTTTTCATCAGACCTTCATCGATGAAGCATCCAGTTCAATACACAGTCATCTTAAACAATGTTAACTGTTGTGATTAGCTGCTAAATACATGCTGCAGTTTGTTTTGCTTTCCTTCTTTCTGGATTTATGTTTGGAAAAGTACTCTGCTGTTCTGGCCTTCCGAGTCTAAAACAAAACCACAAATGATACGATAAATTACTAGTAATCACTACTCAATCCAATGAGTAGAAGCACAATCCGATTCTGTAATTTTACATAGGGGTTTTGCTATTGAAGCTAAAATTATTGTTTTTAAGACAGTTTGAGATCGGAAAAGAAAAGAAAGGCTTCACCGTTTTTTCCTGTTTTAATCAAACATCACCGGGCTAATAATTTTGAGTGGACACTAAATACACTTAGCATCAAAATATAGGAAGCTCTTATTCCCCACAAAGTTTTTTCTGGTGCCTTATCTCGTACCACTTTACCAGATGGCGGTGGTGCCGCAGTTCAATCTCGCCGTTGACTTGCCGATTTCCAAACTATGTCTAGGTTTCCTTTCGCTTACGACTACCTTCTCTCTCTCTCTCTCTCTTCAAACTGGTATTTTTATCTTGGTTGCTGCTCTGAGCTCTGCTTGTCGTTCTTCTTCTTCCGCTCCTTTGACAGGGACGATGACTTTCGGGGAGCAAAACACGTTAACCCAATCTTTTCAATTGCTGGACAAAGCTTTTGATGCTGGAATCAATTTCTTCGACTCCGCCGAAATGTACCCTTATTCCCCCGACTTTATCCCATTCTATTTTACGCACATTTTTAGTCATTTGTATTCTCTTACTCCCTAAAATTACCCCATTTCAAACTTGTTAAATATTTTCAGGTATCCAGTGCCCCAGCGGGAGCAAACTCAGGGCAAGAGTGAGGAGTTTTTGGGCCTTTGGATGAAAGAGAGGAGAATCCCTCGGGACCGCGTTGTTTTTGCTACAAAGGTTAGCGGTGGAATCCTGCATGAGCTTTAGTAGTTTCTTTGTTTCGGTTGAACCACATTCACCTTTTAAACTTACTTTCTTGGCAATTTCGAGATAATTGTTGCTGCCATGGTATCATGTTCAAGTATCGAGTTCTTTCTGGTTTGTTACTGCTAAGGACTTGCTGATTTCATCCACTTTTAGATATTTTTGCTGTGGTTGAGCCTTAGATGCATATAAATTTTGCTTGTTCATTGGTTTCAACATGATTGATTTAAGCTTTAGTTTTGAAATCTGATAACTACGGTACATGGATAGTGAATGAGTTTTTCCTGGTTCTTGTTGGCATCTTTATTATCAAGTGTGTTTGCCATCTTTGGTTTTGATGGCTTGCTTGGATACAGGTCAGTGGACCTTCTGGGCAGATGAGTTGGATTCGAGATGGACCGGAAAGTTTGAATGCTTGGAATATCTCGGAAGCAATTGACAATAGGTCGAGGATGCTCTCGCTTCATATTTACGCTCTCCTACTTTAAATTTTAGGGTGCCCTTTGGATTTTAGTAACTACTACCAATCCCTATAAGTTAAATGCTCTGTAAGCTAATATATGCAGCTAAATTCTTGTGTTTTTTGGGGAGTTCTTTCTGACCGTGGTTAATAAATTCTGCAGTTTGTTGCGGCTACAAACAGATTACATTGATCTGTATCAAATTCATTGGCCCGATCGGTTTGTACGTTTATCCCAACTTTTTCTGCTTTTATGTTAATCCTTTATCACTGGATGTGTCAAATTGGGAACTATGGCTTCTGCAGAATTAAGTAGAGAAAAAGAATAGATCTTTATAATTTTTTATTTTTATTTATCATTATTATTATTATTTTTTAATGATTGTTGATTGGAATGTCATGCAGTTATGTACCCATGTTTGGAGAGACTCAGTATGACCCTGATCGTTATATTCCTTTTGTAAGTTTTGATGAACAACTTGATGCCTTAGGCAGAGCTGTTGAGGCAGGTAAGGTTAGTAATATAGAATTAACACTGGCCTTTGTTCTCTCTCTGTCCCTCATGCTAAGCTATATTCTGAATCTCACTATATCTGTAGATCAGATACACTGGGCTAAGTAATGAAACTCCATATGGGTTGATGAAATTCCTTGAAGTTGCACAAAATGAACCTCATTATCCAAGGATGATATCCATTCAGGTAAGTCTGAGTTTGTGATCCACTTTGGATTTTTGGAAAATTTCTTTTGCAGTTGGACCTGTAATTTCAAGCTAATTTTGAATTCCTTTTTCATTTTCTAGAACGCATACAACTTGCTGTGCCGAAGTTTTGATTTTGGGATGGCTGAATGTTGTCATCATGAGAGGTATTCTTTCATCTGTAGGTACTTAAGAAACAACGCAGCCGGTTTAACTCTTTAGTTATTTTGCCAGCTTTTGCATCCTTTACAACTGTAACTTTTAGAAACTGTTATCAACATGTAAGCTTCTTCATCAATTAAACTTTGTTGTGACATCCTTAGATATTCATAAGAGATAGAGTTCCACAGTTTCTTCATGTGGACTACATAGCTTTAGAATTACCGACATTGTTGTCGATAGGAGGGCAAGCTGCCTTGCATGATATGCAATTCATCTTGTTATAAAAGTTGAGGTTATACTGTACGTGGCTCTTGTTCTGCTTTGTTGGTCATATACAGAGTCAGTTTGTTGGCATACAGTCCTCTGGCGATGGGCATTCTTTCTGGAAAGTATTTCTCGCATGGCAGGGGTCCAACTGATGCTCGCTTGAATCTTTTCAGAGGTAACTGTCTACTTGATAATGGAATGAATATTTGAATACAGGACAAACTTTGGTGTTTTTTTTTTTTTTTTTTCCTTCCCTCTCAGTACATTTTCTTATCCTCGTAGGAAGATATGTTGAAGGAGAGTCAAGATACAACCTGTCAAGAACCAATGTACGGAAGGCCACAGAAGTAAGGCGATTCTCGTTTAAAACGGAATAGTTTTACATTATTCTTTCATGCTTGTAAAATGTAGAATCTGGAAGATACGAGCATCACTGCAATGTTTCTGTCATCTTCCAAAGTCCTTTTGCAAGTATTAAATTACATTCTCTCCAACTTGTCTCTTTATACTACCAAGCATTGGTAATTTATTTTTCTGTTTTAAGCACCCAGTGAGGCAGGTTGTGATTGGTTAAATGTTACTGTGTTCTGGTCCTTTCTAAGAGAGTATTTATAGATGTTGATTGAACAGAACGTTGGAGAGGTTAAACAGTTAAAAATTTCTTGAAAATTGTTCTGCTGTGTCTTTTATGTATGTGGATGAATTGCTTGTCTTGTATGTAACACGTGATAAATCATGGAGAACCAATTTATGAAGTTTATAACTATTTTAAATTTAACATCATGGACAATTTTGGAGACCTGCAAGTTTTCATGCCTCAATTGCATCTGTTGGATGTTGATCAACCTTCCCCATTGATTATATTTTCTGATCTCATATCAGAAGTTTCACTTTGTTGTGCAGGAATATCTTGAAATTGCTGCAAAATATGATATCCACCCAGTGTCTCTGGCAATTGGTAGAATTTCTCTCTTTCTCTCTGTATAGTCATGAATCCAAAAAAGTAGGTGTTCACATTGTGCTTTGATGGGATAATTTATCCAGGTTGTCACACAAATTGCTAAATGAGTTTTCCCAGTTTAATCATTTTTGCATACACCTGGTATAGTCTTGTAAAATCCTATAGATAATCCATTCCCACAGATCAATGGGGTGGCATTATCTGAGTGTTTCCTCACCTCTCAACATATTGAGGTCCAGAATCAATCTATTTTTTTCATGAGACAGTTGTTATCGTAGCCCTGCAGGAGTGTTTTATTTTGATTTGCATTACTTTTATTTTTCCAAAGAATCAAGTTGCGGGAATATTGTAGGTATTGTAAACTGGTGTATTGTAGTTTTTCTTCTAATACCTCACTTCAAACTCCTGTATTGGTACCTTCCATTTCCCGCATATATTCTCTATTTATCAGCTTATCCTCAATTTTCTATTTATTTAACATGAATATCATTATGTTGAGCAGCCTTTGTTATGAGACACCCTCTTGTTGGGAGTACCGTATTCGGAGCAACAAAGTTGTGGCAACTTCAAGAAGTCCTTGATGCCTGCACGGTCAGTCTGAGTCCTGAGATCATTACGGACATTGACAAGGTTCATTCAAGGTTCCCAAATCCCTGTCCCTGACAAGTTCTAGTTTTCTGATTCGAGGCTCAAACTTAGCAGTTTCTCTGATTTCTCTTCATTGCCTGTATGTCGATAGCCTTGGATTTGGAATATAGTTACTGAGAGCTGGTTTCTCTCCTGAATTTCTGTTTTTCCGGGAACTGGATCGGTTGATTGAGCAGGGCGCAAGTGATGTACTCCTTTTCAAGTTAATGTAGAAGTATTAGGTACGTTACTTTTTCTTGCCTGTGATGCTACATGTAAACTGTAAAGTTGTCATTAGTAGGTTACTTCTTAATGAACCTCCACTTTTGGAGTGACCACTTCCGATGTGTTGCGAAGGCTACCTCTATAAAGTAGTACTTTATCCGTCTCACTTTAATAATTTACTTTATCAAACTAAGAATAAAGTTGACTATTAAAGTGAGACAGATGAAGTGACGATAGTAGATCATCATAAAGCTGACTATTAAAATGAGACAGATGAAGTGATGATAGTAGCATCACCAAATGGAACTATCTTAGGCTCGTAACCGTTGGGTCATTCGCCCATATGTAAAGAGTTTTCCGAAGTTACAGCAAACATGTGGCCTGCTTGTAAAATTAAAACATCAGTGCCAGCTACATACAGTTGAACCAAGCATTCAATGGAGAGCAACCTTGTGGAGGGGAAGACTTAAGAGTTAAGATCTGTCCCCCCGTAAAAATGGAGTAAGAGAAATAGAACTACCCTTATTCCCATAGGCCATAACCAATCCAAATCCTATTCAATTCAATCGATCCACCAACATATTAGTCCAACTTCTTTAACTCACTATTCAATTCAACTGGTGCACACAATTCATTTGCCAGTTTGCCCACCACAAGATTTCCAATTTTGGACCAGGCAAATTGATTAATACGTGAGACTTAACACCATTAGGGTTCTAGATGTACGATAAGAGATCCACAATACTAAATCGTGGTTGGTTTTAAATTGAATCAAATTACTGAGTTTTCAAAAAAAAATAATAAATAAAAATCAAATTACAATAGCGATTTTATCAGGTCAAATGATTTGAATTTTAGCTTGAGCAACTACTTTTTTATAATTATAGAAGAAAGATGAGAATTAGTACAAAATCTGTATATTTGGATTTGGTCACTTTGACGAGTCCATGAAGCTACTATAAACAATTCAAAACTAACTCGAAGCTCTTGACTTGAAAATTGAAGTGAAACTTTGGAGCCGTTTGACCGTTTGTTATTACCATTTGAAGCCTTTCTTAAGTTGCACGATTTGCCAATCTGTCAACTGATCTGGAAATACCAAATGAGGCTGTTAGTCTGTAAACAAAAACAGTTCAGTTGACGAATTTGCAAACTACTGAGGTTTTTTTACTTTTCCTTTTTTATCATTTATTTTTAATTTTTTTTTTGGGGTTACAGAGTTGACAAAATTTTGAAACACCCACACAGCTCGATCAAATACATCGTTTTTCTGGGGAAAAAAAAAAAAAAATCTCAGACAGAAAAGAGGAGAAAAAAAACTGATGTAAGCAAAGATGCCAGCTTTCTCTCCTTCCCTGTCCTGAGTTCTTCGAGTTCTCTCTCTCTCTCTCTCTCTCTCTCTCTCTTTCAATTTACTGTACTATCTTTTAATTTTTGTTTCGAGCCCTTCTTCTTTTTTGTTTCCTACTTTGTCATCATCATCACTTTTTCTTCGGCCATTGGTCGGGACGGGGGCATTAACCTTAACCCCACCGAAAAAGAAAAACACACACTCCACATAAACCCCCCAACGAATTAAAAATTTCCCACCTTTTTCCCTCTCTTCTCCACAGCATTCCTGCTATTCTTCCTTTCTTTGAAACTTCCAGATTAAGGAGAATTTTTTTTTAATTTTTTTTTAATTTTTCCCTGAAAAAAGATGGGAAAATACAGAATTAATCAAAACCTTCTGTAAAACCTCTCTTACGAGCCGGGCCGGGCCGGACTTGATGACCTCCCGGCTGTTCTGATCCCAATTCTGTCCCTTTCCCACGATGTTATCCATCTGAAATTGATGGGGTTTTACTTTTACTGATCACTGTTATCTTCAGAACTAGAATTTTCGCCTCTTTTTTATTTTTGGGGTTTTGTTCTGGCATCCGTGATCTGGCTTTTTCCAAGTTCAAAATCTTTAACATTAAATTCAATTGATTGAGAGTGGTTGGGGGTAGGTTTTAGCTTTTTGGCCATTTTGGGCTTCGGTTGTTGATGGGTTCGAAGCCATGGCTGTATCCAGCTCCGGCCTATCGTCCCTTCGATACTTTCTGGGGCTCCGACGACGATGCCCCTGGCCCACGCTGTGGTCACACTCTTACAGCTGTTGCCGCCACTAAAACTCATGGTCCCCGCCTCATCCTCTTCGGCGGCGCCACCGCCATCGAGGGCGGCAATGGTGGTGCTCCTGGCATCCGTACTTTCTCTTTCCCTTTATTATACTTTGCTTTGAAAAATTGATACGATAGTTGCTGAACTATTGCTTGTAATAATCTTTTTTATTCAGGTTTAGCTGGTGTTACGAATTCCGTTCATTCATATGATGTTCTCACTAGGAAATGGACCAGGCATGCAATCTCCTACTTAAATCTTTCATCTTTAATATGCATTTTTTTAATTTACTGTATCAGTGTTTCTGGAATTAAGGATTAATTAGTTCATTGTCTTAATAATTACTGCTCAGACTACGGCCAGCTGGTGAGCCACCTTCTCCAAGGGCTGCCCATGCGGCCGCCGCAGTGGGTACTATGGTAGTGTTTCAGGTAATTAGGAACAGAAAACTTTAATAATTAAACTGAATCATTTGTTTCTTTCATGTTGTTTGCGGCTAAATTTGATGGTGGTTTTCTTTAGGGTGGGATAGGTCCTGCGGGGCACTCGACTGATGACTTGTATGTTCTGGACTTAACTAATGATAAATTCAAATGGCACAGGTATTATTTTGACAGTTTTTTCCACCTTTCCCATATTGCTTGGAGTTTGAATGTGACTTGGTATAATTGTTTTTTTAAGTGTAGAGTTGTAGTTCAAGGACAGGGTCCTGGGCCGCGATATGGGCATGTAATGGATTTGGTTGCGCAAAGATACCTTGTAACTGTTACCGGCAATGATGGTTAGAACACTCTTTCTTCATCATTCCTAGTTTTCCTTTCAGTTTTTGGAGTGAAAACTGTCGTATATGTGACTGCAATGATTTCTTGGAACGGTTATTGCAATCATTGCATTGCCTGTTAAAATAGCACTTTCAAGACCCAATGTATAAATGGAACCTTGTGAAATTTACTCATGAATGAATCAGCATTAGTAAGTTAAGCTACACATTATGAATCGGCTTCGTAGGTCTTTTTTCTGTTTGGTTCTGTTTGTGATTTGAAATCTCAAATTTTAACTCTTCACTCATTATGAATCTGTTTCTTGGTTTTGTTTTCCATTTGATTGTATTTGTCATTTGAATTTCACCTCTTCGCAGGGAAAAGAGTGTTGTCTGATGCCTGGGCTTTGGACACTGCTCAAAAGCCGTATGTATGGCAAAGGCTTAATCCTGAAGGTGATCGGCCATCTGCTAGAATGTATGTATGCAACCATTGATTTGCTTATGCATTTTCATGTCTTATTTCTCTATGTAATTATTGCTACTTAGTCCAATTTCATGCTTCCTTGTAAGCAGTAGATACACATTGGTGAATGCATATGTATGTGAAGTTTGTGATTGGTTGATAGGTATGCAACTGCTAGTGCTCGGTCAGATGGCATGTTTTTGCTTTGTGGTGGAAGAGATTCTTCTGGAACGGTAAGGTGAATCTACCCATTAAGTGTTCATAAATTCAAAATACTTGTTAACACATGAAACAACAAAGTTACTCTTTGTTCATCTAACCAGTAGGAATTCATCTTTTTTTTTCAAGAATCTACTGATGCTGAGTTTTTATCTTTCTGTTATCCTTTAATTATCCGGGAAAAAGTGGCTTACTAGGTGCCCAGAAGTTCATACACTTTTACTTCTTTGATATTGCTTTGAGTTGGAGTTTGCCTAAAGCTATAGTATAATACCTTTTCCGTATGATAGCTGACTAGTTATGGATCAGATTTCGATGCTTTCGGATGTTAGCAGCATCGACGTACTTCTACAAGTACGATTGTCTGGCAAGGGATCATTTCAATGTCACTTGTTTGCTTAAACTAGTGTGATGGTTTAGTATCCTTCTGTGGCTTGATTGGATTATGTTTCTAAGAGAACAGGTGTCTGAAGTTCTTGCTTATTTCTATTGGCTCTGTGTCTCGTCTTGGAACCCATGACCTGGGCCGTATGACTTTTACCAATGTGAATTTTCTCTATGTGGTAGTCTAAAGCTGTTACTTTATGTACCGTTGCAGCCTCTGGGAGATGCTTATGGATTACTTATGCATAGAAATGGCCAGTGGGAATGGACTCTTGCACCTGGAGTTTCACCTTCACCAAGGTATCAACATGCGGCGGTAAGTCATAGGCATTTTGGATACACTAGTAAATTATGTTTATGTAGAAGCCCATGAATCTGTCTTCCCATTTATTCAATCATCAATTTAGTAACTTGGTAGTTCCCTCCTTCAAATGTCAGGTCTTTGTTGGTGCTAGATTGCATGTGACTGGAGGTGTTCTTCGAGGTGGACGAGCAGTTGAAGGTGAAGCAGCTGTTGCAGGTGGGTGATTAGTTTGGCTTTCTAATTTTATTACTTCACCAATTTGACATCCTTTTTGATCAGGGGCTTACTAACTGCTTAACTGATTCTTTTGATAGTGTTGGATACGGCTGCTGGTGTTTGGTTAGATAGGAATGGGTTAGTTACTTCTCCACGGGGTGGCAAGGTACATGCAGAGCATGATCCTTCATTGGAGCTGATGCGACGCTGTCGTCATGCAGCTGCATCTGTTGGTGTTCGTATCTATGTTTATGGTGGTCTTAGAGGAGGTAACAATAAATATGCAAATTCAGCATTCCATCCTGGAGATACAATTTTATGCAAAAGCCTTTTCTTTCTTTTTGTTTTTGTTTTTGTTTTTTCATTGCTTTTTGCCTCGTTATCTCTGAGTTACAAAGCCAATAAGAGTATAAGTGATACTGCGACTATGAAACATAGATGTGAGAAGTTGAAATGTCAGTTTGTTATATATCACAACATGCACACATAAAAATTTGTAAGGTCTGATTGTTGATACCCCTTCTTATCCAGACTTCCTGGAGCGAATGAGATTCTGTCATATTGAGTGAGTTCAGATGGCAATCATGTTCTTCTAGAATCTAGATTTTGTTTGTCTTTTCTATGTGCAATATAGCATGAGTAGCTACTGGTACTTTAATTTATATAGGTTGGAGTTCGCTAGGAATTTTTAATTGTGCCATGGTCCAGCTTTCAGATGAGGAAAATTTTCTGTCTGGAGCAGGATTCGCTGCTAGTGTGTTACTTCCATGCCATTTATATGTTGTTGATACTTTTAGAATAGTTGAGGTTGCTGTGAGGTATTCCTGACCTTTTTGAGTGCAAAATGATCTCTCAAATGGCATAGTTTGCCGACAAATTTCTTACCTTATTTCTTAATGGTGTTTCTTAATGACTTCTTGTGAGAAACACCATTTTGGATGTGTCCTTTGACAGTTTGTGGATGATACGATATACTAACCTTCCTCTCATGTAGGGGGCTTCTTATAGAATGGAGAGCTTTATTCGTGTCATGATACTTTCTCCATCTTTTCCTTTAGCTCAGATTTTTAACTGGAGCTGTTTTATAATTTGTTTCATTGCTTCATGCAGATATTTTGTTGGATGATTTTCTAGTTGCAGAAAATTCTCCATCACAGTCTGATATGAATTCCCCTATTTCCACTCCTGAAAAGAATTCACGAAGTACTAGCCCAAGATCCCCACAATCACCCGGATCACCTACAAATGGAGAAAATGAAGTTGCCTCGTTTGGCACTTTGAGGTTTCATTCTGGTCCCAACTCGTAACTTTTTCCTCTTAAGAGATCTTTGTGAGAACACTCAGTTTTGAAACCATTTGCAGTATGGACAGAGATTCGATGGAAAAATTAGCAGAGGCGTCTGCTGCCGAAGCAGAGGCTGCCAGTGCTGTCTGGCAAAATGTTCAGACAGGAGCCTCTACTCCTGAAGAAACATCGGTATCAGATGATAACTCTCAAGTCGCAGATACTACGTCAGAGGGAAGTGACAATGAAGTTGATGTTCGGCTTCACCCCAGAGCTGTATGTTCTCTTACACTTCAATGTACTCGTTTTGACAAATCTTATGCCATGATATGGATCATATCTTGCCTGAGTAGGACACGGGCCCAGTGACTCCTGTTTCTTAGTCTGATTCTCATCTATAAGCTGGTTTGCTTTCTTCAGGTTGTAGTGGCAAAAGAGACTGTAGGGAACCTGGGGGGAATGGTCAGGCAGTTGTCACTGGATCAATTTGAGAATGAGAGTAGAAGAATGATTACACCACAGAACGAGTTATCAAATCCAACCAAAAAATTTATGCGGCAGAAGTCTCCTCAAGGATTGCATAAGAAGGCAAGCTTTACAAGTAGCTATGTATTGTATATAAGAACATTTAAGAATTAGGCATTTTGTTATTCTTTCCTGACATTTTATACTATCATTCATTTCGTTGCAGATAATATCAACCCTGCTTCGTGCCCGGAACTGGAAAGCTCCCCTTAATCGAAAGTTCTTTCTTGATTCTTATGAAGTTGGTGAACTTTGTTATGCTGCTGAGCAGATATTCATGCAGGAGCCGACAGTTCTCCAACTGAAAGCTCCTGTCAAAGTCTTTGGTGATCTTCATGGCCAGTTTGGTGATTTGATGCGTCTCTTTGATGAATATGGATTTCCTTCTACTGCAGGAGATATTACGTAAGCTGCGTCTTTAGTTTGTTCTTCTTTCGACAATATATCTCTTTGAAACTGCTTGACATATTGATAATTGATTGATTTCAACATATAAATAAGTGTCGATGGTGTCTGTTATTTCCCTTAGTCTTTGGTTTTGCATGTCATTTGGAGAACTCATGTCATTCATTACCCTGTGCTGTTTTTTTTTTTTTTTTTGGTTGGGGGTGGGGGGTTCATGTACCTATCATATGGTCTCAGTAGCGTATGCCTATTGTTTGTTGCAATGCTTGTTACTCCTTCTGAAGCTGCCTTCAATTTAAATTTCTGCAAAATCTTTGACCTTCTTACACAGATTATTATTTGGTTTATCTTTCAGTTATATTGATTACCTTTTCCTGGGAGATTATGTTGATAGAGGGCAGCACAGCTTGGAAACCATCACCTTATTACTAGCACTGAAGGCAAGCTTCCATGTTTTATAAATGGGCTCAGAAAAAGTTGGAACTTTTCCTTTTATTTCTAGCTTTTGGTCCCTATAAAGAGTTGCTGTTCTGTTTTTGATGTGCAGATTGAATATCCGGAGAATGTTCACTTGATACGTGGGAATCATGAGGCTGCTGACATTAATGCACTTTTTGGTTTTCGCATTGAATGCATTGAGAGAATGGTATGTTCAACTTTGTGAAGTCTGGTTATTACCATGTTATGAGGTATTAATTGCTGCTTTTCTACAGGGAGAGAGTGATGGAATATGGGCTTGGACTCGGTTCAATCAACTATTTAACTATCTTCCGCTGGCCGCTTTGATAGAGAAGAAAATTATCTGCATGCATGGAGGAATAGGGAGGTCAATACATTCGGTGGAACAGATTGAGAAGATAGAGAGGCCTATAACAATGGATGCTGGATCTTTAGTCCTAATGGATTTGCTATGGTACATTTTGGTCTGTATGATGTAATTTGACTGGCATTAAATGCTTTCTCACAGTTTCTTTGCAGGTCTGATCCAACAGAAAATGATAGCGTGGAGGGCCTTAGACCAAATGCAAGAGGGCCTGGACTTGTTACTTTTGGGGTATGACATTTCTATACCTATTTGGAGTAATAAAAATTAGCTGACTGGAGCAAATTGGTTTACTTTTTTATGTGAACTGCTCCGGCTCCCTGGACTGCAATGGCTTGCCACATGTCGAAGTCTTCTCTAAAACCATTTCCATTGTGTTTTTGGTTTGCTTCTACGGAAAATTGTCCATTGTTGCAGTTTTTTACAACTATTGAAACAAAGGAGACTATGTTCAAGATATGGAAAAACCTGTATGAACTGTTGGAAGTACCTGAACTGCTTAAAGGCTTTTGTAGAAGTTTGCTTTTTTTTTTTTTTTTTGGATTAAATGCTGTAATTATTGACAGTAACACACTGCAATTTTTGACATCATCAACTTTTAGTGATCATGATCTTTGGTGTTTCTTGATATTCTTGCAGCCTGATCGAGTAACAGACTTCTGTAAGAAGAACAAACTGCAGCTTATCATAAGAGCTCATGAATGTGTGATGGATGGGTTTGAACGTTTTGCCCAGGGGCAGTTGATTACCCTTTTCTCTGCCACTAATTACTGTGGTAAGATTTTTTACTTGCTCTGTTTGGTTTCTTTTGTGGTGATGGATTGCTGTCTAATTTGGTAAATCAACTCAGGAACGGCCAACAATGCGGGGGCTATTCTGGTGGTGGGCAGAGGGTTAGTCATTGTTCCTAAACTGATCCATCCATTGCCGCCTCCACTTCAATCTCCAGAGACATCTCCTGAACGCATGCCTGACGAAACCTGGATGCAGGTAAATCATCTTTAATCCATTTCCTTTCACTTTTTTTATCTGCAATTCATTCAGTTACAAGGCAGCGAAAAGTGGGAGATCTATTCTGCTCAGGAGCAGTGGTCTGATGATCTCAATAAATTTGATTGTTCTGATTTCAACAGGAACTCAACATCCAAAGGCCACCAACTCCTACCAGAGGAAGGCCTCAACCTGATCATGATCGAAGTTCACTTGCCTACATTTGATGACTGTTTGATCTAGAAATATCGTAATAGATTAATGCTGGAATCTTGGCTTCATTGGTTGCATGTGTTGAAACTGAAAAGGCGGGAGCAGGCAATCATTGACCCCGGTAAATTAACTTCGTATAGCAAATTGAGATTCAGAGCTGTCGAAATGAATTGCCAAGTAGCTATCCCGTGGGTGAGCCGAGCCGACTGTGATGCATGAAATAGCTTTTTGTTTTTTTCTTTTATTTGTGAATAAAGAGTGTTTGTATGTACCATAAGGCTGTAACATAGAAAGATAGTTTTGTAGCCATATAATTCGTTAGTGATGTTTAGCAAAAGTTACCTACAGCTGTAGAAAAATAAAGCTGTTAATTCTTATCCTTTTTTGGGTGATTCAAGTTATAGTTAAATGAATGAATAGTTAAGATTCGGTTTGTGAACGTTCATTCACATGTGATTGTTGCGTTGTTGCTGGTTGATCATGAAGGTTAATAGGAAGCAAGCTAAGGCAGAATTAGACGTTACCGTTCATTTTCTTTAGCTGGTTCCAACAAAAAGCATAACTGTTTCTATCTGAAGAAGACTTTTAAAGACTAACTGGAAGGATGGTAAAAACTGTTTAGACAGTGATGAGATGTGTTGGTGCAATTTTCGATTATTTTTAAGTTACGATTTCATATCTTAAACGTAACTAGTTAAAGTTACTACTTAGTCTATGAGGGACAAGAGGAAAATATCGGATTAATCAGACCGTTTTATGACTGGACTACTCAATTTTTGTAAGACTAAATTGTATAATCGGTTCTTTACATTAACACGTATCTGAAGTGAGTCTTTACCTTTTATTTTGAAACTATTTTGTTCCTTATTTACTGTCCTGTCCCAAGTTCTATCCGGAGGACCGTTCCAGATTAGGTGTATTTTTTAATACTATACTCCCTCCGGTTCTTATTATAAGACATTTTGACTATTCCTAAGTTCAACCTAGTACGCACTTTAATTGACAAAAAAACGAATGTAATAATATATTTTTAAGGTTTTTTTGTCAATAAAAAATGAATACTAGGTGGAAACTTATGACAAATCAAAATGCCTTATATTAAGAATCGGAGGGAGTATAACAAAAGGAAAAAGACACATTATCATTATATTAACAATAAAATTCAAATAAAATTTATTTAATACAAAAATATTTAATTTTTTTTTACATTTGCAAAAAAAAAAAATCCAAAATTTGAATTTTTTTAATTTTTTTAATTTTTATTATTATTAAATAATAATTTTAAGTATTTTATATTAAATATAATCTACATTTTTCTTTTTAATATGTAGTATTATTTTGAAGATACCTTGGTCTTGGGTCAACGGTCAAGGGACCAAAATAGCTTCAAAATGAAATGTAAAAAGTCACCTCATATAAATGTTAATAATGTAAGGGATCAAAATTGAAAATTGACCAAATGTAAGAGACCAATTATGCAGTTTAATCTTTTTGTAATGATAATTTAATGGAAAATACGAAAAAGAGCAAACCAGAGAAAAGGACTTGAATTGAAGTCTAATGGAACATCTGAATGACCGTAAGGTCCAAGGCTGATTACTTCATCAAAGTCATGTCTGGTGTTTACTTTCTTTTTTTAACCAAAATGTGTACAATTGCCATGTGCCATACCTGCACACCGAAAGGTGGAAATTTTCAGCATGAAAATGAGCATGACATTATGATCAAACTGAACTATACAGCCTTCTCTATATCTTCCTTATCTATTTCTCCATGCTGGTTAGTCCAACTATTTCGTTTATTTGAGCAAGGAAATGCAAGAAAATAGGGGTGGTTCAGATGGGTCTGTAGTGGAATGTTGGGGGAGCCCTCCTAACATTCCAGCAGCTAGCACAGTGAATAATCCTGATGGGTTTTCTAGAGGCAACAACACTAAAGCAATTTGGCCGAATGTGAAGCCTTTTTTTAATGGATTCCTGGCAGGGCAGATAACTGCTCTCCAAATGATCTCTGTGAACTGGGGTCATAAAAAAGCGTTGGATCATATGGAAACATTTCGCAATCATCCTCATTTTGCACAGATGAAGGCTTCATGGTCTACCTACCAAAAGGTGATTACTTCCAATATGGTATAATTTTGTAAGAGCTATTTGTGCATTTCTTATAGTCTTGTTTTATATTACCTGTGAATCTGTTCACATTTTTCTTGTTATTACATGATGTGGGATGTTTAGATAGTAGATGATAGCTTGTGCATAATGGATGATGTCTCTGGAACATGAGAAAAGAGGAGTCTTTATCTTGGTGAAAGTATAGCAGTACTTTTGCTAAAGCTTTGGATTTAGAGGAATGATTTAACTCCTACTTCATCCAGTAGTGAAATAGAACTGCTTAAGCTGAAGGTTTAATCTTTATAGTCTAACTGTTGAAGCAATTTTACAACTTTACAACCCCATTATATTAGTTTTGTCATCTCATTTTGACAATTGGGGTTTACAAAGACAGATCTATGTTTTGTTACTCATCAGATATCTCCTGTCTTAATTAGTCTCGTCATGAATAATTGAATATGCTCCTCATTCCTCTCTTCTATTGATATTTTGTCTTTGTGATCGGCAATGCAGTAATCTTTCACTTGCAACCATTATTCTTGCACTGTGATTTTTCGCCAAACTAACAACCCTTCTTGTTTTGGAGCAGCGGATTCCAGCTCTCCTTCTCCTTCAAGCGACATATACCACTGCACGATTTGGGTTATTTGAGTGAGTCCACCTTTTTCTTATCTTAAGCCTCTGATTATTGGTATGGCCCATACGGTATCAAATATTAGTGATGTCTGCCATTTCTGTTGCTAGTTGCCTGCCTTATACAGCTTGAAAAACTCGAATCTCTTCTATTGCTGGTTGATTTAAAAGAGGTGATTGAGAATGTGAATGACTTGATGGATGTTTTACTTTGCTGAATGACTTGAATTATTATACTTTCTGAATAGTAAGTAAATCAGTGTTATTGAGGGACAGAAAAGACCCGAGTGCATTTACAGATATATTTTGATTATAATTGTTGTTTAAATAAACTTTTATGATGTTTACATCTTTTCCGGCTATCATCTGGCAGTTATTTGACCGAAAAAGTTAAAGCTGCAAATCATGGCATTCCATTGTCGCTGTACCAAGAAGCCTGCTGTGGGCTGATATCTGGTGGCTTCGCATCCTTCATTTCATATCCTTTAGCTGTAGCAGACGCTTCTATACTGGTTGGTAATTCTCTTCAATCAGTGAAGCCCAACCTCAACTTGAGAAGTGTGCTTTTCAATCAATATCTCATGGTTAAAAATGAAGGGATGTTGGCATTATGGAAAGGTTCTTATCGCTGTGTGACCAGATGTATGTTCTTCAACATGGGGTTACTACCATCATACCATCGGAGTTATAGTTACTTTAGGGAGTCAGTTGGTCTGGACAAAACTCAAGCAATATTAGGTGTTTCTCTCTTACAACCTGCATTGCTTGTAGATACTATGCCACATTTTGAAATCAGCATTGTTGTAGTCAATCAGCACTGATTTCCTATCTCTCTTACTTGTTTCTTTGGTGTCTCAGGAGCTGGAATTGTATCGGCTTTCATTGGAACTGCTTGTTCTTCATCGTGGTCACACATTTCTACACTTGCGCATTTCATAAACAGTGAGAGTGGTAAAAAGTGTTCATACAGAGACTTTTTGTTTTTAGTTGCACATCATTTACGGCCAGGGGGAAAGTTCAAGTTCTATTCAGGAATACTAAAAGAGTTTGGTTGGCGCACTCCTGTTACATTGGTACGTCGTCCCTCAAAACTTCAACTATGTATTTGGATACGCATGTATTCTTGCATTTTTCATCTCTTTTCCTCTTAGGACCTGTTCGAGTTTCTGACTTTTTTCGCTCTCGAGTCTCACTTTTCTTTGGAAGTTTTCATATGGCATCCCCTAGTATTGAATAGATGGATGGCACTCATTTTAGCAACTTTTTCTTGACTTCTTTCGGGCAGATTACATGGGTGAACTTGGAAGCTGTCCGAGGATTTGAAAAACACATATGAAGGGTTTTAGCATTCGGGGAAATGCGACAGATGGAGTTCATGTTTTTCCTCCCTTCTGATGAGAATGAAAAATATGAGAAGCTGACTGACAATCAAATCGCATTTTGAAGATTCAAATTCTGAGAAATTCAGTGTGTTAATTATTTTCTAGTGCTTCAAGTTTTAGCTGAAACTTTTCCCTTGGTTTTTTGCTACATTAATGTGGTGAAGTTTGAACTACTTTAGCTTGCAATTACATCAGTGACATTTGACATCTTTACTTTGAAGGAACTGATTATAGTGACACTGCCAACATCTCTAGCTTCATATTTAAGTCTTCCATTTTTTCCAATCAGAGATTTTCTTAATCAATGCAAATGAGTATGGCTTGATGAAAAGCTAAATCCACACCCACGTTGAGCTTGTTAAATAAACTACTTTTGGTGCAGCTACAAAATAATTAGGGATCAAAAGTGAGCAAAATTAACAAATAAATTATTAAAATGAGATGAATGGAGTATTGTTACAATGAAACGCAAGAGTAATGATGTAATGGGTTACAGTAACTAAAATATTGCACACTCCGAGGGTTTTTTTTCCCCCCAGTTTACAGTCTAATTTGATTGACCAAAAGGTCCAAGGCTGGTATGCACGCAAATCGAATCGCAGTCTCTTTTTTTTCACTTTTTGCACCAAAATGTTTAAAACAGCCAGCTGCCATAGCTGTACAACAGAAAGGTGGAGCTAATATATCTACATGTAGACAGTGATAATTGCAGAAAATATAACTTAGCTTAAACAAATTTCTTAGAGAGAGGAAACAAAATTGGAAGGTACCAAAATGAAGGGCCGACGAAAATATGGCTCTCCGGCCTATAACAGAGGTGCAGCAGCAGCAGCTACTGCTTTAAGCGGCATTGTTTTCCATCCTTTTGATACCATCAAGGTCTGTAAAAACACCAATTTCCTAATGTTGTTTTTAGTGTCACTATTTTGTTTAGTCATTGAGGTTAATTTTATTTATTTATTTATTTTTTGTTAAATCTGTTCACAGGTGAGAATACAAATGGGTCAGGGACCAAACTTCCATTTGATCACCAACATGCTTAGAAATGGAGGAATTGCAAGTTTCTATAAGGTAAATCGCCAGGCTTTCTATAATCTCTAGTTACTCTTTGGTTCAAGACAATTAAACTTGACCTAACGTTATTAGTCTCTCTTGGCTGTTTTTGAGTAGGGATTGTCCGCTGGGCTGCTAAGTCAAGTGACAAGTTCAGCTGTTTGCAGTTACTCACTCAAGTAAGTGTCATCATGCAGTAACAGTGATGAATTATACATTCTTTTCCAAATATCTAGTTAAATTGTTCGATCTTCTGTTCGTATTGATACAAAAAGTGGGTCCTTTAGCTAGATTTTCTGACATCCATTTTAGCCATAAACCAGGGAATTGAAGAAAGGGGGGGTTCTTTTGGTGAAACTTAATTGTGTAGCGGAAACTGATCGATGCATCAATGTGACATCTTTTCCTGATCTCTTGAATTTGATTTGTGATAGGCTAGCGAATTATGAAAGAATTTTTGTCTATTCAGAAGTTTAGGATGTTTGAAGAAGATTATGCAGGGAATTTTTGTGATCATCACGGAATTTATGAGCTATCAACTGTTGCTAAGTATTATCTACTTGGTTTCTTTTCCCTTCAGATGCCAAAATATAGTTCAAATGTGGTAATTCACTGAAACCCTACCTTTGTTTTTTTCCGATAGGTATGTTATGGTTGGTTCTTATATAGCTGATGGTGGTAACCTAATCAATCCATATTACCGGCAGCTTTTCTGTTCGCTTACTGGCAGTGCCATTGGAGCAGTTGTGTGTAATCCAGCAGAGTTAGCAATGACTCGTATGCAAGGAGACGCATCCTTACCTTCAGCTCTGCGCCGGAATTACAAAAACCTGCTACAAGCATTGTACCAAACTGCCTCAAAAGAAGGAATTCAAGCACTCTGGAACGGCTCTGGTCCAAGTGCATTGAGGACAATGTCATTAACAATTGGACTCCGTGCCTCATCTGAATCTTTTAATATCTTCCGGCGTTACACTAATGATTTTAAGATTAATTTACTAGGTAAGATACTAGCATGTTTTTTGCAATAAACATTTCAAACCTTTTTATCACCAAGAGCTAGCAGGTGTTTATTCATTTTTGTTTTCCTATTAGGCTAATTGTAATGTGCTTTCCTTTCAGTGGGGATTTTAATCTATGGGATTGTGCCTCCAGCCTGTAGCAGCCCATTCGATTATGTCAAAACTCAAATGCAGATGATGCAGCCAGATGCCACAGGGAGATATCCATATGCTGGTCCTCTGGATTGTGCCATGAAAACCCTCAAGTTTGGAGGGCCGCTTAAGTTCTACACTGGATTTGTTGTACAGTGCTTCAAATTCTTTCCTCAATCCCTGGTATTGCCTGCAACTTTTCCCTTCTGTGTTGTTCCTTTTGTCTCTTGATATCAATGCGTGTATACTGTTTACATTTTAGAGACCAGATTCTAATCAGGAATGTGTGCTTCTTCTGTTTTTTTTCAGCTGATCGTCATGCTTTATGATCGTGTTTTCAAGGGTGTGAATGTGTCCTTTAGAGTGTAGCGCCTGGCGATCAAAGTACTCGGTTTCAAGCTTGTCTACTAGTATCTCAGAAGAATTCATAGAGTTGCTCGGCAAATGTTTATGTGCTGACTAGAAGGATGAGAATTGTTGGGAACTTAATGATAATGCGATTCTTTTTTCTTTCTTTCTTTCTTTCTTTTTTTTTTTTTAAAAATAAATATTTTTGCAGCCATTTGCAGAAGATAATAAGCAATAGTCATCTGAAAAGTAATCACTTCTGAACTTCATTTTATGCTGTTTGCATCGTTTGTAGGAGAAACCATGTATTTTTAAGGACTTAGTGATTGCAACTGAAACTTGCTTGGCCTGTGGTGAGTCTGATGACTAGTAGCCTTTTTCCCTTTTAATCAATTACAGATTTTTTAGTTACTTGTCGAATACAGAGTAGTGTAATTAAAGAGCAGCTGTTTATTTTGTTGTAAACCAAAACTATCCCGATTTACAAACATTAAGGGACCAAAATGATCCCCATTGTTGACCTCCACTGTTAACCTCTTCTCAAAGTTTCTTACCACCAAAAGTTCTCAACAACTTGTTTTCACGATCAAAGAAGAGGAGAATTGGGAATGGGGATTTGAGAATAGTTAGAAATTGAAAAGAAGCCAAAACCTTGTCAACTAACCATTACTTTCACTTCACTTTCAATAGTGTCGCCACAGGAAATGACATCAATCTTCTCAAGGTAGGAAGACACTGTTAAACACTCAGGAAGTTTTTTTAAGTATAAATCAGATATTCTGCATCAATTCTCAGAAGGTTTTCTTTATTTTCATAAACAAGGAGTAAGTGAATCCATTTTATGGTTTTGGATTTGAGATACGATTGAAGTTGTGATAAAATAATAGAGAGAATCATTGATAAAATCAGCAAGGAAATTGTTGATGTGAGCCTGACTAAAATTTTAAAAAATAATTCCTTTACCTTTCATGAAATCAAATGACACTTAAGACACGTATCAGTTTCACAAAGTTTTTTTTCCGCCAAAACGAAAAATATACATCTTTTGCAAAAGTAGAACGCCACATGTCCTGTGTTCATCGGGAAATCCCTTTACACTTCATGAAAGCAAATGACACTTAGGACACGTGTTAGCTTCACAAAGCTTTTTCTCCCGCCAAAACGAAAAATACATCTTTTACAAAAGTAGAACGCCACGTGTCCTGGGTTCATTGAAAAAAAAAACAATACCCCAAATTGTGCAAATATAAAAAAGGAGAAAAAGGCAATATTAAAGTAATAATACTGATCTCAATTTTTGCACGCTCTCCTCAATTTTAGCCGAGGATAAACAATCTCCCCATTATCTTCTTCGTGAGTTAATAAAATCAAATTTCAAAAAGGATTTATCAAATGATCGTTTTGCCTCTCTTTCAATTCAGAAGATTCCAAAACCTAAAGAATCATCTTCGTCTCGGAGATTTTTCTGTTTCTCCACCTCCCCCAAAATCACAGTAGTCTCACTCCCTTTATTTCTCTGACTGCGTTCAATTGTAATCCCTCAAAAGTAATTCTTATTTAGTACTCCTCAATTTGAAAATCTGGATTTTTCCCCTCATGAAAAATAGATAAAAATTGGGATAATTTTGTAGGATGTAGCGATGGTGTACCGCAGATGTCGACCCCCAGCGTATTCGGATGCCAAATCAAGTTTGAAGCGGATTTCCACATTTTTCTGGTCGCTCTTCACCGGCTCCAAAATAGAGCCGACGACATCAACGGATGAGTTCGTCTTTGACAGGAAGAGGAAAATCCGGTAGGGTTAATTCGGGGTAAAGATCCGATCGACGACAAATCGAGGGTCTTCAAGGCACATCTATTTGGCAAGATATGCTAGGAAGAATTGCCAAGATTGAACAAATCGGAGGTGTGTGATTTTACATTTACACTCTAGGTTATGATTGTTTTTATATTTATAGCTATCAGTTTCCTCCTCCTACGATTAGGTTCTGACCAATTCTTAATTTGGCGAATCCCGAGCATCGATGACTGTTAAATTCAGATTATTTGAACCTTGAGATGAGTAGCATTGATGTCCTATGAATTCATTAGAGGTGGAAATCCACTTGATGATGGTAAAATCAGAACCTATATAAACCATTAGCAGGGTTCGAATTCAATGAAAAGGTTTTATTTTTCTTTTAGTTTTGGCCTTTCTCCTTGGTTAATAATATTTGTAATATTGTTTTGCTGAATACAACACTTTGTAGGGTTTGAATTTGTTAATGATGCATACTGACATATATTTAATGTCATTGGATGATACAATCTGAATGTTGTGATTGGATTACTTCTGCATATGAATCTTTAATACTGTATTGTTTGTAATTATATAGATCATGTTGGAAACCAACACCAGATTTGAGGAGGTCCGACTCTGCTACTCTCCATTCTCAAGAACAACTCACACAGGCAAAATGGTTGCTTTGGTTCTAGATAGTCCATTTGAAGGACCGGCAATATAAGTTAGTGGATTCTGTTTACATTGTGGTTATGACTCAACTGTACTACGAAGTAATGCCTTTGATTTTGAGATTTAATTATACAAATTCTATAAATATTCTTTGCTACACATAGATACAACACACAAAAGAATTGATGATTTTGTATTTGAATATTATTTGTCCCTTATGGGTAAGATCCAATGACCAGTTAGAACGACTATATTTTCTATTGTTTAACGGACCTAATGTACAGGTGTCCCGGGGCAAATGGCGCCCCTTGCCAGGTGCCATTTGCCCGGAACAAACTTGATGTTTCAATTTGTTTCTGGCTCTGTATTATTTTGGAGACTTTGAGCGAAACTGAAAAAGAATGTTTAATGATTCGCCAATAATTATTGTTGAAGAGGGCACATAAGTGCTGGAGGGTCCAAGAAGAATCTACACCTACAGTCACTGCAGTAATTGATCTTTTTGCATCAACCGAGCTTTCACTCCAGCGAGCTATTCTTCCTCCCGATTCAATTCTGTTTTGAGGTGAGTGAATTCCTATTCCATTTTAATTCAGTTCCTGTATTCTGGTTGTTTTTAGCATTTCTTTTTGGTTGTCATTAAGTATGTTAATATATCTTCTTACAGAAGATGTATAATGATGCTAAAGTACTATCCTTGGAAGCAAAGAGCAGAGAGAAATGTTATTTTCCAATCAATTGCAACCTACTGTCTATGAAGGATTAGTTGGACACCAGTAGCTTAAGTAGACCTCTCTGTTCTCTGCATTTGATTTCAACATGTAATGCCCTCACATTATGCTACTTTTTCTTTTTTTTTTTTTTTTTGCTATAGTGTAGTATATTTTTTAGTTTCCTATCAAGGAAGGCAAAGAAGCTATGCAGTGGTTGACCATTCAGCTCATAAGATTATTATTGTGGTCTTTTGCGAATCCTGGTTTGCAGGTGAAGACACACGTTTCATTGATCTTTGATTAGAACCTGAAATATTCGAAGGCCGCAAAGGAGACAAGCAAGTAAGTTTAGTTTATGTTCACCTTTTAATTAACTAATCACATGCCCCTTGATGCAGTTATAAACATATGGGAAGATGAGAGATGTTAGTGATAAATGTTGGGAGGGAAGGTACTAGATTCTTCTGATAATGTGAAACAAATATAATAAAGTTTAAAAGAGTAGAGAATTGGGATTGTTTTATGAAAGTTGACATTTGCGAAATATATACGTTCTTGCAATTTCCCAGAGACAAATGCTCTGCGGTTACAGTACTTGTGTTAGTAAAGAAATCATATGTAAGTCTGTTTTCCTCAACATGCACATTAGTTTACTTCTTTAACAAGTTCTCAGTTGACAGTAATGACACTTACATGTCATCTTTGTGCAGAAAACATATGGACAGGATAGAACATGTAAGAATGAAAGAGATTTACATTCACTAAAGAAGCGTTTGAATAACTATGAAATCACGAAAGATGCAGCATAAGATCTTTTTTCAGTAACCTATTCATACAGAAAGAGTAAACACTGACAAAGTTTAAGTTGAGGCTTCTGTAGCAATTATAGTTCTCAAGGTTGTGTGATTATGTCAGCTTAATTATCAGAAACCAATTTAATTTTTGTTCTTATGTATATAAGAAGTATATCATTTTCTTTAGTTCCTACATGTTACAAAACATTATCAACATTCTATATGGTAAAACTTGAATTTAAAAAGTAATAAATATCAACTACTTTGTTAGTCAATTAAAAATAACATGGGGTTTATTTGGGGAAAAAACAAATACACGAAAACGCTGCTAATCAGTCATCTTGACACAAAACTAATACTCTCTAATAATTACAAGTCAAGCATCCATGTTCGAGTGCAACCAACAAACACTTGAGATAAAAGAAAAGGTCATGAGTCACGCTGGAATTTTTGCGCCAACATTTTAAGGGAAAACAACTACATGTGATTAAACGCTGAGGATCTATGTGATTTATTTATTTTAATTATTAATTTTGCTATAATATATATATATATATTTTGTTACATATTAATTTATAATATATATTTTGCACGGGACAAGCATCTCGTAAAATTTTATTCGCTTATATTACAACTCCTAAAACAAAGTTCACCAACTATAAATTACCATTTTTAACATCCCTACAAAACCTTTCCCACGACTCATAAAAAACGGCACAAGCGGACTCATAAACAACGGTAAAAATGGTAATGACCTGGACAATAATATTCCTCTTCTCAATACCTATTTTAAAAATTCTACCTAAAAACTTTAGGCGGGAAAATAGGTCTTTTCATCCCAAAGTTTGGGCCGCACCATCCAAAACATCCCAAAGTTTAAGAACATGGTATTTACATCCAAAACTTTTTAAAAACATGTTACATTAGGATATTCGTTAAATTTTTAACTCCAGTTAATTAATTAGTGGTGGTACTTTATTCTGTTTCTCCTCCCCCAATTCTTTTAATCAGTTAACACGTTCCACTAACTCTCACCTTATAAGAAAATAGCTAAACCTAATTTGGTATTCTCATCATCCATTTTTCCTTTGCTTAGAAAAAGAAAAAAAAAAAATCCAAGATTCACTTTCTAGATTGATAATAATCATGAGAGGTTTTGTGTGTGTCCTAATTAAAAAGTAAGCCCTATTTCATTTATTTTTTTAAATATGTAGCATCATTATAAAAATTGGTGTTGTAATTGATACAGGGCATGTAACTTTTTTGTTTGGCATGGACCAAATTTACCAAACGCAAGCATGAAACTTTTTTGACTAAAAATAATAGGGGGAAAAAAATTGAATGAAATATCGCCGTTAATAACTTGAAAAAATTAACAAATGTCTTAATATTACATATTCTTGAAAAGTTTGGGATGAAGATGACATGCTTTTAAACTTTGGGATGTTTTAGATAGTGTGGCTCAAATATTGGGATGAAAAGGCCCATTCTCCCAACTTTAGGCAAATAAAAACAAAAAATAAAAAAATAGCAAAGCCAGAAAAATGAAAGAAGAAAACAAAAGGACTTAATAACCCAGCCATGGTAGCGACCAACGCCAGAAGAAACTCGGTTGCAACTTTGGCTCGCAATCCGGCGTTCCTGTACAACTTCAGAAATTCCTGAATGCCTTTCACTTGAATTTCTATAGCTTCGCCACAATAAACGACATCAATCTTCTCAAGGTAGGAAGACGCTACTAAACAATCAGGAAGCTCTAGCAACTTGCTGCAGTGATCCAACACCAATTTCTCCAATTTAGAAAATTGACCTCCATCAGCATCTGCTGTCCACCGGACAATGTCCAACCTGGACAACTTCAAGAATTGAACTTCTTTGAAGTCCCCTTTTTCCACATCCCATGAGTCTCCAACGAAGCAGGAATCAAGTAATTTGAGAACCTGGAGATGTGGTAGTTTACCAATGGGTGAAATCTTTTCCCAGGGCAATCCTAGCCTTGACAAAGTCAGCTTTCTTAGATTTCTAGGCAACCGAAAATCAAATACACGTTGATTCATCATCGATACATCGGACCGCAACAAGTGAAGCGACTCTAGTTTCTTCAATGCATCAGGAATCACAATCACATCCAGCTTTTGATTCTCAACCAACATTCGGGAAATGTCGCATTTCAACCTGCGAATGTTTGGAAACTTCCGCAACTGTTTCTCCATGCTGGCACCAGGGCAAATGAATAAACCTGAAAAACTTTCCAACTCGAACAACACACAGGAATCCTCTGCATTTTCGATAGGCAAAATGCCGCCGCCAAATTTTATGGAAAGCCATTTCAATTTCCTCAAGTTCCAAAGAGTATGTGGCAACGAGACCTTTGATCGTCCTCTTTGCAGATGCACAACAAATGTTTCCAGGTTTGAAAGCTTACCAATCGATGCTGGAATGAATTGCATTGTACCTCGAATTGACAAGTATTTCAACGGATTGAGATGTTCTATTCCACTTGGAAACTCATCACCCAAACAAATATGCTCCAATTCCAACACCTTGAGGCTCTTGGAGACGGCAGTAATGGAGGATGTAGGGCGCCACTGTGGTCCGGATCGTGACTTCTTTTGCGAGGACAAGAACAACAGTGAACGTGCACGAGGACAAAATAACTTGGACTCCATAAAACCATCTCCATCATCACAAATGCACAATCTCTTAAGATGGTGTGGCTCGTTATAATTGGGAAGCTGTTCATGATCTTGTAAGACATGGAAGAAATTTTCTTCGCTTGCTTTTTTTCTCAAACAAAATCCATGCACCAAATCATAAACCCGGCAAGTTTTGACACCACCAGCGGATCCTCGTTTAGCAACGATGACTAAACTTCTTCCAATTAGTTCCATCAGATACTCTTTGGCAACATCTTCTATTCTCTTGGATGCTCTTTTACGAACCAGCCCTTCAGCTATCCAGAGCTGAATCAACCTCTTCACAGATACTTCTTCGTCTCTTGGAAATGCTCCAAAATATAACAAACAAGGCTTTAAGTGAGATGGTAATTGCTTGTAACTCAATTCCCACGACTTTATGCTAAGTTCTAGACTAGCTATACTGCCTGAAAATAAACCATTCACAATTTCGTTCCAACTCTCTGATTCGCTATCTGCTAAAAGGCCAGCAACGTTGACAAGTGTAAGAGGCAATCCCTCACATAACCCTGCAATTTGCTTCCCTAATTGACGTAATGCAGGAGACCAATCTTTTCCATGTAATAACTTCCTTCGCAGCAACTCCAAAGACTCTTCTTCCGTCAGTCGAGACATTGAATGCTGTACTTTATTGGGGTAACATTTTGGAAAAATATCATTTCGCCGACTTGTGACGAGAAATCTACTTTGAAATCCAGGAGGGAGTACATGTCTCAACACCGCCAACGTGTCCCCCTCCCATACATCATCCAAAACTATAAGATATCTTCTTCTATTCAAATGTCTCTTGAACACCTCTCTGAAATCCGATGGATCCATACTCCCAACAGAACCTCCGGCATTGATTTGATGTGAAATCTCGGACAATAACATGTCCATGGGTTTTCCCGGAGAGGCAGAACACCATGCACAAACATCAAAACAGTATTTAACAGACGGATCTTTGTAGACCATGGAAGCTAAAGTTGTCTTTCCAGCGCCTGCCATTCCCCAAATATAGACCATATCCAATTCGTTGGTTCCTGTTGTAAGTTGACACACAATGCTTTTCACATCACCAGTGAACCCGACAACATCGTCGCTGGGAACCTGTGTCTCGATGGCTCTCTCCACTCCAGGTTCTTTTTTGTTGAGATCAAGAAGAGTGATGATATCCTTGATTTCCTCTTTATCTACAGCATTAGCGATACCCTTGACTTCTTCGGCGATGGAATCACATAAAATTGAGAGGAAATCAGAATTATCTCCAACCGCAAACTGGTTAGTTACAAGGAATTCAATTCTGTAGGCCACTTTCCAAATACGACCTCGAAGAGCTTGGACTTGAACACGGTCGTTGAGAGAATTCTTAGTGTTCTTTAAGAAATATTCCAGGCGGGAGAGATGGACTCGGACAGCATCAACATCATCACTTCCCAGAGCCATCAGATATTCATATTGTTGGAGATAACCCAACACAGGTAAAGTCTCATCAAAACCCTGCTCATCAGTCCTGTGACAGTTGAATTTAGCTTTTTCTTCAACTTTCGATAGAAAAAGCTTAATTTCCACAAGGAGGTTTTGAAGATCAGGATTGATGTCTACATGTGTCTGGTGAAAGTAGCACATTAACACACTGGCATCAGAGATCAGAGCCTCAATTCGGCTCCTGCTGATTCTTCCATTAACGCATTCTGGCTGCTGTTCCAAACTGGTTAAAAAGAGTCTGAATCCTTCAGTGAGAACCTGCTGTCGATCCTTGGTATAATAATACAACTGCCCAGAAGCTTCAGGTAACAGCAAATCCCGAAGACGTGCTATGAGACAATCAACAACGCCCATGTTACAAGTAGTGAATAAGTCAATTGTTGCAGTCTGTGGAACAACAACACAATCTGTCTCTCCAGCTTCTGATTGAACCAAATTAATCCGTCTGATCAACTCTTGAAGCGCAGGATTGATTTCTGCAGGTTTCAGGAAAAAAGAGAAAATTAAGACTCCAGCATCACACACCAGAGCCCCAATCCGATCCCTGATTTTCTCATTGACGTCTTCTGGTTTCAGAATGGTCCTCAAGAATCTTAATCCTTCATACAGAATTTGTCGCGGATCCTTCATAAAATACGGTCTTCCAGAATCGGATTGCAGGATGTCCCAGAGAATGGATATGAGAGAATCGAGGAAATCCCGACACGCTTGACCACGTAATCGACCGGACGATCTGAAGCTATTCAGAGCTTTGGTGTACGTGTGGCAGACTTGAGGATCCATAGGCTTGATTTTTGGGAAGAGATTTGAGCAATTGAACTGCATTCTTTGACACCATCTTTCATCCAACTCATCATCTATCGGGCTGTTGATGAAGACACGTGCTGCAGTGATCGCAACAGCTTCAAAGTGGGTCAACAAATCCTTTATATGCCTGTTTTCCGCACAAGTTTCCTCCACTGCAAAGAGGAGAAAGCTTCTCAGGAACTTCATCGGGGTGTACAAGGCTTCCATTGCACTCACCAAAGTTGCTCCTCCAGTGGAAAAAATCATAGGAAAATCAACCAGGTTCCCAAGAACGGAATCAGTGATCTCCAGGATCTCATCTGCAGTTAAACAACTCGATGATGATTGTTGTTCCACTGCGAGATCTGCCGGAGCGACGAACCATCCTTCATCATCAATTTCTTCCTCCAGACGGGGGATCTCATTGAAAATGATCCGAAGCCGAGGCATTGAGATGGAAGCAGTTGAAGCGTCAAAGGGACGGTGAATTTTCTTGGCATATCTGGAAACAACATCTTCAATCCTCGCCAATAGAGATTCCAAGCCGCGGGCATCTTTGTTCAACTTTCTTGCAGAAACAACAACGAAGGCCTTGAGATTCCTTAGCCTAATGCTCTGTTTCTTCAGGTCATTAGCCAAGGAAGGAGTACGGTTTGCCCGCAACACGGTATCATTCAAGGCAACATTGATGCGATTCACAATGCGGGATATTGATAGGGCCATTTGATTTGATGAGCTTACTTTGACTGAATTGTGGGGAAACAAAGTTGTAGGGATTGATAAGAACCTGCAGTTTGGTTATTGTGATCCGGAAATAGCCCAAGGTCGGTGAAAGAGCAGTGTAGCAGTCCTTTTCATCAATTCAACTGGTCATTTGTTTAACTAAAAAGACAACTCAGACCATGTTCCACAAGGAATAAAAAAGGGCATCACAGAAGTTGACTTTATTGATGTTGATCACGAGATCGAGAATAGCTCTCCCAGCTGGCGGACACATTAACATTGTCAAGTATTGATATTATGGTTTTTTTTTTTCTAAAAAAATAAATAAAAAATACTAGTGAAAATTATCTTTGTATTAAACAAATATTTGTCTCATACATTCTTATTGATTTAATAAGTTAATTGGAAAACAAAGTTTGATAAACACATATCACTAAGTATGATATAAATGTAAATTTTTAAAATTTTCAAATGATTTTTCTACTCTTAAAATTTTTTTCCCTTGAAAGCAGTCAAATTTTAATTAACATATATAATTCTTTTTTAAAAACAGAGCTTTTTTTTTTTACTACGGGCCAATTACTGGGCTTTTTGCATTGTTAAACATGAAATATTAATATCTTTTAAAGCCCAATTCATATTAATTCTTCCAGTCAAGTAATTCACATAATTAATTATGATTTTTATAATTTTAGAACAATAAAATTAATAAATACAAATGAAATACTCTAAGGATGGGTTCACTCCAGTGGGGGCACGTGTCCCCAGTGCCCCAACCCTAAATCCGCCCCTGTTTCTCAATCATCATGTATTACCTCTGTACCAAAAAACTAGTTCATATCGAGTTTCGAGATTTGTACTAATTTTAGTAAAAATTTGAAAACTCAACATGAACTATTTTTCTAAAAGGACGAAATATGATATAGTTAATGCTAATCAACCGTTGATTATACGTAACCCTTTTTTTTTATACATATACTTAGGACGTGCCTAAAATTACATTAAAAAAAAAGGCAGCAGCCCACAAATTGCCTTTAATACTTCCACACAACCTTAACAATGAAATGGAGTACTATTGATAAGTTAATTAAATCTAAACCTTTTCAATCCCAACAACCTAAGTTTTGTCTTTTTTGGTGTGGCTGCCAGCCATTTCTGCAGACCTTAACTTGGTGCAACTAGAATGCAGTACTACTTTGTGTATTTCTTTTCCTGTTACACTCGGTGAAAATGATCCGAACTTCAGTTTCTTGGCCGATTTAATCCAAAATTATTTTCAGAAATCAATTTCGTCTAATTCCCTTAATCCGTTGGTTTAATTACAAAAATTTTCCTATAGTTTCAAACAATATAAAGTCAACCCTCAAAATATGTAAAATATTAAAATAATTCTTTTTTATTTTTATTTTTTCCTATTATTATCCCTTTCTCTTTGAGTTGTCGGTGTAGTACATTTGCTAGTGTGGTAAGTTTAAAAGTGAACTCACCATTGATTACTAGATCTCACCTTGGTCTTGGAGTAACATCAATTCATCGATCCAAATGGAAGACCAACCACCTTAATTTTGTCTCTTTCTAGTACATATATATATCGTTGGAGTAAACCTAATTTTTCAAAATACATGTCGTTTTCACATATTGAGATATCTTTTGTCAATTTCTTCTAATATTACCCCTACATGAAAAATTGTAATTGTATTTCAAATAGAAGTATATTAGAACAAAATATTATTGGAAATAAAATTATATTAAGAGTAAATGAAGGTAATTTAGTATTTTAACAAGCTATTTATTGTTTCCTTAAACTTGATGAAATCTCTCTAACGATATGTATTTTGGAATGGAGGGTGTACTATTATTTTAAGTTAGTCCAGGTTGACTTTTGAGACAAATCTGTGGGTACTTCTTCTTCCTGTCTTTGTATTTTAATTAATTCTTCTTTTTGATTAACTTACAAGATGATTCGTTCTTATTTTAAAAAATAAAAAATCAACAAGCTCGATCTAATAATTTTCTTACTTCATCAATTCATTCTTACATGATAATCCAGTTTGAAATTTAATTTTTAATACAAATTGTATAAAAAATAAAAATCCAAACGACCGAGTGAACACCAAATGAAAACTAATAAAGAAAACATTAGTAAATGAAAATGACAGTAAAGCGGCAGCTATAAAATATAATCATGTAGTTATTCATCGGTCTCATATTAAAGATATATTCACTGTATTGAATTAAAATAATTTAACATAGTAGACTATATCAATACAAGACGAATGATTTACATATAGTATGAATTATTCATACGGGCAGCCTGGGTGGCGAATACAAAAAATCGACGCGGTGCCGGTGGGGGTGGCTAAATGGTATTGTTGTACGAATTACGTTTAATAATTATCAGTAATTCACTTTTAAAAAAATATGAATTTGGCACTTGCATTTGATTAATTCATAAACAGAATACTTAATTGAGAGCATAATATTAAATTTAATTTCTTGCAACATTGTTCATATTTCTTCATCTTGTGGCTATATATATAGAAGAATAGGTTTCACGAATTTGGAACTCGAGTTTTTTTCTTTTTAGCCTTGATTTGATCACACACACACACACACACACACATATATATATATATATATATATATATATATATATGATCCTTCCGCTTCCATATTGTTCTTAGATTCTCGTTCTTCTTTTGAACAAGTAGTTGGAATGGCCGTTCCAGATGCGGCAGTGAGTTTCCTGCTGGAAAATGTGACCCAGTTGCTGGTCTACAACGTTAACCTGATCGGCAACGTCAAGGAAAACGTTGAAGATCTGAGAAAGAGTCTCAAGCTGCTTCAGGGATCGATGAATGATCTGATCAAGCTGGATACCCAATCCAAAGCCGTGAAGGAAACGGTGCAGAGTATTAAGGAATTGATTTGGCGAGCTGAGGATGCTATCGACAGTTACCGAGTTCAGGCTGCGATCCAGAAGAAAAGGCCTGTGGTGGAGAAGCTTTTTTTCGGCATAGCCCATTACCCGGCGGTTCTCAGGGAACTGGCAAAGGGCGTTGAAGACATTGGCAAAGAAATTGACAAGATCAACCAATTCACTTTGCCCAATGTCTGTAATCAACTCCAGATCGCCGCCATGGTCAACCTTAGTAAACCACCCGCTGAAGCCGCTCCTAAGGAGGTACACTCTACTCGTATTCTCTTTCCATTCCAAAATGATTGTTCAGTTTGTGATTTTTCAATTTTATTATTATTATTTTTTTTCAGTTAAAGAGATTTCACTTTTAGTACAAACTAGGACAATCACTTTTAGTTCAGTTGATCGACTCTTTTTGTAATAATTTTACAAAGGGACCCATTGTTGAGGAAGAGCATGTGATTGGTTTTGATGGGGCAGCCCAAACAGTGGAAGACATGCTGATCAAAGGACCAGAACACCTGGAAGTTATTTCAATAGTTGGGATGCTGGGATTGGGGAAGACAACCCTAGCAAAAATGGTTTACAAGGATTCTGATGTTGATTACGCGTTCATGGCTCGGGCATTCGTTTATCTTTCCAAAGATTATGACAAAAGAGAAGTACTGCTCAAAATTTTAGCCGATGTCACCAAATCAGCACCTAGTGAAGAAGTTACCAGAATGAACCTGGAGCAGCTAGAAAGTCATCTCAAACAACTACTGGATGGAAGAACTTATTTGGTGGTGTTGGATGACGTTTGGGAGCAACAACATTGGGACAGCCTGCTAAATGTTTTCCCGAAAAACAATAGGCGATGCAGAGTTCTCATCACTACCCGTAATGTAGATGTGGCCAAGTATGCAAATCCATCTCTCAATTCGCTTTATAAGTTGGATTTCTTGAGTGATGAAAATTGTCAAGAGTTGCTCAGATGGAGAGTGTTTCGCCAAAATGATTGCCCCTCAGAGTTAGTAAACTATGAGAAAATCATTGTTGCCAAGTGTGCAGGTTTGCCGTTGGCTGTGGTGGTCATCGCAGGTATTCTTTTGAATCACTCCACCGTAATTGATTGGTGGAGGCATGTGGCCGATAGTGTTAAAGATTACATAGCTAGGGATGCCGCCAAAACTGCCGAGGTGATACACTTGATGTATCACCATTTACCTAACTATTTAAAGACATGTTTTCTATACCTCGGTGTCTTTCGTGAAGATTTTGAAATACAGGTGTGGAAACTAGTGCGCATGTGGATTTCAGAAGGGTTCATACAAAACCAAGACAAATTCAACTTAGAGGTCATGGCAGAGCAATACTTGGAAGAACTTGTTCATAGGAATTTAGTGATGGTGGGGAAGCGAAGGGCGAATGGCAAAATTAAAACTTGCCGTATGCATGATACGTTGCGCGAGTTTTGCAAGAAACAAGCCGCAGAAGAAAACCTTTTCGGGGAAATCAAGGCTGACAACTTGTCATCATCCCCTTCATCTGAAAACCAAGCTGTGGGAGATTATCGGCGCCTTTGCATCAACAACGTCAGCCTTTCCACATACCTTGCTGGAGCTCCATCAGGTAAATCTGTCCGTTCACTTTTAGCTTGTCCTAAAGATGAAACAACTATGGATGCGAAACTTGTTTCAAACATCACGAAGGCTTTCAACCTTCTTAGGATATTGGAAACTGAAGCAGTGGTCATTATCCCCCGTCTGCCGGCTGACTTTTGTAGTCTTGTTCTTCTACAATACGTAGCCATATCCCTCGTAGACGGATTCATTCCTCCAGTATTTTCTAACTTGTTGAATTTGCAGACCCTCATAGTAAATACTAAATCCAATGCCCTTGAAATCAAAGCAAATATCTGGGATCTACCACAGTTTAGACATTTACATACCAATGCTTCAACCAGTATTAGTACCAAAAACCAGACAAAAGGAAAGGAAGCTGCTCAGCCAAATAAAAATGTCCAAACATTATGCAGCATTTCACCTGGAATGTGCACAAAAGAAGTTTTCAAGAAGACTCCCAACCTCAAGAAATTGGGAGTGCGTGGGTCAATAACCTCGCTCTTGGAGGTCAATGACGACTCAAATTTATTTGCACACCTTTACAAATTAGAGTCGCTTGAGAACTTGAAGTTGCTGAATGGTGACACTGAGTCTAAGGTCTACCGTCTGCCTCCGAAGGACAAATTCCCCCCACAGTTAACACAGCTCACTCTGTTGAATACCCTGCTGAACTGGAGAGCTATATCTTTACTAGGAGAGCTAGAGAATCTTGAGGTTCTTAAGCTGAAAGAAAACGCGTGCGAAGGAGAAATTTGGAACCTCGGACAGGAGGTTTTTGCCAGGCTGAAACACTTGCACATTGGACGCACTGATTTGATGGTGTGGACGGCTTCAGCAGACAATTTTCCCAACCTGAAGAGCCTTGAACTCGATGGCTGCAGTATTCTTCGGGGCATTCCGAATGAACTTGCAGATATCACTAGCCTCCAATCAGTGGCCCTTAACTGCACCAACAATCAGGTGGCTGCCTCTGCAAGGAGACTTCAGCTGTTGAAGGTAGAGCGTGCTAAAAAGGCCAAGATCTTCGGCAACTTTAAGGTCTCTGTTTATCCTCCTGATTTCTGAGGACTCCAACCAATCCAGGATTATGCAGATCCTTCTTTCTTTGGCTGGTTAGTGATGTGCTTGTTATCTTGTTCCAGTGTGTATATAGCGTACATATATGATCTTCTTTCTTCCTCTGTCCTTAACTAAATATCTATACTGAACTTTTTGGTTCTTTCTGTTTCCCTTTTTAGATGCCCATTTTTCTGGTGAAGAAGGATGATTGAGAAGCAATTAATAAGATCGATGGCGAGCTTGTGAAGATGATGATGATGAATGAGACACCATCCTGTGTTGTGTTTGTTTCTGTGTGTTCGTATTCTGTTTTTTCCCTTTTCAAAGTACTAATAATGAGGAAACAGACCTGTGTGGTTTACTTCCTTGCTTTCATTTTCCTGATTCTGCATTTTCTTACTTCCACTTTTGTCTTTTTGTTGTTTTGGTTTTGTATTCTGGCTTTGATTTTAGAACTTAGCAATTTGCAGTTCTTTGGTCATGGTCCAATTATTGAGGCGGCTGTTCAATGTATTTCAGAATCTCTATTAAATTGAAGACCTTTGTGGAGATTTATTTACTTCCTTTAGTGTAGTTGATTTCATCAGATTTTTTTTCTTTAAACACAACAACTTCTATGGCGAGGGCCGTAGAAAGGTTATTGAGATGTTTGAATCGTAGTCGAACTCCAGTCGGGCGGTTGATCAGTGACGGTTCATCCCTAGTTTGCAATGAATTGTGTTAAAGAATAGTAGTAACAAGAGAAACTATGGACTACTGCACTCAATCGAACTAAAATTTGAAAAGAAGAAAATGGAGGCCCTAATATGAATTGCAGACCAATGTAAGTACTTAGCGACAACTAGTATACATAGTTAAGATGTTCGGTTTACTAAATACTTAGGCTTAGCAATTCATGGAATACTCACGTTATCTATTCTAGTGGCCGGCCTACACAACCCAAATAATCAACCTTTCGATGAGGCCAAATTAGCAACTTTACGTTGTTTTTGTAGTCAATAGGTAACGTGATACAATTTCTGAGAACATATGTCTCTCTCCAAGGAAAGTAGACGCAATGCTGTCAACTACTTTTCCTGTGATCACTTCGATGGTTTGGCTTTCTTCTAACTTCGAAGTGAACAGAAAGAAGCTGGTAAACTACTCTTGAAACGAATTCAACAACCATCACTCATCAATTTGAAAAAAAAAAAAACAAACACGTTAAGTTTATTGATGATTACATTCCAACCCACAATTGATTAAAAGAAAATACAAAAAGAAATTTGTACCAAAAAAAAAAAAAAAATACAGAAAGAAATACAAGTCAACAGGATAGAGCAGCTCTAATTACTCAACAGCTGCGCACCTTGAAGGATTTATTTCCCCAGTCCTCCTTTTGTTGTCTCTCAATTTCTTGGACTACACTTTCTAAGCCGTCTGAACAAGAAATGACATCAATCGTCTTGAGTTTTGTGACAGATCCTAAACAGCCAGGAATGTCAACCAGATTGCTGCAGCTTTCCAACACCAACTTCTCCAAGCACTCAAAACTAGCATCAGCTGTCCAGTTCACGTGGTCCAACCTCGACAGTTTCAAGTATCTCAGGTTTGGGAATTCATCATATTGCATCTCCCATGTATCCCCCACGAAACAGGAATCAAGCAGCTTGAGAACCTCAAGTTGATTGAGTTCTTTACCAATGGCTGAAATCTTCTCCCAAGGCAATCCGAACCTTGACAACGTCAACTTCTTAAGACTTGCCGGCAAACTGAAATCAAATGTGGCATGCCTCTTCTGCTTCATCAAGGTTAAATCAGAAAGCAGCAAATGAAGAGATTCCAGTTTTTCCAAGAAGCCAGGAACTACAATCTCGTTGAGATTCTGGTTCTGAGCAAACAGCCGGGATAGGTCGCATTTCAACCTGCGGATATTTGGAAACTTTCGCAGATGTTTCTCCATGATGGCATGAGAGTACATGACTGCACAAGATAAACTCTCCAGCTCCTGCAAAATAGGGGAATCCTCTAGATTTTCGACCGGCAGAATACCACCCCCGGAATTTATGAAAAGCCATTTCAATTTCTTTAGATTCCAAAGAGTACGCGGAAATGACACATTCAAGTGTACTCTCTCCAGGTACACAATCAAAGTCTCCAGATTTGACAGCTTACCAATGGAAGCCGGGATGGCTTCCATTCCACCTCGAATTGACAAGTACCTCAGCTGAAGGAGGATTTCTATTTCACTCGGGAACTCGTCACCCAAATGAATCTGCTCCAAATCCAGCACTTTGAGAAGTTTGAAGATGGGAATGATGAAGGAGGTGGCAAGCCAATATTGCTCGTACCCTGGCTTCTTTTGAGAGGAGAAAAGCATCAGGGAACGCGCCCGAGGACAAAACAGTTTTGAATCCTTAAAACCCTTTCCATCGTAGTAAATGCATAATCTTCGCAGGTGGCGTGGCTCGTTGAAATCTGAAAGCTGATCGTGCCCACGATTCAAGAGGTGGAAGAAACTTTCCTTTTCCGCTTTTCTCAAACAAAATTCACGCACCAAGTCGTGTATCCGGCAGCTTCTGGCCCCTCCAGCAGATCCCTTTTTAGCAATCATTACTAAGCTCCTTTCTATCAGTTCCTTCACGTACTCTCCTGAAACATCTGTTATTCTCTTTTGCCCTGATATTTGAATGAAGCCTTCAGCTTTCCATAGCTGAACCAACCTCCTCACTGAAACCTCTTGGTCTTCTGTAAAGGCACCAAAATAGAGAAGGCAGGGCTTCAGGTGATGCGGCAAATGCCGGTAAGTCAACTCCATGGCGTTTATGAATGTCTCGTATGTCTCTGCACCAGAGCTGGCCCCTGAAACTAAATCTTCAAGAATATTATTCCAACTCTGTCGAGTTTGCTCGTTGTCTCCCACTACTAGCCATATTTTTCAATAATTCATATGCTTCGTCAAGAGATTTGTTCATCAAAGACCCCCCAGCAGCAGCATCTACATTATTCCTTACCGGTTCCGTCAATCCATCATAAAATGTTTGAACTAGCACACTTTGATGTAGACCGTGTTGAAAACATTTTCTTTGCATTTCTTTGAATCTATTCCATGCAGCATATAATGTCTCATCATCTTGTTGAACAAACCCAATGATGTCATTTCGCAATTTGGCGGCCTTATTTGGTGAAAAGAAGTGGCTAAGAAATGCCTTATAAAGTTCTTCCCGAGTTTTAATAGAACCTGGATCACTTGTATTCAACTATGCCTTTGCTTGATCCCTTAGAGAGAAAGAAAAAAGCCTTAAGCAAATTGCATCGGGTGACACATTGTTGATCTTTATTGTATCACACAACTCCAAGAAATTCTCCACATGAGCATTAGGATCTTCATTAGCATATCCTGAAAATTGATTTTGTTGCACCATTTGAATCAAAGTTGGCTTCAACTCGAAAGTATTTGCTGCAACAGTAGGCTTAGTGATACTTGGTTTAATAGCATCTTCCGTAGGAGTAAAATAATCTTTAAGAGTCCGTTGGACAGTCTCCTCCGCCATTGTATTGCTTTGATGATTTTGCTTTCTTAGTCTAGCTTCTTTCTCAAAAGCTTCTTTCTCAAAGCACGAGCAGTCCTTTCAATTTCTGGATCAAATAGCAAAGAGCTAGAATCAGAACTTAGCATACATGTACTTGAAATTATAATATATGGAAAAAAACTATAGATATATCAAAAACAGAGAACACAATCTAAATTAATAAAAGAAGTAATCTAATTTTGATATTGATTAATTCTTTCCCTGGCAGCCGGCGCCAAATTTGATATGCTTTTTAGCCTCTATATAAATTTACTTACTAAACAACCGTAATACAGTGGAAGTAAGGTCGTTCCCACAGAGAAGAATATCAAATTACCAATTCTAAACCACTTCTTTATATTATTTAGATTAATAAAATTGCAAGGTTTTGAAAAACTAAAACTAGTAACTACTAATGATAAATAAAACAGAAAATTTAACAATGACAAAATACTAAAATGACAAGAGAAAATTTAGCAAGTAACTTTGATTCAAACACTTAAAACATAAGAGCCTAGGACTATGGAGTTCACCTACCATTTACTTGGTTTAGTTCAATTCATGGATACTTGGCTTTAAGTTTTCATTTATCTCACGACGATTTACAAATATAAAAGTTATACACTCTTGTGCTATAAGCTCTTACTTAGATTAATCCTATGACTACTCTCGTGATTATAGAAATTAATAAAAGTACATTAAGATCAATAAAATCATAAGTCGCAAAGGAAACATTCTTACTCTCATAAAACATAACCTAAGTTCAATATTCCTACGAACTAGTGTTAATTTTCAACTCTCGTTCCATCAATTAACACCTTTAATCATGCAAATGGCGATCAAATATTCACATGTAGACAAACAAGAATATCAAATATTGATTCAATGAAAAAGCCAAAATATCATGAATTGATTAAACCATGCAAAAAATGGTGGCTACATCCAAGTCCTAGATTATAAATAACTAGCCACTAATCATACTTAAAAATAGCAAAATAAGATTAATACTCATCATTCTAGTATTCTGAAAATAAAATAGAAAATTAAATGCTAAGAAAAGAAGGGAGGAATGACTCCACCGAATTGAAGGCAACCGAGAAGCTTTGAGGACTTCAATGTCAACCTAAGTTTCCAATCCTCAAGGAGTACTCTGCTATCTATTCGTATGGTGGTGTAGTGGTGTTGTTCCCCCAGTATCAATTCCAACTCCCCTTTATATAGATATCCCCAGGCAGCAACTTGAACTTCAAATCAATTTCAAATTTGCTTCTTTGACACTAAACAGAAATTGGAATTGCTTTCTTGTTCCCAATCAACTCGAGCAATAATCACTTGTGCATCCTCTTGAACTCCAACTTGCCTTGGATTTTCTGGAAATTTTGGGCAACCATTTTGTTTCCTAGAAGGAGAAACCGTCTTTGACATTTCAAAGCAAAAGACAAATGGGATTCCTCTTCTCTTGGCTTCCTTCGACGGAGATAGAGAAATGAAGAGTTGCTGAAATTTTCTTCTTCTTGGTTGTGTCCTCGTTGGCACAAGAAATTGGATTTGATTTATTCATCTTCAAACATCAACTTGGTTACCATTTATGCTTCAACTTGGATAACAACTTGTGCTTCTATTTGAAAGATCAACTTGGATGGGAGCTTCTGGAATTTATTTTTCTTTTGTTTGGGACGAAGAGGGGCAGCCGAATGAATTTTCTGGAATTGGGACAATTTAATGAAGAGTTCGTTTGTTCTCTCAAAATGGCACATAAAAAGTTTGATTTGGACATGATTTAAAGGAAAGATGTGGGCTGCCTCTTCACTTGGTTTTAATGGATAGTTTTCTTGTATTTTAAAAGCCCGAAATCTTCTAACACTAAGAGTTCCATACATGGCCCAATTATTAAATACTAAGTCTGCTCCCTTCATATTATGGCTTTACAACTACTAGCCCATTTTCCATTGCACATGAAATCCATTCTGTCAAAACAAAAACATTCCTATGCAAACAACCACATTTTCAGTTAAATGTTATGAACAAAAATATCATTGCTAATCTCTCCATCGTGCAATTTGATCCAAAAATTCCATTTTCAACAATGATTTTAATCCTTTCTTCTAATGAATCATCAAACCCATAAATGCAATGAAACTAAATAAAAAGCTCATATATCTTCCAAAATATTGATCAAAATCTCAAAGAAAATAATGTGATTGATTTGTAAATTATATGTTCATCAAAAACACAGAATGCGATTTGCGTGGGAAACAAGTATTATTATTTTCTTGTTAAGGATAGGTGGATTGTATCCATAATAGTTTCCGTTTTGTTGTTTGTTTTTTGTCAATTGGATCGCGGTTCTAGCAAAGGATTGTTCTTGGGATTGCATATCACAATTTGCTCTGTTACCCGGACTCGGCCCTCCAGGGCAGAATACCTGTGTCGACACGATGGTGGGGTGTCAAGGCAACAAATAATTTCACCTATTTTCAAACTAGTAGCATAGGAAAGTAAGGTCGTCTCCTCAGGGAATGGTGGATTTGTTTCTTTCAAATAAGTAACCGAAAGGGGGATTTTGAGTTTTTAAAACTAAAATGTAGTTAAAATAAAATTCAGATGATAGTTAAAAAAAATGAAAGTAAATTATGAGAAAGTTTCTAGTCAAAAGATTTTATATCCACCTTGGTCTAGACAATTGATCATAGATGCAATGATGCTCAATCACTTATAGGCAAATTAGTTTTCGTTGTTGGAACCTCCTAACAACTCAATCTTGAACTAAGTTTAGTGATTAAGAAAACTTTCATTAAACACACTAGTCGAAATTCAATCATGGAACCTCCTAAGATTAAGAAAACGACTGCATTAAGTACAAAGACCCAATTCTGGTCCCCATGAAACAAACCTTGTTTAATAAAAAAACCAGATTACTTGTTCTTATAACATAACAAAATCACTTACCAAGTAATTTAATTATATCAGTCCCTTTTAAAACAACAAACCTTGCTGCCTTATTGGTTGTTAACTAACATAAAATAATGAATGCTACCAGCTATTCATGAATCCACAATAATCATATCAATCATACAATAGAACAAGCAAATACTCACAAGAAATTGAGAGAGAAACAACATTTAGATCTCACAACTATTCAAACCAAGGCTTCAATATCTTTCAACTAGAAAAATAATTTAATTACACATAATAAAGCCTTACTGAAACAAAACTATAGAGAATGGGGAAGAATAACGCCCAAAAGGGCTAGATAGGCGGCTTAGGACCACTCCAGCCTCCTCTTCTTCTCTCACGTTCAGCCCCCCTCCCCAAAAGAAAGAATAAAATCAATTTATATGCCAAAAATTAGGTCAGCCGCCAGCAGCTTTCAGAATTTCGCAACTGCAAATTAAATTTTCCGATATTTTCATATTGGTCCCTCAAGTTTGGCAAAATTACATTTTGACCCCAAAACTTCTTTACTTTTTCAGTTTAGTCCCTGTTTCGGTTTGGCCAAACGGGAATGCAGCATCAATGCTGGAATTTCTTCTCTAAAGCTCAATTTTAGACCGAGATTCGTGTGCCCACACGAGAATGTGATGTCATTGCTCTCTTTTTGTGCTTCCTTGTCAAAATGCTCCAAAAATGTATGTTTATGAAACATTTTTCTCAATCTCAGCTCCAATCACTCCTAAGAACCAAAAACATCAAAATACGCAACATAAGTGCACAATCTAATCCAAAATGTTATACAACTACCCATAAATAACATGAAATTTCAAGACCTATCACACGAGTCGACACCGGCACGGGTATGAAATCCGTATGAGATGCGGTCAAAGAAGTTTGGGTGCATTGACTATATGAAGGGTGATTTTGGCAATGAAAACTCAAGAAAAATTTGGCGCCCAAATTTCACGCTCGGCCACCTAGAAAGTAGGGATTGATTGGAATCTGGAAAGGGTCGGAGAAGACAGAAGATATACTCAAAAGATCATCAAGTATGAAGTTGAACTGTGCAACGAGTATCAAGTATCAAGATAAACTTAGATTTTAAAGCTCATTATAGTATTATGTGGTGGATGTTTATCCACATAAAAATACTTTGTTATAGTATCATAAATTTATTTATTGAACTATTTCTAGATGCAAATATATCTTTTTAAATCCAACTTGCTGAACAAAATTTTTGAATCAAATTCATTATGGTTAAGTATAATATTTTTCGGAGTGTTTAGGATAAGATGAGGAGATGAGAGATATTAATCAAACTCTAATTTTTTTTCTTTTTTACATTATACATTTAAAACTTATTACACGCATAACAAATTACGAATTACATTAAAGAACAAATCATATCCCCGTACCTGTACCCGTGTCCAAATCCATACCCGCGTATCCTACTTTTACAAAATTTACGTTTCCGACACTTAGATCCCGTGTCGTATCGGACATGCGTACCCGAGCCCGGGTAACATAGACAATTTGTTCATCTACGAGTTACAGTTTATGGATCCAGATCCGTTGCTCAAGCATACGGTGCTTTTTTGTGGTTCACATTTGAGGAGAATCACCAATTGATATATTTATTAGGTCGATGATTAGAGTTTTACACCAGAATTTTAGAGATGCATTCGAGACTAAATTTTTAATTTGGCACGATATACATACACATACTGATTTGTGGTTTAATATGTATAAGTTTATCTATAACGAGTACAATTCATGTGGTTTATCATCAAATGTCAGATTGCACTCATCAATTGTATTTTGATACTCTTGTTCCATTCGTTCCGGACGATTTTCCAGATATTAAATGAAATTTTTATTCTTAAAAAAAAAAAAGTTCCTGATAATGATCGAACTTCACTTGGCGCTATCTTGATGACTGAATGTTTGATCTTCAAGCACCGTGTAATATGGATTAATATGCAGGAATCTCATGGGTAGAATTTGGAAAGGCTTTCACGATGAAATTACCAAATATAGGAAAAATTACACATTGCGTGACACAAATTTTTTCAATCACATGATCCGTGGTAGATAAATTAAAAAAAGACAGTAAAATAAACACATGTATAGCTACAAAAGTGGTTTCACAGGTCTCCAAATCGATCTTCTGTAGTGTATCTCATAATAATCAAATCTTTCGACTCCCGTCCTGCAGTTAATCTGACCGAAGAAGTAAATGCTCCAAAATCATGAAATTGGTAAATACAGAGCAGCAGGACCTTTAACGTTGGTAGACCCACCTCCATAAAATACGTCCTCTCCACAACTGGTACAAAAAGACCAAAGGAAAAGTAAAGAGAAAAACCAAACCACCCAAACAAATCAGGCAGAGAGCACCCACAACTTCCCAAATGCTTGATTCTATCATGTGCTCCAGGCTTAATTCCCCAATGCGGTTCACTTCGCTTTCTAAAGTGTCAGCACAATAAATGACATCAACCTTAAGGCCGAAAGAGTTTTTCAAACAATCCGGAAGCTCTAGCAACTTGCTGCAGTGCTCCAGAACCAACTTCTCCAATTTACAAAACTGATCTCCATCGGCAGCTGATGTCCACCTGTCAATGTCCAACCTGGACAACTTCAAGAATTCAAGTCCTTTGAAGTCACCTTTTCCCACATTCCACTTGCCCCCTACGAAGCAGGAATCAAGTAGCTTGAGAACCTTGAGATGTGGTAGTTTGCCAATAGGTGAAATCTTCTCCCAGGGTAATGCTAGCCTCGACAATGTCAGCTTTTTCAGGTGTTCTGGCAACCGGAAATCGAATACACCTCGATTCATCATTGCTACATCCGACCGCAACAAGTGAAGTGATTGTAGTTTCTCCAAAGCGCCAGGAATCACAATCTCACCTAACTTTGGATTCTCCAAAAACAGCCGGGAAATGTCGCATTTCAACCTGCGGATGTTGGGGAACTTGAGCAACTGTTTCTCTATGCTATCACGAGAATATATAACTGCAACCGAAAAACTTTCCAACTCGAACAACACAGAGGAGTCCTCTACAGTTTCGATGGGCAAAGTCCCACCACCAGATTTTATGGAGAGCCATTTCAATTTCCTCAGGTTCCAAAGAGTATGTGGTAATGAAACCTTTGATTCTCCCCTTCTCAGATGCAAAATAAAAGTTTCCAAGTTTGATAGCTTATCGATTGATGCTGGAATGATTTGTATTTCACCTCGAATAGACATGTATCTCAACTGGCTGAGATGCTCTAATCCACTTGGAAACTCGTTATCCAAACAACCTTGCTCCAAGTCCAAAACCTTGAGGCGTCTGAAGACGGGGGTGATGGAGGACTCTGGAAGCCAGGGTTGTTCATAACGTGACTCCTTTCGAGAGGGAAAGAACAGCAGAGAGCTTGCACGAGGACAAAACAACTTGGACTCTTTAAAACCATCTCCATGATCATAAATGCACAATCTCTTAAGGTGGTGTGGCTCGTTACAATTAAGAAGCTGTTCATGATCTTGTAAGAGATGGAAGAAGTTTTCTTCCTTTGCTTTTTTCCTTAAACAAAACCCATGCACCGAATCAGAGATCCGGCAAGTTTTGACACCACCAGTGGATCCTTGTTTAGCGACAATGACTAAACTTCTTCCAATTAGTTCCTTCAGGTATTCTTTCGCAACATCTTCTATTCTCATAGCTGCTCTTTCACGAACAAGTCCTTCAGCTATCCAGAGTTGAATCAACCTCTTCACAGATACCTCCTCGTCTGTTGGAAATGCCCCAAAATATAGCAAGCAAGGTTTCAAGTGACACGGTAATTGCTTGTAACTCAGTTCCCATGACTTTATGCTCAGTTCTAAACTAGCTATACCGCCTGAACATAAACCATTCACGATTTCCTTCCAGCTCTCTTGTTCGCTGTTTGCTAAAAGGACAGCCACGTTGACAAGTGTAAGAGGCAATCCCTCACAAAATCCTGCAATTTGCATCCCAAGCTGACGTAATGCAGGAGACCAATCTTTTCCATGTAATAACTTCCTTTGCAGCAACTCCAAAGACTCTTCTTCCGTCAGTCGAGAAATTGAATGCGGTACTTTATTGGGGTAACATTTTGGAAAAATATCATTTCGCCGACTTGTGACGAGAATTCTACTTTGAAATCCTGGAGGGAGTACATCTCTTAACACCGTCAATGTGTCTTCCTCCCAGACATCATCCAAGACTATCAGGTATCTTTTTGCCTTCAAATGTCTCTTGATCACCTCTCTGAAATCTGATGGATGCTTCCCAACAGGACCTCCGGGACTAATTTCTAGTGAGAGCTCATAAAATAACTTCTGGATGGGTTTACCAGGAGAAACAGGACACCATGCGCAAACATCAAAATATTCTTGAACAGACGGATCGTTGTATACTTTAGAAGCTAAAGTTGTCTTTCCAGGATCTGCCACTCCACAAATATAGACCATATCCAATTCGTAGGTTCTCTCTTCCTTAAGTTGAGAAACAATGCTTTTGAAATCATTAGTAAACCCTACAAAATCGTCTGTTACAATGGAAACCTGTGTCTGGATGGCTCTCTCCACTCCGGGTTCTTTTTTGTTAAGATCAACAAGAGTGATATCCTTGATTTCTTCTTTATTCACATCATTACTGATACCCTTGACTTCTTTGGTGATGGAATCACATAAAATTGAGAGGAAATCTGAGTTATCTCCAACAGCAAACTGGTTGAATAGGAATTCAACTCTGTAGGCCACTTTCCAGATACGGCCCCGAAGAGCTTGGACTTCAACACGGTCATTGAGAAATTTGTTGGTGTTCTTCAAGAAATATTCCAGGCGGGAGAGATGGACTCGGAGAGCATCCACATCATCACTTTCCAGCTCCATCAGATATTCATATTGTTGGAGATAACCCAACACATGTAAAATCTCATCAAAACCCTGCTCATCAGTCCTGTGAAAGTTGAATTCAGCTTTTTCTTCAACTTTTGCTAGAAAAAGCTTAATTTCCACAAGGAGGTTTTGAAGATCAGGATTGACGTCTACATGTGTCTGGTGAAAGTAGCACATTAACACACTGGCATCAGAGATCAGAGCCTCAATTCCACTCCTGATGATTCTTCCATTAACGCATTCTGGCTGCTGTTCCAGAGTGGTTAAAAAGAGTCTGAATCCTTCAGTGAGAACTTGCCGTCGATCCTTGGTACAATACAATTGCCCAGCAGCAGCATCATCAGGTAACAGCAAATCCCGAAGACGTGCTATAAAGCAATCAACAACGCCCATGTTACAAGTAGTGAATAAGTCAATTGTTGCAGTCTGTGGAACAACAACACAATCTGTCTCTCCAGCTTCTGATTGAACCAAATTAATCCGTCTGATCAACTCTTGAAGCGCAGGATTGATTTCTGCAGGTTTCAGGAAAAAAGAGAAAATTAAGACTCCAGCATCACACACCAGAGCCCCAATCCGATCCCTGATTTTCTCATTGACGTCTTCTGGCTTCAGAATGGTCCTCAAGAATCTTAATCCTTCATACAGAATTTGTCGCGGATCCTTCATAAAATACGGTCTTCCAGAATCGGATTGCAGGATGTCCCAGAGAATGGATATGAGAGAATCGAGGAAATCCCGACACGCTTGACCACGTAATCGACCGGACGATCTGAAGCTACTCAGAGCTTTGGTGTACGTGTGGCAGACTTGAGGATCCATAGGCTTGATTTTTGGGAAGAGATTTGAGCAATTGAACTGCATTCTTTGACACCATCTTTCATCCAACTCATCATCTATCGGGCTGTTGATGAAGACACGTGCTGCAGTGATCGCAACAGCTTCAAAGTGGGTCAACAAATCCTTTATATGCCTGTTTTCCGCACAAGTTTCCTCCACTGCAAAGAGGAGAAAGCTTCTCAGGAACTTCATCGGGGTGTACAAGGCTTCCATTGCACTCACCAAAGTTGCTCCTCCAGTGGAAAAAATCATAGGAAAATCAACCAGGTTCCCAAGAACGGAATCAGTGATCTCCAGGATCTCATCTGCAGTTAAACAACTCGATGATGATTGTTGTTCCACTGCGAGATCTGCTGGAGCGACGAACCATCCTTCATCATCAATTTCTTCCTCCAGACGGGGGATCTCATTGAAAATGATCCGAAGCCGAGGCATTGAGATGGAAGCAGTTGAAGCGTCAAAGGGACGGTGAATTTTCTTGGCATATCTGGAAACAACATCTTCAATCCTCGCCAATAGAGATTCCAAGCCGCGGGCATCTTTGTTCAACTTTCTTGCAGAAACAACAACGAAGGCCTTGAGATTCCTTAGCCTAATGCTCTGTTTCTTCAGGTCATTAGCCAAGGAAGGAGTACGGTTTGCCCGCAACACGGTATCATTCAAGGCAACATTGATGCGATTCACAATGCGGGATATTGATAGGGCCATTTGATTTGATGAGCTTACTTTGACTGAATTGTGGGGAAACAAAGTTGTAGGGATTGATAAGAACCTGCAGTTTGGTTATTGTGATCCGGAAATAGCCCAAGGTCGGTGAAAGAGCAGTGTAGCAGTCCTTTTCATCAATTCAACTGGTCATTTGTTTAACTAAAAAGACAACTCAGACCATGTTCCACAAAGGAATAAAAAAGGGCATCACAGAAGTTGACTTTATTGATGTTGATCACGAGATCGAGAATATTTTTCTTTTTAGCCTTGATTTGATCACACATATATATATATATATATATATATATATATGATCCTTCCGCTTCCATATTGTTCTTAGATTCTCGTTCTTCTTTTGAACAAGTAGTTGGAATGGCCGTTCCAGATGCGGCAGTGAGTTTCCTGCTGGAAAATGTGACCCAGTTGCTGGTCTACAACGTTAACCTGATCGGCAACGTCAAGGAAAACGTTGAAGATCTGAGAAAGAGTCTCAAGCTGCTTCAGGGATCGATGAACGATCTGATCAAGCTGGATACCCAATCCAAAGCCGTGAAGGAAACGGTGCAGAGTATTAAGGAATTGATTTGGCGAGCTGAGGATGCTATCGACAGTTACCGAGTTCAGGCTGCGATCCAGAAGAAAAGGCCTGTGGTGGAGAAGCTTTTTTTCGGCATAGCCCATTACCCGGCGGTTCTCAGGGAACTGGCAAAGGGCGTTGAAGACATTGGCAAAGAAATTGACAAGATCAACCAATTCACTTTGCCCAATGTCTGTAATCAACTCCAGATCGCCGCCATGGTCAACCTTAGTAAACCACCCGCTGAAGCCGCTCCTAAGGAGGTACACTCTACTCGTATTCTCTTTCCATTCCAAAATGATTGTTCAGTTTGTGATTTTTCAATTTTATTATTATTTTTTTTTCAGTTAAAGAGATTTCACTTTTAATACAAACTAGGACAATCACTTTTAGTTCAGTTGATCGACTCTTTTTGTAATAATTTTACAAAGGGACCCATTGTTGAGGAAGAGCATGTGATTGGTTTTGATGGGGCAGCCGAAACAGTGGAAGACATGCTGATCAAAGGACCAGAACACCTGGAAGTTATTTCAATAGTTGGGATGCTTGGACTGGGGAAGACGACCCTTGCGAAAATGGTTTACAAGGACCCCGATGTTGATTACGCGTTCATGGCTCGTGCGTTTGTGTATCTGTCCAAAGATTATGATAAGCGAGAAGTGCTACTCAAAATTTTAGCCGATGTCACCAAATCAGCACCCAGTGAAGAAGTTACTAGAATGAACCTGGAGCAGCTAGGAAATCATCTCAAACAATTATTGGACGGAAGAACTTATTTGGTTGTGTTGGATGACGTTTGGGAGCAACAACATTGGGACAGCCTGCAAAATGTTTTCCCGAAAAACAACAGGCGGTGCAGAGTTCTCATCACACTCGTCATGAAGATGTGGCCAAGTATGCGAATCCATCTCCGGATTCTCTTTACAGGTTGGATTTCTTAAGTGATGAAAATTGTCAAGAGTTGCTCAGGTGGAGGGTCTTTCGCCAAAATTATTGCCCCCCAGAGTTAATGGTGCATGAGAAAGTCATTGTTGCCAAATGTGCTGGTTTGCCATTGGCTGTGGTGGTTATTGCAGGTATTCTTCTGAATCACCCTGATGTTGTTGATTGGTGGAAGCATGTGGCCAGTAGTGTTAGAGATTACATTGCGAGGGATGCCACAAAAACTGCCGAGGTGATTCACTTGATGTATCGCCATCTACCAAACTACCTGAAGACGTGTTTTCTATACCTCGGTGTCTTTCGTGAAGATTTTGAAATACAGGTGTGGAAACTTGTGCTGATGTGGATATCAGAAGGATTCATACAAAACCAAGACAAATTCAACTTAGAGGTCAGTGCTGAGCAATACTTGGAGGAACTTGTTCATAGGAATTTGGTGATGGTAGGGCAGCGAAGGGCGAATGGCAAAATAAAAACTTGTCGTATGCATGATACGCTGCGTGAGTTTTGCAAGAAACAAGCCGCTGAAGAAAGCCTTTTCGGGGAAATCAAGGCCGAAAACTTGTCACCCCCGACTTCATCTGAAAACCAAACTGTGGTTGATTATCAGCGCCTTTGCATCAATAACGTCAATCTTTCGACTTTTCTTTCTGGAGCTCCTTCAGGTAATTGTGTCCGTTCACTTGTTGCTTGCCCTAAAGATGCCAGTAAATTGGAAGCGAGGCTGGTTTTAAACATCACCAAGGCTTTCAACCTTCTTAGGGTTCTGGAGATGGAAACATTGGTCATTTCCCCCCGTCTGCATCCTGACTTTTGTACCCTTGTTCTTCTACAATACGTATCCATATCCCTGGAAGAAGGCTTCATTCCTCCACTATTCTCCAACCTGTTGAATTTGCAAACCCTCATAGTAACTACTAAAGCCAATACCCTTGAAATCAAAGCGAGCATATGGGATCTACCGCAATTCAGACATTTACATACCAATGTTTCAACCATCATCAGTGCCAAGCCAAAAGGAAAGGAAGCTTCTCAGCCAAATAAAAATGTCCAAACATTAAGTAGCATTTCCCCTGAAATTTGCACAAAAGAAGTTTTCGTTAAGACTCCCAACCTCAAGAAATTGGGTGTGCGTGGGTCAATCTCCAAGCTCTTGCAGGCCAATGACGCCTCAAATATGTTTGCAGACCTTTTGCAGTCGCTTGAAAACTTGAAGTTGCTGAATGATGATACTGAGTCTAAGGTCTACCGTCTGCCTTCGAAGGACAAATTCCCCCCACAGCTAACACAGCTCACTCTGTTGAATACCCTCTTGAATTGGAGGGCGATATCTTCACTGGGAGAACTGGAGAATCTTGAGGTTCTCAGGTTGAAAGAAAACGCATGCGAAGGAGAGATATGGAACCTCGGAAAGGAGATCTTTGGCCGGCTGAAACACTTGCACATTGGACGCGGTGATTTGATGGTGTGGACGGCTTCAGCAGATAACTTCCCGAAGCTCAAGAGTCTTGAACTTGATTGCTGCAGTAAGCTACGGGGCATTCCAAATGAACTTGCAGATATCACTAGCCTCCAATCAGTGGCCCTTAACTGTACCAACAATCAGGTGGCTGCCTCTGCAAGGAGACTTCAGCTGTTGAAGGTAGAGCGAGCTAAAAAGGCCAAGATCTTCGACAACTTTAAGGTCTCCGTTTATCCCCCAGATTTCTGAGGACTTCAACCAATCCAGGATTATGTCGGCCCTTCTTTCTTTGGCAGGTTAGTGGTCGATTTGCTTGATATCTTGTTTCAGTGTATGTATATATTATGTGCTAATGTACATCCACGATCTTCTTTCTTCCTCTGTCCTCTTAACTGAACTTTTGGTTCTTTCTGTTTCCCTTTTCAGATGCCCATTTTTCAGGTGAAGAATAATGACTGAGAAGCAATAGAATCGATGGCTAGCTTGTGAAGATGATGATGAATGAGACACCATCCTCTGTTGTGTTTGTTTCTTGCGTCCGTGTGTTGTTTTTCCCTTTTCCAAGTATTAATAATGAGGAAACAGGCTTGTGTAGTTTACCTCCTTGCTTTCGTTTCCCTGATTCTGCATTTTCTGAATTCCGCACTTTTTTCTTCTTTTTAATGTATTCTGGCTTTGATTTTGGAACTTTGTCTGGCTATTAAAGCGGCTGTTCAATGTATTTCGGAGTTTCTATTAAATTAAAGACCTTTTGGAGATTTATTTACATCCTTTAGTGTAGTTAACCTGGATCATAGTTTGATTGGTTTCATTAGATTTTCTCTTTTAACTCAAAGACTCCAGTCGGGCAGTTGATCAATGAGGCCAAATTAGCAACATTTATGTTGTGTTCTTTGATGGCTCATTTTATTCATTCGCAAAGCAATCTTAGAAAATCTACATTCATGTTGTCAACGGGTAACGTGATACAATTTCTGAATCTCAGGAAAGTAGAGGCAATGCTGTAAACTACTTTTCCTGTGATCACTTCAATGATTTGGCTGACTTTTCAACTTCAAAGTGAACAGAAAGAAGCTGGTAAACTACTCTTGAAAAGCATTCAACAACCATCAATCTTCAATTTGGAAAAAAAAAAAAAAAACCTTAGGTTTATTGATGATTACATTCCCAACCCACAAATGAGTAAAAGAAAATACAGAGAGAAATACAAGTCAACAGGCTAGAGCAGCTCCAATAACTCAACGGCTGCGCACCCTGAAGGATTTATTTCCCCAGTCCTCCTTTTGTTCTCTCTCAATTTCTTGGACTACACTTTCTAAGCTGTCTGAACAAGAAATGACATCAATCGTCTCGAGTTTTGTGACAGATCCTAAACAACTTGGAATGTCAACCAGATTGCTGCAGCTTTCCAACACCAACTTCTCCAAGTACTCAAAACTAGCATCAGCTGTCCAGTTCACGAGGTCCAACCTCGCCAGTTTCAAGTATCTAAGGTTCTGGAATTCATCATATTGCATCTCCCATGTATCCCCCACGAAACAGGAATCAAGAAGCTTGAGAACCTCAAGTTGATTGAGTTCTTTACCAATGGCTGAAATCTTCTCCCAAGGCAATCCGAACCTTGACAACGTCAACTTCTTAAGATTTGCCGGCAAACTGAAATCAAATGTGGCATGCCTCTTCTGCTTCATCAAGGTTAAATCAGAAAGCAGCAAATGAAGAGATTCTAGTTTTTCCAAGAAGCCAGGAACTACAATCTCATTGAGATTCTGGTTCTGAGCAAACAGCCGGGAAAGGTCGCATTTCAACCTGCGGATGTTTGGAAACTTTCGCAGCTGTTTCTCCATGATGGCATGGGAGTATATGACAGCACAAGATAGACTCTCCAGCTCCTGCAAAACAGGGGAATCCTCTAGATTTTCGACTGGCAGAATACCACCCCCGGAATTTATGAAAAGCCATTTCAATTTCTTTAGATTCCAAAGAGTACGCGGAAATGAAACATTCAAGTGTACTCTCTCCAGGTACACAATCAAAGTTTCCAGGTTTGACAGCTTACCAACAGAAGCCGGGATGGCTTCCATCCCGCCTCGAACTGACAAGTACCTCAGCTGAAGGAGGATTTCTATTTCACTCGGGAACTCGTCACCCAAATGAATCTGCTCCAAATCCAGCACTTTGAGAAGTTTGAAGATGGGAATGATGAAGGAGGTGGCAAGCCAATATTGCTCGTACCCTGGCTTCTTTTGAGAGGAGAAAAGCATCAGGGAACGCGCTCGAGGACAAAACAGTTTCGAATCCTTAAAACCCTTTCCTTCATAGTAAATGCACAATCTTCGCAGGTAGCGTGGCTCGTTGAAATCTGAAAGCTGATCGTGCACACCATTCAAGAGGTGGAAGAAACTTTCCTTTTCTGCTTTTCTCAAACAAAATTCACGCACCAAGTCATGTATCCGGCAGCTTCTGGCACCTCCAGCGGATCCCTTTTTAGCAATCATTACTAAGCTCCTTTCTATCAGTTCCTTCACGTACTCTCCTGAAACATCTGTTATTCTCTTTTGCCCTGATATTAGAATGAACCCTTCAGCTTTCCATAGCTGAACCAACCTCCTCACTGAAACCTCTTGGTCTTCTGTAAAGGCACCAAAATAGAGAAGGCAGGGCTTCAGGTGATGCGGCAAATGCCGGTAACTCAACTCCATGGCGTTCATGAATGTCTCGTATGTCTCTGCACCAGAGCTGGCCCCTGAAACTAAATCTTCAAGAATATTATTCCAACTCTGTCGCTCCACTTTTGCAAGGAGACCAGCTACAGTAACAATTGTAAGAGGAATTCCCTTACAATATTCTGCAAATTGCCACCCAAATTCAGATAAGATAGGAGGCCAATCTTCTCCAGGGAACAACTTGCTTTGCAGTAACTTGAAGCCCTGATCTGTCGTGAGTGGGTTAAGCAAATGCGGTTCAGACTCAAGCATTGGACGAGGAACAATATTTGAAGGCCGGCTTGTGACCATTATTCTACTTTCAGTGGAATCATCAGGGAATGACAGGCTCAAGCTATCCCAATCTTTGGTGGACCATACATCATCCAAATATATGAGATATTTCTTTCTCTTCAAACATCGAGCTACCTTTTCTTCTAGAGCTTTTTCATCCATTTCAGAATACCTTTCAGGATAAATTAGGGCGAAAAGTTCACTTAGCACTTTCCGGTTGTCTGCAAGAGCTTCATTACCCATCTTTAAGTACTTACCCTCATCAATTTCCTTTAGAAGATTGCAAAATACTTCTCGTTTGCGAGTTGATGCCTCCACCGGCATCTTGTTCATTTGATCTAGAAACTCTTTTAACATTTTCCCTTTATCTGCAAAATCTTCTTCAGTTAGCTCAGAAAACCTTTTGGGATCAATTTGTTCCAGAATGTTAAACAACTCTTTTCGTTTCTCTGCTAATTTTTGTGCAGTCATCTCATTGATCTGATTCAAAATCTCAATCAACACTTTGCGTTTGTCAAATTGCTCAGAAACTGGACACCATGCACGAACAGCAAAATGTTTCATAATTCTTTGATCATTGTATATCTTTGAAGCTAAAGTAGTCTTACCTACACCTGGCATCCCCCAAATAGCAACTGCCTTTAAGTTTTTTGTTCCGCTTTTGAGCTGATTCATGATTGATTCTGCCTGTCCATGAAGATCTACTGCATCATTTGTTGTTGAGGATGGCTTCTGGGGAGATTGAGAACTGGATGTTATTTCTGATTGTCCATGGAGATTTTCAGCATTACTGGTGTTTGAGGAAGTCCACTGGCGAGACTGATCAGTCGTCGACTCTAACTGTGTGTGGTCTTGAGAAGAAATTACAGCTTCATTTGTTGCTGAGGAAGGACTTTGGGGACTTGTACAAGAAATCTGTAATAAATCGGCCTTGATATTTACCAAGTCCTTAACAATGGAATCAGATAACAGCGAGAGAGAATCAGGAATATCTCCAACTGCTAACTGATCCAGGAGAAATTCCACTCTGTAAGCTACATCCAAAACACGATTCTGGAGAGGTAGAAAACCCTCAGCTTCCTTAAAGGAAGATCTTAAGGAGTTGAGTTCGTCTTGGATAGTTTGAACATGACTCTTGGAGGTTGGATCACCGTTGCAACTTGTCAGCTCCTTGAGATCTCCGAGCAAAGAGTCAACAAACTCCACCACATTAGTGGTGGAAAATTCGACCTCAGCAGCATCATTCTCTTCAGTTTCTTCTGATTGAATGACCAGAATTCTTTTGACCAGATCTTCAAGGCCATGGTTAGTTTCATCGGGCTGCGAATGGTGAAACGAGAAGATCAAGACTCCAGCATCACGCACCAGAGTCCCAATTTGATCTCTGACTTTCCCATCAACTTTTTCTGGCTGTTGCGGCTTCCGCTTCAGAATGGTTCTCAAGTATCTTAGTCCTTCATACAGGACTTGCCATTGATTTTTTTTGGAATCTAGATAACCGGCATCTAGTCGCAGCAGATCCCAAAGATCTGATATGAGAGAATCCAGGAAATCCTGACAAACTTGAGCGTCAGTTTGTAATAATAGAGTGGAAGATTTGAAGCTACTCAGAGCTTCAGTGTAAATCTGACAGACTTGAGGATCAACAGGCTTGATTTGTTGGAGGAGTACTAAACACTTGTTCTGCATTTCCAGAGACCATTTCTCATCAAACTCATCAACGGGAATTCCTATGAAGAGACGGGCAGCGTTGATTGCAACAGCTTCAAAGTGACTCAACAAATTTTCAGGATCAGGAGTCGGCTCGAAGACTACAACAAATTGGAGGAAATTTTTCAAGAACTTCATCTGGGTTCGCAGGGCATCCATCGCATTCACCAAAGGCAAAAGGTGAGAATTTTGATCCCGGAAAATCAAAGGAAAATCAACTAGATTCTCAAGAACGGAATCAATGATCCCCACGATTTCTTTTGCTGTTAGTGAACTTGATGATGATTGATTCTTGTGATCTGGAAACATATCACTGTAGCGAGCATGTAGTTCTTCTTCGAACCGGATGATCTCGTCTACAATGATAAGGAACCATTTCAGCAAGACATCAGGTTCACCCCCACACACACGTTGAATCTCCTTGGAATATCTTGCAACAGAAATTTCAATCCGCAGCAAGAGAGATTCCAGATGGGCATCTTTGCCCAACGTTTTAGCAGATACGACAAAAGCCATGAGATTCCTTAGCTTAACCTTCATCAACCTCAATTCATGAACGAATTCAGGTTTAGCATCCCGATTCACCTCCCAAGTTTGCAAGGAAGAAAAAATGGTACTGATCATGACGGAGGACGCCATTGCTGAAATCTGTATGGCAAACAGAACCAAACAGAGGTTTTTTTTTTTTTTTTTCCGAAAGAAAAACCAAACACAGTAAAGAAAATGGCAAGGAAATGGGAATGAGCGACTGCAGATCAAGAAATTGGCAGTGGCAAGAAAGAGTTGACTGCAGATCAAGAACTTAGCGATGGGTAGTAGGTACAGACTAAAGACTGTAACAGTAAAATAGTGTATTTACGAGCTAGTGGTGTAGAAGTAAATTTCCAAGTCAACTGCCCATTGCTTCAATCATAAAGGACAACTTCTAGAGTTCATCCCGTTGAATAAATAACTGTATTCTGTCCTCAAAATACTCATAAATGCAAATGGAGAAGAATCAATTCATTGATCAAGTTCAAGTCCTCCAAATTCAACAACCTCGATTTTGTCTCTTTATGTATCTAGTATGATTATAATAACAGGAAACAGTTGATTTTCCCCCAACATTTGTTAGTCACGGTTTTCTCCCAGCGTTTGAATATTCCATTTACTCCAAAATAGCACGTTTATGATGTAAGAAGACAATTACTAGGACTAGTAGTCATATATTATTATAGCGGGAGCGACTACAGGCCAGTCGACTAGATAGTTCAGTCAATAATATTAACCGTAGGATGAGAAAGAAACCATTCTATCCATAAAATCAAATAAAAGGCAACATGATCCTAAAATAAGGTAACTATAGAGGATAATTTTATTTTGATAATAGCTTAAAAAAAATTACCATATTGCCTTTGTTTCTTTTTCTTTTTCTTTTTTTTTTTTCAATGAAGATTTCGTCTTTGATAATTACTAAAAATCATCATGGAATAATCCTTTTAAAAGAACAGTTTTACAATGAATCATGTGTAAACTTCATTAACCATTTGCAGGTTGCTTTTGAACAAAATTTACAACCAGCCTACATATATAACACCAAAAAACTTTTTTTTTTGTTCATTCACCCCAATGCTAATATACAGAAAATCAAACTCCCAGTAACAATTAAGAATGTAAGATCATTGCCAAAAATAATCACTTCTTGATCATTGATTTTGATTCACCAAATCCTGCTTGAAAAAGATTATTTGAAAACAAGAAAGGAATAGGTAATTATCTCCAAAATATTTACGATTCATAAAGCCATTAAAATTTTTTATCTGAAGATATCTCACAAATCAAGAGATTTTCGCCTTAATGCCTTGTTTATTAAACACAAACCGTGGAATATTTTTGTTCCCTTGCTCCTTAAAAAGGAATCGAGAAAGGGGGAAAAAAAAAAGAAGGCAAAATAAAAATGAAACAAAGGAAAGAGGATTCTGGAAAATTGATTACAAAAGATTATGATATTTGACCAATTATTCTGGGCATGAGGGCAAAGAAGAACTTGAAAATAAAATGACGGTTTAACATTCACCTTGAGAATGTGTGTTCTGCTCCCAATTTCCTCCCCAATTCCTACATCGATGAAAATCTCTTCTCCACACTGCCGGGGCCAATTTGATTTCAGGTCTCTGCCGGTTTCAATTCGAATTAGTTCGAAGTTGCGTATGAATCCCGTCGGCGACCTGGCTAAACTCCGGTGAATCTGACGAACGGCGTATAGATGGCGCGGCTGTTTGACATGCTTAGCAATCTTCGCTGTTTGACATCACTCTCCAAAATTTTTCCTTTATGCCCACAGATAAGGAAGGTTGTTGCTACCAGCATTTTGGACCAATCGATTTTGACGGTTTAAAAGTCTGGACTTCCGGTTAGCTCGTGTCTGCGAAACCATGGCTTTTGATCAGTTCGTTAACAAAGTTTTTTATGCAAAACAAATGCCAAACAATGGAGAAGGTTAGTATCGTTTGGACACATTGGCAGGAGATACAACTAGGTTATTTCTCAATGTGGATCACCGAGGCAATTGCTAGAAATGTTAAACATCTGATACTGATTATTCCTCCTATTGATCCTGGTATTCGACGTACGAGTCTATTAGTTGAGATTCCTGCAGCTCTTTTCACAAGTAAGACTCTTGAATTTCTCAAGTTAGATGGTCCTTTCCGAATTAAGGGCCCTCATGTGGTTTGTCATCCCAAACTTACTGGATTGCATTTTCTTTAGTTTATAAATGAAGAATACAAACACCAAGTTGATGAGTCTTTCCATAGGCTTATATCTGGTTGCCCAATTTGAATTCTCTATGTCTCTGCGGCTCTGCCTACATAGGGTAACTTATGACAATTTGATCGTTTGTGATGTGTATTCCGGTTCCCTTCGATTTCTTCAACTTATTGTGGACGGAAGGATTTAACCCCACCGGCAACAGACTGCAGTTTAGATTGAATGCCCCTGCATTTGAGCACCTCACTTTGTCCAGTGGGTTTGCATCGTTCTCAGTTAGAGCTTTACATTCTTTGCTCCAAGTGGCGATTAAGCTATATTTTTCGGGTCATGATACCAAAAAGATTGACAGTTTATGAAACTTTTCAGAACTAAAAGTTGTACAGGGGTTGTTTTGTATTTTCATATTATATTTTCATTTAATTGATAATAAGTGGTTTATTAGGATACTTTTTACCCCATAGTTACAGAGGACATGTCAAATTTTAATTAGTTGTGACTTAACTAAATGGTTCAGTCAAAATTTAATGACTGGATCATAGAATTTTCCTTATTACAGCATTAGAAAACTACATTAGCACTAACAACTATTTTTTTTTTTTTACTGGTATTACATCATCTCATTTGATGCCTTCAGCGCATTCTTGTTTGACCGAGATTCCCTAACATGTAATATGACCTTCCCTAAGCAAGTGTCCCCAATCACGAGAGGGGTCACATTAATTATATTGCAGATTATTGCAGATTAATTGTAATTGTGTGTAAAAAAATATTAGAGTTTACATTATAGCTGACGAAGTCGAAATCTGCACAGTGCTTTAGGTCTAAGAATTAGAGTTTATAAAGAATATAAAATATAGAGAATATTATTATTGAGTTGCGTAGATACAACTTGTCCAAAATATGATAGAGACCACCCCTCTATACAGGGGTGAATTACATAATTAAGATGGTTCATAGTTGTAGTAGTTTTACTAATAACTAGATATTTGGCCAGGCAGATGCCTGGGCACCCCTCTACTTTAAATTTGTGTTAATAGATAAATAAATTTTTGATTTGGAAAAAATAAAATAGCTACACATTTGATTTTTTTTTTTTAGTCAAAAATAAAAATAAAAATAAAAAATCATCTGTCAAAGGAAAATAAATATTGAAAAATACAACGATGCAGAAATCATACAAAAGAATGTGGAGTAATAAAGGGGATAAATTTATGGACAAATTTAAATGCTATTTTAATTTGATTGATAAATGATAAATGTTAGGAGTTAAAATTGTCTAGCTATTTTTGTAAAGTAACTTTTGTTTCTCCAGATAAGATTTTTTTTCTTTTAAAAAGGGGATGACACGTGGCAGAATGATCAATGCAATATGGTGCATTTGGAGCCAAAAAGTTTTAATAAAAAGTTACCACATCAACATCCTGTATTCTACTTTAATAGGGTAAAAGGGATAGGTAATTTGTGGTTTAATTCGGACCCTAAAATTAGTAACCTAAATCTAAACTCAATAAGTCTAGGTTTAATGCGGACTCTTCAAAATCATAAGTAATATAATAGTAATGATTAAGATAAAATTAGAGGCGAGTTGAATTGACCAATGATCACGAGGGGTCGGCGGAGATTGTGTAACCCAAAATAGTTATTATCAAAAAAGAAAATAGTTAATTAAAGCTGGTCTCTATATCCAAATACAACAACCACGGTTTTGTCTATATCCAAAGTTTATATATCCCTTTTATTATTATTACCCTATTAAAACAGAATACAGGATGTTGATTTGGCAACTTCTTGTTAAAACTTTTTGGCTCCAAATGCACCATATTGCATTGACCATTCTGCCACGTGTCATCCCTTTTTAAAAGAAAAAAAAAATCTTATCCCGAGAAATAAAGCTACTTTACAAAAATAAACTACATAATTTTAACTCCTAACATTTATCATTTATCAATCAAATTAAAATAGTATTTAAATTTATCCATAAACTTATCCCCTTTATTACTCCACATTCTTTTGTATGATTTCTACATCGTTGTACTTTTTAATATTTTTTTGCTTTGGCAGATGATTTTTTATTTTTATTTTTATTTTTGACTTAAAAAAGGAAAAAAAAAAAACCAAATGTGTAGCTATTTTATTTTTTCCAAATCAAAAATTTATTTATCTATTAACACAAATTTAAAGTAAAGGGGCGCCTAGCCATAAGCATCTAGTTAGTATTACTGTCATGACAACTAATTTGATGCCATCCACTTGTATCCTGTCTGACTCCGAATCCCTTATTTGAATTGAGGTACTAACATGTAGTAATCCTTGTCCCACAAACAAAAATCCATATTTTTTTGATATTTGTATCAGTTTTATAAATTTGAAAATTTAATATGGATTATATACATGGGATAGAGAGAATGTGATACAATAGACCTCCCTAACTAGAAATGACTTCATAAATAAAATATACTCTTCCCTCCAGAATAATTAATCATAAATATTAGATTGTAAAATCCTTTTTTGGACGAACGATGTATAATACACAATCACAAATTGGAAAAATTATACGCCAGTTGATATTATGGTCAAGTGTCAAATTATAATATTATGAGATTTGTATTAAAAACATTAAAAATTTAAATGTAATGAATTATTTTTTAAAAAAAACAAAAAGGGTAGTATATAGACCCCATGACATCACCAAGCAAAGGAAAAAACCTTGGGGACAGGACGGAAGATCACCCAAAGTCATATAAGAAATCTTTTTTTATGAAATACTTTAAGATTAACCTGACAACATAACTACAAAGCAACAGAGATAATAGACATCCTAGCCTATGTTTTCAAAACCAGACGAAGAGTGAACCGCTAATATGACTGGATTGGTAGATTAATCGGATTGACCGGTTGGTTTGTTTCTCGAAATTGGTGAAAACCGATTAAAATAATATTGACCGAATTTTAAAAATTCGGTTCAGTTTAGAAACCAGACCGATAAGACTTTCGATTTCCAGGCTAACCAGTTCGACCGCCCAGTTCGGTCCAGTTTTGAAAACATAGATCCTAGCCATAAGAAATCTATTTTTTAATGAGATGACGTACAATGTGAGTGTGGAAAGAGAGAGATATATTGTTTTTTGACAAAACGGGATCTCACGAAGCTTGATTTGGTGGGAGAAAAAATGCAATAAGGGTTTTTTCTTTTTTACTTTTAACAAATAAATTTATCAGTAGCCTATCTAAATAATTTATCTATCCATATTATTCACTGCTTGATAAAATTAAAAATCTATCGCTTCAGGTTTTTTATTGTTTCCATACACCGATTTTATTTTTTTTTTCAGTTGTACCAATCAATCTGATAGGTTTTATGATCAACTTATTCAAACTCTTTATTACTCGCATTCTCACTCAACTCCAATATAAAACCTGAAGCAATAGATTTTGGACCAACTTACTTATTAAGTGTGTTTTATTACTTTCATATACTGATTCCTTTCTTATTTTTCAGTTGTAACTGTACCACAAGCCACATCCACTCCAAGTTGTAAAGGAAAAAACTTTCAGTGTACCGAATTTCATGGGTTAACCAGGTGTACAACTCTCAAAAGCCCAACCCAGTTAGTCCACAAGACTCTACCAACCGTTAGTTCTGATACTACTTGAAAATTTTGGCCCAAGATATCGAGTATAGAGAGTTTCAAAATCGAGTCCAATACGTAAATAAGGACTCATCTCAACCTAATATTCAAGATAATAGGTTGGAACAACTTATTAATCGCTCTTTATTAGTCCCATATACCGATATCGATGTGGGACAAATTAACCTATTCATAATATTGACAGATAATAGAGTCTAAACAATTACGAACTTGCTATCGACCAAACATTAGGTTTTTGATGGTTCTGATCAATGTTATTGAATTGGCTAGCTCGCTCCAATCGATAGAAAAGTAAATATGATAACAACGTACATAAGGAATAATTTCTTAAAAATTTCCTTAATTCTTTTGTTTGAGGTATCTAAAAAATTAGTAAAGAATTAGATTGCAATATCAAAATTTATGTTTGGTTGATTACATTTAAAATTAGTTTGTAATTCGTAACTATTAATTGCCTTACGAAATAACATCATTTACTATACAATAATTTTTTCAGAGCTATTTTTCGCCCGCGAGTTACACACTCTCGAACAAACTTCAGTTTGTTCTAAATGTTATTAATTTTTTTCATATACTCGACCTCTAGAATTTGAATTACAATTATTAGGTAGCTCGAACAAAAAAATTGAAAACATGGACTTGGAACTTATATAGGACTGTAATTCTAATTTTTGGACTCTCTATATTTTTTCAACGAAACAAATTCCTGGCTCCAATTTTAGACAATCAAACAGAGCCTTAAAGAATTTGCTGAAAACTTGTCGTACGTGTTTAATGAGTTGCAATATTATGAAATGAAATGAAATCGGAACCTGTTAGTCAAACACAGGAGGCGTGCCTCGATGGCATCTAATTAGATCTAAACAATGACCATATTGAAAATTGAAATTAACAATTTTTTGATAATGAGAGACAAAACTAAGGTTAAACTCAAAAGCCAAGGTGAAATCTGTGGATAAATCAGGGGTTAATTTTATTTAATTTTTTCAACACATTTTTTCTTTTTTCCTCCTTTTTCTTTTTGGGAAAGTCCCCCGACCCGAAGTACAAAGCCCTGCAATTTTATTAGTTTCCCCATTTCAGTCAAATTAAGTTTTGATAGAGTCCATAATTGATGCTTTAAATGTAGTTATTTTATAAGTTTATGGACTTGAATGGACTTAATTCATTGATATTGTTATTATTTCATGTTAGGATTTGGAACTGAGAGATTGGAGCTGATTTGGGCTAATTTGAACGTCCAGTGACCTTTTTCCTAAAAATACTACAAACTTGAGGGACCAAAGATGCAAATCATGGACTTCTTCTTCTTTTCCTGCGGCTGACCTAAACTCCTAATATAATTAGAATTTTGATCATTGTTTTGGGGCAGCCGTGCGTAGGCCTAAGCAAGCACCTCCCACCTTTACGTTTCTAGACTTTTCTTGGTTTTTCATGGAGAATAAAGCCCTCATGGTTGTATCTACGAGTGGCTAAGTTTTTATTTCTGATTCAAGTGATTGATTCAATTATATCATTGTGAGGTTATGCTTTTAATTTATCTTTCTTACTTTTCATTCTTGTATTTGTTGATTCTTGTGTTTATTTCATGAAGGTCGATATCGTTCAAATTGACAACTTGATTGAGTTTTGCTTTCTATTGCTATCTATTGGTTCAATGTTACGTAATAGACACGAACCGATAGTACTAAGTAGTAATTAGGCTATGTATGTGTATTAGTGAGACATAGGATACACATGCTAGTTTAAATGTGGAATCAACAGGACAAAACTAATTAATTGTAGCTATCTCTGTTAGTTGGTTTTGGTTCAACTATTTCTTGTATTTATTGCTGTTGTGGTTAGACATGGAACGCTATCGTGCCCAGTCTGTCATAGCAAGATTTGATCGAATGCTGGGTTTGGTCAATATTTTTAGAGAAGTCCAAATTTGTTATGGCTATCCTAATAAATTTGGGGGTTGAATACTTGAATGTAAGAATGCCTCTTACCTGTGATCAGTGAAATAATTGAGTTATCTGACCCTTGGATCAGTAGTTTGTTACTTGATTTTCTTTCTTTTATTATTTTTTGTTATTTGAATTTCCCATTATAATAGATTTAGAACAAACCAATCAAAAATTCTCGTTTACATTAATTTGAAGGAAACAAACCACCTTTCCCTGAGGAGACGACCTTACTTTCTCTATACTACTGTAGTTGAAATAGGTTTATTTTATTTGTGTGGCTTGACACCCCATCAAGCTTCAATTTTGATCCCAGATCAAGCAGCTCATCAAATGGCCATCTCATCATTCCGGGCTGTGAATCGCATCAATATTGCCTTGCATGACACCGAGCTGCGGGAAAACCGTACTCCTCCCTTGGCTAATGACTTGAAGAAACAGAGCATTAGGCTAAGGAATCTCAAGGCCTTTGTCGTTGTTTCTGCCAGAAAGTTGGCCAAAGATGGCCGCCGCTTGGAATCTCTATTGGCGAGGATTGAAGATGTTGTTTCCAGGTACCAAGAAACTCCATCGTCCCTTTGACGCTTCGACTGCTTCCATCTCAATGCCTTGGCTTCGGGTCGTTTTCAATGAGATCCTCTGTTTAGAGGAAGAAATTGATGATGAGAAATGGTTCGTTGCTCCAGCAGATCACGCAGTGGATCAACCATCATCAAGTTGTTTAACTGCAGATGAGATCCTGGAGATCACTGATCCCGTTTTTGGTAATCTGATTGATTTTCCTATGATTTCCAGATCTCCAACTGCTGCCCCTGTGACTTTAGTGACTGTGATGGAAGCCCTTAGCGTGCAGATCACATTCCTGAAAAACTTCCTGCTTTTTGCTACTCATACTGGTGTTGCAAACAAACATCTTGAGAATTTGTTGACACACTTTAAAGCTGTTGTGGTCAACGCGGCACCTCTGTTGATCAAAAGCCCAGCTGATGAGTTGAACAAAAACTGGTGTCAAGAAATGCAGTCCAGGTGTTCGATACTTATCCAGAGAATCAAGCCCATTGATCCTCAAGTCTGCCACACTTACACTGAAGCTCTATGCAGCTTGAAATCTTCCGGCCGATTTTGATGAGTCCATATCCATCACCTGTTGGACCAGCCCAATACTTGAACCTAAAATCTCGTCCGACTCTAGAGAGGCGGCACAATAAGATGAATCCAAGTAGGATTCCGTCTTCCTCAAGGTAATCCCTGGCCTATAAATAGGACGGTACACACCATAATTGAGGTACGCAATACACAGCTCTGATTCTCATATACTCAATACTCTCATAACCCTATTTTGTGACTTAAGCATCAGAGTGTCTACCCTCGGGAGACCCCCGAGGTTCTATTTTACAGGAAACCTTAGCCGGAGTTCCACGACTTAGCCGGAGTTACCAATCCAGGCATCGTCAAGTGGCACGCTTAGCGGGACCCGAAAACTAGGGTTTGTGCCGCAAAGCTTTCTCAAGCTTTCGTAGCTTTTACTCGCGCCGAAAAGCTTCCTCAAGTTTTTTGCAGCTTTTCAGAACTACTCCTAGCACTTCAAAGTAGGGTTCTTTCATCATGGTGGAGACGGAAGGTTCTCAGTCCAACACTGCGTTGACTGGAAGGCAGAGAAGTCCAGGAGACGACGAAACTCTTGCGCCCTGGCAGTGGCAACAAAAGAAGCAAAGAAAAAATCGGCAACCAGGGCCTGAAAAAGGTCCTATCAAGCCATCAGGACGTGAAGAGAACCGCAATCTTCACCATCGCCGTAGGAACGAAGATCAACCTGAAAAGCAGCGATTGGCCGAGATCGAAGACGAGTTGAAACGGCTGAAAGATGACAATTCTTTCAACCAGAGGAAGAAAAATACATCCTCGAAGAACTCAAACGCTGCTGCCTCCTAGGCTTACCCGATCCTTCAGATCAAGATCTCGAGGACCTTGTTACGGAAAAAGAAGCGAAGAGATCCTTGGAGCTCCTCGAGAGAAAGAGGGAAAAATGGCCAGTCCCAGATGAAGAAGAAGAGGGAGCTTGCCAAGAGATACCTTACCGGGACTCTTCTCGAGCAGAGCCTTCTGATGCTCCAGGCGACACTTTTTGGGAAGCACTCGAAAGATCAAACCCAGCAATGTATGTAGCAATCCAGAAGTTCGCGGAAGAGCATCACCAAAAGAAGCAGTCCCAGAGGGATTGACAGGTGACACCCAGTGTCGAGGAACTGCCCAAGAAGGATTGGAACCCCCCCCCCCCACGGGGCAATGTCCACTCGAGGCTTGGACCACAGCCTCACCAGGAAAGGACTCAATATACTCACCAAGACAATTTCCAAGAAGTAAGGAATCCGCGCCAAGATCACCTGAGAAACCACGACCCGCGCTTGGAGGCGGCTCTAGATAATCAACGGCACGAGATTCCTAGCAAGGCTGATAATCTCATTCGAGCATCAGTTCGAAGAATGATAGGCACTATCGTTGAGAGAAGTCCTTTCATTCCTCGAATCCGTGACTGTGAGCAGCCTCACAGATTTGATTTCCCCAAGGGCTTCACCAGCTATACAGGGGATACTGACCCAGCGCGGTGGTTGCACAGGTACGCTCAAGTCATGAGAATCCGGAATGCTTCCCTCGACTTTATGGCCAAAGCTCTGCCATCTTTTCTCTATGGGCAGGCGCAATGTTGGTTTAGTCAGCTACCAGAGGAGAGCATCATCAGTTTCCATGATCTCTGCGAAAAGTAAGCAACGCATTTTTTCCTTAGCAAACAGATTGCGAGGATGTCCCTGGATCTATCCTCGATCAAGCAAGGACAGAACGAGAGTCTTTTAGATTTTCATCGCCGTTTTACTCGAGAATCCCTTCTGGTGGATAATCTCGATGACCGGGATATCCGAAATGGGTTCATTCAAGGCTTGAACCCTTGGGGGAAAGATCGCCAATTAAAGATGAAACTCACTACGAAACCCCCACAAAGTACGCAAGACATGTGGATTACGGTGGAAAAATTCATCCAACAAGAACAAACTCTCAAGCACTCTTAGGAGGCCTTCTCGCTGATAGGGGATCGAGGAAAGGAGAAGTTCAAAGTAACAGATAGCAAGTCGCTCTTACCAAAGATGGATAGGCAAATGACTCCGCTGATAAAACCTTGGAGGGAAATATTCCAAATTCACAAGAATGAATTCCCAGCCCCAAGGCCGTTAACTAATAACTCGAGAAGGTCTACGGGCAAGTATTGTGAATACCACCAAGACCATGGGCACGATACCGAGCAGTGCCGAGATCTTAAGCGGGAAATAGAAGCAGGGGTGAAGTCGGGAAAGTTCCAACAATATGTGCAGAACCTACCGAGCAACACTTGTGATACTCGAGGAAAACCACCATTTCCTCGCACTTTTTCCCGACGAAACAACAACCACAATTCTCGACGGGATAATCGAGGCAACAGCTGGCAACCGCGGGAAAACCCTCCGCAACCAGCCTAGCTGACCAACACACCCCAGCCCGTCCAGCAATTTCCTCCCATAGATCCTGCCAGACAGATTACCCATAACGTGGGAGCAATTTATGGCGCATCCCTCGAAGTTTTGTCCACTACTGCAATGAAGGCCTCGGTTCGAGAAGTAAGGAAGACTCCACCTCAGGAGCCGAGTCATAAGCGGTTTAAAGGGACAGAGGCGATCGTTTTCACAAATAGTGAAGTGGTCCCTGGAGTTCGCCCTCACAGTGATGCCATGGTCTTTGAAGCCATTATTGGGAATGTGGGGGTAAAGCGTGTATATGTCGACAACGGCAGTACAGTCGACATTATCTACAAGGAATGTTTCGAGAGGATGAATATAAAGAATCCAGATTGGCGTCCGGCGTCATTACCACTGATGGGCTTCTCGGGGTACACAATAATCCCAAGTGGGATTGTTCGGCTTCCAATCAAGGTAGGGACATATCCTTGAACGGTGAATCTGACCATAGATTTCGCCATAATTGATGCTCACTCACCATTTAATGTGATTCTCGGACGGCCATGGATGTGTCAGGCCCACGCTGTTTGGTCACCTTATCACTTGGTCATGAAATTCTCAACAGAGTATGGCATTGGGATAGTGCACGGGTGCTAACGCAGTTCTCGAGAACACCTCCTCACAACAGTACGGGTCAGAAAGAAAACGGTGAAGCCAGAACTAAATGTCACCGTGTCTGGGTCTTACTCGATACAGCAGGGGGTACTATCACCGAGTGACTCGGAAGCGACCGAAAATCAAGACATGGACCTCGATCTACCGCAGTTACCCCCAGTCAGTAGTAATATCCATCCCCCAGTCAGGAATTAATCTTGGATGAGAAAAAGCCAGACAGAACGATCAAGCTTCGCATATCCATCTCCGGAACATTGCGAGCCGAGGTTGTGGCCTTGCTACGTGAATTCCGTGATATTTTCGCTTGGTCTCCTTCTGACATGACCAGTGTTCCTCGGCACGTCATCGAGCATAGGCTAAATGTAGACCCCAACGTTAAGCCGATTAAACAGAAAAAGAGAATCTTTGCTCGAGAAAGAAACGAGGTTATCAATGAAGAGACGCTCAAGCTGGTCCGGGCCAACATTCTCCGAGAGGTTCTTTGGCCTACATGGCTGGCCAATCCGGTCCTTGTTCGAAAACCTGATGATTCCTGGAGAATGTGTCAAGACTACACGGACCTCAACAAGCATTATCCTAAAGATTGCTATCCTTTGCCCGTCATTGACCAGATGGTCGAGGGAATCACCGGGTTCAGGACCCTGAGCTTCCTCGACGCTTACAAAGGATACCATCAGATCCTCATGGCTGAAGAAGATGCGGAAAAGACAGCTTACATCACGGAGATTGGGGTGTATTGTTATGACAAGATGCCGTTTGGTTTGAAAAATGCTGGAGCAACCTACAAGTGCTTGCTCAACAGAGCTTTCCACGACCAGATCAGACGAAATATCGAGATCTATATGGATGATATGGTCATCAAGAGAAACCAGGATAATAGAATCATTGCAGACATGAGAGAGATCTTCTCAATCCTTCGAGGAATAAACATGAAACTCAACCCGAAAAAGTGTGCTTTCTGTGTCGGTTCAGGCAAGTTCCTCGGTTTTCAAGTTTCTAAAGATGGCATAAGCATTGATCCCGCCAAGGTTGAAGCCATCTTGTCTATGGAAGCCCCGAAGACAGTAAAAGATGTACAGAAACTTATAGGGTCTCTCGCAGCAGAAAGAAGTCTTCCCTTCTTTAAAACCCTGAGGAAAAGAAGGGGTTTTCAGTGGACCACTGAATGCGAACAGACTTTCCAGGAGTTAAAGGAACATCTCAAACGACTCCCCATGCTAGCAAAGCCAGAACCAGGGGAAGTTCTGTATATCTATTTGGCTGCTCGAGAAACGGTTATATCTACTGTCCTCATACAGAAGAAAGATGGTAAAGAACTTCCAATCTATTTTGTGAATAAGGTCCTCCAAGGGGCAGAATCGCGGTATACTCCAATGGAAAAGCTAATATTGAGCCGTGTCCTAGCTGCTCGAAGGCTACGCCCCTACTTCCAAGCTCATCCGATACAGGTCTTGACCGAGCAACCGATACAACAAGTACTCCTTAGGCCAGAAGCTTCAGGAAGGATGATGAAGTGGGCTGTCGAGCTGGGGAAACATCATATCGAGTATAAGCCACGTACTGCCATTAAAGGGCAAGCGTTCGCGGATTTTCTAGTCGAGATGCCTAGAATTCCAGATGTCACTCAAAAATCCCAAGATACAGCAACATCTCCCCGTTGATCCTCGAGCTCAGACTCTTTACGTCGACGGCTCTTCTTGCGAGGAGGGGGGAGGAGCTGGTATCATCTTGGCAAAACCGTCCGCGCTAAAGAAGTCGAGGATATAAAGGAGTACGATGCTGAGTACTCTTATGCTTTGAGATTCGGTTTTCCTGTTACCAATAACATAGCCGAGTATGAGGCAATGATCACATGTCTGAATATGGCTCACAGATTAGGCGTTCGAAATTTGGAAGTTTTCAGCGGCTCTCAGGTGGTTGTCAAGCAAATTAATGGTGACTACACAGTCCGCGAGGAACATCTTCGGCCATACCTGGAAAACGTTCTCGAGATCAAGGATAAATTCGAGAAATGTTTTATCTCCCACATCTTGAGAACCAGCAATAAAAGAGCTGACACGCTGAGTAAGCTGGCATCATCCAACTTCGCTAATCTCAGCCATAAAGTTTGGGTGGAGGTACTCCCCGAACTGGGCATTCGGCCCAAAGTCTCTCTTGCTATCATCGAGGAAGGAGAAACATGGATGACACCTTATATTAAATTCCTCAAGAGCGGGCAGCTACCCGACAACAAGTCAGAAGCTCGATTGTTGAAGTTGAAAGCAGTCAAATACACCCTTAAGGACAGAATCCTCTACAAGCACAGGTATTTGCTGCAAATGCTACGATGTGTTGGACCTACCCAAGCGGCGTAAATCCTCGAGGAAGTTCATGAAGGATCGTGTGGAGCTCATATGGGAGCGAGAAGCTTAGCCAAAAAGATCCTTCGAGCAGGATACTTTTGGCCCACTGTTTTCAAAGATGCCTATCAGTTTGTGCAAAAGTGCGATAAATGTCAGAGATTCTCGCCAATCACTCGACAGCCACAATACGAGATGGTCACCATACAAAGCCCCTGGCCATTCTGCCAATGGGGCACTGACATCATCGGCCCTTTTCCAAAGGGGGCAGGGGGACTACGATGGGTTATCGTAGTTGTAGACTATTTCACCAAATGGGTAGAAGCAAAGCCGTTGGCCTCGATATCTGGAAGGAAAGTATTGAATTTTTTCTGGCAAAACGTGGTTTGTCGATTCGGAGTGCCCAAGGTGATTGTGTTGGATAATGAGTCCCAGTTCGAGAGTGATTCCTTCAAATCATGGTGTGCAGAGATGCAGGTCGAGCGTCGCTTCTCCACCGTTGCACATCTGCAAGCAAACGGTCAAGCTGAGTCAATTAACAGAACTATCTTGCACGGGATCAAGAAAAGATTACAGGATGCGAAAGGAGCATGGGTTGATGAGCTTTCTCATGTTCTATGGGCCTATCGCACCACGGCTCATTCCTCGACAGACGAAACGCCTTACATCTTGGTCTATGGAATGGATGCTTTTCTCCCAGTGGAAATTGGTTTACCAAGTCCTCGATCGGTTGGCTTTGTCGAGGAAACCAACAATGAAGATATCTTGCTGAATCTTGACCTACTCAAGGAACGGCGGGATACCGTGAAGATCAGAAAAGCTAAGTACAAGGAAATTCTCCGAAGAAACTACAACAAGCGGGTCAAAAGCACTGATTTTGCAGTCGGGGACCTAGTACTTAGAAAAAATGAGGCCAGTCGAGCAGAAACTCCTGGAAAGCTATCAGCCAATTAGGAGGGACCATATTGAGTCATTGAGGTTTTCACGTCGGGTAGCTACCGATTGCAAACAACAGATGACACGGGAACTATCCTCCCACGATGGTGGAACGTTTAGAATCTTCACAGGTTCTACGTTTAGTTGATTTTACGTGCTATTTGCTATTTTATTTGCTAAGTGTTTTTCCTTTCAGTTATATGTAATGTTAACCCAATTCCTCGGGTCGTTATCAATAAAATCATTGCATATTTTTTACACATGTGTCGATACTACTTTATGACTCGTCCTCGAGATGTATTTCCTTAAAAGGTGCATCCTCGATTCGAGAAGCCTGTATTTGGCTTCCTCAGAAAAGCGCTATAAAAATAATACTCGAGTAAATCTATATGATTAACGCTGAACCAGCTTGATCATAATACGTTGTCCTTACGCTTTGGTAGGATGTAAAACGTTGTCCTTACGCTTGGCAGGACGTAATACATTATCCTTACGCTACGACAGGATACATTAATATACAATACAACAACTTGTACTCAGATCTTAAGGTTTTTTCCTTGAGAATTAAACGAGGAGGGCGTAATGATGCCCGAACCTCCGAGGGCCCTAAGTCTATGGATACATTGATATAACTTATCCTTGAGGTCCAATATCTCCCAGTCTTGAACATCAATCCTGCGTAGATACTCCTCCGCAGCAGTTCTCTCTTTTGCTTCCTCTTCTAGATCGAGATCCTCCAAAATGGGTAGAGGAATCCCATCAGCTAAGAGATTCTGCTGGATGGTGACCTGTTTCGAGTAATACGCTACCTCCTTGGTCCTTTTCTTCAATAAATCAAGAGGGGCAATGAAGCGATCCGTTCTCACCTTTATTTGGGATTCAACAAGGTTAAGCAGGTGCTCTTTTTCGAGGAACCACGGAGAAATCACAATCTTCTCTGCGCCCTCAGCCGAGCATTTTCTTTCTTCAAGTTCCTCATCTCTTTGTCAACATTAGCCTCCAAAGATAGAGAATTATGGAAGTCAAGATCATATTGGAAAAGTCGCTGTTTCCATACCTCCTCCTGCTCTTTAAATCATTGGACAAGACGAGAATGTATCCTCAGATGGTGCGCCTGCATAGCATCTGTAAGATCTTTCTCGAGAGCCTCCACTGTGGATATCAGGTGTACGTTTCCAAACTTCTCCAAGGAATTCAATATCATGGCGTACACAGGGAAGAGTTTGGCTTGATCTTCATTCAAGAGCATTAAGTGGAATCGTTGAACAAAGTATGATTCCTGGCATGATCAGTAAGAAATTTATCAAGGCTTTATAGAGATAAAGTAATAGCAAAATTATATTCTGAGAAGAGAATTTTGTCTGATAAAAGGAGGAGTGTACAACTCCAACAACAAAAAAGGTCCTATTACAAAAGAGAGATTCATACAGCGCCTCTAGGGAATGACTGGTTCACGTCCAGCTCCTCGGTAGGATGCTGACTCGAAGTGGCTTCTCGCTCAGTAGCAGGGACCTATTCTTCGACCTTCTCCTCCTCCCCTTCCTTTTCTTCCTCGACTTCCATCGAGGAGTTTTCCTCATACACCAATTCAGCACCAATATAATCTGGCTCGAGTTGAGGGACACGTCTTTCCTCGGGAACCACGAAAAGAGCAGTTGGCTCATCACCTGGGAATGTGACGATCTCCGAGGGAGAGTTCATCTGAAGTAGAGCATCACACAGGGAGTCGAATAGGGGCAGCTGCTTCGAAGAAAGACGTTGTAACTCATCCTTTATCTTGCCTTGAAGCTCCTTCTTGGGGTTGGGCTTGATGAAGTTCTGCAGCCACCCTGCATTAATGGTTTCCTCCGACTCCATTCTCTCAAGTGCTTTGATAGCTGCTTCATTTGCCCCTAAATTGATGGCAACCTAACTCATTCTCATCAGGGAGTTCACCATTCCTCTGGTATTTACCACTCTGGAAAAGATTGCTCTAGCCCAGTTTGGCATCTCTGATTTTGGCATATGAGTTCTCTCGAGCGCTGCCAACCTAGTCTCAAGATCTTGACACTTAGACTGAGTAGCGGAAAAATCTGTGCGGGCAGCCGCCAGTTCTTTTTCTGTTGTCACTCGAGCGGCTTGCTCCTTCTTCAGCGTGTCCTCCAGAACTGCTTTTTTATGCTTGAAGAACCCTTTCTCGAGCTCAAAGCCTGCAATCTTCTCTTTTTGCTACCTTTCATGCCTGAGGAGCCAGGCTGTCGAGGTGGTCAACTGCAAACATGCACGAAAACATAAGAACAAGTCTAAAAATAACACCAAAGTTTTCGAATATAAGAGTTCTTACCATCTTCATGGCCTCCTTGCTATTTAAGGTCGCAGCACCCTCCTCGATCAGGGGGCACTCAACTTTCACACCCCCAAAATGGTATACAGCAATAGCTGTTGTGTATTCGGCCTCACCGCTAGAGCTCGATGCAGTCGCTTTCTCCTTTGCCAAAAGAGATACTTCATTTTCACGCCACTCCGATGGCCTTGGTTCAGATAGGGTCACATCGTGAGGTGAGTTCTCACTGATGGGAAGCATTTCGTCCTGTGACTTTGCTCCTTCCTCGGTCGTTTTCGGATCTTCCTCAAGGGACTGAGTTCATTGATTGTCTCTGCCTGCACGGCTTGTTTCGCTGTCTCCACTGGCTGTTCCTTCTCGGTGGGGGCCTTCTTCTTCTTGATTTTGACAACTGGTTTCTTCTTCTCGCCTGGCTGCGCTTTATCCCCAGACGGTTTCTTGGGTTGTGCCTCGAGATCGGCAGTTTTCACCAGTTTCCTCTTTTTCTTCAATTGGCTCGAGGAGCCTGTGTCATCTGAATTTTTTAAATGAAAAAGCTTGGCATCACCAAACAGTCCAGCGGTGTTTTTGCTCGATGACATAACCTAAAGCAACAGAAATACACAAGAAAAGTCAGTACCTTCTTCCTGCTCGATGAATGGCGGCGGGATGTATTGTTGGACTTCATTATGTAACAAGAGGTCCTCGAAAGATTCAAGAGCATTGATGTCAGCCCTGAATTTCTCTATCCTGTCGGACTTTGTCCATGTATCAGTTATGGTTCCAAGATCATGAACTTCTCGATGATCCCAGGATACACAGTATTCTTGGGGAGCCTTCACAAACAAGAAGTTTGATTTCCCCTCTGTGCCACCGTCAAATAGATGAATGATCTTCTCTGCTTTGGAAGATATATTGGTTTTTACATTATACCAATCCCTATATTTGGTCAATGGAACACAAACCTTGAAGAAATACCTCCACATGAACAATCGAGGGGTAACCTTCTTCAATTCGCATAACCTCGCAAACCCAAGGACCGCGGTAACTAAGTTCACTGTAAATCGAGCAAGTGGTATTTTGTAGTGTTAAACTATTTTTTTTAGATTGTCGTAGAATATTAGATTAAGTACTTTCTTGGTATTGCATGTATAGTCCTTATTCGGACGTACATAAGTATGTGAAAGAAACATGGTTTCCGCACAAAGAGAAGTTTGTATGTGCGTGGACGAATAAAAAGTTGCACCTTGGGAACACAACAAATTGCAGAGTTGAGAGTGCACATAAGGCACTAAAGAATTGGATTGACACGCCAACAGGTGCTATTGACACGATTTGGGGAAGGCGCACAATGCGATTGAGGTGCAACTAATTGAAATCAGGTACGTAATGCCTTATTTTAATATTCATGTGCGTATTTTTATTTTTTTTTGGTCTTAATATGATCTTTCTTTGTTTTTTATCACTCAGGCGAACACTAGAAGAATCTCGCAACAAGAATGGAATACCATACCGTGGTTATCCATTTTACCACCTCAATTTCGTTGTTTCGCACCATTGTTTGAAAATTCTGCACACGGAGTATAAAGAGATGCAGCAAAAGGGAGACAAGTTTGTATGTAATCATAAGCTGAGATTTACTCATGATATTCTTTGTGGCTGTGAGATGAAGGTGACAGTGGACGCAAAAGAGGCGATTAAGGTTTCTGATCTCAACCCGTTTTGGTCAAATCTCAACATCGAAGAGAGTGCCTCCCATACTAGGCCTGATGGACTGTCAGATGATCAAGTCTTCTGGAAACATTTTGTTGAGATGGTCGACAATGGAGATCCAATGCGTATGCGTGAGGGGGTTGAGCGCCTCTATGATCTAATTTACGCAGATAGAGGGTCTTTGAAGGAACCGGAGAAGAAGAAGAAAGGCAAGGGGCGCCCCAAAGGAAGCAAGAACAAGCCACGTGAACAAACCTACACTCAATATGAATTTCAGCAAGCTGATGGGCCTCCTCAAGGTAAGAACCCTTTATTAATATTTTTTTATGGATTTTTTTTTATGTCCAAAAGCACCTATTCTCAATTAATGTTTGGTAATGTATTTTTCGCGTTATAGATGTGGTACAGCAGGACATTTATGAATATGGTTGGCTGAAGGGAATTGTGCCTTTTATGGTATCCTACATTTCTGGATATGTTGATGTGGTGGGTGATGGAAACTGTGGATTCCGCGCTATGGCGAGTCATTTGTTTGGAACCGAGAATGATTGGCCTCATGCTAGAAGAATTGGAGCAGATGAGCTAGAGGAACGTCCAGACTTGTACGATTTCTTCTTCGAAAGGGACATTCCCAAGCATGTTAGATGCATACGCCATTGTCAGAGTCCTTGTCCTCAACCCTACAGGATGATGACTTATATGGACTTGCTCATGTATGCCACTCGCTTCAATATGATCATATTCTTGTACGGGCGTGGAGAAAAAGGTCAGAATATGAACACATGTTCGTACACTGTGTTGCCCCTCATCGCTCCCAGGGGCCCTAATGGGCATTTGACCGGACCGGCTCAGGAGATTGCCATGGCTCACTTAGGCGATTACCCGCATTACATTCGGTTAGATTTTGTGGTTCAGATTTTCCAGTTCCGTCCATACCTTACCATTGGTTTGATCACCGTGACACTTCCGTTATTGGTTGGGAGGAGCCATATCGCCAGAGAATAGACCATTGGTTTTCTTTATGTCCCGATAATGGACGGACACGTTCCCCTCAATCTTCTCCCATCTTGGTTGAGTAGAGTAACAGTTAGTTATGGATTGGTGTATTTGACATTGTCTCCTAACTATTATTATATTTAGCACAATGTCATTCAATATGTTTGCAGTTATATATTTTAATTGTAATGTACGACCAAGTTAAACAAACACAATCACATGTCACAAATACAACGACGTCTAAGTTGAAATTCAAACAAACACAATCACATGTCACAAATACAACGACGTCTAAGTTGAAATTATTGGAGGTCTGGGGGGTAGATCACCACTCTGTGATTGAGAAATATTGTGGACATGCTCTTCTTGCTCAAATGAGGTGTGTCCAGCGCTGTGTGCACTCCCTTCTTGCTCCATCTCCTCATCCTCCACATGGATATTTCTATTACAACCCGATGATAGGACATTTCGCAATCTCACGCGCCGACGCCCCGAATCTTTGACGATCGGTCCAAGTGATGCCTGCATTTAATCACTGTAAATCACACAACCAAGTAATAATACTAATACAAGTTAATAAATCATATAATTATTTAATTATAAAAAATTCTACTTCATAGTAATAAAACCCAAATTTCACTAATTACACTAAAAGAATTAAACTACACTAACCTAAAAAACTAAATTACACTAATTAAACTAAAAACAACTACAGAAACTAAAAGAACTAAATTGAATAATTAAACTAAAAGAATCATTAATTCACTAATATATCATATAATCATTAATTATCAAAAATTCTACTTCATAGTAATAAACTCAAATTTCACTAGTTAAACTAAATTACACTAACCTAAAGTACTAAATTACACTAATTAAACTAAAAACAACTAAAGAAACTAAATTACACTAATTACACTAAAAGAACTAAATTACACTAATCAAACTAAAAGAATCATTTATTCACCAATATATCATATAATCATTAATTATCAAAAATTCTACTTCATTGTAATAAACTCAAATTTCACTAGTTACCCTAAAAGAACTAAATTACACTAACCTAAAGCACTAAATTACACTAATTAAACTAAAAACAACTAAAGAAATTAAATTACACTAATTAAACTAAAAACAACTAAAGAAATTAAATTACACTAATTAAACTACAAACAACTAAAGAAACTAAAAAACTAAATTACACTAATTAATTTTGGGAAAAAATAATACTAAAAAAAAAGAAAATTTTTTTTTAAGACAATGAAAAAAAATACAGGTGGTCGATGGCCGTTCACCATTCTGGTCGGCAGTATCGACCAAGTTTCGGGACGCCACTTGGGGCGTCCCGAAACAGGACGGCGTCCCTGCCGTCCATACTTCTGCCGTCGACCAACCCCCAGGACGTCACCTGGGGCGTCCCAAGGCATAATTGACTTTTTGTGAAAATTAAGGAAAGCATTTATTACCTGTTGAAATATCCATATTATCCCTAAGAGTAGTTAACCCCATTAAATATGACTTCCAACTGGAATGGTAGTCAAGTTAGTTAAGGGAGGGTAAACCTGGAAATAAAAAATTTAAGAAACCTTAAATGCATTAAATGTAACGTTAAAAGTATTAAATGCAACCTTAAAAGATAACTTATAGAGGGAGTACAAATTTTAGAATCTAATGTAAATTATCTTTTTAAAACAGAAAGAGTACATTAGTCACTTAACACATCGGCCTCCCCGGGAAAAAGAAAATACAGTGGTAGCCGTACCCTATTCAGATTAGCAGGATGAGACGACATTTTTTGAGAAATTATTCGGTAGAGCCGCTGCACCACATCAGCAGCCATTACTTGGTGCAGCAAGCCACTAGCATAAGGACATGTGGATTATATTTTTCAGCCTTTAACTCTATTTTTGTTTTTCCATTTTCCTTTTGCCTTGATTCCAAAAATAGCTCTCCACGATTCACGTCCTTCTCCCACGAATCCAAGCCGGACAATAATTATGGGACGGAGGGAGTATAATTTATCTTATGCCGAACCTTGATGCTCTTCTTATCATGATATCTACAGTTTTTTTTTTTTTTTTTTTTGGTACTCGTAGGCTCTTGAGGATGACCACCATAGAACTTTTTTTGCTGAGGAAGCGGATGAGGTTGCGGAACTCCTTACAACAGGACCAGAAAATCTTGAAGTTATTTATATTCTTGGGATGTTCGGATTGGGGAAGACCACACTTGCTAAGATAGCTTATAACCATCCTAATGTCGATTATGAGTACATGATTCGGGCCTTTGTCAATGTTTCACAAGATTATGATGGAAAAGAAATATTGCTCAAAATTCTGGCTTCTTTTAGTCAAATTAACGAAGAAGTTACAAACATGGGTATCAGAGGGTTAAAAAAATATATTCGTAAACAGTTAGAAGGAAAGAAATATATGATTGCATTGGATGATGTTTGGGGATTGGAAGATTGGGATAGATTAAAAGATGTTTTTCCTAACAATAATAAGCGGTGTAGAGTCATGATAACTACACGCCATGTGGAAGTGGCAAAGTATGCCAATCCAAGTAATCCCGAATATGTATACACGTTGTATTATTTGACACTAGACGAGTCTCGGGAGTTACTCAGGTCGAGGGTTTTTCACAAAAATCACTGTCCTCAGAAGTTACAAGAGTTTGAATTAGAGATTGTAGAAACATGTGGCGGTTTGCCATTGGCTATTGAGGTTATGGCTAGTATCATTTTGAATCATCCTGAAAGTATTGATTGGTGGAAAGACGTGGCCAAATTTGTAAAACATTACATAGCCAGGGATATGTCACAAACCTTTGAGGTTGTGGAATCGATGTACAATCTACTACCAAACTACTTGAAACCTTGCTTTCTGTACTTGGGAGCCTTTCATGAAGATCTTGAAATCCCTGTTTGGAAATTAGTACGATTATGGATTTCTGAAGGGTTCATCCAGCAAGATGGGAATTCTAACTTGGAGGATATAGCTGAAAAGTATTTGAAAGAACTTATACGCAGAAATATATTGATGGTTGGACAAAGAAAAGTCAATGGAAAAATAAAAACTTGTCGTATGAATGATACTTTCTGTAAATTCTGTAGGGGAAAAGCTGCCATGGAAAACCTTTTCCAACATATCCATGAGTATAACTTTCGGAGTTTCTTATCTGGAGATCCGAGGTTGGATCATCATCGGCGCCTCTGCTTCCACAATGTCAATGTTTTGGTATATTTCCAAAACAACTTCAGGTAATCGTGTTCATTCTTTCATAGCTTTTACTGAAGATAAAATGACCCTGGAACCAGAGCATGTTTCGAGCATTCCAAAAACTTTCAAGCTTCTCAAGGTGTTGGAGATTCAATCTCTCATCTTCACTCGTTTCCCTGTCGACCTTTGCAATCTTGTTCTTTTAAAATATATCTCGATATCCACCAACTTTCCAACTCTTCCTTCATCATTATCTGCCTTATGGAACCTGCAAACTCTGATAGTAAGTACCACTTGTCGCACTTTGGACATTAAGGCAGACCTATGGAAAATGCCACATTTCAGACATTTGCATACCAAAGTAGCCACCACTCTGGTGAGCCCTTATTCGAACAGCCAAAAAAAGCAAGGATGATGCATCACCTAAAAGTGTCCAGACACTGTGCACCATTTCAACTGAAAGTTGCAAAAAAGAAATTTTCGATCAAACTCCCAACCTTAGGAAATTGGGAATATGTGGGAGGTTAACCAACCTCTTTGAAGTAAATGGTGAATCTAGTTTACTCCCACAACTTTACGAACTAGAATCGTTGACACTACTGAATGATGGCAAAAGCTGCAAGCTCCCTAGGCTTCCTTCAAAGAGCAGCTTTCCTCCATGGCTAAGGAAGCTCACCCTGGTGAACACGTTATTGGATTGGAAAGAGATGCATAGGTTAGGGGAGCTAAAAAGACTTGAAGTTCTCAAGTTAAAAGATGATGCATTTCAAGGGAAATTGTGGCAGACTGAAAAAGGAGGTTTTTACAGTCTCAAACATTTGTACATTGGTCAGTGTGATTTGGTGGTTTGGGAAGCTTCAGCAGATGATTTCCCCGTATTAAAGAGTCTCCATTTAAATGGCTGTGATAAGCTTCAGGCTATTCCACATGGTTTGGCGGACATATCAACTCTTGAATTGGTGGTTCTTCACTGCACCAATCCTCAAGTGGCTTCCTCTGCCAGGAAACTTCAGATTCTAAGGCTTGAACAAGGCAAAAAAGGCAATAAAAGCCCCAACTCCTTCAAAGTCTCTATTTATCCTCCAGAGCATTAATCTTTCCAGCACCCAGAACCGGTGCACTTCTCTAACAGGTTAGTTAAGTATTTTCTGGTTTTAAGTGGTTTTTTCAACTTTTTTTTTTTCCGCCTTGCGATGTTTCTAATTGAGATTAACTGCCTCGATTATTTCTTCTATTTATCCTTTGAAATAATCTTGCGATGTATTCCCAGAAGAAAGAGAAGCACCAAGATGACTTGCGAAGAAGACGAAGAGCACGTCCCCGTGAAAGTTAGTACCGTTGGTTCTGCTGATGTGCATGTTTTATTCCCCTGGTTGAAGTAATAATTTTGAGGCTGACTAATCATGTGTTCCATCCTCCTACCTGCTATTTTGATGAACAATTCTGCATTTTCATTTCTCTCTTATGGTGAGACGATAAATGTTGGCTTTTGTTGTATATGTCATTTTGCATTTTCAGTTTTCTCGACGTCCGCTGGACACATCCAGCTGGTGGTACTTTTCTATCCATATACATACAGTTTGATGTGATTCAAATAATTCTCAAAGAATTCAAGACTTTCAGAAGATCAGTGTTGGGAATCCTTCAATTTTCAGCTTTAAGTAATTAAGTTGTTTGGTCACTATGTTGTTTTTTTGCTTATCTATGTAGTACTCCCTCCGTTCCAAAATTATTGCTCAGTTTAGATTTTCACTTACTATAAATTAAAAGTAAAAATCCAAACTGGACAATAATTTTGAACGGAAGGCGTACTTCATTTCGAACTTGTTATTTTTGTTACGGTCACAAATAATTTGGCTGGAGACCATTCGTCTCAAAAATAAGTGCCCATTCTGTCACAATCGCAAAATTGGTCTAAATAAGTGCCCATTCTGTAAATAAATAAAAAATAAAAAATAAAAAAAAAAGTGCCCAGTCTACTGGGAACCAGTTCAGCAAGACATCATGTTTGACGAAGGTGAAAATTGTACCGACGTAGGTGCATAGACGGTCCCTTTGATGTGAGTGAATAATCTCTATTTATAGTGATAGGGTTATTTATTTTTTATTTTATTTTAGGAAAGTAATTAAGAATCAGCCTAGAAGTTTCTAAGAACCGATTGGACCGCTTCTCAAATTTGGGTCGGCCTAGTCGCGCGCGGTATTATTTTACACTCGTCAATGTTCACCACAAACACGTTGAATCTCTTGCAACAGAATTTTCGATCCGCAGCAAGAGAGAGATCCCAGATGGGCATCTTTGCCCAACTTTATAGCAGATACAACAGAAGCCATGAGATTCCTTAGCTTAACCTTCATCAACCTCAATTCCCAAACGAATTCAGGTTTTGCATCCGGATTCACCTCCCATGTTTGCAAGGAAGAAAAAATGGTACTGATCATGACGGAGGACGCCATTGCTGAAATCTGTAGGGGAAACCGAACCAAACAGAGGTTTTTTTTTTTTTTGGAAAGAGGAACCAAATTAAAGAAAATGGCAAAGCAGAAGCGGGATTGACGGCAGGATGAAGAAATTGGCCTTGGGAGAGGTTTCTTTGAAATTGGCAAGAAAGAGTTGAACTCAAATACAAAAGTTATCGCGGTCGGTACAGACTAGTAACTAGTGTAGAAATTTCAAAGTCAACTGCCCATTGCTTCAATCATAAAAAAATAAAAAATAAAAGAAAGAAAAAAAATACAACTCGGAGATAGCACTCGTTCATCCCGTTGAATGAATGATCACTCTATTCATTGCTCCAATTCAAAATTGCAAATGGAGAATCAGTTTATTAATCAAGTCCAAAATTCAACAATATATCTTTATGTATCTATGATATTCACTAGTACTAATATATTAGCATTTCGTGTTACTGCCATTATTTCCTGTAAATTTGATGCCATTGACGCATTCTTGTTTGACTGAGATTTCCTAATTTGCTTTTGAGTTTCGAGTACTAACATTAACACGTTATGTGACCTTCCCCAAGTGAAGACTTAAATATGGTAATACCACAACTAGTACTAAACTACTACCTCCATTTCATTTTACTTGTCGCATTAGGGTAAAACTAAATATTCTTTTTATCTGTCGCTTTTCATTCCCAAAATGTCTTTAATTTATTTTTTACAATTTTACCATTATCTCTCTCTACTTTTAATTGGTCATATCAATAACAGCTACATGTAATTTAATTTGTTGCATACTCCCAATACAATTAATTAGGGATAAAAATGTCAATACATATAGAATTATATTCCCAAACATGTTTTTCTTAATTTGTGTGTTTGTCTAAATACGAACAGATAATATGAAATGGAGGTAGTAATTAACTATGGCCGGAGCTGTTTCCTCCTCAGTCCTCATCATCCTCCAAGTCAACTTTGTCTCAAATTAATTGATGAATGAACACTTCTGGCCTCATGAGTTGTCTTTTTTATTAGAGAGTTTCCAAGTTGACTTGTAGTACATTTAGTAATCTATAGACCAATCAACGCTCTTCTTTGTTTTCTTTTTTTTTTTCGCGGGATTAATAAAAAAAATTTGAATTTATCGGTGGTTGGAACACAATATTATTGGTTTCTTTCACTCAAGTAATGTGGTAATATGATATTAAGGGGGGAAAAAACAAAAATATGATCATACTCATAATGCATTTTCTTTTCATAAGGCTGATCATGGTTAGACTTCTACAGATGAGAGGTAGTCAATGAGGACACCCAAAGTAATCTGAATCTATAGAATAGTTTCTGTGGCATCATTAATATGATCAACTGGAGACGTTGGTGCAGTTTACGGCTTCGTAAATAAACTCACTAGTACTCCAGTTTTCCAATCCAATACACACAAAATATTCAAGTGATGTCTCAAGTTTTTAGTTCTTTTGTTCAATAAAACCTCATTTTCTTCTTGCCTGCATTTGATTTCAGTCAAATTAAGCTTTAATTTTGCTCCGGCCGGATCAAGCAGCTCATCAAATGGCCCAATCATCATCCCGGGTCGTGACTTGCATCAACTATGCCTTGCATGATACCGAGTTGCGGGCTAACCGTACTCCTTCCTTGGCTAATGACTTGAAGAAACACAACATTTGTCTAAGGAATCTCAAGGCCTTCGTTGTTGTTTCTGCAAGAAGGTGGGACAAAGATGCCCGCGGCTTGGAATCTCTCTTGGCAAGGATTGAAGATGTTGTTTCCAGGTATGCTCAGAAAATCCACCGTCCCTTTGACGCTTCAACTGCTTCCATCTCAATGCCTTGGCTTCGGGTCATTTTCAACGAGATCCTCTGTTTGGAGGAAGAAATTGATAATGAAAAATGGTTCGCCGCTCTATCGGATCATACGTGTCGACCTTCTCCGGCAGCTTCTTTAACGGCGACTGAAATCCTGGAGATCACTGATTTTGTTCTTGGGAATCTATTTGATTTTCCAACCATTTTCAGTAGTCAAACTTCTCACCTTGCTACTTTGATGCGGGCGATGGAAGCCTTGGGCTTGCAGATGACATGTTTGAAAAATTTCCTCCTCTTTGCTTCTGCAGAGACTCGGGTCGAAAACGGACATATCAAAGATTTACTGATTTACTTTGAAGATGTTGCAATCAAAGCAGCAGGTCTCTTCATCAATAGTCCACATGATGCGTTTGATGAAAAATGGTGTCAACACATGGAGTTCAAGTGTTCAATACTCCTTGAAAAGATCAAGCCTGTTGATCCTCAAGTATTACACACTTACACTGAAGCTCTTAGTAGCTTAAAACCTTCCAGCCACTTAAATCCTCAAGTCTGTCAGGATTTCCTTGATTGCCTCATATCAAACCTTTGGGATATTCTCCGAATAGATGTTGTTCATCTGGATTCTATGATGGATCAACAGAAAGCTCTATATGAAGGATTGAAACTCTTGAGATCTATTGTGAAGCAGCAGCAGGTTGCAGAAAACATTGATGACAAAATCAAGGAACAAATTGGGGATCTGGTGTGTGATGCCGGAATCTTAATTTTCTCTTTTCACCGGGAGCATGCTGTTACCAAACCCGGGCTTCAAGATTTGATTGAAAAAATCAAGCTTCTTCCATCAAATGCTGAAGAAAAAGTTGAAACAGTCAACTTTTCCAGTTCTACAGGGCTGGGTTTTGTTGATTCTTTATTACGATATCTGATGCAGCTGAAAAGTCGTAATGGCCGTCTTCCAATTATTGGAGGAGGACTCTCCTCCTTAAGATCAGTCTTGGAGGAAATTGAGGAATCGCACCATCATAATCAGGAACTGCGAGCTCTCTGGAATCGCATTCTTGAGGTGGCCTACCGAGTGGAATTTCTGATTGACCGGCTAGCTATGGGAGAAATTTCAAATTCTCTCTCAAATTTATCTGATTCTATCATAAATGAAATCTCAGATATCTTTGCGGTCCAGAAAATTTCTTGTTCGGAAAAGGTTTCTGATGGCAACAAAGAGAACATCAAAAATGAGCAAAGTCGTCACCACACAGATCCCTGAAATAACTGATGATATTGTAGGTTTCCATGGCGATGCAGCATCCATCGTCGATAAGATCACAGGAGAAGGAAATCAGTTGATAGTGATTAATATTTGGGGAATGGCGGGTGCAGGTAAGACAACTCTTGCTTCTAAAGTGTACAATGATCCTTCTGTTAGAAAGCATTTTGATGTGCTTGCTTGGGGTTTGGTTTCTCCTGTAATGGAAGAAGTCAGGTTGCTGACTGAGCTTTTAAATCGTATAGATCCTAGTTGCAATGTTCCGGTAGACGTAGCAGATTTAAAAGCTAAGGTCCATGCATGTTTGAAAGACAAACGATATCTCATAGTATTGGATGATGTATGGACTAAAGAAACATGGAAAGAATTGGAGTCTGTATTCCCTCAGGATGGCATGGGGAGTAGAATTCTTGTCACCAGTCGGCAAAGATATGTTATTGATTTTCGTTTCCTATCTTTCGAAGATCCTCCTTCAATTTTTCCACTCACTAATGAAGACAGTTTAGAGTTGCTGCAAAGGAAGTTATTCCCTGGAAAGGATTGGCCTCCTCCATTACTTGAACTCGGGAAGGAAATCGCAAAATATTGTAAGGGATTACCTCTTGCAATCATCACTGTGGCTGGTCTTCTAGCAAATAGCGAACAAGAGAATTGGAAAGAGATTGTGGATGGTTTAAATTCTGGTGCCACAGCTATTCCAGAATTAACTATAAATGCATGGGAATTAAGTTACCAGCATCTGCCAGCTTACTTGAAACCTTGTTTTCTATATTTTGGGGCATTTCCAAGAAAACAAGAGGTTTCTGTGAAGAGATTAATTCATCTGTGGATAGCTGAAGGCTTTGTTCAAAAAGCGGGATTTGAGACAACAGAAGATGCAGCAAAACAGTACCTGCAGGAATTAATTAAAAGAAACTTGGTCATGGCTGCTAAAAAAAGATCCATATATCGCGTAAAAACTGTCCGGATCAATGATTTGGCGCATAACTTTTGTTTGAGAAAAGCCAAAACAGAGAATTTTGTCTATCTATTGCGTGGGAATGATCAGCTTTCAGATTATGAGGAGCCACCCTACCTGCGCAGATTGTGCATTCATGACGATAATGTAAGTGATTTTAAGGTGGCCAAGTTATTTTCCCCTCAAGCACGTTCACTGTTGATTTTTTCCTCCCAGAATAAGTTGGGTTGCAGACCACACCGGCTTGCCACCTCCTCTTTCATTCCCATCTTCAAACTTCTCAAAGTGTTGGATTTGGAGGAGATTGATTTGGGTTATGTTGTTCCCAGTGAAATAGGACTTTTCGTTCTGTTGAGATACCTATCGGTTCGAGGAAATATAGAGATCATTCCAACATGGATCGGTAATCTGTCGAACTTGGAAAGTCTTGTTGTGCATCTGGGAAGAGAACAATCCATGGTGCTATTGCCACCTACTCTCTGGAATCTAGAAAAATTGAAGTGGGTCTGCATAAATGGAGGAGGTGGTATTTTGCCCATTGAAAATCTAGATGGCTCCCCTGGTTTGTTTGAGTTGGAAACGGCTTCGGGTGTAGTGATCTACAGTGGTGCCAGCATGAGAAGCCAGTTGCGGAGGTTTCGGAACATCCGCAGGCTGAGATGCGATCTGTCTCAACTCTTTGTTGAGAATCAAAAGTTGGATAAGATTGAAATTCCAGAGTTTTTGGAGTTACTAATGTCGCTTCACTTGTGGAGGTCAGACGTCGCAACGATGAATCCTGCTGTATCTGATATGTGTTTTCCAAGTTACCTGGAAAACCTCACCTTATCAAGGCTTGCATTACCCTGGGAGAAGATTTCGCCCATTATTAGACTCCAGCATCTCCGTGTTCTCAAATTACTCGATTCCTGCTTCGTTGGGGATACCTGGCATCTGAAGGAGTATAGTTTTAATAGTCTTGAATACCTGAAATTGTCTAGGTTGGACATTGTCAGGTGGACATGCGACACTGGACGTTTTTCCGGCCCCTTGAAGAATTTGGTATTGGAACACTGCAGCAACTTGGTAGAGCTTCCAACAGTCTATCTATGGCAAAGACGTTTGTCTCTCCAGGTGATTGACATCATCTCCTGTTCTGACATTTTAAAAGGAGTAGCCAAACGTGTCGGTAGATATTGCAAGGTTCAGGCTGTTTGACTACTGTATGCATTTCACATGAATCAAAAGAGCTGGGAGTTCAACCATAGAGTTCATTATTTTTTGCTAGGTGTACTTGCATCAGTTTTAGCTACAAAAGAAAGAGTGGTGGAGTGTCAAATCCACACAAATAAAATATAAACCTACTTCAACTACAATAATATAGAGAAAGTAAGGTCGTCTCTTCAGGAAATGATGGATAGTTTCCTTTAAATTAATGTAAACGAGAATTTTTTATTGGTTTGTTCTAAATTTATTATAATGGGAAATTCAAATAACAAAAAAATAATAAAAGAAAGAAAATAAGTAATAAACTACTGATCCAAGGGACAGACAACAAATACAACAATCAACAAATACAAGAATTAAAAGTAAGAAAGATAAATTAAAAACATAATCTCACAGTGATATAATTGAATCAATCCCTTGAATCAGAAATAAAAATTTAGCCACTCATAGATGTAACCATAAAGGCTTTATTCTCCATGAAAAACAAAGAAAATTCGGGAAACAGGCTTTATTCTCCATGAAAAACAAAGAAAATTCGGGAAACGTAAAGTTGAGGTGCCTGCTTGGCTCACACGGCTGCCCAGAAGCAGGCCAAAAAAACCGAGGCACATAAGAGAAGAAAATCACGGCTGCATATATAATTAGGTCAGCCGCACTAATCAAGAAGTTGGTCAAAAATTGCAGCATTGGTCCTTTAATTTTTCAGCTTCTTCACATTTGGCCCAAGCTTTCTCCAATGATTAACTTCAGCCCAAGATTTTCTTTATTATCAACTTTAGCTCTCAAAAACTTTTATATTATGCAATTGGATCCTTCAACAGAGTGAACTTCTCCTCCCTCAAGCTGGATGATTTTGCAATCGATCTATTTGCATCAATTAGCTCCGAAAAGTTATAAACTCCGATTTTCAACTCCTAACACAAAACATTAATAAAACTTAATGAATTAAAACCATCCAAGTCCATAAACTAATAAAATAGTAACAATTAAATCATAATTTATGGACTCTATCAAAGAGAAAAGGGTTTTATTGGTGAAACAAAACACATTGCAGAAAGTGATCCTTGAGCGCAACATCTTTTTCTGATCTTTTGGAATTTGATCTCATAAGCCGCTAGCGAGTTATGCAGAGAAATGGCTTTCATTTCGAAAGTTTAGCTTGTTTGAAGGAGACGGAATTCTCTGTAACTGATTGTAAATAGATTAAAAAAACAGCGTTTTTGTGTATTCTCTTACTATCATCAACTCAGTCTCTTTTTCCTGTCAGCCTGACAAAAGACAGTCCAAATTTTCTAATTCCTTGAATCCTTTTGTTTTTCCAATTATTGGCTCATTTAAAGTTGATGGTGGTAAGTAGTAACGTAATCGATCTATATAATCGCCGCTTCTTCTATTCACTGATTGGTAGCGCCATTGCAAGAGTTGAATGTAATCCAGCAGAGTTAGCATTGATTCGCATGCAAGGCGTCGCGGCCTTACCTTCACCTCTGTGCCGGAATTACAAGAAACATACTTACTCTTACTCCGTTCCAAAAGATAAGCCACATTATGCTTCTAGATTAGAGGTAATAACTATAATTGTCACGACAGGTAAAATCAAATTGAGATGCAAATGACTAACACAATTTATTTGGTCAAAGCTGGAAAATGTGTCAGATTAATAGATGAGCAATACTTTTAGTAGCATTGTGAAATAAGACAGCGAATGTAATTACTTTCAAATGCTCAAAGTTTACACATCCCTTCTGAGAAGAAATAACAAAATGGGAAAACCACACAAAGTTGCAGCAGTAGTTGGACTCAACGCCCCCAAGGTTCCAAAGCGGCCTGATGTACCTCATTGAATGTGTACCGTTAAGCGTGATTGTTGCCCGTAAGTCGCAACATGATCAGCATGAATGCATCTGACTGAACTTCCTGAAATGTCAGAGCAAGAAAGGACTTCAATCCTCTCAAGTGATAGAGCATGGCGTCCTAAAGAACCAGGAAGCTCCAACAAATTGCTGCAGTGATCCAATACCAACTTCATCAAGAAGAAAAATTGGAGTTCACCATGAGCTGTCCACTTGACGATGTCCAACCTAGACAGCTTCAAGTATTCAAGGCTAGGAAAATCCTCTGGTTTCATGTCCCATGCATCCCCTACGAAACAGGAATCATTTAATTTGAGAACAGTAAGACATCGCAGTTTAGCAATGCTTGAAATCTTCTCCCAGGGCAATCCAAGCCTTGACAAGGTCAGCTTTCTCAGGACGCGGTAAACAAAAACCAAAGACAGCACGATTCATCATAGCTACATCAGACCGGAACAAGTGTAGCGAACTTAGTTTACTCAAGAACTCAGGAAACACAATCTTATCCAACTTTTGGATTGCCAACAAAAAGTCGGGAAAGGTCACATCTCAACCTGCGAATGTTAGGAAACATTTGCAGTTGTTTCTCCGTGGTGGCGCCAGAGTAAATGACTGCACCTGTAAAGCTTTCCAACTTGACCAATATAGAGGAGTCCTCCAGATTTTCAAATGGCAAAATACCCCCACCGAAATTTATGTAAAGCCATCTCAATTCTTTTAGATTCCATAAGTTATGTGGCAGTGAAACATTAACTTGTGTTCCTTCCAAATGCACCACAAAAGTTTGCAAGTTTGACACGTTACTAATCGATTCTGGAATTGTTTCCATATTCCCTTGAATCGACAGGTATCTCAACTGAACAAGGTGTCCGATTTCACTTGGAACAACGTCACCCAAATGAATCTGCTCCAATTCCAGAACTTTAAGAATTTTGAGGATGGGAATGACGGAACAGGATATCGAAAGCCAGTATGGTTCGCATATTGACTTCTTTTTAGAGGAGGAGGAGGAGGAGAGAAACAAAGAACGTGCACGTGGAAAAAATAACTTGGACTCCTTGAAGCATCCCCATCATCATAAATGCACAATCTCCTCAGGTAGCGGGGCTCGTTATAATCTAAAAGACAGTCGCGCCCATGTACAAGATGGAAGAAGTTTTCCTTTTTCGTTCTTGCCAAACAAAAATTATGCAGAGAATCATGAATCCGGAATGTTTTGGCACCACCGCTGGATCCTTGTTTAGCAATCTGAACGAAGCTTCTTTCAATCAATGCAGACATGTACAGTTCTGCAAAGTCTTCTATGCTATTCAACTCTGCGACCTGATCTTCTGTGCTCTCCAACAGTCTTTGGGGAATTAATCCTTCAGCCATCATTAATTGAAACAACCTTCTCACAGAAACCTCTTGGCCTTTTGGAAATGCCCCAAAATATAGGAAGCACGGCTTTAAGTCGTACGGAAGGTGCTCATAACTTGATTCCCATGCCTTCTTTCTGAGATCTTCTATGACACCTGAACTTAAACCACCCAGAATTTCCTTCCATCTCCCTTGTTCACTTTTTGAGAGATGTCCAGCTACATCGACTATTGCAAGAGGTAATCCCTGACAATATTCCATAATTTGCATCCCCAGTTCAAGCAATTCGCGAGGCCAATCTTTCCCTTGGAATAGCTTTTTTTGCAGCAACTCCAAACTTTCTTTATTACTGAGTTTAGAAAGTACATGAGGTCCATTAGCTGCCAGCAATCCATCAGGAACAACATTAGTTTGCCGACTTGTGATAATAATCCTACACCTTCTCCCCTTATCGTCAGGGAATACCATCGACAGTCTCATCCACGTATCCATGGTTCAGACGTCATCCAGGACGATGAGATATTTCTTTCCTTTCAAACACTGATGGACCTTTTCTTTTAAAAGTGAGGTATCAACCGGTGGAATATCACCACTAGAATCGATTTGTCTTAGAAGATCCTTCAACAATTCCGATTCGTCCATCACTGGAGAAACGAAACACCACGCACGAACTTCAAAAAGTTGGCTAACATCAGGGTCGTAGAACACTTTAGACGCTAGGGCTGTCTTACCTACACCTGGCATTCCGCATATAGGGATCACCCGCAACCTATTGCCTCCTCTTTTAAGAAAATGAATAATGGATTCTGAATAGACGTGGAACCCGACAAAATCATCTGTTTCTGAGGGAGTTCGTGTCTGGATCACTTCCATCATGTCCTCTCTGTTTCCATAAGAAACCTTCTGCACATCAATTTTGATATCCTTGAGTTCTTCAATGATGGAATGAAATAAAACTGAGAGGGAGTCGGAACTGTCTCCAAGTGATAATCGGTCGACCAGAAATTCCGCTCTGTAAGCCACCTCCAGAGCGCGATTCCAAAGAGCTTGTAATTGCTGATTTCCCGCACGAAATGCCTCAGTTTCTCTTAAAAAAGAACTCAAGAAGTAGAGTTCTTGTCCGACATTGTCAACAAGGAGAGCGTTGCTGCTGCTCATCAGCTGGGCCAGATTTCGTAATAAAGAACCAACGAATTCCAGTTCATCTTCACAGGGAAAGTTGAATGTTACAGTTTGTGGAACTTCCTGTTGAGCTTCTGATTTAAAAAACTTGATTCTTTCTACCAGTTCTGGAAGCCCAGGATTGATTTCTCCATTTTTATGTTGAAACGAGAAAATCAGGACTCCCGCATCACACACCAGAGCTCCAATTCCAGTCATGGTTTTCTTATCAGTGTCGTATACCAGATGCCTCAGAATGGTTCTTAAGAATCTTAGTCCTTCGTACAGAACTTGTCGTTGATTCTTCACGGAATCTAGATCACCGGCATCTAGTCGCAGCAGATCCCAAAGATTCGATATGAGGGAATCAAGAAAATCATAACAGGCTCGATTGCAGACCGATTATTTTAGGCTCGTCAATTTGAATACTAAATCAACATTAGGAGTCTAAAGTTTGTTAGGTTTTAAACTTTATATAAAAATTAAAGATTTTGTGGATACGCAGAGATTAGTAGTTAGCGAATTGTATATGATAATAGTAATAGTAGTAATAATAGCAATACGTGAAAAAAAAATTTACGAATGGTTAGAATTATGATGTGTCATTAAATATTTTTAAATTGATCCAGAACACATAATTTGTCCTGAAAATGATCTCTCTTCAATACAAAATTGATCTTTAGATCACATTCAATTTGGTTGGACATGAGCCTATCATGGATTATCATTCTGTCACAATGAAGATTCTAATATAGAGTTACTGGAGTTTTCCTCGGCTGATCTACATGCTCTCCATACATGTTTTCAATGGAGATTATGTCTCCATCAGAGAACCAAATGCACAGCCGGAATCCGAAGCTGCTACTATGAAGATGGTTGGAGTTAGAAAATTTTGCAAAATAAGGAAAAATGTAGACTGTTGTTCTTCAAATGCTTTAATGTCGATTAGACTGAGGAGGAAGTTAGCGATGTTGTTGTTGTGATGTTTCTTTCAAAATGTAGCACCTTCATCTGGAGTGTATTCATTTTATGCTGCTGTGGTTTTTTCTTTCATCCAAAAAAAAAAAAAAACAACTGCTGCATTATGTTTTTAGTGTCAAATGTGTTATCTTTTAGACACATAACAACAGTTCACACTGTTGCTTATTCAGGATGTCCACTATTTTTACTGAAATGTCGTTCGAAGTCTAAAAATTACTGATCGATAGTCTATTTAGATATTTTTTTTCCCGACTTGTTTGTTTTCCTCTTTTCTTCCGGTCTAGCACAATTTCGAGTCTAAAACTAAATCCAATTCAGTTAAATTAATCAAACAATAATACAAAATACAAAACTAAAGTAATTATAACAAAAAAAAATAACAATAACACAAAAAAATAATTCAAAAAAAATTAAGAAAAAAATTTCTGCTACGGCGGCCACAAGTAAACCGACCACTCTTTAGGAAGTATTTCTGCTACAGTAAGTATTTTTATTAGTGATTTTTAGAAATCTTTCCGGTCACCCCAATAACAACACAATGTCCTATTTTCTTACTGTAGTGTGAGTAAATTATCAATTAGATACGTGGAAACAAAAATTTGAATATTTTAAAATGCGATGTAATTAGTATTTCCCAACCCGCGGCCACCCATGGAGATTCATGAAATCTCATTTTCTTTCACGTGTAAATTAATTGAAATTTGATTGGTGAAACAGCCAGCTGCCAAAACTGCACAACAGAAAAATTCCGAGGAACGCGAAACCCTGATCATACTAAACGACAATTACTACAGACACGTAGGAGCGCTTCAGTCTTCACCACTCACCACCGTTACACACACAGTATACAGAGAAAAAAAGGGGAGAGAGAGATAGAGAAAAGAAAAGAATGGGAGATGATACTCTGAAGAACCAGCGAAGAAGAAGCTATGGGCGTCCAAGCTATAGCAGGGAAGTAGCTAATGCGTTAGCAACCACTGTTTTCCATCCGGCACAAACCATCAAGGTAATACACACTCCCTCGGGTCCTTAATATTAGGCATTTTGATTTGTCCTAGGTTCTACTCTGCGTTTTTAATCGACGAAAAAACCTTAAAAATATTTCATAACAATCAAGAGAACACAACGATGAAAATATATTTTAAAAGTTTTTTTGTCAATTAAAAATGTGTACTATATGAAACCTAGGAAAAGTCAAAATACCTTATCATAAGGACTGGAGGCCGGAGGGAGTACTATCTTTCATCAAGAACAAGCTGATAATCTGAAACCATTGATTTCTTGATGTTCTATGACATGGGATATCAATTGTGTTTTCGTAGGTGCGAATGCAATTAGGCCAGGGTCCAAATTTCCGGCTGGTCACCCACATGATTAAGAATGAAGGGATTTCTAGTTTCTACAAGGTAATTGAGTCGTTAGTTAATTCTCAGTTGCTCAACATAGCATATCGAAACATCAGTTTGGATTCCTGGAATCATATACTTGTTTTATGTTTTACTCTGGAATATTTGAATAGGGGTTGTCTGCTGCGCTGCTGAGGCAAGTTACAGATTCTGCTGTTTCTCGCTGTTCTTTTAAGTAAGTATATACCCTACTATTGTGAAACATTGATGAATCAGATAGTCTTTTTCAAGTATCTAAACTGTTGAAATGGCGTATTGTGCTTAGTTAAACCATGAACGTTCATCACTTTTGGCTAGTTTTCCTTGCATCCATTTTTGCTAAAAACAAAAGAGGGAAAAAGGGGTTCCTCTGCTGTGAGGACGAAAATTTGAAGCAGGACCTAGTCCTTGCTTAAAAGAAAAAAATTGCTAATCCTGAAAAAATTGCTATCTTTTTTCGGAATTCTGGATTTGAGGAGATAAATATTCATGGAAATACTTCTGATGCTGTTATAAGTACTAGAATTTAACTGTTTGGTCACAAATTACTTTGTGTGCTTCCCCTTAGTATCATGATGTACTCTGCCACTTTTCCTTTTTTGTTGCCTAATTTAAACACAGTCCATACTTTGTAATGTTAGACCTGTTGCTTTTCCCCATAGGTATTTAGCTAGAGCCTCGCCTGTAGCAGATGGTGGTAATGAGATCAGTTTACGCTATCACTGGCTCCTCTGTTCAACGATTTCCAAAACCATTGGAGCAATTATGGCATATCCAGCAGACTTAGCTGCAACTCGCATGCAAGGTGACACAACCTTACCTTCAGCTCTGCGCCGGAATTACAAGAATGTGTTTCATGCTTTGTATCAAGCTGCCTCTAGAGAAGGAATCTCAGCACTCTGGAGAGGTGCTGGTACTAATGCCTTGGGGTTTATGGCAATGCGCTTTGGAGCCCTTTCCTCTTTAGAAGGCTTTAAGATCTTCAGGAAGCATATTCCCCGGGATGATGGAATGCTACGTAAGATCTTTTGATTCTAATCATCCCAAACCTTTTCATCTCCAACAACTAGCTGGTAGTAAATGGTACTTAAAAACTTTCCATTTCCTGTTACAGGATATGCCTATGGTTCAGCTGGCTTCCTGCTTTACCTGGTTTCGCCTCCAGCCTGTAGCAAACCATTTGATTATGTGAAAACCCAATTACAAATGATGCAGCCGGATGCCAATGGCAGATATCCATATGCTGGAGCTCTGGATTGTGCCAAGAAGACCTTCAGGCTGGGAGGGCCACTCAAATTCTACTCTGGATTTGTTCCATACTTCTTTACACTCTTACCTCCAAGCCTGGTACTGCCTGCATCTTTTTCCATTTCCATTCTCCATTTTTTTTGCGCTTCAACCAGTATATACTGTATCTTTTGAGTAGATACTAATCAGGATATCCTGCGTTTTCTTTCAGCTGTCGTACATGCTTTCAGAACGTGTTTTCAAGGGAGTGGAAGTGTCCGTCAGCGCGTAATGCCAAGCTGAATACTTGGTTTTAAGCTGGTTTACCAGAACTACTACTAGTAGGGAGATTATATGGAATTGCTGATCAATTGCTTGTGTGCAAGCTAGAGTGAGGAGAAATTACATTATACTTTTTGCTAATTAAGTGATAGTTTGAGGATAGAATATTACCATTTCAACGAGATTGGATGCACCACCTATCTAAAACGTAGACTATGTAATCTCTTTGGACTTCAATTTAGCTGGTGGGATCTAGTGGGAGGGAAAAAAAACAATTAGAAAATCAAAGTGTGTTTGAGATGTGTTATCTGTTGGTGTTCAATTCATATCATCCTTAAGCCTCTCTGCTTCGTCAGGGTATGGAGGAGGGACATTCCAGCTAGATAGCTCTCGACTAAAGTAAAGTAGTACTTACTACACATTGCTTCCACGAATTCATACTTGATATCAAAATGAACCCCAAATTCATACTTGTTTTACTTGGTTCACATTCAAAATGCGAGAATAAGGAGAAAGAACAGCATCTTGAACGAATGTCCTTGAAGAACCATTATTCGGGGGAACCCGCCGGATCTCGCTCATGTTAGGAGTCTCCACAAACACCATTGCCGATTCTCCAACCTTTTCGAACTTTCCGCATTTGCCTCAACGGCTCAACACGAGGTTATTCCAATTATTATACCTGAAAATCCCATTACAGAGACTCAATGTATTTCCAGCCTCAAATGCATCACACTCCTCACCCCACATCTGAAAGTGCACTGCTGCTGTCTCGTCTGCCACCAGCACCAAGCATGAACCGGGGAATGTCGTTACATTCCCCTTCTCTAGCATGATCAACCGGGCTGCCGGCACCATGTCTTTCAGAGATTGCATTTTTGTTTGATTTGTGACTTCTATCAGTCAAATTAACAAACACCTTGTTCGCACCTGTATATTTTGGACAGAAAAGCCGCCAAAATAACATATTAATTTTCTCGCTTAAACATAACTTCAATTAAGAGATTGTATTAAATCACACAGTATGGAACCGAATAAAATCTGCAAAAAAAAATTTGAGTCCTCTGCAATCTTGTTATGTTTTATGTGTTTGGTTTATTCAACATATGATTCGAAGTTTTCAAACTGAAGATTCGATTTCAACAGCTTGTAAATTTTCAACAGCTTTTGGACATGTTGGAACACTTTCAGAAGACAATTGCAAACATTACTGTAAATACTTATCAACACCGTATGAATCACTTACTTGTAAAGATGAGGAGGTATCCGCAAGGGTCTTTAAGCTGAATATGAGTTATTGATAACTATCTTGAGCCCCTCAAATTGTTCCTCAATGTTTCTGACTGACTCATTCACAGAGGATCTGCACAGCTGAACTTCAATCTTCTCCAATGTTGAGATGCAGGCAAAGTCGAAAGGGACTTCCTCTAGCTGTTTGCAATTACGCAGAACAAGCTGCTGGAGCTCGGGCAGATGATCACTACAAGCATTCCAGTGGACTATGTTTAGGTTGTCTAATTCCAAGTATTTGAGTTTGTTGAACTCCTTTTCCTTCATGTCCCAACTTGACTCCTCAAAGGCACAAGACATCAATTTCAGGACCTCCAGGTTCCCTAGTCTCCCTATTGCTGACATATTATTCATGGAGAGGCAGAAGGTTGATAGTGTCAACTTCTTTAAACTTGAGGGAAACTTCAGATTACCACTCTTTCTAACCTTGCCAAAGTATGATACCTTGAGTGATTCCAACTGAGAGAGCAAATCCCAGGCAGGAAAGATAGAGAAATTCATGGAGACATCTTGAGGGTCTAAAACCACACATCCCAATTTTCGGAGGTTGGGAAACATCATGATCATGTCATCAGTTGATTCCCAACACCTGAAAGTTAGAATTGAGAGTGATACCAAGTTGTGTAATCGAGAGGGACTTCCATATATTGGATCCAGCAAAGTGAAGATGGCACGATTAGTTATGTGTACATGCCTCAACTTTTTCATTCCCCAAACGCTGTCTGGTAGCTTGACCTTCTTCTTCAAACCCTTAATTACTAAAGTTTCAAGATATTGTAGTTTGCACAAAGATGGCGGAACATATTCCATATCACCACAAACTGCTAAGTATCTCAAAAGAAGAAGCATTCCAATTTCATCTCCAATGGAACTACCCATATTGATGGATTCCAAATCCAATACCCCTAGACGCTTAAAGTTGTTAAAGACGAAGGCTACATCATAGGGGCATCTTGGATATGTATCAGCTGTAGCAATGTACAGTAGAGATCGAGCAAATGGACCAGAAGGCTTCGACACAGCAAAGTGTTCTCGGTGCACATAAAAGCACAGTCGATACGCTTTGTATGTCGTGGAATCTGAAGAACTGTAAAATTCTTCATAAAAATCAGAATCTATACCATCAAAGGAAGTGTAGGGTTCCTGCTGAGCAGATATAAGCTGCCAAAAGTTCTCCTCGGTAGCTTTCATCAAGCACAAATCACGTACCACATCGTGAACTCTGCATGTTTTCACCTTTCCATTTGACCTTCGTTTGGCCACCATAACAAGATTTCTACCAACCAAATCCATGAAGTATTCCTCAGCAAGATCCTCGGCGCTTTTAGACTCAACTTCACCTACAAATCCTTCTGCGATCCACAACCAGCGTAATTTCCGTACTAAAATATCCTTATCCTCTGGAAATGCTCCAAAATAAAGGAAGCAAGCTTTGAGGTGATGAGGTAAATGTCTGTAGCTCAATTCAAGGATTTCCTTGCACCGCGTTTCTGGATCATTAATGACATGTGAGCTTACAGTCTGAGCAATCTGTCTCCACAAAGCATGATTCTTTTTTGTACTACGAAGAAGTCCCGCTATTGCACCAATAGAAAGAGGTAGTCCCTTGCAATTTTTGGATATTTCCTGCCCAACTTCCAACAGATTTTCTGGACAGTCTTCTTTTGGGAATATCTTTAACTTAAGCAACTGCCAGCTTTCCTCCTCAGAAAGTAGAGGAAGAGGATTTGGATAACTAATTTTGGAAACCACATCCTCGAGACGACTAGTGATCAAAATTCTGCTTCCATTGGAGTCATTCGGGAATGCTAGCTGCAGATCTTCCCATGCCTTTGTATCCCACACATCGTCCAAAACAATGAGGTATCTTGTCTGCTTTAATTTTCTATACAAGGTTAGCTGCAAATCATCATCACTCATGGCAAGGGTACTGTCGGTGATACTAATTATGTGGCTTAAAATACCAAGCAGCAAATCTCTCTTTGTATATGTTTGTGAAACAACAAACCACGCTCTGATATAGAAGTGATGCATAACTCTTGGACTGCAAAACACATCCATAGCCATTGTGGTCTTACCGATGCCTGCCATTCCAGTAATGGAGACAACGTCTCGCTTTACACCTCGAGTAAGTTGATCGATTATCTTGTTTTTCTGATCATTGAGGCCAACCATTGCTTCCACAGTTGTCGCTTGAGTAACATGTGATTTGAAAGCCACCAATCTCTGAGGATTGTTTCGGCCTTCACACTCATAAATGCAACCATTGTGGAACTCATCAAGCAGCAGTTTGATGCGTTTAATCTGTTCTGACAGATGTTCAAGCCCTACCAAGCATTCCCGCATGTCGCCATCTCTAAGCACCATCATGTCAATCATGTACTCTGCCAGATATGCCGCATCATTAAGCTGTGTATGAAGATCTTCGAATCCTTGTTCCTCAAAGCCCTGCTGAAAAGAATCTCCAAATGCAGATATTATGGACTCCAACTCAGTGCATATGTTTTCAATCAGATGAAGTTCATACGCTCCAAAATTACCCTCATCGTTGAAGGTGGTTTTCGACACCGTGGTGATCCAACTCCAATAGACGAAATCCTACAGAAACGCTAAAGTTAGTAAGGATTTGAGTGAGTAGATTGTATCTAAATTATATCAATTGAAAACGTACCTTATAAGGAAGCAGATCTCTTAGATTTCGTAACAGATATTCCAGGGAACATGACCCAAGAGTCTTTGGGAGATTAAAGCTGGGCATTTGAAGATAAAGCCCCTTGAGCTTTGGCATGAAGTTACGAACTTTCTGTAACAAGTCAAGAAGCAGAACATCCATATCCTTGACTCTTTCTACGGTGAGATTGTCAAGTGTGAATGTATCACAGAAAGATATTACTCTAGAAGCCACTACATGCATTTCTACCAACATCAGCAACTCATCCTCGGTAATCTCATCCGTTGTCTTAATAGTCACGACATCTGTAACGAAAAAGAGTGGCGCTTGAAGAGTTTCAATTTTGTGCTTCAAGGGGGGAAACGGACTTGCATCCATCTTTAGTAACTCCAAGAAAAGAGTCTTTGCCATCAATAGAGCTACTTGTACTTGAAGCTGGAGATGTATATGGTTGACGTTGATAGTCTTCGAGGACCTGAATTGATCAAGCCGATTTACCTGATTCAGAACTCTTTCAGTGACCATCAATATCTGACCTACAATTGATTCTTCATCTCTTGGAGCCATCAATATCTGATGTTCAAGCACCGATTTTGCATCTGTTCGAGTAAGAAATCGTCTTAGAGCTTCATACCCACCATTTTCTACTAGGGGTCGCATAAAGCTTGTTGTTTTGACGGATATATAAGCCTGAAGAGACCAAATCTTTGCCAACAGAATAGCAACATGACCTTTATGTGTTCTGCTTCTTCTTTGCAGAGTTGTGGCTTCCAGAACCACATCTTTAACACCTACTAAAATCTGATGTATATCATTGTAGTGATTCTCCGGGATTTTATTGACACGGAACAATAAGGATAGAATCTCATCCTGAAGGATTCTCATTTCACCAAAATCCATCGCCTTGACATAATCAAGGTAAACAGATGTAGAGCTGTTCAAATATTCCCCAGCGTCATTTAGCATTCCTACTGACAGGTCTAGGAACTCCACAAGATCCACTTGAGGGAGTAGCTTTGTTAACCAAGTAACCACATCCTGTTCTATTCCTTGACCTTGACCCAGTGGTGCATAATGTGTATTACACCAGCAGAAGCAACAAAAATCGGCAACCTGGAGAAGAAGTTCAGTAATATGAATCATCATATTCTCTGTCCAAGCTGACGCATTATACCTAGGATACAAAGATAGAGAAATCTGGCAAAGAAACACCACACTCCCTCTTAGGTCAGACATTCCCGTTCTCAGTGGATCGCTACCCAAGGAATAAGGGATGGAGAAGAGCAAATACTGAGTACTCTCCTGTAGAGAGGTACAAAAGAATTTCCAGCAAGTTGTGAGCATGGCCGGTTGAGCACGGATTAATGATTGGATGGACAAAGAGGACGAGGAGCCACCAGCACCACGATATCGGTAAGCTTCCCGCATGTCTGCTTTAAGAACATCAATCTGCTGGTTCAAACTGGCCAAAATAACATTCAGGGACTTGGAAAGCTTTCCATTAACGAAAGCACTGTGAATAGAAATCTCCAACTCCTTAGCTTTGATGAACAGGGCTTCTTCCATTTTTTCCCTACTGCTACGGGATGATGAGGATGATGAAGAAGTTGCATCATCATTCGTCCTGTTGCTGTAGGCGTAATTCGTGACGAATAAATACAGGAAATTCAGATCAACCATCTGGTCCATCACATCAGTATCTAACTTTCCTACCCATCCTTCCAATCGCTCAATTGCACGACGGAAGTCGTCCAACTCCAAAGACATCTGTAGCGCCTGCAGCATCAAGCGAGAAAATCAAACTTCATTAGACATGGAAGAAGAAGAAGAAGACAAGGAAGGAGTATTTTTGGTTTAACACAAGTAACTGAGCTCTGGAATGGGATCCATGATGTGAATTGGCCCAGCAAAAGCTCCACTTCTGGCTTACTGCTTTCTGCCATTCCTGTTTCTATCTTCTCATCTGTTAAACCATCTTCCCCGGACGACAACTCCATAGCCTTCGATTTTAATGCTCTCTCACTAATCTGCTCTGAGCCAGCCATGGAAACACAGTCAGCATCTCAACAACTTCCTATGTATATATTGAGTAAAATCAGTGTTCAGTGATCACTTATTCTTTTGTAAAAAAAAAAAAAAAAAAAACACACACACACACACACACACACAATTTTGACAATATTCTTTCCTCACCATAAACATCAAGTCAAATAATACCAAGAGAAAATTTCCCCCACCCCAAAATCATGTGGGGAGCTCATTTTGAGCTCTTAAAGATTCGCTTAGAACCTTACTGCTATGACCTCACTCCCACAAGAGTGATAATGATTAACTAATTAACCCCCAAAACCACAAAAAAGAGTAAGAAATCTTAAGAATTTGATCTCGCAAACATACCTTTGAAATGAAGGGCTTCCAGATTGATTAAATGAGTTTAGATTGCTTGCTGATCATTGTCATTGACTGTTTTCTTTTCCAGTTGCATCTTCTATGTTTCCATTCAAGTTTCTGCACAGCTTTTCTATGATAGAGACAAATGCATGGGGAAAAATAAATCAAAAAACGGCAACGAAGAGCTAAGGAAAAACAGAGAAATTAAAAGGGCTCTGATGATTTTTGGAAACAAAGAACACTTCAACTATTTGATGAAATGCTTAAGGTGTAAGCAATCAAAAATAAAGAAAGGAAAAAAGATGCTTCAAGACATTCTAGTACTAGTACTCTGTATCAATGGGAAAAATGCAATTGTAGTCCTCAATCTATTTATTACCTAGTTCAGTCTCCATAGTTTAGATACTGTCAATTTAGCCCCCAATATGAATTATCTCGGTCACGGTTGGTTCTTGTCAAAAGCAGTCTATGCATATTGCTGCTCAAGTTAAGTCACGTCAACATTATTTAAATCACTTCCCTCGAAAATGCCTTTCCTTTGGAATTTTCACCGTTACTAGAGTTTCACATTGTATTACTTTGGCCACCATTTGTAATGATTATTTCAAATAGTACATCTTCTGTCGTAAAAAAGAAAAATTGTTTATTTTGATTTGTTTTTTAAATTTAACTCGTGTTAAAATAAAAACTCAAACTGCACAATAATTTTCGGGACAGAATGAGTACAGTTTAGAATCTTGTTTGTACTCCTTCACATATCACACAGTTCGGCCTTCTATTAAATTTAGATAAGTAGGAGTAAACTAACAATATCATGCATCGAAAAATTCTTTTTTCTGCCATAAGTTTATGACTGGTGGTAATCTGATTTGGTGATAATGAATTTTTAAAAATCTCATGTTCTTTAACATGTCACCCTATTACAATTCGGAAAAATTTAGTTGAAACCTCGATTTCCTCACGTCCTTCGTTCGCCTTTCAATTTTCGTGATAAACACTGGTGCCGCAATATTGTTCCATCCATAATGTTGTAACGGAATATCTCTATCTCTCTCTCACACGCACACACACACACATCTAGCGGCAAGAAGTCAAAATTGAAATTTGATTGACCAAAAAGTCTATGGTACCAAAAGCACGCAAATGAGCCAGGAGATCATACTAAAACGACGACAAATTATTAGTGCTGCAGCATTTCCCATATATCTTTGGCAACAAGATACTACATCTGTAATTCTATATACCGAAGCTAGAGAGAGAGAGAGAGAGAGAGAGAGAGAAGGTAAAAATGGGAGAAGATACTGTGAAGATCCAGGGAAGAAGAAGCTATGGCGCTCCACGCTACACCAGGCAAGTAGCAGCTGATACTCTCGCCGCCATGGTTACCCATCCTCTGGACACCGTCAAAGTAATACATTCATACAAACCTTCTTTCAAGCTGCTAATCTGCAACCGTTTTAATTTCTTGAATGTTTTTTATGACATGGAAACCAATTGTGTTTTTTCGTAAACAGGTGAGAATGCAATTAGGCCAGGGACCGAATTTCCAGTTGGTCACCCGCATGATTCAGAATGAAGGCATTTCTAGCTTCTACAAGGTAATTTCATCGTTTGATTTTGCAGTTGATTGACGTTGCATAACGAAAGATCGGTTCAGATCCTTGAGAAATCATAGACTTGTTTTAATTTTTTACTCTGGATTTTTATTTTCTTTGAGTAGGGATTGTCTGCTGGGCTGCTGAGGCAAGTTACGCATTCTGCTGTTACTAGATACTCTTACAAGTAAGTATACGTCGTACTGTTTGTGAACTATGATGAATCAATTAGTCTTTTTCGAGTATTAATCTGTTCAATTTCAGCTAGTTTCTCTTGCATCAATTTTTGAGGGAGGAAGGGTTCTCTACTGTTAGAACAGGAATTTGAAGCCGGAACTAATCTTTCTTCATATGGATTCTTGTTTTCTGATCTTTTGAGTATGGGCATGTTGGTGTCTAGCTAGAACAAACATTGCTGTCTGTTTCACAAGTTGGATGTTTGAAGATGATTATGTTAGGGAAATTGCTCTGGCGCTGGTATTAACCAGCATTTCAACTGTTGCTGAAAAATCATGTTTATGTGCTTCCTCTTACTATTTCCTTCACTGCCTCTTTTCATTTTAGGTTCCAACTTAAAACATTCCCAAATGATGTACTGTTGTTCATTATAAACTTTTGTTTTTTCCAATAGCCATGTAGTCAGAGCCTCATATATAGCAGATGGTGGTAACGAGATCAGTCCATTTTATCGAATGTTCTTCTGTTCAATGATTGCCAACACCATTGGAGCTGTTGCATCTAATCCAGCTGAGTTAGCAGCCACCCGCATGCAAGGCGATGCAACCTTACCTTCAGCTCTGCGCCAGAATTACAAGAATGTGTTTCATGCATTGTATCAAGCTGCCTCCAAAGAAGGAATTTCAGCACTCTGGAGAGGGGCTGGTCCTAATGCATTGGGCATGACGGCAATACGCTTAGGATCTAATGCCTCTCTGGAAGGCTTGAAGATCTTCAAGCATCATATTCCCAGGGAGAATAGAGTGCTGAGTAAGATCTTTTGTTTTAAATGATCATATTCCCAGCCCTTTTCATCTTTAAGAACTACTTGGTGGTGGTAATTCAGACTTCCCATTTCTTGTTATAGGCTATGGTTACATTTCAGCTGGCTGCCTACTTTTTGTGGTTGTACCCCCAGCCTGTGGCAAGCCATTTGATTACGTAAAAACCCAATTGCAAATGATGCAGCCAGATGCTAATGGCAGATATCCATACTCTGGAGCTCTGGACTGTGCCAAGAAAACCTTCAAGCTGGGAGGGCCACTCAAATTTTACTCTGGATTTTCTACCTACTGCTTTACACTCGCACCTCAATCCTTGGTACTGCCTGCATCTTTTTCCGTCTCCATTATTCAGTTTTCTGTATTTCTATCAGTGTAAAAATGCATCATTGATTAGATTCTAATCAGGATTGCTTGCTTTTTCTTCAGCTGGCCTACTTGATCTACGAATTCGCTTTCAAGGGAGTGGATATGTCGTAGCGCCAGATGGAATACTTGGCTCTAAGCTGTTTCACAAGTCAATAGTAGGGAGATTGGATAGAGCTGCTGATCAATAGAGTGACTAATATTAATGAGAATAGAACTCTGAAATTTCCAGGAGATTGGATATACTTCTTAGCTAAATTGTAGCCACTTTGAACATCATGGTTTTGCTGTTATCTAAAGATCCCCAGAAAAGAAGCCTAAATTGAATGTTTGAGGACGTGTTATCTGTGGCCAGCTAAATTTACACAGCTTTATTTTAGTATTTTTGAAGTAGCTAGCTTTCAACTTTCGCAGTAAATTGCATCAGATGTTCATACTTCACACAATGCTAGTTTCTGGGCGAACAATGAGGCTATCCAAACATACATCGGGAGTCTATCACAACAAAATCAAAAAGGAATACACAAATCTGATCAATGCTTTGGTGGAAAAATGCGAGAGTAAGGAGAAAGAACAGCTTCTTGAACGTATGTCTTATTACTCGAATTTGAGGGAACCCACCGGATCTCGCTCATATTGGGAGTCTCCACGAACGCCATTGTGAATTCTCCAACCTTTTCAACCTTCCCACGCCTCCCTGCCCTTAACACGAGGTTGTTCCGATTGTTGTAGGAGAAAATCCCATTACGGAGACTCAGGATATCTCCAGCCTCAAACGCATCGCACTCGTCACCCCACATCTGAAAGTGCACCGCCGCTGTCTCGTCCGCCACCAGCGCCAAGCATGTCTTGTTTTGCCCTTCCATAGTTACGTTCCCCTTCTCCAGTATAATGAACCGGGTGTTGACATTGTTCTGGGCTGCCGGAACTATGTCTTTCAGAGATTGCATTGTTGTTTGATTTGTGACTTCTCTCAGTCAAATTGTCAAACACCTTGTTCGCGCCTGTGAATATTGGAGAACGCCGACTACACAAGGGATCCGCCGACTTAAGCTTGAACAAACCAATTAGATAGGAAAGAACTAATTGGAGAAGGGTTTTACAATACAAAACAGTGACCTAACAGAATAAGATCTGCAAAATTTGCAACATTCTCAAAATTCAAGCCCTCCAAAAAAAATTTATGTATTTCGTTTTTGGGTATTTTAGAAATAGCATTCATTGGTTTGCCTCCTTTTAAGACCTTTTTATTTGGAGCACTGCATTAGGAAATTAAGGAAATTTACCCATAAAAGGTCACCACCATAACAAAATTTTATCTAAAAAAGTTCATTACAAAAAAAAATTTAGCACTAAAGGATTCATTTTCATTGATGAGAAACTTTTTCCAGCACCGAAGGAGAAAAACAGGGCTTCAACATATCCACAAAAAGCCCACCACTGACATTATAACTGATAAACCAAAAGCATAACTCTACTAGATATATACTAGTCACTTGATCATCACCAAACCCACAATACAACGAACAGGTATTCAAGAGCGTAAAAGATACCTCAGCAGCAAGGTATTCCCGTACAGCGGAGAGGTAAACAGGAGAACCGGAGCCGACCCGCTGAGCATATCGTCCTCTCTTCAAGAAACGGACAACCCGACCCACCGGGAACTGAAGACCTGCCTTTGAAGATCTGGACACCGATTTCGCAGCTTTTGGTTTGCCTTCCCCACCGCCGGTAGACTTGGTTGCTCCGGTCGAAGTCATTCTGGCAAAATTAAAAGATCTGGACTTCAAAAATAGAGGGGTGGCAGAAAGACTTTCTCCGAATTTGAATGGTTATGGTGAGAAATCAGCACCGATTGTTTCTCTTTTCGTGATAAAAGCCCACTACCAAATTCGTAGGAGTAGAATATTCCGGCCAAGAATTAAAATGAAAAGGCTCAATTGGCAGAAAAAAAATGTAAATGTTCGTGTAATACATACTCTCTCTGTCGCAAAATTATTGTTCAGTTTGAGATTTTACTTTTAGTATAATTTGAACTATATAAATAAAAACTGAAACTGGACAATAATTATAGAAAGAAAGGAGTATTTACTTTTTACAAATGTTTACTACTTATTCATGTCCTAAGTGAGCGTTTGCGATGTGAGGAGGAAATCCATTTAGGATCCCAGCCTTCGAGAGAACAGAGATCAGTGGAATATCCACTTATCCAGTATGAATCATGTGGCTACTTAGTGTAAGGACGTTCTTTGAGTAATATGATTTGTAAATAGGATAAATTTTAGCATATAATTTCATGAAGAAAGTTATTCAGGGGAAAAAAAAACTCCTCATGTATGTACACATCAGATCATTAACTAGATGGCGCATCCGATTGAACATCATTTGACCTAATTAAAGCCTTCAAACAACATTTTGGATTCGCAAACGACATGAATTTTTTAAATTGATGTTGCACACTTATACCAGGTTCGAGTTCTTGTCACATCTATGTAGAATGAGAACAAGTTACCATATGAACTATATGCTTTATCGTATTATCGCTAGCTATGATGTTAAGCCATTCCAATAGAATTAGACCCTGACATCTTAAGTTACAGTCTAGCCAACAAAAACAGAAAACGAGAGACAATTCACGAGGACCACAAAATATGAAGCACTATTTAATTGTAAATTCATGTATAATCCAGTTCAAAAGGGAATGAAGGGATTGGGGATTAAGTGATAAGCTGAACGGTGGGCTGCCGGCACTGTCTTTCAGAAATTGCATTATTGTTTCATTGTGACTTCTCTTTCAGTCATATTACCAAACACCTTGTTCGCACCTGTATTTTATTGCAGAGGAGGGCCAGAAAACCTGCCTACTTAAAGCTTGAACAAACCAATGGATAAAACAGAAGTTTCATTGGAGATAGGATTTACAGTATCGACAGTGAACTAATTAAATAAGATCTTTAGATTTGGGATATTCGTTTGGATAAAACGCCTTTTTTTATTGGGAGAGCTGATAAAAATTTAAGCAAACTTACCCAAAAAGGTTGCCATCATTGATAAAAATCAAATCTACAAAAATTGTGTACTAAACTAAATTATGCACACCAGAAAGCAAGCCCAAAATAAAATCGAGGAATAAAAAATCAGCACAGTGAAGATATAGCACTAAAGCATCCATTTGCATTGATAAGCAACTTTTTCCAGAACCAAATATCCCAGTAGAGAAAAACAGAGCTTCAACATATCCACAAAAAAGCTACCACTAATATAATACCAGACTAACGAAAAGCATAATCCTACTTCATACTAGTCACTTGCTCCGTTTAATAAGCCATTAAATTATCACCAAACCCAAAATAAAAAACAAACAGTTATCCCTATTACTCTGTTCTTTTTCTTCACAGCCTTAAAACTCCTGAGACATAGATCCAATCTCCGGCTTCCCATCTTTGCCGGACTTCCTCGGCAGCAGATTCTGGTGAATGTTGGGCAAAACCCCACCGTTGGCGATGGTGACGCCCCCCAGCAACTTGCTTAGTTCCTCATCGTTCCTCACTGCCAACTGAATATGCCTTGGAATAATCCTGTTCCTCTTGTTATCTCTCGCAGCATTCCCAGCAAGTTCCAACACCTTTTGAGAACAAATACCAAAAAGGAAAAAAAAATCAAATCAATCAGTATCGGAAAAATTAAATGGAAAAACAATTAAATGAACCCATGATAATTAAAGGAGGAAGAGCATAAGAGATACCTCAGCAGCAAGGTATTCAAGAACAGCGGAGAGGTAAACAGGTGAACCAGATCCCACCCGCTGAGCATATCGCCCTTTCTTCAAGAAACGGGCAATCCGACCCACCGGGAATTGAAGCCCTGCCTTTGAAGATCTGGACACCGATTTCGCAGCTTTTGCTTTGCCTCTCCCACCGCCGGTAGACTTGGTTGCTCCGGTTGAAGCCATTCTAGCAAAGTTAAAGATCTGGACTTCGAAAATTGAGAGGATTTGGAAGTAAGAAATGAGTGGTGGATGCAGAAATATCTTCTCGGAAAGTAGAGTGCTTTATGGTACGGGATCAGGACGACTATATATATAGGAGAGGCCGAGAGATACATTCTCTTCTCTGATTGGTTGATACTTTTCCGGATGGATTGCCAGCTTGTAATGTGCTATTCGAAATGTCCACGTGTCTTTGTTTAAATGGGTGATAGTGACAGTCAGAGGATAGCCAGCTTGGAGTGGCATTCATATTCGCGGGTTTTGTTCGAGTCTTTCCCTCTTCAAATTTTAAAATATTTTCCAAACTTTTTTCAAGTTTTTCATATTACCGCCTTTGCAAAATTTTCGTTGGGCCTTGGGCTTTCCCAATTTTATTCCGTTATAATTGACGGACGTTTCTCTTTTTCTCTGATAAAAGCCCACTATAAATTGTAGGAGTATAACATTTCGGCCTAATCCGGCCAATTTCATTTTCATATTTATAATTTGTGGTAAAGAAAAAAAAATTTGTACTAGAGGAAATTCATCAACTATCCATACAGGTAGAAGGGTATGCACAAAAATTGAAAGGATCTCTTTAATTTAGTGAAAACTTCTCAAGTGGACGAATTGCGCTAACATAACATAAATAATGTTATAAAAACACACTCTCAAGTGCACTATAATATTGACGTGTTTCTCTTGTTGCTCGTGAAGTTGAACATTTCCCTCTCCCATTAAACATTCCTCACACCCATAAAATCAACATTGCTCGTGACACATTGAAGCGAACAAAGCCAATGTGTTTTCGCTGCAAATCTTCATTTGTGAACTTTTACTCGTGCTCTTCTTACATCAATGGACAACTAACTAATAATCTATATGTATATTGTTAGCCCAACAAAGTACAGCTGTTTGAGTTTAGCCCATGATTCTATTAAAAAAACATCACTAGCTAAAGATCAGGTATCAGAAAAGGGCAAAATGCAGGTGAAAAACACACAAACACATGTAAATGGTAAACACATGTTCGTCGACTTTGTGGTCTATCTTCTTTACTCGACAATAAAGTCGATGAAGTACTAAACTGATAGAAGACTCACAAACTCAAGTGTCAAGTAGGCAATATTCGTCGACTTAATCATCAATACAGATATATCCAGACTCTAAGTCGACGAAGTGATCAACTTCTGTGAAGAACCACACATACTCAAGTCGACCATCTTCTTCGTCTACTTTGTCGGCGGGGTATATCTACGATAGATTGCAAGAATTTTGAAAAGTACATACACCCTAATCAACCAGCTTTGACGACTTAAACATCAGGTTCCCCGCGATGAAGTTGAGAGTAGTACAGTTCATGGAACGGCAAGTGCCTTTAGCCCCGGTATTGAGTCAACGAAGTGCTGAATTTTTAATACTTCTTTTCTCCTGAAAGCTAATTGAAACCTCAGCAAATGTTTTAATGCAGTAGTACTTGTACAGAGTTGTACTCAGATTCTTTCTTTCATCTAATCGACAACTTCAGAAAATAAGAGCAAGGCCACTGCCTAGTTGCAGTACCTTGGGCTCTTTCTGCAACAAAATTTATGGCTCTCATTTGCAGTGAAGAGTTCCACTTTTAAATCATCCTCCCCTAATTATGTAAACTTCTGATGATAACTTAATGATTTGCCTCGGAAAATGGTCATTTTGAACAAACTTGAGATCGATCCATGACTAGTTCAAATTGCCTTCCCGCAAAGACAAGAAAAAAAGTAGACTAAGTTGTTGTGTTTCATATGGAATAGACATACCTATACACATAGTTTTGTTCTGTACTTCTGTCAACATTGACAGTGTCTAGGCGACTCTAGGCCAAAATTTACCTTTTGGAGAATTCAGTTGCAAATTTTGCAAATTATGTTTCAGAGCAACATAAGTGAACTAAAAAAGAAAATCACACAGAGAGCAAGATCAAGATCAATATGTGCATATATGCAACTCAATTTTTAAAAAAGCACAGTAACCTCATATACATTTAATCGAACCTAAGTTCTAAGCTATTTCTTTCTCTTGATAATACTGATTTAGCAGGAAAGGATGGTTCTGGAAACAATCCATTTTACCATCAGAAGCCACAGATTTAAGACTTTTAAGATTGGATTTAGCCCCATGAGCCAACAAATAAGTTGCAATCTTCATATGACCTGCTTCAACAGCTAGATGAATGGGACTATACCCAATTTCATCTACAATATCAAGCTGAGCTCCATGGCTGACAAGCATTTTCACACACTCAATTTTACCTTTAAAAGCAGCTCTATGCAAAGGAGTCCAACCATTTTGATCCCTCGAATTCAAATCCACGTTAGCTACCCCGCCTGATTCCGCCAAACAGGCCTGAATAGACTCAATATCGCCTCTTCTCGCAGCCGAATGCAAAACATCTCCCAAATACAACATATTGTACAATTGAGAATGACCCTCTTCCAGGGCTATATCATACGCAGTCTTTCCATCTCTGGATATGGTATACTTGGCTGAAATTGAATGATTCAGAAGGTACTCAACAACCTGAACATGCCCTTCTTCTGTTGCGTAATGAAGCGGTGTCCATCCTCTGCAATCTACAACATCAGGATCACTTCCTGATGATACTAAAAACCGAATCATTGAAAGATTCCCCTGGATTGCAGCCATGTGAAGAGCAGTTCGGCCCTTTGAATCTACCAAATCCAAATCCAAATCCGGATATCCCAAGCACAGAATTTCCAGCAAATCAAGGCGTTCCATGGCTGCGGCGTCGTGTAAGAACAAATCGACGGAGCAATCAAGTTCATAACCAGCCTGAATTAGAGCCTGAACGGCATCAATATTCCCGGACTCAACCGACAGGGTCATGGCCGACTGTTTTGTCTCCGGGTCCCTATAATTTACATCAGCACCGGCATCAATCATGGCCGAGACAAAAGACGAATTATCGGGACTCTTAGCAGCGCACATCAGCAGCGAATCAAGCTGCCCTTTGTCGCACCAGAATAAGGCCTTTGATAACAGAAAAGCAACTTCCAGAGACTTGGCTCCTGGAGAAAGAATCAGGGATTCCACTACCTGAGGCCCGACAAACGATATAGGCAGGAAGGCATCTTTAAATATATGAGGCCCTGGTTTGGAAAACAGACGCCGGAGGTGATCCTGATTGGCTTTTCCGATGGGAAGCATGGAGGACCGGACTATGACGGTATCCAGGGGAGAACAGAGCGGTGGTTGATCATCGGAATCGTTGTTCTGATTCAAGAAAAGTGTGTATGTTGAAGTTGACTGAGGTGGGATGATTGAAAAAGGGTGTGAGAAGCTGAAGAGAGATGAATTTGTGGAGGTTAGGGAAACGGCGACCGACATGGTGTGCATCACGTTGGTTAACTTGAAAGTTGCGCTACACTTTTGGCCTCTGTTGAAGCAGATGCAGAGTTCCTGCAAGTCTGGCTTCACCAGCTTGTCCATGGCAGAAATTGCTTCAATGGAAAAAAAGGGGAACTTTCTTCTTTGGTCTTGTGAAGGAAAATGGAGGATGAAAGGATGAAAATGAAACTCAAAAGAAAATAAGAACAAGAACCTCTGGTCAAGTCAAATGAGTATTTTTATTGATTAGGAAAAGTATTGGACAGTGATGGGAGGATTATGTTACTTTTGCTTCCTTGTACTTCCCTCCCATATTATAAGTATTGTTTTTCTAACACAAAAAACATAATCTTATTTTAAGTGACAAACAAAACCCAACCAACGCTTCAATTGTCTAATATAACTATCTTTCTATTCCAGAATTATTATCAATTTAAATTTTCAATTGTAGTAGTAAACAAAGGGTCATTTATGATTGAAAACAAAAAATTATTTTGTCAATGACTAATACTCCATCCGTCCTAAAAAAATAGTCCATATTGAGTTTTCAAATTTGTACTAAAAACAGTACAAAATTTAAAACTCAAAGTGACCTATTTTTTTGGGACGGAAGTAGTATATGATTAGGAAAATGGATAGAGTTTATAGAATGATTGATCAACAAATTATGTCCTTTTTTATCCAACTTATTTAGGATCTTAGTTCAAAAATTCAAACTTTACCATCCAGACAGGAGCTCGATCGTTTACATATCAATCACGGGGAGTTTTTATACTCTCTTGTGTCGTATACTACAGCAAAGTTAGTTTATTAATTATTATTTGTGTTTTGGAATTTCTTTTTGGTCACAGGCTAGCTAATGCGTATTAGGTTCATCTACTAACCCCCAGCTGACGTAAAGGGTAAAGGGTAACGGGAAGTGAATTCTTCTTGAACTTGGTCCAAGTCTTATAACCAATTTGACCTTTTCTTCAATGACAGTAATTCACACAGAAGGCTAAATGATTAATGAGGCGATATTGACAATTAAATTTAGCACAATCGTTGGATGTTACAAATCTTGTATTGAATTTTTGGGGAAAAAGAATAGTCATAAAATTTGACTATTATAATGGGTAGAGGGAGCGCAAAAGCTGTAGATCGAGAAACAAAAGAAGAGGAGAAGGGCGTGAAATTAGGGTTGGAGAAATGAAATATCGAAATGAAGCTTTCCAAGATCAGGTCGTCAAACCTCACTTCTTCATTCCAATCAACGACTGTCTTTTCGTGCTGAATTGTTGTTGCGGGCTTGAATTAGTTTACAAGTTGCACATGACGAACTTTTTGCTGTCTACAGCTTGAAGTAATTAAAATACTCCCTCTGTCCCCCCTTACAACAAACACTACAATTGTTTTGGGACGAAAATTTTAAAATTTGTAAAATTTTTACTTTATTTTTATTTTTTTCTCGCAACCTCACTCAATTATTTATATTATTCCACAACAAGAACGTTGATTTGAGAAGAAAATATCAGCTCAAAATCAATGAGAATGATTACATACATTAACAATGATAAAACCATCCTCATAAACTTTGGTCTAGACGGCCTTATCATAAATGACGTGATTACTCCTTTTCAATACTCCTACGTTTCAAATGCTGCTGCAGGCAGTAGGTAGAACTGAGTTTTCTTGATGGTGATAACCAGCATTTTAATAGATTATCAGTACTGATCACCAAAAAGCTGTTTTTTGGCTCGTTCCACTCATATACATCCGGCTTTGTTTAGTAACGTCACGGTAGCTTTGATTTTCAAAGGTCATACTGTTTAAGAAACGCATTGGTAGAGGAGAAAAATAAAAAGTTTCTAGTTTATAATCTTTATTTCTTTATACATACATATTGAAAGAGTCATAAACCTACAACTGATTGATTCTAAGCATTAACAGCCATAATTAAGCTGAAAAACAAGGTTAAAAAATTGTTTGTACTTATTTAGCATTTTTTGGAACATTCCCCAACAGAAACTTGATCATTGAGGCGAGCCTATCAATTTATAATCATGGAAAGTGTTTGTTGTTTAGCTTCCCATCTCCAAATTTTTAGATAGACAGCAAGAATTATGAAATTGGAAATATTTTCTCGCCGTCTTTAATATAAGGTATTTTGATTTGTCCTAAGTTTCACCTAGTACACACTTTTAATTGATAAGAAAAATCTAAAAAATATTTCATAACAATCAAGAGAACTTAACCATTGTGAAAATATATTTTTAAGATTTTTTTCCGATTAAAAATACATACTAGGTGAAACTTATGATAAAATCAAAATGCCTTATATTAAGGACCGGATAGAGTATCTTGACCAGAATACCTCGGACTAGATGCATCCAAGAAATAAAGGATACTGTCCTCAAGCAGAAGACCTCTCATTTCTCTTCCCAGAATTTTGTCGTCTCCTGATCTGTCCCATTAACGCCTTCACTGTTTATATTTTCTGGCAAGAGCTTCCACTGCCACACACGCTGTTTATCTCATCATTGAAGTCAACTCTGGGCTGTGGCTGTCGCTTCCTGTTATTGAAGAATTGTTTTGATAAACCACAAAGGAATTTTGCCGTGTACCTTGTTCTTGATAGGTAACCAGTGCATTCTGCTAAGGGAGTTCAATTTCTTAACAGTTGCATCAATCAAATGCATATCTGTCCACATCATATCTGGTGGATAACCTGCAATGATCAATTCATATAAAGAAAATGTCAAAACAAATTCATTTTGCCCATTGCAATTGATTTCAAGCCTGTGTAACTGTTGTTTAATTTTGTTGCAGTTAAGTGATGCTAACTGGAAGTTGAAGATTAAGAAACAGCAATTCTAATTGAAGGCTTCTTTCGTGGCAAAGTAGCACAAATGTTAGCCAGGACTTCCATGCATGTCTGAGGTCCTTGCGCACCATCAGACAATGAATAGCCTGAATTCATCCAATGGGTTCATCGATACCGTAGCATTTGCGCTCCTGTAACGAGGAAGTTTCATCAGCCAAATGATTAGTTTGGGGGCTAAACAAATGAGATAGAGGCCAGACTTTCTTTCCTTAAACCATTTTTCAGAAGGTAGGCAATAAACAGCGTTACAGGGCCGAATAAGAAAATAGTCCAAACATGCAATTTAATTGAGCCTAAGATAATTGGTTTGTGTTGAAACTTAACAGGTTGGGCTGTCAAGAAGGTCGACCATGCTCTAATTATGAGAGACTATGAATTCCCTTATTGAACCGGCTGATTTTGGCAAACACGTGGTCGATTTTAGAAAGGTCGACAGAAACAATGAACTAACAAATAGGTCATTGAATCTTGCTTAAATTTTCTGGTCAATTTTAATCACCATTGTCCAAACTAAACCGCTTGATGAGAGTTAGAACTAGCGAGGCTTAACAATGAACTAGTACCATTGATTTCTTAAGTAGAGAGGCTTGCACTCTCTTAACTGGATTTTCGTTATCCTAAAAAAGGAGAGTATTGGGGCTGAATTTGACCCAACTAGAAGGTAAGAGAGTATAAGACCTGCCTTTAGTGCATTGTCCCTCCCCATTTTAATGAACAATTTTGGGCCTAGAAAACCAATTCTGATCTTTGGACTATCTCTCTTTACCTCTTACTACTATAAATGTACTACTGCTAGTTGGCCCAATGATTCCAATTACAACACACAAACTGCATTTAACTCACCGAAAAGACATTGCATTTTGCAATGTTCTCTCTTTTTATAATCTTTTCGATTCTGGTTGTTCTTGTTTTGGTCATTAGATATTCAGGCAACAAATTTACAAGGCAAAGGTAGAAGTAATAAACATAAAAGATCTTAGAATATATTGACGTGTGCAAGCATAACTATATTCGTGCCTACTAGTTTAGAAGTTTTTTATTTACATTAATCAATATTGATTCTTTCTTTCCAAAATGCATGATAGTTATGCTTGTTGCAGATTATAAATACTTTCTATAAACATGACGATTATTTTGAGAAAAAAAAAAGCATGCACGGTAAAAACTGGATGCAAATTTTAATTTGATCTTCAATATCAGTGTGGACTTGAAATGCTATTACACTATTGGTAGCAAAACGAGAAGTTTAATGCAAATTGCAATCGATTTGCCTGTTATACTGGCAGTTGAAGATCGGTGGATCGATCGATTCACGTTAATTTATTAGTTAATTTATTCATTGACTCGAAACTAAAACAAATAAAAGTATTATGAGTTTGACTCACGAGACAGCACAGAACAGCTTCCTCATCAATTACTAGTAAGAAGATCGAACCAAAACTATCCGAATCCCAATAAGTTATACTTAGTCAAAAGCCAAATCATGTAACTAATGATGTTTATATTTATTAATTTTACTCCAAAAAATAATTGAGGCCAATCAATTAAATGGTGAGAAAAGAGATTGGGATCGTGGAATTAATGCCGGCACCGAAATGATTTTTAAACCCAAAAAAAAAAAAAAAATTGGAAAAAATTCTTGTCTATACTTACTTTTTTAGGGTTTCTTGTGAACCCTCGATAAAGACTACTCGTGTTTAAAGATTAATGAATGTGGATGGCTTTTTTGGGGGTGATTAATGTGGTATAAACAAAGGAAGAGAAACACATGCTTTCATGATCGATCACACGTTAATCCATCGACAATTACACGTGTATTCGTGTATTTGTATGCTTGGATCACTTGAAATATTTACATTTTCTTTATATGTTCTAACTAGTATTAATAACGTGAAACCTTTTCATCCTGGCAAACATCATGTTTTTCTCAAAATTCTTTTTTTCACTACGTAAAGAGAAGAACGATGTTTTTTTTTTTTAATATAGTTTTATGAATATAAATAACTTGACAATTATTTTTACGAAAAAAAAAAAAGGGATTTGAATAGCGTCATACATGTTCTTTTGATGCATGCACAATGAATAAAGTGCCTGCACTTAGTGCACCATGTACCCATCATTACCCCAAGTTTTTGATTAATTGTAGTGAGGTTTCCTCTTAATTATTTAATGTAAGTACTTTAGTGGAATGAAACTTTTTTCACACACATTTTCCAGTTCATAAATCATAACCTCAAATTCAAACCACACTGTGAGGATTAAGCGTGGCCTCATCGTTTACCATGTAACAGACACAGGGTTAAATATTTCGATTCGAATTGGTGAATATTTCTACAATAAACGAATAGAATGAGTGTTCTCTCAATCTCATAATTATTGTCATTGTATTTAAAACCGATCTCATAATTAGTACGGCATCGTTAGTTTAATTTATTTGATTCTTGTAATCAGGAGATAATGTAATTAGTTATCGAATATGCCGCACTACTTATTCATTGTCTGTCCTAAATTTCCTAGTCTATGCTCGATTTGTCAAGTCAAATGTATATAGCAGTTGTAGAAATCAAACGTCTGATTTGTTTGTAACCTACGTAAATTCATAGTATTCTAACTGTTTTGCAACAATCCGTCACTCCCGAGTCCTGACTAACCAATTAGATTGTACGATATAAAATTAACAAAAATTTAAAAAAATTACAATAAAATTCTGATGCATGAATGCATGCATGTGCCCATTCCGTTACTCCAAACAAAATACAGTGAATGCAGTCTAATTTTTTTAAAAATAAAAATAAAAAGCCATTTGGATCAAAGAAAAAAAAAAGGAAAACAAATTAAAGAAGCAGGGTTTAAGGGGGAAGGTAACAACAAGTAAACAACATCATCACATGACCCTTAATATATAAGAATCTTTCAGCCAAGCCGAATTTATTAATTTACCCGAAATAAAAAAATGGCGGTGGATAGTGGAAAAGGGCATCAATTAAAGAGAGTAAAGACGAGAATCACGCGCAAAAAATATTACTAATCAAACCGTACGTGAACGAGTTTTTTTTTTTTTTTTGGTTTCCTTCTTCTTCTTTTTAATTTTAGCTTAGTTGATTGATAAATGGAGCTAGGAATCTGCCTATTGTTAACTGCAAGTAAATGATTCCTACCCGATTTAATTAACGATGGACAATCCCTTAATTGGAGACAAGATAAGCGACTTTTGTCTAGATTCTGTCTTCACTAACGTTAAATATGTACAGTACAGTGGATTGAGTAGTATTTTTAGGTTCATCATCGGTGCCTGCCATTGCATTTCTTTTAATCTTGGGTGGAATTTGGTACATAAATTTTGCCTCTTTTCTGGGTTTATCTTGGCTTATTAGTACTGCTTGTTTTGTTTGGTGTCGTTTTTTTTTTCCGTAGATTTAACAAAATGTCGATTGTCCCGAATGGTGACAAACTATCGTTTATCGTACTCCCTCTGTCCCAAAATTATTGTCCAGTTTGAGATTTCACTTTTAGTACAATTTAAACTAGAAATGAAAACTCAAGCTGGACAATAATTATGAACGGAAGGAGTACAAAATATTGAGGGGAACCAATGCCTAGCTACCGAGATTATATTAACTTAATTAATTATGGCCGGTGCATTTTATTCATAATAACCATAATTTTTGCATATATAGCTTGGTGTACACTTAGTTATTATGACTAATTATTTTACTCAATTGAAGTAGGTATCTCGATAAGTAGAATCATTAGTTCCATTTCTAAACTGAAATTCGAACACCTAATTTCGGAATGAGGATGCATAAAACCCTAACAGCTTGGTCTAAACATGCACGTTGATAACCGTAAAATGTTGTGTTCAATGGTTTTAAGATCATGTCATTGCCACGTCATAATTTTAATAAATTATTACTTTTTTTATTCTAAAAAAATAATGAACATTAAATTTCTTGTTTTATATTATTTTAGTATAAATTTTAAAATTCGGTGTGAATTTTTTTTTTATAACATATATAGTATTATATGCGTATCAGCTGAAAAATATATGAAATGCATGGATGAAAGGGGAATATGTTCGCCGATTTTAATTTTATTTCCTTCACAAAATTTATAATATTCGCATAATCAGATATTTGCTTATGGTTACATAACGTTATGCATCCAAATTTTTTGGTTCCTTTGATAAAATCGATGGCGGAAACAAAAGACAAACGTTAACATGAAAAGTCAAGCGGTCGCTTAATTTACTCGGGAGACATTTTACGAAAATCTCAAAAAAAAAAAAAAAAAGAGGGAAAAATAGACGTAGTGTCACACGCACATGTCAACAAACTGCAGCAGCGTCACAGCTTACTTCATTGGGGTTTTTTTTTTTCTTTTTTTTTCTTTTACCTAGTTCTAGGTTTATATGAAGGAACTATAACAAGATCAATTACACAATATATGCTTTTACGATGTAGTATATGCAATTTACTTGAGATTATTTCTATGTCTTTTAAGTGAACAATTAACTTTTAACCAATAGGAAATAAGATAGAGAGATCAATCCAAGAAATGTAGTCATCGATGAATGTGGAAGGAATATTATGTTTATTCATATGCTCTTGCTTAAAAAAAAAAAAAAAGTTTGTATACTCGTTTCCAGTAAGGGTCCTCTTTTATTTTCTTTATAATTTATTTTCTTGCTCCATAATTCGTGAAGTAAGAAGTATTGATAGATGATTTATACGGGAATTGCAGTTGCGGTTTGACTCGTTTATGCTATTTTGTTGCTTGTTAGAATTTGGGCAAAGTTTAAAGTTTAAAACAGTCCTTTCCTCCATCCATTCACACTAATAAGGTCCAAATTAATTTTCATCTTTTTCCATTATGTCGAAGAAAACTAGACTTGAACGCAATAAACAGTTATCTGAGTTCAATATTCGATTTTTATTTTATCGCTAAATTCTATATTTACATTGTGTTCTACATACTTCAAAAGACCCTTTCAACAGGGGCGGATGCAGCTTATGTGCCCGGAGAAGCCCGGGCACACCCAAAAATTTTTGTTTTAATTTTTTTGAAGGTAAAAATTTTAGCTCCTATGAAAAACATCTTAAGGGTAGTTGCGCTTTCCAGTCCTAAAAACGGTTCGGCAACTTTTTTTGTGACAGAAAATGCGAAATGAAGTAGTTTTGTCCCTTTAGTTAGTGCAATTTACATAAGATGATTTTTGTTTGGGGTATATTAAATCTTATTCTATATATATACATATATATATATAGTTATATGTTAACCAATTTATTTTCTTGAGGTGTAATGGAGCACATGGAGAAAAAATTTTCTGAATCCGCCACTGCCTTTCTACTAACAATGGTAACCACATTCTGGTGATCGGAACATCAAAAACAGAACTTCCAGAACGCGCCTAACGCGCCCAGAAAACATTCCTCTACGCGCCCCCAAATTTCTCTCACAACTTTCAGAACCCACCGCTGCATTTGTCGGCATACACCCGATCCTCTCGCCACCGTTGTCGCTCTACAGATTGATTTCTGTTTTTTGATTTCTAATTCCTATTTCGATCGATCTTGGTGTCATCGTTCGGTGCTCCTTTGAGATATTGGCATCGTTTACCCAATTGATTTCTGATTCATACCTAATTGATGAAGAATGGGCATTGAAAGTCATCCTTTTAAGCCAATATGTCAAGGCAGTAATATGAGCATTGGTAGTCAACATTGACAGCATAATTGAGTGAGGGATGTGAATTTTGATAGAAGTCACTTTCGCAGGAATGAGTATGAAGTAGCTCCAATCTCCAATAGGCAAGAACTTCTCTTTTCCGACCAGCAAACAGCTGTTCCTCCTGGTCAATACTCATCAATTCCGTGTAATGAGATATTGATTGCTTCGAGAGGAAGGGTTAATGATTATATTAATACTGGACTTGGTCTCCTTCGAAGTCAGAATAAGATGGGCTTACAAATTACAGCTTTAGGGAGTACCATCTCAAAAGCTGTAGCTACAAGTGAGTTGATAAAGGCTCGATTGTGTGATCTGCAAGTGCAACAAAGAGTCACTACTTCAATGACAAATGGGGTATCAACAATTATAATTTTTTTGACAATGCCCAAGTCTCAAACGTTGGTAAATCAAACCAGCCATCGCCAAATCAGGAAGCATGGATACAAGGATGCTCAAATGACTCAGCGAAAGCGCATGGAATGGAGAAAGGTACCTATTTTGGTAAAAGAAACTTCTTGTTCTGCAAATAAAAATTTTTGTGATAAAGAATGTACCATGTTTGGGGGAATAGAGCCTAGTGATATGCATGCTGAATAAACATCTGGGAAGACACATATAGCTTTATATGTTGGTGACTGCTTCAGACAGGTTCAAATCCTCAGTTGCAGGAAATCATTGAATACCACCATACTAGGGACAATGTCTAGTACGTTGTGGCTGAAAACCCAAGTGTTACAAAGGAAGACAAAAGCTATATTCAAAAAGAGAGGCTTAATGAGATATGGCAACAATTATAGGGTTGGATCCAAAACAAGGTTGAGCACATCACGGAAAAGAACCAGGGACTCGGATGGTGATTGTGAGTTGTGAAAAGGTTGGCATCAAGCAAAGAAATTCATTGACAACAACACTTGGATGCATAGACGCACATGCGTGAGGGTGGAGACCGACAACCTGAGCTCACTTGACATCAATACTCTTGTTTATCATTGCAGGTTGAGCATGTAGGATTAGCTATCACTATTACACAGTAATAGTACTGTTTATGCTACTCCACAGGCAAATAGGCAGGTAACACGCTCTACCTCCGACTTGAATGTGCATGTTATTAGTAGTGATATAGAAGCTAAAAAAGGTTTTGCAGATGAATCTCTGAAGTGTGTTGTGGTGGTTGAGCCAGATCAACCGCCTTTATTGATATGAATATTATGTCTTGGAATTGTAGGGGTATGAATAATACTCCTTCTCAGCATGTAGTAAGTAGATTATGTAGGCAATATAATCCTAGTATCTTATTTTTAATGGAGACTAAAGCAGGCAAACCTTGTTTAGATGTCTGGCAGCAGTCTTCTCCTTTTACAAATTCATTAATAGTGGATCCTATCGGATTCAGTGGCGGGTTAGCTTTATTTTGGTTATAAGGTATTAAGCTTAGTGTGCTACACCACAACTCCAATGTTATAGTTGTTAAGGTTTGTGAATCTTCTGGAGTTGAGTGGATAGTCACCTTTTGGTATGGTTTGCCTTTAGTACAAGGGTGAGCCGAATTATGGTCAAAGCTTAATGAAACCATTAGTAGTTTGTGTTATCCTAGTATTATTTTAAGAGATTTTAATCAGGTTATAAATCAAGAAGATAAGTGTGGAGGAAGGCAGGTGCGTGATCAAGATACAAGAAAAGTCAGGCACTTCATATCACAGAATGATCTTGAAGAACTGAAGCACATTGGATGTTGGTACACGTGGACAAACAAAAGACAAAACCAAGAAGTCATTTTTGAAAGACTTGATAGAACTTTTGTTAATAGTCAGTGGTTTGCAATATTTCCTAAGGCTTTTATCAGAATTCTTCCCATCATGTCATCTGATCATAGTCCAATCCTTGTTCACCTCAAAGAGAAACACAAGAAACAACAAAGACAAAAGAGATTTGAGCAATTTTGGTCCAAATGACCTCAAGCCAGCCATCTTATTCAAACAGCATAGTCACAACAAGGTTTGCATATCCCTGATCATCAAGAGCATCTCTCCTATAGGTTGAATAAAAGCTTGTCGTCTCTACAAACTTGGAGTAAAAATAGATTTGGCAACCTGGACAGATTAGTTCTTAAACTATCTGCAGACCTCACAACAATCCAACAACGGTGGGAGACAAATCAGAGTGATGACAACCTATTTTAGCGGCTTCATTCTCAAAGAGAAGAATTGGAACTGGCTCTCCAGCATCAACAAGATTTTTACCAACAAAGGGCAAAGCTCATTTGGCCATTACAAGGGGACCGCAACACTAATTTCTTTCATAAATGGGCCAACAGGAAAAAGGGCAATAAATGGGTAACCGAACTTCAAAATGAGGCATGAGAGTAGTTACAATGCCCAACATAGATGAGTAACCTGATCTTATAGTACTTTGCTGGAATCTATGGGCAAGTGGAGTCTCCTACTTAAAATGCATCAACATCTCCTTTTTTCAGAAGCCTCCTCAATAATGTGTAGGAAGTGTTGTCACCTGATCAAACTACCTTACTGGCTCGAACTTTTACGGCCTCTGATCTCTGGCAATCAGTCAAACTAATGTCTCCATGGAAATCTCCTGGTCCCGATGGAATGCCAGTTGGCTTTTATCAAAGATACAGGGACATTGTGGGCAATGACGTTGAGCAATCCATTCTAGATGCAATCAACAAACAACATTTTCTAGAGGAGTGGAACCAGACAAATATTGTCCTTATACCTAAATCTACTAACCTTGTTCATCTCAGTGACTTCCGGCCTATCAGTCTTTGTAATGTCAACTATAAGATCATCACAAAAATGATCACGAACAGACTCAAAGTTGTCATGCCTGATCTGATTGATGAACACCAAAATGGTTTTGTGCCAGGCAGAAACATCAGTGAGAACATCTTGATTGCTCATGAAGTAGTGGAATTTATTCGAGGTAAAAAAGGTGATCTGGGTTTGGCAGGAGTCAAACTAGATATGAGCAAGGCGTGTGATAGAGTATCATGGCCTTTTCTCAAAGCAGTTCTGGAAAAAGCTAGTTTTCCTCCAAGTCTTGTTGATCTTATAATGTTATGTGTAACTACTGTCTCCTACTCCATTCAATTTAATGGTGATGGACTCCCATTCTTCTCTCCAACAAGGGGACTCAGACAAGGGTGTCCTCTATCTTCTTATTTGTTCATTTTGTGCAACAAGTCCTGTCATCAGCTACCAGGGATGGAATCAAAGAGTTTCCAGGATTAGGGATTAAAATCAGCAAACATGTACTTAGAATCAGTCTCCTGATGTATGCAGATGATAGTCTCTTATTCATTGAATGCAAGGAGAGCTCAATTTTTGCCCTATCTGGCCTGATAGATCAGTATGCATCCTTTTTAGGTCAAAAGACCAACTTTCTTAAATCTTCTATTTTACTCAGCCCAAACACTTCTCCTCAAATGGCTTCGTTCATTCATGCCACCTTACAAATCTCCCATGGGCAATTTCAAAGTAAGTATCTAGAAATGTCATTGGATTTCCAAGAGAAGAAAAGGTTGATTTTCAAAGACTTCACATCCAGATTAAGAAATAGGTTTGCTGACTGGAAGACTAAGCTATTCTCTCTAGCTGGAAGAATAACTCTGGCAAAAACAACCTTATCAGCTATGCTAGTCTACCCTATGTGAGTTTTTAAACTTCCAGCTTCTACCTTACAGGAGACTGATCACATCATTGCACAATTCATTTGGAAAGGAGATAATCTCAAGAAAGGAATTCATTGGAGATCATGGACAAAAATAAGTAAATAACAATTCCATGGAGGATTAGGCTTAAAATCCTCAAAGGAATTTAATCAAGCACTACTGGCCAAACATGCTTGAAAAATTATGTCCACTGCTGACTCCCTCATTTCCAGACTATTCAGAGCCAAATATTGTGGGAATGGTCTAGTTTTGGATGCTCAAATTCACTATGATGGTTCGTTTCACCCACATACAATGGTAGCAGCCGGAACATGGAAGATTACTTCACCATTGGGAGCCATAATGCAGATTAAGGCCACTCCATTACAGGCTTTATCACCATTTCACGTAGAAGCTATGACTTATCTTATGGCGCTCCGCGAGGCTTCAAGACTTGGGCTCAATCGGGTGAAAATTCATACGCATTGTGAATTGTTATCTACTGACATATGGATTGTGCCGACGGAAGCACAAGAAGTTGTTGCGTTATTATTAGTTTTAATTTCATCTTTTCAGTCCCGTCAAATAACTAAAGTTAGCAGATCTGATGTTAGCGATCTACATAGTATGGCTCATAATTTCCTGTCGATGTAATAGTATAAGTACTTTTATCTAATATCAGGTACCTTCTTAAAAAAAAATACAATGGTAAAACTGATTTAGGGTTTTCATTAGTACCAATATTAAGATTTGTAAAGTATAAAATATTAGAATAAAACCACTTAAAGAGCACCAAACGTCGACTTCCGTGGAGAGAAGGCAGATTATGATCAGTGATCACTCATCACTCTCGCGCTCAAACGAAACTCAATAATTCAAACACTTTAAGCTCCATACTCTAAATGGGGGAGAAATTAAATCAAAAGCATTTTTCCTCTTATGGGGGAGACACATTTTCTTGTCACGAAAGAAGTACATTACTAGTTATTGGTAAAAGAAAAAAAAAATCTTTTAACTAGCAAGAAAAGCAAGAAGCAAATAGGGCATGACTATTTGGACTTTTACACACTTGAGTATATCTTTTTCTGAAAATAAATAGAAATGTAATCATTACTATCAAATTATAAAAATCAAATGAATATATAAGACGGAGACCATAATTCAAAGAAAAAGAGATGTAACCAGATTTTGCTAAAATTCAAACGAAACTACAGAAAAAAGCACCCAAAATTCTTTACCCCTTTAAAATAACAAGGAGGAAACAAACAAAATAGAAAGGACAAAATGACAAAAGCAGTGACAAGGAAAGGTGGGAAGAGGGGGGGCGTGTGGAAAAAATTTGTTCAATTTTATTGAACCAGAAATTAAAAAAAAAAAAAAGGACAGAAAGGAGTAAAAATTGAACGTATTGAAATTGGTGGTATTGACCCAATCCGCCAAAAGAAGCCAAACACTGTTCCCAGTTGTTGACCTAACGCAGAAAAAGCCAAACTTGTGGGTCCCCCACCCTTGATAACGAAAAAATTAAAGAAAAAGGGGAAAAATTAATTATGCCTTCCCAGACAAAAGAATTTTGCGTGTCGATACGCAAGAAAAAAAGCGCTAAGGACAAAGAGCTAATTAATTATACCAAAGTGGAGAAGCTGCGGAGCGGATGGGGAAAAATATATTTTAAATTTGCAATTATAATCACACTAAAACAAAATCAGAATTTCATCTCGTTAGTTTAATTTGTACATTCATGTACACTAGCGATTCTGTCAAAGTTTTATTGTTCTCCAATCAGTCTTCGAGGAGAAAAAATAATTTTCAACAGCATCTATTTTGTTTGCTTTTTTTTTTTTTTTTTTGGTATGTGAAAAGTAAGTACCAAAATTTATTAAGTTTAAACTAGATGTGAACGAGTGATAAAACTAGTTCCATTTGTGTTGAATACATGAAAATATCAAAATAAACATATGGGTCAAATAAGTAGTAAGGCAAAGAAAGATGTTCAATCATACCATCAAAGGGAACACTTTTGAATTTTAATTGTGGTGGCGAAAAAAGAAAAATGAATAAAAGCTTAGGGCAGATATTAAAAAAATTGGAAAAAAAAACAGTTTTTCGGTAAAGTTAAAAAGGGATGTTAATTTTCAATCAGTAGTTCTTAATTATACTACCTAGCTCGAATTCGGAACAATGATTTCGGACACCAGACGTGTAATATACACAAAAAGAAAAAGGATGTTAATTTTCATATTGGAAAGGGTAAAAATTCTAAGGTAATTATGTAATTTGTAAAAATAATTACATCTACAAATTAAAAAAGAAAGAAGGGTAGTGAGGTGGACGAATGAGGGCAATAAGTTAAGCAAGGATTGTGTGTGGCACATGCTTAGCCACCTTCGCATACGACAATCACAAAATCGCTCCAACTTCTGCAAAATACCCATAGATATAGACTTTTGCTACCAACTTATTCTCTTAATATTGGTTTAATTTAGTTACTTAATTTTTAATTAATCATCATTGTTTTTATGAGATTGGTTTGCGTCTTCGTACTTCCACTCCACACAACCAAAAAAAAAACAAAGAAACAAATTTGTGACTTGTTATGCGTTATCGATACCATATGTTTTCAAAAAGAGATTATATATCTCATATTTATTGTTCTTATGTTTCGTAAAATAAATTTAACTTGAAAAAATATCTATAAATTAAGTGATTTAATCTCTAAATTAATAAATTATTAAGCAAAAATTTGGAATAGAGTATTTTGTAGTTTTTGAGTTTATACTTTTTATTATAATTTTAAATTTTAACAAATTGAACAATTTTTCTGGATGCAAGGAATATATTAACAGAATTATTATTCTTGTTTCGAGGTCTTGTGAGTAGACTTTAGTTGGTTCTTGATCAAATTGTTTTCATCCTGCTCTTTTGTCCTAATTTAGGTCATCTCTTCTCACAATTATAAATTCTCTCATTTGTTACATTACTTTTATTTTTCCTTTTTTTTTTCTTTTTATAATTGTCCATTATAATTGTGTCAGGAAAACTACGTTCTATAAAGACATGTTGGATTTATCTTCCCAGAGTCTAAAACTGTATAACCAATTTAGCTCACCAATATGATACTTGTGGCTAAATATAACTCTATTCTCCTCAATTTTTCAAAAAAAAGAAAAAATTTAATTCACATTTGGTTTTGAAATTCATATTTGTACATATTTCAAAATCAATGTGGAATTTTATTTGGACAAAGTGAATAGTATATTTATTATTTCAATAGGCAAATTTATCTGGAATTACTAGCAGCTTTGTTTATTTACAGCTACCCAATCTGTGGGCTGTGGCGTGGAACAAGATACCTTGAATACATCGTGACCCATGTTTGCCCTTCTAGACGTTGTTCCTTCGAGCCGTCATTGGTCCTTTGTTTTTCTATTTCCAAACAAAAAATAATAAGTGAAAAAAAAAAAAAAAACTTTCAAGGTTTAAATTGTAAAACTATTTTTCTATTTCTTCCAGCTTTCCCCTTTCATCAAACATATAATTTCAAATGGTACGAAAATAATGGGATGCAAATTTGAACATTTTGGATTATCATTTTTTTTCTACAAATTTCTCATTAAAAACATAACAATATTCCTTTCACCACCAATTAAAATCCTACATATCGCATAGTTTTAATCCTAGCTAGGTTAATACATCGATTTTTTAAATACGAAAACGAGACAAAACTAGCTTTACTCTAGGGTAGCAAAAACAACTTGAAAAAGAACATGAATAACCAATGATGATAACAAATCTTTGGTAGGTACACAATTACAACTTCACACGTTATAAATCACAACAGAATTAGAATAAAAAAAAGTCGTACCTTTTCTTTTTTTCCCTCATTGTATGTATTGTATTTATACGTGGATTAACGGTACAGATCAGAAGATCCATGTCCTTTCGTACTACCCTGTCTCAAAAAAACTCAATGTGGATTATTTTTATGGGACGGAGGGAGTATTTTTTTTACGCAAATGAAGGTATTTATTTATTAAAATTACGTACGTACCAAATGTCTCATTGCTTCATTGTCGGGACAATACACTATTTTTTTTAAGGGAATATTTCAACCAAGTAATTGTCATCCGTTTATATATTCATTCGCCTAATATAAGAAAAGTGATCATTAAACTAAAAAGTAATTATAAAACATTATTGTAGGACGAAATAGTTGAAGTAATTAAAGTAAGGCAATACTATTAATTCCATAAAAGAATAAATATTATTAAGTTGAAAAGTAACTATCTTTTTTTTTCAGTGAAAAAAATGAAAAAGTTTTTTTTTCTGTCTCTAAAAAAGTATAATTTTTAAAAAGTTATAGAATTGGATGCAACAAAGAGAAATTAATCATTTGCAAGCCTTTTCTTCTTTTTTTTTAGCGCTTCAGTGGTTGAATCACGTGAGACGCATGATTGAAAATTCATGGATTGTATGACGGATATGATTGAAAATTTAATTCAGTGTTTTAAAAAAGTAAAAAAAAAATAAAAAAATATTGAGAATGTGAATCTATATTTAAAACTTAGAAAAAAGAACCCGCAAAAAAACAACTTCCATTTCCTTGATGTTATGCGATTTACTCGTTAGTGATGTATGTAATTTTAGAGGTGAACCAAAGAGGTAAATGGTGAACATATTCCCAGTTTTATTGATTGAAAAAGAACAAAATTAAATATAAAGAAAGAAACCACATTTACTTATTAGAAAAACGAGCGTGACACATGAAAATATAAAATGATCATTCTTATATATTTCTCACACGATGGGACACTGATAAATTTATACTCCATCTGTCCCAGAAAAATAGTCCAGTTAGAAAATATACAACTTTTTAATTTGGTTAACGCACTAAATGTACAACTCATTTTATGCCCCTAATTTCCACTAATGTCCCTTCTAGTTATTTCTATAAAAGTTAACTACATATGCATTTATTTTACAACTTAAATTTGGTCAAAATTTTTATCTTAAAAAATATTGACAATAGAACTTGATCGAAATATCTCGTTACGTAGATTAACTTTATATATAACATATTTTTTAATTATTCATGTATTAAAAAATATAATCATTTAAAAAAAATGGGAGAAAACTAAAAAAAATAAAAATCAAAGAAAGTGAACCTTATTTTCCTTAACACTACTCTTTTGGGTATTTAAGTTATTTCAATTCAATTAATTTTGACTTTTGTGAAACTAGACTATTTTTTTGGGACAAATTTTTTTATTAAACTGGACTATTTTTTTGGAACAGGGAGAGAGAGTATAATAAAGCTACTATTATTATCATTTTTCCAATAACCTGTTTTTAACTTTAGGTCTCAAACAAGTAAGCAGTTGAAAGATAATCAACCTAATCCTAGTGTATAAGAGAGCATATCAAGGATACAATGGGGAAAATATTAAAATAAACATGTCCATTTATTGTATTTAGTTGATATAAATACCTGTGTTTTTTTCCAAAAAAAAAATTAAAAATATCTATGTAATATAGTCGGGGAAAATAAATGAGAGATTAGAGGAAATGAGATGTTGGCCAATACTCAGCGATCGACGGCTGAGAATGGTTTTCATAGTTTCGGCCTTTCAGAGATCGAACCAGTGGGGTCAAGTTCCCTTCCGGATTTTCCCCGTAATAAGAAAAAAAATCTAATCAACCAGTTGTGCTAAAATTTCTAGTTATACAGGGACGCGTGTCAAGCTTAGACATCGCAAAGCTCTACGGTCCACTTTAAAACCCAGGCCCTTTATCCTCGTATCTACTCGAGTACGATGGACCTTCAATTAAGGCCCACAATTAACCGACACGTGTCCACAACCGAGGAAAAGGATAAAAAGTACGCATACGCAAAGAACGACAAAATTCAAAGCTCAGCCAGGGAGCAAAAATAAGCTAAGATTAAATGCAAAATAAAATTAATTGATTGCATTTGGACTCCCTAAAGTTTGGCTGAACTATCTACACATCTAAGAGATTGATTAAAATCACATTTGTGGTCTCAAAAGTTTCCGAAATCACAAATGTTTTCCAATACATTCAGATGCTATCAAAGATGAAGAATTATTTAACCGTACATAAGCGTTGTGGCGTAGTGGTTTTTAGATTCCTTCACCCTTAATTATAGGTCGAGAGTACAATTTTATGCCATAGCCTTAAATTTTTTGAGTAGTTGTCCCACCCATCAAGATACTTACAATTCAATGATAAAAATTAGTCACTTTAAAAAGTTGTCATAATCATGAATGATACACAATTTAAGTTATTATTCACAAGTTACTTGTTATCAACCTAGAATATGGCTTAATTTTATTAACATTTTTATTTTTCTCCCTTTATTTTAATAATAAGAGCACACATTGATGTTGCTTCAATTACTGAATATGTCACAGAAAATAACTTCAAAGATATCGTGAATACTAATTTTGTCAATTGCTCGAGAGAGAGATGAACATTGGTATGTAATTTTGTTGTATAAGTGTGAAAGGCCAATTAACTTCACATACTCAACGTCAAATATCGTATGAATTTTATTTAAATTGAAAATAATCCAATTATCAATCTGTAATGAGCCATAACTATATGTCACGAGGTTAACTTAAAAAATGACACGCTCTTAGTAATAAATATTAACACAACCTAGTTACTAATTGGGCATCACAAACGATATAAACTACAAAGTTCATTAATCGTATGTTTTCTTACGAAAAATTGAAACATTATCATAATATTTTGGAATAACATATACAGTTTTCAAACCATTAAGCGTGGAAACAGTGATTCAATCATCATTCATACAAGTCATCATGATTTCTGATTTTTCTTTTCTAAAATAATTGTTTTATTTGTTACTTATATCTGATTTTCTTTTATTTGTTACTTATATCGGTAACGATATAAGAAGTGGAACTAAAGGAGTATTGGACAGGGAGTGTATAAAATGTTAAAATTTCCAACTTCATGGGGTGCACGAGTGAAATCCGGAACGTTGGGGGTGCGAAAAACCCAAAAATTAACCCAAAAAGGGAAGTAGGAAAAGTGGATGGGCTTATGGAGTTCTGACAAAAGTCATGCCGTCACGCGCCCTGAGCTAAAAGACAAAATACGTGTCGTCCGTCGTGGCGTGGAGTGGGTTTTGTTTGACAGGGGCAATTGAGTCATTTCGGAGTCAAAGTTTGGGCAAAAGCAGTAGAGACGGAACCTTTTTGTCGCCACGTGCCTTGGCGTCGGCCGCACGCAGGAAAAGCCTATTGTAGCTCTTGTCTTCCTCCTCTCTGGACTTATTGCTATTTATTTCTCATTTTCCCATTTTAATTATTTAATTACTATTATTATTATTCTTCTCCTCTTTTTTCTTATGTAGAAAAGTAGAGTTTTTGACCTAAACAATTTTCTTTAAAAAAAGGTAGACCAAATTAATTTTTTTGAAATTTTTGTGGACAAATCTATATCCTTCGGATTTCAAAAATCCGAATCCGGGGTAAACTCGGATTTCGGAAATCCGAATTTAATAGAAAACGGATTTTGAAAATCCGAATTCATTTTAATTAAAACTAAAACTAAGTAAAATTTTCATCTGTCATAATTAATCATAATTCGAATTTCTGAAATCCGACTTTATGATTAAAATATTAATTTTCGAGGAAAATTTTTTTTTGTACAAGTGTTGGTAATTTTTTGAACACGAATCGGATTTCCGAAATCCGAATCTTCCATGTTTCCTTGATAAACTCGGATTCTAGAAATCCGAACCTAAACCCTAAACCCTAAATCCGAGTATATGTTACACTCGGATTTTGGTAATCCGAGTATATGTTGCACTCGGATTTTGATAATCCGTTTATAGGTTACACTCGGAGTTTGGTAATCCGAGTATAAGTAACACTCGGATTTGGGAAATCCTAAGTTAAACCCTAAACCCTATGGCCTTATTTTGAAAATCTAATTTTTTACTTGACTCAGATTCTGAAAATGCGATTATTTGCTTAAAAGGTACATAACAGTAGTACATATAGATTATAACTGAATTAATGATAATATTTAACAACTAACAGATTTAATAATAATAAATAACAGTAATACCACTTATGTATAATGAGTATTAGTATTAATGTACTACATAATACTAGTACGTACAAATAATACATAACACTAATACAGATGAATTATATTGAATTAATGATAATATCTAATAACTAATGGATTTAACAATAATAAGTAACACTAGTACCAGTAATGTATAATGGATAATAGTATTAATGTATTACATAATACTAGTACATACAAATAGTACATAACACTAATACGGATAAATTATACTAAATTAATGATAATATCTAATAAAGAATAGATGTAATAGTAATAAGTAACACTAGTACCAGTAATGTATAATGGATAATAGTATTAATGTATTACATAATACTAGTACGTACAAATAGTACATAAAACTAATACAGATAAATTATACTAAATTAATGATAATATCTAATAACGAATAGATGTAACGGTAATAAGTAACACTAGTACCAGTAATGTATAATAGGTAATAGTATTAATGTGTTACATAATACTAGTACGTATAAATAATACACAAGACTAATACAGATAAATTATACTGAATTTATGATAATATCTAATAACTAATATATGTAACGGTAATAAGTAACACTAGTACCAGTAATGTATAATGAGTAAATAGTATTAATGTGTTACATAATACTAGTACGTATAAATAATACACAACACTAATACAGATAAATTATACTGAATTTATGATAATATCTAATAACTAATAGATTTAACAGTAATAAGTAACTAGTACCAATAATGATAGGTATTAGTATTAATGTACTACATAATAATAAGTAATAATATTAATGTACTACATAATACTAGTAGATACAAATAATATATAACACTAATACATGTAATCGGATTACGGTATTCCAGTTCTTTGATTTCAAAAATTTCGCGCCTTGATTTTATTTTATTTTATTTTTTCTTTTTGAGAACTCGGATTTCGGAAATCCGAGTACTACTATTTATTTAATCCTTATTTCAGTTCAAATATTTTGCGCCTCAATTTATTATTTTTTAATGGGACTTGGATTATGCAAATCCGAACGGCACCTTTTCATGTAAGATTTTTTTAAAAATATTATTCAACAAAATTTATTTAATTATTATTTTATTATTAAATGTAGATTCGGATTTCAGAAATCCGAGTTCTCAATTTTAATTATAACTCGGATTTCGCGTGGGATATATTCCTGTCCACAAATATTATGAAAAATTTAAATTTGTCCACCTTTGTTTTAATTAAATTTTTTAGGGAAAAGACCCTAGAAAAGTTCGTCTAGCCATTGACCGACTAACAACTTAAAAAGATTTGTGTTCACTATCAGAAATATTCAAGGGATATATTTAGCACGTTTTATTTTAAAATAAATTAAATTTGAGGTTGAGTTTATTTATTGATTTAATTTCATATTTGATTTGGCTTACCTTAAAATTATTCATCGATTTATAGTTACATTTATTTTCGGCTAGTGTTCTGTATTCATTTTTGCTATGGATTTGAATACGACTTAAAAATGTTTTGAATGCAAGTTTAAAATATTTTATTAATCAGTTTTTAGATAAAATAATATTCTTATCATCGCTATTAAATTAACTTTTTACCATTAATTGTTACTCGGCACTTGATCACCATCGCCAATCATCGCCGCCTAACTAACCGGAAATTGTGCATAATATGATTGGTCATCGCCGGCAAGACGTGGATGATTAGTGGTTGAAAATTACGCAAAATTAGTTTTAACAATGTAAATTTAAAAGTTATATTAATTTTGAGTATTTGATATCCCTTTTACCCTATTAAAGACATGAAACTTATGTGACAACTAAGTATGCATCTGTTTTGGCTCCAACGCACCATATTTCAGATTTCAGGAGTCTTTTTGTCATGTGTAAGTCTCTTTTAATTAGAAGTTATATAATTTTTTTTTTAAAAAAAACATATGTTTTACTACAAATAAGGATCAGTTACATTTCAAACGAATGGATATATTAATTCAAATTCAAATGTCCAATTGTATAGTTTTGCAGGCTTAATATAAACAAAAAATAAAAATACCTAAATCCAGCAATTAAGAATAATGCCTTACAAACTAATTATTTATTATTCCCTTATAACCTCAGATTTATAGGTATATTTTTTTAAGCCCTAAATCATAGCATAAATGATATATACGCCAAATTAATTCCTCAAAAAATAGTAATTCAATTAGATTTTAATAAAATAGTAATTTAGAAGGGGCGCTCGGGCATCTGCCTGGGCCAAACATCTAGTTTGAAGTTAAGTTAGAAACTAATTTTTTTTTAGGTTTAAAATGATATCCATGCAAATTTTTGTAATTTGACAATTTCAAATCTCCAATTAAAAAAAATCAATACTCTAAACTCAAAGGTCTAACCGTCTAAGCAATAAAAGGTGAAGTCCCAAGAAGTTAATACCCGAAAGGGAATTTCAAATAATAGTAAACCCTCATTTTTATCATGTTTTTTTTTTTCTTCCCTCTCTTTTTTATTCCATTTTTCCTGAAACCATTATGCCAAGTTGGTTGACATGACACCAATTCGAAACATATTATATCCCTTCAGAAGAAAAAATAATGTTCATTAAATTACATATATAAGTGTTTGGATCATAAATGTTATTTTGTGATGGGTAAAAATTTTATTTTCAAAAAGTTAAAACAATTTGTGATTAAATATACTAATCCATTCAGCATGATTAATAAAGTTAGTGAATGAATTAATAAGTGTTCAAAACTTAAAATTAAGAATTGAAAATTAAAAAATCATACTAAAGGGGGCAAGAGAGCAAATAGAGCAGCAGTAAGTAGCTGTAGTTTATGACTCCTCCCTCATTAAATAAAATGGTGGGCCCCATACCCACAGTTTATTTCCGGCCGCCCCCTTTTGTCGTCTCTTTCGTCTCCGTCCACCACCTTCGTCCCTTAGCGTTTGACCTTCACGCCCCACCGCTCTCTCTCTCTCTCTCTCTCTCTCTCTCTCTCTCTCACTTATCCCCACTACGTAATAATTTTGGCTCTTCATCAATTTTATTTTAGCTGTGTCCACTTTGCAAATTTTTTTTTGGCCTTGTTTAAGTCCGTCTCTTTCTCTCTCTTCTTTATCTGTGAGCCGGGGGGGGAGGAAGATTGAAAAATCGAAATTGAAAGTAAGAAATTACTACTATTTATCAGCCCTGCACATCTTCATTTTCTCGGTTCTGAATTGCAGATGTGTCTCTTCTTGTTTCAGTTCTTTCTTCAGGGGATAAATTAAAGAGAGGAAAGAAAAAAAAAAAGGAAAAAAAAATTCAATAAACGAGGATTCAGAAACAGCCACAACCAACCCACCAAAACCAAAAACAAGAAAATAGCTTTTTACCAGTAGTACTATATATATTGACACCCAAGAGTTCTGTGTCTCGGTTATAGTTCCTCTCTTGTACGGCACTATCAAGGAAGTGAAGGAAGGGGAAAGTAGAAAGGGGATTGATTGAACTCTCGAGTGTGTTCATTTTGTTTTTTTTTTCTGGGTTGGACGGCCTGATAAGTTATGAGTGGTCAAAGGGTCATATTTTTGAAGATCAGCTCGGAAATTTAAGGGGTTTTGTATTAATAAAGTGTGAATCTTTGAAGTGAACCATGATGGCTGGTAGTAATGAAATCAACGCCAGTGAATCCAAGGTATTGTGATTTGTTGTTGGTTTTTTCTTCTCAATTGAGACATCAAATCTTTGTTGTGTTGAATTACTCTTTTTGTATTTGATTTTTGTGGGTTTTTGTTGCCCTTTTACAATTTCTCCCTCGTGATTTGGGCTTCTTTGTTCCAGAAAAGGTTGTTTACTCCTTTGTTCTTACAGAAAAAGACTAATCTTTATTCTTCTTTAACCTGGTTTGATTTAGGGCATCAACTGTTGAATTTATTTTTATCGCCTTCTTTTGATTTACATCTTTTTTTTTCCCCCGTGCAGTGTTAGCTGTATCTGAATAAATATCCCCTGTAGATTTCTGTTTTTTGGGGTTGGGGACATTATCTGGTCTTTGGAGTGTTTCTTTACTTTTTATGTCTTTTCTTATTTTGGGTATGCAAGCGGTTTTCCTCATTGTTTCCCTTTTCTCCTGATGCCATTTATTCTGGGATTCTTAAGAATAGGGTCTGTTTCACTACTAATTTGGATAAGTGTCTCAAATTTTGATATTTTGCTCCACACTTCTTGGCATTTTGGTCTGAGTTGTTTAGGTAAATTCTTAATGGTTTTGTGGATTTCGTCATTTTTCAGAGGGTTGTTCCTCTCAATACTTGGATACTCATCTCCAACTTCAAGTTGGCTTACAACATGCTTCGCCGCCCCGATGGAACTTTCAACCGGGAATTAGCTGAATTTCTTGACAGAAAAGTCCCTGCAAACACAATCCCTGTTGATGGGGTTTATTCCTTTGATGTTGTTGACCGTGTAACAAACCTCCTTAATCGTGTGTACCGGCCTGCCCCTGAAAATGAGGATCAATATGGAAAAATAGAGCTTGAGAAGCCATTAAGCACCACTGAAGTTGTCCCAGTTATTGTCTTCTTCCATGGAGGAAGTTTTGCACATTCATCAGCAAACAGTGCTATTTATGACACCCTTTGTCGTCGTTTAGTCAGCATTTGCAAAGCAGTAGTTGTGTCTGTGAATTACCGGAGGTCACCTGAGTATCGTTACCCTTGTGCTTATGAAGATGGATGGGCTGCTTTGAAATGGGTTCATTCAAGACCTTGGTTACAGAGTGGGAGAAGCGAGAAGGACTTGAAAGTTCATGCTTTCTTAGCTGGTGATAGTTCAGGAGGAAACATAATTCACCATGTTGCTGTTAGGGCTGCCGAATCAGGAGTCGAGGTATTAGGCAATATCCTGCTTCAGCCGTTGTTTGGTGGAGAAGAAAGAACAGAATCAGAAAAGAGGTTAGATGGGAAATACTTTGTGAAAGTCCAGGATAGGGATTGGTACTGGAGGGCGTTTTTGCCTGAAGGTGAAGACAGAGATCATCCAGCTTGTAACATATTTGGTCCTAGGGGTAAAAGCATTGAAGATTTAAAGGACTTCCCGAAGAGTCTTGTTGTTGTGCCTGGTTTGGATCTTGTTCAGGATTGGCAATTGGCTTATGTTGAAGGGCTGAAAAAGAATGGAAAAGAGGTGAAACTTCTACATCTCAAGGATGCCACGATCGGGTTCTTCTTCTTGCCGAACAATGATTATTTCTACTTGCTTATGGAGGAAATCACAAGCTTTATCCACAAGAACGACTCCTAACTGTTAATATAGATTATTATAATTAACTTTGATTTACCACTTGGCAGCAAATACATAACATAAAAGTTTGACAATGCAACGCGGGTTCTTTTTATATTTCGCCCCTACTTTTGGCAGTGATGGTGATTATGGTGTGTAGTTTTTATGATGATTGTGTAGAGTTACTACTTACCCTTATTATTATCTTCAACTTTTCTTATCTATCTTACAAGAAGAATGGTGGATGTGAATTGGGGATTCTGTTGTGTCCCCTTTGCCTGAGGAATGATCCATTGCCCTTTTGTGTTTTCAACGGGGTGTCATTGTGCCTGATCAATTGCTCTAATGTTGAAGAAAGATTGTAACTAGATGTATGCCAGCTTAGCCATGTCCGCCATTGAAAATCTCTGACCAGGAAGGAGCAGAGTGTAGTATACTAAGTAGTAGCACTTGGAGGCATTTGGCCCTAACTCATTTGGGTGTGGCTTCGGTGTTTGGCAAAATGGAAATGCCAGAAGTCTAGTTTCAGGACGTGAATTGGAAATCATGGAGCTGTAAAACCCTTGTATGTTATTATTATACTGTTGGCGTAGAGATATATAAAGATTTTTGTTTGTTTCGTTTTCTTAGTGTATATGCAGCTCTGTTTTGAGTAATTCTATCCCACTGCTTAATGTTCTATTAGAACTGGATGGTTGGCTACTTTTGGCTCCAAAATTGCTACTGGACAAGGCTCCAGTGAAGTTTGTTCTTTTCTCAGTACTTTGCTCTTCTTGGTATTAGCCATTTCCATGGATCAAATGTTTGTTTTTTTTTTACCATCTCTGATTGGAGAGTTCAAGGATGTTCATGTATCACTTTGTTAGGGGAAGTCGATCATGATGGATTCTAGTACAGATTTGATTGTTTTGCCCGAGACGATGGAAGGATATTTCGTCCTCCTTTTCTGATTGCTTGCTCCTTTAATGGCAGATGACACATTCGGACATTTAATTCACCTTCTTTTTATGTTCTTCTCGTTTGTTAAAAGGGGGATCTCGATAGTGCGAAGGGTTTTGAGGAACAGTAGTGACAACCACGACTTGAATTAATGGGCAGCAATTGCAAATGTGTGCGTAACCACCATTTTTTTTTTTTTTCATCTAAAGAAGAACAATATAAAAGTCCCGAGGCAGACTGATTTTCATTTGGCTAGTTGACCATTAGGCAATCACGGGATAGGTTCTCTTAGGGACGATCATGAGCATGCGATACCTCATTAGCAGATCTTGTCGAAACAAGTAAGAATCGAACATTCAACCACTGAAAGTTTGCAAGGATGCTTATAAACACGATTGACTCAAACCCTAAAATGAGGTTGGACACTTGGCTTTGTCCATAAAAATGAAGTTGATAGTTCCAAGTTATTTCCACACAATAATGCAACAACAAATAGTCATGAGGGCTAAAAAAAAAAAAAAGAGGTGGGGGAGGAGGGAGTGGACCACAAATGCAATTGAATCCCGTTTAGTTTGTCATCCTAAAGCCGAAACCAAACCCCGTCCACCAAAAAGGCAGCACGTCTATGATGAAAAATCATAAGTCCCAAAAGCCAAAGAGGGTCGATCGATAAATGGGAATGATTGGACAGGAGTCCTAATCATGGATCACGCCTATTCCCCCCTCTCCTTTTCTTTTGCTTTCCTTTTGGACGTTGATTTTTTGTTTGCTTACACTTTGTCACCATTTGGGATCACAATTCACACCCCATTATTATTTATGACTACTACTATTTGTTTGTTGGTATTCTTTGTTTTTTGGTGTTTTGGAGTCTCCATTATTGTTTAGCCCCCCGTTTTGGAGTTTTGGATCATTTCAACCAAATTCACTCCCATTGGTTTCTTCTTTTTTTTTTTCCCCCTTCCTCCTTTTCTTCTCCTTTGGATGGAATGGAAGCAAAAGAGAGAAACTCTTCCACTTCACTTGGTTTGATTGGTTTGGTTTGTAATTTTTGGAAATCCAACCTCCTTTTTTCTCATCTCCTGCCGACCGTAACATTTTTGACAAGACACAACAAAAAATGTGAAATGCTCTTCTAACGCACCCGACCTTATCATTCCGAACTTATCTACGATGGTTTATCTCTCAATGTGATTTGCAGGCTATTGCATTGGACGTGAGTTTACCCATTTCTGGTGGGATTCCCGGCGTTATAATTTTATTTTATTTTTTTGTTATTGTGTTTGTGGTTTATGTTTGAATTATTTTATTCAGTTTCATTCACGCTATAATTTGACTCAAAATTAGATTTTACGTGTACGTTGTTTACCTTTTTTTTGTTTTACTCTTTCGTTAATTAATTTAGCTAGTTTTTATTTACTTTTCGAAGAGAAGGGGTCAAGGGATTACATATTTAAAGGAACATATCGAGAAGCATCGGATTGATGATGAACAATCAAATATCATTGATTGATTGATCTTTGGGTTGAAATTGGATGTTGGGATTGGCTCTTTCACCTTAGTACTTAGATTAGTCTTTGAATTAGATTTAGCACTGAAAGATTAAAAAAATCACAGCTAAGATTTCAGAAACGGACAATTGAAATTACAAAAGAGATTGGTGTGAGTTTGACTTTGCGGGCATCTGCTCGTTTTAGAAATTACACTTATGAGGAATGAATCAATTCATAATACATATGACAAAGTTCCAAGTTTGTTATTAGATACATCTGTCCTGTCTCTCAACTCATACGCCAAATGTAAGGACAATTTAATTTCCCTTGACTTTTGTTCTTTTTCTTTTCCTTTGTAAGAGAATAGTTACTACCATGAATGACTAATTGAAAAAATCATTTTTTTATTGTGTGTTTTATGTGTTTTTTTTTTTATTGAGAATGTTAAAAAGTATATTAAAAATGTAAAAACATATGCTGAAATGAGACAATTATTATTATTATATTATTATTATTATGAAAAAATCAATAAAAAATAATCCATACAATCGTTATTATGGTGTATTTTGTGAATATTACTGTAGTATTGGAGAAATAACTGTTACTGTTTTGAGATAAAATTACTGATTTTTTTGACCGTTAGATTTATGATAATTCACATGATAAATAATATTAATGTACAAGACTACAAGTTCAATGGTGGATTGCTTAAAGTTTCTTCTTTTTGTGTTTAGTTCTGGATTTGTCGATTAATGTTCCTTAAAAAAAGTTGAATTAGACTATAATGACAAAGAGGTATTTGTATTATAGTGGTGGTGTTGTTTGTATCATTTGTTGGGGTGTTGCGTGGTTGTCGTTTTGTGGAATTAGCTGGACAATTTTAGCGTTACCCACAAATACTTTGCTTTAACACGACAAGATTAGAGGTCATTGTCATTAAGGATTTGGTCTCGTAATTAACCTTGATTTTATTAATGGAGAATGGCCAATTTTCCCCCAGCTTAATTTAAACTTTCTTTGTCATCTATCTCAGTGTTAGGTCATTAACATATTTTCAGTGGGTCGCCTGCGGCTTCTGGTCTGCGTTTTTATGTTCACACATCAATCAATTTGTGGTTTTCTTCACGGTTCTTTTTTTTTTTTTTAACCCTTCGTTTAGATAATGTTAACAAAGTGGTTCACTTATATTCCGACACTATTTACTGCTAGTAAACTTATTGAAAAATCAAAACCTAAAAAGCATATTGGTCTACCCATAAAATTACGTTGGATTGGTCATGATATTAGGACAAGATATGATTATTAACACGAGGTCGATCCTTCGATCTTTATTGAGGCCATTCAATTTTTGCAACGGAGTCGGTACTAAATTGGGAATAGTACTAAGAATGTTTTTGAGAAATGGAAGTATAAAAAAATGGCCAATCCTTCCTTCTGTGTTAAGAATTAATCATGCTTCTCTCTTTATCACAAATGGAATGTATAATTTCGTTTGCATCCACTAAGAAGCTGTGTTTTTACTTTATGGAATATTCAATTTGGAGATATTGGGGGATCTTCACCAGTAACAAATAGACACAATAGACTTCAAGATGTCAACCTCCCCAGATAAACACCAAATTCCCCATTTTGAGAGAAATAAGAGAACGTAATAATAATGTACGGCATCTCTGTTACTTAGATTCTTCTCCATTATCATCAAAGGCTCCACCAAATATACAATGCGCTTGTTCTTTACAGAAAAATACCACGCGTTTCCCAGTAGTTGCTGATTAAAAAACCTTTAAATTTCTATACCATTGGAATTATGGTCTAAAAATAGTTACACTACGCGAAGAAACGCGAAGAAAATCCGGAATGATGGCCGGCAGCAAAAATCCTCACAAGCCTGAATTAAATTGGGTATGAGTTTCATTATCATATCCATGAAGTGAGTGAATGAAGAAAAACAGTCCTGAATTAAATTGGGTATGCAAGAATCGATCTTGTTGTGTTTTACAACTTCTCTAATGTTCAGGAGATTCATGCAGGCTATCCTATTTTCTTTATGTAAATTAAAATGCATGCAACCGCTCAAAAATTTATCATACAATCAGAGGAAACGATCAAACAGGCTGTTTATCAGGCTTATGTTACAGAATAACTAGCTGGCACCTTTTGTCACCATAAATAATGGTTCAGCTTCAATTTGGCAACAGGGTCTCTTGTAGTGGCCATTTCTGCAAAAAAAGAAAAGAAAAAGAAGAAGTGGCAAAACTTCAGGAGACAAGTAACATGGTGTTTCACAACAGATAAATAACAAGTAAACTTTAAGCCAGTAAAAGCACTTGTCATCACCTCTACTATGCACACACTGGCATACATCAAACTGAACACACAGGTCTCGTAGCAGTAGTGTCAAGGCTTGATATACACATTCTCCTTCATATCAGGTACAGTGTCAAACCTCAGACGACATTGTGTAAATGGTAAGATGCTCCCTGCTGAGTGTGTGTATCGGCAGATGATTTACAAAGAGAACTATCATCTGCTGGTCTTGACCAAACCGCCAAATACACTGCCATATTGGGGTCTGCTGAGCAAATTATACGCTGCAGGTGCACAGAATAGTTGATGGCATACTTGCTACACAATTGTACTTTATGAAGACACGGGAATTCCATAGCCTAGCTTGAGCATTATGCCTTTAACCTGCTCAACCTTACTGATTTCACCCCATTGTGAGTAAGCTTTGTACAGGATCCAACATGTTTTCTTTGAGATGTACAGATTCGCTTGGTCCATCTCCTCAACAACCTTTTCCATATCACTAAGTCGCCTTTGTGCCGCATACATGACCATTTTGCAGTGGTACAGAGACCGGCAAGTTTTCCAACCAGCAGACTCTGCACGGCTCACGAAATCAGCAAACTTATCTACTGCATTTTGCCGGAAATAGCTCGCAGCAATGCATCGCATTATAGCAGTTGTCTTGACCGTAGTCTTCCTCTCAAATGCTTTGCTAATTGAATTCTCCATTTCTTCAAATAAATCCTTATTCGCGTATACACAAATCAATAACACATGCAGCCAAGGTCTATATTCAGCTTCTGGAATCAACATTAACAGTTCTTCAATCCTTTCAACTCTATTTGAATCAGAACTCCTGCTGTAGGCACATATCATAGTGCGAATCAAAGAAAAATCTTTAGAGTTTACATGGTCTTTTACCATTTGATATATCTCTTCCATCTTATCCAATCTACCAGAGAGAGCATACCCACGAAGTATCAGTAAATAGGTAGTCATATCTGGTTTGACATCAGTTGCTTTCATAATTGTAAAGGTGGTCTCCATACTGGCCCACATCCAAGCTGTAACATATCCTGCAATCAGATTATTGTACGTGCGAACATTAGGGGAGATATCCACGTCTTTGATTTCTTGTAGAATTGACTCCATGTGATCTACCATCAATAACCGTCCAAACACTGAGATAAGAATATTATATGAGACAATGGTTGGTCTACATATTGCATCCTGCTTCAAATCCCGGAAGACTGATTGGCACTTGGCAGCCATCCCATTACACATACAAGCACCCATTAAAGCATTGTACAGAGATGTTTCCTTTAGCTTTTTGTTGCTAGCTTCAGTGAAAAGCTCTTCAGCTAAATCAACATTTTGCAATTTTCCAGCAAGAGATATTCCCCTTGAGTATTCCTCTACGGTCATAGGTGCTTGCCAGTCCATTTGTTCCCTTCGCCAATTAAGTACCTGAATTAAGCAATCAGTGGTAACTAAGATTAAATTTCACAACAATTCAATGATTTTGATATTTCTGATTTTCAAAGCCAGCTTTATAAGTGAATTGACCGCACAATACAGGAACCTACATTATAACTAGCATGTCGTCTGCAAAAACCTAACATACAAACATGGTGTAATATGCCCAATTAGGCACAGGCTTTGTCGACGTTTTCCTGGACAGATTGTTATCCCTAATGATACAATACAATTCACTTTTATATGCATTAGCATCGAAACCAGCATACCTTTGCACTTATACATGCCAGAAGCCAAAAGAAAATAAGCTTTAAAAATCTCTAGTTAAGACAAGCAACTTGCTTCAATATTTGAAAAATGTGAATTTAGAAGAAGATTTGCAGAACAATCAATTCTTATGTACCCATGTAAACCCCGAGACTCCATCCATGCTTCAGTTAGAAATGAAAACAGTGAAGAAAAATAATAATTCGAAGGAAACAAAATGATTGAAAACTGGTAAGAAGAGGTTTTGGGTTGCACCTGAAGAGCCAAATCAGGAGTCTGATCTAACTGCTTTAAAAGCTTAACAACTGCAGAGCCATCATGATAATTCCTGAACAAAGGCGCCCCTTTTGTTTCTAAAACTCTTCCAACATCCTCCATATTTCCCCTGCATTTCAACAACTCATCTCTCAATGGGGTGACCTTGTCCATCAGATCCCTATTGGCTGCTGAATCCTTGCTGTTCAACTTGTTCTGAAACAGAGAGGAGAAAGCCCAACCCTTAAACTGGGATAATGCTGATGTAGATAGGCGCTGTGATGAAGATTCATGGATTAGCTGTGCTTGAAAACTTAATCTTGCTGGGGTTTTATGGAAACACCAAACCAACCACTTTGCCGATTGGACAGCGTCTGATGATAATCTCCAAGCTCGCCTCATCCTTCTTCAATGGAGAAAAATCAAGTATTTGCTTAGGTTGTCTTGTCTATGGTTATTCAGGTCAAGGCATCACAATTTCATCTTTGCAAAATATTTAGAGTATTTTGGGGGAATTAGAGAGAGTATTCACTGAAAATGGTTTGATTTGCTGATGATATCTGAGATGGATATGGAAGAAAGTGGCTGATTGAGAAACAGAGAAACCTTAACTACATGTTGCTATCGATTCAAACTGCTGATTGACTTTTATCCTTTGTCCTGAATCCAAAGCCAAAAGGGGGGGAAAAAAAAATCAGTTACTTGATTTAAAATTTCCAAGAAACCGATAAATTACTGAACCATAAATTTAGAAGAAAAACAAATGCATACAAAACATAACTCTATAAAAAAACAGAATCTGGTAAGAGAAAAAAGAGAAGTATTGTGTAACGCCCCAGGCCACCTTCCACATTATCGAGGGTGTCACGGTCGGACGCCTGCCTGACTCTCGTCGAGGGTGTCCCAAAGTGGTGTGCATATATAACAAGCAAAATAACAGGCAATATGTAATCTTTAGACGCGCGTGGTAAAGTACACATGGTCATGGAGAAATTACCGAACAAGGGAGAAACAATAATCAAGTACAAATTCAGATAAGCAGAACGAGCAAGCAATCAGTCAAACTGGGGTTCAGTATCAAATCTTCGATCTAGCCAATCACCCGGTGCGATAAAGTACATACGCGGGACTACCATAATCATGCAATATCACAAAAGTTGTAGGAAGTACCAAGAACAATAGTTATGCATCTCTGCTTTCAGTTTATTAACCTACCAAGTTACATGCAACAGTGAGATTACTCACCTCAAAAGCTTAGCAGTATCAATAAGTTCTTGCATTTATAAATCCTGCAACACATCATATAATCAATCAATGATAATTAAGTGAACTTTTCACTATTCTAAATGGCGTTGGTGAAAAGCCTTCCTGTCTTGGATTCAGGTTTAGCTTTCCGACTAAATTCAATTCAAGACAGCCCAACACTATGTTAATATACAATAAGGGAATCGGTACTCGACCAGCCCAATCCTAAGTTAAAATTCCAAAGAAACTGATCCTCTCTGTCTCAAAACTTACTATCTATGAACCCCTAATAACTACCAAAAAAATATGAAAGCACGGCTGTATTCTATATTTCTTGGAGGCCAAATTAGTTAACGCTAATACTCTTGAGCTGATGCTGTTACACCCCAACTAGCACCTCCCTGGTTTAATCCAAGACGAAGGCACTAATTGGGACGTCCACCTAGCTCGCGCCAGGCTTAACTATCATTAAATCATTGTCTCAAAATTCCATTTACCAATTTTCAAATTTGCTAAGTAAAACTCAGACCACTTCATTAAACAGAGGAGGGTTACCTCTAATGCAAACATAAACCAAACATTAGTTTTCAATGCATTACAAACTAAAACTACCATTCTCACAACATCAAACAGCCTCTAGCCAAAGTTACTACTAAACCAAACCATAGAGGACTATATACATAAGTTACTTTTACAAAACTATATACAATCCACTATATGTAGTACTTTTCCACAGACATGTTGCCATTGAAAGGCATTCCCAGCTCAAAACAGCAGTACTTCTATGATCCTGGGAGGGAACAATAATATATAGATATATAGAATGAGCTCCATGCTCAGTGAGGTCCCCAAAATATCACTAAATACTTTTAAACAAATCATTTCCAAAACGAAACTCAAATCAGTAAAACAGTTAATCATATACAAACATAACATTCATATTTCACATTGCTAAGCATTAAACAATTTTCATTTAAGCATTAGAACTTTCTTTTGGGTGGATACGGGGAATCATAGTAAGGAGCCATTAAGCGCCTATGTGGTACAAAAACGGCTTCCAAACCAGACTCAACTCTTACCATTCGCATTGTCATTCAACTCGCTTCATTGCACTTTTGTGGCCAACATTAGCGCCACCATTACACCTTGTATCCCCTGTGGCCAACACTAGCGCCACCACTTGATACTCATGAGTACCACATTCACTAGCCGAGGCGGCTAACCTTAACATCCAAGCCCAATGCCGGCATGCAAGGCTTCACACAAACCAAGGCAATGGGCCCAGGCTTCGAGCAACAAACAGACATTGCATTCAATCACTCAATACAATCATTCGTTTCATTAACATTTCATTTCATTGGGGTGATAAAGTACACCCGATATATCATTTTCATTAAATCATTAACACATTACTATCAACCAAATTAGCACATGCTCAAATACCTTACTGTCTATCACATTACCACATAAATCACTCACATTACTTTCTATCACATTGGCACATATCACAATCAGGTTATTAATCACTGTCAAACACTCACAAACGTAAGCAAAGAATCCAGAGCGATGAAGTACACTCTTGGATCATATAGTAGCATGCATTTGTGCATTTAATAAATGTTAAAACATGCTTATGTGAGGTGGAGTGTCATTTGAAAATAGTTCCGCTACCAGTTTTGAAAATACTTTTAAAAATAGTGAGGATGACTCACAAGTACTATTCTTCTTCCTCGTACGCTTGATCTGCAGATTAAATACAACAACAATATAAGATTTATATATTTTAGCTTCTGATTTCTTTTTCTAAACCAACTAAAGACTCAAGAGAAAAGCTAAACTAAGTCTTAGTTTCATTCCCCTAAAAGTTTCAAACCCCCAGACTCACTGAATTTGGCTAACAGCCCAATACAAACCTTACACTGGCTCTCTTTTCTTTCAAAATTCAGAAACCAAACTCCAAGCTCCTTTGCTCACTTCCTTTCCCCTCCCTTTTACCAATAAATTTAGCAACTAACACTTGATGGAGAAGCATCATGAAACCACAAAACAGAAACATCGTGATTATGGCATTCGTTCTATTTTTATTATTTCCTTAAAACCAACAACAACACTGACAAGAAAATCCAACGTCTTTTGCCACCATTATCCTACACCAACAGCAACTAATTAAAAGAATTGGACTGGAGAGTCGATACAATAACAGCAATTAACAACCTTAGCACCCTTGACATGCAAATCAATCATTTTTAATGAAAAACAACATATAACATTCATTTTTCTTTCCCCTTTGTTTTCAGGCCATAAGCCTCAATTTCAAGCAAATATACTCCATTAAAATCTGTAGGAAATCACAAAATCAGAACTTAAGCAGTGGACATCGAGCCGGCTGCAAAATCAAGCTAGTGAGCTACCCGCCGAACCGGAATCGAGCCAACAGTAGCTCCCTAATTCAATTCGCTCTTTCTAGCACCAATTCAATAATCAAAACTGAAAATACAACCCCTCAATACATGTCAAGACAGTAGCTACCAGAGTTAATAGCTATGACCCAATTACCTTAGGTCTTCCCTTCTTTCTTCTTCCCCTTTTCTTTTCCCGCTGCCTTCCTCTAGCCCGTTAGATAGATTTAGCTTCCTTTCCCTTTTATTTTAATTGATTTATTGATTAGAAGAAATTGAAGAGGCGTGGGTGGTGATATACAGAGAGAGGGGGGCTGAGAACGGAGAAGCGTGTGAGTTGGGGGGTAAAAGGATAAGAATAGTGAAATACGTGAACATTGGGTTGAGGACATGATAAGGGTAAGAAAATGATTAAAAAATGAACTGAACTCAATCCTCAAATTGGGTCGGTTATTTGACAAAAATGTTAAACAAATAAGTTCTGGATGTTGGTAAAGGAAGATGAGTATTTAAAACGAAAATGTGCCAGATTTTCCTATGTGTTAATTTAGAAAAAGAAATTACTAAACTTGGTTTTCGGTCAACATAGATGAGTAACTTTTATAATTCAACTCAATATAAAATAAGATTAAATTTAACCTCCTAATTATAAATTAACTAACTATTGATCAAAGCAAAGCACGTTCAAATTTCAGTGTCGTCACAGATGCGATTGGACGCAGTATTGATCAGTAACCTCTATTCAATCCTAGACCCAAGGATAGTAAAAATAAAGTAGAAATCCCATTTCCTAGATCCATATACTAGTTTTCAGAATCATACTTCCAACCCAATCTAAAACTTATCACTTAAGTTCAACTCAATTTCCCAAATAAAACAAAACCAAATGAGCTATTTACTTAATGCTTTGGTGATAGATTTAGTTAGCTCCCGATCGTTGGTTCGGCAGCCACAATAACTCCCGGAAGCTGGCTTCCTTCCTTTTCCGGTTCTTCTCTTCTTTACCCCGGTTAATTCTTCTATCTCCTTTCTTTGACTGCCGGCCGTGGCATATCTCTCTTTTATTTGGTTCAATTTTTAGGTTTAGAAAGGGGAGAAAGCTATGGAGATTGATAATGCGATAATAATCATGAAGAAGGCTAGGAACAGAGGGATGCAATCACGATGGGTTTCAACTGGTCGAGAGTAAAATTGGTTTCTTGATTCTGGAAGGAAACGAAAAGAAAGGAGCTATGTAATGGGTTTTTGAAGAAAATGTTAATTAAACAAAATTCAGAAATAAAGAGAAGTTTGGAGGTGGTGTTGTGCTGGCCTAATTGTTTAATTAGTAAGCTATAGTGGGTTCCGTAGAGAGTTTGTGCTCTTTGAACTAGAGGTGTTCATTTTAGTATCCTCACTAATTTTGATGATGGAAAATACATTAATTAAAATTTTTTGAGAAGTGATATTATGTTAATAATTCTCTAAATCTATCTTAATCCTAATACGGCATATTAATAATCATAGGCACTAATAATTTCTTCTATAAGAACTTAATGACAAATGCATATATATAATTTCCGAAACAATTGTATTATCTAGCTACTAATAATTTTAGGTTGCTTTTAACAAACTAATCGTTTTGGAGAGATTTTATAAATGTCTTCAATGGATACCATGCTTGTACTGAATTGAGGAGCGCCAAATTGGCGGTCCTCACAAATAGACATGATTTTCCGTGGTCACTAGCATACTACATCCACTCGGCATAACAAAGAGAATTAGGAGAAAACAAAGACCGTTCTTCAAAGAAAGAGAAAATCAGCATACCATTATCATACACATTAAAATTTCCAGGACCTACCCCTGCCTAAATTCTAAACTAGCAAGAAAAGGAAACTCAGCTCAACATAAGGAACAATTAGAAGTTCATAAACTTGATCTGCTTTAGTGTCACAATCTTTACCCGTGTGCAATGGAAAGAGCAATAGCTGTAAAACCTCTTAGACAATCAATGGCGGCAGGACTAGAAATCTAGCATACTGACCGCAGATACCTTTTCTCATCATCTTCACAATGCTAGAGAAATTAGTAAAACCTACCCCTAGAACTCTAAAAAGAACGAAAAAAAATTCAAGAAGATTCTTCAGAACCCTGATATAAATTGAACATTTCAACTACAGCGTAGTTCATTAAAAGACAGACTAAAGCAAAGAACTCCGTGTATCTGCTAACAATGCATGGATATCCCCAACCAAGGGTCTCAATTCCAACTGTGGCTACCCTTTAGTATTCTGTAAGAGCAGCAGTTGAGTATGCTGTTTGAATTAAACAACGTAACAATATTTACAATTCAGCTTTATTATACAATGGTCAAGGCAAACACAGATCAGATACAGAATAATCAAATGGAGCAAATAAAACAATGGCTCAGTGGCCCTAAAGTTGCCAACTCTCCTCAATACAGGACACATAAGAACTTCACCAATCTCTATTTTCAAAGGTCTAATTGGCTCAATATGACCCAACAAAAATATGTACACGTATTTTCTGGGTTTTTCTATAAAAGAAGAAGAGAGAGAAAAAAAAAAAACTCAGTCTTCCTTTGATTCAGAAAGGTGCCTGACAGATGTTACTTTACCTCACAAACGCTTTAGTTACCAGAAAATTTAAAGTTTATTCATTTCAGTGTTAAATAATATGTTGAATACTTTAAATAACATTGGGTAAAATCATTCATGAGGCAAATCCAGCAGGAAAAGAAAATTGCCTCCGCCTTACCTTACTATTTGATCCTAATCAATTTAAACTTTTCCTTTAGCCGATAAAACTCAATCCAGGAAGAAAAAAGCCAACCAGAAAAAAAATTCAACAATTCATCCCCAATCCCAACCCAAAGCATTCATCTTCTCCGTCTTCACCTTTGTTTCGGCCTCACTATATAAGACAAACAAAATTCAACAACTGCTACAGTTATAACCTTATAAACTTAAGTTCCAACTTTGGATTCAGTTTTACTCGTTATCACTTGCTCAATAGTTAAAAAAAGCTCCAACACAGGTAAAATTAAATATCTCTGAAAAAGGGAGACAAAATAAAGAAAATTGACAAACGCCTGAGCACAACCCTAAAACGAAAATCTTGAATCATAGACTTTATGTGAAGAGATGAATTTTTAACTTCGTAAGAATAACTTTATTCAATCAGCTAGAGATTCGGAAAGTAAAGAGCAACAAAAATGAAGGAGTGAAGGAAAAAAATTTAGAAGGAACCGCTTTTATTATCAGATCGGATTGCAAACCACAAATCTAAAGAACTCTAATTTAATATGCATGGAGAGTAAGTAATTCAGAAAATTCAAACGAATTTTAGCAATATTGTAATGTTTACATGTTCAAAGGCCGGAGATAGAGGTAGTTCAGAGAAACTCCAGCGAAATTCAATTGCGAGCTCTTGTCCTGGGCCAAGCATTAAGATAGGTCTGGTTTTGATTCCTATCACAAATTGTTTCCGAATTAATTAACTAGATTAAATGCTCACTTTATCAATCATCTGATTTATTTAAGTTATACCATCTGAAAACTAATGAAACTCAGGCCTACCCAGCCCCAGCAAACCAATGTAGGCAGAAAATCATTCAATAGCAAGAACTTAATCACATCAGAGAAATCTGGATGTAAATTACAACCGCCTTTTCTCCAGATTTTAGCAAACAGTTTAGCTTTTTCTCTCTCAACAGACCTAGAGGTCTACCCTAAATTCTTTTACCTTATTGATAAATTCAAGAAATCCAACTTAACAAAATACGAACATGCAAATTTTTCAAGTAGGAATTAGTCATATATCATGCAAAGATAAATCCCATCATTAATAAAAAGCTGGAGAGGCATTTTTGTAGAATCCTGTTATGAGCAGAAAATATAAAACAACTGCCACATCAAATAAAAAACCCTAATCATCAACCTCAAAAGCCTTTGATAAAGTAATAACTCATTCAAGCTGGGCTGACGCAACTCAGGCATTTCATCAAACACTTCGTTAATGACCGCCTTCACTTACCAGACGTACAAAACATATCCTAAAACACACCAAAGTATGCATGAAACACCATTTTACACACTAAATACGCTATTTATACCTAATCAGCATTTCTTCAAAGCAGATAAAAGATTCAATAATCAATACATAAAATGAGTCCCCCATCGCCATACCTGAAGTTTGGTGCAAAATTAAATTAGCTTCAAGCTGCGGGGTAATTTGTGGTGCAAACGTCCATAAAATTTCCGGCGAGGTGATGGCGGATTTGTGTATGGAAGAGAGAGAAATGGCTGAACGGAAGCTATACTTGGAGTTAGTCCGGCGGATTGCGACTGGATGCTGCTAAGCAAGGGAAGCCAGTTCTCGGTCAGTTGAAGATACAGTGGGCTTTTAACCTTGGGCTTTGGAAATTAATTTTATATCGGTGGGCTGGATATACTGAGCTAGTTTCGGTCCCTTTATCCCATTCAATGGGCTCAGGCTACTCTAATAGAACACAATAGAGCACAATAGACGACGACGCTTGCGGATTCTGTGGCAGAAGCGAAACTCTTCTACACTTGTTTCGCGACTGCCCCAAAACTACTCTAATATGGAACAACATCAATCAAAACTTCTCTACAGAATTTTGGAATAACGCAGACTGGAATTCATGGCTAATCTCTAATCTAATTCGTTCTCCTCTACAGGGCAATAACAGCAACTGGCCGACGCTATTTGCCAGGGCATGCTGGACAATATGGAAAGCAAAGAAATGAAGAATTCTTCGAAGGCAAATATAGCAGCGTCAAAGAACTAACCTCGCGAATTCAAGCTGCAACAGAGGAGATAACGAGATCCAACCGGTCGATACTCCCTAGACCATGCAAGACAGACACAATTCCGGCCAACCCGATTAGGAAACCTCCACCCTGGGAATGGGTTCGTCTAAACACGGACAGAGCTGCGGCGTTGAATCCGGCAAAGGCATCGGCCGGCGGTGGCTTACAGGTTTTGTAGCCAATTTGGGCGACTGTAGCATACTAGACGCAGAACTTTGGGCTGCTCTACTTGGGCTGTCATTAGCCTGGCAATTAGGCTTTCGAAAACTACAATGGGAAATGGACAGTCTACAGGCCGTTAGACTGCTGAATGGTGAAAGCCCAACAAACGAGTCAAGCCATATTTTTATCAGAATCGGCAAGCTTCTAAACCGCAAATGGAACGTAGAAATTTCACATATAAAACGCTTAGGCAATGAGCCAGCCGATTCAGTTGCGAAACTTGATTTCGATTTAACTTCGGGGTTACACGTTTTGTCAATTCCCCCTGAAAGGCTGAAACCATCCTAAGATGAATTAGAATTTGACTGCCCTAGCTCAACTCACCTTCAAAGAGTTGTTTTGTAATCTAAGCTTCGGCTTCCCCATGTATGTAAAAAAAAAATTTAAAAAAAAAAAAACACAATAGGTCAAGGGAACATTTTCTTTAACACAGCTTAATTGACCATTTTGTTTTCATTTTATAAATTACGTTTTTTTATAGAAATTTTATAATTTATGTTAATTTATATATATTGAACACAAATTCTCAGATAACGTACTTATAAAAATTTGATCCGTGTTATTGTTAGTGGATTTGCAAAGTTCAATTTTTCAATATGTAAAATAACCACAGACAACTCTACGGTCGCCTAAATTCTAGATTTGATCGTGAATCAAATATGGAAGAAATTCTTCTTTTGAGACGAAATATGTTGATGGGTTTGATGAGCCCCACTTGATGAGCAATTATCTAGTGCAATTGTATATGTTATTATGAGGTTAAAACCATCCATCACAAAGAAATAAAAAAAAATCCCTCGAAAGAAAAATTAATATTCAAGATTACTACTAGGACGGTATAGAATTAACATATTCTTACAACTAGGATACTCATTAGTCATACAATAAATTGGACAAGAAGATAAGTGACATGATAAACCAATATGGATGGGGAGGATAACAATATAAACATAAAGGGATCGACAAAAGGAAATATAACTTAAAATTTACTAGATGTTACCCGTACATCAGTAAAAAAAAAAAACTCACACTTATTCCCTTATGAGATAAGAATAAATATGATGATGATATATAAAACTCAATCAATTGTTTATAATTAATTAATTCTTTATACATAATAGTTAATATTACTGACAGTAACCACCTTGTTATATGCTTAAAAAATTACAACATGCTAACAAAATATATAGTAGTACTTAGGAATCGTTTGGCTCATCAACTTTAATGTATACATTTTGGTCCTCCAAATCCATAGAAATTATTGACAATTCATGCCCGTTGTTAGAAATTTCTTACCATGAAGAAGTTTGGAGAATGAATCAAATGTTTGAATTCGTGCTTTCTTTTCTTCAATCTTGTTGGTGATCAGTTAATCAAAACTACAGGCAAAGTTTCTTAGAAGAAATAAAAATAAATTACAGAGTTACTGAGAGAAAATATATTCAAATATATTATATCGATTTACACTAAATTATAAAAGCTTTGTTGTATGTTCTAAGACATTTAAAGAGAATTGGGTGAGCAAATATATATCAAACAAAAAAAATAGAATTTGAAAAAAATTAATAACAACAAGCACATCCTCTTCAGTTGCAGCACCAAAGTTCTCAAATTTGCGTCACTAAACGGATCCGTGAACATGATAACGAAAAATATATTTTGTTAATAATAGCAAAAAAAGAAAAATCTTAGAGAAAATTATTTTGACTTGTAATAGGCATAGTTATTCGTTAAGTAATAATTTTTATTTAATTACTTGGTAACAACAATGATAATCATGTATTGTACCTCCAGGCTCTAATGAGAATAGTGTTTTTAAAATTATGTAGGGCAATAACAACAATACAATAGATTTCCACACATATTTCATCTGAAAGGAGATCCATTAGGGATTTGTATAAAAATGGCACATATGAAATACTCTATTAGAAGAAGATACAAATATAGCTTTGCGTATTCAATATTCCTATTCCTAAAATAATAAAGATATTTTGAGATGACATAGTTGCCAACGTTTATACCTCCACTCTCGTAAATCTTTTTTATGAAAGTATGTTCCACCGTAACCTGCAAAGTAGAAAAACATATAATTAGAGCTCATGACATCTAGAAAAAGAAGAAATAAAGGAGTATAGAGTATTTTTCCCGGTTAATGATAATGAGAGAAAGAATATAGGAAGAAACTGATTTCTATTCTAATTTATAGATAAGGTTTGATAATGGGAATATGCTTAATGATGATTAATTTGTTTATGATATGATTGTTGTTTTAAAATTTGAAATTTGAATAATATAACAAATTTAAATTGTTCTGATTTTGGAAATAGTGGGGAAAGGTTTGTTTACGTATTGTAATTTTGGAAATTATTGATTAGGTTTAATTACAGTGCATTAATTTGATTGTTTGATTTTATCTTTTTGAATTGATAATGCATTAATATTTATTTATTGATCCATTATTATCTTTTTTGAATTGTTTGATTTTTAATTTTTTTTTTTACCAAATTGTATTCGAATTTGCTGGGGGAATTGACTTAATTGCATCAATTGATTATGAAAAGATATGACCATCCATTAACTCTTCAAATCTTTCCATTTGCATCTAATATTTTAAATGAGATATGATAAAATTTATTTTTAGAAAATACCAAGGACCATTAGTGTAATTGCGTAAATTATTATTTTTGCATTCATTATAAAAATGAAATGTAAGATTTTATCATACGTGACAATGGGAGGAAAAGATTTGTTTTTCTCTTTTTAATTTCTCTCTTACTATAATACTATACAATAAAATAGAATAGATACTATAGATGTTTGCTAATTTTTTGTGTGACCTGTATATATGGGCAGGAAAGAACAACATTAATGTATTAATGTTGATTGATTAATTGCTCTTTTTTTTTTTTAATTGTAGTATGTTATCTTTTTTTAAGATTTATACAATTTGGTGGGGATTCTTTTGGGTAGGGATTAAATGAGTATAGTATAGCAACTTTGGGAATTCTTTTGGGAAAAGAATAATTCCGGTACATTAATATCCATTTAATTTAATTAACTCACATATTTTCATTTTGAACTAATGTTTTAAATGCGAATTGATAAAACTTGATTTACAGAAAATTAGAAGGATTATTAACATAATTATTGTAAATATTTTTTGAGTCATGCATTAGAAAATGATAGATAAGATTTTATCCTATGTAGCACCCTTAGAAATCTTTTTTTGTTTCTTTCTCTGGTTTCTTTCTTAGTATAATACTATACTATACTATATTATAGATAGATTAGTACATCAACTGTTCAAAAGATTTTTTTTTTTGGATAAAAATTAACCCCAAAAAGTAATTCATATTTAGTAAAATATAAAATATAGAGTTTTAGGACAGAAGAAATATTACATAGAGTGATCCTAAGATGATGCAAGCTATGTCTAAAATCTAAAATATGTGGAAGACTTCTACAATCACTTCTTTTATTTGGTACAAGTAAAAAAGTATGTACAGAAATGAATCGTCAACCGTGTATTAGAATAATGAAGAATGAAGTACTAGTACTTAATAGAACATGAAGAAGGCCAAGAGGGAAAAAGCGGCCGGCCATGCATTTTCCGGCGACGTATATAATCCCCTGAAGCTGTTGCCGCCGTTTGTAGGACGTCCGGTACCAGCTGGTGTCCTCGGGATGGTTCCAACGCCGCCGGCACCCATATTCCCACCAGGAGTACTACTGCTATCGCCGCCGCCGTCATCTCCACCGCCACCTCCACCGGGCCTTCCTTTGATGCCTCCGTTGGATCCAGTGCCGCCACCCTTGGGTGTCGAGCCGCTACCACCTCCGCCCTTTCCTCCGGTGGATGAGCTACCTCCCCCAGTACTGCTGCCACCACCCTTTCCTCCTGATGATGCCCCGCCGCCGCCCCTTCCTCCAGCTCCTCCTCCAGATGATGATGATCCACCGCCGCCGCCTGATGGAGGAGCAACGGCGGACGTCACCAGCAGACAAATCACGGCAATCACAAGCATAAATTTCACCGGGTTCTTCATTTTCTTTTTTTTTGATAAGAAGGCTATGTTACTTTACACGAACAAAGAGATATCCAGTATATTAATTCCAGAGTAAAATTAATAATGTAGAAGATAATAATGGCAATTGATGATATTATCCAGATTCCAGGTATATATAGTTGTTCCAAGTCATTGTCTAATTGGCCACGTTCATTCGTACGTTTCTGGGTACAGGAAGGAAAGACGATAGAAACCGGATCATGTAATTGATTCGACAAAGTCAACGTCAATCATTCCGGAATCGATCCACCACTTGTCGTTGTTTAATTCTACTTCTGACTTCTCTCTCTTTCGTGTTGTGTGTGTGTATGTGTTTTTTTTTCTAATAATTTTCAAACTTAGATACTGCTGATTACAATTTACGATAAAAAAATTAAGATGACGTGAAGAAAAGTCAGGATCTGAGCATTTAGAATGAATCAAATCAAACAGAGACGCAGAGATTTGTCTAAAAGAAGAATAAATGAAGACGGAATTTGAGGAGAAGAGGTCACCGGTCAACCATTCTGAGACATTTTATATGATGAATAAGAAAACTACTGTACGTACGCGATGTGTCCAAACCGACAGTATCTATAGTTTCCATGCAATTCCATTTTACAAACACCGGAAGTTTATAGGAGCTTGCGTTTGCGTATACAACACCATCAAGAGACCACCTCAGTCCTAAGAAAACATTGTGCGTGTGTGTGTGTGTGTGTGTGTTTTTTTTTTTTTTTGAAAAAAGAAGCTTTGATATCATGCTTTGAACTATTTTCGAATCAAAAGTTACAAACGTATTCACACAATGTCTAATTATTATCATGTTAATGGTGATCGTGGTAACTTGAAAATCCTCTTGTTGTGTTATGTAGATTGATTTTGGGGGCCTGAATCCATACACGTGTAGCTCTTTGTCTCTTGCAACTTACAAGTGAGCCCGTATATATGTATGTGTTCATGAAACAATGAGTGTGTATTATTGGGATTCAGATAATTACACCTAAATGTTTTAAAAGATCGTATTTGAAGAAAGTCAGGATAGTTGTGGTGATCTTTTTATGACATTTTTGCACTCTTTTCATCCCGTGATTATTGTTTAAGTCTGAATTTTCATTTTTAGTTCAAATTATACCAAAACTAAAATATCAAATTGGACAATAATTTTGATGTAGAGAAAATAATCAAAATACTTTATGAGTACCATTTAATATTCTTCAAGTAATATCATTTCATTATTGTTATTATTATTTTATTTATTTTTTTAGGTGAGCTCGTTGAAAAGGTGGGAAGCCGAACTGAAGATGGTTCATGATCAACGGTCAACACCCACCCACTGACCCACCCGTCACACTCGCAAAATGGACTGGAGTGAGCCCACAAGGCCACAACCACTGTCCAATAGTACCCCCAATACATCTCTCTTCTTTGGGCCTCAACATCATTTATGAGTAAAAAAAAATTATCATTGTTGATTGACTACAAATAATCCCCCCTTCAACTATGATTATTTGGAATATTCTCCCCTAAAATTTCAGTAGTGACAATCAACTCAGTTTATTTTATTTTCATCTCTCTAATTCAATATTTTATTAAAAACTAGATGGATCAAACGCGCTTCTCGTGTGCTGTAATATAAAACAACTTGAGTATGATTATATATGTTAATTCTAAGTATGCAATTATAAAATATTTAAATATGAAGAAAGAAACAATAAAAGAATGCTTCATTTATCTTATATTCGTAATCCATTTTATTACAATAACATAAATTATTAAAATAGAACTAACAGAGGTGTATAATAGTAATCTCACTTAAACTTAATTTGACATTCACAATAATAAATTCAATGACTCGAAATATTTTTGTAAAAGAGAATCATAGTTTGAAAGTGTTTAGTGAAAAAAACATGGATTAAAATCTATTGTTCATGAATTGTAAATTATTTTAGACGCTTCAAATTTACCTGAAATCGAGAAGACACCTATGTTTGAAAAAGAAATTTCAAATTTTTCTTTTACAATCTTCATCTACTGCTTTTGGATCTTGCAACTCCACTTTATGTTATACAATTAGCCAAACATGAGCATCTCTACTTCTGTTTGAATTGAACTTGAACTTTCAATAAAATTGTAAAAAAGAAATAGAAATAAAAAAACTGGCAAAAGAAGAGAGAAAGGAGATAAAACCAAGACAAAAGATAAATACAAAAGAGGAGAAGAGAGAAAACCAACATAAAAGATGAATTAGAAATGCAGTGTTTAAATAGTTTTAGTAAAACTATTGTAATAGATGCTAAAAGTAAAAAAAGGACACCAAATTGATGAAGAAGTTGTTACAAGAAATAAGGGGAGATTAAAAGTCTAATACTATTAAAGAATAGAAGAAAAATGAATAGAAGATTTAACACCGATAGTAAAGACCAAAAGATGAAGGGATATGAAACATAGAGCACATATAGTAAACAATAAAGATAAAAGAGATTAAAAAATTTAATTGTTGTGATAAACGATCATAATAAATGTTAAAAAATTAATATGAAAAAGAAAACAAAAAGATACAACAATTTTTGTTTAAAGAAGAAAAAGAAACTAAAAACTAAAGTTTTTGTGAGAATAATGTGAGAGAACTACTAAAAACTATATCACATTCCCCAATTATAATATATATTGAAAAAATGACACTGTTTATGATAAAATAAAAATTAAAACTTCATGGGTAAAATTACGAAAAAATCCAGACGAAATATATTTTTTACATTCAAATTGAATCACTTTAATGCCAATATTTTTTTTTTTTTTAAAAAAAATTGAAACTTTGCGAGTAAATGAAGAGAAAATCCAACCAAGGCGTTTTTCTTATATTCAAACTCAATCATTGTAATATCTGTTTTATTAAAAAAAAAATGTTGAAATCTAATAAGTAAAATTACAAAAAAAATTCAAGTAAAACATTCTTCTTATAGTTAAGCTAAAAAAAAATTATTATAATCTTAATACCACCTCATTTTCACACTGTCTTTTTAACCTCATTTTTTAATGTTCACTTATTCTTTGTATCATCCATTTTTCTTTAGATTTTATTTCATAATCAACTATTAATCGAGTACGTGGTATTTTATTCAGAACTTGTTATCATTTTAGTAATACATTTTAATATGTATTTTGTGCAACGCAGGAGAGAACCTAGTTAAGTTAAAGACAAATTAAGTGTGAATATGTTCTCTAACTAAGATTTAAAGAAATGCAAGAGCAACTATGTTCCTCTTTAAGTCCCTCTATTGAAATTTGTAAATAAAACACATAATCAAATTTCATGATAAGTATTTGGACAGAGGAGTATTAATTACTCACTCCGATCCTCATTATAAGATATTTTGATTTGTCATAAGTTTCACTTAATATGTATATTTTTTTAGTTAAAAAACTCTTAAAAATACATTTTCACATTCATTATATCCTAATTATTAAAAAATATTTTAAAGATTTTTTTTATATTGAAAAAATATGAAATCTAGGACAAATCAAAATGCGAGTATTAATTAAGGATGTTATTTTTCACGCAAGAAAGACTTTGGGGGTGTTTTTCGCATTTCCCTTTTCAGATAACTTTATTTGCATTTTAACTCATTTCCAAACCGGAGGTGACTAATTTCTCCACGCAATCCAAACAAGCACGGGCATGCTTTCTGCTCTGCTGATGATAATTTTGAGGAACCATCTATAATCTATCCACCCTTTGACCCAAGTGGCCAAGCTCAGTCAGTTAACGACTTAACGGGAAGCTCTGAGTTTGTCTGTTGTATCTCCGGTGAGTCGTCCTTGAAATTTCAGGAAATGCTTCCGAAGTCGTAAATGTTTATTTTTATTTATTTATTATTTTATTTGCTCATACTTGTTGATTGATTTTCAGTGATCAACTCTTTTTTACTTGTAGTTCATTAATTATAGTTCTTGGTTTCGGGGGTTAAGGGTGGAGGGCGAGTGATAAAATGAATTTTGAGTTTTAATTGGACATAGGATGAAATCAATTACCAAAGCTACGGGTTTTAAGCAACTGCTTGAATGAGGTTATCTATCAGGTCTAACCAGGATATGGTTTCCCTTCATGGGTTTTAAGCATCTGCTTGAATGAGGTTATCTATCATATCTAACCGGCTTCCCTTTATTTTTTTTTTAGCAGGGTTGGACCTGGCGAGGGAAAATCTTGTTGGGAGGGAATGATATGGAGGTTCTGCGGTATTGGATATTTCTGACATCACCATTGTTTTGGTAGTTTTGGTGTAAAATGTATTTTGTACCCGAGGCAACTGCTGTTAACGACATGGGGCATTGGTTTAGTAGATTAGAACTTGAATCGGAACTTCTTGATGGTCTGGCCAATAATTATGAAGTTGCTGGTGGAGTTAAAGGGCCGTCGAGTCTGTTGGACCATGAAATTGCACATCTTACAAATCTTAGAACGAGCCCCCATGAGAATTTAAGCCGAGTCCTACCTAGGAAACGGAAAGCTATAGTGTCAAGTGTGAAAATGCTTGCTGGTCGAGAAGCAAACTATTCGGGAAGAGGGAGGTTCACTACAGCGGATCGCTGTCATGTTCTAAGTAAATTCTTGCCTGTCCATGGTCCTTGGGTTGTTGACCAAATGACCACCAGGGGTTATGTGTCTCAGTTTTCGGCAGATGGTTCCCTTTTTGTGGCTGCATTTCAGGTAGTTGTTTATCTTGTGATGCAAGTTTTGCTTTGCACCTTTGCATAAAATTGCTGCCACAGATTGTTACTTACATAAGCATAAAAACAAAATCAAAACCCGGCCTAACCTACGCTGGAATTGCCAAGCTGGACAATGATGGATTTTAATGAATTTCCGGATTTTCATATGATATTTTTTTACCCCCATTACAAGTATAACTAAATTTCTGGTTCTCAATGATGTTATTTCCCCTGCTTTAAGTATGATAGTATTATTCAGTTTCGTTATAGTATATTTCATTTCATGAACCTTATAGTAGCTAAACTCGCATTTCTAAACAGGGAAGTCACATCAGAATATATGATGTTGAAAGAGGATGGAAAGTCCGGAAGAACATTCTTGCCCAAAGCTTGAGATGGACAATTACTGACACATCTCTTTCACCAGATCAACGACATCTTGTGAGTTTCACGCTGTAGAAAATTGACGCTGGAAGTGCATATTCAAGCTGAATTAATTTTGTCTAACGTGAAACTGATCTAACATTAATAGTTACCCGTTAAATAAGGCCTTGGTCTTGATTATATTCAAATCGCATTCTAGATTTTATATTTCCTAATATTATGGAGTCATATTTTTCGAATTGTTTGTCACCCTGCCTGAGGATGCTTTGAAGTTAATGAATGTTGTGATAGGAAGAATTGCATTTCTCATTTGAAAGTTCTCTCTGATCTTCTTTCACGTGAACACTTGTGTTGCAGGTCTATGCCACAATGTCCCCTATTGTACATATTGTAAATATTGGATCTGCAACCACAGACTCTCTGGCAAATGTGACGGTATGAATTTGTTTAGTTATGTTAGCGTATCATTATTTGTATTGATATGTGTCATATCTTACTCATGACCTCTTGTACACTCATACATTGTCCTTGGCTCCTTTGGCTGCTCTCTGCGAGTTTTCATTGGCATTTAGATTATTGTTTATCTCCTGGTTAAGTTTCCGTATTTCTTTCTTTATAATGATTGCTTTTGTACGGCTATTATCCAGGAGATCCACGAGGGTTTGGATTTCTCTGATGAAGACAATGGAGGGTATTCTTTTGGAATATTTTCTGTAAAATTTTCCTCAGATGGGCGAGAAATCGTAGCTGGAAGCAGTGATGATGCAATATACGTATATGATCTTGAAGCCAACAAATTAACTCTTCGAATATCGGCACATGCGGTAACTTTGCCATGAATTATTGGCAACCTTCATGCTATCTATACACACAAGAGCTGCTCATAACATTTGAAGCACTAGTTACATCTGTTTATACTTGTGATCGTCATCTCTTGCACTATATTGCAATCGTATGGAGTAGTTCATCCGATTTTACCTTAGTTTGCGTATTTAGAGGCAAAGTAGTAGTATATGTTCCACTGGTTTTTACAGAAATAGAACAAGAAGTCATCCTTTGTGGATATGCGCATAAACTGAAGGAATTCAAAAGTACCCTTCGGAACTCCTGCCTTAGTAACTGTTTTATTGTTCTTCATGTATAGCAAAAATGGAAAATAGAAAGCTTCCTTGTCAGGTGATTTGACTATATTAATAATTGATCCTAAGTCCAAACAAACTACTGCTGGGCATTTGTGTAATCTTTTCCTTCAATTTTGTTTATAAGCACCTGATGCTACTGCAAGCTAGATGGATTGTTCAATTCTTTTGCTGCTTCTTACTTGGTGATGTTTTTTTTTTCTCATGGGAATAATTTATCAAATCTGGCAAGTTGAACATTAGTATGCTTAATAACTCATAGCTGTGCTTCTTGGTGCGCACTTTATAATTTGTTCTGTTTCCACTTAGTACGCTGAATTCCTTTTTGCTTGTGATGCAGTCTGATGTTAATACTGTATGTTTTGCTGATGAAAGTAGCCATCTTATTTTTTCGGGGAGTGATGACAATCTGTGTAAGGTAAGCCTTCCCCCTACTATTGTTTTTCTTAGGTTTTAGGATATAATTTCCTTTCCTTCTATTTTGCTTAGACAATTCCACACTCTTGCCCTTTTGGAAGTCTTTTTGTACATGGGTGGTTTGCAATCAAGGCATCAGATTGTGTGTCATTAATCAGTTTATTCAAATCTTCGCTAACTCTTTTGACATCTGAGCTTTCTTCTGTACTCATTATTTAATTGTGGAATGGTTATAAAAAGAATAAAAACATAATAATAATTATTGTGAATGGGATTTAAATGAGCTTCGTGAGTCTTGAATTTATACTGTAAGGAAATCTTGTACTTCTGGTTTTTGATGATCTCGGGCGACACTCAAAGTCAATTTTGACAATGAAAAATCATGATAAATTCTTAGCAAAAACTGTATATATGAAACAATTTGCATACTGAAAACTTCAAATGAGGACGGGGATGGTTGTCTCTTGAAAAAATTATTGTTAAATCTCTCTGTTTGACTTAGGTATGGGATAGACGCTGCTTCAGAGCCAAAGGTAAACCTGCAGGCATCCTGATTGGACACCTAGAAGGTATCACATTTATTGATAGTCGTGGAGATGGTCGGTATCTCATTTCAAATGGTAAAGATCAGACCATCAAGCTTTGGGATATACGGAAAATGTCTTCTAATACTCCTAGGTTTGTTTTCTTATGCCTAGTCTACTGCAAGTCTGCAAGTGGCCCGGTTGCAGATATACTTATTTATAATCTCCCACTGTTATTCGTGTTGTTAGCTCCATCTGCTATTTGAGCCATTAACTAACCCCAAAACCCCACACCCCCCTCTCACCCCCCCTCCCCGCGTTTAAGAGACTAAATGATATCATTTCAATGACTGCAATCTATAGACTTCTCATCACACAGTTTTTTAATGATTCTCTCCGGGTCCAAACTCCAAATGCACCAGCAAAGCAATCTGCTTGGTCATGGTAATTTTGAAGCAGGAAAATGGTGTGGTAACAGTTGTGTCTGAAGTTATTGCTGCGCACCAATGATTGATTCAGATTCCAATTAATTTGAGTAGTGTTTTCTTCATGTATTGAGGAGGGGACTTTTTGATGTTGTCCTTTGAGAGTTATAATTTGGTTTGAAATTCAGTTTTCTGCTTTTTGTTTTTTCCAGTTCTGGAGGGTCCAGGAATTATGACTGGGACTATAGATGGATGGAATATCCATCTCAAGCACGGGAGCTAAAGCATCCAGGTGACCAGTCTGTATCTACATTCAGAGGTCATTCTGTTTTGCGTACTCTGATACGCTGCTACTTCTCCCCTGAATATAGGTAGTTGTTCCTCATGAACTAGTATCGCAACAATATCTTCTTTTTTTAATTATTTAGCCTTCCCTTTTTATTTATCATTCCATAATTGAGCTGGGCATAGAACTAACATTTGTCTCTGAATCTGTGTTGCAGCACTGGCCAGAAGTATATTTACACTGGTTCATATGATGCTTGTGTTTATGTATACGATCTGGTAAGTATGAGCTATTCCGGCAAATTACTCTGTTCAATTCCTTTAACCTTTGCGGAATGGTAGTACAGACGTCATGGCTATGAAATTGACTGCATGATTACTATTTTTTGAACTCGTAAATGATGAGATACTGTTAAACGGAGTGATAGCATTCAATTCTTGGGAATAGCTTTCCAGCTGATCAAATTTTACACGAGTGCTAGGATTTAAAGGAAAGTTATTGCGGAAGGACTGTTGTTATCATAGTCAATTAAATGCTTCTTGAGTTGACCATGAAAGTGGTCGTTGACATTCTTCCTTTAGCATTACCTAAAGACCTTGAACTTATGTTGAGAGTGAGGCATTTGTATCTGTTTTAGGTGACTGGAGCTGAAGTTGCGAAACTCCAGTACCACACTTCGACTATCAGAGATTGTAGCTGGCACCCTAATTATCCAATGCTCGTGAGCTCATCATGGGATGGACATGTTGCGAAATGGGACTTCCCCGGAGCTGGAGAAGAACCGGGGTCTAACAAGAAGCAGCTCCGAAGAAGATCTATCTACTGAAACCCGTGGCAGTTGGTGTAGAAACGTTGCTGCTGGTACTAGTACTACTATCAAGGAGAAGGAAAATGGCCGTTGTCTAGTATTTGTATATATTTGTATACAGTTTGTCTCAATAAGAGTCCAGAATTGTATAAATGATCCGTCATTCTCGTGAGGTCGTCACCGGTTATATGCCCCAAACGGTAAATGGAGGGGTCCCCTTGTTATTTGGCATTAAATGTCGTTCACCCAAATATTTAGTAAACTAATAAATCTTCAATAATAGTATGATTGATTTGTAGTAAACCCTACCACAAACTGAATGACGCGATTAAAAGCTAGTAGCCTTCGGGATTAGGTGATTAGCTGATTGTGTCCTCACGCGTTTCTTTGATTAAGGTTAAGGAGATGGATCATGGAGGTCAGCATTTAGAAAAGAAGAAATATAGGACTATTTAGCCACAAGGTGCACATTTTAACACACACACACACAGAGAGAGAGAGAGAGAGAGAGAAAAGAGAGCAGAAAAAAAGAAAAGAAAAGGAGCAGCCATCGATGTTTGTTTAGGGTTCAGACTCTGAAACCATTATTGTTTTCTTTTCCCTTCAAACCTTAATCTTTCAAATTATAATAATCCACATTTTTTTAAAATAAATAACGTCATTTATTATTTTTTTAAAATCTTTTTTATATACGTAATTCTTTTTGAGGAATTCTGTAGTGAATTTTGTGGGTTTGAGTACTGCATACTACAAAACCAATTTAGAAACTTTTTAGATGTAATGATGATAATAAGATTCCTTCTCTTGTAGAAACCAAGAACAGGGAATCATTAAACACTCAATCAGATTGAATAATTTAAATCAACCAAAGCCAATGAGCCGTGGAAAGCTTTTTAAGTTTTAGCCAAACCTTAACACTTCACAAGTTCCCAGAATTTCTCCAAAGCAAACAATTTCTCTAACGATCATGATATATTTAAGAATATCACTCACTCGAAATCGGGGGGCAAAATACACATTGTATATAGTGGTTCTCAAATTTTATACACCCTAATTTTCCAATGCATATCGATTTTTATTTCCTCATCAGTGAACAACCAAAAAAGGAAAAACAGAAGAAGAAGGAAAGACGGCTAATTATATACAGTTATATACTCCATTTTAACGAATACTATTGGTATTAGGACCGTTATTAAAAATTACTACAATTACTCAGACATTTAAGGTTCAACTCTTCCGAATCTAGTTAGGTTTTAGAAATTTATTAAGAAATAAAGTACAAAACACGTCATTAGTTTTCTTCTCCCCGGCGAAGAGAAAATTTGTTTAACCCTAGTGCAAGTGTGTTTTATGCCATCTTTCCATCTAATTCATTCTTCCTCATCATCTTCGCTTTGCCCTTGCGTTAAGTGTTTTTACGTAAAATCTTTTAATAGTACAGTACTTTTTATAGTATCGGGCGCCATGTCCTTAAATCCTGTCGCACTTCCCGAAGATTTGGTGCGGGAAATACTTGCTAGGTTGCCCGCGAAGTCATTGCTGTGGTTTAGATGTGTTTCAAAACAATGGAAAGCTCTGATTGGTAGCCAATATTTCGTCAACCTGCAATTGAAATCTTCCAAAATCAGAGCACGAGACAACCCTCAGATTCTACTGATGATAAATGACGACCGTTCTGGTAGTAGTCCCTCTTTCCTCATCGTAAACCCGGATTCTCCACCTCAAAAGATGAGACCCACCCATCTCAAGGTCCACCCATTTTCCCAAGGACGACATTCTGTCGTAAACGGAATCCATGGTTGTTGCAACGGCTTGGTTTGTTTGAGTAGTTTGCACGCTGGTCCTATCGTCCTGTGGAATCCAGCGATTCGTAAGAGGTGGGTGTTACCTGTTCTCGTTCTTGATGACACATGCAATCACCCTCCGATTCCAACACATTACACCACCAACAAGTATGGTTTTGGGTACGATGATATCAGAGATGACTATAAAGTTGTGAGGATTCTTGTATGTTTTGATTCCTCCTCTCCCTTTCCTCGTCATCCATCCATCAGAAAGTTGGAGTTTACACGTGTCACATCTAATTTTTGGAGGCATCTTCATTACAAATCCCATACATTGTTGGAACACATGCTCAAACACCTTGAATGTCTAGGACTCATGGGAAACTAATTAATAATGCGCTCCATTGGAAGGCGATTGATGTTCAATATGGTTGCCATTGTATCGTGGATATGGATCTCAACACCGAGAAACCCGAATTTTCGCAATGCCTCCCAATGATATTGATGAGAGTGTGCAATCAATATGGGACATGGGGGTGTTTGAAGACTCTCTGTGCGTGATGTATATGCACTCTACCAAGTCTGCAAGTGCGAGTTTGTGGATAATGTAAGATTATGGAAGGAATGATTCTTGGACCAAGATCGAGGTTGTAGAGTCACGTCCAAATATCTTACAGAGGATGGTGAATCGCTTTCAAAAGACTCTGAATTGTGAGTTTAATCTGATACCTACCAGAAGTAGTGAAATCTTTTTCCACGACCTCGGGAATGTTTATGCTTACGGTACCGCATCCCATTTTGGTTTGTCCTACTGATTTACCAATTACAAGAGATGGCCGTCTTTTTAAGCCAAGTGGATTCCCCTTAATTAGGAGTCTTGTTGAGCATTGGTCCCATCATGTTGTTCAAGTATTCAACTAGTTGCATAAACTGAAACGAAATTTGGTAGGGAAAGTTTGGTCTGCTTCTTTATTGTGCGACATCAGATATGTTCAAAACAAATAAGGGCTATAAGAAACCAATTATGTACGTCAAAAACCTTCAAGGTATGGATTGGCTTAAAGGTAGCTTAAAATGTTGACAGTCAATGCAGGGTGATAAGGTGACAATCAATGCAGGTGGTGTGAAGTGGTCAAAAGATGTTATAAGGAAAACGATGACGACGACGATGATGTGTTGTAATGTTGTTGTCCCTATTATTAGTTTAGAAATCATGAAAGTGAGTAGTGTTAGGGTTATGGTGTATATGAGAGACTATGACTATAAAAATAAGCCGAATTCTTGTTTACAGGTTACGCAATTCAGCTCACAAAAATATACAAAACCACAAATACACTTTGCCCTCTCGGAAGAAGTGTCGATTTAGTACACAATTCAGCTCATAGAAATGTACAAAACCACAAATACACTTTGCCCTCTCGGAAAAAGTGTCGATTTAGTCTGAACGTTTACTCTGGTTGTCGATTTAGTCCAAATGTTTGTTCTAGTTGTTGATTTCATCCAAATGTATGATTTTTGTAGTCGAGTTAGTCTTTTGGACGAGAATACCCCTCAAACTAATTTAAATTAGCCCAAATAGCATATAAGTTTTCAAAAATTGCCTCTTTTGCTTGGTTTCAGTTGGTTATGATTCTAAAAACCAAGATTTTAAAGTAGGGGTTATCAATTGTTCAAATGATGTTTGAACAATGGATAACCCCGTTTTCCCGACGACGTTCTAACGTATAAAGAAGCAACACCAATTTTCATTAAATTGGCTTTCTTGTTGATAATGGTTTATTTGTTACATAAAAGTATCACAATTAACTCTGAATTTAGTAAGAAATTAGGGGTATTTCTTAATATTAGTGCATTTCACTTAACTAGTTTTTGTGTTTTCTATTAGGATAGGACTTGATTGAACAATTGCTGAAAATTAGGGTCAAAGGAACAAATTGTGGGCTGCTGATACAATTTTTGCTGAGCTGGTCAAAAAAGCACTCCCAAGACCCAAAACATCTTGACATTAATGAGTGTGTCTCTCATTTGAATTCCAAAGGGCATGCTTGTCTCTTGGCCGAAATTCCAACCACCCATGCTGATCAATGAGGTTGTTGCTGCTACTACTGGAAGAAGAGAAGAAGACCAGTCAATTTCGGATTCCAGACACAAGGCCTAGGAAGGATTAAACAATTCACAAGCATAGGGAGGCTCTCTTGATTGAAGAACCGGCTGCAGGGCTCTATAAAAGGGGAGCTGCACTCTCAGAAATGGACATCTCTGGCTACCCCTTTCAGTTGCCAAAAACACATAGAAAAACTCTAGAAGAAGGCAAGAAGGAAGAAGGAACAACTACAACTCAGTAAGGAAGCCAAGTTGAAGAACAGTCTTCCCAGTCACTGACTCACTTCCATGAGTGAACTCTTTCACTTCAGGAGTGGTTCAGAACTGCACAAATTTTTTTCTCGTCTCTTGACTGTTAGCTTGAACTTCGTTTTATGATGCATACTTCTATGATGTCTTTTGATGTAGTAGAGGTAGCATTAATCTGCATGAGTAGCTAAGTAGCTTCCAAGGGTTAATCTCCTCAACCTATATTGTAGTTGTTGTAATGCACTGGTTCTGTTCTTTGTTTTGAAGTTGAAAGTTTTTTTACATTCATTTACTTGTTCACTAAATTGAATGCATGCTAGAACTAAGGGAGTTCTGAAAAGATAAACTTGGTTTAAATTGTTTCAACTTCAACTTATGACATAGAGGTAACAGTCTATGGTTTTAACTAAGATAGGAATATACTTAGTTAGCATGAGCATTCACGTAAGCCGGAGATCTTAATGACTTTTTAACTGGAATCAATCATTGGAAAATAGATTGTTAAGGTTGCAAAGATGACTCTAGGAAAAATGAGAATTGACTTAGAGTTATAAGTAAGCTGAATGAACAAGAACTTAACCATTACAGTGCTGACTAACAACTACTGCAGTAGGAAGCGGAGATGAACACCCCTGCCCTTTATTCCTCTGAGTGACTGTTTCCATTCCCCTGAGTGACACCTTGTCTAAACTGGTAGTCTTTTAACAACGAATTTGGTAATTAGTTGTACTCGTGAAATCGACCTAGCTTCTATTATCTACAAAAATCATAATCCAAGTTAGTAATATTTTTGGTGAACTCGGCACGCACCACTTGTGCTTTTTCCATTCAAGGAATTTAGGGTTTAATTTGTCAACACCAATTTTCATTAAAAATCATTGTTTGAATGCGCACGGAATTCCTGACTACGAGCAGCACTCCATCGTCGTCAAGAACGAGGTATACTCTTACCAAGAAGCAGATTTTGGGTACTACGTGGGGGGATTCTGAGTTCCAGGATGTGTGGTACATGCCCTTAGCGGGAGATCCAGAGGATGAAGACCGTGTCTCTCACCGGGAATCTGAGGTACATCCGTGTTCTTGTTACCTCCAGAGGAAGACTTTAAACCCTTTTATCTCCCTCATGACATACGTCAAATGATCACGATTTCAAAGTTCTTGCATCTGGAGATGAGTTACTTCTGATTGGAGATGAGGTTGAAGATGTTGTTGGCCGTCAGACGTTTTTATACATCCCTCTCACCAAAGTATTCAAGGTCCTGCCACCCAATCTGTTTGGAGACTGTTCCACATCTTTCATCTCTATAGGTTGGGATGATTCTCACTTCAGGGTGGCTTTAGTCCACTCGTCAAAGGAAGATTTTGGACCAAGGAAACTGAAAGCCATCGAAATATACAGCCTAAGAACATGGATGGAAATTGGAGTGTCCTGTGGGGGGATTGTAGTCAAGTCTGATTTTTTCTTTTACAGGAGGGGGGAGGTTTACTTTGTCACCAAGGTTGGTGGCTGCTGGTGTCTAATGGTAATTGATGCTTATGGGGGAGCTCAGAGGCAAATTTCCCTCCCAGTTACAGACATTGATGACATACAATTTGAGGTGGCTGAGTTAGGTAAAGGTGGTGGTCTGTTGTCTATCCTATATCAGTATGGAGATCAAAGGGAGTTTTGGATTTTAAAAGATCTTGCAAATGAACTTGAGTTGGACAAAGGTGATGGAAATGCCTACTTATTTTTGGGGAGATGACCGAGGGGTCTGTTACAAACCCGTTGCTTATAATGGGTGAGGGTAAGAGAGGAGAAAGATACTATTACACAGGAAACCTGGTTTAATTCAGTATTCTGTATTTGCCAATGATTTCCACATTTTTAGGTCTTTTGGGGAACCTATTGTCTATGTTAAGACTTTCCTTTCCCCTAAAGTGTTTGAGAGTGGTTCACCTAAAAAAAGATCTTGGAGAGGACAATTGACAAGACAAGACCTCAGTAACAAGTGGTGCTTGACTAGCCTTTTGGTGACGGATTAATGATGTAAATTGGAGATACATTCTTTGATGTTTTAAATACCGGTTGATATTTTGGTTTAGAGGCTTCTGATGATGATAATTGTATGAGAGAATAGACTATAGAGGAGGGGGTTCAATGTAATTTTCTACGTTTGAATAGGAGTGGGTATTATAACCCAAGTTGTGTTGTCAAATTTTGATTGTGTATGTCAAATTTTTTTTTATCGTTCTCCTAAAGTTTGTTTCCCCTTTTAAACTATTATATAAAAATATTTCTGTTGTTGACTGATTTTTGAATTGCTGAAGTCTCCAACTTTCTGTTCCAACTTCAGCATGAATACTCCAGCTTGGAATAAAGACCATGTAGTGAATTGAATAGGATAGAGATACCTCACATAATTTATATGACTAAAGTTTTAATTTCTACACACTCTTTTAAAATCTATACTACCCGATCCATTTTACTGATTTTCAAACAATAATCTCATCTTTTTTCTTCTTCTTTCTTTTTCCCCATAGATTCCTATAGTTCGCTGAGATTATAGAAATCGATTGTTATAAATAATAAAACTAGATGTTTGGCCCAGGCAGATGCCCGGGCGCCCCTCTATTTTAATTTTGTGTTAATAAATAAATGAATTCTTGATTTGAAAAAAATAAAATAGCTACACATTTAGTTTTTTCCTTTTCTTAGCCAAAAATAAAAATAAAAATAAAAAATCATCTACCAAAGGAAAAAAAAAATATTGAAAAGTACAACGATACAGAAATCATACAAAAAAATATGGAGTAATAAAGGGGATAAGTTTATGAGCAAATTTAAATGCTATTTTAATTTGATTGATAAATGATAAATGTTAGGAGTTAAAATTATGTAGCTATTTTTGTAAAATAATTTTTGTTTCTCCGGATAAGAATTTTTTTTTCTTTTAAAAACGGATGAACGTGGCAGAATGGTTAATGCAATATGGTGCATTTGGAGCCAAAAATTTTTAATAAGAAGTTGCCACATCAACATCTTGTATTCTGCTTTAATAGGGTAAAAGGGATACGGTTGAAACATGATATAATCTGATTTTTCACCTATATAGAATCATGATTCACCGGTTTACACTATTGCCTTCGAAAAATTAAGACTTGTTTGGTCAATATTTTGTTTTAATTTTTTTTTATTTGGATTTGAGATGTGATTTAAATTATGGTTTGAGAGAAAATTTAAAAAGTTATTTGGGTAATATTTTAAATAAGGCCGGTCCGGCGGCGGACGGTGGCGGCAAAGGTGGTCCGGTGGTGGTGTAAAAAAAGGTGTAAAAATAATGTTTGAAATAAATTTTAAAAAGCAAATTAAAAAATTGTTTGAATAGTGTTGGATTTTGTGTTTGAGATGTGTTTTAAGAAGTAAAATGAGATAAAATGTAAAATGTGTGGTTGGCCAAACAAGACCTTCATCATTGCCGTGGAAAAAAAATAGTGAGAGAGAAAGGTGTGATGTAAAAGGGCCAAATCAAAACCCAAAAGGTAGAAAAGAAAAGATAAGAAAAAAAGATAAAGAAAAGGAAGTTCTCCTATTTGGGATTGGTTTGAATATTTTTGATTTTCCAACAGTCAATATTTCTAATTTTAAATACGAAAGTTAGATTCTTCAGTGGGCTTTCCACTTTTTAGAGAATTTAGTGAGATAGAAAATGGATCGATTCCACATACAGTATATTGTTAGTGTTTTGTAATTTCGATTACGTTATTATCATTTTTATCCGTTTCTTGAGATCCATTGTCTTAGATTTTGATTAAATTAGTGTGGATTTTAGTGGTTTTTCATATTTTTGAAAAAGAGGATTCTCCACCAATCAAATCTACGTTAATGACTTGTACCGGAAAAAAGAAGAAAAAGAAAATCTAACGTTAATGATGTAATAACTTTTTTACGTTAAGAACTCAGATTTGGGTTGACAAAGGCTTTGAAAGAAAGTTGACTTAAAAGTTGAGCAAGTAGGGACTCAGCCCGCGAGTTTACTTAAAATAAAATCTAACGTTAATGATGTATAGATTAATGTTTAGCTAAGCCTAGATAGCTGGCTTTGATAAATTCAATTAAACTAATTTGTGTACACTACAAGTAAGCCCAAAGGATAAAAAGGACCGCAGGCACAAAAGCAACACCAGAAAGAAACAAACAATTGAAAACAATCCATTTGGTCCAATAAAGGGAAGAAGCAATGTGGCTTTACTGTCAAAATCCAAATAATGTAATGGTGTAAAGATTGCCCAATTCCCTAACCTCCACAAATTCATCTCTCTTTAGCTTCTCACACCCTTTTTCAATCATCCCACCTCAGTCAACTTCAACATATACGCTTTTCTTGAGTCAGAACAACGATTCCGGTGACCAACCACCACTCTGTTCTCCCCTGGATACCGTCATAGTCCAGTCCTCCATGCTTCCCACCGGACAAGCCAATCAGGATCACCTCTGGCGTCTGTTTTCCAAACCAGGGCCTCATATCTTTAAAGACGCTGTCCTGCCTATATCGTTTGTTGGGCCTCAGGTAGTGGAATCCCTGATTCTTTCTCCAGGATCCAAGTCCCTGGAAGTTGCTTTTCTGTTATCCAAGGCCACATTCTGGTGTGATAAAGGGCAGCTTGATTCGCTGCTGATGTGTGCTGCTAAGAGTCCCGGAACTTCTTCCTTTGTCTCGGCCATGATTGATGCTGGTGCTGATGTGAATTATAGGTCTATAGGGACCCGGAGACTAAACAGTCTGCCATGACCCTGTCGGTTGAGTCCGGGAATATTGACGCTATTCAGGTTCTAATTGAGGCTGGTTATGTACTTGATTGCTCTGTTGATTTGTTCTTACACGACGCCGCGGCCATGGAACGCCTTGATTTGTTGGAAATTCTGTGCTTGGGATATCCGGATTTGGATTTGGATTTTCACCTGGCTGCAATCCAGGGGAATCTTTCAGTGATCCGGTTTTTAGTATCATCGGGAACTGATCCTGATGTTCTGGATTGCAGAAGATGGACACCTCTTCATTATGCAACAGAAGAAGGGCATGTTCAAGTTGTTGAGTACCTTCTGAATCAGTCAATTTCAGCCAAGTATACCAGAGCCAGAGATGGAAAGACTGCGTATGATATAGCCCTTGAAGAGGGTCATTCTCAGTTGTACCATATATTATATTCGGGAGATGTTTTGCATTCGGCTGCAAGAAGAGGCGATATTGAATCTATTCAGGCCTGTTTGGCAGAATCAGGCGGGGTGGCTAACGTGGATTTGAATTCGAGGGATCAAAATGGTTGGACTCCTTTGCATAGAGCTGCTTTTAAAGGAAAAATTGAGTGTGAAAATGCTTGTCAGCCATGGAGCTCAGCTTGATATTGTAGATGATATTGGGTATATTCCCATTCATCTTGCTGTTGGAGCAGGTCATATGAAGATTGCAACTTTTGTGTTGCCTCGAGGGGCTAAATCCAATTTTAAAAGTCTTAAATCTGTGGCTCCTGGTGGTAAAATGCATAGTTTCAAGAACCATCCTATCCTGGTAAATCAGTATTATGAAGAGAAAGAAACAGCTTAAAACTTAGGTTCCATTACATGTGTATGAGATTACTGTGTTTTTTGTTAAAAAAAAAAAATTGAGTTGCATATATGCACATATTTGCCTTTTTTTTGTAAAATCAGGAATTTTTGAAATGCCACCTTTGATCTTATTCTCTGTGTGATTTTCTTTTTTAGTTCAGTTATGTTCCTCTGAAACATAATTTGCAAAAATTGGCAACTGAAGTTTCCAGAAGGCAAAATTTGGGCCTAGACACACTGTCGATGTTTACAAAAGTACAGAACAAAACTATGTCAGAGTAATGTATGTCTTTTCCATCAGGTTGCAGATGAAGTGTCACTACGCAAGACACAATTAAGACTACGTACTTGTTACTTGTATATGTTGGACAATTTTAATTGGTCTTGGATCAATCTTAAATTGTACTCACTCCGTCCCATAATTATTGTCCAATTTGGTTTTTCACTTTTAGTACAATTTCAACTAAAAATGAAAACTCAAACAGGACAATAATTATGGGATGGAGGGAGTAAAAATTACATATTGGTGAAATTTACAAGTTATAGAATTAGGGGCGGATAATTTACTAGTGGAACACTTCCAGAAAAAGAGAGCAAAAAATTTGGTTGCAGAAAGACCCCAAAGAAATGCAACAAGGCAATGGTGTTGCTCTTATTTTCTGATAATATATGCAGCTTACGTAAGCTGTCCATTAGATGAAGAATATGAGTACAACTGTAGTACAAGTATTACTGCATTAAAACATTTGCCGAGGTTTCATTGAGCTTTCAGGAGAATAGAAGTAGAAAGATTTCAGCTCTTCGTCGACTTAATTGTGGGGCTAAAGGAGCTTGTACATAATTTTACAACTTTCAACTTTATCACCGGTCTAGGGAACCCGATGACTAAGTCGTCAAAGCTGGTTGATTAGGGTGTATGTATTTTTCAGAATTTTGCAATCTATCGTCAATATACTAGTTATCCCGACGGTAAAGTAGACGAAGAAGATGGTCGACTGTAACATTCCGTTGGTTTTCTTTCTTCCTTTTGTATGGTTTCTTTACAGAAGTTGGACATTTCGTCGCCTTAGGTGTCAGGATATGTATATTGATGATTAAGTCGACGAAGATTGTCGTCGAGATACGATTCGCGACGAATGTGTGTTTTTCACATGCATGTATTTTGCACTTCTTTCAATTGCTTGTGGTCAGGCCCTGACTGAGGCTGGATCAAAGTTAAACTCTATTGGTCTTTTACTGGATTTAAAGAGCCTCATTATCTTCATTGATCGAGTTTTCTCAATAGAATTATGGGCTAAACTCAAACAAAATTGTCACTTGTAAGAAATATAAAATATAGGGGCTGATTTGTAATTTTTAAATCATGCTATGCTTTAAATAGTCATCAGGGACTGAAAACGGATTATCAGAAATTATAATATCAAATTGGAATTTTTCAATTTCTCTCTCTCTTCTCATATTTCCTCCCTAAACCCTAATTTCTCCCCGTCTCAGTCCGAGATTCTCCTTTTCTGCCTTTCCAGCCACCCCAAGGCCCCCGGGTCGTGACAAAAATACATATATAGATTATTAGTTATTTGTCCAACATAGTGAGAAATCATCTTATAGGTACTGGAAGTTCATGAATGAAGATTTGCTCAATTTTGCGAACCTTATTGCTCAATGTTGCGAACCTATCCATCTCATTTCAATCCAATTGGAAGATGAGGGTGGCTTAGGAATACTTGGATTACTGTAGGCTGCTTGTGTGGCTGCGACTGCCTGTGTTGTGTTGCGTTGTTTAATAAGCTATCATGCATCAAAAACCAAAAGACAATAAAAAGAAATACAGGAAAAAAAAAAAAAAGAGAAAGAAAGAACCAAAAACCAGTTGCAGCTTCTAACAGGCCATAATGACCAAACACAAAAATAGATCACACAAATTATAGTACTCAAAAATTCACCAATTTATGGAAGACTGATCAACCAAAAAATCAAATGGGCAATATGGAATAATCCCAATTATCCAAAAGGAAAAAAATGGAGGCAAACGTAGAAGCACTTGAAGCTTTTAAAGCTGCAGGCTATCAACAATTTTACATTTTATTATTAGAAGACGTCTCTAATTAAAACTAGAAGTTACTCACAAACTGGATCAAATAAATCAATAATCTCTATATATACATCCCATTTTTTCTCTTCTTCCACAAAAAGCACATAAAATTATAGGTGTGTAGTTCAGAAATGTCTGTTTAGAAACTAACAAATATGAATCACTATGGCGGCAAATGCAATATATAACTTCTCATCACAAAGTTGATTCTTCATTCTCGTACGGTGTTGTCGTTGGTAATTTCGAAGCAGCAAAAAGGGTGTGTAGCAGCAGTGATTGATTCAGACTTCAATTAATTTGAGCAACGTTATCCTTCATGTATTGACATGGAACATTTGTTTGCAAATCTATGTTGCAGCACTGGCCAGAAGTAGTATATTTACGCTAGCTGGTCGTATGATTCTAGTAGCGTTTTTATATAATATATATCAAGCTAGTATTTCAGCAAATTACTCTGTTTAACTCCTTTAACCTTTGGGGAATGGTGGTACAAAGTTCATGGCTATGAAATATCCTGCATGATTACTTAGTTTTTGAACTTTTAATGATGATTAAAGAGAATAATACTCCCTCCGTCCCATAATTATTGTCCAGTTTTACTAAAATGAAAGATTTTATTTTTGGTCAAACTTAACTATTTTTTACCTTAAACAACCGGATATACCCCTACATAAGTAATTGTTTAACCACTAAGATTTTATGGATAATATTTTTTACTTAGGACAAATGTGTAACTTGATCCATAAAAAGTCAAATTAGACAATAATTTTGGGACAAAATTTTTTGGGCAAAGTGGACAATAATTATGGGACGGAGGGAGTAGAATTCAATTTTTTAGGAATAGGTTTCCACCTGATCAAATTCACACTAGTGATAGGATTCAAAATTGGCCACCCAAATTTGATAATACGTCCCTTTTTCTAACACACATCGATTTTTATTTCCTAATATAACAACCCGTAAAAAAGGGGGGAAAAAAAGGAAAAGAAAAAGGAAAGACGGCCATGCACATCTCCCGAATTCTGTTTGTATTAAGACTGCGTAGTAGTAAAATTTACAATTACTCGACTATTTTAATAAGGTTTATAAGTATCCCGAATCTTGTTGGTCCTAGGTTAAAATTACAAAGGTATATATTAAAGCCGTATTTTCCATATTAATTCTTCTCGATCATCATCGGTTAATAATTTGCCCTTTTGTGCGGAAGATCCCCCCGATCTTAATTGTTATACAGTAGTACTGTTTATAGTATCGGGCGCCATGTCCTTAAATCCTGTCGCGCTTCCTGAAGATTTGGTGCCCGAAATACTTGCTAGGTTGCCCGCGAAGTCATTGCTGAGGTTTAGATGTGTTTCGAAACAATGGAAAGCTTTGATTGGTAGCCAATATTTCGTCAATCTGCAATTGAAAATTTCCAAAGCCAGAGCACAAGACAACCCTCAGATTCTACTCATGATAAATAACAATCATGGAACTCGTCCCTCTTTCCTCATTGTAAGCCCGGATTCTCCACCTCAAAAGATGAGACCCACCCATCTCCCGTTTACCGAACTACGATCTTTAGTAAGAAGAATCCATGGTTGTTGCAATGGGTTAGTTTGTTTGAGTAATTCGCTCACTGATCATATCGTCCTTTGGAATCCAACGATTCGCAAGAGGTGGGTCTTACCTGTTCCCGTTCTTGATGATGCATGCCATCACCCTCCGATTCTAACACATTCTACAATCTATTCAACCTATGAGTATGCTTTCGGGTACGATGATATTGGGGATGACTATAAAGTTGTGGGGATTCTTGCATGCTTTGATTCCTCCTCCACCTCTTCTCCTCCTCGTCCAATCCATCAGGAAGTTAAAGTTTATAGTGTCGCATCCAATTCTTGGAGGCGTCTTCCATTAAACTTCCAATATATTGTTGGAACACGCGGAATATCTAGAACTGAAGGCAAACTAGTTAACAATGCGCTTCATTGGAAGGCGATTGATGATGGTGGTTGTGATTGTATCGTGGCTCTTGATCTTAATGCCGAGACCACCCGAATTTTCGCACCACCACCCAATGATGTTGAGAGTGTGCAATCAATATGGGATGTGGGGGTGTTTGAAGACTTTCTGTGCGTGATATATATGCATTCTACCAAGTCTGCAAGTGCGAGTCTGTGGATAATGAAAGATTATGGATTGAATGATTCTTGGACCAAGATCACTGTTGTAGAGCCACATCCAAATATCTTGCAGAGGATGTATGGTCCGTTTTACAAGCGCTTGAGTTGTGAGCTTAATTTGATACCATATTTAGGTAGAAGGAGTAATGAAATCTTTTTTCACGACGACATCAATGTTTATGCTTACGATACCGTGACACATTTGGTTCGTCCTACTGATTTACCAATTACCAAAGATGGCCGTCTTTTTCAGCCAAGTGGATTCCCCTTAATTACTAGTCTTGTTGAGCCTTGGTCCCGTCATGTTGTTCCAGCTATGTAAAACACTATCAAGTAGCATAAACTGAAAAGAAATTTGGTTGGGAGAGAGTTTGGCCAGCTTTATCCATAGGAAGAAATAAGTACTCCCCTTGTTTCAAAATTGTTCTATTCATATATATTCTAGCTCTGATTGGAGATTCATAATCATATATGTTCAGACTTCGCTTAGGTGGTCCAAAATTTCATTTGATTTAGATTAACATTTTATTTTATTTTTTTAACCTTCCCTTTTTTCTAATTAACATCTACAACGAGGGTTCTGCCCAAGAGTTCGTGATGATTTTTTTTTTTTTTTGGTACTTATGATTGTGATTGCATTTTCTCTTCGATTTTGTTATTAAATGTCTGAGATATAGGAATACTGTTTAGTGAAACTTCTATATGTTATTTTCAGCCTTTCTGTTGAGAATTATGTTACTGTGAAATTTTATTCGTTCGCCTTAATATGATCATGAGTGTTCCTTCAAACAATTTTATCTTTTTCTTTTTTTTCCTTTCAGTTCCTCATTGACCGCCTCTAAGTTTTTGGTTACATTTGATACATTTTTGCTTTTACTAATTAATAAGACTAAAATGTCCAAATGATCCCTTACATTTGGACCTACTTGAATTTACGTCCCTAACATTAACATTTCAATATCATAGTCTCAAACATTATGTTTTCAAAAATTTTTCGTCCCATTTCACTGTTTCCGGCCATTGACATGCCGGAATTAGGGGTATTTTCGTCTTTTGATTTATTTTGAATTTTTATTAAAATTTAAATCATAAAAATATTTTAAAACTTAGATTTCATTATTTAATTATTAAAATATTATTTATTATTATAAAATTTCAAAATTTACGTTATTTTCAAAACTAATTTTTTCATTTATCATTACCTTAGGTACAAAGTAAATAGTAATTATTTCGCACTTTTAACCTTAAGCCTACTGTAACTTAAAAAATTTACCGAAGTTACAATAAATAATTCAAAATTCAATTTTTTTCTTTAAAAAAGAAAAAGAAAAAGCAAAATTAAGATTTTTTTACTTTGACCACTACAGTAATCCCTAAATGAAAATTATGTTGTACTTTTAACCTTGGGCCTACTATAACTTAAAAAATTTACCGAATGACAGTAAATAATTTAAAATTCAATTTTTTTTAAAAAAAAAAAGAAAAGCAAAACCAAGATTTTTTTTTTACTTTGACCGCTACAATAAACCCTAAATGGTAATTATATTACACTTTAATTTTAACCTTAGACCTACTATGACTTAAAAACTTTACCGAATTACAGTAAATATTTCAAAAATCAAATTTGAATTTTGAATATTGAATTATTTGATGTAATTCGGTAAATTTTTAAAGTTATATTGGGCCCAAGGTTAAAAGTACAACATAGTTAATATTTAGGGTTTACTGTAGCGGCCAAAGTAAAAAAATCGGGTTTTGCTGTTTCTTTTCTTTTTTAAAAAAATTGAATTTTGAATTATTTACTATAATTCAGTAAATGTTTTAAGTTACATTAGGTCTAAGGTTAAAAGTGCAATATAGTTACTATTTACGGTTTACTGTAGCGGTCAAAGTAAAAAAAAAAAAATCTTGGTTTTGCTTTTTTTTTTTTTGAATTTTGAATTATTTACTGTAATTCAGTAAATTTTTTTAAGTTACAGTGGGTCCATGGTTAAAATGCAACATAATTTTCATTTAGGGTTTATTGTAGTCAGTCAAAGTAAAAAAAAAAAAATCTTCCTTTTGCTTTTTCTTTTTTTTAAAAAAAATAAATTTTGGATTATTTATAACTCGGTAAATTTTAATCTACTTTGTGCCAAGGTTAAAAGTGTGACATTATTTCCATTTAGGGTTTAATGTAGCGGCAGTCAAAGTAAAAGAATCATGGTTTTGCTTTTTAAAAAAAAAAAATTAAATTTTGAATTATTTACTGTAACCCGGTAAATTTTTTAAGTTATAGGGGGTCCAAAATTAAAAGTGCAACATACTTACCATTTATTGTGTATCCAAGGTAAATAGTAAATGATAAAAGTAATTTTGAAAATAATGATAAATCTTAAAATTTTATAATAATATTTTTAATTAATAAATAATATTTTAACAATTAAATAATGAAATCTGAATTTTAAAATATTTTTCATAATTTGAATTTTAATAGAAACTTAAATTAAATTAAAAGACGAAAATACCCCTGATTCCGGCATGTCAACGGCCGGAAACAGTGAAATGAGACCAAAAAAGTTTAAAAACATAATATTTGGGACTACGATATTGAAATGTTAATGTTAGGAATGTAAATTCAAGTAAGCCCAAATGTAAGGGACCATTTGGATATCTTAGTCAATTAATAATCAACTACGGGTGCTTGCCCTTAATTTGTGTCCGCTTATTTGTGCCGTTAGATCGAATATCAAATTAGGAAGATTTTGTGTTTCTTCTTCACTTTCTGAGTTTTCTCCAAACTCACCAATTCCATTTTCTTCAACATCTTTTGGAGTTGGCTCCAAGTCCAATTGTGCATTCCTTTTTTTAAAAAAAAATTATCGAAAGTGGCTTATTTTAGAAGAAGGAGACTAGTTTCCCACCTTAATACAGGGAAAATGGCTTATTGCTTGTGATGCAGTCTGATGTTGATACTGTATGTTTTGCTGATGAAAGTAACAATGTTTATTTGCTTGTGGTGCACTTCCCCAGCTATTGTTTTTCTTTGGTTCTTGGATGTAATTTCCTCCCCTTCTATTTTGCACTTAGACATTGTTATCCATTCGGCCATGTCGTAATCTTAGGCCATCTCCAGAGACGAAATTAGCCCAGGGTAATCAAATATAAGAGCAGTACCAGCCTTAAAAACAAACAATAGCACATACAACTGCAAGGAAACGAGCCTTATTCCAGGGCATTAGATTTCTGTTACCAGCAAGAAATTCTGCTGAATAAGAAAACGATGAGAGCCTGCTTGAACTAATAAGGGAAGTCAGTATCACTGAAGGTCTATAAGGCTCCAATGAGAACAACAAATAAGCCGCCATATTCATAAGCAGGACAACCTCTAAGATACATATGATGCAAACCTGTGTACCAGTTGAAATGTTATTAATTCCTAAAATCCTCGGAATTGCAGACGCACAACACGGATGAAGAATTCAATTATTAAGTTTTTTTGGGACTCCTAAACAATGCAAGTCCCTCACAATTTACAATCTTCGAAATACCACATAAACTAATTGGGTGTACTTATCAAAACCAACATAATCACGCATGCAATACCGGATTAAACATTCCTTCCAGCAACACCTCGAAATGAAAAGGAACAAACTTGTAAACTTATAAGGCAGGATAAAGAAAGGGCGCAACTTTTCTAAACAATTAATCAAAATTCTGGGAAACAGTTAATCCCACACACCTGATGATCGGAACCAAAAAGGAAGAAATCATCAGCAACTTCCCTAGTATCCTTCCCACGAGCCAGGCAACCACAACATCCTTAATCCTATAAATCTAAGATCAGCTCCTCCTTTGGCCCCCCTTTCCTTAGTAACAAAATATTCCGATTTGTAGAGAAGATCTGGGATTCAATTGGAACCAGGGAGCTGGGATTCAAGCAAAGGCATGATATAATGGGTCGACACATTCAGGTTGTCGATTTCGACCCTCACAGCCCCATCTCTGCTACGAATTCTGGACACCTTTTTTTCGCACTTCAGTTTCAGCTTATATTGGCACTACTAGGTTTTAAGCATTGAATTGAATTTTAGGAAGAAACAAAAAACTAAACGATGCTTGATGAGTTGATGGTAGTAATAAGTCATCCGGGTTGGTGTAAGGATGGATTTGAATTTGGGATGACAAAGACTGAAGGGATTGGGATTTTGAATTATAATTACTGGTAACTAGAATAGGGAAAAAGGATGGGGATTCTGGGGTGGGTGGATTTTTTATTTTTTTGGCAAGTGTAAAAGCAGTGGAGGGAAAATAGAAGTAATCTTCGTGGATTTGTATTAGTCCTAAATCCTAGTGCTTACATTTTCAGTGGTTTTAGATCGGATGACCGATAACTTGTCGGTCGGATTCCCAGACCAAATTGGCCGGGATCCAGCCGGTAACCTACTACCATAATTTTTGAAATTCCTATCCGGATCTTAGGATCTAGCGATCCTGAATCGGAAAATTGATCTTGGATCTTATAAAATCCTCTTTTGTAGTGCGATCTTATGGAATTCTTCAAAATCCCAATCGAATTGTAGGATCCTACGATCCAGCGATCCCATTAAATTTTGTTGATACTTGTATAAATTGTTGATTTCGTAGAAAAAGAGGAGAAAATGATTAGAAAAAATATTAAAATTATTATAGAGTTGATGATACTTATGCGGGCACTAATCTACTTCTCTTCTATAAAATCAAACACGAATTGAACTAACAAATTGTAACTCGCAATTTCAGAATTATTATAATATTTTAAATGGTTACAATCACACCGATCCATAATCCGATCCGATCCTGAGACGCCAAAACGATCATGTGTGAAATCCCGATTTTGAAAACATTGCCTACTACTGTACGGTGATAGTGTAAGATAGTCCATTTGGCCAGTATTGCTTTTTCCGTCCAAACAAAATGATATTCCTCCCGTCCCAAAAAAATAGTCTACATTGAGTTTTGAATTTTGAACTGTTTTTAGCACAAATTTAAAAACTCAATGTGGACTATTTTTGTGGGACGGAGATAGTAAAATAATTAATTTTATCATAACAGTAGATTACTTTAACAAAATTAATGTCTTTTTTAGACAACATAAGTTCATTATTTTAAAAAACAATCTATACAATTAAGACCTCATATTTTTAGGCGATATATTTTTAAACCACGTTCTAAATAGGAAAAAGAAAAAGAAAAAAATGGCTTAGGCGGACGGGGCCTTTGGCTTTTCATGGAATATTCAAGCTCATTTGGAAAGTTAGGTAGCAAGAGTAAGGCTTGTTAGGAACGAAATCAATTTACTCTCTGGTGGGAATTGATAATTGTAGTAGTACCATACCTTAAATGAACATGTAAAAAATTTCAGTATATTTCTGAGTAATAAAATAGTCTCTTTTGAATACCATCAACTTTTTATAATTGTATACTAAGTAATTTATATATATATATATATATATATATATCAGAATGCCGGCACGGTTAATCCTGATCATTGGAGTCGGATTTAACTTAGGGAAAACTGCTTCTTGTCTGGTGGAACACTGTTTTGGCCCTTCTTTTGGGGATATAATGCATGATCACACATTATCAACACTAACAACTAGAATAAGATCATATTGGTGTTGTTGTTGTCATTATTACTGTGATAAATTTTTGCACCAAATGGAAAGATATTTATTTATTAATAAAAAAAGGGGGGGTACATGAATGAGAGATAGCTTTAGTCCCTCACAGTCTAATTGTGATTCTTCAGTGTTTATTACTTTATTCCACATATATTTGTTTTGTACTCTATTCTTATTTTTATTTCACCGTCAATTGAGATCTCCTGCGTAACTGTGTTTAGATTATGATTAATCTAATTTTGATTTTAGTGGTTATTTTAATAAAAGAGGATTCTCCACTAATTGAATCTACTACGTTAATGATGTAGCTTTTATATATCGAACTCAAGATTCGGGTTGACAAAAAAGGCTTCGGAAGACTGCTCACTGAAAGAAAGTAGGGACCCAACCCACAAGTTTTGCTTCATTTCCCAATTACACGTTACTTTTAATTACGGTTTTATTTTCTAATGAAAGAAATATAAAAACAAAAGACAGCTTTAATCACTTTTTTGACTCTCCAACCTTCCATTAGTCCTTACAAAGAACAAAAAGTGAACCTACAAAGTGGTGTAGCATTTCCAATTTTGGGTGCCATATTGAGTTATTATTAACTTCATGTTTATGAAGTCATCCTCCGTCCAGCGTATGTATTACAGCCTTTGGGAAAAGGAATTGAAAAAAAATCCCTAATCTTTCTTTATCAAACAAACACTAAAGGAAGTGAACACACCAAATTGGTAAAAAATGATACATTAGTGTTTAGGTAAGCCTCTATATATAGCTATTTTTTTATAGTAATGAATTAGATTAATTAGTGTAGACTGCAAATAAGCCCAACGGATAAAAAAAAAGTATCGAAGCAGAAAACCAAAAACAGAAAAAAACAAACGAAAACAGTAAAAATTTGGTCCAATTAAAGGAGAGAAGCAATGTGACTTTACTGACAAAACCCAAATAATGTAATAATGTAATTTGCCCAATTCCCGGATTTTCATACAACTCTCCTTTTTTTTTTTAGATTAAACAAAAGCTCTCTGGCAAATTCCTGCCAAATGTGATCCCAGTTGTGTAGTGCTATATAGCCGTTATCCACAAGGACAATAAAAGAGGAACATTCCCAGTGTTACATTTCGGTCAGAAAATCATGTGTTGTTGTTAATATAAGCTATCAAACACCAAAAGCCAAAAACAATAACATAAAAAGAAGCACAAAAAAAAGAAGAACAAAAAAACCACTGTAGAAATAGTAATCACTGCCCATTATGACTAAAACACAAAAGATAGATCAAACACAAATGAGTACTCCAAATTTCACTAATTTATGAAATGAATGATCAACCAAAAATCAAAAGAGGCAATATGAAATCTCAAAGAAGCACTTGAAGCTTTTATAGATGGATATCAACAATTTACATTTTATTAGAAGATGTCACTACTTAAAAACTACTAGTAGTACTTAGAAATTTCACAAAATTAAATCAAATAAATGAATAATCTCTCTATATATGCCTCCCTTTTTTTCTTCCACCAAAAAATACACAAAATATATATGGAACGATGATGAATTGATGATCATGGATTCACCCTCCCAAAAAATCAAAATGGCCCAGATGAAATCAACGCCGATTTCTCCCCTTTTCCCCATCACAACAGATTAACTAAAAACTTTTAATTAAATTAATTAATTCTTAGTTTTACCCTTCCACTCAATGCACTGATCGGTCGGCCTTGTCTTCTGCTTCCCGGCCTTGAGCGGGCACGGCGTTTGCACCGGCAACACCATGCAATTATACTGCAAACACAATGAGCTACTCAGTGGGATATCAGCCGTCGGATTGATGTCGATTCCGGTCAGATAATTGTGCTGTAGATACAAAATTTGGATGCTTGCCGATAGTAAACGATCCACTAGGCTGCTCGGAACCTGACCCATGAACCTGTTGTTGTTTAAGTATAGATTCTGAACCGTCGCGAACAGCGGCGATATTTCGCCGGACAACCGGTTGTAGCTAAGATCGACGGTGGGGATAGCCACTTGATCAACCGGTTCAACCCGACCGGAAAAATAGTTCCTCTGGAGCTGGAGATTGGTGATGGGGAAGCTAAACACGACGCCCGGAATGCAACCCGAGAAATGATTCAAGCTCAAGTCCAAGTAATTTAGCCGGGTTAATCGGGTCAGGAGCAAGTCGACAGGCCCGCTGAACTGATTCCATGAGAGTGAGAGGTACTGGAGGGAAGGAGGGAGGGAAGTTGGCGAGAAGGATCCGGAAAGCTCGTTATGCTTCAGGTCTAACCGGGTCAGGGTCTGCGATGCAAACGGCGGGACTTGACCCGATAGACGGTTGTGACAGAGGATCACGTTGGACAATGCCGGTAAAGCTCCAACGGACCATGGAATACTCCCGGAAAGCTGATTGAAACTGAGGTCCAGTGTCTGCAGCCGTTGGAGCTCACCGAGAGTTGCCGGAATTTGACCGGAGATGAAATTCCTGCTGACAGCGAGAAACCTGAGGTTCTTCAACTGCGATAAAGACTCCGGCAAGGGGCCGATGATCCGTCCGGGAACGACAGTGAACTCGGCGAGGGCAGAGAGCTTACCAATCGCCGGGTCAAGCCTACCCGTTAACCCAGGTGAACCAGCTCTCGGATCACCCAGGTTCAGGGCAATGACTTTATCTTCATCGCAGTAAACACCGGCGAAATTGCATGGGTCGGAAGTGAAATCCCAGGAAGCGAAATAATTAGAACCGGGCAAATCAGACAAGCTTTTACGGATAGATTGCAAAGCCAAGAAATCAATCGGGTCCAAAATTGCATGGCCATAAAAACCAAACTGCAGAATCAAGAACACAACCACAGAAATCTTCCTCAATACTGCAAACCCAACACCCATTTTTTCAATGATCGATTGAAGTAGTAAACAACCCAATAAAAAGCCCGTCAATATATATAACAGAAATCCCTGCTGAAAAATTTCTGGGGATGCTAAGATGCTTGCTTTTCCGTGAACAGAACAGCGAATTCTCGTGTGGGAAACAGAGATCGTGAAAGCTTTAATGGACAACAGCATTCATCAAATCAAAGTTCCCAATGAACCTAACATGTACTGTATATATTTATAATCAGCTCCCTGTAGCTTCGGAAGAAAGCAAACCCAACCCACCAGAGTAGATGAATGAATCAATTACCACCACAACCAAAACTAATAAAAAGGGGCTGGCTTTTTTATGGGTTGTTTTTCTTTTGCTAATTCTTCTCGTACACTACACTACAATGTTGTACTGTACAAAAAAAAACAACTAAAAAATGGAAAATGGGGAAATGGGTCGTTGGCTTCTTGGAGAAGACGGAGAAGATCTGGCTATGGGGTTTGTGTGGAGAGAGTGGGAAAGAGAGAGAGAAAGAGAAACAGAGCAACCAAAATATGATGCAATCACTACGGCTACTACTTCCTACAGTCTCTTTGGCAGCTACTCCGAGGCAAATTTTTACTGATATTTGTGTTTTTATTTGCCTCATTTTCTTTTTTTCTTTTTACTATTTTATTGGGGTTGAAAAATTTATGGCGAATTTTGTTCGTTTATTATTATTGGGAACAGCTCCGGGTGGCTAAACGGTTGTCCGAGCCTACGTGGTGAATCTGTAACTCGTTAGGTTCGGATTGACAGGTCAGCTAGGCTCGATCATGTACTTTTTTCTCCTTCGGATAATTATTGCAACCTTACCACAAAGTTTTGGTATACTACGAAAGACGCTCTCAAGTTTAAACAAATGTGAAAAAAGATTTTTTTTAATCGTAAATTTGTATCATTATACTATTTTACCTAAAAGAAATATTTTAACACTAAACTAAAATTAATTTAGTGATGTCACAAGAATAATTTTTTTATTTATTGAATAAATTTAGATAAACATAATCATCTTTTTAAATTAATTCTTACCACCAAGAAGGCAGAAACACAATTGCTTGTTGGTTATTAGGACGAGATTACGATAATTTTACAATTTTAAGTGGTAATTCGTAGATTTCCTAAACTTTGAGGGATGTTATAATAATAAAAAAAATTTCCCTATTTTTTAAACTAAGTGTGATTAGGACGAGGACCACGTGACCTGATGGTTGCCACCTAAATAAGTAGCACGAAACTTACAGCCCATAAGAGGCAACCATGGAACTGGAGGCATGTCCCTTTCGTTCTTTCCTTTTTTACCTTTGTTTTTTAAGTATTTTATTGTTTGCCCTTTTGATGCATTCACAAAAAAATTCACCCTTGCTACCCTCAAAAATCCAAACAGGACCACACAACCTACTCATATGAAAAAATGATAACCACATTATTATAAGTCCCTAAATTCCTTGCATCACATAATTGACATAATGTATATATATTAGCTACTTTTACTTTCTCCAATTAAACGTAATTTGATTATCCCTAACTTGAAATAAATACTCCAAAGTCCAAAACCTTTTCTACAACGGGAGTGTCTTGTAGGTTTGCCAGCTGAAGAACAACAAATTAGTTAGTTACGAAGGCTTTGTTTGGTTTGTTTTTTGGTTGGTAAAATTGTCAATACTAATCCCACAAAATAAAATTTTTATGGAGTGAACTCGTGAGTTTTTAAATAAAACTTCCTAATATGTCGTATATCGTATCATAAGTTTACTCAATTATGAATCGTTTGTATATTATTATTCACTCGGTCTCAAAATTAAAAGCGACACGGGAAGGAAACAAAAACGAGATATGGCAAAATCAAAACTGAGATACACTATATGCATGCAGTGGTAGTAGTTTTTTCTTTTTTTGGGGGAAGGAAAGCAAGCAAGGGGCACGTGGACTGGGGTGGTCAAAGGCGGTGGGGGTGAGAGAACTGGAAACAGTAAAAACAAAGAAAGCAACCACTGCGGTCAGATCTGCGGGGACCGATCCCGACGACTCTACAGCCTAGCTAGCTACCCCGGGCCACCGCAGGGATGTTTGTTGTAATGTAATATGGACAGCTGGATTGAGAGTCTGGCCGGCCGGTAACAATAGTAACTCCGGTTCCAACCATCAACTTCCCATGCATCTTCCCTTCTTCCCTCTCAAGTGACTATCAAACCTGCGACTCCAATGTTGTTGTATTAGCTTTAATCTTTAAGGTCTCTGTCTTTGATGTTATTTTTGGTTTTTCCCTTGTCCTTTTTTTCTTAACCCAGTTTCCGCAGTCAGATTCATCTGGTTTACTTTTCAGGCGCCAGCTAGCTTTAGCCTGCCCAGAAAAAAGAAAGAAAAAAAAAAAAGCATAACAAACAAAAAACTATAAAAAGAAAGCATCATATGAAACTTGGGGTTCAAGACTTTGTTCAGTGCTCAGTACTCTTTTTAGAGACAGTACAGTACTTTTTAGTCAACACGATTTGCAGCTACTTACTACTGTATATTTCTTAGGCTGAATTTTGCCATATCTAGTTATGACTCAGATTAAATAATGTTATATTGTATTGTATTCACCTCATCAATTCTGAAATCTGGTTTATAGGTTTTTGTCCATCCTTTAATTGTTGGGTGGAAGAACATTCAACTACATATATTTTGTGGGGAAACTGATAACAAGCTATTGGGTATAAATATCCAAATGCTAATCGACATTGTAGTATATATCATGCATGTGATATAATTTAGTCAATTTTTAGAATTTTGGACCGGTTTACATTGTACGAATCGGGCCCTCGACCGTGGTCCAAATCGTCCGGCAAAACTCCACGAAACGGAGAATTAATACATACATTCGACATTTGGTTAATTAATTATAAGTGTGCTAATTAACACAATGAATGAGGCCCCCACTGTGACTGAGAACCAAAAGCAACCCGACAGGGTTAGTTAAAATTGCTTTCAGAAAGAAACCTTAAAAGGAAAAAAAAAAAGAAAAGAAAAGAAAAGAAAAGAGATTGTTTCCACTTTCCACAAGTAATAGTCAGTCAAGTTTTGACTCACTGGAGGAGTAGTAAGTACTAAGTAGTAGTAGAAGCAAATCATATCCATGCCGTTTTCAAAAACTTTCAACCCAGATTTGTTGGATGTTTCTTAGCTAACATGTAACAAAGCATTATAATCATTAACCAAACCAAAAGTGGCCGCTGATGTTATTTTTGCTTTATAGACCAAACTCAACTCAAAATGCCTTTAATCATCATATTTTAGGTTACTTATCGGACAGATTTTGAGGAAAACCATGAAATAAGCTCGGCAGTGGGGTTGACCTGTCTCACATTTTCAATCTTATTTACTCTTTCCTCTTCCGAATCTTTAAAAAGAAAAATTAAGTTCCTCATTTCGTTCCTAAAATATATTATTTCCGTCTCAAAAAAATAGTCCATATTGAATTTTCAAATTTATACTAAAAACTGTACAGAACTCAAAACTCAATGTGGATTATGTTTTAATTCACTTGGTATATACAACTAGTCCAACTGAAATTTCTTTCTATTATCAATCATCGTTTGTGACCGGGATAAAGAATATACTCCTTTCGGTCCTTAATATAAGTCATTTTGATTTGTGTAGGTTTCATTTAGTATGTCTCTTTGATTGAAATAAAAACCTTGAAAACATTTCATAGTAATTTGAAGAACACAACAAATGTGAAAATATATTTTTAAGATTTTTTTCCAATTAAAAAGACATCTTAGATAAAACCTAAGACGAACTCAAAAGACCTTATAATTAAGACCGGAGGAGTAATATAATTAGTTAACATTAATTCTGTCTTTCTACATTATTCTCTCTTGGATGAAATGGGCAAATACGTACAGGCAAAGCCAACAAAATGAACACTAGAAATTAAAAGGTTTACTTTATAACTATAGTAACAAAATTGGGCTATACAACCAACAAACAAAATAGAATAAAAGTGTCCCAAATATATATATATATATATATATATATATGCTTAAAATTCAAGGTGAATAACAAAACAAATGATGACAACTCTCTCTAGTTCATCCATCTGGTCCCTCCCCCCTTCGTGTTTGTGTTCAAGTACCTTCCTTTTTCAATTTCCAGGAATTTGTCACCTCTAATTGGGGAAATCATTGTTTTCAAAAAGAAACAATGTAAATTAACTAATTGGGACATGATTGATCGAATTGTAGAGTAGTAGTAGTAATAATGGCAGCATCAACAACCTACGTAACTTCGTCGTTGCTTCACGATTAAATCTTACATTTATTTACTTCGCATTTTGGATGAGCATTTAGCTTAGTGGCACAAACAATTAGCGTATAGATGAAGAGTGTAATCCAACTATTATAATATAACGGAGGGAATAAAAATTTATGAATCGCCGTAGAATTAATGAATATCGCAACCTATATCCACAAGAAGTAAGTTAATTTTTGCAGGGAATGGAGGGCAACGCCGGTAGCTAGCAAGCTGCACCACCTGATGGTCATCAATCATCACCATAATGAATTCCCATAAATTTACAAACTTCACGTAGCTGGATGGAAAAAGACCCCGCAACAAAGCTGATTAATGCACACATTCCCTGATTCTGAACCTATAAATGGCCCGGATGGGTTTCATTTTCAATTGCTGAAGAAGAAGCCAAAAAGAGAGGCCAATTCTCTCATACCAGGAAAAAAAAAAGAGGGGAATTGTAGTAGTAATATCTTCGTTGGTGCAATAATTGTAGGGTAGTAATTTATGGTGATGATAGGGCCATAGTTTTCTTCCTCCCCACCAAAATGCATAATATTGCAGCAATATATTCCCTCATTTTCATAATTATTGTTCAATTTGAGTTTTAATTTTTAATTTAAATTATACTAAAAATAAAATTTTAAACTAGACAATAATTTTGAGACAGAAAACGTATGTGTATATATATACATATATATCTTCCTTCCTTCGTTGCTCGCACTCGAATGTGTGAGACATGATGAGGAAATTGCTTGGGGGTGGTTGTTGGGTTTGGTGCCAATAAAAAAACTCACCTCTCCCTCGCATTTAATTTACCCAAACGATCAAAACCTTATCTTCTACGAAATCCATCTTTCCAATTTCCATGTATATATTGCTGCCACACGTTTTTATAACTCCTCCGCTCTAAAATAAAAAAAAAAACGTCCACTTATGTTAAATCAAAACAACAAAATAATGTAGGAGTACATTTTTTCTGATACGGAAAAAAATATATTAATAGTACGTATTTCCATATATTACTTTTATCAGTATAACAAAACTGTTATCGATCAGAACAAAAGAATATTTGGGTGGCAAAATAGCGAAAGGCGAAAGTGTATGCAGTGTCTTCAAGCTACATGTAGATATGGACAAGGTTAGAAACAAGATGATTCTATCATCATAGAAATAAAAATATAAAAGTAAAAATATCAATGTGCTTGGAGCATTTAAGAAACAATATAATCTTAGTTTTGTCTGACAAACACCATTTTGGTGCAATTATTAGATTTTTTATTGTATTACCTCCGTCCCCAAAAAAATAACCCCCCATCCCATAATTATTGTTCAGTTTGGATTTTCATTTTTAGTTCAAGTTATACTAAAAGTGAAATCCCAAAGTGGACAATAATTTTGGGACAGAGGGAGTAGTCCACATTGAGTTTTCAAATTTGTACTAAAAACAGTACAAAACATGGAGTATTTTATTTTTTGTTGGTTTAAATCGATCAATAAATACTAACCCGTCTAAATCTTTGAAAATTCTATAATTAACTTTTAATGGAGAATTTTTTTCCACCTTGATGTATACAAGGTGTGTCAATCGCCATCGACGATGACTATGAATGAATGCACTATATGATGGTCATTGCGTCTGATCCCGACTAATGCGCAGTAAAGAAGAATTCTGGCGCAAAGCTGGTTACCATGCACAACTCCAGCTGCATCTCCATGTGGAAGTAGTTCCAAATTCTATGATGTGATGCTAGAATAATAGCCTCTTGTAATGCAAGAACTTCAAGTTTTGAAAGCTCATCATTGAACAAAAGTGCTAATTGCAATCATTGAAACAACCGTCACATGAGGATGCACAGAGGCAATCTTGTAAAACAACTATTTCTATTGATTCTTCCCAAATTATCAAATTGTGGTCGCCCTTTCCATCAATCAATTCAACAACAAATTAATAGAGTTTTTATTTACTTAGTTAGTATTAATATATTTAATTCTTTGTAATTTTATTATTTATTTATTTTTTAGTAATGATAGAGACAGTGATAAATTATAGTGAAATAAAATAGTAACTAATGAAAAACTAATATACCATCCTCACTAAATATGTGTACTTATTAATTAAGGGTAAAAATATAATTTTCCGGAAAAAATAAAATTTTAACGAGAAAGTGACAAAAAACTACGGTCCAAGAATACTCTGCATCACTCACTATCTTTTTTCACTATTTTCTTTCACTATACATATCATTTTCCTTTATTTTTTCATATAAGAGAATATCCACGAAATGACTAACGAGTAGTTTCAAGTTTCAACTAATTGTAGGAAATCCTATGTTTTTGGTGGGGCAGAAATAAGGTTGTGCGATGGCCCAGCTAACTTATTTGAAGCCCGAATGTATGGCCCAAAGCACCCAATCCAGTTCAAAAGGGATAGATTTTACTTCACCAGGTCTTCATTTCATAGTGTTCCTAGTTTAACGGTAGTACAAAACTGCTTCCATCTGCCTGCTTCAAAGTTCAAACCTATCTACATTACATGGCCAACTAGATGCATCTTTCATCCCATTTTCTATGCATTCTGTGTACACTACTATCTTAAATATGTTCTCTTCACTGTTTTCTTTCCCCCCTAGTGTATATTGATCACGCTTTTCATCCGTCCAAAAAAATAATTCGTGCTTTTTTGTAATCTAAAAGAGGACTATCCTGATTACATAATACTATTATGGTACAAAAAGGGAAAAAAGAAAACCAAATCTACAGAAATTCTTTTGTTACAAAACTGATGCCTGAGTTGAGTATGCTAAAAGTTTCAATCTTGGATTCGTTATCCCGCATTTTCGCAGCTATGTACACATCGTCGCGATTTCTGCAGTGGTGGCGACCAGCTAGAGTAACGAGAAACAGGCCTTCATAGATTCTTCATTCTGCAGAATGATATAATGATTTCTAATTCTTCTGCCTAGGATTTCCAGAAATGCAATTGGTTCTAATCTTCTGCATGGAAAAGCTCTTCATAGTACCTCTTCCAGTGTGAGAGTTTTCTACCTTTACTAACTAATTCTAGGCTGCCACAATTGCCTCTAAGCAGCAACAAAACCTGCAACCAGTGCAGGCTGGGTGATTAATTATGTTTCCAACCATCAAGGATGAAAGTAAATAGGTAACTACGTGCATATGTATGTTTGTCCTCACACATACCTGACTCATTCGAGGCCTCCGAATTGAAGACTCTTGGACACACAAAAAGGCAACCAGTATCATCAGGTTCATCTCTACAGGATCATATTCAGCAAGAGAAGGATCGATAAGCTCACTGATTCTATTCTTCTTCAGCAGTGGTTTAGCCTGCAAAATGTTCATGAAAAGGATCAAAACTTTTTCTTTTTTTTTGGTGAACTTATTTTGGAATTGAAGTAGGTGTGGCTTACAAGAATCAAAATAAACACACTATATGACGGGTGAAAATTGAAGAACTCATACCCACATAACAAGGCTTTGTTGTGTTTCTTGTGAGTAATCCAAAGCTCTACGCCCGGTAATAAGTTCCAGCAACAGCACACCAAAGGCAAAAATATCAGTCTTTTCGTCAACTATGCCATGCATTAAGAACTCCGGAGCAAGGTAGCTGAAACAGAGAACACCATAATCAAAATGTAAAGAAGCGAGTCATAAGTAATAATGTGAGAAATTTGCAGGGTTTAAATCAGAAATTCGAATTACCCAAATGTGCCTTCGAAATTGGACACGGTGAGGTGCGTCCATTGCCTTGGCAGCCACTTAGCAAGCCCGAAATCGCATATCTAAAGTGAGAAATACCAACTCTTTGGTCAAGATCCATAAACAAGAGCCATTTTGATTCCAATTTTTCAGATGTCGCTGAAAAAGTATTAGTAGGATGTGCAGTATGAATTTGTAATTGTTAGTATACCTGCGGATCAAAATCTTCTGTCAGAAGTATGTTTGCTGCCTTAATATCTCTATGAATAATTCTTCTTTGACACCCCTCATGAAGATACAGCAGCCCTCTGGCAATCCCTATTGCGATTCTATACCTAATATTCCACTTCAACTTCTCCTTACAACCTGTGCAATGATTTTTTACATCAGAATAATAACTTGCTACAGATAAACTTGAGCTTTTAAAGATTATCAGGCTTCTTCAACTGTCAAAGAACATTCTAAAGTTCTCTCCACGCATAATTCAATCTTCTAATTGATCTCATCAACTTAAAGCATTCAAAACCACAACGATAAGGTATGTTAAACCAGAAACTAGTATTCTTCTAAAGTTTTTGAAACACAGAGATGGTCAGTTAGAGCAGCTTTTTCTGTTACTTCAGGTACAAATACTGCCAAAAGAGAAACTAGTGCAAACACTTTCTACTACACAAAATCAAAGAAATGAAAAATAAGTAGGCCTAATGAACTCACTGTGAAGCAAAGAAGCAAGACTTCCATGGGGAGAGAGCTCCAATACAAGGAAGAATCCACCTTCGACCCCATAACCGATCATTTTAGCAGTATTAGGATGGTTAATGTGCGCCATAATTCCAAGCTCAGATAAGAAGTCTGCAGTCCTCTCCTCCATCGATCCTCGAGTAAGCCTCTTGATAGCAACAAGCTGCCCATCTCGCAAAGTTCCTCTGAAAACTTCAGCATAACCGCCCTTCCCAATTACACACTCTACAATTAAAACAAACCAACTTTCCAGTTAGTAAAATATATGAAGAACAAACCTTTGAAAAAGTCCAAAAACCCTGTTACGCTGCAGCAATTTTCTGACCTTGAGAGAAGTTCCTAGTGGCAATTTGAAGGTCCGAAAGACTGAAGTTCTTCCATTGTGGCTTGAAATAATTTAAGGTAGAATCCAGTATAATGGGGTGCTGATCCTGGTCTCTGCTGATTTCCTCTCTCATGCTACTACTGAATCTTTTGGTCAGTTTCAATGGATGCAAAGTGGAACCCAGTTGCCTTTTGGATTTCATCTTGAAGATGCTCATAAAATCTGCCCACCTCGAAGAATATGGTTTGGGATCTCTTGAGATTTCAGAGCCTGAAGTGCTGGCTTTGGATGAAGAAGAATCCGTTTCGGATGATTCCACATTCCTCAAGAAGTCCTCCAGAACTGTATCAGGCGAACACATATTCTCTTTTTGATTCTTCTCCATTTAGTATCTGAAGCAGGGAAAAGAAAATCTGGGATTCAAGACCAAATGCTGAACAAAACAAAGTCCTTAAACAACCATTGACAACCTATAAAAATCAAATCTTTTTCACAAAGAAACAGAGCAGAATCACCAAATCCAGAACCTAAACTCAGTTCAATTTATTTTTTTTTTTTCACACATTCTCTTCCCGTTTTTCCATATCTAAACCAAAAGAACAACAAAAGAAAAATCCGGCATTTTCATTTTTTAACCAAATATAAAATATGGTCCTAACACCAGAGAGTCCCAAAACAATTGAAAACTAATAAAAAAATAATTTTTATGCACAGAGACAGAACAGAGTGACCAAATTCTGAACTTACGACGGTCACTTGGGAAAAATACTTTTGGGAGTAAGAAACAGGAAACGAGGTCGAGAATTTAAGGAGAGCGAATCAAAATGAAAAAGTGGCAGAAACAATATATAATTGTCGTCCTTGTTCTTGTTGTGGAAAAATCTTGTAAAGGACCACCAGAAACTATATAGTAGTAGTACGTCTGAGGAAGAACAGAACAAAATTTAATAAAGACGGAAAATTTATGTCCAGATAGACATCACCCGCAATAATAGGAAGATGACAGAATCAAGAAAGAAAAAAAATATCATCACAAGGATATTTTATATAGACTTGAGAGAATCACCGAATCAGCAACGGAATTGGTCACACACGAAACAGCAGGTGCAAATCGAGGTTACATAAAATAAGAGGGAAAAGAACTTAAGAAGAAGAAGAAGAAGAAGAATTCAGTTCAAATTATGTTTCATCATCATCCCAGAACTGAATCATCATCATCATCATCATGCAAAAGTCCACATTCACGTGTGTGTACCAGTTCAGAAGAACAATTAGGGCTTACCTAGTAAGATTGAGCTAGACGAATTTGGAGGTGGATTGAATTTGATCCTGATCCCATCAAAAACTTGATTAAGCAGGAAATAAGCCCAGAAACATTTTCAAAGGAAAAAGAAAACCAAAAAAAAAAAAAAACAGAGGAAGAGGAGGACAAATAGGTAGCAACAACATAGATAAAATGGCTTGAGGGATACCCTTTTTGGTTTGCTGTAAATTTTAGAAGATTCACCAAATTAAGACAGCCACCACCCACCGTTACAAACGTTAATTTAATCTTTCTTATTCGGCTAAGTTCTGTTTTTGAGAAAAGAAAAACAAGTAAAATAGGGAGTAAAAAGGTTACCAGCTTTTTCTTACTGTAGTCTTTGGACTGTTTCGGTAGCTCAAACGTACGTACAAAAAAAAAAAAAACTTTTCAGTTTTATCTGGAGGGGACAATTATTACAATTATGGGATAATGAATAAATATATTTACTACTCCAACTTTGTTCTATTTGCTTCGTTTCCACTTCTTCATAAGCGGTTACAGATAAATGCAAAGCAAAAAAAAAAAAAAAAACTGTGGATTTTCATCGATGAAATCATGAAATTATTATCCACCCGTTTTTATTTTCTCGTCTTATAGTATTTTTTTTCTTTTTTTTTAAAATAAAACAAGGTTCTAGGCCAGTCATTTCAGCTAAGGCCCACCGTCTACCTACTCGTATCAGGGAACACACTAGTACATGTGTAATGGCAGGAAATTGTGATGTGATATTGTAATTTTTCCACCTTATAAGTTCTTATAAATGATGCCTAAAATAACTTTTTTGAACCCAATGTTATTTGCTGAGGCAGAAACCAGAAAGTATCAAGTTACACACGCCTAATTTTTGAACCCATAATATTGAAATTTTGAGTACAATCTCATGAAACACAAATTTGTCATTTTAACACCAAAAAGAATAAAATCTCTAAACGTCATAAAACAGATTTCTAAACTAATGAAAAAAACGTCACCAATCTTTTTTCCGTTTTGATTAATAAACAAATGTCTATTAGTAATACTATATTGTAATATATGTATTTACGGTTATAACTTTATATATAAAATTTGCTATTGTCTGTATAATACACATATTTGAAATACAATCGCAATTATTCTAACTTACTTCAACATCTTATGAAACAGTTTTGAGTAGAGGGGGTTGTACCTATAAAAATCCTAAGGTTTGACGATCAGAAACGGCTCCGCCTCCCCATGGCTGCCTGTCGGTCCTTGGGTATGACGTCAGTCATTTTGACTATTCCAGAGCCAAAGTCAGAACAAACAAAATACTACCTCCTCAAATCTCCCACGAGCTTTGGAATCCGTAATAAATGTGTCACAATATTTGACATTATCATAGAGATAAAAGTTTCTAGTAAGCCAAATGAAATAGCTCTATTCGGGTTCCATTCTCACCAAAATTAATTTAGAAAGGACCGTTACGTTTGTTTCATTTTTTTCCTTGATTGTTTCGGATTTTAACGTAAATTTTTATATTATCAATAAAAAAATATTTAAAAATACACACTAAAAAATATACAAACATAAATGTCAGATTACAAACTTGAAGACTAACTGATAAAGTTTCACTATCTTATCCAGATCAGTGTTAGAAGTTTTTTTTAAAAAAAAAAATAAATAAATAAATAAAGATCTCAGTCTTAGAAGTTGAGAAAATTCTAATGTCAACTTTGATATTCGGCCACCTAACCAGCATACATAAACTATAACGGCGGCACTGTAACAGTAATTGCACCCACGTTGGAATACTGCACAAGTATTTTTAATCAGTTCTAAAATGAGTTGATCAAAGTGCCAAGTCAGCCGATTAACTACCCTGCTTGATGGGATTTGATCATCTTTAATTCCATTTTGGACGTGTGGAATGAGATAACCCATGGAATTAATAATAGTAGAATGTTATGATTAAAAATAAATGTACAGATTAAGTAGAGATTACGTAGAAGTAGAACTAGTAAAGATATGACCTGGGGGTAATCAAAATCATGTCATCTTTTTTTGCTGGTTGCAACCACACACCATTATGATTGCTACCCCTTAAAAACGGACACTTCACGCAATCAATTCTTAGTGGATACTCCTTACATACGATCCACGCCCAAGCCCAACTGCCAATAATAATAGTAATAATAATAATAATAATAATAATAATAATAATAATAATAATAATAATTCATGTCTATTGGTTTTTTTTGGGGTTAAACCAATTGTTTTTAATACGCTAATATAGTAGTTATTTTATTTTATTTTTACGCATATACTTTTAACAACATTGACTAATCTCAATATTTTCTCTCGTTCAATTATACTCCCTATAGACCAAATAGCATTTTAACTCACAAGCTTCTGTCAACTTCTTCTTCGTCTGCTTTTTTTTTTTTTTTTGATGTAATCTATGTTAGGTAAACTATACTTCATTGTAAGTAGCTTTGAAAATGCGAATTGAATATTCATGGCATATGCTGAAAATGTGGGCTAAAATTATTGTGAACTATTGTTATATTTTGTTGTGGTCTGGTGGTGTTCTGTGGATTTGTTAAAGTTTGGGCTAGTTTCCGGGATACCGGCCTGTTTTTTTAGATTCAGAAGCTCTTTGATTTTAAGCCATTCACTGACTTTCGCGTAGTTATCCAGTACGTCTGATGCTCTCATTGGAAAGCTTGGGGGTGATGCTGAGACCTGAGGGTCATAAAGTTCACTGGAAGGTTTTAGGTTTGGCATGCTCATTGGAAGGCTTGGTCATCTTGCTTGGAAGATCTATAAGAATCCTCTTGGTACATGGAAGTACTTGATTCAGTTATAAATTGAAGAAGCAAACTAATTAGTACGTACTAGCATCATTGTACTTAGTGATTTCTTTTACAAGACTCTAGCTACTTCACAAGTTCAAAGGTAGCTTAATAAGAGGCTCATCTCTCTAAGTTGTTTTGGCCCTCATGATAGTTCAAGTGAATTAGAAATTTGTGTCCTGATAAATTGAAAGAATTATTGTGTATCTTATTCACATGATACATTGTAGCATTTATAGTACAATAGTGTAACAACCCTAGCCGTCGACATGGAAAACTCTAATTAGGTTTTCGATTATTTCCATATTCTATCATCCCCCCGCAATCGTAGCATGAGAAGTAATCATGCCTAGATTGGTTCTAAACAAATACAATTTATCCTTAGGTAAAGATTTGGTAAAAGCATCTGCAAGCTGGGATTGTGAGGAAATATGAAGGACCCGAAAAAGACCAGCAACAACACGTTCACGAACAAAATGAATGTCTAGACCAATATGTTTGGTGCGAGCATGATTGACCGGATTTGCAGCTAGGTATGTAGCAGAAACATTATCACACAAGATGACTGGGTGATGTGAGAGCTTGATTTGAAGTTCAGACAGAAGATTCTCCAACCAGACGGATTCAGCCAACGCAGAGGCAACAACACGATACTAAGACTCAGCAGAAGATTGAGACACAGTGGATTGTTTCTTGGAAGACCAGGAAACTAGTAAGGAGCCCAAGAAAACACAAAAACCAGTCGTAGAGCGGTGAGTAGTAGGGCAACCAGCCCAATCAGCATCGGAATATGTAACAAGGCGATCAAGGGGGACCAGCACGGAGATGTGTACCATAGTGAAGTGTGCCCTTAATGTAACGGAGAATGCGCTTGACCGCCTGAAAGTGCTGCTCACGAGGATCATGCATATGTTGACAGACAAGATTAACCGCACACTGAATATCCGGTCTGGTGAAAGTAAGATATTGTAACGCACCCACCAAGCTTTGATAGAGAGTCGGATTGTGAAAAGGCCGGGACTCATCAACCGGAAATTGAAAGGCCGAAGCAAGTGGAGTTGCAACTGGATTGGCATCGGTGAGATGACTGCGAGCAAGTAACTCCTCAGCATACTTGCGTTGGTGTAAAAACCAACCACCAGAGTGAGGAGCAACATAAATACCAAGGAAATAGCTGATTGGACCAAGATCCGTCATTGCGAAAGCTCCTTTCAGCGACTGAATAATAGTAGTGAGGAGATGATTGCTGGAAGCTGTCAAGAGAATGTCATCAACATAGAGTAACAAAATAGCCATATCCGATCCAGAAGAATACACAAACATGAAAGTGTCCGAGCGACTGCCTGCCTTTAAAACCCTGTGTAAGCAAAAAAGCAGTGAAACGATGAAACCAAGCTCTGGGAGCTTGCTTTAAGCCATAAAGAGCTTTATTCAACCGGCAGACATAGTGAGGATCGTCTGGATGAACAAAACCAGTAGGCTGTTTCATATAGACAATTTCATTAAGATGACCATGCAAAAATGCATTTTTAACGTCCAGAATTCTGTTTTTCTTTTTTAAGGCAGTCTGACTTTGAAAAGAACATTTGTCCAAACCATTTAGCTCTACTCATGTATTCACTTTAAACTGCATTATCCAAAATCAGAAAACTATCAAATAAGTTCTACATCAACTAACATAACATTAATTTGTTGCAATAGATGCAATAGTAACTGACGTAAATTAACCACTCAATGTAACACTGAAAAAGTTCCGGGAACCTCCATCCATAAACAAAGGAGGTTCAGAAATAATATGCAATCTCAAAAACATGTAAACTCTACCTTAAACAACAAAACTCACTCAAAAGAATTCGTTAAGAGCGTTTGTTTAACAGTAGATGCTGTTTTTTGGTTGATGTTATTTTTTGATAGCATGATGGAATTTCCTTGGTTTTTCGTCACTTGGTTTCAAGTATATCACCTGGAGAGAAATCTGAGAGAAATTTGAGGTAGTAAGTATATCCCAAATAATTTATCACTAAGACCCTGAAGATATCCCAAATAATTTAGCACTTTGAAACTTGGATGAATTTTGTAGATATCAAGATCAGCAAATTATAAAAAACAATCAGGATATGTCTCTATTGTGCATACTACTTATAACCTGAGTTAAAAAAAAAAAAACAAAAACAAAAATTAAATAGACCTTGCAGCTCGTCCGGATGAAGTTAAGCAAATGATAACTCGTGCATTCAATGGCATCATAAACCTACATGAAATTATAAATCTCTGAAAACCTATAAAAAAGCAAAAGAGAATTGTAAAGAGGGAAGTTACAAATTCTTTAAAAATAATGAGACAACCCTTTGTTGATGGAAAAATGAAGAATTTTTCAACCTCAGTTGTCCTAGGTAAAAGCATCAACTTACTATAGCCCTTATAATTGTGCATCTGGTATATTCCAGAGCCACTTGATCCTGAACAATAACTCCATCCCCCAATATCTACTTGAAGAAACTAAATCATATGAATTAATATTGGAGTAGACAGGGTCGTCTCTGCAACACTGTAGAGGCGCTGGAGAATGGCATTCCCCAGCAAATTTTAAGAAAAAAAATTTGATCAGATAGATATACTGTATATTCTTCACAGTAATAACACAAAAGATACTATCTTTATCATCTTAATTGTAGTTGATCAACCCAAAAAGAAATATACATGAGCAACTAATTAAATACCCATCCTATCATTTTTTTCAGATGCATGCCTGCAAATTAAAAATTTTAGGAAAAGGATCGTTCTCTATCAAAACCAATTCCATGAGACTTAAGAAAAAAAAAAGAGAAAAAAAACATTGTGGCTCCCAAATAAAGTTAAAGCAAATGGAATTGATTCTTTCATTGTCATCACATCATAGTAAATCATGATATTCATTCTGTGGCAGCAACATATATATATGTGTGTGTGTGTGTGTGTGTGTGTGTGTGTATAATTAATGTTACTAACCTCAAGATTGAGTCCTTCCGAGGGATTATTCGATCAATCTTTCCATCTTTTTTACTGAACATTAGAGTTAAAATCCCAGCTTCTTCATCTGTATATCAAATAGTCCAATACAGAACATAAGAAATAGAGTGACTCTCTTGAAAAATTTTTCCCAACCGAAATCCGAACGGCATCTAAACCTGAAAATTAATATCCGAAAAACCAATTTACTAACTCCATTAAAAAAATCAATTCCAAAATGCAAAATATCAGTCCGAAGGAACATCACTAACAAATGAAGGTCATAAGTAATGTGTCGAAACAGTATCGGACAATAAGATTGAAGCTAAAATTAATAAATTGCAAAGACGGACTGAAATGGATTTTATTACCAACCTTGGAAGAGATCGGAGTTTAATAAAGAAAGAGAGAATGCCATTCGTGGCAAGAGAGTGACCTTTGTAATCATCTCACGTATCATTGGTTATTACGGTCGGATATCGGCGATTGTGATTCATCCATAGTAAGCGCTCCTGCAACACACTTAGATTTTAGAAATAGAGACGAGGAGGAAAGATCTGGAAAAAATGACAGAAATCGTTGTTGAAAGTAGATTTTACAAACTCAATTGTGCAAACTAAAAATATAATGGACAAAAAATAATGGAGACCAAAACTTGTTGAGTGATGAACAAAGTCACCATTATTAAAAGGTTAAAGACATCGATAAATATCCATCTTTGCAGGACAGAACTAAATCACGAGTCAGGCACCACTGAGGAAACAATAAAATTTCGGCGGATAAAGATAACCTGACCCCGACGAATCAAGATAGTCTATGTCTGAACAAAGTCTTCTAGAATGAAATGATTCAGACCCATCGATCAGAAACCCTAATATTGAGCGGAGAACTCCGAATTAGCACGGAAAGATATCAATAAGGCAAAATTTTGACTCTAATCCGAAATCAGGGATTAGGTCAAAACTGAAAACAGAAATCACTCTTACAACACGCTAATTGCGTTCATGTAAGCAACTGTACAGAGCAATGGACGGAGGCACTTACCGATTCCGTAAATCCTTGTCCTCTGAAATCATCGAATAAAAGAGATCCTTTGAGAGGCCAAGCAGAATGTGGATTTTCTTTCTGGCGATTGACAATTTCAACTGATATGGAGATGCAGAATTTCTTTTGAATTGAAATAGATCACGTTGGTTTAGAGATTTTAAGGGGCTTGATCTCCGAATTAATATTACTTCAAATGATGGTTTCTTTGTTTCTTTGGAAAAATCCCTGGTTTGAGGGGATTCGATGAGATTGAGCAATTATTTCTAAACAAAAATATGATTTTTAAATTGATGGTATTATCTCTTCGATTATTTTGGGATTAATTTGTGGTCTTTTTTATTTTTTTTGGCTTTTGCTGAAAATTAGTATTTAGTTTCTTTTTAATAATTTCATCTTTTTCTGAAAAGTTAGAGTGCCACGTGTCAAAATTGATTTTATACTGAAAATGGCCTTTGGCGAGAAAATATTAAACATAAAGCTGACACCTGTTCTTTTTGTATGTTGCTTTAATTAAGTACAATAGATAAGATTTTTATATTGTTATCAATTCTTTTTTTTTTTTAATGAAACATTTACATCATGACTACACAGATGATAAGTACAATGTTCTTTTCAAATCCTCATTATATATTGATTTGTGGTTTGATTCTTACTTGAATAGTCAGCCAAATAATTTAAATCGTTCGTTAGAGATTATTAATGAGAAGAAAAAGATGTTTGCATCAATATGCTATCTTCAATTTGAAACATCAACAAACTTTATTGTTATACTAGTTAAACATCAACAAACATCAACAAACTATGCTATCTTCAATTTCATTGCAGCTTTCACATTATTGTTTTTTTTCATGTGTAGCTCTCATTACTGTTTGGCGAGTGGATTCAATCTATGTTTTCAAAACCGAACCGGAAGATGAACCGTTAGTATGACCGGGTTAGTGGATTTATCGGGTTAATGGGTTAATTCGTTCTTCGAAACGAGTAAAAATCGGTTAAAATAATATTAAAAAAATATTTAAAATTAATTTTTTAAGAAATATATGCAAAAACTGATTCAACCAGTACCAGTTTCCGGCTAAACCGTAATTTTGCTCAGATTTGACCGAGTTTGACCGGATTATACAGAATTCGGTTTTTTTTATGAAAACCGGATCGGTAAGGTTTCCGTTCCCGGGCTAACTGGTTAGATCGCCCGGGCCGGTCCGATTTTGAAAACACAGGATTCAATAACTCATATAGGTGAGTATCTCAGTCAAACTTCAGTTAGTGTCTCATATGGGTAATTAGAAAACCACAAAGGAATGAAAGTGGAAGCTCCATTCTAATTTCTACCACCCGATCGAAAGGGAGATCAAATGGGTGACTTGGTGAAGAAACAATGAAGCTCAGAACAGTGAACGACACGGACTCGATCTGACTTAGTGAGATCCATAAATAGTGTACATTATTTTTATTATTTTTATTATTTTGTCAGGCACTGATTGTTTTTGCTTTTGTAATACCTTCCGTCATAGTTTATAAATTGTACTCCCTCCGTCTCATAATTATTTTCCTGTTTGAGTTCTTGTTTTTAGTTCAAATTGTACTAAAAGTGAAAACCTAAACTGGACAATAATTATGGGACGGAGGGAGTACAAAAATTATTTCAATTCATAGTTTACAATGTAGATAATTTTCGTGAGACAGAAGGAATATAGTAACTTAGTGAGGCTAATTAGGGTATATTCTCAGTAAGTGGGAGTTGATGTGATGTAAAGAAGAATATCAAGAATGAAAGTTATATACCGAAAAAAAAAAGAAAAGAAAATGTATGAACACCTACTTTGGCGATAGAGCTTTTTGTTGAAACACCGACATAAATGGAAAGTCTCAAATTGTGCTATGAAATATGAATCAACGAGAAGGATATGTTAGTGATGAAAGTAATTTTTTATGGTGTGGAGTCAACGGTCAATTAAGACGAAGACTTGTGAAAGAAAAGTTAGCATTTAGATGGTAGCAGGAAAGGTTAACTCACTAAAATAAATGAATTGGGTTGTTTATAAGGACCACAGCTAGGTGAGTCCTTTTGGAGTGCATGGAGTTGGGCCATGCAAACCCATGATTGGGCTAAAGAGGACTGGGCCGACAGCCTCATGGCCCATCAGTTAGAAACTTAGAGCATGTGGAACAATACCAAATCACTACTAGTCCATGGGGAGAGGTAGTGATCACTAGAACTCCATAGTCCATCTTTAACTCGCACACGCCAATTGGCAAGAAGGTGATGCGAAGGAATTTTACAATAGCAGCATTCTTCTACGTACCCAATTAGGAGAACTTTATTAATATGAGCTCTAAAATGAGTCATGATTAGGTGATTCCCTTTATAAATATCTTTGTCCTGATTTCCAAAACTTAATTTTACCACGAACAAAGGGGAAAAAAAAAGAGAAAAATAAAAACTACACTGCGATTGCTGCCAAATAAAAAACTGGCACTATTTAACTTACCTAATTTGAATTTAAATTAGTTGGAACAAACTTATACATCGAATGCATTGTACCGTCGAAAAAAGGGCTTGATTTGATCATTTATAACATTATCTGGTTTTTTCAACCTCAAAAATGTGGAAGTCTTTGTTTAATTGCAAAAAAACGATTCGGATAACCCCATAGTTATGGTGGAAAAAAGATTCAAACAAAAAGCAAAATAAAATCTAGAGACGAAACAACCCAGAAAATGAGAAATTGCTAGGCGTAAGCCAAAGTCAAAAGGTATGTCAATCAAAAAGAAAACTAGCGAGAAACCAAAAAAAAAAAAAAAAAAAAAGAAAACTAACGACCAAGATTGTCACAAATAAAACCCAGTAGTTATCTATCGTCATGAATTCATCATCAACACAGAAGATACAGAAGCCATGAATTAACGAACATCTATAACATTTTTGATTGTGTATGGCTGGAAAAGACGACTCCACAACGTAGTAGTACAAAAATGGAAGAGTTTACCTAATCCGGAAAAAGACGGTCCACTCCTGAAGAATCCCCTGGCTTTTGTTTTTTTCAATCTTTCTGCAAATTGCGATCATGTCAGACCGCCCAAAATGTCAACGTCAAATCCCAACAACGGCAGCAGAGGAGCCATTTCTCGGAACCTCCCAAGGTGGCTTCTTTCCATCTTCATCTGAACTATTAACCTCAAAACAAATACAAAACCGCCACGCCGGCTTCCCCTGTTCCTGTTGCTCAGAACTAAATTTATCTTCAATAAAGTAACACTTTTTTTTTGATACAAAAGTAACACTTTCGATCATACTAAACGCAAAATCCACTTTAAAATTACCACGATAACCGCTTCATTGTTCCCTTCCAAATTTTCCATGAACATCTCTAACCAAAATTTTCCATGAAGCCCACGATTTTGTTCATCGGATTAATCGTTTTACTGACTCAATTATCTAGCATCTCCGGTGGTGGTATTGCCGGCCGATTGAATTCTAACCCATCCCGTGTCCTCCTCCAAAGCAGCGGCAACGTTTCTTCCCCCTGCCCGCTTGACTTTGACGTCCTCCGCCGGCTTGTTACCGGCTCAAAGCCGCCGAACTTGGACACCACCACTCAGTGCCAGTACATCCGGCAAGGTCTCCGGCTCGTCCTCTCCGACTACCTCAAGCGGACTAACTTGTTTCTGCCGCCGATCGACTCTGCCGAGTCGTGTTGGCGATCTTACGAGTCCTTAGTCGATGAATTCATCCCCAATTTCGACATCCGGCGATCTTGCGGTTTTCAGACGGGTTGGATTTCACAAGGGTGTGGGAACATCACCACCCGGTCGGAGTTCGAGTCCACCGTCAGTCAATCAGCCTTAAACGACGTCGTGGCAAACTGCAACCAGTCGCTCCAGAACGGCTCTCCTTGTGCCGCGTGTACAACCAGCCTCTCAACCCTCATTTCTTCCTACCTCAGTAATGGGTCCCGCTCCGCCGGAAACCTCACCGACTGCGCCGATTACGGCTCCATCTACGCCGCTGCTTTCGCCAATCATCTGGGTCCCACCGATCAAGGTACGTTGAAATGCTTGTTCTCTTTGGATTTCACCAATTCCGGTTCGAAAAAGAACCGGAATAAGATCATCATAATCAGCGTGGTTGTCACGGTTTCGGTTATCTTAGTTGCCCTGCTGCTTATCTTTTCGTGGGTTTGGTTTTATCACCGGAGAAAGGAGGACACTTTACTTAAGAAATGGAAATTGAGCCGGGTCAATTCGACTTCCCTGGGCCAATCTTCCGGGTTGGATTCAATTAGCGGGAGTACTAATTTAGTTAGGTTCACATTAGAAGAAATCAGATCAGTCACCCAGAATTTTTCCAGGGAAAACATAATTGGGCGGGGCGGGTACGGAAATGTGTACAAAGGCCAGTTGCCTGATGGCTCTGAAGTGGCGTTGAAGAGGTTTAAGAACTGTTCGGCTGCCGGAGACACTGTTTTCACGCACGAAGTTGAAGTCATTGCCAGTGTTCGCCACGTTAATCTGGTGACTTTACGAGGATATTGTGTTGCCACCACCCCGTTTGAAGGTCACCAGAGGATTATAGTTTGTGATCTGATTAAAAATGGTAGTCTCCATGACCATTTGTTTGGGATGTTTGATCGTAAACTCAGCTGGCCTATTCGTCAGAAGATTGCTTTGGGTACAGCTAGAGGGTTAGCCTACTTGCATCACGGCGTGCAGCCGGGTATAATTCACAGGGATATTAAAGCAAGTAATATACTTTTAGATGAAAATTTTGAGCCTAAAGTAGCTGATTTTGGGTTGGCTAAGTTCACTCCTGAAGGACTGTCTCATATGACCACTAGGGTTGCCGGGACGATGGGATATGTCGCGCCAGAGTACGCGTTATATGGACAGCTGACTGAAAGGAGTGATGTCTACAGCTTTGGAGTTGTAATGTTGGAGCTTCTGAGTGGAAAGAAAGCAATAATGGCAATGAATGATGATGGCAACCAGCAACCTCTGGTTGTGGCTGAATGGGCTTGGTCATTGGTTAGGAATGGCAGAGCCCTGGATGTTATTGAAGAGGGTATGCCTGAATTAGGTCCTCCAGAAATCATGGAAAAATATGTGTTGATTGCTGTGCTTTGTTCACATCCTCAACTGTATGCTCGGCCTACAATGGATCAAATTGTCAAAATGTTGGAGGTTGATCAGGGGATGATGATACCTGTACCAGCAATACCGGATCGACCGATACCAATCACTGCAAAATTGGATGATATTCAAAAATCTGCAAGCAGCAGTGGCTCTGGTCATCTATCCAGTGCATCTGGCTACCAAGCCTACACATTGAGAAAGGAATTTTCGGATCATCATACGCCTAAAGAAGGCGAAGGTGAAGCCTCTTATAACTGATGAATTCTTTTCTTTGTTAGACTTACAGAATTATTTGAGGTAGACATAATTGTTTGATTCTGGACAAAGCAGAATCATCATCAAACCAGTGTGAACCAGATAGGAGTAGAAAATTTGAGTCTTGTAGAAAGAAACCATGTAAATATTCTGAAAGATTTGTATTAGATCAGGATATTCCTTCACATTGATCATTATGCAGTATTATGAAGATTTTGGAGTTGGGAATTAGGAAGAGCCTTACAACTAACAATTAGATCTTTCATTCTTTCCATTCCATCAGGCTTTCAAAATGATGCTCGTGACTCTGTATGTAGTGTGCATTAGTACTCTTTCTGTCCCAAAATTATTGTTCAGTTTGAAATTTCACTTTTAGTACAATTTGAACTAGAAATAAAAATCCAAACTGGACGGAGGGAGTAGATTATTATTCAAACTTGTAAAAATGATTGGAAATCCAAGAGATGCTCAGAGGTCCAGGCCACCAAAATTTACATAAGACCCAAATGTAAAACAATTGGGGACTATATATAGTTTTATATTTCTACCGCTACGGAGAGACTCCAGTCCCTTCACTTGCAGAAGTCTATATACTATTTTCTATATATCAAAATTATTATCCAGTTTGAATTTTTTTTTATTTTTAGTTTAATTTATACTGAAAATGAATGAAAATCTAAACTGGGGGAAGTACTTGTGATGTGTAAACCTCTTAATTAACACGCTAGTAGTCGTTGAAAAACATGCGTACGTAATTAAACAGATAAGTCGATCGAATGAGTCAGCTTTGGTCTTTTTAAGCAGTCACAGTAGACAAAATGGCAATTGTCTTCCAAAGATGTGGACGGTACAATGTCATTTTCTCAATGAATTGTAGTATATTTTGTATGTGTAGGAGATAGTTTTTCTTAATTTCCACAAGTTGAGTTAGGACAAGAATTCTCTTCTATGGGTTCTTGTTCGATCCCATCAATTCTAAGCGTCAAAAAGTTCGAAACGCAGTGATTACTGATTAGTGCAAACATTTTTTGGTCGTCCAGCCTCTTTGCCAATATCCTTTCAACAAAAAACAAGTGTCATATATCTCACCAACTTTGTACTTATATCAGTAAATAGTGCCGCCGATTTCATAGAAAACGTGTAATTTTTACAAAGACAAGTTATAATCTTTTTCATTGTAAAGAGTAAAGAGCGAAAAAAAAATACTCCCTCTGTCCCAAAATTATTGTCCAGTTTGAGATTTCACTTTTAGTACAATTTAAATTAGAAATGAAAATTCAAACTGGACAATAGTTATGAGACGGAGGGAGTACAGTACATAAATTTCTATGAAAAGAGTACTTCTTTACCAAATAAATAAAGCGATCTTCTCCTTATCTCTGTCAAGGTGTTCACCTTTGACTAATCTAATCGCAGAAAAGAAATGGTGAAAAGTTATGAGTTGGTTGGCCCCTGACGAAATAACATTAATTTTGGACCGTGCATGATTAAGGTTTGGCCTTATGGGATTTAATTTTCCGGATATGAACTTTGAAAGAAAGAATGTGCATGTCCATTTGTGTCCACTAGGCTATTTTTTTTTTTTTTTATATAAAAAAATTCCAGTATCTTTCAGTTACTGGACCACGGAAATTGCATCACAACCTACCCTTAATTTTATAAAGCAAAATTTTCCAATGATTGAGAAACGTACCAATGGTAACAAATATCAACCTAAAGACTTGTTGTTATTGTTGTTTGGAATATTTTTTTTCCGAATTCTAGTTTGGTCTTTACTTATTTATCTTTTTCTAAAAGGTTGTACTCCTTCTGTCCCATAATTATTTCATGTTCAATTTAAGTTTTCATTTATAGTTCAAATTGTACTAAAAGTAAGATCTCAAATTAGACAATAATTTTAGGACGGAGGGAGTAAGAAAGTTTAAGAGACTTTTGCCTTTTAGACGGAATTTAAAGAAATCGATAAGTACATAATAATGATAATATGATACCATCATATAATTTCTGGAAAAAAAAAAGGAGATGTAGAAAGACAGTTAATTGGCCAAGAACAGCATCAGAATCCAATTTGCTTTTCCTCACTTATGGGGTCCTACAAACAGAAACGATGTTCAATTCAATATCCAAATCCAAATATAAAAGAAAAGATATCAAGGGAGACATGGATCCAGAGATATTACCAGACAAAAATTGTCACATGCAAATTGACTAGAATACAAACTGATTCCCCAGTAGTAACGAGCCAATGGCAGTCCAGGGTCCGAATGAAGCCAAATCCATCACTATTGATTTGTTGATTTGCTCTTCATCTTGCATACTCATAGAGATGCCATACAAGTACAGATTGTAGATCTAATTTCAATCTTATTCCTGATATTTAAAGCAGAAAACTCGGGAGCTGTTCTTTTGCCATGATTTACCTCGTGAAAGTGATGAGCCAATGCTTAAACTTAGGGAATTACTGTCTAATTTGAGATTTAACTTTTAGTTTGGGACGGAGAAAGTATAAGACGGCCATTCAACGTTTTGTAACGCAATTGTTGAATACCGAACACTATCGATCCTAAATAATCATGACAATTTGGTACGACACCCATTCACAGTATACTTCCACGACAACGTACGATTTATTAGTAGTCAAGATCTAGCTAGCTGAAAAAATGTATATGGACCAAATACGGAGGAATGGTTTGTAGGCGGCTGTTCTCTTCCATACGTCTATTCTTTCCAGTAAGAGTAAGTCATTCCGTAAAATGCTCTGAGAAAACAAGAAAAAAAAAAAGAAAGAAAAAGAATTCGGTGAAACGACGAATTCGATACATAATCTTTGCATGCACAAAAAGATGAAACTTACAGATCACATTCATTAAAATTTACAACAACATTAGAAGCACACAATTATGTTTTTCTTACAAGGGTCGACATCACTCACATGATTTATCATACAATTATGGTATCTAATTAATGAAAATATCATTGTTTAGCTATTAAATACTCTACATATTAAGAGTCCCAAAATTTCAATTCTCCAGATAAGATCCATCCCTGATTTTTTTATTTTTTATTTTTCCTTTGAAAATGACACGTTTATAGTAAGAAATATGAGCATTGTTTGGTAAAACAAAACCCAATTACACCCTGTAGTCACCAGGAATTCCTGGAAACGGGAACGTCTCCGAATAGCCAGGAATCACAAATATGGAGAACAAAGAACCCCTTATTTCAACGGCCAACAATGATGGATACGGTGATGAAGAACAAGCCAAGAAGGTTTCCAAGGATGAAAGATGGATGGTTTACTTCAGTACTTTTGTTGCTGTTTGTGGTTCTTATGAATTTGGCTGCTGTGTAAGTGTCACTCTTATTATCTGTTCATATTTTCAGAAAACTAGCTTTGATTTGTTCCATAATTTTTAATCCATTTGGTAAACCAAAACTTTTTGCAGGCGGGATATTCATCACCTACCCAATCTGCCATCAGGGATGATCTGAATCTTTCCATCCCAGAGGTTTGTTAAATCACTTGGATTACGTTTTCTGATTTTCTTCAGGGCAAATCGTAACTAGTGCTAGTAATATCACAAACATACTATTTACTTGTTATGAGATTGAATAACAGGTTATCCATCAGCATAGAAAAGGATGAACTCTATAAATAGTTGAAAGAAATTGCTGTAAAGAGTATGATGTATGCTGTCTCAGTGCCATTCTTCTTTAGAAGTATGAACTTTCTTTTTGAGTTTTCTATTACAAAAGCGCGAGTTTGTTGGACAGATTGAACTCATTAGCATATAAGTACTATGGCTTAGTATGCCGATTTAATCAAAATTTTGTACGTTCTTCTTGTTTTGCATTGCAGTACTCATTGTTTGGTTCACTATTGACCTTTGGTGCAATGATTGGCGCGATTACAAGTGGTCCAATTGCTGATTTCATCGGCCGGAAAGGGGTAAGCAAGATTGACTGATCTGATTTCTTATACTGTCTTTGCTGTTTGGTAATCAGTAAATGATGCTGTCAAATGTGATTTAGGCAATGAGAGTCGCAAGCGTTGTGTGTGTGGGAGGATGGCTCGCCATTTACTTTGCCAAGGTAACACTGAGATAACATCCTTTATTACAAATGTTATTAGAACGATGCAATCTTGCACCAAATCGACAAATAATGTGCTTCGTTTGTATATCTATTACGACAACTTGGAGGTGCTGAATCACCAAAGGTCTAGTGCAGATAAGAAACAGTAATTGATATTTGACTGGATTGATACAGGGTGTTCTGTCTCTGGATATTGGAAGACTGGCAACAGGCTATGGAATGGGAGTCTTTTCATATGTGGTAAACATTAACTTCTTCATCAATTCTCATGGCTGAAATGACCTTTTCAAAATGTCTTGATAGTCTCCTGATGATGGATAGGCACCTATCTTCATCGCTGAAATCGCACCCAAAGAATTAAGGGGTGCTTTGACCACCTTGAATCAGGTATGAAGTAATATCTTGCAACAGAGGTACAAAATTAGGTCAAATCAGTTTGTTCAGTGGCTAAAATCCTTGGAGCAGATGCCTTGTTGACAATTTCTGATTTTACAGCTCATGATATGCACCGGGGTTTCAGTTTCCTTCATCATTGGGACGTTGGTAACATGGAGAACATTGTCAATAATAGGTAAATGGTCTTCTATTTTTTAACTAAATATGGCCCTGATAATATATGATCTCTTCTTCATCCAAATGTGTTCAACTTGCAGCACTCGTACCATGCGCTGTTCTGTTCCTTGGCCTACTCATGATTCCAGAATCTCCAAGATGGCTAGTAAGATGCTTGAATTTGACTGTTACTATTCTTTCAAATTATCGTAGTAGAAATAAAGTGACCGAGGCAGAATGACATAAGATATATGTTTATATGATCATCACAGTGAGATGATCAATGAGTGATTAACACATGAGTATCCTACAGGCTAAAACAGGACGACAAAAAGAATTCGAAGTAGCTCTACAAAGACTTCGCGGTAGCAATGCTGACATATCTGCAGAATCTGCTGAAATTCAAGTTTGTTTCTTTCTCTTTTCTTTAGCATTTGGAAACTTCTGCAAAACTCTTGAATGCAGAAACTAATGGCCCTTCTGATTTATGTGGAATGCTCTGGCAGGATTACATAGAAACACTTCAGCGGCTCCCACAGGCTACAGTGGTTGATTTGTTTCAAAGAAGATATTTGCCTTCAGTTACTGTAAGCTACTCTATATGTCCTAATCTTCACCCGGATGAAGTTGGTTTATCTTTTTTTTTTTTATTTTACATTTTTTAAGCAAATTTGGATTATCAGATAGGAGTTGGGCTCATGGTTATTCAACAATTTGGAGGAATCAATGGAGTCTGCTTTTACACCAGCAGTATTTTTGAGTCAGCAGGTAAAAGTCCATTTCTCTCCATCACGGTCCATGTATCGCATCAAATTTCCTGCACAATTTCATCTACTTAGTTGCATCAACTACCATTTTTTTTCCATAATTTAGACAAAGATGGAATTTGTTTACTGATTTTCTTCTTATGCATAGGATTCGACCCTGCTCTTGGAACAATAATTTACGCCATTCTTCAGGTTTCCGTCTCCTACCCTCTTTTTGTGATGCAGAACTGAGACATAGGTTGTACATATAGGCAATTTTTTGTCTGAATCTTCGTTTTGTTGATTTATTAGATCATTATCACAGCAATGGGAGCATCTTTGATAGACAGAGCTGGAAGGAAACCTCTTTTATTGGTAAAAAGTTAACTTTTGCCCTTAATTTAATCAATCTAGCTATTACATACGAACTTCTATTTATTGAGATCAAACCGACTAAAATATGTCATTCTAGGTCTCTTCAGTAGGCCTGATCACTGGCTGTGTATTAACCGCGATCTCATTCTATTTCAAGGTGAATTGTCTGGGTTCCTTAGTACTTTACCATCGTTGTGATTACTTTTTTATTCTTAACTTCTGATGCAAAGGTAATCATGTTCTTGACAGGATCATGGAATAGCACAAAATGCGGTACCAGTACTTGCAGTAACTGGAATTCTGGTAACATCTCTCGTTCTAATCATGATTAAATCTAAAGATGTTTGAATCCAGCGTAACACTTCTGGTGTAACACTATGTATCATATTGTATACAGGAGATCCTTTGTATTTTTATTATTTAACTTACCATCTTATTAGTGGACTAACTCCTTCATGAAATCAGGTCTATATTGGGGCCTTTTCAGCAGGAATGGGAGCGGTGCCATGGGTGGTGATGTCAGAGGTAAATCCGTTATTTAGTATGCATCATCTCCCCATTCATTTGAGCTGACTATTGGGCCCTTTTCCCCTTCTTTGTGAAAGATATTCCCAATAAATATCAAAGGAGTAGCTGGAAGTCTTGCAACGCTGGTGAACTGGTTTGGAGCATGGGCGTGTTCCTACACATTCAATTATCTCATGGTTTGGAGCTCTTTTGGTGAGCAATTACAACAATGTCAACATCTGTCTAGTTACCACTCTTCATTTGTTTATTCTGAGAACTGTATGTCCATTTTGTCAATGTATTGTAGGAACTTTCATGCTGTATGCTGCAGTTTACGTGCTGGCAATCTTCTTTGTGATCTTCGTAGTACCCGAAACCAAAGGTAGAACATTGGAACAAATTCAATCTGCGATTAGCTCTTCGCACTGAGAATGCTGAGGCGAATCAGGGAAAATAGGATTCGCATGTTCTATCTAGGTCCTGAGATTGGTACATCTGTTGGTTCCCTTGTCTACAAATTCGTTCTGTAACTTAGCGAAACTATGAAGCATTTTATTGATATTCTCATTCTGAATCATTGGACATCTTATTCTTTATATACCACCATCTGTCTAAACTAGATTAAGCGCACAGCAATCTGTAAGTTGCAATGAACAATACCAAAATCTAAAACAAAACTTCAGAAAGCAAAACATAAGCACAAGTAATTTTCTATTCCAGGAAACCTAAAAAGTTACAAGAAAGATGCCGAATTTACACGAAGTAACTCTGTATACGTGAGCCTACAGTAAAACGTGCATTCCGCTACCATTTTAAGCAAAAAGATGAAGAAAACCTCAATATTAACCTGGTTTCCCCCTCTTTCATGAAAATCCCAGAACAGAAGATTAATAACCAACCAAAGTCATCATTTTTTTTTTCTTTTTACCAAATGGGTTCTGACTGTGTACTTTTCCATATACCCTTAGCTGGAGACGAATTATGTGTGATTTTGACAAGTCTTTTACTTGATGAATGTCGACCCTTTTTATTGTGGAGATAGGCCTGGTTTTCATCAGCTGGGATGGTATTTACAACTTTGATCACGTCAACTTTCACAATGTGATGATCAGAAGTCCCTTTGGATGAAAAGACTGAGTATGATCCCGGCACGAATTTGTATGGAGAATTTGGGGAAGATAGTATGTAATCCACCCGGGTTCCATACTTGCATGTCCCCTGCACACCTGAAAACACCATATTTTGCACAATACTTGAGAATGTAGCTTTTGGGAATTCAATCGATTAGTACATGAAAATTTGAACTTAGGGATTGGAGGTGGTGTAGTTTATACGTACTTTGTCCTTTGGCAATCATGACGACAGACTCGCATTCTCCGGCAAAATCCTTAGCATCTGTGTATTGTTTGCTCTTGAGGTACTTCATCACCTCAGCTTTAGGTATGGGTTTACCAATCTCTTCATAGTACTGCATTTAAGAAAGGTTACTGATTCATCAATCAATTTGGTCATTTCAGAATGTTCCCAAGGGCCACACCATGGAGACAAAAGAGAAAAACGATATGTATTCACTATTCACAGTGACTGACGTGACATTTATTCAATAACGTTCGTTACCTTGACGATGTCGGTCCATCTTTCTGAAGAGTAGTCGGTTTCCTCGAGTGAATTGATACCTCCCGCTAAAATGTGAGGAGTGTCAGTAGATTGAATGATTGCATTAATCTGCTTCATCCGCCAGTTTTCGTCTAGATGATCCAAATGGGTGCAGTAGAATTCGAATTCTCCAACTTCTGGAACATCGATCGTGGCCTTTAGCACGTTTCTGCATCCAATTTCAGTTCATTTTTAAACAAATCAAACACAAACTATGCAAAGTAGTCAGAGTATGACATAGGATCTGAATTGATTTTTTCTTTTTTTTCACATTTCCTATTTCATGTTTTTGCGGTCAAATATGGTCCTTTTGTAAAACTACTACTACCAAACTTTTATTACTGAAATTAAATGGCTACGTAATGTATGACATAAACAATGTAGTACAGATCAAAGTCACGTTTGCTGAAACTCTTTACAGTTGTTTTTTCAGAAGTTAATGCTTTGGATTTTTGCAATCAATGATCTTTTGACCTTTTCCAAGACAAAATTGTTGGGAGGAATAATTAGATACAATAAATTACATATTCTTTCCGTCCCAAAATAAGACTTATCCTGATTATCTTTTGCAGACGGAAAGAGTACTGTGTATTTTATGGAGTAGAGAGTCTAGAGACTATGAGAACATATTCCGAGTGGGATATTTTGGAGTGGACACGGATTTTGGAGCTTGGCTGTGGGGTTGACCAGAGAAATTGATGAAAAATGATACTACTACTAGTGTGATTAAGATAATCTGAGTCAGAGAGTTAGGAGTCAAAAGGTTCTCCAGGCAAACTTAAGACATACAGCTGGGAGTGTTTCCAATCTTGACAAACGCATCCTGGCGCAAACTACAATCCAAAGTTGGTTGGCCTAACCATTAAACTACGCATTTTCAGACAGCCTTTCCCCTGTTTTCTATGTACTGACGTCATAACAACCTCCATAACTAAACCTCCCTCTAATAAGCCACTAGTCTTAAGCCTTCAGCAATTAAACATGAAGGAATCTCTCTACTCTCTAGTGTTCTTCTTCAAGATGCTAATTTGAGTATGAAGTAGAATTACCTCAAAACTTGGACCCCATTTTGGCAGGAGGGTCAATTTGTGTGACCAAATCGAACTTAATTTAAAAATAACACGTAATTGTATCAAATGAACAAATTAAGATATGGCAATCAGAATATCTACTACATACCTGAAATCAGTGTCATCAAAAATCTTTTGGGACTTCCACTTCTTAATCGGCCACCGGGACAAAATGGCATTACCGTATTCCGGCGCCCAACTCTCGGCGAACACGTAATTCATCCCCAAAGCCTCCGCCAAATCCGACAACGGCTTCATACCTTTCTCTTCCTCTGCTTTCACGTCTTGCAACGCCAACACGTCAGCATTCAACTCCATCAAAACTTCAAGAACCGTTTTCGTACTCCTATAACAGCTTTGACCCTCAACGACTCCGTGAACGTTGCCGTGACTCTGGTAATTAGGCATGCTCATCGTTGACTTGATCGGACCCTTCCCTTTGACCGCTCTGTTCTCCTTATCGTCGTCGCCGGATTTCGACGCCCCACTCCGGCGCAACGAAATTTCATTATCCGGGAGATTGATCGAAACCCGCAATTTTGATCTGGCGAATTTCTGTTGCTTGGTCAGAGGCTCTTCTCTCATGGAACTGGAATGCAGGGGAGATTGCTTGAGTATACTTTTAGGAACACGATCAATTGACATTGATTTTGTTCTCAGATCAATTCTTCTGGGGCTGGAGAAATTGAAATTATCTGCTTCGTTGTCATCGAAATCGAAACTTGAGGAGGTTGATGATGATGAGTTGTTGTTTTGGTGATGAAGCATCGTCTTGGGAACCGCGGGTGCCATGGAGAACAGGGCAGCATTAAATGTCGCAACCCGGATTGGCTTTTCCGACGCTGACCCGCCATTATTATTATTATTATTATTATTAAATTCAGTGCTGGGATGAATCACGGCGGAGGAAGAAGAAGAAGGAGAAACTTCTTTTGCTTCGTTTTGATGATACCGGGTTCTTGTGTTGGATTTTTCCAGTTTCTTAATCACAACTTTTTGCTTCGGCCGGCGGTGGTGTGCCGGCGACAATCCCAGCTTCAAACACAGCCGTTTCAGCCTTTGATTCAGTGTTTGCAGCATTTTTTTTTCGTGCCGGAAAAACAGAACTGAAATGAAGAAGAAGAAGATCGAAAAACCCGAACCCACTAATTCTTCTTCTTCTTAAGCTTCTTGTAGAATGGCATGAAAATGCGAAATCAAAACCCGAAAACAAAAAAAAAATGTTTGAAATTTGTAATTTGTAACTTGAATCTCTGGCTTCTTCCTATCTATTAGTATTACTATACTATCTATTTATTTGGGGGGATTAAAAATGGGTTTATGGTAGAGTGCAGGAAGGACTCTTTCTTGGAAATGGGCTATAATAAGCTGTTTCCTCTGGTGTGTGTCTCCTTTACACTTTTATTATCAGTAACTATCAAAAAACCAACAATTATTAATTAATTACTAGTACAAGTTAGTAGTTGTGTGACATAGGAACAATATTTTATTCTTAGGAAAATCCTACATTTCGTGATTAATTATACTTTTACATACGGTCCATGCTGATGTAAGGGTTAGTGGCTACTACTACTTGGCCATGAAATACGTATGAACAAGCTTACTCATGTTTTATTCTAAAAAGGTCAATAGTCATTTTTTTTTAAAAAAAAAAAATTGGTTTCCTTTCTCCTTTATTTTTTTGTTTTGTGCAAAAAAGTTTTCTTTTCTTTTTGCTTTGTAGTATGTGTACTATTTTGTTTGGAGAGATAAATGCTTCATTTTAATCCCCCCTTCCATTATCTTTTAGGTTTTTTTTGTTACTTTCTTGGTATCTATATTTAACAATTCAAAGCTTTTGGTTCAGCACATTTAAAGTTCTTATGATTTTGGTCGAACTATATATTGTGACTGTGAGCCAAAAAAAAAAAAAAAAAGGAAAAAGAAGGTAAAGTTATAGTAATTTTTTGGGGGTAAAGATATACATATTTATTTCTACTAATTGGTGGTACTCCTTCCGTTCCGTAATTATTGTCCAGTTTGAGTTTTCATTTTTAATTTAAAATGTACTAAAAATGAAATCTCTAATTTTGTGACAGAAGAAGTAATATTTTTATAGATATAACGGTCGCATATTAGATTTTTCCCTAACTTTACTAACATTCAATACGTGTATACATGTAACCGGTGATCTTAATTAAGTCAACGAAGCGAATGAAACTTAATGGTACGATGAAGTAGAAAAATCAATGGACTAATAATTAGCTGTTTCGCTCAGTTTTATTATAACGATTGAGTCTATAGTAGTCGTTACTCGTTAGCTTCCTGTTGACTAAATGTTCATGGAGGAATTAATTACTCGACAGTCAAATATTATTGGAATACCTCTTCTTCATCTTTTTTTCTTTTCTTTTTTTTTCGTTGGGTTAATTTGAATCCTTAATTTCATCGCAAATATTTGATTCCGGCAACAAAATTTATATAAAATAAAAAATTGGAAGAGAGGGTCATGTGACCCGGAAAATAAAGGCCAGTTTGTTAGAACACGATCTTTTTGTGTAGCTTTATTAGTGCATTTTACTTTCTTTAAAAATATTCTAATGTGTTTTGGATAAAAATATGTTATCCTCTTTTTCCCTGAGATGCGTTCAAAAAAATTTACAGGTCAGACAAAGGCAGGAGACACCTATCATATCCTTAAAGATATATATATATATATATATATATATATATATATATATATATACCTCATTAAATCCGATCATTTCAAGCTTCTGTTCTGTTCGAAATATTTGAAAAGCCAAACTGCAAAATAAATATAGGCAGGTTGGAAGGGAGCTTAACTGCCCCATTTGATGTTTTGAGTGGCCGTTTGTACGAGAAACTGTGGTTATATTAGAAATGACACATTTATTAATGACAACGTGTAGGACATTCTCACCATTTCTTAACAAGTCTGTCTTCAAAGGGTGAAGTAGAAAATGCATATATGCATATATGCTTTAACAGTTATTCTGTTTCAAAATCATTGTCATGTCGACTATAAACAAGTAATAATATGTATTAATTTTGTTCAGTTTTAAATGCAAACCCTCAATCCAGTGTTTTCAATTATAAGTTACTATATTAAGTGAAAATTTAAACAAGATAATTATTTTTTTTTGGTGCAAACAAGGAGGCTGAAGCCTAATACTGATTATTACAATATTTCTTGGGTAAAATATACCCATTACATTATGCATGAGTCAAGGTTTCACCACATTTGGTAAATCCTCCAATCTATGATAGCTTCCCGGGCTTGAAGCCGCTAACAATACAAGACAATCTGCGACGAAATTCGCCTCCCGAAACTCATCACATTTGGTTGACGAATGTGATTAAATCTGATCAACGGGCACAAATATATGGTGCACTCCAAAAGCTTGGCGTAAGGCTAAGTTATAATTTTTGGGGTGTATTGTATATATTGGCAATCTTGCTCGGAACGCCACGTCACAGAGAACCCGGCGCACAAAGCTCCGATGAGGAGCAGTAGTTTTTTGATTAGGGCCTTTTTATGTTGTTAATTATTGTCATTATCTAAGAGAGGTCCAACCAAACACGCGGATCCTGATTTTGTGTCTCAGCAATTAATTTATCATTCTGCATAAATATGATTGGACCATCATGATTTTGACTTAAGAAAGTGATTTCTCTTTGTGCATGTTTTTGTGGTTCAAATACCTGCTCTAAGTTTCTAGATTGTTTTCTTTTCTTTTTTTTTTTTTTTAATATTGATCAAGTTAAGAGAGATAATTAGGTTGCAATTTTCTTGGTACAAAGAAGAGACCTAAACCTTTTAAATTAACACTTTCCGATTAAAAAAATATACTAACACGTTATATTCCAATCACGATTTAATTCCTGTTGATTACTATTACATTGCTTCTCACACTATCAAATTGCAAAATGAACAATACCTAAGATTGCATACCATTCAACACACCAAATCCAAACATCCGGTGATCGCAAGTTCGCAAGTCGCAACACGAATCAGTATAGTTGGGGTCAGCCTCATGTTTGAACTCTCATACTAATTTTTTCATTTTTAAATTTCTGCTCTCTTTTTTTTTTTTTTGTATCAGAATAAATACCATAATAACGTATAATACATGTCCCGTGTTGTGACCAACACTTATATTATAAGTGAGATACGTATAATTATGGTAATTCCTACCAATACTAATTGAATAATTGGACTTCGCTATATATTTTAGGTGCCTGATTTGTCCCACAACTTTTAGTAAAACAAACAACTCTAGAGTAATGCATGGATCATCAAGCACGCACACACACATATACACGTAATTTGGGGTGCTCCATACAAAGGTAAAAAGTTTAAAAACATAATTCAAAGTCGTACTAATTACGTTGTACCTAGCCAGCAGCCCACTCTTAAAAGATAAGAAGATGTACATAGTTTAAAAAATAAAATCAAAAATCAAACGGCAAATTTGAAGGGATTCGAGAAAAATCAAATACCGAACAGTACGTCTCGTGTTATTTTAACATAATTAGTCCACTAACTGGCTAGGTTATTATTGGTAATAGCAGTTAATTAGTCATTATCATCTGCTAATTAATTTTGTTTTATTCAACGAGAGGATTAACATTTTTTTCTTTTTTTTAAAAAAAAGCAAGTTGACCATGTAGATCGGAGAGCACCTAAGATCTCAGGGATATAATTCCATTTGATTCCGTAACTGCGATTTGGACTGAAAATGGGTGAAAGCAATTGAAAAGGGACGAATAAATCATTTTGATCGATCAGATGTTGAAATCAATCGCTCTCTATCATGACCTGATTTTGGGTAATTTCGTAATTCACAGCAAGTCAAGAAACACGACGGAATTAACCAAAACTTGAAGAAATTATTAACACCACATCAATTAGACGCTAGATCATAAGTAAGACCTTTCTACTTTTTATCTTTTTAGGAGGTCAAAATAGTACTACTTTTGTCCAAAAAACAAAAATAGTCCACGTCAAATTTAGAGATTTATAATATTTTTAGCATAAATTTGAAAACTCAATATGTACTATTCCCTCAGTCCCATAATTATTGTCCTGTTTGGGTTTTCATTTTTAGTTCAAATATTATTGTCCTATTTGGTTATTATTGTCCTGTTTGCATTTTCATTTTTAGTTGTTTGAGTTTTCATTTTTAGTTCAAATTTGAATTAAAACTAAAAATAAAAACCCAAACAAAACAATAATTATGAGACGGAGGGAGTATTTTTTTTTAATAAAAAAATGATATATTTAGTGAAAACAAATAAGAAAAAGAATAATGACTCACGTTGCATATACTAACTCCCTCTACTTTTTTTAATAGACGGAGTTAACACAATTTCTGTGTTCATTTCAAAAGCCGAGAGTTCGAATTTCCTTTGGACTCCAACCTGCATGCATTGAAGCATCTTCAACCTCTCCCTGGTGATAAAAGTTCTTTTTGCTTTCTAAAGCTAAAGGAAGAATCCAACTGAATACATATAACAAAGATACAAATGAGAGTAGATGACATTTGACAGCTCTACTCAAATCTACACCATTTCATGCGTCGAATCTGGGTGTCATAGATTCCTCTTCCAATTTCAGTGTTGTCATCTAACCAATTAGGGACATTCTTCACTTGTAATTTCATATACTTACGTTACTAATTCAGAATAGAATAAGACTGCAATGGTGATCGTACTATTTACAATATTAAAATTAGTACAACTTAGATACTATGATTATTGATGATTCTACTAACTCTCATAACCAAATTGTCGTCTGTTTGTTGTTAATTCATTCATTGGTTTAAAATAGTGACAAAATTGAGGAATATAATAATGTGGGGTGAGGTTACATGTGTGGCCTAAGATTTACTAAATCAAATTGGGGGACCGGAGACAGGAGAACCTATCTGTCTCTATAATCAGAGGGTTTTATTTTTTTGGGTTTTTTTTTTTTTTTCTTTCTTACAGCTAATAATCGTTTTGCATGATAAGCCATTTGGTGAATCTTTTCAATTATTCATATCTACTTACTACATTAATTATGATACTAGAGTAGTAAGTGATGGAGTATAATGTAAGATCTATGTAGACTTTACATGAAATATACAATTATATATTACAGGATATTATAAAATATTAGCACACATAAAGTGATATAATTAAGTTAAAATTTGGGTTAATAGTAATTAAGTTAAGGTGTGGTCCAGTATTGTGTAAAAACGCTAAAGCCTAGTTTTCGGTTCTGTGATGCGTGGAATCGAAAACCCTATTATATATTGGTTGTGGTCCTCGGATGAGCCGTCATACCAAATCTCTACTTCCCATATGTTAGAGGTTCCCGTAAGTGCTTGATGAAATCATATGGAAAACCAAACAGGATCAATGTTCTTCCTACTACAGATTAAGGTACGCTTTCGCTTTCGTACAGTTCTCGATAATCTGACGTGAAGGTCTCGGCGGTTTATGGATTTATTCTAACATGTAAAAGAGGCTAAAAAAATTGTAGTTTGTAGAGGTTAATTTTATAACAGAAATTAATTAAGATGGGCGAAAAGCTGAAAAACCTGAATGTAATAAAAGAGTCATAAGGTTTTAGTGTCCACTAGCGCCCTAAGTGATTAATTTTATAGGCTTCGAATAGTATTTACACATTCATAAATTAAAAAAATCCCACAACAGTTTGTCGTAACATTTTTAGCTTCTGATGTTTGCATCCACGAAAAGATTAAGTAAATATATTTTCTCCATATCAAAATGATACTATATATTGAAGTTTCATGCAACCAAGCAACTAATTAAGCGCATGTGTAACGCATTGAGTAGTTTCATAATATATTGATTTGGGAATTGTACATCAAAGATATAAATTGAGGTACGTTTAATTTTAACGGGGGACCACTATAAATGATAAATGATGTCTTCTCACATCCCAATTCGGTAATGGCATTGAAAACGCAATACAGAATGGATCAATTTCCCTAAATCATTCATGTTAGGCTTCAAACAGAGAGATGTGCAGCATTAATTATTGGTACGTCCATAATGTACTGGTATTCCATTCATTTGATTAATGTCCGGAATTTTCTTTGTGATTACTAGTAGGACATTACATTAAATCGTCGATGTGATTCGTTCGTCTTAACTACTCATGAACTCATGGCTGCAAAATATTAATTACAAAGACAATTATGTTGTTAATAATGCCTGTTAATTAAAAAAAAAAACACCTGCAAATTTATACACAACCTTTTCTTTTATACTACTGTTTATTTATCTATTTTTTTCACGAGAAAATATAAAATAAATCAACCATACCACTTTCTTCCCGGTCAGTAACTAGTCATGAATGTTGTAATGGAAATGTTTAATCGAAAAAAGTGCAGTAACTCTGAATGTTTAATATGAAATCCCAATTGGGATCGAGAAGACACCTCTTTTACAATAAAAAGAACGAATCATTGCAAAAAAAAAATAATAATAATACTCCCTCCATTCCAAAAATAAGTATCTTTTTAATAAAAATAAAGAAATTCCAAAGTAAGTGTCGTTTTGGGATTTTAATGCATTTTTTTGTTAAAATTTTTTTTATACAAACTCTACAATGACACTTAAATTTTTTTTATACAAACTCTACAATGACACTTATTTTGAAACGGAGGGAGTAGTAAAATATTAAAAAGTAAAAAACAAAACAGGAAAAATCTTAGCAAAAACGAAAAAAATTGAAACGTCGACAGCAGGGATCGAACCTGCGCGGGCGAAGCCCAACAGATTTCAAGTCTGTCTCCTTAACCACTCGGACATATCGACTGATGTTGTGTGGTGGACTTTTTATATCTAACTAATAATAAAAATAAGCGGCTACACCATTTCATCACTCTTTTTGATTTGGTATAAACTGGATAAAGAAGGACAAATGTCTTCTGTGCTAAAATAATAATTATAGTAGTATCTGTTGAACTAAACTAGTGCAACTAAAACCATAACTCAAACACACCATTGGGGTTTAAACGAAATTACAAAATGTTTTAATTAAGGCTTATAGGATTTATATACTCAAAATAATTTGTTTACATTTTCGTTTAAAGTTTCGAAAGTCAGTAAATTAATACTTATATTAAAATTACCAAACATTACCACCAATGCCAGATTGCTCGTCGCACGGTGCGGGATGGAGTCCGACGGTGGTGCAGTTTGGTCTCCAGATGGTTATTTTTATTTTTATTTTTTTTTTCCTTTTTTGCTTGTTTGTTTCTTTTTTTGTGTTGTTGTTAAAACACTTGTCTTACAATTGTTAAAAGATAAAGTATAAAAGAGATAAAAGTTTTAGATTAGTTTTAATCTTGTTGGTCACTTGTAGTGATCAACTATTTATATTTATCACTTAAATAAAATATAGTTAATTTACATGATTATCATATTTGTAAACTTGGTCTATAAAAAGACATCTAATGTATTTTATTCATTCAAGGAAATAGAAATGTAATCCTTCACTCCATTAGTTCATTCTCTACTTTTATTTTTTCTAAATAAATACCAATTTTCTTCTACAATTATTGTGATTTAATTTTGGCTCCCTCTTTCGACTGAGTGGAACAAGATGAACTCATGAGATAATAACTCATTTAATAAGACAGATGGAATGACTGCCGCTGTGGGCTTGATTGGGGATTGTTATGGTAGATAGAAGTGTAGGTCGACTGTGATAAATATATAGTTTTACACAATTATGGGGGTCAAAATTATTGTGGGAGTTATTTAAAGGCGTGCACTTAGTATGGAATTATGATTATCAATAGATGATGGCTAAAATTGATAGTTAGGGACTTAGGGTGGTGTAGCGACAATGTTTACTTCCGAATCATCACTTGGAGTTTGGGGTACATGATTAGTGATAATAAAGGTTAAACACATGTATAAAGAGACCAATTTTGCAACGAATTATTTGGGTTCGTTGATAATTATAACTGTTTTGAAAGGTTTACAATGATCAAATGAATCACCTTTAGGTATTAAACCCTAGCTAGTTGGAGTAGATTGTGTTCTCGGAACATATGGGGATTGCCAAATTACATACCCTAATAATTGCTCTCTCCAAATCATGTACCTTACGTTTTATAAAGTGCATTCTAGCTCCAATTTAACAGAATTATGAGTGAATTAACGGTGATGCCCATTATTGCCGTCAACTTTAATTATGTACCTTATGTTTCATAAAGTACATTCTAGCTCCAATCTAACATAATTAAGAGTGAATTTAACAGAATTAAGAGTGAATTAACGGTGATGCCCATTATTGCCGTCAACCTTCATTTTTTTAATATTTTCTAGCAAGACTTTGTTGAACAAACTATTACCTTAATAACAAAATTAAGTAAAAAAAAAAAAGGAAAAGTCTTCTTTGTCTCCTATGGTAATAGTTTGGGTAATAGTCTTCTTTGTCAAAAGTCTTCTTTTTTTAATATTTTTTACTTAATTTTTTATTAGGGTAATAGTTTGGTCAACAAAATCTTGCTGGAAAATAGTATTAAAAAATGAAGGTTAACGGCAATAATTGGCATTATCGTTAATTCACTCTCAATTCTGTTAAATTGAAGCTAGAATGCACTTTATGAAACGTGAAGTTCATGATTTGGAGAGGGCAATTGTTAAGATATATAATTTGACAATCCCCAATTCTTAAGGTATATAAAGTGAATTTTTCCTTGCTAAATAATACTACTAATATTAATAACTTTTTCCCCAAGTTTTCTTCTTGTCTCGTATGGAAATTTTTTTTGCTACTTTGCCTCTTCTCTATGGAACCTAATTGTGTTTACTTTTGAAAATATTTATTAATATATAATAAAATAAGGTGAATATGTACAATTTGATTAACAGATTTTCCATCCATATATATATAAAAAAATAGTTTCAGACACTTCAGTAATCAGCTTCTTTTTTCGAGATAAAATCATCGTCCGCAGCAGAGCCATACGCCTCCGCTGCCCGCCGCCCGCAGCCCGCCGCGTAGTTTGAATATGACGAAGAAGCGTAACCAAAGGCTTAAACAATTTGCGAAGGGCTGGAAATCCATGGGAAAAACCCTAAAGAAACTAAAAGGGATATTGGAACCCAATCACAATCTAAAGGAGAAGAAAAAAAAGAAGAAGTATCTTCACATCACCTCGTCGGAATACATGAAACTCTACACTACGGTCTACAACATGTCAACTCAGCTGGCCCCAAACAACCTCAACGATCTAATCTACGACAAGTACCGAGAGTTTTTCGACTATTATCTCGTCGAACGAGTGCTGGCGGTGTTGAAGCAGAAGCGCGACGGCGGCGGAGACGAGGTTTTTCTTAGAGAAGTGGTTTTCCGGTGGGAAAACCACAAGGTCATGGTTAAGTGGGTCTCCCGGTTCTTTAATTACGTCGACCGGTTTTATACCTATCGGAATGCGTTGGATTCTCTTCATCATGTCGGGTTGGCCCGATTCCGTGGCTTGATTTACGACGTCATGAAAGGTGATTTCAGGTAAATTAATTAATTAATAATGTAACTTCTTCTATCTTAATTTTACTTGGTTCCATGCATACACTCGTGCATTCTTTTGTCCCGCCTCGTGACCATAAACGAGATTTTACCAAATTATTACAACTCATAAAAAAATCTCTCCCTCTCACTTGAATAGTTCACGGTCTAATACAATTCACGAATTATACCTAATTGAAGGAAAATGTGATTAATAATAATTTTGGACAATGCACGACTGCACTTATCCGTACTCCGGTCCAAAATATACATTTTGGATGATTTTCTTTCACTTTGGTGTTTATGTTCATGTATACAAAGTTACATATATACTATGAAAACAAAATTGTCAATATTGCACTTACAAGCTTGAAGAAATGAAATTGTTTTAATTTGTACTACCTCAGTCCTTTAAAAATTAAAAATAAAAATTCCAAATATTATTACGTTTTCAATACATTTTACATACTGTATTTTTTTTTGGGGACGAAGGGAGTAGTTTATATATATATATATATATATATATATATATATCTTACTACAATTTATGGGAAATTATATATTATTACTTTTACCTGTTTAGGAATGCGACTGTGAGTTTGATTAATGAAGAACGGGAAGGTGCGCAAGTTGACATGGCTTTGTTGAAGAATGCAATTTACATGTTCGTTGAGTTAGGCTTGGGAGAGATGGATTGTTATGTGAATGATTTTGAATGTTACATGCTTGAGGAAACAACTAAATATTACTCTATCAAAGCTTCAAGCTGGATCTCTAAAGATTCTTCCCCGGAATATATGTCAAAGGCAGAGGAGTTTTTGACAAAGGAGAAGGATCGGGTGTCTCATTATCTGCACTCGAGTTCTGAAAATAAAGTGATGGATCGAGTAGAGAATGAGTTGTTGATCACTTATGGCCTTCAAGTGATTGAGAATGAGAATTTCAGGATTCAGAGCTTTGCTTAGGGATGGAAAGGCTGAGGACATTTCTAGGATGTACAGCCTCTTGTTGATTAGAGTTAAACTAGGTGTGGATATGGTTTTAAGCATGTTTAAGCAGCAAATTATCAATGAAGGAATGGTTTTGGTGCAGCAAGTTGAGGAGGAGGCGAGAAAGAATTGCACCGACTTGATGAGTGGATCGCGCCAGGAGGATGAGAGAGGTTTCATTGTTAAGTCTATGGAGATGTATGAAAAGTACATGAGTTATGTGATTGGTAGTTCTCGAATGATATTCAGTTTCGCACGGTATTCAGAGAGGCATTTGAAGTGTTTTTCAACTAGACGATTGGTGGTGGTAAGTCGAGTGCAGAGCTCTTGGCGTTGTATTGTGACAATGTGCTCAAGAAGGGCTGTAACGCACTGAGCGACGAAGCAATTGACCTAATCTCAAATAAAGTCTTGAAACTCGTCAAACTCATTCAGGACATTCTACAGGAAGAAGCTCTCTCGTCGGCTGATATTTGATAGAACTGACAATGATGATCATGAAAGGCTCATTTTAACAAAGCTAAAGCAAGAATTTGGTGGAAGTTTTACTTCTAAAATGGAGGGAATGATAACGGACATTCCATTGGCTAAGGAAATTCACAGCCAATATCAGGCCTACGCTGAGAACAATAAAACCAGTGCAGCTGATCCTGGAATTGATTTGAATGTTATGGTTCTCACTACTGGATTTTGGCCTAATTACAAGTCCCCTGATCTTAGCCTCCCTGATGAAATGGCAAAGAGTATCCAATCCTTCAAGGAATTCTACCAAAACACGACAAAGTCTCGCAGATTAGAGTGGATTTATTCATTAGGATCCTGCCATGTGAATGGACATTTTGAGGCAGGAACTATTGAACTGGTTTTGGGAACATATCAAGCTGCAGCCCTCTTGCTTTTCAATGAATCAGACAAGTTGAGTTATTCCGAGATCAAGACACAACTCAAGCTAGAAGATGAAGATCTAATCAGAGCGCTCCAATCCCTTTCGTGCTCAAGGTACAAAATCCTGAACAAGGAGTCCTCAGACAATAAACGAGTGTCTCATACGGATATGTTTGAGTTTAACTCAAAGTTCACGGATAAAATGAGGCGTATTCGGTTTCCGTTACCTGCTATGGATCAAAGGAAAAAAGTAGTTGAAGTGGTAAGCAGAGACAGAAAATCCACCATCGAAGCATCACTTGTTAGAATAATGAAAAGTAGGAAAGTTTTGAGCCATCAGGAGTTGGTGCAGGAGTGTGTTCAACAACTGAGTCGAATGTTCAAGCCTGATATCAAAGCCATCAAAAAAACCATTGAAAATCTCATCACTCGAGACTATTTAGAAAGGGATAAAGAGACTCCAAATTTGTACAAGTACTTGCCTTAATTTTCCAGAACTGGTTTTTCACAAAGATTTATCTATTTATTTTTACCTCTTTTCCTTCATGAAGTAAATGATCCACTTTAGGATTTGTAGTTATCTATAATAAGCTAATATAAAAGTCATGCTTAGCCAATTAATTTCTTACGATCTGATTGGTCGGGCGGCCGTCACTTGACATAAGACTTGCGTCATGATTACATCATATTTTTAATTAGGGTCAAATGTATCATTCTTTACTTAGACATTATATTATAAATTGATTTTTGGTATTCACGATCAGCTCTTCAAAGTCACCGGTATGTTAACCATTCAGTTTTTAACCTAACGGCTGTTATGGATTTTTAGTTGTGGGTTATACCAAATTGAAGGACACAGAATGGATTTCAAGTCAAGATCCTTATGTTTTCCTTGAATATGCTAGCACTAAATTTCGTGCCTCGACTTATACAGGTTAGTAATATTTTTAGGTTTCTTGATTTTGTATGTTTCTCCAGACCCCCCCCCCTCTTTTTTTTTTAATATACCGGGGAAGCTTTCGCTTAGCTTACAAAAAGATTAGATATCTAGACCACTCTGGGAGGGGCAGAGGATAGTCAAATAGCTAAAGCTATATCCAGGGAGCCAACAAAATATATAACCCCGATGCACTAGATAAACCTAGTTTTGCTAAAGAGTCGGCAACTTCATTACCCTCCCTTTTGATATATGAAATTTCTAGTTGCCAATGGCGATGAATGAGGGCTCTTATACGCAAGAGGACATTCTGGAGGCAAATGATGCGTCCTCTTCCGTTAGAGCATTGACAGCCATGATATTGTCAAGCTGCAACTGGATCTTTCTAAAACCAAGCTACCAGGCGATCTTTAATCCAAAAAAAAAGCCCCAGTACTCTGCTTCCAAGACAGAACAGAAGCCTAACTTCGCTGTGTACCCTGAGACCCATAGGCCTTCGTGGTTACGGAGAAGACCACCTGCAGCTGCGTCACTTGAAGCGATGGAAACTGCATCGTCCGTGTTGAGCCTTATCCACTGCCATGGTGGGGGTTTCCAGATTGGAACTGCACCGTCCGTGCTGAGCCTTATCCCCCTTTACACAATGTTTAAGTGCTACTTCCACTTGGATTAATTTGCGACGCATTACATCTTGTTTGGTTCTGCCTTTTAATAGATTGTATTGATGATTCATTGGATTAATTTGCACAAATTATGATTAGATGCACCTCGTCTTGCTGACTGAAGAAGGACAACGTAGGAGGACCAAAGAAGCAGCAAAATAGAGAGAGATTGTTTTTGTCCCTGGTCGAAGCCATGGCTCTCACTGCTTCGCAATTTTCGAAGGTTTTGGTGGTCTTTTAGTCTCACATCGTTAGAATTCCATTGTTAACTTGTTTTGACTTTAGGCTAAATAGCAAAAAGAATTTACAATCTTATTTGATGTAGTATAGATTAGGTTTGTTGATGGGATCAGATATCATTGTGTAGTCTGTTGATGTCTATGAATGAGTAGTGCTGCAGTCAGAATCAGAATGTTCTGATCTTTTTAATATAAAATCTGATTCTTGTTTATTAGGAGGCTTAAACGTCTATATGATTAGTTTTACATGATATATAAAAATTATTGATAATGACAGTGATTCCTTGAATCTAAATGTTAGGACAATGTCATATTCAAAATTAACGAGAGAGGCAATATAGTTATGAGCTTGAACTGATCATTGCTTTTGCAGTTGTTGTGATTGACCATTGATTTGTCTAAACTCAGCTTTACTAGATAGGAGTGCTGCGTTGGGGTTTTTTTATTGATTGCAAGTTATTCATGTCGAGCTCTAAGTTGTATTATACTGATGTATTATTCAAAATTTGCATTCACCTATGTATGGAATATCAGAAATTAACAAAGTGTCCATTAGTTCTGGCTTGTTCACCTTTTTGTGTGTGTTTATTCTTGGTGCAAAAGGTGGTGTATTACCATTGACCGTCTCCCTGGTTTCCATTGTGTATTGTTTTTCTTAATCCAGTTCTTGCTTTCTGGAGCACTTCCATTTCGAAGATTTACGTTCTCTATGCCTGCAACTTTAGGCGTAGCTACAAAAGTCTGTGTGGTGTACTGTGAAAGATGACTTTTGCAATTACTCTGCAAGCCTAGAAGATTCGTTTTTAATTTTACCCGATTCCTTTTGATGGTGTTCCACCTGCAGGTTTTGAAGTACTGTATATTCTAAGGAGTTGAAGGGTGTCATATCGTCTCTTGCTACTCTCCAGGATTCAGATGCACTTCCAAGAGCTATACTCAAGCACAAAAAGGTAGCAACCAACTGATGTGGCCTGCTCCAGCTGCTTTGGTGTTGGTGTTGCTATTTATATTTGATACAACAAAGTATCACATAAAATCATGAGAAAATCAGAAAAGCTTAGATGCCAGCATGTTATTCATTATAGACGAGTGTTTTATGGTTTATATTCTTACTGGGTGATGTTGGACAATTTCAGTTGCAGCTGGGGGTGAGAAGAAGAGCTTGTTGGTTTTGGTTTAAGAAAATGGTCAGTCCCTGGTCTATCATTTAACATTTGAGGTTGATTGATTGTAGCATTAATTTAATGTATGCCTTTCTTTACAACTTTTTATCATTTGTGCTCTTTTACAAATTTCAGATTGTATCTGTATTCCAAATACTTATAAGATAAAGATGTTTGCAGATTTGCTTCATCAACTCATAATTTCCAGTTAATAATCTGATATCTCTCTCTCTTTATCTTTCTGGTGATTTCATCGCATGTATTCATTCTGGCACTTTCTTTATGTTCCAACTCCTTCTTTCCTTCATCCTTTGCCACACGTAATCCATCTATCCTTATGGAGAAGGGTTGATGATGCCCAGTTGGGGATTTGTCATTCTCTTGGCTGTACTCAAATAGATTCATGCTCTGCTGCTGATAGTTTTTTTTTTTATTAAAAGTTCATTCATTAGGAGCGAAAATCATTTGCATCAATCCAAGTCGAACAACGATGATGATCCAGGTGAAGAAAATGGAAGGAGTAGCAAGCAATTTGCAAGGTGTAATCAGGAGAAAACTGATCATAAAGAATAAAGCAGGGAAGGATATGAAAATGCATTGCTTTGTCCAGGCAGGAATCCTAATTTTTATGTCGAATCAAGGGATGGGCAAGGTGACTTTTCTTCAGAGAAAGAGGGACTTAAAAAGCCTGAATATGTCCTACCAACGACTGCAAGAAGAGGGAGGCCGAAAACAGGTTCAAAACGGTAGAATATCAGGAAAGTTGTTGACCTCAAAAAATATGGAGCCAATGAATTGTTGAAGAAAATCAGGCAACATTCTTCATCTTATGGAGATCCAACTGAAAGATTGACTCATTATTTCGGGGATGCCCTGGAAGCTTGGATGACAGGAATGGGTACAGCTTTGTGCACATTATTTACAAGTAAAAGACCATCAGCTTTTGATACACTTAGGGCTTATCAGGCCTATTCATGGATCTGCCTGTTTCAGTGAATGTCAACATTTTTTGCTAACAAGAGTATTGCAAAAGCAATAGGCAATATGGCAAGAGTTCACATAATTTATTTTGGTGTTTTGTATGGTTTGCAGTGGCCATGTCTGTTACCTGTAATTTCCCTCCTAAGCTCAAAATCACTGGAATTGATCTCCCACAGCCTGGATTTCATTCAGTCGAGAGGATCGAGGAGACAAGGCATCGCTTGGCAAACTACGTGAAGCGATTTAACCTTCCTTTTGGGTTCCACGTGATCGCGAAGCGATGCGAAGCCATAACTAAGATGATCTGATCATTGACATGGATGGAATTGAAGCCTTAATTGTAAATTGTGTGTACGAGATGAGAAATGTCCCTGATGAAGTTATAACAACAATTCAGGGCAACCGGGATTTCGTCCAAAACCTGATCGGGCACCTGAATCCAGCTGTTTTTGTACACGGCATCCTGAATGGAACTTACAATGCCCCATGTACCATTTTTCTTCATTATTCGACATGTTTGAGGCCACATTGCAGCGAGAAGATCTTTGAGAAGGAAGTGACGGCAAGGGAAGTGATGAATGTGGTGGCCTGTGAAGGCAGTGAAAAGATAGAGAGGCCTGATAGTTACAAGCAATAGATTGTGAGGAATTCCGGGGCTGGATTTAGGCCAATGTCGTTGAATGCTGAGATCATGAGCGAACTGAAAATGAAGACCAAAATGGGCTGTCATAAGGAGTTTTTTGCTGGATGAATGTAATAATTGGCTACTGCAATGATGGAAGGGGATTGTTCACGATGCTCTCTCATGTTGGCAACCTTCTGAAAACATGAAATGATTAGATTTTATATCGCTATGGGGAGCTGACTTTATAAATTGCATGTCATCATTGTTTCATATCAAGCCTTCCTTCACTAATGATTGATATGATTTGCAGTGTTTCTTGCTTTGTTTTCTCTGAGAGCACACACATAATTGTTTTCGGAAGAATCCCTATTTAAATACTATAACAATGTAACAGATATCATCAGCAGTTGTTGATTTTATCAATCTGCAAATTCAACTAAGTATTGCTGCTCATTTAAAAGCTTCTCTTCCTCTTCTTTTTCTACTGTGATGTTCCATTAATTATAAATTCATAAGTGTATCTTCAATAGTTAATTCTTATGCTCACTCTGACCTAGATTTTTTGAAAGTTGGAAATCAATGAGTTTGTGGGCATGAAAGCAGACATGATCTTGATCGAGTTCAGCTGTAATTTCTTCATTACTGAATGTGGGGGAAGTCCTTTAATTTTGCAATCTGTGTGAATGGACCGAGAGTTTTACTTATACAGAGTTACAGGCTTTGGACTGAGTACTATTGGATTATGGGCCTCAATAATTTGAGGTTGAATCATCTTTGTTTGATTTAAACATGAAGGCTTCAGCATGATGAAAGGTCCATTTTCCTTACATTCACTTGTCCTAGCCAATTTCAATTCGATTTTCTTCTTCTTTTTTTTTGTGATGAAATAAAGTAACAGCTCAAATGTGTATACTTTGAGGTCATATTTCAGTAAGAATATACTATTACTTTGAGCCATTTATTATTAGTTTGTAGACGTTTATATATTTATTATTCATAAACTATGGAGCGTAACAAAAGAAATATGATTAAAGATAAAAAGATTTCTAAATCCCTAATTACGGGACGTTGGTAGAACTAGGTAATAGTAGTACTACACTACTACCTTTTCACTATAGTCACTTGTAATCAAATTTCTATGAAAAGCATTCTTCCATTTAAGCTTCTTTGTTAAAGGCATGAAGCCCACTTTCATCACTTGCAATGCATCAGAGAATTTTCAAGTAACCTTGATTCAGATTACAAAATCTCTTTTCAATTCAGATTACACAATCTCTTTAATGTTTAGAAACAATTTTGATAACTAAAACTTTCAGGATTGTCATATTAAAACTACGTACACCCCTTACTTTGTAGATTGTATCTCATGAACTGTACAAAATTGTATTAGTTTTGTGCCTTTTCTTCTAGATCATGAACTGTATTCTCACATTTTAAAATGTTCTTGTTCCAATGTAAGATTCAAAAACTATACTGAATTGAATACTACACGATGCCAAACGGTACTTGAAACACATAAAATAAAACAAAAGAAAAATTAAAATATCATTAAAAATTCCATTATTCATCACAAAATTTAATAAACATTATATTATGTCATAATATTATTAATATCAAAATTTATTTACAGTGCAGTGCAAATATAAACTGGTCGCGCAACGCACAACTAAGAACAAACTCAAAAAGTAAATAACGCAAAAAGCAAGAGATCTTTCTAGAAACGTGAAGTAGAGATTTTCCAATTTGCGCTACATTAAAGAAAAATCCTTTTAAACCACATAATAACTTTTGGTTTATGTTATTCATTCGTCTCAAAATTTAATAAAAAATAAATTCCGTGATAAAATTTTCTATAATAGATTACTGCAAAATAAACTGGTCCTGTGTGACATTAGGTTTTTTAATTAGGAATAAAATGTCATTTAAACAATTTAACAAGTTTTTGTTTAATTAGAAATTCAGAGGTTAAAATGACGTGGTTTTGGCCTTTCTATATACATAGAATCTAGAAAATCATCAAAAGTTACAAACACAATGTTGAATGAATTTTTCTAATTTTAAATTTTCTAAAATAATAATAACAAAACCAACTTAACTGAAAAACAAAATAATTACATCAAATTACTTATAAGGTGATGCGCGACGAACGCTGATCACTAATAACGTGAAGCAATACTTCCTCTCGCTTGTAGTACGAATCAAACATTGTCGTAGTACAAATCGAACATTTAAAGAAGTAGACGAAGTTGAAATAGGAGCGAAACAATTAAATTCAGTGATTAAATAAATACGGACTCGGCTCAGGAATCAAACAAAATAGCAGCAATTTAAAGGCCACAACTGTGATTGACACAGATGCATAAATTGGTGGATGTCAAGAAAAACATCCAGCCAAAAATATAAGAATAGCCTGAAACAAGGCAAAACTCCAACTATTAACAACTTTGGTTTTGCTAAAGTTTTCTTTGATCTGTTTTCGGGATTTTTCTACCTGTCCCCATCTTTCTAGTTTAAAATGTTAAAAGGAAGCATGCACATCAGACTTCACTGATTATGCATTCCTTCAAAATGATCCTATCTTTCAGCTATTGAACATCAAAGATGATGATGCTCAGGGTTGTTGATGTATCTCACTGCAATCCGCTTCTGGATAGGCGTCCGGCATGAGGGGCAATCATGCATTCCTTGCTTTTCATGGAGGGCATTACATTCTACACAAAGGACCTGATGCGCACACGGGACAAAAACCACAGACATCTCCGCTGTCAAACACATAACACATTCTCTGTCTGGGCTTATACTTCCCCCTGCCCCAAAATTGTCCTGGAAGACTGCCAATCTTTTGTTAACTTTAAGGGGCACCTGAAAACCCTGGGCCATTTTATTGCCAACTAAGCCACCACTTCCGTAGTTGCTAATGTCAACACTGCCTAAAAGCTCTGCAATGCGTGAAGACTCGGACTCTAATCTCAGTTCAGAGATTTCCCTCTCAAGCTTCTTAATCTCTTCCATACATTGCCTTGAGTTTCTTTCATCTGTCTCTCTCATGGTGTCTTCATCTGCTTTGGTCTGAGCTTTCACTTGTTCTGTTTCCTTCCTCAAAAGCTCGGCTTGCCCCTGATATTTTAATCTTTCCTTGTCTTCCTGCTTCCATAGGGCCTGAAATTTTGAAATCAAAGTCAATGGACATACGAAACCCAGTAAAGAAAAGCATAAATCAGGTTTCAAGAAAGGACATAAAGGTAGAGGCTGATAATAATATAACAGTGAACAACGGAGCACAGGAGATAAAGTAAATACCAAGCCTGTATACTGCAAGATGCTAAGAGAGAACAGACCTTCACAGTAATGAAATTCAAAGGCGTACGAGAAAATAAAAAATGAAGTTCAAAGACAAAAGGATTATTGAAATTATAATGACAGGAAGCACTTTCAGTGAAAATGATAGCATTCATCACTATGTACGTCAGAAAGATGCTAACATAGCAGGTCATTCTTCTAGTCTAGTTAGTTAATTAACAAGGTAGATGCAGCTAGCCAGTATCAATCATGGACAGGCAAGTGCAATACCTTCTAAACAAGAATTAATGCCAGCCTTGTTTTCAAAACCACAAGTCATAATTCTGACATATTGTTAAACATTATTCAAATCTTGAAACAAAAGTAATAGATATCAGCCTCAATTATGATTCAAAAGGAACTGATTCTTTCATATTTCTTCATGTTAGAGACTCAAGGAATGCAAAATGGTGAGTTTTCTTTCTTTAAACAGATAAAAATATCTCACTCTTCAAATGTGGTAGGAGGAATACCTCTATCTGGTTCTTGCGTAATTCTGCCTTTTCAAGTAGTTGTTGCAATTCTGCCAAACGGTGCTTTAAAGTAGCTAATTCTTCCTGCAAAGAAACCTTCTCTGTGTCTCCCAACTGGCACCTCTTCAGAGCTTCTTGCTCCTTGAGTACAGCTTCAGTCAAGTTTGCACTGGCCCTTAATGTCTGCAATCTTGCATCCTCTGCTTCGGATTTCAACACATTATTCTCCTCTTCAAGCCTGTGAATACTCGCATTAGCTGCCTCAATCTGCGCAGCAGCATTAGATATCGCATGTTCCATCTCAGAAAGTCGCTTCATGGAACCTTCCTCCAAGGCCGGCATCTCCTTTTTAAATTTATCAGCCTCTTCTTTTTCTTGCCTCAACATTTTCAGTTCCACCTGGTCCTTACTAAGCCTTCGAGTAGCCTGCATAATCTTCTCATTTGCCCAATCCTTCCAGACTTCAATATCTTTCTGCAGTGCTTTCATATGGGACACTAGTATCAATATAGTTTCCTCTTTATCATCTCGGGGGACATACTTCCCAAGAGAATCGTCATATGGGATTCCAGCATAATAATCAGGGACTTCAGTTGAGCTACTGTTGTTTTCAGCCTTTGGACTAGATTTGTCTTCAGGGGCTGAAGGCGGAGCTTTTTTACTGTTTACTGCAGGTAATGCAAAAACAGTTTCCTTCACAGACAATATATTAGCCCCTTGACTAGAGTTACTAGAAACACTAAATGCTCCTTCGGGAAGGGAAGCATTAGGTCCAATTGAAGTAGTTATTTTAGAATAAGTACTCTTCATTACAACTCCTGAGGAACCAGAAGGGGACTTTAGTGATTTGTCCAATACCATACTACCCCATGAAGTTAGCTTTGCTTTAAAAGCACCTTTCGACATACGTCCCTTATAACTTTTTTCAAAATGAAATGTTTTCTGTCGAAGCATGTCTCTCTTGGAATTACCTGTTGAACCCTTGCGGTTAAGCGAAGCCTTTTCTTCCACAAGAGCCTCTTTCAGTTTTGTAACATGCTCCTTACTAGTACCGAAGGATTTTCCACAGGATTCTAGTGAAGCAACTAGACTTTCTTTCCCAGCATTTGCCAAACTATGTAAAAGAGAATGCTTCAAGTTGCTGGGTTGAGTGTCAGCTGCAACTGTAGGAAGCTCAGGATGAGAATTTTGACCTCTTGGATCTGAAGGTTTTAAAGTAGAAGGCTTATTGAGGTTTGCATCACTTGTTTCAGAAGAACCTGGCTTCATTGACACAATGGCTGGATCAGGTGGGGTACCTTCTGAAAATTCCGGGATATCAAAGCCACCAAGATGTTCGCGATCTGCCAGGCCATGTAATAAATTTAGATCATGAATCAAGAGCTACCACATAGCTTCAGCAACCGTAAAACATTGTTTAACCTCCCTAACCAATGCTATCATCTCTAGTATAGTATAGTTCACCAAGTTGTCTAAGTTTTCAAACACAGGACGCCTTGAAGTTTCTAATTCCTTCTCTCTTGTCATAACTGCCAAAGCACCATCCACAGCATTTGATACAACATCTTTTGTTCCATGGTAAAGGCCACTCCTCAAAATAAGCTGCTCAGCAGTCTCCTCGCTGTACCCACTTTCAACTATCTTCTTAATAGCGCTACGGAAAGTCTCGAGCAGATTGCTCATCAAAAGTTCCTGAAGCTGACAAACAACAGGATCATCCCATTCATCCTGCTCAAGCTGATCCTTTTCATCTTCATTAAAATAAGTACCGGGCCCTGCCTCGTGTGGCTCAATCTCAAAGGGGATATTACGAAGTTTCTCCTCCAATAACTCATATCTAGGGAACTCAGTCAGAGAAAGGGCAGATACATCAATCATGTCCAGGGGAAACTCAGCTAAATACTTCCTCTTGTTTTTGCTTCCTTTTTTATAGGTTGTAATAGCAGAATACAGTTCACTCCTTCCAGCAACCTCAACAGTGTCGCCCATTGTCAATAATTCGACGAGGTTGATCAAAACTTAAGGGCTCAAGTCCTATAATCAAGCTTCCAAGTCAGAATAAAAGCTCCATCAGATTGGAAATAAAAGAAAGTAATCCAGTGCCGCAACATTAAATTAAAACAACAAAGAAAAGACATTCACAGCAGTAAACTTCATTCGGGTACGGTTGGCAGTAATTTCAGTAACTCCATGAATGAGGAAATCTATCTACTACTAAATAATTCGAGCAATGGAAAAATAACAGGCTAATCCTAGCAATAGAAAATATCCCCCCCCCCCCCCCTCCCAGAGAAAAAAAAAAAAGGAAGAATAACAATGATGAAAATAACCTCAAACCCAGCAATTCTGCCATTCCTATACTGAAATCAGCTAAAATAACACGTGCATTTCCAAATTGATTTCAGAACAGAACATCACGTTCATGCACCAAAAAGAGTGATCAGTGCAATCTGACTGAACAAAAAGAAAATCCCACTCGTATTACTCAAAATAAAAAATGGTAGTAGGCCTAATGGGGTCATCGAACAAATACAAAAACAAACTACTCTGACTATACTTGCACTTAAACAAGCCCACCAAGAAATATTTCCAAAATTTCTCCCAAACAGAAAAAAAGGGGGTTAATTGGGAAAAAAAAACATATTCAGCATTAAGCCGCCATCAACAGCTGCCTCAGTAACCTAAATTAACAACGTTTCGCCACCGGAACAGGGGAAAAGGGTGCAGCAAAATCCAATAAAAACCACACCCGAAAAAAACACAAAATAATCAAAACCCTCTTCAAATATTCCATCTCGAATAATTCAACAACGGTTGCATGTAACAAAAACATGAAACTGATAAAAAGAAAATAAAAAGCATAGGTATTCACTCGTACATATCATCACAGAAATTTTCTGATACAAATAGAGGGCAACCAAAAAAAAATCACTAATGGGTATCGTTTTATGCGAACCTGAGAAACAGAGAGGGTTTTTTTTTTTTTTACAGAGAAGCTGTATATCCAGGGGCGGCCACCATATTAATATTTGTGCAAATGTAGGAAGAGGCAGAGTGAAAAGTATGGTGGGATTAGTCGGAAGCTCTTTTTTTTGTTTTGTTTTCTATGGCCGCACCGCTCTCTCTCTCTCTCTCTCTCTCTCTCTCTGTGTGTGTTTTGGGTTATTTGAGAGACTTTGGAACCAGCAAAAACACTTCTTCTACTAATATTTTGGCTCACACACACACTCACACAGTTTCAGTGGCCCACTCTGCCTTCTCCTTTTTTATTTCCTTTTCTTTTCTTTTTTTTTTCTCTCTATTAGTCTTGTTTTCTTTATGCGCATTTCTCGTATATATTTATATTTATTTAATTTCATTAATGGAATGGACTAATTTGGCCGACTCTGTGACTGATTTTCTTTTTTTTCTTTCTCTTTTCGGATAAATATTAAATACACAAGTAGATTTTCTTGTTAAGGTTTTGATATTTTTTTAAAAAAATTATTTCCTCTAATTGAGTGAGAAAAAAGTTAAATTAGAAGAACTAGGTGCCCACTCTTACTACATAAACCCTATCCAGTGAGACAAATGTTACTTGGAGTCTTGGACCCTATTTCTGAGATTGGGCTGCGTACTAGTTGTGAGGTTTTGAACCTCCTATGTATTTTTTTTTGGACTTGATAGTTAAGTACTCAAATTGCTATCATTTTGAGTTAGCATATCTTAGATTGTATCAAGAAAATAATTGATAACCCAATCAAGTAATAAACGGGAGAAGAATTGTGATATCCACGTTAAATTTGCATAATCAAATATTATTCCCAGATAATGATTATATTATCATGAAGTTGAAGAAAACAGAAAAGAAAAGAAGTTCCAAATCAATATCTCAAAATAAGAGGAAGAGATTTATTTCCTTTGTTTGATCTGCTGGATAATACCGTCTGCGAGGGATTCATCATCGTTGTTCTTCCCAAAAAATTTGACGAATTCCATTTGAGGATCCATTAGATACCTGCACGTATACAATCAATCCTATGAAACCTTTGCAAAGATTCACTTCCCCAAATAAACCTACTTTTCCAAATCTTTACAAACAGTTGCAAGAGTACCCTGAATGTCAGCATGCAAATCATCTGTAGACCAAACTACATATTCATGATCATTGAAGAAGCAAACTAGCCTGTCTTTTCATTATACGAAAACATTGGAAGGAAGATAAAAAAAATGAAAGATGTAAACTTGAATATCCATCCGAACAGCTTACGAAATTTTTCAAATGCATGGATGTAACAACTTCAAATATGAGGGATGTATGATGTCGATTACTTGACCAAATTAAGTGTTAGTACATACATGACAATCGAGTGATCGACCAGGTAGTCTGAACCTTCTTCTTCCGTCTTCATGTAATATACTCTATACGCTCGAGCAGCTTTTTTAACCTCATCCACACTACCCGTCAACCCAATTAAATTAGGGTGGAATTCTGAATAAGTTCATGAAATCAAATTGGCAAAAGAAATCAAACCATCTGAAAACATTAAAGAAAAAGGGGAACTTTTTCGTCCTGGCATGTAGAAAAGGCAGATACAAAAGACCATCTTTTAGAAAAGGCACCTGTAACATATGCTCGGACTTGCTCAACCGTATCTCTCTCAGGATCAACTGAGATGAAAACAGGGACAATTTCGATTCCAGATTTTTCTTCTGCAGCAGTTAGCGTTGTTGTAAATAGATCAAAAAGGCAAGAACGAAAAAAAAAATAAAACTGAGCTCTAATTATCAATAGCACCAGCAAACATGTTTCGCAGGGATAACCAAAATTCTTCTGAAGCTTCATGCACTATTCATAATCCAATCAAGTAACAACATTCCTCGTCTGTACACTTTGAATTTCAATAGGATGATAAGGAAACAGAAGGATCCCTTGAGAATTAGTCCTAAAGAAATATGACAAACAAAAGATGCATGACAGGCTTGACAGCTAATTATTACTCCGTCCTAAAAAATAGTCTACTTTGAGTTTTGAGATTAGTACTAAATGCGGACTATTTTTCTGAGACGGAGAGAGTATTACAAAGGCGATATTTTCTGGTAGCTTGCACTTAAAATAAAAAGCAGAAATAATAAACAAAAATGCTGAAGCGAGATGTGTCCATGTGCTCATTTGATGGGTTGAAGGCTAATGGAGGCTATTCCTAGCTCCATAATGTACTACTAATATTTCTAATTTCTCATAAATGAAAAACATGGCACCAAATAAAAAATAATGCTGGAAAGGAAGAAAGCTAGAAGATTTGCATTCTGGCTTCACCATGCACAAGATGCAAAGATTATTCATACTAGCCGTGCGGCAAAATGCTCCATATTTAAATCTTTTCAAAGTTCAAAAACTGCTTTTTGTCGCGGGAGAGGGGGGGTGGCACCATAGCAAAAATTCAGTATGAATCTCAGCTCTATTACGGGCAACTTACTTATTTTATCAATTGCAGAAACAAGCTTCTCTAGTTCCACTGGGCAAATATCTGGGCAGAAGGTGAATCCGAAGTAAATTAAGGTCCATTTCCCTAAAAAGCTTTTCTCAGTTACAGGCTTCCCATTGTGATCCACAAGGCTAAATGGACCCCCGATTGCAGCTTTCCCAGCAGATGGACCTTGTTTTGCTGTCTTTGAAGCATTATTGATTCCTGCATTGCCATTATTACTCAGATTTTAGCCTATCATGATAACGACATGATGCAGCAGCCAACTTACTATACTAATATATATGCAATTACTCATAATACTTGAGCTTCGTGGTGATTACAATTGATACGTAAAAGATATCAAACTTGTCTCCACCTTCAATATGTCTCTTCTTTTCTCGGTCATAGTACCAAATCAATGCAGCTCCAGTTGCAAGAAGTAAGAAGAAGCTCATCCACGAAACAGGCTGCAAGAAATAGACAAATTGTTTACATTATGTATCCCCCACTTGACCATCTCATAAGTCTCAATATCCATGAGACAGACTTAAAACCTATTGGATTTGAATAAAGAAATTGTTAGAAGATAAAAAGTTACAGTCTTTAGCAAGTCAGAATCTGAAGTTAATAAGATCTCACAGGTGTACATGAACTAATCATTCCCAAATAACAACTTTTGCTATGAAGAGGGTGACAGACAGCATAAAAACGCAAGTTCAAAGCACATTGTCAAATTGTAGTCCAAGTACAAACGCAAAAGTGCACACTGAAAACGCAATTCTTTGAGAGGTGAAAGAATATTAGTTGGGTATAGACAAAAACAAGTTAGAGATAAATGAAAATTACCGATCCTCGGATAGGCTTCCCTTGCTCACTATTCTTCTGCGAGCCATCTTTGGAGCTTTCACTTTCATTTGTCCCCGAGTTAGAACTAGCTTCAGAAGTTGCATCAGAACTTTTTGTTTGATTCACATTAGAAGCAGTACTACAAAGAAACCTTTGGTTTAATCTTGACAATGACGCTACTCCACATTCACCCCGTCGAAAATCCTGAAGAAACAATGTTCATTTTTTCCCCAAGTTTTCAAATGTAATTCAGGTAGGCATTCTAACAAACATGTTAAGGCATATAAAGATGGACAGATACACGGACCGTTGAAAAGAATAGTCGGGATCCGGAACGAAGCATTTCAGGGGTCCTATCGTGAATAAACTGTGACGGAGGATTAGTTTGTGTTGAAGCTGATGTCAGCGTCGACTTACATCGGCACAGCAAACCAGAGTTTGAGGACAAAGACCGGTATATACCACGAAGACGGTAGTTTCGCGCCATTGCACTGGCCATATAGCTTGATCTCTATTCCACGAATTCAAGTTAGAAGAACAGAAAATTAAAATCAGAACCAATGAAATCCGGCATGAATTCAAGGGTGAAAAAAGGTTGAGCAGTAGAATGAACAATCATACCTGTGGTTAATAATAAACAATTCAAAAGAAAAGGCAAAAAGTGGACAAAAGGAGGCCAATCGTAATTTAGGATTGCTGATTTTGATGGCGGTGGAATTGACAGATAGTAGAAGTGAGTAAGTAAGTCAGGCCGGTGCCGGAAGATAGCAACGGCGAGGAAGTGACTGTCAGTGACGGCCGTGATGGATTGAACAGTGTGCTTGAGCGCGGGAAATGGACTTCCATTTTTCTCCTTCTGAAAGCCCACAAACTAAGAATAGGGCTTCCAGTTAGCTAATAATCTTTTGGCCCATGAAAATTGGATATCCAATGGGATTCTGGGCTCAAACCCCTTACCCAATTTGGCGATTTTGCCGCCTTATTTGCAGGGGACTTTGCAAATGTAGAAAAACAGAGGCGGAAACCTGCAGGCAGTGGAGCTGCTGAAGTGAAAATGGCGGAGAATCCGAAAGTTCCAAAGGTATGATGATCTTGAACCCAGATAATACGTCTTTATTTACTACAGTTTTCTACGTTTGAAATCATTCTCCATGGAAATGGAACCCCATTTTGTAGAATTGAATTTGATCGGTGCTTTTGCAGACGCCGCGGATGGCGGATGTATGGGCGGTGCAGTGTGACAGGTGCTTCAAATGGAGAATTATTCCGACCCAAGAAGAGTTCGAGGAAATCAGGAGCAAATTTATAGAAGAGCCCTTTCACTGCAGCAAGAAGCCCGGCGCTTTCTGCGATGACGCCGGCGGCGATATCGAGTACGACGCCAGCCGGACTTGGCTGGCGGACAAACCAAATATTCCCAAAACCCCAGTTGGGTTTAAGCGAGAATTGGTTCTGAGGAGCGATTACACGAAGATGGATGCTTATTATCACGCTCCCACTGGTAAAAAGCTTCGGTCGGCGCCCCAAATTGCCTCTTTTCTCAGTGATAACCCGGAGTTTAAGCATCTGTCTGTCTCGGATTTCAGTTTTGTTAGACCGAAAATTCTGGCGGATATCATTCCCAACCATGCTTCGCCGGAGGAGAAGGCTACTCCACCTCCACCGCCGACGCCGGAGACTCCATGACTTCCAGTCAGTTTTTCAATGGAATGAAGTTCGTTGGTTCAATGGGTTAGAGTTCCATTTTAACAAGTTTTTTTGCAGATAGGTTTATTCGTATTGTTGATCTGTTTCTCGTTTTCCTTCCACTTGCATGTAAAAAAGTTGGCCCCAGGCGGAGCTTCTCCTTTCCCTGTACATATTCTTGTTCCTTTTTACCCTAATGTCGATTTAGTTATGAAAAAGATTCAATCTTTTTGCTACGGTTCTCAGCCTTCTTTATCATTCATTTGCAAAATCTCAGTTACCTCATTGTAATTTGGACTCTAACTATCAAATGTCAAGTTGACTGAAAAAACATCGAATGTCTCCGGAGGGATTTCTACTCTCTAATCTCTATACTAAGCTGACGACATGGTCGACAAGAGGGCCGACGAGATGCAAAATTCACATCAGCATGATGCTCTTTGGCAGGCATTATTGTAAAAAGAGAGAATAAGAGAGCTCCTTCAATGACAAATTGGAATTGTAAATTTTTATCATTTCCTCAAAAATTGGTTTGAGTATATACCCTGACCAGCTATTTACAAATTTCCATTTCTCTAACAAATTATGAGTTTGGCGACATGCAAAAACGCCACTACAACAAACACCTCTATGGATTTTGTGTACAACAAATGATTTCTTCCCAACTCCCAACTAAAAATTTGAACCTGGGAAGTGTGGTTATAAAAAAACTCTGCAGGACCCAAATTCAAAATGACTACTTCTGGTTAGTGTTAAACTATACGAGTTAGTGTTTTAACTATATGCTGCTGAATTTGCCAAATCTGCTAGTCTTGTTTGGTGTACTCAAGCAACATATGAGGTGACCTATATATCTTCACTATTGTCCAGTACAAGACTTCCTCGACTCCAAGCTCACCCTCTGCCCTAGCAGCATATATATCCTCACAGATTGCGATCAACCTGCAAAACCCAAAGAGTTGCTTTAGTAATACATGCAAAGGACATTAGTTATGCAGTTCTTAGCAGTTATACAAGCTTTTATTCCACATTTCATTCTGCAAGTCTTTCAGACAGATGCATTTTTAACATTGCCCTTCTTTCCCTAGATAAATATATCTCATTCAGGTGCACATAAGAATTAGGCTACTAGAGTTACATTATTGGTACTATTTAACATTATGATCCCAAGAGTGGTAGTTTTAACTATTTGATGCCAGGCAGGGAATTCCATCTGAGATTGTTCTCTCTTTGAAACATATGCTCTTCCCCAGCTTAAGATTCCGCTAACACTCAAAGAAATTCATTCCGAAAAATACCTACCAGTAGTTGAAATCTAAAGAACAATCATTTACATGTATATGAACCTAATACGAAACAGTAAAAGAACAAATCAGAGCAGTACCTGTCACATGAAGGGAGATTCTCATACGGTATCCGCATGCGCAAATCAGAGCACTGCAGTCTTATAAATCGGCCAACTGCCAACACAAATGTAATGTAGAGACCCCAAATACTGAACTTGCTCAGCGTCTCTCCAAGGAAACCCTCTGATATAATTGCGATCGACTTGTAAGATTAAGAGATAAAAAAAGAAAACAACAGTACCAACTGCACTAGTAATTACCATTCTGTTTTAATTGTGAAAGAATTACTTGCTGTCACACAGGCCGTAGCATACAGTTTGAGTGAAATACGGACAATAACATAACAAAACGAAGAACCCATTCTGAAGAATCAAAGTAATTAATGTGCGAGATTAAAAGGCGAACAATCTCTAATGACTTACGTGGGGTTTCCTCAGATACAATAATTGCCATCGGCCCCTTCAATCCTCCACAGCCATTAACATCAAGGGAATTAATATCATGGAAGGACCACCACTGAAAACTCCCATTATTAAGGACAATGTCAGCACCGACATCATTTGCCTGTGGTTAGCATCAGGCAAATATAGCTGGTATAAGTAATTGCAAACTAGTGGAGAACCAACTTCACCGGCAAAGCGGCAACATCAAAAGAATCAACATATGTCATTTTTATAGACCAATGCCTATTACATCAGAAATTAAGCATTTCTTTTGGATCTAGCAAAGATTATCTCACATTATTAAGTGATACTGCTCATATATTGGCTAAACAATCAAAAGTTTCAGCAAGCAAGAAATCATGGATACATATAAATCCTAAAATACTGGAAATTTAAAATACGTATATAGGGTGCATACAAAAGAAACATACAACATTATTAACCCAAGTTACATGGATGCAGAATGCAGATATATAGGGTGCAAACCAACCTCCTGTTCAAAAGTCCGAACATCACCCGAACCAGTTACACGGAAATATCTCGGATAGATGTTATGAACCCTAAAACTGCTACTAGAACCATTTAGGACTTTCTCAACTTCTGAAGGTTCAGGACAATCTAAAGGATCAACTGGCCGCTCAAACTTAACAACTTCCTTGCCCTTTGGTCTATCTCTGGTAAGAATCCAAGAGAACTTAAGACCCATCTCTCCACTGAGAGACTTTACAAACTTTCTCTGGACAATATCGGGCACAAGCCACAAAGTACTGGCATCAGATTGACAACAAATAAGTTGGATATCACGTACATTGTATGTACTTAGATAACCTTGAGGATCAAGATCAATAGCAGTGTCCAGTTGATCCCATGGAATTTTTTCGCATAAAGTTGTCTGGTACAAGGTCAATCTCCCGGCATCCGTCTTAACATCAAGCTGAACAGTAGCATCATTAATGGGATTTGCAATATTCGTCGGATTACCACTGCTATACATCTGCCATAAAAGTTTAATTAGTTGTACGGCCCTTCACATTGAAAAGGTAACAAGATATTAAAAACTCATGACCAACATTTGAATCCACGAAATTTAAGTACAATAACCTGTCAAAGGTTCACGGCAGTTAGAAACAAAAAGACAAAAAGTTCATAGTGCAAAACAATGAAGGTCAAAGTGCATTTGCTACTTTTTCAGAACCTCGGCGCAAGCCTACAGTATACTTTCCAACACCCCAAGAAGAGCAAGACATGATACTTTCCAACACCCCAAGAAGAGCAAGACATGTTTCTCCGAATGAAATCATGTCATGACTACACAAGCCACATCTCTTCATCCTGATTAACTCAACCTGGAATCGATCCCCCCCATCTTATTCAACTTGAAGCAACTCGTAAAAGAAACATTTTCCTACATGCCCATCTCTCCATCAAATTACAACCAACTTTACAATAACTCAGTGGAGCAATACGTACTTGATTAGCATAATAGCATCTCAGCACAGAGGACAGACCACATATTAGCTCTAAAAATTATTCAAAGTATTTTTGCATTATTAAGAATTTCCACTGCTTTCTTTGAGAGTGAAGTTTAAAGTTGAAACATGACAACGAAGCATAAATTCATTTGCAATCATCATTTTGCTAATGATTTCAGTAAATAGATGAAATTAGTGCACCTAGACGGAATGGACAATACTTACCAGCATAGGAGCCCAAATTACACAAATCAAAATGAAAAATAGGCATATCCCATTGCAAAATTTCGTCATTTTTGACTGCTTTTCTCCTTGTCTGTGAGTAGCCCTGTTAAGAACAGCATCGCACTTGACAAGGTACAGGCTTGCATTAATGTCCTCCAACTAAGAAAATCAAACCAAAAATAAATGTCAGTTTACAAAAAAGAAACACAGTTTATTGACTTCCTTCTAATGAAATTCAATCCACCCAGAGAAACAGCTTATGACCATCAGTTCAAGAGACTTGGTAACTTACTAGACTTGTGGTTGATCGTGTACATAATGAATTGGAGTATAAAACTAAATCAAAGAAGTGTTTATTATTCATCAGGAATCGATCAAGTGAACCATATTAATGCAAAGAGATTCGTCAACTGAGGTTTACTGTCTATGAAATCATCTTTATGCAGTAGAATTGAGCACCTTACACATTGCAGACAATTTTTGGAAGTCAACTAAGATAAAGATTATACAAGTAAATAACAAAAAATCCACCCCATACAAATTTTGAACATTCAAAAAAACCTTTTGCTTAACTTAATACATGTCCATTCCAAGTTCTTAAGAAGTTCACTTAAAGGATCTCCATCTCCAAGGTAACTTAGAGAGCAATAAGATGATTTGCGATGGAAACAAGATTCAAAATCTCCAAGCATCTTAAACCTCACAAAGGACATCTACAAACTACAAAATGTGAGGAAACTCACCTTCAGCCAGTCATACATTGTCAATGATGTAGTTGTGCATGACCAATCAAGAACACATCGTAATTCATACAGGAACGGAAGGGCACGATAGAGTCGATACCCTAGATAGTTAACTCGGGAAACTTTGCTGGTAAGAAACTGGCGATATAAGGTGCTCTTATGGGGAACACCATAACGAAGTTGCATGGCTTGAAGTGACAGTGAAATCGCTTTAGTCAGATATATTGCACGAAGAGCCAATCCTGCGGTGTTTTGTTGAGATGTATCCATATGCCAAGCATATTGAGTTACAGCATAGGTAAAAAGAATGAGGTTGAACACATAGAAGACAACTTTTCCAGTAGCAAATGAACAGAGGTAGATAACACGATCCACTACGATCAAGAAGAAGATAGCCTACACGAATAACATTATATTAGAGTCGTCATTACAAACAATTAACATAAGGCCACAACAGCACACTACTCATAGACTACTTTATAAAAGAGATATCCAGACGAACATAAGAAACAAAAAATATCACGTATTCAGATGTTCGACAATCATGAGACAAGAAGATAAAACCGGTCATTCAAAATGGTAATACAACACCGCTCCTCTATTAGATTTTCTCATCTTACCAAGCTCTACGTCAGTTTCAGCTTTTAGAACGAAGAAAGTATCCAAAAAAGAAAAGGGAAGATATAAGGTACGGTAAGCATACCATCAGAATGAACACAAACTCTTTGGGGAATTGGTCCTCTAGCTGATAAACCTCAAGAAATTCACTTTTGTTCTTTATGACAGATTGGTAAAATATGGCCACCAAAAAGAAAACAGTTAAGTCAGCACCAAATATGTAGGCATAGAGATCAACTTCTCTTTTGCCACCTCCAATGACAGAGATTATAGGATAAGGAAATCCAATTCCTTCCGCCAAACCACTATGCTGTGCCTTAAGGATCTCTTTTGCTACATCTGCAGCAGGGGTTAGCGACCCATACTGTTCTTCTGTACTACACTCTTTGTCAGATGTAGCATACACCACTTCAAAAACAGCTAAGGCAACATTTGGGTTTTCTGTACTCTTTTCAATACTTTGAATCTGCACTCTGCTAGCACAAGGGCAATTAATAAGATTTTCATTCTTGCATTTCTCTTTATGAACAAGCTGCAGCAGACGATTTATTCCAGATTCTATCCTCTCAGGCTGGATTCCATCCTCTGGCCATATGTGGACATCCATTGACAACTGCACAAAGTATGGAGGAGATTCTGCTTCTTGTGTCAGTGATTTCCAATACCTGCTGCAACTTTTAATCACAACCTTAACCATCTTTCTCACTAGTTGGGCCAGCTCCTTTACCTTACCACTCAAGCTGGAAATCTCAAGATTTTGCTTGCGGTGCAGTAGTCTCACCTTGCTAAATCCGGCCGAGAACCACTCACCGTCTTTGGCAGTGATAGAGCTTTGTACGAGAGTGAATAGATACACAAGAAAAAGAGGCAACGAACTTATCACAAATGAAGACGTTATCCGTTTTGCAGGAAACCCAAGTTCATGAAGAAGGTCTGACTGGATGCTGAAACCACAATGTTGGATTAAAATTTGATACAGATACTGGATCAGGATATAAAACTCTGTGTAGATTAGCATGATGACCCAAAAAGTGTAACTTGGCCCTGTGTTGGCACAAAGAGCATATAAGAAAAGAGCTGCCAGGTATACCATTGAAAGTAAACTGAAATTCCACAAAAATACCAGAACAAAGCAACAATAACAAACAAAATCATTGTTGGACCGCATCTGAGACCAGATATGATTCAGAATCCGGCCAATCTGCAGACTTGCAGATTCAGAAGTCCTGCTCCTGTCAGATTGTATCGAAGATGAACGATCCAATGACGGACGCCAGAACTTGTGGCTCTCACTCTCCTTTAATGTCCCATGCTCAACAGATGTGGGCTCATTTGGATCTGAATCTTCATGCGAAATGTTAAGAAAGCTGACGATATTGTTAACTGCCAGATTTCCTATCGATTGTACTTGTGTAACACCATCACCAATAAATTGGACAGCAGAGACCAAGGGGTGTTCTTTTCCTTCACCCTTCCCTTTCTTTCCTTTGTCAGTCTCCATAAATGACGATTCTCTTTTACCTTCCTCAAGCTCAATGATCTCACCAAATGGATTATCTGAGGACTGCTTCATTAGTTCCGTTCCAAAGGTACTATCTGCCCTCATACTAATTGGGGAATCACACAGATCAAATGAAAAGCCTGAATCCGGATGATTATTGTTATCCTGTTTTTCAAGGTTCTCAAAGTTGATATCGGCATTCATGGTGGCATTTTTTCTCTTTCTCAGCCCCTCACTTGCTGGAGAAGTATCATCACCAACAGTGCTAGGGCTCACATCATGAAGCTGGATTTGTAAATTGAGCATCTCAGACTTTATCTTTTCCACTTGGGAATTGCGCTGACGCTTCTTCTCCTCAGATTCACGAATATGAAGAAACTGTTCGGTTTTCCAAGCAGCTTTCTTCTCTTGCTCACGTACAATAGCTCCAATTTGTTCAGCTTCAAGATATCGGAACACATAATCGAACTCAGGAGAGGAAAACATATATGACTGCAGTGATACCAGAGCAAATATGACTATCTCAACAAAAGCAGATCTCGAGGTAATCCGAAACCCATAGTCGTACTTGTAGAACCCTATCATCTCATATATGTAATCAACTGTTTCACACTTCCCCGCACTGAAATCGCCCACGAAGGGAGATTGATAAGCAAGAGAAAGAACAATAACACTGAAATTGTAGATCCGTAGATATTTAAAAATTTTGTTCTTCTTCTTTAGTATGGAAAGCCTCATCCTGAAGAAAACCAGAGCAAAAGCAAGATATCCTAGGTGCAAAATGTCATACTCCAGGGTTCCGGTAATCAAGATCAAAGCAAGCACGAGATCTAAAAGATGACAGTAGCAATATAGTCGCAAATAGTCGAGGAAAGTCCACATGCTTTTGGTTTCAAATGACAGATCTCTCCAAACAAAGGCATTTCTCCGCTGCGAAATCATGTGCCGATATGTAAATGACCCAGAAAAGTTCGCAGCACGATCTGCTCGGAGCTTGAAACATGCAAGCAGAAAGACTAAATAATAGCTAATCAGCACCCGAGGATCATCTACAGTAAGCCCTGCAGGAATTCAAAGCACGGTACATTAACCTTGGTTGTCAAATAAGACTTTCACATTAATATTCAAGAGGGATAAACTACTTAAAAAAGAATGTATCCACGTACAGATGGACATATTCACATAGATTAAGAAGTCATACCCAGCCAACAGCTTTTGCAAGTGGTGAAGTATATGTTTGAGCTTTTCCAACAATCATGGCAATGCACGTTACTTCCGCTGGAGCCCTGCCCATCTGAAGGCATAAGATGCTTCCACATAGCAAAATACTCAAAAATGAGGATGAAAGCAAACAAGAAGACAAATGTTGGCCATAGTTTGCGTATGATACGTCGCTCTAAAAGAGCGCAAGCAGCCAGTAATGCAATATAGACCATGGAAATGGCATTTAAAAGAGCAAAGCTGGCCAAAAGCAGTGCAATCATACTGATCTCCAGCCCAAAGAGATTGAACATGTTCTCTATCCAAAACTTCAGGTACACCTTAAATGTACTCTTTTGCATTTCGAATCTCTCCTTTTTCAAGGCAATAATCCTCTTCTTATTCCACTTATGACTCTCCTTCATACTCCCCCACATACCGGCAAGCGAATGCTTTCTAGTGCTTGGATCCTCATGCCTGATTCCACCTGAGGACTCAATACGCGATGATTGGTTTATAGCAGGGCTAAAGGAGGGCCATGAGCTGCTTGTGCCTCCTTCCTTTCTTGATGATGCTCCACCATGATTTGATAATGAGTTACTGCTTTCCCCATTTGATACTGAAACTAGAGGTAAAACATCTTCCTCTGAGACGAAAAGCGGGCAAGGTTCCTCTGACATGTCTCCATTTAAGAAAAAAGTGGGCATTCGATCCAACCAACGGAAGATATTGTACTGAAGAGTACATGCAGCAATGACCAACACTTTTGGCCTCAAACCAGCTTCAATACCCCAGAAACTGGGTTTGTATACTTGGAATCCCAGAAGAAGGGACACATCATAGTGTTTTTGTCCAGGAAACATCTTAGCATATTTACCCCACATCTGAAACAGATACTCAGCTGTAACTAGAAGGCCAGTATAAATTAAAAATGATTTGGATGGAACCCGAGAAGCTTTTGGCAAAGTTGAGCTGAAGATTAGGCCAACCAGGTAGAGAGCACCAAATGCACTAACCGGAGATAATGAAGCATAAAACAGTGCAATTAACAAGATCTTCTCACTGTGCCAAATAAGAAAGCGTTTAATGAACCCCAAAATCCCAAAATGCGATAAATCAGGGTCTTCTTCTGGTCTGACATATTTACTCTGTCTTCTCTCGTAGCTATACAGTTGCATTACAACAACAATGGCCAGAGATTCCCACACATTTTCTAACAACGACGACTCAGGGTCATAACCAAAATACAACTGAAGATCAAGTTTCTGGGACATCCACGCCTCAAAAGTAGGAAAAATGCTCAAACAATAAACAAGAATGAAAACAGAAATTGCATATGCTTTCAGTGGAAACCAAAGGCGGCGCCTAGTACGCTCCACAATCTGTCGTCCAATAATCCACACAAGGAGAAGAAAAATGTATCCAAATGATATACAATTCGGCTGGACCAGGTAAGTTGTTAGCAAAATTGTCAGAAATGCTATATAGGTGCCCATGGATCTATACACGGACAGAAATTTCTTCCCTATTGAGCCAAGATACAGAGCTATTTTCTTCTCTGAAACAAGAATGACAAAAATTAGTCTTGTAGAATAATAGCAATATTTTAAAAAAAAAAAACTGAAAAAAAAAGAAAACTAAAAGACTAAAATGAACAAACTCATGGATGTTCACAATTATCTGTCAGCCAATTATGTAACACATGGGAGTATGGCCTCTCCTCCCAGTCAAAGCCAGGAAGAAGTAACATATATCAATGCCTCAAAAAGCTTATAGCTTAATGCCACAATATAGTTACTAAATTCATCCAGACATCCACATTTATCAGAAAACAAGAAACCAATAATAGCTGGTCATGAGAAAATATCCATAAAATAAATAACATGTCATTATTGTTCTGCAGCCATTAAATATGATAAACCAGAGTATCTTGTTTGTGAGCAAGTTGTACCATGGGAGGCATTGTCATGGCTGTCCCTGGTGCTTGAGGTGGCATAAACCGACAACAAAACTGATTTGTTCAGTCCAGCTCGTAAAATGCTAAAACCAAAAGGACGGCTAGGAGTGTGCTGTACAATAGCAGAAAAAGAAAACAGCATTTCTATTCCATGGTTATGCATCGCACAGAAACAAGCAAGCAGAGCTATCTCCAGAAAATCCCAAGAACTATCACTTTCAAGAAGACCTGCCGAAAATACCCAGTGCAACCAAGCAAGTTAAACCAATTTGGGCATGTAAAGCTCCTTCAAAGAAATAAGCTAAGTGATGCAATAAATCGCACCTAACTGAGAAAGGATTCCCATACTCAAGGACCCTTTTTGCTCCAGTGTTTTTGAGACCAAATTAAGTTGAAGAATATATAGCACGGCAAAATGAGCCTCACACAGAAGAATCAGAGATTGGCGTGTTCTTTTACTGATGTCATGGCTCAGAAGATACATAAAGAAGAATGTTACTGCAAAACATGACAAAATCTTAGGATTAATAATAAAACTCCAGTAGAAGAGTTAAATTCTTCGCATCTGCCAATTAATCAAAAAAGAGGCATTAGAACTAGAGAGGCATTGGAAAAATGCCTGACCTCCTTGAAATCTTAGATCAGTAATTCACACCAACTTACTATAAATAGCATGGATGAAACCGGGTTTCATTGCGATAATGAATATCAACACCAAGACAATAGCACGAGAGCATTTGCGGAGTCCCCAGGCTATTGTAGCCACAATCAGTACTCTGGTTTCTTCCTTCACTGGAATCATAGAAGATGAATACAAATGAGGAAACAGCAGAAAATAAAAGGACAAATCTCAGAACTACTATGCTAATTGCCATCTGGAGAAGGGGAAGCTATTGCAACGGCAAGATCTACGTTTTAAAAACAATTAAATGCTCAATAAACTGAAATGGGGAGGAAACTACATTTTGTTGTTGGTGGCAACCGAAAGACAATCATCTTCATCGGTTAGTCACATGATTTTCAAAATGGGGCAGGGAACAATGATGTCCCAGCCCAACCAACTGGTAAAACTGTTACATGCAAGCAAATATCATTTCCTGGGTCAAAAAGATGGATCTGGCATTAAAAATGAGTTAATATTCAAATCCGCTCAGAGTAATCAAGAATAGCAGCCCCCGAGATATATCTTATGTTCAAATGCCAAGTTGTTGCTAAACAAAATAGACAACATGAAACACTGGAAGCACTTTTTTACACTAACAAAAACAGCTTCAAAGTTTTACAAGACACAAGTTATCAGGAGACTGCTTGAAAAGACCTAAGAAGAGGTAAAGAAAGAACTACGAAATTTTGAGAAGGAAAACAGAACCATTATGAGTTGGAATTACTCTATAGCATTAAAGCACCTTCCTCTGTGTAGCTATTGTCCAACAGTTGCCTCTCCTCATCTGACACGCATAGAAAAACAGTATTGCTGACTAAGTTACCCAGAGCGACAAGAATCCCAAGACAAAACTGAGCAAGAAGGAAAAATCCAGGAATAGGATAATGCCACAACCCAACCATCTCCCAGATTTCCATATCCTGATCATAACAAAGCAGAAGTGGCTGTCAACTATAAAAATATGAATTTACGAAACAAAATGAAGTTTCCTGTACATAGAACTTTACCTTTCCAAGTTTCCCATTCATGAAAGCAAATGACACATTGAAGATATATGTGCTAACCGCCCATAAGAGAATGAAGACGAGAAGCAACCCATTCAACCGGTGCAAACGAAACAATGAAGGAAACACGTATAAAATGTACCCAACATATGCAAGCAATCCAAAAGCACAGATGCTGGCAAAGTGGAAGCTCCAAAAGGTAAGCGCAAACAATGAGACCTATCAAATTTAGAGATAGAGGATTTTGAAAAGTAGCGCTCAGCAAGTATCCTTTAAGCCCCAAAAAGAAAAGATGAAAACATGAAAAGAACAGAATCTTACATTAATGTAATACTTACCGGGAAACCATATGTGAAAAAGTTAATAGTGAAAAAGCGGAAAACTGCTCTCCTTAAAAATACATTCGCATGCCTCACACCAGATCTGTGCACAACTAAAACATATCAGTAAAAGATGATAACTAAAATAAAACACAGAGGAATCAGCAGAAAATAATGCCTTTTTCTTTTTTATCTGAATAGTGAAATTATGGAGAGTGAAGGGGCAGATATAGAAACAGTGATTTCCCAACTGTTTCAAAGTATCTAAATTCTATCATGAAAACTGTAAGGATGTCACAAGATCAGGTGCTTATTGGTCTGATTTTTTGAGAAATTAAGTACACACAGAAAAAATGGAAAGAAAGCTTCTGAACCACGCTTAATAGATCTCAAAGAAGGTAAACTAAATCATGCAATATACAAACTATGCACTTGAAAGAACTGTAATTCGTGTGACCCAGAAACAATGACAGACTTACCTCAACTCCCGAATAAAAAAAGGCTGTCTTGAGGGAAGAAGCTGCTCAGTCAAATTACCCTCTCTTATGGACATTAGGAAATCCATTTCCTCCAGATCACGTTTCACAGAGGAGAGCTGCATTCATATAATTAGTCAATTAGTTTTTTCCTTCCCTCCACAACAACCATTCAGCCTCAAAACAATTTTAAATGAATATTTTGAAGAGTATTGCACATCTTAACAACAAGGAGCTAAAGAACATTAAGAATGCAATACACACACCATCACATGTGTCTGTTTGAAGAATTTATTGACCTGCACAATACACATACCACGTAGTAGAATGCCAACAAAGAAAGACTGGAGGATATTTTTTGCAAATCTGACTTTGCAGACAGTTTGTAGAGACCAATAAACTTTGCTATCATATTGAAAATCCCTGGGAAGCCAACTGGGAGCTGATACACGTATAATAAGCAAATACTGAAGCCAGCATATAGCCATAACAGCTTCCACCACCTTGAACATAAAATAATCCAAAAAAAGTATCAGAAACGAAGAACATGTTGTTTTCAAAAACGTTTCTCAAATGGGGAATCATAGGAGAAAAGGAAAGGAAATAAAACGGTGCCACAGTTATTAATAATACCTGAAAAGCCCCAAAAAGTTGCTTGTTAAAGACCAATCAACAAGACCAATACAGCTGCATACAAAAAATGGTAAAGAAAGCCATGAAGGATTACTAATTCCCACAGCCAACTGAATAGCAGGTAGCAACAAACAAGAAGCCACCCTAAGACGAGAACCTTCAATATAAAGAAAAAAGTGTCAATTACTTTTCAGAGGAGAGAAAATATAATACTTAAATTGAAAACAAAGGGGCAAAAAGATAAGTTTTGTAACAGGGTTCAACATAATCAACTTTCCCAACCTTCAAATTGACCAAGTTGAAACCAAATAATTGAGACATCCCTTGGACACCAAACAGAGATCATCCAAGAAAAAAGTGTAGATGCAAAAGATTCTACACAGGTATTCATCTCCATCAAAATGTATATCCACAGAACAATATAGCAACATATGATCCATACAGCCAAACAACAGAAATGGGAGAAAGGCTTAGAAGTAGTTGTTACCGTTGCGGAATTCATCTCAATCATAACCTCAATAGAACAAATACAAAAGACTAGCTTGGTAACTTTATGCTATTGATTTTTAGAAATGAAGATATATTCTGAAGTTTTCATACTTGCAAATAAACTTAGCAGAAATCCAATGCAAATTCAACTTGCACAAGAAATACAGATAACTTGATTCGAAATACAAACACATTCAAGAAACATTCTAATGTATCTCATTCCAGAAATAACCCTGCCAAAAACCTAACTATGCTCATTCTAAAACATTTGTCTTAAGTTGTATATAAATTATAATTTTTAACCAACACTGAGGCTAAAATAAAATGTACAATCGACCCATAGAGTAATCAAGTGCCACCCATCATTCTGATTTTTCCTAAACATCCTCAACCTCAAAAGCGTACTTTGAAGCAAACAAAACTTATAAGAGGGCAAATAACAGCAAACCATAAACCCTGAAATAAATAAAATAAAAATAGATAGAAAACAGAGATATAAAAAATCAGCTGCTAACCTAACTGCTCAACCACTGAACTGAAAGGTCCCCAACAAGAGTTTTGGGACCGGGAAAACCCAAATCTGTTCCAGTGAATTTCAGTCAGTGCAAGGACAGCCACTAAAAGTTGGATAACCAGTAGATATATAACGATTGGGTATCTCCAAGACTGGACTCTGCAAAACCATGTAACAAGCTTGTACCATGAAAATTATCCAGGCAGAAAGTAATAGAATTAAAAGAATTCCATTCATTAAACCCTATGTAAAATAAAGATGAATTCAACTTACTTCAACAACCCAATGAGCTTCACCCACCAGGCATCTGCTACCATCCATTCTGACCCCACAATGGCCCAAATGGCAAGAAAAATCACTTGTAAAAGGATAACGACAACCGAGAATATGAAAATGCACCACAAGAACGAATTTCTGTATTTGAAACGAAATCCTACAGAAACAAAGACATAAACATGTATTGTTATTTCTGTTAGAAAAGACTCGATGTAGCATGTAATTGCCACCCATTGTAAAGCTGCAGCCATTGACTACAAACTACATAGCATCCAACCTAAATTTCTAAAATATATGGCAAAAGGCTGATTCTAGAAGGAGACCAACTAACTTTGTAAATCTTCACACCGATTTAACAAATTACAACAGCATAGAACTGCATGCAAGTAGCAAAAGAAGTGGATTCACTACCTCTTTTAGGCGCAATGAATCGAATTACAAGAGAAGCCACCAAATTAATTAGGGATATCAAACTCCAATTCAGTAGCCCAGCTGCAAGAAAGCCACAAAAGTATAATAGTTAATAGATAAACAGCCACCAAAGACATATACTGTACATTAGCTAAAGCAAGCATGTACGATCAAGCGTGAGGACCTCCATGTTTCAATTCAGCCAGTCCAGATTAACAGAATTACATCAAATATCACACGATACATGAGTAAGAGCTAAAAGGCATATTCATTAAGAATGCATCAAGTGTCCCACTATCCAAAGGACATTTTACAGAACTTACGATTCACTTTTCTAGATACAAGCATATTTCATTTCCAGCAGTTTTGAGTTTAAATGTGTACAATGACAACAGTAATTAAACCTTTATCACACTGTTAAACCTCGGATACTTTGATCATATATCATCACCTCACTATGCCAACACACATCTTTTCATTGACTTTCTTGTAGTTCTTTTTGTAAGTCTTTCCTGACCCTTCTTTTAAAAGGAATCAATGTCATCATTCCTTTGTTTCATAATAATTTGAGCCGGAAAAACTAAAAGCTTCTACACACATATTTCTCTCATGTTTTACAGATAAGACATCTGCAGCACTAGAATAAATGCATCTTATTTCTATACCCTTATTTTCCCAGAGGCCAAAAGGAAAGTAGTAAAACGTTGATAATTGCTGCTATTTAGTAAATTTCTATGTCCAAACTAGTTTTCCACCATTGCAGAAAAGCCCTTCACTCCACCTCAATCCTCAAAGCTCACTCCAGGAGCTACTACTAATTGACAGCTAAAAATTTACACAGCGCTGAGAAAAGAAAAAATAAAAAAAAGGAAGAATGTGCGCAATTTCACTCATTCAGTCAATTCAACTCATCCTTCACCTGCAAAATCAATAACAAAACGCCGTCGCCAATTGAATTGCCAGAAAAGGGCCAGAAAAGTACCTATCAGAAGTAGCAGCGGCAACACAAAATCCCCGAGAAAGCTTTCCATAGTTCAGTCCGTCTCTTCAATAATCCAGCCCCATTCGCCCAAAAATCGATCGGGGCCAGTCGGAAACATAGGCTTCTGCTAACTTGATCCGGCGCGAAAATCCCAAATCATATCTAAGAACTGACGTATAAAAGAAGGTTTAATCAAATTACAGAATTGGACCAGAATAAGGAGAAAAGATAATAAAACCCCCGGAGAGAGTTACCAATGGTAATTCTTTTCATTTTTTTTCTTTTTTTTTCTTTTTTGGATAAAAGATGTTATAACTTTTACATAAGAAAAAAGATAGAGGCCATGAAAATAGTATAGTAAAAATTCATAATGACTTATATTTACAGGTCAGAATGTAACTTTTAGGAGTAAAAGAATGTAACTAAAATGTATCAATAAAAGAAAATAAGAAGGGTCATAGTACTTCACCTACATTACCTTTTTCACTATTTATGTTTCACTATCCATATCATTTTTCTATTTTATTTAAGAAAAAAATTCATATCATTTTTCTTTTTGTATATGGTATTTTTTAGGAAAAGAATACATGTAGTAAAAAAATAAAGTGAGATGAGATAGTGAATAATGTGTTACACGTGTATTTACGAAATTTTCATTTGTTAGCTGTAGTTAGAAAGACTTGCACTTGGTAATTTTGCCTTTGCATTAGTCATTAGATTTTTTTCACTACAATTATAATTTCTCTGCTTTTTTATCTATAAAGTTTTTTTTTTCTTTGTCGTATCTATAAACCCCGTTATAGCAAAAATCAAGTTTTGTCCAAAATTACACATGTCAAGATATCCCTAAAATTCTCCCCGCTAATTCTTCACCAATTATAACAAAAACAGAACCAACGTAATCCATTTTTTTTCTTCAATTTTTTAAAAATCATATTTCAAAACTAACTCTCGATTCCAAATTAACGATCAACTTCTCTATAAACCCCATTATAGCAAAAATCAAGTTTTGTCCAAAATTCCACATGTTAAGAAATCCCTAAAATTCTCCCCGCTAATTCTTCACCAATTATAACAAAGACAAAACTAACGTAAAACTTCATCTTTTCTTCAATTTTTTAAAAATCATATTCCAAAACTAACTCTCAATTCCAAATTAACGATCACCTTCTAATTCAAAAATGATTTCTCCACACGTTCATATTAATAAGGGAACTAATATTTGCAAAATTCTCTTCAGTGAAACAGAGGCTATAATGCATAAATTTTGAATCGTTCCCTCCAAAATGGTAAATCCTTTACTTAATTACACATATACTGCTTTAGGAAGCCGAATAAATTTGCTTTATTAGTCCTGTTTGATCTTATTCTAATTCAATAAAAGTGATTTTGCAGAAGAATTTAGATCTGAATGAGTAGGCAAAGCTGACAACACCAGAAAGACAAACGCAAATCAATCACATTTGTGCAGCCGAGAAAATGAAAACGGCAGTTACGGTATAAGGAAAAACAGTAAAAGGCGGTGATTTACGATTTTATAAGTTGCTATACTTTTGGTTGAGAATGATAATTCTGATAATTGGTTTTAAAACAGAAAAGTGATCAAAATAATGCAAGAGCCTTTTTTTCAGGATTCGTAAATCGTTTTTCTTAATTTAGCACATAATGTATTGAAGCAGTTCCTTCTTTGGTAAATATATTGTCATGGTAAATGATACGGCAGAAGTATTAAACATGAAGCTTTTTGTTATTGGAAATTCTTTTGCATTGTGGACTAATTTTTACCAGAAAAAGAATATTGTCAATATTATGTATGGTTCTTGATTCGTATAAGAAATAAGTCAAATATACATTTTTCTTAGTCTTTCTACTCTATTAAACCCCACACACACAAAAAATAAAATTACGATCTTATTTATGCAATAGTTCTTTTCTTAATCTTTTTTAAAGATTTCATTGTCATTTATGATTGGGTTGATGACATGTGTAATTGCTGATAAATATTACTTATTGTGTTGCAAAATGATTGTGCATTTATGAATTTTTAGTTTGATACAAAATGTATTATAAAAATTGAATTCTAACTACATAATAATTCCGGGGCAGAGAGAATACATAATTCTGTAATCTATTTGACGCAACTAAACAACATATTATGCTCTCTATATTTTGTTTATTCTGGTAAAAATTGTTTACATTGAAGAAAAAAAATAACATTATGTACCCGTGCGAAGGCACGGGTCCAAAACCTAGTATTTTATTATTTGGTGAAGTTTAGGTGATTATATGTATTTTGTTTTAATGTTTTAATAACTCTAAGAACAATATTTTCTTTTAAAAGAGTATCATGTTAAAAAATACAATCTAAAAATCTGATTTGGTGGAAATGATAATAATAGCAAAAATGCTAAAATTACGATAATCTTTTCTTATTTATAATAAGAACTAAAATTTTTCAATCTTAAATCACAAACTAAAAATCATTTTGATTGAGAAAATTATAGAATCTCGTTCGCGTGGGTTAAATTTGAATTTGTTTATTTTTCACGATGTTCACTTATTTTTTATATGTTTTAAGTGGTTGGGGATATATTGTAACATGGCATGCATAGTAGTGTACTAAAGCGGATAATTTATTTATTTATTTATTTATTTTTTGAGATGGAGTGTTGTTTTTATTGATTTGGTTCAATCTAATTTCGATATGCGGCGAGAAGGAAATTCCAAAAAATAATATGGAAAAGGAAACTTCTACCAACATTTTACATGATTTCGATTTCCTTTTCATTCAGAAAGTTGGTGTTTCCACATATAATTGGAAATTTCATTCCATGATTGCCCATTACCAAACTTAATTTCCAGTCTTATCGTTTTCCATCAAGTTAAAAAGGAATTTTAGGTCTTTTTTTCCTATATAAAATAAATCTGAACTTACAAAAGTTATACAATTGGAATAATTCTTTTGCATTTGGGAAATAATCCAAGATTCGTCCTTTTTAAGAATATCCATATTGTATAAACCCCTTTGCCGCAAATTCCTCAAAACTTTGAAGAAGCAACCAACAATTAAAAAAGAAAAACACTAATTCAATTGGAAAAAAGGAAACTTCGTAGCTTTTCTAGTTCTTTCCAGACATGGATGGACATGGACTCTGCAAAATCTGCTTGCAGTTGCTGGCTCTAATCTGCTTTTGCTCTATTGCCAAAGTTTATGGCAGCTCCTCGAATGGTAATTTCTCAAACACCACTCATCACTCATCTCCTTCTTTTGCTTTTTTTCCCCCTCTTATCAACAGAAATGTTGTCGTTGAACCAGAAAATTGAGAGCTTTGTTAACTGATTGTGTGTGAATCACATCACTTTTCTATAGGGTTTCCGTTAGTGAGGAACATCAGTGAGATTCCGCAATATAGCTATGGCAGACCCGGTTTGTCCGACATGACTGTTGCCGGTTCACTTCTACACGGGCTTAAAGAGGTGAAATTTTTTAGGGCAACCTGTTAAATTTCTTTCAAATTTGATGGGGTTTCAAGAATGTTTGTAGTTTTTCCTCCTTATCTATCGTTTGTGTGAGATTTTACCTATTTGTAGGTGTAATTTGTTTCACCAGGTTGAGGTACGGATGAAACATTTGCACCTGGAACTCACACCCCAATTCACAGGCATTCATGCGAGGAAGTGTTTGTGGTACTGAAAGGGAGTGGCACTCTTTATCTTGCATCAAACACGGATCAGAGACACCCTGGAAAACCCCTTGAGTTTCCTATCTATGCCAATAGCACCTTTCATGTCCCTGTTAATGATGCTCATCAGGTCAGTTGGTGGTTTTTCATTGGGTCTTTCTTTAGATTTATACAACTCAAATTGCTGGGAATTTGGATTTTGTCACAACATTGTATGACACTAATAAAATGTCATAGTTTCAACTCAACAATGTATGAGCCTTTGTATACAAAATGGGGAACAACTAATCTCATTGGCTAATTGCTGAGGATTGACGCTTTGTAAACAAATCAAATTGGGCCTTTTGTCAATACTCCATGGTTCGTTCCTTATTTCTTTGTTGTTGGCGGGCATGAAATTTCGTTGAGTTCGGTAAAACATTTGGACCATGTATCAAGAGTTCTCAATGACTGTAACATAGTAACGCTAATATTCGTCAATGCTGAGCTTCATTATGTTCATATTTTACAGGTATGGAACACCAACCCAGAGGAGGATTTACAGTTCTTATTTGTTATATCTCGGCCACCTGTGAAAGTGTGAGTGACTCGGTTTTCTTCACATTCTTTTTGGCTTGCAAAACATCCAACTCTTCACACTATACCATATATGGTTTCTTGTCATGCATTAGGATATGCAAAAACAATCATGCCTGGACATACAAATGTCTTAGTGTGCCTTTCTTCGTTTTACTGATAACTTATAGCAGGATAAAGATTTAGGTGATGTTGTTTCCCCTAATGATGGCATGTGAGTGTTCCTATTAGTTACCCTTTTTGATGGAAATTGTCTCGCCTGTTCTTACTTTCAGGTTTATATACGATGATTGGTTCATGCCCCATACTGCAGCTAAATTGAAGTACCCCTACTATTGGGATGAAGAAGCATTTTACAAGTTGCACCCTAAACCAAAAGATGAACTCTAGACTTTATAGACTGCAGCTGTCAATATTTAGGCTCTACTCACATATGAAGCTTTGACGACTTTTGTGACTCTGAAGCATTTTGTAACTTTGGTCTCGTGATGTACAGAACAAGTGTTTAATCCTACAATCAAATTGGGCAAAGATTTCCCTGGATGTTATTTTTGTGGTTGTCTTATGGTGAATGCAGTACAATGAATGGTGTATTATGTGTTGCTAAAGAAAGAAGAAATAGACTTTCTGAGATCAGGGGCTCATTTGATTTACTACCATCTCTTGCAACAACTTCAAGAATAAAGTTAAAAGGGCTATGATTAAAACATTGAGCAACAAGTGTCGATTAATAGAGATTTGAATTACGTAGAACCTAACATACAACCACAGACACAAAGATGTAAAACAAAGAATTGAGGCATCAACTATTTTAAAATTCTTCAGATACATCTCCATAGCTAAGAAATACTCTAATTACCAGTTCAGCATACAGGGAAATGGTCTATCGCTTCTTACTTGAAGAGCTTCGACGTGTAGCTTCTTCCTCAGCAACAACAACGTAGAATTCTGCCCCAAGCATATCATGTATATCGAACTTCTTGGAGTTGCTCAATTTTACTATCTCTACTATTGCTTCCATTGTAACCATGAAACCCAAAGATGATAACACTCTGACTGCATTTGCCATTCTACAGATATTTTGCCTAATATCAAGTGAAGTGTAACTCTGTTCTTGTTCATCAGAGTTTACTGAATCTCCTGCTTTGGAATCTGGTTGCTCAGATTTGATTATTTGATCTACTACCATGTCATCTACAGCAGCAACATGTTCACCAATCCAAATGAACCCGTTACAGCCAAGTATCAAGTCAACTCCATAGTCATTTAGATGGTGGAAATGTTGTTTACGTTTCTTCACCAAATAAGGCGGGATTTTCAGCAACTGACCTTTATCCAGCTGTGGAAAGTAACAAAACAAGTTGAGATTAAGATATCAGTAGCATTACGAGTTGAGATTGAGCAATCAATAGTGCTGCATCAGTTGGTGGTATGTGATGGATGCAGTAATGATTAGTGAAAGTTTAGATTCCTCACAAAAGGTTTAACCACCAAATTGAGAGAAGCAAAACAAAAGAAGAACAATTAGTCATCGGAACCAGTATGGATACAAAAGCACTCCCCAAGATTGCGGAATAACCAATTTTTGTCAGAATCTCAAACAGTAATGCGTGTCACGCAGCTATGCCTAGATTAAATGACAGAGACGTACCTTGCCATACTTCTGACTCCTAGCCTGCAGGTGTAGACTTCCATCGTGCTGGAAACCACGAACTTCAGCCTGAAATAAGACAAGTTTCACCTAAATCAACATATATCCAAGAAGCTCAACAAAAGAACAGTATTCATCAAGAGTACAGAGTGTCAGCTTGCAAAAGAGGTGAAAAATCAGGGGGCTTACACAAACAACGTCATTTTCTTCAAATATGCTCCGCATGTTAAGCTCATCAACTGCAGTGCGCCGCCTCTAGAACAACATAACAAGATGAGTTACAGTCAAATCCCAGCAGGAATCATTCTTCCATCGGAAGTCAACATTTAAACCCGAGAAACAAATAGGGCCATGGTTTCCCATTTTTCCAGCATTTTGGCTTCCCAAACAGTGGCTATAATTAACAAAGGACTCTTTACTGTTTAACAGTCTTCTTCTTTTTCATGGAATGCAACAATTGAGAAATAAGAGTCAATCATGATAAGACAATACTCAAATCTCCTACTTTTGCTACTTGAACACACAGAACATATCCAAAATCAGAGTGCGTTAGTCTTAGGAGCAAAGAAATCTTTGTTATTCCTCTCCATATTTACTTCGCTAGATATTCTGAGACAACAAAAAAATATAGTACAAGCTCCACTGAGTGCATAAGAAAGGATCACGCATCATCAGTAGAAAGTAGAAACATATAACCTGGATGCCATCAGGCAAGTTCATAGAAGAAAGCATCAGAACTGCATCTTGGCTGAAATTAATCTCCACTTTCCAACGCTTAGGAGCCACCTACACAAATTACAGTATACAGTCAAGAAACAACAAAGAAAATGAAGACAATACCAACTACATTTACAGACGATAAGGGCCTTTTCTAAAAGATCCAACAGAATCAAACATACAAATAGCTATTCCTAAGAAAACAGAAGGCCATGATTCAATACGGAAAATAGAAAAAGAGTCATTACATATTCTTTCCCACCTCTAAATATTACACAGATAACTAAAACAATTAAACAAGAATAAAGAATGTGATCAAATTTCCACCTCAATCACACGGCCAACAATGATATCACCAGTCTCAGGCTTGTACCTACAAAGTCATTACAGAATATCTAAGCTTATAGCCAATTAACAAAAAAAGCCATAACCACAAACTTTCAAGACGGAGTTATTTGCATCAAATTACCTTGACCTCAAAGCCCGGACATAGACAAGTCGATTAACCCGCTCAACCACTCCACAGACGGTTGCCACCAGGCGTCCGTTCATCTCCGACGTCCCATGCCCCCTTACAACGCAAAAATAAGAGGAAGAATCAATAAATGCTATAATAGGCCGAGGAGAAAGTACTTAACAGTTCAAAAGCAATTTCCATTTGATTACTGGAGAACGCCGTCTTCGTAATTGACGGAAATTTCGTCGGCGACGGTGACGGAGGCATCGGAAAGATTGGCCTTAGAGGAAATCGATTCCAACTTCTCGAGGGCTCTTTCCAGTCTTAGCTTCTGCGTCTTGTTCAGCGGTATTTCCACTTCTCCTCTCATGATTTTACCAGCTGTCTAGCGAAACCCCCAGTCCTGCACAATTAAAACCCTAATTACAGACGGGGAAAATGGCGGGGAAAATGGCTTATAATGATTTTTTAAATTTACAATTTTGGTCCCCCTAACCGAAACTTATCAATTCACGCTGCCTCCTAGTTACTGAAATTAGGTTAAATGGTCCAACATAAGTCAAATGTTTTTGTATATTCTGTTTTGAACAGAAACGGAAAGTTATAAATAAAAATTACTGCATTTTAAATTTCACATATTTTAATAGAAATCGGAATTTAAAATATTTATTATGTCTCATTTTTCAATTTTTTGGTCACTTTCTCTCTTACAACAATATTTTATTTGCTTAATATTACTTTTGCTGGTTATAAACCATCGAAAATATCACAACATTATGAAATGAAACACATTGCAACATCAAATAGGACTAGCAAAGGCAATGTTATTTTGATTAGTTCAGGTTTTGTACGTATAAGAAAATATTGTATGCAATTGGTGTATCATGTAGGATTGTATAATCAGACACAATAAAGTATGATAAAATAATAATTTTGAGAGGGAGGGGGGAGTGATAAATTCTACGGTAATTTAACGACAGAATAGGAGGTGTTAGTGCTTGTTCCACTAAAAACAAGAATACAGTAGCTATATACAATCATTTTTCTTATAAGTATTTCTCCTGTCCTTATTACAAATTATTTTGGTTTATCCTAAGTTTCATCTAATATGTTATTTGATTAAAAATAAAAACTTAAAAAGTACTATCATATTTATTGTGTAATCCCAATTATTATAAAATATTTCTAAAGTTTTAATTATTTTTAATTGAAAAACATACTAAATGAAACTTAGGACAAATCAAATTGTCTTATAATAAGAACATGAGGGAATAGTTGCTAGTAATTAATAAAATTGTGTAATAAGACATGTTCGGTCAAAAAGCAAATAAGGAAAAAAAAAATTATAAAAAAAAAGAGTATTATCTACATACGGATGAGTGGAGAAAGAAATCTCTGTCTGAAAAATATTTCATCATATTATTGCTGTCAATTAATTAAAATCGATAGCTAAATTCGTGAAGTAACTCTCAAGGTGGAGAAACTTGATAAAATTAAGCTGCAAGAAATCACACAAACATGACGTGAATGCATGCACATATTATAAAATAGCTTCGTAGTAATAACTTCTTCCAAGAAATTAAGAAAAGATTCTCCGAGGTTTGTGATGTTCCTCACGATTCCACAACCAACTTTCTGTGTCATCCATTTTTTTAACCTTTCCTAAACCTTCTCTTAACCTGCAGCCCTCCAATGGCTGCTACTTTTTTTTTGGTTTGTTCCCTTAACTTTAATATTTTTTTTTTTCAAATTTGTTAAAATAAAATTAAAAAAAAATGCAAAGAGCAGGATGGCCTTGACCCGGAGCGAAAACCACCCTTTTCTTCTACTCCTCCTTGGCCACCTGTCTCTTTTCCTCCTCCTCCTCCCCCTTCTTCTGCATCCCTCCTCCGTCGCCACCGCCGCCGGCATCCGTCTCGGCATTGTCCGGAAGCCACTAATCCCGGATGGCGGCCCTCTTTTCCGGGAAGCTCCAGCCTTCCGCAACGGGGAAACATGCGGCGTTGACCACCAAATTCACATTGCGATGACCTTGGATGCTAATTACCTACGAGGAACCATGGCCGCCGTTTTGTCCATCCTTCAGCATTCAACTTGCCCGGAAGACATGGTTTTCCATTTCCTCTGGGTTCGTCACGAGCAGGAGGTTTATTCCAACATTAAATCCACTTTCCCTTACCTCAACTTCAAGGTGTACCGTTTTGATTCGGGTCGGGTACGCGGGTTGATCTCCAAGTCCATCCGTCAAGCTCTGGACCAGCCGTTGAACTATGCCCGGATATATTTACCGGAGATCATTCCCGGCGACGTGAAACGGGTTATTTATCTTGATTCCGATCTTGTCATGGTCGACGACATCGCGAAATTATGGAGGGTTGATTTGGAAAACAGAGTCGTCGCCGCCCCGGAATATTGCCACGCGAATTTCACCGATTACTTTACTGATTCATTCTGGTCCGACCCGGAGATGCCCAGAACGTTTGAAGGAAGAAGACCGTGTTATTTTAATACCGGAGTTATGATTGTGGACGTGGAGAAATGGAGGCAGGGAGGCTATACTCAGAAAGTTGAAGATTGGATGGTGGTTCAGAAACAGAGGAGGATATACCGTTTGGGTTCGTTGCCGCCGTTTTTGCTTGTGCTCGCCGGGAATATTAAGGCGGTGGATCACCGGTGGAATCAGCATGGTTTGGGCGGCGATAACATTGAAGGGAAATGCCGGAATTTGCATCCGGGTCCGATTAGCTTGCTGCATTGGAGTGGAAAGGGTAAGCCATGGTTGAGGTTGGATTCCAGGAAACCTTGCAATGTTGATCATCTTTGGGCTCCGTATGATCTTTATCGCTCCTCAAAACATACTTTTGATGAGTAAAACTAATGCGTTTGGATTGCTGGAGGTTTATGCTTCAATAGCAAGCTAATCAAGTTGAATCAATGGAGGGATTTGGATATTGAGAGAAAGGGGAAATTATCTTGAAAAAAAAAACAAAAGAAGAAAAAATAGAAAACGAAACAAAAAAAAAGAAAGAAAAATTAGGATAAGCAGGAGAGTTCTACAATATACCTCATAATTTAATGAGAGAAAAAACAAAAATAATCAAGACAAGATTTTAGGTAGCAATTTGGTTCACATGATTCTTTGTTCGATGTCATGCATGCATTGATGAATTTGGTTGTTGAGGAGAGACGAATCTCATCTTCATTTAGACCCTTTGCTCGGAATTTCAAATTAATTTCCGAGTGAGGTCACAGGGGAGAGAGCGTTTGGGGATTGAGGCATTTTTTTTGGATGATCAATTGTTGTTTCTTTTTGGAGTAACTTCGATCAAGTTTCGAGTGAAATGATGATTAACAAACCATCAAACAAAATAGTGTGGAGGGATGAATGATTCCTTCTCATCATCCTCAAAATTAGACTCTAACTGGAGATATCCAAGTTGCTATTATAAATTTAATCAAGTTTGAAGTTTGATCGTATTTATGGTGTTTTTTAATAACAATATCAAGTCTGTTACCAGTATTTCATGAAGTGCTTTTCTTTGATCATCCCAGTAGTCAAAAGTAGTGTGTCGTTTCGGCCAACTATATTTGAACCCAGGGGAAAAAAACTGACATTTGAACACTACGGTTCACTACTCATTACTCTGTATTGTATCGAAATGATTGTACAATTTGATGCGTTAGTACAACAAATGGATAATCATTTTGGGATAAATGAAGTACAAATAATAAAGGTACATGATTGCTCAATCATCAACGTAACATCTATCACTAAGGTATAAGCCATCTTCAATCTGCAACGATCAAAAAGTTGCTAAGCAGCAGAAAAAAAAAAGTTTCTTAAAAAAAGGAATCTAGGAAAATTATTTATCATAATTTGATGAAATTCAATCCAGAGGAGAAAAGCAAATGAAGTTATGAAACAGAGAGGAAAACTTGATCAGAACCGGCCTCACGAGGCCCGATGCAACAATGCCTTCTCCCACACTTTCTTCCTTGTCTCCAGAAAAGTTTCCGCTATTTTATCAATGTCTGAACCTGATTGTGGGTGTGGAATCGGATGCACATTTTGGACGGGGAGATCGGGTTTACTCTGTTCTCCTTCTTTTCTGGCACCGTTGTAATTGGTCCGGCCATCATTTCCAATCAGGCCATTCTGAATCGGAACTGGAACTGAAGGCCCGTTATTGCTGGCCTCAATGTGCCTGAACTCAATCACTATTTCACCATTACCGGACTTTGACGATCTCTTCAAAACAGGGTTCTTCCTGCCATTTCTCGACGGAGTTTCGATCGGAACCTCAACCGATTCGCCGGCGGCCGGGCCGAGGGTGACCCGCTTGATCCCTGTACTACTACTACTACTGCTACTACCCATGAGGAGGTTGTCAATGAGGAACTTCAAGAACCGCTGACAAATGCCCTGAGGCTGAAATTTGTCCATCCCGTTTACCATTTTGGATACAATAAATGAAAAAGGGTGGAAGAAGAAAAACTTAAGATTTGGATATGGGATAAAAGTTAAAGGAGAGGGCTCCAGAAATGGTGGAATAATTCTTGATGGAACAAGTTGTATTATCTCATATTCGATTCCTTGAAGAAGGCGTAACGCAACACGGAAAAAGTGATGAAAATTGGGTACAGTTTTGAATCATCCTTTTTCACTCTTTTACTAGGCTCCAGAGTCGGCCCTGTTTCAGAGGCGTTTCTTTGTTGTGTTTCCATTGGTTAATTTGCTTTGGCTTTAGTTCAAAAGCAAAAGCAGTGTTCCTTAATGGTAAGCTCTTGAGTGAGGAGGGGAATATAATTCTGAAAATATCTATTACACACGGAATTGATAGGAAATGATAAGAAATCTTGAAAGTAGTTTAGTAATATATGTAACCCATTTCAGGCAAATAGTCTCGGCAAGATTCCACATTGACAGCTTTAGTGAAAAAAGTGCGGTGGCAATGTTGGAGACAGAATCAAAACTCTTCCTTTGCTTCATTCTTCAGCAAAAGATCAACAAAGTGCAGATCACCACGTGATTCACCTGCCTCAAATCTGCATTGACTTGAGGTCGACTTAGGCAGAGTCTTCCCTTTAGACCTAAACAAAACTGTCGTGGAGTATTTTTTAAGTTTTTACTTCAACCATCGGGTTTACTAAATTCTTTTGTTTTTTTTTTTTCGAAAGGCCCGGGTTTACTAATTCTAAGAACTCATTATGCTTAATCAAAATTTTTTCTCATACGTATAAAGTTAATTTGCGGTGAATTAATTACAAGTCTGAGATAATTTAAACAACGAATACCAATTTTTATCAGTTTTACGAATTTGTCAACTAACGTAAAGATAATTTTGAATAATGCTTCCTCCATTACATTCTATCTTCTAATTCTTTTAATTTATTAGTTGAATAATGAGATGGACTATTAAAATGGAATCAATCGGAGTAATAAAAGATTATTTGTATGCAGGGGTCTAAATTCAGACTTCAGAGAAAGATGAGGGACTACTCGTGCATTTTGTCCATTTAAGGTGACAAATTGGGCTTTCCTTTTCAAACGATAGCATCAGAGCTCCCACATAAGGCTTTTAAAATAGAATGTTATTGTGGACTCGATTTTAGTAAAGCCCTAATTTGAGCTTGGATTGATACGCTAAATTGGCCCAATACAAACATTCACCGAGCAAATGTTACATTCCTCGTACCTTCTCATTTCGTCATTTCGACAACAATTTCTTACCATATATATTCGCCCCCAAATCAATTTGATCGAAATCGATTCAGAACTCCAGATTGAACCCTAATTTGAATCTCTCTTTTCAGAATTTGGATTCACATTCATAATGAATTTCTTCAAATCCATTTTATCAGATGAACCGGACCCCCCGAAGCCGGTCAAGATCCATGATTCCGGCCCCGATTCTGCGGACGATGGAGCTGAGGAAACCGACGATGAGAACGACTCCGACGAGATTTCCGATGAAAAACCTATTGCCGTCAGTGATGGTTCTACTCCTGGCTCTGCTGCGAGTGTCGGTGGATGGAGCTTCGGTGGTTTGGTGAAGACCCTCGCTACTCGATCCGAGTCGGTGCTGGAGACTTACCGCCGGGATCTGCAGGAGTTCGGGTCGGGTCTTAGGAAGGAAACTGAAATCATCCGCGAAGTGGCGAGCCGGGCCGTGAAGGAACTCCCATCTTCAATCGAGGTTGGTGCGTCGGTAGCTCATGGATCTCTGGAATCAGTTAGCCACGCCATAGATGGGGTCATCAAATCCACGGCCGGAATTATCTCGCAAGGTATGGAGGCTACTGCAGCTAATGCATACTCTGATGTCGAATCCGATACACCTGATACTAGTAAACTGTCAAGTTCCGGTAGGTATAGCCGGTTTGATGCGCAATTGAATGCGATTCAAAGTGATATGAATACTTTTGTTGAGGATCCTGAGGATTCTGAGGACTATAAAAACTGGAAATCAGGGTTTATTCTTGCTGATAAAGGTGAAGAGATTGCGAATTTGATTGGAGAAAATGGTGCTTTGGAAGGGGTTTACTCAAAGGTGGTTGTCCCCAATGTGGTTGACAAGGAGACGTTTTGGTGTCGATACTTTTATAGGGTGCATAAGCTCCAGCTTCAAGAGAGTAAAAGAGCCAGTCTTGTGAAGAGGGCGATTTCTGTTGATGATGATGAGGAGCTTTCTTGGGATGTAGATGATGATGAAGACGACAATGAGAACGTGAAGTCAAAAGGGGATGAGGTTGAAAAGAGAGCAGTGTCTGCCTCAAATGCAGAGAGTGCCAATGACAAGTCGCAAAGTTCGAATTCAGCATCTGGTAATGCCAGTGGAAGTGACGCATCCACAGTTGAACATGCAAAGAAGGGGGATCAAACAGTGCAGTCTAGCGAGTCCAATGAGTCGAGTAAGGTAAGTCCTCCCGAAGAAGAGAAAGTAGAGATTGTAAATGATAATTCTCAAGTCCAGAATGTAGAGAAAGTAACCGAGGATGAGGAAAAGCCATCCTCTTCAGATGCTAAGGGTGGAGATCATGGTGAATCAGGTAAAGACAGTGATATTTCAGTTGTTTCAAGCCAGCAGTCTGTGCATGAGGAGCAGGACTTAGAGTGGGATGAGATCGAGGATATAGGGAGTGGAGATGAGAAGAAACCTACTCAAGGTGTGAGCCCAAATAGAGCTGATGTGAGGAAGCGGCTGAGTACTGCAGACGAAGATGAAGAATTGACTTGGGACATTGAAGATGATGACTGATGTGTGATTGTTCAATGCACTTGAAAACTTGGATACAGAAGATGCAAAGCGCCTGAACCATGGATATGAATGGAACTCAAAGTACATGAAAAAGCTTATACTGAACTGGAGCAATTGTTTTTATTCTTTTTCTTAAAGTTTTACTTGTTGTAATTCACAAATTTGTTGGTGGATAAGTTCCTTTCACTGTGTTTGTGATTGAAACTGTGAATGTTTTCCACCTGTTTGTGGTCTTTATTCAATGAAATCAGCAAACATGTTCATAATACACTTCTTTTTGTTCTTTGTTCAGTGAAATGCCTGTTGAAAATTGCTCTGATGCATCTTTTGGTACTTCATCTGTAACATTGGTGAGAGTAGACCTTTATCCAAGTGATCATCCATTCATGATAAACCTTTCTGGGAGGGAGTTTTGTTAAAGTTGGTAAATTAACCTGAGTTTAACTATTTTTTCTTTTGATTTTTTGCTTCTTTCTTTGGGACGTTGCTGATAAGTAAGGACATTTATTTAATGATGAAGCAGAAACTTTGGCAGTTAAGCTTCATAAGTGCAATTTATCAGTTTTGTCACCTTGATTATGTCGAAAAGGTTGGTACTCCTATTACTGCTATTGATCTTGGGCTAACCAAGGAAAAATACACAAGCCATTATGGAACCAAGATGGATGGTTTTACAAAAGCATATTACGACCTAGGCCCGTGCTCGATCTTTTCTTTATTTTTGTGTCAAGCAATTTGACAGAGTAGCTTGACTTGATATCACTGTCACTCTATCAGCATTCATCATTGTGTTTTTCTTATGAAGGACTACACGCCCCTTTTAGTTGGCATTTGGTAGTTCAGAATATCCAATGATGGCATTAAGAATATCCAAATTCAAGATAGTCCATCTGTGATATATACCAAGAGAAAAAAGCCATACATTCTTTTGTGTTCACCTTTCATGCCATCCAATTTGGTGTAAACTATTCAGATGTGGCACCACATTTGATGGCTGTTTGAGGGATGACAAAGACCTAGCCTAATAAGCCACTTACAACAATCATTCAAAAGACCAACCGCCACGGTAACTTGGTTAAAACTTATTGGCTTTTGCAGTTCTTTCCCATTACCATTCAAATTGTTGTGATAATAACGTGCAAATGCAAGCTTTATCTTACATAGCAAGTGTTCTTGTAATAAATGTAGTTTCGAAACACAATAGCTGCTATAACACTAAAAGTGAAACAAAAAATCCCATCTAATTTAAAGTATAACTCAAAGAAGAGAAAGGAAATGTGCAAGATGGGGCGTCCAGGGTTTGCATTTGCGGAGAGACCATATATCCGATAGCGTGCGATGATAATATTAGTAGCTCCCTCATTCCCACATAGTTAAAAAGAATAAACACTCATTTTCAAACCGGATTAATTCACATACTACAATGAACAATTTAGACTATTCTGTAAACATAACTAAAGAAAACCGCATACAAAATTCAGCCACTAAATTTGGGCTAACTTGCACTCCCCTCAAACTAACTCTAAAGCCTATATTGGTTTTTTTTTTTGTGTAGCCACTAAAGCCAAAAGCCAAAGGAAAAGCAGAATTAGTATCTCACAAAGCCTCATTCTTCATCCCAAGTTGGCAGATTCTCTGAAAGCAGGCACTTTTCATTGCCAATCACTGGCCAGAGGTATCGGTTTTCCGTGTTTCGGCTGAAGAAGGCAGTGCAAGGAGTCGACTCTTTTGAGCACGTGGAGGAAGATGTCTTGCAGGCCTTCTTGATCCGACAGTCCATGGCAGGAAAACCCCTGTACCGCCACGCGACATCCTTCTAGGGTTCATAACCATTGGCCTTAATGGGGCTAACATCACCACTGGAGTTCTAATGGCACCCCATTTTGGTACCATGTCCATTGGTACTATCCCATTGAATGCTCCATTGGGGGTTGGAACTCCCGGCTGCCATACGGTCATGGCTCCTCTGTTTGCAGGTTGCATTGTCATTAAGGTGTTTTCATCCTCCATCCGGATTTTGAAGAATGTGATGCTCACCCTCTTGTTTGGAGACGTGCACATGACATGTCGCGCAACATCAGCGCTGTTTCCTCTCATGACCAACAGAGATCTGTGAAAAGCAAATTAAGTCCATAAAATTCTCTTATAGAGGGAGTTGAAGGTCAGCTACAAGAAATTGTACACCAAAAAGAGATTTGTTTTTTTATTGAAGGAAGCTAATGTACATTGAGAAGAAATCACAATGACAAGGCAAATAAGTTGTAGGATGAACAATGAAATCAATTTTCATAAGGGGACGTACCCTTCCTTTAATGAAAGCATTAGTGGCCCTCTATAGTTGCCTTCGCTGTTGTTAACAAGAGTGCGGCCAAATGCCATAGTTGACTGAGACAGAACCAGGGTGCAGATAGGCTGATCTAAGTGCGGTGGTTTCATGAAAGGCTGTGAATACTCATCCTACATAATAGCCAAATAAAGACACATGAGAACATAATTCAAAATGGAGAGGTTAGATGGCAAACAATTGTTTTATGCTCTGATAAGCCAGTAGCCACTGCACTGCAAATCAAAACAAAGACCAGAGCAATACCTCATCAAAGTAATTGATGATACAGCCATTTGGTTTTCTGTTTTCTGAAAAGATATGCCACTGAATAAGGTGATCAATCACACCTTGGAGAAATGCCGGAATTGGTTCAATATGGCCTGTACAGACATTGAATTGTCAATAGAATTGCATAGTATTAGCTGCAGCTTGCATACCTAAGTCCTATGTAATAACCAAAACTAAAAACAACATGGCTTACTCTTTCGACATTTACTGTTGGCGTCATCTTTTATGGGGCCGAATATCGGAACTCCAAGCTGAATCAGCTCTCTCTTGTTACCTCTTACTTGCTGATTGTACAGAATGAAGGTTTCTCCTGTTAATATTGGAAGAGTGTCAATGCGGTTTCTCAACTGACATTCAATTTCTGCTGGCAAAACTATGACTATGCAAGGATCAAGGTGATAGAAAATGAAAGCAAAAGAATCACTATGACACATAGCAAGAGGGTTCAATCTAAATCTATGGTTGATGACAATTGAGAATTGATATACGAAGGTCTCTACCTTTGTTTTGTTAAATGAAGATCCAGTTTTAGAAAATCTTTAAGCAAGTTTATCTAAATGTAAGCTACTCCTCCTGAATGATATCATGGCCTCAGAACAGGAAAATGAAATGACTAATAAAGTAAAATGAATTGCCCAAACCTGCTGCTCAAAGCAAACCTACAGAAGATGCCCTTTACTATCTCATAACTTCGTCCGAAAAGGAAAACAAGTTTAACACTATAAAAGCATCACGAATCACAGGATCCACCTGAGAGTTCACCATTCCGGCCTGCAACCCGGAGTTCATTCACAAAGTCATTCAACTTTGAGAGCTCAAAATCATTGAAGATTTCTTCATACAACTTAAGTCCTCTCACAACATTCACCTGGTCAGAGTGAAAAGAATGCATGTCAATGGGAAGCCCAAGTGTACGTTACTAAAGAGACATCAGACATTAACTACATTTCCCGCATACTCATTTACCAAATTACATCTGGAAAAGAAATTACAAAAGGAAGGAATTGAAGAAAACTTGCCATGTGGCCTTTCAGCGGTTCCTTTGCTATGAATCCTTTGGTAATTTTAATCTGTTCGCGACGTGCCTCACATCCTTCATGATTAGAACAGATATCAACATTGTCGAGCGAGAATTGCACTTCTTGAGATCCTGCAGTCCAGTGAAGGCGAAGAGAACTATGAAACTAAGAGTCAAGGAAAAAACAAAACTAAAGTAGTATAGATGGCATGGGAATTGTTCCAGTTTCAAAGCACACATAACGGTAAACTCATAGAATTTTGTGAAAAGAAATGGAGCCTTTAGAGCGGATAACTTCAGTTGTTCCTAGAGTCTCATGTATTCGGCAGTAGGATCTCAAGACGTTTAGATTTCCTCTAAAAATTCCCTTCATTTACTATCTTATCCGTAAGTACCTATAAGTTACTGTCAATTTCACGCTTGTAAATTAAGATGTAACATCTGATTGCAAAGGGCCCTGATGCAGTGGTAAAAGCTATCGACAAGTGACTCGAGATCACGGTTTCAGATTGTGGAGGCAGCCTGTTATGGAAATATGGCCCACCTCCAAGCCTCATGAAGTCACAAAAACAAACTTTTACAGAGCTCTCTGATCAGTTATACGTCAGCTTCTTATTCTCATATGGAAAACAATCCTTTGGTGGTAAACTTTATGTTGCGGTACTGATGGAGTATTACTATTTAGTGGGATTCCTAATGTGACAACCACCAGTAGCAAAAGCCTGAGCCTAAGTATGAACTTTCTGAACCATTAATCCTACCACTAACTTTCAAAACCAACCTTCAAACCATAATTTCATATCTTGACCAAAAGGGAAGGTGAAAAGTTGTAATATTTGTCCACAGGAACCAGTCCTAAGATCAGAAAATTTTCAAAAAAGTGAAGGAATCCCATCACGGACACTACCATATAGGTAAAGCTTTTTACAGCTTTTACAGACAACACAGGAAACTCATCACTCACTCACTATCCAATAGTCAACTTGTACATTGAGACAAAATTGGGAAGCACCATAACCGCACCAAAACTATAAAGCAAAAAGGAGAGAAAGGAAATAAAATCCAAGACCACTATTCCACTAACACATTATTCCTTCCTTTGCCACATTCTTGACATGGGATTCCACCGTCTCAATGTCCAAAGTCCAAAGTCCCAAAAATTAGTAAAAACCAAAAAGCATTAGACTTTAAAAAACCTTTTTTTTAAAAGATCTAATCAAGGAAAAACCCAGCAATAAATGCAAACAAACTGATCTTGACCCGGACTTGTTAAAAACAAGAGATTAGAGGGGACCAACAGAAAACAGAAGAGTAAAAAAAAAAAATGTAAAAAAGGGGTACCTGGGGAAATGGAATTCAAATCCCAAAAATAGAAATGTCAAAAAGCACAATTTTTAAAGTTCTTTAAGAAACCATCACTCTGGTTCTCGTTCTCTGACCAACCTGGCTCAATAGGTACTCAGATGCAAACTGCAAAGCAGTAAATTGAACAGGTGGCAGGCAGCGGTGACACGCCGTTTGGAGCATGCGTCGCCGCCCACCAATCACTGAAATTTTTAATGATTCTTATTACTACATTTTAGACACACACATCGAAGTTGGCACTTCCCTCGTCTTATGTTATGTCAGTAACCAATTTACAGTAGCATAAGTTGTAACACCGGAAGACTGACTCCTTTTGCTCTCAGTCCAGAAATTGCAAAACCAGTTGCTTGATTCTTCTTCTCATTTCCCTCTTCATTTAATTTCATTTACTCCTTGTTTTTGGACCAAAAGTAACAGACCTTGATTTTCTAAAAACCTTTGCATCAAGAAACAAAACTCATACTAGTATATATTTTTATTATTATCATTACTACAACAGTAGTTAATCATGAATGCATGATAGCTACCTGTCATTTTCATCAGTAATAATAACAATAGTAATAATTTCTGGGTTTTTTTTGTCACGGGAGAAAAAAGGGAAAAGTCTAAAAAGTATGTTAGAAACGTGGAATTTCCAGATACTTCTTGTGGAACCAAACTACCCAGTCCCATCTCCCACAGTCCAAATCAATGAACCAAATAGTCCTGATTGAGACATTCAGCAACCTCTTAATTTTGATGTTTTGTATTCCAAAGAATTGAATTTTAGCTGAAATTACTACTAACTTTTGTGGGAAATGGGTTAAAAAAACAAAAGAATCTTGAAATTTAACACCACCACCAACCCAGTACACGTTTGTGGAAAATGAAGAGTAATGATTCCAAAACGGAAAAGATTGTACAAAAAGTACCACGGCTGCGTTTTCTCCAGATGGATGAATAAAAAAAGCTTGTTTACTGTTTCAAGAAATTAAAAAAAAAAAAAACTTGACGAGATCCAATAAAGGCGATGAGATGTTGATTAAAAAACAGAAAAAGATCGCATTTTTAATGCAAATCAAGAACTATAACCCAGAGAATTTTGTTTTAAACAAATGATTAAAACGGCGTCTTTTTTAATGACCCTCTCGGCCAGACAAGTGATCGGAGATCCAACATACTAGCTGGTATAAACCCCAAACACAATGATTTCTGAGATTCACTCACCCTTCAACCACAAGCTTTCATATCTCTCAAAAGACCCAAAAGAAAGGACTTTTTAATAAAATTAACAAAAGGAAATAAAAAGTCTAATTTGACTTGCAACTGCCAAAATTTGCACAGATGTCAGACTGAAAGAAGGGATTCTTTTTTTTCTTTTTTTTTTTAGAAAAGAAGAGTAAAGATGATTTTTTTTTATAACCTTTTCCGGCTGAGAGTAATGAAAGATTTTACTTACCTGTATCGGTAATTTCACTCTCCGGCGAATCCTCAACCACATCACCATTTCCATTTTCGTTAATGTTATGACTTTGACTGTGATTCTCCCCATGACTGTCAACTACCTCTTCCTCCGGTAACGAAGTCTCCTCTGATTCGGAAACAGAGTATTCAACGGTTTTCTCCTTTTCGTTGGTCGTTGCGGCCGGAGAAGTGGGAGCCGACCCGAATTTCAGCTTCTCCTCTTCCGCTTCTTCCTCTTCTCCTTCTTCTTCTTGTCGTTGGTGTTGATTACTCCTTTTGATGATAGCATCCCTTTCCATCTTCTTATTCAGGGTGGCTTTCCGGAGCTCAACCGCCACATCAGCAATGGAATAGTATTTCTGCATCTGTAGAATCGGGATCCAGTTCAGCCTCCGCCTGTGTATGGCGGCGAAAACCGACTCGTACCCGGATCCCAAGCCGTCATCCAGCTGCTTGAGATGGCCGCACAGGGCGTCGATAATGGCGTTTGCCGCCGCGAATTCTCCCCTGAACCAGGCAATAATGGCGTCTTTGGCGAAACTCTCCGGCATCACCGCCGGACCTTGGCCGGGAAGAACCGAACCCGGTTGTTGCATCAGGTGATGATGATTCTGCATCATCAGCATTGGAGATGGACCCACCACCGATACTCGATCGGACTGTGCTACTACGCCGGCCGCCGGCGGCATCTACAATTCTTTAAAGGTCTGTTTTTTTTTTTTTTTCTTTTTCCCGCAACCCCCTCAAATTCCTGCTCCCGCTCCCTTATAGGTAGGACTCTCGGTTAGTAGAAACGAAAAAAGATTCAAATTTTTTGGAAAATTCTATCTGAATCGGTAATACTAAACCCAAAAACATACGTACTGTCTGCCTATGTTTAGGGGAAGAACACTATACAAGAATATATTTTCAGGGTAAATTAAAGGGGAAAAAAAAAAGGAAAATAGTATTTTTAAAAAAATAAATTATATTTTTTGGAAGATTTGCAGCCAAAAATTGAGAGATGAAAACGAGAGGGTTTTTGAGTCTGAGAGGCTTTTGCGAGGATTTATATGAGATTTTTGGGAGCTTTGGGGGAATCAGGTATGCTGATCTGTCCGTACCAGTGGGGCACTACCTGATGACGTGGATTATTTTTGTCAAAAGAAATTACTGACGTGGCCAAAGGGAGGAAGCTTCTTCTTGGCTTGGATTTTTTTATTTTTATTTTTTTCCTTCTAATTTTCTGCTTCTTTTTTGTTTTGCAAGTTACATTTGGTTATCTAAATGGATCACACTCTCTATGTTGAAAGAAGGGCAACATTTTACTTTAAAATTTAGACTGATAAATTTTCTCTAAGTATGTAAATGTCATTAAGTTTTAAGGTAAATGTCGAGTATGTAATAGTAATAATTCCAAAAATCGCTCCAATATCATTAATGATCTGATTCTTTATCCATCCAATGATTTTAATATTATCATCTTGTCACGCTAAGTAAAAATAAAAATACCGGGTGTCATAATTTTCTTACAAATTAGATATGTATTTTTCCTTTTTACTCCCAAAAGAGTATTAAATACTCCCTCCGTCCCATAATTATTGTCCAGTTTGTGTTTTGATTTATAGTTTATATTGTACTAAAAGTGAAATCTCAAATTTGATAGGATCTCAACAATTATATAGGAAGCGGTAATTTATAAGCATTAATCTTGTGTATTTCTTTTTTCCCTTTTTTTAAATTAAATAACCATGAGCTCCAGCTTTTTTTTTTAATAAGATTTAAGAGTTGACTTTTAAAAGTTAAAACAACAATAATGACTCATGAATTATGTGTCATTTAACTACATATTTGAATATGGAATACAGATTACATACAGATATAAAATTTAAACACATTTTTTTTAATATTACAAACTTAGTGTCTAAAATCACTATATTTATAATCATTTTTAACCATTCGTTACTCTATAAAAAGTTTGTAAGATAATGTTGATCATAAATGAACAAGATTTTATACTTTGACAACTTTTTTCATATTAACATTAATTACAATCTAGAAAGAGTAGGATTATGACTGAAAATCCATCTAATTAATGATAAGATTTAATCGTCTAAATTTAAAAATTCAGTAGCGGTCCTATATTCTAGGATAATTGAGATGGTAAATTATTTGGGCAATTAAACACTCTGTCTCGTATGACTGAGAGGTTAATGTGCCCAAAACGGTAAAAATGAGGTACATTTGTCAGCGCAGTAATTTTGGGAAAGAAGATAAACATAATTAAGTAACCGTAATCAACGAAATTATGGATGTACTACTATTGATCCCCCCTCGCAATGATACTATCACTTGGTACCAAAAGGATATTCCTTATGGGCGGGTCCTTTCAATTTCATCGACGGTGACCAATAATTTCCATGCCTATAATAAGAGCCTGATTTATCGAATTAAAATAACACACTAAAAATACCTTTTTTGAACCCAACAAAATTATTAATTATGTATGCGTACTTTAAAAATAATCTGCATTGAATTTTCACATTTATAATAAAAAATACTAATTTCAAAATACAACATTACTATTTTTTTTTAATATAGAAAGTATCATTATCATTATTATTTTCTTTTTTTTTTGTAACGCCGAGAACCTCACATGAGATGGGTAAACTCATCGCCACTGTAATAGCCTGCAAATCACAGTGGGGGATAAATCACGCCCACTGCAATAGCCTGCAAATCATAATGGGGGATATGACAAATTCAGATGCGAAATCAAAGGTTCATTAGTGGATTAGCCATAATAAGTCCCTAGAGGTGCTAATAGGCAAGGTGAGAGCCAGCCCCTCACTTTTTGTTGGAGTGGAAGATTGAACTTATGACCTGCTCTTGGAGCAAGGGTGGTTTTATCACTGAACTAACTCCTCATTCGCAAGTATCATTATTTTGAAATGGATAGATTATTTATTAATTTGGTGTGAATGAGAAAAAGTATGCATACATACTTTAAAGTTTTATTACTATTTTTTGATACGATAAACTTTGTAAATAACTACAACTGCTTTAAATTATTAGAAAAGATTGTGATGAAATTTTAATTTCTTTATTTTTTTTCTGTCTATATTTATTAATGAACTTTCAATTTTCAATTATACTTCCTTCATATTCCTTACTCCTTAGGATTTTTTTTTTTCCATTAAAAAACAAACTTTAAAAAAAATAATAATAATAAAGAAAAGAAAAGAAAGAAATCTTTGCAGTGGCATACGGCTGAATGACGCCAAGTTTCAGGCTTGGGGTATAGAATGTGGAAAACGCCAAAAAGGGATGAAGCCACGTCAGCGTGATTACTTCAACTCTCTGGCGACTGATCAAAGCTTAAAAGCCATTAATCAACCCATTTCTTTATTGCTTTGAAAATTCATTCTTATGTGTCTCTCGTTTAGACCTTTCAAATTTGCACTTTCTTTTTCTTTTGTGCTACTATTTTATTTGAACTTTGTCAATCGTTTGAAAGGTATGTGAGAATGACTTATGGACCTTATTGGTAAGGTCTCATGACGAAACCTTGTGTAATACTTTTACATGACCTTTTTTTTTTTTTTTTACATGATTTATTTACAAGGCATTAGTTTCTTCTAGTTCTATTTTATTTTTATAATATAATATAATTTTATACTAAATTTAACTCAAAATCATGCTTTATTAAAGGCCAAAATGAGTATAATTCTGAGGATATCAATTTACTTTGACAATATCACGGTCATTTACATGCCTATTCGAAAAAAATAAAAATCGATTATTTAAATGTACTTGATCCTCGTTTTATTTGTCCCTTTTTTGGCAAAAAATAGTTCACATTATTTATATATATATATATATTTTGAACTGAGATAGTATTGTTGTGGATGTTGCATGACTAATTTCCCAACTTGGTCCAGAATTGATATATTAATAATTCAAACACGTATAAATAATTCCATTATGTAGTTGGCTGGCGTCATTGACAAGTTTTTAACTTTCTTTTTGCATGCTTTTTTTAATTAAAAAAAATGAAGTTGCTTTTTCATACAATAAGACAGTATCGAATCCACAAAAAGCGATAAATTGCCTAAATTAATACAATTAGCAACTGCAAAGTTTGCTCTTTTCTTAAAGAAAAATTAAATCATTGAAAGGACAACTAATTGTGTATTGTAAACCTAATAGATTAATCACTTATCGTAAAGTGTCTGATGCAATCACTCTCTTTATGTAAAAAACGAAGTACACCCTTTACACCTTTAAAAAGAAATCATCAGATTAAAAATTTAAAATAATGATCCACGTTGAGTTAAAATTTATACTACAAAGGGAGTATGATTATGATTTACCATTACAACTTCCAATCCCACTAGTTTTTTTTCTGTGGATTTATTGTCAACGCAAACTTTTGAGTCATCTAATTTATTTCAAACGATGCGAATAATTTTAATATTTACTTCGTCCTAAAATGAAAAACATCGTATATTTAATTTGTTAAATTAAAACATAGACTTGCAGTTTATCGACAAAAGTCAGTAGAAATGATATTAGTGATATACACAATCTCGCATATGCTAAAATATATTGTAATAGTATACATACTTGATTTAATATACAGATACTTTTTAGAAAAAGAAAAAAGAAAAAAAGACAAATGTATGGATATCGTGTATGCCTGTACGTTTCCTGCTAATTCAATTTCAATTTGTTTTCTAATTCTGTCTGTCCTAATAACTTGTTTCTGTGTGGCAACAAAGATAACAACGTAATGCATTAGAATCCAAGCTTACTTTTTTTTGTTTTCCAGAATATAGGAACTCATTTTGAAAATGGTCACACGATTCTTTAAAGTAGTGCTTTATAAATATGCGTTTGGTTGTGAAAATGATTTTGGATCATCAATTGGCTGAGGGTTTTGATTGAAGCATATATTCATTCCGCTCAACTTGTCAGTTCGATTCTTTCGCTTCAATCTTTTGAGATCTTTAACATGTTCTAAAGTACACATAACGTTGTAACTAATCAATCTTCCCCCATCTTCTCACCATGACAGGATTGGAGAAATAATTTTATTTTAATTTTATAAGCACAATTTTAGTTTTATCGTTTAATAAACGAAGTTCTTTCCTTCTTTTTTATTGAAATTTTATTCCTTCAATAAATTATAATTTATTGAGAGGGTAGAGTTCTTTTCGTTATAGTTCCTCCGATGGATTGGTCGCAATATACTGGTTGAGAGTAGGATTTGTTTGTTGATGGTAAGGTCCGTGACTTTGTTGGTGATACTGACGGGTTTGCTGTGTATCGTTCGAGAAGATTAAGTCAATATAAATCTATTTATTATATTTATAAATTGAGACTTTCATATGATAATTGGTGATATATCCTTAACCGGGTCTAAAATCCGATACGTGATATGTCCAGCGTTAACTAGGATAAATCTGTATAGATTTATCAAACACAACAGTGTGATTGTAATAGAAGATGTAATAAAAGTTGTGAATTACGTTTTAAACTATTTTTTTGTAATGTCAAACGCAGTTGGACGATTTTCAACAAATTAATGAAATTATATTTTTTCTAAAAAAAAAAAAAACGTTGTAACTAATCATTCTCAAATTTCAAACGTAAAATTAACGATGAGTTACATATATACAATCCCTAATAATAAGACGTTTTACCTGTTTCATATAGATTTTGATTTCAAATCGAGCCAAGTGATCAACAAATTAATGCCCATTTTTATTGTTTGAAAACTGAAACATTTTGACTTGAAAAAACAATAATGCTCATCGATTTGTGGATCCAGAGGAGGGAAGAAGCTGGACAAAAAAAAAAAAGAATTTAGTTGAACTCGTGAAAACCAACAGAAGAAACGCCACCAACCAATATCAACCACATGCATTTATGATGCACACGAGTATAATATTAGTCTTTTAACCCCTTTACAATTACAACCAAATTGATCAAGAAAAGCGAAGAGAAGGAACCAAAAATAAACAAAAAAAAATTGAAATTCCTCTACTTCTTGCCAACTAATAAGCGCCGGTCATGATTCGGTCCTTGTATTGATTTCTGTAGTAACAATATTGTGACATATAATTAATTAGTAGCAATATTTTTCATGTTCATTTATGTCAAAAATGAGTTGTTCTAACTAAGAACTTGGAACCAACTTTCGTCTTTTTTTAGAGAAAATTCAGTTGGACAGAGTAAACGACATTCAATTTTGGCATTCTTGATATATTATAAGGTTCTTAAAAGAAATCTTGTTTTCTAAATCATATATATATTGTGTCAATGGTAAAAACTGAATATCAATAGCTGATCCATCAAAGTCTTAGGTCTTGATTTATTCGGTATTCTCTGATGCTAATTATATATAAGACACGAATTATCATTAAAATTGGTTCAAATCTATATACTTATAAATAGGACTAAAGGAAGTAGTATACAACTACATACAAAGTTGATTGAAAAGTAGTAATTTCTCTAACTTAGTGCTTAGGTACAGTTGTTGTTGATTAAAGTTAGACAGCAAGCGGAGAATTCGAATGTTTCTTAAAAGCCAGGAACGAAGTTTTCCTCTCTTTTTTTTTCAATTTTTTTTTAATCCATACCAATTTTTAATTTTAAACAGCTTTAAACAGCCTTTGCAAGCGAATTATCTTGACCTCAATCTTTTCATTTTTCAATTGAGTTTTTTTTTTTTTTTTTTGGAAGGGGGCGGGGGTTGAATTGAAAAGGAATAGAAGAAATCATTGGAAAATAGAATGTGAGGAAGGCCATAAAAGATGGGAGACCAACAGAACAGATTCACCACGTTAGCATTATGGAACAAAGGCAAAAAAAAAAAAAAAGAGTGGGATCCATTTCCACGGGACTTTTGCCTTGGGTTCCTTTTAATTTTCACCTTTTTTTTTTTTCTTTTCCAAATCCAGATTTTTCTAGCGTAAAGTCAAGTGTATTTGCACATGAAACCAAAGCCAAAAGAAGGGCACTTTTAGAATCTTTGCGGCAAAAAAGCGTGCACAAAATTGGATGGTCACAAGTGATTTTACTTACCCCCTTTAGTATTATGTTGATTAACAATACTAATAGTACAAATTTATCCACAATAATTTTAAGGCTCACCTAATTCCATACGTAATATGTAAAAGAGTTTTGACCATGGAAATCCAAATTGCATCACTACAAATAGTAGCCGGACAAAATTAGTAGGTCTGAGACAAAAACCTTGTTGAGTAACCATCAAACATAACGGTTTTAAGTACAACATTAGTACATTAGCTAGGAAATCGTGTGCTGCTAATTCCAACATTAAAAAATAATCTATTCCCTCCACTTCAAAATATAGTTCGTTTTAAATTTGAAAAAATATTTCAAAATATAAGTCGCTTAAGTCACCTGCAATGTCAACCCGTTAAGCAATGATGCCCAATTGTTACATCGATCTTTCTTCTCAAAATAATTAATTTTATTTATAGTATTAAATATGATAAATATTTTGAAATAGATGGAGTGTTTTTTTAGTTGACTATTCTTCTGGTTAAAACGAATTTACTTTGGAATTAACATAAGAATTGACACTGGTCAAATTAAACATTGAAGGTGAAATGTAATTGGTGTTTAATTTGGGTTATTAGGTGTAAGTATTTTGGATGTTGCTAATTGTGACCAAATTGTGGGCGGCAAAATATAGGGAGAAAGAGGAGTTGTGTATGGACCATCCAAAACAAAATGCATAGTGAATTGGTGTTTACTTATCCCGTTGCCTTTTAGCTAAAGGTGGCATTGAGGATTGAAGATGCTTACTTTGCTGCAGCATCGCAATGGGCATTTTTTTTTAGCAAAGAAAAAATAAAAATTAAAAAAAAAAACGTACAATTCCATCTTCTTCTTCTTCTTCTTCTTCCTCTTATGGCTTCGTGTTCACCGCTCGATATGTTCGTAAGTGCAACTTTCCATTCACGATCCCACACTCCACTTTATATCGCTAGCAGCCAGTCGCTTGTACATTATAAATGCTTTAGTACGCACCCAGCTCATAAAATCAATAAAATACTAGTAATTAAAAAAGACTATAATTATCGGAAATCACTTCATAGAAATTTGAGTTACTCAAATTATCTTGTTCGATATATCAACTATTAGTTTTCATCACTTTAATTCGAATAAATTTAAATTTGTTTTGTCAGGATCATATATCAAATTGAGAGCTAGTTGCATCTGAACCATTTAACCTAGTACTTCCTCCGTCCCATAATTATTGTTCAGTTTGAGTTTTTATTTTTAGTTTAAATTGTACTAAAAGTGAAATTTCAAACTAGACAATAATTTTGGAACGGAGGGAGTATTATTCGGTCGTGGTTATAAGGAGAAGCCATGCATGATCTTGGCTTTACCATGAAAGGAATTTAGGGTTGCATTAAATTTATCTCACTTCTAAACTTGGATGAAAAGGCATCATTAACTCCCCATCTGAACTTTGTATTAGTGTAAATGCCTTCTTAATGGACTATTCTCTCTTCTTTTTAATTAAATTTTTAAAAGGCTACTAATATGTGTTTTGCATAAAAAGAAGAAGAATCACATTAGTGATTAGTCATTGAACTCTATGGCGTTTTTTTGGCTCTTCTTCGAATAGAAAAGCCTATGAAAGACCTATTTAATATGAAGGCCACCTGTGTGATCTGACTTAGCATTGTCCTGTCCCCTGAAATAATTGTAGTAGTATTAACCCAAGTCTTTTAAGTGTTAAAATTGGATTTGCTCTCCATCTCTCCCCACCTCTCTCTACAATTATTATTGTTATTTTATGTTAGTTGAAAAGAAAAAAAAAAAAAAAACACACATTTGATCAACCTATCTAATTACCCATGATGATCAAGCATAGTCAAGGAAAAGTGGCGTTGATGATAGCAAGGTGATGGGCTTTTTGTATAATATGTTGACAATAATAATAATAAACAATCATCAACTTTTGTCCCAAATCATGCATGGGAGTTCGAAATCACCATTTTTCTTTTGTCTACCCAATTTTTTATTTATTTATTTTTTTTTTGGAGCAAGTGTTTCAGAAAGTTCTATATTTGGGATGGTTTGTTAGGTGTGTCATATTGTGGGATGGGTCACAATCGTCATTTTATAAAATTTAGCCTAATTTCCACGCACGCTTTTGAGTGGATGTAATTCGTTCCCTTCCTTGAATCCCAAACTATTATTCATCAAATGGGTGGTAAAGCCTACCATTGACGCTAACCAAAGAAAAATCCTATGCCCAATCTTCCTTCTTGGTCATGAATCTGGATGTAACCGATTTGGATTAGAACTTAGAAGAATTCATTTCACTGAGTTATGACTTTGATATTGAGACGTGAGAGCCTTAGAAGATGCACTGCTATCTCATGAAAACGTAATTGATCATCTATTTTCTCAAACTCAATAGAGACTTTCTAGAAAAAAAAATTTTCGGATATTAAATTTTATTAGTCGCCTTTATATAGTTTTATCTGTCAAAGTACTACTTCCGTCCCAAAAAAAAATATTCCATATTGAGTTTTCATATTTGTACTAAAAACAGTACAAACCTTAAAATTCAAATGTAGACTATTTTTGTGGGACAGGGGGAATATATAAGTACTTTGAGTTCACATCTTAAAACCAATTGACAATGAATGAGATGGTCTTTGAAACTTATATACTGAGTCATTTCTCTTCACGGTGACAATGTGGGATAAGATAATACACATTAACATTATCAGTCCTCATATGTAATTTTATCCTTGAACCCGATTGACAATGTAAAAGATATATTTTACATATTTAATTAAGCTATGACTTGGTGATGTAATGCGCTATATGAGATCAATATTAGTATAAGAAACATACTCGCACCGAGTTCCAACATAATTTCAAAACACTCTAAAGTTTTAAGAAAATTTTCTCAACTAAGGTATTGATAAATTTCTCGTAGTTGACTTTTAGATGCTTATGCGTTGACATGAACTATTTTGGAATATTCATCACTATTCATTTGAATTAAGGTATCTCATATTATCTAAAAGTCAACAAAATTAGAATAAGAAGGATACTTTTTTTTTTTTTTTAATTTTACAAAAAAGGGAGTTGTTGTTAGCATTTTCTATAATACTACAAATTTCGCCTTCTGGAAAAATTTTAAAAAATAATTCACGAATCAATGAATAACTGACAAAGAGCCATTTACACAATGGCTGATGTTACTAAAATTCCAACATTAACAACAAAGGCATTGATCGAGTCACTCGCATTTGACCTTCACAAATCTACACAGCATGTGTCCATCAATTATTGATAGTGAAACATTATTTTAACCCTAGAGCTTTATGTGTATGATTTGGTTCTGATTCAAAGAATCTCAAATGATAATTAAGATCAATAAATTAATATTACTAGTTGGCTTTTTTCTGCTGATCTAAACAAAAAAAGAAGAAAAAACTAAATGGAATGGGCATTATTTTGGTCACGATCGATGACGTACTTTTAAGGCACACTCTAGCTATTTGAATAGGACATAAATGGTAATTTAATGATTCTAACATTAACTTCCACTGCTTCGTTGAAAAAAAACATCAATATGAATTCACCTATAATTATAACTTTATTCCAATGAATCAAGTTAATCAAGTGATCCCAGCATGAAAGGGTAAAAAAAAAATCGATAATAATCTTCCCTTCTTCTTCTTCAATAAAAAGAGTCATGCTTGGTAATTTAATTAAGCCCGTATAACAAACAAGACTTCCGTTTAGCCAGCAGAGTATAACATTGGATTCTCTAACTATGATTTTTGCAAATACTTGAAGAAGTAAAATACCAAGGACAACTCACAATAATGAGCATCTAATATGAGATTTTATTTTTTAATTAATACAAATTGTACTATCAAAAATTTAAATTCATTCATTTTAAGACAACAAAAGTAATATAATTCGTTTGGTGAAAGGAATATACTAAAAAAAGTTATTGTAGAAGGCTCGAGGTCATTGGGTTTGGGACCTGAAGTGTCTCAAATTCTGTATCTTTTGTATGTTCTAATATAATTAATGCATTAAATATGAAAATTATTTTCGAAACAAAAAGACTACAATATTCCAATCTCACAAATTAATGTAATAATAATAATAATAATATAGTATATGCGAAGTGGCAACCGAAAATGAGAATGAGAAACCATATTATATATGGTATAATCGTACGGATCAGACACAGATATAAACTTTGTTGTTTGCTCTTGGAGAACCGTAAAAGCCATTGATCGAAACTAAACAGATGACCGGCCGGTTTTTTTCCCCTAGCTCCCATTGGACGTCCCCAAAGGTTGCCATGGTTGTAGACGACGACTTAGCAGTTGGATCAAGTCAACTATTTAGAGTGACGACTCTCCATTTCTTTTATATTTTTTAGTTCTCTGCAGGTATCCAATATATATATATATATATTCAATAATGCTAGCACGAAGTATATACGTTGCAACAAATATCTTTCATTCTTAGCAATGTGGGATCAAGAGATAGATTCATACCACATTGGTAAAACTTTATATGATTATAATAGGATAATTTTATCCGTTTTTTTTTTTTTTGGTTTACAGTAATATTTCCAGTCAAGTCTCCTCCGATCCCTAAATTTCCAACCCGTATCATGTATTAGTAGAATTAATAGATATTCTTTTTCTAAAAAAAAAAAAAAGTGAAATATTCCACTCCATCGTATTGTTCTGATTCTTCTTCGTTTATCTGTTTCTTTTTCCATCTCTACAGCTCAGAATGATTTATACTAAGAAGTTTTAATTAGGGCATTGAACTGGGGGCTGTTACTGTTTTCCATGATTAAAGTCTGGAAGTCTAGAATAAGGATATAATAGGGGTACTTAGGCTTCTTTTTGGTGGGGCGGAAATGAATTCGGATATATTTCTTACGTTATTGGTGGCAAATGGCACTATTCACAAAGTTGCTAATTTTTTTTAATTTTTTTTTAAGCAATAAAAAGGCATTCTTCGTGGCTACCTTTTTAATTATTTGTAATTTTTGGAAGGGGAAAAGGGTATTTACACCAAACCACTTTAATTGGATGCCAAAATCATTTGGTTTCTTTTAAGCTAAAAGCTCAAAATTGCTTTGGCATAAACCTAAAATGCATGGTGTACACCCACCATGTTTTTGGCCACAATGGATTTGTGTAAGTTATGAACTAACCAACTTTTTCAATTGGATCAAATGTAGTTCCTTCCTGGTGTTATTGCAATTCGACTTTCACCCAATTTGATCGTTTGTTACAAATGAGTTTGTCTCTAACGGATCGTGTTTCAGTTTTATTTATTTATTTGGCAAATAATTTTTGTTTTTTTTCATTTGATCGAGTGGAACACAAAATACACCATGTAAAAATTGTAATATAAGAGGAAGAAGAATAATTATCTATATTGCTTTAGTGCTTTTTGAGAAAAGGCAAAAGAATAAATTATATATATATATATTTTTTCCTTTTTTTTTATATCGCAGGGATGTTCACCGTCGACAACAGTGACTAATCCTCATCGCTCATGGTAGACACCTCGATAGGTGAGAGAGCTGGCCAAATGATTTAAGATTGCTCCATGCCCATGACGAGATTCGAATCATTGACCTATGGTTAAGAGTAGATGAGTCCTTACTACTCCACCATAACCTGTGTGCTTATAAATTGCTTTGTTCTCTGTGGGAATGAAACCGACAAACCCAACCCAAATGACTAACAACTATCATGGGCCCAAAGCTCAGGGAAATGTGATCCTGGAGTGTTCATTAGACAATTTCGTCAAAACTTTAACCCGGGGAGGGTAGTATTTACAGTTTACAGTGTAAACTTGCATTTGGCAGAATCAGATTCCATGGCGCAAATGATCACATTCCTCCAACCTACCCAGAAACACAAGGGGAGAGAATCGGGTTATTCATTCATTCATTGAACTAAGAGAAACCATACCCATAAAGGAACTGATTGAAGTAGATTAGGTCAGTTACTTACAGGGAACCCAAATGAACTGAAGATAAATGAGCAATCTTGTGCCACTCTGAACCATTTCCTCTCCCGCATCTCTTCTCTAGAACAGGACAGAACTTGATTTCCAGAATAATTAAGTCGGTGAGACGGCGAAATGCTTCGGCCGAGGGAAGCTGCCTGAGATTCCTGCATGCCAAAATTCTCAAGTGCTGAAGATGTTCCAAGTTACCCAACCACTCAGGCAGAGCTTCCAAACCATCAAAACCACATATCTCCAATCTCATCAAAGTGGTAACATACTGAATTTGATAAGGGAGAGATGTGACTTTCGGCAATCTACCATTTCCATCCAATGTAAGTGCTGTGAGAGATACATCATTACTCGTTGGAGTTGAGATGGTAGGATAAGGCCAAGGGAAGCAGTCGAGTTCGAATCCTTCCCGAGCTCTAATGCTGATTATGTGGTGAAGATCCTGATGGCGCCTAATCGTCAAGGACTCAACCAGGGCCAATGTCGGGGTGAGGCTGCAAAATGGTGCACTCAGCTTGCAACAATCTTTGATCCAAAATTGGCGTAACGATGGGAAGTAGTAATAATACTGATAGATATCTGAACCCGAAACAGGATCTTCAGGTGAATGGCTCAGCCTCTCATCAGGGGACCCGAAATTTGTATTTCCACCCCCAATTCGTATTAGTCTCAAGTGCTGAAGACTTGGAAGATTACCCAAATTGGGGAAAACACTCAAATTGGGTATATCTGAAACCGCTAACTCTTCCAGATGAGGAAATACATTTACTTGAGTAAGCAGTGGTGAAGACTGTGGTGTTGGATGAGAAACAATTGCATCTGACCATTTCACTACACTTTTCATATCAGATAACTGAAGTTTCCTCAATGCAGGAAAAAGGGTGATTTCTGATCTGCTACTTTTTGTTGCCCGATTCAGATTCGACCAACCATAGAATTCTTTTCCGATGTACTTCACATTGTTCAATGAGAAAATCTCCAGATGCTCGAGATGAGGCAAGAGTCCGAGTGTCGGGAGCCTTTTGCATTTGTGTAGCTTCCCTAATTTCAGCTTCACCAGATTTTGAAGTATCACTGAATCATTCTCGCCTGTCATCCACGATGGAAACTTCAGACTTTGATATCCGTTGATTCCTAAACTCTTCAAACTCGAATGCGGTTTCAAACCCTCCATAACCTCCGCATCATCACAGCCTTCTTCCCTTCCACGCCAATAATCCCAATGGAGTTCCAAGGTTTCAATATTTGACTTACTTGACAAGTTGGACTTGATAGCAGATGCATAGCTTCTCACATTTTGAAGGCCTATTATTTTTAGTTCACCTGTCAAGTTGTCCAAATGTTCTAGCTGTTCCATTTGATAACCACCATTGCCTCCACCCACCTTAAATACAGACCATTTTTGAAGATTTCTCAGTTGGCCTAATCCTGGAAAGAAAATCTTGTAGAGGTCCTCTTCATTGTACGTTTCAATTCGCCTTAAGTTAATCAAATGCTCAAACCCTTTCGGCACCTGGCACAAATTGAAAACTCTTAGAGTTTGCAAATAGTACAACTTTGTGATTGACTGTGGGAGTATATCTATCCTTGTATGGCTAATGTCCAAATATCTCAAATGTTTCATCATACCAATGTCACTCGGTAGTTGCGACAAATCCCAATTTTCAACAATCAAAACCAAGAGGCACCTAAAGTTTGGGAACAAATTTGCAAGTGCAACCAGGTTAACACCTTTTGCATGAAGGGTCCGTAAATTTGAGGGAAGAATACCTTTCAAGCTCTTGCGCATTCCATTTTCACCAAAATGAGCCAATATGTGCACAGCTTCAAGTTCATTGCTTATGGATTTCCAATCTTTGATATGAAAGCAGTAATTCTCCGACACTTGTAATGAAACATCATGCACCAGGTCATGCATCTTGAAATGCTCGACATTGCTGTCACTATCCATTTTATCTTCTCTAGTTTCTTGCAATAAAGAGTTCCTTAGAAGTATATTGAAGTAGATGTTACCAATGTCTTCCATCCGCAAAGGACTTCCTCTTGGAGGATTAAGTAGCCCTTGAGACATCCAAAGTTGTATGAGCTGATCCTTCTTCAAATTTGTGTCCTTCTCAAAGATAGCACAATATGCAAAGCATTGTTTAACTGGCAATGAAGGCAAATAGTCATAACTCAATTTGATGGCAGACAAAACTTTGTTTCCTTCACTAAATGTACTCCATGTTTCACTTCTTGCAATCATTAACCAATCGTATTCAGAATGCTTAGAGTATAGTAAACCTCCTATTGCCTTTATAGCTAAAGGCACACCTCCACACCTTTTTAATATCCTTTTACCCATTTCCATCAATTGTCCTGTCTTTATAGGACCCCCTTCTGCAAATGCACATTGCTCAAATAGAGACCAACTCTGGTCTTCTGAGAGTATATCAAGTCGATGGAGTTTAGATGCTCGCATTGCTGAAGCAACATTCTCGCTGCGCGTGGTGGTCAGGACCTTGCTATCTTTAGAACCACCAATTTCAAGTAAACATGTCCTCATCCGATCCCATTCATCACCATTATCATTCCAAATATCATCAAGTACCAGCAAATATCTCTTACCTCTTAGATGTTCTTGCAGCCCACTCACTAAAGCTTCTGTACTTGCCAACTGATGATTGGCCTTTGAGAGAGATTGCAACATTAGACATAACAGTCTTTCGACATTAAAATCGTCAGAGACACAGAGCCACATCAACTTGTCGAAGTAACTCTTGGCAGTATCATTTTTGTAAACCAGCTGCGCTAGGGTTGTCTTTCCTTGACCACCCATCCCTAGAATAGCAATAACCGGCAATTCCTTTTCATAGTCTAAGCTAGTTAACATGTTCATCACCTTTGAGACATCTATATCCCTCCCCAGAATCACTGAATCCTCAACAAAAGGATCCGTTTGCCTTTTTTCTTTAAAAACAGGAAGCGAGTTTATCATTTGGATCGGCTGAAGGCCAATTTGATGCGATTCAACATAAATTTCTTCTAAACATGAAAGGATTTCCTTCATGTTATGGGCCATTTTTCGGTGGAACAAAATAGGATTAGAGGATGACATGAAGCTGCGCACCTTGTCCCTCTTTCGCCGGTGGATCTTCTGGCGAAGTACTTCATATTCAAAATCATCCAACACAATCTCAATATCAAGCGAAACCGACTGTAGCTTCTTCAGCCAAAGTTGGACAGCTCTGCTAACTAGTTGCTTGTTCTGAGCATCTGTGAACAAAGCATGAATCATCTCTAACTTATCACCAAGCTTTTGGAGTTGCTTGTTGACACCCCAGACAAGACTGATCTCCTCAGCAGCAAGAGCAAAGGCCTTCTTTAACAAAGGTTCAAGTACAACTCCAAGTCCTGCTGAAGCCATCCTGTTTCAGCTCCCACTTCCACTACTGAAACAGAATAAGATTGGCAAAATAAACGAAATGCACTACAACCGTACTACAAAACCTCTTTTCTTCAATGAGGATATGGCATCCGATTGCAAATGGTGTTAATCATTTCATGCTCATATGACAGACAAACTGACATTAAAATAAAGAACCCAACAAAAACCGAACCAACTGCATCTATAATTCCATTGATTCGTTCTACTATAACTTCAACTAGTACTAACCCAAAATCAAATGTCAACGCATCAACTAATGAAAAAAAAAAAAAAACAATAATAAGCATGTTTTCTTCACAAAAAAATTAATAATAATAATCATGTTGCTTTGCCTTTCTCAATAGCATCGGAGAAATTCAACTGAGGCACATTGAGCCATGTTACTTGTCTCCCCACCCAAAAACAAAAAAAAAAAAAAGGGAAAGAGAGAGAGAGAGAAGAGACAACAATATACCTTCTTCATATGTATAAATTTCCATTTGCGAAGGATGACTGTCATCATTCTATTGAAGGGTGCACCAAAAGAGAGGAATACTACGAGCCTTTACAATATGATTCTCTCAAATCCCCAAGGCGATTGATTTGAGCCTTTCTGTTTTGGTTTTGGGTTGGATAACCTACTTAACTGAACACAGGATCAAATTAAAAGCAACCAGAGGAAGATTTTAGAGAAAATAAAAATTAGAGAATTTTTGCTAGGATATTTCAAATGATACATTATTCATATGGTAATCATTTTGTAGTTAAGTACTCCCTCATCTAAGCCTAACAGAAATTAAATTTTTATATATTTCGGTAGTAGGAGAAGCCAAAAACGTCATGCTCTAACCACGGTTTCCTCGTTTGAATTCTAATTTTTCACTTTTGTTATGTCATTTTAATTTATCAAAGTTTATATCTTACTAAAACGATAGGATAGAGATAATATATTTAGGCTTTAACCTCTCTTATTATAACAAAAAAAGAAAAAAAAAAAAACTACCTCCAGTCATTGAATGAATGACTTCGTTCTTCCTGTTTTTATATATTTTTATTCAGTCTTTGATTATGATATGACTCTTTTTTATACGCTCCACTTGAAAAATTGAAAGAAATGCTTAGTTAAAGATGGGCGTTGAGGAGGTTTTACATTTGACTAATTCGAACAAATTTAGAACAGGAAGAACATTATTGTTGGATGTCAAACTGATTTTTGATTAAGCATTGACGAAGTCTCACTTTCGCTTTAAACTTTATTAACAACTTTACTGAGGAAAATAATATTTACTAAAAATAGTACTAAACTCAAAATTCAATGTGGACTATTTTTTTTTTTTTGGGACGGAGGGATAAAAAATGGTAGCCAAGTGTGACCTATATTTCTTACGGAGAAAAATAATTTATTTCTTTGAGAACTGTTACGAATAAACACGAATGTAATAAAAGTTTTGAAGAAAATGAATTAAACGGTAAAGGTAAGTATAAGTAGCTCCAGGATTTGAACGGAATTTTAAGCCGCGGATGTGAAGTTGAAATTGGCGCAGGTAGTTCTGGCTCCAAGAAGCGTGGAAGTGAAACCCAATCTTGAAGTTGCCAAATCAAATTGCAAAAGATTATCTTCCAATTGGTGCCCTCCAATCTCAATCGAAGTTCTGGGTTGGTTTCCCACAATGGGTCCAGATCCTCCATCAACAAATCCCAAGCACAAAACCTTGTCATCATTCACAGAAACCATGGAATTCGAACCAAAAATGCTCCAAACCACGTTCGAATTCTGCAACACCAAGTCAATTTGCGGAACTCTTGCACCCAATCTGGTGCTCACAACATTGTCTGAACTGAAACAAACCTCAAACGGAGCCACCCCGGCAACTCTCGCGATGTTCAAAGCCGCAGCCTCTGTAATGAAAGCTTCAGTCACTGCTTTGAAGATGGAAGATTCCAATACAGTATAAGGTTCTGAAGTGCTAATCTTTGTTCCACCATTACCGTTCTTATCAAACGACAATAATGTGGTGTTCAATTTCACGGGTTTATTATTAATCCTAATTGATTTTACCCCAATGAAGTATTCATCTGATTTTTCTCCCAGTCTGTGAGCCACAGCAGTACTGACTGGATTGATTAAGAGTGTAGTGTATTTCAGAAACGAAGCTGCTTGAATGTTGGGGAGGAAATTATAAGGTGAATCGCCGAAAAACAGAACGCCCGGAACCCTGGTTGAACCGGATAAACAAATGGCGAATTTTCTCGGGAAGCTAAAAGCAGAGGCCAATTGGGATGGCAGGGCAGCCCGATCTCGGCCTAATCCGGCAACTCCAACGGTGCCGCTCGCGAGTGATTCGAGTTGGAATGTCCTGGAACAGGAGAAAATAAACTGAGGGACGGCGACCAATCGGCCGGGGTTTGACCCGTCGGTGGAAGTCAACGTGAGAACATCCTGAGCTGCCTCACCGTCGGTAACGAAATGAGTGGCCGGATTCTCGTGAACTATGGTGCACGTGTTGTTATTGCAACCGGGTCCGGCAGGGAGAAAGCAGTCCAAGCAATACCCACTTGTCCCAATCGTGACAAGAGAACACTGGGAGCTCCGGCATCTCACCGGACGGTAAGTCGAGGAGACGTAATTGTTCTGGCAGTCAACCCAGAAGAACTGACCGCCGAGATCAACAACAACGTTGAGGGAAACTGAAGGTGTTCTCTGGTTAATTTTGGTCACGTATTGGAGCGTGGCAGCATCTTTTTGGACCGGCAGAACTAGTGCACGTGGCCGGAATGAGCTCTGAGCATTGCTGAAACTCAGAGAGAAGAAGAAACAGAGGAAAACAGAGAGAATGATGATTGGAACAGAGGAAGCCATTTGCAGGTTGAAATTTGAAGGGTTTTATTATTTTTGCCTTATCTGACCATTGCTCTACAATGAAGATATTTATAGGTAGCGATTTGATCATTTCAGTCCCTAATCCTGATCATTGGTGTTTCATCAGTCTGTAGAACCGGAGAAGAATGAGTACTAATCGTTTATGTGTGGACTTTAGCATGAATATCATAAATTAATGAGTGTGTATCCAGCAAGATCATTATTCAATTCCGGCGGCGTGTCTTAATCCAAAAACTAGTACGAATCTGTACTTTTGGTCAACTGATTTTTCTTGTATACGTGTTTGTGAGTTTATCCGTACTGCATATACACGAAGGTTCTTTGTGATGAGGATTATTGACTTTCATAAATTTAGACCATGTGCCAAGGTCAAAGCTAATTAAACTGGAGATGCTTGGATAGGTGAGGAACATTATTATCATGCGTTGGTTCTCTTCTCTCATTTCAAATAACCACCAGTTCTATTTTTTTTATTATTATTTATTTATTTTTTATTTTTTTGGTATAATAAGGAAAGCAAACGCCTTAAAATCTAAACCCTTGGTATGAAACACTAATGATATTATGTTCCGACCATCCATTCTTGTTGATAAAGGTTACAAGTTAATGACATATTATAGCAGCCAAGGTCCATTTTAATAATTGGTGGAGACGGTATAAATTTTTTAATATAAAACTTGTATCATTAGTTTATCTTTTACACACGCTTGTACGAAAAGTTTAATGACATATATACATTACGAATTAGTCATCTTTGAATTAAATCGTGGCTCCATTAAATATTACTAGCCGAGATTTACGCGCGGAAAATTACATGCCCGTTATATACAAATGGTCTGATTAAATTATGGGTGTTAGGTTTTAAAGCCACTAATGTGTTGCAATAATGTGTATTTAAAGCCAATAATGTGTTGCAATAATGTGTTAGTTTTTAAAGCTACTAATGTGTTGCAATAATGTGTATTTATTACTTATAATATTTTTCATAGGATTTGCCAATGCAACTCCAACAAATAAAGTTAGGTTCTTATTACTCTTTCTGTTATGAAATAATTGTTTAATTTAAGATTTTATTTTTTAGTATGAAAATGAAAAATCAATACTAGAGAGAGGAAGTGTTATCTTTCATTACAAATTGAAGACTGTGAAATATACGGTTAAACATCTATAATACTAGGACATCCATAATACTAATAATATTAATTTAAATAAAATTCCAAAGAATCTTATTAATGTTTTAAGTTTAGTCGTATAAGATTTATATTCTTTTATTCCCTAATATCCCTTACGGAATAGAATTTAGACTCCACCATCATCTTAAATTTTATCACCTACCCAATCTATATAATGTGTCTCTATTAAAAGACATCTTTTTTCTGAGAAATCTTTAAACTCCCATCAATGGCTGGATACATAATACAAAAATTCATAACATCTACAATTTCTTTAGATATAAATCTCTAGAAAACACAAAAAATCGTTAGATTCATATTTTACTAGCTCAAATTTATTTTTTTATTTCAAGTCATTATTAATTTATGATATTGACGGGACATATATTTACATAGAATTTTTTTGAAAAATTATTATCTTATTATTTTATCGATTATATTTATTTTTTTTACTGGTCCCGACTTAGGATTTGAGAAAATTATTTAACTAATCGATGTTATAAAGTTATCGATTATTAATTTATCGATGTTCTACTGTATATAGAACACACTCATAAAGAAGTGTATGTTGGAAATAAACTAAAGTTTGAATGAGAAATTAGTTTCTCATGAGATTGGAAAATAATAGTTATCAAATACTTTGACCGTGTGTAGGTTCACCTACATACATGAATAATGAGATGTAATTCACGGACTTGTTCAACCCGGGTTTTACAACTGGATATAATTCTTCCAATCACTAAATAGAGATATTACAACTGAAATTTAATATGCCATTTATTTTTATTTTTGGCTGTTGAATTTCTTTTAGTGAGAATGTAATGATCGTTGAATTTATATCTTTAAGTGAATTAAAGTGGAAATGCATAACGGTTTTGACCTTTTGAATGGACTCTCTCTTTCCTATATAAATGAGCTTATTCTCCAGAATTCCCACACTAAAAAAAATACATTTGTCTTTTCTATTCTCCTTACCAAAAACACCCATTAGTCTTCCCTTGGTGTTCAGTATTTTTGTTGGTTCCAGTTCGCCGGTGATTTTGTCTAAGTGCAAGACTAATATCACGTCATTCACTGTATTCTGGAAAACATACGCTTTTACATCTTCTAGCACTCTGTGAGAAGAAGCGAATCTGTTTTAAGAAAAACGTGTTTTCACGTGTCTCGAAATTCCCTCTTTTTTGAGTTCTTGGTGTCATTACAAATACTTCTCCCTATTCACTTTGACCAACAGTGTATTCATGAGTAATATAAAGTGATAACAGAACTATCTAGAAAAAAAAAATAAATTTCATTTTGAGTAATTATACCTTAAAATCTCCAAAATGTGATACTCTAGTAAAAACGATTTACTTTTATACGATGGCGACGGTAGCGCCCGTGGCAATTCCTAAGTACAGAAGCAAAGAAGAATGCAGTTTTGAACTGAACTTTCATTGATTTTGATGTTCATAAGTCGTCAACTAAGAGAGACATATGCCATTTTTGAGGTTAAAAAAAAAGAACACAATAACAAACAAATAAATGAATGCATGAACTTTTATTAATAACTCAAAAACCTTTACAAAGGAATTGGTATTGAATTCCATGCTCCATAAAACTTATTCAAATAGTAAGCACTCTGGGAAGCCAAAATGAATAATGACAACAGAAATAACTTCATGAAATGGCTTCTGAAAACAATCAAATCATAGTGTATCTCTCATTCTCTTCGATTTGAGGGGATATTTTAGAGAGCTGATGCGAAGTTGAAGTTGGCGCAGGTAGTTCTCGCTCCAAGAAGTGTGGAACTGAATCCCAACCTTGAAGTTGCCAAATCAAATTGCAAAAGATTGTCTTCCAATTGGTATCCTCCAATGACAATCGAAGTCCTGGGTTCAGATCCTCCGTTAACAAATCCCAAGCACAACACCTTGTCATCATTCACCGAAACCATTGAATTCGACCCAAAAATGCTCCAAACCACGTTCGAATTCTGCAAAACCAGGTCAATCTGTGGCACTCTTGCACCCAATCTGGTGCCCACAACATTCTCCGAGCTGAAACACACCTCAAATGGAGCCACCCCTGGAACTCTGCTCATATTCATCGCAGCCGCCTCTGTTATGAAAGCTTCAGTCACTGCTTTGAAGATGGAAGTTTCCAATACAGTGTAGGGATTCACAGTACTAATCTTTGTTCCTCCAACACCATTGCTGTCGAACGACAACAATGTCGTGTTCAATTTCACGGCTTTGTTATTGATCCTAATTGATTTGACTCCAATGAAGTATTCGTCTGCATTTTCCCCCTGGGAAACTCCGGCGGTATTAATCAAAAGTGGGGTGTATGTCAGAGACGAACCGGCTTCAATCCCCGGAAGCAAATTGTACGGTCCATCGCCGAAAAACAGAACGCCGGGAACCCGGGTTGAACCCGACAGGCAAATGGCGAATTTCTTGTGGAAACTAAAAGCAGAGGAAAGCTGAGAAGGCAGAGCAATTCGGCTCCGGCTTAATCCGGCCATCCCAACTGCACCTCTGGCAAGGCCTTCCAACAGGAATGTGGCTCCACACACGAAAATGAACTGAGGAACGGTGACGGAACGACCCGGATTTGACCCGTTAGTGGATGTTAAAGTGAGAACATCCTGAGCTACTTCACCGGAGGTGATGACTCTAGTGGCACTGTTTTCAGGAAACGCAACACAGGTGTCGGCTCCTGTGCAAGCGCCGTTTCCGGCGAGGGAGCATTGGGCGGAGCGGCATCTCACGGAGCGTTTGGTGGAAGAGACGTAATTGTTATCGCAATCGACCCACAAGGACTTGCCGCCGAGATCGATAACAACGTTTAGGGAAACAGGAGGAGTTCGTTGAGTGATTTTGGTTACGTATTGGAGAGTTCCGGCGTCCTTTTGGACCGGCAGGACTAATGCACGTGGCCGGAATGAGGTCTGAGCATTGCAGGGACTCGGAGAGAAAAGAAACAGGAAAATGGATAGAATGAGCACTGAAACAGAGGAGGAAGCCATTTTTAGGAAGTTTTGAAGGTTGGAATGGAATTTGCTGAATTGTTTTTTGACTTACTAAATGAGGCAATTCAAAGCTGCTATTTATGCGTTCATTTTTCGCAATTATTGGCTGCTCAAGGGATAGGCGGCTGACGCCATCAATCATGACTCTAAAGTTTAAACTGGAACCATCCTTGCAATTTCCTAAAGGCGATCAAGTTTTGTATGTCCTCTAACTTTGAATTGTGCTTTTATTTAGTCCCTTATCGTTTTTTAATTTAGTGCGCTGAATTTCATAATTCAACTGACACAATTAGTCAAAGGCTAAATCATCTTAGCCACACAGTAGTTGTATGTCTAAGATGGTTTCAGCCCGACTGAGACGCCAGGAATAAATGGTGGGCTAGTTAGAGCTATCAAAGAGCTGTTACGAAGGCCTTGGAATGTAAAGGTGAGACATGACTACAGGAAAGCTAATTTTGTGGTAGACTGTTTAGCTTTCTTAATGGCAGTAAGTCCAAGAGGTTACCATAGACTAAATGATCCACCAGATATTGTTAAACCGTGGTTGAGATATGATATAGTCGATGTTTCATATCCACGGAACGTGGTTGTACCACAACCTTAGGTTTCGATCTCTTTTGAAAAAAAAAAAAGGCTAAATCATATACTTTCTACATCAAGTATTATTTCTTTCTTTGGTAGAAAGAAAAGAATTTTCTCTACCACCTCCTCCCCGAAACCCTCCTAAATTTCCATCCCTTTTGCATCTCGGCAGAGCCATTCTCGTTTTTTTTCTTAATTTTTTTATTAGAGAGATCCTTTGTATAAATTACTATAGCACATTCGATCATCACTTCGAGTACTAAAAAATAAAAATAAAGTTTTGCTTATATGCCACAATTGTGTCTGAAAATTTTGTATTAGTTTGTGTTGCTTTTAAAAAGGGAGTGTAATTATAAATTTCGTTTTAGGTCATTTAAAATCACAAACTTTCAGCTGTATAAATTGATATTGTGATATCCTAATTGACAACTATCCTCTGATCGGCAACTGCTAAAGAAAAAAAAAAAAAAGAAGATAAGGGACCCAAGAGAAATTTGTGATGAAGTTGAGTGACTAATTCTCTGAACTTTGACACTTTGGCCATCTCCAGCCAATCATTCAACTGCGATGGTCTCATGTGCGATGGCTATTGGCTGGATGCCTGCTTGACCAAAACCTGAATTGTTATATTTGACTATTTGGTCAAATAGTTAGTCAAACGAATCTGTTTCCTCTCAGAGCTTCTTAAAAATTATGCTTAAGAATCTTTACTTGTATAGAAAGGCAGGAAAAAAAAAAATGAAGACGCTTATGGAATAGCTTAAGAAGTAATATAATCAGTGCAGAGCATAATGGAGATATATACTAATCACGCAATTAATATGCTAACAATCGAGATGTACACTTCCATACGGAAAAGATATTACTATGGAACTATTATTTGTTGCATATGGGGCATTCAGAAAATAAGGATCCCTTCAAATTAAAACTGTCAAATATCAAATTTTATTCAGCGATTAAATATTAGCATATGTTATAATAGTATTGCATGTTGCCGAGATTATTGAATAAATTAAATCACGTTAATATAATTTCGATCCCGAAATGATTATCATATTTGTTGTTACTAGAGAGGAGTGTACAATTTTCTTAAAGTGGTAATAGACTACTCTTCCCTTTGATTAGTTCTGTGATAAAATGGGCACGCAAGAGAATTTGAATGATTCTTAACATCCAGATTGATTCTTAACAAATTTATTGCTTAAGAAAGAGTTACAAACTAAATTATGAAAATTGAATACAAACTAATTATGGTTTGATGATCTCCCTTGTGAAAGGATAGTATATTTTAGGGAGCAGATGTGAAGTTGAAGTTGGCGCAGGTAGTTCTGGCTCCAAGAAGTGTGGCACTGAATCCGAAGTTGCCAAATCGAATTGAAACAGAGCGTCTTCCAATTGGTATCCTCCAATGACAATCGAAGTTCTGGGTTCAGATCCTCCGTTAACAAATCCCAAGCACAACACCTTGTCATCATTCACAGAGACCATGGAATTCGACCCAAAAATGCTCCAAACCACATTCTGCAAAACAAGATCGATTTGTGGTACTCTGTTATGAAAGCTTCTGTAACTGCTTTGAAAATGGAAGTTTCCAATACGGTGGTGACGGCGGGCTTTGGGGGGAATACGATACAAGTGTTTGTATTACATCCGGGTTTTGGGCCGTCGGTGCAGTTTCCGCAAGCGCCGTTTCCGGCCAGGGAGCAGGAAAATGGATAGAATGATTACTGAAACAGAGGAAGCCATTGTTTTGGATGTTTTGTATTGGTTTGGATAGAAGTCGCAATCCATGCAGCTATCTATAAGTTCATTTCTTGCGCTGTCGCAGAACTGACTGCTGAATCATTTATTAATGGATTAAATTAAATTATTCCCATTTAAAAATTTTAGTGCAATTCAGCATCAAAGAAACTAAAATGCTAATTTGACTATATTGTCCTCGACTATGGTTAGCTTTTGCTCTAGTTTGTTGTGCTGGAAAGTATTAACCTACCTTCTACTCCCTTCTTCTAACAATCATAATGTGATTTCATTGAAAAAAGTTAGTAAAAATGAAACTAATGAATGGTTTTTTTATATCCTTACATGACATAGAGTAACAAACTTGTGGTGCTTAGTATACGTCAAAGATTGATCGTGTCGGAGTGTTAAATATTAATATTATTTTCACGAGACGAACTTAACATGTTTTCAAATATTTTTTTTTTTTTTTTGTTCAAGTCCATATAAATGTTATATTCAAAATGGAAGGTCATTTACATTTTGAAATGCTTAAGGGACCAAAACAAAACATATCATGAAGTCGAGTGGCCATTTTACACAATAAACCTTTGTAGATTTGACTATGCCCGAAATATGTTTATTCGATTGTCCAGCTGGTTGGGTCAGTGTCAATAGCGATGGCTCAATCCAAAAACCCCAATTATTTTCTTTGACAATTTGGTCAAAGTCTGTGTCTTCCACCCCGCGGTCTCGAGCTTAAACATCCATTTTGGGATCAGTCTCCCTCCCACAAGTTTGTTCCATCCTTTTTCACTTTGTTCCACACATAATAACAAGACGTTCACAGTTAATAACAGTGATTATATTTTCTTAAACGATTATGCTAATTAAGAACGGAACAAAAAGTTCAAAAAAAATCATATTTCTATAAGATAAATCACAATTTATAAATATGATTCCGGCATATAGGGAATTCATGTAAATCCGTAACCACTTCCAATTAATACAATTTTAGTAATATTTTTATGAGAGCATAAAACATCAGTTTTGTTTTTTTTTAATCACCTAAATACAATGATATAACAATTTCCTCCAAGCAGAACTTGGGAGTTGGGGATCATCATTCCAACCAGCCAATACTTGCAGATGAGCTAATTTTGTTTCACACCACCTCTTCTGTTAATGTTAATGCTGCTGCTCAACTTATTCCACGCACAATACGTAGTAATTAAGAGACAGACATCTTAGCTTTAGGTGTCACCAACATTTGATGTGGTTCTGAAGTTGTTCCTGGCTCGATTGATGTATTTCGCGACCCTGTCGTTGAAACTATCCCTTCTGGTAGCAGACCTAGTTGCCTGTCTTACATTTTCGTGATGATCGCTGATATCTGATGGGGTTCTCATTCTGTTTTTCACCTCAGATATGTAGTTTGAGTATATATCACCTTGCTCCGCCTTCTTACTTTCTGGATGCTCCATTTTCTTAGACGTGGTTTTCACCGGTACTGGTTTTGGAATATTTTGTACTGCTTTCTCTGGAGTAACATAAATTCCTTGACCTCCGCGACCTTGCACAACGACAATGTTAGGGGAAACAGCTCTTTCTTGGTCTGATTTCTTACCTAGTGAGGAATGAACTGGTGGTTTTGATCCATTGCTTAGAGCAACTTTGTTTAGTTGGTCATGACCAGATGCAAATTTGCCTTGATCATGGCCTTCAATATGAACAAAAACAGTGGCTGATTTTGCAGCACTATTTTCAGTCTTGGAAGGCCTGAATACTCCTCCTTCATTCCTAGGTGTTCCTGAATGAATCTGAACATCAACGAGGGGAGAGCCTGATTTCTGCTGCACGAAGGTTTCTTTCGGGGGAACAGACACAAGGGTTATGGCTGGTTTGTCTGCATTTTGAAGTGTGAGCTGATTTGAATCTGCAACATTGGTAACTACAGTGATCTGCGACCGGCCTGACTTGCGATGAAAACCAGCGACTGCATTGAAGATCTTTTCGCACACCCCAGTTGAATCCTTGCCTGACTTGTTCTTTTCCATTTGCTCTTCTTTCTTGGTAATCGACTAATCTGAAAAATAGAAGGTTAGGCAAAGAAAACAATGGGATTTCCTCTGTGCTTGTTCAGTATTGCTATTGATGCAGAAGATTGGAATGAAGTTGCTGGTTTTTATACCAGAGATGCTGCAAGAAGAGCTCAGAGCTCAATTTCTTGAACATGTTTACCACATGATACAATGTGAAAGCTAAGTGCACATAGAATTTTCACGCAAAAAAAAAAAAAGATTCCTAAAAGCTCTGTATTACACTTAGCCAACTTAAACACTTAGCAGAAGGATCATATTCCTTGACTTTCTAGTGAATGATGAAACTGGGCTTCATCTTCCCCCAGCTTAAGTTATTACTCTACAGTAATGTGGATATTTTCGTGTATAATTATTCTTTTTCTCAACGTGCTTACATTGAACTGTCGCGAGTAGATTGTTCGTGGGACTTTTCTATATTATCAAGTGCACTCAACAGTTCCGTGCTTTATACAGAAATTTCCAAGGCGAGCATTATTTTTTCTGGCTGGGGAGCTTTTAGAGCTCAAATTGTTCAATTTGGAACCTAAAAAGCAAGAATCAGACCAATCAAATTGAAAAGCTTTAGCATCAGATTCAGGGTCTTAAAAGTCTATAAAGTACAGCACTTGCTTCCAGGAATCACATTACTTGAAATTATGAAAATGCACAACAGCCACAATCATTACTTCTTTACTAGAAGTCACTGTGCCTAACCTTTATCACTACACACATGAAAGAATATGCGAACTTTTCTGCTCATCAACAGAATTTCAATTTTCAACACTCGGCAGCATAAGTATCTTTAGAAAATAACGGGAATTTCGTCTAAAACCAACAAAATTGTTTTCAAAATAGAGAAGTATGAGCAGCCTACACAATTAAAGATTCTTTCCAATAACTAGCTACATGCCATCGGAAACCGCTACTCATGTGGAGGTTACCTAACTTTACATAAGGCGCTTCACAAAGTTTTACAAATTTGAAAGGAAAAGGAGCACATATTATTGATGTCTCAAAAGTACATTTACAGAGAGGGCAAACTCGTATTTACATTTCAAAGCATTGCTGGGAGAGTATGCTTTTTTACATCAAATTTAAGTTTCACCAAGATAATAAGCTCACAAGTGTTTAGTAGCAAGTAACGTGATAAGACTATGTTACATTCTAGCTAAATATGATAGTTACATCGTTGCAGGTGACAATGTAAATCTCTGATGTATAAGCTTTTGGAAACTCTAGAAGACTAGAACTAACTGAATCTGCAGCAAAGAACATAGCAATGAGGGGCATCAATTCTGCATATCATGTTTTCCATGCAATGCAACCAGGACACACAACTCAATGGCGAAAAGTCTTAACCACCTGGTCAATCCGCCTCCTACATAGTGGACAGCTGGTCAAGTGGGAAGAGCATGCCATGCAACAGCACATATGCCCACACCTGAAAGTGAACCAGTAAATGTATGGCTTACATTAGTGTAGTCTAAAAGGGGACAGAGGTTAACCTGATGGAAAATTTAAACAACAATAAGAAGCATCATGATATACTAGAGAGTTTCAAAGCCAGAAAATACTCATAAAGGACAATAAAAAATAAACAACACGAGCAGCATCAATTAGGGCAGTATTGGTCCCATGAATCTTTTTTGTAATGACATTACTATATTTTCAGCAAGGAATGACAGCTTCAGTTCACTTGAATTGGGAACAGTGGAGATTCGCCAACTACATCCTTGAAACCAAGAATTTTCACGTTCACAATCATTTAGGCATACTTTGCATGCAAATGCAGGGAAAAACATTTGGCGCAACACTTACGGGACAAAAACTGAATTGTACTCTTGCTCTAAGCATATGACACACAAATCTGGGAGTGCACGATCCTTTTTGTTATTTTCCGATGCATTTTCAGGTACACCATTTGAACCTGGAAAGGGGAAGAGATGAGAGATTAAAACTACTAAGGATTCCACATAAACCCAAATCATTGCATAAAGAAACATAAATAACAACCTTCCTCTTCTTTGCCAGTCCTTTTAGCCGCTGCAGCGAGGACCCTACAAGGATAATAGTTTGTGACATTCAATAATCTAAAAATGAGTTTTTCTTCATTCTGAATGCAATATGTGAACTTATACCTCTTCCTCAACTCTGAGTGACGCCTTCTCTCCATGATATATTGGAAAGCACGCTTTGCAATAAGATAAACCCCAAATACTGTAAATCCCATAGAAGCAAATCTGTACCACCTGGAAGAAGGTCATAGAAAACAGTCAGAACGTGTGTGTCAGGATTGACAATGTTAGAAAGCCTAGTCTCTCTCATCATTACCTTGCCCATTTTCCCAGATTTGCAATGAGTTGGTCAAGCGCTTTGTGAGACACATAAAACGGCCCCTTGTGAGGTTTCTGGATTCTAATTGTTCCAATGTCATCTTTAACAGCCTGGGTAAGTCGTAAACATCAGAAAAGTAAGCGAACAAGAAGAGAAATCGTAGAAGTGACGATTAAAATGAAAGAGCTAATAATCACAACACCTGGAACCAACATGAAAGTACTCATAACTTTTTGACAATCCTTTCTGATAATTCCTTTTTGGGACAGATATCTTCTTTTTGAGAATTATTGGTTTATGTTTAGGGTTTTAAGAGTTTTTAGTGCCCAACTTTGTCCAGGAGGGGTTTAAAAGGTTTCCCGTGCATTTTAGGAACTGTAGGTTTTACTGTTTTCACGAATTGTATGGTTTCCCAAAGTATGAGTAGTTATGGGAAGGAAGCACAATATGACATGTAAAATTGATGGCACTATATAATTCACGAACTGTGATTCACTTTGCCATGAATATCATCTCATGCACGTTCCTAAAGTTACAAACAGAAAGATATCTTCTCTTTTTCTTAAATATCTTGTAAGTTATAACCACCATCACCAAATATATGTCCTAGTACTTGCTATTCATGAACTGTTGGGACCACAAATTATGTGAAAGTTAAAAGAGTAACAATACCTCACCGACAACAGTCAATGGTGTTCCAGTGGGAAGTACACGCTCAATCCTCTTTACTCCAAGCATCTGCAGAAATCATTTTAGGCATAAATGAAAAAAAATTAACCAAACTCTTTGCACAATCCAAACAGCTAGTGAGCATTTCCAGAAAAAAAAAAAAGAAACAAGTATTAAAGATGACAAACCTTCAAACCCTGGAGATAATCCAGTGTTCCACGGACAAGAGACCGCCCGGACTCCTCAAAGACTTCACTTCCTACAGTCAACACCAAACCTGTGGCACCACGTGCTCCAACTACATGTACACGGCTGGTCCCATCATCCTGTCATAATAATAGCAGCTTACAATATCAAAAGAAGTTCCAGACTACACATATTCAAAGAAATGACCAACCATCCAAATCTCACCAAATACCAAGGAACTTCTTTACACATTGAAAGCATCATGGCAGAATCCTGTATCCATGAGCCTGCATCGTTGTGTTTTAAAAAGTGTTGCTCTGCCTGGAAAATACAGTAATTGAAATGCTTATAAGGCCGATACCAATTACGCAAGGAACAACTGCAACACTAATTCAAATAACTAGACCGCATACCGTTTCCTCCACAATGACACCCCTCAATCCGCTATATTCACACTTAATTGGTGAATCTGAACCAACTCTGCCAGATATCGCAACCACCATAGGCAAAATTTCCGACGCACTCTCCAATATTTGTGCTAAAACGAAGGTGCAAAGAACACCAATTTAATTTTCGAACCAAAAACACGAAGTGCTCATTTGGGAAAATAATAACAAAAAGGAATCACATTAACCTAAATCCTTCAACTGATTGACTCGAGTAACCGATTTTAGAATGTCCGCGTCTCTGCAAACGGCAAGAAGAAAGATTGAATTTCGATAACCGCCTTTGGTTATTTTCTAAGCAAGAAAACAAAATAAAAGTAAAGAGCATAAAAATGAGGCAAACCTTCCACTGCTCCTCCCGAGAAGGTATAGAGCAGCTGCACTCAAACAGCAGCTTATTCCGCCCCATGGCACCACCATCTTTCTTCGGTTCCAATCCAATCTCAAAACGTACGCTAGCTATCCACAGCAATCCAATGATTAAAAAATATATATATATATATTTATATATATATATTTATCAGCTATGAAGAACCATTTTACATTGCCCCAGGAAATATTATCAGGCAATAATTGTTAGGGTTTCTTCTGGAATTTGAAACTATGAATCCGAAGTTTATCACTAGAGAAGAGTATGAACGTAAGATGATTTCTGAAAAAACACAAATAAAGCTTCAGAAAAATAAAACGATAAAGAAATTTTCTAAAAATTCAGTACTGGAATTCGAATAGGATTCTTGCAGTGGACAGGAAGGTAAAGCAAAAACGCATGGCTGTAAACAATGTAGAGTTAAGAAAGCGTTGTTAAGTTAAAAAGCGTTGTCTCCGCCTTTGAAAGTAACTACGCTTTTCATTTATTATCGAGCCTTATCCGCTTGTCGCCTGTAAGCCGAAATCATTGTTCTGGTTCATTTAGGCAATAGTGGGCTTTACGGCCCACGTGAACAGCCCATACCAAGCACCGATGGTTTAGAGATTAAACGACGACGTACGTCAGTGTCCACCTTGGTAATTTCAGCTTTGATCGGACTTCTAAAACCCTGGAAGAAAGAAAAAAAGCCCATAAACCTCTCAAAACCCCAGAAAGCCCCAACGCCACTGTTCTTCGTCTTCGTCATCGCAGTCTCCTTCCATTTTGTTCATTTTGGGGATTTGGTCTGCTCCAGTTTCTGTTGATTATGGCTGCCGTCGCATTTCGGAACCCTAACTCCCGGCGATTGCTGTCTATTTCTCCTCAATTATACTCTTGTTGCAGAGGATCTGTACTTTCCCCGAGCTCCTCCGTTTCTGAATCCGTCTCTCCCAATGAAGTCTCCAGTTTTCCTAACCCTTGGTGGAGATCCATGGCTACTTTTACCCGAACGTAAGTTGAAACTTCACTGAATCTTCATTCACAGTCACGGTTTTGTTTTTCCCTTTTCTTTATTTATTCTTAATTTCCGCGTGCATTGGTATTTGTCATTTTGAAAATATCTAGATGATTTTCGCCCGTTCTTTCTTTGAGCGGATAGTTGTTATAGTGAAGTATTATTATGGAAGCTGCCTACTTCATATAGTTTTGTTTTTGCATACTGTTTGCTTGTCCTTCTTGTTGGGGAGGGGGGTTTATTTATGGAGCAGCGACGAAGCTTTTATGTTGTGGAAGAGTGTTGGGTTGTTGGTGGGTAGAGTGTAATTGTGAGGAGTTGGAAGTGTTGGAGACATTGGCACTTGTTCCTCGAAGCCTTCAATTTTTTTCTCCTCTATAAGGGCTTGTTCTGCTTGCAATGCATAAAAACAAAAGTTTGTTTCTTTGGTCTTGCATACCCTGGTTGTACCGCCTTTAAAACAAATTAAAGGTTTTCTTTTATTGATCTTGCTTACCTCGGTTTACCGGGATTGTCAAAGTGTTTCTCTTTTCTGAACTATTTGTCTTGATGCTTTCTGGCAGCAAACCCCACGTTAATGTAGGAACCATTGGACATGTTGATCATGGTAAAACGACCTTGACTGCTGCAATCACAAAGGTAACCTGCTGCCTTGTGTCCTCGTGTTGCTTCACCGACTATGATGTGAAACTTTCCTGAGGCATTTGTGGTTGGTTTGTAATTAGGTCTTGGCAGAAGAGGGAAAAGCTAAGGCTATTGCCTTTGATGAAATTGACAAAGCACCCGAGGAGAAGAAAAGAGGGATTACAATTGCTACGGTCTGGACATTTCCTGTTTCTAACTTTTCTTTACCTGTTTATCTAATATCACTGGATTCAGCATTTGGTCCTAAATGTTGATGTCTTGCAGGCACATGTGGAATATGAAACAGCCAAAAGACATTATGCACATGTAGATTGTCCTGGACATGCAGATTACGTCAAAGTAAAATGACTTCTTCCTGTGCAGATTTTCTGTATTGCTTTTTGCATATTGGTTTTCTGCACTGTGTAGCTTTTCATGTTTCTTGATCCTCCTGCTGTTTTTCAGAACATGATTACTGGAGCTGCACAAATGGACGGGGGTATTCTTGTTGTATCTGCTCCTGATGGGCCAATGCCACAGACAAAGGAGCATATTCTGCTTGCTCGGCAGGTGTGTTTCTATTTCTGCTTTCAAAGACATTTTAAAGTCCCTGTTAAATGCCAAATTTCGAATTCATTTCTTTTTCTTTTTCGTTTTTGTGGTTTTACAGGTCGGTGTGCCATCGCTAGTGTGCTTTTTGAATAAAGTTGACGCTGTTGATGATCCAGAATTGCTGGAACTTGTCGAAATGGAACTCCGTGGTAAGTTTTCATTTTGGGTTGTCATGTTCTCCTGCGCTTTCTTAAAAGCTTGATGGTATCTTAACTTTTTTTCTTATTGAAAGATTTGTGATATAAATTGCCTCTCTATTCTTTGCAGATCTACTTTCCTTCTACAAGTTTCCTGGGGATGAAATCCCAATTATTCGAGGTTCAGCATTGTCTGCTTTACAGGGGACGAATGAAGAAATTGGCAAGAAAGCTATTCTGAAATTGATGGATGCTGTCGATGAGTACATCCCAGACCCCGTACGTCAACTAGATAAACCTTTCCTGATGCCCATAGAAGACGTTTTCTCTATCCAGGTACTGGAATTTACATTTTCACCCTGTGCATACAAATGTTTCCTTCCTCCTGATGATGTCAGCCTTAACAGTGGTTCTCTTCAAGGCTTTATAAATTATTAATTATCTCGTTTCAATATCATTTCTGTGATAAAGAAGTGTACTGTACTTGTTTGCCTCGCATTTGAATAACACATTCATAAATTGAAATCTCTTTTCTTCTGGTCAATGAGATGATGATTAAAAATCATGCCTTTTTATCCTCTGGCTGTAAGTTTTCTGTATCAATGATATTATTAGTTAGATATCTGTTTCCGGTGAAATTTCTACAGCATTTGAATTATATTCCTGTTTTTTATAGGGACGAGGAACTGTTGCCACTGGGCGTATTGAACAAGGAATGATCAAAGTCGGGGATGAAGTTGAGATATCAGGGCTGATGCAGGTAATTTATAGTATCACTCTATATCTTGGAAAGTTACAGCTGTAGTTAAATCCCTAGTTGACATGCGTAAGGGGGCTGGTAGACTGCATGTCTTTACAATCCTTGACCTTTTCCTTCTGTTTGTCTCCATTTAGATGTTAGTAATGCTTCATCAAGGATTGTCTTTTACAGCAATTATATAATTTCCTTCAAAAGTATTTGTACTTCTGTTATTGGCGAAGATTTTTTTTCCCCAACCCTGCTGGAGATGGTTCAGTTAACATCCCTTTAACAAGATTTAAGCTGAAAGAATTCCATTATAGCTTTCATCAGATTTTTTAAGATAACAGCAAACATTATTTTGTTTAACTTCTTAGAAGTCATTGATTTTGCAGATATAACATCACTGGGTTCATTTAATATCATGGACACATCCTTTTTTATCTGCTTCTAAACATTGTTAAAACCCCTATCTGTCTGTTTATTCTCGTGGTTTTGGTACTTGTGGTGCAGAATACTCTTAAATCGACTGTGACTGGAGTTGAGATGTTCAAGAAGATCCTAGATAATGGACAAGTAAAAGATGATGAGAATCTCCCTGTTCAATTTATTTTTAAGTATCAATTTCAAGTTTCAATGTTCGCAACTGATTTGTTTGTTTTTTGAATTTAGGCTGGTGACAATGTGGGGCTGCTTCTTCGTGGTTTGAAAAGAGAAGACATTCAGCGAGGCCAGGTCTGTGGCTCTCTCAAACTTGCTCTTCTAGTGCAGAACCAGTCTAATTCTGTTTGGACGTTTTATAGTTACTCTTCTACTCACTTTCAAAACTTACTCTGGTTTGTTCTTCCATTGCTCTTTATGATACTGTTTATGCTAGAGTTCTGTTTTGAATTTCCGTTATATTAAATGGAAGTGGAGTTTTCATCAAGGGTCTTCTTCTCATATGCAGGTTATTGCAAAACCCAACACTGTGAAAACATACAAGAGATTTGAGGCCGAAATCTACGTACTCACAAAAGATGAGGGTGGTCGTCACACAGCCTTCTTTTCAAATTATAGGCCTCAGTTCTACTTGAGAACAGCCGATATCACTGGTAAGGTGGAGTTGCCTGAAAACGTGAAGATGGTTATGCCGGGGGATAATGTGACTGCTGTTTTCGAGCTGATTTTGCCCGTTCCCTTAGAAGCAGGTTGGGTGTCCTTAACCTTTTTTTTTGTTTTTTTTTGTAGCTGATCTTGCCAGTTCCGTGCAGCAAGTTTTGACAATTTAATTGTTGTTTCAGGTCAAAGATTTGCATTGAGAGAGGGAGGTAGAACAGTTGGTGCTGGTGTTGTTTCCAAAGTGCTGAGCTGAGATGTATACATAGGATTTTAATGCTCCTCTTCTCTACTTGTCATGTCCTTCATGTACCTTCTACGGAGGATGAAGGTTGAGAAAACAAGGTTGATATTTTTCAAGGACCCCGGCATGTGGTAGTCAAAACTTCTTTGCTATTCTGAAAGCGAATAATCATAAAAATCTTGATCATTAATTTACCAAGGTTTATCCGCATTTTGTTTTAGTGGATGATTGTTTAGTTAACAAAGTTTGTGATTTGCTCCCCGAAAAAAAAAAGAAAAAAGACTGTGATTATCTGTATTATTATTGGTTAGCAAATTTCTTCCTATGGAGTATTTTGTTTATTGTTATCTTGCTAGGCGAACCACTTCCACTTACTGTTGCCATCAGTTTGGTGAGTTTTGATCCGTAATAAGCCATGGGTCTGTATTCTCAGTGGTTCTTCTTTAATTGCATTTACCATAGAAGGGTGGCAAGGTCTGATCAAGAGGGATGCTATTCGAGGTCAAAGTTTAATTGGGATGAGTAGATGTAAATCTCAAGCTTAAAGAAATTATTATGGTTCATTAATCATTATCGCCTATGATGGACACACTTATACGGGAAAAAAATGAAAAGAAAAGAAAAGAAAAGAAAAATTAGGGTTTCTGAAATCGGCCAAGTACCTCTTACACAGGTACTCGTTAATTGCAATAATTAACAAAGGTTTTTGGTTTTTTAGAAAGAAAAAAAAACAAAAAATTGCATTACACCTTGTTATATGAAAGTGATGTATTAAAAATGACACAGAAAAATCCTTACCGCCCATAATCAACTGCAGAACCGAACATTTTTATTTTTTACTTTTGCATATAACATAAAACAATACGACAGCTCCTAATGTAGTAGATGAGTATAGAATTGACAAAGTACCACAACAACTAACTAGTCCCTTATTCGGTTGGCTACAAAAACTCGTTTTAAAAGTATTTCCTGGCTTTTTCCAATACTCGTTTTCTTAGTCTTCTCGTAATGGTTTAGGTATATAAATGTATCATGGGAGTTTTTTTTTTTTTTTTTTTCCAAAAGCGATAATCATATATAAAGAGAAAATAAGAAAGTACAAAAATAATGTAAGAAAGTACAAAAACAATGTGTTGAACTACAATAATCTATGGTTGAGATATTACAATTGGCCTTACGCGCTATACCTAGTAATAGAAGAAGAGATTGACAATCACAATACTGTGTTCAATCCTAGGCTAAACTAAACTGGCTAAATTGTAGTAATATTTCTAATTACAGAGTAAGAAAGTTCCAAGAGCCCACGAAATACAAAGAGGATAATAATATATTTTTACAAATGAAATCCAAACATCGCCCAGAAGGGGCTAAAACTCCAGATCTAAATCGAGAATTCAGATCTATATGGCTAGAAGTCTCATATCTATATAGATCTTTCATTTGCAAAATCATGGGAGCCCTACCGGCCTACTTCATTTACAAAACGATTTTTCATACATGGCGCATTCACAATTCAATCAAAATGCATATTAAAAAAATAAATTATTGCAACTTTGTATTATTAATAATTTTGCTTAAGATTCAAAAATTCCAACCAAACAAATTCAGTTTATTCTTAAATATTTGTATACAAGTTTGTACGTTGTCATCGTCAGTTTATTCTTAAATTTTTATTTTGTATCGATAATACAAGGTGGATTATATTTCTTTGACCAGAGCTTTCTTTAACCATTTGATTTTCATTAAATTCTTATTTCCATAAATTAGAACAAAATCTAAAAACCACCCCCATTTTTGTTACTTATTCGAGTTGGGATTTGATAGTTGATGTCCCTTAATTATTAATTTAGTCAAAACAATAAACGTATCAATTATGATAGAATAGATAGTCGTTTAAATTTCACTCATATTGTTTTAATCCCTAAAGTTAAATCGTCAAAACAAATCTCTCAATTTCGCCCCATTTCTCTCTGCAATGTTGCATATAAAATCATGTCAAAAATGCTTACTAATCGTTTGAAACTTGTCTTACCCCATATCATTTCCGAATCATAATCTGCTTTTGTAGCCGGAAGCCTCATCACTTATAATGTTTTAATTGCTCATGAAATTCACCATACAATTCGTACAAAATCTACAGGTAAAGAGGGTTTGATGTCACTTAAACTAGATATGAGCAAAGCTTTTGATCGGATAGAATGGAATTTTTTACAAATGTATTGACTGCCCTTGGCTTCTCGAATTCTTTTGCTTCTTTGATCCAGCTGTGTATCTCTACTGTCTCATTTACTTTTCTATTAAATAGCCAAGAAATAAGGCAAGTCGTTCCTCATCGTGGACTAAGACAAAGAGACCCATGTCTCCTTACCTTTTCATAATATGTGAGAAGTTTTCTCTATTTTATTACAGGATACTCATCAAACAGGCAATTTGAGAGGTATCCAAATTTCACCATCTACACCAAAGATCACCCACTTGTTCTTTGCTGATGACACACTCCTCTGCGGACATGCTACCTTTGCTGAGGCTGATACAATGCTGAAAATAATCTAGTTGTATGAAGCAGTCTCTGATCAATTCATCAATTACGAGAAATCAGCTGTTGTCTTTAGCAAAAATACACCTGAATTTTTGCAAATCCATCTTGCAGCTCGTTTAAAGATGCAAAGACTAGCTAACCACGACAAGTATCTTGGCCTCCCATCTTCTTTTGGCCGGAAAAAGAAAGAGCTCTTCAACTACATCAACGATAGAGTTAGAGCAAGAATAGAAGGTTGGTCTGAAAAATCTCTTTCCACGACTAGTAAGAAGGTTCTCATAAAGTCCGTTGCTCAAGCGATTCCTACCTATGCCATGACATGTTTCAAGCTTCCGGACACTCTGTGTGATGAATTAAATGCAATTCTGGCCAGCTTTTGGTGGGGTAATTCTAGTGATAAAAGAAAGATCCATTGGCAGAGATGGAATCTCTTATGTCGTCCAAAGGAATCCGGAGGTATTGGCTTCAAAAATCTAAAGCTTTTCAACCTTGCCCTTTTCGGGAAACAAGTTTGACGTTTATTTACAAATCTAGGATCTCTTTTAGCTGAGCTATTGAAAGCAAAATATTATCCAGATGGCAACTTCGTCGAAGCTTCTCTTGGTTCTTCTCCTTCTTACAGTTTGAGGTCCATCATAGAAGGTCGAAATATTCTCCTCACGGGCTATAGAAAACGCATTGGATCAGGACAAACAGTTGATATTTGGAAAGACCCTTGGCTTCCTGGACCATTCATGTTTAAGATCAACCCCCCCAGGCCACCTAACCTAGCCGATGCAAAAGGGAGTTACTTCATTGACAAGCTGGAACCATGATCTACTGCATAACACTCTTTGGCCAGAAGAAGCAAACTTAATCGAAAGCATCCCCTGAGTTGGACCTCAAATAGAGATTTCTGGAGGTGGCACTACACTCCTCAAGGTAGATTCACTGTTTCATCAGCCTACAAAGTACCTCTCACTCATCCGAGTTTTCATCCAATTCCAACAGGCGCCTCTTCGAATGACTCTACATCGTCCGCGTTATACGGCAAACTTTGGGCTCTAGATATAATATCCGAAGGTCAAACACTTTATGTGGAGAGTGCTAAACGACTCTCTGGCCACGCATCTCAATCTATAACGCAGTCATTTGGATGTTAATCCTAGCTATATCCGTTGTGGCCAATCAGAGAATACCATACATATATTGTTTTTCGGCGAGTTCTCTAAAGAGTTCTGGTTGAAATCTAATCTACGTGATTCTATTGTAGTACATTTTAACAGCTTGCTTCCTGAGTGCATTTTCACCCTTCTTGAGCTGATGCCCAGAACCTCTCTTCAAGCTTTCAGTCTCAGTTGTTATAATCTTTGGTACGCCCGAAATCAGCTCCAGTTTGAAGACTGTTACTTACCAGTAGTCGTAGTTCTCACAAGAACAAGTCGCAACTGGAATCATGGAGGCATGAACGTTTCATTATTCGTGATAACTCGGGGACAGGAATTCGCCCAACCACATCGATGGAAGGCCTGCATGGTTACTCGATCTGGTTTGATGGAGCAATCAATAAAGGATTGAAATGTTCAGCTATTGGAATACTTATTTATAATTCTTCTTCTGGCTTTATTTGCTGTATGACTAAAAACTACGTTAGTACCTTTTCCTCCGCAGTAATTGAAAGCATGGCAACTAGGGATGCTGTTTCTTTGGCTCTCGCGCATTTTACCTTGGTGGATGATTCCTCGACTGCCCGGCTACAATCAAAAGATGGTGACCTCTCCGATGCTAGCCTAATTCTCTCGGATGTCAAAGCCCATTTTGAAGAATTAATTAACTTTGAGTGTAGTTGGGTGAGCCGGAGATTCAATGTTTTTGCCCATTTTTTAGTGCGTTATGCCAAATGTAAGCCTGGCTCTGAGAAATATTGGGATTCTATTCCTTAATTTGTACCTCAAATAGTACTGGACGTTCTTCCAGTTATTGATGAAATTTATCATTTCCTCTAAAAAAAAAAAAAAAATAAATAAAACGTATCAATTAGAATCTCCGTCACCGTTAAATATCAGATTCACATTGGCGGTCGTTATAATAGAATCCCAAACAGGAAATATCCTTCTCTCTCCTTCGCTCTCCTCTCCCGCCTACCATAGCCACAGCGCAGACAGTACATCAACAGGGGAGTTGGATAAGAGGAGGGAAGAATTCCAATCTTTGAAATTCGTCAACAATGTCGACTGATTCTGCTCCAACTGTAGATGGCCTGTCCTTGGCGGACACCGTGGAGAAGGCGGAGTTCTCCCAACGTGTCCTGATCCGATCCATTGCGAACCGCCCCGACGGCGGTGAAGGTTTAGCCGGTCAAGTTATTCAGGTCGGAGGATGGGTCAAAACCGGTCGTGAACAGGGGAAGGGCGCCTTCGCGTTCCTGGAACTCAACGACGGTTCTTGTCCGGCGAACCTACAGGTTATGGTGGATTCCGATGTTTATAAGCTAAGCGATTTGGTGCCCAGAGGTACTTGCATACACGTGGAGGGCGAGCTGAAGCTGCCTCCCGAGGGAACCAAACAAAAAATTGAGCTTAGAGTTTTGAAGGTTTTGCATGTGGGGACTGTTGATGCCGCCAAGTATCCTTTGCCCAAGGGCAAAATTTCGCTTGAAGTTCTCAGGGATACTTCTCATCTTCGGTCCAGAACTAACTTGGTAATTACTTATCCTTTTTCCCCCGTGTTGGCGATTCATTGTGATTTTGGGGAACTTTCTTATGGAGATTGTATGATTTTATTTTTGAATTGATATCCCTCTTTTCAGTTTCAATCTAAAATTCCACTCTCGCCCTAAGATATCAAAAAAGATGGTCAGCAAACATAGGCATAACTTGATGTTGTACGCTAGAGGACGATAAAAGGGTTGAAATTTTTAGTTGAAATTTTTGCCTCGTCTAAAAGGAAATTTTTTTTCGACATGTGTTTTTATAACCTTCAATTGAGGGAATAATTTGATTTCATTTTGATCAAACCTAGGAGCAGGGAGAAACTCCAAATAGAGTGATCTTTTTCTCCCCATGTAATCGGAAGTAAAAGAAGGCTCAGGACTGCGATGATGACTAGTGGCTAATTTCCTTTTGAAAAGGAGGAGATGCGAGATAGTTCATTACATCCATTCCACTTCGGACTCAAAAATCCCATAAGCAAATTGGCATCTACAATCCCTAGCTCTGTAGCCGAAATAGAAAGATGAAAGCGGCGAAGGGCCTTAAGCGTGTGATTTTTTCTTGAATTGATGTACCTTAAAATTGTTTGATTCATTACTGATTTGGCATCCTGCAGATAGAGAATAAGGCTGATTAGGTTGTAGTACAGTATCGGTGGTTGTTGGGAATGCTTTCTTTCTTTACCCCCTCCCCTAATTTTTCTTCTTCGAGCTATCTGTAATGTGTATATTGAGCTTTTAGTTTCATTTATGAAAGTATTGGATACGAGTTTCAATACCTACTGCTTTTTACTCGATTGGGAGGTTTGGATATGACAATATCTATTCGTCCTTGAAAATTTATGTAGATGTTTGAAAAATCTAGATAAGTGGAGTTGTAACAGTTGATCATATATGTTTATTGCTAGATCTCTGCCATTGCTCGAATCAGGAATGCTTTGGCTTATGCTACACATACATTTTTCCAGAAACACGGTTTTCTTTATATACATACTCCTATTATAACTACCAGCGACTGTGAGGGTGCTGGAGAGATGTTTCAAGTCACCACTTTATTCAGTGAAGCTGAAAAATTGGTGAAGGAGATGAAGCAAAGTGCTGTTGATCCTGCTGCTTTGGAAGCTGAAATAAAAGATACCGAGCTGATTGTCAAAGAGAAGGGGACGGCTGTTGCTGAATTGAAATCTGCAAAAGCAAGTAAGGAAGCAATAAAAGCTGCTGTTGATGTGCTGAAAAAGGCACAAGAAGATGTTATAAAACTTCAGGAGAAGTTTAAGCTATTAGAGAGAGTTAGGCTTAGTGCAGGTTTACCCACCAGGAATAGAAGTATAGACTACTCCGAAGATTTTTTTTCCCGTCAAGCATTTTTGACTGTTTCAGGGCAGCTTCAGGTTGAAACGTATGCTTGCGCTCTTAGTAGTGTGTATACGTTTGGACCAACTTTTCGAGCTGAAAACTCACATACTTCAAGGCATCTAGCAGAATTTTGGATGGTGGAGCCTGAAATTGCCTTTGCAGATCTCCAGGTATATTTCATCATTTGCTGCTTTCAGATTGCTAGCAAAAAATAAACCAATACCATTTGTGGTCTGAAAGATGAGATGGGTCTAATGGCACTATGTAGTTTAGTAATGGAGACCATTTCTACTTGGAGATTGTGAGCTTGGTGACATCTTGAAAGTTGTACTTATGACATATTTGAGGATCTGCTACTCATAAGATAGAAATGACATATTTGAGGATCTTCCACTCGTAAGATAGAAATTTCAGTGGTGTAAATAGTTAGACTTGGAAGGACCTCCAAATCTTGTCAGATGCATTCTTACTTTACATGTTTACTTTTTGGTTAATATTTTTCGCTAAAGCTTTATCTTTTGGCGTATTTTTTCATCATGTCTCACATCGCTATTTTGCTGTGCCAGAGTACGGCTGAGTGGATTTTTATTTTTTTTATTTTTGCAGGATGATATGAAGTGTGCAGAATCATATGTGAAATTTCTGTGCCAATGGTTACTTGATCATTGCTTTGATGACATGGAACTTATGGCGAAAAATGTCGATGGAACTGCTATTGACAGACTTAAAGCAGTAGCATCGAGTGACTTCCACCGGATATCGTATACAGATGCAGTTGCAATTCTTGAAAAAGCATCCGAGGTTAGGAAATTTGACAACAAAGTAGAATGGGGTATTGACTTGGCATCTGAACACGAGAGGTAATGCACTTAATATATACTTCTTCAATTGTCTGATAATAAGTTTGTGTACATTCTGAATCTTGTTTTTTCCATTGCATAGATATTTGACCGATGAGGTGTTCAAAAAACCAGTCATTGTTTATAACTACCCCAAAGAGATTAAAGCCTTCTATATGAAGGTCAATGAAGACGAGAAGACAGTTGCAGCGATGGATGTCCTTGTACCAAGGGTAGGTTTTTCCTATTTGAGGCAGCCAGTAGTTTTAGTTGATTGTATGCTGTTTGAGATAGTATTTATGTCATCTTTTTAGTGTTGCTTGGAAAGTTGAATAGTTTGCTTATTGGTTGATGCTGTAATGCCAGATTGGAGAACTGGTTGGAGGAAGTCAAAGAGAAGAGAACTATGAGGTTCTTAAATCAAGGTAACCACTTTCCTGCTATGGTGCTACTGAAGTGTGAATGATAGTACCTCAAGTTTTCTTCCATTGGTTGTGTTCTGTTTTTCTCTTTGGGATATATATATGGGTATGCCGACTTTTTGCCTTGGCCAAAGTGACTCTTTAGGAAAAATCAAAAGGCAGGTCGCTGATGCATTTGACTTGAATTGCAGGATTCTGGAACTGGGCTTGCCACTTGAACCATATGAGTGGTATCTTGACCTGAGGCGCTACGGGACAGTTCCACACAGCGGGTTCGGATTAGGTTTCGAAAGGATGCTGCTTTTTGCCACAGGAATTGAGAACATCAGAGACGTCATTCCCTTCCCAAGATACCCGGGAAGAGCCGATCTTTGAAACTCAAAAACACGGGGGATATGTGCATTGTTGATATTTGGTACTTTGTCACCTTGTGATTCTTTGTTCTTCTGGAGGTTTAACCAATGTAGGTTACTCGAATACAGGAAAGAAGTTGTTATTGTTGGATAGCTAGGTTTTCTGCAGTAATTGGTAGATTCATTTCTTGATATTATTTACTACACGTTTACAGTTCACACTGCTTTGGATCCACTAAATATGTGGGGAAGTTAACAACTTTACTCGGGGAACTTTATACTCCACAATAAAACCGCTGGATGATCTCCCTTCATTAATGGATTCCTGGGATGGCAAAACAGTTTCTTTCTATTGTTTTACCTGATGGCTCCATCTCTGAGACATACGATGAACACAGGAAACTAACAGTTTTTTTTTTTTTTTTTTCCATTTGTTTTAAGTGATGGTTTCAATCGCTGGTACAATGACAATATGTAACTAGCTGTGGTGCTGCCTTTCTCAAAACGAAAAGGCCAAGAGAGACCTGTTTTGCCCGGAAAAAAAAAGACCCAACAAAGGAACTGATTGCGCTAGAAGGAGGGCTTGAACCTCCGACCTTGTGGTTAACAGCCACACGCTCTAACCAACTGAGCTATTCCAGCTTACTGAGAGTATATGGTACTATAATTATCAAAATCACTTACGTCTCTAAACAAACAAATTTTCCGGTGAAATAAACAAACAAATTTTAATGTGGACTTTTTTACAGCAGAATCATTTCTAGAATTTAGTTAGGGCACCCTTTCAGATGTAGGATGTAACTAAGGGTATGTTTGTTTCGTTTTTTTAGTGTGTGTTTTTAGGTATTTTTTTTATATTGGGAATGTAAAAAAGTATATTGAAAATGTAAAAAAGTACGGTGGGATGGGACTGTTGTTATTAAAATAATCGGAAAAAATCATCCAAAAAATCAAAGAAACAGAGCCTAATAGTCCACTTACTAAAATAGGTACTCCCTCCGTCCCATAATTATTGTCCAGTTTTACTAAAATGAAAGATTTTATTTTTGGTCAAACTTAACTATATTTTACCTTAAACAACCGGATATACCCCTACATAAGTAATTGTTTAACCACTAAGATTTTATGGATAATGTTTTTTACTAAGGACAAATGTGTAACTTGATCCATAAAAAGTCAAATTGGACAATAATTTTGGGACAAAATTTTTTGGGGCAAAGTAGACAATAATTATGGGACGGATGGAGTATTATCAATTGTAAGTTTACTCTATTATCCAATGCTAAAATTTTTCCCAATCTTTTCAATTTCTTCAATAATCGATGACTTAAAAAAATAAGAATAAAAATGATAGTCCTTCACATGCGACTTCCCACGACGTGGCTTCATCATTTTTTTTAAAAAAATTTATTTTTCTGTGTTTAAAGATTACAGAAAGTCAAGTTTATCCTCTCATATTAGCATCAACATCAGGTTACTTTTTTTTTTACGTCCTAGTTGACCAAGCTTAGAAGAAAAAAGGAGGTAGTAAAAAGTGGAAACAATTAAGATCATTCATAACTAGAGCTAGCATCAATTCAGTAAATTGAAGTAAGAAGGGACCACATACAAACAGAAGTATACAAACAGAAATCTAATCACATTTCACATGGTGTAGCATTTAGCTACCAAGTCCGCATACACGGTGTAGCATTTAGCAAAGTGTTTTTGTTAAAATGTTCTGGTCTAACTAGATGAGGGAAAGCCATTCTGATCCCCGCTAATTCACCATTATAACCCGACATAAAACTAGTATTGAAGAAACAAAGGGTATTCTACTGTTATATTTATGCAAGCCTGAGAACTGCTACTGCAAGAATCGCTGCTGCTCGAAAGTAAATTTCCTTGAAACTTTCATCCAACTTATCCAATATCTCATCCTCTCTCAAATCCAATTCTGGTGCACTCTTGTTGATGGTGAGTACAGTATCCCTCAATTTATTTACTGCCCAAGAAAGCCAAACAAGCCCAACACCTAAGCTGGCACTAAGGAGTTTTGTACCACAGAACGGCACCTGACAGCAAGCCACCTTGCAAACCACAGAGAAGAGAACGGCCAGACCAGTCCCTGCAATGCTGGCAGAAAACTGCGTGAGAACCTTTGGCAGGTGGGGACCCGACCTTCTGAGCGAATGGATAGCAGTTTTCCCATTTTGGTTCTTGTCAAATATGACAGATAGAAGGCTTTCACATGCACGGAATGAGTTGTTTCTGTATGGCTCCCCATTTTTCACAGCTTTCAAATTGCTCTTCTTTTTAGGTGATGCCTTGCTCTTCATTTTCGCACACCTGTCATACAAACAAAATGTCAGCTGGGAAGTATAACATGTCATTTCTGTGATGCATCCACATTTAGCTATAATGCCAACGTAGCAAGAGTTTTTTTTTACTTTGTATTTTGCAAGCAATGAAACAACATGACATTTCAGGAGAAAAGGAAAAATGCAAATGCAGGATTCAAAATATTGACAAGCTCATCAAGTACCTCTTCAATGAATCCTTAGACACTCCTGTAACATCAACTCTTGCTGCTTTTTTAATCCTCCTGTTACAAAGCACAAGAAACCTTCAGTAGTGCAACAATACACACTCTCCAGACTCCAGTTAATAAAATAATTGTAGGAAATTCATTGCAAATTAACAAATTTAAATTTAAGGTGAGAAATTGAGATACCTATCAAAGTAAGGAACCACCATTTCCAGCTTCTTCCACTTGATTGAGTTCTTTGATGAGTACAGCTCAGAAAGGGATGAAAATACATCCTCCATTTCTACCCGTGAACCAGCAAGTGACACTTGTTCATCAGGTTGAGGGTGATGAATATCATATGTAATACCTGAACCGTGGCTCACATCTCCCATGAGAATAGGTTGTTCAGAGAAAAATTCACCACTGAGAGAAATTAGAGGAGGCTGATTCTCATAGTCAAGAGGGGCCTCATAAGGTATGAGGGGCAGTTGAGGCCTGTTCCTGACTAGAGTTTGACGTTCCATCCAATCAAAAAGCACAGATAGATCTATGCCACTTCTTTCTAAATCACTGTGTCCCGACACGAGCAGCCTCATAAATTTCTCACGCAAGGTAAATTGTTTTGCTAACCCAAAAAGTAGAGAATCAGGGTGCTCTGCTGCAAAATGACACGATGGAAGACAACATTTAGTGTATTTTAAGTTTCACAAAACTAATCCACAGTTTTTAATACGGGAATCACATAAGTTGAGAAAAATTAGCTGAATCACAAAGATGCTTATTCATGCAGGTAAATTTGGGTTCTTTCCCTCGTTGGACTAAAATTAAATCAGACAATTGACTTCATACTGCCTGTGAGGTTAAATATTAATAAATCTTTTTACAACTGTAAAAATCAAGTAATTATCCAGTCATATGAGTAGATATTCAAGAAGATTACTGGAAGATGAAGCAAAGAGGGAATCAGTGCAATGAATACCTTGACCATCATTGAACACATGTTTAGGTGTAGTTGATTTGTGCCTGAAAAAGTCGTTACTGCCCAAGATACTAACTGGTGGTTTGAACTGGTCCTCTGTCAAATGTAGTGCTGGTCTGTACAAATATGCGTGCTGAGAATCTTGGCTCAATCCTGGATTGGAGAGAAGGGTTTGATAGTCCTGGCCAAAATAGGAGTACGTTAATATTCAGTCACTGAGATTAAGTGATAATTATGATAAACTACTATTATCTGACAAAACGATGTCCGTGCTAGCAAAGTATTCATGTTTGGCTTAAAGGGTATTGAAAATAGACCCGAAATATCTCATTTGAATATGAAAAAATAACATGAGAAGGACCTAGGAGCCAAAAAGTATCATGTCATACTGCATAAAGGGAGATTAAAAAAGGAGTTGAAACCAAGGACTCAAGCAACGCAATAAGAAAACAAAAGCAGAATATTTGAGTTTCTATACAATGTCACCCTCCCTTATGATCCCTACTATCATTATAAGTTTTGACAAATCACCTTTCTTACACTAGCTATCAGTTTGATTAGATGAGCAAAATTAATGAACCAAATAACACTCTTACAGTGGTGATACCATCGAGTAAGATACAAACAGAATTGGCGAACTTTATTCATTCGCTAGTGCAAACAACTCAAGTCAAGCAGACAAACTGGGGAAAAAAATTGAATGGCAATCCGAACCCAGTAAAAGAGAAAAGAAGGAAAAACCCTTGTCAAACCCGAGTTTCAGTCAGCCTACATTCGTATTAAGACTCAAATAAAACCTCGGAAGTCACGAAAAAAACCTGAAGAAACAAATAACCCAAACAAACAAACACTGAATGAAAGCAATTGAAGCCCTGAAGAAATTGGGAATATAATTACCTTAAACACCTTGCCGCTTAGAGCTTGCTCAGCTGGATGGAAGGAGAAGAACCCAGGAGGATAACCATGGGAAGCCACCAAACAAAGCTCGGCCATTTCGGAATCCGAAACCCAATTTGTTGTTCTTCTGGCAGCTTCGTCTGATAACCCCTAATTGGGTCATAAGAAATCTTCTTCGTTAAACTTATCCATCGATTCCCAACCGCACATAAATCAAAATCCCAGAAAGTATCTGTCTTGTCCCGAATTTCTCGACCTGGGAATTACTAGCACAATTTATTAAAAACCCAAAAACGAAATGGAATCAGAAAATGACTGTCTGGATGTACGAACATATGTGATCCGGATTGGTTGGTTTCTTTGAGGGGTGGGGCGGATGTGGGCGCTGTGTCCAGGTTGGATTTGGAATCCAGACAAAAGGGCCTTCACTTGGATTCTAGTATTCTACTTCTCATCAATTCTTTCTTTTTTCTAAAAAAAAAAAAAATCTTTTTTCTCTGGCTCTGTTCTTCACCAGTCCCGTAACGACGTAATCATTCGCGCCTTTGGTCAGTATGATGAAATGATGATTATTTATTACCGTTCGATGATTACCTTTGTGTGGCCCCTGCCATTTTATACCCTTCTTTTCTAATGCGTGTTCAACGCCTTTTCTTTCTTTTCTTTTTTCTTTTCCTTTCTTTTTTCTTCAACGAATTAACATAGTACATTCTATTCTTTGTTTGGTGTGTGTGTGTATTTTTTTTTCAAAATAATTTAATAACAATTGTTCCATCTCAACATATTTTTTATATTTTTAATACAACTTTTCACATTCACAATAACAAAAATATCTAAAAACACATAATGAAGAAACGATCCAAACATATCCGGATTTAGAGTTTAGAGTTTCGGCGGTTCCCTATAAAACTCTTGGATATTTGACTATTTTCTCATAATAGAATGGTATAGTTACTCTTAAGAAATGTTGGTTTAATTCTCCATCTTTGTGAACAAAGAGTAGCTGCAGAGTTCATGAAACTAAAGACTCTTGTTAGAGTAATATTGGATGTGTGATTGGCATGTTGAAAATCAACAATGTAGAGGTGATCAATTTGGCTTAGAGTTTGACAATGACAATAAACATATGTGGTAGCGAGATGAATGAGCATATAACCAATATAAGTCAACTTTGACTTTAAGATTCTTAGAGCAATAATAATAGGAAAAATACAATTTATTTAATTAATGATATTAGTCTCAACTCTCAACCCATTTTGTTCATTATTAAGTTAGAAATCATCAATTTGTTTTCATTGGTGCACCAAAAAAAAAAAAAAAAGGAAAAAAAAAAAGAAAAAGAGAGAGAGAGAGAAAGAGGGAGAGCACGTTGTTGAGCATCTAAATTTTAAAGTGTCATAGAAAATGCAGAAAAATTATTAGGTACAGTTGCTCTGTATCTTGGTTTTTAGTGCAACAAGTATTAGTACTCCTATTTTGGTGATATAACTTCTGTATAAATTATCTCTTTCCCCCAAAATTACTATTTTACTGTTATTATTGTGTTTAGCTACACAATCCTACGTGGTACAACAGTTGCATTGAATAATTTCTCAAAAATACAAACCTTTTCAAAGTGATTGTTCTCAAGGTTAATAGTTAATTTATCTGTTTGGTTTTTTTTTTCTGGTTTCTCTTAATTTTTTTATTAACAAATATCTCATATTATATATTTTTTTATATTCTCAATATTCCTTTTTTTAATATTTTTAGTAAAAAGATACTTAAAAATACACATAAAAAAACCAAACATATTAGATTCTGAGATCAATTATCAAAATCCATTTGATAAATTATTATTTAGATACGTTTGTTTTGTCTTTTATCAATGATATTTGTCAATTATACGTGTGAAAACCCTGTATATTGTCACAAAAAGTATAGTCTAAAAAATTATTTTAGTACAAGAATGTAATCATTTTTTATCAGAGCAATAAATTAGCCCCCACAAGTAGTTAACCTACAACCGACCACAAGGGATTTCTCTCTCCCGTCGGCTGTAATTTTCTGTCGGAGGCTAGTTGCAGCGCCTATATCATCTCCACCACTCTTAACTTTTCCTCTCTCTGTCTTTCTCTTCCCGTCAGCATTTATTTATTTTATATTTAATATATATTCTATGTATATATATTCATTCCTCTTTCTTCTATCTTTCTCTCTCTAACCAATCTCAATACAGAATTTCCCGTTCTCTCTCTCTCTCTAAAGCCCTAGAAAATTCGCCTTCTGGAATAGCAGATTCATCGTCCCATGCGACAACCTCTAGATCCCCACATCCAATTTTGGAGATATATCCCTTGATCCTTCTCCCCGGAATTGTTTTGCCCCAAATCCCCTTGAAAGAACCCTAGATCTAATCTCATTTTCTCAACAATTAATTCCCCGGATTATATCGGCTGGAAATTCAGCTGATTGTGGAGTCAGGGAGTCACGATTTGATCGGTTAGCTGCACCCATGGTGGGCATGGGAAGGGTTTACAATGGAGAAACGTCAAAGCCGTCATCATCGACGACGTCTTCTACGGCGCCTCCGGCGGTGACGACGTCGACGTCGATCACCGAGACGGTGAACGGTACCCACGATTTTAAGATTAACGGGTATTCCTTGGCTAAAGGGATGGGGATTGGAAAGTACATAGCTTCCGATATTTTTATGGTGGGAGGCTACGCGTGGGCGATCTATTTCTATCCGGACGGCAAGAGCGTGGAGGATAATTCGACCTATGTTTCTCTGTTTATCGCTTTAGCCAGCGAGGGAACCGACGTTAGGGCGCTCTTCGAATTGACGCTTCTGGATCAGAGCGGGAAAGGGAGGCATAAGATTCATAGCCACTTTGGAAGGGCCTTGGAGAGTGGGCCTTACACTCTTAAATACCGAGGGAGCATGTGGTTCGTTTTCCTTCTTCCCGTTCATTTATAATCATCATTACCTTATCAATATGATCCTTTGTTCATTTCATATAGAGAGGCTTCTTTTGATGTATGTTTTGCTTCATTTTTTTTGAGCTCGTTTACTTGCAAGTTGCATGTGTAGGACATTTACCCTGATCTGAATTGGCATAATATGTTGGGATTTCGTCGGTTACGCGATAGCACACTGCATTTAGTTATCCTGTAAAAAAGGGATTCTTTTGATTTAATGGTTACTCGAGTTATGTACAATATTGGGGTTGAATTTCCAGCTTAAATAGTTGGCACTATGGGATTGTTTAGCTCGCTACAGTACCCCAGGTGTCTGTCTGGAGTGGACTTCTCTGCCTGAAATGTATCTCTTGGCTCATTATCTTGTTGTCTCCTTAGCTGCTGTTGAAGAATGTTCTCCTATGTCCACATTTTTGTCACTTAATGATTAGTTTTAGGCATCTTTAGAGGAAAGTAAATTTGGAAATGAAATAAAGTTTCCTGAAACTTATTTTGATTGCATGTAAGGAATGATGGTAATGCTTTGATGTTATCAGTGCTTACATGAAAAATTAAGGATTATCCTAATGGGGGAAGAGTCGGGTAATTGATTGGAATTGGGACGATGCATGGGACAAGTATTGTCTTCTGTGTTAAGTTTTGGAGCAAGATTCCAATTCTGCAATTTCTCAAGCTTCTATTGCTTTTATGTATTGTTTCATACTATGTGTTTCTGTCATTCGTTATTTCATAAATTATAATGATTTGAGGTTTTGCTGCAGGGGATATAAGCGGTTTTTCAAGAGAACAGCCTTGGAAACATCGGACTACCTTATGGATGATTGTCTTCAGGTCCATTGTTGTGTTGGTGTAGTTAGATCACAGACAGAAGGACCTAAAATCTACTCTATACCTGTCCCACCTTCCGATATTGGTCAACATTTTGGGCAGCTACTTGAAAGTAAAAAGGGAACTGATGTCAGTTTTGTGGTCAATGGGGAACAATTTTCTGCTCACAAGCTAGTGCTTGCTGCTCGATCTCCTGTATTTAGGGCTCAACTATTTGGCCCTATGAAAGATCAGAATACAAATTTTATAAATGTTGAAGACATAGAGGCTCCTGTTTTCAAGGTCCAGTGCCTAGTATTCTGTTCTATTTTATGTTTTGTATTTCAATTGGAACGTCATCTTGTGTTCTTTTTCGTATTCATACATGTAAATTTTCTATGAAATTCCTTCAGCAATCTTTCCATTTCTGTGTTTTGTATTGCTAGGGGAATGATGACGGCAATATTGTTCCTGCAATTGTATATTCTCCATTGATATTGAAGCAATAATTTCTTGTAGGTTATGCAGTTTGCATCTGTTTTTTGGCCAACATATATTATGATTGAGCTCTTCGTTGTGTACATTTAACAGTTCATAGAGTGCATGTTAGGGTTTTTACTTTTGAGCCATTTTCTCACTATTATTATTTTTACTGGAACTTGTTTTGCCTAAGTTTCTCTCTAAAGTGAATTTTGGGAGGCTGGATTGGTGAATATCTGCCATTTGATGGTGTGTGGGTAGTGTTTTGTCTTTTACATTTAGTTTTAGATTATCACGTTATGTTAATTGCTCAGGTTTTCTTACGCCACTTGGCAACAAGTGGAAGAGATATCTGTACTAGTTGTGGGAAGTATGTTTTGTTCATGATAAATGGATTAGATGGACTTCTATCCGAATGAGTTGATATTTTAATTCTGGTCGCTTGTGTACTTCCGTGTTTAATCCAAGACATTCCAGACAATATTTTGATATTTAACGTTTTATGATACATGTGTGAGGTCTCTAGAATGATGTGATCTTTTGGTTCATTTGTGATGAATCCATATAGCTGGTTCAAGCCATTTTATGGTTGCCCTTGCATTGTATTGCTAATTAATTCTGTAATATCTGACCTTATGCAAAATATCTTGGAGAAAACATGAAAGTATAGTTTGCAAAAAGAGGGATCTCTGTGATGACCATCATGGGAAAGTGGGCAGCATTTTGGGAATTAACCATGAAATTTAATGTGCTTCATGGAAGATAACATGCTTGAAATCTCATCTCACTGATGAGATTTGGAGAATTTTTTTTTTTGTGTGTGTGAGCGTCTTCAGTACTTGTGAAATTGGTTAAACATTTGGTGCATTTTGAATAAGCACCGCCATTCAACATATCTCCCCAGAGTCCTAGATATTTTTTCTGCGAATGTTAATAATTATTTGTTTTGCGTTCTCGCCTTTTCTATCAAATGCACTATTTGGTCATGGCCTTGCTATACCTTTTGCTTTTAGGTTTTGTTGTATACAGTGATTGATTTGCAACTTCGATACTGACACTTGAGTGCTTGTTTCATTTTTTTTTCGTACAGGCTCTACTTCATTTTATTTACTGGGACAGCTTACCTGATTTGGAAGAACTTACCGGTCTGAACTCAAAGGGGGCTTCAACCTTGATGGCTCAACATCTGCTTGCTGCTGCAGACCGATATGGTTTGGATAGGCTTAGGTTGATATGCGAGTCTAATCTCTGCGAGGATGTTGCTATAAATACTGTTGCAACTACTTTGGCGTTGGCAGAACAACACCACTGTTTCCAGCTGAAGTCTGTTTGCCTTAAATTTGTCGCCTTGCCAGAAAATCTTAGGGGTAAGTTTCTTATCCTTTTGAGAAGAAATTATCAGTTTGACAAGGATTATGTGCTTGCACATTGTTGAACCAGTAAACTCTAGGATATGAGTACATGTTGTCTGTCCTGTCGTAAGGACTCCTTTATTTTGTATATTTGTGCATCTTCTGCTGTTAGTCACATATGTGAAAGATCTTGTTTTGGTAGCTTAAATGGTTGAGTGCGTACTGATTCTTTACTAATTCTCACTTGAGCTTGCTGCTTGGTTTTGGCCATCTTAACATGATTTCTAAGCTTGCTTTATGTGCCAGATTCAGTCGTAGAATTCCAACTACATGGCCATGAAATGTAGTGAAGTCTGTAGAAGTTGATAGATAGCGAAGCATTTATATTTGTAATATCAATGCATGCCATATCAATTGCAGCTATTGGTTGACTATGAAACTTTTTTAGCATATGGAATGATAATTGTATTTTAGAAATGTGTTCAGTGAGGCACTTGATATTTATTTTGCATCCAAGATGTATGAGAATTTGGTACTACTTGCTTGGTGGCATGTAACTGATTGGTAGTGATTCAAAACTGAGTACTAATGTGTGCTTAAATTTGTTGTTCTTTTGCAGCTGTCATGCAGACGGATGGGTTTGAATACTTGAAAGAAAGTTGTCCAAATGTGCTTACAGAACTGTTGGAGTATGTGGCAAGGATCAATGAGCATTCGGTTATCAGTAGTAAGCCATTGAACGACGGTGTAATGGACGGTAGTGATATCAATGGCCGGCGTGTAAAACAGAGGTTATAGTAGGTTTTGCGAATCAGCCATTGTCACTGTAGGTTTTATAGAGAGTAGCTGGGGGAATCAATTTTCAAGGTTAGAGAAACATTTTTTTAAAATGCAGATTCTAGCTTGACGAAGTTGTAAATGACATATCATGTATTATCCCTGTATTTTTTTCAAGAAATATTACCTGTGTATCACATTGCTCTGTACTCTGGAAGATTTCCGAACTTTGTTGGATGTTTCCTATGATATAGTTGGGTGGTGTTAATACAGACTGTTAAAACTGACTGTTTCATCTGTGCCGTTGAGCACTCACCTCCGGTAAACATCATAGTTTAACTGTATTGATTAGGACCAAACTTTGATTTTCGTATCTATAGTCTTTTTAGGGGTTGAGTGAACTATGATTTGGTCGAAGTTGAAGCAGAAGCCAGTAGACATTACCGGAGGAAGAAGTTAAGGCTTCTATTAGGAACTTATTCCTGCGTTGGAAGTTTGGCAATAACTACGGCGAATTCATTAATGAACTCCTGACGATTTCCAAATTCAACTTAGTCTTCACAAATCCTATTTTGAATAGCAAAGTTGGTTTGTACAAGCTTGAATTTCACTAAAATTATACCGCATGGATTCTGCAATAGTTGGGAAATTCAAAGAAAGGCCTTCCACTATACTGAAAGAGACCCCTAAAACTAGTGTTGAGATTCTGAGCCGACTGAGCCTTTGTTTACTCTGACATATCAACATGAGCAAAATCCGACCCAAAAAATCATAGATTCAAACGATACAAAAGATTGCAGACCCCAAAAGATTGGCGACAAACTCGACATTGAAGTACATAGCAGCAGGCTCAAAAAGCTCGCCCAAAAGCTGGTTCAACCCCTCATCGCTGGTAATCGCTTGCTTGATGTGAGTTGGTTGGATAAAATCCTTGTTCTGCTCCTTGGCTGCTTTTCCGGCAAGTTCTAGAACCTCAGCCGCGATGCATTGGAGAACCGCGGAGAGGAAGATCGGAGCTCGGTGGCTGACTTTCTCGCAGTACCCATTGCCCAAGAGTGACTCATGGAATTCACGAACAGGGAACTGAAGATGTGCTTTCCTTGCTGGCGCGTCGGCGTAGTCGTACCATTTCCGGCCGCCGCCGCCGTTGGAATTCATTGTCGATCGGAGGAGAAAAAAAGAGTGCTGGGGTCTTTTTTGATCTGTTGACTGTAACCCGCGAGAGAAAAAAGATGGGGTCGTTTTGATCCTTTGTAGCGTATGTATGGAATGGAATACAACGTAAATGTATGAGAGAGCTTTATATATCAGAGTCGCATACAAATTAGGTGAATCCGTTTGGGACTCGGTTTTTGATTGGTTAGACCGCAAAAAAAAAAAAAAAAAAACCCTCGGAAGGACCAATTTTATGTGTCCGAATTCATAGGTTTAAAATACTAATTTATCGAATGTTATTTAATGCCGCAAGTAAAGACCAATTTTATGTCATTCATTGGTATGTTCAAGTTTTAAGATAAAATTGAACACAATCAATTACACAAATCAATCATCATGAAAATTCCAATCAACTAAAACTCAACAATATGATAATTGTTATACCATTTTAAAATTTTAAAATGGTATTTCATTAACAACCCAATCAGTAATAGTGATAAGATCAAACAAAATAAAATGATAGTATTGGTTAAGAAATCTTATTGTATAAAAGCGGCCATTGTAAATATGAGTTGCCGCAGAGCTGCTTTGAAAAAATAAAGCAACACAAAAATATACCTCTCATCATAATAAATTTATACTACCTTTTTGAATTTTAGATTGATTGAATAATGATTATACAATAATTTGGGTAGTATGTGGATTACATAATCAAATTCTTACAAATATTCCATCAAATTTAATTAAAAAAAATTTGTATTTAATTACTGAATGAGAATCGGGAATAAATTTTCTGGTTTAGTATATGCAATTTTAACCTAAGATCACTTAGCATATTTGCCAAAAAAATCAACTTTAGTCTTCTATTAAAAAATTCAGAAAACTTATAAAATGAATAATGTTCGAAAATTAATGTCCAGTACAATGTTCCATGCAAAGGTTCTAGTAAATTATCTATTTAGGAGATGATATATTTATAATTTATATAACTTCTGTACTAGAGACTTTAATATAATAACTTTATAATGATTAAAATGTTATAAAATAATTATTTTGAGAAGGAAAATACGGGAAAGAAGTATAGGAAGCAAAGGATTTATTCATGTATTTTTTGTGCAAGTTTCACTACTACATAAACCTCCTATTTATAGCCATCATCTAATGGCAATTTTATAAATAAATAGTAGTTATCAAATCAAAATACTATACATGGATAGTATCCCTTACTTGATGCATGCTCATATTTTAAGTAAAATTTTGTCATTCACACTATTTATAACACTCCCCCTTGAATGGTAAAATAGTTGTTTTAATTATGCTTAAGATACTGCCTCGTTAAAAACCTTGCCAAAGAAAAACCCAGTGGAAAAAAAAAACCTTTGGCTAAGGAAAAAAAGAATACAGTGCGTAATTTTCTCCCCCTGGTAATAACATCGATAATTCTTCACATGTTGTGTAGGTGTCACATACCGATATTATGAATATGCTTTCTAAATGTTGCAGTAGGAAGTGCCTTCGTGAAGAGATCAACTGGATTATTATTTGACATGACATATTGAACATCAATGTCATTTTTCTTGATGAGCTCTTGAGTATATGCGAAGAATTTAGGTGGTATGTGTTTCGTCAGATCATTCTTGACATATCCTTCTTTTAACTGTTCAAGACTTGTAGAATTATCTTCATATAAAATGGTTGGACTTTTCTAGACTGGTAGACCACGCGACGTTTTGATGTGTTGTATCATTGACCTGAGCCAAACATATTCTCTACTAGCTTCATGCAATGCAATTATTTCTGCATGATTTGAAGAAGTAGAAACCAATGTTTGCTTCTGTGAATGCCAAAAAATTGCAGTTCCTCCATACGTGAACACATATCCAGTCTGAGATTTTCCATGATGAGGATCAGATAAATAATCTGCATCTGCATAACCAACTAAATCTTATTTTGAGTCATTAGGATAAAATAAGCCTAAATCAATACTTCCCTGAAGATAACGAAATATGTGTTTGATCATGTTCCGATGCCTTCTTGTTGGTGATGAGCTATGTCTTGCTAATAAATTAACTGCAAAAGAAATGTCAGGTCTAGTACAGTTAGCAAGATACATAAGAGCTCCAATGGCACTGAGGTATGGTACTTCGACACCAAGAATCTCTTCATCCTTGTCAGGGGGGCGAAATGGTTCCTTTTCAGTTTTGAGTGTTCTGACGATCATTGGAGTACTTAAAGGGTTTGCTTTATCCATATTAAAATGTTTTAAGACATTTTCTGTGTAATTTGATTGATGCACAAAGATTCCATTGTGCATATGCTCAATTTGTAAACCAAGACAATACTTAGTTTTACCAAGGTCTTTCATTAAAAATTCCCCCTCTAAGTATGCAACCACCTTATCAATTTCCTTTAATGTTCCAATTATATTTAAATCATCCACATAGACAGCTATAATGGCAAATCCAGATGTTATTTTCTTGATAAAAATGCATGAACACAGGACATTATTTGTATATCCTTTATTTATCAAATAATCGCTTAATCGATTATACCACATGCGTCCAGACTGCTTTAACCCATATAATGATCTTTGGAGTTTGTCTTTGTAGATGTAGATCTTCTTGGCTGTGAGTTCATATCAGTTGCTGAGGCGTGTATGTGTTATGAGTCGTATGCTAGAAGACTTGGTTTCGGTATTTAGCGCTTTAAGAATAGGTACAGGGCAGGTGGCGACTTAAATGTGAAATAGTTTGCTTGCAATAAACAAGGGGTTACGAAGAGTAGAGGGAAAGGGCTTCACAACAGGATTATTACTCGTACGGGATGTGGTGCAATGCTGCAGATTAAGGTTGATGCGGAAGGCATTTGGAAGGTGGTTGTGCACACAGTTGATCATACCCACGAAATGATACCTGAGAATCAGCGTCACTTGGATCAGTCACATAGGCAGATGCCTGATAATGATGTAGTGCTTCTAGGTGGGATGAAGGAGCAGGGAATTGGCCTTATACACGGGTATAAGATGCTGCATAAGCAAGGGAATGGTTCTCCAAACCTTAACTACACCATCACGGATGCGAGAAACAAGGTGGCTGCACTTGAACATGCGAGGTGGGAGGGTGGTAATGCGAATAAGTTGCTTGATATTCTAAGGAAGAGGAAAGCAATTGAGCTAGACTTTTTCTTTGATTTCTTGCATGATGAGTCTTGTAGGTTAAGTGTCATTTTCTGGAGAGATGCTAAGATGAAACATGATTATGAGGTGTTTAGGGATTTGGTGGTACACGACACAACCTAGGACAACGAGGTACAAACTTGTGTGTGCGCCTTTTACGGGAATGAACTATCACTACCAAAACATCATGTTTGGGATTGGTTTTTTTGCTAAATGAAAAGTCCAAGTCGTTTGAGTGGCTTTTCTCTACCTTTTTGGAGTCAATGGATGGTAAAGAGCCAGCCACTTTGATGACTGATCAGAGTACATCAATGGCGACCACCATTTCGAAAGTTTTTAAGGAAGCACGTCATCGATTGTGCACATGGCACATATGCGAAAACTCAAAGAATCACATTGGCTATTTAAGGGCAAAGAAAGGGTTTATGGATTTGTTCTGTATGGTGTTGAGATGAACGGATACACAGGCTTTGATTACTACTGGAAGAAGTAAGTATCCTTTTTTGTAACTGTTTGGACAGAACATTGTTTTTTCTGAAATGAACATTGTAATTTCATAGGATGAGCATTGCAGTTTTGTAGGATGAACATTGTTTTTTCTGGCATGAACATTGTAGTTTCTTAGCATGATGGTCATTGTGTTTGTTCTTTTTTTCAGATTGTGTGATGATTATCAACGTGCTAATGATAAATGGTTATGGAAGTTACATTCCAATATGCATAAATGGTGTCCAGCCTGAAGAAAGACCGATTTTCTGGTGGTGCACTCTCTTCACAGAGGAGTGAGTCGATGAACAAGGCAATTTGTCAGGAATTCCCAATATGTATGCGCGTGTGTATCTTCTATGATCACTTTGAGGAGGTGGTGAAGGGCTGGAAGAAGAAAGATACCCATGCAAATTTCAGGTGTAATAACGGACGTGTGGAGATGAAGTTCAAAGATGTGAATTTACTTACGCATGCACGTGAGTTCTACACGATTGAAGCCTTCTTGTTATTTTAACAGCAATATGAATATGGTCTTTCTTGTGAACATTCGATGATTTAGCAAGTTAACGATGAGGTAGCTCTATATTATGTTAAGCGTAACACTATAGATGTTTTTCAGCACCAGGTTCATTATAATGTTCGGACACATGAGATTTGTTACACTTGCAACATGTTTTCCGATACTGAATTTTTATGCGATCATTGTTTACGTGTTTACAATGTAAACAATGTAAATTCTATTCCAGAATGTTACATTTTGGGTCGGTGGAGAAGGAACACTATCAAGGATTATAGTGTTATTGCTTCAGTTAGTAATGGAGGGTCTGGGGTTGTAGGTTCTACGATTTGGAGGTCAGATGTTATCGGCAAATTTATTAGGCTGGTTTCGGCAAGTGAGCCGTCTCCAGCAGCTAAACAGCTTATCGAGGACGGTATGAGTGTAATGGCAAGAGTGGTCGAGGCTGAAGTTGGAGCTATACAGTCTAGAGAGGCAGAGGAAAAAGAAGAGGCTTCAGCATCAAATGTGGTTGTTAATGATCCTGAGAAACTGAGGCCAATTGGTGAGACTAATGTAAGGTGGGTGAGTACTATGGAGAAGAAAAACAATCAAGCTCGAGGAAAGAGGAAGAGAGCTGCAACGTGAGGACAAAGAAAGCTATTTAAAGAAGGATTGCATCTAGTGAACCCGAAGTTGTTGGCCATTATGTGCATCCGGTCTGTTCTGATCAACGCTTGCAAGTTTCAGTTTCAAGCTGCACCCAAAGCGAGGCGGTTACATTTCTGGAGTTCCTGTGAACAAACATGCAGTTTTACAGGATGCACAATGGTGGCTTGGAAATGAACAATATATGCCTGGAAATGAACATTTTGTTTTTTTTTTTATTTCAGTTTCTCAGGATGAGCAATGTTAGGCTGGAAATGAACAATGACGGTTTCTGACAGTTTTGTTCAATTGTAATTGCCCCTTAAACTTCTCCTGGAAGTTATTAAATGAAAAGACACATTTACAATGAACATGGACCAATCTGAATTCCAAGTATTTATGTGCCTTTTAAATACTTCTCATGAATTCCAAGTATTAAATGAGAAGACACATTTCAGAATTCCCTAATATATATTCATTATCCATAGAAGAGGAATAGTCAGGGGCAGGGAGAAAATCAACAGGTTCATTATTAGAATTCATCTATAAAAAATGAGATCATCCTACCATTTTTACCACACTTGCAATTTTCCTATCTTCTCTACCTTTCTTTTTTTCAGCAAAAAAACATGTCTACTTCCACCAGATATCAAAGAATGCTTGAGAGGAACAACGGTATGCCCTTTTACTTCTTTTTATTCTATTTTTTTTTTCAATTTAAACGTGTTTGATTTCTAATTTTTGTGTTTTCATGTAGCACGACTGCAAGCAAGGGTTGATCCATTGAGGCTGATGATGAAAAGAACCCAGCAGTTTCTGAGGGATTCCAGCAACATAAGGACGAGGGGGGCACGAATGAATTGAGGATTTCCTCAACAGGGTAAGTGCAATTTGTGCTTTTTCTATTTTACTTTACTTCATGTGTTTATATTCAAGTACAAGCGAATGAGTTTTGAAATACTTATATTCAAGTTGCTTATCTTTGTATAATCAGGGTGATCCGGCAAGGCGAGCTTATCTACGTCAATTGCGTAGGGATGAAAGGAGGTTTTGGTACGCGATCTCAATTTCCTGGCAGTTGATATTGCTAAACAAGGAAATATGTACCAAGAATTGGTTCATATGCATGCTGCCCAAGACGCTGCTGCTGCTTGTCCCGCGCAAGATGCTGCTGCACCCTTGCCTCCCCATAACCCGCCCCCCAGAAACCATGATTGTCTTTTTGTTTTCTGAATAAATTTGTTAAACATTTGTTGGGATGTAAAACAATATTTTTACTTTTGATGTTTTTTTTTTGTGAACATTTTTCATTGGTCTGTAATCATTATTTATTTTTAATAATCTTATTTTGTTATTATCTGTTGTTTTTTCTCCTCTGACTAACAAAAAGTGTAGAGCAACATGAACATCACAGTTTTATAGGATGAGCACCAGGCAATACATGAAGCACATCAAGGGCTTGTTTGGCCAACATTTTGTTTTTGTTTTTGTTTTAGTTTTTGATTTGGTTTTGAGATGTGATTTAAAATGTGTTTTGAGATGTGATTTAAAATGTGTTTTGAGATAAAATTTAAAAAAATATTTGGGTAATATTTTAAATAAAATAATAATATTTTTAGAGAACCACCGGACTGCCTCCACCACCGGCGCCGCCTCCGGACCGTCGGCGGCGGTGGTGGGCGGTCCGGCGGCGGTCGGTGGCAGCGGAGGTGGTCTGGTGGTTGTGGACTAAAATTGTATAAAAATAATTTTTGGAATATTTTTTAAAAGATAAATTAAAAAGTTGTTTGGATAGTATTGGGATTTGTGTTTGAGAGGTGTTTTAAGTGGTAAAATGAGACAAAATGGCAAATTTTGGGTTGGCCAAACAAGCCCCAAGTTTCCTGAGATGAACTTTGCCGTTTTGCAGTGAACTTCAGGCATAGGATGAACTTTACAACTTCGCAGGATGAGCATTCCCTTCATGGAAGTGAACATTGCAGTTAGAAAGAAGAGATATTAGATTTTTTTTCCAAATGAAAGACGTTGAATTTAGGATGAACAATACTATTTTATAGGATGTGTATTGTACGTTGTTCAGTTCACAACATAAATATTTATTGAAACCAAATTGTGCAAATATTTAATTTTTTTTGTTTTATTTGTTATCAAGATGATAGTAGTACAAATCAATTAACTTATAAAATTAAACCAAAACAAAAGCAGCGAAAATTAAAAATTCATCGAATTGTCGGTTTAGTTTGTGCTGGAAAATGATTAACCCTATCCTAATCGCTTTAAAAAAGTTTCAACTAAAAAAAAAATTTTAAAAATTCATCTACAGATGAACATTGTGTTTTAGAGGATGAGGATTGTAGTTTAAACAGATGAACATTGTGTTTTACAGGATGAACAATATAGTTTATAAAAAAAAAAAATCAACACCGTGTCAGTTTAGGGTTCACGGTTTAGGCATCTCGATTATAGGTTAGGGTCTAGTTTGTGCGAGAAACGATTAACCTTTTAAATTTTTTGCAACCCATTAGGCTAGGCGAGACCTAGCCTAATCGATTGCAAAAAATATCAACAAAAAAAAATAAAATAAAAATTTAACTCCGTGTCGGTTTAGGGTTTAGGGTTTAGGGGGGTTTAGGCATCTCGATTATACGTTAGGGTCTATTTTGTGCTTGGAAATGATTAACCTTTTAAATTTTTTGCAACCAATTAGGCTATGGTCTCACTTACGAGACCCTAGCCTAATCGGTTGCAAAAAATTTCATCAAAAAAATATAATAAAAATTCATCGCCGTTTCGGTTTAGGGTTTAGGGTTTAGGAGGGTTTAGGCATCTCGATTATAGGTTAGGGTCTAGTTTGTGCCGAGAAATGATTAACCTTTAAAATTTTTGGCAACCGATTAGGCTAGGGTCTCATGAGACCCTAGCCTAATCGGTTGCAAAAAATTTAAAACAAAAAAATATTAATAAAAATTCAACGCCGTGTCGGTTTAGGGTTTAGGGTTTAGGGGGGTTTAAGCATCTCAATTATAGGTTAGGGTCTAGTTTGTGGTGGAAAACGATTAATCTTTTAAATTTTTTGCAATCGATTAGGTTAGGGTCTTAATCGGTTGCAAAAAAATTCAACCAAAAAAAGAATAAAATAAAAATTCAACGCCGTGTCAGTTTAGGGTTTAGGATTTAGGGGGGTGTAGGGGGGTTTAGGCATCTCGATTATAGGTTAGGGTCTAGTTTGTGCCGGGAAACGATTAACCTTATAAATAAGGACATTGTGTTTTACACTGTGTAGTTTAACCAGACAAATATTGTGTTTTAGGATGATCATTGTAGTTTAAACAGATGATCTTACAGGACTTGTGACAAATAAGGACCATGACTCTTAGATGAACATTGTACTATAACAGGATGCACATTTAAACTGGTGCAGTGAACAACACAAAAGTTTAATGAATTTTGTACTTTCAAAGTGACATTTCAGCACTAGTTGAATTTACATTGTAGCTACATACTTCTGGGATGGTAAGTCAAAACTTGAAGTCTATTGGCAGTGAGTTGAATTTACATCAGACTTTTTAGCTCTATACATTTTCTAGATAAAATCTATCGATCTTTCTCTGAAGCTCTTCCCTACACAAGTTGTAGGTTCTTGACTGCAGAATGTTAGCTAGATATTTCAGCCGCAACGTGTCAAGTTTTTTTTGCAGCTTTTTTCCTGCCCTCTGTTTAAAAGCGTCGAAAAGAAAACAAAACAAATATCAAGTGGGATCAGGTAAAAGCTGAAACCAATAGGAAAGGACTAAAATGATATAGTTTTACCGGTGTTGTGCCATATGCTGGAATGCCACATTTGTAATCCTTTACTGATCCATCGAATGTTTCCATGTGGCACATGGTATATATTGCACAATCCTTGTTGTTGGTCTGATCAGCCCACGGAAGTATAGGAACACTGTGGCTGAATGTTGTAATATCACGCTCCTCGGGCTTCTTCTCCTTCCTTTCCCCTTGGAAAGCTTCCCGAGCTTGCCGAAGCAACTCTTCCTTACGGACTTCTTTTTCGAATATCTCCCAAAGTTTTTGGGTACTCTTAGGCTGTTTGTCCATGAGCTTTCCTCGAAGGTTAGCCCCAGGACCGTAAGGAGACAGACCATTGACGAATTCTACCTAGACGACGAGGTCGTCTATCTGGTCGATGAGTATCAACTCCTTATTAAATCGGTCGTAATATAGGGCTAATGTTTCATTCTTTCCTTGCGGAACAAATGCCAGTTCATGCATAGACTTGGAGGCTCTCTTACTAGAAAAGAACCGAACGTGAAGCATCCGACCCAACTCCTGATACGAACCTACACTTCCCGGGGGCAGGCTGTCGAACCACGTTTTGGCTCTGTCAGTAAGAAAAGTTGTTAAGGCTTTGGCCATCAGTTCTCAGGATGCGCCTCGCAAATCCATAGCTACCGTGTAATCGGCAAAGAAGCTGACAGGGCACGAATCTCCTCCATACTTCTTAATATCTTCGGGTAACTTGAAGTTATCCGGCTTGGTGCATCTTCGGATATTCTCCACAAAGGGGCTTTGGCTGATCTCCTGTCCTCCAAGTATAGCTTCCAATCTTGGATCAAGCCCTGGGATCGAAGATGGCATACTTTCGTCCACCACAGGTGCAACTTATTGCGAGGCTTCTCGAACATGGGGGTGTTTAGCAGCAGGTTCGTCCCTTCCTTCCTCGAACAGTCGGTGCGATCTGCAATTTCTCTCCCACGTACTGCAAACTGGCACTCCGACCCCGATCTTTTCTTCTATAGTAATCTTCCTCGAACCGACGGATCCTCCTCCTAACTTCGGGGTATTTATCAGACAGGGCCTTTCAGAACTCCAGGTCATGGCCGTGCTCAGAAGGTCGGTGAGACTTAGCTGCCCCTGATGGTTTGCGAGAATGTCGGCAGTCACGAGCTTCCTCCTTAGAATGATGAGAGCGTCCGTGCCTACGCTCCGGGCGTCTTCGCGAGTGAGCTTCCTTGTCTCCAGTGCGAGACGTGCGGTCATCCTCCTGGTTTTCCCTGGGGGTCGTCCGGGGTGAACGCCTGGCTGACTCTCTCACTACTTCAGATCTAACGGTAGGATGTCGGCCAGTGCCTTCCTCAGGTCTCACCTTAGTAGAGACCATAACTCTCGTAGAGCTCTTGGGCTCGCCCTCGACCAAGTATATGCGTCCTCACAGTCGGCGCCACTTGACGAAGACAATTCCCGATGGCAGCGAGTCAACGGTCAACTAGGACGGGGACCTGCAAGACAAGGGTTAGCACTCCGATACCAAAGTTAGTTTAGTGAGAGAAATAAAATAAATACACACTAGAGAGAGAATGAATAGTGTGAATTAACTCCCTGAAATGAATGTGTTGGGATATATATAGATCACTATTTAGGAAGTGTCCAAAAGAGGACTCCATTGTTGACCCATGTAGATCCATTAGCACTTACTGGGCCGCTGGGCTGATTCCTTTAAGGGCCCAATATCCTTAAATGGCCGTGTCAATTTTTGCTTCATCAATATTTATGTCCTCTGTTTGTGTCATAGGAATTCTGGACCGAAAGCTTTGTATCGATGATAGATGGTGATTGAGGAGAGTGTCCCAATTTAATTTACTGTTCATTCCTTAATTTAATTATTTATTATGCCTTCCGTTCTAAAACGATTATCCGATTTGGATTTTCATTCTTAGGCCCTGTTTGATAAATCAGTTAAGCACTTAAACTTATTAATTAAGTACTTAATTGATTAACACTGTTTGATAATACACTATCATAACAATTTAATTGCTTAAGAACTTAATTTGTTAAGGACTTAAATTTTAGGTGTGTTTGATAACTTAAACTAGGATGTCTTAATAAATTAAGTGAGTCTGAAATGCTAGTACAAATGTAAGCCTAAAAATAAGTGATAGGCCTATCACTTATGTCTGAACTGAATTCTTGAGACGATTTTTTTTCTATTTATTTATTTTTATGTTTCTACTTTTGATATTTTATCTTCAAATATTCTTATTAATCATGATGTCTAGTTCTAAATTAAAATTTATGTAAATTATTTTTGGAGATCGTCTTGTTAGTTGAAAGCTCATGATCTCAAAATATCATATCATCTGGCCTTTTAGAGTAGCAAGACTGAAACTCAAGAAACAAATTCACAATCCTTTTTTTCAAACTGAGGTAACACAAAGATTGTTTGAATTTCTTTGAAGTTTTCACTTAATTGACCACAACGCATGCCAAAAAAAAAAAAAATACTCCCTCCATTTCTTTTCAATAGGCTCACTTCTCCTTTGACATGTTTTAAAACTTTAGTCCCACTTCAGACATATTGAAAAGAAATGGAGGGAGTACCTTTTATCTCTATCACTCATGCAAAACAAAACGTTTTACGTTAAAGGGAAAAAAAAGTGTGAATTTCTAGTCATTAAACAATCCTAATAAGTAAATAAATATTCTTTATGTTGTAAAAAAAAAATTTATATTAAATTTTTAAATTTGTACTAAAAATAGTACTCCTTCTCATCTTTTTTAAGTGTCGTTCAGAGTTTAGTATATATTTTTTAGCTTTGGAAAGGAAACAATGTTTATAATAATGTTTTACGTCTATCTAGGTGTGTATTAATTACGCCAAATTAATCACAAGGTAACCATGACATTTCATCTTATTCTGCTCAGAGTACAACTAACTAAAGTTTTGATTGAGTCTGTACTACATTTTCTTCATATATGTACCGACTATTTACAAAGTTGCTGTATTCACGTAATTTTTCATCATAATTTAATCATTCAAGACTTTGGCATCCTGTGGAGGATCATCTAATTTCTCATGACCAACTAACTACATGTAACCCTATCTATCTCGAGTAAACACCTCAAAAGTGGTCAAGTCCCGCTAGCTCATGCTGCATTAGATGGGAAATTAAAGACACGGAAGTTACAAAATGTGGTCTACGAAACTATCGTCCAACTCAGAAGACAATACTTTAGACACCATTTCGAATACATGTACTAAACCTCTCAAATCTTGTTATATCCAACTCCAAATTTTTATTGTGCCTGACACCAAAGGAACTAGTAACTAATTATAAGTGGTGTCCAAGTTCAACTGATCGCAACCGATTTTCTCAGTTATTGGATTAGATTGGAAAGATAGAGTTTTGATAAGGCAGGCAACAAAAACAAACGAACCTCGGAAGTTGAGGTAAAATGCCATGAGCAAACTCCCATTCAGGCAGTCACACTATTCAGTGGAGAAGACATGCTTTTTTAATTAGCCTTTATGATCACGTCTGAACACGCCATTCTTATTTCTCTCTGTGCTGGACCAGCACAACATCTCCCCTTTATTATTTTCTACTGGTATAAAGCATTTTGTAGTGTTAAAAGATGGTATTAGAATTTTAGAATCCTGTAATTAAAAAAAAAAAAGAATTTTAGAATGCTAAACTTCAATTACCTAAAAGCAATAGAAGCTTCTTAGAAGGTTGGAAGAGAAATCGCAAAATTGGAATCTTGATCTAATAATCGCATACAGGTTTGTAGAGAATATAACTCAAGTATGATATTATTGTAATAGTAGAAGTTAAAAAGTGAAGAAGATTGGAAGATGGGGTGTATATACAACAATAACAAAATCAAATGTATGTGGGGGAAACATTTGCAATATTTTTGGGTCGGTGTATTATGCATGTTTCCTAATTTCTTCCTACCTTTTTTGCGGTCTAACCAATCAGAATCCGAGACCCAAACTGATTGATTCACCACGTACCTATATTATTGCCTAATTGGTATGTGATTATATATATAAACTCCTCTCCCTCCCCCTCTGTTTTGTTTCATACGATACACAGATCAAAAAAACCCATCTTTAATTTTCTCTCCGGTACACTCATCAGATCAAAAAGACCCCATCTTTAATTTCTCTCCGGTGGATTCAACAGATCAAAAGGGACCCCATCCTTTGTCCGGCAATCAAGAATGAATTCCAACGGTGTCGGATTCGGCAGGGATCCGAAGGACTACCCGGACGAGCCAGCGATGAAAGCCGATCTTCAGTTCCCTGTTCATAAACTCTGTAACTTAATCGTGGGCGGTGGATACAGCGAAAAAGTTAGTCACCCGGCTCCCGTCTTCCTCTCCGCCGTTCTGCAATACATCACGGCTGAGGTTCTAGAACTTGCTGGAAAAGCAGCCAAGGAGGAGAACCGGCCTTTTATTCAGCCCAGTCATATCAAGCAGGCCATCACCAGCGATGAGGGGTTGAACCAGCTTTTGGGTGAGCTTTTTGAGCCTGCTGCGATGGACTTCAATGTCGAGGTTGTGGCCAGTCTTTTGGCGGCTTCAACTATTGCAGATAATCATATGTCAGAGTAATCATATGTCAGAGTAAACAAGGCTGGCCAAGGGAAAGGCGTCGTCGGCCTAGCATCTTTAACTGTAGTTTTTAGGGGGTCTCTCTTTCATTGTAATGGAATGCCTTTCTTTGAATATTTCGAAAGTAAATTAGGGGATGTGTTCTAGGCATATTTATGTCCTCTGGGAATTCTACTGAATGCTTTGTGTTGATGATGAATTGATGATAGCTGATTATTGAGAAGCTTGTCCCAATTTAATTAACTGTTCATTCCTTTCTTTATAAATTTATTATGCCTTCCGTCATAAAATGATAGTCCGATTTGGATTTTCATTTTTAGTATTCGTCGTACTAGAAATAAGAACTGAAATTGGACATTAATCATTTTGGGACGATAAAATATGCATTGTTTTTATTTTCTCTTGTGTTTGACATGATGGAGAGATGTTATGGACAGCCTAGAAAAGAGATATTGGATCACCCCGACCTTTACAATAACTGTTATTCTGTTCCCTATGAGCTTTTTTTTGGTTTGTGATGGGAGGGATATTACTACATTGGTAATGCACAAGTGATTTGCATCTTATTTTCAGCATCATTCAAATTGTGCAAAATTACAATGAACCTTGATATATAATCGGCCTCCTGTGTTTCTTGGATTTGGCTCCTCACAGTGAAAGATAAACACTCTGTAGACTTTTGAAAGACTCCATTTTCAACATTAAGAACTAAGAAGTTATTCAAAGCTTCTGAATCAACTTAAAGGGCCACATCCACCTTCACCAATCCTGTTTTCAATAGCAAAGTTGTTTGTACAAGCTTGAATTTGGCATAAAATTTCGACTGCAATGATTCTAGATTAGCTGTGATCATATTACTTTTGAAGGATGGATATTTTCACGAAAAACTCCTACACTTTTAAGTCACCTAATGATGTTTCGTGAGTTACTTTCTGCGTCTTGTTTGATTTCTTTACCATTGCAGAACACCACCGCAAACAAATCAATGGCAGCGACAGTTGGGACGACAATGAGTACCGGGAATTGAGGTTGTTACTATTAGTCCTGCCCCAAAAAGTATTGTTGTATTATACTGCAACATCCTAGCAAATGGTCATCTAGGGATTATCAGAGTAAACGAAATCGAAACTGAGTAATAGGCCTAAAAGCAGCAGGCAAAAAAAATTTCTATATTTCCGGAGATCATCTTGTTAGTTGAAAGCTCATGACCTCAAAATATCATATCAGATAGCCTTTTAGAGGAGCAAGACCAAAACTCAAGAAAGAAATTTAACATTTTCCTTTTGGTCAAAATGAGGTACCACAAACGGTGTTCGAATCTCTTTGAAGTTTTCAGGTCAATAGTAAAACAGACCTGATACTAAGTAGCAAAAGGAGAACTAAAATTGGCTTAAATCAAGAAGATAACCGTATAAAACCGTCTCAACTAATCCGAAAAAATCTACTCATTAATGTTCTGTACAGCATACTTAGATAACACAGCTTAACTCTTGATGCCTAATTAATTACAAGGTAACTATGACATTTAATCGCTATATATGTACACAACTTATTCTGCACAGAGTACAACTAACTAAAGTTTTGACTAAATTTTTACATTTTGCTGATATATACACATTATTTACAAGTTGCTGTATTCACGTGATTTTCATCATATTTTAATCATCCTCCAAGTCTGTGGCATCTTGCGGAGGATCATCTTTCTCATGACCAACTAAGTATTTGTAACCCTATCTCGAGCAACAACCTCAAAAATGGTCAATTCTCATGCTGCATTAGATTGGAAACTATAGACACAAAAAGTATCTTCCAACTGGCATGCAAGACAATACTTTAAACACCATTTCAATGACATGCACTAACTTCTCAATTTTGTTACTGCTACTGGTACGACTTAAAACACAAACCTTGAGTTTCTTAAAATATATGTTTCATGCCGGAGTTAAGGAGCTATATAACTAGTGTCTTTTGTTGCAAAAATAGTAGCATCCCATAGCTTCTCTTAGTTACTCTCTTACTTATCATCTCCACTTAGTTACTCTCTTACTTACCATCTCCAAAACAGTATCACCCAAGCCCACCTCTGCTGCTACTTCCCCCCTCCAAAAAATGAGTGATGACGATGATTTTGATTACCAATACTTCAGTGATATTTATGATATAAAGGACGAACAGGATCCAAACCTGAATTCGGATAACTACGATCCAAACCAAGAGTGGGAAGGCTATCCTTCCACTCCCTCCCCTGTAAGATCAAACAAATTCTCATCATCCTCACCCTCATCAAAGCACCCGAAAGAAAGTGCATATCAGTCTTTTTTACGTGAGTATCGTGCGGAAAAGAAGAAGCAACAAGAGTTGGCAAAGAAGAGGGCGGAGGAGATGGAAAAGGAGGAGGAGGAGGCAAAGCAGAAGGAAGAGGAGGAGGAACAGAAGAAGAAGGAAGAGGAAGAAAAGAACAAGAAGGCACAAGAGATTGAGGATGAGGAAGAGGGAGAGGAAGAAGAGGATGAGTAGGCTGATTAAAGAAGCTGCTGGCTCTGTCAATTACTACTGCTCTTGGAAATCTAGTGCATTTTAATCACTGGTTTTTTTTTGTCTTTTCCATTTTAATTATCGATTATGTCGCCGTTAGTTTAATCACTGTTTTTAAACTTTATCGATTATTATGTAGTCGCTGTTTCAGTTTGATTTTGGGTTTTAATTATTACTACTGTTTTTATGTTTTTATCGATTATGTATTAGATTATGATGGGAATTCTGAGTTGGCTTTTACTCCTACTGTTTTATTTTTCATTTTTTCTTAATCTACTAGTAGTAGTTTATAATGGGACTTCTATCTTATCAAGATTCTACTTTTATCAATTATCTCCAAACTTTGGTTTCCACAAGACTTGCCGAATTTCTTCCTTCTAAAATATGTGTCCAGGGATTTCATTGGAGGTGGTCGATCTGTTTAGCAAATTAAGTATAGATGTATATGCTCACTTTTTTTGAGTGGTTTGACTCCATGGAATTCCAAGCTTAATTTTGTGTCAATGCATTTCATGAGTGTAGTCAGCTCCGACCGGAACTCGATTCGGCGTAGCGAGGGGATAGAAACAATAGTGAATCGGCTCGGGGTGATTCGGAGTCATAAATATCAATTAATAATTAAATTTTAATTATAATTTCGTAAATTATAGATCTATATTTGTCTATTAATAGAGTCAAACTAATAATACTTTATAATTTTCAAATGGGTTTTTATTTGATCGAATTGAACTACGAAGGTGGTTTAGGATGACGTGATTATGACTGAATATATAATGTATAGTTACTTAATATATTTAAAATATAAAAAAAAAACTTATTCTCGATTGTTGTAGTTGATATCTGTAGTAGTCGAATATTATTTTTGTGAATTAATTAGCATACTAATAAAGTAATTAAGATAAACAAGTTATTATTTAGCAATAATCGTTGAAAATGAAGGATAATTAACATTAACATAAAGAAAAAAGTACTTTGAGATTACAATTTTGTGGCACATCCCTTTTACCCTATTAAAGTAGAAAACAGGATGTTGATGTGGCAATTTTGTATTAAAATGTTTTGGCTCCAAATGCACCATATTACATAAACTATTCTGCCACGTGTCACCCCCTTTTAAAGACAAAAAATATATTTACAATATTAACGAAGAGATTAGATGGCCATGTTCATTTAAATTTTGAATTTGACAGTGAATAGAACTTTCTTTCTCCACTTATTTAAGACTTTCGAAAAAATTAATTTTTGGTCAATCAATTATCTTCATCAAAAACTAAATTCATTCCTAATTAGATTTGATTATTTACATATCAATTTATTAGGTGGAAGGATGCCCCCGGGCATTTGCCCGGGACAAGTTAGAGTTATAATATAAATTTTCCTTCAAATGACCGAAGTTAAATTGTGAAGCGTTGTTTTATTTTTTTTAAAAAAATGATATTTCAAAATAGTGTTATCTGTGAGGACTAAGATATCAAATTAATAATTAACAAAAAAAATATTGAAAGTTGTAGGCCATTTTTGAACAAAAAGATAAAAAGTTGGTCTTGGAATTCATGGAAAAATGTGAAAAATTTTAGTCAAAAATTCAAAAAATTAAAACCCCAGGTCGATCCGGGTTTAGCCGATTTCCAGTTCGACGGGATTTTGCGCACAAATTCCTTTTTGGCGAGTTTATGCCTTCCTCGAATTGGTTTAAGCTCCGAATTCTGATCTAATTTGTTTAACCAGTCAATTCGAATTGCGAGTTTAACAACCATGCATTTCATTGAAGGCGGTTGACGAGTCCGTAACCACCGAGGATTACTCAACCGCCCTACCTTCCGATGATGGTCCAACCGACTCTACAAGAAGCGGTTCTGGAACATGAAACTTAATAGGATTCGACATCCCTCAAGGTAATTCCATGCCTATAAATAGGATGAGCCACACCAAAATACGGGTACGCTATCTCTAGCACAATACACTAAGTTACATCGTTTCTTAAATCCTATTTCTGACTTAAGTATTAGAGTATCTACCATTGGAACATCCCTGAGGCTCTCTTTTGCAGGAAACCCTAATCGGAGTTCCGATGTTAAACCGGCAGTGCAAATCCAAGCTTCGTCAAGTGGCACGCCCGGTGGGACCCGAAAACTAGGATTTGTGTCACAAGATTTCTCAAACTTCTAAGACCTCTATAGCTTCGTTACCGCTGTTGAAAATAGGATTTTCACCCAAACCCAATGGCAGTAACCGACAAATCCTAGTGCAGTACGGCATCAACAGGGAGACGACCAAGCCCTGATGACGACGAGACCTTGGCTAAGTTCCAGGAGACTCAAAGGCAATGGAAGAATAACCGTCAATTAAGGAGGGAAAAACCCCCCACAGAAGAGAGAGAGGGAAATCCCAGCAACTATCATTTCTCCGTTCCACGAAACAACGGACGGTTGGCTGAGATCGAGACAGAATTCAAGAAGTTGAAAGATGACAACGACCTTAATCAAAGGAAGAAGAGATACATATTAGAAGAATACAAACTCCCATTCAGGCAGTCACACTATTCAGTGAAGAAGACATACTTTTTTAATTAGCCTTTATGATCACGTCTAAACACGCCATTCTTATTTCTCTCCGAGCTGGACTAGCACAATATTTTTCTTTTATTATTCTCTACTGGTATAAAGCATTTTGTAGCGCTAAAAGACGGTATTAGAATTTTAGAATCCTGTAATTAAAAAAAAAAAGAATTTTAGAATCCTAAACTTCAATTACCTAAAAGCAATAGAAGCTTCTTAGAAGGTTGGAAGAGAAATCGCAGAATCAAAATCTTGATCTAATAATCGCATACAGGTTTGTCGAGAATATAACTCAAGTATGATATTATTGTACGGTAAATCAGGGTAAATCGATAATAGAAGTTAAAAAGTGAAGAAGATTGGAAGATGGGGTCTATCTACAACAATAACAAAATCAATGTATGTGGGGGCAACATTTGCAATATTTTTGGATCGGTGTATTATGCATGTTTCCTAATTTCTTCCTACTTTTTTTGCGGTCTAACAATCAGAATCCGAGACCCAAACTGATTCACCACGTACCTATATTATTGCCTAATTGGTATGTGATTATATATATAAACTCCTCTCCCTCCCCCTCTGTTTTGTTTCATACGATACACAGATCAAAAAAGACCCACCTTTAATTTTCTCTCCGGTGGATTCAACAGATCAAAAAGACCCCATCTTTAATTTCTCTCCGGTGGATTCAACAGATCAAAAGGGACCCCATCCTTTGTCCGGCAATCAAGAATGAATTCCAACGGTGTCGGATTCAGCAGGGATCCGAAGGACTACCCGGACGAGCCAGCGATGAAAGCCGATCTTCAGTTCCCTGTTCATAAACTCTGTAACTTAATCGTGGGCGGTGGATACAGCGAAAAAGTTAGTCACCCGGCTCCCGTCTTCCTCTCCGCCGTTCTGCAATACATCACGGCTGAGGTTCTAGAACTTGCTGGAAAAGCAGCCAAGGAGGAGAACCGGCCTTTTATTCAGCCCAGTCATATCAAGCAGGCCATCACCAGCGATGAGGGGTTGAACCAGCTTTTGGGTGAGCTTTTTGAGCCTGCTGCGATGGACTTCAATGTCGAGGTTGTGGCCAGTCTTTTGGCGGCTTCAACTATTGCAGATAATCATATGTCAGAGTAATCATATGTCAGAGTAAACAAGGCTGGCCAAGGGAAAGGCGTCGTCGGCCTAGCATCTTTAACTGTAGTTTTTAGGGGGGTCTCTCTCTTTCATTGTAATGGAATGCCTTTCTTTGAATATTTCGAAAGTAAATTAGGGGATGTGTTCTAGGCATATTTATGTCCTCTGGGAATTCTGGACTGGATGCTTTGTGTTGATGATGAATTGATGATAGCTGATTATTGAGAAGCGTGTCCCATTTTAATTAACTGTTCATTCCTTTCTTTATAAATTTATTATGCCTTACGTCCTGAAATGATAGTCCGAAATTATCGTCCTAAAATGTTCACTCACGATTGTGATTTTTGTCAATGAACTGAAATTATTGTGATTATAATTGTTTGGGTCCTTAAATTTATTCATGTGAGTATAATGGTGATAACCTGGTAATGTTGTTGTTGGCATAAAGGAGGAGATGAAATGTGGCCGGCCGCTGCTTGATTGGATGCGGTAGGGTCTATCATGGGGAAATTTTTGCGGGGTGCCTAAAATGAATATTAACTGTTTGATTGTTGGTCTGAAAGAATTGGAGTGCTTAAAAAGCATGATGCAGACCAATATCCTTTGAGAATTTTGTGGTGGAGGGAATACAAGTGACGCAGTATCATTATTGGTTTGAACTTGCCTATCCTCTTACTTGGAATGGAGAAAATACATGAAGGCTATAAATAACACTTGTGCTACCCAAAGACTGCATTTGGGGGGTGTTTTGGGTGAAGAATCATTGCTTGATATTGAAAAAAAAAATAGTTCTTCCACTTTCGAATGGATGGACATGAAAAGAGGCATAACTTCGTTTTTGTAGATTTTGAAGATGCTGTAACACATAATTTTGAAGATGCATGGACGCCCACGATTAAGTTACAGAGTTTATGAACAGGGAACTGAAGATCGGCTTTCATCGCTGGCTCGTCCGGGTAGTCCTTCGGATCCCTGCCGAATCCGACACCGTTGGAATTCATTCTTGATTGCCGGACAAAGGATGGGGTCCCTTTTGATCTGTTGAATCCACCGGAGAGAAATTAAAGATGGGGTCTTTTTGATCTGTTGAATCCACCGGAGAGAAAATTAAAGATGGGTTTGTTTGATCTGTGTATCGTATGAAACAAAACAGAGGGGGAGGGAGAGGAGTTTACATATATAATCACATACCAATTAGGCAATAATATAGGTACGTGGTGAATCAATCAGTTTGGGTCTCGGATTCTGATTGGTTAGACCGCAAAAAAAGTAGGAAGAAATTAGGAAACATGCATAATACACCGACCCAAAAATATTGCAAATGTTGCCCCCACATACATTTGATTTTGTTATTGTTGTATATACACCCCATCTTCCAATCTTCTTCACTACTAGTTTTTAAGAACTTGTACTACTATTTTTTCTGATTTGTTACCGTAATATCATACTTGAGTTGTATCTTCAAACTCTTTCACCTCCTTAGCATTGGAATATTTAATTTGGAGTATTAATATTCCCATAAACAGATATTGTAAAGTTCTTAGAACCAAGGTGGACAATACCTTAAGGCATAAAGTTTTGGCAGATTTGGTCTCAAAAATGACTCTTGTACCTTGAGACTCAACTGTAGTAAAAAGTAAGTTTGGAATCACAGACTCGAACGGATTTAGTTCTTCATGAAATTTGCAGCAGGTAGAGAGTTTCATGTTTATCACACTTTCTAAAACAACAACATTTATGCCGATATACTAGCAAACATGGCAGTATTTGCTTAGTGATAGTGTCCCACATCATTAGCATGTTATTAGAAGGGGATGCCAAATAGCATCTCTGAAGCTTGGATAAGCTCAGGTTCTCTGAGTTCTTGCAAACATTAAACAAACAAGCATAAAATAAATTAAAAAAAAAGGCAGAATTCACAAATTCGATCACGATCTTGTCACTATGAAGTATGAACACTACCAAACAGAAGTACTGAATAGAAAAAGTTATATACACACATTTGAAGGGACAAGTCTCATTGTCTCAAAAGATGGCCCATGCATAGAAGTTGAGACCATCTACATAATTACATGAGTTTGTCTTTAGCCACCCTGAGCTTCTTTTCTTGTGGCATCACGAAGCTCTGATGAAGCAAATCCTCACTGAAAGCAGCCAAATGAATACAATGATGAGTCCATAATTCCAGCATGGACTATGGTATGAAGTCTAGAATTCCCACGATACAAAAACAGAGGGCATAAATAACTAAAGGGGAGAAATACACCCCCATAATTTACTTTGGAAATTCAAAGAAAGGCCTTCCATTATACTGAGAGGGAAACCTCTAAGAACTAGGGTTAAGATGCTGAGCCGACGACGCCTTTCCCTCGTTGTTACTCTGACATACACATGCTGTCATCGTCATCAATAGTAACAGCCGCCGCAAAAAGCTTGCCCAACCACTCTGCATTGTGGTTCCTAGAAGCAGGCTCATAAAGCTACAAAAGCAGAAGAACAAATCAGACATCCAAACCATATCAAAAAAAAATATATAAAAAAAAAGATCCCTAATTAAACAACCAACCAAGAAACGAACCGAGAATCCAATTCAAAGAAGTGGCATTTATATATAATAATATCACGGGTACGTACCTCACCCAAAAGCTTGTTCAAACCCTCATCGCTCCTAATGGCACGCTTGATGTGACTTGGCATAATAGTAGTCTTGTTGTCGGCCTTGGCTATGTTTCCAGCAACTTCCATAACCTACATAACACAACCGCCACAAAACAGAATCAAATCAAAAGTCCAGAACCATTTAATCAAGAAAAAAAAAAAACTTATTGGTTACAAAATTAAGCTAATAATAACCACACTGTTTAACAATCCTCAATCTTTATAACAGTCACAGAAGCAAAATACTAGTAAGAATTCATATAATAAATAAAACAGGAAAATCACCTCAGCCGCGATGTATTGGAGAACGGCGGAGAGGAAGACGGGAGCCGGGCGACTAACTTTTTCGCTGTATTCGCCGCCCACCAGTAAACTACAGAACATATGAACTGGGAACTGAAGATCAGCTTTCATTGCTGGTTCGTCCGGGTAGTCGGCAAGGCTCTTGCCACTGTCAGTATTCATTCTGGATCGCCGGAGAAAGGAGGGATCTTTTTGATCTGATGAGTGTACCGGAGAGGAAATTAAAGATGGGGTCTTTTTTTGATCCGTGAATGTGTATTTCGGTATGGAATAAAAACAGAGAGAGGGGTTTGATTTGGGAGTATTTATATAGACCACAGGCAAAAGAGGTGCGGATGAATTAGTTGGGGGTTTCCTCTTCTGATTGGTTCAGACTGGCAAAAGTAGGACAAAATTAGGAAAAGGACCACAAATATTACTATTTATTTATTTATTATTGTAGACCCCATCTTTCCATCTTTTTCACTTTTTAACTTCTGCTAGTATTTTTTTTTTTTTTTTCCTTCCTGATTTGTTACCGTGGGTAATATCATACTTGAGTTTTAACCTTAGCACTGCAATGTTCAATTTTGGAGTATCAACTGCATCCCATAAACAGAGATGGCAAAGCTCCTTGAAACGAAGGTACATTAAGCAAAAAAAGTTTTTGGCAGAATTCACATACACTGTCGCAATCTTGCCACTATCAGCACTACCAAAAAAAGTAATGAATCGAAAAAGTTTCAGATACACATTTAAATCGAACATGTCACCGAAGATGGCTACCAGTTGAGACCATCAACATACAAGTCTGTCTTTAGTCACCCCGAGCTTCTCTTCTCGTGGCATCATGAAGCAGATCAATGTCGGCTCCTTCTGGCGGTAACTGGACATATCTTACAACTGACCCTCAAATGAAGCAATTCCTCACTGAAAGCTGCCAAATGAAAACAGCCATCAGCCCATATTTCCAGCATTGCGAGAAGGAAAGTTTTTGGATACACAAATATTCAAGATGAGCGAATACAGAGACCTAGGAGCCATTGAAATAACAACAAAGAAAAACGTCTTATTTTATCCAACCTGAGCTCACATTCATTCAATAAAAGGCTTCTTCTTCTTCTTGTCGTATTAGACAGGGAAATCATTCAATAAATTCTGAACAAAAAGTTACAGATCTTTCAAACCAGTAAATCCTAAGCAAATCATCAAACACAATTCCAGAAACAAGCGTACCTTAACATCTAACCTGATAAACACGTGTTAAGGTTTTTCTTAAAGGTCACAACATACACCAAAATACAACCATCACTGACAAACCAAGACCATGAGAGTGAAACCAAATGCTAACATAATACGTGTGCATAACATATCCTATTTATCAAACACAAAACGTCCCACCAGACAAACTGTTAATTCACTCACTATTTAGTTCAGAATCAAGATTACAAGCGAGGGGCTGCAATCAGGAAGATAAGGGAACTGCTAAATGAAAGCCACTTCAAATGCAAGGTTCAACCTAAAACAATAACAGCGGAAAACAGTGGCCAAATTGCCAATACAAAGGTGTCAAGACTTAATACAGCCAACAAATGAAACCAGCAGTCCGGTTGACCAGATTAATAGATTAGTGGCTCAGGCAGCATTGCCTTAGAATAGTTTCCATTCTTCGCCACATTACTAAATGTACAAGAATGCATTCACCAGAGTGCTTCCTTAACATATACAGTATGAGATTAACATCTCAATCCCAAGCAGTTTAAAGAAGTCCGGACACCCCTAATCCTGCAAATCCAAATAGCCACTTTCTTGATTAACCTTCTTTCTGAATGAGACATTTAAAGAGACCCAAGGCCAAATAATTTGCACACAAAATCAAGCCGATGAAGAAATTTTTCACCACTTAAGCAAACCTGCAAGAATCTTTGTATGGCTTACGGTAATGCTAGAATACCATATAATATTAGAGCTTCCAAAGTGGATCATTTTTAGCACTTTTCCGGAGAATAATATATCCCCCTCAAGAGCAAGGCTACAAAGCAATGGACCTTGTGTTCCATGAACTTTAAATACATGGACTCCTTCCACATCCGGGGTGAGAAAACTGCTAATGAACTTAAATGGCATCATAATCATGAATTCCAAAAGTACATAACAAAAGAAGATTATTGCAGAAGTAGTGTGTAATGCATCTATAGTTACCATGCATAAGCTAATAAACAATTAACCCAGAAATCCACAAAATCAGCACCTACTAAAGAGAGTATACAATCGAAAATCGAGATGGATTATTAAAGCCTAAACGCCAAAAACAAAATGAAAAACTTAACCCTAAGATAGGGGGGAGGGAGGCAGAGATAGGAAGTACCATGTGGGGATAATTATCCTGATCAACAACCCGAGTGTTCTGGAGCTTGATATTGAGATACTACTGATCGACAGAGTGGAGGGTCGATGAATCTTTCTTCAGCTCCACCGTCACTTCTCTGCCCACCAAATCCTTGAAGTAGGAGAAAAACAACTACAAGAGGGGGAAAAGCTAACAAAGCATTAATACGGAAACTAGATGCTCAAAAATGGTAAGAACACAAAATATTGATTAGGGAGGTAAGAAATTTAGCATCGGAAAGAATGGGTTTGAACTGTGCTTCTGCCGGAGAATTTCAAGTTGGTAGGTGAACGGCGGCAATGAAATGAAAAGCCAGGGAGCTTGTAGCTTGTTTAGTTGCGGGTTGGGATCAATTTTGTTTTCCTTTGCTGGTAACATTCTTTCCATGGGCTATCCATCTAAAAGTTCAACTTCAAATGTAATCCAAACATTCCCAGGCTTTCTAGACCCAGCAAATTAAAGTACTTTTAATTTTCTTTCATGAAAACAATTCCTATCGTAATTTGTGAATTGTAGAATAAACAATACAATTCACAATATGTAATATGAACCTTTTTTTTTCCGGGACATATTTTTAAGGTTTTTGTTAAATTTTTCCTAACATCATAATTTAATCACCCAGTTTGATCAAAAGAAATATGGAGTACATGTGTTAGATTCTTTTGTGAAAAAAGAATTCCAATGCCACCACAAAATTTTTACCCTCTACATGGGAGCCCCTAAAACTAGTGTTGAGATGCTGAGCCGACGCCTTTCTCTCTGGCTACTCCGACATATTGTTATCTGCAATAGTTGAAGCCGCCAAAAGACTGGCCACAACCTCGACATTGAAGTCCATCGCAGCAGGCTCAAAAAGCTCACCCAAAAGCTGGTTCAACCCCTCATCGCTGGTGATGGCCTGCTTGATATGACTGGGCTGAATAAAAGGCCGGTTCTCCTCCTTGGCTGCTTTTCCAGCAAGTTCTAGAACCTCAGCCGTGATGTATTGCAGAACGGCGGAGAGGAAGACGGGAGCCGGGTGACTAACTTTTTCGCTGTATCCACCGCCCACGATCAAGTTACAGAGTTTATGAACAGGGAACTGAAGATCGGCTTTCATCGCTGGCTCGTCCGGGTAGTCCTTCGGATCCCTGCTGAATCCGACACCGTTGGAATTCATTCTTGATTGCCGGACAAAGGATGGGGTCCCTTTTGATCTGTTGAATCCACCGGAGAGAAATTAAAGATGGGGTCTTTTTGATCTGTTGAATCCACCGGAGAGAAAATTAAAGATGGGTTTGTTTGATCTGTGTATCGTATGAAACAAAACAGAGGGGGAGGGAGAGGAGTTTACATATATAATCACATACCAATTAGGCAATAATATAGGTACGTGGTGAATCAATCAGTTTGGGTCTCGGATTCTGATTGGTTAGACCGCAAAAAAAGGTAGGAAGAAATTAGGAAACATGCATAATACACCGACCCAAAAATATTGCAAATGTTTCCCCCACATACGTTTGATTTTGTTATTGTTGTGTATAGACCCCATCTTCCAATCTTCTTCACTACTATTTTTTAAATTGTACTACTATTTTTTCTGATTGTTACCGTAATATCATACTTGAGTTGTATCTTCAAACTCTTTCACCTCCTTAGCATTGGAATATTTAATTTGGAGTATCAATATTCCCATAAACAGATATTGTAAAGTTTTTACTTAGAACACGAAATACTGGCAACCTAGAAACTTTTGACTCATTCACATTTGGTTGCCAGCTAGAATACAAAAGAAGGAAAATAAGGCAAATGACACAGAAATCCCAGAATGACCCGTAAAAAAGAAAAGAAAAAACTGAAAATACTTAAGCTAAAGACAACCACATTGCCCAAACAAGGGTCACACCATACTTCCATAGTCCAGCATTCCACCAGTAATATAATGGCTCTGCCAGCATTTTGTGGTTCCTTTTGAAGTATCAACTTTCCAGTTTCCACCATATTAATTACTGAATTTACAAGGATGCAATAAACCAGACTGGTTTCCTTTGAAGTATATATGAACTTAAATTGTCCCACTTCCAAGCACATGAAGAGATCAGAAAATCCCTCGTATTAGAAATGGAAACGGCCATGTTTAGTTAAGTAACCCTTCTTGCTCAATTAGACGAAGGTGTATACTCACTTCAATGTAACTTCGATCGTCTGCTAAGTGCCCGGTAACTTAGAACAGAATATAATATTAAAACCACCTCTACAAGGTACAAAGTAGATTATCTATGGCCTTTTCCCCGAGGAATAAATAAGTCCCAAGCGCATGCACTTGGGTTGTCTTTTGATAGAATTCGAATGGAAAATTTTTGGTCTCAAATATTGTAACCATTATTAAATTGTGAAATTCCTTTGAAACATGAAAATGTGATGAACTGGACCAAGAATCAATAGTACTAATTACTTCTGGCATGAATATTGGAACGGTTGTAGACTGGAATATTGGCTACACGCTTTAGCCGGTGAATATATAGTTGATTGATGGGCAACATTTTCATGCTGGACTTGTATAAATACGTACTCATTTCAAGCAAAAATAGACATCCTATATACCCATCATTATCAATCAGCTAGCCGAGAGCGCCCTTAACCTTCTTCTCTTACTTGTATCCTCCCTTTAAAAAAAAAAAAAAAAAAACCCAAAGCAAAACCATGTCTACTTCCAGTGATGATGATCTTGATGAAGGCAAGTTCAATGGGGATAGCTCTCAAAATCCCAATCCGTTTGAGGACGACGGGTATGATTCTAATGAAGAAATTGAAGGTTACCCGGATCCACCGACTGATTCGTCCGATTCATCATCCAACTCTTCCTTCTCCTCACCATCTTCAGAGGAGGAGAAGGCAAAGGAGGATGACCCAGCAGAAAAAAGAGACCATGAAGAGTGTGTGAGTATGGAGAAAAAGTGGGAAGACGATGACGAGAAGAAGGCTGCTGCGGAGAAGAAGGAAGCAAACAAGGACGAAGAGGAGAAGAAAGTGGAGGAGGAAGAGGAGAAGGATGGGGAGTAATCCCCCGCTTGCAGAACGTCGTGGAATTAATAATGGGCACCATCGGTCTGCGTCTCGATCAACAGTAGCGCTAGTTTTAGGGGGTTTCAGTAGCTAGTTTTAGGGGTTTCAGGACATGGCAAGGTTTTTCTCTGTCTCTGTCTCTTCACTTTAGTTATTATTATTATATTATGTTTTATCATGGATTTAGTTAATTTGTGTTTTAATTTTAGTTAAATTTAAGTGACAAATAGTGTCTTCGCTTAGTTAGTTATTTTGTATAATACTAGTGATGTCTGGTCGCGCAATGCGCGACCCTGACCCAATATATCTGTAGATCTTAAAAATGTTTGTATTTGAAAAAAAATATATTTTGTATTTCACCCGATATATTTTAGAAATTTTTGAAAAATTTAGAAATATTTTATAACTATGATCATAAAAATTTTGTATTTGACATAAAAAGAAATTGTATTTGGTCCGGTACATTTTACAAATGTTTGAAGATTTTAGAAATGTTTTATAAGTGTTACTTCTTAAATATAAATAAACTTGATCAAATATATGTCTTGAAATAAATGCTAGACAAAATATGAAAGCATGCCAATAAGTTTAAGTATTAGCAATATAATTTATTGATGTTCTCCATTGGTTGTGCCAAATCAATACTTAGTTTTGGAGATTTATAATAGCTTTGTAGTAAGCTTCCTCCCAAGGGTATACGCTTAATTATTGGAACTATTTCTTCCAAAAGTTTATAGGGTAAAATATCAAAAATATGATTTTAAAACTGGTTAATTGTTGAAACTGGTTTATCACAAATATGATAATGAAAATAATGTAAATTTGCATAGGTTTCAAGTTATAGCAAAAAGAACTCATCTCACCATGTCAAATAAAGAAAAAAAAAGAATTTAAAAGATAGCCCATTAAAAATTGAGAAATTTATTTGTATAAAAATACAAATAAACGTAGAAACATCATTCATTCCCTCTCCGCCTCAAATTTATAAAACGCTTCCCCATAAATTAATTAGAAGAAGCGACCTGAACTATTTATATGATGTGGAAACTAAAAAAAGTCCAAAAATCAAATCCAAAAAAGTATATTCTTGAAAGCCCGAACACAAAAAAACGTGCTTCATTTTCAAATAAAATAATAATAATAATAATAATAATGATAATAATAATAATAGTAATAATAATTGGTCAACTGAGAGTATGAAACAAAATCAAAAGCAATTAAACAAAGAAAAAACACACTTCATAACTAGCCATATACGAAAAAAAACCGAGACTCCATAATTAAAAAAAAAAAACTATTCTAGTTGAATGAAATATAAAAAAGAAATTTAAAAAACCACATTTTCTAACAAAAACTCAATTAATAAATTCAATCCAAACAGAACTAAAATCATACAAAAATTCTAGGCTAACTAACTATATAAGAAATCACATCATATTACCTGACAACGGCTACGGTAACTGTAATGGATGGACGCATAAAAATAATAGTAAAAACACTATTCTTGAACGGGAAAAACAGAAAATAATAAAAGCCAAACAAATGATCTGTGGAAATAAAATCATTTAAATTTTAATGCCTGTAATTGCACCACCACAACGGCCGAAGCAAGATCAATGAGAATTTTTTTTTTCCTTTGTATTTTTATAGAGAGGTAAGAAAATATTTTTTGAAATCGAAATTTTATCCGATTAGGATGTAGTTGATCATCACTAATGAAAAGATTGAACGTGCTAATTGGAATGGAGTATATTTCACCACATATTCTCAATTGATGATTGATGAGGAATTTATTTATTTATTTTATTGTGGAGAAGGGATTGATTAGGGAGTCTATTGTGGTAGAGATGGGGATGAGGATTTGGGTTTTTTATGAATCTATGATTTTTTTTTTATAGCGAAAATAGGAGATGGAGGTGAATTTGGACTGCATTTACCTTTCAAGTCTAGGAGATGTGGAAATAAAAATTTATTTTAAAAATATGATGTAAAAATGCCACATGACAAATGGTGGTACTTTCTCTTAAGTGTGGTTTTTGTTTCTAATATATTAAGATATTATAATTTATCGTACGTGGATCCTCTGTAGTTTCAAGTTTGTGTGTGAATTTAGTCCAATTTAATTAGTGACAAGTACCGTCTTTTGTGTGTGAATTTACAAGTGTCTTTGTTTCATCATTGATTTTCCAGCTTTTTTTTCCCATTAATAACTGTTAAAAAATTCCAGTATTAATTGCATGAGTTTTTGCTTCACCTTCGATCCAATCATATATACCTTCACTCGCAACCCCTAAAGACTATGATGATTTGAATATCTATTAACTTTGTGCTAATCATCCTATGCGATACTACAAACTCCCAAGTCCATGTTCCGTATACATTTAACATGTCAAAAATTTCCAATGCAATGCTGGCCACTCTATGCTACTAATTGATGGGAGCCTGAAAACGAACATATCGGTGGAATGTTGAACATAAATTTCTTGCATTGTTATTTTTTGCCTCCCATTGGGGAATTGCCATCGTCGCTGCCAATCATAGTCGCTGCCAGTATAGTGTGATATTTTTTCAGAGGGAATTTGAAATGCATTTAGGTTTGGGCTTAGATGGCAGCCGATGGCAAAAGGAGGGAAAGAAAAAAGAAAAAGTGCCAAAAAAAAAAAAAAGGGAAATTGAAGTAGGTGTTGGGGCACACTAAATTTTTTGGAATAAAAAAAAAATTAAATGTTTGCCGGAATTTGAATTCCGATGGTCCCGGAGCGAGATTTTGGTCGTTGGAAATAAATCACTTGATAAGTTTAAACTTGAAAGAAATTTTCTAATTTTCTATATTTTTGGATAATATTGTTATTATTCCCCTCCCATACCAAAATAATTATCAATTTTTATATTTTTATTTTAGTACAGTAGCCCAATATCTCTTTTCAAACAGAGTATTATCATCCTATGTCAAATATACTCCATCATATCAGACAGGAAATTTTAGTACAATGCAATAAGGAGTTCGTTTTGATCATTCATTTATTTTGCTTTACTGGATTTTGTTGGGTTTCACAAATTTGTGCACATACACTATGAATGTTGTTGACTGTCATTTGAACAAAATGTATGTACTACTTTTCAAAGATTCACTGATCCAATTCTTCAACTTGTTAATTTATACCCGAGATGATTATGCAGCCAGTTAAAATGATGAATGCATGCATGATGCCAAAAGCTCGGGGTGGCTAAAGACAGACTTACGTTGATGGTCTCAACTCTCAACTTGTATGCACGGCCCATCTTCTTTGATGTTCGATGTAAATATCTGAAATTTTTTCAATTCATGACTTCTTTTTGGTAGTGTTGACAGTGATAAGATTGCGATCATGTTTGTGAATTCTGCCAAAAACTTTATGCTTAAAGTATCACCCTCACCAATTGGTTTCAAGGACAGCTTTTACAATCTCTTCATACTCCAAATTAAATCATTCCAATGCAAAGGTTAAAAAGTTTGAAGCTTCAACGCTACAAGAAAATAATCAATGTCTAGGTTGTATGTCGCCAATCTTTTGGGGTCTGCATCTATTGGGCGATAATCATATGTCGGAGTAAACAACGTGGTTATTTGTTCAGTTTCAAGCTGTTGTCAATGTAGCGCCATTACCCAAACCATGGTCCCCTGTTGCAACTTCTGCAACTTAATTTGTTTGCCAAAACTGAATTTAATTAGCTAGTAGTACAATTCTTCAGACAAGCAAAGATGCGTGAGGAAGGTACTAGTAATAAACCACAGTAATACAGAAATTGAAGATTAAAAAAAAAAAAGTAAAGTAAAATTGAACCAATTGACTGAGAAGTGGTGTTGGGAACATAGTTTGCAAACTCGCGATCCTAGATTGTAGGATCGTCCGATCCTACAATCCCAGGTAGCTAAATCGATTCTGAATCAATCAAACTCAAATGTTGCAGTGGGATCGGAGTGAGATCGGTCAGGATCAGTTAGGATCGTACAAGATCGGTCAGGATCGTAGGATCGGTTCGAGTTTACTATTCATTAATTATAAAAAATTAATTGAGCTTATTGAAAATTTTCTTTTCTCTTATTTCTTTTGGTCTACATTCAATTGAGGCTAATATTCATTGAGAAAACTTTTATTGCTAAGAAAAATGTATTTTAGAAAATTTTTCTAATAAAATGAAAAGAATAACTATAAGAGAAGAGTTTTCATTAAAAAGTTACTAAAAAATTCACATACGGAAATTGAATTTACACAATTCTTTTCGTTTATATGTTAAATACTTTATTTAAAGATAATTAAAATTAATTATTAAAATAATCAATTATATAACATGTATAATAATTTTACGATCCTATTATTCCGATCCTACCGATCCCATTTACGATCCGATTTTATGATCCTATTTTGATCCTACGTATAATCGTGATCCTGCAAACATTAGTTGGAAACCAGCTCAATTATTATTTATATATATGTATGATCTCACCAATTCTCACAAACACGCATCCCCAGTTGCCCATAATAAATTGGGAAACCTTTTCAGTGAAATTTTTAAAATTTTCGATACTGAAGTGACCATATAAAAATATCGACAACTAGAACTCATAATAAATAGTACTCCCTCTGTCCCAAAATTATTTCCCAATTTGAGATTTCACATTTAATATACTTTGAACTAAAAATGAAAACTCAAACTGGACAATAATTATAGGACGGAGGGAGTACTATAGTTTATTTTTGCTAACCGTTGTTGGAGAAAAAACGAATGATAGAGTCCACGCAAAACAACAATTAGCCGAAAAGGTTTACGAAATGTGCGATTATTTCTTTTTGATTGCATTATTATTATTATTATTATTTTTTTGGAAATTTCAAACGTAGAATTTGTGATGACTTATAAATAAAATCAACTATCTCGTTGATAAACAGAAGGATCGTGAATTCATGATTGTAAAGATTTTGATGAGGAGAGCTTTTACCCTTTTATTCCAATTATACGTTTACTGCCCTGAATCTGTGATGTTCATGAAGTTTTGACTTAGGCTTACTTACATTTTATTGAAAACACATTAAGGATATAACACCATGCAAAATGGTTTTGAGAGAAGATGATCAGGATAAGGATCTAATACGACAGATTTTCTTTCTTTTGAACAAAAGAAATAAAAAATATTTCAGACTTTCTAAGCATTGGGACACAAATTTTTTTTTTTAATGAACTTACTGGAGAATGCGAGATCTATGTTTTTCAAAGAAATTAGTAAGTGTAAAACTGTAGCTACTTCTATGAATATTGGATCTTGTTCATGGTCTTGTGAGAACGCTACTTTAGTTAACTCTCAAACAATTGGCAGTTTGAATAAATCTGATTACACAAATTGGCACTTGGAAGAATTAACTCGGTTATTGATGATTATAGACCCGTGCTTAGCCCGATTTCCACCCATGGGCTAAGGACGACTTCTTGGCTAATCAGATGGGCCGGTTGGAGTCTTTGTCAGGTATCGGGGACGATTATGGAATTAGTGGAATTCTGGTAGCCGGAACTGTGATCGGAGAGAAGTGAGGTAAAAAACAGAAGAAAATTGGGCACGAAAAGAGAAGCAAGCGAGGCAAAGAGAGAACTAACTATTACATCATTATTATCCAGCATTTAATACTGGATCTCCACTGGAATTTGGGAAAGGCAGCGATAATGACTATACTATTTCACTGCTAACCCTAAACTTGTGTAAATGGCATTAATGACTATACTATTTCTATTCATAAGTTTGCCTATTTTGCAATTGAACCCCTGAATATGACAATCCCTCCTCCTTAACAGCAATCTTATCCTCAAGGTTTGAATCCGGAGAATTGCTTGACAACAACTCCTTGATCTTCCCAGGATGCATCAACTACATCCAAACCTCTCCACTTCACCACCCTTACTTGCTTTCCATTTCTGACAATGAACCTCCTCTGCAGTATGCTTTCTGGCTGCAAGGTGCTTTCTTCAACCAAGGAAAGATCAGGAGGAGGACTGGTGACAAAATGATTGCCATGGTGTTTCTTAAGCTGAGATACATGGAATGCAGGATGCACACGTACTTGTGGAGGCATTTCTAACTGATAAGCTACCTCTCCAATCTCGTAACTTCCGCATTTCGCCTTCATCAGCTATTGAGGCAATAGCATTTTCATATGGGTGTTTTACTTTATATGATGATCAAATCACTGGTGAACAACTCTTTGGATTTGAAATGTGCACAAATGTTAGCCCTCACTTGTGCTTCAGGAGACTACCCAATTTCTTTGTAAACCCTTAACTCTTTCAACCAAGGAACATATTGGTTTTTGAATTTCTTCGAAGGTCTTGATTTGATTACTTAATATATGGTGAGCTGAGTTTGAATATTAGAAAGACACAACTCCAGTAGGTTTTAAATCAGGGGTTGTGCAACATTCAAAGGAGATAGGGTGACACTTCTTCTTTTCCAGCAGTAATAGAAGTATTTTTTTCCCATTTTCTTTTCTTTGAGTAATCGTGCATAATTAGTCTTCATTTTGAATAAAATAGTCCTCGGGACAAGACTTAAATTTACAGGAGGGAGTTGTCATGAAGAGGACTAGAATAGATATTAATCAATGTAGGAGGACTAAATTCCTTTACACTTCATGAAAGTAAAAGACATTTAGGACACGTGTCAGTTTCACAAAATTTTTTTTCTCGCAAAAAATATACATCTTTTTCAAAAGTAGAACGCCACGTGTACTGTGTTCATCCCGAAAAAACAAAAAACAATGCCCAAAATTGTGCAAATATAAATGTTCACGTTAAACACTCCCCAATTTAAAGAATTTACATTCTGCAAATATAAAAGTTCACATTAAACACTCCCAATTTAAGGGCTTTACATTTTTTAAACTGTTACATTTGAGATCAAATGAAAAACTACCATTATCATTCTAATTCTGATCAATGAATCAAGCATGCGAATTATCGGTCGCTGATTCAAATCCCTACAAAAAAGGGTAAATTTTACACTTACCATCAGTAAGTATTAATGAATCAAAATCTGTTGATGTCCAGATGCATCCTTCACCATAAGCATCAGTAAGTAAAATTCAGCAGATGTATAATACTTCCATCTATCAATCTGTTGATGTCCAGATGCATCCTTCACCATAAGCATCAGTAAGTAAAATTCAGCAGATGTATAATACTTCCATCTATCTATCTATTTTTATCCTTAAATCAGACTGAGGAATCAATCAACATTTATTTTAAAAAATAGTCAGAATCAGAATTCAAATTTCACCCAATATTATGCATATATATCCAACTATTCTCAATGCATATCCCATCATATTTTCAAAATCAAAACAGATTTACTTACCATTGATCATCAAACAACCATGCTTATCAAGGCTATCAAATACCTGTATAAATATATGTATACGGCCCGAGGAAAAACCACCAGTGAACCACCATCAAATCACGCAAAAACACCCCTTTCAGAATTTAGTACCTCCCCTGTTCTTCATTACCAATCAATGGCTGCTGCTCAGAGGTATATAGCAGACACTAACGGTTAAGATTTGTAACCCTGACGGTTCATGATCAAATCGCACGATGAATGTTGTATACAAGAAAAGTCTACATAATATAATGTAAAGCAGGTTATGATTCCAGATGTATCAGTTTTAAACATTTTCAATTCTCTTAACTTTATATTGTTAAGTTATTAATTCATCTATGATACAATTCCTCAGCATTATGTTTTATTTCAGGTATATGTTTTACATTTTCTATAGAATACATAAAGAACTTAAATTTACAGTTATTCATTTAAAACACGAAAACAGTACATCATCAAACACATATGGTTAACAGATAGTCACAATATGGATTGGAATATTACCTGGTAATTCTAATCAAGATTAACTGTTCCCCAATACATGCCATGTATTCATCCTCCCTGTTTTATAATCGAAGGATAGAAATGTATATTTCAATAAAACGATTTTACAAATTAAATACATATCCATTTGAAATCGTATTAACCAGAGATTTGGTATGAAGAAACTCGCTCACCGTAACTAGATGCTTGGATTTTATACTTCCGTTGACCGTCCCAATAATAGATAAAATACAGTTTCAGGAAGGGTAGCAGCTCGATTCCCAGCTCCAACACCAGAATTTTGACGAATCCAAAACAAAAATAAAACAAAAGGCAAATTACATTTCTATAGATTGAAAGATAGTTACATGTATAATATTCAAACAGATTTGAAGCAAATTAATAAATAATACCAACTGGAATAAGCTACATTACCTTATAGATCTCAAACTCATTGAAGGCACATGCATTCGAATGAAAAATCCAGATTTGTTGATGTCGAAACTCAGAGTTTAGCTCAAACATAGATTTGCCTCTGACATAAACAACCTAAGCATACTTATCATTAATCGAGATTGGAAATCAAACTGACCCCATTGGATGAAGAATATGGAATTTCCTCCGATTTCAAACCCATTTTGTGTTTTTTTTTAAAAATTTAATTGGACACAAGGCCCGGTTTATGGGTTAATTCTGGGCTTACAAATTGACATATTATTTAAAGTCTGGGCCTGCATAAAGAATGACCATTATATACTGTCAAATTTTAAAATTTTTGGACTGGGTTATTTTGAACATTTTTATCTAGAATTTAACAAAGTAAATTCAACAAATTATTATAAAAATTAAATTTTAATATATAATTCTATGTCTCCAGAATTGTCATATATATTTCATTACAATAATAATCGGGACATAAAATTTTTTGATATATTGAAAATTCCAATAACATATAATAACTATTGAATTCTTAAATATTAATAATTAGTATTATAGCGATAAAAAATTAATTGCTTACAAATTTTCATAACATATATATAATTTTAATTCAAATTACATAACAAAATTAAGAAACGGGACCGCCCGGGCAGATCATCTAATTATATTTATGGTACTTTTTAGGGTAAGTGTATCAGTATAAACTGCCAGTTTTGTGTTCTTGAGAGGCAAACATGAAAAAATTAACTCTGTTTGGTTCATTATTTTGATTTTTTAAATATATTTTTAATTAATAATTTCCCAATCTAAATATAATTTTTTATTATTTTTTTAAAATTTTATATTTATAATATATTTGTTACATTCTCAATAAAAAACACTTAAAAACAGACACTAAAAAAACAATCCAAATAAATTATCTTTCTTCCCTAAATCTCTTCTCCTTCTCAGATCAGGAATGCCCTACCTCTAGGGCCTGACATACTCTTCATGGATCAGCCCCAACTCACCGTTTGATCAAGCCTTTGAATAAATTTTCAATCGTATTGTTTGATTTATGGCCCAATAACAACAAGGCCTAACAACGTCAACCTCTCGCGCTCAATAAATAAGCTACGGTCCTTTCCTAAATAGTCCCATAGCCTACGAACTTCCTCAATGAAAACCAACGAACCACAAAAAGAACCAGAAACCAAGCTCCGGTGACGACGCCGGTGGGAATTCCAGTTTCCGGCGTTCTCCTTATTGGACGAAAATCTCAAAAGAATACACGATTGTTCAAAGACGAGTGAGAATATTTCACTATGAAGTTCCAAATAGAAGACGTGACGGTTTATTTCCCCTACGACAACATATACCCTGAACAGTATTCCTACATGGTGGAACTCAAGCGTGCTCTAGATGCCAAGGGCCATTGCCTCCTTGAAATGCCCACCGGCACCGGAAAAACCATTGCCTTGCTTTCACTCATCACCAGCTACTCGCTGTCCAAGAAAACTAATCCGATCAAGTTGATCTACTGCACCCGCACCGTGCACGAGATGGAGAAAACATTGGGAGAGCTTAAATTGCTCCATAATTACCAATTACAACACTTGGGCCCCGAAGCCAAGATGCTTGCCCTAGGCTTGTCTTCCAGAAAGAACTTGTGTGTTAATCCGACTGTGGTTTCTGCTGAGAATAGAGATTCTGTGGATGCCGCTTGCCGGAAGCTTACTGCCAGTTGGGTTCGGGAGCTTGCTGCTGCAAACCCTAATGTTCCCACATGTTCTTTCTTTGAGAACTATGAGAAGTCTGCTTCTGAAGCTCTTCTCCCTCCAGGGGTTTACTCTTTGCAGGTTTTTTAACCTTACCTTTTTTCTCTTGTTTTTCTGTACTGATGAAAATCTCCCATTACTAGCGTAGAAAAATTTAAATGGATTATTTTAGAAGCTGCTCAAAGTTTCTATAGGATTAATCCATTTGGGATGATGGGCAATGAAGACGCTAAGCTTCATGATTTGTATGTTGAATTGCTGATTTGATTATTTGTAGTTGTACAAGTAAAAGAGGGCTAGGGATAGAACTAAATAAACTTGGAAAGAAACTATGAACGACTTGAAACACGATGGTGACATATGATTCATATAGCATACGCACATAGGGGGAAAGGCTTGCTGTTGTTGTAAGTGAAAAGTTTTTAACTTGGTTGCTCTAAGCTAAGAATTTTGGATTTATTGACATTTCGTACTCTTTATTGTGTTTAGTATAATGGGTTTTGTATTGTCACGGATTCATGCAGGATCTTAGGAGTTTTGGAAAAGCAAAAGGATGGTGTCCATACTTCTTAGCAAGACATATGGTTCAATTTGCGAATGTGGTTGTTTATAGCTATCAATACCTACTTGATCCAAAAGTTGCTGGTATCATATCAAAGGAGATGCAGAGAGAATCTGTTGTGGTTTTTGATGAGGCCCACAATATTGATAATGTATGTATTGAGGCTCTGAGTGTTAGTGTGAGGAAGCAGACACTGGAAGGGGCTACCCGAAATATTGAGAGGATGGATCGGGAGATAAAAAGGTGCGTGGGAGTTGGTCAAGTTTCAGTTGGATTGTTATCTGAGTACTGGCTGACTTATAATATATATCTTAAATGTAGCTTCTGATTTGACACTCACCTATGTTGTTCCTTAAGTATTTCATGTGAACTGGTAACTGTTAGCATGACGTTTTGTTTCGCTGATTGCTTGTCAATGTGAATTTATTTTTGGAATATGTGCTCTTTAACCAACTTACTTGGCGTCTTTCTTATATCATTATTTATTCCTCTAGCTGTTCTTCTGTTCATATAAAATGTTTATTCGATTAAGGTTTCCTGTGGTTGTTTGAGATTATACACTGTAAAAACTTGTATATCTAGGTTGAAAATTCTATGATTTGATTGGTTTGGCATGGTAGGAAGGCTTGAGGCCACGGATGCTAATCGACTTCAGTCAGAATACAAAAGACTCGTTGATGGTTTGGCAGTAAGGGGAAATCTGCCTGGTAAGATATGAAGACATGAAGTTTTATCAGATGAAATGCTTACTTTTGAGTTTTGACTGTAAGATGAGTTCGATTTTGTTCTTCTTATTTTCAGCTTCAGATGCATGGCTTGCAAACCCTGTCTTGCCTGATGATATACTCAAAGAAGCTGTTCCTGGGAATGTAAGGCGTGCAAAGCACTTTGTGTCTCTTCTCAAAAGATTAGTCCAGTATATTAGAGTACGTTTAGATACTGAGAATGTTGAAAAGGTGGAACCTGTGAGCTTTGTTCAATCTCTTGATCAGCAAGCTGCTATCAACTCTAAAATGTTGAAGTTTTGTTACGATAGGCTTCACTCGTTATTGTTAACTTTAGAGATATCAGATACTGATGAATTCTTACACATCCAAACTATCTGCGACTTTGCAACCCTTGTGGGGACTTATGCTCGGGGATTCTCCATAATTATTGAACCTTATGATGAAAGAATGCCACATATTCCTGACCCTGTTCTGCAGGTATGGTCATTTGTGCCTTGCCACATGCCTTCACTCCTTATTCAGTTCCTCGTTTTGAATTCAGATACCTTTTTATCCTTAATCATCTTGCTTTTAGAAGTAATGCCTTGTTGATAGCTAATCGGTAATCACTGGATTTTCTGTAACTCATTTTCTCGTGCTTCCAATTTTATGCATTACTTGGATACTTTTAGCTCATTTTAAATGGCTTTCCCTTCCAATAATATTTTCTTGTGATTGACTTATTGAGGAATCTTCTTTGTATTTCAGCTATGCTGCCATGATGCTTCTCTTGCCATAAAGCCTGTCTTCGAACGGTTTCAGTCAGTTGTTATAACCTCCGGGACTCTCAGTCCGATTGATCTCTATCCTCGCCTTCTAAATTTTAATCCTGTGGTTAGCCGGAGCTTCACAATGTCCTTGACTAGGGAATGTATATGCCCGATGGTCCTCACTCGGGGAAGGTAACTGATTTTACTGTTGTGTGTACATTACCTACCATTGTGCTTCACACAAGTTTTTTCTGGTGTATAATGAATAAATCCTTTTCCTATATTTTTCGTGCAGTGATCAGCTTCCCGTGAGTACAAAATATGATCTGAGGAGTGATCCTGGGGTTGAAAAAAATTATGGGAAACTCTTGCTGGAGATGGTCTCTGTTGTCCCAGATGGGATTGTTTGTTTTTTTGTTAGCTATTCATACATGGATGGGATAGTAAATAGTTGGCACGAAACAGGACTCCTTAAGGTGATTTGCCACTCTGATGTTTTTCCAGATTTTAAAGAATTCCTTTTAGTTCCAAGATTCATTGAACCTCTTTTTTGTTTCCAAAGTTGAAAGAGGAAATGTTTTAGTATTTTTCTTTGTTTTTGTTTTCAGTTTCTCTGTAAAAATTTTTGTGATTGCTGGTTGATTTCATTGCTTTTCTGCTGAACGTAGCTTTCGTTGTCTGACATGCTTGCTGTAGGAAATAATGCAACATAAACTAGTCTTCATTGAGACACAAGATGTTGTTGAAACTACACTGGCTTTGGATAACTATCGCAAGGCTTGTGATTGTGGAAGGGGCGCCGTTTTCTTTTCTGTTGCTAGGTAAAGAGTCACCAGACTTCTACCTTCTTCTCCCCTCTCCGCCTTTTGCTTATATATTCAGAAGGATCAACCATTTTTCTGCTGTTCAGGGGTAAGGTTGCTGAGGGCATAGACTTTGACAGGCACTATGGTCGACTTGTTATCATGTTTGGTGTTCCATTTCAATATACTCTGAGCAGGTATCTACTATAGGTTGGAAATCTTTAGTGGAAGACATGCTTAAAAAATATTTTTGGATTTCACTAACATTGACATTGTGACTTGCAGAACATTGCTTGCAAGATTGGAGTACCTACGTGACACTTTCCAGATAAAAGAGGGCGACTTTCTCACATTTGATGCTCTGGTATATTTAGATTGATATTGAATCAGTTTTAAAATTTTTGGATCTGTAGTTTTTTACTAACATTTTCCCATGTCCAGAGACAAGCTGCTCAGTGTGTTGGGCGAGTGATCCGGTCTAAGGCAGATTATGGCATGATGATATTTGCTGACAAAAGGTTTGTATTTGAGAAAACACATACAGCTTGACGTTCTTGTTTGCATAGAAGTAAAGCACATACATTACCGTTATGTTTGCTTTGCAGTTACCCTTGATTGTGCGCAAATCAGATACTTATTTTTTTTTGATGATGTGTTTCTTCCAGTTGTTGACATTACATATATTTCTGAATTTTGTCAAACTCAGGTACACCCGCCATGACAAGCGTTCAAAGTTGCCGCGTTGGATTTTGTTGCAGTTACGTGATGCACATCTGAACTTAAGCACTGACATGGCTGTACATATAGCAAAAGAGGTTGAGTTCTTCTCATTTCCTATGTGTATTTCTATTCGAATCATTGTCGCTCTTGTAGTGCCTGTCATTTGCTTACCTTTAATTTGGACAAGAAGCATTTCTTGATGAAAATTTAATGGCATGGATATCTTTCTTCCAAGTGCATGCTGGTAACTAGGAATAATGTATGGGATCTCCTCTCCTTGGATGATGGGTTTGCATTATGTTTGACTTAGTGTTGGCCATTTAGCTGCTTAAAATTGATGATTAGAGCATTCTGTATTTAAGTCTTTCTTATTGAAGTGCTTTTCAGTTTTACTTTTGTTTTGTAAATATTTTGTGGATAAAAATTTTAAGATGACCTTCTTAATGCAGTTTTTAAGGAAGATGGCTCAACCCTATGATAAGACTGGTGCCTTGGGGAAGAAAACCCTTCTTTCGGAGGCAGACTTGGAGAAGATGGGTGATGGCATTCTCAAGGATGTGTTGTTTTAGCGCTACTGGTATGTAGGATGCTCTTGTCGTTTTGTGTAATTGTTTGTTTCTTTTTCTTTTTGATGTATGGAGTATATTCTTCTGCCTTGCTGAAAAGTACTGCCAAAGGCAGCACAAATTTTGTTTCCATATTAATTTAAGCTGCGAAAGTGAGGAAAAGGGGTGCAATTGGGAAACCTGATCTCAGTTGTGTGATTGGCCTAATGTGATATCACATAGTAATGTCAACTGACATTAGTAATTTTGTTAATGTGAGATGTTGTAGTATAGGTAGCCCCTACATTTTACTACTACACATTGAATTTTCAAATTTGTACTAAAAATAGTACAGAATTCAAAACTCGATGTGGACTATTTTTTTGGGTACGGAAGGAGTAGTCGGAGTGTAAAGTTTGCAGGAGACAGGACAGAATGTAACTCATGAACGTTTTACATCTGTGATTTCCTAAAGTATAATGCATATTGGCCGTCCGCAATCTAGCTAGCATAATTCTTTTCCCTTGTTTGGTCTTAAGTTTTTGAGCGTCATGGGGATGATCTGGTGGATTGCTCTTTTGACTTCCATAATAGTGGCCTTTTTGCCATTCAAGTTCTCTTTCACCTGCAAGAAAAAAAAGTGACAAAGTCAACGGATGAAACAGTTTCAGAAAAACGTCAGAACTCTCCTAATGAACAAATAAAAACACCTCCAGATGGATTTTAGACTAAGCTTATCAACGTACAAAAAAATGGAAGGAAAAGGCAGGTTTTATGATGTAAAATGACCTTAGCCCTGAGCTCAGCAACAAAAATCCCATCATTAGCAGAAGATTGCACCAAAGTAGTCTCCACCTTGAGCTCCCTAAGCACTTGCATGACATCCAGTAACAACCCTTCCCTACATGGACACTGCAGCTCCACCAGTGCATCATTTTCTATTATAGAAACCTCCACCTGTACCTCTGTTCCCTCCACTGCCGACGGTGCCGTGGGCTTCCCTCCACCACTACCTGTGTCCTCCGTTAGCTTCATCTTCTTGACTCTCCCAGCATTTGTATACCCCTTGATCTTGGACGGATCATGATTTTCCTCCTCCAGCTGACGTGTTCGGGCCTCAAGCTCGGTTATCTTCGTCCGCAGCTGTTTCACGTATTCTATAGCATCTCCAAGTATGGACGCCTTGTCCATTTTGGTGATGAAAGGCACCAGAGACCTCAATATAATAAAACGCTCATTCAGCTTCTCCCTACGCCGTCGTTCACAGAGTATGTGGTTTGCACTGAGCTCTTCCGGTGGGGTTGGTTTCCGCAACTTCCCTGAGGCAGACTCCGAAATGCTTTCTTCCCGAGACTTGACCAAAACCGGGGAGCCAGAGGTGGAGTCGCACTGGCCGGATTTGGAGTGCAGGAGCGGAACTGTAAAGAGAATGTACTTGAGGGCTGACTGGGAACGGGAGGAGGCTGACCGGGAAGTGATTGGCGACGGCGACCAGTTGCGGAAGGCTGAGTGAGCGGAGATAAATAGTGTGTGAATGTAGGAAGGGAAGTTGGATAAGGAATCGGAGAAATTAGAGCGGGTGGATTGGTGGTGAAGGATGGTGGATACTGTTTGTGAGTAATGGTCGGGAACCTCCTCTGATTCTTCGTCTTGTTTCGCGAATTCAACATCACCTGATCCCACCATTAATGAAGGAACTCCTGCTAACAAAATCAATCAGGCCGGATTTATAGATAAAACTCTGCACAATGCAGTATTCAACATTTCAACTCACTAACTTACCTGAGGAAGATTGATGTGGAGGCACTTCAGGAATTCCGATTCCTTCTCCTGATGGTGCATTCGGTTTGGTCTCTGTAAGTGGCCATCGTCGGCATCCTGAATCCGATCCGATAGAATGGTCAGCCACTAGGGCAGTTGTTTGGCAGTTGGTGACCGGAATCATCAGACCTTGATTTCGATAATGATCCTCAGGCGAACTGAACCTTATATTCTCCGGAATGTCACGATCAAATTGCACATCCACTTCCATTAATCCCGCTATGCCGGACCTAATACCAACACTTTGAACCAATGCCTCTGAATCATCGGCAACTTCTTCGTCCTCTTCTTCTTCTACGTCATCTACTACATTAGCCATATGATTATGATCTTGGGTGTCTACTATGCCTATGAGTCTATTACTAGTACTACTTGGAGTTGTGGATGGACCGGCCGGCGGCACAACATTTACTGAAAATGGTGGCGGGGAATTATTGTTACTAAGAATCCTCCTTTGTCGCATTAACATTGGTAGGGCTCCTGAATTGTTGTAATTATTACAAGTTGTGCTGGAATGCTCCGATAAGGCTGGCTTTGGCACTTCTTGTTGTTGCATCAGCTTATTACCATCACCACCATCATCATCATGGTCAATGTTATTGATGTCGAAAATAGTCCTGATTTTATGGATTATTCCCATGTTTTCTTCAACCTAGTTAATTACAATTATGGCGCGAACAACCGAGCTGCGTTAATTCAACTAGAATGTGCCATTTTTCTTTCTTTTTATTAGGTCTTCTAGACATAAATTAAATCAAACAATTAAAACTACCAAGTTTTACTCATAACTATCATACATCATGGACTTTGAATGCAGACCTCTAATTTTACTGTTACAATTTTTTTCACTAATGAAACATGAATAATATACAAAAGTAAGGCAAAAGATCCATTTTGAACAAATGAGAACATTGTTATGAGCTAGGTTAGTACCTTTTCTATAGTTCCAAGTTCGACTACGCCATCTAGCAGAGGAATGCAGACAACAGTCCGAACGCGAGCACTCTAATTAATGTTGTTCACCAGCAAAGGCAAGATTAACCCAAAAAAAAAAAAAAAAAAGAAAAAGAAAAAAGAAAAGGTTCAAATCGTTAGTCCTTTCAACTTCTTTTTCAAGGAATATATTCATCAAGTATGAATTCATTTCACTCGTTTCTTTAGGGAAAAATTAAGTGATTTAAGTCAAAAGCTTTAATAAGGGGAGCAGATAAATGAGGTTTACGTACGTACCTTAGCCAGAATTGCCCTTGTGAACACTTTGCTGTCTACTTCATTTGCCCCGGTTAGCCATATATGTTGCCTCGTCGCATAGGCCTTTCCTGGCAATCTATGATTTCCACAAAACATCAATTAACCTTCCATCCCAAAAAAATTGTCCAACAAACACGACAATTATTCATATATATAACTTATATAATTTAAAGACTGAGGATGATTATATTAATTTATTTAAGATGCTCCATCATTTTAATTAAAAAAAATAAGAAAACAAATTTACAGTTGAGTTATTTCATGATTCAAATAGTCAGTTTGCCATTTGTTCAATTTTTTTTGTGTCACATTATATGGTGCTATGTAAATTAATTGCACTTAACAAGTCAAGTATGATACTGTATACAGGACCACTAACTCTCTCCTCATGTATTTATTTAGGGTGGATCATTAAAATCCGCAACAGCATTAGGCCTTAACTTTATGTTGTGCAGCTATCAGTACAACTTATGGTTAAGAATCAAACTGGCAAATTTAGATATGCAAAAATATAACCTCAGCTAAACTGGAATAGCTAGCCCTTAAGGAAATTTCATCACCCCATGGAAAGAGGTCATGATCATCATATTTATCCATACATCGTGAGACAAAATGCAAGCTACAGCTACTTCTCTAAAGTTCTTCCACAACTTTCCTCTTTAATTCATCCACATTAACTTTCCAAATTAGCTAGCAATATCAATATTCACTAATTCGCCTTCAAAATATATATATATATATATATATATATATATATGAATCAATGTAGTTGAATCCTCATTGGTTTTCATATCAGAGTTTTAATCATCCAGCCAACCCCCCGATGATATCGACAGAAAGTGGAGATCCTAGAGGATGAGTGGATGACAAATTCAAGTCTGAAAAATTGTCTAGTGTTATTCAATGTCTCACTCCCCCAAAATGCACAAAAAAGTGCAATAAATTCCATGCAAATGCGCAATCTTCAAGCTGTAATTTCGAGCCATTTCTTAAAACTTGATAGGGACAATTTAGCAATGATGATGATGATGATATTGTAGTAATTAATGCTTTAGAGAGAGTTCATTATCATGAACATACGTCATCATCTTAATGCTTCTTTGTCATCATTTTCATGGATCATTGTTTCATTAATCAACTTCTTACAGTAATTGACTGTAAAAATATCAAGCCATCTTCCAAACAACATTAATATTGAGGGGAAAGAATTTACTTACCCTACTCCGGGAGGGAAAGAGAAGGAGATGCACATCAAATAGAACCACTCAGACTCGGTCAAATCCTCCGGTGACAAGGCAGCAGACGGTCTTCTAGCTTGCTGATTTTCTGTCTCTCCGGCGGAAAGCGTATCATATAATTCTCTAAGCTGTTGACTTCTCTGAAGGGATGCCTCCTCATCCGTCACTTCCATTGGCTGCACTGTCTTCCTTGTCTTTATGGCTCCATTGTAATATCCATCTCTCCACACCAGAATCCTATACCAAATAGAAAAAAAAAAAAAAGAAAAGAAAAAAAGAAAAAGATGCAAGTGATCAGATCATGCCTCACAATTTTAAAAATATGACTGATGCATATATATATATATATATATATATATATATATGTATTATATAGCCAAATGTAGACAAAAATCACCTTTCTTGGGAAGAAAGTTGCCAGAAAAGACTGTAAGTCCAGTCAACTTTTTGAACAGCCCTTTGTAGCATGCTTTGTAACTGACTGTTTGATGGAGTTGCCATTTTCTCTTTTTACTATCTCCTTTCAACAAATCTTCTTCTTCTTTTTCCTCTTCCTCTATCACATATTGATTTGTAACAGTAAATGAAATTTTAAGAAAAGATGAATAAGGAAAGGAGCGAGGGAAAGAAAAGGTGAAGTTGTTTTGGCTTATTGAAATTTATGGAAGGAAGAAAGGAGAGAAAAAAAGACGATGTTGACTGAAAATCAAGCTAGAAGTTAACGCCATGATCATGATGGAATCCTTGGGATTTAGCTGCTGCAGGCTCACCAGGCTGACCTGTGAATATTCTTCTATGTGACTTGCAGGTGAGAATGTTGAGTTAGGTACATATGTAAACTTGGTGGCTGGTGCATACTGAAATAAAAATCTGAGGAAGAAGTACTTTGTGGGGTTATAAACAATTGAAATGATGAACTCAATTGTTGTCCAAAAATCCCAGTAGCTGAGAATGGTTGTTAGCGCCAAATTATCTGGTACACCCGGGGGCACCGTGTACCCCCATGCGCGTGTAATTTACTCTCTTAGAATAGTGTGAGTTTGCTAGATAATTCATCCTTTTTTTTTTTTTTAAACGCGTGTGGATAACCAGTGTTCACCATATGGATAACCAGTGTTGGCACTATGAATAACCAGTTACACACAACTGGATAACCATTATTAACCTGTTGGATAACCAGTATGGACATAGTGGATAACTAGTGTGCACATTATGGATAACTAGTTACACACAGCTGGATAACCAGTTGCCAAATTTTATTTTTTTTCTTTTATATTTTTCTTGGATATCCTTGTCCGTATTTTTTACACTGGTTATCCAGCTGCCCCTCATTCATTTTTTGTTCTCCATCATTTGGCAAACTTCCCCTCATTCAATTAAATACTATTTATGAAATTTGTCATGTTTGGCATGGGGGCGGCACAGCCGCGAAAGGCGGCGCAACCGCGGGCATCGACACAGCCGGGTCGTTTAGTTTATCACGGGGGGATTTATACAAGTAATTTATGTCCCCTCTAAACGCAATAACACACTCTCCTTACACACACACGAAAAAAGGATTACCTTAGCTATATTGGCGTGTTCGGCGGGGTGGCGCAGCCAGAGCGGGTTGGTGACCTACAATTCCGGTAGCCGCGGGAGTCGTTTAGTTTATTATGGGGGCGAATCCGCCCAATGAACATGCCGTTTGGATAGTCATTTTCTTATGGATATGCAGGATAACATCATAGGATAAACAATTTAATAAAGAAGTAGAAAGACCAAGAAATTGGGACACTCAATTTTTGTTGTTTGGGAATTGTGGATAATCAGTTTACACTTCTGGATAACCAGTTTACAACTTGTGGATAACCAGTTTACACCTTGTGGATAACCAGTTTACAATTGTGGATAATCAGTTTACATCTTCTGGATAACCAGTTTACAACTTATGGATAACCAATATGAAATGGGTGGATAACCAGCATTTAATGTAAATGTGAAAAATGTTAAGCGCGTGTAACGCGTGTGTTTGGTGGGGGTATACGGTATACCCGGGTGCACTGGATACGGACTCGTTGTTAGCTTCTGGAAATGGAATGAGCTCAGTATGAACTATTTGGGTTGACTTGGTTTGGTTTCGGTTCTAAATTAAGTGCAGAATTTAGTGAGGTGTTATTACCTCGATTTAGAGTTGAAATCACATAGGGGCAATCCAATTCAGAGGAGAAAAAAAAAAAAGAGAAGAAAATTTTCATCTTTGCACTTTTGGGAAGTGTTTGACTGGTTGGTGCCTACCTGACAGTTCAATGAGAGAGCGTCCCGAAAAAGTATTACGGACACATATATGCAACAATCAAGCTCTACAGCACACATTTTGTTTCTTCAGTCCTTATATCTCTCATGATAGAAAATGTCTACCAGTTAGGAGCCTGAGTGTTCATCGTAAATCACACATAAAGAGAACGATTCATGACTAGTTAACATTGAAATTAGACACACAATAACTAAATAATACATAACAGTAAATTGATTAATTATTTACAGGGAGTTGCAAAAGAACAGAATGTTTCGGCTAAAACAAATTGATGATCCATCACTCACAATTAATAGCCATTCCTTCTGATGATCATGCATGTATGGCCATACTGAGTGGACAGCAAATCTAAGCCTCTGCGAGTTTTAACCGAGGTACAATGTTCATTGACTGCAGTTCCTGGATTAAGAGCTTGCAAGAATATGGCAGGTTCATAGTTGACATATTATTTCCATTCTTACATGTTGAACAAACAGCAATCTTCAGCTTTTTGTTGTAGTATCCGAGCAGACCGCATTCTCGACACACATGAGCCTCGAAAGGATCGCTGGAAATCATCATTCTCTCATGTAACAACATACTAGCACCATAAGCAATCATACAATCCCGTTCCATTTCTCCTATTCGAAGCCCTCCATTTTTACTCCTCCCTTCTGTTGGCTGCCTTGTAAGCATTTGACGAGGACCAACACCTCGTGCGTGCATTTTATCCAACACCTTGTGCTTCAGTTTCTGGTAATAAATTGGACCCATGAAAATGTATGCTTGCAGTGGTAAACCAGTTATGCCTGAATAGATAAAGTCTTTGCCATTGTAACTGAAGCCACGATTCAGTAGTGTTTCACTTATAGTTTCAACTTTGTCTGCGTGACCACTTGGTTCTCCAAATGCACTTCCATAATGAAACTTGCCAATGGAAACTCCAGCTTTACTACCAAGAAGCTCTAACATCTTCCCAACCGTCATACGACTTGGAAATCCATGAGGATTCATGATGAGATCAGGACATATACCTTGTTCTGAAAATGGGAAATCTTCCTGTTCAATAATGGTCCCAATAACACCCTTTTGCCCATGCCTACTACTGAACTTGTCTCCAACCTCTGGTCTCCGAGTTTGACGAAGCATCAATTTAACACACAAACTGCTGCTGTTTTTAGGATCAGGATAAAGAGCAACTCTATCTATAACTGCCGCCTCCCCTCCCTCGCCTTTGTAAGTCTGCCTGCACGGCTTGTATACACTATCATTCTGATTATTAATCCAGGTATCATGGGGTCTAAGTATTTCTCCAGGAGCAACTATTCCATAATCATCCAAAGTCTGTATCCTATCTGCTTTATGTTCTTGGTGTTGAAGTCCAAATTTCTCACCAGATGCATGGCGACCATTCTCATATTTCTGAAGCATGGCAGCCATCCTTTTCCTGGCAATACAACGCCCAAATCCGCGATCAAGAGATGATTTGTTCATGACTATAGCATCCTCTATGTCATATCCACTATAACTCATGACCGCTACAGTGGCATTCTGCCCGGCACCGAGTTTATCATATCCAACCAACTCTATAGTTCTGGTTGTTAACAGTGGTTTCTGGGGATATACCAAAAGGTACATCAATGTATCCATCCGAGTTAACTGGTTATAGGCGATGTTGCCCATGGCTTGCTTTCCCATGGCACATTGATAAGTGTTTCTTGGGGATTGGTTATGATGTGGATAAGGAATCAGCCCGGCACAAACCCCTAAGATGGTAAAAGGCTCTATTTCAATATGTGTCGTTTCTTCCAAGGTGTCTCCTTCATACAAAGCGATCTGTTAAATGCAAAATTCAGCAGTAGTAAATACAATGCTACTAAATCTTTTCAGTTTAAGAAACAAATATCTTAAAGATTCTGATAGAGCTACAAACCAAGGCATTATTCTCCTCATTAACATCAAGGTATTCTATTAAGCCCTCTGTAAGAAAGCTGTCAAAGGAGCGAACACCATCCTGCCAAGCAAACAAATTAGGCTAACAGATGTAACAAATGCTAAGAAAATAGCAAAAGCTGAGAAAACGTACCTTCAACTCTGTCATATGGTGTTCCTTGATTCTAGATACACCTTTATCAGCAATAACAAGGGGACGGCAAACACGACCTCCGTCTGATGCAATGTAAACACAATGTTGTTTCTCATTGACAAAAATGCTTACAAATTCGCCAATCTTACCAGTCCTCCGCAATTTTCTCATTGCAGCTGCAAAACGCTGCGGCTTCCTGTGTGTTCCAAGAATGATCCCATTCATCATGATCAAATATGAGTTAGGCAAGTGAAGTGCTTCTCCTGAAAGCAGTTCCAAGTTTTCAACTCCCAAACAGTAGCACAGGGACATAATTGGACCTTCTTCCTCGTCAGTCGTAACATGAGTCGTCAAGGCCAAATTTTTCACCAACCCACAAGCCTCACCTTCTGGAGTGTCACAAGGGCAAAGCATTCCCCACTGGCTTGGTTGCAAGGCTCTTGGTCCGCTAACTTTCTGAGACTTCTCAAATTGTGGAGATATCTTTGTCATGTAACCCAAAGTCCCAATGTAGGAAAGCCTACACACAACCTGGGTCATTCCTTTACGGTGCATCCTAAATCGCTGGATATTCCAGTTGCCAGTGGAAAGCGCGGTCTCCAGACCAGCAGTAATACTCTTCTGCACTATACAATTAGAAATGTCAAGGCTCCGGTTTTTATCTATTGTCTTTCTCGCTTCATCATTCATTGTCTTAAATAAATCCTCAAAAAGTAAAGATAAAAGCTGGCCAGATAGCTCTAGTCGTTTGTTCCCCACATAATCCTTGTCATCCATCGCATCCTTATTCAGAATTGCCTCCATCATTCGTCTAAGCATTACAGCAACATATATGCATTTTGTGCGGAAATTATTATTATGCACGGGGATGTGAGCAATAAATATGTCCCGAAGAATGCTGAAAGCCCTTTGTTCATCAACCCGGGTAAACTGATAATATTGTGTAATGTGGTTCTATAGGTATTCCAAGGCCTGATGTTGTGTATGTACACGCAAGTTTGAACAATGTTTCATAGATGGCAAAAGTAATGCACCAAAACGGGGATCCCTTCCAACCATCTGAACAACCTCCTGATCACTCTCCATTCCCATAGCCTTCAGAACCACCATAATGGGAATCTTGGTCTTAAATTGATTCAGGTGTAGATATATTTTCTCCTTCTCCATTTTAATGACAGTTTTGCTTTTCATTTTTGCCGTACTGCTAGTCACAGATGCCTGCACACAACCCTTCTTATCATCAATGATTATCCTGTTATGCGCGAGCTGCTCTCGTATCAAAATCACCTTCTCTGTTCCTTTGATGACAAAATAACCTCCAGGGTCAAGTGGACACTCACCAAGCCATGCCAACTCCTCCTCGTCTTTTCCATACAAATTGCAACAGCAACTTCTTAACATGACGGGCATCCTCCCAATAACAACATCTCTCTTGTGCTTTACTTCAACATGCTTACCAATTTGGGTAGTGTATTCAACATTCACTAAGATATTAGCAGCATAAGTAAGATCAGAGATCCGACACCTATGAGGATTGAGCACCTCAGTCACACAATCAACCAGTATAGAGGGCTTCCCAACACGAACATCTGTGTATCTCAGGTAAATGCTTGGATCCTCTTTTGATCTGATCTCATTATTAGCAGCCACAATCTTTTTTATACCAGTGGTAACAAAATAATTGAAGGAATCCAGATGCTGCTTCACCAAACCTCTAACTTTTAGAAACTCCGGAAGTAATTGGTACTTGTCCACAGCTGATTTTACAGGGGCGGCAAGAAATTCTTTGTCAACCCCTGACCATTGTGGTTGACCTTCATTCGCTACCATTGTCAGATCTTTCGATTCCCTAAAATTTCACCACTGCAATGAAATTGGGAGTTCCGGATAAGCAATTACTCTCCATAATAAGCTTAAATCTCTCATAACTTCAATGGACAACCTAATCTGACAACAGTTTTCAAATTCTAGAATGTAATTAATTGATGCAGTAAGGGGAGCGATTAAATGAATATGCAACTCGAAAAATGGAGAAAAAAAGAAAAGAAAAGGAAAGCAGAGATAGAAAAGTTGACTGAAAACTAACATGACCGGTCGGTTCAGTTGAAACAAAGCTTCGGGACGGCGGCGGAGCTGCATCCGGCGGTGGTGGAGGGCGGAACACTACATCTCTCAGGTTGGAGATTGCTTGAGCAGAAATTAACGTTTGAATTTTGATGGGTTTTTTTTTAAGGGTTTTGGTGGGGACTGGGGGCGTGGAAAGGAGGGAATTGGAAATTCTGCAGCTTCTATTTTGAGACTGTTGTTGATGGTTTGTTGGATGGGATAAAGGCCGAGAAGCCCAATAATCTTCAACCAAGAAATTGGGCCTAACTTGCTTCTAATAATTTTTTTTTTTTCACACAGGTAACTCTCAAATCTCATCCTGATAATAAATACTTTTCTATGGAATTGACAACTAACACGATACGAATAATTGTTGTGTACCGATAGAGAAAACTTAAAAAATAAATCTACAAAATAAAATTGAAAAAATAAATAGTAAAAAATGAATTCAAATATCACATTTCAATTTGAATGATTTATTTATAAGCATAATGAGTTGTGCATGGAAATTTTAGAGAGAATTTAAACAGGAATGAATCATAACCATTTATTTTGTATTTTGTATATCTTCACAGAGAATTTTAAAGTATAGTTTTGATGATTGATATATCATCCCCTCTAAGTCTTTTTGTAAATTTTGTATCACTACTCTTCTTCTATTGATAAAGAAAGAAAGATGCGTCAAAAGACATAAGAAAAACCGCCATATATAGTACAAAAATAGCCGGCTGTATCACTCAGCATTAATAAAGCACAAATGATCACTACAGAACAATATGCAAGAATTGACGAAACGGACGGCTAAAACCAAGAAATTTTAGTTTGGCTTCTATACCACTCCAGCCCATCAGAATTTTCAAGTACAACAGGAAAAGAGGGGAAGAAATCAAATAATGGGTTGTGTTAATTTTCGTGTTATTGCAACAATATTATTAGTTGGTTTTTATCATCAAACTTGTTTTGTGGAAAGCGTACCAAACACCACAGTCCTAATCACTCAGTGCAACAACGGAGTTTATGCGAATGGCGATCCGTTTGGGATTAGTGTCGCTTATGTTGTTGATGATTTAGAAAGCGCTACGCCTTTTCGGCAAGGCTACGTTTATCGCAACATTTCACCTTATCCTAACGCTTTTGCTTATGGGGAAGCTAATTGCAATCAAAGTCTGAACGGCTTGGATTGTGGCACGTGTTTGGGCGCTGCCAAAAAAGCTATGCTGAGCTCATGTGTTAGCCGGATTGGGGCTCGTTCTGGGCTCGTTGATTGTTCGATGAGGTACGAGCAGTATCCCTTCGGTGATTGATTTATTAGTCCTTTTTACATGATTTATTTATTTATATATTTTTGGTTTATGTTTTGTTGAATTATTAATCAATCAATGTAATGAAAACTTGGGGACATATAAATGTTCGCGAAGTTGGCAAGAAATAATTACATGAAAAACATCTGCCATCTTCTATCTTCATTTTCTCCCCTTTTTGGAATAAGCAGGTTTTCTGTATACAATATTTTGAATGAATGAGATAGAGAATGGAAAATTTCATTGTTCCGTTGATTATACAATGGTTCAATCAATATAATTCACGGAATATATGCATATAAGAATTATACTATCCAAGGAATTGAATTATTAGGGAACCACATGTGTACTGTATATTGTCGGGTCTGCATCATTATCAAAAGTGAATTGGAATATTCGAATCTGAATTAGTCAGAATAATAATTTCGGACATTAGCTGTGTCATACGTAATTTCTTTTCTTTTTTTTTTTTTTTGAAAAATTACCCAATTAGGGGATTGCTGATGTGGTATACGCCCGTTAACAACTTTGTCCCTCCCACCCCGATCAATCAGTGTACCGAAATTTTCAAATTTATTAAGATGATTATTACAAGTAATTTGATTATTATTACAGGTAAAAGAAAAGATTTGATTCTGTAATTAGACGTTAGATAGGTAATATAAGAGTGCCATCAACTCCAAAGCTAGCTTAGTAAATAATTCCCTGTCTCGGAAAAAAAAAATTACTTTTTTTATTAAACTGAAATAATATAATAAGTGAATTAATTTTTTTTGAAATAGAAAGAATATATATTATGAAACACATATATAGGGTCTCTATACAATATTTGCAATTACTTATCATATCATGCATGTTGACCTGTAAGAGACAAAAATAAATAAATAAAGATAATGCGTTTGACTGTGTGTGCTACCGAGATTTAGCGCGTAACATTATCATGTAATGCCTTTTTAATTGACCACTTTCGAAATGTGTGTGTGTGTGTTTTTTTCCTTTTTCTTTTGGATTATATATAAATCCCAAACAAATTATTATTATTTTTTTCAAACTACGTAGCTAGCCTTCATTAGAATTATAAACATTAATTGTCATGCAAAAAAAAGTGATACCTCGATCACTATATACATAGACATACATATATGTAGGTATAATGTTATGCGTTGCCTTCTTAATGTCTAGGAATTCCAGTTTTCAATTAGGACATATCATTTCTGAAAAATTAACATTAAGATTATATACTTAGTCTAAATACTGTCTACCAAGTTAATTGATTAAGTTTATGGTGCGGAAGTCATCATTATGTTGAATAACACCATCAAGCTAGCTACTAATTATCAAGTAGCCGCTAGGTGGGGTGATCCAGATCATTCAGACATCCATTGTTTTGGCCTGAAAAGAAGCAATTTGTCCCAGTTGTTCTACTCGATCAGCTACATCCTCAATTTTGTGGGTTATCTCCATCAACAGAAAAATGAAGCTTGAGGTTCCCAGATGATGAGTTTCGTCCTTGTAGTCTTTTAATCCTTTATTCATTGGCATAGGAAGTAGTGTTAATTTGCTCAGTTCTAGCTTTATGGTTTGAAGCTTCGGTGTTATTGTAGTCTTGGATCGGCATTGCTTCATCGTCAATATACTCTCCCCAAGTTCTCTCAAGATCCATACCATCGACAATCCAGCAAGTTCGCAACCTTCTTTGATCGCATCTCTTTGATCCAGTTCAGGCTGATAACAAAATGGACAGTTAATTATAAAACTAAAGAATAATAAACCCCGTAACTAAATGGTGCATACCGTGTGAAAAATGGTACCATATGATAGATGATTAGTACGTGTACTAATTAATTTAGTGTGAAAGGTGGATTTAATTTATTAAGATGTGACAAGTCATCATCAAACTAATGCTTTATTATATGATTAGTTTAAGTAATTAATTACCTGTTTAGACGACTGGATACAAACTCTGAGTGACAAAATTAGTGCAGCAAGCTCTCGTAGAGTTTCCCCTATCTCTAAATACTTTTCCCATGGGTAAGAAAGTCCAAACTTCCCATGCCAAGGTTCCCATTTCGCAAAATTTGCCTATACCACAAAACAATTTAACTTCATCAGCTGAAATAAATGATAATCTCTATTTTATAATCATATAAATTGTATACCCCACCCGTATCAAATAAGAGTCTTTATCATCTTGACTATAACAAATAAGACTTTTAAGTTAGAACGGAAGGAAGCAGAAGCAATATTATTTTATGCTTGTGTTATAATTAAACCAAGAAAAAGAAAGGAAAATTATTTTAATACCAGAGATTCATCAGTGGACTTGGAGTGGAACACTGCCTTGCAGCCACTAACATCGGCCTTTTTTGGCTTATTTTCTTCTTTGTTGGGAATTGAAAAATACTCCTCCAAACATTCTGCAATTTATAATTAATTTCTAATCAGTTATGAAAATCATAGGTATTCAAATGAAAGACTTTTTCTTCTTCTTTTTTTTCCCCCTTCCCTCTCTTTAATTTACAATTTAAAAAGGTGGGTTCTGTATATAGTTTGACGCCATAATAATTAAATAATCGTCACTGTGTTAAATAGTTTGCGTGACGTCGAACTAATTAATTAAACGTGTACGATTATTCATTAACTAGGATTCATTTACTGTTTTTGTTACTATAGTACTTTTTTTTTGTTAGTGGGATATAGAGTGATGGAGATTAGTAACTAACCTGAAATGCAACTAGCAAGTTTCTCGAACTTAGAAGCCGTGGAATCGTGAAGTTGATCGCTTGCCCAAATCGGGAAAACCAGTAAACTGATGAATATGCACACGGCAAAGCCCATTCCGATAGTTGAGAGGCGGACTTTGGCTAACGCCACCACTTTATCTGCCCTTACGCCGGAAACCGCCACCAGGTTAAAGGTCAAGATGAAGATCATGCACCCGTAGTCATATCTCCTTTTAATTCTTGGTACCAACCTCGAATATGTAGCTGCGGCTCCTATCATATATTTATCAATACAAAAAAATCAGCACCGTTTAACGTAAAAGCTTTTTTTAAAAAATTCATATAAAGAAAAAAAAATGTTATACCTATGATGAAAACTGAAGTGCCGACGATGATAGCATTTCCAGTTCCTTCGAATTTGTCTCCTAAAATTGCAGCCAAGCATCCCAATCCACCGCCTAATATCGTACCAATTGCTCGGTTTATGCCTTTGCTCAGTGTAGCCCCTAAAATTTCAAGAATTTAATGAGCTAAGTTAGTCAATTCTGACTACCTAACCAGATAAGATATTTAATTATCAACGTCTTGTATACTAATCGCGTCTTTATCAATAAAGCTATCTACTTTTGTAACAATAGATACTTGCTCTATCACGTTTCATATTTCGGTATCATAATTTTAAATAAGCACTCACTTATTTACTGGTAGAACACGACTGATATTGCGATACGCCAAAAATCTAAATATGCAACTAGCTAATCTAGACTAGAGTGACAATTGATAAATGGAAATGCATTAAAAGACTTGCGAAAGGTTGGCAAATTTAACCTGCAGTGAACTCGAAGACAACCACAACGGTCATGATAGCCCACATGGCATTTTCTCCAATGTCTTCGAAGAGTGGATCCAGCAGATACAAAAGAGAGACCAACACCAAAGAAATTCCAACCTTAACGCTGTGGATCACTCTGATGCTAGGTTTGCGACATTTATGATAAAACAACATCTTCATGATCGCTTTGTTCTTGTCTCCATGGGGACAATTGTTCTCTCCATGTGGAGGAGAATCAACTGACATGATTTTTGAGCTCATAATCGAAGATAAAATACCCTCAACTTTAATGGCTGATCAAATGTTATTTTCTTTTTCCCTCTCTCTTGTTTTACTAGCTAGCTAGTTGGTGGAGTGAAAATGAGTAATGGCAAATGAACAATCCAAGATATGGAGATCAATTTATAGGGAATGGAATATTTGAGCATACGCATCATCAATTATCATACTGTAGCTAGCTAGAATTAGTACAACGTACGGCTCATTCCCACACCATATATTGGGTTTGATTGGTTAAAGAAGCATGGGACAATATTAGCTTTTTTGTAATTTCGTATGTGGTAGCAACATGGCAACTTTTAACTGATCAGTAGTATTTCAAACGTTAGAGATTTTAGTGATAGTATTACACCTGTTGATTAATTAGTAATAATTTTATTCGTATTATATTTTTTTAAATAGGAAGTGGAACACGATTCCTACACGCACCATCCAGAAAAGACATATTTAGTGCGAACATACAGTAGGGAAACTAAGTACGCGAGCGATTGATCGACCCCCCTTTTTACAGAAAATGGCCAGACTTATTGGTCACATTTTACCATTTCGAATTCATTCATAATTGTTGCTGGGATTTCGAGATGCAATGTGTTGCTGATAAGTGAATTGATTGATTATGCATACCAAAGGGTCGGTACACTTTTCTTTTCAGTTTTAAAGGATTTTATACGCAGATAATGAGGAATGATAAACATAATGATCAAATCGTGACTACTTGTCAATTAATATTTTTTATGATATATAAAAAAAATATATCATGATCATAAAAACCAGTGATTTGTAAATAAATCATACATTAATCTAACGCTCGACACAGTTTCATTGCTGTCTCTATTATTACTATTGGTTAAAATTGCTATACCATGTTTGGTTAGAAGAGATAAAGGCCGACATTACTGGAAGCATGATATATCAATTCAATCTGATCAATATGCCTAGCTCTTTTGGTTTCAAATGTTGGAGGGTTTCAGTTTTTATAGTGCTAAAATGGTTGTAAGGTCAGAGTGCATTACTCTTCCATCTCATCAACTAAATGACTATCTCCTAAAATACCTTGTATTATTTTACATGCCTATTTTTGGTCGTAAAACACATGTTCTATGTGAAGTGTGAACTGACCATATCTTCTTGATGGTTAATTGGTAATCATAGTACATGCACATTAAAAAAAACAAAACAAAACAAAAAATTAGCGCGGGTGGGTTTTTAGTGCCAAAATAATTAGTAGGATGGCTTTGGTGTAAAGGGGTCAAAAGGGTTGATAAGGAGATGTTGAATTTGAGAGGGGTGATGACAGGTGACAACAACAACATTAGGGAGGAGAACTATGGTTCATGATGTAACATGAAAAGTGGCTTTCTGTACCCTGTGATTATAGTGGTCCGACAGGGATCGAATTACGCCACTACTTATTGTTGTCATCTACTAAACTACCTATCAACATAATCAATTAGCATTTCTCCTAATTTTTGCATTTTTCTCTTCTTTGATTAGTACCGATTGTACTTCTGGTTTCTTCTTCGTAATTTGGAGGTTTCAGTATTGCTTTTTACTTTACAATTTTTAAGATGGTTTTGGCTGAAAATTCAGAAGTACAAAAAATCCATAATTTACTATTTGAAAAAACTCGCACATATTTGTAGATTGTTGGATGGATGGCATATACTCTTTCCTTCCTTTTTATTTATTTATTATTTATTATACAATAAAGCACTCAATTTGATCTTAGTTTATAGTAGGAAATACTAACCATACCACTTTCAATCGGTTTTAAAATAGATGGCGACCCATCTAACCAAACCAAAGCAGGCCATTAGGGCGGGTATACATAGTTGCTAATTAAATTAATATTATCTCTGTTCCTACAAAATTTTACAAATCTCCAAATTCAATATGATTTTTTTTTTTAGAAAGAGCTAATATTTTTTTTAAAAGTTACGGAAAATTCAGCAATATATATATATATATATATATATATATATTCACGTTTTTATTAACTTCATAGACCAAGCCCCTCTTTAATAAATGGCCTTTATCACGCCTCCATGTACATCAAAATATTTCCTCCTCCCTCGATCATTTCAACAACACTCCGATTTTCAGAATATGTCAACCTCTGCAGTAATCTTATGCATCTCCAATTTTAAATATTTCTTCTTTCCTCTCATTTTAATAATTCCACTTTGCGTATCACCTATCTAGCTTCTTTTTTTTTTCCTTGAATACCTAATCCCACGTATCAAGCATCAAGTATTCGAGTTACACTACGTCTCTTCCGGATATCTGACTAACAAACTCAGATATCTGCTTCTATATGGTGATGATTAATCCATCAAACTTAATTTCATTTTGTTTTTATGAATTAGGGAGGGGATTAAGGAAATGGACATGAAAAGTCTGAGACCCTTTTTGATAAAGAGTGACAAACGACACACACACACACACAAAGGCGTCACTGAAATTTTAGTCTAAAAATGAGTTAAACAACATACAAATTAATAAAATTGTAGTGTCTATTTAACCTAACATTATAATGGAAGGCAATTCATCACTTCTTTTCAGTATGGACGTATAGTGCTTAGCGGAATTGACGAATTAATCAGCCGCTGCATATGCTATTTGCCTTGTTAGATTAATTTTAACCGCCCAATTTTTTGTTTTATGATTTGCTTTCAATGCATTATAATTTGAAAAGGATAGCCTAAATTTTTAGGACCATCTTAGAAATTATTAAGACACACAGTTAGTTATTATTAGGTATAAAGAGATACGCTTTTGGACCTCTTATATTACTTTTGGTCCCGTTATGCACTTTTTTTTTTTTATTTCCTACATTTTAAAATAAGTGTCATTCTATACTTTGCACATAAGTTAAGAAACTCTTAAATAGGATAATAAAATTATTTGAATATCCTCAATTAATCCCATTATAAAAATGTCCACAATAGTATTAATTCTTTTGAGGGTAATTTTGTAAATTTTAAATAAAAAGTGCATTGAAATGTGAGAACGACATTTATTTTAAATTTCTTCATTTTGCTAAAGCGACACTTATTTTGGAACGGAGGCAGTACATCACAAATGTGTCAAAGCTAAATTTTAGTGGCCTTAATTTTTCTAGCATTCCTAATTTACAATAACTGTCGAACGTAAAAGTAACCTCCGATATAGAGAAGGTTTAACTAGCTTGGGCAAGCCTATAGGTGTGATTGTAAATGTCAATTAACTTTTATTAATGCATGGCACATGACATCATCTACTGCAAATACCGAATTAATGCTAGAAAAACCAAGGCCGCAAATATTTTTAGCTTTGAGAGAAATTTGAATACGAAAAACTATAGTGATGGACCAGAAGTAATATTACAGGTCACTGTGGATTTGTGGCGAGTAATGCACTTTCATCTCAATTTGCGGCCACTAAAATAACCTCTCAAAAACTTCTCTGCATTATGATAATGGAATTTTGAAGCCAAATTTAAATACGCGACTATTATCATGAGGCATAGTCGGGAATGAGAATATTCGTTTAATATAAAAATCCACATTATATATCAGTCTAGGATATTGGGTTTTCTTCCTTTTCTTAATTTTTAATTTTTTTTCTCACTTTTTAGACAAAGAAATTATCAATTTCGTTTAGTGGAGAATGCTGCAAGATCCCTGAATGGTGGGAACTGTGTTACCTCATTAGATGATGACATCGTCCAAATGAGAATGTAATCGTAGAATCGGAAATAAAAGTTTTTTACCCTTTAATATTTTAAATGAAAGAAAAAGAATGCTGTGTTTCCCCGAAATTAACTGTACCAAAAAGGCAGTTTTACATAATTTATCTACCAATGTACGGCTCTACGCCACATTCCAGCAGGAAAAATTGCACCAGTTGCGGCTTATTGTGCTCCAACTTTAAAAGTACGGATATTGTACCACAAAGACCAACCAATAAGCCAAGAACAGCTTTGTAATTTTTATTGCCAAACTATTTTTTTAATGCCCTTTATTCCTTTAATTCAAAGGGGAAAAAATATACATTAATGTGTCTTATTGTCTAGTTTAAATTTTCACTATATTATTTTAGGACTGGAGAAACATATACTTTTTTTTTTTACATTTAATATGACAGTCATTTTAGAACAAAAACTTGTAATCAGTTTGGGACGCTATCGCCAAGTTATTGCGAAAGTGGACAACCAAAATTTAGTAACGATAGTTTTGAGCATTGATGAACCGACAGGCTAGCATTGTGGCTTTGTTTTGAGAATCCGAGAGTTAATACGTAGAGATTGGAGAGTTGAGCTCGGTTTTGTGAAACTAATTCTTCGACGGATTTTATGACATCCATAACTAGTATTTGTCATGGAAGTTTGTAGTGGTTTGACAATTTACTACCTAGAGTTTTACAATAGTTGGAACATCACTTGTTGGTGTTTTCTATCCACGAAATGTATTTAAAAAATTAAGAGAGGATATTTTTGCTAATCTCGCTGCAACTTGACGTGTTCCAATCATTTCCTTCTTTTCTAATCTAATGATGATTTATGAATTTTTCCCAGTTTTCTAACTTTCAACATCCAAAAAAATTAGGATTTTAGGTCAGATGTTGACGGAAACCTATTCGCATGACGTGAGTGAAAATCACGAAACTATTCATAATTTTGAGCGCGGGAAGGATTTCCATTTTAGAGTTATTTGTGAATAACCCCTCTCAAGTTCGTCTGTCTTGCAAAAGCACCCTTCAAACATCAATTGTACTACCATTTTAACCACTTTTGTATCTCTATTTTCTATAATGTGCACCCTTCTCGAAAACCAACTTTTGGCTTTTGCTTAAACGTAAACTTCTCCATTCAACCTTGCACAAATTTGAAAAGTTGATGGTATTTTTTAAAGACTGGTTATGGAATATATGTGCTCGAAATGAAGTTAAGTATACAAAGGCAATTACAAAAAAAATTAGGGGTTAAACAATGAATTTAAACTGCAACAATTTGTACTCCAAAAAAAAAAAAAAAAAAACTTACAAGAATGATCTATTTAATGTTCACGATTTGATATTTGAGGACACTGGGAAATAGGTAAATGTCGCCAAAATTGAACAATGAACATCTAGTGCTACATTTGGTCTCTCCAGTGGATATCTTTTCCAAAATAGGCAAAACTTGATGGCAATAATTTGCAATTGACTCGAATTGCTATTATTAATTTAATCCAACGATTGGGAAATAGGTTTACGCCTTCATAGTGCGTTTCATCTTTTTTGTCCCCAATTTAAAATTTCACTCTCTTATACAGTCATTGGCAATTTTGTCCCTATTCATATCATCTCGTTCCATCGTCCTTTTCATTCCACTTTCTTTGGTTAAACTTTTCAGGTAAAATGTGATTTGATGATTGTGAGCAAGAGTCAGCCACGGCTAACTTGTCAAAGTAAGTATGCTTGCTTTTTAGATTTGCCATCTAGAATTTTCTCCCTTTTTTTTGAGATTAATTCCGACGTGATGTTAATCATCAGATTCATGAAGCAGCCTGTGAATGTATTGCCAAAGATATTTCTCTTCATTTGGTTGACCATTGGAGAAGATATATTTGAACCTTCTTGGGGTTAGTGTTTGAATTTTTACAAGTGTGCAAGATGAGCCATCAATTAAAAGCGGTCGACTGAATTTTAGAGATGTTGTGTCAATGAAACGCATCTTTATGTATTTATTTATATTCTAATGTATAACCTCTGTCATAACAAAAAATTAATAACAATACACATTGAGTTTTGACATTTATACTAAAAAGAAATACATACTCCCTCCGTCCCAAAATTATTGTCCAGTTTATGTTTTCATTTTTAGTTCAAATTGTACTAAAAGTGAAATCTCAAACTGGACAATAATTTTGGAATGCAAGGAGTATATGAAAACTCTGACAAGAGTTTTTTTTTTTTAATTTAACGGAGAGAATATTATTTTAAAAACAAAGAGGGAAAAGAATGGCAAGGATGAGTGAGTATAATAACACTCTTGAGTTCGATGGTTTTTGACTGGTTGCATTGACTGCTCCTAAACCAGTGATATGTAAACGACAAGTATCGGAGGTGATCAATTCTCCAAGTGATAAATATCAAGTCATCCGTATAATAAATTCGAGTCTGAACATTTATTATTCCGACTCGAATTGGAATTAATTATAACAGCGACTTTAGATCACCAGTATGTAATGCAATACAAGGGAGAAAAAAAATATTACGGTTTCATGATGGATGCTAGAAAGACCCTGTGGCTCTACATGTACTGCATTGTGATACTAGCATCATGTACACGTACTTCTCTGAAAAAATTTGCATAAAAAATGTTTAACTCCTGCTTCTAAGAAAGCAAAAGAAAAGTAGAATGTAGTAATAAGTTCAGATATGTGTAGAAGTGAAGTCGTATTTTAAGAAGAGAGCGTAGAGAAGTTCATTCAAGGTGTCAGGGACACCGGGAAGGCACCAATGGCTGCAATCTTGCCGGTGGATCGGGGACCAAGGATTGGACTGATAAATAGAGGAATGACCATCTTTCCTTCGGAACGTCATCTCAGTCGCATTCAGCAGTTTCACGTTGTTTTGTAACCGCGCCTTCTCCACTATTTCCATCAACACATCAGTCGTCATTCTTGCTTCCATGTTCGGTTCATATGCCACTTCTTCTCCCCGTTCTGGTTCTGTGTTAAGATGACACCGACCACCATGCTTCCAGTCCCCACCACTGGTTTTCCGGTTGTCAAACCAAATGTTACATCAGAATACTACGAATTATTCGATTCCTAGATAAAGCATAGGATCAATCATGAAGAAGCAGAGTAAGCTGGACTAATAATCTGCCCAATTGAGTAATGTGAAAAAATAGCCTACTTGGTGATCAATCTGTTTCTGAATTGACATTGGCTCAGTGGCGGAGTCAGGAAATATAGATAAGGGGCGCGGATTTAGAAAAAACAATGAACTATGAAATTAATGTAGGGGGTACGAAAATTATAAAATATGTAATTTTCTTTTAAAAATTTAGGACATCTCTACTAATTACAAAAAATCAAGCAGGTGCGACCGCACTCCTTCGTCCCCCCTAGCTCCGCCACTGGGCTCGAGTTTCACGTGATCTTTTTTCAAGCTCGGTTTAACGAGTTCGGGATTGTGCTAAGTTAGTACTCCCTCCATCCCAAAAAAATAGTGTTCGCTGCTTGTTTAGCAGACTATTTTCTTTCAGACAGAGGGATCTTCAAATGGTTAAACCCTCGCTAGTTCAATGAAATATTGGATGGTATTTAAACTAACCTGTAATGCACAGGAGCGTAGCTTCGAAAGAACACAAGGGTCTTTCTCAAATTAACCTCGCGATTCATCCAACCAATCAACGTCTCAAGCGACTTCCAATATGCAGTCTCCACAGTCATGTTCATCTTACCTCTCCTCCTTCTTCAAAGTAACAGCCCCTGTCATAAAAGTGGAAAATGATCAGCATTAGTCTAGGCCAATAAAACTTGCCATTTCATAAACCAAATTGACACTGAAAAGAAAAAAGGCAAACTCAAAAAGTGTCTTAATTGGTTCACTACCAGAAGACTTGTGTACCAATTATTGATCAAATAATTAGAAGTTATCGTATGACGAATTACCCTTTAATGGTCTTTCCAGTATTCCACCAATGGCCACTGTTGAAAACTAGCACATCGGCGTCTTTCCAATGGGAAGATGTCCAAGAAATTTGATCTAATTTCAGTGTTAATCTGACATTTGATGGAGCTCCAGGGCTCCGTGAGAATAATGTACCCAAATTTTAGTTGGTAGAAAAAATTGTTTTTAGGGTTGGAGGGGTAGAAATTTATATGTTTCTCACATTCGTGGTATGCGAACAAACTGGTATTCGCATTTCCTATATGCGAACATCTTTACGTAAGTAATTAGTTCAACTTAAACAAATAATATCAACAAAAGAGATAACTCAAAGCAAAAGTGTGGGCCATCACACAAATTTCGCATTCGACAAATGCGAACATATTAATATAGGATGAATTAAACCAGACACAGAAAGAAAAGAGAAAAGTATGGGCCATCACAAAACCTTCGCATTTGGCGAATGCGAATGTATTAATATATGAATTATTAAAGCAGACACGGAAGGAAGGAAGAAGGTTGAGTCATCATAATGTTTTCGCATTCAACGAATGCGAACAACAAATTATAGGTAATAAAAAAAACAAAATCTTTTTATCCTATTAAAATCTGATTGGTTTATATCTTATCGACACGTGGCAATTGCTGACAATTTAGATAAAATGTTCGCATTTAGCGAATGCGAATGTGATGCCTAGACTCATAATTTAAAACTCATTACCCCCTTCCCCCCTCCCCCCCCCCTCCCAAATTCGGCAGAACTAAAAACCATCAATTCTTCTTGCATTCAGTTGAAATTTTCATTCGGGTGGAAGAGGCGGAGCAGGAAAGAGGCATTTTTCAGATTAAAGGTTGGATGGTTGGACTGAACGGGAGCAGGACAGAGGCAACCCATTTTGGTAAGTTTTTTTTTCTCTATGAAATTTGTAAAATTTATACATTCTACTGTGATTTGGGGCTATTAATGTTTTTGTGGTGTACGAAATTATTAAATTTAATAATTTCGGTAGTTATTGAGATTTAGTTTTAGAAAATTTGCTTCAATAAATATATATTTGATGTAGAATGAAGAATAAAAATTATTTTTATGATGTGAATTGTTGAATTTTGTTGAATATTATGAGTTATTTTATTAATTTAGAGAATAACACGGTTGATCTCGAATTTTGGTCTTTATACCTCAATTTTGTGAATTTTATATTCTGACCTAATTATTTGTAATGTTATTGATTTGACCCTGTTTTATTTTTTTTATTCTGTTAATTTTATATTTTATCACTAGCGTTGAGTGCTAAATTCATGTATTGTTGAATAAATTTAGTTTTAATTGATCAAATACATTGTGTAAATCTAAATTTATTAGTTTGATCAAAATTTGTTATTCTTTTAATTGAAAACTTTGTTATATAGATGTCGAATTATATTTTTTGAATTATTAAATTATGTTAGAGATTTTTCACTAAAGATAGGACTTATTGTTAGTTTTTGGAGTAAATTACTGCTAGTGAGGTAGAATATTGTTATAACAAGCATGAATTGATGTATTTGTATGTTTAATTGAATAAAAATTAAATGTGCAGGCCCTTAATATGTCTTTTTCGGGTCCCTTCGATCTGAATATATTTTGGTCTAGTGATCGATCTTGTTGGGGATATGGGGAGAAGTTATTTACGCCCGATGCAACAGTTCGTATCGATCGAGTGTGGAGTTTCTCTGAACTTGATAATTATGTACACAGGCTGTTGGAATCTGAGAACCAACAAATACTTCCTCTGCAATATGTTTTAGTCTGCACAAATGAGTACGGCAGAAGGGGGCAAGCGCCCATAAGAGACGACGAGTCAATGTCATGGATTTACCGAGGTGCCCATTTGCGTCCAGCATTGTACGTAGAGGTTGCAGATGAACCTGTTCAAGATGTTGGGGAAGGAACTAGTGGTGGTCAGTATGATGGTGCAGGGAGTAGTGGTGTTGGTGGTACCAATGAAGATGACGATGACACAGAAGATGACGTACATGGGAATAGTGACGAGGAGTATGTGCCGTCCGATGAGTCTGATGATGATTACAGTGACCATGACTCATCTTCAGTAGTAATTTCTATTTTTGACAACATCAGTGACATGAACAAGTCTGAACTGGATGAGGATTCTGATGGGATCACAATGTGGGACGGTAATTGGCAGACGGTTAGACATGGTGTACATTTTGCTAACAAGAAAGAGGTACAAACAGCCGTGGGGGAATGGACATTGCGACAGGGTCGGGCATGTCGGGTAAAATATAGCCGTCCCAATACGTGGGCCGCTGAATGCGAGACTAAAGGGCCGAAGTACCCAGAAGAACATCTCCACGGCACTACTTGCTTCTGGAAATGTCGAGCTACCCTGCAAAAAGACACAAATACTTAGAGAATGGTGGTATGGATCGAGAGCCACAACTGTCTTGGTGCAACCACAAGAAACGAAGGTCGTAACTTGACGTCCACAATGATTGTTCGATTGATCACAGCCAATGTCCAAAAAGATCCAGGTTATTCAGTCGCGCAGATCCAAGTAGAAGTAAATAAGAGATACAGGGTCACCCCCAATTACAAAAAGGCATGGCAGATCTTCAGGGGTGTCCCTTGGGCAGGAGGTATGCAAATTAGTTATGGGCTTGGGAGCGGATTTTGACTTTTCGTCCGGAGTTACGTGGGCCCGTACCAGATCTTCAGGGGTGTCCCTTGGGCAGGAGGTAATTAATTTTCAACTATTCAATAATTATCTTAATTAGTTATATTTTTTGATAATTTTTTTCCGTTTTTTCAATCAAAACTATATTTTTTGTAGGTGGAACCGTCCTAGAAAAGTGGGAGACATCACACAATTTAATCTAACCGCCTATCGAGACCAGCTTGCGGTTTTGCAAGAACATAATGTAAGTATTTTTTATTTGAACCATCATAACGTATAAATCAATTTTTTTTTTTCGTATATATTCACATAAATTTTTTGTATTATCTGTCCCTCTACAGTTTGTTTGGATGCCGTATTCTCCTGCTATTCTAGCAGACATTGATCCATCTTGCTCTGCCGGCTCCGCCATATGGATGTCCCAGACTTGGCTGCTTTATTTTGGTATCCGAGAGCCACACATCCCAGGCAGGGTGTTGCGCCAGTTCGGCTTCTTGCAGCGAGTGCCTGACAACACTTTCATCATGGAGAAAAAAGAAATAGAAAAATTGCATAAGGAGACGCGTGGTAAGAAATGTCGAGATGACGTCTTACAGAGGTGGGAGACTCGACACAACACCCTTACAGGTCTTCAGACGGATATGACTCTTGAACCCCAGGCAGCACCGGAATATCTAGTGTGGTATCAAAATCGCACTGTCACTTTGGTCCCCAATCCATCAGACTATCGTCAGCCCCAGGGTTTTCAGGGATCTGTTGATTCACTACATATAATGGTAAGTTACAGTTCTACTATTTCTTTAATCACACCCATATTAATATGATTTTTATACATATAACTTTCTAAAATGTTATTTCCTATTTTTAATTTACCATATATATGTTCATTTATAAAATATATTTATTATATATTTTTAATTTACCATATATTTATTTCCTTTCATAATTTTCAGGCCAATTTAGTACCAAACATGCGGCATATTACTCTAGATGGGCTACAACGTAATCCAGCTGATTCTTGGAATCACAATGCCTTCCTACAGCTGCACGATTTGACACAGCAGGCAATGACTGTCAGCAAGACATCTGTTTGGGCTGATAGTGAGAACCCAAGCCAAGAGTTTGTTCCAGCTGACCTAACCCAGGAGTATATCCCACCTAGGCCTCCCAGGACTGACCGAGACGGCTTCCAGTTAGGGAGTGGGAGAATGAGAAAACTTGTGGCCACCCAGGATACCGGCGGGCAGTCTTCTACCCCGCATGTGTCTCCTTACCGTCCAGCATCGCCACACCACCATCCCTCTCCTCCTTTTGAGCAAATGCATTTTGATTCAGATTTTATTAATCTAGATCCTAATGCTGGGGGTTTCTTTGAGACTAGTTATGAGGGTGGTCATCATAGTCAGTATCTAGGTGGTGACGATATCCATAATGATCAGGAAGATGATCAAGATCATGAGGATATTCGGGATCAGGAGCATGATGATGATGCTGATGATGCTGAGCATTCCTCTCATGATCATGATAAGGGCGCTGATCAGGGACAGGGCCCCAGTGATGGTACCATGCCTTTTACACCGATTGCTTTGGGTAAGGGACAGCGGAACATAAAGAAGAAGAAAAAGTGCTGCATGACAGATTCTCGGGAGAAAAAGCGCAAGATGTAAAAAAATTAGATTGAATTGTACTTTTATTTTATGCTATTTTATGACTTTTGTTATTAGTTTTAAGCAATACCTTTCATTTCTTTTCATTAACAATTTATTTCGGTTTTATTTAATCTTTAAGATAAAAAAAAATTAAAAGGCAAACATTAAAGAACAAAATTTCTCAAAAAGACAATATTATGTACAATTTTTTTAACTCTTACTTTTATACAATACTATCTTTTTCGTCGTGCCAAATTCAAGTTTCCAGGTCGCCAAAAGATCATTGTTAGAAGGAAGTGTGGTTTTATCAAGTTTAGCAGGACTATTATGTTAGATGAAAGCAAGAAAATATGATTGTTCCTGATGGTGTCAATGCCACCGTCAACCTGGAATAGCCTTCTTGGAAGCAGCTCTTCAGAGCGTTTTATTGAAGCACTTTCTTGTTCAATTTTCATTGTGGTACTGTGCAAATGTGATCTGAGGCCATTGACCACATTATATTTTTGCCATTTTCCTTTATATTATGTCAGATTCTAAAAGTTTTAGTTTTTTTCCTTACTTTAAATGAATTGATTCTAAGTTTTATTATGTAAAAAATATTATTATCCTAAAATTAAGAAACTTGATTTTTTGACATTATATTTTTAATGATGGTAAGTTTTTAAATTGAAACCAAATAAAAGTCAATTTTTTTAAAAGCAAACTTGGTTACAAAATGCAAGATTATATTCTAATTTTTCATCGAAATTTTAATTTACTTCTTATTCAAATTTTATTATAAATACATTATACGATTTCTGTTCACCAAATATAATTTTTAGGATTGCAATTCTATTTAAAACTAACATAAATTTACTTAAATCAAATGAATACTTTAAATTTAGAAAATTTAATTTTCAATTAAAATAGCATTTTTTTTGTTGAAATATTACAACATTTTATCAACCAAAATATTTAATTTACAACATTTCATTTTATACCAATTTAAAGTTAGGAAATAATTTTTAAATACAAATTTAAAACATTCGCATATGGCATATGCGAAAAGTTAACTTTCGCATACCCCAAATGCGAACAATTAAAATAATTATAATTATCCGGTTTTAATCCAACGTCTTTAATGCATTGTAATTAATTCAATACATTTTCGCATTTGCCGAATGCGGAAGTTGGTTTTTTCGCATTTGCCAATTGCGAAAAACATATTTCTTTCTACCTCCGAAAACCTAGCCGTAGTCCTGCTTACACCACCACTTGGGAGCATATTTGTGTCATTTTTTGGGAGCTCCAGCAGGTGGGTGGCCCTGAAACACTATAAATGGAGCGCTGTAATACTCAATAGTGCAGTTGAAATCTTTGAACTTGAAGCTCAAATAGCCTTCGTGCTTTGTGATTGGATTCCCATTGAGTTGGAATATTGAACTCTTATCTGGAACTGCAGAAGGCAACATACACAAAAGAGATTCCCACTGGTTTCTTCCGATTGAGTCCCCGATAAATGCGAGCCGTTGGTTCCTCAGCTTCTCCAACATAATTTTTGCATCAAACCTGTGTTTGAGTTGTGGAAGCATTGCTCTATAAGAAAAGGTCCAATCAAAGTTGATTGGCCCAAGGGAATGACATAATTGGCAACATCAAGATGAACTATGTTGATAGCAAATTCACTAAGCCAGAACAAAATTAGTAATCATTGATTCATGATTTCCGTCAATTCTTTATATTATGCAAAACCAAACCCCCTACCAAACTTCATTTCATCATTTTAGATCACTCCATTTAATTAAAAGATTATAGATTAGCTCCCAATAAGAAGCCAACTACAACAGCAGAATGAACCTGTGTATAATATGTTTGAGCATCAGAACTTCGAAGTGATTAACAACAATTCCAGCTATTTTCAACTCTAATAATTGAATGCATATACTAATTCGAGGTAATACAATAGTTGAAAAAACAAACATGTAAAATTAAAAACAAAGGGTCAGAATGTAACCTGGGCAAGTCGCAATCTCTAGGTTGCCATCGCCATTTAGTACAGTTATGATCAGGCCGACCATTGTCAATGCAACTGAATCCTCCTTCTGCAAACGGACAATCCTTTGTCTGGTAAATCGGATAGCTTTCATCCCACATCCAATTCCCCTGAAATATGTTACATTTACTACCCCTTTCTTCTAAAAAAGCGACTTTTTCGTTATTTACTAGGTTTCCTTTTGCATTCCCTGTCTCTGCCTCTGCTTCTGCCTCTGCCCTGGCAGCAGAACCATTAAAACCAAGTCAGTTTACCACTAACTTTTGACCATGAATCCCAATTCCTTTAGTTATTGTTTCGTGATCCAGGAACAGAACAAAAAAGATTAAGCATAAGCTGAGAAAGAAGAAGCCAAAAACTTCAGGTGATGAGATGTCAAAGTTGAACTCTTTCAAACGCCTGATCAAGTTCAACTGGGATGCTGTATCTGTTTGATCCAAGTTTTTGCGAGGATGAGGAGTGTTTGCATCTTCCTCGCTCAATTTTTTTTTTTTTAATAAAACTTAATTCTCGTAAGAAAAAAGAAAATACCCTGATGAATGGTCTTGCTTCGGAGCTTGTTCATGATCTTCTTGGAAAATTTAGAACTTGAAGATGAATTTCAGAAAATCAAGTTGACTTCTTCTCATAAACGAAGAAAAATAATGGTTCGTAAGTAAATTGTATCTTGTAAGCTAGGAGGAATGAATGTGGGGCATTGAGGAGATTCTGGAATGTTGTTGGTTGATTTAGTCATAAATGTCAAGTTGCATGTTCGACTGAAGTCATCGAATAATTGCACAAACAAGGGGAAAAAAAAAAATTTGTATTCAAAGAGCGGAAGTCCATGAGCAACCGCAGCCGACGACGACGATGATGGTGATGAGGTATGCAAAACCAGAACAAGTTGTCCTTTAGCAATATGAAATTCTCTTGCAATCATTTTTATATTTTTGGCATTTTTTTTTTTGGTTTTCAGAACGGACAAAAAAACACTTGATGAATAATCAATTCATCTAAAATATTATCCAATTTAGAATTTCAATTTTAGTACTATTTATACGTATCAAAAATAAATTGAACCTATACAATCATTTCAAAATAGAGGGAATTAAATATAACTTATATTTTGTTATAGAAAAATCTGATTTGATTGAATGTCCACATTAATATGTATTATTCTATTCACAAGAGATATGATTCTGTAATATTTAGCATTAATGATAGGTGATTCATTTCACATAATTTGATCCCTTACTTCTTGCATAAATGAGAAGTTCATTCATGCTTCAAAACACATCCGAATACAAGTCTTTTATCTTTCTTTACTCTCTTATGTCTCTCTTGTTCTTATGCTTAGTTTTTCTCATGTCTCTCTTGTTCTTATGCTTAGTTTCATATTAGTAGTCTAGCATTAATTTTATAACACGTTATTAGCACGAAACTCTAGCCAAAGAGCTCCTTCCATCTTATGCAATAGAATTTAATCACTAAGACTCACCTAAATCGCTAGTAATTTTCTACATAAACTTATTTTCACTATCAAAGAATGAGGTTGGATTACAGACCAAACAGAAATCAATGGGTTATCTTTGATGTTATTGTCATCATAGTTGTTTTTTAAACAAAAAAACGAAAAATGTGTTAGTTTATAATAAATACAAATACACGGGTAAAAGCTGTGAGAAAAAGCACTGTTTACATCATATTTCAACCACAATTTGACACCGTTATGGCTAAAGATACTAGACAATGTGTCAAAAACTTTACTCTCAGAGACACAAACTCTTTGATTGCCCTTACTACACCATTGTTAACAGCCACATATTCCGAATTTGGCTAATGCTTTCATATTATTCGCTGCAAAACTATTCGCAGGCAAATAATAAGCCAATATTCTCAACTTAGTTCCCCCTTCTCTCTCTATATCTATATATGTATAAAGATGAGGTTTAATTACTATAACTCCTTTAAAATTAACTCATTTGTCTTGACTCCCATGTTATAAAGGAATTGATTGCAGAGTTATTCTAGTAGTATTAATTTCCCTAGTAAATGGCTAAAGGAATTTTACACCAAATGAGAAAGTAACTTTTGCATTAAGACTTGTAACAACAAAGCAGTTTGGCTTAACTTTAATGCTGCCTTCCCTTATAAAAAGAAGTTGGGACATCCATCGAGTCATACACAAAATTCTTTCATCCCCGGCCAGAATCCAATTGGGTAACTTTCCTCCGTTTTTAACACCAGTACACCACCCTTATTTACAAAGCAAGTATTCATTGAGTTCTTTCAATTCAAGTTAAATACTTATTCACGTGTTGGATCTATATATTTTTCATCCACATCCCCTATCTAATTTTTAGAGGAAGACTCCTTTATGTATTTCAAAAGGAGACATTTAAATACACCGAAAGTTATTCACTTTTTTTTCCCCGAAACAGCTCAGTTTGCATGGTTTCAAGTGTTTCTTGTATTTTATTTAGCATTTATATTTAGATTAAATTGCCCGACAAAAGAATTTACTTGATCGATTGGGTTTTGGACAAGGGGCCAATTATATATATACTACTAGTACTATTTATTTCATTTCCAACTGGTTTTAGGAGGCTAATTGCTTAGTTGATTCCGTTAGGGATTTTGATAATTGTAAGGCCGGATTAATCCCCCCTTATAAGAAGAGGCATAACTGATTCTTTTCCAATATAAACACAAATTCAATAGCGCTTGTGTACCCGGTGGTTGTGATGGGACTACTGTTGGAATTGCAAACTGCCCGAGATAGTGCAATCACTAAAGCAGAAGGCCTGGTTGACGAGTTTTGCTCTATCAATGAAGAACTAAATCAGCTGGAAGCCAAAAAAGAGAAGCTCCAACAAAAGCTACATAAAGTCGAAGCCGAGCTCACGGAGCTAGGGCAACGTATTTCTCAATTGGCCATTTCTGCAAAAGGATCTTTTGCTTGTGCGAGAAAGCACATAAAGTATGAACGTATTGCTCATCTGGTAAATGCATTGTTTGGAGAAGCAGAAGACAACGAGTACGGAGGAGGAGAAGCCGTAGTCATAGAATCTTATTCGACTTCCCCTTCCTCGTGTGAATTAGTCTACCCTTTTAATTTCGGGAAAATTCTTATTTAGGGCTTTGTGAGATTCGTTATTTGTAATGAATAAGCGTTTCTCTCATACTACAACATTGGAGTTTCTGATTATTTTCCCCAAGAATTCACTCTTTATTGACAGCTTGCAATTTATGGCAAATCTCTTCCGGATTTGGGGTTTTCACATAAACATCCTAACGTATTTATGGCGCCTAGCAGGAACTTAATTTTCTTCTTAAAAACAAAGCTAGAATTTCCCACTTAATTAAGTTTGGCTTTTGAATCCATTCATGCTCGCAAGTATGTATATATAGTAGATAGCATTTGATCGACAAATATTTCTCAGATTAAACTTGTAAAAATAATTATTACCAAAACTGGTTTTCCTTTAAAATTTTTTCGCGTACAAAAAATTATAAAGTACTTAAGCCAAGCCAATAAGGTCCATATATGTCTTTATTACTTTTTTTCTCTTATTCCTAGCAATTTCTATTCATGCTAGTTTTTTTTTTTTTTTCCTTTTGTTGAAAAATATGAGGAGCTAAAAAAAAGGCATGATTTTTGGTTTTATAAATAGTTATTAGAGTAGAATCCGGATTAGTCGAAGCAATGAAAATTAAAGAAAATTACTTATAATTATGGTACCAAAAAAAAAAACTCACAATGGTATATAAAAAAATAAAAAAAAAAACTCACAATAGAATCCGTAAAGGAGTGATTTGTTACAGCAATATATTCCTTCTTTTATTATACAAATAGGTACAGTATACAATTCTAAAAATATGGCGCATTCTTTTGGTAAGATTTACAGTTATGTTTGTTTTTTAAAGGAAAAAGAAAAGAAAACTCGAGTAAAAACCCTGATTAGACAGGAATTTGACCCCATAAAAATTAAAGACAGATATCACACAGTTCCAAAGTACTCAAACAAAACCAAACCCATTCCCTTGCATAATTCACAACTATCCTTTTCAAAAAAAATATCCAGAACTATGAATAAACTCCCGGTTGTAACGACGTCGATGAATCAAACGTGCGCCCTTTGTTCCATAAAATTAATGAGGTCCAGTTTGACACGACTAACATCTACAATGGGGAACCAACTGATCAAGTCTCACCCTTTGGAAGCACTCAACAAATATGGAACGGATATCACCAAGATGGCCGAGGAGGCAAAAATCATACATACTAGTATAAGAATTTAATGTGCATATATGTATTTTATTTTTTCGGATGTCCAATTGTATGAAATAATTATGTTATTTTTGCAGGGCAATTGGATCCTCTGATTGGACGAGAGCAAGAAATAAAGGAAGTGGCAGAAATTTTATGCAAGAGGAAGAAGAAGAACCCATGCCTAATCGGTAATCCTGGCGTCGGAAAAACTGCCATTGCAGAAGGATTAGCCCAGAAAATTATCAACTCTCACGTCCCAGAATGCCTCGGAAGTAAAAGGGTAACGTTTCCACGTAGTAGCTAGAATACTTATAGTACTTACATACTCTTTTCGTCCCAAAATAATGATAGAATTGACAGAACGAGTGAATAGTATTCATGTTTGGAGTTAAGCTAGAGTGTAGTGTCACTAGTATTTGTCTCATATCGGCAAGTTAATCAACTGAATTTGGGTTTGAGCTGGATGGGTTTTACTATACAGTATTTAGTATTATTAAAGCATGCTTAAGTTTCAGAAATCTCTTAAAAGATTTTCTCCATTTTTGGGCCGTCTGACTGCTGCAGCAACCTATCCTGGAATGTTGGAGGAACGAATCAATTGTATTGTCGATGAAGTCAAACGGAGCAATGGTGAAATTATTCTTTTCATTGATGAGAGGCACAAGCTAATTGGTCAAGCAGCCAACGTTTTGAAACCTCACCTTTCTCAGGGGGGACCTCAAGGTAATCTATGCATAGATACATACTCCCTCCATTCCAAAATAAGTGTCGTCCTACACTTTGCACATAGTTTAAGAAACCCTTAAATAGCGTAATAAAATTACTTGAATATCCTCAACCAACCTCATTATAAAATTGTCCACCAATAACATCAACTCTTTTGAGGGTAATTTTGGAAACTTTTGACAAAAAGTGCATTGAAATATGAGAACGACACTTATTTTGGAATTTCTTCGTTTTGCTAAAACAACATTTATTTTGGAATGGAGGAAATACATTTTTTTATGGTGCAATAAAGAGGCTATTTGTCTTACAACTTCTGAAAGCATATTAAGTGAATATAAGTAACTCCTATTACATCATGTTCAAGTCAATGTCAGGTTTGACTCCTAGTGTGGACTAAAAAGCCATTGTAGTCCTCCTGAGATGGGACGGTTATATCCTATGTGACAGCTTTTTTTTGCCCCTTTTAATTAGTGCATAGGGGCTTCAACACTGAAAGATTATAGAGAGCTCATTATGAAAGATATCGCCTTGAAACAACGATTTGAAGTGGTACAAGTGAATGAGCCATCCATCGATGAAACATTTGAGATACTATCAGGTCTAAAAACGGAAATACGAGGTTTATCATTACGTTTCATACTCATATGATGCTTTGTTCACAGCAGCTAAACTTTCTACACAATGCATTAGGTCAGTTTGATTAGAATTTATGAATTTATCCACCTTCATCAACCCGACAAAGTAATTGAGCCAAGTAACTTATAAGTATCTTTTTTTCTTTTAATCCCATTTTTTTCCAGTGAGTATGAATTTATTTATCTCAAGACCAATTAATAATGAATGAGGTGGCTCAAAATATTTAATGAGGTGGCTCGATATGGGGTCCTTTTCCCAACATGATCCCCTCTGCTCTTGTATCTTAGCTTGTTCTAAAAAGAGATGGACACTTTAATTGAGATGGATTGTATCAATCAATCTATCTATTAAAATCTAAATAGGCAAATAATAATAATAATAATAATAATAATAATAATAATAATAATAATAATAATAATAATAATACCGTCCCATACATCTAGAATAGGATTTTGGTATAGGAAAAAAAAAATTGTTTTGGGGCGAAAAACAACCGACTCAAATAATTGGATTTTAGTTGATTATTGAATTTAGTACCGCCAAATAACTTTTTTGGCGTATTCCGAGTGGCTTTAGGGCAGGGGCAGAGCTACATACAAGGGAAGTGGGGCAATTGCCCCAGCTGGAATTTTTTTTTTTGCTATTAACCCCTTGAAATTTTAGAATTTTCTTTAAAAAAAATCAATTTTTATCCCAGCTGAATTAAAATATTAGGGACAAATATATTAGATTAGAAATTTGGAAAATTTTGCCCCATCATATGTAGGGGGTTTGGCTCCGCCCCTGCTTTAGGGTATTACCAAGTGGTAGTTAATTAGAATCCGTAAAGGATTCCTAATATCAGATTTTTATTTCTTTTAGGTTACAATAAAAGAGGCAATGCCTGATCTAGACATAATTGAGTTTCTAGCAGAGGCGCTCATAAGGTCAGATTCTTGGCTCCATATATAAGAAGAGCTCTATTGCTGGAATATGCTGTAAAGTATGAAAATTAGATAATGACTTAAAGAAGCATAGATTGGTGAAGTCCAGATAAATCTAGTGTTACATTAGGGGCATCCGATCAACCTACATATTTCACTTATCATATAGTTTGAGATAGAGGCGTAGGTGGAGAATCCAACCTATTTCGCTAAACAAATGTGAAACTACAAATGAGGAATATTCAGTGGACTGGTCCCTACATATGGAGTTGTAATGTACAATTACTACTATCAGTAGACTTTTTTTATTTTTAATAAAAAGAAAATACAGAGCGCTAGTTAAGGTCAAATGGTAGAATTAATTTCGGCACTGTACACCCCAAAAAAATAAAATTCTTATTCAAAATTTAGTAAATGATGATGATTTTGGAGTAGGAATTATGTATATATATAATGAACACTCATCCAAAGCATAGTAATAACTAACAAGGTACTTAAAAATTATCAAACACTAAGTAAAATTTGGTTTGAAAAGCAGAGGGTAAAAAAAAAAAAAAAAAAGACCCCGAAGGCTAGTGTTTAGACTGAGTGGAGGTCTCCTATAGCCCGTACAATAGTGGATGCCGGTTTTAATGAATTAAAACCTCCTCCTGTTTGAGAGAGTTGAGAACACAAATCACTGTTGCGCTGTGTGGAGGCTTTAATTTTCCGATGGACTCGCAGCAAACTAAAGAGGCGATGCTTAAAAGTAGAATGGAGAGGCTGCGAAAGTATCAAAAACTTCGAGCCGAAGCCGGACCCGGATCAGAATCCGGAGCCCGAGTCTCAATGGAGCAAACTACAACGGAGAGGCTGCAAAAGTATCAACAAAATCCCGGATTCGGAGTCGGATCCGGAACGAACTGGCCGCAAAAGTATCCATATCTCGGATTCGGAGCCCAAGCCGGAGCCCTCGACAAATATGCCACGGATTTAACCAAGATGGCAAGAGAGGTAAAAAAAAAAAAAAAAAGGCCATTCATTTCAATATTGTACGTGTGTGCTGTTTGTTCGTGGCCTTTTGGATGGCCCCTTGAATATTGTTATGTAATACCCTTCTTGCTATTTTTTTTTTTCAGGGGAAATTGGATCCAGTAATTGGAATAGAGGAAGAAATAGAGCGAGTGACGAGAATTTTATGCATGAGAAAGAACAGCGTCTGCCTTACCGGTGAACCTGGCGTCGGCAAAACCGTCATTGCTGAAGGTTTAGCCCTCAAAATCATCAACTCTGCTGTTCCGCAACAACTCCAAAATAAAAGGGTATATTGTTTTATTATTTTTTTATGTGTTTTTGCGCACCTTAAAGAAATGAACTCCAGCATTAATATTATCAGTTGAAAATATATTATTACTGCATGCAATGTGTGTGTGTGTGTGTGTTAGATTTTATCCATCGACGTGGGCAGCCTAGTTGCCGGAACAACTTTTCGCGGCCAATTCGAGGAACGACTCACTAGTATTGTAAAAGAAGTCCAGCAGAGCAATGGTGAAATTATTCTCTTCATTGATGAGTTGCACACCGTTGTTGGTGCCGGTGCCGTATTACAAGGCCCTCTTGATGCAGCCAACATTCTGAAACCTTCTCTTGCTCGAGGGGAGCTCAAGGTTTTTACATTATCTATATTTGCGCTCACTTTTAAGAAGTTAATCACTAGTGAAAGTTTGACATGTTTTTAAAAAGATATTCTGATATCAGTGCATAGGGGCTACAACACTAAAAGAATACAGGGAGCACATTGAGAAAGATCCTGCCTTGAAAAGGCGTTTTCAAGTAGTACAAGTACCTGAACCTTCCGTTGATAAGACGGTTAAGATTCTGATGGGGCTTAAGAGGAAATTCGAGGATTATTATGGTGTTTCGTACTCGGATGATGCTTTGATCACAGCAGCTAAACTGTCTAAACAGTACATTAGGTCAGTTTTTTTTTCTTTTTTTCTTTAATTAATTTCCATAGGAGGATTAATTCAATGATGAACAGTCCATGATTGAGTATATATGTTTTGTGAATGCATGGGTGACTTTTTAGTGATGCTTTCTTGCCTGATAAGGCCATAAAAATTGTGGAGGAAGCCGGAGCTGGATCAATTTGCAACAATACTAATGATGGACAATATAAGAATGTTGTGATCGGTTGTGAAATGATAAAACAAGTGATTTCTTCTAGGACTGGGATTCCTGTTGAAAAAGTAACCGGAGATGAATCCGTTCGGCTTCTCGACATGGAGAATGTTTTCGGAAAGTATATGGCCGGACAGGATGAAGCGGTGCGAGCAGTTGCTCAAGCGGTTCGCAGAGCTAGGGTTGGCTTCGGTGATCCTGATCGCCCCATTGCCACTTTCCTGTTCACGGGCCCAACTGGGGTCGGGAAAACTCAATTGGCAAAGTTACTTGCGAGGGAATATTATGGATCCAAAGAATCAATGGTCAGGTTGGACATGCGCGAGTATATGGAAAAACATTCGGTTGCTAGACTCTTCGAATCTTCTCCAGGTTATCATGGCTATCATGAAGGCGGGCAATTAACAGAACCAATCCGGAGGAATCCTCACAGGTTGATTCTGTTGGATGAAATTGAGAAGGCTCATGTGGATGTTTTTAATGCGTTGCTTCAAGTTCTTGATGATGGGAGATTAACAGATGGGAAAGGGCAGGTTACTGATTTTAAGAGCACCATCATTATAATGACATCCAATATCGGATTCAAGTCCAATACTTCTGCTGAAGATCATGTAGCGAAAGAAGATGATGTAAGCGCAGAACTGAATAGAATTTTCAGGCCAGAGTTCCTCAACAGGCTTGATGAGATCATTGTATTCAAAAGGCTTGGAAAGGTTGAGCTGATGAAAATTGCGGACATAATGTTGAAGGAAGTTTGTGATAGAATTTTGCAGAAAAAGAATCTAAATGTTGAAATCAAAACGAAGTTTAAGGACAAGTTGATTTCTGAGAGTTGCAATGATGTCGACAATTATGGAGCGAGGCCACTAAAGAGGGCTATAACAAGAAATCTGGTAAATAAGTTGGCAGAGAGCATTTTGAATGGTAACATCAAGGAAGGCGATTCCGTGTCCGTCAATGTCAGTTCAAAGGGTGATGTGCTTCTTTCTCCAGGGAAAAAGACCATTAGGAAAAAATAATTAATCGGAATGAGTTGGTTTCAAGACTCTGATTCTTGAGTGTATTATACTCCCCAGTTCACATGTGTTTGGCCGATATTACAAATGGAGTGAGAACAGGATTTTTAAGTTGCTTATTTTATTTTATTTCTTTTTTGCTTGCAAAGAAAAATTTCAGTAACTTCGGCCTTTTAAGACCAAGACATAATGCTTTCTGCTTCCGCTTTAGTGTATGGTGAATGACCGCACAGTTTCCAACCTTTGGAAATTTGTTAGATTTGTATAGAGATGAACACTTTTTCCAATTTTCCCTCAACATTTGAAATGTCGTTTTTTCTCATGAGGATTAGCTCTTTATTTCTTTTTTTTTTTTTCCCCTCTGTTAGCAATTACGATTGCTTAAAAATACAAACTAAATTGATTCTTGTCTTTTGTTTTTTTTTTGGTCAAACTTTTTATTGATGCTAATACTCGGGAAACCATATTGTCAACGTTATGAATCCAATGAAAACTAGTACTAGTAATTTAAACGAGCCCTAGGTAAGGTGTTGCATGAAAACGAAACCCTAACCCGTGCTGCTACAGTTTTGGTGGCTGACAATATTCGTAAAAGCTTCCTTGATGCTAACACATGGCCTCAAAGAGTATCCCCGTTACTTCAAAACCATTCCTTGGAGACGCTCCAACTGGACCAAAAGTCTAGTTTGATGGAGGTATCTCTTGCCTTCATAGATGCGCCGGTGTGGGGATTTGGTATGAAGATGGGAATGGCATTTTTTGTAACAGGCAGATCTAGAAAGTTTCCTGGTATTCAAGAGTCGGACAATGCAAAGTCCCTCGCATTGAGGGAAGCTTTTTTTTTTTTTCTTGTGAGTCATGAAGCACAACTTGTCAAATTTTATCAATCATTGGAGATGTAAGTCACACTATTCTGGCAGCTCAGGAAGTTGTCATATATCCTAACAATTTGGACCCGGTCTTGAAATCTATTTGTTCATTGTTCCATTCAACCTGTCCTTTAGGGATTTCTTGAGTCTGACGTTATGATAATACAATAACACATGAATTTACAACTTTAGCTAAGAATAGTGAGCATTCTTTTTTTCTTTTTTTTTTTTGGTTACAATGAAAGAGGCAAAACGCCTAGAATCACATCAATACATTCAAGAATAGTGAGCATTCTTGAATGTACGAATTGGTCACATATACCTACGACCTTCAATCAATCACAACTAAAGGTCGATTCAAAGGGTAATGTTCTTCTTTCTCCAAGGAGAAAAACCATTAGGAGAAAATAATTGGGATGAATTAGTCGCAAGATTTTGATTGTTGAGTATGTTGTTATTACAAATAGAGTAAGGACGGGATTTTGGTTAATCATCTTTAAAAAAAAAAAGAAGAAGAAGAAGAAGAACTTCATCTACTTCGTGAACCAAGACATATTGACGCTAACACACGGGAACCTATGAAGTTCCCTAAAAAACAAGAAAATAGGATGGAATTCTCTTAGGCTCCGTTTGGTTAGATTGAATTGTAATTGAATTAGAATTATAATACTATTGAATTGAAAATGAAATATTAATATTGCAATTCAATCTTAATTCTTTTGTTTGGAAGATCATAAGAATTGACTAGAATTAAGGTTCTAATACTAATTCTTGTGTTTGGATCCTTATAAATTTATAAAATCTAGAATTAGAATTAGTTTTTTATTATCTAACTATAATTTAGTATTTTATTTCATTGAATAAAATAAATACTTAATTTTATATATCAAAACAATTTATTACTTACATATATAAGATAACAAAAATAAATTTATCATATACATTTATATTAGAACTTTTGTTGTTTGAGTAATATATATCAATTTTATAATTTATAGATACATACATATTTGTGAAAAATCTTTTTTTATTATTACGTAAGTATGAATGTGATGATCGGAATTCTCACAAGTAACATGTATAATTTTTATATATTTAAAAGTAAAGACCATTCATTTATGTATAAATTAACATTAATACAAGGTACTAATTAATTAATTTTTATTTTTAGTATATAATTACATATGGAATAATATATATTTCGACTTCTTGAAAGCTTACATAATTTTTAGTGAAAAAAATTTCAAGTATAGTTCAAAATACATTTGATAAAAAAATGTTAACCAATAGTTAATACCATCCATTTTTAAAATAAATTACAGGTGTCGTTATACATTTGATAGTTTTTGTTAAAAGAATACTAATTTTAATATATAGATCTCATTAATAATTATTAATATGATTTACACCTCGTTTGTACCATAAATAAAAACATATGTTAATTTAACAAAATACAAAAAAGGAAAAAAAGAAAAAAACCCCAACGGAGCAACGCTAAAAGAAAAAGGGGGAAAAAACGAAAATGAAAAAGGAAAAAAAAGCGCATGTGCAGCGCTACCCAAAAAAAAAAAAACCTCAAACTTAAAAGGACCCGTTTTGTTATAACCCGGAAAATGACCCGTATGTGACCCGCGTTTTTTCTAAAGCCCCTAGAGTTCGAATTGCAATTATTTGCTCCCACAAAAGAATTGAAAATAAAGAATTGAGCCTCATCTTGAATTATAATTCTAATTCTGGAACCCCTATTTTTTCAGCCAAACACAATAATTAGAATTGAGGGCCTCCAATTCCAATTCTTGGGTCCAATTCAATCCAACCAAACAGAGCCTTAACGTAATCTTAGTGGCAAGAGGAGATCTAAATGGCACATTTTTAACTTTGCCAATAATACAAGAGATCAAGATGTTATGTGTCCCCCTCAAATCAGACAAAGAAAGAAGGGAATCTTGCCGTCGAGTTCTTATACAACTTTCACGTCTTGAACTCAATTCAATTACTATGGAAATTAACCCAATCTGAAATATGAACCATAAAAGAAAACAGCTATTACCCCTCACAAGAATATCAGTTACGGTCCATATTATATATCCAAAAAGAGGAATTCTTTTAGTAGTTTCGGCTATTTATCTCGCTACATTTTATATTTAATCAAGTGTTTGCAGACATAAATAACTAAGGATAGTTATTAGTGGGAAACTTCCGAATCCGCTAAGAGAATACCTAGCATTTTTATTGGATTCTCTCTCGTTTTCTTAATTGAAAAATAAAACTGCAAGTATAAAAATAAATAATAACTCCACCCGATATAAATTGGTACGATTCAATTCAACATTTTTTTTCTTCAAGTTTGTTTGTGTAATAGTTAAGTTATAAAATTCGGATATATAGATCTAAAAGAAGAAGGAGGCAGGAATCACCAGTGCATGAACAATCAACCATCGTACTACAAAAATTGGATAGGTTCAATCTATATTAATTAGGTCCTCCTAGGAAGATATACTAAATTTAAAAAGTACCAAGGAATCAATATGCCTATCTATTAATGGAGTATTGGAGTTCTCTGTTGCTTTTATGTGAATACTCGTTTGCCTCCAAATAGATGTGCTAAACCCATTCTGACCTATGTTTTGAAAATCAGTGAAAATTGGCTCTAAAAAATGTTTAAAAATAAAAAATTTTCAATATTTCAAAAATCCAGTTTAACTTATATTGGTTTTCGGTCGAACCACTATTTTACCCGGATTTGACTAAGTTTGACCAATTTTTTAGTTAACCGGTTATTTTAGCAAAATCGGACCAGAAAGACCTCTGATTATTGGTCGAATTGATTCAACTGCCCAGATCCTGTTTTCAAAACATAGGTTCTAACTAATAGCCAGCCCGTAACGAAAACAGAAGGTATAGTAATGCTATGAATGACCTAGTATCGCATATTGATGATAATATCCGGAAAAAAATATTCTCTTGTGCTTTTAGAACACTAGATATTTTTGTCTATGACTAATATCCTACCCACAATAAAAAGAGAAGGTATAGTAATGCTATGAATGACCCTTTTAGAACTCTAGATATTATTGTCTATGACTAATATCCTACCCAAAATGAAAAGAGAAGGTATAGTAATGCTATGAATGATCATGTATCGGATACGGTAATAATACTGTATCCGCAAAAGAATATTCTCATGTGCTTTTAGACAGGAAACGGTAATCATACTGTATCCGCAAAAGAATATTCTCATGTGCTTTTAGACAGGAAAATATTCTTGTACAGTAAAATGGGATTGATATTTATTTCGTAAAATAGCAAATCGTAAGTCCCTTCTCAAGATTACCCTTATTAACCACAATTAGATGTGTTTGGTCAATTTCAAAAGTTTAAAACTGAAATCAGCTGCAATTTGATAAAACTGAAATCAACACAAATTGTTTAGTGAAATCAACACATTGTGAGTCAGCTACAAATTGTTTAGCTGGAGTGTATCATCAAGATAAAAAGTCATGAAAAGGCATCCTAAGAAGAAAACACCCTCACAATTTACAAATTAAAGAAGAGGGAACAAATCATATATAGGACCACAATTTACAATTTATACAAAAGATGGATTCCACCCCGAAGAATTCGTCTTTTGGTAAACTTTTGCACTAGCTAGCTACTTAACAAATAAGTCATGAAGTATTTTAATTTCAATGATTACTCCAACCCAAGCAGTTACATCCCAAAAATTCTGGAATATAAATCGCCAGAGTTGGCCGTCTGATGATACTTTGAATCTCCATATCCAGGATAGTAATTGCTCATTAGTCTCTCCTTTCTTTGAAGTTCTGCCATGGCAGCTTCATTCTTCCTCTGGACCTCAGCAAAACTGAAAGGATACCGGTTGGAAATGTGCCCATTCCCGATCATCTGCTGCGACAGGTTTCCATAAGAAGACTGTCCATACCGTTGAGATTGATCCATCATCGGTCTTGATTGATAACCGTAGCCATCACTCAAAGACGATACCCGGTCATATCCAGGATATGGCGCCATTGGTGCTTGAGGGAAAGGTGTCTGAGGCATGAAATTTCGGGAATATTTCGAGGCCAGATTCGCAGTCGCCTGATCTCGCATAAGAAGCCAGAGTCTAGTCTCATCATCCAGTCCTCCCATCTGTTGATTAGAAGAAGCTAGACTTGTAGTATTCATGCTGGGGATATGAAATCCGTTTGATGGTTTGCCTTCAACACAGCTTAAGATTGCAGGGTCACGAAAGCCAGTATCATAACTACTACCATTATTTCTTATTATAGCAGGCATTTGATTATTCAAATTGCTTGGATATGGTAAGCTGCAGGTATTAACAAGACTTCCAGAAGAAGAATTAGGCCACCTATCGCCCGGCTTATCGTATGCAGAGAAACCAGGAGGTGCTTCAGTGGAGGGTAAAGAAAAACCTGAAGGAGCCAAACTAGTAGGAGGAGGAGGCCTGAATATTGCTTGATGTTGAGGATTAGACAAGTAATAATGGTCTTTGAAAGAAGTAGTAGTATTTGACATCTGACCAAAGTTATTGCGATTAGCAGCACCTGCTACACCATTTCGTCTTGGAAAGGAGAACCCGGATTCACGAGGCAAGGTAAAGGAATCGTCGTCGACTGAATCAAGATCAAGTGACAATAGAGTCTTCTCAACAGCTTCAAGTGCGCCTTTTTCATCAGCATCGGTTGAGTGCTCATAACCATATATCCTCCGTAAATGTTCAGCGATTTCTTCCTTGGAAAAAGTGTTAGAACTTGGCTGAATCCCATCTGATTTAGTATAAGGCTGAAATTTCAACTCATTCCCTTGGTCATTTAATACACTATTTACGGTGGTAATTGGTACAGAAGCCTCGTCTTTGAGGCTGTGTACAGAACTCTGTCTCTGGTCAACAATGCTGAAACTACTAGAATCCTCTGAAATCCTTGCAGGATAAGATGATTGGCTAATCACAGCCTCCTCCCTAAATAATTCGACATGCGACGGTCCATTATCGCTTGGTAGTCTACTAACAAGGTGATCATCAGGAGATGGCACTTTAACTACAGAAGATTGATCAGAAGAACGCATCAAATCAGCTGATATTCTTCTATCTTCTGCTCTAATCTCATCTTTTTCTGGAACAGAACTACCAGGAGGACTACTAATTCCGACAACATCTACAGAAGCCGTCGTCTCGCAGACTGAATCATTCGAGGTACTTGTCGCAGTAAGGTTTTCCAATGCAGAGTCACTGTTATTATTATCATTAGGCAATCCATCAACAGGAGGAGGTAACACCTTCCCTGAACGCTTTAACATACAATTCGAAACGCCGGTAACCACTTTCACTCGATTCCTAGTATCAACCGCGGCAACCTCATCTTTCCCAAAACAACAATCTTCATCAGCCCCAATGGCATGTAAAAACAGACAATTAGGATTACTGCAAGGTACATTCCTCAACCAAGCATGGCAATACTTTGCAGTTCCAAAAGAAGCCTTCAAGCTTTTACCATCCAATACAAATCCATGTACTGATTTAATACAACGTAAGGCCTCATCCTCGCTCGAATAAGTCACATAAGCGCTACAAGTACCATTAACAAACCTCTGAACAGCTCCGCCTGCGGTCCGAGACAGAGAAACCTTTGAAACGTTCCCGTATTGACCGAAATATTCTTTCCTCTGTAAGACTTCCTCGTCGGAGAGACTAAAAGGGAGACCAATTACATAAGCTATGTTTCTCTGAATCACCCTGACGTCGGCGAGATTAGGTTTTCCCTTTGACGACGTCACCTGAGGTTTGATTTCCCGATTATGCCTGGACGCCGCCGCAACGGCGGCACTACTACACCGGTCAAAATCTACTTGCATCGAGATAATTTGGTCCTTGTGGTAGATCGTCCGGCAGCCGGGACACCGGCCGTCGGAATCATCCTTTTCGGCGGTGTCTATAATTCGATGAAAACACCAAACACATAATCGGTACCCACACTTGCAAGGCTTGAACTGCTGATCCGTCCAGTCCATCTCCTCCACACAAAGAGGGCATCTTTGATTCTCTTCTCCTCCTTCTGTTGTCATATTAGGGTTTTTAATTATTATTTTTTTTGCAGATGTTTGATTTGATAGAGGCTAATAAAATTGTGAATCTTCAGATAAACAGCCGTAACTCTATTTTATAGAAGGGGAGGATAAATAATTAAGATTTGGCCTTTGCAAAATCAAAATCCTTTACGGAATCCACTAACCGATCAAAGTCCTAAAACCAATCGGAAATTGAATTATTTGCTAAATAATGCGGAACTGATTGTTCTGGAAAGTTCGCCGACTCTATTACATACGAGCTTGTTTAATTTACTACTAGTTTATTTTTTAATGTAAAAACTTTCAACTTTATAAATTAGGTTGAAATTAGTCAACACTCAATGACAACCAGGTCGGTGGAGGAGTTTTTTACCCAAAAAATTATTTAAAAAAGACTATGGACAAACATAATATGGATCTATACCGTACAGACGGATTTCGTAAATCCGAGACCACCGAAACTCGGATTAGTGTAATCCGAGACTTTAGTAATCAAAATTACTTAAATTAAATTAAAAAATTAATTTAAACTAATCAAGAGTCGGATTTTACAATAAATAAATATTTATTTTTTGGAAAAATAACCTAAGTGTTCGAAAATAAAAGTTGACTAGAAACGGATTAGCCTAATCCGAAACATGGAAATTCAAATTTCGGAAATCCGAAAGTTTATGATAAAAAAATTATTTTAAGTTTTGGAAAAAAAATCTAAGTGTTAAAAATAAAAGGGAAGAGACTCGGATTTCGGTAATCCGAGTCCCTCTGCACTTACTCTCGGATTTGAAAAATCTGAGTTGTTTAGAAAAATGGCAACTTTCGAATTTGCGTTCACCCTAGTAGTGCCCATATCCACACAAGGCACATTAAACTAAATCCTAAACCCTAAAATCCAATGTTTTGACTAAATCGGATATTGAAAATCCAATTTTTAGCAAAATCCAAGTTTAAACTAAAATCAGATCTAGGGAATCCGTAACTAAATCCTAAACCCTAAAAGTTGGATTTTAGAAATCCGAGTTTAAGCTAAACTCAAATTTTTGAAATCCAAGTTTAAGCTAATCTCGGATTCTGAAATTAAACCCTATGGCCTGAATTTGAAAATCCAATTTTTTGCTCAACTTGAATTCTGAAAATTCAATTATTTGTTTAAAAAATACATAACACTAGTAAGGATTCTGGCGCACCAAAAACTGCCATTCCAGAAGGATTAGCCCTCCCACTTATCACCTCCTCCTCTACCATCCCAGAAAAATCCAAAAGGGTAATATCAATAAATTTGGTTTCGAGTTGGATGTCCAAATATTATGATAATGTTCCTTATTACAAATTCTCTGTAGCAGATTTTCGCCATCGATGTGGGCCGTCTAACTACTGGAACAACAACATACTGCGATGGAGAAGTTGGGAAACGAATCACTGAGATTGTGGATGAAGTTAAACAGAGCAACGGTGAAATTATTCTTTTCATTGATGATTTTCAAAGGCCGGTTGGTTCTGATCACTATGGACAACATGCTCCGCGGGATGCGGCCAACATTTTGGTACCTTTTCATTGATGATTTTCAAAGGCCGGTTGGTTCTGATCACTATGGACAACATGCTCCGCGGGATGCGGCCAACATTTTGGTACCTTGTCTTGCTCGAGGGGAGCTACAGGTATGTTTTACCCTTTACACATAAATGTTCAAATCTACATAAGCAGTTGCAAGTTGCTCATATGTGGTGAATTTATAGATATAATACTCTCTTCATCCCAAAATAATTATGGGGTTACAAGTATTTATGTGGATAGGGGAGTAACTAATGAAATCTCTCCTTGTATTGTAATTTGATTCAATCACTTCATAGTGGCTACTATACTCAGAGAATATAGGCAGAGCATTGAGAACCATCCGGCCTTGAAAAGGCAATTTCAAGTGATACAAGTATCTGAACCTTCCATTGATCAGACAATTAAGATTCTCACAGGACTGAAGAAGGAATTTGAGGATCATCATAAGGTTTCATACTCCGATGATGCTTTGATCGCTGCAGCAAAACTTTCTAAACTGTACATTAGGTCAGCCTCTTCTAATCCTATTACTGTATGTAGTTATACCAACAATGTGGATTTGAGTATTAACTTTTCTGTTTGGAAAGGGTATTTCTTGTCCCATTTTTTTGTTTTTTTTACGAAGATATAATGATGATTTGACTGTTTTACTTTGTGGGTGATCATTTATAGTGATGATTTCTTGCCTGATAAAGCAATAGACATCATGGATGAAACAGGAGGCAGAGTAAGATGTATGGTAATATTACTAATGGAGAAAAGAAACTGCATTCTGGTAGTGTAGATGAGCCTATTGATGGTATTGGTAGTTCCGACAAAGTTGTGAGTTGTGAAATGATCAAACAAGTAATTTCTTCTCGGACTAGGATTCCAGTCGAAAAAGTATCTGTTGACGATTCCATTTGGGTTCTTCACATGGAGAATATTCTTCGGGAGCATATAGTCGGACAGGATAAAGCATTGCGAACAGTTGCTCGAGTTGTTCGCAGATCAAGGGTTGGCCTGAGGAATCTTGGCCGTCCCATTGCTAGTTTCATTTTCAGAGGGCCAACTGGTGTAGGGAAAACTCAATTGGCTAAGTTACTAGCCAGGGAATATTTTGGATCTAATAAGGAATCAATGATCAGGTTGGACATGAGCGAGTATACGGAAAGATGTTCAGTTTCTAGGCTCCTCGGATTGTTTCAAGGTAACTGTGGGTATTATGAAGGTGGCCAATTAACAGAACCAATCCTCAAGTAGCCTCATAGTCTGACTCTACTCGAGGAAATCGAAAAGGCTCATGTGGATGTTATCAATCTACTGCTTCGGGTTATGGAGGATGGAAAACTAACAGATGGGATGGGACAAGTTGTTGATTTTAGAAACACCATAATCATAATGACGTCGACTAAAGATCTCTACCTTAACAATGTAGAACTGAAGAGAATTTTCAGCCTAGAGTTTCTCTACATGGTTGATGAGATTGTTGAGTTCAAATGGCTTGGAAAGAATGAGCTGGTGAAAATTGTGGACATAATGCTGAAGGAAGTTTGTGAAACGATTGTCGACAAGAAGAACGTAACTATTGAAATTTCAATGAGGTTAAAGGAGAAATTGATTTCTGACGGTTGCAATTATTGCGGTGATTATGGAGCAAGGCCACTCAAGAGAGCTATAACAGTATATCTAGAAGATAAGTTGGCAAAAAGCATTTTGAATGGTAATGTCAAGGAAGGCAATTTTGTAGCTGTCGATGTTGATTCGAAGGGCAATGTTCTTCTTTCTTCAAAGAGTAAGAACATTGGAAAACAATCGTGATAGAAGAAATCAACTTGTAAGGACTATCCAGCTTTGTTTTCTGCTTATTTAGAGGTTCTGGTGAGAAGTGTACTTCAATACTAGTTCAGAAATCAGAGATTTGTGTATTGGAAAACCATTTTTCTCTCTTATAGCAGGAAGCTAATGTAGTATACACAAATTAAAATCTCTTGATGGAGTCCGTTCTATGCATATTCTCTACTAACTATCTACTCATCACTTATTAAATTTTGCAATTTGGTATTTACAAGGCAAAATCAACTATGTAATGTTTGCTCATATCTTGTTGATGAAAGAGGAAAATGCACTTTGGAGTATTATCACTGCAATCTGTTACTAGCATAGTATCGATCTGTGAAACGCAATTGCTCAAGGCTCCATTAAATCCTACTTCTCGCAGTCATCAAATATATATTAAGGGATTCACTTCCAATGGCTTCCATCATGCGATTACTTTCGATATACAGCCCCGCCTTTGTATTACTTTCGATATACAGCCCCGCCTTTGTAATTCCACTTTAGTGATGTGGTCTTGCAATACCTATGTTTTTGAATTGCTTCTTGAATTCGTTTAACAACTCAAAGGATATATTCAGCTCCATAAAATGAAACGAGACTTCCATTCTAGAACAAGAAGAAGAAGAGAAAACAAATCAGTGGGAGAGTAACTAAGAAGGAAGAAACAAAAAGTCTCAAGTGAATAGAATTACCATGTTTTTGAAACATGCTGTGTAAAAGTTTGTGATTTTGTGTGCTCAGTATGATGTATTGAATCTTCCAAGTGTATGTACATTTGGTAATGTGGTTTCCAATTTCCACTCTATCCGTCTTACAAAAATAGTCTACTTTGTTGTACTGTTTTAATTCAATAAAATCGACTATTTTTTTAAGACTAGGAGAGTAATGTGTAACTCTACAGCTAAGAAACAAATCAACTCAACAACATATTGTTATCTCTGTAGACTGCGCCGAAGAAGGTAATTCATGTCTGAGGAAGAGGGCATAGAGAAGTTCATTCCAAGTATCCGGTACACCGGGGAGGCACCAATGGCTACAGTCTTGCCGGTTAATTGGGGACCAAACCTTGGACAGATATATAGACGCATGACCATCTTTTCTCCGGGATGTTATCTCTGTCACATTGAGCAGTTTAACGCTGTTTTGCAGCCTGGATTTTTTCACAAGCTTCATGAACACATCGGTCGTCATTGTTGCTTCCAGTGATGGTTCGTATTGCATGTCACCTAATTCAGGTAATGTCTGAAGATGACATCCGCCGCCGCTGTTCCAATCTCCGCCACTGGTTTCATTCAAATCAAGCCAAAAAGTCTTGAGTCTATTTTGAGGGAATTGGTTAAAATTCGAATCGAATTGATCAATATGATAGGAGGAAATTAGACAAACCTGTAATGCACAGGAGCATAACTCCGGAAGAAGACAAGGGTCTTTCTCAAATCAACTTCCCGACTTATCCAGCTAACCACCGTCTCAATTGACTTACGGAATGCCGTCTCCACGGTCATATTCATCTCCACCTTTCCCGTTTCTTCAAAGTAACAACCCCTGATAATTGATCACACAAATCACAAGATTAAGTTATTCTAATTTAAAATATACGTAATCTTCTGAAATTGAGCAAAGTCAGACACTTGGTCAATTACGCTCTAATGGTCTTTCCGTGATTCCACCAGTGCCCACTGTTGAAGACTATAATATCAGCATCCTTCCAATGGGAAGATGTCCAGGCCATATGATCCAATTTCAGGGTCATTCTCACATTTGCTGGAGCTCCAGCTGGTGGGTGTCCCTGAACCACTAGAAAAGGAGCCCTGTAATACTCAATAGTACAGTTGAAATCCCTGAACTTGAAGATCAAATAGCCTTGATGCTTTGTGATTGGATTTCCATTGACTTCGTATATTGAACTCTTATTTGCAACTACAGAAGACAACATACACAGAAAGGATTCCCATTGATTTCTTCCAAGTGAGTCGCCGACAAAAACGACCCGGCGATTCCTTAATTTCTCTAACATCATTTTTGCATCAAACCTGTGAATCATCATCAATGAGTTCCATCAGAATGAGAGTAATTTACAGTACAAATGCACACAGACAGAAGACTGAGGTTTTAAATTTTTGACCTGGGCAAGTTGCAGTCTTTAGGTTGCCAACGCCATTTAGTGTAGTTACGATCAGGGCGACCATTTTCGGTGCAACGAAATCCTTCATCTGCAAATGGACAATTCTCAGATTGATAAAGTGGATAATTTTCATCCCATATCCAATTCCCCTCAAATATATTACATTCACCGCCTCCTTCTTCAAGAAATTCCACCTTTTTCTTTGCATCCTCTGTTTCATTCTCTGCCTCTGCTTTATTAGATTCTGCAACTATATCCGTCCTGTTAAAATCAGGCTCGGAACCATTTACTAAACTTTGGGATTCTGGAACCACTTCTGTAGCATTAAACTTGAGCTCGGTGATTTCTAAAGTCTGACCATGCATACGAAGAAAACCAGTGGTGATGGTTTTGTAATCCAGAAAACAGATGGCGAAGATTAAGCATAAGCTGAGAAAAAAAGAAACAAAAACGCCCGGAAGCAATGAGGCATCGAGATTGAAATAATGTTTTGATCTCCTATTTGAGGTTTTAGCAGGAGGAACCTGCTCCCTCATCTTTCTAAAACTTGAGTTACTGATCAATGATACTGGTTTGATGTCAGTATTAGGAAAGCAGAACTGTTTATTGGTTCTGTTTGGTGGGCGGATTCTTCAGCCCCAAAAAGGGGCCGGCTTTGGCTTGTTAGGAAGCTAGTTCAGGGAAAGTGCAGACAAAGACAGACGAAATCAAAAAGACAATTGGAGAGAAAGCCTGAAGAATGAATCAAATTCCAATGGGGTGGAAGTGGAACCAATAAAAATGATTGGGACAAAGCCATTTCTGTGGGCCATTTTTTTATGATACATTCATCTCGTATATAAATTCAACGCGAGGCATTAAAGAAAAAAGGAAGAGAACATGAAAATGAGGTTCAAATTTACAGAAAACAACAGAAATTGAAGATGAATGCTCTCTACAGTGGGTCCAGAGGGATAAGCATTCGTGGGTTGTGCGACCACGTTAAAAAAAAAAAGAATTGTTTTTTTTTTTTTTGCCCATTTTTTCTTCGAAATCGACCCCTTTTTTGATTTGATTCAATAGCTTATTGGCAAAGAGAACGAAAAACGTTGACATGGAAGGGTTCAAAACAGAAACTTCCATAATTCCAAATTTTTTTTTTTTCATGCTGGCTTTCACGTTCATAAATTATTGGTTTTGATGTTGAATTGAAGTTCAATGTAAGAATAATTCTCTTATTATTACTTTATTATTACAAGTAGTATTTTAGGATTAGATAGGCTGATAAGGTGACCGAGCAGCAGTTGGAAAAAGATTAGGACAGTTGTTCCGTGCGAAGAAACGGAATGTGGGAACGTGGGGGAGTTCGTGTCCGAATTGCTGAATCACGCCTCCTGAGCTAAGTAATTCTCTCAATCGTTGGCGGACAGGTTAAGTCCATCTCACATGGAACATTTTCATTCACAGTTGGTACTCCATTTAATTAGCTGGGTGAGACATTTAATTGCATAATTTAATTATATTAATAATGCTCACAGTTGACTTTCACCGTACCTACGTTTAATAATTTGGCAAAGACTATATTTTATAGCCTCCATATTATTAGTATATGATCTACACACAACACACTGGTATATATTCTCCGTCCTACAATAATACTCCCTCCGTCCCATAATTATTGTCCAGTTTTACTTAAATGAAAAATTTTATTTTTAGTCAAACTTAACTATATTTTACCTTGAACAACCGGATATACCCCTACATAAGTAATTGTTTAACCACAAAGATTTTATGGATAATGTTTTTTACTAAGGACAAATGTGTAACTTGATCCATAAAAAGTCAAATTGGACAATAATTTTGAGATAAAATTTTTTAGGCAAAGTGGACAATAATTATAGGACGGAAGGAGTATTTGTGTTTGCTGAGCAAGTCAACTAGAACGTCCCTTTAACCCTTATAAGCACATGAACCGAGATTTGGACCTTATAGGGGGGTAGTGTTTTCCCGCATTATGGATTTGGCGGACCAAATTGGACTCGAGCTCCATATAATGAAACTTGTACTATCAAAGATGGCCAGTGAAAAATGATCTTAGAAACATGCTGTGATCTTTGAATTTGCACAATTTTCAGTGAATGTCTCTTTGATTAAGAGGTTCGGAGGAACTTGTTAGGTATAAGTTACAAAACCTCATTGACTATCTCATCTCACAATGCAATGCAGTAGGTTGGTGAACCATAATCCAACGAGTACAATGAGAATGTTATGTGCCATCAAGCTGCCTAAAAGCACCACATAATAATATCAAGAAGACCAGGTCATGAGATGAAGCATCTGTCCAGTACATCATCAAATTCTCAAAACTCAAGTAGTTGAATTTTCATGCTAAATTGAAGGCAAGATAATTGAAACTATGGTCATCTAATTCGATATCTGAATGAAGAAACAGCAGCAACAACAATGACAATGCCAGGAAAACTTTCCATTACTCCTTTATTAGATCGTAACAAGGTTTGCAACATTTTAGTAGTACATCTGATCAAATGCAGTGGATATGCTGATCCACAAACTAAGTAATCATCAGACTCAATCACTCTTGGCTAGTTCACAAAAAGTAGTAACAAAGTGTCATACATGCTGTAATTCCGCCCAGTATAAACAGTCTATCTAACCTACTTTCATTTCTCATCTTTTCCTCCTTCAACTCACTCTGCACTTTCGAGTACAGAAGACAAGACTCTAGGGCCTCGCTGTAGTTCTTGCTTCTCGGGCAACTTAGCGCTTCTTTTAGGACAAGTAAACTGTTTCTGCCATTTACATGAGCCCCTTCCATGTCTCCCAACTGCATACTCAGTTCGGTTAATATGAGAGTTGTCTGCGTGCCAACCCCCTCGGTGTGGATCACTCTGAATCGCATTATTAGGATGCATTCAACCACTTGACACGGAAGAATGTCCTTGGCGGGTAGGACAGATCCGAATCGCATTAAAAAGTCCTTTTCAGTGGGCCAATGCCGCTGCCCTCCTAGACAGCTCCAGCTCGACAGGTTAGCAGCCCGCTTGATTTTTCGGTTCACAACAATCCAGCTTAAGCGTATACCATCGCGGAGATCTTGCCAAAGCTTCCCGTCTTTCCTTTCTTTTTCCATTGATGTAATAGGAGGCAAACCATCTGACACCGAAAGCGTAACTTCACCAGAATGGGCATCATTTTCATGAGCATTCGCGAGGAGATCGATCCTGAACGGGCAGTTGTAAAACCAACCATTGAAGCTGTCTGCATTAGGGATGCCCCAAAGAACTTTTGAGCAAATTGTTTGGTCTTTATATCTTATATCCACAATAGAGACGAAATCTGATGGCGATATATTTTCCAGTTCATCCAGATCGCCATAGTATTCTGCTTCAGTCCATTCATCTGGATATTGGAGATAGTCATTAAATCGAAATTCAGGAACTTCCTTGTTGACAATAAGAGGGAAACAATCTGCATAGAACTTTTTAAAACCGCCAACAGAGGAAATCAAACTTTTGACATCATCCCGGCTAGTTGAGGGCCACATGGAAGAACAAACATTTTCCCATAATCTTTCCTCTTTAGAGATGGACGAAAACGCTGCACAGGCACAGGCTGCACTAGCCAATGTCGCACCGTCAAGACGCCTCAGTATGTCATAGAACAGATCACTGCTTAACGATGCCATATTTTCAACTGTTGCAACAGACATTTCGTGGTTATTTGATAAATCTGGAGAGCAAATCAGAAGCAATTGTAAATGCACATCCAAAGATATCCAACCAATTTTTTAAGAAAGATGTTCAGAATATCTATTGAGATTGTAATACCGAGAATAACAATAGCGAATATAATAACAATAATAAATTATAAATTAAGTCTAAAATCAAATTATCAGCCTTTAACCCTTGCAACTTTCCATTCCCATCAGCTATGGGCATGCTTACTCAAAACCAAAAACAGTCACAGAGGCAGATGGTAATCTCTTGGAAAACAAAAGCATGACAACCTATGGTGATGTGAAAAAGTTTCTTGCTGCAACTTCACACAAGATTAGCAGCTAAAGCCCATCCAAGAGTTCTCCCTTGCCCAGGTCTTAGATTCAGCATGGTGCATTACTTTGAGAAAGTTTCCTCCCTATAGTTTTCTTCGTTTAACCCCTTCTTTTTAAGCTGTTGTTTCGAAAATTTTAATCTGGAAAAAAATCTGGTAATGCTTTGAGCAAATGATTGATCTAATCATAACGACAGGACATTAAATAAACAAAATCAAATTCCAAAATTGATCGTTGTACTATTTTTCAAATGAACTTCAAGCTAATGTTGGCTCATGAGATCAATTGGCTGAGTAAACTTTTAACTCCGGCTTTGCAACACAGAAGGGTGAATGGGAGGATAAAAAACTGATGCTTGCTTCATATTATAAAAGAGACGATTTTTAACCAAAGAAAAATAGACACCTCTGTTTCACCCACAAAAACATGCTTAATTGCACCATGTTCTTGAAAGGGAATCTGTCCTAACTTCTTTGAATTGTTTCATCCATCTCTCGAACCTTCTCCGAATACTGACTGCCTCCGCACTGTATAGGAATTCATATACAAGTGCATAGGTAACCAGCCACAAGACTGACTGAACATTAACAAAATATTCAATGGCCTTGATGTTTTATGAAGTCAAGTTGATAGGTCCATCCATCCCCTTCCACAACCCAAACACAGAACAGAAATCAAAGAAATCCTTACCTAAAGAGCTAAATATTCCCTAAATTCTAGCATATCATAACAGCATACCAATGAAAAAAAAAAAAACAAACAAACAAACAAACAAACAAAGATAACAAGGGCTGACATCTAAACATATCAACAACAAAATGAAGGCACAAAAAAAAAAAAAAAAAAAACAAAAACAAATCCTGCAACAAGAAGACAAGAGACACCTTTTTGTTACAAATTTCTCAAGAAACCCAGTAAATTGAATAGTCAGGCAAATGACATAAGCAAAAGGAATGGGAAATATAAAAGACATGATCAGACCACGAACCTCAGGAACAGGGGATTCTAGAGCTTAATTAATTCTTCAGAGCAAGTAGTATTACACCCAAAACTCTGTATCCATCACAGAATTAGATAGGTTTCCATTTCAAATTCTGTATCATTTCCATGGGGTTTGATTGATTGTTTATGTTGGGAAAACTGAAACTAAAGCATGGTACTTTATGATAGTAGGATTAGGAAGCCAAGGGAGACAAACGCTTTTTGGAGTTTTTTTTTTTTTTTTCGGGTCAAGAAAGAGAGATAAGATCCTCAGATGAATCTCAAAGTTCAGGATTATGTGTAATGATCTTTGTGACACGTTGGGTCCTTTTAAGTATGAATCGATTGGGCCCACTCCCCTGCCACCGGACGATCTTTACGATGCGGGACCTTCTTTTTAATACTTCCTACAGCCCAAAGGCCGGCGGCCCATAGGTGTTTGAAGATATGTTTTTTTTTTGAAGTAGGGAAACAAGATACATTTCTGAGGAAAAAAAATTTAGAAATATTTCTAAAGAAAATTTAGGCTCTGTTTGAAGAGAGATTTTAGGATAGAAATGTGATGTGCGCCGCCCTTGGTTTTCCTTAATCCGAAAGGCCAAAACACAATATATAGATGCTAAACATCTGTCTTAAGTGTTTGTCAGCTCCCAGAATTAAGCTGCAGTAGTATTGATAGGAGTGAATTACAAGGCACTGATTAGATTAAAGAGATGATATTATGGGGTGATCTCGAACCTTCCATTTTGTACGTTACTCCCTCCCTTCCGAAATGATTGTCCAGTCCTGATTTATATTTTTAATATAATATATGTTAAACTACAAATTCAAACTAATAATCATTTTGAGACCAAAAGAGTATTATAAATCCTTGATTTTGCATTGGATGTTTGATTGAAGAAATTTCCAAGCCTATACCAAAGAACATAGATTCACTTTTTCAAGTTATGATCGTTGTAGTATCCATGTAAATATGTAGCCATTTTATTAAGATTATTATTATGTTATTTCGCAATATATTCGTAATAATTAGTACTAGATGCAATTATGCATGATTCGAATTCATACGCAAGTTCTCTAAAAGCACATGTTGGTGGCAATCATGCACGATTTATATGCAAACCCAATCAAAGCGCCCAACCACCCTTGTTTTGGAAGCATCCATGTCCCTCTATAATTCAAGTTCATGGTACACTTTCAATGTCAAAAATGACATATCATCTAACCATAATTCAGTTTCATGTTATCTGTTCATTAATTATATCAATTATCCCCAAAACTTGACATATATCTTGAAGATAAAGTTCTCGAGTCAGATAATTATGGTTGAAATGTAAAATCACCAGAAAAATAAAAGATGGGAAAATAAAATTTGGTAGAGCACTTACCAGTAAAAAATTTTATTTTAAGGAAAAAAAAAAACTATTGCTCTGAGAACTTTCCTTAGTTATTATAATATTATACTAGTATTTATCCCACATGTTGTGTGGGTTATTCAAGATATATATAAATTTAATGATTTAACGATTTTATGACATTTTCGACGGAGCGATATACGTTCAAAAAATTATATTAATTATATAAATTGTAATTGTGTAATTTTGAATGTCAATGTGTTTTGTTATTTTAAGTACATTTGGAATGTTTTTCAATATTTAAAAATCATCCAATATAACTTATTGTTCACCTTTTTGCATTTTGTTGATTTATGATTTTATATTTTTTAAAAGTATTCTCTTAATTTTTCATAATGATCTCTCCAAATATTTCTATCCGTGTCATATCTTCTAAACACTCACTCTAACAGGAAATTTTTTTACTATTTCTTTCTATAAACTTATCTTTATTTTCCATCTCTTTGTGTACCTTTTACAACCTTTCTTTAGAATTTTGTTCGAATATTTTTTCTACAATATAGTGCTTACTATTTTTTTCCTAAATTCGATGACCTCTCTTTAAATATTAGTTTCTTGAAAAATTTGTAACACTTATTAGAAAAATTATTTAGATTTACTAAATAGTATAACCTATTTGCCTTGTGGTTAAATAAACAGAGAATTATTTTTTTAAAAAAAAACATAGAATTGTTAGATGATATTTTATCTAAATTATTTGTACTATACAGTCTTAGATATCGATAATGTTATATATTGTGCCCCGAATCATTATCTGTATTGGAGTAGTATCAAGACTGCTTCTATTCTTGTTTGACTCTGATTCAACCACAGTAATTACATGTTGTTTTGCTTAGTTTCTGCCCAAATAAGCAAGCAAATATTTCAGCCCCTTTGGAAGAAATTTAGCCAACGATCAAAGAACTTCTCTATTCTTCAATTGATCCTTTAATTGATCATCTTTAATTGATCCTTTCTATTCATCTTTAATTGATCATCTTTTATTCTTCAGTTTAGATCATCTTTAATTGATCCTTTCTATTCAGCTTTTTTTTAAAAAAAGGTTGATATCTAATTCTTTTTTCGTCTCTTTCAAACATGTATTAATGGTCCAATTTCTTGTTACCAACTGAAAAGGCCGAAAGGCCAGCAATTAAAATAAAAACCAATTCACTAACTAATAAAAAAGAAACAAAAAAACCTGATTTATTGTTATAATTTAACACATAATTATTGAAACCAATATTTATTGGTGAATTGGTTTTTTTCATCCTAACCGTCATTTTTTTCACATTAAATTAGTTTTTTCTATTTTTTATTTTAGTTGGTTATTTTTTTGGTTTATTAGTTTGAAATTTCTTTTTGGCCACCTTCAAATTTTATTACGTAGAGGAAAGTATACATATAGAGGAAAATATCTATTGTTAGTTTGAAACTATATTATCTTTGGATTTATTTGATCGCGGAGATCATTTTTCCTATGATTTTATTTTTAGACCACATAATATGATGAATTGGGAGGGATGCGGAAATTTTTTTCTTGTCTTGCGGTAATTTAGTAATTAGTGATTGATATAGTTGGTAAAAAATATATTATCAATTAGAGTTTTGAGAAATCTCCCAGTTAATTTAATTTTATTTATAAATTCACAATTTTACATTAAAAATTACAATTAAATGATAGACTGATGTGATTGCGACATGTGGACTTGACTATCTAATTTTACACTATATGGATTAACATATCTAATTTTATACCATTTATTCGATTGAAAACTCTCCTTTAATAATTTTGAACTTATAATAGCTAGCTAGACGAGACAAAATGGGATATAAGATCGTCAAGGATAAGTTTTATTAGGTGACCTAAAAATAAAGAAGGATGCCGGAAAAAGAAGTGACCACCAACAAGCTAAATGATGCAAATAAATTAATGAATCCAAGAAGTAGAAATTTGTTTCTTCAAAATTCCACAAAGAATGACACTTGAGATAATGGATATGGTAGTGTGCACACTGGATTAGATTACAAGGATCAAGCATACCACGTAAGCTTGTTAGGTTATTCCTAAGACTTGAGAGACTGATCTCAAAATAGGTGGCACATGTTGTCGGTTTCTGCTTGGGCTACTAAAACCAATCCCAATGTTTCTATAAAACAAAAACAAAAATAAAAATTATTGGTCATTTTTATGGAACACTTGAAACCCAACCGCAATTTGAAATAGAACGCATAGAAATGGTATAGATCATTTGTGGATCCTTCTTATCTGGGCAAATTATTACATATATCATGAATAGAGGTCAATGTAGCAAAATGCGAATAACAATTGACTCAGTATTTGAGCTTAAAAAGGATAGAAGGAAAAATGTAAAAATATGCCTTAAAGCTTTATGATACCAAACTGGCCTCATAAAGTCTTTACTCCACAAAGCACGACTTAGGTGTTAAACTTATGATACAATAATTGCTATTCAGAGTGGAGTTTATCAAATTCAGGCTGATCAAATTGGTTCAACAGATTTGACCAGAAGCAGTACTTTGGGTCCAGTTTCCCTAGAGTGGAACACGGTATAGCATGAGCCCAATGTTCAATCTCACCAACTTTGGTGCTCAACAAATGGCAAAATCTGCAGCTAAGGCCTCAAAAGCAGTCCAGTAGCCCAGCACAGGGGGATCCCTAAATTCCTATGCTTCCAAATTAGAACTTGATCAAGTGAACACCAAGTACCAACCAACACACTATGTTGAGCCACAGTATGCACTCTAAGTAGGTTTGAATCCCTAGTCTCATCAACACATTGAGTTAAGCGAACCGCTTCTGACTTACTCCAGCTTCAATATATAATGTACCAAGAACATACACCAATAGGAAGCTTACCAGCCAACCCATATGCTTTGTAGCATGCACACACTTCATAAGAGGCTATGCAATAACATTTCTACCGCCAATTGGCCACTCTAGTTATGCTTAAACCAATTTCCATTACATCTTCTATTACTAAAGAATAATTCCATGACCTATTATCCAAAAGACAACACTGAAGACTAAAGCTGGCTCATTCTTGGTCGATTTCCAACTATACTAGTCACAAGATGAATATAGACCTATTGCCAACATAGTTCCAGTTACATCAAGTCTACTATGTGTCAAAGCTTCAATTCAACAGACAATCAGATTACCAACATTCAACCCAATTTCATCTCCGTAAAATCTATCCTAACGTTTAACATTTCTTTCTCGATTCTTCAGGGCATTTCCAAAATCACAAATATCACACGCATCAAAATAGTCAGAAAACGCTGACGAACAAAACGAGTTTGTAAAAGTGCTCACAAATGGCAAAACCCCTATCAAAAGAGCAATTTGACAAAGATCGCATAAATTAAAACAAAATAGAACTCTACCAGCAAGTAATTCGTAGAACCAATTCATCAAAATGACAGAGACAGAATCAAGTTAAAACTCCATATTGATATATTGCGGGCACTAAAAAAAGAGCGTTGCAGAAATATCACAAAAGTAGATATACCACGCAATCCTGGCAAAACAGTGAGTAATAATAATCTTCCTACCATAATTTAGTTAAAGGGGCTTCGAACAAAATCGTAGCCCGCGATTAAAAATAGACAAATAATTTACTCAGCGGCGGCCACCGGTTCTTCAGGGTTTGCAGCCGTCTCGGCCTCGGCAACAGCCTTTTCAGCGGCGGCGATAACTTCGGGCGGTGGCTCAGTTTTGGCAGCAGCGTCGTCAACGTCGTCAGGGTCGACGGCGGGGTCAGACTTGTCCATGGCCTTGCGAGTCTTCTCAAGCCAGGGTTTGAAAGCAAGCTCAATGGCGGCCCATCCAAAAGCTAGGGCGGCGACCACCACCGCCGCAGTTTTTCCCGGGTTCGATTTCCCCATTGAAAATTCTTGACCGCAGGCAAACGAACGACTAGGAAAAAAAAGAAGAAAAAAAAAGAGATAGGGTAGCTCTGTGGTGGACTCTGTCTACTGTTCTTTAGCTTTGAGGGATTAGGAATTTGAGGACGGCGGCTTTCAATTTCATTTTAATATAGTTTTGGAAGTTAATGAATTCCTTTATTCATGGGGAGCATTTGGCAAATCAGAGCCGTAGATTGGCATTTTCGTTTTGGCCTTTTGGGCCCAAAAATGAACTTTATTTTCTTTTATTTTGTAAAGGGAATTGATATTTATTTACTCAGAATGTGAAGACAGATTTCTCCAATTATGCCCACCACAAATGTCGTTATACATATCATCTTTCCTTTGTGTCAAGATTGTCCAAATAATAAGAAATATGATAGGTTTATCAACTTATATCTCGCCAAATGTCCATAATCAAAACTATTATAACTTGTTATTTTATGAGTTATAGATTTTCCAGGAAACCTATGAAATGCATCAACACTTTGTCCATTCATTGTTTTGAAGGTAACTTATTATTTCCTTAATCATTTGGGTTGCGTGTAAGAAACATTGTGTTGAATTAAAAGTTGGACAAATCCCCATTTTGGTCCCTAATGTTTGGGGATAGTCCCGACCGAATCACCATTAATTTTTCTTCACCTAAATTAGTTCCCAAAAAGTTTATTTTTGCCCATTTTTGGGGGTTAAAGATCAATGGGATCTACAGTTATTAAGAAAATTATAAAATATATAACTATTGATGGGATGATGGAGTTTTCCGTTAAATTCTTCTAAATTCCGTTAAAAAGATGAAAATGGGCAAAAAAAAACTTTTTGGGGACTAATTTAGGTGAAGGAAAATTAATGATAATTCTGTCGGACTATCCCCAAACATTAGGTACCAAAACGGGAATTTGGTCCTTAAAAGTTTAATGAGGTCAAAGTTGCAATTGAGAATTGAGTGTGTTTGTCTGTTTGACAATATTGCCAAAGTCTTTTGAAGTTCATTCTTTAATTTGTTAAGTGATATGCCAATTCTCAAATTGGCCAAAACTATTTCTAATCCCCGTTAAATTTCCAAAAAATATAACTTGCTCCTAATCTTCGTTCCACTCTACCACTCCAACAAAATAATCGCCTGTTTGTCTGAATAATTCATTAATTAGCATCTATACTTACCCTAACTCTCGCTAAGGGTTAGCCCTTGAGCACTTGTCTAATACATCAATCAACCCCCACTTTACTTCCTAATGAACAGCAGCGTAGTCTTCTCTGTCAGTAACTTCATTCATTTTCCTCGGATGCGTACACAGGTTTCAGCTCAATCTTGCCTAGCAATTACAAGTTGATTATCACCAGTTCACAATTTCCCGTTCAAGGCCCCAATGTTTAAGATAATCCAGAGCCTTTGCTCTAGACTAATTTCATTGGACAAGAACCACAGTATGAGGTGCTACACTGTAGGAGGCAAGGAGATATACTTGGGGAACGCCTGCAATAAAGAATGGTTATGGGAACACAAAGCCAGCAAGCACCTAACTCATGCTCAGGGGAGAAGGAAATCTATATGCAAGAATATCAAACAATCACAAACTCAATCACCATTCCCGGCCAAAGCATGGTTAGATGGAATCAAAGCCACTGCAAGACATATGATTGAACAAGGATGCACACACAAGTAACAACATTTCAGGAGCTTAGCAACAGCCAAGAGAAACTGAACTAAATCATATCACTCTTACTGTCGAGAAGTTAACTAACGAATATGCAGGAGTACAAAATAAGTAGAATCTATAGTTTTGACAGAATCCAAATCATAACATGTTTTACAAGGTCTCAAAGAGTTTAGTCCACCTAATTGACACCTCTTGCGCACCGAAGTCCCAAAAATTGAAACTGGTACTGATCTAGCGTCCTCGGCCCCTGCCACGGCCACGGCCACGTCCACGCCCTCGTCCCAAAGGCCTTCCTGCAGAGGCAGAAGCGTAACGAAAATTAGGACTGGGGAAGGAAAAGAAAGGTATGGGAGAATGGAATATAAGGTTAAACCTTCACGAAATCAAGTTAATAACTCAATACCTGTGGTTGGCTTTTTAGGCTTCACCCTAGGTGTTTCTTCCACCAGCAAGGTCTCGAGATTCAAGCTGTCTGGGAGGATGTAGTAGCGAATATTATTACCCCTGACACTCAGATGATCCAATGTGACTGGATTCTTTCCCTTTATGGTGAGCTTCACAGTTTTCAGGTGTGTATTCATGCTGATGTCCACACCTGAGATAAAACCAACCATGTATTATCAAGCAACAGAACGGCGCCATCTACAACTACATCACATGTATTCTAAATGCAAAAAATAAAAATATATAACTTAAGAAAGAAGATAGTGTACTTTGACACCTTTTACTAATACTGTACAGATCAGAGCTAAGGCAGGCATTGATAACCAGAAAGTTAAAAACATTGAGCATTCAGACGTAAAACCATGGGACCACATCCCTTAATAAAGCATGCAGGTCATTTCACCCTAAAGCAGACAGCATTGTAGCCGTATTGGAGCAATTCGACTGAATAAACAGATCAGAATTCAGAACAAAACAAGTTATTACCTCAGTTCTAGTGCTCAATTTCAACATATGAACAATCTACATCCTAGCTAGCCTTGAATTCTAATGATTCAACGCATTCTTATAAAACCACAAAAAAGAGTGAGGGATTGAAAACAAAGCTGAGCTACAACAGGATCTTGTTGAACATCAAGAATGCAAACTCTTCAAACGAAAACAAAAACGAAGGATTCACCCTAAAGTATTCTTTTCCTAGCCATTGCCACTTGTGATTTACAGGCTCTGAAACACTTTTTTAATGTTTGCTTTCTACGTACAGATACATGACAATTAACAACATTAATAAAGTTTCAGAACATAATTCAACAAGGCCAAAACATAAAAACAACACACGTTGAAAACAAGTCATGGAACTTACAAGCTTGGCAGTCTAGGTCTAACATTTCCCAAAGTATAGCCTAAAGAGAGCATTTATTGCCAGCAAATTGACGAGCTAGGTTTCACTAATGTAAGCCCCACAACCAAAGCGGCGAAAAACAAATAAAATTTGCTCAGACAAGCAGGACAATTGATTGTGTGCAGAGAGGTGTGAGTTCCTAAGAACTTCGTTCTAGCGGGTCATTTCTCACCATAGCAACATGATATATAGGATAAATATAAGGCCAAAACTGACATTGTGTAAGATATGACAATAACAGAACAAACACACAACAGAAGGGGCAAAATTACCAGCCAAAAAGAGGAAAAAAAGAAAAGAAAAAGTTATCTTATGTAGGAGAATTAACTTCACGCACGTACAAATTAAAGCAGTGAATAAAATCATAACCTTCGACAAACATAACATATTTCCGGCGGCGGAAACATCAAATTACGAACGAAAAAAATTAGGGCAATCTCAATGCTACGGTCGCGAACTAACCTGTGATGGTGCCGTGAACAACTGTGCCATTTTTCAGCTCAATCGACACAGTCTCGTTGTTGAGTTTCATCAGAAACCTAATCACATAAACAGTTAATTAGAACAAGAATTACGATAAGAAAAAATAAAGAAAAATCGAAAAACACTTCGACGGCTACGAAGGGAAGCGGCGTAGCCGGGATGTAGAAAACCAAGAGCAGATTAAAGGGATAATTACCTGACGAGCTTCATCGTTGCAGAAGAAACTAGAAAAAGGGATTTGAGTACTCGATCTGGGGGGAGGGGCAGAAACTGAAGGTAAGGCCGGGCTAAGGGTTTTAGGAAGAGAGTGAGACGGTGGGGGTTAAAAGGCTTAAAGCAATTGACTCTGCTGTCAGCGACGTCGTATTTTAAGAATTTTCCCTCTTTTCCATTTTGTATCTTTCAGCGTCTTTTGGACCAGGCCCATCTGTTTCACGAACGCATGAGAAGGTAGCCAGTTGGTCTTAGGTTTTAATAATCCTATGGATAGAATTAGGAGTCCAAAGGCCCAAACGATATATAGGGCCTGAGCTCGAAAGTCACTCTGCTTTTCGCCGAAAATAAACCATTTTGAATTTTTTTTTTGTGTTATGTTTTGAGTTTGGTAAAGGTAGTGTCTCTAAAAGTTATTACCATCTCTTTTCAAAAAATAATCCAAATTGAGTTTAGTGATTTATATGGGCTATTTTTCTAGAAAAGAAGAAATGTTTCACGATTTCTAATTGAAAAGAAAAAGGACGAGAAGAACTGAAGAAGTTGTTGACAATTATTAAGAGGAAAAGCGATTGATGGAGATGGACTGGGACTAAGACTAATATAGATAAACATGAATTGACGACAGAGGAACATGAATATTGTTGTGTGCCATTGTCAAAATCAACATTACAAATGTTGCTACATTGCATATTGGCCTAATTACCTGAATCAAATATTGCCACCGGTAGCAATTATCCTCTTTCTCTTTTTGGGAGGGCTCATCGTTATTTTCCTTTTGAACTTCTTAGAATTGGCGTCACCCACTAGTAACAGTTGTATTCATTAGGAACACTTCAATATATTCAGATTTGCCTCTCTTATTCCCAAAAAGTATATACATTACATTGTATTCATAATAAAATGGAAACGAGGAAGTATGCAATACATTCATTTTTTTAATAGTTAATAATAATACAATAATAATAACAAAAACCAAATAACTATGAAGAAATTCTTATTACTTGAGGAAACATTACAAGAATTGAAAACAGAGCTGAGACGTCCGGCCCACATTTATTCAAAAAAGAAGGCACCCCTCCTTTATTTGATTCCACAATATTTCACAGGCTTCAGGCAACTGATGTGAAGTTGAAGTTGGCGCATGTAGTTCTGGAACCAAGAAGGGAAGAACTGAATCCCAACCTTGAAGTCGCCAAATCAAACTGCAAAAGATTATCTTCCAATTGATGCCCACCAATAACAATTGAGGTCCTGGGATTAGATCCACCATCAACAAATCCCAGGCACAAAACGTTATCATTCACATACACCATCGAATTCGAACCAAAAATGCTCCAAACCACGTTCGAATTCTGCAAAACCAGGTCGATTTGTGGTACTGCAGGTCCCAATCTCGTGCTCGCAACATTCTGGGAGCTGAAACACACCTCAAACGGAGCCACCCCTGCAACTCTGCTGATGTTCCGCGCTGCAGACTCTGTTATGAAAGCTTCAGTAACAGCCTTGAAGATGGAGGATTCCAATACAGTGTAGGGATTCACAGTACTAATCTTTGTTCCTCCCACACCGTTGCTGTCAAAGGACAACAATGTAGTGTTTAATGACACGGGCTTATTATTGACCCTGATTGATTTGACTCCAATGAAGTATTCGTCTGACTTTTCTCCCTGGCTGAAAACTCCGGCCGTACTGACCGGATTGATTAAGAGCCGAGTGTAAGTCAAAGAAGAAGATGCATCAATGTTTGGAAGCAAATTGTAAGGTCCATCTCCGAAGAAGAGTACTCCAGGGGAATTGGTTGAACCCGACAGGCAAATTGCGAATTTCCTGTGGAAACTAAAAGCAGAGGCCAATTGGGATGGCAGGGCAATCCGATTCCGGGCTAATCCGGCCATTCCGACTGTACCGCTGGCGAGGCCTTGTAGTAGAAAAGTCGGGCCACAAGCGAAGATGAACTGAGGAACGGTGACGGGCCTACCCGGGTTTGACCCGTCGGTTGATGTTAAAATCAGGACATCCTGAGCTACTTCGCCGCTGGTGGAGGTTCTAATGATGGGATTTTCGGGGAATACGCCGCAGACGTTTGTATTGCACCCTGGCTTGGGCGCGTCGGTGCAGTTCCCGCATGAGTCACTTCCGGCGAGGGAGCACTGGGAAGTGCGGCACCTCACCGGGCGGTAAGTTGAGGAGACGTAATTGTTGTCGCAATCGACCCACAAGAATCGACCTCCGAGATCGAGGACAACGTTGATGGAAACAGTGGGAGTTCTTTGGCTAACTTTGGTCACGTATTGGAGCGTGGCAGCATCCTTTTGGACCGGAAGCACAAGTGCGCGAGGTCGGAATGAGGTTTGAGCATCAATGCTCAGATTCAAAGAACAGAAACATAGGAAAATGGAAAGGGTGATTACTGAAAGTGCGGAAGCCATCTTCAAGTTTTTTATGTAAAGGGTTTAGATTTGGTATATCTGGTGAGGGGCAAGTGCTATTTATAGGTTGTTTTTTGGCAAATGTGCATGGGGGATGGCGGTAAAATTTGTGATGCTGTCGGTGGGCTGGTTGATCGACGACCAAGTGCTGGAGAATTAGGACCCGTTCCTAAATTTCACAAAAAAATAATGATTAAAATAATTGTTGAGAGAGATTTGTCTCTAACAAAATATATATCTAACTCGAATTCAAATTAGTTTGGAGCAATAATTTTATATATCGGTATCTAATATTAATATACCAAAAAATCATGTCATGTCGTAGCTAAATCCTTTAGGGTAACTAAACCACAAAATATAATAATTGTAATGTCAATTACCAAATCTTTCACTTTCAGCTAATTTGGATAATTCCGGAATGATACTCAGCTTACGTGCGTATATAGAAGTGCTTTTCAATGTTGAGGCAAACTCGATCGGATATGGTACGGTAGTTTTCACTACTAGGGTTGAAATTCCCATTTAATTTGATTATTTGTGTTTTCGGGACTTTTGCACTTCCGTCAACGAATATACTGTATCAGAATAATAAAGGTGAAATGTGTAAGCGTTCGTGCTTGCATGATTATTAATCATAAAATTTCAGGTTACACCGCTTTTTATCACATTCTGTTTCTTTCTTTCTTTTTTCACAATGAGAGTATTGGTCATGTGATTGTGATCATTTGGAGACATTTTCATGATGTGTTTCGAAAAAATTATTGCTGCATAATTTGAGTTTGACTAAAGATCATCTCCGACTTTGAATTTTCTCTGCTTGATTGGTTAGTTTAGTTTGGGGACACGCAACATATTTAGACTAGTCAACTCTTTACTTCTTGTATCAGAAATTCTCCTCGATCAAGATAAGCATTTAATTGTGACGCAGACATATAATCTCGAAGAACACAGTTCAGCTTATCACTAAATCCTGATCCTTTAATTAATTAATTTTTTACTCTATTGGACACCTCGTAATGTAATTACTAAAGCATGGGTAAGCTGGGGTAAATCTCGTATGACAAATAAACACTTAATCCATCTGGTAAAAATACTTCATTAAATAACTGGTATAAGAGTTTGAATTCGCGAATTAGTATGAAAAATTGATTATTATTGTTCTAGTTTGGATTAGTCAGATCGAACATCAAGTGTATTTTAAAAGTGGGAAAAGGTCGCCATTGTAAGTGTTGCTTCGAGCTTTGAAGTTTTCATTTTGTCAATGACGTTCCATCGAACGCGTTATCCAGTCATGTCCCCATGAGTTCATAATTGATTGATAAAGGATATTCTATCGATTTTATATTAATTATTATTCAATTTAGATTTTCTTTTTAAATGTAATAATTTGAATAAAAATTAAAATTAAACAATTATTTTAGAATGAAGTACATACTATTTAACATTGAAAACTTGGATTAGTTGCTTTACTAAAGTAAATCACTTGGACTAGGTTAAGTTCGTTCGTATTTATCTTTTTTGCATGTGGGGATTTCATTGTTTGTTGTTCATTCATTTTAGTGACAAATGATCAAAATCTATCGAAGTCCATGGTTGTACCTCAAAACACTCCTTCCGAAACCTAACGAATTTGGATTACAATCACTAAAATCACCGCATACATTAATGGGTCAAGAAAATAACCGTTGAATAACATCACGAGCTACAAAATAATATTGTGGACTAACATTCATCACATGTCAAATCTGCTCTAAATCACCAGATACATCAATGGGTTAAGAAAATAACCGTTAGATAACATCACGGATTGCATAATAATATTACGAACTAACATTCATCACAAGTCAAGTCCGTTTTAATACTATATAGAAATTCATCAGGTTTCACCTCAAAATCAATTGAAAATGAAAGGAGTAACCTGCAGAACTTATATATTGATACAAAATATCTCATGATACTGATATGGGACAAAGGGACTTCAACGAAATCTTGATGAGGATTATTTTGAACTGGATCCAACTTGGTAACCAAAATTTTCTCTGAAAAAGTAAAACAAAGATAAGACCAAACAATAACCTAGCACCAGTTTAACACCTGTACGGCTTTACGTCCTTCTCATTGTTTCTTGTTGGTTCTTAATTTCACGAGAAAAAAAAGGGTTAAGCCCCAAAGTATTGAATGTGGATGATGGTCTTTTGAATTAACACGTGCAGACGTACGATCGATAAAAAGTTGGATAATGAAATTTGTTCTATTTTTATTTTTGGATTATTATTTTCAAAATATGTAAGTATTTTGGACTCCTATCTCAAAACCAATTATAGCATAACAAGCCCACGAGTCAACGCTCAAGTGGATTAATAGAAAATCACCACAGCCACCTCCGACACAAAACTCCACCATAAACCAACCGCTCTGATACCATGTCAAGGTATATAAGTATTTTGGGCTTCCATTTCAAAACCAATTGATAATGAGTGTGGCAGCCTTTAACACTTATATATAAAATCACTTCTCTTCACAGCGATGTGAGACAAAATAATACACCTTAACAATTATATTTGTTAATGATCGATACAATTCGCAATCTCCTTGATAAAACTGTTATGAGATTTTACGAAACTTCACCATTATAACTTCCACAGTTGCTTCAATACTATTGTGAAGAACCGTTGATATCATTTTAGAACATGACACGGCATGTTGTACTTAAGCTTGCGACCATTCCTAAAGTAAATAAGAAGATAAAAAAAAAGTTCGCATAAATCTTATCCAGACTTATTAAAGAGTACAATGAATTTTTAAAAATAATCCGTTCAACATTAAACTTGCGAGATCACATATAAATGCCTGGCAAAAATAGTAGAAAAATAAATGCCGTTGAATTTCCTTGTCTGCTTGACATGATTTTATCTATATTAAAATACTTTCCTGTTCTCAGAAAGATAATCCACATCGAAATTTGATATTTGTATTGTTATATTAAAAACAATACAAATCTCAACACATAATATGAACTATTGTTTTGGAGGAAAAAAGAGTGATAGTATAGTATGTCAAACTTTTCATGCATCGTCATGCAATGGAGCGGCAGGTATATACACAACAACGTATACGAAAAGTTGGAATTGAGAAACAGTTCCTTGCTTAGTTAATCCTTCAAATGCTACCTTGCATTTATCTTAATTTATTACTTATATCATTGTTATCTAATTCCCTTTGTTATCTCTTTGAGGAAGTCAAATACTTCTGCACCTAAAAATTGATTAATACTATTACTTCATTGGTATGAACATTTGAAAGACAGCGTATTTTGGTCAAATCAAATTTGCTTCCCAGCTAGTTAAACTTGTACTAATCCGAATCCCAACCTTTTTTTTTTCAAATAAATTTTTATGATTCACGATTTATTAGTTGACTGAATTTGATTTTTTCCCCCTTTTCTTTTTTCCCCTTTTCCTAGCAAAAGGAGATTACGTAATTCGTGACTGTTCCCTCAAACGAAAAAGCGTCACTCATGACACTGGTGATCGACTCATAATCTCGTAGTACAAATACTACTATTTACTATTTAATGTCACTTTTGACTTCTTATGTTAATTTGTTACTCCTTGATTCTTCTGTTCTAATAAAATAGTTTGTGTTAAATTTCGAAATGTGTATTTGTCCATCTTGAGTTTTAAAATTTGTTCCGAAATTATTACTTGTATAAATTTTAGAACTGATATGTACTATTTTTTAAGGTAAAGGGAATAATATTTTTAGACTATAAAAGTAAATTGGAAAAAATGAAACGTATTCCTAACATGCCTAACATTTTGAAGAAGTTTGAAGAGGCAATTGCTAATATAAGCCTAGTTTTTATGGGCATGAAGCCTTTAAGAACTCAACCCTTAAATCTACAAGTCATCGATCCATTTCCTTTTTCGGCTTGCCGCTGACACAATTTTATCCAATAATGAATGCATAATGAGCTTGGTTGCCTGGTAGGACAAAGGTTCTGGGCTTGAAAATCCCATCATCTAAAACACAAAAGTATATATATTTTTAATCGTGGTACAATAAGGAAAAAAGAAAATGACAAGAAATTCTTTTAAATTTAGAAAAATTATAATTATTACGTGATACTCTCTCTGTCCCAAAATAAATTATTGTCCAGTTTCGATTTTCAATTTTAGTTGAATTCATGATAAAACTGAAAATCTAAATGGGACTATAATTTGTGGACAGACAATGCATGGGTTTTTCATAGGCATATTTCTTGAAGAGTCCAGGACAAGAGAGGGCGAAAATCCCCAGTGATAAATTTAGGAGATGACGGAGGAAAACCCGATCATCATCCCCAAAAACCCGGGTGTTCGCTTCCGGTTACCCTCATAAGCCGGAGAGGTTTTTTTAACTTTTATCATCCTTGGTTTTCAAGAAAAGCCCACACAACTACTTTGATTGTCATTATTCACCTCCCATGCATGCATAGACCCAACCACATTGCATCATCTGCCAGTTATTATCTTCTTGGATAACACTGGAAAATTTGATCATTCTCACTTCCTTTAAATGTAATCCTAGTCGGTCACCGCTTTTTGCAGGCAAAAAAATTTGTTAACTTTCTTGTATTGAAAAAGTGGGAAAGAAAAGAAAAAAAAAAAAAACAAATTATGGCAGCTTTCATTACCTTGTTCCTTTTCTTTGTTCAATTCCTCTGTTTTCAACTTTCATTTTCAGGGGTTTTATCCCCGGTGAAGCATGATCATATCACTCGTCGATTCGAGCTGACAGTTCACATGAAATCCCCACTCCAGCCCACAAATTTACTTCTCGATCTGAGTGCTCCCCTTAGCTGGATCGATTGCACCGCAAATGACACCTCAATCCCCTGCAATTCCCTCCTCTGCAACACCCTCACCACCACAACTTCATGTTCCGACGGCTGTTCCCGCCCGGCGGCCGGTCCTTCCTGCGCCAACGCCTCATGTCACGTCATCTTAGCGAGCCCGAGGCGCCGGAGAGGCGTAATGGTGAAAGCGTTAGTCGAAAAGCTCGGGTTACCCGCAACCGATGGCCGCAACCCGGGTCAAATCAGGGTAATCCCTGAATTCGTGTTGTCCTGCTCTAAGCGGTCTGCGGTCAGGGGAATAGTTCCCAAACGAGTCACCGGTTTAGCAGCTCTCGGCCGGTCAAATTTCTCCCTTCCGGCGCAGTTCGGCGCCGGCTCCGGCTCTCCTAACGTGTTTGCACTCTGCCTATCCAGTTCGCCTTCGGCTCCCGGAGTTGCATTTTTCGGGTCACCCGGACCGTACAATTTTTTCCCGGAAGGAGACCTTTCTCGACATCTAAATTACACTCCTCTTCTTCCTAATCCGAGAAACCCCACACACAAACCATCTACCGAGTACTTTATCGGGTTGAATTCTATTAAAGTCAATGGGAAGACAGTAGTACAACTGAATCGGAGCCGGGCGGGTTTTGGTGTGGCCAAATTCAGTTTAGGAGCCCCGTATACTGTGGTAGAGTCTTCAATTTACAAGCTTTTGACCGAGGCTTTTGTAAACGAAACTAATGCCCTGAAATTCACCGTGACGGAGCCGGTGAAACCATTTACCGTGTGTTATGATGAGGCTGATGTTTGGCATACGAAAACCGGCCCGGCGGCTCCGGTCATTGATTTGGTCACGCATGGTGAGGAGAAGCTTTGGAGGATTTTCGGACACAATTCGATGGTGAGAATTCCGAGGAGTAGAGAAGGGTTGGAGTTGTGGTGTTTGGGTTTTGTGGATGGTGGGGTCAAACCGCGGTGGCCGGTGGTGATCGGGTGGCATCAGATGGTGGATAATTTACTGCAGTTTGATCTGGAATCTGAGAGGCTAGGATTTACTTCTTCGGTTATGGTCCACAACACAATGTGTGCCAATTTCAACTTTACTGTCAATAGTGGCTTGACTCAAAGCTTAGTGAAGTAGTGATGTTAATGTGTGCGTTAGCTAGATTGTTGCAGCAACTAGTAGTAACTGTGTTTTTTCTCTACCAAGGAAAGCAAACTGTGAAATGAGGTTATCATTACGTTAAACTAAGTTTTAGTTAAACCCCTATATTGCTAAATTTGCCAAAGATGAGGAAATAATAAATGTGATCGAATTGTCCGCTCAAATTCGAATTAGTCCTGTCCTGGCTGGTATAATGTTGTACCAAAAGGTTTGTTTATCTCTTGCATAGACCACTGGAAGGAACTCTATAATGAATGCAACGGTGATACCAAAAGGTTTGTCCTGGCTGGCTGATATTTTCTTTGCAGGTGACTAAGATCAATATTTCAAATCAGAGTTGGTGAATTCCACTTCATTGGAAATTATTATATTATAGTACTCCACTGAGCAAGATACATGGATGAAATTATTATATTATAGTGCTCCACTGAGCAAGATACATGGATGGAGGTAAGACTATTGAAGAAACAAGATTAGTTTCCTGAACACAGAGTACTGTCAGTACTTAAATAAATAAATGACACATGGAGTATTCTTGTATTGTTATGCATGGTATCCGATGAACTGTTAGATTCAAAGTTACCGCGTTCTTTCTAGTGGAAAAGTCAAAAGACTGCAGCCATGAACTAAAATAATGCTAATTATATCCTTTAGGAAACACTAGGAAATAATTGTAACTCATGTTTATACGGAGTGTAATTTTGTAACGGATTTTTTTGGGTTCATCAGCGGTGACGAATCCAATAGGTCTATCTAGAGTAATTGAATTTACCATCTCTAAAGATGTGTGAATGGTGAAATCATGATATTGTAGAAGTATCATATTAGGAACGTATTGTTGCCTAGTTGGCATGTTTAACATATCTTTCCTATTTACCGAAAAAATAATGCTAATTAAACTCTCTTAAAGAATGCAACCATGATGTAATTAAAATAATGCCAATCATTTCTCTTCATCCCAGTACTATTCAATTAAAAAGCTTCCGCATGCACCTCTATAAATGATGAGGTTTCGACTCAATTGACCAAGTGAAAGCTGCCATCATCAGACATTCACAATGCAAGCCCCTGGAGTGAATTGTTCCATTTCATTCATCTTCATCATTCTCTTGATCCTCTTCTGTTGTTTCTCAGCAGAGGGAAATCAACCCCTGTTTTCACTCATCCGCAAGGACAATGCCACCAAATTATACTCTGTTTCAATGTACTTAGGAAACCCTTACGAACGCAGAGATTTACACCTTGATCTCGGCGCCAGCCTGAGTTGGTTCGACTGCGACCACGGCTTCAACTCATCCTCTTATGTTCACGTTCTGTACAATTCCACTCTTTGCCACATGCTCCATTATGGAGTTCACGGCAACTGTTTCAAGAAACGCGGACCCGCGTGCTTCAACAATTCTTGCGAATTCTATTCTGAGAATTCAGTGACCCAGAAAGCCGCCGTTGGAGATTTACTCGTTGACACATTTTGGTTAAACGCAACCGATGTTGGGAACCCCGGAATCGTCGACCTGGGAGGGATCATCGACTTCACATTCTCTTGCGGTACCACCAAGTTACTGACCGGATTAGCTACCGGAGTCACCGGCTTAGCCGCCCTTGGAAGGTTCAATTTTTCGATACCGGCTGATATGAGCCGGGCTTTCTCTTCACCATGGGTGTTTGCCATCTGCTTGCCGAGTTCTCCCTCCGGCGACGGCGCCGCCGTCTTTAATTCATACGGGCCGTACATCTTGTCGCCAGCTGGAATAGACGTTTCAAAATCAATGATCTACACTCCACTTCTGTTGAATCCAATCGGCGGCACCGTGAGAACTTACCCCAATAGACCGTCGGATGAGTATTTCATCGGAGTGACCGGAGTCAGAGTCAACGGGAAATCGGTGCCGGTGAATAAGACCCTTTTAGAGATCAACAAAAGAACTGGGTTTGGAGGAACCAAGATTACAACTTCTACTCCTTACGCAGTCTTGCAGACATCCATCTTCAAGGCCTTGACGGCGGCGTTCAAGGAGGCGGCTTCTGTTATGAAGCTTAAGCCGATATCTCCTGTCGGGCCATTCAGTTTGTGTTATGCAGCGGATAAAATACCCAGAACGCGGGTCGGGCCGGCGGTTCCCACCATTGATCTGGTGCTGCAGAGCAACAGCGTATTCTGGAGAATCTTTGAGGCCAATTCCATGGTCAATGTCGGCGAGCATGCAATGTGTCTTGGGTTTTTGGATGGTGGGGTGGAACCCAGAACTTCAATTGTGATCGGAGGACTTCAGATTGAAGATAATCTGCTCCAGTTTGACTTGGTTTCTAAGAGGCTTGGATTTACCAATTCACTTCTGTCCCGCAACACTACTTGTTCCAATTTGAATTTCGCAGCTCTCAGATGATTTAATCATCTGTTGAATTATGATGCGACCGCGGTGCCAATATGCCTTCGTATTTGTTGTGCCTTCAATAAGTTTGAAATTGATTAAGTTTTGTTTTGGCATGAAACTTTCATTGTTAGACAACTAGTGACGGAACCAGACCCGATTATTCGTAAGGTCGAATTTTTTTTCTTAAAAATATATAAAAATTTTAAGGTATTTTTTTAAAAAAATTTGCCGATCGCAGGGTCGACGGACCCCCTTTGCTCCCCTTAGGTCCGTCATGAGACAATACAATGAAATACATGATTCTTTCTTTTGCCTTTTTATAAACAATGAAATTCAGGATTCTGCTCTAAGGCTTTAATGGGTAATAAGTCGCCCGATTAATTCAAATTCGAGCTAGCTAATCATTATCCATTTTGAGTGGCGATAGGTAAAGGGAAAAATTACAAGGAAAACTTACAAGGAATGATGTGTTATTCATTAAAACTATCTCCTAACCTTAAATGCTTAAACCCCGAATATGAAATTTTAAGAATGAATGACAATGATCAATTGCTTGTCATTTTTCTTTGTCACAATTTCCTTGCACTAATCATACATTATCTATTTTGATATAAGCTACTAGTGAACCCTGCATTTCAGCCAATACGGATATTGTGGAAATTGAAACAAAATTGCATCATTTGAAGTGGTCACTAACGCTTTTTTGCCACAGAGTACTAAAGCTTGTTCATTCTGTATGGGCTTCATGGTGGTCGACAACCACTCGACTGACTGGACACTACTGATGAGAAATACAACGGGTTTAACATTTGTATTTAACATACCCTTCAAAAAAAAAGAAATATATTTTGTATTTAACACAACGTTTCCCCGAGCCATACGTTTTATATTTATAATAAGAAAAAGAAAGAGAGAGAGAAGAATTAACATAATTTAACAAGAAGTTGTGACAGCTGAGTTCAACATACAAAAAGGCGCACGAAAATCAACATAAGGTAACAAGTCCTGCCTTAGTTCGGAAAATGTGGGTGCAGCACACAACCACAAGATCAAACTCGAGATTTGACCTCTTGAGCTTCAGCAGCTCTAGCTGGTGCCAGAGAGTGATTGAGACATGGTAACAGGTGCAAAATAGAACCTCAAGTGACCAATCGAATCAGTAGTAGTGTAATCCACAACAACACCCTTACCGTACCCAACCTTAGGTTCAACATTTTGGATTTAGGTTTTGCGGATTGGGCGTCGGGGAAGCTTCTACTGGACCCTAATTATGGCAAATGCGTATTCGCCTCTTTTTCTTTAATAGTATGTATTTCGAATCTTCCAAAGATCCCATCGTGAATGTCCAAAAGCGTCATAGGTTGAGGTATTCTCAATTCAAATAATTTACAACATCCACTCTTCATCGACTTATATCCTTAGTTCAGAATAGAGAAAGGCGAACATCACTTTCCTCATAAAACAAAACAAACAGTTTTTTTTTTTTTTGGGAGCAAAATATATACATCGCCCATCTCTTTAAATTAATTTGTTCAAGTGTTCAACTCTGAGAGATTATCATCTCATAATTTCACGCAACCAAAACAAAACTCGTACTAGTACCTGGAAATTTTTCGTACCTCACTTACCTAGTAGTGAAAGTGTTAAGATCATCAATCCCTGATTGGTACGTTCATAACCAAGCAAATGGCATTAAATTGTTACATTTCTGGGTTCATTTACCTTCTTCGTTGTCTTTGTTCAATTTTAAATTTTCAATGTTTTCAACTCTCATTTTCAGCTGTTTTAGTCCCGTTGAAGCATATCCCAACTCTAGCCCACAAATTTATTTCTTGGCCTAAGTGCTCCCCTGAGCTGGGTCGCCGCGAATCAATGACTATTTTCAGCTCAGATAATTCAAATCGGTGTGCATTTTGCAGTTGACTAAAATCTCTATTTCAGATTAGAGCTGGAGAATTCCACTTCCATGGACTCAGATAAGATAAGATTATTCAAGAAGCAAGATCACAATTAATACTGTTACTACTGAGATAAATAATGCTCTGGTTTCCGCGTTCTTTCTAGATCATTAAACAACAGCGACTCCTGCAAAACTAAAATATTGTTAATCTCAGGTTTAATTTGGAAGAAACCCAAAATCCGTCATTTATCCCAAACCCCAAGCAATTAAACACATTGGAGGATACCTCCAGTCCCAGTTGAGACCATCCTCAGATATGCCATTTTTTACCTTTATAATCAAACTCATAATTCCGCATCCCACCATTCACCTCTATAAATCAGTAAACCTCTCAGAAACCGGACATATCGAATCCATGAAGATTATGGGAGGAACCATCTTTACCGTGCTCTTCATCTTCTTCATCACCTGTTTCTCTGCAGAGGGTCAGAAACCTCTGCTTTCGCCAATCCATAAGGACAATGCCACCAAATTGTACTCCATTTCAGCCTACTTAGAAACACCACTTCAACGCAGAGATTTACACTTAGATCTTGGTGCATCCCTGACTTGGGTCGACTGCACCCGGCGTTATAAGTCCTCCACTTACCGCCATGTCCTTTATAATGCCTCTCTGTGTATAGAGCTTGACACCGGGATTTATGGCAACTGTTTCAAGAAACCCGGCCCTGCCTGTTTCAATGATTCCTGCGAATTCTTCCCGGAGAATTCAGTCACTCGGCAGGTTGCGATTGGAGATATTCTCCTGGACTCACTTGCCTTACCAACAACAAACGGAAAGAACCCTGGAAAACTTCTCCTGGATCTGGACTTTGTTTTCTCCTGCGGTACAACCAAGCTGCTTAGAGGCCTAGCTACTGGAGTCACTGGCTTAGCCGCACTTGGCCGGTTCAATTTCTCTCTTCCGGCTCAGCTCAGCCGGACCTTCTCTTCACCTTTCGTTTTTGCGATTTGCTTGCCAAGCACACCCTCTGCCAATGGCGTTGCGATTTTCAATTCCTTTGGGCCGTACTTCTTGTTGCCCGGAATTGACGTTTCCCAATCGTTAATCTACACTCCGCTTCTCCTGAATCCGTACGGAGGCACGGTGATTACCTACGTTAATAGACCGTCGGATGAGTATTTCATCGGAGTGACCGGAATCAAAGTCAACGGGAAATCCGTTTCGGTGAATATGACCCTTTTAGAAATCGATCAAGAATCTGGAATCGGTGGGACCAAAATTACAACTTCCACTCCGTACGGAATCTTGCAGACGTCCATCTTCAAGGCCTTGACCGCAGCTTTTAAAGAGGCCGCCGCTGCGATGAAGGTTACGCCGGCATCGCCGGTGGCACCTTTTAGTTTGTGTTATGCGGCGGATAAAATACCCAGTACACGCGTTGGGCCGGCGGTTCCGACCATTGATCTGGTCCTACAGAGCGAGAGCGTGTTTTGGAGGATTTTCGGGGCAAATTCCATGGTCAACGTCGGCGGAAATACTCTGTGTCTTGGGTTTTTGGATGGTGGGGTGGAACCCAGAACTTCAATTGTGATAGGAGGACTTCAGATTGAGGATAATCTGCTCCAATTTGACTTGGTTTCCAAGAGGCTCGGATTTAGTTCTTCCCTTCTGTTTCGTAGCACAACTTGTTCCAACTTTAATTTCACCAACACCGGTTAATCTACCGTGAACGAATATAACATGGTCTTTCTTTATTAATGGCCCTATGTAATGTTGGTCCATTATTGTTGATTCAGTCATGAATAAAACTATGGTTTTCAGGAAAAACTCTCTTCTATTCGTCCCGGTTAACCACCAATTAAACATTCCCAAAAGGCCTCCTTTGCTCATATTCTAGGATCTGGGACAAATCTAAAAATCATACATGAACATTCAACCAAAAAATCACATTCACTTGTGATACACTCATAATCAACTTTTTTTAAAGGCGAATCAACTTTTCTTCTTATAATAGAAGAAGATGATCAATTGACTGTCCTTTTCCGCCTTGCTCTCGTCGGAACACTAAAGACCGGCCAAAAATGGAACTTCTGCAAAGAGAATTCCAGACAATTGGTTTCAAAGGAAACTTCTTCCTTGGCTCGATTGACTATCGACATATCCTGATCTGTTTTGACTTAAAAGAAGATTTTCAACGCTGCAAGCTTAAAGGTCTATGGACTTTTGACACCCATCGAATGAGAGTCCTAAAGTGGACCACTGACTTCAATCCGGTACACGAAAGCTCTATTGCACCGGTTTGGATCTCCTTCGAAAACCTTCCGATTCACCGATTCAACAAGGCATACTTGTGGAAATTAGCTAGTATCATTGGAATTCCTCTTCAATTGACGTCCCAACCCGCAACATGTCACGACCTTCTGACAAGCCGTCGTCACACTAGTCAAATATTAATTACCTACTCAATACAATTACTAGTAGTAAAGTAGCAAGCAGAGTCGATCCCACAGAGAAGGATATCAAGTACCAGGTTAAAATTATTTCTTATTATTATTTAGATTAACAATTTATCAATTTTAAACTATTCTAAACCTAAAACTAACAATTGTAATTATTTAAGGATATAAATAAGTAACAGAAAAACCTAGGGCAAATGATTCACCAACCGACTATTCAGTTTAACTCAACCTATAGATATGTGACTTTGGACTTTCATTAATCTCACAACGATTTACCTATTTAAGAACTATTCACTGTCGTGATATATTTCTCTTACTCAAACTAACCCTATGACTACTATCGTGACTATAGGATTTAATTAGAGTACATTAAGAACCTTAGAATCTATAGCTGCAAAGACGATATTCCTACTTTCGTGGCCCATTATCTAAGTTTAATATTCCCATGAACTAATGTTAACCTTCAACCATCGTTCATTCAGTTAAACACCTTTTAAGCATCCAAGTGGTGATCAAATACTCACATGGAATAAAAACAAGAATATTAAATATCAACTAATGAAAAAGTCACAATCATGAATTAAATTAAATTAAATAGTACGGCGGCTACATCCAAAATCCTAGATTAAATAATCTAGCTACACATCATCTCAAGATAAAAATAAATAAAAACAAAAAAACCCGGAACAAAAGATCAAATTAAATGCTGCCCGGCTTCCTCCGATGATGCGTGAAGTTGGTGTTGATGGGGTGATGGAGGCGTGGAGGTGGAGAAGGGCTTGGAGGGAGTTTTGTGTGCGTTTGAGTGATAAGGGCTGATTTCTGGTGTTGTGTGGGCTTGTAGATGGTGATGGCTGGTGTCGCGTGGGCTGGGCAAGGAGGAGAAATGTGGAGTGCGGCCGGGGAGGGGGGGGTTTGGTTTTTTTGGTGAAGGGTTTTTTTGGCGTGGGGTTGATGAGGAAGGTGGCTCCGGCGGAGGAGGAGTTTGGGCGTGGGAAGGGTTGGTGATTTAAGGTTAAGTCTTCTCCAAAAATAAAATCCTAGTCCTCTTTTTATAGGCTTTTCTCAAACCCTATTTCTTTAGGAATAAGAAAGTTATTTTTTTTCCAAGCCAATTTAAATTAAAACTCCTCCAACTCTTCAAGTGCTTCAGTTTCATCCTTGAGTTGCTTTTTCTCTTCAATTTAGTCCAAAATCTCAACAATTCTTCAATTTTGGTACAAAACCTAGAAATAAAGATAAAATCATATAAATAGCATATTTGTACTCAAAATATATTGTAAAAATCATAAATTAGAGATATAATAAATAGGTAAAATATAAGCATATCAAATACCCCCAAACTTGAATTATTGTTTGTCCTCAAGCATGCCCAAAAATTAAAACAAACAAAAAACATTTAGTTATTTCATTTAGCGGCCTCAGAGATTTAGCATCATATAACACAAAGACTTCAACTACCTCTAGTATGGAATACCTAACAATGCAAACCATATGCACTTTTAGCCCACACGCTTGTGTGTATGTGTGATCCGTTTCTCAAGGACATCACTTTACATTTAACATAGACAAAAGCTCTACTGCAAATATGCCATTACTTTAAAAACATACTCATATTTCATACCATATTTCAATGCAATGGACCACCAGACATGCTATGAAGTAGAAGGACTTATCTCACAGACAATCTATTCCCCCTCGTAACCCAGTCTTCGGTCCATGCGGCTTTTCTTCAGGACTCTTTCCGACTCAGGCCACTACCCAGAGCATTTTTCCACTCCTATATATAGTGGCTCAGCAACTTAGTGCAGTCTACATCTATTTTTCCTCATCGGACCTGAGGACTCTCCGCTCAGGTTGCCAATTCCTCACCTCTCAATGGGCTAGCATCAACATTGAATGCTCTTCCTTTTCTCCCTCATTAAATTAACCTAACCTCAGAAGCATCCGCCAACACCCCTCCCCAAACTTACTTAACACAAAGTGTCAAAGCAATAAGGTTTTTTAAGGCTGATATTAGGTTAATGCCTTGCTTTTCCTTCACAACATGATGGGTTCCACATACAAATCATAGAAGTATGAGTGAATCAAACACAAATTTTTATGGCATATCTACATTAAACTCATGCAACTATGTCTCAATTTAGGCTTATCCCACAGTCACGGCTAAGTGCATAAAAAGCAGGGTATTCAAAGTAACATATAGAAATACATAAACTAAGCAGTACAATTCAAAATAACCTAATTCTTACATGCTATAGATAATTAAACCATCTTCATCATAGGCCTTTTTGGATTTTTCAATTTTTTTTTTCATTTTTTGGGTTTTTTTTAATGAAAAAAAACACAAAACACACCAAACATAAAACACAAATTCCTCTCCCCCACACTTAAAGTATACATTGCTCTCAATGTATAAAACACAAAAGACAAGCAACCAAGTGAAAAGAAAAGAAAAGACAAATTAAAAAAATGAAAAGAAATGACACAACCTTGAGAATGTGAAGCGGAAAATGAAAATTGTTGAAGTTGAAGAATAAAGAGATCTGTTGCATAACCATCCAAGCATTTTCCGTCACCATTTATTCTAGAGAGTAGCTGCCACGCATAAACAAAAACAAAAGTAAATTTTATCAGGTAGATGATTAAGAAAAACCACGAAAATTTAGAAATCAAAGATTTCCAAATAATCAGAAACAAAAAAAACTCAACCATCACTTATTCATGAAAAATAAAATAAAATAAAGTAAAATAAAATGTTGGGCTGCCTCCCAATAAGCGCTATTTTAAAGTCTTTAACCGGACTCCATGGCCAATCAGTTAGAGTACCCATCTCGATACCAGAAGAAACCATGTTCAGCAGCAACAATGAATCTCTTGTAGTAGTTCTTCTTTCCATGAGAAAATATAAACTTATACGCTAAGACCACTATATCCTCTTTCTCAAATTCAATCTTGTACCATTGATCCTCTTCTTGGTCTTTCATTGAACTATTTTTCACATCATCCTCAAAATCTCTTATACTAGGGACAACCTCACTACATGTGTCTACTTCAAACCCTCCTTTTGAAACTATAGGAATGTTATTCTCATCAAAATCAACTTAATCCACATTTTTGTCACCAACTCTCAGAATGAGCGAATCATGCTTAACTACTATGTATATACCAGAAGAATCATGAGAACTTGGAATATCTGGACTGTTAATCTCTTTGGTCTCTTCTAATTCTTCACATTCAGGGTCAGTTTGAGATGGTGGCTGGGGAGACTGGACCAATGAATCATCTTCAGAAATCTTCTCATTCTTATTCAATTTAAGCAAATTTCCTATAGGATCATATTCCGGCAACCCCACACTCAACCTATATTGATTGACCTCTTTGATAAGTTGTTGGCCTTTTTCACTTTGTAATTCTCGAAGAGCTACCTCTCTAACACTAAGTTGAGGTTGAGCAGGGGGCTGCTGATACGAAGATGCTAACTCTCTCAAAGTGGGTTGACAAGGTGATGACTTTAAGGCTGCTAGCTCTCTCAGAATAGGTTGACGAGCTGCTAACTCTCTTAGAGTAGATTGACGAGGTGCTAACTCTCTTAGAGTGGGTTGAGGAGGTGGTGGTTGATATACTGATGCATTTGAGTGGTAACAATCCCCTTGAGAGAAATATGAAGCATTTTTCTTCTCAATGTCATCCAGCAATTTATCATTTCTCTCCAAACATGACAACATCTTAGGACTCATATACGCACTCTCAAAACCAGAATTATACCCAGCATCAAATGAATACCCTTGATAATCACAACCATAATAAGGATCAATAGAGCAAATGTTCCAAGAGTACGGATCTTCTTGATATGTGGGATAGTCTCCATATTCAGAATTATAACTATAATACGGAGTCTCTGCATATCCATAGTTAAAATTATCCATAATAGCTCAAATATCCTACAAAAATATTGACACAAGAAAGAAAAGAGAATAAAAATAAAAATAAAAATAAAAATAATAAATTAATAAAACAAAGGAAACTATATACAAATCTAAATTAATAAAAGAAATAATCTAGTTTTGATATTGGTTATGCCTTCCCCGACAATGGCGCCAAATTTGACAAGTCGTCGTCACACTAGTCAAATATTAATTACCTACTCAATACAATTACTAGTAGTAAAGTAGCAAGCAGGGTCGATCCCAAAGAGAAGGATATCAAGTACCAGGTTAAAATTATTTCTTATTATTATTTAGATTAACAATTTATCAATTTTAAACTATTCTAAACCTAAAACTAATAATTGCAATTATTTAAGGATATAAATAAGTAAAAGAAAAACCTAGGGCAAATGGTTCACCAACCGACTATTCAGTTTAACTCAACCTATAGATATGTGACTTTGGACTTTCATTAATCTCACAACGATTCACCTATTTAAGAACTATTCACTGTCGTGATATATTTCTCTTACTCAAACTAACCCTATGACTACTATCGTGACTATAGGATTTAATTAGAGTACATTAAGAACCCTAGAATCTATAGCTGCAAAGACGGTGTTCCTACTTTCGTGGCTCATTATCTAAGTTTAATATTCTCATGAACTAATGTTAACCTTTAACCGTCGTTCCTTCAGTTAAACACCTTTTAAGCATGCAAGTGGTGATCAAATACTCAAATGAAATAAAAACAAGAATATTAAATATCAACTAATGAAAAAGTCACAATCATGAATTAAATTAAATTAAATAGTACGACGGCTACATCCAAAACCCTAGATTAAATAATCTAGCGACACATCATCTCAAGATAAAAATAAATAAAAACAAAAGAACCCGGAACGAAAGATCAAATTAAATGATGCTCGGCTTCCTCCGATGATGCGTGAAGTTGGTGTTGATGGGGTGATGGAGGCGTGGCGGTGGAGAAGGGTTTGGAGGGAGTTTTGTGTGCGTTGGAGTGATAAGGGCTGATTTCTGGTGTTGCGTGGGCTGGGCAAGGAGGAGAAAGGTGGAGTGCAGCCGGGGTGGGGGGTTTGGTTTTTTTGGCGTGGGATTGATGAGGAAGGTGGCTCCGGTGGAGGAGGAGTTTGGGCATGGGAAGGGTTGGTGATTTAAGGTTAAGTTTCTTCCAAAAATAAAATCCTATCCTCTTTTTATAGGATTTCTCAAACCCTATTTATTCAGGAATAAGAAAGTTATTTTTTTTCTAAGCCAATTTAAATTAAAACTCCTCCTACTCTTCAAGTGCTTCAATTTCTTCCTTGAGTTGCTTTTTCTCTTCAATTTAGTCCAAAATCTCAACAATTCTTCCAATTGAGTACAAAACCTACAAATAAATATAAAATCATATAAATAGCATATTTGTACTCAAAATATATTGCAAAAATCATAAATTAGGGATATAATAAATACGTAAAATATAAGCATATCACCTTCTATGACACGAGTCTGTGTAGAGTTGGATCTTCTCAAGGAACATCTTATTCGAATCAGGCTAGGAGTTGAAGGGGTTACTTACTTTCAATCAATCTTCTATGAGAATATGCCTCAATATTGTGTTGATTGCAAGAAAATTGGCGGTGATCAGAATCCGTCGATGTCAGTCATTGCCGCCGGAGAACTCCCCCATTCAAATGTTGCACAACCAGTCTCAGCCGACAAGATAGACACCACTGAACACGCCATCAGGTTGGAACAAGTCTCTTCGCTGTTAGAATATCAGGCCATTGCTCAAAATCAAGCCATTGTCGCAACCCAAACCGTAGCTGCAACTGAAACCCTAGTTATTGATCTGCCAATTATTGATCCACCTCCGAAGTTGCAAGAAACTGCCGTCGCACAACAAGCCTCTGCAAACAAGAGAGTCATCGATGACATTGCTGCTGCCACTGAACACACCGCACTCTCTTTGCTGATAGAGCACGAGACCACCGCTGCAAGCCAAGCCCTTGTCGCAACCCAAACCCCTGCTACGATAGAAGCCCAATCTGTTGGAAGAGATGCGGTTGATCTTCAGCCTCTCCTGAAGCCGCTGCTGTGATGGAGAAACGCCAATTATCGATCACAACCCCCAGTAGTGGTGAAAAAGCACTGCCACTGGAAAAAATGAAAAATCGGCATGACTCATTGGTGGAAACTCCATCTCCTTCACAGCCGCTGTCAACGCCACCGGATTCCGTGAGTTTTGCATCTTTCGCGCAATTAACACCCGCGGATCCGGCTTCTTCAATTTTGAAAGATGATAAGTTCAAATCACATGCTGTTGAGCTGCTATCCATTTCTTCAAATAAGGAAGGAATATCCTCCTCAAATATCTCAATTAACAGCTCTTCTCAAAAGTTAAATCCGGGTGCTCTAGAATTTAACTGTCCCCCTTAGTTAAATATCCCAAGTTTATAAGTTTTACTTCCTATTTCAGCCCCACAATAATTCTTATCCAAAGATGATACCGAGGTAAGAAATGATACAGAGTCTTTTGCCACAAATTACTCAATCGAGGACATCAATTCTGAAGGAGATCATAATCGTGCTTTTAATGATTGAGAAGGTGAAGAATTTGACACGGAACGAGAATTGGAACGAGAGTCTTTCTACAGAGAAGTTTCTGCTCCAACATATCACAATCATTCAAAAAAAGTCAAGGCTAAAAAGAAAGTTCAAGTTCGTCGGTCTGCTACATTGAACAAGGATTCGACTTTACTTTAAGATCAAAATTGTATTTGATATAGGGTTTAGTATATTCGCTGCCCTATTTTTTCTTTATTATTAATAAAATTATTTTTTTATTAAAAAAAAAACTATGGTTTTCAGATTGCTTTGCGTTTGTAGCTTTCATCAGTCAGATTGGCCAGCAAAGTGATTCTAATCTAAGCTATTACATTTCGATTTTCATTTTTATTTTTTTTTTGGTAGATGATTTTTATTTTTATTTTTATTATTTTCACTGGAGGAGGCCTAAAATAACAACTATTTATCGGAATTGAGCTCAATAGTAACAACACTACCCTTGTACTGTATTATAAAGACAAGGGACCTATGCTAACAGATCGAGGAGTTTTCAGTCCTGATTTTGTGCTAACACCTCAACATAATGCTACGACATCTGAACAATCAAAAATTAATCGAGCTAGCCACTTGATCATTCCAATCGATTTTATTCAGCTAACATACTGAACAGAACTCGGGAATGCAACAAAACCGAATTTTCTTACAATCAAGTTGTTTAAGTGCTGATTTTACTTTTCTTTTTTTTAAAAAAAAATAAAATAAAATTTTTTAGGATTGTATTTAACTCCATCTAAACCTATGACCTACGTGTGATTGATAAACACTAGTACTAGTTTAGATTAGTGCGAAACTCCACTAGTCAGTACAAAATACTCTCTTTATCATAAAATGATTATTTTAGATTAGATTTTCATTTTTAATACTATTTGAATTAAAAATGAAAATTTGAATTTGTGAATCATTTTGGTGGAAGAGAGTATAATGGTTTCTTTTTCCTTTTCTTTTCGTTTTTATGTCTACTAGTGTGTGTCCCACGCTTTGCGCGACTTTGTCAATGTTGAAAATTTATATTTCAAAAGAATTGATTAGATAATGTAGTTACAAATATACCGTCATTATTTTCTTAAAAAAATGTAGTTACTAATATTTCTTAAAACTGTAATATTTTTTTGATTAATCATTTTTAGATCAAAATGAGAGGTATTAATATTATTTATGAGAGGTATATTTGTAAGACCTGGTAAAAAATATTACAACAAAGATTTTCAAAACTTGTATAATAAAAATTGTCATTACTAACTAATGTTATGTTTGGTTTAAAAAATATATTTAAAAAATGCGTAAATTATGTCTAGATGCATATGGCCTATTTTTATAGGCAAGTGGACTTTGGGAATTAGATGTAGTTCTAATAAAATATGAGACACAACTAATCGTCCTTGAAAATGTAAAATCGATAAACTTGAAAACTAAATAGCACACAAAGGAACTTTAAGGGCCAAAATGACAATAGGTTGAAAGTTTAAACTCGTAAATGAAAAGACTTTTGAAGTTGAGAGTTTCTCAGCAATTTTCAAAAATATTCATTTTCAAGCTCACAATCAGGAATTTGTAATATCTTTAAAAATCTTATATACTCCCTCCGTCCCACAAAAATAATCCAGTTTGAAATTGTACAACTTTTTTAATTTGGTCAACACACCAAATGTACAACTCATTTCATTCCCCTAACTTCCACTAATGCCCCTTCTAGTTATTTCTATAAAATTTAACTACATATGCATTTATTTTACAACTTAAATTTGATCAAAATTTTTATCTCAAAAAATATTGACAATGGATTTTGATGGAAAGATCTCGTTACGTAGATTAATTTGACATATAACACATTTTTTAATTATTCATGTATTAAAAGATATAGTCATTTGATAAAAAAAGAGAAAAGTAAAAAAAATGAAAATCAAAGGAAGTGCACCTTGTTTTTCATACCACTACTATTTTGAATATTTAAGTCATTTCAATTCAATGTATTTTGACTTTTGTTAAACTGGACTATTTTTTTTAGACAAGATTTTTTTATTAAATTGGATTATTTTTATGGGATAGAGAGAGTATAAATAATTTATTAACTGTTTACAAAAAATTTTAATTAATTAATAATCAACCAATTAGCAAATGACACATATTAATTGAGACTTGATGGTCTCAATGAGCTATACGTGTCAATTATCTTTTTGTCCTTTAATATATATAATGATTCTTAAATCGATTCAAATGTTGCTCCGATATTTCATTCATTCACCTTTACCATCCTTATGAGCTTCCTCTCTGTTCTGCCTAACCTTTGCAAATGGACATCACCCTTGTTTTCACCCATTCACAATGATAACGTCACTAAATTCTTCTCCTTGCAAGCTTATATAGGGAAGTAGGAACCCTCTTCACAAATCAAAAAATAAAAAATAAAAAAGAAAAAGAGAGAGGGTTACCGACTACCGTACCATTCCATGATGTTGGACGTGGATGAAGTTAAACAAGCAAGGAGCACCATGATTTTGTTCTTCTTAGTTAGGGTTTGGGTCACCAACACAATGAACCGACGCCCCTCACCCCAAAACTTATAGAGTTAGCACCTTATAGAGTTCTTCTTAGTTAGGGTTCTTCTTAGTATGTATTTTCTGTGCTTTACATACTGAAATTTAACTCTTTTACTCTTTTACTCGTTTTGTTTATAAATACACAAATTGTTTCGACTTACCCACAACTGACCGGAGAAACTCCGGCAAAACACTGGCCCTGGTTTCTAATTTCGAGCTCACTTGTGCTAGGAGTTTTAGAACCTATTTGCTGACCGGACTTGCTACAGAGGTCACCGGTTTAGCCGCTTTTCTTTCTCTCTTTTTTGCTTTTTGTTATTCTTTTTTTTAACCATATATTTTGATTTATTAAGCCACTACTGTGTTTAGCTAATGCAGATATTGTGGAAATGAAACAAAATTGCATCATTTTAAGCGGCGGTCCAGGACTCAATTCAGTTAAGGTTTTTTTGCAAAGGACAGAAAACTAACGCTTGTTCAGTATTTCCAAAAAAAAAAAAAAATTTAAAATAATTCATAGTTCATGTTAGAAAAAAAGAAAAAGAAATTTTATCAATTTTGTTTGTGCTTCAAAACGACAAAGACAATGACTCAAGCCACCAATTATGACGCGTGCAAGAGGTATTATCCTCTCAAATCATCATCATTCATGCCCTTTACTTCATCCTTTCCTAGGACCAACATACAGATCATGAAAGCAACTTCTCATTGACTTATATCATTAATAGTTCAGATTAGAGAAAGGAAAACACTTCACATTCCACAAAAAAAACAAATCAAAAAGTCAATTTTTTTTTTTTTAATAAAAAAATTTAATAGTACATACCACATTCTTAGTTACGTTACTTAATTCTAAACTTTGATTCTCCTCTCAGGTTCAAATCTCGGTTCTGAGGTTTCCGCGTTCTTCAACAGAAGACTTGCCGCAAATGCGAACTAAATTCCACTGAATTCCTAGTACAACAACCTATCCCAGTTAAGACCATCCTCAGATAGCCATTGTTCTTCAACTTGATGTTTTATAATGTTACAAACTTGAAAGATTATCAGCTCATAACTCTTCAATGCAGCTATAGATTTCGTGTAACTGAAACTGGTGAGTACCAATCTTAATGTTCTCACTCAAAATCATGGAAATTCTTGCGGTGAAAAATGGGTTCATTTCACACTCTTTGACCATCCTGCTCCTCATCTGCTTCTGTATCTTTTCTGCAGCTCCCTCTGCTATGGCAGAGCAGCCTCTGTTTTCACCCATCCACAAGGATAACTCAACTAAGCTTTTCTCCATGCAAGCTTTCCTACAAACTCCACTTCGACTCAAAAACTTATTCTTAGACCTCGGCGCCACCTACACTTGGTTCGACTGCTCCAACTACACATCTTCCACCTACCAGAACATACATTATGATACCACTGTTTGCCTACAGCTTGATACCCTGATTTCGGGAAACTGTTTCGAGCCGCCGAGCCCCACCTGTTTTAACGATTCCTGCGAATGCTTCCCGGAGAATTCAGTGACCCGTCAGGTCGATATTGGGGATATACTTCTTGATACACTTGCTTTACCCAAAACTGATGGTAAGAACCCTGGAAAACTGGCCCTGATTCCTGAATTCGAGTTTAGTTGTGCTAAACCCAAGCTGCTCGCCGGTTTGCCTGCCGGAGTCAACGGTTTAGCCGCCCTGGGAAGATTCAATTTCTCTTTCCCAGCTCAGATTAGCAAAGCATTCTCTTCACCTTTCGTTTTTGCAATTTGTGCGCCGAGTACACCGTCAGCCAACGGCGTCGCCGTCTTCAATTCCTTCGGGCCATATTTCTTCTTACCTGGAATTGACGTTTCAAAATTACTAACATATACTCCGCTCCTCTTGAAGCCGTTTGGCGACACTGTCATAGGTTATAATAGGCCGTCGGACGAGTATTTCGTCGGAGTTACGGGGATCAGAGTCAACGGGAAACCAATCCCGATAAATCAGACCCTTCTCGGAATCAATCAAACTACCGGATTAGGGGGGACCAAGATTAGCACCTCCACGCCGTATACAATGTTGCAGACATCCATTTTCAAGACTTTCACGGCGGCGTTCAAGGCGGCGGCGAATGCTCTTCATCTCAAGTACGCAGCGCCGAGGAAGCCATTCAATCAGTGTTATATAGCAGATAAAACACCCACAACGCGCCTCGGACCGGATGTTCCGACCGTTGATCTCCTGTTGGAGGGTAACGTTGTGTGGAGTATATTCGGCGCGAATTCGATGGTCAAAGTCGGGCAGAACAGGTGGTGTCTTGGGTTTGTGGATGGTGGGTTGAATCCGCATACGCCAATCGTGATCGGAGGACTTCAGCTCGAAGATAATCTGCTCCAGTTTGATCTGGTTTCCAAGAGGCTTGGATTCAGCAATACTCTTCTGTCACGCAGCACCACTTGTTCCAATTTCAATTTCACCACAACAAACTAATTATATCAAATGTGGTGAAATTTGTGTACTCCCTCCGTCCCATAATTATTGTCCAGTTTGAATTTTTATTTCTAGTTCAAATTGTACTAAAAGTGAAATCCTAAACTGGACAATAATTTTGGGACGGAGGGAATATTTGCTTTTGTTTTGGTTATCATTCTAATTTACTCGCGTGGTAGTGAAATAAACTATGTTCTGTTCTGCTTTTAAGCAAAGTTCTGGAAACTTTATAATGCTGCTAGTTTAGCAAAAAAATTTCAGTATCGGTTTGGTTAATGAACAATTTGCAAACTGATGATGATTGTCGGGATTGATCCCTAGCTCATTTTTAAAATACACGGGTAGATTCGGAGGAAAAATTGGGGAAAGTCGGTTAAATTTTCCGGCAATATAAATAAGGAGAGCTGCGCACCTAATCTCAAGGAAACATAACAGCATTTTGTCTTTGTCCCCTCCTCAGCATTTTGTTTATACTGTGTTGGGAGCTAAACAAACTTGTTTCTGGTTTTTTCTTGTAGGCGCAAAGGCTTTGGAGGTGTTGCCGCTGGAAGAGCCAGCCTGCGCTCCGAGTATGCTCCCTTATCCTATACGCATTTAATTCTCTTTTATTGTGTCGAGTGCTATATTTCAAGTCAAATTTCTGAAAGCAAACTATTTAATGGTTTTTGTAGTAAGCGCAAACGCGGTATGTCTGTAACCGAAGCTGCAAACTTGGCCAAGAAGGCTCCATGCTATGCTGCAGATAGTGCTCCGATGCATGGGGATGTTGTTACTGGTATGTTTTCCGATGTCCTGGCTGTTGTCTTTCTTGCTTGTTAGTCTGTTTCTCCATTTATATCCCTGATGTGTGCTTTTCCCTTTTTGTCAAGTTTACTACCTAGGAAGTGAAGGTTGCAAGAAGCTGCTTGAGGATGATATGGAAGCATGGCTACAGGAGAACACCAAAGGCTCAAGGAGGAGGTTCGAGGTTATAGGACCAGGATGGTGATGCAGTAGTTTTTAGCCTTTTGGTGGGTGCCTGTGTGGGAGTTGTACCCGAGATTATTAATCAGTAGGAGATACTCCATCAGTTCCAAAATTATTGTCCATTTTATCAAAAAAAATTTATCCCAAAATTATTGCCCGATTTAACTTTTTATGAGTTAAGTTACACATATACCCTTTAATCAAGAACAATGATTTATCTGCAACTTTTCCTCCTTGATATTTCCCATTGCACAAAATACTATACAAATGACCTACACATAAAATAAAGGCTAAACTCTGACGGCCAAGCGGTGGTGAGATGAGGTTCCCTGATTATCGCAAAAAAAATATACAGAAGAAATTCCAACATAGGAAACCGCAAATCTTGTCTAGATCAAAATCGCAATCGATCAAGTCAAAGGACATCCCGGGAAAACAGAATAATCAGAAGGATGGGCGTCAAATTGAGGTTCACAGTATGAAGTTTCTCCAAAATAATCAGATCAAATTGAAGTTCACAGTATGAAGTTTCTCAAAATTCGAGTGAATTCATTGAAAATTTAGATCTATAAAGCACAAGTGATAGCTTTACCGGTGGAAGCTCTATTCGATCTCTGCTGGCGAGAAGCTTTTCGAAGAAATAAAAAAAAAAATTATCTTGATTGAACTGCAGAGTAAAAAGATTCTCCAAACTCAAAGTTACTCAATTGAAATTTGGTTTAGTTATAGTTAGGTGCCTTACTGAAGACATATGGATATATTGTTGTGACGTTGTGAAATTGATGATGACTTTGAATTGGGGGAGCTAGAGTGAACGGAGTATAGAAAGTTCTTTTGGTGCGCCGGTGTAACCAATTATGCAGGGGTACATTTGGAAATTTGTGTCAATATTTGGTTGAATTTGACCAAAAATAAAATCTTGAATCTTAGCAAAACTGGGCAATAATTTTGGGACGGAGGAAGAGTGTTTTATCTTTGGGCCCTCTATCTTGTATACTTAACATTTGAAGAAGGAATTTGAATTGTAGTTGATACTTGTGATAATGTATTCTCCGTTATGTTTCGTTCGAGAAAAGAATTGGATTTTCCTCTGGTTTTTCCCTTGGGATGTTGAATTTGACGTTCTACGCACAATCTTCTGATTGGGCCTCTTGCTTGAGTTTTTTGTACTTAGCAGAGTGGTAATTTACTTGATTTGTGCATCATCAATCCTCTTTCCTGCCATGTTCTGGAAACTTTATGATGCTACTAGTTCAAGACAAAACTTCCGCTATCGGTTTGGTTAATGAAAACCAGGGACGATTTTGCTAACTGATGATGATTATAATTTGATCCCTAGCTTAATTTTAATGCACATGTACAGTCTAAAGATATGACTCTACTGTCAAATCTAACACGATGTAGATAGCCAAGTGAGTCGGATATTAATAAAAATAGAACTGTAATATATTATAGTGCAATAAACTAAGTGATAGCCAGCTTACAACTACGCATGATGAATAGACTTGACCCCATTGGTGATGCAGACAGTACGTTCCAATCAAATAATTCTACAAGGAATCTAAATTTACAGATAATGAAAGCCACAAGTAATTCACATTGACCAATATTTCCACTTAGAAACATGAAGTCAACTAATGCGAGGGAAAAAAATCTCTATCAAATCTCTCCGTAGTTTGTGTCATTCTGATCCCATACGTTTTGAGGTTTCCGCGTTCTTGTACACAGAGATAGGTGGAATGCGAGCTGAATTTGCAGTGAATTCCACTCTTGAAAGATACCCAATTCATCATTTCTCCGAGAACGGCACCCACCCCAGTAAAACAATCCTCAGATACCCATTGTTCTTCATCTTATTTTATTCATTTCGTAACTTAGAATGCAACTAGAAATTGGTGAACGTGATAAATATTCCTGATATTGCACACTCATAAGTAAGCAACCACATGGCAATAAAGTGCTTTATTTCATCCACTTACACCATTTCCCTCATCTTCCTGTTCTGTTTCTCCCCAGCTCCCTCTGTAAAGGGACAACAACCCTTGTTTTCACCCATTCACAAGGACAACTCAACTAAATTGTACTCCATTCAAGCTTACTTTGGAACCCCTCTTCAACTCAGAAACTTATTCTTAGACCTCGGCGCCAAATACAATTGGCTAGACTGCACTGGCTACCAATCATCCACTTATCAGCACGTTTTGTATAATGCCACTCTTTGCGATGAGCTCGATACCAGGGTTACCGGAAACTGTACTTCAGATATACCCGGCCCTGATTGTTCGTACGATGCCTGCGAATTGTTCCCTGAAAATTCTGTGACTCGCAAGGTCGGTGACGGAGAAATCCTTACCGACACACTTGCTTTACCCACGACCAATGGCAGGAACCCGGGCAACCTTGCTCTGGATTCCAGCTTCGCGTTTGGTTGCACTAATACCCAGTTACTCAGCGGTCTGCCTTCAATCGTCACCGGAGTAGCTGCCCTGGGAAGATTCAACTTCTCTTTCCCGGGTCAGGTTAGCAGGGCATTCTCTTCACCTTTTGTGTTTGCAATTTGTGCGCCGAGTACAACCTCAGCCAATGGTGTCGCCATCTATAATTCCTTCGGGCCATATTTATTCTTACCTGGAATTGACCTTTCAAAATCACTTTCTTATACTCCACTCCTCTTGAACCCGATTGACACTACCATCATAACTTACGTTAGGCCGTCGAATGAGTACTTCATCGGATTGACGGGGATCAGAGTCAACGGGAAACCAATCCCGATAAATCAGACACTGCTCACCATCAATCAAACTACCGGATTCGGAGGGACCAAGATTAGTACCTCCACACCGTATACAGTCTTGGAGACATCCATTTTCAAGACTTTTACGACGGCATTCAAGGAGGCGGCAGATGCTCTCAATCTAACGTATGCAGCGCCGCGAAAACCATTCAACCAGTGTTATAGAACAGATACGACCCCCACAACGCGCCTGGGACCGGCTGTTCCGACAATTGATCTCCTGTTGGAGGATAATGTTGTGTGGAGTATATTCGGCGCGAATTCGATGGTGAAGTACGGAGAAAGTAGGTGGTGTCTTGGGTTTGTGGATGGTGGGTTGAATCCGCATACGCCAATCGTGATCGGAGGACTTCAGATCGAAGATAATCTGCTCCAATTTGACTTGGTTTCCAAAAGGCTTGGATTCAGCAATTCTCTTCTGTCCCGCAGCACAAACTGTTCCAATTTTAATTTCACCACTAGCAATTGATTTAATATGATGAAAATGTGTTTGTCCTTTGTTTGGCTTTTGTTCAACTGATGAATAAACTATTTTTTACTTTACTCTCTTCATGATCAATGATTAAAGAATTCAAGGAAATTCGCAAACAATTGATTATATTCTGATCAACAACTTAAATGACATGGTAATATGGTATGATTCTAAGCCAAAGTGAAGTATGTTCAAGTCAAAGTTGTTTCTTGACATGAGCCAAATTCTCCAAATCGAAGATGGCAACTTTCTGTACTGGTTACATGATATTTTTGCTTATTGTAATACAGTCAAACCAAAATTGAGCCCTCTGAAACAATAACTGCTTGTCCACGTAGAAATACTCTTTGATTATTGGTGTCCAAATGGATATCAATTACACCACCTCTGGCTGATGCCTGAGTTAAGAGAAAAGCAGTCCTAATTGGTAAATAGATCACTAATTTGTAATTCCTAACTTCTTTATATAATAACTTCCCCAAAATTGCAACTTTTTTTTTTAAAATAAAAAATTCAAGCTGAAACCTGAAGAGATATCAACGATCTCTGTGTATTTGTGTCCCGGGAAGAGAGCAGAAAATCAATTACCTGATATGCAACAAAATCAATTTTCCCAAGCTTCTTGCTCCAATAGGGTGCTATGGCACAATGAGCACTCCCGCATACAGGATCCTGAAATTACATAAACAAATCACTGAAAATGGGATTATGAACTCTCTATTCCATTACCACAACACCACATGATAAAGGTCAGTTTGCTCAAATGAGTGCAAAAGCACTTTTACTTCTCATACATTATTATCACAGTTCACGGCAATATTTAATCTATCAAAATTCACAGAGCATTTAAAGCAAGCTACATACGCTTGATTCTATTATCAATAAGCCACACATATACACAATCGTCCATCAAATTTACCTCGTTAACCCCGAATTTCGGGCAAAAGAATCGACTGTAGAAGTCAAATCCTGATTCAGATGGTGCTGGTCCTGTAATAATTATCCCTCTGCCTGGGCATCTTTTGACCTCATCAAACTCTGGTTGTATTTCTGCAACTACTTTGGCTGATGGGAGCACAACCTTCCCAAAACCAGTTGTTTAATTACATTTTCACCATTATAATTAATATCAACCATGAATTGACCAATAAGTACATGATTGATAAATCTTACAAAGAGGTCTTCTGCAGTGGTGGTCTTCTGAACCTCGACTATAGAAGCACCATTCAGACTTTTGGAGATTTGAGAGACATCCGCAGAATGACACTCCGCAATGTGGACTACAGGAAAATCTAATTCAATAAAGTAGTCATCTTGGTCATCGCCATGGCCATTGCTAGTATTGTTAAGGTCATTTACAGCACCCGAAGTTACGGATTTCAATAATTTCTTGGCAGTCAAAACCCCCGAATGTGACGAAAACTCAATGATATCGGATTTTACAAGACCATAACTAAACAGAAAGTGAGAGGCTGCTAGAGTTGCATGTCCACACAGTTGAACCTGCCAAAAACAGAATAGAAACCACAATTGCACTTTCTATTACATTCATGACAAAGAGAGGAAAAAAACACACACACACACACACACAACAAAACAGCAGAATGAATTGGGTTCATTTTCTTGTCCAATTTGTTTGAGTGGGTGACTGACCTCAGCTACAGGGGTGAACCAACGGATTGCAAATCTCGGGGAAGTTGACTCAGAAGACTCCGAAATCGGGGTGAGGTAAGCAGTAGTGGGGATATTGAACTCGGTGGCGACGGATTGGAGCCATCTATCATCTTTGACATCCTCCAACAAACAAACAACTGCCGGGTTTCCCTTGAAGGCCTCTCCGGTGAAGGCATCCACCTGTATGGATTATTGCGGTAAAAACTATGACTTTGCTCAATAGAAAGTTAGAATCAACGATTCACGTGGCTGCTTAATTGAAACGTGAATTGAAGTGAATTTATTGGAAGAAGGAATGGCATGGCTAGCATACCACACAGAATCTAGTGGAGTTTTTGGACATTGGAAAAGCGACTAACTTCCGATAGTTCCTTGACTCACCGCCGGCGGACGGCACCGGACTAATACCTGGAATTGTTTTAGTTGGAAATGTTTTTGTTGACTTGCCTGGGAAAACTGAAAAGAGAAGTAAAGTTAGCCAAATCATAGATAGTAACGAATTTTATTAATTACCTCAATCATTGTCCTATCTTCTTGGCTTCTCGTACTTTGCCCAGTTTGCCCTTCGCCCCACTTTTGTCCAAATGAAGCAGTTTATTTCCCGAAGTATTCATTTTGGATTTGAACTCTATGTTCAGCTGTGTTTTTTTTTTTTTTTTTTTTGGTAGCAATGATGAGGAATTCAGTTTGGGAAATTTTACGGCCGGAAATCACTTTTAAATTCCTTCGAGGGGAGAGAAAATGAGAGCAATAAAAGTCAATGAATGTACTAGTTTGGCTGAGACCTTTTGGAACTGTTATTTTTCAGTTTTCAAGAACCAACCAAAAAGGTTGGAGCCTAAATAAAAGAAAGGCCTAGAAGTCAAGAAGAAGACCAAAAGGCCTTGAACTGCTGCCAGGGGTGAAGAAAATCCAGCACTTTGTAATAGACGGACCTATGTTACCTGGACTCGGATACGGGTGTCGTATCGGGTGCAGAGATTCGAGTGTCCGACTCGTCAATATTATTAACATCTTGGACATTTTAAGTTGAAATGTCACACCCGACACTCATACCCATACCAGTGTCGACACGACACGACACGGATATTCTCCCCAAATAGAAGAGTCCGGATAACATAGAGACGGACAAAAGCCATCAAGAGGAAGTATCTACGTACTACTAACTACTCCAGTCCAGTAACTTTGATGGTCGTTTATCGAAAAAAAGGGGAAAAAAAAAAACGAACTTTAATGGTCTGGCTTGTAAGTGTCAAAACTGAAAAAGAGCCATTTGTATATGAATGACCACAATCACTAGAAAATCTGGTATATAAAGCTCCATAGAGAATAAAATCACGGAAATCTTAATTAACAAGACAAACCGCCTCCTCATTTAATACTACCTCTCTTATTCCAATTAGCTTGTATAGTTGTATGTATTGGTGTAGGTTTTCCCAGTTTCAAGTTCCGCCTTGTTTGACCTGAAACTAGCTGCCAGCTTTCCACTGACGCGGCTTGGGAACGAAAATGTTATCATTTGTCAATTTCAATGATCCCAAATGGATATATCCCTAAAGTCCTAACTTTGATTTTCCTTCCCAATCTCCCAGTTGAGACAATCCTCAGATATGATCATTCTCCTCCAAACTCAATGTCCTAACAGTAGTAACTCAGTATAAATTGCCACACCCGAACCAAACCATTATCATTCATCTCAAAATTTCAATTTTCAAGAGTCAAAGAAAATGCAAGCTCAGGAGATGATTTGGTTCATCTCATTTCTCACTGTCTTCTTCTTCTTAAGTTCCTTGTGTCCTCCTCCATCTGCACAGGCACAGCAGCCACTACTCTCGCCCATCCAGAAAGATAACTTGACAAAACTGTACACTCTTTCTGCTTACCTGAAAACCCCACTCCAACTCACACACTTACAGCTGGATCTGGGCGCCTCCGAATCCCTCACTTGGGTTGACTGCACTAGTGGGTTCGAATCCTCCACCTTCCGCCATTTAATCTACACTGACCCCGTTTGCTTAGAGATTGACTATCCCGTACTAATTTATAGCACCGGAAACTGTTCCAACAATCCCGACCCGACTTGTTTCGATGGTTCCTGCGACACAAATGCTCAGAATCCGGTGACTCTGGAGCACATCCTTGGAGATATACTACTTGACTCACTTGCCTTGCCTAGTACTAATGGCAAAAACCCGGGTAAACTTATGCTTGATGCAGACTACGTGTTTTCTTGCGGGAATACCTCGTTGCTCAACGGAATGGCCACCGGTGTCGCCGGAATAGCAATGCTGGGAAGGTTCAATTTCTCTCTCCCGGCCCAGCTGAGCAGAGCTTTCTCTTCACCTTCCCTATTCGCCATTTGCTTGCCGAGTTCTTCATCCGGCACCGGCCTGGCTATCTTTAACTCTTACGGCCCATATTTCTTTTCACCCGGAATTGATCTTTCCAAGTCACTCACATACACTCCACTCCTGTTAAACCCATTTGGCGGCGTGATTCAACCTTACGTTAGGGCGTCCTATCAGTATTTCATCGGAGTGACCGGAATCAGAGTGAACGGGAGATCAGTGCCGTTGAATAAGACCCTTTTGGAGATCGACCAAAAAGATGGCACCGGCGGGACTACGATTAGCACCGCAACGCCGTACGGGATATTGCAGACGTCCATTTTCAAGGCCTTGAAGACAGCATTCAAGGAGGCAGCTGTTTCTCTCAAGCTCAAGACGAGTACGCCGGTGAAGCCATTCAGTTTGTGTTACAAGGCAGGTACAGTACCCAGTACGCGCCAGGGACCGGCTGTTCCGACCATCGATCTGGTGCTACAGAGCGAGAGTGTGATCTGGAGGATCTCCGGTGCCAATTCGATGGTTAACGTCGGTGGGAATGCATTGTGCCTTGGGTTCTTGGATGGCGGGCGAAATCCGAAGACGTCAATCGTGATTGGAGGGCTTCAGATTGAAGATAATCTGCTCCAATTCGACATGGTTTCTCAGAGGCTTGGATTTAGCTCCTCTGTTTTGTCCCAGAGCACAACTTGTTCCAACTTCAATTTCACCACCAATAATTTGTGAAAAGATTCAGTTGGCAGTACACACTTTCCGTTGCACAAAAGTTTAGTATAATGTTTAAACATACGCCCGAATACACATTCTACTGGAGGACTATGTATTTCATGTGCATCCAAACCAAACTAAGACAAACAGTACTACAGTAGTGCTCAAAATTCGAGATAAAGTAATGATTGAAATAAACTCAAACCAAAATAGAGCCTTCTGTCACAATAACAGCTTTCCCACGAAGGAGTACTCTTTCATTCTTCTCATCCAGGTGCAGATTGATCACCCCGCCTCTCGGGGATGCCTGAGATATACCAAAATCAAACCCTCAATTAACAAAATCAATGCAGAGGTTCTGATAATTACCAACTTTACATTTAAGCCTGAATATTTATAGAGCAATATGATCTACATGGATTGTTTGCCTTTTGGTTTTATGTTTTGTAGGGATGATTTAATTGATGATTTTGTATATATTTTTTTTCTCTGCTTCCGTTTGATACTTGTTAAAGAGAAGCAAAAAGAGTACCTGATACGCAACAAAATCAGATTTCCCAAGCTTTTTGCTCCAATAGTCTCCCAATGCGCAATGGACACTTCCTGTTACAGGATCCTACAACTCAATAAACAAGGTCATCAATTAGCACAACCATCAAATTAGGCATATTTGTTGTTATTAGCAAAGCTTCGGACTTGAAAAATGTACTAATGCGGCTGGACTATAGGACTATAGTCAATAGATATAAATTACCTCGTCGATACCAAGTTTTGGGCTGAAGACCCGACTGTAGAAATCAAATTCGGATTCAGGCAATGCAGCTCCGGTAATTATCATCGCTCGACCTGGACATCTTTTAATCTCATCAAACTGAGGTTGTACTTCAACAACTGCTTTTGCTGATGGGAGCACGACCTAACAAACCCGTTGTTTTAATCAAATTCCATCTTTTGAAGGATTTATATCAGGGCTAAAGGTCAGAAAGTGCATGAAGAAATCTTACCAAGAGATCTTCTCCATTGGTTGTCTTATGCACTTCAACTACAGAAGCTCCATTCAGGCTTTTGGAAATTTGCGAAATATCAACAGAGTTAAAGTCAGCAATGGGGATCAAAGGAAAATCTAACTCAATCAAGAAGTCCTCGTCTTGATCGTGGCATTCATTGACAGTTATTGAGGTTCTGGTTTTCGAGATTTTCTTGGCAGTCAAAACACCCGAATGGGACGAGAACTCAATTATATCAGATTGTACAATACCATAACTAAACAGAAAATGAGAGGCTGCTAGAGTTGCATGTCCACAAAGTTTAACCTGAAATTACAGAATAAAATACAGACCCGTCATCCACGGTCACATTTCCTAATGAAAAAAGATAGAACAAACCAATAGGACAAGTTGGGTTCACAGTTATGGTTTGGGGTTTTCTGAACAATTTGATTCACTTGAAACAAAATTCAAAAGGGCGAAATTTATTGTGCGATATGAAATGGACCTCGGTTACAGGAGTGAACCAACGAATTCCGAATCTTGGGATCGTTGACTCCGGCGACATAGAAACCGGAGTGACATAAGCAGTGGATGGGATATTTAACTCGCTGGCAACAGCTTGAAGCCATTGATCATCTTTCGTATCCTCCAACGAACACACTAGTGCCGGATTACCCTTGAACGCCTCACCGGTAAAGGCATCCACCTGAATTCAGCTGGTTAGAAAAATGTTTCTCATTATATAGTTTGTTCAGATTATTACTTGAAAAAAGATAAATTAGAGAAGAAATGCATACCACGGAGAATCTTGTGGACTTTTTGGACATCGAGATGAGCCGCTGACGACTGGAAATTGGTTAGTCTTTCTGGAGTGCTTACAGTACTAATTTAAGAACTAACTTGTACCAAACCACTTGAATATTGGCTTCTTATGTGTTCTGATGCAACGTGGTAGAAATGGTCAAAGAATGATTTTTTATTTTTTTTTTCTGAGAAGCCAATTTTACGGTAGACTATATATATGACTTTCTTAGCAACAAGCTACCAGGTAGGCTTGCATTGGATTGATAATCCACCGTCCGGGATGAAGTTGTGGTTTGAGTCTCTATTCACGAAATGTCTTAATTTAATTTTGTGACACCCTGAAACCACCGCCTTAAACTTTAACTGTTCCTCTCTTTTTCTTTTATAAATAGGCGCCTCCAGGTGACAGAAATTGCCGACATTTTTTTTTAAAGAAAGATGGGTTCAGATTTCGAATGTGGGAAGATTAGAAACATATGTATTCTTGCTCATGTTGATCATGGAAAGACCACATTGGCAGATCATCTGATTGCTTCTTACGGAGGCGGTTTGCTTCGCCCGAAGCAAGCTGGTAAGCTTAGATTCAGGGAATATTTGGATGAGGAACAGAGAAGGGCCATAACAATGAAGAGTTCTTCAATAGCCCTTCAGTATAAGGACCATTCAATTATTCTCCGGGTCACGTGGATCTTTGTGGTGAGGTTCGGAGATGGTTCTAGTGTACCACACAATACAGCAAGAAAACTTATAGATGCTGTGAGACGTAGAAAAGGTCTACCGTGGAGGAGAAAGTGGTTAAACATGCAACAAAGCAGAGAACTTTAGGCTCGTAAGGTGTAGCAGTTGTAAGTTTTTACATCCCTACGATTCTCTGGTATACAGAATGTGACACGAAAGAAGAAATGAGAAACATATTGTTCTTTCTGTAATATGTGTTTCATCATAAATGAAAGATAAATGTCTACCGAGCATTTATATAGTGCTGATCAAATGGCTATTATTGTTTATGACATGAATTAGCCAGATCAATTCCTGAATATAGTTTATTAGTACATGAAATAGCCACAGTCCCTGCCCACATGAAGGGATGGGGTGATAAAACTCAAACCAAGATAACACCTTCTGCCACAACAACAGCTTTTCCACGAAGTAGTACTCTCTCGTTTTTCTCATCCATCTGGATATTAATCACCCCGCCTCTCGGGGATGCCTGAATGAAAACCCCAAAAAATTACCGTCAGTGGCAAAAGTCCAAGATTTCTGATGTATACTAGTTTCAACCAGTGTATATGTAACTGTCTAACAATGTGCGTGTTTGGAATTGACAAAGAAACACAATTACAGTTACCTGGTATGCAATAAAATCAGATTTTCCAAGCTTTTTGCTCCAATAAACTGCCAGAGAACAGTGAAGACTCCCAGTCACTGGATCCTGCAATTATAAAATAAGTGCATCAACTTATACAACCTTTAGGTGCATTTGTTGGTTAGAGATGATAAACCGTACAGTGAGACACCTCATTTTCAGACATGAAACTAGCAGAAACTGAAGGAAGCGGATTGGGGAATAAGGAACGTATCAACAGGACTAGACAATGAAGAAATCGCATACTTTACCAGAAATCTAAACCAAATTACCTCATTAATCCCAAGTTTAGGGCAGAAGAATCGACTGTAGAAGTCAAATCCAGATTCAGGTGATGCAGGACCAGTGATTACCATCCCTCTTCCAGGACATCTTCTAATCTCATCAAACTGTGGTGCTACTTCTGCAACTGCCTTTGCAGATGGAAGCACAACCTACCCACATATTTTAGCAAAGCCATTAGGTAAAACAAGGTATATAAACCATGATTGAACAAGTAATATTTATTCTGTTGAGTTAGCCCTGTGAAGACATCACAACACTATTTGTGAGCCTGGTAATAACAACAGTTGTCTTACTATGTCAGGTTGATTACATGAATCATATGATTCATATCTACTCCATACCTTCTAATTTGAGAACCTTGGTTAAACTTATCAAAAACTCTCCTCAAATTTTAATTGATCACCACATCAAAATAATATATGCGTGGAAGAAAAAATGTCTTTGCAAAAGCAGAAAGGAACACTTACAAAGAGGTCGTCTCCTGCAGTTTTCTGAACCTCAACGACCGCAGCACCATTCAAGCTTTTCGAGATTTCCAAGACATCAACAGAATTAATCTCAGCAATGGGGACAGCTGGAAAATCCAATTCAATCAAGTAGTTCCCCTTTGGTTCATTAACTGGATTTGAGGTCCTGTTTTCGGGAAATTTTTTGGCAGTTAAAACTCCTGACTGTGTCAAAAACTCAATTTTATCGGATTTCACCAGCTCATTACTAAAGAGAAAATAAGAGGCAGCTAGAGTTGCATGTCCACAGAGTTCAACCTGCAAGCAGAACACAACCCTCATTGTTACATCAACAAACGAACTTTATGTTTGGTATTAAAAAAAAAAAAACCGCCAAAAGGAACATAATTGGTTCATGATTGAGATCAATTTGAACTATAAAAGCTGAAACTTTAACAGGGAACATAGTGATTAAAGATTGTGACTGACTGACTGACCTCAGCTACAGGAGTGAACCAACGAAGTCCAAACCTCGGCGTCCCGGACAAGGATTCAGCATCAGAAATCGGAGTGAGGTAACAAGTTTCGGAGAGATTGAACTCGGTAGCAACAGCTTGAAGCCATTCTTCTTCTCTGGGATCCTCCAACAAACACACAGCTGCAGGGTTCCCTTTGAATGCCTTGTCAGTGAAAGCATCCACCTGTATGCAAATTTCACATTAGACCCAGTTAAAACCTTGACATTTCCTTCTAAAATTGTTGATAAATACGACCAATCATCAGTCCAGTTAACTCAGGAAAAAAAAAAATGGCATACCACAGAATACTTAACGGGCTTCTTGGCCATTCTGCTAGAAGAAAGAACAACAGACAACCTCGCACTTTTCTCAAAGAAATCAGTCCCTTGTCGCCCGATGAGGTAGCTGAGCTGCTAGCGAGTTTGGATTGCTGCAGATGGGAGTTTATAGCAGTGTGGCTGCTGTGCTTACTTACTGAGGAAAGAAGAATTTTCAGTCAAGAAAAAACTTTAAAAGGAAAGAAAGATAGAAAATAGTCGAGTCAGAAATCAGAATTGACTGACCCACAGCGTTTTGTTTCTTTGTGGTTTTCGGTCCACCTAGTCCGGGAAAGTACTCTGAAATTGTTCGTAATTGAGTCGTGTTCTAATTTGTTAATGTGTGTGTGTGTGTGTGTGTTTTTTTTTTTTTCCTTGAGGACCAAGCAGGAATACTACTTGCTACACATTTGTTTATTTTCTCTTTGAAATGGAACCTGACATTCATAATTAAAAATACTAATGTGATTACCAGAATCGTAAGCAATGACTAATCATCATGAACTCAATCATGTGCCTGCGCAAGAAAATTGGTTCGAGTATCTGGGAGTCTATCCGAATTCACAGCCTTCCCAGATTGCTGACTTTAACAAGTGCCGGCATCTACTACTTTGACAAGGAATAGAAGTACATAAATTTTTAAAGCAGAGCAAGAGATGGGGACCCGAACAGAGAACTTTGAAAGAGAAGATCATAATCTGAGTTCTGAATTCTGAAACTAAAGAATAAATATCACAACATATGTTACAGAGAAGGACATGCTTTCACAACTACCCGTGTCAAGAAACAAGTGGTTTCCACGCATTGAACTACAAAAGCATCAACTAAATCCCAATAATTATTCCGTAGTTACAAGGGATTTTGATGCGGAAATTAATCACAGAGACTAAACTGGAATCAAATGCAAGTTTGTGTACAACAAGTGTAAGGGGACGCTGACATCACCAAATCCCTTCTTTAGCCATTTTGAGAAAATTGCAAAGAGTGATGTTCGGAATCCCAGCATCACCTGCCTTTTTCTTCTTTATCCTAGTCATTTTCAACATCTCTGTGCCTTTCATTTGAGTCAGTGTTACTGACACCAAGTTATAGAACTGTTCCAAGAGAATGTTGGAGACACCATCAGACCAGATATAAACACCAAGCGAAAGAAATATATGGGTTTCAAGCAGTTTTTTGTTGTTCTTCGCTTTGCTTTTCAAAAACAATCCTTGGCATTCTTTTTTTTTTTTTTTTTTCACATTCAATAATCAAGTGAGATCAAAGTTCAAATCTGGTACCTCACAAACCCCATGCAGCACCAACCGACGGAAAGGATCTTGAACACTTAGTTCAAGAACATCACCGTTTCCACTCCCCTTGATAAACTCCCGTATGCACTCCTAGACCAAACCAAATTTTGAGCCAGGACATACAGTTGAATACCTTGTAAATTGCAAGAGTGTTTGTGGGAAAAATGGCTTGAAAAGCCAGTGATTCTACTCAGCGAAGTTAACTCATACTCACCTCATATCCACTTATCAGTTCTGGAAGAAAGTTGCGACGAATAGCTTCCCTAGTTCTACAATCAACTCTGTGCCAAGCAGAAAGTACAGCAACCTTATCAGCATCAACACCATTCTTCCGTTTCATTGACGAACCCTCAAATGATTTTATCATTATTTTCTACAAGGGCAGACAGAAAGAGAACTCGGATAAACAAAGGACACAAAGGAGATTCATCTACCATTTCAAGGGAAGATATGAGCCAAATGAGAGATGTGCAAAGAACAGCAAACAGCAAACGAATGAGGAAATAGCAAGCAACCTAAAACAAATCGAAAACCGATGCAAATTCAAGGGGGAAAAAATCACATACAATATAGCTGCCCCCACCCAAAAAAATAAAATAAAATCCATAATTCTACTGATCCTATATCAACATTATACCATGTACATAGATGAACCTAGTATGAAATAGACAAATAGTTGGATACTTGACAAATTTTCTGCTCATAATGAGATTCAGAGCCAAGAAATAAAATCAAAGAAAATTAGCTTAGGCAACTCAAAATCATGCAACGATTTGAAGGCCACTAAAGTGAGAGGATACCTCTTTATCCATGTCCACAGATCTAAATTTATCCCAATCTCCCGTATTTGTCATGCAAAATGGAGACAATGGCACGTCATCACCTGTGAGATAAGGCAAAAAAACCAAGCAATTCAAAATAAAAAAAAATTACAGCAAGATGATTGCTCACCCAACTATTCTGTAAATATATAAATATAACGCAGAAAGTTATACATTACAAATGGCATTGATTTAGAGCAAAGAAATCACAAGAAGACTATTTCTTTTGGGATTGTCTTTTACCCCAAGGCGGAGGTGCAAACAAGCCTCTGATTTCTTGTGCATTTAGACGAGGAACGAGCTCCATTAACAGACGATCATTCAACCATCTCCGAGATCTTCGGTTGCTAACCTACAACAGAACAAGAAGCTTAGCATCATCGTTCATTGATAACTCATGTCACAGCGATCTATTAGTTGAAAGAATCAGAATATGGTTGCAATAGCTAACTCAACAAATTCAATTCTGTTTTGCAACCTAATTCATATTTCCTCAATAATACAGAAACACAAAAGTTCAAAACTTCCATAATCTCCGGAGCAACAAAATCGAGACAATTACAGTGTGACTATAGTTTTGTACTAGGCCATACGTAGCATAAGTTAGCCCAAAAAGATTAAAGTACGAAGCGTCAGGAAGTTAAAGAAGACTTCAGTTTCCAAAACAAAAGGGGAAAACAATAAAACTACAATTGAGGGTAAGTTACCCTTCCAGTCAAGCTCTCCAGGAACTCAATCTTTCTCTCGATATCAGTACCTCTGGATTTCACATTTTCTCCTGAAATCACACCCCAAACGAAATCACTGACTTTCCCCCACGAAAGATTAAAAAAAAAAAAACAGAAAAAAAAAAGAATGCTTGAAGAGAAAATAATTCGCTGGCATCATCAGAATGACCAATGTAAATTCAATCACTAACCAATTCATAGAAGCATCCATTAAATACATGAATATATATTTAATAAATCTGGCACAAACAAACCAACAATCCACAAAGAATAAAAACTAAAAGGAATACTAAGGGGAAGGAAATGAAGGACCTTTGGGAGCATCAAAGAGGGATTGCCACAAGAGGAAATCTTGTTCCAATTGCAAAACATCAGGGGTCGCCATGATTGAAGTCTTTTGACGCACAAATGAGAAAATTAATTCAAAGATCTCAGCTTTTTTTTTCTGGGCAGCAGCCGGTTTTTGTTTGACTTTTCTCTCTGAGACTCACCAGACCAGTTGTTTGAACAAATTAAGGATGTGAGGATGCAGAACCTACGTAAGATAGAATCAGAAACGACTTTGTGTTGGGTTTAGAACGAAGATGTAATGAAGATTGAAGAGCTCAAAAGAAAAAACACAGAGTCGTATCTCGGTATCATACCTGAATTTGCAGAGGAATATTCCAATTGCCTTAACGATCCGGTAAGTGTTCGATGGATGGTTCAACCCGGATCTGTTAAATGTGGCTACGCTTTATCCTTTTAGTCTTTTGGGTTTTTGTAAAATACTGTATGTGGACTGTTTCTCCATATTGGGCTTTTTCATTTGAGCTCTTTCTTTTTTCTTTTTTTTTGGGCTGGATCATTCACTGAACTGACAGTTTTATGTTGATTTCTCTACTTTATTCTTTGTTTCTTTTAAAATGATTGTCCAGATGATCTTTTTGGGTGGGAGATGAAGGATGTTGGTGAAAAAAGTTAATTCCTACACCGCTTTATGAAATGTAGTTTAGTATTTGTTGAATACAACATCATCTCATTAACACAACACAACTGCAAGTATATTTCTCCCTCTGATCCTTATTATAAGACATTTTGATTTGTCTTAAGTTTTATCTAGTATGTTTTTTTCGATTGGAAAGAAAACCTTAAAACCACATTTTCACATTCATTGTGTTCTTTTGATTATTAGGAAATATTTTTCAAAAAATTTTCAATAGAAAAAACATATTAAGTGAAATATAGAACAAATCGAAATACCTGGAGGGAAAGGTAGTAGAGGTGATGAGAATATTCACATTTTGTATGCTATTGTTCTAAGTTAGAGGGCCTTGACCCCTCTTCTACCTTGTTATTTGCTACCCCAAATGAAATCTGTAACATTTGAAGCCTAATCCAACAAGTAGGATGACAGTAATGCGAGGTTAGAGCCCGGTTTTGGCCCAGATTCTTGCAACTGATTAGTACGCCGTCTTATTTGTGCTGTACAGAGAGAAATAACCTAACAAAAATGCCAGAAATGGAAGGAAGATGGTAAAATCAGGAGTGCGTGTATCAAGTCATTTTAAGATAACCCATGGAGAAGGCAATGGCCGGTTGGCTTCTCCTTTTCAGCTCCCATTATCAGATTCTCCTTCAAAAAAAATTCAAGTTCCTTTTTGGAATGGAAGGCCTACACTTTAGGTTTAGGATGCCAGGAATCGAAACTGGCTTTCCATACAGGGATCATAATTAATATTTATTCACACACACTAGGAAAATTATAGTATAAGTTATAAAAAAGTTTTCCAACTCCAGGATGAGGACAACAGGTATCCTCAAGAACCAGAGAACCTCAATATTATTGTTTTGCAAACGTCAAAACAGTTGTTCTGCACTTATGGACATTCGATATGGTTCCATATTATTGAAGCTTACGATTCTCAAAGTAGATGAAAATGTACGCAAAATTGATCACTATAAATGAATTATTAGTCCTTCACCAAGGACTAAAAACTATTATGTCATTAGAAAATAAATAAATAAATAAGACACTCTTGTCATTTTGCAGCTCTGGAATTTGTTTTCTTAAGAATATTATCTATCCAAGTCTATAAGAGATAGTATGATAAATACATAGTTGTACTTTTCTTTACTTCCGAAATGATTGTCTGCAGTGACGGAACGAGAACTTTCGAATTGCGAAGTCAAAAATAAGATTATTCAACTGTCATCAAGGAGGTCGAACTGAAAAAAATTCAACTAACGAACACATTACTTAGGGAAAATCCGGTCAAATCCGACTGTCCGGGGTAGTCGATCCGATCGACCACCCCACCCTAGTTCCGTCACTAATTGTCTGTCTTGTATATTGTATTAAAACTAGTACAAAAATAAGACAAGTCATTTTTTGGGAGGAAGTAAGTGCCAATGGCAAGTCAATTTGGCGCTGATGGAGTCTTTAATTCCTCTGATGAGGAATAAAGGCATGTTCCGCCGAACTCCATCCCAAATTGTACAAATTATCTTGCTTATGAATTGATTGCAGGACAATTGCAAACTCCGCATTAATTCAAAAACAACTTGCAAATAGCAAGTGGACTTTGAAATTCCAACAAACTGATGAACGGATGATGGTATATGATGCAACTAGCTAGAAACGCTAAAATTTCCGCAGTATCAAAACCTTAAAATGAAACACCTTCTGTGTCTCTGTCCATCACTTGATAGATGACCTGTGAACAAGCAATTAATGTTATTACCACAAATGCAAAGAATATTGTTGTCTTAACTCTCTTTTGACGTACTTTTTTTCAACACAAAAATGACCAGCGCCACATATTTAAGGACGAATTATAAGATATTACATTTACCGTACGGAACCTGAATGCTTAAAAGGACCATTTCCTACAAAATGGAAATGAAAGCCGAGTAAGGAAAAGGAAGGAATGAGATTCAATCCGCACCAACAAGGTGTAAGAACGAATGATGGACGATTAATGATGGAGAAAATGCCAAAACCGGAATTGGTCCAAAGCGAAAATGATGGATATCTGTTGCATGGTGTAGAATAACAGGAATGAGATGCGTGCATGAGAGATGTGACTGTTGGAATGTCAAACTGAAGGGTTTAAAAGTACAGCCCTTTTGTCCTTTCATGGTACAACTACTATTAATTTTAGACCTCCAAAATGTACCATTATTGGAGGGTAATGCAGGCTAGTTAAACCTTTCCTTTACTTCCCATTGATGGAACTTTTGGAATGTTTCTTATTAGTCTTCCTAGCTACATAGACATAGACTTGGTCTTTAGCAATCACATAATACTCCCTCCACCCGAAAATAATTATCCACTTTAGATTTTTATTTGTTATTTGTAATATAAATTATTACTAAAAGTGAAAAAATCATACTGAATAATTATTTTAGAATAGAAAGAGTACAACGTAAGTCCAATACTAATATTTTGTTGCAATTTAGGCTATATGTATAGATGATGATCATGCAATGCTTGTGTAGAGAGTTTAACCTACTTAACATAGCTTTTTTCCTTATGGAGTACTGTCATTCTATGAAAATTGTCGAACATCGATTCATAAAAGGAAAAAGATACTGTAAAAAATGGCCAACTTTGAAGAATCAAAAAGCGAATCGTAGTTCGAAGTTGAAGGACTAATAATTAACGTGATGTACTCCCTATGGCCTGTGAACTTCTAGGCGAGGGTTTGAGGCGGTGAAAAGATTTCCCATTATAAGACAACTTTGGATATGAATCTTTTGAATAACACAAACTAACAAGTGATATAAAAAAAAGTATATATGTATACTTTAGTTGCGGGAAGAAGAATTAATTGAACAAAGATGTGTGACAAATGACATCTGAAAAGGAAGAGTTATAGAACCGCAAAGAAAACAGCAATTAATTAATTTTTGCCAAAGATTTCTTTTTCTTCATTCTCTCTAGCAAAATTAAAGTAGACATAAATTATTTTGATCAAGATGAAAGCACAATCACAGAGATAGTGAACTGAAAGAGTACTCTGAAAAGAATAATTACTTCTTGTATTTTTGTTAGTAACATAATTTTTATTTCACTATTTTGGTCATAATTCTTATAATTAGGTCTTGCATCAAATAAAATACCACTTGCGAGATGGAATCGAACTTAATACTAATTTTTTTTATATAAAAAAAATGAACTTAATACTAGTTGATACGATGAACCCCACCATTCACTAGATAGTTTTATTCAAACTTTTTTTTTTATTAGTTTTCCTTTTCCATTTGCCATCACCGTCAGAATCAATCGACTTTATCGGTGGATAACCTTGGTCAACTTTAAAGGGGTTATTTTGATTTTGAGCCCAAAAAAAAAAAGAAAATAAAAAGAGAGAGAGACCTCTATTCCAGCCACCAATGAAAAGACGGATCATGATTCCGACTTCCATTAATTGGCCTATTTTGGACTTATACCAAATTATTAATTTATAGAGCAAAAAACATAGTCCTATTACCACATTTTACTAATCATAGAACAATCATGGTTAGCATTTTTTCACTTTTACTTTGGTCTTAGAGACTTTACCAAATTTGTCATTTGTCTCGTCTCTTAAAAAAGTAGAGAAATCTCACCCACCTATTGAGATGCCTATCATGAGCGAAAGGGATTAGTCACTATTACCAAATATGTAAAAAAAATAAATAGAAAAATCAAACTTAATTTCGTTCCAGTGACGAAACACGCCGAAATTGTTTCATGATTGATATATAATGTATAACATGAATATACAAATTATATAATCATATATATATATATAGACACATACTATACTATACTTTTAAGACATTAAATCATAATAACCTGTGTTTTCAAAATCAGACCGGCCCGACGATCTAACTGGTTAGCTCAGGAACCAGAAGCCTCACCGGTCCGATTTTCATAAAGAACCGGATTCTATATAACTCGGTCAAACTCGGGTAAACCGTAGTTTGACTGGAAACCGGTTTTGATTGAACTGGTTTTTGCATATATTTCTTAAAAAAATTAATTTTTATGTATTTTTTAATATTATTTTAATCGATTTTCACTGGTTTCGAGGAACAAACTAACCCGTTAACCTGATAAACCCATCAACCTAGTCACACTAACAGCTCATCTTCTGGTCCGGTTTTGAAAACATAGATAATAACCGTGTTCGTGTTCGTAGTGATTTCACTGAAAGAATGGATTCAGAGTTTCCATCATTATTTAACTCATTGGTTTTTGGCTGTTTCTACTTTACAAAATGTACTCAGTAAAGTAATGGAATCATTGAATTACTATGAAAGAAGGCATGGATAGCTATATTCATATTCATATTCGCTGTGGCATCCATGAAAAAAAGAAAATATTTAGATTATCATGTCTTCTTTTGAGGAAAAGTTTATATATTTTTATTCTATGTTATCTCTGCCAATTATTTATAGTAGCAGAGAGATGATTAATGGCCCGTCCAACGAAACACACAAGTGTTAAATTTGAAGTATACTATGCTCTATCTGATCAAATATAATTATAATTATTTAGAGACGGAGATGACAGAAGAAAAATAATATTTATTCATAGTTTTCACCTTTTTTTAGGTATTTTTTTTTATTTTTCATTCCTCACCACAAACATTCAGAAAAGGGAAGTACCTTAGAATTTTATTAGAACGAATCTCAACGCCGCTTTATTCATCGATGATATGAATATGATGTTTTCTGTTTATAACATAGGGAAGAAAGAAAAAACACATGTGCGGCCAGTTTTTTTTTTTTTTTCGATTTCAGCTTTTCATATTTCATAAATTTTGATTAATTTTCAAATATTTCCAGTACAATTTTCTATACTTTATTTTGGTTTTCTTAATTTTATACATCTAAATAAAATTAAAACCAACAGAATTGAGAAAGAAAACGGCGGAAAATGTTGAATTTTAAATCTGAAATGGATTGATAATTATCACGGTAAAAACTTATATTCAGCATCCAAAATTATCAAACATCCTGATATATCAAAAAATTCTGTTTGTAACAACCAAAAAAAGACCGAAACTTAGTCTAAATCTACCTTAACAACTGACTGAAAATTTGGGTAACTATGGAAACGCGGGAGAGAGAACATCGTTACATGATATCCCTTTCTCCATATTTTGTTACCTCAACCGTTACAAAAGTTAATTAATCGCAACAAGAACAAAAAAATGAGTCGATAGGCTTGAATTCAGTAATCTCATCGTGATATTTGATTCAATTCTTATCACCGTCAAAATTCGCACGTCAGAGGAACAAGTTTCTTGTAGTAATACCATAATACGTGACACTTTCTTAACTTGTACGAGTAAATAACAATTACGAAGAGGGAGGTATATAATTAGAAAGACTAATTGCGGCCTCTAAGAAAAGAGGCTAATTGACTAATTGTAGCAATAGTAACAATACACTGAAAGTGATACAGAATATGCATCTAAAGTAGTCTAAAACGCCACAGTAAAAAACAAAAGATGCGATTTTGACTTAAGTGATCAGTCACACAGACTCCAAAGTCCAGTATAAATACTCCAACTTACAACCCACAATCATCTCAGTAGTCCTATTTGTACCACCATTCATTCTTCTTCCCCCTCCCATTTTGCCACCATCGGGGAGTTTCATCTGTTGTTGTTCTGTCGATAAACAATTGAAGATTACTGATTGAAGGAGATACAGAAACTACATGAACGGCATGAATCAATCCCTTTTTTCCCAATTGATCTTCATTTCAATTTGAAGAAGCTCTTTTTTTCCTCAGTATCACCAAAACAGAGAGAAAACAGAGTCATCAATTATTGGAGACAGCCGTAAAAAAGAGTATAAAAAGATTGATCAGCATCTTTTTTCATTCCTGAATTCTCAGGCCACTTCCATCTTTTGATCCTCACGTGTTCCACCTACAAAAAAAAAAAGAAAGGAATAACGTCTCCAAGTTGCCGCGTATTGATTATTTAAATGCTCTGGTTCGAATAGATACTTCAAAAGGGCTCTGTTTTTTCCTTTTTGCTTCCATTTTTGTAAAATTCCTCTGTTTCATTCAGTTTCAATTCATCTGTGAAACAAAAAAAAAAATGAAGATGAATCCCATGTCGGTGATGATGCCAAAATCACGGCCATTAATCCACCTTCCCGGCGGTGGGATAGACATGAAGGTGCTCATCAATCAGCGGGATCCCCGGCAGCTGGAGAAAGTGGTGGTGGTGATGGGCGCCACCGGGACCGGAAAATCAAGGCTGTCGATCGATCTGGCCACCCGATTCCACGCCGAAGTTGTGAATTCCGATAAAATGCAAGTCTACAAAGGATTAGACGTCGTCACCAATAAAATCACCGACGAGGAGCGTCAGGGGATTCCTCATCATCTCCTCGGGTTAATCGATCCCAACTCGGATTTCACCGCCGCCAGCTTTTGTAACATGGCCACGGCGGCCACCAAAGGTATTGTTAACCGTGGTAAGCTTCCAATCATCGTTGGAGGTTCCAATTCTTTCATAGAAGCCTTGATTGACGGAGAAGACAGCAAATTCGGGTCACGTTACCAATGTTGCTTTCTCTGGGTCGACGTTTCTTTGCCGGTTCTACATTCATTCGTGTCGGAACGAGTTGACAGGATGGTTGAAAAGGGTATGATCGATGAAGTTCAGGAAATTTTCAACCCAATGCATTCTGATTATTCCACCGGGATCCGGCGATCAATTGGGGTCCCGGAATTTGACCGGTTTTTCAGAGCTAAACCGTTCTGCGACGGCGAAACCCGTGCCCGGCTCCTGGAAGAAGCCATCCGTCAAACAAAGTATAATACGTGCAAATTGGCGTGCAGGCAATTGGAGAAAATCATCCGGTTGAGAAACGTGAAGGGATGGAAAATCCACCGCCTGGATGCCACTCAGGTTTTCAGAAAACAGGGTAAAGAAGAGGCGGACAAAGAGTGGGAGAATCTCGTCGCGGGTCCCAGCGCGAGAATCGTTTCCAAATTCCTGTACAGCCAACACAGCAGCTCCGCCACCAGCACGGTGGTTTACCCGGGTGCCGCCACCGTCGTGGGTGGCCGGAGGGGAATGCGAATCGGGGAACCGGTGGCAATTTACTAAATTTAATTAAATTATGATGTAAATTAGTGTGGCAACTGTTTTTTTTTGGCAAAACAAGATGATATGGGAGAATTTTCCATCATAAATCCCTTCTCTGCCGGGTAGAGTTGGGAGTTTTTTTGTAATCATATATAAGTAGTAGACGATATATGATCGGATTTTCAGTAGGTAAAATCCTGGCTCTTTTTGTAACCAGAGTACTCTGTTTTCTGTGTTGGTAGGCGCTAATAGAGAAATATCATAAATTAACTTCTTTTCTTGGATGGTTTGATGACAAATTATCCGTACACCTGATGGTACATGTCGATGATTTTTTTTGCTAACATTACAAATCTGCTATGCATGGTTTTCATTTTTATTGGCAGAAAGAAAAGTGATGATACACCAAAAAGATGGAGAAAATGACACACAAACTGGAATACAGAGAGTATTGGAGAAAACTGTGCAGTGGGTCTTTTCTTTCTGGAACTATGGGAAGAGATTAAACAGGTCTCTTTGGTGGCAGAAACCCATCGCAATCGCAAATCTAACAATCAGATTAATGGAAATGCAATTCAGATTCCATTGTTGGGTTTAAGACTACTATTATTAACACTGTTACCTCTAAAGATTGGAGTAAATCAGTACCTTATGCCACTACCTTTCACCTTTTAAGGGTCAATCCCACAATTTTGTAGGTAACTATTTTGAAATTTGGCTCCATTCTTGTTCATTTTTCGCCTCACCATATGACCTCATCTCTTTGATTCCACGTATTCAATGTGTGACTTGCTCCACGAGTATTTTACGATACTCGATTAATTTTGTTTGAATCGCTTCTGAAGGGGTGTCCTTTACGATAATACAAGCTTTTTTTATTTACCTGGCCGGACAATGAAAAAGCTCTAAAAGCTTTACAATGTACTACAACTAACTAATTCAAGTTACAAAAATGAATCATATTTATGAATCCCGTGCCACCATTTCATCGAACTATAAGTTATAACCTCCACGGTTTACTGAAAGATCTCAAAAACGTTGATATCATATTTATAATATTATCATTAGTCATTATTGTCGACGGTAAATTACTTATAAAAAAAAAGAATTCGACGCGAGAACTGACGAAAAATAAGATCTATGAACCGTGGTACTGTAAGTGTAAAGCGAAGTAGCGAACACCGTGGTGCCTCCAAAGTCCAAAGTTAGGAAAAGATTGGCAAGTGGCGAAACTGGGCGACTCCCCCTGCTCATTAATTTGTGGGATTAACATGCGCGGCCTCAGATGTGATTTATGAATGATTGATTTTGATCATCACCATCATCATCAGCAACTTAATTTTATCTGAAAATAATACAAATCATCGTAATCATTAACCCAACTGAAATTTCCGATTTCCACTTTTTGGGAATTTCTCCTTTTCCATAATAACCCCCTTTTTTTTAATACACCTAACATCAACATCTACCTAGATCTATAAAGTTTAGACTTTAGACTAGAGATAGATATGACTGAAGAAAATGATTACTCCCTCTCTCCTCGTTCCGAAATAGTTGTTCAGTTTAGCATTAAACTTTATTTAATTGATTAAAAACAATATACTACAAGAAAAAAATTGAAATGGTGGTTCTGAAAAAAGCATATACAAGTATATAAGTATGATTGTTCCGAAATTGTTGTTTAGTTTAGATATTTGTTTTTAATCAATTACAAAAATTGAATGCTAAACTGAACAACCGGTACAAAATATACAAGTATATATCGGGTACTACTGTGAACGAGTCTTCCGAAGTCACAGCTCCAAGAAAAAAGTTGAATGCTTTCATCATTCAGATATTTGAGCATAAAAGTTAAAGTGTGATGACAACCGAACAAAACTGATAAGAGAGATATTCAGAAATTATCAACGTGGAAGTTCGAGAACGCGCATGACATCGTTTCGATCTTTAGAGATTGTACAGAAGATTTGAGCCGAAGATCTCTTTATAAACAAATTGATATTCATTAGATCTTCTAGTTAAGGTTCACAATTATATTCTATTGATGGTCACGATTATCTTGTGCAATTTAATGTTACCCGAAATAATTGTCTAATTTAAATTTCTATTTTTAATATAAATTATAAGTATAAGGGAAAATTTAAACTAAGCAATCTTCTGAAGAAGAGGGAGTATGATTAATGAAATACCCAATGAAAGTTTTTTTTTTTTTGGGAATGACCTAAAGAAAGTTCAATAGATGCAAAAGAGTGCAAACATACATGAATTTCTAGTTTTCTAGTTATTTTTTACAGTACATTTTGATGTGTTATATCACACATATTGGATTGATTATGGTATTCCAAATTTGCTTTTCTTTATAACGGAGTGCAAATCATGTGGCAATGATTAAAAGAGAAGATAAATAAAAATTCTCAGATCACAAAAGTAACTTCCCAAAAGAAAGATAAAAAAGAAGAAGAATGACGGAGTAATTACTTAATGCGGGCCAGTTTTATTGATAAACTCATATGGGTTAAGTAAATTTTATCCAAAAAAAAAACACACACACAAGGGGATGATTAACCATCTACAAATGCCATACTCTCTTCCCATATGGTGAAATTTGTTCTGTGGCATGTTTAATTTCATTTGTATTTAGAGTAAAGGTTTAAACTGAACAAGTTATTATAGGACGGAGAAAATATAAATTAGTTATTGGCATTTTTCCCAAAAGCCTAAAAATTGGAAGGACCAGTCTCGAAACTCTCTTCCCATATGGTGAAATTTGTTGGACTGGATGTGTTGGAACTATTGTGTTCATGTCTTTGAAACACTCCTTGGGTCACATCTTCGTTTTCAGCTGGAAGTTCCGAGTTATTTCACATCATATGCCAAAAGCTTTAAGCCTTGAGAAAAGAGTTAACTTCAATCCTTGTCAATAATTTGCTAAGGTCAAACCTGCTAATCATCAACTGATGCTGCATGCTCGCATCACTTTTTGTTGGAATTTCATGCGTAGAATTAATAGGGGGAATCCATTCTGCCTCAAAGATAAAGAGAATCCATTATAATAAAGATAATAATAACAATTATTAAAGAAAAGGAAAATGGCAAAATGCCACTGTAGAGTTAGCTAGTATTGGAGGGCTGGGAAAATGCATGAACACTATTGGTGTCAGTCACTGTGCTGAAGGCTGAAGCTGCTGTATGTAACAACAGCATGTATAATAATAATAACAATAATGTGGCATGATTGATGAAGAAGATGAAAACGCAAGCCCATTTTGGTGAATATATTGCTGCTTTTTTTTTTTTTGAGTTAAACTTTGATAGCCTCCAAAAGTCCAAAAAAGAAAAAAAAGGATTTGTTCTTGATAAGCATGGAATAAAGTCTCATCCATCTATCACACACACATATCAATCACTATCTTTGACAACTTATTCCAGACTCTGTAACTTGATGATGATGATGATGATAATACTTCACCCATCTTCCATTTTTCTGTTTGATGGTTCAATGAAGATAACATTACTAATGACAATTGATGTGTTACTTTTATAGCCATCTTGGTATCGATCCGTAGGTATGGTGAAACGAATTTTAGTACCAGTAAATAATGTTCTAATTCCATCTCAAAATTTTGACTGCCACCCAACCCCCCTTATTGGGTGAATCTGGCATCAACTTCTTTAGGCTTTTCCTGCCAGTTGCATTCCCTCCTTTTTCAGTTCCATTTTGGAGATTGATTGAATGAGTTTTTTTTTTATTTTTTATGATTGGATCACGTGCTCTGATGCCCTTCTATTCTGATTTGACCCTTTTCTTTTTGCCAATTATTGATCCAGATTAGCTTACATGCATCCTTCCCACTAGCCTCAGCCAACAACAACCAGAACTTGGGTTGGAAAGGCATAATGCAGAGTGTTCTGGATCCACTGTACCTTAACATGACTTAAACTGAAGAATTTCGCAGTAAGATTTTTGTTGCAAATGGTCTAAACGCCAAAGCTACAAGAACGCTTGTCGCTTCAGATTTCTAGCTGAATGCAGAAGATCGAGAGTTTTCACATATACTTGCAGCCCCGAGGGAAAAATCAAAAGAGTTGAATCAGAGAGAAATCATCAGAGTTGGGATTTGCAGAAAAAGAAGGTTGAACGCCATCAATCTTCCACAAAATTGAAGATTCTTGATTCAACCACAGGCATTCTGGAAATCATGTTGGAACAAAAGCTATTCCTTTTATTATTAAAACTTCTGGAATATAGCCAAGAAAGGCCATATCTCTTACATACATCAAAGTAATAACTATAAAACTTATATCAAGATGGTGGACATTGAACGGAGCTGTAAGATTCATACATTATCCTCTCTATGCTAGTGAAACAATTAAGATACCTAAAAGCTTTTTATCTTATCCTTGATGCACACGGGTATGTAACATTACATGTGTCCCCCACTACAACAGTGTACTTGTGTAACGGCTTGGAAAGAAAAGCCGGCAAGTACACCAGCAGATCACACACACATACACTGTCAATTGCAGCCAGCCACCGGCAGCAATCCCTCTCTAAAGGCGTTGCCCTATGCCTATGTTCGTGATGCCTATGCCTTTGATGCTCATGGCCATGCCCTTGCTCCTCATGCTTATCATGCCCGTTCTCCTCATGCTTATTATGCCCTTGCTCCTCATGCTTATTATGCTTGTGCTCCTCGTGCTTTTTATGCCCATGTTCTTCATGCTTTTGCTTGTGATAATTAATGTCTGGCTCATCTAGTACTGGAGGCAAAGGAGGAGACGGTGGAGGATTTGGCATAAAGGGAAGAGCCCCACAAGCATGCGAGGCCAGTGCAAATTGAGAAACACAGAGAGGTCGAGGAGCAAGAGGTGGCCTAGGTGCCCATTGGCTGTATGTTCCCGGGTGCAATACTAGAAATGCAAACAGAACTACCAATTTCAGAAGATTAGATCTACCCATGCCTCTGATTAACTAGTACAAATCAAGAAAGATCGACATATAGGCATATAGGCGTAGCAGTCATGCATTACTTGTTTTGCTTATATAGCAGTATACTATAATCATAAGCTTTCCATGTCGTATTTTTGGGAATTCTCAAGAATGAAGTAGATATGCTTCAGAACCATTCATGCCCTTGGTGTGAAAGTGAGTTGCTTAGGTGAGAAAATATCGTACCATCATCCAACTAAATCTTTCATGCTATCTACCCCAAGAAACAACAAAGAAGCCCTCTAATTTAAAAATGAAATGCCACAAGATTAGCCCCTTTAAGAGTTCCAATGGCAATGGATTAAAAAATGCCATCACAGCACTAGCCATTCGAATCGGTTATCTGTCAAACTAAAGGCCTTACCCATACAATACCTTGTTGGGTTCGCGAAACATGAGCCTGTTTACACGGCTTGAATGTTGATAACACTAGGATGTTAACTGCTCTGCGCAACCTGATCAAACTCTGTTATGCTGCCGTCTTTAACTTCATTTCCTCGGCTCTCTCCCGGTACCCCTCATTCAACAACTCAACAAACTTGTCTTTAATCTGGAGGAGTGGATCTCGATCAATCAATTCATCACCCTTGTAAGCTTCCCTGAGCATTGCAGTCTCAATTCCACCTTTTAGTGACATATAAAAAAGCCCAGAATGCCGGGTGAACACGCTGGAAAACGCATTAGAGAACCTATAATCCTCACAAAATTTCCCCAAAGAAGGCACTGGAACCCTCCTATAGATAGAAAGAGACAAAAGCTCATGGAAAACCCCAACATTCCTCTTTTCCATCTCTCTTGATGATGGTTGCAAATGGGAGACATCCTCATAAGGCGATATGTATGGCATCTCTAACCAATCTCTAACCCATTCCCTCATTTCCTTCTTTATACAGAATCCAGGAGGAAGCTTCCAATTAAAATAAGGCCTAATTCTTATCCCTGTCAACCTTGATTCCTCATCTGCCCTTTGCTCAATAACCGATTTTGCATAATCAGAATTCCACGAAACCAATTGTATATAAGTTTTGCCTTCTCCCGGAGCCCCAACTAATTTAAAATAATCCGGATATTTAGGAATTAAATTCACCAGGAAATCATTCGGGAACCCGAATTCCCTCTTCACTTCCACTAACTTATCAGCACTCAGAACCCTATGCTTGGACATCATCAACAACTTGCACAACTTAGAAACCACCAGCGGCTCATTTTCCGAATAGATTCTTTTCTCCTCCTCCAGAAACTCCTTCAGCCTGTTGCTGGGCCGGATAAACGGAACAAGGTCCGACTTGGGCCTGATCCGATCCATGTAAGTCTCGAACAAACCCGGATTCCAAGATAAGAAAGTTTGAACCTTGATGGGCAATCGGAGCCTTTCCCGGCGTTTCTCCAAGTAACGGAGTGCAATAACTTGACCCGGCTCGTTCAACACCTCTTTGACAACCCGCGCGCAGAGTCGCCATCGCTTATCGTTCTGGATTGCTTGGTCTAGCTTAAGATCCTTACGCCAAGCAACTTTGAGGCTCGAAATCAAAGCTCTAAACTGAATGCAAGCTTCCAACGTGGAGATTGTGGAGGATGGCTGACGAGTTATGAAACTGGGGTTGAAACGCATCACTGAGCTAGAGGAAGCCGGAGAAAGTGGTGGCGGAGAACGGATAAAAATGGGTATCAAATTAAGCAAAGCGATAGAACTAATTCACCATAAGCATTACGAAATGAGAGTTGGATTTGGAGAGCTTTTGAGGAGTAAACTTTTAGGAATTAGGTTTATGCCTTTATGATCAGACTGGTAATTTGGGATTTTCCGCGGACGCAGAGCGTGAAATATTATAACGGGTGGAAACCGCGCTTTCACTGAAAGCGTGGGCGAATTCCCGCTTTCTTCGCTCAAGTTTTAAGATTAGGAGTTAGGACTAGAGGCTTCATGCTAAATTGCTAATAATAGCTAAATGGATATTGTTCCGGTGATAAAGAATGAGAAAGCTATAGAGGTTCAAATCTCAATAAATAACACTGGCATAGGATCTTCTGTTATACTTTTTTAACACTATGTGTTAATTCAATAATTTCGTATAAATTTTGTCATTTGTGTTAATGTATACATCATTCACACCCCTTGAATGATGCCCTATTCAATCCTAATTTTTCATTAAAACTATTTATAGCATTGACAAAATATGCTAATTCGGTGGATATGAAGAAATATACTCCATTGTTTGTGATTTCTCACGCATTCAGCTAATTAGGTTTTGGAAGGCCTTTTTGCTATGGACTACACTGTTAATAAAGACAAGGCCGAAACCTTCCTCATGGCCCAATTTTAAGCCCAGATTCATGATATTGGGAGTTTCAATTTTGGTCAAGATTTTGTCCTGATTCTGATGAATAATGGGCGAATATCAAAAACACCCCCGAGGTTTGGTCCATTATCAAAAACACCCTCAATATATGAAAAATATCAAGAACCACCCTGAATTTTATGTCCGGCCATCAATTCAATCTCAAGTCATCAGAATGATGATGAATTGAGAACTGATGATGTAAGTAAATGTAAGCTTGTAAGGACGAAGATACCCTCCAATAAATGGATTAAAAAAAATCTACACAATATATCCTCTAAATCAAACCGGCAAGCTGAAGCTGGATCACCTCCACTAATCACCACCACAAAACACTAACTCCTCCGGCGGGCTCAACAGTCAACACCCAGGCTCTGCGCGTGATTTATCATCACAATCGACAGTCAACTTCATTATTTTCTATCTCTGTTGCCAATAAATTCTTACCCAAAAAGAAAGAAAAAAAAATCTGGTTCAACACCACTAATAATCTGAATAAAATTACCTTATAGCAAACCTCGATTACAAAAGCAATGTCATTTAATGGTGGCCAAAAAGTAATAACTGCATTGTCAATTACCGGCTAGAATCCAAACACAATAAAAGCTAATAAAATGTCATCCAAAATTCAAAATTTTGCAAAATAAAAAACTTAGTTCCAGCAAAATCAAAACTCATCAATTGACGGCTTTTTGTGGAACCCGCAACACGAATCCGATTTTAGGTGCAAATGTCTCCGTGTACCGGAACCGAGACAAGTTGGAGTGATTTTGTTAAATGTGGAAGCATACGGCCAATGAGGAAGACAATTGCTTTTGACGGAGAAAAGCTTTGATTTCAAAGATTTTGAGGAGAAGAAATCTTTGATTATGCAATTATCTTTCTATTAAGTACGCTTAATCTGTATGGGAGAATAAGAAGTGGAAGAGTTCTTTTTTTTTTTTCTCTTTTTTCTTTTACCTTTCGATAATGAATGCTGTAGTTTCCTTATAAGTATAGGTTGGCCGGAATATATTTGGTTTTTTTCGTCCTTTCATATTACTTGCCATTTGAATCCTAAGCCGGGTGGGTCAAGGGAGATTCTTGTTGATACTTTTGATACAATGAGGGTGTTTTTGATAATAGACTAAACCTCGAGTGTGTTTTTGATATTCGCCCATGAAAAACTTACACGAGATGGTGTATCTTTTGATCGTAAATAAAAACCGTGATACCAATCTTTATTTACTTTAATGGAATTTTTATACAAGTATAGGAGGCACAAAGATTAGTTCTCCAACTTAAAATCTGGAGTAATTTAATTCACTGATCCCTTGAATTAGTTTTACTACTTAAATTAATGACTTTTCTTTTCTAGTAGTTAATCAACTTTCTATATAAGTAGAATTTCTAGAAATTAGTTCTTCATAGTAGAAGCGGAAGAGAAACAAGTTTACAAATAAGGTCGAAGATGAACAACATTAATTATTTTACTATTACATTATAGAAAAGGACTAGACTCACAACTAATATAAACAAATGTCTTTGCGAGTATTTTCCTTGATTTGAGACAAATCTTGTCATCAACTCAAAAAAGCTTTTTTTTTTACTTTTTTTTAGAGTCTTTGGACTGTTATAGTAGTAGTAGTGTATGCATCTCCTTTTCCTAGGACCATTACGTCACCATCACCGTCACGAACCGAAACTTGTAACCGTCCGCCACTCTCCGCTGTATATCACCACCGCCACCGCCAGCTAACAGCCTAACACTGCCGCAATTGCACCCTTTCTTTCTTATCTTCCTAATTAATGCTTCTGAGCGCCCCTCCTTAATTTCTGTTCGTTGAGCTCAGTGATACCAATTGTAATTTTGGAGCTTATTTCTTAGTTTTTTATTTGGTTTTCCGACGATGAAGTTGTCTTTAGTCAACGGCGTAGTCCTGTTGGGAATGACGGCCACCTCCTCTAGGGCGGCGTTTGTGGTGGACTCACAGGACATTGAATTTGGGAACCCCTGGTGGTTTGTTTTTGCCGGTGTATCTTGTTTCCTCGTCCTCTTCGCCGGCATTATGTCGGGGTTAACTTTAGGATTGATGTCTCTCGGTCTCGTCGAACTTGAAATTCTTCAGCGCAGTGGCACCTCCGCCGAGAAAAAGCAAGCAGGTTTTTTTTGTTTTTTTTTTTTTTCCCTTTTGTTTTCCTTTCCCCACCACCACCAGTAAAGAAAAAGAAAAAATTCTTTTTTTGCTTTCTTTGGGTCCGGATTGATGTGATTGTTCTTCTTTCTTTCTTTTTTTTTTAAATATTTTTATATAAAAAAAAATCAGCTGTAATCTTACCGGTGGTTCAAAAACAGCACCAACTGCTAGTCACATTGCTGCTTTGCAATGCTGCTGCTATGGAGGTGAGTTAGGTTCATCTCTTGATTTTGTTTTTGCATTTAAGGCTTAAAAAGATTGCAGTGGGTAAACCTTGCAAAGTAAGGTGAAGAATTGGAAACTAGAATTGGCTATGCAGGATGTTACCTGTTATGGTGTTTCTGTTACGGATGTTGGTTCTTTACTAATAAGTTGTGGAAGTCTGCAATTTATGGGTGGTCTTTTAACTTGGTGTCAAACAATTCCCTTGCAGGCTCTTCCCATTTACCTGGATAAGATTTTTCACCCTGTCGTAGCTGTTTTGTTATCCGTCACTTTTGTTCTGCTTTTTGGGGAGGTTTGTACTGTTCTTCCTGTACTGTTCGTCTTCTCTATTATGTGCACGAAAAACAAGCTCAGTAACAGTCATTTTACTTGACCCACCATCACATTGATGTAGATTATTCCCCAAGCTATATGCTCAAAATATGGACTTGCTGTGGGAGCAAATTTTGTTTGGCTGGTGCGCATTCTGATGATCATATGCTATCCTATTGCTTACCCAATTGGGAAGGTAAATCCTGCGTTATTGGCTGATCACCTTGGGCTTCTACATTTTTTATTCGCAATACTTCAAGCTCACTTTTGCATTATTACTTACTTGTTCTTAAATGTACCGTTCTTATAGGTTCTTGATGCTGTATTGGGGCATAATGATGCTCTGTTCAGACGAGCTCAATTAAAAGCCCTTGTTTCAATTCACAGCCAAGAGGTACTAATCTGAGATGTCGTGCACTTATGATCTTTTATGAGTAATTCAACCGAAAAAAGGGTAGCCGGGTTTATTGTTTCAGGCTGCCGAGAACAAGCTTTGCGACTGTTAGATCGATGTTGTGGCTAGCCTTTTAAAAGATAGTGTCATCACAATAACTTTGTTACCATCCACTTGATTGCAAAAGTTGTTGTTTCTCAACTTTGAACTATCTCTTTTAGCCTTTGATTGTAAGATTTTATAGTTTCTCCGATGAACCTTTTTGACATTTTGATGTTATGGTTCCTTCTTAGGCTGGTAAAGGTGGTGAACTCACGCACGATGAGACTACTATCATAAGTGGAGCTCTTGATTTGACTGAAAAGGTTTATATTGCTATTTATTGATTATAGGACATCAAGGGTAGTTGTTTTGATTTGATAATGTTTGTATGTACCAGTCTATTTGAGTTTGTTGGGCCTGTGCAGACTGCGGAGGAGGCTATGACACCTATAGAGTCAACATTTTCCCTGGATGTCAACTCCAAGTTGGACTGGTGAGCTTTCCTTATCTGTGTCGTTCATATTAATTGGCAAGCAGTTATTATCCATTAAAGTTTTTGCTTTAAGTTTCACGAGGCATGCATGTGCTGGTTTTGCTGATTTGCTCATTTAACAAGATAAAATTACACATGGCTCTGAGCTCCGACTCTCCTGTTAGGCAGCATTCATAGATTGTGCATAGTCAAATTGGTCATGTGGCTGGTTTAAGGCTCGGCTGGTTTACCCGCCTTTTAACTTCCTAGAGTGTGGCTTGGTGTATGGCATTTTGAATTGGTTATCATATTTACTGATAAAACTTAATGTTGAAGCGAAAGAAATCTTGCAGTGACTTTTGCACCTATCACGCTGCCTTGTTCTGGTTTTCCCCCAGAGTTTCGTTTGCTTTCTACCTGTTTCCACTTAATGAATCTCCTGGTGAATATGCAGGGAAGCAATTGGGAAAATCCTGGCACGAGGTCATAGTCGTGTTCCTGTCTATTCAGGAAGCCCAAAAAACATTATTGGACTTCTACTGGTTTGTTCTGGAATCCTGTGGCTACTAGAAAGATTCTCTATAGAAGTTAAATGGTTAGTACGGATTTAATTTGCTGCTCCGGATTCAGGTGAAAAGTCTTCTCACCGTACGGGCAGAAACCGAGACTCCAGTTAGTTCTGTTTCTATCAGGAGAATACCAAGGTTATTATTATGTTATCCTTTTCTCTAATATTTAATTCTTTCCTCTTTCATGTGCTTGATGATGAATTTGACTTTTCTCAGGGTTCCAGCAGATATGCCATTGTATGATATTCTTAATGAATTTCAGAAAGGAAGCAGTCACATGGCTGCTGTCGTTCGGGTTAAAGGTAAAGGCGGATATGCTCAACCTCTTGTTCAAGAAGAAAAGGTTGGGGAAAGTGAGGTTAACAGTATGGATTCTCATTTGAATTCACCCCTGCTGCAAAAGTTCAATGATAGATCAGATATTGCGATCAATATAGACAAGCCATCATCCCATACCTATATGGACAAGCATATGATTAAACAAAATGGATCAACAAACTGTTTGACCCATCTACCAGAGGATGTTGAAGATGGAGAAGTCATTGGCATCATCACCCTCGAAGATGTATTTGAAGAGCTTTTGCAGGTTTGTACAAATTCTTCATATGTGCTTGTTCTGGGCATCATGTTTGAGAATGTATTTCGTCACCCTTATTGCTCGTAGCTCATCAAAATAGGATCACTTGCTAATGGTGATGGACACTTCAGTGGCATATCTTTTTTTGTTCATTTTCTTTTCCCCCTTTTTGGGTCATTACATGCCTATATTCTGCCTTCAGTTACGGTATAAATAATGATCATGCGCCCTATCGTGGATGCAGGAAGAAATTGTCGATGAGACAGATGTATATATTGATGTGCATAAAAGGTAGCTGATCTAATATTAAATTTTCCATTATTTGTAATTTGTTTTGGCTGTATTTAGTGGATACATAGATGACTTTTACAAAGTCTGACAATTTCTCTCATGATGCTAATTGTTGCAGAATACGGGTGGCTGCAGCCGCAGCTGCTTCATCCGTTGCTCGTGCACCTTCGAATAGGAGGCTAACCGGTCAGAAGCCCCCTGTAAGTTCCGGAAATGTTTTGCTTTGAACCCATTTTATTCATGTTGTTTCCATTTTACTTGAAGCTCATAAATGGAGCTGTGTTGGTAAAACCTACTTCAATACCCTAGTGAAATGATGTTTTTGAAATGTGTTTCCAGGTGATTGCCGCAAAGAAAGGGCAGGTGTCAAAGAAGCTGTCTGGGGAGGATTCACAACCAACAACATTGTAAAATTCCTGTCGCCTGTTCTTTTAGGAGAACAGGTTCTGTAGTTTTGGTATCCCTGGACAGTACTGTGAAATGAATGCTGGAGATGATGCAGCGCGATTGGGGGAAATAAGAAATTAGAAGATAGGCAGTATATAGTATGGGTCAATAGTCATAACTTTAGATTGTAGATCATGAATTAAGTACTTGTAAGAGGAGATCATTAGGTAAATCCTTTGTGTCCTGTGATATTTGAATTCTTGGTGAAGAAAGAAAATTTTGGTTGACTTTTGATAGGATTGGATGGAAGTATGGATAGATAGAGGTCTGTCCATACCATTAATAATTAAATTATGAAATTCCTTAAGAAAATGGATTATAATATTATATATGAGGAACCTATCAACGATTCACTTAATTTTAAAATCTCCATCTCTCAGAAAATATAAGTATAGCAAACACTGGGAAATTAATCACTGGAATCAGAGAAATTGATAGGTAAAAATTACGTGACCAAGAATATCAATCCCTCTGCAACACAGTCTTGCACGATTTTACAAAATTGATCAGTCAATTTTACGTGATCTTTTTTAGGAGTTCACTTTATGAATACTTCCCTCCAAATTATTACGTAATTAAATTCTAATCCTCCAGCTTCTTCTTTATCTTCAAGAAAGAAAAAATATTTTAGGGTTAATTCAAGGGAAACCCCAGTGGTATTTGGAACTACATGATAAAACCCCCCATGATATATAAATATCAGAGGAACCCCCTTATGCTTATACAGAAGTTTGTAAATTGACAGAAAGTTGGCAAAATAACGGAGCGTGTAAAATACCTGAAGGAGATGTGTGTGAAGTTTTCTAATCCCACAAAGAACTAATTTTTTTCCCTAAATAATACCCTTAACAGTTAACACCTTTTTATAATCTTTTTACATAATTTTCATTTATCTTTTTGGGTTTCACTTTCCTCAATGGCAGTTTACAGTCTTGCCAAACCATTCTCTTCTTTGTCAAATCGAATGTTTCCCCTTTCTTCAAAGATTTTTTTTCCTTCTCGCAATTGAACAACAACCCGCAACACAATAAAGAAATTCAAAAGCATCACCGAGACTGCAAGGAAAATTAATTCAGACAGAGTTTCGGACGACAAGTTTTATTTTGTGTCAAAAGAAAAGGTTGCAAATTAAGGCTTCATTTTATTCGATTGGCGCTGATATTAGTCAGGGGAAACCAAACCCCAACTCAATTGACAAACCATAATTGAGGTATGCAGTCCTGATTTATCAAAATTAATGGAGCTTCTGCACGGTGTTCATCAATAAAAATCTCGAAAATGGAAATGATTAAGCTGATGAATTGTTTTGTGTTTAGATCAATTGTAATATTTGTGGTAAAGGAATGATTGAGTTGATGAATTTTGTTAGTGTTTTGGTTAATTGTAATACCTTTGTCCTTTAATGTAATCATTTTGTTAAAGTGAGATATGAAGCATTATTGAGAATTTTGGGTTAATTCAAAGAAATCCTCCTGTGATATTTGGAATAAAAATGTCGTAATCGGGAGCCTTTTCGTTGGAATTTGCCCATATCCATTATCATTCCATGGAATCGTGCGCCGTGACAAACGAATCTTCATATTCGATTTGAATTTTACTGCCTGGCTCGTTTTGTGGAGAGATTTTCGTTTCTTTAATTTTTCCGGTGAGCAAGAGTTGAGTTAATTGACAACTACCTAATAATTTCCATTGATACAAGGTTATATTGGCTATTTAACTTATCACCGTTAGTCAAAATATGTAGTTTTACCAGTACTAACTTCGGAATAAGCACAAGTATGTTATTTTGATATTTATATACCATGGGGGGTTTTATCATGTAGTTTCAAATCACTACAATAAAAATGAGCTATTAATAACTTTATGGTGGGACACTTTTCTTAAAATGTGTCTCATTATATGTGTATTAGGACATTTGTTAAAAAGTATCTTATTAAAAATGAAAAAGCATATACATATTATGAAACACTATCATAAGTGTACTATGTGGGGTTGCTTGTGAACTATTACCCTACTTAATGGCTCACTTTAAAGTGTCTTAATAAGTGACAATCTAATAATACACTTTCAAATATTTTATGATTTATTGTGACTCGATTATAGGAGACACTATTTTGTAGTGTCCCACGCAATGTGAATCACATGTGTCCTATTACACCACTGACACAAAAAAGTGTCTAAACTACTCATTTTTGTTGTAGTGAATACCAGGAGGATTTCTTTGAATTAACCCAATAGTTTAGGATGGAAGGAGTAAGTTATAAATTTGTACTCCCTCCGTCCCATAATTATTGTCCAGTTTTACTAAAATGAAAGATTTTATTTTTGGTCAAACTTAACTATATTTTACCTTAAACAACCAGATATACCCCTACATAAGTAATTGTTTAACCACTAAGATTTTATGGATAATGTTTTTTACTAAGGACAAATATGTAACTTGATCCATAAAAAGTCAAATTGGACAATAATTTTGGGACAAAATTTTTTGGGTAAAGTGGACAATAATTATGGGACGGAGGGAGTATCTTTTTACATTGTGTAGGTATGAGTTGCATGTTCCCCTGGCCAAACCTTTTCCTAGTTTTGCCAGTCTAACCAACCAGTTCATAAATTCGCTGATTTACTGGTGGATGGTGAATTATGCGAAAAAGTGAGTCGCCCTGCTCCCGTCTTCCTCTCCACCGTTCTCCAATACATCGCTGCCGGGGTCAATTTTTCTTCCATTAATTTTCTAACCTAATACGTTTTTTTTTTAATGGTTCTGGATGTTTGATTTTTTATTCTGTTTGGTGGTGGATGATGTAGGTTCTAGAACTTGCTGGAAACGCAGCCAAGGAGGACAACAAGACTGTTATTATGCCCAGCCACATGTTGCTGCGTGTCATTAAGAACGATGAGGCCTTAAACCAGCTTTTGGGTGAGGTACGTATGGATTCTCTCGTTCGTTAATAAACTAATAATTAGGGATTTTTGTGATTGGGCTTTGTGTTTGATTGGGGGGATTCTGTGTTGTAGCTTTTTGAAGCCGCGTCTATGGACTTCAATGTGGAGTGGGTGACCAAGCTTTTTGGTGGCGTTACTATTGATGGTAACGACGGTGGTGCTACTCTATTGCCCGGCAATTATCAAAATCTATCGACTAATAACATGGAAATATCTGACTGAGGTAACCGCGACTTCCGGCTCCATATTTTAGGGTAGGGGGTTTCTCTTTTGATCGAGTGTATATATGTCAAAAAGCAAATGGACTCTGTAATCTTTGATGTCTAAAAGGAAATTAGGGATCTGTCTCTCCTCCCTTTAGTTATTTATATAGTATGTTTCAAATTGCGCAATGTTATCTTGGGTCCCAACGGAAACAATCTCTTTATATAGACAAGGGTAAGGTTGCGTACATCTGACCTCCAACAACTTTGGTTCGGAGTATACTGGGTATATCATTGTTGTTGTTTTAATAATGGGAAATTGGGAATTATGGACTTCATTGCTTGGTATTGATGGATAAACTGGTGATTGAGGTAAGCGTCCGCCCATTTCACTCTGTGAGTATTGTTGTTTTTCTTCTGTTTGATATAGATGACATAATGACATTGGATGATTGCTGATACCATTCTGTGAGATACTTGTTGGCAAAAGGAGATATTGGATCACTAAAACCTTTGTTTCCACCTCCCTATTGTTCATTAGTACTACTCTGGTGCATGATCACCATGGCTGGGAAGTACTCGAGGTGTCTGGAAAAGCTTCTTAGGATTAGAATCATTAATGTAAAAATTCATTGTAGTATGTATGTATCCAATGTTTTGGATTAGTGCAGAACATTTCATTTGGCCTTCTTGGATTCCTTCACCGCCATTTTCATTCTCCTTCTTCTCAGCTGCTGGAGAACATTCCGGTTATTAAGTAGCCATTCTGTTCTCGTCAAGTTTGCATTTTTCTCTTTGTTAATCTCGACTGCTCGGCAAGATGCGACTCCCTGAGAAATCATCTGTACGTGTGCATCGATGTCCTTACCAATCTGCTGAAAAGTATCCGTCGAATCAATTGGGAGAAATGGAGAAACCAGCTTATCTTTCTTCTCGTGCAAGAAGCAGATTCGACACATTAACATTTAAAATACTAGATAATACTCCCTCCGTCCCATAATTATTGTCCAATTTTACTAAAATGAAAGATTTTATTTTTGGTCAAACTTAACTATATTTTACCTTAAACAACCAGATATACCTCTACATAAGTAATTGTTTAACCACTAAGATTTTATGGATAATGTTTTTTACTAAAGACAAATGTGTAACTTGATCCATAAAAAGTGAAATTGGACAATAATTTTGGGACAAATTTTTTTTGGGCAAAGTGGACAATAATTATGGGACGGAGGGAGTAATAAATACTAAAAATAAAATTCTAGATCACTACCAATACTGTTTTTGATATATGATATACAAAACTGCGCGACAGTGGATTTTTTTATATGTGATATACAAATGATTTGACTATGTTTGGATATATATTAATTAAAAATTCTCAAAAAAAGAATGAAAAAACAATCGAAATAGAGCCTTAGTAAATCCTAAATTGTCGATAATGCCCAGTTTCTTAGCCGCGTAGATATCCATTTACTAGAGTATTTTTTTCCTCACCAAGCAATAGCCGTAATAGCCCATTAACCCGAACCGACATCCAGAATTCACCACTTTTCCTTTTGGCCCCTCTTAATGCAGAATTACTCACGTCCACCTCCCCTAGAATTTGAACAAATACCAATCAAACCTATTATTTCTAAAAATACTAGTCATATTCATATCTTGGTCGATCAATTCAAACACTTATAATTCTTTTTTTTAATGTAAATATTTATTAAATTTTACCCATGTGAAAACTAAAAAATACCATTTAATATTTATAACGAGCTAGTTAATCACTCCAGAATCTTGGTTTATTGATTTATGACACATTTTGTCTTAGTTTTAACTTGAACATAATTTATTGAATTTTTATTGCACATTTGATGACTTGCATCACATCATGAAATTGTCTCCAATACAAAAAAGAATCCTAAATTAATTTTTAATGCTTTCATCTATCCTGCTATAATAAATAATGTATTAGGATAGCATTTACATTATGTTTAGCTAGCAATGAGTTATAGTATTTATTTATGAAAATTTTGAAATATTGAAGGGATTATTACTAATATAATGTATCTAAGAACTTAAGGACTTAATCGGCGTTTTTGCAATCCTTATGGGAATCTATGTGATTCACCCAAAAAACTGTTACTTTTCTTGCGCGAAAACAAATTACGTCCGTATTTATTTATATAATAAGGAATTTTTTTTAGACGACACAGAGGTGGAGAGAGTTTTGCTAGTACTACACCACTCTGCCCCCCCAAGTCTTTGATTGTAACAATCACGCTATCGAAATTTCTCCAGGTCTGTTCGTTTTCTGCTTCCCCCAAACCCTAGGATCATATTAGGGTTTACATGTTTTCGTATTTTGTTTATTTGCCATTGTCAATTTTGCATTGAATTTCGACCCTTCATGCTATGAGGTTTGTTTGTCGGGACAATAATTGATCGAATTCCGTTCTTGTTTCTTTTTTTTTTTTGGAAGGGGAAAAGCAATGATTTTTTCCGCTGCAATTTTATTATTCAGTTTCACCGCTTGTTGTTTCTTGGTTAAGCAATTTCCTGGAATTTTCTGTTCGGTTTCTTCACGAAGTATGAGATATTGAACGGATAAAATTTGGAATTTTTCGTGTTTCTTGTTCGTCATATTTTACCGGCATGTCTTCTTTTCTTGTCTTTTGTAATGATCAAAGCTAATTTTATTTGTAATTTTTGAGCGATTGGACCTTAATTGCTCTTTTGATAAAAGTGTCCCTTTTCCGGCGCTTCTGTTTTGCTTCCCGAATCTGATTGTCCTTTTGCTCACAGGCGATTGTTCTTCTGTAGGATTTATTGATTGCAGTTGTTGATGATGGGATTCAAGAAAGTGTACAACGTGTTGCTGGAGATTTTCCCTGAGGTATAACATAACTTTACACTATAATCACGCATTGTTTTATTAGGCTCTGCATATGCTACATGAATTTTTAAATATTTTATTTGTTGTTGGGTTAAAGGGTTTTGCATGAGATATCTATGTATTGTTAGATTGAAGGCTTAGAATCCCTTGTTGGTTCGTTCTGTAAATATTACCGGGACTGAAAATTCTGATCTCAACTCTTTATTTGCAGGTTGATTCTAGAGCTCTTAGGGCTGTGGCTATTGAGCACCAGAAAGATGCTGATGCGGCTGTTGAGGTTGTCTTAACTGAGGTCATTCCTTTCTTGGCAGAAAGGTCTGCTATCAGCGTTTCATCCAGCAAGAATATGGTGACTGCCCAACCACCTAAGGGTAATGGTATAGAATATATTTTACTTGCTTTCTGTTTTGTAATTGAATTAGAGTTGTGGATTATGTGTTTCAACCTTTATATTTATTGGCTTGGCTGATGTTGGTGCTTAATGGTTGCAGCAACTACAGTCTTTGCTGATGAACCACCTTCTACGTCCAATGCCTTCTCTGTTGATAATGTGAAATACCAAGAGGAAGAGCAGCATGTTCCACTACATGCTGCCTCTGCTGACCAACAAACCTTTCATGATGCGAAGGACGACCTTGATGAACTAGGCCAGGAGCGTAGACTCAGTGATAACCTAGATAAAGAATGTGATGAGAGAAGTGGGAATCTTGATTCTGGTGATAATATAAACTCTTGCTCCTCATCTGCTGTATTGATACATGAGAATGGTGCCATTGCGGACAACGATGAAGTAACTGGAGATGCTGCATGTGTAGAATCTGCTGATGAAGTGTCTCAAGCACGGGAGTCTATAGATGGTTGTGATGTGCTTTCTCAGCTTAATGTGAAGCCTTTGGAAGATGAAAATGTGAACCCCAGTCAGTTGTTAGATTACTGTCTGGATGCTAAGGCCATTCGCGCTGAAAATTTTGAAGAAGAAAACAGTTTGTTGAAAGATGAGCATTCTCTATTGATTTCTGAACCTTCTGACTTACCGATATCTGATTTGAACAAAGAATTTGATGGTCCAGTGGATTCTATGCTCACAACAGAGTCCTCTATTGAATTGGTTGATGTCGTAAGTGATTCTGGGTTGAACACAGTGGTTACCCGATCTGGCCAAATATGTAATATTGATCTTCTTGAGGATATCATTGCAGATGCAAGGAACAATAAGGTATGCTAATTGTAACTATGCATTGTTGTTTGTTTTTTATATTTTTTTTTATGTACCGGTATCTTATAGTGGTTTCAGTATCTTAGTGACTAAGTGACCTATGATACTTAGTCTGAAGGTACCAATCAAGTGTTTTCCTGGTGTAATCAATAGGATCTTACAAACAAAGACAGCATCTTGGTTAGCAGACAGTATGTACAATGCCATGTTCTCATATGTTTTGTGTTGCTGATTTCGTTGTTTACTTAGAATTCCGTTGCTTTTGCAATCAAAGTGTAGCTCGGATGCTAATTTATGCCAAGAGGTTGGACTTTGTAGTTGCTCATTTGAATCCTTTAAAATTTCAACAACTTCGCTTCACTTCACTTCACTTCACTTCATACCTTACTGCATTAATCAGCCTAATACTTTCATCACTTCGTGGAAGTTAGCTTTGAGCTAAGTATTACTTTTGAACTCTTGTTTACATGCACTCCAGCGAAAATATAGTGGATTGTAGTTCATGGAGAGGTTTGCCTGACAATCCAATTATTTGATTTAGCAGAAAACCTTGCTTTCGGCTGTGGAGATTGTACTTGACCTGATGAAGGATGTGGAAGCCCAAGAGAAAGCTGCAGAAAAAGCTAAAGAAGATGCTGCCAACAGTGGCGTAGACATTTTCAAGAGGGTGGAAGATCTCAAACAAATGCTTCAACATGCAAAAGAAGCAAACGACATGGTTTTTTTCCCTTGTTATTGATTCTAGTGGGCATATTCAAATCAATGTGATATACTATTCTGTTAAAACTCATAATCACTTTTCTCATTTGCTGCAGCATGCAGGAGAAGTATATGGTGAGAAGGCTATACTAGCCACAGAAGTGAAAGAGCTTCAGACCCGTCTGCTCTGCATATCCGACGAAAGGGACAGAAGTCTTAAGATATTTGATGAGGTAAGGCACAGTCTAATTGTTAAATATACCAGCTGTACCTCATTAGAAGTGCTCAATATGTTTCCGTATGGGCTTTATTAGTTCAATGGTTTGCGATATTCAGAGAAAGTCAATACCTTGTCACATTATCATTGGTGTTTTATCTGGCCACTTTCGGGGTCGACTTGTATGCTAGTTATTCGCTTGTCTAGTAGTTTGAGACGCCTTTTTGCGTGTGTTAATTATGATGGTTAACCATTTCCGTGTATATGTTTGTCTACGTGTACTTTGAATGGGTTATAAATGTACATCATAGTATTTTGAGAAGTTCTTCAAGTTCTTCTCTTGTGTCTGTTTGAGATGTGAGTGATCATACTCCTGTGGTGTTTGCGAGGCATGGATGTTAAGAAGTTACGTCGGTCTTTTTTTCTGTGTTGCACACATTTATATGGGTTATTGTTCATGCTCATAATTCCGCCATTTGACAATCAATTTTCTTTTCTGCAGATTCGCCAGAATTTGGAGGAGCGACTAGATGAAGCTGAGAATGTGATAAAGGTTGCGGAGAAAGAGAAACTTGAAAGGGAGGCTGCAGCCTTGACAGCCCTAAAAGATCAGGAAGTTATTATGGAGAAGGTGGTGCAAGAAGCTAATCTCTTGAAGGAAGAAGCTGAAGCAAATGCCAAGGTATGGTTAATTTCCTTACTAGGGCGGCATACATGAGGTTATTTTGGGTTGGGGGCTTGTTCATTGCTTTGATGTTCATAATTGATCTTCTTTCATTTTACAGCTGCGAGAGTTTCTCATGGACCGTGGCAGAGTTGTTGATGAACTGCAGTAAGTCTCCTTTCTATATATATATTGACATGAGTGATGCGCAACTATTATTATATGCATCAACTATTATCCCTAAGTTTAGTATGCTTAATAGAAGTGAAAGTTCAGAGGTTCTGGATTCTTATAAACAAACATAACATATCACCAAGCTTAGAAACTCTAGTTACTGATGCATTTTGACCATTTGTCCCATACTCATCTGGGAACAATAGCTGAATAATTTTCTGTCACAACCTTTGCAGAGGAGAAATATCTGTTATATGCACAGATATGAGATTGTTAAAAGAGAAGATTGATGAGCGTGTTCCACTCAGCAAGTCTGTCACTTCTAGGTTCATCCAGCTAGGCTCTGTTTTAGCTTCTTCCTCTAGCTCTGGTGGCAATAGCGTGACCTCTAGCACTGCTGCAAATAGCGTGATATCTAGCTTTGGTGCGAATAGTGTGTTATCTCGCTCCGCTGCAAATAGTGTGATGTCTGGAGAACAGGCTGAACCAGTCACTAACCACGTTGATTTATCAGAAACACTCAAGAATATGGATGACAACTCCAGTTTAGATGGTCAATTTGTGGGAGAGGATGAAACAGCCGACGTTTTTAAGGATGTCGACAAGGAATTTAGCGGTGACGGGTGGGAGATTTTTGATAGCCTCGATACTTACATGTAAAAATTTGGGCAGATTGTGGGAATAATGTGGAGGATAGAACCTGATCATTGTATAGTACCAGGTTTCTTTAGTTCTAAATTTCCTGCTTCAAACTGAAATAAGTTTCTGGAGGTGAATCTGGATTTATTCGTCTTAGTTCTCTGGTTCTTTTTAATGATCCTGGTTTGGAATTACAAACCTCATCTTTTGCCTTCTGGATTATAGACAGTGTACAGTTTATGTAAATAGTGCTCAATACGCCAATATAACGTAACTATTTCCGTTAGGAGGAACCATTCCATGCATTAACATTATTGATTTGGTAGGTGCAAATGCTCCAGATTACAGTTTGATCAGGGTTTTTTTTTTTTTTTTCCAGAGCTTAAATCAAATAGTTAGACAGTCTATAATGTACTAAAAAAGCTCAATCTTTCATAGGATTTAATGAAAATGAAACTAGTCATCATAATCAGCCTATCAAAATTTACAACTTGCCTCCTTCCCACTTCTCTTTCTGCATCTACATTTTTTTAGTACAAAACGTTCATATTAGTGATGATGATTAAAGTATGCAAAATATCGATCTCTTTCTGCTGAAATCAATCTTGCCAGCAAAGGAGGAGGACCGTACATCTCCAGATGATATAAAGTCGTGCCCTCTGTTCTCTGATTGGCTTTGAACACCTTCCGATGGACCTGAATTTAGAAGAGCCACTCCTGAAGGAAGAAGACAGGTGACTGGCCGCCATAAAAAATTACTTCTAAACTTTCTTCTGATGAGTTAGTTGATTGAATTCTAATGAGGGCTATCTGGAGAGCAAATTAAAGAGGGATGAAGATGATTTAATGTGGAGAGAAAATGCAAAACTGCGAGGCTGAAAGGCGGGGTGATTTCCTTGGCTTATATAGAAGGCAACATGAATTACTAAAAAAAAATGTGGTCAATAACAAATGGGTTGGTGCTGAATTTGGTGGCCCTATAGCTCAATGGTGGTGGTGGGAATAGAGTTGAAAGACCACTTGAAATTGAAGAAAATGGGGTTCCAATGGACAAACACAATTTGACAGCAGTCCACCATTGTTGTCCCCTGTCCAACCTCCAGCGATATTGACAAGCTATTATCTTCTTCCTGTTCATGCCCACCATTGTCGACACACTTGTAATCTTCTTCTTTCAGTCCCTGTCTCCTTCCTTACATCAAACGTGTATGTGTAAAAGGTTTTAGTTTTGAATGGAATCAAAGGACACAGAACCCTTTAACATTTTTAGTCCCAGAATTTGATTTAATGTTTTATGGGGTCCCTGAGAATGAATGAATGCAGAGGGACAAATAGTAAGTTTTAACAAAAAAATATCAGGGATATGGGGACAGGGGAAGCAAAAAGGTGAACAAGTCCCAATGGCCAACTTTCGACATTTCCATGAAAGATGCAGGGAACAAGAGGGGATGTCAAGAAGCCGTATTTTACGATTTGTTAAATTTAAAATCAAATGGTTGAATAGATTACATTAATCTTCTTCGGGATCCTTCTTTGTACCTACGTACCTTGTTAGATGCTACTATGTATCAGCAGTAATTAGCTGAAGTTTTCGGGGTTTGTCCAAAAAGCAAATCCTGCCCATAATTCTCGCAAGTTTCGAAATGAACTCTTTTCCGTCCCAAAATAAGAGTTTCGGTAGTTGTATTGAACTAGTTATACTAAAAGTTGTAGTAATATGGTGATTGTAAAGAACTCACTTCCACATCCTCGGTGAGAAAAATCTTGCTGCAAAACTAATTAAACTAATTGACATCTCAACAACAAAAGAAATTATTATTAACAAAAAGCCTTAATCGCCATTATTAGAACAAGTCATTATCATCAACTTTTAATGATTCAGTCAGGGGTCACCGCAGGCGGACGTGCGTCATTGCTCATAAAAACTGTTTAGAGACTAACAAATGTGACAAAGTCAGTCAGTCATATCGAACCTAACAATGGCTAATAAAAGGCGGTGTCTGCTAAATGATCCCAGTCAATCTCTTCAACACTTGCCGGTGGTGGTGGCCTCTCTCTCTATTATGATTTTCTCTTTTTTTCTTTTCCAAATCAATTTCAACTTTATAAGTCATTCCACGTACTACTCCACCCACCATAATCTTCATCTTCCCTTAGGATCCTACCATTTTTTCTTTTCTTTCTCTTGTCTTCTTTTTCTAGGTTTAGGGCCTATGATAAGCTACATTACAGGAAGATGCTCGAATCACCCTATTTGAGATAGATATGTATGACTTGGTCTTCAAGCCTAGTCATTCTTCAATCGCAGGGGACAATAATCAATCCCTTCAGGGACATCCGATAAAAAAAAAATAATAATAATAATAATCGGGTTGTATTTCGAGTTTGCAATAATCCTTTTGTTTGTTTTCCTTTTTAGTTAGTTTTTTCATAATTAAATAATAATAACTGTTCCATCCCAACATACTTTTTTACATTTTCAATACACTTTTTTACATTCTCAATACAAAAATACCTGAAAACACACACTGAAAAAACAAAACAAACATAATATATTAGCTCTATGAGATGCATACACCTTGTTTTTCTAAGTTTTGATGTATTTGATACGTTACAAATTCATAGATTATTTTTCGAGTTACAAATATAGGGTTATCTTTATTGTTGTATTTCATGTCACAAATTGTGACATGTGGGATTATACATACAAACTCTTGAATGAAACTTCCAAATGATGAGTGGGAGAGGAGGACATTTGTGCCTTCGACCCACACAGAGGGGAAGGAGGACCAAAGGGAGTTTTGGTCCACCAAAATTAATTTCATTTAAGATAGTACGTAGTAGACCCAAGGCTCACGTGCTCAATCATCCCCAGATGCTGTGTTAAAGAAGAGCATCTGAAGCTTCATAAACCTTATCTAAAACCTGTACTTTGCCCCTTTGCACTAATAATACCAATTCGGTGGTCGCCCAACACGGACCATAACAACCCTTTTAATTTGTTTGAGATCAATTCATTATAAGCATATGCATGAACGAAGAAGATGATGGGCCATCATCAGATAGGGAAGAAAAAAAAATCAAGGTCCTTTAATCTCAGTCACAATGTAGCAGTATATTCACTCTGATCTTTAATACATGACATTTTGATTTGTCCTAAGTTTCATATAATATACATTTTTAACTAACAAAATTTTAAAAATATATTTTCATATTCAATATGTTCTCTTGATTATTATGAAATATTTGTAAAATTTTTTTTATCAATTAAAAATACGTACTAAGTAAAATCTTAGACAAATCAAAATACCTTATACTAAGGGCCGGGAGTATCTTTTTCAAATTTGAAAACGAAAATGAAATAAAAAGTTTTCGTCTTGCTGACGGTCTTTTTATGGTCATGTGACCTTTCGAGAAACAAGTGCCGGTCACCAATAAGCATAATTGAGATCGAGTAACAACCTAAGAGTCATATCTGATACACAATGTTTAATCATCCTCCGAGGCTTTGATTTTAGTTACAGCACTAGAAGTAGGGTTAAGGCCGCGAGTTAAAATGCTGCTGATTGGTAGTGATCTAGAATTTTATTTTATTTTTAATAATCTTAATGTCTTGAATATGTTTCTTGCTTGGTTAATGAGCTTCCTTCAGTCTTTCTATAAAAAGAATTTTTGATTTTTTTTTTACGGAAGTATAAAATGCGGTCAAAGTGTTTTATTTTATCATTTTATACTTACAAGTTTAAGAGTAGTTTAGGGTTTCTTTCTTTGTTTTTTTTTTAATTGCGAATCTCTAGTTATTACTACTATGACATTTATACTACTGTATTATATATGTTTATACGAGTTTGATGGGAAAAAAAAAGAAATGAAAATGAAGCTTGATGGCAGCGATATAAACAAGTTAATTAGATGACATCGAGATAATAAAGATTATATATATATATATATGGATGGCCATGGATGGCAGAGGATGGAAATCCTTATGATCCTACCGAAAATATATACCCTTCGTCCCAAAATTATTGTATAGTTTAGTTGAACTAAAAATAAAAACTCAAAGTGGATAATAATTATGGGACTGTGGGAGTATATAGATGTGTGAATGAGGGTGGATTTATATTGAAGTTTTTTGTGTGTGAAGACAAAAATTCGATGAGAGGTTGAAGCCTATATATAAGTAGTATGTGGGTACAAAAAGGAAAAGAAATGGCATGTTGTAATTAAAAGAAATCTTTATTAGGATATAAAATTATAAAAATTAAAAAGGAAAGAAAAATATATTGAAATTAAAATACTAGTCGTATATAAAAGGGCCCAAGAAGACTTTTATATCAGTTAGCCCGCATATAAAATAGGAAGGCGGGAGTCGGTGTAAGGAACTACGGTATATAAGCAAACCCGAAAACTCGAATCAACCCACCCCTAAAATTGAGATTTTTTGTTTGTAGCCAATTTCAGATCCTTTCTTTAATGATTTCTATATCATTTTCCGAAGCGAAAAATGCGGGGATCAATATCAAGTAGAAAAAAAATAAAAAATAAAAAATAAAAAATCAAGCACTACCTAGTACCAACCACAAAATCTCAGTCACATTATAGCAATTTTTTTTTATTAAAAAAAAAAATTGCAAAAAATGGAGAAACTGAAAGAAATGTTGTTCACGTCTTGCTGATTCGTTTTACTAATGACTAACGATGACCATAATTCATCACCGGGGAACTACGTACTGCAGTTCGCAGAGCATAACTGAGATCGAGCAACATTGGCCTGAGAGTTCACAAAACTTACAGCGGTAGAAGGATAAAGGCCGAGAGTTAAACCTGCTAGAAGCAATAAGCACATCGATTCTCAAGGAAAAATTAAAACTACATTATGCCCTTCATCCTTGTATCTACTAAGGGTAACAGAAAGCTGGGTAGCGTTAATCATGTTTACGTCAAGTGACCAACTGTTACCTTAAAATCCCATAAAAGTGCGTGATGGATTTCATTTTGTTATGACTCCCTCTGTTTTGGGACCCTGAAATTTGAAGCAACAAAGACGGCACCACTCCACTCTGCGACCACCAAAGGTTACACAACTCTCGTTCTCTCGAAACATTCCCAAAGACCATTATCAACCCACAGCTCAACTTGAATGAATGGCCAACCCAGCATAGGTTGCATTCTATTTCAGTTGCCAGGTATTCAGAACTTTTTCCAAAAATATAATGACCGGCAAAAGGAAGACGGGGAAAAAAACCTATTTGTATTTCTATCTTCAAAGCTATCATCCATCACCCTAATTAACTTTTCTCAACCGATATCCCAAAAGAACCCTAATAACATTCATCATCTACAACAACCCAAAAACACATAACACTTGTGTAAAGAGAAAAAATCAACCCCAATTCATTCATTACCAGTACAAAGTCTACTGATAGATTAACACGTTTGGAGCCAACAAAGACTAGCATTCACCCTGAAATTCTTCTTCATATGTAAGAGCTGCTTCCTCTTTGATTGCTCGTTGATCTAAAGTTCAGGGTTTTCATAATTCCCCCAACGCTTTCTTTATATCCACCTGCACCAGAAAATGTAAAGTGGATAAGTGTCAAACAAATCGTGCGAATATATTGGGACAGAACCACAAATTACAACCATAACAATTGTAGTAATATGGATACAACCCCCTTCCTACTACTATTGAAACAGTTTTTACCACGCCTTGTAACTCCCGAGGCAACTGTTTGTTCTGTACTAATAGAACCTATAATGCTACTGATACTTCAATAATAGACTGGCCTAAGAATTGGATTCCAGGAAGAGAATCAAAGGATCAATCACCATAATACAGGTCCACTTAACAGTTCTTTTCCTTACATTGTGGCAGGCAACAAAAACCACATTATCCAGAAATGAAAGGTAAAAGCCCTGTTCGGCTTTCAACGATGGGAAGCACAATCCAATGATAGTACTATCAAAACAAAAGTTTTAGATTGATGGACCCCATACTTATTTTGCCAAACACAGAGTCAATAGAAAGAGCCATGTTAACATACACTAAAACCACAATCTTCGGATTTGTCGTAAATCATAATAAGTTATAACAGCTAATCCATTGAGATAACATTCCTGGGCAAGAAAGCTTTAGTCGGAAAAAAGTAACACTAGCCATGAATAGCCAAAAAAATTTAACAGCGTATACATATCATCATTAATATGAAAATGCATGCGGTACCCCCTTATGCCACTCTAATGGTAGAGCCTTCAACAGGCTCGAGATGCAATGACATATCCTATGTGACCTCCTTGGGCCAATCACAAGGACAAAGAAAAATTACAACAAGATAACTGTTAGCGAAAAAAAAATCCCATTCACAGGGATTATGTAGCAGAAACGAGACTTAGAATTACCAAAACAACTTCACTAGCCTAAAGGAATAGTTGAAGCAAGTTTAGACACTATCTTAACCAAATAAAGTCTTAACACATACCAAAAAGCTACAATAATGCATAGAACAACATTCCGATATAAAACGTTAATGTCTCCATACCTCAATTGCTGATGGTGAAGTTGTGGTGCCAAAACGACAAATGACTCGACCTTCCTTGTCTACTAAGAACTTGGTGAAGTTCCACTTAATGCTTGACCCCAACCAACTACCAGTATTAGCTTTCAGGAACTTATAGACCGGAGCTGCATTTGAACCATTTACACGGACCTAAATAGACAATAAGATATCAGTAAAATGACCAAAAATTGCACTAGTAAATACCAACACACCAAAAACAGTTGGTTCCTTTCTTTCGTCAAGTGTAATTCTGAAAGAGCATTCTTCTAGCACTGATACATAGATAAATCCACAAATCTATTTATAATCCACTAGCACATTTAAACACAAGAACAATCTATTGCAGCACAAACATTCTAAAACCTAGATTAAATGAATAAATAACAATTACAGACTTCTATTATAAACTCTTTAGCTGCAGATGCACTGAGAAATAAGCCCAAATCCACGTTAAAAATCACATTCCAAACCTAAAAAGAAAACTAGAAAGCCTGCGACATATAACAAGCATACCTTTTGAAAGATGGGGTATTCGGCTTTAAATCTAGTGCAAGCAAACTGCTCAGCCTCCTCGCTAGTTCCAGGTTCTTGCTTCAAGAATTGATTGCAAGGAAACGCCAAGATTTCAAAACCTAGATTACACGTATATTATTGACCAAATTCATAAAGAACGATCCAAAAGGCACAGGATACAAGAACAAGTTAAAAACAGAATCAAGACACCTTAAAAAAAACAGTGAAAAAGACTATACCTTTATCCTTGTATTTGGTGTAAAGGTCGGTCAACTCAGTGTAGTTTGAGTTTGTGAATCCACTGCCACAAAAAAAAAAAAAAAAAAAAGGGAGAGAGAGAGAGAGAGAGAGACAACGTACAAAGAACCGTTAAAAGCAGCGCATCAAGAAAAGAAAATTCCAGCATATCATACCCTAAACAATAATAAATTAAGCAAAACCCAGTAAAAGGAAATAGAATTCCACCAAGAAAAGGAAAAAGAAACCTAGTTTGTTACTTCAAGGGAAGAAGAAATGAAGAAACGAAATTGTATATTACCACTTGGAAGCAACATTAACGACTAGAAGCACTTTCCCCTTGTATATGCTGAGGTCCACATCGTTACCTTTGCTATCCTAACAACACACAACCACAACAAAAAGGAAAAAGCTCAGAACTTTAATACAATGATCTCTATTAATGTATAAAAAAAAGAGAGACAGGATCAAGACGAGAAGATTGAAGGGGTTTTACCTTGACAGTGAATTCGTGAATGGATTTCTCAGTTACAGACGGAGAATTACCCATCTCTTCTCTTCTCCTGCTTGATAAAGAGTGATAAATCTAGGTATAATTCTAGGAAGATAATTTCGGATAACGAACGGCTTGGCGGATAGATGCCGGAGAGCTACAGGACAATATGAACAAAAGGAGGTGTCGGTTTTAAACTGTATTTTCGGATATGTGAAATACAACAGGTTGGAAGTTTCTGTACAAATAGAAATGTTCTTGTGTTTGAATTGATGTTTGAGGTTTTAATCTGTACATAAATGTCAAATGAAACTAGGCATGTCCACGGTTCCGGTCCTAACCAAAACCGAACCAACACCTAACCCACAGTTACAGTTTCATAACCAGAACCCTAATTGACGGTTTTAAAAACCATAACCGAATTACATTATGAAAATTTAGTTATGGTTCTAGTGTTTAGAAAATTGAGAATTGGTGATTCTAACCGACGGTTCTAACCGGTGGTTTTAACCGTACTAAACCGTTATTTAATACTAATTTTATAAAAAAAAAATTAAAAATTGTAAATACATGTACGTGTTTCACATATCTCGTATATAATTCTGTAAACAATGATTAATTATTATTTTTAATGAAAAGAATAAGTTGATCTAAAGATAAGATATACTGCCATTGATAATTAATACTACATTGTAGGTTAACAAGTGTTTCCTAAAATTTTTTTATACATTTGTAATTTAATTTAATTCTTTATGTTCTATAGGATATTTCACTTAAAAAAGTGTCTTAATAATTTAAAATTATAAAAGTCTTTATAAAATTGTATGAAAACTGACCACCAAATAAAATTTAAATGGAAATTTAAACTTTTAATTTCAAAACTCAACATAAAACTATAATGAAAAACCGTCACATGTTAGAACTAAAACCGAATCGTAACCAAACCGAAACCTGCGGTTCCAAAACCAGAACCGAAATCGCAATCTCAAAGTTCGGTTTCGGTTCCCATCATCGTGGTTTTTGAACAGCCCGGTTTCGGTTCTGGAACCGTGGACATGCCTAAATGACACACAGGGCATAAATTCTTATTTCCATGGCCGTTCTTATTTCCATGGCCGCAATGCCAAGGACAAGCAATATATTTCGTAATAAGAAAATTCCATAAGAATGAATCTTAAACATTGTAGTGTTTTGTTAAAAAAATAAAAAAAGAAAGAAAAAAAGAAAGAAAATCTTTAACATGTATATATATATATTCCCCATACAATCATTAAGGCAAGAAAGACCGGAAGTAAAAGTTAATGACGAGAACCAAACAATAACACGGATGAAACATTTTGTGTAAAACCAACGACGAGAATCGAAAAACATTGATGATACATTTTTTATTATTTCGCACTAAAAGGGGCGACAAGTGGTTTAAAAAAAAAAAAAAAAAAACGTCTTAGCCCAGAGTCTCCAGCAGCTATCATTCTGACTCAGCTGGGCAAATTTGAGTATGTATGTACACAGACACATCATTTCCAGATTTGTACAGAAAACAAGCACTATTACAAGATCATGTCCTGAGAAAAGGCCGACCTATGTCCTATGCTAACTACTCTATTACAATTAACACTAATGCTAAACATAAGTTGCTACTTGGTCCCTCATTAAAAGAAAAGAAAATTCTATCGTAAGATTACACAAAAGTTGCAGCCTTCAAGGGAAGACGACAACGCCGCTGCTCTCTAGCTAGCTCGGTAACGTCCACAACATGCATGTGGAGGTGTTCATCAATTATTATTTACAGAATGGTATACCGGCTATGGCGTCACTTCCCCTTTATTGGCACAACACCTCTTCCGAAGCTGATACACACAAAAAAAGAAACCAGCCCAAAACTTGTCTCCTTCGTATTTAAACAAAGCCGCAGATAGAAAACACCTATAAAAAAATTAAAAAAAAAGGTAAAAAGTAGAGTCAGCTTCAGCATTCCAACAACAAAAAACCAACTCTAGATTAGTTGCTTTCGAACAGATTGCACAAAATATGGATTGTTTAAACAGATTGCATGGCAGTAACCATACCATTTGCTTCAAGCAAGTGGAAGCTCATCTTGGTCTCCAACAATTGGGACCTGAAATCAAACCCAACAAAATGACGATTATCAACTGCAGTACTTAACTAGTACAATGGTCATATTTATCTGTCATTAACAAAATACATCTGCAATGCAGATAGAACTACAAAGTATGAACAACATCAGCAAGATAACACCACCACATCAACCCCAAAAACTATGCCCCACTATATCAAGTGCTACAACCACTTTGACCCCACCAACAATCTTGAATCCACCCCAATGTGACTCTATGCTAGCAATTAATTATGGAAAACAGTAGCAGCATAAGAGATGAACACTACAGTCCATAACCGAAAGAAAGGAAGCATACCTCTGGCTGCCACAGGTATTGGACCTCCAGTTGGAGGTCTATGAGGCATTATCATCCTGTGATTCGTGGCTCCAGGAGGAAAACCCCAACGATTGCCATGTACTGACGGTTCACCGGGATGAGCACCATATGGAGCCGGTGTATAAGGCATTCTTGAACCATCAGGATACCGTGGCCCTGAAAGGAGATTATTGCCAGTTTTCAGCCAAACCCCAAATAAAAGTAGAGTGCATGTAAATACAAAGCAGAAAGCAGGCGAATAGGAATTTACCAGGAAAAGCAGGAGCCCTCCAGTGTTCTCCAGTATCACGTGGAGCCAATTTCATCCTATCAGCGTCCCGGTAGAAGTTACCATTTTCAGTGTTTGGAACATGGTATCTGGTAGAATGGGATGGAGGTGGTACATCTCTTCTTGATTGAACGCGGTGATCAGATTGTACGTAAGAAAACTGATTAGATGGAGCAGGATGAGGTGGACGTAAACGGAAACCTTTATTGTATGCACCATCTGACGGTGGAATGTTGTTCACAGCCCGAACTGGAGGGCTGGAGATGGGCCGATTATTAAAAGAACAGTGGGTCGGGTTGGCTAAATGATTAGGCACCTGGGATTGAAATTCAAGAGGACCAGCTCTAGAAGATTGAAGACCGTCGCTGATTTTAGGGTTGACTCCTGGAGCATGAGATTGCTGTGAAGAGGATTCCCGGAAGTCTTCTTCAATATTCTGCAAAAGCATATCCAATTTGAACATTAAAATTACTCAAGGTCAACTTAAATCTCAAGCGGAAAAAATGCAACATAACTATACAAGAAACAAAACTATATTGGCAATCACCTCATATGCATACCTGAGAATACACATAGGCCGGCCTGACAGTACTTGAAAGGCTATCAGGCATTTCAGGGGGAGGAAAAGATGCCTCTGGTGCCAGGAGTGGTGGCGGGGGAGGGGGTGGAGGAGGAGACTTGGGCAAAGGAGGAGAAACCGGAGGAATATCCATTGGCAAAGGAGGGGCAAAGGGAAGAGTGACAGCATTTCCAACTGAATGATACATGGTCGGCACACTGATTGTTGCCGCATTATCACTCGAGGAAATAACAGCCTCAGAAGATTGCGGAGCTACATCCTCCATTTCAAGCTCACCATCAACGTCCTCTAAGATATGCCGATGTTTCTCAACTGCAGATATAGGGTTCCTTTCTGCTTCAGTTTTCTCGTTGTCATGCTCAGGCGTAACAGCCTCAAAACCCTCTCCATCAGAATCAACTCCATCATCTTCATCTCTCAACATAGGTGGCATGCAGAACCCTGGAAGTTGAATGCTTGAGTTGCTGAAAAGAGGGAAGAACAGAAACTGATTTTAGAAGTGGTTTTCACATTACAAACTAAACGAGATACTTCGAACCCAGTTTGAGGCATAAATGCTAGATTTTTTTTCCCTTCATTCTCCATGCATCTATCATGGATAGAACAGCTTACCTTCCATATTCATCAACAAGCATACCCTCCATCTCTCTGATTGGATCATCAAATGCCCTTTCATTTCTTAGACGACGAGTTCGAGAACAAGATGAACCACAAAGCAAGTCAAGTTCCCGTATATGTTGCCGTACAATGGATTCTGGAAGAATCCTCCTTTCCTGCCAAACCCTCAAAACCTTCCAGTAGAAAACAACATGATGAGATGAATTCTTCAATATGCAAAAAGCCACAAAATGATAATTAATGGAAAAAGATTATCCACTTACTTTCAAGCATTGCCTCCGATTTTCCTGAGAATTACTTCCAGGAGGGGCAGCTGCTGACAACAATCGTGGCAATACTGCTAGAATTGCAGAAGGATATACACCTCCAGCATCACCTGAAATTCATGAATCTTAGCTCAACCAGGCAACATACAGCAAAATTTATAGACACCTTTGTCTACAAGGTACTGTACCTTTTAAGGATTTCGAGTACTGTGCAATAGAGTCAACTAGGAAAAACAAGTCCACTCTTCTGTGTAAGCTTGGCTCCCGTTCTAAACTGTGTGTAAGCATTTCCACCACCTACCATGTGAGAGAAGGATAAGTTTTATATGAACATCTGAGGAAGAAAATAACAAAAACAACTCACAATTAATGGTAATGTTTATCTTCAATGCATGCAAAATCGATCCAGTTCACTTCAAATAGTTCACCGTGTGCAAAGAGTTTCTCAATGTGAGAGCTGATCCAGCTAACGTACAGATACAACACCTCAAATCATTTAAAATATTTTAACACTATTAATTTGAAACATCTATTACAAGTTTTCTATAATATTTTTCTGATTTTATCAAAAAATAATTGAAGAGATCACTTCCCTATGATAGACACCGCACTATTCCTCTTGCGATTTCAAAAACTGTAAAAATAACAAGGAAAAACTCTGTAATCGCAACATACATTCCAATGGACACGTGACTTTAGGCTAACCCTTATTCCACTGAAGTAGGAGACTAAAGGAAAGGTGAAAAATATGCAGAGAAAAGGTGTCTATTCCAAAATGTTTTGTTCTCATACTTCTAATCTCTTCTGAACATGTATAATCGAATAAAAAAATTCTAACGCACAGATACAACACCTCAAATCATTTAAAATATTTTAACACTATTACTTTGGAACATCTATAACAAGTTTTCTATAATATTTTTCTGAATTTATCAAAAAGTAATTGAAGAGATCAATTCCCTATGATAGACACCGTACTATTCCTCTTGCGATTTCAAAAACTGTAAAATAACAATGAAAAACTCTGTAATCACATGACTACATACATTCCAATGGACACGTGAGCTAACCCTTATTCCACTGAAGTAGGAGACTAAAGGAAAGGCGAAAAAAGATGCAGAGAGAAGGTTTCTATTACAAAATGTTTCACATGTTCTCATACTTCTAATTTCTTCTGGCTTGTATAATCAAAAGAAAAAATTCTCCAGTTCCAGGTGATGCAGAACTTGGAAAAGATGTATTTCCTGTTAACTAAATTCAAGAATCACATGCTAAAAATGCATTCATGGTCACATAGATAACAATTAATTCAAATGACACAATATCAGGAGAGCAATGAAACAAACTTTGATTCATCAGATATTTCAAATGATGAAGAAATCATGCATACAAATGCATAGAAAAAAACAAAAGCAAAGGAGGGAAACTAAATGAAAATGGGACAATGAGAATAACAAAAACTTGTGTGGCAGCTGCGATGAATGAAGCTACATGGCACATTTGAATACAGAAAAAACATTAGCAATGCCCTGTCAGGGCAAAAGCAATTTGGCCTCCTCTCTTCACACTTAACATTAAAAGAAGATGTTTAATAAAGCTTCTTTCCTACTATAATCAACAAATTGCCACCATATTTTCTACAGAGGTAACTTCACTTTATAACTTACCCCTCAACAAGAAGCGCAGTAAAAGCTGCTGCTAGATGGACATGTCTCAAAAATCAATTATAAAAAGATTTGGTGGCAGGATTAGTAACTAACATCTCTGGGAGACTTCTAAGTGTATAAGAAGAAAACAACAAAATTAACATTTGAAATTAACATGTCCTTGTAAGAATTTGAAGCCCCAGAGAATTTAATACATTATGAAAAAGCGCGCGCCAGAATCAAAAGCCATCCATGCAACATTTCCATCAAAACCATAAAAATCTCTCTTCTACCAATTGCTATATACCAAACAAACCTCATCATCAATTAACTAAAACACACCAAAAAGATCCTTACAATCAGAAAATGTTAGTTAAGTAGGGTGATGATGAGTAAATCTCTTTCCACTACATCAATAGAAACATAAACCAAAGATAATGCAACTACATAAAGTATGGTGATGCTTAATACATCAAATTTTAGAATGGCCACTGAAAAAGCCTCAAAAATCATTATCCCAAAGAGATGACAGTTTTATCAAAAATTAAAAACAAAAAGATCACATTACCCAACACAACATAACCACAAAAAAAAAAAAAGCTCAGTAAATTTCTTTTATGAAGCTCAGTTACAGCTTCAATTTAAAATTCCATAGTAATTGTTCTTTGGGTAATTTTAGCCTAAAAAAATGGCAACTACAACAAAGAAACCTTAACCATAAAAAAAATTAATATTTCAAAGCAGAAATGGAAGGGTGCATGAGGAAAAGGTGTACCTTAGCAGCAACTCCACATTTTGCGCATTCCATAGCACTACGCGTTGCACGACCAATGCTTTCTTTTGTCCTCGTAAGTGTTCCCAGAAAGCCCTCAAAAGACATTAAAGCATCATGTGCTTCTTTATAATTCCATTTCCCGGCTGCTCTCTGGACATCACGATGGGAATGGGCAATTGGGCTACGGGAAGTATTTGAACTACTGGCAGAAGTTGACATATTTAAGGATGAAGTCTGTTGCTTTGCACAGGTAATGGTTTCTGAGTTATAGGTCGGAGATAGTGATGATTTTGTTTCAGGAGTTGTTTTATCTTCTACATGATCATTGGCAGCAGAATTGGAATGGGATTGATCTTGATCCTCGGTTACGTTGCTCATAACTTCAGCAGAAACGGGACATAAGGAAGCACTAGAGTCATCCATTGCAAGTCCAACTTCTCCCACATCTTTAGACCTACAATCTCAAACCATTTCAAAATGAATAAAAAAGAAAGAAACAGAAAAGGCAGTTAAAGCAAGAGCATTGTCCAGAGCTCAAAATGTTGGGTGGCAGGAACAATAACAGGTAATAATAAAAGAAGTAATCAGTTACGAAAAATAAAAGTTTGTGAACTCACATTTCATCGGTTGGCTTGTTCTCATCAGGTACAAGCTGACACGAATCAACAACCCTATCACATTCCTCAGTGGCACTATCAATTTCCATATCTGCGCTAGAATGCGGTGACTGCATGGTGAGATTGTCCCCTTCTAACTGATTTGTTTTATGGTCTACATTTTCAGAAGCCTTCAGCAATGTGGGACTTACAGTTTTGCAATCACCTGGCAACGGCAAGGCAAGATCAGGAGAACACGAACCACTGAGATGTGCCCCCTTAGGTGACAGGGATTCAGAGGATTGTAGAACCACAACATTGGCAATGTCATCATGAGATGGAGACTTCGACACACATTTATTATCAAGAGAGCCCACATTATCTTCACACGACTTTTGCCGCCCAATTCCATCACTAGAGCAAGTTGCTAGCTCAACAGAAGATGTCCTTTCTTCTGTGATTGATAGATCTAGCTTCACAAGACACTCAGAAGCTCCATCCGGAGGTTTATTATTATTACAATTATTTTCCTCCCGCATACCAGCTTTACGTTCATCACCTTTCTCTCTATCCAAAGATGACTTCAAGCAGTCATTAGAGGAGGGAGAACCAGATTTACTAGTAGTATCAACCTTTGGTGTTGATGGTACATCTGAAGTCGTTTGACGTTCTTCAGCCGCATTTGCTGACATGGCCTCCAGAGCTCGATGTAGACGCTTAGATGGGGGTAAAGCAGCTTCACCCTCTACTGAACTACCCAAGTGCTGATACTTTTTGACTTCCCATGCCTGAGGTTTGGCAGTGTGAAGTTTGTCAGATTGCAATAATTTCTCCAAGTCTTCTTTCACAGAAACCGGCTTCCTATCTGTAGAATCATCTCCCTCTCGATCAGAAGGTACATGGAACTGATCTGAAACACTAAAACAAACTTCCAGAGGCTTCTCCTCTGTGTCTAATGAAGCTTGAAGTTGTTCACAAGTTGATAATATCCTACCCAACCTAACTCTGGCTCTTTTCACCAACGGCAAATGCTCATCACCATCTTCCTTCGGCAATTTATCCGTTGATATTTCCTGATCACCAGGTGAGATTTGGTCCCTCTTGATGGCATCAGCATCAGAAGCTGTTTTTTCATCTGGTTTAGCAGAAATATCACAGCTAGGCCTTTTTCTGTTAGGCTTCCTTTTCCTTTTAGAAATGCCATTTGTTTGAAAATCCAATCTACGGCTCAGCTCAACATTCTTTTGACTATGCTCATTACTGGAGTCAGCAGTCACAGTTTTACAGTCAGAGTCCACGGTGCTTCCTTCATTCAAGCTAGGTGAATCAGAGCCTGCCGTCAAAATCCCAGAGTCATTCCCCTCATTACTAACATTTGATACCAAGTCGGGTGCATCCCTGTCATGCCCATACAGATCATCAGGTGATTTTCTGATCCTTTTGTTTCTCCTACCCGGTCCATCGCGCAGAATACTTGGCGCAACTGTCCCAGATCGAGTTGACCTAGTTTGAAGTTTATTTGTATCTGTCCTTGATGCACTTCTAGCCCGCCTAGCAGAGGGAGGCCGCCTACGGGTGAAACATTTCAGTGTCTCTGTTCTCTCGGAATTCTCTCTCGAAGAATCCACATTTTCTGAAGTCATTTCCGTCCCAATCAAACTAGATTTATCCTCATTATCCGGCCTAAATTGGTCTTTAAGACCATCTTTTCCATGCACCGTGGCAGAAGTTCCAGATTTATCGTTCATGTGATCTTCCACATCAGCACAATGAGTCTGTCCCTCGGGAGCATCACCTTCGCCAAAAGGTTTGGCTGATAACTCCGTTGAATTATTTTCAGTGACCAGTGTATGCCCATCTGTGGTGTTGGCATCATTCGATTGGTCCTGCTTTTTCATGTTATCATAGCTTGCAATAATCTCACGCACAGCACGAACAAAGTCAGCACCTTTCCCATGACGTTTACCAAGAAGAGATTGCTTCTTCTCTTCTGTGAAGGGTTCCACATCAGCAGGATTACAAAAAGCTCTGTGAGAGCACAAAATCAAGGGGGATTAAAAAATCGTTGACAAGACATAATCCAATAAAAAGCAACATTAGATTGTCACATCTACTTTTTATGTCCCACCAGATGAATAGAGGGTAATCCACACCAGGTCAATCCAACAAATATCAGTAACACATTACCAAAGGAAGCTGCCCATAATTATTGCACAGGCAGCTTATTTCAGAACAAAATAAGATAAAGGAACAAAAAATAAAAGATTCCACTCTCCACATTACTAAGCTAGCATGCTTTATGGAGTTAACACTCACATCTCCACATTCCACTTACACATTTCTACACTCAATTCATCGAGTTAATATGCATTTGAAGCGAGCTTATCACGCAAATTAAACTACAGCTCTAGGATGAGAAAAAAATGAGACAAGCGTTCACTGATAAATAACCAACCGAAAACCCCCAATCTATGAATCTCCCAAAAAATATTTTGATGAAAAGAAAATTATTTGTCCCTTGAAGATAACAATACTTCAACTTTGTTTGCTTTCTCCCAAAGTACTTCTTTGTCGCTTGCGAACTTGTCAAGCCACTCTTTTTATCATTCTTCTCTTCCCCACTAAACTTTGTTCCTAATAATTCAGACATAATTACTTCTATCACGGTAAAACCAGCAACTATAACCAACTCATACAAACCCAATCAGCATCACAGCCTCATTTTCTTCACGCAAATTGTATTCTCTTGCACTTGTAAATATAAAGCACAAATGAAACACAATATTCAAACATACATATTTATTACTACAACCAACTTTAACAACCTTCAATAACAGGAATCAGAAATGAAACATGCAATAACTCACTACCGAGCCTCATATTCTTAAAGTCATGTTACTGTAACTCTTAAGTTTTCCTGCAAATTTGTCATTATATTATCCTTTGGCCATACAGGGAAATATGGAGGATTTAAATGGAAAGGCTGATAAAGACCCTCAACTTAACACTCTTCACTATCCATCTTCCTAAAATGATTTAGAAGGTTATTTCAAACAAACTGAAAAAGGCACAAACACAGAGAAAAACTATGTGCACATCCATAACAGGGAAAAAACCTTAAGGATGCACTTGCACGTGCATTCCACAAGGCAGTTAAACTCTAACTTACATATTAAAGTTATGTTACTGAAACTCTTTAAGTTTTTCTTCAAGTTTGTCATTATATTATCCTTTGGCCATACAGGGAAATATGGAGGATTTAAATGGAAAGGCTAATAAAGACCCTCAACTTAACACTCTTCACTATCCATCTTCCTAAAATGATTTAGAAGATTATTTCAAACAAACCAAAAAAGGCACAAACATAGGAAAAACTATGTGCCCATCCATTACAGGCAAAAACCCCAAAGGATGCGCTGCACATGCTTTCCGCAAGGCCAGTTAAGCTCTAACATACTTGTAGAAGGCCACCAAATGGAAGCAATTCAGACACTCGTAAGACAAGTCATACATATGGCAGAGTTTTTCCTTCCATTTTTTATTCCTCCAGCTAAACCAAACAAACAAAAGGTACAATTTTAATCATTTATAACATTTCAGGCTATGTGCAAAGCCTACCAATAAGACTGTACAAACAAGCAAAATGTTCAGCATTTAACTACGAATGAATAGTCATTAAATTATAAGGAAATGCAAACAAAACACAGGAGCACTCACATCTGCTGAGTTCCAAAAAAGTGCACCAGTACTTTCTTCCAATCTGCAGAGTAACCCCACTTCTCTGGCTCACTCACCTACCACCAGAAACACAATGCTTAGTGACTGTTTCCCAAAAGATAAAATAGATATATGCTCGACTAGTTTTTTGAATTATAATGCGAAAAAATTTCCAGTATTCAACCAAATACAATAAAGGAAACTTTTCTCTAGTTAACAACCACCTGCTTTAATAATACTCAACTTCGATATGAAAGGCCAGTCGATAATAGAAGTCTAGAAACAATCACAACCATCCCATTACCACCACAATAACATGGATCAACATACCTATGTATTATTGAATAGACTTACTTTTAATATAAGACCATGTCCCTATATTTGCAATTCAATGTAGAAATGCGCAGAAATGGGATAAAATCCAAAGGTTAAGGATCTTCATTTCTTTCCATGGAAGAAGAGTTCAGGGTTTCTATTATCCTTCCCACTGTTTCACTTTATTCACCCCATGAGAAAAACATATTACTTAAGAAAGGAGAAACAACGGTGTAACAAGTGAAAGAAAAATAAATAAATAAAAATAAATTCACAGCTCACGATGAATCCATAAAATCGGGCTTGTTGCACCAAAAAAACAAAGCAATAGGCATACAAACACCTTTAGATTAAAATTAACAAACTCGGGGTTTACCACTCAGAATTTACAATGGTACAAAAATTCTCGGCAACTCCTAGGAAGCAGCAAATGTTTGAACTAGATCACCCAAAGCCTCCTTATCTACCTCAAACTAAAACTAAAAAACGCAATTGTATGCATCCCACTCCAGGCACGAGTTGAACTGGACTAGTTAGAAATCAGTAAACATAATATTGATAAACATTGCAAGCTTCTATGACCCTTACACCACTATACATCCAATTCAGCTTTACATGAAGAAATCAAAGTCTAATCAAGCAAACCATACATGCATCTATTCGACAATGAAAGCTCAAAAAATTCAACTATCAGCATCAGATCCGTACTCAACAACTTGAAATAACAAAAACCAAAAACATAGTAGAACCTAAGAAAGTATTGGAAATAACGGAAAATAAATACTTAACTGGCTAAGTGCGGAAAAAGTCAAAGACAACACCAAAAAGCTAGAACGAGTAGAGAAAAAGCAAACCCTAAAACATACCGTAGCTGGCCAGGCCGGAAACCCTTTAACTTTAGCAAGAACAAGATCACCAATCTTCCATTGTCGGCGCGCGGCGGCAGCCGCAGCGGCCTTACTGGCACCTTTTCTCCGACTCGGCGCCATAAACAGAACCCACTAAAAGAAAAACCAGCAGAGCAGCCAATTAAAGAACAGGCATGCGCTCCGGCTTCACCGAACCTAAAAAAAAAAAAACAACAACAACACCAAATTCAAAGCCAACGGCGATTAAAAACACCTAAATCGCCCACTTCTTTGTAAAAAAAGCAAGCGCTCCTCAACTCCGCAGGGTTTACAACACAGGATTTGATATTAATTGTTCCAGGCATTGAAAGATCATGCGGCGCCCAGGTAAAGAAAAAGCTTGCTAGCCACCAAAAAAAACTGCAAATTCAAGAAAGAAACACTAAACTTGAAACGAACGAGCTTGAACAAGAGTGCTGGGAATGAGAAAATTAGGGATTGTTCGTTCTTTAAAACCCTAAAACGCAATTTAGGGCGGGCGGAAGGGGAAGAGAAAAGGGAAGAGGCGTGAGGATTTTGTGGAAGAGAAGCCACACACTCACACAGGTGTAAAAATAATAGCAAAAAAATAAGAAAGGGGAAAGGGGAAAAAAAAAAATGATATTCGGAAGAGAAGTAGAGAGAAGAAAGAAGAGGGATGGGGTGGAAGTTGCTAAGTTGAGCCACCGATGTTTTTAGGTTTAAGGGAGTAGTTGACTAACGTGCGCTGCGTGCGGTGATTGATTTATTGTTACCGTGCTGAATCAATTATCTTTTACTACTCCTCTCTCCTATTCTTTTTTCCTTTCTTTGCTTAATAATGCTTATCTTCATATTTACTTTGATTATTAGAATTTTACTACCTCCGTCCCAAAAAAAAGTTAACATTGAGTTTTCAAATTTCTCAAAACTCAATGTGAACCTTAATGTGGATTATTTTTGTGGGATGGAGGGAGTATAATTTACTATAGTAATAAATGAAGGTTCTTAATTTGTTTTATGTCCTCACCCAGAAAAAATATATATTAATAATCATTGGTATGAATTTAAAATCTGGAAAAAAATCATCGAATGAAATTATTTTTATTCAATTTAATTAATAATAAGTATTCAGTTGAGATAGCCATAAAATTTTTCATATATTTGAAAATTTAACTTATCTCGTATATTGTAGTTGTTTTTATGTGATCCGAATTAAAAAAAAAAAAAAAGAGAGAGAGAGATACTAAAATCGGTAAATGTACTTTTTCGAGTATATTTGAAAATTGATAAATGTACTAAAATAAAGAGATACTACCTGCATTTTCTTCATCTTTAATGGCTAAGAACTTTTATTTATACACAAAATATAAATAGTAATAATTGACAAATTTTTTTATATAATAGAAAAGCTTGAGCTATGTTTGATTCCTTTTTTTAAACACATTATGTAGAATGTTTCGAAATCACTTTTTACCTATTTAAAGCAGTTACTAGTAAGAACATACGTCAGGCTGATATTAACTATTTTTCGCATAATTATATGCTCAATAGTTACTTTTTTTTTTTAAGAGAATCCTACAATGTTTAATTTCTAATCTCACATTGAAATTAGTTAATATTTAGGGGGAACAGACACACTCATGTCCCTAATTTTAAAGCTGAAATAAGGTAACAGTTATACATTACTACATATTCCCACTTATGAGCAATTATTATATCACCTCACCTCAATTACTCAATTAAACTAATGCATTCTCAAATGAAACTTCGATTGAATCTAAAAAAAAAAAAAATACTCCACCCGTCCCACAAAATAGTCCACATTAAATTTTTAAATTTATACTAAAAACAATACAAAACTCAAAACTCAATGTAGACTATTTTTGTGGGACGGAGGGAGTAAAAGATTATAAAACAAGTTTGTATATAAATATGACAAATTTTCTTTCACTCATTAATTTTCTCCACATAAATCATACTCGGAAAATGAGATTTTACTGCCATCAAAATTTACTGAAATTTTTTATGATACTACATTATTTTATCATAATTAAAATTTTTTTATAGTTAAATATCAATTTGTTAAGCCGTGTATTCGTATAATGGTTTGTATGAGAATCTAGATTTTTTAAAAAAATATATTTTTTGTTATAATATTTTTAAAATTTTTTACATGTTCAATACACTTTTTTACACAACCGCAATGAAAAACATTCAAACAGGGCCTTAATATTGCTTATTATTGATTTTATTTTAAGAAAAAAGTTTTGGGTTCAGAATGGGCTGTGGAAAGAACCTGGGCCAAATCACAGTACTAGTACAACAGGTTTAAGCAAAGTGATTGATGGATGGACACAAATTTTTTGTTTCCTAAACGTCCCGCTGTTAATCTTCTTTTAGGAAAGCCCATAGCTGACAAACATTTTAATAAGGTCCTGCCCTAACCTTTCCCAGTCAACCCAATTAGGAAACTGTAGCCACCACCGACTTCACCACCCTGCTTCGTCGTTAAATAAACTCCTCTCAAACAAATAGTGCTGCTTAAAACTTCCAAATTCGTAAATACTAGTAACACATACATAGCCACCACCAGATCAAGTCTACGCCTCCAATTCACCGATCGAGAATGAGTTCTCAATGCAGGGGCGGAGGGAGTGGCGGCAAAAATCCCAACGCAACAAATAATGTCTTTCCATCAGTGAAAACACCGCTTCAGTTCCTTATTAGTAAATTCTTTGGTTTACTCTGGTGGGTGGTAATTACACCAAAGGCGTCACATGCAATACTCTCGTCTACCTGTTCGCCGTTCTCCAATACATCGCTGCTGAGGTCAACTTTTCTTTTTATGTTGGTGGAAGAAAATGAGAATTCGGAGGTAAAAAAAAGATAAAAGTTTATACTGGTCGAATTCCACTTTTAAGTTTTAAGTACTCTTACACCTGTCAATTACAAAATCACCATGTTTCAAGTCCGACGTTCATTGTTTGGAAGGGAAAAAAAAAAAAGGTGAGCTCATTCATACTAGCTAGATAATAAAATTTCATTTTCTAATTGAAGAACAAAAGCAATGTGTTGGAACTTGGAATTGTATATCATACATGATGGAGCAAGCACGTCCAAAATATGTCTCATCAGTATAAATTCCACCCCCGAGCCTAACAAAATAATAATAATAATGATGATAATAATAATAATAATAATAATAATAATAATAATAATAATAATAATAATAATAATAATGCATGTTGATTGCTTTGTTGGAATTGTTCTTTAGAATTATGTTGGCAAACGGAACTTTGAGTTCCGATGGTTGCCGACATAAGATTTTGACCGGTTGAACTAAATCACAAAATAAGTACAAACCTTGAGACTAATTTCTAAAGTTTTTATAATTTGGGATGAGATTAATTATTTCAATTCTCCAAAGCTTTAGACTAAAAACCAAATTTTTCCTCAATTATGTATGATTTGGATTCTCCTAGAATATTGATTCTAAATAATCAACATCTTAACTCACCATTTTCCCTTCCCTTATTCTTCTGCTGGAGTTGCTGGAAAAGATATTATTAACACATTCCGATTATTAAGTTTAAAAAATTGCATAGAGATTTTGTGTTTAAGTACTTGACTAGCTGGTTGGTTCTCCAGTGTCAAGTTTGCGTTTTCATTTCGCTAATCTTTATGTTTTTGCAACAAGTATACCTCTAATAACAATTTCCCACGATATCATAAGAAGATGTCAATCATGTATGCTTAAATTAATTTGTTCTCTGTCTGAATAACTGATTTTCATTCTCTTGCGAGCGTACCAGCTTTCGTAGCCTTTGGAATCGCAATTAATCCAGAAATAAATGAAAATTTTAAAGTTGTTATCACTGCGATATTGTTACCAGCCATCAGTTTATTCTTCTTCTTTACTTCCCCCTCTCTCCCCCCCCCTCCCCCCCCCCCCCCTTTTTTTTTGAAAAAGGCCCTCAATTTTTTTATTATTCTGAGCAAAAGATCAATTACATGATGACAACATTTTTGGGCTTTATTAATTCTTTTCAACTTTTGTAGTTATTCTGGAATGAATCTTCTTCGAAATACAATTAAGCTTACATGTTGTGGATGGTTGTGCGTCTGCTTCCCCAACTTCTCTGTACCATTAAGTTCGATGAATGTCTCGAATGAATTGGTGTAACGAATTGTCACTTCCTCAAAGTCTATCAGATAAAATGTTAAAACATTTAAACTTCCCAGTGCTAATTGAGTGTATTAATGTCAATTTAGATACATGAGGGTCCTGAGGAATTTCACGAGGGTCCTGAGCAATTCGATGGATATATTTTTAAAAATAGTTTTTCAGTTCACGGCTATTTTTTTTGTCAAATATTGAAAGTCAATAACCAATTAGAGAGGGTCCTGAGAAATTCGATGGATATTATTTTAAAATATTTTTTCAGATCACAGCTATTTTTTTTTTGTCAAATATTGAAAGTCAATAACCAATTAGAGAGGGTTTTGAGAAATTCGATGGATATATTTTTAAAATAGTTTTTCAGATCACGGCTAATTTTTTTTTTTTTTGGTCAAATATTGAAAGTCAATAACCAATTAGAAAATTGAGTCCACGGTATAAAGTTTGATCCACAACAAAATTCACACACATTATGAAATACTCACGAAATGAATAATTAATAGCTCCTATCATAGCCCCTTCGTCGAAAGTCGAAACAATGGATAAACTCGAGGATAGTGACAACAATTTGTGCGAATGATGCGGTTACTAAATGACGGTTTCTCAAGTGAAATTCTTTCCTTTTTCTACATTCGTAGGTAGACGTAGAATTAATTATTTCCTACGATCTTTAATATTTGGTATTTTAATTTGTTATAAATTTTCACTTAGTACATTCTTTTAATTGAAAATAAAGGGTTAAAAATATATTTTTAAACATAGTGTTTTTTTAATTATTACGAAATATTTTTAAGATGTTATTTTTAATTGAAAGAACATAATAATTAAACCTATAACAAATTAAATAGAAGGAAGCGTCAACAAGATATGCTCCCAATCCCCATTATTAAGATAAAACTCAAAAACTCAAATGGTTCTTGATATTCTAGCTATCGTTGTACTTTACTACTTTCCTTATCAGCTCCCTATTCGAAAGCCTTGGCCGCCAAAAAAAAAAAAAAAAACACACAAATCAATATCACCTTCAATAATCGCCTCAATAGATTAACTTGTTTCGTAATCACCTTCGTTCTAAAAATAACAACCACAAAAAAAAGAAGAAATAAAACAAACTCAATTGTATATAGAAGGAATCGAGCCGTGCCCAAGTGGTTAAGGCGTTATACCTTTAACTGTGAGATTGAGGGTTTGATTCTTACCGCGAACGCGGGAAGCAGGCAGCAGAAAGATGAAGCAGGTAACTGACCAGCAGCCAACTTTAACATGCATGAGGCCTTCCATCATCAGCCACGGAGGACCACACACGTCAAGCAAGAGGCGCGCGCGAGTAGAGTCTCCCCCTAATAGTACTATCTCCTTTCCCAGTAGGCTCTATCCCCGTTGTAATAGTTTAGATACCTCCAAAGCACCATTAGGTGCGACCTAAAAAAAAAAGGGCACATTTTCCCTCCTTAGTTTTGGCCCTCTAACAAAATACCTCCCGAGTTTTGCTAATACTACAATTTCTCCCCTTGACCCGCAATCAACTTACCGATCACTCCTTGCTTACCGGAAATGAGACATAGCTTGTTGATATCAGCAAAATTATTATTCAAATAGATGAAAATGCCCCCAGAGTGCATATTATGTTTTTATAATTTCATATACTACCTTTTTCAATTATTTACAAATATGACCCCACTAATCTATTATTTTAATATTCCCAATTGCATTCCCATCTTTAATCCCGACACTGCCACCCCCCTCCCCCTAAAACCTCAAACTGAAAGTCTCCCGGCGATGTCGTTGAATCCATTGGCCAGCAAAAAATAAATAAATAAATAAATGTTTTTTTTTTCTAAAAGGGAAGTCAATATAGGCATTATAGTCTTTCTAATATCAATTTTTTTTTTCAAAATTTTTTTTTTCTGGCCGAAAAAAATAGAGGTTTTTTTGGTCATTTCAAAAGCTCCCAGCGTTGATCCGACTTTTAACCCTGTCAATGGGAGAAATTGTAGCATTAGCAAAACTCAGGGGGTATTTTGTTAGAGGACCGAAACTCGGGGGGTGGGGGTGGGAAATGTAGTTTGCCCCTAAAAAAATTGTGCATAGAAGGTCCAAGAAGTTGGGCAGGTTGAGAGCCCAAAATTAAATTTTGCTTTTAGCCCAAATGCCGAAGTAAGTTGGGCCAAGCATTTCGTGGTATTAACCTGGTGTTCGGCTAAGCTAGTGGCTTTCTCTATATAACTAGTACTTGCCCTGCAAAGATTACGGTAGTTTTGATTTTTGATTTATATTTTTAAAATACTCTATCGTTTTAGAAAAATGATTACGTTGAGTTTATATTTTTACTAAGAACAATACAACTTTAAAAACTTAAAGTGCACTATTTTCTCAGACTAGAGGGAGCATTTTTATTGTCCAATAAAACACTTGATTTCACAAAATAATTGTCCAATAAAGGACAACACTTTGGTTTAATTGATTTATATATTCCTTAATTTTGTTCGTGGTCAAGATTCAAAATTACCAGGCAAATTAAACCAGATTTTCCCTTGTACAAAAGGTATTATTCTTTGATTTAAAGCATCACCCACCGTAATTGAAAAAGGAAGTGACGTTTCAGAAAATCTATTTTATGGTATAGATGCTTATGACCCCTTTATGCCTTGCAGTAATGATTCCTCGAGCATTACGGCCTTTACCACAATAATATTGTCCACATATCAAATTAAATTTATGCTGAAATTATAAATAATAGTGAAAGCGAGAGTTTGGATATACTAACCCACTCGACGGTTAATGATTTTACTTTAAGTGAAAGTTTTAATGATTCCGACGATGTAAGTAAAAAAAATACAGGGATTTGCGGGTTATTTAAACATAATTAAACTTCTATTATATTCCTTGATTTTGTTTCTTTCTTTTTTTCCAAACTAGATATTGTTTGTTAATTGATGCTTTGAATCTATTTTCTTAAAGTCACTAAATTTACATTAATTGTAGTAGCTAAATTAAAGTAAGAAATGATAATAATGCATCTATAGTATATTATACTAAGAGAGAAACCAGAGAGAGGAAATCAAACTTTTTCTCACATTGACACATAGGACAAAATCTTATGCGTCATTTTCTTATTGGTTAACATAAAGAATATTTACAACAATCACATTAACAGTCTTTTGAATTTCCGGTTAAGCAATTATTATTGATTCGCAATTAAGTATATCAATTAATTATGTGGTAAACTTTCTATTTTGTATCTGCTGAAATGAAAAATGAAATGAAAATTTTTTAAAAAACCAACATTAGTGTTTTTTTTTTTTTTCATTATGTGTCATATAAAAAAGGTAAACATTTATTTGATTCAATATTAATACTGATTGATTTGAAAAGATTTTTCGATTGGCTTGAATAATGCCATTATATATTGACTTGATCATTAAATAATATTAATGATTTTTTGAAATTCAAAAATAATTAATACAAAATCATCAATTATTCTTTAATTGCAAATTCTGGGTGTCATTATATAAAAACTCTTCTTAAAAAATACTTAGTAAACTTAGAAATGAGTTCACAAATGATAAAGTATTAAAAATCTATACTATATTATACTAAGAGAGAAACCAGAGAGAGGAAATCAAACTTTTTTCTCACATTGACACATAGGACAAAATTTATGTGTCATTTTCTTATTGGTTAACATAAAGAATATTTACAACAATTACACTAACAGTCCTTTGAATTTCCGGTTAAGCAATTGTTATTGATTCACGATTAAAATATATCAATTAATTATGTGGTAAACTTTCTATTTTGTATCCGGTGAAATAAAAAAGGAAACAAAAATTTTTTAAAAAACCAACATTAATGGTTTTTTTTTTCATTATGTGTCATATAAAAAAGGTAAACATTTATTTGATTCAATATTAATACTGATTGATTTGAAAAGATTTTCCGATTGGCTTGAATAATGTCACTATATATTGACTTGATCATTAAATAATATTAATAATTTTTTGAAATTCAAAAATAATTAATACAAAATTATCAGCTATTCTTTAATTGCAAATTCTAGGTGTCATGTTATAAAAACTCTTCTAAAAAAATACTTAGTAAACTTAGAAATGAGTTCACAAATGATAAAGTATTAAAAAATATCTATGGTAATATACTAAGAGAGAAATCAGAGAGAGAAAATCAAACTTTTTCTCGCATTGACACATAGAACAAAATCTTATGTGTCATTTTCTTATTGGTTAACATAAATAATATTTATAACAATTACACTAACAGTCCTTTGAATTTCCGGTTAAGCAATTGTTATTGATTCGCGATTAAAATATATCAATTAATTATGTGGTAAACTTTCTATTTTGTATTCGGTGAAATGAAAAAGGAAACGAAATTTTTTTAAAAAACCAACATTAATGGTTTTTTTTTTCATTATGTGTCATATAAAAAAGGTAAACATTTATTTGATTCAATATTAAACTGATTGATTTGGAAAGATTTTCCAATTGCTTGAATAATGCCATTACATATTGACTTGATCATTAAATAATATTAATATTTTTTGAAATTCAAAAATAATTAATACAAAATCATCAATTATTCTTTAATTACAAATTCTGGGTGTCATTTTATAAAAACTCTTCTAAAAAAATAGTTAGTAAACTTAGAAATGAGTTCACAAATGATAAAGTATTAAAAAATAGGAAAAACTAATGCCGTAAACCAAATTTCCGCATTATTTTAAAAAATTTATAAATTTTATTGTCATCCGAAAATTATTCCTAATAGATTAAGAAATTATTTCCTTATCATATATCTGGTTGTAATTTATTTTGGAATTCAAAAGTAATTAATATGCTAGAAGTCATATTTTGTTGCTTTTAATTATAAATGAAATTAATCCCTAAAACTACTCCAATTTCCCAACTACATATTCAAAAATAATAAAGATGATTGTATATAACGATCATAAATAACTTAATTATAATTGTTCTTTATCCGGTTCCATGAATTACGTTATTTTATCAAATTTGAATTTGAAATAATTATTACTTATCACACTTAAATTTTAAAAAAGAAATCTTATCTAAATCAAACACACTTGAGCACTCATATCTCTATACTACCTATATAACTCAATCGGTTATTGATATTCCACTCGAAATCATGGCTGCCTGTGTGTTCATATGAAGAAGAAAGGTATAATTCTTTTTTGTATTTATTTATATCTTAACATGTTTGAATCATTTTTCTTTTAATTCAATTATGCAGATGTGTGAAAAAATTAAAAAAACAAAAAAGTTATAGGTGATGATTACAAGGATGAATAAAGGTTTGTCTTTCCTTTACGGTATAATTCCAAAAAATAATTCAAATTGCACTTATGATTTACTTTTATGTCATCTTTTATTTAATTTTAGTCATACAATGCTTATGATTTTCATTTTATTGTTCATATATTCTCTTTCCATTAACTCAATACTTGCATTTCATATCAAATGTAATATTTCATCTTTATATAATATATATATATATATATATATAATACTATGAACTTAAAATATATTCTACACCTTTTATATTTGTTATGATTTTTGATAATGTAAAATATACACCCCGCAAGTTTAACATCTAGTTAACAATTAAACAAAAGAAAATGCGGTTTAACGATGAAATCAGTAATAAATGATTGTGTCAATCAACAATATTGATCGTCTAATTGCCCGATACGTGTCCTTTCATCAACTCTCTTAATATATATCAACATCATCACAAGTTCTGTACCTTTTTAATACAGAAATAAAAAATTTACTTTTTATATTGCACTTTCTTTATTCCAAAATAATTGTCGTACTAGCAAAATAAAGAAAATCTAAAATAATTGTCATTTTCCGATTCCAATGAATGTTTTGTCTAAAATTTTTAAATTTGCTCTCAAGAGAAATAGTATTATTGGCATATATTTATTTTAATTTGGTTGGTTAAGAATATTTGAGTATATTTTTAAACTTTCCCTCAAAAGAAGTGTGATTTTCTGATTCCATTAGTTTTTACGGTAGTATCAAACATCGCACCATCAAAATTTAGTATCATTTCATCTTTTATTACTATCTTCGTCACGAATTATTGTCCAGTTTAAATTTTTATTTTTTATACAAAGTGAACTAAAAGTAAAAATCTAAACTAAACAATAATAATGAAACGGACGAAATATCATGTTTAGAAATTTTTATAGTAACGTGGGTTGGTAGTTAAATAATGTATATAAAAACAAGACTCACAAAAACTTGTTTCTTTTTCTTTTAAGAAAATTTTCAGCTTCGACTTTATCGTCTACTTAGAAAAACCGATGATAAAGTCGACGAATTATAAAATGCGTTTCTTTCTATTATTTTTAGTTTTTGCTAATGGTTTTATTATTTGGTAACAAGTACTCTATCCCATAATTATTTTTCGGTTTGAATTTTTATTTTTGTTTTAAATTGTACTAAAATTGAAAATAAAAATTAGACAATAATTTTGAGACATAAGGAGTAACTAATATATGGGAATCCGTGTAAAGGAACAAAATAATTGCTACTTGTAGGAATTGTTTCCCTCGTCTTGTTCAAATTCCAATATTTAGAAGTATTTTCACAATTTTTTGGTGGTTTAATAGTTTTTATTTCATTGGTGTGTATGTTGCAGAATATTGTATTTGTTTATTTATAGGAATTATACGCGTCGACATCTCCGTCGAGTTAGAAAAGCCGACGAAAAAAGTGACGGAGGTCAAAATCCACCGAGAAGTAGCACGCGCAACCTAATCATTACCTTGACTAATTTCCATGTCAGTTATGCAAGATATCTACATGTTTGAAAGACCATAAATACGTTGTCTTCCAAGTTTCAACCTCTAACTTTTTATTTATTTTTAACCTGTTAATGTAACGCAGTTTATTTGAAGTATTGTCTTATCAAAATAATAAACTTACATTTATAGGAAGTGGATAAGTCGATATAATTATTTTTTACGAAAAAAGTTTTAGGATTATATTTACAATGAATTTTTAGATTGCTTCTAATTTCTACCCGTGTTTCAAAAAGTCGACAGCCGAGTTGTAAATGGAATACATGAAATCAAATTCGACACATGTCAAAATACATATTGTTCAAAGAATGAATGAAAAAATAAGGAAAATGAAGTTTTGTTTTAATGAATCCATATTTAAGGGAAAAAAAAATCTGTGATCTTGACTGGGACGCCGATAAATCAAGCAATACTGTTATTTCAAACTTTTTTTTCAGTAAATGTTAGAAAATTTAATTGTTAGATTTTTTTAGAATTATTTTAGCAATTTTTAGTCGAATTATGAAATAGGAGTAGGAGGACGACTAAATAGAAAATTTAGCACGCTATATATAAAGTTCGGATTGCACTCACGAATACCGAATAACTAACTATTCAATCACCTAAAATTCCAGTTTCCACAAGAAGACACCATAATTTGCATAGATCCTCGTGGTGAAAAGCTAGCTCAAAACCAACTGTTAGGGTCAAAGGTCACACTGATCTAGAGCACAACCAAAAAGGGTGTCTGACAAAGCCACGGCAATTTCCTGCATCCAACAAATGTCATTAAGCTCGCGCTCCATTTGTCCTACTTGACCGCTTCAAATCTTTATCATCTACTACTTCCCCTGCATCAGAAAACATGATAGTTACTGTATGCACCCAGAAACATACAAAACTGATAGTTATCGAACTCGGTTGATAATCTTTCTCCAATGTCCAATTCCTCGTCAACACTTGTCAATTCTCTCATCTTTTCACCCCGCAAATAATGAGTCAATATCTCAAATTCCTCCAAACCTTAAAATCATGTCTTAGTCGGATGATGTTTTTTTTTTTTTTTAAAAAAAAAACAAACTTGCAAAGTGTCAGCTATACCTTCAATTCGCCTCCTACATATCCCCAACAGCCATCATCGTCCCCCAACCGCGTCAATTGTCCTTAATAATGAAGGCTTCTTCCTCTCTACCTATATCCCAAAAACGTCCAAGAACATCATTATCCATTCTCTAGTTTGTATTATCATTTTTAATATAAATTATACTAAATTAAATATTCAACCCGCACAATTATTTTAGAACATGAAACATATCTAATAAAGTTTGAATGATACACAACATATTATCTTTACGATTTGTACAAAATTAAATTCTTCACTTCCAACAAGTGTATTTGACATTAATTAATGCATCGTGAATATTATCACTTATGATAGATTAATAGGTTATGCACATATACATCTAACCACTAACCTAAAGTCACGTTCATAATAAAAAGTGATTTATCTTCAAAATTACATGACCAATGATGGTAATCAAGCAACTCATTCACGCATAACAACTACACACTTCATTCATGTATTGATTTCAACCATTTCAAACTTATGTCGTAGAATTTGTAAACAAACACTCATAAGATCCAAGACCTAAAAAAGATTCACAAATCCACTGCTCCTATAACAAATTTTTTTTAAAAAAATCACTAACCGGACAGTCTCATATGACCAAAAAAATGTAAAGAGGACAAATGAGCCAGGAGCGTGGACTATACAGTGAAGGAAAGTAAAAGATTCTCTACGTGGGAGCTCACCACCAGCAACACGTGTACACCCACTATTTGCAGACGCCACTTCCAAAAAACATAAGATAATCCAATTCCAGATATTGGCAACACCAAAAACCCACCAGCTGCCACGTACTCCCCAGATATTTTTTTTGAGCCACGAAAAAGATATTTTCGGGAGTTTGAAGGGGCACGTGGCTTCCAGAGATCGCACTTGCATCCCCCCAGCGGCTGACGTCCGTACTCCACAACGCAGAATCAAAATCCATCAATAAAGCTCTCCCACGCGTCCACCAACCAATTCCAGCCTTCCACGTCTCTGATTCTACACAATGATGGGAGGCAATTGATATTTTTTGGAGGATTCTCGGCCCTACACGTGTCCTGGGTCCTAGATCTGCTATATAAGGAGCTCCGTAGACGAGCTTTCCTCCTCCCCCTTGTAGGCGCTGTTTTTACGCCGTTTTGATATGACACTTTATTACAAGAAAAGATACGCTGTCGGAAAATGAGTGTCAGCCCGAATCGGAAACAGAAGCTTTGCAGGATCCATGATTCTTCCGGGTCGGACGACTCCGGGATACTTAACGAACGGATCCTTGTTCTTGTTCTCCACTGTATTAAGTGGGATATCCATGTTCTCTGTCAAATGGCTTCCGTTTGTAGGAAGCTCCGAGCCGTGGCCAAACGGCTGCTCTGGCGGGAGCTCTGTGTTTACCGGGCGCCGCGCATGATGACCGCATTGATCGACGGCGCGCCGGGTAGCACCCGGGTCGGAGGCGGCGGCTGGCACTCGATGGCTAAGCTGCTATTCTTTTGCTGCGGGTGCCATTCCACGCCGCATTTTAAGGTGAAGGAGAATCTGTCCGGACATTTCGTTAAGGAGTCGCGGTTTTCGAAGACCTCCGGTCGGAGCTTTCTGGTGAAGAAGTGCCGGAACGACGTGTTGTACGTGAGCGATCCTTGCGAGCATACGACGGCGGCAGATAGGGACGATTTGGGGATTTATAGAGGAGTTTTTGGTGGGTTTATGAAGTCGAAGACGCGAGCTTGTTTGATTGGGCGCCGAGTCGCGCTGGAGGAGCTGGTTCGGTGTCCTTACTGTGGGGCTCGGGTCTGGAGCATGACCACGGCTCGGCTCATTCCTAAAAGCGCGGAGAGACGGCTTGGCGCCCGTGACAAGGGAATCGAGTTCTTCGTCTGCGTCAACGGCCACTTGCACGGGAGTTGTTGGCTCGTGCCGTTGTCGGACGACGACGACGATGAAAACGGTTTGGATTCTGAGTATGACGACCAGACCGGCGACGACGACGAGCCGGAGGAGAACGGGACGATGAACGGTGAGTTTCCACACTGAAATCATTATATAGTATTATATTCCTGGTTGATTAGCTTTGACCGTCCCAGTCAGCCGAGCTTCGAGCTGAGTGAGCTCTTTTGGACTGAGCCAAGTTGGCCCATAAGTTCGTCGGAGAAATGATTGTTAGCTGGGCCAGCTAGCGAATATCAACTGATGGCCGTTCTTTGTTGATTCACATTATTTTGTTTTTCCAATGGGCCGAACGTTTTTGTGATTTTGAGTTGTGGAATGTGGAGTGAATGATATGGGGAGGTGTAGAAGAAGATTTGACCCACAGATTTGAGGGAGGATTTTTGTGGGCTAATTAACTTGAAGAATTTTGGGCACTAATTAAATCTTTGATTATGTATTACCACTAGTACATGGGATGGGAAGTTCTTGAATGGCATGTGATTTCACTGGTTACACCACTCAGATTAATCATTATTATGTTCCAAATAATGCGATTAGATGCATGTTCTTTTTTTACTTGGAATTTAGCTGTCGGCATAATGATAATGCCTAGTAGTAGTAGTATGTTGTGTGATGAGAGTTTTTGTTTGAAGGGTTCTTCTGCTACGTGGTGGTTCTGCATGCTTTTAATCTTTCACCGCTTAATACTACGTATTTTTGTTGCTATTTTTACACGTTTTCTCACTTTAAAACGACAATTTAATTAATGAAAAAAAGGGAAATGAAAATGTAACTTGCAAACCAAATGTTGGGCTGGGTTTTCGGATTCCACGTCCACTCCCTTGTTGGGCCTTATGATGCAATCCTTTCCATACACTTTTGCGGTATTAATGCAAGGATCCGTTAGTGTTTAACTTTTGAGTCGTTATTTTTTAAAGAATTCACAGTTCACCAATGATAATTTATCCAATATGGTTGGTGGTAATTGATATAAGCTCGCTTTTATATTCTGTCAGCCGAGAGCTACTAGGAAGTTCTTTCATAGAGTTTGATGAAAGAACTTCATCAACCATTTTTTTGGTTGTGGACAGAAGATTTAAGACAAATAGTATAAGTAGGTTAGAATGTAGATATATAATTAGAAAAGAATCAAGTGTGAAATGACTAATAAAAGTTACCTTCCACAATAAGCAAAAAATTCCATAGAGATTTGGACAGGGCCAGGGTGTGCTTGGCCTTTTAAGTCCGCTAATAAGCTTTTTCAAACAAAATGAAGGGGTGGCCGTGGCACCACCACCGACTTGGAGTCAAATATCTCAACTCCCAATGAAAAGCCCGTCTCCCAAGGCCTGCATGCAGCTTCAGCGCCTTTGTTGTTGTGCTAATTTAAAAAGAGAGTTTTGCCGTGCTTTCCAGAGATTTCTCTTTCACGGCAACTTTTTTCTTTGTTTGCCAAATGGCATCATTTTGTTCCGGGGCCTACCCCATAATAGATGTGTTTTGTTTACTTCTCATTCAACTTTTCTTTTTAACGCCCAAAAATTTTCTTTTACTTCAACAACTTAGGGTATGTTTGTTTTGTCTTTTTAGTGTTTATTTTTAGATACTTTTTATATTAAAAATATAAAAAAATGTATCAAAAATATAAAAAAATTGGAATAAAACAGATATTATTATATAATTCTAAAAAAACTATGAAAAAAAAACAAACAGAGCCTTAATTTTAAGATTTGATTGGCCTTTAGTTATGCTAAATTCTTTCATCAACACGTTAACGAAAATCAATAACCTTAATGTTGGCCTCTTTCTTGATCAATATATTCATAAAACTCTCACGGTTCTGAATAGTCTATAGATTTGCATTAGCAGCTGCAAACAGCTGACATTTGTCCACTTGTTTAACCTGTCGTCTTTTTCAGGTGACCATCAATCAAATCTAAGTGCCAATATGTACTTTCCATTTGTTGTTTTATCAAGATTGACGTGCATTTATATATCACATTAATTACTCAATTAAACTTTGGATTTAGATTCATGCTTTTGTCGACTTCTACAGTCTCAAACGCTTGACAATGTAATTTTCTATTTGGAAAGAAACGTTTAATTTCATTCCTAATGACGGGATATTTTTATCATTCTATATAGTAAAATAGAACCCCCTCTAAAAGTCCATTATTCTCTTTTCACGCCTATTTTACCCACCTCAATTGATGTGTCATTTTCTGATAATTTAAAATTAATTTTATTTATTCTATTTTACCTCCTTAGTTTGGATAATTGATGTGCAAAATTTTTTCCTTTTTCCTTAGTTTTTTAAAATTCCTTTTCCTTAGTTTAATACCACATGCAACATTGTTTTTTGTGTACTGCATCGATTTCCATACTTTGTAATAAACAAATACATGTTTAGATAATTTTTTTGGCTTTTATCCTTTCTATTCTAATCCTAATTTCTTTCCCGCATTTTCTCCTTTGTGTTAATTAGTAATAGTAAATAACAAATAACGGTTGTATTTATATATATTCATAAACATTGTTCATTAAGTACAAATTATTTATTTTCGTAGTTTTTTTTAAATTTAAATTTACTTTTTTATCAATAACGCCAATAATACACACGAAAAATTAATGGGGAGTTCGTGATTACACAATATCTATCTAGTATAAATACATAATAAGTTTACAAATATAGAGAATCTTGACGATTTATCACATACCACAAAATAGGTGCAGTTTTATACTAACACGAATTAACAATATTTTGAGTTCACGCTTTTCTAACTTGAACGAAGATATTCAGGATTATGAGAAAGCAACTAATTAACAACTAAGCACATCTAGGATCTTCCTAGCACTGATTGTCCTTTTCCTGCTATCCTACCGTCCACTCCATGAAAGTACATTAATGTTTATCAAGAAATCGATAACTATGATGCCTTCGTTATAAGTGTATACCTAGTAGTAACAGTTTAATATGTATTTTATTAATCAAATTATTTAGTGACAGTGTTTTAGCAATTGACAGCTATCATTTTCTTATCTTTTCTTTTAATGTTAGAAGAAAAAGAAATAATGGAAAAAGAGCTACCAAGGCATCAATGAATAAAAGTTACGTACTTTTCAATAATCAAGTATAGATATTTTTTTTTCAAAAAATCAAGCATATTGGATAAGCGACACATAAAAGAAAAAGAAATGAGGATGACCTAGAACATAATACATGGGGGACACTAATAATACATTATTGTTAATCATCGGACACAGGACAAGAAATATCCAAAAAAAAAAAAGGGTTAATGAAAGATACGAACTACTGAACCAATAAGCATGAAGTCATGGCAATGTCTATAAGTAAGGATATAAAAGCATCGTTATGGTAGAATTGTAAAGACGTAAAACTAATGTGATGATAAAAACGACATCATAAATATAGAATCAACGTAAAAATTAATACTGAAAAATCGTTTTAAACTTTACACATTTTTTAAATCATAGGGTAGGGAGTACAAAAGAAACAACAATTAAGCACAAAAAGAACACATAGGGAGGAACAATATTGAGATGGAATGATTCAAAATTTCAAATTTGTCAAGCTTTTCGTAACTGTAATTAACGTCCAAATCGAAATTTAATGAAGGAATTAATTAATGAAAAAAATGTAAGTCCGTAGTAGTACTATTAAGTCGTTGGGTCGCGCGCCAGAGTGGTGTGTGACTGTGTGTGTCAAGCTGGGGGTTCTTCTCCTGCCGCCTTTCCCTCTTTATTCGGTTCTCTCTGTTTCAGTTTTACGCCAAAACCAAAGCCACAAAAACAAAAGAAAACCACCCTTTCCTCGCAAAATCTCTATCGTTATTCCCAGGAAAAAAAAAACCCTAATTATACCCATCATCTCCTTGTTATTCACGCACATTGTTCATCCCTTCTCCCCATTTTCGCCAACCCTTTTTTCCCTATTGTAATTATCTCTTTTTTTTTTTTTTCAATTGTCCATTTTCCCATAATTCTTTTTGTTTTTTATTTTTATTTTTGGGTGGGGAGGTTTTGTTCAGACTCTCGTTGGTTAGTGAAAGAGTTCATCATATACGGGTTTAGTGTTGGTTGATGATTCGTCCGATTAGTGCCCAGGATTCCAGAATTTGAACTCTCAACGGTTGCCTGCTGTTTTATTCAGGTGTGTTTTTTTTTTTCCTTGTTCCCCAGGGGTTTTCTGTTTAGTTTTGTTAGATTGTTGTGTTATTTTTTCTTTTTGGGTTTTTCAGTCGGAATCGTGTTGCATTTGTTCGTCCTGTTTGTAAAGCTAGACGAATTGATTCGCTGTAGTTCTTATTCAATAAGAAAATATTTCATGGAAAACAGAGCTTTCAACAGTTTTGCTGGAAGAAAGAAGTTAATCGTTGGGTTTTGATTTTACCTTTTCTTTTCCCTTCAAAATTTGGGTCTCCTCCAATCTACGTTTGCTATAACATCCATTATTTTTTCCCTGATTGAGTTGACGAGAGATTAAATTCACCATTTTTCTCATGAAAATGTGGGGGCCATCTGTTTGAGATAATGTTGTTCAATTTTGTGAGAACAGGCGTTTTCGATTAGAAAAATTGCTGCATAAATGGAATAGATGTGCATTGTGTATTCCCTGTAAAAGTTTCTCACCTGTTTCTTTCTTATTCTTCTTCTTCTTATCTTTTTTTTAGGGAAATTGCAGTTTGGTAAATAGGTTTGCAACAACAAGATGGCCAGTGTATCAGATATTAGTGTCTCTGCTGCAATCAATCTCCTATCTGCATTGGCATTCCTCATGGCCTTTGCTTTTCTACGCCTGCAACCGTTTAATGATCGGGTTTACTTCCCAAAATGGTATCTGAAAGGAATAAGGGCTAGCCCAAGAAGTTCAGGACCCCTCGTAAAAAAGTTTGTCAACTTGGATGTTAGAATGTATCTGAAATTCTGGACATGGATGCCTGCAGCATTAAGAATGCCTCAACCTGAGCTCATAAACCATGCCGGGCTTGACTCAGCAGTGTATATCCGAATATATCTACTTGGGTGAGTAAGTTTCTAGCATTCATAATCAAGCAAAGAGTACTAAGAGAATGATCACAGTTGACAGAATCCTAAGCGTGTCGATTATAATCAAGATTTTTGAAAATTTTGGGCTTTCTTATGTTGTGAACTAAATGAATCAGTATAGTAGAAAGATTTAGGTAATGTACTTAACTACTTATTACGTATTCTTGACCTTTTGCAGATTGAAAATCTTTGTCCCGATTGCTATTCTTGCTTTTGCTGTCCTGATCCCTGTAAACTTTACTGGGAGAACATTGGATCATATTAAGGATTTAACATTCAGTGATGTGGATAAGCTTTCAATATCAAATGTTCCAGCCGGATCAGAAAGGTCAGAGTCTAATTTGCTTCTTCCTCCCTCGAGTCTCGAGTCTTGGAGTTTCATCTGTTTTTGGAATTTCAGCCATCATGATAATTTCTCCTGCACTTATTCTGACCCTTCTTCTGGAGAAAAATTGTGTGTCTGTAATTCGAATTTCCATTAAAGATAAAAGCTGTAAATATCTTCAGGTTTTGGGCACACTTAATAATGGCTTACGCGTTCACATTCTGGACGTGCTATGCTCTTTACAATGAATATAAAATTGTGATGGCAATGAGGCTACAATTTCTTGCTTCTGAAGAACGTCGTCCAGATCAGTTTACTGTGAGTATCTCGGAGCATTCTGATACTGAAATTAACTGTTCTTGTACTCAGATGAGAAAAAAACTTTTGTGCACTAGCAAAGTAGTCACATCGAGTTAAATCAGACTTTCATTTTGCATTTCTTTTGAGGTCGTTACTTTTTGTATTTGCTTATTCATTTCAAACATTGATGCAGGTTCTAGTGAGAAATGTGCCTCCGGATCCTGATGAATCTGTTAGCGAGCATGTTGAACATTTCTTTTGTGTAAATCATCCCGATCATTATCTTTCTCACCAGGTCTCCACTTTACCATTTTACTTTGTTTAAAATGTCATAGGCCACAATTGTTTTTCATCTGAACCTTCCATACGACCTCCATGTTTCTATTTTTGGGGGAAAAAAAAATCAATCATACAATTGCCCTTGTTTTTTCTGGTTTCCTTTCGCTTAAACCGTTCCCAACTGAGGTGTTTTAATGCTGGAATTGTAGGTGGTATACAATGCAAATAAACTTGCAAAATTGGTTGACCAGAAGAAAAGTTATCAAAATTGGCACACTTACTACCAAACCAAGTACGAAAGAAACCCCAAAAAGAGGCCGACTACAAAGGTACTTTTATTCATGTAGTTTTTCTGACTGTAGTTTCTGTATCTAAGGATACATTTGTTTTCTCATACCAAAAGATCATATAGACAGGTTTTTGGGGACTCTGGGGAAAGACTGTTGATGCTATTGATTACTACACGGCAGAAATTGAGAAGTTGAGTGAAGAAGTGAGTTTCTTTCAGTTTTGCATTTTCATCATCTCAGTATAAAAATCCCCTGGGTTGAATATACGAGATTCCTTCAATGTTAAATTAGGAAATAGCTGAAAGAGAGAAAGTCATAAGCGATCCGAAGTCCATTGTTCCTGCTGCTTTTGTTTCATTCAAATCTCGATGGGGCGCTGCTGTTTGTGCTCAAACTCAACAGTCAAGTAATCCTACAATTTGGCTGACAGAATGGGCTCCAGAACCGCGTGATGTTTATTGGGATAATCTTGCAATACCTTTTGTTTCACTCGCTATTCGGAGACTGTTAATGGCAGTGGCACTATTTTTCCTGACTTTCTTCTTTATGATCCCTATTGCATTTGTGCAATCCCTGGCAAATCTAGAGGGCATTGAGAAAGTTCTTCCTTTCTTAAAGCCACTTATAGAAGCGTAAGTCCCTTTATTAGTTTTTACATGTTAAATGGCAAATCTTGAGGGCATTGTAAATGTTCTTTCTTTCTTAAAGCCACTTATGGAAGCGTGAGTCCCTTTATTTTAGTTCTTATATGTTAAATGGTCTACTCATTGTCGTTGTTAACATAGAGTCATCCTCTGGATTTCTGGTTAATTCTGTTTTCGAAAGGTGATAATATAGTTTCCATTTTATTTTCCATCTTAAGTAACAAAAAATTAAATATGTTATGGAGCATAGTAATAGTGATTGCGAGAAACCAGCAGGAGGATGTACAATTCTTCCCCTACTGTTCGTGTTGAAGTTAAAGTTAATGCAATTTGATGCGAGGCAGCTAATTCCGAAAAATCTTCAACTTATGAGTTTCATGCAATTTCATTTTAATAAGGGAATATGTCTTGACCTAATCTAATTTGTGGAATTTCTTTCTCAGAAAGGGTGTGAAGTCTGTAATCCAAGGTTTTCTTCCAGGGATTGCTCTCAAGATTTTTCTGATTGTCCTTCCAATGATTCTCATGGCCATGTCCAAAATAGAAGGCTTCACTTCCCTTTCTTCTCTAGACAGAACTGCTGCTAGAAAGTACCATATCTTTGTGCTGGTTAATGTGTTCTTTGGAAGTATCGTTGCAGGAGCAGCATTTGAGCAGCTCAAGAAGTTTCTGAATCAGGCTCCCACAGAGTATGTTCCTTCTTACTTGCATTAAGGGATACCAGTAACATGTTATTATTAATACTCCTTATTGACATAAGATGGTCATTTTTTTTCAAAACCATTCAGAGGACGACTATAATCTTTGTTTAATTCCTTTGATGTCATAGCCATAGCTCCTGAAAAGATCTCGTCTGCCATGTAACTTCACCGAATGTTGGATTAACCGAATCTGTGATGTCAAATCTCTCATCTCATTTTTCATTTCTATTCAGTCTATCATCCTAATTTTTAAAACCTATTTAGTAGCTTACAATTTTAAGAAAATTTATGCACCCCATTGAGTCTTGGTTGCAGTTGCATTATTCTTCACTTTCATCCAGTTCTATGCATGTAGATTGAGCTAAATGATCGAACCCTATTGCGGATAAATGTTTCTTAGCATCCGCCAAACTGCTATACATATCAGTGGAAATGTAATTTCTGATCGCTTGCTCTGTTTGAAGGACAAAATATTGTTCATCTCGTTGCACAAAACCTTTGAGGTCTTGTTAGCTACGAATTCTTTACTGGTTTAGAATACACAAACCTTCACGGCATTTTTCCTTGCAGGATACCAAAAACTATTGGCGTGACTATCCCCATGAAAGCCACTTTCTTTATCACTTACATAATGGTGGATGGTTGGGCTGGTATTGCAGCGGAGATCCTAAGATTGGTTCCACTAATTATGTTTCATATCAAGAATACTTTCCTGGTGAAAACAGAACAGGACAGAGACCAGGCAATGGATCCTGGATCAATAACCTTTGCTGTCTCAGAGCCCAGAATCCAGTTGTATTTTTTGCTGGGACTTGTGTACTCAACAATCACGCCGATACTTCTCCCTTTCATCATCATATTCTTTGCTTTTGCATACTTGGTTTTCCGCCATCAGGTGTGTTTTAGATATTTATTTATTTTTTATATTTTATTTTATTTTCTTTTGGGCACCAATATGAGGAACACAAATGTTGCTTATTAACTGTGTTATAACTATGTTTGTTTCTGCAAGATCATCAATGTGTACGACCAAAAGTACGAGAGTGGGGCAGCGTTTTGGCCAGACGTGCATCTCCGTATAATTATTGGTTTGATAATATCTCAGCTTCTACTGATGGGATTATTGAGCACCAAGGATGCTGCCAATTCAACACCGTTTTTGATTGTTCTCCCAGTATTGACAGTATGGTTTCATTACTTCTGCAAGGGAAGATTTGAGTCGGCATTCGTAAAATTCCCATTACAGGTTACATTTGTATTCTTAGTGCCTTTTAGCCTTCTGTGTGTGGGTACAAGTCTTCTTCAGTTAACTGCAGCTGATTTCTGCTGATTAATTGTAGGATGCAATGGTGAAAGATACTTTGGAAAAAGCCACAGAGCCAAACCTCAACTTGAAGGCATATCTCCAGGATGCATATGTACATCCAGTTTTCAAATGTGTTGAGCTCGACAGACCAAGAGCCGTTGATGATGAGGAAAATAACCCGCTTGTTGCCACCAAGAGAACTTCCCAGAGGACTTCCCAGCGGGATAGCCTCCCTGGTTCTGATGGCATCTCCGAATCAAGAGTTTAAATGGCCGCATAATCTGTGATCATAATTCGTGTTCATTGCATCATGGGTAGGTATCGCCTGTATCATATTTGTGATGGTATCATTGGTGGTGGCGACTACAGTTTTGCACTCGCAACTCCCCCATACAATACTGATGTTATCTGGGGCTAACTTGTGTAATAACATGAAAATTTTGATCACAAATGTACATACTCAACGATTTATTTCCAGTATTGTGTTACCTTTAGATAATTGATCTCACAATACTGTTTCCATTGAGAGAAAAAGTAAAATAAAATGTCTTAAGATCGTATCCTCTCTGTTAATGCCAAGAAAACCCAATAAGATAGGAAATCTAGTAAAAAATGACAGAAGATCAAGGAAAAGTGGGCAACAGTAACAAATTAAGGTTCCGACCGTTCAGTAAATACCCAGAGGCCAAGAATTCTACGACCCAAGACTTCGACCTTAAATTATAAAACACATATGTACATTAATGAGAATTACTATGCTTATACCAGTAGTCCACAAAAGGACATGAATGGACATAATGAGACGAAAATCTTGTCTAAGAACTACCAATTCAAGTTAACAGCCAGATCCAACAAAGCTTCCACTTGGTGAATGGCTCTCTGCTTCTCCTGATGCTTCAATCTAAATGCAACAGATTCAGGATCAAGGCCTTGCGAATTTTGCATTTCGTCCTGCTCCACACGAACTTCTCGCAACAATTCGTCAACCTCCCGCACAAAATCTACTCTTAAAAGAACATCATTGGCTTCCAAGGCAAGGGCTGGAGCCAATGGCCCTTCATGCTACAATAGCAAACATACCATTTAGCACACTTTTATTGCGCCACTAACTCCAGAATCAATAAACAATCCAATAGTAATGCAAAATTATCCAGGATTTACCTTGTCAATGTCGAATCCAGGTGGAACAAGGATGCTAAACGGATCCTCTCGTGGGAATGTGTCAATCATGCGCTTTTTACACTCCTTCAGCCAACTTTGATCATCAAATCCATCATGCAAATTTAATAGGTCATTAAGCAGCCTCATGGCAGGTGTTGCCTCCCGTTTCAAGATCTCAGTCTGAGATATCAGATAACTAAAAGTCATTTTGATATCGAAGAGTAATATTGAAGGCAATCAAATATTAAAAAGTAGATAAAGCAAAAGGGAAACAGACATCTGTATTGAACACATAGTAATGTTTAGATGCTTGATGTTTGTTGCAAATGCATCATTTAACTGGAAGGACACAGATTAACTGAAACTAATTCCCTTTTTTTTTCTTTCCAGAATACAAGTTTCATCCATCAATATCCGACAGACTGAACTACTTCACTTACCTCAACCCTCCTATACAAAAGATCAAGACTTCGAATAGCATCTTTTTCATCCTGCAGGAATATTGTAGAATCAGTTCCAAATAGGAAAGCACAGGAGCAGTACAGCTACATTGTCTCACATAGTCAAATCGACTGAAATAATCAAACTGATTCAATGTAATCCATAGTTGGAATTATGACACTCCAAGTATTCTGGATTCAGTGCGCCATAAGTTGCAACTACTTAGGAGAGTGTAAAACCAGTTTTGAAGTTGCAAGATTATCAGCACTGCAATTTTCTTTTGTTTTACCCTTATGTATAAACCGGAAAAAAACATTTAAGTGCATTTATATGATTGGAGGACTCTAAAGGAGCATCGGGTATAATGAAAAACCGACATAAAGACCAGGAATAGTGGATCAAATGGACACATACATCACGCCGAGCAAGATCAAGGCGATTCCATATGACCAGCAGAACAAGTTCATTGAGCTCTCCCTTTTCAGCAGCTTCCTCGATTTTCTACATATACACAAAAACAGCTAAGTACAAGAACATGACATAAATTTGGGCAAGTTTACAAACTTCTCATAAGAAACCATCTTCAATACTTGAATAATTTGACAGTAACAACCAAGCTAGCTTAATCCCGATTTCATGAAATTAGCAGAAAATGACAATTTTTAGCCTCTCAGTCTCAGATTAGTAGAAGGCGTGATTATTACCTCTTCAACTTCTTCAGCTGATTTAATGAAGTCGGCAACCAACAACCTGGCCTTGACGAGGTCTTCTTGAGGATAATTTCTAAGCCGTAATGCAATTTCTCTGTATTCATCCACTATCCTTTCTTCTTCATCCTCTTCCTCTTGCCGCATCCGATGAAACTCCTTGGTTTTCTCCCTTTGTCGTGCTTGCCATTCCTAATCACCTGAAAAGAGTTAGCCCCCCAAGAAATAACAAAGATGGCATCTTTTTCCAACATATAATCACTCCAAAATTTGAACTTTTCTCAAACACCGAATCAGAGCCCAGAATTGCAATAACCCAAGAAGTAAAAAATGAGCCATTTTTAGCATACATCGTCATAATACTCTTTCGGAAGTCCTGGGAGAAGCTCCGGCTGTTCTAAGTTCTTGCATCTACATACTGCTGGTTTTGATGAAAGAAAAAAAAAAAAATCAAAGAGAAGAGAAGAGAAGAGAATCATGTTGAACTGTCAAACGCAAAGCAATATAAACAGAGGAAATATAGATGCATAACTAACCGGGGGAAGGAAAGAGGAGTTTGGATGTTGTTGGGCTTGGAGGAGTGATTGGAATTGACCAAACTGCAGTTGGAGTTAATAATGGCAAGGACGAACAGATGGAACCGGAAGTTAGCCGCGAAAGCATAGATTCCATTTGGATTGAAGAAACTGAGGTCTCCTGTTCTAAAACCCCTCTTGTACCCGAGCTTTTTAAAATATGATAAAATGAGATTTAAAATGAGTTTTAAGGCCAATTTCATTTACAGTATATATATATATACCCACCTTCTCGTCATATTTACCAGGCACGAATTTGAGCTAAATTTTGTTTTAGCCCGTTCCTGTTTAAATGGTTCAGCTAGAGTTGAGTACAACATATGTTATCCTATGTAAAACTTTCCATCTTAAACTTGTCTGGAAGAATTGGGTCGATCTCGTGTAACTTTACTGCTCAGCAAAGAATGATCAAAATTGGGTACATTGATAATGCTAATATTACGGGTAGGTGCACCAAAAGAAAACCCGATTCTTTGAAACTTCTAAAGCCAGAGTGAAACTGTGATAAAAGATCATTTACAATGTTTACATCGTCTACATGAGTAGAAAAAGGGGTTGGATTAAGCTAACTACACTGGTGAGAATGTGCTAAACAGAGCAAAAAAGGGAAAATTTTTAATACCCTGTTTCTATGATCATTTCTGCAGCCGCACCCATTGCACCAACACCACTAATTCCCAACAACGCCAGACCCAACTCTTCTTCATTCCATTGCTTCAATGCCTTGCTCAAACTCTTTAGAACTTCTATATCAACCTCCCGCATCCAGTTTGGCGTACTACCCACCATCAAACTCACAAACCCAGTCACGTAAGCTTTCCAGGTTGCCTTGTTACACCCGAGGGATATCTTGCCATCAACTGCACTAGCCAGGAATTCCAAATGTGCTGTGAGGATTTTCGGTCGTTGCTTAGACACTGTAGATGTTGAATCTATGCCCCATGCAAAAGTTCCACAAAGCACGGCAAAATATGCAAGGGCATAGCCCCCCAGCATTGCAACCATCCCTCCTGATTCTACTCCATTTGCTTGTGATGCTTGGCCTGATATGAACCATGACGGTAATGTTTCCTTGATCAAGGATTGGACTGAAATTGGTCCACCAGTAATCCAAATTATCGTTGCCCCTAATGACGCTGCAAGCTTGACACGCGTCATAGATGCAGCAAGAGAAACCTGACCGTATTTCGTCCCATATTTGGTTTTCTTTAGCTTCTCCATCCTTTCTGAAGGTAACCCACTACTTACAATATCCTTCACAGATTGCATCAAGAGCGAAACAATTTCCTCGGTCATAAACATGATGTTTCTAACAGCTCGATGCACTCGTAAGTAGAGTATCCCAGGAGCAACTGCACCTATACCACCATAAAAATGAGAGCCGAACCCATGACCCAGTAGGGCTCCCACACCACCATTGCTTGATATAGAGGAGGAATTTAGTCCCAATGTGGCAGAGAAGCATACTCTGAGGAGTCGGATCAAGGCATCAGTATCGTGATGGAAGACAGTCCGTGATGCAGAGAAAACAAGAAAGTCGCTCCACCTCTTTACTTTCTGGGCCCATAGAGACGCTACAATGGCCATGCATGGCCAGGGACAACCAGTTGCAAGGTTACTTAAACAAGGGCCAATCAAGTTCAAGTAACGGTCAGTACTTCGCTCAAGTTTATAGGTAATTGTGAGGCTTACAAAGGCAGCAAGGGGAAGCGGCAGAGTAGCAGGAGACGTCCCACCTGCAATTAAGACCAAATTCTCAGCCAAGCAATCGACAAAATCTTGCAAAAGTCATCAAACCTACTCAATGAAGTTATTCAGTAGATGCAGAATACGAAAGAAATATCAGAAAAGTTCTATACTACAACAACAGCGACATGATTAGCAGAAAAAAACTAATGTACAGAGTACCAGCTTATGCCATCACTAACTGGGGTCAAATTATTACAGGAACAGTATAAGCAATGACGCACCTACAGGTAGACTGGGGACATCGACACCAGTGGCAGCTAAGATCTTCTTTATCTGTTGTTCAACATTAGCTAAATTTACAGCTGGACTTGGCCAATCAGAACCATTCATAAAAGCAGGCTTCCATACACCTCGTGTCACTTCAGCTGAAAAATAACTTACTATCGCACCCAGTGATGCAGGAAGAAAATCAGCAAGATCTTTCAGCCCTAAGACAGAAGCACACAAACAGTTAATGTGTTGAACATCAAAAACAAATATCTATTAGTAAATGTAACACGCACAGAAAATGAGGAATGGAAGGGGGAACAAGAGGGAGAGAGAAATTCAGTTCCATTGAAAAGTGGTGAAAGATGACAATAACTTAAAACTTGACTAGAGTTCAGAATATAATACCCAGAGAGGAGCACCAATAAACCATGGTTCCAATTATATTAAGGTCAGTAACTCTTCGATTGATTCTGGGAAATTAAAGGTCGATCTGTGTGGAAACATGTTAGAAAAGCTCTGTCATCATAAAATTGTTCAAATAGGAGAAAGTTCGGGTGCTGGAAATGATTCGATTGCAAAGGGAAGTGATGAAATTAGGGCTTCGGCAGAAACTAAGGTTTGGGGGAACTCAAACCCTTGCTTGTTTCAGGGATTAAATAGGAAGCTTGAATTCGTTGAGCCTGAATTGATGCATGATAAAACGGTAGCTAAAATTCAAAAGGACGAAATCCAAGAAGCTCTTGAGTATTGGAAGCCCTCCTTGATTTGTTACATTTTGGGTGCAAACCCCCCTTTCTTTGTGGTTAATGGTTATTTGAGACGCATATGGGGTAAATTCGGGGTTGATAAAGTATGGTTAATGGATAATGGAGTTTATATTGTTCGGTTTAAATCCTTGGCTGCAAAGGAGGAGGTTCTGCAACACAATGTGTATCACTTTGACAACAGGCCTCTCATTGTTAAAGACTGGTCTGTGGAGAATGGTTTCAAATTGGAGGATGTTAAATAGGTGCCTGTATGGGCGCAGCTCCCCAAACTGCAACTCAGGTATTGGACAGCTAAAACGTTGAGCAGAATCACTAGTGTACTGGGGAAACCATTAGAAATGGATGAGATGACCACTCTGCGAAATGGGGCTGGATTTGCAAGAGTTTTGGTTGAAATGAAGATCACTGAGAAAATGCCTGGGGAAGTTTTCTTTGAAGATGAGAATGGGTTACTGCAGGAGCAAAAGATTAAATACGAATGGCTTCCATTGAAATGTGGAAACTGTTCTGGGTATGGACATGAAGCATCAGTTTGCAGGAAACCAGCAATCAAGGTCTGGAAGGAAAAACCACAGGAAGTTGAGAAAGTAGATGATAATTCTGGGAAGAAAAAGGAGGACTACACCAGGCGCTGTTCTACCAGTTGTCTCAAGCAACTCAGTTCAAGTCAAGGCAGGAGCTAATAAAGGGGAAGGCAGTCAATCAATAGCTTCAAGCAGTGCTCAGAAAGACACTCATCAAGGCCAGTTCAGAAAGGAAACAAAAGGATTGGACGGCAGAGGTACTAGACAAAGGCAAGGAGGTAAACTAACAAGCCATATAGCTGGTACCCTATCATAGGGCCTAGCAATCATGGCGAACTTACTTAGTTGGAATGTTAGGGGACTGAATAGTCCCCTGAAACATAGAGAGATAGGCAACAAAACATAGAGAGATTGGCTGGGCTTTTAGAAACAAAATTACTGGAGGATACAGTTAAGGAGATTATGACGAAGAAATGGAGTAATTATAGTTATGTAAGTAATCATAGACCAGCAGAGAAAGGGAGAATATTATTGATCTGGATAGAAGAGGAGTTTAAGGTGAGCATCATTCAGACAGAACAGCAATATATTCAATGTAGAGTGCAAATAGTTAGTAGTGGGATGGAGTTCATGTTATCTGTGGTATACGCAGCCCATCAACCTCAGGGAAGGGCACCTTTATGGGATTTTTTCATGAGGCAAGTGGGAAAAATTGACATGCCCTGGATTGTTATTGGTGATTTCAACTGTATTATTGACCTAGAAGAAAAGATTGGGGGCACGGCACAACTGAGTAATGATACAGGGGTGTTTATAATGGTGCTGGAACAGTGTGAATTGTTAGATATGAAAGCTATTGGAAATGCCTTCACGTGGAGTAATAGGGAACTGGGAAGCAGCCGAATTGCTTGCAAACTTGATAGAGCACTCATTAATGCTCAATGGTTGGATGACTTTGGGGAGGCAACAGCACTTGTGATGCCCCGTGGAATCTCTGATCACAGCCCTCTCCTGGTCAGAAGGAAGCCAGAAGTATCGAAGATTAAGCAGCAATTCAGATTTTATAACATGTGGACAATGCACCCGGATTATAAGCAGCTGGTTCAAAGAGTTTGGGATCAAAAAGTTAATGGCACTTATCAATTTCAGATATTCAAGAAGCAGCAGTCGTTAGAGGAGATTCAAACAACACTGGATATGGACCCTATGAATGTTGATTTGCAGAACAGAGAGAAAGATTGTATGGTTGAATATGTGGCGACAAACAAGTCACTAATGAGCTATTGGTAGCAGAAGCTCAAGGACCGATGGACGAATGAGGGTGATCACAACACCAAATTCTTCCATGCTAGCCTTAAGCAGCGGAGAATGAAAAAAAGGATCTCGCACTTTATCAACCAGGAAGGAGAAGTTATTGAAGAATGGAATCAGGTACAACAGCACTTTATTTCTTATTATGAACAACTTTTAGGCACTGAAATGGCTAGAACACCATCAAAAAGTGAAGTTTTATCACAGGGATTAAACTGTCTATATACCAGCAGATTCTCCTAGTTTAACTTTACTTTTCATGATGTTAAAGAGGCAGTTTATAGTATAAACCCTAACAAATGTCCGGGGCCAGATGGGTTTAGCAGTGGGTTTTACCGAAATACTTGGGAAATCATAGGGAAGGATGTGAGTCTTGCTGTTTTAGAGTTCTTTAACTCTGGGGAAATGCTCAAACAGTTTAATACAACCCTAATTTCGCTTATTTTAAAAACTTCAGTGCCTAGAGATGCCACAGAATTTCGGCCTATAGCCTGCTGTAACACCATGTATAACATCATCTCGAAAATGCTAAGCAAAAGGCTCAGTTTGGTCTTGTCTGAGTTAGTTAGCCTGAATCAGGGAGCCTTTGTTAAAAACCGTTCCATTCTACATAACATTTTGCTCACCCAGGAGTTGATTAGGTTGTATCGTAGAAAAACAGTTAAACCTAGCTGTTTAATGAAAGTTGACCTTAAAAAAGCCTTTGACTCCATCCATTGGGAATTTGTGGAAGAAATGCTTCATCAGTTTCATTTTCCTCCCAAGTTCACCAGCTGGATTATGGAGTGTATTCGTTCCAGCAGTTTTTCTCTTAACCTAAATGGTAGCAGTACAGGTTTTTTCAAAGGAAAACCGAGACTGAGACAAGGAGATCCCATCTCTCCCCTGTTATTTACGCTTGTGATGGAATACTTGAATCGGCTTTTTAGAAATGCAGTAAAGAAGGGTTTTTAAATTTCATCAGTTCTGCGGGAAGCTTGAGATTACTAATCTTAGTTTTGGGGATGACCTTATCATTCTGTGTGAGGCTGATTTAACCGCAGTTAAGTTAGTTAAGAGTGTGTTGGAGCAATTTGAAGCAACAACTGGGCTGACTGTCAATGTGGGAAAGTCTAGCCTCTACTTTGGTGGTGTTACGAATGAATTGCAAGACCAGCTGCAGCAGATTATGGGATTTCAAGTGCAATCATTCCCTATCAGATTATGAAAGGAAGGAATTACAGGAAGTTCAGAAAGCAAAGCAAGGATCCAGGGCAAAAATTTCAGGAAATCAGAACCATTTTAACTACTAGAGTACAATTTTGTTGCTGTAAAAGGAAGCCTGCTACAGTTAGATTTTTTAGCACACTTGGTATCCAGTTGTAAATTTTTGTAATAGTTGCAAGTTAGTATGTACCTGGTTGAGCTATCAATGAAATTATTTACCTTTTACCAAAAAAAATTATATTATTCTAGGTATTTTTGATGTAAAAGAGAGGGACGATCAGCCCACTAGCCATAGAAACCCCTTCAGACAGTATACTAAAGATATGGTTCTTATTACACGTGATAGGGCGCCAGAAGATTCTAATTGGTGTTACAATGTTACGACGCACCACAGAAACCACTCAGACAGTATACTAACGATACGGTTCTTATTAATCTTGGTAGAGCGCCAGAAGATTATAATTGATGTTACAAAGTTACCATGCAACAGATGATGGTTGAGATATTTAGGTTCCCATTCCAGCACAAATATTTTAGAAATAGACAATATAGCTAGCAAATTCTAGAGAGAGATGAATGAAAACTTGATCAACAGTAATGTAGTCTTTAAGCATCATTGTGATGGCATAATGTTATCCTGGAGAGTCTTCACTTCTCATGCCATAATAAGAAAAGGGAAATACCAAGAAGTTGCATTTACTTCCTTGGATTCACCCAAGGTCCAAGGAAAACATAATGCGTCTCAAATATAGTCATAATATTTTTTGACAAGCAACAAAACAAAAGAAAATTCTTCCTATCACTAATTAATAAGACAGTTAACGAACCTGTAGCCAGTTCACGTGGTGATAGAATGCCATGCCCACAAGCTGTAAGGGAAGCATCAAGCACAAAAGGAACAGCTTCCAAGATATCCCAAGCAGGTATTTTAAGCCGTAAAAGAAAATCATCAACTCCAGTTCCAGATGAATTACTGCTTCCAGATGTCGTCGGAGTCATAGGTTGAACACCTTTGTTTATTCTCCTATACATCATGGCTAAGAGACTATCAACAATCTGATGAACGGGGGTTCCAGGAACAAGACCAGTCAGGGGTGACGCAATGCATGCTTGATGCTGTCGATACCACTGTTTTAATTTTGGAAATCCCTCCATAACTATGGGTTCTCTAGCAGATGGACTAGCAACTCTTGAAAGTCTTTTGTTTCTGGAATGCTCTCTTGGTGAATCCTCAGATGTTGCCAATTGAAGATTCCGTAGTAGTAAGAGGTATTCTGGGGTTAGATGAGAGCCCACGGGTGCCACATCACCAAATACATTTTCAAGCGGTGGTTGATCGAATTTCCACAACTTCAACAGAACGGTGAATGCATTTGAAAATACAGTGTGGGTAGAAATTTCTTCCCCTGTTGTCACAGTCCAAGTAACATTGGGAGCACAGGAACCAAAGGCCTCACAAATCGGCATCAAAGCACCAGCAAGCTGTGGGACCTGGGTAGCCATTTCAAGTTGATAAGGAGTTTCACAAATTGAATGGGCTAACAAACGTTTGCTTTAAGCATGGCACTTCTATGTAAGAATCTTAAAAGTTGCAAGATAGTGCACAAGAATTGCCCAGAACTCAACTAACAAGCATAAACAGCCAGAGGCTAGTCATTTCTGCAACCTACAAGTAAAAGCTAGAAAAGTTCATTGTCACCTACCAAACCATGTAAAGAAAAAATCTGAACAGCATCAATTGGTGATATTCCCAGAAGAAGAACATTAAAAAATGGGGCTAATCCAATCAAATGAGACTCGGTCCCTGAATAGTCTGCAGGAACAGGAGGTGAAAGCAATCTTGTGATGAAAAGAACTGAATGTTCCTGCATATAATACCAAACAAAAAATTGTAATCAGGGCCCTATTCATAAGAACAACAAGAACAAGACATAATAGAAAGATTCAACATGCCTCTGGAGAACATGAACAATATCAGCACTTCATTGATACAGCGTTAAGAGAAAAAGGAATACCTGAATATTCCAACCACGATTAAGAGAAGCCCCACATAGAACTGTTGCAGCAGAAATCTTCTCTTCATCTGATCCATTGGTTGCTATCTCATATATTTTCTCTATTTCTGCTAAGCTTCCATCAAATTCAGGAGCTTAAAGTCAGTAGCCTAATCATTAGGGCATATCATCCCCAAAAGCGGAACATTAAATAAATAAAATAAAAATTGATAAATGGTGAGGTCTTCATCAACGAAAGGACCATAATAGAAGCAGCAATAAATTGTAATTAAATGTCCCTATTGACTTATTCCAGAGTTGACAGTCAGGAGGATATTCTAAGAAATTTAAACTAAATCCCTCATGTTTAACAAAATAACCAATTCGCCACAGAAACTTTCTTTTTTTGTTGGCTATTCCTGGACGGAAATGGCAAAAGATATCCTCATATCAACATTCATCATGTAGGCACGGACTGCACATCAGCTTGGTATTACTATTTACCTATTACAGGTTTCTACGAAGGGTACCAAGGACGACAAAGAGGGGACAATAAAAGCAACGAAGCACCTGGAAAGTAACAAAACTAAATACAATAAAAGAGGAGACATCGTCCAACATGTATCATACCTTGAAGCTGGAATTGAAACCAATGCACTGACCATTGCAGGAGTTAGTGGGGATCCTTTAATTAAGGATGACCACCCGGGCATTTGGCCTGATATGTTACGAGGCACTTGGTTGGTTCGGCCTTTCACATAGCCAGGCCATAAATATGCTGAAGTGTCCAAAATATCTCTAGCAATGCAAGCCTCAACAATTAAATGCTGCAAGTTTCCAGCTGCAAACGGTTGGGAATTTTCAGATGCAGGCGGAAAAGTAGTGGGAAACACAATTAAGATCGAGAGACTCAAGTAATTAAGACTGAAAAAAAGGAATTCGCAAACAAACAACAAACTGGAGTGAACAACTTGGGCAGGGTTCAGGTTATCAGTTATGGTTTTCCAATAAATGGAAAAAGTTTAAGACATTAATAACTTATTATAACCACTTGATTTCAGCAAAAAGTTATGTAATTATGGCAATCAAGGAAAATCATTCCTAAAATATCACAGAAATTCATAAAATCCCCAAACCAAATGAAGGCAGCTTCACCTTTGGTGCAACAAGTAGACCAAAAAATAAGTTAACTTCAACAGTGTAGAAAGGTAAGGAAGTACTTACAGCAACCCATTGGCATATCATTTAGACTTATGCCATCAAAATATCCACTGCCAACTGATAGACCTGAAAGGAACATCATTGCTTTGGCAGCTGCTTGATTGGCCAATGAACTTGCAGATGAAGGTGGAGTCAGCAAACTTTCGTAATCACTTAATTGCTGCAAGCTTGCTACTAAATCCTGGCGCCGTTTTCCATTTGGCTGTTTATCTTTTCTTAGACCGGAGAACAAATTATCAGATTCACAAAAATTTTCTTCCTCGATGATGTTCACAATCGCAAGTGGTGTAATAGACAGCAACATGCACAAGCATGTGTCAATGCGTGGCACAGGACCCTCACTTGAATCCATCTCCTAAACATAGCCCACTGGGAAAAGTCATTATCATTGAATCCAAAAACAATCTACACGATGTCTTCACGAATAAGTGCAGATAGATATAGTATTTTCTTTTACTTATAAATAGGGACCCATTGAAAAGAATAGCATAGAGTTAGAAACCTTCCTTGCTAAAGGAAAGACACAATCCACTCCACAAACATATATATTATATATTAACAATTTTAGGGCAGAAAAAAGAAGCTGAAAACACTATTGTGAAGTAATTGAGGGGGCTACAATAGAAGCATTTTCGATAAAAAAAATTTAAGACACCAAACAACAAAAGCGAAATTACGTCAGCAAAAAAAAAACCAGCTTAAGTACCACCAGATCAAGTGAACCAAACTCCCAATATATCCAGCCAGACAAGTAATTTAAGAATAATTTTCGAACCCCTTACCCTTTGTACAAGCCTTAGAGCTGCAATCCACAAACCAAGAAATGTGTCCTGCCAACTAGTTCGATTAAGTGCCTGAAGAGCCTTCACTATACCTGAAACAAATATCCATCCCAGAGAATGTAAAACGCAACGATTGTGAAGGTTCTCGGCGTGTCAATAGATGGAAAAATCTGGGTTGAAACATAACATACCAGTAAGTGTTTCTGCAGCACTTGTGGCCGTCACTCGTGATCCGTCCATGGCATCTTCCAAAAACAAGTCAATGGGAATCCATAGTGAAGAATGACTACTGTTGTGACGCTGACCAGCACAAGGCGCCATGGATCCAGCGGCCATTACAGCATGGAACCTTTTCTCTGAGCTGGTCTTGCGGTCCCTTGAAAGTACTTTACGATCTCTGGATGTCAATTCCAAGAGAGCTTCTGGAGAAATATTTTTCGAATTTCTCAAAGCAAATGACTGGCCAGCCAGCAATCTCAAATGCTGCATGAAGGATTCCCAGTGCGTCGGCCTAAAACGAAAGGAAGACACACGAAATGATTTTTCTTTAGGAGTATTACAGAAATGATTTACCTTTACTAAGGGGGAAAAAAAGGAGGAAGAAGAAAGAGAAGACAGATCTCTAAACATTGCCCAAAAAGAGATTCTTACAAGTTACGGCGTGCCAAAAAGAGGATCCTACAACACGCTTTATTTCTCAAGAACTCCCCAATTATTTCAACGGCCATTACAGTATTTAGTTTCTGCATAACTTCCTGAGTCTCTGTTACCTTCCCCTCACCACTATCATAGTTGTCGATGTCCATATCTTGGTTCCTAGTTGCCCATCTAGACGTTTTCTCTGGCGTTAATTCCATTAAACCTTCATCTTCAAGTGATGCATCGAGCAACTCCCACACAATCGAGAAGATGAATTCAACAACAACAATCCCAGGATCACCTGCCCGAAGTCCAAACATTTGCGAAAGATGAAGAATATTATCAATAGACTCCATAATCCTGAAAAAACCGGGAGCACGGTGTAAGTCCCAAAAATAGTTCAAATACAGTTCTTCCATAAGACATTGATTAGCAATTTAGCAGCCTCAGCGGCACAACTAAAAATGGCTGCACTCATGGATGCCGGAATCATAGACATAATATACATAACAAACTTATAGAAGGCAAAGCTATATTATACTGAAAACGGATAGTCTGAGATAAGAATAACAACAGATACTACTTCTATTTCTTCTATATTAGCTTTTCTCCTACTAGTGAAGTCAGCCACATGGATCATATGGCACCATCAGAGTGAATGGCAAGGCATAGATAGTAGGACTAAGACACAAAACCAGGCTCACTGAATCATTATTCTTCATTCCATTTAAAATAAATAGCAACCAATATTTCCTTTCCTAAATCAAGAGATCAATTCAAAGAACATTTACTATACGAAAAAATTTGAGAGGGAGCAGAAATCTTACTTTGGATAATTGGGTCCCTGAATAAGACAAGGCAAATAGAATGCGTATCTTTTAATTAGTTCCATGTACAACCTATATCCAGCAGGGTACTTTTTCCTGCATGGTACTACCCTGTTTCAAGAAACCAAAGCACAACCATATGAGCTGAATTCGACATGCAATTGAAAACTACTGAATATTGGGCAAAAGGATTGAAAAAAGGAATTTCAAAAAAAAAAAAAAAAAAAAGAAAAAACTAAAACCTGACAGAAAGAAGAGCTATGACGAGCATAGGAGGAACAAGCCGGAGTATCAAAGCCTCTTCGAGAAACTTCCAGGCGATGGGAACGTTGTTAGACCAACAAATGTGATTGACGAGAAGGTTAGCCAACTCCGGCGAGGGCATACGCGAGCCGGCAGAACTGAGAGCGGAAGTAATCTGCATCGCCCACATTAAAGGGTCGGCGTTCCTCTCCTGCGCTGACTTGGTCAACTCAATTACTCCATCCCACAAGGAGGAGGACGACGACGACAGGCTCCCCTGCTGGTGTTGTTGCCCTCCTCCGCCGGACGACGCCACCGCCATCATATCGCCACCACCGATAGGCCGGAGTTTGTAAATATTTGATTCCGTCGTGATTCCGAGGTTAGAGGAGATTGTTTGGAACTCTTGACATGTCTAACGAATAGTAATTGAAATGATGTGGCCGCCCGTGAGACACTGATGACTCCTTTTCTTCCAAATTTATGCACACTGGTGCGTGACTGTGTGTTCGTTTTCTTTAAGACTTTTATGCTCCTTTTATCTCATCTTTTAATTTTACTAGGAAAAAAAAATTCACAAAATTAGATAATTTCGAGCAGAATTTGACCTGTATTTGTTGTAATATAACATTCACTCACATTATTTCAAACAAATTATGAATTATATTTACTAGAGAAATAAAATAGTCCGAATAAAAAGAGATTTAGAAAAAAAAGTGTGGAGGTTGAATGTGTCAAATGTAAGCGAATCTCAATCAAAATTGTAAGGTAGAGTATTGCAAAAGGCCTAAAAATTATACTCCTTCCGTCCCATAATTATTGTACAGTTTGGGTTTTCATTTCTTCAGTCACTTGACCAATTGGACATAGTATTCATTGGTCTTGGTCTACTTCTTTTACATCCTGACTTTGTTTAGTTTAGTTGAGGAGTACTCCCTCTGTCCCAAAATTATTGTTCAGTTTGAGATTTCACTTTTAGTATAATTTGAACTAGAAATGAAAACCCAAACTGTACAATAATTTTGGGACAGAGGGAGTACTCTCAACTAAACTAAACAAAGTCAGGATGTAAAAGAAGTAGACCAAGACCAATGAATACTATGTCCAATTGGTCAAGTGACTGAGACACATCTTGACAAATGTTCTCCATTTCTTCAATAATACATATCATTTACAATGACCAATGTTGTCAAATCAGAGGAATTGGTTGTGTTCAAGTTAATTATGTTGATAATGAGGAACCTAAACATCATTTACTCCTTTCTTCCAGTCAGTCATTTACAAAACCTGGCCTAGAGAATCCAAACACCAGCACCTATAATTTGATGTGGATATCCTGAAAAGCTCATCTGGGGTCATTTGATCAAGTTCCACGGATGCGAATGAATCGAAGGCTCTTGACGAGCTCTGACTGTCTTCAATAGGTAGCAACGACCATCCAGTTTTGTTCATCTGGTGATCTTGAGACCGCATTTGCTTATACAACCTCATCGCAGACACACAATCTTCATATGGATCGTGTGCCCCATTCTGGATCTCATAACTGTAAACCAAACGTAAAGCAAATTTAAATTGGACCAAGCATCTGTTTAGAAGAGTTGTGAGTAACATGGATAATATAAGGTTGAGTAACATGCGAATTGGGGGAGAACTTAAAGAAGAAAAAAAAAATGAAACATAAGGCTGAGTAACTTGCCCTAGATATGTCTTTGTAAGATATTTAAGAGAGTAGCTGACAAGATTAGTCTTCATTAACGGCTGATATTTCGCTGTATCCCTGAAAGCAAGGAGAGACGAGGAATAAGCATGTTGAAGACAAAAGGAAGTGAACAGTTGAAGAAAAGCAAACGAGTGTTCTTTTTCATTTTTCCCCCAAGGAGGTAATAGCCACAACAAGTTTGATGCATGTGTACAAAAACTATAAACACTGCATTCCTGGGTTCTAGTTGCTCAACAAATCATACTTCAAATAATAAAACTATAAATATACATTTGATGAGTGTATTTGTCCGACAGGATAAATAGTGACTAAAATTTAAATTCAGGACTCCTGTTTCCAGGCAAAGACAAAGGCATGTTCAATTACCTCAGAAGATGATCTGGATAATTTACTCGCAAGCAATCTAAGTCATGTTCAAGGTTATGACCCACAAGAACTTTAGCCAGCACACTTCCCCAACGTATGCTCTCCATTGAGTCTCCATTATAAAGAATCCGCAAAATTTTCTCTTGCACTTCCACAAGGGGCATGGCATCTCTGAGAAGTTCCTCTTTAATACCAGTGACTTCAAACCTGAGGCACACATATTTAATATCAAGCCCTATATTCAACCTCAATCCTTAAATTCAGAAACAAAAACAAGCTACAGTGACCACAAACCTATAATCCGTTACGGGAATTTGAGGTAGCACATAAGTATGAAAAAGTAGCTTCTCAGCCTCATCAACCAGGCAGACCCTCGCACATAGATCAAGTGACCCATTGCTTCCACCACCAACCATTTCACAAGCAATAGCAACAGCTTTGTGACCTCCATCACTTTCACCAGCAATTTCAGATAATACACAAGTTGTCTTAATCATATCCTGTATGCAACAGTGTCATAGGTACAACGAGACGGAATGAGAGCTATATCATGCATATGAACCAAAATATTCAAATCAACTCACAAGTGGAAAGGGGGCGAGTAATTGACAAGAATCGTTGTGATGAGCGAGAGAATCAACACTGTCAAAGACTTTTAAACAGAGGATGCAACCTTTTTCAGCAAATATACTTGAACAATACGATTTTGACAATGGACCTACAAGTTAAAAGTAGGAACTTGAGAAAATATGATAAAAGGGATTGATCTTCAAACTACAACCAAAGAATCTCAGAGTAAACTCATAACGTGTGAATCACCATGGATGTGTTCTCGTAGTGATTGAAAGGATCTGCAGTACTTCTGGCATACCCCACATTTAGGCTGATGAACTGAGTGGTAGGAGGTTTTCATATGTTCTATGAGGTGATCCTTCTTTTTATACTGCTTAAAACATGCCGCGCATCTATGCCTGGAAATGATCTCCAATAATTAAAAAAGTACAAGTTCAGAATCATTTTTCTCATATCAAGACAGCCATACATGTTTTGAGCAAATTGGGTCAAAGATTCTAGTTTATAACAAATTGACTAGGGAAAAAGCACCAGATACTACTTCACTCTTCTTCCAATTCCAGAAAGGCAGGACGCCAATCATCACATGAAGATATCAGAATTGTATGCAAAATTATTTAGAAATGTTCAAACTAATAATCTATCACTACAAACAACAAAAAAAGCTGATTAAAAGATACTCAGCTTGCATAGACTGCAATTTGCAAACACCACAAGCAATGAACCAAATCAAATCAGCTACAACAAAAACAACCATATTCCCGCAAAAAAAAAAAAAAACATAAATTGAAATGTGGCCGAAATTGTTTGTCGCCATCATTTCTCAAAATTCAAGGGAAAAATATGAAAATGATTTGAATTGAATTGCCAAATTGCACCGCAAGGAACGGAGAAAATTGGAAATGGCAGTCAGAAAAGGACACTCGAACCTCACTGCCGTCGGCAGGGGCGGCGTTGGTGAGAGTGAGACCCTAAAAGCATCTTCGTCAGTCTCCATGAAGGTAGTGAGCTTCTTCTTTTCTTTTACTCCGGTAAGCCGTTGACAGACCAGGGGTTTAATTAAGGGTTCTACCACCGTCTTTGCCAACTGAATTGGACCGGGTTTTGGTTTTGACCGGAGTAATTGAAAACATCAGTTTGGAGGGGGGAAATTTCAAAATTAGTCCTTAATTTTCTATTCGATTTCAATTTCATCCTAATATATTGTAAAATTACTAATTTTATCCTGATGTATCGTAATTTAACCAATTTCATCCTTCTGCCATTCAATTAGTATATTCCGGTCATTGACTTAGTCAGCGACCGAAAAATACATTTTATACTCCATCTGACATGAAATTGTTGTCTAGTTTGAAATTTTACTTTTAATATAATTTAAGCTACACTTTTAATATAATTTGAACTTTAAATAAAAATTCAAACCAGACAATTATATCGAGACGAAAGGAGTGTTATTCGTAAACATCAGGATTCAAATGTAACATTTTTAGGAGTTCATATGATGCCAAATTGTCTGATTCTTTGGTTCAAGCATGACATTCATCGTATCTTGTGAATGAAACCATGTTAAGGAGGCACTGCTCTAGTTTGGAACTTTGGATTGCTATTAACTAAGAGCTGATTTTCGAAAGCATTATGGATAAAACTCGATCAATGACAAATGACACTTGCTCAGACTGTCGCTTTGCCTTTTGAACATCATACCCCACGAAAAAGTAGTAGTCCCTCTTATCATATTTATAAAACATAAATTGATACTAAATCTAGTTCAAATTTGTACTTTATAATTAGAAAAAAAGAAGTATTTGGTTTCATTAATGGTATATATAACCATGTCCATTTCAAACTACAAACAAACACAATTCAATAAACCACGAACTAAGTTTAATCATATTTATAGCTTGATCAAATGACATTAATATAAAGTCATTCGATCATCATCACCACCATAAATTAATTCTAAAAAGGTGGCATGTAAGCAGAACCATAACCATTAAAAGGTCGGCCATAACCACCGCCGCCGCCATAACCGCCACCCATACCAAAAGGCATTGTCCTCCTCATGGGATAGGAGGGTCGATACGGGCCGTAACCGTGGTAAGAAGCTCCACCACCACCACCGTAACCCCCGAAACATGAATGCTCGGGATATAGGCCACTGTATCCACCATGGCCATAACTACTGTTGTACCTGGCCCGGCCACCTCCGGGGTAACTATAGCTGTTTCCGAAGCCGTAATCGTGTCCTACAAAGGGGTCCGGATATCCACCGGTAGACCAAGAGGGATTTTGGCGCTGGCTCAACATGGGATGGTTAAGTTTCACGACTTCCACTTCTGCATGGGCTCCCGTTCTGTTTACTGCTTTCAGAAGCATGTTTGGATCCACTTCCCCACAAACCCTAGCATATCCAGATGCTGAAATTTCAACTGAATACACTCCTGCATGATATTTCCAAATATTCAGTTGTTATTATTATCTTACTCCCTCTATCCCAAAATTATTGTACAATTTAAATTTTCATTTCTAGTTCAAATTGTAAAATTAAAAATAAAAATTGAACAATAATTTTGAGACAAAAGTTAAATAATTAACCATTTTTGGCCTCAAATAATAATCGTATTTGTCGAACTAAAAGAGTTACGCGCCCTTTTCTAGCTAGTACTAATGGGAATAAGAAAATTAGCTAGGTCACGTGAAATATATATATTACCTATCACCGAACTTAGTACCTCGTTCAACTGCATCTTACATGCCGGGCACTTGACATTGACTTTCAATATACAAGTCTGCAAATAGTTAAAATATCGATCAACAGTAAAACCCTAAAGCAATGTAAGGTAGACAATGATGAACATGGTTGATGTGTTTACCACGTCAGCAAATTGGCTCATTTTGACAGGCGGCAGACTGATTTGCTACAAACAACTTTAATGGTTTGTTTGAAGGTTAGCTACTGCAAAAATGCAAACCAAATAATTAAAGCATCAACAACACAATATTAATAAAAAAAAAAATTACATGAACCCACCAAAAATTGGAAGTTCAAACGTCACCAGAATAGAACAATGGAATTGGAATTACAAGGAATATAATATTTGCAATCTAGGATATGTTCAAAACATGTTTCCATATTATTATGTACTCCCTCGTTCTTAAAAACATAGTCCATGTTGAGTTTTCAAATCTGTATTAAAAATAGTACAAAACTCAAAACTCAAAGTGAACTTTTTTTTTTTTTTGGGACAGAGCAGTATAATTTTTTTTTTTTTGTTTTACAACAAAGGGAACTAAAACCCTAAAATCAACGAACTACCCCATTAGGTATGCCGTATTACTAAACCAAAATCTTAAACCATCAACGACACGTTTGACACAAATTTTAATACATACACATGTATATATATATATATATATGTTTACGAAAATTATTTTGTTCGCTTCCAACACAATTTTTTTTTTTAAATCCAAACCAAAACTAGAACTCAATCCACAGAAATACAGAGAGGCCTAGGACGAGAAATAATTAAGTCATAGAAGAGACAAGAAAAAGCATATATTACACGCACCTTAAAACTTGTGTAATATGGAACCGAAAGAGAGAAAGCAGTTCAACAACTAAGAATTCTTCGTAGGGAAACCAATGGAAGAGAGCAGATGATGATGATGATTATTGATATACACTAGTATTATTTAGAAGTTGGGATCGGTAATATATAACCAAGTGGAGATTCCTTCTACATATTTTCCGCAATTTTTAACATTTACTTTCTTGTCCAAATTTAAAATTAGAATCAAAGGAAATCTTTATTTTAATTGGCGGACAGATATGCTAATTTGCTTCTTTTAATGTATTTAAACGGAATATTTTCTTTTTCCCTCCTCCTTTCCATTATTACATTTGGCCGACAATATTTGATTGGAGATTATACTTAAAAAAAAAAAAAAGAAATTAAGGAAAACCGTCAACAAAGAAAATCATTCGGGGCAAGCTAGCCCAATAACTAATTCGGCAACCTCAAGAAGCCCAGTAACTGATGCCCATTAATCCAATGGGTTGGGTTAAAATAAAGGAGTAATATAGTAAGTGAAAAAAGCAGACAAGAAATCTGCAATCATTCAAAAACAAAGGTTAAGAACCAGATTGTGTGGAAAAGGGGAAATTTGGAAGATAATGTCGGGGCCCCAGTGCTGTGAGAACCCACCAAGCTTGAGCTCAAGCAGCGGAGATGGCGCCGTTGTACAACTGGGAGGCCTCAATTCCTACGTCTCTGGCCCTTCTGACTCCAAGCTTGCTGTTCTTCTTGCTTCTGACATTTTTGGTGATTACTAATTGAACCCTTTTTCATTGTTTATCTTCAATTTCATTTTTGTTTCAACTGTTGTTTCAAGTTTTAGTTTTGAACTGGGATGTTGCTAGTTCAGCATGTGGATGATGATTTCTCTGTGTCGTGTCTGAAAGATTACGAATAAGACAAATGAGATCATGCGATTGTCGATAGAAGTTTTAATATTAAAGGAAATGGTGAGGGGGAGAAAGTGAAAACGAAAAAAAAGATCTTATTTTGATTGCTCTCTGACTAGTGTGCATACATGGTTTTGCAGGTTATGAAGCACCAAAGCTGAGGTATTCACTAATTTAAGAATTTCGTTGCCATTGATTGTGTTATTTCAACCCATCTAATTGAGTAGTCCATCTTTCTCAGTTGTGAAAAGATCTGATTTTAAATTCTGTTTTCTTTTCTTTTTTTTTTTTTGCGCATATATCATATATGCAAGGGAAAAATTGGAAAGTGTAGTTTCTCGTGATTTTCTATATTTGGTCTCTCCAATGCTGTTTTTGTATCATTTTTAGTTGCAAAGAATAACGGATTTCTAATGTTTCCCTGAAGGAAGCTGGCTGACAAAATTGGAGCTGCTGGATTTTATGTGGTTGTACCTGATTTCTTTTTTGGGGATCCATACGATCCTTCAAACACTGAAAAGCCTCTGCCAGTCTGGCTAAAATTCCATGGACAGGTCTATTTCCAGCTCTTGTCCACTAACAATTTGCGTAATTTCCTATACTTTGAATAATGTCTCAAGAGTTTGTCCTGGACGCATTCTTGGTACATTTCGACCTGTGTTTCAGTAGCTGCTTGCATGATATTGCCGAATGAAGAATGCTTCAGTGATTGCTTTATTTAAAGTGCTTCTATGTTGATCAGTTTTGTTAATTGTGATTGATCAGGACAAAGGAGTTGAGGATGCAAAACCAGTTGTTGCTGATCTTATAAGTAAAGGCATTTCTGCTATTGGAGCTGCTGGATTTTGCTGGGGAGGTAACTGAGTTTACTTTCTCACAATGACTACTTTCTGAAATTTTACTGCAGGTTTACATTTCTTGTGGAGATGACTGCTAAATATTTACTGATCGCTTGATATTTTACCAGCCAAGGTGGCGGTGAAATTATTAGCATCTGATCACGTTCAAGCTGCTGTATTACTGCACCCTTCCTTCGTAACCGTTGATGACATAAAAGGTAGCATCAATATTATCATTGTGTTCTTTTGGCAGATATTGTATGTTCGAATTTATATGTATTATTTCTGAACTTTGGTCATACACCTTGGTTTTCCAGCCAGTTAAAGCACTATCAGGCCTAGTCAGGAGTTCCACGTCATGTTCTCGCTTATATTTTCTTCCTTGTGATAGTGGACATATTGATAGAAACAGGCATTAAATCATTTCTGTATGTAGTTATTGTATTTGATAAGTACACTGAAATTGTTGGTTATAAAAAAGTTCTGCTGCTGTTTTTACTCTATATGTGATACTTTGTAAGTGAGAATGTAACATAAAATGCAATGGCTGGCTTTGATTGTTCGTGTGCAGAGGTTACTAAACCTATCGCCATCTTGGGAGCAGAGCTAGACCAGTTGACACCACCTGAACTGATTAAACAATTCGAGGCGATTTTAGCTACTAAACCCGAGGTACAATGTAAACCTTTTAATACTAAGCTAGAACTTCTTTGATTGTTTATAATCTGTGGACATAGGTTTCTGATTGCAATCCCATGATAATAATAAACATACTGACTGTTAAAATATCGGTGTAGGTGGATAGCTTTGTTAAAATATTTCCCGGTGTTTCACACGGGTGGACAATCAGATACAACGAGGAAAATCAGAAGGAAGTTGAAAGTGCAGAAGAGGCTCAGCAGGATATGCTGGCCTGGTTTGGCAAATACGTCAAGTAAAAAGAAATCCAGAGCATTGATATAGATCATTTGTGTGTTGGTTTAGTTTGCTCAAGTCTGCAACAGAGATATTACACATTGCATATCATTTTTACTATATCTATTGTTTGTCTCATATTTATCTCGTGCATGAATTAAGTGCAGAGTTTGGTCAGAGTTTGATCGATGTGTCTTTTGTAAAGTTACAAACTTTTTCTATTCATTATCAGAGTTTCCATCACATTCAACATTATCCACAGTCACACTAGATATTAGGGCTGATTTGTCTTGTTGAAACTTGAAACAATATTGACACTTAGTTACATGAAAATCCCGCGAACCACATTAACAATTACTAATCCCAAAATTTAATATGTCAACCCATATAACATTTAGAAAAGAAGAAGAAAAAAACAACCAAAAGGTAATTCATTAGAGGTGTATATATGAGCTTAAAACTGAACTCAGACAAGGAAAATTACGTTGGCCAATCTGACTAAGAAGCTAATCTGAACCTAATAATAACGGTGACCACCATAACCAGGCCTCCTGGCAAAGCCAGGGAAATAATTCCAACCGCCACCGGAAAATCCACCAGCAGCATTGTGGTGGGGATGATCGGCAGAACTCATCGGAGGAACGGTCTGGCCAATCCATGGCCTGCTTCTGTGGGTTTTGCAATGTGGATCACTGCACACGCTTTCATCAAACTGGGGTGGCACATAATCTTCAACTTTATGGTCATTACTCCTCAAGGGCTCTTTTTCATAGGACACTACCTCTGCTTTTTTGTTCGTTTTCTTGCTGGCCACTTTGATCAGAAGACTTGGGTCTACTTCTCCTATAACGTACACCAACCTCTCTTCTGGTTCTACCCTTATTGATCTCACACCTATATAACAATACACACAAAACCCATTTGTTAATCAAAACAAAAACCAAAATACACATGCAAATTAAATAACGTTGATGATGAATCAGTTAATTACCTTTGATTTCTTCAAACTCTTTCTTCAGTACTTTGGGGCAGTTCTCACAACAATTGATGTTCACTCGGAGCACAATTTTCTGCCAGAAACAAAAGTTTTTTTTTTGGGTATAAATAAGTATATGAAAAACTCCATGTAACGTTGCTGCATGCAAAAAAGAATCTTACCGGATAACCAGAGTGATGATTTTCCATTTCTGCCGATGAAGATGCGAAAAAGAAAAGTGAGAGAATTCTAGCTACGGTAAGGAGGAGCTTTGGAGAAGTGATGCAATATTAAGAGTGTCAAGGTTAGCACCGGATGATATGCTATATCAACGATTAAAAAAAAAAAAACAAAAAATTCTGTGGCATTTGATTTGGGAAAAAATTAATTGAAGATTGAGGTAAGCAAATCTTCTAATATAGGAATGTTGAGAAATATAAATGAGAACATCTTCACTATTCACTATTCCTTAATTGGATTATCCCAATTCCCTCAAATAATTCCTAAACATAGCTCTCTCTCATAAAACGAAGGAGAAACAAAAAAATAAAAATAAAAAATGAAATTAGTTAGACAAGCAACATACGGTATATGGTAAAGTCTATTTATTTTTTGGCGAAGAAATTACGATATTTATGCGTTGCAAATATTCAATTTGCATCCATATTATCAATCCCTACTCTGATTGGGGCAGCCGACTAGTAGGGTTGGGAGATACTGATGGATTCAAATTAAATTAAACACTAGCTTCGTCAATTGTAGGTATCGGGAGCAATGTATCGGGAATTCGGGATAACAGCTTTGTGCTTTCATTTCTTTTGCTAGAGAACTGTAATTAATCTAAAGGGAAGCAGGGACAAAAGACAAGAATAAACCCATCAAGGTATATACCAAGTCAATTCAGCAGATTGGTGAGCACATATGTTAAGCATAAAGTCTTGGCAGAATCCAAAAACACGATCACACTCGTCACTAGGAACACTACCAAAAAGTACTGAATAGAAAGCTTCAGATACACATTAAAATCCATTATGTCTGATGGTCCGTACACAGAAGTTGAGATCACAAGTCTTTAGCCACCCCGAGCTTCTCTTCTTGTGGCATCATGAAGCAGATCAACGTCAACCCCCTCAGGTGGCAACTGGACATATCTCACAACCGACCCCCTGATAAAGCAATTCCTCACAGAAAGCTGCAAAAATACGTAGACATGAGCCAGTTAGTGAAGGAAACACTTATATGATGGTCAAATATTATATGAAGGTAGAGAGGAAGTAGGGACTGAAAGAACACAGCGCAGAAATACATAATAAATGTCTCCTTCAATCTTATAGCAAGTGAAATTGCAAAGAAAGCTTTTACAGAGGTAAGTCCTACACAAGATCATTGAAACGAAATTCAGATACAAGCTTTACTTAAAATATCGAGTGTGCCAACTTTAAACACTTCTTCATAAAGCTTTTAGGGTTCAGACTTATCCCCTAGCAAGTGCTAATGACCAGCCAAAACATGAGTGCACTACCAGGTACTACACATAGATCGTTTTTACCATATTCCCTTTGTTAGAACACGAAATACTCGCAACAAGAAGCTTTTGACTCATTCACATTTGGTTGACTTTTGACTATTTACATTTGGGTTGCTAGTTAGATTCCAAGAAATGCGTTGACAGAAGGAAACAAGGCAATTGATACAAGAAACCCAGGCTTTGAATGACGGATAAATACCTGAAAATGCTAAGATAGGGACAACCACATTGCCTATACAAGGGTCACAATTCTTCTATAGTCCAGCATATCACCAGTCATATGGATTGATTAGTGGCTCTGCCAGCATTTTCTCTAAACTAATTTCGATTTTCCACCATATTACTGAATTTGCAAGGATGCATTAACCGGACTGGTTTGTCCTGAAGTATGACCTTAAATTGTCCCATTCCCAAGCGCGTGAATAGGTCAGGAAATCCCTCTTATAAGAAATCTAAATGGCCATGTTTAGTTAAGTAACCTTCATGCTCAATTAGACATTACACATCGAAACATAAGACCGAATATGAGAAGTGTTAGCGTAAGGATACTCACTTCAAATTCGAGTTTGCATGTTGACCAGTAACTTCAAACAGAATTTAATGTTAAAACCCCTACTGTGGATTATCTATAACCTTTCCCTGAGAAATATTGTTTCCCAGAGGCTAGCACTTAGTATTTCAAAATCCTACAGTTTCCATTTCTGATACTATAAATGAAAAATTTTTAAAAACAAGACATGACAGATCAGTTTCTCCTACATGGTTGCGGTGAGAACTAGTGAAGGTGATCTAAAGCTACAAGAGCTAAGTTAAGTAACCGGCAAACAAAATAATCAGATGTAACCATAATATCCACAATTCTTGAAGAGACCACAAGTCCAGACCGGACATGAAAAAGAATGCTTTCATTCTATCATTCAAGATATAACATCACATAACGCAAATTCACGAACAGAATGATACTACGGATCCAAAGTTTCGGGAAAATGTGTACCACCTTAAGATGGAAACTAGTACTGTGCACAAACAAGAAGCTAACAGGTTTAGATCACAATCCGAATTCCATCAACAAAACAAGATTACAAAAGAAGTAATGTGTTAAGCATCACATCAAAATAGAAAAGAAAACTATAAAAACAGGTCAAATACAAGGTAAAGACAACCAAGTGAAACATTTGTAGACGGAATCAGGCAATGGCACTCCAGAAAACCATAGTACTGAATTATTAAATGATTATTGTGTCTTATTTCTAAAAGAACAATGAAGCCGGGAATTTTCAAAAGCAGCAGATATTAAGCGTAGTTCACTACCAGAAGAGATAATCCTATTCAAAAACGAGTATTAAATGACCATAAAACGACAAGGACAAGAACCCTAAACCGCAAAAAAGGAGCCGAATCCCTAGGAGGAAGGGGAAGAGGGAAAGTACCATGTGGGGAAAATTATCCTGATCAACAGCCCTAGTGTTCTCGAGCTTAATGTTGAGGTATTGATCGACAGATATGAGGGTTCCTCGAATTGCTAAATCATTCTTCAACTCCACCGTCACTTCTCTGCCAACCAAATCCTTGAAGTAGGAGAAAAACAACTGCAAGAGAAAAAAAACACAAAGGGTTATATCACTGATTTTGAGTTTGAGGCATCCATTAAAAACCTCCACATACGTGAAGATCGCGAAAAACGTCTAAGGCTGAAAGAGTATCCCAAAATTACAAAGCATAAATATTGATTGATAGGGTAATAATTTACCATTGCGTGGCTCTGGGTTCTACTCTGCTTGCGGTCGAGGAATTGAAGTGGAAGGGTAACGTCGCCGACGAACAGCGGCGGAGCTAATGACCGGAGATATTAATAGTACTCCACTGCGCGCTTATTCAATGCGAGCGTCAATACAGTCGGAAAACTTCGCGATTTTTTTTTTTTTTTATTAGTATTAGTTTTATTTTTCGGAACTGGGCTTTATATAATTGGCGGGCCAAATTGGGGTGAGTTTAGCCAATTTCAAGTGAGAGTGGTATATGGCCCAAAGACTAACCCATTTCACTTTAAAGATGAGTGTTAGTTTTTTCTGGGTGATAAAAGTTAAGAGAAATTTATTTTATTTTTCCTAATATAAGCTGACTTTGCAACAACTTGGTGAATAAATTTGACAAATTTGAATGATTCAATCTCAGTATTATTACCCCGTACAAATTTTTTGATCATTTATTTTTTATTCTTTCTCATACAAATAGTTCACGTTATAATTGTAATATTTTTATGCACTACTTCCGTCCCGAAAAATAGTCCAATTAGATGATTTAAGCTTGTAAATTTAAAAAATTAGTATAAAAAACTGAATAAAGTTTCACGACTATTTATCGATTTAGATTTACATTTATAAAATTGGACTATTTTATTTATTTTTAGATAGAAGTAGTATAATTCATAAGTTATAAAATAAACTATTTTTCAGAATAAAGGGGTTTTTTTTGCTAGTGCTGAGAGTGACAAAAACTTTATGCTAGTGTCGATGGTGTTTGTGAATTCTGCCAAAAACTCTATGCTTAACGTTGTTATCCACCTTGGTTTCAATGAGAGCTTTTACGATCCCTTTATGGGATAATAATTGATACTTAAGTATGATTTTACATGGACGGTGAAGTTTTGACTGGAGATTACGGTCTGCTTTAATCTCTTCTGAAATCCAGGAGGTGGTTTCTTTATTAGTCACTACTATTTTCTCATTTCAGTCTTGTTCACTGATTAAAATGAGTAGGCAAGATGTTTATGGTCTCAACTTATAGCCATATTCCGTGACATGTTCGATTCAAATGTGTGTATCTGAAACTTTTTCGATTCATTACTTCTTTTTGGTAGTGCTGATAGTGGCAAGATTGCGACAGTGTATGTGAATTCTGCCAAAAACTTTTTTTGCTTAATGTACCTTGGTTTCAAGGAGCTTTGCCATCTCTGTTTATGGGATGCAGTTGATACTCCAAAATTGAACATTGCAGTGCTAAGGTTAAAACTCAAGTATGATATTACTCACGGTAACAAATCAGGAAGGGGAAAAAAAAAAATACTAGCAGAAGTTAAAAAGTGAAAAAGATGGAAAGATGGGGTCTACAATAATAAATAAATAAATAGTAATATTTGTGGCAAAATTTGCAATCGTTTTAGTCGGTGTATTGCGTGAGCTGGTCCTTTTCCTAATTTTGTCCTACTTTTGCCAGTCTGAACCAATCAGAAGAGGAAACCCCCAACTAATTCATCCGCACCTCTTTTGCCTGTGGTCTATATAAATACTCCCAAATCAAACCCCTCTCTCTGTTTTTATTCCATACCGAAATACACATTCACGGATCAAAAAAAGACCCCATCTTTAATTTCCTCTCCGGTACACTCATCAGATCAAAAAGATCCCTCCTTTCTCCGGCGATCCAGAATGAATACTGACAGTGGCAAGAGCCTTGCCGACTACCCGGACGAACCAGCAATGAAAGCTGATCTTCAGTTCCCAGTTCATATGTTCTGTAGTTTACTGGTGGGCGGCGAATACAGCGAAAAAGTTAGTCGCCCGGCTCCCGTCTTCCTCTCCGCCGTTCTCCAATACATCGCGGCTGAGGTGATTTTCCTGTTTTATTTATTATATGAATTCTTACTAGTATTTTGCTTCTGTGACTGTTATAAAGATTGAGGATTGTTAAACAGTGTGGTTATTATTAGCTTAATTTTGTAACCAATAAGTTTTTTTTTTTTCTTGATTAAATGGTTCTGGACTTTTGATTTGATTCTGTTTTGTGGCGGTTGTGTTATGTAGGTTATGGAAGTTGCTGGAAACATAGCCAAGGCCGACAACAAGACTACTATTATGCCAAGTCACATCAAGCGTGCCATTAGGAGCGATGAGGGTTTGAACAAGCTTTTGGGTGAGGTACGTACCCGTGATATTATTATATATAAATGCCACTTCTTTGAATTGGATTCTCGGTTCGTTTCTTGGTTGGTTGTTTAATTAGGGATCTTTTTTTTTATATATTTTTTTTTGATATGGTTTGGATGTCTGATTTGTTCTTCTGCTTTTGTAGCTTTATGAGCCTGCTTCTAGGAACCACAATGCAGAGTGGTTGGGCAAGCTTTTTGCGGCGGCTGTTACTATTGATGACGATGACAGCATGTGTATGTCAGAGTAACAACGAGGGAAAGGCGTCGTCGGCTCAGCATCTTAACCCTAGTTCTTAGAGGTTTCCCTCTCAGTATAATGGAAGGCCTTTCTTTGAATTTCCAAAGTAAATTATGGGGGTGTAATTCTCCCCTTTAGTTATTTATGCCCTCTGTTTTTGTATCATGGCAATTCTAGACTTCATACCATAGTTTACAAACTCGCGATCATGACTTCATACTTTGGCGATCCCCATTTAAATTTACTGTTCATGCTTGTTCATACTTTTTTTTTTTTTTCTGATATAATCTTATGTCCTAAAATGGTTGCTGTTTAGATTTTTATCTTTAGGTACAATTGTATTAAAAGTGAAAATCAACTACTATTAGTTGAAACTCTTCCCTCTTTTCACATCTCCGACTGAGGTTTCTTTGGTTTGATGATCACCAGTCTGGAAGTTGGGAAGCTTCTTTGGCTTAGAATGATCAACAGTGTGGCTTTCATCCAATGATTTGGATCCCAAGTCATTTTGCCCTCCTTGGATTCTCTACACATGTGATCAACATCTTCACTACCCTTTTCAGACATACCATTCTTGCGCATTTGTTATTGTCTCCAGATAATATCATGTCTCTGATTCCAGATTCCACCACAAAAATGCTCAATTTGTATTAGCCATCTCAACAATAAACAAGTCCCTTTTTTTTGAAGTTACACATTTGTTTGTAAAAATAATCCCAGTGGCTCTCCGGACCACGAATTTTTCGTCTTGATTACATTGCTAGTCACATAAAAACTTCAACGTTGATCGTAGAAATACATAATGGCCAAATCCTATTGCAAAGTTTAGCATGAATGTTGACTCGACTACGATGCATAGGGGCTCATATATGTGTGGACAAATATTCCTTTGCTGGGTGTGGATTGTGGAATACTAGTATTACAGAAAAAAGCTTGATAATGCATTTGGCAATCGCATAGTGATTGTATATCTGTATGTGGTATCATTTTTTGAGAATTTAAGAAACAAAACATTAAAGGATTTTTAAATATGAAGAAGATTCACTCAAATTTAACAAAATGAAAGATTTCCAGTGTTAGACAAAGAGACTAGCAGCCTTGTTTGCCCAAAACTTATTTTACATTTTTGTCTCATTTTATCTCTTAAAATATTTTTTAAACACCAATCCCAATACTATCCAAACAATTTTTTAATTTACCTTTTAAAAAATATTCCAAAACTTATTTTTATACAATTTTTATCCACCACTACTGGACCACCTCCACCACCACTCACAGCCACCGGAACGCCCACCGCCGCCACCGGACCACCGTCAATCAGTGACTGTCCGACCGAATTCCTGCCAAATTTTGGCCATCCAGCGATGTCCGTCAGTCAGTGATTGGCCGACCGAATTCCTGCCAAATTTCGGCTATCCAGCGAGTTGGCCGGAATCTGGTCGGTCGGTCGCCAGCCGACGGCAGCAGGAGGCGGTCCGGTGGTGACGGCGATGGTAGAGGTGGTCCGATGGTGGTCTAAAGTTATTATTAGTTTATTTAAAATATCACCCAAACAACTTTTTAAATTTCATCTCAAACCACATTTTAAATCACATCTCAAACTCAAATCAAAAACCAAAACAAAAACTAAAATAAAATGTTGGTCAAACAAGCCCTATAATATTCAAATAGTATCTTACAACTTATGCATAATAATAATTATTATAAAATGGTGGGCAAAGGTCGTTATTATAATATTCAAATGTATGAAACTCCTTGGTTCAAGTTCAATTTGAGCCATCTCGCACGAATAAATAATTTTGTTCTTCATACACCCGATGCATTCTAGGGCCTATATATATATATATATATATGAGGTAAAATGGTAACATTATTTTCATGAGCCGCGTATCTAAATGTTCAAAAACTTCGAATATAATCCAACCATTACCAGGCTTTCCAGCAAATTAAGTACTTTTTCTTTCTTGAACATAGTTCATACTCCCTCTGTCCAAAAATTATTGTCCAGTTGGAGATTTCACTCTTAGTACGATTTGAACTAGAAATGAAACTCAAACTGGACAATAATTATGGGACGGAGGGAGTATTATAATTTGTGAATTGCAAAAGAAACAGTACAATTCACAAAATGTAATATGAGAGAAAAACTAAAATATAAAGAAAAATAAAATACAAGAGAGAAACTTGACGAAAATAAATTTGAAGACTACATTGTATTGATTGTGATACAAAATAAAAGCTATATGTCATTTTTATAGGCATGTGTACATTATTGGATAAAAACTACTTTTGATGATAAATACTATTTTTGATAACTAATAAATTAAATTACCACACTCGATAATTACTCATCAGAAAATTATCACTAAATTTGGTCCCTCTCAACTACTCTTCATAATTATCTTTAACAATATGAACTATTTTTCAGTACATAATTTTTTTTAAAAAAAAAGTGTTTTTGTGTTAAATTTTTTACTAAATTTTTACTAAAATAATCACCAAGTTTGATCGAAAGAAATTTGGAGTACGTGTAAGATTCTTTTGTGAACACAATTCCAATACAATCACAAAATTTTTACCCTCTATATGGGATCCAAATGGTTGGATGAAATCCCCTAAAACCTACGGTTAAAGATGCAAGGCCGACGACGCCTCCTTTGCACTCCCTTTGAATACAGCTAGAATTGAAATGAGAAACCTATGAAGAGCATTGTACGTAGTTTCATCAATCAGATTACCAAATTAACTCATGTATGCACAAAGCAAGCAAGAAAAGCGCGTCAAAAAGTAAGAAAAAGAAAAAACACAGACACACACATCTCATGTATAAATTCCACCCTGGAGCCTAACAAAACGAGATGATACTACATCTTTATGCCCTATGATAGTACATCTCATGTGTATAAATTAGCTGCAGGGTAAATTAGTTCGCAGCTGTAGCGAGTTTATTGAGAAGTCTCTTATCTCATCTGAATTCTATCTCCCTCCACATCTTTATTTATTTGCCCTGTAGTACAGTACCTCTCCTCCTCCAGGCTCCAGAAAAGAAAATGAGTGATTCGGGTGATGATAGTAAGCCAGACTTTGTTGAGGAAAATGATCCAAATGATGAGCAGCCTGAAGCGAATGAGGACGATTACGATTCTAAGGCTGAGAGGGATTGGGATGACTACTCATCAGATGAAGAAGAAGAAGAAGAGGAAGAAAGTGACGATGAATCGAAGCCGTTTGTTGTTGGTGGCCCAGAGTTCCCCGAGAGTGAGGAAGAGTCGTCCCAAGATACTAATTAGGATGGTAAAGATGGTGATGAAAAGGACAAAGAAGAGACGACTGCTGATAGTGAGGATCAAAAGAAGGCTGGTGGTGGTGGTCGTGATCAGGCGCGGAGGAAGCTGCAGGTGGTGGTGGTGGTCAAGGGGATGCTGCGGCGGAGGAAGAAGCTGGTGGTTGTGGTGATCCTGCAGAGAAGGCGGTTGTTGGGGAGGCTGAGCATGGAGGTTATCCATGATGATTAAGCAGTAATAATGAATTAAGTAATATTATTATTATTATCATTTCATTAGGGTGCGTGCATGGGGTACTGATGTGTTAATCTGGAATGAATTAGAATTAATTTAATTAAATCGGTGTTTTAAGTATTATTATCAGTGTTATCTCCACTAGTTATATGAATGAATCTTTTTATGTTCTTCTTCGATCTCCTCTCCAGTCTCCATCCAATATTGTTGCGCGTTGCTTTAAAATTCTCGTCTCCTTAGTACTAGTACTTACTATTTCCTCGACCCTTTCTGAGCTCTTAATTCCTACACCCTACTATATATAATAACAATTATTGTTCACATGGAAATTAATTTGCAATACCAATGGAAATTTGATTGACCGGAAGTCCTAACTTGCCATCTGCCGGAACTGCGTTTCAGAAAACGGTTAAAAGTGTCCGGCAAATTAAGCAATATCACAGTTTACTAATTTCCCGGCCGGCCTGCTGTTACAAGAGCATCGAATCATTCCAGTAAGCAGCATACAAATAGTTAATGATTGCAACGGTGAATTGGGTAACCGCGCGTGTTCAAGCCTTCAGTAAAATCGTTGAGAGATCATAGCATGTTTTGATTTGATTAGGAAAAAAATTGGAGGTCTACCAAAAAAAGTTTATTGTCTTTTAGCTAAAAACTTGGTCAGAGAAGAAAAGGTTTCTGCTAACGAAACAACAAATTTGAGGCGGAAATGATCATTAATAACACGATCTTTTGTTTTTTTTTTTTTTTCTGAATCTTTGTATCTTTACTATCAAATTATGGAAGAGTTGGTGTCTTCTCGGAAGTTTTGGTTTACTTGCCGGAATTATTCATATATATATATAGCATTCATCGGTCTAAAGAATTGTCATGTTTATCTGGATTTGTTTCTAAATCATGGAACCCTTTTCGTTAGAAATCTACAGTATGGTTTCATATAGAGCTCATGATGGTGGTGACATGGTGAGACCTGAATCCTGATCGCAGCAGGACCATGTTGACTATATGTCACAAAACAAATGATGGGCAATGCCAAGGAAAAGAAAAAGAAAAAAAAAAAACAAAAGAAGAAGAAAGAAAAGAGAAAGACCAATTTAATTTCTTTGATTCCATGCATGGTCATGCGAAGTGCAAAAATTCATGTTTTTTTCTTCTTTATTTTTGACAGTAGAAAAAAATAAGAAGAATAATAATTTTTTTTAAATTTTTTTTGAATGCAATAAGAATAATAATGAATTATGATGATGTCATGGTCTTCTGTCTTGTTGACCATGATCTTCTGTCTTCTTAACCACTATGAAGTACGAACCCAAACCTATGATGTCATGGTCTTATGTCTTCTTGACCATGACTTGGGGTCATTCCTCAGTTGTGTGTAACAGCGGACTTCCTTATATCATTTCAGCAAAGACCAGTAGATCATCTTAAAAACACCTTCCATACTCAAAGTGCCAAAACTAATACAGTAAAAATTTTTTGATCCCGAAACATTTTAGCAATTCTTTTAGGAAAAAAAAGGGGGGGGGGGGAGGTTCATAATCATAATGGGGTGTGGAAGGAATCTGGGCCATTTCTTTGGCGTGGGCTCCAAGAAGTACTAGTAGAGAAAACTATTTTAACGCTAGAATCCTTAAGGCCCGCTGTTCTTCTGTTATCAAAGTCCGTCCTCTGCTCTTCTTTTCTTCTTCTTCTTCCCGTATATATAAAACCTGGGAATATTAGTGTATATATCTCAACATTTATACCCTATTAGCAAATTTATCTCATAGTTTTAGAATTAGTTAATTACGTTCAAAAGTTATCAAAATTGAGCATATTCATCCCATGACCTGCAAACTAACAAAAGTGACATGATATTACAGTTACAATCATTTGGATCCTATATTTAACATTTTTACTTCTGTTTTTTTGAATTTTTAAAATTTTTTTAAGTTTATTAAAACAAAAAAATATTTATAAATGGAGAAACTAAAAACTTTAATTTATTTGTAATGAATCTAATTTATTATATATATATATCTCTTGTATTCAAAAATTAATTAATTTTGCGTTTATCTAAAATTTATAAATTATTTTATTTGTGATGCATAAATTATTTTGATTAATTAAGTAAGTTTTTTTTGAGTTTTTTTAATCTAGAAATTTTGTTTGTTTTTTAATGAACTAAAAAATGACAAAAAAATAAAAAGAATGAGAAAAAAAAGAATAAATATGAGACCCAATAATTTTACTTGTTATATCAGGTCATTTTTATTATTTTGCTAGTCATGGGATGAATCTGCTTAATTTTAATAACCTTTAGACGTAATTGATCAATATTAAAACGTTAGGATAAATTAGTAAATTGGTGTAAACCTTGGGATGTATCCATTCATTCACCCTGTAAATCCTGCTCCCTCGGACTCTTTATAAGATAGTCACAAATCGCCTCCGCTTCGGTGATCGACAATGAGTTCTCAAGGAAAAAGTGGGGACGGGGTGAATCCCAGAGCGGCCAAATACGCCAACTTATCATCGAGAGCTGGACTTCTGTTCCCGGTTTATAGATTTGCTAGGTTCTTGGTTGCCGGTAATTACTCCAAAAAAACTACTGCCACTGCCACCATCCACATCTCCGCCGTTCTCCAATACGTGGCTGCTGAGGTTTTCTTTTTCCCTTTTAATTATTCCTCAAACCGTTTGGTTTTCTGATGATCCGATGAGTAGTAGTAGTAATATAAATTACAAGTAGTGGTTTTTATTGTTATAATATAAAAATAGTGATCAAAGAGACTAGTGTAAAATAATAGCCCTTATATAAATTTCTAAACTAACTAACAAATTGTTTATACTGGGATGGATAAGTTTGATTTGATTGGTTCTGTTTTTGTTGTGGTGGTGGGGTGTAGGTTCTAGAACTTGCTGGAAAGGCAGCCAAGGAAGATGGAAAGGCTTCGATTTTGCCATGTCACATCAGGAGTGCGATTAAAAACGACGAGGAGTTGAACAAACTGTTGGGTGAGGTACTCACTACTTACCCTCCTTCAATTTTGGATTCTGCTTAATTTAGGGGCTGGATTAATTGGATGTTTAATTTGATTCTTCCATCGTGTTGTAGGCTTTTGAAGTCGCGGACAGGGAGTATGACGACGACTACTTGAGCAAGCTTTTGGGGGCTGCTTCTCTTGATAACCACGCTGACGATATGTCTATAAACTAACAATCGGATTGTTGACCCTCCCAACTTTTATTGATGATAATTCTTTTTTTTTTTTTATCTGATATGATTATTTTGTACTCCCTCCGTCCAAAAATTATTATCCAGTTTGGATTTTCATTTTTAGTTCAAATTGTACTAAAAGTGAAATCTCAAATCGGACAATAATTTTGGGACAGAGGGAGCAGTATTTCTGTACTCCTTTTCGCTTTTTGCAACTGAGTTTTGCCTCAGGCAGGCATTACCTACATTGGCGATCACCGTGCTGTAACTTTTGGTGTTTCGGAAGCTTCTTAGGCTTTAGAATTGATCACATTTCAATTGTCACATTCCTCCTGGAGAAAGTTAAATCAACGCTCATTCCCGTAGTTAGTTTTCCTAAGATGTAGAGAGATCTTGTACGGTTAGCCTGAATTCCAATCTCGAACAATTCGATTCTGCTCCTACAATAGATTTCAGCTCTCTTGCACCAAGTCTTTATTTCATTTCTCGCAACTGTACCTGATTTTGTAGCCATTGAAATTGCAATCTAAATGAAAACCACGACGTTGCTTATCGGTATCATTTTGTGTACCAGAAGATGAATCCTACGCTGATGCCAACATTTTTTTTTTTGGTTTGTTGACTTCTCCCATCTCTTTTGAACTTCAGGTGGTGATCTTGATTTCCCTTTTCTGGCTCCAGCTTATCTTTTCTAGCCCCCTGCCAAATATCAAAATTTCATTACATTCAGCTCATAAGTTACTGAAAATAACACCATTTCGGTATCAAGAGAGCTCAAGTATTACTCCTGAAAAAGGGGAAAGAGAAACCACTCAAGTGGCGCAATAACACTTTCGGTCAGTCCAGAACAATTATTCCTACACTGCTTGCCTTATTACACCAACGTTTGTTACCGGAGAAACTCTACCAGTGCAGATTAGTGCCAAAGATTGGATATTTATCTCCCAGATTCTGCAATCAAGTTGTATAGAAACAAAAGCTTCAGCAACAGAGTCGAACCCTCTAAGCAGAAGCATCGATTCCTCCTTCAATACCTTATTAGCTCCTTCTGTAAATACATTATTCGCTCAAGATCAACACTTTCTCAAACTGACCCAAAAGAGGGGAATTAAGTCACTAAAGTGATCGGGAGAATCCATTAACGTTTCTGATCCTTATAATTCATATCAAACCACAATAAGCTCAAGCAACCGGTCATTGAAGAGTGTAATAAACACACAAAATTAAAAACAAACGTTGTCCAGGAAGACAGCAAGAGGGAGGCTGGTGGTTCTACTGAGGTTGCCATCAGAGAATTTGAAACGACCTATTTCAGATTAGGAACGATGATTCATCACTACTTTTCAGTAAGTGTAACTCTAGTTAAATAGTCAACATGTGTCTACCTTTCTCTAAACACATATCGATCATTTAACTAGTCTTACATCAAGTACAATACAAAAGTGTCACAGACCCTCCAAAGAAAAGTGATAACATTCTCAATTCGCCATTAATTTTTAGATTTTTTTGAATTCCAGGGAGATTTCGTATTTTCAGATATTTCAGGCAAAATAACAAATTACTCCATTTGTCCCATTTTAATAGGAACGGAGCTGTCAACTAGTTATTTATAAACAACATTAATATTTTAGGCTAGTAGCTCAAGGTCTTAACTCTAAAGTCCCTTCATATCAGTATGGAACTTCTAAATACTTCTACATTTGCTAACATTACCATAAAAAGTTACTGGTCATGGCCAGGCTCGACAGCCTTGCAACCTAGTGAACAAAAAGGGACTACAAACATTAGGGGATCTCCAGCATTCATCATAGAAAAGAAAGTTGTCCAGGCGATGTTTTGCGTGACGATTGGTTTGGAAAGTTTCTGCACTTGCCAAAACAGGTCTCACCGTTGAAGCTGAAAGGCAATCTTCTGATAACAATGTCTTGGAATGCCTCCAAACTACACAGCATTTGTCAAAAATCGAGTGAGCCATGATCATGGGGCTGGATATCATTCTTCGGATGACAATGTTCTGGAAGGTAGTCCCTTAATTATGTGCCGACACATAAACCTGAAACAATAGCAATAATCTCTACATATTAAAGCAAACAAGTTACCATCTCATCAACATGAAATAAGGAAAATTGTGTGTACTATTATTGAGCAGTAATTAAAAAATCCAAAAAAAGTCCCAAACATCAGCTGACATGGTATAGAAGAGTGCAATGTTTTGCCCAAAACTAAGCAAAGATCGAGTACACAGGAAACTGAAAGTATAGGAGGAAGTGGTTACTGGTCTCTGGTAGGACAAACTTGAAAAGTAATTCGGACGCTCTTCCCCAAGAAAACTAACAAAATATAGAGAAATCATGGACACCAGTGCATTGTTAATGTTGCGATATTCTTACCAGATATTAGTGTCTGCAGCAGGATTCATCAACATGGAGCTACCAGTTTGGCTGCCATCACATGGAGCATTTGATACCTGGGCACTACTTCTGCACTTAAACTGCAACGTAAATGGCACTATCTGCAAAGATGCCACCAAAGAATTTTTTGTTATATATGCCTGTAATCTAATCAGTCAACTAATAAAGAACACTCAAATTTGATGAAAGTATCACCCCAAACCCAAAGAAGAAAATGTTATCAATAATTTATGATTTTCAGTTCCCTCCACTAAACTTTTTGGAACTATACCAACAACCGAGAATAGATAAACCTTGACACGAAGTCACCACTCCTATATTCAACCACCTTGGCTAGTAAAGCAGCTCTGACTTCGGTTTTAGGTAAAATGGATATCATTCAAAGGATAATATACATAAAGATAAGTGAAGATTAACACTTCATGCACATCCAAGATGCTATTAAAACTCAATATCAGCAAACACAAAATACCAATATCATTATAGGTCATCACCTTGTAGTTGTATTTGAAATCGCGCTTTGGAAGAAAATGCATAGGCAAATTCAGAGAAGAGGGAGCTTCAACCATCAAAAATAGCTTTGATGGGCCTACATCAGCCAAGGAATATCATCTAACGGCAAAATCTTGATATCGTCAAGAAACGTCTTGGAGCTCAAAATTTCATATGTCAATACCTGAGTCTTTGGCAGATCCAGCACCCTTTGAGATCAATGTTCGAATGACCTTTAAGAAAACATAGAATAACAGAACATTTAGTCACACTTTCTTAATTTGGGCAGATTATTTGAGAATCTACTTTATTTTTTCAATCAATCACTCTCGCCAACTAAACTCCTTTCTCAACAAATTACTGATCAGATCATTGAAAGTGGTCATTTTGGGACATTCCAGCCTTTAAGTTTAGACACAAAACCTGAAGAAATCAGTACAATGTGGAGTAGATGAGGTAGTAATCTTTATTATCCTATTAAACTTACCCCTAAAATAAACAGAATGGCCAAAACTGATCTCTTTAACAATGTTTACCAGGTCCTTTGTCAGTAAAGGGAGCAAAAATGGAAACTAAGTTACCAAAAGGCATCATTGATAAAACTTGCAAGTAATCTGCCTATTAATTTAAGCGATTGTGGATAGAACACATCAAAATCAATTTATGCAATTGTAAATAGAACGTATATCAAACTTAGAAACAAAAGATGGAAACTGAAAAGAAGGGGGTTGGAAAGGAGAACCTTTCTGGAAAGTCCATCAGCAAGTTTTGTTCTGGAAAAATCCGTGGCAGTAATTCCCCCATCGGAAAGACAGAGCTCATAAAGATGCAAAGGCCTCAGGGGACTTGCGCCTAATACTAGGGCTAAGCGCTGAATGTGAGGTGCCTCAGTGATCAGCAGCTGAAGAGCTTCTTTAAACTTAGCAACCATGCTCATTAGCTTTTCCAGCTTTCTTATGCCGTGCTTTAACTCTCTTTTCCTCGAAACGTGCTTCCTCCTCATGGATGCTTTCATTTCAACGGCACCTTGCGAAGCCGCAAGTGTCTCCTCCTAATTAAAAATTACATCGTAAGGAACACGAAATGGAAATGAATGATTATGTTTCTGAAAGATCAATCAAAAAATAGGTCCAATTTTGAGCTTTTACACACCAAATCCTTGTACTCATCCCGCATTTGATCAAACTCGAGGCTAATATCCTGTAATACCCTGAAGAAAAGAACAAATTGGACAGTCTAATTAGGTTAGCCATGAAAATAGAGTGGCCTCACTCTCTCTAAAGGAAAAAAAAAATGCCGGTCAGAGCAACGACAATTTGAAATCGTTGCCGGAATAAAGTAGACATACGAGGGGATTTGGTGGTGCATGTAAAGGACGAAGCCGGCAACGTCGGAGACGACGTGGAAGATTACGGAGCTGTTGACGGAGTCCGATGAAGTTTCAATCACGCTATTGCGCTCCATCTCTGAGCTTCCGGGGACTTCTGTTGCTGTGGTATATTCTAACGGCTCTCGCCGGGAATTTCTTCTTTTAAACTGAACTAGCGTCTCGCTCTGTCTGCGTTTCCCTCTCAAATGTATTTGACCGGCAGCCGGTCAAGATAAAAGAGGGAGAGAAAGCCTGGGTTTATTTTCTTGCTGCTCCTCTCTTTTGTGGTAAATTCTATTTTGATACCTTGAACTTCAAGGAATTTCTCGAACGAAGCACTGTACTTTACAAAATCTAACACGACCCCCTTATCAAATAAGTGAATGACGATTGACGCATTTAGAAATTTAGGGTATGATGATATGCTCTTTATGGTAGCGGTAATGAATTAACTAATAAGTGATCGATTTTTTTTTTTCCCAAAAGTTTCACGATAGATTTAATAAAACTTGATGGAATAATTCACATCAATTATCCTTCTGTTACCCCCATCCAATCCTTTATTGCCTTTCAGTTTGAATACTGGGAAAAAAAAAACCAAAAAAAAATCGCCTCCTATAGAATCCACCGACGTGTAATGCCTGCCTATATACACATTGCATTCAAATACGTTCTAGAAGATCACCAAATTTCATTTCACAGCTCTACTGCTCTACTGCTACAACACTATGATAACTTGGCGCATCTTGTTTCAAGGGGAACATGGGATGAGACCTCTAACATACTGCTTATGAGAAGAAGCTACTCTACAACACGAACTAATGAAAATCAGATATGATTGACGAACCCAAAATTGTGTATTAATGGTTGTGAGTAACCACTAGATGTTAAACCCCATATCTCTTCAAGGCCTTGCTTAGAGTCGGCATTACATTGTAAGCTTGATAAGATCTTCTCAGTTCAATGATAGAGCCCACCTAAATACCGGTACAAGAAAAAAAGCAAACAGGTGAGAAAGTGAGTGATATCTACCTCGGCAAACAAGAACTCTTCCTCCTAAACTAAATCATGTACAAGCTAATCTATCCTCATAAACATAATTGATAGTTGACAATGGAAGGCTTACAATTATCAAAACGGAAGTGAAACCTATAGCAAATCCTTCATTAATGCGGCGCAAATAATGGTCAAGCATTGAAGATGTAGTAGCTAAGATACTCAACAGTAAACCACCTGCAAAGTGTTCAGTATAGAACAAGGTGAAACGAGACCCAAGGAACAAACTAACAGAAACAACTTGGTGTCGTAGCAAAAGTAAGATCACCAGATCAAGCTTAAAAGAGTCAATTCTCATGCATACCCCAAAAACGTGTTGAAGCCTGAACCTTTGTAAGATATTCGACGGTCGCCTTTCCAGGCTTTATACCTGGAATTCTGGCTCCCATCTTATTCAAATAATCATCTATTTCTTTAGGCATGTTAGCCTACAGACAAGCATATCAATCACTAATCAGACAAACCTTAGTAATGATACACAGAAGTCAGCACAAAGTTACATGATTGTTACAACGAAATGGAGAATTCAAAATGAGAATCGTGGCAAATTACGAGAGAACTTACAATGTCAAATATGTTAAAGAGGAACACAAAGAATGCATATATCGTGTAGTAAACCCATGGCTGGGAGGTCTGAGGATTCAGGATATCCTTCACAGTCCCCCAAAAACGTGAACCGAGAATGCTGTAGCAAAAGCATTATATTAGACAGTTGAAGGAGCAAGAAAGGCCAAAAATGGGGAGGGTTTTAGAGTTGTCAAAGGAGAAACCTTGCAAGAATGCTTGGAAGTGCCAGTAGATAGGAAGTGGTTAAAATAGGCTGCATCCCTGAAGGATTTATGTTGAATGGGATGTAAGGCTCCACCTCAGTGATTGGAGAATCTCCTCTGTGAAAGAATGATGGTTGAAATTATCAATACTGGTGTCATCACACAGAGAAAGTGGACTGGTGTAGGAAATAATTAGAGAATAAGGGAGATAAGAGAGGAACATTATTTTTTCCCATTCAGTAAAAGAACTAAAATCCAAATTTTCTGGTAGAGCAGGACAAATTAGTCGACAAATAGATGAAATAAACATATGGTGATTCTGAAAACATAAAGGTGACAACCTTGTCGCAGAGGCAAGTTTAAAACCATAATACTGCAACTTGATTTTCCTGCAACCCTCAGTTACAACAACTGCCCACATGGTTACCACAAGAAAAACACCACAAACTGCAAGTACATATGGCCACCAACTCACCGAACTTCCTGCAAAAACAAAAGTATACACAGTTAAAGTAGGAGCAGAGCTATAAGATACAGAATGATCGATGATGACAATTTGACAGAAAAATCCATTGAGTTTTAAACCTAATTCTCTTGGATAAAACCCACAACCTGTATTCCTTAAGTTATTTCCAAAGTTCAAGAGGTTTAATGCAATTAAAGCATCGCATAACAAGAATTGGTTCCACAATCCTCATATGTTACCCACCTGAGAGTTGCATCAGCATTTTGTATAATGTCTCCATGTAGCCAGTCAAAATTCCCACACATATTATCAACGACGATCCTTGACCTATGAAAAATTCAGGGCTCGTTACGATAATTGACCATCTTCATTCTCTTGATGATAAAGAAATACTGTTCATATGTTCAAATTTTCCATCCCAAAATATTTGCAAAAGACTACAGAAGAAACTCATATAGATGAAGCAGACAAATAGAAATCAGCTATACCAAATCCATCCTCTGATATCTTGTCACAAATCCATGTCATACTCATTGCTCCGCACACAAGTAGACAAGTAGTCATAAGAATGTGCTTTAACCTGCCAAAGAAATGAGTATCATACAAAACTTAAGAGAACAGCAGTGAAGAATAACCCCAGTTCATTTCAAATCTAATTCAGAAAAGTACAAGATGAAGATTATCTTTGGGCGAGAGAAATAATTTTAATTTTAATTAACAAAAGGCACTAGTTCCACAAAGTGATCACTTGTACTAATAGTCGTCCAAAGACAACTTAAATATGCCATTAAGCACATCGCCTACCATGGAAACCCCCAGGCCCACCACTGGAAAAAAAAATTACTTGACGGACCTAAAATATGTCTTTCAAAATGCTCATCCAATCAAGTGAAACGTGTAGGTCTATTGCAGACACTAAGGCAAGAAATATAAATAGTCAATTTCTGGTCTTCAAAGTCAAACACGAATACACACAGATGTACAGAGAGAAAGAGATGGAGAAAGAGACAGAGACATAGAAAATACCTGTAGCTGGCAGCATATATGGAATATGGAAGAGAATAACATGAAAGAATCAGACCCTCCACTATTGCAAAGCCAAGTGAAATCCACCATCTGAAAGAATGAAGATCATCATACACATTACAACAGTGATAAGTGAATTTGACAAAACAAACAACTTTCACTGAGAAATCATATTCTCACTGCTTGAAATAAATAACCAGACCCACATATAACTCTTAATCTTCTCATGGCCATCTAACCCTTCTTTCCTTAGCTTCACTAGAGAAGGAACCAAATGACAAAGAACCTGAAAAAAAAAGCCGATATTTCAAACTTACATGATAAGTTTCAGAGGAAAAGTTAAAGAGGTCACTAACTATAGCATTTGATCATTTCGCAAATGTTGGGCATTCAAACAGAAGTTCCTCGCTTTTGTGGGAAATTGCACATATAGTTTCACATACACATTGATCCAAAATAATATCCTAAAGTTGTGCAACTAGACCTGCATAAGAATTGATGCTGCAATTTGAGGACTGACACCAAGCTGAAAGAGTGAAAGCTTAAGTTCTGGTGACCAATCACCAAGTTCATCTGCAAACAAAAGATAAAGAGTCATTCCAACATATTAAGGCCCGGGGGTTTCGTGAAAATGAAAGCTTGCAACAGGAATGAAGACACTAGAATGAAACATATAAACCATTGTAGGTAGAAAATTTGAAAGCAGAACCAATATGAGGCAAAAGTAAAAGAAACTATCATAGAGAAAACCAAAAAAAATCAAGAAAGTGAGCCGTTTTGCTTGACTGACATTTCAGGCTGATAGGAAATACAGATTCCAACAATGAGGGAAAACATAAATATTTGTTGACTTCTAAAAAAAAGGGATCATGTAGAGGACAAGAGACAATATCATACCGACAGAACCAGATATAAAGCTAAGATAATCCTCTGGTATTAACCTCCGATCAAACCCAGGCAGAGGGATAAAATACCCAACACGGCTAACCAACAGTAGAAGTGCTGTGATAAATAACCTTCGGCGAATTTCACTTTTAAAAAAAGATTCAGCAGCTTTATTCAAGACTGAACCGAAACGAACAAAGTTCAAGAATCTATTTCTAAATGCCTTAGGCCTGGGCATTTTGTAGTCACGAACAGTGGTCTCAGATGAATCAAGCACTGTCTCGTCAATTGGTTCTGGCACAAATTGCCCGTAGCTCAAAGACTCTGCAGATGCAGCTTTAACTTCAAAACATCTCCATCTATTTTTAAGCTTACTAGTTGTGTCATAAGAAAGTCTCATATTTTCATTGTCTAACAGCAAAAATGGCTTCTTCCATGTATTTGAACAGTTGGCCCTAGCCAAGAACTGGTTACTAGTTGACCGACAGCTAAAAGACCTGCCATGTACAATTCCCTTGCCTGCATACAGAATATAAATCAAACATTAGATCAATTACCAAGGTATCCATGTAGCCATTCTTATAAAATCATATTATGACGTGAATGTGAAAATTATAACCTGCAGAACACTTTTAACTGAAAGCTCATGGGGGGCAAAATGGAAAAAGAAAATTTACTCTTTCTACATATGTTTACTCCAACCAAAGTACAAAATTATTACTAAACTAGTAGCTTGAATAAACAATTTGCAAGAAAAAGCTTAATAAACGGAAAAGAAGAACCGTGAAAAAGGAATGATACCTCTACGGAAAGCTGAAATGAAATTTCTACATGAAATAACATTTCTTACAGAATAAGGAATGCTTCTAATCAAAATAAGTAGAGAATTTTAGCATTTTAGTTAAAGTTAACTTAGTCTGCCAAAGGTCAGTAAAACAAATGCTACAGGACACCGTCATAAACCCTACAAAAACCCCTAAAACTCGGCTAGAGAAACCCTACCAGCTTCGTTTTGTTAAGAGCTGCAAAGTCCTAAAAACAAAGCTCATACAAGGAACCAAACAATTGCGCCAGAAAACAATAGCAGTATACATTCAACCGCTAAAGAAAAATTGGCATGAAAAATAACCATAGAATTAAAAGTCCAGCAGCACCATGAGGTTATCACATCGACAAGTTCATAGTATACACAATGAGTGCAGTGAACCTCCTTAATGCTGTTAACATTTTGCAAGGCTTAAACCAAATTACGGGAACTCAAATTTTAAAAAGAGAAAGGAGAAAAAAAGATAGAAAGGCATGCCTGAGAACTGGATATGCTTGGTGCACAAGAGTCGGGGATGAGAACCCAATAGAGTAGCTTCCATGGCCGAAGCTTGAACAGAAGTACAGAGGAGGAAGACAACTACGCCATAATCTGCTTTGCGGACTACGCTTAATCGATGATATTGTTGTTAATTGGGTAAAATCAATTACTGTATACAGGCCTTGATGTTTGACAAAATTATCAAAAGACCATGAATTTTGATAAATACTGTCGGGACCCCTTTTGACATGAGAAAACTGAAAACTCATAAAAGAACTTCAATTTTATAACAACGTTCAAAATAGGATCACTACGTTCAAATTGTTCAATTTACTATCGTAGTCATGGTTTTTGAATAGCTGCACACATAATCAAACAAAAATGAAGTACAGTAGAACTTCTATAAATTATTAATAGTATTATTATCAAAATTTATTAATTTTAAAAAATTTCTATGACAAAAAAAAAAAGAACCGTCACTAAATTATTTAATAGCAATTGTTTTTGCATCCGAATCAATCAAGTATTAAAATTATTTTGAATACTAAAAATTCATACACAATTCATATTATCTTCTGGATTAAAAAATGAGTATCAATTGTTCATATTTTATTAAATATTTACAGTTTTTATTTTTTTCATTTTAGGTTATTAATCAATTTATAGTATTAGTTGGGACCTATAAATATATTAGGAGATTTTCTGAAATATTATTATCTTATTATTTTGTCAATTTTTTTCACTTTTTGTACTGGTCCAAAGTTGGGACCGGAGAAAGTTATTAATAGTTAGAAATTCTTAATTTATAAATTATTAATTCACGAATATTCTACTGTATGTACAATCAAACAAAATAGAGTTAAATAAATGACAAGCTCAATATTTTAAATAATTATTGTAATTCACTTTGGTTGAATATCTATTTTAATGACATTATTTCTCATAATTTTTTTTTGAAATTGTTTTCCATAACACTACACCGCTGAAATTTGACATATATTAATTTTTTTCCCCGTTATTATATCGGTTTCAAGCAATAAATTCGATTTACTTGAAATATAAAAAAGTGAAAATTGATTTTTCTTATGAAACAATCGAAACAAGAGATTTGAAAACTAAATCTTTTTTCTTTTGAAAATATGTTTTCAAGTCAAGAATTATAAATACTAGTATTTTAAAAAAATCCAAAAAAAATCAAAAAGTACTTCCAAGTCAACAATGATAAATACTGATATTTTTGAAATACCATATTTTAAATATCAATTATAAATACTGGTATTTTTGAAATATCATATTTTAAATATCAATTATAAATACTATGAAATCAAATTTAGATATCATATTTCTGGAAAACAAAATATTTTATGCAATAACGGGATCGAATTTTTTAGTACAGACACTAACTACGTGGATGCTAAATACCAGTACATTTAGCTCCCCTGGTAACCATGTATAATACTCTCTCCTTCTCAAAATTACCACGATCCCTATATTTATATGTGTAGCTACTACACTGCTTTAGTGTGGTTTTTAAATAGTCAAAGAACGGATTATTGCGAAGTAGGATGGAATAAACATTTATTATCTACTTAGAGGGTAAATTTTGATAATTTTCCTTTTGAAATTATTATCTTGATTTTGATCAATGGAATATCTCAATAATGTGGTATCGATATTTGATAACTTATATTATTCAGAAATCCGATTGAGAATATGTTTTTGTTCGCATGAAGTAAAAAAGTGATTTTGAGTGAGATATGGTCAAATAACTTATAATATGAACTTGAAGTTTAACTTTATTTCATTATCTCGTGATTTATGAAATATAAACATTTGAGTTGGAAATAATTATAAAAAGAGCAGCAATACATGCAAGGAAAAATTACAAGTGACAGTTACAAGAAGGGAAGTGATATATTAAGATCTGTTTTTTTTTTATATTGAGAGCAAAATTTTATCAACTTTCAATATTACCCATACTTAAGATATTAAAGAAATTAGTATATTTATAACCCTTAATTTTCCCTTCGTTTCCTTATTCAAACACGTCAACTTTATTTCGTGATAAAAATTTCATTTCTAAAAAAAAGACAAAGTTTTAATATTTTTAGGTATGCAAAAATGGTAAACCACTACAATCTATCCTTAATCCTTATTCTTTAAGCAAAAAACTTTATCTCTATAACCTCTAAATTGATCATTAGATAAAATAAATCTCAATGTCAACAAGATTTTAACGATATTAATAAGAATTATGCAGCACTAAAGTTCAATTGTCATCAATTAATTTGAATTTTAGATCCTCGGTCTTTTTAACAAAAATAAGTACACGAAATTAGACATAAAAGCAATATTAAACCTACTAAGTGAGAACTAATAGAAGATTTGCTTCACAAGTTCCAACACAAAGAATGATAACCGTAAAAATCGGTGCATATCGCTATGAATCAAAGAATGAAAATTTAACTCAAGAGATATCTACAGTACTTAATTAAAGCAGCAAACAAAAAGGACATGTGTCAGCACCACAATGAAAATTTTTCCGCCAAAAGCTATTTTCAGTACAAAATCATTTTTGACACGTGGCACTCTAACTAATCAGAAAAAAAAAGATAGAATAGATAAATACATAAATCCATTAATTATAGCTACATAAAAATATCTTAATTTATATATATACTAATCCCTTAAAACAACAATATTAGTTGATAAAATCAAATGTAAGAAAATCCCCTTAAATCAAGTGAAACACCAGTAATGTCTTCCTAATCCCAAATTTTAAAGAATCTCTTCCATTTCGCTCCTCTCTCACACCTGGGCCTTTAAATCAATTACTTAAAATCTGACATTAATTATCAATCTATCTCTTTCTGAAACAGAGAAAAAATAAGCTGTCATGAAAGAAATTTGATTTTTTAAGGATGATTTTTTTTTATTCTTCTGTTGTAGATATTGGTTTATGATTTATATAAACCCGAGCATAAATAACTCTTATAAATTAAATATTGTAAATCTGGGCATAAATTTATGTGTAATAAATCACTTTCTGTCCTTTCAATCGATTTTTTATTTTTCTGATTTTTTTTATTTTTTTAAAAATGATTCGTATTTTTTATTTAATCAATTTAAAAATACAGGCGACACCCCGGTATTCGCCGGGGGCAAGCATCTTGTATTTTTGAATAAATTAAAATTTCTTTTGTTTAAGCACCAAAAAATAATTAAGGAAAAAATCTCTAAGAGCAATGATTATACCAAAAAAAAAAAAAGTGAGAAGACTAGCGACCAGATGTGAACAAGAATGGCCGAAAAAAAGAAGGGGAAAATAAGGAAAAATGAATGGCCGAAAAAGTAAGAAGGGAGCTATTAAGGGAAAATGAATCTGATTATTATCTCTAGAAATTTTAAGTAAGGACAATGTCGGGAGTTGATAAAATTTAGCTTTCAATATAAAAAACAGTTCTCAATTTATCAATTCCTTTACAAGAAATGACTCATTTAATACCTAAATTTTCCCATAACCTTGAATGCACAAACTCCAAATGGAAAGTACACACAATGAAAAGATGTGATTTGATCGACATCATTCATTTTCAATTTTATTTGTAAATTATTTTGAGTATGTGTCATTATTCTTATAGAAATTATATTGAAAAAAACCAATAAAAAATAACATTGTTTATATACCATAAATTGTGAGATTATCAAAATTTTAAAATGAAATATTCATACCATCATAATCAGTTTATATCATTTTTATAATTTGTTTCAAACAAACACCACATTAAAATGTTATACTTAGAATCATCACAAGTGAAATATAGATAGGGAGATCAAAAAGAATATTAAAATTTGAAAATGACCTTTTACATTAGGCCAAATACACGTTTTGGCCATCTACATTAACATTGGTTAAAATAATTCTCCATACTTCAAAATATAACTTTTTTGTCCTTTGACACTATTCTTTCACTTTGACTGTATTTAAAATAAAGTCAACCTGGGTATTTTTGAAATAATTTTTTTTGTTTTTGAAATAAATTTACATCAAATAAAATATTAATGTTCATACTAAAATTAATTTAGAATTTAAGCTAGATATTAAATTAATAAAAAATTCAAAAATTTTATTATCTAAAATTAAAATGAAAAATAAAAAAAATTGTACTTTTTGTTTGCATGGATTATATATTATTTTTAATATGGAAGACTTGGGATAAAGTAAAAAAATATTACTCTTATGACAATCTCTAATATATAAAAAAAAGTTAAAATTTAGGATAAGTTTTAAATCTAAAAAAACCATCGTTTTAATTATGATCTTTTAGAAAAGGACTAAATCCTGAAATTGTTTACAATTGCATAAGATTTATTTTTTCAAAAAATATTATATTAAAATGACTAAATTTATAATTTTTAGCATTTTTATAAAAGATAATAAATCTTGATTTTTTAACAAACTGTATTTACTATATTTGATGAGACAAAACTTCCATAACTTTAATTTGATATATAAAAATTTCTATTAAATAGTATTTTTTTCCGATTCGTACTTAGGACGAGTAAAAAAATTGAAAATACTCAAGATGATTTTTTTTGAGGAGTCTAGTACGTAAATCTAATTCCGTATAATCTCATAAGTTAAAAAATATCCAAAATAAGAAATGCGATTTGAAGATAATCTTAAATTTTAAGTTAATTTAATTTTTTTTACTTTATCCCAAGCCTACCAAATTAAAAATAACATAAAATTTGTGCAAGAAAACTACATTTTTTTTTTGAAAATTAAAGTTTTGAATTTTTTATTAGTTTAATATCTATTTTAAATTTTAATTTTGTATTTAACATAATTATGTTAATATTTATACTCATATTTTATTCACTATAAATTGATTTCCAAAAACCAAAAAAATATATATATATTCTGAAAACACCGCTTTTGACTTGATCCTAAATCTTGTCAAAGTGTATGAATAGTGTCAAAAACAAAAAAAAAAATTAGAAATATAGAAGGTTTATTTTTGCCAAATATTAATGTAGAGGACCAAAATTTGTATTTGACCTAATATAAAGGAATTTTTTCAGATTTTATTCTAAACAGAATAACAATAATGTATGGATACAATATCATAATTTCATTCATAAATCACTACAATACTACACTATGTAGTTTTGTAAAAAACAACAAAAAAATTTGGGCAAACCAATGACAACTACCTTGCGGACACCATACGAGTCTCTTCAGTATTTCCCAAACCCCAATTTATAATTTGGGGTAACAAACATAAATCTAATGTTCTTTTTTCTTCTCATTTCTAAAGAGAGAGTAGCAAATAAATGTTTCTAAAGACCAATTTATTAAACTTCTGAGTGCTGAATCCCTATATAGTTATTATTATTTAAAGTTACAAAAAATTAATCTAGGAGGGTTCAGCAGTAAATGGTACTCCCTCTGTCCCAAAATTATTGTCCAGTTTGAAATTTCATTTTTAGTTCAATTTGTACTAAAAATGAAAACTCAAACTGGACAATAATTTTGGGACGGAAGCAGTATCATGTAGCGAATCTGATTTCGACGCTTCTGGGGCTCTTCTTATTTGACCATCATAAATTAGTTTATTGTCCTTTTTCTGTATAAAATGGGGGAGTAGCTAGTAAGTCCACTCCTTGGGTAGGAAAGCCTCCGGCGAAGACCATTGTTTTTCTACTTCCCTTAATGGTTCATCATTACTATTGTCGTTGTTTTTAACCTTCAGCAAGTTGCCGGCGTTACCGTTGCCGCCGCCGCCACCACCTTTGGATTTTTTGCCGACGGACTCTGTTCATCAAAGACAACTTGCGTTTTAGTAAATTTTTAGGAAGGAGATTACTCAAATATCCCCTCAATTTTGCTTTCATTGTTTCTTTTTTATACAGCAAAAAAAATATTAAATTAAATTAAACATTAATAATTGTCCAGATTAGAAATTAAACATTCCTACTAAATAAAATTGTTCATTTTGAATATTTATTTTTCATACACCTTATTAAAAAATGAGTATTCAAACTGAACAATCATTTTAAGATCGGGGGAATAAATAAATAATAAAGATATCGAATTGGAACCTTGTCGGGGCTTTTGTGGTTGTGAACACAGTTTGTGGACATTAAGATTGAGAGCTTGAACAACACGAGCTGGAAGAAGAACAGGTGGACAGGCTGCAAATTAATTTCCAAAGAAAAATTTTGGCCAAAATAAACAACATGAGTCAGCAATTAATTACAAGTTCCTTTTTTTGAAAAACCAAAAAAAAAAAAAGGATTTGTATTACTTGAATAAAATTCGTCCAGCAATATTTGACAGAGAAAGAGTTAATCACATTTTACTAATATAATTAAAGTAGTATGAAATTTGAATTTTAATTGAATTTCGTCAATTAATTACCAGGCTTATTGGATGGCTGAAATTCTGTTCCAGCTCGCCGGGGAAGAAAGACACCTGTCCCGCCGGACCGTGGCTTGCCGGAATCTAAGAATACAACCTGCATTCCTGGTCCACCTACTGTCACTTTCGTATTCGTCCCATTTCTTGTTCTTTGAGGCCTTGGTTGGCTAGAATCCCACCCCTGCTTTAAAAAATCATTGACCATGTTTCTTCAGCAATTGTAAAGATCTGTTGCTTAATCTTTATTTGGAGAAGGTACACTTTTGTCACAATTACCATGTAAGTATGAAAAAAAAAAAAACCAAGTATAAAAATGGTAAGCGGAAACAAAATTATATCGAACCGATTAATTATGTCATATAAGCTTCTCATTTTTATTTTTATTTTTATTTTGTTCTTTGGTGTCATAAGTTTCTCCTTATCTGTTATGCATATGACGCTTTTAACCGCGTTATATACCGCCAAAAATAATTTTTTTTTAAAAAAAACGAGAGATAGAGAGTATGCCTGAAAGAAGAAAGTGACAAGTAGAATCATAATTCCTCACTGAAAATCGTCCCATTTTCCGTTCATTAACCAAATAATTTTGTTTATTTCCATACTTGCAGAAGTGTATTTGGTAGTGCAGCATAGGCAGATTCACAACTTTAAAGATTTGCCAACAAGTTTCCGCGGACGCCATTTTGACCAAATACCTTAATTCTAGCTTGGTCACACGTTTACTTACTTCCGTATCTACATATACTGACTAGAAAAATCTTTGAAAATCCCAACCGAAAATTCTCATCACCCGATATGGAAAAAAAAAAAAAAAAATTAACCCAAAAGAATTTGTAACATGATATCAAATTAGTAAAGATATAGAAAGAAAGAACCAGAAAAAGAAAAGAAAAGAAAAGACTCACCGGGTGAGGATGTGGTGGCTCCGCTGCCACTGCCGCTGTCAACGGTGGTCTTGAATGAAGGCGTTTCGGTTGGCGCTGGCGGTGCTTCTGATTATCCGCCAACTGAAATCATGCACCAAGAGTATGATTAATCAATCCATAAGTTCGGAAGCAGCTAATTAACACTAAATAAGAGGTAGTCGAAGTCTACAACAAAATTTATGGATGAAAGATTAGAATTGTACATGATCCCCGGGAATTACAAATGAAGCCATATAGACGAAAAGAAAACCGAATCATATGATTATTACACGAAAAGTGATACAGATAAAACGCACCTTATTTTGATCACACGGCGTAGGCAAAAGCTCATCGAGAACATCTGTGGGAAGAAGCCATGGCATTCCATCCTCAAGAAAACCAGCAAGATTGTCCACATTTCCATTTTCATCCGCCATTAAAAAAAACAACCTTAAAGAATCGAATGAATTAATGAATTAAAAATAAATAAATAAAATGAAAATTGGGGTAGGGGTGGTAGGAACGTGAGTTCCAACTATGAACCTGAAATGTATCTAAACTGTTGCAAATAACGTGGAGAAATCTAAGTGATGCCAAAGGGGTTTATATAATACGACTGATGAGAGTGATTGACCACTAAAACGTGCACTTATGTCTCGCTGTTGTGGAAATTAGTTGACCTTTATTTTTGGAAATGAAAATTAATTAAATAAATAAATTACAATAAATTCTTTACTCGTTTTTTTGGATTTATTTTGTAATTTTTTCCTCATTTACTATTTCCTCCCTCCTCCTTTTCATTGCAATGTTCATTCCCCCCCTCATTTATAGACCAAATTCAAATAGTATCAAACTAAAAATTTCTTCTCTTTTTTTGTTCTTACTATTATTTTTTTCTTTTCTGAAACGGTGCGACTCCTGACGAGATTGGTGCGTAATTTCATACACATTAGTAAAATCTATAGCAAAATCTTATGAATAATTGACTTACTATTGTCGACATATATCATTATCTTCCCAGTCATTTGCCTTACATTTGGAGAAAAATCTTGTCTATATTAATCCATATATTATAACTTTTTTTCTATATAATTCATTGAATGTATTTTATGATACACGGGAAATGCAAATAAAAGACACGAATCTTCTTTAGCAAGTTGTTATCGTACTTATTGTTGGATTGATTATCTCCCTCCTCATAAAACACACTTTTGTAATAAGATAAGTGCTTCCACAAATTATGTATATGTCTCTTGGACATTGTTGGCCTGATTCACTATAATTTTACAATATTTTCTTCTTCTTCTTCTTTTTTTTTTTTTTTAAAAAAATGGTATTGCAAAACCATTCATATACAAAACATAATTATATTAAAAAAAGAATTGAAGTTCTTATCACTAAAAATCAATCACTCGGTTGAGGAATTTTCCGATGATTTTTGGCATTTTCATTCTGAAAATTTGTGAATAAAAAGAAAGTTAGATAGAGAGACAATTTGAGTAATTGAAGGAACGAAATAAAAGAGAGAAAACAAAAAGGGCGATGGAAGGAAGAAGGGGGATGCGACGTCGTTGAAACGTGGAGAGGTTGGGTTGGGTGAATAATAGGGTTGGGTAAACCCTCTCCCCCTATACTTCTCTAATCTCTACTGCTCTTAGGTAGTTTCAGTTAATCTTCCTCACGTAAGCTATAATTTCTGCTGCCTCCTAAACAAATAAACAAATCCATCATCCACATCTGTCTATGTAAAAAAAAAAAAAAAAGCAATAAAATCTGTCCCAGTTCAATAGTTCTTTTATTAAACCAAAAAAAAAAAAAAAACTGTAATAAAATTGACTTTTTTTTTGGGGATATGAGGAATATTTATTTCTTAGCCCTTTTTCTACATTTTGGGCACATCGTAATAGTACTTTTTCCGCTTGTTTGTTGCAAGTACTTTTGGATGGAAATTTTTTTTTTTAAAAACAACATATAAGCTGACTTCTTATATATGTTCTATAAGTCTTAACCACTGCACCAGCCTACCAGAATCCAAACCAACTGATGCAACTGAACAACTAGTTTCATTCTTAAAATACCCAGTTCAGGTTTATGTTAATGGGATGGGACCCTTCTCCACTGCTGATTAAGTCAAGAACATTACCTAAATTCAGATTGAGTTTGAGACATATATGTAGAATAATTGTGTTTTATTGTTGCAGGTAACCTAGAATAACTGAATGGGTACTCTACAAGGTTTGTGATAGGGAGTGATCATAATTTCGTGGACTAAATAATTCAGTTAATAATCCAAATCGTTAGATCGTAATTCGCGTTTATATAAGAAAGACTGCAACCGTTGATCCTTAGCAAGACTATAATTTTCCTTGTGTAATGGTAAATAACCAAAACTGATAAGCGAAAATCCACATTAATATATCTCCTTTCTTTTTCCAGTCTTAATCATTCATGTTCAAAGTGCCGGCTTTCACAGAGATTAAAATTTCAGAAGAGGATCTTCAGAAAACAGAGAATAAAACTAGTTCTCTCATCGTCTTTGTTTTTGACGGTGGAACATGAAATCAAGATTTGAGATTGCGTACTTGATTAATAAAACAAATAAAATCGCGTTTGCGTACTTGATTAATAAAACAAATAAAATCGCGTTTGCTGCATTATTACCCTGCTAGGACTTACTTTTGCAGACGCAACTAACAAGGCAATCTTTAATATTACAGACTCACTGACAGATGTTGTTAAGCATAATTGGAAGAAACAAGAATGTAATCTGGCTATTTTGCAATTTTTGGAAGAAATAATAAACACTAGTATTTAGCAGAGTATTGCAGATGGCACAATATGATAACATAAGCTCAAGGCTTCAGAGAAGGAAATAGATTTAAGTGCCCCTTAACAATATCTCATCCTTAATGCATCATAACCTTTTAATACATATCCTTTCCTGCAAAATTCCTACGATCTGAATAGAACCTATATGCATAGTAATAAGCCAATGCAAAACGACAATGACTAGAACTTATGAAGTCATAGAAAACCATATCAATTCCTACGATAATACTCCTTCTGTCTCATAATTATTGACCAGTTTGGGTTTTCATTTTTAGTTCAAAAATTGTACTAAAAGTGAAATCTCAAACTGGACAATAATTTTGGGACAGGGAGTACATGTGAACTACGCACAAATTAATTTATCAAACCAATCATGGGGTGTACGGAACAAGTTAATTCAGCAGTGCCAGTGAACCTGTCTGTCATCCTCCTATCACATTATGCAGAAGCTCCCCGGCAAATAGCTCAGTCTAACGAAATCTGCATAAGCATATGACTCAAACTCATCGTTCTTCTGGCCCAATCAAGTGATCATTATTCCTCAACAGGCTCTATGTCAGGATTTGTCATGGCTTACATGGCGTAGTTAACCACCACTTTATTTGGCCATTCACGACTGAATATCAAATATCCTTGCCATTTGCCGCCCTTACATAGGAGCAATTCCTGTCTAAACATCCACAACATCTGCTGGAACACTAGAACCATGTTTTGTGTTCATAGCCAACTGCCTTGCACACTACATGCTACTTATGTCAACGCAGCCAAAAATCTCAACAGCTCTTTTAACAGCAGATTTATACATATTGGAGATGTTAATAGAAGTGGATTCACCAAACATATCAGCATTTCAAACTCCAGGCCACATCTGTCATAACAGTGTTTGTTACGTAAAAGAGCTGGGAACTTCAGAGATGCACATTTTGCTTGTGAGTTTTAGGAGCTGCTGAGTTTCCTCGTTCAAATCCACACCATCGGTTTTCATCCTTTCAGCAATCACAAGTGGCATTTTTCCAGCCTTTGCATAAGTTCGCAGGACCGAGTTATATATATCTGTATTCAAGTTTCCAGAACGGCGAACAGTAACTAAAAGTTTTTCTGCTCCCTCAATATCGCCATTTTCTTCAAGAACCTCAAATATTTTTCGAACCATTTTTTCATCAAAATTCCATTTTTTCACACTGCCAATAGCTTTAGTGAAACAGTGAAGTACCTTGTCTACCTGCTTTTGTTTCAAGTAAGCCCAAGTTAGAAGCTCCCAAGTGGTATAGCTAGAAGTGAAACCATCTTCCACCATCTGATTGTGAAATTTCTCGGCCTTTTCCATCTGGTTCCCATTTATATATGCAGCGAGAATTATATTAGGAACCCTAGTGTCACCAGTAGGGGAAACGGTTCTCCATTCTTTATATAGCTCCTTTGCTTTCTTGAATTCCTCGAGCTTTACTAACGATGCAATCATGCACATATACTCGGAATCATTTAACTTGCGGAACAGGGTCTTCATCTTCTTCCAGATAAAGTAAACCTCATCTTTATTTCCCAGGCTTGCGTGTAAGCTAATGAGGGAGGAATAAGCACCCCGAACTTTCTTGGAGACCCTTTTCTCCATTTCCCCCAAAGTGGAAGCTGCCTTCTTCCTAAGTGAATTCTTAATATACAAGTTGGCTAATGTGCTGTAAGTCAACCAATCGGGATCTATTTTTTCCTTCTGTAGCTCCAAGAACACTTTTTCAGCGAGTTCTACATCATTCCGCGATGCACACACGGATAACCACAGGTTGTAGGTGACCACATCTGGTGAAGCATTCCTCTTTAATGCCTGGATGACATCTGGAACCTTTTCCATTTGGCCGGTGGAGATGTACAAATTCAACATATGATTGTAAGGAAGAGGATGCTTCAAGAACCCAAGTTCCGACATTTTAGCAAACAACGCCTCTGCCTTAACCGATTCTTTGTGCTGGGTGTAGGTATGTAGAAGGGCACTGCACGTTGTGTAGTCTTTCTTATTATCAGGAAGATCTTCAAAAAACTTTTCTGCACTGTTGACACCTCTAATTTTGGCAATCAAGTCCAAATGGACGGCATAATCTCCTGGCAGTAGTTTCAAATCTTTTTGAATTTGCATCCACTCGCAGACCTACAACATTAACAGGAGTCAATAGATTGAGCTATTATACTGCCTCCATTTCGAAATTTACCAAAGACTCAGACATATCATCAAAAGGTACATATCCTATGTAAAAAGGTCATTCCTAACAACTAAAGGATAAACCCTGACAGAAAGTCACAATACCACAGCCATTTTTTCCTTCTTTTTTTTTAATCTCTCTTCCTTGCAGAAATGCATTGAAGCAGCAATTTATATGAATTGACCAATCGATAGGACCAAACTTCAAAACTTGCAATTAAACTAAAATCCATCCAATAGTCAAATGCATAGCTCATTAAGGTAGATATCAAAATGGAGAACAGAACACACAAAGACAAAACTAATTCAAAAAAAGTAAACGAACCTCAAGCGCATGCTTGTAGCGTTTAAACTTGCGGAGTTCTCGAACTACGTGATTAAGCTGGTACTTTTGGACCTTGCGTCCTTCCTCTTTCCATTTGTTGATGGCGATGACGGCGCTACGCTTCGTATACACCAGACCTAGTATCCTGCGGCAAAGCGTGTCTCTGACGCCGTTGTTGACGTTCTTGCCGCTGGTTAACCCATCGGAGGTTGACGCCGGCTTCGCCCTCACGGCGGCTGCATCTGCCGAGAAGTTCCGCACGGCGGCAATCGAGGCTCGGAGGAACCGCGGTAACATTTTAGTGAATTTTTCACGGGAAAGGATGTTCTGCTAGCGCTTATGTCATTCATATTCAATGTAGTGGCCCAAGAAGGTTTATGCTATTCGAAGTGCTTTTGGTCCATCAAGACAAAATCGGCCCATTTGAAGATTTCCAAATTGTCAGCCTAACTTCAGGAGAGGCCGTGAGCCTGGCTGTTGAGTGACTGTAATTTGTTGTCAATTGGATGAATGAGCTACAATCTATTTGTAAGGTTGTAACTTGTAAGCGTTTTTTTAGCGTATGTTTTCTTTATTGAAATTGTAAATAATTATATAATGAACATAATATGCGAGGAGGTGTATTAGAATTTAGAAATGTAAAAATAATGTTATACTGTAATTCAATACTGGACCTTTCGGTGAATGAAAATGTATTTAAACTGCATGACAGAATTATTATTAGAGTAATTCTCTTTTTGATTGGTTAGTAAATTCTGTATGTTTCACATTAAGTGCTACTCTCCATTAAAAAAAAAAAATCCACATGGAGTTTTAAACTTCTAGGGATACAAATCTTGAAATTTAATGTAGATTATTATTTTTATTTTATTATTAGAAAATGATAAGAATAGTAAAAATATGTAGGGAAAATTTAGCTAAAGGGCGGTAGAACAAGTCAAATTAATAAAAGAGGTGTGACCTTAAAATATTTTTTATTAAGGGCGGTAATATATTTGTGAAAAATCATAAAATAAAAAAATTGAATAGACAATACCACCCTTATAATATTTTTTAACAAAAATAAATCAAAACCAAAATCTGATCCTTCATCTCTTCATTCTTCCTCATCTCGCCGATCGAAATCATATCTCCATTCAAAATAGCAAATCAGGTCTCGCGACATAGGGTCTTACTCATAAATAGAAACCTGATCTCAAAATCAGATTTTTGGAAGTTTTTAAAAGAGTTCTAATTTGGTTCGAAACTAGTCTGAATAATTGGTTTTAGTAGCATCCCCAAAGTTGAATATGGTGGAGGATGGGAGAGCAATCCAACAGACAATTGCAATACCAATAGTCATCAAAACTGTGGAGATAACCAGTTGACACTTCGATGCAGGCTCAATTTTCTTCAGGCCTTTATTTCAAAAAAATCGGTGGCAAAAAAAAATGGTTATCAAACATACAAGGATACACGCGACAGCAATGACGTGTTTACTCACGCATATTCTTTAGACTACATGGAACTTTATGCATGGATATACATGCCCCTGAATTCTGTTTCTTCGACAGTCTGATTTTGAGATCCAATCCCTACACCTGAACTGGTAGGGAGCCAAATTCACACTGGGTTGATGCAATTGTTGCATCAGTTCAACTCGGGACTAATAGTTGGCTGTGAGGGTTGGAACTGTTCTGGCCGGCTTGCGACAAAGGACATGCCTGGTCATAAGTGTTCTGGTTGTTCCAAATTCATGACTGAGCCAGGAGATTTGAGAAATTTGTCGGCATATGATGCCTAAGTAACTGGAAAGTAGCACAGGATAGCCTAATCGACGGGGATGGATGTGAGAGGTTTCAGTCAGTCGACAAAGCAAAAAAGAGACCTGGAGTTCTGTGATGATCTATTCTTGATTCATTATTGATTAAACGGAAAATCAAAACCACTGATTATAAGGGTGATTTTTGTTTTATTTTTTTGGTATAAGCGACATGTTTTTCAATTCCGTGGAAGAATGAAGAGTAGAGGATTGGATTTGGTTCTTGTTTTATTATTATTTGTTTGTGTAAGAAATTAGAAGGGTGTTACCGTTACTTTAAAGTATTTTTATTTTATAATTTTTTGACAACTAATTTAGTGCCCTTCATAAAAAATATTTTAAAATCATACCTTTTATATTAATTTGATCTGTTCTACTGCCCTTTAACCAAATTTTCCCAAAATATATACTGAAAAGTTATAGTATGTAAGATGTATCAACTTCTTTAGTTAAAATAGTATTATGACTCTCTATTTTGTAGTCACTTTTCCGTAAAAAATTTTGCTTCCCCCCAAAAGTTATATTTTTTGTGCTTTAATTACAATGTTCACATCAGTTACTATAAAATGTTATTATATTTTGTCATTGGCTCTATAACTGCTCTTTATTTTTTTTGGACAGAAAGAGTACTAATTACTATTCCTCCAAAAGAGTACTAATTATGTTCACCAAAAATAGTTTTCACTATTCCTCCAAAAAAAAAAAAATTAAAGATCTTCAAACAGAGGCCGAAACTTCTATGCAATAACTTCACCGATCCTGCATTCTCTGATCTTAATCTTCACGTTGCCAGTATTGTCAATACGAACTACATCACAGCACTCAGACCTATCAATCTGTTTTGCAAATGGAAAGTAAATAATGAAGTTAAAAAATCTTGCAATATAAAATCTTCTAGTCGTACTCGTACATGTGTAGAAATATATAGCGCGAATTCATTTTGAGTGATGTGAATGCTGACGAACGAGAACGAAAACGAAAACCAATATCACACAGTAAAAATGTGTAATCACTTGTTATGCATAATATTCCTTCTGATCCTTATTATAAGGTATTTTGAGGTATTTTAATTTCGTTTTAGATTTCACTTAAAATATCTTTTTAATTAGAATAAAAATCTTAAAAAAATTTCATAATTATTAATAGAACACAATGAATGTGGAAATATATTTTTAAGATTTTTTTTCAATTAAAAAGATATCCTAGATTAAACTTAGGACAAAATCAAAATACCTTATAATAAGGACAGAAAGGAGTATAATATTTATTCTACGATTTCATTATCTAAGTCCACCGACAGTGAGTTTCGACGCAGTAAGCCTCAAAAAACACGACCAGGAAACTCAACAAAATAAAAAACAAAAGTCTTACATGTGTTCTTATCGATCCAAAGCGGAAATTCCGGCCAAAATTATGACAAAAGTCCTACACGATAATCTCAGTTTTATTAACAAGTCCAAATAAAATTAAATGAAAGGTCCCCTAATTTTTTTTGCATATATTATATTATTCAAGTTGTATCTATCCCGATTGCGACTCCCCTGTATTATTAGCTTGTCGGAGAGGCACACAAAGTTGACCCCGAATTCAATTTTGCTAAAAAAGTTCATTCTATGGCTCATCCAAATTATAAACCTATAACAACAAGATAACTTAAAAATTTTATTTCCGAAAAAAAGACACATTCAGATTGAATTCAGATAAGTGCGATCTAGAATGTTATGGGGGTTTGTTTAGTATTAACGGCCTATGAGAGGGTTTTTGCAAACTCTCAATGTTGCTTATAATATTATCGTGCAATAATAATAATCCCGTCGGGAAAAAAAATAATTGATTACTAACCTCGTAACGCTTAGTAGCAGGTGAGAGCACCTCGATCTTGGAGATATATTCAGCAGAACGATTCCCGCCAATTGGGCAAGCAGTTAGGTTTCTAGGAGCCGACCTAGAATACCTCGTAAGAATCTGGCCATTTGATGTTTTCTTAATTGACTCGAAGAAGAACACATGCGGAGTTTCGCAAGGGTCTCCGAGCGGGTTTCTGGTATTGAACATGTAACGCGGCTGCTGCTTCTGGTCAGGATGCCATCCGATAAAAGTTTCGATGGGAATCGTTAGCCAACTGCGAGGCATTATTCGCTCGTAAATATTTACCGAGTAACCCCAAGCCGTTGAAAATGACCAATTCCTTTTCTGATCGTGACATATGGTTTGTTGAAACAGACGCGATTGATCAACGTCGCCGGCTTTCATTAGATGTTTCAATGCATTTGCTCGGGTCATTTTTGGGAAATATGGATTCACAGTGTCAATATGATGGAAGGCCAACACCGGAGCTTTAGGGTGAGCCGACAAGAAACCTGATACATCACCTCTTAAATCCATCTGCGCAACAGGGAATTAACAAGTGTGATTATGAATGATTAACTCGTCTAACTCAAAAGTCAAAACCAATTAAACTCATGAAATTTGTAAAGAATTTTAAATCATTTTTCCGTATAACAGGTGTCCGCTTGACAACTAAACCTTTTGATTGATCATTAGAAATTCCATTAAAAGTCAACTTCATCAGATATGTATTCAACAATCAATCAATTGGTTCTTCCAAATGACAAATTATCTAATCTATAATCACATTCTTTGAGATAAAATAAACAATTACCGCTGTTCCAGTGTTCCTCTCTGTTGATTTCAGGTGAATGATTAGTTTTATTTAACAAAACACACAGACATACACCATTTCATGCTATGATAATTAACGTTCCAAATTAGGCTTTTCTTTTTCTTCGAATAAATCCCCAAAACAGGTGTTTTACTCCATCTTTATTATTTACTAGTCTACTTTGTTATACGGTATCAAAAAACACGATGGACTTTTCAAACAGGGCAAAATATATTCTAATCTAATTGGTGGAAAAAAAAGAAAAGAAAAGTAAGTCAGATAAAAATTCTTTGTACTGTGTATATCCTCATGTCTAATCATCAATATCATCATTGAAAATATTTAGATAATTATATGATGCTGATAGCTCAAAGAAATTTATTTTCAGAAGAGATAAAGATTGAGAATATCATAAAATTATCTACGTATAGAAATGTAACAGAAAATTACTCAATTAATTTACCTGATGAAGGCCTTTATGGACAGTTAAATCAACTCCAAGGTCAGCTATACAAGCCATTGTCATGGTATCCGCCGAAAGATTAGAATACTTCCTCAGGCAACGATCCATATCATCAACAAGAGCTTTTGCCAATGGATAACTCAAAACAATCCCCCCGCCACCAAATGCCTGATTGAAACTGAACCAAAAATTCGACAAAACGAATTCGGATGGATTCCCAATGTAATAATACTTAGTATGATCATATTTGGAAAGAACTTCAACCAAATTATCCACAAAAAATACTGTGTCGTCGTCACCCATGATTAGCCACCTAAGCTCTTGGTGTTCTTCACGAAACAACTCCGAGATCCCATGAACCATTCGGGCCATAAGAGGGTTGATTGGTTTGAGTTCACTGATTAATTTGCTGATGTTGTCGTTGACTCTATAAGGAGGAGAGATTTTGGACCAGGGTAGAAGATTTCCTTGGGGAGGTTTATCAAGATAAACGTACCCTCTAAATTTATCAGGCTTCCACCATGATTCAACGTAGTAACGTCGAAAATGGTACGTTTTCTCGGATCCTTGTAGCCCGAATGCCAGATGATTGACGGTGGTCGGAGAATCATCGTCATTATAATTTGACCTTGAAAAGGAACGTCGACCACCATAAATCACACCTCTGGAATCATTGAAGAAGAGAATGAAGATGAAGAAAATAACAACTCCCGAAAACAACACCACAGAGAATCCTCCAACTTGGTTTTTCATTGTATGAATGGGCAATTAAATTGTTGTTGTTAATTTGGTCATAAAAATTTTGATGAGCGATTCGAGTTGTTTCAAATTGGTTGATTGTACGTGGTGGTGTTTTTCGTTCAGGACCATATGAATTTGTGGAAGGTAAGTGGGAATTATTTTTTTCTGGAGAGATAATTATTGTAGAAAGCACAGAATCATCAACAATTAAGGATTGAATATCTTACTAATAAACTGATGCAGGAACGAAGAGACTTGCGAGGTTGGAACTCTGACGGACATCACAGTAATGGAATAGAGATTTGTTACTATTTTATCCCAGAAGTTTACGAATTTAATTCACATTAATCCCTTAATGATGGTGCTTATAATTAAATTCACATCAATTTCTTAACGCAGCTCAGATTTTGAAGCATCGCTGGTATGAGAGGTTTCTTATCTTTCCTTCTCTTTTTTTTTTTTTGGATATATTTTAAGCGGGGTTCATAATTATCACCTCAATATTCCAGATTCCATAAGATAATTTTTTGTTATTCGAAATAATCTACCTAAATTAATCTAAAATAAGATATTTCCCTATCCCCCCCCCCCAAAAAAAAAACCTAGAAAGCCTAATTCAACAAAAATGATAGATTCAAAACCTCTAATAAAATCGCCCGTATATTCCCCCTCGCTGAATTCATGAGCTTAATACAAAAACTTTATTAATATGTGTATTCGCGGCTCTATTTTTTGGAAAAATTCTTTTTGGATAAAAATTAATCCTTCCACAAAAAAAAAAAAAAAAACCATTCATGTGATACATTCTCCGTAGAGTTCTTCTGCTGTAATCTTTTGTTGGAAAAAGAGAAATCCTTGCACAGATATTATCCAAAAAGTCTAATATACTTGTTTCCTTTCCTATGACTTGTTTCGAAACATTGAGCTAACATTACTCCTATGCAATAACCTCATTGATCCTGCATTCCCTGAATTTAACTTTCACATTGCCCGTATCGTCAACACGAACAACATCACAACACTCCGATCTATCGATCTGTTACAAATGGAAGTTCAACAATGAAGTCAAAGTTTTGGAGAATTAGATCATCTCATATTCATACGCAGTCATATTTGAATAAGCCAAATGAGTGACCACAAAATTTTACTTTTCAATGAAATCCCAATTTGGTTTCAAGTATATGTCATTTTCGTTATCAGTTCATAAAATTTCAATTCTACGCATAGCAAGTAAATCAGCAATACATTAAGGTATATCATAATTTTATAAGTTTTTCATATTTTGTTAGATGTATCACAATATTTATTAATGTCTCTATCCCAAAAATTATTGTCCAGTTTGAGATTTTACTTTTAGTACAATTTGAATTAGAAATGAAAACCCAAACTGGACAATAACTATGGGACGGAGAAAGTATCTGCTAATTTTAAAAATGATTTAACACTGAATCAAGATTTCACGCCACCTCATATTTTAAAGAAGGCTCTTTCAAATGACGCTTATGACAATAGTTTTTGTCTTCTTCAAAGTGACAAAAGTTTATAATTTTTTTACCAGATAGATACCAAAACAAAAGGTTAATTCATTATTTTGGGGTGATTAGTAGTAGTTAACTAACCTCGTAGCGCTTAGCTGCGGGCGAGAGCACATCAATCTTAGAGATATATTCAGCAGAATGGTTCCCGCCCATCGGACAAGCATTTAAGTTCCTGGGAGCTGACCTTGCATACGTTGTAAGAATCTCACCATCTGATGTTTTCTGAATTGATTCGAAGAAAAACACATGAGGAACTTCGCAAGGATCGTCCTTAGGCGGATTTCGAACATTGAACATGAAACGCGGCTCTTGAGTTTCGGCAGGATTCCATCCTACAAACGTTGCAATGGGCATCATTAGCCAACTTCGAGGCATTATTTTCTCGTAAATTTGTGCCGAGTAACCCCAAGCCGTTGAAAACGACCAATTCCTTTCCTTGTCATAACATATGGTTTGCTGAAACAAACGCGATTGATCAACATTCGCCGCCTTCATTAGATGGTTCAATGATTCCGCACGGTTCATATTGGGGAAGTATGGATCTACCGTGTCAACATGATGCAATGATAACACTAGATTTTTGGGGTGAGATGATAAGAAACCTGATAAATCGCCATGTAAATCAATCTGTAAAACCAAATTAATCAGGGGATGACATAAATATAAATGTGGCCTAATGACAAGAGAGAAAAATGAGCTGTAACATATATATATTTGATGAATTAATTACCTGGTGAAAGCCTTTATTGGGAGTTAAATTTACTCCAAGGTCGACTATACACGACATTGTCATCGTATCAGCTGAAAGCTTGCCATAATTCCTTAGGCAACGTTCCATATCATTAGCAAGTGCTTTTGCCAATGGATAACTCAAAACAATCCCGCTTCCACCAAAAGCCTGATTAAAACTGAACCAATAATTCGACAACACGAATTCGGACGGATTCCCCATGTAATAATACTTGGTATGATCATACTTGGAAAGTACTTGGACCAAGTTATCCACGAAGAAAACCGAATCATCGTCCCCCATGAGTATCCACCTCAGGTCCGGATTATGTTCCTCTTCACGAAACAGTTCCATAATCCCATGGACCATTCGGGGCATAACTGGGTTGCCCGGCTTGACTTCGGCCAAAATGTCGCTTATGTTATCATTGATCCTGTAAGGAGGAGATTTTTCGGACCACGGGAGAAGATCGCCTTCAGGAGGTATGTCAAGATAAAGGTACCCTCTGAATTCATTAGGCCTCCACCATGATTCAGTGTATGGCCTTCGGAAATGGTACGTTCTCTCGGATGCTTGTAACCCGATTGCAAGGTGCTTGAGACTTGTTACGGAATCATCATCATCATCATTTGAATGAAGACTTCCATATATAACACCTCTTGGATCGTTGAAGAAGAAAACGAAGACGAAGAAAATGACAACTCCTGAGAACACCACTAAAGAGAATCCTCCAACTCCAAGTTGATTCTTCATTGAATTTGAGAGAGTAGCGCCCAGAAGTCTTTGAGGAGGATTAATTGAGGTGTTTGACCGTGGTACCAAGTCGAAGTTTGGATGTATAGTGTTTCTGTTTAAGATATAACATGAATCGTGGAGGGTAAGTGGGAATCATGAACAAACAAATTAACAACCTGGCAGGATGGAATCAACAACAACTAAGATTGATTCTTATATTCTACCGACATTTTTGTGATTATATTATTAGTAAGACAAAAAGCATGGAAGGTTAGAATAAAGAATGTGATGGGGGAAAGGCAGAAACAGATTTACAAGGCTGGAATTCTGATTAGTACTAATTTGACAAAAATCACAATCCTCGACGAAGCTGCTTAATTAGTTGTTGTTGTTGTGTGTGTGTGTGGCCCTTTTTTTTTTTTTTTAAAGAAAGATTTTTCCAGTCATTATTCTGCAGGATCACCACCTCCTCTGTTATTTCACGGTCAAACTTTAGAGTTTATGGTATGATGAGACATCCTGAAAAAGGACGGGATCTATTCAAATGAGATTAATTTTAAAATGGCAATAGGGGAAATAAGAGCTTCACAATTTACATTATCTAAGGTGTAACTACTATAATTCCTTGTACTCTAACGTCACTCTTTGCCTGCAGGTAATGAATAACAGAATTGTTGTCGAACAAACCTAAAACAGAAAAGATCGTTACTGTAAATACCACTTACATATCTCTTTCGATGCAGAGGATCTTCTAAATGAGGCAACTACTGAGTAAAGGTATCATCTTGCTCCGGAGTTAACTACCAGGTATGAATATGCAAGACATCCCAGAGAATTTTATGAAACAATAAGTTTATCCTTGGAACCCGTACGGATAAATACATAAGGTTCCAATTTATAGAGACTTTGGGCTCCAAATAAAAATTGAATTACAATTGATGAAGTTGGCCTAAGATGTGCCGGCTTACTTACTTGCCTAACTTGGCATTTTAAAAGTAACCTCTATATATCAAAGCAATATGCATTAAATTATTCCTCCTGGATGAATTCATTTGTAGGAAATAGATAGGTGGACTAATTATCATAGATACTAGAAGCATTATTGAAACAGGTTTGGTCATTAGCTATGAAGGCACGCAATTTATTGGTCAAGTGGATACATTAAACATACTTAAAAAAAACGAGGATTTGTGGGATTATCAATCAGAAAAGGACTCCAGTTGACATTAGAATTACTATTTCATAGATTCAATCTATTTAACAAGCATCCAAAATCTTGAAATCCAAAGTTCATAGCAAAATAATTATCAACAAGTTCATACTACTTGAGAACGTCTCTTGTGCAAATCTAAATAATCAAAACCACGTTTTTATTGCATATATCATCTCGCCAAAGTCCGTTTACCGTGCAGAGCCTTTTCCATCCTCCATAGTACCAAAGTCTCCCATCCTTCCAAGCCTTAAGCTTTGATTTCCATTCTCGACCACATGTATCGCGAAGCGCTATCTCAGGTGGGAGGCGAAGGTTGTAATCTTGAACGAAATCAACCGGCATAAACTACAATCAGAATGGGGAAAAGAAACAGTTAGTATAGTAATGAAACTGTGCGAGAAGAGCCAACAAAACTTACATTGTAAAGCTGTATAATTATGAAATATTTCACTCACCAATTCATCCCTTCTCTTTGGCCTAACAAAGGTGAGAAAATAAGGATTCTCTGGCCTTGAAACAGATCTTGATTCGAAGATATCATCATTTTGATAACTGGGTCCAGCATTCGCAACCTTACGTTTGCCCTTGTTAGTTTTACCTTCTTCTTCTAGCATTCCAAAGACAAATCCATGAGCAATGACTTCTAATTTTGTTAGTGAATAGTACAATTTCACCAAAAATTAAATAAATACTCTTTACATATCATTTTTTATTAGTCTATTTTGTTGGGACGAAGGGAGAAAATAAATGGACTAATTAGTGTAGAAAATAATTGATTATGTACCTGGAGGCTTCTCTGTTGTGGACTCTTGTACATCTTCCATTTCTTCTTCTTCTATCTTCTTCGTCATATACTTGCGTTAGTCCTGCTACATTCTTTTCAACTCCATGCTCTCCAAACAATTTTACATCGTAATGCAGATTCCCGTCATACTCAAAGACCAGAAAATCTGCTGGTTCTAAACAACTCTCTTCAACGAACTTCCCCCAACCATCAGCGAAGAAGAAATCATTCCCAATTTTCTTCACCTTAACTTCCCAAACTTTTTCATCTTGCCGTAAGAAAGCTGTTGTTGGTATCTTTTCTCTCATGTATGATGCATAAGCTCCAGGTATTTTCTTTCAAATAAATAAATAAATAAAAATCATGTACTCATTAACATTGTAATGAAAACGAAGGCTGTAAGGACTTCACAAAAAAAAACACAATGTCGACCAACAAGATTTCATTGACAATTTAACTGATATCTTAACCCTTTAAAAATACGAAATTATAAACCCACTTTCATACCAAATTCAGTTGGGTGCATTCATTCTCCAGATTTCTAAGCAATATTGTGTCAGATTTAGACTCTAGTGTATATTTACCAACCACAGAGAGAAAGTTGTCAAAGTTTCAAGCTGACCAAAACGATGAATACCAAAACATCAAAAGAGATTTAAGCAGATAAAAATAAGATTAATTGAAGTGGAAAAAGCTCACGATTCTCTTCGACGAAAGTATAGGGAAGTAAACTTTGAAGAATCCAAGAAATCTCTTCCTTGGCAGCTTATTGATCGTCATTCTTGATCCCAAAAAAAAAAAAAAATCAGGGGAAAAAACAGAACCCGCAAAGATATCAAAAGCAATTTCGAAAAAGAGTGAACCTCAAAACGAGTCATTGAACTATTATGTAATTCTAATACAGGTCATCAATCAAATTTATTTATATAACATGTCACCTTACTAAGTAAAAAATTTATCTAAGATCATTTTGTTAATTTTGGCCGTTAAATAGTGACGAAAATCTATTTTTCACATTCTTTTGGATTCACGGGTATTTTTCTCGTTTCCTTATTTTTAAATTTTTATTTTTTTTGAAAAAAATATTTTTTATTGAATTTGAGAATCCTGAGAACACCACTAAAGAGAATCCTCCAACTCCAAGTTGATTCTTCATTGAATTTGAGAGAGTAGCGCCTAGAAGTCTTGAAGGAGGATTAATTGAGGTGTTTGACCGTGGTACCAAGTCAAAGTTTGGATGCATAGTGTTTCGGTTTAAGATATCACATGGACAGACCCCTCACCCGCATGATGCGGGTTCGACACCGAGGGAGGGGACATGGGAACTCATTTGAAGCGTGTATCGAAAAAAAAAATAAAGAATGTGCTGGGGAAAGGCAGAAACAGATTTGCAAGGCTGGAATTCTGAATACTTGGAATTCTTTGTTGTCTCTCAGTTTGAATACTTGGAAAAAAAAAACCAAAAAAAAAGAAAATAAATAAATAAAGAAAGAGTAATGATACTCCGCGCGAAATTCTCGACGCGAATTGCAACTCGAATGAGCTGCCAAGCCAGCTTGTGTACTCCACGTAGGCTTTATCTTTTTTTAAAAACAATTTCTTTTTCCCATTGTATTACTAAGAAACTTTGACGACCAATCAGACGTTTAAGAAGCTCCTCTCTGGCGATCCAACCGTCCGACAACGGTCACCTCCGCCTGAAATTTTTCATCGGCCTCTAAATTCTTTGATTTGACAAATTTGATGAAACCCTCAAGCCGATTATGGATTATACTCAAATCAGAAGGCTCCTCGATAGGTTTCCGCCAGTGTACTCTTTCTAATTTAGGGATTCTCCGCCCTATTCCGGTGCCCGATGATGTTACCGATTGATACCTTTTTTTTAAAAAAAAAATAAATACTCCTCCGTTCACAAATAGATGTCGCTAGAAAAATTTCACAAAATTTAAAGAGACAATAATTATTTTATTAAAATATAATATAATTGTAGTCACAATAACATTTAGTTCTAATATCATTATACATTAAACATTAGTTTTAAGGATAGTATTAAAAAAATTGGCAAAACATGCATCGATTTGTGAGAACGACTTTATTTTAAAATATTTGATTTTTTTTCTAATGGAGAGAGTAAATGTCATCGCTCAATGAACCATGTAGGGTATTGGGATTGCTCGCAACGGATAAATTTTTCTTGGTGATTTCAATGTAAGTGTCTCAATTATTTTCCAATGGATGTTTTCTGGACTGGCTTTGATACTATACAGAAATTCATGGGGTTTTACCTCAAAACCAATTGGTAATGAGGGGAGTAACACATATACTTATATATTGATATCTGTCTCTCTCAACACCGATGTGGGACTGGGATTCTCAATACTCTGCACATCATATTTCTGGTTATCACTTGCCAATACAACATCGGTATTTCCGGTTCAAAGAAAAGCAATTGAAACTTTTTTGGAGGAAACTTTTGGGAACAGTTTGATAATACGGCTCCTTTTCTCATCCCATCCACCCAACTGTCTTGAGCCACCAAGACTTCACTAAACGCAAGCATAACTCTTAATATAGTTGGCAGGCAATGTGATGGTAAGATGTACGTAGACATTACGTTATTGAGTTAGTGCAGGTCTTGGTTATAATGAAATCTAAGTTAAAAATGAAGAATAATCAATTTTTGGTTGGTGGTAGAGATGTTATATATGCTTATATGAAACAAAACAGTAAGAAAGATTGCAATTCCAAAAAAAAAAAAACAGTTAGCAACAAGTATTATTGGATACCTAAAGACCAAAAGTGACTGCAATTCATTATTAGCAACTTTTCATTTTCCATACACATGGTAATATACACTTCTTGCGGCAACCTAAAGACCAAAACCTCTTCGGCTTTATGGTCAGCTACTAAAAGAAGAAAATGAAGCTACAAGTTTTCGAGAATAAATGTCTAAATCAGTTGATTTTGACCGTGAATATATGATCACCAAAACAACCCCGCCTCCACCAAAGGCTTGATTAAAACTGAACCAATAATTCGACAGAACGAATTCGGATGGATTCCCAAGGTAATAATACTTGGTGTGATCGTACTTTGAAAGAACTTCAACCAAATTATCCATGAAAAATACCGTGTTGTCGTCACCCATGATTATCCACCTTATTAGGTCTCGATCATGTTCCACTTGGCGAAACAGCTCCAAAATCCCATGAACTATTCGTACAAAAACAGGGCTCTTGTGCTTGACTTGGTCTAATATGCTGCTAATGTTGTCGTTGAGCCTGTAAGGAGGAGATTTCTGGGACCAAGGGAGAAGACTTCCTTGGGGAGGTATATCGAGATAAAGGTAGCCTTTTAATTGGTTAGGCCTCCACCATGATTCAATGATGTCCCGCCGGAAATGGTACATTTTATTGGATGCTAGTAGGTGCTTGAGAGTCGTCGTCGTGGCCATCGTCCGGCCAAAATCATCATGATTTGATCTTGACAAAGAACCAAGACTATCGTAGATATAATTACCTCTGGGATTGTTGAAGATGAAAACATAGATGAAGAAAATGAGAGTTCTTGAAGACAGCACTAAAGAAAATCCTCCTCCAAGTCGCTTCTTCTTCATATCCCGTGATGTGTGGCCTAGACAGGATCATTCGCGCCTTTAGTACTATATTAGTAATAAAGTATATAAACTTCAAGGACGATATATACATAATGCACGAGCTTTTTTGTTCTGGAACCCAAGTCGAAGTTCTACATCGAGGGTTTTTGTTTCAACTCAAATGAACTATAATTAATAACGTGCCAGGATCGAATACCATTAAAGCAACAACATGGGGGTCATCATCATTATAATTAATAGACTGTTCATTCCAGATATCGTAGAGTTTTGAAAGGCATGGTGGAGAAGCTAGTTTAATTTGCATGGGTTGGGATTTTTACCAATCAATTGATACTCCCTCCGTCCCATAATTATTGTCCAGTTTTACTAAAATGAAAGATTTTATAGTTGGTCAAACTTAACTACATTTTACCTTAAACAACCAGATATACCCCTACATAAGTAATTGTTCAACCACTAAGATTTTATGGATAATGTTTTTTACTAAGGACAAATGTGTAACTTGATCCATAAAAAGTCAAATTGGACAATAATTTTGGGACAAAATTTTTTGGCAAAGTGGACAAGGGAGTACTAGCTAATTGTTGTGATTTGATAGAGTATTAATTTACGTCTACGAAAATTTACATTGTTTATTAATGAAGCTGCTAATTAGGATTTCAATCGTAGCAGGAAAAACTTAGTCGTACGACCTCTGTGTTTGTGTGTGTGTGTTTTAATTAAACTCTTTCTTTTCCCTTCATTATTCTTTCGTGCTTCACATCCTTTTTTGCTGTTTCGCTTCAAAATACGTGTGTGGTATGCTAAGACGACCTCTTAAAAAGAATTACTGTAGATGTTCGCTCGAAATTATCTCAGGATTCTAACCAAAATAAAAAGGAGAAGACAAAAAATAAAAATAAAAAAAATTATGATTAAGTAAAAAGACTCATTCATATACCAATTTCAAAAAAGAAAATAAAGACTAATTCATATAAATTTTTAAACATAAAGATCATGGTATGTACTCCTCCCGTCTTTTTTTAAAAAAAATTACATTGATTTTTCACACATTACAAATTTCAAAACTAAACGTGAACTTTTTTTTTTTTTTTTTTGGAGAAAGTAGTAAAGATTTGATGAGGTTACAGTTTGATGCTCCTTTATTCCTAGATTTTCATGAGTCACGTGAAGATTCTGCTGTATTTTTCTTTGATTTTTTCACGAACACATGCGGTCATGTAATGTGGAGTTGTGGATCTATCATACAAATGTGGATCATGTAAATTGCCTCCTCAATTTTTAGTGAAAATGAGGTAATACTTTTTAAAATTTACTTTTCTTTGTATATTTGTACACTATACCGGATGGCCGAAAATATTATCTTTATTATCAATCTAAATTCAAGTTGGCTATTTTGTAAGAATGCTTTCGTAATAATAATACTACTAGTGATTTTATAGTAAGAAGAAGAAATGGTTCGAAAAAATAAAGAAGAAATATGAAAAATACATTGACTTTATCAAGCGGCTTTTACAATAAAAAAAAATCAGAAGATTCAAAAAGATTCAGAACGTTAACGATGGCCCCACCTTTTGATATCTGATATTTATAATAAAGATTTCCACTTCTTCAGTTGTAACTGGAGTTCCATTTTACTAGCCGTTGAGAACTCAACTTTCCTCTCTCTCCCGCTCCTTCAATTTATCACTTCTTTTTTCTCTTTCCAGATCCAGAAGGTGGATCCGATGGCAACCTCAGTAGAATCATCATCCTCCCCACTAGCTGTCTCCCTGGGCAAGGTCTGTTTTTAATTTCGTGGTGTTTACTCAATTAATTAATGGCATAAATGATACTACTATGGTTAATTCATTAATTAATTTTCGAGTGCTTCAGCCTTAATTGTTTGCTTGCTATGAATTACAGGAATCAGAAACTTTAATGGGTTCTCCTTCTCAATTTAGTCCGTCTTCTGATAAGCGTTTCTGGAGCAATCTACGCAGCCGGGTCGATTCCCTTTTGGAAAACCGGAAGCCAACTCCGTTTCCTAATGTACAGGTAGTGAGAATCTTCTGAATTCTTACTGAGATTCTTTTTTTCATTGCTGATTCATACTGTATCTGTTAGCAAAAAGGGTTGTTGAGCTTGAGTGAACAACGTATTTTGCAGAAGGAAGGAGCTAATGAAGGGGTTAAGAGATTGAAGGAGGATTCGATGCTTCTGCTTAGAGGGTTCGATTCTGTTGCTCACACTCTGTCTCAGCTTTCCAACAATCTTGAAAATGCCCTTCAGGTTATTTTGTTGAAACTTTTGATTTCTTTGTAAATTGATTGCTGTTCTTTTAAAAATTACAATAGGAAGTGACCGTAATTGTCAATCTGAGAGGTAAAGATCAAATCTTTGGCACTAATCTGCACTGTTTAGTTTCTCCAATAATGAACGTTGGACTGAGACAAGCAAATTGGGGGTAATAGTGTAAGTAATATGTACCCTTTTTCCAGAGAGATAATTGAGATATGTTGGTATCAAATTGAGGTGGTTTTCAGTGATGTGAGTTGAATGTGGTAAAATCTTGTTGACAGGGGGCTACACAGCTGGCTAATGCTCCCACGCTGACTGAAATTCTTCAATGCAAATTGGAGGGAGCCAGAAAAGATGAGCGAAAGCCAAATAAGGGAAATGAAGATGAGGCAACAGAGGAAGAGAATCATGAAGAAGGAAAGAGGGGACAAAAGAGGAAGCTTGATGCTGAAGAGTGTTGTGATGAGGATCAAACCGAAGAAGATTTACTCAAGAAGAACACCAAAAGTTCAAAAGAATTAGGAAAGCTTAATAAAGCCAAAAATGTTGGTATCATCATCAGATTTCATCTTTTTGGTACCCAAAAAAGAAAAAAAAAATGATGGGGTAGCATAACTTTGCGCTTTTCATTTCTTTTGCAGATTGCAATTTCAATGGCTACAAAAGCTGGTACACTTGCAAGAGAATTAAAATCAATCAAATCAGATTTGTGCTTTATGCAAGAGCGTTGCAGTCTACTGGAGGAGGAGAACAGAAGGCTTCGTGATGGAATTGCAAAAGGGATTAGACCGGAAGAAGATGACCTGGTATTTTCTTCTCTCCCTTTCCTTTTTCTTTTGCTACTTTAATCAGGAATTCAGGATTATGGAATAGAAGAAACCAGATTTTGATAGCTTCTTCTGATGAAGGAAATGGTTGATAAATTGTGTTCAGGTGAGGCTTCAATTAGAGGCACTTCTAGCGGAAAAATCAAGATTAGCCAATGAAAATGCAAACTTGACAAGGGAAAACCGATGTCTGCACCAACTGGTGGAGTACCATCAGCTTACAACGCAAGATCTCTCTGCATCTTACGAGAACTTAATAACCGGAATGTGCTTGGATTTCTCTTCTCCAACAACTCCAGCAGCGGAAGAAGAAGACAAGGAAAATTGTGGTGAAGATGTTGATGATTATGCAGAGAATCCAAGACGCCCAAAAAGGGTTCTGGGATTATCTAAATCATTGGATGAATGCTACGACGAACTGTGATCAATTCTTAAGGCACAAAATAAATGAAAAAAATAAATGAAGTAGTCCAAATAACATTATATTATACATACATTTTGTTGTACGTTTTATGTAAACGAAATTCGGAATTGCAATCTATTTGCTGCTCCTTGTGAATTTCGTTTTTTTTTTTTAAATTTCTGATTTTTTTTTATAACAAAACAAAGAATATACAGATATATTACTTCCGTTTTTTTTTTTTTTGGTGCAAAAACAAGTATATTTACTTAATTTCCTGAGTCCTGGCAATTAGAATCAGTTCAATAACTGCGAGAGAGCCGTAATATAATTTGAGTTAAGAATTGGCAAATCATATACTCCCTCTGTCCCAAAATTATTGTATACTTTGATATTTCACTTTTAGTACAATTTGAACTAGAAATGAAAACTCAAATTGGACAATAATTATGGGACGGAGGGAGTATAATTATAGCCGAAACTGATGTGAAAATGCATCATTCAATTACAAAAGTTTGTGAATCTCCCCTTGACTGAAAATACATCCTGAATATTCAGTTGCAGAAGTTTGTTACTTGATCCTACTAATATTACCAACCTAATAAACAAAAGAAGTTCAAAAGGTTGCCCTCCATCAAAAGGAATATTCTCGGAACTTCCATTTACATCTTCCTCCTAGAATATCTCCTGCTAAATGAACGGGCTGCATTGTTCTTTTCATCAACATCAACTGAACCCGGAGCATCATGAGTAGCGGTTATATCCACCAAATTAGTCTTACTTGCTGTTACGTGGGAAGCTAAACTCGCTATTGTTTCGTTGGCTTTCATTAAAGCCATAGTGACATTGATCTGCACAAACAGTGACAAGTTTTATACATTAAAAACGAACAAAAAGTTTACCAAAGAACCTGTAGAACCATATGCAAAAAATGGAGCATTTAAGTAGCACAGAATTAACAACTTACAAAATTATACAAGAGAATCAAGCGCAGGATGCTTTAAAATGCATGAATCCAGGTACAAAACTTAATAAAGTATTCATCCATTTAATCTTCATTTTTATATCTAATAGTTAATACAAGAGGAGGCCCAACGCTTCTTTACTTAATCACAGTAGATAGCAGGATAAGCCTCTCATATTGCAATTCAGCACATGACAAATTAGACTTTGCCAAGGATGAGCTGATGAAGGATGAAGCGAATGAAATATACCACCTTAGTACATAAAAGTTACTACATATGGTGAGAGTGAGACACAACCTAAAAATAGAAATATTAATTTGCTCAAACTGAGGACATATGAAAAAACAAAGAAAGTTTTACCAATCAGCCAATAGAATCAAATGTACAACCGAGCATTTAAGCAGCATAGATTTAAACGATACATAAGAGCAATGTTAACTATGGAAAATTAAATCCAGGAGAATCAAGCTCAGGTTGGATTAACAAGCAAGAACCTAGGTGCAGACTACCTTCAGAAGTATTTGTCCATTTAATCGACATTTGTATAAAGGGGCTAATAATATAAGAGGAGGCTCAATGCTTCTTCAACCAACCCTATCAGGAAGAAGAATAAGCCTCACAATGCAGTTCAGGGTGTAAGAAGTACAGTCCACTTATGAAGAATGAAGTGAGTGAAATATAGACCGATTGTAAATAAAGTTAAATATGGTCAGACACAAACACTTAGAAAAAATGGGTGCTAACAAGAATGGAAACTCTGCACAAAACAGACACCTACTATACACCAAAAAATAAAAAAACTATAATCAGATAACTACCAAAATAAACCAGTAGGCTAGGTTAGACTCCCATGATCCAGACAGAATTATGTAATCAAATACAACATCTGAATATAGCAGTGAAAGGAATGAAGTTATACCGTTTCATTTTTCTGTTTGGCCAACTCCAAACTGTGGGCGAGCTCCTGATTTTCTTTCATCAGTTCCTCAATCTATAATTTTGGAGAAAACAACATAGATAAAAAATAGATGCACAAAGAGACAACAAGTAATTAAAATTAAATAACACCAGCTGTAAGTTGAGATGAACGAAACCTTCTTCTGCGACTTAAAATAGAGGTTCCGATACTGAGCTTCCACATTTGAAGTTTCACTTGAAAAAAGTCCCTAAACAATAGTTCAGAAGCAAAATTGTTATGATCAGGGATGAACATGAAGTTGAATATAGGCCGTCTGTAGAACTATATACCTGAGACTGAAATTCTTTAACAGACTGAACAAGAAAGTCAATCTTTCTTTCCATTCTCTCAAAATCTGTTGGGGTAGGCTCGGAGTTGAACTGTTCATCAAGTGGCACTTCTTTTTCATTGATGATGATTTTGCTTTCTGATCCTCCAATTTCTGCATGGGCTGGCTCTGAGCTTATTAGTTCAATGAATGGCTCATCTTCTTCTTCATTGTCATCAAGTTCAATCTCTTCCAATGGCATCTCTTTGTTTGTCGCTCGTGTTTGCAAGTTTGACAGTCGTCCTGAACGCCTAAGAGGTTTTGTCTGCATTACCTTTTTCCTTGAAGGTATAAGAGCAGGACTTTTCTGGACATTCTCTATTGTTTCCTCATGGGGCTTGGAAATCTCAATCAACAATAAAATCATACAGCCCAATTAGGGTAAGACATATAATGCTGAAACGGGCACTAACAAATACTATGATTTAACTTGCAATAACATAATATGAGAACATTTAACTTGTTCTGTAATCAATCTCCCTAAAACATCCTTGAGCAGGGTAAAATGTTGTGAGAAACTTAAAGATGAAACCTTTAATCCCCTCCACCATAGGAAAAACTTTGAGGATAAGGGGAAAAAAAGAAATCACCAAAAATACCACAGGCCTCCCTCAAAACCACAACCTAGTTTAGGCCCTTTACAGTTTGTTCTAAGTACTTGGTTCTTTGTACCATACCAAAACAATTTTCTACATTTTTCAGAGCAAAATCAAAACCAACAAAAGTCAAAAACCTCTATCACCAAAACAATAATTTAGGCTCTTTATAGGTAGTTCTCAGTTCTTGGTACCATTCCAAGACAATTTCCCACATATTCTGAGCAAAATCAAAAAACCAACCAAAGTTACAAACTTTCTAACCAAAATCTTCTTATTCTTGGTCGATCAACCCAACATTACGCTCCCCACCCCGGACCACAGAAGAAACAAAAAATAAAAAAAATGTCTACATATCAAACAAACTAGAAAACCCCTGTTAAGGGGAAAGCACCGGACCGCCATCAGATAATCAATTAACGGCGGATATCCGACATGCATGCACACAGAACCACAAAGCGGAGTCTAAACAACCAAAACAACTAAAACATACAAAGATAAACAAATTTTTCAAACAGATTACTGTTTGCTAAAGGTCTGAACTTCATCTGTTTTTGCTCTAGGATTAAACATTCTTCGTTCTCCGGATATTATATGATTTGATACTTGGTGAAAAAAACTTCAAAACATAAAAGCAGCAGCAGAAAGTAAAGACGAGACATACCACATTGTCCTGGGGATCAATCTTGGCCTTTCGCTTGGTTCTTGCCATTTTTGCCTTGGAAAAATTCAGGGTTTTTCGCAATCACAGGGGAAAAGAAGGTTTTTGAACTCTTTTTGATGAAAGACTGTAGAGAAGACTGCAGAGAGGAGGGGACTCAGCAGTCAGCAAGTGAACAGGTTAGGTAGTAAAGTAAATGAGTCGTCATGTGTCAATCCCAATTTGACCGTCCCGCGTCGTATCTCTCTCTGACACCTTCCCGATAACTTCTTTTAGCCTTTTTAGGAACATTTTGAAACCTCATCAATTCTTGAAGAAATTTGTTTGAACCACAAGTAAATACTATAGTTCTATTTTTGTACCCCTACAGTCCTACTATCAATACAAAATATACTAATGCAAACATTACTGTCATGAGATTGCATATACTAGTAACTTTTATTAGTGAATGGTGTATCATTTTGTTAATGGTTGCATAATTTTATATTCCCTCTGTCCTATAATTATTGTCCAGTTTGGATTTTCGTTTTTAGTTTAAATTGTACTAAAAGTTAAATTTCCAACTGGACAATAATTTTGAGACAAAGAAAATATAAGAAGTCTACTTTCACCAAATGATATCTTTACGACTATTATTACATATAGTGCCTGCAACAGTAGATGAATAAAAGTGGTAAATTTGATGACATTAAATTACATATTGTTTGTTGTTTCCTTAAAAAAAAAAAACAAATTAAATTGAGTTTCAAGATTTGTACTAGTGAACTATTTTTCAAAATTTGAGTTTCAAAATTCAACACAATTATTTTTTCAGAACTTAGAATATAAATGTTGTGATTATAATCAAGTCGAGAGGTCCGTCTTTTTCGCGATTCTGTTTATTGAAAAAATAGTCACATCTTTGGTTATAGTAATGTTTTATAAACTGTCATGCTACCTTTTTTTTTTTTTTTTTTTTTTCCCTTTTTGGGTGCAAAAAGAATTCTCAAACAGCCACACAAAAGTTAAGAACCGGATAAAACATCGAACCATGTTAACTAAAAGTAAAGAAATGAGATAATTTGCTTCACGAGAAACTTTGGAAGATGTCGTCTCAGATGCGATGATTTCAAGGTGCACGTATATAATGAAATAGACTAAAATGTTCAAATGGTCTCTTACATTTGGGTCTACTTGAATTTACGTCTCTTACATTCACATTTCAATATCGTTGTCCCAAACATTATGTTTTCACACTTTTTTGGTTCCATTCACTGTTTCTGACCATCGACATGCCGGAATCAGGGGTATTTTTGTCTTTTAATTTAATTTAAATTTTTATTAAAATTTAAATCATTAAAAATATTTTAAAATTCAAATTTCATTATTTAATTGTTAAAATATTATTTATTAATTAAAAATATTATTACAATTTTTAAATTTATCAATATTTTCAAAATTACTTTTTTTATTTACTATTTACTTTAAGTACACAGTAAATAGTAATTATGTTGCACTTTTAACTTTGGGCCCATAGTAACTTAAAAAATTAACCAAGTTACAGTAAATAATTCAAAATTCAATTATTTTTTTTAAAAAAAGAAAAATAAAAAACAAAACTAAGATTTTCTTTTACCTCTGACTGCTACAGTAAACCCTAAATGGTAATTTTATTACACTTTTAACCTTGTACCCACTGTAACTTAAAAAATATACCGAGTTACAGTAAATAATTCAATTTTTTTAAATAAAAAAAAAACAAAACCAAGATTTTTTTTTACTTTGACCGCTACAGTAAACCCTAAATGGTAATTTTAATACACTTTTAACCCTGAACTCACTGTGACTTAAAAAATTTACCAAATTACAGTAAATAATTTAAAATTTAATTTCTTTTTAAAAAAAAGAAAGGCAAAACCACGATTTTTTTTTACTCTGACTGCTATAATAAACCTTAAATGGTAATTATGTTACACTTTTAACCTTGGACCTACTGTAACTTAAAAAATTTACCGAGTTACAGTAAATAGTTTAAAATTTAATTTTTTTTTCTAAAAAAAAAGGAAAAACCAAGATTTTTTTTACTCTGACCGCTACGTTGCTTTTTAAACGTTAGACCTACGATAACTTAAAAAATTTATCGAGTTATAGTAAATAATTCAAAATTTAATTTTTTTTTAAAAAAGGAAAAAATAAAACAAAGTAATTGACCGCTACAGTAAACCCTCATATTGCACTTTTAACCTTGGACCCAATGTAACTTAAAAAAATTATCTAGTTACAGTAAATAATTCAAAATTCAACTGTAGCAGTCAAAGTAAAAAAAATCTTGATTTTACTTTTTTTATTTTTTTAAAAAAATTTGAATTTTGAATTATTTACTCTAACTCGATAAAATTTTTAAGTTATAGTGAGTCCAAGGTTAAAAGTGTAACATAATTACTATTTAGGGTTTACTATAGCGGTCAGAGTAAGAGAAAAATGGTTTGGCTTTTTCTTCTTTTTTAAAGAAATTGAATTTTGAATTATTTACTGTAACTCGGTAAATTTTTTAAGTTACAGTGGGTCCAAGATTAAAAGTGCAACATAATTATTATTTACTTTGACCTAAGATAAATGATAAACGAAAAAATTAATTTTGAAAATAATGTAAATTTTAAAATTTTATATAATATTTTTCATTAATAAATAATATTTTAACAATTAAATAATGAAATCTGAATTTTAAAATATTTTTACTGATTTAAATTTTAATAAAAATTTAAATTAAATTAAAAGACAAAAATACCCCTGATTTCGGCATGTTAAGGGCCGGAAACAGTGAAATGGGACAAAAAAGTGTGGAAACATAATGTCTAGAAATACGATATTGAAATTTTAATGTAAGGGACGTAAATTCAAGTAGGCCCAAATGTAAGGGACTATTTGGATATTTTAGTCTAATGAAATATATAAGAGATTTATCATACACACAACAATGTACAGTACTATTTCATCTGTCCCAAAATTATTGTCCAATTTGAGATTTCACTTTTAGTACAATTTGAACTAAAAGTGAAAATCCAAACTAGACAATAATTATGGGACGGAGGAAGTACTTTCGTGTCTACATAATCTCTTGTTTTTACGCATAAACTCTATGTCAATGTATATAATGTATTGTCTTCAAAAGTCACCAGCAATCAGCTACTCGTACATAAAAAAAGGGACCGAAAAAAGAAAGGCCTAAAGGCTTAAGAACTAGAATCTGAAGCCCAGCCCAAATTTGATCATCGAGGCCCAAATATGTACAAATGTCGCATTCAGACACTTTACAGAGAGAGAAGAGAGCGAAACGCAAAACACGCAGAGAACCTTCAAAAGTTGCCACCCACACATCCCAATACAAACAGATAAGCCTTTTTCCCTCCACTTCCCCCAACCACCCCTCGCCGTCACGCTCCGCCGTCCTCCGCTCTCCCGCCGACGACCTTTCTAAACCAACCACCGCCCGCCGTCATCTCTATGGTATTATTAACTTGTCACCTTCGCACCTTCACTCAACCACATGGTCCGCATTCACTGTATAACCTTAACCCGAGAATCCACTATCATCCGCCATACTTCTTCAAACAACCACGCCATCGACGTTCCAATTCCGGCCAAGCTTTGAAATCTCGCCGCGGGGATTTTACGATTCTTAGCTCGTTTAGCCAGCCACCTCCGCAACAGCCTCCCAGAACACTGTTTCCCGGCGGTTATAAGAGGCCTGAGATTAAAGTGCCAAATGTGGTGCTCTTTGTGAGTACCGAGGAAGTCTTGGGGGAAAGGAATGAAGGTCTTGATCTTCTTGATAAGGCAGTGGCTAATTCTTTGGTTGGAATTGTTGTGCTCAGTGGCGCTGGAGCAAGCGTTGGCCGGTTGTATGAGGCGGCTTGCTTATTGAAGTCGGTGATCAGAGACCGGGCGTATTTGCTCGTCGACGACCGTGTCGACATTGCTGCCGCCGTCAATGCCAGTGGAGTTTTACTCTCTGATCAAGGTCAGTTATTCGTTCCTCCTCTGATTCCTTATTAATTGCCTGCCTAGAGTACTACTGTTTTTTTTTCAATTGAAATTGTAGATTTAAAATTTCTTCATTTTGAACAGGTCTTCCCGCAATAGTGGCTAGGAACATGATGATAGATTCGAAGTTAGATTCTGTAGTTCTTCCCCTGGTAGCTAGAATCGTTCAGACGTCCAATTCTGCTTTAGATGCATCTGTGTCTGAAGGAGCTGACTTCCTGATATTCACTTTTCGGGGAGATAGCCCTAGGGAGGATTTGGTGTCGTCTGTGTTTCAAAATGTGAAAATTCCTATTTTTATCATGTTTGATTCACTTAGAGATGATAAAAAAACTTTTGATGAGGCATCATACTTGGTGAAATCTGGAGCTAGTGGATTAGCTTTGTCGTTGCAAGATTTGAAGTTCTTCGGTTGTGATGATTCTGGCAAATTGTATCGTAATGTGTATGCATCGGGCAGGACTGTGGATGAAAAGGTTGACGGGATGAATCTCATAGATGTAAATAACGGTTACTCTGGGAAGTCGGGGGTGGCAGGTTTTACCAAGATCGAGGAACGAGAAAAGAAGTTTGTGGAAACTGAAAGATCCATTCTGCTCGAAGCCATTGGTGTCATGCAGCGAGCTGCTCCTCTGGTGATCTTTTAATCTTTGCATACTGGTAGCTAAATTTATATGCAGATGCATATGTATTTCACTCCCTGCCTCTTGCTAATATGGATTTCTATTTAACTTTCAATTTCCAGATGGAGGAAATTTCTCTTCTCGTTGATGCTGTTTCTCAACTTGATGAACCGTTTATGCTGGTTATAGTGGTAATTGAGTGCTGAACTTCAAGAAATTCTGGTTCCAGGATTATAAATTGGTATTAGCTCTGAATTTTGATTAATCCTTTCTTCTTTTTTTCATCTAGTCTAGGCCTAAGAGAAACAGTTACTTTTGTTTATCGCAGCTATATTTTTTGATGCATGCTAGGGTTTGTATTCCTCTTATTTCCCAATCATATAATTTTTTTTTAATTCTGACTGTTTTTCATGGGGTTTCCTTTACAAGGAAAAGAATGCTCCGCATAACACTTTAAACTCCACTTATTGGGTGAAAACTTGCATTTCTACTTGGATATGTAGCCATATTGTGAACTATGACTTGATCTACTCCATTTGTGGGTTGCGGGAAAGGTTCAGGCCATTATGTACACTGCCTTACCTCATATTTCTGTAAGAAGCTACACATTTATGTGTTAATGAAATAGCTGTCTGGTTGTCTTACTGGATTCTAAGTAACTTGCTTAAGTTTTAACTTTGGATGTGAAAATGGTTGATCAAGAATCTAATAACTCAGCTGCGGGGGAGATGATTCTTTCTTTTTCCATTACTAGGGAGAGTTCAATTCTGGGAAATCAACAGTAATAAATGCTCTTTTGGGGGACAGATACCTGAAAGATGGAGTTGTTCCAACCACCAATGAGATCACCTTTCTACGCTACTTAGGGACTGAGTTTTCTGAGCCAGAGCACTGTGAAAGGCACCCAGATGGTCAATATGTTTGCTATCTTCCTGCTCCGATTCTTGAAAATGTGAGTTGCTTCCTTTTTTCTCTTTGCTGCATACACTCCACACAAATTTCTGAAGTTGAGAACGTCAGCTTTAGGCACTGTTGCTTGGAAATCATCTCTAAATTGATTTTACCCATGGGTGCAATTTTAATATGATTCTAATAATAAATCAATAGTTATTTATTTCTTTTTTTTTTTTTCCCTTCAAACAGATGATAATTGTTGATACTCCTGGAACTAATGTGATTCTTCAACGGCAACAAAGGTTGACCGAAGAATTTGTGCCGCGTGCAGACTTAATACTTTTTGTCTTGTCTGCTGATCGCCCATTGACCGAAAGTGAGGTATACTTGTTATCTTGTTCCAGGATGTTTTGTGGTTGGGATGGCTTTCAAAATGCTCGCACCCCCTCTCTCCTTTCACAATACTCATTTATCAGTTTGATGACATCTTGTATGACTGTGGAATCAACAGATAACCTTTCTTCGTTACACCCAGCAATGGAAGAAGAAAGTTGTTTTCGTTCTCAATAAAGCTGACATTTATCAGAATAATGTTGAGGTAGGTTCAAGATGTTCATACTGGAGCAGAACTTGATTTGTTTAGTGGTGGATTTAGCTGAAAAGCTACACCGTCTATAATTAATTTAATGTTAGATTGTGTCTTAATGGATTGCTGATGCAGCTTGAAGAAGCCATTGGATTTGTTGAGCAAAACGCACGTAAGTTGTTAAACGTTGAAACAATTACATTGTATCCTGTGTCTGCTCGTGGTGCTCTGGAAGCAAAGCTTTTACATGGCTCAAATGCTGGAGAGCACAATGGACAACTTACAACAAACTCTAATTGGAGAATAAGTAGCTTTAATGAACTTGAAAAGTACTTGTTTAGCTTTCTGGATGGATCAACAAGTACAGGGATCGAAAGGATTAAGCTTAAGCTTGGAACCCCTCTTGCTATTGCTGAGCAGTTACTGTCATCCTGTCAGAAGATTGTCAGAGAAGAGAACCGTAAAGCTAAACAGGAATTGACATCATTAAATAAACTAGTTGATGGTGTGAAAGAATATGCACTGAAGATGAAAAGTGAAAGCATTTATAGGGAGAGACAGATGTTGTCCCTGGTATGATTGTATGAGCCTTAGTTACACTGTCACACCTATATTGAGTCCTTATTTCCTTTTTCTTGTATTTCTTTTGAAATTTATGAGTATAGGAAGTTATTTATCAGAACTTTTGCCTCCTTTTATCTCTGTAGATTAAATCTACCCAGTCACGGGCTGTCAAAGTTGTAGAATCAACACTGCAGTTATCAAATATCGATATTGTGGCCTCGTACGTATTCAAGGGAGAAAATTCTGCTGCGATGCCGGGAACTTCAACTGTCCGGAATGACATTATTGGGCCGGCAGTTTCTGAAGCGCAGGTTAGCCTCATTCTTTTCTTTTTGCCAAAGTCCATCGTGTTCTCCACTCCTTTCCCTCTTTTCCTGAAGGAGTGGGCTTTTCAAGAACTTGGATCCATTTTTTATATGTTTTTTTCAATAAGCTCGGAACTCATTGGAGTTGATGAAAAAATAGTTCGTATATAACTGAAGTCAGCATTTTTTGGGTGTAGGATCTAATCGGGGAGTATCTGGCATGGTTACAATCAAGCAATGCTCGTGAGGGAATATCTTTTAAAGAGGTTTTAGCAGATAGATGGGCATCATTTGTTGATCCACCGAAACAGGTTCAACTTGAAAATAATCACTTGCTGGAGGCAAGATGTGATAACAGCAAGAAAGTGTTGGAGAATTTCAGTGTTGCTGCTGCTTGTAAGTTGTTTGATCAAGAAATTCGTGAAGTGGTAAGTTCTTTTGTATATTGAAGTTGATCAACATAATTTCCCTTTCTTAATCATCACATGTAGTTAGTCATTGTTCTTACTTGATCTGAAGTTTTGGATGTGACGTATCAATCTCTCAAACTGCATTCTGCAATGAGTATGTTCTTTTTGAATTTTGGCTTGCTCGAGAATGAGTATGTTCTTATGTTGGCATACAATTTAGAGCTTTTTTCTAGATGTTTCTCATGGAAAGCACGGGTGCCTTCCATTTTAGAGAGACACAGTTTAGATTCTTGATGTTGAGAAGATTAGAGCTGACATGTACAAATGCTCTTCGCAGTTCTTAGGGACTTTTGGTGGACTAGGAGCAGCTGGTTTATCTGCATCCCTCCTGACATCTGTGCTACCAACAACTTTGGAAGATCTCCTTGCTCTGGGTATTTGTTCTGCTGGCGGGTAATGGATCTTTCTCCTGTGTTCTTCAACAGTATAGAATCATGCAAGTTGTTGGGGTATCGTGGAATAATTTTGTCTGTACATCTCTCAATAAGTAGGTATCATCTTATGCTAATTCTTTCCGGTAGCATTAAGGGGGCACCTGGTTGGGGGGTGTGAAATGAACGGAATGGGAGTGAAATGAAATGGTGTTGCTTGGTTGGCTGGGATTCAATCCAGCATAGTAATTTCACATGGATTCATTCCAAAAAATCCATTCCCAGTAAAATTGGCGGGTTTGGGAGAACTCCTATCATAATTACTTCTTTTCTCTTGTTACCCTTTGTCTTCTCTCATCCACGGTCCACCACCCTTTGCCATCAGCCCATCACCAGCCCCCTCCACCGACCTCTTCGTCTTCTTCTTCTCCTTCACATTCTTACTGCTCTTCTTCATCTTCCCGACTGTAGATTTCATTGCTTACTGGCAGGTCTGTTTTTTTTTTTTCCCCCTGGGTTTTTTTGGTGGCAAATCCATTGTCGTTAACTTTCAGAGCTTTATTTTTGGATTGATTAATCAACTTTAACTCAAATTTCAATGAATTCATTGTTCTTTTCACGTTGAACCACCATTTCACCTGAGCCTTTAATAGCCTTATCCAATCCTAATTTGGTCAATCCCTTCAATGGCCTATTCCTTTAATTCCCAATAAATTGGATTACAATACTCCCAGAAATTTTGTAAAACAAGGATTTAAAAGTTTCTCGGTAAGAACCGTCATCGAAGGTGGTGGATCTGATGTACACTTTGCCTTGAAAAGCCTTGAGCTGGCGGCAGCTTTCTATGAATGACTCTACCGAATATATTGGTGATTTTTTGGTCGAACAGTTAATTTAGCTGGAGGCTTTTTTTGCTGTAATGGTAGGAAAAAAATTATTTGAGGTAAGGATAAAAATGAAATTTTGCTTCCACACCCATGCATGTGTTTGCATGAACCAAACAGTTGAATTTGAGTTATGACACCCTTTGCTATTATTCCAAGTAATAAATCTCATATGCAAACCTTTAGAACCCATTGAACCAGGAACCCCCTAAATCTTCCGGTTTATTCAGCAAAATTCATACAGAATATAGTTGTCTGGTTGTGGGGGGAATGGCTTGTTTTAGTATTTGTGTGCATGACTGCTTTGTTTCTAGCAGCTTTTAGCATGTGTAAATAATGGGACTTATCATACTGACAAAACCTTTTTTTTCCATCTTTTGGCTAGTTTTGTAGCAATTTCCAATTTTCCTGCCCGTAGGCAGGTGGTTATTGGCAAAGTGAAGAGGGCAGGAGATGCATTAGCCCGTGAACTGGAAGAGGGAATGCAGAGGGATCTCTCTGAGACAATTAATAACTTTGAAAAGTACATTAAGTTTATGAGCGGGCCGTATCAAGAAGTTCTAGAGCAAAGGCTGGATAAACTCTCTGGCACTTTAGATGAGCTCACAGACATTGAGAACAAACTTCAAAAATTGCGAATTGAGCTTGAAAATCTCCATATGGTGGAACTTTGACTGAGTATATCCACCTTTGATGTTGTTTCATGCTGCACATAGATGAGGTAACTGTAATATCAGAAGTATAGTTATTATAAGTTTTTATTCCTTTGGTTACTAGATTTTGGGGACAGATCTGTTTTTCTGTAAATATTTTACATATCTTGGGTGTAGGTATCCTTCAATAATTGCTCTCGTTTCCTTTGGTAAAGTAGTAACCTTGTAAATTGTCTACCGTATTGTTATCATCTATGGCAGTCTAGTTATGAAATACTGAATAAAAGCATCGACTGATCATTGCCAGAATAGAGCGAATTTTTGCCAATAGACGTTGTTTCCTTCTTGTTATACCCGTTGGTTAGCGTTTGCAGGGCTACATGGGCGCTCAGGAAGTCTGTCGCCCCTTGGCCTGCCTAACAAAGCCCCTGAAGGATGGAGCGTAGCGCCCATTTCCATGTTTTGGAACCCTTGAGGGGTTAATACATATCATGGGAGTTCAGCTCGGATGTAGCTCTAAAGCGTACTCCTTTCCCATCAAGGACGCTGACAGCAGTGATGTACCGAGTTGATTAGATTCCAGTAATAAAAGGTCAGACATCATCTTAACAATATTTTGGTGCAGATCTTTTACTGATTAGTTTGTGGTCTGTAGATCCAAGATTGTCAAGCGCGTCTGCAGTTTCAACATAAACTCGCTTTTTGTAATTTGTACACAAAACAAAAAGGGATGAAGCCCAGAAATGAAATAGGAAAGGTTGGCAATGGAAATGGTCAAAAAGTAACATAGTCGACAGACGAAGCTATGGTGCGAGCCACAAAGACGAAGGGATTCCTTTGTCCTGTCTTTCTTTTCCATTTCCAGGGTCCAAAAATTCTTCGTTAATGTTTTACTCATCCGCACGTAAACACACGGAAGATGAGTGGAAAAGTACACTAAAAATGAGCTATTTATCAAAAGTTGTTTTGGTTAGTTTAGGGGGTGGGGAAGGAGATGATGAGAGATCGCGACAATAAACAATTGTAGTAGTAGCGTTTTAAGCCTGTGTTACTGTGTAAGCGTAATATATTCGTAGGTTTTTGGTCGGCCAATATTGGAGAAAAAGCGAAGGGGATAAAAAGGCGTGAATTTGTGGTAGCTATTTTCTGACTGCTGAAAATATTTAAAAGATCTTTCATTACTTAAAGAAGTCCCAGAGTACATATTCGATTGAGGGAAGTGCACTAGAATTGCTTTTGGTTTTGGGTAACCAGATTGCATTTTGCTAAAAGCGTTACAATTAAGTAGGGTTAATTTCTTCCCGACTTTACTTTTGAGATTGGATTGAAACGATGCTAAGGCCTAAGAGTAGAGACTTAGAGAGCTGGGTTAATGATGATTAATGCAACAGAGGATTTTATTCATTTAGTTCTTTTTATAAAAAAGTGTAATTCGGAAAATAAAACTACGAACAAAGAAGCGAAAGGTCCAACCATTTGCAATCAAATGTTTTGCTTCAATCTTTGCCGGGGGAGGAAATTGTACTAGTACCAACAAATTCCAATGGCTTGATGAATCTTGAGGGTCAAATTAAAGTATGTTATCTTTTGGTTAATGACCGGGGTGACTATATTTTTGCAGACATCTTGAAATGATTTGTAAAAATTTAAAAGAGTTTGCGATATCCAGCCAATCGACTACAGTGGAGATTTATCATTAGTAAACGAGTAATGAGAACGAGGGAGGATCGATTAATACTATGAAGACACATGTATGCGGTATCTTGCACTCTTGGTCTTGTAGGGAATGTTTCTTCTCCATTATGAGGTATCTTCATTGACTTGAATTAATGAACACAATAAGATGCAAAGGGGAAACTTAAACTTTAGTAACATTACACTTTCGGTACCATGTTTAAGCTTAGTACATTAATGGTGGTCCTTGGCAGCTTTTCTGGCTAGTAATAATTGTTTAAAAATATTAAAAGCAACATAATTTTACTTATCTTCTCCACAAAGATGCTTGAAAAAATCACTAAAATACCTTATCTTCATGCTAAAAAAACTTAATTAGCTAGCTGGTATATACCTATGTTCCAGCCATGAATTTGTCTCTAATGTGTGCGAGTCTGTGAAAAGAGACACAGCCCAATCAAGTTCATTTGTATTATAGTCATTTACAAAAGATCAATGTGATTAGTTTATTTGCAAAAATCCCTCAGTGGTGGAAGTTGTTGATGCTTTCGTTGCATTTCTTTCCATATTGCTCGGAGTAGTCTTTTAATTAGGGCGCTTGCGATTGGTTCATGCTTGAATTCTTTCGTGAGTGAATTTGTGCTTCAATTGTTAAAATATCTTTATAGGGTTAGATTAGGGTTGGTGATTCTATTCATCATTTAAAAATATCAAATCCGAGAATTACTATTTTACTCCTTCAATCCTAAAAAATGTATGTGAACCCAATTTACAAATGGTTTTTGTTAAACGCAGCTTAATTTTACTTCGTGCAACTTGTAAAATACACTAAAATACCCCTATGAAGTTGTGCGAAATAAAATCATTTTATATTTAGCAATAGTCTTTTTTTCAAACTTCAATATTCAAATCCCAAGTTCGTTGTCTCATTGCTCTAAACTGAACAACAAAACTGAAATCACACTTGCTGTAAAAAAATTCATCCATTTCTTAGGCGAAAATCCGATGAATCATTGTATTAGATATTTAGAGAAGAAGCAATTTAAATCTTCTGTTCTCTATAATAGCAAAGCCGCCGGTCACATTTAAAAAAAGATAGAAAAAAAAATCCACTAAAAGAAGAAACAATAACCCATTTAAAAAAAAAAAAAAAGATTTGTGATCACGATAATACCAAAACCCGAAATTTGTCCTATAACATTTCACCAAAAAAAAAAAAAACTAACAAATAAAAAAAATCTACCAAAAAACCCATAACCCCAAAGCTGCCCGATCACACAAAAAAAAAGTCAAAAATTCATTCAAAAATCACCTCATTTTTTCCTCTTTCACATGTTTTTCGATTCTCCTACATTAAAATATCAACAATCGGTGAATTTTGATTGTACTTTGAAAGAATGAGTGAAATTATAGAAAGAAATGGTCTTATGAAAGAATTTGAGAAGGTTTTTGATTCAGGGTTATTTTAGCCTATTTCACAAGCCGCGCAAAGTAAAATTAATTTACGTTTAGCAATCCACTTTACAAATTTAACAACCATTCTTTTTTATCCTACCCGCCGAACAAACTTAATTTTGTAATGATTAGTTAAATACTAAGAACATGAGAACCTACCGTAATTTGAGAATAAATCATGCCGATCAAAATTGGACTAAGATCTGAGATCAAGTACGTTTAACTTTTGGATTGTTCACAATTTTCATTGAATGTACGAATAGCTTTTCTCGGTAGCGCTTAATTTAGAAAACAACAAAATCTAACATTATGTTTGAGGTGAGTGATTACCACTGCCTAATGTTTGCCGCAGGTTAACAGAATGTGATCATGAAATGGAGGCATGAATCGAAGCCCGCGAGAAAAGGACTAATTTTTGCCTAGAAATGGAGGCATGTTCTTAGGAGCAGACATCAACTATGTTTCAACCATTATGGACGTATCCATTCTTGGGGAGATAATTTGTGATATGATACGAAATATAATTTGAAAAGAAAAAGATTCGACTGTTATTTGTGAGAATGTATTGATGACGTTACGTGCATAACAAAAAAATTCTTAACATGTAAATACCAAACACAATCTGATTTCAATCTCTCTTATCTCGCTCTCACCATGTAAAAAATCTATAGTAATAATCTTAAGAAGATTATTTGGAGATTCTAAAACGAGCCAATATTTACTCCAGTAAGTGCGGAGTGTTTGTATTCGTCAGCAAGGGCTAAGGGGGCATTGAATTCCGTTTGAGCCAAAAAGATTGACCAATAAGGTAGGCCGAATAATAATGTTTTCTTGTACTAGTACTTTTTTTTTTTCCTTGTAGCTTAGATAGGCAGCTGATACAGAGTCCAGTGTGCAGACAGACCAACAGATACTCGGAATTTGTATGAACTTTTTAAAGAAAGTGTGCATGCACTAATTACCTTCATTTGTCTACCAATTAACCAAATGATCTCTTTTGTTCCTTAGGTATGATAATGTACACTAATCTGTCATCGTCATTGATGATTGAACAAAATCTCAAGATAGTGAGCGTTGGTTCGTATTTTGTTCCTTAAGAAAATCGCCTAGGTTTTGTCCCAAGATAATAATACCACTCTAATGGTTAAATCAGTAAATGACATAATTTGGCTAGAGGTGAGAATTTAGGGAGGTTTTGTGTGAAGGAAGAGAATGGTGCCTTTTTATTTATAGCGTGGTCCGCATTTCATAGATAGTGATTCTCGATTTATAATATTATTTTTAAAACTGTTGCATTCTAAATACAGCCTTTAGAACTGTTGTGATTCTGAATACAACTTTATTAATTATTCGTAATAACTTATTAAGCAATACTGCTAAGCTCACCAAAATGTAAACTCAGTAGTCACTCAGTTTGAAACTAATAACATAACTCTAAAACAAACCAAAAAAATTATCATTCCGAAACTAAGAATTATGTTTATTGAATTTAAAGAGTGTATAAGAAAATAAAATTGAAATGTTGTGAGGGAGGATGAGGCATATTACACACTCATGGTCTGAGTCCGACCATTCCATGAGAGAAAGTTATTATGTTTTGGTCAGCTTTTTTTCTCTTTTTATTGTGTGGGTAGAGTAAAAGCTTCATTCATTATATAATTTATATAAAAAGTGACCAATAAAAATTTTCTGTAGCCTCCTACCCTTTCCAAATTCCAATGAGAACCTTTTGCCTTTTGGAACCCTATAAATTAACCCCTCCATCTTTCATTTCTTTTTCGTGCATTCTGCCTTCATTTATACCCTCCCCTTTCAAGAAAATCGACTTTTCATCTTGTACCATCAAAATTCCCATCTGAAAACAACAAAATCTTGTCCCTGAATTTCGTCCCATTTCACTGAAGGACGTAATTGTTGGACAAATTACTTCATTTTGAGGGTAGATTTTTTCAACAAGATTTCACTCCATTCCCCTGTTCTTACTTCCCCTGTTTTCCCTTCCTCTGTTTTTTTTTTTTTTTTTTTCTTTCCAAGAGGACATTAACACAGTAAAATGTCCTCAACTGTGTGCCAAGGTTTGCAATCATGTCTTGAACCTAAACTCGCTGAACCACTGATTCTAATTCAGAATTTGGCATCTCCACAGATATCAACGGTTTTACCTTCTTCATCCACTATCAATCCATGGCCTCAAATGCCAAATGTGTCTCCACCACAACATGATAATGATGACAACAACAATTACTACACTTTCCTTGATTCCAAGCATCAAAAAACCAAAGAGAATGGTTCATTCTGGAGCTCCATAACTAGTCAAAATTCCAAAAAACCGGCGCATTCTGAATCAGACAAATTGTATGTCCATCCTCTGGTGAAGCGTTCTTCATCCACCCTGAGCACAAAATCCCTGGAAATGTGCACTGAAAGCCTGGGAAGTGAAACCGGCAGCAGCATTGGCGAAAGCATCGACGATTTGCCTTCCGGCCCATTACCGGAAAGATTTGGGTCTCTGGGGCGACAGAAGAAGATATACAGGAGTGCTGCAAGTTACCCGCCTCCGTTGACTTCAATCAGCGGGTCAGAAGGTGTTCAAATGAGGCCTCATCGCGAAGGCGGCCGATTAGTCCTGAAAGCCTTCTCTGTCACTTCAAGCAGCCCTCATTTCAAAACAGAACGCTCCAATGGAAGGCTAAAACTTTCATTACTCAGGAAAGAAGAAGAAGAAGAAGGAAATGATGATGACTTCAACGATGATGTCATATCTGGCCATGAATTACAAGTTGAAGAAGACCAACTTGCCATTAATGCTGATAATGAGGATGAACTGGAAGTGAATGATGAGAACAATGTGGGATATGAAGTTGGTGGGGTGGGAGAGTTTCCAAGGCCAATCAGCAGCAGCAGAAGATGCAAAGAAGGAGGAGGAAATAATAGGAACAAAAGGATACCAAGTTGGGAGCCATTTTGGGTGGCTATTTCCTAAACGAAGCCTAAAAAAGGTCCCAATCTTTGGGTCATTTTTTTCTTCGTGTCTTCAATTCAAGATTTTTACTCATTCCACTAACTCCAAAAATAATGGAGTCGTACTACCACGTTTGTTGTTTTAGGCTATTATATCATCATCATCTATATCATTTTCGGTTTATCCAGCCCGGTAGTTATTATAGTTGGTGTACCTTACTAGCCTAGTACGTTCTATGTACAAGTATCCTTTAATTAAACCTATGATTTTATGCATGCAAAAAATTCTTTTGTTTTGCTACTAAGTTACCTTGATTTGTACTCTTTTGTTTTGTTAGCAAGTTACCTTGATCTTGATGCAAAATGTGCAAGAGTCTTTTGGATCAAGATCAGGAATCATTCTAAATCCCACAGTTAACCTTGTTCTTTATGATTGTTTGAGTAGAGATCTCATGTTATCTGAATGAAATAATCAACCTTCAATCGCCAATTCAAAACAAATTTTTTAAGTTGAAAATTTAATAAAATGATTTTTCTTTTTCTCTCTTTTTTTTTTTGTTTCCTAAGATTAGGAATTAAAACAGTGAATCGGCCTAAATTAAGGTAATATTAGAGCAATTTACAATCGATTGGTGCATGTCTATATCATGCTAAATAAATCAATCATGGATCTGTACGTCACAATGATTTTCCGTGACCCAATCAGGGTGTCATTTTGTTGTTTAATTTCATCACATTCTCATGTCTAAATGCAAGTAGGCATCAAGTTGGGAATGTTGTACGTACGATTGGTGTACGTAATCATCAGAGTACCCACCCCCCCCCCCCAAAAAAAAAAAAAAGAGAGAGAGAGAGAGAGAAACTAACTAGAGTAGGTCACACTAGCTACATATAAAGTATAAACCACATCTATTGGAAATGAGAGTGACATCAATCGGCAGATGGGAAGAACCGTAAGTCCATGTGCTTCTTATTTTCTTACTTCAAGATTCGTTAGGTTTTAACTGACATTAGTTAGTCTAAATGATGGGATGTTTATGTCCCTTAAGTAGAGATCTTGATTTTGATTCGTATGAATAGGAAAAAAAAAGTTAATTAGAAAGGTTTTTTGTTTTTGAAAGAAAATATATCTTTTGAAGGTCGAATAAGAATTAGTCTGAATTTCAGAAAGACAATGTACCTATGTATTTCGTGGGTTTAGCTTATTACTTTCTATCTTCTTCATTACTTCAAACCCTGCATGTAATCTTTAAGCGCAAATGAAGGTTTACGTTCATCATTAACTCTGACCAATTGAGGAGGGCTAACGAGCTAAATCATAGGTGGTCCTGATTTAAGTGGAATGACTTGAGTAGTACTAGGTTGGAAGATTCTTCAAACTTATTGAAAAAGGTGTTTAGGTTATGGACCAGAAGAGCATGTAAAAAATTGGTTTACTACCTTAAAAGAGGAGGGCAATATCCCTTCGTGGACTCTGGCCTTCCATACATACATACTACTAGGGTACCCTTGTGGAAGTGATCAATGTGATTGGATGCAAATTTTTAGGTACTCAGCAGCCAACATGCATTTCCACATTGTTGTGTCTATATTCTTTAAAGCATCATGTGCTCCTAAACATAACCCTGGTCCATTATGTTGAGATCGATGTGAAAAATCTTTCCCCAACCCCTTTGTTGCTATTCTTGTACTACTCTCTTATGATGATGTCGTCATGAATCATGATCCCGATAAAAATCGTAACATGATAAATAAAAAGGTGATCCTTGAAGGTATTAGCAAAACAATTTGTTTTAATAAAAGTACTTGTGAACATAACATGATAAGGGAATTTCTGGACCGTATGGTTCACAAGCAATAATTTGAATGCATTAACATTAAGATAGAATAGTGATGAATGCCATTGAGGCAATGAACCTTTTTCAATTTGTGTCTTTATTTATTTATTTATCCTTAATTTCTATAACACTTCCTGGCTGGAATGGCCTAATTCCGTGAAGAAATAGTGGATGCATGTGGTTTCAAAGGTCGAAATACCCAACTTCTACCAGCAACTTCCCAAGTACAAGTTTGATGAGTTCTATTTGACGAGCAAATAAAGTACTCCCTCTGTCTCAAAATTATTGTTCACTTTTAGAATTCACTTTTAGTACAATTTGAACTAGAAATGAAATTCCAAACTAGACAATAATTATGGGACGCAGGGAGTAGTATTTAATCAGTTACATGTGAAATATTGCCTCAAACCATATGTATTTGAGATGAAAAGTCACTAAGATCTGTAGGGTCAGATGCATGCGAACCCTGATGGCAAGGCTGGAACTGTGGAAGCCAGGAAGATCAGCTTCAATACCGCAGCATCTTCATTGTGGATTTTTAGTTTCTCCTTAAATACTACCTCCATTCTGAAAGGGTAGTCTAGTTTGAATTTTGTAAAAATAAAAATACAAATACAGAAGAAGTGATAAAGTTATTTATATCACACTCGAGCTTCAGATTTCAGGTGGATACCTTTAAAAGAACAAAGATTTTTTTGACAAATCATATCTATATGTACGTAAGATATTACAAACTCCGTACCACTTAATTGAATTTAAGGTATTATATGTATTGATTTTTGGGATTTGAGTGTTCTTCAACAATTAAAGCATGGCGTGGGGTAAAAATATTAGAGGCCAGGTTAACTAAAATGGAAATTAAGCGCCCAATAATGAAAGAGCTAGCTTAGCTAGGGTTGATGATATTCTCAAAGATGAAAACGGCAAGCACACGAGGTAATGTCTCTAACTAAATTGGTAATTCACGCATAAATATATATAACCACGATGATGTAAGAATGTCCTTTGGGGATTTATTTTAAGTAATTAGGACAAGACCATGATGTGATCATACTAATTGCCTCCATGTGTTTCTTCTCCAATCAAGTACATTGTTACTGCACCATGCACGTTTACATGCATGCATATATTGAGCCACATTCATTATCGTATACTATTTTTTATTTTAAATTTTTATTTTTAATATTTATATCAAACATGAAAATACAAATTGAATAATTATTCGAGCCGAGGGAGAATATCATTTTAAAGAACCATTTTATTTACATAGCCATACACAAATAACAACAAATACAGGAAACAAGTGAACCAGTTGATTTTTTTTTATTTCTAGTTTTTTTAGGTTGTGGTTGCTATTCGAGCGAGATCCACACGCTACTTGAATTAAACAGCGACTGAGTCGGGGAAAACTTAATTAAAATTGAAAGGTTGTTTTTGTTTGGACTAAATATAAGCAATAAGGTCATGATATGGAACCTAGAAAAATCAATAAACAAAGAAAAAAGAAGGGTGTCTATTTCATTTCGCACAAAGGAAACCCCAACAAGACCTGTCGACCCAACCAAGGACATAAATAATCTTTTTTTTTTCTCGTTTTATAGTTGAAAAATAGGGTGCAATACAATCAACAATGCTACTAGTTAAATAAACTTGACCTAAGTATCCCCATTTGAACAAGATGTCAAGATCAATCAAATATTGCAATGCATTTCCCTTTTTCTTATTGGGTTTTTAGCATTTCATTCCTTTCTCATTACAACAATGTTGAGTGAGTCATGACTCATGAGTCTCTATCCTCTTAGCCTTATTGTTAACCTATGCCAAAGCGAGGCTGCTTGTCCTTGTCTTTGTGTGGATAACGCATTCCACTCCCAACTTCAAAATTTCACCACATATCAATTTTTTTCAGATTCTAGCTAACTATTCCTCCTCAATTTACACATACTTTTTTGAAAGGAAAATATAAAGGACAAAGATTTGTCACTATCAAATACTCAATAGATGCATGAGTGTCACTTAATGTTTTCATAAAAATATTCTTTTTTTAAAATGCATATATCTCTCTTCTACGTATACTTCAAATCTTACTAATTATTTTATTTGTCACTGAGCGATGAACAAATACTTACTAATCGAGTGAAGAACAATTGACAGAATTCAAAATAGCTATGACTTTGTTGAGTAACAATGTTGACAAAGAAGCGTAAACACAATCGATAATTGTTACTATATTATTCATTTAATTATTTTTATTTTTCATAATAAAAGAATCACGATACGAATGACAAAAAGAGTAGTCTCTATTTACTATCTTAAAAAAATATTACTTATGGAGTATATGCTGTTATAAGTATCCTAGACTATTACACACATACATAGATACATGGATGCATCCAAGAAATACGTCCGGTGTGAAACGGCATAAATACAACCACCATATATACACACCTAAAAGGACCGCAAATCTAGGGTATGTTGTATAGACTCCATATATCTTAAAAGTCCAGTAAACGAAGGGAAAGAACTGGCCCTTCCTTTGCTGTCGGCCTCATCGTGTCATCAGACATCAGTCGACAGTGATCCCAAGTCAGCAGGGCCGGCCAAAGACACCAAAACACTTCCAAATTTCTTGTGGTTTAAGTTTTGCACAAACTTTAATTTGTATTATGTCTCATGGGATGGGATGGAATGAATTGTATTTCTTACGTGTTGAAGTCCGTTTCAATCCACATGTATTTCATAAAATTGCTCCCAAGCTTATTCCCACTAAACTTCTCCCTATTTTTGGTTTTTTTTTTTTATTGTTCCACTTCCCCCTCAAACGTTGGATATTGGATGATCGTATCCATATATTTCTCTCCGTAACGAGTTGTCATCAATCTCTATCCATTTCTTCCCTTTCATAATCCGCAAAAAATAGCCAAATAGGTCTAATGAGTAACATAACGACGTTTGATATGTGGATTCCCTTCATCAGTTCGGTCAACAAACACACTCTATTGTATATCACTTTGACCATGAGTTTTGGTTAGTGGTTACTGACTATGAAAGATTGGCATCAACACGATTCTCAAAACAGATAGGCAACATATATACTTGTGTTGAGAATTGCATAATCACGGGATTGAATTGTAAATGATAAATTAAAAAAAAAAAAAAAGGAATACAAGGACAAAACACATTTGGCCCATCTCGTAATAATTGGCTTTCAAACCCTAATTGACGTGCATGAATGAATATGCTCAACTAAACTCATGCAAAGATTATCACATAGTACACACTAACATAAGCTAATTTTTATGAATATTATAAGGTTCAGACGTATGGTGTATTATTTTAGTTTAACAAATAGATTTATTTCTTGGGAGCGGAGCTCCTATTGTCAATGCTGTAAGATATTGGTCAGATTTTCTGATGATGGAGAAAGACTGGTGTATGTTTACTAGTGGCCGGGAATAAGAAGCTAAAGCCCTAGGGGCCTCCCCTCCGTCGCCATGGCTTTTTACTAATTATGGTGAAAATCTGGTCTCAGCTTTCTTTTGGTGCCCGGACGTACACCCATTATTACATTCCCCGATTCAGGATCTTCCATGATATATATGTATGGGACCGGAGCATCTGAGCCCCTGCATTTGGATTTTGAAGATCCAATCGGAGTGCCTCATTTATTTTCTTTTTTTTGTCTTTTTTCTTTGTCCCAATTGGTCCATTATTCTTCTTCTATCTTTCTTTATCTTTCTTTGTTTTTGTTTTCTAAATTTCGAATTTTATACATCAATGGGAAATGTTGATCAGAGATAAGGAATCGGATCCTAGTGTTCATGAGTTGGAGCAAAATGTTTAATAAGTTGTACTTCTACTATTTTAAAATAATTGTTCAGTTTGCAATTTTTTCTTTAGATTAGAACTGTACAGTTTGTATACTAGAAATCAAAATTATTTATAATATTTGAAACTACACTTTCGTAAAAGTTCAAACTACAAATTGCTTTTCAGTATAATATACTACTACCTCCGTCCCAAAAAATAGTCCACTTTAATTTTTGAGTTTTGTACTATTTTTAGTACAAATTTAAAAACTCAATGTGGACTATTTTTTTTAGGACGGAGGGAGTAAAATATAGCATATGCGAATAGCAAAACACTTATTTAAGATCTTATATGTAATAACATCTTGTAAATCTTGTATCCTGACAAGTCTTAAGCACTGGTAAATCTTCTTCGTAATCAATAAATCGGGTTTCATCCCCGCTAAGTTTTACCCTGGTTATGCCAAAAACCAAAAAAAAAAAAAAAACAAAACACTTATTTTTGACCAAATAATTTAAAGAGATATGGTGCATACAAAAAAAAAGTAATTTATTTTATATATAGTAAAACTTCTATAAGTTAATATACTTGGACACCAAAATTTATTAATTGATAGAGTTATTAATTTATCGGTAAATTAATAATTATTAATATTTATTAATTTTTTATTAATTTAAAGAAAATTTTCAATCATATAAGTAAGAAAATACAAAAATTTATTATTTTTACATCAAAAGTCCATTTCAGCCCTAGCCGTAATATTATAATTTTCTTAATGGAACAAAAATATAATAATTTGCAAACATAAAAAATAGTTAAGTTAAAATCTAGGTTAACTTTTAAATCTAGTTTATTATTTTAAGTATTTATTAATTTATAAAATTGTGGAGACCTACATTTATATTTTAGAGTATTAAAATATTATTATTTTATAAATTAATCGAGTTTTTTCATTTTTTGTACCGGTACGGAGTTGGTGACTGAAAAAAAAATTATTTAATAAAATTTATTAATTAATGGATGATTAATTTAAGAATTTTTTACTATATTAATACGGCAGTAAAAATAGATCTACCATTTCGTATGATCATTTACATAACATGCTTAAAATAAAGAATTTTTTTCCTTGTTAATATTGGAATAAATGTAGTATTTATTGACTATGAAACATATAGTCATGGCTATCATTGAGTTTAAAGAAATGGAGACTTGTGGTCCCACAAAAAAGGGAAGAAAGAAAAAAAAAAATTTGTATTCACTATACAACTTCAAGAAAAATAAAAATGAAAAAGAAAATCCTTCGAACAAAGAATCGACAGAAGATTGAGAACCCGCAATCATTCTCTGCCATAACAAAATTACAGTTGAGTTTTGTAGCCAGAATATATACGTACCAAGTCATCACTTTGTGAAGGGTAAATGCCATTAATGGTCCTTAAACTTAAAGCCTGCACACACAACCGATGGCAATGCGGGTTAATGACGTAGATGCATGGTTAGGATTCAATTAAGTTAGTAACTGACAACTATTTGTTTCGATTTCGCATATCAAAATTAGCTTCTAGTAATCAACTCTAAACCTAGAATCAGACGTTGGTAGTTTTATGTTGTGCTTTATTTTGTGTCTTGATACATATTGCTCGCTTATATTATAGGATATTCACGATTGATAACAAATGAATAATTTCTCTTGGCGAACTGTAAGAATTATAAACACTTTGACAGAAGAAATGGTTGACTTGAAAATTTAAAATTACTCTGCCCTCAGAATGGAATTCGAACCACCAGAGATTAATTAAGAATGAACGAGTCTCTTCCATTGAATCAAACAACTCATTTACTTTATTGATAGCTTACACTCTAAGTCTAGCAAAACTGAGGAATACTAGCAGAAGTAAGAATGTGAATACATGCTAATTTCGGTTGCTTTTAGTCCTTTCACAATCACAATTCAAATGATTCGACCCCGCAGAGAACAACCACTTACGTTTATGGCTTTCACAAATCATGCTACCAAAAATAGTGTTTTTGGCTTTTTCCATATCGAGTAGTAACCAATATAATTGAGACTTTTGAATTCATTAAAAGGAAAAGAGAAATTTTGCATAAAGTACTATGTTGTACAAATGATCGATTTTACATAATGCACCATGATAATCCTATTTTGGCAAAACAAGGAAATATATCTCGAGAGACAGTACTTTTTCTTTCCCCCCGCAGATTTGTTGGATATTATTCCCGTAAAAGGCAACAGTCATTAGCGCTCGTTTTCGATCTCCCATTGGCCATTTCTAATTTTCTCTGCTTTCTTTTGTCTCGCTCTACTTTGAATTCACAGATTGACACAATTTTTGAATATAATGTATGACTCGCACTAGCTAGCTTCTTCATTCTTCATATGATCATTTTACTGTGAATAAAATCATGATGATGATAATGGATCAATTTTTCGCCACAATCTGACATGCATGGCCATGAATATATGCAGAAATCAGCTTACCTGGTGCGAACAAATGATAGAAATTAAGACCTGCAACATCCTTATCACAGAGATCGAGAACTTGAAATTTTTACCTGCTGTTAGAATAAAAAGAAAGAAGAGAACCCAAAGAAATATCTAGTTGGTTTATAAATGCAAGTATTATAATAAAACCATTTCGATAATTATCAAACAAATATGCCGATCCTCAACATTCTACTCGATCCAATAACTAAATATTAATGATTAACAAACGCATGCTGCATGCATGCATGATCAATTCCAATTCGACTTTTTTGCCCTTAATTTGCTTCCTTCCGTTGTGTGTTGGATCGTTTGGTTGGGATATATTGGTTTACTACTTTTGATTGGGTGAATTATAACTAAAACGTGCATTCTATCACGCCAAAAAGGGTCTGCCTTAAGGGTAAACTTGTAGGGACTAGAAGCTTTCAAAATGAAGTAAACAAAGAAGAGGGGAAAACTTTTGAATCATGTACGTGAAACATAAGGGTGTTAAAAACAAAAATGCAAGAAAGATCTGAACTGTCTTTCAAAGTAAGTACCTTCAGTTAAACCACTTGGTTAATTAGCCAAATTATCCACGACCAAAGGGTTGTAAAGACCTAATTAGAGTTAGGTGTTAGGTCTTTCTGAAAATCTACGCAGCTAGGCACGGAGAGGATTAATTGAAGTTCCTCCAAATTTTGATTCCCTTCCACCAACGGTTCCTATAAGTGGACTCCTTATGGAATCTTGTAATGGCATAAGATTACATTGCAGTTGAGATCGATACTTTTAGCATAACATTAATATATGAAGAAGCTATGTTGCCCTACGTCTGGTCTTCCAGCCAACTGCACTAACGGGAATATGAACCTTTTCGCTTGATGAGTAACAAATGGAATTAATGATCATGATGAACCTTCCAAATATGTTTCGACTAGTAAAGCATAAGGTTGGAAATCACAATGATAAAAACACACACTAATGTAGCCTTATCTTAGACCATATATATGTGTATCAATTAAGTTGGTACATAAATATCACTTCAAAAGTGATCCCGGCAAGAGTTAGTGACCCAGGAGTGGCTGTTGCCGGTGGTTAACTGTTGTATTGTGCGGGGAAACTCAAGAGAGGGAAATGAAATTAGTGTTTGTCCACAACACAATAATGAATTTGGACGTGCGTTTTGTGATATGCCAAAGAGCGCACGTTATTTGGGGAAAGGTTGCTGCGGGAGAGAATAATATCTAATAGGCCCAAAAAGGTTTGATTGGTTTCCCATGACCTCAGAGATAATTGGCACCCTGTGACAGAAAGAAGAAGAGCAAAAGCCAATAGTGGTAAAAGTACCCCCAAAGTACTATTGCTAGTTTTCGCCCTGCCATTGGCCATCTCTTTTTGGTCCTCTCAGTGTGCTTGTTGACTTTGAGTAGCAAATGTTCTCCTCTTCTCTTCCATTTTTTTTTTTTAATTATTTTTAGAGAACGAAATGTTCGACTCCTTGTTCTAGCTTTAATTCAAGAAAGGAGCAAACGTTAACTCGTGTGATAATTAAATATATATTCAGAATTTTAATAAGACTACATTAGTTGGAGTCCATAAACTGCAACAAAATACCACAACCCATCTCCCTCAAACAATAAGAACATCGGGAAAACTAATACAAAAACTGACAGTTGTGTAGTTGTGTCTTATGTAAGCAAGTTTGATATTTGGTACTATTCTTTCATGTTAAGACTTGCTTGAAAAGGAACATTAATAAGCTAGTTGTGTCTCGACTGAATATGGAGCTACCCTCTCCATAATCGCCTAAAGAAAATGTTAACAAAATGAAATAAAATATAATAACATAACTAGAAAATCCTCATATTCGGGGCCGGCATTATAAGCTTTTGCTGGGAAAGTCGCATCTCCCTTCCCACTATCTCTGCATACTTCGCACGTTCGTCTCATCAGGTTCATCCTTCTCTAACACCTAATCATCAATGACTAACTTTACTATACGTACTGTTCGTACATACTGTGTTACGACTGAATTTGAGAATGAGGCCCATTTTTATTAGTATTTTCTTCCAGCCATTTGTTCCCATTGTATCCACAACGCCAGTACTATCTCAGCTCCAAGAGGAGCGCAATTGATCTATATTTTCCTTGAATTTTTAGGTCACTCGCTGTTTTGCATGGGTCGACTTGATACGAGCCCAAAAAGCATAGACTACACTGCCTTCCATCGACGCCAATACAATCACAGAATCAAGAAACTGTAAATCATGAACTTTCACCTTGCATATTCATCAAAAGAACATACTACAGATATTCAAACAAACTACTATCCTGCAAACTACAGATTTAGTTTTCTCATGCATACTACAGATTAAGTTCTGAAGAAGGGAAAAATATTTTTTTCGTGTATTCATGATGCTTAAAGAAAGCAGAGAGAGGTTTTAAGCACCAAACCCCACTTCAAAAGAAAGATCACTTCTCAAATGCACATGCGAACAAGAGTCTCCAAATATTGCAGTACTATCCATTATAACAGGCCTTTCAGGTTGGGAAGAACCTGACTTCTTGAGAATATGTAGTACAACCGAAAATATACACAGGAACCATCTAAACCAAAATTTCTTACTTACTTTCCAAAACTACATTTTCACTGTGGAGACAACTTGAGACTTTTATGTACACAACGGACTATAGGAAAAAAATTGGTACACTGAGTTGGTCCAATGAACGTGTTGTACCTTTTTTTTTTTTTTGGATATGAACATGTTGTACCTACCATTTCAATGAATAGCTTTCTATGTTTTAATGACGAGCAAACTTTAACTGGAGGTATTCTTCCTTGAAGCATAGGCTCTGTAAGCCGCCAATCCAACTACAGCAATGGCAGCACTCACTGCAATAATCAGTTGAAGAATCAGAACAAGTGCACAGTGATGATGCCAACCTTTTTAATACCCTCATACCCCTTATTTGATACGTGCAGTAGTCTTTTAGCCTATATCTCCTCAAACAAACCTCAAACACAATAAAAACTCGACGATATTATTCTAGGTTCAAAATGGGAAAACTTTCTTTGACAAGATGAATATATGAGGAAACAGGCGCGCAACTACACAAGTTAAACACCAAAAGTTTAGATTGAAGCTCATATCAAATACTATTTTACCTGAGACAAACACAAGAGAACGGTTTACAAGTTCGCGATGTTGTTTCTTACTCCGGCCAAATTCAGTTTCCGGAATATTTAGATGAGGGTGCTCAGCAGCATTCACAATTCTCTGGAAAACGTTGTTAAGATCTCTTTCCTTCACACTGACATGGACAGGTGCATCTATTCCCAAGTCCTGACAAACCTAAGACAAATGACAAATTGAAATCATCAGTGCACATGTCTGCAAGAATGTTTTTGAAAAAATTGTTTGAGATAGTTGCTGAATTTTTTCTCAGAAGTCATGAACAAGATTCAATGTGTGTTCTTCAAGCCAATGAAGTGCTACCAACAGTTTAGCAGCGAATATAACTTAAGTAGCGAAAGTTACAGCTATCATACACTAGAAGGGATATTATATATCTACAACGTGTCTTAAAAGCCCAGGGCCTAACTTCCTAAGTAATGAGTACCTTCTCCGATTCTTTTATTCCCATAGGAAAGGAGTCCAAATCATCTTTTGCTGCAATTAATAGACAAGGCATCTCGCAACCAATCTCTTCGGCATGTCTAGCAACATCCACCAACAGCTCTGATGCTCGTTTCAAAGAATATTTATCCGAGCTAACAAAAGTTGAAACATCAGAATTAAAAAATTAAAAGTTTTCCACAGAAAAGGTGTGTCTCCGGCATAGCAAACTACTTGAGAAGGTAATTAAGAAACTGCAAACTACAGCAAAAATCAATCAAAATTTAATTGTGAGATGAGTTGTAGTATCCACCTGTCATAGACAAAAACAGCAACATCACAAGTAGCCAAACACTCCTTATCAGAAAACAACTTTTGCAAACCCATTTCAGGAATCTCATGGAGAACAAGTGTCTTTCTAGGTCCCTGCATAATGAGTTATGTCCAAAGTCCATTATCATGGAATTTTAAATAATTTTAATCTGCGGTCTGTTTGTACGGATTTGTAGAAACGCTGTACACAAGAGGTACAACGTTGTAAATGGAATTTAAAGACAGTGCACTTTGACTCAATTGTTAACATATCACATATTGTGCAAATGACAAAGTTGTGTAACAAAGTATTTGATGGTAAAATATCTAAAACTAGTTTTGAGATGCTTCACAACTTTTAATAACAAATACTGATGTTCAAGATACGTAGAGTGTACTACACAGTAAATGGTCTCTCTCATCTGACTTGTACTACTCCTATTTAAAAAATCTAAAACTGGTAAAGAAATCCTCCTCGTCGTATATCATAGTTCATGACAGTATTCATCTGTGTTTTGAATGGTTCCGAAATCCACAATAAAGGATTGTACCCAATAAATTTTTTTTTGAAAAAAAAAAAAGAAATTCATAATGCAGAAGAAAGCACAAGCCAACTGCTTATATGCATATGGTTGTGTGTGTTTGAAGGCAATGACAAGTGTAACGGAAAGGAGAGACAAAGAGAATCCAGACAAGGTACTCACCCCAGGACGATCAACAACATTCACCACGTAATTGTCCATCTTTGACGGGCTATAACTTTCTAAGAAAGGTCTTCAACCAATAACCAGAAAAGAAAAAGCAAAACAAAAAAAAAAAAGAAAGAAAGAATCAGAATCTGTGCCGAAGTTGTAATGGAACTAAGTAAACATGGAAGCAGGCCAAGATTTAAAATAAAAAATAAAATAAGATAAAAAAAAATCAAGAAACTGGCGACAAAATTATCAAACAGTTGAATAATTGATAGAAGTTGCACAGACAATAGACCTTCCTAGAAAGGAGTTCAACAACTTTGACTTTCCAGCATTTTTAGGACCAAGAACAAGGCATTGATACACATTTCTTTCTGATTTTTGCTTCTTACGGTCTACCACTCTTCTCCTGGTAACATTGAGAGCTGATGCAGCATAACAGTTGTATCCAATATATATCAAGTTAGCTGAACTCTGAGTTGGGTTCAACAATGTCATAAGAGCCCACTGCAATCATACACTCTGTATAAGCATCCATCAATAGAAAGCTCAAAAATATGAAAACACGGCAAACAACTAGTGACTTGAAAAGGTAAAGTGCCCAGCAACAACCAAAAAAACTCATTAAAAGCAACATCCGTGTATGTCATTCAGTAATGAGCTACAGATCAGTAAGACAAAGTTCTCTGCAAAACCGTCTCTAGTGAACTATTCAACATAAACTAGTCATAGTTTATTGATAATGTAAAGTGTACAAAGCAATCAACCTGAACATAATTGACACAAAAAACATGTGTAAAAATTTGCAGAAGCAAACACATCCTGATGCAAGTAACGCTATTGTCTGATATCTGAAGCAAAAGAACTCTAGGGTTGTAAGAAATTTTACGACTGATAAATAAAACAAAAATTAAGATAAGGAATCAGGAAAACAAAAACTCAGAACTGCCAGACTATTGATTAAATCTAAGTTCATTAACAGCAAGCTTCACGTAATCATTGAAGAGATTCAAGCATACGGACCTCGCAGAGAAACCCATTGAGAGATAAGCCCCCAAGTGGAGTTCGCTCAACTGCATCCTTGTAAGGAAATTCATCCCATGGACTAAAGAATAAACCATATGTAAATAAGAGATTGATGCAAAAGAGAAGAAACCCTGTATATACAATATCTCATGCGGTACTTAAAAAAGCAGTAACTTGTTTACCAAAAAAAAAAGCAGAAACTGAAGTACAAAGATAAATCTCCTTTTGATGATTTTATGACAAAGAAACATGAAACGGTCTATTTGTAAGATCAATAGCATGAAATGAGAAGCTAAGGACATATAAATTGATCGGTATAACAAAGCCCATATCCTAAACTTTCCCGACCCTGGATAGTCTCAACTTAAGAGCTTAGAATTTCATCCTTTACCAACATTTTAACCATCACATTGCCCTAAATTCACTGTGGAGAAATAATGAGGTTTAAGAAATTTGATATCAGATATCACATCAGTTGATTACACAAAGTCGTTTGCACACATCTAAAAATAATGATACCACAGTTATCACTAGCATAGGGAGTGAACCAGCAGTTTAAAAATTAAACGAAAAAGCGAGCTTCAGGGACCAACCATTCTGGTGCAGTTGAAAATAGATCGTCAAGCTCTGAACTCTGCAGAACTCCATCCTGTCAAGTTCAAAAAGCTCAGCAATCAGTAATTCGGGGACTTGTAAGCAAAGTTATTTGTGCAGACTGACCTCCAAGTTGCATCACATTTACATTGCACTTATAAATATAAAACCATTTCTTTAGAAAAGACGTGGGAAACCTTTTAGAATTTCGTCAGCAGTCCAGGCGTGAGAAAAAAAGATTTAAAGTACATCAAATCATGAAAGAACCTTCTGAATGTTACATTCAAAGTGGACAAGGTGATGAACTATGTTTACTGCTTCTATCAGTGGGGCATCAACTCTTTCATGACCCCATGTCAGGCAGACGTAACAAAAGGTGAATATGAACTCATGCAGTTTAACTGGACTCACCAACGTTACATGCTATATTCAAGAAAAAGACTGTTGGTTACTTGTCACCTAGGCAGGTAGGGACCAGCTTATGCCTTTAAAGATTCCACAAAGGAGATACTCAAACTAAAGCACATCAGACAAGTATACTTCCATTTTTGCTTTACTTGCCCAAAAAAAATGGAGTTGTGTACCTCTATTATCCAGCTTTACCGGATTATTGAGCCACACGGCGCCCTTATCTTCCAACACAAATTCATGGCATGGAAATTAAATCTTTTATGGATATTACTCTTCAGAGACAACCTACTACTAAAAGAACCGAACTAGCTATTAGTCTATTACCCTGACGTGCAGTAAAACCAAAGATGCATTTGCAAGATGACATCAAGAAACCAATATCAACCATAAATTGGACTATCCATTTAAAAGGAATATTCTGGTGCATGATCTCAGAACTTGCAACTTTATTGGCTATATAAGCATCCATACTCAGCATCACAAATAATTGGTGTTAAAGAGTAACAAGATGGCATTCGTACTTTGTCATCATCAAAGGAACTGAATACCCCCTTCAAGAACTCAATGGCCTCACTAGTCAACTCCATACTCTGCAAGAAGATACCAATACGTTTAAACATTTTGACAAGCTATGTTCTACACACAGCAGAAAGGGATTCCTAGTTGATAAGCAAACAAAAGAGTGGCTATCAAAACATTAGAATGCTCACCTGGTCAGGTGCCTTTTTTTTTGCACTTGATACAATATCATCCCTGAGTTTAACTTCATCATTGTAACCAAACTTCCTCAAAACACTCCAAGCTGTCTCGGTTCGACCTTTCTCTACGAAAATAGCATTTAGGAAAAGAAATCCTGTCAGGGTAAGGCCAAGCTCATTGACTCCATCAGGCAGCTTGTCTTGCACGACTTTCTTCACACCCACTATTTCACCAGGTTGTAGTGGGGTACTGAAGCATTTTACCTATTGAAATAAATTACATTACATGACTGGAGTGAATGAAAACCTCAGGTACAAATTTGTACAGGAACGATGAGTTATATCAACAAAGAACACAGCATTAGGAGAAAATAAACAAAGGGGAACAACCTGAAACTCATTCAATTCCTCATCATTGAGGGCGCCATCCATGTCGTGGTCACAGAGAACAAATATCCGTTTTAATGCTCTTACACAGCGAGGTTTCAGCATATGGATTTCTTGATCAAACAATGGTGCTAGAGGATGAATAACTGACTTTTGGGCATAATAAAACACCTCAGGAACCTGCAGGCAAACTGGCATAAGATAACAGCTACTCCTTGTGGAAAAATAAAAAGATAAAAAAAGAGCATGAAAACAAAGGAGGCAAACCTGAACCAGATTTGCAGCTGAACATTCAATACAAGTCTCAATCTCCCGAAACTGGTGCATGATTGGGGCCATCACATGCTCTAAATTGGTAGGATCATCGGCGTCCCGCTTATCCAGCTTGCATCCCACCACTATCACCGGAACCTTAATCTGAGATATTGGATTTAAAGCATTCCCAACATAAATAAGTATTATGTATGAAACCAAGATATGAAGTGGATTTCAGATAAACTACACAATTGAACTGTGGCAGGATGACAAATTGATTGGATCTTCTACCGTTCAAAAGGTTATCGACACCAAATACAAGAATCAACAGAGAATTCCAGAAGAAGGAAAAGCATAAATTACCTCTAAACGTCGAAGTTCGTGGAGCCAAAACGTGGAGAGTCGCTTCAGTGAGGAAGGCTGATCACATGCGTAAGTCAATACAACTGAATCAGCTCGCTTCAATTCTTCAGCAAGCTTGCCTCTATTCTCTAAACTAAACTAACCAAACAACAAACATTAAAATTACTTCAAGAGAATGAAAGAATTCACAACTGAGTTAAAATTGTTCGGGTAAAAAAAAAAAAAAATTTAAAGCTCGAAATGAGTGAGTAGTGCTCCTGCAATTCGGACGGAGAAACGAACCTGGATGAGGTGTCGATGAGAGTGATGGGGACGTTATCGGGATAGAAGTCGGCGGGGAGGCGAGTGGGAGGGAGAACCGGCGGGACTTGGTGGATGAACCTTTCAGCCGAAGCGGCGGCGATGAGACTGGATTTGCCGGTGCCGCGATCGCCGACGATAACGACGCGTACATTTGTGCGGGCGGAGGAGACGAGACCACCCAGCATCGGAATTAATTAATTTGGGAAGTGAGTAATGTGACCGGAATTGTGAGGAATTTAGCTTAAGTGGCCTGATCTCCGGAGTCCCGGGCTATAAAGCCAAAATTCAGAGGAACGTGCTTGGACGTGGCGGGCCGTGATTGGTCGTGCTTTCAACAAAATTGCAGAAGAAAACTGCATAGTGGCAAGAGTATCCGAATTTTGTAGTTGTTGGTTGGAACGTGTCCCTATGATTACATTTCCAGATGATGATGGAAAATAAAAAAACCTGCGCAAAACCGCAAAGTTGAGGCGCAATACTTTTATCATTTTGCCGTGGCATTTATATTTTGATTTTCGAACAAAAATTCTCAATATCAGATAATCAGTATACACGTCTCATTTTGTTCTGAAATCATTATTATACGGTTTATTTTTTTTGTTTTTAGTAATGCTACTTCTGACTAAATAAATATTACTCCTTCCGTCCTAAAATTATTGTCCAATTTTGCAAAAATTTAAGATTTTATTTTTGGTCAAACTAAACCAAATATCGGCAAGAACTTCCAAATATACCCCGGATACATAATTGGTTTCACAGACGAACGGAGAGAATTTTCTTTACTCCGTTGTGGCTCCCCAATCATCGGAAAGTTTCTCGCTAGCAAAGATCGAATAGAGCTGTAACTCTTCTTTCCTTCCTTCTTTCTCCACTTCTCCAATTTTGCCTTCTTTTTAAATTTCTTTGTCCCTTAATTTAAAACCCAATTCCCATTCCATTTTCCCTTTGTTTGTTTTTCTATTTCGTACGAAAAGATGGAGAAAATTATCATAAATAAAAATAGATAGTGAAAGGGAATGGAAATGGATTATGTACTATGCACCACCAAAACGACGACGATTCGTTCAATTAGAACACAGCGGCGGAGTCGGTGAAGGGGATCCATTTACAGGAGGTGAAGAGAAATAGAGAATGGTGAATAAGTACCGGAAGCCGGCGGTGAAGTTGAGCGGCGAGACACTGACGGTAGCACAGGTGGCGGCGGTGGCGGAAGGCGGCAGAGCAGCTTCACCACCGATGAGGCCATCAATTGTGATAATAAAACTAAATTTTCAGATGAATCCATTAGAATTCGAGGAAATTTATACTGTGAGATTCAATTTGATGCTCATCTATTTGATTATTCTATTTCGTTGGATATTCTTTGAATTGATTTATTGCATTTTCGTCCGAGTTTGCCGAAATTTCTTTGTATATTTTCCGATAACTAGGCCAGCTCTCACCATCACTTCGACAGTCAGAGTTTAGCCTTCGTTTTTTGCGTAGTTTGCTTTCGCAGTGTGAAAAGCAATGGGAATATGGGAGAAAAATGTTTCAGTTAAATCATCGATTTTCCCTAAAGGGTATATGTGTAACTTAAGTCATAAAAAGTCAAATCGGACAATAATTTTGGGACAATTTTTTTCTGACAACGTGGACAATAATTTTGGGACGGAGGGAGTAGTTTTCTTTAGTGGAACCGAAAGAATATAATTTTATACGAGTAATAGTGCAAATTTAAATAAAACAATTATTGTGCATAAAAATATATGATTTACTCTTTCCAGCCCAAAATTATTGTCCACTTTAAATTTTCACTTTTAATACAATTTAAACTAAAACTAAATTTTCAAACTAGACAATAATTTTTGGAACGGAGTGAACAACATTTATTCACATATAGCGGTACCGGTACGGGTCTGATTCTCTTTTTTTCCTGAAAAATAATTCACATTGAGTTTTGAAATTTGTATATCTAGAAAGTAAAAGTAATTCCGGGGTTTTTACACTGGAGAATGGAGATAGTTCCGTTCGTTAAAACTTAAAAAGCAGTTAATAGAAAAAGGCCCACCGTTCATTATCCTTGACTATCAAGAATCCCTGGTTCTCATCAAACTCCCCAATTTGATCACAAAGAAGAAATTTCAGACAGTGGCGATGGCAATGGCAACGGCTACTATTGCTTCGTCTTCCTCCCTCCGATTCGCGTCATCATCTGCATCTCCCAATTCTTCCTCTCCTTCTCCACATTATCTCCTCCCTCTCCACCGCCTTTCATCGCCACCGTCCTCCTCTGTCTCCGCCACTCTTTCTTCCCGTTCATCCATTTCTTCAATTTCACCTCTCAATCACTCCGTTAATGCTTCAACTTCAAGGCGGGTCTCAATCTCAGCCTTCACCGTGAAGTCAGAGAAGAAAAAGGTGTTGATAGTCAACACCAACAGTGGTGGCCATGCTGTCATTGGATTCTACTTGGCTAAAGAGCTTCTGGGTTCCGGCCACCAGGTCACTATTTTCACCGTCGGCGAAGAGACCTCCGACAAGATGAAGAAGCCTCCGTTCAACCGATTCTCAGTCAGTCTCTTATTTATTACTAATTTTATCCCCTTCTTCTTGTACTCTGCTCCTTATGTGGGTAATCATATTTCATTACTTTTTGCATTGAGCAGGAAATTGTGAACGCCGGTGGAAAGACTGTTTGGGGTGATCCCGCCGATATCGGGAAGGTTTTGGACGGAGTGGCATTTGATACTGTGTTGGATAACAATGGCAAGGATATAGATGCAGTCAGGTTTGCATTTGTTCAAGTTTACATTTTGGAATGGCTGAAGGCCTAAACAAGGATTGAATCCTCAGAAACTGGGCTATAACTGGGAAAACACCGCAAACCATTTGATTCTCTTAAGTTTTGAGTAATTTCTTTGTTTATGAATAGGCCAGTGGCAGATTGGGCAAAGAGCTCTGGCGTAAAGCAATTTCTGTTCATCAGCAGTGCCGGGATATATAAGCCAACGGACGAGCCCCCTCATGTGGAAGGGGTATGATGTATTTTTTTGACACTCTAAATTTCATTACTAGTATCAGAATAAGCTTTAATGAATGCTGGATGTTAGCAGGATGTTGTTAAAGCTGATGCTGGTCACGTTGGAGTGGAGAAGTATATTTCAGAAACTTTTGGGAGCTGGGCATCTTTCCGACCACAGTACATGATTGGCTCCGGGAATAACAAAGATTGTGAAGAGTGGTTTTTCGATCGTAAGTTGATCCAAACTTGAGGTGTTTTACATGTCTGGTCTAGATGTTTGTAAAACCGAAGGAATATTGATGGTATTGAGAATGAAACGAACCTCCTTAAGTAATGTTGATCTTGTTCTGATGGATGTTTCAAACAGTTTCTTCTCTGAAATTTGTTTTGGTGGATATCTTTTCACATCTGGCAGGCATTGTTCGCGGGAGACCAGTCCTAATTCCTGGTTCTGGATATCAACTGACAAACATTGCGCATGTTCGGGACTTGTCATCCATGCTTGCTCTTGCCATTGAAAATGCGGATGCTGCAAATGGTAACATCTTCAACTGTGTCAGCGATCGCGCTGTTACACTGGATGGAATGGCAAAGCTATGCGCAAAAGCTGCAGGCCTTCCTGTGGAGATAGTGCATTATGATCCTAAAGCTGTTGGTGTCGATGCCAAGAAAGCTTTTCCTTTCCGGAACATGGTAAGGGTTTATGCACACTAACACTTGGCACTTAATGGAGTAGTCAGTTAAGCAATCATATATTGATGAAGTAGATGCTCAAAGCAATCATATATACATTGTTTTTACAAATATGTGACGTAGATGATCTCTGCTAAATCTAACCTTTGCAGCATTTTTACGCGGAGCCAAGAGCTGCGCAGGAGATTCTAGGGTGGAAGGCTACAACAAATCTTCCAGAAGACCTGAAGGAGCGATACGAGGAGTATGTGAAAATTGGCAGAGATAAGAAAGAGATAAAGTTCGAGTTAGATGATAAAATTCTGGAATCACTGAAAGTGCCTGTTGCAGCATAAGCAAGATGAAATTATGGGTCATGATAAATTGATAATATGATACATACTAGCTAAAGCATGTCCATTGATCCATGCCTTCATTCTTGTTTTTAAGCAGTCGCTATTGGCAGCAAACTAGCTTCAATCTAAGAGCTGATGACACTTGTGATTTACAATCAAGGGAAAATAGTTCAGAGCACTGCAATTCATGAAGTTGATGCCAATTTTTTCCTCCTGATGCCCACCAGGATGCATCTGGATTTTGTAAAAGAAATTTCCATTGGTTGCAAAACTTCTTGCATCAAACTACACAGTTGAAAAAACCTCAAGCATTTGAAAAATACTAGAACATTATTCCTTCAGCAGATGCTGCGACGCATCATCACATGACATTTTTTAACAATTGAATGCAATAAGGGGAGGAAAAAGAACAAAAATGAGAGCACGGGGGTGATAGCAAAAAGATCTTAAAAGTAATAAGCAAAAAAGCTTGATACATGAAAAGAATACAACATTGCACAACAGTATCCACCAAAGCAAACTCAAATGGTAGGGAATTGGTCAGTGAACAACAAAAACAGCTCATGAGTTGTGAGTCTGGCCAACAGAAATTAAAAGAAATCTCGCCGATTCACATATTAGTGCAGCCACCTATAAGTTCAAAAGGTAAATCAATCCCTACACCGCCCTGTCTGATTTAAAAGGCCACTCATATCAGGTTGCAATGTGCCTATTCATCCTGCTTAATTTCAAGGCCCTTGAGCTTGGAATGCAATTCGTCCTCATTGTCAGTACCTTCCTCTTCAGCCTCTTCATCATAGTCTTCTCCTTCCGGATCATTCTCATCCAGAGGTCCCAAAAGTAAAGGAGAATTCTTAAATACATCATTGACCTCATCCACACCTTCTTCAGATATGAAATTTCCATTTATGTTTAGCAATTTGAATCCAGGTTTGCTTACAACAGCCTGAGCTAAGCACCTGGCACCAACCCGTCTTATTGAATTAGCACTCATATCAACTTCAATCAATTGTCCATGACCCTCCTCCAATGCCTTGGCAATCATTACAGCACCCTCATCCTTCAAGTCATTCTCTGCCAAATTTAGTTTGGTGAGAAATTGTTTAACAGACACGCAGGCAGCCAAAGCAGGAGCAGCTTTGGAACTAATGTCATTTCCGGCCATTTCCAAAACTTCAAGCGATGGAACAGATTCCTTCAGAGCATTTGCCAGAGCCATGGATCCTTCATCTTCCAAATTCAAATAGCTAATATAAATTTCAGTGAGATCAGAAAATCCAGAGAGAACCTTGCTCAATGCAATTCCAGCTTCAACCCCAAACATATTGTCCCGTAAATCAAGCTTTTTCAAACAGTTGCATGATCCAAGGGCCTGGGCCAGGGCAACCCCTCCTTCAGAATCGATCCTTGTAGATGAACAACGAAAGTCCTCCAGCGAAGGAGAATTCTTTACAAGTTCAGAAATAGCCATTGCACCTTCATCACCTGTCATGTTATTATGAAATTGTAGAACCTTAAGATTTTTAGTAGAAGGAATCAGCTCACACACAGCACGTGCAGCTTCCTCTGAGATACCATCATTCATCAGATAGAGCTCCTCCAAGTTATGTTGTGACTTAAGAAGCCCAGAAAATGCCCTGACCCCTTTTTCACCCAATGCATTGTTAGAAAGATTGAGGTACCTTAGTTCACTGCCTTCCAGAGCAGATGAAAATATGGACATCACTTCTAAAGCTTCTGTTTCTGACCTTCCAGCTATGAAATCTGACAGATCAACTTCTGTCAGTTGATTTCTGAGAGATAACAATATAGGCCCAGCAACATGGGCTGCATCTAGGCCAAAACTTCTGTTACTGAAACATATCTTGGTAAATTTGTTGTTAGGCTGCATTAGAGGTTTCAGTAACTCCTCAGCTTCATTTGCATCAATAAAAGCACGGCGACCTCCAGAGATATCAAATACAGTTTCTTTTGATACTTTTGCTTTTTCTGATATCATAGCATCATCGTCCCCCTTTGTTCTAGGTCCTCTTCTGACAACGTCCATCATAAGCTTGCTAGATTCTTTAGCATAAAGCTGCACAGCAGAACTTCCATCTCCATCTGGCTCCTTCTCAAAAAGTTGACTTGCAGAAGCAAAAGCAAGAGCCTCTATCTGCTTAGCATCCTTTTCAGCTTCCTCTTTACTTAAAAGACCATACTTTCTGGACAAAATGGATGGGGTAGTAAGATTCTTACTCATTCTCTCCACAAGCATTAGTCTGGTGCTTTGGCTAGGCGGCCACAATTTCACGGAAAATGTTCTGGAATCCATTTAGATCCAACCTGCAAAGATTCATTGAAAAGGTGAGTCAGTATGTAAGCAAATTAAAAGAAGCAGACATACCTGAGGAAGAATTGACAGAAATATATGTAGACACAGAAGTAAAACAAGATCATCATACAACAAAAGAATTGTGTAACAGATACATACATGCCCCAACATAGTGTAACCTATACATCGCCAGGGGATCTCAACTATTTTAGATCATCATAATCATCAAACTTAACAAGTTTCACCAGCATGTATAGCAGTGTAAAAAAAATCATGTCATCATATCCAGTAAAAAGTAACAGCGTTGACCACAAAGCATCAATAATCAAAGGCTTTGCCTGATAAATGAGTCCATGATGGCTATGATCATCTAAGAAAGTAAACTCTCATAAGTGAAAACTCCAAACTAAGAACCTCCATGTCCAAGGGTAGTCCTTAAAATCAAGGTACACATATTCAGAAAATATAATTCACTGGCTTATCTTTACTGACAGCAAGAACACTGAGGAGATAGGAAAGACAAGTCTGTGTAAAGCATAACCATTGTTTCCACTTTCCAGAAGGTATAAGTGAGTTAATTATAATTGATGCAGCACCTCTCATATACAGCCCAAAGTACGGGCACGCGCCTAAAATACCATAACACATAAACAGGATTCAGAACATTTAGAAGGAGACTAAGAACCAGGTTATCAGTAATCATGCCTGTAACATGTGTATGCAAGAACAACAAAGTTTCCATATAATATTTTAAATCCATGCGAAGTACTATAAGCCAAAGATAAGTTTCTGCCATTTAATTCAAATATAATCAGTAAAAGGTACAGGCAAGAGCTTCATCATCATTGGAAATGAAATATTGCAACTTTTCAAGCAATTGTAACTAACACAGGATGCCCAGAGTGGCCGAGACCCAACCATTAAAACCAATAATAGAAACAGAGAGAAAACAAACCAACAGGTAGACTCCAAAGCCTAACCCACATTGTCATCACAATCCAAGCAAAGCTTGGAATGGATAATAAAAATCCTTAAGATGATGCTTTGAGATTTCTCAAGGGAGGCCAATAACATTTTAAGTAAAATTCACAGTATAATCTTGAATAGTTGAATTTATCTATGACAAAAAGCAGTTTAAGACCATTTATACCGATTTAGTACCGGAGTAATCAAACATTAACAGCATATTTCCACAAAACTATGAATCCAGACTAATAAAGTACTAATGTTTTTTTGTAGAATTATCAAACAAAAAGACAATTTAACAGCCACCTTAACAGCACATCTACTACTAAATACTAACACAATTAGAAACAAACAAGGGGGGAAAAAAAAAACAAAAACAAAGATGCAGGCATCAACCACACTCCGAAGTAGATTGAAACAACTTCAAGCAGATCCGCTTCAAAAACGATAGAAAAATAAGTAAAGAGTAAAATAACGACTAAGTTTAGAATCGTTCATTACCGGTTAATACCGTACGAATTTCGATGCAAAAGTCTCAAGAAATTGAGCAAGGGAAAGAAAAAAAACAAACAAACAAACAAAGCCCTAGATAACAAGAATTCAAAATTCAAACAAAAAAAAGGAGAGTAAAAGTAAAGCAAAAGCGGTGGATGAATACTTTTTAGTACCTCGAGTCCGAAGGATTGTGGTGGAGGTTGGCGGAGCGGACGGCAGAAGTCCTGCGCAAGAGGGAGAAGAAAGTCGGGTAGTTTCACAGGAAGAGGGATTTTGGGAGTTTGGAGGGAAATCAATCCGCCATTACTCCAACTTGAAAAATCTGAGTGGGGGGTTTAGTGGGAGCCAACTGCGCGTACAAATTCCGCAATGCCCAATATAATCTGTTTCTTTGAGTAAATTATTATACTGGTCCTTGTATATTGGTGTATAAACATTTTTGTCTCTCGAGTTTTCTTCTCTACTTGTTTAAGTGTCACCAGTTTATTTAAAACTAGTAATTAATTAAATCTACTTTTTGCCTCTTTGAACTCCTTAACCCAACCACGGGCGACCGCAGTTAATGCTCCATAAATCTCATTTTTTGGTCTTTTTTGGCGAATCATGCTTACGTCAACTAAATAATGAAAGTTCAATAATAAATTAATGCCAGCTGTACATGATTAGACAGTCTCTAATATAAATTACGTTAATAGTTCAACCGTGAGTTTAACTAATTGATATTATTCAAAAACAACCATTTCACATTACGATCGACTGAATTAGTCGAGCTAATATAAAAAACTATCCCTACAAAGCAATTATTAACTTGTACACGCTATTATAACAACCATGTTTGTTAATTGTTTATATTTACGGCATGATATGAAAACCGTTTTTAAAAAAATGCATACTTCGATTGGGACTCTTACCACTTGATAGTTCTTAAATTAAGATGGATTACATACAAGAGGGACAATGATACGATGAACATCTCTCGATGTATATTTCTTGCGCTTGTAGCTTGAGTTTAATTAGATCGTCGTTGTCCTTGTGGCATGGACATACAAGCTAAGTAAATATCAATAGAAACGGTAGTTATTGGTTTTTTGCTACTTAACTATTTTAAACATTACTATTCCGGTTATTATAAACTTATTACTCCATCTATTTCAAAATGTAAGTCTTTTTAGTCTCTACTAAGGAGACAATTATAATCATTTAATGATTAATTTGTGTGTTCGATATTTATTTTTCCCTTTATTAATTATTTTAAAACTATAACCAAAACTAGATAAAAGTGGTTAGCATCATTTATTAAGGACAAAGTTGAGAACCTACATTTTAAAATATTTTTTCAAACCTAAAACGACCTACATTTTGAAATGGATGGAGTATATCATAAATCAATCATCGTCAATCGTTTGATTATAGTGAATTTAGCCTCACCTTTTTTTGAATAGAAAGACATTATATATTTTTTTGAGAACTGCTTTAACAATTTTTTATTTATCGTAAATCTGTAATACTAAAAGTAACTTCCTTCTCTCCTAAGCTTGCTCTATTTAGTTAGGGTTGTCAATGAACCGAGTCAAGTCTAAATAGTTAGATGCTCGAGCTCGAGTTCGATAAAAAACTTTGGAGCTCGTATTCGAGTTCGAACTTGGTCGAATAACTAAATTGAAGTTTGAGTTTGTCTCGAAATAAAAATGAATAATTCACGCTTGGCTCGATTGACTCGAGTTTTTGTGTCCGGTAAAAATTGAGCTTGAATGCTCGATATATTGAGCTCGAATAAATTTTAATATTTGTCATTTTCAATTTAATAAGTACAATCTATGTGTTCTATGAGTAAAATTTTTTGACAAATCATACAAAATATGTATATCCCATTATTACATCTTCAAATGGACAATAATTTTTAAGGAATAAAAAGAAAATTTTTTGTTATTTAAATATTATTTCATAATAAAAATAAAATAATTTATAATAAGCTCGAATAGGCTCGACGAGCTCTCGAATCAAGTATTTTGATACTCGTGTTCGACTTGTTTATCTAATCGAGCTGTTCGAATTCGCCTCAAGTTCGGTTAAAACCAAATTCAAGCCAAGCTTTGACCAAGTTACTCGCAAGCTGCTCGCGAATTACTCGATTCGTTGAACCCCTATACTTAGCTCCCAAAATGTTCCTTACTTTCTGCTCCCAACTTTTGGAAATGAATAAGCAAACCAAAAGTCAAAAAAACGTTCAACGAGTGAAGTAAATATGTGTACCGTTCAACTTCCCCAAAACAGACAACATCGCAGTAAATTCACCAATGAGCCACTTATCCTATCTCTATATAAACCCTCCCTTCTTCATCAGGAAAAAAATCACGCACAAAATTAACCAGTGAAGAAAAACAAAGTCTAAGAAAGAACAAAGATCAAAACCAAATCTCCAATCCCAAATGGCTTTCAAATGCCATCTTCTTCCCCTTGCAATTGCGTTGACAATATTCTACCTTTCATCATCATGTGCTCTAGGTATCGGCGGTCGGTTAGGCCAATATGAGGAATTACGCCCAATAGACCAAGAAGCCGTGGCGAACGCAAAGTTCGCCATCGAGGAGGTTAACAAGAAAGGCCATCTGCATTTGGCGTTCATGAGAGTGGTCAAGGCGAAAAGGCAAGTTGTGTCGGGCATCAATGACGAACTTGTCATTGAAGCACGCCACATCGACGGCTTTTCTAATGTGTGTGTTGAGGCCACTGTGCACGTGCCTCCGACCACAAAGAAACCCAAGCAACTTCTTTCCGTTAAACCATTCTTGATACCTCATTAGATGGTTCTTAGAAACTAAGATGATTAATTATGTTGTTGTTGCTATTTCTGTAACCCTGACTATTGAGATGCTTTTTCTTTCTTTGGGTTGAACTTAATGAAATGATATTATGAAGAGAAAACTGAAAAGAAAATCTGAGTTAATATTGATTTCACGCGTTCTTATTTTGTCATAGTTTTTCCTCTAATGCACATTATACCGTAATTCATATGTTCCTACAGTTGATGTCAATTAGGAAAAGAATCATGTATCGTTGAAAGTTCAATACACTTACAACACCGTACGTAGTATGAAAAAAAATATAGCTGAGATTTCACCCACAAAATGTTCAAGTACATTGTCCTGAATCTACTATATTATTGCAAAATGCATTCAACAGGATTACCTGAATCTACTACATTACCTGAATCTACATTTGCCATGACCAGTCAAAGAAAAAAACAGAAGTAAATTAATTGAATTAATGAAACTCCTCCGCCACTCACTTTTAAAATGTCAAGATCGATTTTGCAGTCTTTCATCATTTTCTTTCGTTATTATTACACATATTCTTCGAGTTATGGTTTCGATTAATTTATATAAAAGCTAACCGAGACTTGGTCAGGGATTGTTCATTTATAAGTCTAATTAACCAAAACGAAGTGGAGACGCTATCCAAAAAACAACATTGCTAAAGGCTACAACTTGACAGAAAATAACATGAATGAACCTTAGCGGGACTTGAACAAATGTAAACTATGTTTGGCTTCCTCTACTAATTGTTTTACAGAAGGATCACTCATCAGGGCTTCCTGTTTTGTCGACCATTGAAACGGGATGATCACATCTTCCTGAGTGAAAATCTTGCTATCAGGCACATGCTTGGCGACGTGACATAGCAGAATCAAAGACGGATTCTTCATCATTTGTTCCCCAAAGTAAATCAGGGAAATCAGGTGTTCTATCCCGCCGGCATCAATGATTACCTTGCAGTGACCCACACGGAAGAAATACTCGGCACAAGCGAATTTGGTCAATGCGATGGCCGCTTCGCGAATGATTTCGGGTTCCCTGTTGTCCAGGAGTTTAACCAGCGGCCTGATGATCCGTGTTTCTGTCACCCGAAAAGTCTTCGCCAGGTTTCCAATCGACCTGATGCTGGGAATCAGGAGGGTCAGACCTTCTTCCCGATGATTCGGATGAACTGTTCGATAGCAGCTCGACCACCGGGGAAGTAGTGCTGAAGGCGGATTGTCGGAGTTCAAGGTTGTCTTCGGCAACTGCCGTGATTTCCATCAATGCCCTGACTGAATGGTGCTGGATTTTGTCATTGGACTTTTCTAACAGGACTACAAAGCATGACAGCGCGCTAGATTCCGTAATGCTTCGACAGATTGTCACGTTTCCTTTGCAAAGGTACCTAAGTGCCTTGGCAGCCATTTCCTTCATCTGTGCTTTTATAATCGGATCTTGAAAATCCCTCCCTTCTGTGCTCAGACCTGTTTCTGGGCCTGATTTGAGGTCTACGGCGTCGGTCGCCACGTTGTGCACTTGATTTTGCATTTCTTCTTCTCCTAATAACGGATGAGACATTTGATCCACTTCATGATCATCAACTTGCGCATTATTGCTTGAGATGCAGTCATTGTTATTATCATCGCTGCTGGAATCTGATGTGACGATTGGCGCGGACCGACATTTCGCCGTGCTCCTGAATTGTCTCAAAAGTGAGATGACTCACCAGCAAAGAAATAATGTTACTCTGGGCAAAATGATCTTGACAATCAGGATAATTAGCAGCCAATTCCGAGATGGCCCAGGCCACCATAACCTGAACTTCCATGCGACTTTCTTTCAGGATTTTCGCAAACACCAAAGAAACCCCGGCTTCCAACATCTGTTTCGCGATTTCAGGGTCCCTTCCTAAGTAACCAATCGCCCTCGCAGCATTTTCCTGACCTTCCAAGCTTCCTTCCTCGGCCGCCTTCAACAACGGCGGGATCCCACCTTCCTTCCTGATCAGATTCCCGAACCAGTCGTTTTCTCGCGCTATGGAAACCAACAAACCGACAGCTTCGGCTCGTTCCTCAACCGAACCTGAGTTGATGATGGCAATTTGTTCCCAAACCAGGCAGAGGGTTGGTTCTTTTATGATGATCGGAGGCAGCCCGATGAAGAACGCATTGCCAGGGCCGTGGGCCGGAACCGGTAACCGGAGGAGCCGCGACACGTCACCTATGGAATCCTGAAGCTGTCGGGAGAGTCTTCTAGGTTGAGAGTAGTTATGAATGTTGAATACGCGTTTCAGGCCTCTGGCCTTGCATCTGAGAATCAGGATTAGAGTTTCGTCCAAAACTTGTTCCGTCCCGTAGATGATCCGCCGGGTTGGACGATCGTAAAAAGCGTTAATACTGGCGTGATCCGCCTGACGGAGCAAGTTGGCGAGTTCCTCCGTCTTGGCTTTGATTTCTAAACATTCTTGTCGGAAAGTGATGGCATCGTCGGCCGATTTCGTCACCAGGTCCGCCAATTGTATTGGTTTCGGTAGCATTTGTTTGATGGTGACGTCCGCCACCGCCATCCACGCAATCCAGGACCAGCGTCCTCGATGTATTCTACTTATACACACCACGTAAAGAGAACAACAACAAATTAGTAATTTGTGCTTCAAGAGAGAACGGAGGAAATGAGAAATATACTTAATTTGTTCTTGAAACTTCCAGCTCGATGTTTTTAAGGCCTTAATGTGTAATAGTAACTTCTTCTTTTTTTTTTTTTTATGTTTGACTTGGGATTTTTGGGGTATGTTGGCTGATTTGTGTGGAATTCACCGGCGGAAGCTCCGGCTAATACTTGTGGTGGTGGCGATGATTGGGGGGTGGAGCGATGAGACGCCACATCTCCGAGATTTGCAAGAATGAAGATGATGGGTGGTTGATTAGATTCTTCTGAAGTTTTCCTGTTTTCTAGGATCCAAAATTACCAAGGATGGTGTGGTCAAAAACTATTTAACAGGCTAAATGTAAGGAAAATGAACTGCGAGATGTCTGTTGGATTTGGACCATTGAACCTCACCCGGCGGGAAGCCATATATGTGTGTGTGTGTGTGTGTGTGTATATATGTATATATATATTCAAATCTCACTAGTTCATGAATTAAGGAATTCTTCCATCTTTTTCTATTAAAAGATAAAACTAAAATCGAACAATTTAATAAAACACTATGTGAATTATGTAAATAAAATATAGTATCTATTAAATGCCAATTAAACTTTGTATCACAGTCAAAAAGTGAAATTCTTGTCATCTTTCCATGAAACAATATGCATGTAACTGACTCATATAAAATGGCTTTCCTCTTCTGATTCAATAAAATGATATAGTTTTCGATACTAATTATAAAATACAAACTACCGGTAAAATTAAATTTACATCTTATAAGTAAGATTAAAAAAAATACTATCGCAGTAAATTAATTTTCTAAAAGAGATTATAATTTTTTATTTTTATAATACAAAGGAAACCTTGAGATTTAAGATTTACAAAATATCCTTGTGGGCTTGGGATGAAGTAAGTTTAAACACTTCTAAAGTACGGAGCGTCAACAAAATATGCAAAATCCGAATATTGCCAGGGCATCCCTGAACATATTATAAATTAAGCATTAGACAAAAACAAGTATTTTTTTATGTATATAGAGGAAGCAAAATGCTTAGAGCTACAATGCCACCCTTGAAGGGGGGATAGGAGGTCAAAAGATAGCTTATCTAAAACTATATTCGGGGCGTCGACAAAATCTGCAACCCCAATCTACAATCAAGTCCTAACTTTGCTAAGGAGTCTGCTACTTCGTTCTCCTCTCGCTTGATAAAAGAAGTTTCCACCTGCCATTGTAGGTTGATCAAAAGTTTGATTCTACGCAAAATATTGCTCTGGACAAAAGATGCTTCTTCTTCAGTTATGTATTTGACAGCATTCGAACTATCTATTTCTAGTTGTATTTTCCGAAGTCCTAGTTGCCAAGCTATTTTGAGGCCAATATATGCTCCCCATAGCTCCGCTTCCAAAACAGAACAGGTACCAATCCTTGCTGCAAAACCTGATATCCAACATCCTTCGTGATTTCTCAAAACTCCTCCGGCCGCTGCTGATTTTGTGGCATTGTTGACAACAGCATCTGTGTTGATACAAGTCCACAGGCTTGGTGGAGGTCGCCGGATTGGTTCATTGTTAGACATTAAACCCTAAGTAGCTTTTGGTATCTTGGGGGGTATGGTTTCTTTTTATTTCATTTGCTGCAGCTACAATTGAGAACGCAAGGCTTCTGGAGTTAATGGATCTTTCAGCGAAGATTTCTTTGTTCCTTGCATTCCACAGTTTTCAACAAGTTACTGCAAATAATGTCTCCCAATGGTGAGTTTCCTGCAAAGCAGAAGAAGTTAAGTTAGAAAGAATCCATTTGTTCCAATTAGTTTCGACCCATAAATTCAAGTCAAGACTGCCATTGATGTTCATCCAGGTTAGTTTGGATTTGAGGCAGTCCCTAAAAAGGTGGAAAAGAGTTTCTGTTTGGGAGCAGAAGGGGCAGGCGGCTGTTCTGCCATATGTCTATGCCATCTTTCAGCGTTAGTGAGGAGGGATTCTTTTAAAAGTGACCATAAGAAAGCTTAATTTTTTTTGGTCCTTCCCAATTCCAAGCTGCCATCCATTTCATATCTTGTGGTTGCCAGGAGTTGAACTTGAGAGTTTTGAATGCTGTGGATGTCGTGAAATTTTCAGTATTCGACCATTTCCAGGTGGGTCTATCAGGTCCAAGGAGTGCGTGTGGAGGAGGAACTGCCATGATCATCTTTTGTGTGTCTTAACTGGTCCATTGTCTGATTAAATCCCAGTTCCAATTCCCTCGGTGATCAATATAGTCCTTGAGCTTGAGATTCCGGAGGTTTACTGGTATTTGGGCCGTTGATGAATGAATTAGAGGTTGTTCTGTATCCAGCCATAAGTCCTCCCGAAAGGATATCTTTCCACCGTTACCAACAACCCATTTGATGCCGTTTAATGCAACAGACCATATCTTTGAAAGCTCTTTACCTAGCTGAGACTTTGCCCCATATTGATGTCTGGGGTTGAGAGATGTAACAGAAGCATATTTCGCTTTGAAAACGGTAGTCCACATTGACTCCCTTCTTGATATTAGCTCCCAGGCTAATTTCAGCAAGAGTGAAGTATTAACTTCTCTGAGTTTCCTTAGCCCAAGGCCGCCGTGCTTTTTCGGCTGACAGACGTTGTCCCAACTTACCATGTTCATTCTCCGTTCACCAAGCTTCGCGCCCCAAAGAAAGTTTCTTCGTAATTTATCAATTTCATCACTCACTTCTTTTGGGATCACGTGCAATTGCATTAAATAAACATGAAAAGCAGCAAGGATAGATTGACAAAGGGTTAAACGACCTGCCATGCTGATTTGGTGAGGGTTCCAGGCCTTGGTTTTCTGTCTTACTTGGTTTTCATAGCATGTTTTCCAGGCCTACGATCAGAATACAAGGGAAGCTAGAGCCGGGGGGCTGCTCGGAGGGGAGTCAGGGGAATGGATTTTGGGTTTTACTGTTAAAATTGGCGCCACTACCATTACGGGAGCAGAGCTGGGGGATTGTGGCACGGGTTATTGATGGCGTGAGAAGCAGGGGAGCGGCGAATCATAGCGGAATTGGATAGTGAAGAAGCTATGAAGCTGGTGATGGTCACATCTGGCCATACAGGAGTTCATGGAGGTATTATCAATGGCATAAAGGAGTTGTTGGCCAGAGATTGGAGTGTATCTGTGTCCTGCATTCACAGGGAGCCCAACTTTGTTGCAGATTGCCTTGCCGGCCTGAAGGAACAAACAGATTGGGGAGTGAGGAAACTAGCACATCCCCCCGCGTTAGTCACCAAGTGACTACGCCATGATGTACAAAGGGTACTTTATCCCCGGAATGTTATAACTTAGCAAGGCATTTTTTTGCCTCCTTTTCCTTGTACAAAAAAAAAAAAAAAAGAAAGAAAGAGGAGTAAGATAGAAAATAAAATAAATAAATAAATAAAATCAACATCTAGCAAACAAAAAACATAATTGAAGTTTTATTATGGATACTGATGCAATAATCATTGTGAGATGGTTATTGTCAATACAATTGGAAGTCGGAACACCATCATTATCAATACACCTCAACACCAAGCAGGCAGCAGAATAACCTTATTTATTTCGTTATGGAACGAATATCCACTTTAAATTATATTTTTAACATAAATTAAGGGAGTAATTAGTACTTCTTTGGTATCATAAAAATAATCTATTCTGTTAAAGTATAATAATTTTGTGAGATAAAATATAATGCGTAATAACAAAACTACGATGTTAAAAATAAGAAAAAGGAAAGGAAAAAAACATAGTCTCGATAATCTGTACATAAAGCATGTATCTTAAACTACTTTTTTTTCTTTTTTTTTCTAATGAGGAACTTCGAAAGTATCATTTATAGATTTATTTAGAAGGTGGGGAAAGTGTTGAAATATAAAAGGTACAACTATGAAGGAGTCAGGAGATAAAAAGGGAACAAAAAAAAAAAGAAAAGGTGATCAGCTGAGGGATAATGCCATAATGGAAAAGAAAATTTAAGAAAAGCAGTGACATGAACAACACGAAATTGAAACATCATGGACGCAACAACATAAAAGATTTAAGGAGAACCAGATACTCTATTTACAATGGCCCTAAATTCAGCAAGTTACGCTTTTTACATTTATAGGTGACTAAAGTCACTATACAAATAAGCACAAGCAAGACCAAATTAGGATTCCCAAGTATCCGAAATATTCGAGATGGTAAGATAGTTAGTATAGAACTTGGTTAGCCCGGAGCAAGCTAACATTCGAAACTTACCAATACAAAAACGATTTGCAAAATGGAAATACTTGGAATAATTATTTTTTTCCCTTGACAACGAAAGACGTTAGTTTTTAACAAAACTCAAACTACAACATTTTCCATCCACGTAATTATTTTATAATGAAAAAAATATTTTCTTCATCCCAAAATTATTGTTCAATTTGAATTTTCAGTCTTAGTCTCAAAATTATTGTGCAGTTTGGACTTGCACTAAAACAAAATCCAAATTGGACAATACATTTAGAACGAAGAGATTATATTTTTATATTTTACAGTGGGTGAAAGAACACCGACAACTGAACAATAAAAGTTGTCCAAATCAAAAATGTCCCAATTGTGTTATTAGTTTGATTAGTATATCTATATTCAATGTTCATTCCATACTAATTTGTTTGTTGACTGAAACGTGACATGTTGATGCTGCACCGCAACTGAAACAAATGAAACTGACAAGGTTTGACTTGGATCCGACTAAAATATTGAGAGGCACATTAACTATGTTACTGTGTTTGTCACAGACAGTCACATATTGTTACATGATGGATTCCAGCTCTGACCTCCAATTAATATTATCATTAAACAAAAAATAAATAAATACAAACAAAACTCCACACTTCAGTCACTATTCCTTGCCAGATGGCTTTTTTGTTCTTCTATCTTTTTTTTTGTGAATTAAAGTATTTTAGGGTATGTTTGTTTCGTTTTTTTATATGTGTTTTTAGGTGTTTTTAGTATTGGAAATATAAAAAAATATATTGAAAATGTAAAAAAATATGATGAAATGGAACAGTTATTAATAAAATAAACTAAAAAAACTATAAAAAAAAAATCAAACAAACAGAGGCTTAATAAACGCGGGAGTGGTTCCCTCCAAATCTGAAGAGATAATCACTGCATTCCGAGTCAGTTTTCCTATTCAATTATCTTAATTCGAACAATTATGCTGTCATGTGGAATTTAAAAGTAAATATTGCTAATTTTCTACACGTCACCGATCTCACACTGAGTTACCACAATAAATTGATCTTTTTAAAAAAACAATTTGGGACGAAGACGATGGAGTGAAAAACCATTTTTAACGTTGATTTATAAGATTTTTTAAAAAGTTTTTCCTGTTAATTAAACATTGTAACAAGTATATTATTTTTATTTTTTTTTTAAAAAAAAGAAAACTTACAATGAATACGATGAATATTTGGTGGGGCTAACCCAATCACCGCCGGATAAATGAGAATAAAATAAGCCACCGACATCTGTTCCGTGAACCTAGGGACGTAAACGGTTAAAACGGAGCAAAGTATATCGATTACCGAAGGCAAACCCGGATCCGATGAGTTGGTACAATGGGTTGACCCGCGAGGAACTTGAGTTGAAAAAAGAAAAGGAGAAAGAGTTCCCCAGATTTCCATGTGAAGCGACCTAAACTCCAACTACAGCAACTTGGAAGGTAAAGCAGAAAAAAGAAAAGCAAAAGAAGAAGCATTAATAAAAAAAAGAAGAAGAAGGATCAAATATTTCTTACTTGTTTCATTGAATAATCCCATTTCGGGTCTCTCTCTCTTCCCTTAAAAAAAAGTAAAAAACAGAGGGATATTCGCTTCATTATTGCAGTCTTTGTGAGACAAAGGAGAGAAAAGAATTGTTCTTGATGCTGCTGCTGCTGAACCTTCTTCCTTCTGAGATTGAGAATATGCATATTTCTTCCAATGCTGTAGTTGGTTGGTGCTCATTGAAGTTGAAGTGAAGTTTTGGGATTTATTTCAGATCTCTCCCTCAACAATTCTATGTGAGCCCACTTCTCAATCTACTTCACATTACAAGTTATTTTGGTTTTCTTGATTTTCTCTTGTTAAGTTGATGAACTGGGTCTCGTTAATTTGGCTTGTTTCAGTGTCAGATATTCTCAACTTCATGTATTTCTTTTCTTTTTTTAATTTTTTTTTTATGGGTTCTTCTATTTTGGTCATTTCTTGTGTGTTTCGGTACCTTTTGGGTAGTCATATTTTCTTAATCACCAAGACATCGCAAGACTGAATTGTGAATTGTAATGCAGAGTCAAAAGACTCTTTCGGCTTTTTCTTATCATTTTCTTGGAATTTGCTTTTTGTTCATTTCATTTCTACACTATGTTTGGGAACGAGCATAGAAGCGAACTTGAAAGGCAAGGAAGACGGAAAGCTCAGTATCTTCTTTTGTTTCTTAACTTACATTGTACAGATAATATCACAACATGTAATTGAGATTGATACCATTAATTTAAGTTGAAGACTACCAGAAGGAGGTGTTGTTGGTATTAATAATTTGTCCTTTTTGGGTCTTTAAATGCACTTTATACATCAATTTTGGATTTTCTTGGCGAATTTCAGACCGCAGTTTGCAGGGAATTAGAATTGCAACTTGTGTCCGGTTCTCCCATAGGCCTGTTGAAAGCCTAATCGAGTCTTAATAATGAAATAATTGGAAACTTCAATACCATTTGTGAGGAACAAAGTCAATCTCTCATCCATTTTGATGGTAATCCTACTTCTGCAACCAAAGAGCAACTAAGACTGATCTAAAGGGCCAAATTTGTCATTAACAATGAGTCTTAGTGTTGATCCATCATTTGATGCACTTACATTGAGTCTGAACCTGGGAAATTGCATGTGTACTGTTAAAGTTCCTTTCAAGATGTCAAGCATGAAACTAGAGTTCCACTGGGAAAAAATCCTGTCACTGGATCTAAGCATTTTAAGGCTTTCTTTTCTTTTTAAGTAAGCTTTAGAGAATAACTACCCTTTCAAGTCTGGTAACCTTTTGATCACATTGCCTGCCACCTCTTGCAATTGAAGCTTATAACCTAGCCTATTGCAACAGCCTTAAAGCGTTAGTTATCTCTCCCTTTCTCTGATTTCATAGGGCAGCTGAAGTTGTGGCTCATACCTGCTTTAACCTTTGTGGCATCATGGGTTCTGTTAATTTCTTTGCAAAAGTACTGTATGAGTTTGAATTATTTTTGCATAGTTAGGAACTTCTTTTTCCTGTTTAGTCTGATTGTTAGTCGTGAGGTCCATGCCCTGATCATGTACTCCATTGCTACGAATAAGGGCTGGTAAGTATCTTGCCATCGATTAAGTTATGGAAAGATAGGTTTGAAAGGTTTATTGTACCATTGAGCTGATCTTAGCTTCATAAGCGTTAGATAATGGGTTAAAATGGTACTCGTATTTATGAAGTGCATTTTGTGTAATTTTTGCCTTTTCTGCTATTTATTTTCCATTTTCTCACCGAGTTTCAAGTGTTTTACGTAGGACTTTATATGAAACCTGTTTGTAATGTTCTAGGTTTTCCAGTGATTATTTCGTGATCATCTGATTGGTGTCATATTGTGGCAATGTAGGATCATGGGGAGTTTAGGTATTGAAACTGAGAATGCATGCTCAGAGACTTACTTAAGACTTGGGCTCAGAGAATCCAGGAAAGAAACTTCAGAAATACCTCGAGTTCTATCATACATATCGCTATTTCTTGAAAGATCTATTCAAAAAAATGAAAGGTATCTTGAAACTACACAGACGAAAGACATTATGACCATCTTTCATGGTACAAAAGCACCCCCTTTAAGCATTGGACAGTACATAGATCGGATCTTTAAGTATTCATACTGCAGCCCTTCCTGCTTTGTGGTTGCACATATATATGTGGAGAGATTTATTCAGCTCACCAGTGCTCTTGTAACTTCCCTCAATGTTCATCGGCTCTTAATCACCAGCATTATGGTGGCAGCAAAATTTGTTGATGACGCGTAAGTCAACCCTGCCTTTTAATTCATTATCTCACAGTTGCTATTAGGATGTAGCAGATTAGAGAAGTACTAATCAGATTAGATGAAAACATTTGGTTAATTCTTTTGAGGGACAGTAACATGCAAGTCAGTTAATCTTTAGACATTTTTGATGATTTCAGTTGGGATTGATCTGATCATATTTAATTCTTCAGGTTCTTCAATAATGCGTATTATGCTAGAGTTGGAGGCGTAAGCACGTCAGAGTTGAACAGATTGGAAATGAAGTTTTTGTTTGGTTTGGATTTTCGACTTTATGTAAGCAAAGATACATTTGGGAAGTACTGCATGCTTCTGGAAAAAGAAAGCACGAACAGCGGGTTCCAGATCGAACGTCCAATCCAGGCATGTGGGATAGTAAAAGGCAACTGGTCTAGCAAAGAAGATTCATCTTGTGCTAAAAGAATGGCTAGCTTGCGCGTTTCAGAAAGCTCGGAGTGGTGACAGTTTCTTTTCAGTACAAAAAGAAGTGTACACAAATTACGTCCCACGAGTGAAATGTTGTGAAAATGAGAAAGACTGTAGTGGTGTACTTTGGAAAAATATTGGACAAGGAAAGACAGTAGTGTTTACTGTTTTGGGTGATGTTTTGTTCATACATTTGTAACGTAATGTATCCTTGTAATCATTTTGTCAGGAAGAGCTCCATTGGTTTCTTCGTTTGGACTTCAGTTCGACCTTGCAAATGGTACTACAATTTCCAAATTTTAACTCCTTGTTCAACCATTACAAAGTGGAGTAAGCTGCCCCTCCCATTTTGTTCCCATTGGAAATAGGTTAATATTTAACTGAACATAAATCATTGTAAGTTTAGCAAAGAAAGTCTGATTCAGGGTCATCGGGCTTGCATCAGTTCAGGTGCGTTCTCATTTTGGCTCGTAAAAGCCGATCTTTCAATTCAAGTTATGCTGGCAATTCCATCTTGAAACAATATTTCTGAGGCGAAGATGAGAAACAATCATATTAGAAAAGAAACGGCTGTATCTCTATAACAAGGAACTAAGTCCCCCAATTTTATCAAGAGCACTCACGAGGTCAACAAACAATTAAAGCTTCTACCCTATTCTGGGTACAAGGTTTTGTGTTACAGCTGCACATCATATAGCCGAGATCACACTATCTGGACGATACTCCCCTTTCGCCACAATGTCTTGTGCCTTCATTCTTGCTCGGAGAATTCTCATTGATACCAACCAGTAGCATCAGAAGAAATTAATCAGTCATAATCTAGAGGGTTGCATTCAGCTCTTGCGGATGCTTCCGATTCCAGATCAGGACAACAAATGGTTGCTTTGCTCATCTACTACTCCAATCTGTACAATCTTAGCTCTGTCAAACACCACTAAGTCAAACAACAAAAAATTGGCCCGCCAACCTATCTCCTCGACTCAGCTTGCGTAGGTCTACTGAGTGCCTTAACGAAATACTGCCGTGTCTCTGGTAAAACCCTCTGAATCAAATGCGAATACCTGCATTTCACAAGAAAAAAAATCCATGGGTAGCAGCTTTTTTGAGTTTAAGAGCAGTTAACTTTGAGACAAGTCCAAACAAGAAAGTTCAATCTACAGGGTGCATTCATTATTGTTCTGGCAAAAGCCACAGTACCGGCAGCAAGAAATAATTGGGATTAACACTTTCAACCATGGTTACAAGTTCAAATCAACTAATGACTTCATTCATAATATGCAGTCATTTTATTTAAAAAGACGTAATATGGAAGGACAGTCAATGTAGCATACCAGGACTTCGAACTCAATTTCTCAAAGTTCTCCAAGATAAACAAGATACAAGCATGTCTCAATGATGTTGCGTTGAATGCCTCTGACAACTCAAACATCATAGAGACATTTTCCACCGAGATATCCTTCACAGACAAACACAAAACATCAGAAATGATTTCAGATATCTATGGGATGCAAAAGGAACTTATTTATTTTGTTCTACTCACTTGAGCAATGGCATACTCGCAGAGTCGTTTAAGGCCCTCCAGTAGATACTGATCTGCAGCTCTCAAAAGGTCTTGTGCCACATTCAAGTTGACAGTAACAGATCCAGTATATATGTATCTGCAAGGTACAAGGAATAACAATCATTGCAAATACAAAGGAGATTCAATTCTTTTGATCCCCAAAAAATGGAAGTGGAAGGACATAAGAAGAAATTGTACCTCATCATCAACTCAAATACTTCCCATGTAATATTAGGAATCTCTATGTCTTTTGCATCTCTCTCCTGCAGCATATTAAAGTAAGAATAGTGAAAACATATTTCATATTAACCCGCAAAATGTTTCTTCAAAAAAAAAAAAAAAACCGGCAAAATGAACACAGTTAAAGACTGGTTTCTTCAAAAACTGGTTGGATAGGATGGAATATTTTGCAATTTTGCGGTCATCAATTAACCTTTTAACTTCGAAGAAGGAAATTCTCGATGCAGGATGTATTGGTATTTTCCTAATGGTTTCCCAGGGGTGTCCGAAAACCATGGTCCAACTTAAAAATTTTCAGAAAAGAAGTTTCCATTCCTTGTTAAGTACTAATCAAATCCAACTGGAGTTTGACAGTTCTGCAGGGTTCAATACCATGGACTTTGACGATGCTCAAACAGAAGGCAGCATAGAAAGATAGTTGGAGGAGAAAGAGGGCTTTCTGAACTACGTTACAAAGGAAAAGAAAAGGCTTCAGCATCATGTAACTAGAAACTCTTGCTGTAATAGTATGCTCACCCTGTATCCACCATCAAACATTGCTCTAAAAGCGTCAGAAGAAGCAAGTAGACAGATTCTGTGAGCATAGAACCGCTTGCCTGACAAGCAAATAAAAATTTGTGTAAGAAGACAAACGTAAATTACAATGGACATTCTTGAAAGCTCATGAGAAGATATGGCTCACCTTCAATTAAGAATGTGACATCAGACAGTGTAGAATTATTAACATACTGCTCACCCAAGTACACCTGTGAAATTAATACAACCATAAATTGGGTGATTTTTCAAACCAACCACGTGACTAGGTGTCACACTGGTAAAATAAACAAGTTTGACTTTAGAAGGTTATGATCACAGTGTTGAAAAGAAAAACATCAACAAATCCACTGAGTAAGTAATGGAAACACTTTTGCAGTATCTTCCACTCAGCACACATTTATAGGAGATGTCAATAGCTCTCATCAAACATACTCTAAAGCATAATTGGACAAGATGTAGAAAGCACTTTGTCAAATTGCAACACGTAGAATCCTTCTCAATGAAACAGTTACGTCCGCTATTAAACCCCTTTAGCAAACAAGGGATACCAACTAAGACACAACCCATCAGTAATAAAGTCAACAGCACTTTTTCAGGCAGTCGTGATAGAATTCTACTACGCCAATTTACTAAAAATTTAGGCCCCACCTGAGGGATGGGAGATGGTGGAGCTGCATCAACAGGGGAAAGTACGCTGGCTTTGGTGGACAATTTGCACAGAGCAACTGAGGCATCTTCTTGGTACTTAGGGTTTGTAGATTCAAGGAGCTCCAGGAGTAAGTCAAGTGCTGCAGCAACAAATTTAATAAGCTTTCAAATGCCAAAATAACTAAAAACTCAAATCTATGATGCACCGAAAGTACCACTATGATCAATAAAAATTGTTCTCAGGTCATCTGGGGAACAAAGATGAGCAAGGGCCAAAGCAACCCGTCTTTGTATAGCCTTCTCTCCTCGCATCAAGTACAATAAATGGCTCAATACCTGAAAAATAGTATACAAACTGATGTGTCACGATACAGCAACAAAGATATCATTTCAAAAAATCCTTCTTATGTCCAATTTTTTCAAGTCTTTTTGAACAAGGATGATGCTATCAGTAAATCCCAAACAGCTTCAGATCTTCTGCACTATGTTTCTATGAACTTAGGCCCAATATGGTACTTAGTAGAAAAGAGTTGGTATTCTATAATGATTATGAATGGAGCCAGTTCAATACATCGTTGAAAACAACGATGCGAGATTGCAATCCCCACCTAAAGTGTAGAGAGATTAACTTACTCGCCCGTGGATCTTCTCCTCCAGCCGTTTCAAAGTTTTAGCGACACAATCTCTAGTCGGCTGCGTAGCAATAATTCACATCAGAAGAGGGTAAAAAGAATAAGATATAACGCAAAACAAACATACAACTGTTACCAAAGAAAACAAAATCTGAATAGAAGAGGACAAACTGTGCAACTAAATTCCTTCAAAAGTCAAAAGCATACTTGGACAATGAATTCTCCCTCTTGCAGTTTCTGGACACCTCCAACCTTGACAAGATCCGCAACATTATCCTACAAGTAGCACAAGTATATAGGTAACGATAAAACTAGTGGAAGTAAAGATGCATGAGCTGAATTTCAAAAGAAAAAGGCGCAAACCTCATTATCTGCAAGCCCATAAAGTGCAAATGCAGCATTATGTTGTAGAGATCCATTCTTCGAATCAAGGAGTTTAAGTAGAGGCATTATGCCACCACTATGCGCAATACCAGCCTGATTGTGCATGTCCTGAAATCCATGAACAGAATTTCAGGTCTCTAGTCATAAAAGCACTACAAACATTTTCTAAAAAGAAGCCAGAATCCATAGAATTACGAACAAAACATAATCATAACAGTTAACTGAAGCATCCAAGGGTAACTTCACTCAAATCTAAACTTGTCAAAAAGAAAAAAAAAATCTTGAGATCAAAGGTACAATACAGATACTAAAGAAGCATGACATAAGAAACTTTAGAAAAAACTACCTGCGCCAACCTCCCCAATGCAAAGGCTGACATTTCTTTTAATTGAGGATCCTGGGACTGGAGCATGTCTATTAAGGGCCTAACAGCACCCCTTTGGACAATGTGCACCTGCACACCCACAAAGAGATTCAGAAGATAAGAAACTCGCCAGTGGTAGAAAGGAATTTTATAGAACTACAAAGCATAAAAAAAAAATGTTGTTGCATTCAACCTTACAGTCAGAATCTGTCGCAGCAAATTGCCCAAGCAGCAAAGCAGCCTCTCTTTGACTCTCGGAGCAGCAGGAACTATCATAAAAGCAAAAAAGTGAGAAGATACGTTCAACAGTAGAATGATTGAAAGGATTAAAAGTTCCCAATGAATGACAGCAAAACAAGTTTCAATTCCATCAAAAAAGAATAGAGTTGAAAGAACAAAAACCTAAGTAATCCAATAACAGGTTGCAACGCTCCAGCAGCAAGAACTTCTTTCTTGATGTTAGGTGAGGAGTGTACCAAGTTTCCAATAACACCAACCTGACAATGAAACCAATAATTAGCATAACAGAAACACACTGCAGCATGGATTCTCATCCAGATACCTAATCATTTGACAACTGGAACCAGATATAGAAAATATCTAACCGCTTCATAATGGATGGCAGAATCCTCAGACCGAAGCATTAAGATAAGTGTGGGCAAAGCATTGCATTCCACAATCTGCAATCAGTTACAGCCACCCTTTTGAATTAAAATAACATCAAATATTGCCTCATTGCGACTCAAAGATTTATGAAATTTACTTACCTGATTCTTGTTCTCATCATTTTTAAATGCAAGAGTTCTCAGTGCCCCTGCAGCTGCTCTCTGTACCTTTGTATCGATGAACTCAAGCAATTCAACAAGAGGGGGGATTCCACCTTCAATCCTGATAGTAGAAAAGGAAAAAAATAAATAAAAAAAAAATTGCAAAGTGAGTGTATGTAATGGACCGTGGTCCAGTAGATCTCAATAACGAAATTCCAAAAATAATACCTAACACGTGTTTTTATGCTGCTGTTCTCATGAGCAAGATTAGTGATAGCATCTGCTGCCCTCCTTATAACACCATTAACTGCCCTAGAGTTTTGACCATTTCTGTGTCTCTTCAGGAGTTCCACAAGATGTGGCAAAGCTCCCGCATCAACAATGAGCTGTTGGTGCTCTGGCTGTATACAGGAAACCCAGTGGAACTTTGTATCAGCAGTCAAATCCAACATGATATGATTAATCACAATTTTCCATAAAATAAGTCTACAATATCACATAACAGCACTTAAATTCCATTTCTCAGTAAATTCGATTCTCAATTAAGCAAGTTACGAAAGAAGCACGAAAAAAAAACTATGCGCAAGAAAATTATGCAGATGAAAATGAAGACAAGCCCATCCGTCAACAATTAGAATTCCTAGCATTAGATATTTCTCCAGAGTTTCCATTTATCAAAGGATCCCAAACTTTAGAAGCAAGTATATATTCCAAAAACTTCATGAATTGCCCATCATAAATATCAGAAAACAGACTACATTTGACTTTCGAATTGACTTTCACAGGCTGATTGCAGTTAAACCTACAATGAAGCTTTTCTCCTACTATAAGTCGGATTCATATTATCTTTCCAAAGTCCAAAAGTTGCCAAAAAAGCAAGCAGTTTATAAAACTGCAGTGGCCAGAAAACTTCGAAAACTACAAGATAACATGATGAAAAGGTGTCCGCAACTTCATAAGCTAAATTAAAATAAGTTGAGCTAATCCAAAGACTGTGGACACATGTTTAAGGGGCACATGAAATGGAAACCAGTCTCAATATGATACTACATAGACTTCCTAATTCAAACTGGACAGTAAGTAATTTTTAACCAAAATATATGTAGCTCTCAGAGTAAGCTCGGACACAAACTAAGATACATTCGAAATGGAGAATCAAGCATAGAAATATAAAGAAGAAGCAGTCTGAACCTACTTTAATGGCAAGAAGTCCGAGGGTGAACGCACTTCCTTTTTCAACCTCGTGCTCGTATGGCTTGGGCGTACAGTATCCTTCACTCACCGGCTCCGGCGACTGAAGATGCCGCACCAACGGCGGAACAGCTCCACATTCCACAATTATATTTACCATCTCCTCTGTAACCACACAGACCTCAAGATCAAAACGAAATTAACTTAAATGTAAACTAAATTGACGCTCAACCCAACGCATCAAGCAGACAAGTCGAAATCAGATTCAAAAAGACAATAAACGAAACGAAAATTCAAAAATAAAAAAGAAAAGAAAGAAAAAAAAATCCGCAGGCCGCACCGTTCTTGGCAAGGTCAGAGAGCATCTGAATAGCGCGCTTAGCAGCTGCTCGATCCGCCTCCGCCGAGGAGAAAGAAGACTGAAGAATTTCGACTTGAGTGCGAATATCACGCGCGAGATCTTGCTGATCGTAACGCGGGGATAAAGCAGCATCGATCTTGCGATCGTCATCGAAATCTTCGTCAAGCTTCCTTTTCAAGCTTCTCCTCGCCGCCGAGCTGGACGGCAGTAGTTCATGGCGTTTCTGGCTCTGCTGGTTCTCCATGAGAGAAAGAGGAGAGAGAGGCGACGGAAGGGATGAGGAGAGAGAGAGAGAAGTGAGGAAAGGTGTGCGACTGAAGGCGGAGTGTGTGTGTAATTTGTGTGGGGGTAGTTTCGGTAAAAGGCTTTTCTGTTAAAAATGGGATTAATGGCTATTCTTTTCAGTTTGGGCGGGCATTGCCCCGCCCCTCTGAAAATTCTAACCTCCCGCCGTTTTACAATTAATCCTTTTTCTGATACCCCGGTTTTTGCGTTTAAATTTTTAATTAATTTTCCCTCCTAAATCTCCAAAAATAAGAAAATCATGATTCTGATTCTTTGTATACTTCTTCTTCTGCAGTTAGGCCATTTGCTTTTTGAACTACAGCATACATAACCTATAACACCGGATAATGAATGCTAACAAAATTACTAATGCTGCTCAACTTATCTCATCTGCACAGGTGAGTCGCCAGATTTTAATAGCTCACTTCATATAACTTGAAATTTTTGTTTAATTTTAGTATCTATATATATATGGAGGATTATAATTTCTTATAAACGACCGATCTGTATGCAAAATTTGTCTAAAGGAAGAAATATGCTAACTCTCATCTTTTCAAGCCCTCTTCATTTTGTCTAAGGGAGTGATACATGTTTTTTCCTGTGTCTTGTTACCAATCGCTAGTTTGTCTAAAATTAGTAGAGTAAACAATGTTATTGTTCGATCTTTTGTTCATTTTATTACTAATTTAATTTTTTGGGTGTCACTGAGTATGTATGGAGTGATTTTACTAATTTTGTCAATTCTTTATCATTTCTGACAACTCTTTGATGAAATGTTAAGAGCTTGTATGGACAATGAATTGTTTAGTTTTTAGTTTAGTTTTTCGTTTGAGATGTGATTTAAAATATGTTTTGATAAGAAATTTAAAAAGTTATTTTGATAATATTTTAAATAAAATAATAATATTTTTACATCATCACTAAACCAACTCCACCACCAGCGCCGCTGCCATATCGCCCACTGCCGCCAGCCGGATCTCGATAGAATTCCGGCGTCGGAATCTTGCCGGGATCCGGCCGGTCAGTCGGTCGCCAGGCAGCGGAGATGGTCTAGTCGTTGTGGATAAAATTTGTGTAAAAATAATTTTTGTAATAAATTGTAAAAGGTAAATTAAAAAGTAGTTTAGATAATATTGCGTTTTGTGTTTGAAAGGTGTTTTAAAAAGTAAAATGAGACCAAAAGGCAAATGAGAGTTGGACAAACAAAAATTTCTTCCCCCAAAAAACCCTTCTGGTACAACTTGAAAAGAAAAACACTAGCATGATCAAAGTCCAAAGATCATTTATCGGTAAAAAAAAAGGAAAAAAAAAGATAATTTATCAAAAGAAAGAAGAAAACGAAGTTTTTTTTTATATACTGTAAGGTGTCCACTGTTGACAACAGTGACTAATTCCTCTCGTTCATTATAGGCATCTCGATGGATAGGAGAGTGGCCAAAGGATTTAAGATTGTTTCATATTCATGGCGAAGTTCGAACCCTCGACCTATGGTAAAGGGTGGAGTAGTCCCTTTCACTCCACCGTAACCATTGGTTAGAAAACGAAGATACTCGCCGGATTGCGTTGTCATGATCCAAATTTACGCCCTTCAGCCCCATAAGATAAATTTAGTGGGCACATACATGAGCCCATTGAGCTCAAAAAGGCTTATGAACATTTTGTATCACGAGAAAGTCTTCTGAGTTAGCAGGCCTAGGTCACATACATTATCGAGCTTTATCGGTTTCTTTGAAGCTTTATCAGAGACAAGCTCCCATTAAGAAAAGATTGGAGCAGATAGCCCCATTGCTATGCGTTTCACAAAATGGGCCAAATAAATTTCATATGCAAACATCGCAATTGGATCAGAGACAACTCATTTTTTAAGAAAAACTTACTCAACAAATGCATTCAAAATTTTTTTTATTATTATTATTATTTTTTTTTGGGGGTGAAACAATGCATTCAAATTTCACTTTCATTTTTGTACCCTAGCATGTTTATGGGTAAAATGATGGCTCTTTGTCGTTTCATAGTTCCAACCAGTATACCGAGTCCTACTTCAAATGTAGTACCAGCATGGGCTTAGAATCATCCTCCAAAGTCCGAATTCATTGTCAGGTTTTTATTGATTGCAGGAAAGAGAGCTCTTCTGGGTTGTGATTTGCCAAGTCGAGCGACAGCCCGAATCAGAAACCCATAATTTTTTCATTGTTTAAACACCATTGCTATAACTGTCAATATAGCAACAATTGTTTTTGTATGATGTACATTATAAAGAGATCAATGGCTTTGAGAGACTTTGAGATGACCGAATGTTCCTTTTTTTTTTTTTTTTTTTGTCCTCCTTCAGAAATTTCGTCTGCATTCACCTTCCTCTTTCTTTTGGTTTTACTGGCAATTCATCATCATCCAGCTGCATGCTCTTACAGAGTCTACAGAATCCAGTGCGTGAATCTTTCCTGTTTTCCATAATTGTAATTAATGCGCTGCATCATTGACCTTTTGATTAACAAATATAACTTAAGTGATGAACTAATAATCTAGTTAGCTCCTAGGTTTAAAGGGTGCTTTCCACGTCTTTCTCTGAATAATTTACAGGCCAGCTGTTGATGAACGGGATTGTACATCTGTCAGATAATCGAATACAATAATATTTAGCGCCATAAATTTATTATTATTTATATCCGCACGAGCTTATTTCAGTCTCTCCAAGTCTATGAATCTAATAATGTTGTTGAAAACTTGGAACATCAAAATCTGGGCTACCTAGTATTATTAGATTTATCCTTAATTTGATGATAATGTGTATGACTCGTGAGTATGACTCAACTGTAATTAAAAAATTCATTAGCGATTCCATTTCAGTGACGAAAAGATGATTATTAATGTATTATCATTATCAAACGGAGTTTAAAGTGTGATATCTTCAGATTTTACATGTGTTCCTTAACCAGGTGACAGTACTTTGCTATAGACTAAGTGTAAGATATTATTAACCGGGATTAATGGATCAATCAAATTAAGTGACAGGTAAACAAATCTTGGTCACGAGGTAAGATCATCAAAAAGATGTTTGCACGATTTGTTTAATGCATGCTTGCCAAGTGTCTAACATGAATCAATCTGGAAAACATCCCACTCTGCATATAATTTCGCAAATTCAACCATGGATTTCAGCGAACCATTCTCAAACTTCTTTCTCAGTTCATTCTCAAGATGAATCAATATAAAATATTTACACGCCTATTCAGCTGAAAGAAAAACACGCACTTTAATGCGTTTTAAATTATAGTGCTCCCTTTGTCTTAAAATTATTATCCAGCCTGAGAAATTTCACTTTTAGTATAATTTGAACCAGAAATGAAAACCCAAACAAGATACTAATAATTATGGGACGGAAGGAATAGTACTCATTTTTCTTTTAGATGTACTGTATCCACCGTCATGTGATAGTGACAAATTCAATCCCTAAGTATAGACATTTCGATGAATAAGACATCTAATTAAATTCCATTGTATAAAAGTGACAGATTTATTCAGTGAATCTAAAAATATCGATGAATAAGGCATGTAACTAAAATTGTTACACGGTGAATCACTATCAAGTATCAGACCCAACATTCAGTTTCAATTTGCACAATAATTTTAGCTGGTTACTAGTACAACATCAATTTGGTTTTCTCATCAATTTCCTGTGCACCGACGCACGGACGTACCCAGTACGATTTGTTCACTTCTGGTCCATTATTTGTGCACAAATTAGATCAAATGCAGTGAAAAAATACATTAAAAAAAATATAGATATATATAAAGATGTAGGGAGTTTTGGTTGGTTATGTTGCGAAAGATTCCCAATGAGGAAAAAAAATGGCAGAGATTGCAATCAATTTTGTGTTTCCCAGCCTGATGATATTTCATCAACTTGGTTGGTTCCTTTTGTTTCCACTCGGTCGTACAAGTACTATGGTGTACATGCTCAAAAGTTGTGGGTTAAAATCATTCATAACTATACCAGTACCTCTAGAATCTATATTTATAGGTAACTAGACAACTGATTGATCCGATGAAATGAAAGCAGTATATATAGTATACAATTTATACATTATGGAATGGGATTTTTTATTTTATTTTTTTAATTATTTATTGCAAGTTAATTTAGGGCCTTTTGTATCCAAGATGTGACATAAAATTTAATATGTAATGCACGGTAGTAAAGGGGGGATAAAAAGGAGACCAGGAAGTAAATGAACATAAAGAAATGATGCGACAGGGTTTGCTTCGTCGTTATTGTGTAGGGAAATGAGGACAAAACTGAGGAAGATGACATGCAGGGAAATTAAAGCCCCTCAGTGAAGTAAAAAAAAATCCAAAGGGAGACAAGATCTTATCAAAAATCTATGGTGAAACCGGTTAATTACACAAGAGCATATTTTTGCACTTGATGTAGTTACAACAACAATAGTTATACTTGAACGTCTCGTCTTTATAGACTTATTAAAAAAAAATACAAAAAGTATCACAATAATTTTTTTTTGGGTCGAATATGGTACCGAATCCATGCGTTCATAAGAGTTTTTAATATATGAATCCATGGAACAAAGAATTCGGCACCCAAATCATAAGAGCATAAATTGTTTGTGTGGTTGTAGAGACCGTCACACGTGTGGAGGAACTGTAGGAGACATGGGAGAATGGGCAGTTTATGGAGCTGAGATAGTAGACTCTGAGTACCCCCTACCATGGTGTTTTATGTGATTTGGTGACTCTGCTGCCACGGGATTTTTTTTTTTTTTTGTGAATTGCAAAATTTTGTTATGTTTAATACTCTTGTATTTCTAAAAAAAATAGCTTATAATGAGTTTTAAAAATTATAATTAAAAATAGTATAAATCTGAAAAATCAATATGAATTATTTTTTCAAAGCAAAGGTAATAGTATATTAAAAATACTTCAAAATTAGATAATTATTTTAAAATGGAAAAAATGTAGTATTGTATAATTTTTGTATTTATAGCCATTGAGTAAATAGAGTGGGTAGCTAGCTCTCTTGTTTATGTTTCAGCTTTTTGTCTTGAGGTTATGTGGTGTTTGTGGCGTGTGACTGTGAGCGACATGCCTTGAGATAAAAATAAAATAGAGTGTCAGTCAACACTAGAGGTTTTTCCTTCGTGGAAGAAGCATCTTTTTTCAGGCTTTTAATTTAGGCTTTTAGTTTCCCGATAAGGTAGATCCTACGCCACCAATACACTACTAGTACAAGTATTTTATTGATTGGCACAATAATTGTTTAGTTCATGCAAAATACTCGATTTCAAGTATAACTAATACTGTCGATAGACATAATAATCTGGTAACGGAAGTGTAATTATATACTCCTTCCGTCCCACAATCATTGTCCAGTTTGAATTTTTATTTTTAGTACAATTTATACTAAAATTAAGAATTTAAACTTGACAATAATTTTGAAACAAAGAAAATATACAAGTACTTGATCCCTTTAAAAATATATTTTTGTGACTTTTTTTTTTAGGACAAAAGGATTCACACAAAAGTCTCACGCAGAGTATTTGTGAATTTGCTGTTCATTGGAATGGGTGGGTTTGATAATGGTAGGGGCAAAGCAGAGTGGTAACCAGGACATTGTTTTTTGTTTCCGCAATTAATTTTTGGTACCCCATATAGGCATCTAGTCGTGATGATTAATGAAACCATGTGTTGTTAAAAGCGCCACCATTTATGCTAAGTTTAATTTGTTCTCAACATTTTTGAGAGCATCCTTGACCGAATCCGAATGTTTGGTCGTAGTAAATTTAGGACAAATTTGCTTCTCGTTGCAGTCACGACATCCCATAATGTGATGAACATCAATTAATTACAATGGCTTTTTAATTGGATTTGGTCCAATTGATTGACGTACCTTCTTTTTTTTTTTTAATTTGATTCTTTACCAACGAGAATATCGTTTTTTTCAGTTACATTGTGGATTGGCAATCATTAAAAGTGCAGCAGGAGGACTAGGAGTGAATCTCACACCTGAGTTGTATTATTTCCTTTTTGTTAATGTATGGATAAATGAACTTTTTCCCACTAATAAAACACGAATGATACACGATAAGTAAGACATAAAAAACTATCATTATTTGTCTGACTCGTGAGTTTAATTTGATTAGAAGCTAGAATTTAAACACATCTTGTTGATTAATGTCTATGAACGTATTATGCTGCTTGCGTGATGAAGGAAAGTTTATTAGGTTGCCAATATGGCAGACATGCTTCTTTTTATTTTCCCTCACTTTTTCCCCTTCTTATAATTGATGGCTGTTTCTCATCATGCCCTAACTTATAGGCAATGGGTTAAAGCAAATATTGATTATGCACTACTGCACTGTTAAGTAATAGGATAGAATTCAAGGCAGAAAAAAATAGCTTTGTCAAGATTGCTTTAATTTGTTGGTTGGAAATGGAGGTCCGATTAGTAGTTGCTTGTGGTCTAAATCAAAAAAGGGTTTCTGGTATTCTTTTTTGCGTGTGCCCACCCTAAAATGAAACCCTTCATACTTAATTTCCTATCGTTTTCAATTGTGTAGATTATATGTTAATTAAGAAGCTTCATCAAAATAATGGCCTAAAAGGCTTTCATTTGCGTGGACCTGTTCAACCGCCCAAATTAAGTGATCTCCCACTAACCATACAGGTGTTAAGCTCATTCTTGCTGGAGTCTATGGAAGGCTGGAAGGTATAATTTTAAACATATGATCGTTTAATGAACCGAAACAGTATAACAAACATGATTTTTACGTGAGCGTTTTGTTTTTTATTTTCTTTTTGTTCTTCGAAGAAGTTTCAAAGAAAAATTCGGATTTACTGGAATCAATAAAATATTCGTTTGCGGTTAGTAGGGCAAATGATGGCATATACTAAACAAGATTAGTGACAACAATAATTCATGTCATCGACAAGGGGAGTTTATGAAATCAACTTTAATTAGCAACAGAAGGAACCACCAAAAAGGAGACTACCTAAAAATGAGCAATCATACGAGAGGGTCGACCATCACGGAAATACGGGAGAAATCCTATTTAATAATTTATCTAAAGTCCAAACATGCCAAAAAGCATATTAGTAGTTGTATTACTTTTAATTCTTTTATCGCCGTGTGTCTGGATAGGAATCCAGGCTTACTCTGTACGATGTTCATATATATCCTTTTGAGGCACTATAATATTGGTTAGTACTATTAACCGTGGAGAATCAATCAATGGTTTAGTCTCAAGATTCAGCTAGCTAGCAAATATCAATTTTTAAAAATATATTAAAAATTTTATAGAGAAATTGATACTACAATTAGTTTGGCACTACGTTTAGGACAGAGGACACAAAGCAAACTTTAGGGTTGATTAACCTGTTTGTTTCTGATAGTGAATTGTCTCAATTCCAAGCACATTTAACATCAAATGGAGACTTTTCTTTTGTTGCACCGACGACCAAAAGTCACCATCCCAAATGCAACATTTCTGGAATGCCTGAGCAATTCATCGAGCAATGATCAGAGATACTCAGAGTACTCTTTGCATAAAATGATGCGAAAAAAAATCTGAACTCAAACACTGTTTTGTGATTATTTGATTACGTATTTGGGCCATGACAGTGTCCATTGCATGCACACGGCATTACTGCAGTATCTGCTGGTCTGATTTTTTTTTTTTAATATTTGCAGAGTATCTAATACCTATCGTCAATAATTATGACTAATTTCTTTCACTAAATTGTAAAGATCTCGATAGGTAAGACAGCTAACTGAAAAATTCAAAATGATCTGATTTCTTCATTTTTTTTAAAAAAAAAATAAAATAAAAATGATTGTGATACTTAGTATTTTTGAACGTCTCAAAATTATTATTTACATCTCAGAATTATTATCGTATTACTTATAATAATATGATAATTATTTTGAGACAAAGACAGTGAGAAATTAATCAATGTGCCCAAAATAAATGAATCAGACAGTATTGCGGTTGGAATTCAAGTAGATCACTTTAATACTTTGGCTCACATTTTTTTATTCAAGCTTGTCCCGGCCTTGCATGAGAGATAAAGTAGTACCTAAGATCTATTTGACCAATTTACTATAGAAGAAAAATCTTTTTAAAAGGAAATTACAAATGACCAATTTCCTTTTCGAGCTCCAGTAGCTTGTCGGGCTCAGGTGATTTTGATTCCGTAAAGTTTGAAGAAATTATTCATCATATAAACCATATTGGACATGGGATCAAACGACGGAAAGAGACCATATATAGGAAGTTGCAATTGAAACTTTCAGTCAACCCCAAATCTAGCTAGCCACCATGCATTGTCATTGGGCATGGCGGAATAACCTTTTTAATCAAGACAAATATTTCAATATTTTTCTAAAATAATAAGACTATTTCATTTTGATTATTAAGAAAATGACCAAAACCTCCCTCTTGCGTTCCCTTCAAAAATATTAATGCCGATCATAAGAAAGAGGATAAGGGAAAATTAATTTACGACATAAATTTATTTTTCTCGGGTTAGAAACTTGTAATTGATGTAAAAAAAAATAAAAATTATTCAGCAGTAGTTAGATTTGTTTCTCTACTCCGTCAATTCACATTTGGTTTTTTCATCTTTGATAGACTCCGATAAATATATAAGACTATTGTTATCAAAGAAATGGATATCGTAACGTCAAATAAAGTCATCTGAAAAGCACTCCAGTGATAATGACGTTTTTGTTACATACGTTAATCAATGAGCAGTATTGACCTTGTTTAATATCAAAGCATTCCGTAAACTTTATGTTAAATACACTAATCAATCATAATCATCTAATCTTGCACATTAATTTAATTACATGCCAAGTTTCGTGGAGCCATTGAATAATAGTTTTTCAATTAATTAATTAATTTGCTGCGCCATGCCGTGTCGAGATCAATGGGGGGCCTTTTTGGTCTTTTGGTTAACCCTTTATTAACCAACTAACCAACCCTAATTATAAAAATCAAACCTCTGAGAAAAAGGTAATCGTGACATTACTGTTTGTCTTAATCTTTGTCCGTTAGCGTCTTGCTTAAGATTAATTTAGACAGATATTACTATTTCTTGCTACAATATTAATTGCTACCTAACCCATACATAGATTAAATGATTATACGGGTTCCATTATTTAGATCCCAAATACATATATGAAATTAAACTATACTACTTGTTTGTCATTTTTGAAGAGTATGAATGGACCAAAAAATAATAATAATTCTATAGATCCAGAGAAGGAAAACCCGCATGGTTTTGTCCTGTTGGTAAAGGAATTAGCATCACATAATTAATCAATTGTTACTCTTGTACTTATTTACTAACCATACTTTTTGGTGTTATATACTTATATATGTTGGCTAACGATTCCTCCTTTATGGAGTTATACTGACTCTTTTTAAGGTTTGAGGCAAAAATAAAAGAAATTTTCGTCACGCACGATCTGAAAGTCAGTACGATGATTGACAAAATGCTACTAAAATTAGTGTATTAGTTCGGAAGTCATCAAAGAAAGGGAAATTAATTACTCAGCAAGCAATTATTATATTCTCGTACAAAAATAATTATGAATTGTATTCACCAATTCGTGAATTATTATTTTTTTAAAAAGAAAATTTACAACTATAAATCATACCTGCCGAACAGGCCCTCTATGTTATTAAAATGAGGAGAATAAGTAGAAAGGATAGTAAATAGTATGACTTACTGCAATGAATGACTGCATTATTCTCTCGCTTAAAATGAAGAAAATGGATGTAAGAGGAGGCTTTAAACCATGATTAAAATAATAGTTCGGTTTCAAGTTTTATTTTTATTAATATAAATTATATTAAAAATTTTTATGTATGTATATTCATTATGATACGAAGGGAATGATTTTCAATCATCTATCAATTTGAGCATCCTTTTTGTTTTTTCTATGTCTTCTGCCCACAGTATTGTATTTATATGTGATGAAAATTTGACCAAAGACATCAAAACCTAAATAACGAATAATAGCAATTTTAACAATCATATATATATATATACATAAAATAAAAATAAAAAGAGAAGAAGAAGAAAATGAGAGACGAAACTTCATCATTTTCCCCCTCCTTTCCAGTGAGTGACTACAAAATAATATCTACTCTAAAATTGGTGAAGAAGGGGGAAAGAAGAAGCACATACTCTGAGTAAGTGTCAGCAATCCTCGTGAAAACTGAGAACACAATAAGCGAGCGAAAACCAAAGTACACATTGTGAATATCTTCTTTCACCAACCAAACGTACCTACACAAAAGGACTGCTAAGAAAAGTAAAATCATTTTATTACAAAAATGGCTTTACGATAAGCTCTTTAGTCTTGCTAAGTTGTTGGTGACAATTACACAGAAATAGACAATTGATGAGTTTATTATCTCTCTCTCTCTGTCCTTCCTCCCCTCTCCTCCGATTCCCCCCTCCCATCATTTTTCCAGTTCATCATCACGGTTTGATTGAAGAGTTAGTTCGCAGGTCCATACTTTCGAATTTCCTCATTCATGCTCAAATTCACGTCACGGCTGTTACTAACAAAGGCTAGTACTTCGTTTGGATGTTTTTCATGAATCGAAGTTTTATTTTATTTTTTAAAAAATATGTAGCTTTTGATATTTTAAAACATTTGCATGTTTTGAGATATATTATATATACATATATAAGAGTTATGTTTTATTTATTCTTAATCCGAATAGTAAAAAGAATATTGTTGGGTAATTTTTCACGGTTGACCACCTTCAGAATTTGAAGAAATTATAGACGACCTGCTCCAAATTTGTAAAAATATATATTTGGATTGTTTGTTTAGTGTGTGTATTTAAATATTTTTTTCTATTAAAAATAAAAAATCTATTAAAAATGTAAAAAGACACCCAGCCAACACACAAAAAAAAATTATAGAAAGCGCTAGTGAAAACCCAACCGAAGAAGTTGCGGATCACTCTCAACCAGGTGCTTGTGATAATTGAAATCACCACATTTTTCCCGTAAAAAAAGTCCTTCTTGAGTTGTAAAATTATTATATAGTTTGATATTTACTTTCAGAACAATTTAAACTAAAGATGAAAATTCAAACTGAATAATAATTTCAGGACAGAACGGGAATGATTATTATAAATTCATTGAAACTGATGTAAGACGTTTGTTATTGTTTATGGTCCAAACAAAACTGATGTAATGTATCCTTGACTACCTAATTTTACACTAAAATTATTTCCATTTTTCATTAATAGAAATATTCTCCACCTTTCACATCTCAGTACCACCGCCTGTTTTAATTGGACAACTCACCGTGATTAAGGCTGAATTTGTGGTCAATTTTCACGCGTTATCATTGATGACCTCGTCGAAGGACTAATTACGAAGCATAATCCGAATTCATTTTCAACTTTAGAGGGCAATTCATAATTATTCCAAATATCAGAAGAAGAGGTTCCATTAATATTTAACCAAAAGATATGAATGCTGGATGGATGACTCAACTTGTTTGGATTTGACTTGATGGAGTACTACTGCTTGTACAAATTTCTGGGTCCTTTTTAAATTAACCCCATATTAACTATCAAAATCTAATGAATGCGCCGTATTAAAAACCTTACAATTGAAGAGGGTTTGGGCCATGCACCAATCATTAAGGTACAGAGCGCGGCTATTTCATGAGTTAAATTCATGAAAACTTCCCCAATTTTGTTGTACACTTGCACATTTGCTGTAAACCAATTTTGCTTATTGTACAAAAAAACACAACCAACAATTATGGAGAAAATCTTCTATACAACTGTTGTACCACGTATGATTATGCAACCAGACATATAAATAGGGTAAGATTGTAATTTTACCGGGAAAGTTAGCATAAAATTAGGGAAGCCATAATATTTTCCTGTATAATGGGTATGTTGCTGCACTAAAAAAAGAGGATACACTTGCTGTATGGAATAATTTTTCACAATTATGATATTGGAAAATTCCATAGCGTGTATCAAGTAGAATTAGACAAAGCTTATAATCTGCTTATAGTACAAAAATGAATTCCGTTGATTACGCCTTGACAATCCCAAACTTAGTCGAGCCAAGACTATAAATTTAACAATTAAGTCAACTCTTTTTTTGTTCTTTCCTAGCTTTGCTCACGATAATTTTGAACTGAACCGATCATAGTTACTACAACGTAGGACTTAGGAATACAATATTTCATCGGATTCTCCCACCCAATTTCACTTGCTTGTAAAATGATAAGAGTAATATATGTCTCCTCTGTTCTTTACAAATTGATCAATCAAATATTTGTCCTGTACATTACCAAAAACGCTATTTTTTTCCTTGTCTTTTTACACGCACACAAACAAGGTACTTACGAATCCATAAGATTTTTTGTCATTTTGTACCAATAAAAAACGTGGTATTTATTAGCAAAAAAACTAGATTTTATTATTATGCCAATGAATTTTACGACATTTGGATGAGTATTACAAAAAAATTACCTTTTTCACTGTCCAAATATAATAGTAATTTACATATTTTGCTTTAAAATTATTACAATTCATAAATTAAATTGTACACTTTTATTTGAAACGAGGCATAAATATATAATTAAACGAGTGAAGAAAAGATAAAATGGACAAATGAGACGTCTCTGGAGTAAAAAATAAAATGTAGGATTGAAAGTAATGCCATAATGACCTTTGATTACCATGTCTACGAAAAAAGCCTCTGATTCACCGTTAACTCGAGAATATTTCGATAAACTGGGTATTGTTTGCTTCAAATTTACGATATTAGTGAATTAATTTGGTCATAATGCATGTGCCGAATTAAAAGAGCTCAGTCAACAAGAAACTGTGAGAATAAAAAAGCTGTAATTAATTTAATTCATACTAAAACAACCATTAGTCATCATCTTATTAATTGCATTTACTGGTAGCTAGTAGCAGTAGTAGCTACCTAAAGGCGTTAATCTCCATAACAGAGAGCCAGTTGACAAGATGACAAAGCTTCATTAAAGACAACAAAAACTAAGGTTAATTAATATAATACCACTACCACCACTACTAATTGTTGAGGGAAAATGGACAAAAGGATTATTAAAAAAGAAGGGGAGGAAAAAGACTAACCACGTAAACAACAACATTAAAGATACTCCTAGTAGTTAAAACAAAACTCCCAAATTAAAATATTAATTTTTACATAAAAAAAAAGGATCTAACGGCCGTTAACAAGTGGACTAACGGCGGTTTCCTTGCAGGGACTTGGCGGCAGGCTACTCCTCCCCGTTGCAACAAGGCGTTGCACGAAGCCCGCGATCCTCTGGCCGTTAGTCTCCGTCAGTAACCGTTTCCCGCCAAACGGCAACGATTCCACCCCTCTGCCTTCCATCACTTCCGTTACTCCCCCGCCACTACTCATGTAACCGTTCCCCTGCGCGCATTTCCCAATGCTTCTTCGATCAGTTAAAAAAAGAAAAGAAACAAAAGATAACTGTAAAAGAGAGTAATTATCTAATCGATAAATAAATGGCTTTTATTTTATTTTTACCTGGATCCTGACGTAATCATTGCGGTTCCAGCAAAATGCGTTACCCAGCATTTGATCAACGGTTTCGGAGACGCCGTCAAGTGCAATGTCCACGATGGACGACACCGAGCATTCCCGGTTTGGGCTAAGCTTTAAATTCGCTGACGGAATACTTGACGGCAGGCCGTTATTCCCCAGTGATAAAAGGAGGAGGTCTTCCACACCGGTGACGGTGGGGAAATCCCGCTTGTTATGGAGGACGTGAGTGACGGCGGCGGCGGCGGGGTTGTTCATGACGAGGCCGCCGTCGATCGCCAAGCAAGAGGTCTTCCCGTCGACGGAGGTCAGGTTGAAAGGCTTGAACAATGACGGGTTCGCTGACGTGGCGCGGCAGACCTTCCAGAGCTCGAAGTCGAAGCTAGCCGACTCGGAAGCACCGGCGCGGGAGAAGACGAACGGAGCCGAGCTGTTGAGGTCGTAGCAAGGAACCAGGAGCGGCTTACACGTGTCCCTGAGGGTAACCACCTTCCCGTCTTCCCGCCGGAACGCCTCCTTCAACACCTTATCCGCACTGGTCCCGGAGCACCTTCTCCGACGACGGAAAACGCCGACGGTCTTCACCTTGAAAAGCTCCGACCGTTTCTCCTCGACAAACTTAACGGCTTCCCGGGCGGAGTACAGAGGGCGGCCGTAACCGTCGTCGGCGGCGAGCATTGCGGCGTAGAGAGCCCCAATGCCGGTGCCGGCGATGATGTCGAAGTAATCGGAAATGCGGGATTGTGAGTCGCCGGTTTTGGCACGGATCTGATCCTCGAGAAGGATCAAAGAGCAGCCGGCGACGGGCCCACCACCGCCGTCAATGCTGAGAATGCGGGTCTTTTTGCCGTCACAGTGATGCAGCCATTTCTGCTCAAGCTTGGAGAAGATCTCGAGAGTCACTTTACTCAGCTCCAAGTCCTCCATCTCCCTTTCTCTTAATCAGTTAATTGCGTTTTGTCTGCCTATTAGTTGACTGACTTCAAGATGGAAGCAAAAATGGTCGTTGATTCGGGGGAAAAAACTAAAAACTAAAAAAAAGGATGAGTTTTTTTTTTGGTTCCGGGAAAAAGGAGAAGCTAAAGGGAGTAGAGAGTAGAGTAGAGTAGGGAGAGTGAGAGAGAGGTAAGTTTAATTGGGAGAAGGGAAGGAATTGGAAGGCATAATAAGGGAAGAGGGAGCAAAATCCGTGAAACAGCGAAAGATCACGCAATGTTTGCCCACTGGCATTTATGGATGCTACAGCCAATGTGGGATTTATATTTATAACTCTTTCCTCCTCTGCTGTAACAAGAGAGAGTAGTAGTTCTAACACTTCTTCTTTCTCTCTGCTTTTGTTTTTTTTTTTTTAATTTTATTGAGAATTAAGACTGGGAAAAAGTGTTAAAAAATTACTACTCTACTAGAAGATGAGTGTGAAAGGAAGAGAAGACGTGAGCGGTTATTTTATACACCCGTTGTGGTTGAACTTCTTTTTACTGACACGAATGCTAGTATGTTACTCGCTTTTATTTATTTTTCCTTAAAAAATGTACCTAGGTCTGAATAAAGAGATCAATTTTGCATCTGATTATTTAGTTTCCTTCACAAAGAATTTTCCCTTTTGTTACTAGTGATTTAATGGGGGTAGCCCGGCCTAGGAACAATGTAATTAACTAGTTTGTAATACAATCCTGTGTTCAACGGAAAAAAAAAAGTACGTAAATGTCTAATGATTGTTCCTTTTAGAGAAAATTGGTTATATAGTCTGTTATTAAAAACTATACCGTCAGTTAGACATGATGTTATAAAAGTACCGTTATACGCGTAATATAATATTAGTATGATATTGTAAATATCGTGTCTTTAAAGACTAATAACAGTTACACATCCTAAATGTTTAACTATGTCACTCGACCTTTTCACCTGATTAGAAATTCTCATTCTTTATTGGGTTTCAGTTTCACCCCCTGGAACATCCCTCTTCCGGTCTTCCCACTTCAGCTACTATCGAGATAAATTGAGATGTTCCAGTGTTCCTAGTAAGCTGCGATTTAAGTTTTGACCCCTAAATTACTTCCCCTAAAAGTTTTGACCTTAATAATTAGGAGCAGTAGGAAGAGGTACAACAAAAACTAATGAACAAGGGTCACTGGTCAGTGAGAATGTGTTGCACTGCTACATATATAATTGAAAAAATGTTGGCTGTTACTAAATATTAATCAGAGTTAATACTTTTTTTTACTCAAAAGTGAAAATAACTTGTCGTAACAGTAATAATGTATTTACTCTTTTTTGACCAAATACGTCCTTTTGTGTGCAGGAAGTATTAGAGGCAGAATTATCCCCCGAAAGCAAAAAACGTCGCTCTTGTTGACTTTATTGGCGGAGATTCATCAGAGAGACTTTGATACTCTTTCGTGCTTTTTAATTAATTTTTATTATTTCGTGGGTACGAATATAATTAAATCTTTAAAATTTCCCCAAGGAGAAAACAGTAGAATTGGGATGCACGTGCGAGAGTGGTGGTTTGATCATCGGATTCTATGAAAGCGGTAACCTCGGCTTTTTGGCCGGGTTTCTTCAACCTTGGTTTCCTCATGCTTACACTGTAGTATATTCCACGTATTCTTCACAGTGGTATTAATTCTTCCCCGCTCCTATTTTACCATTTCTTTTATTTTCCTCTCATTAATTAGAATGTCATGGAACAGATATGATAAATTAAAAGAATGCATTTGAAAGAAATTCAAATTTGTATTCTTTTTTACCCATTTTATGATCCCATCACAGACCACCTGTTTTTGATTTTATGGTCAAACCATTCATTAATTAATTGAATTGAATTGTTGATCTAAAATTCATTCCTCCAAAATTTAATTTGGAGTCAGCTATTAACGTGGAAGGGCCTCACCAGTGTGAAAAATAGATTCATTGCATTCATCATATCCAGTTGCATTTTCAATATATAAAATGGTACTACATCCAGTTTAGTTTTTTATTGTACGGTCTTCTAATCAGAAGTAATAAAATACATGAAACTTTACCCTTCATCATGTTAGATTGTAATACCGAAGAATGTAAATCAGATTATATTTCTTCCATGCAGGTAAACTAAGCAATTTTCCAGATCAAATTTGAAACACCTACAGAATTTAAGTCATGATCGCACATCCGATAACATAAATTACGGTGAAATCCTAAACTTTCCGGCCACTAACGTTGAGATCTTTGCTGCAATTCAAAACCAACAATCTCATTATGAATTATGATACTGAAAGCAGTAAAAGAGCAGTGGTAATGCTACAAAAGGAATCCCGTCTGTCATTTTTATCAAACTTCACAAAACCTGCAACTATTTAAACTTAAACCATCTCTACAAAGGAAATGGTGCATCGTACTAAGAAACGACTTCCCTAAAATTGACCCTCCCCTTCTGATCCTAAAATGTAAATACGATAAAGCGCCTCAAAATTTTTTCTCCAACCTCCTTATCCTAAAGCGGCTATGCATATATAAAGATGAAGCATAGCTGCATTCTATACACGGATTTCACCGGATGACAGGTCCAATTCTTGTTTTCTCCATCTGAATATGGGTTGAAACAGTCTCAATATCAGGTTACAGGCCTTTTCCGGAGCACATAGAATTTGAAATCATAGATAAATCAACCAGAAAGAGCCTACGAACAAAACAGCTTTGATGTGCCTTTCATAGTAATTTCACGGTCGTATGTCATGTCTCTCGAGGTTTCTGATTTGCAAACTTCCCATACCTTGTCAAGACAGCATCCTCAGATAGTGTTTTCCATAACTGCAAAGGTCATGCACATATCAGATCATTATTGAATCACCCAAAAAGGAATATGAAACGTGTTTGTGCAAAGAAGAATGCCAAGACAGGAATTTGCCACTCACTTCCAACTTCCCTTTAGATCCACCAACAGCCAGCAGAAAGGGACAATCATCTGAAAATGAAACCGAGAACACAGCCCCCTGGAAAGAAGGAATTTATATAACATGTAATTGGTAGCGATTTTAGAATAAACATTATTTAAACCACACAACACACACTCAAAAAGGGGGAAAAAAAGGGTCAATTACATACTGCTTTGAGATTTTTTGAGGATACACATGATGGTTGATTATTGGACAAATCCCAGAGTTTTACCTGCACCAAAAAATGAGTCAAAGACTGAAATAATACATTACAAACTTTATGCACGATGTCAGATACAATGTAAACAATAGCAGAAGCATAGAAATCATACTGTTTTATCCATGGAACCCGTCGCAAGAAGCTACAAAAACCAAAAAAATTAAAGGCAACGTCAGTATAGAACATGGAATATCATAATTATAGTTTAGAAAGAGCGTTAAGGAGATAGATACATTGGGAACCAGTTGATTGTATGAAATAGAGCTGACTGCTTTATCGTGAGCATGTAGTGTGAAACTTGGCTTTGGGTCAGAAGATCTATTTGAACTAGAGGTGCGGATGTCAAAACAAGTGACCATACCATTCTCAAGAGAAACCTGAATTATCGAAAAGGAAAATGTGAAAACCAGTTATAAAGCCGCAGGAATACAAGTCATCTTTCTGGGAAGTGATGCGTGATTCAGGAAAAAAATATTGAAACAAGTCATGGTCAAGCATAACAAAACGTAAGCACAGACCGCAAATGAATGCTCCGCATGCGGATCCCATGCCAAACTTTCAACATCAGCAGCCACTGACCATTTAAATCCAGCATGTGAAGGTGACCTAGCATCCTTCTGCAATACATGATAAAATTAAGTTAGTGACCTCTGACAATATAGAATTGCTTGGAAAAAAACTTGATAGATTTGAGGAAGAAACCAAATAACCAAAGGATTATGGTTTCGCACCATAATAACAGAGTGATCAAAAGAGCCACTAAGAAGAACTTGTGGGGCAAAAGGATTCCATGCAACTGCTTGAACCTGATTACACATTCAAGCACAATTCAGATGCTATTGAAAACAGTTAATCAATCACCAGTACTGAAGCCCCCGGCATAAAGCACCCATTTGTATACCAAAAAAGTAAGAAAATAGAAACCTAAGTTTCCTGAATTCATTTAAATTTTTCTGCAAGCAAACTCATCACTTGCCTTATCTGTATGATGATCCAAAGTGTAGCTGCAGTTCCCAGTTACCACATCCCAAACCTTAACCAACTTGTCCGCACTCGCACTTGCAAGCACATTCCTGAAGAATAGTTGACGAGAAGATAATAAAAGGTTACGTACCTAAAAATGTCACAGCTACAAACGTATAAACATTTTAAGGAATTTGTAAGACCTGTATTCTTTGTTCCAAGCAAGTCCCAGAACTGAATCAGTGTGACTACCTTCCTTGAATATGACAGATTTTTTCTAGACAAAAGATAAAAAGTAAAGAAAATAAGATGGAAATATTTTCAACGAACTGATTCACATATGTGATGGGGAAAAACATAAGTGTTGAGTCAGAGGAGAATAGCTTCCATAAAACACTGCCTCGAAAAGGGGCAGCAGCATAGATCACAGAGAAACAAGTTAAAGGTCTGAAGTGAATACCTTCTTTCCCCCTTTCTTTTTCTTCTTCTTCTCAATGATCCCACCTAACACAGCTGATGGTTGAACTTCATCCATCTAATCAATCAAAGCATAAGAAGTTAAACCAAATCACCTTCTTAGTGATAAAATTATTCTAGTGATTTCAGAGCACAGTGCACATACAATATCAAGGTCCCATATCTCAATTGTCGGTTCCATTGAACCTACAGCGATGAAGTTACCTACAAACAGGAGAAGAAAATTAGAAGATGAGACGACTACTGCATTGTTTGTGAATAAAAAGCATAAAAGCAGCACACAAGCAACCACCAGCGTCACGACTAAACTAACATGCCCACATGAGTCGAAGGGGTACGAAAAAAATCTAAAGTTTTTCCTCTTTCTGCATTTCAATACCAACCAAAAAATTATCATTTCCCGTCAACGGATAACTACTTGGAATACAAAATCTGCTCATCAGTTCAAATATAACGAATGAGTTGTCTAAATCTCTCATCATGCCCCATGGTTATCAAATTACTGTATGCATAATTATCCAAAAGCTAAAGAGTTCCATGAAATCATGTAAAATAAACTGATAAACTTTTAATTTCGAGTCATCGACACCAGAACCCAAAAAAATAAAAAAGTACCATTAACTGCAAAAGATAACCATACCTTTCTCTCCTCCATTGAGGGGGCAATCCATCCATGCCAAGCATAAGGGAAATGCAGGTATTATTATATCGTGATGCACATAGGAGTTTGAATCAGCTCCTTCCGATCCTTCCACTATCCAAACCTATTTTAACATATTAAAATCAATTAATAGACTGTAATCATATCCTATATTCTGATTTCCCCTCTTCTCTAATCTACTGAACAGAGTGAACAAGTGTTTTCAAGCCCACAAGTATCAAACTAATAAATACATGCCTCCAGATGGCTGACATCATCCTCATTACGAGCACAGACTATGAGAGCATCTTCAGGGTTTATAGTCATATCTTCCTCCTCTTCAGAATCCTCATCCTGAACCAACAACACCAATGAACATATTCAATAGGAATGAAGATCACCAGAGAAAATATCTGGAAGAGATGCCAGTTTAAACAAAGGAACAAAAATTTACGAACAAACAAACTTACATTTCCTTGCAGATAGGGATCCATCTTATTATCAGGGTAGTATAAGCTCCGAATCCCCTCACCAAACAGCTCAACCCCTTGTAAATTGTAGATACATGTCACTTAAAATTAAATGGGCGAACTTGAAGAGAAAGAAAACACCATAGCCCAGACATTATGAAACACAACGTGCAAACCATGTCAATATAATTTACATGATTTCCAAACAAGGAACCAGATTTGCTGATTTGAAACCTCAAAAAAGAAGCAATAACATATTTAATATATGAAAACTACTGATGAAAAAGAAAAAAACATATAATAAACCAAGCACGGGGGATGTGGAGATACCATCATCTTCATTGTCATAATTATCCATGTCCAATTCCTCCATGCCCTTTATGATGCCACTGCCTAGTGCATCTGCCGCGGCAAGTGCTTGAGCAATTTCATCAATTTCGTCACGGGGTTTTGATGCATCAAGATCCATTTCCTCTTCATCGACATCAGCGTTTCCAACGTCATTTTCACTAAAATCAGCATTATCATTGTCATTTTCATCACCTTCCCTACAAAGAGCAAAAGTTTTAATAAAAAAGTGTATATAAACACTATCCAAATCAAATTTAGAGGTATAAACCCAAAAAAATGTCTTACGAGATATAAATACCAACGTCAGAAGGTACCCAAATTTCTAAGAACTTAAACAAACTACAGCAACTATAAATACCAGCGGCCAATCTACTATACAAAAAACAGCTGAATTTATACATAAAATAATAAAATAAAATAAAATAAAAATTGTTCCTCTGAAGTCTCTCGTTGGAGCAGCGAAAACATAAATTAACAAGATCATAATGTAAATTAACTTACTGAGTGTCAAGAAGTCCAGCCTTAGCCTTAATATTGTCAATCGCCTCTTTCGAAGGAGGGTCGGCGAATATTGGTTGTGGCTTTGCGGCACCTTTTGGCACCCATGAGATTGCTGATATCATTCTTTAGGCTCACAATCTATCAATAATCAGAAATTTAGAGAAATCGTTTAACCTTGGAATTGTTAATTTAACTATGAATGCACAAATATGAACAAATTTTACTTACAAAAATGAGGAGGAGGCGCGGCGAACTGGCGGTGAGTGGTGGTGGCGGGAGGGGTTAGACGAAGAAGGGTTTTAGGAGATGCTATAAATATATTTGGTGACCCTGAGTATGGGCTGAAACGGCGACGTTCGGTTTAAAAATGGATGGGAATTGCGAATTGCCTTTTTTGTTACTTATTACTCTTTGTTTTCACCGCTCCAAAGTTACCCTTCATTTCCCCAATCCCAAGCTATAAAGATCCAGAAAAACAATACAATTCCGACCCTAATAAAATTCCTTGCTGGGACAGCGGTGAAGAAGGATAGAGAGACTCGATAAAGGAGGGGAATTGGGTTGTCGGAAAATCAGTCCGTCCTTCAGTTTGTCAGAACGCCGGTAGATGATTCCAACAGCCAGAGAACCTCGGCAAGACGGTGGGAAACGCCGACCACTAATTAAGGATGAAGGTAGCGTTTGATTGGAATTCGGAACAAATGATCGCCGTCGCCGCTGTTGGGGGAATGATGGGGAAAGGTTGCAGAATGACTGGAAAAGAGCAAAAGCGGCCACCGAAATTAATCGACAGGGCAGTTTTTTTTCGGAAAAGCAGTGAAAACAGAAAAAGTAAATTCAAGCAACTCCCCTCAATTTTTAAGCCAAACGTCGTCGTTTACATCGTCAGACAGAGAAAAATAGTTTATATTGAATAGTTTATATTGAATTTTGAGAATGTGAGATTTCTGTGGGAGAAAAGATGTATAATTCATCTCATGCTAATAGCCTTGCATCATCTTGTCATAAGGCTTTGCACCAACACCCCGACACTACAATGCAGTAATGCATATCGCACCAACACCGCCTACACAGTCCAGTTACATTTGAGTTACTAGGTGATATACTAGCTTAATTATGCACTTCCTCTACCTCATTTAGCTAGGAAACTTTACTATAGTACATAAGCAAACCAAGTTTACAGCTTGCAGTGAATCAATGCGTGAGATTTATAGTTAGGAATTTAGGATCACGCCTCCAAGTTAAAATATAAAGCATGAGGCCAATATAGCTCGACACTGACTCTTTTATGTGAATTAAGTAAATCAAGTAATCCCTTTGAATGCTGAAAGGTCATAGAATCCGCGGGACTTGAGAAGTAGCGAGTACTCTGTTAAAGATTCTTAATTAGGGTGAGGTCTTTATTTCGGTTGAAGTTTGTCACGTACAATTTAATCATAATTTCTTGCACGATATGTAAATACAGTTCATGATTTATTTAAAAACGTCAATGTTATATCGGTCGGCTTAATTAAACATATTTGCTCGTATCGCGAACTAAATCGATAATCACCCTTTGTCGCACTTGATCTTAGGGAACTGTAACCGTTGAAGTTTCAGATACAGAAGACTAGAGATATATAGAAGTTGGGAGAGAATTGAAGGAGAAGAGATTTCATCTCCGGAATCTCCTTGAAATTCCATACATAAATTATACCCTAAATTGTACTCTCCCGTCTCAAAAAAATAGTCTAGATTGAGGTAATATTTCGGTTCAGGTTTAGAGCATGAGAAAAAAATTAATTAAATTTCATTATATTTAAAACTGTGCTGACTATGTATTCAAAATATAAAAAAAGAAGGGTCTCATCCAGAAAGCATATTCTTAGCCAATTGCAGAATTTTTCACTTTTTTGACAGGAAGGATTTTATCCGTTGACATTCCACATGAGAAATCCACAACGATATGGAAGCTGTAGACACCTTAAACCCACCAAATTAATCATAAAGCCTCTTTAAATCTAAAGGAATAGATTCTATTCGGGCATGGCCGTGGAGACTTGGAAAAATATCAAAATAGAGAGATCGATTGCCAAGTAAATTAGGGCATGTGTACATATATTTGTCAGACTCGAATCTCCCATTTTCCCTTTCTTCTAGCTATAAAAGGAGATCGACTTAATTTGTAGTTTCATGCACAAAGCAAAACAGCAAACCAAAGCGTTTGGTAAGCTATATGGAAGAGGGATCTTGCATGAAAGTTAAGATTTGTTTACTAGCCAAGGATGACTTGCCCCGTACTAGGATCAGGGTTTATAGTCTGGCTTTTGCAAAGCCAATATACTAGCCCTAACTAGTTTGGTTGCAATTAAGCTGGGTGAGTCATCCGCGGCTATAGTTAACAGTCTCTTCATCGTCATACAAGATCCTCTTTTCAAGTGTTTCTTCCTTCATCGATCTCCTTCCCCACAAACAAAAATTTAGAGACTACATAACGTAAACAAAAACAACACAAAACATCACAAAAATTTGCACGAGTAGAATAAGTCTCACTCACTACAAGCAATATAACGAAATTCATGAAAATAATCCAAGATTCAACCAAAACAGAAACTCCAAAGCAGTCTATTAAATTTATATAAAACGAAACTCTAACAGCTATCCTATACCCTAAAACAAACGAGTTAAGCATCTTAACGATTAACTACACATAAACAAACTAACCAAAATTTTTTTTTTTTTCTACCTTCTACCAAACCATTCCAAAAAGGGCACACAAAGCAGACAACACGATCAACCCCTTGGATGAGTAAATCAATGAAGAGTCGCTACTCTTCGGTGCTGGAGCCGGAGCTGATCCGCCAGGAGTCGTAGGTGTCGTGGCGGCTGGTGGGGCGGCAGCCGGTGGTTTGCCGACTGATGGGGCGGTGGCTGGTGGGGTGGCGACTGGTGGAGCGGCAGCTGGTGGGGCGGCGACTGGTGGGGAGGCGGCTGGACGGGAAGCAACTGGCGGGGAGACAGTAGGTGGTGCGGCGGCTGGTCTGGCGGCGACCGGTGGTGCGGCGGTTGGTCGGGACGCTGGCGGTGAATCATTTCCAGTCACTCTGATGTCAACCTTTTGGCCAGATTGACAGTGGTCAAAATAACTGCAAATGAAGTAGAAGTGTCCTTTCTTGTTAATTACGAAAGTATCATTGCCGGAGATATAGGATTGGTAAGCGTCGTAGCCATTGCATGCATTGTAGTTGGTGTGATTCACTCGTACCACGTTGTGAAATTGATTGTTGAACTGGAACACTGCCACAGAAAGAGAGAGGGGAAAAGAAAAAAAGAGACAAAAATTGAGTAATTATGATTACATATACTAAAAAGTTAATTTTTGGTTTCAGGATCAGAAAACATTTTCTATAGCGTTTTATCTCTGTAGAAGAAAAAAATCTCAAGCATGAAAAAAAAAAACGTGTGAGTTATATATTCAAAATTACCAAGAAAATCTGACTAGTAACGTTCCCTTAAATTGTTCCTATAAATTATCAGACAAAATCAATTTTGAAAGCAACTCCCTTTCCCAACCAAGTATACTTAAAAATTAATAGTAATTTAAATCACGTTTAAAATCTTTCTAATTGGCGTTTCCAACCAAGGCGGCATGCGGATCAATCTCTAGGCTTGCAAAGGAAAAATTCAATAACTTCAAACATTAACAATAAATAAGTTAATGTATTCATCTTTTGCGACTTATATAATTTCATTCAAAATAAAATTGTGAATTGCACCGAACCAACCCTCCCCGTAAAAAAAAAAGAAGAAAAAAAATTCATGACGAAAATATTGTTGACATAAAGACTCAAATTCTTTAACTAGGAGTGAGATTTACTCAACTGCATCAAACAAAACAATATAAAGAGTATATAATAATTTCACACATATTGATGGCTCAAATCGAAGTTAAATTATTTACCGATGGTGTCCCCAACTTTGAACTTCTTGGAGGAAGCCCACGCTTTGTAATCAACGTGACCAGTATTTGTCCAACCAGCGGAGTCACCAACGATGTAATCCGTAGCCTTTGACTCCTGGAAACCATTTACGAGCACCAAAAGAAACAACCCAACCACTTTCTTAGCCGAAACACCCATAGTTTCTCACAAAAACGATAGAGTAGAAAATTAGGGTTTCGAGGGAAGTATATACTGATGATTAAAAAACAAATGCGTAGCAAAAAATGACGATGGAGATCGATTCCCGGGAGAGGCCATATATAAGAAAATAATAGGATCTAAATTTGGAATACATATTAATTGAAGATTTGATCGAAAATATTCGCCAAAATTAATCTGTATGTAAGTAATTGTTGATTTTCTTAACCAAAATAAAAATAATAAAGTTCATATAAGGTGTGACAAATAAATTTACGATTCTATATTTAAGCAGAATTTTCATGGAAAGAAATTTGAGAGATTTCTTATCTTAGATAGACAAATATGGTATCTATTACAAAAAAACTTATCGTTTTGGGGTTTTCAATTTTGCCTAGTCCTTACAGCTGTTTGTTCAGTCGATCGGTAGGGAACGCCTATTACACAAACCATTGACATACGCAATATCGTTAATTGATCTTTGCCAAATTAATATTTCTTTTTTTGGTAAAACTGTTAATCATTGTATTACTCTCCAATCAATATATGAAACTGTACAATCTTCTATCTATTACATCTTCAAAAGTTTTGCACTTGAATACCAATCTTCTATCTATTACATCTTCAAATTAATATATGTTTTTTTTTAATTATTGTTTATATTTAAAAAAGTCAAAGAAGTAAAACCTAACTTTTAACATTAATAAAGACTACAAGATGCATTACATAGGTAATATATAACTTTGTGGACAGTTTGATAATAATCACTAAAAGCTTCCAAATCAGAAGTTACTAGCAAAATCAAATAATTGGTCAATGATAAAATTAGTACGTTTAACCTCTGGTACTACTATTAACTACTTCCAATTAAGTTCCAAGGGAGCAACCCACGTAACGTAACCATCACCATCCCCATGGATTAATTTGCTAGAGATGGTTGTTATTCTGCGCTTTCATGTCCTAAATTCCCATTATGTATAAATTTGTTTTTTTCTTTCGTTTATGAAAAAGCACTCAATATGTAACTTTTGCCACATTTATTATGGGCAAAAATCAAGTTCCACCAAAATTCACCGTTTTCAGTCATAAATAATGATGACGCATAATCGATATGCTGAATTGCTAATGTAAACTACCTGCCTCTGAGTTTGCAGTGATCTGGATCAAACCCGCAAATAAAGAAATAGTGACCCGGGTGCTTGATTGTGATGTTATCTTCCCCTGATGTATATGTTGCGATTGGGTTTTCTGTATTGCATGAATCGTACTCTGATATGCCACGAACTTGCACCAAATCATTGGAAAATCCCGGGTCATAGCTGAAATCTAGTATCCCAAAGGTAAAACACATCATCGACAAAAAAAAGAGTGACCATTTACGATCATTCGGCAGGAAAATACCATATATATATACTGTTTCTTTTTTAGAAAAAAAAAAAACAACTTAGATTATATCAAAAATATGTTGAGGTTGTTCTAAAAAACCAGTTATAGCACTTGACCATTTTTCCATCTTGAGCGACAAACGGTGAAGTATACTTACGGATACTGTCCCCGACTCCGATAGACCACCATTGATAATCGATGGATCTGCCGGAGTTCCAATTCTCACCAACCACATCTCCTCCCTCGTAATATGAATAATTCACGAAAACCACATAAATTGCCATTAGTACCATGAACAACATGAACGCCATTGCTTGATGACCAATTTCCTTGTCTTTCAAACATTGTTAAAAGGGATCAATTGGAGGGAATGATAATGATTATTTTACCTGTGGGGTGAGGTAGTTTAAAATTATCTCTTAATTTCTGTATGCAAAAAAAGCCCAAATGCATCGGAAAACAATATGTTGACCAAAACATTTTTTTTTTAACATTTCAACAACAAACATGAAGCATGACTCGATAACTACGACATGACCAATCTTGAGGCTAAGATTTTGTGGTTGAGGGTATAAATAGGTTTAATTATCACAAATTTCAAGTAATTGTCGGGAAAATGTTACTGCTAAGAAAAAATCGGCAGAGTGAGAATTAACGTCAAGTAAGATGTATCCGTTTGAGATTAATTATCTAATTGTTACTATATGAATGGAAAAAAAAAAGTCAATGTATCATTAATATCAATTTGAAGAATATGTTAAAAGTTCCTAACCCTGAGTTATTTAGATCACGTGAATCGGATTCGGTTCAAAATGAAACAAATAATTAGAACTGTATCAAGTTTTGTTTAACCAACTATATAAGCTAAGCATATTCTTGGATCAAATACGTTACAAAGTCACAGTTTATCAACATTGGAGACATCTAAACCACAGAAATTCATTGTATTTGTAACATTAATTCGTCATGATCCCGTCACGTTGTTACAACCAGAATTATCGTTAAATAAACCAGTAAATCCATTTGAGCTGCAGTTTGGAGTTTGGACTAATCTGCATTTTGACATCTTAGGACAAAAATATCAACCTTCTGCTTTCCAGGTCCGCAGTGACCTGGGAAACCACATATGAAGAAATGGTGACCAACATCGACGAGTTCAATTTTGTCATCCCCAGTTTTGTATGTTTTTTTCGGGTTCGTTGCGTTGCAGGAGTTGTAATCCGATTTAGAAACAAGCAACACATTATGATACTTCGGGTCATAGGAGAAATCTAGTCAACAGAAAAAAAAAAAAAAAAGATTAGAACATTACTGGCAGTACGTGATAAAAAACTTTGACGGTTAAATAAAAATTTAAACTAGACATTTGAAGAATTGAAAATTTAACAACTTTCAATAATAATTATCAGTTAAGCTGACGAGCTTACGAATAGTGTCACCAACTTCAAACCGTTGCGACATAGCCCACTTTTCATAATCAACGGAGCTGTTTTTCTTCCAGTTATGATCCGATACACCACCAAGCTCATAATCAGTACAACTAACGGTTGTCACAAAAACCACCATTAACAACAGGATGGAGGTTTTAGCTACCTCCATGACTAGCGAATTAGGAATATCTGATTTTTGATTAAGGATTTTTGAGATGGTGACAATGTCTCAACTCCCAAATTGCTATACACAAAACACTCTTTTTTTTTTCCCCTTTCGAGATATATGTTCTTATATTTTTGGTTGACAACCTTAAGATAGCTACGTGATGGCATCCTGAAGATTTCATTGATCAAAAAAAGTCAAAACATAATAAATGGAGCATATCACATGAATCGAACTTCATTCACGGAGTGGAAGGATAGACATTGATTTTAAAATCGGACTTCGGCTAAGGTTGAATCAATTCTTAATTAGTCATCAATTTTTGACGTGATAAACTGATTCGGGAAACCACCCAAGCGGCACCACTCACTATTATGATGATCTTCATTCCGTGTTGTTGATGGATTGATGGGTGAGCTCAAGGACAAAGTAAATAATGGTATATAACTGATTAAAAGTTGTGTTTTTATAGTTTTTTTTTTCTCATACAATGCTGGATGATTTCCAGCAAATTGATAATTATATTTTTAATTGCTCAAAAAACTAGTATTTTTCATCAACTTTATTACCGAGATTAGGAACCCAAGAACAAGATTGATGAAACTCAACTCAATGTTTATTATTATTCGTCGATATTAGTAAGATAAAAGTTTGAAAATGTATGATGAATATTTCACAAAAACAAAATTTGATGTTTTCAAAATTTTGTCCTTTTATGCATCAATATAAATAGTACTACCTCCGTCCCGTAATTATTATCTACTTTACCCAAAAAATTTTGTCCCAAAATTATTTCCAATTTGACTATTTATGGATCAAGTTACACATTTGTCCTTAGTAAAAAACATTATCCATAAAATCTTAGTGGTTAAACAATTACTTATGTAGGGGTATATCTGGTTGTTTAAAGTAAAATATAGTTAAGTTTGACAAAAAATAAAATCTTTCATTTTAGTAAAACTGGACAATAATTATGAGACGGAGGGAGGACAAACATCAAGATCAAGTACCTGATGACTAAGTGAGCAAACCTTAATTTTATGTTCAATTTTATTCGTCAGCTTAGACATTGAGTTAATCCTGACCCCTTTAAGTGGTTAAGTCATTGAACCTCAAATTCCTTTATTTTTGTTTGTTGACTTTGGCGTCGAGATGATAAACTAGACGCTCAAATCGACAATTCTCGATTTTTTCATTATTCGTGTTTGTTTAATTTGGCATCGATATAATTAATCCAACGCCCAAATCGACGGTTCTTAACTTTTGGTTTACTTGAATCGTCGACTTCTGTGTCAAGATAATAAACCCGACGCTAATGTCGACAAACAACAATTTTGGTATCGTAGTCGTTATCTCAACCTCTTAGGTCTTCTTGTTCGTTGACTTTGGCATCGAGATAGTTAGTTAGGTGACAAATTCGATGAACCTCAATTTTTAAGTTTAATCTTTTCGATATTGAGATTTAAAAAACTAACAACATATTAAGTTGATGATATGCTTTTTATTGCCTTTTTTTTGTTTGCCGATTCATGCATTAAAATAAAAGTTTTAGATATAACTACGTCGCAAAACTTGAATTTGTGTTTGAAAGTTTTCATCTAACGTCTATGTTGACTAAGCTAACGTTGATGTTTCTAATTGTTAGTCAGCTTAACTGCTTAAGTATCGACATAATAACCCGAGAACCAAGTCGACAAATTTAAATGAGTGAATTATACTCTTTCCGCCCAGATAATCAACCAAATGAAATGCTACTTTATATTTATTCTTCGATTTGGATATCAAGATAAGGAACCCGATGACCAAGTCGAAATCTCACTTTTATATTTGTTTTATTCGCTGACTTAGACATAAAGCCAATAAACCTCAATTTTTTATTTTTACTTTCTAATTTATTGTTTGTCGAATTTGGCATCAAGCTATTGACCCGACATGCATGTCGGAAAACCTCAGGTCTTGTTTGTATAATGGTTTGTTTTAGTTTTTGTGTTGAATTTAAGATGTGATTTAAAATGTAGTTTGAGAGTAAATTTAAAAAGTTGTTTGTATAGTATTTTAAATAAAATAATAATATTTTTACATCACCATCGGACCTCCTTCGCGCCTACCTCCGCCGTTGGACCGCCGACGGTCAATGACCGGTAAGTTGTAGATAAAAATTGTGTAAAAATAATGTTTGAAATAGATTTTAAAAAGTAAATTAAAAAGTTGTTTGGATAGTATTGAATTTTGTGTTTGAAAAGTATTTTAAGAGGTAAAATTAGACAAAAGATAAAATAAAATGTTGACCAAACAAGCCCTCAACTTTTTGCTTATTTTTGCTTCACTTTTTGTTTAGTTTGGTTGGTCGATATGAAAAACCCGATGCCAAAGTCGACTAAATTCGTTGTTTTTTGTTTAATGTTGTTTGCCGACATATTCGTCGACACATTGAACCCGATACTAAAGTCAACGAACCTTAATTCTTTGTTTAACTTTTGTTTGTTGTTTTATACGGAATCGAGATAGGAGCTAAATGACAAAGTAGACAAATGATTTTATTTTCCAACATCAGTATTGACACAAATAATCCATTTTAATTTTTATCCTTTTTCATCTAATAAGATTAAAAGCTTGATAATTAGGTAGTCAAAATTTAACTTGATGTTTAAGATTTTTCATCCACTTCTCTGTATTGAAATAAAATAATAAATCTGAGGGAAAATCAAGGTAACATTTAAAATTTTCTGCCATTTATATGCGTAGAGATAAAGAGCATGTGACTGACAATGCTTAGTATTGTTTATGTAATTAAGTAACGAGATAAACTGATTAAGATTCCGGTGACCAAGTCGATAAACTAAACTCTGAAGTCTAAACCCAAAATCCCTACGGTCGTTCTAGCGCTCAAATGTAAGAAAAGGTCCTTTTTGCAAAATACAAAAGCGCTGGACTGCGGTAACGCTTTCCGCGCAAAACACAAAAATCTTCTTGCCAGCGTTCTCTCGTTTTTCAGTCTTATCTTCACTATCATCAAAAACTACACTACCCGTTGAACACTGTCATCTTCAGTTCTGAAGCAAATCATCAAACACATTGTATCCAACACTTGCAATGGCGATGAATTTCTCCCCTTCAACTCCAGTGGGTTCCATCTATCAACAAAAACCTCACGTCTCTGCCAAAGCTCTTCTTTCCTTCCAGCCCCGAGGTTCGGTTTTCGACTTGTCTCACGATCGTTTTTCTGCTTTTTCAAGTAATATATTTCTGCTGGAATTGTTTTCGGTTTTCAACCTGTGTCGTTCAATCCTGTAGATTCTCCCATTTCACGGTGGAAAAATGCGTCCTGGGGCGCGGCTTCCAACTATGTCAAGCTTCAGGTTCGGGTTGTGCGGGGTTTTGCTGTTAGGTCCCCTGTCGTTAGGTCACAATCGAAGGATAAGTAAGTTTAATCTTTTCATTTATGATTCTATGAACTTGGACAATTTTCGCTTTGAAGTTCTCCGATTGAGTTTCTTAATGATTGCTAGAATTCAATTACTTAATGGTTGGCAAAATTCATTCTTAAGGTTTTAGTGACTCCTTTTCCCCTTGTTTTATGGGGCAAATGTTCTTCAGGCGAGGAGACATCAGGTGTGCAACCATTGAGGAAATAGAAGAGGAGAAATCTTTGATTGAAGAAGATGTTGTAAGTCATTTTGCTTCTTGCTTTTTTACTAATAATTGCGGGAGTTGTTTCTTGTGAAGGCCATTTTCACATAGTGGGAAAAAGGCTTGTTGGTGCTGTTGTTGCTCCTTGTTTTGAGGCTTGTGAGTGGTAATTGCTCAACAATTTTTCTTTGGCTGGAGGGAATTTGTTGATATGAGTTTTTTCTTCTCTTTTTTTTTTTTTTTTTTCCGTTCACCTAGAAAGAGAGAATGGACAAGACTATTGATTCTATCCGCTCGAATTTCAATTCGATCAGAACAGGGAGATCAAACCCTGCAATGCTTGATAAAATTGAGGTATCAATCTTTGTAATGCATGCCTCTCTGTTTTTTTTTTTCTATTTTTTTTAATTAACTGTTAATTTCACATACTTTTAAGTGTAACTTTTGAAATCAGTTTCTTCGGTTGGTTTTCAATGAATTACTCTGAAATTTGGTTCAGTTAAATTGCTACTGGAATTAGAATGATACTTTGTAATGTTTCCCCACTTCTCATTTGCAGGTGGAGTACTATGGAACACCAACAAGCCTGAAAAGCATTGCTCAAATCAGTACCCCTGATTCGAGTTCGCTACTGGTGAAACCCTATGACAAATCTGCGTAAGTTCCTCATTCATAGTTTAAAGAGCAGACAAGTATCTTTGGACCGTTGCAATGTACCCGAATGTGATCAATGTAGCAGAGTTATCGTTGGCTGTAGTGAAGAACATTGATGTGTTATATGCTTTCAGGTTGAAGTTAATTGAGAAGGCCATTGTCAACTCTGACCTCGGTATGACCCCAAACAATGATGGAGAGGTTATCAGATTGTCCATCCCGCAACTAACATCAGAGAGGAGAAAGGTATCATTTCCTTTCATGCTTTGTGAAATATTTGGTATGAAGATTTGCTTGTTTGAGTTTCAGATGTAAGTCAAGGACACAATGCTTTGTTTGTTATATGTTCTGTCATTTTGAATTGCTATCTGCTTTAACTACACTCTTGGTGGTTCTTAACTCTGCAAAAGAGGGTGTAGTGATTGCAAACACTTGTATTCTCGTCGCAGGACATCTTTTTTCATTCTAAATTACCTTTTCCTTTTTGATCTTGACAGGAATTATCGAAAATTGTGGCTAAACAGGCTGAGGAAGGGAAGGTATAATATATATTTATAATCAGCTATTAATAAAGTATGTCTTTGTTCACGGTCCATCGGTACATTTTTATGTTTGAGTTTTTAAGTACTTTTATGCAAAACTTTGCATATACTGTAGTCTTTGTTTTGCGTATTTTACAGCCTGGACATCTCCAGGCACATTTGATAACCCCCATTGTTATATTGGAAACTTGGATGAGTGAAGCATATTGGGTTTGGGCAAAGGTAACTCTTTCTGGAGAACTAATCCACTCCTCTTTGTAACTTTAGGTCGCAATAAGGAACATAAGAAGAGATGCCATCAAAGCTTATGAAAAACTTGAGAAGGTTTGTCACTTACCTCTCATGTACCGGAATAACCCTAACCAACCATTAAGTTGTCCTACTTTGTTATGCAGGAGAAAAAGCTTTCTGAAGACAATGTTAAAGATTTATCTAGTGATCTACAGGTATTCAATCAATGAAAGTTTCTATTTCCACCTGTACAAAAAGCATCTACCTATATTCACTATGGATAATTACTTCTCTTCCTGCAGAAAGTGACAGATGAGTACATGAAGAAGATAGATTCGCTCTTCAAGCAGAAGGAGAAGGTAACATTCCAAATCGAACTCCTTTCACATGTAATGATTTCAGAATCTTACAGGATCGAAACTGTGCAGTTCCAGTAACATGTTAAAGAAAGAAAATCGTAAAAACCTTGGGTGTAACTTGTAAGGTTGGGGGTCTGTTAAAGGTACAACATAAATGCGTAATACTAATGTGGCCTGCTCCTAAATGCCATTGATTGATGAGCATTACTTATTGGTGTTGATTCTTTTAACCAGAGGAAGAAAGTGAAAATCCATTGGCTTGGCTAATAACAGTTCTTGGCTAGTTGCTGAGTCAATTTACTGATTTATTCAAGATGATTTTTTTTTTCTTTTCCTGAAGCTGCTTTGTTCACTTTGTTGTCTTTGCTTTTTCCAGGAGTTGATCACAGTTTGATGTAAGTTATAGCTTACAGATAGTGAGAAAGTTTCCTTCTGCTGTGGCGACCATCAGAGTCTTTTGAGTTTTGAGTTCATTCTTCTTCCTATCCACTGACAGAATGCTTCGGTTTTGTAAATTGTTTCCAAATTAATACCGCATAGTGGCCACAAAATGACCTTCAAGTTGGTGTATAGCATGGTTCTAACTCTAATGTACTTCATACTTTCTGTTCATGAGCTACATATTGCCACTCAAATCATTTTTTGATCACATCAAGGTGAATTTCTTTCCACAAACCTTGACACTAGATGACTCTACAAGCGAAAGACTAAGACAATATAACAGTTATGTTCAAACAATTATTCAAAGCAACAATTTCTTTTCTGTTTTTCTATTTTTCTAAGCAGCTGTTTGGGTAACATGAGAACACATGGAGGACATACATACATAATAATGTTGAGACAGAAATTCCTTTGTTGCAGTCAAGATTTCTATGGTAGATACATAAAGAATCTACTTCTGGAGAAGCGATGCCAAATTCTGTTGAACATCTTCCTTAGCTTTCTGATCAAATGGCTCATCACCAATGTATAAATCAAGGATTGATCGACATAGCAGCTTGCTTTCGATGCTTCCTACCTCCTTTCCATCAACTGCATTACAAAAAATATACATTTCTCATTTGCAATAACCACAAAATGTTGTGACAAAGCCTCAAATTTATTGTTGTAGAAACCTCTATGTTACAAAATTCAAACATCCAAGTAATAATCATTCATGTTATGCATAACACAGCGTATGGTTATCAGCAGTACAATGTATATATGAACAAGTGTATTCTCTGCAGGATCCAGTTACTTAAAAAATAGCTACTGAGTAAGAAAGAAAAAAACCTGAGTGTAACTCTGGTTTTGCGGCCAAAAGATAACATAATAGAAATAAACAGAACCATTGGCAAAATTCTGCATTGAAGTGGTTTTATAAAGAGATGGTCATCTTACTTTTAGTGCGAAGAACGTATCCCTGGTCCCTTGAGAGGTCTATGATAGATCCACGAGGAATTTTGTATTCGTCTTTGAACTGGGAAGTAAACCTGCAATGATTGCATAACCAAGTACTTGAATAGCTACTTCACTAGTTCTCAACAATTAACAAAACAGAACAGAAGAGCCTCTCGAATACAAAAGTTTCATTTTCGTAGCAGAGCTGGAAATATTGGGTTACCTCTGAAGTAGTTCTTTGTGATCAGCTCCTCCTCCGAATTTCTTCAATCTGCTTCCAACTGAATCTTCAAATGCACTTCTTACAGACTTTATGCTTAACTTGCCATAAACAATCTGAAGTCTCACAGTCATGGATACATCACTTTCCATGAGATCCTCCCGTAGTTTTTTAATTTCTTTCAATTCCGAAACGGACAAGTTTCCATAATTCTCACTTAAAACTTTCTTTATGTCAGCATCATCAGCATAGACTCCTGCCAAGAAAAAAAAAATTAAAAAAAAATAAAATCCCGTTTTCAGGACCAATTTCCACAGAGAAATTAACCCGATGTAAAACAAGGGTGCAATTAAAAAAATTAATCGTTACCAAAAGCGTAGACATCAATGTTCTTCAAGCCCAAAATGCATTTTCTCCTCAACCCAACTCCAAGAAGTCGCTGGGAATCACTGAGCACAGAGGGAAATGACATTCCGGTCCGGGTCTCAGTCACCGGAGCAGCTGACCCATTATCCGAGAGTGAAATAGAACCCAACATTGGAGCCAAATTATTCCGATTGATCAAATTGGATAGCAGAGAATTGAATGGAGTCTGGAGAAAAGGATCAGTTGAGGCTTTACAGACAGCTACTCCGGCCGCAATTCCTGCAGCGCAGACCCAGGCAGCGGGGAAAGATCCGGAGGACGAGGCGGAGATGTTGGCGGTGGTTGCGTTGGGTGGTTGTGGGTTCGGGGGTTGGAAAAACGGGAACGGAAATCGCAGAGACACCATTTTTGTCACGCCGCAAGAGTTCTTCTTAAACACACACACACACACACACTGACACGCAATCACTTCACAGTTCACAATTTACAAGTGTCATGTTCGTTAGTATCAAGGAAGTTCTCTGCTAGCTCGCCGATCATCTTGTTCTGCGTTAATTTAGATTGGGCCTATTGTTCCTACATGGGCCTGGAAGAACGTGAAACCGTCCAGTAAAAACGAAGTGCTTTTTCTGATTATTGTTGGCCTTCTGAAAATGGACTCTTCCGTTTGTTCTAGGCAGATTTACTTCCCATTAGGCCCATGATATGATCAAATTTCATTTTGGAAATCAACACAAATATATTTAAAAAATGTCTAAATGAGAGAGTATGTTGTAACTTGTAAACATGAAATGGGTGTTAATCAGTATCCTCCCTCAGGGAATCGAATAATAAACTAACAATTAGGATATTACGTTTCCTATAAATAGATTCGAGTTCAATTTCTCCGTAGAGTTGTAAAGGGAGATTTTCTTAATTTATGTGAGATTCACTTGGATGGATTTTTTTTTAATTTAAAAAATACATCCTTCACTCTTTTTCATTTCTCTAAGTGTTTTGATATTCTTTTAATTCGTGCATGATTTCTGTAAGATAGTACTTGTTCGGCTAAAAACTCAAATGTATAGTTTCGTAAGGTAATGATGATGAGGTTGCATGTACTAGAAGACCATCCCAATCCTATTGATGAAAAAAATCTATGGATCTTATGGGTCAAATTAGTCCCTTGATTCAAAAGTTTTGTGACGAATATAGTTTTTTTTTTTTTTTTTACTTTTGAGTGTCAAATAAATTGTTTGGTACGATCAGAATTGTCTGTGTGTTTTTAGTGTAAATGCGATTTACATCGAGTGTCAAAGAAAAGATGCGGCAGAGACAACTTTACATTTCGCCAATGCCATTGAATTGACAATACCCCAATTTCAACCAAATGTCACATGAAACTTTCACAAAAGAAGCAAAGACAAAAGGGAAATGGAAGAAAAGCAAATTTGGAATCATGCAAAAATCACCTTCGCACTTTGTAGTTTTGTACGTTTCAGCCCACTCCACGCTGAAAATTACAAGTCTATTTCATTCCTATTGGGCCAAAGTTTGGAATTGGGTGTCATGTTTTGTCCAATTCAGATATCTAAAGTGAAATTGCTATCTTTTTTAATATCCAGTTTAATTATTTCTAGATTAGGAATTAGTGGGGGGAAAAAAAATCAAATATTCAAAACTTGCTTTTTGAACGTTCTATCGAATCAATCACTATGACATTTGCTATTCTGAACTTTCTACGAGGTACGGAACTTTCCAAACATTCAAAATCGAACATAACTTATACTCCCTCCGTATCATTGTCCAGTTTTACTAAAATGAAAGATTTTATTTTTTGTCAAACTTAACCATATTTTACCTTAAACAATCGGATATACCCCTATATAAGTAATTGTTTAACCATTAAGATTTTATGAATAATGTTTTTTACTAAGGACAAATGTGTAACTTGATCCATAAAAAGTCAAATTGGACAATAATTTTGGGACAAAATTTTTTAGGCAAAGTGGACAATAATTATGGGACGGAGGGAGTAATTTATAAATTGAGCTATAGTATACGAGCCCTTTCGCAGTTAAGCCAGCACAATCACTTATTTGTTAAGATTTTTTGATGATATTTTCAAAATATATAAATAATAACTGTCCCTTCCCAGCATACCTTTTTACATTTTCAATATACATTTTTATATTCTCAATACAAAAAACATCAAAAAACACACACTAAAAAAACGAAACAAACATACTATGTTCCTCTTTCTAATAAGTGTTAGTCTTAAAAATATAATAAATGAAAAAAATTACTTCTTGTGTTCTCTTGTATATTCTGAATCAATTGGCTCGAAGTAAGAAACTACATAAAATTTTTAAACACTTGTGTCTCCAATCAAAAATGTACTTTCTATGTCCTCAAAAAACTACTTCACTTTTTGTATTGTTTAAATTCACTATAACAAACTACTTTTCCCTGTTAAAAAAGGAGTATTATTATCATCTGACAACCATATGTAGTTTTTTAAAAAATAAACTTTGTTAAAAAGATAAAACACAAAAAGAGATATTATTGCTATCTTAAAAGTGTTAAAGTAGTTTTAATCTAGTTGGTTAGTTGGTTATTTCTATTTATATTTATCACGTAAATAAAAATTAGTTAGTTTACCATGATTATCATAATTTGTAAACTAAGCCTATAAAAAAGCATATAATGTATTTTATTCATTAAAGAAACAGAATTATAGTCTTTCACTTTTTCGTCTGTCTTTTTTTATTTTTAATCTCAATACCAATTTTCTTCTTGATATCAAAACAGGTTTCATCCTGCGGTTGATTTGTTTTTCATAATAATGGTATCATTTTCTATATCTTTTAACAATGAGAATTTTATCGCTTTCAAACTCACTCAAACAAACTATTCATTATAGCCACAATCAAATAACTCCATTCAAAAATTTCTCCACATTAGAATCAACCCAAAAATTGATCCATCCAAAAATTTTCTCCAAACAAAAATTCATTCACCCAAAAACTTCCCAACATCTGAATCAACCCAAAAATTTTGTTTACTGGCAAAATTCTGATCATCTTCCACTAGGGTAAATCAATGGTACTCTTTCAAAGGAATTTACTGGAGTTGTCATTGACAACTCACGTTATCTACGCAACGATGACAATATATCTATTGGATATCACATTCACAATTTAACAAAAAATATTGTGTCACATAATTTTACTGCAATTGATAACCTACTACAACACAGAATCTATTGTCTCCTCACAAGTCTGATTCAGATCCACAATATGAGACTTCACAACAAGCTCAGAATCAAGTTTCAAAAAATCCATCCAGTGTGTGAATTTTATTCTACAAAAAATTACGCCTTCAGCCCTCAATCTTTCAGTCCCGATTCAATTTGCAGAGAGTGTTAAAAGATAAAGCATAAAAAGAGATATTATTGTTAAATTAAAATAATTTTTGCAGGACCAGATGGATTTCTTTATCGAACATAAGGAAATGCAGTTTGTAAATTAACACAAAAAAACAGCACTAGAATAAACAAAAACTAATTATAAGAGGGAAAGAAATTAAACTCAAACAATAAATAGCTTAATCAAGTCCAAGTAAATAAGTGCTTGTTTGGACTTCAACTTACATTTCATTTTGCCACTTAAAAGTGGAAAGTGTTTCAAATTGAAAACTAAATGGGAAATAAAAATGTTGTTTGGATGTTGGTTTTGAAAAAAAAGTATTTCGAACTACATTTTGAAATATCAAGTACAAGTCATCACTAAACAATTAAATACTGTTAATTATAGTAACTGAAAAAATGAACTTTTCAAAAAACAATCACTCAACAACAGAATCCTGCTAAATTTGTCTCTGAACTATTTGTAGTTCTAAAATGGTCATTACATTAACAAAAAGTGTTTCAAGTTAGAATTTAAAATGTAAATCAGAAAATTGTTTGGATGATATTTTCTTTTCCATTGGGTTTTGTGTTTAAGAGGTAAAATGAGTGAAAATATAACATGGAAGGTTGTCCAAACAAGGCCATCATTGCAAATGTATGCGGGTTTCGAAGTGAATCATTGATAGTTTTGATACCGATAGAATAAAAACAAAACAAAGAACCGTAACAATGATTGGCAGATTGAGCAGCATAATTTTTATTACTTTTTCCAGTTTTAAATTTTTTTTTATAAAAAAATTCAACATCAAAGTTCTTTTACACATCAATCTGGTTTACTGAGTTAATTTCCACTTTAAGAAAGGCTCCATAATATACTTTCAAATTGTTGGTGGATCCCAGCTAAACAAACATTATCATTAGAGTAACTCAATAAATTATTCAAGTTGGTTTTGTCTATGTCGAAAGCTTCAAACAGTCTTAGAAAAACTAATTTGAAAAATGAAAATTGAGAACGGAAGAGCCATGACCGACATACATTGGCAGAAGATTATGTAGGCAGTAACTAAGGCCGGTAGAATAGAATTCGTACAAAGTACAAACTGCTATATATAGCATATATAGATATATGCTTTGATTCCGAAAGCATCTACTACAAAGTGACATTCAATGATTCCTTATCCATTTTACATTGTAATTAGTTGAAAATTAAAATGATGAGCTCCATGAATTTGTTTTTTCAACGATTTTTTTAAAGAATAATATAATAATAAATGTTTCATTCTAACTTTTTTTTTTTTTAACATTTCTTATATAGTTTTTTACATTTTCAATAGAAAAATATCTAAAAACACGCACTAAAAAAACGATCTAAACATAGTATGAATTTTACAAATAAATGCCGATCGAATTCTATACAGTAGCTGTTTAAGATGCCGAATTCTTCTTCTTCTTTTTTTCCCAGCTAAGGTAAGGTAATGTTAAGGAGCACTTTTAGAAAATATTTTTAGATTTGCTCTCTCCAAGGTAGAATTCTTGATTTTAGAAATTAGTCAGTACAGCAGATTATTCCCCGGTATGGTTTGGTAAACAATTTAATGACAAGCATATAAGATTATCAAACCTCTATACTTATAAGCAATAGTATACTATTATAGCTAGGTTTTACATCTTGTACTTCAGATCAGAGTTTTTGTTAAAAGAAACAAAAATGAAAAAGGGCATCGTTACAAGTCTAGATACCCCATGTGTAACAAAATTAATTAAACTGTTTTTCACTTTTTCGGGTTCTTTATACTTTCTTTCATTGGTTTTTTTTTTTTTCCCCCCTAGTCAAATTTACATCACCTGAAATCGAAATGTGGTTGTTTTTTTTTTTTTTTGTATGAAGGTGGGTTTAACTTTACCAACTCGAATCAGATCATAAAGATGCAAACCAGTCATTGTCATTGAAGCGGTTGAATTGAATGATTTAATTTTTTAGCGAACAATTAAACGATGATCGATTTGCTCATCTGAGTTGAAATTTAAGAAATTAACTTGAGAGGTCGTAGGTGGAAAAGTAAATATTTCAACGTTCTTTCATTGACCAAAACATATTACAATGTTTGTTGTCATTACAAAATAATACTCTATCTCTTCTAAAATTATTTTTCAGTTTGAATTTCTACTTTTAGTTCAATTGTACAATAATTCTGGGATGGAGGTAGTAATATGTATTCTAACAAATAAAACAATCTTTTTGCGATGGGATTTTCACTTACTATAATTAACGGAGATTATCTGTGGGATTGAACGTAGTAATCATTAACTGGTGTTTTCTTACTGTATTGTTGTGTGATGAGTGATTTATCTGTCAGTTCATTTCAACTTTTGATACACTGCTTTCACTAATTGAGTCATCATTATTTACATGGATTGATCAAAATGGTAGCTTTCAATAAAAATAATAATCATTATGATACAAAAAAGTAAAGTTTATAATTATTACCCAAATTGACTGATAACTCAACAAATATGATCGTGGCAATGTCAAAAGTCCACAAGCTTAAAAGTGTTTTTTGCCCCCGGAATGAAAGCTTAAAAGTTAACTTAATTATTACTATTAGGGTCCGTACGTAATTATTATCAGGGAATTACAAGATAAGACGGAATCATCTACATTAAATATAAATCCTATAAATCCTTAGTTAAATTATAGATCGATTCGTGAATCAATGTAAGACGATATAATTTTCAGTGAAATCTGATGTCTCATGTCTGAGTCAAGAATGATGGATGGTATCTTTAGTGTAATATAGAAAGGAGTCACCAAGTAAGGCTATTCGTTAAGGGAAATATATTTATTGCTTGCATGCGTTACAAATGTATTTTTTTGGATTGTTTCTACAAGATTTGTGACCACCACGTCGTAATGCAAATGATATATCTTTTTATTTCATCAACTAATATATATTCTGCAGTTTGTTAGCGATAAACAGGCGTTTCATCAGATAATTAAACTCTTGGTGAAAGGAAAATTCTAGTAATGCCACGATTTAGGCTTGTCACCATGATAACCACATTGACCACATTTGTTCTCTTTATTTAGTTTCAGTACGTTAAATGGATGAAAGAAATGAAACATATTTCACATAGTAGAAATGAACCCCACCAAATAAGTCTCATTCATATATACGTTCATTGCTACTTGGGGAATTCGAGAATCTCTATGAAGGGATTAGATACTTGAACTAATGTGTTTGTTATGTGAATCTAAATTTGTGAGCAATTTTATAGCCTTTGTAGTTGCTACTTTGTCTATCGGTGATGTATTGGTTCGACGATTTTCTATTCATGATTATAAAGTGTTCAGAATCCGATTTTTGTTGAAATTTATTTTATTTTATGTTGCAGATGAAATGTATTACTATTTTTATTGTATTAAGAAAAAAAAAAGATTATACGAGGAAACTCTATATATACTTACGGTAATATTCGGTAACTAAAATATCTAATCGATTCAGTAAACTGTTACCAACTTAAGGGGAGTATGATTGAACAGGTTCACTGGTCACATAATTTTCAATTACTAAATGAGAACTAAAACACAACGGCTGTCCATATATCCAGATTAAAATTTGGCTAAGAATGTAACGGATATCCCCCTTCATATATAGCATGAAATCTGTGGCAGATCCAAAAAGACAGCACGTTTTATTGACGAGATCGATCCTAATTCATGGCCAAAATGTTGGTAAACACTGAACTTGAATCATTAAGAAATATCTAGCGCTACTATACTACTTCCTTCTGTAACGATGTAACTCCACCAGACAATTAATTAAATTTAGAGTAGTGATGGATAAAAAAAATTGACAAGAAATGACTTGTCAATATCTAAAGTATGCCCTAACCTTAAATGCATAAGTCCTGTTTAAAAAGTTTTAACAATGGACGGGTGATATCATTTCCTTTTAATTTTTCCTTGTACTTATCATTATTCTTAAATTTATACCAAAAAAAAGAAAAAGAAAATTGGCGTTTCCAAAATGAAAAGGGAAAAAATAAAAATAATTTCAAAGAGATTGGATGATCCCATGCACCCAATCGCGGGAATCTCCTGGGAAGCCGTTTCTGTCTTCTTCCTCAGGCTCTCTCCCTTTTAAATGCTCAATCTTTTCAGCAATTTCTAACCTTTTTATTAATCTTATTAAACCCCCACTTTTTTTTCATTGATAAAAAGCCTTCCTTCCTTTCCAAACACCTCCTTAATTTCCCACCTCCACTAATTCTCTTCTCTTCAAAACAACATCTTTTTTCTGATTTTTCTCAATCACCAGAAACCGCCTTAGTCCGTCACTTTTTTTGGACTCCAAAAGAACCTCACTGATCCGGCCATGTCCGCAGCCACCTTGCTTCTCCCGTCCACCAGAATTGGTCGCCAAGACCATCACCACCACTTTGTTGTATCATCATTTCCTCCCGCGGCTTATAGGCCGTTTCATAGTGCTGTAACGCCCGGTAATAATTCGCACTACTTTTTTTTCTTTTTATTTTTTTTTATAATCCCTTTCTGAACTTGTTTTTAGGACGTTTTTAAATGTGAACTTGATGTTGGCTTGTTATGATCGTTCCTTGAACATGTATTTTTCGTTTCTCAAAAATGAAGATTTTGGTGATGATGATAGGGGATTGCCTCTGCTACATCTTTTCTTTTTCTGTGTCACTGTTTGTTTATTTGTTGTGGGAATGAATCGTCCAGAGTTTTGGAGGATTTACATGGCGTTCAGAGGTGGAGCCCTCCAAAAATGGTTGCTTCTTCTAAGCTTTTATATTTTTTTTTACTGGTGAATGGAGAAAAAAAAAAGTACAAGGATATGACATCAAATCCATGTATATATCCAGAGGAACGAAAAAAATAAAAAGAAGTTATGTAGATAGAAGGTTTCATTACCCAATAATATTATTTAACAGATGATTGATCGATCGATCCTTCTGCTTTTTTTTTTTTTTTTTTTGGAAACCGAAGAAGAAGCAGAAGAAGAAACAAACATCTTTTTATTTTTATTTTTTTCCAAAACCAAAAAAAAAAAAGTGCGCTAATTTTTGGTACACAATTCTGGTCTCGTCGTACATGATTAAAGGGTCCAATCCGTAGCCATTGAATCTGATTTATGCAACAGTTCTTGTAGGTACACGGCGGCAGGAACCGAGGCTTAATTGTAACTTTCGTCTTCAGTGTAGCATCCTATCCACTCCACTGACAAAAGGTGTGATTCATTTTGTTACTATTTTTACTCCGTCTCAAAATTATTATTCTGTTCCTTGAGGGAAAGAGAGTATTAAATGAAAATAAAAGTAACATATCCAAATTTTGTTTCGTTGGACATCATCATGCAGAGTTAAGCGAAATATCGTCACAGAATGGCATCCATGTTTTGGAGTGGCACGATCATCAGATTGTAGAAGATGCTGGCTCTACTGAAAGTGAAACTCTTAAGGTACCCTTAACTTTTAGCCTACAAAAGTTAAAATCCCACCTTTTTTTTTTTTTGGAGTAATTAATTGTTCCTTCTTGTACTTCCAAAATTAGAAGGAACTGAGCGTTGAAAGAAGGATTAAAGAGAGAGTGGAATGGATCCGGTCAATGCTGGAATCCATGGAGGATGGAGAGATCAGCATTTCTCCGTACGACACCGCATGGGTGGCACTAGTGGAAGACATCAACGGAAGTGGTGGGCCTCAGTTCCCGGCGGCCTTGGATTGGATTGCCCAAAATCAACTTCCCGACGGCTCCTGGAGTGACGGCAAAATCTTCGAGGCCCACGATCGTATTCTCAACACTTTAGGCTGCGTCATCGCACTAAAACACTGGAACATTCATTCTCATATGATCCGAAAAGGTGCTTCATTGTTACATTAATTTAATTATTTATTTATTTTTGTTTGGTTGATTAATGTGACTAATTTTTTTTTAAAAATTTAATTTCAGGGCTAATGTTTATAAGAGAAAACATTCAGAAGCTTGAAGAAGAGAATGCGGAGCATATGCCCATTGGGTTTGAAGTGGCATTTCCTTCATTGATAGAGATGGCTAGAAAGTTGAACATTGATATTCCAGATGATGCTCCCATCATTCAACAGATTTATGATCGAAGAAATCTAAAGCTAACCCGGTACGTATAATTTTACTCTAGCTAGCTTAGCTATATCAGATTTGATTCCTTTCTTTCTTCTTTTATTTCTACCCTCCCCCACCCCTCCACAATTATGGCCATGCATGATTGGACTCATTCATTTGCTAGCTTTCCCTTTATTGCCAAAGAATGGATCAAAAAAACCACACTAAAGCAAATTTATAGGGGACCCAAAAAAAATTGTTACTTAATTGTTACGTACGTGCCATGATCTTTGTACATTTGTTTAAATGAAATGATAGGATTCCAATGGACATATTGCACTCAGTGCCAACAACATTGCTTCATAGCCTGGAAGGGATGCCGGGACTTGATTGGCAAAGACTCATTTCATTGAAGTTTAAAGATGGTTCCTTTTTGTTCTCCCCATCCTCTACTGCCTACGCTTTTATGCAGACCAAAGACACTGATTGCCTCGCATATTTAACTAATATCGTCAAAAAGTTCAAGGGTGGAGGTATTACTCACTCACTCACTCAAAAGTCGAATAATTCAATTTCAAATTGCAATATATTTAATCAGAGAAAACATGACTATCATTCTGAAGCAAAAAAATTGTATATCTTTGAATTTATCTTTAATTAATCTCTACTTGTTATCGATGATCAGTTCCGAATGTCTACCCGGTGGACCTATTTGAACACATATGGGCTGTTGATCGACTGCAAAGGTTGGGTATTTCTCGGTATTTCCATTCGGAAATCAAGGATTGCGTCGACTATGTACATCGGTAAATATATTTAATTACATAATAGCTTATGATTCCAATTGCTACTACTAATTTATTTCATTTGCTAGTCGTTTGTGTTATTTTTTGTTCCAAAATTGGCCAACATGATAGATTGATTGATCATCTGGTTCTTACTTCTTATTGATGTTGACCGTTTTGTTTTTTGTTTTCGTTTTTTGGGTTGTCGATATTCAGATACTGGACTGACAAAGGTATTAGCTGGGCAAGAAATTCCCGAGTATATGACATTGATGACACAGCCATGGGTTTCAGAGTCTTAAGGTTGCATGGATACAACGTTTCTGCAGGTTAGGAATCCACACATCGAATTTAGTTAGTTGTGGTCCTAACATTCACATCAACATAACAACGATAAGTATAATTAGTGACTAATGTGACGTCTAAAAATTAATAATGAAAATAACTTTTATTACGTTACGTTGTAAATTGGTGTCTTTATTATTATTTTTGTTTAAGGAAATAATAAGGATGTATAGGACATCCGTAGATATTCTATTTTATTTTGCCAATTTCCTGTTTATGCCATTGATAATCAAAAAATAAATCCAAAACAAATTAATTGACAGATGTGTTCGAGAACTTTAAGAAGGGGGATGAATTCTTTTGCTTTGCCGGACAGTCAAACCAAGCAGTGACCGGAATGTTCAACCTGTACAGAGCTTCTCAGGTGATGTTTCCAAAGGAGAAGATTCTGGCCAATGCCAACAAATTCTCGTCGGAATTCTTACGTGATAAACGTGCGAAAAATGAGCTCCTCGATAAATGGATCATTACCAAAGATTTGCCTGGAGAGGTACGAAAATTTGTCATCATTAAAAGAAAAAATTTAATTTTGAATTAATTGTCTGGAGATTCTAAATGAGCACGTAAAGATAATTTTAATGACATATATTAGGCTTCGTTTTACTATTGTCACTATGGAAAATGATAAATATAGTGACTAATATACAGTGAAGATAAATAATGACTGAGTTGACCCCTTATTTTATTGTCACTTTGTCGTAGAAATTATATCTTTCCTTTAAAAATTACAATATTACTCTTAATTAATATAAGCATATCAATCATTATGAATTTTCACTATTTTTTTAAACTGGATGTATACATCATTGCTGTATTACTATTTATGCTGTAATAAATTAAGGCACTTGTTTAACTATTGTGAACCTACCACAGATAAACCACTGAAAAATATCGCATACTAATCTATCACAATTCACATATGAGAATATGGGAATTTGTCACTATATATATGAATGTTAATTACGTTCTGGTTAGTGGCAAATGAAGTGATCCTTTGATTCAAACTGCAATGTATTTATGATTTTGTGCAGGTAGGGTATGCACTAGACTTTCCATGGTATGCAAGCCTACCTCGGGTGGAGACAAGGATGTTCTTGGAGCAATATGGGGGCGAAGATGATGTTTGGATTGGCAAGACATTATACAGGTTAGTGACCACTATGATCACTAATTTTGTTCTTCTACCTATTTATTAACATTAATGCGAATGTCGCATCAACAAACATTTTTACCTGTTAATGAACCCTTTCGGGAGAAAGATTCTTATAATAGAACCTAACTAATCAATTTTAATTTTAAGAGTTTTTTTCCTGTATGGTCGAGACATCTGATATGTTTGCTAGCCTTTCGCATGCATGCACTCAAATAATAGCAATATCTAACTTTTATACTCTATTTTCAAAAAAAAGAAAAAAACTTTTATACTATGATGAATCTGTTTTAAAGAATACAAAAAAAATGTTAGATGCTACATTCTTCTAACATACCACAATATGTTAACTTACTTTGGAGATAAAAAAAAGTGGGAGCAATGGAGGTATGTATGTTTTGGGAAGATGCTGATTGTTAATGGAGTGCTGAATCAGAAGTATACTGCTTTTTATTGGTATTGTCGTATTTACACGCCAGTCAATCTTGAGTGTTGGCCGATTAATTCTTAGAAGAAAAAGGAGCATCTCTTGTATTAATAGCATGTACTCTTTCTGTTTTAAAATAATTAATCTGTTTATTATACATAATATACATAAAATTTTAATTTGATTTATCTAAAAATGATTGATCTGTCTAAAACGTTTTACCTATCACAATTTGTAAAAACAAAGTACTAATGGCCAAACTTGTTTATTATTATATGATGATACTGACAATTACTTAGAAGTGGCATTATACAATACGACAGATATACCTTTCTAATATGGAATAATTTAATCACATTGATTATGAAGATCAACATCATTATTAAGCTTCAAAAATTTGATGACAAAGTTGGAGAAACGGGATCATTGCTGATGCGGATACCCTTTGTTTTGGACTATATATTTAAAATTCTTTTGGAAAATTCGTTCAGAACCAATGCCCTAAAAGTTGGACAACTTTACTAATTATATATATATATATATTATTGTAATGTTGCTTATGGCTTTATGTGTTAATCACCAGTGGAGTTCCTTTTCTACTCTCATCTTTGTTGTCTTTTTTTCCCCAGCTTTATCCATGTGTTGGGAAATGGAATTCGTTTTTCATTTCTTTTCATTCTCTCTTTTGTTTCAAACCATATTGTGATTGTTTCCACATCCGTGCCAATTAGTAATTCATTATTTTTCTTAACTATAATAAAATAAATTCTTACATTAAGGTGAAAAAATATTAAATATTTTCCAGATACACAATAAAGTTTCCTTTACCTCACTGCTGTTCTAATTATTATTAATGGTGTTAATTGTGCAGGATGTCAAACGTAAATAATAATATTTACCTTGAGCTCGGTAAATTAGATTACAACAACTGCCAGGCATTGCATCAATTGGAGTGGGCAAGAATCCAAATGTAAGTAAATTATTAGCACTTAGAAAGCAACATGTTGTGGTTGGAATAGTTTACTCTCGAAATGTAATCATGTAAAAATTTAAGTATTTACTTTTTTTTTCTCGCGTCTTGAAAAAACAAACAACAACTTGATTTTGCCAAAAGATTCTTATATCACACTTTTTAAAGTTTGATGTAGTGATAGTACACATATTGCATATATATTCTACTATTCCCTCTATCTCAAAATTATTGTCCAGTTTGAGATTTCATTTTTAGTACAATTTGAACTAGAAATGAAAATACAAACTGGATAATAATTATGGAACGTAAGGAGTAATATTTTTTGTCAAAATTTTTGATTCGGTTACACAAAAAGTGATACGAATGATCAGTCTAGAGTCATTAAACCTTGATTAATTAGCAGATGAAAATTAACAAATGATTTTATGTTTGCGCATGTATATATGATCAGATGGTACAGGAATTCCGGCCTCGGGGAATTGGGATTGAGTGAAAGAAGCCTTCTTCTTGGATTCTATTTGGCAGCCGCAAGCATCTTTGAACCGGAAAGGTCTAAAGAGAGAATCGCTTGGGCCAAAACAACTGCATTAATCAATGCAACCAAAGCATATTTCAAAAACCACCAAATTTCTCCTGAAGACAAGACAACCTTTCTTCAACAAATGCAACTCTATGGGAAAAGCCCTACCTATATCAATGGAGGAAGGTAATCCAATCCCCTTCATTACCTATTTCCTAATCATTTAAGTCATATCCATCCGTGTCTTATTTGATATTCCGATAACTCTTGGTATGTGGTTATTAAACTTGGGGAATCATTTTCGCCACATTAACTCGTATCTAACTAGTAAAAAACGACGTAGATTTGACTTTAATCCCGTTCTCTTTTTTATTGGCATGCGACTCAATCTGGATATATAGGTACAAGCCAAAACAAAGACTTGTCCGAACACTGCTTGGGACGCTAAATCAGCTCAATCTGGATGCTGTCTTAACGCACGGTGGAGATATACTTCACTATTTACGTCAAGCAGTGAGTAATTCTATTCTAGTATTTCACGAAAAACTACTAGGAGATTCCACATTTCACATTTTTGAAAGATTATAAACAAATGCTTTCTGACTCCCTTCACTTGTCTTTTTGCCTACCTTAATTTCCTTTTTACTACTACTTTTGAGTCACTTTTTTTTTTTTTTAAAAAAATTTCTTCCCTAATTGTGACAATCAAACGCATGTGTAGTGGGAAAATTGGTTGCTGGAATTGCAAAATGAGGGAAGCGATCACATGGGAAAAGAATCTGAGCTGATAGTGGGTACACTAAATCTATGTGCCGCCCGCTACGAATCGTTGGATTTGTTAATGTCACATCCTAAATATCAACAGCTTTTGGATATTACCAATCGAATTTGTCTCCAAATTGGTCAATTCCAGTTCCAGCACCAAAAGGTTAGTGATATCACCGTTCTCTACTTGGTTTTGACAGTTTTGGCCGTCCGTATATTTCACCATTTCAAGTTGAACAATTCACCACCCAAATGCAAGAGGATTTTGACGTTTTGAGTATGATCTTTATATGCATAGTGACTCATAAAGATGCATATCCTCCATTCAATTAATGCGCCGAAACATAATAAGGACGCCACAAAAGTATCTTAGATTCTCTTCTTGTTTCTGGAAATGAATAACGAATCTGTTACTGTAAAAAATAACTATAATGCTTAATCGTTGTGAATATTTTCTCGATTCTTTAAACTTTAACGTTGACAGATCAATGCTTCGTTTATTAACATAATACTCATTCTTAATCAGGGTCGAGAAGGGCATGTCAATGGAACAGCAACAGCTAAAATCGGTGGGACCTCATCAAGCTCTTCGATAGATTCCGACATGCAAGTGTTAGTTGAACTAGTTCTGACCAATTCTCCAGGCGACCTTGACGCTGATACAAAGAACACATTCCTCACAGTGGCAAAGAGCTACTACTACACAGCCCACTGTAACCCACAAACCATCAATTCCCACATTGCGAAAGTACTGTTCGACAGAATGATTTGATAGACTCTCAACAAAGTCAACTCCAACATTTTACAATAGTGATCGATCCTTTTCTTTCACATCCCCAAAAAGAGGAAGCATTCTTATCATACTCAAAAGGAAAATCTCAGTACATAATGTACATAATCCAATAGGGGCCAGGGGAGGGGGACAACTTTAGGGGAAGCAAGAAACATCATTTTACAGGTTTAGAATTATGATCTGAACTCTTTGATGTGCAAACTATGGATGCCCACTTAAACGGGGATGATTTTTTTGTGGATAAGAATAATGATACGTTTTTTTGTTTTGTTCTTCAATATATATAGTTGGATACATTTCAGAAAGCATATTATGTCGTTCTTTGTTACGCATTTCGGACCCTATTGAAAGAATGATGTCCCCGTAATTGTAATATTTAGAGGTTGATAATGGCAGGCAAGGTCATGGAAAGAAAAGGTTCACATCTCGAGTGACAAGCTAATGTATACCAGCCAAATGCCTTAATAATGGTGATTCGGTTACCATTAGTGAAACTTGGCAATGCACACACCATAGAAGTACTAACTTTTTCCTATCTCAAAAGTGTTAATATGAACACAATAAAAACTCCCTCCGTCCCATAATTATTGTCCAGTTTGGATTTTCGTTTCTAGTTCAAATTGTACTAAAAGTGAAATCTCAAACTGAACCATAATTTTGGGACAAAGAGAGTACATTTTTATGAAACCAAATGTTGATGTACGTTGAGTATTCAGTTAACAACACGGGATAGGCTTGATGAATCGCTCTCTTGGCGATCAGTTCTAAAGAGGTGGATGTAGATATAGCTTAGACGATCAAATACGATGTTGAATTCCGTAGAGGATCAAATAACCACGTTTTCACTCCTATAACTTCATGATGACGTAACTAATGATTCTTGTAAGTAATAATACCTGCTAGTTCAGAATTTACTCTATTGATAAGAACATAGTAAATTCTAAAGTGACAATAGGGGTAGATCACCCACCAAATGTCATGGGTTCATTAGACTCATGGCCTCCTACTTTGTACTAAAAGAAAAAAGAATTTACTATGTCGGTAAAGTTCTCTGAGAAATTAATCAACTTCCTTGTATATACGGTTTCACCCCCATCTCCAATGCTGGCTCGCCGTTAATCAGGCCGGCGGATTGGTTATAGAGCCGGGTTTCAATCAATGATACATTTACTGTCACATTCAGTCTTTTTCAGAACAGCATTTCTTTCCGCAATAAGTTGAGGATGTTACTGTTACTGTAAGGCCCAATACTGTTTAAAAAGATACTGATTAAGGCTTCTACAAGTGTACAACCACTTAGCAGCAAAGGGTGAGAGCAGTAGGAAAGCAATCACGTGGTTCATTGTGAGTTCTGAATTTGGATAATGCAATTTACTGTGGCAACAAAAGAGAGAGGGATCAGGGCCAAAAAGGAAAAAAAAAGAAAAAAAGCTCAGAAAAGAAGATACACACAATTTGCAAGAAAAAGGCAAATCAAATGAACGGCACAGGTAATTTACACATTGTATACCAGTTATGGAAAAAAGAGGCCATAAGCTTTTACAACAAAGCCCCCAGCGGAAGCTGTTTTTTTCCGTTTTGTTTTTTTTTTTTTTTCTCAGTTCAATCAGAAGGGATGACCGATGAGCGCGACAGTGACACGTGAAGCTCAAAATCTCTGTCCAGAGATATGCATCACCAAGCGGCGGGCTTCACATCCATTAAGAGAAAGAGAGATATCAATATGGGGTAAAGCAGAAAAGGAGAAAGATACAATGATAATCACACATCCACAATCTAACATTCCGACTTTTTTGGCAGCCCATGATCCACCCAGTCCCCACTGTCCGAATTCTTAACCAATCTATATCTGATTGCATATATGAAAGTTACTCTCTCCAGTTTTACTCAGTGGAGAGAAGATATTTCCCAGTTTGCTTTTGTTAAGAAACCCCTGAGGCCTGACCCCCTATGTTGATAAGTACCAGCGCAACCTGTTATAGATTTGCCCCACTTTGGAAAACCTACACGATTAAAGACTAGCCGCCTATTAGAAACTTGAGAATCCAGGTCAAAATCAATCGTCTCTGAGTGAATAGGCCCAAGTGTATCTTTACATTAGCTAGCATTTGATCGTGTTGCACCCTCTCATGTGGGACAGAATTTGTAACACTACCAATGGTTCAATACTTTACAGTCGAAATAATTCCTGCATTAGTCGGTGACACCTAATAAACCAAAAGGATCGCAGAAATGACGGATCACTCAAAACTTCATGCACTAGCCATTCTGCAGGCTTTAAGTTAATTATATAAAGAGCTAAAGAGGGCCATAAGTTCTAAAACCATAGTCAGGCTTAGGCCACCTTTTTTCTGCATGGCAACAGATCATGGGCGACTAATAAGTAATAGTCACTCACCGCCCAACTATTACTAATTATAGTGAAAAACAGTAAAACACACAATATGCATCAAAGGTCCAAAGTTCACAATCCAGAAAACAATGGTGCGAATGTCAGGGTTCAAAGTTTTCAAACTGGTAACAATTGAGAACTGCTTCTTCAAACGTGCACAACTTCCATATATTGTGGCTATATGCCCTAACTAAAAACCAAGATAATTATCATGTCCTAAAACAAAACCATGCCAAAGCATCTCGTGTTCATCAAACGAAGTTTAAAATCTAGTCATACTCCAACTCATCTGGAGTTATAGGCCGTTTCAAGGGGATGATAGACTTCTTTTCTACATCTCGGGATAAAGCTTTTCTCATATCTGAAATTGAAAAAGCACAAACAAATTAGTGGTAATATCAACTTGGCGTAAAAACTCTATTAGGCACCTTATTTTAGATGGAATGGAAGTACCCACCTAAGCCATCCTCCTCCCCTGAGTAATAACGCAACACCCGTCTGTATATTACATAGCCAAGCTGCAGGTAGAAAAGAAGCACAGAATGATTAGAATCACAACTCCGCCGCAGTCTACTGGCTAAGCTTAAAGATGAACAAAACACTAAGACGACTTACCTTCTCATACATCTTTATGGCTGGTGTATTTGACGCTCTTACGAAAAGGTCCACAAAGTAACCCTTGTCTCTGCAACAAAAGGAGTTTAGCTCAATGAAACTTCTCAAAGAGACAGTTAAGTTGCCATATAGTTACACTGTGACTCTAGGATGGAGCTTTCTCATTTAAACATAATAAGTTACCTAATAACTGGACGAGCACAAGCAGCAGATTGATAAGCAATCACAAAATTGACAGATTTCAACCCTTATGCATTTAGATGTGAAACCAGATTTAAAGCTCAAATGCTGTTGAAAGGAGGAGACAAAGGAAAATCCATATGGACCTAAACTTGTTCCCGTTTACAACCAAGAATTCAGAACATAATGGAAGAAATAAGGAACATCGTAAATACCGGCAGATTTTGTAAAATTCAAATGAGGTAACAACCAATAGAGAAATATTTAAACGAGCTGTTACTTCTGTTAATGGACCAAGTTAAAAAGAAGCAACAAACCATCCAGAAGCTAAGTAGAAATGTAAATATGAAAGCTTAGCCATCAGGAAGGTACTTAATTTTTATTAGGATGTCAGTGATTGAAACTAAGAGCACCAAATTACCGAAACATTTCTTTAAACATTATCCAATGACATTTTCTTAAACTGTACATCATTCATGACACACAGTATGCCTATCATCAAACAGAATATAGTAACTGTGAAAACTCAGATCTAAAAAAATTCGAGAACAGGCCTATGTTTTAAGCAATACATCAAATCCAAATCAGTTTCTCCTCCATAGTCATTCTTCAAGAACCACCATCGATTTCAGCATGATAACTCACTTTCAGAGTAGAAAAATTCTATTTAGCATTCAAATGGCCACGGGAAACAATGATGATAATTGCATAAGGATTGATTAAGGAACATGGTATCGTCTTACATCTTATCACTAATCTCCTCCAATAAGTTCATAAGTTTCTTGGCCAATTGTTGCCTGCGATATTCAGGAGCCACAGTCACTGCTGTGACATGACCATGCCATGATTCGCCCTGACCTTCAACTTTCCCCATAACTGCAAGAAGTTCATAGTATCACACAGCACCGCCAATATACTTAGAGATAAGCAACACAAGTTGAAACTAAAAAACAGGCAGGAAAAAGAAAGGGAGAGAAAAACAACACATCAAGAGAACTCGTATTGACAAAAATGGTACCATGCCTAGGGAGCATAAAAAGTTCCAGCATAATCTGTATAGTACTCTTATTATTCTAAGAAAGAAATCATCATTAAATTGCCTCCCAGGGCCATATCAATCCTTCAAATTTTATACTTTCAGTAGACCTTTTCAACTGATCGCTCTACAGCTTTTGGATTCCATATATTTTAAGATTGAGATTCATATTAAAATAAAAGGTGCTGGAATCCATTTTCGGGTTCTCAATTTTCCTACATCCATAAACCCTTATTTGGTAGAAAAACAGTACAAAAACTTTCTTTTAAACAGACCAGCAACAAGCAATACCTAAGGTTTGTCTGAATTCTAGAATGAGCTCCATTTTTCCTTGTATTGTAACTAGTTTGTAGCCTTGTTTACAAAGCTTAGATATTAACAACTTCGGTTCAAATTTTTATCTTTTCCACGTTTGTTAAGCACTAAATTGCAGTAGATTTGATATACACTTAAAGAGCTTGATGAGGATACACAAAATAACCACATTTATTTTCAAATAATAAAACCTTTACTTACTTACAGTCATCCATTCCGCATCCTAAGTTCAAAATTAGACCTAAGTAGCATTCATTTTAGCCCAGCTAATAGCTTTCTCGAAAATTACGGAGAAGTAAGAGCAAAGTTTAAATTAATTCATTAGAAGAGTAAGCCGCTTTTCAAATCAGTTACCCTATCATCTAAGCCCAATAAGTTAAAAAAAACGGGAGCTTACTGTATCCCATGATTCGGTTCCCAGGAGCCTCTGCCACGTGAAAATAGTCCGGCCACCTTGCAAGGTACGTCATGTAGAACGACATGTTGAACTGAATCCAAATGCAAGTCAAAATTAATTCATGAAATTCAGACACACTGAAGCTCAATTGTTGGATAAAAACTTACGGTTTCAGTTAGATGGTCAAGATTCACGGAGGCGAAACGAAGTAAATCGTTGCAGCAAAATCTTCTGATTGTAGTCATCTCTGTTGGCTGTTTATTCTCTTTAATTTGCTCTCGCCGGTGTCGTCCGCCGGTGCACTGAATAGTTAAAATAAGGTCCGATTAGGGAAGGAAGAGAAATTGTTGTGATTTATTTACAGTTTTGAAAGGACCTCAATTGTAAGCCGGTTTATTTGCCCCTTTTAGGCTATTATAAAGAGACGACGCCGTATGGTGTAGTACCATAATAATTTAGTGAGTAAACTGGGTATTTCTAGACTTTTCCTTACCGCGCTGCCGTCCGTCGCGAAGGACAAAGAAGGGCGGCGCCGTTGTAAATCTAGGTTTTCCGTTGGGTATTAGCTGTATCCTTCGTCTTCATTGGTGTTGATTTTTGAGTTTAGAAGCTGATTTCGGGAAATCATGGACATACTGAAGCAAGAATTATTGAAGAAACGTCAAAGTTTAGCCGAAGAAACCGGAGGGAAGAAGTTCTTCAAGCGTTCCGAAATCGAACAGAAACGTCTTCAGAAATTACGGGAGGAAGAGAAGCGGGAAGCTGAGGCTAAAGCCCTTCGCCAGAAACAACTCAAGGAGCAGAGTGATGGCTCTAATTCAACCTCAAACTCCAAGTCCGATGCTTCCAAATCTAAAATTGAATCAGCTTCCTCGTCCTCCAAAACCCTAACGGATGAGCAGAAAATCGACGGGCTGAATCTGCCGAAACAGGAGGTTATCCGCCGACTCCGTTTTCTCAAACAGCCTATAACCCTCTTCGGGGAAGATGATGAGGCGCGGCTCGATCGGTTGAGGTTCGTGCTGAAAGCAGGTCTCTTTGAAGTTGATGATAGCGATATGACGGAGGGGCAGACCAACGATTTCCTGCGTGACATTGTGGAATTAAAGAAGCGTCAGAAGACGGGAATTATGAGTGATAGAAAAAGGAAGGCGAAGGAGGAAGCCAATGAGGATAAGGAAGGAAGTGGCGATGATGATGATTTGAGTGGGGATGGAGCTTCTTCTGGGGTAGACCATGATAAGGATTTGAAGAGGATGAAAACGAATTTCGAAGAGCTGTGCGAAGAGGATAAGATTCTGGTGTTTTTCAAGAAGTTGTTGAATGAGTGGAATCAGGAGCTTGATGAGATGACTGATGTTGAGAAGAGGACTGCTAAGGGGAAATCCATGGTTGCCACTTTTAAGCAGTGTGCTCGGTACTTGCATCCTTTGTTCAAGTTCTGCAGAAAGAAGGTATCTGTCACTCCTTTGCTTGTCTTGTTTATCTTTCCCTGACCATTGTACCTTGAATCCCTAGTTTTTATGGTGGTTCATGGGAATGGAGGAACTTTCTTCTTCTTTTAATTTGAAATGATTGCTCGTTGTAGCCTTTTGATGTTTAAGTGACGATAGGATTGCTTGTTTCTTCCCCAAGATTGAGGAAGACTGTGTGTTTAATTAGATTGTAGGAACAAATGCCCTACTTGGGACTTTGAAGGGAGATTAGTAAGCTTTTTTTGCGATCCTAGCTATTTAGGTGTAGTTTATGAAATTTTTTGTAATGCAGATCTACTGCTGATAGTCTTTATCCTTTATGGCTGTTATAAGCTATAAATTGTACTAGGAAGTGCACAAGCTGATGTGAATTTGCTTTCTTGATTACTTGTTGTCCTGATAGTATGACTACTTACATGCTTTGCATAGCTGGATCGTGACTCCTGGTAACTATTACTCTAGAGGAAATTGATTAGAAACTGTGTGATTGCCTCTACATAGTCTACGTTACCATTATTTATGTTGGTTGTGTTGATTTCTCCTTATCATGCTTCATTTGAGAAATTATGTTGAGTTACGAGTAAACTTGACAGCGCGTACTGAATGCTACGTTTTTGGTCCAAGTTTTTTTTAGTTATTTTGCCATTTGCTGCAGACACCCAAAAACTAATTTCACCGTTATGCCAAAACTCTCTCTTTTCTGTTTATGTCAATGCTCATCACTTCTTGGTTTTGTGGTTTTTTTTTTGGATTGGTCACAGAAAAGCAATGCTTGTTAATGGCATGTGGCCTTTTAATGGCATGCTTGTTTTATGTTTTATTGACACTGTTTTCCATGTGTCTGTTAGTGGTTATGGGTTCGTCCTGACACGGCTTTCTTTCATCTATTTATGGATATAGGTTCTTCCTGATGATATTCGACAAGCTTTGATGTTGGTTGTTGACTGCTGTATGAAGCGAGACTACTTAGCTGCAATGGATCACTACATTAAGATGGCTATTGGAAATGCACCCTGGCCTATTGGTGTTACTATGGTTGGTATCCATGAACGTTCAGCACGTGAGAAGATTTATACCAATAGTGTGGCCCATATTATGAATGATGAAACAACTCGCAAGTATTTGCAATCCGTTAAACGATTAATGACATTCTGTCAACGGCGATATCCCACAATGCCTTCCAAAGCTGTCGAGTTCAATAGTTTGGCGAATGGTAGTGATCTGCAGTCTCTTCTGGCTGAGGAAAGGTCATCATCTCATGGAAACCAAGCCCCAGAGGAACGGCTTCGATTGATGCCTGCTCCAAAGGAATAGCCTTAGGATCTTTTTGAACTTGCCAATTTCCATGTCAATGGCAAAATGTAACATTGTGTTAGTACACTTCTGTTAAACAGTATCATTTGTTCCATGGTTGACGTTCTTGTACTGTAACTGAGGTCTTCGGTAAAAGCATTTCACTTTTAACATTTGCAGAATGTCTGCTGTGGCTTTTCTTTGAATACTCATTCCCTCCCAAAATAATGATTTCATATTAACAAAAATGATACTCCTTACATTCTAAAATTATTGTCTAGTTTATCTTTCAATTTTAGTTACCAAAATTTTGGGACGGAGTCCTTAATTATTTAAGGACTGAAAGAGTAACTTTTCATGTATTTTACTGAATGATGACGCAGTATAAGGAAAAGAAAAAGAAAAAACGTTTTCATCCCCAGTACAAGGAAATGATGACGCAAACCTACTATGCACGTATAGTAATTCAGCCACGTGTCAAGTCAAGTCTCCCCCTCCGTACAAGATCGCCACTTCCAATATTACTACTGTACTTCAGTTACTACTCAAAAAGAAGTTACGTAGTTGACGCGCTCCAGCGCGTATGCATTCACGCTTTACTCCTCTTCTTCTCCCTCTGTCTCTTCCTTCTGCAGCTCTATTATTTCCATCACTCGATATGGATACTCTGCTTCTCCACTGCCAATCCATGGCCTCCCCGAAGCCTAAGCTCAAGCGCCCTTGTTGCTCCCCTTCTGTTCCTTCTCCGGAGCCAAACCCTGTCCCCAATTCTTATTCTTTTTCGATCGACGGCGATATGGATTCGCTGTTGGAATCAGTTTTAGCTGTGTCTGATTCCTCCAAAGTTGCTCTCAATCTCTCCTTCGACCGTCTTCTCGATTCTCGGTCTTGCGATTCCGAGAAGTCCGATATGATCGACCGCGCCCTCAAATTTGGATCCGTGCTTGTTGAAGCAGCTAAACGATCCACCAGAAAACGCTCTTTGATGCATAACGCCGTCGTTTGGGCCCTGCCTTCTGATCTCACCATCAAAGTAAAGTGTTTTATTCTTCAGTTCGAATTGATTTTATGTTTATCTTTTCAATAATTCGCTTGTCTTTACTTTTTTTTTATCGTCCTGTATTCGACATTTTCTAGCTTTTGGTTCCTTACTTTAATGACTTCCAGGAAATGATGTAAATTGCATCCTGACTGCATACAGCTTAATGAATGTTAGGCACTTATTAGTAGTTACCTGCAGGTTGAAGTAGGGTCCTGTTTTGGGTTTTTCTAGTTCCATTTGGGTTTGTGTATGTATCTTGGTTACGCTTGCTATTTCAGATACTTTGAGCTAGAGGTCTTTTTTTTTTTTTACCCGCGTTTAATCATATGTATCAATGATGATGATGATTTGGAAAAGTTCTACCTTCGGGTTGCGCCTTAATATGTTTCGTTTGTTGTTATATGCTCCTGCAGGTTTTTTCTTTGCTTGATACACAAAGCTTATGCTATGCTGCAGCTACATGCTCTTTTTTTCGCAAGTGCGCCGTGGATCCCACGTGCTATAACCATATTGACTTGACCTCTGTTACCCCAAAGATCAATAATGCTGTAGTTTCAACCATGATTCAAAGAGCTGGAAGATGTCTTAAGTATGTGATCACGATTTATCAATCTTGCCTGTATTTTTGCTGTCTTTTATAATAGCTGTCCTTGGCTCCTTTCCTGTTCATTAGTTAAAAAGAATGCAACACCTGAATAAGAGTACAGTATTGTCGAGATCACATTTAATCCACATGTATCCTGGCTGGATGTCTATATGGTTTCTGCTGCATTTTTTATTCAAGTTGGGCAACATCTTGGCTACTTGATGATTTGCACACATATATTCAATTTCTTTCTGCAGATCTCTTAAACTTGGCCTTGTTCCTGGCCCAATTGCATGTGCTGGATCTTCTGAAGTGTTGGTTTATTCCATAAGGAGTTCCAGTGATGGTTCTGGGATCTCATGGAATGATAAGAGGTCAAGACAGGGGAAAGAGTCATCTATTCTCACCAGATCTTGTTTGGCGGTCCTAAATAGTAATGGTGGCTTTCCAGGGTATTGTGTAATCTTAATACTTTAAACTTTGAATGAGAAAGTGTTTCTGCTACATTCTGTATTTTTACTCTCTCTCTCTCTCTCTCTCTCTCTCTCCAGGGGACTTTTGAAGAGATTGCACCTTTACAATATTGAAAGAATGGACAACACAGCTCTTTGTTCAGCATTATCTGCTTGTCCATCATTGCATGATTTGGAAATTGTTGGACTGTAAGTTTCACTGGACCTATTTATGTTTCTTGTTGCTCGTTGATGGCTTTGACAGGTTTTAACTTTATGACACGTGATGCATGCAAGATGAATATTTCTTCCTGTTTTGTCCAGTTAGTGACACTTGTTTTTGCTGTAAATAGTCATGTGGAGCTTAGGCAGACGCTAGAGTCAGTGAGCCAATATTGTCCTCTCGTAGAGCATCTGTTTTTTGAATCCACAAAAACTGGTAAATTCTGTTCTACCTGATCTTTTCTTTTTGCTTGATCAAAGGCATGGTTTCTTTACATCATTTTTCTGATGTTCAGGAAGAGATGACAGCTTAAAATTGCCAACATGCAATGATCTTGTCAACAACTGTCCTAATATGTCTTCTTTGGCACTTCGGGGGTTTAAGCTACACGACTACAAAGCTCGTGTCCTTGTCAAGGTAGGTTTTATCACAATATCAATCTCAATGTCCCATTCATTATTTTGTTGTTTTTCTTATGATGTCTGCTAATGTGTAAAGTGAAGAGTTTTGCGGAAAACAGGCTCTTTGTTACCTGAGAAATTTTTTTAGTGTAGGTTTATTAAGCTGTTAATGGGTTCAGATCATTACTTACTTCAGCTATTGTCAATTATGTGCAACTTTGGATTGCGTGCAACTATTTTTTCCTTGGCTCAACATGACATGACAGTTTATCTTCAGTTTTTTCAGATAATATGCATGAAGATACCACTAAACTTATTTTTTGGTTCCATTTTTCTGTTGAGATGAGAAATCCTGGGGAATGACATAGCTCCGAACTTATTTTTACCCTTTTTATTTTTTTTTTATCTGAAAAGTTTTATGTCCGTCCAACTAGATTACCGGAACTATTTTTGTGGCATGCCTGATTCTTGATAAACTCATCTATGGTGTGTGAGAAAGATGTATCCCTGTCATGGTATGTAGAGAAAGCACGGGCTTATGTGTTTTGGTGTTTAATGCAGGGTTTTCGTAAGCTGAAGTATGTTGACTTTTCAACGTCCTATTCTATGAGTGGCTCATTTCTCAAGTATGTATCTCTGATCTATAACTCCAGCCAGAGTAAATTAAGTTGGGGTTTGGAGTAATTTTATTTGTCCTGTTTTCTTTAGGAATCTTGGTGGCACTGCTGGTGGGAGCCAGCTCGAAGTTTTGCTTCTGCGTGATTGTATCCATTTGAAAGAAGTGAGACTGCTTATCTTCTACTATCTCCCTCTCTTGTTTCCCTTCTCTCTCTTATATATGATGCTGCAGGTAGAAGTTGCTCGGTTCATATCGGCCATTCTTGCTGGGGACTTTAAGCATTTAAAACATCTTGTGAGTTTAAATACCATCTTCTTTGTTGTAATTATTAAAATGCTGTATCTCCCTTCCATTAGTTCCCATTCTCTGATCTTCGTCAATTCTAGTGGCTTGCCTTTCCCATTGAATAGTCAATGTGTTAATGTGTAATGATACAGGATATCTCCAATAGGGAAGGTTTAGCATCTGAAGGTGACTGGTACAGACGATGTTGTAGCACCAGGTTATACAAACTGCTGCTTGTTATGCAGATATAGCTCTCTACGTATTTCATGTCTCTTGTTATGACTTTATTTTGTGGATGCAGCTTCATTCCCTTGGAGCAACTGTTTGCAGCGAGACCTAAGTTACGGCTTGTAGCGGAGTTTCCTGCTGATGGAAGGTTGGTTTACGTTCTGTTCTATTCTGATAAAGAGACTACAACATGATAAAGTGACTACAACATGGATGCCAACATTTTCGTTGACCTTTTTGTCTTGTGCAGTTATATTGGAGATGAAATAATGATCAATGTCCTCAGTGATGATACTACTAGTTCATTGTCTGCGCCAAGCAGCCATTCATCTGATGTTTCTGTCGGTATATCAGATAGCAGCTATAGTAGTGATCAAAGTAGTGGCAATGAAGAGAGTCAAGATACCAGTTTTCTGATTTATGAGGGAAGTTCTGACGAACTAGATTTTGGGCTTGGCTAAGAGAGAACTTCCAAATTGGCCTATGTCATCTCTCAGATGTATTCAGGTACTTCCACTTGGTAATTTCTCTAGTCATTTCACAATCTGGTATAGGATATCTCTTTGGTTATCTCAGAGTCTCCTTATCCAGGACCAATGGGAAGGAATGGCCTGCTGACCTTTTGGTGGAAGATGGGACTCTGTTAATGAAGACTGGTATTTTTTTCTGGCCTTTTCAGCGTTGATGGAAGCAAAAGTTTCCAGAACAATAATGAGAGCCGTATCATGGCCGAAAGCATTATTTATCTTCTATAAGTCGAATCCGATAAGTCGGTAGCAGTGCCATTGCTGTCTCGATTCTGTAGTATATGAGTATTGGCAAGAATTTGTAGCGGAGAAAGCAGTAGATACTTGAGGCAGAGAGTAGATTATGTGTGCAAGTCTAGAGTGCTGGATCTCCATTACAAGTTTACAACCAATCAAAATGCCTCTTTTCCCCTTTCTGAATCAAATGCCACTGATGATTTCAGGGTTTTCTCAAATAATAGTAACTCAAGTTTAGCAAAATACTTTTCTGAAAAATATGTAATGCTATGGCAATTTGGAGATCAAAACAGGGATGAAATCAAAGAGATGGGGTAGAAAATTAGGGTTCTTCGCAAAGAGAATTTGGGGATCTGAAACTTTCAGTCCTTTAAATCAAAACCATAACTATTCCATCATAATAATTTCGCCTCAACTAAGACTATATATTGTCCGGTAGTTCGCATATTTACATATCAGCTCCTAAACTATTAATTTAAAGTAATTGAGGCTAATATACTGACAGTCCATGACAAATCCCCCCACTAAAAATAGTGTAGTCCCCAACATTGTCTTTATAAGGTTACAACTCTGAACTGGGAAATTAAAGCTGGCAAAACGCCTTTTTACTACACAGCCACTACTCAAAACATTTTGCAAATAAAGCAAAACTAAATAGCAAAACTCTATATAGAGAGAACTAATAACTTATCAAACAGACTGGGAGAAGCCTCATTTCAACAAATTTAAGATGGCAGCAACAGGTATCTTGAAATCTGCTAAATTAAAGCATCAACCACCATGGGGCAAATCACTCAGATCAATCATTTCGCCATTAATGGTCTACAACACATTTTCATAAACGTTTACCTTTGTCGTTTTTTCATAGAGCATCACATTTACCTGCCCAAACTTGTAAATGTGTCCAGGCTTGAAGTACTCACCACACCGATAGTACAAATGGTTGTTGGCTCGGTACTGAAACTCTTGGGGTGACATTTTTTTAACATATCTATTACCAGGGCCTTTATAACCATTCATTTTGATACCATTTCCCCCTTTAGTTCCTAACGTACTCTCCATGTCCTCTTTACCTTTAAAAAACTTGTCAGTAGAGCCACCAGGGAGTGATTTATCATTGTTTCCCACCGGGGATTCACTGCCACCCTTCACACTGTCACGGACAGTTTTTTTTCCCCACGAATTCGGGTGGTTTGTTGCGAAACGGGCTATTTTTGTAGACGGACATGGAACGGAACGGTCTAGAACCTTGTGGAATTCTCCGGTCAAATCTTAAAGATTCTGAAATTCTCTAGAACCAACCGGACATTGCTGGAAACGTGGGGAAGCTTCCCGAGTTTTCTAGGGATGACCGGGAACGAGCTGGAGGTTTCTAGGAACTTATGGAATTCTATGGAATTCCACACTTAGAATATTTTATGGTAGGAATTCTCTAGAATTCCATTATTCTATTATGTATATAGAATTCTCTAGAATTCTTTGGGACTTGGGGTTTGCCTATAAATACCCCATGCCCCCTTCATTTGTAAACCATCCAAGCTTTGAGTAGAGTTCTCAAGCATTCCTTAAGCTCTCTTGTGCCTTCATCGTTCTTTCACTTTCAACCTTTCTTAAATTTTTCTTTGCCTACGTTCTTTAAAGCATTGCCTAGCTTTGCACGTTTTAGGGGTCTTAAGGCTGAGCTAGCACTTGATCATTAGTTGTTTTGTGCTAGTGCCGCACGGCCGTTACTTTGAAAAAGTAAGCCCGTGACAATACTACCCGGAGAACTAAGGGGTGAGTCACTCTGCCCCGAATCCTGCCAATCCTTACTATCAGTGAAAGACAGAGATTGCTCTTGATAGAGTGTAATTTCAAAAGCATTGGCAACATTTTTAGACTTCCACATTCTAACAGCAGGTTTAAGCTCAGCCTTAAGACCACTTATGAAGCAAGAAACGTAATAGGCATCATCAAACTGATAACCTAACAACAACAACCTAGAACGGAGCTCTTCAATCCTCTTTTGATATTCAATCACATTACCAGTTTGAACTAATTGTTCTTCAACACAATCCTGACCATTACTCACACCAAAACGTTTAATTAAAGCCTCATAGAATTCAGTCCAGGACAGCTTACCGTAGGTAGACTTGACCCCTTGGAACTATGTATCGGCCTTTCCATCGAGACACAGCTCTACAGAATCGACCATTTCCACCTCTGGAATGTTGTGCATCTGGAAGTATTTATGACACTTACGAAGCCAGCTTTGGGGATCGCCGCCGGTAAACAGTGGTAAATCCAACCGGGGTTGCTGATACCGCCGGTAAACAGTGGTAAATCCAACCGGGGTTGCTGATACCACCGGTAACCCTGTTGTCCCCAGATGTTGTCCCCCTAAGATCCTCCCGAAGCTGTGAAGTCAGGTGGAAGGCTGGTTCTGGTTGAGTTGACGGCGCGTGGATGGGGATCCAATTTTACGCGTACGGGGTTGACTCGGGAACGGCCATTTCGTTTCTCTAAGGCCGCCTTGAACGTAACCCTAGTGTTGTCGGCTCCTCCTTGTGCAAACAGAGGCCGGTAAGGTGCTGGAGAAGTCGGAGACGAGACTTCTGTCACCGGCGCCTTCTCGGAGTAACGCGGCTGCAACGAGCCAAACAACTCCATCATCCTCTTGAACTTTGCCTCCATCGACGATACCAAAGAGTCAACTTTTGACTCCAGAGACACCATCCGCGATTCCATGCCCTCGAATCGAGAAGGGTTCGCTTCGTTGTTAGTTTCCTTCACGGGTTCATCCACAGCAGCCCTAGCTCTCGTCATTTTTGTCGATTGAATTGAAGGAACGACGGATTGAAAAAGTTCAAAAAGTATCAGAAAGAGAGAATCAAAGTCGATTAAAGCGGAAGAATCGAAATTTGGAGCTCAAAATGCCGAGAAAAGTCTAGCTCTGAGGCCAAATGTAATGCTATAGTAATTTGGAGATCAAAACAGGGATGAAATCAAAGAGATCGGGTAGAAAATTAGGGTTCTTCGTAGAGAGAATTTAGGGATATGAAACTTTCAATCCGTTAAATCAAAACCATAACTATTTCATATTAATAATTTTGCCCTAACCAAGACTATATATAGTCCGGTAATTCGCATATTTAAGTACCAGCCCCTAAGCTATTAATTTAAGGTAATTGTGTGCTAACATACTGACAGACAGTCCATGACAAAATACTTTTGAACTCAAATGCTATACAGGACGGGAACGGATACTACCGAATAGACCATAGTGGATCTACGCGCCTAGAATTCTGTTTCGGCCCACCTCAGATCCTTTAGCCCAAAACCAATAAGAGTCAGTATCCTAAATATTGAATAATAGGCCCGCTTGGTTTTACTGATAGCATAAATACATGCAAATCCCAATTAAAAAAAGGCGGCAGTGGAGCTTCCATAAACGTCGACAATCTGCTCAGTTGGTCGCCGGCCGGTGGACGGCCCCTTTCTCAACTCTCATCAAACATGGCAAACAACAGCAATAGCAATCAATCACAAGGGCAACCACCGCCTTATCGTCCTTATAGGTTGAAGAAAGTCCTGAATCTCCACACACGCGCCGTTTCGTGCGTCAAGTTCGCCAACAACGGCAAGCTTTTCGCTTCAGCTTCTCTGGACAAGACCTTGATCGTGTGGTCCGCGGAAACCCTAACCGAAATTTCTCACCTCGTCGGCCACTCTGAAGGCGTCTCCGACTTAGCTTGGTCATCCGACTCAACCTACATCTGCTCCGCTTCCGACGATCGGACCCTCCGAATCTGGGAAGCGCGCTCCGCCGAATGCGTCAAATCCCTAAGGGGACACACCGACTTTGTCTTTTGCGTCAATTTTAACCCTCAATCGAACCTCATCGTCTCGGGTTCGTTTGACGAGACGGTTCGGGTATGGGACGTGAAAACGGGCAAGTCGGTTCATGTAATTCGGGCCCATTCTATGCCGGTTACTTCTGTGCATTTTAACAGGGATGGATCGTTGATAGTGTCTGGGAGTCACGATGGGTCTTGTAAGATTTGGGACGCAGCAAGTGGCGCGTGCCTCAAGACGCTCATCGATGATAAGGTTCCGGTGTCATTTGCCAAGTTTTCCCCTAACGGGAAGTTTATACTTGTTGCCACTCTGGATGATACTCTTGTAAGTAAAAGATCTATTTTCATCTCCATTTAGAATAGTTCCCTTTCAATCTTATACTATTGTTTGAATGCATGGATGAATCAATCAATTTTGTGTAGTGCGTAATATAGAGAAGTTACTTATCAAATTGGGGTTTTCTTAAATGTGAAATTGACTTCATATTAGGATGGTAATTTAGATTTTCTTTTTATTGCCATTCATGTGTAGTGGAATGGTGTAGCTTTTTTGTGGTGAGTACATGATGAGATATTCCAAATCTTTTTATGGCTGGTATACTATCTCGTAATATTTTTCCTATCATGTTGGTGTGTTGGTGCAGAAATTATGGAACTATTCAGCTGGGAAGTCATTGAAAGTGTACACTGGTCATGTGAACAGAGTGTATTGCATAACACCTACATTCTCCGTTACGAGTGGAAAGTACATTGTTAGCGGTTCAGAGGACAAGTGTGTGTGCATATGGGATCTTCAAGGGAAGAACATGCTTCAAAAGCTCGAAGGGCACGCTGATACCGTCGTCTCAGTAACTTGCCACCCAGTTGAGAATATGATTGTTTCTGCAGGGCTTGACAATGATAGGAGTTTGAGGGTCTGGGTTCAAGGTTAAATAACTGGTGGAGTGGTACAAGAGGTCAGTTTTGTGGTTAAAAATGTGTAAATGCCTAAATAATCATTCCATGTGAAGTTGAAATGGTAGCATTTTCTGCTGAGGAAAATGGTTTCACCATTGTTGATTGGAGTTGATTTATTAGCACCCCTTGTTCTTAATACAAGGTAGATGGATACTCCTGATACTCAAGTGTAGCTGTCAATCTTGAAATCATGTTTAGTTGTGTTATTCTGAACCTACTTTGAATTCACAAAGTAGAGGTTCGACATAGTATGCAAATTATCATTCCAATTAACGTCGTGTTAGTGATACCATTCTGGTGGATGAGATGCTGTCTAAGCTTTCATGACATATCTTTTGGATGAAAGTTTTTTGGGTTGTAGATATGGCTCCACAGTTTTGTTTGTTCATTCTCTGGCCTTTCTTATTTTTCTATGTTAAGAAATTTAGCTATTTTCCGAGTGATAACTCATGTGTAGCAAGTGATGACTGTTTGACTGATTTAGGCAGCTAAGTTAGAAATTTAGCTATTTTCCGAGTGATAACTCATGTGTAGCAAGTGATGACTGTTTGACTGATTTAGGCAGCTAAGTATTTACACAGATTAGACTTCGATTCATGCTTTCATTACACAACATATCAGTGATTCCTTCCTAAATGGAAGTGTATCTGCAATTTTGCATTCTGCAAGTGTGCAACTTTCCTGAACAATAGAATTCATTCTTCCTTCCTCTAGGTTATTTGTTGGCAGTCATTCACCTTAAATCACAGAAGTATGAAGAGCTCCTATTGGAAGCTTTTCCATTTTCTTTATTTTTGTAGTTCTTTATTTTATTTTTTCTCTTTCATCATAAATGTGGACGTGTGGTAACAAGTTGGAACCAAACTGCTGTCAAAAAGAAATGAACCATTTTGATTATAGACCTGATAAACTGGTTACAAAATGAATAAAGTAGTTTATGCTGCATCATCCCTGCCCTCAAGTCTTGCTGAACCATATATATCTTCTGCGCCACTTCTGACTCGCTTCCTACGATCTGCAATCATTTCTGTATATGCCTGCAATATGAGTTCAGAATGTTATTCAAACCTTTAAACAGTTAATCGTTTCTTTAAGAAGGTTTAACACATGATCGTCCTCTTTCCTAATAGTCCAATTTATGATTAGCTACATGTTCCTGACTACTAATACATAGCTGAACACAGAACAAAAGTTCCTCAAATTTGCCAGAGCCTAGGTATATGCAAAAGAACAAATTTTGGTACTTAACAGGCCTGTGCATTTGATGATTCTGAGTTTTGAAAATTCAAATTTGCAAGGTACAAATTATGATACACAAGGAAACATACTAACCTGAGGATAAGAGACCAGAAAAATGTACCACCAAGCGCATATCAGACTGAGAACAACAGAGGTAACAATGACTGAATGCAAAACGAACCAGCTACCAGTAATTAAGAGCATCCCGGTTGAGACTATAGTCCAGGGTTGGCACCTGAAATTGTTGATGAACCAATGATGATTGGTGAATGATAGTTGTCAAACTTTTAGTAGTAATCCATTAGAGAAGCTTGATGCTGCTAGATTACTAACCAGGATGGCTTGGTGTCCCAAACAGAATCATACTCAAGCGAGAGGTAGTTAAGATAGCCGTCCATGTCCTCCACAGCCCCATTCTCGTCGAAGAACGTGGCAGGATCCTTGGGATGGTCGACGTCATTACTGCTGCCACACGGCGGCCGGCGGCTCTTCTTGTTAATGATTGAACTGGTAGTTAGTTTGTGGGGTTTCCGGTATATTAGGGAATTGAGAAAGAAGGTTTTGGGAGTGGAGGCCGCTACAGTTGGTCTTAATCTTGGTGGGTTAGAGAAGGTGACGGCGGGGCATGGGCTGAAACTGAAACTCTGAGCTATCATTTTCCCAACTGTAATCTTCAATTTTTGTTCGTCGGAAATTTTGAGCTCGGAAGCTAGTTGTCCCGGAGCAGCCAACGGGTGAAATTACAAAAGTAGCCACCAGCCAGTGGTTATCGGATATCAGAAATCTGAGATGGGTCCCAATTTTCTGCTTTACTAGGCGTACACGAGTGTACCACCATCTTATGCGAATTTTTATACTCCTAATATAAATAAATAAATACAGTATATTCCAATGAAAAAAACCTTAATTACTAATTGTTAAGTCAAACTTTGAGACTTAAAAGTTGAAACATCAGGCATTACTCTTCAGGGTCTATTCTTATCAAATTTCCTGGTTCTGTTTCTGTCCCATGGGAAAAAGTGGACTTACACGATTCATCATTTCTTCGCCAATCCTGGGGATTTCTTTTGGTGAAATCTTACTAAAACACATAAATGAATCCAACTAATGAAAGAAAGCAAAAAGCTTCAAATGATCAATCAACCCACCCGTAACATGTTTGTAACTTGGTGATACCATTTATCACTTGCCAAGAGGATGAATAATGCAAAAATCTTGCCGAAATGTATCATCATCATAAGAACTTCCATTAGACACTACAGTTTTAGGCATTCAGGCTTTAGCTATGAACCATGTATTATTGGTCAGGAAACTGCTGTTTGGAATTCCATATCCACTATCACATGGAAATTAATAAACAAGAATTACCTGTATGAAATAAAACCAAACAATTTGAACAAATCCATAACAGGAATGAAGGCTGAAGAGCAATCTGGCCTCTGATAATAGATCATTCACAGATGCAGGCCGCCCTATAGTATTCAGATTAATCAGTACAAAACTCAAGCACTTCAAATGACTAAACACCGAATTCTACGATTTACAACCTTTCTCAGATAGCTCTTTATCTACTACTACCCAAGCACTCATCATAGGAGTAAAAATCTATAAGTAATCGCCCCTTACCAAAGCCTAATTTTTGTTTGCAAAATTGTACTAAATCTATGCTGTGAACTTTGAAATTAATCAAAAGAAAGAAATTGCGTGTAATTTTTTTTTTTCACACAAAATCTAATGTTCATGTGGATCCCAACTGACAAACCAAAGACTCATGTTGAATTATTCACCTTCGCGTCCTGTCATCTGGGCTGTACCAGAACTGTTCTCACAGACGCCGCCGGCGTGGTTCTGGTTGCAACTATCGTCGTTAACCGCCGGACGGTGAACGTGGGAAAATGGAGTTGACAGGGCATGAACAACGATCCTCTTGTTAGTCACAATATCAAAGCTCTTAATCTTGACGTAATTGATCTTCATCGGAGCCAAGAACCCGGCTCCGCCCGCGGTGGTCACCACCAGTTTCTGCCCGTGCTCCATCGTCGGAATCTCGAAACCCACCGGCAGATTCTTCAGATCGGACCCCTTCAAGAGCTTCCCGGGCACAATGTGAAACATCAAATCAGTGACGTAAGCGTGCCCACCACCTCCGGCGAAGATGGATGCATCGTCTAAGGCGAAAATCGTCATGGACTTGAGTTGAGACAGCTCCGGGTACTTGACCCGCATAGCCAGAGCCAAAAGACCGAACCCGTTGACCCGAAGAAGCATCATGGCCTCTTTCAGCAAGAACCGCATAATCAAGAACTCCGCCGTGTCCGGGGGCTGGTTCGGAAAGGCGAGAGTAGTCATCTTCTCGACGGCGCAGGAAGTGGGCGAGAGATGAGACATAAAGCCGTGGACCCCATGGATGATGAAGAGGCCATTGTTGAAAAGGTCTGGCTTAGTGATTTCGACGCCATTGACAAACACCTTGCGTTTCGCGATGGGCTCGTAAGGTTTCGTCGGAGAAGCAGTAATGGTGAGGCACCGATTGGGGGCTAGGGTTTCAATCTTGGTCCCGAAGGCCAAATTGCGGAGGAAATGGAGATTGTAAAGGCCCGGAATGGAATGTTCTTGAATCAAGAGAGGAAGGGAACAGGCAGGGCAAGTAAGGAGGGAAGAATCCGTCGGAGCGAAAATGGTGGTCGGAGTCGGAAAGGAGAAGTTCGCGTTGACGGCGGCTATGGACAATTCTTGGAAACCGAGGGTGGAGAAGATGGTGGCGAAGAGGGACGGCGGGTATGTGATTGTGTGAGGAATCAAAAGCGGCTGAGAAGGCGGAGGAAAAGGGTGGGAAACGGCGGCGTAAGAAGCCAAAATTGCCGTCACGAGGAGGAAGAGTAGTTTACCGGCGGTGACCGCCATTGATGAAGATTGCTTTGACGGTTATTTTCTCAGAGCACAGTATAGTAAGAGCGGTTTTAGTTTGCAGAATTGGGGTGGTTATCAGAACTTGCTGAGAAAGACGGTTCTTTATCCCCAATGGATCCCCTTTTTATAGATTTTGTTTAACGCTGCAAATTCCTGACCCTTAATCTTGTATCTTATACAAGAACATTAAGGGAAAAACTTAAATGACAAATTTCCAGGGAACTAAACAGATGCAAAATGCCACTAACCTATTTGCCGAAAGCATTTGGTCATCTACAAATGATTTATGAAGTGGAATTCTGTGTTTCTATACTCTAAATACCTTGTTTTTCTCCTCCAGAACGTTTAGAAGCACACCAAAAAAGAAGAAGAAAACATGCAAAAAAGAACATTTTTTTTTGTAGTATTTCACTCAGTCTTCCAAGCATACAAAATCAGAGAAAAAGCTTGACCTTGTTGTGAGTCTGGACCCGACCAGCTAAATGCAGAGGAAGGACTGCTAATACTATTTGCCAACTTCTGGGCTGAGCTTGAAAGAGAGGTTTGGAACAGGAACACAGCATTTCCCACAACACTTCCAAAAAACCAACTGTGAACATCCCAGTAGACATGAACTGCCATCCCATCTACCAAAATGGTTTGGTTTCCCCTGAATTTCCACCTTAGTTTCTTCACCTGCATTACAGCCTTTCTGTCTATGCTAATCACCAGAGATGGATCATTGATTTTCTCACTGTAACATTCGATTGTGATGTCGTGTATCCGGCCCTTGTCGTAAAATTGTGCCTTTGTTCCATAATGTTTCTTCCCGAATATGTGCTCTCTTTTAGCAACAAACACTGCATCAGAAGATGCAGCAGCAGAGGCAGGCTTTCTTGGAGTTCGATCGATTTTCTTGTAGACTTCCTTATGCAAATCCCCGAGAATCAGCACGATTTCTTGGTCGAAAGCAACAGCTACGTAGAACCCTTCTCGTGGTTCAGGGCCAGTACCGAATTTCGCCAAGGAGAAATCCCAATATATGTCAACCACAGAGGAATCAACCAGTGAACTCTTGAACCCTTTTCTTCTTGTGAACAACCATGGCTTGATATCAACTTTGCAGAGGAATTCATTGCTGGAATTCTGAATCCCAATACTAACTCCTTGTCCTACTAAGTTCTTGGACCAGGTAATGGTGATGAAGCATGAGCTGCCCTGAAAAAGACACTCATACACGCATGTGACTAGGTTCTGTGGAGCTTTGTTGTTTGAAGATGATGATGTTGATGATGATGAATAATCAACCACCTGAACACCATTTTCACTGAAACAGGAAAAATCCCGCATTATCCCACCAATTCAAACTTCTTTTCTTTATGTATCAAAACCTCATTTGAATTGCAATACATATACTAAAGTCATCTGTTTCTAACATGGTTGATGCAGCCACGTTCTGATGGAGAGCTACCTTCAGAAATGTTTCCTCATGAAAAGTGACAATTCTATGGCATTAGCTGTACCTTAATCTGTACTAAACATATACCCAAAAAAAAAAAACAATATGGATCCCTCAGAGTCAAATCGTAGTCTCTCTCCGCAAGAAAGCCTGAAAAAGCAATTCAAAAATGCCAAATTTTTGTCTGAGGAAAGAATAGAAATAAAAGAATGTTGGGTGATCCTATAAGGAGTTGGAAGGTAAAAGACAAATCTTTACCCAATGAAACAGAGAATTAGGCCATTTTGGGATGTTGGGATTCTTCAGCTAAATATGGACAGTTAAAAATGTTTTGATCTGCTTGGGTTGCTTATGAACAACAAAAAAAAAGTTAACTGTTCCTCTACAATGCGGTCCCTCTCTGAATGATGATGAGTGTAGAAATGTTTACAATTTCCACACAGCTACAGAGACAGCAACCAACTTGGGCTTATCCGTCAAAAATGTTGAATTTGGTAGTACATTAAATTGAGAGTTAAACCATTTTTTGACATATTTCTTGCAGCGTCAAAACAGAATTAGTCTCAAATTCAATTCAAGAGACCAATTCAAGCATTTGCGGATAGGAAGAATACTACTTAGTTGTCATTTGAGGTCAAAGGAAATATTGAATTTCCAGAGAGGTTTTTATTACAATTTTGATTAATCTGGCAGCTGAAGGATTCAACGGCTGATTATTTTCTTTCTACGAAGTTAGTTGAAACCACGTAATTTGATGCCTAGTTAGTGATTTTTTTTATTTTTTTGGTTAATGATTTGACTAAGGCCAGCAACCTTGATTAGAACAACTCCTATTGCAACTGAAAACCTACTTGGCGAACCAACATTTAAAAAAAATAAAAACAAGAAGACAGAAGTAGAAGTTCTAATCTACAATTTACGCTTCTTTGATCAAGCTGTCAGCGCTTAAATTATTTTTATTTTAGTTAGTACTCTTTCCGTCCCGAAATAATTATCCAACTTAAATTTTTATTGTTGATATAAATTATAATAAAAATGAAAACTCAAAACAGATAACCATTTTAGGATAATAGAAAAACTCTCACGACAAAAGGTTTAAACAAGGTTTAAGCTTCAAAGGAGTGCTCGACTCAAGTCTCAAGCCATTATAAGGTGCCAATTAGTACAATGATGTAAACAAAATGTAAAGTAAAATTTGCTTTGGTTTTAAGACTTATTATTTGGTTTTTGATCATGGATGGAAATATAATGTTGCATTTTCTTTTTCAATTATTTTTTCTCCCAATAAGCGATCATGATGAACTAGACAGATTAAGGCACCTAATAAAGTCTTTCTCATGGGTATATTTCTTGAATTTAAAAATTATTAGAAGTTAGTTGTACATCCTTTCACGTATTAATCTTGGAATGTTTAGGCTCCTGTGATTGGCCCATGTATCACGTTCGACACAATTATATTTTCTCAATTCTATTTATTTAAGACAAGGACGCGGCCTTCGTCAAAGTCTCAAAGATATCAAAATTTAGGGAAATATAAAGAAAATTATTAAAATAAATGTGCCAGGGGGACCAAATTAAAAAACCCTCTCAACTTGAGCTCATGCGAATTGCGAACAGTGACCGAACCATGCCATTTCATGAGTCTCGTCCTGGTCATGACTCATGATTATGATTCAACATATCTCAATTGTTTCAAAAATAAATAAAATGAATAGTATTATTTATTTACTAATATTATGTGGAATACAAAAATGTAGGCCAAAAATGAGAGTTGTACTCATATGTTGTTCCTTTGGTTAGCCTTCCAATTGAGTATACTTCTCAAATGGAATATCATTAGTTATCATAAGCCTTAACTACCGCAATCATTCAGGTTAATAACTTTGAATTTTTATTTGGTGAAACTAGTTGATTACCCTTTTTTGGGGTTTTCAATTTTGGTTCTGAAGGGGAAAAAAAAACGCATGCGATGTCGCAATGTCTTCCAAAGGTTCAACCCTACCAACCCATGTGATGGAGAAGACTGGTCATCTTTGCTCTCTTTTGATCATTGGATTATGGAAACCCAGCAATTAATTTCAATCTTTCTCTTCTTTAGATTTCTCATAGATTTATTTGTAGATACACTTCGCATCACCAATGTACTTTTGGACATACCATGTGAATGCGGGCACATCATATTTTGACATCTCTATATATATATATGGAGCTTCCAGCTTCGTCAATTGATCATATTTAGCTCACAAATCCGCCTCTGTAATTAGCCAATCTCAATTGGTAAACTGTTTGTTTTTTTTAAAAAAAAAAAAGTTTCAACAAGATAAAGAGGTTTGCCCATAAAAGATGGAGTATAAAGAAATGACGCGGTGTCTGAGTTAGACTTAGAAAATTGAAAAATGTAGTGCAAGTTGTGAAAATGTAGTCTTTATTACTTATATCCCGTCATAGACGAGAAAGGCACATTTTTTTTTTGTACATTCTTATGTCACGTTATTGAAGTCATAATTCAAAGGAGAAAGAAGAAAAATTCGGATATTGGGGAATTCAAAATTTCAAATTAAGACGGAGGAGATAAACCGGGGGAGATCCTTATTAATATTTCAGATCTTTTATTTCACTAGTATTATGTCCGCACGTTGTGCGGATTTTACTATATTTTATAGTACCATTAATATATCATTATTTTTCTATAAAAAGTGTCATATGTTTTAGTTTTTTCGTTTTTTGGTATATATTAGGCATTGAGAGTCCAAATTCAAGAGTGTCATATTTATTTTTTTTTAGTATATAGTGGATTCGGTGTTCGAAATCATTGTTCTAAATAATTCGTCTTTGAATCGGGTAGGTCACTTTTGGAAGACAAACATCTCCCAACAATCATTACTACATGCCCATGCATAGATTTGAACATGGATTATAGTTAACTTAACCCAATACTGTTACCACTTTGATTAAGTATTTCTAAGCTATATAGGGTATTTTAAAATACAAATTAATATGTTTAACCATCTAATATGCTTCTTGTTTAAGAGTGTTAGTATATATAAAAAAAATTCTAAATACGAATCAATATGATCAATTGTCTACTATCCTATTTCTTTAGAGATATAAGTATATAAAAGTTATTTTTAACAATAGAAATTAAATCAAGTATATTCTTAAAACATATTTACTGAAAAGCATATCTTGTTTACTTGTAGTAATTGAATCAAATATTATAAATAATCTTTTTTTTGGCATAAAGTAAAATTTTTTTTAAAAACAAAATCCTACAAAAGTAAATAAAGCACAAAAAATAGGGGGGGAAACCATGAAAAAAACTAATAAATAATATTTGAAATACTTATCCATATTCCAAACTTTTTCCTTAGTTTTTTTAATAGTAAAACAGGCTATGCCTGGCAGGTGTAGGACCCATTTTGTTTATTTGGACTCACAACTTTTTCTTTAGTTATGAGTGCTTTTCGAGATACTTATTCATTTGCCATCATGGTGCCACACTTCTATTATAAAACCAAACTACATAAATAATCATGCACTTAAAGTAAATATATTTAACTATTAATATCTCAAATAAAGTATATATTTCCCTTCAAATTCTGGAGCATGAGTAATTTCATTTTAGTCTATCTGACTCCTTTAGACCGAGATTGATGCATAACTATTTTTTAGCTAAACCCATTGAAATTCTATAATAGCAAGGGTGCAAAACATACCAAAATGAGACCCTCGCGATTGCTTAAATATAAAATCATCAATACTCATAAATATTTGTCAATGACATACAACAAAAATAATCCCTAACATGGAAAATATAATGCATGTTCTAAAAATGATGCCTCCCCTCTAAAAAAGAAAATGTATGGCAGTAGTACCAAAATTTTTCTTATAATGTCGAACTTTAAAATGCAAGATAAAATGATTAGTTAATAGTTTAAAACAAAGGAAAAAAATCTGATGAATCTTTTACAATTAACGACCACATTTCCCATTATTAATCATAAATTAGATGGAAGGTCGTCCACAAGTATCCACACTGGAATAAACTAACGAACCTTCTTCAACACAAGCAAAATTAAGAAATCAAGTAAAATTCTAACAATCACTCTAAACACTAAGTTAATAATATTAAAGTAATACTTACCATGTCAATTGAAATCCATCATACTCCCTTTTCGACCAACAAATGAAAAATATCCGTCTAGAATTACAACTCAACAAAAAGAGATTTCAATATATATCTTTCAGACAAAAAAAAGAGGTTCAGATTGAAGTGGAGGAGAGAGAGGGATGAGATAGACGACGAAGGGGAAGGGAAGAAGAGAGAATCAGAACGTAACCTCTTTGTTTTTTTTAGTGACTAATCTTTTTTATTTTTGAAAAATATATTAAATGGAATCATTTGAGAAATAATATTAACCTACGTTTAATGTATCTAGATTTAGTTTCGAATTGTATTCATAATATAATATTTTATAACTAATCTCTTTTTACTTTTGAAAAATATCTCGAATGGAATCATAAAAATAGTTAATCCAAGTTTAATGGATATAGACTTGGTCCTAATTGTATACGAACGTAGTATAATCATTTGCTAACTAATCTCTTTTTAGTTTTTTGTAATTAAATTCTTTTTATTTTTGAAAAATATATCAAATGAATTTATTTAAAAAATAATATTAGCATAAGTATGATGTATCTAAACTTGATTTTAAATTTTATTCGTAATATAATGATTTGGCTACTAATCTTTACATTTTTTATAACTATTTTTTTATTTTTGAAAAATATATCAAATGGAATCTTTTAAAAAAATACTAATATACATTTAATGTGTCTAAACTTAGTTTTGAATTGTATTCGTAATATAATGATTCGGTAACTAATCTCTTTATTTTTGTAATTAATCTCTTTTTATTTTTGAAAATATATCAAATAAAATATTTTGAAAAATAGTATTAATCTACATTTAATAAATCCAGACTTGTTTTTCGAATTGTACTCATATCATAATTATTTGTAACTAGTCTCCTTTTATTTTTTTAAATTAATCTCTTTTATTTTCTAAAAAAATATATTAAATGGAATCATCTGTAAGATAATATTAACCTATCTTGCATATATACAGTCTTGGTTTTGAATTTTATTTGTAGTATAATTATTTGGTAACTAATCTCTTTTTATTTTTGAAAAATATATCAAATAATACAAACATACGTTTAATTTATCCAAACTTAATTTCATATTGTATTCACAGTATAATTATTTGGGAACAAATATATTTTTTTGTTATTGGTAACTAATATATTTTTTGTTATTGGTAACTAATCTATTTCTATTTTTAAAAAATATATCAAATAGAATCATCAGAAAAATATTATGAACTTATGTTTAATGTATCAAGACTTAGTTTTGAATTATACTCGTATAATTAATTGGTAAATAATCTCATTGTTTTAGTAAGTAGTCTCTTTTTATTTATGGAAAATATACCAATCATCTAAGAAATAATATTAACATACTTGTAATGTAGGTAGACTTGGTTTCGAATTCTATTTGTAATATAGTTATTCGATAACAATGTTTTTTCTTTTGTAACTAATATCTTTTAATTTTGGAAAATATATAAAACAGAATCATCTGAAAGTAATATTAACTTACGTTTAATGTATCCAGACTTACTTTCAAACTGTATTCTTAATATAATTATTAATTTGATGATTAATATTTCCTTATGTCATATATTTGTCAATAATTATCAAAGACGTATTTATTTTTTCTGAAATTAACTATTGGTAATTACATAATTCAATTTAACAATTTTACGTATTAGTAAGAAACTTTTAACTGTTTAATAAAAGAGAATTTTGATGACGACACATGACACAATTGGCTAAATTTATTCCATGGGGAACACGTATCGATTAATAACTCTGCTTTAATATAATATATATATATATATATATTCCTATGTTGTAATTTGAATTCATCAATTTTTCTAGCTCTATTGGAATTTTTTTTCACAATTTTATGATCTTTAATGTAGATTATTTTTGTAGGACAAAGTATATTATGTAATAACATCAAAATCAACATCAACATATTCGAATTTTTTATATATAAAGGGAAATAAACTTTCATAATAAGCATTTTTTGTAAATGAAAATGAGCCCTTCATGTTGATGCACAACTCCAAACAATTATAAAAGAGTCCCTGATGAGATGTATACGCGAGCGGCTTGACCCAAGTCTTTGGAGAGTGCAAATTCCCACAACATGCTGCCTTGGCTTCAACATTCAAGAAATTCCAAACGTTTTGATTGCCATTCAATATCGCCACGCATATTTTGGCTAGTAATGATCAGACATAGCTCAACAAGACTGCTGATCAAGAAATATAAATTTCTTTTAATGCCATTTACCACGATCAGATTGGAATTCAATTATGGTTGGAATAGTGTAATATCTTTTTCTTTTAGGAAATATGCCACCGTAATTATAAATTTCTTTTAGTTATAATTTCAAACATATATCAATCCTATAAGTACATTGATCTCATCTCTTATGATATTTTTATGAGGAGGGAACAGTAGTTTAGTTTACGAGGGCAGAAATTTGTGACGTTTCATCTCTAAGTCGGCATGTTCTTCTAATGAAATATTTGTGACAACTGAACCAAGGAAAATCTCATGCATATAAGAAAAGCTAATAATGCATGTAAGATTGTAACGTGGCAAAATTAAATTATTGTAAAATTTAATTAATTGTAGCTTGCAAATATTATATTTCTCATGAAGTAGGAGGTATTTAAATAAAATAAAATAAATTGGAAAAAAAGGTGAGCCACCAAAAACCAAAAATCTAATTAATTGTCTAGTTCTAGTCCATCCCCAACCAAAAACCTTTGGTTGGCGGGTTGACAAAATATGACTACCAAACTCGCAGAAGCAGTAAGAGGGTTTTGGGTTCCCAATAGTACTCTCGAGAACACTTTAGTCCAATAGACACAAAATTATCACAATAGCATTTATCATTTCTGGGCCTATATATTGGTCTTACCGTGACACTTTTTTCTTCTTCTTTCCCCGGGACACCCAATTCCATAACTTCGCAAAACTCAAAGAAGAGGGTTACTGTTTTCTTGCTTGGTCTCAATGATTTGTGTTACTAACTTGTTACCCTCACTGCGAAAGAATATTTTACAAATCGAGAAAATGGCCATAGTTCCGTCTACCGAATGGTTCGATGAAAAATCTAAGTCCTTGTTAAATCATGATAATCCTAATAAGTAATATTGTAATTCTCTTAAATTTTAGTTACATTATTCAGCCAATGAAACTAAATAATGTTTATTATTCTCCTTGTATTGATCACACAAACATAAGGGCAGTTCAACAACAATGCAGAAATTTTTGGAAGATTGATCAACAAAGAAAAGTCTCAATGCATCCTTCACTAGTGCACTTTAATGCCTTGTCACTGAATGAGTAATCTTGTAAACTAAGGTTAAAAGGTATAATAAGAAATTGAATCTTTTGGCTTTTATGTCGTTTGGTGAATCAATAAATTACCACACCGGCTTGTAAATTTACCAAAGCGCTTTTTCCTTATTTGACTAATATCACTACAAGAAAAAAGGCATACAAAGGTAATATTTAGTGTCTTCATAAGTATGCTACGGTGATATAAAACTTTTAAAAGCATTGACCACTTGTGTGGTATATACTCATGTCACCATAGCTCTAATAATTTATTGTGACAATTATAAATGCCTTTAAAACTCATTCTTTATTTTATTATTTAGTAATTTTTTTACCATTTAATGTCAGGAAATCTAATTAACTTCTTACTACTTATTAACTTTTTACTATTTATTATTTTACTATGAAATAACGTTTTTTTACTATACAGTGTCGTTATATCTAATTAGTTTTCTACTGCTTAACCATTCATAAGCATTAAAAACGATAGTATACACATTACAACCCATTTTTCAATGGACGACACCACTTTTTATATTTTTCTCAAAGAATGCACTTTCATTACCACAACAAACTGAAGCATGTCAAAATGAGGAATCACTTTACTTTTGAAAATTTCTAAGTTCTAGAACAAACAAACAGTTTGAGCATTCAAAATTTCCAATTCGACACGGTATGTAACCATATGACAGCTTCAATTATTAAGAAACAGAGTATTAACTATTACAGAGTTGTGCAAATAAGAAAGGCAGCCTCCTACACCAATGCGATTAATCTTCTTCCTAAGCTTCGTTTTCAACAATGTTGAAGTACCTCAACTCATAATCCTTTCGATACTTGTTGGAGGCAATCACAGGAAGCCAATCATGCACGTTTCTTTTTGAGGTATTTCTTAGTCAAGTACTTCAAGTACCTGAATTGCACAAAGAATAAAACTGCATATCAGTAAACTAGCTAGAACGCTAAGCAGAAATATTGTTTAGAAAAAGGAGTTGGGATTACAAATACACACGTGTTAATCCTAGAGGTAATAGGAAATAGAATTAAACTCCAGTGAAATAACTGCAATAATCTCATACAATGATAAGGATCACCCATGTACTCTTCCTTTAAATAAAATAAGAACAATTCTAGAAAATGTTCTAAAAGCCCTATTCTCAACAAAAATGCATGAAAATATAGCTTCCGAAGGAAAGCGACCAGAAGCCCACACGAAGGAATAAGCATTAAGTAGTGTCAGAATCCCTATCCCCAAAAGGAACACCCATTTCAAGCAGGAGTGTCCTATATTTTGCCCTTGATGGACAGGGTATCTGTCTATCTGTCTCACAAAAAAATCACCACAGATAGTTGATTGACATGGAGTCTAGGGGGTCTAGGGAGTGTAGGGGGTCTAGGGGTCAAGATGTATACAACCTTACCCTGCAATTTCAATACAGAGAGGCTGTTTAAGTACCACCCAAGATGTATTGGTGCATTTGCATAACAGGATAACTACTACCAAAAAGAAAAAAAAAGTTATCCAAATAGTCTCAGAAACCATTTCCTTATAAAAATACCACAAACAATATGGAGGATAGAGATTACTTAAACCCTCAAATAAATTGAACAAATGCTTCTAGTTAAATGATTTATATAATGAGAATATACTGATATAACAAAAAAAATACGTACGCAAGTAACCTCATAAGGGCCACCAGGGTTGTGACTTGCTGTCAATTTGAATGCTCCATTTGCTTTAGATCCCTTCATTCATTTGAAAGAAAAGAATATGAATGTTGATCAAAATAAATCACAATTGATGAATATTGATCAAAATAAATCACAATTGATGAATGTTGATCAAAATAAATCACAATTGTCGTCATTTAAACAACCAGAGAAGGGACTAAAATTTTGAAATATTCACATCAGACGCAACTCTTTCACCGATACCAGCTGATACAACAGGGGTTGACACCAATTCTTTTTAACCAACCCAAATACGTCTTAATCTATTAGCAGCTGCCAGTTTTACAATGATATGCAATGTAATATAGTATTAAGAGTAGTCAGAGTAGTCGGAATAAATGTCATTTATGTTATGAAGTAAAGAATAGACTTGAGGCAGGAAAAACAACTCAACAACAAAACTCAGCCTGAAGTCAATGCAACCAACAAAAAAAAATAAATAAAAATTGAGAACTTGCAACCAAAGTACATATGCATCTTTGCTAGTAAAATGTAAAAATATACAATGTTAAGAGTGAGGTAAAGGACATAAGTGCCAGTTTTTTCCCCAGTATCATACTTATAATATACAATACAGAGATGGGAAAGGAAATTAAGACACCGAACAATCAGGGAATGAGAAAGTAAAAGGTAAATCATCCAAACCCTTTTGAGTTACGTCTGCAAGTATGTGACAGACCTGAAAAATAATAGAACTAAAAGCGAGGGCAAATTACAAGATATAGCTATCCTAAACTCCTGGTTGTCATAGTCAACAAGTCAAATGCCAAACAATATTATGGATATACACCTGAATTGCATCCTTTGAAAAGTAGCGGCCATCACCGAAAACAACAAGTGTAGCACCTGCAAGATGAGTTTGATTGATATAAAAAAGAAGATTACTGGATAGAACCATATATGCAAGTCCCAAACATAAGAATTCACAACTGCACGACTTTAGTTTAAAAATAAATAATAGAAAACTGCTCAATACTTAAACTAGAGCAGTCATAGATGCGTGTCATAGAATTACAAAAATGATCAACAATCCAAATTTAAAAGATGAAATTACCCCTAACTTTATCATCCCTGAGGGCATAGAATGTCGATTGGACAAAGTTATGCAAATAATTGGGTTGTGTAAAGACCTTCACCTAAAATAGCAAACAGAAAAATGTCATTGTTCAATTATGAAATTAGACCTTCACCTCAAATTATTTAGTGGTTCCTTCAATTTTGCCCTTACTATCATTCTGAAACGATACCTTTAACTTTCCTAAGCTATCCAGGAACTTTCAAGAGATCTAGTGGAAGAACACCGTCCTCTTGTCAAACTTTGATGTCACCCTAATCTTCGGCCTCTGCTGGAAGAAACCGACATTCCTAATCAAGCTATTGCATCCGTCCTTGCCGACGCCGCCCCCAACGGGGGAGGATACTGGGTAAGAAGTAATGGCTGAGTTGGCTTTACCCACCCCGATTGATAAAATTTTACCCTTTTAGGCCATATACATTCAACGCACCAAATCCCTAACTTTTCACCACTATAAATGCCCTAAATTTTCTTTACTAATTTAAAGGATTTAAAATGAGGCAAAAATACTACAAGTAAAAAACATCAAGTGCAAAAGAGAAAATTTCAAAGTAATAAGAGATTTTTACCGCTTCGAGAAATTGGAGTAGGTCACAGTGATCTTAGTCTTGTCGCAGACGACGGTTGACGGAATTGCCGAGAGCTTTGATGCATTCTTGGATGTAATTCTCCAGGGAGGAACCCAGTAACAAGAGTGGATCAAGTACCAGAGGAGGCAACCAGATCATCATGGAGGGAACATCAACTTAAGGGAAGATTGAGACTCACGTAGTACACATGAACTTAAGGGAATTATCTATTCATCATATAGAGAATTACGCGATACAAGATAAAAGGAAATTATCAAATCTTTATTTACTTTCCAATAATAATCCAATCCATTTATTTTAATCATGCTTACAGTTACAATTTTGACAAAAATTAAATATATACAATTCATAGGGTAAATAAATTCCTCCGCCTATTCTCACAAGTTTTATGAATGTATAAACATCCCGACTTATACGTTTCTTTATGTATGCGTGTAAAATGACTTTTACTGCGAATATAAATATCATTTCTAGTGTCAACCTAATTCAAAAAGTACAAGTTATATGTTGCATACCTCTTTTTTCTATATGTCTTATACGGGGATCACAATTTACACATGAACCTGTTTAAGTATTCATTCTACATTTTACTTTTCTATCAAATGTTATAAAAGAGAAATATTCCTAAAATATTTTCAACTATACTAAAATGTTTGAATTTTAAACCAGAAGTCAAAGAGAGAGTGCAATTTCCTTCATCTAGAGTAAGAGCTACAAATCATTCAGCCTGGAATTTTGGACAAAAAGCTCTACAAATTTTTCCAGAATCGATCACATTAAAGGTCCACTCTATTATTCCAACCAGCACAATATCTTGAATAAGTAAATAAGAACAAAATCGCACTGCCAAAACAAAAGAGGACAACGACTTAGGGCTTACCACAATTGCAGAAATAATTGCATTCGTAATAGCCGTCTAATGAATCAATCGGCCGAAAAAGGTAGCTTGTTTCAGTAAAATTCCACCGAGGAGCCCTAATCAATTAGCCCGGATTAAATCGCAAACTTTTGGGTCTCGGTGAAAGCCTAATTAATCAGAAAATAAACTTGATTAGGGATTCCTCAAAATTCACTAAAGGCTGAGACTTGAAAAATCTTGAGTTTGCGATTCCTCCAAATGAAGCTATCGACGGGGGAACACTGTTTTTCTCCCAAATTGGTTGCTATCAACCGGTGTGTTTAGTTAGTGGTAGAAGTAAAGTGGGAGACTAATTAGGTGGTTAGTGCTTTACTTTTACTGTTTGCCATGTTACTTTTTTTTAATTAAATTATTTTTTTGCCGGACATGTTAGTTTTATATTCATCTCTACAAATGCCTTCTTAGATGTGTCATGAAAAGTTTAGTTCACTAAGAGAAAATTAAAGTGCCTTAATTGATAATTTATTATGACAATTTATTAAAAATGCCTTAATATCTCTTTCTATTATGACATTTTCCTAATAATGCCTTGATATATGTGTCATCATAGGTATGTTTTCTTATAGTGTATGTGTCTGATCGCAGTTAAAAACTTAATGAATATTTATCCCAACCCCCAAAAAAAAACCCTTAACGATGCAGTGGTCTTTACTTCACTTGGAGAGAAGTTAATTAGCACCATCCATAATATAAACCATCGTAATTTTTCATGAGCTAATTAATTAAGCTACCGCATCTTGATAAGATTTACAAAAATGTAACCATTCAAAGTGCGATTAACTAGGAGGATAGAAGCCAAAGAAGGGTAAAACAAAACACTGGGTTCTTTTCAATTTGGATCGAACAATGGTTGGCACAACATTATCGAAACGGTCGACTTTGGCAGTTTTCTATAATTACAAGCGGCGATTTATGTTTCTCTGAATGCTTTAAAAAAGTAGTCGTTTTTATTGAATAGGGGAAAGAAAAGGTTATTAACTGTACTTTTTTAAAAAAATAATTAGATGCTTGGCCAAAGGGATATTCTAATCTAAGTGAAATACGTATGTGGTTATATATATATATATATATATATATATTTTATTATAATGTGTAATGATAGAAATAATAATTTTATATAAGTGGATTTAATGTTAGATGAGGTTGAGAAGATATTTATTTGAAATTATCATCTAAATTTTAGGATCTTTTAATTGATTATATAAAAAAAATCTTCTAAACTAATCAAAGTAATATAGGAATCAAATTGTGAGAAATCAAAAATAAATATCATAACAACAATAAATTTCATTAAAACTTTTGTTTGTTTTTTTTGTTTGCCTGGAGACATGGAGCAAAATTTTTAATTTAAAATCTTTTGATATGAATTTGAAACAAAATTGTGATCAGAGTTATTTATGAGATTTGAAGGGGAATTGAAGCAATGGTTGAATATGTCGATTTTTTGGATGCCTTCTGTGGAAATGGGAGTGCTCAACAGTTTAGAAGGAATTTGACTAAGGGCTTTGAATTTTAATTTTCACTAATTTGTTGACTAAAGGGCTTTGAATTTTAATTTTCACTAATTTGTAGAAATTTAATGTGATCTGAAAATATGTTTTAGAAGTTTTTTTTTATCCAGAAATAAGTTTATTTTTTATTTTTGTGTTTTAAAAAGAGAATGACACATGACAAAATGGTTTATGTAATATGGTGCATTTGGAGCCAAAAGTTTTTAATAAGAAATTGCCATATCAATATCTTGTATTCTGCTTTAATAGAGTAAAATGGATAATAAGAAATTGTCATATCAACATCATGTATTCTGCTTTAATAAGGTAAAATGGATTGTTATGAATGGTGAGTACATATGTGTAAATGCTTACTATAACTACACGGTAATTCCGGAATGTTTTAGTGGTCCGACTAATATTATTCTGCATACTATTTACAGATCGATTAAACACGGAGACACATTGTTGAAGAGGAATATGCTACTAGCTAGTAATAATAAATTGACAAGAAACAAGGCTGCATGCATTAAAAATAGTCCCCAGCTTTTGGGTTTGGCTTTAATTTTGGTCTGAATCTCAATCAGAAACTCCTGAAATAGCAGGCACACTTTTTAACTCACCTTTTTTAGGGGCTCGCTGTAAGAAAAACGCAGTCCACCGTCCAACTTTCAGTTTCGACTTTCGACCCAAGAGAAACAAAAGTAAAAAAAGTCAATCATAAAACAACAGTACAGTATTATATGGCATTTTCCTCAGAACTAAAAAAAAAAGTAGAAGAAAGAACCCCAAAGGAACATTGGTCTACTTCTTGATGGATTTTAATTACAAAATATATATAAAAAAAAAGTGAAATTAGTAAAAGTAACTAAGACCGAAAAGAAGTAATAATTCACATCAAGGCAGGAGTTCCAACTATTAAGTTTAGCAACGTTACAAAATTATTTAATCTCATATTACCTCTCTTTTAAAAAATTTCAGAAAAGGCCTAAAGTCCAAAAATTATATAGCTACATTGTAAAGTATGATATTCTAACAATATCATGTCTAAGTCACGAAAAAACTCCTAATGACGGACTATCTAACCCATGCAATCCAATCTTTAGTATGGCGAGCTATCATACTACATCTTTTTTTAATAATCTCATTTGTTGTATTACATGGTTGACCATAAAAAATAAAACAGAAGTGGCGTTTCGATGTGAGTTTGAGAATTGAGATGGTAATATTTACTAAAGAATGTGACAGGACTCAAGATGTGGAGGTCCAATCTGATTGGAGAGAGATCCCAACCCCAAAGTTCGCAGCAACTTGTAATAAAACCAGAAGAAACCCAACGTCGAATTAATTAAGGAGGAGAAGAAAAAAAGTGGACAACAGAAAAAGCCAGAAGGAGAAGGGATAAGAAAATTGACACACTCTACTGAAGTCTCTCTATAATTGAAGACAAAAGAAGGGACCATACAAAATAATGACTGAATATCTTCTGATCTGTCAACATTTATATATATTGTCTTACTACTACTACTACATTATTATTATTACTATTATTAAATAAATTATTATTGTACCTATCTTTTTAATTACATCCATCCCACGTGACAATGAAATCTCACTGTGGTTACCTATACAACCGTCGCCGTCGCTCTGACAATTTTGATTTCCGGCGGAGTTCATCGTCTTCATCCCTGGATTTTGTTGTTGTCGTTGTCATGAGGCTGACGAGAAGGTCGGCAAAAGCTCCGACGATGAACTTGTGGGTGCTTTTTGGATTTAAGGACAAATAGGAAGCAAGAAGCTCGTGTAAGTAATCCCAATTGGCTTCTACGTCCGTCAGATCCTGGGCCTCCACCATTTCCTGCATTGACTGCCGGAAATCCAGATAAGGGTCCGGCGAATACGTCGGAACCGCCATACTTCCGCCTATGATGATGGTGTTGGGTTCCGGCGCCGGAGACGAGCTGGAGGTGGATGCCAGGGATGAGAGCGACAGCGAGGAGGAGTCTATGATTGAGTTGGAACGTCCCGGAGAGGAGAAGAAGAAGCGCTGAGATGCAAAGACGGTGGCGAAGTCCGGCGTGGCGGCGGCGTCCAGCTCGGCTTCGGATCCCGACGACGAGGAAAGGCGGTCGTTGTCATCGGAGGGAATGGAGTAAGTAGTGTACGTTCTGGAGTGGCCGCCGGAGGTGCAATCGAAAGTCAAATCGTAGAGAGAGTTGAAGTTCTTGGTGAAGAGGGATGTCGACGATGGACGGCGGTGATGATGATGATCTCCTCCGGGAGAAGATATAGTCGCCGGAGATTTGATCTTTGAGAAGCACAGATTGATGAGACTTCTTCCTATATTCCCCCCCGGCATTGTTATAATCTGGAATTCAGGCAGCTGGAAAGGTTTGTTTTTGTTGTTGTTTGTCTACTGTTCAGAGTAGTTGAGATGAGATGACCAACCCATATTTATGTTGTAAGATTTGTGGGATTTCCAAAAGCAAGGAGAAACGAATAAGTAAATATGGAAGCTCAACTAATGTCAACGTTTTTTCTACATTTCGTAAATTAAAGGAAAAAATGTTAGTATTGCTTCTACGATATAAATTAACGTGAACTGATACTGTGAAAGTGATATTGGATGTTATAATATCTATCTCACAATATCATAGATGTTATTTTTTTCCTTATCGTAGTGTTACAAATTGAGTTGACGTGGCAGTGATTAGTAACTTTATTAAAATGTATATTGGTTATTAGAGGCTTGTACATTTGATGTTTTGTGCATGTGAACACGTCAGCATCTGGAAGATATTGATTAGGTTTAAGATTTACTATTTGGTATAAGTACATTTTTGAGCCAACATGTGCTCCTAGCTAGACAAGGTATTGCACTATTAGTTAACAGCATTTTGGTCAATTCATTGTCGGGAATGATTAGTATATTATGCTTCTTAACTCAAAACTTATACTCCTTCGGTTCCGTACCATAATTATTATCCAATTTAAATTTTTATTTCTAATTCAAATTATACTAAAAGTGAAACTTTAAATTGGATAATAATTTTGAAACAGAGTAACATTTATGAATTATGATCATCAAAACTAAAGGTGAATTGATGGCCTACCCATAGAATTATGCATTCAATTTTAGCCACCGAGACAGAGAGGGCAGTTGGTTTTGGGACCTGTTTCTCCATAGATTTTGCATCAAATTTCAGCCCTACTGATTACTACCTCCCCCATTTCCAAAATTAATTTATTTCTTATTTTGTCAACCATAATTTTGAGACTGATTGTATTAGTATTTTTCAATTATTCAAAGTCAGATTCGGTATTCTCGTCTCCCTAGCTAAATAACTTCTGAAATCATAAGACCTACAATATTGACAAATTTTTAGAAATAAGACCTAGTCGAATGAGTGGTTACTAATAATAATAAGAACGTCGCTCTTTTTTTTTTTTTTTTTTAGAAACAAAAATGAGTTAGACAATATTGGCCTAATTTATTCACAACCGAAGGAATTTGATGCTGCAAAGTCTGAAATTATCTTCCGGCGATATATAGAGTATTCGAAATCAGGGAAGTGGCAACAAGATCTTACCCAAAACGCAACTAGCAAGGGATAAAAATTAAAAAAAAAAAAAAAGTAAAAGGAGATAGTACAGATTCGCAGGAAGATCATTATAGATGGAGATTACTTATGTGATTTGTACTTACGGCTCAAACGCCACCTTGGCAAAGTAAAACAGCCCTACTCGGCTATTCCTTTGTGTATGGACTATACATGGACCCGCCAAAAAAAAAAAAAAAGTAAGATTCCGGTTTCTTTCCAATTAATCCCCAAATTTTATTTTTACCGCGAGTAGCTCCGACAAAGATGAAAAAGAACAAGTTCGAGTGTTCGACAGTCGACACTATAACTTGCAAGAGTAAACTATTTTAGACAAACTCCGAATAAGAATTTGAACTTGGATCTTCTATGAAAGAAAGCGAACTCCCGAAATCAATCTCACTTACCCTAATTACTCCTCACTTCAACAGTAACTTTTATTTATTTATTTTTTTTAAGGATAAATGTATTTGGGACATTTACTATTCTCGCCAGATTTGTCCCAAATGCACATGCATGGATGGAAGTCGAACCCATATTTGTTAAGTTATTATGTTCCGGTACACCTTTGTCTCATTTTTATAGTCTATTTCGTGTTAATTCAATAAAATGTTAAAATTAGACGGAAATAATAATAATCATCAGGTACATATTATTATTGGTGTCTATGCTGCCTAAAATTCCCAAATTCGACCTTACAAACAAGGGAAAAACAGATCATAAACACTGAGCAATATAGAATCAGTCCCATGACCGATCGACGTAATTAATATTTAATAGTGCCCGAGATAGCAAAATGTGTATTTCTCGAAAATGATCAATAGTATGACCATAGCTGTAGTTGGGACCAGATTTAGTCCTTCTATATAATATATACGTCTGCATGCATGCATCCAAATAAATCAGAAAATTTTAAGAACCCAGTTTCTTTAATATTCTAAGCTTTTTTATTTTATATTTTATTATGCAATTAATATATATATATATATAGATGCTAAAATATCACTTACTCTTCCTTGTCCCAAATGAGGAAGTATCAAATTAATTAGTTTCGTGAAATATCAAGCGATTCAAACGGTGTAAGGTTGCCTTCAAGCTAAGCAATGGATGAAATTAAGCAAAGGGTCACGTAAGGAGTAGGATAGGAAAAAATGATGTCGCAACCGCAACGGTATCCTTTCCTACCTTACGGTTTTGAGTTGGCTACATCAATATCCCTCTCTATATATTCACTGTTCACCTACCGATTTAATAAAATAGCCAATTGATCACCAATATTATGGACGTCAAAAAATAGATCAATTTTCGTGTAAATTAAGATTTTTTTTTGGTCTGAAGGATGAAAAAGAAGGTGTCAATGACATTAATGGAATTTAATTTTTGTTATACGTTTTCTTGAATGCTTTCATTCAGCAACGACGTTGGCTTTGACGCTTTGTCCTTGTAGTATACAATTATGTTAAACACATGTAGGTTTTTATAGTGATAAAAGATGTATTAAATATGTAGTACTTCATTCACTTATATCATACAAAAAGCTATTTGATAGCAAATTTGAGGAAGTTGGGATAGCAATATTTGCAAGTTATTGGGACAACATTTGGTGAGCATTCAATCGGTTTATGTTTATCCAGGAATAGTCTAGCCAATGGACCTCTTCAGCAATATCATACTACCTCTTTTTTAGCTGCGGTGCCATTCCAACATCCTCAACGGCGTATTAATATATGTTGGTCCACAATCTCATAAATCAAGGAATGTGGTCGAACCGTCCTGTTGTAAGAAGAAGGCCTTCATTCGGGAAACAAATGCATAAATATACCTCCAAAAAAAAATGGAGTCATAAAGCATTAACTTGAAATCGGATAATTTTCTTACTCTAAAAAATAGTTTACGCTGAGTTTTAAATTTTATAATTATAAACAATTTTCTTAAAACAGATGATGTGTTATTTTTTTTACTATCGCATGTGTCGAAAGCATTACATGTGCGTCCAGCAAAAAATGTGTCTCGTGTACATATTATAATTTACAGATATTAGAATCATGAAGAGATATAGAGACGATTTTTGTACAGAAAAAAAAAGAGTAGGGGAAAAAAAAAAGAAGACAAGATTTCTTATAGATGGCATTAGATGCGAGCAAATGTGTGTGATTTATGTATTCAAAATAATTGGTATGTTAATCCTACACACGAAAGGAGTACAAGTTTATGGATTAAATAGAGTATAAATTTCCCTGGAAAAGCAAAGCAATTATGGAATAAAGATTAGAGGGAGAGAGAGCAGACAAGAATATAATGTATGATCGTCATTTATCAATCATCCGGAAGTAGATAATACGATCCAAATCTTTGAATATTCAAGTGGGAGAGTTTGTTGTTGTTGTTGTGGTAACATTAAGCGCTAGCTACCTACTGCATCTAAATATCAAAATGGTCCAAGTACATACATTACTTATTTTAGCACTAATTTAAATTTAGCGCCCCATGTACGTGAGATGCACATGTATATTCGTTTTTTACATATATTTTTATCTGGAAAAGATAATTCACATTACAATTTATGGATTGAGCTATTTTTATACAATTCATAAATTACAATGTAAATTATTTTTTGTGAAAGAGAAAGAACAAACTCCATAAATTATGATGAGATAAATGATGATCCTTACAGATGCATTAAAGCAAAGTATTAATTTCTTTCTAAAAAAATAATCCATATTAATTTTTCAAATTTGTACTAATAACAGTACAAAACTCAAAATTTAATATAATTTTTTTTTTTAAACAGAGATAATATCATATATAATTACATTCGATTCGAGCGCGGCACTTCCTCGTACTTTCGGCTGAATTACGGTGAAGGCCGCCGCCAATCAGCCTAGCTAGTTGTCTTCTCTTTTTAATTAAAATTTTAGAATTTGTGACGAACTTCAGCAAGGTTAGAAACTTACAACGCCTACATTGTACACACAATTCTGTCCCGATCCAGAAGTGCAGAACAACCAAGAAAAAAAAAAAAAAATTCAAATAAGTCAGAGTGTCTCATTAGGCTCTGTTTGATAATCACTTAATATAGTGACTTAATTTATTTAAGTACTTAATTAAATTAAATGTGTTTGATAATTAATACTAAAAAGTCTTAATGAATTAAGTTCTAAACTAATTAAGTACTTATAAATTAAGTACGTTTGATAACTAAAATTTTACTGTCTGAATTAATTAAGTGCGTCTGAACGCTCAATTTAATTGTGAGCCAGAAAATAAGTGATAGGCCTACCACTTATCACTTATCACTTAATTTCTGTAATGACTCTTTTTCTTTTCTTTTTTCTTTTTTTCCTTTTTTTCCTTCGTCTTTATTTCGACGCTTATTTTTACAGTGTTTTAAAATTTTTATTTTCTTTAGATGAATTAATTAAGAGTGCTTAAAGTTGAATTTATATTATGAGTATAAAAGATCTCAAACTTTCAAACTCAAATTAAACTAATTTTAATACATGAAATTTGCTAAAGAACAAGGTATACATATATATGCAATAATCTAAATTTAATTATATATTGATTATTTACCAAGTGTAATATCTACTTTCATCATAAATACCAAAAACTTATTTTAAAATCATGATTCTATTATTTAGAACAAAATATTAATTATTTTTTTATTTAAAAGAATTTTGTTTATAATTCAATTTTAATGATATTAAAATTTTAAATAACTTTCAGACCTGAATATTCAGATTCAGTCTTCAGACATCAAATTCAGACGTTTTTATCAAACAATGTAAATTCAGCCTTCAGACTTCAGACTTCAGACGTCAGTGTTAAGTGTTAAGTGTTCGGATTCAGACTTCAGTAATTATCAAACGGAGCCTTAGTTATCAGTCAATTACATTTCATAAGGCTTAACGGTCTTAATTGGAGGATAAGGGAAGTATGTTTATACATTTTTTTTTCCATACAGGAGAAGCTTGGGCTTAGAATTACATGACCACGCCTCGAAGAGGAGGCGGATAGTCAAAAGATAGTTTTCCTAAAACTATGTCCGGGGGTGCTGCCAAAATATGCAACCCCGGATTACATGATAGACCTAATTTCGTGAAGGAGTCCGCTATTTCATTTCCGTCGCGTTTTATGTACAAAATATTGACCTGTCATTGTAGCTTGAGTAATGATTTGATTCTTAGCAAAACAAAAACGTTGCTATTTGCAAAGCAACAGGGGTCCTCATCCGCATTCAATTCCTTGACAATAATAGAGTTGTCTAGTTCTAGTAGGACTTGCTTGAAATCGAGTTGCCATGTTATTCGTAAGCCGAAATAGGCTTCTCAAAATTTAACTTCCAAGACTGGGTAAGAGCCTACTTTTGCTGTAAAGCCTGAAATCCAGAGGCCTTCGTGATTTCTCAAAACTCCACCAGCCGCAGCTTGTTTAGGCGTATTGGAGATAACACCATCAGTGTTGATGCGGATCCAGGTCCAAGGTGGTGGCTTCCAGATTGGCTCCGGGTTGGAGGTGGTACTGAGGGCTCTTGGTGGTCTCTTTTGGTGATCTAATCGTAAGATTTCATTAGCAGCAGCTATGATCGAGAAGGACAAGCTCCTGGAGTTGATATAGTTCCCTGCAAATACATCTTCGTTCCTTGCTGTCCACATTTTCCAGCAACCAACTGCAAAGAGGACTGTCCAATTGAGAGCTCCCTGCACCATAGATGGATAGAGGTTAGTTAAAAGCTAAATAGACCAGTTCGTTTCTGACCAAAAGGGGGGTGCAAGGCTGCTATTGATAAGGATCCACGTCTGTCTAGCTTTGGGACAATCTCTGAAAAGGTGTAGAAGACTTTCAGGTTTGGAACAGAAATTACAGGCATCCGAGTCAGCAATATGACTTTGCTTCCTTTCAGCATTAGTCATCAGATATTCCTTCGCCATTGACCACAGAAAAAGTTTGATCTTCTCTGACCCTTTCCACCGCCATATAACTTCCCATTTTTTGTCTTCTGGCATCCAAGAGGCATGGTAAAGGGATTTAAAAGCAGATGAAGTGGAGAATATTCCATTACTCAACCATTTCCAAACTGGCCTATCAGGTCCAAGGCTTGACTCCGGTGGTGGAATCGCCAAGATTAATCCTTGTGTGGCGGTATCGATCTAAGGTTTTATGATCTCCCAATTCCAGTTGCCTCTGAAATCTACGTAATCCTTGATTTTAAGGTGTAAGAGTTTGTTGGAAATGTGAGTGGTCGCCAATTGAGCCAAAGGTTGATCAGTATAGCCATTGGTCCTTCCAAAAGGATATGGATTCACCGTTACCTACGATCCATTTGATTCCAGTCGTCGCCGCATTCCAGATTTTAGATAGGTGCTTGCCTAGGTGCGACATTCCAGAGTAACAACAGAGGCTACTTGGAGAATTAGGTGCGGCATACTTAGCTTTGAAAATGGCAGTCCATGGGGAACTCCTGCCTGAGATGGGTTCCCATGCAGTTTTAGAAGGAAGGCAACATTTGTACCTCTTAGTTTGCATAATCTAAGACCGTCATGTTTTTTCGGTTAACAAACGATGTCCCAGAATATTGCGTTGAGCTTCCTTTCTCCGATTTTCGCACCCCAAAAGAAATTCTTCCTGATTTTGTCAATCTCGTCGCTGACACCTTTAGGAATAACCTGCGATTGCATCATACATATATAGGAAAAGCAGCAAGCACTGATTGACAAAGAATTAGTATTCTTGTCATACTAATTTTATGAGGATTCCAATTTTTTATTCTTTTCTTTACTTTACAGATTAGGGGGCAAAAGGATTCTTTTTTAATTCTACCATGAATTATTGGGACTCTTAAGTAATTACCAAGACTGTTTACCAACTGGACTTGAAGGAATTGGCTGAAAGACAACGCCAGCTTGATGCCCACGTTCAGTGAGCAAAACATGACGGACTTACTATGGCTGATCATCGGACCTGAAGCTTGACAAAAAAAGGCCTAGGGTATTTTTTGTCATTGATTGATGTTGAGCTAGGTACAAGAATTCAGTTTCAAAATTGTGGTTCAATCTCGTTACTTGTTTCGGAGCTTTGTACATGGTTTGATTTTAGCCCACCACACAAAATACTCATAACTTTACAAATGAGTGTTCAGCAGCCCAGTAAAGTTATCGGGCCAGAGACCGTGTGGTGTAGAATCTTGCACAAGGTTTGCTCCTACTCCGGTGATGAGATTAAACATCTCATTTTAGAAAGGAACGTTTAGGGATTGGTCGTAGAATTTGATGCGAGACTTCCAACACCGGAGTTCGGAATACATGTTGGGAAAAATTTGTCACTTCAAATTATAATGTCCATCAGATTGACAAGAAAATTAACATGTATTTTGTTAAGTAGTGAACACGCGAAAGTAAATTAACGATTTAGACTTCTTTTCCCTCATTATGAAAGAAAAATTAACCGCGCTTTGGTTGAGACAATTGTCAAATTATGGAGTAGTGTTACACGTGCAGAATAATTTCTTAAGCAGCAACATTTCATATACTCCATTCGCCCTAAAATTATAATCTAATTTGAATTTTTATTTTTAAGTACAAATTGAACTAAAAGCGAAAATATAAACTGGACAGTAATTTTGAGTCAGAAGGAGTACTTTTTAAACTAAGCGCTCACCCGCTATTAGAACTTAGAACCGGATGTTCTTATTGCTTTTATGTAACTTAAAATATACAATATTTTTTTAACAAATTTTTGTTACTTTAAGAAAGGGAAAAAAATTGTCAAGATCATCCTGACATGAACCTTCATTCAAATTAATTGTCAACAGTGTAATTTGAAAATCCTTACATATATATATATATATATATATATATATATCGACCATTCAAAAAAAATAAAATAATGATACAACTCATCAAGTATTCATCATTTCCATTACATTGCACAAGAATTTAAAAAAAAAAACAGAGAGATTAAAATAACCTCTTACAGCAAAAATAAATCACGGAAGGAATGTTGGAGGAGTTTATAAATGTTTGAATCGGGTACGTGACTCTGCAAACTAAAGAAGTATTGATAAATCAATGTTGAATCTCTGTCGCTAAAGTAAAAGTAGACAAACAAAAAAAAAGTCTACAAAAACAATGTTTACAAAATGAACATAAAATCACTCCAGGACAATTCAGGATGCCTAAAGCTTGACATTGAACTTGCAAGTACTAGCCTTAATGCTGATGAAGCTATTGGTAGATAAACTGTCCACAATCAATGCACAATTTCCCACAATCCGAACCTTCTTCAACTTGAGGTTTCCGAGCTCAATCCGAACAGGTACATTGATCTTAAGATCCAACGGAATCCTTCCTGTTTGTTGTGCCTCCTGCAGGGCAGACAACAGAGTATTACCATACTGAGATTGACCCGTTAAGGCCACATCGAGCTTTGTCCTGTTCTGGTGCCCTTGATAAAATTTCGGAATCGGCCCTTGACAAAGCTTACTGCTTTTGTACCACACACTCAGCTGGCTCCCTTTCTCATAATAAATCCCAATCTTTTTGTTCGGATTGTAGGCCGTGATCCTTACATTAAACCTGGCGTAAAGACTTAAATCGAAATTGAGTCTCAAATCGGATATCCTGAGGTTGTCTACAGAGTAGTTTGGAATCTTTGGTTGAAACACAATGTAGATAACCGCAACAATGAACCCGAGAATGATGAGCAGAAGGATGAGGAGACTGATTGTCCAACATATGCATCTGCACCAACAGCTTCTCTTCGGTTTTGATGCCCTCCTCAAGTCCATGAATGGAAAGCTAGGAGGATTATTCTGTACATGTACATTGGAAGGCATGGCTGAGCTGGGTTGCCCTTGATTATCTGACTTGAATGATGATCCCTTTGGCACCAAAGGTCTGGTAGGTTGAGGATTCTCTGTTTTATCTTTCAATGGATGAATTTTAGTGTGTTGATCTGCCATTAGAGCTTGCTCACAAAACTCTGCTTCTTTTTTTAACTTTTGGAGCCAGAGGGTCCAGAGACCTATATATATAAATATATATTTACATCTTTTCTAAAGTGTAATTCTGTTATGTGTACAGGAAAGTCAACCTGAATGATATAAAAAATTGTGGGGGCTATCTCAATAATAGAATTGAGAGTTTCTAATTCGCTCACCTAATAACCTAACAACAGCACAGCTTTTTGGTTTAAGAAACTGGTTGGTTAGCTAAAATCATCCGTCCATTTCCTTATGTGGCCAAATGAGATTGTACTTTTGTGTTGGGTTTTGTTCTCGTGTTCAATATTGACCATCAGCTCCGTTTTTATTCTCTAGTACGTCTCTTATATTGATGCTATAGTATTGAGGAAGAGTTGCCCTGAATTTTTAAATACCTAGGATTTTTCTGGGTCCTATTCGGAAAAAGGGATTTTCTGCTAGAGGAGCATATTTTTTGGTAGCTCCGAAATTTGGATTCCCTTTCTTGAATCCTAGTCTTTGGTGAGGATTGCTTTTCAGTTAAATTTCTACCTATTCAGTATGCAATTACCGGAGTAGATTTTCTGAGATTTAAAGGATCATCATCGAAGGGCCACATTAAGGGAGTGAAACTAGCTCAATAAATTACTTTTTGTCTCATTTTACCTCTTAAACACAAAAGCAATGCATTATCCAAACAACTTTTTAATTTACTTTTTAAAATGTTGCGTTTGGTCATTACACTATTGTAAAGTCTTCATTTTGGTCACTAAACTATTGTATGTCTTTATTGCGTTTAGTCACTGAACTATTGTGAAGTCTTGCATTTGGTCATTGAATTATTGTAAATTCTTGCGTTTGGTCACTACACTATTGTAAAGTCTTCATTCTGGTCATTAAACTATTTTAATTTCATAAATAGTCACTATACTATAATACTTTTTCAAATAAAAAACTATACTATATTTTAAATCTCCTCCCAAATTCAAATAAAAAACTAAAACAAAACGTTGTCCAAACAAGCACTTAATTATCCGGGTCATATTTAGCGCAGATACTAACGTATTTCTACACCCAATGGAGCAAGGAAGCTTAAGATGAGTGCGTTAATTGAGTGATAAAAGTCGAAGCAAAGAAAATTTTAAAATTTAAACAGAAGTCGCATGAGGCTTATGCGACATCTGTACAAACATGGCAAACTTGATTATGAAGCAGGTTGCGTCTAAGAATATCAAACCGATAACTACTTATTATAAACCGGCGAAAAATCTACGGAGTAACGGATAGAAACTTGAAAAACCGAGTGATTAAATCCTTGAAAATGGAAATATATTAAAGGAAAAAGGACAAAAACCCCCTTAGTTATGTCCCAAAGACTAATACCATCCCAAATTTTCCTATTAAAAAAATTACCCCCCCTTGACCGCCAGTCAACGGCATAATTGACCCCCCTAGGGCAAAAATGGTAAAAAAAAAAAAAATGTATGTAATGACCAAAATACTCTTTTCACCTAAAATCAATTTTTTTGTGGATAAATTCTACATTTTTCAAAAACCTATTTTGTTCAACAAATTGTCAAAACATTTATTTAAGGATAAGATATTTACCCATTTTTCTTAAAAAACTACCTTTTAAAAAATAATAATAATTTGAGTAAAGACCAATTTATCTATGGTTGAATTTCTTTTTTTTAAAAATGATAGACTTTCAACCATATTCTATTTTAATTTTAACAACAACGAACTAATTCAAAACATGAATAATGTTGAAATCATGCTATTTTTTGGGACAAATTATATCCTTTTCTGAAAACAAAATTCAATCCTAAATAAATTAATTTTTTACTAAAATTAATTATATTCTAAAAAAATTGTTTTTCACAAAAATTGGTGAATGTTGTTATTCCTAAATAAATTCTTCGACGATTTGTTAAGAAAAATAAGCCATTGAAAAAAAAGAAGATAAAATGTGGATCAAAAAATTATTTTTATCTTGTCACCCCGGTCTTGCCTCGGATGGTTTACTTCCCACTGTGGTTTGCAAGCTATTGCAGTGAGCGTGAGTTTATCCATTTCTGGTGGAGTTCCCGGCGTTACCAAAAAATAAAAAAATAAAAATTTTAGACAAGATTGGTATTTTGGTCATTTTGGTTGTCAGAGGGTCAATTATGCAGTTGACTAGTGGTTAAGGGGGCAATTGTCCTTATAGGAAACGTCAGGGTGGTATTAGTCTTTGGGATATAACTCAAAAAATTTTTTCCTTTTCCCTGTATTAAATCTGAAGCAGGCTGCTTGTGAATATGATATCATATGTACAGTATAAGGCAAAATATTTTCATTCATCCCCCAAAGTTCGGTTTCATTCATCCCCCAAAAAAAAATATTTAAAAAAAATGTTCCTTCTATCTCAAAAATATAACCCACTTTATTGAAGTTAAAACAATACAATAAGACAAATGATATTTTTTTTTAAGGATCCGTTTGATAAAACTTAATTTGGGTCTGAAGTCTGAAATCTGAAAACTGAATCATAAGTACTGAATTGATTAAGTTTGTCTTGTTTGATAAAAATCAAAATCTGAAGACTGAATAAAATATCTGAAATATGAAGTCTGAACACTGAAATTAAAATATCTCAACTTATAATTTTATCTTAAAAAATAATTGATATATATATATATGAAACTATGATTATAAAGATAATAATATTATTATAAAATTATGTGATAAAAATATTTAAATTTTATGATGTAATTATTTTTTCAGTTAATAATAATATTACATCTTTATCATTGTCAAAAAAAATCACATCTTTATGATAAATATATTTATAATGGACTTTATTTGTATTTTATTTTTATATTAAAGTAAATATTTTAAATAAAAATAATAAATAAATTTCAATTTATAACTAAACACCAAGATTAATAAAAATATTTCATCATAAAACATCAAAAGTATAAACATAAAAGTAAATAAATAGAAAAAAAAATCATCTCAGAAATTCAGTTCAGACATAAGTGATAGGCCTATCACTTATTTTTAGACCCACATTTGTACTAGCATTTCAGACTCACTTAATTTATTAAGACATCCTAATTTGAGTTATCAAACGTACTTAAAGTTTAAGTCCTTAATTAGTTAAGTTCTTAATCAATTAAGTTGTAATAAAATTGTGTTATCAAACAGTGTCAATCAATTAAGTACTTAATAAATTAAGTTTAAGTGTTGAATTAGTTTATCAAACATGACCTTAATTTTGGATTGGTAGGAACAAGTAGTATTACCTGTTTGATAAACCAATTCAGCATTTAAACTTAATTGATTAAGTACTTAATTGATTGACATTGTTTGATAACATAATTTTATTACAACTTAATCGATTAAGAACTTAACTAATTAAGGACTTAAACTTTAAGTACGTTTGATAACTCAAAGTAGGATGTCTTAATAAATTAAGTGAGTCTGAAATGCTAGTACAAATGTAGGTCTAAAAATAAGTGATAGGCCTATCACTTATGTCTGAACTGAGATGATTTTTTTTTTCTATTTATTTACTTTTATGTTTATACTTTTGATGTTTTATGATGAAATATTTTTATTAATCTTGGTGTTTAGTTATAAATTGAAATTTATTTATTATTTTTATTTAAAATATTTACTTTAATATAAAAATAAAATACAAATAAAGTCCATTATAAATATATTTATCATAAAGATGTGATTTTTTTTGACAATGATAAAGATGTAATATTATTATTAACTGAAAAAATAATTACATAATAAAATTTAAATATTTTTATTACATAATTTTATAATAATATTATTATCTTTATAATCATAGTTTCATATATATATCAATTATTTTTTAAGATAAAATTATAAGTTGAGATATTTTAATTTCAGTGTTCAGACTTCATATTTCAGACATTTTATTCAGTCTTCAGATTTTGATTTTTATCAAACAAGACAAACTTAATCAATTCAGTACTTATGATTTAGTCTTCAGATTTCAGACTTCAGACCCAAATTAAGTTTTATCAAACGGATCCTTAATTTACTAGATGAATAAATAATGCAAAATGACATATCGTAACTGTACAACAATTTATTATTGTATTATTATTATTATCATTGTTTTCGTTTTTTTTTTTTAAAAAAAAGCTTGTTTTATAAACCATATAGCAGTTTTGTTTTCAGGCAACTTGGGTTAAGTACATCGTTAACAAACATACTACAATATAAATCATTATGTGTTTGTCATTTTTTGTTGTTGACCAAACCTGTCAACCTTGTTTCCAAACACATCATCATGATTTAACAGAATTTTTGTTTGATAGTATTAGTACCTTCTTCATCCACCATCCACCTGTTCAGTGACTTTCTCCAGGCTTTCTGACTCCACCAATCAATCATTCAAGCCCGAGATTCCGATCTTCTATAGCTCTTTCCAACTCCCTCGGTTCCTCAGAAGCATTTCGTCCGACTATGGTTAACTTAGACCTGTAATTCTCTTTGCTTGACATACATACAACTAATGGAGTTTGAGCACCACATTCTCTAGCACTTGCACATAAATTAAGCCAATACTACCAATTACTTATCTGAGAATTCCGACGCTTACAAAGGAAAAATTTTCAAAAACAACTTGCACAGAATCAAAGAGATTACAAAGACGTATTTGCCGTTGTTGTAATGATTCTGGTCTCAGGCAAACAAATACTACACCCACCCTTCAACCAGTAGCATCTCACATGATTCAAATCCTACTACTTCTCTACTTCTCTACATAGCTAAAGCCTTAACTTAACACTGAACTGAAAGAGGTACTCCGTCCGCTATCTTGGAATAGAGAATTATTCCCCAGATAGTCCAAAATACAATTACTAGCCCCCACATCACCATTTCATTTCTTCATTCAAGTTCTTCACCTGAAAGAAATTAAACTTTCCTTGTGGATGAATATCGAAACTGAAAAACGGATACAGATAATGATGACAATGTTTTTCAGGTGTATGCAGCAGCAACCTGGAGGCAGAAGCCAAAAACCAACTTAAAACACTTTAAAAAACCAGAAAACAGACCTAACGACTGCCAGAATCCAAAAATTTGACGACTCAGATTACCAAGTTCACTTTTCAAACACCATGTCTTTTACTTTACCAATTTATTCACTTTGTTGTTGTTATTCTCTTCCAATCACAGAACCAATCATACCAAGTGATGGGGTGTCAAGCCACACAAATAAAATAACCTACTTCAAACTACTGTAATATAAGGAAGTAAGGTCGTCTCCTCAGGGAACGATGGATTGTTTCCTTCAAATTAATGCAAAGGAGATTTTTGGATTGTTTTTCTAAACTAAGATAATGAAATACAAATAACGAAAACTAAATAAAAGAAAAGAAATCAAAGTAACAGACTTCTGACTCAAGGAACGGATAACTCAATTATTTCATTAATCATAGGCTACTAAAACTACTCTTGCAATTTAAGCATTCAACCAAAGATCTATTAGGATAGCCATAATAAATCAATTAATTTCCCTAAATTAACTAACCAAGCCTAGCACTCAATCAGTCCTTATCATAATCTGGCTGGGCACGATGGCGTTCCATACCAAACAATGATAGCATAAAAACCAAGGAAATATAGTTGAACCAAAATCTAAACAATTGAGATAGCTACAACTATTCAGACTTTGACTCATTGATTCCACATTTAAACTAACATGCATATTCAATGTCTCACCAATACACATGCTTTGTCTAATTGCTACTCAATACTGCCGGTTCTTGTCTATTACGTAACATTCAACTAGCAGATAGCACTAGAAAATAAATAACAAATCAAGTTGTCAATTTGAATGATATCTACTTTCATAACTCAATATAAGAATCAAAAAATACTTAAATCATAGGAAGAACAATAAATTAAGAACAAAACCTCATAATGGAATAATTGAATAAATCCTTTGAATCAGAAAGAAAATCCTTAACCACTCATGGATGGAAACATGGCGGCTTTATTCTCTATGAAAAATAATGAAAGTTCGGAAAAAAAAACAAAAAAAGTGGGAGGTGCTAGCTTTTTTTTTTCCTACGCGCGGCTGCTCCTTACAAAACCATGGCCAAAAACGTAACCCACGACTGCCTCTTTAAGAAATTAGGTCAGCCGCATAAAACAAGAAGAATTAGTCCACGATTTGCATCTTTGGTCCCTCAAGTTTACAGTATTTTTATTTTTGCCTCAAAACTTCTTTAATTTTTCATTTAAGTCCCTGGACGTCCAAATTAACCCAAATCAGCTCCAATCTCTTATTTCCAACTCCTAACATGAAATAATAACAAAACCAATGAATTAAATCCATCCGAGTCCATAAACTAATAAAATATCAACAATTAAAACACAATTTATGGACTCTATCACCAAGCTAGAAAACATACATGTCCAACAAAGCAAACATGGAAACACAAAACCAGCTACCACCCTTCAAGAAAATGTTGGGGAAAAAGCAACAAAATTTGTCACACCTTGAACAACATACTGAGGCACCAGTAAAGCAGCACGTGATCATTCCAACACCACCCATCAACTTCAAGAGTTATCGGGGTTATTAAAACTAAGCTGATGCAAAAGAGAAACAATTTCTAGCGAAGAAAAGAACCATAACACTTAAAAGTCCCAAAAACTTATTTTACATGGTAATGTTCGCATCAAACCGGATGAAACCACTGATAAAACCGAGAAACATCTCTTTTCATAATCTGCATATTTTTTTGAGGTGGGGTTGAATTATAAACATTAACAACCTGGGAGATATTTTCAGCTGACAGAATTAAACCATAAATATAAGATAGACTAAAATGTAAGTGCAACACCTTAACAGCACAGAGAATTTCAAAGTAACTTACGAAATCTAGAGAGAACAAAGACATACAATGTTCTTGTAATTATTATTATTATGCGAAGTGCGAACATATTACATCCACAGCAAAACCGAATATACTTGGTTCACTCCGACTCTGCTTCTATAGCTGGACGGGACATGATTGAAGTACGCACTACTTTGTTCGCTCTCTTGAATACAGTATACTTGCTGACATTACCATTTAACTTTTGCACACGATTTTTCACCCCAGAGAAACCAAACTTTCCTTTTGAATGATCGTTGCTTCTACCACATCATGAGCACTGCTATCAAAAAGATATCCACGAATGTTATGTTTCTTAAGCTGATGATTATCGGCGGCAAAATTCAACGAAGCCAGCTCTCCATCCCGCAATTGGAAAATTAACTTATCATTGTTCCAGCAGGTTAAGGGAAAAAGAAAACTCTAACAGGTCCAATGGTAAATCTTTTCGTCCATGACTCCGTCACTCCATATTTCATCATCACCCATATGTCCATCGAAAAGATATACTTATATACATCTTCAGAGCCTGCATACTCTATAAAAATCAATGCAAGAGAATCCTCCAACACTACAAGACTTGGGGCTCGCGATTCCATGTCGTGGGATTTACAAGGAATCGGCATCACCAGCAGGGTGTCATCGCACATATCAAAACAGAGAATCATTTTAGAATCAATACCCACACGTGCGGACCAATGGAAAGACCCATTAAACAGTATACCGGGAGTACCAACTTGTAAATTATTAGAACTGACAGAACTTTGCGGCGAGATTTCATCAGGCAAGATATCTATTTCTCTCCAGGAATTAGAGCTGAGATGGTAGACCTCAAAATCTTGCACATGCCGGTACCATTTTCCTCATCCATCTCATCCTGCAGATACAAAACTGAGACTACCTTATAGTCCCTGGTAAGAGTATCAAATCCGAATCCCAAACCCTGCCTGCCGCAGAAGAATCCGGGAGGAAACCTAAAGAGGCTCTCTGGAGTCTTTTGGATTCACGAGTAGCAGGATTACACAAATAGATGGGTTGCACACTGCCCTTACGCCGAGGAAGACACAAGTAGTCAGTACTTTCAGCGAGACAAACAATACCGTTGCAAGGTCCAACCATGTCCATCATACGATGATCGAAAGCCAGAATATGAGGGGCAATCATACGGAGGGAGTCACTTTTGTCGTCTCGAGAATACAATGAAAAGGCAGTTCTATTGTTGGGTTCGCAATTTCTTGAGCAAGAGATAATCGATTCTATTTTTGTGAGATGGATGGTTGAGATGCATATTAATGAAATAGGGGCTTCGGATCAAAGCATGCCAATCTTTGCAAACACACTGGGAAATCAACAAATGATTTGACAGGAAGCCTGAGTAGAATTTCAATTATGATATCCATCCCGTATGATGATGGCGCTAAACTTTACACCGGCGCTGGAAGACAATTAAGATAAATCCATAAACTAGAACAGGGAATCTGATTCGGCTTTCTGAACATTTTTTCAATGATGAGATTATCGAAATATTTTTCAAAAATATGAGTATCTCTATTTGCATATTTACTGTTAAAGATAATCATCATGAAGAGGAGATCATCAAGAAGAGGAATCTTTGTTTACCTTATGAGTTACGGATATAGCTAAGGGTTGGATTGATAAATGTTGAGTAGTTGATAACTTTAATCTTTTTATTATTATCTAGTAGTGAAAATATGTTAATTATCATGTATAGAAGGCCTATTGGTAGGGTCAAGCCAACAAACAATTTAACCTATTTCCAAACTAATGTAGTACAGGAAAGTAAGGTTGTCTCCTCAGGGAATGGTGAATTTCTCTCTTTTAAATCAAGTAACCAAAAGGGGGGTTTTGAGTTGTTGAAATAAATTGCAACCAATACAAATTGCAAACAATTGCTAAAATGATTCAAACAAATAATGAGAAAATATCTAGCTGAAGGGTTTGTATATCCACCTTGATTTGAACAGTTGATCATAGATGCAATGATATTATCATTAACTTATGAGTAGATTAGTTTTCATTGTTGGAACCTCCAAACAATTCAATCTTTCATTTAGTTCAATGATTAAGAAACCTTCATTAATCATATACTAGTCGAAAACTAATCTTGGAACCTCCAAAGATTTAGAAAACTACTACATTAAACACATAGACCCAATCCCAATTCCTATAAAACAAACCTTGTTTTATATTAAACCGGATTACTTGTTCTTATAACATAAATAATTACTTACCAAGTAATTAAATTATATTATACCCTATTTAAACAACAAACCTTGTTGTTTTATTGGTTTTAGATTATTAAGAAGCACCGAATGCTACCAGCTATTCATGAATCCACAATAATCATATCAATCATGCCATAGAACAAGCAATTACTCACAAGAAATTCAGAGAGAAACAACATTTAAATCTCACAACTATTTAAACCAAGACTTCAATACCCTTCAACCAGATGAATGAATTTAGCTACTCATCATGAAAACTGAATCACAAGAAAAATTCATTGAACAATATTACCGATTGATGTCTATGAACTCGGAAGACTCCAAAAATGAAGAAAGTGCCTTTTAAAGCCCTTAAAAGTGGAAAACTACGTCTATTTTTATTCTACTACCTACTACTCTTTCAAAAATGAAAAGAAAAGTCTATTTATATACAGAATATAGGTCAGCCGCAGCAGCCTTCTCTGAAATCCGCAGCAGCAAATTAACTTTTCCGAGATTTGCATATTGGTCCCTCAAATTTGGCAAAATTACATTTTGACCTCAAAACTTTTTCAATTTTTCATTTTAGTCCCTGTTTCGGTTTGGCCAAACGGGAATGCAGCTTCAATGCTGGAATTTCTTCTCTATAGCTCAATTTTGGACTGAGATTCGTGTGCCCACACGAGAATGTGATGTCATTGCTCCTTCTTGTGCTTCCTTGTCAAAATGCTCCAAAAATGTGTGTTTATGAAACATTTTGCTCTATCTCATCTCTAAGGACTCCTAGGAACCAAAAACATCAAAATACATAATATAAGTGCACAATCTAATCCAAAATACTATACAAATACCTATAAATAATATGAAACTTCAAGACCTATCACCTATAAATATGGCTTCTATTTCAGTCTTAGTATTCAGTCAGTCACAATGTAGCCATTTAAATCCATCTCTGATTTATTTTTTTTATTATTTTTCAAATACTTATTTTCTTCTTCGTTTCAGAGCAGGTTCCGCCCTGTTTCTGTGCCATGCTTCCGCTTATTTTTTCTTTCAAGAAATAAACCATTAGTCTACCGCTTATTTTTTCTTTCAAGAAATAAACCATTAGTCTTCTATTCCATGCTTCTGCTTATTTTTTCTTTCAAGAAATAAACCATTAGTCTACCGCTTATTTTTTCTTTCAAGAAATAAACCATTAGTCTTCTATTCGCATCTATGTTCCATGTCCTTCGATATCCCAAACCAACCAATCAAGATTAAATTCTCGTCAAAATTACTCCCTATCACCACCATGATCACTACTAACACAACAGTGAGAATCGATACATCTCGTTTCTCAACAATTTCTAACAATCAAAAATTTGAGCCCGCCACTCAAAAACAAGAATTACATCACTTACATTTTCACCATTCATATATAAGAAACATCAGTCCAACACGTGGTCAGAATCACCCAAAAAACAAGACTCATTTTGAGGAAGGATGTTAAAGATAATCATCATGAAGAGGAGATCATTAAGAAAAGGAATCATTGTTTACCTTATGAGTTAGGGATATAGCTAAGGGTTGGAATGATAAATGTTGAGTAATTGATAAATTTAGTCTTTTTATATCTAGTAGTGAAAATATGTTAATTATCATGTGTAGAAGGCCTATAAATATGGCTTCTATCTCAGTCTTAGTATTCAGTCAGTAATATAACCATTTAAATCCATCTCTGATTTATTTTTTTTTATTATTCTTCAAATACTTATTTTCTTCTTTTACATCCCAACTATCATCAAATAGCAGCTCACTGAATCCAATAAGGCAGCAAAAATAGCAAGATATGGAAGCGAAATTCACAAAAATTACACTACTGAAACTTCCGAACCCCATCGAATGAGATTAAAGAAAAAAACACACAATTTTAGCCATCGGAGAATAACACAAACAAAAAACAGAACTTTAGGGCATCAGTAATTCCGACCAACAAATGAATTGAAAAGTTCCTACGATAAATTGAGTACAAAACAGGAGCATACTTACTTGAATCCGGCCCTTAAATATCGACGGAAGAAGTGTGGAGAAGAATTTTGGGAGGACGCGAAGGGGAAGAACAGAGGATAGTGAAGAGGATTATATACTTTATTAAAAGGAAATAAGGAAACAGAAAAAGAGAAGATTATGTATATATAGATAGATATATGGGCAATTACCAAAGTTCCTGCGATCTATATGGTCACGTATTATTGTGCCACTATCATGAGAAAGGAAGCCGTTCTTGTTGTCAATAATGTAAATGCAAGTTAAAAGGAGTTTGCTGTGCTAATTAGTTCGTATCCAGAATTTGAATATGCAGAGTCCATAGTTTCTTTGCTTCTGGCTGAAATGTTAGCCACTTAGGAGATGTGTCTGGCCATTTTTTACATTCAAAATTACTCTAGAATAAGGAAATTGTGGTGGACTGAGGATACTCTTGAACATAATCATCCCTTATATTCAAAAGAGGATACTCTCCCGACATCACCATTTCAGTACTTTTCCACTCAAGTTCCTCACCCCAAAGAAACCAAACTTTCCTTCTTCATAACTACAGCTTCTACCACAGCATAAGCTCCAAAAGAGAATACATATCCATAAATGTTATGTTTCTTAGGTTGGTGGTTATCCCCCGTGAGATCCAATGAAGCCAGCTCTCCGCCGCCCATCTGGCCAAGTAAATTATCGTTGTTCCAGGAGCTTAAGGGATAAAACTCTCCTATTACTGGTCCAACAGTCCACGACTCCTTCACTCCGTATTCCATCATCACCCATATGTCGATTGAATTAGATATGCTCATACACGACTTCGGAGCCTGCATATTCTACATGAACCAATGCTAGCGAATCCTCCAACACTACAAGACGCGGCAGTATCGAATCAGGAGAGCTAGAAGCCGGAGGAAATGGTATGGCGTGCACCGCCTCTGTGTTCATATCAAAACAGAGAATAAAATAGTTATTAATACGACAACCGGCGGCCCAATGGAAAGAACCATTCAACAGGAAATGGGGATGAGTGACTCGGATATCCTTGCATTTGACCAAACCATGGGACGAGATTTCATCAGACAAGATATCTACTTCTCTCCAGGAATTAGAGCTGTGATGGTAGACCTCAATCTTGCACAAGCCAGTACCACGTTCCACATCAATCTCATCCGGAAGATACAATACTGAGGCTACCTTATAATCCTTGGCACAAGGATCAAATCCGAAGCCCAAAGCCTGTCTAGCGCAACTTAATCCAGGTATAAAATCAAAGGGGCTATCTGGGAGTCCTCGGTATTCACGAGTAGCAGGATTACATAAATAGATGGCTTGTCCACGAATCTTACGGTCATCGATAGATACATACAAGAAGCCCGTTCTTTCTGTGAGACAAACAACACCGTTGCAAGGTCCAACAATTTCCATAACAAAGTGATCAAACTCTAGGATATCAGGGGCAACCATACGAAGTGGATCAATAATTTTAAAAAGTGGAATGGTTCGAAACGGTTTGGGTCAAGTGAATATCCAAATTGAATAGAATCAACCAAAAGTAAAATAATAATAATAATAATTTTAATAGTTTCTTTGTTGACTGCCGCCAACCACCTTTGACCTCTGCCTTCGACTACGACCGGCAACAACTTCCGGCACAATTCTGACGAAGTCGCCGGAAAATTGGTATGTTTGTTTCGTTTTCTTAGTGTGTGTTTTTAGGTGTTTTTTGTATTAGAAATGTAAAAAGGTGTGTTGAAAATGTAAAAAAATATGTTGGGATAGGACAGTTATTAATAAAATAAAATAAAAAAACCATCAAAAAAATCAAACAAACAAAGCTTTAATTTTTTAGGAAAGAATTCTGGAGAAGTCACCGGGAAAATCAATTTTTCTGATGACCGTTGACCAGCACTGGCGTGATGATGTCATCATAATTTTTTATGGCATCATCGAGGACAAAATGGTTCGTTTCGGTTTAATTCGGTTCTGATATGAAATTTAACCCGATCTGAACCGAACCGATCGTGATCCGATAGAAACTTGTCTCGTTTTCGAACCGATCTAAACTAGCAGTTCGGTTCAGATCGGTTCAGTTTGGGTCGGTTTTTTGTAAAAGAACAGTCATATTCCCAACACGTGAAAGATCGTTGTATTTAGTTGATTGAATGTATAACCAGCAGTTGTCGGTATTATAATAGCACTTGCAAGGATGTCAAATATGTTGCTCAATTACACAATAAGTCATATAGTACTTGCGTGTATTGGTTGGTACAACATTTTCCATGAGCATCCCATTCGTGTTACCAGAAGCATTGGTTAGAAATTGCATCCCTCGCAGATATCTTTTAGCAAGGCTAAACTTTTTCAGAGTCCTAATACAAAATTGAGGTTTTTTAAATATAGAAAAACTAAAAATATATAAGAAATTATTATAATAGTACCAAAAAAAAATTCTTGATATATTCATTCAAAACTAAAACTTTTAGATGTTAGCATATGGTACCGTAAACTTAAATAGTGTTTTTATTCACTATTCTTTTAAAGTTTCCTGAAAAAATTAACGGTCAATTTTTTTGCACGTAAAATGCACCAGAGTTTATCGAAGTGTATTACTTGTACATCATAAAAATTTGACTCGAGTCTTCCATATTACATGATGTACTTGTGAATTTACAAAAAATTGAATTTTACATAGACACACATATAATACGGTTTGATCAATCCACGTGCATCTTAAGTGCAAAGAGTTGGCCATTAATTTTTTCATGAAATCTAACAGAAAAGTGATAAAAATACTATTTAACTTTGTGATGTCATATAATAACATCTGAAACTTATAGCTATGAAGAAATATAGCAAGTAAACTTTTTTGATATTTTTGGAATAATTTATTGAAAGATACAAAATTTATAAACCTCCTTTACCCTGATAGATTTGTAAATATTGAGCATTTGTTTTGGTGGTTGGATAGATTGTGAGTGATTGAGATTTATAAACATTGAGAAGTTCTATATTATTTTTTAAAATAATAATTTTGATTTATTGGATATAACTAACAATATTAAGAATATTTGAAAAAAAAAAGAACTCAAAATTTGTGGAGTTTAAATTTGGACTGAAATTTTGTAGCCTTTTTGTTTTAAAATGTAGCCTATTTTATTTATTTTAATTTTTTAACTTAGTATAATAATATTAATTTTTGAAAATTTAGAGGTCTTTCTTATAATCGGGCCTAAAGCCATTATTTCATTGGCTTTATAGGAAGTCCGACCATGTCTTTAAGTCGGGCCAAACAGTGTCTACCTTGGCCGTGTCAGCTGCTTTCTGCAACATTTACTAATTAGTTATTTGATGATGAATATTGTTCCAAAAGAAAAAAAGAAAAGAAAAAAAGAAAATGGAAGACAGACAAATGGTTTACCCATGGAATATAAGCCTGTAACTCGATTGGCAGGGGAAGTACAGTAGTAAAATTATCTAGCCATAGAGCATGAATCGTAAACTGATTCGGAACCGGAGATCTATTACAGAGTGCAGTTTTGCAAAAAGTTTATGGCCACTAATAGACTAACTTCAATAACTCAAAAGCGGTCAGATTTGCAGACCACAATGTGCGTGGCATTGAATGCGAAACGACTGGGAGTTGCTCCAACCGCTCCTGTGGCATTAAGAAAAAAAAAATCAAATCAAATGATGTTACTTTCAATATGACACTTTACAATGAAACCGCCATTATAGCTAACAAATGTATTATAGTAGATATATTAGAGGCCTTTTTTTTTAACAAAGAAGGACGCTGACACCTATACGATTACATTTTTAGATATAAAACCCCTATTACATCGTGTTCCAACCATAATTTAATCCGCAGAGACGTAACTTTGAATTATTGTAAATCTTTAAAACTTTGGGCTGCCAACAAAATTATATAATCTGCTACAAAATTTACTTTTCGGTATATATTATAGGCCTTTTATACTTCATAAGTACGTGAGTAACTAAAAATTAATAGACTTCACCAGCACCACAGCAGAGCATAACTACGAGTACAGGGAAATGAATTCATTTGTTCCCCAACATCGTTATCCCTTCACCCCCATAAAGTCCCTCGATTGCCATTTGCCAAGTAGTATGCGAGTTAATTAGTCAAAGAGAAATTGTGTATTTATAGGGCGAGAGGATCGCTGTTATCGGTTTCCGCAGCTTCCTAATTACTCCTTTTCTTTCACCTAATTGATGTCTTTCTTATTTTATTTCAATATTATTTTATGGATAATGATTAATACAAGAAGATCATAAACATTCATTCTTTCACCTAATTCATCTTTTAAATTTTCCATTCTTTTTTTATATTTTCTATGATTTTCATGCAATAATTTAGAATTATACATGTTAGTTATAATCCGTAACTTATAAAGAATGTAATGTCTTCGTGAAAATTTTTCAAATCAACTCAATGGAGAACAAACATACTACCAATACATTATTGTGATTCATTTCTTTACCCCAAACATGCCACATTCCACGATTTTATTACAAATGGATGATTCATGACCTAAGTAAAACAAACCGCACTCAATTTTTACTTTACTTATTCCCTAGTATTTCTGCAAGAAAATCACTCCCGGAATTTTCAATTTTCATGGCCTGTTAGGCTGCTCGTTAAGTGCCGCCGCAGTAGATAAAGCAGAAGCCACGCCGCCAGGGTGAGTAGCGCCGCGTCCGCGAGGATCATTCCCGGTTTCGGCATCCACCACTCTTTCGGCATCCTCTCCTGTCACCGGCTTATCACCAGGAAGCCTATGAGTCGCATCCTAATTCGATCAAACATTATCAGCAGTAATACTCCTAGTTCTCTGTAATAAGCTACTTCCTCCGGTCCTAATTATAAGCACAAATTTGAACTAGCTTTAGTATTACTTACGTTTCGAGATTATTATTCATTTTGAATTTTCATTTTTAATACAAATTAAATTAAAAGTAAAAAATCAAACTGATTAATAATTTTGCAACAGAGGGAGTATTAATTTGTGCCCAATAATTAGGACAAGGGAGTATACATCTTACAAGATAATTTCTTGAACCATAAAATTGCTCATTTCTTATCGAGTTATAACGAAACAGGGGAATTTGAAATATACCCGCAAAATGTCTCCAAGCTTGGTTTTGTCTTGGTATCTTTCAATCAATGGATTCGCATTCGCAGCAGCTTGAGCTTCCGCTCCAATTCCACCAGGCATTATTTGACCCAATCCAGTAGCTCTGACTTCAGCCGCCTGTATAGCCGCCGCGTCACTAGCGTCCACCGGTCTGTTACCGGCTGCAACCGCCGTAGCCTCAAGTGCTTCTCCGATGGTGATTTCACCACCACCCGATCTACCCTGGCCTTCAACTTGACCGCCGCCTCCACCAGCACCCTTCGTAGTCGCATACCCACCTACGACCTCGCCGCCGACGGCTTCCGCGATCACACGGCGATCGCCGACAACCCTTTCGGCGATGGTGATGCCCTGATCTCTGGTGATATCAGTCGCTTCATCGTGTCCGACAACGCCGATATTCTCGTTGAAATCGGCGGCGGATTGCATGACCGAAGCGGGACCTCCTTTTTGAGTCTGTCCCAGCACTATGTTTTCGGCAGATTGCATCGCTGCTGCATCTCTTGGTGCAATATTCTTGGAGGCTATTTCACCTGAGACGTTGAACACATCTCCATACATAATTCCCCTGTTCTGGTCCCCTTGTGGCTGTTCTTGACTCATCTTTTTAATTTCCTGAATCAAACTCGTTATTAGGAATTTAATACTCCAGAACTACGATGAAATTACTATGATTAAATTTTTGAAGATTATTCCGATCAAACCTTCCCATTAGCTTTCCGGTTTATATGGTTCATAAACAGAGGATTGGCTGATGCTTGAAGAAACAGGACGAAAATTTGGAGTTACAGGTGTTATGGTTTGGAAGGGAACACTTCAAACCTGATGATACAGGTGGTGGCATTTGGCATGTTACGTTATACTAATGACGCTAACTTTCTAGTGACTGGCCTTCCAGATTGGGGGAGGGGGTGGTGGTGTCGGCATTTCTCTCTTTACTGTCATCACCGCTTTGTATAAACACCAACAATTGACTTTATCTGGGCTCTGGAACTTCCCCTATTCAGGGTCACAAGAATTCAATCATTTGAGTCTAGTTCTCAATTATTGCTTGTGTAAAACTGTTAATACAATAGAGACTTTTCTTCAGTTAATTCGGCTCCAAATAGTTTGCACCTATGATCCATCTCACTTTATTCTCTTTGACTTGAAGATACTTGAGAAGTTGCGATTGTTTTTCATCATAGTAATACATTATAGAGAATTGAACATCACCCATGCAAAACCTTCAAACAAACTCTTGATTTCTCAAATGAATTTACAAAGATTATTTTTGTTACAAGGAAAAGTTTTCAGTTCTCTTGGGAATAAGCTTGTCCTTTATTGATATATACACATATTATACATATGGACTTTCATTTTAATTTTCGGAGCATCGATCCGCACTCCAACTATTAAGAAGCCAATGAAGGTGTGTTCTTCAATATCTCAGCTATGAATCCTTCAGCATACTCCTCGTCCATAAGCTTATCAGCCGCAGCCTACCATGCATTGATTAAAAAAGTCAATCCCAAATTCAGCAAAATTGATTAATACGTTATCAGATCTACCTCCCTAATAATTAAGTTGATGCTGAAGAGTCCAGTAGCACTCCTTCTTTCCCCCCTCCCCAAAAAAAAATAGTCCACGTTGTAAGTTAAAAATCATGCTATTTTTAGTACAATTCATAATTTAAAATGTGAATTATTTTGTTTAGACGAAGAGATTTCAGTATGTATACCTCCAGGATGACCTTAAGGACGATTTTATCGTCATCTCGAGTAATCCGGCGGACTTTACGGGCTGCTACAGATTGGATTTCAGCTGCTAAGCCACCAGGCATTAATCTTTCGAAACCACTTTCTCTCATTTCTACAATGAAACTAGCTCCTTGGTCATCCTCCCCGGCGGACAGGCCCGCCGCTTCAAGTGCTTGTTCGACTGTAACTGCCGTTGGGTCAACCGGCGAATCGGGAACGGAGCTCGTCCTCGTTATGATCACCAGATCTTCTTTCTTTGAAACTGAACACTGACCCACGACGTCCTAGCAAGAGTATCATTTTAAAAACCCGACGATAAGTAAGACCAAACAAAATTCATACATTGGCTGCAAATAAAGTAATAATAATGGCATTATACACCTCTTCATCAACAGCTAACTGGGTGATGATTTGGCCGCGACTCTTTTCTCCTTCAACGGTTGCTTGAAACATGATTTCAGCTTGAGAACTGCATTCTTGGATCTGGATGAGCCCGATCACTGTCCCGTCAGCTTCCAGCCCGGCGGCTGCATCTGCAGGCGGTGATGCCGGTTTCTCATCTAATTGAGAAGCAGAGACAGCTAAAACCTCCCCGGACTTGATTGACTCTGTTTCAGGTTGACCACCTTGGCTCATCATTGACTTTGACCAATGTGGAACTGGATTTGAGTATCAAATTCTTCAGTTCTAAAAGTATGAGATCCTGGAGTGAAGCAGGCAGCTGGGGAACTTTAGCACAATACCACCGCCGAATCCGTGCGAAAGACGTGGAATTATGGGTTCAATTACACGCGTCTGCCGATCGCAAATGTGGCATGCTCGGCAGCTCGATCATTGCCCCCAGCACAGAAAGAGTTTCGTTCAAATTGTATCATTTTACTTCTTGCAGTCAATGAAATCAACTTGACTTAATCACCAGTTTTTTTTTTTTTTTTTTTGTAATGGTAATCACCAGTTATATGCACTTAAAACTCAATGAGGATATTTTTCGGGACAGAGATTGTGTATAATTTGTCATAAAATTTCATGTCATCCGCCAATTTACTAGCATTTACATCTTACAAATCAGAATTGCTTGACCATATATTTGGCCAATTTGTTGTCCCATACGGAACGGGGAGCTCGGATTTAGAAGTTAGAATAGCGCCAATCTATTCACTGCTACCAGATAATATCACCCTGTTAGTGACGCAACAACTCAAGAATTCTCTATTCCAAAAGCTTACTTAGATTTGGTGTGGTCAATCTGTGTCTTCCTGTAATATTTACATACTCCGGCCGCCCTATTCAAATGGCCCATACCAAAAACCGGACAAAGAATATTTCGGAGACAGTATATGTATTGAACTGTTTATAAGCGAATTCAAAAGAGTGGATTTTGGTTTCCGTCGACTACATCGTCGACTTTCCTACAAAAACGAAAAAGTAGACGCCAACAATATTAACCAAAAATAAACACTATTTGACCTTCGTATTGATACTGATAAATGAACGAAAATTTCGAAACAACAAAATTTTCAATATGCATTCAAAAATTAGTGGTTATATTTTTTTTTAAAAAAAAATCGCATCTCATCTAATTTTTATTCGAAAATCTCATATCACATACAATTTTTACTAAATAATGTAGTAAAAAAATGATTGTGCACTATAACAAAAGTTCAATACAATGAGTGTGCATTATACAGAGTTCAATCCTTAGAAAGATTGATAAGATAATGTAAGCTATTAATTATTTTTTATGTCTTAGAAATGTAGTCCACATTAAATTTAAAATTTTGAAAAGGAAATTTAAATTGGGTTTTGATTTTGTAATTCTTTTGGACAGAGAGTGTACAAATCTTAAAATTTGATGTAAAATTATTTTTATAAATAAAGATTATATTAATTTTTGAGCATCAATATCTACGTTGTACTTTCAACAAACACGATGGCTATAACTACTGTTTTCTGTGTGATATGTCTATATCACGTACGATCTTTTTCTGTTTTGCATCAAGTTTGGTCCGTAACAAGTTTTGAATCGATGGTGAAAAGTCGACATGATAATATAACATGCTGTAGTAAATGAAGTGAGCGGCTAGTGTTAGATATCCATTTATTTAGCTAGGGGGTAATCCTACACAGCAAAAGTGTCATCTTCACAACGTACGACGACTCCATCAGAGGGAACAATATTTACATGAGAAGATCAAAAGAAGAAGTTTTCCTAAGTGCAAACTTCTCAAAAATCCCTGTTGACCTTAGCAGCCGCCGTGACCGATGCAGCAACACCGCCGGGAAAAGTAGCCAAGTCCGGCCTGTTTCGAGTTTCTGCTGCCACCACCCCTTCTGCATCCTCCCTCGTCACTGGCTTGTCATCCACAAGCTTACTCGTTGCATCCTAACATCATTATTATCATATTGCAAATTACCAGAAATTAAACACATAATAATCACTCACGCATCATAATCCATTCAATTTACCAAACAACTAAAACATTAATCAACAACATCGCAAGTTCCAAAACCATATACATCACCGAATTTGAAGAATTGAAGAAGTAGTATTTTACCTCCAGAACAGCACCAAGAGTGATTTTGTCGTCATCCCTGGTAGTCCGGCCGGCGTTATGGGCGGCGGCGGACTGGGCTTCAGCTGCAATCCCACCGGGCATTACTGTGTCAAGACCAGTTGCTCTCATTTCCGCAACGTGAATAGCGGCGGCGTCCCCTTGATCCAGCACTTTGTCCCCGGCAGAAAGTCCGGCTGCTTCCAGGGCTTCCCCGATTGTAACCGCCGTCGGATCAACTGGCAAATCAGGAACAGTTCTAGTCCCCTTCACATCTCCCTCCTTTGGCAGAGTGTATTGGCCCACAACCTGTTACAATCAAAAGCATTTTATCAAACACGTAACAGATACCCAACAAAATGAAACGAAGAATCCCATTAATGAAAAATTACAAACCTCTCCGCCGACAGCTTCGGTTATGATACGGCGGCCGTCGATTTCAGCTTCGGAGATGGTGACTCCGACGTCTGTGACGAAACTGGTGGCTTGGTCATGACGAACAACACCGCGCCTTTCGTTTATGTCGGCTGCGGATTGCATAACTGAACCAGGACCGCCTTCTTGGACTTTTCCGACCACTATATTTTCAGCTTCCTGCACGGTGGCTGCATCTCCCGGCGCAACCGGTTCGTCGGCTAATTTACCGTGGACATCGAAAACGTCACCGTACTTGATCGGCACTGGCTCCGTCTCCGATTGAGGACGGCGCGGTTGATCTTGACCTCCTTGGCTCATCTCCTCTGGCTTTGACTTTGATGGATGATCTACAGAATTCTGCAAGTGAAATTGCGAATCCTTAGGTTGAGTCAATTAGTCAAACCACCCAGCAAGATATCCTTCTCCTCGTCTACAGGGTACAGGTTACAGAGGAAGGCGGTGGGGGGTTAATCCTGCAGTCCACGCGTCAGAAGATGTCCACGTGTTTAGCACAGATCAATTTCACAGTAGATAAATTTTAAGTTTAGTCAATGTTTATCTGTGCAGTTTATCCTTGCAATTAGTCATCAATTCATTGTTTTTGCGGTTGATCCGAGATGTATTGATTTTCTTTGGTAGGTTGTCTTAAAATCCTGAGTGTTTTTTTCCTCATTGAATACTTCAATTAACTTCAAGTTGTCCTCAAAGTTGTAAACTACCTTTGTCAAATCAACTTTCATGACATTTTTGTTTAACCGACTTATTATTATTCTCGTCGAGAAAAAGAATAGTCTACTTTCGACTCTATTGTATAGGACGCAGCGAGCATTTAACTTGTAACAGTTATTCCCAGGTGGAGAAATGAACACTGCATGTTAGCTTAGAGATTTCATTAGATTAGGTTGATTTGATATTATCTAGAAATTAATGATATAGATTTGGTAGGAGACTAGGAGCCTATCTCTTTTGTATAAATACATGATTGTAGTTTATCCAAATACACACAAAACTTTCCTCAATCCTGGTAATTCAGCCTCATCTAGTCTCGATTAATATGTCTGATTTGGTTTCCGTTAACACTGCAGAAGGTAGTTATATGTCATCAAGATACACTCCTTTCGTCCCAAATTTATTATTTAGCTTGTACCAAAAATAATTTCGGTACAAAAGTACTCCGATCCTTATTATAAGACAATTGATTTTGTTTTAGATTTCACCTAAGATATTTTTTTAATTAGAAAAAAAAACTTTAAAAATATATTTTCACATTCGTTATGTTCTCCTAATTATTAGGAAATATTTTTTAAGGTTTTTATTTCAATTAAAAAATATCTTAGATGAAATTTAGGACAAATCAAAATGACTTATAATAAGGACAAGAAGGAAGGAGCATTATTTTTTTCATCCACGTTTTTAAATAAAGCTTGCTCACTTTAAAAATGGCAGCAAATAGTTCTACTTAGTAGATTGCATCAGCAACCATTACGGGTTATTTGGCTTTGATTAAACGTAATGTATAAATTAAGTACAAAAATCTATATGACCTCCCAAGCTTTTCAGTTCACTCTGTTTCTTCGAGGCTATAAATGTTCTCTCATGTGTGGGATAGATCACACTTAGAACACGTAGCTTCCACAGTCTCTGATCATGAATTTCAGGTATTTCACTTTAAATTTGTGAGCTCCACGAGTACCCTCAATAACAGAATATGTGCCTTTGACCAAGTTGCAAATGTAAAGATGATATGGTCCACTCAAAACTTGTAGTTGAAAGTGAGTCAGATACTTGAATCAGCAACAAAAAGCCATAAATCCAACACACAAAAAATTCGCTCTTTTCATCATCATCACTATCAAAAGGGTTTGATGATTTTCTTTTCCAAGTGTTCTTTACCACCTCGCATTCAGCTCCAAATTAGAAGGCATGATTCACTTACATAAAAAAAGTGAAAGCAAAACTGAAGCTAAATTTCTAAGCACTTTATGAAAAAATTATCAGAACTGGTGGAGTTCACAAAATCACGGACACTGAAATTTCACTTTGTTTGATCTTCAATTATAAGCTCTGTTAACCAAATAAATAAATAAATAAAATTGTAAGCTCTGCAGAGGAGTTCTCCCTATCCTATCTTTTTGTCACCATGGAAGCCAAGGTCGATCGTCAACCACCACATACACTGGCAATGGCAGAGGTTCAAGGAAAGTAAAGAACAAATTCAAGACCCCACAGCCCATCGATTCAAACGTAATGAAAAAACCCAACCAAACAAGCATAATCCCTCACCACCACCACCTCTAACCGCCTCAAACAATGAGGGAACACGCTACGAAGTGGAAGATCAAGAATTCAAGATGGATATGAAGAAGATGGTAGATTACTACAATGACAAACACCATCAGGGAAAATGCTTTGCAGCTGCCAGTTACCAGTTTCCAAGAAAAACTACAAGTGCAATCTAAAGAACAAGCTACACCAAGTGATCAGTAGGTTTGTCCCTTTGTGTCCTCAAACCGGTTCGACTGAAAACTACCAGATGAACATGCACTTGTGGAAGCCAGTCAGCTGAATAATTCTTCTCCAGGTGCCAAAAGTCATTTAGGCTTTCCTGGTATTGTCAATTTTCAAGCCTAACTCAAACATCAAGACCAGCACAAATAGGGAGAAGCTAGGAAATTTAATTGCAAGGACACATGACACTGTTAGGTCAAGCAAATGTGAAAGAAACAGTGACCACCTTCCCCATTTATTCCCCACTGCTATTCATACAGATAATTGAGTGGTATGGAGAATGATAAAGACACATCAGTGTCGGGAGATGCAGTCAAAGATTTTAAAGCACATGATGCCTTGTATTAAAGCATTTACAAACGCCAACATTTACGGAGATGAAGAAGCTTTTCCAACAGCACAAAAATACAAGGTTCTTAGCAATAGTACCAAAGAGATTAATGCTGATTAGCATCAACTACTTTATCGTTCCCAATGTAAAGTATCCCCAGAACTTGTCCTAGGTTTCATATAGTCAGCTTAATCCTTCAGATTTCACAATTTTATCAGACAAACCACCCATTCTAACTCTAGAAAATGGATCTAGTTCACCTTTTAGGTCTTGCAACAGGAACCTAAAACTAGTTAATACCTTGGGCAGAATTCTACTATGCTAAGGTTGTAGCATTTAAGTCCCTATGAAATCACAGTTTCTTGATAGCTATACACGAGTAAAGTGGCCACATTGGATGGATAATAGATCATATTAGCTTCCCTCAAATAGCATAGAGGAGATTGCAAAAAGAAAACAACTAATCAGTTAAAGCAGAAGACTTCCAGTGGGTAAAATTGTGCAATGTCAGGTCAAGAGCTACACTGAAACAAAAATTTAACAGTGAGAGGAGGCCATTAGACGGCAACGATGAAAGATAAAACCTATGCAAAATTCTTAGTTCACATAAGATAATACCTATAGCGAGTTCAGCAAAGAAAGTCAAAATAAACAATTCCAAGAATGATATACAAGAACAGCAGGCGTCCATGGTAACAAACTTCCTTTCAAATTTGCGACAACTAAATTTGCTTCGGTGCTCTTATCTACAATTCTAGAGAAAAATAGATGATATTTCAGTCAACATTCTCAAAGGCAACGCTCTTTCTGATGAATGAAGGTCATATAAAGAAGACATATTCTTCTTCAAATATACAACCTCTGGTTTGACAACTTTATTGCAATTTAGGAAAAACTGCACTAAGCCCAACCATGATGGAATTATTTTCAACTAAACGAAGTTCAAAGTAGCTGGAAGAACAGAACAAGCAAAACATTAGCTCATAGCAGTGATGGTGAGCTCTCCTTTAGAAATCAACATAAAAGCATCCAGCTACTCTCAAATCTGAGCATAAAAGAGAGTGAAGGAGTAAACAATTTTGTGGGGGGGTGAAAAAGTTACTGTACAAGAACAAGGTGTCCTGCCCCTCCACCGATATCACCATCTTCGGCTTCATCGTTGTCCACTCCATCGCCGCCTTTGGGTACAGTGACAACCAGCTCCCCGTCGGTGTAAGCTGCGGTGGCCATCTCCGGCACAGTGGACGCCGGCAGGCGAAACCTCCACATGTCGAACTCCAATTCATCCACAAGCGACGAACCGACATCATCGTTTTCCCTGATCAAAATCTTGGTAACACCAGGGTAGATCTCCAGCGTGTGGGCCCTGACGTCGTTACCGACATCGTCCGTAGAAACCACGAACCTAAGATAACTGGCGGTCTCCTCAATCGACACGTCAGCATCGGAGTGAAAGGGAAGCTCGAGAACTTTCGCGAATATGTGAGGCAGCCTCCGGAGCTTCTTCTGCCGGCAGGCTATGGCGTTCGCCTGAGAGAGACTGGATGCGATGTCATACCGGAAGGCTATGTTCCGCTTCCTCGGCACCGGATGGACCTTCATGCTTTAATCGGACCAACAAAAAAACCAGTAAACCCCAAACGAAATTTCTTCCAAAACCCACCAATTAATAACAGTACAACCAAAGGAGTGAAATTGAATTCAAAAAATCCGCTCAGTAAATGTTAGAATCGAGTATGAAGCTAGAATAGCAGGGCTCGGTGGAGTCAGGAGTGAGCAATTTTATATATGGTACTGGAATATATATTTATTACAGGGGATATAATATTGGGGAAAAAAATATGGCTGCTTTTATGTGAGAGAATCGGACGGTGATAACACTGATAAAAAAGATGGGGTTTGGGGGAAGAAAGCTGGGTGCAGGAGGGGAGAAAGTTCTTAACATTTCTAGTCTACATTGTTAAAATTTCTTCTATTCTAGTCCTTAAGTTTATGAACTAGAAAAGTGATTTGTGCTCTTGAGTTTTGAGATTAATTACCATTCAAATCATATATAAGAGATGCACGCATGCTTATGTACGCAATATTTACACGACGAGATATAAAGAAACATGTTCAGTTTCTATCGGTTAATGGGATAAAATAAATTCAAAGATAAAGTTACGAACTTATAAGCTTTTTGGAATAGTTTGGTCAAATGGGCAAAATTCTTAAATAAATTCTCAGTAATTTATGAAGGAAACAGGTAAAGTACTTGTCGTAAAATCATGGCAATTGAAAGATCAGGGACTGAATTTTCTTTCCATCGAACATTGAGCACTTGATACTGTTAACTCTTGAATATTAGGGACTGCCTAATGGCTAGCTTAGCTTGCTTGTGTGTATAAGTATAATCATATAGTAGTAATTAAACGGAGTACTTATCCCGATAATTACTGGATAATTTGGTCGGTCCATCGGCTTTGTTAATTATCTTTCGTGTACGTGGGACCGTTTGGATACAGGTGTTCATGATTTTTTATACCATTTATATTAATTCATAAAAATTGTCGAACCAAACTGGAATTTTTTAGGTTAAAAAAATTATTTGATGTAGATGGTTAAATGATTCCGTTTATTCAACGAAGAAAGTTCATTAAGATAAACTACGTTTTTCGGCCATTTTTTTTGGGTTAGGTAAAAACTTTATTATAATCCTACACAAAGAGTAATATTCTTGGCAACGAATTTGCCATTGTTTTCTTTATTCCGTTCATAAGTTGCCATTACCGGCTATGTTTTCCCCTTTCGGTCACATAAGTATCTAACTTTTTACCATTAAAAATAAAATATACTCATTTTGTCTAAAAAAAAATCACATCGAATTATAATTTTATAATTTAATGTAAATTATTTTTTATGACAGATATAATAATATATAAGATAATTTACTTAACAAAGAACAAAAATTCATGGATAACCATTAGTTATCTTATCACATTATCTAGTCAATATTTGTTACCTTCCATCTTTTTCTTTTGGACTCTAATCGATCCTCATCAGCCCAAATTCACGATAAAGTAGCAAAAGAAGAAAGGAGAAAAAGGGAAAATATATATATATATATTAGTGGCCATAATTGTTTGGGTTACTTCGTGGGGAGGTTCTATATGTCCGTAGAATCGATTGTACGTACAAGTAACTTTTTTTCATTTCCACAAAAACTATAACTTAATTTTAAGAAAATACATACGATACTCAAATTAATACACATTCATTAAGTGATCTTAGGTGATATTTCAAAAGTAATCTTTGATCTAGGAAGAAATAAATGAAAAACAAATTTACTCAATACAAATGTAGCTGATATCATTACACTCGTACCTTAGCAGTGACATTATTTCATCATTTTAATACTTCAGAAATTTTGACCATTGGAAAGGACTCGATTGAACGTAAGTCTAAAATAATTCCATGGGTCTAATATATTCACTAGAGTCAATATTCGGTGTGATTTCAAGTTTCAACTAACGTATGTTGCTATTCTAGTATTGGCAATTAATTATTATTCTCTTGCTAGTCATAATTATGAGGCATGAACTAAAATTAACGATATAATTAACGATAATTATATCTTACAATTAGGACTAGAGGGAGTACTCTGTTAACTACGTACACAGACAAGAATTTTGTCATTGTTAACAAGTACATTTTTTTTTAAAAAAAAAAGAAAAAGAAAAAAGAATCATGGCAACAAAAATAGAGGTGCGCTCAAAATAAGAAAATAATCATTGTAATTTTTTTAAAAAAATAACATTTCTCAAAATTTAGGTTGAAAATATGTTATATAGGTCCGTAGGGAAAGAACATATAGTATTAGCCAACTAAAAGTAGTGTACTTTTCGTTAATTTATACTAGGTTTTAAAACTTTGTGGGTAAATTGAATGGAAGTTAAGTTGAATTGATACAGAATTTGCAAGGGTCTTTCTCAGACGACAGAGAAGGACAAACGAAGAAGCTGCAAAGAAATTTCCCAGATCATTACACATTATATACCCGGTGAAGAAGCAGGCAAGCAGCTGATGCTGATCCCTAAATCCACAGGTGGTCGTCGTGGTCGTCGTCGTTAATAATATGACTAGTTTACCTTTAAGCCGTAAGTCGCAAACTTACCTATTTCGACAAAACGTCCAATCGTTATTCCACACGACAAAAACACTCGCCCCCAAATGATTAACTATTTTTTGTCAATTAGTCCGTATTTCGTATCCCACCAAATTGAGAATGAATTATTGTGAAATTTCGTGTTATAAGAAAGTTCAACATAATTTCAACTCGTCTTTATGAATATCAATTCTTTTGAGTTTATTTAATTCACGTCATTCCTGATATACATCGTTTATATTCACTTTTTCTTTTCTTCTTTTTTTTATATAATCAAGAATGGAATTGTATTCTCGTATCGTTCTACGGATTTGACTATTTGACGTTAAAGAATTCTCCTTTATGTTGTCGCGCTTGGCACTTTTTCTTGTTTACTCCCTGAGATTGTGGTCATGACGAGATTGTCTACTTCTTACAACAATAAGCTTCAAGAAAATGATAAGATAAGTAGAAAACGAGCGTGCATGGGTTCAAATTGCTATATTTTTTTTATAACACGTTATATTATTATTTCTGTTGCCATCACACAAAGTAGGGTGAGACTCCCACAACAGCATACAAAGTGTGTCTAATGCACAAATTATATCTGATCACCAGAAAGGAGAGCAGTTTAGGGGAAGGAAAGTGTAAGAAAGGGGATTCAAACCTTGCACCTTCTCTGGCCCAACACAAGAAGAGCTTGGTGACCACTAGGACAACACCTAGTGATTGGTTCAAATTGCTCTAAATCCCATAAATTGAACCTTTTTATTATATTTTCTTCTATTTCAAAATAATTACTTTTAAAATTATGAATTTTTATTTCGGGCCGAATGAAATATATCAGCCTTGAATTTAATTAATTTAATTAGCAAATTGAAAGGTCACATTGAAGTTCCGGTGGTGTCATTTCGTGATCAATAGACGTAACACAAACAATTTTGTCCCACCAATTTGCTTATTCAGGCAACAAAAATACTTTAACTCGTTGTTTTTTGTTTTCTTAATTAATCAAGTTTCCATTTCGGATGATAGGAAAAAACACAAACGCAACCAGACGTGTGATGCGTCATCTTTCACATCGTACTTTGTCAGTACCGCAAAAACCAATAACCGCCAACATCCTTACAATCACAAGAACTGTATTTTTATTTTATTTCTATTTTTTTGGATACACAATTTCAGCCATGCAACTGATGAAGCTCAACTCCTCAAGTTTTCTCGGTTGCTGATGTTCAATTTGTTATGTGTCAAATGCAAGGATTCATAAATTGGCATTGCAATTTGAAGATCGCAAATAGCATGCAAATTGGAAAGATTTATTGCAGATTTTTAATGGTCGTTAGGGAAGTCAATTTTCACTTGAAAATGTCGACCTCGAGACCTCTCATGAAAAAAGCTCAACTTGAAAGTTCAAACTGGTCTCTATTATAAACTTCAAAGGTGTATATAACGTGAAAATAAAATAATAGACCTGAATCAAGTATTATTAAGTCGAACATATTATATCATAAGTGTGAATCGATTCATTTAGAGTATCATTACTTGTTATTATTATACTTCATTCGTCCCAAAATTATTGTCCAGATTAGATTTTAATTTTTAGTTTAAATTATACTAAAATTAAAAATGCAAAGTAAACAATAATTTTGAGACAGGTAAGTAATAGAGTGTTACATGTATGTGAATATACGATCTTGATCTCAAAATTTCGCTAAACATGAGGCCAGGGACATGCCTTGAGACATTTTTGGAGGGATAACTCGCAAACATGATCGCATGAATCTGCATCTCGACCTCGTTTGCCCATACATTTGCCTATGACGCATCGGGTGGATTTACGCCCACATTCAACTAAACAATTTAAAAGTGCCCCTTTGTCGTCCCTGGCCGTCAGTCCTACTGATCCCTCAAATAGTGGCACCACCAACAGAAGCATCACCACCACCATAATGGTCATCGAGTTCCTTTTCTTGATGTAAACAACCACAGCCATATTTGATCAATTAAGGTGAGTGGGAAAGGTTTTCAATTTGTAGGTATTCATATGTTATTTTAGGTTCTTTATATAGGCTGAGCATGGAAGTGGAGTAATTTATTAAACACTCGTTCCGTCTAATAATAATAGTTTTGTTTTTTAAAGTAAAATGGGATATAAGGGAAGTAGAAAGTTGATTTTTAGCTCTAACGTAACTATAATTTTGTCTAAAGAAGAAGGATAACTGTTCAGTAACCAGCATAATCGTTTAGCTTAAGTGTACGTTAATGCAGTAATTAAGCATCATGCGACATGCATGCCTCTCTATACTCTTTGGTTTAGTCTTTGGATATGAACTACATGCATTGTGTGACTGTGTGTGCAGTGTGTCAACAACCAAATGAGGCGTTTTTACTTATTTTCTTTTGCACGCAGGAGAAAAAAAAAATTAATTTTTTTCGGTAAATTGTAAATTTTCATTTCAATAGGTCAAATTCAAACACTTTTAAACTTATCATATTCAAACAACCTGTGAACCTATCTTTTCGGTAAAAATGGTAAATTTTAATTTCAAAAAAAAAATGTTTTTTTTTAACGTAACTCTGAATTTTCAAAAGTTTCATTAATAGCATTTGAGTTGATTTCTCTTCTCAGATTTTTAAGGATTATTATTTTTGTTAAAGATAATGCCAATCATTTTTTGGCATTCAAAGGTAAACCTAAGGGATCTGGATTTTTATTTTTTTTTTGAAAGAAATAAAAAAGCGACTTTCCTTTAGATTAACTAACCTCCCTAAACATTTATCTATACCGACTTATAGGAGAATGCATTTCGGGTGATAAGTATTACAAACGCAACTCCAAGTTACTCAGTTGGATCATATTATACGTGATAAACAAAGATAAGTTTAACACCTTTTTTTAACAAAGATAAATGTATGTACAGCATTGTATGAATTATTTATTGCATTTCATTCAACTTAATTAAATTAATAACTATAATTCTAAGCATAAAATTGATGTAATTACATATCTCGAAGCAAACCGTCGACTTTGTTGTCGACCTCTTCCAAACGACGGGTAAGTCGGCGAATAGGGTTTTAACAAATAGAAGGTGTTTTTTAGTTTTATATTAGTATTAATGATGAGACACATTGGATTTTAGTGGTCGTGACTTTTTTTATGAACCTTCCAGTCATAATTGTTGGACAGACGAAAAAGTCGACCCAGTAATTTTAACAGATATTCATGAATATTTAATTTTTACTTTAGTTCTCACATGTTGAATGCTTAAAACATTATAAAATTAGCAATTAGAAAACTTAATAATGATAACTAACGAAATTTTTAGATGGGTAAATCCCGTCCGTATTTTAATGGGCACTTACGGATATGTGTTAATTACGGACGGGTAAATATTAGGTTTGGTCTTTGGTCCCACGTCGATTAAATTATAATCTCTGCATTTTTTACTCTCAATCGGCTCTTTCTTCCACCATAGCCGCCACTCCCGCTACCACCCCACCTCCACCTCCACCTCCACCGTCACCTCGTGTCTGTTTTATTATTCTTCTCTTCAGTAAGCTTCTAAACCTTGCTGATCCGTACCTTCACCTATCTCTTTTAATTTCTCCTCGTCAGCTTTGGTTATCAAGTCTCCATCGATGCTTACAGTATTGGGGCCATATTAAATTATTCACTTAGTACTGCATTTTCTTCTTGAAGCCTTGTTGCTGCCACATCTATAAAACCATTCAGTTTGTGTGCGTGATAAATTTTGATATATACTTGTTCCTGCATTTTGGCTTGATACTCTTCTCTTTTGAACCAGAAAGAAAGGGGAATTTTTTCCTGATTAAATCACAAAATTTTAGAAACAAGGATTGCAATATGAGTACTTTGGGTATGCTACTTCCGGTTTCTACTGTATGCCGTGAAGCAAACAAGGATTGCAACAAGGTTTTGCGTCATTATCTCCAGATTGACTGACGAAGGAGATATCCCATTGGAATCCCAATGGGCATTGGTATACACATTTTTCAATCCCTACCCAATCCCAATTCCGTATAAAATAATAATTGAGTAATTGAAATCTCATGTCCAATTATTTCCTGCCCATTAAATATCCTCCCTACTCGCCTAATTACCAGCTCTACTTGAAACCAATATATAAATCCCTTGTGTTACTCTTCTCATTGCCAATTTTTGTTGTAATAATAGTTGTTTGAATCCCACATTGATGTCGAGTGACATTCGTGTGCGGTTTATATATCTTTGGATTATTCCCTCTCACAAGGTAGATTTTGAGGTGGTCTCCCCAAGAGACATGCCAAGTAGTATTTATATATCTTTGGATTATTCCCTCTCACAAGGTAGATTTTGAGGTGGTCTCCCCAAGAGACATGCCAAGTAGTATCAGAGCTGGTTCCCAATGACCCGCGAAAAGGGAGCTTGTCAAGTAGTATCAGAGCTGGTCCCTCATGGCCCGCGAAAAGGGAGCTGATCCCCATGGCCCGCAAAAAGGGTTACCTGATGTACATATAATTTATCTATTTTTAATATATCTTTACATGAGATTTTGCTAAAATTTTGAGTACAAATATGTTATTTATGTAGTTTAATCTTCAATTATACTATTATATGAATTGTACTCAAATGAATAAATTTTTGAAATTTTGAGCTAAAATAAAGAAAAAGGACTTGATTGAAGATGAAAGAAACCAAAGAGGAATAAGTCGAAAGACTTGCAGACATGGAGGACTAAACTAGCAATCTGGACCTTTAGCTTTTGGTGGGCCGAGAAGGTCTTGAACTTTAATTGTCTTATGGGCTGGAGAATTAATTGTGGCCTGCTTTTGGAGCCTAAAGACAATAAATGTGGGCTGGACATTTTGCTTGAATTAAATAAAAAGGTTAAGCAAGCCCATATTTTCCTAGTTCATTTGGACCAAAGCTTTTGACTTTGTCAAGAACAGAAGTAATTCCGTTCTGGAAAAGGAGATCAAGTTCAATAAAAGAAGAGAACTAAACTCCGACGAGGATTCCGATCTCCGAAATGAGAGAAATCAAGAATATATATTCAAGATTACAACTCAGTAAAGTTTACAAAATGAGCTGATCGATGCTTTTGAAACGTTCCTTCACAATATTTATAGTAAACTGAATTAACTATATACTGATTAAACTAATGACTGCATAAGAATAATTAATGCTGCTTAAAACCGAATCCATTGAAACGACAAAGTTCCTGCTCCACATTTGAATCCACCACCACCTCAACTTTGGCGCGCATGACATTGCCCTTCTCTTTAAAAACAACTTGCCTCAAGTTGTAAACTCTGGAAATTGGCCTTTGATAAATGCATCATCCTCCCAAGATGAATCTTCCATCTCTAATCCCAGCCACTTAATCAACCATTGCACCACCTCCTGTGATCTCCTCATGATGATCCTTCTTTGCAAAATCCTCTCAGGTTGTAAAGCACATTCCTCAGGATCCTCCAAATCAGGCAAATCTGAAACTTGAGTTGGGACAGCTCCACAATGTTTCTTTAATAAGGACACATGGACTACATGATGTACTCTTGATCCTTCAGGTAATTCCAACTTGTAAGCAACAGTTCCCACCTTCTGTAAAACTTTATAAGGGCCAAAAAATCTAAATTTCAATTTCAAACAGCTCTTGTTGACAACAGTTTGCTGCCCTATGGCTGTAATCTCATATAAACCCAATCACCCACTTCAAAAGTTCTTTCACTTTTATTCAGATCAACATAGTGCTTCATCTTTTCTTAAACTTTAGACAGGCAATCTTTTAGTTTTCCCATCACTACCTCTCTTTGTTGAATCATGTCAGCAACAGCAGGAATGACCATATCATGATATGATCCAAAAGGAATTCCAATTGGTTGATAACCGTATAGAGCCTGGTAAGGAGACATCTGAGCACTGGAATGGAAAGAGGTGTTATACCACCATTCAGCTAACACCAACCACTTCTTAGACCAACTATTAGGAGAAGAACTGCAAAAAAACACCTCAATAACTTTCCACACACTGATTAAGTCTCTCAGTCTGATGATGGTAGGCTGTACTGATGCAAAGTTAAATTCCCAATGAAGTGAACAAAGCCTTCCAAAACGGGCTTGTGAAAATCTTGTTTCTGTTTGTCACAATGGAATCTGGCAATCTATGGAGTCTGTAAATCTCTTTAAAGAAAACCTCAGAGATTTCTTTAGCAGTAAAAGGATGCCTTAGTGGTAAGAAATGGTCATATTTAGTCAATTTGTCCACAACCACCAAAATGCAATCATATCCATCACTAGAAATAGGCAATTTTTCAATAAAATCCATTGCAATACCCTTCCAAGCTTGCTGAGGAATTGGTAATGGCTGTAAGAGTCCTGGATATTGCACATGTTCAGGTTTACTTGCTTGGCGTACTTGACATTCCCTGACATATTGCTCCACTTCTTGTTTCATGTTCTCCCAGTTAAACAAGCTTCTAATCCTCTAATAGGTTGCCTTCTGTCCATAATGCCCTCCCACTGATGAAGCATGAAAAACACCAAGCAAAACCTTCTTAAAGCCACATGTATTACCAACAAATATCCTGCCATTTACTTTTAACACCCAAATTAAAAAGTTCAGGATGATTAAGTTGATCCAATGTAGCATCCAAGATTAACTGCTCTGCCTTCTCATCACCCACATAGCTTTCAGCAAGTTGTTGTAACCACACTAGTTGTACAGTAGTAAGAACTTTAACTTGATCATCTTCTCTTGACTCCTGTCTAGAAAGAGCATCAGCTGCCTTATTCTCCTTCTCTTTCTTGTATTGAATCTCATAATCCAATCCCAACAACTTCACCATCCATTTATATTGCAGTGGTGTATTCAAGTTTTCTCTAACAAATACTTCAAGGACTGATGATCAGTCTTGATCACAAAATGGTTTCCCTGCAAATAATGCCTCCATTTCTTAACAGCCATCACTAGAGCTAATACTTCCTTCTCATAAGTGGACAATGCTTTATTCTTATTACAAAAAGCTTTGCTTAAATAAGCAATAGGGTGATGATCTTGCATTAACACAGCTCTCAATCCCTCTCCACAAGCATCTGTCTCCACTACAAACTTCTGAGAAAAATCAGGCAGAGGTAATACTAGAGCTGTTGTCAAAGCTGTTTTCAACTTCTGGAATGATTGCTCAGCTTTTCCATCCCACTTAAAACACCCCTTCTTTAACAAATTTGTTAATGGTTTACTGATGACACCAAACCCTTTAACAAATCTTCTGTAATACCCAGACAAACCAAGAAACCCGTCAACTGTTTCACTGTTTTTGGAATTGGCCAATCAGTGATACTTTGAACCTTGTGTGGATCCATATACACCCCCTCCTGAGAAATCACATGGCCTAAATATTCCATACTTGACTGAGCAAAAGAACACTTAGATATACTTGCAGGACTGTGGTTAAATGTTTAGCATGTTCTTCCAAAGTCACACTGAATACCAAAATATTATCAAAGAACACCAGCACAAATCTCCTCAATTATGGTTTAAAAATCTGATTCATTAAGTTTTGGAAAGTTGCTGGAGCATTGGTGAACCCAAAAGGCATAACTAAGAACTCAAAGTGGCCATGATGTGTCTGGAATGCAATTTTTGGGATGTCTACTCTACAAACCCTAATCTGATGATATCCAGACCTTAAATCAATTTTGGAGAACTACTCAGCCCCTTTCAACTCATCCAAAAGCTCTTCAATCACTGGACTTGGAAATCTGTCTTTCACAGTAAGCTCATTGAGATGCCTATAGTCTGTACACATCCTCCAAGCACCTTCCTTCTTCTTTACCAGCAATACGGGTGAAACATATGGGTTATTACTCTCCCTTGCAATTCCTTTCTTCAAAAGGTCCTCAACTTGAGCTTCAATCTCATTCTTATGTGTATGAGGGTACCTATAAGGCTTGAGTTTAAAAGGTATTGCACCAGGTTTCAAACAGATATGGTGATCAATTGTCCTCTCAGGTGGTAGAGTAGTTGGCTCTTTAAACACTTTCTGGTATTTCTCTAGTACTGCCAAGATCTCAAGAGGTATAAATTCATCTTGCTGCTCAATCATTTTTACCAATTCCACATTATCCAACAGATTCAAAGCTATATTTGCCTCAGTGGTTCCACCCCATCTCATCCTTTTATCAGGAGCTGCAAATTGATATTCATCTCTGGACCTTTTAGGATTTGAATGTTTGATATTTAGCTCTATCTCATCTTCAGTGGCTAAAGAATATCCTTGTAGCAGAAATCTTCTTCCACCTCTGGTGAGCTCAATCATGTAATTGTCATAATCAAATAGTACTGGACTGAAATGTGACATCCAGTCAGCTCCCAAAATCACATCCCAATTTCATAATTCTAAAATTAAACTGGAAATGGTGCTTTTGAATGGACCATTGAGTAGCAGAACAGATTATGTTGTTCTTGATTCTATAGCCATCAGCTACCTTAACATAGTAAGGTTTGACCACCTTCCTGTTTAACCCCAACCTGTGAGCTAATTGGTCATTTATAAAACTTCTGACAGCACCAGTATCTACTAGAATTCTCACATGTACTCCTTTGATGTATCCAAGGATAACTATCAATCTTCTTGGCTCATCCTCATCTTCCTCTCCAACTGCTTCTAAGGAATCATTCCCAAGTTATGACAATACATAACTCAACAGTTTTACCAGACCATTTCACATTTTCAAGATCAACATCATCCTCTACTATTATCAGATTCAGGTGTTCCAATTTACAGACATGGCCTGGCCCCCATGACTCATTGTATTTCCAACACAAGTTATTTATCTTCCTGAACTGTTTTTTCTGTGGTGACAGTCTCTTAAACATGCCATTACCAGCCTTCCCAACTCCTTGCACAGCTACTTTTTCCCCAACATTAAAGCTTTTATTATTAGTAGCTACTGAAAGTTTAGGTTTCAAGGCTATGGACAATGTCTTTTCCTGTGACTGTGCAGCTTGAAAAGCTCTCAAAACATTCTGAGGTTCCATAAACCTAACAAATGGTTTAAACTCATCCTTCAATCCACTGACAAAGCTGGAAACAAAATAAGCTTCACTCGAGTGAGGATTCACACACAGTAATTGAGATTTCAACTCCTCGAACTTATCATAATACTCACTGATGCTTCCCTTCTGAGTTAGCTTATTAAATTCCTCTATAGGATCAAGGCTGTCCAAATTTTTAACTCTTTTCAAAAGCTCTGTCTCAAACAGTTGCCAAGTAGCATTTAGATAACATTTCTCGAAACTTTGAAACCATAAATCTGCTTTTCCATCCAAATAATACTCCACAGAATCCAATTTATCATCATCAGTCATCTTATACATCCTAAAGTATTTTTGGCATTTCCGGAGCCAATTCTGAACATTTTCCCCTTCAAATACTGCCAATTCTACCTTAGGTTTTGGTTTCCAAGGTTTCTTAACCACTTTTGTTCATTAATATCACTTTCTTCATCATAAGCTTCAACCTTCGTTTTCTGTTTATAATTCTTGCCCACATTTTTGCCAATTTCTTCATTCTTACAAGACTTAATACCAGAAATCGAAGCAACAGAAGGAGAATCAAGAATTTTACCCACACAGCTTGTCGATCTAAACCCTGTGTTTTGCTCTTACTCCATTCCTGTAAATCTCGCCTCAATTGCTGCAAATCTTTCCTCGAACATCAACATCATCTTCAGAGGTAGCTCCTTCTCCAACCTCGCAAGATTCTCGGCTGATTGACGAGCTAATTCCGTCGATAGTGCCATTGATTTCATCAATTGATCCTGAAATTCTTTCCTCCAATTCGCGAAGTCGTCTTCCGCCTCGTTTGCTGGACTAACAACACGAGTTGGCGCCATTGGAAGCCCTAACTCCAAGAACCTTATAGCTCTGGATACCAAATGTCAAGAACAGAAGTAATTCTGTTTTGGAAAAGGAAATCAAGTTTAATAAAAGAAGAGAACCGAACTCCGATGAGGAATCCGATCTTCGAAATGAGAGAAATCAAGAATGTATATTCAAGATTACATATCAACTGGCATGGGGTCAATGTTCCCAAGCACTGTTTTGGAGGTTGGCTTTGTTGGCAAAACAGGTTGATGACAAGGGATATAATTAAACAGTTGAGTATGGCAGTTGATGATTAGAGTTGTCTGTTATGTAGCTCTGATAATGAAACCCATGAGCATCTATTTCAGCATTCCAGGTTTGCTTAAGATTTATGGAAGGAAATTAGTGCTTGGATGAAATTTCCTAGCAGCTGGACAGATTTGAAAAACTGGCAGAGACTGTTGTTTGTGTGGAAAAGAAGCCCATTGAAAAGAAGAATCCTATATGCGCTCATTATAGCAGGTTATTATTACATATGAAAAGTCAGGAATCAGCAACTCCATGATGGTAAACACAGTGAAGTAGAAACAGTGTTTGAAAATATAAAAAAGGAAATTAGATGGAGGTGTCACTACAAATGCAGAGCTAAGAAGACAAAGGATAAAAGAATCTTGACAGAGCTAATGTAATAGTTCAGTTTTGAAAGTTAAGTTTCCATTTAATGTTATTTGGCTTGGTAGTTGTACAGGGAATAGTCATATATAGCATGTAAATAGGTGACGTTTTGACAGTTTTGAGAAGGCAATATAATTCACATTTTACATAAAAAAAAAAGATTACAACTCAACAAAGTTTACAAAATGAACTGATCGATGCTTCTGGAACATTGCTTTACAGTATTTATAGTAAACTGAATTAACCATATACTGATTAACCTAATGACTGCATGAGAGTAATTAATGCCGCTTAAAACCGAATCCATCAAAACGACAACGTTCATGCTCCACATTTGAATCCACCACTGCCTCAACTTTGGCGCGCATGACAGACCTCTTGTGCTGCCCCTTTGCTGCAATTACAACCGAGAAGAAATAAAACTAATTCGCATGGGCCACTACAGAATTGGATCCACTCTTCTTTCTTAAGAAGTAAGCCACCGACAAAGGCTAAGTAGTACTATAAAAAGGTGCTGGTTCTATTGTTTTGGGGGGACCGGGTGCACGAAAAGGAAGCTGCCATTAGGAGCAATTTGGACAAAGTTTTGAGCAGTGGTTGTGTTCTTCTTTCCCGGGTTATGTCGTTCTATTTTATTTATTTTTTAGAATAATGTGTAGCAGCTAAACATTTTTAATCTAGAGTTTTGGATGTAGCCGCCATACTATTTAATTTAGTTTAATTTATGATTGCGATTTTTTTCTTTAATCAATATTTAAAATTCTTATTTTTATTGCACGTGAGTATTTGATCACCACTTGCATACTTTAAAGGTGTTTAACTGAAGGAACGACAGTTGAAGGTTAGCATTAGTTCATGGGAATATTAGACTTAGGTAGTGAGCCACGATAGTAGGAACACTGCCTTTGCAACTAGAGATTCTAAAGTTTTTAATATACTTTTATTAATCACTATAGTCACGACAATAGTCATAGGGTCAGTTTAAGTAATAGAATTATGTTACGACAGTGAATAGTTCTTAAATAGATGAATCGTTGTGAGATTAATGAATGTCCAAAGTCACGTATCTATAAATTGAGTTAAATTGAGTAGTCTGTAGGTGAACCCTTCGCCCTAGGTTTTCTTCTATTTAATTGTTTAAATCTTAGATTAAATTTAATTATTAGTTTATGTTAGTATAAAATATGATAAATCATTAATCGAAATAATAATAAAAAATAGTTTGACCTGGTATTTGGTAACCTTCTCTATGGGATCGACCCTACTTTCTGCTTTACTACCAGTATAGTGTTAAGTAGGTAATTAATTATTTGACTAGTATGACGACGGTTTGTCACTACCTAGAAGAGGGTTACCCGGAGTCACGCAGAGTGTGAGTCGCCGGAGGAAAGGGCTACCTGCGAAATGAAGCCGCCATGAAAAGGGGTACTTGTCCCGGAGTGAAGCTGTCTAGAGTGCAACCGCCTAAACGTCGGAACGGAAACGTGGTGGTATATAATGATAGTTGCTTGAATCCTATATTGATGTCGGATAACACTGGTGTGCGGTTTATATGTCATTGGATTTTTCCCCATCACAAACTAGATTTTGAGGTGGGTTCCCCCAAGAGGCATGACATTTGTTTTGAGGTGGTATTACACGTGTGATTATATAGGTCTTCAAATAAACCAAATCTGAGATGCGCCTTCAAACAAACCGAAAAAAAAAACGAAATGGACCCTCGAATAAAAATCAAACCTGAAATGGGCTTCAAAACAAAGTTTCAATGATGTAAAGGGGGTTTGAGAAGAGGTGTTAAAATTCTCGTTGATAGATATTGAATACTGATCCCGTTGCGTCACTTAAAATTGAATACTGATCCCGTCTGCCTATATCATACCTAGTAAAATGGACAATAAAATCACAATACTAGATGTAAATATATTGATATAAAAGTATGTATATATGTTACTATATACATTAGAAAGTCATACTGGAATTGTGTAAATTCATTTTTTTGTTTTGTATAAATGAATATGTTACTATATAAAACCAAACAAATCACGAGGAGAAGTTGTTTCAACAATTTTGTTTGAAGAAAGTGAGGTAGGTTTAACGTTTCAGTGGGTTTGGTTTAATTGATAAGCAAAAATTAGAAGCATACTACTTGCAAAATCTGTCTGTTTATGTATTTTGCAATAAGGAATGGGAGCTGATACAAAAATAAAATAAAAATCCTTCGAGTAAAGTATCCCAAAGGCCCCAACCAATAATAAAAAAAAAATAAACTCATTGTCTAAAAACTGTTCATTATTAGCAGTGACGAAAGGGGGATGGGCAAACCACACCCATTCTGTTTCTTTAAACATTAATAAAGGTACTCTAATTTCTTTTTATAGAAAATTAGGTAGTATTTCTACACGTATTATGCTCACTCTTTGCAAGGTTATGATATGTGACGAAACTTATGATCATTTCGCCCTACTTGTACTCGAATGTTTTTATATATGCACTTTTCTTTATCAACTTTTCAATGTGACCCTTTTTTTGTTCTTCACGTAATTTGCTAATTCCTATCTTCATCGGTTCTAAAGACTTTCTATCAAATTCTTTTTCTTTATATTATTAAATTCTGGACTTCAATTTTGTCCTGTGCACTAAAATAGTAAACATTTGACAGTCCAAACGACCAAACTCCAGATCCATTTCTGACAAGTCCTTAAAACTCCAGTCCAGACCGGTCCATTTTAACCTATATATATATATATAGATAATGTTCAGACAGCGACAGATAAAAAAATAGTACAGTATAAAATACTAATAAAATAGTGTCAGTGGCATATCAGTAAGAAGGGATAAATATCAAGGCTAATAACGTAAAACACACTCAAATAATATCGGCTAAAAAGAAGATCTCCCCACTCGCCCACTCGCTTGTCTTCTCTCTCCTCCACGCACGCTCCCTAACAATTAAATACAACTCTGAGTGGGTTTTCAGATCCGGGGTTACTCTGTTCAAAAAAGCTGTGCTCTCTAATGGCCTCGTTCTGAATCCAAACCCTTTTTACCAGTATCTAAACATAGATTTGTATGCATATATAGAACAAGAAAATTACAAAAGGACAAAGGAAAACTAGCAAAAATATATACAAAAAGATTTACGCCTTTGAACTGGACCATCGACTGGGAGATGATTTCACTTTAGCACTGTTTCCACTCTTCAGGTAATTTTTCATTTTTATTGGTTTCCCCGCTTTATTAATCGGTTTGTGTTTGATTAATTTATTGGGCTGTGTTTCATTTGGTGATTTGTTCGGTTTTTTTTTTTTTTGGGAAAAAAAAAATGAATAGATCTGAAGCAGGCCAAGAGTGTGAATTGGTGTCTGTGGACAGGGGGAAATTTTATAGGAAATACATGTTCTGTGTCTGGTTTGGGATTTATAAAATTGATGTTGATCTACTTCGATTCTGGTGGTTGTGGCGAAGATCTAGAAGCTTCTGTTGGTGATTCATTCATTTCTAGCATTTGAAACTGACGCCTGATCGTTTAACTGGTTGAGTGCTTTGATTCAGTGATCTTTTTGAGTTGTTGTTTGGGTAATATTGGTTTGTTGGAATTACGATAGTGAAGCTTGGTAGCAATGGAAACTCTTGTTGTTGTTGCTCATCATCGGAATCAGTACTATAGTAGAAGCAGAAACAGTGGACCAGTACGATATGGTTCCTTCGAGTCGCCTCCTTCTAAGGGTTTTCGGGGGATTAACTGCCGTACTTTTCAATCTGGTTCGGGGATACTCCCAACCCCATCATTTAATTCATTAACATCTCCTGTAGCTAAAAAGGCTGTTTCGCGTTCTCCTTTCCAAAAGTCTCCTTCGCCACCACCGTATTCTTCAGTTGGTTCGCATTCTGAGGAGCCTAAGAAGTCGAAGAGACCGGTCAGGAGTAGCCCAATACCTATACCATTTAAGCTGAAAGTGGGTGTTGGTTCCAGAAAGTCGGCTTCTTTGAACAGTGGGTTTGATCTTAGTTTTGCAGAACGCTGGGCTGGCCCAGCATATTCAAACTCTCCACCTCCTAGTTCTCTTCCAATACCCAAATTTTCTGTTGCCCGTCCCAAAAGAACTGTTTCCCTTGACTTGCCCTCTACAGCCTCTGATATTGACTTCCGCCCCATTGCCAAGTCTGCCCCTGTTTCTCCTAGGCGGGAACGCAGCCCCTCCCCAAGTGATATGTTTGATGATGGTATTGATGGTGTTGATTCTGCGACCAAGACCCTTCGTCGCATCCTCAATCTTGATCTAACAGATGAATGAATGAACACCGGGAGCAAGCAATGCTCCTGTAAATAAGGAAGTTACTTTTTCTTAGCTGGATCAATAGTAGAATCTAGATGTAAATACTAGTAAAATAAATCAGTCTGCAGCTTGTCTCAGGGTTGTGGCTTGAAGTTTGTAGCTTTATGTTACCTGTTGGTTTGAATCAGTTGTGCAAGAGTAAGGGTGCCGTGTTTGGTCAACAATCTCCAGACATGTGAAGATTGATACTACTGTCTGGTAAGACATGGGTTCGTAGTTTGGATGCTGCTAGAAAATGTGATAAATGGTGGTGCTGAGTGCCTTTGCAACAGAATGGGGTCTCCTTGACTGGAAATTTGATGTGGTAGGCTGGTATATATTATATGAAGCTGAGAGCTCGGCTTATCCCTTGGGTGTGGGGACTGAGGAGGCATATTTTAGTTATCAGAAATGATGGTATGAACCCTCTAGTGTGCCTCACTGAATTGTTTGTTCATTTTCCCTTTGGCTGGAGTAATTTCCTAGTCTTGTCTCATATTGTCTATATTGTAGGGTCCTAACTTCGGCTGCCTAGGTGCTTATAGGGTTTGTTTGTTCTAGTCTTACTTAGATAATCCTTCCTGTTCCCTCGGGATTTCTTCATCTTCTCATCTCTTTCCTATCCTTTGTGTAGGTTTGTAGCTACAATTTCCCTGTCACAGCTATCCTGTAGCTACCTTTTTCTAAAACCTTTTTACCTTCAATTATAGAGTCTAATGCTTAGTCTTTGCTTTGCAAAGCAAAGCTTCAGCTACCCGTTCCAGTTTCTCTAGTTTTTGGAAAGAGAAACTGGGCAGGGTTGTAGGTTAGTTTTGTTCTGCTTCCGCTGTACATTTCAGTTTAGAATGAATCAGTTGTTGGATCAGTAAATCAGTCTATGCAAGTAGCTTCACACTATCATGTATATGGTAGTTTGCTGTTGGAGATGGTTGTTTGTACGAAGCTTCAGAAGGTAAGTTATACTTAAGCTTCATATTATTTGCAATTTATGTTTGTATCAGTTTTATACTAACTCACAACACTTGTTTAATATTTGCCAGTTCTGGTGAATCGAGCTATGGATGAGGGATTGTTGAGGAAGCCCATTCTGAACTAGCACCCATGCACCACTCGTTTTCTTTAGTCAGTTTCTTTTTCTCGTTGGGGGTGGGGGTGGGGGTTGTTTGGTTAAAGGCTACTGTGGACCAGATGTGCTCTCTGTTTCGAGGCATTTCTTCTAAGTAGCGTTTTACCCATGTTTTCTATTGTCATTTTGTCCAAGTTGTTTGGTTTTGGTAAAAGGCTTGTGTTGAGTAAAGCTACTGCTGCATGGAGGAGCTTCCTGCTGGAGGGTTGACGGTTGTTTTAGTATTGTTATGGTTTATTGTCTCTTTAGTTTCTTGTGTAGAGTAGAGGTGATCCATGTAATGTGGCTCCTTGTTTAGCCTAGTTACTGATCACTTACATGCTCTACAATCTACATTATGTGTTGAATTTCTAACTGTTATGGACAAAGGAGTCTCTTCGTATACGAATGTCTTGTTTATGATCAAAATGCTAAAGGTTGCAGTGGTCTATGATATAATTCTTCGGCATCCTTTTAGTATAAAATTTGATTCTCTGGGATTTATTTCCACCATGGAAGTAGCCTGAAGTATCTGTGCTCTATACCAGGGTGTTATATTTATTTGCAGACTTTATGGTGCCGCGTTTTAGGCATAAGAAATTACCTAGCGTAAGATTGTTGAGCATCATTCATTGTGTTTGTGAGCTCGGTAAGGGGGCAGGTTGATATTGATCTTTTAATGGCACAGTCCAAAACTTTGGAAAGTTCATATCTGCCAAGAATTGGTTTTACTAGCATATGGACATGATTTATTTAGTTTGAAAGCATATGTGAGGAAGTGGTACTGAAAACTAGTGTTAAATAGGATTCTCTTTTGAACTACACAGCAAAAGTTGGTACTCGTATTTGGATCATATTGTTGGCTGCTTCGATGGGGGTTGAAAGTTCATATTGGCAGGAGTAGTGGGAATCTCCCTTTATCATGTCACCGTTATTGTGATTGCTTTGGTTTCTGGATATTGTTTCTGTTTGAGGTAGAACGTATCGGGTAGCCATCAATTTGCTTTGCTTCAAGGCTGTTTGTTTATGCTTCTTTTAGAGAATTGTTCTTTTAATTCATTACCCATCCTTTTAAATGTCACAGTTCAAGTAAGTTCCCACATAGTCGGTGAAAATGAAAATCCTTGTTATGGCATTCAGTTTTGAACTGACTAGTTGTGACTAGTTTTAAAAATGGAGTGAATAATTGTGTCACATGACATGCAAAATCTAAGTTCAACAACAAATCATCATTAATCCTACATTAGCAACTTATACTGCTTATGGTCCACCTCCAACCGGTAAGAGTGTTAACCTAACTTTTATTCTAATCTTTGACCCAAAATTTCACAACTGACGGGACCTGTTTTATAGCTGAAGCTTGAAAACGCAGTCTGCTCCTTTTTTAAATTTTTATTGTAACTGGGAAGACTTGCTTAAAGTTGAAAAAGGACTAGACTACTAGAGGTCAACCGAAGTACTTATATCTAGTTTTTTCTTCTTTTTATTTCCCCTTTCAGCTATATTTCCATTGACTTTTCACTTTTCAATGGTTATCATCTTAAACCATCTAAAGACTGGTGAAATTTTGGTAATCTAACCAACCAATGGATGATCACTTGTGATCACGTTCCCTGAATTACCTAGTTTAAGGTTATAAGATGATAGGTTAAAGTTCAGCCCTTCTCTTGCTTCACTTCGGTTTCGATGTCAAGTTGTTGATGGTTCAATTCCATTTTGATGCTTTATGTTTGTAATCCTAATTAACTACTCCCTCCGCTCGGTAATATAATACATTTTGATTTGTCTTAATTTTAATCTAGTACGTATTTGTAATTGACAAAAATACTTTAAAAATAGTTCATAACAATCAAGAGATCACAACAAATGTGAAAATATATTTTTAAGGTTTTTTTGTCGATTAAAGATATAGTACATTAATTGAAACCTAAGACAAATCAAAATGCCTTATATTAAAAACGTGAGAGAGTACTACTTATGGAAAAAATGTGGAACTCCGTCTCCAACAGGTTAGAGTGGTAACCTAACTTTTCTTTCTGCTCTTTGTCCCAAAATTTCAAAAACTGCAAGGACTCATTCATAGGTGAAAGTACAATTGTGTAATTGTATAGAGAAAATATTCTAAGTACTAGTTGTATCATATTTTACAGTACAACAAACCAATCTACATTAACGATAAACAATTAATCACTTTTGTAGTCTTCATGAATTTGAATCAGGTTCCCTTAAAATTGTAGATTTCTTCATAACTATATGTGATTTATACTAACGTTATACAACAAGTGTACTGAATAATTTCTAGTATAATTGGGAAGAGTAGCTCAGCATTGAAAGGATTGGAAGTCAAACGAACTAACGAAGTAAACTACTAATATCCTCTTCTTTTTATTCTCCCTTCGAGCTTCGTCTCCATTGACTTTAACTTTTCCATGTTTATAATGCCAAACCATCGGAAGGCTGGTGAATATTTTGGTAAATCTAAATAAAAAAGTATGATCATGATTCATTATTCTCTCGAAAATTAACCAATTAATGCGGAGGAAGGTTTCCAGGCACACATCACTACTGGAATGATGTGTCATGCATCAAAACTATCTCTTAACTTTAAACGTTTAAATACGAATAAAAAATATTAAAAATAAATAAATATGATTAATTTCTTATCATTTTTTTTTATCTTTTGAAAAATTAACCAATTAATGCGGTGCAAGGTTTCCAGGCACACGTCACCACTGGCATTATTGAACACATTCGAGCCCATTGTTTCAAATCTTTTGCAAGTTTTGTTTAACGTCTTTTATTTTATCCATTTGATTATACTCCAATCAACCCAAATAAAGTCCTAGTTATCGAACTATTTTAATTTTGTAAAAATATGACTCTTATAACCAAATACATTAAAAAAAAAGAAAAGAAGATATCACACAAGAAGAAGTCTAGAACACAATCAATGGCTTCAATACATGGTTTACCAAATACTTTTACATTATCTTTTGCGTCATCACAGCATTCACCCCTCATTTTATTATGTGATTTTAGAAGTTACAAATAATTGAGAAGGGACTGAGTTGAAAAAATAAAACCCCACAAATTTGAAGGATACGTACAATTGGACATTAAAGAGTTTTTATTATTATTGGCTTATGTACTAGATTACACTTCACAATCGGATCCTCCAATGACCAGTAGTCAAAGATTTGTGCAAAAACTTGCTATCTTCTTTCGTTATGTTCGTTCCACTTAGAGAACCAATGAAGAAGAGTAACATACAAAATTTAAAAATGTTCATATAACTTGATTTTCATCAATCAGTAAATCATCATCGTCGTCTTAATTCTCAAAATCCTTCATTTCCCTCCTCCACAATCATTTCCTGGCTGCGGCACTCGTTACTGCACAATGCCTTTTCACCCCTGCAAATAATTACACCACAAAACAAACATGTTATCATTAGACGGTAAGAAGTATATTCAGTAATTTTACATGCAATCATTACAATCGATTATGACCATTCTCTTATGAGTTATTGGGGTTAAAAGAAGACAGAAAACTGAAAATGTTAGTATTGCAAAACAGGAGGACTGAATGATTAACTCATTTCAAATATTCAATAGAGATCTCAACAAATGCACCAAACTTGAGTGGAGAAATCAATGGTAAAAAAAAAGGTGCTGAACTGACCTGTACATGAATACATCTTTGCCATCTCCAAGACTGTTATTGCAAGAATTGCAGGCATCCAAGAAATTCATTGGCAATGATGATCCATTCAACTGATCAGCAGATGAAAAAGTATCACCACTCTGTTTCCCCAATTCAGACAACCTGACAACTCCACAGCAATTCTCCACGACACAATCATCAAATATATGGGTTGTTTTGGGATTAGGTCCATGAGTAATCACACAAGTGTAATCTTCAGAAAGCTCCATCTCTCTCAAGGACAGCCCATCTGCTAATTCACGGGGAGAATTCCTCGCCTTCATTGGAGATCCGAACCCAGATTGAGGAGTACACAATAAAACAGAATTCCTCGTCTTGATCCCAAAATCTGCCGGAGATTTTGGTGGGTCGGACGCCGGCGAAAGCGTTGAGCCGGATTGGACCGGAGGGATTTGAACTTTCAGCTTAGACCCAAAAAGAATCATCTTTTTGTTGTTACTGAGCTTATTGGATAATGGGGTGTCATCTCTCTCATTACTCAGAGAATTGACTAAGGCTAATCCAAGTTTAACACCATCTACTTCCTCAAACGTGTGGTTTTTTTCTGGTGAAGAAGAAGAACTGAGATTCTTCTTCTTTGGTGAGCTGAACACATTCTGATCATGCCCAATTGGGAGATTGACAAAATTGGAGAATGGCTTGGTATCAAGGATTGAGGTTGGACTCATAACAGCAGAGTCAGGTTCCGAGAGAGTTCTAGCCAATAAACCATTGAAAATCCTTGGGGAAGCCAAGAAAGATGGAACTGGATTGCTGCTAATTTGACTTTGTTGGGTGGGAGAAGGCAAAGAAGCTTGCTTTCCAGTCATCACTCTAGATCTATTTCTTAGCATTAGAATCTATATATGTTTATTGTTAATCAAGCAATTTCCCAAAGCCAAAAACAAAAAATAGGAACAATAAAAACAATTCTCAATTCACATCAACAAAGCACAAAAAAAAAAAAATTAAAAAAAATCAAGGATGCATAATCCAATCAAATTCCTAATATCTAAAGGATGTTAGATCAAAAGAAGTAGTATTTGGAACCACTATGCAGTCTGCATCAACCTTCACAAAGATCCAAAAAATCCCAACAGGAAAGAAAAAAAAAAAAGTTAGAATAAGTCAGAAATATGGAGAAAGGAACTGCTAAATCTCTGTAGCTTCCATGTTTGGGAAGTGATGGAACTTAAAACCACCTATAGCTCAGGCCAACGTTCTAACAATGTAAATCCCTCTTTTTCTTCTCTCCCCAGTTCACTTTTCTATTTCAATAACAACAAATTATGGATCACTTCCATTTTCTAATCAGGGATTTTAACTTTGTGCAGAGAAAAAGAAAAGGAGCACAAATTATTTTTTTTTAAAATAAAAATTCCAAATTGGAGAGTCACAGGAAAGCAGCAGATATAATGATTGTGGAAATTAAAGGGGGAATCGTTTGTGCTCTCAAAACATGTGCATAAAGAGAAAAAAAATCATATGCAAAGGGAGGAAAGATGGACAGAAAGTGAGGGGGGGAAGATGATGAAGTAAGGGGAGACAAGCCAGGGGTTTTGGTGGCTTTTTAAAAGGAAAAAAAAAAAAAAGAAAAAGGAAGAAGAAATGGTTTTGATGGATTGGCAAATTGGCTTATGGCGTGTGTTGTGGGGAATAATTGAATCAATGTGGAGTTTTTTAAAAAAGAAACAATTATTTGGTTGGCTAATCTAGCTGAAGGTTATTATTTAATTACCGTATTTGATTTACTCCCACATCCAGTTCCGTGATTATTTGGAAATTTTCATCCCATGTTTGTTTTTTCTTTCCTTAATCCAAACAATCAATATTGTACCTCCAAGGTGTTTGTATTTTTTTGTCCACACAATAGAATAATCGTATTTATCGAATTCAAACAATATTATTTTCATCTCAAAATAATTACTCTGTAAAGGACAGTAATAGATAATAGGGATATTTTATCGGTTCCAAAATTATTATTCAATTTGAATTTTTATTTTAAGTTCGATTTATTTTAAAAGTGAAAATCCAAACTATACAATAATTTCGGGATGACAACAACACAATTAACTCCAGCTCCCAACTCCTTACAATAAGAAAATGCGATAACATTCACCTTACAAACTTTTACTCCACCATTCAAAATAAAATGTATTCAAATGCAAATTGTTAATTCATCGTAAATAAATAATATCTCGTTGTCCTAAAAAAAATAGTCTAAATTAAATTTTAAAATTTATATTAAAATTAGTGAAGTATTAAAATGAGATGCATTATGTTGAAATATTGCAGATGTATAATTCACCACGTAATTCATCATGGATTTAATGAGAAATTTAAAGAAAAAATAACCTTTTAAATGCATTGTTCCCATATTAACCGCGTCCGGCCAGTAGATCATGATGACAATAATAATAATTAATAGTTAAGATACTCAATAAGTATTTATAACAACAATAACGTTTATGTAACAATGCGGTCACCATGACAATGATACTGAATATTTTTTTACATAAAATAATTGTCATGTTTAGATTTTTACTATTCATACAAGATAGATTATAATATAATTAAAATCTAAATTACATAATTATTCTGAGTGAAAGAAGTATTAAATATTCCTCGTCATGAAAAAATTTTAGCTTGTCAACCAAAATAGCAACAAAAGACCTTTTCTTTCTTTTTCTTTCCTTTTTCTTTTTATTAATTAAGTGGTAGAATATTCCCACAAAATACTTATTCGTTATTGAGTCCTTCTATATATATATATACATATATATTTTTAAAAAAATACTAGCAATTAAGGTAAGAAAATTGAGTGCGTCACTTTAATTATCTTTTTTGCTTTGTAGACGTGATAGGATTTCAACTCAACTAAACAAAATCAAAATGGATATTCTGCCTCTTCTACTGGAAAATGTATTTGGAAAATGGATATTCTCAAAATGTATTTGGAAAATTATTTCTAAACTTTTGCCAACATATCTTTCATGTTAATAAAAAGAGGCCTCCTTCGCTAGATGTTTTGTAACGCCTCCTTTTGTATTAAAAAAAAAAAAAGAAAAGAAAAAAAAAAGTGGATCTTCTGCGTGATTAAGTTGATAGATGAACGATAAAATGGGTTTAAGTAAACATTGCTCGTGACTCTCTAATATTAAAATTGTGTTTAATGACTGGGAAAAATCTAATGAAATAAATGTAGAAATTATTTATTAGGAAATCTGACAGTAATTTATTTATATAACCAAAAAAATATAGTAAATGTTACTAGTATAGTTTATGGTGGTGGATGACGCAATGCCTTTCTCGTTCTATCTGCACGCACTTGAAGGCTAATCTGGCAGATCTCTGAAACTGAGCATACTGACCGCTGAAAGTGTACCGGCCACCATACTGGTGATGCATTATCACCATCTACGACGTCGTACGGCGAATATTTAAGCCCCTCAGATTCACTGTATGTCACTCCAGATTAACCCACGTGAAGTAAAATCTGGTGGTCCTAAATCCAATCCGAAGTAAAAGTTAAAACTACTACTGCGGCTTCTTCTTCTTCTTTTTTCTTTTTTTTTAAACTTTAATTATATATTGGTTTGTTTCTGAATTTAAAAAAAAATAAAGGGAGTGCAGTGGTAAATAATAAACAAAAAAGAAAAATTATTTGTGATGCTTATCCACTTTGTTTGACTAGGACGATGTGAAATAAATGAATAAATTAATGATATTCTCAATCTGGCTGCTGATGTGGCTTTAAGGAGTTAGACCAGTCAAAGGTCAGGATAGGAAAGGAAACTAGTCTGTAATTCCATAACTCCATTTTTACACACTTCCATTGTGTGTGTGTGTGTGTGCGTGTGCGTGTTAGATAATTTTAACTTTTTGCCAACCATTATATATAAGTAATGTAGCTTTCCTGTAATCAACGGAGAAAAGCAATACGGTGCAGAAAAGGTAGAAGAAGAGAGAATAAGATAGCCATGAAATGAAGTATTAAGTACAAAGTAGCCAATGGTGTCATATTTACGTGCATATATATAAGCTTATTGGACCAATAAACTTACCTTATTCATACAAGGATCAAAAGGTTTGCCTTGCCTTCTTCAAAAATGAACTAAATCATTTTTGTGATAATCACATTCTACAATCTAAAGATTGAAGACCGAACTGAATACCAAAATTTGAGTTACAAGGATTGATTTCATTCTACTTTACATTAGAAAATAAAAATAATGTCTAAAGAGTAATTGCATCATTTTTATTTTTATTTTTTGGTTCAAATTTTACAAATTGAACATTGGTTTACTCTTTTTTTTTTTTTTTGGTTGTTGTCACAATCACTAATAATTTACACTAAAAAGAAGCAAATAAAGAATTACTACCACGTAAGGTGCAATATGGATGGAACTACAACAATCTGTTATTTCTTCCATCGCATAATTATTGTTCAATTTGAAATCTCACTTTTAGTGTAATTTGAACTATAAATGAAAACTGCACAATCATTATGAGACGGAAGAGGGAGTGTATAGATTTGATCTAATAACAAAACGTATTTCAGCGTTAGAACGGCTAATCGAACTAAACTGTAACAAGATGGATGGCTGAAAGCAATGGCCATCAATTAGGATTAAAATAAAGTTCTATACATATATAGTTGGTGGAATCCAATCACAAAAATAATTGAAAGGGGCCCCCTACAGTGCCCAGGAAATAAGTCCATTCAGGGCCCAACATTTCATGTTATAGCGTGCCCCTGTCAGGAACTTTGATTTTGACGTTAACAAAGGTTTTGTCTTTTTCCCCATCCTCCACCACACTATAATCCTATGGCCCCACATTTTTGGCCCATGTCCTTCACTTTTTGGGGCCCATTTCTTTTCTGGATTCTCTCTGCTTGCCGGCCGATGAATGTTGTGGATATTATTATAGGAGTACAACCCAGTTCCGGGCCAGTGTGTTTCAGCAACGCCGATTCGACCGTTTGAAACCCGTCTCCTCCAGCTTGAAATGTAAAATAATCAAATATTTTATTTTTATATTCTTTTAATAAATGTTCAAAATTGATTTAAAAAAAAACAGATTTCACTAATTGTTTAATTTGATCCACTTGAGTAAGCTACTTTTTTTTTTGGATCGGTAACTTATCGCAGCAAAGAAACTATCATATAACTCTCGCATCACACACACGAAAATCACTTACTTAATTCCCCCCATATTCAGTTTACGTAGTTGAATAGTGAAAACACCAACCAGCCAAGCAGCCATAACTAAAGATAATGATAAATGGAGAAACTGCTTTACAACTTTGACGCCTAACAAATTCTATTTGACATTTGGAGATCAATCAAGAAAGGGTTCATCTTGGCCCCCATGATTTTATTTTTCCGCCAAAAATAATGCACAGGATAAAGGAGTGTGGTTATCAGCTATGACTTGGTTTTGTCCCTTTACTAGTGGGGGGCGTAGGGCTTCGTCAATCTAATTAATTATTACTAGGATAATGGTGTACCAAGTGGAATTATGTCATTTTTCCGCTTGATTAGAAATAGAATGACAAGAACTTGGAGTAAATATTACCACGAAAATTCCTCTCTTGATGCCGATGCCTACCTAATTATGAGCAAAAATAAGAAAAAGGAAACCAAACATGACACCTTGTATGTTTGTTTCGTTTTTTTAATGTGGTTTTTGATGTTTTTTGTATTGAAAATGTAAAAGAGTGTATTGAAAATGTAAAAAAGTATGCTGGGATGGGACATATATTAATATATTATTATGAAAAAATCATGAGAAAAAACTATGGGACAGATATTAATATATTATCTGATTATTTTTATTTTTATTTTTTTTTTGGAGAAAATTTTCTCAAAATCTCTCTAAATATCAAATGCAATGAAGTAGGTGTTAGAAACGGTCTCAAAATATGAAATCCGATGTCACGTTAATCTTTATAATAATTTATAATATTCAAATTAGAATAGACTTGGAGAACTAAAACGATTGATCCTACTTTGTACAATTCAACCGCTCCAACACAGCCCAAATTCTCTCACGAAATGACACCTTTCTTTTCACGTAAAAAATATCAATTGATCAATTCAAACCTACAACAACAAAAGGGTCATCAGGTGCCACGCTTCAAACTTGTCGTTTATTTATTACCTTCTTTGCTGTTGCTGGCTGTGTTATTTAGCTAAGCAGGATTTGATTGATTGATTGGGATTTGGAGGGTATGCCCACCCATTGGGATCCATCTTCTTAATTCTTATCCTCCACATTATCATTACCAAGACCACCCCCAGCTCGCTTTTTTCTTCTCCTGCTATATTAATTTGAAGCTCTATCACCTGTCAATTGTACTTCTGATTTATAATTTCCTAATTTTAGATTGACTCATGAATACACAAGTAAGCTAGGATTTTGTTGCTTTTTTTTTTTTTTTTTTTTTGAAAAAGGATTGTGTTGCAGAAAAGATGATCTTCATGTGAATTTCACTAGGGTTTATACAAACATTTTAAAATTTTGCTCCAATATATTGTTAAATTTTGATGAGCTACAAATGATTTCGATATGACTGTAGAATATCAAAAAAAGTTGAAATCATGAAAAAATAATGCACAATCCCAATTCCGCGTAATAGGAAAATGAGCTACCATTTATTGAAGGATAAAGTTAAAAAAAACTAGCAATTAATTTACAGTAAAAAGTATATGATCTTGATATAAATTTTACGTAAAAAAAAAGGATATTTAAAACAATGCAGATATCTTGAATACTCACTCCATCAACAAAATCATCATTTAGTAGTGTAAGGTTATGTGGTACAAATTCACTTGTGCTAGATTCATTGATTTGGCTCATTTTAGGATGACAGAAAATGTTTACAATGGAAGTCACATTCCCATACAGTGTTCAGGTTCAATCACATCGATTTAGTCTTTAGATCACTGATGATCAAGCAGAACAGCGATCAATAACTTGCGTCCATTACTTATGGACATAATTTTGATAGACAAGTAAAATTCTCATATAAAGAGAAAATTAATTAAAATTGTCCACTAAAACAGCTTTGTGACATAAACAAAGATTCAAACCATCAATCCTAGAGATACAATCATGCATAAAAGGATAATCATATCTTTTTTTTTTATTTTTTATCTGTATGCTACATTCCGAATATCCTCTCAACCAGCTACAAATTTGTTCCTGTATTCATTTTGCCTTGTTTTTTATGTCATTCCTGCCTCTTTTTCTAAAGTCTCGTCTTTCTGCAGAGTACTGTTTCTTGATTAAGAGATTCCGCATGGAATTTTTTACTGCCTCAGCAGCAGATGAAAAGGCTTCTTTCTCTACTGATAATTTACCTTGCAATGTTTGCAGCATTTGCTCCCCTCCTGGAGTATCTTTATCTTCCAGGACCAAAGTTTCAACAGATGCTGCATTACATTTGCTGAAACCGGAGAGAACTCTAATCCTGACCAAAGATTTGATATCAGAAATGTTTAAGCTTGACGCACCCATGACCATCCATAACAATTCTGCTGTTGAGGCAGATCCTATGCTCGTAGGGATGTAAGTCTCTTCGGCAATGGAAACCACCTATAGATTGATTGAAGGGGGAGGAATAAAAGAGAGCGTATCATCAGTCTCCAAGTCTCCTGTAAATTCGTTACCTTATAAGGCTGAGCAATTGAAATGAGTCATGCTACTCACTTTCACAACAGAGAGATTTCTTTTTGAAAGGTCACAGCCCAACAGCATAATCCCTGTCAAGCTACAATATCAAATAAATGGAATTACTTCAAAACGTTTGATCACAACACACAAGTGATTCAAATAGATACACAACATGAAACTTGCCTCTGTATGGCCACTGCAACTAGTGACCCATCTTGAACGGTACATAGGTCAGTAATGGGAAGCAGACCCTCCTCTTCTTTCCGATCAGCAAATGCAGCCTTCATCAAATCGAAGCAAGAGAAGAAAGACACAAGTCAAAAGTGAGAAATCCATTTAAAGGAAACAGGGTAATTACTGTAAAAAGCACAAGTAGATTAGACTCGAAATTTCATTACGGCTTTGAAGCACAAACAAGATAAACAAAATGTAGGAAAAGTAAATTATGAAGAAAAGAAGATGAAATAAGGCACAGCAAAGGTCTATTGAGTTAGAAAGCGGATGCTATGTGAAACATTACAAGGGTGGAAGAGTTTGCTACCTCTGCTCCAACATCACAGGTGTCAAGAAGAGAACCGGAGGAGAAGTCCCATAAACGGACCTAAGAGTAAACAATAAGATGAGCATTTCTTAAAAGACCTTTGACAAAATCCATTGCACAGAAATCACAAAAAATAGAGAAAACTCACAGTTGAATCACCACTTCCAGAGACTAAAAATCCCTGAGGATACTCTTGATTACAAACAAAGGCAAGACAAGACACAAACCTGAAGAGACATGTGAAAACAGGTAAATGATAGGATACATATATAACCTCCAGTTGTCTTTTTAAATCCATGTATAAGCAAAAGTAAATGATAGCTTCCAAACTTGAGTAAGTTATCATCTAAATAAATGTGAAGGATGGTAGTTAATTAGAGACTTACTCTGTATGACCCAGGCAGAAACTTTGTATTTCGTGAGCTCCATTCAAGGAATTTTGGGGAAACACAGTCACCTGTCATTCCAGAAAGAATAACTAAAAGGGCTAAGCACGAGATGACAATTCGGTAGCGCAAGGAGTCAATCATAGTATTTTCTTTTATCAAAGTAAGTTATCTTACACGGATTTTCGAATCCCGATCAGCAGTAATAATGAACCGCCCATCTGGTGAAAATTCCTGTATGAGATAGTTACATGAAAACCAATAACATCATATTTCTTTAGTGCAGAAGGCCATTTCCAGAGTATAAAATGTGCCCATTATCCAGTTTTAGACCTTGCCAAAGACTTAAACTAAATTTTCATTGCACATAAATCTTTATCGAGTGTAAATCAATATGAATGTAATATACCCCCAAATTTTTATTGTTTTTAAAAAAAACAGAAGAACTCGAAATACTACATACCAAGCTAGTAATAATGCTACAATAGTGGGAGAGAATCGGTACTCCTTTCTTAATGATTGAAGTCGGGGTTTCTTCGGTAAATGCTCGTGTATCCACAACATATACTACGCCAAATTTGTCGGCAAAACATACAAATAATCCATCATTACTTATGGCAACCGCACTAACCCGCTTCTCCGATGCCCTGCCAACAAAAATGGCGGCCAAGCGTTTCAGCTGAAAAAAACTCAAAAAACGCGATGCTTAAAGGTAAACTTCGTCATTCAAACTTACACATTATACACACAACGCCAAGAATCAGTGGCCCATATCTTAACCAGTTTGTCATCACCAGCTGATACGAAAAGCTTCCCATTCGCAGCGTAACGAATTGCCCGTATCGAATCACTGTGGCCATCATCCGATAATTTCACCGGTAAACCTTCTCTGCAATTTTGTATCCATTTCATTAGATAACGGGAGTAAAATGGCGGCAATGAAAATTGGAGAAAAGGAATTGGGATTTTGGGAGTACCTGAGATTGAAGACCCGGAGGTCTGAACCCACGGCAACGGAAACTGACTCTTGACTCGGGTGGACAGCTATTTGAGCCGGAGCAATCTCCGTCTCCCGGTTCTGGTCGCCGTCGTCCATGTTCTGATCTTCCATCCTCGTTGATTTTTCAGCGAACCGGGCGGGCGGGGAGAAGTTAGGGTTTTAGAAACGTTTTGCCGGGATCTTGCAATTTTTCAAGTCTGCCATATTTGGGCTCCGGCCTTTTTACGGACCAAGGCTAATTTATTTTTAATTTTGCCGCATTCTTTAAGTTCCAAGCCCATCGGATAATAATAGTAATAGCTTATGAGTTATGACTACCAATCTTCACCTTCCAAATACAACAACTGTCAATGTAATATTTGGTGATCTATGGTCAGAAATCGAAGATAGTTTTGCATGGTTTCAAACGAGTTTTTATCTTTGCGTTGAATTTCTCGTCATATATTTGGACCTATTAAAAAAAAATTACAATATTTTTAATATTTTATTAGTATTTACTACTATATACGTGTCATTTTTACCTTATGTTCATATCTACTCCTATAAAACGTGTCAATTTTATATTACCTTGAAAGTACCATATTACATTGGCACTAACCATGAAGCTAAGTTTATCATGTTCATTACATGGCATGTAAGAAGTTGCGTTCACTTTAGGCCTAACCCAATCCTCGGTGAGGAGGAGACAATCCAGAACATGCTCATTTTCAACATTCTTGACATAGTTAATCTTTATTACAAATTGTTTGCTTGCAGTTTTTTAATCTCTCGTCTGATTCTTTTTCGAGCTCATTACTGATGTGCATCAATTGAGATACAGAAGAAAGGCCAGCTTTTACAGGGAGCCAAATTATCTAACACTAACAGCAGCATAATTCTCCTAAGAAATTGCATTATAAACTATAACAATGACTCAAATGTGATCTGTTGCAGCGGTAGAACCTCGATAAAAAAAAATCGACCAGGCAGCACCATATCAACAGATTCAACAGAAAGCAAGTAAACATTACATTCAACAACAGGACTAGTGAAACCCCAAACTTTGCTTCACAGCAAAATCTGATCTAATTAAACAACCATCACTCATACTTCCGGGAACAAACTAGATTCTCAGCTGTGTACAGCCAAGGATGGTTCCCCTGCACATCGTCATAGGAGACACCTGCCGCCAAACTGGCCTTTCGCCTCCTAGTGTCAAGACATCGACATCAGACATCTTCTTTATGTCCCAATTCCACCTCTCCGGGCCGATAATTACCCCTCCGATCACATAAATATCCCCGGCCACACCAATCATGGCAAGCCCAATTCTCTGGCGGAATTCTGATGCTGAGACTACTATCTTCATTGATTCACCTTCCAGCTTGTAGATGAGTCCATGGCCATGACTCAATACATAAATCTTTCCCTTCACAACTGTCATGGGACCTTGAACCCATCGATAATCACGAACTGTCCAACCTTGCTTTAAGCTTTCTAGTACCTGCACAGCTGACAAACCCTTGTGCATGACATGAACCTTACCTCCAATCACTACCCCTGAGCATGCAGAATTATGAGTATAGTGCAGATCAGGAATTGACACCCAAACATCCTTCTCTGGATCATATATTTCTGCTTTGGATATTGATTTCCTGCAACTTGTGAAACCCCCTGCAACAACAATTTTCCCATCAAACACACAGCACGCGAACATTGCACGAGGAACAAGCATGGGTGCACATTGCTTCCACGCCCTGGAGACAGGATTGTATGACCAGACTTCATTAGTAGCGAAACTTCCATCTTGATCACCAGTCTGAGGATCCACAGCATCACTCCCACCACCTAGAACAAACAACTTCCTCGCAGTGGAGACAACACCAAAATGAGCAAGATGTCTTATTGTTGATGGGAGTGTTGGAAGAGTGATCCAAAGGTCATGCAACGGGTCATAAAGTTGCCATAAATTGTCTGGCTCGAACGCACAGACGCATAAAAACTCCTCGCATGAGTTCACTTCCTCTCGAGCTTTGAATAGTTCGGTACTCCGGAAAGCATCTCGCCAGGAGCGGGAAACAAGTTGCAGCTTGGGATGGAGGTGGAAGGGAACACGTGCTAGACACCTCATTGCAACAGCATCAGGAAGACCTTCAATAAGTCCAGACATTACTGAAACAGTAGCATGCAATTCAGCTTTCCTCTGGATAATGATGATTTGTCACTCTGGAAAACAAAAATCATACGAACACTCAGATGTGTATTCGAGGAAGTCATTAACCTCAGGATTATAAATTTCAGTTCAAATCAGATCCACATGTTACATGACAGAATTGTGGCAAACATATATATAGGACAGCTAAATTTGTCCATCTTCCAAAAAGTTTCAAAGTAAGCATCTTAAGACAGTTACTGATGGATCACACTGATCCAAAAAGAGAAGCAACACTCTATTTCAGGTTTGACCCAAGCAATACAAAGTAATGTCAGAAGCAAGCAAGGAAAGAGAAAAAAGTCACTCAATATCCAGCATACCCAACTCAATTTATTATTCTAGCGTATCTTCTCAGCGTGGTAATAGATAACAAGAATACAACAATCCAATTAGTTGTCATTATAAACAACAAAGTTAAACCAGAATCAATTCACACTAAACAAATAGCTCTACACATAATTCTAGATCACTTAAGCAAATTCGCAGATTTAAAGTTACATCACGGAAGAACAGGATTCATGATTTGCAATTCGTGTATCCCATTTTGATAAAATCCTTCTCCCCTAAAACGAAGTTACATGGAATTGTGAAATCAAAGAAAAAATGAGCCACCAACATAATGTTTCTAATGGTACTTTCTCATAAATACCTGTAGTATGTATACAATTCACAGTAAACAGTTACGATCCCACTCACCCTCCTCAACGCAGGAATTGACAGAAAAACAAAACAGCAAATTCGATGCACCAATGGAAAAAGGAAATTGAAGAAGCTTAAGAAAGGCAGTCTCACAATTTGCTTTTCTGAAAAAGGAAAAAAAATTAAGGCCCTTTAGAATATGTTGACAATTTGGAGATATAACACCGATAACTGTCCACAAACACAGAATCATAAATAAGAAACATATTGAACTTTTGTTCACAAGAAAATCAAAGACAGCCAGCAAAATAATCAGGGGAAAAAAATAATGAAGATCAGATCTGCTCACCAGATTACTCAAAACTGTATATTCAAGACACAACCAAGCAAGCTTCTGATCTGTTGAGAATTCCAATGATATTCAAAAGAGAGAAATGTAGAAAGCTAAAATGGAAGGAAGCGGCTAGGAGGCATAGTTGGTAGAAAGAATAACCAGGAACTCTATTTATTCACGTCTTATAGAGTCTTTTCCATTAATGCACCGACTGCAAGTTCACAAAATACCAAAACATGAAATGGCATCCAGCTCATAGTTGGTTTCGGCACCGTTCTAGCCACGCTTATCTCGAGTAGTAAAAAAGCGTTGATCTAAGCGAGAACTCTCTTATCTTTTAGGAGGAAAAAAGGAAAAGAAAAAGCAACACTCAAAGACACGACAATGGACCGGCCATATGGCTTTAAGGCATCTGAATCTTATTCCAATTTTATCCTAATGCCCATTAAACATCAAAAATTCAACTTGTACAAGGCCTGCCATAAATCATTTACTAGTGAGATTTATTAGAGAATGAGATTCCATGTCATTCAGCAGAGATTACCAAAAATTTCTCCCAAATAGTGAAGAAAAAGTTTCGTCTCTTTTCATTTTGTAAAATACTAAACATCACGAGGTTTAACAATGGACAACTAAAAAGATAGGGAATACCAAAAAGATACACCACATTTACCGGGTACAGTACAAGTATTCCCCTTTCAATGTGGATCATCAATTACTCCAAACAGACTATAACATTTCAAGAGCCAAAACAATTTTGCTAAATGTCTAAAGAGCATTGCAACATCCCACAAAATGACACGCTAAAGCATTTTCACACCGTGACGGTTCAATTCGAGCAGCAAAAACTGATAAAAACACAATTAGTTCCACCAATGAAAACCACGAAGTTAAAGTAATCTAAGAGAACAGCTGTTGTCCACTAATCCTATGCTTTAGAACTTGCATAAAGGAAATTTCAAACTTCTCAGTGTCGAAAAAAGCAACAAAAATTATCAAATTTCTACTCTGGCATCGTGATCTCGTGGTAAGCTCTGAAACTAAAGAAATAAACAATAAATCAGTACAGCTCAACCAAAATCCAGCGGGAAAATATCTCGAAACAGCAGTTAAAATCATCAGCACACAGTTTTTACCGGATTGACAGAACACTACCACGACCAAAGAAAAAAAAAAGAAAAAACTCGGTAAAACCAATCAAAGATCAAAGAAAAAAAATTCGACATGCTTGGGACATAAATTTAAAACATGGCTACACAGAATCATATAGCAAGCGAATTCAAAATTCACTCAGAACTCCACTATCTATATCTTTGCAATCAAGCAGCGCAAAACAAAAATAAAGGAAAAAAAAAAAAACAGAATTCCAATACAAGTGCAGGGTGCAGACGAAAAGTCCAAAGGCGATTCAAAACAAATGCACTTAGCCCTAAAGAAACAGAGAGAAATGAGAGTAAACTCTGCTACTTTACATTCCAAAATTACAGGCGATAAACCGACCTTCAACTCGACACAAAAAAATGGCAATTCGTTTCTGACACAGGGAAAAAAAAAAAAAAGAGGTTCCAGAATTGAATCTAAAAAATATAAATTGAATTTCCAAAACGAACGAGATTTCAAACAAAACAGAATAATTGGGAGAGATAGGAAGAAGAAGAAGAGAAAGTGAAATTTACCTGCAAAGAAACAAAAGAAGAGCGAGAGGAATACACGGTAATTAAGCTATCCTTTTGTTCTAGAATGAAATATTATGAAATGGGGAAAAGTATGCGTTAGGCCTTTTGTTCTTCTTCTTCTTCTCCCTTTCTCCTCACTTGTATCTCTCTTTAGTTTCTTTCTTATCTTTTTTTTTTTTTAATTTTATTATCTTAATTTAATTTTGATCATTAGTAATAATTTTTCAAAAAAAATACTTTTTTAAGAAAAATTGTAAAAAAATGTATCGAAAATATAAAAATGTATATTTAGATGGGACAGTTATTAATAAAAAATTTTGAAATGAAAAATTGAAACAAGCAGAATAATTTGAAGGAACGTGAAAATGGGGATTGGGGAGTGGCGTTAAACCTAAGATACCAACCAAATAGTATTTTAGTTTTAGAATAAAGAGTTTTAATTAGTACAGCAATTAAGAGAGATGAGGATGCGGATATTCCATGCTTCTCTCCGTGGGTAATTTTGTATGTTTGGAAAAACAAACTGGGGGTTAGAGTCTCCAAAAACACGTGTCTTCCTGCTTGACTTTTTTTTTTTTTTTTTGGGGGTCGTAGTTTCCAAATTTGATACTCCCATTCGTCCAAAAATATATATTCATATTAAATCTTTATTTTTTAATACGATTTCAACTAAATACAAAAATTTAAATTGGATAATCATTCCAGAAGGAAAAAAGTATTTATTTTTTGTGTTGAAATATGTAAGAGGAAACTCGATGATCATCTATTGAGATCCTAACATGTTTTCATCATTCTTTTTTTTTTTTTTTTTAAGTTGGATACTAGTATTAATTAGTTTCGTGCCATTAGTTGTATTTGTGGGCATGTTTAATTTTTTTCCTTGCTTAAAGGTAAAAAAATTAGTGTGAATTAGCAAATTAAGCTGGGAATTGGTACGTTTCTGAGTTAATGAAATGGGATCATTTGTTCTATTTTCTTATTACGTTCTATGTTACACATTTGAATAATTTTGTATAAATTTTGTCGTCGTGTGAAACGGGCCAAAACCCAAGACCTTTCGGGGTATAGTAATCACACACCTGAAGGAGAGGGGTTATTTTCCTAGTTGATTTGGTAGGGGGTAATGTTCATCATGCAAGCTGGTTCCAGTTAGGATTTTGGGGTACATTAAGTTGTCACGATTCCCATTTATTTTTTCTTTTCTTTTTTTCCAGCTATCGGAAACCAAAACTATGGTGCCTCATGGTCAACCTGAAAAATGTATCTCTAAAGAAAAATTAAAAACACAAACGAAATGTCCTGGTTCGAGCATGCGATTAGCTGACTTTCTTTTCAGATTTAGGCCTGTTGCGTATTCTTTCGATGGTTGGGAAAATTCGGTGTTAGAAGTAGGGTGTGTATGGGTTGGGTCAACCCAGTCTTTGGTTCAGTTTTATAACTTTATTTTAAAACCGACAAATTTAAATTTTAGAAACTGGAAAGTACGGTCCGATTTATGGTTTAATATCCTAAAACCGTCATTCAAACCAAATTGGACTGTTTATATTATTATATATATTAATTATATATATTTTAAAATGTGAATAATCCCAGGTTCGAATCTCACAGCCCCCTTTTTTGTTTCCTTTTTTTTCCTTCTTGTTTTTTTTTTTTATTTTAAGGAGTTTTTTTTAATTGAATTTGAAGTTTCATTTCTCATTTTTTTCTTTTTGGTTAACATTTGGGATGTTGTTTAATTTTAATTAGAGATTTGTGTGGTGTTAAATTATAATTAGTAGTATAAAGTTATATTCTTTTTGTTGCAACTAAAAAAAACTCTATTTTTGCCCAAAAGAAAAAAAAAAAAAAGTCCAAGTTTTGGCCAAAAAAAAATAATAAATAAAAATCCAAAGTGAAACTAAAACCGTAGAAACCGGACTGTTGATAACGGATTAGTTTGGTCCGATTTTTAACTCCCTAATGGTTTGGTTTCGGATTCAAAATTTTTCAAACGGTTTTGGCTAAAAACTGGACCATCAGGATCGTGCACACCCTTGATTAGAAGGTTGACAAACACACCGTGCCTAACTAATTGGTAATTTTTAATTTTTTTTTTTGAATCAACCTAATTGGTAATTTGATGTTCCCAGCTTATCAAATTGCCATTTAAACACAATTATTATAAGAATGTATACTGAAATTTTGTTGCAAAATTGCCTGCTCGATCATTTAAATTGTATAGGCCTCAATATCTAATTTCGCTAAAAGGGCTTGGTGAATTTCACGCTCTTCGTGGACCCTGACCTCGTAAATGCACAAATAGCAACAAGTAAGTGAGTTCAAATAAAAATGGATAATAATTTTATATTTGCTTAAGCTGATCATGTTTGGAATGATTACATATATACACATCAGTTTTCTTGTGGTTGAGACTTGAGATAATCACTAACAATTATGACATAAAATAATTTCGAGAAGTTAATTGAACCAGGCACCATAGTTGTAAGGTGAGTAGTCCAAATCTAATTTAATTGGTCTGTGAATAGATAAGTTTCAGCAATTGTTTTTGGCCTTTGTGGTGGTTTTGGATCCTATCTACATCCAATCATCTCAACACGGAACAGTGAGTTGCTCAAAAATATGTGAAAAACCTTTATAAGTTACTACCTCTGTTGAGACTTTATGATGCTGTTTTCTACTTCTAGAAGAAAGTATAAGTAACGCGAATAAAGGTGTAACAATATTATTTCATTGTGAGAAAATGAAATGTGTAGGAGTACATGCAAGCGTCCTCAACAAAAAGGAAAATTATAGAGCCATCAAGTCCAGGTCCCGGAGACCCAAAAACGAAAAAATAGAAATGAGTTTACAAGAGGAACTAATTAATCATTAAAAATAAGAAATGATAGGTGTGTCAAATCCGCAGCTCAAAAATTGGCAAGAAATGAAGCCAGTGCAACCAGAAAGATGAAAAAAGCTGGCTTCCTAAGGTTTCCCTCATTTGTGCTTGTTGGGACTGTCTTTGATGCTCCACCTGCAAAGTAGTATTGCATTCAACTTGTTAATATTTACATTTACTTCTGTTCTTATTTTTTTTCACTAGTATAGGTCACTCAAAGAAAACAAAAATATCTAATCTGATTTATGTGTTGTACGTACCAGGAAGAGTTGGAGTTGTGATGGCCGGACTTGAAGTCGTGGTGGCCGAAGTAGTTGGAGTTAGTGGTTCTGGGTTGGAAGCGGCTGCTGCAGGAGTAGGACTCTCAGGAAAAACTGCTGGAGAGACTGCCGGCGCAACGGAAGGCGATGGTGCCGGGGAAGTTGCTGGATCGTTAGCCACAGCTGCAATCAAATTTTGTTCAATATAGGTTAATCCTTAATGTTACATTGTAGATGTGACAGGATAAGAACAATAATTTGTTACAAATTAGACCATCCTCTATTTTAGAAAGTACCCTCTTCTAATTGATTCATTTGTTGATTTGATACCAATATCTCAATGATTATAATTCTCCACCTAATCCTCCCACTACTCAGACAACTTTTTGTTGATTAACTAACTAATATATTTGATTTTTAATACGTTCTCTATTCTATAATAATTGTTTCAATTTAAATTTTCACTTTTAATACAAAAATCCCCAGGGACGTGCGACTTACCGTTGCATATGCTAGCAGGAGGAGTTTGGATGTTGCAAGTCTGAGGAAGAGCAAGGGCAAGAGTTTGATTGATAAAGACACCGGCGTAAGGACCAGTTCCGGTCATGAAAGGACAAAGGCAAGTCGGCGCAGATTGAACCACCACGGCAAGCTGCGAGCAACACATCGGAGATGGTGTCGATGAAGTCCCGTTGACATAACTCAGGCAGGGACCCAAACCCCTTAATGTATTGATGCAAGGTGATTGAGCTCTTGCATTGATACATATCATCAAGACCAGAACTAAAGCCAAACACATCACTAAACTTTTTGGTGCCATATTGAAGAAAGTGGTTTCAATTGCTTCTAGTAATTGAGAAGTTATGAAAAAAATGAGATGATCAATTTGCAATGGCGCATTGAATTGTGAAAGGCAATGGTTATTTATAGTGGTGATCTGAATAGAACAGAATGTTACAGGATTGGTAATTTAGTTAGCCAACTCCTTTGATAAAATAAGGCATCCTATTTAACTGAACTGATTTTTAATGTTGAAAAATTTAACGATATATTTCTTAAAAAGTTAGTTAAAACTATGTTAATTTAGTGCATGTTATTAGAAATAGGCCGTTATCGGGGACAGGGATTATGTGTAAGTGCGCAAGGAAATGATTAGGATTTTGGACAGTAAAATATGGATTTGGTGATTCGTAGTTGTACCTTCCCTACTGAATAAATTTTGTCACTTAACGAAGTAGATAGTCTAATGATCCTAACCAATCAATTAGCTGCTACAACAAATTTGTCTCGTTCCAATTGATTTGGGATTCATAGTCACAAACATTGCATTATTATTATTATTATTACAGTGTGTGTGCGCAGGTTTATCAATGTTGAAAATTTATTTTTCAAAAGAATTAATTAGATTATGTAGTTATAAAAATATCGTCCTAGTTCTCTTTAAAAAAATAGTTACTAATATTTCTTAAAACTGTAATATTTTTTTGATTAATCAGTTTTAGATCAAAATGAGAGGTATTGATATTATTTATGAGAGGTATATTTGTAAGATCTGGTCAAAAATATTACAACAAAGATTTTCAAAAGTTGTATAATAAAAATTGTCGCCACTAACTAATGTTATGTTTGGATTAAAATATATATTTAAAAAATACGTAAATTATGTCTAGATGCCTATGGCTTATTTATAGGCAAGGGGACTTTGGGGGATTAGATGTAGTTCTAATAAAATATGAGACACAACTAATCGTCTTTGAAAATGTAAAATCGATAAACTTGAAGACTAAGTAGCACACAAATGGAACTTTAAGGGCCAAAATGTTAATAGGTTGAAAGTTTAAACTCGTAAATGAAAGAACTTATGAAGTCAGGAGTTTCTCAGTAATTTTTGAAAATATTCATTTTTAAACTCACAATCAGGAATTTGTAATATCTGTAAAAATCTTATATAGTAAATAATTTATTAACTGTTTACAAAAAATTTTAACTGATTAATGATCAACCAATTAGCAAATGACACGTGTTAATTGAGGTTTGATGGTCTCAATGAGCGACACGTGTCGATTATTTTTCTTTCCTTTAATATATATATATTTATATATATAATGATTTATTTTTTGGGTTTGATTTTTGGACAAATTTGTTTAATGAGTGAATTATATGATGGTCATACAATTGTTAACTTGTTAACTTGCTGTTCGTGAATTAAAGGACAAACAGAAACCTGTGTCAGCAATGGCGGAGCTAGAAGGATGGAGGATTGGGGTTGCACCTCTTCAATTTTTTGTAATTAGTAAAGGTATCTTAAATTTTAATAGAAAATTATGTGTTGTATAATTTTTGCACTCTCTATATTGAGTTCTTGATAATTAATAATTTTTTCTAAATTTTGCACCCTCTCCATTGAGTTCCTGGCACCACCACTGTGTGCAAGCTAGTCTGTATAAAAATGTTGGAAAAACTTATATTTAGCTTAAAGATAAGGAGAAAAACATAAATATATTTTATACATACTTTTTTCGCTTAGCACTTTTCTGTAACATTCAAATGTGTGTGTTTTAAAAGACTTAATAATTTACTTTTCAAATGCGGGAAAAATATAAATTTTTTTATAATTACAAAATTGTATATACCTTGTTTGAAATATTTTCCAATGTTGAACAATATATACATAAAAGCAATGATAGAGATAGTGACTAATTATAGTGAAAATGTATAGTGACTAACGAAAAGACAAGTACACCACACTTACTAAATATATTATTACTTGTTAATTAAGGATAAATATAATTTTATGGAAAACTTATAAATTCAACGGTTAAGTAACTAAAAAATAAGAGGCTGTAATTACTCCACATAAATCACTATATTTTATCATTATTTTTTTCACTATATATATCATTTTCCTATACTGATTTGTTTCTCTGAGCACTTTTGAAAAACATGCAAATCAACAAATGTGTGTACAAAAATGTTTGAAAGATCTTAGTTCCAGTGAAGAAATACGAAGAAAATTAGAAAAATATAATTATTCCCTCCGTTCCGCAAAAATAGTACGCCTTTTCTAATTTAGATAATCCCAATAATGTACAACTCATTTTATTCTTTGAACTTTCACTTTTACCCTTATTCTAAAGAAAAAGAAAAAAAAAGCAGACCCATAGCCATAGTTATCCAAAGGAGCCGTCAGCCTAGAGTTCTCCATCTGCCGCCGGTAGACTGTTCCTTCATCATCAACATCATTATCAATCGGCGACTATTAATTAACTCCGATCATGAGCTTTCATCTGCATCTGTCGTGCCAAGATCTGTTTGGACTGGTCCAGTTACAGGCGACTAAGGAAGGAGATTGAAACGATGGAGATTGTGAGCAGTATTCAGGGAGGTGATGGAAGTTCTGAAGCAGCGGGAGTTATTTGACGACCGGAGAATGGATCTCGTCGGACTCATCGTGATTTGCGGGTCGGATCGAAGATTTGAAGAATTCAGCAGCATTCGCACTTTGAAAGTTGGGTTATCGTTGATTATGTGTCGTCGAAAAGCCATATAAGCAAACTAAACTATTTTGAATCGTCTAACAAAAAGTGAAGTAAGAACAATGGAGATTACACCGACGGCGACGGGGTGGGCAGTATTCCATAGATTATATAGTTTGGTTTTGTCCTCATTAGTCAATCCCTTTATAAAAAAGGACATTTAAGTCATTTTATGTAGCTCAATTTTGACTTTTTGAAAACTGGAGTATTTTTGTGAGAGATTTTTTTTTTAATCAAACTGGACTATTTTTGTAGGACGGAGGGAATATTTTCTTTAATTAACAAAGTATACATATAATCATATATATTTGTCCCAATAAAAAATTACATGTTAAACAAAGTTGTACATTCTTTGTTCCGCTTCACTTGCTTGCAAATGTGTGGTAAAATGTCTGAAAAATACTTATATATAGTGTGAAAATATGGGGAGAAAAGCTTAAGCGAAGTAAGCACACGAACCTAAAGCTTGGGTACAACATTTATACGCTATGGTGGTTTTAGTGCCTCTGTAGCATTTCAATATGTTGGTATATTCTGACCGTCGATTGTCAAATATTAAAAGGAATCTCAAAAATCGTTTTACTAAGTACCGCGCAATTGGTGACGTTAATTTCAATAATAATTGTCGATCATCTTACGTTTTATGTACCGGTTAGATTACTATGCTATTTTGTGACATCTGGGTATGATAATATGGTAGCTTAATTCAAGAGGAACGAGTGATAAAAATGAACAAAAATACTAAAAGAAAAAAAATAAAAAAAAAAAACCCTCTGGTATTCATTCAACAAACAACAATGTATGAATACATCAACGCAGCAATTACCACTAGAAAAATAATAGGCCTCAAGGGCATCGAGACAAAACAAATAATTGTAACAATAAGAATTTTACAACCAAAAAGTAGACTCTTCTTCAATCACGAATTACTCAAAAACTGGCAAGGATTGAACCCATTGCAACGAAAAACAGGTAAAAGGCTGGCTTCTTAAGGTTTCCATCATTTGTGCCTGTCGGGGTAGTCTTTGATGATCCACCTGCAAAATTCCAAATCATTCAACTCGTTAATTTCACGATTTTTTATTTTTATTTTTTATTTTTTGTAATTCTGAATTCTTAAAAAAGATTTTCAATCTGAATGTTCATGTTTCGTACCGGGAAGAGTTGGAGTTGTGGTGGCCGGAGTTTGAGTAGCTGTATTTGGGTTAGAAGCATCATCTGAAGGACTCTCTGGCGAAGCTGCTGGAACAGGGGAAGGCGATGCTGCAGGGGAACTTGCTGGTCCATTTGTTCCAGCTGCAATTAAATTCCATTCCATTTATTAATTTTAATATTTGTGACGGAATCACAATGAGCGATTTACACATTAGTCACTGTGATCGAACTTTTATCAATAATATTGAAGTCAATTTTTTTTTTTTTTTAAGATTTGGAACTTACCATCGCATTGGCTAACGGGAGGAGTTTGGATGTTGCAGGCTTGAGGAAGAGCAAGAGCGAGAGTTTGATTAATGGCAAATCCCATGGAATTTCCACTGGTGAAAGAACAAAGGCAAGCGGGTGCGGATTGAACCACAGATGCGAGCTGGGAGCAACAAGTCGGAGACGGCGCCGATGAATTTCCGGTGACATAACTCAGGCAGGGAGCCAGACCCATCAGAGAACTGCTGCAACCCGATTGAGCTTTTGCGTCCTTGATGCACATGATCAAGAAAACACCCAGAGCAAAGCAGATCAATGTACTCTTTGAAGCCATTTTTCAAATGAATGATTTAGTTCTTTCTCAGAAAAATTGAATCTCAAGAATTAGTTTAATTTGCTAGGTAATTGATCGATTTTTGAGCGATGGTTTGAACCGAAAGAACGACCGTTATTTATACGAGTGATCTGAGGAGAATCCGGTGTTGATTGGTAATTTCGGTTGGCCAACTTTTGATTAAATATGGTATCCTACTTTTAACTAACTGATGATTTGGAAAATGAAGGAAAAGAAGCTCAAGTAAAGAAGGGTTTCAGGAAAGTGACGTCCTGGATTTGTGCATTTAGGAAAGTAGTACGCTGTTATTGTCGTGACAAGGGGTTATGTGTAATGAACTGATTTGGGCTAAAAGAATATTTGTATTTGGTGACTTTTAGTTGTACCATACAACTGAGTAGATTTTGTCATTAGGAAGTAGATTATCTAACGAATCAACTAGCTTCAATTAACAAAATTCTTCTTTCTTCAATTGATTGGAATATGGAAGCCATATATAATAAAACGACTAATATCCTATATTTTTTGCCAATTACACACCATGACCATGTCAATATCACGGTGAAGCAAAACTGATGAACTAATATGTATAGATTTTTTTGCCCCAAGCGCTATCTACTTTAAGAAGACTTGTCTTTTCACATCTCCAGTTTAGAGCAATCTTACGGCTTATTAATGTACGAAATGGTTACGAGTCGCTTGCATTCACAGAGGCTTGATATTGGAAATTGTTACAAAGAGACTGAGCATTTAGCTACGACATTCTCTCCATTACTTGGTTACGAATTCGGCGGATTATTTGGCATCCTGCCATTACTTGTCCTACAGGCTTGTTGTGATTTAACGATGCATCGTCTGTAATTGGAATACGATTTGATCAAAATTTTTTCTACCTATGCAATGTAATAACTTAAATCTTTCTATGTTTTTATTTTCTTTTATTGTACAAAAAAAATGTACGAAATAATGACTAATCACAAAGGAAAAAAAAAAGGAAAAAAAAAAAAAGAAGAGCTGTTATAGCCTACATGCTATATGATTATCTGAATAAGATCACATTTACCTACTCTCAGAAATTACTCGAACAATTAAGCAATATATATGGTTTTATTATGGGGTTTATATTATTAATAATTCTGATTAACATGATTGGGTCAAATCACTTTTACCTTCTCTAATGTTTCCACCATTTTTCTTTTTAAAAAATCATGTTTATTAGATTATTTCAACAAATACAACCTTCTTCTTGGATGGATGGAGTAAACAAGTTTCATATGATCGTGCATACATATATATACATCGGTCCATTCTTTTTCCTTCAACGAATCTCACTCACTTTCTTTCTTCTAAAAAATTCATTTTATTGTATTAATTTTTGTTCAACAACATAAATTATTACAATAAGATGAAGGAGAATGATGTTTTTGTTAATTTTCATTTTTCAAAGACTAAGCTTAACTCATACTCGATGACTTTTGCGTGCGTCCTAATTTTCTAAAGTTACTTATTCTTTTTTGCTCCAAAATAATTATCGTTTCCGTTATATTAAAAAAGACTATTAGAGATTTTTTTTTTACAAGGATTTCATTAGAGACTCCAAAAGGAAATGCATGAACGAATAATGGAGGACATTCCCGAGGTGCAGCTTGGCTTTTGTGATACAACTTATTGGATGAGGAATATTGACGGAGTCGACAAGCTCGATCTATAATCATGTTGATGTTATATACACATAAATCATCAAGTATTTGTCACGTTTGCATATATATTTGATCATGGATAATCCAAAGCAAAATATAAGATTTGTACAGACATATTTTGAGTGTGTTTGGAAGTTGGAACGAAAGTTTGTGATGAATATTTTGTTGAATGCAATGTTTGGGCATACTGAAATCTCAAGTAAAAAGTGGTGTTTTAACATAACTGAAGTTGTATACGTCGCATACAAATTGTATTCGCTGTATACAACCTTAGTTATCTCATAAAACAATCCATAACTACTAATAATAAACTGGCATAATAAACATGATCATTTCTGGCACACAATATCTCCTTGTTGTACTAATCATCACAGAATCTGTTGTCCAATCAATGCTCAAATTCCTGTTCCATATAATGCTACGAGGAGGAAGAAACCGGCAAGAATGAATGATGCCTTGACGCTGCTTCCAGCAGATGGAGAACCATCTACAGCGGGTACTGTTTTTGAACCTGCATCATTTCATTTTAAGATTCATATCAAACTCTGTCCTCCAAATGAAGGAAAGAATATGGTTTGTGGGATAATCTGTTACCTGCGGGAGTATTTGTTACAGATGGTGTTGATGTGGAAGATGCAGGTGTTTGATTTGAAGTTCCAGGTGTTTGATTTGAGGAAGCTGCTGGTGTTGATGAGGAACTTGGTGCGTTCCCTGCCAATGTCATCAATTACAAAATCAACCATGATTTAGGGAATACGATCTCTTGAATCAAATCTGATCTGATCCAAAAGGAAAAATATCAGAAAAGCTTGAAATATACCATTGCATTTGCTAGCTCCAGGAGTTTGCACATTGCACTTATCCGGCAGCTCAAGAGCCAGAGTTTCATTGACATTGAGGCCAACGGAGGATGCGCCGCCATTCAGAAGTAAGCAAAGACATTGTGGATTTGACCGAACCACTGCGCCGAGCTGTGAACAGCAGGTTGATGAGGGACTCGATGAGTTCCCGGAGACATAATTCAGACAAGGATACAAGGTTGCCAGCTCTGTCGTGCAGCCCGACTGAGCTAAAGCCCCTGAAGTCCAGCATATTACAAGAACTAATGCTGCTAGGCCGATCTGATTAGATGGTCGTTTGAAATCCATATATTATCGTGGATAATGTACTTGGTGATGTTCTTGATCAGAAAGCTATAAGAAATATGAGGTGTTTGGAAGTTTGAAACTGGTTGAGGAGGGAAATCAGGAACAGAATGAATATATAGGATTCTTCATGGAAGATATGATTCCCTATTAGGTCATTAGGTGCCTGGTTGGCCAACTCCTGAACTAAATTGGTATCTTCGATAACTAATCACACTTGAATATGGCAATTAGAAATATATCAATTACATCCAGTACATGATATTAATTAATCAGGTTTTGATTGTCTGTAATGATTGGACTTAATGAATCAGCGCCCCCGATCATCATTAGAATCAACTTTTGCCTTAATGGCTATGCCGTCACCCGCTTGATCGTAAGATTAAAGGTTCAATTCTTATATTTGAAGTGGAAAGTTAATAGTTACAAAGGAAGTAAATTGTCAAAGCCTAACAACCTGGTCAAATCAAATCCATTGACGGCCAAAGAGGATCTAACACACTGAGTAGAAAGCACAAGGGAGTGGAATCTCTCTCCCTTACTGGCTTGCAGTACTTCCTTCCTCAGAAGGCCTATTTTCACTGTAATAACTAATTACCCCTTAGAGCAACCTCAATGCACACATATAAAAAGCGGTCCCAATCAAGTCTAGCTCAATTTTTCTAACACATTCGAGTAACGATTTTTTGTTCTAGCGCTAGTTACTAATTTGGTAAGAAAATGAACTTTTTCTATCCCACCACTTACAAGACTTGTACACGCTTTCTTTTTTTAAAACATGTCTTAGCTCCACTCTTTTTTACTTTTTTCAGTAGAGAGAGAAGAAACAACTTAGTTAACGAGTATTTTCTTTTACACCATTTGCAATGGGAAAGTTCAAATTGGCTAGTAACTGGCATTATTTTCAAGAATCAATTACTCTGTGTTGTGGTTGCTCTTATACACGTTCAAAACACCAATGAGTGCATGTAGGAAAATAATCTACCATGAAATAGACCCGGATAAGGATGTCGTGTTTCTAGAGAATGGACCCAAGTTAGCTCTACTTAGGTGGATTTTTATTATTATTGAATTAGGTGTTAGACCCGTCTGATGGACGGGGAAGGTACATATAGACATTTTTATATAAATTTTGTATTTTTATAAAATATGTAATGACTTCATTGAAAAATATAAACACACACACCAACAACACTTTATCAAATGAATATAATGATAATTTATTTAACGCATGGAGGATTGTTAAGAAATTCAAACTAGAGAATATTAAAAAATGAAAAAAATGAACTTCGAATTGAATGATTATAATTCTATATATCATGTAAAACTTCTTTGTAGATTACATTTGTAATCATGGAATTGGCATCATCATTTTCATCAATTATCAGGACCTTTATTAATTGTCTTGAAGTGACTTATGTTTTTAGTGCTTTATTTTATTTTATTTTAACATACGATGCATTCTCACATTATCTCTTTTTTTTTTTTTGCTAACCCATTTGTTCGTTTGGTACTCTCTCCAATCAACCTCTCTGTTAGAATTTGGTTCATGAAAATAAGGGTTCGGTTTTTATTATTATTTTTTAAAAAAATTTATTTCAGTTGCTTTTTTTTATTATTATTTTGTTTTGTGCATTTTTAAGTCTCGGAAATTAAAAAAATGCCACATAAGATTAAATCTTATGTGGCATGTGCTCCATGTCTTTAGTTTTCTCTATCTGGTTTTTGCCTTAGTATAGTATATAGATTTGAATCTACAATTGAATTTTAAAAATAAAAAACAAAAAATCTACGACTGAATTTGAACGCGGGCCATTGTGGAGTTTGATCATCATAACCTGATTAGAGAAATGGGCTAGTAGACTTCAGAAAAACAAATAGCCAGATGGCACACTGATATAAAGAATATAGACCAAAAAGGAAAAGGGTATTGTTTGGGGAAAACTTTCTAAAAGGACAGTTTTGTTTTGGGCTCAAGTCTTTGAACTTGAGCCACCATCGCCTGCTCAAAATGAAATCTATCAACACCTGTTGCCTGGCAAGGTTACTTCATCATTTGCTTAAAATGTCTCATCAGGAAAAGCCCAATCATGTCCAATTTGCACTTGTCTCCTCAAAACCCTCCAAACCTCGTTCATCATAAACAAATTCGGATGAATCAAAACAGTACAAAGAACGGCCTAATTTTGAGAAATTAAGGATAAGGGATACTATTTGTGAAATAAACCCGGGGTTGGTAACAATGGAAATAATACAAAATGAACCAAAGAACAAAGATAGAGAAAAGAGACTTTATTGATGGAATCTGAAATTCAATATTGTATTGTAATTGAATTGGAAATGTAATAGTTTGAATTACAATACTATTGAATTGAAAATGAAATATTGAAATTATAACTCAATACTAATTCCTTTGTTTAGGAGATCTTGAAAATTGACTAGAATTAAGGTTATAACACTAATTCTTGCGTTTGGATACATAAAGATTTGGATACTTTAGAACTAAAATTAGTTTGTTATTATATAACTTACAATCTATACTTAATGTGTATTAGACTACTTTGTGGTTGTTCAACTAGTATAATTTTTGCTTTTTTTTTTTTAAAAAAATATTTTTTTTATTTAATTTGCTATATCAATTTTTTAAATTATTATGCACACAGCTTTTTATTAGAAACACAAGAAATATTATTATATAAGAATTAAATATGTTACATAGAATTTTCACTTAACAGACACAAGTAACATACAAAACATTCTTTTTTTTTTCTTGAGGAAAACATATAAAACATTCTTGTTTTTCCTGTCTTTTACTTTTTTTTAAAGTTTAAATTTTTGATATTTTTATTTATATAAAAAATTTAAAAATTTTAGCATGTAAGATTGTGAATTCATTTTATGAATATTAATGTCCATTTATATATAGATTGACATCAATATATAATTTATGCTTACATTTTTTTTTTATTTTTAGTATATAATTATATATAAAATAATAAATACTTAAAACTCAAGTTACATAATTTTTGGTGAAAAGATGCCATATATAGTTTAAAATTTATATACATATATTATAACAATAATATAGGTGTATATATGGAACAATTTCTTTAATTTTTTTTTTGAAAATTTTATGTTGTTTACTATGTCATAATATAATATAACATTTTAACCCAAAACTAGAATATTTATTTATGTTAATTTTTTTGGGTACAGTTATACTTTTGATATTTTTTGTCAAAAATATGTAATGTTTATTTTAGATTGATTTCATTGATGATATAATAGTAGTAATAATTATTATAAGACAAAGAGCCCAAAAAAGAAAAACAAAAATTATAAAAAAAAAACTCCGAAGCAAGCGCTGAAAGCACAAAAAAAAAAAAAAGAAAGAAAAGAAAAAGGAAAAAAAAGCAGTGCTTTAGCGCTGGAAAAAAAACAATTAAAATATCTTCTTTAAAAAAACAAGGTCAAAAGGCGAAAAATTGAGAGGTGACCCGTTTAGGATATAATCCGAAAAAAATTCGGTTTGGACCCACGTCTTTCTTTAAGTCCCTTAAATTTGAATTCGAATTATTTACTCCTATAAAAGAATTAAAAATAAAGAATTGAACCCCAAAACGAATTATAATTCTAATTCTTAGACTACCATTTTTATCAACCAAATACAAAAATTGGAGTTAGAGAGCTCTAATTTCAATTCTTGATCCCAATTCAATGCAACCAAACAGAGCCTACAGGAAATTCACAAAAAATTGAAAGTGTTCTAAGCGTGTCAAATACTGCCCTTAAGACAATATTTGGCCCCACTAGATTGCAAACAAGGTTCGAATGGCAATTTGTCTCTAGGACTTAACACACAAGAAAATGTAATTTGCAACTTATTGAATGTTTTTCAGGATTTTGGAGTGCAAAAAATGAATTCCTGCCCTAGATCACCTATTTATAGGCAACATTTGCAGAAATAAAAGAATACAAAATAAGTACACAATCATTGACTTATAGGAAATAATTATTATGCATGTGAAAGGTTACCAACTTAATTTTATCCTTCAATTCTAAATTAATTATTTTATTTTAAAAACTAAAATTTCCAACCATTTGCTCCACCAACGGCCCAACATAAGAAAAGACAGAATTGAAAACTACACAAAAGAAAAGAGATACATTCAGATATCTTCTTCGTGAAGCTCTAAAATGATTGGTGTTTATTGTAACGGTGGATTTCCAATCGAGCAGCAGCTACTTTTTGGTCTCAGATTTAACATGTTATTTCCATTCTCCTCATCCAAAAAAAAAAAAAGAAAGAAAAAATTAGTTCAGATATAACAATGCTCTTACAGCGTGTGCTCTGTTTTCAAATAATAGTATGCTGCAGATTCTGAAAAAATTGGTGTTTTTGTCGTTGTAATAGTCCAGAGTCTAGATCTGCATATGCTCAGGAGTCAAGTGTGACAATGATGTATAGTAAAAAATTCATGGTACGCTGACAGAAGTATTCTTCAGGTCAAAACTAACATTTTAAGGCATCACTAATTCGCTTCAAACACCAACATTATAAGCCATCTCCAATGCCCAAGTCAATCAAGCTTTGCCAACTTCCAAAAGTTGGTTTAAAGTGGTTGAGCTCCAGAACGTTGTACCCCAAAATTTCCCTCCAAATCTCCCTAAACCATCCACATATAAATATAAATCCCCTGAATCCAATAGCCCACAAAAATCAGCTCGTCTTGTAATCCAGAACTAATCAAGAAAATTCATCTACGAATCAAAAACTCCTCATGGAAAAAAAAAGTTCTAGGATGAGTGTAGGTGTAAAATTAGCCATTGTTACTCTATTGGCTGTCTCGTATTATGAGGCGGCGGAAGGGCAAATTACTACGCCGTGTTCAAGTGCAGCCATTAGTAGTTTCACGCCGTGCATGAACTACATCACCGGAAGCAGCGCAAACGGTGGTTCCCCGTCCGGAGATTGCTGCGACGCCGTGAGATCTATCATGTCCGGCAGCGTCGAATGTGCATGCCTCATCATAAACGGGAACGTTCCGTTTTCGATTCCGTTTATTAGTCGGCCATTGGCGATTTCGCTGCCCCAAGCATGCAACTCGGGCATCCCATTACGGTGCAAAGGTAAGAAAAACTAACAAACTATTTCATGGACACTAATGATTTATCGTCTAGTATTTACTTTTTTCTTTTATATCGTCGATTGATTAATTTATTTTTGGTTTTTTTTTTTTTTTAATGGCAGCTACTGGTGTTCCGGTGCCAGCTCCAGGTCGATCTCTCTCTGCCTTTGTTGTTTATGTGCATTCATTTGATCATTTCCTTTTATTCAAGCTTTAACATTACCAATTTAGAGAAACGAGGAAGTCTTCACCTAAAACTACAAGTTTCATGAGTGAAAGTTGATATTACAGGAAAATTATTATCTTATTTATTTTTATTATTATTTTGAAGAGGGTATCCCTTTTACCCTATTAAAACATAATACATGATGTTGATGTGGCAACTTCTTATTAAAAATTTTTGGCTCCAAATACACCATATTGCATTAACCATTCTGCCACGTGTCATCCCTTTTTAAAAGAAAAAAAATTCTTATCCGGAAAAACAAAAGCTACTTTACAAAAATAGTTACATAATTTTAACTCCTAACATTTATCATTTATCAATCAAATTAAAATAGTATTTAAATTTGTCCATAAACTTATCCCCTTTATTACTCCACATTCTTTTGTATGATTTTTGCATCGTTGTACTTCTCAATATTTTTTCTCCTTTGGCAGATGATTTTTTTATTTTTATTTTTATTTTTTGCTAAAAAAGGAAAAAAACCAAATATGTAGCTATTTTTTTAAAATAAAGAATTCATTTATCTACTAACATAAAATTAAATAAAACAGATGTCCGGGCCAAACATCTAGTTATTTATTGTAACAAAACGATACAATAGACAAAAACCACCATCAATTTTTTTTTTTTGGTACAATAAGGAGGCATTTGCCTGGAGTATTAGACCATTACAGCAGGTTGGTAAGAGACACTAATCACATCGTAAGGAAAATGAAGGTAGCTCATAATTGCGTAGAACTTCTGATTTCAACTTAACAGAAGTTTGAATTTTGCATTGACAGGTCCTATAATCTTCGGGGCGCCACCTTCGGCTCCGGCTCCGGTTGCTAATTCTCCGAAAAATCAAGCAGGTACTAATCAAGTTTTAGCATTGCCAATTCAGGGTCATGAAGAAGTCTTCATCCAAAACTACAAGTTCATGCGTCAAAGTTGATACTACATACGTCTTGCAATAAAAACAGTATAACAAAAGAAACCATCATTTTGAGTAGACGGATTAGAAGAAAAATAATGGTAGTGCATAATTACGTACAACTTCAGATCTCATCTTAACAGAAGTTTGAATTTTGCATTGACAGGTCCTATAATCTTTGGGGCGCCAACTTTGGCTCCAGCTCCGGCTGCTAATTCTCCGAAAAATCAAGCAGGTACTAATTGATTTTAGGGGAAAATCTTCAACACTAAACTATAATGTAATTTTTAAATTAAGCAAGTATGCTTATATCCATTTTCAATTGGTTTCCCAGATATTTCAAATTCAACCAATAAATTGTGGATTTTAATCCACACAGCAAAATATTCGTTTAATTTTTTCCTAAACATCTTCCAGATTCTAAAGCAGCCGCTGCTGTTGCTGCACCTTCTCCAACCGAAGAGAGCCCAAATCAAATAACACCTGCAGCATCTCCAGCTCCGGCTCTATCTCCGACTGAAGCAGATCCGGGTCCGGCACCGACTGAAGCCCCGACAAAAGCAGTTTCATCGGATCCGGTGGCAAATCCGGCAGACACTACACCAGTGACAAATCCACGCATTAGACCAGTGGTCACTCCCAACTCCGGTTCTACTCCATCTTACATTCGCCCACCAGTTCTTACGTTAACTCTTTTAGGACTTATGGTACTCATACGCAATTGAAACTTCCAAATTAATCTCATTTTAATTTTCTTTCCGATCATGTAACTTCCAAATTACCACGGTGGAAAGAACTCCTTTTTTTTAAAAAAAAAAAAAAAAACGTGTAATGTTCTTGATTATTCTTCTTCGGGTTTTGCTGCTTGATTGCGATTGGCGTCTGACATATAACTTGAGTCGAAACTTTACTTCTTTTTTTTTTTTCTTTTTTTCCTGTAAAATGAATGCATTAAAAACAACTTCCTAGATAATCATTTCTTGAAAGTCCCTGATCAGGAAGAAATAGTAAACTTCTTCTTATTGCAGCAGTGATCCTCCTTCAAATATATAGGAAATTCCAATTATTTCCATAACTTGACAGAGAAGTCATGACTTGCCGAAGCAATCATTCCTGTAACAGCTGAATTTGCCACAGCAGCAATGATTCTCTCATGAGCTGCCAGAGTAATACGTTTGTGCTCAACCATGTTCCAGAGCGCCAAATTCTGCAACATGAAATATATCAAAGCAAGGCAATATTATTCAAACTCGTTCATCAAAGAGCACAAAACCATCAATTACTCTGTCGGGTTGCATATATTAGATCATATATCATCCAAAGCAATATATGAGATTGCTATAATTACATTCTCTGAGTGTTTACAACAGCAGTTTGTGACGAATATTTTGTTTAATGCATTGTTTTGACATAATTAAATCTTAGGTAAAAAAATATGATGTTCTAATAGAACTGAAGCTATATGCACCGTATACAAGTTGTGTTTGCAGTACACGACTTTAGTTCTCTCATAAAACAATCCCAAAGTATTAATACTAACCATCATTATTCGTTACTTATGAAACTAGCGTTCGAACATCATTTTCACCACAATTTTCTTGCTAAATTATTAGACCGGCAATCCAAAGGGAGCACTAAGAAGATGCAACATGGTCGAATCCTCTGAATCGTTATTGACAAGATGATTGTCATGTTCGACAAGATCCTAGCATAACAGTATATTATGGTGGACTTTTCAGCGTCAATTTCAACTCACTAAAGCGTAAACTAAACTAAAATGCTAAATGCGTACATTTCCACGTTCTGAACAAACATCACTGACAGATTATTGAAAATCAGAGTTTTATTCATTCACTCTGGAAGCTGCGGTGAGTTACTGTTCTCGCCCTATTAATTTGAGCTAACACTTTCTTGATTACATTCCAATTACGAAGTTAAAAACTTCCTTTACACATGAGATTTTACAACGCAGACAGATTGTAAAGCTTAAAAAAAAAAAAGAAAAAAATCACTTCAAAATGGAAAGATGCTCAACTCTCACAATTAGCAAAACAGAAGATAACTGAAAAGTACTACTACTTACCCGCTCTCCTCCAATCACCAAAAGACCAGAATGATTTGGATGGAAAAGGCAAGAATGGAAACGATCCCCATTGGAGCGGAGCTCATGAATACATTCCCCTGAGGCTAGTGACCAAACTCTTGCAGAATCTTCGCTCACTGATGCCAAATAATCACCATTATGATCCCAGGACAAGTAATTAATTAAACCAGAATGCCCCTTTAAAAAAAAAAACAGTTAAACTTAATAAAAGTAAGACAGAACACAATGCAGCAATAAAATAGAATTAGAACTGAAGTATCCTACTACAGAACCACCAAACGAATACACGCAGACCTGGAAAGAATGGGATTCCCGGTCGTTTTCAACATCATAGACTGTCACCATTTCATCCGAGGCTGCTGCAAGTAGCTTGCCGGTAATTGGTTGAAATCTCACGTGCGCACTGCCAGCTTGCTACTAATCCCCACATGAACATTAGTTTTTTTGCTATATCTTCCAAACTTCAAAGATTAATGTTTAGTATGCCAAAAGAAACAGGGGAAACCTTGGACAGCCGAGCACAAGATAATGGATTAATGTCCCAATAACGAACTTCATCGCTAGCGTCAGAGAAACAGAACACATCATTCTTTTTCGGGTGGAAATCCAAGGACAAAATTTGTGAAGGGTGTGCTGTGTATGCGTGCAAACAATGCCCAGGCTGCAAAAAAAAAAAAAACTACATAATCATCGGTTTAAAGAAATTGCGTAACAGCAAAATTAGTGCCCCCAAGTTAATGATCAGGCATAAAGATTTTACCTTTGCTGCATCCCATAGTCGGATAGACTTGTCAAATGAAGCAGTTGCGAACTGAGTTGAGTTAGGTCTGAACCTGACATCTGTGATCACATACTGGTTTTCTTCAGGGGTGGTGTCTGTTTGCAGGGTCTCCATATTCCAAATTACAGTCTGATACATGAGAGGGAAAAACAAAAATAAAAGGAATTTACTGAATACTATTTCATGTACAAGACACAAGAAGTGTCAATTTGTACCTTCTTATCATGTCCAGCACTAGCCAAAAATTTCCCATCAGAAGAGAAGTCACAGCAGATGACTTTATTCCTTGTCCGGATACAACCCAATTCGACAAAATTAAAAGAACCTGAAGCAAAAGGCCACCTGATGGTATGAAATTTCAATAAGGATAAGCGACTAAAATATGTTTCAAGTAAGTTTGTGGAAGCAATTTACTTTCGGAATTCTCGATTTTGGGCTGAATAGGAGTCTTCAATGTGCCGTTCATACTACTATGGCCATAGCCATTTTCATAATTCTCTAAAACCTCCTGTCATAATCAGACGCAAATCAAATTATTCACAAGAAATTTTTCTGATGAAACTAAAGGCATACCCGGAGGAGTCTTCTCAATTCTATGCTACGTCGATCAAACTCCCTTTACCTTTTTCGGGATTTCCATATCTTGATTCTTGGCCAACGTAAAATTTTGAAAAGAAACCCAAAAGAGAGCTCAAGGTGAGGCTTGAGTCGGACAGATCTCGCAGATGCCTGTTGATGGAGAAAAACAAAACGTCAATGGATCTTCGCTGGCTGCCAGGGTTGACTCTAGCTTCCCGTCGTTGTAGAGTCCGAGTCAACGGTGATGGTTTGAAGCTAGAATAATTATGGGTTTTAGAATTTAGATAAAGGAAGTCGTTGATATTTATTTGTTTAGGCTCCACCTAAGCTAGAATAATTAATACTCCCTCCGTCCCATAATTATTGTCCAGTTTGGACTTTCACTTTTAGTACAATTTGAATTATAAATAAAAATTCAAACAAGACAATAATTATGGGACAGAGGGAGTACCTAATTTTTTTAGCACTACTTAAATACTCGTATTGTAACCAAAATAAAAATTAAAAATTAAAAAATAAAGTGTATCGTACGAGTTTAAATATTGTTTTTGGGAAAAAAGTTTAAATTTTTTTCGTTGCTTATGTCTCTGGATTTAAAGAAAAAATAATAAAAGATAAAAATTTCTGTGAGAGTATGAGTCTCGCGTGAATAAAACGGATTCCGGATCAATTCCGAGGGAACCTTTGCCACGTTATGATTGCTTTATTAGTACTGGCCTGTGCGTTGCACGCGGGGTGTAGATCTAATTTTATATAATTTTTAGTTATATTAATTTATCTAATAATTGAAACAAAACATACATCCATTCTATATAGTCATAAAAAGTCCTACACTTCATATTTATATTAATAATTAATTATTTTTAGTTACAACTTTCCAAATGATCTCGTTCCAATTCACCTTTTAATAAACCATTCCAAAGAGATCTCGTTTATATATTAAAGTACTCTTGAGCATATATAATAAATAAAACAAATCATACATGCAGTTTTTATAGTAAAAAAAAATCATAAATTTTTAAATTGAGTGAAAAGCTTATTTATTTTTAGTTAACCTTTCTAAATGATCCCGTTCCAATTCATCTTATAACAAACTCTTCCCAAGTGATTCCGTTTATCGAATTACTTTTGATCAGACCTTGTAATTCAAACAAATAATACATTCATTTTATATAACCATAAAAAATCATACATTTTCTATTAGCGTTAAAAATTATTTTTTCTTAATTGGACTGTTCCAAATGATCCCTTTCTAATTCATCTTGTAATAAATTCTTTTTAAGTACCCCGTTTAATTTATCTTGTAATAAACTATTCCCAAGTGATCGCGTTTATGGAAGTACTATTGATTATATCTAGTATTTGGAACAAATAATGCATGTATTATATAGTTATAAAATCATATATTTGATATATGCGTTAAAAGTTATTTATTTTTAATTGAACATTTCCAATTGATCTTATTCCAAGTTATCTTGTAATAAACCGTTCTCAACTGATCTCGTTTATTGAAGTACTATTAACCTATGATATTTTTACAATTTTTTACTTAATCATTCCTTTCCTTTTTTAAAAAATTTTACTAACACCCTAACCCGCCCTTTGATAAACCCGTTGGGAACCAGTACCAAAATCTTGGTAGTAGGAAGTAGTGTAGAAGAATTTTTGCTTTGTAATAAACCTTTTCCAACTGAGCCCATTTTTTGAAATATAATTGAGAATATTTAGTAATTAAAATAAATCATACACGCATTTCATATAGCAAGAAAATCATATATTTTATATTTGTGTTAAAATTAATATTCTTAGTTGTACCTTTCCAAATCATCCCGTTCCAATTCATCTTGTAATAAACCCTCCTCAAATGACTTTTTCTTATTGAAGTACAATCAAGCATCTAGTAATTGAAACAAATTATATATGTATTTATATAGCCATAAAAAGTCGTACATTTTATATTTGTGTAAAAAAAATATTTAATTTTAGTTAGACATTTCCAAAATATCCTATTTCAATTCTTCTTATAAAAAACTCTTTCTAAGCGACTCCGCCTATTGATATATTATTGTGTATATCTCGTACTTGAAACCAATCATACATTTATTCTTTTATAACAATGAAAAATCATACATTTTACATTTGTTTGAAAAATAAATTTATTTTTATTTGGACCTTTCCAAATCATACCGTCCCAATTCATCTTATAATAAACTCTTACCAAGTGACCTCATTTATTGAAACACTATTGAGCATATCTCTTAATTAAAATAAATAATATATGCATTTTAAATAACCATTAAAAACCATACATTTTATACTTGTTTTAAATTTTTTACTTGTTCGACATTTTCCAGTGATCCCGTTCTAGTTCATCTTGTACTAAACTCTTCCAAAGTAATCCCATTTATTGAAGCATTATAGAGTATATCTAGTACCTGAAACAAATGATACATGTATTTTATATAGTCATAAAAAGTCACACTTTCATATTTTTGTTAAAAATTATTTATGTTTAATTAGACATTCACAATTGATCCCGTTCTAAGTCATGTTCTAATAAATATCTTCTCAAGTGACCTAGTTTATTAAAACAGTATTGACCATATAATTTTTTTTTTATATTTTTCTATTCAGATACTTCTTTCGTTTTTTAAAAATTTTACAACATCCTAACCTGTCATTGGAAAAATCCGTTGGGGCCCTGTACCAAAATCTTGGTAAATGATGAAGGAAGTTGTGTAAGATTATAGTGTAGAAGATTGTTTTGTCTTGTAATGAACTCTTTCCAGCTGACCCCGTTTCTTGAAATATTATTGAGAATATTTAGTAATTAAAACAAATTATACACGCATTTCATATAGCCATAAATCATATATTTTATATTTGTGTTAAAAATTAATATTTTTAATTGGACCTTTCCAAATCATCCCGTTCCAATTCGTCAGGGCCCACATATCAAAAACTTTGTAAACGATGTAGGAAGTGGTGTAAGATTATGGTGTAGGAAATATTTTGCCTTGTACTTTTAAACAGTTCCTAATCGACCCCGTTTACTTAAGTATTATTGAGAATATTGAGTAATTAAATTAAATCACACAAGCATTTTATATGTCCATAAAAATCATACATTTTATGATTGTGGTAAACATTATGTATTTTCAATTAACGCCTTCTAATTCATCTTGTAATAAACCCTTCCCAAATAAACCGTGTTTCTTGAATTACTATTAAGTATATCTTTTACATTTTTTTAGTTGAAACTTTCCAAATGATACATGTATTTTATACAGTCATAAAAAAGTCACACTTTCATATTTTTGTTAAAAATTATTTATGTTTAATTAGACATTTCCAATTGATCCCGTTCTATGTGATATTGTATAAATATCTTCTCAAGTGATCCCGTTTATTAAAGTAGTATTAAACATATAATTTTTTTATATTTTTCTATTCATTACTTGTTTCCTTTTTTAAAAAATTTTACTAACACCCTAACCCACCCTTGGATAAACCCGTTTCGTCTCGGTGCCAAAATCTGATAAAGGATGTAGGAATTGGTGTAAGATTATAGTGTAGAAGATTTTTTGCCTTGTAATAAACCCTTTCCAACTGACCCTTTTTTTTGAAATATTATTGAGAATATTTAGTAATTAAAACAAATCATACACGCATTTCATATAGCCATAAATCATATTTTTATATTTGTGTTAAAAATTAATATGTTTAGTTGGACCTTTCCAAATCATCCCGTTCCAATTCGTCGGGACCACATGTCAAAAATTTCGTAAATGACGTTGGAAGTGATGTAAGATTATAGTGTAGGAGATTTTTTGCCTTGTACTTATACCCTTCTTAATCGACCCCGTTTACTGAAATATTATTGAGAATATTGAGTAATTAAATTAAATCAAACAAGCATTTTATATGTCTACAAAAATCATACTTTTAATGATTGTATTCAACATTATGTATTTTCAATTAGCCTCTTCCAATTTATCTTGTAATAAACCCTTTCCAAATAAACCCTGTTTCGTGAATTACTATTGAGTATATCTTTTACGTGTTTTTTTAGTTGAAACTTTCCAAATGATAAATGTATTTTATACAGTCATAAAAAGTCACACTTTCATATTTTTGTTAAAAATTATTTATATTTAATTAGACATTTCCAATGATCCCTTCTAAGTCATCTTGTATAAATATCTTCTCAAGTGACCCCGTTTATTAAAGTAGTATTGACCACATAATTTTTTAATATTTTTCTATTCAGTTACTTCTTTCATTTTTTAAAAATTTTACTAACACCCTAACCCGCCCTAGGATAAATCTGTTTCGGCCCGGTGCCAAAATCTTGTAAAGGATGTAGGAAGTGGTGTATGATTATAGTGTAGAAGATTTTTTGCCTTGTAATAAACCCTTTCCAATTGACCCCGTTTTTTTGAAATATTATTGAGAATATTTAGTAATTAAAACAAATCATACACGCATTTCATGTAGCCATAAATCATATATTTTATATTTGTGTTAAAAATTAATAGTTTTAGTTGGACCTTTCCAAATCATCCCATTATAATTCGTCGGGGCTACGTGTCAAAAACTTCGTAAATAATGTAGGAAGTGGTGTAAGATTATGGTGTAGGAGAACTTTTCCCTTGTACTTAAACCCTTTCTAATCGACCCCGTTTACTGAAGTATTATTGAAAATATTGAGTAATTAAATTAAATTATACAAGTATTTTATATGTCCACAAAAATCATACATTTTATGATTGTGTTAAACATTATATATTTTCAATTAGCCCCTTCCAATTCATCTTGTAATAAACATTTTCCAAATAAACCCTGTTTCTTGAATTACTATTGAGTATATCTTTTATGTTTTTTTTTAGTTGAAACTTTCCAAATAATCTCATTCTAATTCATCCCGTGTCTTGAATTACTATTGAGTATATCTTTTACGTTTTTTTTAGTTGAAACTTTCCAAATAACCTCATTCTAATTCATCGTATAATAAATTCTTCCTAAGTGACCCCGTGTATTGAAATACTATTGAGCATATCTTCCAATTAAAACAAATAATATATGCATCGAATATGACCCTAAAAATACATACATTTTATATTTGTGTTAAAAATTATTTCTTTAGTTGGACCTTTCTATATGATCTCATTCTAATTCATCTTGTAATAAACTATTCCCAAGTGATCCCATTTATGGAATTAATATTGAGCATATCTAGTAATTTAAACAAATCATACATTCTTTTTATATAGCCATTAAAAATCATACATTTCATTTTGTGTTAAAAATTATTTATTTTTAGTTAGATATTTCTAAATGATCCGTTGTTCATTTTAGTGTCATCGGAAGATACTTGTTTTATACTTCCAAAAAACAAAAGATTGAGAAAATTTAAATAAATGTAAGAAAAGAACCTTTAAAATATGTCTGAAAATAATCCCGTTCCAATTCATCTTGAAATAAACCCTTTCCAAGTAACCCTATTTATCGAAATAATGTTGAGTATATCTAATAATTGAAACAAATCTTACATGAATTTTATATAACTATAAAAATTATACATTTTATATTTGTGTTAAATAAAATTATTTTTAATTAGACATTTTCAAATGATTTTTTGTCATTATAATGTCATCGGATACATGCGAAAGTAAAATACTTGTAATTTGGTTTCTGGTGTCCCCATGATATCTCAAAGAAAAGGAAAGGGGGAATAGTGAATATGCAAACTTTTCAGTTTAGTTCAATGATTTGTAGGAAATTTTAGTCCTTAATTCCTTTCTATTGAAGGATGGAAATTCCCATATTCTTCACATATACATTAATGACACATCAAATTATTTTATTAACTATGGATACAATAATAGCCACCAACTTTCAAAATTCTCCCCGTCAAATTAAATCAATAGATGTGATTAACGAAATCAACTCCACCAATTTTGTCACAGTGCTTTACCCAGTTATATTTTCCCAAAATATGGTTGTTATTATCCAGGAGGAGTGAATATTGAGTATCCTCCTTCCTTAACCCTACAAATCCCCAAAAAGACCACTACACAACAACAAAAAAATCCCACCAAATTTAGCAAGAGCTTTCTTCCAAAACATATCTGTTTCTCACAAAAAAGGGAAAAAGAAAAAGTGAACGAAAATAATAATCATTAATCAAACATAAATAAAAAGAAACGATGAATACGATTATGTTTTTCTTTCCAATAGGATCATGATTTATTTACCATTATATAATTGTATTTACCTTCTCATAAATCATCTTCTGCACCATTTGAAACCCAAAACGAAATAAAAATAAAAATAAAAAGAAGAAGAAGAAGAAGAATTCAATAGAAAGTAAAGCACCCTTTACATTATCCAAGAAACTGATTCAAGAGTTGCAAATAAATTTAGTTATGTGACCAAAAATAAAATAAAATAAAATTCACAATCAAAAGAGACATGACATAGTCAAAACATGAAAGAAAAATATTGCTTTACACATCACTATTAATTTGCAGCATTGCCGTTTACTACTACTCCTCCGGAATCAAGAGATTTAAGCATTAGAAAACATATATGTTTCTCACAAAAAAAAGGGAAAAAGGTGAACGAAAATAATAATCATTAATCAAACGTAAATAAAAAGAAACGATGAACACGATTATATTTTTCTTTCCAATAGGATCATGACTTATCAACCATTATATAATTATATTTACCTTCTCATAAATCTTCTTCTACACCATTCGAAACTCAAAACAAAATTAAAATGATGAAAAAAAGAAGAAGAAGAATTCAATAGAACGTAAAGCACCCTTACCTTCTGAGAGAATAGTTTTCCTAGCCATTTGTGTATGAGAAAGTAATGCCAATGTTTGTGTGAATATCGTACTCAATCAAAGGCTACATTTATACGGATAGATTGACCATGATCCGGATTAGGGTTGTATTAGCGGCTACATTATACTATTAGCACAAATTGATTCAAAATTTAAGTGACTGAATCAATTTTAATTATGAGGTTTATTAACAATTTAATGTACGTAATTTCAAAATTGAGATTGTACTAATATTTCATATATGCATTGTATTTAAATCTTAAAATTCATTTATTTATCGAAATACGTGATAAAAAAATCAATTGGGCTGTTATACCAAAAAAAAAATCAATTGGGCGGGAATCATTTTCGTTTACTGAAATAAGAGAGATGGGCAAAACAAAAAGCTGAATAAGGTAAATCAGATTTTGATCCATGGCAGTTTCTTTAAGGAAAGGATTTTGATCCTTATGTGATGTGCAAAAAAAAAAAAAATTAAGGCAATTTGTTTTTACCCTTTAGTTAACAAAAAAAAAAAAGATTGATATTAGCCGTGGTAATCGGCCAGCGGTGGTCAGGCGGCGGCGACCGGCCAACAATGATCCAGTGGCGGCTGGTGGTGGGTGGCGGCGCTAGCGGTGGTGGATTAGATAAATTCAAAATATTGTTGAAAATAAGTTTTAAATTAAAAGTTAAAATATTGTACGAATGATGTTTATTTTGTATTTGAAATTGGGGTTTAATTGGGGGAAGTAAATATTTTTTGGGCCCAAGTGATTGCCAATTCAAGGCCTTAGTTAGTAAAGGTGAAACAGATTAACTATTTTACATAAAATTTTAATGGTTTAATGATGAACCAATAATAAAAGGACATATGTCAATGGTTTAATGATGAGCCAATTGAAAAATGACAGATGTCAACTGGACCTATTGATGGCCTAATTGGCCGACATGTGTTCAATGAGCAACTCTCCTTTAATATAGATAGATAACTAGATGACATCCTTGGGTTGCACGGGATAGATCATAATTAAATAAATATTATGTTATAGAATATATATATATATATATATTAATAATTGTGATAATGGACATTACATTTTCTAAATTTATGCAAAGTAGAATAGTATTCAAATTATGGTTAAATATTTCATAGATTTGAGAATTGTACGACTTTTTTGGATGCCAAATATAAAATAGAAAGAAAAAAAGTCTTTCAAAATTGTTCTTAATATATATTCTGCTTCGAAATAACTCTTAATAGCGCAACATATAGTTAACCATAAGTAAAATTTGTCATGGCAAATATAATACAACTTAGGAGACTCGTCGATCTTAACTTTTATTTATAACTATTCGAAAGAAAAGTAGCCAAATAAGCTCTCTTCTCTTAATTTTGAACAAATATATGGTGTGTAGATGAGAAAAAGTAAGATACAATGCATGTGAAATTAGTTAGGACAAGCATAATATAACTCAGAAGACACGTTAATCTTAACTTTTATTTATCATCATTGCAAAATTGAGGGCCAAATAAAGCCCTCTTCTCTTCATTTTGAATGGATATTTAGTATGTATTAGACAAAGTGAGATCCAGCACAAGTAAAGTAAATAAAGAGAAGATATTATTGATATGCTTATAATTTACCTATTTTTAATATCCCTGAATGTGAAATTTTGTCAATATTTTAAGTACAAATGTGCTATTTATGTGATTTTATATTTGATTGTAGGAATTGTACTCAAATGGAGGAATTGTTAAAATTTTGGGCTAAAATGAAGATAAAAGTAACTCAAAGGGAGAATTGAAGATTTGATAAATTGACAAGGAAGAAATTGGAACACTTGAAGATTTAGAGGACTGAATTGTAATTTTTGTTTTATTTTTAGGGTTTGGCCGAAACGTGAAGGTGGTGCGGCTATTTTTGGAGTTGAATTGGGTAAGAATTTTAATCCCAATATTATTTGGGGAAACAAGTTTTCTTCCTCTCCAAGTAGTAGGATTTGACGGAAGCCTATAAAAGGAGGATTAGGGTTTTGTTTTTACAACCGAACTGGCCCGAAAACTTACCGAAACCCTCACGGATGAAAACCCCCTCCGCCGTTGCAACTCACGTTTCCACCTTGCTTCCTTGATCACCTCCGCCGATCACCACCACCTCTCCTCCACCTTAGCCATCATCATCCTTACTCCATCACCTTTCCTCTACCCCATCACCACGCAGCACCACCGCCGAGACCGCACCACCACCCTCACGTTTCCACCAGCTTCCTGCCCACCCAGCTCCAGCACCCCATCACCACGCAGCATCACCAGCTTCCATTAACCTTGCTTCCAGTTCATCATCCACGAATCCCATCATCACCACCTTAATCATCATCCCATCACCGCCATCACCATCTCGCTTCCTTCCCCATCACCTCAAACCGGGAGCATCATCTTTCATCATCCCAGCAGCCGCCGCGAGTCCACCTTCCTGACCATGCAGCACCACCGAAGCAAGCAGCAGGCTTTGAATTGATTTCTAGCTTTTGGTTTCGGCGCAATCGTAATCTTTCGGGTTTTATTGTTTTTGTTTTAATTATTTAATTCAGATTTCTAGGATTATGTCTCTAAATTTTATTAAATTATTTTTGATAATGTTTAGTGGCTAAATTCTTTTAACCTAGGGCTTGGATATAGCCGCCGGATTTATTTGGTTTATTTGGTTCATTATTATTTGACTTTTCCATTAATTAATATTTGTAAGAATTCTTGTTTTAATTCGTGCAAGTAATTGACCACTATTTACATGTCTGAAGATACTAATCGAAGTAGCGAGAGTGGAAGATTAGTATTGGTTCGTAGGAATAATAGACTTAGGTTGTAAGCTACGAGAGTAAGATTATAACCTTTGCAATGTTTGATTCTTAATGGTCTTAATGTGCTTTTGTTTAATCCCTATAGTCACGAGAGTAGTCATAGGGTTAATCTAAGTAACAGAATTATAACACGAGAGTGTATAGTTCTTAATTAGGTGAGTCGTTGTGAGATCAATGGAAGTTAAAAGTTAAACACTTATGAATTGAACTAAACCAAATATTCAGTAGGTGAACCCAATGTCCTAGGTTTTCCCAACTTGATTGTTTTAACCTTTGAAAGTAATTGCATATTTTAGATTCTAGCTTTAGTTTTATTTTAATTGAAAATTTGAGATCATCATTTATCTAGATAATAATATGATTAATTTATACCTGGTAATTAGTGTTCCTTCTATGTGGGTACGACCCTATTTTTCGCTATACTAGTGTTAAGTAGATGAATTTATTTGACTAGTTGTGACGACGGCTTGTCAATTATTGTCTAATTATTATATCACTTGAATGATACATTTACTCTACTTTAGAATTCGAATTATAACATCATTGTACAAACATAACTTGCTGGTCAACATTTTTGAATAATATAATTAGAACACCTTTCTTGAGGTTTAACTTATCAGAACACCTTTCATATAAAGATGTCTACCATCCTTCTCTTTAATCCTTGATGAACTTCTGGAAAAACTACAAACATTTCATTGGCTTCCTTCTACAAAGCCACATTTAATGCTTTTTTTATAATGTAGAATCTCTAATAGGAATAAAAGATCATTTCACGTACTTGTTATATTATAGAGGATACAGGTAGTATCCTCTTGATCAGGATTTGGATACCAAAATTACTTTTTGTATAAAAGAACGGAGTGGAAGTAGTATCTTCATGATCAGAATTTGGGAAACCAAAAACACACAAATCCATTAAAATTATTAATGCACTTGAAACGTTTGTATCTCAAATTATAAGAAAAAACCTTCTTTTTTTGGTATTTGTTGGCACCCATTCCAAACTTCTAAATACACTCACTTTTGTTCTCCCCCGAAAATTGTAGGAGACTATGTTGATCTTCTTTGAAACATACAGTCAACTTCTTTTCAATTGGTCTGCATATAATTCACAGCAAATCACTTTACCATAAGAAGGTTGTGAAAAAAATTAAAACAAAATGATTCAAAAACAGTAGAAAAATAAAAAAATCTCAGTGTTTAAAACACTGTTATCCCTGAACTTACGTTTTTAGGGATGTTGTAAATATCCACACCTGAAGGCATTCACTCTACGTGATCAGAAGATAAAAAGCTCTAATCATTTGCAAAATAGTGACATAATAATAATAAAACAAATTAGAATAAATCCATATCACAGAATTGAAAGTGTACCTTGGACTCAATTTGCTTGAGTTCGCAATTGGCATATAAGAGCGGGGAAGTGTAAAGGAGAAAGCAAAATGATGACTTAATAAAAGATAATGTTTTAGCCTTTTATTTGAGAAAACTCACCCGTGCATAAATTTAGGTATGTTTTGTAAATCAATCTGATTTTAGTTTAGATATGGATCAAATTATTTAGGAGAGATATATGATTATTTATTTTTACGTGCTAATTTATCTTTATTTAATTTTTTTTATGTATAGTAATATATGTATATTTTATGATTTTTAACAGAATTAAAAAAAAAGGTCATTTCTGAGGATAATTATTGTCAAAATTTAACGGATTAGTTAATATGTTCACCTATTCTTTTAATTAATAAAGTTTCAAAGTCATTACTATGTACTCTATAATCCACAATATTATATACTATCTCTGTCCCAAAAAAAAATCCACATTGATATTGCAAATTTGTATTTTTTTTGTACAAATTTCAAAACTCAATGTGGACTATTTTTTTGGGACAGAAGGAGTAATAAATTGTACTAAAATAGAAACATTTACAAAGTCAACTATTCATTTTATAACAGAGTAAAAAAAAAAAAAAGAATCGAATTTACTTCAAATTTAAGGAATGATATTTTTATGATTACACATGACATAGTTAATAGAATATGAAAGTTTGAAACTTGCCGTAGTTATCATATTAATAATTATGACAAAAAATCAAATAAAATACAATCTCTGGCTGGTTTTCAGGAATTTAATCAAGACATTCAATAGTTTCTTCCCCAAAAGTGCAGATTAAGTTAGTTTGACAGTAGTTGCATTAGTTATGGAGTCTATCCAGTTAATATTAAAATAATAAATTTAATTAAATTTATTATTATAAAATATTTAAATTATGGAACAAATTCAATAATCAGTTAAACGCTCAAAAATATTAAACGTGATAGCAATTAGGTATTAGGTAGTAAAAGTAATATTAAAAGTAATACAATTATTAAAATATAAGATGGGTCACAAATCCTGAATCGAATTTTCAGATCTCAGAAACTAAAGAAATTGGGACTGTACTCTTTAAGATTTATTGTTAGAATGGAAGATTTGATAAAGAAGAAGATATGCAAAAAAATGGTTAAGATTGGGTTGAGGGATGATTTGGTTCGTTTGTTTGTTTGACTTTTTTTCATTATTATTTTTTATTTTTTTTTATTGAAGATCCGACCGATGATCTATATATTCTAACATGAGGTTTCTATCGGTTTTTCTTTATTCTCTTACTGAAGGTTTAACGATTTTTTTTACCTTTTTAATATAATAAATCAAAAAAAGGAGAAAATTGCCGGTCCTATGTGACAAGTGAAAAACTATCTCAATTTCCACTATCTGAATTTTCTATTATTAAATTATATATAGATTTATAAGATAAGATAAGATGCGAGCCTTTTACACTTTTTAGTCGTAAATTTTTTTAAAACGAATAAAAAGAAAGGAAAGAAAGAAAGAAGGAAACTGATGAAATGCCATGACAAAGAATGTAGTTACATAGTCTAGTTTGTGTTTTTTTTTTTGCTTGAGATCTTAGCACCTATTGGTGCTTAGGAAGTAGCTAGGTTAGTTTGTTATAGCAATTGAGATAAGTATGATTTTGTTATGTACGTATACACTTAAATTGGTAAAATTGAATAATTCAGAAAATGATGCGACAAATGTTAATGAATAATTAATCATTATCATGTTTGAATTAAATTCAAATGGTTGAAGTTGAATATCTGGAACAAGTAACGTACTCGATCCCCTTTTCCAAAAAAAGAAAAAGAAAAAACGTACTCGATCCCTCTCTAGGTGGCAATTAACCCTTCATTGTAGTTGAATGTTATATACAAGCCATCAACTAAAAAGATGAAAATAAAACAAAGCTTCATTCTAGTTCTGCTGTAACCAAAAGCGGGGGGATCGAAAAAAGCAAATCACACAGATTTCCACAATTTAAGGCCCATCCATCAACCCGAAACCGCTCGAGACCATATTAAATTTCCGAATCAAACTCATTTTAAAAACATCGATCACAGGCGTGAAAATACGAACAGAAACAATAAGAAGAAGAAAAATAATAATAATAAAAAAAAAGATCTCAATTAATTCAAGAAAATGGCAAAACAATTCGTTGCAGTATTGATTCTGTGCATCGTCGTGGCTGCAACGGTGCAGATTGAGAAGACTCAGGCAGAAGGCGTTGAGGAGAAATTTAAAGAATGCTACGACAACTGCCATAAGAGCTGCTTCAACCAAAATGGCAATGGTTATACTTTCTGCGAGATGAAATGTGATGCCGATTGCGGTGAGAAACAAATTAAAGGTATGTAAACCCCAATAAGAATTTTTTTTAATTTAATTTATTTACTATATATATTTGCGAAATTGTTTTCTTTTTCTTTAGGAACTTCACTAACACAAAAAGAACCAAAATAAATAATTATCCTACATTTCAGATACTACTTAGCACCTTTTTTTTGGCCATATATAGTTGTAAATTTTTTACTGGAAAAAAAAAAAGACGATTTAATTCACAAGCAAAAGCCTAACAACATTTTAAATGTATGGGAAGATTTTGTTTTTCCCCCATGCACAAGTCTTATATCTTTCTTTTCTCACTTTTTGTGATGTACAATCCTCTTTATTTTAAACAACTAATAAAAGTCCTCGAGAATGCATTAACTAATAACATTTTTTTTTTTGGGCATTTTTTGCAGCCTCATTGGATGAGTTACATAACTAAATAAATCGCATGGACGCATGCTCAAGCTCATCATCAGCTCAAGATGCAGTGGATCACAATGCACTCCAACCAATTTATTAAGGAGAAAATAATTCACGAAAAAATAATTTTATTTATTTATGTTTTGGTCGAACTTTTCTTCATTTCTTTTGTCCCAAATATTTGAGGAAAATGTCATTTGCTCTGTCCATTTTGTTTTGATATAGAGAATACATATAATCGTTTTCCTTATTTGACAAAAGACTACCAATCTTTTCTCTTTGTTTTTTCCCAATGTAATAATTATATTAATGTAATAATAAATATAAAATGTCAACTTCGATTCGATCATTCGTGTGAATCAACAGTTGAAGGGGTCCACATCTTCTGGAAAATTCACTTATTCCTTATCTGTGGGTATGAACAAAAATTATCTATCTTTAGATTCCGCCTCAATCGTTGATGCCAGCAATTACGATCATGACTCTGGCTGCTTTTGACAAAGTTATATTCTCTTCACTTTCGAGTACTATCGCAATGGTATCAATTTTCGTGGACTCTGAAAACTAAAAATTACACAAAAATCTCATAATAAGTGTTATGTATATGTAGACAATGAGGCGCGATGAAGTAGTGATAAATTAAGGCATGATCTCGATAAATCGTGGGTTCAGATTACGTACAGAGGAAGTAAGAAAACAACGTCAAAGGAGAATTTATCAATAAAACTTAAAACTCAAAAAGATAGAGGGCTAAAGTTTCCTTAAGTCCGTCAAGCCTGTAAGATCAGTAGGATATAGCTAATTATAGCGTTCTTTCATCCCAAATTAATTTGAGTAATTTTTTAGGCACACGAACCACTATGTAAATTAAAAGTGGTACTATAACAAACTTAATTATATTGATTGATCTCTAAAAGTAAATATATTGAGGATAGGGAAACGAATCATGTATAGATAAATATGGGAAAAATATAGTACTGTAAAATAGAATAGATCTTAAACAATTATTTTGAGGTAAAATGAGTAATAATTGATGAGTGATATGATAATAATGCGTCACTAAAACAGATTTAGCAGCCAACCAGCCTCACACGCTGTGTATGGGTGGTTGGGCAGCTGGAAGTAATGGCAAATAGTGTACACTTCTATTCGTCAAAGGAAAATTTTGATTGACATCTTATAAAAATTTAACGTCATTAAACAATTATATCAACGGCTTAAATTCTAGTAAAAGTGTTCACATTAAGGGAGATCATTGTAATAAGAGGCAAATAATTAACCGATAAACCCGTTCAAAAAAACAAACGGAAGTCAAACACCGGCAACTCCTCTTTAGTAATTAGTCTCCCAGCTGTTGTATTGTGAGTTGCCGGAACAAATGATCTGAATTACTTCCCGGCCGGTTGACAAACGCGTTGAGTAGTGCAGTCCGGGGCTTCGAACGAACAAGCGCAAATCGGACCGGGAAAACCAGCTTGATCAACGGTGGTGGCGTTGGTTGAGTCACCACAACGTGCCTTGCATGTTGGTAAGCAAACCGGGTTAACATCTCCGTTGTCGCATATAATTTCCGGTATTATATGGTAGCAAGTTACACCTTCCACCGGAGGAAACATCACTGCCATCCCAACCACAAAGTTTAAAAAGAAGTAATTATACCTTTTTTTTTGATAATCATACTAAACAATTCAAAGAAAACCGGCAAAAATAAAAAAATAAAAAAAAATACAACAAATATTTGACAGACAATAGTTTATTACCTGAGAGGATGACCAGGAGACCAATTAGGAGAGCAATACAGCTTGAAGACTTCATTTTGTTTTATGTTTTGCAAAGCAGTAGTAGTAGTAGTCGCAATTCGATTGCCAACTCTCAATATATATAACCTAAGAATGCTTCACATGTGGTGTGTAATGAACCTCAAGATTTTTGTGGATCGATATGCATATAACGTATATTTATTTAAGTCAAGAAATTAATTGCGCGTAGAATGTTTGTTCACGTAAGTTAATACTAAAATTTTGATCTAATTTTAATTAGAATGTTTGAACACGCTGACTATTTTGTAATTAATTCTTAAAATTGTGTCACCAATGAGATTTGAGTTAACACGTGAAAATTTTAAAATATATTCATCAATCAATATTTATACTACACATCAAAGGATTATTTTTTTTATAATGAACTATACAAAATCCAAAAAATTAGCGTGTAGTTGTTTCCTTGATGGAAAATCCTCCTGTCCACGTGTACAGTCTCATTCCTACCGGCCGGTGGCAAGACTTATCTGATGGTTTTGGGGATGTTAAGGAATCCTGTTCCAATATATGAGACTTTTGTGTCATTTAAAATGGAAGACAATTTGTCATGCTCAAAATGAATTGGGAGTAGCTTTCAAAAAATATTAAATCAGCGGTTAATTAATTTAGTGGGTTTTATTTGCCTGTCAGCTTTACTACATGTCTATCTCTGATTCGCGACTTGGGTAATATGTGTCTTGATTTTAATTCTTTGTGTCTAATCTATATGGAATCTCAGTTTTGCTATTTTATTATCATCGTTATTTATCAAGGATCGAAGTGGCGATACTCACACATAATTATGCAGCAATTGCACTTGCATTAGTACTTGGTACGTAGTAGACTACAAAATTAATCAATAAAAATGGAACTTTTAATATAATTAACTAGTGTTTATTTTCTTGAAACAAGGGTTCACTCCCTAGGCATGCCCAAGATTCCGGTTCGAACCGGAACCAAACCGAAAGAATCAGATTTTAGCTCTTGAATCGTTTTTAAAGGTTCATAAAATGTAATCGAACCTTATATTAGTAGTTTGGTTGAGATTCTATATATTAAAATCACTTTTAAATCGTAAAAATCAGCAGTTCAATTATCGTTTAATTTTCATAACTTAAAAAATAGAAAGAAAATACACCAATATAGTTATTTTAGCGTTGTTTAAAAAGTAACAAAGCAAACCTACGTTTCAATTGCCACCTCAATTGCCAGTTAAATTGTTGGATAGTTATTTATTTAAATATGACACAAATCATCTATTGCTTTTCATATAATTAAAATTTGGGGTATATACACTAAGTACGGTCCAAATTTTTCAAATATAAAAAAAAAACTGAATTTCTTACTCCACATTATATATTATTTTTCAAAAGAAAGAAAAAATTAAAAAATTCATTAAACAAAAAAAAAGAAAAAAAATCCAAATATTGCGACCGAAAATGCCACAACTTAAAACTAGAAAACATAACATAACCAAAACTAAACCGAAACTAAATCAGAACTCGCGATTCTCAAATTCTAATCGGAATCATTGTATGAAAGAGTGGTTCCGGTCTTATTTTTGTTAAACCGGAACCGCAAGTTCTAGAACCGAAATGGGCGGTTCAAAAATCGATGGCATACCTACTCCTTACACACCCGCTGGATATGGAAAAAAAAAAATAATGTGGCTATGAAGTGCTAAAAAATTACAGAAAAGAACGAGGCGATATATATATATATATATATATATATAAAGTTTATTTGTTTCTGTAATGGAAATACAAATATAGTATTATCATTAACTGAGTAATATGTTTTTAGCATAACAAAATGATGATGATATATTGAAAGTTCAGGGGAAGTGAAATTATTACAAGCGAAAAGGGGGAAAAAAAGGAAAAAGAAAGAAAGAAAGAATTATGGACAATGATGGACACTGCTTCCCTATCTAGTATCTAGATACGTATCACCGGAAGTCAGTCGCAAAAACACTGTCCTAAATTTATAATCTCCGGTGTGGATGCTATATATATAATGAAGAACAAATTCTATACCACCTCTCAAAATTCACTCTTTGCAGACGTGTTGATTCTTGCAGTCAGGTGCTGCAAAGCTGCAGGTGCAAACCTGGCCTTTTTCCCCATCTTCTGAACGTTCCGGCGACAGCGTCCTGCCCGCACTTCTCCTTGCATGTGTTCTGACATTCCGGTGTTGGAATTTGGTCGGGGCATGTAATTTTTTCAATAAAATGGTAGCAAGTTGCACCTTCCACCACTTCCACCTGATTCACCATCATGTTCACTGTATCATTAAAAAAAAAGTTCATAATTAGCAAAAAGTAGTAACACGAGACACACGAATACATAATACTCCGTCCATTTCATAATTATTATGGTGTGAGATACAAAAATTTTCATTATACTCCACGTTGATAGTCTTAAAAGTGAATACTTATTCATTGAAGATTTGAAGGTGAATATATAATAAGAGCAATGATAGAGATAGTGAAAATGCATAGTGACTCATATGTACATAATAATTAGGGGCAAAAGAGTAATTTCAGAGAGAAAGATAAAATTTCAACGGCAAAGTGACAATAAAATCGGAAATACACATAAGTCACTATTTGTTTCACTATAACTTTTCACTACACATATCATTTTCCATATAATACTCTCTCCGTCTCACAAAGTCCAGTTTGATAAAATATCTTGTCTCCAAAAAAATACTCCACATTCTAAAAAGTCAAAATTAAAACAGCTGAAAAGAGTTAAATGTCCTTCTTTCTCACCCAAACTTCACCCACACCCATCTCCAGCGCCGGCAGCAACGTCCACCGAACAACATGCCGGAGCTGTAATTGCTCGAAGAATAGTGCCTCAACCACCGTTTTCAGCTGAAGACACTCGTTTTGCGCCGCCCACAAGCCTCCAATTGACAGTCCAAAACTCCGTAAATTTTCTCTTTTTCTGATTCTGGAATTCATGGATGCGCATATTGATTAAAAACGATAAAAGTTTTAATTTTTACAGAAAAAGATTTAATTCAAGAAATAAAATTAGGAGAAAATATTTTAAACCAAAATTTACTTACCGTCAATTATTCTATATAGACCGTCGTCGAATATCTTGCTGGCTCCGGCAAGACGACGCTATGCATATGAAAATCGAAAAGAAAATAGAGATTTCAGGGCCTCAATAAGAAGAAGTCTATCAGATTTGTTGGAGGCCCAATTCAATGTGAAGTCGCACATTTACACAATTTGTCTCCTTCCTCCTCAGCTGTAGTAATCTCTTTTGGACAATCCATGGCCGGAAGACAACCGTCCCATCTCCCCAGGGCCACCGCCACCGCTGCTTAGATATTCCCGCCGTTATAGCATCCTCCAGCTTTAAATGAACTTCGGAAACAATAACCGTCGATTCGATCAATTTTCCTAGGGGTATCAGCGCCGCCGACCTCATACTGCCATCGGAAGAAGATTTCTTTTAAAAACGCCATCGGAAGAAGATATCTGTTCCAATCTTGTAGGAAACCGAGGATGAACATTACAAACAGAAGGATGTAACGTAAGCATCTATATATACCTGAGATGATGGCCAAGAGAGACCAAACATGACAGTCATGCTGCTGGACATCTTCATTTTTGTTTTGTTTTTGTTTTTTTTTCTTTTTAATTAGCTTTTTTTTTCCTTACGAAATTCAGGCTATTGATATAGATTGAGGATGGCAACGGAAGAAATTTCAAAAGTTAGTTAATTAGTGCCCGTAGAATATGTTGGAAAGTTTGATGCGGCTGATTTTTAGATCGGCAAAATTCTAGAAACCAAAGTCAAAATTACTGAATTCAGAATTGTCCCTGATGATTTTAACGTTTGAAGCGGCACCTTTGTAGGTTGATGATATACTTCTAGATCTAGTGAACATTTCGATTTAGAGTTGGAAAACACAATCCTAAGGTGATTAATTATTTGTATTTTCTAATTAAAGATCCTTCGTTTGTGAGTAGCTAGAACTGAACTAATTTACATTTTTGTCTCAAAAGAACCAATGAAAGTTAATAATAATTTGGCCATTTTGAGTTTTCGACTAATATGAACCAATTATTTTATGTTGAAATCTTATCTTGAAAATAATTGATGAACCAATGAAAGTTAATTACAATTTTACGTTGAAATTTTATCTTGAAAATAATTGGTTCATCAATTATAATAAGTTTGGAACAGAAGGATGAATATTATTAGCCCAAATCAATTTAAGAGCGAAATCATGAGAGATTAGCTTCAAAGAATCAAAATATATGATGATATATTCAAACTTCAGGGAAAAGCGGAAAAGCACAAGCAGGAATATGGACAATGCTGGACATAAGAACACTGCCCTAAATTTATTGTCTCCAGTTTGCTAGAAAAACACTAAAACAACCTCTCAAATTCAGACTTTGCAGACGCGTTGAGTCATGCAATCAGGTGCTTCGAAGCTGCAAGAGCAAACCGGTCCTGGTCTTCCCCACTGGTCGACGACGCCGGCCACGGACTTCGGCCCGCATTTATCCTTGCATGTTTTCTCGCATTCCGGTACCGGAACTCGGTTCGGGCACATAATGTTTTCAAACAAATGGTAGCAAGTTGCACCTTCCACCACCGCCACCTGATTCACCATCATGCTCGCTGTACCCATTTATATCCACACCATAATAAAGTTCTTAATAAGCTAAAAAAAAAACCCTAATATGCGTAACTTAAATGTCAAAATAGTTATCATAAAAAAAAAATGTCAAAATGGTAGTAACATGTCACACGTGGATACATAATATAGACTTCATCCATTTCATTATTATAATGCCGTTGTTGCGATACAAAAATTTTCATCCTACTCCAGCAGGTTGATGCTAAAAGTAGATACTCATACATTGAACTAAGGTAGGATACAAGGCATTCATGCATGATTCGTTTTGGGTTTACAAAAGAATACTAACAGTATTCTTATTCTGAGATAAATAAATAGATTAGTAATGTGAATCTGTATACGGATGTATTCCATTTTAAAGAATAAAATATAGGTCACTTGGACAAGACACACATAATTAACAAGTAAAGAGACCTTCAACTTCAACAATTGTCAGGTATATACCACTAAAAAAAAAAGAAATTGAAAACTTTTACAATCGCGGAACATATCGAACATGCCAAACAAAAAGAGAAAAATTGACAGAAGGATGTAATGTAAAACTCTATATACCTGAGATGATGGCCAACAAAACAAATAGGACAGTCATCTTCATTTTTGTACTTTTTTTTTTTTTTTAGCTTTTCTTGTTTTTATTTCTTTTTTTTTAATATTTCTTATCAAATTCAGCTTATTGTTGCTTTAACTGGTGTAGATTGAGGATGGCTGTATTTTTAGGTAAGGAAGATCTTTCGAGAGTTAGAAAAATGTTCGAACGTTTGATGTGGCTGATTTTTAGATTGGCAAATTTCTAGAAACTGAAGTCAAAATAATCATACATGTTTCCGTTGATTTTAACGTTTGAAGCGGCTATTTTTTAGGTTGCTTTACTTCTAGAACACATTTCGATCTAGAGTGGGAAAACACAATCATAAGATGATTAAGTATTTGTATTTTTAATTTATGATCCTTCGTTGTGAGTAGAAATGAATAAATTAATATTGTTGTCTCAAACAAAATAAATTATAAGTACATACTCATTTTTACAAATACAATTTTTTTCATTTTCCTTATTTTTCATTTCCACTAACTCAACTCAATACATACACTATTTACAAATAGTTAAAGATTCAAATCGTTGTAATTATGCTATATTTACCAATCCAATGATACACATAGTCACTATTAATAATAAAATAGAATATTAAATAATAAAAAAATAAGAGTATTGCTAAACGCAGATTGATTTTAATTTCCGTACCTTATAAAAAATATGAAATACTCCTTTTCATAGATACCTAAAATACTAACATAAAAATAAAAATTACTAACATAAAACTTAATATTAAATGTAATTAGATTTAACATAAAGAAACCAAATCAAAGTAATATCAATTCCAAAATAAATATAAAATATTTTAATTTCATCATAGGCACACTTGTTTCTTTGTTAGATATTAATTTCTTGCATTTTTGAACTTCCTTTTATTTAGAAAGAAACGAAAGGCAGAGTTAAAGGAGAAAATCGATAAACAAATGTGTCTCGTTACAAACAATTCTCCCAAATAGTTATTTGTTGGGACACTAATAGAAAGTCTCTTTTTTTCCTTTTTTCTGTATTTCTAGGTTCTCCGTCATTGCAAACTATCAATAATCAGTGAATGTTTTAACTTTATGTTTGAAAGAATTTGTGTAAATGATAAAAATAGAGATAATCGTACAAAAGAGTGAAAATTATGAAAGTTTAAGGTTCATGTGTGTTTAAATATTGTTTACAAGTTGCGCGAAGTAAAATCAAGTTGCATTTAGCAATTCACAAAAATAAATACAACTTTTTTTCAATAACTACAAATATAAAAATATATCAGTCACTATTGTATTTTACTATATATTTATAAATAATTTCACTAATTTTTCTTATAAACCCATCTTAATCTTGGAACTCTGTTTTTTTTTTTTTGGAAATTTTTTTTTACCCAAATTGCATCGGTGGGCTGGCTTAATTAGCCATGTGATGTGCAACGGAGGATGGAGTTTTCATACCCGACGTAAGTATGGCAACTTATAAGACCCTTTTGTGGCATAGATTTTGGCGTTGCGAGAAGTTTTGGACTTTGATTGGAATTAAAGCTCGAAAACTTTACTATTCAGAGTGATTCAGTGAATGCAATTCTAACTCTTTATGAAGATTACCCTTGCCGGCTATCTATTTATACGTATTAGAAGATATGCGTCGATGGCTAGCACTTGTGACTTGTCTTGGCATGTTTTGGAGTCGAAGAACGGAAAATACTGTTGCCCACGAATTAGTTTTTCATGCAAAAAACAGTACTTCTAGGTTCGAAATCTAGAATGATCTATCCCATTTTGTCATTGCAGTTGGAGGATTCCCAATAATTTTAATAAAATTTTCCTCTTAAAAACAAAAGAAATGTAGATTTGTGCAATCTTAATTCGGCTGTCCCCTCATTTCTGCAAAAGCCTTTGATGAATTGAATCTGCTTTTGTCATCTCTAATTAATCCACAAGACGCAGCTTTTCCCGTCCTTGTACACAATGCACCAACACAAATGGCTTTCATCCATGTGGGTTGAGGCTTTCTCCATCCTTGCATATCATCCCCGTTGTTACCCCTTCTGTGCCTTGAGCTATTACTTTGGCCTGTAACCATTGCAAAAACTGGCTCTACTTTCCAACTCGTATCTTTATTACATGGAGTTATGATAACAACATTCACAACATTATAAGTTTGAGTTTATACTATTATGAATATATGTCATATTTTTTTAATATGACACATTTATTAACTTTTCACTATACCGGTTTGCATTATAAAAATTAAGTAAAATAAACTAACTATTATATCATCGTGAACCACATTAATTATACATGAACTCCAAAATATGGTATCATACCGGGTAAGAATTTTTACACAGTTACAATTTATTACATTCAACACAATGATAAATAGTATTCTATTTGGCTCAAAAATATTGTTCAGTTTCGATTTTCACTTTTAGTTCAATTTGTACTAAAAATAAAAATTCAAACTGGACAATAATTTTGAAACGGAAGAAACATAATAAAATGGTTATATTTACTGCAATTGTAGATGCTCTAAGAGATAATTAGTAGTTAAACAGTAATTATTTGGATCATGTAAAGCTCTTCTCCAAATTATGCATGGGAGATTTGTTCAAAAACATACATTAATTGTACACCGTGTTAATTAAACCAGTTTTAGATTTCAGCTCAAACCGTAATTAACAATGTTTGGAGTAATGTGAAGATATTACGTACACAATCCAGCGTATGTAAGAGTTTACATTTCTGTTCTGAAATACATGTAAGTACACAAAATACTTGTGTTGCTGCAAATTCAATTTTTTTGTTTTACTTAAAAGTTAGATTAATTTACAGATTAAAATGAAGTAGCTGATGCTATTGATGTCCATCCAAAGTCTCATGTCACGCATGTTATATTGGCTGATAACCTCAAGTTTTTTGTATCAATTAAAATTGGCTGATTTTCAGCAAATTTAATTGAATATTCTCTTTATTTTTTATGAAAAAATTACAAATTAAAAAACAAATTAAGAGAATGGGACTGCTAGCTAGAGCTATAGCTAGACAATCGCAAAATATTAGTAATTAATGGCTAATGGAGCGGCAGACTCGAGCGGCGGTGCAGTCAGGAGCTTCAAAGCTGCAACCACAAATATAATTGTTACCGCCGTGCAGAACCGCCTGTGGACGGGCCCTTCCACCGCAGTCAATCCCACATCTGGTTATGCATTCACTAGTAACACTCCCGAAATAGCATTCCACGTCCTCTCTTAAATGGTAGCAAGTTTCGGCTTCCACCAGGTTCACTGCAATATTCTCAATCAAAACCACATTCAATATTCATTTCTTCGATTAATTTATCCCTATCATGGATATTCATTTATAAAATTGCAAAAATAAGAGAAAATAAAATAAAAGATTTAACCAGGATTAAATGCATAAAAGATGAACATGGGCATGTCTTAGTGGATGATAAGATCATCAACGATAGGTGAAAAGATTATTTCCACAAACTATTTAATGAAGTAGATAATAAGGAAACAATACTAGGTGAACTAGGACTAAGTGAAAAGTATAAAAATTTCACATATTATAGAAAAATTCAAATTAAAGAGGTTGAGAAAACTTTGTACAAAATGAAAAAGGATAAAGTCGTAGATCCCGATGATATCCCAATAGAGACATGGAGATGCCTTGGCAAATTTGGGATTAAGTGGCTTACGGAGTTATTCAACATAATCATGAAGAGTAAGAAAATGCTTAACCAATAGAGGAAGAGTACACTAATATCCTTGTTTAAAAATAAAGGACATATACAAAATTGTGCTAATTATAGAGGCATAAAACCAATGTGTCATACAATGAAATTGTGATAATAGAAATTAGGCTAAGTCAAGAGACAAACATAATGAAAAATCAATTTGGCTTTATGCCCAGAAGATCAACAATGGAAACTATATATTTAATAAGAAGATTATGTGAGTATTTTAATGAGAGAAAACAAAATTTACACATGATTTACATTGACCTTGAAAAGACATATGATAGTGTTAATGGAGATATAATGTGGCAAGTGTTAGAAAAGAGGGGAGTGAGAGTAGGATATATAAAAATAATAAAAGACATGTATGATAATGCAACAACTTGTGTGAGGACTTCTGTAGGGATTTCCAGTGAGTTTCGCATCACGGTTGGTTTACATCAAGGTTCGGTGTTAAGCCCATATCTTTTTACTTTAGTAATTGATGAAATCACTAAACACTTGCAAGTAGCCATCCCCGAATGCATGTTATTTACGAATGACATAGTTCTAATAAATGAAATAAGGGAGGGGGTTAATGCCAAGTTAGAGACTTGGGGGGAGGCGTTAGAATGTAAAGGTTTTACAATAAGTACGGGTAAAACGGAATATATGGAATATCATTTTAGTAATTGTAGGAGTAATAACATGGTAAATGTTAAGATTGGAGAACATAAAGTAAACAAATCTAAAAGTTTTAAATATTTAGGATCCATTTTAGAAGAAAATAGAAATATTGATAAAGATGTAACACATAGAATCCAAACCGGGTGGAATAAATAGCATAGTGCCTCATCAATACTTTTTGATCGTAAAGTACCATTGAGTTTGAAAGGTAAATTCTATAGAACGGCCATTCGACCGGTGATACTTTATGGATCCGAAGTGTTGGACCACTAAATATGAAAATGAGCAAAAAAAAATGAGAGTAGCGGAGATGAGAATGTTAAGATGGATGTGTGGGCATACTAGATTAGATAGGATTAGAAATGATTGTATTAGAGAGAAAGTAGGAGTAGCTCCAATAGACGAAAAAATGAGAGAAAACCGCTTAAGATGGTTTGGGCATGTGTGTATGAGAATGGTAGAGGCTCCGGTTAGGAGGGTAGAAACTATAAAATCAAGAATTCAAATTAAAAGTGGTAGAGGTAGACCTAAGAAAAAATAGAAAGAAACTATAAAAAACGATTTAAAATATTTAAATTTTTCGTTATAAGTTATGCACCCACCGTGCACGATGATGACATATGATCCATATAGTTGACCCCACCTAGTGGGAAAAAGGCTTGTTGTTGTTCATGAATATTTCCTTGCTAGCCTAAAATTAAAGTCATAAAAGTTGCTCCCATCTTTTAGTTTTTTTATTTTTTTTAAACATAAGTTTATATACTCTCTATTCCAAAAAAAATTTTACATTAAATTTTAAAATTTGTACTAAAAACAATACAAAACTTAAAATTCAAAAATGACTATTTTTTTTTTAGACATATGGAGTATGCATCAAAATTTCAAATGTATAATGAATAAGTTTTTGGCATTTGATCGATCTCATACCAAAACCATTTTTTATATAAATAAAAAAAAAAAAAAGAAAAGCCGTCATCAAGTAACTGCGTTCAATTTTCTTTAAATACATGACTTCAAACAAAGGACTGGGAAAATATCCAATTATACATTATGCAGAATAAACGAAAAGATGTAATGTAAATTTCTATTTGCAGTTGTGTGTATAAGTGTATTCATTTAAAGTTTGTGAATACCTTATATCGAAAAAAATAATAATTCTATATATAAAAAAAACGTTTCTAAATACCTGAGAGGATAGCCAAGAGACTGAAAAGGGCTGCAATACTTCGAGATGCCATTTTTCTTAAGTCGGTACTTTATTTCTGTCCTGATTAATATTGGTGTACGTATTTTTTTGAAAGGAAGAAAGTCGCTTAACTAGGTGGTGGTGTTGAGGTAATGAGGTCCTTGAGGATGGCTATATATACTAAACAAAATGGGTCCCAAAAATGAGGAAAAAGAAAAGAACGTTTGAAGAGGCGGAAATTTAGATGGTTAAGCACTGATTGATATTCTAGAAGTGGCTTGTTTTTGGATGAAAAACTATGTAAAATGATAGTTAACAACTACTTTTGTGTAGATATCCACATTCATCTGGAACCAATCTCATCACGAAAATAAAAAGAAAGGAAAAAAAAAGAGAGAGATTTTGGTCGATTATTAGTAACGCTTTTGGGATCCAAAATTGCAAATTAATTATTGTAAATTATTCTCTTCAATCTTCGAGCATGTCACTCAAATGGAAAGCTTATTCGACATTTATCGAATTTTGCGACTAACTATATGGTTTCGTTAGCTGCTAGTTTTCCTATTGGTTTGCAATAGTTAGATTATCCATCATCCAGGTAAGATCATGGTTGGAATATGATATTATCAGAATTTGTCGAAACGCTCTAATTTAAGAAAAATGGTACTCTACAGGAAATCTCAACTAGAAACCCAAACGCGAATGACCCGTCCCTCCTTGTCAGCTCTTTTTTTTTTTAATTTCATCAAAACAAATTAAATAGAAAAGAGAAACCCACTTAAAGAAACACTAATCTCTCGGCTTCTCAACGTTGGTCCGGCAATTCAACCTTTAGATCCATTCTCCGTTTTCCATCTACAAATCTCCATTCTTTTCATGCTCCTTGGTTTTGATGATGTAATTTGCAGCAAAAGGATCAGTGGCTTTGACATGGCACCTCCGCAGTCTGCTTTGCTTCCAGGTGTGACTCCTCCTACAGGTACATGTTCGATTTGTTAAGTTTTAGTCTAATGCTAATAATTAACTTTTTTTTTTTTAGCTCTTTGATATAGTGTGGAAAGTTCCGTCAAAATTCATGGTATCAATTTGGTAAGCTGTATCAGGTTTTCTAATATGAGCCTGGATTGGTTTGCAGGCTGGCCGTAGATTAGTTTCTCTTTTTAATCGTTTTCTGTTCTCTTTTCTTTTTTGTTATACTTGGTCAAATAATTCTGGAACTGAGAGAGCTTTTGGGTTTTTTTGTTGTGTTTGGTGTTTGTTTGTTTGTTTTGTATGAATGTTGGGCTACTAGCCCCGCTCTGCCCAATAGCTCAGATTTACGATGGTTTCCAGCCGAGAAAAGTTTCCATCCTTCAATTAACCTCTTCTAGCAAGACATATCCCATACACATTGAGTCTGAATATGTAAACCTAGGAGGGATGCTGCTTGATTAGTACAGAATCAATTTTGGTTGTTCAAATTTATGTCGAACGGGATACGCATACATTCAAGTACTGATAACAACTTTAATTAATGGAATCATCCATAACTCCGTTAGTTTTCATAAATTTAATTACTGCTTCCAATGAATTTTATATCTTTTAAATTTTTCAAGATTCACATGGAGAAGAGAAAGGTCCTAAACGACGACTTCATCATCAGTTCCTTTCACAACTCAATTTTCGGCCACCTCATTGATCTCAGGTTTGCGGAATTCATCCATAGTTTTTGTAATTATAAAGTGGCTAGAGTTTACTGTTCTATCTCCATTTCGTCAAAGGATTCTGTTATCTTTAGTTGACATGTTTTTTGCATACACTTGCATTCTATTAGTAATCCACAAGCTATGGTCTGAACTCATTGCCCTTATTAAAACAAAGAGGCCTCGGTTTAAAGCCATAATTTGGTTCACCCTAACTTTTATTGAGATCCTCTTTTTGACTGTAGGTTATAACGATATCTGCATATTAGAGATTCTTAATTTAGATGCGGTCAAGCTCTGAGCCTTCCTGTGGTTTCGGTTTCTAATGAGAAGGAATCTGGAGCTGTTTATGATCCAATTGTGATTAGCACATATTGGATGGTGGTGGGCTTGGTTGTGGAAAATTATTAGCTACCAGAATTGGCATCAAGTTTATAGTACCATTAAGTATTGTTTTTGATAGCATACATTTTTTGGCATTTTGCTGTCGAAGTGATAAGACAATCGATGATGATTTTACATAACAGATGGATAGGGTTTCGTTGTTTGGGTAATTTTTACCTTTTTTATTGCTTTTTGAGCATATAATCAGTCGATTTCCTAAAAGCTCATCCTGAAACCATATAAAGATTGTTTTGTTCTTCCAAATTCCATTCTCTATGTTCAATTTCAAGTTGTCCATTGTTTTCTTTTTTTTTTAAAGTATTTTTTTCATTTAACAAATCTAAAATATAGACAGTCGCCCGGGCATTTGCCTGGAGCAATTATACAATTTTGTTTTGGGCATTGTAGTTTCCATTATGAGTTGCTGCGGTTGTTATTACACATTAGGTCAAATAATTAACAACTAAATGTTTGTTTCATTATTCATTGATCATTAATCATTTTTTTAATTATGCTTTTCATCATCACAGGAAAGACGGACAGACTTACTACCAATAATGCAAGCTGTAAACCAATTGTTTATAGAGGTCCGACCCAGCTTTTCATGCCGGGTGAATATATGGGAGAGAATTGCAAATATGGGTTGCGGGATAAGTTTTGTTGATGAATATTGTATATGTACATTTTATTTAATAGTACTTACTATTGTGTTCCGATTCGATATTATTATTATATATATTATCATAATAAAAGTTTCTATGATAATGATATGTCGAATGTTTTTTTCCCTTTTTTTTATGTAACAAGCTTATAAAACAGGCGCTTCCGGGCTCTTATCCCGGACAAGTATCTAGTTTTTTTTTTAAGAAGATAAAATAAAAAGCTGACAAGAAGCGGACAGGTCATTCGCGTCCCGGTTTCAAGTTGAGCTTTCGCCTAGCATATTATTACTTTTAATTTAATTTACGTCGGGTTTTAGCCTCTTTTTTTGTACTTTAAAAAAAAACCTTTTTTATATTTTTTATTTAAAATAGTAATCTTGTTGCATTTGAAATTATATATATAATATATATATATGTGTGTGTGTGTAAGACCTATAAATTTCCTTCAAGATATGACTTTTAACAAAAGATTGACAAGCCATGAAATACTTTATCCATCACAAAGCTAAAATTCTATTAGTTAAATTACAATAATACGAGAAATACAACTTTTTTTTAGGAGGGGCTGATGGAATTTAATTACTCATAGTTACATGCACGAATCCTAGAACAAGTGTTTATTGATTAAAAGAAAAAAGGAAAGAAATACGAATTTGGTTAGCGGTCAGGAACTTAAACTAATGTTTCTACTTTCAATAGAAAAGCAAATAATTGCTCTCGATTTAGGATTCGCCAAACTGCTTTGTCATTTCTAGTGCAGATATTGACAAATCAAGTCACAAAAAATATAAGAATGTTACAAATCATCATAGTGCCGATTTTGCAATATCAAAAGCCTAAATTTTAAGTTTTAACCACAATAATACCAGCAAAGACATTTTTTTATGATCAACGCATTGAGCGCTTGCAAGACTTCCAGCAGGAACAGCACCTGCACAAGTTGAAACACATGTAGCATCTTGACATCCCGCTGATGCTAAATCAATTACGCAAAGCTTCAATCCATGCACCATAGGAATACTCTTATCCACTGCATAATGAAACCCGGCCACAAAATGGCTGCAAATAAATCAAATTGACAACGAGGAAATATGAGTTTTCTTTTGATCAAATTTTTTCATGGGAAATCGAATTATACTTTGACATGTTATTAGAAGAAATATGAGTTATCTAGAGCAAGAACACAGGCAACAACAGCTACAAAAACAATGAGGGACTTTTCCATCTTCTGATCTCTTGTGGTAGTATTAAAACTACTTGTCTATTAATTTGCAGGGAAGTCCAAGGCTCTATTGCATAATTATAAGGAAAAACTCAATTAATTATTGGGTGACAACATCTCATGTGATATATTCATGGCGAATTATATGATTTTCTATTGACGGCGAGATTCTTTTCTGAGATATTATGGACAGTAATTGAATTTGTAATCAGTTTATTCAACATTTTAAATAGGAAATTAGTTTTATTACATTAAATAATGTTGTGCTTAATTTTGAATTGTTCCATCTCAAACACAAATCATTTGAAGTGAGACAGCCTATATAGTAATTAAATTAAATACATAGTTTCCATACCTTTTAAGTAAAAGTTTTTTTTTATGTTTGATTGGGCTTATTTGTAGCATGAGTTGATTGGGCTTATTTGTAAAAAAATAAATAATAATATGAGTTGATTGGTAAGAGTAATATGAAGCTTTTTTTTAAGCTGCTGCTAATAAGACTGCTTAGAAAAATGAGTTGATTGGGCGTATTTATTAGAGTTATTTAAATAAGGAATTAACACACTTTATGAGTAAAAAACATAACTATATCTATCATGGGTCGTTTTAGGTTTGGAGAAACATTTTAAAATGTACTCCCTCCATTCTAAAATAAGTGTCGTCTTACACTTTGCACATAATTTAAGAAATTCTTAAATGCAGTAATAAAATTACTTGAATATCCTTAACCAATCCCATTAAAAAAATGTCCACCAATAGCATTAATTCTTTTGAGGGTAATTTTAAAAAATCTAGACAAAAAGTGCATTGAAATGTGATAACGACATTTATTTTGGAATTTCATGGCAAATTAAAGGTTAATTTCTCAACTTTGCCCCCAAGATGCTAACCACTTTTCATATAGTTTTGGTTATCGTTTCAAAACAATTGATAATGATGGGTAAAAATAGATATTTAATACACAAATTAATCATTAAATGATTGTCTTCTTAGTTTGCATGCGAAATTTAAAGTGATTTATATTTTGAAATGGAGGGAGTATCAATTTAAATTCTTAAGTGAAAAAACATACAAACTCTGAAAATTTTCAAACCAATCGATGCAAACGACATTACATAAATTGGTAAAAAGTTATCACTTCCAAGTTCCACCACCTCTTAAGTTAATCCCCTTGTTTTAAAATCAATGACCTCAACTTTGAGACCGTGATCACCCCAGCACACAAAACTGTCATTTTTCTTTTCATTTGTTTTTTTTTTTTTTTGCCCTTTTGCATATTTTTCTTTCTTTCTTTCTTTCTTTTGTGGGTGATTAAATTGATTTAGTAAATAAACTTTCTCAATGCTCATGTACATGTCCCAATATCCGGTTCAAATTCATTGCCCACACAGTACTGGAACAGAAGAAAGTAGCAGAAATGCTCAGAAGATAAGCCCCAAAACTTTGCGCCTTCGTGCTTATCGACAGCGAACAAATAATAAATCAAAATTGTAAAGCAATAACTCTTTTTTGTTATTTTCTCAACTGTGAGAAGTGCAGCACCAGATTGATGAAATCCAAAAATAACATCTTTCCAAAATATAACCTCAAATAGTAATATACAATACTTTGGAACCCCGTGGGCTTCATGCATGAGTTCAGTGTTGATTAGTGTCACAACTAGACACCTCCTCCCGTACAGTAAACGCACGTGACTCGCCGGCCGTCCGTACCCGGCCGTCTCACGTGATCTTCATCCTCATTGCAAACAACCAATTTTTTTTTTTCTAATCAGTTAGCTCAAAATGCTGATCATGCTGGAAGTTTTGTCTGATTAGTATTGTTGGTTACGCGGCGATTATTAAATGTCCTGTTGTTTTTCACAACCCATTTCCACGTATAAGCCACGTAGGAGAAAATCTTTTGACACCCGTCTTCCTGCATGACTATCTTACATTATCACCAATCTCCCTCGTCTTGCTATAAATTCATCGCTAGTTGTGCTGCCATATATCATCAATGTAGTTTGTCCTTAATTTCACATCTTTCCTTTTTATCTCCATTCAAGAATCGGTGAAAAATCAATTAGCTAATAAAAAAATATGAAGTTTCTTACGTTACTCTGTTTCATAGTGTTTGCCCTGTTTCTTGTGGGAAGAGGAACAGGAGAATGGTTCTGGAATGATGCCCAAGAGCAGCAATATGGGCCACAGCAGCAGCAAGGAGAACAGAATCCGTACGTGTTTGAGGAACAGCATTTCCAGACTAAGATCCAGACTCAACACGGAAGAGTGCGTGTTCTTCCTCGTTTTACTCAGCGATCGGAGCTTCACCGCGGTATCGATAACTACCGGTTTGCTATTCTGGAAGCTGATCCCAACACTTTCATCATCCCGAATCACATGGATGCTGAAGGACTCATCTTTGTTGCTCATGGTGACCACTTGATCGATTCATTTTTTTTTTCCTGATCGATGCAGTTAGACCAATTTTCGGCTTATGGGTGGTGGATATATTATCAGAGGTACTAATCACTTGGTTTTTGTTAATTAATTATAGGTAATGGGGCTGTTAGTTTTCTGCGTGAAGACGACAGGGAGAGTTTCAACATCCGACGAGGAGATATTTTCCGGATTCCAGCTGGAACCACGACTTATCTCATCAACAGGGACAACAATCATAGGCTTGTTTTAGCCAAGCTCTTGCAGCCTGTTGGTGCTCCAGGTCACTTTGAGGTAGATAAAATTTCAACTAGAAATTTGGACACTCTGTTTCAATTGATAGTTTGGATTGATTTTTCGGTTCTGTACAAGTGCAGAACTTCTTTGGAGCTGGAGGTGAAAACCCACAGTCATTCTACAGGACCTTCAGCAACGAGATTCTTGAAGCCGTATTCAATGTTAGTTTTCTTCGGCTTTTTTAATTTGTTTGATTTGTTGTTATTTTGATCCATCACCTGATGAATTTTTTTCAACTGGATTTCAGACAAGGGGTGAAAGATTACAGAGAGTTTTCGGACAGCAAAGGCAGGGAGTCATCGTCAGGGCCTCGGAGCAACAAATCAGGTCCCTGAGCCAACAGGGAGAAACCGGCGGAATCTGGCCATTCCGTGGAGAGTCTGAATCGAAATTCAACATTTTCAATAAACGCCCAACTCACTCCAACCAGTACGGACGAGTCCACGAGGTCCAGTTCAATGACTACAGGCAGCTTCAAGACCTTAACGTTGCCATTTCCCTCGTTAACGTCACCAGGGTAAATTATACTGCCTCTGTATCAAAAATAATCTCCAGATTAAAGTTTTCACTTTTAGTTCAATTTGTACTAAAAATGAAAACTTAAACTGGACAATAATTTCGATCGGCTCTCTGTTTTCGTTTCTTGCATAAAAATTAGTGATCCCCAAAAAGCTTACAAATACACGAAAATCCGATTTTTGGTCACCAGAATGGAATGACTTCCATAATGTATAGCTCAAAGGCAACAAAGGTAGGATACGTGGTCAACGGAGAAGGATACTTCGAAATGGCTTGTCCCCATTTATCATCTCAAAGTCGACAAGGAAGCCAGCAGCAACAACAACAGCAGCAGCAGCAGCAACAGGGCCAAGAACAACAATACGGTGGTCCCGGGTCACAGCGTCAACAGGGAAGTCAACGGGGACAGGGTGGATACGGTGAAACTCAGGGGCCGCCCCGTTATCAGAAGGTGAGTTCTCCTTTAAGACGGGGAACCGTATTCATCATCCCACCAGGGCATCCGGTTGTCTCAGTTGCCTCCCAGAACCAGAATCTGGAGATAGTCTTCTTTGAAATCAACGCCTTCCAAAACCGCAAATTCCCTCTTGCAGGGAGGAACAATGTGTTGAACCAACTTGAGAGGCAAGCCAAAGAGCTGGCATTCGGGGTTTCAGCCAGGGAAGTGGACGAGGTTTTCAACAGTCAGCAAGAGGAGTACTTCTTCAGGGGACCACGTCAGCAGCAGCAGGAGGGAGGACGTGCCGTGGAGTGAAATCGAAACCGTCGGAAAATCAATGAAGGAAAGATGATGTTTTTGTTTTCCAGTTTGTAGAGAAGTGGGAGAGAAAGAGAGGCCTGATGATCTGCAATTCTGCATGCGTTTTGTTGTAAATTGTGTGTGAAAAATATTGTAACTGGGGAAGATGTGGTTGTGTGATTTGTGTGTAACAGCGGGGTATATGGGGTGTAAGATGTAAGATACGCAACTCCTTTTATTATGAATAAAACTGAGCAGGCAAGAACAACAAATAACATCCTTGTTCAATTTGTTCCCTTTCATTTTTTCTGCGTCCCGTGTTTCATATCATTGCACTGTTCTTCCAACAGGAACCGGTTTTCTTTCTACGTCTTTTCTTTCTGTTTTTTTTTTCTCTTACGTCAACTATGTATAGACACGCATGTGCATCAGAGCGAGCTATATCTAGTGTGGTTGAAAAGGTGGCCCTCTTTTGCCGCATAGACTGACTTGAACTCCATTTACTGTAATCTTTGTTTTGCTATACTGGTGTTACTTTAATTTGAGTAATATGTAGAACTCACATACTCTTTGTTTCTTTTTGTAATGGATTGGCATCCCATTGATTTATGCAAATTGGCCCAGTGGAAAATATCTAGTATGGTTGAAAAGGTGGCCCTCTTTTGCTACATAGACTGACTTGAACTCCATTTACTATAATCTTTGTTTTGCTATACTGGTGTTACTTCAATTTGGGTAATATGTAGAACCCACATACTCTTTGTTTCTTTTTGTAATGGATTGGCATCCCATTGATTTATGCAAATTGGCCCAGTGGAAAATATCTAGTATGGTTGAAAAGGTGGCCCTCTTTTGCTACATAGACTGACTTGAACTCCATTTACTATAATCTTTGTTTTGCTATACTGGTGTTACTTCAATTTGGGTAATATGTAGAACCCACATACTCTTTGTTTCTTTTTGTAATGCATTGGCATCCCATTGATTTATGCAAGTTGGTCCAGTGGAGTCAGTAATTTGCAGGTAAAATCCATAGGTGTGTGAGTTTCCACACTGGAACAAAGTAAAAGAAGCCCCATTGATTTATGTAAGTTGGCCCAGTGCAGTCAGTAATTTGCAGGTAAAATCCATAGGTGTGTGAGTTTCCACACTGGAACAAAGTAAAAGAAGTTGGTTAACACCAATAATGTTGCTCTTAAAGAACAGACGAGTTTAAATATCGTATGTTTTTTAATTCGAAATAATTGTACAATTTGAATTTTTATTTTTTTAATATTACTTTGGTAAAATATGAAACCAACTTGAACAGACAAAAATAGTGAATCAAAGCGCATGGCATTTGGTTACCATTTTAACAATCATTTCATACTGAGTTTTATGTAAGTTTTCTGCTTGGACATCGGCGTTCATAAATCGATTCACGACTAACAAAATACGTTTGATGTGGGTGTTCATAGATCGATTAGACTTACAAAATACGAAATGTTATTAAAAACAAAGTTTGATGTCGGTGTTCAAAAATCGATTAGAGACTAACAAAATACGAAATGTTATTAAAAAGAAAACTGATTTCTGTGTCTGTTAATGCATAATGAAACATCTCATTTTTGAAAACGTACTAATTAATGATTTATCATTATCAATATAAAAATCGTAACATATTGGATTTTGATGAAATCTGCCGACAAATTAACATGTCGATGAAAACCAAAATCCAATCCTTTGTATCATTGTTACAATTATCAAAAATTTAGTAATAAAATAAAACATAATAATTCATAAAAATCAAGAATGTAAATAAAAAATTAGAGGAAAAGAAAATTTAAACACAACAAACATTTCAATTGTTGATTAAAAAGTAGAGCTTAACTTTTATCAATAGGTTTTCAGATCTCCGTAACATTCTAGTTAGGAAATCCAACGTCCAATATGAAAATGATGTGCACTTGTGCAGTATATCGTCTTTCACATCAATCAATGGACTTTTATGTAGTGTCAACAAATTTTGACTTTTAAGCCTCATCATTACGTTGTAAACCTTCCGCTGTGTGTCATACCTCTAGGGAGCCCACCAAAAGCTAGCTTGTAAGGGAAAGAATGAGAGGACACCAATGTAAACCACATACCAGTGTCATCCGACACCAATATGGTATTCAAGTAACTATCATTACATACTATCATGATGCTTCCGTTCTGACGTCTCGGCGGCTGCACTCTAGAGTCTAGACAGTTTCACTCCGGCACAGATAGCCCTTTCCGTGACGGCTTCACTCCACAAGTACCCCTTTCCTCCGGCGGCTCACCCTCTGCGTGACTCAGGATAGCCCTTCCTCTAGGTATCTCTTTCTGCGGGTCAACACGAAGGGTAGGGACCATCTCTGATACCACTTGTTATACCTCTTGGGGGTCACCACAAAAGTTAGTTTGTAAGGGAGAAGAACCCAAGCACATATAAACCATACACCGGTATCTTCCGACACCAATAAGGGATTCAAGCAACTGTCATTACACTGTGTAAAATTTTAATTTACATTATATTAAATCCATTTATTCTGGCCCACTTTGTGTTGAACGAGAAATTACTCAGTGGGTAACCCAGTTAATCACCAAGCGCGGCGTGTAAAGCTAGCTAACGGTGCCTACAGGCCCTTAGGTGTGAATTAATATTACTCCCTCCCTCCCAGAAAAATAGTCCAGTTCGAAAATGTAAAACTTTTTTAATGTAGTCAACACACTAAATGTATAACTCATTTTATGCCCATAACTTCTGCTAATGCCGCTTCTAGTTATTTTTATAAAAGTTAACTACATACATATGCATTTATTTTACAACGAATTTGATCAAAATTTTTATCTCAAAAAATATTGACACTGGATCTTGATGGAAAGATCTCATTACGAAGATTAATTTGATATATAACACATTTTTTAATTATTCATGTATTAAAAGATATAATGATTTGAAAAAATGGGAGAAAACTAAAAAAAAAAATGAAAATCAAAAGAAGTGGACCTTGTTTTCCTCACCACTACTCTTTTAGATATTTAAGTCATTTCAATTCAATTAATTTTGACTTTTGTGAAACTGGATTATTTTTTTAAGACAAATTTTTTTTATTAAACTGGATTATTTTTATAGGACCGGGGGAGTATTACGTTATAATTGAACCTTTCGCTGTGTAAAATTTGAATTTACATATACATTAGATCCATTTATTATGTGTCACATTGTTTTATAGATGAGAAATTGCTCAGCGAACAGTTTTAATTAATCACCAAACACGTAAAGCGAACTCATGAGTGTTACATTATACACACACATATATATATATATATGATTAATTTAGGCGTGAATTTAAAATATCATTACGTTGTAATCTAGCTGATTTGCATTTTAGGCATTTTAGCTAGGTGGAAATCAAATGTAATACTCCCTCCATCCCATAATTATTGTCCAGTTTGAGTTTTTATTTTTAGTTTAAATTGTACTAAAAGTTAAATTTCAAAGTGGACAATAATTTTTGGAGAGAGGGAGTATGTGCACACCGCATTTGGACGATGGAATTTTGCAATTCGGATACTAATTAGGTCAATAAGATTCCTACTAACCTCAATTTATTTATCCGAATATAGTATATTTGTCTCATACAAGGTCCTTAATAAATTTCAGAGATTTTTTCCCCTTAACCTAGCAAAGGCTATGGTTATAGACTTTTATATATTCTAGTAGCTAGCGACTTAATTGAGTCACCAAAATAACTGTTTTTCGTTTTCTTGGAAAGTTAATTATGAAACAAATAATTTAATAGCTCATCGCCTTATCAAATGGGAAAAATTAAATTACATTTATATGGCCACACAATGCTTTCCTCAAGTTAACGATTTAATGACTTGGCTCGAATGCCTTAATCAATTGGGAGCATAAGAGGAAAACGGGATTTACATTTCAAGATAGTGAAATCTTACGGTGGTTTTAACATACTCTTGGTCCTTAATATAAGGCATTTTGATTGTATCCTAGAAGTCACCTAGTACACATTTTTTTAATTGATAAAAAAATTTAAAAATATATTTCACATTCGTTATATTCTCTTGATTGCATAAAATATTTTTAAGAAATTTTTATCAATTAAAATTACGTACTAGATTAAACCTTGGACAAATCAAAATACCTTATATTAAGGACCAGAGGGAGTACTACAAATACATTACTTATTTTTTGAAGTAAAAGTAATTTGTCTGTGAATAATTCTGCGTCCAAATAATCCTTTTGCCTTGCTTGGGAACTCAATATTTATAAATATTTACACCCTGAAAAATAATCTTTTAGCCTTCCTTGAGAAAACAACATTTGTACATATTTACACCACAAAAATATGATAATGCTTGCAAAAGAAAAGTATAACATTTATATAAACGGTCAGATTTAATGGGATTGCTAATGCATAAAAAAAATAAGAGTATCGGTACCTCTATAGATAAATATTAATTCTCTTTATTTTTTTATATAAACTCTTGTAACAATATAAATGATTTAATTAGTAGCAATTGTAGTATATCTTAATTATCATTTTCTTGTAATTGAATACTTTATTAGTATAATGGAAAATTGATTAACCAAAATTATTGTTCAAAAAAAATTAATTGACATCCAAATTTGACATTAGCTTAGAGAAAGTTAGAAAGACAAAACTTTTATACCATAACTAAAAGCATGAAAATGTTAGTACTGTAATATTTTCTGTATAGTATTTCGTTAATTAGCTTTTGCTGATTCAAAAAGTTGGCATCAATGAGTAAGCATACTATTCAATAGCTGCAACAATTAGTTAATTATTCCTTACCAAAATCCAATTTGATGTGGTATATATAACCAGGCACGGTCTGCACCAGCCATTTTATTTCGGCCACAAAAGCAACAGAAAAAAAAGGAAGAAAATTTCGTTTTGATATTAATTGAAATATTGATCTTTTTGTTAAAATATAACTTTGACAAATGTTATCTCTTATATATATTAGTGTGTGTCCCGCGCTTTGTGCGGCTTTGTCAATGTTGAAAATTTATATTTCAAAAGAATTGATTAGATAATGTAGTGACAAATATACCGTCCTTATTCTCTTAAAAAAATGTAGTTACTAATATTTCTTAAAACTGTAATATTTGTTATTAATCAGTTTTAGATCAAAATGAGAGGTGCTGATATTATTTATGAGAGGTATATTTGTAAAATCTGGTAAAAAATATTACAACAAAGATTTTCAAAAGTTGTATAATAAAAATTGTCACCACTAACTAATGTTATGTTTGGTTTAAAAAATGTATTTAAAAAATGCGTAAATTATGTCTAGATGCATATGACCTATTTTTATAGGCAAGTGGACTTTGGGGATTAGATGTAGTTCTAATAAAACATGAGACACAGTTAATCGTCCTTAGAAATGTAAAATCGATAAACTTGAAAACTAAATAGCACACAAATGGAACTTTAAGGGCCAAAATGACAATAGATTGAAAGTTTAAACTCGTAAATGAAAGGACTTTTGAAGTCAGAGTTTCTCAGCAATTTTCAAAAATATTCATTTTCAAGCTCACAATCAAGAATTTGTAATGTTTGTAAAAATCTTATATATTCCCTCCGTCCCACAAACATAGTACAGTTTGAAAATGTACAACTTTTTTAATTTGGTCAACACACCAAATGTACAACTCATTTCATTCCCTTAACTTCCACTAACGCCCCTTCTAATTCTTTCTATAAAAGTTAACTACATATGCATTTATTTTACAACTTAAATTTGATCAAAATTTTATCTCAAAAAACATTAACAATGGATCTTAATGGAAAGATCTCGTTACGTAGATTAATTTGATATATAACACATTTTTTTATCTATTCATGTATTAAAAGATATAATCATTTGAAAAAAAATAAGAGAAAACTAAAAAAAATGAAAATCAAAGGAAGTGGACCTTGTTTTTCATACCACTACTCTTTTGGATATTTAAGTCATTTCAATTCAATGAATTTTGACTTTTGTTAAACTGGACTATTTTTTTAGGACAAGATTTTTTATTAAATTGGATTATTTTTGTGGGACGGAAGGAGTTGTAAATAATTTATTAACTGTTTACAAAAAATTTTAACTGATTAATGATCAACCAATTAGCAAATGACACGTGTTAATTGAGACTTGGTGGTCTCAATGAGCGACACGTGTCGATTATCTTTCTTTCCTTTAATATATATAATGATACTCCCTCTGTATCACAAAAATAGTCTAGTTTGATAAAAAAAAAATCTTGTCTCAAAAAAATAGTCCAGTTTCAAAAAAGTCAAAATTGAAATAAGTAAAATGATGTCCAATTAGCATCTAGATCTACTCCAACTTTCTATGATATGAACCTGGAGGAAATTTTGAGAGTCAGAGCCACCATTGTCGGTGTTACTATCTACCATCAGCTATTTCTCACCGAACTCTGCCCATGCTTTTTTCCTTTTCTTCTTTGGCTTCGATCGCCCACAGTGCCGCTCACTTTCCTTTGATTTCTTGACGGTGGCGGCACTAGGGTATTGAGTTTTTGAAGGTACAATAAGCCCCTTGAATGGCGAATGGCGACGGCAACAGAGACGAACCAGTGTTGAGTTTTTAAATCACTGTATGGATACAAGAAGCCCTTTGAATGGCGAATGGCAGCGGCAATAGAGACGAACCAAATTGGGAACTGTTCAGCGGCAACGGAAACGAACGAATTGAAAACATGAAATTGATCGGAGATGAATGGCTAACGGCGGCGACAGCGGTAGCGGCAACGATAGACAATTCAATTGAAAAGGTGAAACTGATCAGAGTTGCTGATTGATGATGATTACACGCTGACAGCTCCTTTGGCTTGGGAAACTTACGGTAGGGGTGTTCACGGTTTGGCTCAAACCGGTGGAACCGCCCAATCCGGTCATCGGTTCGAATTAATGGACAGATTATAATTATATTTTTAAACCGGCAGATTGAAAAATTGAAAACCGGTTAATCCGGTCCGAATTACGGTTTGGCACTGTCAAACCGTCTGTCAATCCGGACCGAACCGTATATATATATTAGAAAATAATAATATATTAGTTTTGTGTATGTAGTGTCGGATAGAGACTTTTATTGAAAGTGCTAAGTTATCTCATTGGCATTGTCGATGTTCACTCTACACTAGATCTTACTGAAAGTCGTGTGTTCGAATCCCCCATGGACTATTTTTTTTTCCCAAGAAAAGCCTCCAAAAAAAGGTCAAAAAAGGCCAAAAAAATTCAGGAAAAGCCCCCAAAAAAGGTCCAATAACAAAAAAATATTTAATTTTTTGCCCAAAATGAAAAAGCCCAATCAGAAGCCCAATCCGCAAATCTGTCCAAACTAAACTGTTAAAAACGGATTGGATTGGTCCGGATTATACACCAATCCAGTCCGGTTATGGATTGAAATTTTTTCAAACCTTAATGAACGGTTTGGTTACGGATTACTATCAATCCGGGCCAATCCGGACCGTGAACACCCCTAACTTATGGTGGCTTTTTGTTTTTGTTTTTTTAATAATTATGAAAATTAATTTTTAGTCAGGGTTAAAATTGGAAGTTTGAAGCATAAAATGAATTGTACATTGCAAGGGTTGACTAAATTAAAAAAGTTGTACATTTTGAAATTGGACTATTTTTGTGGGACGGAGGGAGTATTTTTTTTTTGACAATCCTAATTTATCTTTACTTTTGTAAACGTTTTGATGATTCATAATTTTTTATATTGTATTCATATAATAATAAAAATGCTAAAATTAATTTGACTATATTTTTCACTATTTATGTTACTTCAAACTCTTCAAATTGGGGCAACAAATTGTTTAGTATTTGGATTAATATAAAAGATACCCTCATGTGCAATTGATTATCTAAAACAACCTTACAATTTTTTAAAAATATCAAAATCAGCCCCTAACCCATAAGTATAATCAAAAGGATCCTCTTGCGACTGAAAATTTATATGTGCATATGAAATCAGCCAAAAAGTGTCAAGAAAATATTTGTACTTTCAAGAAACCCTCCATGAGTTTTTATAAAACTCTAATAAATTTAAATATCGACTTTTAAATCTAGAATTCACTTTTTGCATATCCCAAAATCAGCACTCTAACCCTGAATGGATGAAGTCTTATAAAGTTAGAATTAAATTTGCACCCATACGAATTTCATTAGAGTTTGAAAGAAAAATTAGGAATGATTTCTTAGGAATGTAAACAATCTTTGAGTACTTCTTGTACTGGATTCACATGCATACATTAATTTTCAGTCGCCAAACGATCTTTTTGATAATTTTAATCAGTAGTCAAGGGATTTTTTTTGATATTTTATTAAACAGTAAAGATATTTTAAAAAATCAATAAACCTCGGAGGTGTTTTTTATATTAACCCTTAGTATTATAACCATTTTTGAGATCCAATTAACTAACTTGACTATAGACATAAATACAACTGCAGTAGTTTGTTATTTCTATAAATTGACCCTCTCTCTCTCTATATATATGTATAATTTTACCTTGCAGACATTGACGAAACGAGTCCCTTATTATTATTATTATTATTATTATTATTATTATTATTATTATTATTATTATTATTATCTTTTTACTGGAGGTCTCTGGAAAAAACTTCAGACTACAATGACGACAGCTTCATCAGGCGTGCCTGATAAGTTTTTCTGGTTAATCGCATAGCTGATCAGATACGAAACATAATGTTAGTTCTATATTTCCATTCATTTATATGCTTTTTTGGAATTTATTATTCGAATGGTAGCGTAACGAATGTACTGAATAATATCACTGATGCCGGAGTCAGTGGCGGAGCTAGGGGGACGGAGGGACGCGGTCACACCTATTCAATTTTTTGTAATCAGTAGAGATATCCTAGATTTTTAATAGAAACTATGTGTGGAATAATTTTTCAAATTCCTACATTAATTTCCTAATATCATTAGTATTTTTGTCTAAATTTCGCACCTCCAATATTGATTTCTTTACTCCGCCACCTTGGAGAGTCGGAAGCCATGGTAAACGGTAAAAAAAAATTTCAATGGGATGTCACTGTTTACGTGGCCATGGTGAAAGTAGGAAAAAGAAGAAAAAAAGAAAGGTTGGGAGTGTGACAAAAAGCACATAATCAAGGGAGAAAAAACTCACTTTAATTTTTCCCTTTGGTTAGTTGAGAAGTGCAAAAGCAAAAGGGTCCACAACAGCCTATAAATACTTGACGTCTAGCACCGTCTCCCTCTTCTCAAAAAATAAACCCAAAGCCACCATTATAAGAGGAACTTGCAGAATACAACACTCAAACTCCACAATTCCTCCCTGTGAATTCCACCTCCCCCAAAAACACAAAAAAAAAAAATCCCCAAATTCCACCTCAAATTATCTTTCTCACTTTTCTCGCCTATTCTCTTTCTTCTCTATCTGGATTTTTTTGGGTTTGGTATGATGAAGAAGCGCGGACGTGTAAGCACCGAAGCAGAATTGCCGCTGGTGGAGATTACTCCGGCGGCTGCCGTTAATGCTCCGGCGGAGTTTGTGACTGCCCCGGGGAAGGTAATGAACCGGTTTCTGGGTGGGTCGCATTATTATGGTCTTATGTGTGTTGACCCGTTTCTCGTTTAATTTTAATTTTTTTAAAATTCTATTTTAGCTTTTGATAATCGATCAATAAATTTTAATAATTTTCAGGGTGTTGGTATTCCCCCATACATGGGTGAGTTTTGGAGGAACTGCCATTATTGCAAGAAATTCATTCGGGACAATGAGGAAGTTTTCATGTACAGGTAAAAATTATTTACTGAATTGAACTTTGGATTTTTTATTTTTTATTTTTTGTAAATTTTTCAAAATTCACGGTTGAACTCCTAAATTGGTTTTTCTAATTGATTACCCTCCCTTATTTTCATTTTAATCGTTACTAATTGAACGATTAAATTGGACGAGGGGAGTATTTTATTTTATTTTATTTTATTTTTTGAAAAAATTTGGTTCTTGTTCCAGCATAACTTACTTTGTTGTATTTGTTGTGATTACTTTTTTGAACTGAAACCAATTTCACTTGGGGAAAAGTTTTGGTAATATGGGCAAAGTTTAAAATGATCCAATTTTTGGGTTGCATTTCACTTTCAGCCCTTGATATAATTAAATACATCTTCAAAAAGTAGTTGAATGTTTTAGTTTCAAGTTTGAAGATGTTAATTTGATAGTATTTTCTATCCAGATGAGTGATTAGATAAAATAATTCGCAAGTGTACCAAGTTTCCAACAAAATCCACATTACTTGGTAATTTTTTTCCCTAAATATTTTTCTTAATCCTTAAAAAGATTTTATTATCTATCTAATTGCCTTGAATATTTAGATACTAACAATTATGGCTCGTAATTAGTTAAAGGTGCAAAAGAGTTTGTAAATTCAAGGCACGGGTTCAAGTTCATTCAAGTTTAACTTTGAGTCCCTCTTTTCTTTTTTCTTTTTTTTTTTTTCCTTCCCTAAAGTTTTAATTTTTTTTTTCTTCTATTGAGATAGATAAACATCTAAGGTTCGGTGAATGACCGCATTGTCGGTCGATTCAGTGAATTTGACGTATTTTTATTGTGTTTATGATGATTTTGAACTGTGAAATTACGTCAGCTTAAAAACTTTATATCTAAATAGATAGATATTACTGTAAATATCTAACGATCGGGAAGTGAAGTTGGTCCGTTTATTAAATTTAACGTGTTTATATCGCTTTTCAACGGTGAACCAACATCAACTTAAAAATTTATTTCTAAATAAATAGATACTACTGTAAACATCTAACAATTGGTGACTGACCGTATTGTCGGTCCGTTTGTTAAATTTGAAATATTTATATCGCTTTCCAGCGATGATCGGATGTTAGTTAAAAATTTTATTTTTAAATAGATAGATATTACTGTAAACATCTAACAATCGGCGACTGACAGCATTACCAGTCTATTTGTTAAATTTGACGTATTTTTATCGCTTTCCAGCAGTGAAAGAACGTCAATTAGAAAATTTATTTCTAAATAGATAGATATTAATCTAAACATCTAACAATCTGCGAGTGACAATATTACTGGTCTGTTTGTTAAATTTAACGTATTTATATCGCTTTCCAGCGGTGAACGAACGTCAGTTAAAAAATTTATTTCTAAACAAATAGATATTACTGTAAACATCTAACAGTCAGCGAGTGACAGTATTGTCGGTCGTTTGTTACATTTGACGTATTTATATCGCTTTCCAGCGATGAAAGAACGTCAATTAAAAAATTTATTTCAGAATCGGTAGATATTAATATAAACATCTAGGATTCGGCGAGTGACCACATTGTCAGTTGGTAAATTTGACGCATTTATGTCGTATTTTTTCGATAATTTTAACAAGTTGTTAACTTGAAGTAGATTTAACCATTTATTATCGAACTGAGTAACTAATTTTTTTCGGTGAGTAGTGCCGGTAAATTCGATCAGTCATCGCCCTAATACCATACAATTCTAGTGATTTAGATGAATCATATATATATATCCTTATATAGTTTTGGTGAGTCTGTGAACTTCCGGTGAATCATAGTGCTGTGTCGTTTGGGTGGACGATAGTGCAGTTTTGATGATTGTGGAAAGTCGTCAAACTCGCATAGTAGTTTTGATGACTTTGATATGTAACCCAAATCATAAGGTGGTGGACATACTAAGATGGTACCTTCAAGTTTGACGACTCCTTTATGAATCCGTCTTGAGTTCCATCCGTATCAAATTTATGTGTTTGTGAGAGAGTATATCTCCTTGAACTTAGAAAATAATAATGAAAACCATAATTTATACGTGTTTTATTTTAGAACTGGACTAGAGAAATTGGTTTTATGTGGCTTGAATATGAGCGTAATAACTTAATCGTTGCTATTACTGCAGGGACTTTTGTGGATTCTGCTCTACTGTATGCCGTGATATCCAGATATCAATTGATAATAACCAAGAGTTGCTGCGCGCTCAAGCAAGTGGGAATCAGCAGCAGAAGCGGGGGAATGAGTTCAAGCGTCAGCATGTCTGAAAAATTTGTCAGAATTCAGAAGAAGAAAAGAAGCAGTGGATAGAAAAGTATAATAGGTAGCAAAAGATTTGTAGGGGAAAATTTTACTTATCTATATACCTCAGGGGTTGTAATGCAATTAGTTTTATTGCATTATGTGTTTGTTTGATTGTTACTATTTCGCAGCTCAGGATCTCAGCTAGCTCTTGTACATAGCTTTTCTATATGTCAGAACCATAAACATTTATATTATTAGCTTTAAATCTGCAACTTTTTATGTATGCTTTCATTTCTTCTTTGTTTCTTTTTTATGACATCCAAATACCCCTACCGTTCTATAATATTCAACCTTTTTTATTCGTAGAACTTTTTTAGCAAAAGTTATACTTTTCACACTAAATTGGGACATTTTTTTTAATTGAATATTTGAAATTGATTATGGTTTAAGAAAGAAATAACTCACATTAATATGGAATTAGAGTATAGGAGCGGCTAGATTCGTATGAAATACGTATTCGTTTCTTTACATCTAATTTTGGAGTTGATTTTCTTAATCATTTAGGGAAAACAAATAAAATTAAGTAAGATATGCTGGCTTTCCAATGGGGATATTTAAAAAAAAAAAGGGACTGGCGCCGATTTTATAGAAAAGAAGATAGCAAAGACTTGATTAATTTAGAGTCGTTGGATTGAATTGCTTTTATCGAATTACCAAAGTGTAAAATACAGCTAGCTCATGACGGATGCCACTATGATGACGGACGGAGTTTCCTTAAACACTGGTTCCTTCTATAAAACAAACAAATAAATAGAATTTGGAAAGAATTTCAAAGAAAAAAAAAATTACATTAATGATATGGTGTGATTCTGTTCATATGATATTGACCTATATTTTAAGGAAAAATTCGGAAATATAGTATAGTTCTGAATATTTTCTATTAGGGGAAATATTTTTGGCCGAAGGATCACTGAATAAAATTTTTCAGGAAATATTTGACAAAAGTTAAAACTTTTCCGTTGGCCCTTTAAATAATAAAAAAAAAAATTGGCTAGCACATGATGTAATAGGAGTCTCTTACCCACATTATGTACTAGTTCACAACTAGGCGTTACACGCCTCCTTTTTTGTAACAAAAAAAAAAAAAACTGGCTAATTAGACTCCCTATAGATATAGAATGAGCAGCCAAACTCTTAACTGGTTTTAGTAATTGTAACAAAGAATCATTTCAATAATATTCCATTTCACATTATAACATGCTAAAAATATGCCCTTTTTCGTTCATAATAATAATAATATAATAATGCAATAAGTTTGAAATTGCCGCCTTGAATTAAAAAATTTGTTCCATTTGATTCCGCAACCTTCATATACTGACCAGAAAAAAAAAAAAAGAGAAAAGAAAAGTTGGATCACAAATGAACAAGAATAGGATGCAAAGATGGGATTTAACAGCTTTATTGAGGATCATCACCCACAGAAGTACATCAAATGCTGTGATTCCGATTTCTTCTTGCAACTCAATCTTGTCATTGTGTTCATTTTAGTTGCTGGTCTGATGAATGGCCTCACACTGGGTTACATGTCCATCAATCGTGTTGATCTTGAAGTTCTTCAGAAATCTGGCTCATCGAAAACCCGCTTCTACGCTTGTATGTTCATTTCCATTCCATTGTTCTGCAATATTTATCATTATTATCACCACATTGACTGAATACCATGCTTATCGCTTGCAGCAAGGATTTTACCTCTGGTCAAGAAACGCCATTTGTTGTTATGTACGCTCATAACTACCAAAGCATTTGCAGTGGAGGTAAGTCGGTGTGGGGGTGCAAAACATTGAACTGTGATGGAATTCGTAGTATCAGGTTTACTTTTCCTCTGTCTTTAAAGTGCTTTTTCACTTTTGTTGTATAATTTCTGTTCTGCAGGCTCTTCCAATTTTCCTCCATCATTTAGTTCCAGAAACGCCAACTATTCTTATTTCGGCAGCATTAATCCTTTTGTTCAGTGAGGTAAGGTCCTAGGTCTGTTTTGAGCTTTGATACTAATGGCAAGCATACTCAAAGTTATGTCGTCTTCGGCTACTCACCCACAACAAATGGAAATGTAATCAATCAAATTCATTCTCTTTAAGTAAGATATCAGCAACAACTAATTCAGACCACAATGATCATTTCATATAACACTTGTTTAGTGTGATAGTTGCTGTTGATTAGATGCAAGTTCTGTTTGCAGATAATACCACATGCTGTTTGTTCAAAGTATGGCTTGGTAATTGGTGCCGCCTTAGCTCCTGCAATCCATTGTCTTGTATGGATTTGCTTTCCGGTTGCATATCCAACTAGCAAGGTCTTTTCATTAACCAAAACTCAATTAACGTTATCGTGAATTTCTCTGAATGCAAACTCTTCTTGCTTAAATATTGAGATTAGTGTGTTCTGTAATAATTCAACCTAATTATCTCCTTGTCCTCTGTTGTATTAGCTGTTAGACCTTTTGCTTGGTAAAGGACGCATTGCATTATATCGTCGGGCTGAGTTAAAAACACTTTTTGACTTGCTTGGAAATAAGGTATAGCTCATTCCGCCTTGGCGATGGATCTTCTGTTTCATGTTTAATAGTATCCTCTTATCTGTGTAACATAGATTTGGTGCATCTAACCTAAAACTGAAAAGACACTTTGTTCGCCTACATTGCCTAGGCTGGAAAAGGTGGTGATTTGTCTCATCATGAGGTATCGATTATCCAAGGTGCACTTGAACTCACTGAGAAAACAGCAAAAGATGCAATGACCCTTGCATCTGAAATATTCGCAGTTGACATCAATGCCAAACTTGACAGGTAGAAATACAACATCTGTATTGTCTTGTAACAGAACTAGAAAGAGAAGGCTTATTTTTTCAGTCTTTCAGTAGATGTTTTAACATTTTTCAGTTATCCAATCAGGAACTTGATTAACTTGATTCTACAAAAGGGACACAGTCGGGTGCCAGTTTTCCATGGGCATGCAAATGATATTATTGGTCTCATTCTGGTATAAAAGTTCAAGTTCTATTAATACATTAAGATTGGATAATACAGGAGGTAGAGTTGTATAACTGAATATATAAATGCAGGTTAAGAACTTGCTCACTCTTAATCCAGAAGATGAGGTGCCCATAAAGAACATCACAATTCGTTCAATTCCTAGGTAATTTTATTTTCCTTGTGGAACTAATCTAATAAGTCATTAGGAAAGACAATTAACTTCTTCTATGGAATAATATCTGATAAAGAAAACCATGTTTGTGTAATTTGTTTCTGCAAGACCAATATGTGAGTTTGTCAGATTAGATTACTGCATCATCAGTGACAACAGTTGGAATAATGTGATTACACTGATAGGATTCCAGAAACAATGCTGCTAGTTGAACTACTGAATCAGTTTCAGAGAGGCCTAAGCCACATGGCTGTGGTTGTCAGACCGCGAAATGGCAAGGCAGAGAAGGCCTCCATTAGGCCCCAGAATAATGGTGAGCGCAGTTCATTTATTACTGATGAGGAATGATACTCATAGAGACAAAATCGCGTTGATCTTCTATAGCGATAGACATGTAATTCACTAACTGGTGATGATCAACAAAATGATAACAAATGTGATAAAAACTTGGAAGTAGTGACACATCAATGACTATAGAATGTCAATGTGAGTATCAATACTTATTACCGGTTGCCCCCGATCTCATATTAATTTCTTCATATTTCCACGGAAAGAAGCTCGTTTCTCAGAAGGAGAAGTGAGATTGGAGATTGATGGTGAAAGGCTTGAGCAGAAAAGAAGCTTCAGAAGATCACTGAGGAATCTGAAGACTTCGCCTGGGATTGACTATGTTTCAAGACGAGAAAGTTCCAGAAGTAGGCGATGGTCAGGAGAATCACACCCTGAGATCTTGAATTTAAGTAACAATCCTCTAGTGGTTGTCCCTCCTGAAGAGGAAGTAGTTGGTATAATCACCATGGAAGATGTTATTGAGGAATTACTAAAGGTATCATTTGAGTTCCTTTTGTTTTCATTTTGCTATTCAACATGTTCCTAATCACTCTCTTTGGAAACATGATCCCTTTACAACAATTGAAATTTTTGATCATCAGGAGGATATTTATGATGAAATGGATCATTATGGCTCATCACAAGCCAGTTCCCGTGGGTTCTCGCGAAGAATTTTCAGCCGTAGAGATGCAAGATGTGGCAGTAATATCTTAATCCAATCAACTCCTTAGGTTTCTACTGCAAGATATACCACTCATCGATATTTTAAGGGCACAAGTCCATTGCCCCAAGATGGCTCCGGGCTCGCAGGTCCCAAATTACATGCATCTCATTCTTCGGAATAGTGTTTTAGAAAATTAGCATCTTCACTATTGATTATTTTGGCCAAAATGATTGATAAATTCCTTGCCTTGGAGCACTGAATGTAACCTCATAGATTCTTATCGTCACTGACCTTAGAAGTTGCTCGATATAAGCACGGGCGAGTACGCCTGAATCTTCCAAGTTGAACTCGAGGATACACCTGATGCCAGATGCTGCTATAATACTACTAAACTATCTGGACCAGAGAAATTCTGTTTTTTAGATCTTTAATGCAGTTCTCAAATATTTGTATGTATTTACAAGTATCCAAAATACTACATCCTGCTATAGGCTATAGTCTCATTTTAGCTGTATAGTTTATCAGAATCTAACACATGACATCAGCTCCGCGATCTGTGCAAAACTTTTGTTCTTCTCATTGTCAACTTGGACTTCTGAGGGAAAATGTCACTCTCTCAAGATGTCTCAATGCGGGATCATTGAGGACTCTGATGTGATTGAGGGAACCATTTTGATAGATAAAAATGTTTCAGCTTCATTATCAGAACAAACAGACTGTAACATGGAATGTGCAACAATGCGACGGATAAGTACCTGCGATAAAGAGTTCCATACAAGAAGATATACCAAAAGAATGTTTAGTGTCAAAATGCAGATGAGGTTTCTTTTCTGGAATTTGTCCTGATACGAGCAGATATTACTGTACATAGTTTGTTATGAGTACTTACCATAATGGAGCATGAGAAGAAGATAAATCGAGAAATGGATATGGCCACCTGTTATGGAGACTTTAGTTAGGGAAAAAAAGAAAAGCAAGCAGAAAGCAGAAACAGTTCTCTGGGATGAAGAGGGAAGAACAAACTGGCTTTACCAAAGTGCCATACAAGCATGGACAATCCATTGGAAAATCACGTAAACAGCTGTCCACAGAAAAAAGTATGCAATCCGGAACCAAGGGAACCGCTGAAAACCAAATCATAACATAAAAGAAAGTCACACAAAAGATGAGAAAAATAACTTTGATTCAACAAACAATCAAAACTCACCAAGCAGTTTAATCCGGTTTCAGCGAGCAGAAAAACAGCATTGATTGAATGCATACTGACTATTAACTGCACAGACAGAATTCTACCATTTAGAAATATGAAAGGGAAAATGAAGATTGAGAAATTACAGATATACACAATAAAAGTTTAGTCCGATTGGCCACAGAAGTTGTTATCTGTAAACTGTGCTTGTTTGAAACTGCAGCATCTGAGGACTAACTAATGATAGCATGCTTTTTCCTTTTATGTGATATCAATCATTGCAAATTAGAGGATTACTGCAGTTGAAGGCTTGAAGGAATTCGGACACTTACAAAACTCAGACCATAATCTTTTGTGGTGAGAAAAGGCACAATTATAACCCAAAAGACAAAGTCAGTGAGCAGCACAGCTCCGGCAGTCATCTTGAGGAAGGAAAATGGAAATTTTTTGTTAGACTTTGCAGCATAAAACCAACTAAAGACTGAAAATACTCAATCTGAAGAGGGTAAGTAGTAAGTACATTTCCATCCAGTCGCAAAATCAAACATTATTACCATTGATTCTGCGCCTTTCAAATAGTTCCTCTAGTTTATATCTCAACATAAATGGCACAAATAATTGGATTCAATTCGAAGAGTGACATAACTTAGCTAGGGAGACCAACAGAAGTTTTTAATTTTCAACAAACGCGACAATATGACAGAATTTTTCGACAAACTAATTCAATGGTTATGAGCAGTAGAGTAGGTTTCTGTATTATCAATACCTGAAACATAACTTGGAAAGCATAACTCCAAAAGCCAGCAAGTTGCTTGTCATGTTGTTCATTAGAGCCAAAGCTTTTAACATAGTTAGACATCCTAGAGTTTTCACCATGTACACCAGGCTCCATATCAGGGCCATCATCCTCATTCATATTAACAACTCTGTTGTGATACTGGTAACATCCATAGATGGAGAGCAGAGATCCAAGCTACAATATGATACATCATCATAAGGAAAAGTATATTGTAAGATTGTTCCAAGAAACATCAATTTAAGAATACTTACCCCAAAATAGATAGTGATCAATGTACATGTCCACCTGCATTGGCAAACAACAGAAATTAGATGCACAAATCATTTCCAACTACTGAAATCATTCTCAAATCATTCCAAAATTGTTCCTTTTTGAGAATTCAGACAACTTACTGAGTGTAATAGTACATAATTTCACCTCCATCAACGGCAACATTTAGGATTAACGTCAACAAAAGCACTAAAAAAGCAATAACTCTCAATCCAAGCAGCCAAGCAGGATGTAAGGTTTTGAGGCAGGGCTTCCAAACTTCATCCTGATATAAAGTTCCAGGTGATTCTTTTAATGCTTCTCTACTTCCTTCCCTTGAATGGTTGCGAGGATATTCATATTTCGAGATCAGAATCGATGCAAAAACCAATGATATTAGAATCCAAAGGGAACAAAGAGTCACCCTCCAGTTAAGCCAATAACTTGAAGTAGTTGTGTCTGCAGTCACAGTTGGCTGCCATGAATTCTTTGAAGTGCCTGTTAAAATGTTCATTTTGTTCGTATAATCACCCCGATAATCTGGCAAATTCAATCCTCAACAAAGTGGCCGACAACTTCCAATATGCTTGGGTTGTTGGAATGAATCAATTGTGTTTCAAATTTTCAATCTTCTAAACAAAACAACCACACTAAGATGAATCGGTTACACCAACTCCAAATAAGAAGAAAAGAAAGGCCAAAATTTGGGAATTAAATAACTCCAAGAATAGCTTCTCCAGCAAAGAATTAAAATGAATGTGCTTATAAAAGTACTAATGAATGGAGAAACGAGGAATGAAAGTGAAGCTCTGCATTAATGGGAGGTTGCAAGGAGGAAGAGATTCTAAAATTTCAAACAATATTTGAAAAAAAACAAAGATGATGATGTTGTGCACAACAGCATATATTTTTGCACAGAAAGACAGGGAAAAAAATATCATTAAAACAGGAAAAGATGGAAGAAGGAAAAAAGGGGCATAGCATAGTTATTAATTGGAAGGCAAGAAAAGTTGGAATATATACTTACATAGAAAAGCAAAGATACAGAAACTTGGAGGGAGCTTGTTGTGTAAGGAGAAGATGCTTTGCTTCTTTGCTTTAACTGATTAAAAAAGGCTGGTGTTCTGCATAAGCTTCTTTTTTCCTTTTTCTTCTTTTTTCTGATCATTCCCATGTGAAGAACTTCTTGTGTAACAAAGACTAGTATAGCAACGGAGTCAGAAGCAGACCAAAAAATGTGAAAAGAAGGAGCAGGAAAAAGATGTTTCTGAAGGAAAAAAAGAAAGAATCAAAACACTATAAAGAAGATGGTAAGAAGAAAGCATGAAAAGAAGAGATTAGTAAAAGGTGACAAATCAGGAATTGCCTCACAACAGGTTCTGAAGGAATCACATTTTTTATGGAAACAGAATCACATTTTTTAAGCTTTCATGCATGGCCTCTTTTTGCTATATATTCTCAGAGGTGAATAGCAGAGAGGATTGGGGAAATCATTGATGAATGATGATTATGGGGCGATCCTAACTCCCTCGGCCCATAAGAATTGAAGGGTGGGCTATTGGATGTGGAAATCAGGAAATGTAATTGGGTTGTTTGAGGTAGCCCGTGGAAGAATGTGGATGGATGTCCTCCGTTTAAGCCCACAACTTACATTGGTGAAATGCAAATACAGATTGGTTAGAATTTTTGGATCATTACAAAAGTCCAGTTCATTTCCTTCCTAAAACTGTGGAAATCTACAACCCAACACGCAACTCAAAAATGATTTAGAATCCACAGTTTATAGAGACTAGGGCTTGGATACGACGGTGTCTTCGCCCCGTGGAATGTTTTGATTATGTATTAGGTGCTTGGCCTCTTTTAAATATACTGTACATAAGCACAAGAAATTATTTCAAATCTTTGAATAATTTAATAATAATTGTACCTTTCCATTCCAATATATTTTTTCACATTTCTGATATATCTTTTTATGTTCTTGTTAAAAAATAATTAAAAATACACACTCCAAAAACGATCCAAATATACCCTTAAGCAGGGTTGACTGAAATGATATTCCTTCCATTGTTCCCATCCTTCATGTTTTGAGTTTTCTTCTTTCTTTTTTTTTCGTTTTCTCTTATCGTTTACTATTACAAAAACATTGTTGACCTTTCTTCACTACTTTATTGTCATTACCTATCTTCTCTATCATGCAATGTATTAGATACTGCTTTTTTTTTCCCCTTTTATTCTATCAATCATTAATTTAGGATAACACAAGAATCAAGAACAAGAAATAAACACATTCATCACCTAAAAGGCCAAAATAACCAATGAAAAGCAATGATATGAACAAACAAAGACATTGACTGTAAAAAAAAAAAAAATATGTTTGTTACAATGTAAAAGATAACATTGAACATAATGATAGGAGAAAGGATCTTATTAATTGTGCTACCATCATCATCATCATCATTTTGTTTAGCATTACAAATGGTAAAATTCACAGAGGGCCTCGTGGGTGCGTCTTCTAGTACGCATTTCTTTTACTGGGAATTTTTTTCACCTGACAACTCAATTTATAATTACAAGCAAGCAACTGCATCTGAATAATAACTTCTTTACTCTTCAAGTCTTCCCCTCTTCCATCACTCTGCAATCTGTGACGTCATGTTTGCACATGTCAATTAACACTCCAACGTTTGAAGTTTCCATTTTCCCACTTCTTATTAAATTCACTGTAAATATGGCATAGTGTTTTGTGTTAAAAAAAAAAAAAAAAGGGTTTGACAGTAAAATAGTCACCACTGTAATAATTATTGATTGGCCAGTTTGACTCGCAGTTCTTCTTCTTTCTCCTGGGAATTCCTCCCTGACGTACGTAGTTACCATCAGTAAGAATGGCATCTCCATTTTCCAAACGTTTGATTTTCCACCGGGCTTAAAACATCACCTCCACATTGTTGGATGGATGGTTGAGCCCATTTTTATTTTTTATTTTTTAAAAAATGATCAATCTGTTCAAATTTATATAAAAAATTGGATGATTATTGATCATTTTTTTAGGTTCTAATATTGTTTCCTTTTACCAATCTTTTGCTCACTGGTTAATTCTGTGCTCAATTACTACTACATTACTTATTATTAGTACTACTACTTACCACATAAAAATAAAAAAACAAAATGAAAGCACAATAATTGATGAGGAACACAAACCCATGCCCTTGTACCTACTCTACTTTTCTGTTTTTGCCATAAGTAGTTAAAGTCCCAGTTGCTATTTTTATTCACTGATCCAAAAACAAAATAAAAGAAAAAAAAACTCCCATCTCTTCAATCCATCTTTCTTTCATATCTTACCCTAGCTACTCTTCCCCTCCTACCCACCCCCTCCCATCATGCATGACATCATTTTCCAATCATGTGACGGTAACACCACCTCACCACTCTCTCTTACGTCAAAACTCTTTTGTGATTTCACTGATTTGTCAGTTGCAGACCCCGTACGGTTAAAAACTCATAATTCAGGACTGAAATTAACTCAGAGTTCAATAATAATACTATATATATCTGAAATCTGCTTGCGCAATATGATGCTGGGCTCCTTCTTCCCGGTTTCTAGGCCCCGATCCGAGGCGAGGCTTGAATTGAATTGATGGACCATGACGCATTTATCCTAATCAGCCCATGGCCCTTGTAGCTAGCTTCCACGGGAATGCCCAGCCTAATTAAAACAATGCATACACTCTTTTCTTTTAATACTCTCCGTTATTTTTCTGGATGGAACGAGTATATTTTAAAGTATAGAAATCTTATTTTGAATAATTACAGTCTCCCTTCCGCGTCACATACACCATGTAATAATTAGTAAATATTTTATAATAATTTGAATTGGAAATAGAGATACACAACTATTATCATAATGGAATAAGGAATAAACAATACAAAGATAATAACCATTTTTCGACGAAAAAAGTACCATTTTATCAAAATGCTCTGCAATCATAGGCATGGTGCTGGAGGAACAAGTCCTTGTAAAAAATGTGTGACAAGCTCAGCAAATCTTTTTTTTTTTTTTGCATATTTACTGACTTATAAAATCTCTTGCTATATTGTAGACATCTCGATAACTGAGATGGTTGACCAAACGATTTAAGGTTATTATATGACCATAGCAACATTGTTACAAATCTTTAAAAGCGTTTAACAATACACATTACATAAACGTGAGATCAACACATACGTTCTTTTGGACTGTTCTTAAATATAGGACTGTTCTTTTGGAGAAAACCGACCCGAACCGAACCGTTATTTTGGTTCGGTTCAGAAACGGGTCAATTTCTTTTGGATCACAAATGGTTTCAGTTCGGTTCGAGTTGCGGGTCTAAACCGAATTGACCCGAAATGAACCATTTTGCTAGTGATGACGTCATAAAAATGACGATGACATCATCACGCCGGAGACGGTCACCGGCCGCCGGAAAAAAAATAAATTTCCGGCAATGTCGCTGGAATTTTGGCCAGAAGTTGTCACCGACGGCGACCGGCGGCGGTCAACGATGTCATTATTAAATATAATTATTTAATTTTTGATTTTGGATTTTTTCGGTTCAATTTGTAGATTTTTTTGACCCGAACCGTTCCAATTTTTAAAATCTTCGATCCGAACCGAAATTCTAATTTCGGTTCGGGTCAGTTCGGATCATCGGGTCGACCCGAACCGCGGTTCAAAATGACCAGCCCTACTTAAATATACTGTTTTATTTTTCTTTTTTACTATCTCATCGGATCAAGCCCCAACTTTTAGGTTAACTTTTGATCCCCTTCGAATTTATGAAGAGATTCAAGTCGTGCAACATCATCCATTTTGTAAGCTTGTGAAGAGTGCAAACAGTACGTACTACTGATAGTGATAGTAAATTTGGACTGCATTAATGAAATGGAGGAAAACGTGAAGAAATCGCATGCGAGACTATAATTTCATAAGGTCATCACTCATCATCAAAAATACATACAACATACACAATATTGCCAAAGAAGAAAGACGTACGTGCGTGCGTGCGCGTTGGCATTTAATTTGCTTCTGATCAGCGGATTTTGAAGAATTCTGAGGATATATATGCATGGCAAATTGTCATTTTTTATACACTTTTGAAAGAAAGGTGTAACAATACTGCAACTTCACCATCACCAAACCAGGCCCCTTCCCTCATTTTGCCTTATGGATATCTTCTTGTGTCGCTTTCAAAGAAGAAGAATCAAACCCTCTGAAATTTGACAGAGACTTGAACGTGTAAATAATTGTCTGAATAATAGTATACTAATTGTACTAGATTTCATCTCTACCTGTTTGCAGCTGCTGCTTTCATTTTTTTCATACGGAAGTTTCAAATTCCATACAGTTCTAAAGCTATATTTGTTACTGTTTTAGTGCTTTTAATCAACAGTAGCACACTATACTACCCATATATATAGAGATTGGACATTGGAGCTATACACCTTGACAAATTAAGAACAGTTTCCGCATTTTGGTTGTTCAATAACCTCAGAAGATACTCACTTTGGAAAACAGAATAACAGTAAACAAATTGATTAAGCCCCAAATTTCTTGAGTTTTTTCCTTCCTGTTGGCAAATAATTAGAGCTTGAAAAAATCCATCTTTTAGGCCATCCATTTAATAGAAATGCATTGTAGTACAATATGTTGTTCTTTATCAAATTCAAAGAAACCGATCGAGAAGAGGTATGGAAAAAGTGAGAAAGACGGGAAGACAACAGCACAAAATCTATAGAGAAAAAAAAAAGAGATTTCTTTTAAACTGTCCCATAAAAAAGATGCCACCAGTTTGATGGATATCTCAAATCTAAGTACAAAGGTACACTCTTTTGACCATATCATTATTTATTTTGGTGAAAGAAAAACGATTTGGCCCCCTCAGTTATGGACACAAAAAAAGTTATATTATGGGTCAAATTTTACTTTACTACATTTTCCACCACATTACATGGCTATTCCACTGGCACTGTTGGAAAAAAATTTTATAAATACCACTTTTATTTGATTCAGTTTCATAATATAGTTTCATGCATGAGTCTCATGAGTCATGACCCGGAATCAGGCCACAAGACACACGATTCTCCAGTGTGTGGGCGGTGCTTGTTAACAGAGATGTACTAATAAAATATAAACAATTAATTAGAAGTGACAGAATTAATTAAATCATCATGCATTATAAAAGAGAAGCAAAAGTTAGTTAATTAGTTGATGCATGAACGAACAAACAAGGAAACAAAAAAGCATGAAAATATGGGGGGAATTCGAAATTCCCCATGCAATGCAAAAATAAATATATCTAATATTTTAAAAAGGGAAAGAAAGAGAGGGAATTTGATGCAAAAATTACAGAGCAGAAAACAAATGTCACATCCTGTCTGGGACCAGCTCCCTAACCCCCTTCAATTTATGGGATGGCTCCAGACTCCCCCCCTTCTGACTCTTCTGTGCCCCCCTCCCCCTTTAGGCTCTAAACTATTGCCAAGCTTTTTTTACTCGTTTGCATGTGTGGAATTTGTTTTGATTTTTGACATTTTCTTAAGATTTCGATTATTTATTTATTCTTAGGTGGTTGATTGAAATGAACAAGATCTTTCTAGGGATGAAAGCTATCACAAATGTAATAAACAAACAGTATTTTTGTGGAAAATAGTTCAGGACAATTCATCACAAATTTTTAAGTTATTCGTAATTCAATGATTATGAAAATAAGTTCGTTGAAATCGAGCAGATGAAGTATTTTGATAAGTAACAGGATTAACTTATAAATAATATATATACATTTTCGTCAATTTTACGGTACACTTCCAAATATAAAAGTTATAACTAACGATTTCAGAAATTACAATAAGAAAAAGTATTGTGCCAGTTTAACTATGACCTGGAGTCGAACCCGGGCATGAACATGCAGCAGTGATTAGAATACTTGTTGAGAGAGTTTTGCCATCCGAAAGGACCTTTCCGACTCGAATCTAGATTAGTCGAACCAATGATTTCAAAGACATCGGATGTGTAATATACCCAAAAAAAAAAAAAAACTACAATGAGAAAAGTGTCTTTGACTGTAATAACTAATAATAAGCCAATTTCTACATGCAATGGTTTATTCTCACATTGGAGCAATTGGTCGATTCTCTCTGCCCCTTATTTTATCAAGGTTTCAAGCATTTAAAACTGCACTTATCTCTAGATCTTGGCAAGACAAGTGCTACTGCTTTTTTTTTTTTTCGTTCAAAATCTCAAATATTATTATTAGATAATCCAAACCAAAATTTTGGTCAAGAGGCCTCCAAATCCACGCTGTAGAGTAACATCTTCCTGAAAACACTGCTAATAGCCCAGAGCCACAGAGGTAGACAAAAAACAAGCCAACAAAACCAGGAAAAAAAAAAAAAAGATGTCTCTGAAGAAGCAGAGATTCGTTTAAACGTGGCAAAGTAGTAGTGGCTAACAAGTACGAAGAATCGCAATTTTTTTATAATTTATTTTTATTTTTGAAGGAGAAATGGATGGACTGGGAGGGAACAACTTTGGAACAAACTTCCCAGTTTTTGCACAACTGGAAAAGTAATAACACTAATAGCAAGTTTAGCAGCTACCTAATAAAATTTCCAAGATGTAAGAACTACTATAAAGTACTTTGAAAAGGAGCAAGAATCTCTTTTCCGGTTTTGGATGTTTCTTAACAACAACTTTTTTTTTTTTTTTTTTTAATGTTCTTAACAACAGCTAAAAGTTAGCTAACTATTCAGAAACCAAAGTAGTCGCATTTGTAGCAGACATTCCATTTTCTCTAAGTCAATTCTTTTTGGTTATTATCATTAAAAGGGAGGGACTTAAAATATATATACAGATACAAGAACCCGAATTTGGCTCGGACTAATTTGTGACACGACATGAAAATACGACGTAAATCTAACTAAACAGCGACGTAACCCAAGTTGTCATCCTAATTAAAGTGATGAAGGGTGCCCAAGATTCAGCCTTCAGAATCCGTAGAATCTCAGGTATGATTGCGGACCATGCCTCATTTTGCCAAAACAAGCAAGTTGCAGAATGAATATGTAGAAAGAATATGCAGTAGTGGAGCAAACGAGCAACAAACAAAAAAAACAAATACAATTCCAGATGTACACACAGAGAGAGGGAAGCATGTGGTATGTGTACTTGAATTGTAAAATTTCTTCTGTACTTTGCACCCCACAATTTAGACCACTGGACAGCAGCATTCTTGTATTTATCATTACAACATACCCATAAGAAGAATCCTGACACAATGTGTATGTGAAGATTAAAAAAAAATATATATACTAATAATAATTGCAAAACTTTCGACAGAGATGAGGAATTAACCACAAGCGACAACCAGATGTGTTTGCTCCTTTGCTTTTCACTGTAGTGTAATGCTGCTTACTTTTCAGATCAATCGCAACAAAGTTAGAGTAATTGACTCAAAGTGAAAATAGAAGGATGGGGTGAAAACTGAAAAGAAGCTAGCAATTGAAGGAAAGACAATGGGGCTTCATGTTTCAAATCATCTTTTTTCCTTTGACTTTCAAATAATCATTTCAACTCATTATTGTTACAGAGTACATTGATTAAAGTATCCACCAAAGGGAGAGATCCTCCCTCTCTCATTTTATCGCCTAGCCATTTACAGCAGAATTCACAATAACAGTGCGTTTTCTTTTCTCTACAAAATTTACTGACTTTCTTCTACACCCCTATAATCTGTCTATCTATGTTAATAAACCAGCGAATATGGTCCGAGTTGCGCCAATACCCCGAAAACCATGAATCAACATGGTAAACAAAAAGCCCTTTTCTCCCGATTCAGACAGAACTATGATCACTGTGTGCTTATCCAATTGTCATTGCACATCATGGAGGTCAATATCTTAGGGGAGATGATGCTTGAAAAGAATCAAAAGAGTTGAGCCGAGTGGGACAAAACTTAGGCCATCAGAACCCGTTGGCAGTAGGAAAAAAGTATGGAGGACATGACTACGTGTAACATCACCAAAACAGCCACAGACAACAAAGGTCCCATGGGAAATGGCAAACCTCATAGCATGAGGCAAAAACTGCTCCAGTGTAACCAGTGGACATTTTCTCCAGGCTGACCTGAAATTGTGGATTTGATATATCAGACAAGAAAAAGTATGTGCCAAAGAACAAAACTTGAAATGCATTCTGCAAAAGAAATAGTACAAAGTAGGAAAGAGATTAGAGCTACCTGCCATTGGAAATTTATAAGCCAGATTGATAAAGTTTATGAATTGAATTTGCGTTCATGACATGGATGTCTGGAAGCCCTGTCCATCACAAAAACTTGTTTCAGTTGAAAAGCGAAAATGTTATACCGACAGGCAAATAAGTCATAAATTAAACTTACTCACCCATACAATATTTAGCAGGACACGGGATGTTTAATCCCAGTGATTAAAACAGAGATCATACTTCACTGAGGATCCATGCTGTAGAAATAGTTCAGTCCGCTATATCCATGGGAGTATGGCAATAACTCTTCGACCTCAATTCGAGAACTAGCACAACTCATACTTTTCTTGACTCGGCTACGACTAATGGATTCTACCTCTGCTAAAAATATACTGTAGACTGGTCTGTGATCCGAGAATCTGGACTCACCACGAACGTAAGACAATTGATGAATTCCTCGGCCATACCACAATATACGATCGCACCTGCATTAGTAAAAATAGATTTGTCATTTGATAGAAATTAATGAGCATAAAATTTCAAAAGACTGCTTCTTCAATTGGTGATTCTTTCTGAAGGAGGAGTGGTATATGCATGCCTTGTGAATCTGAATATCAATCCAAACGGCAACTATGAAATACCACTGCATGTAACTATGGTAATATATAGACAGAAATATTACCATGCGGGTGTTCTTCGCTTTTCTTTTATATTATCACCAGCATATCTATCTGAATTATTTGAGTACTTATACGTTGGAGGAAAATATATCCTTCCTTCACCCCATCCCTCAAAAACACGTCCTAGCCTCTGTTCTATCCTTAGCTGAAAAAAAAGTTGGTCTCATGTTAGCTATGACCAATTTACAGTCAGTAGTGGACAGCATATTGCAATCAAATTATTTGTTTTCTTTCAATGAAAATTGTTTACTTGCCTGGTCATTTTCTAACAATACTTTCCAGTTGCGCATCTCCACAAGTGCTTTAGCCATTCGATAGGACAAAGCAATCCGATAATTCAAATCCCCTAGCCAAATGATGCGACTGCAGAAAAAACACAGGTTTCAGGTTCCAAACTAAATGCTGGAAAAGAATTCACAAGAAGAATTGGAGGCTTGAACGATTGATTAGGATATGGACTTAAATGATACATACTCATGCTCAAGAATAGTTTGTGGGGAGTTCTCATCACCCAAACCACGAACTCTAGGGAACCTTGTTTTACGCAAAATTTCCATGACATCAGCATTCCTTCGAAGCTCATCACCTTCCTTCTGTCCAGAAGTCAGATGACTGCAGATGAAGCAGAAACTTGTTTGGTGTATAGACATGCTAATTGAGATCGAACCCTGGCAAAACCCCGATAAAGAAACAACCACATGATTCAGAATCTGCAGATTTATCAAATTGTACAAATTGAAATAAAGAAATTACATACCTTGTTCCCAAGGTAGCCCATCAAACCTCTGCCAACACAAGACACTTTCATATTGTTGACATTGTCTCTTAGATCACTCCTTATCCAAACAGTGAGAAAAATCCCTACCATCTGCTTACTGGCTACCAAACAGTATCTAGACTGCCCTGGTTGTCTCTCTCTTTCATCCATGGACACAGAGCCATCATATGAATCTGGAGAATACTGGGTCGAACAGGGTGAATCGCCTTCCTCATTTTCATCATCAGAGGACCCACCATAGTCATTAGGCCTTTTACCTAACATAACCCTATCGCACACACTAAATCGACGATCAAGCCGAGGCTCCAGCCCTGAAATGTCATTCTCAGTTACTCTCATGCTACGGCTGAGTGTCTGGAAAGAGTGACGGTTGAAAAAACATGGGGCCTTCTGGGCCATTGACCCTTCAAAGTCCGCATCCAGTTCAGCAATGGGATCGGGAACTGGGGAGGGCGTGTAACAACCACCACTTGTACCAGGAAGACTGTTCAGAGTTTTACGAATGAGTGCTAACCATTTTTTAGCCGGGCCATTATCCTCTGTTCCCAACACGTTTCCAGCATTTAAAGGAACAATTTCTTGAAACCTGAAAGTCCCAAAGCCAGAAAAAAAAAAACGAGTACAGATAAGCAACTCTCTGCCTAATACTAGATGAAACTATACAGGCTGATTCTCTGTTAATCCAAATTAAAAAAACTCACCCAAGAACATAAATATCAGCAGGAGGTGAAGTGTGCAGCCAATCTTCAAGATTCAAATGACTAGGTGGAGATTTCCCAGCCACATTCCATGTAGCTACAAATAACCTGAACCAAATTTCGGAGGAAAAAAAGAAAGAAGTCAATACGAACTCCAGTTGAAAGAGCCCGGCAACTATGGGTTAAAAACACAAATATTTGCAGACCTATAATTCTGCACATCTCTGACCAGGGAGGCATCGACATCAATTTTGCTTCGCCGGACATGATCAGAACCTCTTTTACTTGATTTCTCTGTTAATTTCATTAAGGATGAAGTAAGACAAGAATTCTTATTCACAAAATATTTAGTTCAAAAAGTAACACTGTAGCATCAATTCACTGTCAGTGAAGCTCTTAAGTGCACTAAAAAGTATGAATGTTGTGGTCCAAACTCCAAATCAAAAAATATACTGCTTCTGTGGTACTGCACCTGTTTTGCTTTTCTTCATAGTGCATGCATTCCTCTCTGAGAAATTGTTCCTCCATTCTTCATCAACACCTGAAAAAGCAATTACATAAAGTTACTAAAGCTGCTCCATTTCCACAGTTACTGAATCCCACCAATATATTCCAAACTTAAACCATTCACAATTATCACTATAACCCACGAAAATAATGATTTATCAATTTTTAAAATCTTGGGTAAAACAAAGAACAGATCTCAAACTGGTCTGCACACAGGAATTTGTTAAGTCATCAATTATGCCAAGTTACTGTACAATGAACAGTAATTGAGCACAATATGAAGGAGAACACCCAGATTACACAAAGAAAAGAAAAATCATAAGAAAAGGAATTAAAAACCAATTCTGGTTTTGATGATAAGACGAGCAAACAGCAAAACAGTTCGGCATTCACCTCCATATACGACGTCGTCAGCATGAAAGTCATCGGCTTTGCTCTTGATGTTGAACCATTTCTTGACCAGCATCTTCGTCCATGAAAGCTTTATCAAACACAAAAGAATCAGAAAAATTAGTAATCTTGCAAACAAAAGACAACAATGCAGTTTTTTTTTTTTTTTTTCCCTTCTCGGCATTGAAGATATATAATACACAAACTTTTCTCAACGATCCATAATTTTTCCAATTTCTGTAACAAACCTTGTTTTTCTTGGAGTTCCCATCTCTCATCTTTAATCAACTTCATATAAACCCAATAAGTGATCTTCGAAAAAAAACCAAGCTTTCTGGTCCAGCCCTTCAAATTGCTATTGGAAACTCCGTATCGTCCGTCTTCCACGGATTACAGAAACAAAGAATGAAAAAGAATGAACAGACGAACAAATTGATGAAAAAAGACAGAATGTCCTTAAGTACTACTCCTGTACACAAGAATTAAAGATTCAGGAGTAGCGAAAGACTAATGAGTTTCAGTTTTTACTCATATCAGGATGATGAAACAACCAAGAGAAAGAAGAGAATTTGCATGGTGATGGCATTGTCTCATGTGGGTTCTTTTCTTTTTCAATAATCATTAATGATATTCCAATCCTCAAAAGTGAAAAAAAAACCCAGTTGGTATTTGTGTTGTTTTTTGTCTTGAGCTTTGTCTTCTCTTCTGTAATCTGTATGTGGGTCAAGAAGAAAAGAAAGAGAAAAAAAACTGGCGGTGAAAAAATTAGGAAAAAAGAAAGAATGAATGAAAGAAAGATTTTCAAAGAGAGAGGGACTGGTACGAAAAAACAGATAAAGAGTTTAATGATGCGTGGAAGGAAGACAAGTTAAAGATTCTGAAATGTAGAACAAGACAATGAATGAGAGGGAGAGGCCGGGTGTTAAAAGAGAGATAGAAAGAGATGGTTGTAATTTGTAAATATGTGGTTTTTAGTGTGTGACTGTGTGTGTGTGTCTGAATTCCTTCATCAAATAAAAGTTTTAACCTCGGTCTGGGAACAGAGCAAAGTATCGTATTTGAAGAAGAGAGAATAAAGTGCAGTGTTATAGTGCAGCTTGGCGTTGTGGGAGCAAAAACTTTTTTTATTTCTGTCTCTCTCTCTCTCACTATTATCTATCTTCCCTCGAGGCTTTTTGCCTCAAAATCCAAGGCCCTGAGACTGAGGCTGACCGGGATTGCTAGTGCCAATTGCCAAACACAAACAACAAAGACTCAATCTGCCCGGTCCACTCCAAAACACACACTCACACACTGTACTGACCTGCCCGCGGTCAGCAAAGTGAGGTTTGGTCTAAAATCCAAGCAGTATCTTTCATCATGTCAATTTGGTCCTCCAAAAGCCAAAGCAAAGGTGAGAAAAACAAAGTGAAGGGATGGTATTGCAAGCTGAAAATTACAGCTTGGACAAATAATTGGAATTTGGGGTTTTTACTGGAGGAGCATGTGTAAATGAGACACCTTTGGAGAAAAAGGGTCTAAAAAACAATGTGGGCTTTGCTTAGCTTCATCAATTTGGTAAGGTTTTTGTAAGAGATTTTTTAGACTGAATCTTCAAGTTGGCTTCATTGGGGTATGAGAAATCAAAATTCTTTTGCTTTATGGAGATTTTGAATGAGGAATGTGTGTGCGTGGAATTTTGGATGTGTCTCCAATGTAGAACTTTGGGTTTTGAGAATTTTTGTTCGAAACTGAGTTGGTTTTTGCTAACTTTTTGGACATTCCCATGTCATATATATTTTGTATGGCTAAAATGTATTCTTCAATGAGGTTTGTAACTATATTGAAGAACATATTGTCTGTTTGTTTTGTTCAATCCATACTTATGTCCAAATATTTGAGGGTTTTTGTTACCTAATAAGAGGAGTATTACAAGGAGATATATACAAATTAGAGATTTTATGCATGGGTTAATGTGAACTTCATGTTTTGGTGCTTGAAGAATGCCTTCACTATTGAGCTACTTAATCACATAGGTGTAGGATCTTGTTAAGCCTAATCCGAGGTTGATGTGATTAAAATTAAATCCCTCCTCTTTTTTTTTTTTTTTAACCTGGATAATCTGAAAGAAAGTAAATTCTTGGATTAACCCCTCCAGGCTTGCAAATTCTGGATTAAACTAATGTTAACTACACATGCTACATGTGGGAGACTGTGTCTTCTTCCTGAGCTTGGTCTTAATGTTCATATTTCAAGGTTGCTTCTAACATTAGTTTAATAAGTTCAAGGACTAAAAGAGTTTAAACTAATAAAAACTATGCCCTAAATCTGCAATTTTTTTTCTAAAACCGAAGTAACCCTCCTAGCAATGAACTTTCTTTGAGGAATCAGCATTCTGGAGGCACAAGTATCAGGACCACAGGCTACTTTTTTCCGGGGAAAAAACAAAATTCATATAAGAAGGGATGGTAATTGGTTAACTTGGATTGTGTTTTCAGTGTTAACGAGTCCAAAGTTCAAAATCAATTTAACATGTTTTTACAAGTTATAATTTCCACGTCAAGTTTTGAAACTCACGATATCAAGTTTTGTGTTATTATGAACACGTTTATTTTTCGAGTTATGTCCAAATCTTGTTTCATGTCACATTAACACCGTTGAGACCTTGAGAAGATTGAAAGAGCATGGCAAGATATGAAAAATTGGAATAGTGGCCATCCATTGTCTGTACTAATGACTCGTTTTAAGCTCGATACGACTACGGATAACGACGTGCTGCTTTTCTGATTGAACCCCCTTTATGGATTCTTCAATATAGACGTGCGTTTCACTAATCTAGTTTTTTTTTTTGCCTTACCAAAAGCCAATCATATGAAATACTTAAAATATGCTAATGACAACCTAATCATCAAGCTACATCAAATTTAATAGGAGACCCCTTATGTAATAAATTGCAGTTGTCTAATCCGAAACACTTTGAATATTCCAGTGCTCCTGAAATGAAAACGTTCATTTATAGGATAGATTTGCAAAAGCGAAAAGATCAACTGAATACCCCACCCAAAGAAAAGAAAAACACAAAATTGGTTGCGTATAATTTTCATAATAACAGTAAGAAACTATTATAAATCACCTTGCCCAGATCAATAAACATCTGTCATTGTCTTCCCCACGCCTCATTTTACAACGCAAATTATCAATCTAAGTTCCCATCAAATAGTGAAGCCTGTCTTTTTCATTGCATTTAATCTTCTTACCAGCAAGAACCACCCTTCACCTACTGGTTGCTATTGTGCAATGTGTCGATTCTAGACAAAAAAAAAAAAAAAATGGGCACATTTTGTAAAGGAATGAGTATCAAATGTACTAATGTAACAAGTTTTTCAGCACGAACGACTGTAATCTAACATGTTCATCCATAATTTGTAGCTTCTATATTTGTTTTCGGACTTCGGGGCTCTCCAAATAAAATGTCTAACGAATCAAAGCTCTTAGGAAGAAGTTCTTTTTCCAATCTACATCTCATTACCATCAAAGCTTCAACCCACCCAAAGTTAATTGTTTAAATATTGCATATAGGATATACCCTTAAATGCCAGCAATATCCCCTGAACACAACAGGCGAAAAAGAAAACGAAAAGAAAATCAGCCTGAAGTACTAAACATCAGTCCTTCCTGCAATTAATTTAAACCTCTTGTTTCTTTTGAGTATTATATACCTCTTGGTCTAGATCAATTATTGCTGGGTAGGATAAACAGACATAACTAGTTCTTTACAAGAAAGGAAAAAAAAAAAATAAACCAAAAAAAGACCATTTGGTCAGTTATCCTAATGATTCTTTGTAGACGTTATTATAAATTAGTAAGGGAATTAATGATGAAATCAAGCCAATAATTTATAGATTTTGTCCGTCATCAGAAAAAGAGAAGTGAACTAACTCCAACCTAGCAAGCTAGTGGAAAGCAATGGCAAAGAGGTTTGGTGGTAGGTGTAGCTTGATTAATCAACTAAAACTGGAGGTAAAGGACATAATGAACAGCTAATCAATAATTAACTGGGCAGAAAGATATTCATAATAATGTACAAGGCAAAAGCATATAAAAACCAGTTACGATGGAAATTTTCTTTTTCAACATAACAACTGTCTGAAGATCCAAGCATTTTGTTCATTATTTGATTACCAAGCACAACTCTGTTGAAAGGTCACAATCTAGTTATGGGCCATCATAAAATCTAAAGAATGTTCTTTCAGTAAATAACAATAAATTTCTGAAGTTGACTTTTTCCTACATCAAGAACGCCTATTGAAAGGTATCCACACAAACTTTTTAACCAAATGTTCATGTCAAATTTCTCAACTAGTGAAAAGCAAAAACTCCAAACTCTCTATGAACCTTAGGTGAAATCAGAAAATGCTGCATCACAGATAATGAACAAACACCACATTGCATCCTAACAAAATGCACTATACAAACACACATCATAGACCAGGCCATTTACTAGTCATTTGCTTAAGGATGTCATGGGAAGAAATAATACTTTTTACTTCCTTGTATACATTCCTAAGTTTAAAGCAGTCACATAGCAGTAAGAACAGTTCCATGCTTTGACTATAAGTGAAATCCAACGAGAGATGCAAAAATTCAAATCAAAACAATGAGAGCAATAATAACTAACCAAAAACCCACAGAATGATCAATCAAACATCCAGTGGTGAGTGGTCCACTCCCTTCAATTGTAACACTTACGTGCCAACCTCACACAATCTAACCAATGCAGTATCTGCATATTTGGGTCCCTCTCCACCACAACATCGGTCACGGTTATCTGAATATTGCCCCTGTAACCAGTGATCCTACCACGTACTCTAACAAGAACCCCCAGCTGGACGCGGGAGGCAAAATCGTTCGCCACTTCGGCAATTAATCGAACACCTGATGGGTTGCGGCGGGAGAAGTAAGCAGAGGTAAGCTGATTAGTCCATAGGATACAAGTAATGCAACCAAAACCATCGTCCACAGAAAATTTCACGAACTTTCCCGGCTTAAGGTCTCGCGTCACCACGATTCCGACCGTCTCAGCACGGGAGAGACGTTTGCCTCGCCGGAGGAAGGCGGAGGAATCGTTCCGGGAAGGGGAAGGCGTGAGTTTCAGCAAGTCAGAAGCAAGGAGTTTGACATGAGTGTTGTACAAATCGTCCATCGCCGATGGCTTTATTAATGTTGCCATTTCTCAAAATTGGCTCTCAATTTATTCGGTTTTGTTTGTTGAACTCGGGTCGAATTTGAGGTATCTATCTGGAAACTTTTTGGCGGGAAAAATCTGTTTGTTGAGTCACTTTTGGATATACTCGGGAAAGGTTGAAGCCCGTCCAGTCCACTTAAATAGGGCAAGTACATTTCAGGTCCAAATCGGCCCAAGCAAAACATAGAATCAATACGGTTCGGGTCGGTAATTATTTCCTGGATGCAATTCGTTAATCAAAATTTTTTTCCCCAAATTCCACGTAAACCCTAAGTTCAAATCGAGTTCCAGAAAGACCGCACATTTTCCGTATCATTTCAGAGGCTAGCGAAAAATTTCCCAGATGAAGAAGAGGTCAGCGCCGTACATGTGGAGTGATGACGAAGACGATTCCGGTTCAAATAGTGATAATTCTTCGACCGTCGACGGCGAGGATGAGGATGGCAAGCAGAAATCTGCAATCAAAAGCGACGATTCTTCCAAAACCAAAGCTTCTCAAGGTTAAATTCCACCTCCTTTTCTTTTATTTAGAATCAATTCCTGCTTATAATTATGTTTGGGTGCTGATATTTTCCCCCAGATTTTGTTAAACAAGTTATCCAATTTATGTCTATTATTATGATTCAACGTTGAATTTTATTGGTGAGCAGCGAAGAAAAAGAGAGAATTGGCTTTTAAAGCGTTAGCAAAACATGGGTATAAAGGCGGGCCGTCTGTTCTGGAGGTGCCCCTTCCAGCGGAACCAGATGAAGAGAAGGACTGGTCATGGTCAAAAGGGGAGGAAAACCGGTCAAAGGAGACTGAAGAAACGTATGAAGATAGATTGAAGACTAAAGCTGCATTGCTGGAAGGAGAACAGCTTGAGAATGTAGTGACGTCGAGAGAGAGAAGGGAGCTCTCTTTTCAACAGAAGGAGAAGAGGAAAAGAGACCTTGGTCAAGCTAGCAGAGGGAAGAACTATGTAGAAGAAGAGAAGAGGCTTTTGAGGGAGAGTGGTATTTACTCTGGCTTTGATTCTTGATTTATGGATAGAAGAAAAGAAGACTATTCTTTATGTTGTAGTTGAGTCAGTGATTTCCATTGTATTTAAGCAGAGTATGTTTCATCTGTCACAATTAAATCTTTTTACCTTCACATCAGTTGTGGCCGTATTTAGTTTTGGCCAGAATTTATCGCCTGATTGAGGTTCTGTTCGTAGCCAACCTCACTAGGTGGGAAAAAGGCTTGTTGTTGTATTGAGGTTGTGTTCGTATTTAGTTCTGGCCGGAATTTATTGCCTGATTGAAGCTGCATTTCTAATTATCTGCCTGCTTGTCAATGGCGGAAACAGATGTATAAACGCCAGAGAAAGGAAACATCCTTTAGGAATTGTCTGGCCTGGCACCCGGCTCTATTCTTAAGGGGGTTTCGTTCTCCGGGAAACAGAGAATACCTGCTATTGAACTATTTCACTCAGATAGCAGTTCGTGGTATAACAGGGTTCTCAATAGTTTCAAATTTGGCTTCTGTGTCAGTGTATTGTGCTGTCAGCTGTGGAAGTTTTTCCTTTGGTACATTGTGACAGCGACAATAAAGTTGTTTAGTACTACTATCATAGATGATCATTTTGGCCCAAGGCAACAACGTTTAGAATTCCCTTCAGTTAATATCAACTGTCAACTCCCCAGTTATGAATTGGCAAGGGCAGATTAATCATTAATATGTACAACGAGCAAAGAAACGGAGGAGAGTGATCAGAATCCTACCAACAGAAAAAGGAAAGGAAAGAAAATGGTTGAAGCCCGTCCAACTTTGAACGAGACGTCCACATTTCTGGTCCACGGGAGGCCCATTAATTATATTTCCCCCAATTCGTCTCAACCTAAGTAAAGTCTAATTCCATTTCCCGAAGGATACAATTCTCTACACATTGCGGACTGATTATACACTAATTTACATCATTCCGCAAGGTCGACAGAAGAATTGTGCCCAAAATGAAGAAGAAGAGGTCGGCGCCATGGACGTGCGATGATGATGTTGATGACGGCGAATCGATTGTGAGCATGGCGAAGAAGTAAATAATGCGTCAAACTTAGACTTACTGGTAGATGATGAGTCGGTTTCGCCCGAAGTCATTACTGCTTCTGCAATTTAAGTGAGGAAAATTGTTTCTGAGGAGATTGGCGATAAGTTATTTTCCCTCTTGATTGATGAGATTCGAGAGGAGCATAATGGCTATGTCTTTGAGGTTTGTGAATGATGATGGACATATTCAATATTTGTTTTGAATTTCTAAATGTTAAAATCTCTGCATACCAATGCGAGGTTGTTGATGTTATTGCTCAAGCAAGGAATAGACAACCATTTTGCCGAGTCAAGCATGGAATTACTTAACATGCCTTGATCCTAAGAAATCATTCGACAACTTTTAATCTTGGAAATTAATTAGACTCCTAACTAGTAATTCATAATATCATCATCAAACAAAAAGGAAAAGAGGAAATGTAAATGATGAAAATCCCGACAACTACAGTCAACTAGTCCACTTTAAAGGGCTCTCTACATTTTAAGCCCGGTGCAGCAATGGCGGGAATGCTTATTAAATATCTCCCCCAATCCGTCAGAAGTGTCAGAACCCTAAACCTCTGAACTTCCTTACTCTCTCATTCCACAGAGTCAGAATACAGTAACAACATTAGCCAGATGAAGAAGAGGTCGGCGCCATGGACGAGTGAGGATGAAGCCGAACCATCAGATCATAGTAATTCTCCACACAACGGCTGCGACGATGGAGATAAAAAAAGGAGAACTGCGCAACCAAATGCAACGATTCCTCTGAAACCGGCGCTCCCCAAGGTTCGTATTCCTCTCCTTTACTTCCGTGATTTCGAACATTAGGCTTTTCTATGATTATCATCATTTGGTACTGAATTTTGCTTATGCCCTTATGAAACCAAAAAAAAAAAAATTTAAGGTTTTATTTTAGTATATTTTTGGGATATGAATTCGGCATTAAATTTAGTCCACTGTTTTGTAAACTTTTACTGGTAACAACAGCTGAGGAGAATGAGGAACTGACATTAGGATTAGATAGGGAGACAGCACTCCCGATGTTCTCTACGATGCGATTATTTTTAGGGATGGGATCATTTTCGGGTCAGGAAGGGGATGGAAATAGGGGTGGATCATCCACGCTGAGTGTGCCTCTTGAGAGGGACGCATTAATTGCATGGTAACTACAATGCGTATAGCTTTAGGGGATGGATCACTTCTGGGGCAGGGTTTGGTTTTCTGTCAATATGATCACTTTGGCTACGCAGTTTTTCCGGATCAGTTTCTTCAACTTCTCAGATTCAGTTGTGCGTATGATGAGAATTTTAAGAAGTTGATGGACGTGGACGATTTGGCAAATGATCGAGGGCCTTATTATCAAATCGAAAACCAGATTATTAGTGCTTTTGCGGCTGAGGTGAGAAGAGCTATTGTCAATGAGATTGGAGACAAGTATTTCTGTCTTTTGCTTGATGAGGTCCCTGAAGGTTCAATAAAGCAGCACTTGGCTGTTTTTCTTGAGGTATGTGAACAATCAGGGAGAGGTGACCGAATGATTTTTTGGAGTCTTCCATACTGATGGCGCCTCCGCAGAGTCTTTGAGAAATGCTTTGATTGACCCCGTTTGTGAAGAATGGACTGTCACCGTCGAAGCTTAGATGTCAAGGTTATGACTGCTTTTCTTGTATGTTTGGTCACCCTAACAAACTAAAAAATCTCATTTCAGAAGAATACAGGCACGCACATTATATTCATTGTTTTGCTCATGAGCTTGATGTAATGGTTGTGGGTGCTGCAATGTGGAACGTAAAGGCTTGTCAATTTGTCACTTCTCTTCCTGACATTGTGGATGCTGTTGGAGCTCCATGTAAGATGAATGATGATCTTAAGCAAAAACAACATGATGACCTTGTGGAGAGTATACAAGGAGGTATAGAAGATGGCAATAATCAAGAATCCGGTCAAGATCGACCAGGTCATACTCGTCGGGGTACCTACTATAGTACGTACAATAACTCGGCTTGTTTCTTTCTGGAACTCAGTGATTGAAGCGATTGAAGATGTATCTGATGATGCAATTGAACGAAGAAGTCGAGGCGTTGCTTACATGTTGTTGGATAAGTTGATAGATTTTGAATTTGTATTCTGTGCTCATTTGCTTATGAATCTATTGGGCAAAACAAATGATCTGTCACCGGTACTACAACAAAAGAATCAGAATATGGGTAATGTTGTACATTTGATTCAAACGGTGAAAAGTGAATTGAAAGAACTGTGGATGCTTATCCTATGATTTGAGACCTTAGTTTAGTCGTGATGTTTCTTTTGAATACATCTTTTTTGTTATTTCCTTTTGTAAGTTTGAGCATCATTGAATTTTTTTGTTTTTCTCCATATTAAATGGAGATTAGCTGGGGCTGATACCAGTACACAGTCTTTTGGAAAACAGAAAGAGGATGGTACATGTGATGATAACCACATTCATAGGACATTGTAAAAATCTGAAATACCATAAAGGTCGAAGTCTGCTCTATTGGCTGCTGATGTATTACAACTTGGCCATAAATGATCACAAGTTCGTGTATTAACCTGCTCCCTGGTTAAGCTTTCACATAAAGTACCCCGTCAGCCAATATTAGTTAGCAACAAAACTTGCAGACCTCAGTAGGATGATCTGCGTCAGGTTTACAATTATTATGAAGACGCAGGAAATCTCAGTGCCCTGTAAATACCCCTTATGGTGTTCGGAGTTGTTCTGCAGCAACCTCCGACAAGGGATGCCCCTACTTCACACCACGTACACACATACGACACAAAATCTTCATCAGAAACGCCAGTATTTTGCTGCAAATCAAAGAAAACAACAAATACTGAGGAACATACACGCAGAGGCTACAGAACACGTTGATAGAGAGCTAAATAAGAATCAGCATCGTAATTTTACTGAACTCACCACCCATATCTTCTGATCAGGATCATAACTTTCACCGCTATTTGGATAAATAAGAATCGGTTTAGTGGTCACCTGTTAGAATAAATTTCTCAGCAAACACATCGACCCAAAAAATGAAAATTATAGAAACAGGGCTTGCTAAATATAGCAAAGACTACCTTCTTGATGGAAAGAATTAGATCATGAATGAATCTGGGGGGAGTACAGTTGATTCCAACAGCAACAATTTTCTTGCATGATTCAGCAATTGCTCCACATTCAGCTAAAGAATCACCGCTGACCACATTTACACCATCCTTAGAGTTGAAGGAAATCCATGCAGGAATATGTATGTGTTCTTCCTCAAGAAGCTGAGCAAAAGCCTAGGAAGAGAAAGACACCATATAATAATAAATGAGTGGTACCGACCAGTGACGAGTATTTGCCGAATCGTAACTATTCCATTTCTGGAGTATGCATCGAGAATTAAAGTTGAAAGTGGTTTACCAAGTACCTACATCAGTCTAGTTATTACCTGTGCTTCAACTCCATTTGGTACTGTCTCAAATGCAATCAGATCAGGACCAGCATTTGCAAGAACCTGAATCCTTCTACGGTGAAAATCCTTCAGAAACTCTACATTCATAGCGTCACCGTAGTCACCACTGTAAGTAAAACAGGAAGAATATTAAGAGGAATCGAATAAAGGATCAAAAAGAAAACAAATAGAATATCAGCAAGGCCATGTGTTGCAAGTACAATTGCCCAAAAAAAAAAACTGTGAAGCAATACTAGGCAGTTTTTAAAATCAGCTTAATAAACAATATTAACATCCAAGAACTACCTGTATTTCCGTAGAATGATTAAAAAAAAATGAATAAATTAAAAAAAAAAAAAAAGCAACGAGACGAGATATACTAATTAAATAATGAGCAAAATCAAATCAATTACAACAGCAATCACCCCAGGAGATACACAAATTCCTCTTAAAACAAACTGAAATTCCATGGTACCAGAAATCATAGCCATCTCCAGATAAAGAAATACATAGAGTCACTGTTAGGTCACAATAACCTGTATTCGGAACCATCAGCTAAATAAGCCCCATAGCTTCCAACAGATGCTGCAACTAATATAGGCCGCTGTTTGAAAACTTTACCATCACCAGTCCAGTCAGACGAGGAGTTGCTGCATCTTTCGTAGTATATTTCACGCGCTTCCCGCGCTATTTCAACACTTCGCTTGAGCAAGCTTTCACTTTCTTCCTGAGAAAATCCTTTGGCCTTGAAACCCTGGATGGTTGCCTGCCCAGTTTACCCATGTTCTCAAACTTATTACTGAGAGAGGGATTGAAGCCTCATCAACTGATTCAAAAGTATTACCTGATAGGATGCTGTAATTATTACATCAGCCCCAGCTTCTAGGTAATCAAGGTGTACCTGCTCCCGGGTCACATGGCTAATCATTATGCAGAGGCAGTAAAAATATCCCTTATGAACAAACGAACTAAAAAAATAAGGACGTATATGAAGCAAAAAGAGGAATTGGAAAACTGGGATTTTTCAGTTGCTGCGAACAGCAAGAGTCCAGACAAATTTCTTTCACATTAGTTAACAGCATCCAAGCTACAGGGGTATGATGAGAAATGGATATCATAAACTGACTCAGGGGGAAAAGAATCATATAGATCTTTTATGTAAATACCAAAAACGGGAATAAAAGGAAGGCAATGCTGCTGTAAGTGAAAACCCGTTTCAAACTTGGCTATGTATCAGCCAACTTGTGGTGATGCTTGATTGATTAGTTCGACACAAAATTTAACCAATGTTGTCTACATAGATCTTGCATTTCATTCTTCATCCTTTCTACGCAGGTTTGGGAGTCAAATCAATCTTTAAGTAACTTAAAGACATGTACGGCTAGAAACTCTCTTGTCACACAAAATTACGGTTTTTGTTTTAAAACCGGTAAACCTTTCCCTTTGCAGAAGCTACATATAATCACACCATACGCCCATCCCTAGATCACAGGGAATGTGTAAACTAAGTCATGCAAGGTCAAAAGTTCTGATCTACCCATTCCCTTCCCCATAACATGATCTCTGACCCGTGAGAACTCAAATCACATGGTGGTCCAAGATCCACATTTATCAGAAAATATATCTCTGCTCAACCAATTCCCACATCTACTCCTCTAAAATTCAGGACTAACTACAATCCAACCAACAGAAAAGCTCAAATTATCCAAAAATGTGCAATTGAAAAAGAAGAAAACAGCTCGACAAAAGAGCATGTAAGGATTTTAAATGTCTCGGCTTCCCTTATTAAGTTGAAAAATCAGGACCTATAAGCTCATACGAGACATACTCCGGCAATTGATAACATATATTCAAATTAATTAAATAAAGCAACTCTCAACAACAAAAGGAAAAGATCTTCCCCAGTGTTATAAAACAAACGAAAAATTTCATCAAGACAATGAAAGCAACTATATTATAAGCATTAAAGCACGTTAACAGACAAAATGGAATATACTTAAGAGAGTATAAAAAAGGTGCATTTCATACAAAAGAGTAGTTAGTATTCAATATTATACAGGGAGAAAGAATTTTTTTAAAAATAATTACCGAGCGGATGAGGTGAGGGGAAGTGAGGAGGCATTTGGCGCTCCAGAGAGGATCGTTAAGGTCGGCACCGAGGCGTTCGAGCTCCGTGGCGAGTCCGCCGTCAATAACCGCAACGCCACCGGATTTAGCTAAAAAATCGGACATGAAGGAGGAAGAGGAGGAGGAGGGCGGCGTCGAGGTGGAGGAGGTGGCATTTGTGTTGTCGAGGAGTCCCATTTTTTCCTCTCTTTTTTTTTTTTTTTTCCAAAAAAACCAGCAACAACAAACCCTCCCAAACGCAGAGGTTTATGGTGGGGCGTTTCTTTTTATATTTGGTTTAACTTCCGGAAAGAGAACACAGGAAGAAAGTCCGATGGGCTGATTTGGTTTTGCAGGGACCAGGTGAAGTGTACCAGTTAACAAGTCACCAACCTGTCTTACGCGGCAGTCAGTTATTGGCAGTATCGGAATTGGTTTTGTTTTTATCCTTGACTTTTTTTTCTTTTTTTTTTTTTTCCATTTTTGCCTCGGATAATTTTAACAATTCTCAACTTTCCTTTCACATTTTTATCCCCCTCCCTTTTCCAATGTCGATCAATTGTAAGCTAGATGAGTTGAGTCTTGATCAGAGATCATATGGAATCTCACACAAGTCATTTACTAAACAATATACAATCTATGATTTAACTAAAAAATATCGTATTTAGCATAGTCTCTCTCTGTCCTTCAAAGTTAGTCTAATTGCAAATCTTAAAACTCAATGTGAGTTATTTTTTGTGGTACAGAAGAGATATTATCATTCTAACATTCAATTCCAGGGAAGTGAGAGAACAGTATACACGTAATGGCGCCTAAGCCAAGTATTCTGGGACAGCATTCCCTGCAACTTTATTCACTCTGCCTCATGGGTTGAAGAAGAATCTCTTGTCTTTTGTCTTTCTTGGCACAAGCATCCCTGCCAATACCAGTGGATATAGAATAAACTTTGAAAGGGAAATTAGAATCCCATACTGCACAAATGCGGTCTGGATCATCACCTTTCTCAATTCTAACGTGATCAAGATGAAAAGAAAACTTGATGGTTCAGGGCATATTATCTCAGTTTTTACCAAATGGCATCTAAGTAGGAGTATTAATCTATGAGCACCTCTGACTCTCCTAAAGGAACACAATCTTGCAGATTTCCTTTTCATTCAGTTTGTAAGCGGAGAATCAATCCGAAATAGTGTGATAATGACTTTATTGCTGCTGTGTGACATGAAATCAGTCACACCAATTATTATGCACAACTACAACATATGATAGCTCCCAATAGCAAGAAAACATGCTACAGGTACAAGAGGAAGCTAATCACTCAACTCGGATGATCCATCGACTAGGGACTAATATAACAGCTATTCCTACTATATATGCAGTCGAAGGAACATATCTACCTATTAGAACCTCCCTATGATCATCCACGAGAAGAAAAAATTGTTGCTAATCATGTATAATTGACAATCCCGTCCTCTCTGCAGCACAGGACATTAAAAAGGCAGGTCTACATTGCAGGGATCCTTGATCTACCACGGCGTTATCCTGATGCGAGGCTGAGCTCGATCATGGACCTCGTGTAGGGCCGAAGCAGAAACATCCACGAGACTGGTCTTCAGGAATCATACCGCCACCCTTACTGGTGTCTATGGTTTCCAACAACTTCACAACCTCGTCCATTTCAGGGCGCTTGTTTGGATTTCCATCCCAGCACTTTTTCATGACACTTGCTAGCCCACTGGGACAACATCTCGGGATTTCTGGACGCAAATTCTGCCAAAACCAGGCAAATGAGATCGTTTTTGTCAGTAAGTTCAACAGGAAAAGTAGTTTGCAGAGCTACAAAGAGACTATAAGTTCCAGCATGCAGAATACTTTACAAGTAAATCATAATGGCAATGTGAAGGATCTTGTTTTAGAATTTTCTAGGTTCAGTTATGATTCAAATGGAAGGAAAGAAATGGATTTAAAGAATCAACCAACTAAGCTTTGCACCAACCTGATTAACAACGGCAGAGGACACATCAGCAAAGCTGAGATCAGGATAAGGCATGTCACAACAGTAAATTTCCCATAAGCATATGCCAAAACTGTAAACATCGCATTTCCTGTCATAAGGCTTGCCGTCGAGAACCTACAAATTTGAAGATCATGTAAGACATTCATTAATTTACCTTAGGCATAAATTTGATTTTTAAACTAGCGCCATTCAGCAAAGGATTTCATCATTCAGTCAGAAGAAGGTAAACCAACCTCTGGTGCCATGTAACCTAGAGTACCGGTTGCCCCGGTCATGTCCCTTGGATTCTGTGCTTCCACGCGAGCAACCCCAAAATCAGCAATCTTTAAATTCCTCTGTGAGTCTAGCAACATGTTTTCAGTTTTGACATCACGATGGACAATTTTTTTTGAATGAAGGTAGCTTAATCTGCAAAACAAGAAAGACAAAATAACTCCTTTAGTCCAAACAACCAAGTAAGATAGAGGGGAAAAAAAAAAACCTTTCCCAATGAACTCATGTCTATGAACAGTAGCCTCACCCTCTAGAGAGATCCAAAGCAAGCTGAATCACCACCTTGAAAGCAAGTTTCTTGTTATGATTTTTTATCAAGAACTTTTTGAGTGTCCCACCGGGAAGGTATTCTACAACAACACAACAAGCTCTAGATGGCAGAGAATTAGGACCATCACTTGGACCATTTTGAGAAGGAATTTTAAGATTTGAAGTACCCATTGAAGCTCCAATGAACTGCAAAATTCACAAAGACTTGTCAGGAAAATGGACTTGTTACCAAATCATGGAAGGAAATTACAGTCCAGAAGCCTAAAAACATGCTGATTAGAAGCAAAAGTATCTATGTCGTAAATGCTTCTCGCAACATTAAGAACCAAAAAACACATGGGTCAGAAAGATACATCCGAATGAAGAAGGATAAGCAGAAATTTGATTAGCATTAATAACCTTTGTCACATTAGGATGGTCAAGTTTATGCCAAACAGCAACTTCCTGCTGGAATGATGCACGAAGAGCTGCAGTTTCCGCAGCTGTTGCAAGACCGTCTTCTCCCCAGTCTAACACCTTCACTGTGCATTTAAAAATTACAATGAAGTGAGAATTGCAAAAAAATCACATCACTTTGTGATTATCTAAAATATAAGTATGATACATCAAACAGCAAAACCACATATGCCAAAGTGTGCATCCATGAGTTAATTTCCCACCTGTCACCTTTCTGCTTAAAATTTAGTTCTTGTCCTGCTACTTGTTTTCTTTAGCATTAGCTTTTATAAAAAAGGGTTCGAACCCCCTAATCGTACAACCTCTACAGCAAGCAGTCTAAATATGCGGGCGGGTCAAATTGATTGACTATATTAACAAGAACACGGAAAAGCAGAAAGATCACTTTTCATATATGGAACTAGAATTGTCTAAAAGACATAAAGCTAACAAAAGCTTTAGACTTGTAATAAAATAATTCAACATTCAATTAACAAGATAAACAAAGATTTGAGCACCGTTCCAAGGATTTTACCTGCAACCTGAAGACCATCGTAGAGACCTTTGTACACAGTTCCGTAAGTACCATGAGCAATAACATATCGGATATCCAACTTAGCTAAATCAATCTCCCACTCTGCCTTTTCATGGGGTTCCTTATCTTTGGTCCAAGCATGAGATATTTGCTTGTCCAGCTTCAAATCCCAACTCTTGAAATCAATCTGATCTGCCCTCAAAAACGTATCTTTACAGCTTAAACTACCAAACCCTTTCAGCTTTGATTCCAAAACCCCTTTCTCACCCATATTCTCACCCATTATAGCAATCTCTCCAGCTTTACCAGTTTTCAAATCCATCATCCCTCTGTATTACAGAAAGCCAAAAAATTCACTTGACCCAACTCAAAAGAGATAAGTAGCTAGCTCACAAGATCCTTTAATAAAGTTGTTTTCCTAATCCCCTTGGGCAACAGAAGTATTACCCTGGTCGTTAATAAAACCGAATCCAATCCATAAATTGGCAGAAACATACAAGGATAAGATAAAGCTACACGAAAAGAATGAAGATTTTGAAGATCCCGGAAAACCCTTTGATTTAATTAAGAACAGATTGAAATTATGGGAAGAAACTAAAGGGTTAAGTGGCGTAAAAAAAAATGGGGGGAAAAAACACAGCCGTAGCGTAAAAGTGTTGATGCAGATGAACAGAGAAACGCTATTATGGGTCTGATTTATATATAAGAGAAGAAAGAGCCAAAGGACGCGGGAGGAAGACGGAAGCAGCTTTGGATCAAGATTCGCTTTGCTGGCAGCATCTAATTGGTTCTTATAGTTTTGATTATGTTAAATTTGGTTGACTCCTTGAATCGGTTCCTGACGATTGTTGACTTGCTTTCCGTTTTAAGAAATTTGACGACAATTCTCAGAAGTCGTCGCAGCCTCGTAGGAGAAGAATCAAGTCAAACTAAATCTTCATGTACTAAAACAATGGAACTTACACGAAAAAAACTGTAATTTCTCACGCTATCAAGTATCAGTAGTAGTTATTATACTCCTTTCGTCCCACAAAAATATTTCACATTGAGTTTTGAGTTTGATACTATTTTTAAGACGTAAATTTAAAAACTCAATACGGACTATTTTTTAGAAGGACGGAAGTAGTATTTTAGAAACGAAAAAATAATTTTGATAAAAATAAAATAATCAGTTTAGAGTAGCAAGCATATATTATATTTGATATTTAAAACAAGTTTTGAGATTCTTATAAATAGAGATTAAATTACATCACATCGTGTTTATGTAGCCCTGATTGTATCCATGTTCAACATTCTACCGTTTTGGTAGTGAGAAATATAACAAATTAAAAGTTCCTGAATTCTACAGCGCCAACGATACTAAAAATCGGCTAGTAATTACAGTTTCTATGAGTTTGTAATTTCTTGAAAACATTGTCTTAGTAAAAAAAAAAAAAGTTTATTAGAGAATAAATAAAAAATAGTCTAGTAATAGTATGTGGCCCTTCTCAGTTATGATTATGACTTGGTTGTGAATTTGCAATTGTCAATAAAAAAAAAATCCCTATAATGCCATATGGCACAATATTGACTTTCAGCAATAAGCCGGACGGCTGAAATTGCGTATAAATTACAAACTTTCCTAAAACGATATCTTCCACTCCATTGTTGGTCATTGAAGAAAAATGGATTGAATTATTTTTATTTTTTATTTTTTATTTTTTTGATTTGGGTACTTTTCATACATCACAAACTTCTTAGTCCGAAAGGGACGAGAAACGTAAAAGTACGTCCTAAAAATTTTTTGGAACCAAACAAAATTAACTTAATCGCTCTGTGGTTCTTATTGTTTATGCAATTTTGATTGACTTTTTGTATTGGTTCTTGACGGTTGTTGAAGTGCTTTCAGTTTTAAGAAATTGACTACCATTCTTTTTTCTTTTATTTTTTTGTCAAAAGCGAAAATCTTATTAAAGAATGAAGATTAAAGTCATAATTTACAAAGAACTAATACAATCCGTCTTAAACGACTCTTCTAACCACAAGAGAGACTCATTATCCCAACTTTGTGTACATTTGCTTGTGACATGTCCGAGTTCCAGACTTTCGTAACAAATATAAATTTACAACAATCAAAATATAAATTTCAGCCGAAAAATATTCTTGATTATCGAAATGTTCCCTTATAGCCAAGTGACCATAATCTTAGCATCTAATTGGACTTTACTTTAATTCCTCTTATTTTTGCTTCATACATGGATGTTCTTTCTGCCTCCTGTACTCCTTCAGTCTCTTGCCTTTCTCTCTCAGGTTCCTGCTTTTTTCTGATTGGCTTGGAGAAATAGCTTTCTGCACCACTTCTATTGCTTCTACCTTTTGCTCCCCAAACTGCCATGCATATTCTAGCTTTCCAGAGTTGCCACAGAACATATAAAGTCACTTCAAGTCGGGCCTGTGACTCTTTTAGCAGTTTCAATCCCCATCAAAGTTCCCCACAACAAACCTCGAGCTTCTTATAATTTACAAAGGCAAATTACAAGCTTTCAAATTTTGCTAATTGCTTTTAGTGTCAATAATGGTGGGCCAAAGTTAAAAGTTGACTCAAGAAACCAGAAATTTAAAATAGTGGGTCAAAAATAATAAATTGTAAAATATTAAGAAAAATTGGTAAATTTTCTTTTAAAAATCATATTCGCTGAGATATTGGCCGGAGAAATGAATTCAAGCGAATAAGCCAAGTTTTGAACATAAAAAAGACTTGCATGTTAATTATGCATGTGAAGAAATTGGCCAATTGGGTAGAAAGTCTGAATCAGAAAAATTTTAACAACTGTTAACAGCCCAAAAAAAAAATTAAAATAAAAAGTTTAGGTGCTGTAGTTTTAAAAATTTTTGTACGGGAATTATCGTACATTAATGTTTGATAGTTATGAGTATGCTACACCTACAGTTTCTGAGTTCGAACTTGCTGGGTGGTCGTATATCCAGTTTTTTTTTTTTTTTTTTCCTCCCTGTTTTTATGTCAATATCCGATATTATGATTTATCTATTTTCTTTTTTTGTTTTTCTTTTTTTTTTGGTCAGTATCAGACTAGCCTTTTAAAAAAAATAAAAATAAACTCTTTCACTAAAATATTTTTCCTCAGAATATTATTTTTATACTGAAAACTGGATTTCTCTAATCCAACTTTTGATTAAATTTATTACTAAAAAAATTAATTAACCATGATATTTAATTATAAACCGGAGTCACGTAGTTCAATTTCTCTAAAAGTCGATTTTGTAAATCCCATATCACTATTTATGTCCATCCCACCCTATCTTCGTCTAGTCTGAGACCAACTTTTGGATAAAAAATTTGAAATTTTATGTTTTTCACTTTATTACAATTCATTCATTGTTGTTTTCCTACTATGTACTCCCTTGAGTCCTTAATATAAGACATTTTTATTTGTCATAAGTTTCACCTAGCATGCATTTTTAGTTAAACATAAATCCTTAAAAATATATTTTCACATTCATTGTACTCTCTTGATTGTTAGAAAATATTTTTAAGATTTTTTTTAAATAAAAATGCGTATTAGGTGAAATTTAAGACAAATTAAAATGACTTATATTAAGGACCTGAGGGAGTATTTTATCAAATTGTTTACAAAAATAATCTTTTCACTGATCTTTTATTACTTTATGATCAATAGTTTGGTAAATTCCCATTCGGTTATTTTTCAGGGTAACATAGAAAAGGTACAAATGGTACAAATTTGCTAAACCCTGATGAAAGGGTCTCAACCAACTCCAGAGCTTGATTATTTCAGGGTATTTGTTCACTGGAAAAAGAAATTCAAAAAACTATAGGACCGCCAAACGATTTCGCATCACAATCGTTTATGATTAAGCTAAATAAGGTTTTAACTTACAACAATCAGATGTCACTTGTTTAATTTGAATTTTTTTTCCGAGAATATGTAAAATTTTTATGTTTCTCGCTTTACTCGAACTAACTAGTATTTCGGGGATTTTAAGAATAGAAAAAATTAATCAAATGATTCTTGGAGGTTTCTGTTTAAAACAGAGTCTTTCACGGAAGTATACCGCAAACTTGTGTGTGTGTGTGTGTGTGTGTGTGTGTGTGTGTGTATTATATAGAACGATTATGTACAGATTCCAGTAGTAATTTTCATGACAATGGCGAGAGGTTCCCATTGGTATATGTATGCATAATATGAGTTTTTTTGCCTTGCTAGTATCACAGCCTTCAATTCAGTCCTTGTAGATGCAAGGCTAAAGTGCGCGGGTTTCGATCTTATCTCAATTGTTCACATCAACGTGGTGTTGGGAAGTATGTTATTTGTTTCCACGGCGAGACTGGTGTGAATTTACTGCCAGGAAGGAGCGGAGTATGTTATAGCATACTTGGTGTACCTGATCGTCCAGACTGCATGGCGCCGTAGTGTTAATTGCAATGGTATGCAATTTTGCTCATTACGACTGCGCCATATCAGAACTACTGGCAAAGGACTTCAGAGGTGGAGGAATGGAAGACCAGCACGAGACTGTGCCTGGTGACCAATGAATTCTGCCGGAGGTTTGGCTTTTGTGTCCAGCCTGTGGGCTGCAATAACGGGATTGCGGCTTCACCGGACTGCAAGTTGTGGAATCCGGCACCAGATCAGCTCTGTTTTCTCTGCCGATCCTACCGGAACCTCCTCTTTGGGAGTGAAATTCAGACACTTACAAAGCTCCAGCACGTTCAACTAGTCTCCTGAATAGGTTATTGTAATGCAAGCATGGAATATCCGCCTCAAGAGGATGAGTATTTTTAGTACAAATTTCAAAATTCAATATAATTTTTTTTTTTACAGAAGCAGTAAAAAAAAAGGGAATAAAAAAGGTTCTACCATCTTTATAAATTTAATCTCCTCTATTGTCCTTATGTCAAATTTTTCCTTTTTTTTTTTTTTTTATTGATTTGAGAATAGCTCAAAGATGGACGGGCAATTGCGGACTTGGAATTTTCATCATTCAATGATATAAATGCTTTACCGTTCGTGAGAAGAACAACTTATAAATTTATCAACGTGAATTTGGTTTTACTTGAATGGACAGCGACAAGCCAAGGGAAGAGACAAGTAAATTTTTGTAAAGTAATTAAATTTACAGTATACATATTGTAAATGAATTAATCAATTCCTCGTACAGTAAGTGATTAAATTTTTTACACGTTATAGGTGAAAAAATAGATTATCTCATTCATTTGTACTATGTGAAAATGTTTTAGGAAATAGTTACTAATTTCCTAACCTTTATGTTAACTCACTTACACATGATTGCACGTGAATTGCATAGTTTTGTATGTGAGAAAACAAATAAGGAGAGATTGAGAAAATTTTTATGTAAGACGAGAAACAAATTTAATTTTATCGCTTTATATGTGATAAACAAAAAAAATCTGTGCAAGTTATGTGCAAATTAAATTAGTATAAACATTCAAAAATAATTAATAATTAGACAGAATACTTTAACGACACAATAGAAGGAAACATAATTATGTTATATTATCTTGATATTTTAGGTAATTATCCCTTTTACCCTATTAAAGCAGAAGACATGAAACTTATGTGGCAACTACGTATGCATCTATTTTGGCTCCAATGCACCATATTACATATTTCAGAAATCTTTTTGCCACGTGTAAGTCTCTTTTAATTAGAAGCTATATAATTTTTTTTTTAAATAAAACACATGTTTTACTACAAATAAGGATTAGTTACATTTTAAATGAATGGATATATTAATTCAAATTCAAATGTCCAATCGTATAGTTTTGCAGGCTTAATATAAACAAAAAATAAAAATACCTAAATCCAACAATTAAGAATAATGCCTTATAAACTAATTATTTATTATTCTCTTATAACCTCAGATTTATAGGTATGTTTTTTTAAGCCCCAAACCATAGCATAAATGATATATACGTCAAATTAATTTCTCAAAAAATAGTAATTCAATTAGATTTTAATAAAATAGTAATTTAGAGGGGGCGCTCGGACATCTGTCCGGGCCAAGCATCTAGTTAATTTATTAAATCGACGGATACTTTATTTATATATAAGGATTTTATAAATATTAATTATTTTAACTAAGGACTGAGAATATTTATTATTTAAGAAAGTTTATTAATTTAAAGGATTTTTACGGTACATATTGAAAAAAATTAATATTTATTAATGTTACCTTCTTGTATTGTTTTCAGGATTTACAGTATTAATTTTTCCAGAATAAACCCTTTCTTTCCATAACCCCATTTATATTGTTCGTTTGAAATTTGATCTAAAATATTAATTAATGGAAGATAATTAAATGTTATTGCTCCGCATGTGTTTACTAGAGAAAGAGCATTGACCAATCTACCAGTTTTAGTACCTTTGTTAGGCAATTGATAAATTAAGAGCAACTTTGTTAAATAGATAGCAAATTTTTTTAAATACCTAAGTTACCCTTCTTCATTATTTTAACGTATTTCACATATTTGTCTTCTTTAATCTTCCTAAGTAATATTTATTGGCTTACCTACAATATTACAACAAGTTCATCACGTTTTTGTGTTCAAATGATTAAATTACGTTGCCTCCCCCCCCCCCTCCCCCACCCATAATTGTGTTATGCCAAGATTTCCATTCGAGTTTTCTTTTGTAAGAAAAAAAAAATTCGAGTTCTTATGAAAAAAGTATTTAAAATGACGTTGAAAATTGCCCGAGAATTTATTTAGCTTTTAATAAAAAAAAACACTGTCATATAAAAGCAAAGTAAAACTAATACAAACTTCTTTGGATTTTATTTTATTTTATTTTTTGCCATCCTTTTTAACATTAAAAAAAAATAGTCTCACCCCCCAGAAAGAAAAAAAAAAAAAAAAAAGGCAATCTCACACACCTCAAAAATAGTCTATTCCAAATTTATGTTCACAACTAATAATTTGCATCAAAATGTAATTTAGCAACTCCTCTACGAAATTGTTGATTCTAATTTATATTAAATCTTAATTTGACTTTTTTCTTATAATATTAATAATCTCTATGGTGAGAGAACTTATAATTCAACAATCAGTAAGAAGATTTTTTAAAAGAAAAGAAAACACATATGGCAAATGCATTAAAACTTAAAACAAGGGTAATATAGATATTTGCAAAAAGTTTGCTCTTAATATAACAAACTTGCTCTCAGTTTATCACTTGCCCTTTTGTTAACATATGCATTATTCAGAGCAATAACAATATAAAATCAAAAGGAGAGCAGATCCAATGTCTAGGCTTATTCTGGCCAGCCAGCAATTTCCTCCTTTTTTGATATTTTTACAGCCCAGTAATTACGAAAGTACTCCTTTTTTTTTTGAGTAAAACATCTTGCTTAAATTAAAATAACAGTGTTACACAGGGTGATTCTGATGAAGGGTCGCTTTTGCTAACCTATACCGACTCTTTACTATTTCTCTCGGAACATTAATGACACTACAATCTGTAGTAGAGGACTCTAGTACCCTTTTAATTTATAATACTAAAGAGCAAATGGCTACAGGACATGCCTTCCTCCCATTGACGTAGTCAACAACGTTCTGGCAATCCGACTGTACCTGACAATCTGTTAGGCCCAAGCCGAGAGCAGCTTGAAGACCTCCGAGACAAGCCCTTGTCTCTGTATCTTCAGCTGATAGAGCATAGAAGGTCGACGATCCCGACGCAATGAACCGGCCTTGGTGAGTAATTATATCCCACGCAATGAACCGGTCTAGGTGAGCATAAAAGATTAAAAGTACTCCTTTGTTTCACTCCCTCTCTTGTGAACTGGTCATTCTTCACAGGCTTCATCAATGTCGATCATATCATCCCCTCTGTTTTCTCCACAGCAAGCATTGTCCAATATCCTTACAATTCCGTCTTAAAATTTCTTTGTTGGTTAGATTTTTTTGATAGTATTTTCAAAATATTAAAATAATAACTCTTCTATTCCAACATACATTTTTACATTTTAATACATTTTTTTATATTTTCAATACAAAAAAACACCTAAAAACACACATTAAAAAAACGAAATACTCCAATCCAATCAACACGAAAATCTAGCCGTGCTCCAATCACGATTTTACCGGTAGATTGTCAATCCAATTCAAAAATCTACCGGGTACATGGTTCTTAAAACTGTCGCATAATTAGTAGCAAAATTTGTCTCTGGTATACATATCTTATTTTCAACATACCGATCCCTACTTGCGAACTCACAAATGCATAAATTATTTTTATTTATTAATTGTAGTAGGAGTAATATGAACACGAGATCGGCAGGTCAACCAAAATCGAGTAAAAGTCAACTTCCACCAAATCCGTCCCATTTGGACCACTCAATTCCTCACTTTCATGCATAATAGTAGTAAGGGAATAGATAACTAGAAAAGATTGCGTCCAATTCTTAATTCCGGGTTTATTTGACCTGAAAGAACGACTCTTGAATTGCTTTCAACGGAATTAACTAGTTGAGTTCATATGATTAATCGTAGTATAGAAAGGAAGAAACTTTACCAGGCTGATGTCGAACGATGTACATCATGAACAAGCTTCTGGTGGGAACCTTGATTTTAATCTTCTTTGGTTTAGGAGTTTTTGTAGGTTCTCAGCTGGGTTTCCGGAAAATTGTTGAAAATGGCATCGGCGGGGCCAGTAGCGGCGGCGGCGGCGGTGGAGGTTTGATCAGTGAGGTGGCGATCAACTGTGGCTCTGTTGCCAACTCAACTTCAGCTGATGGCCGTGAATGGGTCGGTGAATCAGCCCTGCAGGAATTCGTATCAGGCGACTCGAGAAGCTCTGTAAGTGCCGGAACTTCTTTCCCTGGCGCCGCCCCTGATGATGTTCCTTATAAGACTTCAAGAATTTCCGGCAGTAAGTTCAAATATACATTTGCAGTCATCCCAGGTCAGAAAATCATCCGGTTACATTTTTATCCTGCTTCCTACCATGGTTTTGAGAAATCAATAGACTATTTCAGTGTTAAAGCTGGTCCATTTACCCTCCTTAGAGACTATAGTGCTTCAATTGCTGCCCGTACTTTTGGTGTAAATTACATTGTTAAAGAATTCTGTTTGAACGTAGATGAAGAACATCAAGAATTGACTATTACGTTTTCCCCTTCTTTGATTGAGAAGCCAAAGAAGGGGAAAACATATGCTTTTGTGAATGGTATTGAGATCATCTCCATACCAACTGGTCTGTATTATACTCCTGAGCACGAGTTAGGAGTCCGAATTGTTGGCCTAAGAAATCGATTTTACCTTATCGATAATAGCACTGCTCTTGAATTGATACATAGGTTAAATATTGGAGGGAACTCTATAAACTCAATTGAGGATTTAGGAATGTATCGCCAGTGGAATGAGGATTCTAGTTACTTGCTAGAACCTAGAGCTCGTCAAGTGCGTAATCTGGTACTTCCGGTTAAGTCTAAAACCATTCAAGCATTTCTTGCACCTTCGAAGATTTACCACACATCCTGGAAAATAGACACGGATGTGAGCCAGATGGATCATAATTTCACGTGGAAAGTACCGATTGAATTAGGATTTTTATATCTTGTTAGGCTTCATTTCTGTGAGCTAGACTACAGGATGGCTGATGGAGAGGCAAGGGAGTTCAGTGTTATCATAAATAATCAGATTGCAGAAAAGAATGCAGATATCTTTAGATGGAGTGGTGATGTAGGGATCCCTGTGTTCAGGGACTATGTGGTATTAATGGACCGAGATAGAGAAGCCAGCAAGTCTGATCTTATAATTTGCCTACAATCAATTGATGAGTTAGCTTTTGGTCTCCTTAATGGAATGGAAATCTTCAAGTTGAGTGACCCTGAAAGCAATTTAGCAGCTCCAGATGCTGTCTTTCCGAAAGGGTTCTCAACCTCTTGGAACCTTAAAAGTGAATATTCTTATCTAGCTTTTGGCCAAAGTAATGATATTGGGACGGCTATGACACTCCTCATTATGTTGTTCAGCATCATAATCTATAACTTGAGGAAGATTTCGGAAGAGAATTGCCATGATGGAAAAAGTGCAGAATCAACTACGGCTGAACTATCTTGCCATTGCTTCTCCCTTGCTGAGATTAAATTAGCTACACAAAACTTTAGCGAAGCGTTTGTCATTGGAAAAGGTGGATTTGGTAAAGTTTATAAGGGTTTCCTTCCTGGGGTTCCAGATATGGTTGCTATAAAAAGACTTAATTTTTATTCCAAGCAAGGAGCACGCGAGTTTTGGACTGAAATTGAAACACTTACAAAGCTCCGGCACATTCAGCTGGTCTCCTTGATAGGTTATTGTAATGAGAGTATGGAAATGATTCTTGTATACGAGCACATTTCAGGTGGCACACTGGCTGAAAATCTTTACAAGTTTGCAAGAAAGGGCAAGGATTGTCCTCATCTTAGTTGGGAGCAAAGGCTTAAAATCTGCATTGGTGCTGCTCGTGGATTGGAATACCTCCACACTAGCAGTGCATATGGAGTCATACACCGTGACATCAAGGATACAAACATCCTGTTGGATGAGAATTTTGTGGCTAAGATTTCAGATTTCGGGCTATCTAGACTTGAAGAAATTTCAGAGTCTAAGAGTTACGTGAGCACAAAAGTTAAAGGAACAGTGGGTTATTTGGATCCTGACTATTTTACATCTCAGAGATTGACAAGAAAAACTGACGTGTATTCCTTTGGGATTGTGATGTTGGTAGTTTTGTCGGGGAAACCTGCATTGGATGCTCAAAATTTAACGGAACCAAGTCTTCTGTCTTGCTTCCAAGAATGTGTGGCCAATGATGATCTTAGTAGGATAGTTGATCCCAGATTACAGGGGGAAATTTCATCAAGAAGCCTCAGAGACTTCGTGAAAATTGTTGAAAATTGCTTGCACCAGCTGCCAAAGAGACGACCTACAATGGCTCAAGTTGTGTCAAGTCTGGAGCAGGCACTGGAGAATCATCAAAGCCATATGAGTTCTTCTCTGTTGTATTCCAGAGTAGAGGATGAAAATATGCATTCATTTCATTTACATACTCCAAAAACCAAGAGTTTGGAGAGGAGTGTCATATCTCCAGAATCTCCACCTGCTGAAGAAAACTCAAGAAAACTAACTCAGAATCTTGCCCCGATGACTAGGGGAGAAGATTTGCATCAAAGAGGAAAAGAGACCACTAGACTTCGGAAATCATTATTAGCCTGGCCGTGGAAAGCAGTTTGGAACCGAGGTAAGCTGATCAGGAGAATCGGTTTGGTGTTGCAATTTTATTCTCTCTTTTTTTTTCTTTTTTTTCTTTTTTTTTTTGTCTCTGTGGATACATATTTGATGAACATTTCATCTTCAATTCTCAAATGAGGATATCATGAGCACTGTTAAATTGCTGTGTTGAACTAGAATGCTCACTATTAAGCTATTGGACTTTGTTTTGAAAACTGAATCATATACTGATGACTAATTTGGCCCTTTTATGCTGGTCTTCAGACTCTACAAAGCGTGGTCCATTGAAAAGTGGGAGGAAGGATGAAAGTAAATTACCCTCTGCCCAGGAAGTAGAACATTTTCGTCATAATGTAGCTGCTAATCCTCTGACTGTATTCACCTTGGAAGAGCTAAGGGCCATTTCCAATGGCTTTAGACCAGATCAGCGTCTAGGTGCAGGTGGATTTGGGAGTGTGTTCAAGGGCTTCTTATCCGAAGATGTTAAGAGAGGGCTTCAGCCAATGCCAGTAGCCATTAAAAGACATGATGGCAACCATAGTTTTCAAGGTCACAGAGAATGGCTGGTAAGTCTTCAAAACTTTCCAAGTGATGTTACAAATGTCACTACTTGCATAGCCTTTCAAACTACTGATGGCTGATTTATGATTCTCAGGCTGAAGTCATATTCTTGGGCCAGCTTTCTCATCCGAATTTAGTGAAACTGATTGGATACTGTTGCGAAGATGAGCACAGGCTGCTAGTTTATGAGTATATGGCTGGGGGCAGTGTGGAAAATGACCTTTTCTCAAGTAAGTACTATGTTTCCATGAAACCATAAAAAAACTAAAGACAAAGCAAATATATTGAATACGAACTTCAGACTCAATAGTAGATTGTGAGTCATCACCCTCCACATTTGTTGCCTTTAAAGTGCACTTTTTATCTTGTTCCAGTGATTAAGTTAACTTAAAAACAGGGCGAAGGTTTATAAAGGAGTCTTAATAAAACTCAGCCTGATTTACCCTGATTCTAAGCGAAGCCTGATTCCAACATATTATGATAATAACTAAAACCATGAGCCATGGTTTTGTATTAGCACCAAGTTTTCCGTTGAAATGTTTGGTACAGTCACTGGTGGTAATCGGGCAGCTTTGTTCAGTTACTTACCTGCATCATTGAACTTTGAAGTTTTCCATAAGGTGTCATTACTTCTTCGAATATTGCATACTTCATCCCTGTAGAAACTTTTCTGCTGGTGCAGGAGCCTTGCATCCTCTTTCTTGGTCAATTAGGATGAAGATTGCATTTGACGCTGCAAAAGGACTGCAATACCTGCATGAACTCGATAGGCCCGTCATCTTCCGTGATTTTAAAACATCTAATATTCTCTTAGATTTGGTAGGTAACTAAAATGCCCTCTCATATATATTCTGGAATCGATACAAAGACCATTCAGCTTTCGCAGAAGCATTGCATGACCACTGTAAGTTTGTGAATCTGTGTCAACAGGATTACAATGCAAAACTTTCTGATTTTGGTCTAGCAAAAGACGGACCAATTGGTGAACAAACGCATGTTTCGACTCGCATTATGGGGACATACGGTTACGCTGCACCAGAATATGTTGCAACAGGTAATTATCAGTTTTCGCTGGCGGATTAGCAATTTGAAAAAGAAAAGTAGCTTAAATTGCTCGTTGTTCTTTCCATCTAAAGAAGTCCATTTGGCGTCTCAATGTCATCAAAGTTTGGTTTTTATTCAGCATATTACCTCTATATATTGCAGCTGTGGTCATTGCATTCTTTTGATGCTCATACCGTTTCTTTTGTCTATTTTGGGTTCTAGGTCGTTTGACTTCTAAAAGTGATATCTACAGCTACGGTGTCGTTCTTCTGGAACTTCTCACTGGGAAAAGGTCATTGAATAAAAATAGAAAACCTAGGGAGCAGAATCTGGTCACTTGGGTAATGCCCTTGCTTCGAGACAAGAAAAAACTGCTTGGCATTGTGGATCCAAAACTAGAAGGGGATTATCCCATAAAAGATGTTCACAAGGTTGCCGTGTTAGCTCATAATTGCCTAAATCCTGACCCAAAAGCACGACCATCAATGCGAGACATCGTAGATTCCCTGGAGCCTCTCCAGGAAAGGAATTATGTTGGTAACGAGAAGCCCACTTTGCCTGCTGAGTAGTGAAAATTGAAACAACTTTGATATGATGATAAATAAGCCCTAGCATCACATTTTTTAGTGCTTGGTACATATATGATTTGTACTTTCGTCTGAAAAGGGACTTCTTGACATGATGCAGCGATGATATTCAAATGAAGAACGATCTGAAGTTAGTGACCAGTCTGCAAGTTTCTTGTTGAAATATTAGTTCCTTTTGGAATTAAGAGTTGGTTGCATGTATATGATGGAATGATATTACCTCTCACAGTCCCATGAAGAAAGTTTTATGTATATAGAGTTCCAAATTATGTATCCATCGATGTCTTCTATGCAGAGAATTGTTAGTTTGGCTGATATTGACTTAAACTATCGAGTAGAGAAAAGTTATTTCCAGATTTGTTACAGTGAAGTGGTTTAACCCGACACAAGGGGAGGGGATCCAACCATCCATCTACTTTACATTTGACGAGAGCTGTACAAAGCTAAAGAGCACCAAAGTTCTGAAGGTGCTTTGGTTCGCCATTGTGCTATCAGTTGTCTGTCTTTCCACTGAAACGTATCCACAGTTTTTCCAACGACTTCCAAGTTAGCACGCTTATGTCAGCAATATTCATCCATTCTGTTGAACAAGCATTCCAGAAAGATCATGCGTTAGATCCAGGAATGTTGCCATGACTTTCTATAGTTGGACATAAAGTTGCACAAAACCTAAACAACACTTCGATTAACCTTGATAGTGAAGAGAGCATTTCCATCGAAAACCTGTTGGCCAGGGGTGAACTTAAGACCACTAACATAACCACCAGTTGGTGCCTTCACAACATGCTATATTTCGGAGGTCAAGAAAAGAAAAATATTTAAAATCAAACAAGAGAACATGAAGAAGTTGGATAAATGAAGTGGAAGAAAGAAGTTACAAGTCAGCCTGAGTCATACCTCCATCTTCATTGCTTCTAATACAATTATTGGTTGCCTTTCCTCTACTTTGTCCCCTTCCTTCACTAAAACTTTAACCACCAAGCCGGCCATGGGGGCAACGACAGCTCCAGGAGGATGAGATGTCATTTCCTTGGCAGGCTTGTGTGGTTTGTCATCATCCTCGGAGAGGACAATTCTCTTATTCCGTTTAAATTGATGATGATGTGTACTATGCCATATGTGAAAGTACTCACTTCCATCCTACAAGTACCAGCAAGAAATACATTCTAATTCATAAGAGCACACTCATGACACCAGTACTTAGAGAATCAATTGAATATCCTTCCCTAAGTTTCTTGTATTTATCAACTTTCTTTTTTTTAAAAAAAAATAAAAAATCTTTTCTTTTTGGATTTTAGGTACATATTCCAGTCGCCAAGATCATTTGAACTCAGAATCTGACAGATCAGTGAGTCAAAAATTTGTCAAAATTCGCGGATGTGGACTCAAAGCAATGTTTATCTTTTGAGATGCAGTCACCAAATCATCTGCCCTCATATCGGAAAACTTAGAAAATAATCAACTGAAGTTGCGCATAATGTGTGACTTTTACCTTTGAATAAACAGCAACATTAACTTTTGTGCTTGCGCCACTAACTTCAACTCTGTAATTGCAGCTGCCCAAGTCCACTACCTCAATCTCAAGTCCAGGCAGCTCGCTACCCTCGGTCTGCAATTACATTACAAATGCTGTAGATCAGGCCAATGTCAACTAGTTGTGAATTCAGACCTGCTTTTTCAAATAGCAGTTACCTCAATGACATACTTTCCATCTGGCTTATAAGTGATGAAAACCTTTATTAACTTTGTAATTCGGCTGTATTCATCATCCCATTCCAATTCCATCATCTGCCGGGAAAAATGATGCATTCTGAAAGGAGGATAAGAATACCATACAGAGAGTTTCCCTGCCCAGAACAAGTAAGGGGAGTACTTAGAGGGTGCAGTCTAAACTAAATCAACAATGGATGGTGGGACGCCAAAAACTTACCAGGAGTACTCTTTTCTGCTGAAGCATAATCCCTTTGAGAAATACAAGCAGCTAGAATAGATGCACTCTGTACCGCAGTGTTATATGCTTCTTGTGCTAATGTAGAATTGCTTGGATCAAGGAATAGATCATCTTTGTGATGCTCAATGAAATGGGTTTCAAGAAGACCATTTCTGAAAGCCTCGTGATTTGCAAGTTGTGAGAGAAAATCAATATTAGTAGGCAAACCTGCTACCTGCAATATCAAAGAGATCTTATAAGCGAAGATTAATACAGATCACTGAAAAAGAAATCAAGTCGTGTCAACAAGATTGTAACCTGCAATTACAGTCATTGCCTACATTGCACATGTAAAGCGAATAATACATAGATGGAACAACCATATCCCAGTGGGATGAAATACTCTCTTAATTAAGTTACAGGGGACTCTATTAACTGTAGTCAATATCCATCTTTTAAAGAAACTACAAACATGGAAACAGGAGCAATGTGGGTAATTGATTAAAGAAAGAAAATTTTTGTGAACACGAAAATGGAAAAACCGAATAAATCAGGTCAACTTTTTGAGGGAAAGTTTCGAATAAAGCAGGTCGACATAAAAACCGAAACATCTGCCAGCCAATGTCAGACTAGTGGAGGCAGAATATATCTTGGAGAGTTAAGAAGGGTATTTGTTTGATCAACAATCCAACTTAGAAGCATGCTCAATGTTGGCCCCATTGCCTCTCCAGTTTGGCCTGAAGAGTGCCTTTCTTGTAGAATAGAGCTGAGTACCAAACTTCAAACTTTGATATAAAAGCGCATTCAATTATTTGCCATGTTTGATATACCTGAAACTTAGACAAGCAATCCTTCATTTTGATTAGAGCAGAATCACGATCTTCTCCCCATACAACAAGTTTCGCAATCATAGGATCATAGTGAACAGACACAGTATCCCCTTGCTCAACACCGGTTTCAACTCGGACTGCAAAAACGTATCTAGACATGAGCACAAAGTGAAATGAGTATTAACAAAAACTAGAGTGTGTAAGTGTAACTAGAACTCCACAAGCACAGACCTCAGAGCTTCCCCACCTTACTAATATTTACAAGCAAAAAGCTTTATATGGTAGATTAGACAAAAACATTCTCTTCATGGAGACCAAAAGCCCTTTATATGTAAATCCATACACTTTCTATCCTAGAAAATGTCATGTCACCGCACCTTCTGGTGAAACTTGAACAGGCCTATAATGATGTAGAACCCCGGTTGCAGGAAGAAATCCTTTTGGAACATTTTCGGCATATATACGAGCTTCAAAAGCATGACCTGACATAAAATTGAAACTAAAAAAGATCAATGACATCCTGTTTTTCAGTTCTGTGACAAAGTAATGAATATCTCAGTAGAACTTCAGTACACTTGAATAGAATTTGAAAAGATAGTTATGTCAACCTGCAGTATGAAGAGAACTATCAGAATTCAATTTCCTTAACTGAAGAACAATGGGTGATGGAACTAATCTTTTGACAACTTACTTTAGCAGCCCAAAATTTCTTGCAGATCAAATACTAAAAGTAACTTTTCCAGGCCATAAACAGAGTGAAAAGCTACTGAGTAATTCTTTTAAATGTCAGATTTACCAAAAAATGCTGGATGAAGCATATTTCAGTAAATATAGTCTTATCGTACTTTAATGAAATCAGAGTTCCTCACTTGTCCCTGAGGGAAGTGAATAACTGAATTTAATAGGATGGAGCATTTCATAATATTATTATGCTTGACTCGTAAATGGAGTATCTAGTATACGATCATATGATAAAGGAGAGGTACAAGCTTAATATTATTATGCTTGACCCCGTAAATGGAGTATCTAGAATACGATCATATGATAAAAGAGAGGTAAAAGCTTCCAGAGAGGTAAAAGCTTCCAGTTTTCCTGATAACAAGTTATAGTGAATCATAAATACAGGAGATAGTAAACCTCAGATTGAAAGTATTAATTTTAAAAAATAGCAACCTGCAAGGGGAACTTGTAATTGGCCAATCGGAAGTGGTTCTCCATTTGCCACACGTATTTGCCATTCAACGAGGTCTTGTCTCACAACCATCTCTGTAACAGGATGTTCCACCTGATGAGAAAAGAGGCATTGTGATCATTTGTAAGTCAATGAACAGGAAACAGCACTGTAAGTGACTGAATGATTATCCACCTGAAGACGGGTGTTCATCTCCATAAAGTAAAATTCTCCTGTAAGGGTGTCAACTATAAACTCCACTGTTCCGGCATTGTAATAATTAACTGCCTTCAAAGTTAAAAGAAGGCATAAGGTTAATATCAATGATATAGAAGCGGTAAAATAGGAAAGAGACATACAAGCGATGTAACTGGTATGAATTGGACCAACAAGAAAATCCTTCTCATTTTTATTTTATCAAAAAATGAAAAATAGAGAGAAAAAAAAAAAAAAACACCACCACTATCCCATAAGACCAATGAGTTTCAAACTGCACTTTTCTAATCAATTTCTTCTTCCAACTACATCATTCTCTTGTTCAAAACGTATATAAAAGCAAAGATAAGTTACGGTCCTGAATAAGAATGTTCACTCCCTACCATAATTTTCCATTTCCCCGCATTTTACCCCTCCATGGCAACAAGAGTTATAATAAGGTTGCAATACAAATATTGGAACAGATCTGTAGCTTCCTTTAGCAGAAAACAATTTATACATTTCTCTAGGAACCTACTCAGACATTCAGTAAATCCAACCATCCAAGACATCATACAGCAAAGATGCACATTACCTTGGCAGCAGCTACAGCTGCTTGACCCAAGTGAGAACGGAAATCACTACTGATGTTTGGCTGCATGTAGAAAATTATATCGACATATTAGAAAACAAACAGATGAAAGGAATTGAAAGAACATGGATGGGAATGAGAATTACTGCAGGAGCTTCTTCTATAATCTTTTGGTGCCTTCTCTGAACACTGCAGTCTCTCTCATAGAGGTAAATAACATCACCAAGTTTGTCCCCGAAAATCTACAAAATTTAAGATTTCACAATATGATTATGTAAAATAACGAATAAATCAGCTTTAATGATGGCTCTAGTGTGTGCACAAACTCAACTATCTCCTCCTAGCAAACTCTCTACCGTCCAAGCCACGTTTAATTCAGAGAGTGGGATGAAACAAACAAACATGATGAGCGTGAGTCTCTCAAAACGAAACCAAAAACAGCAAGTAAATCCACAGACAGGTTAAAATGATTAATCGTATGAGGTAAGTAAAAGGCAAGTACCTGAACTTCTATATGTCTGGGCTTTGTAATGTATTTCTCAAGTAATATGGCATCATTGCCAAATGAAGCTGCAGCTTCACGTTGTGCTCCCAGGAATGAGTCCACAAATTCATTAGGCTTCTGTACAATCCTCATACCCTGTAAGTAAGAAAGCAGAACAAGCAGGCATGAGAACATCTTTCTTAAACAAAATTAAGAGGTTCATTCCTAAATATTTCAGGGCATTTTTGTCACCATCTTACACTAGTTTCCTTATGTTAAGTTAAATATTATCTAACAAAACTCACCTTTCCTCCACCACCGTGTGTGGGCTTTATTATAACAGGATATCCTATCTTCTCTGCTTCTAACTTCATAAGGTCAATATCTTGTTCTTGACCATGGTATCCAGGCACAAGGGGAACACCAGCAGCACCCATTATTCTCTTTGAAGCACTAATTCACAAAGCATAAAAGAATGACAATCTTTGCATGTGACAGTATAATTAAAACTGATTCCCTTTCACATTGAAGAAAATGGAAAGACAGGAATACAGAGATTGTGTAGCTGTTTTAGAAGAATAAGGTGATAGAAAACAACAGGCTATTGGTGAAGCCATACTAAATCAGGAAACTGAAAAGGGTACAATAGTCTTTTTCAAAGCATGTCATTAGGAATATGTTGATGACCAGCATACTAGTTTTCATTCATAAACAAATATTACAATTGCCAGACAGTGCAGACAAGTAAGCCGTGTGAACCAAATACCAGATCAGCGATTACTGTTAATTACATTTGGAAAACAAGAGAAACACTTGGAGCAACATATGATGTAAACTGAGGCTAGTATTCGGCATGCATCAAGCTATAAGCCAAACATATAAATCAGTACGTGCGCAGTATTGACCGTTTTGATCTCAATTAATTTTCCAATGAAGCCTGCCCAACGTACATTCAATCTTAAATCCAAGACCGAGATTTGAATAACGTTTAAAATGTGTCCGAACTACTTGCAAACTCCTCCCATAATTAACGAAACCTCCTTTACAATTGCAATAAGGCAGTTAAATGCGCCTTGAAATTCTCCATTGCCTATGCATCTACATGTCATTAGTTAGGCATCTATGGGTGAAGACACCAGGGTTACTTCTGATTGTACCTTTTATCCCCCATGTCTCGAATCGCAGATGCAGGAGGTCCAATAAAAGTGAAACCCTCGTCTTCACAATGTTGAGCAAAGTCAGCACTTTCTGATAAGAAACCATAACCTGGGTGGATAGCCTAATCATCAAAAGAAGATTCTAGTTTTCAGAACAATTTCCAATGTAAAATATGTTAACTTATTATCTGTGTCATTGTTATCTTGTTATAAGCATTAGTAATCGTGACTGCTTCCATCATTCTTTCTTCACATGATCCTAGTTTATCTCAATATCCAAATTAAAATCCTCCAACAGAAAAATATTTGAAATGAACAATACTATAATACTTCCATTTCCTTCAAAAGCATCAAAGTTTCAAGCATTTCTACACTTCAAACGTCTTTTTTTTTTTTACCTGAGCGCCAGTTTTGGTGGCAGCTTCAATGATCGAGGAAGCGTTGAGGTAGCTGAGCCGAGCCGGCGGTGGACCGATACGAACGGCTTCGTCGGCGGACTTCACGTGCAAACTACCCTTATCGGCATCGCTGTAAACGGCAACAGTTCGTATGCCTAATCGTTTCGCGGTTTTCATGATCCTACATGCGATCTCACCCCTGTTAGCTATGAGTATCTTCTCAATTCTGCGGTTCTTCTCATTCTTCAACTTCGGCGTCGCCGTCGACAGTAGTCTGCAGCTAGTTGTAGGCTGACGGTGAAATCTTCGCCGGAGAATGCATGCAATGTAAGACGACGACATCGTTTTGGAGCTGTAAGTTCATTCACGGTGGAGAGGTGAGAACTCGAGAGTGAATTTAATTCACTCTGTTAACGGCTTTATAGTTTTGGTGGAAATCGGATTGTCGGATTATATGGAATTAATTTCTGTTTTCTTAATCCATTTTTCACTACATTTTCATTTTCTTCGCCATCCTTTGGATATGGATGGGCTTTTTATAAAGGGCTTCTTATCTGGCGCTTGCGTGGATGTTCTGTCCAGTGCCTTTTGCTTATTGGGTATTCCTTATCCAATCTTATTTTTATGCGAATTAATATAAAATTAAAATATAACCCTAACTTTTTTTCTTATTGGGTTTTTCGCATCTAAAAAAGGGTAACTCAAATATGTTATTGAGAAATGATTTTTTTTTTTTTACAAAAATGTGGAAATTCCTTAAAATGGTAGTTCCTATTTTCTCCATAATCACCACTCGAAACTTGAATATTTAGAACGTATACATAGATAGTACATTTGGTCCAAAACCGTCATTGTAGATGGATCTCCATATACTAACTTTTTGTAATGTCTGATGAATGTAGAGACTTCAAACCTTGTATATCCATGGCACAAAGCCTTCACTTCCATTGTCATTTAACTCAATATCAAAGGAAAAAAGAAGAATGTCAATTATATATTAACACAAACAACAAAAAAGTAAGTGAAATACAAATATATATATATATATGTGTGTGTGTGTGTGTCTGTGTGTGTGATATTTGTCCTAAATAGAATCTTAGATTACTTGATCGTTCTCAAAAACAAAGAGAACGAGTTGTTAGCAATATAACTAGTTTAGACTTTATAATTGTTGTTGTGTTTTTGTATATGACTAATTACAATTGTTCAACTCTTCTATTCCAACACCACACAAAAGCGATGCTTGTGGTTATGGAGATCTTGTATACATAGTCAAAAAGGGTAGTAGTAGAGTTCTAAGTTCTGACTTGTCATTCATACTTTGGTGGATTTTCAATTTCAATATCATATTTGTCATTTTATGTCTCCCACTAACTCCAAAGTCCAAAACCTTATTCACAAACTTCTTTTGCCCATTATATTTTTCTTCCATTTTGTATGGAATATCCAAAAAGAGAATAGTAAATTACAAGTAGGCTGGTCATTTTGAATTACGGTTCATGTCGAACTGATGACCCGAACCGAACCGACCTGAAACTGATCCCGAATTTTATTTTCAGTTTGGATCAATAATTTTAAAATGTGGAATGGTTAGGATCGGTTTGGGTCAAGTGAATATCCAAACTGAACCGAATTAACCCAAAAAAATAAATTTAAATAGTATCGTCATTGACCACCGACCATCGTGGACCACTACCGGTAAAATTTTCCAGCGAGAATTCTGGCAATGTCACCGGCAAATTAAATTTTCCGATAACCGGTGACCGGCGCTGGCGTGATGACATCATCGTTGCTTTTGATGACATCATCATGAAATGAAACGGTTCATTTCAGATTAATTCGGGTCAGATCTGAAGTTTGACTTGAACCGAACCATTAGTGATTTAAAAAAAACTATCCCGTTTTCGAACCGATCCAATATAACGGTTCGGGTCGGCTCGATTTTCTTGAAATGAACAGCCCTTTACGAGAGTTTAGTGCCAACTAAATATTGTGAAAATTGTCATGTGATTTGATTAGTCATAAACAAAAACAAAATAAATGTTGGTTCGGCAACCAACTTTAAGGCTCCACCCTACAAGAAACACTCTCACTAGTAATCTAAAGTGGAGACTGGGGCGCTGTCTACTTCTTACCAAACTGTTGAAGTCGATTATTAATAATTTTATTGAAGTCGTAAATTCTGTACCAAACAAATAGAAAGTGATAAGCTGCAGTTAGTTAATCTCCTTGAGGAAGTCTCTTTCCATGTACTGCTAAAAAGTCTATTATAGCATCACCTTAAGCCTACAAATTACAATCAATCAATAGTTGAACGTTTTAGCTTATTATATTTAGATACAATAATCAACTAATCATGCATGTGATAATTATAAACGTAAAACACTTATATCTGAACGGGAAAGAATCGGAATTCTATTAGGAGCAGAATGTGAAATATAATCGATTTTGAATGTAGATATATGGAATGAAATTTTTATTTTTCCATGTTACACAAGGGAAAAAAAATGGAAAATGGGCCTTGGATGTAGAGGGTCAAATTGTCCTGTCTAAACATACTTTTCTACATTTTTAAAATATTTTTTTTTACATTTTCAATATAAAAAATACCTAAAAACACACTAAAAAAACGAAATTCTCCGTCAACTAGATTATACTACGAGGAAAAAAATTAAAAGGGCCATGTTAACTAAATCTCTGGCAATGGCATCACCATCATCGTTGATTTATGATGTGGAGGTCCAAAAATTAAATAATGTAAGAACCAAAATAATAATTGATCACATGCATCAATCATAGCTCGAGGCCAAATGGATCTTCTTTTTTTCATGTGATATACACTTCACCATGCTATCATCACCAATGGGAAATAAAAAATAAAAAATAAACCTGTATCTACAGGTGATGATTCTTCTGACTCTAATCTTATTTCAACCTTAATCATTATCATTTGAATCTACTACAGATTTTGCATTAGTTTACTAAAAGAAGAAATAAAAGTTCCTCTAATTTTTCTTAATAACTAACTAATACCAATAGTCACAAACCCTTTTTCGGGGGATGAATTTGAGTGGTCCAGTATTCTTTCTCTTACAAGAATACCTGAAACTAAAACTTACGTAACTTTAATTTTAGTATGAAATTATCATAAAAATACTTTATACGTGCAGAAAAGAAATCACATTTGTCGTAAGTTTCACTTCCAGGCATCATGATTCATGATGCATGCATAAAGATGGAGTATGTAATGTTTTTATTTTTACTTCATTTTTACAGGTGAAAATATAATAATAAATATTACAATCAGTAGTTAAATCACAATAATTTTTAATTTCAATTATGTTGGATTATCTCGAATTGAATTTTCATTTCATATTCGGGTGCGTGGCAAACGTGGGCCAAGATGAGATATAGGGGAATCAAGTTTGGTAGGAAGGGAATGACGACTGTTAGCACCGGCCTAGCCTCCCCCAACCCCAACCACCTTTTTTTTAGTTTTTTTTTTCCCCCCTCTAAAGCCTTTTTTTCAAAGGTTAATTTATAGGCCAATTGTCATGTCCTTAGTGGAAATGAGTCACCCATAATTTGACGTATTACGTTTTTGACACGTTTTGTTCCATTTCTTAATGAAAACTTTAATATTGGTGATTTTGTTGAAGAGTTTCCCGTATATATATTCCTTGATGAACTTGGAACCTAATCTCACATCATCAATTTTTTCTTGATGGGAATCAATTCTTAAACCTCCAAAAAAACTCCATTACAAGAATATTGCCACCAAACCCACGCCATTTTCTTAACTATATGAATTCTTTACTTGTAGTGATTTATCTAATTCATACTATGATTTACCCAACTGTAATAAAATTCGTCTAACAACAATATTCACGATAATGTTAAGGTATCTGAACACATACACAAAAATTCTTTTTAACATTACTTAAAAAACTATTGATGGATTTGTATGTATTGATTTCTAGTAACTACAAGATTTGTCTGGTCTTGGAAAATAAGAGCACATAAATGATTTCCTATATGATGATGATTATGGGAAAACATTGGTATTGGCAATGACTCCATCATTTATACAGCTGACTTAACGGATAAAAAACTCAAATCAAATCGTATTATTGATATGGTCTTGATTAATAATAATACTGATAACAATAGGCAGTCAAAGGTGAGAGATTGGCAGGCAACAGAAGAGCACAGATCGGAATCTGCCTCCATTGATTTAAATATAATTAACTGATGGCCCATGAATTAATCAAACATTCAAAGAAAAGGAGCCATCATATATTTTTTTTTTTTACAAACAAAATGATTCAAAATTACATGTTGATATTATACCCCTACCATATTTATTTTTGCCGACAAATTGAGAAATAATTTAATATGATAGATTAATTCACATTTTAATGGCAAATGTCAACAAAACTTTCAAACAAAGACGTGTAAAATATTTTAATTAGTGATTCATAATAGAAGTTATTTACTTAAGTAATAAGTACTATATATTTTATACGAAAATTAGAGCTTAAGTAACATCATTACATAATCCCGGTCTTAGCGGGGGTCGTGCGCAGTCAATTTCCTTAAACCCAAAAATATTTAATGAGAACATACATTTCCGAATTCCGACATTTTGCTGCACCGTAATTTCATAATCAGTTTTCTTACCAATAGAACAGCATAATTCGATTTAACAAGTACTAGTAATAATGATAGAAAAGAAACATTTCAGACAAAATTATAGCCTTTCCTAAACTTGTCCTTTTCTGATTCGCTCAATGGACTAATTATAAGTTTTTAACGTTATTTCCTTGTTTTTTGACACTTTACAAAAGAAAAAAAAAAGAATATTGAAGAGTGGAAAAAAAAAAAAAAAAAGGCTCCATGCGCTACAGTACCATAGCACAGCGTAAAAGCAAAAGATAGAGAGAGAAGGATCTAACCAGCTAAGCAACAATGGGGTTTGGGTTTTGTTGAGAGAGAACCGAAAGCTGTCGAGTCCTTTTCTTCTGTAGGAAGAGCTGCTTTTTGTTGAATTTTCAGTCCAATTTTGATACTTTCTTTTTTTTTCTCTCTTTTCTTAATTTTGGGTTGCTTTTCTGGTGAGTTTTTCTCTCTTTTCTATCTCAATTTTTTTTTTTTTCTCAGTTTACGGTTTGATCATGTGAAATTCAGTCGTCATCGGAGTAAACTAGGTTGTTGTATATGTCTTTCAAAGTGTAAAGTTTGGTTTTCGGTTGTATTTTGTACGCTAAGATCATTAAGAATAACTCTGTTTTGAGTTTTTCAGCTTTAGACTTCTAGGTAATGGTTATGATCTTTTTCATGTCTGAATTTTGCATTTGGATGGGTTTTGGTTTTGGTTTGTTTTGGGTGATATTACTGTTAATAATATGAAAAGATCCGATCTTTCTGCACCTTTATGGAAGTTTACTGGGAAATTGTGATGATCTGACTCAGTTGATCGGTTTTTCTTCTTTATTTTCAGTATATTGAAGACAATAGGCTGGCTGTTCTTTTACTTTCAACAATTTTGGAGATTTTGAGTTTCAATTTTCACTAATCAGGTGACCGGTTTGCATCCTCTGATCTTCTTACCTATATCATATTCAAGTTCGATCTTGTGTCACAGCTGATAACGTTTGATACTGATTATTATGTTTGTCGTCTTCTTGTCTTTTGTATTTTCTAGGACTAGGTTGGAACCAACTGTGTAGAATTGTGAGATTTTAACACCCAATTCTGCCGGTTGAAACCGAATTATCAGTTTCAGAATTCTTCCTCCGTTTTCTTTTTTGGCGGTGAAGAAAGAGTTTTGGTAGTTCCAACAAATTTGGTGGCAGTATAGTTGGAACCATGGCGACATTTTCACATACGAATTCCAGGCGGATGTACTCTTGGTGGTGGGATAGTCATATTAGTCCCAAAAATTCCAAATGGCTTCAGGAGAATCTCACAGGTATTGTTGTTGATCGCATTTTCTCCTGAATTACCTGCATTCTCAAATTCAACTCTTTTACTTCTCTTTCCCCCTTTTTGAAGTACTGTGGTTTATGAGCAAAATATAAATTTTCAGTGTCTTTGAGTTCATAGTTTGAGACTCGAGTCCTCTTTGATGCTTGCAGCTCAGGCATAAGTATATTATCACTCACAGCCATGCTCAATAATTTGCAATTGTTTCTGATGTGCAATGCTAATATATGTCTGCTTTCCTTGCAAGTTGATCCCTTAGGTGATGGCTAGAAAAGCAATGATTACTTCTATGTTTCTTTTGTTATGTTTACGTATTTGAGTTTCTTTCTGTTGACGGAATATGCCTTCTTCATGTGATTTAATGAGTTCTAATTTACTTGCAGACATGGATGCAAAAGTCAAATCGATGATAAAGCTCATCGAAGAAGATGCTGATTCATTTGCTAGGAGGGCAGAGATGTATTACAAGAAACGTCCAGAGCTCATGAAGATGGTGGAAGAGTTCTATCGTGCATACCGTGCACTAGCTGAAAGATATGATCATGCAACAGGGGTAATTCGTCATGCTCACCGTACTATGACAGAAGCATTTCCAAATCAAGTTCCCCCTATGCTTGATGATTCGGGGACTGAAAGTCAGACACCCGATATGTCCACCCCTGCACGGGGCTTTTTCGAGCCTGATGACTTGCAAAATGAATCGTTGGGTCACTCAGATTCTCATTTCAACGATGCTAAGAGGAATGGCTCTAAATTTGTCGAGGGGAAGGTGAGGAAGAGCCTCAAGTTTCATGAGTCGGTAGATTCTCACCAAAAACATTCCCTGGCAAACTCTGAGTCGGATCAGCCTAAAGAATCTGAGGAGATCCTGAGTTTAAAGAAGGCCCTTGCTGAGCTTCAAGCAGAGAAAGAAGCCGGCCTTTCTCAGTACAAGCAGAGTTTGGAGAAATTGTCAGCACTAGAGTCACAAATTTCGCGTATCCAGGAGGATTCCAAAGGACTTGCTGAACAAGCCAGCCAAGCTGAAGCTGAAGCTCAGTCTCTGAAGGAAAACTTGGCTAAGTTAGAAGCTGAACGCGAAAGTAACCTTTTGCAGTATCGCCACTGCTTGGAAAAGATATCTGGCCTCGAGGATTCTGTGTCTCATGCTGAAAAGGATGCTGAGGAGCTTAACCAAAGAGCTATTAACGCTGAAACCGAAGCTCAATCAGTTAAAGATGAACTCGCTAAAGTATCAGCCGAAAAAGATGCAGCTCTTGATCAGTATGTGAGTTCCTTGGAGTTCATTGCAAACCTGGAGCACAAGTTAAAGTGTGCTGAAGAGACTGCAGCAAAGTTTAAAGAGAGAGCCGAGAAAGCTGAAAATGAGGTTGAACGGCTTAAGCAATCCATAACCAAATTGAGAGAGGAGAAAGAAGCTGCAGAACTTGAGTATCACCAGTGCATGGAAACCATTTCAAGGTTAGAGAATAACCTCTCTTTGGCTCAGGAGGAGGCACAGAGGCTCAAAACCGAGATTGAGAAAGGAGTCACTGATTTAAAGGGCTCTGAGGAGCAGCGTCTTCTGTTAGAAAGAACAAATCAATCTCTTCACTCGGAGTTAGAAGCATTGATACTGAAGACAGGAAGTCAAAGTCAAGAACTTACGGAAAAGCAGAAGGAACTTGGAAGGCTGTGGACTTGCATACAGGAAGAGCGATTGCGTTTTGTGGAGGCTGAAACCGCATTCCAAACTTTGCAGCATTTGCACGCTCAAGCTCAGGAAGAACTGCGATCATTGGCCTTCGAGTTGCAGAATAAGGTTCAAACTCTAGCAGAAACAGATACTCAGAAGAAAAATTTGCACGATGAAGTTCTGAAGGTGAAAGAGGAGAATAAATCCCTCAATGAGTTAAGTGTATCCTCAGCCATCACAATAAAAGATCTGCAGAATGAAATCTCTAACTTGACTGAAGCCAAAGGGAAACTTGAGGAGGAGGTGGAACTTCGAGTAGACCAAAGAAATGCACTCCAACAAGAGATCTACTGTATGAAAGAAGAATTGAATGATTTGAACAAGAAAAACTCAACCTTCATGGCGCAGGTGCATGCAACAGGACTAGATGCGGACAGCTTCGGTTCAGCAGTGAGGGAATTGCAAGATGACAACTCCAAATTGAAAGAAGCTTGCGAGAGGGAGAGAAATGAGAAGTTAGCTCTTTTGGGAAAACTGGAAATCTTGGAACATCTTATAGAGAAAAATTCCATGCTGGAGAATTCCTTATCAGATTTGAATGCTGAACTAGAAGCGGTTCGGGAAAAGATACAATCTCTGGAAGAATCTTGTCAGTGTCTAGTGGATGAGAAATCTTCCCTTCTTGATGAGAAGGCATCGTTACAAGTTCAACTGCAAGTTGCCAGTGAAAATTTGGGAGAACTCACAGAGAAGAATACTGCTCTAGAAAACTCCCTTTGTGATGCGCGTGATGAACTTGAAGTGCTAAAGACAAAGTCCATGAACTTGGAGGAATCCTGCAATTTACTGGCCAATGAAAAGGGTAGAGTTGCTGCTGAAAAGGATATTTTGACTGGTCAATTGGAAAGCAACCAAATGAGACTGGAAAACCTGGAAAACAGATATGCAGAAATGGGAGAACGATATTCTGCTCTAGAGAAGGAGAAAGAGTTATCTGTTGTTAAGATCCAAGAGTTAGAGACTTCTTTGGCTGTACAAAAGCAGGACTACCTCAATCTTTGCCATGCGAATGAGATACACTTGGCTTCCATGAAAGATGAGATGCAACTTTTGCAAGATGAAATTAAATTCACAAAGACAGAACTGGAGATGGAATTGGATAATAACTTTGAGTCTCACACAGAGGTTTTCATTTTGAGGAGATGTGCTCGAGATCTAGAGGAGAAGAACTTATCTCTATCAACAAAGAATCAGGAACTTTTGGAAACAACAATATCCTTGGAGGGTATGCTTACCAACTTGAAGCAAGATAATATGAATCAGAAACTAGAGATAGTGTCCCTGTCTGATCATGGCAGCACTCTGAGGAAGGGCATAGATAAGTTGCTTAAAGCTCTAGACATTGTTTTAGAGCATGAATATGATGGTAGGAGAGGGCAGGACCACATTTATCTGAATCACATCTTAAGTAAGCTTGAAGATATCAAAACCTGTTTCTGTAAAACTGAGGAAGAAACTCTGCATCACGCTGTTGAGTTCTCTGTTCTTCTTGCGATGCTTGGAGATCTGGCATACCACTTAAAAAATCTTGAATCGGAGAAATGTAGCATTGAACAGGAGTTCAGTTCCAGGAGCAGAGAATTGTTAGCTTCCCAAAATGAGGCTCTCATGCTGCATCAGGTAAAAGAAGAAATGAAAATGAAAGTCATGGAGGGCGAGGAAACACAGAAAGCCCTACAGACGCAAATTTCAGATTTGTGGCAGAGGGTAATGGATTTACAAGGGTCTTGCCAAGATTTAGAGCGAGGAAATGTTGAAATTCTTAGAGAGAAGGAATCCTTGACAAATGAGTTCTTACAGTTGGAGAAAAACTCTCAGGTTCTGGAAGTGGAAAATTCCGCTTTGTGCAGTGAAATTTTGTCTCTGGATTGTTTTTCTATCTTGTTGAGGAATTGCATTGGCGAGAAGTCTGTGGAGTTCAGCAAGCTTGTTAAACAGCTACACAATCTTAATGTTGACAATGATGATATTAGGCAAAGATTGTACGCAACCGAGCAAAGATTGGAGGAGTTACTGATTCTGAAAGAAATGGAACTGCAGAAACTCCGTGAAGAGCATCAACATACCAAAATCCAGGAACAATCACTACGCTCTGAGCTGCACGTGGTGAAAAACGAGGCTGACATTTGGGAGGCTCATGCTTTAGACACCTTTGTTGAACTGCAGATTTCAAATATCTTTCAAGTGCTGTACGAGGAGAAGATTCACGAGCTTACTAAAACTTGTGAGAGTTTCAAAGATGAAAATGCAACAAAAGACACTGAACTCAAGTGTCTGAGAGAGAGAGCAAGTGCACTGGCAAGTGAAAATGAGGGCCTTAATGCAAAGTTGGCTGCTTTTGTCCCTGCTATTGCTTTGTTAGGAGCACACATGTTGTCCTTAGAAGAGCAGACCTGTCTTCAAGGACATCCCGAGGTATCTGAAAATGCAGACCTGAAGGTATTGCCTGATTTATCGACTTTTATCTGTGACACATACTGGCTTGATTTCTTTTATGGTTGCTAACTTGCTATAAATTCCTTCATTGCCTGCATGTAGGAACTGCATCTATTTTAATCAAATTAATAATCATCTTCTGGTACATGCTAATTAAAACCTTATTGTTCAACAGTTGCCTGGTCCTAATAGTTGAAATTAACTGCCGTGTGTTGCCAAAGTAGCATGTATACCTAACTTGGAAATATAACATTTGCCTGATTTCCATGTCTCAGGATGATGCTACATTGGGCGATCATGCACGTGGAAACAGCACAAATCATAATGAAGTAGTGGATGATCCGCTTTTACATTTACAATCTCTGCAGAGGAGAATTCAATTCATCGAGGAGGCAGTTACTTCCAAAGAGCAACTCATGTCGCTGGAAAACCAAAGTGTACATGCAGAGCTGGAAGCTGCAATGAAACTGATTGCAGATTTGAAATCTGAGAACAGCCAGCGCAGGAGAAATTCTAAGCCGATGTCAGAAGTGGACAATGGACTTTTAACAAAAGACATCATGCTCGACCAGGTATCTGAATTTTCACCCTATCGAAGTAGTAGGAGAGAGCAGGTTGACCCTGATAGCCGAAGTCTCGAGTCGTGGGAAACCATCGATCAGGATGGCAGCATTGATCTCACTGTAAGCAAGACAAGTAAGATGGTGAACCCATCAACTGACAGAACTGCTAGCTTCCATCGGGTGAAATCAGCAAAGAAACAGAAAAATGACCTCCCTACTGTGGAAATACTGGTTGAAAAGGAGCTGGGAGTGGACAAGTTAGAGATTTCCAAGAGATTTAGTGAGCCTCTTCAGGAAGGGAACAAAAGGAAGGTCTTGGAAAGGCTTAATTCTGATGTCCAGAAATTGACGAATCTTCAGATTACCGTGCAGGACTTGAAGCGAAAGCTTGAGGTTATTGGGAAGAGCAAAAAGGGAAAAGCTATAGATGAATGTGATATTTTAAAGGAGCAGCTGGAAGAAGCAGATGCAGCAATCTTAAAGCTATTTGATCTCAATGGCAGATTGACAAAAAATGTTGAAAGTGGTACTCCCTTGTCTTCTCACCATTCAAAGTCATCTTCGATGGATTCAGATGAAAATGGAAGCTCGAAGAAGAGGAAAGTAACAGAACAGGCACGGAGGGTTTCAGAGAGGATCGGGCGGTTGCAGTTGGAAGTGCAAAAGATACAGTTTGTCCTTCTGAAACTGGATGATGAAAAAGATGGAAAAGGCAAAAGCAAAGCTGCTGAGACAAAAAGAAGAGTTCTGCTCAGAGACTATCTCTATGGTTATGGAGTTATAAGATCTAGCCACAGGCGAAAGAGAACTCCCTTCTGTGGATGCGTCCAGCCTCGGACCGAAGGAGATTGATCAAGCATTTGCTTTCTTACTATGTTTATTTTGATAGCCTAATGTTTGGTTAGAATAGCTTTGTATACTTTATTTTTCTTCCATTTCTGTGTCAACTGAGCACCGGTGAGAGTTCAAAACCACTGGTGGTTAGGAATTGTATTATCCCTTTCTAGCCAAAGTGTTGTAAATCTTTGCCTCTTACCTCTAAAGATAAGATACTGCGACTTTCGCTCAAGATCGTATGCAGCGGGTTTGATTAATTATCCTGTAGAATGATGAAAAGGAATGTTATGTAGGCTTTGTGATATGTTAGATATATGAATAACGCATTAAACGCAGTCATGGTCTTCCGTGGTTGCATCTCATTGCAACTACTGCTGGATTTAATCTTTTCGAAGACTACATATCATTAGACTGGAAACCAAGTTACAATTGGATATTCACGATAAACTCAAGGATCTATAATTCTAACATTTAAATGTGCTAAAAACTTACAATGTTACTGATTCGGTAGAATGAGCAACAATTGGGGACTAGTAACTTTAAGTTTGCACTCGAAATCCATGGAACACATAGCTTAGAAGTATCAGGCCCCAATACCACAAAACGAAAAAGAAAAGTAACATCTATGGATAATACTTCCCTATAAATAGAACTAGGTCATTCATTTGTGGCAATCAACAATATTTTCCAATGGAACTTCAATTCCTGGAGAGATAATCAGAACGTACATATTTACACAGTACATTTGATCAACACAACAATGATAGATTGAAAATTCATTAAATGAGTACATCACAGAAATGCAGTTGATGCTTACCTACCACTTTTCCCTTCTAAATGGAGCAAGTGATTGGCGAGATTGTCCCTCAATGTCTTGCCCAATGGGGTAACTTGCTTACATTTCTGTTCAACATAACCTGAGTCATGATGACAGGACAAGGCAACATTTGACTGAGAACCGTCTCCGCAGTCAATGATAATATTATGAAGCAAACAACACACTAAGACAATGCTCGGGAGTTTCCGCTTATCAGGTCTCCACATAACCTTGTTTAGGATTCTCCAACTGCCCTTCAGCTGCGAGAATGCCCTCAGTGCTACTGATTTTGTAGCCTCGTGCATCTTATTGAAATTCATCATAGCATCAGACAAGTCATTGTTATCTTCTTCGTAAGGAGTTATGAGCCATGGCAGAAGAGGATATCCGACATCACCTACTATATATTCCCTCACACTGCCGCCATCAGAAGATCTTTTGACAATACCATTCATACGATCACCAGACTCGCAAAGCTTGAAAATCCCAGAAAACTTCAGCAGCCTTGAAACAGTCATGCCACCAGGCCAACCCGTCACAATATCTAAGAATCTCATCTCATTATCAACGATACCCTGTACATACATACTGAAATTTTTCGCTTGATCACACCAGTCATCCGAAGTTTGAACAGCAGGAAGCGTCATAACAATGTGCGTTGCATCAATGGCACCACAACAATTAAGCAAGCCGAAAGACGCTTCAAACGCAGATTTTATTTTCTCCATCCGATTGGAACTAGGCCAAGTAAGGTGATGTTTGGCGCGTTCTTCCAGCGCCTCGATGAATCTCCAAGTCACCTGCGAAACAGTGGACTGCCCTACTCCAAAGGAAGCTCCAACCGAAACCTGAGACTCACCGGAAGCTAATCTTCTCAATGCAATTGCAACTTGCTTCTCCACACTGAGAAGCCTTCCTTCGATATTAATAAGTCCTGAAGGCGGCCTCGAAATAAGGTCTTCCCTTACAAGCGAGCATATGTACTCAAAAGTCTTTTTCGACATTCGAAAATAATACTTGAATCCTTCCTCCTCATCTGAAGGTACATCTGCACATATATTGCCAATTCTCATTTAAAAATCCAACTTCTAAACACAAGCCCTTTAGTATAGTTTAGTTCTACGTAACGAATTCCTTCAAAATGATAACAATTTGGGCATCTTAGAACACTTACATGAAAACCCGAGTTCATAATACATCAATCATTTGCCTTGTTCAAATGATTGAAACAATCTAGTTGGGTTCTAAAATTTCAGAATGAAAAGGGAAAAAAAACTGTAAATTGAAGCAATCAAATTGGAGAATGGGTACCTGGGATTGAAGAGTTCTTGCTCCAGAAAGAATCCCACCACTCAGAATCAATGGCAGCTCCGTTCTCTGCGGGAATTGGTCTTGCAGTAGTGTTGGACTTGCCATTTTTGTTTTTGATTTTCTTCAACTTCTTCGGATCCTTCTTCGTTTTCTTGACTTTCTTTGGAGGTGCCATATTTTCAGATTAACCACCAAAACTTTCCCTTTCACTTTCTGATTGGCCAGATTGTTGTCTGAATAGTTACCACCCAATTTAGAACAAGGCCCAAGTTAGTCTAAAAAGTTACAACGGGCCTAATGTCTTTAACCTTTTGTGTTTTTTTTTGGGTACGGGCCGTTCTCGTTAAGCCTTTTTAAGTAGTACTCTTTTCACCCAGAAGAAGAAGAATAATAATAGTAATTCATTCTACTGCTGAAATTATCATTTGAGATTATATTCCGTTTTCTTTTCTTTTTCGTTTTTTTTTTGAAACAAAGATTATATTCCTTCAATTTTTACTCCTTAGGAAGTCAAAATAAATAATAAGGACTTGAGAAATCGATTTTAAGATGTTTCGAGATTCAATCCCATTAGAATTTTATTTCTTGTTTCCATATTTGTAAAATGTTCATTATTAATAACAGTGAGTAATCCCTTTCAGTCTTTTGAATTTTATTTTACATATATTTATAAATGTGTGGACTCACAAGGTTTTTTTTTCTTTTTTTCTTAACAAAATAGTTGACCCAACTTAGATTAAAAATTTTAAAACGACAAGCCCAGCTTAGTTTGGATGGATTGTATAGTCGGACACAATCATTAAATTAAAACTGTAATTTTGAGAGAAAAAATATAGTCCATGTTGCAAAAAAAAAATGTATTCTGACATTTCTGCGTGACAAATCATAGAGACGCGGCTGACATTAAGTGATATGAAATTATTAACTAACCAGCCAAATTCTAGTTAACAAGTCACATTTTGCTCATTTCAGGAATTAAGTTGTCATAATTAATTATATTATTTTGTTTGCACATAGGGTACACATATTATGTTTAATAATAGGCCGTATTTTATTTTATGCTCTTATAATTACAAACAAAAATTTATAATATGATCATATATATATATATATATGTACGTATATATGTGGGGTGTGTGTGTGTGTGTCTATAATTCAGTTAATTTGAATAAAGAACATGTGTAATGCTCGTGCACGATTTATAGAGTCGCTCCATTTTGATTCAGTAGACCCATTTAGACAAATATAGAATTAAGAAAAATAGGTAATATAATGTAAATGGTTAGTTTTGAGTAATTCATCTAATATTGTGAAATTGGGAGTCGTATTCAATTAAATGCTCTTAATGTTTAGTGATAATAATGAGAGTATCTTAAAGAATTTATAGATAAAATTAATATTTATGTCTGACGTGGGACTAAATTTTAGAATATCCACAATCTTTGTCATCTCTACGAGCTGATGTTGTTTCTACTTACTCCAGTTGTGTTGCTCTAATTGTTGCTAATGTTGTTGGTGTTGCTCCCCTTTACTGCACGTCTGCTTTCTTCTTGCTCTCCTATTCCAATTTGCATTGATATCTTCATTTTATTTTCCTTTTTTTTAAAAAAAAAAGAGTTTGTCAAGAATGACAATACTTTTTAGGATGGGTACTGCTACATTCTTGTCGTTGATCGCAATAATTTTGATTCTGATAATGAACTTGCAATACAGGTCCGTGGAAGAAAATTATCTCCCGTAAATTGCCCATAAGACGTCAAGTGGGATGTCAACTTATTGCATGCATTGCAGGTATTATTTGGACGTGTATAGCCAGAAACTATCTGATAAGTTATATCAGATATGTTATCTGTCAAATAATAGTGGTATTCCTATTAATTATAATGGCGGTATCAGTGTCATCTTCCCAAAAAAAAAAATGGAACATGAAATAATTGGAAAAAAAAAAAGGAAAATAAAAATTGTTTTGCAATGAGCACTTGAAGGAAGAATAAGCCTATTGCACCAAAGGCGGTTGGCTGCGCCAAGAACCGAACCGTGAACGTCGACTGTGATGTATGGATTTCTCAAAGGGAGGTTCTCTGTTTCAGCTGTACCCCCAACCAGAAGTCGCATTTTAAATTTCAAAAAAAAAAAAATGGAATTACAACAATTCATCAAAGGGAAGGGACATTTATTGTAGTTTTCTCCGCTACCTTTATCGTCCAAAATGGTGGAACTGTGTTAGTTTTGTACTCTCTCCATTCCAATTCAATAGGGAAGAGACATAGTGAAATAGGCACTATAATTGGTTAATGACTCAGGTAAAGATCAAACAGAACACAGCCGCTGCGACTGGAAAGCAAGGAACAAAGCCGCTGAACAGAGAGAAGAACAAGAAAAAAACGAGCCGAGAATAAGAACCGACTGGGAAAGACATCCGAGCAGAGAAGAAACTCCGAGCAACACACAGGATCGGCATTATAATTCTGAAGTAGTATTATGCTACAAACAGTGGACAGCCAGTGAAAAACAGTAATGACGGAAAGTGGCAAACATGCGGCAGCCCAATGAAATTTGGATTTTCAGTTTCAGTACAAATTGAACTAAAAATGAAAATCCAAGTTAGACAATAATTTTAGGACAAAGGGAATACATTATTCATTCACAAGTCTTATTCATTCATAAACATAGTACGTACTACATTATTACAAATAATAGAAAAGGAGATGCATGATATGAATACTAATGAAGTAGACACAAAGTCTTATTCATTCAGAGTAATACATTATTACAAAATTGTATTATTATTAGTACATTTGGATCAATGCTCGTTACCAATTCAACGATTTGAGCAAAGGAAATGAAACCTTGTAGAACCACATATATGCTCACCGTGATTTTTACGTGTGATAATTGATTATCGTGTTTTTTACAGTCACACGTGTAACAAAGTCGATTGACGTCCCTCTTCCATTCAGTGCCATCCCTCGGTTTATCAAGAGAAACATCACGGCCGCAGTCAGCTGGCATTGAGCAACCGTGTTGTTGAGGGATTCGGGCACAAAAATTAGACTCCGCTAGGCAAGTTTTCACTTGTCACCGCCGCCCAGTCATTTTCGTCCCCGCAGATTAACTCCTCCATCTTTTTGAGGGGTTGGTAAAACGGAATCCATCCACACTATTACCTTTGCGACCACAAACCGCAAGAAGAATGACTTGGGGATTGTACACGCAGTTATCTTAAAGACTGAAACTATAAAATTCTCTTCATAGTTAAATTGAAATGACTTGATATTTCTACTATCAAATAAAGGTGACTACAAAATAATCTACACAAAATTATCACCAAGATGCCATATTTTAACATAAAATTCAAACTAAAGCATTTAGACATTTGGTGCATCAGAATTAGCGTGCAAAGTATTTTTGTATAAGAAGATACTTATATGATTTATTTCTACACCAAATTTGGTGTAAAATGTAATGCAATGATTGGAGTTATTCTAAATAATATTAAAATTTTAACTATCAGGCAAGATTCTAGTTAACAACTCACATTTTGCTCATTTCAAGAATTAAGTTGACATAATTTAGTTACATTATTTTTTTTGTACATAGGGTACACATGTTATGCATAATAATGGGTCATCTTTTATTTTATGCTCTTATAATTAATTACATGCACAAATTTATAATATGATGATTATATATGTGTGTTTATAATTCACTTAATTTGAATAAAAATATGTGCAATGCTCGTGCACGATTTGTAGTGCAGACCCCATATACAGGCCCGTCGTTTGGACGATATAGGTGATGAAGAACACTACAATGTATATCACATAAACATAAAGGATCAGTCACAAGTCTCTCTGCATCCTGAATCAAGACGGATCTATTCTCTTTTGTATACCAACTAAAATGTATGTTTCTCGCACACGTTTAGAGATAATAATTCGTGCACTGATACTCTTGCTAAGGTGTCTTTCTTTGTAGTGTATAATGAAAGTATAAACGATTAAAAAAATAATAGTAAATGTTAACAGGGATGTGGAAAAAGTGAATTATTTTATTAAATTAATATATAAGTTGTGCTATGCCACCACAGTACAAAATACAGTCTAATAAACTCTAAGCCCACAACTCATTTCAACCACTTGAGCAATAGTGATAATAACAAGTAATGCGATGCAAAAATGATACAATGGTTTTAACTTTCTCACTGTATTTCCTTTGATAAATAAACGTTTCTGTTAGGCAAGAAACACAATCGTAGCACCAAATCTGGTCGTTCCAAGCACTGTAATCCTGATTTTGCTTGCAATTATGTGGCTTGTCGCAGCATCCGTGTTGGTCAAAATTCTCAATAACCATATAGTTCATTCCAACTGACACAACCACCCTTTCTTTATGATGTCTTTCTTGTATGTAGGGGAGACAGAGAATTTTATAACAAGTAATAAAGATATAACAACCAGAACGAAGACCATTTGGCAGGATAGGTATATCATGTAGCCTCCCAAATAGGCAGCAAAAAAGAAAAATCAAATAGAAATTACTATGCATGCGGCTAAAAAGACAGCCAGTGAATACGTTTAGTGAAATATACAAATTCAAAGTACCTTTGTAAGGTAGACACTTCAGTGCCCGGTATGATTAAATCCACATTGAAAATGATTAAGGCACTAATTGCCATTGCCATAGTGACTAGTGCCAAAATCATGTGAAAATATAGCGTGCCATTAAATGTAAACTCGGGAAAAACTTGAATGGGATGTAAAATGGCGTGGGATGTGGGATAAACTCGGAGAATAATATATATTCTTCTTCTTGTTCTTGTTCTCTTTCGTTCTTCTATGTAAAGATGAGAAGGGGAATTCTGCAATCAAGATCGATCCCTTATTAATGTTTCAGGCTTTCTGTTGGTTTTAGGTCCAAAAGCCGTTAATACTAGGATTAAAATTTATATTTATTGCCAACGTGTTTTAGGAAGCTAAAAGGTCACACACAATAAAACAATTATTTGAAATAGTTAAGGAATTAATTTATGTGATAAATTAATCATAAGAACTTATTAATAAATGAGTCATGGGCTTTATGGTAATCATCTAAACCCATAGACTTATGTATAAATAAGTCACAGACACAAGTTCCGGAATTAATCTGTCGGTTCCAAAAATCCTAGTTATAATCCAGAGAACTAGCCGTCATGCCTTGTGTCTGTATTCTAAGAATTGTTTTGTGGATACCGTTAGAAGATGGACACTTGAACAGCTTTGTGATCAAACTTCACTATTTGTTGATCGTGATTGTTGAATTAGCTATTAAAAGTACACAATTCCGAACTGTTTATATTATTCATAGATTATAAAGTGATCTTAGCATAAAATTAATCTGTGTTTATTCCGTTGCGTTAGAATTGATTTACTTAGATCGACAACCTCATTTTTCATTTTGGCAGTGACCTAGGTCCATCTCACACTAGTTTTCATCAACCTAGTTTTCTATTTTGGCACTAGCCTAGGTCCATTTCACACTCCTTTTCATGATAGTTACTTCATGAAAATCATGCACAATCAAGATCTCTGGTTTGGCTTTTCAATTTCCTCAACATGAAAGTAGCGTTTATTGCAAGTTATAACTATCAAATCGTCCAATATAATGACAGAAATAAGTACAAGAATTTAAAAGTTTCTTCCAAAGGGTGTCAATTTCCCAACCCAAAATTCACATAAACTCTAAAGCACTTTAGTTCCAAGTGTCATTCTCATAGTAATCTCTTTTGGGAGAGGAGAAAATTAAGTCTTGTTCGTCTAACTCTCTTTTTGTCCTTTTGTCTCATTTTACCTTTTAAAACACTTTTCAAATACAAAATTCAATATCATCCAAACAATTTTTTATTTTACTTTTTAAAATTTATTTTAAAAATTATTTTTACACAAGTTTTATCTACAACCATCGGACCACCTTCATCGCCGGCTAGCTGGATTCCGGGCGGCTGGTCGCCGGCCGGCGACGGTCCGGCAGCGGCGGCGGTGGTGGAAGTGGTCCCGTAGTGGTGTAAAAATATTATTATTTTATTTAAAATAATACCCAAACAATCTTTAAAATTTTCTCTTAAAACATATTTTAAATCACATCTCAAACTCAAATAAAAAACTAAAACAAATAATTGTCCATACAAGCCCTGAGAATCTTGTAAACTCGAAATGTCTGCTCAGAATGTGGTAAGATAATGTTACATTTGTACAAACTTGTGAAATTTGGACTTTTTAACCTTTAGAACAAATGTAGCTGGCACATTTTTTTTTTCTATCAACAGGAAAGAATTAACATGGAGTAAAGAAAACTGATCAAATAAAAAACAGAGAGTTTGTGTAAAATAATTGGGAGTAAATTGCTCAAAGGGTGCTTTACATTTGACAAAAAACTTATTTTGGTCTTTTACATTAATATTTCACTGGTTTGGTCTTTTACACATGTGTTTTACACTAATTTAGTCCTTTTTACTTTTTTTTGACCCTTTACATTTGAGGGTCTTTGGGTTGATCATTTTTTGGTCAAGTCAACAAAGGTATTTTTGGTAACTTATAATTTTTAAAATTTTAAAAATACTAAAAAACCAAAAATTGATTAAAATAATATTAAACATATTGTTTTATTTTATAATTAATTATTAAAAATAGAAAAAAAATTCAAAGTTCAAAATTATTTTTGTCCGAAATTTGAGTTATTCTTTACCACGGGGGCCTCATACGTCTTCTTTATCGTTAGTCTGTAATTTTTTTCTTTTTGAATATACCCTAGTCTGTAATTTTTCTCTTCTTGAATATACCCTGTTGATTAAAATAAAATTAAACATATTATATTATTTTTTTCCTTCTTGAATTTTTTTCTTCTTTACCCTTAGTCCGATTTCTTCTTGAGTATAAGATCGGGGGGTTTGAAATTTGGTTAGGTGTTTGATCAGGGAGAGAAAAAAAAATTACAAAATAAGGGTAAAGAAAAAATCACGCGGGGGGCCCACATGATAAAAAAGAATAACCAGATTTTGGATTTTTTTTGAAGTTACAATTTTTTATCATTAATTATAAAGTTAATATAATATTTTTAATATTATTTTAATCAATTTTTAGTTTTTTATTATTTTGAAAATTTGAAAATTGTAAGTTACCGAAAATACCTCTGTTGACTTGACTAAGAAATGGTTAACCCAAAAACCTCCAAATGTAAAGGATCAAAAAAGTAAAAATGACTAAATTAATATAAATTACATATGTAAAGGACCAAATCAGTAAATTGTTAATGTAAAAAACTAAAATAAATTTTTTTGCCAAATATAAAAGACCATTTTAGCAGTTTACTCAATAATTAGAAATTTCTTTTAAATTTAAATGATAAAAAAAAATTGAGCTCATTATATCGTCAGTTGTTGCTGATGGCTATCCAAACAGTTTTTGGGCCCAACTCTCTCTATCCAAATATTTAATCATATCATCATTGGTTGCTCAAAAAACTCAAAAGCCTCAGTCTTTCTATCCTCATTAGGTTTCATTTCCTTGCCCGATCCAGAAAAGTGGCATAGTTTCACTCGATGGGTTGGTTTATAGGCTATGGGAAAATATCAACAGAAATATTGCTGGCCTAAAGAAATTGGTGAAGCTATACACCCGCACTAAATATTAAATACGATTCTTTTGCAGTAAAAGAACACCCAAGTTTTTTAAGTAAGTTCGTCTGGCAATTTAATAAACCAACTTCCAGCAGAAGCTCAGTAAACCATAAAGAACAGATAATGCAGCCCTCTTTTACACACAGTGGTAGATTAGTCCAATATAAACGCAAATGGGAGCAACAAAGCCGAGTTAAGATTAGTGTTTGCCTGGGCCTGCGCAGTTTGGTGATGAAAGATTTCTATGATTCAATCATTAGTGTTGGTGGACAACACTTTGATACTTATTACTCCCTCTGTCCCAAAATTATTGTCCAATTTGAGATTTCACTTTTAGTACAATTTGAACTAAAAACGAAAAGGACAATAATTATGGGACGGAAGGAGTATTAATCAGGGTTGTACCACTAAATATACACATGAGATAAGTAACAACCCTAGTTCAAAATCGCGTCTAAATTGTTGTATATCAACTATCAAGGTGCCATTTGCAATCTTCCAAGTTAGTTCATTTTATAAGTTAAAAACTGATAATTTATTACGGTTACTTAACTAAGAATGTGCTTTATACATATTTTTAACTTGACAACAATTTGTAAGCTTCGAAATTTGAAATTTTTATTTATTTATAGCAATTGTCGAGATGTCAAGTTAATTAACTGAAACAAGGACCTCTGTCCTCGAAAATCCTTCACTACTTATCACCTAATTCCATCCATCCACCTTTATACACTATTGCTCCATTTCCCTGATCCATCCGTCTCAGGTTTTGGCTTATAAGTATGAAGCATAAAAGAACAAGCTTCCACCGCATCTCCCACTGTCAAAAATATCCACTCGGGACCAATTTCCTCGACAAATTTCGCCTTGTTGATTTTCTTCATTACTTCAGCCCCCGGATTCGCCAATACAAGCTGAATGTGGCATTCAATTAATTTCACACCAGTTAACCCCAAAAAAAAAAGGTAAAAAATTGACATAGAATCCACCAAACATTGTGACAAATTAATGCCTGATTTGGGTAAGAGTTAACTCACCTTGAGCCCGGTTCGATCAAGTTTCTTTTTAACCTCTTGAAGCATTTCAATCCCACTGGTATCAATGTTACCCACAGCTGGCAATGAAAACAATTTATACACACATCAATCATTATCATCATCATCAATTAGTCCGTGGAACATTTACACATTTTTATAGTGTTGTAACTCAAAGATATATACACTCACCACTCATATTTAGTATTACATACTGCAGGTTGCTTTCTCCACAAGATTTCAACCTGTCTTCTTCTTCGTCGATCCATCTCGCAATTCTATGAGCCCAAAAAAAAAAAAAAAAGAAAAACCATACAGTCACCAAATTAGTTTAATTGATCGTTTTTCGCCATCTCAATGAGTTCGCAATTAGTCCATTTATTATCCGTGATATGATAGAAATATGTGGTTGAATATTTTGTTACCTTTCTCTCAGGTAGCTGGAATTGGCAAAGTATATAGGTGCATCAATTTCAAGTATGAGTACTCCAGGAACGTTTCTGGCATTAGGATAATGGTCAACACTTCGATAGAGTTTGGTGTCTGGAATGTTACCCAAAACTAACGTCCTTGGTCTTGCAATGAACAACAAAACTCTTAGAACCGATAGCGTTACCTAAAACAACAAAATGTACCATTCATTAGTGAAATCGATCTTTAGATATCAAAATACAACTTTGAATCACTTAGATATTATGTGGATTATAGTGCATACTGCAATGACCAAGCCAATTTCGACGCTTCCGAATACCACACCAACGTAAGCACTAATGCAGACGAAGAAGTCGAATTTGTCAATCTGCCATAGATGGATCGCTGCTTCGTAGTCTATGAGGCCGAGCATGGCCGCGATTATAATCGCCGCCAACACCACGATGGGAGTGTAGTGGAATAACGGCGTCAAGAACAATAGCGTCAGCATCACAGCGATTGCCATAACGATGTTTGATACTGCCGTTTTACAGCCTGCGTTGAAGTTGACTGCCGATCTTGAAAATGGTCCTGTAATTTGTCACATTTGTGTGTAACAATTATTAGTAAAGTAGCACTAATTATATCGATTTAATCATCCCATGTAAGTATCAATTCACATAAAAATTTTATCTATTTTTTGAGCATCATTCTAATTTAATGGCAATATGGGTGTAGTGACAAAGAATGAAGGATGGGGGAAACAAAAATAATTTACCGGTGGTGAGATAGCAATAAGTGAAAGAGCCAATTATGTTCATGGTTCCAATCGCAATCATCTCTTTGTTCCCATCGATATGGTAATTCTTGAACATGGCAAAACTTCTTCCCACCGCAATTCCTTCCTGCATGCGCGTAATCATATCTTAGCTTAATTAACATACTCCCTCCGTCCCATAATTATTGTCCACTTTGTCCAAAAAATTTTGTTCCAAAATTATTGTCCAATTTGACTTTTTATGAATCAAGTTACACATTTGTCCTTAGTAAAAAACATCATTCATAAAATCTTAGTGGTTAAATAATTACTTATGTAGGGGTATATCCGGTTGTTTAAGGTAAAATATAATTAAATTTGACCAAAAATAAAATCTTTCATTTTAGTAAAACTGGACAATAATTATAGGACGGAGGGAGTAATATTTTTTGTTAACAGAGTATATTGTTACTAAATTAAAATAATCTAATAAAGTGACCGTCATATTAAAATAATAAATTGAACAGCAATTAGTTTCAAGCAAAATTTAGAAACTGAGAATGGAGATCACTTACCGCGAGAGCGATAACACCAGTGACAATGCCAGTTTTGATTGCGAGGGTCAAATGAGGTGACCCGAATTCAAGATCCATTATTGAGGGTGGATTTAACCCTTTCTTCAAGTGGCCTATCTGTTGTTCGTGGTATGTACATAAATCCAAAATTAGGCACATCCAAAAACCTTTATCAAAACATTCCGCCAAAAATAGATTAATAGTTCACAGCAATCAAGAAAATATTCCTCCCAACCATTTTTTTTTTCTTTTCAGTTAAACAAATAAAATGCAAGGTTGTTAAGTTTCCTGGCCCAGTTAATCAATCCAATCAAATGGATCAAATATATAAATCATCCACGTAAACTCATCTGCTTGGATCATTTACTAAAGTTAATTACTTTCGTGTTAAAAAAGGTTACCTCCACTCTAAAACAAAACTCCACCAACTATTTTCCTTTTCAATAACGCAAACGTAGAAAGATCAACAATTAATCAACCAGTTGACTATTCCACACTTCCAGAACTTTTGTAATGTAGTATTAGCAAACCTAAAATTAGTGACATCCATGATTAAGATAAAGGCATGGTCTCAAACGCGAATTAAGTACTCCCTCCGTCCCATAATTATTGTCCAGTTTGAGTTTTCATTTCTAATTCAAATTATACTAAAAGTGAAATCTCAAACTGGACAATAATTTTGGAACGGATGGAGTAATTCTTTAAGTGTGTTTACGTTATTTGAGGATGGAGACAGACACTTACATTTAGCCATTCAGACAATGAAAAGTGGTACTACAGAGTGTTGAGATTTGTCGACAGTAAAGCTCAGTTGCTTACCACTTGAACGCCATGTTTTTCTGCATGTGTGAGGTAAACAAGCAGACTTCCCAAAATCACAGATGTCAATGGAGCCATTGCCGATATCCAGAACAATTTTGGTTTCTTTTTGCTCTGCATGCATATTCATTGTCAATTTATTGAAAGCAAAAAAAGAAAATTTAAAAAATACAACTCCACGGAACGGATTACTAATCATCTTTTGGTTCTGAACATTACTAATTAACTTAGAAAAATAGCAAACAATCAAATTCATTCACTTGAAATTATCTTATGTGAAAGGGGCGTGCATGTGGAGTGAAAAAATAATTTACCTAGATTTGGGAGGACGACAAAATTGACAAATGCATATCGAGACATATGCTAGCTCTAGTGGTTGAAAAACAATTAACCAAGCCTACTTTTTTTCTTTTATTTTGTTTTATTAATAAACATTACTAAGATCGTGAATTTCTTGTTCAAGTAAGAACAACAATGTTATACTCCCTCCGTCTCGTAATTATTGTCCACTTTGAGTTTTCATTTTTAATTCAAATTGTATTAAAAGTGAAATTTCAAACTAGACAATAATTTTGGGACAGAGGGAGTACAATATAATGTCGGCGTTATCAGTCAACCTTTCCCATAGTGTTACGTCTATACAACACGTAGGTAGACCAAAATGTCATAAAGCAACAGTATTTTATGGCGTAAAATACTTTGAAAATTGACACGAAATCGTAGCCTTGACAATGATGTAAGTTTAATTTCAGACTGCCCAAGAAATCAATCATCGGACTCATCATGCAAGAAAACAGTACAGGGGTTGGTGTTGAATGTTGATATTTCATTAAATATAGTAATTAAATTCATTAGATTAATTGGATTACTCACGAAGAATCTAGCCAGCAGCAGGTAGAAAAGGAAACAGCATCCCAGCACGGCACTTTCCCATCTCCACTGCAATTAAAATATAAACGTACATATATATATCCCGTCAATTACAAAAAGTACTAAAAATATTGTAATTGTCGCACGAAAAAAACTATTAATAATATATTATTCATTTCGTTTTAGAAAAATGGGAGAGTTTATTAAATTAAAATAATATAATAATAAAGTAGATCATTTTTCTTAGTCTGACGGGAAAATATTAATTATTCTGTTTTTGCACGTATAAAAGTTTGAGTGACAATTTATTTGAATAAAAAAAAATCACAAGCAATTATGTGAATTTGAACTATAATCGCCTATGGCTGTAATGATGTAATCTATCCATTTGAGGGAATTCAACAATTAATTCTTGTAAAAGAAAGAAAAAGAAAAGTTTATGTATCGCTACTTTATAAAAGTTTAAAGAGAAATGAAAAAGGACCTGATGAGTTTGACTGAAGACAGAACGCATGACGGAGACAACGTCGGTTTCATGGGTAAAATGGTCCAGCCCAAGCATGCCTTTTAGCTGTTGGAGGCACACCACCGTGGCTGCACCCGCCATGAATCCTACTATTGTTGCGTGCGACAGAAAATCCACTATGAATCCTAACCTGCACCATTCCCCCATTTATATCTTGCCATAATTAGTACTCCATCCTTTCCATTTGACCGACTTAATTATTTTTTGGGACGAAAATAAATATTTCCTCCGTCCCATAATTATTGTCCAGTTTGAGTTTTCATTTGTAATTTAAAATGAACTAAAAATAAATTCTCAAACTGGACAATAATTTTAGGACATAAGGAGTAATATTAGTAAGCTAAGGATAATTTTATCACAGAATAGAAATCAATAGACCATGACTTGACCTGATTGTACCGACTCTGATTTTCTAACATTATTATGGTTCTTAACTGAAATTTGGATAAATTTTAGAGGGACTGTTTGAAACTTTTTTAAAAAGATAAAGAGACCAATCCATTTGAAGAATAAAATTAATGGACTGTCTTTGTAATTTTCCATGTAAGTTAAATTTTAACGTAGTATAAGGAAAAAAGAAATCCAATAATGATGGTAAAACTAAAAAAAATCACTTGATCACCAAACATTACATGACTAAGGATTCTTATTTAGCGTAACCGTGCAGGAATTCAGCATGTGCCCGCATGAGTTGGAGTTACGTTAATTTTCACCATTACGAGGATTTCCGACACGTATCTGCTGTTCGTACGATGTACCAAACTCACTAGTAACATTTTTACTACAAACAGTTTCAAGTAAAACCACCGACATGTATTAGCCAAAATAATGATTTTTCCCACCTAAAAGTTAGTGAAAAAGGGGTAAGATTCTTGACTAACCGCCATTCATACGTTCAAGTGGAAGTTAAATCAGTTAAATTAATTAATTACCTGACAATGCCCAAAGCTGCCTGAAACACTCCGGCAAAGAAAGTTGCCGTAAAAGCCAAGTGAAGATAGAGTGTCGGATTCTCAGCAGCGTTGACTTCATTTCCCAACATGGAAGCTGTAAGAAGCGATGCAACAGCCACCGTTCCAACTGCTAAATCTCTTGAACTTCCCATCAGTGCATAAATCAACGGCGGAACAAAACTTGAATCTGAAACGTTTACAAAAGTAAACTAAACCAAAAGATCCCATGCATGAAGAAAATAAAACCTCGAAGAAATATGTTATTGTCTCCGTCCCAAAATTACTGTGCAGTTTGAGATTTCACTTTCAATACAATTTGAACTAAAATGAAAATTCAAACTATACGATAATTTTTGGACGATGAGGGAGTATAAGGTTTGCTTACAGAGGCCGAGAATCGGTGGCAAGTTGGCGAGCTTTGCGTAGCTGATACCCTGAGGAATGGCGAGGCTGGCGATGGTGATGCCGGAGATGAGGTCGGACTTGAAGAAGTCGAAGCTGTAACGCGGGCCCCATTCGAGGATCGGGAAGAAGTACTGGAGGCCGAGGATGAGTTTCCGGCGAGGCGGCTGGTCCTTGAACTGGCGTAACGGGTCGTCCGGGAACAATGTCTCCTTGACGGTGTTCTTAAGTGAGATAAGAAACGGCTGTGGTGGCGGGATGGCGACCCGGTGACTGCCGCTTTCGCCGCCGTTACTATTCATGGATGATGGATACATATAATCATCAGCGTTGCCCATTTTGATTTTTTGTTATTGTTTTGGGTAAATGAGAATGGAACCTAGTTGAATACTATTGTTGTTAGTGGTTTAAAAGTTCTACTAATAAATGCGAAGTATAATTCTATGATTCTTCCTTAAAGTGACCAATCTAAAGGTGTTAGAATCTTGCGGAGGGAAAAAAAAATGATCAATTGGATTCTTTCTTTTATTTATTTATTTTTTTCCCCATCTCTTTTGGGGAATTACGAAAGGATTGAGATTTTGATGAGAGATGATATGGGAATTGGGAGGTGTGGGCTAATTGGGTAGTTACTACTACTGGCAATTCTGGCATCTTGGAGCCCTTAGCCTTTATAGAAGGTCTCAGTATATAGAAGTAGCAAACCAAAGTACCAATCGGTGGGATCGATCCATTTCGCTAAAGCATTTAGTGGGTTGTGGGACCATTAATTTTATCTAATTAAATAATTCAATTATTTGTGTGTTTTTGTGTGCCTAATTAATTTGATAATTTCCCCCAAAGAGTACGTACTTAACTTAGCATTATTTCTTGTTAATTGGATTTGATTGATTGAGTGGGTTGGTGTTCAAAGTTTTACTGCTGCCCGCCGAGGAGGTCCCAGTGTTCCATTTTAAGGCTCAAAAATTGAACGGCCGCAAACACCACAATAGTGACAACCAAAGTAAAAGTGGCCGGAAGTTCCAGAAATTTATGCTGCTCTGGCTTGCTTTATATCTAATCGGAATTGCAACTCAAGGAGTGATATCTGCCACCTATTTTTCTGGTTTTAACAGATGTTGGATATACATGAGTTTCTGAAGCATGCATTATGATGATTTCTTAATAAAGGTGTGTATGTGTCCGGTGGAAATTTTTTTTTGCTTTGCCGTGATGGGATTCTATTTTTGGCAACCGGAGCAGCTGCAAAGTAGTCATACGTGGTTGACCCGGATTGACCGCATTTTGAAGTGATAAGACTCGCATGTGTGGTTTGTATCTTGTGTACATCACATTTCACATAGCTTTGATGAAGTTTTGGCCAAACACCGGTGGAACCGTCGAAGTTGATCGATATCCTAACTGAAATTCAATATTTCATTTTTCATGGAATCAGTCAATCGCTTGCACGAAACAATGGTGAAAATGTGAGCAATTACCCAAACTTGTAATTGGTTTCATGTGTTCAGAAGATTTATTAGAATGAAGATTTTTTATTATTATTTTTTTATTTTTTACATTTTGCAACATTTTAATAAATTGAAATCACTCTCGTTTGACCTAGCTGCCACAAGGGGTTCACTACAAAGATCGTGTGACAAATTAGAACTAGACTACCACCTAACTCTAATTTGAGAAACTAACAATATTAGTTTTATAGTGCAAAGTGAAGTTAATTTGGGTCACACTATATATACTCATTTAATTGTGCTCATTAAAGTTGATGTCAGATGTGAAGTAAATTTGGCCCCGGATCCTAACCTAAGTCCTAGCATACAGCATTAGTCCTAACTAAATTTTAAGCATTGCTGAAATGAGTTAAAATCCAAAGACAGAAAGGACCCCATGTTTCTGTTCAGATCTGCAGCTGCGTACATACAAACAGAAGAAAAGAAAAGAAAAGAAAAGTAGGAAATGGCACTAAGGGTGGATGTCTGGATTCCATGAATAGCTTTCCAAGTTATTGGAAAAGCTAAGGCGTGAAGAGTCTTACGTCGCCTTTTAAAGTTTTCCCAAGTGTCAACTTATAACGTCTTCATGACAACCTCACATTTCTTCAAAGGGGTCAACTTCTTTTCTTGACTTTTTTGTTTTTGTGATTTTTGAGGTTCACCTGTTCCACTATAAGCGAGACAAGATTACGTCGACGTGATCTTATTCATCATTTTAATTTTCCATTATGATGAATCATTTAGTATGGTCTTTGTTAATTTGGAGGTATGACTTCCTATATTTTCAAAAAGTTTCTTTAAATAAACGAATTATGTACATAATGTTAATTCCATCACGAAATTCACTACCCTTTTTTTAATCATAAAAAGGTAAGTCTTCTGTAGATGAAACACGATGTTAATAACGTGTGCTAACCACGAATGTAAATAAGAGATGATAGATCATAAACAATACAGTATCCTCCTGAACTACCAGTTACTGATGAAATCAAATTAGTCAGTTGCAAAATTCGTCTCGCTGAATACATGCTTCAATTCTACAGTCCATTTTATTATGATTTCATGTAACTTTATTTCTGCACATAAACCATGATATATTTGATGCAAACACCCGCTACATTCAGTTAATTCTCATTTGACTCGGATGGACTATTTTGGTGACAAGTATCTTTTTTATTTATTATTATTATTCAACTTACACCTAACCTTGTTAGGGAAGGTATACTTGGGGAAGGAGAGTATGACTTTAGCAAGTACAACCAAGAAATGAAACGGCCAAATAGGAATATTTAAACCAACGCCGGGGATAGGATATAGGGAAAAGTACAAAGGTTGAGCGAAAAATTCGTGCGAAGCTGCTGGAAAATTATCACGGGAACAATGGATGTTTCCTTCAGGACAAGATGGACGAAGCAATAATGCATTTCATCTATACTAGAATAATATGCATGTTAGTTCGCAACGAATGTATCACATCCTTAATTTGTTCCCTCGTTGTCTCCAAGTTGACCTATTATTGACGAGTGAAAGGTCCCTAACCTTTAGAGAAATTATGGATTGATTTTTTTAAAAGATTTGTAGAAGCTATATATATCACCTGTATTAATCAGTCAAAAGTATGTCATTCCCTCATTATCAAAAAAATTCATACCTATAACTTTTCGGTGCGAAGTAAATATTACTGCTTTTGAACTGTCCCTCTTCTTCCAAATTCATTTAGTTTACATATGTATACCAATTATGAATTACCATCTTTCATTTTACGTGTGTAACTATATGCATTAGCGTTTTGTGAAGTCAAGAGGTTAGATCACAGTTCCTTCAAAATTGGAGGCCGATCTATGTTTTGTTTTACATCTCGGGAGTTTCTGGTAATTAATTGCTTCTGTTTGTTTCCATTTCTACTACGTTTTGCCAGAATTAAATATTAATAACTATCTCATCCTGCATATTTTTTTACATTCCCAATATATCTTTTTATATTCCCAATATAAAAAATATCTAAAAATACACACTAAAAAATAAATCAAACAGAGCCAAGTAAATTAATGATAGTGTAGTGCGGTACAAAAGAAAAGGGAACAAAATGGAAGTCTTTTTTTACAAATTAACACACAAAAATTGAAGTTACGTATCGGACTTTTTTTTTTTTTTTTGATGTACTTTGTCGATTGCAGAAAATTGAAGAACAAAAAAAAAAAAAGAAAAAAAGTGTTGCTTGGCTAGCTTCTGCTTGGGAGTGTGTGTAATGGTGTTCACACAGCGGGCAGTCAATCAAGCTGACGTCAATATGTCATATGTTCATTCACAGTCTAATCTCTCACGAGAGAAGACTAGAGATAAATCCATCATCCGATCAAATCAACGACCTATATATTCAATGACATCTTCATAATAATTGAGCTTCATGTCTGCTTTTATTTGTCCGGAACACCATGAATTTCTGTGCTTAAAAAGTTGATTATAGGGTGGCTGCTCATTGTTTGATCCATCTGTAATTTGGCAAGATGTCTGTTTTATGTTTTTCTTAATCTTTGTTTTTTTTTTGGAGTTAATTGCATATATTGCAGATAGCTCCCTCATGTGTACTTTATAGTAAATGTTCCTCTCAATATCAGTTTTATCAGTTTCAATGCCAAAGTTTGAATATTATGAAACATCTTCGATACTCGGATTAGTATCACACTTTTTAGTGAAAATGGTTTCATTATTTTTGCAATGTTCCATAATTATCGTCCAACTTAATTGAATGAGTAAAACTTAGGATATGTTTGTTTGGTTTTTTGAATGGTTTTTTCAGATTATTTTAATAATAACTGTCTCATTCCAACATACCTTTTTACATTCTAAGACATCTTTTTACATTGTCAATACAAAAAACACCTAAAAACACACTAAAAAAACGAAACAAACATACCCTAAAACTTGGCATCAATTCAAGATTGAAGAGTACATATATAAAGGGAAAAATTGGCCGATCTACCCAAAGGTTGACATGCGTTGTCAATTCCACCCTATTCTTTTTCGATTAGCCAATATTATCCTAAGCTATTCAACTGTTAACCGATTTTGTCCAATTGGCCAATTTCTGTTTAAATTAACGGAATTCTATTAGTTTTAATTATAAAAAATACCCTAATAGTTTTGAAAATTATAAAAACAACCCTAAAAATTTTTAAAAATAGCCAAACAGTCTTTTTACACTTTTTATTTAATTTTTTCTGTTTTTTATTTGTTTTTATTATTTCTCATAACTATAAAAATATATTATATGATCTTTTAAACAAAAACTATTTCTTTTTAAACACTACTATGCAAATTTATTTTTTAATAATATAACTTGACAATAATAATATTAGTTTTTTAATCCTTTTTTCAATTTAAATAATAATATTTTGACTAAAAACTAATTTTTTACAAAAAAATAAAACATTTAGCATAGATTAAAAATTAATATGTTAGTAGATTTTAATTTATTACAAATTGAATAAACAAACTATAGATTGTATTATCCAATTCAAAAAATTACTAAACTAAAATATAGTGTACAATCTAGTGTTTAGGGTGTTGAGCTTCATGATAGTAGATATAAAATTGATTCTCACCAAGAATTTTTAATCGGGAGAGTGATTTTATCCACATTTATACATGGTTTACTAAAGGTGAGAGGGTTGAGTTGGATGGTCAGGTGTTTTAAGATGGGAGATGATTATTACTGTGTTCGAGGTCTCAATTCTCACTGGGGCGATCTTCTTTTTTTTTTAAAAGGTGGATTCCAGTACTGGAGCAGATTTTTTTTATTATTATTAAAAACAATTTCCTACTAAAGTTAGATATTAATATCTCAAAAAAATTATCACGAAATGTTAAACTCTCGCAATGATAAATATACATATTTTTTATAAAATATTTTGTACTATTTTTTTTTACTTTCTGTTTGTACTTGGCCTTTTAAAGAAAATGTATATTTTAGTTTAATTATTTTTTTAATTTTACAATACAATCTAAATTCTATTGAATTATATTGTAATAATACATTAAAGTATACCAATAAAAAAAATTTAATCTATGCTAAATGTTTTATTTTTTGTACAAAATTATGTTTAGTTAAATAATCTTATTTTTTAGATTGAAAAAAATAGATTAAAAAAATAATATCATTATTGTTAAACCATATTATTAAAAAATTAATATGTTTATGTAAATTAACCATGAGTTACGAATATGCATATCTATTAATTTGCACAATAGTGTTTTCAAAATAAATAGCTTTTTTTAAAAGATTATATAATATATTTTTATAGTTATGAGAAATAGTGAAAAGAAATAGAAAATAGAAGAAATTAAATAAAAAGTGAAAAAAGACTGTTTGGTTATTTTTACAAATTTTTAGGTCATTTTTATAATTTTCAAAACTATTAGGATATTTTTTGTAATTAAAACTAATGGAATTCCATTAATTTAAACGAAAATTGGCAAATTGGACAAAATTGGCCAACGGTTGGATAGCTTAGGGTAATATTAGCTAACCGAAAAAGAACAGGGTGAAATTGACAACGCGTGTCAACCTTTGGGTAGATCGGTCAATTTTTCCATATATAAAGTGGTTGAAAAGTACAAATGATCTTCAAGGGATATATGGTGAAATTCACAAGGTTGAAATGAATTACTCCCTCCGTCCCACAAAAATAGTCCACATTTAGTTTTGAGCTTTGTACTGTTTTTAGTAAAAATTTAAAAACTCAATGTGGACTATTCTTTTGAGATGGAGGTAGTATTTTAATTTAATCCTACTTTATAGTTTATATTCTAATAGTAGTATACTAAACGTAGTGGAATTGTTGGCTCATTCAAACCTAGAACTAGTAGTAATACGACTTTTGGGGTATGTTCGGATTTTTAAAAACCACGCAAGAGCCCAAATTTCTTGTGTTTGATGCATGTTGTATTGAAATTGATGTTCCTTTGCCCCCAACACAATTTTCGTCGCAGTAGCTGAACCTGAATCATGAACAGCTCCCTCCTGCGTGCATCATCAAAACCATCATGTATTTAGCCTAATCCACTTTGTATGGCTGACTTTCATCGATTTAACGTATAGCTCATAAAAACAAAAAGAAAGAAAGAAAACCACCCCCAACCGAACAAAAAAAGGAGGAAGAAGAAGAAGAAAGAAATGAATCAGCTTCTAATCAAAAAGTTTATTAGCATCAATTTTCAATTCATTCAATTTAACTTTTATGCTTATCAGATAATGTCTGGCCAGCAGAGACCTCCGTAAAATTGAAAATCAAATTGATATTACTGTTACATAAAGAGTTCGATTGCAGGAGTGTATCACGAGCAACAATTCTTTTAATAGAATAAATCAATGGTTGAAATGATTATTGTTAGAAAAAAAGACTTTTAATTTTGAAATGATTAATATCCAACTTGAATTTTCTTTTTTAGTTAAAGTGGTACTACTATAAGTAAAACTCCAAACTGGATAACTATTTTGAAATAGAGAGAGCATTATATGTTACGTATATTACAAAAACTAACTGTCTCATTGGTTAATTTTGTACTAGGTTTACGAATATAAATGCGGATAATTATTTTTCTGATATAATATTTCTCAAATTTTCTGATTTGGAAACCATGCTGATATTCGACTTAATTCATCATTTGATTAGAGAGGATGGATCGAATATGTGGAGACTCGAAATGTAGCAGGATCAAATCAAAAGAACGACTGTCGGTCGAATCCTTCTTTTAACTCTACGGTTTTTATTGCAGCTGCACTGACAGAATGCACTCGAGCCTGTTGGAATTTCCAATTTTCAGACAACATAATTATTGTCCAAAGAAATCATTCATTAAAATGATCATTTCAAAATCTGTGAAATCACCCTATCTTGTGAATACAGTTGACTATACGAGACCTCCTCTACTGCATTATTGCTTGACTTTCCCATAATAAACAAACTTTTCGAAATGGTTGTCAACTTTTCATGACCATGAGGGGGAGCACTACGTACGTAGGCTCACAGTTTGTTTTCTTTTTCTTTTTTTTTTTATACTGTCCTAAAAAAAAATAATCTATATACATTTCAAAATTCAAATGCAGACTATTTTTTGAAGAAAAAAAAAAAACAAAAAGAGAGTATTTTTCAGGGAAATAAAATAAAGAATGATATCAACCTATAATTGATCCAGTACAATCAACCATGCTTAATCTAACCACTGAAGAAAGACATAATTCATAGATCATACAACGTTTTCTAATTCTCCATCGTTCTCCCAACAGTAATATATCAACTAACTATCATTCATCCATTAGGTCATAGTGCAGTTTTTGTCTTCAGTGAACCGTAAAAGACAATGAACAATGGCTCGATCGCTTTAATAATGCAAACTTTATGTTTCTATTATACCCCATGGAGAAGTGGTCTTGATTTGTGGTAAGTGGTAACAATGCCGGGCATAATTTGAGACTGTCAGCATTGCTTCTCTCTATTATTGAGTTTGCAGTACATGTGATATGGCCCCGACGTTCTTGTGGCTGAACTGTTTATTATGACACACAAAAATGATCATGGTAGGCTATATATAGTGGAAAATGACACAATTTACGCCCAAAAAAAAATGCAAAAAAAAGAGTAAATAAAAGTGTCGTTTAAAGAATAACTTAATTAATTGTACGAGACCTTGCATGGGAGTTGCAAATAATCAAAGGATAGTGATTAATGACTCCATGCATACACATAAACATTGTGTTCATGTTGATGTGGATTGTCCATAGTTGAAAATTGAATGCCAAATGGTAAATTTTACTAATGTTATGGGACGAAAGTAATTGTTTTCTGTTTTGATGATTATTATATATCGTTTGAATTGCTGTTTTCATTGCTTTTGTACAACAAAGTGAAATAAAAAAAAAAATGTACAATAAAGACAACTACTTCTTTACTTTTTAAGAAGCACATATTACATATGTTCCAATTTTATTTTTTAATGTTTTTTTTTTAAAAAAAATTAGATGGTCCCAGTGAGAATCGAAGTCTCGACCTCCTGATAATAACAATCCTCATCTTAGTCCCCTAACCACCCCACCCAACCCCTCCCACCCATCTGTTCCAAAAATTTAAATCAACAATAAGTTTTGAAATCTACACTAAAACTAGATCCACAATGAGTTTTGAAATCTGTATTGAACTATTTGTTTAGAACACACAGAGTAGGAAATTTTTTTGGAGGAGACTCAAGTCTTAATTTGTAATGTCTCAAATATAATACACCTGCCACCAATTACCAAATGCCTACGGAAGAGAGAGACATTTTCTTTTTCTCTTCAGTAGTGGCGCAATGGCTGATAAATTGACTAGCCATTGAGCAATGAGCATACGAATATTTCTGGTGTCGGAGACTTTCCTACTTTGTAAGTTTCATATGATCCCTCCGGTGACCCACCAGCCATTTTGGAGCAAAGGTGAAATTCAGAAATCGGTGTGGTCTGCAGTATTTGATACACAAAATCTCCATATTAAAAGGCATCAACCAAACTTTGCCGGTCGGTCGGTGTCACTTCCGTAAACCTGAACGTGTGTTATACGGCCGCTTCGCCGTAAAACATTTTATCCCAAATCGACGTAAAAACTTTTAAGGGTAAATAAACACCGGAAAAGATTAAGAACATGCGTAACTTTCTACGGACAGATGGATCACTTATCTTCTAAAAAGAATTTAATTAGAGAATCCACTCAAGAAAAGCCAAAGGAACTACCCCATTTTCATACGTATGATTGATTTGCATATACTTATCTTTGGTTTCTTTGCTTATCAGCTAAAACGGGAAATTGATTGTTATTCTTAATTTGAATATACTCCTATATGATTGATTACAAGGGACTCCTTCTTGAAGTTTTCTGTCTGTCTATTCTCTACAGCTTCATCACTTTCTTTAATTAGCTTATCACTTCATCCTTATTAGCGTTATAGCTAAGCTAATTAGTTGAAGAACATATCAAAAGCTTTTCTCTTTTTCAATTTCCCCCATTACTAATCCGTCATATTTTAATATTCTATTCTATTAACTAAAAATTAGTTCTACAAAATTAACCCTTTTTTGTTTTCATAAAACAAAATGGATTTGAAATGGGATGGAGGGACCAAATTTGTCTTATGCAAGCTCTCTCCGTCCTTTCATGCTTTCTGTATTTCTGGAAGATCAATTTTCCAAATCCCTGATGATCAGAGTGATAACAGCCCTGCAAATTTGTATGATCACATAGACTCCACCCAATCATATATGCAAATGTATACATGGCATGCTTTTCAAATCAAACTCAAAAGAATAAAATGAACGAGAGACAAATTAAAGGAACCACAGAATAATTGAAAATGAAAGAAAGCATAATCAATCATTTCAATAACAGTGCATGGAAAAATAAAATAAAATAAAAATTCATTTCAATAGCAGTGGATGCACCTTTCATTTACACACATGGTAGCTAGATACTAAATAGATAAGGGAAATAGTTCTTCAAGATCTTGAGATGCTTTAATATGTATATATGTGGTAATTAATTCATCTGTCTGTCTCAAAAAAAAAAAAAACCTTATTTTATCATATTATTTTGAGTTTAACAAAATCATATCAATTGTTCTTAAGCTTTAGTTTATCTTAAACAAACCAATATGTAGTGTGATAGCATCGTCCCCTTTCTCGTATATTCCACCCATTGAAAGTGGAAAATCTGCAAGCTTTTAGGATTTATTCTCTTCGCCCATGGTGAAGGACCACATTATACTTTTGCTTTCGCAAGTATAACAGCATACGACAAAGCTTTAGCACTCTATATATACTAGTTGACCCCCATGTATTGTGTTGTCATTTCTTCATCACTGTAAAAATAAGAACAAGTGGTATACTTAACCAATCTACAAAAGAGATCCATAAAAGAAAAAAAAAACAGAATCAAAGAAAAAAGACCAATTATATTCAATCGCTGAACACTTACTCAGAGGACAACCAGAAAACTTCATTTTGTTCCAAAAACAAGTTTTATCTCCTGAACTACAAAAATCTTAAAAAAAAAAAAAAGCATTTTTTAATACTCCCTCCATCCCAAAATTATTGTCTAGTTTGATTTTTTATTTTTAGTTCAAATTATACTAAAAATAAAATCTCAAGCTGGACAATAATTTGGGACAACGTGTGTAAAAAAGATAGTCTTATTTTTTTTGAACTGAAATATAAGAAACATGATAATTTTTTTTGTCAACGAACGAGTATTGTCCTGCATGCGTGCATTTTGTAATTTTTTTTTTTTTTTTTGCTGAAGTGCATTTTGTAAATTTTTAATATTACTACATACATATAATACGCTGTGGTAGAAGGACCCGTTGCGGGTATTATTAAAATAAATTCTGTACACTTCAAACATATGCAATAATGATTAAAATATTTATCGGGGTAGGAAAACATACAAAAAAGAAAAACCAAAAGAAAAAATAGAGCCTGGAATTTTTTTAGAAGTAGATATCGATCACTATGGTAGAATCATCACCACTAATTAAGGTCGTCTACTACCTTGCAACTATAATATGATCCATCGCCATCTCCCTCTTTTCCCGGTGTAGAGGCCGATCGACTAGAAAAAGTACTGCTAGATCGGTTGACTGATGAAGTAATGGACCTCCATTTTCATTTCTTTCTTTTCTTCTTATTTTTGTTGAAAAGTACGATGAACTTAAGACATTCGTGTGGCAGCCGCCTTGCCCACTACCATGTACATATATGTATATCCACAGAGAGACAGGGAGAAGGGTTAGGTGCCTACGCACTAATCCTAAAACTCCCACGGCAATGGGTGCAGGATCGCCACTCTTTTTTTTTTCCTTCAAGGTATGGCCTTACGCTGACTTATCTCTCTCTTCTCAAGTCAATCCTGATCAAAAGTCGAATGAATAATTGAATGTACAGAGAACTACACATGTAATTATTAAACATTGAAAAAGGAAGAAAATGAAAGCAGATATTGGCAATGCAACACGATTTTAATTTTTATTGCTTCGATCTGGTTTTTGGCGTGATATACTTTTGGCACATTTTCAAGTCAGCGTAATTCATTTTTTTTGAAGTAAACAAAAATAGGTAAGAGGAAAGGTGACAATATATTATATTCACTTCAATGATTTCATCCATAAATCTTTTATATATATATATATATATATATATACATATAAGATTTATAGATTAAATCACTACATACATATATATATATATGTATATATATATTGCTTCGTTTCATAAAAATTGGAATCGAATGGATCCCTTTCAGAACATAAACATTTCTCTAAATGCTACTATTTCTTTTTTCAGTATGCATAAAAAGGAAGGCTAAATACATATAAGGAAATATTTGTGTCATATTATTTAGCAAAGATAAATGTTACATCGGGAGTATAAAGAATTGTTCAAACCGACTATTATTGTAAAATAATGATTATGAGATGATATAACCGCAATTGCATACACTACGTACATTGATTGAAACTGTGAATATTAGGTTTATGCCTCCTCATTTGTAATAATAAAAAATAAAAATAAGAATATAGACTTAGATTTACAGAATAGAAACCCGTACATTGCCTAAACATAACAAATCAAACACTTGAAGTTAAAAATAAACACACACACACTTGGAGTTCTGGGGTTCTAACTTCTAACTGAGTTGGATACAATACGCATCCCTATTAACCGGTTATAAGGGTGCATGAAAATTGAGAAACTAGACTTAAACAGGAAGTGTGTTGTTTGGGCTTCTTTTAGAGGAACTGAGTCTTGAATTTTGAAACTGGGCCCATTTTTAAAACTCGTAGATGTTGCTCCAGGCCCCATTTTTCAATCCATTTCTTTCTTTCTTCTTCTCCTCTTTTATATACACTCGTGTATACCCGCACATTGTGCGGTCATTTCAAGATATATATGCGATTAATGATTTAACGATGAAAAGTTTTTTCTATCTACCTATCTTATAATTTACTTTCCCCTTTTCTCTAGACTTTCTCCCTTTCTATAATTTTTCTTCACTTGGTTGCTAATGTTGAAATTAAATACCAAGTAGTAGTGGTGATCAGCTGTGCAGAAAGTGATTTCTTTTGACTGTAATAGGATTTGAAGTGAAGGTAAAATGAAAATAAGACTAATGAGGATCATGGTCGGCAATGGAGTGAGGATTTTTTTTCTTCCTTTTAGGAGGGAATGGAAAGGGGTTTGGTGTTTTGAGAAGGTGTGGGAATCAAATGGGATTGGGCAATTTTGGTTTGAGATAGCCGAGAGGGAGTATTGTAATGATTTACAATGATAGATTTTATGAGTTTCAATGTATTCTGTTATTTTAAGTATATTCGGAATAATTTTAATATTTAAAATTATTCAATTTTTAATGTTTTGTTGATTTATGTCTTTTTTATGTTTCAAAACTATTCTCTTAATATTTTACAATGATCCTTGTAAATAATTTTATCCCTTTCATATCTTTGAAACTTTCCATCTAGAAGAAAATTTTCTTATTATTTGTTTTCGTAAACTTTTTCTTTATTTTCCATCTCTCGATATACTTTTTACAACTTTTTTTAAGAAGTTTGTTCGAATATTTTTTCTATAATCTAGTGTTTACTTTATTTGTTTTTCTTAGTTTCATAGTCTTCACTTTTTGTTTTTTTTTTTTCTAAATTTGATGACCTCTCTTTAAAATTTCATTTTTTGAAGAATTTATAATAATTATTTCACAGTTAGCTCCGATTTTTTCATTTTTTTATTCTCTACATAATATTTTCCTCTGTATAAACATTTTCAATTTCTCAATATGCCTTTATTTTACTGTATGTCTCTCACAAAAGCCTTTATTCTTTCTGTCATTTTGGAAAAAAATTTCCCTATTATTCTCTAAATTTTGTTTTATCATCATAACATTAAAGTTTTCTACCATTATATCATATGAAAAAAATATAATAAATCATTTGGTTGATTTTTTTTTTAAAAAAATCTTATGCTACACATTACTAATCTTTATTAACGTTAGAAAATTCATCGATGAAAAACGCATGCTACACTTGAATTCCAAGATGCATATGAAAAAAAACAAATATATATATATTTATCACCGGTATGAAGCATTAATTATCTTAACTACGATGAAACAATTTTTATTGTGTGCATCTTATTGTTATTATTTTTTTTTATCTTTACATGTTAATGTTATAAAGGATAAATTAATGTATACACTTATAATTTTCTTTTTTAAGACTTATCTTATTTGATACTAATATTTAATTATGATTATTTTTAATTCTTATTCTCAATAATTTTAGATAATTACAAAACTAAAAGGCGTATAAAGAATGAATGTAAAAGACCACGGGCAAAGTAAACATTTAATTGATTTATTAAGTTTTTTTTTTCTTTGCCCGAAGTGAGCTTCTTTTTACATTTTGCTTATGTAGTAACTTATACCACTCTTTTTAGGCATCATTACCACTTAACATAATGGACTCTTATTTCAATTACAATGGTTAGAGAATGAGAGGAAGTGGAATTTTGATCAATTTTTTATTAGTGTTTTTCTTTTACTATGCTCCACAATAACCGGTTATTAATTAATTCGGATTTAGTTGTCGTTAATTTTATTTTTTTCCCTTTTGTTTTTTTAGTTAATTTAGTTTTATCTCTATAAATTTATGATTTTACATTAAAAATTTATCATTAAATGATGGAGTGATGTATGTATGACGCGTGGACTTGGCTATCTAGTTTTTCGCCACGTGGATTAACTTATCTAATTTTATGCCATGTATTCGATTAAAAACTCTTCTTTATTATATATATATATATATATATATATATATATATAAACACTAGTGTTTGCCTTGCACGTTGTGCAGGTTGTTCAAAATATGTACGAGCTTAAAAATTTAACGATTATATGACATTTCTGATAGAATGATATCCACAATATATATATATATATATACATATATATATATACACATACATTGATGATATAAATTGAATTTGTGTAATTTTTCAATATCAATGTATCTTGTTATTTTAAATCTGTTTGAAATAATTTTCAATAATAGAAATCATCCAATATAACTTGTTGTCTATTTTCTTCATTTTGTTGATTTATGGATTTATATCTTTTTTTCTTAAAAGTATTCTTTTACTTTGTCATAATGAACTCTCTAAATATTTCTACCCGTACCATATCTTTTAAACTCCCCCTCTAACATTTTTCATTACTTCTTTCTATAAACATATCTTTTTTTCCTATCTCTCTATATATCTTTACAACCTTTCTTTAGAATATATTTTTTCTATAACATAGTATTTACTTTATTTTGTTCTTCTTGGTCGCATAGTCTCCACTTTTTTTCCTCTAAATTTAATGATCTCTTTTCAAAGATTCGTTTCTTCAAAATTTTGTAATAATTATTTCATTTTTTCACTATCGTCTTGATTTCTTTTTTTATATTTTTTTATTCGTTACATAATTTTTTCATCCATATAATTATTTTCAATTTTTCAATATACCTTTCTTTTACTATTTGTCTCTCACAAAGATTTTTTTTTCTAGAAAACTTTCTCTCTATTGATCTTTGTATTTTATTTTATTAGTATAATGTTAACTTTTCCTACCATTATATCATATGAAAAAAATGTAATGAATATATTTTACTGTTATATTAATTTTTAGTAATTATTTATTATATTATTATATAGTATATTATACAATATATAATATAATTTAATATAATAATATATTGTTATATTATTAAAATTATGGCCGATTAATATATATTGTTGGTAGTATTATGATTTTTTCTTTTATAATTTTTACACAACGTAACAACTGTAATCATTTATTAGTATTGTTAATTAAGGAAAAATATATATATATATAACCTTTTGAAAGTTTTACAATCAAAGCACCATCAACTGAAATAAAAACCAATACACTAACCAATCAAAAAAAATAATTTATTAATGGTTACACTTTAACATATAATTATAGAAATCAATATTGATCAGTAAAATGGTTTTTCTCATCATGGCCGTCATTTTTTTTAACATCAGATTGGTTCTTTCAATTTTTTTATTTCAGCTGTTTTTTTTTTACATGAAATTATTTTTTTTTTAAATTTCATTTGGTTATCTTTGATTTATAAGTGTGAAGTTTGTTTTTGGTTATCTTTATTTTTTTATTATTAAAATTTACCGTTAAGGGGTAATATCCTAGTTAATTTAGTTCTCTATGATTTCATAATTTTATATTAAAAAATTATCATTAAATGATGGAGTGATGTGTTCGTGATATGTGAACTTGGGTATCTAATTTTTGTTCATGTGAATTACAATATTTATTTTATCACCATGTGTCTAATTGTGAGCTCTCTTTTAATATTTATAGATAGGGTTGTGGCGTATTTAACAAAAATTATTCTAAATCTTTTTTAAAAGAATAGTATTTTCCATTTTATTGCAATCACAATTGTTATACAATTAAGGGAAGCCGAATTATTATGAATTGCTATACAATTGTTGTACACTTTTTTTTTTTTTTTGAAATTGGGAACTTGTATAATTGTTAATTTAGTTTTTATCTGTAAATATGGGAATGAATATAGCCAGAAGCATATTACTACCTGCTAATAAGTACAGCCATATTACAATAACCAAGATGCAGTCTGCACTAATTAACATAGTAGTGTAATGACAATACATCGTACTATCAAATTGCCAACCTTTTTATCATACGATTGGGAAGCATTTTAATCATTGTTTTATAAACAAACAATTGGTGGCAAACTGGATAGGTATTGCATTATAAGCACTAAGGCTAGTTTCAAGAATCATAACCGAGAACTAAATCATAACTCATAAATGTAATTTTTTGTCACTTATTACCTTGAGCGAGGATGCAGTTGTGTTAACTCAACGGGCAGAAATTTACAAATATTCCACAATTTTTTTTCTTACATTAAAGTGTAAATAGCTTTTTTTGATTCAGCACAATACCGATGCCGTATTGGCAATTAATAGCAGGAAATAATTAATTTTACTTTTTTCCTTTTGTATTTTTTTGGTTAATTTAGTTTTATCTATAAAATTGTAATTTTACATTAAAAAATTATTGTTAAATGATGGATTGATGTGGTTGCGACATGTGGACCTAACTATCTAATTTCTTGTCATGTGGATTAACGTATCTAGTTTTGCACTATGTGTCCAATTGAAAACTCTCCCTTAATATATACTAGATGCTTGCCCGGGCATTAGCCCGGGGTGCTGTTTGTATTTTTAAATTGATTAAATAAAAAATACGAATCATTCTTAAAAGAATAAAAAAAATAGAAGAATAAAAAATTGATTGAAAGGATAGAAAGTGAGTTACTGTACATAAATCTATGTGCAGATTTATAACATTTAATTTACAACATTTAACTTATGCCCGGGTTTACATAAATCATAAACCAATATCTACAACAGAAGAATAAAAAAAAAATCATCCTTAAAAAATCAAATTTCTTTCATGACAGCTTATTTTTTCTCAGTTGTAGAAATAGATGGATTGATAATTAATGTCAAATGTTAAGTAATTGATTTAAAGGCCCGAGTATGAGAGAGGAGCGGAATGGAAGATATTCTTTGAAATTGGGGATTGGAAAGACATTATTGTGTTTCACTTGATTTAAGGAGATTTCCTTACATTTGATTTTATAAATTAAATATTATTGTTTTAAGAGATTAGTGTATACCTATAATTAAGAGATTTTTATGTAGCTATAATTAAGGGATTTATGTATTTATCTATTCCATTTTTTCTGATTAGTTAGAGTGCCACTTGTCAAAAATGATTTTGTACTGAAAATGACTTTTGGCGGAAAAATTTTCATTATAGTGCTGATACATGTCCTTTTTGTTTGTTGCTTTAATTAATTACTATTTATAGGGGAAGCTAAACTTCTTCTCCTTCTTTTGAAATGGAAAGATAACCATTTCGATTCCCAAAACTTGATGTTACTTGAGGAAAGAAAGAAGATAACGAAAGATTGAGGAGAAATTTTATAATTTAACGTGAAATGACAGCCTTTGTTGTTTTTATTTATTTTTACAATTTGTGGTGAGGCAAACTTCGATAAAATTATTAATTATTTTACTTTTACGAGTAATAAACACCGAATGTGATTATCTTAATGATTCATCAATCAATTTTTTTGGGTATGAATTTTAGCGAATTTGATGTCAATAATCTCTGTAGAATTTAACTGATGATTGGCTGTTATGCCAACTGAAGTATTATCAGAAATTAAGAACAAAATTATACCGATAGATTGGATTTGCAGTCCAATTTAACTAAGATTGACTATGGTATATTAGTATATCACTTATTACGAGAAGTTGTGGCGATATTATCACAAATTCATGTTGTGCTTTCAATACTTTTTCTTTAAAAGAAAGGAAAAAAAAAAACCAATTTGGCAAGAGGATTAATTGTGATAATATAAAATGAGTCAAATTGATGATTTGCAGATTTAAAAGTAGAAAAAACAAATTGGTTTGTAATCATTGAAAAGGATTTATGTAGGATGAAATATCAAATCATAAAATCTAGCCTAATAAGTTGCTGACAATAAATTGATTGTAAGTTCATGAACTGTGGCCACACGACCACTCCACACTTACCTATAAATTTAACATCACGCCCTACTAATTTGTCCTTGAGCTTTCTTAATTAGAAATCTGCCCGGATTGGTTTGGCTATTCTGTCGGCCCTCCGTCTTGAAATACGACTACTTGATCACCTTCGTCCCTAATGTGTCGTTTCATAGAGGGAATCAAGCGTATTCATATACAAATTGTGTTCCAAAAAATTCTATATCGAGTTTTGAAATTTGCGTTTAAAATACTATTTTTGTTGTTTCATGAAGGGAATCAAGAGTATATTTATATATTATTTCTGTAAAAAAAAAATACTATCACATTAAGTTTTAAAATTTATACTGAATGTGATATATTATTCTTGGATTAAAAGAGTACTCTATTATCATTATTATACAGGTCAAGTGTACATCCAATGTTTCTGCCGACAGTTTTTGTTAATGAACAACGATAGGGGCAATTAAAAAACTCATTTAGTAGCTAATTAATGGCTCATTGGATGACATGACCTTCGTTTTTTGAAATGAAATTGGTTTCGAAACATTCTAGGATCCTGTTAGTAAATTTGAGGGATGACCCTGTTATAATTTGATTAATAACAAAATAACATATCAATATAATATTAAATTCGTCAGTTTTAAGAATTTCCATCTCGCTCGTCGAGTTTCCATTATGCAATAAATTCAATTCAAAGCATCCATTTCACATTATTATTTGTATGATCGTATAGATATTGTCCGTGGTTATAGATAAGAAGAAAAAAATGTTATTGGTATTATATTTCTATTTTTAGGTAGCAAGTTGATTGTTTGCTAGCATGTCGCTTGAAGGTACGAAGGAGTACATCACTATATTATCTGCCTTGCATTAAAGTAGTTAGTAATGCATAAAATAATGGTTGAAAATATCGTAACAAAATAAGATTTGCCATAAATTCCCAAAGTGTTTTTTTTTTTTTAAAATCACCAACAATCTTCAAATATCCCAAATACACAGACTTTAGTGTAGTTTATAAAAATTAAAAACAACACACATTTTTTAGCAACAATCAAGTTTTGGATTGCACGACCAAATATAAGCTAGCTGTATGTCATAATGCGATAATGATTGATAATTTGATCAGGTAAGACTTGGCTGCAATGGCTTTACCAATACCAACTGTGAGATGATACAAACATTGAATTTTTTTAGCAGATGTATGCACTGAACATAGGCTTATAAGACATTGAAATGACATTATATACTATACTCTCTTTTTTTTAGTGCAAAAGAGTATAGTAACATATTAATTATTCTATCTTGAAATGATTATTTAATTTAAATTTTTATTTCTAATACAAACTGCACTAAACGTGAAAATTCAAATTGTATATTAAATTTAGAATAGGAAAAGTATAAATCACTTAATTGAAATATTTTGAAAATAGGACACCCATCTTACATTACCTAATCAAGATTTTACTTCTCGTCCCCTCCTAGTTGGAAATTCATCCGGACTGACTAATCCTACTGGGTTCAATGACGCTCAAATAACAATGTACTGCAATATTAGAATCTTTATAAATATGCTCGAAAGTTGAGACTTGAAACTGACTTTTTCCCGACCATTTAGTAGATCCCTAATTGTTTCAAGAGTATGTCATGCACCGCTCTTGCCATCGTATCGTACGTCACACCACATTACTTATTAATAAAAATTATGGAATGCAACTGTTATATTCTGATTTTTAATGCAACAAATACTATCACCCTCCTATTTTGGTGGTATAACTCTCGTAGAAATTATATTTATCCTCCTAAAATTACTATTCCCTCCGTCCCATAATTATTTTCTAGTTTGCGCTTACATTTTTAGTTCAAATTGTACTAAAAGTGAAATCTCAAACTGGACGATAATTTTGGGACAGAAGGAGTACTTTACTCTATTATTGTGTCTGGTTGCACAATCCTACATGGTACAGCAGCAGCTGCATTGAATAATTTATCACTTATTAAACATAATTCTTGATTATTTATTTCCGCCTCATTTTTCCTTGCTCCAAAACGATAAAACATCATAATATTCTGTCTCTACTATCCCTTTGTCCGAACAAATCGGGGCCATTGGATCGTAACCTAATTCCACTATTACCATAAACTGCCAATAAACCAAAATGTTACGGTGCTTGGAATGTCAACGATAATTCGTCAAACCGGGACAAAGTTCTTAGAAATTTTAGTAAGACAAAATTTGTGCTTTTGATTAATTTTATTGTTTTCATTAGTATTAAATTTCTAACAACACCTAGACAAACTGGAGAAGGAAACAAATTAAAAATACATGCCAGGCTGCCATTATTAGGATTGTATTTCATATCTTAATTTTTTAATAAAAGTTTTATCTAGTAGTGACTTTATGGTTTGTCACCAATATTATTCCTCTTTTTGTGTAGAAAAAAAGAATACAAGGAAAGTACCAAACCCCTGACTACGTGAGAGGAAAGAAAGTCGCTGGAAGGCCCGCCCGTGTGGATTGTGGGTCTGGGCTGGATCATTTCAAAGAATCTGAACAACCAATCATGCATTGATTGTCGCGCTTCAGGCCCTGACCCATCAATTATCACATTACTTTAAATTTAAAATTGCACCAAACTTGCTATTATCACTCGAATTATACAAGATCTTTCACCAACAACATTGTCACTTATACTCATTTATTTATATATACCATTGTATTGCTCACTTAGTTCAACTAACCACTCTAACGGCGTTAGAGATCCTGACGTGGTGCAACCGTTGTACCAAATATTCTATCCATGTAATAGAGTACTTCATATTTTAGTTTTATAAAGTATATGATGAAAATGAAAATGAGACGACAAAATTATTTACAATTCAGTTCCATCGCTACCTCAATTAAAAATAATGAAAATGTTAAAAAAATGATAGAATTACATTTCAATTTTTACCAAAAACTAACTAGCCATGTGGGCATAAGAAACAAAATTTTAAATAACAATAGATATTTGGCCTAATGGGGGGACCGAAATGCATCTTCCCCGATATTTTTTAACCCTGTAACTCTAGGGGCCTAATCCTCATTCCTCTGTACTCGTAACAGTGCAGTGTCCTTTTGAACTTTGAAGTTGGCAGGCAATTTGTCTTTAAATAAAAAAGAGCTTTCCAAGTTTGAAATCTTGTGGGAAATCGCTTTCCCTTTTGGTTTCAAAATCACCCATTGCTTTTCTTTAAAGAATTGGTAAAAATTATTTTGCCGCTCCTTCTACTCTTCCTCTTCCCCCCCCCCTCCCTCACTCTTCCCTCAAATAAAGTAAAGCGAATTTTCCAAGTCCAACTTTATCTTTAATCCCACAAAAATTGTTGAATATTTCCTCCCCTCTTCACACGTTTCTTCCAAGGTCCTGTCCTCTCAGCTTTCCTTCTCTTTTTGCTGCTAGCTTCATATTGCTTTAAATTGAAAATGAGCTTTTCCGAATGATGATGATGATGTTTTGTTCAGTTCCAAATTCGACTGATTTCAGGTACGTACACTTTTGATGAAATGATTGTTGTATTTTTTTTTTTCGTGGCAATTTGCTTGATGGTTTAGGTTTTGTGTGGCAGTTTACATTTGGGTTTTTCTTATACCTGTCGATTAGTTGTTTGAGTTTGCTTTGTGGAGAGCCTTTGTTCTTTACCCAATTGCATATGTTTCTTCATTTTATTGATTTGCTGATTTGATTTTGGGTTTCTGTTCCTTAATTGCATATTTTCTTCGTTTTATCACCAGGAGTTTAACATATTGACTGCTAATTTGAGTTTGCTTCTTGGGATTTTTGTTCTTTACCCAATTTTTTTATTACAAAAGAATTTGAAATTTCTGGATTCCGCTCAAGTAGATATTCAAAACCTGCAACTACTGCTGATCTAAATTTATACTATGATGATATTCCCTGAGGTGATATCAGCTGTAAACGGTTGGAAATTAGTAATCTAAATTTATACTATGTTAATATTCCCTTCGGTTTTTAAGTTGAAACTTACTAGGGAACGGTTACATATTTTAGCTTGAATGTTGATGTTGTTCTTTTAGATTGGGATAACTAGGACTACAAGTTGGCGGCACGCAAGATGGAGAATTATGAAATATTGGAGCACATTGGTAAAGGTTCCTTTGGGTCAGCTATACTGGTGAGGCATAAACATGAAAAGAAAAGGTGAGGAAGCCTACTTGTTCATTGTACTTACATTTGGTCCTGGAGCCGACAATAGTAACATTTACATCATGGTTGTACTCTCTTCTACTTACACTGAAATACAGAATTCTCATCGCCTATAATATTGTGCTTCTTATTGCTAGATATGTGTTGAAGAAAATTCGTCTTGCTCGGCAAACTGACAGAACCCGTAGATCAGCACACCAGGAGGTAGCTCTATTCTTTCTTCACCACTTTTGGTACATGTGATACAATTATCTTAATGTTTTTGCAAGTTTTTATGTTTAGATGGAGCTGCTTTCCAGAGTACAAAATCCATACATTGTCGAGTATAAAGAATCTTGGGTGGAAAAGGTAGGTGGAAGCTACTTGTGGAGACTTTTCATTGTTTCATGTACAATCAGTGTGCTATTTATAAATTAATCTTTTTGTACTGTCTTTACAATCAGTGTACAATCAGGCTTATATTTGATAAACAAGGGTTAAAATTCTAACTGTGGAATCAACTTCGGAGGTAGAAATTAATTTAGGCTTCTGGCTATGTCATTTTGCTCAAATCACGACCTTTTCTTGGGATTGCTTTCTTTGTTACAGATGCTAGACTCAGTTGCTGAGAAAGGTCTGATCCACTTTGGATTCTTTTTTTCATTGAACATACACATGGTATAACCAAATTACAAAAAAAAATAAAAAAAAATTAAACCTGTAAAAATTTTAAAATATTATAGCAGATTATGCTTTCCAACCTATATATTGTAAATTTTCTCTTTATAATATCTATGCCTGGAACATAAAATTTGTTTCTCGGCCATTTTGGGAATTCTCAATCCCTGTAGTTTACTTTGCTTTTTTTCTTTCTTTTTTTTTTTTTTTAAATAAAATGCTTCATATGTTTGTGGTACAGTGAAGGTTACACAGACTCCGTTGGGGAGTTGCATAATATTTATATTGATTATTCTACGTGATTCTTGCTCTTCCAGGGTTGTTATGTGTGCATTGTAATTGGTTACTGTGAAGGAGGAGACATGTAGGTGGATTTCTCATGTCTAATATCTTTTTTTCTGCCTGAAAGTTGATTTTGCCATTGCAGTAATTTATGTTACTTTTCTCTTTGGCTTTTCTTGAAATCAGGGCGGAAGCGATTAAAAAAGCAAATGGCATTCATTTTTCAGAGGAGGTTGTATCTGTGACACTTGATCTGATCTTATGACATTCATTCTTTCTATTGCCAGTTCCCCCGCTTACCAGTTAAACTGTTCTCATGTTAAACTATTGCTGTGATCAGAAGCTTTGCAAATGGCTTGTCCAATTGCTAATGGCGCTTGAATATTTACATGCGAAATATATTCTTCATCGTGATGTCAAGGTAAATTGTGTCCAACAAAGAAGCAAATTTACATCTGTAAGTCAAAGATCAAACAAATTCTTAAGCTGATTTTGGTTTGTGTCAGTGCTCCAACATATTTTTGACCAAAGATCAAGACATCCGTCTAGGTATATAAGAGAGTGCTGATGCTACATTTATTTCATTACTCTTAGGGACTTTTCACTCATTTGAGATCTACCAAAGAATTTGAAAGCATGAGTTGTTCTCATTGAGATGTAATTTGCAGGTGATTTTGGTCTTGCTAAAGTATTGACTTCTGATGATCTTGCCTCCTCAGTGAGTATCGTTTGTAAGCATGCCTTTGATTATAAGCACATCTTCTTAGCAGTTATTAATTTCAACATGTCACCTAATGCAGGTAGTTGGCACTCCAAGCTACATGTGCCCTGAACTTCTTGCAGATATACCTTATGGTTCCAAGTCAGACATCTGGTCTTTGGGTCAGCCTTTTGCTACGTTTTTGCTCGTTCCATATGATTTCTGCATTTCTGTGCTGTTATTTATGCCTTAATGGGGATTGTTCAGGATGCTGCATGTATGAAATGGCTGCCTACAAGCCTGCGTTTAAAGCATTTGTAAGTCATGATTTTGATACTTGCAACTTTGCGAAAGTTCTTATAGTTGTCTTATGGATTTGGATAAATGGATTTCAGCTCTAAAAAGCTATTGTCAAGATTTTCAATTTTTATATTGTAGCAGCAATGTAGAGAAATCTTGTGTGCACTCTCTCTGTCATGTAGTTATTGGAAAACCTTTGTTGTCAAAAAGGCAAAAATTGGTCCTCGTCATAACATATGAGATCTTTCTGATTATGATGATCACTCGATAAGAGTTCAGCCTGAATTTATTAACAAAATGAAATTCATCAATGAGAACTGCTGCCTTTTTGTAATTTGATTTGCTTGGGTCCTTCCATACGTCTGCAACATTCTTACTTCTAATTTTTTGTGCTTGTGGTCTGTTTGATAGTGCTAATGGCTTCCAAATCTCTTCTTTAATGATATTGTATCTGAAAGGCGTATAGAAAATTTGCATGATCAGAGCTTTCTTAATACTGGGTCTTAGTGTTAATGTTTGTCTTATATTTTTCTTTGCAGGACATGCAAGGTCTAATCAATAAAATAAACAAATCTATAGTCGCACCCCTTCCCACTGTCTATTCTGGTGCATTGTAAGTTAGATTCATAACCTCTAGTTTTTGGATTACATTAGTGAAAGAAGTATGCCCTTTGTTTTTTGGTTTGCATTTAATTTGCTTCCATATTGCAGTCGAGGCCTTATTAAGAGTATGCTAAGGAAAAATCCTGAGTTCAGACCAAGTGTAAGAATTTTCTCAGTCAACAACTCTTCTCTCTGATAGAAAACTAAACAAGTATGCTTATAAGAATGTTAGGATTTGCTACTCATACCTTCGCTTATTCTTCTGTACATCTAGTTGGAGAAATGGTTTACTGAAAAATGAAATTATTTCACCCAACAGGTTTATATCAGATGGTATGTATGGAAATATTAAATATACCTGTTCTACTTTTCAGGCTGCGGATTTGCTCAGACACCCACATTTGCAACCCTATGTCCTACAAATCCATCTGAAATCTGATAGGCCTATTCAGCACACCTTTCCAGTTCAATGGCATAATAATAACCCTGTCAAGAAAATTAGATTTATAGAGCCTGAGATTGTTACTGCAGTATCTGCAAAAGGGAGAAGACAATCAGTGGGCAATAATAGAGCCCTGAATCCCAGTATCTCTGGAACTGAGTTGGACTCACCATATTCTTCTCCTAGAGTCAAACATCTTACCAATTTTGTGGGCAAGAAATTTTCCGACCTGTCTGTAAATAGCACCAGTGATGACTTTGGTGTTACAAAGTTGACACCTTCAAAGGTAGCGTCTTCTGCCAAAACACGAAATTTGAGTGCAGCAAAAGTTTCTTTGACCCCTAGGATACAGATAGTTCCATCAAAGATTTCGAATCCTGGTTCAACTCGTGAGCTGGTGAGCTTTTTCTCTGACCCTATTGCAGTATTGATTTTATATTTCATCCGGGTCCTACTATTTCGCTTTAACATTTCCATGTTAATGTGAAGTTTTGTGCATCATATCATGTAGTTAGTTATCGTGGACTTATATGTGTAATATAAATGGTATGCAGCTCCCTGTATCACACACCCCCACAAATAAACCATCCAGAATGACTCGAAGAGCATCTCTTCCAAACCCACCCAGAGCTTTCAATTTGAAGGCACCGAACAAGCCTATTGGTGGCCTCCTCCACAGTCTTGATTCTCCAAATGTCTCTGTGAATGCTCCCCGAATGGATAAGATGGTAGAATTTCCATCATCATCATCTGTGGATAACTTATTCCCTGATCACAGAACTTCATCCACTTCTGCTCAATGCTCTCCTGCCTCACCTTACTGTGGTGATCTTTCCATTACCAAAGACAAATGTACCATACAAGTTCTCGACAGAACATTTAGCACTCCAAGGATCGTTGAAGATGTAGTTCAACAATATGGAAGTGAATGTTCGGGACAAAATCCGGCTACCAATGCATCAAGTGGATCGTCTTCAGACTCCCGGCAGCACAGGTTTGACATGTCGTCATACCAGCAACGTGCTGAAGCCTTAGAGGGATTACTCGAGTTTAGCGCACAACTAATGCAGCAAGAACGTCTGGAAGAACTTGCGGTTCTACTGAAGCCGTTCGGACCAGAAAAAGTTTCCCCGAGAGAAACCGCTATCTGGTTGACCAAGAGCTTCAAAGGGAATGTAGCTTGACAAGGGTCAATTACAGGTTACAAGGCTTGTACTTCTCATTTCCTCCATGAATAACTTGTTCATGGAAAGTAGTAGAAATTTGCTACTTATAGTTATAGGTGGGTTTTCAGTATTTGAACTTCATTAGGGTTCAAGTCTTGCGCAAATTGTAAAAATGGCTTTTGCACAAGCTGTAAAACTGGTTTAATCCCTCAATAGAAGAATATAGTATTTTTTGGTTACTACAACGAACCTATATATATATTGCAAGGTGTTTATCGTCGGCAATAGTGACTAATCCCCCTCCGCTCATGGTAGGCACCTCGATGGATAACAAAAAACCTATTTGATGCAGCTATCACACAATTGCACAAATTTTTACATTAAAAAAAAAATTATTGTAATGGATATCACTTAGATATGGAATTTAATCTTAAAGAAAATTATATCTGAAAAAGAATCCTAATAATATAAAATTGGCTCCAAATTTCTTTCTTTTTTTTTTCCGTTTTGATAAACAAAATCTGTACTAAATTTCTTCTCCAACTAGATATCTTGAAAATTATAAAAATAATTTTGGAGCCAATTTTAGCCGGAAAATCCATAGAAGAGTGGGAAAATGTAAACAAAAAACAAAAACAAAAACAAAAAAAGAAGAAGAAGAAAGAAAGAAGAGTTGCATACAGCAAGAAGATAACGAAATATAAAAGATTTCGCCGCGCCGCCGTTTCCCGGAGCCAGTGAGATGGAAAAGGCTGAGGAAGTGCTGGAACTATACCAGCTCGATTACTCCGATCTTGTACTGTTATCTTCCAGAAATGAAAATTCGCCGCCCGTTGGAGAAATCGAGCGGCTGCAGTCCATCAAAGAAGCGGTGATGGAAAACCTAGGGCCCAACGGACCGGGGCTCATCGCAATCAAGTCAGTCCCCGGTGCTGCCAATTTCCGGCGAAGTCTTCTTCCTTTGGCTCGCAAGCTTGCTCTCCTCGGCAATGACGATCGCAAGCGTATCCTCAAGGTATTTTTCCCCTCCATTTCCATTTTCCCAAATTCCCAATTAGTTAGGTACTTTTAGCTGATAGTTTCTGGAATAACTGAAATTGCTAAAACATAACAGGAACATAATTTGGGGAGTGACGTTCCTTTGAAGAACTTAGATCGAATAGTATCGTCTTTTGCCATGCAATTAAAGTATAATGAGAAACTAGGTGAAGACGATGCCGTTGTTGAAAATCATGTTCAGGATACATGTAAGATAAATGATGAATCACATTTGGCTTTTGGAAACCTTGGTTGTGAATTTAAGAAGCTAGGGTTTTTAATGATGGATCTTGGACTATGTCTGGCTCGAATTTGTGATCAAGTTATTGGTGGCCATGAGCTGGAGCAAAGTTTATTAGGTTGTGGCACTGCCAAAGGGCGTTTGATACACTACCACTCAACTCGAGATAATTTGATCATTAAAGAAGCTGCTAATAGGAAGGGACGAGCAAATGGTAAAGTCCAAGCTAATGGGATGATGAAAGTGAACCATTCCGCATTGAGTAAGCCAGCAAGATCACAAAATTGTGATGGTGATAAATCATTATTTCATAACCAGAATGTTCGTTGGCAACAATGGCACTATGATTATGGTATATTTACAGTTTTAACGGATCCCATGTTCATGTTACCTTGTGATAAACAGTGCCTTTCTCCTAATCGGCATACATACTTAAAGATATTTCATCCAGCTGTGAATAAGATATTTGTGGTTAAGGCTGCTCCGGAAAGTTTCATTGTTCAAGTAGGGGAAGCAGCTGATGTGTTATCAAAAGGGATTCTTAAGGCCACCCTTCATTGTGTTTCTAAGCCGTTGGAGCTGGAAGACTTAAGCAGGCAGACCTTTGTTGTTTTCTTGCTGCCTGCTTGGGATAAAACCTTCTCTCTCGCAGATTATCCTGTGGAAAGCTTAAATTCAGTGCGCAGAAAGAATTCTAATTTGTTTGACAAGAAATATATTGGTGTTGAGTTCGAGCCGCAGGATTCGTCTGATGAAATTCATAGCATAATTCCACCGCTTTTGTCACGGATGAGAGATGGAATGACGTTTGCGGAATTTTCAAGAGAAACCACCAAGCAGTATTACGGTGGTAATGGTTTACAATCTAAGAGATAGGAATACCTATTTCCTTGATTCCTTTATGGTTGATTCTCTTGTGGAAGATGGCTTCAGAATAACTTGAGTTGCTAGAAGGGGGATCTGGTTCAGCCTTATTAAAGAACTGTGAGTGAATATTAATTCATGGGAACATTGTTATTGTAGGAGTAACTGTAAGTAAACTAAACTTTACATGGAATGGGACTTCGTTGATTCATGGGACTTTGTTCCACAACCCTTGTTCTTATTGATTACTCTACATAGAATCCATCTTTTGACTGGTAGAAAAGAAGCATTAATTATTGTAGGAGTAATGGCAAAACCGTGTTATGAGTATCTCTGATAAACTTTCCACTAGCTTAGACAACTGCTGAACTCAATGAGCTACATAGGAGAAAAAGAAAATAGAAGAAGCTCTATTTACTGTAAAAATGTTTCATGCTGTAGTGCAGGACACTGTATTAATCCAGTGCAGAATGTGGTAACTGATGCCGAATGATTGTCTTTTATTGCTTCTTAGTATCGTTAAATAAAAAGTTACTGTGAAAAATGTAGGGTTAATGTGTTTATCTTTCAATGTCAACAGGTTTCTAATGGATCATACACCTAGGTAGAGATTGAAGGAGTTTGCATGTGAACCTCTGGTGGAGTCTGGAGGTGCAGGGACAGTCAGAGATCACACTTCCTTGATCCAGCCTATGCTGCTGTGATACAAAGTGCTGCTTGATGCATATTGCAACTAAGGTACTTCACTCTATCAATGGATAGATGCAACACAAAACTTGCATGTGTCGGCACAAGGATTGTCTTAAATCCAGGGTTTTATGTTAATGGACCAAATTGATGATTTAAAATGATTGCATAACCTTAGTTACGATAGCATTGGCTGGACTCTGGAGCCATTAAGCGCAACCCTTGCACCTTGCGATTTAATCTTTGGAACCACTGGTTTCCCTGAAGTTAACACTCACCCTTAAGAGTTGTAGTGGCTGTAACTTCTTTGCAGTCTCATTCAATCAGCATGTTCTTGTCCTTTGGAAGTGTTTGTCAGAATGTTTTTAGCCCACATTTTGATTGAGTACTTGTGAGTTAAAATGAGGATGACGGGTCCTTATCTCTCAAAGAATTGTTATCATAATGGATATAATCAATGATCCCTCTGGTAAGTTTTTAATCCCAATGATGGGAGATGGAGACAGGTGTTTTCCTACTTGAAATCTCATTTCTTCTTTCTTAGAGTTTAACCATTTATCTTGCTTTTGCTGGTTGATTAAAAAAAGATGAAATTTCTTGAATTATAAAGTTTCAAAAGAAAGGTTAAAAAAGTAAGAACTGGGAATTCCATGGGGGCCCTGTTTTATATGAAAGGAGGAAGTTATTGTTTGGAAGTTGAGGCAAAAGGAATAAAGGTAACCCTTTAATCGACATAACTCAGAAGTCATTGGTCCCTGCTTGTATTACTTATGGGTGTTATCATAACGAGATATGCAGAAAGCTTCCAAGCGAGAAAGCTGACCCCTTCTTCCCTACCATTCTTCTTTGTAGAAGATAAAAGGGTACAGAGGAATTCTCTATATCAAAACATGAATGTCTCATTTGTATATTATTACGTCACAAGTGGCGTATCGACAACACTAGTAATAGTAAGCATTATGACATTTTTGTAATTTTGTTAGTAAGCATTATGACATTTTTGTAATTTTGTTTAGTACTCTGCACGGTCTAAAAAAATAGCTCATTATGTTGAATTTAGAAGTGTTTCTTTTTAAAAAAGAAAAAAGAAAAAAAAAGGAAGATCAGGATCTAAATATAATGCGAGTGAATGACACATTCATTGTAATAGGTACATAGATAATATGCACACCATATGTGAATTTCTTGTATATCGCACACTTAACATGAAAATTAAGGCAATGTGGTTATTTGTGGAAGATGAAATACACTCAGGAACACCTTGAGTACGACATTTCTAGTGGAAACCCGTAACACGAACTGTGATCTATCAAGCTCACTGCAAAATCAGAGGAAGAAATGTGAAAGATGATGTCAAAAGTAGGAGGCGATGACGACCTAAGGCACGCATGAATAATCTGCTAAGTACAAATACCCCAGCAAAGAAAGAAAACCGTCTTTTGATGGCATTGGGGTGGACCTGTCCAAGGTTCGGTCGGGTGGTGATGTGGGCAGTACATTAGTTTCAACCGGCAAACTATCTGTCTCATATGCTAGAAGCTGTCAAGTGATGGTTCCTGGTTTTGCCATCCTCTAGGGTGTCAAGAGCCCAGAGTCCACAGCAGTACACGGCTTTTCTACTGATTAAGATTCTTTCCTGCAATAGACAGCACCAATCCTGACATCTAAAAAATTGACTATATCCATACCTTAAGATCTCAGATAATCACAAGGTCCAAAAGGATTGCACTGGTTAGAGGATCCACTGTCGATGGGAATTCGGGATTGAAATGTGACATTGTAAAGGTGGCAAATTAAAAAAAAAATCAATGTTGACAAAAATGTTGAATTTTATAAAGAACGATAAAATGCTTGCTAATGACCCAGGACATGTTTAAGTTACCGGAATGGGGGGAGGGGTTGGGGGTTAAAGCTCACTAGAAATTTTCCATCAACAAAGATAAGAAAAGGAAATGCTGGAGCGCGGGAGATCTCAGTATTCGAGGAAATTGCTTTATTTGTTGTCATCATTATTGTTACGTTGTGTTAAAGATCCAATAAAATCATCGACATCCAATACTACAATTTTATTTTTTTATTTTTGGAATTTTTCAGGCTTTCCAAACTTTTAAGGCATAAAAGAATTTAAAAAATTACATTTTATAGAAAAGGCCTAAGGAGTAAGGAACCCGGGAAAAGAAAACCTTGAAATCCAAACCATTGATCATTTGATGAGACTTGAAATCCAGCTCACTCCTATCGTAGTAGTATGACCTAAGGCCTAACGTTCAATCTTTCTCAAATTCCGAGGAGAAAATTTACTAGGAACAGATGAGGTAGTAGTAATCAAAGTGGTACTTTACATCTCAATAAATCTCTGAATGACCTTAATACTTTAAGCTTTTCACATTTTTGTGGATACCTATTCCTTCAAAATGATCCAGGTTTAGTCAAAGTATGGAGGACACCTCCAGTATATTTATCTTTGACGAGTATTGAGTAGTGGCGAGTTCCTTTTGAATGATAACTAAACAGATGTTTTATATCTTCATGTGTATTTATTTCACTTTCACAATTCGTTTCAATATTTCTATCTGTCAAACCTCTAAAAAGTAATTTACTTCTACAGTTTCATGTAACCTTACTTTTTATTAGTATCATTCATTACCATCAGCGGCCTTGGATCTTAACAAATCAAGATAAACAGATAACTATGTTCATTCTATAAATAATATACGGCAAAAAACTAATTTCTTGATACGTGAAGGACCATTACGATAATTACGTAAGAAAATAAATTCCCAAAGCGAAAAAAGACTATTTATATCGCACACACACACACACGTCAAACAAGTCAGCTAAAACGCAGCAAACCCGCGATTTCTAACTGGTGGTGATAGTAGTGTTCAGTGTTCACTCCAGAAACCAATGAAATATTGCTTTTGCATTTATTAATCCTCAGTTAAAAAACACACTAAAACAACAACTCAATAAAGGCATCCTCAGTAAAGAAACATTCAAATTGGTAAATTGGTATAAATTTCCTTCTTTTCCCTGCCATCTTTTTTTTTTATAAGAGCGAAGAAAGCCGAAGGCAAAAAGCTAGTATAGCAAGTAAGTGACATCAGTCTGAAGAGCCTCATTCACAATAATTTTTTTTCACATCGGAATTTGACCCAAATGGACTATATGTGGGTGGAGCAAAACTCGGCCGCCGGCGAGCTTCAACTGCCGGAAAGTCCAAGGCAACCCATGGAATTCCTTTCAAGGTCATGGAGTGCATCAGCCATGAAAGTGTGCAAGGCTCTGGCTGCTTCTGCCCCTTCTAAGGCCGTCCCTCCTCCGGCTTCCGGTGCCGGTAGTAACGGTTTTCTCAACTCCAACTCCGGCACCGCCGCCGCTTGCAATGCCGTGCCGGAAAACAACCCCATTGAAGAAGAGGATTCCGCTAAGCTTTCTGGAAACACTTTCTCCTTTGCTTCTTCTGCCACTTCCCAACTTGTCCTTGAACGCATCATGGCCCAAACTGTAAGTAGATTATATCACAAAAAAAAAAAAACGGCCTGCATGCAAAATCCATCACAGCATTGCGGCCTGTTAAAGCTAAATTTCCAATCTTTCCACATTTTTAAGTCCATTTTTTTTAGAACAAAAATGTGATTCTGTTTTGTGTAACCCAATTGGCAGGAAATTTCGCCGTTAACTTCCGGAAGGTTATCTCACAGTAGCGGACCACTGAATTGCCTGACGGAAGAAACTGACAGTCCCCCTGTTTCTCCCAACGAAGAATTCGAAGATGTTGTAAAGGTAACATTAACAAGTCTTTCCAGTTTTGTCTCTGTTCTGCAACTGTTTGCTTGACTGTAATTCTATTTCCTGCTCTTTGGTGTTGTACTGTTAATTTTTAATTTAATAATGGAAATTGGTGAATTGAAAAGTGTTAATCAGGGCGGCTTACACAGTATCCTAATGTGAAATCATTTTTTCTCGTGGAAGGGATTTGTGCACTCATTAGTCAATTATGGCATCTGTTTAGATCAAAAGTGAGAGTAGATTTGATTATTTGAACATAGATCAAGCAATATGTTTCTACTTTTTCTAGTTCTTTTTTTGTGGAAAGTAATTATCCGGGATGCTTTTCCTATTCTCTATATTAAACTTTTCCTGCTTTACAACGTGGAAAATACTTTAGATGTCCCAAAGCCCCAAACTCGATCCAAAACTTTTGACTTCTCAGTGTCTCAGTCTTTACCGAAAGTACAATATGCTCCTGTAGATGATGAACATGGCGATAACATGGTGCAGATTTTATCACTCAAAGGAGAAACTTTCACAAAGAGAGTGTGGAAGGTTTAAGTAAAAAGTTAAAAGTCTAATCTCACTAGAAAACAGAACAAAGAGGCTGGAAACCCATGATTTCATATGGGCTCAAAAAATTAACCAGATGCTTCTTCCTTCCAGTTGCTTTAATCAAAGACCATTTTTACCATGATAAAGTGACAAGTGAAATAATTATGTCCTAAACTTGAAGATAAAAATTGAGTCTTTTTCCTAAACTTTAAGTGCAGTATAGAATAATTCAGCTTTAATAACTTAAGTGAATTGCAGCAAGATTTGTGATGCTAATGTAAGATAAATGTGCAGTATCTTCGCGTGAACCACAGTCTGCAACCCCTGTTCACTGGCAGCCGCATGAATGGTTACACCGGGGGTGGTGCTAGCACGCCTGGTGGGGGTAAGACGGTTGGCAGGTGGCTAAAGGAAAGGAGGGAAAAGAAGAAAGAAGAAAGCAGGACCCAAAATGCTCAGCTTCATGCTGCTGTATCAGTCGCTGGAGTGGCTGCTGCGGTGGCTGCAATCGCGGCAGCCACTGCAGCTGCGTCTTCCACTGGAAAGGATGATCAGGTCGCCAAGACCGATGCAGCTGTTGCCTCGGCTGCTACATTGGTGGCAGCACAATGTGTGGAAGCAGCTGAAGCCATGGGAGCCGACCGCGATCACTTGGTATCGGCAATTAGTTCTGCTGTCAATGTTCGTTCTCATGGAGATATCTCCACTCTTACTGCTGCTGCTGCAACAGGTTACCCAACTTGCTTTTGGTTTTCCATTGTTCAAAAGATACAAGTCATATTAACTTCCGATATGCTTACATTGAGTCATTTCTAATGTTGTGGAGTACAATGTTTATTGTGCAGCTTTGCGAGGGGTGGCCACTCTTAAGGCCAGAGTTATAAAGGAAGTTTGGAATATTGCAACTGTGATGCCAGTTGACAAAGGCATTGGAATAACTCCAAGTCGTGCTCGAAACAATGACAGTCCTCTTGTTGGTGATGGCGTTATTCTCGAAGAGAATTTTCTTGGTGTTTGCAATCAAGAATTGCTTGCTCGTGGAAGAGAACTTCTGAAACGAACCCGCCAAGGTAAATCTCGCACACCCATCTTCACAAAGTTGAAAATCAGGAAACTTTGTCCATATATGTTAAAACCAATTTGATCCTTCAGGTGATCTCCACTGGAAGATTGTCTCTGTTTACATCGATCAAACTGGGCAAGTGATGCTGAAGATGAAGAGTAAACATGTGGCAAGTACCATAACCAAAAAGAAGAAAAGTAAGCCACTCATGATCACTCTATTGTTGTCAAATACTACTTGTATCATTTGGGGTTCATATACCTATAATCTGTTTCAGACGTGGTGTTGGAGGTATGCAAGGATTTGCCGGCATGGCCAGGGAGGCATCTGTTTGAGGATGGTGAACAAAGGCGCTACTTTGGCTTGAAGACTGAAGGGCGTGGAATTGTGGAATTCGAATGCAGGAACCAGAAAGAGTATGACATTTGGACTCAAGGCGTTTCCAGGCTTTTGTCTATTGTGGCTGAGAGGAGAAATAAGTTTCGAAAGTATTAGAATATAGTTCAGCGGAACTGAGAAAGATGAACTAGCAAAGTAGATTAAGTAGAAGGGAAGATATTCAGCCAAGTAAATGTCAATGAACTGATATCCAATCACGGATGTTTAACATATTTATATGTTGAAGTTAGTGTCATGTGTGCAGATTATACCAGACTGCTCTTCTGGCCGAGGTCTATCACAAATTTCAAACGAAGATGATTGCCATGTTAGTCTAACTTCACATATCGTTTGGGACTGGGAGTAAAATAGCAGAGTATAAAGAAAATCTACTGTGAAAAGCAACCTGTATTCTCCAACCAGATCTTCCTCCATCGCAATTAGGCGTTCATATGAAGATCAACTGCACAAACTTCCCATTTTCAAAACGCTTTGATTCACCATACGCAGTGTAAAAAGATCAATATTGTAAACCCTGCCTTATACGTCCAACATATCAAAGCAAAAAAGCCAAAGACAAGAACAATCGCATTGAGTGACAACCAAAATCAACTTGCGTATACACTTAATGCCACCTGATTTAGTAAGAAAAGTTAACAATTATGTACCATAGAATCTTCTGATATAACTATAACGAAAACAGAGGTTAAGGAGCATTCTCCTCCTTTGGAACTATTCTAGTAAGAGAACATTTGCAACCTGTACAATCACTTCAACTATCGGCAGCTCTAAACACGGTCAAAAGCGATAAGAAGAGGTTGATGATGTCCAGATACAAAGATACAGCAGCCCAAATATATTCATCATATGAATAGCGCTTGATCAGATTATCAGTGTCATATATGATGTAGCCACAGAATATGATCGACGCAAGACATCCATAAATCATCACTGAGATTCGACCAAGAGGAAACAGCAGCTGCAAGAAAAGAAAATAACGGAAGTTAGCAATGAATGGCAGCAGCAACGCAACGGTAATGAGACCATATACTGAACAAGAAGTGATCCACTAACCTGTATAAAGGCAAAAAGCATCAGCACAAAAATGGCACCAAACAAGAATGGTCCCAGGAAATTGAAGTCATGGCCTCTCCTTGCAGCCCAGAATGTGTAAAGGGTAAGACTAACAACCACAGCAGCAGTCAAAATGACCGACTCCAGAATCACTTTCCCTGGTGGTAATGTCAGCCAAATAAAATTTTCAGATACTCAATTATCCATATCCAAAACCTCCCAAAACAATATACAACCCAACTGCTCATCTACAAAAAGGACATCATCAATAAACAGAGAATTCACAGGAAAGCCCAAGAACAACAGAGTGATTAAACACTGCTTCATAAACAACTTGAGTCATATACAACATGTTCAAAAACCTAATTCATCATCCATGCATATTAACGAATCCAATACAATCATGTCTTCGCGTTTAATTTGCATCACTCATTCAAAACACAGCAAGAAATGGATGTTCCTTCATTAACCATAAAACATATAGAGGTCACAATCTCCTTCCACAAGCTACTATTTCTCACAAATTGCTCTGACACAACACACTCATTAAATTAAAAAGGGGAAACATAAAACTTAGAAAAGAAATCACTTACCCTTCGTAAAAGCACAGGTTAACCCAACGGCAAACGCAAGGGCCACAGTAAACAACCCTAGAAGAATATAGTTCACAGGATGCTTCTGGTGGTAGTAATACAAAGGACATAGAACTGTAAGATTCCAAAACAAAAGAAACAACCCATTAACTACGAGTCCAGAAATTAAAGAACCATTATAAATAAAGAAAAGGGGTGAAAATGATGGCATGATCACAAACCTATGAAAGGGGTGAAAATGAGAACAATATAAAGAGCCAGTCCAGCCCCGGTAGTGGCAAAGAACAGAGCGATTGGATGAACGGTGACGACAACCGCCGCCACGGCGATGGTTAACAGCAACTGAACAGCGACGATGGAGTATATCTTGCGGATAAAAGCCCACCGGAGTTGGGGGCTCTCCAGCATCATAGGGTACAGCGGCCGTGCTCCGGCCTCCACGTCATCCTTCCGAAACGGTTGGTTGAACATCGTTTCGTAGAGTTACAGTTATCCCTTTCCTTCAATCAGAGCCAAAGCCAAAAAAAAAAAAAAACAAAAACAAAAAAAACAAAACAAAAACTGCCAAAAGAATGAAAACCCAGAAGCGATTACAACTGCTTTGCGGTTACTTTCAAATTGCTTGTACTGGGGAAGCACGAGTTTGATCGTAGGGCATATAAATGGCGGAAATTGGGTGAAATAGTGAGTGAATATGGTGGGGGAGATGGAGAAAGTTCTTGACTCGTCGAGTGAACTCCGGTGGGAAAGGGATTATTTACGAATAAAAATGGAATATTATTAAATCTTGAAATTCCTAACAACCAGTCCAGAGGTCTCTAGATTGTGTTACGAAATGTGCCTAAAAAATTAATAATAAATAAATAAAATACTCCTATGTTACGAAATGGCTTTTGGAATTCCTTTAGGCCTAAGTTTAGTATGATTTTGTATTAGGTGGTTTCTGCGGTGCCAAAATCATACTTGTTAGCGACTTGGCGTGAATCTTTCGGTGATTAACGTGTAAAACTGTGAACTACGTTTCTTTTGTTGCTGAGTTTAGTAAATGATGATATCGATGGCCACATTTGACCCATTTCTTGGTTCTTTTGTCATTTTTGACCATTTTCATTTGTGGCCTTAATTTAAATTTAATGTTGCCGTATTGACTTCGTGTAATCGACAAACTAAAACATTATCGTGCTTTCTGTTTAGCCAAAGTAAAACGAAAAGGACTAGGTAATGATCGCTTGGATACATGTTCTTCCTGTTCTTAAGAGAATATATTCAACTTCTTAAAATTTACCATCAAACTAGAATGGTCTTTATGGAAAATGTATCGCAGTAAGTGTTATGAAATATTTCTTCCGTCTCACAAAAATAATCCACATTGAGTTTTGAATTTTTGTATTGTTTTTAATACAAATTTGAAAATTCAATGTGCACTATTTTTTTAGAGGGAGTTAATATATATATGTTTTTTCTTATGTACATGTATATATGTGCAGAGCGTACACTATGAGCATTTGGCAACAACGAATTAATATCTTCGCAGGGTGCTATTTTTTTCGTTGTGTAGGCTTAAAAGCCATTTTGCCAATTTTATTTTCACATTTCTTTTAATCTTTGGGCCGGCTGGTGGACTATCAAGAGACTCCCTCAAAATGATAGCTATTTAGTGTTTGTTGTGGGCCCGTTTCTTCAGGGCCGACGAGTAATGATCTTCAGTATCAGTTTTAATGGGCCTTCTGTGTTTTCTAAAGAACAAAACTAGCCTTTGATTCAGAGACCTTGAATGGTCGAATTTATCTAGCAGGACTCATTGCATCCACCATTGAATTAGAGCACTTTTGGTCTCTGATGTACTCGGGATGACTACACTCCGAAATGTCGTAATCTACACAATCTACTTATTCATCCTTCGATTATCAAGAACAAAAGAAGTAGAGTTGCTAAATTGCAATGGTGTTTGCAATGGCAACACCTGCATCCCGTGTTAGAGAGAGTTTAGATATTCCAAATTCTTAGAGATGTTCTTTTTTTTTAAAAAAAAAAAAAACGGTTTACTTGTTATCTTTCTTTTCTTTTTCTTTTTTTTGTGACAAAACCTAATTTCAGTAATTTTTCTAGAATCCGTCCAGGAATTAATTATCAGTCAAAATCGGATCATACTGCCAACAGCACTACAGAAATGCACTATACTATGAAACCTAAACAATTGTATAGTAAGCCAGTGAGAGATTTTTTAGATGTCCTCCAAATTGTGGCATGGCACCATGGACATGTATACTGTACATTACAGCCTCTACACATTACAGTGTCCAGTATTATCATAAAAATTAGTTCACCCTTCCAAATAAAAAAAAAAAAATCCCACTATTTCTGTCACAAGAAACTTGTCTACATTTAGTTCAAAATTTGTATTTTTACTGAATAATAATACAAATTTCAAAACTCAATGTGGACTATTTTTTAGAGGGGACAGATGAAGTAATTATTAAATTCAAAAAATTAAGTAGACAAAAACCTTGATTTTTTTTCCTTTAAAAAAAGTAAGGAATGATTATATATATATAAATGATGCTCTAGCTTAAGAGAAAAAGGACAGTCACCAAACTAAAATCTTTGAACTGACAATTACTTATTCATTATGCATAATTAATCAAACTTAAAGTAACACAAACCGAAATATAAATGATTTTCTTATTCATATAAAACAAGTAGGTTACATTTATAGTCTAATACAAATTCTTATGGGGACACCTGCATGTGTTAAGTTTTTGTACTTTTTCACTTCGTTTTATCCTTTTGTACTTTAAGAAACTCAGTGGGGATAACTTTTAGGAAGGGCATTTCAATTAAGGAAACTACGCGACTTGAACATACTCTATGGATTTACTTCCCACTAATTTCTGTTCCCGGAACCTTCCTCCGGACAGAAACAAAGTAACTCCGACCGGCTTCTTCCGGGTCCATTAAATCAATAATTCAATATAAAAACCAGGCAAATCTCCTGTTATCAATCCCCACACAATAACAGCGGATCATCTAAAAAGATTTGTGATAATGGCTAAAGTCTTGGACTCCAACAGCACGAAGCCGGTCGAAATCCCGCAAATATCGTCGGTTTTCGACCCCGGAAACTTGAGTATAACAAGCTTCAAGGTGGAAAATCCATCAACTGCAAATGGGAAAACCAAGCCGCTGTTTATCGTTGCACCAACTGAAGAAGGGAGCTTCCCGGTCCTCCTCTTCCTTCATGGCTATATGTGCGCTAATACCGTCTACACTCAGCTCCTTCAGCACATTGCTTCCCATGGCTTCGTCATTGTTGCTCCTCAGGTAACAATATGATAAATTCACAATGATTTTTTTGTACTGTTTAATCAATGTGATGCTACGAGTTTTGGGATAATTATACTATCAAACGCGGTAATGTATGAATTTGTCACGTATTATTATATTTTTCTCTGAAAATAATATCATGTTTGTAAATTTTCACTTTGTGACGGATTTACTTATATAGTCATGTATGGTCCATAATTTTGAAATTATGAATATACGTTTTGCATTAGTGCATTAGTATAATTTCGAATTATCGTTTTTTCTTCCCTATATACGTAGTTGTACACCAGCATGTTCACGAAGCTAGCTCAAGAAATCGCCGACGTAGCCGCAGTCACAAGCTGGATGTCAACGGAGCTTCAGTCCGTCCTCCCGGAAGCCGTCAAGATCGACCTCACGAAAGTCGGTCTGGTAGGCCACTCCCGCGGCGGAAACGCCGCATTCTGCCTGGCGCTCGGAAAAGCCGAATCCTCACTCCATTTCTCCGCGCTAATGGGAATAGACCCGACCGCCGGATACAACACGCTGTTCCGGACCAAACCGAATATCCTCAACTACATTCCCCGATCATTCGACTTAGAAATCCCGGTCGGCGTGATCGGGACGGGGTTGGGAAGCCAGCAGAAGAACTTCCTGATGCCGCCATGCGCCCCGGAGGGAGTCAACCACGCCGAGTTCTTCAACGAGTGCAAGCCGCCATGTTGCTACTTCCTGGCTAAGGAGTACGGCCACATGAGCATCTTGGACGACGGCGCGGCGAAGGTCGGGGCTTGTTTTTGCAAAGGCGGATCTCAGCCCAAGTATTTGATGAGGAAAGGTGTTGGTGGAATTGTGGTGGCGTTCATGAAGGCTTATTTGAAAGTGGATGAAGCTGATTTAGTAAGTGTTACTAATAATCCTAAGGCGGCGCCAATAACTCTTGACCCCATTATCTATATTCCGGCTTGAAAGTCAACTTTGAAGAGATGCAAATCTATGGTGGAGAAGATCGACATTTAAATTGGAGGAGAGAATAAGATGAACATGGATTAATATATGTTGGGTGGTTCATGCATGCCATTTTTACTTTACTTTTTCGAAGTTTAATTAATTTCGTATGATTGTGAAATGTGTAAGCGTTGAGTTTTGCTAGTATTTTCTCTTGTATGGATTATTATTATTAATTATATGATTTATGTAATGCAACTTCAATTTTTAATTATTAATAAGGGTTTATGCACTGATGAAGTTTTATATAGAGATTTTTGAGACGATTAATTCAAGAATCATACTATGGAAAAAAGGAAGTGTGATTAATGTTTTAAAGAATTACATTACTAACAATTTGAGGAAAAAGAAGCTGATGAGGTCGGGTTCTGGTTGTATTACGATGGAAGTACTCATTTTGCTCCACACGATTCAAAAATTAATTCGAAAAATGAAGATACTGTAGCTTTCCGTGATTAACGTTGTAGCTACAGGAATATAGAAAGTGGGCTAAGCATCTTTCTCCATCTGCTTCTTTATGAAAGTACTCCCATTAATTGGCCCCTCATTTTCGAGTTATGTTCCGTTGTGGTCTTCAATTTTATATACGAAAAATCAGTTCTCACGTCTAGTCTCTTACATTGCATAACGTTTTTTTCTTTTTAAGTCAATCTACATTGAAGTCAATTACAAATCTGAACATTTTCAAACATTGAGAACCTAAACGCATAAGAACTGAAGGTAGGGTCCAAGGCACAAGGTCACCCATTTTAACTTAACGTTAAGGTGACGCCGCTCATAGTCCTTTTGAAACTTCATTTTTTAGTAACGAATAAAGAGAAAAGAGGCTTAAAGTTGTGGTTTTGTACTAGCTTTTAAGGTAGTAGCACTTTCGATATTAGGCTAACATATTGTGAGTTGCGACAGTTAGTAAAATGACACTCTTCTAAGTATTTTTAGTATCAAAACAGATTACTGAACATAATCTACCAAAAAAAAAAAAAAATGTACAGCCCGCCAGATGAGTCGTCTTCCAATATGATTGGATTGGAAGACATCAAGAAAAACTTGTTCAAGACAGCAATGCGCGGCGACTGGACACAAGTAATCAACATATACAAACAACATCCCGAAATTCACAGTGCCAAGATCACCAAAACCGGCGACACGGCGTTGCATATCGCGGCGATGGACGGGCAAGCCGGAGTGGTTCAAGAGCTTGTAAAAGTGATTGGGAATGAAGGGATCAGCGGCGGCCATGCCTTGGAAGCCCTTGCGACGGAAAACGAGCGAGGGAACACGCCGCTTCATCTCGCGGCCGCGCTGGGAAGCGTTCCAATGTGCCAATGCATCGCGAATGTGGACCTGAAACTCATTGGTTGCCGGAACCATGACAGCGAGACGCCGTTTTTCCTGGCGGTTCTTCATGGAAGGAAAGATGCTTTCCTCTGCTTACATTCCATTTGTGGAAGTAAACAGGGGTATTCTTTCTGCCGGAGAAATGATGGCGAAACCATTCTCCACTGCGCCATCGCTGGAGAGTATTTCGGTACGTAATCTTTGTTCCAACTATAAATTAATTCGATTCTATCAATCATTTAATTTTTGTTCTTCTTACTAATTGGATTGGTCTTGAGCTTCAATTATTTTTATTTAGTAATATGGATATATGCAACGGTGACAGATTTGGCCTACCAGATAATTCATCTCTATGAGAAACTGGTAAACTACGTTAACGAACAAGGTTTCTCTCCACTACACATTCTAGCTAGCAAACCTTCAGCTTTCAGAAGTGGAAGCCATTCCAGACGATTTAACAAAATCATATATCTATGTGAGTCTTTCTCATCACATTTATAAATTATATATCCTAATTATCTTGAAAAAGTTAAGAAAGAACAAATTGATTAACATGCATTTTCATTTGCAGGCATATTTGTGGATGAATTGGTGCCTCATAGATTCTCTGATGAACACCCTCTGTATCAAGAACTCGAATACCTCGAAAGCGCCAAATATCCTGAAAACTATCAAGCCTGCGTTAACTTTGCCTGGCTTGTCAACAAAATATTCTGCTTACTCGGTGAGTGAGTGCGGATAACAAAATTGGACATCAGGTCAAATTATATACCCTTGTTTAATACTCCCGCCATCCCAAAATGATTGCCCTCTTTCACAAATTTTTTCTCTGTCCCAAAATTATTTTCCAGTTTAGATTTTTTCTTTTAGTTCAATTTGTACTAAAAATGAAAATCCAAACTGGATACAATAATTTCGTGATGGAGGGAGTACTAGCTAATTATAAACATACTGATCAGTACTGTGGTTGCATTCTGATTATGCAGCATTGGGCGCTGGAAAGAAAGATACCGGGCAGCAATCAGATATGGAGGATCCCAACAGGAAGAAACTTCATTTATTTCCTGCTAATTACAATACTTTCTTTGAAGCAGTGAAGTTTATGTCCAAGGCAATGCTTATCGTCCTAGGTTTAGGTAACAACCTCAACCTTCTTGTTTCTCTATAAGCTATATATTACACGATGTAAGGTTGTGAGTATTAATATTTATGGAGTCATTTTCAGTGAGAGTGAATTAATTTTCATACTAACTGAATGAAACAGGTTCAAGAGAAATAGTGAAGATTGAGGAGAGGAAAAAGAAGCATGTATGGTCTAATCAGGTGTTGGATGAACTTCTTCAACGTACTTCCACATATGAATATGATGATAATGGAAGCCATCCTCAGCACTTGCTCTCAATCAAAGATGACGGATCAACAAGACCGTATAGTTTTGCGGATGGCGGGGATGTTTTCTTTTCAAATTATGGGATTTTGTCGCCACCAGAGGTAGACTCTTCCGATGATCAAGCTAATCCAGACCAGGATCATAAAGGAAACAATGCTGCAAATGGTAATAATAAGCTTACCAAACACATCCAATTTGGTGATCATTAATTCTTTCTTCCATCTAAGGATATGTTCACTTAGCTTGATGATGAATATATTGATAAATTCTTGGATATTCTTATCCTCATGATTTAGACCAAATATCTTATTTTATTTGGTTAACCATATAATTTCTTTTGTGGAAGGTGAAAATACAAGCAGCAGGGGAATGGGGAAGAAGGAGACGCCCATCTTGATAGCTGCAAAAAATGGTGTTGCTGAGATGGTGGAAAAAATTCTTCAACTTTTTCCGGTAGCTATCCATGACCTGAATTCCGACAAGAAAAACATAGTCCTCCTGGCCGTGGAGAATCGGCAACCGCACGTTTACAAGCTTTTACTCAACATGAAAATCATGAAAGATTCCATATTCCGCAAAATCGATAAGGACGGAAACAGCGCGCTACATCTTGCTGCGAAGCTCGGGGAACACAGACCTTGGCTCATCCCCGGCGCAGCTTTGCAAATGCAATGGGAGATCAAGTGGTACGAGGTATTATAATTTCTTTCAAACTTAACCAGTCCCGCCTCCAAAATAAGAGCCACTTCGATAGAGACTACTTTCTCCATCGTCTCATAAAAATAGTCATCAATATTACAGTTGTTATTTGTGATTAGTACTATTATTAATATTTGTTGGAAAAATTTTACTTCTCAAAAGAGATCTATCCAGCTCGATCCGGAGCTAGTCAGGGCAATGGCTTTGGACACCGAGTGGGTAATATATTAAAAAAAATATTAACTCATCATAAAATATTATTTTTTTTTGTGTGAAAGGTTAATTGTATTAATCTTATCAACACAAATGATCCTGTTTTCCTTACATAGTTTCTATGCTATGCATCTTCACTTCCCTGCTATTACATGACTCCTATAAGTTGCATATAACTTTTTTCAGAAGGCCTATACTTTTTACAACTCATTTAAACTCTATACCCTAGTTCCTGTTTGATTGCTTCTACCACTTCATTTACATTTCTGACTGATGCTCCATGCAAAATCATGTTTCTTTGCTACCATAAATGGTATACCATAGCTGCACCTGCACCAAACATCACCATCTGTTTACATTTACTTTGATTCCAGATTTTCCGAAGCCTAGTTTCCCATAAACTCAAGTTGTCAGGAATACTTTTACACATCAACCATCCCTGAATCTGCTGCAATACCTGTTGAGAGTACCCACATTTAAAATATAGATGATCCAGGCTTTCATTCTCGATCCCACACAGCACACATGTCACTAGGAATTGTATAATATTCAGCTGCTGCATTCTCTCTGCTGTTAAGAATCTTCTTTTAAAAGCAAGTCACAGTATGAAAATGTGTTTTGGCAGAACACATTTACTCCAAATAATGGAGGCAGCAGGAAACCTTTGCCCTGATCCTCTAAACCATTCATAACCAGACCTGGTGGTGTAGTTCGCATCCTTCTCTGCAACCCACTTACCTCCCTGTACTCCAAGCTTGATCACATCTTTAATTTTCATCAATTTTTTCCATGACCAACTATCTCCTGTCTTAGTTTGATAATCCCATACTGAGTGCTCTTTGAGATAGTACTCACGGCACCATTTCACCCATAACACATCATAAAATATTGTTTGTATGTGCAGTATGTCAAGAAATCCATGCCACTCCACTTCTTTGTACGGTACAACAAGGAGGGTAAAACTCCCAGAGAAATCTTCACGGAAACACACAAGGATCTCGTCAAGAGCGGCGGCGACTGGCTGACCAACACCTCGGAGTCGTGCTCTGTGGTGGCGGCCCTCATAGCCACCGTGGCTTTCGCCACGGCAACCACCGTACCCGGAGGAGTCAAGCAAGACATCGGGACCCCAACGTTAGAAAACGAACCGGCATTCGACGTGTTCGCGATATCGTCGCTCATCGCGCTCTGCTTCTCCGTCACGTCGGTGGTCATGTTTCTTGCCATCCTCACGTCCCGCTACCAAGAACGAGACTTCGGCAAGAACTTGCCCAAGAAGTTACTTCTGGGGTTGACTTCGCTGTTCATAGCGATTACTTCCATGTTAATCTCGTTTTGCTCCGGCCACTTCTTTGTCCTGAAAGATAAGCTTAAGTACGCGGCTTTCCCGGTGTATGCCATCACTTGCTTGCCGGTGACCATCTTTGCGGTGGCTCAGTTCCCGCTCTACTTTGACCTTATTTGGGCTACTTTTCGGAACATTCCTCAGCGTAGCTACAAAGTCATTCCTCCATGAGTGTATACTGCTAATTTTCAATCCTGTCCGTATGCCTATGAATTTCCGGTCAAAATTTATAAGTTTTGCCGATTCTACTGTGTCACAAAAATGTTTCTTTTTTTTTGGTTTTCTAAGTTTTGAGGATGGAATTCACTCTTATTGATTGTTACAATGATTCTTGCCCCTATTTCATTCGAATGACTTGAGCATCGACATGAAGGCGACAACGTTAGCAACAAAGGAAATTGGTAGTCAAACAGTGACTTTATACGATTTCTAACACGTGGTTGAACAACATAATATCAGGTCAATATCCTTCTAGATATCCGGGTTGACCATTGATACTCCTCAAATTAGATGTCAATTTCAAATGTTTTAATCATAACATTTCAAAACACGCACATTTCAATTGATTGATTATAGATGTACGGGGAAAATTCAATATTTATTCTACCACACTGAGGTGGCCACAAAATCAGTCAATGCTAACTTTAACTCTTTTATGCTGACTTGGTTTTTGTTATTTTCGCGTCAAAACACCTAAACTTATTATTTATTACTCCCTCCGTCTCTAAAAAAATAGTCTATTTTGAGTTTTGGAATTTGTACTAAAAATAATAAAAATTTAAAAATTCAATATGGATTTTTTTCTAGGACGGAAGAAATACAAAATTTTTGTCTATTTTTGTATTCTTCTCCCTCGGTCAAAAAAATGATTATCTTAAACAATTATATAGGACGGAAGAATAGCTTTAGGCGTTACTTAATTTATATGATTTAAAATCAATCCCAATTGTCCTTTGCATAAGTCACACCATTCAAAACTAAATAGTTTTAGATTTGGTTTTATAGAAATGATTGGAGCGAATATATATGTTTAATCCTCAATATTGTGCTTTACACATTTTGTATTAGATAGATTCTCATCATTCAATGACGTCGTAGCTTTACACACAATTCAAATTTGAAGATTGTATAAATAGTCAACTCTCTTTAAGAAGTTAAGTCGTTGTTAAACACAATATTATTGAAGTGCTTTATGCATGAACTTTGTAATTTGAGGTTCTGTACATTTATCTCATTTTTGCCCCAAAAAGAGTTCCTCACAAAAAAAGAAAACTGATAAGATTTTACCAATGGAAAGTAACTCTTTGGGTAGGAGATCCAACTTCAAATCTACAAGAGGATTCAAGACCACTATAAATGACCTCTATAACCGCAAACAGAGTTGAAGATACGTAACTGTGCATACTAGTTGCCACCTGCAATAATAATACCACAAATAATTGAACGATTTAAAATAATATTTACATGAATTAGTGACTTACATCAACATATGTGTGGCTAGAGACTAGAGGAGTTGGATTGGTGAAAAGACTTGTTCTGTTTTTTTTTTCTTTAATTATAATTATATGGGAAATTTACGACTGATACCTCAATTCATAAAATAATTACTGAAAAAATTAAAGTGTTATGGACCGCGATGAATTTTAAACTTTCGAACTTTTTAAGGGCGGATGAATTTCTATCACTTAATCACAACTCTTTTAATTTTTTTTATTTTTTTTTTTTTTTTGTTTTAAAAGGATCAATAGTGGTTCTCTACTTACTCCCAACGTGAATCACAATCCTTTTAATTTTGTATGTAGGGCGGATGAATTTCTATTATTTTATTACAACCCCTTTAATTACATTGAAAATGCTCTTTTGGAAACTAGTTCAATTAAGTCTAATCATAAAGAATTTTCTCCAAGAAACTTCAAAGAATTGGAGAAAAAGTTGAAACTTAGTCTAACAATACATAATATGCACTCCACAATATAAAAAAATTATTGAATTTTGACATTTGTACTATATGTGAACTCTTTTTTGGAATAAGATAATAACCGATTTTACTAAAATAATTATAAAACATGACATAATGAAATTATAATCAATTTCAATATATTTAGGTCAAAACTCATCATTTCATTTCGTATTGTGTAGTACATACCCTTATATATGTTTATGGTGTCTCGAATCACTTTTCCAAATTCCAAATTTGAATCGAGAGAAGTCGTTGTTCTTGACATAAATTTTCATCATTTTTGGTACACATTCCCGATGATGACGTCGAGAGTAGTATGCAAACGTTACATAATGTAATGTGTATTGTGGTGGTGGTGGTTGTACCCCTGAATATACGACTATGTGGCAACAATTATGAGGGTGACGAACTCTGTTGTAAAATTAGCGGACGAGGGAGGAGAAAACCGTAAAATCGCCAGGAAACAATTACGTGGCGTCCTGGGGTTGTACCCTTGGTGCCCCATGCCCCCCCATTTCATGGTTAACTTAAAGAAAAAAAGCACCGAAAACATAGCGGCGACGCCGCGGCCAATTTCCCGATGCACACGCACTCACACACTCTCCCCCTTACTCCGGCCGCCACTTCCCACCTTTCCTCAGTCCTGAATTTTCCTTACTGACTTCACCGCCTCTTCTCACTGGCACTGGACTACTGATTTATTATTCCTCCCCGCCAGATCGATCTCGTCGAATTCCACTCCAATTTCCGACGCCATGCCGCCGGAAGATACACTCGCCAAGTCGCCGCTCGACAAGCCTCTCAGCCTGCTTACTGAAGACGACATTTCACAGCTCACACGGGAAGATTGCCGCCGTTACCTCAAGCAAAAAGGTAAAAAAAAAACTAGACGACTAAGAGTACCTTTTCGTTCCTTTTGGCTTTTAATATTATAGTATTTCGGAAGAGTAGAAAGTTTGAATAAAGTAATGCTGCTGCTGTGATGATTTTGATTTTTTCGGAGTTAGTTTATTTCTTGGCAAAGAATACTTTAAATTTGAGTCACGTGAAGGATTTGTTTAGCTGCTTAGATATGACAATTTCTGCGGGAATTTCCATACAGGGATGAGACGCCCCTCGTGGAACAAATCCCAGGCGATCCAGCAAGTTATTTCGCTCAAGACACTCCTTGAAACGACGCCGGATGCCGACTCTGCCAGTAACAACCACCGCAGGAAGCTCTACATTCCCCGTCCCCGTCTTGATGATAATATTAAAAGCGAAAATACCTCGAACAATGTGCGTGCTAATCATATTTGTCATTCTAATTTTTGCCTTTAAAATTTGTTATTATATTAATTATTTTTTGTTGTTGCAAACGTTGATTTAATTGATAATTCTTACTATCTGTTACTGTCTATTTTTAAAGCTGTCTTGATAAATTATTAACAACTTACAATCCAACTTCCAAAATGTAGCCCTCTAAGGCAACCAGTGCCGACGACGAAATGTCTGAATCAGCTGAAGAAATGTTGTCGTCCTATCCAAGGAAAGAGGCTGAGAAGCCAGATGTTTGCAGCAGTATACCTGTTGATGACAATGGCTTGTCTCCGCCAAGGTTAATATCAGGATTTTTTTATGGTATTATTATGGTGGTTGATTCCATATTAATTGGCGAGTTATGATACTCACATCATCATTGAAAATCATTCATAGTCTAAGGTTTTATGACACGTTCATTATCATCATACTTATATATGCAAATGCCAACTACTATGTCCTTGTGAAAAATATAAAATCACTGTGAATCTCACTGCTCTTAATTGGACCTTTGTGTTTGACACTATGGTGTTGTATTTTGGTTTGCTCATTGGCAAGTTTGTGTAATGTAATCCTCAAAATAGCACTAAGATATTAGCTGTTTCCACAAACACAAAAAAAGGGGGAAAAAAATATATTGTTGTCCGGATACCTTACTTCTCTGTTTCTTGAACCCTTCCCATGATGAAGTGGAACTGCATTTGATGCACTATAATGATCTACCATTAGCTGAATCTATTGTCTAGATGAGCTTATTTTAAATCTTTAAAAAATAAATGACTATTTCTATAGGCCCAGTTATTATGTCTGATTTGGTGGAGATACTTTTATTCAACTCTATTACGTTTATCTCCTCTCTGCATATTATCTTGCATAAAACTCTTTATTTTCGTTCTTCAGTTATGATATGCTGTCCAAGTACAAATCGTGTCTAGCCAGGATTCGGCATAATAGATAAAACTTATTTAGTTAATGCTCTTCAACTCCTGTTAGCATGTAACTAATTACTTTTCAACCCCTATCCCCAGAAATGCAGCTTCCTCCAATGTGCCTGCAGGGCAAATGACAATCTTCTACTGCGGTAGAGTGAACGTGTATGATGATATCCCAGTTGACAAGGTACTGAGCAATCTGTCCCGTAAAATGCATAACTGGTTTGTTATTTGTGGGAGTTATAATTACTCCCCTCTTAACTATCTTTCATTATGTCATTTTAGGCGCATGCACTTATGCAACTTGCTGCAAGCCCAATCGCTTTGCCTCAGGAAGTTCTGTTTGACCATTCTCTGGCAGTGCAATCTAGATACCACTTACAAGACATGAGTGTAAAAGCCATTCCAGATTCTGCTGTTCGACTTTTGCCGAATATGCATTCAGGTTATTAATCCTTTTATCATTCTGGCCTTTATATCATTTCTGTTATGCCCTTGAAGGATTTGTTGAGTCTGTGATGATATGGTGTGCTTAAGTGCTCTGTGATGACAACTATAGCTTCTTAAAGCCAAAAGACTTGCAAAATTTAAGTAATAGATTGAGAAGGCTGGCAATTATTTTCAGCTTTGTTTCTCTATACATTAAGTTGAATGGAGTTATTTTGGTTCACAAGATATTGAATAGAAATGCAGTGTTTACAGTATTTCCTTTCTTGATTTTTCTTTTACAGGGAAAATGACTGAAACTACTCGGCTGCGTGGAGAAGAATGCAAGTTATCTGATGAGAATCCTGGTATATCACCATAACTTCAATGTCTTCCTTTTGTGTTTGATGAGGAACATTCAAATTATACAGTACCTCATGATGGCTGTTCAACTAAGCAAAGGATGCACGTTAATTAGTTTAAGCAAATAAGAGAAGCTGATTTGCCTACCACTTTTGCCCTTTTCACGAGTAATAGTTAATGTTTAATGGAATCCTTTTTTCTCCAGTGCCTTTCCATATTCATTAAGCAAGGATGTGGTACTCTGTATCAAATAGGCATGGATGACTACTTGTGATCTTTGTGTCTTTCTTTATGTAGCACCATTTGTTCGTAAAAAATTGTATTCACTAGGATTACGGCTGCAGTGATACTAGTTCATCTGTGTTTCCAGCAATTGCAGCCCAAAGCAATGAGATAAATAAATTTGGTCTTCTTAGAGTTAAGGGTACTGTGCAAGAACAGAAATTAGACGGGGAAAGACCTTCCATTTTTGTGCTGTTTTGTTTGTATCCTTTTTCTTTCATATACAAATATCCAGCTAGACTGTCATCCAGAATCTTAAAGAAAACTGAAAAGGGTCTAAATCCTAACACTCTGCACCCATGATTATTCTTTCCCCAAGCTTTATTGTCCTTTAAGACTTTTATGTGCAGATTGCTTATGTTCTAGAATCCATATTGTGGTATAAAAGTCTAGTTGTTGTAATGCTTATCTAACAACTTTTCATGGATGCTCCTTCACTGGTTAATGTGCCTTCCGGCAGAAATCCTTTTATTTTCTGTGTTTATTGTGGTTAAAAGATGATCTATTGATTGAGTTGAGAAGATTCAGTTACTGTATAAGCTTTAGAACTGACTGATTTCACATGACGAATAACAGATGTTTTCAAAAATGGAACTTTGTGTCCACTATTTTTTAGGCAAAGTGCTCATGGATTTTTGTTTTTCATACTTTATTTTCATGCAGCAGAAGCTCCAGCAAGCAGAAAGGCTTCAGTTCAAAGATACCTTGAGAAGCGGAAAGACAGGTACAGTATATTTGTTAATGACATTTAACAAGAAAGATAAAAAAATTGCAAGCACTCTGTATGCTCGTTTTTGTTGCTTACGACTCTGTTAGATGAAGGTTTAAGAGCAAGAAAAAGGCAGGAATGACGTCAACCACCAGCTTGGACGTCTATCTAAACCATCAGATGGGACAACACATTCCAAGTGAGCAGTCAAGTAGGAGTGACCCATGCTCCCCGCAGCTTGTAAGACCTCCCAAGACACCTATAAGATGCAATTCAATGGAGGATAGTTTAACCAGGAATGCTATTTTGCCTTCTGGTCACAACAACAGAGGTAATCCTCATGTGGTGTTTCTTCCGCACCCTGTATTACTGCATTTGAATGACGTTGATCAAGCATGAACGATTAATTTGTGAGCTTGAAACTACTGTTTTTTTTGCCATAGCCTTAGTCTTCAAGCGAAAGATTTGATTCCACTTTTCTACTATTTAGTTCTATTATGATGATGAACTACCATTTGGAAATCTTTTTTTTTACTGGAAAAGTCATTACCACCATGATATGATAACATAGAGGACCTGTGATCCTTTCCTATCTCCTAAGTTAATCGCAATTGATTACATGTAGAAATTTTTGCTGCCCATTTCTTAACTGTGATAGAGTTCTACACATATAGATAGAGATGTCTATTTCTGTAATCGATTGGCTCTGACAAGCCATAAATAAATACAGCTGCAGAATCTCAATGAACATATATGTTGTTTATTGGTGTTTGATATCTTTTCCTAGTTATGAAAATATTACTTCATTTTTTCCTTTTGCGGTCACTGTAACAGTCCTCCTGTCTTCTACCCTTGATGTACTTTTTAACTTGATCATTTTTGTGGTTGGAACTCTGAATGATATCAGAATTGACCTTAATTTATTACTGTACTATATATTTTGCTGATCTTCAGATGTGAGAAAATGAAGGCAAATCATCGTCAAATGATGTGCATAATTAGCCTGTCTCACATTCCACATTGAAAGGAGATGATTCTACCCAGATGATTTGCTACAGATCTTGAGGAATATTTTTGCATTTGAGATTGACAGTTTCTTTGAGGCTGCCGCTCTTTCTTCATAATTGAAGAAAGGGAATTTTCTGGGCCAGTTTCTTGACTTTGCTTTGCTGTGTTTCACTCGAAACTGGCCTTGACGCTGATGAAGAGATCAGTGGTTGACTTTTACTCCTGGTGGCAATATCTATTTCATGACACTGGTTTTTGAGGATCTTCACAGGTCACTTGGTTGTTGAGGATCTTCATAGGTCACTGACTCTGCCTAACGAGGATGAAGTATGCTAGGGCTTTTACAGGTTCCGGACAAGTTCTAGCTTCGTAATATGATAACTCCAGATTGTCAGCTCCACTGATACTTGTACTTGACGTAAGTTGCAGTGTAACCACATTAATTTAGTGATGTTTTCTTAGGCTACGAGATGTAAATCACTGAGGAATACGAGTTGAGAGCGGCGTAAAAGCCAAATCCAGAGCGGCTATTACAATTGCTTTCATTTTGTTTGTATCATTAGTTCTTAGTGTCTGGGTAGCTTTGTTCATTGATCTTCTTTACTTGTGCCAAATTAACATCAGGGTTGACAATGTGTTGCGGAAGGGAACATAATATAATACTGCTAACTATTAGTCCTAGGATTCAGTTTATGTTGGCTTATGAAAAGCGATCTTACTAGGGGGAGAAAGTCTTCGGTTTCTGCCTTCTCTTCTCGGTTAAAGCAAAACTTTATTATAGTCTATCCGTTTCTACATTTGTTTTTCAAACTCTCGAAGTCTAAAAATTATTGATTTTTGCAATGGGTCGTTGGCCCCTGTCGGATTCTAAATGTCATAGGTGACGAAGATACAGGCTTCTTTTCTATGTTGGTCAATGGAAAACCCAATTGTGTTTTAGTATGGTCACTAGGATGACGAGTCACCCTAAAGCTTGAAAGTTAAAAGCAACCCAAATTTGGGGGGATTAGGCTGCCAGAATGCATCACACACTGACCTCTTGAGCTTTGAAGCAAGTCGTTGGAAAATTTACTACGACAACCATATCACAATCATTGGTCAAAAACTCATGTATAAATTCACGGGTTTCAAAAGGTTGAAGTGAGAGTGACTACAACTACAAGGGATGATATGATACCCTTCTGGACCTGGCCTGGTCTTCTGCAGTTCAAAAATACTAGAAAACTAGTTCCAAATGAACTGAGACTAAGAGGGCGGAAACATCGGGACGGGTTTTGTGGTTGAATGAAAGAGTTTGGCATGTGGTGTTCATAGTTTCTCGTTCTCCACCAAAATGGTTCTTCTTACCGGTTTCTATCTCTTGTCACATTTTTCCTTGCAATGACATATCTTACATGTTTTTCTTCAATTGCTGTCCATGACAAAGCACATGGTCCAACCGGAAGCAATCAGAAACAGTTGACATCATCGGTGCCCGACTAATAATGTTTTTGTGCTCCAGATCTTTCTGGTCTCATGTTAATACTTCATTTCGTTGTTTATAATGTTAAAACGAGACGGAAGAAATAGTGAACATCGTCCCATAACCATTAGAGTGTGTCTGTCAGAATTAGATTTAGTTGTAGTCAGTACGAAGAGGTGGAAAAACAGCGACACAGAAAGAGCAAATTTGAGGATAAATACACTCAAAAGAATATAAGCATTAGATTTTTATTGTTCCTTGGTGAGGACCGTAGTACTGTACATATTCCAGCGGAGAAACAACGACATCGTAAAAGTTTATAGAAAGCTGTTAGGAACTTTCCATGTGCTTGAGACTATTGTCGGGGTTGGAAAAACGTCTTGAAACTGATAACATTTGTCTGTAAAAAAAAAAAAAAAAACGAACCCAAGACTAAGAATAACTTCAGATGGATGCAAAAACAAACATACCCCTTTTTACGTAGGCATAATAGTTTTCTTCTTCTTCTTCTTCATTGGATACGTACAACTATGTAAGATCTAGGTGCAACATTCTCCATATGAGGATGAGGTACGTGGTAGATTATATGGGGAGCTAAACTATGATTTACCCTCAAAATCTGACTTCAAATGTAGGGATTAAGAAGGCATAGTTAATAGTACAAGATGTAGGCCACCGGCTGGAGTTCATATAACAAAATAAAATGTGGAAATATGAGAAGTTTAACACACAAATGATAAGTGAGGTGAGACATGTATATCATAAAACTAATTTTATAAGAACTTATTGGGTTTTTTTTTTTTTTTTTTTTTTTAAGCCGTGGTATTAGACGTCTGGCACAATGAGATAATCCGGTCAAGTAGTGAGTTTTTATAATTTATTAAAAAAAAATAGTTTGTGTAAATTTTAAACCTCAATTTTTAATTTCTTTTTAGATGAAAGATAGTATTATTTATCGATGTAGTTACTTAGTGACAATTAATTTGTACATAACTTTTTCTACTACAAAAATATGTAGAAATTGTAATAAACTTTACATCAAACATCCAAGCAAATCATGCTAAATAATGTGCATAACTCAATGGTTTTATTCTGTTCAAATAATGTGGCACATTGTTACATTTTATTTTCACCTCTTCTTATTTGATTCTCTTATGTGCATGATTGATGAACTTGTCGGTATACTCACCAAAATTCAACCACTAGATGATTAGTAAACCCTAGTAAATACCACAATAATGGTTGTGTCCATCCAATCAAATGATATAGGTTGATAGAATAGGAGGATAGATATGGCAATTACAAATACTTTTTTGGATAACATTTCTTATTATTTTACAACTTAAACTTGTATTACACCATTAAGCCCTCAGCATTATTTAGCACTGAGCACACCAAAACACGAACGACATCTCACCTCACCCCTCCACCCACCCACCCAACCTACCCACTAACTCATGGATAATACGATGTCGTTTGAGGACCTGTCGCATTCTAGCCCACCATTTTTTTTAATCTCTCTTTTATTAATTCTTACACTGTCAGTGGACTAAGTTTTTGTACTAACTAATAATAAGAAGCTTCAATCTATATGATGCGTATAATATGTGGTCTCCATTCTTCAACACTTTCCCAACGGCTTAAATACAAGAATACAAAATCAAAGGTCTTCTTCTCTGTTCCCTTCTATGTACTTTAACGTTAAATACAAATGTACATTTTCACAAAAATACATAGAAAAAGCAGTGAGAAAAGTCAGTTGTGAAAGCTTTTTCCTTTTTACCATTACCATTACTACTGCTACTGAAAAAGAAAAGAGGATTTCTGAAATTTATTTTGCCCTTTGGATTCCGTCACTTTCAGACCACGCTTCTCCGTTCCCGATTTTTCAAACCCATTTACTCTACTTCTGGATTTTGTCATTTGATTTGGTTTTTGACCACTTCCATTATATTTTATTGCTTTCCAAATAAAGGGTTGTCTTTTTCTTTCTTCGTTTCAGTTCAGAGTTTCAGACGAGCTGGTGTTTTTGTTTTTTGGAGATTGTTTTGTTCTGGCTGGCTTTGGGCGTTTGGTGTTTTTGTTTTTGTGCTTTTGGCTGATATCTTGTTAATTCTTTTGTGGGACATTTTACACATCTTTTCTTCATTCGTTGTTGTTGTTGAGGTTTTTAATTTTCTGGGCAAACTCGCTTCGCATCAACGTCTGTCTGTTGTGATTCTGTTGAGCGTCTGTTTTTTGTGAGTGGAAGAACACTTTTTTAATCTGGACTGGAATCGTAGAAAAAAAATTTGTGGAGCATCTCCTTTTTCACCTGTCTTGATATGAATTTAGCTACAGTGGCAGGGTTTCAAATTTTGAGCTGAAGTTTACTGGAACCTGTAAAGTTAGGATTTTTTTTTTTTTTTTTTCTGGGTTCATCCCAATTGCTCTTTTGAAGTTGAGATTCTTGGTGAAATACTCAATCGGCTATTGTGGAGATCTGGGACTTACTTCATCTATTATGCCCTATGAGGGGAACTCTTTTCCCTTCCGAGTCTTGCAAGGAGACACATGTGAATTCCATTAATCCTCAGTCATGGCTTCAAGTTGAAAGAGGCAAGCTTTCCAAAGTTTCATCCGGCTCTCCTTCTTCCATGTAAGTACATAGACCTCACTTTAGCTTTTCTTTTTTTCTTCTCATCACAGAATTCAGTTCAATATTGTGAAGTTTAATTCTTGGGTGTTTTCTTTCTGATATTTTGGTAGAGAATCACTTGTAAAAGTGCCTGAGCCTCCAGTTCTTCCGTATTTTAAGCCTGTGGATTATGTGGATGTATTAGCTCAACTCCATGAAGAATTGGAGTCATGTTCTCCACAAAAGAGGTCAAATCTGTATTTGTTCCAGTATCAGGTGTTTAAGGGTTTAGGGGAAGTAAAATTGAGGCGGACGAGTCTTCACTCAGCTTGGCTGAAATCAAGTAGTGTTTACGAGAGGCTTGTTTTTGGGGCATGGTTAAAATATGAGAAGCAAGGAGAAGAGCTCATTTCTGACTTGATGTCATCTTGTGGGAAATGTGCAAAGGAATTTGGGTTGATCGATGTTGCAGCTGAACTGCCTTCGAGCACTTACTCATTTTCTCCCCCAACTGGCATCACAGGTAGGAAGGATGTCTCAGGGAGTGTTACTTTTCGGGTTAGAAATGAGAGAGTAGTGTGTGATAGGCAGAAGATTGCTAACCTCTCTGCTCCATTTCATGCCATGCTTAATGGCTGCTTTACAGAATCATTTCTTGAGGAGATCGACTTGTCTGAGAACAATATTTCTCCTCAAGGTATGAGGGTCATAAGTGAGTTTAGCGCCTCAGGCCATTTAGATGAAGTACCCCCGGATCTTCTGCTAGAAATAATGGTATTTGCCAATAAATTTTGCTGTGAAAGACTGAAGGATTGTTGTGATAGAAAACTTGCTTCATTAGCTACTTCCAGACAAGATGCAGTGGAGCTGATGGAATATGCTCTGGAAGAAAATTCTCCAGTTCTTGCTGCATCATGTTTTCAAGTATTTCTGCATGAACTTCCGGATTCTCTAAATGATGATCAGGTTGTTAAGTTGTTGTGTTGTTCAAGTAGGGAGCAAAGGTCAATAATGGTTGGCTCAGCGGCATTTTCTCTCTACTGTTTCTTGGGTGAAGTCTCCTTCAACCTTGATCCCCGTTCAGATAGGACTGTACTTATCTTAGAACAGTTAGTGGACTGTTCAGAAACTGCCCGGCAGAAAATGGTGGCATTTCATCAGTTAGCTTGTGTTAGACTCCTTAGGAAAGAGTATGACGAAGCGGAAGAGCTCTTTGAGGCTGCTTTAAACGCTGGCCATGTTTATTCCATGGTTGGGTTGGCTAGATTGAGTCAAATAAAGGGCAAGAGACAATGTGCTTTTGAGAAACTTAGCTCAGTCATATCTTCTTACCCACCGCTTGGATGGATGTATCAAGAGAGATCTCTTTACAGTGACGGGGATAGCAGATTGGATGACCTTGAGAAAGCAACTGAGCTAGACCCAACTCTAATTTACCCTTACATGTATCGGGCTGCATCCTTGATGAGGAAGCATGATGCACAAGCTGCCCTTCATGAAATCAATCGCATTCTTGGGTTCAAGCTATCATTAGAGTGCTTGGAGTTGCGACTTTGCTTCTACCTTGCTATCGAGGATTACCAGTCAGCCATATGTGATATTCAAGCTATCCTTACTCTTGCCCCGGATTACAGGATGTTTGATGGGCGCGTAGCTGTGTCCCAACTTCGTACTCTTGTGCGTGAGCATGTCGAGAATTGGACAACTGCTGATTGTTGGCTTCAATTGTATGATAAATGGTCGTCAGTAGATGACATTGGTTCACTGTCCGTGATATACCAAATGCTCGAGTCTGATGCGGCTAAAGGAGTTCTGTACTTCAGGCAGTCTTTGCTTCTCCTCAGGTAAATTATTGAATTGTTTCCTTTGATGTTTCTTTTGCTATTTTTCCTTTTTGGATGGCAAGATTAGGTGGTTGGTTCTTCAGATGTAATTAAACAAAATCTACTAGTCTCTTTCTTACGCAACAAAGCTAAATAGGCTTTCGTATCATCCATGTAACCGTAATGCATTTGGAATGCCACTTGCTTGCCCATTGCTCTCCTTGACCTTGCCCTTCACCTTCTTATACAGTATCAAACCTCCCAGTCTGTGTTTGAAACCATTTTGAGAATTCAGAATCTGCTTTGGGGATGATCTTTTGTTAACCATTGATTGTGATATTTTGGCATTTCTGGTGGAAAGTGGAAACACTAGATAGAGTAAAACTCAAGTGCAAACGGACCTGATTTTAACCACATTTATCTGCTGATTAGGTTGAATTGTCCAGATGCAGCCATGCGGAGTTTGCAATTGGCTCGCCAAAATGCTTCTAGTGATCATGAACGTTTGGTGTATGAGGGCTGGATTTTGTATGATACAGGACATTGTGTGGAAGGTCTTCAGAAAGCAGAGGAGTCTATTAGCCTGAAGAGATCTTTTGAAGCCTTCTTCTTGAAAGCCTATGCTTTGGCTGATTCATGCTTGGATCCATCTTGTTCATCTGCTGTTATAGCACTTCTTGAGGAAGCTTTGAAGTGCCCTTCGGATAGACTTCGGAAAGGCCAAGTATGATTATATTATTACTACTTGTATTTAAGATTTGCTTGTCATGTGTGCACTTGTGCTCTGTTTCTTGCTCAGGGAAAATAAGCTGAAAGGATCTCTGGATTCCAGCTTCACAGTTGAAACTAAATGAAATGCTACTTTCGGTTACAACTATATGACACTTCCTTCAATGGAACAGTGAACATGTCAATTGTTATCAACCCAGATTAAAAACTAAAAATGTCCTTTGATTTTCTATCTGCGGAACCCAACTGGTGATTCTTGGAAGAATTTAGTTAGCTTTTCTAAATATCTATAATCTTAAGCTAATTATTTCTTGTTGAAGTCACCCTCTTAATCCTTTCTTGTCAAGAATTTTGTCTCATCAGAAATATGTTTGTTCAATAAAATCACCTTCCTGCTGCATAAAGTTGGGCTGGAGTATTGTAATCTTGTAAATTTACTGTTTGTGAGTAGAGATGGTTTTGAGCTTCCTTCATCGGATTAGTTGATGCACTGTTCATCTCTGAAGCATATTGTAATGCATCAGTTTTTGTTTGATAATGGTTAGGCCTTGAACAATCTTGGAAGTGTCTATGTGGACTGCGGGAAACTAGATGCTGCGGCTGATTGCTACATTAACGCTCTTAAAATTCGGCATACACGAGCTCATCAGGGCCTTGCTCGTGTGCATTACCTGAAAAATGATAAGAATGCAGCGTATGAGGAAATGACGAAACTGATCGAGAAAGCCCGAAATAATGCATCTGCCTATGAGAAGAGGTCAGAGTATTGTGAACGTGAACTCACAAAGGCAGATCTGGAAATGGTCACCGCTTTAGATCCTCTTCGAGTATATCCTTACAGATATCGAGCAGCAGGTTCGAATTCTTAACCTCTTCCTCAATCGAAATAAAGAAAGTAAATGTAGATGCTTTATACATGACCTTCTGTTTTGTGTTACTGCTAAATCTTAATATTGTGCTTCTGAAATCTTTTTTGGATGTCTTTAAGATAGGGTTTGTTTTGGGAAAATATGGAATAGTTGGTTGTCCTACTCGTTTTGATCTTAATGATTCTACATTCATCTTGTTTGCTGCCCCTGATGCATGTCCGCGTTGTGCTACAGTTTTGATGGACAACCACCAACCTAAAGAAGCAATTGCAGAGTTATCAAAGGCGATTGCATTTAAGGCAGATCTTCACCTGTTACACCTTCGGGCTGCTTTCCATGAACACGTCAACAATGTAATGGGAGCATTGCGAGATTGTAGAGCCGCCCTCTCAGTTGATCCGCACCATCAAGAAATGCTTGATTTTCATAGCCGAGTTAATAGCCGGGACATGAGTTCTGGGTTAGGGGCGTAATAGAGAGGTAGATGTAAAAAAAGAGTTGAAAGAAAGTAGATGGGTGAGTTTTGTGTTGTAACATTAGAGCATACCAGTGGGAGCAACACCACTTCATGTATTGTAATGTAATATCCCCTGTCAATTCTTCCTCACCAGTTCTTAAATTTTGTAACAAGATGCAATTTTTTTTTGTTAATCAAAGCAAATCATCCCCAGTGTAAAAAAAAAGAACTTTCCTTTCATGAACCTTGCGGAATGACATTTTGTACCATCTATTTTTCGGTTTTTTTTTTTCCCTCTCAAGGTAAATTGAATCTCTTGTTACTGTGAGGAGGGAGAATTAATTAAAAACAATAATACTCCAAAAATATTCCAATGACCATTGGCACAAGCCAGTCATATGGAACAACACCAAGTTTTAACAGTCCTCAGACAGTCTGCATCATTGTTCTCCAAACCATTGTCTCTCACAACGCAGACGTTCTCCTCCAACTCGCTGAACATTTCAACATTATCTCTCACAACAGAAAGGTTCTCCAAACACTTGACCACTTCCTTCATATTTGGGCGGTTTCCCACCCTAATGTCCACACAAAGCCTTGCCAACTTGGAGATTATCAGTCCATCGCGAGCATTAAAATAAGGACCTTCTTCCAAACTCTGGTCAACAAAGGATACTTCAGGTTCAGCGGGAGACTTCTTGCGCCGGCGAAAGAGTTTTTCAACAAAGGATACTTTATGGGGAGTTTTCAAGGGATATACCATACAAGCATGTTCATGGAGAAAAAACCGCTTTCCAACTCCAGGGAGTTCATCAACCTTGCGTTTGAAAGAAGCTCATAAAGAATGACACCATACGCAAAGACATCTGAAAACTCTCTGACAAAACCTGCACAGAAAATAGCACGTAAGACACCAGAAAGCTAACAGAAATAGCAGGCACAACGTTTCTGGAAGCTCAGTTGATGGTAATGTCCAATGTGATTACGACTAACAGGAATAACCAATGCTTCTAATGCATGCCTGGTAAAGTATCAAAATGTTACCAGAACAAAGAGAAATATCCAAGACCACAATGCTAACAAAACATTCACGTGAAGATAAGCATATATTGCCATAATTCCTCCAAAAACAGAAGTACAGATCAAGTGTAATGTTCGCTGTGGCTTCAAAAAAATAGATCAGAGTACACAATAGTGAACTTCTCTAATCAACATAAGAGCTTCAACTGACAGGTTGGTACATATATGTATATATATGAGGTCTCTTCATATTCAACATCCATAAACACAGAGTCCATCTCTTGTTACGATTTTTATATCAGCTTCAAGAATTCTTTTTACCCAGAATAGTGCGTGACAATAGTTCCTTGATTATGAAACCTTGGCACAAATGACATAAATAATTATTTAAGGCAGAAAAAGTGAAACTACGAAATCTTGTTGAATACATCCAAATATGTGAACAGAGTACACACCTGAACAAATATAAGAATAATCAACGTAGCCCTCTGACCCAAATAAAAATCGATCTGCAAGACCTTGAAGATCCCTCGGCCCATTGACCAGCATGAAATAGTTGAACAGGACAGGGTTCCAATCCCAGATTGCAATAAGAAATTGCCTTAGGACAAAAACAACTAATAAAAAGACTCGAGTGATCAGGATATTAGACCTTGTCAAGCATTATGTGGGCAGCAGAAAGATCGCGGACCAAGTATCCCGGCTGATCATGAATCAGATACTTAAGAAGACGAGCAAGTCCAACAGCTACCTTAATTCTTTCAAGCCATTTAAACTCCGCTGGGTGTGCAAACAAAAGAAGTAAAAATTATATCAACAATATGAGTCGGGGAAGGTACCGAGAACATAAAACTTACCATTTCATGAGAATACGGCCACACCAGCTAATATGCATAACTTACAGGTGGTTCTTACTATTATAAATTCACAAGTTCCTTCAATTTTTTTCAAATTTAACCAAAAGAGTCACATCCCATTCACAATGACCACAAATTTAAATAACTGAGCATAGGCTAAATGGGCTTGCAACAAAATATCCTCAAAAAATTTCCGCATCACAGGTAATGTTATGGTTTCTGCAATTGCTGGAAGACAAACCTTTATCAACAAAGTCACGCAGCGTATTTGACGACTGAAGATCATAAACGACACCCATGAACTCGCCACCATTATCATGGGTATACGCAATCAGTCTTGGCAAGTAACCACATGAAGTTGCTTTGTCAGACTTGAGAAAATCTACTTCAAGCTGAAACAAAACAAGTAGTGAATGAAGTTGGTAAAGAAAGTAGTATTTTCCAACAAGTAAATGGAAGTCGAAGATGAGATAAAGTTACCAACATTGAACTTTTCCACAGGTTCGGAGGGATGTAGGCGGCAAGTATTTGTCTTATCTAGGTGCTCAGTTTTTACCCACACCTTGACGGTCACATCTCCACCTTTAACCCCTTTCCAACCTTGAGGAATCTTACCATGGTAAAGATTGCAATACTGACTGGCAAATAAAATTTTCTTGACTAAAATGGTCTGTGAAAGTTTCCAAATCCTGTTTGTCAATTTCCACAACTCCAGTTTGATTCCCCGCCATCACCTTCATAGGACACCTATGGAAACAAGATATCATAAGGAAACCAAGGGGACCGCAACCCACAAAAATCCAAACCCAAAAATAAAAAGGAAAAAAAAAAACCCACAGAAAATATAATCCATTCTCAAAAACCTTTAAATTTATACGGGGGATGACCAAGAACACATACTTGTCAGGGCTTATATTATGCAAAGAACACACTCAAATACATTCAATAGGATGGGGTGCACATACTTGTCAGGGCTTATATTATGCAAAGAACACACTCAAACACATTCAATAGGATGGGGTACAGGGGAAACCCTAATTACAGGCTAAAGATGACCTAAAAAACAACTTAAAACGGAGGAATAAGAAACCCTACTTACGGAACCATCAATTTCATTCCACAAAATCCATGCTAAAGCAGTGACAAAAAGAAAAAACGAAAACAAAGAACAAAGATCATACCGATGGTTGTTCAAGGGGAAGAGCCTAATGTCGTGCGATCAGCCGCCTTTTTTTATGGTTTTTTTTAAAATAATTAAATAATAATTGTCTCATTCTAACATAGTAATTTTTTACATTTCTAATATACTTTTTTATATTCTTAATATAAAAAACACTTAAAAACACAGACTAAAACAAAAGGATCCAAACATAACAGCGTTCTTAGGTAACGCTCCCGAGGGCCAGTTTATTATATGTTTATTACACGGGTATATATGTAAAGTGGGAGGGAAGGTGGGTAAAACGGCGACGTGCTAATTTTGATAGTCTTTCTCAGTCTTTTTGTTGACTAAATTTGACGAACAATGATAACGACCGACGTGTACCGCCACGTCAAAAAATAAAAAATCAGGATCCCTGAAAAACAAAAACCCCCGCAGGTCGATATCATGATTATTTGATTCGGCTTTAGATTCAGGTATTTTGTGAGTTGGAACTTATAATTTCCGATGAGAAGGATATGGGGAAATGTATGTGGGGGTAATTTAGTCATAAAGCGCTAACCCTGGTGGATCGTATTCGGGTCTGTGCTAGGTTGGGATCACTACCTTCATTGATCAGGCATTGACAGTGATTGTACTGGAAGTTTATTCGAGTTTCATGATAATATTTCCGCGATATTTTTAGAGTTATTGACCTTTACTGGTGACATTTCTAATCTGTTATTATCCTGCTCTATGTGTTTTTGTATTTTTCAGGACCTAATTCCGTCCGAATGAAAGGTTCCAACTTTGCTGTTATGGTGTTTGCTCTGTTGCTGGCTCTGCTGTGCTTGATTGAACTGTGCTCTGCGCTTGAAGTTTCAGTAGCCTGTATGATTGACTATGATTCAGGTGGTGCTCGTTCAGTTTTTCTCTCACCAGAATGTCCTCAGTGGGAATGGGTTCGTCTGATCCATTCTCCCCGCGAAAATACTACATCAAACTGTGACTTTGCTTCAGCAACCATTCAAGGGCACAGGAACTATCAAGAAGATCGAATTGTTTGCAATTCTGCTTTGAAGATTCCTAGCCTAGGTACCTTTATTCAATGTGGTAACTAGAGTTTTTTACTTTCACCTCAATGTTTTCTGAGACCTTGATTGTGTTCTCGCTTCATCTATGAGAGCTTGAAGCTCAAGGTTTCTTCGCTTTAATTATGTTCATTTTGATTGTAAAATGTCTTTGTTATATACAGTACTAATTTGGCATACATTCTGGTAAAGACGGGGACGAGTTGACGATTGGTATAGCGGCAGTTTTTGATGGTCATGGAGGTTCTGAAGCCAGTGAATTGGCTTCAAAGAAGTTTTTGGACTATTTTCTCCTAAATGTTGTTTTCAAAACTTACAAGGATGCATTGTCATACGAGTTGATTGAAGAACCAGATGGCGTCATCACCTTCAAAAGGTTGATTATTACTAGTGATGGAGTAGATAAGAGTTATTTGATATTTGGTTCCAATTTGAAGTTTAATGCAACTCTAAGATCCCCTAATTCCTGCCACCTTGTTCTGATGAATCTGCAGTGCTCATGGAACATTATCTTTGACGGACAGCGATACCTTGTTAAAGGGCACTTTGAGAGAAGCTTTAACAAAGACGTTTGAAGATATCGATTCAGAATTTTCTGAGGCATATTTATGTGCTTTCACTTGATCTTTGACCTTTTGAGTTGCTACCTGCTTAGGCCTCTCTTTTTTTCCCTGGTTTCTCCAGGAAGCTCTGAAGCAAGATTATATATCAGGATCCACTGGAACTGTTGTGCTTTTGGTAAATGGTCAAGCTCTTGTTGGGTATGTTGGAGATTCAAAGGCACTATTATGCTCTGACCCAACTCAAACTTCTCAAGTTGCAGAAGGCATGCTATTCTATTTTTGGATTTCCCCTTTGAGTACAATGTTTTATACCAGAAACAAGTGAAATCATGAACTTGTTTGTTTTGGTTACTGTGTTCCTTGCAAACTCTCAAATAGAATCGTCATATTCTACTTGCAATCAGGGATTTCCTCTAGAGCTGGTTTTGCTGAGGAGTTGACTATAGATCACAATCCAAGTAGAGCAGATGAAAAAGCTCGAATAGAAGCCAGTGGTGGTTTTATCCGTACCTGGGGTGTCCCTCGCGTAAACGGTTTGTTGGCTATGACCAGAGCCATTGGGGATCTGACCTTTAAGAGGTACATTGTCTATCCTTTTAGTCGGTCTAACTAGGCTGTCTTCCACTATTCTCGGGTTTCTTATTTTGCTTGTAAAATAGCTTCTTCAATTCCCTCCATTTACCAGTTTCTTTGTTCAGATATGGTGTTATTGCTGAGCCTGAGGTTACTGGATGGCGAACTTTAACCAGCGATAATAGCTTTTTGGTAGTGGGAACTGATGGCATATTTGAGGGTCTGACTCCTTCCGATGTCTGTGCTGTGTTAAATGACAAATCATGCACAAGGAAGAATACATTGTCCGGCAACTCTTCTTGTTTGACCCCATCTGCTTTAGCTAACCATATTGTCTACTCTGCATTTGAGAATGGCAGCACTGACAACATATCAGTGATTATAATTCCTCTGGACTAGGTCGATAGTTTACCTGCTAGAAAATGGAAGCTTGTTCCTTCACTTTTGCGTTTTACTTGGTTTAGGTAATGTTTTAGTAAAACATGAGGACTCTGAATGAAACCTTGCAGACGGATAGAAAGCAAATGTATTCACTAGCATGGTGTAAATTTCCATCTCGACCCAGTTTCAATGCTAAGGACCACCGGTGGATAAAGTATTGGCTCTACTTCTAAGTTCTAACATGAGTTTGTGGCTTTGTGCGGTAGAATCAGTGTCAATTCAAAGAGGAGGAAATTAAACATGAATCTCATTTCCGCGTATGGACAGGATTACTACGAGACTAACTATGCATTTTATCGATTGTTCACAATTCCAAAATAAAAAAATCTATTGTTAACGTAAGCTTTCAATTTAGAACCTGCAGCGTTACCGAAAGTTGTCAGGTGAACCAGAATGTTAAAGAGAAGCAAATTTTTCTACCGGGTTAAAAAAACGCAATTTGATTCATTACATCAGTTTTTCTTATCTAAGAAACTCAACTATTATGTTAGCTCTATACGGAATAGTGAATACAATCACGACTAACTAAAAACAAAGGTCAAGGACAGTCACCGTCCACCTTCCATCCACCGTAATTGAGCCTGGAGACCATCTCTATACTCAAGTTAAGATGCACGGTGACTCGGAGGTTCAGCCACTGGGCAGAGAGAGGGGAATTCTTGCCTCTAGAGAAATTTGTACTCAATACTGGGCGTGAAGCCTTCCGGATCAAGTTTGAAGGCTGATTTGCTGCAGTTCTATAAGAGATATGATCGAGAGGCTATATCAACGAGCAAACACAGATCCCAGGACCATTTCCAGCTAGTGTATTTGCCAGCTATCTCTGTTTAAATATTTGGCATAGGGTGGCTGATCCAAGAACTTCTGGAGCTGCCTTGTTTACCCAGCAACACACAAGATTGTATAATATTTTCTGGGGCAGTCCAAAGCATATTTAGCCAACCCCATTAATAGGACAGGCCTTGTTGTTTGTTCGGTCAACCAAGCTTACTCTTCAGCAAGCAAAGTAGGATATCTTCTTGTCGAATCTTGATTCTGCCCCCGCAGCAGGAAAGACACCAATCTAGCTGTTCGTCTTTCCTTGTGTGGCATTCCGGTACAGGTGGATAAAACCTAAGGCGTCAACATTATGAATCTGCATTATAACTTCAAGAGCTTAACAACTAAAAGCTTTTGTGACCATTTATACCAATTTCAGATGAACAAAAACATCAGAAAAATATGTAGTACCTTTTAAGAACTTGAAACCCCCAGATACTGTGCCTCCATCAGACTTCTAATTTTAGTGTACTCGAGAGAGTGGAGCAAAGTAAGGATGCAGTATAGCTTCGTCAACACTTAACCGATCTTCCTGTTTTCAAAATATTTTGAAAACAAATAACAAATCATGAAGTGCTCTTATGAAAAGGAAGCTCTAAATCAAGCCAAAAAGCTGACCCTTATATAATAATCACTCGACACTACTGCCACCTAAAAGCATAGCCATTTTGTTCAAATGTACTCTTCTCTAATGCAAAACTTACTGGGTTCCACTGTAATAGGTCACGAACCAACCGCAATGCCATAACATCAGGAAACCTTCATTTATTAAAATGAACATGTTAGGAAGAAAAACATGGCAAGTTCCTTGACAGATAACTAAACCAGAGATTCTTGTCAGAGTTGTTTGTCCTTTACTTTCCCGAGAAGAAAATGATAGCCTACCCTATATTTAAAGGATCCCTATTCTTTATTTGCTGGAATAAGAACTCTTCAGAGCATTTCCAGGGAACTGGAGGAACTGAACCCTGAAATGTATAGAACATCATGTCAGCACACCACCCAGTTCCTACCATCGTACTTATGGATCACGTTAAGGTTGGAAGAATGAATTTCAAGCATTTCTACATTTAGATTCAAATCACCTCCAACCACAGAAACCAAATCTAGAACTGGATGGCACAAAAATAATGCTAGAATGTAAGACATTTTTTAGATTAATCTCAAATTTAGAAATGGTAGGGCAGGTGTAACAAAATCACATCATTGAAACAAAGTAAAACTCACTTCAAAAAAAAGGGGGTAAAACTCACATAATCTCTAGTATCTGAAGTATGATGAATCCTAGTGGGAATTCCAGGAAGCAGAATGCACATTTCCATAAATGATCGAAGCCTGGTACCAGAGATAAAGCAAGTTTCAATTAGGTCAAGGTAAATCATGCAGAGTCATAGTAAATTGTAGGCAGTATCATCAAATATAGTTTCTTCTGGCACATGATCCGTTAAGAAGATCATTCTAGTTAAAAGTTCTAAAGCCAGTAGAAATAACACGTCAGAGAACCATTAAGGAAAGATATGACCAACAAGCCGAGTAATAAACAGCGATACATAGCCCTTTAATGCACAAGCATGAAATTTTAACTCGGCAATAAACAAATTATAACTAGATAACCAACAAAAGCTCCGAGGAATTTCTTAATATGTAAAATGCACAATCGTCAAACGATGACTTTATCTATCTGGATTTTGGCACAATCTTGAACCAAAGTAAAATATTCATTATTCTAGTAGTAAACTCACTTGTAAGCAAGTTCTCTGACGTTCTCGTTCCACCCTTGAAGTTGCTTGTCTAAAAGAGCACGTGTTTTTGAACTTATCTGAAATACATTTGGTGATCCCAGAATCAACTCCAACATGATAACACCAACACTCCACATATCATATCTACAAAAAGAAGAGGGAAAGGATGTCAGCCTATCGCCCAAAAAACACATCAAAAGAGAGGAAGAAAAAAAAAGACAACTGATCACAGTTGCAACTTGAAAAAACACAAGATCCTCCTAAAATTCTCCATTTGATGCATCTAGGCAAATAATTATAAGCAAAACACCCAAGATAAGCAGGACTACGTTGGAACAGAGAACAAAGCAAGTAAGCAACCACATCCAAACCTGAACCAAATTGAGAACAGACATAAATCTCTGATTATTTAGACACATTCCATATCTTGCTGGCACTAGCAATGATGAAGATGAACAACTAAAAAGTTCTAATTAGAATTGAGCTCACTTTAAATTCTTCTTCATTGTATCCTTATACCAGCTAGCATTCAGAAAAGCTTCTGGAGGGGCATACTCTGATGTCTGTTCAGCCCTAGAGGCAGAGAAGAACAAAATTAGAGTGTAAAGTTAGATCTCCCATTCATGACTGGTAAACTTAGAGACTAAAATGAGAAAAAGCCAACTGAATTCTGAAGAATACTATATGATTTAGATTACTTTCAAATGTACCTTTGTGATTATTTTTTCAAAGAGAGAGAGATATAAAGTCTAAGAATATACTGCGGGAAGCTCCTAGTGACTACAATATCTATAAGAAACTGAATTCTGCAACTATGTTACTTAAATACTTGAAAAATAACTTACTGAAATGAAACAGGATTTCGATAGCTACAGTTTTGTCAAAATTTTGTCCCTTGAGATCTTCAAAAATAAAAAATACCATGATAAAAAGACTAACCGGAACTAAAGAGCCTAACCGGAACTGCAGTTGAAATAAAGTTATCAGAGATTACCTAGAAGGTCCAAGCGAACCGTACAAATGCTTCAGGGTGAACTCATCTAAAGCACTCCCAAAGTCGATGAGACGCCTGAGAGTAAAAGAAATTACATTCAAAGAGAAGGCAATGGTGTACGAATTTAGATTTCGCTACTCATCCATATTTCAGTGCACAAATTTGAGCATCATGGTGTTGTCTAATAGGCAATATAGCATGGCAGCTATTACTCCCAATATGATGCAGCGGTATGATTGATGCGTGTATTTATCGACTTTCAGCAATCAACAAGAGGGCTCCAAACATCAGGAAATAATAGAAAAAGTAAATGTTCAAAAATGCAATCAATCTATCAGTAAGATAAATGCACTGTACATTTTCGTGCTATAATTCCGGCCTCCATCTGGAAATCCTTTCAAGCATCGTCCAGAAGCCTGATCTTCGATGCAAATGACCATATTCTCTGGCAAGAAATTTAAAATAGACAAGCCAAGTGATGTCAAAAAGTAGCTGGGAACAAAAAAAAATGAAGTATATTTCTCCCCTGCCCCAGGCTTCCAAAGTGTGGACAAATCTTATTTGTCACTTGTCAGTTTAGCAAAATCAAAGATTTGCAACTAAAATGCCATTCAGATTTAGTAAATGTGCCAGCTTCTTACCAGGTTTAATATCCCTGTGAGTGATATTGCGGTCATGACACGACTTCACTGCCATCAACTGCCATGAGAAAACAAAACATAGATTTAAACTACTTGGTGCGTAGTGCATATGAACCAATAGGCGAACCTCTCAGAAACTGTTGCCTCAGAGATATTTTAATAAGATCATGCAAAAAGATAAGCAGGTTCCCTACCCTTAAAAAAACCTCTCAAATGAAAGATCTTCCAGTTAGAAACATAAACAGAAAACTAATTTCTGAACCTCTCCGTAGGATGTACACAAGATCAATGTTGCATACAAACATAAAAGGAAATGTGATGTCATTACAAAAATTCAACTACAACTATACTCAAATTGGATAGAAGGAGATGCACTTACCAACTGGAATATAAGATTACGCATTTCCTCATGCCCTGCTTTTGTTGTCTTCAACCAGTGCCACCAGTTTGATGGATGCAATATCTGAACACGCTTAAAATTCTCACCACTTCCTTTGCCAGCATTATTTAGAACTTCTTCGGCTGTATAAAGTAGCTTTGATAATGAAACACCTTCATGTCGGAATACAAGCCATATTTCATTAGATCGAGACTCAAAAGATTCCACAAAACGAGCAATGTGGTTCAAGCCGCCTTCTTGAGAACTTCCCATCAGATCCCCTCTTCCAGATAGTGTACTGTCGACGCACCAAGTGCTTTCATTCTCTTGTTTGATGGTGGAACAATCTGGTACCCCAGCTGACGGTGAAAAGCTCAAAACACTGGAAGCATTCAAGAACATCTCGCCAAAATATTTCTCTCGCAACCCACTAAGGTAGACAGCAGCACCCTTTTCTACCTGATTGCAAACAGAAGCAGAGTTACAACGCAAGCACCCTACAATCTCATTAATCTAAACAAGAAAAAATATCTTCGGGAATAATTAAACTACAACTCTGTTGCCAAAAAGGGCAACAATCACAGAGAATACAAATTTAAAACCAAAATCTGCAAACTTATCATAGCAATTTCCAGTAGTAATGATTGCTCCTTTATCATCGTGAAAGTTTTCCTTGACGTCAACGCAGTACAAAATTAAATATTGCAGCAATCCATTACTTAAAACAACGGCTGTGATGCATAATTATTAAATCTTACAAGGATGTATAAGTAAGAGTGAATGATTTGTCAAAATCACAGCGAATCTTTTGTGTTAGGGCCTAATTAGAAAGTTTCATGTCATCAGTTTTCCATTGTTGAACCATAAGATATTGCACCCTCTCAAATTTAAGAACCCTCTACCTTACACAACAATCACCATTAGCTGGGAGCCGACAATGGCAATTACATTATAGTGGCTGTCATGAAAGGCTAGGGAGATGGCTGAAAACTTTTTTTTTTTTTGGGTCTAATTGATGCCCGACGATCAACCTTTGATCCAAAAATTTATTTTCTCATGAAACAGCCAAAATATATTAAAAGCAACGGGCCAGCACGTGTAACATTTTTATTCACCGAAAACACAAAAGTGACAAAAATGACACTCAAAATAACTCAATATACCATTATACGCTTCAAGATGAACATACTATCAGGAGAAGTCCCGTAATTTTGATCCTCAGTAGATGAGCTTGTCTCAGAACTTCGATTGTAAGCCCCTAAATGCATTGTATGAAAGTAGAACTTCTCATCTTTACACGTCTGTTCAAAGCTTTGGCTCACATTGGAACAATTCCATTTAAAAGCTAGCCACACTTCACCATATGATCCGCGGTCATACCTTTTCTTTAGTATGTACCTAATATCAGTCCAAACAACTTCTAATGAAACAGAAGATAAAAAATGATATCCAAAAACCTGGCAACTAAATCTTAAAGCAGCACACAAGGAATGACATCCTCTGGTACAACAGATCACTTACCAAAAAAGAACAATTGCTCAACGTATCAGTGAGATTATAATTCTAAAGAGGAAATGAAAACTTTTCCCACCAATCCACAAAAACCATCCCACGCAAGAGTTCAACTGTCTCAGCAAAATAACAATAAGTACAAGTTGACCTTAAAAAACCATGACAAATACTACATCAAACAAGCATCCACAAAGTCACTGTCCTGACAAGGAACAATTATTAGCAGCCTTGTTACTGACTCTCTATCATGACCTTGAGGCACAAAAATGATTTGAAAGCATAACTCACAGTCACGTCAAAGTCTCACATATGCCAGAAATCATAATCTACGGGAAGTATGCAGACATCTCCATTAAAAAGCCTTCCATTTTAAAGTTTTTACACCATGATGAGGACCAATGATCAAAGATAATTTGCAACCTTGAGTCTAGTGCTTGTTCATCTAGATCAGCATTGTGTAGCGGAATTGTTCCAAGCAGACCAAGCAACTTAGTAAAACCCTCTGAATTTGTGCACTGGCCATTATACTCATCAGCGCCAAATCCAAAAAACATGCACATACTCTGATCTTCATGGAAATTCATAAGTGGACCTAAACCAAAGGGAAGGAAATGCAAAATTATTTCAGTGATCTATTAGTGCTAATCTAACACCAAAAAAATTTAATAAATAGTACCATTGTATTTCCCTCAACATTGTTTCTGGACAAGAGAGCCTATCAGCCAAGTTTCTACTATGTGCAAGAGAAAAAACTTGACAAAATTACTTGGCTTACCACGAGAATTATTAATAGCATCCGGCAACGCATGTCGTACTTTTCGAGTATATTCCTTGTCATTTCTTTGTGTCCAGAATGTGTACCCATCAATTTCATCAAGATTTTCAGACAAGTAAAAGCAGTCAACATTGTTTTGCTTTCTTTCAACCTGTAGATATGGATGAATGCTCAGAGATCACTACAAATGATTGATCAACCTTAACAGTTAACAGTAAAACAATCACCATGAATCAATCCTGGTGGGAACAGACAATCTCCAACGAAAAGTAAATATCTTTAGAGTGCTAATCTTATCCATCAGAACATGTCCAATATCACATGATACATAGCTTTCAAATGAAAACACCAAGGTGTGTAATGTTAACTGCTGTCAAGCTACTACAGATGATCATCATCTTTGTACCTATATGAACTTACAAAACCAGCAAGGCATCAACCAAAACAAGACACATCTCATATAAATCAGTTGGGGGGGGGCGAATCTTTCCACAGAAAAGTTGACAAAGGTTGAAACCATTTGCACCCGAGAAAATTTTGAGAATCAGATGGATTTTCACAACACAAGCACCTGACAAAGTATCTCCTTTGGAGCTTACCATTATGTACTCAGACTTGTCAACTAGAGGATAAGTATGTTCCACCTCGACTGGCAGCGATGCCTCATTATCAACTACATAGAAAGAAAATTTGAAGATGAGCATATCTACAAGGACAAAGAAATATGGTATTGTTATACATCAACTTATAATGCTCTAAGATAAATAATCGAGATACAGTATGATTGACATTATATTGGTATTGTTATACTCAAAATCAAGGACAGGAAAAGGCTACTGAGCAGCCGTGAAACAACTTCATCTCTCATGTTCTTACAGAGCTCCTACAGAGTCAGTTGAATAATGAATAATGAATTAACCAACAATTGTACTCTCAGCTAACCAACAACAGAGATAACAAAGTGTCTCGTAAAGCATTTAACTGCAACAGCTGTTGAATTAGCAGTTTCTGCATGTCGGAATCATTTCGTTGCGTTTTGGCAGCACATAAATGAGGAGGTCATTGTATAATGTTCCAGGAGAAATACTTCATAAAATCATTTTAAGGCAAACAATCAAAAAAAAAAAATGAACATGAGTATGACGTCTCATGCATCAATGAAAGCCTAAAAACAAAGCAAAAAAATTCTCCTTTTGGGATTAAATGAGCTTCAAACATTTATATTAAGTATCCCCTGGGTGCATGAAACGAAACAAATGCTACATAAATTTATATAGGCAATGCCTAATTGCATGAAACAAACAAATTATTACACTTCAATATGGTATCTAATCTAAGCTCACATAAACCAGAGAACAGAATGAATACCTAATTGTTTGTTGAAGTGTTTGATGTATCCTAATGCTGGCAAATCAAATTCCCCTGATCCATCAGGACTATTCTCCAAGAACGTCTGAAAAGTACCAGCCGATTTGACAGGAAGTACAACAGCTGCCAAGTTATCCACGCTACCTTTGGAAAATGCAGTGTCTACAACTCTATCCGCCAAGGAATATGACAACGAATCTGTAACTTCTAAGCTTGAATTACTCTCCATATGTATTTCCCAGAAAATATCACATATCTCCTGCGGATTAAGATGCTCAAACACGCCATCAGTTGCAGCCACCAGATAGCTGTCGTTGACTGACAAAGGTTTCCAATCATTCACCTCAGGAAGAGATACAACACCATAACTGGTAAGTGTCAAACATAAAATCAGAAAACTAGGTTGCATGGCTATCTTCAACTGTCAAAATCTGAGAATGAAACAGAACGAACAAAAACACGAAGCATCAATTATCCCAATCAGCACTACCTCTTAAAGTACACATCCCCAATTGCTCGTGAAACAGCCAACTGACCGTTGACTCGAGCCACACCTCCCCACTCAGAAACATACCCTCCAGCAGATTCGACGCGGGAGCGCTCATCTTCTCTGTCTGGATGGTGATCCTCTGTCAACTCCTTTGCAATTAGAAAAGTGAACCCATTGGAGGCAGCCTCTTTGAGGCTGCGGTAATTTTTGACAACTGGAGAAGTCATATCATGCCTATTTTCTCTGTACAACCGTAGCAAAGTAGCTGAAATAGGAAGACCATAAACATTAGCCCCCAAAATCATGTTGTTGTTTCACAATCATAACAATAAATTTTCTAGATCTAATCACTCTATAATTACAAACATGAACTATTCAGATACCGAAGAACTGGCAAGGGTAGATGCTGATTCCAACAAACCAATAGCGAGTGAAAGAGAATTGAAAAAAGAATAAAAATTGCATGTGCATATAGACTGATATAATTCAGAGCATAACCTTTAGCTTCAAAAGGAGACTGATGTATTTCAGAGCATAAAAATGCTTTTGAGTCTCCCACATTCGCAACTAAAATTTGATGGTCCGCAATGAGTATGACAGCAGCCGTGGAGCCAGAATGAAAATTGTATCTTAGAGCATCCTTTAACATCCATAAAAGCAATAGACGTAAGAGAAGGAAAAGTTTCCCCAGTTAAACTTAAAATTCATCAGAAGAAAAGACACACCATGGTGAATGCTACATCAATATCGTGGAGTGCCCTCAACAGTGCCTCCTTCAATATTTCCAGGTGAAAGGATTCATCCCCAATTGTCGACAAATCCAGTTTAAGCCTGCTAAAGAGTTCTGATGTCATTACCGTGTCAACCCATTTACATATATAACAACTATTAAGCCTTCATATATAATACTGAGACATTCACAAAAAGATGCAGTATCAGAGCCTAATTTGGACTTAGCTGTGAATGAATATAACTTTAAAATCCTGTACAGTTTCACAATAAACATAAAATTTCATCATTTCCAGGACCGTCGCGGTAACAGGTCATACAGAAGATCAAACATATCATTCTAAAAATGAATACATGAAGTAGGCATTTTAGAATTACAACTGGAAGGAATGCAGAGCATTGATAGATGCTGGATGGCAATGAGATTAAAGGGGAAAACACTAATACAAAGCAAAAAACTGATCAGATTGCAAAACAAATAGTAAATTCGCTTATGAGAAAGGCAACTCAAAGAGACATTCTCTTCACTCGTCTAAATGAAGTAATAGCAATTAAAAGACATTAAGCAAATCAAAATGAAAAAATGCTTCCAAGTCATTGCATAGTGAATAATCTCTGCTCCACAATGGAGAAAATCAGGGGTTCAAATCTCGATTCCTTTCTTACCCTCCAAAAGACCAGAAAAGAAGGGTTGTGCAGATGCCTTAAATGCTAAAATTTAACAAAATACAGAATTCCTACAATGACAATACAGCTAAAACAGTATACCAAATTATTTTATTTGCGATGATAGGATAGAAAGCAACCTCCCAAAATCAACCTCATTGTGATCCAGCACTTTCCATGCCACTTTCTGGAAAAACCAATCCCTCTCGGCTTCATTTCCTAACCTTCCCGTAGATTTTCCCAGTAAAATGGAAAAGGTTGTATCAAGAAGAAAGTAAGTGTGAAGGGTAAAATACTCCAGCAACAACTTTGAAGCCATCTCACTTGCTTCCGCACCATTGTGACCATCAAAAACAGCAATAATACCAACTGCGACTTCCTTAATCCCAGTCGGACCTGCAGCAAGAGAGAATCAGATTCTGAGGTTCAAAAGTGGAAAATAGACCATAGAACAGCTATTGACCTCAGATCCAAAACAACATTGTAGTTCTTTCTCTAACTCTTAAGCAGAAATAGAATTTATCAATATCGAACCACCAAAGAGGTTCTCTACTTCTCTCTCATCTTTACCTAAGTTTAAGCATTCTATTATCCCAAAAGTTGCGAGAATCTTGGTGATTCAAACTACAAAAGGAGGAAGCAATATAATGCATATTTCTCAGACCGCAAGCACTGTTGTATTTTTGTCCTGTAAGCAACAGTCTCTCAGCCAAATTCAATAAGAACTTTCATTAAACATCTCCCAACCCCTTGGTAAATTCAGTTAAATGACAATAACATTTAACAAGTTGACAAAGCAAGAAACACAATAAAAACACGCAATTTCCCAAGAGACACTTCCAAGTAATTCGCCTAAATTTCACAATCATATTTTCAATTATCAAGCGAAGCATATACTGATATCGAATAAGAGTGAATGTTTTTGTGATGGTTCAAACGCAAATGATAATATTAATTTACCGGGAAAAGGAATGCGTATGTCGAGAGCACAAAGAGTCCGATCCTCCTGAGACTTCCTGCGACCTTTATGCATTGCCGATTGACATCTCGCTGAGTGACGATTATTCGGCGACCGCTGACGAGAACCGAAGCTCGATAAGCTCCAGCGAGGGCATTTGGGCGACTGGAAAACCGCCGGTGCACCTCCTTCTTTGTAAACCGTCAGGCAAGTCAATGATTCTCCATCAGCACGATTAATTACCCCCAGCACAAAACCTAGCACGGCAATAATTAATAACCTTCGGAAGATCATCTTCGCGTTTCATGAAATTCATTCACTGGTTAGAGTTCGGAGGATTTGATTTGTTAGCAACGAGGTATTCAAGGGCAACAATGTGTGAACTATCGAATCAAACATTTCTACCATTCGTTTCCTTCAGCTCGGACAAGCAACGAATCAATAGGACATTGAATTGAAATATGGCGGAAGAACAAGCTCTGCTTCGATCAAGAAAGCAGCTCAAATCAGACGCCGAACGGTCGGACGGTCCGACCGGGAGCAACAACAATGGCAAGTTTCGGGTTACTCTTTTCAGCGGTTATTTCCTATTTTTTTTCCCACCTATAATTGTAAATTTGTAATCTATTTGACATTTTAATACACTTAAATTATTCACAGTCTAGGTGGCCCGTCCCATTTTAACCGTCTCTAGTCTTGTATTTGTTGTAATATTATTCCAGAAAGTAAATTATTTAAAATAGAACAAAGAAAGTGTTATCTTCTACTAACGAAGTCTCCAAATAAGGTAAAAAATTACATATATTGCAAGACTATTTTAATATATTTTACTCTCTCCATCTTCAAATGATTGTCTAACTTAAATTTTCACTCTCAATACAATTTTCATTTTTACTACAAATTGTATGGAAAATAAACATCCAAAGAGACAATTATTTTAGGGCACAAGTATAAAAAAGTTATAAATCAATCTATTTTGAAACTTTGGAGTATGTAGAACTTAAAATGACTAATTATGCCCCGTTTAAAATGGTAATTTTCTCATTGGTTTAAGGTTATCGTGGACAGTAAAATAAGTATCACTGGTCATTGTGCGTGTCTGCGTTTTTTCTTTTTTTTTTTTTAGAAAAAAAAATCGTGGTGCACAATTACAAGCATAAAAAAATTAAAAAAATCGTGGTGCATTGTTACAAACATGTCATACTAGCGGATCAAAATATGCTTGTCACCAACTCATTGTATTATATGGAGTTCCCTTTATAGTTAGTTTGGGAGACAAGAAATGTTGGGAGGAGCATAATAATTTGAGTATTACGCGTGTGGTTAGGCACATGCATCCTTGTTGTCCTTATTTGGTTTGTTGTAAAAAAAAATATTAAAAGATAGTACTCAATCAAAGAATAGGCAACTAAAATAGTATACATTTAGGGTACCAAAAAGAAAAACTATACAGTAGTATACATTTAAAAAAAAAGACTGATGTTTTGACTGATTTCTCCATATCACTATTCAGTAATACCATCACGGCTTGTGAGGTACGTATTCTCTTTATTTCATAAAAATAATTCACATTAAATTTACAAATCTGTAATAAAAATAATACACAATTTTAAAAACTCAACGTGGATTATTTTTTGAAATATAAGGAGTAATATGTGGACAGAGCCGGCTTTAGGAGGAGGCTCCTAAAGTTTGGGCTTTAAACCTCATATTATTTAGGGTCTCATTTTTTTAGAATTTTATTTACTACAATTATTTTCTTGAATTATTTTATAATAATTGTTGAAAGATAATTAAAAAAATGATATTTACATAAAAATTTTGTCATACAAAAGTATGTTATAATTTAGTTATCTCATAAAATTATTTGTATCGAAATTTTAAAATATTTTATTAAAATTTTATTTATTTATATTCGACTATTGAAGAGCCCTAAATTTAAATTTTGGCTTAACACCCTGACATGCCTTGAACCTGCTCTGTATATGGGAAGTCACTCTACTCACTCTCATGACAGTAAAATATTACGTAGTTAATCGGATGTATCTGGTTGATTAAGTACTTCTATATATTTTCCAATTGTTTTGACTTTCGATCATCATTGGGGTGATAGAGTTGGGTATGGGTCGGTATGGATGCAAAATCCGCAAAGGAAATCCAACAGGCTGAAGAACCCATTGGATTCGGCCGAATTTAGCAATGTTGCAACTGACAATTTCTAAAATGGGACACCGCCCCCAAATCATCTTCACACGCACTCACAGAGTCACAGGTAAAGGAAATCCGTCTACTGTTGTTAGTTACGTTCAATGCATCAGGTAAGTGGGGTCCAACCCTGAAGAGAAAAATCAAAATAAAACCGCCATAAAGTAATTGAAGTGAAAATGAAAATACATGAAAAAAATCACTGACTCCCAAAGCGGTAATTGTTTGTTAGCATTTGCACTTTTTTATATATATTTAATTTTTATTTTATTTTAAGTTTCAATTTCCACTGTTTACTCATACTGTCTGAGTCTGAGCTGTCCATTGTACTTTTTTGAATTTCCTTGAATAAATTAATTGTTGATCAATTATTTAATTTATCAACTTTGGACCAAAAATATCTCGAGTCCTCTGGCATTTGTTCGATAAGGTCTCGGCCATGTCGGCTCCTAGATATTACCAAATATACCAAGCTAGCTTTTATCCACTATTTTATACAGCATATAATTACTTGGCTGATTTTGTATTCTTCAAAAAGAAATAAAAAGAAAACCTTCCCCGATGCAAAAATTCAGAATTTCACTTTTAAAAAATTTTGAAAAGTGAATTTTTTTTTATTAATGATCGATTCAGACAAGGAAGGTTTTTTTTTTTTTTTTTTGTAGTGAAAACAGATAGAGCAAACATACTCTCTTACTACAAAATTAAAACTTTGATTTTGATAAATATTTTATTATTGGACAGAGTCACAAACTAAATAATATTTCCTCTGTCTAAAAAACATAATTCACCTTAAATTTTAAAATTTATATTAATTTTAATATAAACTTAAAATCTCAATATAGAATACTTTTTAATAACAAACAGTAGTACATGTTATGTTAATTAATATAACGCTGACACAAAGAAATGAAAAAATAATTTGGACCTTTAAATTTGTCCCAAGCTAGTTGGTACGGCAAAATGCAGAAAATTACAAATAGAAAGACTCAAGGGGAATCTTAGCATGGAGATAAGTTTTTATGTTATTTTTATTATTACTTTTTGGATAAATTAATGGATTATCATTGATGTCACACAGTACAGGTGGGCTTTCACCATATCCTCATCCAATCAAAATCCTCCAAGGATTTGTGTCCTAAATTAAAAACTAAAGGGTGAGAAAAGCCACCCTATTGGCTGCCACGTATGACCCACACCGTAGTACCCATACCTCCACCATACCATAGCGACCGCAAGTTCCAGAAGTTTCCCAATTCCGCGTTCTCTCTCCTCTCCCTTCCATATGGAACCTTCCTCAAGAAAACCTCTATAAACAAACCAAAAGTCACAAAAGAATTCTAGATTACCACCCTCAATCATCACCTTTATATTTTCAACTTAATAATTAAGTTTTTATTTAATCTCTTACAATCATATGTGTTAATTGTATAATAAAAATTTGGAAATACATATAAAGTACAACAAGCCATGGTACAAATAATCGATATAATATATTAAGCGCAAGAAAAATAATCGTTCTTCTTGTATATTGCAGGATGTCTACCGTCCATATTTTTTACATTTTGAAGAAAATTAATTAAAAGATAAATGTATTAAAATACCATAAGTATTATCACAAGGGGTATGTGACACAAAACAGTGGAACTAGAGAGGGAGTTGTTTGCAATTAACTCTTTTTATATTAACGGAAATCCCAAATTGGGGAACACAAGAACTCTAGAACGTTCCTCGCTTAAAATATTCAACCTTCCACAAAACTTCCTTTCTATATATGTAAAACCTTTTTCTAATTATGTCCTTCATGATAAAATCTTTGCCTTTCTATCACTTCAATTTTGTGCTCACCAACCTACCTTAAATCTTTCGAATTCTTTTGTCACCGTATAATCTAACCTTCCGGTCCTTTGCAATCCAATTTATTACCCAAAAAACTGGTAATAAAAGCGTTGAATTTATGCCCCTCTTTTTTCATGACACCTCTGCATTTTTTCCTTCACTGCTCTGTTCTTCATCCGTCTTTAATCACATTAATCTCTATAATTCGTAATTCAAACCATAATTTTTGCTCTGAAATTCATCCTATACATTTGAAGAGAGAGTTTCAAGAGTAGCCTTCATCCCTTTTTTTTTCCCTTCTCCATTCAAGCATGAATCCTCTGTTTCCAGTCAAACAAGAGTATGTGGATTACGGGGGATCAAGTTCATCTGGGTCGCCGGGAAATCTTAAACCGCAGCCAATGGAAGGGCTGCACGAGGCCGGGCCGCCGCCGTTTCTGACAAAGACGTTTGAAATGGTGGATGATTCGGTGACTGATCATATAATCTCTTGGTACAGAGGAGGCCATAGTTTCGTTGTCTGGGATCCTCATGCTTTCTCTACTACTGTTCTTCCCAGATACTTCAAGCACAACAATTTTTCCAGCTTCGTCAGGCAATTAAACACTTATGTAAGTACTCTCTGTTCCATTTTCTCCGCATCAATTTAGGCTCCGGTTTTTATTTTCTCGTCTTGGAAAAAAATTACTATGAAAATATTAAAAATTGGATAATTAATTAAAATTAATGGTAAAATAAAAGAAAACATTTTTTTAATGTAATCTGTGGTGAGATAGATCTGAATTCTGAGTCTTTTTCCCAGCTTTGTTTCATGAGTGGGAGTAGCTTACTTGATGAAGTGGAATAATTGAAATAAAATAAAGTGTTGGCCAAGTACTATGGTAGTGTATTGTTAGTGTACATGAATATAAAATATAGTCACAACTCACAACTTTGTGTAATGCACCCATTTTCGTATAAAATGTGTAACAACTCTTGGCACCGTGCAGAGTCAATACATTTTTGGAGCGTTATTTTGCTTTTTTTAAAAAAAAAAAGAGCAGAGAAATATAAAAGTTTTCATTTGTGTCGTGTGAGGACTTAAATGGGTAGCTAGCAGCAGCATTTGTAAAATACTAGCTGATATTTTATTTATTTATTTTTTCTTGGAGACCATCTTAGAAAATGTCATTCACTCTCTGTGCCAAGACGATGATTATTTTAGTTGTACGGAAAGAGTGAGTTGTTGGGGTCATTTTATTAAATTATGGAGTGTAGTTTTAAAATTAAATTTATGTTTTACACAAATTTTAAAATGCACCAAAAGTTGGAATACAAGTAAAATTAGTGAGTTTAGGCTTTCATTTCAGGGTCAAGATTTGTTTTTTTTTTTTTAGTATATATATTTTCAACTGGAAAACTTCATCTAAGGTAGGTGGAGCATTTCTTCAAGAGATTGCTGAGTCGGTACTGTTTTGTCCTTAAAGCTCAATCCATTGGTCCTGGATGTGAATTATTGTTCATTTACTTGTTCTTTTTGTCTTCTGCCACTGAACAATATGGTGTCACCTCCCATTTTGACTGCGCCCAGTAATTATAAGTGCATTTATTGAACAGCTTGTTTCCTATGGTCATTCACTTTTTACATGTTCCACTGGTGTTTTTCATTTTGCCTTAGCCCTTTGATTTCTGGTAAATAAAGTATAGTTTTTTCATTTTATTGATTCATGATCCAATTCTGTGCGAGTAAAAGTTCCCATTTTTTCCGCAGCAGTTGCAAATCTGATGAGTTCAAAGATAACTTTGGCAGGGATTTAGAAAAATTGATCCAGATAGGTGGGAATTTGCTAATGAAGCCTTTATTAGGGGACAGAAACACCTTCTGAGGAATATCAGGAGGAGAAAGACACATTCTCAGCCGTTTCCCCCACAAACAGCACAAGCGGTTGGCCCTTGTGTTGAGTTAGGAAGGTTTGGAGTTGATGCTGAAGTTGATCGACTAAGGCGTGATAAGCAAGTGTTGATGATGGAACTAGTTAAGCTTAGACAGCAGCAACAAAATACAAAAGCCTACATTGAAGAAATGGAGCTAAGGCTGCAGGGGACAGAGAGAAAGCAGCAACAAATGATGAGTTTCTTGGCGAAAGCAATGCAGAATCCCGAGTTTATTCATCAGTTAGTCCAGCAAAAGGATAAAAGAAAAGAACTTGAAGATGCTATTACTAAAAAACGGCCGCGACCAATTGATCAAGGGCCCAGTGGCTCTAGAGAATCTAGCCGAATCAGTGATGGAATGACCCCAATCGTCAAGGCTGAACCTTTGGATTTTGGAGATAATTACAGTTACCAAGTTTCTGAGCTCGAGGCATTAGCGTTAGAAATGCAGGGATATGGAAAGGGGAAAAAGGATCAAGAAGAAGAGCAGGATGAGATTGATAAGGAACTGGATGAAGGATTTTGGGACGAGTTGCTAAACGATGAGGGGTTCTACCAAGAAGGTGGTAAAGTTGAAATAGAAGATGTAAATGTACTTGCTGATAGATTTGGTTACTTAGGTTCCAGTCCAAGGTAGTCAAGTGTGTCTGTCAGAAGATGAAGCAAGATTGGTACTTTGATCATTATCGTAGTCTATTGGAAACTTGACTACCAAGCTCAATTCCTTCCTGACTTTATCCGGTTATCAATCTTTCTTGTTCTTTGGGGTACTACCCAATATCATAATTCCTCATTTAATTTGTAGCTGTTATGTTCTTTGATCATTTGCCATTTTGACAGGGTAGAGATCGAACAGACCTCCAGACTTTTACCAGTTTTCAGATTCCTTTATCTCCTGACATTTTCTTCCTTGTGCTCTCTGCTCTTCTTCTTCTTCTTCCTCTTTTTTTTTTATTTTTATTTTTTTTTTATCCCTAGGAGGCTCGGAGATAGGACATATTCTCCTCTTCTCTCTTTGCCTCTTAATTTAGGTGAAGACAGAGCTCCGGATGAAGAATTAGCTGTGAAAATCCCATCTCAAGGTTAACGTTAAAAATATCAACCCCCTTTTTTATGTCCTTAAAACTGTCAAAATAGCTATAGCCTCTAGTATACAGAGTTACTTACTGATCTACTATTTGGTTGTATCTTTTTCTCTGGGAACCGGCTAATTTGACTGTTTTTCTACCTCATGACTGTTATGATTTTAGTTTGCCAAGAATTGTTGCTGACATTCTGGATGCTAAGTTGTTTGATGTTGACCCCCAAAAGAGCTCCATCAGGTTGAAGTAAATGTGGATATCGACTTTGGCTAGATATTTCTATTGTTAATTGGAACTTTTTCTTCTCTTTAAGACAGCACAGGGACATGGTCGGTGGATGATCCACCAGATATTTAACCGTCAACGATCGTTGGTTCTTGTCTTTTTCTTAGGTTTGCCTGTACAGGAACTCAGCTGTAATCATATGAAATTGATTGAATTGATTACTCCAAAAAATCGTTACTTGATTTTTCCCGCTTCCTGTTCGCGGATTGGTTGAAGTTCAATGTGTTCATACTCTCAGATTTTACTTTTTTCTGACCCTCGAGTTGTCTGTCACCTCAAATATGTAAGTGAACACACGCCACAAACCATCCTAAAATCTATACATTATGGCCAATACATTCTCTTTGTTCCTGCACATTCCCTCAGAAAAGAAAAGAAAAATAAATAAATAAATAAATCTACCTCTCGTGATCAGCTGGTTGTCTGATGGGGCAAAAAATCTAAGAATAGGAAATCAGGAAAACGATTTTTGCCCCAGCCTGATGAAAAAAAAAAAGCTACACAATAACTAATTTAGTCCCAAGGGGTAACCTTTTCTCTAGCTGCATTGCACTTTGTAAAGCAGCTTTTGAACCATATGTGAAAAGCTCTTGACACCATGAACCATAATCGCTCCAAGGATGCGGAAGAGATATGGCACTCTTGATCAAATAATCAGCCAGTTGAACATCAGCCTTTTCTCCGATCCAACCAATAAATTCGACAACCTTAAGGCATGGATGAATACTCGTCTTAACCTGTTCCTCCCACTTCCTCTCAAAACTCAGTTGCAGATTACAATCATTCTTCCAGAAACCATCCATCCTATACTTCAGTCTCAGCTTCTGTAGACGAGGAGATGCATTTAAAATCAAATCGAAAAAAGAGGAGACTCCCTTCCTCAAAGGACTCAAATTTCACTTCCAGTTGCTCAAGATTGCTAAATTCTGGAAAGTGGTTCGGGAAGTTCATGCGCCCCATATATTTCATAATGTCTAGACCTAATTCCAGCTTCTGCAGCCGATGGAGATACAAATCGCTATGGAAGTCAATAACAAACCTTTCACAGTCGTGAGGCATTGTTATGGAAATCAAACCGATACTTGGGACATTTCCAAAGCGGATATCTATCTTGTGGATGAAACTTCAATGCTCTTCAATCTGTAACAGTATCTGATTTCCAAGGACTTCAATTTAAGTGATTGATCAGGAAAAACTGTTACATTCTGTAGAGATGATGCATCCTCCACAAATATTTGTTCAAGCAACAAACATTTTGATGAGAAGAATGCAAGATCTGTCTCTAATACAGAAACTAATGTCAAACACAAAAAAGTCAGCCTGGCAAAAACAGGACAGGAAACAGGAAGACTCAAAAGTCCTGGAAGGGAAAACATAGTCATTAGAAACAGAACCTAGGTAGCATCCTAGCCTGCCAGTCAGATCAAGTTCAAACCTTTGAACCTTTCTGGTAATGACAAACATAACCCATCTGGAAATTGAATCTGCAAAAGAAGAACCCATATCAAAAGCTATTTGTAAATGTTCCAGATGAACCATCATGGGCGCTTAACACTTCATCCACCCAATTGTGAAATTCTTTAGCTTCATGAAATCGTTGGTCAGCTCCCTTCAAATCCACCCCGTACATGAGTTGCCGCATTGTTTGCACGGACTCGAAATTCAAGCTGCCGGAAAAAGATTTCCAAAGGTTAGATCCATCTGTGAGAAAGGACAGAGGTTCTCCCAGCCGATTTTATGTCCAAGTATGACAACATCTTCACTAGAATGTCATCTGGCAACACACTGATACAACGATCCTCGTGGTTTAAATCCATTGTTGTTCCATGAAAGGCACTTTTCTCTTTGTTATCCATCGATGAAAATCGTAACAAGGGATGAAAGTTTCCCTGGGCATACACACAGTATCTGTAGGTTCCGAAGGAATCTCACTCAAATCAAATTACTATTATTATTATTATTATTATTATTTTTTTTGTACATATTTATATGTAGTGTCTTCACCGTCCGTACAAGTAACTAATCTTCTCGCTGAACTGTAGGTATTGGAAGTCGGAACTGGAGAAGGTGTGAGATGTGGGCCGACAGCCCATTTCAAGAGTGTGAGATTTGGGCCGACAGCTCATTTGTTATCACTCACTCGAAGTCAATCTATGTATATTAATACAAAATAATTTTTATATACTTGTGCAATTGTTCAGTCAAAATGTAAAGTAAAAAATTATTACCTTGGTATATCAACAGTTTTATAATTTTACTTATCATTAAAAAGAATTTCAAACACATAAATTCGTCAGGTGAAATAGAAGATATGATTAGTTATACAGTATAAAATTTTGTTTTATTATTTAAAATAGTGGTAATGATTATATGGATTGTTTACAAATGTTGTGCAGGTTACATCGTCATATCGTGCTCATTGTTGTGATGGCTTTCTTAATTGACATAGGACACTTTTTTTTTTTCTTTTTTGAGATGCGTGGTTAATTATGAATGTTTGTTTATTGTTTTCTTTTTCTACTTTCCGGTTGTAGTTTCTAAGGATGGTTTAAATTTTGTTTAATTACAATATTTGTATAATTTGAGAAGTATAATTCAGATTTTAACAATATTATTTTGAATTTATTGTAAAAAATGTCAACATTATTTTTTAAAATAAATTTTAAAAATAAACTAGATTCTACAATCTTTTCACAAAATTAAAAACGGAAGAGTAAATTTTTACTTTTTAGTGATTAAAATTTGTGTAAATTTAAATTAAAAACTATGTGCGGGTAAGTACCAGTAAGAAGAAACGTACAAAGCCTTTCGGGAGTTGCTGGCATTTTGCAAGACGATAGCAAAAATCTGCTTGACGTGTTTATAATTGTAATAATTTTTTTAAACCCGATTTTGACAATTGTTACCGGTCTCAATTTCTAGCGGTGTGCCATGCAAAAGGATAGCAATCTGTATGGCCTTGGGGTGGTGTAACATGTGATATTTTGATTTAATTTGAAAAATGTAATGAATTGATTTATTATTCACTGTGACGATAATATATACTATTTATTACAAAAAATTAAAAATAAAAGATACACACTAAACCCAACATATGTGTGACGTCTTATTACTTCTTATCTCCTCCCCGTGACTATACACTGAAAGTTTTGACTATGAGAGTATACATCACAAACATATGTCTAATTACTCAGAGAGTCTACATTTATTGATTGATACATTCGTTTTATCAAACGAAAATTAATCCGAGTGACGTTCGTGCCACGTCAGGACATTTTATAAGATTAGTTATAAGATTTGCACAATCAAAACGATATGCACTATCGACAATGAAAACCCAAGCTACACCCTCGTTTCGTTTGACTAATAATTAAATAGATTGGTCGGGTGAAACAGAATATAAGATTAGTTTTATTAAATTTGTTTCGTTATTTAAAATAGTGGTAATGGCTATATAAATTATTTACAAATGGTGGTGCATGTTACATGGCTATATGGTAGTGCGAATTATTGTGATGAGTTTCTTATAAATAACAAAAGGCATCTTGTATTATATATATATATATATATATATATATTGAGATGCGATGCTAGTAATAAATATTTTTTATTTTTTATTTTTACTGTTTTCCATTTGCAGGATGGTTTACATTTTGTTTAGTTACAATATTTGTATAAATTAAGAATTCTAATTTAGACTTTATCAATGAATTATTGTCTAAAATGTCAACTTACATTGGTTGGTTTAATTTTACATTTGAAAAAAAAACACTAGGTTTTACAATATTTTCACAAAATCACAACTGATAAAATAAATTTTATTTTTTACTGATTAAAAAATTTGTGTGTATTTAAATTAAAAACTATGTGCAGGTAAGTACTAGTAAGAAGAAACGTACAGAGCCTTTTGGGAGTTGCTGGCATTTTGCAAGACGATAGCAAAAATCTGCTTGACGCGTGTTTATTACTGTAATAAGTTTGTTAGACCCGATTTTGACAATTGTTACCGGTCTCAATGTCCTGGCGGTGTGCCATGCAAGAGGATAGCTCGCAATTTGTAACGCCTTGGGAGGTGTAACATGTGATAACTTAAGACTTAATTTGAAAAATGTAATGAACTGATTTATTATTCACTGTGACAGTAATATACATATATATATATATATATTTATCATACAAAAATAAAAGATACAGACTAACCCAAGATATGTGTGACGTCGTATTACTTCTTATCCGAGTGACGTTCGTGCCACGTCAGGACATTTTACGTATGGGACCAAAATTTTTTTTTAATATAATACTCTCTCCGTCCCATAATTATTGTCCAATTTTACTAAAATGAAAAATTTTATTTTTTGTCAAATTTAATTATATTTTACCTTAAACAACCGGATATACCCATACATAAGTAATTGTTTAACCACTAAAATTTTATGGATAGTGTTTTTTACTAAGGACAAATGTGTAACTTGATCCATAAAAAGTCAAATTGGATAATAATTTTGGAACAAAATTTTTTGGGCAAAAAGGACAATAATTATGGGACGGAAGGAGTATATAATAACCATTTTACATCTCTACTGGGCATTTCCCTCCCCATCCCCCCTTTTTTTCCTCTTTTAATATGGTTCGAAGAATAAATTATTTCGCGTCGAGTGAAGGAGCTAGCGCACACGAGTAAATCATTCGGGAATGGAAGAATGGATTACACAAATCGGATTTAAAGATTACGCTTTGGGTTCACGGGTTTTTCTCTTGCCAAAATATGTGATCATCGCGACAAACCTAATCCCCTAGTGCTTTCTTCTTTCTCCGTCCGGTCACCTTTTCGATGGAATTATGGAAGTGTGTACTAAATTAATTATATATATATATATAAATTATATATATATATATATATATATATATATATCTCACGTTATAACTCTTTGCATGTCACATTAGAAGTGTTTTATAGGAGACTGATTCTTAGCGTTCTAAATTTCTTTGTATCCTAATAATTCTCAAATAACGCGGCGCAATCATATGTCTTATATTGTAATAAGTCTACAAAATTTTTTAAATAAACTAAATATATAGGTTTAAAAAAATGAAATGTACGTTTTACTGTCGGTTTAAGTTAATTTTTCAGTGACAAAACTATAATTAATTAATCGGGGCAACGAATTGTTCTTGATGATAATTTTCGAGCACACGGTGATCAGACAATCAAAGATTTAGCTGATTCTAATTACTACGGCAGTCTGGCCCCGAAATCTACTTTGGGAAGATGGATCGAAGCTGCCTCATCTTTTCTTTAGGATCCATATTGTCACGTGTTAAGAAGTCAATTACTCAAATATAGTCGTGGTTAATTATAATGTGCCTTTTAGTTTGGGTTTCGAATAATATAAAAACATTGAAAAGGGAAAAGCCAGAATAAGGAGATTGTGGTGGGGTTTAATTGGACTTACATCGTGCACTACATGAAGTAAATGTAAAGAAATTTTTTTAAAAAACCCATCAATCTAGAAAAATAAAATAAAATAAAATTAAGGGTTCCTATATCACATGAATCTTCCACTATATTTGTGATTAAAGAACGGATGATTGCATCTTTTTAAGTGTTAGTACGTGATCATTTCATGATCACCTAAAGTCCTAAACTGGGGTATATATGATTCTTTCTTCCAAAATATTATTTGATCAGTCTCATGTGACGCTTTTCCTTGTGACAGTAAATAATAACAATTTCTACTATTTAATAAAAGAGAATGTCATTTTGAGAGTAAAAAAAACTATAATTAGCTTACAAGAAAATGAATTTTAAAAAGTGTTATTGTTTTTGGGGCAAGTATCGTTTATTATGGTACCGTAAAAATAATGGGTAGGACAAGTTTAATTGGCGCATTTTTCAGAAATAAACAACATATATCATAATATTAGACTTGTAGTGCTACATTATCCACAATAAAAAAGAATATCTTGTTTTAATATTAGTCTACTTATTACTGTAATTATTCAATAGTACACAAATTGAGTGGAAAGTGAGACACAGGATATCCAGTTTGCCTGATCAATTCTTGCAGTTTCCCTTTGGGCCACAGACTTTAAACACCATGCAGCCTCCTACACCCTTTGGCAAGCTTTTTAACCTTCTTTTTGTCTAAGCCTGCTCTGCTTTATCACTGTTTCTTTTTTCTGTATCATTCCAATATTCAAATCAATGACCTTTTAGGATGTGGGTGTTTTGTGACAGGGGAGAAAATAAAGAGGAAAAGACAGAAAGTCCCTACTAATTACAATATTTTACAAAGCAAACAAAAATAAATTAATGAAATGAGTGATGGGAAAAGGGTGAATGATTATTCCTGGTCATTTCGTATAGGTTAGGCTTTGTTCTTGTCTTCTTTTACGCCCATAATCGTTTGATTAGGATTTGTTCCTCTCTTCCGTTTTACAAGGTTTGTTTCGCGGATCATTATTTGAACAGTCAGTTTAGATAAGACATTGTTCCAAACCAAGTTCTAAATCTTAATTCATTCTCATGATATTTACTAATTACCCACTTTTAATATATGTGTTAAATTGAATACAACTAATACTGATATCGCCAATAACATAAAAACACGATTTGATTATCACTTCTGTATTACAAATGATTAAGGACGAGTGCATACTTATCTTACAATAATATGTCATGAGAAGCTACATATATCAAATAAGTGTAATTAAACAATCCCAAATAAAATGTCGTTTTCAGAAGGTTAGGATTATTCTAGCTAGATATAGTCTTCCAATGCAATGATCACATTCTGTACTATACACATATATATATTTACACCAAATACTGACATATATTCACCCCCACATGTACATACACACACTTGTGTAAGCTTTCCCTCTTTATTCGCATATATATACAGATAGATAGATCCCTATTGATGGCAACTCAAGGAGAGAATAGTTCATACTTGATAGGATATATAGCAGCAGGGGAAAAAAAGGGTTAATTGTAGTAACAGAAAAAACCCAGCCTCTAGCTAGCTAGCTTTGTCTGTTCTTTCCATGTGATGTTCTATTTTAGCTTAGGGATATATGCATAATACTACCAAAAATAAAGTCTGAATGTTTTTTGTTTGCAGAGTTTGGTCAGACAGACAAGCAAAACAAATTTAACCATAGTTAGATAGATACTTAAAGATAGTGACTTTGATATTAATTAGGATCATTTTTTTTTGCTTTGGCCAAATTCAACCCGAAAGAGAGAATTCAAAAAACAACCCACTGATCAATGTTGCTCAAAAAAAAATGACGCCATTCTGGGAGCTGCCACTTGTTGGTGTTCAACATTAGCATTTTCTGCTGACTGACTCATTTTTTTTTGGGGGAGGGGGTTTGTCCTGTAATTAACTCTGCTGTTTCTTGCCTTCCATGACCATACTTTCTGAGCTGTGTTTCTTCCACTTGTTGATTTTCTTCCCGGTGGGTCTTTATAGCCGTTTGTTACAGTGGGATTCATTTACCCTACTTAATACTACATATTCATATCCGTACAACACAAAAAGACAGTTTTGATTTTCTCAGTTTTCTCTGTACTTGTGATTTTTGGCGATGTTTCCTACGTCCATGTCCAACTCAACTTCTCTCTCCGAGGAAGCCAGCGCTTCATCTGTGACCAGAGTTCAGGATTTTGCTACTTTGAATCCAATGGCTGCTCACTCAATCTTATCTGATCATCATCATCATCATCATCATAGTCAGCCTCCTCAGAAAATCAAGAAGAAGAGAAATCTCCCTGGAAACCCTGGTAAAACCAATAAATTTGTTAAGTTAATTTCATGTATGAATTAATTCATTAGCCCCTTTAAGGTTTTTATTGTTTTTTTTTTCCTACTTTTTAAACAGATCCTGATGCCGAGGTGATTGCATTGTCACCAAAGACACTTCTGGCAACAAACAGATTTGTTTGTGAAGTGTGCAACAAGGGATTCCAGAGGGATCAGAATCTGCAGCTTCACAGGAGAGGACACAATCTTCCATGGAAGCTGAAGCAAAGGAACAACAAGGAAAACAGGAAGAGAGCTTATGTTTGTCCTGAGCCCACATGTGTTCATCATCATCCATCAAGGGCACTTGGGGATCTTACAGGGATCAAGAAACATTACTGCAGGAAACATGGTGAGAAGAAATGGAAGTGTGAAAAGTGTTCCAAGATTTATGCTGTTCAATCTGACTGGAAAGCTCATTCTAAGACCTGTGGAACCAGAGAGTATAGATGTGATTGTGGAACCCTTTTTTCCAGGTTCATTTCTTTTTTTGGCCCTTTTTTTTTCTTCATCTTAATTCACAAGCATGTTTCTTTTTCTTTTTTTTTTTTTTTGAGAGAGAGAGAGAGAGAGTTTCTTACTATGCATGCAACACTTTATTTAATCTTTTTAGAACCCTTTATTTTTTGGCTCCTTCATTCAATGTGGTTGAAGCTTTAAAGATGGAATTTTTTTGGGCACTCAAAATTAACAAGGTTAATTTTATTTTTTCTGTTTCTGGGTGTTTCTTACACCAGATCAGTGAGGAATTTTCTGTTGGGAAATTTTGTTTTTACTAGTTTGCTTAAAGGGAATGACAGGTAAGGTAGAAATGTGAGTCATTAATGCAACAGTGGTTTTAAAAAACTTAAAATGATGATGGTGATGAAGATGGTCAAACTTCGAAGATGGTGATTTTTCCTATACTGTAAGCGTTTCAGGTTTACAGTATAGGAAAAATCACCCTCAAAACCAAATGAATCAACTTGATGAAATGTCACAAAATGTTTTCTTTATGTCTTTTTGTTTTCCCCTAACAATCCGAAATTTCATCAAATTCTTGGACCCAATTAATTAATGACTATGAAAATTTCATTTTGATCGAGAACCTTTTGTGATTGAATTTTTTTGTTTCATTTTTCGCTATGGTCAAAAGCTTGGTTCTCGGATGTCTTAACAAACGATTCATGTTTGTTAAATTAATTTCACCACAATGTAACAAATTTTTGTGTTTTTTTACCCTGGAATGGATGGAGTACTGTAATATTATATTTACCTATAGATGGGGGTAAAAAATTTCAATGATGGATTTTGTACCATTTCTCCAAGTTTCATAGCGGGTATTAGTAGTACTCAAATCCCAGTAAGGAAAATCTGTGCAGGGTGGTATTCTTTGCCTAGAGGAAGTAGTCATGAATCATGATGCTCTCTGTTGTGTCCTGAAAAAATTCAGTGCGTCATCATCACAAATATATATATATAGATACATACAAAAAAATATTTTGGTTTTAAATGCTATAGTGATTGATGTGGCGTTCATATAAAACTTTTTGAAGTTATAGCAAAAAGAAATGTTTATGCCATTTGTTATCTGTGTCACATAAGTCATTAAACGGAATAAATGTGTCGTTTTCATAGTTCATCCTACTTAAAAAAGACTTTCCTTGAGCATATAATTTTTTTTTTTTTGGTGGGGGGTCGTTATAATAAAGGAGTAAGAAATTTGGAGCAAGTTACGTTCATTCCAGATTCCATAGGTTTAATCTCACATAGAATTCGATTGCATATTGAATATTATAGTACAAGAATATATGTACACGCAGAAAAATCTGCCCATCCCTGCGGAGAAAAAGTCTGGTGTCCATCCGTGGATGATATGTGTAGTAGTGTATGAGCTCTGATATCAAAAATCTTTTGGAGTTTCTTTCGCAACAAAACCCTTTTTGCATGGATTGACGTTAACATCAACTCCTGCATGATGAGTTTTTTGCATCTTTTTTTACCTCTCTCACTCATGAACAATCTACATACATATGCATCATCATTTCATCAAATGCATATATATTATATTCCTTCTTTTCTCTTCCCAGTTATTTTATTCATACTAACCTATTATGCTACTTTTGGACCAAGAACCAACCGAATTTAAATATTAAAACACACCATGTAGTCAAATGTGATTGCGCCAAATTAGCCGTACCATCATATATCATCATGTCAGTCATCACCAGCTAAACACACACTGAAAAAACAATTTATATATAGCTTAATTTACTTTTTTTCCAATTGTTTACTGGAAGCTTTTAATTTTGTAATTGAACACATCCATTTCTTCATGGATTAATTAAGTATAGTTAGATTATTGTTTAAAGGAATTAACTAAAATATTATGATTTTGTGTCACATGTGCACAGGAAGGACAGCTTTGTGACTCATAGAGCATTTTGTGATGCATTGGCTGAAGAAAGTGCTAGACTCTCAGCAACTCAAGTGCATTTTTCGCCACCACCTTCCGCCGCCGCCGCAACCACCGACCACCAACTTCTCCGGCCAAATTCAACACCAGCACCGCCCCCGCCGCCGCTGTACCCATTCCAACTCCAACAGCGCCCACACTTTCTCAACCCTCTTCCATGGGACTTCCTCCCTCCTCAAAACCCTAGCCCTAACCAAACCCACCAGCTTCAGAATGATAATAACATTATCAAGCCTGAAACCATCCACCTTCCCATCTCTTCACCATTTTTCCAAGAACAGCCGCCGCAACCAACCGCCACCATCGCCTCCGCAAGACTCGTCCGGCCGCCGTCACTCTTCCAGCAAACCCTCAATGACCCCGTTCATCACAGCCTCTCCGCCACCGCCCTCCTCCAAAAGGCGGCGGCCCTTGGATCCCATTCCCTAGGCCACGTCAATTCTACCATGACCCATCTGGACATGACCAACATCGGGAACAACCCGCCGGAGTACCCGAGTTTCGCGCCGTCCGGAAATCTCGGCGCTTGGCACCAGAATGACCGGTTGACCCGGGATTTTCTGGGTTTGACCGGCGATCACGGCCAGTGTGGCGGCGGAGGTGGAGGAGGAGGAGGAGGGAGCGCCATCAATGGGAATGGTAACGGGAACATCGACGTTAACCTTAACGTTAACATGAGAGGAGTTTTATCGTTCACGGGAAGCGTGGAGTTCCCAACTTATGAACGTGACCTTTCATTGTTGAAGCCTAAAAGTTTTGGATTTGTTGGCGAGCCTCCGGCTACTGCACCGGAGACTTGGAGAAACAGTTGACGGAAGGTGGCGATTAACAACAGATTATTAAAATGGACAACGACGTCACCAACCGAGGAGAATCTTTTTAATTTATATGTCTTTCCTTTTGAGGAAGCTGAAAAAACATCTCTTCTAGAGTTTTAGTAGCTAGTTACATTTTACTTGCTTTTGTCAGGATTTCTCCCGGATGTTTTATCGTCGAGGATTTAATTTTAGATATGAAATGGAATATTTCTTTCTTGTGTTTAAATTAATGCGATCGTTTTCCAGAAATATGCGGCCTCCTACTTTTTGATTTGTTCATTTGTGTTTTTGATCAAGTTAATACAACTATCATGTGTCTTGGTATACTAAGGGAGAAAACTATACCCCAATTCTACGTCTCCTTTTTTAGTACAAGGAAAGGAGGCAGAAACCTAAATCTAGAAATTAACACATTTCGCGGGTAAGAAATGTCTATCAAGTCGTTTTTCAGTCACATCAGTTTTAATCCTGACGGAGGTTCATTTAGCCGTTGCAAATCCCCTGGACAAGAAGCGGGTAAGAAAGCCATATAATCCGATTTCAAAATTAGACTCACGAAATTTATGTCACACCTCCACGCTCCACTTCCGGTTGATCAAATCCGAGGTCTCCTTTTAATAATTCAAATTGTTGTAGAGTCATATTTTATGTTTAACCTGAAAAATCACACAAACAGCCATCCCAAATGGCAAAGCAAACCTGCCAAAATGTAGTCAATACACGTTACACTTACATTACAATAAGCAAAACCAACGTGATGTTGCGCTGTTACGTTACCATCATGAGTTGGAATTAGTTCGCAACACTATATCCTGCTCCAAAGAAAATTAGGACAGAAACTCAGGAAATTGTACTTGGCATTTTTTACTTTTATTAGCCTTTAGGAAAGCAGGTGGCAGTAAAACTGAAAGTTGTGGGTTGAAATTGAGAAATTTACGGCACTCACTTCTATATAAAAAACACAATCAAATCCCAAGAAATTCTTTTTCCTTATCCCATGCATCCTTACATATTTTTAAGGTACTGTAGTATATATTATGGTACGTATGCAGGTTGAAAAGATTTTGATGGATGAAGTTGGCAACAATCCCCAATGCAAAACCCCGCAGCCCTTTTCTAAAGAAGGCTTGTTTTTATAAGCGTGAGCATATGTAAAATTAAAGGTGGCTTAGTTGGTTTCCCTTGTGCTTATTTAATGCCTTAGTAGTGGTGGTGGGATTGTGGTGGTCCGGGAGCGTTTTTTTGGGTGGTTAGTGGCACAAAAACCATAAAGAAAAAGAAGGCGGAAATTCAAAGAAGCTAAAAGATGAAAAATACACTAATTACTAAGAGAATAAAAATGTCAACGCCGGAGAAAAAGTTCTGAAACTGGAGAGAATTGTCTTTCTTTTTGGCAGGACAAGTCTCTGTTTCTTAAATTCCGTGCACCTTCCCATGCACCAGCCTTTGCTTTGCTTTGTGCCGGCCAACCATTTAAACCAGTCAGTTCAGAACAAAGTAAGATTAAAAGCAATTGTTAACGTGGATTCACAAGCAAGAAGAGTAACACTAAACATGACTAACGCAAAAGTACAAGTATATAATCGTGGTAAAGAGATAACAGAAAGAACCAAATCTCTAAATCATACGAGAGCAAATCACTATACATGCAAATGAACCATACATTATCATCGATATTCCGTTAAAAAGATGAACAGACTGTAATATTCAAGCATATTCAGCATGTTAAAAAGAGAAGACGATAGAATGAGAATGAGAATAAAGACATAAAGAAAGCAGTAGCTACCAAGAAGAAGCATGGAATATCCAAGCTTTTTAAAAGTAGTACTGGGGTAGTGTGTTTAAGTGGCAGGGTTAAGGTGCAACAACACAAACATAAATATACCATTTGCCTACTTAGAAAGACAAATACTTTTTCAACCTTTGCCTTGATTTACAGAACCAGACAAACTAGGAAAAAGCTTCTATTCTAATACCTCATACTGTGTTCTTCCTCCCTCCAAGAACATAAAAAAGACTTGTGTATGCCATCTTTGATGAGGGAATCTCATCTCTGACTAACCTTTTTCCCCCTAGTTCTTTTTACCATCCAGAACCAATCATGAATCCAACCTTCTTTGCAGGCTTTTTCACTAAAGCTTTCAGCCTGAGAATCTCATGCAAATTACTGGAACTTTCAAAAACACAACAATTAGCAAAAATCTAAGACGGTTTTGCCTAAGGCACTCATAAACATGACCCTAAGTGGAGACCAATATATGATCCAACAAAATGTGGAGGTTTCAAATCCATGATGCATGCTGAAAAGATAAAGATATATGGCACCTTTACAGTATTATTCCCCATCAACTAAGTTTGCTAAATTAAAGGCTAGTATTTTTGGCTCCACTAATAATCAGAATCCTTGAAAAATAGTTTCGACCACATTGAAGGATAAGATACATGGCAGTTCACGGATATCTATTATTTTCTACATGGATGACAGGATTAACTGAGCTCCTAAATCTGGCACTTTGTTATATCTAACTAAACTAAGGAACAACTACCAAAAGTACCTGGCGAAGCAAACTGAATTACAAGTCTAAACAGATCAGTAGCTATCAAAACCGAGAACTCAAGAGGATAAGTACTGTGCAAGACTCATACTTTTTTTTTTAACTATATGAAGGCACAACCATGTGCAGATCATACGATGACACCTCTACAGTGGATCAAACAGAGCAGGGACCAGTATCTTTACAAAAGCCAGGGCCAGTTCATGCCTCATTCAACTGAAGGATTGGACCCCTCAAAGTGTACTCCCAAATTCTGTTCCAGCACATTCTTGAATGCCTGAAGCACCAAAAAGATTAGTTTAGACACGAGCTTACATGAATAGCACAGCCACTCACGATCTAATAGTCCTTCACCAACATAATAGTAACAATTATGCATCATTAGGAGCATGTTCCTTACATTCCGGGGGCTGATATTGATAATGGAAATGAACATAGAGGCACATCCAATCAATCATATCAAGAAACCCACACCTTTAGTTAGCAACAACAGACAAAAGAGAATTAGATGCCACAAAAAATATCCATCATCAAAGACCCACAAATGAACCCCCACCCTTTTCCCAAAGGAAAAAAAAAAAAAGAGAAGAAAGAAAACACAAAAACTGACTGGGCTAGCAATCCTGAAGTGTAGATCACGATTCGTGGCAGATTAATAGGTAACTTCAAATGCAAAAATATCGTAATAAAAAAAAATCTTGACATACGACTAAAGGAGCAATGCATCACAGAGACGGACTGAAATGAGATTAATAATGTTTTTCCCGTTGAAATAAGAATTTGATTTCACGGAGTGGTGCTATATACTCGTGGAAATAATTAAAGACGCAGCAGTACCACGAGTTATAATCAATTTCATCACATATGAGTTTTACTCACATAAGAATTCACGAAGTGCCAGCTAAGTGGTACATTGTTCCAGATCCTCCAGAGAGTACTTGATCCTTCTAGTTTATAATTACCCTCACACTTCTCTTTCCCTCCTCCAACCCAATCCCGCAGCGCAAACCAAGCAAAAATAAACTAGTGAAAAAAATAACAGAACCAAAAGGCCAAGAAAGTAAAAACACTGTTTTAGATATCTAAGCCCGCATTCCAATGATACTCAGATCCTCTCACTAAAAATAAAGCCGATACTAACCTTGGTTAGAAGCCAAGTCCTCACAACATTTCATCTAAACCAAAAACAACCTAAGGCCCCTAGGAAACTGGCTTACCTAAAGAGAGGAGCACGCATAGCACCAAAACTTCAGAAAAATAATGATCAAAATAGACTAATATTATTAATCTTTGTTAAAACAAGAAGATCCTCATCACTTTTGAGTCCATGAAATATCCAAGTCATACTGTCCTACTATATACATAAATGTATTTAACATCAGTACAAATAGACAACTCACTTCAAAATCCCCAAGAAAACAAAGGAAAGACACACGCACGCGCGCACACACACACTTGTGAAGAACAAATATGGATGGCAACGAATCACTCCAAACCAATATTCACTCATAGAAATTGTTATACCTTCCGTGCAAATGACTCTTTTCCATTCAGAAGTGCATCCATGGCTGCAAACTGATTCTCAAAGACGCCGTAAAGGATCTTGTAAAACTCATTCCTGTAACACGCAGAAACAAAAAGTATGGTCAAAAGTTGGCATTGCAGCTTTCAAATATGAAGAAACAAAGGATGATACTACATGGACATTATATCACACCTATCTTCTTCATTAATCAGCTCATCCATCTGCTCAAACTTTCGAGTAAGGACTTCTGCTGCAACAGGCGACAGTACATGCAATATTAAAGCCTCCAAAGTTCTTGGAAAATTATTCTGGCGAGGCAAAGTTAGTCCAAAAATCCAAATCAGAGAAGATGATTGGAGGAATTAAAACAGTACAAGAGATAAAAGACCACTGTAACAACAAGCATTTCCAAGCACTGTTTAGATAGTGGCATAGCAATAGATGATCAAAACCAGTATAAATAAAAACAGGGGCTTGAGAACAAACAAATGGTCTTTGGACCAAAGGTTGGGAAGAAGATAAAAACAAATACAAAAAGAAACAAAAGGACAAACTGTTCCATGTCTGTGAAATTCCAGATTATCACCGTGTAATTTGTCTTATGCCATACATACAGACTAGATTTTAAATTAAACCAAAGGAACCTCTGGCCAATAAATGAAACAATGAGTATCCAACTGCTAAGGAATCCTACTTCATACAGCTGAAAATAATGGTACGAGATCAATCCTGAACTTTTTCTATCTGCCACAAAACACTAAAACACAGCGATGCTCACACATTTAGCATCAGTCCTTCCACTTGTACATTTCCTTGCAAAAACTAAAGTTTGGCTCCATAATAAGTCTCTCTCATACAAGGAAGAGATTTTTTCTTCCACCACAAATCACTCTAAGGATAATAACTTGCCATGTTATATACCAATCAGTCCCTCACGAAGGGTCTTCTTAATATTCAGACCCAGAAGCTAGTACAATGATGCAAGTTTACTTCTCCAACCATGATGCTTACAACATGATAATAATGGTACTGAAAGAAATTTGGATACATAATGCGGCATGCATCTTACAAGAAGCGGTAAGGAACTAGCACTGTAGGGAGATTGGAGTGATATACTTGTGCAGTTTGATTCTAATTAGCTATTTCTTGTATCTGTCTGCTAAAGACAGTATCATTAACAGAATTTTGACCGAAAATTGTGATGATTATGGTTTATAGTTTACCCACAAAAATTAAGAACCAGTAGGTAAGGAACTAGCACTCTTCGTTAAGTATCTCAGGAAAATTGCTACAGCCATTCAAGATCTAATATCACTGTTTAAACCTTTTCGAATGTGCAATGGCAGGAAGCGAATTAGTTCTCAAAAGAATATGGAACAAATAACACTCGGCTGTATTGACTTAACAGAAAGCTTTACCAAAACAATGCTGTCTCAGCAAACAAATCCCCTCTACCAACCTATCATTAAGTAATATAAGAGCTTTCGCTCATACATGTTTCCATATGATCAGCATCAACCAACTCTTTCTCACCCAGCAACAAGTGGTCAGAGACTATTTATGAGAAAAGTAAGCAGAGATGGCAAAGACACAATTATAAACAAGTCAAAAACTACACAGAAGAATTTGCAAATATAACTCAGAGAGGATTACATTCAAAAGCGTATATAGATGAAGGAACTTGCTTTCGAGAAAAACGAACTTACTGCCATGATGAAAAGAACACGTTGCAGGCGAAGCGGTTCGAGAGTCCACAAAACTTTAGCTATCGGATCATCTGACACGTTGTATAAGTCCACTTTCATGTTATCTGCTTTGGTGGAATCTATGTGTTGGCTTGGCTTGACGCGATCATGAACCAACGATATAAGTTCATGAAGAGCAGAGATTGCAACTGAATCCAGTTCATGCAACAGAGACATTTGCTTTAGATTTTCCCCTACAAAAGGTTTACCCACCAAATCAAGATTTTCTAGTGAAAGAGGACCAAAACAAAATCTCAACATCAAAGAAGTAATTTCAGGAAGAACTGTCGAACCTCCTTTACCAGCATTCCAGGAAGAGGGATGGTCATTCTTATTGCATTTTGTTTCATCATTAGCAACAGAAGCGAGATTGAGCATCTCGTTCTACCCTGATCATGAAGGAAGGTATGATAACAGTACCCCTAACTATAAAGGAAAAATAAGGTAAAAGCTCGCTTACCATCTCTTTGTCAATCAATCTTCAATGCACCACAAGAAGGATGAACAAAAGAAAATGAAGTAAGTTTCTTATCAAACGAAATGAAACAAAGAACAAAAACAAGCTCGGAAAAATAAAAAACCTTTTCAGTATTCTGCGCAGATAGTAGGAATCCATGTGCTCCGACAAACCAGACATCATGTCTGACCGCCACCAGAAGTTGACAGCTATAGTCAAATCTTCACTATCCACTTGGTGATACCTAAGGAAGGATTCATAAAAAGGTTAAATACTTGAATGATGCAGGAAACCTGCCACATACCAGAGTACGTAACATATTTCGGTATATGAAAACAGAAAAAGATAACTAAAAAGACTCACCATCCTTCGGGAATAAATAGAGCATCGCCTGCATGAAGAATTATCTTCTGAGAAAAATCATCAGAACGCTTTGCTCTTGGATATGCACAAAAGTCTGGTTTTTGTATATCCACAGCACTGGCAAAAGGAAAGGATAAGACATTGAGGATTGCATCAATGAGGTGCGGATGGCTTGCCAACAAAGGTTTGGCATAGTGCTTTCTTCTTTTGACAATATAGAAATAACTCGAACAGTTGATAATCAACCATACCAGTGATTTGAGGCTTCACCATAGATTGGCAATGGATACAGAAAGGGACTTGCAGAAGGTGGCCACAACACAACTGACATCAAATCAAATTAGAAACAAAAAAATCATCCAGGGGATAAGAAGGGCCAAATCACAACTTAGAGATTTGAAAAGCTTAATACTTCGCCCAGCATTAGTAGGCATACTAGTTAGGACGATAAGCATGTTTTCATTCTCCAGACAAAAGTTAAGCATTCTTTTCTCTGTTCATTACTTAATCAGCTGAGGCTAAGGCCTGCCCCAAATCAAGAGCAGAAGCACTCTTAAATTAACTGTCACACGCATTGACATAGATGATGCTTTTTAGCTTCTCACCAAAGAATACATTGTTATTCTACCAATCTGCTCCATAAAATCAGACGTGGATAATAGTATCATGAAATGGGATGGAAACATGGAAAGACTATTTTATTGCCCATTGCTGCAGATTCTGCATTCAAACCTTTTGTGTAAGATAAAGCTTCTTTCAAAACCAACAAACCCTCCAATTAGTTTGACCTCCCTCCTTTAAATTTAAACTTCTGCCTGAGGCATTAGTAAAAAAATAGACCAGAGGAGTCTGCTGTATGTATATGCTTAAATTCCCAGGGCGTAAGGAGAGGACCAAGAATAATGGATAAACAGCAACAGACGCCCAAAAACCTATCAAAACCTTAAGACATAATGCAAAAATATACAATGCCAACCTTGTTTACATCCCGAGACAATGCATAAAAGATTGTGATGCGGATCATAGTGAGTGCTTGATCTACTTTGAGTACTATTCATCCACAAGTTGACTGATGCCAAGGTCTTAGAAGCCAGAAATGGAGGCTGTAAAAGTTAAAATATTTATCAGAGATAGACTGGAATAAAATGAACATGAGATATCTTTGATACTCCCAAATTAATTAAAAATGAATGGAATATGCAGAATGTAAGGAACATACAGCTTCAATGTCTTCTTTCAGACAATTCAACTGAACCTTCTCTTCGCAATCAACATTCACAATAGGCACCTAGATGATAAAAAACAAAAAAAATAGTACACTTCAGTGCCAGGTAAATCTCCAAATTATAAACCGGCCAAAACTTTCTTGCTTGAATTAACACAGAAATGTCAATATTTGATGGTAAGGATCCTTCAAGTAATCTCTTAAAATTTTTATACCTTGACTGGTTATGTAGCACGTTAAATCATCATTAAGTTAGTTTCAACATAAAAATGTCGTCAACAAAACACATACATAAAATGAATTAGAATTAGTTTACTCAATCAGATTATACAGGTAAGACCTCAAACAATCCAGTGATCGAGATACAAGTCTGACGAGAGTTACAGTAAGATAACTTCGCAAGATGAACACGGTGGATCAAAAAGATGGAAACCATCACTTCAAAATTCAAAAGATGAGACACTTCAAAATTCAATTTCTATGAGAAAAGCTATAAGAAACTATAGAAGTAACTATACGAAATGAAATTATGATATTCAATTTCATTTTTCCAAGTCTCAGTAATTTTCAGTGTAATTTCTACAAAAACTGAAACCTGTGCAAGATAAATCTGCCCCTGCAAATCACTCTGATCAGTTGGGATGTCAGCCAGTATAGGCTTCCTTGAATCGGAACTACCATCCTCAGCAACACATCTCTCTTTCAACACAGCCTTGCAATGTCCAATAAATGTAGAAAATGACACTGAAACCTAAATATTTTAGAAATACATTCAGTAAACTGAAGACAGATCCTATTGCATATTTCTTAATTTCTTTATGTAAAGAACTAGATGGAATTACCCTTTCATGACTCCTGATATCTCCATAAAAGATTGGTGCTTGCGGAGAAAGCATCGCCTCAACAGTTGATAATCCGACCTTTTCCTAGTCACATTAGAAACAAGTCAGTTCCATGAGATGCACAATGCATCATGGGTGCCGCAATGTATTACAATACAGTTTAGCAATTACATGACATCATTTATATTTTGAGACTGCCTCTGTCAGAACAGAAAAGAAAGTTTGAATTACATATAATGTCCACAGAATATGAATCATTAAAAACAACAAAGTGCCAAGCACAGGTAAGAAGTATTGCATCATTCCAAAACCCTCTAATCACAAATGTTGTGTAACATTAGTCAAAAACTCAAAATTACTGACAAGCTTAAAAAAAAACAAAAAAAAAAACACATTACTCGTCGAGACCCTTCAATCTTTTAATCTCATCGAACTAACAAAACAGATTCAAAAATAAACAACAACAATCAAAGTTTTGTGCAAGGATGATTGGCGTGATGTTGGCAACATCTATTTAAAGAAAATAAATGAATTTGCTCAAGTGTGAATATCATTCACTGTACAACTGAGACTAACAGCATTTACAGCATTTACATGTTTCAAACACACATTCATATCAGCTTTTTTAACGGATTCCCAAAAACATTTCAAAACATAATCTAAACAACTGGAAAAAAACTTATAAATCACTTCTCACATAATTAAGTAACAATTTTGGCAACAACCTTCAGATAATCGAGACCACCATTTGCGGGATTCCAGTCCAAAAAAGCTTTCCAATTCTTAATACACCCGCTAAAAACCTGTTTCAAGACATTACCACGTGTTTCAGAATAAGATGACAGTGCGATAACAACTTCGAACTCATTCTATCTTTATGTAACTCTATGCACAATCTTATAAGAATGGTAACGCAGGTCGTTACCGCGGGAACCTTCCGAGGTTCTATCTGGGTAACGAATTCTTCGTCCGTGGGCGTCTTTTCCAAAATAGATATCGACGGCGGAGATGACGACGACATTTTTTCTCGACTTTAAGTTTTAAGCATCCGCAGCTGGACCGCGGGGTTGAGGATTTCTCTTTTTCAGGCGGCGTCCCGTCACCGTTGTCAACAAACTTACCCGTGCAATAATGTTTTGATTAATCACCGGAAATCCCCAAGTTTGAGTAAAAATACATGTTTACCCCTCAAAGTTTGTGAAACTAGAATCATCTCCCTTGACTGGTCAAACAAGTGATCAAAGAAATGGGAAACATTGTACCTAAGGATTCCTCCAAAAATCATTTTTCTCTAAAAAAATAAAAAAAAAAAATTATAGAGAATCAACTAAATTGACTATTTAGATAATCATCAACTTTACATTATATGTATTTTTTATACGCGTTCTATTTTGGACTATTTTCTTAGTACGAAAAAAGTAATTTTTATAATTTTTTTTTAAACCGACTAATGTTCGGTGATAAATGTAGTTCCACACACAAGCATATGAGCAACTTGACCATGATTGACACACGTGGTCATGGTTCTTAATTTTTAATTTTTGATACGTCCGATAGGGGTGTTCAACCGACCGGTTAGCCAGTTTACCGGTTAATGGTTTCGGTTAATTCTGGTTTTGTCAATATTAGATAAAACCGATTAACCAACCGATTAAGTCATCGATTTAACAGTTTCAGTTTATCGGTTTTTGGTTTAATTACCAGTTTATACCGGTTTAACCGATAATATTTTTCATATATTTTCGAACAAAATATAATTGATGTTTAGCTTTACTTTTAAATTTTGTTCTACTAATTTATATAATTCATATCATATTTTAAGACCATCAAATAATGAAACTCTTTTTTAAACTCTCAATCTACAATAAAAACAATCAAAATCTTTTTTTTATAATAGTCTATTCAACCTATTACAACAAAATTTTTTAGTGAAATAAATTGACAATATGAAAAAGATTAATGACATAGAGATATGAAACATAGAAAATTTTTTTAGATTTATAAATTTTAATTATTATAATAAGTTATTCGGTTTAACCGAGAAAGGTATAAGCAAAACCGAAAACCGAATCAATTAACCGACAAAAACAGTTTAACCGAGAACTATTAACCGATTGTTCGGTTAATCGGCTCAGTTTTATGTCAGTTTTCGGTTCGCCTAATTGGTGTCGGTTTTTTTTGGACACCCCTAACGTCCGGTAGAACATCTATAAATTCATATTCAAAAACTAACGGTATTTATAAATTAATAATTTTCTATGGTCTCTATAATTTATAAATTAATAACATCTGTAAATTAATTATTTTCTCCAGTCGTAAGTCTGATCAGTACAAAAAAAAAAAAGAAGCAAAAGTAATCGATTAAATAATAAAACAATTATTTTTCAAATAACTCCTATTTATGTTAACATCATACGTTAATAATTATTGAAATTTTTTTTGAAAAAAAATTGAACTAGTAAAATATGAATTTAGTAATGTTTATTTTTTGCTTAAATTTATATATAAATATATTTCTTTTTTCCCCCTTGCATTCAAAAGTTCAAGTCTGTAATTTTCATGCACCGTTACCAAAAAGTTTCAGAATGTTAATACCACATTACGTGTTTTTGTTTGTACGAATTGTAATTGGTTTTGAAGACATTTAATGATTATCATTTTCATCTTTTTATCAAATTTTTAGTGATACTATTTACAAGATTTTAATTATTAATTATTAATTTATCAATGAATTATTAATTATTAATTTATTAAAAAAATTAACACATCTATGAATTAATAATCTTTTGAGGTCTTATCACTATTAGTTTAGAGATGTGTTACTGTATCAATAAGTAATTCTTGGTGTCTCAACAAAATGTAAGTACCGAAGTATATTGATAATAATACTGAGAAATGATAAATTTAAAATGGTCTCTTAAAACATGAAATAGATAATAATTTGTGATGTGCTTAAATTTTTGTATAGTTTTAAAAATCGTCGACGAAGGAGGTAACCAAACCATAGCATAAGTTTTTCTTCTTTTTTTTTCAAAACAAGACAACTCATAAGTTTTCGTTTTCGTTTTCTTTTTTTTTTTTTTTAGTTGAACATATAATTACCTATATTAATTAAAAAGTAAAAGTCCTACTATAATGGTACTTGAAAAAAAAATTACAAAGAAAAAAAAAGCTATAAATAAAAGAGACAGGTTAAGCATCATTGTTTGATTACCATTGTGGAGTCACTGGTTTTTACTTCTAAAGTTTCACATAAAAGTGACTTTCTCTCAGTTATACTTTAGATGTGGGGGGATATATAATCTTTAATTATTTTTTTGTTTAATAATCCTTAGCAATTATTTGAGCTATAATTTGTGAAATTCGAATGCTTTTATGTGCAACATAAATGAGATGTGTATCCAACAACAAAAGATAATCTACACAGTCATTTTGTTAAGCCATATGGTTATAGACGTGTTTTTTTTTTTTTTTTTGAAAACGATTATAGACGTGTTAAAAGTATAATATAATCAAATTAGGTAAACACGGTCAAATTTATTCACATTTCCCCTATTTTTATTGCTTTATTGTGGGATTCGAGGCAATACGTAAAAGTTAGCAATACATGTTGTAAAGCCTAGAAGAATACTTGTGATATCAAATACGTGCATCCAAACATCTTGATTTTGTTTCTTGGCCATGAAAATAAGATGGAGCAAATTAGCAAAATGAATCGATACTGGACATAAGGTAGTAGATATAATATTTATCAAAAACACAGGGGTAAGACAAAATTTTTATTAACCAAAAAGTTAGGGAAAGGCTTCAATTCATTACCCCGCAACTCACGGCTGGGACAAGGTCTCAAAATCCAGATAGAAACGCGTGGGCCCGCAGTCAGATTGATGTTTTTGCTACAGTCTACACGGCTGAATCCTATGAACAATCCTAGATCTCACTTATTAATTAATTCCCTTTTTCTTTAAATTGACGTCTATATAATAGTACTTCTACTATTTCTTCCTTCTTATAATTATAGTCCAATTTAAATTTTCATTTTTAGTACCGTTTGAACTAAAACTAGAAATCCAAATGAGATAATAATTTTGGGACGGAGAGAGTATGTTTAAGATCTCTTTTTTAAAAAATAAAATAAAGTATTTTTTACAAGCCAATATCCTTTTGGCTGAGCCCCGAAAAAGTACTAAATAAGAATAAAATTATGACAAAATACCACTTTTTTTTTTGCCTACTACTACTGAATACTGACGGTTCATGTGGAAGGAGAATATCACATGCAAACTTTTTAGCAGTTGATTTATTGATTTCCCAAAATATCCTGAAATAAATTGATATTGTTGTTCTGGTTTTTTATATTTATTGATAATTATATAATTCACAGATACAGTGTGTACTTATCTTTAAGGGAATATATCACTCGATGTTTTGTTTTGTTAAATTTAATAAACTTGCAATGAAACTTCAAGTTCACTCCCAACATTAGCCTCAAATGATGGGCGTTTCTAACATTATCTCTGAAAATTATATAGTCGGAAGAATTGAAAAGTTCACAACAATTGGATGATTAGATCATATGGTGGTGAAATAAGAAATTCACGAGGGAAGAAAATTCAAATATGAACATTTTATGAACTGATTCAATAATTAGTTAAAAAATTATAGCCACCAGACGAAGAGTTCAGATTAAGATTAGTCTTCTTAATTCAAACACCATGGAGCACGGGTATTAGGTATAGAACTCTTGTCATTTACCTGATGAAAAATGCTTGCATCAGATTAAAAAAATTATAGTTTAATGTACATTAGTTCCTTTACCCAATGTCAATCAAGCAGAAAAACCAAAAAACGAGTACTTCTACATGTAATTTGACCCGATCAAAATGATCACCCAAATCCTCATACTAATTAGTGTTCCATTGCCCGCCCCACTTTCTTTTATGATAAATTGATAAACTCCAACCCCAAACCCCCGCGTTAGATTTCTATTTTCTCCTATTAGAGCTGGCATTTCTAGCAACGTTGTGCTATGCATGACGAAGGTTTCCATGGTGTGATATACAAATGGAATTTGGAGATGGGGGAAGCCCTAATAAAAATCGAAAAATAAATTAACAAAAAAGACACAAAAACGTTTAAATGAAAAATGTATATGTTGATGGAATACAATAGCAACATATACTTTATATTGCTGACCTTAATGAAAAAAAAAAGAAGAGAAAAATGGCATACCTTTTATCGTGCTTGTTTCGATCTCTACGTTTTTCCCACCATTTATAAGTTTTTTTTTTTCATTTTTATAAATTGAAGATGAGGATTCTCTCTGTTTTTTTTCCCCATATTACACATGAGTTAAGTAACAAAATGTTGAAAAACATTCCCTTTTGTTTTTGGGAAAAAGTTAAATCACGCTTATAAAATGGAGTAATTATTTAGGCCTTTTTAACATGCTATGTAAAATTTAAATTAACAACAATAATAGGAGAGAAATAAATATTTCAATCGCGAAAAATATTAATTTCTTGACACTCTTCTCATTGTGAGAGGAAAATACTTTTATCTAAATAATTAACTCTAACTTAGATAAGCATTTAATGTTAAAATCACGAAAGACCCAAGTAAATTTTTTTTTCCCGTAGTTGGACAACTTCAAAAATAAGAATACTTAATCAGAAAAGACGTACAAATGGGGAGTACATCCATGTCCACGTCGACCTTTTTTTTTTTTTTGTCTTTTCTTAAATGTCTTTCATTGTACCCAAATTTTTTTTTTAAAAAAAAAAAGAAAAAAACCAAGCTACATTCAACTTGAGTAACTTGAAAGCATACTAGTAAACGTCAAAGCATTCGGTATTGATCAGACAAGTAGGCAGGAGAACTCTACTAAGTCTACCCTGATGTCGTGATATCGGTTAATTTAATACAAGGGGATACATCAGTAAAATAGTAAATAACGCCATTAAACACAACTACTAATCAATAATAAATAAACAAATAACTAAATAAATAACAAAAGAGAAAAAGTTTATAGCTACTAGTCTTTACCGAATACAAAAAAAAACCTTTTTTTTTTCTTTTTTCCAGGATTCGACAATGATCCTCCCGCACATCCAAAAAAGCAATGCTCACAAAAATGAAAGTGGCTTATATAATGGACTTTGGTGCAAAAGTCAATCAAAGATAAAAAGAAAAAGAAAAATCAACAAGAATAAAAATGAAAAAGAAAAATCAATATGTGAATAGCACCATTCACACTACGTAAACCAATTTCATGTCATTCAACATCCAACTTGAAAGATATTGAAGTCCTCTAAAGATTGATCTGGTGGATAGTTAATCAAAGATACTCCCTTTGTCCCAAAATTATTGACCAGTTCGAGATCTTACTTTTAGTATAATTTGAACTAAAAATGAAAATCCAAATTGGACAATAATTATGGGACGGAGGGATTAATGTGTAAATTAACTATTGATATATAATTGCACTGAATTATCCAATCTAAAAAAAAGTTAAATTATGAATGAGAAAATGATGATTTAAATGTTGGGGGCAATTCAAAATTTCCTCAAGTACGAGGGGAGATATCTGTAATTGAGGCACAAAGGAAAGAAAGAGGCCATCACGTCTTTGAACATGGTAAGAATCCACGTGGAGACCCGAGAGTCGGGGATCCCACAAAAAGCTGACGTGGTTGTAATGTTGAGTTTTAAGAGGGAAAAAGGAAAGGGTTTAACGATATAGCACTTTGTCCAAATCCAAAAATAAAAAATCAAAAATAGTTTTTTCTCTTTGTATAATCTTTTTATATTTTTTAAAAAATTTGAAGATAGAGAAAAAAAAAAACAGAAAAGATATAGAGCGAGAAACAAGGCGCGGAGTGGCCGTCCGAAAAAAAAGAAAGCCCCGCAGTAGTCGTAGTAGAAAATCATCATAATTATTATATAAATTGAAAGAAAAAGAAAGCAAAAGAAAAACAGAGGCGCTGCAAAAAAAAAAAGAAAAAAGAAGAAGTTTCAAAAAACCTTTTCCTTTTGCCTTTGGTTTTATTTTTGTTCTCCTTCTGAAAAACTCTTCCAATTCTCAAGGGCAAAAAACAATCCCAAACAATAATGATAGACTTCCTTCCTCGAAAATCTCAGAATTAGGGGAAAAAAATAAAAAAGGGAAAAGGAAAAGCCGAAAAGGAAACTCTACCCTACTAGTACAATTTCCCAGCCAGATCAGCAGCAAAAATTACAACAAAAAACCAAGTTATATCCATTTTTTTCCTCTTAATTCAAAATTTGAAACGCTTCATTTTGATTCAGATCTTATACTTCTATATTTATTTCCCCCTAATTTACTCCGATTGATCAGCTCAATCAATCTATCTACCTATCTTCCCCGCCGATCACATTATTCCAATTTTATTATTCAGCTCTTAAATGTTTTTAAGTTAAACCTCCCGGTTTTATCAATTTAGGTACCACGAAAATTTCTGTAAGAAATTTGGGATTGTGATTTTTTTTTTTTTTTTTGGGGAGGTGGAAAATTTGGGGAGTTTGGTGAGCTGAAGGGATCCTTTCTAGAGCGAGAGAGGTCTAGAAGGGGATTTCCGGAGGGGGTATTAGATCGATAAAGAGCTGTTTCGGATGAAAGAGGAAAGGAGATTGTAGTACATGTTTCACAGGAAATCGACGATGAAATGGGCAACATTGCTTAAAGACTTAAGAGACAAGGTAGGTTTTTCCCAGACCTCTTCTGCTGCCTCCTCCTCTTCTCCTTCTCCTGCCTCGTCTCCGTTCTTTGATTACAACAATGCGTCTTCATCAAACCAAGAGTTCGCGTCATCACCTTCCAGGTTTCTTCATTTTCCGTTTTTTTTTTTTTGTTCTTTACTATTTCAGCAATACCAGCAGCAGTTCATTTGTAATTTTATCTGTTTTTTTCCCCTGGTTTTGGTTGCTGTTTTTAGTTTTATTATTTCTCGCGATTAAATTTAAGTTGATCGTCTACATTCGTTTTGCTGATACTTTGATGAGTTCCGTTTGTAATTGAAGAAAATTGAATGTTGTATAAAACATAAAGGTGAATGGAAAAGAAATTGGTACTCTCAGCTCTTGTATTTGTGGCATCAAGTAGGAATCATCACATCTGTTAGGATGAATTAAAGGAAAATTTGTTTAATTTTACAACTTAGGGGTGAGACGCTGGAAATAAACTGCGGTTTAAGCCTGTAAGTAAAAGTTTATGTTCAGTGGTTAGAAGGTGAGAGATAATTTCAACAATTTGTCTGCTCATCCATCGGATGTTACAATTTCACTCCATCCGTTGTTCGCACAATGAGACTACGGAAAGTAAATTATAGTTTCCTGAAGCTTGTTTCATTCGAAGTAGGTTTATGAAGTAGCTTGAGAAAGAAACATCAAAGGTGTAAATGGCAAGTTTCATTTGAATTCTATTTAGACTTGGATTTCGGCTGACTGGAAGCTCTATCTTTCTTTGTTTTATGGTTGAGTGGTAGGTTCCAGGATGCCTGTGCATTTCTCCACGTAATTTGGTGCTTAGTGCTGGCCGTCATTACTTTATTCTGACCTTAGCAGTTATTCTTAACTTCTTGAATGAGATCAAAGTTGAAGTCTGATATTTAACTTGAATGAATTAGGAAGGCGAGGTTAGGTAATCAGGAAATCACATGTAACAGGTGAAAAGGAGTAAGTATGAAGGCAGTTTTAGTAAGTAATCTTTAGTTGATAGACTGGCTATAGCTTTGGACTAGGGTTTTGTTGTTTGTGTTATAACATGAACCTGCAATTTAATAGCATTAGTGGATAAAAGGCAAAACACGTGATAAACTACCCTTTTTAGTTTGTTATAGTGACACAAAGTCAGAAGTATCCCTCTAATTCTATTTTCGTGTTTTGCAGCTTGTATATCTTTAAAATGAAGAGACCACTTCTTTATTTGAACAATTTTTTGCTCTTGATTGCAGAGACCAATATGAATTGGAGTTGGATTTTAAAAGATACTGGGAAGAGTTCCGATCTTCAAATTCTGAAAAGGTTTCTGATTCTTCGGCGAAGGCTTATTCCCTTGTTTATTTGATATACCTTTAGAGATTACAACATGACTGATTGCTGGTTCTCTGTCAACGCAGGAGAAGGAAAAGGCCCTGAATCTGACAGTTGATGTATTCTGTAGATTAGTGAAGCAGCATACAAATGTAGCTCAGCTTATTACAATGTATGTTGATACTGTTCCTTGCTCTTTGTATCCTGTTTTTAATTGTATTTTGCTTCTCCTGAACCTTCTTTGCACTTATATTATGCTTTCCTTTTCTCCATATTACTTTGATAGATTCCCAGTTTGCTCTATGTTTGAAGTCAAATTTCAAGGTCGTAGACTTTATCATGTTCCTATTCTTATTAAATTCCCTCCACCTTTTTTTAGGATATGGAAAAGATTAGGAGGGAAATATTTTGGTGCTTTGCTGTTATATTGGGATGCTTTAATTTGAGATATCACTTCGCTTCAATCTTATTAGTATCTGGGATTCTGATTTTCCATGTTGACCACTTGTTCTGTGGTAAAATGTCATGGATTATTCTGCTATTCTTATGTCATCGATATCTTAGGTTCCTTGACTGGTTTGCATCTTGAATAACAACGGCTAAACTGTTGTGTCACAGGCTGGTAGAAACACACATATTTTCATTTGTTGTGGGAAGAGCATTTGTAACTGATATCGAAAAGTTGAAAATTAGCAGCAAAACAAGATCTTTGGAAGTTGGTAGAGTTTTAAACTTCTTTTCTGAAGCGATACAGGTTCTTCTTTTATCTCTTTGCGATTTTCTTTTTCTCTAAATGAAAGGTCTGTTGAGCATTTGTTGACATCTGCTTAAAACTCTGTACAGGACGACATTTGTCCTGGTGCAAACTTGTTGCAAGCTGTGGAAGTCCTTGTAACTGGGGTTCGTCCATTCCCTTACCAGTCAGACAGTTACTTCTTTATTCCTAGGTTTTATTTGCTTGAACTTTGGTTTGTGTATGCAGCCTATTGATAAACAATCACTTCTGGACTCTGGTATCCTGTGCTGTCTTATCCATGTTCTGAATGCTCTTCTTTCTCCTGCTGGTGGAAACCACAGACAAAAGGTTCTCAATCATCAGGAACCATTGTTAGCAGAGACATCTGGAGATAAAGGAAATGGTTCTGGTCGACGGCTTGAGGTAACTTTTTCCTTTGTTTTTATCTTTGTCATACTCCCAGTTTCCTGCATTCTGTCAGGAGGTCATTGTATTCTGGATTTCTTGAAGGATACCTTTTTCTTTCCAACGTGAAAAATATTGGAATTGTTTTGTTTTTTCTTGAACAATTTTGAAACAGTTGCTGCCGTTGCAGGTGGAAGGGAGTGTTGTCCATATTATGAAAGCTTTGGCCAGCCATCCATCAGCTGCACAAAGTTTGATTGAGGACAATTCACTTGAATTACTTTTTCAAATGGTTGCCAATGGTTCCCTTGTTGTTTTCATGCAATACAAGGAAGGGCAAGTTTCATTGCATACCATACAGCTTCACAGACATGCTATGCAGGTAATCGATTCTTTGTTTCTTGGCTGATTTTATGGGATTAGAAATGGTTAGATTTCTGCTTCTTGATCATATAACATTTCCTTTTACAGATACTCAGTCTTCTCCTGGTTAATGACAATGGCAGCACTGCTAAATACATAAGGAAGCATCATCTGGTATTCCCATACTTTTTTTTTTCCGTTGATCTTTTTGTTTCAAAGATCCTCTGTCTTCTCCTCCCTTTCACTTTTTTGCTTCTCTCAGCCCTATTTTCTAATATTTCACCTATTGGCTTCTCCATTGGACCAAATTTATCATTGCTTTCTTTCTTTTCTTCCAGATTAAAGTACTTCTGATGGCTGTTAAGGATTTTAGCCCTGATTGTGGTGATTCTGCCTACACGATGGGCATCGTGGATTTGCTTCTTGAATGTGTTGAATTGTCATATAGACCAGGTAATTGGATTTTGTTTTTCCCAACAGGTGTCAGACATTTGTTAATAGCAAGACCCTTTTTACCCCTCCATAATGATGTTTTTGAATTTCTGTAGTGAGCGGATCGGCAACTCCAGTGTAAATTTATAAAATAATTGACCTATCCCTTTCATCAATTACAATACATGAACTAATTAGGACATTTAAATTTTCACACCACTAGGCTTCCTCATTAACCTTGCTTTAGGCTGATGCTATTCATTTTGATTTGCAGAGGCTGGTGGTATTAGGCTGAGAGAGGATATCCACAATGCCCACGGTTATCAATATCTGGTCCAGTTTGCATTGATTTTGTCGAAAGATATAGGTGGTAAACCATCGAGTCCAAATTCTATTCCTGATCATGAGCCTGTTTCAGATCATCTTTACTCAGATAATTCTGTTGAGGGGAAGAATTTTGGTCAAGAAGGATCTGAAGTCTCTCCTATACTCTCGAGGTTTCTTGATGTTCTTGTTAGTCTAGCTCAGGCTGGTCAAGCAGAGGTATCTGGATCATCTGGGTCAAAAATTTCTAGAATGTCTCACGGGAAACCTACTGGGCATGGAAGGAGTCGTACCTCATCATCTGACAGAATCAGCGATGAACTTTGGGAAAAGGATAATGATAAAATTAAGGATCTAGAAGCTGTTCAAATGTTTCAGGATATTTTTCTCAAAGCAGATAGTAGGAAATTGCAGGAAGAAGTATTGAATAGGATGTTTAAGATATTCTCGAGTCACATTGAAAATTACAAGTTGTGTCAGCAGTTGCGGACAGTGCCCCTCTTGATCCTTAACATGGCTGGGTTTCCTCCCTCTTTGCATGAAATTATTTTGAAAATTCTTGAATATGCTGTTACTGTTGTAAATTGCATTCCTGATCAAGAGCTACTTTCTTTGTGCTGTTTACTCCAGCAGCCAATAACATCCGAATTGAAGCACACGATTCTATCTTTCTTTGTAAAGCTTTTATCCTTCGATCAGCAATACAAAAAAGTACTAAGGGAGGTTGGTGTGCTTGAGGTGCTGTTGGATGATCTTAAGCAGCACAAGTTACTGTTAGGACCAGATCAGCAAAAAAGCGATCTTAATCAGTTGGAAAGAAAATCTAGTTCAAGCAGTTTCAAGAAACATCTGGACAACAAGGATGCCATTCTGTCGTCACCCAAACTGTTGGAATCTGGTTCAGGAAAATTGCCTCTTTTCGAAATAGAGGGAACTACTTCGGTTGCATGGGATTGTTTGGTCTCCTTACTGAGGAAAGCTGAAGCTAATCAATCATCATTTCGGAGTTCTGGTGGGGTTCACTTTATCCTTCCTTTTCTTGCATCTGATAGTCATCGTCCTGGCGTTCTTCGGGTGTTGTCATGTTTGATAATAGAAGATTCTGCACAGGTTTGCAACTTTTGTCCTTTCTTGTTTTCGTTGTTTGCTTTCTTACCTAAGTTTGGTGACTTGCCAATATACCTCCTTTTGGTGTTAACAGCTTATGTACCCTTTTATATATATCTGATAATTGAACTTGTCAGATGACTGTAAATTATCGAACCGTTGGTAGATCCTGGTCATTTACTCTCGTTTTCTTTTCTTTGTGACACTTAAAATTATGCTTTAGAAGCGTCGACCCATAATTCTCGATTTGTATTACTTTAGCTTGCTACTTTTATAGTTTAGCACCTCATTTTTCATTAGTGTTTGAGCCTGCTAGATATGCTTTAGCTCTTCTGAGACTTCCCGCCCATGCCCTAAAAGAAAAGAAATTTTTGTGCACGTGTTCTATCTTAATGCACAAGGTCAATTCCAAGAACATTTGAAGATGTTTGACGGTGAAATATGATTCACATTTGTGAGTAAGAGATAAGATTGTATTCTTGTTTCTCATGATATTTCAAGAAAGTTATTTACTTTGTAAGCTTGTTTCACTCCCGCCGTCTCGAAATGATTGTCCAGTTTGCATTCCATTTTTAGTTCAAATTGTACTCGAAGCGAAAATCCAAACTGGACAATCATTTTGGGACAGAGGGGAGTACTAAACAGGTAATTTGGTCGAGAGATACTGCGATAACTTCTTTGCATATTTTTCTAAACAGGTTTTGTTTAAAATATCCTTACTTGTGTGAAACTTCTGGTATCTAAATGATCTTTATTGGGCTTTGAAATAAAAGGTGCATCCTGAAGAGCTCGGAGCTATGGTTGAAGTTCTAAAGAGTGGAATGGTCACAAGTGCTTCAGGTTCTCAATACAAGCTACAAGATGATGCAAAATGTGATGCTTTTGGAGCATTATGGAGGATTCTAGGAGTGAATAATTCTGCTCAGAGGGTTTTTGGTGAAGCAACTGGCTTTTCTCTTTTGCTGACCACTCTTCACCAGTTTCAGAATGATGATGGGCATGTAAATGAGTCCTCACTAATGGTCTATGTGAAGGTGTTTACATATTTGTTGCGAGTCATGACAGCTGGTGTTTGTGATAATGCTGTCAACAGGGTAAAGCTGCATACGATTATATCTTCCCAAACCTTTTTTGATCTTCTTTCTGAGTCTGGGTTGATTTGTGTTGAGTGTGAAAGACTAGTAATACAGTTGTTGCTGGAGCTTGCTCTTGAAGTAGTACTTCCTCCGTTCTTATCTTCTGAAGCTGTTGCAACATCTCATATCAGTGAAAATGGGACTGTTAGTTCCCTTTTATATACTCCGTCAGGTTATTCTCTTCCTGAGAAGGAACGGGTGTATAATGCTGGGGCTGTTAGGGTGTTGATACGATCGTTACTACTCTTTACTCCAAAGATGCAGCTTGAAGTACTAAACATTATTGAAAAGCTTGCCCGTGCTAGTTCTTTCAACCAGGAAAATCTTACATCTGTAGGTGCGAAATCAAATTTATTTTCTTTGTTTTTCTAGTTTTATTCTTATTGGGGAATGCTGTTAGGATTTGCTATGAATTTTCAGGTTGTGTTGAACTTCTTCTGGAGATAATATGCCCCTTCATGTCGGGATCGTCATCTTTGCTATCTCATGCGTTGAAGATTGTGCAAGTTCTTGGGGCATACAAGTAAGGACATGTTAATAATTAAATTACGTTTGTGAAACATCTGTTGGAATTTTACGGTCTAATGTCATTTTTTTCTTGTTAGGTTGTCAACTTCGGAACTTAGGTTGCTAGTGAGGTACATTCTGCAAACGAGATTGGCTAGTGGTGGTCGTTTCCTTGTTGACATGATGGAAAAATTAGTTCTCATGGAGGACATGGATTCGGAAAATGTTTCTTTAGCACCATTTGTAGAGATGGATATGAGCAAGCTGGGCCACGCTTCTATTCAAGTGCCACTAGGGGAAAGATCTTGGCCTCCTGCTGCTGGTTATTCTTTTGTATGTTGGTTTCAGTTTAAAAATTTCTTAAGATCACCATTGAAGGAGACAGAAGCTTCCAGATCTGGATCTTCCAGAAAGCAGAATGGGACTAGTGGTTCGAACTTTCTGCGATTATTTTCTGTTGGGGCCTCAGATACTGGAAACACTTTTTATGCAGAACTTCGTCTTGATGAGGATGGTATTCTGACTCTTGCCACTAGCAACTCTTCCTCTTTAACATTCTCTGGTTTAGAATTGGTGGAAGGTCGATGGCATCACCTTGCAGTTGTGCACAGTAAACCAAACGCTTTGGCTGGGCTTTTCCAAGCTAGTTTTGCCCATGTGTATCTGAATGGGAAGCTTAGGCATACAGGAAAATTAGGATATTCTCCGTCACCTCCAGGAAAATCTCTTCATGTAGCGATTGGCACACCGGCCTCTTGTGGTAGAGTGAGTGCTTTATCCTGGAAGCTCAGATCTTGCTATCTAGTGGAAGAAGTGCTGTCACCAGGTTCCATCTGTTTCATGTACATTCTTGGGAGAGGTTATAAGGGCCTTTTTCAAGACACGGATCTCTTGCAGTTTGTTCCAAATCAAGCTTGTGGTGGAGGAAGTATGGCAATTTTAGATGCTTTAGACACTGAGTTACCTCTTTCTTCCAGCACTCAAAAGCCTGAGACTGTGGGCAAGCTAGGTAGCTCAAAGGCAGATCGTAGTGGGTTTGTTTGGGATTCGGAGAAATTAGCGAGCCTGTCTCTGCAACTATTGGGTAAGAAGCTGATATTTGCATTTGATGGTACTAGTACAGAACTACAGCGTGCAGCTGGAACTTCTTCATTGCTCAATCTTGTAGATCCAATGTCAGCTGCAGCTTCTCCTATTGGCGGTAAGTTAACCGTTAACCTACTTTCTGTGTTTAATTTGTGAACGTATCTAACATAAAGAAGTATATTTGGGACTCTCTTGCATTGCTGGTGAATATATTTCTTTGGAATTTTCTCAGGGATACCACGTTTTGGGCGGCTTCTTGGTGACGTATATGTTTGTAAACAGTGTGTGATTGGTGACACTATTCGACCAATTGGTGGAATGGCAGTCGTGCTTGCCCTTGTTGAAGCTTCTGAAACAAGGGATATGTTGCACATGGCCTTGACATTACTCGCCAGTGCGCTTCATCAGAATCCTCAGAATGTGAGAGATATGCAGAAATACCGGGGATACCACTTGCTTGCTCTCTTTATGCACCGGAGGATGTCTCTGTTTGACATGCAATCACTTGAAATCTTTTTCCAAATTGCTGCCTGTGAAGCATCTTTTTCTGAGCCTAAGAAAGTTGATAAGACTCGCAATAGTCTGTCACCAGCTTTATCCCATCAGGAGTCCAACTTTGAGGAGCTTAATTTGGCAAAATTCCGAGATGAGTATTCATCTGCTGATTCTCATGGAGATATGGACGACTTTTCTGTGCAAAAAGATTCATTCAGTCAAGTTTCAGAGCTTGAAACCTCTGAAATATCCTGTGAAACATCCAATTGTATGGTCTTGTCCAACCCTGACATGGTTGAGCATGTCTTGTTGGACTGGACGCTCTGGGTAACAGCTCCCATTCCCATTCAAATTGCGCTGTTGGGCTTTCTTGAGCATCTTGTCTCCATGCATTGGTATAGGAACCATAATCTCACAATTCTCCGAAGGATCAATCTTGTTCAACATCTACTCGTAACTCTTCAAAGGGGTGATGTTGAAGTGCCAGTGCTGGAGAAGTTGGTCATCCTACTAGGGGTCATTTTAGAAGATGGATTTCTGCCGTCTGAATTAGAACACGTGGTTAGGTTCACTATCATGACATTTGATCCTCCAGAGCTGACCTCACGTCATCATATAACTCGGGAGGCAATGGGGAAGCATATTATTGTAAGAAATATGCTTCTCGAGATGATAATTGACCTACAGGTGACCATCAAATCAGAGGAGTTGCTTGAGCAATGGCACAAAATTGTTTCATCGAAATTGATAACTTACTTTCTCGATGAAGCTGTTCATCCTACAAGCATGAGATGGATTATGACTCTTCTGGGAGTGTGTCTTACTTCTTCTGCCACATTCGCGCTCAAATTTCGTTCAAGTGGGGGATATCAAGGTTTGGCAAGGGTGCTTCCCAGTTTCTACGACTCCCCTGATATTTACTATATTCTGTTTTGTCTGATATTTGGCAAGCCCGTGTATCCTAGATTGCCAGAAGTTCGAATGCTTGATTTCCATGCCCTTATGCCTAGTGATGGAAGCTACACGGAGTTGAAATTTGTAGAATTGTTAGATTCTGTGGTGGCAATGGCAAAGTCAACATTTGATAGGCTCTCTTTGCAGTCCTTGCTAGCCCAGCAAACTGGCAGTCTGTCCCAAGTTGGTGTCGGGTTAGTGGCAGAACTTGTGGAAGGAAATACGGACATTGGTGGGGATCTTCAAGGTGAAGCGCTGATGCACAAAACTTATGCTGCTCGCCTTATGGGTGGAGAGGCTTCCGCACCTGCTGCTGCTACTTCGGTTCTTAGATTTATGGTTGACTTAGCAAAGATGTGTCCTCCTTTCTCTGCTGTCTGTAGAAGAGCTGAATTTATGGAGAGCTGTATTGACCTCTACTTTTCCTGCGTGAGGTCGGTGTTCATTCGACTTGTCTTATTTGCTTTGTTAGCCTTTCCGTTTTCTGGCAGTCTTTAATTTGCATTAATTTTCCTCTTAAAGTAGAATGGTGAATCACTTTGATTTTTATTCCAATTATGGATACTGTCTATATTGAATCTTTCCATGTTAAATTCTTCTGATGCTTTTTGAAAATCACAATGCTCTTTTCAACAGGGCTTCCCATGCATTGAAGATTGCTAAAGATCTTTCCGTGAACTCGGATGAAAAAAATTTAAATGATGGTGATGATAGCTCTGGCTCTCAGAACTCATTCTCAAGTTTGCCTCATGATCAAGAAGAGTCCTTAAAGACTTCAATCAGTGTGGGCAGTTTTCCCCAGGGTCAGGTTAGTACAAGTTCTGAAGATGTTCTTGTTAGTCCAAACAATATGGTTGGTCATGCAGCAGAGACAAATATCGCTAGACCCCAGAAGGAATCGGAGAAAGCTGTGCAAGAAGATGCACAATCCATTCCCATCTCGGATGCTGAGCGGGGTGACCAGGTTTCCACAGCTACTTCTGGCAGTAATGAATTCATTTTTCGTGATGCTAAAAGCACACACGAGGAAGTTCTCCCGGCAGAGCCTCAATTTGAATCTCCCACTGTATCTGAGAAATCTAGTTCTAAATTCTCTTTCACACCTTCTTCCACTCCCATTGTAGCATTGACTTCATGGCTGGGATCTGTGAGTCAATCTGAATCAAAAGGCACTCCCACGGAATATTCTGTTTTAACAAATGAACTTGAACCATCATCAGATTTGAAGGCCAGTTCTCAAGGACAATCCACGGTGAACACCTTATTTGCGATAAGCCCAAAGCTGATCCTTGAAGTGGATGATGCTGGTTATGGTGGCGGTCCTTGTTCTGCTGGAGCTACTGCTATCTTGGATTTTGTTGCAGAAGTTCTATCTGATTTTGTGACAGAGCAAATAAAATCTGCACCCCTCATTGAGGCAATATTGGAAAGTGTTCCTCTATATGTTGATGCTGAATCGGTTTTAGTTTTCCAGGGATTGTGCTTGGGTAGATTGATGAACTTTATTGAAAGACGGCTTGTACGTGATGATGAGGAAAATGAGAAAAAGTTGGATAAAAACCGCTGGTCGTTGAACTTAGATACATTATGTTGGATGATTGTGGATCGTGTGTATATGGGGGCTTTCCCCCGGCCTGCTGATGTTTTAAGGACTCTTGAATTCTTGTTATCAATGTTACAATTGGCCAACAAGGATGGTCGGATTGAAGAGGCAACTCCAACTGGGAAAGGCATTTTATCAATTGGAAGAGGAAGTCGGCAGCTTGATGCCTACGTCCATGCAATATTGAAGAATATGAATCGGATGATCTTATACTGCTTCCTTCCCTCATTCTTGATCAGTTTGGGAGAAGATGAACTAATCTCAAGCCTAGGTTTGCAAATCGAACAAAAAAGATTGTCCCCTAGCAATTCGCCAGAAGATAGAGCCGCTGATATTTGTACAGTTTTACAGTTGCTAGTTGCTCATCGACGGATAATATTTTGCCCGAGCAATCTTGATACTGATCTGAACTGTTGCCTCTGTGTAAATTTAATATCCCTTCTCCGTGACAACAGACAAAATGTACAAAGCATTGCTGTTGATATTCTTAAGTACCTTTTGGTGCATCGCCGGGCTGCATTTGAGGACTTGCTTGTCTCTAAACCTAATCAAGGCCTTCACTTGGACGTTTTGCGGGGAGGGTTTGACAAGATTTTGACTGGAAACTTATCTGCATTTTATGAGTGGCTTGGTGCTTCTGAACAGGTTGTAAATAAAGTTTTGGAGCAATGTGCCATGATTATGTGGGTACAATATATTACTGGTTCGTCAAAGTTTCCTGGTGTGAGAATAAAGGGTATGGATGGTCGTCGTAAAAGAGAAATGGGGCGAAAATCTAAGGACAACTCAAAATTAGATCAAAGACACTGGGATCAGGTGAATGAACGAAGAATTGCCTTAGAATTGGTCAGAGATGCAATGGCTACAGAGTTGAGAGTTGTCCGCCAAGATAAATATGGATGGGTGCTCCATGCTGAAAGTGAGTGGCAGACACATATCCAGCAACTTGTGCATGAACGAGGAATCTTCCCTGTGTCCAAATCCTCAACGAGTGGGGAGCCTGAGTGGCAACTTTGCCCCATCGAAGGTCCATATAGGATGCGCAAAAAGCTGGAAAAGAGCAAACCAAAGGTTGATACCATTCAAAACGTGTTGCATGGACAATTTGAGTTGGGAGACTTAGACCTGTCCAAGGAGAGAGCTGAAAATGAACTTAATGTCTCTGATGACTCAGATTTATTTTTCAATCTTATAAATGGAAATGCAAAACAGGACTCTTTTGATGGTGAGCTGTATGATGAATCGACTCTTAAAGGATCTGATGCAATAAAAGACGGGGATTCTAGTAGAGCTGGATGGAATGATGATCGGGATAGCAGTATATGTGAAACAAGTGTTTACTCTGCTGCTGAATTTGGTGTGAAGTCTAGTGCTGTCTCAATCCCGAGAACCGAGAGTGTTCATGGGAAATCAGATCTGGGGTCTCCAAGGCATTCTTCTTCAGTGAGGATTGATGAAGTGAGAGTTTTGGAGGAAAAATCAGATAAGGAGTTGAATGATAATGGTGAATACTTGATTAGGCCCTATCTGGAACCTCATGAAAAGATAAAACACAAATATAATTGTGAAAGAGTAGTTGGTCTTGATAAACATGATGGCATATTTCTTATCGGAGAGCTGTCATTATATGTTATTGAGAACTTCTATGTTGATGATTCTGGGTGCATATACGAGAAAGAAAGTGAAGATGATCTTTCAGTAATTGACCAGGCATTGGGTGTGAAGAAAGATTTTTCTCTTAGTATGGATTCTTATTCCAAATCAACTTCCTCCTGGAGTGCAACAGTAAAGGCCCATGTTGGTGGAAGGGCTTGGGCATATAATGGGGGTGCTTGGGGAAAGGAAAAGGTGTACTCTAGTGGTAATGTGCCTCATCTCTGGCGGATGTGGAAGCTAAATAGTGTACATGAGATTTTAAAGCGTGATTATCAACTCAGACCAGTTGCAGTTGAAATATTTAGCATGGACGGTTGCAATGACCTTCTTGTCTTCCACAAAAAGGAGAGAGAAGAAGTTTTTAAGAATTTGATTGCCATGAATTTGCCAAGAAACAGCATGTAAGTCATCCACTTTTTTCCATCTGGCCTATTTCATAGTTATTCTGCTAAGTTTAGGATAGGTCATTAAATAAATTGCATTTGACTGATGTTTCTGGTATGTATGTTATTGGTAAAACGCTTAACATGGTTGTCAAAGGAAATTCTTAAGAGTGTTTCAAGAGAGAATTGTGCTGTAGTTCTTTCGTCAATTACTGAATATTTATGATGAAAAATGAACAGACAATTGATATGGCTTTGCTTTTGGCAATTTGAATACGATCTTTGCTGACTATTTTGGTTCCAGGGCCGAAACTAGCTTTCTTTTGATTTACTTCCATCTAGTATGCTTAATTTCTTATTCTGTCTTTTCCTACATGTAGTTTCCTTGTTTTTGCTCATCATCAAAAACATCAATCCCTTGTTAAGAGTTGATTGATTTACAAATTAGATTTGGACATGATATTTTTATCAGCCTTTGATCTCATGTTTGTTACTAGAAAAAGAGTTTTTTCAACAGTTCCAGGCTCTTTTATTTTTATTTCTATCATAATTAAATGTATAAACCTGGTACTTTCAACAGGTTGGACACCACAATCTCTGGATCAACAAAACCGGAGAGCAATGAAGGCAGCCGCCTTTTTAAGGTTATGGCAAAATCGTTTTCCAAGAGGTGGCAAAATGGAGAAATCAGCAACTTTCAGTATCTAATGCATCTAAACACCTTGGCTGGCCGTGGATACAGTGATCTAACCCAGTACCCAGTCTTTCCCTGGGTTTTGGCAGATTATGAGAGTGAGGATCTGGACTTGTCAGATCCCAAAGCATTTCGTAGGCTTGACAGACCTATGGGGTGCCAGACACTAGAAGGAGAAGAGGAATTTCGGAAAAGGTTGGTTCTTTGTCGTTGATTGGCTACTTTGTGGCTTTGGAATACATTGTATTGTTATACTCTCTGTCCCGGAAAAAATAGTCCACATTGAGATTTGAGATTTGTACTAAAAAATTGAGATTTGCGCTATTTTTAGTACAAATAAACTCAATGTGGAGTATTTCTTTAGGCAGAGGGAGTATGATTTTCTCCTATCCAATTTTTGTGTTTATTCATTTTCTTGCTGCATTAGATATGAGAGCTGGGATGATCCAGAAGTTCCGAAGTTTCATTATGGTTCACATTATTCAAGTGCTGGAATTGTTCTCTTTTACCTCATACGCTTGCCACCATTCAGTACTGAGAACCAGAAGCTACAGGGTGGACAGTTTGATCATGCTGATCGCCTATTTAATAGTATTAGGGATACATGGTTAAGTGCAGCAGGAAAGGGCAACACGTCTGATGTTAAGGAATTGATTCCAGAATTTTTCTATATGCCTGAATTTCTGGAAAATAGGTTCAACCTTGACTTGGGCGAGAAACAATCGGGAGAAAAGGTTTGTTGTCTTTGATGCTGTAACTGCTTTCCCTCATAAAACAGGATAAAGATTTTTTAAATTGTGTGTTAATGCTTGGCAGGTTAACCATGTCATATTACCTCCTTGGGCAAAAGGCAGTTTTAGAGAGTTCATCCGGAAGCATAGGGAAGCATTGGAGTCTGACTATGTTTCAGAGAATCTGCATCATTGGATTGACCTTATCTTCGGGCATAAGCAGAGAGGGAAGGTGAGCTATTTACTATTTTACAATGCTATACCTTATTATCAGCTTTTAAACCTTTTTTTTTCACAGGTGGATATAAAAAGTGAATTAATGCATTAGTTTCCGAATAATCTCAATTACCCACCACCAGAACTCTAGATAGTAGAGATCTTGAATCAATCCTTATTTTGATGTTAATCATTCTTTCTCGCTTTTTTTCTTCCATCTTCGAGTCATTTTTGACGTCTCGTCTTTTGGATTGAGCAGGATTACAATTTTGTAAATTATGATATTCAAATTGTAGAAGTCCACTGGATACCTTATACATTAGTCTTCATTTTTAAATTTACTTATGACGCACATTTTATATTACTTTCGGTCGCCAATCTTGCTTCAACTAGTTGACACTCATTTATTAGTTTCTCATTGAAAGTCATAAAAGCAGTATCATTTGTTGGAACAAGTTTGTGTTGATTCACTGTGCTGCCCTTCTTTAATTTTGTTCCCTGAAATGAATTTTCATATTTTCGTTGTTTTTGAATCATAGGCTGCGGAAGAAGCGGTGAATGTCTTCTACCACTACACATATGAAGGCAGTGTTGATATTGACTCTGTGACAGACCCTGCAATGAAAGCCTCAATTTTAGCACAGATCAATCACTTTGGACAAACACCTAAACAGCTCTTCCTCAAGCCCCATCCTAAAAGGCGGTCAGACCGAAAACTGCCTCCTCATCCCCTCAAACACTCTCTGCATCTTGTTCCACATGAGATTCGTAAGAATTCATCCCCTGTGTCTCAGATAGTAACTTTGAATGATAAGATTCTTGTGGCGGGAGCAAATAATTTACTGAAGCCGAGAACATATGCCAAATATGTTGCATGGGGATTCCCGGATCGTAGTTTGAGGTTTATTTCCTATGATCAAGATAGGCTTCTCTCTACTCATGAAAATCTACATGGAGGCAGCCAGATACAGTGTGCCAGTGCTAGCCACGATGGTCAGATTCTGGTTACTGGTGCAGACGATGGGCTAATTTGTGTCTGGAGAATTGCCAAAGATGGACCTCGTGCTGTCAGACGGCTGCAATTGGAGCAGTCACTTTGTGCCCACACAGCCAAAATAACATGCCTCCACGTTAGTCAGCCTCACATGATGATTGTTAGCGGATCAGATGATTGCAGTGTCATAATATGGGATCTCAGCTCTTTGGGTTTTGTTAGGCAGCTTCCAGAGTTCTCTTCTCCTGTATCAGCCATATACGTGAATGATATGACTGGGGAAATTGCTACTGCAGCTGGTGTCACACTTGCTATCTGGAGTATCAATGGCGACTGCCTGGCAGTTGTCAATACATCACAGCTTCCATCTGATTACATATTATCACTCACCGGTTGTACCTTCTCTGATTGGCTGGATACTAACTGGTATGTCTCTGGTCACCAAAGTGGGGCAGTGAAGATCTGGAAAATGATTCACTGCTCTGAGGAGGTTTCCCAAACCAAAATGATTGGAAATCCGACCGGGGGTCTAGCTCTCGGGGATAAAATGCCTGAATACAAGTTGGTCCTGCACAAAGTATTGAAGTTTCACAAAAATCCTGTCACTGCCCTCCACCTAACGAGTGACCTGAAACAGTTGTTGAGTGGGGACTTTGGTGGGAATTTGATTTCATGGACGTTGCCCGATGAAAGTGTGAAGTTTGCTGCTAATCAGGGGTGAGATCATGAGAATTAAATAAGCATTTCACAGGTTATTGCTGCCATCTTTTGGCTATCTTTGTCCCCAGGCTATTCAGTTGCAGTTTGGAACATAAGGAACTTCACTAAGATGGGAAGTTAACAGGACACAAGCGAGCTGGCCAGGGGTTGAGACAGAAGCAGCTGATTTGGAAGGGGGAAGTAACAGTGACCTTACGCCAGTGAAAATTGGAATTGAAAAGAAGGGTGGATATTGTTGGTTCCTGGGAATCAAGCGTCTTTGACTTTTGAAAGAGAAGGCGCTGAATTCCGCCGAGGTGTGTTGTACATAAGTAGAGTGAAAGCCATAACAAGGTTGTATAGTAATAGCAGGAACTGTTGTTACATATTGAAAATTTTGTCGCCAGGAAGTGAGTGACCCACTGAAATTGTGTGCGTTTTTGTCCAGTTTAGGTTATGCGATTACATGTACAATTCTTTTGTTTCATGTATAAAATGGAATGTGGGTCATTTCTTTCCCCCATCCTCTGTTTGCACTTTGCCATAGCTATAAATTTAGTTTGTCAGGTTCGTTTTCCTCATATCTTTGGTGTAATTTGTTTGCTGTAATTTTCATTTCTTATACAAGGGCAACACAATTTTATACACTTATAATGCATTCACAAATGTAAATCTTGAATTATTCAATACGGCTTAAAATCATCCACCATTTCTCTCCATATTTCTACAAAAATTTCTTCATGAACCTGCTGCAAGGCTTGTTTTGGCCAACATTTTGTTTTTGATTTTGTTTTAGTTTTTGATTTGGTTTTGAGTTGTGATTTAAAATATGTTTTAAGAGAAAATTTAAAAAGTTGTTTGGGTAATATTTCAAATAAAATAATAATATGTTTAGAACACCGTCGGCGACCATCTGGCCGATTTCCGGCCAGATTTTGGTCCGGAATCTGGCCGGAAATCGGCCGGACGGTCGCAGACGGCAGGGGACGGTGGCGGCAGAAGTGGTCTGGTGGTGGTGTAAAAAAATGATATAGAAAAAATGTTTGAAATAAATTTTAAAAAGTAAATTAAAAAGTTGTTTAGATAGTATTCGGATTTGTGTTTGAGATGTGTTTTAAGAGGTAAAATGAGACAAAATGACAAAATTTGGGTTGTCCAAACAAGAATTTCTTTTAATGGGATGAAAAACAACTCAACTATCACTTGACACTTGATTTGATCTTCCCTGGGTTGCAATCCTTCAACTATGGTGTGGAAAAACTTCAAATCCTTTTTCTCATCCATGGCCTTCAAGGACAGCGTAATAGACCTAGCGCCACAGGTGCTTCTCTGCTTGCATGCAAGAGCTGCTTCAGACAAACTTGTTTTACCTGGAGAGGATCAGGGCGTCTATCATGATAAAGCAGTGTCATCCCAGGCAACAATAATCCATTTTCAAGCTAGAGATATTTATGTATCGTCGTGTTGCTCAACCTCACTTCCCAAAAAGGGTAGGTAAAGCCGTAAGGGACTGATAAACTAGCCAGGTCACCTTGTTTTTTGATATGTTCACAAAAACTAGTAGCTAAAAGGTTCCGATGCCGGGAATCGAACCCGGGTCTCCTGGGTGAAAGCCAGATATCCTAACCGCTGGACGACATCGGAAGTTGGAAAGTTACCTCTTCTTTATGTATTTATTGCAACAAATTGTTGTCTTAAAAGATTTCTGTCTGGTGAGTATCGTTTACAGCCAAATGGCTTCTTCGATTCACAGTCCATTGATGTTCTCCAATCCTGCGTTTCCCTCTGCAACAAAGGTTTCCCCTCCCAAAATTCCCATCAAAACCACTACCTTCAAAGAAATTTGTCAAAATGGTAGCCTCAATGGGGCTTTTGAATCACTCAGCGACGGCGTTGTACCTTCCCAAACTTTTCGTTCCAAACGTTTCGTTGATTCCTGTTCCTTTCTTCTTGAGCTTTGCGCAACCCAGAAATCCTTATCACAAGGCCAGCAGGTTCATGCTTTGATTCTGAAATCAAACTTAACTGATGATGATCTTTTGTTTTTAGACACGAAGCTCGTGTTGATGTACGGCAAATGTAGGTCTTTCTTGGATGCTAAGAAAGTGTTTGATGGATTGCCTGAGCCAAACATTTTTGCATGGAATGCTATGATTGGCGCTTGTGTTACAAACGAAAAACCTTTTGAAGCGTTGCAACTGTATGAAAAAATGCGCGTCTTTGACCACCCTCTTGATGCCCATACTTTCCCTTTAGTTTTAAAGGCTTGTGCTATGACGAAAGATTTGAGCTGTGGGTATGAAATTCACGGACTTGCGACTAAATTGGGGTTGTTGAGTAACGTATTTGTTGTTAATTCACTTGTGGGTATGTATGCCAACTGTAATGATGTCCATGCAGCTAACCGTTTGTTCATTGGACTGGAAGTTAGAGCGGATGTTGTGTCGTGGAATTTGATCATTTCAGCCTACTCTGCTAGTGGGATGAGTGAAGAAGCATTAGAAATGTTTGGCAAATTGATTAGAGCAGGTGTTCGTCCTACTACTTACACTTGTGTGCCTGTTCTTCAGGCCTGCGAGGAGATAGAATTTGAGAAAATGGGAATGGCAGTTCACGCAATGAGTTTGAAGTCGGGTCATCACCTTGACGTCTATGTTGCGAATGCTTTGATTGTCATGTACGGTAAAAACAATAGAATGGACGAAGCTGCCATCATATTTGCTGACATGAGGGAGAAAGATAATATTTCATGGAATTCAATGCTATCAGGGTATGTGCAAAATGGACTGTACTATGAAGCCTTTGATTTCTTTTGTGAGATGAAAGATGTGATTGAGAACCCTGATGAGATATCGCTTGTAAGTATGCTTTCCGCCTCTGGAAGATCAGGAAGTGTGCTTCAAGGAATGGAAATCCATACTTATGCTCTGAAAAATGGAATGGACAGTGATATGCTATTAGGAAACTCACTTATGGACATGTATGCGAAGTGTGGAAGGACTGGCTACATGCACAATGTTTTTGAGAGGATGCCTAACAAAGACTATGTCAGTTGGACAACAGTAATTTCGGGTTATGCTCAGAATCAGGTCCCTGTGAAAGCGTTGCAATTGTTTCGGGCAATGAAGATAGAAAATGTTGATGTTGACTTATTGATGATCGGGAGCCTTCTTCTTGCTTGTGGTCATTTAAAGTCCAATTCACTTGTGAAACAAATCCATGGGGTTTTAACAAGGAGAGGGTTATATGATACAGTTATGGAAAATACTCTTATTAAAGCCTATGGGGAATGTGGAAACATCAATTATGCATGCAGTGTTTTCAGATTTATTGAAGACAAAAATGCTGTGTCATTCACCAGCTTGATGTCTTGTTATGTCGATAACGGATTAGCATATGAAGCTCTCAACCTTGTCCCTCGTATGAAAGAAAGTGAAATTGAACTAGATTTCGTTGCAATACTAGGTATCCTTTCTGCTACTTCAGATTTATCTGCGTTGAGGAAAGGAAAAGAAACGCATGGATTCATGCTCAGGAAGGGGTTCGATATTGAAGGTCCTACGTCCAGTGCTCTTGTGGATATGTACTCTTGCTGTGGGGATTTGGATAGCTCATATAAGATTTTCAATTGTTCAGAAGACAAAGATTTGCCTATTTGGACAAGCATGATCAGCGCATTTGGAATGCATGGTCTTGGTCAGATGGCCATTGAGTTATTTAGGAGGATGGAAGGTGAGAATTTGTACCCTGATCACATCACTTTTCTAGCAGTTCTCTATGCATGTAGTCATTCAGCTTTGGTAGAAGAGGGCAAGAGGGCTTTTGAGTTGATGCAACAGAAGTATAAATTGGAGCCCTGGCCAGAGCATTATACTTGTGTGGTTGATATGCTTGGCCGTGCCAATCGCTTGGAAGAGGCATTACAATTCGTAAAAGCTATGAAGACTGAGCCTACAGCTGCTGTCTGGTGTGCTCTTCTTAATGCTTGCCGGGTTCACGCAAACAAAAGAATAGGAGAAATTGCTGCTAATAAGCTTCTGGAATTGGAACCAGAGAATCCCGGTAATTATGTCCTTGTATCTAATGCCTATGCTGCATCAGAAAGATGGGAAGATGTGGAGGATGTCAGATTGACTATGAAAGGAAAAGGGCTGAAGAAAGATCCTGCTTGTAGTTGGATAGAGATTGGCAATAAGTGCCATGTGTTCGTAGCTCATGACAGGTCTCATCCAGAGTCTGGTGAGATAAACCGAAAGTTGGATCAAATTACTGAGAAATTAGTGAGGGAAGGAGGGTACGTAGCTCAGACTAAACATGTTCTGCACAATGTAGACGAGAAAAAAAAAATCAGGTCGCTTAACGGACATAGCGAGCGTCTGGCTATTTCATATGGTCTCCTCAAGACTGCTAATGGTAGCCCAATTAGAATCAGTAAGAACCTTAGAGTATGTGGTGATTGCCATACTTTCACCAAGCTAGTGTCCAAGTACCTTGAACGCGAAATTATTGTTCGAGATGCCAACCGTTTTCATCATTTCAGGGACGGGGCATGTTCTTGTGGAGATTTCTGGTGATTAATGAACCCACAATCTGCCATAAGATCATTGTTGACGTACATAGGTATGTGATGTTACATTGGCTGAAATTTTGTTTTCGGCGAATCCAGTAATAGCAAATGTGGCTGTACATTTGAGAATGACATAGAATGTGACATGTACAGGGGTGAAAAATTTGCATCAATTTTGTACAGTTGACATCTACAGCAAATTTTATCATCATTTCATTAATACGTTTAACCTTCCTTTCTTTGTTGCCCTGGTTACATGCATCAAGTTTAGCTGGCAAAAGTCCATTAATTCCAGAGATGCAAGATGACAAACTATATTAGACTTTCTGCTGGTGCAGTTGGCAGTTGAAGAAGAACAACATCTTATAAGCCATTACTACAAGTATTTAGTGCAGTTGTTGAGGCTTTTCTGAGAATTGTGCAAACCAAGGTAAAGAAGAAAAAAAAGTTTAATTCTGCTGCTCATACTAGTATTATCTTTCCATCCAGAATTTCCAGATTCAAATTCATCAGAACGTGAAAGGTGAATACATAAATGAAGAACAGGGTAATGCTCTCATTCCAGCCTACAATGCTAGCCTGAAAAAGAATCAAATAAGGACCACTCTACTCAGTCACTCTACGAATCCTAATAAACCAATAATCCCTTATAAAAGAATCGTGTTTTTTGACCGATATTGAAAACCAATACAGAATTGACAAGTATAGATGGAGCACGGTTGGGGTGTTTTTAATCCAATTGTTATCTTTCATTGTGGTGTCAAAATCACAAAAACAAAAGACTGGGGGCAACTGCAGAGGAAAGCTTTTAAGCCCTGCAGCTGTAAGGCTGTGGAGAGTGATGAATGAGCCCTGTAAACCTAATCTCTCCCCTAGGCTTCGCTAAAAGGTTTCCCCCCAATCATATTTAATTTCTGTTCTCCTTTTTCCACTGGACAATTGTGCTTTGATCCGAGTGCAATTTCCACTGTTTCTTTTTTTTTTTTTCCCCCAATCTTCAATTTTATTATGACATAAGTCAAGGAACCGCTGCTGAAAACATGTTCAATCACATGTAACGTTGTTAGCATTAGACATAAGCAGCAAATGCAAGGTGGCATTGGTTCTTAAATTTCCACGCATCTTTTGCTTATCACAAGGATGCCGGTAATAAATCACTCGTGTAATTATTCGTTCCTTCAAATCGCTAAGTTAAAGCTAGCCAGCAACGTCCTTATCATCTCATCTAACCCTGTTCGATTTCTTTTAGAGTCAATCCTTCCGCCAATTGTGATTCAAAAATATGATATAGTATATGTAACAGTTGATCATAATTATACAACATATCATAAGAGCCTGCCTATAAGGCCTAATGACCTTTGAGCCTAGCTAGTTGCTGTTACTGCATGGTCTATATACATGGCGTTGGACTCTATAAAAAAAAAAAAATTAAAGGCAGGTTTGCTTTGCTTTTAAATCACTGTAACCAAATATGAAGGTGCAGTAGTACTAGTACGTTTCTTTAATTCATCTCCATAAATATGAATCTGTTACCTGTTCAAAATACTGCTTCACAAATCACATTTCCCCTTCCTATATAAAAACAAAAACTTCTCTAGTTTCTCATTCCATAAACATTCTTCTTTGGCCCTGTTGCACATCCTTGATTTTTTATTTTCTTTTCTTTGGATTAAAGTTTAGCCCTTTCTGCTGGTTTCTTTGCCTATATATCTTGTTCTACCCGTCATTATAAAATTCGAAGTTGCTTGATCTTTTTCCTGGTTGTGAATTTTTTTGGGGAGGAGGGTGCTGTCGGAGTAACAAGGAGCAAGATATGGTGAAGTCCACAAGGGAAAAAGTGAAGCTGCCAGCATGATCTAATTTAGGGTTTGGAAATGGGTTTAAAAAAAAAAAAACACTAATAAATCCAATCCCATTTTTAAAATGATAACCCAAAAAGCTGATTCCTTGGAACAAATTTTTTTTATATATACTATGTGGGAATCGGAATGGGAAACCCTAGGTTAGGTCATGCTCTGACAGCCTCATTTCTTCCTCTTTGCGGACAAACAGATTTTTGATTGGATTCCTTCACATTTCTCACATTTTTAACTACAAATATGATACAGCTAATACTACAAACAGATCCATCTCTGGAGTGTTTGACTCACTCACTGGTAAGTATATTCTTTACTTTTTTCTTTTTTTTTTCTTTTTTTTTTCTTTTTCTGCAATATGGGGCCTATGGATCGGTCGAGATAATATGATGGTTCTTAACGACTTGGGAGTTATGCCTCATTTCCAGCTGATTCTGTTGTTAGGAAAATTATTTTGTAAAACGGTATTTATATTCCTGTTCTTAGTGTAGCAAAAGTCACCAGCTCAAAAAGGGGGTAAAAAAAAAAAATCGCATTTACATCATTTTGCTGCACTCATCTTGACAGATAGAATTAGAGCATGGCAATGACTTTTTTTAATATCATTTTGTATATGAAGGTTGAGGTTTTGTCTTTGACTAAAAAAAAAAGGTGTTATAAACTTTAGAGTTTAGAAGTTGGAAAGATTATCAAGATTTCTAAATCATAATATGTAGCACGTATTTGCGTTGAAACTCTGTACAATATTCCAAAGATTTATGTATAATGTTATGTGTTTTTTTTTTTTTTTTGGAGTTTTAGGTCAATTTTTGTGATACAGTTAGATACATTTTGCGTGCTTTATTTTCTTGTTTTATTTGCTTTCTAGTTAGTTGCGGTTGAAGTTTTTTTTGACAATGCACTTTTGTATTTCATCGATTTCGGAAGTGATTGTGATTGTATGTTAAAAATAATGCAATAAAAGTAGAATGTAATTCTAATATATAGTAACGTTCTTGATGGCTTGAATTCCGTTTAGGGTGGAGTGAAGGTTGTAAAAGACAATTGTCTCTTTCAGTGTCTTTTACTTTCATTCAAGATTAATTCATGCATGCTTTCTAAATTCTTACCGGTGAATTAGCACAACATATTCAATCACCAGGGTGAATTGTTTTGGCCAAAAACCAACCAACCATGTTAAGACAACTTATCGTCAAAAAACCCAAAAGAGAAAAGATAATGATGTTGCCATTTATAACTTTCTTAACATCATGGTTCGGCTTTACAGGTTATACATCCTATTAACTTAATTAATCCACTGCAAAATTTTTCCTCTAAAGATTTGTCTTTTCGTTATTAGGAGACAACAATGGGCCAATAGCAGGAGAGTTGCATTTACCCGACAAATGGCATTTCATGTTTGTTTGGTTTTTCTCCTCTTTTTTCATCTTTTTCATAAAAGAGAAGAAAAAAAATTATCATCATTCTCGGTCTAGTAAAGTAAAAGATACCACATATAGCTCATCTCAATGATCTCATCATGTTAAAGAGAGAAAAAAAAAAAAAGAGGCAAAACAAAGAGAAATACGGGTAAGTCACATGATGAGGTTTGGCCAGGTAAAAAGGAAAGAAGAAGATGCTTTTCTTTTTTATACGTATGTTTACAATTTAGTATGTGCCACTAGAAGCCATGCAAATAATGGTCCCCTTTTTGGTTATGTGACCACCATGTGTTATGGTTTTATAGGTTTGTCGTGAACAAGAAACTCTGCTGAGTTACTGCATTGCAGCGAAAAAGATATGATTAACTTTTTTACGATAAGTGACGGAGCCAGAAAAACAATTTGTGAATGCAAAATTAGAAGAAAAAAAGACTACTAATTGGCCAGAAAATCAAAGTAGAGGTACACGATATGTAATTTTCTAATGAAAATTTTGGATACTTTTACTAATTAAATATATTAATCAGTTGCGACCACACCCTTCCATCCTTCCTAGCTCCGTCACTATTTACTATATTTTTTAACTCATAGTACGTTAAATTTGTGAGAACTCTAACTTAATTTTACCTATTTAAGTCCCTTCATTCAATTTATGAAGAAAGCTTGGTTTAAGTCTCTAGATGGAAGATGTTTTACACCATTCACACAACTTGTTTTTGATCTGTTGTAGTCATAAGACAAGTTAATTACTTCACTCCATTTAGACTTTACGTTTTAATGCATATATACGACAGAGAGATAATATAATTAAAAACAATGTGAATTGTGAAATGAAACAGTTTTCATTCTCTCGTTCATCGTCATGGATGATCGACTAATGTTAATTAACAAAATGATTTTTTTCCTTTTTTGTGTATCAATTATAAGAAATTACTCAAATACTATTTGCTATGGTACTTTTAACTATTGCGAGTTGCGAAGATAATAATACAGTTGATATATGAGTAGTGGCTTAAAGGATATAGTCCAAACTCGAGTAAGAATGTGTGGAGATGTTAATCGATTGGGAACTGACCATTGAGACATTGTAAATACTCTTTAGCGTGTCCTGGAGGGCTACTATATATGCTTAGATTTTCCACCGCCGGTATTAAAATCATGGTAGGAACATAATATGGGTGGTGTTTCTTACCGAGTTGTAATTATTTAGTTTTTTTTAGGTAATTACCTCTTTTATTGTAAAAAACAAAAAAAAAAATGAAATCGAGGACCGTTGAACGTTTTAAACAATTACTCCCTCCGTTTCATAATTATTGTCCACTTTGCCTAAAAAATTTTGTCCCAAAATTATTGTCCAATTTGACTTTTTATGGATCAAGTTACACATTTGTTCTTAGTAAAAAACATTATCCATTAAAATCTTTGTGGTTAAACAATTACTTATGTAGGGGTATATCCGCTTGTTCAAGGTAAAATATAGTTAAGTTTGACTAAAAATAAAATCTTTCATTTTTAGTAAAACTGGACAATAATTATGGGACAGAGGGAGTATTACATTTACATCTTACTCCCATTTGATCCGTGTAGGTTACTTTAGAAGAACAGAAGTTAATTTCCTGCAATTACTTCATGCTAGGAAGCCCTATCGGTGAAAGTGAAACTTTTATTTCACATCGTATGAGACGGAAAATTCAAACTGAGACTAAATATCCCGTAGTAAAGGTAGTATCGAACTAAGCTGGAAGAATATTGTCTGAAATGAAATTATTCGGTTTGAATCCAGATTAATCGGAGTAAGAATAAAGAAAAAAGAAGAGAGACGGATGAAAAGATAACATATTGAATTAGAGGGGCATCCCAAAGTAAAAGTTTTACACAAAAGTGTAATTAATTAAGGTGGAATATTAAGGAGAGGGGTTGTTTTTGGGGGGGTGCATGGTGGTTGGGTTGGGCGTGACTATATGCAGCTTTGTCTCACTCCCATGCATATGGACCACCAACAGTTCCTCCTGCCATCTGTTTCTTAATTACTTCCATCTTATAGGCTTTTCAGTCCCCTAATAAAAACAAATCAAAAAAAACCTAAAACCATAATTAAATTATTATATCCCACACATTATTTTTTATCTCTTTTTCTTCTTTAGTTTAGTTTCTCAAAAAGGGATCTTGATTCTTTCCCCTGTACTCTCCCCTGTCTCTGATTTAGGATCTTTATATATATATGCATTTATCCATTTTCTCCATCGTACTGTACTATATATATGTATATATATCGAATGTGATGAATATCCCCATTCCATCATCAAATAAGCTCGTCCCAGATAAAAACTATACAGATTAGAATCTCCATTCATTCATTTATCATCATCTTCTCAAGCCCTTTTCTTCTTCATGATTGATGATGAATCAGTAGGAAGACATGGGCCATTAGTAGTTGAAGCTGCCAGCATGATCTTAATTTCCTTTCAGAGTATTCAAACACACAAGGAAGATCAGATCATATGGCAGCCTCACCTGTTTATGGGTTCATGAGAAATCAATTAGTTTTTTTACCCATATTCGGAAATTCAACTTTGTCTTTACAGGTGTTCTCTGGCTCCCGCGGGCGTGGTGGAATTTGTGTTAGTTTTTACATTATTTTAGTCTCATATATGCATATGTTTACAGTTTATATATATATATATATATATATATGTTCTCTCTTTCCGTCTGAAAATAATATTACAAGAAACCGGATAATAGCATTCTAGGACGGACGACGTCAGATATAATATGGAAATGTTGTAAAAGGTTTTGTTGTGGTTCATTTGTTGGTGTGATGAAAAAGCTTATGAATCACAAGGAATTTTTTTGTCATTTGGTTTGCCGGAAGAAATGACTTTGTTTTTTTTGAGTTATTGCATATGTGCCGGAGTTTTTCCGTTCGACGAAGCGGTCGGTATCAAATTTGGTGTTTTTTTAATGTCTCAAAATAGATTCAACTTTCTTAGGGTTTAAACGATTGAATTTTTTGTTTTGAGTTCTTGTAATTTAAAATGTACGTGCAAGTGTAGAAATTAATGGTCTCAAAATAGATTAGATCAAATTCTGTTTTTCTTTTTTTTTTTAAAAAAAAAAAACTACTCTCGCCCTCTCAAAATTATTGTCCAGCTTACATTTTCATTTTTAGTTGAACTAAAAGTTAAAATCCTAATTGGACAATGATTTTAGAACAGAAAGAGTAAATACATTAATAAGTATTTGTTGATGACAGAGGGAAGTAGAGCTTCCAACAATAAATATAATTAATATTGTGATGTATTCCCTACTAATTATTCTGTAAAATAACCCCCTTCAGAAAAAAGAAATTATGTTAGTGTGAAGGATTAGTATATCTCAACAAATTTATATTGCAGGGATAAACATGTGTTGTTTCTTGTAAAAGGTGTAGGAAATATCTTGAAAAGCTAAAATTACATTTACCAATCCTCTAAACACCTTAATAGTGAATGTTGAAATATTAGTACAGTATACATTCTGTTATTTTCAATTGTGCTCTTAGGAGGACAGATATTGATTACCCATTGGTTGTGAACCAATGTAGTTGTTTAATTTAAATAAAAAATGTAGTCCACACAATGAGCAATAATCTAAATCATTGTCCATGATGATAGGATCTAAACAATAGTTAATTTAGGAGTAGAACTTAATGAAAGTGGAAAAGGAAAAGCACTTTTAAGTCTTTGTTAACTACAATGACAAGTGAACAAATTATCTTTTCTTCTTTTCCCTCATGTCTCTTACCTACTGCGGCGGATAACGTTGTTTAGTTTTAGCCGAACTCGCAGGTTTCTTCTCCACTCTGTCTAGCTAATGTTTTAAAAGTACCAGAGTATGCTCTTCAACTGATTTACGATAGATTTTAGCTGTAAGCAAAGAATAATTACACCTTCTGTCCCATAATTATTGTCCTATTTGAGTTTTTATTTTTAGTTTAAATTGTATTAAAAGTGAAAAGCCAAACTGGACAATAATTATGAGACGGAGGGAGTAATAAGTGATGATATAAACAAATATTTCAAAAATAAAACGTTCTCTAATATTTCACATTGGTAAAGGAAAATATATGACAAATACCAATAATATATAATACCATTAAAATAAAATGACACAAAATAGAAGATTTTCTCCTTAGTCCTCGTTCTCTTTAGTCTCGTTTCCTAGACACAAAAAAAAACAAAAAAAAAAAAAAAAGTCGACGTCAACATCTTAAGAAAAACATAAACATTTTGAGATTTTTAGATTAATACCGATTCATTAATTACATCTCATCAATAATTCCAACTAAACAGTTGAAAACTCTTATAAAGCATGGCTTTTGACTATCGTCAACTTTTTCGTCGGTTTTGCTAAGCGGACGAAAATGTCAACGTAACTGATTCCAACAGAATTAAAACCTTTTTTTTTTTTCTCTTTTACATTAACTAAAATAAATAAGAAAATTACCAAAATGAATAATTACCATGACAAATTTGCAACAATTAGACGAAAATAATTAATTTTGGCTTCTATCGACTTTTTCCTCGACTTTGCCAAATTGAGAAAATGTCATAATAAACATCTTCAACAAAATAATATTTTTGGTGGCTTTTTAATTAATAATATAATAAAATAGCAAATTGCCAAAATAATTTCATTCAACGTAAATTCTTACAAAACAATAGATTTGGATTTCGTCAAATTTTGCATCAGCCATGCTTAGCTGACTATAAAGTTGACACTTTTAAATTCTAGAAAAATAAAACATCTTGTAGCTTCTGATTTCTTTTTTTCTCTTTCTTGTTTGGTAACAAACTCTATTACTATTGGTAATTACAAAAGATAAATAATACAATTGGAGAAAAAGTATAAGAAATGGGTATATTGAATCATGCATGCATATCCACATTTACGCATTACTTTCATGTTTAACTCTTCCTCACAAATTTTCTTTGTAAATATTCATTCTATGTGTCATCACTTGTTACAAACTATGACCAAATCATTATCATTAAATACAAAAAAAAAAAAACCAGAAATTTCTAATCACTATGACTAAAAGTGTTTCTTTAGAAAAAGTAATAAGATCAACTCAAAATTGTGAAATCATAGAAAACAATAATTTTTTCTGTCATCGACATTTTTGTTGGATCTTAAACATCAACGCATAGGTTGACATAAACAAATGTTACAAATACAAAATGTTCTCTAACATTTAACTGATAACAGAAAATATACGATAACTACCAAATGATAAAACCATTATAAAATACAAAAAATGTTACAAAACAGAAGATTTTCTCAATCGTCGTCTTTCTCCATGGTTTCATTTACTTGGTGGACAAAAAAGTCAACATAAACATTTAAAGGAAAATATAAATATTTTGAGATTTTTACATTAATACAAATTAATTAACTACTCCCAATCAATAATTCCAAATAAAAAGTTGAAAATCTTACAAAAGCCATGGAATTTATCGATTTTGCTAAGTGGAGGAAAACATCAACGTAACTAATAGCTATAGAATTAAAATATTTCCTTCTTTTACAATAATGAAGGTAAATAAGGAAATTGCCGAAATGAATAAATATCATTAAAAACTTTGCAACAATTACACTCCCTCCGGTCCTTATTATGAGGCATATTGATTTTGTCCTATATTTCACCTAAGATGTATTTTTAATGTGAAAACTGAAAATATATTTTTAAAGTTTTTTTTTCTAATTAAAAAAAGACATTCTAAGTGAAACATAGGAGGAAATCAAAATGCCTTATAATAAGGACCAGAGGGAATACAAAAACAAATAATTTTGGCATTAATCGACTTTCTTCTCGACTTTGCTAAGTTGGCGAAAACGTCTAACATAAGCATGTCCAACAAAAATAAAAGGTTTTGTGACTTTTACATTGATAAAATAATAAACAAGATAATTACCAAACTAATTCCATCCAATAATTGTAAAATATACGATACAATATATTTGGATTTAGTCAAATTTTGCATTAGCTATACTAAGTAGATGACAAAGTCGACACTAATAAGTTCTAGAAAAATAAAAGTCTTGTAACTTGTGTGTGTATGTGTGTGTGTGGTTTTTTGGGGGGTTAGCGGACTCTATTACTTTTGAATATTACAAAAGATAAATGATGTGTGTAGAGGAAATTTATAAGAGAAGGTGTATATTGAATCATACATGCATGTCCACATTTACACATCATTTTGATGTTTAACTATTAATTTCTTGCTGGGCTATGAATGAAAAGGACAGAATTATAATGGAGAAGAAATGGAAAAAGTTTAAAATAGAGGAGTATTAAGTATATATGAAGAAACACAAGTTAATGCTTGGACATATGGAGATGGATTAGAAAGCGATAAAATCATATGGGAATTAAGGTTCTCTTTTGTTGGACAAATGCAACATTCAAGTTTCATATTTTCAATAGTTAGTTTTTTTGTTGGTTAAATACAACATACAAGTCTTGGACCACCAATAGTTAGTTTTATATTGATTTTATACTTTAATATATTGTCTGGAGCGGAGCCCCAGCGACAAGATTGGAGGAGAAATCTGACTAATGGAGAAAAAATGTGTTCTAGGAGCTCTGCGAGCAACACAGGCGTGCTTGCTCATAAATATTGGAGCCGCGATCATGATAATTCTGCTTGTGTTGCGATTGTAGCTGATGCCAGACGTCTTTCAGATGATCCAAGGCTTGTGGGAATTGATCGTATATGAAATTTAGTCATTCTAAATTGTACAATTTGTAAATTTTGTAAGTAATCACTGTATTTTTTTAGTTGACTCTCTTAATTGTCTATTTTGCTATTTAATTGATGACAACTATCAAAAAATCATTCGAATTGCTTCCGACCTATATTACATTGCTTCAGGATACTAAGATGTCTCAGGTAAAATGATTCATCATCTGAAAACCAAGGTACTTCCCCATCATCATCACTCCTTGTTTTTATTGGTTTTTTTTTTTTGGCTTTCTAGTGAGGTTCAGGGTCTAACACATTTTCTTTTTTATTGATTTTACAGTTGTCGGACGTTAAGAATCCGTCGATTCAACAAGTTGTTGAAATGTGAAGTTTTTGTCAAGAATATCTCAATACTGATTATTATAGTGCTTATGAAAAATATCTCGATGGCGTATATTCATATTCGAAGAATGTAAAGGTTCCGAAATTTTCTGCAATTGATTCTATGCTGATTGGTCTTGATCAGTCGCAGGTCTCCTAATTACTGTCTTAGAGTCCTAGCCATAGTTTCGAAGCACGAATTATCATGAGTAAGAAACCCAATCAAAATAGTTGAGGAAAAAAACTCTTACTCGTTTTCCACTCCAAAATTTCAAGATTTGACATTGGAAAAGAAAAAGAAAAAAAAAAGAACAATGAGAGAATTTCCTTCTCTATCTTGTTTAACCTCCTTATCTTTATTCGTCCATGGTATTGGGGAAATTGATAGCCACTGACGTATGGTAAATTGATTGCTAGAAAATTTTACAACTTTAGGCCGCTGACCTTTCGGCAACCATGAGAATTTCTACTCACTTAGGGTTATTAAGAGTTGAGGGCTAGAGAAAGCCTATTATCAAAGAGATAGGATCATAGGAACGAGGAAGGGGAGGGGAGAGAGAGAAAATCTGACATGACTATCTAAGGATATTTTGGGAAAGATAATTATTATTTGTTGTGGATGCTACTTTTTGTTGTGGCAAAATCATTACCCTTTTTAATCACTTTAACGGTGTGTTACATCTTGGTTACCTATTTCCTCTCCATTTTAGATAATATTGTAATTTTTGTTAATATATTTCATGCAGTTAACATAAAATAAAAAAATAAGAATTTATTTTATTAGGATTTCAGAAAGAGGGAAGAACTGAATTTCATTATTCAATTTGACATCATTTTTTTCTATAATATTTTACAGACCCCTGTACACTATTTATAGCCTGACATTTTCAGAAACTACAACTATACCCCTTAACTGTAGAATTGAGGTAATTAAGTCCTCAATTCATGACATATCTCTGCTACTTTGTAGACTGGTAAGCTTTTGCAAAACTGGATATGTGCTTGGATGAGTTAAGATTACCTGGTTTGGCCCTTTTGTTTTTATTTAATTTTTTCTTTTGGGTTTTTTTATCCATGTTATTTTTACTTAAGTGATGATCAAGAGGGAGTTTGCTGTTGAAAAAAAAAACCATGAATTTCTTAAAAGTTCTCTTTGTAAATATTTCTTTTATGTGTCGTCACTTAATATAAACTATGATCAAATTGTCATCATTAAATTCATAAAAACATGCAATTTCAAGCCACAAGGACCAGAGGTGTCCTTTATAAAAAGTAGGAGTAATCGGCTATAAAAAGTCGATTCTAAAGTCGAAGGTAAAAAATTTAATAAATATTAAACATTTTATAACTTCTACATATATATTTATATATAAACACACATATACATAACAACCAAACAATAATAACATTATAAAATACAGAAAATGATACTTTTTCTATCCCACAAAATAGTTAACATTGAGTTTTGAGATCATTCTACTTTTAGTATAAATCTCAAGATTAACCGTGATTTTTTTTGGGATGAAGGGAGTACAAAATAGTGGATTTTTTGTTTTATATTATTTCACAATGTTTGGATGGAATAGTTTTTTAATTATTTTGTTAACGTAAAAGTTATGAAAACTATTATTTTTGAAGATGTTTGAGTTGACTTAGCAAAACTAAGGGAAACGTTCACGAAAATCGAAATTTATTGTTTGTATATTTCTGCAAATTTATGATGGTATATTTTTTTTTTTTTTGGTAATTAGCTTATTTATTGTTATCAATGTAAAACTTACAAAACCTTCAAATTGTATAGTTAGTGAATTGAATAACATTCTAGTTGTTAGAATGTTATACTTATTGGGAGTAAATTTAGGATTAATTTCCACCCAGAGGTTTATAAGGGGATTCGCACATTTAATTGGAACCTATTGGGGGAAGATTTTTTTAAAACAAAAATGTTTTAATTTTGTTACATTTGTTTTCGTTGACTTTTTCATCCACTAAGTAAAATCGAGGAAAAATTTGACAAAAACTCAAAATCCAGTATTTTGTAAGATTTTCTAACTTTTTATTTAGAATTATCGATTGATTGTAAATTAAGAGTAGTATCAAAGTAAAAACCTCAAAATGTTTATATTCTTTTGAAGATCCTTAGGTCGACTTTGTGGCGGACTGTTTGGCCTCTCTCACAGCAGCAAGTCCAGGAAGATATCACCGACTAGATGTTCCACTAGATGTGGTTAAGTCATGGCTGACACATGATATAGTAGGTGTTTCGTATACACGTAAAGTTGTAATGATGCATTCTTAGGCTTCGGCCTCCTTCTTTGTACCTAAAAAAAAAAATAAACCTTCTGCCAGCTAAACACACTTAGGGAGAAATGGTGACGCTAACACATTGTACAAACATAAAATAGTGTATAACTGTTATATTGATAAAAATAATTTAACATAACTTTTATCCAAGAACACCGTTATAAAAGTAATAGAGATGATAGTTTTTCTGTATCAAAATTATTGTCTCGTTTGAGATCTTACTTTTAGTATAATTTGTATTAAAAATAAAAATTCAAACTGGACAATCATTTCGGGAGGAGTACACAATATTGATAACTATATTTATACATATATATACATTTTAAAAAAATTTGCAATATATAAATAATTATACTAAAAGTGAAATCTCAAACTGCACGATGTATAACAATTGATAACTAAATTTACATTTTTTTAAAATTCTCAATATATACATTAATTAACGAAAATTCGTCTAATAATAAGGCCGTATGGCTATCAACAAATTTTGAAAGTTAGTAATGTTATTTCTTTCAGGAGTTGGAAGAAGGCCACGTTCCAGTTTTCCTCCCAGTTGCCATTTTAACAAACGACTGAGTGAAGGTGAAGAAACGCACGAACCCTTTCTGTTATCACCACACGATCGTTATTCATTCATTTCATTATTCTACGAAGTCCAATCCCCGTCCTCTTCCCCACAGTCTCATAGTACTACAACTATTGTGGTTTCAGTGAAATGTAGAGTTGCTGCTTCAAATCAAGCATCCGGCTCTCAACTCTCTGTCAAAATAGCTCTCATATTTTCAGCCAGAGAGTTGATTGCTACCTGGGTTCAATTAATTTGGTAGAAAAGTTTGCATCTTTATGTGTTTTTTGATTTGGGTTTTTTTAATTTGGTCGTGAGATGGCTTGTTCAATGCTGATTGGAGCAGGGAAAGTTGGAGGGATTTCGCCGACTGGGTTGAATTTTGTTGGGTCAGATTCACATTCACTATTTGGTCATCATCAGAATCATCGTCACTTGCCAAAATTGGGTTTAGAGCCAAGTGTCGGAATCTCTCAGGGCAGAGCTAATTTGCTCATTCCAAGATGCAGCCTTTCTGCATCCAGACCAGCTTCACAACCAAGATTCATACAGCACAAAAAGGAGGCATTTTGGTTTTACAGGTTCTTATCCATTGTTTATGACCATGTAATTAATCCTGGACATTGGACTGAAGACATGAGAGATGAGGCACTTGAACCAGCTGACCTTAGCAATAGAAAAATGATTGTGGTGGATGTGGGAGGAGGAACGGGTTTTACTACTCTAGGAATTGTCAAGACCGTGGATGCTAAGAATGTTACCATTCTTGATCAGTCCCCTCATCAGCTTGCTAAGGCTAAGCAAAAGGAGCCCTTGAAGGACTGTAAGATAATTGAGGGTGATGCAGAGGACCTGCCCTTTAGAACTGATTATGCTGATAGATATGTATCAGCTGGGAGGTAGGCTTATTTCTGTTTGTGCTGTTTCTTTTTCTTTTATTTATTTTTACTGAATTTAGAATACAGGGGCTTGTTTCTTGATATTTTTGCTGAAATTGATACATGGAGCTTAACATTATGCTTGAGAGCTATTGTTTTAATTCTTCACTTAAATGCATGGATTGCGCTGGTGGCATATCTAATTTGCAGAAGTTGCTACTCCCTTTGTCGGAAAATGATTTTCCTGTTTGTTACAGCTAAAAGGGCAATCATTTTCGGACAGAGAGAGTAGATACTATGTAGTTAATTGATCAAAACAAAATGCATGTTGAACTGGTCTGTTATAGCCTTGATTCTTTCAGTATACATGCCGTTTGGTTTGAAGCCTCCAATGTAGAATAGAGCTTACTATATAGAGGTAGGGGGACGTTATTACCCAATTTCATGTACTCTTAACCAATATATAACAATATGCCTACATCATCAAGTTTTACCTTTAGCTATGATAAACAGTTGCACACTGGATTTATTAAAAGATTGATTGGGAAGAGATTCATATGAATGTCTTGTTGTCATTACCTAAAACGTTTAAGAGATTTTTCTTTGCTTCACATCTGAAGGTGTTAAATTCATGGCTTTAAATGTCTTTCAGCATCGAGTACTGGCCAGACCCGCAACGTGGAATCAAGGAAGCTTACAGGGTATTGAAACTTGGGGGAAAGGCCTGCATTATTGGTCCTGTGTACCCTACATTTTGGTTATCACGCTTTTTTGCTGATGTGTGGATGCTCTTCCCCAAGGAAGAAGAGTACATTGAATGGTTTCAAAAGGCTGGGTTTAAGGATGTTCAGCTAAAGAGGATTGGCCCAACATGGTACCGGGGCGTTCGCCGACATGGTCTCATTATGGGATGTTCTGTTACCGGTATCAAACCAGCATCTGGTGACTCACCTCTACAGGTAGAACCTTTTTTTTTTTGGTACAGTGCAAAAGGATAAATATAGCGGCTAGTATATAATGGCTGTCATGTTTGTACCAGTAACTTCCTATGATGTAAGTCCAGTAGGCTGAAGTTGCTGAGTTTGTCTGTCTACTAAATCTTGGTGGTTCGTGAAGCACTTTTGAACTTGCTGAAAATATGAGTTCCATTTGAACGAATAGCAATTTCATTTGCTAAGGATTGAGGATCACGGGTCTGTTAACATAAGAACAAACCATGTCAGGATATCATTAGATACATATTATTGCTTCTTTTCTTGTCCGAAACCAATCTATGCGTTCTGCTTTTGAGAACAATAATTGAATCCAGAGTGATAATAGTAACTTCTGATTTTGGCTTTTCGTAAAATTCCACACTTTCCAATTTTCCCTGTTTTCTGCACATGCCTTGGTTAATACTTCTGCATTTTATATTACCACTAGAAATATGGCATCAAAGGCTCGTATTTACGAGCCATGGTTGTACATAAGAAGCATGTAAGTTTATTGATGCGTGTCCTTACCTTACGGAAGTTCACTACTGGAGCCTAAATCTGAAAGCATACCATGATTGTTGTGCGATGCAATCAGGTAATATTTGGGATAATGTCAAGACTTGTGTGTGAACATTGTTTCATTTACCATTGGTGTATTAGTATATTCGCTTGGTTCTTTCGAGCCTTGACATTTACGTGTTCATTTGCAGCTTGTCTTAGTACTATAATTCATATCCAAGTTGACATTTACGTGTTCATTTTACTTGCAGCTTGTCTTAGTATTATAATTTGTATCCATGTTGACATTTACGTGTTCATTTGCAGCTTGGTCCAAAAGCCGAAGATGTTTCAAAACCTGTAAATCCATTCGTCTTCCTTCTCCGCTTTCTCCTTGGTGCAACGGCCGCTACATACTTCGTCCTGGTTCCCATATACATGTGGCTCAAAGATCAAATTGTTCCCAAAGGTCAACCAATCTGAGAGACCTGGCTTTCTCTAACCCGTTTTTGTTAGAGAGATTTATGCTTGTCAAAGTAGGAAGGTGTTCACCTGAACGCTTAGAGAGATTTATGCTTGTCAAGGTAGCATTTACACGGCTTATTAATATGCGCATCTCCAACCAAAACATCAAAACACTAAATTTGGTGTTTTGGTGTAAAGATTGAACTTCAATGAAGACACCAAATTATTGCATTATTTTGATGCAATGAATAGTGTTACAGATTTGGTGTAAATTGTCCATTACATTATTTTTAATGCACTATCTTTTACTTTGATCTAAATATATGTTTGCTATTTAATTGAATTTGTAAAACGAATTATATTGTGAAAATTATATCATATTAAATATTTTGTTGAGATCTTCAAAATAAGATCTATATGGAAAATAAAATTTTATTTTTAAAAAATTAATTTTTAGTTATTATTAAAATTAAATATGAAACAAAATTGGAAAAAATGATACTACTACAATCAAATAAAAATGATTATAAAAAACAATTTTCACAAAATTATCAACAAATTACAAGATTTTAATAAACCACAAAATGAAATTTAACCTAAAACATTAATATTTAAACTATTTGGTACATCAAGATTGGAGATAAAAAAAACTTTAGTGTAAAAAGATTTTTGGAATATTCTATTTTTACATTAAACTTAGTGCAAATTATAGTAGAATGATTGGAAATGCTCTAGACCTTCTTTCTTCCGGGATGAATTTTATTTGTCTGATATGAAATCCAGATTTTTTTCCCCACTTTAAGCATAAATGAAATGTTCTACAAAAACTTTAAAATAATGGTTAAGTTGATGCTACAAATATCAAAAACATTATAGAAGGTTAAAGCTAAAGCAGACAATAATCTTATTTTAGTTACGAACAGATCTTTTTGTACTAATTAAACGCCCCGACTAGAAACTTAATCAACCATTAAGCCCGTACAGCAAGCCAAATTTATGACATGACATGGAAACACACGAATCAGGAAACACGGTAGAGAAATTCTGCAACCCAACTGACCCTGCCTCTCTAGAAGAGTAAAAAGAGATCCTGTGACTCTAGCCAGCCGTGTGCAGCCAGTGTGATCACCATTACCAGAAGCTGAAATTAGGTTGACCCGTTAACCGGACTGACATCATCATATGAGACCAACCCTCTTTGTGCACCAGGAGAGCTGGACCGTGAACGGCTGGGTGCTTGTGCAGATTTTATTTTCCCCTGAGAAACATCAGGAGACTTGGAATGAGGAGAACCACGGCTTCTAGAGCTTGAGGTTGACCTACCTCTCCTTCGCAGGTGCAAGTCATCCTTTTGAGGCCCTAGACGTGATTTAAGCCTGTCACTTATAGGGCGCCGGGTGTCATCGGGGCTAGGACTGCGCCTTCTCCTGCTTGTAATCCTGTCACGGCCACGGTAACCTACAGGACTGCGAGAATCACTTCTACTTCGACTCCTACGCCGGTATCTAAAAATTGGAAGCAACAAACTAGTTTGAGACAAACAAGTTCCTAAAAATTGACAATGCGAGTTCACAGTCGCAAGCAAACTATAAAACATGCATTCAATGTTGAAGGAAAGTAAGAGGTAACCTAGGCGGGGTTCTGTCTCTAGGTGGGCTTCGGTTACGTCGAACTGGTGAATAGCGCCTGTACCTAGGGAACCTACCAAAAAATGAAATTCATCAGCTCAGATAACATGGAACTCTTCACACGTCATCATAAAACCAAGCAACCTGAGATTTACCTTTCACGGTTATTTCTCCCACCATTGTAATACCGTGGAGGTGACCGTTCTGGAGATGGCGTACGATAACGCCTAACAAAAGAATAGCGATCGGTAAAACCACGGCCTTTTCGAACACGCTTAGCAGATCCATCAGGAGAATGGGCCCTCGAGTCCTGCTGATTTGAAGCATGGAACACGTCTTGCACCGGGTTTCCCTCTACCTCAGGGGAAGATCTGTGAGCAACACACTCAATATTGACATCATCATTCCCTCTTTTTGGGCTCATGCTAGGATTTGTCCGACCCCTGGACGTTGGGCTCAATCTCCGACTTAGTTTAGTTTAGGACAAATAATGTTAGTATGGTGATTTATCCTTATAAAATCACACCTGCTAGATTTTGGCAATCAATTGAAATTTAAGAAACACTAATGCAATACCTCGCTTTGTTTGAATCTCTTGGGTCATGTTTATCAGCTTTTTCAGCATCATGAGTTGAATTATCAGCTTCTCTGTCACGGGTGGGCAATTTCTGTTTTCGACCTGAAAGGTAGAGATCATAAGAGTCCTAGAGATGGGAAACAAAACTGCGTATTACATATTCCCAACCAACAGATGCAAGAAGTTATTGGGGGGAAAAAAAGAGGAAAGTTGTGGAAGCAGTAATTCAAAACCAAAAGGATGGAAAAGTCCTATGTATACATACGGTGATCTGAAATCTCACTGTCAGAACTGCTGCTGCTGCCATGACTTCCATCACTCTCCGAACCACTAGAACTTCCAGAACTCCTGAAAATGATACAAAATTTTAAGGTAAAAGAAACAAAATATTCAGAAGGATAGAACAGGAGGGACACCCACATGACATGAACATGCAGGTTACAGTTTGCTCACATGATTTAAAAAAATAATATACATATAATTACCATTTCCTCTTTGATTGAAGTCTTTTCTTTCCGCTGCGACCTTTCCCTTTTCTATATCCCTCCTTTCGCTTCTCCCTTTTTGTGGATGTCCTTTTCTTCCTGCGCCTTCCATCGCTGGAAGAACTTGAAGAAATAGAGTCTGATCCCGAATCAGATTGCGAAGAGGAATCAGTCTCTGAAGAATGTGAATCAGAGTCTGAGCCAGAGCTGTATGAATCAGATGAAGAGTATTTTCTCCTTTTCCTATTCCTGCTGTCTCTTGTCTTGCGTTTTCTTTTAGATTTGTCATCAGAACTGTCATCAAAAGATGAAGCCTTGGCCAGCTTTTTTTGTTTCCCTGTACGAATACTAAAATTTAGAATGATAAAGGCAAATAAAACTAAATGCAACCAGCAGGCTCATAGCAGATCATAATAGTCCAGATTTTCACTAACCTTTCTCAGCTCCAGTACCGGAATTTGATATCTCGCCACAATTTGATATTCTAACAGTACCAGAAGGCTTCCCAGTTCCATCAGTTGCTCCCAACTGTTCAATTTTCATAATAACTTCCATTCCCTTCACAACCTTACCAAAAACAACATGTTTCCTGCCATAAAGCAAGAAGAACAACATATAACCAACTCAGTTTCAGGTCTCTCAATGTTAAAGAGGTCCTGTTATCACAATAGAAGGAGCAACACATCCGGAAAGAACTAAACAAATCCTGAGTGAAAAAAGCCATGCCAATGCATAGCACTAAGAAAATACCCATCGGTAATAAAAATGAATAGATAAATACCCATCAAGATGAGGTTGGCGCTTAAATAGTATGAAGAACTGAGAACCGTTTGTGTTTGGACCAGCATTTGCCATGGAGAGGAGACCAGCCTCACTATGATCAAGCTTGAAATTTTCATCTGCAGAGTAGAGCATGTTAGAGTCAAGTTATTCAATCTCCCCAATGCAAACAAAGATCATCAAGCGGATAAATCTCAGTTCATCATATCTTTAAACTTTCAACCATAATTGTACCTTGAAATTTTCCTCCATAAATACTTTCTCCTCCTTTGCCTGCAAACCATTAAAATGTCGTGCCTTACAAATCTGGCCATGAAGATGTTAAGGGCATGAAGATGAAGTTAACAGAGCATCTGGATCACAGAGTGAGGTCCAGAAGATAGTCCATACCATCTCCGCTTGAAAAATCACCACCCTGCAGTAAGAGGGAGAAGGCAATATAAGAAGCTATTCTTAAATATCAGAGACCACATGCGTTACATACAGGCAATCATTGTCACACATCAGAATAGATGAGCCAAAATACTAATAACATGGCAATGAATTCGCCAAGGAATATAGAACCATTTTTTAAAAGTTCATGAGCTAAAACACTCCCAAAAAAGCTACTGTAATTATGGTAAAAGTGAAGTTTTCACCACCAAAACAAGCTAGACATCATCACACATACAAAGATCAAAGTCAAGAAAACATAAATAGAGAATCGGGTTGATATCAGAAACATACTTGCGCCATAAATCCTTTGACTATGCGATGGAAGATGGATCCTTTGAAATGAAGAGGCTTCCCAGTGGAAGCTCCAATTCCCTTCTCGCCTACAATATACAACAATTTAACACTATGAAAATCATAGCCTAGTACGAAACAAATCACCTTAACGTCACAGTTCGAAATGCCAAACTATTTTGTCAAACAAAGATTAAACGAAAGAAACATATAACACTTATATTCAAGTGCAGATTTGATGGTACGAGTTAAGATACTAAAGTATCCAGACAACCAAAAAGTATAAAACCAAGGATTCAAGTTACTCCAACTTTACTTGGTGAAATAAACCAATAAAAAATTAAGCACCACTGGCGGTTAAAATTCCGCACATGAACATACCTGTACACAATGCGCGAAAGTTCTCAGCTGTCTTGGGAACAACATCTGCAAACAACTAGACATTTCAAAACACAACGTCATCAGACAAGCGAAGAATCTCTCTGGACCTTGATATCGAAAATGTCGAAGATATAAGAACGCAAAAAAAAAAGCTAAAATTTGAAGGCAACCTCAAAAATAATTCTTTCTGAAGGGCTCCCATCAATTGTCACATCAAAGAATACGTGGGGATTCTTCTTAACCGCCATATCTTGCTTTACTGCAGCAGGGGGGAAAATCTTCAGCTTCATTAGATTAGATATACAATACCTAGTGAGTCCAGTTTCAAGCATCTCACATTCAGAACAGGAATTATTATACATTAACCAGGTTACATTATTTCAAAAAGCTAAATAAAACATATCAAATTGGATGTCGGTCCTCCTCCTCAACAATTTGCTTATCTACCATTAAAAGAACTCAGACACGCAATTTATGTCGCCTGTTTTTACTTGAGGTCAATGGAAATAATAACAGGAGATACATCAAGAGTTCATGGAAAACATGGCCAAGATCCAAGGCAAGAACCATAGAGATTCTTGTTCAGCAGGTATGCAGTCCTTATAATTAAACTGGAATTAACATTCTAGACCCCAATACTTAACGGGCTCAAAAAAAAAACTCTGGAATTGTCTTCTCAAAATATTCAGAGCTAACTTAAACAACAGCGGAAAAGAAATATCCAGAAGAATCGATTGGTTCAGTACATAAAATTAAAATAGCATTCTTTTCACATTACTTGAAGGGGCACAAAACACTATCAGAGTACTACCAAGATTGATTCTTCAACCAGTAAACAATCCAAAAACGTCCCCAACCAAACTAACCAAATGTACCATCCAGGGGCGGAGTTACATAGTAACCAGGTGGGGCACTTGCCCCAGCTCAAATTTCCTCAACTACCCTTAATATTATCCAAAATTTCAAAGATAACTAATATTTGCCCCAGTAAAATTTAGGAAGATTGGAGGCAAAAACTGAAACTGCAAACTAACTCTTGGAGAAAATATAAGACTACTGAGTTTGAATTTCAATTTATGTCATGATTAGTTTTTATTTGCCACAGTGAATAGCCATTATATATCCTACCAATTTCTCTAAGTTTTTTTAGTTTTTACAGTGAATAGCCATTAGACTTCTCAAAGAAAAAAAATCTAGAGTTTCTCATATTCTCCATCATCAAAGGCCCAAAGTTCAAACCCTTCGATCCTATTTCCCGTCGAACGGTTAAAAGATAAATGAAAGTCTTTAATTAATAATTATCATTTTATACTCTTTCTTATGTTATTTTTTTGATGATTAAACTATTTTGACTTATTTATATGGAGAAACTTTGTAAGTTTTTATTACGTAAGTCTTGTTTTATTCCCTTTTTTCTTGGAATAATGGTAACTTTTGTGTGAATTTTTCTTCCTACAATAAAAAGACAAAATACAGTACTTAAAATATCAAAATATAATAGACTGGATCAAATAAACATAATAGTCCATCAAAATTAATCACATTTAAGAAAACCAAGAAACCTGCTACAAAATTAGACTTTTGCAAAACATATTTTCTTGTGAAAATATTTGCCCCACCTAGTATAAGGCGCCTAGCTCCGCCCCTGGTACCATCCCATATTCCAAACGTGAATACAGCAACACTAGAAGTCTAAAACAATGCAAATATCAACGAAAACCTTAAACCCTAATGGTTCTCGAGCTACACGTGTAATGTAAAGGAGCAATTAATTTGCAGGTACATAAATTACGGCTACAAATCTAAAGAATATGCTTAATCATTGTACAAAGCAGATTTTAGAGGAAAGTTGCTTGAGGGTTTAAATGCGGAGGTAAGGGAACAACAACAACGTTTAATAGGAGAATACCAGGAGCTGGAAGCAAGGGGTTTGCTAACCCGTAGCCGGAATAATCACTGGGGCAATCAAAATACCGGCGGACGATCGGCAAGGGTTTATTCCTTCTTCTTGGAACGGAGAGCAGTGAAGTAACCCGATTGAAATCTCGTCGATTTTTCACTGTATTTGTACTTATTTGTGGATGACGATATTAATTGGATCTTTAACGATGTGGGTTTGGGCCTTTCGACCTAAAACGGATCCATATTAATTGGATCTCTTTCCTTCTATTTCTTTCTTTTATTAGAAGTAGTGAAGTTCGTTTTTTGAGGCTTTCTTATTGTGATTTTTTGTTACCAAGAACGTAAAAATTCTATCGAAAATGTATAAGAATAAACATTCAAAATGTTTTTTTTTGGTACAATGTAAGAAGTAAAAGCTTAGATTATGTCATTATGACATTAGAACACTTCTCTAATAGAAAACATTGATAATGTCATATTCTAATCAATGAATTGCTCCATGTGGGGATCATACAATCTTAATCTCATAAAAATAATTCACCTTGTTGAACTAAATTAGTACAACAAAGTGAACATATTTTTGGAACACAAATACTATTAAAAATAATGCTAAAAAGAGCATAATAGAGAAGACCTGCATTTTGCAACATGTCGGCATCCGAACAAGCAGGTTCTGTTTGGACGAAAACATTGTGTTTTGTGGGTTTGTTTTTCAAGAAATTTTTTTTTTTTTTTTTACAAATAAGGAGGCAAAGCCTGAAAACTAAATCCAAACAGAACGTTAGTATGAAATACCAACTATATCATAAAGTAACCAGGGTTCAAGAAAAACATTCAATCACGGGTTTATTTTATTATTTTACTTGTCAAAATATCACTCTCGATCCTTACACTTTGCCTAATGATTAATCACATTAACAAGGACTAGTTTCCACTTGCAACTCGGTTTCGAATAATTTAGTATACTTTTGCAAAGGAAACAAGAATCAAGCTAGTTGTTTATTTTGCAACATGCATATATCACTTAGTCACGTATGACGCAAGCACAAATGAAGAATTTGAATTCACATAGAGTTGATGATGGCTTGATGACTCTTTTCAATGTAATACTAACTACTTGTAATAAACTTGGTCCTGAAAAGTTTTTGTTAACAGGTAAGAAAATGTTAGAATTTTATGCTTATACACACATTGTATAACTTTCTTTTGTCCCCCTCTTTCTTTCATAAAATAATGCAATAACAATTTATGAAATGAGACATCCCAAATCTTTATATCATGTATTTTTTTACTGTAAATTAAACACGACAACCATTTTATAAACAAGCGACAATAAAATAGCATAGTCCAATAAGAACCACAAGTGATCAAAAAGGTCGTGCGCCATGTTCCTCTGTGCTGAATTCCAATAACCGTTTTATTTGTTTTGGTCAAAGAAACCGCATACATGCGCTTGAAAACTTTTCAAATATTCCGAGTGGCACGAGAGTCTTTTTCTTTATTCCTTCGGACCATCACAACAAACACAATTTTGTAAACACAGAATATTGGTGGCCCCAGCAAATCTTAAAAAAGATGATTAGTTTTTTCGACCAAGTGAAATCCCAGTAATTTTTGAAAATAACGTGAGTTCTTCGCACACACTGAAAAAAAAAAAAAAAAAGGTTTGTTTTGTTGTCAATTCCGCAGCCTCAAGTATAAACACAGATTGCGCTTTTTACTCCTTCTAATGGGTTATATATTAAGGGGTTTTATAATAAAGTTTGACCAACCAGAAGAAACTATAGAGTAAGATGTGAATCTGGGTCATGCAGTCATGCTCATGTTGACGATGCTTACTTTGAGACTTTGAGTTTGAGAGTTGAGAATTGAAGGAGCTTTGAATTTGATCGAACTACATATGACTGCAAACTCATCGGGTGTGGTTGAGTGGTTAGCATTCATCCTTTCATAATTAAAATCAATTATTTTATTTTTGACATAGAATACTTTAAAGTTCTTGAGTAATTGTTTCATGTTTTGAAATGTTCACGATTCAGTTAAAAGAATTTTACAATAATTATATTAATATGATATACATTGAAACATTATACACTTAATTTTTGAAGTTATTGTTTCGATCAATCCGAATTCGGACAGTGCCACTCAAGCATTAGTTGATATACCCAAGACCAAGAAGATTGATGTAGAAGTGAGGAAAATGAAACTACTAATTTGGTCAAAGGATGGGTCGAGAGAAAATCTCAACTAGGGCTGATTTTGACCCGCCTAGTAGTCTTGGGTAATAGGTTTTCTCTACAGGAGAAAGAGTCCTGAGATGGGAACAATAAGTGGCTGAGTCCGCCACCAAAAACACACTAATTTTATTTGTACTTTTTATTTTTATTTCATTTTATTTTATTTTTGCTACAAAAAAGAGACAAATGTTGAGAAGTATACTTTTTATTTTTTGATTCAAAGCGTCACTCTGAATTTTTTTTGGGTACAGCTTCTAGTTCATACATTTACGTGTCTTAGTTAAATTCGATGATAAATATTCTAAGAAAACTTAAAAAGAAAAAACACTGCCAATGTGTAACAAATTTGAGTCTAGAACTAACCACGACTAAATCCATTAGTGGCAATTTATCCAGTATACTCGGGAGCATCTACCCTCTCAACTATTTTTTGCATTTATAGCCCTTATTGTACTTTTTTTCGACTTTTCTTATATTTTGCAAATTTAGTTCATGTTACTTTTTTTTTCTCGCTCCTCTAAAAAAATATCTTTAATCTTCAAACGAGCATATCTCATGATCCGTGAAGAATTTGTGAACAAATTATATATGAAATTTATAGTACTCGTCGAGATTTATCTAACAAGATCCATATTAAATATTTTTTTCAGACTTAAAAATGATTAAATTTTGACGGGCAGAATAAGGTGGATATCCAATTTAAGAAGTTGGATAACCAACTTATTTTATATTCATATTGTTGTGTTCCATATATCTCTTGATTCGTGAATAATTAGAAAATAAATTATAGATAAAATTTATAGTACTCGACGAGATCTATCCGATAAGATCAATATCGAATATTAATTTCAAAAAATAAAAAAATTAAAATACTCCAGACAGAAATGAATAAAGTATTTGTGTTGGATAACCAGTACAAAGACGTTGGATAACTATCTTTTTCAGAAAAAAAAAAGAAAGAAAAAAAAATTGGATAACCATTACAAATCACTTGGATAACCAGTAAAAATAATTGAATAATCAGTACAAACTGGTTGGATAATTAGTACAAAAGAATTGGACAATCATTTTCATAAAAGAGCAAGGGAAAAAATAGGTTGAATAACTATCACCAAGAACTTAGATATATAATCAGTACGAACACATTGGATACATATTTTATCAAAAGAAAAAAAAAAGAAAAGAAATTATGTTTAGATAATCAGTAAAAATGATTGGATAACCAATACAAAACGGTTGGATATTTAGTACAATAAAATGGACAAAGATTTTCGCAATGAGTAGAGAAAAAATAGTTGGATAATCTATACCAACTAGTTGGATAATCAATATAAACGTGTTGGATAATCATTTTTTTCAAAAAAAAAAAAATTAGGTTGGATAAGCAGTACTGATTAATTGGATAATCAGTGTTAACACATCGGACAATAATTTTCTAAAAAAAAAGATTGGATAACCAGTACAAACGAAATGGATAATCAGTTCAACCCGGTTGGATAATCGGTATAAACACAATGGGTAACTATTTAAAAAAAACGGTTGGATAAGCGGTAATAATTAGTTGGATAACGAGTACAAACATATCAGACAAGTATTTTTATAAAAATAAAAAAGAAAAAGCTGGAGAAATAGTAATACGGGGTTAGATAATCAGTACGAACACATTAATTGGACAAGCATTTTCTCAAAAGAAAGAAAAAGGATTGGACAAGCAATACAAACTTATTTGGACAAGCAGTAAAAATAATTAGATAACCAATATAAAGTGATTGGATAATCACTACGAACACATTGGATAACCGTGTTTCAAAGGAAAAAAAAAGATTGAATAAGCGGCATGAACAAAATTGATAACCAGTATTAGCATATTAGACAATGATTATTTTTCAAACAAAAAAAAAATGATTGGATAACCAGTAAAACAATTTGGATAAGCATATAAATTCATTGGATAACCAGTACACATAAGTTGGATAGGCATGCAAACCAAATGGATGGATATCAAATATAAACAAGTTGGATATGCATACAAACCCGTTGGATTACAACTACAAAATAAGTTGGATAGGCGTACAAATCAAATGGATGGATATCCAATACAAACAAATGCGGTATCTATTACAAGTTGGATACGCATACAAACCAAATGGATAAACAATACAAACAAATGGATAACTAGTTCAAACTGATTGGATAATCAGAATGAACACAATGGATAACCAATTTAAAATGAATTGGTTATCCATCTTTTTTAAACTGGATATCTACCCACCCTATTTCTGCCCATCAGAATTTAATCATTTTTAAGTTCGAAAAAGATATTCAATATGAATCTTGTTGGATAGATCTTGATGAATACAATAAAATTCATGTATAACACGTTTTTTAATTTTTCACGGATTGGGAGATATACTCGTTTAAAGATTAGAAATGTTTTTTGGAGGAGAGAAAAAAATTACAGGGATTAAACTTGTAATATATAGAAAGATTGAAGAAAAGTACAATAAGGATTAAATGTACAAAAAATAGGAGGGGGAGCATGATGCTCCCGGATATGCTGGATACGACTCTTATTAGTACTTTAGTAGCCATTTATTGGGCATTGACACTTTTATCATAGGACAGAAAGTCATCAATTCGGGTTCCTTTGCTGTTTTTGTTTCAAATTTGTGTTACATTCACCTCAGTTTATGTTCTTGTTATCCAAGCTCAGTTTGGCAGATTTGCATCATCCCAATTCTGAGCTTGAGGGTAGGATATCAGAGTTAAAGGTTGAGATGAAGGAACCAAGACTTGAGGATTTAGATCCAGGTTGATGTGAATATTAGCAGTTGATTATGTGTAAATAGTTCTTAGTTGTGATCAGGGACCGTTTTATAATTAATTATAAATATAGAGGCTGTAGTGTAATTTGTACAGACACAGTTAATCATTAGCTGTAAATACATGTTAGTTAGTCAGTTATAGTAGGTAGTATCTTGTATAAATATAGAATATACGGTTGACTTGTATAGAGACATATATAGAATTTTCAATACACATTTTTTTCCCCCAATTGTTGAAGCTGAATCTCTCTCTCGTTCTTGACTCTAATGGTGGAAACCCTGGCAACCTTTTGATGGTATCAGAGCCATAGGCTCGATATCTTTCAAATTCCTTCCGCCAATTTGTGTTTCTTGAAGTCCGAAGCAATCCTTTCGGTTTAATTTTTCTGTTCGAAGTCGGAAATGGGAGATTGCAAAGCTGAAGAGCGACGTGATAATGCACAGCAACGCCGGTATGAAGCTGCTATGAACCTGAGTGGATCAGAGAGCTCCGCGATTCTGCATATTCCGGCGAAGTTAACCGATCATAATTACCTGGCATGGAGCAGGTCCATACTTACTTTCTTAGAGTCCAAGATGAAGAAAGGCTTTATCACCGAAGCCTTTCCATGTCCACCTCCTGAATCACCGGAGTTTAATCACTGGAAACAGGTCGATTCCACAGTAAAATCCTGGATTATTTTAGGTATAAGTGAAGAGTTAGCTGATAGCTACATGTTTACCCTTAGTTCACAAGAACTTTGGGAGGATTTGGCTGAGAAGTATGGGACTTCAAACAGTCAAATGTTGTATCGTATGAGGCAAGAGAGGAATGTTGTTCAACAAGGAGATTCGACTCTGGTGAAGTACTACAGTTCTTTGAAGAAAATTTGGGACGAGTATACACATTACAGACCAAGGCCAACATGTTCACCGGAAGTTGCTCGAATTCTTGCTGCTCGTGAAGAAGAAGATAAGTTGATTGATTTCTTAATGTGATTGAATAGATCATATGAAGCTATTAAGGATCAAATTCTTTTGATGGAGCCACCTCCAACCTTTAACAAGGCGTACAATCTGGTTCTCAAGGCTGAGAAGAAAACTCCAGGAAAAAAGGCTGCTTCTAATACAGAGTTGGTTGCCTTTAATGTCAACAAAGGTGTTACTGAAGGATCTGGCACTGCTTTGATTACAAAGAGTATACCAAGTTATGTCAAAAGAGATGGTGGTGGAGCTCCTCAAAACAGAATCACAGGGACAAATAACAGTTTTGTTAGGAAGAATAAATCAGAGATGTTCTGCACTTTCTGTAACAGGCCTGGACACGAAAAGGAAAGTTGTTTCAAGATCATTGGAGTGCCTAACTGGTGGAAGGAGTTGAAGGCCAAAGGGTTTCCAAACAAGAAGACAACAGGACAACACTATGCACATGTAGCAGAGTTGGAAACACCATTGCATTTGGATTCACATTCCGGATAGAATTCCAATCAGAATCAGCTAGAACTACTTGCCAAACAGATGAGCATACTACAGCAAGAGTTTAGCAGGTTCAACAAAGGAAAAGGAGTTGCTGGACTGAGACTTCACACTTGGTCAGCATGGCTCATATCAACGACTTTGCAGGTAGCACTACCTATCATAAGTTTAAAAATAAGCCTGTTATAGAATGTGATATCTGGTTGTTTGATACAGGAGCCACGGGTAGTATGAGTCCTAACCTGTCTTTGTTTTCAAAACCGAAACCTGTTGATTCATTGACACCAATATATTTACCTGATAATAGTGTTCAGTATGTGTCACAAATTGGTGATGTGCACATTAATTCTACAATAACTCTCATAGATGTGTTGTATGTGCCAACTTTTAAGTACAACCTTATCTCTGTTAGGCAAATGGCCAAATATTCTAATTTGTACTTCAATTTCTTGGCTGAACTTTGCGTATTACAGGACCTCATGACTGATGAGATCCTTGGTATTGGCAAAGTGATGCAAGGGTTGCATATGCTCACCAATGACTTTTGATCCATCTGAAATACAAAGGCCGATACACATTCATCTTCCAAGATTGTTACTTCATTCTACCATCAAACCTCCTAAAGGTTCTTTTTCTTCTTACCATTTTGGTTTTTCAACAGCTAGTGGTAAAAAGGTCAGTACCAATGCGTGGCATCTAAGGTTAGGCCACCCATCAACAACAGTGTTACAACATCTTAGCACCACACTTAGAATAAATGTAGATCCTAGTTTTTGCTGTGAAGTTTGTCCATTAGCTAAGCAACATAGACTAGCTTTTCCTGTAAGTACTTCAGTTACTTCTGAAATATTTGAAATAATACATGTTGACTTGTGGGGACCATATTCCATACCTAATCTCTCTCAAACCTCCTATTTTGTTACAATTGTTGATGACTTCAGTAGGTGCACCTGGACTTTCCTGATTAGACATAAAACTTCCACTTTTCAGATTTTGTCAAATTTTTTTGCTATGGTTAACACTCAGTCTCAAACCAAAGTCAGAACCATCAGAACTGACAATGGTACTGAGTTTGTGAATCATGAATGCAATTCCTTATTTTCCAGCTTAGGTATTTTACACCAAAAGAGTTGTGCCTACACTCCACAACAAAATGGTGTTGTGGAGAGGAAGCATAAACACTTGCTTCAAGTGGCAAGATCTTTACTTTTCCATGCATCACTTCCCAAGAAATTATTGGGAGACGCCATTCTTGCTGCAACATATATCATAAATCGTCTTCCATCACTTGTTTTAAGCTGGAAATCACCTTTTGAAATTCTTAATCATAAACCACCCGACCTCCGTTATTTTAGGACTTTTGGCTGCCTTTGCTTTATTTCCAATCATAATCCTCAGAAAAACAAGTTTGATGCTAGAGCACTAAAGTGCATTTTCCTTAGATATCCAACAGGACAAAAGGCTTACAAAGTCTATTGTCTTTCTGATCATAAGATATATATATATATATATATATCTAGAGATATTGTTTTCCATGAACATATTTTCCCTTTTGTTGATACAGTTTGTGATCCATACAATAACTCTCCAATAGTTATCTCTAATCCTGACATTACCTATAGTCCAGGGTGCATCTCTGAAAATTCCAGTTCTTCTGATCATTTACAATCAGAAACATCATCTAATCATGGTTTTTCTCATCACAATCAGTCTAATCATGTCATTCCTAATGTCACAGTACCCCTTAGGAAGTCTTCCAGGACACGTGTTCCACCTTCTTGGCATAATGATTATGTGACTCATTGTGCTACCACTGTCAAAACTAAATTCTATCCTCCTTCAACCTATCCCTATACAGTAAACACCTCCATAAATCCCTCTTATCTCAGCTTCCTAGCTAATGTATCAAAAGTATCAGAACCACATTCCTATTTCCAGGCTAAAGGGAAACCAGAATGGATCAATGCAATGAAGAAGGAGCTTCAAGCTTTGGAAGACAATCAAACCTGGGAGATTACTACTTTACCACCTGGCAAGAAGCCCATTGGTTGCAAATGGGTGTACAAGGTCAAATATCATCCTGATGGATCAGTGGAGAAATACAAAGCGAGGTTGGTTGTAAAAGGATACACACAAGTAAAAGGGGAAGACTACTTCGAATCTTTCTTACCTGTTACAAAGCCAGTCACTGTGAGGATTCTGTTTGCTATTGCTGCTGCAAAAGCCTGGCCTCTTCATCAGGTTGACATAAATAATGCATTCCTCCACGGTTCCTTGACAGAAGATGTGTACATGGAAGCTCCACTAGGTTCATCTTTACAGCCTCATCAGGTTTACAAGCTTAAAAAATCCTTATATGGTCTGAAACAGGCTTCAAGACAATGGAATTATGAATTTACCAATCATCTTGCAGCTCATGGTTTCTCTCAGTCATCACATGACCATTGTTTGTTCATGAAGTTTGGTCCTGATTTCTGTCTCTTCTTAGTGGTTTATGTGGATGATGTATTGATCACAGGCAGTTCAGAAAACCTTATCCTACAAACTAAGCAAGCTTTACATGCTGCATTTACTATCAAAGACCTAGGTCCTGCAAAATACTTCCTTGGAGTGGAAGTGGCTAGATCATTTGAGGGCATAGTTCTTAACCAAAGAAAATATATCTTAGACATCTTGGAGTCCACTGGAATGCTTGGTTGCAAGGCTGTTTCTACTCCCATACCTAAAGAATTAAATCTCTAAGATGAGTCCAGTCCTTTATACTCAGATTCTAGTCAGTACAGGAGGTTAATTGGCAGGCTATTATATTTAGGGATTTCCATACCAGACTTAGCTCATTCTACTTAGCAGCTAAGTCAATATCTTCAGCAACCCAGAGAAGTCCATTGAATAGCTGCTACTCATGTTCTGAGATACCTTAAAGGGACTCCTTCCCTTGGATTGTTCTACTCTAGTAAGAATGATTTGACTCTTACTTCATTCTGTGATGCAGACTGGGGAAAGTGCATTGTTAGCAGATTTTCTTTATCCGGATATTGTATTTTCCTTGGTGACTCTCTGATTTCCTGGAAGACCAAGAAGCAAACCACCGTTTCTAGGTCCTCCTATGAAGCTGAATACCGGAGCATGGCAAGTACAACATGTGAGTTACAGTGGATCCATTACATTCTTTCTGATCTCAGGTTGATTGTTCCTTTACCAATACCATTTGTGTGTGATAATAAATCTGCTTTGCATATCACCATGAATTCAGTGTTTCATGAGAGAACGAAACACTTGGACATAGACTGTCATATCGTCCGGAACTTGTACAAGGATGGTTTTCTGCTTCCTCTTCACATATCTTCTTGCTTCCAACCCGCAGATCTTTTTACTAAAGTATTACATTCACCTCAATTTCTGTTCTTGTTATCCAAGCTCAGTTTGGCAGATTTGCATCATCCCAATTCTGAGCTTGAGGGGAGGATATCAGAGTTAAAGGTTGAGATGAAGGAACCAAGATTTGAGGATTTAGATCCAGGTTGATGTGAATATTAGCAGTTGATTATGTGTAAATACTTCTTAGTTGTGATCAAGGACCGTTTGATAATTAATTGTAAATATAGAGGCTGTAGTGTAATTTGTACAGACACAGTTAATCATTAGCTGTAAATACGTGTTAATTAGTCAGTTATAGTAGGTAGTATCTTGTATAAATATAGAATATACGGTTGACTTGTATAGAGATATATACAGAATTTTCAATACACATTTTTTCCCCCAATTCTTGAAGTTGAATCTCTCTCTCGTTCTTGACTCTAATGGCGAAACCCTAGCAACCTTTTGATTGGCGTTAAAGAACAATTGTATGATGATTTAGAGTTTTTTTTTTTATAACTCTTGGTAATATAAATGTAATTTTAGAGAAAAAAGCGTCTCTTGCGGAATGTATTAAGGCTATATAGGTTATAGTTTCACAAAAGAAATTAAAAAAAAAAAAAATTGGAGGAGGCAGAAACTTAAAATAGTTACACAATTATAGTGTGGAAATAGGTCAGCCGAATAATAGGAAGCTTAAAAAGCCATAAAATTCTATGTTGTTCTTTTACTTTTTTTTTTCTCATTTAAATAAAAACAAAAATTGATGGTGGAAAGAATGAGTCAACTATCTTAAAAACATCAACAACATTGAAAAATGCATACTAACATTAAATCATCTGTAACAAAATTTGACCCTTAAGACATACTCCATTCATTTTAATTTGTATATCGTTTTAGTTTCAAAATGTAGGTCGTTTTACAAATTTTAGGTAAATTAATGACTATTTTTCCAACACCATCAATAAATGATTCTAATCTATTTTTATTTAATATTGTTTATAGTTCCAATGTATATAATGAGGGGTAAAACAGATATTTAATACATAAATTAATTACTGGATGATTGTCTCCTTAGTTTATGTGTAAAGTCTAAAAAGATTTATATTTTAAAATGGAGGGAGTATACTTCTTCTATTCCAAAATTATTCTCTAATTTATTCTTTTACTAATTAGGAAAATAAAATTTAAAGTTAAATAATCATTTCGGAATGGAAAAGATAATAATTTTTAACTCCACTAGCCAGACGCTCCCAACCGAGCACGGCTCGGATTAGACACACCATAAACACCCTCACACTCTTTTGTTCCTTTCTCGTTCACATTAATTTCCTACATAAATAATTGATAAATTGTCCCTTTGAAGCTGAGATTATAGACCACCTAAAGAAGCTTCAGCCAACAGCCAAGAATGTTGAATGAGAATAATTTTTTTTCTTCTTAACCGTGTCTGACCTTTTGTTTATTCAAGATCAGCACGTAGAATATAGACACAACAGCCAAACTACACTTTTCCCCTCCTATATATTTCATTTTTTCTGGCTTTGCGGAGTACTTACGCAGCATCTATTTTTCTTTTTCCCTCCCTCAATTCCACTTTACTTGGAAAGCTTTTATTTTATTCAAAGAAAGCAATTCATCATAAAAAAATAAAAAAAAGCACCATGGCAGAATTGACAGAAGAACAAGTTGCTGAATTCCGTGAAGCTTTTTCTCTGATCGACAAGGATTCTGATGGTACGTTTGTTTCCAGGCTGATCCATATATACTCATTCCAAAATTACTGTTCTCCTTTTCTTTTCTTTTTTTTTTTTTTTCATAAATGCGCAATTACATGTTGTTTTGTTTTCACAAACTGTTTTTTTTTCTTCTATTTGGGTTGCTTTTTTCCTACAACGCCAAACATAATGTGAGGCGGAAGCTAATGAATAAATTAAATTGCAATTCTCTTGCATTATTGTTAGACATTAAGTGAAGCATTTATTTTATTTTTTTAATCATCGAATTTGCGGGGTTAATCAACGTACCAATTTGATTCTGTTGATAGGTATTATAACTATAGAAGAGCTAGCGTCGGTGATGAAATCACTGCATGAACGTCCGACCAAGGAGGAAGTCCGGGAAATGATATGTGAAGTTGATGTCAATGGAAATGGGAGGATTGACTTTGAAGATTTCTTGGCAATAATGGCCAAGAAAATGAAGGTATTCCTAAATCCTAATAAATTAAATTCCTTCTTAACCACGCAAAACGGGAATATATATATATATATATATATATATATTGGAAAAATGAATTAAGGTTCATGAATTTTCAACTTAAAAATTTTCTCTATTCAACGAATCATAGCTAGCTAGCTGGAGCTCACTGTAGAAAATAAATTATTCTAATCCCTTATAATTTATATATTCAAATTTGTGTATGTGTTTTTTCTTGGCATTTTTAAGAAAGTAAACTCCTTTATGAATTGACTTGAATTGGTGATAGCGATGGACTAACTACTTCCGGGAAAAAAAAAGTTGCATAATGTAAATTTGATTCAAGAAGGGCATTGATTTCTTATTATATGTATTAAATTCACAGGAGAACGTGACCGAAGAGTTGAAAGAAGCTTTTAAAGTCTTTGACCGAGATCAAGATGGCTTCATTTCACCAATTGAGGTACTTAAATGTTTTCCTTCCGTACTAAAATAAAAGTATTACTCCCTCTGTCTCAAAATTATTGTCCAGTTTGAGATTTCACGTTTAGTATAATTTGAACTGGAAATGAAAACTCAAACTGGACAATAATTATGGAACGGAAGGAGTATTATATTTCTCAAACATTACCTTTGACTAACCAAAATACATACCGAACAAATTGTGTAGTTACGGAATGTGATGATAAACTTGGGGGAAAGACTAACAGATGAAGAAGCTGAACAAATGATCAGAGAAGCTGATTTGGATGGAGACGGTGTTGTGAGTTACGACGAATTTGTAAGGATGATGTTGGCTTCATCCAATGCTTTCTTTTAATAACTAATTAATGACAACCATCATGTTTATTAAATGTGTAACTATCATTATGGCCAGCCATATTTTAATTTTTGCGTTACGCGGTTCATGATGTGAGGCGTTTGAAAAACTGGATAGTCTATAATTGTATAAACAAAATAAAGTTCCCCGGGTTGAATTTTATATTAGCTAATCACAAAAAATGACATTGACATTTCATCCACTTTGCAATAGAGTCAAACTTCTTCATTTATCTTCATTACTAAACAATATTGCAGAGTGAATAGAGTCAAACTGTATATATATATATATATATATAGTAGTTGTATATAATGATGCATTGATCATCCATCTTTATATCTATACATGAAAATGATGCAGAGAGAATGAATATATACAATCAAAAAATAACGAAGTATCCAAAAAATAACGAAGTATTTTTTATCAAAAAATAATAATAATAACGAGGTATCCATTGTAACCAAATGTCGTATGAAAAACATCATTATAATTAATAATGTAAGGACTTCTATTGAAAAATACGACAAAAAAAATTAGCAATAATATTTTTTTGCATATTGTAAGGTGGTTACCGTCAACAACAATAATTAATCCTCTTACACCTCGACGGGTGGAATAACAAAAATATTATTCTGGCATTTCACTTGTGGATGTTTAAGCTCCAATCGGATTAAGCACACTACCCATAAATAGTACCACTCCGCTTTCATCTTCCCTTATGAGAAAAAGAAACGGATGATCAGCAACAAAACTTAATGGTTTTGTAACTTGTCTTGCGCACTGAAAGAGCAACAAAACGAGTCACGGCCGCAGCTTCTGTACCTTTTTCGTTAACCTCAATAAAACATTTCTGAAAAATACTCGGAATGCGTAGTCCATCGCCACCGGGAGGATCAACCATGTCTTTGAACCCGCCGTGGACAAAAGGCCGGACCAATCCCAAATCTTTTAGAATGCCTATAGCTTCAAAGTCGAACGACATCTTAAACTTGGGAATGAGGAAATCACCTACATTTACGACGTCGTTTTGGTATGTGTTTCTCTAGATAGAAAATCAGCTTGAGAAGTGACCTTTTCCACCAAACCAGGCAACCCGTCTTTGGCAGTAGGAAGGTACCAATACATGGAGAAATTCCGGTCCACATCCTTGCCTTGTCGGTAAGGAAGGCGCAACACTTTGAAACCTCTATAAGCGCTTATATATTTCCTCTCCGTACTAGTCATGAAGGGGGCTTCAACCGTGCTTCCATCCAAGAGGTAAAACTTGTGTTTCTTTGTCAATGATGGACTAAACTTCCTTTCCCAAGCTCCTTTGAAGTATATGGCATTTAAGAAAATCAGCCTCGTATACTCATCGATGTCCTTAGGCTTAAGAAAATCTTTAACCAAACCTTTTGTTTCTTCTTTAGCCCACGCATTCACTTCCTTGATCGCCTCGCCTCGCCGCGCTGCAACTATACCAACCAATTACCAACAGAAATATATATACATTATTATTGAGACTCCAAATATATAGATATTTTATCTATTGTGTACTTTTCTTTTTATACATAAGTTGCATTACCTAACAAGGAAATAATGATCACCAAGATATATAACAAAAATTATACTCCCCCCATTTCAAAATATATGTCGCTAGGGGAGTTTCATAAAGTTCAAAGAGATAATATATATTTGGTTAAAATACTAAACTATCCTCATTTATTCTCAATACAATTCTATTCTCAATATCATTTACTTCTATACACTTCTACTCTTCTACTTTAAATACAGTTATAATTTCCCATGTTGGGGCAATATTGGAAGAAGATGAGAAAGTATGCTTAGATCTGCGAAAATGACATTTATTTTGAAAAAAATTGGTTTTCCTCCAACACATATATTTATACATTTATTTTGAAAAAAATTGGTTTTCCTCCAACACATATATTTTGAAATGGAGGGAGTACTACCTTAGACCTAAAAAAAAATCCAAATTGAGTTTTGGAATGTATATTAAAAATAATACAAATAATGATCTGAAAAACTAAATAATGATCACAACAGTACAAATATCCCCAAGATAATAAAAATTATACTACTTGAAAAAATAATCCATATCGAGGTATGAGAGTACTAACCTTGTCTCGGAAATCAGCTTGATTGGCATGAGACTTATAAACATTAGTGAGGACGTCTTTGAAATGGGATGCAAAAGACAGAGACTGATCAATCCAGACCGCGTTAGCAGATCGCAAATTAACGCCGTCCAATGGGCTACCATCAGCTAATACAGAATCGGCGCATTTGGAGAAGAAAGAATGGAGTTGATCAACGGTGTCAAACTTAAGGAAAGAGAGTAACTCGTCTCTGTTTTTGCCATTGGACCCGGCTACGGTGGTGGCGAGCACAATCTGGAGGGACAACGGCGAGAAGAAACAGTTTTCGCCGGACTCGATCTTCCCTGAGATGATCGGATTTGCTAGTGTCAGCGCAACCGCATTGGGTCTGCTGCTATCAAGTTTCTTAGTCTTGGTATCTCTTTTTCTTTTGATCCCGGCTTCGGATTCATATTGACGACAAGATTGTGGAAGTAGTAAACTGGTGAAACAATTAGCAAAGAATGCAAATTATTTGAGAATCTAAGACAGAGGCACAAGGGTTTTGTACGTTGTTCACTTGTTCTCTATCTATGATGAATAATAAAGGTCACAAATTCTATAAAGCTTTTCACGAAACCTGAAAGCAAACTCGACCAATTTCTATGACACACAAAAAAAAGAAAAAGGAAGAAGATACCTCACCGTTATTGTTCTTCAAATTAAACCCTAAACCCCCCGCAAATTGAAAACTGGCGAACTTTTGACAAACAAAGAAATCAAAGCAGGGAACGTACGACCGCCACTTAATAGAGAAAAATTTTAGAAGGAAACCAGTTATGATAAAAATTCGCACTTGGATTGGATTGGATACCTCTAAAATTATTATACTGCTTTAGGCTCTATTTATAGACCCCCAAAAAAAAAAAAAAAGTAAGGGTAGAAATAGAATTTTAATGGGAGTTTAGAGAGTTTCAACTTTCAAACAGTCCTAGGTTTATTATAATGGGCCTGGTATTATTAATAATCCAGCCCAATCAGTTAATAATCGCGATTACTAATGCTTATATCATCAAGATCACAATATATGGCACAGCAAATAATGAGTTCACATGTATAATTTAAATGAGAATTTGTTCTATAAACTAGTACTATCTCCTTTTGATGATTAGGCTATCCACGCAGTTTATAATTTCTTATAAACCAGGTGGCAATTGAGGTAATTAACTTCTATTTGAAAAACCAGGCCTGAATTCATGAATAGTGGAAATTGGCCTGATCTACAGCATTTGTAATGTAACTGCAGTCAAGAGGGGAAGTGAGCTACCAGGACCTGAGATTGAGCCTGAGGTAGTGGACTTGGGGCAGCATCAATTAGCTTAGCTTGAAGTCAAAAGTTCTAGTGAGAACATCTGGATCTTTGTTGGGATTTTGCTCAATACTACTAGATAGCAGAGAAGGAGGTTCAAGGAGAGAATTCAGAAGAACGAAACAAGTCTTTAGATCAAATTAATCACTTGTTAACTCTTTTAATGGAAAGTACTTTTCGATGTAACAAGAATTGTCATACTCATACGTATCACTTTCTGCAACTCAATGGTAATTAAATCAGAAAAACGTATATAAAACCATTTCCTAGCAACAATTGACAGCAACAAGTTATAACCACCAAGAAATGATATAAGGCTGAAATATTGGTGATCTTCTTGGGAAACAAACTGGGAAAATGAGAAAAAATAAGGAAAGTTTGTATGCATTGATTTTTTTTTTTATTTTGATTTTTCAATAGTACTGGTGTTTTGTTTCAAGTAGGGATTTTGAGCAATTCTTATGTTTTGGATAATTAGAATGTGTTACATTCCATGTTGGAGGATCGATCATGAAGAGACATGGACCTCTTTTTAGGACTTATTTTCCGCCGAATAGTTTCATTGGATTTGGCGTTGGCGTTGGCTGTGGCTAGGGATTTGGATATAACTAATCTTAGCTACTAGAGATAAAATTATTTTTGATATTTTACGGTGATCCTATCACCGTTGATACGTGTATATAGCAAACTCTAATGTGCAAAGTTTGACCGTTGAAAGAGCTTTCCTCCGGTTCATATTTTGCTTTGTAAATTAACGACGTAAAAAATTGACCCTTAATTTCACTCATTCATGGAAGGAAAAGTAGAATATTTTTTTTTAAAAAAAAAAAACTCTAACTTAGAGTGGTACTCAAGACCTTTTTTATGCTTATAAGGTGGAGAAGTTAAATCGACTGTCCAGATTTTGGGACTTTTAAGAGAATTATTATTTACGATTATAAAAAGATCATATTCGCTTTTCACTGTCTGTTATTTGCGTGGAAAAACTACTTTCATCAATTGGTGTACAGTACAAATTCTCCTTTTTTAACAAGTTACAAAAATTTAAGAACTGGGGGAAGAATTTTGACGGGGGATATATACATTACAAATTTACAATACATGAAGTGGAGTTTGGTTGCTCCCACTGGCTGGTATAGATGCTCTCCGATGATGTATGTTACGAATCGCCCCATCTAAGTTCTTCTTTTCAACTCTATTTATACATCTATCTCTAATACGTCCCTAAAACCAGAAGAACTCATGTCCTGTCTATTAATTTCGGCTATGAAATTTTTTTTTATTTTTCTTTTGTTGCTTGTCACGGTTTCCGGAGCTTTGCCCCGACTAATTCGTTGGTCGACCCGGGTCTCACACCTGGCTGTGGTGGATGAGTCTCCCAACAAGAATTTTTTGCAGCCACAAGATTTCAAATCCGAGACCTTGTTTAAGCGACATCAAGCTGCTTACCACTTGTGCCAACCCAGTTGGTGGCTATGAAAATTTCTTAATGGCGTGGATCAACAGCCATGACACTATTGACGTGTTTCATGGAAAGCAGTGCGAAGGTGAAGATCGATCTGCCTTGAATGCAAAAAAAAAAATGTTATATTTCCTCAAATCTTAGGTGGATAATGATTTTGGGAGAGAAGGAGTATATATAATACACCCACGACTTCCATCTTCCCCACAACTTTTGTTTCCGGTCAATTCTCTTATTCATCACCTGGAAACTGGACAAACCCGTAGATATTTTCTTAAGTAAAGTAGGGTTTCTATTTTTCCTCCTTTTTTTTTTTTAACCCTTGCGGTCAAGGCTAGCTTCCAATGGAAACATTGCAGGAGGAGGCGGCTGGTGGTTTATGTGAATTAAGTTGAGCCATGGCGGAGACTTGGGCTGCTGAATTTGCTAATGTTAGAAATCAGATGCAAGCCCTGGAAGACAGCCTACATTCAACGTTAGAATCTCCTCTTACAGATGCTTTGACCAACCGCAAGGTCGATGCTGCCAATGATATCCGTAGTTTTCTAATTACTGTTGGTGGATTCCGCTCCTTCCAACTCCACTTCACCAAAAGTCCACCTCAAATCCACCATCACAAAGCTGTGGGATGATGAGTTTGACCACCACCAACTAATTAATGCCAATCGTGAATTGTCATTCTCAACTTGGTTGCCTTGTTTCTATGATAAGTTGTTTCTTTACCTGGAACAAGAGTGGAACTGGTGTTCTCAAGCTTTTCCCGAAGATTACACCACATTGGTTCCAAATCTACTGATTCAAACAATGATGTCTACTGCCAAAAGCTTTGAATCCCGTGTCAACCTTGTAGATGTACCAGAAGGTGTCAAACTCCGAAACAAACATCTGGATGCACTGATTCAACTACACAGCATGACGGAAACCTTTGATCGTAAAATTCGGCATTTGTTTCGCGATGTTCATCCGAATCTCTTGCTGGATACACTGAATTCCATCTACCTTCCGTACGAATCATTTAAGCTGAGGTATGTTCGAATGGAGCGCGCTGTGCTGTCTTGTGAAGTCGCTGCCCGAATACTCGGTCTTAGGGGATTTTCTTCATTTATAAGTTGTTCTGGTGGTGTTCAAAGAGTTGATGAACTTATAACTGAAGCCGTGCGAAAAATGACGGATTCCATCCCACAGGTCATACTAGTTGTTGAAAAGGCTTTCGAAAGATGCATCAACTTCACAGGAGGATCCGAGGCACGCGAGCTCGTCCTTGTTCTGGATGACCTAATGCAACAATATGTATTAACTTTTCAAGAAATTCTAAAAGCATTAAGGATTCTTTGTGGGGTAGGCAAGGATCATCATCTTGTTGGAGTACACATAAAGGATTTGTCGAACCAGGAGGAATATTGGTGTTTTGTCCAAGCTACACTACAAATTCTCCCAGTGGCAAATAGTTTGTCTAGAAGCTTTTCAAAGTTTGGACACTCTATGTACCACACTCTTACTGGAATAAGAAAAGATCTCTCTAGTTTATCCTTTGGCTGGAGCATTGATCGAAATATTTTACATGAACTCATTGATCCTGCACCGGATGTAGGATCATGGTTACAGAATCCTGCCTCGGGTTTAGCATTTTTAAGACTTGTGGGACTCCCTGATAAGGCTCGGAAAGTATTCAACTTACTTGAGCGTGAAGATTATTATGCTTACGAAGTACTTCCGCTTACTCCCACCCGGGTGGAAGCGTTTTCAGATGCAGTTAATGAACTTGTTTATGAGGTTCTTACATCTCAAGTAGAGCAGCAATTCAAGGGCCTGTCTCGCTTGCCGGTATGGACGTCGTCAACTGTGGATGATGATGATGAAGCAAGTGCCGTCTTCCCTCAGCCTTATGCGACCAATGTTGGCGAATATCTTGTCACTTTGTCTCAGAAAATAGATGGAGTTTCTGAGGGCATTCGCAACGGTATTGATCCCGATGCTGATGATGCCAATTGGCTCGCAAGGAAAGCCGAGAAGCTTGCAACTAAGTGGAAAAGCAAGGTCGAAAAGGCTGCCGTTGCCCTTTACATGGAGCAATTGCGGGGTATCGAGTATTTAACGGATCGCGGAGCTCATCAGCTCTCTGTTGATATTGAGTACTTGAACGATGTCCTTGATAATATGTCGAAATGGACTCATTCAGTCCTCATTAGGCTTTACCATTGCTTAACAGACCCAAGAGATGAGCTTGAGGACACGGTGAAAATTTTAAGTGAACATGATCTTCCTACTGCTAACCGTGTTTCCAAGTTGATGCGCCTATGTTTGGACGAATGATGGTTCCAAAAGTTGGTTTTAGTATATCAGGGCAAGATCAAATGGTTTTTTATTCTTTATAGAATGTCATCAGGTTCCTGGTGTCCAGTTAATTATATATGTATCCCCTGTATGCTTATCTCACTAGCTCTTTTCTTTTCTATCCCCTTGCAATATTGATGACAATGGTTGCCACGAATTGTACTACAATATTTGATTTGCTATGTTATGATAGTAGCATGACAATAATCATGCTCGAATTATGTAAATATAATTTTGATTAATTTTTCCACATAAGACTCGTCCCACACCATTCTAGATCATCAGCATCAACATCAACATATCCCCAACCAAGTTGGGTTCTAGGGTCAGTTGTATGCATCCTCACCGTTGTAATTATACAAAGAGGCCGTTTTCGTTATAACCCAAGATACATATTCATATATTTATTTTCAACACAGAGCTAAAAGAAGTTTTAGTGTTCTACTAAGATATTTAGTGATGAACTTTGTTGCGTGAATGGATGTCATTGATCTTTGGATTAATATCAAAAATACCCCCAAGATTTAGTCCATTATCAAAAATCTTTTTGCCTTTGAATAAATTATCAAAAATCTCTCTTGATTGGCAAACCTTGCATGTCAACCGGGAAAACACACAAAATGACCGAAAGCCTTCTTAATTTCAGGCGAACTCTTTAAAATAGAATTTCGTTTTTATTTCCTTGAACATTTGTTAAAATCATTTTTTTTGTCATAAAAATCAATGAATCTATGGTCTCATCGCCTCTCCTTCCTAATAATTTTTGTTGCTGATGTCATAATCCTGCATCATTTTTTTTCCCCGTAGGATTAGATTTGATAGTTGAGTCACCGATTAAGGAGTTTAACGATATTTATCCAAAATCAGAGGAGGTTTTTGACAATGGACTGAACCTGGGGGTGTTTTCTGATATATATTTACTTCAAATTTACGGATGTTTAATAGTAATTTTTATCTGGTGTTTTCTGTACTCGACAATTCGTCTAAATGGCCGGGCAATCTTTAGTCTCTCCACCGTCGCCGCCACCGCCGCCGCCTAACCTAGACGATTACGCACCGTCGGCCACCGTCATCCCATTCGACCGCCCAATCCCTCTCCTGCGCGGACCACTGAAGACAAGTCCGTCAGACAATCCGGAAGCTGGCCCCTATATTCTGGCGTTCAAGGACCCGAAGAAATGGGCCTCCGCTTACAAGGCCTGCGAGGCCCAAATTCTCCAGCAATGCGAAACCGGAGCTCGAATTGGCTGCTCCATCGCCGCATCCGATAAATGCAAACCGCCGTGGTGGAAAAACCTAATTGTTGGCGGCGCAGCCGGCAAACAGGATTTTGCGGAAAGGGCGAAATGCGAAGAACGCGAAATGGAGGCTTGTATCGAAGCTTCCAAGGGTAGATGCCGGGAATTCGCTGAGATGAAGTGTTTGACGGCGTTTAGGGAGGCCAGAGTCGCCGTCAAAGGGTTGGATTTGCCGGCAAACAGAAAGGAGGTCGCCAAGTTGTTGTCTTGGGTGTGTTTGGAAAATAGTAGGAGGGAAATGTTGAAATCAGATAGCTCTTGGGTTAAGTTCAGGAGTCGATTCGAACTTTGTAGCTGTAAAGGGAGTGATTTGTTGGGATCTGGCAATGTGAATGATATTGATGAATATGTGAAACAGAAGTTTTAGAATCAGAAGGAGTTGATTGTAGTGATATTTGGTTCTGTTCACTTGGTAAAAGTTGCTCTTTATAAGCATAAAGATTCAAGTTTTGATGTACGCTTTTACTGATTGAGTGTGATTAATTCAGTATCTGGTTTCATAGGACTATTTTAACTGTTACAACTGTTAATTGATGAACTGCAATGGATTTGTGAAACTGACAAAATGATGTCCTATAGATTTGGGGATTCCAAGTGTTGTTTCAAGATAGGTGATTTTAGATTTCGCAAACGAAGAACTCGATCAAACTCTTGATACTTGATGGTGCTTGTGGAAAATGTGTAAGATAAGAGCTATGAAGCATTGGGCAATTCAGTTCCTGCTAGGTGATGAAGCCAGAATGTAGGTGATTTCTAGAATGGCAGTCTTCTTGAACAAGTATAGATGTTGTTTTCCAGCACTGAATTGTGATACCCTTTACCAATTTGGTCCTAAAAGCAGAGTCGCCAGAGTTTTTTTCTAAAATGACCCTATCTAGTTCCAGATTTCCAGTTACTATTGCATAAGCTAGAAAAGAGTGAATTTGACATCCTTTCAGGTTAGCCAAAAGGCAAAAAGCCATTATTGCCACGAAGCTGATGTTATCTTTTCTAACTAGAGTTCTGCTCCCTGCGTCCTGTACCTTCAGTTACGATACCCCTTTTAACAGCTAAATGCATCATTTCCCTTGGACCCTATGGACCATTAAAACCTGTTAGCTACAAAGGAATTTACCTGAAAGTTAGTCATTTGTGAAGAAAAACAATATTATTTGTTCCCTTTTACCGTTGCTAACTCAGAGTGTGTATAATGTATTCATCCATGACGCCATTTGGTTTAGGTATTCCTCCATGAAACCGTTAGGGTGCCAACTGCCAAGATACCAACTACAATCTAGTGATTGTTTAGTAGATTGATGATGAATGTTATATATGTCTGTCAGGTTGACTCGTGAGTTGTGAGTCTTGATTTTTTACCATAGTAGTACTATGTTGGAAATGAAAACAACACGACACCAAGTAATTTCTAATGAATTAATATCCAAGTTTTTGGTTGTTATAATAGTCGTGTCAAGACTGGTGTACTCGTACTACCTACATTTCTATTTTATCTGTCCATTTGAGCTTTTGCAGAGTCATTTTCTATCTATATTTACTTGATCCAGCAGTAATAAAGAATTTAAACTTTAAACCTTACCACAACTAGTGGTAGACATTTCATTCAATTCAACATCTACTAGGGTGAATGTCGTGTAGGGGTGAAATGCAATTGTGATTTGTATTTGGCGAAATGTGTAATATTGCTCCAAACGTATCATGTTAGTCTTGCCAATGTAAAACTGTCAGCACTCGAGTGTTAAAACTGTCTAATTTGTACCTATTACACGGAGTCGACAGATCAGCAGCAGGCTGGTTCTGCTTGTAATTTGGCAGTACGTGGGTTGCGTTGGTTCTCTCAATCGACATTGTGATGAACAATGAAGCTTGGTTATCGGCAACTCAAGTATAGCATCTATCCTAAATCGTGTTCCATATGCCAAAAGTTAATTAATTGAAATTTTTTCAGGATTGCTAAAAGATGGTCAATTCCTGCTGTCTCTCTGGCCATGATGTTGATACACACACACACACACACTTGATGATCGATGTTGCTAATCCAGTGACATCATAGTTATTAACCTGAACTTCGATGATCAACTGATTCATTTCCTTAATACTAATGACATTTAGGTGGCCAACTTACATTGCAGGTAAACACAAGAAGTACTCCAGATAAGCTTGTATTTGTCTAAGACCATGAGGTTGACTTTTGAGTCTTCATTTTAATGCAACAATAGTACGTCGGAAATGTGGGAAATTGACAATAAATGACACATGATTATCAAAGTGGTTATAGTACTAGTTAGTTACGTACTCACGCTTTGGTCTGGTGTACACGTATTAATTTCTTTGTTGGAAAAACCGTGCAGTCTACTAAAACCATGACAGAAATGGTTGTTCATTTTGCATTTGGTTGGTTGTACACGTATTACTTCTCGATGGTTATGCTCTTGCTGTTGCACTTTTCATGTGTATTTGGAATTTCTCGTACTCAAATCTCTCCTAACAGGAGATCAAATGTGTATCCTGTTCGAAAGATAAATATTTGTTAGAGAAGTTTGCTTTATTTTCAAAAAAGAGTCCACTATAACTAAATGAAATATGTTATATAGTAAATAGAAAGACATAATAATTAACCTTACACCATCCAGGGGGTCACACTTTAGAATTTAGGGAAGAAATATACTCCCTCTGTCCCAAAATTATTGTCCAGTTTGAGATTTTACTTTTAGTTCAATTTGAACTAAAAATGAAAACTAAAATTGGACAATAATTATGGGACGGAGGGAGTATATTTTTTCCATCTCAAAATTATTGTTCAGTTTGAGATTTCATTTTTATTTCAATTTAAACTAAAAATAAATATTTAAAATGGATAATAATTTTAAAACGGAGGGAGTACTTGATTTGTGTGGGGCTTTTTTCGCTTCCTTGAAAAGTACATCGAAAGCAAGTGCGATCCGATTCGAAAAAGTGTTGAAAAGATTGTCTTTGCAAAATCCAGTGAATTCAAAAGGGGTGTGTTTCATGCGTGTGGACTGTGGAATCCACACTCCAATTCTATATACATGACGCAAGACGCAAGTTCCGTAACCAACGCCAACGTATACGATATGAGATGAAGTCTAGAAATTGCACCGTAATTTCTCCAATGACAACCACGCCATTTCAAGTCTTTTTTTTTTTTTTGTTCTTTTATCATTTATCATCACATCAACAACCGAAATGTTTGATTGTCCATTTGGAATACACTCAAAGTGATAGCTCTTTGATGGAGACATTAAAACAACAGACACAAACGTCAATAAGACGAGGTAAAATCGAGCTGCCTAAGCAATTACAGCATCGTACTAAGAGGTGGAAAAAGAAGGCAATGAAATTGCCAAATGGTGATCAACATTACAACAGTGAGAAGAAGACCCGAAGTCTTCCGAGTCCGTCGTTTTGCAAACTACCAAGAAACTAAAACCGAACAAACTCTCTCACACAGACGTTTCCGGCTACTTGTTCTTTTTTCTAACATTCACACACTTAAAATGGTTAGGACTTGGGACTTCCGATGGTGACGATCAAATACTCGGCATTTCTTACTTTACAAGCAGGCAAGCACCATGAAATTAAAGGCAGTCTAAGAATTGACGTTCATAAATATATGTGAAAATATTGCAAGTGCTTCAGGTTGAAGTAGTACCATAACAATCCAGCTGCATCGTTTTCTATATTTTGAAAAAGTTAGAATTTGATAGATACTGCACCCTAAAATGTAAACCGATTCTTCCAAATACTTATTATTAAGAATGACTTTCTTTTTTCATGTAAATGACTTCGATATTAAGTATTGCACCACGGCACATTGTTGTCATAAAGGAAATACGAAAAATAATAATCAAGAAATGTCCGAGAATTTTACAAGATAATGAGTGAGAGTCAACGAGAAACGGTGATGTTTGATAGACACGACACACGTAGTATGCACGTTCTTTGAGATTATCTAATTAAGAACTGGGGAGTAAGATAAAGGAAGAAAAAATTGTCTGTCCAAATCTATTCGTGTTTTGAATTTACGTACATGAACTAGTGTCACTCCCCTTCACAGTATGAACGGTAAATTTTACTGATTTGACTATTTTTATTGAACAAAAAAAAATGAAAAGAGTAAGAAATTTGTTAATGAAGAGAATATTATTATCAAAAAAGATTATATTCGCGTGCATCCCTTACTCTATGCATATAGGTGACAGAATTAGAATTCGCCCGAAGTTTGACCTTCTCCAATGAAGTCGGAGACGAGGAAGGAGTAAAAATAGAATCAAGAAAGGAATACGATTTATTTTAACCATTAGCTAAACTGTTACAAAACTTTTACAGACGATTCCGGCAGCCTTTATGCTATTTTGGCCAAACCGACTAAGAAATGAGAAATTACAGTTTAGTCCTGTAATTTTTTTTAATCGAGTTCTATTCTTAATCCCGGGTCCTTCGTCTAATCATCGTCGATATAGGCGGGCTAATTGGTTATTTTAGCATACAAGGTCCCCCAACAGACAGGCCCAGAAGGAAGACAATCAAATGTCAAAAGTGCAATAAAATACAAAATAGCCGGAAAACCAATAGAATTTTCTTTGCATCCAGACTAGCCACCTGCAATTTTCAAACATTTTTTTCGTTATTATTCAAGTCTTCATCAGTTGCAACCAGTAATAAAATCTTGCCAACCAAGTCTTCTAACAAGATGTCAGAGATCAAATTTCGTAGAAGTTGCTTAATGAATAAGTACGTGGAACAGGACAAGATTCATTAATCTTGGAGTTCATAGTCTAAATCATATGAGTCCATCTTTGTTATCGAGAACACTAGATCATTTTGTTTCTTAACCCCAAAAAGAGGAAAAAAGTAAAAATGGAATTCAAATTTATTCAGCTCACAGTTTGCAGAAGCGTCACAACATTGTGTTGTTGAGACTTGAAAACGATGGGCCTGGATTTGGGCAGGTTTATCGGTTTCTCCTTAGTCGGTTGACCTATTAGACCATTACTCTGGCAATATATAGACATGTAGAAGGAGATAATCCGGAATCTGCTTAAGCATCAACAGCTTAAGCCTTAAAGTAGCAGCTTGAATACAGAGGAAAAACAGTAGTCATGAAACTGTATACAGCGTAATCGGATCGACTTCGCCAATAGTTAAGTTTTAATTTGTGGACACAGTCATCAAAATGGAGTATAAAACCAATCAATATACTTCCAATGAAAAGAAGAGTTAGTATGAGTCTTCGAAATGAGTGTTCTTTAAGAAAGGATTTAAAGTGTTGATTATAGTACGGGAAGTTTCTTAGTATTTTCAAGTTTCCCTTGGCCTCCGCGAGTATAAAGGTGGTACCATTCAGCAATTCAGAATGAAGAAGTTCTTTCATACAAAAGAAAAAAACAGAAAAAAAAAAAAAAAGAGAAGAAGAACTTCTAAACTATCTTTTCCTAGCCTTTTTTCTCCTGCGGTGAGCTTTAAAATGGCAAGCAAATTGAATTCGTACCACAGTAAATATGGGACATTGAAGTCATTGTTGGCAAACATTGGCAATCTCACCAGATCCAAAGCGCATAAGCGATGGCGAATTGCTTACCTAGCAATATGCTTTTCTATGTCTCTGTCAAAAACAGTACTATCAAGGGCAGGTACCTATGGAGCATTTTGGAAGTATGGCTCCCCTTCTTTCACTATCATTGAGGTAGAGCCAATGATAGATTTTCGGCGCCTTGATCAACAATTGTTATCATCAGATTTTGCATTGCCACAGAGGGGTAATGCAAATGGCTCTTCCCTTGCCAACATTGACCAAAACTTGCTCGCAGAACTGGTGAAGAACAAAAACTTGGAATACTTTGAAAGCTTAGGCAGGGTGGAGGGCCTGGCAAAAACTCTGAATACAAACTTGGACAACGGAGTCAAAGGTGACGAAAATGATATAAATGCAAGGCGCGACTTGTTTGGTTCCAACACTTACCAAAAACCACCTCCACTTGGGCTACTTTACTTTATCATTGAAGCCTTGAAGGATACTACCATTCTCATCCTCCTTGGCTGTGCAGCGCTTTCACTTGGCTTTGGTATCAGAGAGAACGGAGCAAAAGAAGGTTGGTACGAAGGCGGCAGCATCATTGTGGCTGTCTTTCTTGTTGTGGTAGTTTCCGCGGGCAGCAATTTTCGTCAAGAAAGACAGTTTGACAAGCTCTCAAAGATAAGTGACAATATCCAAATTGATGCTGTCAGAGATGGAAGGCGCCAAAAGGTTTCCATTTTCGATATTTTGGTGGGAGATATCGTCTTCCTCAGCATAGGAGATCAAATTCCAGCAGACGGGGTCTTCATAGACGGGCACTCCCTCCAGGTTGACGAATCAAGTATGACCGGAGAGAGTGATCATGTACAAGTTGACTCCACTCAGAATCCATTCCTAATCTCTGGTTCGAAAGTAGCAGATGGTTATGGAAGAATGCTTGTGACATCGGTAGGAACCAACACTTCATGGGGAGAAATGATGAGCTCCATCACTCGCAATTCCAATGAGCAAACGCCGTTACAAGCACGCCTAAACAAACTAACCTCGTCCATTGGTAAAGTCGGTCTAGCTGTAGCATTTATCGTGCTGATCGTGCTGCTGGTACGGTATTTCACTGGAAATACACAAAAGGATGGGAAAACAGAATACCAAGGATCTAAGACGAATATAAACGATGTATTCAATTCCATTCTGCGTATTGTTTCGGCTGCAGTCACTATTGTAGTGGTTGCGATTCCTGAGGGGCTCCCGCTGGCTGTAACACTAACACTGGCTTACTCAATGAAAAGAATGATGGCTGATCAGGCAATGGTCCGAAAGCTTTCAGCTTGCGAGACCATGGGATCAGCAACAGTAATATGTACCGATAAAACGGGAACATTAACATTGAATCAGATGAAAGTAACCAAGTTTTGGTTCGGGGACGAACACATTGCAGAAAGGTACAAGGACCTGATTCATGAAGATGTCCTTGAAATGTTATACCTAGCCATTGGTTTGAATACCACAGCTAGCATCTACAAATCTGAATCAGGATCCGGCGTACCCGAGTTTACAGGTAGCCCAACTGAGAAGGCAATCTTATCATGGGCTGTCCAGGACTTGAGCATGGATATGGACAAAGTTAAAAGAAATTACTCAATCATTCACGTCGACACCTTCAATTCAGAGAAAAAAAGGAGTGGGGTATTAATACGGAGGAAGGCTGATAATACTCATCAAGTACACTGGAAAGGAGCAGCGGAGATTCTATTAGCCCTGTGCTCAAGTTATTATCAAAGCAATGGAGACCTGAAGCCAATCAATGAAGAACAAAGAACACAATTCAAGAAGATTATTGAAGGAATGGCAGCAAGCAGCCTCCGATGCATTGCATTCGCTCATAAACAGATTACAGATGCAGAAATGCAACAAAATGAAAACCCGAAAAGGCTAAAAGAAGATGACTTGACCTTACTTGGAATAGTTGGCATCAAGGATCCATGCAGACCAGGGGCAAGGAAGGCCATTGAAACTTGCAGGGCTGCTGGAGTAGACATCAAAATGATCACAGGAGATAACGTCTTCACCGCGAAAGCAATCGCCACAGAATGCAGAATCCTGGAGCCTAATCATCATCATCATCAGCAACAACAACAAAACAGCTGGGAAGTTATCGAAGGCGTCCAATTCAGAAACTGCACAGAAGAAGAGAGAATGCTGAGAATCGACGAAATCCGGGTCATGGCGAGATCATCCCCATTCGACAAGCTCTTAATGGTACAATGCCTAAAACAAAAAGGCCATGTCGTGGCAGTCACCGGGGACGGCACAAACGACGCCCCTGCCCTCAAAGAAGCTGATATCGGACTTTCCATGGGGATTCAGGGCACCGAAGTCGCGAAAGAGAGCTCCGACATAGTCATCCTGGACGACGATTTCGCCTCCGTAGCCACAGTCCTGAAATGGGGTCGATCCGTTTACAACAACATCCAGAAATTCATTCAATTCCAGCTCACAGTAAACGTGGCAGCCCTCGCAATCAACTTCATCGCCGCGGTTTCTGCCGGAGAAATTCCCCTGACGGCGGTTCAATTACTCTGGGTAAACCTGATTATGGACACATTGGGTGCTCTGGCGCTCGCAACAGAGCGGCCAACCAAGGAGCTTATGGATAAACCGCCCGTCGGCCGAACCGAACCGCTGATTACGAAAATCATGTGGAGAAATCTGTTAGCACAATCATTGTACCAAATTATCATCCTACTGACACTGCAATTCAGGGGGAAATCCATCCTTAACGTCAATACAGGGGTGAAAGATACCATAATCTTCAATACGTTCGTGCTTTGCCAAGTATTCAATGAATTCAATTCGAGGAAACTGGAGAAGCAAAATGTGTTCGAGGGTCTTCATAAAAACCGGCTGTTCGTCGGGATTGTGACGGTGACGGTCGTGCTTCAGTTCGTGATGGTTGAATTTCTGAAGAAATTTGCGGATACGGAGAGATTGAAGTGGAACCAATGGATGATTTGTATTGGAATGGCAGCTTTGACTTGGCCGATTGGATTCGTGGTGAAGTTGATACCCGTCACTCCAAAGCCGTATTTGAATTTGTTAAGAAGCATGCGTTCAAGGTGAGCCTGAGCCATATGATGTTTGCTTTGCTGACTTTCAATGGATTGGACGATTGGACCGCCAGTGTTATTTTCAAAGCACACTTTCCGCCTTTTTCAGTTTGAAGAAGAGATTGAAGTTGATGGAAAGCTTTCAATAATAGTTTCAAAGTTTGACAATGCTTCTTTTTTTCTTTTCTTTTCTTTTTTTTCCCTTTTCCCCATAGAATCCACATTTGGCAACAGGTTCCTTAGCTGAATTTTTAATAATGTGATTACATTTTTGTTTTCGAAAAATAAATTATTTTGTTATTGAATTATTTTTCGAAACAAATAGTAGTATTTTAAGCTACATTGGTTCATTGCATATGGGCTACCATGATGATACTTGTATCCTATTTTTTTCCTCTCTTATTTTTTTTTTGTGGTCAAAATCATTTGGACATTCTAGTTTATCAATTGATTATCTTGGACTAGAAAAGGCAAAAATAAAATACATCAACCAAAAATTGTGTGTTTGTGTGTGTGAATGTGCTTTTTTTAATGTACTCCACCAAAACAAATTCTGGTAGATGAAATAAGGACAATATCTACTTTTAAATCAAGATGTAACCTTATAAATGATGAAAATATACTAATACTCAATTGTGTGTGATATCTGTTACGGTTATAAATTGTAGCTTAGGTGACGGGGAATCAGGAATAAATGGAAGCAGTATTCAATCCAGTGGCTGCAGATTTGGAGTCCAAACTATTGAAGAAAATTCAAACTCCTGGCACGAATTTGAACCATCGACCTCATGCAGACCGTTCCAGTCTCTCTGCTAGGTGTGTTAATTAGCTACACTTTTTAAGTCCAATTAACGTTTTTTTGTTTTGTTCAATCTCGTAAAACTATTGTATTAAATTTTTATTTTTATAAAAAAAAAAAAAAAAAACACATACACACACACACACATCTAATTCAATGACAACTGTAGCGTATATACAAATAATTTTCTTCGACAAGATCAACCTAAGCACCCAAGGAAGCCTACAATAAATCCATAACAATCTCCGTCTGAATTAAGATGAATCAGAGTGAATCCACATTGTCCTGTTACTGATAGTACTACAACATTTGACAAATATTTCGATGTCTTCGATTGATCAATCATTCTGATCTTCATCAAAATACAGTAAATTAAGCTATTCAGACATAAATCAATTAAGACTACAGGTGAAAAAAAAAATCACAAGAAGATGAGTTTACCGCCGAACCTGATTCTGAGCCCTGCGAATCCTGAATGGTTAAACAAAGGCGACAACGCTTGGCAACTCATTTCAGGCACTCTAGTCGGATTACAAAGCGTTCCGGGACTCGTCATTCTATACGGCAGCATTGTTAAGAAGAAATGGGCCGTCAATTCAGCTTTCATGGCCCTTTACGCATTCGCCGCCGTCCTGGTTTGTTGGGTCGGATGGGGCTACCAATTGTCTTTCGGAGACAACTTCATTCGGTTTCTGGGCAAACCCGATACTGCATTGAGTCAAAAGTTTCTACTCAGGCAAGCATTTGCGGGCAGGTTTCCGAATGCAACCATGGTTTACTTTCAGTTCGTGTTTGCCGCAATCACCCTGATTTTGATTTGCGGCGCGGTTCTCGGGAGGATGAATTTCTATGCCTGGATGTTGTTTGTGCCGCTGTGGCTCACTTTCTCTTATACGGTTGCGGCTTATAGTATTTGGTGTCCTGACGGCTGGTTATTCAGGCTTGGACTGATTGATTATTCCGGCGGATTCGTGATTCATCTTTCTTCGGGCGTTGCTGGCTTCACAGCGGCTTATTGGGTAAGTAACAAAAATAGTATTCCCCCCTGTCCCAAAATTACTGTCCAGTATAGATTTTCAGATATAGTGATTGTCCAGTATGGATTGGGACAGAGGCAGTATCTGACTGAAAGGGCTAATTGACTCTTGATGTTATGTGTGCTTCAGGTCGGTCCAAGGGCTAGTAAGGATCGGGAAAGATTTCCGCCGAACAATATCTTGCTTATGCTTGCCGGGGCAGGGTTGCTGTGGATGGGCTGGACGGGATTCAACGGTGGAGATCCGTACGCCGCGAGCATAGACGCGTCGTTGGCTGTCATTAACACGCATATCTGCGCTGCCACAAGCTTGCTCACTTGGACATTTTTGGATATTCTGTTCTTCGAGAAGCCATCAGTTATTGGTGCTACTCAGGGCATGATCACTGGCTTAGTCTGCATCACCCCTGCTGCTGGTAATTCACTATCTTTTCTGTGTCGTAAAATCTTAATCCCGTTTGCCTGAGTTTAAGTTGGTAATTGCATATAAATTTTGGCTTAAAAATTAGGAATTGTACAAGGCTGGGCAGCTATCATTATGGGAGTAATGTCGGGAAGCATTCCATGGTTCACAATGATGGTTTTGCACAAGAAAATCTGGCTGCTGAAACAGGTGGACGACACGTTAGCCGTGTTCCACACGCACGCCGTGGCAGGTAGCTTAGGCGGGATTCTGGCCGGAGTTTTCGCGAATCCTAAACTCAGCAGGCTGTTCTACAATGTGGATAGTTGGCCACGGTACATTGGTCTGTTTTACGGCTTCCACGACCGGAAGTTCGAAGCAGGATTCCGGCAACTGTCCGTCCAGTTGTTGGGCATTGCATTTGTTACCGTGTGGAATCTTGTGATGACAAGTCTAATTTGCTTGCTGATCGGATTAGTCACACCTCTTAGGTTGCCTGAAAAGGATTTGAATGAGGGCGACGAAGCTGTTCATGGTGAACAAGCCTATGCTTTGTGGGGAAATGGGGACAAATGTTAAGGAACAAAATGTCAAATAATTAGTCCCCGTGTATCGATTTAGGCTTGGATTTTAAACTGGAGAAACAATTCGAACTAAGTTCAAATCCGGTAAACCGGGGAGCCGCGAGCATATATATTTTGCTGCAAAAATTCTTAGACGTAACAATCACGTCGTGTTTATTTCTTTATTATATACGAAAAGAAGAAATTTTTGTATTTACATATCAATATTATTTTTTTCCGAATTGAACACATCTTTATGATTCATCTTGGTGTTCACTGCTCAATACGCGTTGACCAGCAAGGTTCATATGATTTTTAATTAGAAACACGTCACTTTTAAATATGTGTCGTAGTACAAATTATCATCCCCAAAATTCTGAATCGAGTCAGAACATTTTAGCAATGTTTGGGTTCCGCTTTAGGAAAACTAACCAGGAAAAGAGTAGCTGTAAATATTAGAAACTCAGCGCAGGAGCGAAAAAACTCAACAGAAAATCTACCACCTCTGATCTGTATGGAGAAATTAAAATTGTATGTATTCCCTAAACTATTTTTGGACAGTTCAAAGGTTCTAGACTTTTAGTACAAGGCTCCGAAAATGTTGGATGTGCAAATGTATCTTTGGTCATAAACACTTAAGATTCAATCAGCGGTTTAAGTCATCTAAGACAGGCAAAAAACCAAGCATGCTTTTCCCCTGGAATCCAGCTACAGCCAACAAACACATGACATTATTTAAGGCTGGAATTTTCAAAGTCATTAATCAGAAAACTAATAAGCTCAAAATCGAAAAAGATTTTTTCAAGGCGATCTCAACAAACGGTCCCTTCAGTTGTCTAGGCCGGAGCTGAAGATGGATCAACTTCCAGCAAACCTCCTGCCGGATCAATCCAGCCCAGACTGGATGAACAAAGGCGACAACGCATGGCAGCTCACGGCGGCAACGCTAGTTGGGCTTCAATGTGTACCGGGCCTAGTCATTCTGTACGGAAGTATTGTTAAGAAGAAATGGGCCGTTAATTCAGCTTTCATGGCGCTATACGCATTTGCTGCGGTCATGGTTTGTTGGGTAATGTGGGCTTACAGAATGTCGTTCGGCGATAAATTACTACCTTTCGTGGGTATACCTAATGTGTCGTTGGACCAAAAGTTTCTCCTTCAGAAGGCTTTCCTTGGGGCTTTCCCAAATGCTACAATGGTGTATTTCCAATTTGTTTTCGCGGCAATAACGGTGATCTTGATCGCCGGAGCTTTGCTCGGAAGAATGAACTTCCGGGCGTGGATGATATTTGTCCCGCTTTGGCTAACTTTCTCTTACACCATTACCGCGTTTAGCATTTGGTGCCCTGATGGTTGGTTGTCAACCATGGGGATCATCGATTTCGCCGGCGGCTATGTCATTCATGTTGCTTCAGGAGTTGCTGGTTTCACGGCTGCTTTCTGGGTAAAATTTCATCCATCAAATTCTTGTGGTTACATTTCATTTCATCGCATTTTGTGTGACATTCTTTCATCATTACTTTTTTTTAATAAAAAAATTACTTTTCCTTTGTGCCTCCTCCATATTATTTTGTAAAGGTTGGGCCTAGGTCCGTAAGAGATAGAGAGACGTTTTTCCCAAACAACATGTTGTCCATGCTTACTGGGGTGGGCCTTCTTTGGTTGGGATGGACTGGATTTAATGGCGGTGGCCCGTTTGCTGTTAGCACTGATGCATCATTGGCAATCCTGAATACGCACGTTTGTACCGCCACTAGTTTGCTGACTTGGATCAGTTTGGATATGATAGTCTTCAAGAAACCATCAGTTCTGGGAGCTACTCAAGGCATCATCACTGGCTTAGTTTGCATTACCCCTGCCGCTGGTACAGTTTTTTCCCTATAATCAATTCATTGTGCTTTAACATTTACCAATTAAGTGCTCGTATCAGTTTTAACTGTGATCACGGTTCGAATCCAGATATGTGTATGCAACAATATTAAAAATAAATGTTATCTTCAAATTCTCACATAATCATGCAATCATAATTGAAATATTGTCAAGAGAATCACATCATTTGAAAGTAACAAATTCGAATGGTATTTTAATCTTTAATGAGACAATCGCTAACACTATACCAATCGAATTCGATATGTTTATTGTTTATTCCCTATGTAATAATCTCTGTAGTCAAAACATGACATTAAATCTTTTAAACCAAATGATATTGAACTAATACACATTATGCATGGCTGCATGATTGAGTCGTACGTAACTAATTAATTGAATGGTAGAGTTTATAATGCAAATAATATGAAAAAAAAACCTTATTTTGTTCAACAGGGGTGGTGCAAGGTTGGGCAGCCATCATAATGGGTCTACTCTCGGGAAGCATTCCATGGTTCACCATGATGATCCTCCAAAAGAAAATTTCAGTACTTAGGAAAGTCGACGACACGTTGGGTGTACTCCACACCCACTGTGTCGCCGGCTGCCTAGGCGGAATCCTCACCGGGATCTTTGCCGAGCCAAAACTGAACCGCATTTTCTACCTGGTTGACAACTGGGAGCACTACACCGGCCTGGCCTACGCCGTACACGATGGCCGCGCCAAAGCCGGGCTCCGGCAAGTGGGAATCCAGCTGCTGGGGATCGTGTTTGTGGTCATCCTCAACGTTGTGATTACGACTTTGATATTTTTGGTTATTAAAGCGGTGGTTCCGCTTAGGTTGACGGAAGAAGCGCTGAACATGGGAGATGAGTCGGTTCATGGAGAAGAAGCGTATGCGCTTTATGGTGATGGGGAAAAGAATGAGAACTACAAGCAAACTGCGGCGTATGGGTTTGCCTAATTATTATCAATTAATTTGGTGGTCAAAATTAAATTTAATAACTAACTGAGACATCTCGCTGTAAATATTAGAAAAAAAAAGTTTGAATATCATTCTACTTTCCCATTAGTTAGATCAGGTGAGAGATTAAGTTTATTAGAAACGCTGAAAAAGAAAAGTTTGCAGTAAAAATCCGTATCTAGTGTTTGTGTGTAAAATTTTTAATTATCTCATTTCGTTATTTTAAAATTTACATTCCGTTCCCTGATGATAGTCATTCGTATTCAATTATGTTTAATTAAATAAATACGGGAGCAGCTCTTCTTCTTGGACGACATAACATGATGGTTAGTTATTGGCTTAATTTCGACTTTCGTTTCTCGTCGACAGATTAAAATTAATAGAAATGAGGTCCATAAACAACATCATTTAGCTTATAATATAATGCAGTGTAATACTGTAGATATTTTTCACTAATAAAACAAGTATTTTTTTTTAAAAAAAAACATAACGGTTAGTTTCATCCTTTTCGTGATTACTCTCTGGGCTATTAAGTTCTGTCGCTAAGATAATTTGTTTGAAAGGGCTTCCACACTGCATCAATTTCATTTTCTTATTTTTATTTTAAAAAATTCATTTCTCTTAATAAAATTCAGAGGCTGCATTTGTTTTAGTAAATTAGTATGAAGGCAGCAGCAGGAAGGTGATGGTTGGTACTTGGTAATGGTAGCTAGAATGAATACTTAAATTTCACGTAGAATAGAAATTGTATCTCCGAGATAAAAAAGTTGACTTAATCATAATCAATAATCAAAGTAATTACAAAATTAAAATATTAAACATGGTAATCAGAAATTCTTTATTTTTTTGGTACAAATTAAAAGTTAACTCTTCTCTTTTTTCTTTTTTCTTTTTTTCATGGTCTTACTTTGGCTTGGGAGACTGGGGGACGGAAGATTATTGCCGAAGTGGTGGATAGCATGTGTGTTTTGAAAATGGTGAAAGGTGATGTAGGTGACTTGGGATTTCAGTCGAGTCTTGTTCGGGCAATTCAGGAGCTGTTGGGAAGATCTTGGTTGGTGGTGTTAAAGCATGTGTATAGAAAAGCAAATTTTATAGTTGATTGTATGACAGATTTAGCTTCTCGATAATCAGGTGGTTATCAAAACTTGTCTGATCCTCCGAATGAAGTGTGCTCGTTACTAGATCATGATTTGATGGGGATTTTCTATCCTTGTTATGTTATGATTTCTTGTATCTCAACTTTTTATCTCATCTCATTGTAAAAAAAAAAAATTAACTCTTCTCTTTAATAAACAATAAGAGACATATCAGAGGGGGGTTCGGACAGTCTACCCGCAAAAAATGATAGAGAATGAAAATAATTCTGGTCGCTCTGTAACTGGACAAAAAAGATCTTTAAGGATTTCCTCCCTATCTTGATTGTGGTCAATGCTTCGACTTATACGCTATAACATCAAATCATCAATATCATGAAATCCGGAGGCCCTTGTTATGATTTCTTCGTACGATGAAATGTCCTTTTTTATGCACTTATACTCCCTCCGTATAAAAAAAAAATATAATTCATATTACATTTGCAAATTATATTTTTTTTAGCACAATTCATAAACTACATTGTAGACTATACTTTCAGAAGAAAAAAAAATGTTAGATTAACCAAGTTTCAAATAGGACAAAAATATTGCACTTCTATTCAGGAAAAAAAAATACTTATTGAATTTTGAAATTTGTATTAATAAAAACAATATTAAGTCTTAAAACACATTATGAATTATTTTTAATGAACGAAGAATAATACTAGTGTTAATTTAATGTGTTCATCATTTACAAAAGATAGCATCTATATATGTATTTACATTATAGAATAAATTCAATTCAAAAGTTCAAATCAATCGACGGGATGTAGCTTTAAGTTTGTTCCGGGTTCAGTTCAATCACCAACCCACAATAGGCTGGCTAAAGAACGAAACTTCGAATCTTGAAATGATTTTTCTTAATAATTTAAATCCATGTTTTTATTTTTAAAATAGTTGTACTTACATAAATACTGTATTAATATAGTCCCTCGATGTTTCCATTTCATGGAAGCTGGATCCCCCGATCTAGATATTCAATATAAGTATTCCCTCGCTACCCCTTTAAGACATTAACAAGTTGTCTTTTGATGTTGGTGTTTCAAGTTACAGTATTTTTTTTTTCCAGATCTCGATGTTAACGAAATCAAAATAGTCCACTATGAAATCAGTCTGTTGAGACTTGAGATATGTATTTTATCTCAATCACGTAATTTTGATTTTAACATAGTATCTCATATTCCATAACCATTCTACTATTTATTTCAACAATGTCTTTTTCCATTTTGTACTATGGTAACGATATCCACTTCAACCGTCGACCACGTGAAGTGGTTCAACCATACAATACCCTAATTACTTTCAAAAACTTTCTTTTGTTCCATAAAGTATAGTTTATATTGAGTTTTAAAATTTATATTAAAATTTAATTTTCTAGGACGGAAACAGTAATAAAAGTATTAAGAACATCAAGGAGAAACAAAAAGGAAAAAAAAATAAAAATCCTTCCTCATATTCAGGTGTCTCTTTAATCTGCGAGCTTCATGAACTGTTATTCAGTCTAAATTGAAACCTCTCTACCAAATTTGTTATAAATATTTTCCATGGCTTGTTCTTAGATAAATTATCAACTGATTTAAGAATTAAGATGGTCATTTTCGTGACAAACAGTTAACGTACCAAGCTAATATCATGAAACACACCAATACAATTAATTAATTAACCAGTCAGTATAGACATAAATCCAACAAAATTAAAATGAATCCTATAGCATGGGACAAATCATTTATCCCACTTTGCTCCAAAATAAACATACTTTGATTGAAACAATCATTCTCTTAAAAAAAAAAAAAAAAGGAGTGAGTACGTATGATCTGTTCATTTTCAGTGTATGCCTCTGAGTTGTATTGGAACCCGAAAAATTTGTAACTAAGAAATCATCAAAATTCAAACCCATGTGGCCGAGGCTAGCTCGCGATGGTTTAAGAATTATACAGAAAGATTTAATTCTTTCGGGACAACCTGTGTTGTACATAAAATTAAAAATGGTATGACACAACGTACTAGCTACTATATATATACCGCTTGACATGATGAGTAGTTGTCTAATTTATTAATGCCTGCATGGTTTTAATTAAAAACAATATCGAATTTTCTACTCTCGTCATGCACGAAAATGTCACTGAAACTGGCAAGCCTGTAATCATATAAATAGATGTGCCGAGCCTTTCTAATCCTTGCACCGACTAAAACATTATTCGTCTTCCTTTTTGTCTCTTGCGCTAAAACGCATAATAAGATCCAAAATCCCTCTAATCTAATTAGAAGCCAAAAAGGTCTCATAATTTCGTGAGTTTCGAAATACAATGGGACTTTTGCTCATCAGGTTTGTTCTGATGATCAGTGCAACTCTCTTTGTTCTCTCTGTTTGCGGAGAAGCAGCACTATTGGCCCCAGCAAAAGACCCAAATGGCGCAGACTACGGAGATCAAGACAGCCAGTACGGCGGGTCGGGTGGGTCGGGTCCCACGACCAATCCAGGCTCCGAGACAAACACAACGCCAGAGGCTCCCGTTCCTGGTTCCGGTTCCGAGGATGATTCCACAGAACCCGACGTTCCAGTTGTCGAACCTGAACCGGACCAACCTACAGACCCCTCTCTTCTTCCGGTACTTGATCACTTAAACTGAACTTTAAACGTAAATAAATTAAACCAATAAAAAAAAAAACTGATTAATCTAACTAAAATGGTACAATAAGTCAACTGATTTGGAATGGCAGGGAATAGTAGTCTAATACTACCTCCGTCCCAAAAAAATAGTCCATATAGAGTTTTCAATTTGTACTAAAAACAGTACAAAACTCAATGTGGACTATTTTTTGTGGGACGGAGGGAATATATATATTACATTGGTTAGGAAAACAGAAAATTATTAATTTTTTTATCAAAAGGAAAAGAGAAAATTATTTTGCGTGCAGCAGATTTAATTAAAGTCCGTTTTATCGAAACAATAATTTCAGACACTAGTTGGTTATATTAAAAAAAAAAAGTCTTTTTTGTGTTCTCTACTTTAGTTTTTCGAAACTAACTAAAATTTGGTTGGGATTTTTTGTGCATGGTTGATTAATACTCCTCTTCAAAGCAATGCAAGTGGGTGGTAAAATTGAAAACAGGGAACGGACCATACGCACCAACGGATGCGGCCATCGCCATGGAAATCGAGCTGGTGAATGTGTTGGGATTGGATCTGCTGAGACATCCCATCTACAATCTCAGGTGGTACGGGAAGGGGAGGAAGTCATACGCAGCTTATTTCCAGCGTTATAATGTGGACACCTTTGAATTCCAAGCCCCCTGCAACCCACTGTTTTGCAAAGCATCCTTCATCAATACCGGGACTTGTAGACTTCCGGGTTGGCATCTGGACTGGGCCGAAATCACCACCTATGATCTGGCTGGGAACCCCAGCCTCCCCCGAAGAGAGAATGTCAACATGTGGTTGTTGAATCCCCAAAAGAAACCTTACACCCGTCGTGTTACCATCGATTTCTGCACCCACGAGATTACCCCTCCACGAATCTAGCTCGCATCCTCCTCGACGATTCATTCATTTTGGGACGAAAGGAATGCAGAAAGAACAAATTTGATTCACAGCGCCCCCTGAATGGAAGCAAGAGAGTTTGATTTGTGTGTTTGTTTTTCGTTCATTTTCTTTCTTTTCCTTTGGGGTCTTATTCTTGTTGTTGTTGAAATGATCATTCCCATCCTTTGTGTCGCGCCTTACTATGTAAGGTTGGTTTGTTTTCCCTTTGTTTGATGTTCATGTGTTTTTGATTCTTTAATGAAATATGGCTTTCAATTTGTTATCTTTTTTTTTTTTTCCCTTTTTCCCCTTGCATGTAATGATCACAATCGTCACATTTCATAAACTTGTTCTGCTAGCATTATCTGTCACCTTACTTACGTGTACTTTACACCCTAGCACTAATGATTAAAGCTATTTGAAAACCAGACCAGGCGGTCGAACTGGATCAACCAGGAATTGGGGTCCTTTTTGCCTTTTTGGTCCAGTTTCGATAAATAACTGATTAACTTAAAAACCATTCAAACTCGGTTAAATTAGGGTGAAGTCGTTGTTCGATCGGAAACAGTATCGATTGAATCATAATTTTGAAATTTTGAGAAAAAACTATTTTTAAAATATTCTTTATATCAAATTTTACCAGTTTTAAAGACTGTGAATCGATAAAACCGATAAACTAATAATCCAATAAAGTTGTTAGTTTACCTTCCGGTCCGATTTTTAAAACATAGCATTAAACTCCAATTGAAACTAAAATTTTGAGAAAACAAGTGTTCAGAATGAATCACATATACTATTCTAGTGGCACAATTTCCTTATGAATTCCTAAGAGATTTAAAATAGAATGTCGGTAGGGGTGGGCTGAAAATATTTTTTTGGAATATTTTTTAACAATTTAACATTGATGCGGATGCTAAATAATTATATGAGTTAAATCATATCCATTCATTTCTATACTTTTTATTTGAGTATATTATACTTTTAATATAAGAAGAATAATTTATAAATTACATATAAGTGCATTATGCCTTGTAAATTTTTATCTAATTTCGTTTTTTTTTTTTCATATATCACTACTCATATATATTACACACAGCAAACCTCTAATCCACCTAAACATAACCACCCCCCAAAAAAAAAAAGGAAAAAAAAAAGAAAACAGAGAGAAAAAAGCAATCAAATCATGCTGAGTTTTAATATGTGGGCTATTGAGGCCCATGAGAGGTGGTAAAATACGTAAAAGCCCAAACCAAGATAACTGGGGGTACAACCGTTAATTGCCACTGAGAGTCCATTGTCATAAATCAGTTGGCACAAACCGATATTGCACCTCAGAATGGACAAAAACATTGTCTATTTCTTTTAGTTTTGGTTAATAATTGAAATTATTAAACTTTAAATGCGAAAAAGAAAACATATCTTATTATATTAGAAACAAAAAACATACTTAAGAGAAAGCACCACCATTTTCCATGTGGCATTTCCACATCATATTTTTAAAATAAATCTTTATTTTCACATCTCCTAGACTTAAAAGGCAAATGCAGTCCAAATCTACCTCTACAATATATATATATATATAAAAAACAAATTCCTCATCAATCATCAATTGAGAATATGTGGTGAAATATACTCATTTGCTATTAGCATGTTCAATCTTTTCATTAGTGATGATCAACTACATGCTGATCAGATAAAATTTCGACTTCAAAAAATATTCTCTTTACCTTTCTATATAAACACAAAGGAAAAAAAAAATTCTCATTGATCATGCTTCGGCCGTTGTGGTGGTGTAATTACAGGTATTAAAATTTAAATTGTTTTATTTTCACAGATCATTTGTTTGGCTTTTATTATTTTTTGTTTTTCTCGTTCAAGAGTAGTGTTATTACTATTATTTTTATGCGTCCATCCGTTACAGCTACCGTAGCTGTTGTCAGGTGATATGATGTGATTTCTTATATATTTAGTTAGCCTAGAAGTTTTGTATGATTTTAGTTCTGTTTAGATTGAATTGATTAATTGAGTTTTTGTTACAAAGTGTGGTTTTTAAAATTTCTTTTTAATGTTTCATTCAATTAGAGTGGTTTTCTTTTCTTAATTATGGAGTCTCAGTTTTTTTTTCGTATATGGTCAGTTAAGAAGTGTGTTTTTTCTTTGTTTAATTGTTTTTTATTTTGTTTCATACTCCCAGTTGACCAATTATTATTATTATTATTTTATTTTATTTGCAAATAAAACGCGTTTTTTTTTTGTGTTCGGGCTTTCAAGAATATACTTTTTTTTATTTGGTTTTTGGACTTTTTTTAGTTCTTCATTTCTTCTAACTAATTTCTGGAGAAGCCTTTTATGAATTTGAGGCGGAGAGGGAAAGAATGATGTTTCTACGTTTATTTGTATTTTTATACAACATTTTTACCTACAGAAAAAAAAAAATTTCTCAATTTTAAATGGGCTATCTTTTACTTTCTTTTTTTTTATTTGCCATGGTGGGGTTAGTTCTTTTTTGGTATAATTTGAAACCTATGCAAATTTACATTATTTTCATTCTCATATTTGTGATCAACCAATTTCATCAATTAACCAGTTTCAAAATCATATTTTTAATATTTTACTAGTTATAAACTTTTGGAAGAAATAGTTTGAACAATTAAGCGTATACCCTTGGGAGGAAGCTTACTACAAAGCTATTATAAATCTCTATAACTAAGTATTGATTTGGCACAACCGGAGAACATCAATAAATTATCTTACTAATATTTAAACTTATTAGGATGCTTTTATATTTTGTCTAGCATTTAATTCAAGATATATATTTGATCAAGTTTATTTATATTTAAGAAGTAACACTTATAAAACATTTCTAAAATCTTCAAACATTTCTAAAACGTACCGGGTCAAATACAATTTCTTTTTATGCCAAACACAAACATTTCTATGATCACACTTATAAAATATTTCTAAATTTTTTAGACATTTCTAAAATATATCGGGCCAAATACAAAATATTTTTTTCCAGATACAAACATTTCTAAGATGTACAGATATATTAGGCCAGGGTCGTGCCTTGCGAGACCAGACATCACAAGTGTGTATATATATATATATATTCTCTCCTCGGTCCCGGAAAAAAAGGTGACACTTATAAAAAAGAAAAGTTATTTCCAAAAAAAATTTAGTTTCGTCGGAATCAAAGTAAAATGACTGAAATATTTTCATAGCTAAATTAGCATTAAGCCATTGTTTTTAGAAGTAAACAATCTAAATAGAAGTATAATTGAATTTGGATACTTAATAGTTATACCTTGATTGATTTAATTTTCAAAAATTATATATTTGTTATAAATATAAACTGAAAAACAAAACTATAAAGCTGAAAGAAAGAACAAAGAGGGAGAGAGAACAATAGAGAGGAAGAAAGAGAGAATGATTTGTGTATTATTTCTACAGATATTGATCTCCTTTTATAGGCATAACAGATACAGAGATGAGAACAAATAGAGATAACATCTAGCCGGTGATAAGATCTAATAAATATTATCTCTATACAAAGAGTTCTTGTATAACTCTATTAGTTTGTGGACATCCACATTATCAGATAATTATAATACTCCCCCTAGATGTCCATTTCTCGGAATAATGCCTCGTTAAAACCTTTACAAAATCCAGTGGGATAAAAATATAATAAAGAAAAAAGAGTACATTTCCAAATATTACGCAGCCTCATTAAAAACCTTGTCAGGAAGACCTATTGGGACAAAACTTCGATCAAAGAAAAAAGAGTACAACTAGCGTGGAGGAACTCCCCCTCTGAGCACATCACTTGACATCTTTCAACTGTCGCATTCCAATCTTGTGAACTAACTTCTCAAAAGTTGGTGTTGGTAATGAATTCGAGAATAAGTCAACCAAATTGTCACTTGAACAAATTTGTTGAATATTGATTTCACCATTCTTCTGAAGATCATGAGTAAAGAAAAATTTGGATGAAATATTCTTTGTTCTATCACCTTTGATGTATTCTTCCTTTAATCGGCCAATGCAGGCAGCGTTATCTTCAAACAAAGTAATAGGGACATATTTCTCCAAATACAATCCACACGATCCTCGAATATGAGAAACAATAGATCTCAACCAAACACACTCTCAACTTGCACCATGAATTATCATAAGTTTAGAATAATTAGCCATCAAATTATTATTCCCTCCACATGTAAAAACATAACCAGTTTGGGATCGACCATTACGATGATTGATAAATATCCAACATCTACATAACCTACTAAATCAGGCTTAGATGTTCTTGAATAATAAAGACCCACATCTATCCTATTGAAGGTAGTGAAATATATGTTTAACACTATTCCAATGCCTTTTGTAGGTGGAGAACTATATCTAACTAATAAATTCACAGCAAAAGATATAACAAGTCGTGCATGACTAATGAGATACATTAATGCCCCAATAGTACTAAGATAAAATACTTCTGGACCTAGTAATTCTTCACCCTCCTCACAAAAAGATCTTTATGCTTATCAAGTATCTTTACAACCATAGGTGTGCTCAAAGACTGTGCCTTCTCCATGTCAAAACTTTTAAGCACTTTAGCAGTATAAGCAAACTGATGTAAAAAGATGCCACCTCTGGTGTACTCAATTTGCAAACCAAGACAAAATTTTGTCTTTTCAAGGTCTTTCATTGCAAATTCTTGCTTCAAGTAATTTGCAGTTTTAGTGAGCTCTTCAGGAGTCCCAATCATATTTAAATCGTCAACATAAACTACAATAATTACAAACTTAGATCCACTTCTTTTGATAAAAACACATAGGCACATTGGATCATTTAAATAACCTTCCTTTATCAGTTATTCACCAAAGCAATTATACCACATTCGTCCGGCTTGTTTTAAGCCATACAAAGATTTACAAAATTTAATTGAATAAAGTTCTCGAGAACCAAATCCTTCAGAGATCTGAAATCCTTCTGGGATTTTCATATAAATTTCATTATCAAGTGACCCATATAAATAAGCTGTCACAACATCCATGAGACGCATTTCTAGTTTTTCACCTGTTGCCAGACTTAACAAATAACGAAATGTTGTTGCATCCACTACCGGAGAATATGTCTCCTCATAATTAATACCCGGTTGCTGTGAAAACCCTTATGCGACGAGACATGTTTTATAACACCCAATTTCATTTTTCTCATTTCTTTTCCGCACAAATATCCATCTGAATCCTACCGGTTGCACATTTTTAGGTTTGCCCATTATTGTGTCCAAAGACTTTATGTTTTGCCAATGAATTTAATTCTCATTGAATAGCGTCTTTCTATTTTGGCCAATCATTTATTTATCTGCACTTATCTACAGACCTTGGTCTAGATTCTCATTTTTATTTATAATATTAATTGTTGCAGCATAGACAAATTTATCGTCGACTTCTGTGGTGCATCGGTTCTACTTTTGTCCCGTCATAACATAATTAATTGAGATCTCAAAACTTTCAGGTACCTAAACTTCTTCAGGAAGTTAAATTTCTGTTATGTCGGGATCTTTTATTACCAAAGTTTCTTCAAGAAGTTTAACTACCTCGAATTCGCCATCTTGAGTGTTTGCTCCTTTTTTGTGTACGAGAATTTTTATCTTTAGATTCGATTCGTCTACCACATTTTTGTTGTGCCCGTAATTCATGATTTGTGGTAGAAGGTCCTTTAGAGACATCAATTCGGGCAGGAGCATTAACATCTTGTATATTGGATTTAGCCACACGTTTCAAGTCAGTAAAACTATCTGGCAATTGATTTGCTAATCCTTACAAATGAATTATCTTTTGAACTTCTAGTTCACATTACCTTGTATGAGGATCAAGATAAAAATAATGATAATTCAATCTAACTAATTGTTTAACCAGCTGTTTATTTTCTTCACATAATGTTGAAAAAATTGACTCATCACAATGACAATCAGCAAACCAAGCCGTAAATAAATTTCTAGTTTTTGGCTCAAAAAGTTTTATGATTGATGGAAATTTATATCCAACATGTATTCCCAACCTCATTTGAGGTCCCATCTTTGTGCGTTGTCGTGGAGCAATAGGAACATATACCGCACAACTAGAAATTCTAAGATGGGAAATATTTGGTTCCTGAACAAAAACCAATTGTTGGGGAGAGTACTCATGATAATTTGTTGGCTTGATACGAATTAGTGTTGCAGCATGTAGCACAACATGCCCCTAAGCAGATATTGGGATTTTAGTTCTTATAAGTAAAGGCCTCGCTATCAACTGGATGCACTTTATAAATGATTCTGCCAGACCATTTTGTGTGTGAACATGAGCTACAGGATGTTCAAATTTAATCCCAATTTGACAAACAATAATCATTAAAAGACTGAGATATGAATTCACTAGCATTATCCAAATGTATTATTTTAATAGGAATACTTGGAAAATGTGCTCGTAGATGAATCAACTCTCCAAGTAATTTTGCAAACGCCAGGTTGCGAGTTGATAATAAAAATACATGTGACCATCTGGTGGGGTGTCAAGCCAACAAACAATTTAATCTATTTCCAAACTAATGTAGTGCAGGAAAGTAAGGTCGTCTTCTCAGGGAATGGTGGATTCGTTTCTTTCAAATAAGTAACCGAAAAGGGGGTTTTGAGTTTTTAAAACTAAAATGTAGTTAAAATAAAATTCAAATGATAGTTAAAAAAATAAAAGCAAATTATGAGAAAGTTTCTAGTCGAAAGATTTTATATCCACCTTGGTCTAGACAATTGACCATAGATGCAATGATATGCTCAATCACTTATAGGCAAATTAGTTTTCGTTGTTGGAACCTCCTAACAACTCAATCTTGAACTAAGTTTAGTGATTAAGAAAACCTTCATTAAACACACTAGTCGAAATTAAATCCTAGAACTTCCTAAGATTAAGAAAACGACTGCATTAAGTACAAAGACCTAATTCTGATTCCTATGAAACAAACCTTGTTTTTAAAAAAAATCAGATTACTTGTTATTATAACATAACAAAATCACGTACCAAGTAATTTAATTATATCAGTGCCTTTTAAAACAACAAACCTTGCTGCCTTATTGGTTGTTAACTATCATGAAATAATGAATGCTACCATCTATTCATGAATTCAAAATCTTCATATCAATTATTTAAAAGAACAAGCAAATACTTACAAAGAATTGAGAAATGAAAAACATTTAGATCTCACAACTATTAAGAACCAAGGTTTCAATATCTTTCAACTGGTAAAGTAATTTAGTTACACATAATAAAGCCTTACTGAAACAAAACTATGGAGAATGGAGAATAATAACGTCCAAAAGGGCTAGATTGGCGGCTTAGGACCACTCCAGCCTCATCTTCTTCTTCTCACGTTCAGCCCCCCTCCAAAAGAAAAGAATAAAATCAATTTATATGGGAACAAGTAGGTCAGCCGCTGGAGACAAACAAAGAATCCCAAAATTTGCAATTAAGTTTTGACTATTTATAATTTGGCCCCAAAACTTGTTCAATTTTGTAATTTAGTCTCTGTTTCGGTTTGGCCAAACGGGAATGCAGCATCAATGCTGGAATTTCTTCTCTTATGCTCAACTTTTGACTGAGATTCGTGTGCTCACACGAGAATGTGATGTCATTGCTCCCTTCTTGTGCTTTCTTGTCAAAATACTCCAAAAATGCGTATTTATGTAATATTTTGCTCCATCTCATCTCCAATCACTTCTATGAAATAAAAACATCAAAATATATAACATAAGTGCACAATCTAATCCAAAATGCTATACAAATACCCATAAATAACATGAAACTTCAAGACCTATCACCATCTCGTTGATGCATCAATTAAAACTATAAAATAGTGAAAAGGCCCACAAGATGGGTGAATAGGCCCACAAATGTCACCATATATACGTTCTAAGAATTGAGGTGATTCGGTACGAATTTTCATTAGTGATGGCCTTATAATTAATTTTCCTTGAGAACAAGCAACATAAGAGAATTCTTTGGCTTGGAAAATCTACTGGCTTTTTAAAGAATGACCACAAGAATTCTCTAAAATTCTTCGCATCATGATAGAACCGGGATGGTCCAACCAGTCATGCCAAATAACAAAGTCATTATGATTAGTAAACTTCTGGTTTACCGTTGCATGACTTTCAACTGTAGTAATATGTGTGTAATATAATCCGGAGGAATTGGAAGGTAATTTTTCTAAGACATTTTTATTCCCAACAACATTACTCGTAATATACAAGTACTCAATATTACCTTCACAACAAGTCTCTATCTCTTTGTGATATCCTTTTCGGCGAATATCTTAATAACTTACCAAATTTCGTTGAAACTTTGGGGAATATAATGCATCATTAGTGCAAAATTTAGTGCCTCCAGGTAGTATTATATTTGCTCTTCTGGAGTCTTCAATTAATTTTGTACTCCCAAATATTGTACTAACATGAGATTTTTTTCAACACTATATGAGAAAATTATTTTGTCTCTTTGAGTACTGAATGTGTTGTTGCACTGTCTGCTAGACATATTTCTTTGTCATTGTTGATGCGACATCCATTATCTTAAAAAATAAAAGATTCTAAATAAGAATATTTTTCCTTTATTTAATATAAATATAAAGTAATGAACAATAAAATAAACATAAATAGTAAAGGTTTTATTGAAATTTATCATATGAAAAACAAAATTCATTACATCAAATTCAAAATAAAAAATCTATCTCTAAGGGAAAAATCATATCCCTGAAAGACATTTTCAGCATTGACAAAGAAATCGGCAACATCTAAACTAGCAAGTTCAGTAAAATTATTATCAACAGAACCATTGTTAACATCAATAATGTCATTATGGATGAAATTTATCTCTATCTTTTTTTTTTTTGCCTTTTTCAATGATTCCTGACTGAGATCTGCAAGATGTTTTGGGTACGACAGGCACTGGCGAATCTACAATGGGGGCCATTGGGGCCTTGGCTCCCACTGACCCCACTTTAAGCTTCATGTTATCTATATTTTTTTAATTAGTTTAATACAATAAATATTATAAATAATTGATATTTTATGCAATTCTTTTTTTTTTTTTACTTAGTTTACATTCTCTTAATTGTATTTTAGATTGATTAAATATGGTCAACTTCAGGAGTGAATTTGTATTAATAGGTACTATATTGTTAAAAAAATAAAGTTACCACTCATTGTGGATTATAATTATACTAATGATGTATAAATCATGTAATAAAATAGTAAGATATATTTAAATCATTTAATTTTAAGAAATATTTCTTATTTGATAATTTAGATACTCATCATGTGTTCGAAAAAATTCTTTTTTTTTTCTTTTTTGTTGTACATGTACATGGTATAAGTGTTTTGTTGAACATTTTTTTAAAAAAGAACTATGATTTTGCATGATGTAATAAATGTAGAAAGACTTTTTAACTACAAACACAATGTACTGGTATATCAAATATTTAACTCTTGTATGATGTTTAGTTTAACTTTCATATTGAAAATAATATTATTAGATACACTTATAATATGATTAAAACAGTTATGAAATTTCATCAAAATAAGAATATATATTCGTTTTGATCAATACTAATATAATGATGTTATGAAATTTTTTTCGCTAATGTATTCATAGGCCCCAATAAAAATTTGTTCTAGATCCGCTACTGACGAAAAACATTTATCACCATCGTTCTTTTTCTTTCTATTCTTATCGTCATTGACTCCCAACTTTTGGTGTGTAAAACTTATTTTCATAAAAAGTTATCAATTTTGGTGATTAGTAACAGTTTTTTTTGTTGTCGCATTTATTTCAAGAAATACAACAATTCAATTTGGACGAGACGAATGCTTTTTTTTTTCAACAATATAACTCAATAGTTTATTTAATACTAATCATAAAATAAATCGATGCCTAAGAGCAAATTTTAAAATTTTCTTTTCATTAATATTCCACTTCTCAAGAAAATAAATCGCTGCATCGAGAGCAATATCTAAATTTTTTTCTTGTCATTAATTTTTCACTTCGGGTTAAAAATTATATTTTATATATGAATACCATATTATTGTAGAAATCCATTGTCTACAACTTAGACAATGAAATTAAGTAATCGTGCACTTACTTCAGGAAGTGAAAATTCCCAAATCAAGGGTGTGGTAATTTCCTTTAACAAAATCATATTAGTGGATATGACAAATGATAATAAACTGCTACTTCATGAGCAACAAGTAGATACAATTAAATATAGTAAATATGAACACTTAAAGTTCGGAAGAATTTTCTTTGTAAAAACTCTATCTTTAAAAGTAATTCAAGTCAATAAATTCCAAGAGAAATCCCTGTTAACATTATGACTAGATGAATGGAACTACTAAACTTGATGGAGATTGAAGAGATTATGCTTATGAATTTTAAGAATCTACCCTAACCATCAAACAAACCTTCTCAATCATGGATTCTCAATCATTGCTAGAGACTCTTCTCAATTATGGCTAGAGACTCGTGCGGATAATGTGTTATAAATATAAAGTGAAGAACAAAGCTATAAAGCTGAGAGAAAGAACAAATAGGGAGAGAGAACAATAGTGAGGAAGAAAGAGAAAATGATTTGTGTATTATTTCTGCAGATGTTGATCTCCTTTTATAGGCCTAGTAGATACGGAGATAAGAGCAAATAGAGATAACATCTAGCCGATGATATGATCTAATAAATATTATCTCTGTACAAAGAGTGTTAGTAGAGTTATACAAGAACTCTTCGTATAGATCAAACAAACCTTCTCAATCATGGATTCTCAATCATTGCTAGACACTCTTCTCAATCATGGTCAGAGGCCTGTACTGATAACGTGTTATAAATATAAAGTGAAGAACAAAGCTATAAAGCTGAGAAAAAGAACAAATAGGGAGAGAGAACAATAGAGAGGAAGAAAGAGAGAATGATCTGTGTATTATTTCTATAGATATTGATCTCTTTTTATAGGCATATCAGATACAAAAATAAGAGCAAATAGAGATAACATCTAGCTGATGATATGATCTAATAAATATTATTTCTATACAACGAGTTCTTGTATAAATCTACTAGTTTGTGGACATCTCTATTATCAGATAATCATAACAATATTTACAATATGAATTGTTTTTCTGAAACGGTAAAAATGAATAAACCTAACAAGCATAAGAATCTTGAAATTCAGTTTTTGATTATTGGTTATTTGAAAACGAAAGAAGTACTATGTGAGAAATACGTAGCTAAAAACAGTATCTGTACTTGTTAAAATATTGTATGAAATACATGACTACCAAATTTATTTTATACATCGTCTGTAGACGATGTTAATAATAATACAAGGAATTATTATATGGATTGCGGTAGATCTTTAAGTGTTCAAGGCCGTCTTTATTGCAACAAATTCTTTCCTATCGAATTAACAAAAAAATAAAATAAAATACTATGATGATGTCATCTAATCCTGAGCCCCAAAAACCAAATCATTGCCAGCTAACTAATTTCCAGTTCCATTATACTGACACTGAATAGGTAAACTAGTTGGCCCAAGGACGAATAAAATACTAATAATACAGTGAGGGTAATTGCAAAATACCCCTGGATTATGCAGATTTTAAAATGTCCTTCACTTCCGTCACCATACGTCTATCAACAACCTCAAGACGTTTATTTGTGGCAAATGTAATCCAAAGTTCCAAACCATTTTATTTTGATCTAATCAACATTGTGATAAAGGTTACAACTGTTTCTATCATATAAATTAGGTTTTTTTTTTCCATATATGCAGGGTGTTCACCGATGATGAGAACATCTAGTCAGATGATTTAAGATTATTCTATATTCATAGCGAGATTCAAGATCGACCTATAATTAGGATGAAAGATTTTTCACCACTCCATTACATCTCTTTTGGTTACACTTATCTAGTGTTTAAACAAAGATACATGGATAATAAACAAGAGAAAGTCAGAAAAACAAATACAAGTAATCGTATCGAATAACTATCTATTGCTCACAGATAATGTGTTGATCCTAATGCAAATGCTAGGCAAGTGTTTGCACAATTTTCGTCCTAAAAATAATTATGCAATATATCTCTCAAACGATTGTGCGTTGTTCTATTACTTGTGCTAAATAAATTGAGGAATAAGAATTTCGGGAATCAAGAATTGGTCGAAGGCCAGATTTTATTATAATCTTTGAAAATCAAGCACAACCGCCTATAATCGGCCTAATTCAAGGAGTTCTTGGCGAACCCTAGTTTTTAGAGATAAAATCAAAAATAAAAGATTGAAAATTTAAAAAAAGCAATTTGATGCTATTTTAATTGTCTTTTCTCCTACCACCGATCTCCGTAAATAGTTTTCCAATCCTAGTCGGTCCACAATTCTAAAACAATAACAAGTAAGACAGCTTCTCCGAATTGGACTCCAAGCCTTCTCGAAGCCTGTTCCATGGCCCATTATTTCAACTCAACCCGGCCCAACTGTTTACTCAATTCTTCTAAGCTCGGCTGGAAAAAATTGGCTCAACAGCAAGAGACAAGAAAATCCACAAAAAAACAAAGACAATTTATAGAATTGGTTATATGCCTGGAAGGCAACGCAGTCTTCTAGTATTGTGATCTTAGAAGTCAAAGTTGCGCATCACTTATTATGCTTTTGAGCAAAAAAAAGTAATAGTTTACTAGCTTAATAATGTCTTAAGCCATATCTGAGAGGAATCCTATACAATTACCCTAGAGTTGAGGTAGATATCATGCAATTTACATTGTACATGATATGTACTAACACACCTGCACCTCACCATCATGGAGCAAATTTGACCTCATTGATATTTGTTCCCAAACTAATTAGAAAAAAGAGGTTCAATTTGTTGAATGTGCATGGAGAACCATAAATTAAGTATAAATAAATATAAGAATTAGATTATCACTAGATTTCCATCATTAAACCCCCCGAGTAAGAAGTGATATTAAAAGGCAATTAACTATTCACTGTTGGGTATTTAGAAAACCTTTTCTCTGATCATCCATAATTTCTTTGAGAAGAGAGCGTGTGTGTGTGTGTGAATGGCATGTGAAATGAGCATGTAACAACGAGATGCCCATTACCTTTATGCAGCAGCTGAGCTTTTGATGCGATTCCCAAGCAAAGTGGAAAGCTTTCAGGAAACTAAGCCATACCGGGCACTCATTGTGGGAGGTACTATTACTATACACTAAGGTAATAATAATAGTACCATATTGAATAGTGAAGTGAGTTGAATTGGGGGAAAGGGGAAGGAGGAATTATAACCTAAAAGACCGTTAAACCAAGCATCTTTTCCCCCTCTTTCTTTTTACCATCACTTTCACTTTACCATATTGATGATCCAGGACCATCAAAGTTATCATCAGTAATGATCAGCAATCACTTGTGTCCAAGAGGATTGTACCTAGCTGCTTACATTTATAGTAGTTCATCAAACCCCCCCTACGAATGTGGATGATTATCACATTACTTCAAATATGGAGCTTATTTTTCATCTTTGACTAGCTACCTTGAATTTATAGGTGAAGCAAACGGGTTATGATCCAATTTAAGATTTATAAATTTTATACGAAAAGTTAACATGTGGAGTCTGATTTGAATAGAATGGAGCCCGAATTTTTAAAAAATTCTTTTAGCTAAAATAATATGATTAAGTTATATTCGTATATTATAATTACTCTCACTAGACGTATCGACATCTTTAAAGGTATGAAATTTTGATCAAATCCCGTAAAAATCTTTATTATTTGATTATTTATGCTTCATGTACGTAGATATGATCCACTTAGTTACAATCATCTACATTATCATTGCAAAGAGGCCTCCAAAAGATTCATGCAGCAAGCGACAAATGACTAGAAGCCATTGTAACATTCAATAATGTGGGCATTGCACTAGAAGAAATATTCGATTGAATCTTAGTGGATATATAGGAGTATAGGTGAACGATGATGATGGTAAAAAGAAAGAAAAGAAAGTGGTAGTAGATAGAGCATATACTACAAGAGTTCACGTGATAAGAACAGCAAGATCTAAGCATATATAAAAAAGGAGAGAAGACATCATCAACCATGCTCGTTAATTCGGGTGCAGACGCTCTAAGTCATGTGCGACGCCACAGATATCGAATCATATACAAATGGATTCTACGTTGTTCTTTTAGTGGATAAAGTGGACTCATATGATATTAGATCTGTGTCCCGTGGATGTTAGATTTTTTTTTCCCCCCGCCTAGCTAGTACATGTCTATGTACTCTTATGCTTTGATTGTTAAGATATATGAAAACCCCTTGCACTTTTCTTCTATCTTGGGTCTTCGACACATTTATGCGAAATATATATTGCATTTCATAATCGCATTTTATCGATAACACTTAGTACTGTACATGTATTGTATCCTTTCTGTCTCGAAATTATTGTCTAATTTGTATTTTTATTTTTAGAAACTGTACTAAAAGTGAAATCTCTTAGACAATAATTTTGAAGAAAAGAGTATTAGTTTCCGTTGAGATGGTAATGTGTAATATAATATACACCCATGGTCATATGAGATTGCTTCATGAAATGCAATATGTTAATGGTGGAGGAAGGGGAAAAAAATTGGAAGAATGCACAGGATATTCAGTTCAGATAAGGGAGGCAGGAGGGGGATTCAGTCTTCAAAGTGGTCCAACTTCAAAACCCTAGGGGGGAGGAATCACCAGAATCCGCCATATCTCTCTCTCTTTTTATCATGATTGATTCAGCATTCCCAAATCCAATTCCACCCAATCAAAAGATTAAAATAAAATTAGTATTGGAGGAGCCATACGGGATATAATCATCATCATCCATTGTATTTAATTAACCAAGGGGCACAGTACATATTGCCTAAAGTTAAAATGAAATCTCCTAAACTAAAATTACTACCTAGTAAACTGGGCTCTGTAGTTAGCAGATAAGTATAATTATAAACTAGCATTTCTTGTTTTTAATTCTGATCGATTCGTACTTTAATATTCGAGGAGAAAACAACAATTACCTTATGTCCCGTAATAAGACAAAGCACCGATGTTAATAATAAGGATAACTTCAGCTTCTTCTTTTTTCTTTCTTTTTTTTCCTTTTTTTTGTCTTTATTATCGGTATATATTTGTGTGTTCATGAGAATAACTGCATATGACCTGGGTGCTAACTCAGTTGTTTTGTATTTATCTTTTTATTTAAGGGATGAGAGATAGGGAGAAGAGGCAGGGGGGAATGTGAATTTCCAGTTGTAACTAAAGGGAAGTACGTAAAATAAGAAGGAATGTGATGTAGTGTAGCGAATCAGAGGGAGTGGGTCGGCGATACCAAACAGGTGAAAAATTCAGCTCGGAATAAGAGCTCCAATCTCCCAGTCAAGGCATTTTTTCATCGGAAATTGATGAACATTGGGCCCGACCGACTTTATGTTTTTTTTTTTAACTATTTTTTTAAGCATAAGAATCCATTTCTCTTCTCTATTTGAGTTGAGTTAAGATTGTTAATCTATATTCTTGCACTGTTCTGCAGCAATTGCGAATAATTTGACCAAGATTTGGATCGAATTTTAAAGTTGACTGAATTCTCCACTAACTAAGAAGAATGATTTTTCAGTTTATGAACTTATATTTTTTTAAAAAAATAAAATAAAATCTTATGCTGAGAAATTGCCAGTTCTTTCTTTTAGTTTGAGTGCAACTTAGGTAAGGAATATCAAAGAGGAAAAGGTCGAAACACAGTTTCTAATTTTTCAAATATTAGAAATAGCAATGACTCTAGGGAAAATAATATGTACAGTGATTAAAAACAGTGACCAATGTGGAGTAATTATGACCCCTATTTTTTTGTCATTCTATCATTAAAATATTATCTTTCTTGTTAAATTATCTTTTTTATCTTTAATTAATAAATACACATGTATAGTGAGTGTGGTGTGAATGTTTTTTCAGTAGTCATTATACAAATTCACTATATTTTATCACTATAATTATCATCAGTGGCAACTACATGTTAAAAAGATTAAAAGAACACACAAAATATTAATGACTTAAAAGTGTTACAAGTTTGTTATGTGTCTGCTCGAAATATTTAGGGGGGTTTTTTAGAAAACAAGCAAACAAAAACAACGGTGACAACAAAGGCAGCTTATAGTTATTTGGATAGGATAGGCCGATAGGGTTTGATTTTTGATATGCAAATATTGCGTCCAAACGAATTAGAGTAAATCAGCAATATGCCGCGCACGAGAAAAAAAATGTGATAATAAATTGACGGTAGATTATGATTACTTTTTTTTTTTTGGTACGAATAAGGTTGTTATATCATGTGTTACGAAACATGTAATGTTTTATAAGGTAAATTTCGTAACAGACTATTTAGTTTCAATAGCATCTCAGGGGCAGAGAGGTCTACAAAAGTTAAAAACTCCACCTTTCGGGGGTGTGATTGGAGTATGATTTGATAGGTTGTTAATCTTCGAAATATGAAAATACACGCTTGAGCCTCATTTACTGTAACAAAAAAAAAATGTTACAAAATCATATTCTTTAAATTGATGTTTAGTATGTGAAAGTATTACTTATGCTCTTTACTCACGTGCGTGACTTAAGCTATGTTACGATGGTTTTTTAAGTATATTTTTTTTGTATTGAGAATATAAAAAAATATGGTGAAATAGGATAGACATTAATTAAAAATTCTGAAAAAATTAACAAAAAATGAACCAAGCAGAACCTTAGACTCGCATTAAAATCATGTAATATGATGTACTCTTGCGAAATTATATGTTGTAAAAGAATTTCCTCATATGCCAAAACGTACATAGTTAGTAGTTAGTACATGTTACTACTACCAGGGTACTATCTAGTATTTCATTTGAGGAAAAAAGATATCAATATGCGATTATAAGTACAAATTCACAAGACCTCACTCTCTACATATACAAAGCTCCCATGCTCCTCGTGATTCGAGTAATGAAATGTATGCCCTCTCCGGTCGCCCTCGTTCTCTGCCACAGTCTTCCTCTCTTCGGAAACTAGCAAATTAATTTAATTCACTGCACATTACTACTATTTCTACAATTTAACGGCTGAAATAGAAGTTTGGGAACCCTTGACGAGAAAGATGGTCAAAAAAACGGAAAACTCCAAACCGATCTGATACTTTGTGTCGCAGACACTTATACGATGTTATGCAGCAGTGATGGTATTGATCAGATCACTGAATGAATGACTGAACGTCACACACCAAATTGATAGGTTTCAGATTGTCAGCAAATTAAGTTTTTTTTGTTGTTTTTCTCTTCACGATTAATTTCCAATAATAATAACATAAAAGGGTTCTTCTGCTTCCATTGATTCAGAATTTTCAGATGTTTGAATGACCAATAATAATTTCCTGGGCAACTTATATATCGATGACAACTTACTGAATTTTAATTTTCTTATTACATAGTAAATGTGAGTAGTGAAAATTGAAAAATTCAAGGTCAGAAGGTTCAAACTCTTGGAGGTCATTGGCTTTATCGACACGTAGTGGGTTGTTAACATTTGGATATTTGACATTTGTAGTTCAGTTTGTGTGTAGTTGATATAGAAGTACCGGATGCCCCATTCTGGATTTAGATTTTAATAGTGCTCTCAACTGGGGCCTTTCGAAAGTGTGGATTTGTATTGGTGAATCTAACTTTACTATTTCAGAAATGTAATTGCTACCAAAGTACCAAGTGATGAAAAATTGTAAATGTGAAAAATATTGCAAGGTTACAGTCGCGTTCTCTCTAAAGTAAAAGCAATGGATTTAATGAAATGGCGACTAATTAAGTTATACGGGTTTATATGTGTACAAGTACTTCGTGAGTATACATATTATACCGTTATAAGGTTACAAATAGAGTATCATAAATTTTATTGGACCGTCACCATATTTTAATTGAGGTGGATAGTCAAAACTTGACGTCAGTGATTTTGAAGTTTGAGTTATGAATAGCCTATTGAAATCCATGCTAACTTAGTTTGGAGTATAAGAGATTTTATTGTTGTAAAAGAAGCTGACGATAGAATAGTGTAATGTTTATACTCATTTAGACAAACCATGTAATAAGAGTAACTATTATTTCTCGAGGCATTGCAATATAACACGATGAAATCATTGAGATGATTAGCAATCTTTCATGAAGGGTAAATTGGTGATGAGCCTTTAAATGAAATCTTCCAAAGCCACCTAAAAGACTAATAATTGTGTATATCTTAGATTAAATTGCAAAATCGCAAATAAGCTTAAGAATGGGGATAGTGAATCTGTAAATTTTTGGACATTATTATAGTATATTGGAGTACTATAATAAAACGAAATAAAAATCCTTAGATATTGTTGTAATCTACTACTAGGAACGTAACATAAGGTAACGTAACGAAATGTGGTAGTTACTTTAGCCAAAGCCAAAAAAACAGGACCCGCTCCTTTTGCTTACTCGCTCACACACACTCACACAGTTCACTTTATAAAATCCAATCCATTCCAACCCTTTAAATGCAGCGGAAAGCGGGAGTCCAGTCCCCTACCAGATCAAAAAAAGCCACAGAGGCAATAAAGACGGTGAGAGCGAGAGTTTAGTGAGAGAGAGAGAGAGAGAGACGAGAGAGGCCCATTTACACCATGAAAATGATATGAAATAATTTGGAGGCTTCTTCAGCCCAAAATGGATTACTCTGCTCTGTGAAAGATTTAAGTGTTATATCTGATCAGTAGTACTGTAATTGATCAATTGTAGAAGACCCGACCCCGGAAATGATGACTGGATACGGAATGGTGCAAGACCAGAACATGGAGAGGCAGATTGAGAAGCAGATGGGTTGTATGGCTGGTTTCCTTCACATCTTCGATCGCCACCAGATTTTATCCGGCAAGAAATCTTATTCCCCCAAGCGTCTTCCTCCTTCCAAGGTTTTTTAAAATTTTCCGGCATTGCTTCTAAAAATTATCTTTCCTTCTGTTTTCATTACTGCCGTTTTTTACTGACACAAATAATAATGAATGTTTCAGGTTGTTGATTCAGGGCAAGGCTCCGAGAAATCTGGTTCGTCAACACCGGCTGTATCGAGGGAATTAGTTAAACCATTGTCGGCTCCGATGACCCCGCCGCCGGGAAAAATGGCGAAATCTCCGGTGCCGGAGATTACACCTCCGAAATCGCCTCTTCCTCTTCCGGTGTTTGAGATGAAAGATGGGTCAAAGTCATCTTGGAAGTATTGTAAAGAAGCTCCCAGGCTGTCACTTGATAGCAGAGCCACTGTGGACGCTAAGGGAAGTCTCCATCCCAGAGAGATTCGAACCAACAACAACTCTGCTTCCACTTCTTCTTCTCTTCTGACGGCCAACGCCGACGACAAACAACGGCGTTCCCCCAGCGTCATTGCCCGGCTTATGGGACTTGAGCCACTTCAGGCCGATTCCAACGCTGCCGCGGCCGAAGAATCGGCTCCCAAAGACGTCCAGCTCAGAAGATCCGCATCAGAATCCAGAGTATCCAGAGATCTTTTCTGTTACCATTCCGTTGAGAATAACGGCGGCAATAACAGCTTCCAATCCAATATGCCTAATAATTCGATTGGCCATGATGGAATTAACTGTTCAGTGGATCATACGACGGATATGTATTCGCACCAATTGGCGAAGAATGCCAACTCTGAACAGCCCAAACCGGTGGTTAATAACAGGGGCGCCATTGTTTCTTCGTCGCCGTGGAAAGCGCAACCGTCACGGAGGAGCTACTTCGACGCGGCGGATGTTTTCCCGGAGCCTAAACAGCAAGCTGTTTCCATCTACGGTGACATTGAGAAGAGGCTCAAGTTGAGGGGAATCGATGAGCCGTCCAAGGATCTCGAAACGTTGAAACAAATCCTCGAGGCGTTGCAACTCAAAGGACTTTTACATTCCAACCACCGGCCCTCCGAGCAGCGGAATTTCGTGTATGACCGGAGTTTCTGGTCCTCCGACGAGTCTCCGATCGTGGTAATGAGACCTTCTTCTAATAAGTCTCCGGTGAATCGAAGAGTTCGGAGCGAATCACCGCCTTCGCGACACGGAGTTCGTCGGAGTCCTAACAACAATCTCACCGGCGAATATCATCATCAGCCTTCTTCAAGTCCACGTAGGGAAAGGCCGGTAATTGACCGTGGTTTAAGGAGCCCGACACGGACCGGGACTAGGCCCGGTTCAGGAAACTCAATAATCAAACCAAAGCCGTTAACCGTGGAAACCCAAAGATCAATGGAATCCCGACGCGTCTCTCCGGCAGCTCACTCACCAAAGCTCAGTTTAAGGAGAAACGTAATGACGTCCCAGGATCCAACGGCGACAAATCGATCACCAAGGCGGAGGAGATCACCGGCCAATAACGTCGTCATCACCGAGGACGAATCATCATCCATTTCTGAAAGCACAATTAGTACACCCTCTCAAACAGATACCGAGGTACGCACTACATGCTACGTAATCACTTAAACGTTACGCAAATCAAATTAAATTAGTTATAATCATTAACTAGTAGTAGTACTAATTAGGTGTAAATGGTCAAAATTAGAATGTACTGTACTTGATGTTCGGTTGGGATTTTCCGGATTTAGAATATTTATTGTTGATGTGGACACATATGGGTAATAATGTTTGCAGAGATCGAAAATGGAGGATTACAGAGAAGGCGGGAAGAGTTTGCTTGAAAGGTGCGACAAGCTGCTTCACAGCATTGCAGAAATGAATAATGCGGCGGCGGCGGAAATGCAGCCGAGTCCGGTGTCGGTTCTGGACTCGGCGTTTTTCCGGGACGAATCGTCGTCGACGTCATCCCCATCTCCGGTGATGAAACGGAGCATTGATTTCAAAGGTACTCTACACATGAGTTAGCTTACGCATGGCACAATTTCTCACACGCCAAAAAAAAAAGACCTGAAACCACTCCCCCCATAATCCCATATCATTATAATTATGTTCCCAAGATTTTCTGGTTTTGACTCAACCATTACTTACATTTTTTTAGTACGACTCACTCAATCTGGGAGATGGGATGTATGGGATGACGTCCCCCACCCCCTACCCTGGCCCCCTTGCTTTGACTTTTACCTACCCTTTTTAGATTATGGAAATCACGCAAAAAATAAGAACTTCGATAATGTGAAAGTGTTAACTTTAATAGTCTAGGTAGTTTACTCCTCTAGATTTTAGGGTAATCCCTCATTTTCTTAAACCGTCATTGTGTGTGTGTGTGTGTTTTTTGGGGTAATGAAATAGTTCACAGTTAGGAAATCCCATAACGTTATGATGTTTTAGTCAATTTTCTTTTGGGGTAGTAGTACTATTTGTTTGTATACATTTATGATTGATTGATGGTGGTAGTAGGAGTAGGAACTGACGGTGTCTAATCAAAAGTCAAGTCCATTTATTTGAGCTGTGCGGCTCTTTTAACTAGTATATTTGCAAACAAAATTGCCCAAGATTCAATTTAATATTGAAAGCGACTGATTGTGTATGTGGATTGATTTAACCCTAAACCAATTAACCAAGCAAAGAAGAACTACTTAACTAGGCTACTGGTCTAGCACATTTCCTAGCTTACTCAATAGTCAATACTACTACTTACCACACCGCCAGTTTTCAAACTTTGTAATTAATTTGCATAAATGACTTTGGTGGCTGGGTAGTTGCAGAAGAACAGAGTGGTATGTGAACAGTTCATCAATGCAGTTCTTTACACAAACATTAAAGCTGGAAATTTCACTGTTACATCGTATACTAGTTATACTACTCGTCAGTTGTACAATTACATCGTATAAAATGTGGTTAATTACAGGTGTATATATTCTATTAGGTGGTGGTCCTTGGTGTTTAATCGTTAGAATCGACAGTATGGAATCTGTTTTTAATACGCATTAAAACAATGGTACTTTTTGATTTGAGCATTGAATGATTTTTAAGATTATTTTACTTCATATCTGACTTTGTCCTAATGCTTACAGATAATGAACAAGAACAAGCAAGTGATTTGGATTTGGATGAAGAGGCATGGAGTTACATTCTCAGTCCTGATGATCAATCAATCTTGGGGGAGACTCCCACTGACGGCGATTTGGTTTACATCTCGGAAATACTCATGGCTTCTCGTTACCTCCCGGAGGATTGCGACGTGTTTTTGTTGCTGGAGAAACAACAATATCTCAAGGGAAAAGACTCGACCAACGTTTCCAGGTTACAAAGAAGACTGATTTTTGACATCATTGTGGAAATTCTCGACCGGAACAGGAATTTACCGCCATCGATGGCCTTTTCGTGGTCAGATTCTCGGACAATAAAGTCATCGCTACGCAGAATTTGGTCCGAATTCCTTAAAATTCGCCGACGCGACACTTCGGATCATGACTTGTTGGAGGTCATCTGTGGAGTGCTAAAAAAAGATTTGGCCGGAGATGCGATAAGTGGGTGGGGAGATTGCCCGCCGGTAGAGTTATCCGAGGCAGTGTTGGACATCGAACGCCTGATATTTAAAGATCTAATCGGCGAATCAATCCGTGATCTCGCTTCATTTGCCTCTAAAAACAGGAACTCGTTGGCGCCGGCGCCTCGTAGGAAGTTAATTTTCTAAACTAATCTGTGTCTAAACGACTCAAAAACACTCACCGCCGCCCTCCCGCCAGATTATTGTTTTGGCGCGCATTCATGTATCCCTTTCATCACATTTAAAATAATCCAGTCCACGGTTTTCTTTGTTTTCTTTTTTAACGTTGTTTTCACTGGGGAAATGCGCGATCCATAACGGTCACATTAGCTAGCTGTAAAAAAAAGACTGAATGAAATAGTAAAATATTTTCTCCCTTTTGTTTTTTCACTTTTGGTGCAAATGGGCAAGTGCATGTGAGGTGTGACAGACCAATATAATGATAGGCTGTCCTGGGAGTCAATTAGATTAGTCCATTCCTTCCAGACTTTTTTTTTTTTTAATTTTTTTTACGCCGGAAACCCCATCAGAGATGAGTAAACCCTAGAGATGGGTAAACCACGTCCATTGCAATAGCCTGCAAATCACAGTGGAAGCTGGGTGACAAGTTCGAGTGCGAAATCAGGGGTTTATGAGTGGGTGGATGATAAGCTTGGGTGCGAAATTAGAGTTTTATGAGTGGGTTTGCCATAACAAACCCTCTAGAGGTGTCCAATTGACAAGGTTAAAGTCATTCTCTCACTCTTGTTAGAGTGGGGTTTTGAACTGATGATCTCTTCTTGAGAACAAAGATGGTGTTACCATTGAACCAACATCTCATTCGCTCCTTCCAAATTTTTTTTTTTGCTTTTAAAAAGGTAGAAAGAAAAAAGATGGGAAAAGGGAGCAAATAATCCATCCATTTACTTAGTTAATTAATCTCGTTGTTACATTTGTTTACATTGGTATTTTTTTGTCTTAAGTGTTGATAGTGTTAGCCTCGTACTTGAACCACTTTGAGTTGGGAGTGGAACTTTTTTAGGAATCTAGTTTGTTACAGAAATAAACATATTTAAATTAAGCTCTGAAAAAGAGAGAATGGAATGGTCATCATTGCCTGATTTTCTGGTAGGACTTACTGGAAAGAATTGGAAGGAATAATAAATAGCCCCAGGAAAGAATAGAAGTATGTATGAAGTCATCTACACCTTTTCTGTTTTTTCAATCTGAAATTGGTAAATTCCACAATTATAGTTTTCCGATTAATTCAAAGCTTCATCATGTTGGGGGGTTTGGGTTGGTGCATCTAATTGTGAGTTTGCACATGCTTCTCATAATTTTAACTGTATCACTCAATTCCCACCTCCCTTTTTAACCCCAAGGATTTATAGTATGAAGATTAATGATTTACTTTAAACTAGAGTTGTTAGACTTATGTGGAAAATAGATTTGGACTAGTTTTGGTTTAAATTGAGCCTCATTTGTAATTGTTTTGTTTTTATTTTTTCATTAATGAAATTGAAAATTTCCCCAAAAAAAGAAAAGACAAATGTGCTTTCAATTTTATTTTATTTATTTTTATTTTTATTTATTTTTATTTTTATTTTGAAGAGCAAGAACCATGACATTCTAGACAAGTACATATCATACCAACTAATTACACATTTGCTCATTTTCATACACTTATAAAGTAGAGGAGTAGACTATCTGATCTGGGAGACTGGGACGGAAAGACGATTAAACTTGTCTTTGCTGAACCAATTTATTTGTTTAAGATCGAAAATCATTAACAATGAAAGAGAGACCCCGTGGGGTTTGGTATCAAGAAGTCAGGAATTTCTGAAGAATTCCTCCATTCCACACTACCAAGCGGGCTCCAATATTTCCTTTTATTATTAAGTCTGTGGGCTCCTTGGCCCCATTGTGTTGGCCCATTTTGCCCAACCCACCCTCCAACCTCACAGAGAAAATCAAACTAAAACAATGTATTACTATAACCACAACAATGGCTAGTGTATATAACTACAACATCCGTACAAGCACCAAAATCTTTTTGACTAATTTTATTTTAGCATGAAATAATCTAAACAGGTACCGGCGACACTCATACTAAATTCTCATTTGAGTCGGATAATGTTGTTATACGCTCATTTCACTATTCGTATCTATGTCGTAGTTTAATTGATCGGTTATATTTACTATCTGAATAGTTGCAGAGTTAGGGAGACGGAGGGGTGTGGTTGTACCTGCTCAATTTTTTCTAATTAGTAAAAACATCATTATTTTTTAATAGAAAATTATATATTTATAATTTTTCGCACCCCCTACATTGATTTCCTAGTTCATTAGTAGTTGTTTTCTAAATTTTGCACCCTCTATATGGATTTTCTGGCTCAGCAACCGTATCCGAACCAAGTGTTTGTTGATATTATTATTTAACCAATTGAAATCTTTTTTAGTTGAACCAATAATCAGTCGCAATTGAGCCGGATACACGGGTTTCCCTTGTCATCCTCAAAGGGCACAGAACACTGATCGTCCTGTGACTATGATAAGCTATGATGGTGTGTGATATGGCAGGGGGGAATCACATGTACATATATATTATTAGTTTTGCAATGTACTGAAGCCACAATTGTAGTTACCCGCAATAAAAGAGGTACATGAACATTACCAAATACCAACTGTTTTTCCTCCTACGAAATGTCAAAAAAATGGAGCGATTTTAAAGTGTCGCAGAAATGGAATTGAAGTTGTCCATTCTATGTCGAGGCTGGATTGTCAATTGTCATCGTCGTTGTAAGTTGTAAGTTGTAACTTGTCCCCTAATTGGGTCCTTTTTGCCAGATTGTAAAATTTGACTAAGTGCAAGCTTGTAGACTTGATCCTTATCATCCTCATATGCACATATGGTGACTATCCAAACGAGAGAGAGCAAACAGAAAAGAAAAAAAAAAGTATGGTCCTAAATGCTATCTCAAACGTGTCACCAGGATTGAATCAAATGTCACCTTTTCCAATCATTCAAGATGCTTAGTCCTCTTCAATTTTGGATTTAGCCCTTGTGAGTTCATCTTCATGTATTGCGGAAAAGGTGTTCATGTCTATACTTTGGAGAAATGCTCGTGTATGCGTGGCTTGGCTCTTTCATTAGCATGTGAAAATTCTCCATCAGTGCCCTTATCAATTGATTCATCATTTAAATAAACAAATTCCCAAAATATCTCCCATGCGCGCCGGGGATCATTCGCCAGCATAAGTTCTCATTCTCAATAATGGGATAAGTACATGTTTTTTTATCGGAGATTGATATACGTCGTTGAATTATTATACATCTATCGAAATTATTCAGTAAAGGAAAAAAAAATGATGCGTGTGACACGTATGATAATAAGCTTATCTACCATGTTATATCCATGTAATTCCTCAACTCATAAACTAACAAAGATTCCATCGTCTACTAGGTATCATCTTATTGCACTGTAGAGATACAACAACGTGACAGTATGATCTTAATACAAAGTGCTAGTACTAATCTATTTATCAGAAAATTCTTGTGATTGAGTTATGAATTGTCATAAAACTACTCGCACTGGACTTGTAATACATTACTTTAGTTCATTATGGGGCCGAACAAGGTTTGGGCAATCTATATATATATTTTGGGGCCTAATTAAGAAATTGTTTCCTTTCTGAAGACCAATTCAGGCCACAAAAAGGACCATACCCAAGTTACAAATCGATGGACCATACTCAAATTACAAATGCTTCACCACCTTTGCGAGAAATCCAACCATAGCCCTTAATCTTCTGCGCAGTTCATTATGAATTCCAAAAGTCACATTCATTTTCAATTCATTTGACTCTTTTATCTTCATTTTTTTTTGGGGGGGTGGGGGGGTGGGTTATGCCTTAAGTTGGATTTGGTTGTAGCTGCATTTGAGTTGGATTTTGTCAGTTCACACACATTTTCTCAGTTCATATTCATTTTTTTTTTTGGGGGGGGTGGGTGGGTTATGCCTTAACTATTTTTGGGACAGGGGAGTAGATAAGTTTTCTTTAAAGAGTAAAAGGAAAACAAAGGTGTGAACGAGGAAGGCAGCTCGGTTACTCATAGCGTATAATGTTCATGAGGAGTTCGCTTTTGATGATGTTAAAGGAAAATGGGTAGAAACATGATGGCGGCCAGGACATCTTTTCACCACAGGAAAGAAAAGACAGCACAATTGGAGTATGAAATTGTCATCTTCTAAAATAACCTCTCTGCTGCTGCTCTGCAGGTTGTAATGGGGAACAATTCTAGGTCCACCCTCTTACTGTCCCCGTCCCTACTAAATCTCCCTCCGCCATCCCTTCTTCAAACCATTGAAACAAACTGTTTTCTGATGGTCTTATGAGCCCTTTTCAGTTTTCAGTCATTATGATCTATTTGTTCAGCTTTTTATTATGCTTAGTGGTCTCATTCTGAATTCTGATCCAGTGTTATCCAGCTTATTGACTATAGCTTAATATAGTTCTTTTTTTAAGTATTCTGACTTGAAATAGAGTAGCGAATTGTTTCCTCCGTTTCAAAATAAGAGTCCTGTTTGTTTTACAGAATTATTACGAACCCAAGTTTTCATGGTTTGTAATGTATCACTTGGTTTGGATTTGGATCGTGTATATAGTTCTTAATTAAGCATATACATAAGAATCATCTAGACAATGAATGAACATTCATCATCAATCTAGTGAATTTAGTGAATAGTATAGATCAGGGCCCTTCTTTGTCAAAAATCATATGCAAAAGTAAGAATACTGATTACTGATCAGGTTGATGGACAAGAATTAATTGACTTGCCAGGAGTACTCGATGACTTGAAAGTTTTGTACGTATTGTTGCCATTTCCTGTTTCTTCCTTACTGGTTTGCGCAGTTACCGTGTTTCCTCCTGTTTTCTTTGCCTGCACAAATTTGTAGAAAAGCAATAACTCATCAACTGAGGTAGATTCAGATACATGTCTATGAATTAATCTAGACCAGATTCAGAAGCTTTACATAGTTTGAAGCACGGCTGGGTAAATGCAGGGTCATGGATTCGTAAAGGAGGTTCCTCACCAAATATCATCTCACAGCTCATATCTTCAAAATCTGCCGAATTCAAAATGCTTTTGTTAATCAACTGGTAACTAATCCAGCTGTTGTTTAAGATTTATTCTAATAAGTGATTAATTGTGAATTGTGATATAAATATACAAATCTAAGCCATAAAAATGACACGTTTTTAGAAGCGGACGAAAGCATGAGTTCAAAACTTTGTAGATGACACTCGCAACAAGGTTTTGATCGAAACGGTTTTGAAATCTAGCCACAGATATTGTTAATCTTCGATTTGTGAACAAGAAACACGACTCGATTTGATATCTAACCTACAATTGTATGTTATGCAAAAGGATAAACTAATGATGGGATAGCCTATGACCAGTTGACCACTATACATCTAGCCAAACCGAAAAAAAGCATCAAGAAAATAGTGAGTCGCTTTCCTCGAGGATGGTTGAAACTTGGAAAGTTGCTGGATCGTGAAAAAAAAAAAAACATACAATTGGTTGCAAGCCCAAGAGTGTATACACTTTGCTTCATTAATTGATTACTAGTTCTTGAAAAAATTTGTTCAACTTCTACATGATGGAAACATTTCCAGTAGTAGTTGTTCCCCAAGTGGGAGGATAGGTGGGGGATCCTGCTAAGTGTAATGGTCTTTATAATCTTCATGATATATTAGTGCAATCACTGTTTGTTTTGTTTCTCTGCTATGACCTTAATTATGTCCCCATTTCTTAGTCTTAAATTGCTAGTATCAATTTTGTTTTTTTATACATTAATACACTGGTTAATTCAAGATTGGATGAGATAAGTCTCTTTCAAACAGAACTCTTCTAACAGTTGAGGTTTTTGAATCCAAACCTTAATTGTATTGGGGAGAAGACTTAAAGGGTCAATTATCGTAACAACCAAAAAAATCTATAATTCATCAGTGGTTGGAATACAAGTAAGATCCAATCTTATATAACATAATGTCCAACAAAACACTTACTAGGAACCATGTTGAGAGGCATGCCGAGAGAGTCTTTAATGAACACTTGGGATGGCATTTTGCAAAGATTAGTGCACATTCCTACACAATTTGTCCCCTCTAAGAACCTGGAAGAAAAAACATATCAACAAAATAGAATTGCGTGTGCAATTTGGACACGACTCAGATGAGAAGATACTGTTACATGAGTAGTCTATTGGGAAAAAAATATAAAGTTTTTTTTATTGACTAAAATAATTTAACAAATAATACTCTTATTTTGAAAAGGGAAAAAAAAAAAATTCACCATAAATGTGTTACGCCAATGTAAATGAATAATGATCATATTCCACAGATCTGGGACACTAAACTAAAGGAGGGACAATTTTGTAGTAGGAATTATTACCACTTTTGGCCACTTAATTAGACTTGTTTATTAAAAGCAATTGAAGATGATGATTGATGAAGAAACCGAAAAAGATAAAAGTAAAATAAACGAAGTTACCTGCATTTCTTAATGTGAACGACATTCTTCTCTTGTCTGCCCTCAAACTCTGACTCTTTCACCTTTTTTTTTTTTAATGCAACAAAAGAATTTATAAATTATTTTTGCGCTTAATACATATCATGAAGCCATGCAAAAATGTACACATTCCATTTTCTATTCAAAATCATGTTCGAGATTGTGGCAACACTTTTCTTTTGAAAACTTGATTTGGTGCAGTCATGATTCATGAGTGATGATCAATGAGTTCTTCTTGCAGAAACAGTAGGCCCATAATTCATTTTAATAAATAGATTATACTTGCTGTAACACATTAATTTACTATTAAAATATTTAATAACATATAAAGATATTATGACTTTTAAAATGTATGGAAGCATGATGAGTGGCCCTTGGCATTCCAAAACATAGATTTTCGTTTTATCCCTCCCAAACGGAAAAGAAAATGAAATAAAGGGGAATCACTATGTGAAAATAATATATATTCCCTTCGATCCACAAAAAATAAAAAATTAATTTTATTAAATCAAAACAGTACTATATTTTACACGGATTGAGCATTGCATGTAAAAAATAGAAGTAAATGTTTGATACCTCACAGGGGCCTATTAACCAAGCAAAGAACACGGTAGTGAACAAAGCAAAATATTCTCTTGCAAATTGAGATTGTGGGAGAAGCAGCTTTATCTGCACGGTTAAGCATCCATATGTAGAAAACATCAAATTAATCTTAATACAGTATACATACTTTGCTATTGATTGGTGTCATTTTGATACTAAGAATTATTATAGAGAGTCATTTCTTATACTTTTTTATGGATAAAACTATAGGTGTGACACAAACTAGGGGAAGAAAAATGAAAGAATTTTCAGTGTCCAATAAGACAGTACTATATTTTAATTTTTGAGTTATGGTAAAACGAATGATCAAATTATTTCTATCTTCTTTCTTCTTCTTTTTTTTTTGTTACAACAAATTATTTCTATCTTAATATTAGACATTTCACTCTATTAAAAGGTTGACATCTTTATCAGTTGGAATGATTGATAAGAGACATTATTCTAATAGTCAAAATTAGCTTCTTGTATTGAGCTCATTAGCGTAGATACGACATTGATTATTATATCGTAGAAAATTAATTTGATGGTACGTAGAACAAAAAAGAAGAGGTTATCACACCAAACACTTACATCTATGTGCCGTCTTAGAAGCGTTCAATTCAACTTTTGATTTCAGTCGCTTAGGGTCAAAACACTTACTAGTTTACGAAAACCTTTTTGTTATTACTATCATCGTTTATTTATTTAATAAAAAAGAACCTCTTTCCGAATTTAGACTTATAACGATTTCGTGTCAACCGCATAACTGCGGAAATCATACATGCCTATGCTGTTTTTATTATTTTTTTCAATGAGAAATCACTGGCATTCAAACGTTCGAGAATGATTACAGTACATTCCTAAATATTAATTGAATAGTTCGATCATGGTCCAAATTAATAGATTACAACTTTCATCCATATGAAAAATATTATAGACATCGAAATTATTGACTGCACTATTTAGTACTCTCACCGTCTCATAATTATTGTCCAATTTGAGTTTTCATTTCTAGTTCAAATTGAACTAAAAGTAAAATTTCAAACTGGACAATAATTTTGGGACACATGGAGTAGATGAATTTTTTTCCCAAACATCATCCTTCAATTTTTTATTTTTTTTTTTTGTGTCACACTATGTATTTGTTTAGAAAAAGAAGAAGAAGAAGAAGAAGGAATTCCTCCAAGTTTTTAATTCTCCATTTATAATGACAAAAGGAAGCTGATGAAAAAAAATGAAAAGAAGAATAACTAACGAAGAAGATGTACTTGCCAAAGAAAGTATAGGGCGAGGGAAGGCCTTCTCTAGAGTTTGAATAACGACGTTTCCTTGCTCCGTCGGAGTAAACTTCCGATATACGGCTCCGGCCGCCTCCACCAATCCATCATACCCATTCCTTTTACTAATCGTACCTATATAATTTATGTAACAAAATCGCCGCCGATAAAAACCAAAAAGGCCTTCATTTTTATATCAAACGATGCATTGAGAAGAGACAAAACAATAAATAAATAAATAAAAATGAAAGAAATCAGTATGTACTATGTATGATCAACCTGCTATAGTTTGGAAATTTTGAGAGAGGTGATTGATGGCGATCCGGTCGTACCAGTTATCATGGTACACACTCTTCGAGCCGGAAGTTGATGGTTCTATTAGCCTGGGTGGTTCCTGGCTCAGAACAGCAAGAACAAAGGGAAGACGGTGGCTGGGCCGTTGCCGGTGCCTATGGCGGGAAGATTGTTGATGGTTATTGAGGGTGATCAAGCTGCGGCAAGTATGGTGTATTGAAAGACTTGCCTCCATAGCTATTAAGAGCCAAAGATAATATGAAATGGAAAGGAACAAAGATTAGTTTAATGTTTATAAGCAGCATTATATCTTTGGGTTAATTACTAAGACCTACCCCGAAGATCATAGAAATTACAAGGATCGCTTTTATGAATTTATCGAAACCCGAAATTAGGCCCCTTGATGAGTCAATTAGAGCATCCCAAACGCAATACTTAAAAAAAAATACAGTACAATAAACTCTAAAATATAGTACCTCTTCAACCAAACAACTCTACATTCTATAAACAAATAATATTTAGATTATGTGGAATGCAAAGATTGAAAGTTTCATTTGGAAGAAATTTTTAAATAAAGGAAAAATTTTACAGATTTTAGTATCCTTAAATGTCAGGGAGTAAAGGGCAATTCTCAAAAACTACGGGGAAGTTGCTGTAATTAGACTTGTATGTCCAATTAAGAAAAGGTCGTGCAACGAACTCTTTAGATCGGAGTATTTTCTGGAAAAAAAAAAAAAAGAATGTAGAACGATACAAATGAGAGCATATGAGAAGGTCTCTTTCCGTTGATACCCAAAACGGCATTATCGGTATACATCACTATAGCTTTAGCTAAACATCATGGTCTAAGCCTAATTTATTAAAAAGCAAACCTAACCTGGAATTGGCTCTCAATAATAAGAATGCCCTGCCCAAAATTTGTTCCATACCAGTGCCAATAAAAGACGAAAACACAAGGCACTGGCTATTTTGTCACCAGACTTTAGCCATTAAAGAAAAACACACCAACAAATTTTGAATACTTCCTCCATTTCAATTTGTAGCTCATTTTGAGTTTGGAAAAATTTTTGAAAATATAGATCTTTTTACAAATTCTAGACAAATTAATGATTATTTTTCTAACTTTATCCTCAATTAATGATGCTAATTTATTTTAATTTATTCTTATTTATAGTTTTAATATAATTAATGAGAGACAAAATAAATATTTAACACACAAATTAATTGTTTGATGATTGTCTCTTTAGTTCAAGTATAAACGGTAAAGTCTAAAGTGACTTAAATTTTAAAATACAGGAATATATAGTAGGGTTTGATTTGATTGGGTAGTTTGAAATTTTAATGGTTTTAATCAAAACTGGGGAAAGTATTTTCGAACCTCAACAACTCAACAGTACCCGAACAAGTTTTGAAACTTTTTCCATTATGGCAGCCATGGAGGCATGACAGACAACGCAATGTGACAGTAAATACTACTGGCTATTGGCGAATTGAAAATTTTGTTTGTGAACTAGCAAAATCAAATTAGTCGAAAAATGAAAGATATCAAACACTACAAATGTATAGATAATCAAGGAGGAATCTATTTAGATCAGAAAATGATTATACATAATTCGATACCAGAAATTCATCTACAATTTTCAATACAGAGAATGATACACATAACCATGCGATCATGCCCACCAGAGTATCAAATCAGTATCAAATATTGCATGCCTACATCGCAGATATGGAATTTTCCATCTTTGCCTATGTCACCACAGTCGGTAAGACCGTAGGACTAGAATTATTTTAAAAAGACAACTAGATGAATGCTAAACCAAAATCATCCTAGGATTCAATAACATCGTTACTATAGTAACACAAGAAACTCGTTAATCAATAGAATTTATTACCTCAAGCTCCATGTACCATGGAATTTCTATGACCAACAATGAAACATCATTCAAAAGTATAATATGCATAAAACTGCACCTTTAACGAGCCTAGAACTAAACCACAAAACCAAGACAAATCCACTTAAAACATGTACAAAAACAAGAGATTAAATAAAATCATCGTCACTCCATTCATGCACAAATTAACAAAGCAAACTAGAAGGGGCTATGTATGATGGTGTATCGTCATCAACTCCAGCTAATTGCCTAAACAGACCAACCAATTTAAGCCATACAAAAAAGAATCCTAAAACAACTACTTCCATCATACACTAAATAGAGGAGATGTTCTAAAGAAAGAAGACAAAGCAAACACTAAGTCACTAAAATAAGTACTGCTACTATGTTTTGATTAGTGGACAGATTAAAGACATGCTTATTCCTTGGTGGTCTTGTTGATCAAGGACTTGTGAATGTGTGGGATGACACCACCACCAGCAATGGTTCCTTTGATAAGGGTATCAAGCTCCTCATCTCCACGGATGGCAAGCTGCAAATGCCTGGGAGTGATCCTCTTCACCTTCAAATCCTTGCTAGCATTCCCAGCCAATTCAAGAACTTCAGCAGTCAAGTATTCAAGAATTGCTGCAGAGTAAACAGCTGCAGTGGCACCAACCCTTCCATGAGCAGAGGTTCTTGACTTCAATTGGCGATGGATACGACCAACAGGAAACTACACAAACAAAGACAAATTTGATCAAGTTATGACAAAGAACTAAACCAGCAGAGCCCATGAGAAACCAGGTGCATCAGGTATTTGAAAACACTAAGAGAGAAAGGCAGATAAAAGTTTGCTTGAATGGCAACAATGGACAGACAACTACTATGAACAGGGAGAAACCATAAAAACAGACTTTCTCCCACAAAAACAGACTCATTTAGACAGATTCCCATCCACTCCCACACAAAATCCACACAAAACTTAGAAAAGGGAGGGGGAACATTGCTAATAAAAGGGTTATTTGCAACTGAGCGCATATAGATTCCAGTTTTACAACCCAAAGAAGTAAATAATATTCACCAAATAACCACCACTAGTAACTGCCATTGTACTTGCCAAAACAACTTGTAAGGTTGAGAACAGACATAGATTGCAAAGGAACGAAGACCAGAACAAACACGAACCAACAGAAGAGATTAATTAGTCCACAACAACTCAAAGACCACAAGAGGAAGGAAACACAAGGCATACATCCAATTAACAATTAACGGCAGAACTAAACCCTAGCTTTGAGATTTCAGATCTCAAGTCAATCGAATGCGTTTAAAATTCTAAACCCTAAGAGCCAACTACGATAGAGCATATCACGCAAGACCCCTAATTCGAACCAGTAATACATCCAGATTTACAGCATAACGACGAGATCTACAATTATTTAAATCCTCGGAACAAAGAAACACACATAAGTCAGAGCTTGTAAAATACCTGAAGACCGGCACGGGAGGAACGAGAAACGGGTCTCTTCTTGTCCTTATCCTTGCTGGCGGCTGCGGCGGCGGTTGTCTTCCCGGCGACGAGTCCCTTCCCACCTTTTCCGGCCATACTTCTTCTTCACTTGAAAGTCTACAAACAAAACACCAAACAACAAAAACCCAAAACGGGCCAAATCCTCTATCCAATTAAGCAACGATTTCAATTAGAAAGAAAGAAGAAGAAGAAGAAGAACAGAGCAAGATTTTTTTGGTTTTACCTGAAAGGTTTTGAAGAGGAGGAAAAGAAGCGGAAAAAGAAATTGGGGGAAAACGGAGGAGGAGGAGATAGAAAGAAGTAGATAAGTTTGAGTGGGACGTCTTTTTAATGCTTTTTATTTTGGGCTCCCTCTGTGGGATGGGCTTTTTGAATGTCGAGTCCTCTGTTTGCTTTGGCGGTTACTTTTGGGTGGGAAATCCTCCCAATTTTCAGATTTCAAAATTTTCGCACTCTCAAAAACCAATCTCGATTCTAGCGGAAACACGACGTGGCAATTAAATACTAATCCTGTTCGGTGCGGATTGCCAGCGTGTCACTCTTACAGAACTGACTTATTCTATTTGGGTTAGCACTCTTTATTTGTAGTTTCAGTACAATAGTTCAAACTTATTGTTATTTCATCGCAAAATGTCTCACTTCGTTTCTGGGGGAAAAAACAGTCTTAGGATAGAGCATTAATTACTGGAGATAAAAGTTGTAAAAATACATATATAAGAAGAATTTTGGATAAAATATTTTGCATTTACAATTGAATTCTGAAACTGTTATGGCTGATGAAGCTTTTGTTTTCCTATTACATAGTAGAAAAAGATTAATTCTTTAGCTTTAAGGTTTTGGAAATCTAGTGTTTGCTAATACTTGGTTACTTTAGGCTAAACCTGATATTTTAGATTAATCTAATCCAGTGTAAGTTGTAACGGTGAGTTTGGAACTATTTAGAATTTTTATTTTTTTTTTCCGTCTGGGCAAAAAAAAAAAGACAACTTCTTATTAGTGTATTTTGTTCATTGAGATGAGATGGAAAAAAGAAAAAGAAATAAATAAGCACCAAACTATACTAACAAAGAAGTTTCTGATTTGGGCCCTAAAGTTTAATGAGCTGTCAAAATTTTACGGCGATATCTATGGATGCATTAATTGGGCACCGGATCCAACTAGATGTGAGGAGGCCCAATATCATTTGATAGGATTTCATTAGTTCAGTTTTGAAGTATGTAGAATGAGATTAAAAACCTCATTCTGGAAATGGATAGTCCAAATGCATCCGCCAGAATTCATACATTTAGATAGACAGTTAGTAGGATCCGACTCAATGTTGACGGAGCTGTTGAATCCGAGAAGAACAAAGCAGCGCCCGGTGGTCTGTTTAGGAACAGTGAAGATAAATGGATCACTGGCTTTACTGCGAGTATTGGCATATGTTCGGTCCTTTAATCAGAATTTTGGTCGGCTTATTTTGGGCTGAAAATGACACACGATTTAGGCTTTCAGAAAGTCCAGCTTGAAATGGACTCACTCCAAGCGGTTACCCAAATAAATGAGGAATCCAACACTCCCATTGCGAGCAACGTTCTACCGAGAATTAAAAAACTCATACGTTGTAATAGATGGGAGATAGATACATCGTTTATTAGGCGCGATGGGTACGAGCCTGCCGATTCTCTGGCAAAACTAGGTTTAGAGCGGAATCTGGGATTGTATATTTTGACCGCCCGACTTCTCATAAAATGGTCTTAGACTGGCCATGCTCAACTCCCTCTTAGGAATTGCTTTTGTTTACTAAGCATCGCATTCCCCAGTATAGAAAAATAAAAAATAAAAAAAAAGATAGACAATTAGTATTTCTCTATTACATATAAGTAGTGATATAACCAAAAAGAAAAAAAAACAACAAACAAACAAACGCTAAGATAACTAAGAGATTGACCTCTTAATCCTAAACTTTTAATGCAATAAGAAATTCAACAACGTAATAAGATAGGAGAACGCACACTTTTCAGCGCTATGGTAACCCGAGGTGTGGCCATTGTTAATCTTTATTTCCTCTTCTTCTGCTTCACAACACTTGAAAGCTCAGGAAACGGTAACGCCAAAAGTGCAATTCGGGAAGGCTTTCTCGTGTCTAGTTTTACCTTTGCTTTAAAGGTTTATCCATTTGAGGATTATGAGATAGTTAAATTTTAGCACCACCTCATTCCCTATAAATTTTTTTATCAAATTTTTCTTACATATATATCACCACTCATAAAATAAAATAGAAAATATAAGAAAATTGTCGAAAGTAATGTCTAATCATTTCTTAATGCTTTATTTTCCTTTTTTGGAATTAAAAGCCAATTTCGAATTTAAATATAGAATACACTGGTCGAATTCATGAATGAGGGACAAGCAGGAGAAAGGCCGAGTGTGAAGAATTACCGGGTAAACTTATGTGTCCATTAAAACCAATATAGAAAAAAAAAAATCAAAATTTGGGACCGTCATCTAGCCGTAACATGACTCACCGGTGGATCAGCACACGGTTTATAGGTAGATGTAATTTGATTTTACTTTCATCGTGTATCTTCTAATAATTCAGTAGTAATTTTAGTTTGAAAAATGATGTATCTTTTAGTATATAGGTTAAAAAAATTAATTAATTAATTAATCAGTTGTCACATGTTTATAAGGTTAAAGGCCATCCCACTCATTTCATTACTGGTTTTGAGATGAAAATCCAAGATAACTTTAACAGAGATCAATCACACTTGCTCTAATACTAGTCATTATCATTATTCGAGTTCAGGGGGAAAAAAAAAATCGTTGAACCCAAGTAAAAGGATAAACATTGTTTTATCCCTCACGCCTTAAATTGCCTGGAATTAGTTAGTCTTACCTGGTAGGATTAGTGTATTTAGTCGTAGTTTGGCTACTGTGAAAACGTCAACAGTCTTATAGTCCATTGCCATTAATATGTACAATCCCGTGGGCGAGTCGTCCACAACAAATACTCATTCCAGGGGCGACAATTTCTACATAGAAATTTGACAACTAAAAAGTGACAATTATAATGTGATCCCGTCCAAAGATAAGATGCAAGATTTTCCAAAAAAATGTGCGTCACCGAACGATGAGAGAAAAACATAAACAAACCGATACTGAATATTTGTTTGTCTCAAAATAATTATTTAATTATAATTTTTAAATTTAATATAATTCATATTAAAATTAAAAATTTAAACTCGATGATTATTTTAAGACAAACAGAGAATGCGAAACCTATCACCTTTGCTCAAAAGAGGTGGAAATTTCAAACTTTATTGTGTTAAAATTCACGGAATCACCTTGATCAAATGTCCCTTACGGATAACCTCATTAAACACGAGCATCAAGCATTAGCATGTTGTTATACGGTTACAGTAACATAACGTTGCAATATAGGCAGTTCTTTTATTCATTTTCCCTGGGCTGTTTTAGGCTTTGTTGGAAAATTTTCTACTACTCTACTAGGTGTTTTCATAATAATAATTGATTTATATTATCTATCAAAAAATAATTTTGTATATTTCTAATAAAAAAACACTATGAAAAGAACATTTCAAACTGAAAATTTTCATTCTCACACTAAATTGGGACAAAAAAAGACTTCTAGGCTTCTAGTCACTAATCAACTGGAGGGGGCCTTGTTAGTGGTTACCCGCCTAAAAGTAAAAGTAGTTCACCATCAAGTAAAGAGTAAATATTGATTTTTTACTTTATACCTAAGTGAATTCACCGGTTCATTGTCATCATCACGGGCCCATCAGGCATCATCCCAAAGTCCATACAAGACAAGAAGAATGATGAAGTGCTAAATTAACTATTAGTCTTTTACCAGGCCACTAGCAAATCCATTTTAAATAGTGATTATATCAACAGTCTATAAATGCCTGCTAAAAGAATTAACAACTAATGATGATTATATCACTCAATCTTTAAATATGTGGGAAGAATGATGAATAATGTCAGTTGTGGAGCTACGTTATTTAATTACTCGGCTAGTTGTTATTAATGTGCAGTGCCCCCCAAAAAAAAAAAAAAACCCACTAGGAAAAATGAAAAGAATAAAAAAGAAAAAACTCTAGAACCACCAACAAATGTGAAAAAATTTAGTACTTTCGGATTTAGGGGATGTAAAAGTATGTCTCTACTCATCATTTTCCCATAGTGTATGAGACAAATGTGTACATTTTGATTACTGTCGCATTCTGGCTATTATATACTGTAACCAAATCATTAAAATGGATAATACTGTTTCATGCCATATATTTTTCGTTAAATTAAAATAAAACAATACAGTTAACAATTACCAAGATGCCAATGGAATTAGCTGTTCATATTTACAGATACTACCACGTAAGTTACCATTGGCGTTGAAAGTCGAGATGGTTCGAGTGCAATGTGGAATGCTGTACAAATGTACGGTTCTCAAAAGAGTACAAAACTATACGTTGATCACCAACCAATGGTACGTTACCAGAACAAGAAAAGGAAAATGGAACCGAAACGAAAACAAAACCCATTCAACGTTTGTACTGAGTACTGAGTACTACTAAACCTTAGTGTTGAGAACACGCTATTTGTTTGGCAAAACAGAGACCAACCAAGTTTTGCACATTCGCCTTCAAGCTTTTGGATCGAAAGAAACATCAAATATTAGATGGCTGTGATTATAACACCATCGATTAGGCCATTCCAACCACACTGAATTCAATAAATTTGATGGAAAATGCCACTCAAACTACACTTGATATAGACTCATATTACAAGAATAAAAAATCATTCTGTTTTATTAATCAATGTTATTCGATGATCTTTTATTTATACGAGTCACCCATAAACCGATTACCAGTACAAATAACATAAAGAAATATAACCAACATTTATTGGAAAAAAATAAGATTTGGGACCAAAAGCGATTAGCAGTTACTATTGAATAAATTTTTTCTGCTTAGATTGAGTTAAAAACCAAGTATGTATTTGTGCCATCACCATCTTCAAATAAAATATTTTTTACGGTAGCCCCATGAATAGCACGTAGCAAAGCTATCTCATTTCACTACGAATTTTTCATAGGCGTGTTAAGTATTAACTTAGCACAAAACAAATTATATGGATGGGCAACATTTGAATTTGAAATGAAACGATGCCCAATGCCAAACAGAATGATAACACCGGCAAAATTGTCCTGGCCCAACTCCTTCAAAATGATTTTCTCGTACACCTTTTTTCTTTAAGACCAATATACCCTCGTCAAAATAACTGTACCAGAAAAGCGCTGAATTTCAGTTCTCATTCGAGCCCATTCGGCCATGCCCCCGAAACGTGAAGCGGTTTTTTCCGAAAGACTCTTTTGGCGTTTTTAAGAGTCATCACCGATTCACGAGAGATGACCAGTAAACCCAAAAAACATGCCGTTTGCGCCAAAGGCCCGTTTTCGACATTTCAACAGCCCACCACCCAACCTGGTGCTTCCACCTAAAGGGGAGACGTGGCGACGTGAGGCTGCGCCTTCTGAAACTCATGACTCCTCTTTTCACGACACGTATCCTTCCCTTCAAAAATTAGATCCTATCTGCCATGTAGGATTCTTACGTGGCATTTCCTCCACATCAGCAAAGCTCCTCCTCCCACTCCCTTTATAAACCCCAACTCCTCCTTAGTCGTTCCCTTTGCTGTTAAGTCCTCTCAGCCCAACAACTTCCCAAAACGTCACCGTTGCTCTCTCGTCTTTATCTTTTTTCAGTCATCATTTCTCGCCGGAATCGAGTCCTTTTTTTTCCCCTTTCTTTTTCTTTTTCTTTTTCTTGGGGTTTTCACCGCGGTACGGGTCTGGTGCCGGCGGACGCAGATTTTCCGGCCATTCTTCCATTATCTTAGATAGCCGGATTGCTGATGCCTATCATTAGCGATCTTTACCGGTCGGTTGTTCGAGAAATGAGCCTTTTTCTTTAGCGTGGTTTCGAAGTAAATCGATGCTTTGTACCAAAAATGAGGAGCAATGTTTTTGTTATTAGTGCAGCAGATACGGTGATAATCGGCAACATAAAGGTACCTAACCTAGCTTAAACATCTTGGTTTTTTGGTGTAGATCTATCGATCTTTGGAGAATCCTTGGTATTTGTGCAGAGTGAATTTTGTGATCCGAAGAAGAAATGGATGATTATGATTTTAGGAGTCCTCGATTTTAGTAGTCATATCTGCACTGAGATTTTGTTGATCAGTGTCTGGTAATCTGTAGCGTAATCTTATCCCCTTCAAAAGCCAAATAAGTTTTTTCCCTTTGGTTTATTGGTGGTTGTTTTGGTGATATCAGTGATAGTCTAACAAAGAGATGATCGGAGTTTTTGAAGTCATCATCGTTGACTAGGAAACATTTATGAAGGTCTTAACAGCTGAAGCAATTTGAAAAGCTCAGCTAAAATTTTCCAAATTCAAGAAGAAAAATCTACGTTTTCAATTAGGCCTCATGCCTTTCCCTATGAAGATTCAACCTGTTGATTTCGCCTCACCGGAAGAAGAATCTGAATCGACTCGTTATGAGCCGGTGAAGCCTCCTGTGTTCAAGTCTCGATTCAAGAGGCTGTTTGAGAGGCAATTCTGTAGTGTCTTGAAAACATCCGCCGCTCCTTCGCCGGAGAAGCCAACTGCCATCGGCGGCGGCGAGAAGGACAAGGACAGCTGCGATGAGTTTGAACCAAGCTCTGTTTGTTTGAACAAAATGGTAGAGAATTTCATCTACGAGAGCAATGAAAATAACAAGCAACAGAGGTGTGGGAGGCATCGTTGCAATTGCTTGAAGGGAAGCTGCACCGACAGCTCCGATGATGAAGCCGATTCATTCAATTGTTTCGGCGATTCGTTTTCCAACCATTCCAGTGGTTCGGATACAATTGAATCCCTCAAGGTAAAAAGAATTCCGACTTGAACATGTTCATTCTAGAGCAAAGCCATTTTTATCTTTCCTTTTTTTATATAATTTCATAATTTGAACAATTTTCCGGGATGCTTCATTTGATTTCGAACAGAGTTTGGTGGTGTGTGCTTGTGTCATTGAAAGAACCATCTTAGCTGAAACTGCAAAGCTAGTCGAAAAGAACAAAATGGGTAAAGGTAAGGATGATTTCTGCAGAAAGGTCGTAACTGACGGACTTGTGGCCCTTGGATATGATGCTTCAATCTGCAAATCCCGCTGGGAAAAGTCCTCTAATGTTCCTGCTGGTAAAATCCCTGTTTTGATTTTGTTCTGCCGATTGAACATCTGATGTTTAGTTTTCGATTTTCATACGTTATAGACTTAAAGTTATATGATCTTTTTGTTTCAGGAGAGTACGAATACGTGGATGTAATGCTCTATGGCGGCGACAGAATGATAATTGATGTTGATTTCAGGTCGGAATTTGAAATTGCAAGGTCAACTAAGTCTTACAAATCCGTCCTACAAATGCTACCAAACATATATGTGGGCAAAGCCGACCGTCTGCAAAAGATTGTGAGTATTGTTTCTGAGGCAGCAAGGCAAAGCTTGAAGAAGAAAGGAATGCCCGTTCCTCCCTGGCGCAAAGCAGAGTATGTTAAAGCTAAATGGCTCTCTCCCTACGCCCGCACAACCGCAAAACCTACTCCGGTCCCATCCCCTGTTGTCTCCGGCAGCCCTAGCCCTGGCAGTTTTGTTTCATCTGGAAGTGATGTGAAGGTTGAAAAGGAAGGATCTTTAGACAAGATTGAGCTGAAATTCGGAAAAGAAGAGAAAAGTTTCCCAGACATCAAGACTGGTGATAATGATGAAGACAAGTCCTCCGTGGTGAAAGTTCCAGAGACCACCAAGCCAAAGAGTTCACTGGCTGAAGTTGAGATTTTCAGTGGTTCAACTTCGGAAATATGAAAATTTTGATCTTTTAAACAAAATTTTCATCTCTAATTCCCTTAATAGAGTATTGCCTAATGATTCCCCTTCTGGTTTTTTGTTGAAAGGGTATAATGATATATAGATAAGCTAACATATAAATGAATAAATCACAACAAGAAATGGTCAAATAAGCAGCTTGTAATAGTTATAGCTGTTCATTTCTTGTTTCAGGCGAGAGGATCCTGTGTTCTACTTTTTGTTTGATGTAAATCTCATCCATGAATGTTGAGGACTTCATGTAAAACATTTTGTGGATTGGAACATGGAATTATTCAAACATGTAGTGTTCATTTCCTGGTTGCATACATATGGAATACGTGAGTTTTGTCTTGTGTTCTGAAAGGAACAATTTTATTTTTATTTTTTTTAAAGAAAAAGTGCTAGAAATTCCGAACTGAAATTAGGAAAAAGAGAAAAGAGCTGACGCAATTGTCTCAAATGGTGACCAGAGTAAATAAATCTGCGTACGTGTACTTTGTTTATTTTAACGACTATGGTAAATCGTGCATATCTCTTCTCTATAAACTTCTAGTACTAGCAGTAATCTACGTGTTTTTTGGAAAAGATAAAGGTTTGGAGATAACGGAAAGCAAGGTGGACGCTTTTTAAGATAGCGTGGTCCTAATCTTAGTTGATTTTATCACACATGTGAAAACGTTTGGAGATTAAGACCCCTTTTGGAGTTTCATCCGTGAAAGTTCACGATTCTTCTATGAATTGGAAAAAGATGGAAAATGACTTTAAAGTTAGAAATGCAAGCCTAGATGCTTGCCGTTTGAAGTTTGTGAATTTTTTGGGGTTCATCTTTTGTTTTTTTTTCTCCATTCTTTATCTACTTTAATTGGTAACGTTCTTTTCCTTTAACGGGGCCGAATTTCATGAGCAGAATAATTCAATAAACCCTTCTCTTTTTAAGGTCTATAAAGCTTTGCTTCTAACCAAATGGTTATAATAGAGTGGTAATGACTCTTTCATCCTTAACCATAAGGGAGCAACTTTATATTTTTTGGCAATCTCTTTTATCCATCAAGGCTCCTATCATAAGTTAGGAAATTAGCCACTGTTGTTGGTGATAGATACCCTGTAATATGTAAGAAAAATAGAACTTTACTCGGCTTAAAGTCGTAAACATGATAAAAAAAAAAAAAAAACATAAAAAGATTTACATGGTCAAAATAAATTAGGTATTGAGCAGTTATTGAGGCAGTGGTTTTTGTAGAAAATGGTTCAGTCGAGGGGACGAGAATATTGAGGTGAGTAGTTTAAGTTTAGCAAAAGGTTGTTGAACGTTAATTGAGGTGTGTGCACTTGTTTTTAGCATCTGGTGGAATCATTAATTTGGTAATCGTGTTGCCTATTTGTTTGCGTTAAAAGCATCACTCTTTGATTTTCACTTCAAGAGGGAAAAAAAAAAAAGAGTTTGTTCTTGGAGGTCCACCAGATTGTCTCTTTTATGGGAAATCGATTTTTAACCGATGTTCACATTACTTTAGTTGAGTGCTTGAATTTCCGTGCATTTTTTGTCACATTAAAATCATTTCGCCACTGTGGAAAAAAATCCACTATTGCACTAATTCTTGTCTTGTTCTTTCCGTTATTTTTCTGCCATTATTTGGGTTTTTTTTTTTTTTTAATCTCATCTCATATGTCTACAATCTCTATGTAAAAAAAAATCCAGATTCAAAACGACGAGTCTATTTTGCTCCTGGCGAAATGGAAATTGTTAAACTAGCCGCAGACCTTATCAAACTAATTGAAAAATGTTACCGTTTATACTAAAAGTGAAAATAGGTACTGGTTTTAAAAAAATTAGCTGGATAATTATTCTAGTTCTAGAATTAAAGAAAGACCTTCAAAGAGTTTTTACAATCAAAAGTACACGTATATTTAATGTGGGACCAGGGTATTTATTTTGGTTTAAATTACAAACAAGCCCACATCTATATATCCATTACGAAAAATTTCTGTATAAGTTGCAACAATCAACTAATTCATACTCAGTTATTTGAAAATTTGTTATAATCCTAATCTCCCTCTTCAATTCACTAGTATTGCGGCTAAAATGTATTTGCAACTTGCAAGCAACATCAACTCTGAAATTTATATTTAAGTTATTCAACAGATTCAGTAAAATTTTAATTTATTCAGCTTCAAAATAAATAAATAAATACAACATCATCAAGTTCAAGCTCAATGTTTGCCAAAATCAGCAGGATATGGGATCAGCCAGCCCTTTTGCGGAGGGAGAATACAATTTGGTTATATGTAAGTTTGTAGATGCAAATGGACAATATTTTAATGTCCATCTAAATTAGATTAAATATCTTAAAAGGTCATTTGGATGTGATGTTATGTTGCCTCGTTGGATCTCCAATGACAATTTTTTTTTTTTTTTGAAATAATCTCAAATGACACGTTAGTCAGTGAAATTTTAGGTGTTAGTCGGCAGGCCGATTGGTATAGATTTCAAACTAGTAAAATTTTGAGGTTATTGATTGATGTAATTCGAAATACAAAGGGAATAATGAAACCAGTACATAGTTGAGGGGCGCTATTTGTGCACTTTCAATATTTAATTGGTAAAGAAATAAGCATGTGGGTAATGCAAGGTTTTCAATGCAAAATTAAAGTCTAGTTTAACGCACAATTTTACATTTTTTTTTCCCCAAAATTTATAGGGATTCTGCAGTGCTTTAAAGGGACTGTGAACGGAATAGTAGGTCGACTGCAATGATACAAAGCATATGAAGTCGAAGAGTTGGTCAGAGAATTTAAGAGCGATCCGTCCATGCTTTTTAGATTTTAGTGAACAAACCTTTCTCTATTCTATTTGCTCTTTTTTTTTTAAAAAAAAAATGAAAATTATTATATTATTAACATCAAAATAAATTTAACAGTTTCCAGTCTCCAGGAAGCGACGGTGCACCAGCCGTTTTTCAGGTATTTTGATCGACATGGTTTGGTAGCCTCCGTGGCTAAGCTGCTTTATTTTATTTTATTTTTTTTCTTTGTGCATTTTGTTTCGTCAAAAATGTTTACCAACAAAAAAAAAATTAAAAATATATGTCAAGATAAAGAATGCTCCTTCTGTCACCAAAAAAAAAAAAAATCATGTTGAGTTTCAAAATTTATAAATGTATATCAATTTTGTAGGACAGAATTTGTATAAAACAAGCATGATGATTCTTTTACAGTATGTCCGGTGCTTCTGAAGGAAGCATAGCTTTGTTAGTGTAACACGCCAAGGTAAAGGCAGATGCTCAACAAAGGAGTTTGGATCCTTTTAAGAAAGAAAGTGTCCGCAACAAGAAGAATTAGAAGCTACTACCTTTCATGGACAAAGAGCAGGGGAAAAGAAAATAAATAAATAAAGAAAAGAAAATAAAAGGGCCAGTTTCTTTTGGCTTATGCTCTCTTCCCTGTACAATTTACAAGACAAAGTTTTGGCTGGGCGTTTGTTACTAGTTATAAGAAATTTTACGAATTCCACAATTTTTTTTTCCTTGCTCAAAATTCATGAACTAAAGTTTGGATGCTTACTTAGTTGAGTGAGAAAGTGTGTTTAATATAAAGATAATTGGGCGAATTACATTTTACCCCCCGAGTTTGAGTGATATTACCATATACTCCCTGAACAAGGGGTTAAACATTAAAATAATAAAAATAACCCCGGTTTATACACACTTAATTTTCTTTTCTCCTTTTTGATTTGATTTTCTTCATTTTTTAATCATTAAAAATAAAAATTACTTAAGTTGTCATTTTCAAATTTAATTATAACAAGTTAAAATATTAAAGTTAATCCATGATTAATAATATAAGCTTATTACGATTAAAAAAAGAAGTTAATCTGTGAAAATAATTTTTATTTCAAAAGACATAGTATAGTTAATGTCAAAATTTATTATTTAAATGTATTACTTTAAAAGAATTAATATGGAATATTTTTTTAATTTAACTTATGATATATTGTTTTAAAAAAAATTTACACGATATAATCTAAAAATATAGATTTAAGTTTTTTTTTACCGTTTACACAGAATTGATGATTGTGTTTATATATTAAGGGGGTATTTCGTAAGTTGACTATGAGTCAAGGGGGTATATAGTAGTGTTACTAAAACTCAAGGGGTTTATGGTAAATTCAACCAAAAATCGGGGGGTAAAATGTAGTTCGCCCAAGATAATTTAGATAATTCAGGTCATACATATTAGAGGATAGAGATTTCCTTCTAACTTTTAATTATTTTTTAGATTTCACGGTTAAGAGAAATTTTAATCACTGTATACAACTTTAGTTCAAACAAAAACTGTATTGTAAATGTGTACTACCGTTTATCTTATTGTGATAATAGAAGTTTGGCAGCCACAGATGTGAGAAATCACACGTGAAAGACTACTAAATTTTTTTTTCTACATTTTAAAATTTGTATGTATGTTAATGAATTAGTTATTCCTGTCTTATAACCAAAATCATATGATATTTGCATCAATTACAGTCCATGATAAATCTCCCTTATTTTTTTTTTTAATTTTTTTTGGTAGTCGCTTTTTGAAGATGATGAATCTATACTTGTAAAGTTATTTGCTTGGTTACTGATCTGTCTTCACCCTGAAGTTAACTTTCAAGTCACAAATTCCGGCCAGTCCTTTACACATTATTGTTCACAGCTTCAAGGCTCGAGCAAAGCAATATGTATCTTTTTCTTCTTTTTTTCTGTTTACGTGAAAATTATGTATTCGAAACTGTGGGAAAAAAGGAAATATGAATCACTCAAAACACAATTAATCAGACGATTGTGGTTGAGTTCGAACCGGCCTCGGACAAGGATCAAGGGTTTAGGGTTATTGGTTTTAGTTTGAGATAAACAGGTAGAAACTTAAAGAAAGTGGGAAAAAGCCGAAGAATATAACGTTTGACTCATAAAGTGGAAAATCCTAGCGTCAGCAAGCCATAGATGGTGCCGATGACACGCTATTACATAGAAGGCAAAGAGAGGACAGACGTGCAGAGGGTGGTCCGACATACATAAGTGTTAGAACACCTATTACAGCATAACCGCATTCGTTGGAGTAGAAAGCGGTGAACACCTACCTAATTCTATGTAGGAGAAAAAAGACAAACAACTCTATTACTAAGCTAGGGACTACACAAGCATGATAAAACGTGATAAATTACCATATGGAAGGTAAAAACATGATAAAACAGTAAAATAAATAATAAAGGACAAGGAAAATCAGTTGTACGATTAATCGGTGATGATTTTCTCTTCATGGCTGCCTCTATTTATAGTGCTTGGACGAAATCCTTGCTGCCCTACGATTCCTCGGAGAAAAGATAGTTTAACATGGTCAATTTCCTTGAAAATAGGCAATTATTCATGTAGCAGTCTCCCAATCGGTTAATCGGTTAATGACTCTTCTCACAATCAGTTCTTAATTTGGTAATAGAATCCTTTCCCAAATATATCTTATTAATTACTGGCAATTTCTCTTATTAAAAGGAGGAAGAAATAAGGAGGAATCTCTCTTATTTGTCAATTAATCACACAACCGATTTTGGAGTAATTCTATTGTTACTCGACTTCTACTTTCCTTTTCCAATTCTGGATCTGTTCACACTTAATCAGCCCATATGAACCTCAATTATGGCTTCTTTTGAAATATTTTAGAGCCTTAAAATCTTAGCATAATCACATAAATTCACCAAATCTCATGGGCTATCACCAACATCACCCATTGGCCCAAATATCCAAAAAGTGGCCGAACATTTTTTTTTCCAATCCCCTTTTTCTTTCTCTTGTTTAATTTTTGGTCATTTTCCTTAAGGCTCAACTAATAAATTTGTAATGTTGATCTACCAACAAGTTTTGGACTAGAAACCGTTTTTTTTTTCTTTTTGAACAAAGAGTCAAGTTTGGAGGTTCACTATGTGATGTTCAGGAACCATGCAAGCTGAATTTAAGTATTTAACAGGATGAACGTTACCATGAATTTCGACAATTCGACTATTGACTTCTTTTGGGTAGTTTGTTTTGGAGTATAGGTTTGAGCCCATGTTTTTCACTAACCAGCAATAGCTATTTTGATATCAAGCCTGGCCCAAAAGATTCAACTATAATACTCCTTCAATTCTAAAAAATAAAATTTTTTTGTACTGTTTTAATTTAATTAAAAAATAATAATTGTTTAGTTTGAATTTTCACTTTTTGTACATTTTGCACTTAAAATGAAAATTTAAATAAGACAATCATTTTAGGACATAAAGAGTATAATTAACATAGAATAAAATATTGAAGGTTAACTTCATGTATTTTAAAAGCTGGTATTCCTGTTAGTAATGATAAGACTTGCTCCTTCCCATGTCATTAGTATCGCTCTAGTCATAAAATGAGGCAGGCGGAGCAATAAAAAAAAAGATGTTAGCGGTTTAACTTTTTAGTCTTTTTTTTTTAATACTATTATCAGAGTTGAATTGTTCTCAACGAGTCAATGGTGTATTCATATTGATTTCTTAAAAATTAAGTATATCCTGAATCCGATTGACTGGATAAGCGTATCGTATTAATTTCGATAAAAAAATGTAATTCCACAAAATTGGATTGAATAAAGAAGTTGTTGATCAACTTCTAATTAAATTAATTAATCATGGGAAATACCTAGAAGTTAGAACTAGTCATACACACGCACAACGGATGACGATGTTTCCTTTTAACATTTTGGGTGATAAAAATCTATACTATCTACTATTTCGTCAGTCCTTAATATAAGACATTTTTATTTATACTAAATTTTATTTAGAATGCATTTTTAATTGACAAAAAAATTTTAAAAATATATTTTCACATTCCTTGTGTTTTCTTGATTGTTGTGAAATATTTTTAAGATTTTTTTGACAATAAAACATATATATTATGTGAAACCTTGGACAAAATCAAAATGCCTTATATGAAGGACCGGAGGGAGTATCTTCGAAATTTAAACGTTCAAAATCAATATATAACATATTTCCAACAAAAGACAATAGTCTTAGGGCTTGTTTGATAAAAATTAATGCTTAATACTGAATTCACTGAGTAGTTAAGCAATAAGCAATAAGCTAAATTTTATTACTCATATTTTGTACTACAGTTTCAACACTACTTAATTCATTAAGATGTTCAGTTTCTATTATCAAACATGTTAAAACTAAAAAGTGCTTAATAGAATAATTTTTAGTAATAATTAGTGTTATCAAACAGATCCGTATTATATATCAGACGACTTTGAAAGAGGAATTGGACTTCTAAGTCTTTTCATAACTTGCTTGTGTTTATCCAATCAACACGCTCTCAATAAGATAACAGTATGATCTACAAATGTCCCAGCCTCAAAAATCTCAATTAGTAGGTCAATTATCTTTGTTTACAAAATGAAAGTCGGAAATGCACATTTCGTTTAGATGTTGTAAGTTTAATTGCCTTAAATTACCATAATTATCATGAATTGCCTTAACAATGCATAGAAATTTCCAATCAATATCCAATAATATCCCAATATATGCTCTCATTTGCCTTTTCTAGTCTTCGAAAGTTGAAAAAATGGCGAGAAGAGCTTCTTCTTCTTCTTCTTCAGGGCAATACATTGAGGATGCACTCTCTTGCACCAACACCCAATTTGCATTATCGTATTCGGATCCAGCACAAAAATGGATAATCCGACAACACCTTATGTCCCTCTTTCAAGATTTCCCTTCTTTCAAGCCCTCCATAGATACCTTCACCCACAACGACGGCACCACCGTCAACCTTCTCAAAGCCAACGGCGAGCTCCGCCTTTCCTCCTCCTCCTCCTCCGCCGCCGCCGTCGTCCCTTCAATTTTTCTGACCATTTGGATCAACGAAAACTACCCTTCCATGGCCCCTCTGGTGTACGTTTCCCCATCCAATTCTTCTTCTTTTTCAGATTACCCTGAATCCGATCATCCGTTTGTTGACTCTTCCGGGGCTACAATTTCATCTTACCTTTCGAATTGGAACCCGGGTTGCAATCTCTCTGAACTTGTACGGAACTTGGTCAAACTATTTTCCAGTTTCCATCCTTTCTGTTATTCCCCTCCTTCATGGATTAATAATACTAATGGAGATATTCGTCCTTCGTTTATGTCGAAAAGGGAGGCGATTGATCGACTTGCTTGCTCTCTGCACTTTGATTTACTGGCTTTAAGCTCAAGAACAGAGGACGAGATATGGGAATTATCTGTTATCCAATCCGAGATTGAAAGGCGAGGTGATGTGGCAACGAGTATTTTGATTGGACTGGAAGAAGAACACGATGGATTGAAGGAAAGAGTGAAGAAAATGACTGAAGAAGCGGATGTTCTGTTGAATTGGTTGAAAGTTCACACTATTAGTAGAGTTTTCGGGGCAGCGGATCGTGGTTATATTGATGATGCATTTGAAGGTGTGGACCAGAAGTCTAAATTGGCTATGGAATGTGTAGCAGCTGATCAAGCAACGGAGGATTTAATGTATGTTTTGGATAAAGCAGTGGAGGTGGGGATTTTTGGAAGTTTTGATGCCTACATGAAACAGGTTAGGATTTTGGCTAGAGCCCAGTTTAGTTACAAGTATCAACTGCTGAAACTGCGTCAAAATTCCAGATAATTGGGTTCATTCTTTTGTACATGAATTTATACGAATGTTTTTAGCCCTTTTCCATATAGATGTTCAGCAGAACTCAGGTTTACCATCTTGAGCAACCATTTTTCTAACGTTCCAGAACAGAATTGAGAAGAAACTTTAATACAGGGGAGTATTGATGAACAGAACATATGGTGATAATTGGTTTACTCAATTAAATGGATACATAGTTCGCTGTGTACGAAAGGACACAAAATTTCATTCATACAATTACGTATTAATTGTATTAGTTGGTTATCAAATTAGAAGCAATTATGCTGGCAACAAAAGTATAGAACAACTTCTTTGAAGATAGACAGAATTCAGATGTAGACTGTTGAATCTTTAAGCGCATATAGGTCAAAAAAAAAAAAAAAAAACCATCAAAACCCACTTTCATTATTGTTCAGAACTGATGTCAGATCAAATAGGGTTACTTATCAATGCTGGGTTTGATATAGCAAATCAGAAAGCATGAGTTTCTTTTTCTGGTTTCAAAAAGCCAAAAAGCAGTAAGCATAAGCCCGAAGTATTACAGTAGTCTTTTCTAGTTTGAAGGCTCCAGGTAGTATTCTTCTTTAGTCATGGGTTGAACATCATCCAAATTTTGAGGGTACTTGTGTATTTCGCCACTCCAAGGATTCGAATCCTCAAACTCAACGAACTTAATCGCCCGCCAGATGACGCTGTTACACTTGAATCCGGAACCGAAAGCCATCTGCCACAACGAATCGCCTTTCTTGATCCGTCCTTTTGCCTCAGCATAAGCCAATGCATACCAAACTGAACTGCTGGAAGTGTTGCCGAACCGGTAAAGTGTCATCCTGGAAGCCTCCATTGCCACAACGCTAAATCCTAATTTCTTCTGCAAGTCATCCAACACAGGCTTCCCACCAACATGTGGGAAGAAATGATCAACCCCTTTGCTGAAATTCGGGATATACGGCTTCGCATTCTTGGATCGAAGGATTTTTCTTGTAACGATGTCTTTGAGAACGAGATTTTTTTCGGAAAGCGGAAGGATCAAGGGACCAAGTGAAGTGAGGTTCAGTTTGATGGCATCAGCAGCTGAGACTAAGAGATCTTTGCTAATTGCGACTCCCCTGAAACCAGATTCATCTTCTTCCTGGAATATGCATCTGTAGGCCGGGTTGGAGCTTGCCGTGTGCGTGTGGACGGTGTCGATGAGCTGATATTTTGATCTCTTATGATCTGAAGGATGATTTGATAGCAGTATGGCAGCTCCACCTACTCAGAAGATACAGTTTACGGCCGCCTTCCGATGATCGTTTCCTCTGTAGAATTGTCCTGATAAGTTCTCTGTACTCACCACTAGAGCATAGGTGTTTGGGTGTACCTGCAAATTTGTTAGCATACACACACTTTCTATTGCCAAATAGATGAGAATGAAAATTGATTCTTTTTTCTTATCTCGGCTTGCAATATTACCAATAAGATATTCTGAACAGTTACTGAAAGTGAAAAATCTAAAATGGACAATAATTTTCGGACAGAGAATTTCTCGTAAGTGTAATATAAAAACGTGGAGAAGTTGATCTACAAGGCCAATTGCGACAAGTCCACAGGTGCAGCCCATGCCACTAAGGCTATAATTAGCAATGTTATCCCTCATCTTGTAACGATTCACAATAGTACAGGAAAGCGAAGGAACTACTTGAAAGAGAGAACAGTTAACCACCAAAATCCCAATGTCTTGCGCTTTCACATTAGTCTTGGCCAAAAGCGCATCGATGGCTCCAAACATAGCCCTTTCGGTCTCTTTCCGGGCTGATGGAAACGACAAGTCGTGTGGAACTCGAGTCATGTTCTCCGGGAGATACGTGGAATCGCCCAACCCGGCTTTATCCATCATCATTTTCATGAACTCGAGTGTTTTGTCGGTTTGGTATCCACCGAGCTTAAGACGTTGGAGTGTTTTTCTTTACTACACATTTCAATCGCCTTAGGTTTGTAACAACTGAAATCCACCAAGAAAACATTTTGCCTGCGTTTAAGTGACAAAACTTGCAGCAAGATGATAAGGAATATTATGGTGGTTAGTAGTAGTGCTATGGGAAAGAGCAAATTGCTGGATGGTATGCTATTTGCAAGATCCAACAAGGTGAGATTCATGAACTTCAACATAATATTTTACTCTTTTGGAAATAGGATGAAAGGTTTTTTAAAAAGAAATGGATTATTAGGGTACGTTAACCCCCCATTTGGTTGCTGAATTTATAGCATTTGGGTCTATCAATGTATTTTCTATATACCGAAATTATTGTCTAGTGAGTACAAATTACACTTATATACATATTTATTTTTTATGCAATTTTTGTAAAAATAAAAACTTGGATTTGATTAGTTGTTTTTGGGATTTTTTTTTCACAGTTTTTTATTAATATAAATGTTCCCGTCCCATTATACTCTTTTTTTTTTTTACATTTATAATACATTTTTTTTAAAATTCTAAATAGAAAAAATATCTAAAAATACACTTAGAAAAAATACTCCAATGAAATTGGACAACGAGGAAAAGAATATTATTTGATTTAAAGGATTCAATTGAACGTGTTTTTGGTTGTTGGAAGCTGTGCGGTTGTGGGCATTATTAATTGTCACTCTTTTAGCAAATGGACCATGATACTTCTAATTAGAGTTCAGATCTTAGAAACGAACTTGTACATCGGCAAACATTTAAGAAGCTTTTATTTTATGTACAGTGAACAGATCACAACACTTGTTTGGCTAAATCAGGGAAATTGTAAATGAAGGATGATGATGGTCCAAAAGTCTTCATTTTAATTTTGTTGCATTCATTTTGGTGGCAGTCCATGCAGTGAAGTCAAATACGGAGTAAATCAACTTGTTATATGAAACCACGGGTGATGTTCACCCTGTCACGAGTGGCTCGCCCAACTAGATTCTTAGTCGGCAGCCATTTGAAGATGCCTGGAGCTGGGTTCCCGGCTTGGCGAAGTTGGCCGAAATCTGGATGGCTGCCAACGGTACATGGGTTGATCGACGATGGGGGTGGAAATAATCTTTTCATTTTAAAACATCATACCCATAAACAAATCACCTCAAATTTACAAATTAAATTAGTTTTCAGATTAACTCACTCCGGTCCTTATTATAAGACATTTTGTTTCTTGTCTTAGATTTCACCTATAATTTCTTTTTAATTGGAAAAAAAAAAATTAAAAATATATTTTCACATTTTTTGTGCACTCTTAATGATTAAGAAATATTTTTAAAATTTTTATTCAACCAAAAAAGACGTCTTAAAATCTAAGACAAAATCAATATATCTTGTAACAAGGACGGTTAAGAGTATATACTAAGTCTAAGCCCAACTCCATCTTGATTCCGTCTAAAAAAAACTCTATCTTGACCAAGCGTAACCTAACTCCAATCCTCTTATTTTCAAATGGGTTGCCTAGATACCTCTAGAATACAGACTGGGAAAAATGGGATGCCCACTAATAAACTTGCTGGCCAAGCCGCTCGTGACTGGGATTCGGCTTCGATGGTGGTAGGAGTATTGAAGATTAAATACCATAATTTCTATAAGAGTTTTAAAATGAGAATTTCAAATAACAGCAAAGAAGTATAGGAGATTGACGTTGTTCACAAAAAAGCAAGGTCAAACTGGTGCAGCAATTCAATTTTTTACAAAAGTTTTACGTTAAAAAAATTCAAGAATAAAATAAAGTTACGATTCTTTGTATATACTTCCTCCATTCCAAAATAAGTGTCATTCTACACTTTGAACATAGTTTAAAAAACTCTTAAATAGAGTAATAAAATTACTTGAATATCCCCAACCAACCCCATAAAAAAAATGTCCATCAATAGTATTAATTCTTTTGAGGGTAATTTTCAAAATTTTGGACAAAAAGTGCATTGAAATGTGAGAATGATACTTATTTTGAAATTTCTCCATTTTGTTAAAATGATACTTATTTTGGAACGGAAGGAGTATTTCTCATAAAATCATTTTACATCATTTTCTCATTTCAAGTTTTTATAGTACAATAAAATGTTCGAGAGGCCGGAACCTAAAACGATCAAGCTATCACAAGTGCATTAATTATATTTCTCCATTCCGGAAAGTAGTCTTTTTTTTTTTCGGTAGTAAATATTAAATAATTAATAGGACTAATTTTTTAGGTTGTGATACACAAACGACACATTATATTAAGAGAAGAAAAGCCGAAAATCCCATACATATTGGTTTGATCATTTCGACTGCTCAAGGTGGTAGTCTTCTCGAGTTACAGGTATTATGTGATCCAAATTTTGAGGAAAATTATGTATTTCGTCACTCCAAGGATTGGATTCCTCAAACTCCACGAATTTCATGGCCCGCCAGATCACACTACTGCACTTAAACCCGGAACCAAAAGCCATCTGCCACAACAAATCGCCTTTCTTAATCCGCCCTTTTGCCTCAGCATAAGCCAGTGCATACCAAACCGAACTACTCGAAGTGTTGCCGAACCGGTAAAGCGTCATCCTGGAAGCTTCCATCGCCACGTCACTGAATCCCAACTTATTCTGCAAGTCATCCAACACCGGCTTCCCGCCCACATGCGGGAAGAAATGATCAATCCCTTTGCTGAAATTCGGGATGTAGGGCTTCGCGTTCTTAGATTTGAAGAGTTTTCTCGTAATGAGTTTTCTCAGGACGACGAGTTTTTCGGATAATGGGAGGATTAAAGGAGCAAGTGAAGTTAGGTTTAGTTTAATGGCGTTGGCTGCTGAGACCAATAAATCTTTGTTAATAGTGACCCCCACGTTGCCTTCTTCGTCTTCTTCCTGGAATATGCATCTGTAGGATGCGTCGGAACTTGCCGTGTGTGTTTGGACGGTATGGATGAGCTGATATTTTGATCTTTTGAGATCCGACGGCTTGTTTGATAACAGGATCGCCGTTCCACCTAGCCGGAATAGGCAGTTCACGGCAACTTTTCGACGATCGTTTCCTTTGTAGTATTGCCCTGATATGTTTTCTGTACTCACTACTAAAGCGTATGTATTTTTGTGAACCTGCAATTTCAGAAATGGACAATCAACATAAGACATAATATTGACTTGAACAAGAGACTGAAAGTAGTCAAAAATTTGAATTCAAATACATATACTTTTTCTCATATGTGATTTGCTAATGACAAGTTTATTTAAATTCCACTGTGGTTTGTAAGTTATATTAAAACGGGGGTGAGTTTATTCGTCTCTGGTGAAATTTTCGGCATTAAAAAAAATGGTACTCTTTCCGTCTCAAAATTATTGTTCAGTTTTAATTTTCAATTTTAGTACAAATTGAACTAAAAATGAAAATTCAAATTGGACAATAATTTTAAAACGGAGAAAGTAATAATGAACTAAGTTGGTATAAAATATATATAGGTACAAGTACAAATACCTGGAGGAGTTGATTTACCAGACCAACAGCTATAAGTCCACAGGTGCAGCCCATGCCACTGAGGCTATAACTAGCAATATTATCCCTTAACTTGTAACGATTCACGATAGTGCACGAAAGCGAAGGAACTACTTGAAAAAGAGAGCAATTCACGACCAAAATCCCAATATCCTGTGCTTTCACTTTGGTCTTTGACAATAACTCGTCAATGGCTCCAAACATAACCCTTTCGGTCTCTTCCCGGGATGATGATAACGACAAGTCGTGAGGAACTCGCATCAGATTGTTCGGCAGATAGGTGGAATCACCCAACCCGGCTTTGTCCATCATCATCTTCATGGATTCGATTGTTTTCTCGGTTTGGTATCCGTAGAGTTTAGCACGTTCTATGGCTTTTTCTTTACTAAACATTTCGGTCACTCTAGGTTTGTAACAGCTGAAATCCACTACGAAGACCTTTTGGCGACGTTTTAATGTCAAGATTTTTAGCAAGATGATGAAGATTATTGAGGTCATTAGTGGCATGAAAAGGAGCAAATTGGTGGTTTGATTGATGAATTCCAACATGGTGATTTTTGGAAAGGGAATGTTGAAAGTAATTATGGTGGATGAATATAGGTTAGGGGTACGTTTTTTCTGCATCATGGTTGCTGTATTTATAGCATTTGGATTAAAGCGTATGCTGAGCTGCACGCAAGTGTCTTGAAATTAAAGATAACCAAATTTATCCACTTTTCTGTGATCACCTGATGATTTTATTATTCCTTTTAAGTAAAATATTTCTTTTTATCACGACAGCTAATAAAGTTTTGTAGTGTAAGTTATCAATTACTCATTTGGTATCAAAATTATTATCCTTTTTTTTTTTCCTTCTTTTTTTACTTCTATGATTGCATTAGAAGTAGTTGGTACAAAATTTGAAAAGTTATTTTGGAGAGAGTTGATTGGTTAATCAAAAGTATCCACATAACAAGTTACTTTTTATAGTTCAAAATATTTGAAATCGACTTTTTGTTGAAAGTCGTTGGTCAATAGTATTTAATAGTATTTACTCTTTAGCATTGCATGTTTAAATGCGGTACCAACTAGCAACCAGCAACTAGCAAGTGCCCACGAGATTTCCTAACAGTTCTTACAAGTTAGAAACATTATAAGGAACTTATTGATTCATTGAATATGGAAGGATAGTCTAGTTGTTACAAGTCACTTGTTTTAGTTAATTCAAATTTGTATATATCTATTTTTTTTTTTGGAAAATTAGTTTTATTAAATAAGTATTTTAGGGTATGTTTGTTTCGATTTTTTAGTGTGTGTTTTTAGGTGTTTTTTGTATTGAAAATGTAAAAATTGTGTTGGAAATGTAAAAGGATATGCTGGGATGAAACAGTTATTAATAAAATAAACTGAAAAAACTATAAAAAAAAATTAAACAAACAGAGCCTTAGTCATTTTTACATGTTTATCATGTTATGATTTGAACCGTATTCTATGACTCAATACTTTTTCTATATGGATCAAGTCACTCTAATTTATTGCATTTATTTGGATGCCAGGTCATGAAGTAAAGTGGTAAGAAATAAGGAGCAATCAACTGGTTATGAACCACGCACGGGCGGGTTTAGGCGATGGAGGCTGTTCACGAGTGGTTTTTTGGCCAACTTGTTTGTTGGTGTTCACAAGAATGAAACATGGCGCCTACAGACGTGCTTGTTCGAGATCACGAAGGTTGATGGCTGGTGGAATTGTCATGAATATTATAGGGTTTTGCATGATAGTAAGAACTACTTCTTCCATTTTTATTCCATTTTTAAATATGTATTGTTTTAAAATTCATTAATTTTGTTTTAAAATATATGTTGTTTTATAACATTGATGCAACTTTTGACTTATTTTTTCAATATTATCCTTGTATTTGAGAATGGAAATTATGAAATGGTATTTAAAATGAGAATATATTGATTAGCGAAAAATAAATAATGGTAATTTTGTATTTTAAATATATATTTTTTAATATTTCATTGTTATTGGTGAAATGCTAGAAATATATACCACCTCAGTCTTGTTTTATCAGTCACTTTATGGTTTACATAACTATTAACAAAATAATAATCGATGATTTAATTTTTAAGTACATTACCTTTCTTACCCTTATTTAATTATTCAACTACACCTAGTTTCTATGTTCAGTTATTGACTCTAACTACACTACATTAATTGAGTAACGTAAAAAGTGACACTTTTTACAAAATTCATGCGGCAAGAGGTAAATGAAAGAAAGTAGAAAGCCACAAAATTTTTGAAAAATAAAAAGATGTATTGGGGATTGTGAAAGGCAGTAGGAGTACGCTTGAATTTCTACATGTATATTGACTTCTATTGGGGTGATTATAATGCTAATCAATTTTGATGGGAAGTAAGAGTGAATTAAGAAAAAAGGAATTAAATTATGATTGGAAAAAAACAACGACACATAAAATTTTACCCTTAGTTTTGTCCTACTTTTTTTTATTTTGTTACTAAAAAGGGAGGAGTAACCTCAGTACCAAATGTTTGGCAATTTTCGGTAGAGCTTATTTATGATTTCGTGCTGAACCCCGTAAACGAACAAATAGGTGGCCTTTCGGAAATGTTAAACAAAAGACTGCCTATGCTATCTTGGGTAACGAGATTGTTATAGGAGATGCGAAGGTACGAGCTTGAAGTATATTCTCTCCGTTCCATAATTATTGTCCACTTTTACTAAAATGAAAGATTTTATTTTTGGTCAAACTTAATTATATTTTACCTTAAACAACCGGATATACCCCTACATAAGTAATTGTTTAACCATTAAGATTTTATGGATAATATTTTTTACTAAGGACAAATGTGTCTTGATCCATAAAAAGTCAAATTGGACAATAATTTTAGGACAAAATTTTTTGGGCAAAGTGGACAATAATTATGGGACGGAGGGAGTATAATTATAGAGAGATGAGGGATGAAAGGAAGAATGGATATTTACCAACACTACTGAAAGAGCACGAACTCGGTTTTGGAGCTTTTGCTCGGACTACTAATTTACTCTTCTCCGACTCATAAAAAGCACAACATGCACTCGTAACTGTCTCTAACTTCTGTTCTCTAACCTATTCCCTTTCCTTCAGTGAGAGATGGTCATACCTGACCAGGTCTTCTCTCTCCTTTACTCCCATCCCCTACTCCCTTACTCCGTAAGCGAATCAAGCTCTTTGATCAATCGGTTTCCAATCGTTCTTATATCAACATTTATGGAAAAAAAAAAGCTGAATCTCGACATTAGTAGCGTGTAGACCTTCAACAGGAGCTGAAATGATCAACTATACCACACCTTCCCAAATTCGACTTCTTTCCCCAGCAGAAAGAGTGAACTTGACCAGCGAGGAGGGGCGTTCCGAGACCAATGCTATCAATAAGAAGGATAGACTCTTTCTACTTCCCGAGGCAATCCAACCTTGGGTACGAGCGATAGACATTCAATTCGCGTGCAGCCAACCCCGTCGTTATGGCTTCAACCCCTTTTCCTTAATTTAATAAAGTAATTTGTCTTCTTGAAGAAGTTGTCGATGGTGCTATCGTATTAGAAGTAATTGGCTGATCCAGTCTTCCTTTCCGCTTTTTTGGGATCAATCTAAAGCAACAAATAAAACGAAACAGAAGTAGAGGAGTAAGTAATTATTTATAGGGTTACTTGTTTAGAATTTTAGCAGAAGAAAAGGTGTTGTGACCGTTCCATTATCACCAGAGTTGTAAAGGAGGAGCTTTATCCACATTTAAGTGAGGGTTATTAGGTTAAATTTTTTATTTTTTTAATAAAAAAGTATTGTCCCAATAATTTATGACAAGATAAACTAAACACAAGTGATCACCTTAACTAAAAAACCTAGCTAGCCTTTCATAATTACTCCCGCATCATTTATTCTCTTTCATAAGTTTCGCCACGATACTTTAACCATTCGCTTCTAACCATTCACTTATAAGTCGGTAATCTTCTATATTTAAAAGGTTCATGTGTACAGTTTCAAAATAATAGTCATTCATTAATGAATTAATATAATTATTATTTATTGCCGAAAGAAAATCTCTTTCTCATTTTTAAAAAAATGAGTAATTATACACAATTCACCTAATTCATTTCATCATTGACATGTAGGCTAGATGAATATCATTTCCTTTAAAATTTAAAATAGTCATATTTATTAATTACTAACGGTTTTTGGCTGAAACTTGAAAATTGTTGTGACAATATTGAGTGGGCTAGTGATATTGCCAACACAGATTTTAGCCTCCAGAGCAAAATTGATTCATTTTTCCAAAATTACCCTTAATGTGATCCGCCAAATATTTTTTTAGATATTTTTTAATCACCTAAATATCAGCGTGTTATTTTCTCACTCCTGACTTTCTCTCTTCGAAAGGCCATTTTATCTTCTACATCTTGTTGCTAGTTTTGTATTTGTTTGTTTGTTTGTTTTTTTTTTTGGGCTTTGAACTCGTATTTTTAAATTAGTTTATACTGTGTTTTTCTCTGACAAAATTAATTATTTCCATCCTCTCTTACCATAACTTGGATTGAGTTTTTCTATGTAAGCATGTAACAACTGACTTTCTCTTTTACAGCAAAAACTATTACATTGAGAAAGCTTGGAAATCATTATTTGGATGTGGCATTTTCTCAATCAATCATTTCTTTAAATAATTTTTTTTTTTTTTGGCGGGGGATTTACAGTGTGTGTACTTGATCAAAATGTAATCAAGCATTCCTTTCCTGTTTACTTTTTTATTCTGAATATGAAACTTGGAGTTTGTATTATTGTATTGTATAATGTATATACATCAGGTGTTTGTAACACAGCTTGAGCGTATTCAACATGGACGACAAAAAATTAATTACATGCTTTTAAAATTGATGTTAAATTGTCGTTTGGAAAAAGATGTAAAAGAGTTTGAAGTATACAATAGATTCATTGGAGCAAACTACTGTATAAAGGACTTGAAACAGTTAGATTTTTTTATTTTTTTTTTTGTATATTTTGGAGGAGTTAACGGGAGGAGCAGACAGGGGAGAGAGAAATTGCGTTTGATCTCATTAAGGGTAGTTTCGAAAAATTATGTCAATTTTACTCTGAAGGCTAAAAAATGTGCTGGCAATATCATTAGCCTATTGAGTGTAGCGCATTGCATGGATAAGTTTGGTAGCAATTAAGTGCGTGCCGAAGAAACCATGTTCCCTATGAACAAAAACGAACTTCAATTTTTTGTCGGCAAAGATTGAAGTAAGTTATGATGGTCACATGATTGGATTGGGTGGATCCGATGGTCTGGTCTAGTCCACCACCTTATAATTTGTTGCTCCATTTTGGATGGGTGAGCGAAATCAGGCTTCTAAAAATTTCAAGTTATGATTGAGGCAGGGATAGACTAATTAAATCAATTTTCTTTTTGTGTATTGAACTTAGTGTTTGGAAACACCTTTTTCATTAATCTGGATTCGAGAGGTTAAAGTCTCCTTAAACGGTGCTATTATTTGCTTGTCGATAGTATCGCGTTTGCTCACAACCCTAGACAAATGTAAATTAGTTAATTAACAAGCAAACATGTAACACTTTTCAATTGTGTACCTAAATAAATGTACTAGTTTTTATTGATCATTCAAAACATTACATTATATTATATGTGATGCTAAAAGATATTCTCACGTCTCATTATTTTCTACCCTCTGATGCACACAAACAATACATAGTTTTTTAGAAAAAAAAAAAGAAAGAAAAGAGAGACCGGAAATCCTAATTGGTTGGCTCTCTGATGCATTATGCATAGTAGTAGTACTCCAATATTTTTCATTTGGTTGGCTCAAGGTAGTATTCTTCTTGAGTTATGGCTTGAATGTCATCCAAATTTTGAGGATATTGATGTATTTCGTCACTCCAAGGATTGGATTCCTCAAACTCCACGAGCTTATTTGCCCGCCAAATCACACTACTACATTTGAATCCAGAACCAAAAGCCATCTGCCACAATAAATCACCTTTCTTAATCCGTCCTTTTGCCTCAGCATAAGCCAGTGCATACCAAACCGAACTACTCGAAGTGTTGCCGAACCGGTAAAGTGTCATCCTGGAAGCTTCCATTGCCAAATCACTGAATCCCAACTTATTCTGCAAGTCATCCAACACCGGCTTCCCGCCCACATGCGGGAAGAAATGATCAATCCCTTTGCTGAAATTCGGGATAAATTTCTCCACATTTCGGGATTTGAGTATTTTTCTCGCAATGACGTTTTTCAGGAAGAGATATTGTTCGGACAATGGAAGAATTAAGGGTCCAAGTGAGGTTAAGTTCAGTTTAATAACCTCTGCCGCGGAGACTAAGAGATCTTTGTTAATGGTGACTCCCACCAGACCGGAGTCGTCTTCTTCCTGGAATATGCACCTGTAGGATGTGTCGGAGCTTGCGGTGTGCGTTTGGACGGTGTGGATTAGCTGGTATTTTGATGTTTTCTGATCCGACGGCTTGTTTGATAGCAGGATCGCGGCTCCCCCGAGTCGGAATAGGCCGTTGACTACCACCTTAGATCGGTCGTTGCCTCTGTAATATTGACCTGATATGTTTTCTGTACTTACTACTATTGCATTAGTGTTGGGATGAACCTGCAGGATTTGACATTTACAGAACAATTCAAATGCGGATTTCTCCCCTCACTTGTGTTCAATTACCATGGTATAAGTATGTGTACTTGTGACGAAAATCTTGCCAACGTATAAAAAAAAAATCAATTAATGTCGTACCATCTCTGAAATCAAAACGATTTTTTCCGAATAATATACATATCCATACACACACACACACACACATATATATTAGCATGACTTTTATTTTGAAATCGATAATCACATTTGCATATAACTTATAGTTTAATTTATTGTTCAGTTTGGATTTTCATCTTTAGTTCAATTTATACTAGAAATGAAAATTCAAACATGACAATAATTTTTGGACGGAAGGAGTATAATAAAATAACGATAAATATAATAAATAATTCTGACATTTTTTTTTCCGATCGAGATATGGTTAAAACACGATATATAGTTTGAAACAGTGATCTAGAGAGTAAGGAGGATATATAAAAAATAAAGTGTAACCTTAAGAAGCTGCTTCACAAGACCGATTGCCACAAGACCACAACTGCATCCCATGCCACCAAGGCTATAACTCGCAATGGTGTCCCTCAACTTGTAATGATTCACAATGGCACTTGTAAAAGAAGGAACCTCTTGAAACAGAGAGCAATTAACAATCAAAATCCCGATATCTTGTACTTGTACTTTCGTCTTTGCTAATAGCTCATCAATGGCTCCGAACATAACCTTTTCCGTCTCACGGCGGGCCGATACCAACGACATCTCGTACGGAACCCGAGTCAGATTCTCCGGCAGGTAAGTGAAGTCACTCAATCCGGCTTTGTCCATCAACATCCTCATGAATTGGATGGTTTCATCGGTGTGGAATCCAGTGAGTTTAGCACGTTGACTTGTCGTATCTTTACTGATTGACTCACTCGGGCTAGGTTTGTAACAAGCAAAATCTACCAAGAAAACCTTTTGTTGACGTTTAAGCGACACAAAATGCATCAGTATCATGAAGAATGTTGAAGTGATTAGTGCCATGAAAACGAGCAATAGAGAGGTAGAAAATTTGTTACTCGTGATCGAATTGAATTCCAACATGGCGACTACTTTTTGCAAAAGAAGAAGAGAACGCTGAAAATATGAAAAGTGAAGTGTAGTAATGCAATTGCAAGTACGTTTCTTCAGCCTGGTTGCTGAATTTATTGCCTCTTGAATTGATGCATGCATAAGGTTAGAATTAATTGTTGCGTCTTCTAAAGATAAATTCTTTTCGACCTATTTTTTGTTGATCATTAAAATTTGTTATGCGTCCACATCAGTTGTTGTTACTCGTAACCCTACTTGCTTCAACTACTATGAGATCATGTAAATCGAAATGGTTGAAATAGTTGAATCGGAATATTGTTCGATCGGATCTGATCATCAGACTATTAGCTCCTTAACGATTGTTTGTTTCTTGTTGAAAGTTGGGGATGATATTAAATTTTAGTGGCTCCCATATTCTCATGGGACAAACAAAACTGTGTCGGCTTTGATATGGCTTTCCCTTAGATTGAATTCTTTAAAGTGTAGTACTCTCAATTCTTATTTTGAAAATCAGTCTGTAAAATCAATAACAAACACTATTCAATATTGCAAAAGAAAAAAAATTTCTTTCATCATCATCCGTGGCTTCCTCTGGTTGTGGAGTTCATCGACCCTTGAAATCATGAAAATAATTTTATGTAACAATACCGAATAGAACGCCATAACACGTTCTAATATATTATTATTGTGACACAGATGACTTAATACCTCCTCAGACAGCCCTGCTTGAGGCAAATAACTCCAACACTACGGCTTTGTTTGTTTGGTTTTTTAGTGTGTATTTTTAGGTATTTTTTATATTGAAAATATAAAAAATTGTATTGAAAATGTAAAAAAACATACTGAAATGGGACAGTTAATATTTAATTATTTTAAAAATACCATAAAAAAAAAACCAAACAAAGCCTACAAGACTAAATAAAAACCAACGATTTTTTGGTTAAACATATTTCCTGGTGGGCCGACAATTCGGATAATAGGGCTGGGTTGGTGATTAACTAAGCTGAGATTGGGGTTGGACTTCACAAGCCTACTAAAATCAGACTTACGGATTGAAGAAATTGTGTGAGAACTGAGGATAATACGAAATATACTTTGAGAAAAATTTGCTTATGAAGTGTAATTTAACAGGAACGGATTATTATTATTCATTATTTTTCTTCTTCACAAATTGGATGGACCTCATCAAAGATTTATTCGGTTCAAAAAGAAAATAAGATATATCATCCCTTCGACACGAAATAATCATTTTATTAAATTAAAACTCCTATTGTTTTGAAATTATGGAGCGCACTACTATGCTAGAATGTTTGTTGTATTAGGACTTTAGACTTTTATTAGTGACCTAACTTCAAAGGAAAAAACAAATCAGGTGCCAAAAAATCTTCTCTATTAGGCTTCCACCGTCCAACTATCCAAGGGGGTCCATACCAATTCAACTCTCTATTAGCATGTTGAAATCTAGATTACATGTTAGACTCACTCCCATTACATTTTATGGTTCCCAAAATTTCTTTTTTAAAAAAATTAAATGAGAAATTGCCGATTATTAAAAGAAAAATGATAGAGATAGTGAAAAAGGTATAGTAAAAATTTATAGTAATAATGTATTTGTACTGATTAGGTGTAAAAATGTAATTTTAGGAAAAAAAAATAAATTTTAACGATCTCTACATACCAATCATTTTTCTTACTGTGCTTGTTGTTTTCATTATTAGAAATTCGATAGGGAAGAGATCATACTCAAACACACACATCTTTGAAGAATCGGACATTCACATCAGAGACAAACTCACAAATTATTTTACTAATTTATCATCAAATCACATTTTTTTACAAACAATGCATTTTTTGTAGTTGACCAAATACTATTAATAATCAAATTAAATAATTAATTTCGGAAGTTCGAGGCATTTAATTTTAGAAGACTATAGATATGATATGATATAAAACCTCGTTAATGTTTGAACTTTGAACTTCAAGTCAGCCGTTTGATTACACCACTCCCAAACAAACACGTCAGAAGGAGACCACTCTAACTTCACCGTTATACCCCTCGCTGCCGTAACTGCTTGAGAAAAAAGCCTCTCCTTCAATTAACGCCGTCAGATTCTCATTCCATCCGTCAAGAGGGTAAGGAATCTCCTACTTCGCGGCGCTGGTCGGTACCCTCAAATCCTACACAAGCCAAAGAAATCTCAGACGTCAGGAAAGCTTCCGATTCGCCAAACCGGGGAAACAGTGGGGCCCACGATACTTAACCCCCGCACCCTCATTTTTGGTTTCCTCTGAGATCCCTCTCCCTCGCTTGCTTGTCTAACTTTCGTTAGAAAAATCGAATTTAGTATCGAAAAAGCCGTCCTTTGCCCGGTTTGAATGACTTTGTGATCTTCAATTTTATTCCGTTTCCTCCTCCATTTGTTCTTTCTTTCTTTTGTTTTGGCCTTTCTTCCAAATCTCAGTTAATTTTTCTCTCTCTGTCTGCAACAGTAGACTTTTATCTGCAAGTGTGTTAACTCCCACTGCATCTTGTAGAATTTGCAAGACTGTGCTGTGTGCAGATCAATGCTGCAGATTTCGAAATGGGTTGGGCTCTGTTCATTCGTTTTATGGTTTTTGGCATCTGGGTCGTTCTCGATTGACGACATTGACATCCATCAGGCGTAAGACTTCTTTCCCATTTCTTCTGGCCATAAATTAGAAAAGCTTGTTTCTTTGAATTACGGGACAACACATTTATTGTCTTTGCTGATATTGTTCACCGCATTGCGGTTTCTCAATTTTGTTAACTGAATTTCAGTTATTATATGCCTGAGTATGTTTCGTAAAATAACTTAATTTCACAAGAGGAATTAGAGAATGTGAGATTTTTCAGTTTATTTGCTCTGGAGATCATCCGCATTGGCACTGCCTCAGTGCCTCGTCATTGATAGGAAAAAGTGGTGTTCGCGATTTTTGGTGTCTTCTGAAGTTAATAGGCCGAAAATCATGCGGAAAAAATAGCGTTGCTTCTTTTGGCTGGGATACGGTGGAATAAATAGTTTTGGAGTTTGGGAAAAAAATATTGATTTCTAGTTGGGATTGGATTTAGAAATGAGAAATTTTCAATTTTTATTGTTATTTATGACTGCTTCTGACCAATTGCCCTCATGCACAAGTCATATTACTGGAAGAGATCAGTCTGTCTATTGTTCAGTTAGGTTGGATTATCCAATCCCATTATAATTCAACATTATGGATCTAATTGTACTGGTTACGAAGTCTATTGAAGCTGGTGGAGGTAAAATGGTCAGTGATTATGTGACTTGTTGCACATGCGCAAGTGTATTTCGGTATGATAAGGATCCTTCTCGAGATCCCATCTTAATGTGATAAATGGGGGTGGGTGTACTATGTTTTAGGTTATTTGATATGACTGCTGCATCGATAAACCTAAATCTCGTGACTTCTTGCGTTGGTTCTCATAAATGATTTTCGGTAAAATTTTCCCGTGATGGGAAATTGATATCATGATTTTTTTTTTTCCTGGCTTTTGTGTTTAGTTTTCTGGTGATGCCTCGGTAACATTAATGGTTTGTTGATCACAAGAGTATATTTTCAGCCATAGCAAGTCTTAATTGTTTTTGGATTATCATTAGATAAAATATTATTAGTCCGAGATGAAGTGTTTTGTGTTTTGATCTCTTAAAGTTTAATTGTTTAGAATCATAAACAAGGCTCAGCTATTCAGATAAGTCATTTGTGTTAATAATTAGTCATTGTACGAAGCTATGCTCTATTTTATATTTGAGGTATTATTTTCCTGGTCAGGCATGAAAATCAATAGGTTTACTGCAGGTTTGAGAAAATAGTACTGAGATTACTTAATATAGGAAACCGGATGTTATAGGTTGGAAGTTTATGTGCTGTCCAAGTTGGCCCGGCTTGGCTTATTCATACATATATTCATGTTGAGCAGCTGAGATCGTGATGCTGCTTTAATTTATGTTATTTTAGTATCCATGTCTTTGATCCTTTTATACAGTGACTTTGTTAGTTTAAATGTTTGGTTTGATAATTATCTCTTAATCTAATTGTCATATTTGTTTTATGGAAACCAAAGTTTATAGTTTTATTTTTGTTTCTTTTTCTTCCTCTGTGCATATTTTTTTTTTTAAATTTTATTTTGGTTTTTCATGTCTTCTTTGCCTTTTTGCTTGGTCAGGTTTCCCATTGTTGAGCCGGATCCTGGTCATACTAAACTTCGTCTTTCAAGGGAAGGACTGGAGGCGATTGAGAGAATAACAAACCCTATTGCAGCCGTTGCTGTAAGCTTCTCTTTTATCTGACCATCCCCTGCCTTTTCTGTGTGAATTTAGCTTTGGCGTACTTGATTATGTTGTCATCCTCATGGTGTTTGAGGTTAAAGCATGACGATATAATGATTTTTTTTTTAATTATTAGAGAATTTGTTAATCTTGGCTTTGTTCATCTCTGTCTTTTGATTCTTCTTATTTTCCCGTCGATGTATATGCACATGGCTTCTGCTTTCCATTAAAGAGCCTTCAAAGGAAGTAGTGTATTTTGACAACTATTTTATTTAGGATGTTATGATGATCCCTGCCATTGTTTTGTGGTTGTATCTGTAGGTAATTGGTCCGTATCGCTCCGGAAAATCCTTTTTGCTCAATCAACTTCTCTCTCTTTCTTGTAATGAAGGTGAAACCTTTTGTAACCGTTTCTTCTTGCTTGTAACTCCTTTTCTTTCTTCTCTTCTCTTATTCTCAATTTGGCTTATATAATTCAGGTTTTGGGGTTGGGCACATGCGTGACACAAAGACAAAAGGTAATCATTGTGTATAGGTAGCTAAGCAAATCATGACTATAAAGAGGCCGTTATCGATTTGCTCAATTATTGAAAACTACGTTTCCTCTTTTCATTTTTTTTAAGTGCAGGTATATGGGTGTGGGGAACCCCAATTGAAATGGATATTAATGGAGTGAAAACCTCTGTCTTCTACCTTGACACGGAAGGATTTGAAAGTGTTGGAAAGTCAAATGTATATGATGACCGGTAATCTCGGAGTTTACATTTGTTACCTGTGTTTGATGAGCTTCAAATGTCTATGTTTTAATCTCTCTTTTTTTTTTTTTTTGTGGCAGGATATTTGCCTTGGCAACTGTTCTGAGTTCGGTTCTTATATACAACCTTCCTGAGACGGTCTGCTCTCTCTCTCTCTCTCTCTCTCTCTCTCTCTATCTATCTATCTACACACACACACACAACACGCACACACACGGAGATGTTTTATGCCACTTGTCGTTCTTTTTCCCAATGCTATTCTTGCATAGAAAAACCTGGAGTCCTAATTTCCTGGGTGCTGGAATTTCAAGAGTTATTTTCTTTCAATTGGTCAATGTCACCATACTTATTTTTTCATTCTCCAGTGATTCAGAGTTCTTATCCTACGTTTTTATTTTCCCTATTACCCCTACTGCGGCTTTTTATCTTATTCTGTCTTCCCTTAATAATTTTTTTTCTTTTTGTAGATACGTGAAGCAGACATTTCACGGCTTTCGTTTGCAGTTGAGCTGGCTGAGGAATTTTATGGAAGGTATGGAACTCCAACCTTCTGGAAGTGATTTTGCACTGGCTTCCTGCTTGTTTATGATTCAACAAATTCCTCTCTCCTCCTCATTCTTATATTTCTTTTCTCTTTTCTCTTTTCTTGTCCAAATATGATGATGCTCTGTTACGTACCTGCTTGTTGCATGCAGAGTGAAGGTAATACCTGCACCTTATGAAATTTTAATTTTTTTTTATGTGAAGAAAGTTAGAGAAACTTCATGAGTTTTTTATTCCTTTGAACTGGTCATGTGAGCAGGGACAAGATGTTGCTTTTGAACCAGCTAAACTCCTATGGCTTATCCAGCGTGATTTTCTCCGTAAGTTAACTTTATCTAGTTTTGACTCTGTAGAATACGCTATCCTCGAGCTGATAAAAGATTTTTCCAGGAAATGATAACATATTACATGAAAATTCTTTACATCATTCGTTAAGTTTGGAGTACTGATTTATTTTTCCCCCTTAAAGATCTTAAAATTTAGCATTTATTTTTTATAGTTAACCCGCAGGTATTAAGTTTGTTATCACTTTTTATTTGTGCAGAAGGAAAATCTGTACAGCAAATGGTTAATGAAGCCCTGCAACATGTGCCTAATTCTGATGGTTAGTTTTCCTCCTAGCTATATGTTTATTCTGGAGCAGATCTCATGTGTAGGAAATTAATAATCCCTGCTTATTGTGTTGGCAGGGGACAAAAATATTGACCTGGTAATATATATAATTTCTTTCCCCTTGATATCTAAATTGCCTTTTTTTTTTTTGAGAATTTAAATTATTAAAATTTTGAAATTATCAGGTTAATCAGATTCGCGATTCTCTGGCTGTAATGGGTGACAACAGCACAGCTTTCAGCTTACCGCAGGTAATAGGGATTCTTTTTTCACATTGGATTTTTTTTTTTCCTTGTACATGGTGCATTTCACATTTGGACTTCTGTTTATGTTGTTGGGTGGGGTTAGAGGTTACACATGGTGACTGCGAGATACTAGTCTAAGACTAGCCAACTAAATCAGTAACAAAAGCAAACCTCATGAGCCTCAAGTATTCTGGTAACTACTTTGGGAGTCGTAGTTTACACAGCTGAGAACTTAACTAACCGCTAGTAGCATCTTGCTCGATGATCAACATTATGTTTTATGTTTTAGTCGCAGAAAACATTACATACTGTACATGATATTTCAATTTGTTGTTGATGCAGCCCCATCTACAGCGGACCAAGCTCTGTGAAATGAATGATGGAGACCTTGACCCGCTTTATGTAAAGAGGAGGGAGCAACTGAAAGAAGTTGTTTCATCTATTATTCGTCCCAAGATTGTCCAGGGTAAAACTTTAACTGGGAAGGAGTTTGTCTCTTTTCTTGAGCAGGTATTGTCTAATATAGATCAGAAAGCTAATCCCTATGCCTTTTGGGGGATATGCTTTGTTAGATAGTAGCAACGGTTGCAAATTTTTGATGTCTAGATGATTTATAATGGTGCAGCAAAGTGTCCTTTTTTTTTTTTTTTTCCTAAAAACTACTCTGTTGTTGATAAATGGTTTTGAGATAGAGTTTGGCAGTCCCATTAAATTTCTTTCATCTTCCTCTTCTGAATGGTTCGTTTTGAAACTGTTTAGGTCTGTCTTAAATTACAAGTACCACTTGATTTTCATTATCAAAAGATCTGTTCATTGCTATTACATCATTTCTTACTTTTTTAGAATGTGATTTTGAATTGTTAGTCCTTTGAACTTTTCAGATTCTTGAAGCCTTGAATAAAGGAGAGATTCCATCAACTGGTTCTCTTGTTGAAGTTTTTAATAAGGGAATTCTGGAGAGGTGCCTGAAGCTGTACAGTGATAAGATTAATAACTTAATTCTGCCAATGACAGAGGAAGATCTTCAAGGAGCTCATGAGGGTTTTAGAGAAGATGCTATGAAGATGTTTGATGAGCAACATTTTGGACGGCATCATGCCAAGAAATCAGTTGAGGCATTGGATGAGGAGATTGAGAAGGTTCAAGTTCTGATTCTGAACCACTTACCTTTGATAGAACTCATAACTTTGGACATTTTTGCTCATTTTCATGCTTGTGCAGGTGCACAAGAACTTCATATTGGCAAATGAGTATCAATCTTCAAGAATATGTGAGTCACTGTACACAAGATGTGAGGATAAGATGGATGAGCTTCAAGTGCTCAAACTTCCTTCTATGGCGAAATTCAATGCTGGCTTCCTTCAGTGCAACCAGAGCTTCGAACATGAATGTGTTGGGCCTTCTAAAAGTAGCTATGAGCAGCGGATGATGAAGGTTTTAATATTTTTCCTTTAATGCATTATTCTGTTTCCTAATTTGAGTTTTGAGAGGGAGGGAGGGGGCGTCCATACTCCATAGTTGCTTATTTTCTGCTCTATGAGATGAGGGTAATTGAAGTTGTCATTGCAGTTGAGGATGGCGGCTCTATTAACAACTCAAGATTTGTTGTTTACATTTGAGTAATACATATTTCTCAATACGTATTGGGAATTGATTATAATTTGAACTAAAAAGCCTAAAAGCACTTCATGCATTGTTGAAAGGGATGCTGGAAGATTGGTTATATTCCTAGAATCTAATGAGTACATGATGAGCATATAGTCAAACCTCAACATGGATCAACCTAAAGGCTTTGAGCTTCTGAACTTTTTATCTTTAGTGAGTTAATTACTAGCTATTATTGACAATGAGCTCTTAGATGCTATATAAATTTGCGCAGTTTCCACTTTCCACTGTTAAAATATCGTAAACTTCTCTTATAAATACAGTTGTAGTTGTACTGGATTTTATCGCCAATCTGTCTGTATTGACTGATCAGTTGTGTTGGACCATTTGAAATTTCATGCATAATGGTTATAGAAGGCAGACATTAAAGTAAAAAAACAAAGATATTTATCAAGAAGGTGGAATGTTTCTTTGAAAACACTATTTTGTTTAGGACCATTTTAAATTTGATTGTGTCTCTAGTGTTTGTCTATGCACTGAATTGGATTTGACATTTGTACCATTCTTTGCAGATGTTAGGGAAGTCAAAAACACTGTTTATCAAGGAATATAACCACCGACTCTTTAATTGGTTGGTGGCTTTTTCACTAGTAATGGTGGTGGTGGGTCGTTTCATTATAAAGTTCTTTTTAGTTGAAATTGCGGCTTGGATACTCTTCATCTTTTTAGAGACATATACAAGGATGTTTTGGTCAGCAGAGTCTCTCTATTACAACCCAGTTTGGCACGGCATTGTCGCATCCTGGGAAACTGTTGTTTACAGCCCTATCCTTGACTTGGACAGGTAATGAATGCAAAGCTTCTGTGTGTTTCCTTGATTTGATAATATATTTGTCTGTTTTCATTTACTTACTTATTCTTGTTTCCTTTCTCTATTTAAGATTCTATTAGAAGTTGGGATACTTGCCACTCGTGGCAAGAATGTTGTGCTCCTTGATGTATTTTCACTTGTCATTTGAGAAATTAAATGTATGATTGGTGTTGTGAAATCCACTAATATGAGTCCATCTTTTGCACTGGTGATAAGTGGTTAGAAGTTGGAAAAGAATTTGTTACAAGAAAATATTTGTCATACTATGTGGAACCTGCCAGGTTTTACATTCCTTTTTATGTTGCAACAGATGGGCAATCCCGATTTGTGTAGTTGCTGCTATGTTCTTAGTTTATTGGCGGTGTTACGGGAGAAGGAAACATGGGTCACGATGGCTATTGCCAATGTATAATACTCATAAAGAGGAACGGAGATCAGAATGAACTGAAGAGCGGTCATTTCATAAGCTTGTTGTTGCATTGTTATACAGCTGCTTTTGGTGTTGCATAGCAAGCTGGCCTCGGCTGTGCTCCTTTCTGGTTTCTCACGTTGCATCCCTCAGCCGGTAAGTGCTGATCGGGGAACCTGGCGAAAGGCTCCGAAGATCTCACAGGTGCCCATGATCAAATGTTGTAGCACATTCTAACTTATACTTGGATCAAATTACACAAAATATGTACTCAGGAAAGGGTTTTAGGCTATTGATTCGAGGCATTTTGGCCTTTGGGAATGCTAGTCAATGTAACTGTAACTATGTCAAAGCAAGACATGAAACTTGCAGAATGTGAACTATACATACTTCTTATTAGTTTTACAATTGTTTGTGCATTAATGTAAGAGTGTAATTGGGTTTTCGTAAGGGAATCCAATGTTGATTTGCTTGAAGTTCTAATATTCTTTGTTATATTACAAGTTTAATTGTGAATAATGAATGAACTATTTCTTTCTTGCTTTAGAGTATCAACAATTGTTTATATACCATTATAGATGTAATAATGTAATTATTACACTTTATTATACTTTTCTCTACTTAAATTTATTTTATGAAAGTATAATAATAATAATAATATAAATATAGGCCTCCATCAAATTATATTGTGAATCACAAAATTAAGTATTAATAACTTGTTATATTCCTCCTCTAAAGATTTTTATTTATTTATTTATTTATTTTTTAACCTCTAAAGATACTCGTTGAGAACGTCAGAAAAAAATATCAATTGCAATCTGTTTCAAGGAGAAACCATGTAAAGTTTCTGATTTTTTTTTTAAAAGTACTGCATCATAAAATATGTTTTTTTTTTTAAAAAAAAAATTAATCCTCTCTCCGTTTAACCAAAAGAAAAAAAATTAATCCTCTCTCCAAAAGAAAATACACAAAAATAAAAGGGCAAACTACATTTACCCCCCTGAGTTTTGGCACTCTAACAAAATACCCCTCAAATTTTTCTAATACTGTAATTTTCCCCCTTGACCCTTAGTCAACTTACCGATCACCCCTTACTTACCAGAAACGGGACATAGCTTGTTGATGTCAGCAAAATTAGTATTCAAACAGATGAAAATGCCCCCAAAAGTGTATACTATATTTTTATAATTCCATATACTACCCTTTTTAATTATTTACAAATATGACCCCACTAATCTATTATTTTAATATTCCCAATTACATTCCCATATTGAATCCCGCCACTGTCCCACCCCCCCTCCAAAACCTCATACTGAAAGTCTTCCGACGATATTGTTGAATCCGTTGGTCGGCAAAAAAATAAAAAAAAAAAGGTTTTTTTCTAAAAAGAAAGTCAAAATGAGCATTACAGTCTTTCTAATATCAGTTTTTTTTTTCAAAATATTCTTTTTTTCTGGCAAAAAAAAATGTCATTTCAAAAGCTCCCGGCGTTGACCTGACTTTTAACCTTGTCAAAGGGAGAAATTATAGTATTAGCAAAACTTGGGGGTATTTTGTTAGAGGGCCAAAACTCAGGGGGGAAAATGTAGTTTGCCCAAAATAAAATAAAAAGGGTTTAATTGCACAAGTAAAAGCAGCCACGGTGTCGCCATTTTGGCGGGGGAATGGGTTTTCCGGCCACCTCCGGCACCACAGCGCTAGAAACTGCCTGTTCTTAACCTCTGTTTCTTCACCGCCAAACCTTTCAAGTGGACAAGTACTTAAACATATCGGACTCGAAAAAACTGTCTTTAATCCTCGCCGGCATTTCGGGCGATTCAACGAGAACTTTTCGTTCCACTGTTTTTTTTTTCACCGTTGAATTGGAAATAGCGCACTTCCAGCGTCTAACCTCCCTCCGGCAACGACAAATTTTGTAATACTAGTTTATTGGTCATGGGGGTGAATTGTGACGAGTCTGGATTCCGCAACTTCAGGGTGGCAAGCTCCGAGAAGAGCGCTACGCTTTTAGTCGAGGATGTGGGAAAAGCTCGGCGATTTATGGTGGCGTCGCTGGTTCCCACTCTTGCAGGCAGTAGTGCCTTGGACTGCAACTTGAACGGTGGCTGATACGTCGGAGTACAGCATGAGAACTTTGGGGTTAGTAAGCAGCTTTTAGTTTTTTTGTTTGTTTTATCCTTTGTCCATCAATTTACACCTCGAATTCTTGTAGAAAATTTTCAAAGCTGGTTGAGATCCTGGGTTGTGTAGGTAAAATCGAGTTTGTGTTTGCAATTACATTATCCTTTTTGAACGGTCTTTAATTGGACTAATAGTGTTGTACTGATCGAAGTGTTTAGTTACTAGAAAGTAAAGACAACATAGCAGAAACGGGATTGTGGAATTGACCTAGGTCAGATAAGATTACAAAGAATTGATTGCGAATGCATCACATGAAAATTGTGGATGTCCAGTAGATGGAAAAACATAGAAAACACGTTTAAGGTGTATTGGACATGTGCATAGCAGCTTAGTACCTGTCAATTGGGATATAGAACATTTAGGGTTATTAACTCTTGTTATCATAACCTCTTAACTTGAATAAAATGGAGAATCATTTACTTAATTTATCATGATACGAAAAGAAGGGAAGGGGGGATGTTTAGAAAGAGTAGAATAAAATGGAGAATCATTTGCTTAAATTATCATGATACAAAAAGAAGGGAGGGGGGATGTTTAGAAAGAGTAGGAAAGAAACTATTTTAGATGACATAATTTATTTAGACCTTCAATGGGCAAGTGTCTATTTACTGAAAACTATTATGAGATGTGATTCATTTTGACGAACTCACATGGTGGGTTAAGTGCTTGGCCTTGCTGTACAGTCCTAAGATTATTTAGTCAAAATTGTGATAAAAATTACTGTAAAGTTACTGCATATGGGTATTAATTTTTGTGATTTTGTTTTAAGTGATTTCCTTATTAGCTGAACCATGCAATAATTTACAATAAGATTTCCTGGCTGGCTTGACATTATTAGTTTTCTTCTTTTACCCCTATTTCTAGGCCCTGGCAATTTAGTGATGTATGAGTACATTCAATTTTTTAAATGAATTACGAGACTTGTCAGCCTGCAGACATAGCTATCAATTAAATAGCAAACATTCATTTGAATTTTATTAAGAAACTCAGGAGTGGAAATTCTCCCTGGCTTAAAGGACAACGTTGGTCTTAGAACATAATACTCATATATCCCTAGTGTATTGTCATCATTTTCACTTGCAAACCTTTTCATTATTGTTTGGATGGGGTGTAGATAGGTATTATTATGTGTTTCTATGATCTAGTAGAATTATGGACCTTGTTGGCATATTATGTTGTGGTTTATAGAATGCAGCTCTACATTGGAAAAATACACTTGAACTACTGCTGTTTTTTTCATTTCCAATTGAGATGACTAAGCATAGAATGTAGAGATGTCATTATAACCAAAGCAAATGATTCATGAATAATTCTCTATATTCTGTTAAATCTGCTTATGGTCGATACTTATGTGGTTCTCTGCGCAGATGTTTAGTACAAGCAAACTAACCAAACTCAGGACTTCTTTTTTCAAAGTTTACTATAAGGCAGTGAAATCTGTTTTTTCACCCCTTTGAATGACATGTGTTGGAAGTTTTTGTTAGTACCTAGACAAAAGCAAGGCAAAAAGTTAGCTTCTTGCACTCACTTTAAGAACTGGACAAATTCATTTGTCTAGAAATACGTGATTTCATTTCGATACAAATTGTAGTGAACTTCAACCTTTTATGAGTTCTCTAACCCTGAGATCTCTATTCACCGAAGGATCTAGCTTGTAATTGTGACTTCTTCCAGTCTTGATTCCCTGAAATACTATCTTGGTAATTAGCATTTTAGGAGTGTGTTCTTTCCATTTTTGTGGTGAAAACCATTAACTTTTTGTAATTAATGGTATTTTGATGTTCTTGTACGGATTCCAGGATCACATTCCAGTGTTTTTTCCGAGGAGAGAAATATGAAGGGAGGTCAGGGCTTCAATACTTGTTTCTGAAGCAAATTTTACCCAGAGTTCTAGTGGCTGTTTTGCGGCGGACTTTACTGATCTGTATCTGTTTTTTATTCTGTGTGATGCTTTATATTGGTGGGCTTTTCTTTTCTAGGAGAATTCAATTTCTTCGATGAATAGCAAACATTAGAATGTCTCATCTACTTTTGAATTATGTAAGAAATTCTTAGAAACTCAATCTTTTGGGCTGGAAGATGGGATCTTTTTTTTCATGAAATCAGCTTTGAAAGGCCTTGTTTTGCTTGGATTCACTACTGTTTAATTTGTTCACTTACAAACTACACTGTTATATTTCAATTACAATGGTAGATTGGAAATGTTCTTCTTTTGTTACTTAATTGGTAGCATTAGAATGTTACTTCTGAAAGGAAATAGGGATTTTGACTGTATTGCATGGAATGAACTGTTTGATTGATTCATTTATTGGTATATCTTAATTAAGACATTCTTAATTACCAAATATTGGGCGAAAGGATATATCTCACAGATGTGTCAGTTAGCTTAAATTTGAAAGCATCTTTAGCACATTGATGTTCTGAAGAGGGTTTTCTGGTGCATGTGGTGTCCCTGACCAAAGCAAAGAATTTAATGAGTCTTTGAAAGGGAAAAAGTGAGAGGAAATAAGTAGATTTTGTTTGGGTGAAATTGATACCACTTAACCTTGTATTCATGTAGATTTGTCTCCAAATCAAATATGATCAGTTAACTATTTGGTTGATTTAGAGTTCATATGCAAATATTGACCGCTAGAACGCTTTTGGCATGATATGAATTTGATCCAGCCCATTTAGCTCTATACTTACGGACATATTGCTATTACACATGTGATATACAGATTGGTTTCTGAACCAAATTGCTAAAAGTTTTGTTAAATCTTTTGTTTGTTCAATGGTTTCCATAAAAGAAAGCGAGTCTGGAGGCCAATGAGATTGAAATTGTGCTGAATGTTTTCCGGTCATCTGTTTGTGGTATCAATCAAGCAACAGGGAAATAATTTGCTTGCTACATTGCACTGACCAAGTATTGATGAACATGGATACATTTTAATTTTTCAAAACCTTTTAAACAAGTTAGGGGTTTGGAGAGTTATAGATGACGATTTACAATGCAGAAACTTTCATACTAGGGTTAAGATAACTTTTAGCAAGCAGTTCAATGTTTCTACGTTTGGTTCGATATTATTCTTGTTGCTGTATTCCGTCATGCAGAGATGTCATGTACTAGAAGACAATGAGCAATAGGAGCATGAAAACCTTCTAAGCGTAACCCTCTGAATTCATTTAAGAAAAGTTGAAATTCAGCCAAAAGTGTGTGGCCTGTTTACCCATGGTTTTGAATCACATTTCATCACCGAGGGTGCATTTCTTTGTCGCTCTCTTATTGTTTTCCTTTGTTCTTTGGGGATAATTTGTGGTTCCTGTCTTCAGATGTACTGAAGCCTTATTTTGTTTTGCCATTTATCACGAGCCTTTACTTGTTTTAAAGTCTTTTAGGTCTATGCATTGTTTGGACCTTAGAGTTGTGTCTCTAGGGCTGGTGCAGAAGATAGAAAATGTTTTTTTTTAATATATTTTAAATTATCAGGATTTGTAGTATTTTTGCCGTGTTTTCTTTATGGAAGTAGTAGGGAATTAGACATTTGAATTGTTATAATGTCACCGGACCTTTTTGGTATCCATTTGTATGCATTTTATACATCTTCTCAATTTTTAGGTTCTTGTTAATGTGACCATTCTTCTAAATAACACTTTGCAGTTATTGGCGACTCATTTTCCAAATATCATATTCAAACTGAAACTGGCCATGCACTGGGTCATGATGATGAGGTTTGGAATCACGCCTTCCCTTACCATCTTTATAATAAATCAATTTGACTAAAGTGTTCTTCTCCGAGCTATTGCCTATATTTCCAATACCTTACTGCCTTGAGTTTTCTTAAATATTTTACTAGGACTATACAGTTGGAAGCAGTAAGCTGCAATGTGCAGATATTCTGGGGAAGAGGGTGCTGAGGAGATTTGGTGAAAGGACTTGTGAAGGCTCCGTGGAGATCTATGATAATATAAACAATACATATCAGGTCAAATCCCAATTCCTGAAAACATAGAACCTGAATTAAGTTAAAACCTTTCTGTTTCATGCGAATTCTGATATTTGGAGATAGATAATACTGAATGATCTTCTGATCACTCAAAAAGTTTTTTTCATGCACTATTTGTACTCTGGCATGTGTTTGTGGTTGCACCGATGATGCTTGCAAGCTGTTGTCCATGGAATTTTCTTCTCATGTGTGTTGCTTAACAGCAATTACCTCCATGTAGGTTATGTATGAGAATGGCCATTGTGATGAAATCGAAGGAGCAAATATTATTGATTACTTAGAGCAAAACAGGTAACAATCGGTGCTTTCATCTGAACTACATATTATGTTTATACATGAAAGGTAAAAGTTGATTTTAGCATGAAAGAACTAAGACCGAGAAATCTTGTGATTGTCAAACATGAACCAGCTTTTCCAACTCGTATTTTTGAGTGCATTGTGTTTTATTAGAACAGTGACAGAAAAATATCAGTTTTTTTATGTGCTGATGAACCCTAATGTGAATGGGATAATTAATATTAGTGGTCTCCGTTTTACTTGCACAAGTTGTTGCTTAATGTCATATAACAAACAACCAAAAGTGTTTTGTTTGAAGGGGGGGAATGCATAATTGGGTAGGTACAATGTTTACAATGCATTTAATCTTTCGAAATTCAATTTTAAACTTTCCACCAAGTTTATCAGATCTGGGTTTCACTCATTTCATGTTTAATGAACCTGGTTTTGAGTTTCTCTGATGGAACAGTTAAGATTCTCCATGGAGTCCATAGTTTATCATCATTATTACCTGCCTAAACTGCTTTGCAATTAAGCATCTATCTTGAAATTGAACTTTAAAGACTTTTCTAGGCGCCCATGCATATTGCTTTGTTCTTTCAGGGATCATGGTGCGGGTGGAAATGCTTCTTCCCAGCAGCCGAAGGAACTGGCTACTACTGAGCATGGAATAATCATGCGTGGTGCTCCTGTGCCTCGACCAGAGGTGGACGAAGGCGAAAGAAGCGGAGGGTATAGAGCCCTGAGAATAAGAGCAATTAATGCAGAGAAAACTAGCAGGCGGAAGCAAGGGAAGAAACGCAAGGCTTCATCCTCAGGCCGGGAAGGGAAAAAACGTGAAAATGTCACCCGAGCTGCTCCGGTGCACCAGTCAGATGAATGTACTGAGAAAAAGGGTCCACATAGGGCTCTCAGGATCCGAGCTTCAGATGCTTGATGGTAGTAATGTCCTTTTTCTGAGGCTGGTTTACTACTGAATCCCCAGCGATACTAAGATCAGCCTGCATTGCGGTTTGAACTTTGAACTGCTGGAGCTCATATATGTTTTAGTTTTCTCTTTTCAAGCTCTTTTGAGTCTATTCCTTATGGATATTTCAGTGTCTTGTTATTTTTCTGGTACTTTTTGTTTGAACTCTGAATTCGAGCATGTAGGAATTTAAAGGTACTGTAGAAATTTTTTCTCGGACTTTCAGTTCAACCCTTCATATGTCTGAATTTAAAATCTTATTCTCAAGCTGCTCTAACTTTTTCTTTTACTGGACATAATTTTCGGTCACGGTATCATTCTTCCATATAAGTGTTGGGTTCTTTTTCTTTCTTTTTTTTATTTTTTATTAATCAATGTTTCATAATATCTTTTTATATTTTCAATATATTTTTACGTTTCCACTGAAAAACAATTCAAATAATTTATTTTCTTCAACATATATGGTGAAAAGAGAGAGATTGACTGTAACGCACATGAATCGGAAAAAATTAGAAAATGTTGTAGTATTTCTTAATGAAAACCGTACAGAAGTTGAATGAAGTCTGAAGGGATATCTATCAAATTATGAACCCTCAAGAAATCAATTACTATGAGCTATCAGGAACTTGAAGCCAAACAAGTAGTTTAACGGTAATTGCGGTAGACTGGTACTCAATTTATGCACTTCTTTGTACAATAAAGATAATCCACATTGTGAATTGGAGTATTATTTATGATAATAGTAATATTTTGTAACAATTGTGTTTTTTTTTTTAATATTTGTTGTATTTGTTGGGGTGTTATAGTATTGGATTACTCAGCTAGAAGTGAAAAAAAATAATACAAATAAGATTTTCTGTTGAGTGGACAAGTAAATAATACGACCTCTGGCGAAAAAAAGAAACGACGCCGTGTTATTGAAAAAAAGCCGCGAAGTTCTGCAACAAAATTACAGACTACTGCAATAATTTTCTCTGGTAATTAGGCGATACATCAATAAATTAACGGATTTATCCTTCCCTCTTACTTCAAATTTCCACTTGCAAGAAGAATCCCTAATTATTGATTATCTTCAGCCGTGATATGGAGACCGAATGTTGTGTCTTACTCTCGAATCGTATTGAACCATGTTATAGAATAGTCGCTGTTCATCCATTTCGGCTCGATGCGGCACCGTCATCGGTCGGAGTATTCCTTAACTCGGTGAAAATGTGAGTCACAGGTTTCGCACTGTAGTGAAACGATCTTCCGAATTCACGAGGAGCAATTTTTTGATGGAAAGGTGCCAAAACCGATCCCCGCCGCAAGGCATAATGTTCTCTACCTCGGAGTAGAGTGCAGTTTTGCTATCATCGAAGCAACTCCGGTGAAAATTTGTAACTCAAGTTGAAATGGCGGAGGTTCCGGTGGCTGTAGCGACGCCGTCCGTGCCGTGAGTTCAACGTTCTGAGTTTGTACAGGAGAGATGAAGGTAGACAACCTGAGCGAACCGATGTCTCAGTTATTTTCTTTTCTTCTTTACTTTGTTAATAATTTGTTTCCGATGATTAACTGTTTTTCCCGATTTTAGTTCTTCAAACTAAACTATACGTTAATGTTGAAGTTTATTTATGACTCAGCAGATATAAAAGTGCAATAATTTTGCGTTATGTCTTTGCTGTTTTTACTTCATAGTAAGATTTGGATACATTCACGTTCTTTATGCTTTCAATGTATTACCTTTTAAGCTTTGTGTAATTAGCTTCCCCAACAATGAATTATCTCTGCTGTTTTGAAATATGTGACTTGGTTCATTGAAATCTGTCATGCTGAATCATCTGAGCTGGACATATCTGCTTGGTCAAAAAATATCCTAATATGGTCCATTCTTGCTGAATGCGTTAGAATGACATCACCTAATACATCTCTCTACTGCTTTTGCCATCTTGGCAGAACAATTAGGCTCTATGACGGGCTTTGAAGACGTATAGCTAGAAAGGTAACTAGTGGTGCCAAGAATTTGAATATTGTATAAAACTCAACTGGCAGGGAAGGTCATTAGATTTGAACCGTTTAATTCTTGTATTGATTCTTCTCTTTACTGCCCAAATCAGGGAAGTGGCTGTGATTTTCGAACATTTTATTAGTAGAGTCTTGAGTATTTTGAAGAAATTATCTAAAGAAAGCCATTAAGGAACAACAGCTTGTTTATAACTTATTAAACGGTCTAGGATGAGAAGGCCTCCAATCCTTGCCTGCTCTTTTTAAGAATGTAGCTTGGTTAAAGTTCTTTATAAAAAAAATGCCAAAAACAAAAAGGAACTTTCTTACCGTGGGGTATGCAACTACAGAACTGGATGTAGGATTTGTAGAATTGAACATCTACCTCTTATGCTATTGATAGGTAACTGAAAGATTCAAAGCTTTTCTTATTGGTCAGTTTCAAAATATATACACACTTTTAATTTCACGATAGTGTTTCACGTTATCTGAGTCACCATTGAGGACTACAGTTATATTTTTGTTCGCTATGCTTGTTTTTTTATGGTCTGCTAAATAGCTCCTCAATCCGTATATGACCTTAGTTTCATGAATTGAGACAGTATTATGAGCAATTTGAAAAGTTTGAAATCGTGGATAAATGTTGAAGGTTTTCAGTCAAATAAGATTCCACTATATGACAGTATTGTGCAAGTCTGTCCTACGACAAATGTAAGCGTTTGCTAAACGTGTCCTCCTTTTGACGGGTACTGTCAAAAGTTGAACGATGCTACCAAGGCAAAATATGGATAGTAACTGCTAAATCCATTTATAGAAATAAAAATTTTCTTTCAGGGTAATAAATGCTGATAATATGATATAATCTCCTCTCCTCACTTACATCCCCCCTTAGATTTCCTCAATTCAGTAGATCTCTCCTTACCAAACATTATAGCCAGGCAAGTTCTTCTAATTTGCTGCCTGAAATTCTTAAGACTAGTATACATTTTCTTTTCCTAAGCTTCATTTGCACAGTTTGAATGCTGCTGTACTTTTTTATTCTTTTGTGATTTTCTTTTTCTTTCTTCTCTTGGTGGAAAGAGGCTGATGATGTATTTATTTTTTCAGATTTCCTGTTGTGATTGGAAGATGAATCGTGTGGTGCCTGGGAGTTCTGTTCATGGTGAGTTCTTCCAAGTTTTGCTGTTTGATTTGCCAGGAATTTTTTATCTGCGAGTTGGAGTTTGGTGATGTGATGTATTTTTATCCTCTTTAAAATAATTTTAAATCAGATGTGCCTGACACAGGTGCAATTTTGTGTTTATTGATTGTCTCTTTAAATAAGGGAGAAAAAAGGAATTCATTGTGTCTATTGATGAATATATTCTATTTGGGGATTTGGGATGCCTTTAGATTGACTGCTCTTTTGATTTACATCTTTCAAAATTTGTTTGATTTTAAACCCCCAAAACAAGAAAGAAACTTGGTTGATTGGGTAACTGCTTCCCTGAAGTTGGAAAACCTGTGAGGCATAACTACATCAGATGCACTTAAAAGTTTCTTGTCACTGTTGTTTAATGTTACACCTTCCAAGTTAGAATTATATTGTTTACATGCCAGTCAACAATTTGAAGGAGAAAAGAAAATTTGTGCCGCAAAATTTGTCCTGTACAAGGGAAACTAGTTTGAGGACTCTTGTAGTTATTGTCTTCTTTACATTATCATCCTTTAAATGAGATTTCAATCAATCTCAGTTTTCAATTGAGGAAAATGATTTGGGGTTCTCAAAAAGATTTAGTTGGACACTAGTGATATTCTTGTTTCTTCTTTTGTCTGGTGGTTCTCAGTCTTCTATAATAGAATGCTATGCTAAGCATTATTTTCTGTGGTGTTATGAAATTGTTAAATGTTACAACTGCAGTTACAAAAAGTTAGTCTTTGGGTTCAGACCAGCTTATGGGTTCAGAGTGGTGAATTATGCATTCATCACTTCAGAGTGTTTTAAATAGAATGATTGTTCTGAAGTTACTTGTACCCTTGCGGATCATGTAGTTTTAACATCATTGATTGATTATCAATACTGAAATGGTGACAGTCTCTTTGACTAGTTTCACCAGATCTGGTTGGTTTGGGATTTGCATATGAAAGATTGAAATAGTAGTCAAATGACCTAGAATGTCACTACCGTTCTTATTTTAAATTGGAAAACCCACAGGTTCATGAAGCATAATTTCTCCTTTCGAAGCTTTTTCTTATTTTTTATTTTTGTGCATGACTCATTGTATCTAAGTTGCATAAATTCTCCTTATAAATTTTTGGTCAAATTTTTCTACATGGTGATTTGTTTCAACTCTTTTTACATGGTTTGAAGGCATTAACTGATATGTGTTCAGTAGTCATTCTTTGAAGGCAGAAGTCAGTGTCAGGAGTGAAATTTGCTTAGTTTCAGGATGAGATATGGTTTGTTTTTGTTTTTGCTTGTTCTTGTTCGCCCTTTTTTTTTTTTTTTTGGTGGTTGGGGCTCATTACACAGGTTTAGTTTTCTTATTGGCGAGCCTTTCGACAGGTTCTAGTTGATGCATAAGTTATCTGAGATTGTTCAAACTATGGATTTACTGTTTGCATGAGGATCTAATGACGTCCACATCTTAATGACAGCACCAATCGTCGTTGATTCCAGAGAGAACAGCTATGCCTCGGATGATGAATCAACTGTGACCTTTCAATCTGTAGGAAGTGGCGCGTATGAGTTTGAAGTCACCCAGGTAAAATAATGTGGTCTTGCTTTGCTTTGCTGGCAGCCGGTTATCGAGTGGACACCCTAGTCAATCAGCATGCACTGTTACATTCTAATCATGACATTACTTAATTTGGCTATTTGTAGGGTGAAGTGGAATCTCCATTCAGCTTGAGTGATATATATCAGCCATTCGAGGTCGTTACTTCTTTTGTGGCTTATAATTTGTTCCGTATATGTCTGATTTTGATATTATAAAAAATGTTGAATGAGATGCTTTTGCCACATTGTGGTACGCAGACTAAGTAGTAGAATGCAAATGGCCACGTGTGTTTTACAGTTTTTAGCTAAATATGGAACTGTTATCTGCAGCCTTCAAGGATGGTTTTCTTTGGAGAAAATGAACGCATTCGACCGATTCGAGTTCCATTTGCTGTTGAGCCTACAAGGTAAGTAGTTTTCCCATTTAGTTGGCATCTGGAAAATTTTAACTTGACAGAAATAATATTTGAATCTTCTTTTGTCTGAATTTGTACTCACTTGTTACATGTGATGGACTGGAAGTCAAGGTGGTCCACAAATTATTTGTATAGTCTTTTGATTTGCATGTCTACTTGTTGATGTCTTTAGCAAAAATGCTTTTCAGGCATGTATTTCTCTAAGCATCTAATCCCCAGGTTCGGCTCTGTGTTGTTTCCCAAGTGTCGTGCTTTGTTTATGCTAGATGTTTTTTCAAAGTTCAGTTTGGTGTATTGTGGACATTGATGTTGCAGGACATTTACCAAAGCTTCATATGGATGTTCTTAAATGTATAGACTAATATGATACCTTTTAAGAGATTCCCATATATGAATTTGATGATGCATTCTTTATTCCAGGACTGATAATGGCCAGAGAATTCCACCACAACCTTTAACTAACATGCATGAGCTAGCAAACAATGTGCCAAATGAAGCTCTAGGGTTGCAGAGTCAAGGTCTCTATGTCAATTCACCTAGGCAGGCGCATCCACCTGCTAACCAACTTGAAGTCATGAACAATGTGACTAATGAAGCTCAAGGTGTCCAAGCTCAAGGTTTTAATGTGGGTTCGCCAAATGAAGCTCTGGGGGTCGAAGATGAAGATCCTGATGTCAGTTTGCCTATGAAAGGTAGTGGGCTTCGACGTTCATCAAGGAAACGTAATGAGGTATGTGTTAGATTTCACACGTTTCAGTTTCTTTTGTGTCATGATGTAAAAGACTTACCAACTTCTGTTGACTGCTTAAAAGTTCCAAACAACATGAATGGAGATTAAGCTGGACACTGTAAAATGCTTTGGATCTTTGATGATGTCTGCTTACTGGGAATCATACCTACATTTATTTCTTTTGTCTTGATGATGCTGCCAGACAGTAGGTGGTTCAATTGATTAATGTTGTAAAATTATTGTTAAAACGTTGCATGCCAATTTATAACAGCTCCAAGTTCCTTATGTATTTTTGTTAAAACCCTCCTTATATTTCTTCAGTTAAAGTTTCTATGTTCCTCCTTTAGATGTCTATTTATTCAAATGAAAAACAAAATAACCTAAAATTTCCTTTTAATAAGATTTTTCAGCTTACACATTCGACTTATTCAAAATCCTCCCATGTGCAGGCTATCTACAATGAAGATTTACTTGCCAATAGGCTGCCAAGGTAAAAGTTGCTTTGTGGTTGCTGTCTCGTTTTTCTTGGAAACTTATGTTGGTTTTTCCTTTCTTTTTTTTAATTTTTTTTATATTTTATTTTCTCAGTTGCTACAGTTGCTAGTTTTGTCGTGCCTTACATTGTTTATGTTCAGGCTTACTCGTTGGCGAGGTGAGAGCTCCCAGAAGAAGAAGCCTACTCATTGTCTTCGTATCAGAGCATCTAACCATTATCCTGCTCTCCCTAACAGTGATGATGAGGTTAGTGAGATCTCCTCTGAAACCAAAGTTACAAATAAAGCATGTGTTCTGTTTGACTAACATAGCTCTCTCATTGACAACGCAGGGCTACGAGAGTGACGATTAATGGACATGAGAAACAGAGAATGAGGGACGAAGGACAGTGGGCTGATTTACTAATATTCTAGTTTCCTCTTCTCTATGATTCATCCATTATTCCGTTTTCCGGACTGTAATAAATCCAGTAATGCTGGATCATTTAGGAAACTTTTACCTTGTTGGTGTTTTGAATTTTGTCATGAACTTTTTTTTATTTATTTTGGTATACCGTTTTCTGGACTGTAATGCATCCAGTTGTACTGGATCATTTAGGTAAACTTGTTTATCTAAATGTGGGATTTGGACAATATATCAACTGTCGGCATTTGGACATATTTGTGTGTGCTTATTTACTTTTTGGTCATATTTGTATGTGCTTATTTACGTTTTGGATGTAAGCTTGGGAGTTTGATCTTAGATCATTATGATTATCTCTTTCTTCAGCCTGCAATGCAAAGAGACTTGAAGGTCAGAAATTGTTGTTGGGCAGAAACTCCGCCGGATCAGTTGGAAAATCTGACTGGCGGATGGCCGGACTACTCTGGTCCAAGTATCTCATCTCAATTTTTTGTGGTTATTTTGGTTTTCCAATACTTTCAAAAAAAAAAAAAAAAGGTTTTCCAAACACTTTTTCAAATCTTTTTCTTAAATCAAAGGGCCCCGACAACTCGGCAACTACTTTTCAATAAAATCGGAATTTTATCAAATTTGATACAGTTTCTTTATGTCTCTATGATCCTAAACTTTGATCATATCACTTATTTCATGGAAGCTTATGTTACAAGTAAGCTTAGCTGCGTCAGTCTAATCAGTCCGATTATTTAGTCGAAATTAAATGTGAAAGAATGACTTTCACCAACCTGACGTGTTGTCAGTTATCACTGCAAGAGAGTAGAAACCAGGTGCCAGGTAATTAGCTAAATCACGTTGTAGAAATGGTCTATCTACTTTGGGAACTATGTCGTTACTACTAGTTTAATTTATGGTTCTGGAAAAACTATTGTAACGAAAGGTAGGGTAAAAAAGGACGTGAAATGTCATTTGGTGTTGCGAGAAGACGTATTGTTTGGTTTTTTTTTTCATGGTATTTTCAGAATAATTAAATATTAACTGTCTCATCTCAGCATACTTTTTTATATTTTTAATACATTTTTTTCTATTTTCAATACAAAAAACACCTAAAAACATACACTAAAAAACCAAACAATTAATAATAAAATTTTTCATCAATTCATCTTTAGCATCATAATACTTCATTCCTGAAGGAAGCGCGGACGTTGGCCTCGTCGATCTGTTCTAGACTTTTTTCCGCGTCTCCTTCACATAAGCCCTACTTCTTCCCCATGAGCTTATAATGAAACAGGTGGAGGATTAAACACGTGTACTTTCCACAGGTAATCCATCTTTACCTAATACTTTCCCATATTCCGCTACGCCTCGTGATGGATATTCATGGACAGTTTATTTCACTCACAGTAGTAGTACTAGAAAGACACAGTAGTAGTCATCTATGTTACCTAGACTTGGAGTCGTATTGGGTGCGGGGATCTCAGTGTCCGACTTGTCAATATTTTAAAAATTTTGAATATTTTAGATTAAAATATCACACCCGACACTCATACTCATACCAGTGTCGACACGACACGACACGAGTATTCTCCCCAAATAAAAGAGTCCGGCTAACATAGGTAGTCATTATTACAAAGAACTTTTAAGCTTGATGGTTTCGAACTCTTTAACGAGCCGTTCAATGGCAAGTCTGGGCAAGCGAACTAGAGCCATTACGCTTTTCTCCCCGTTCTTGTTCTTGATTGGGATGTAAAAGCTACCAAACGAACGAATTAACCCGATGGCCGGCCCGGCATAAACCGGTTTTCCCCACCCGAAATCCACCTCGTCGAACCCCGCCCTGGTCAGATCCGACACCATGTGCGTCGTCCATTTTAGCTCGAAATCCGGCCGCCCTTTCAGAACCAGCAGGTCCGCATTGGACTTCATGAACTCCTCCGTCACTTCCAACCGGGCTCTCTTCACCAGCTCCGCCGCATACTCAATTGGGTTCTCCGTCAATTCACCCACCGTCGTCACCGCCGCTGCCGTGGCTAACACATTCCCATAGTACCCTTTCGGTATTGGCGGATTAAATTTGGACCGAGCGTTCACTAGGAAGAGGACTCTAATTTTATGGGTCGGGTCGGTTTCAGGTCGGATGGAGGCGATTTGACCGCGCCAAATAAAGGCGGTGAGAAGCTCGAAGGTAGAATACCCGCTTCGGAGGTGTGGCGGCAGAAATAAGCGGAGGCCGGAGATTTCATTAGGACCGAATGAGAAGCTTCTGTAAATTACGTCGTCGTTCGATGGAGGCAAGTTTTCATTGGCGTCCGGAAGTGATTCGTGCTCACGGTGGTTGCAAGTAATTCTCGGCGGGTTTCTGGCGGTCAAAAGCTCCCTCATCCACACCGGAGAAACAGTCGGAACAGACCTTCCTCTGGCGATGTCGGCGATGGCCATGTTGAATTGGAACAACCCAGCTCCGTCGAGCATGGTGTGGTTGTGGCGGCAGGCGTAGATGAAGCCGCCACATCGGAATCGAGTCACCTGAGCCCATTCCATTAATTCAATTTTAGCCGGCCATTTTGGCACAATTGTATATATTTATACGGTATAAACATCAAATTTACCTGTATAAGAAACAGGGGAGAATGGAGGATTTCAGAGGAGGGGGGAATAAGCTCCTCCACACACGGAAACGGAGGCCGAATCTCCTCCTCCTCTCTTCCAAATGCATCCATCGTCGAGTCGGCGTCCGCCTCGATAAACAACACGCCTTCTCCTGTGCAAGCCACCATCAATTTCCCTTCCAGGCCTTCCCTCAGCCGCCCGGCTAATGGGTAGTAAAACACAAGCGCTTTGGCTACGGCCGCTTTGATCACCTCCACGGGATCATCATTGTTATCACTTCTTCTTCTTGCTTTGAAGAAGTGAATACCTGCAACCTGATAGCGATTCCCGTGTTGATCGTCGATGTCTGATAAGAGTTTGATTTCGTGCGGCGTCGGTTTGGCCGGACGAACCAGCACCGGCCTCTGTCTCTTCACGTTGAACCGCACCGACGCTGGTGATGATACGGCCATTGCACCAGTTTGTTGCACCCGGTTAGTTGTTTTTTTTTGACAGATTAAGTATTTGTTTGAAATTCAATAAGAAATGCTACTATCAATTTATGGGAGTGAACTTGAAAGTGAGTGGCCAGGGGAAGAGGAGGTTTGATAATTACACTCTCCAAGCGCCCGGTTTATCTTCAATAGTATTCTTAAGTTACACATTTAAAAAAAAAAAAAAAACCAAATCCATATATGCTGGGATATCCCGCCATTTCCCAAGAAATCTCGCAATCAAATCCCAATACTAACTAATCTCATCAAGAAACAAATCAATAAAATGACTTTTTCTTTTTCTTTTTCTCCAAAAAAATATACTTAACGGTTCTTTTAATGCACTTAAACGTTCATCTTATTTGACACATTTTCCCCGTATCAATTTTATTTCCAACAGTTCCCTTCCTCCTCTCGAATACAAGTTCTATAATTCATCAATTTATTTTCTATTAATGGTGACTCTGGAATGTTGAAGTTGTAGTTAATTTATTTTTTCATCAAACAATTTGCATCCAAAAAAGCTAGAAAAATGCAGGTGAACGGACCCATGAAATATACGGAATTTTAGAGTTGCCTAAGAGCAAGCCAAATGAAGAGGAATTTGATGCTATCATCGGGAAAGGAAGCATACAGTGAATGGGAGGCACTCACCATCACTGTGGGATATGACTTGTAAATAAATAGGCCATGTCCATTAGTACAAGCAGAAAGTTACAGCTTATTTATGGTCAAGAATCAAGATGTACCCTCTCAAAGCACGCCTTTATAGTCTCTGACTGATGTGAAAAGAGCGTTTGTGGACAAGGGCGAAACATGGAGTTTAACTCCACATCAATATTGCCGTTGCCGACACCAAGTCCAGTTTGTGCTCCTTGCATAAACAAATTTGTGCACACCTGTTTCTTTGAGTGCTCATTTGCAAATGAAAATATCCAATACCAAGCATAGATGGTTATACGAGATTCAATTCATATGGAAGTTATCCCAATCTCTAACGAAGGATATCCGTTATCCAGTACTCCTTGCAGCAGTTGTATATACGCCGCGGATGGTAGGAACGTAAGGATAGAATTTTCAGCAATCATACATATTAAAATCACAAATAATTATCGAGTTTAGATTTTTAGCTGAAATACAATTATTTTAAAACATTGAGTATCAGACAAGTTTGAAGTCAAAATATATATATATATAAGTCAAAATCAGAAATATGGGATTTATTCCTGTTCCAACTGAAAAGTGGGATATTATTATATTCAGTTCACCCAAAAGAAAAAATTTAAAGTATCCGTATGAAAGAACTGAAAAACAAAGACTGTCCATGCGTTTGATTTGTAATAGGAACTAAAAAAATGTAAAATTATAGGTTTTTGATATTATAATATTTTCTCTGATCATTAATGTAAGATATTCTTTTTTTTTGTCTTAGGTTTGACCTAGCACGTATTTTTAATTAACAAAAAAATCTTAAAAATACTTTTCTAATAATCAAGATAATATAACGAATGTGAAAATATATTTTTAAAATTTTTTTCCGATTAAAAATACATACTAGTGAATTATATTAAGGGAATCCTTGATGCCTAAACAAAAATTAGGGGGCCATTGGCCATTTTGGACAACAATACCCTCTGTGAAATGAGTTTATAGGTTTTTCATTAAGGGTATTATGATCAAAATGTGCCAAAAGTTGTTTTGGACCCTAATTTTTGTTTTGGCATTAAGGATTCCCTTATATTAATGGCATGAGGCATGAGGGAGTATATAAAATATCCCCGGGCAGGGGGTATGGGCTGTTTCAAAAGCCCAATTTTTTTTTGCATTTACCAGTTTAACATTTGAGGTCCGACGCCGGGCTCTCCTTTGGATTCTGGATATACGCTGTCGTTTTTGTGATCCCATCACTGGAACAGAAGCTGGAAAACTCATGCCTGAGAAATCCAGCTACAGTTCTGCTAAACCCTAATTTCGCTAATTCTTAACTTAGAATCTTCAAATTTTTTCAGCAAGTTGCTTCTACTGATTTCTTTTTTGGAGTTCGTTAATCACCTGAATCATCAGTTGGAGCAAATGGACAGTCATTTAACGGCGCCGGTCCGTTCACGGAGCTCACAGTCGGCGTCCCCCTCACACTCTGCTTCCGCCTCAGCGACGTCGTCCATTCACAAGCGTAAGCTGGTGTCTGACGATCACGCGCCCCCTTTTCCTTCCTCTTTCTCCGATACCCGAGACGGTCTCACTTCCAATGACGACCTCGAGAGCATCAGCGCACGCGGCGCGGACTCCGACTCCGACGACGAGTCCGAGGAAGCTGTTGACGACGAGGAGTACGATAACTCCTCCATAAGAAACTTCACCGCCTCGAGATTAGATAATAATGTGGCTCCATCTGGGAGGAATACTAAACTAAAGACCGAGAATTCTGTTAAAGTTGAGCCTTCTGATGGTGGGAAAGATGGCGGCACCGGCTCCGTCACCGGCAATGCAGCAAATGCAGCCACTGCGGGCTCCACTCTCGGAACTGTGAAGGAAGAGACAAAGAGCGTTCTTACGGATAACATTCAAACCAGTGGGGCTTATATCGCAAGGGAGGAGAGTTTGAAGAGAGAGGTTACTTATTAGTACATCATTCCCGTTTTTTTTTAATCTTTTTCTTCCTTCAGTTTTCTTTGGTTTTTTTTTTTCTCTCCCCAAATGTAATGTAAATTATAAAGCTAAAATCTTGATGTAGACGGGTGATTACATTTTCACAGGAGGAATCGGGAAGGTTAAAGTTTGCGTTCTGTTCCAATGATGGTACTGATGAGCATATGGTTTGGTATCTATTTCTCTTCTTTATCTCTTGGGATGGATTACTTTCCTGTCACGCGTCTATAATGAACGTAGTTTTGTTTAACTGACACGTGTTCTTTTCTTGAGGCCAGGTTGATAGGGTTGAAGAACATATTTGGCCGGCAATTACCTAACATGCCCAAGGAATATATTGTTCGCCTGGTGATGGACAGGTCTGGTTTTGATTTCTTATGCTGCAAGTATGAATTTTTATATTCTTTGCTAAGCTTCTACTTTGGTTCGATTATGGCTATCCATCTACACGTTTTAATATTGGGGAGTGGTAGCTTAGGTGAAATTGGATCTGTTTTGTTGACAAATTGTGTGGTTTTGTGTTGAGAATACATACCTGGATGCATTTTGTATGTTCTGGTGATATTGCTACTGTCTCCCTTGAATATGTTGCCAAGTACTGAATTTTAAGATAATCGGATAGACGCAGGTAAAATTTTATATGTTTTGGTGGAGATTTTACCTGTGACTTATTCATCTTTTGGAAGGATTGATTTTAATGTTATCTTGTGGACACATGTAAATGTTGCTATGTTCTAGAGCTGATATTACCTTGGACTTACTCATATTTGAAAATATTATTGCAGAAGCCACAAATCTGTCATGGTCATCAGACGTAATCAAGTTGTTGGTGGTATAACTTATCGCCCTTACAAGAGGTTAGATGTCTTGCTAATCCTTAATAGGTCCAACACTTTTGGAATGTGATCTGAAGATTTGCCTTCATAAATCAAGAGAAAATTTATTGTGGCATCCTATTTGCGCTTAACATTCTCTGTCATGAAGAGCTTTACATCATTCTCTTATTGCTCGGTTTGAAGAGTGTGTCTCTCTTGCTTTCTTGAATATTTTTACTTGTGGATGCACTTACATCATTGTTTTTAATCTTGTGACATGGTGTCTTTTATGAAGCATGAATTTGTAGCATGAGTTTTTCTGAATCAAATAAAATTCTTCCATAATCCAAGCCAGCTTTCTGATAGATTGTTTTGTCATTGCTTTTAATTTTGGTAAATCCGTCTTGGTCTCCCTGATTATCTATGGGTGACTTGAAAGATTGTCTCTGATTTGCATTGTAATTAAAATCCTGCAGCCAGAAGTTTGGTGAGATAGCTTTTTGTGCTATCGCAGCAGATGAGCAAGTCAAAGGTTATGGGACCAGGCTGATGAACCACTTAAAGCAGCATGCTCGTGACGTGGATGGATTAACTCATTTTTTAACATATGCTGACAATAATGCTGTTGGTTACTTTGTCAAACAGGTAGTACAAAGTCCATTGTTATACTTATGGAAATTGTGTTTATGGACGAGCTCATTTGAGATCTGCAATTATGTTAATGTCTGCACATGGTCTTCAGTGCTGAGTGTTTTCTGTTGAAAATCGTGATCATCAAATTATCCATCTAGATAAATTTTTCCTACATCACAGGTCTATTTATGAGTTTTGTGTGTTCTTTCTGTAAAAAGGTGAAACCAGTTCTCTATTTTGTCATTGGTTCGGTGCGGCTTTATTGGAACAGATTGATTTAACCCGTGCTAAACTTCAACGTTGGACAGTTTTGCATTATTTGGTGCAGCCCAAACAAGTTTCTAATAGTAAGGGATCCAAACTTGGAATGTGCCTGAATAATCTCACTGAACTTTTGCCATTCTTAATCAAGAAGTCATCATCCATTGGTTATTGAGTTTTTGTTGTATGTTGGAAATGGGCAGCCTTGCTGATATCTTTGATCTTTGAGTTCATTAGTTGGTACATTTTTGTGCTGAATATATAGTCAAATATGTCTTTTTTTGGTTCTCTTTTTAAAGTTTATTTTTAAGGATTTGTTACCATGATCGGATTCTCAAGGAGCCATACCACAATAATAGCTTTATCTGGTTTTAGGAATGTCGCCCTTGTTTGTTTACACTTTTTTGGTTATCAGTAAATCTCAGACCTTTCCCGTTGAAATCGTTTTAATAGTTCTTTATTTTTGGTTGATTTATCTATAGGGCTTTACAAAGGAGATTTACCTGGAGAAAGAGCGATGGCATGGGTATGTTCTCGTTTACTATTTGTTCATGGTAGACTGCGTATGTTTTCTTACTAGAGTAATGTTTTGAAGTAGAAATGACTCTTCGAGTAGATTTATCTTCCATTTTCTTTTGAATCGCGCTGATTAGAAGTTACATTTATCTTCCAGTTACATCAAGGACTATGATGGAGGAATCCTTATGGAATGTAAGATTGATCCAAAGCTTCCTTATACTGATCTATCAACTATGATACGCAGCCAAAGACAGGTAAGAAGAAGCGTAGTCTACGTAGATAAGGAATATAGAATCAAATGTAATTCTTGGCGTGTGCCTCTGAAATTTGTTCTCCATATAATCACCACTCTGTCCGCTTTCTCCCAAAAGGGGAAAGAGGGAGAAAAGGGAATAATAAAGAAATATGAGGAGTTTATTTTGATGATAGTACTGTTGCAAGATTTACATTTATTCACAACCACATTTTTTGGTGTTGCTAGGCAATTGATGAAAAGATTAGAGAGCTGTCAAATTGCCATATTGTCTATCCACCAATTGATTTCCAGAAGGTATATGCAGCTGTGCAACTTGATATCTATTTTCTTTTGAGATTTTGTTTACAAGATGTACTATTATCCCCTCCCTCAAACAAACTCTTATTCTTCTATTATCGTTGTTCGGCAATGCATAAAATTGCAGTTCATTTCATACTTCCAATTTTTGCAGTTATAGGAATTGATGTTATCAGTTCTTGGAGCCATTACTTGCCACATACGCAACTATTGTGAACATAAATTTGTGTTTGTCATTGTGGTAGTTTGCATGAAATGTTATTGTGCCATGTTTTGAACTTCAGGAACAAGTTTCAAATGTTTTATATCAATTTTACAGAAGGAAGCTGGTATCCCAAAGAAGCCTATCAGAGTTGAGGATATACCTGGGTTGAGTACGTACTTCCCTATGACTGCTTGCACCTCAATGCCATTCCTGAAAGAAATAGGAAATTTTTTTATCCGTTCCATCATAAAATTTCAGCAAAACTTGATTTTTTTCAGGCAGTAAGAAATTCTTATTATTTGGACATTGTAGGAACAATTTTATTTTTATTAAGAATTCCATTCCCTAGGCATCAATGACGAAAAAAATAATAGAGAAAAAGACTAAAAAGTTTGGGATGTCAGATATGCATGGCTTCAGTAAGTTCTTGTCAGTACCTCGCTTTGCTTTTAGGGAATTGGGAACACAATTTTGACCTATAACATACCTTCAAAATTTTTTAAAATTATGCGCTTAAATTTGATACACCAATTTCAGGAACACTTCATACTTCGTGTCTAAAACTGCTTAGTTGCCAGCACCTGGTTGCTAACTGAACTCTTTTGTTTCCCACCCTGGGGGCTCAGCATCCCTTTGATTAGGACAACAGAAACCTATATTGAAAAGGGGGAATCCAAATTTTTGTTTATTGATTTCAAGTTGAGTAAATCTGTTTGAATCAGCATTGTCGAGTGGTCTCCTTGCAGTCCTTTTGCCATTTCCTTTATTTGAACTTTTGGTAACATGACAACAGGAGAGGCAGGTTGGACCCCTGATCAATATGGGCATTCTCAGTATAAGATGCTTAATTCATCAACTGATGGTGTTTCAAATCAGAAGATGATGACAGCATTTATGCGTTCACTTGTCAAGGTAATCGGGAAAGGGCACAGATGCAATGTTTGGGCATTTTCTGATTTGTCAATGTCGTGAAACGAAAGTGTTATGGTCTCATTTGGAAGTATTGCTAATTGTTAGAATTAGATTCCCTCTTAACCTTGTGGGGTGACTGTTTAGAGATCTTTTAGTCATTGATGCTACTTGTCATCTTTTTATTTTTTTTGTGTGTGCAGATAATGGTTGAACATACTGATTCTTGGCCGTTCAGGGAACCTGTTGATGCACGAGATGTACCTGACTATTATGATATCATTAAGGATCCAATGGGTATTTTTTCACATAATAATTTCTTCTCCTTTTCTTTTCCCCGTAATTTGCCAGAATAGGCTTTTTAGCATTGCTGTCAGCTATTCAACACTCTGGTCATTCTTCCTTTCCGATTTGGGGGTTATTTATTGGATGCATTTTTCTTGCAGATCTAAAGACAATGTCAAAAAGGGTAGAGTCAGAGCAGTATTATGTGACTCTTGACATGTTTATTGCGGATGTGAAGAGGATGTTTTCCAACGCGCGGACATATAACTCACCTGACACAATCTATTACAGATGCGCAACCAGGCATGAGAGTTCACTTTCATTCAGTGTTTTAGAGATCTTATGGAATGAATTGCAGATGGGATCATTCTCCTTCAAACTGTTTAACATCATGTGTTCTTTACTTGCAGGGTTGAAGCACATGTAATGAACAAATTTCAAAGTGGACTCCAGAATGGTCCTAAAATGCAGCAATGATATCTGTAGATTCTCATGCGAAGCTTAAAACTCCGGCCGTGTAATAATATATCTTAACAAAGCCAGAAAAGTCTCCGCCTGAGTTACAGTCTGGTGCCTGATTGAAGCACTGGACAGCAGAGAGCCACCACAGGCAAACCATACTCGGAGGGCGACGTTGGATGGTTGGAATATTGGGCCGTTGAGTTGTTGATTATTTGTTGTAGATTTTAGAGCAAATTTTAGAGACCATCTCTTTGTAACTCATTATTGTCCACGGTTTTTTTTTTTTTTTTTCCCTTTCTTTCTTCTTTTGGTTTGATGTGTTTGAAATTATGAATAAATAAATTACTCCATATTTATTTCAGCATAAAGTTATTTGTCAGTTAAACAAATTATCGTAGTAAGTTATTTGTAAGAATGGTGCTTTTTTTTTACTTAATAGTTACTGTGTGACTAAACATGGTTGCTAAATTATTAGTTCACATATTAAACCTTATCATAAAAGTAAACTATAGTATGTATTGAAGTTATATACTATTCACTAGTTAAACTAGATGTTACCCGTGCATTGCACGGGGTAATAAATTCACATTTAGAGACTATTATCGTTTGGCCATATTCCTTTAGAAAAAAAAAAGAAGGAAAATTCATGAGTTATGTCTAACGAATACTACCCTTGACTACCACAATTTTGATTTCAATTTTCCACGGCTATGAAAAAAATAACAAAAAAGTCAGAAATTCCCTATAGATGATAGGAAACACTAAATTTATAATTACTATTCTATCCAAAATATTCGTCTAATATGTATTTTCTGCTTTACCATTTTTCAAAAAACCCTCTACCCATAGTAATCTTTACCAAAAACAAAACAATTATCACCGCCGCCGTATCACCACCATCATTCTTTCTAATCTTTCCTAAAATTAGACAACCTCCTCAAGTACTTATTTTGCATAACTTCAATGACAAATATCATCCTTCTTTTTTGTTGAATTCGGACTTGACATTGTTGATGGTGGCAAATGACTCTTCTTTTTCTTGAATTCGGAATTGACATTGTTAATGGTGGCAAATGACTCAACTTCAAGGGTAATGATTTTTGCCGTGAGAATTTTTGCTTTCCTCCTTCCTCTTCCTATTCTTCCACTCTCTAGGACAGCCTTTTTGCCATAATTACCCAACTGCCCAATTGAAAATTAGGGAAGATTGGATTGGGGAGGAAATTTGAATCTTACTATATATTAAAGGAATTTTTCTCACAAGACACAAATCGCACTATTAGATCATTAATAATTTCTAAAAATACGTGTCCAGTTTTCATTCGTTCAGAAACTTAAGTAGTCCATGTGCCAACATTTTATTGGCTTATTACTTTTTACTAATCTTTTACTACACCTCATAACTGTAATCTTCCATAGTAAAACATTTATGAGATTTTAATATATCAGTCCACGCCATCATCTTCATCTTCATCATCATCATCAAACCCTAATTCCCTCAGCGCCACCACCATGCCTAATTCTATCCACCATGCCATATTCTGAACCAAAGCAGCCAGCATCCGAAGTTATAAAATTTATTTTGCTGTCGTATTCTGCTTTTTTTTTCAGAGACGGATCCTTCATTCCTTTGGCCGGCCAATTCCAGATCGACAAATCCTAAACACATCAAACAGGAAATACTCCAATTTCATGACTCCGATGGCTTAAAGATGAAGATTGACATCGACTTTATTTGAACGGAATGAAAAGTAATTCGTTGGTTGAAAGTTGTAATATGACCTGAGGCCCACAATTTTATGATGAACGAAAGCCAGCTCTTGCAATTTTGATGCCCCCTCATGTGATGATCGGAAGTTAGAGTTTTCTGATGAACAAAGGTCAATTTGCCGAGAACACTGAGACCAGAGATTTCTGATAAATATTGGCCAATTAACTTAGAACACTGGAGTTTTTTTAATTCTAATTATGTCATCTATTTAATTATAAATAATCCAATTCTAATTGGAGAGCACAATTAGCCGCAGGTTTAAGGTTATTATCCTCATAAATGAAACTAGATGCTTGGTCCAGGCAGATGCCCGGGCGCCCCCTCTACTTTAATTTTGTGTTAATAGATAAATAAATTTTTGATTTGGAAAAAATAAAATAGCTACACATTTATTTTTTCCCCCTTTTTAGCCAAAAATAAAAATAAAAATAAAAAAAATCATCTGCAAAAAAAGAAAAAAAATTAAAAAGTACACCGATGCAGAAATCATACAAAAGAATGTGGAGTAATAAAAGGGATAAGTTTATGGACAAATTTAAATCCTATCTTAATTTGATTGATAAATGCTAAGTGTTAGAAGTTAAAATTGTGTAGCTATTTTTGTAAATTAACTTTTGTTTTTCCGGATAAGAAGTTTTTTTATCTTTTAAAAAAAGATGACACGTGGCAGAATGATTAAAGCAATATGGTGTATTTGGAGCCAAAATTTTTTAATAAAAAGTTGCCACATCAACATCTTGTATTCTGCTTTAATAGGGTAAAAGGGATAAGAAATTAATTTAGAATAATATTTTGAATAGGAAGTTATCTTAAATTATCTCTTTCATTTATTTGATTGATAAGCTTCACTAACTAAAAGATATCCCGCGTGATTATATCCGATAAATTGCATCTCAAAATTTGAACCAATATATCATTCCTTTTGATTTGGCTGCTAAATGAAAAAAAAAAAAAAAAACCCTAACGCGATTGTGTTTTGGTCTTTTGTGCTATATATGCCAAATGGCTATTTTCCCGAAGAAGCACACCCTCACGGCCTCACTCAAACAATAACACAGGAATACCATCATCTTCTCTCTATTAATAGCCACACTCATCTTCTTTCTCTCCAAATTAGAGAGAGGATAAGACGAACATGTCAAAAATGTCTGGAAAGGAAAGCAGAACAAGGAAGAAGATCAGAAAGTTTATCACGAGTGGTCACCCTCTTTTCCTCTTTTTTTTTTGGGCTTTATATTTGTTTGATTTAGGGTGAAGATTTTCTGTTGCACATGTTTTTTACCAATTATTTGGAAATTTTCCTTAGACGATTATTTTAATCAGTATGAAAGTTGCAAAAATCTCTTAAACACAAAGTGGGTTCAATTCCATTTTCAATATTTATAATAGTAATAACAAAAAAATGATTTTTTTTTTGGGTTTGGACTCTTCAGGTTCTTTCTCTTATCTTTTTGGTGCATCTTTTAATTAATTGGATGCAGGGATTCTGGAAGCATTTGCTATGATTAACTGATCCGTTTTTGGATATTTTAGTAAATTTTGATAATATTTAGGGGTTGCTCTTTTTTAGTTAAATAGAAAATCGAAGAGAAACACATGCATATGTGCTTCCTTGAAAACACATATACCATATACACGTTCCATGGCTAACCCTTCCTCCGGAAACCATCAAAGTTTTTGGAGCAAAAGTGGCCGGTTTGTTTCCTCCGGACACGAACTAAGTTATTAGACTGCAGCATACCAATACGCAATTGGAGCTATGTTGCCGCAAATTCGTATGTAAATGAATTCATGAATGCGGTTTTTTTCTTAGAATCTAAACAAATAATTATCTTTTTTTGTGATGATGTATTACAGTATATCTTTTTCGTCATTTGATTTTTATGATCTGTTCAAATTCGTCGAATTTAAACAAACAATGTTAATATGTAACGCTTATTATCTCAAATTGTTACATGTTCAATTGAGGCCGTTATTTGATAAAAAATTGTAGGGCCAACAGTTTTTAATCAACAAGAAGAAAGAGAACATATGCTTCGGATAGACATGAGGTGAAAATATGCAATACTCCATTATATCAATTACTGATTTGTTATTTTCTTTTTATGTTCTTTGCAAATTCTTGGCTACTCTAAAACAGGGAAAATCGACACTGAAAAAAAAAAGATGTGTAATATGTTAAAAGTTTCTATGTGCTTCCTTCGGTATCTTCAACATTGGGAACTTGTTCAAATCAAATTTCTGCACGTTAATATTTTTTTTTTAATTATGTTATCTCTTATGTGTCAAAGTTTGTTTTCTTTTTTTTTTTTCTTTTTAAAACCTCAAATTTTTTTGCTTGATATTTATCAAATGTAGTAGAAATGTAGAATTATTATAAATTTGCCTTTTTAAGTTGGGTAATTTACTTCGAAGGTTTAGTCACTGTATTTTGTCACTATTTTTATTCACTATATATATCATTTTTCAGAGTTTAATTTTTTCTTGAATTTGTGTAATCATTGAAAAAGTGATCATATAGATTAATTTAATCGAAGAATTGGGTTTCTTAGTTACGTGACTAAGATTTTTTCTACCATTATAACAATAAAAACATAATCATGAAACTTTTGTTGAGCTCTAAGACAGGAGGACTACACCTCAAAACAGATTGATAGTATTTACTTATATTATTATTATTATCCCAAAAAATAGTTTTTTTTTTTTGGTACATGAAATTATACACAAATATTTGTCTTATTTCCTTTCATGCATGATTAACAGTTTATATAATACTCAAATTTAACTGTGCGTTACCATTTTCATTTGATTCTTGAAACACAAAAAAAAGCGGGGATAAATCACTCTAAAATAGGATAATTAAATTAAAATTAGCCATCAAATCTCTGTTTAAAAAACTAAAAACTTAAACTTATATATACGTATACACATGATTAAAAACATTTCATAGTCAAACAGAGATACAAAGTAAAATAAATCAGAGACTACATTCAATTATTAACCAAACCGAAATAGTACATTTTATTATTAAACTAATATATAATATATTATATCACCGCACGTTAATAATACTAGTATGTACAAACACAAAATCATTGTGCTTTATGTTTTCTTTCTCACGGTATTGGATTAAAGCTTGAATCAGCTAAACCCATGACACATGTCAATGTAACTTGCACAAGGAATTAAAAAAGAAAATCATATGACAACCAAATTGACCACAATATCATATTACGTTTTGGAAAAGATTGACAATTAAAACAAATAAAAGTCTCTTACTGATCGCGCTTCTCCAGTTTCTTCACCTGTTTTTGCCGTTGGAGTACAGCCATCAAACTGTAAAACAACTACTAATGAAAAAATAATTCCCAAACTGTTAATTCATGTAACAAAAGTATTAATAACTAAATTAGATATATGAACTCCCGTAATGTAATCCAAATTAAGGCAAGGAGTTAAATAAACATTACCAACACAAATTACGTTTAACAGCTTAACTTTAGAGATTAATCGAAATGGTCGGAGGTTTCGAAGATCTGCAGATAAATATGGAGGTTAATTTCTTCCAATGCAATAATCTGAAAGTTTTAAATAAAATCATGAAACTAACACTAAACAGTCTTCTCAAACATGTATAGTATCAACACAATAATCAAAGATGGAACCGCAATGGCTGATGGGGTGTTGTTCATGTATAGTATCAATACAACAATCAAACATATATACTCAATGGTTAGCCTGAAGAACTGGCTGCTCATTGCCACGTTGGTTTTTCTATGGTCGGAGATGGCCCTAATACTTGGGACCATTTTTACGTCTACTGGAAAACTAATTATTACGTCTTATATTTTTGAGCATTTTTATTCAGAGATTAGATCGATGTAGCAGATTCTATTTCCTATTGTGTTTCTAAGTTAGAAATTTTAGGGATTTGATTAGGATATGTAGTAACAAACATCATCATGTTGATCAGGATTATGTTTTCTTTTAGTTGAGTTATTAGTTGTAGTAGAATTTATTGGAAATCTCTTTTACCCTATTAAAGCAGAATACAGGATATTGATGTGTCAACTTCTTATTAAAAGTTTTTGGCTCCAAATGCACCATATTGCATTAACCATTCTGCCACCTGTCATCCCTTTTTAAAAGAAAAAAAAATTCTTATCTGGAGAAACAAAAACTACATTACAAAAATAGCTACATAATTTTAACTCCTAACATTTATCATTTATCAATCAAATTAAAATAACATTTAAATTTGTCCATAAACTTATCCCCTTTATTATTCCACATTCTTTTGTATGATTTCTACATCGTTGTACTTTTCAATATTTTTTCTCATTTGGCGAATGATTATTTTTATTTTTATTTTTATTTTTGGCTAAAAATAGGAAAAAAAAACCAAATGTATAGCTATTTTATCTTTTCTAAATTAAGAATTCATTTATCTATTAACACAAAATTAAAGTAGAGGGGCGCCCGAGCATTTGCTCGGGCCAAGCATCTAGTAATAGTTAAGGGTAAAGCTACAATCCCGTTCTTAATTTTAATAGTATGGTCCCGTTATTTAATTAATAACCTTTAGATTAGTATAAATTTATCACAACTATACAACTTACATTGAATGCTTAAGAAAATAAAAAAGGCAACAGGTTGCCAAATGATTTATATATAGAATACAATTTAATGGAGACTTTTCTCCCTCTCTCCTCATCTGGTCATTCTCCTATCTCCCTTCCGTTATTTCTCTTTTTTTACTTATACTGCTGTTTCATTTTTTCATTTTTGTTATTCTTTAGGAGTTTTTTATTTTTATTTTTTCAAAAGAGAATTAATAGTGGTTTTACTCTTATTCCTGGTGTGACTCGAACCCGTGACTTGTTGGTCAAAGGTAAGGCATCTTACCACTAGACTGCACCTCGTTGTCAACTTGTCATTCTTTAGGAGTTTTCGTCATTCAAAAAAAAAGAAAATTAATTTCTTGTTAATTGTGATTCATGCTTTTCCTAAAATCTTCTATTTTTAATTCTTTTTGAATCGTCTCTGTGTGTGTGTTTTTTTTATGAGACTATGATGTGATTTGTTTTAGAATTTTTCCAATATCACTACACAAAACAATTTTGAGGATATATTATGATTCTTCTTTCCTACAGACATGCATGGTTATGTAATTGTTTAGTATATATTTCTTTGTGATCTAAAGTTGTCAAAAAAAAAATTGTATCTATTATTATACTAAACTTAATTCTAATTGTTGATCATGTGCTGAAAATACAAAAGAGGTAGTGCAATTTTTTTTAGGTAGTTTGTAATCATGTATCAATCTTTTTATGCAATTTTTAATGACCAAATATGCAACGAATAATATTAATTGATCATTATAATAAGTTTTGAGAGTGCAATCTTTTTTTCTTTTTTCTTTTGGTTTACATAGTGCAATTTATTTGAATTTGTAATAGTATGCTCAAAGGTGCAATGTTTTTTTTTTTTTTTTGGATTAAAACCAGGACGGAACCTGATGGGGATAGAACCGTTATATTAATTTGTCGAAAAAAGAAATAAGTACATGATAGCACAACTTATCGTGTCCTGAGATAAGGAAAGCCTTGCTGATCTATGACAATTCAAAACTGGGGGAAGGTCTCTATAGTTTTGGAAGCGGATGGACTATCCTGAGGGGGCTATATTAACACGATGGTCAGCTGCGGCGTTAGCCTCTCGGTAGACGTAAATGATTGTATTGTTTAGGCACAGGAGCAAGAACTTAATTTCATGAAGAGCTGCATTGAATCGCCATGGGAAATCATTATCAGATTGGAGAAGAGATGCAAGAACGAGATTGTCAGTTCGGGCTTCAACGTTGAAAAGGCTCATTTCTAAGCACCGTCGCAAACCGAAAAGAAGTCCACTATATCTATTCGCAAACCGAAAAGGTGCAATGTTTGTATATCTATTACGACACTAAAAAAAATAAAATAAAATAATCCTTAATCTTAGTAAATTTAAATAAATTTCTATTATTTAACATAATCCTAAATAATCTGTTAGTAAGGTTTATAAGTAATATTGTAAAGAAAAAAGTGAAATTACTAAAAAAACTACTTATATAAGAAATGGTGCAATGCTTTATTAGCCAATGTGCAATGATTGATAAATATAGATGCAATTTCTAATGAGCAAATATACAATCACACATATTTACTTTTTGTAATGTAAAAATAAAATCAGGAGACTTAATTAAGAATTATGATAAGTTTTGGTATAATGCAATTACTTGAAAATGAAAGTGCACTGTATTTTTATTCAATATGCAATAGCATCCTCAAAAGTGCACTGGATATTTATTATTTAGTTACTATAAAAATAAAAAAATGTATAACAGAAGGTGCAATGAATTATCGATTTAGGTGTTCAATATTTTATAAAATAATGTGTAATAGCATGAGTATTTGTGCAATACATATCATTATATATATTAAAGGAAAGAAAGATAATCGACATATGTCGCTAATTGAGACCATCAAACATCACTTTTAACTTATTATCATTTTAGCCGTTAAAGTTCTATTTATGTGTTATTTTGTCTTCAATTTTATTGATTTTACATTTTCAAGGACGAGTAATGGTGTATAATCCCCAAAATCCCCTTACCTATAAATAAGCCATAGGCATCTAGACTTAATTTACGTATTTTTTAATATATTTTTTTAATCCAAACATAACATTAGTTAGTGGTGACAATTTTTATTATACAACTTTTTAAAATTTTTGTTGTAATATTTTTTGCTAGATCTTACAAATATACATCTCAAAAATAATATCAATACCTCTCATTTTGATCTAAAATTGATTAATCAAAAAAATTTTACGGTTTTAAGAAATATTAATAACTACATTATCTAATTAATTCTTTTGGAAGATAAATTTTCAACATTGACAAACCCGTGCAAAGTATGGGACACATACTAGTAGTTAAAAAAAGAAACTTAAATAGTGATTTTGTTATTTAAAATGTTGCAAGTTTCCTAACTTATGACATTAAATTAGGTGTGCAATGTTTTATAAAATAACGTGCAATGGTATGTGAATATTTATGCAATACATATAGTAAAAAGGGACATTTAATTAGTGCTTTTATTATTTTGAATGTTGAAAGTTCCCTAAATTATTCATTTTTAAAAATTTGGGTAAGTTTACTTGATACTATGGTAAGTTTACCTCCCCAAATATCACAAAAAAAATTTAAAAATTGGATAAATTTAATGTCATAGTGATGTGTCACTTCCCTATTGAATAATTTTTAATGGGATCATACCCTTAAAATAAGCAACGGGACCCTAGAATTTTCCAATAGTTAAATGGTAAGATTTAATTGTATTTCTTAGTAATATCATTTAACATATTTTACTCTTTTTCTAATCTTTCTTAATGTCATTTTACGGGATATTTATGTATTATATTTTATTGGAATAATTACTTTTCTCCTTAGTAATATCATTCAATTCTTTTTTATTTAATATGTCTTTGGTTAACTTTTTACTTGTAGTGATTCTCCATTTAATTCGACTTCCCTTAATCTACTCTTTTTTTAGTTATTTGATGTAAAATTTAATGGTGCAAGTGTATGATTTTTTCCATAAAAATATTAATCTAGTTTTTTTCTTCATTTAATTTCTTCTATCTACTTCATTTTTTTCTCTTCATTTAATCTCTCTATGGATTGATTCTCAACTTTTGTTTTTAATAAAAGTCGCCTTCTCAATTTACCCTATTTTATTTGTTTTACTCAATCTATAAGTCATTTTATTTTTTTAACATTCTGTTAGAGTAGTGACATCCATTCGATTATTTTATAATGGTGAGAATACTAAACTCATGTCGTCTTGCTTTTAGAGATTTTTCCTTCGTAAAACCAATTAATCCATTTTATGCCATTTCCTATTATTCTCAAGTAAATTGTACAAATTGATAAATGAGTTGTTTATTCAGTTAAATGGAAGTTGGGAATTGTTCATCATTTTCCCATTCCAAATCATTCTGTTCTCCTCCACTTTTTCTTGTATTTATTTGTTTTTGTGTAAACTAAGTAAAAACTTGACATCATATCAGATATGTAATATGGATTGTATTTTAATCTCCTCCATATGCCCATTACAAAATTATCATTCCCATTGCAATCAGATTACTATTTGAAGGTTTGTTGAGCATATACCATTTTTCGTGGTGCATTTCAGAACTGAAGGTTGTGAGTTACGGTAGCAATTTTTCTTGAATTTTATTGGAGCAGCGGGTAATCGGGTTACCATACATTGCAAAATAAATAAAAACAATAATCAATTTTCTTAACTCATTATCCTTGAAACTTAATGAAGATCTGAAGGGTACTTCAACCTCTGAACACTTAAAATATGATGTGGTCAGAGTAAGAACTTTGTGAAAGCATCAAATGAATCATAATTATTTGGGCTACAATAATTCATCCTATTCAAATCATAACAGATTTCGTTGCAAAATTATATAAACACAATCCGTACCATTTGAAACAATAAAAAGACCATTGAATCATCATCAACGGGAGTTGTTGTACTGGAGACTCAAGAAGAACCACTGCGAAAAGGGAGAAAAGAAAAGCAATAATTGCTGGAAAAAAAAAAAACCTCAATTAAATTGAAGAAAAGCAAGACACGATATCTTCCAAACGTTGGCTTCCAAATTTTGAGTACTTCGAACATTAATCTTCCTATTGGTTTTGACCTTCATTGGACCTGTATCAACGTTAAAAATATCAGCTTCGGATGAAGGAAGTCCGCCTCGAATTATTATCGGTTGCGTTGATAGACTTTTAGCCGGATATTCTCTTAAGTTTGAATCTGCCGATCGAACTTCAATGAAGATGGATATTCGGTCCATCGAATATGGATATGATTGACTCATAAGAGAGTATTCGGATAACGGTTTCACGAGTAAGTGAAGATGAATCAAGACTCAGTGTTTAAAATTGAAAAACGATTTGATCAGATTAGAAGATTACAATGTAATCCAATGAGATTGACATGCGTAAGTTTCTTAACAGAAAATAAATACTCCCTCCATCCCATAATTATTGTTCTGTTTGAATTTTCATTTTAAGTTCAAATTGTACTAAAGATGAAAACTCAAACTTATGAGATAGAGAGAATATGTTTTTTTCCTTTTTGATAAATAAAAAATAGAGAAAATTACTAATCTTACGTTACAAGTACAAAACTATCACAGTTTCCATAGATTGATAGATATAGATACAGATAGATGGAAAAAAATGACCATAATTAAGGAAAAGAAAGAAAATAACAATGACCTTAGGATTTGTAAACTAATAAAGAGACCCGATCCATAAGTTCCAGTTCAGAACCATAAATCCAAACCCGAGATTTACACGACTAAGTGGGCTGTTTCAAGTTTCAACTTTTTCTCACACCATCATTGATTGGAATTGAGTAAACAGTTCTCCTATTATCATCTTTCGTCACGATTCATCCCGATCTCTTCTTGCTGAGACTCCGGACTCGACTTGAAGAAACTTTTCCAGGTGAGATCCATCTAAGACCCGGAAACCCCTCTTTTATGGCTTTCGCTCGTAATTTTATCTCTAGTTCCTCGCGTGTTTCATTATGGGTTTTTCCTGGCTATTTTGAATCGAAATAATAGTGTCTTTCTTCCCTTATGGTGTTGTAATTTGATTTTTGTTAAGCTAGATTATTCTTCAATTGAGCCCTTTAATCGGAAAATTCAATCAATCTCTGGGTCATCGTTGCAGCTCAATTCTTATGTAGTATTTAGTCTTGTTAAGGAGCTCACCATTGGGGCAGTTGCCTCCTCCTTCCTGGGTTTTGGGCTCCTGTTTTTTTGCTATTTCCTTCTGGGTTTTATGTTTGATCCTCGCATATCATACGGTTTGAATCCATTAAGTGAATCAGCCATTTAGGTAATGATGCTTCTTGAGGACGGTTTGGGGTTCACACCCCTCCATCAGTTAAAGGGACCTTGTGTAAAGTGCTGTGATCTGTAGTTCAACAGACTACACGTATTGTTGATCTCAGAAGTCAATTAGGTGATGTATATGCAAACTTAAAAATTAAATAAAAATAGGATTTGCTTGGGCTATGGGAATTGGCATACTTTCATGATCCTGATTGGCCAGGATTGGTATAATAAATAACGTTGTAGTGTTCAATATTTCTTTCAAGTCACATCGTCTTGGACCTTGATATTCTTATGATCTTATCAGTCTGCACATTTGCTGGATCTTTTTTTTGTGTTAACTAAATTTGAGCTTCTGTGTGGGTTTGAATTTGTTTTATCATTTGAATCTAAAGAGACTAATTTGAGGGATCTTTTGTGCTTGGATACAGGGTGGTTCAAAGATGGCTGGCCGAACTCCGATTAGAACAATAAACTCAGCTCTTATTGCTATGATTGCTGATGAGGTAAATAACGTCATTATTTCAGTTTGTAATGAATCTGCCTTTATTCAAGTTTCTCACTAGACCTGTTTACGTTTGGCCCTGGCATGAATCTGTCTTTCTGGTTTCATACATCCAGTGAGATATGTGGTTTAATTTCCTATCGTATCTGTTCCATCTGTTTCTACCTAGTGAGAAAAAGGCTTGTTGTTGTTGTTGTTGATGCTGTATATTTTCCATCTGTTTCTGAACTGATTCCCATGGCAGGACAATAGAAATCTAGTCTAGTCTAGAGAGTCAGTTGATGATTTGCTTGATTTGAATGAATTTTGAGAGTTGCATCCTTGCAAAGAAAATGTGTTGCAAGTAAAGTATGCAGCTAAGGATACAGATTTTTTGTTATGTTGTCGCATGTCTCTTCATTTTACTTGCAATTTGCTGTTGGTGGAGGATCCAAAACTCAACTTCCTTTCTGTAAAAACAACATTTTCTTTCTCTGATTAAATGTTGTATATGCAGGACACTGTTACCGGTTTTTTACTTGCTGGAGTTGGTAATGTTGACTTGAGGAGGAAAACTAATTACCTCATTGTAGACTCAAGTAAGAATCGGTTCCTTCTCTGTAACTGTTCAAATTGGAAAAATGTTACCTCTAATTTTGCTTTGGCTGAAAAACTGATCGACAATTTGTGTATTTAGGTTTCATTCTCTGTGTGTGTGCTAATCTGTTAATTATTTTTAATCAGAAACAACTGTGAAACAGATCGAAGATGCATTCAAGGATTTCACTTCACGGGAAGACGTTGCTGTAGTACTACTCAGCCAATATGTAAGTTTTTCCAATGATGGTGATACTGTTTGTCAAAGTTTCTATAAGAATTGGTAGAATAAAATCTTTCTACCATAGGTGTAGTTTTGATTAATATGGTCTATTTACTAAACCCATTTAGTCCACCCTGAAACTATATTACATGCTGATTCTCTTCTCCTGGTGATTTTGTCTGATCAGTATCTGTTCCTGGCATGATTTTCAGATCGCAAATATGATAAGGTTTTTAGTGGATAGCTACAACAAGCCAGTTCCAGCGATTCTGGAAATCCCTTCCAAGGACCATCCCTATGATCCCGCACACGACTCTGTACTTTCACGTGTGAAGTACCTCTTCAATACCGAATCTGTGGCATCAGGAAGGCGTTAACTTGTGTCAACTGATTCACATGGATATGCTATGAGGAAGACACTAGCTGATTCATTTGGATTCGCCCACAATCTTGTCATAAAGTTGTATGCATCTGTTTTTCGTTTATTCTGTATAGTTAACCTTCTTTAGGAATTCTATTGGCATTTGTTGAATCTAATAAGTGACGAATAAAAACTTTCAGCGGGTATGTAAATGACTTGTGAGATCATTATCTTCTATTTCTGGAAAAAAGAAGCATGCAGTTTGTATTTTATTTCGCTGTTGAAGTTGGAGGGTTTTTCTGCAGTTTTACATGCGCCGCGCCCTCTCGGTGACAAAAATATTTGTGTTTTGAAAGTCTCATCCTACTGTGATATATATCGGATTTTTGTATTCTAGAAATCTCATTCCATTTTCTATTCATTGTGCATTCTGGTGATTCTTTGCAGCACATTGACGTTAAGGTCTGAGCTTGCATGTTGGTGTGATCCTTTTCTTTTACCAGTTGTATTGATCTTTGCCATGGCCCATTAGGCAATCAGTTGATTGCTCTATGATTATTGAGAAGTTTGATTGAAACTCCCAACTTGATGAAAAAAAAAAAAGCAGGACTATCCATTGAATCGTCTAGAAACCCTGTTGTTCCTTTCTTCCTCTCCCCATAAATATACATGAGGTCTCTCAATGAGAAAAAAAATACACAATTTTTATAAGATTTACTCCCTCCGTCCCATAAAAGTAGTCTATATTAAGTTTTAAGTTTTGTATTATTTTTAGTACAAATTTAAAAACTTAATGTGTATTATTTTTTTTTGGGACGGAGGTAATAAAATATATTAACGATGATCTTTCTTCTTACCTTAATAGAACTGATCATACAAATATATAGACTCTAAAACTTAGGAAGTACAACCTCCATAAACTACCCACTACTCTAAAACGTATCCATAAAATAAGAACGTGATTAATAATTATCCAACCTATAAGGCTATAACTAACTAATCTATGTATAACGTAATTTAACTATTATATATTAGTATAAAACAGTAAAAACATCCCATAATATTCCTGGCATAACCGACATCAAAATATGGTGTGCAACAAATGGCTGCAAAATTGCAAATTGAAGGGGCGGCTTTTGGAAAAAGGCATAAAAAGAAGTAGCAATATGGAAATTAGTAAATTATTATTCGTAAAGGCATAAATAAAACAGAATAGAATAAAAACCAACCAGCAGAGAGCATTTGGATTCTACTCTGTATTATGTTGTTGGTGTTAAAAATCATCGTATTCATCCCTTCAACTTCTCTTCTCTCTGTTTCTCAGTGATGAATTCTCTGTTCTGAGATATCTCAAGCCTTTTTTTTCCCTTTTACAATTGATTAATCTTTGCATGTTGTCAAAACGTTCAACATTTTGATGCAATTGGGAGTACAAATTCTATTCTGATTCATTCATTCTCATCAGAATTCGACCATTTCCACACTCGTTTTCATGGCTAATAATCCCACAGAGCCTTCCTCCGACGACTTCCTCGATCAAATTTTGGGATATCCTGCCTACGCCGGAGGTTCCGGCTCCAATTTAGCACTACACCCGGGAAGAAATGAAGCCTCTGGTCTTGCTGGAGCGCCACCGCCTACTATGATGCTCCAACTGAGCTCCGGCGACGGCTCCGGGCATCACCTCGGAAGCCTCGGGGTCGGCCTTGGCATAGGCGTTGGTCTTGGGGTTGGCGGTGCCGGTTCCTTTCACGGTGGTAATTTTCCGTTGGGCTTGAGCTTGGATCAAAGTAAGGGAGGGTTTATGAAGATGGATGAAGCTTCTGGGAGTGGGAGTGGGAGGAGATTCTGCGACGAGGTTATCGACGGCAGAGCTGCCGTTTCTATCGGCAGACCTGTAAGTTTATTTTTTGTGATGTTGATATTCTGTCATAATGATTTTGAAGTCTCTGTTTGATTGCTTTGTTACTCTCGGAAAAAACAGCTAATGGAAAAAGAAGAGCAAATCAAAATTGAGTGTTTTGGGCGAACATGCACGTAGTATCAACGGTTTTCAGTTGAAATGGCAAAAGTTCTTCTTCTTCTCTCTCTCTCTCTCTCTCTCTTTTCTCCTGGAGAAATTTTGATAACATTTAGGTGTGAAATAAAAGGACTCTGCATGCTGTTGATTTTGAAGGAATTTGTGTTACATATGAGTTAGGAAGGAATTATACACAACCTGAAACTTCCAATGTGATTTTTTGTGACATCATCATCCCTGCCGATTGTAATGTTCCTTTTCCCAGACTTTTCATGGACAACCATTGCCAAACTCAGTTCCGGTGGCTCCACATCCACCGGCTATGCGGCCTAGGGTGCGGGCTAAGAGAGGTCAAGCGACGGATCCCCACAGTATTGCTGAGAGGGTATGCTTCCTAATGTACTTTGTGAAATTTTTAATGACTTTGTTTAACTTCTATGTAATCAAGAGAGGTTGGTGTATAGAACACTACTGCGGTAGGGGAGAACTGTCATCATGTGGACTTCATTATAAATTAAAATTTGAGTTCTGATACTAAAAACTTAAAAGAGCATGCTGTTTAGTCAGAATACTGATAGCATGCTGTATAATATATCATATTTATTCTTTTTTCAAATGTTGATGAACTGATTTTGTATTCTGTTTGTTTATACAGTTACGCCGAGAAAGAATAGCAGAGAGGATTAGAGCATTGCAAGAGTTGGTTCCAAATGTCAATAAGGTTGGTATAGTTTTTTGTTGAGGAAATTGGAGGAATATGTGTTAGAGCAACAAATCAAAATTCAGCAGGCTGCGAACATTCCAATTTACTATCAACTTAACTGGTGTGATGTCTTGCAAAAAATTAATGTGATATTATTGAAATTGGATAATTTTACCAACTTTGACGATCTTTATGGTAATAAAATGTTTCTTTGGTTTCATTCAAAGTTTCTCTTCTTTTGTGGTTGGTTACAGACTGACAGGGCTGCAATGCTTGATGAAATTGTCGATTATGTGAAGTTCCTCAGGCTCCAAGTGAAGGTAATTCTTCTGACGAATGCTCTGCAATGATTGCAGCATGACATGACTTCTTGTAGGCTTGTAGATTCAAGATTGAAGGCCTTTTGGCGGATGTGTTTATGGTTGTTAAACAAACTCAGAAATGTCCATTGTCTTTATAGTTGCAATACCATTCAAATAAATCTGAGTGACAATTATTTATGCATTGTATACCTTTCACCCTTGTGCGTTAAGTTTGTTTATTATTTCTTTTTTTTTTTTTTGAAACTGCGATTTTATGAATTCACTCTCTTGTTTCAACCATCATCTGTTCCTGATGTGCAATGCACGCAACATCAGGGTTTTATAGGTTGACCAAGCAACATCTGTTTTCAATGGGATAGATAGGCCACAAGCTCCCATCATTCTTGTTTGTTTTTTTCGTCTATTTAGTAGTTTGATTATTCCTATTTAAAATTTAATAGATTATTGATTCTTGGAATAGAATGCATGTGGATACATTGGATTCTAAACAAGTTGAGCCAATGGTTCTGCCTAGCATCCATTTTGTAACGTTGCTGAGTTTATGGTTGTCACGTTACAGGTTTTGAGCATGAGTAGATTGGGGGGAGCTGGTGCTGTGGCACCACTTGTGGCGGATATGCCACTAACATCTGTTAAGGTAAACAACATCAGGCTGTTTAATGTTGTTTAAGCTCTTGTTTTAACTGTATTGTTTATCCAATTTCTGTGTGGTTCAAAGGAAGATGGCAGTGAAGGTGGAAGAGCGCAACCACCTTGGGATAAATGGTCAAGTGATGGCACTGAACGTCAGGTAGCAAAGCTGATGGAAGAAAATGTCGGTGCAGCAATGCAGTTTCTTCAATCAAAAGCTCTATGCATTATGCCAATATCTCTTGCCTCAGCTATTTGTCACGCACAGCCACCAGATGCCTCCATCCTTGTGAAGCCTGAAACAAATTCTCCTCCTTAAATCTCATCAACATCGCGCCATTGGGATGCTGCAATATTTGTTGAAAGCACATCAATCCCGTGGCCTGTAGGTGATTATTTTTACTTATTTGACCATTAAGGCAATCCGTTTTGCTTTTGTCTGATTGAAATCTAAGTCAGATTCCATGAAAGCGCCTTTCTGCCGCCTTTATAACTCTTTTTGGGACTGTGTCTGTCTATAATGTCTAAAATAATAGGAAGGTACAGGTTGTTTCTTGCTAGATTGTAGTAGCCGAGAAGGAAATGTCAAAGTTCTCTTTGATATGCTGTGCTTTAATCTAATCAAACGATGTGACATTATGAGAATAGTGGTAGATGATGAAAGCACCTTTGTAGTGGGGAGCTAGCATTTTGATAGTGGGTGTTGGGACCCTTTTAGAAGAGCAGCATTGTATTGCACTTGCACATATGATCTTGTGATGTAATTCTAATTTCTAATGATTTTCAGCTCTAGTGGAATTCAGATTTAGAATGGATAAATGCTCTGTCCCCAGAAAGTTGGATTTGTAGTCCAACTAAGTTCAATTGTTTGTGGGGGCTTATGTTTTGTAGTGGGATAGTTGGTTCCCAAAAGCAGTTTTTGACTTCTCGCTAAAATTTCCAGAAAGAATTATTGATGCGTGTGTTTGGTGGCAACAAAGAGGAATAGAGAGCATTTGAGTAGTTTGAGGTGTTGTTAAGAGGAACAGACGCTGCAATGCGGCATTCCGGTTAAATGTTTCTCCACCTGTTCTTAGGGGTTTTTTTTTTTGTTAAATCTAAACTTCCTTGCCTCACACTTCATATTACAATTATTTACAATAAATAAAGTATTTGTGGAAACACATCCTGTATTGAGAAGAAATACTATGCAAAGAACTATATATAACGCTCAACATCTAAATACATCTACATTTCTTCCAGATAAATTAGAATTAAGAGCCACCAAAATAATAGCAGCTACTAAGTAGTGATCACATTTCCCAAGCTCAAGGGAGATAGCAATAAATCATATGTCCGGAAGGATCCAATTTTTCATTGCGTTTCTGAAACTGCGGTATTCTTCTTCAATTTCTTGTTCTTCATCTCAAATAATCCCTTCGCAAGAGCATCCACAATCTGGCGCTGTGACTCGAGTATCATCTCATTCCGCTTTACCTCCATCTCCCTTCTATTTTTCTCAATCTCTCTTGCCATCTCCATTTTCATATTTTCCATCTTCATGAATCCCTCTGCCAACATTTTAATTGCAGAAACCATTTCATCAATTGCGCTCCTCCATCTATTACCCTCGCTCAAGGGATCACAACCCGTCACTCGCTTCTCAAATCCCATCGTGGAAGAACTCCGAAACCCATTCACACCCCACAGGTCAGATTCCAAATTTCCACCGTAAGTTTCCCTTGTCCCAACCGGCACCCAGAGTCTGTTCTTAGAATTATCATGATCGTTATTCACCACGCCGTAGCTAACATTTCCACTTAGAGTCCCATCTATCCTCCCTTTTCTCTTCAATCTAATTCGTGGTGGCATGGAACTATCATCACCCAATGATTTCTTAGTGAACTCATTACTAGCATCAAAACCACTTCTTGAATTCGCAAAAGCATTTCCAAAGTTCTTAAATTTAAACACTGGAGCTCCCACAAGACCCTCATCGAGACTCTTAACACGAAAACCCAATCCTTCATCACCTTTATCAGATATTGGGTCTAGAAAACCATTATATCCATTTAGAGCCTTTGGCACAAAATCAGTATTCACCTTCACCTCAACATTTTTGGAGGATTGATTAGCTCTAAACCCATGGCCTAAACCAAAATTAGGACTTATACCATTAGGAAGTTTTGACCATTTTTTAGAATTAAGCTTCAATTTCACTACATTCTGATCAACAAATGTTTTCAGCCGAGATTCATTACCAGAAACATCGAGATTTTCCGACTCCTGATTCGATCCAGCAGCAGAAACAGTGGTTCCATTCTCCATAGCATCCATATACTCAAAGAAAAACCAAGATGAGAAAAACCGGCCGACGGGGTAAGTCAACGACCGCTGCTTCTCGGCACGGTAGCGCTGACGTAGCTTCTCCATCTTATGTCGGCACTGAGCAGATGTCTTAGCCGGAGAAGCATCTGGGCAACGGCTGGTAACGGCTGCAGCCACAGCATCCCAGTCCGCCGTCCGAAGGTATCCCCGGCGAAGGGCATACCACCTCTCACGGTAAGCGTCAATCAACGCCAAAGTCTCCTCTTGGGTCCAACACGGAGGTGGAAATTTTCGAACAGGCTTCTCAACGACCTCGATGGCAGTAGTATCCGGAGCTGCAGACGGTGAGATGGCGGCGATCACGGTAGACATACTTAGAACCAAATTCCAAACAAAGTCGAAGCTTTACCGTCACCTTGCAAGCCCAAAAAATAATAATAATAAATAAATAAATAAAAATCAGAGTATACTAAGGAGACTGGCTGAGCTAACCCAAGGAGCAAAAATGGGGATTGGAGGGTTCTTATCAAATGTAGCCAGGCAAGGACCATTTGAAGGAAAATGGAAGTGGCAATTTTAGAACAAATGAATTTCCCAGAAATAATTAGCACTTGGATGGATTAACAGAGCAAATAAATTTATTTCCACCCATGAGCGAGAGAGAGAGAGACCAACCTGAGTGCATTGACCCGAAAGAGGAGATATTTCTTTCTTCAGATTATCATGTATCAAGCCAAAAATCTTCTCGACGCAGGTAGTTTAATTGTTGTTTGAATAAAATGGAAGGATATTTTGCTTCAATATACGATGTACTCTCATCCAATCCATATATTTGAAAGGTAATTTTACAGCCTGAGAAGACAACATTCAAATGTTTTACATTCAGCCCCTCAAGACAAAAAATGGATATGGAATGCAAAAGCAGAAAAGGGGCCATGTAAATTAGATCACGAGATGCAGACTCCAATCAACACTCATAAACTTGAAAGATATTGCAAAAGAACCAAGAAATTAATTACTAAGTGATTGAAACTGAAACTAAAAGGAACTATACACAAATATGTGTACCAGTTTAAAACAAAACAAAAGGCTATAGAAGTATCAAATTAACGATTCCCTTTTCCTTATACCCAATATTTTTAACAACCCTCGCAACATTAAGCAAAGCAAATATGTTACACAGAGCTCATGAGTAAAAAACAGATTTAAGGGTTCAAAATTGTAATACTAGTATCAATGGTCAATCGATGTTTCAACGCATACAAGTAACAAGCTTAACCATTAACAGAATTGAAAATGCATTCTTCACCGGATACTGAAACTTATAAGAAAACAAAAAAACACGGAGTAGTTGTGTTCAATTGATCACTTTACATACCTGCCAGCAATGAAGACAAATTCTGCAAATTAATTCAAACTTGTCTTGTACTAGAACTAGTTGATAAAACTTCGTAGGAGCTGCATTTAGTTACATAAGGTGAAGGCAAAGCAAAAATGAAACATCATGGGAAGAGATATAAAGAAATTTGGGATCAAAGAAACAAGTGGGCTTGGCTATAAATGGAAATTGAAGGAAGATAATAGATAGTGAGGGAGGTGGGGGCAGAGCAATAGGGATGTAGGGGAGTTACCCGGGTAGGCCAGTGGTGGTGGTGGTGTCGGTGGCGACGGTGGTGGTAGATGGGGTGAAATATCAATTATGATGATGAGGACAGAAAAAAAAGGCAGAAAAAAAAAAAAAAAAAAAAAGGAGCATCAAAATTGGGAGGATGTGGGCAGCAGCAATAGGTGGGGAGTGGAAAAAGGGGTGGCGGTTGGGTGGTGGGTGGATATTTTGTCATAAGTCATGGATAATGAACCAGATCAACCGGATGATGATGATGATCATGTAGTATTTAGTAGTAGATGGGATTAGTTGTTGTATTGTTGTAGATAGATGGCTCACAACTACTCCACCGGTGCACCACCATCACCCCACCCCCACCCCCATCCATGATCAATCAACCCATCCGACTCCTACCACTCTTCCTCTCTCACGCACACACACAGTAGATAGATAGAGAGAGAGAGAGAGGATAGGTAGGATCACACTTCCACTCCCACACTCTTCTCCTTCGTTTTTGTCCCTTTTTTTCCCCCCTTGTTGGCCACCCCCAAATGCGTTCCTTAGTGAGGGATCGCTGCTCAGTCCAATTACCTGAGTGCTCATTTTTTATCAGAGACCGCAATAGTCACTAAATTGTAAAGTTATAAATATTATTGCAATTGATACTCGTCTTTTGTGAAAACAAGTTTTTTAAATCAAATGACCAAAATCTCCTTCTAAAATACGGAGTATATGGCATACAATGCGGGATACGAAGAGAAATACGAGAGGTGTAAAGGGAAAAACAAATGAAAGGTATTAGAAAAAGAAAGCAGAGTGATCAGTTTCCTTTTTCTTTTTGGCAGGACAGAGAATCAGAATGTGCAGCCATTCAACAATGTTACTTTTGAAGAGCTGTTTAATTCTCACACACGTTAAAATGAAGGCCAAACGAGGAGAGTGCACAAGAGACTTAATAAAAAGGCCAAACGAGGAGAGTGCACAAGAGACTTAATAAAACTTGAATTCCATTTGTGGCAAACACTTGAATTATGAATGAAATCCACAATGAGAATGCACCAGAAATTCGAAGTTTCACTTTGAGACCTATGCATACCAGCTAAAATTACAGGCCGTTGTGGACTCACAGGGATTCATTATTAAGCATCCGATGATTGTACAACCAACTCCATGGAGAGGTTGTGTTATCATAAAACAATCATATCCACCAGGTTGGTCCCTACTTGTTTGAGAATTGACAGTGCAGAAGTGAAAACTTTGAAACAATAAGGGTGACAGAGCTTAGAACTGAAGGATCCCAAACTTTTGAGGTTATTGGTAGACATTTTAACTACTTTAGCAGGCATCAAGGTCGCGACACGGTGGAGGCTTTGGCTCACCCAACAATGTAGTATTCCCTCCTTCGGGCCCTGAGTTGATTCTTTTGGGATTCTGTGTTCCACGCTGAAAGTACCAGAAGAACTTATCACTACATACAGATCCATGTAAAATAAAAAAGATAACAGAGTAATAGGTAACTGATTTCCTTACTGGTGGCTTTTCTCCCCTTCTGAAGGCCTCAACAATCTCCACGGCTTTCTCTGGAGTGAGATCTTCCTGCAATTACACCACATGCACAAAGAATTTATTAAGAGAAACAAGAGTCGAAACTATATCTACATTCTGGGAGTAAACATGGCATAATGCAAAAGGAAATATGTCTACTTACATAATAGTTGTAGGTGTATCCTTCAGATCCATTAGAATAGTCGGCAACAGTAATCATTGGAGCATTTACACAGCATCCCTGAATAGATATCAACTCCATATAGCATCATGCTTGTCATTAAACTCAATCTATGAAAATTCACAAGTTCCCATAATGACTGCAGTGACAATGTTCACTCACCGAATACCGGTAGTAGGTGCTACGACACTAAACACTTAAGCAGTATATTGATGATGGCAATTATCACATGTTTACCGGCAGTTTTACAATTCTACTTTGCTACTGTGCATAGACCCACTCCCCATGGGCAAAGTCATCATAAGTTTACATGTGAAATACAACCCGAGGTTGAAAGCAAGCATCTACGTTTTCACTTTCTCCTGTTGCACTGTTTCGCAGCTCTTAGATATTTAAATTAAGCAAAACAGTTCACTAACTCATTATTTAATTCATTAGATATCACGTAAGAAACATAAGCCATCTCCAACAAGAAAAGCAACTTGCATGCACCTGGTAATCACAGTATTATCGCCCAGCTAATAAATTACAAGGGAACATCAAAAATAAAGCACCGAATCAGAACTAGGAAGAAAAGTAATACCATGCATTCCATTTCTCCAACAGAGAACAAGCCATCTTTTGTCACCTCTGCAAGTTGTACATGGTAATTCAAGTGAGCACAGGAAGAAGCATAAAAACCTCTAGCATATTACAGAAAAAATGAAGTAAATTTGAAACAAATTACCATTGCGTTTTACCCCTAGGTGCTTGAGTAATGCTTCTTCGATTTCTCTTGAACCACGGATCATACAGGGCGTGGTACCGCAGACCAGAAGGTGGTATTTACCAACCTGACAGGATAACCAATCAGTTTCCTAGAGAAGGCTCAGGCATAAAAGGTATAGTTCACTAAAACTGTCTACGCAGACTCCTCTCACCTTTGTACGGTTGAACATTGAGTAGAAGGTTGCAACTTCATATACACGAATAGGAGCAACTTCAATAATTTTTGCCACCTTAGTCATCGAAAGCAGTATATTAGAAGTACTATTTTGGTCAGTACCAAGTAATCATAGGATCAAAATCATGAGCTGACAAAATTGCCCAAATGAAAGAATCCTTGTATTTCATAAACAAGCATTTAAGCAACAAAATACCAATAATTAAAGATGGAAGAAAAAAAAAAGTGGCCCAACGTATCATTGACATGCTGAGCTTCATCTATGAGCAAAATCCAATTTTCCATAGGAAAAGATATGTATCTAGCAATCAGGTGCATGCTTTATTCAAATTTTATTAGATATCCTCTAAAGTTTGGTAACAAGCAATCAACAACACAAAATCCAACATTTTATTCAATAGTGGAAGAACATTCAGACATCTGACAGTAGGTTCGCTCTAGCAACAACTTTTACTGTTCGTGTGTGTATATGTGTCTGTCCGTATATAGCACCAACAAAATAAAACTGATGGAAGATGTTACAACCAAGGTGTAGCTACATACTTCATTCATAGCTGAAACAGGTAGCCATCCGCCGTGTTGTTGTTGTGCAAGGTCCAGTAATGGAATGACTGCTGATTGCTTGTAATTTGATGGATAGTGAGACAAGATCTCCTTCACCTATGCAAGAAGGAACTTGATAGTCAACAAAATATCTAGTCTCCTAAAGATTCCACAAACACATGCCACCGGCTAACACAAGAAAGGACTGCAACCGGAACTGAATGTCACTAGAAGCAGGTGGGGAGAACATATTCCCTCCACTCCCACCCCATAGCAGAAAAGAAAAGAGAGGTTGCTAAACTTCCCTTCATCATTAAATAAGAGCCTCTTGTCATACCATTTATTTATATCTTCTTTTTTTAATCTTTAACTCCTGACTTTATGGTTAAAAGCGGTTAACATTTAAAATTTCACAGGCATGAAAGAAAATGTAATAAATAGCTTATTTTATATTCCGCGCCTTGCATTAAGAGGCCCTCGGCAAAAGCCTCTAGAGCAAGACTCGTTTGTGAAGATAGAGGGATTATTTTCCTGAGTGAACCCAAACTCTAAAGAAAAGGAGAAATGCAGAAACCTTTATAAATCCATATACAATTACGCCCCATATTTTACAAGATTGAATAATATCCTAGGCTCCGGAATGAAACCAAAATATTTAACTCTAACCTATCATTTTCCGTCCACTAATTCTGATGTATAGACGAAAGGTTAGAGTCATAATCAAAGGGGCAAGGAGAGTATTTCAACAGAAACTGTAAACAACACGAGTTAAAAGCAGACAACACTTTAAACAGTATAGATTGATATAACTGGCAGCACTTGCATTTCATTCCACTCCATAATTTTAAAAAAATGAACAAAATCCATGGTGTCCTATCGATAAAATATAACATTCAACTTCAGCCCTAGAATTTGCTGTCTACGATTCCCAAACAAACTTAATACCAGCTTATGAATGTAAGTAGACATATAGTGAGTTAACTACAAATGAGGCTGTGAAAACTAAATAATGGTGGAATAAATAAAGCGAAGATAAAGGGGGGAAAAGTGTAGCTAACCTTTGTTTTGTTAGCTTCGGTGAATTCCCATGGATTATTTGGATTATTATCAGGCGAATCCAAATGCTTCAGAAGAAAACGAAATGAAATTAATTCTTTCATTCAAACGGAATAAACATTTCAGATTTTAAAAAAAGGGGGAAATCATGGATGGTAAAATCCTGACTTACATAATTAAGGGCAGTGGAGAGTGATCGAGTAGTCTGGCGAATACAAAGAACCAAATTGGAGTAAATTTCTTCTTATATTAAAAAATAAGGAGTGATTATACGAGAATAAATCGAAGAGTGAGAATGAGAACGGACCTGCGGGATTTGACGGATAACTTGACGGATCTCCCGAAGGCGTTGAGAAGCCAGCCGTGCCAGCATTTTCCTGGTTGACTAGATTGGTTTTCCGGTTATCGGAGATGAAGCCGGTCGGAATGATTCGACGGTGAACGGCGCTCCCTGGAGCCTGCAAATGTGAGTAAACGAAATGACTCAGGTTAGTCGAGGATTATACTTCCACTCGCTACTTTCTCTGGGAAGAGTCGAACGCGTGGATTCCACACGTGCATTGTTCGCGTGTCCTCCACAAGACCACTAGTTGACATGGCCCATTGAAGTTGTTTTTGGGTTGAAGTTTCGCTGATACATATTTTTGGGCTTGGAAACCATTGTTAACTATTTTTAAACTTATAGCCCGTTTACATACAAAAAAGGCCCACTAAAATTAGAAGTTCACTTATTATGGGCCATTCAACGCTGCTTCAACAATTACATTTATGAAAAATGTTACTCCTTCCGTGGAAGAAAAAAAATGAGTTCAAATTGAAAAAAAAAAATTTGATTTATTATTTTAGATTTTACATTAAAATACCTATTTAAAATTTTGAATAGAAGAATAGCATGCCACAAATTTAATCACTATCTATTTCATAAATTTAATTTTTAGTACAAATTTCAAAACTCAATTTAAACTATTTTTTTTGTGACTGAGGTAATATGTTATATAGGCATTCCCCCGATGGGACTTTACCCAGGAATAAAATTATTCGAGAATTACATTGGTGGATTGTCATTACCATAATGAGTGACCATTATGTTTTTAGGTGTAGGAATACCTATAGATTAGTAACAACAAAGGCAAATATTTGTTGGAGATATAAGTAAAAACAATTCATGCATGGATCCATTTATGTTTTTGGTTGAAACATACATTGATGAAATTTCGTTACACATTAGGAAGAATAGATAATTGAAACCTAACTAACAACTTCTCATTGCATAATGTATGTATGGCTAAGGTATGTGCTGGATACATCACAAAATTTGCCTCAGGTCGATGAATCCGGTTTTCTGAATAATTTTCCAAAGCCCATACCCCGTGGTCAGACGGGAATCATTCGTTAGGTGTCACAATAATAATTGAATTATTATATTGTCTCCCATTTGCACTAAAGTTGCCTCATTACATCTGTCTAACTTGTGCCTTGTTGGAGATAAATAAGATGAATATTATTGACATTCTCTCTAAATTTTGTTCACGGAAACAACGGCAAGAAAAGCTAGCTTTGTACATTACAGATCTGCAATGATATTAACATATTGATCGAGGTTTAGTAGTTGGAATACAATACTCAAAATAATCATGTTGACCAAACTTTTTACATTCTTTGATGATAAGGTGTCAGTCAAAAGAAAAAAAAAAAATGCATGTCTAGCTGTTTCATTTTCTTTTTTCAAATGGACAAACTTGATTCCAATTCTTAATTAGATCCAGTTTTAATTTTCAGGAAAAGGTTAAACAAATATTATACCATCTTTTTAATGGTAATGATTAAATGGGGTTTAAAACGCACCAAAAATACTACATTCAAACTAATTAATCTCATTGGAATGCCTAGTTACATTACTACATTCAAACTAATTAATCTCATTGGAATGCCTAGTTACATTACTAGGAAATCAAAAAAAGAAAAAAAATAAATAAAAAGAAGAAGAAGAAGTCAATGACCATTTTATTTTATTTTATTTCCACTTTAACTAAAACTTTAGATCTAGGAAGCCAGTTCATGTTTTTATTTTAGATCTATTAACAAAAATGGGCAGGGTGCATGAATAAAATTCGTAAAAGTGGAATTAAGGCAATATAAAAGAACCAAAAAAAAAAAAAAAACCGAATGAGGAAAAAATACACAAAATAAACGAATTCAATATCCAGGAAATTAATATATAGTGTGTATATTTGGTGTACTAAGGAAAATGAAAAATTCTTCCTAAGTTTTCAGACTTTTCTTGCCTAAGAAAGTCTGCCTGCCTGTGTGTCTTAACAATCTACCAGTAGTTCTTCTATATACATTTCGCAATGTATATTCTTCCATCCGAAATTACAAATCTCTTTCAAAGAAAAAAAAAAAGTCAAAAATAAAAAAATGAAAAGCAAAATGAAGAAGGGATCCCTCCATTAATTTGTACAGATAAAATTGGAGCTTCAAAATCACTCTCATATTTGATGATGATGATGACGAACTTCATCCATGCTCGTTATACAAGAGGCTTTGAAGAAGTCCCTTTCTCCAGATTGCAGGAAATGGATGCAGAAAACTGCATATTTATAAAATGATGATCATCTAAATTTAATTAGATGAACAACCTAAGCCTTTAGCTTCAGATCCTTTCATGATTCTGAGTCTTCTGCAAGAGTTGATGAACATTTCCCATGGAACATCACCAACAAGCATCCAATCACCATCTTTGTCTTCATATGTTGGTGCATAATCAGATCCATTGTATCCTTCCCTTTCTGAATACATACCTATCATCAAAACAAAAAAAAAAAACAGATCTCATTAAGATTTGATTGTTCTGCAACAGATCCAAAATAAAAGAACAGAGTATGAAAAGATTTAAAAAAAAGAGGGGGGATGGATTTCAAATCTTACCAATGGTGCACTTGAACATGGTTTCTAAGGCATTGAGCAATTCAGGGTAGCTTTTGTATACTTTGAGATCTATCTTTCTTAGGTAAGGAGCTCCATCCATGCTCACTTTTAGGTACATCCCAGATCCATCCTCTGCTTTCTTTTGCTGGAAAACATTTTTCCTGAAGGATCTGACTGGTGGCCAACCAACTACTTGTGCCCTGAAAAGAAAAAATCAGATGTTCATACCCATTAGTTTAATTCAATTTCAACTCATAAATTTTTTTTTTTGATTAATATGGTATTATAGATAAATGGGTAGAAAAGAATGGTATATATACTCACTTGGGAGCAGGGGCTGAATCTTGAACTTCGCTTTTGTCAGATGAGGAATTATCCATCTCTGAGGAAGATCTCTTGTTGTTGCTCTGTTTTACGAGGCTGGAAGACGAAGCAGAAGATGATGATTCAAGTTTCTGTTTCTCCTCGGTTCCGGGCAATCCTAATCTCAACTCAGTAGCTTCCAGGTTAAGATCATCATTCTCGTAAGCTGCTGACTTCTTCCCAATAATATCCATTTTTCTTCACAAATCTGAGAATAATATACTTCACTGAATCGGAAAACTTAAGAAAACTCCGATGACGTTGCGATGAATTCCGGCTAAGTAACAAAGAACGAATGCTTGAGAAAACTTGTTTGTTGTTGCAAGTTGTGACGGAGAAATGAAGGGGGTGAAGATGGACTTTTATACAGGATGACTTTAGGAATTAAGGGGGTTTTATTATTATTATTGATTTTTTATTTATTTATTTTTTTTTTGGAGGGACAAAATCTGGGCAAAATTATTCTGTTTGTGCGTGAATTTCAGGACATTATCACTCACACGCTTCCCTAACACGACTTCTTCATTAAATGAGGTTTTATGTGTCAATGAAACGCGCTACGTGGGTTCATGCGCTTTTCGGAAAGGGAGGAAGGTTACATTGCATTTGGACCCACTTGGTCGGGACCCACGGATTAGTATTAGTATTAAAGTTTAACAGCTCTGTGTGTTTGTCACATGAGGAGCAGGGCCGGGTCTTCTGTTGTAGACCCGGGGAACACCGGAGGGACAGGCTCAACCGCCGGGACTTGAAGGCTGTGGCCCGGGATCGACGGTCAAGATGCGTTCAATCTGGTCAATTGATCTCAGGGAAATGGGAATCGTCGGATGATGGAGGGTGGGGTTTAGGCGACGGATTAAATGGGCAGCCCATGTGTAATGGGTCCAACCGTGTCGGTTGCTCAAGTTTGGAATTTTGATGATGATTATTATGATAAAGAGAGGTCAGGGGGGCCTAATAATTTTTATTTTTATTTTTTGGAAAAATATGTCCATTTGATTAATTATAATTTGTGAAATAATGGTTTATACATAGACATGTGAGATAGTATGATGGTTTGTGTTTTTGAGCATAGACAACCCTTGGATTATGATTTCTAAAGATATATCCTCAATGCGTTCCAGCTTTTGTGTATGCATCGAGTTTAACAAGCACTTTATAAGTAAATGTATTCGTCACAATAAAATGGTTGTTTCTAATATCACTCGAGTAGTCTGAACGAGTGAGATAAAAGGTTGTGAAAGTTACATGCATGTAGTAGTTAGGGAAATTCTAGAGGTTGGTCAAACAAGTGTATTAGAGGAATAACGAATATGATCCGGGACGGAACAAAAATTTTCAAATCACAGGGTTGAAAATAAGATTATTCAGTCGTTACTGGAGTGTCAAACAAAATTTCAACTAACGGATACCATATTAAGAGAAAATTTAGCCAAATCTAGCCGGCCGGAGGTTGACCAACCACCCTGCCTAGTTTCGTCACTGAATATGATTATTTTCCTTATTTTCTTCTTATGTTATCAACTCTATTTCTTATGTTATCAACTCTATCGATAAATTTTTTATAAAAAAAAACTTATAATAATCATCTTCAGACGTAGCGAGAATACATTCTAGTACGGTAACATGATACTAGTCATAATCTCTCTCAACTAGCATGCTCTGCCCGATACAGATATCTCTCAATGTCTTAGTTTGTGGTCCGATTGAAGGCAGTTAATTTTCTATTTCAATCCTTGAGTTTTAAACCTTATCCTCAATCCCTCATATGCCTGAGTCCGTTTGAATTGATTAGATAAAGGCATGCGCATCATTAATGAAGTGAGACAGTGGCAATATTTTTTGCCCAGAAAACAAATCGAATATAAATCGATTTGTTCCCAAAAAAATTAAAAGGTGTAAGAGAATAGATGTGCATATGAGTCGGTTCAGTTTTGGATCACCAACAAAGAGCATTCAAATTGATTCGCATGTGTGAGTTAATGATCTGATCGTTTGAATGGTCAATAACATGTTTTTTTAATATACACTCCACTAATTAGTGTGTCACAACATTTTTCGATTTTAGATTCTGAAAATGCATTATGTTTGGTCATTATGAATCAAGGAAGAGCAAGTAATTGTGTATTATTTGTAATCATTATATTCTTCAATTATTTTTAAGGAATGGATATGTATTATTTTTCTTTTAAAGGAGAGTGCAATAGTAATGCATATTCTGTGATGCTACTATTTTGGGAGGAAAATGAAAGAAAAAATAGTGACAAATTAACCACTGTTTCCCCTGTCACTTTCACAGTAGTATTTATTTGGCCATTCGTTCGTGTGGGCGTGCATACAAATACAATGCATCCGTGGTACAGTACTTTGTACATTGATCTTGATTTTTGATCGTGGAACAATCAGCAGTGTACCTTGTACACTGTTACATTTTAATGAGTAGTACAGTAAATGAAATTGATCTGTCAATCATCAGCAATCGACGCTGACAAATTTTCTTTTTTTTTTTCTTTTTACAACAAGATTAATTAATTGATTCTTGTAAACTAGATAGAGTTTACATTAAGGTTGGTTATTAACGTTCTCATTGTGAGTTTAAGACAGAAAATTATGAAGTTTAAACGTTTCACAGGTTCAGAAGATCGTAATCAACTTTAAAGTCAAGTTTTGTTATTAATGTTGGAGGAGCATGTGGATCCAATTAGGAAAGCCGCCCGTATTAACAAACTAAAGTTAGTTTGGTGGAATAATTTTGGGGTTGTAAACTGTCATGAAATGGATGGTTTGAATAGATCAATTACAAGTTTAGGGACTTAGTATACAATTATGTAATAGTTTGAGATTTACGGACGGCATAAAAGTAACCGTTTCCGGTCAATTAGAATTATCGACGAAAATAAATGAATTTCCTTCTTCTGCTTCTATCTCTAATCTCCTCTATTCTCCAATTTTGGGAACTCTAGGTTCCGTTCCTGACAACTTGGTATCAGAGCTTCCGATTCTTGATTGAGAATGACGGTGATTGCGCAATCTCCGGCAAATATAAGTGATGAATTTCACAAGCAGCAACAGCTCGGGTTGAATCGATTGGCGGAGTTGTCTGAGATACGAGCTTTCGCTTCAAAACAGAGAGTTCGAATGGAAGAAATCAATACTCAATTGGAAGAAATCAGCTCTCAATTGAAGATGTTAACTCCAACCGGATCTCAATAAAACCAGCTCTTGGACAGAAGGAGTATATTTTTTACTTAAATTTTTGTTCTATACTCTAATATTTCACAAATGACTGACCGAATTAGTAATCAATTGCGCAATTTTTTTATTTTTTTAAAGAAACCATTCAATCGAAAATTTGGACAACTTATATGAGCTTTTGGATGTATACATTTTGGTGGTTCGTGGAAATAATTGTGGCTCCAGTATTATTACAGTCATCCTTGCCCACCCATACACACACTGGCCTCATCCGTAATGCCGCCAGTACGGCCGAGTGTGTGTATATGTCGTACTTCCATAAAGTTATATAGATGCATGTGATATTGCTTTCTTCTTCTTCTTCTTTTTGTTTTGAGTGACCGTCAAAACAAGTCATGAACCTTTAATATATTTTCACTCTAGGTCATTAATTAAATTTATTTGTAACACAGATTACCTTACTAAAGTTTTAATCCACTTCAGATTATTCTATTATTTTGATCGTTAAATAGTTACGGAAATTCATTTTTCACATGTTTTTGGGTTCGGGGTTTTTGTCATTTTCTTATTTTTTATTTTTTAATCTTTTAAATTATTTTTTTACAATTCTTCTTCTTATACTTCCTAACTTGTATATACTGGTAGTATAATTCTAAATTTTAAAAATTTATTTTCTTTTTGTATTTTAACTTCTAGATTATAAAATTTTTTAAAAAAAATTTAAGAAATGAAGGAGAAAAATTCGAGTTAAAGTAAATATGAAAATTAATAATTTACTATTTTAAACAAAAATAAAAATTAAAATAATTAGCTAAAACAAGTTGTGTCTTCTAGGTTATTTAATTTTTTTCAACTCGATTAATTTTCACGTTTCTTATTCCTTTTTTTAAATAATCGACAAGTTAATATAAAAATGAAAAATTAATTTTCAAAAATGAATTTATTTTTCATTTGTATCTTAACTTCTAGATTATAAAAAAAAAAAGGAATAAGAAACATGAAAATTAATAATTAAATAATTCAATCGAGTTGAAAAAAATTAAATAACCTAGAAGAAATAACTTGTCTTAGCTAATTCGTTTAGTGTTTTTTTAAATGGTAAATTATTAATTTTCATGTTTACTTTAACTCGAATTTTTCTTCTTCATTTCTTAAATTTTTTTAAAAAAATTTTATAATCTAGAAGTTAAAATACAAAAAGAAAATAAATTTTTAAAATTTAGAATTATACTACCAGTGTATACAAGTTAGGAAGTATAAGAAGAAGAATTGTAAAAAAAAAATAAAATTAAAAGATCAAAAAATTAAAAAAAAATAAAAATAAGAAAATGACAAAAATACCCCTTAGCCTAAAAGCATGTGAAAAATGGATTTCAGTCACTATTTAGCGGCCAAAATTAACAGAATAATCTAAAATGGATTAAAACTTTAGTAAGATAACCTGTGCTACAAATAAATTTAATTGATGACCTAGAGTGGAAATATATTAAAGGTTGATGACTTGTTTTGAGGTTCAGTCTTTTGTTTTTAAGAAAAATACGAGTAATATTGTGTCCTTTTCACAACTCACTACTTGCATGTCATGTTTATCCTCGTTTGCTATTCTTTCCGCATTGATTCTAAAATTGGAGAGGCACAATGTAAGGTGAGATACGGTTGAGAACCATGTAAGGTAAGATACAATAGCGAGATCAATTATGTGAGTTGTGTATCATTAATCTTTAACAGATACTATATGACTTTACGAATATCATTTAGAGCGAAAAAATGAGTCAAATACTTCTTTCCTTCCCTATACTATATAATGTAGGAAGTACCACAACATTGTAACTGTTAACAGAAATAGAACAAGACACATTAATCGAGACTAGAAAAAAGAGAGACTGAATCATCAGAGAATTTGGGCAAAGTTGTGTCTATTATTGCAGGCTGATAGTGTCTATTTATACAAGAAAAATATAATCCTATCAAATCAATAGCATTAACTACCGGATAAGATCAAATCAAATTGACAATCAAATCTCCTAAGTTACGCTGACACCCCACTCAAACTCAAGTTAGGTAAAAACTTGAGTTTGCTTTATTGAAAATACAAAAAGAAAACGAAAAACAAATCGGAGTTAAGACACAGTCATAGGCTTGAAGTCAGAAACACCCAGAATTATATATGGAAAAACACCCAAAACTGATAGTGGCAGAACACCTAAAACTCAGATGGTGGCGGAACATCCAGAATGCAGAACCTAAATGAGGAAGTATCGAAACACCGGCAGAATTAATGAAGAACAAAACACCAAAGAGGATGTGTGGAACTTTGAAACATGAAGAACCAAACTTGGTGGAGTTGATCATGAAGCACCTAGATCAAAGTTGTGCAAACATATTGGTGACAGAAATCGAGAGCCGATATCCAAGACAATGGCAGAGCAATTAGATCTGAGATTCATCGAGATTCACAGGCAGAAAACCAGGCAGTACGAGAACACATAGTCGAGTGAAGACACTAGCCGAACAAGAACAAAGAAAATCGTGTGACAAAGAATTCCTAAAACATAGTCCAGAACCGGTGAACCGGCTATGATGCCATATTAGAAGAAATCAATGAGAAACATGATCAAAGATAAATATGAAGATTTATCTTTGAAGATTAGCAGACAGAGCACAAGATGGGCAAATGAGACACAATAAAACTTGTTGGTGAAGAACAGAGAGCGCCAAAGTTGATGATAAAACACCAAAATTAAGAAAACACAGACAGGAGCATCAATTCCTAGGGAGCAGAAAACAGACGGATAAAGCAGATTAGAGTGGAGCAGCATGACCAAATCAGAGGAAACACATGGCTTAGAAGATTAGAGCAGATTCCTAAAGGACAGAGATTAGCAGCAGCGGAACAAAATTGAAGAAACAGAATTAAAAAGACAAATCGAGGGACATATCGGCTAAAACTCGATTTACTGATGATGGCAGTGCAGAACCTAAGAAGCAAGACGGACAGTTGTAGATGATGATGGAGAACACCGGCAAACACATGAAATATCCAACGGTGGAACAGGAGGCAGATCGGAGGCAGATTACAGGGGGAAACTGAGAAGCCGATTGGCAGTAATAGAGCTGATGAAATTTCTAGATAGATCAAATTTCGTCCACAGAACATAATAGAAGCAAATTTCAGATTCTAAAGAAAATTTTACCGGAAATGAGGAATAGAAATCGAACGAGATAAAAAAATAGAAAGACATGGCTGGAATAAATCAAAAACTCAGAGAACAAACTCGAAACACAAAGGATCAGAAATTCAAAAAACAGAGGGTATCAAGGTGGCTCTGATTCGGAGGATCAGAAACTCAAAAAAACATAGGGTATCAAGGTGGCTCTGATACCATGTTAACAGAAATAGAGCAAGACATATTAATCGAGACTAAATAAAAGAGAGAGGCAAAGTTGTGTGTATTATTGCAAAATGATATTGTTTATTTATACAAGAAAAATATAATCCTATCAAATCAATAGCATTACTACCGAACATGATCAAATCAAATTGACACAATTAATCTCCTAAATTACGCTAACAGTAACGAATATTCACATTGAAATCTTATAAGCGATAATGGTAAATCTATGATGGGATTATGAACCTTATTGAACACTATTTTCGATATGCATGATTGGGTTTGATCTCGTCAAAATTATAAATTACAAAGGTGAAACACGTGGCTTTTTTACATTGACTCTATTAGTAGTACTTACGTAACCAAAACTCCATCATTCTTAGTTGAAATTTCATCATATCAACAACAATGGCTTCCTTCCTCGCATCATTCGATTGTTGTTGCCATTTGTTTGTAGCGGTAATTTTTGGCAACTAAACTAACAAAACATTCTTGTATGGGGAATCCAGCGGTGGAAAATGGGGGATGGGCCAGGTGGGTGGGGCGAGGGACCAGCAGCCCATGAGGATTCCGCTTTCTTGGTCCATCACAGGTCAGTATAGCTTAGGTCCCTAGCGTCTTCTGAAGAAACATCTCATTTAATTGGAAAAGTAGTACACACGTGTGTCTAGTTCACCATTTTGAGAGAGGAGTAAGAAGTGGGCCTAACCACACGTGGATTTAGTTATAACTTGGACTGAACACACCCTTCTTATGGTTATAGAGATAAACGCGCTTTCACATCTGCTTAACCCGAAACAGCTGGGCAGAGGCCATGAATGTTGTTAGGATCTCTTACAGTCCTTTAGCTCTGTCTGGTGTTGGGCCCATTTCGGCTGAACAGGGTCCCCTTTACAGATTTACACCTTTGGATGATTGTGAGAAGATGTCGTGGCCATCCTTATCTTCCTTCTCCTCTCAAATCTTTCAATTTTCAGAATTTCATGCAAAATTTTTATCGTCAGTTGTAGTATCAAACTTTTGTTTCCAAACTATACTCTTTTTCCAAAACGATTGTCAGATTTAAAATTTTTGCTTTTAATTAACAATTAATTTTGAACTGTAAAATTATTCTTTTTTTTTTAGAAAAAGAGTTCGAGACCAAATGCTGTTGAAGATGACCTCTGAACAGGAGGAAGTAAAGCAATGACACTAACAGAAATTACTTCCAATTTCTTTTTGATTAAATATAAAGCTGATCACAAGTATCTTCCAGTTTAATTTTCGCCGGCAGTGATGGAATAAAAATTAAGTGAGACTATAATATTCTGCTCACATGCAAATGCAAGTCCACGATTTTATTAATTAGTTAAGTTGGTTAGTTAATTAATTTTTAATAAATTAAAGCATCTGGTTGTGCAGAATAGTTCTGTTTCCGTCTCAGATCAATGATTTCGAGTTTGACTGTTTGTTAATCCGGAACTCAATCCGCACGATCCATGTATTTATTTATTGCTTACACTTAATTAGGGAGCAAACATGATCATTAGTTTAGTTTAGTTTAGCTTTTATATATATATATATATATATATATATATATATATTCCTCACAATGCTACCAAATGGCTCTTTGCGAAGAGTAAAGAATATTTCAATCTCCTGCAATAAGATTGAACACCCCAAAAACAAAAGGATCACCAAACACCATAAATCAAACTGTGAATACAAGAAGAATTGCAAGATTCTAAGCCATGACAAAAACCTTAAATACCCCAACAAAAAGATTAAAAGAACAATTTGAGGACAAAACTTCAAAACTTAATTGAAGAGCAATGATACACATCTTTACAAATCTATCTCTAACTTACTCTCTAAATTAGTAGAGATACATATCATTACCCTTCTTTGAGCCTGAATTGGATTCGGATAGAACCAATTATCTTTGCGGCTTAGTATCGACTAATTTTCATAAGTGTATCTTCCTTCACACGCCACAATGATCCACCTGGACAATTAACACTTTCTTTTCTCTTGTTTGAGGGACACAGGTCACCTCGATAGATCAATTGACTTCACTATCAGATCAGCATTCTTCTTTGATTTCATAATAAGCTCAGCATTAGGTTGATCATTGTAATCTATCTGTATCATTAGAATCACAGTTTTTATCAATAATCAGAGTTTAACCATGTAAACAAAACTGTATCTCCAAATACATTGAGCACTTACCCGCCATTTTGCAACATCAGGTGCCTTCCCTAAACAAAGCAAAACGACAACATTAGTAAACAACCACAACTCAGACAAATCTTTTTCAGGCGATGACTTGGTCAACATATAGCACTCAAAAAAGTCGACCTTTAGGGAATGACACAGTACCTGTTGATATATGTCTCTTCAAGACTCGTTGCATTGCTATCTTGATATCAACATCTACAAACCTTTGGAATACACAGATAAGTATATCAACTTATTGAATCGCAGAAAGCAATGCATAGATGCAAGCATTGAACACCATCTAGCTAGGAAATGTGAACTTATATATATACACACAGTAATGGAATTTCTTATGCTCCCCTCGAGATTATTCATAATATATTGACCAGAGGCTGTAGTAGGGTAAAGGTGGTGGGGGCATGAACAGAAATGGAGACATTAAGTAAGAATATCTACACTCATCTTTCTCCCTAGATATAGTTAATTGAAGAATAGGCTCCAAAACTGTACCACTTCTCATCAAAACTCCTTGATATATCCTTCCATATGCCCTCTTGTAATAGCAAATAGTTGCCTTCAACTATGACCACTTTATGCCTGCACAGAGAGAATCAACAGAACGTCATTGAATGAGTGCTAGAATTATAGAGCTAATCATGCTGACATCTCTCACACAATAATGACTTGTACATCTCTCCAATTTTTCGGAAAATGTAATAAATGAAAAACAACAAAACGGCAAGCAAACAGTAGCATTCCATCTAGCTTGTGCATTGCAACTTTAATAACTTGGATATATTAAAAGAGTGCAAACACCCATATAAAATCACAGTACCAACGTGAAGAAACAGAAGTTCACCTAACATCTACAAAAATGTCATCTTCGACTGGATCACCAACTCCATGGTCAAAAGATGGGACATAGACAGTTCCCTGAGGAAAAACAGCAAAAAACTGGTAAACAGAATGCAAGATTAAGCAGTGGCAAAGAGTTCTTCCTCCTACATGAAAGCTTGATAATATGAAATATTAGCCCTCATGTGTATGATATAGAATCTCAATTTACCTGCTCTCGCAGAGTCTTGAGACATTTAAGAAGCCTTTCGGGATCAAAGGTCCAGGGAGCTGAAGAAAAATAAAATAACTCACCGTCAAAATTTTCAAAAAGCTATAATTAATTTTGCAACTGTGACAACAAACATCTCAGACACAAAAATCTCATGCTTTCAAAATCACAAATTCAAGAAGATTGAAGAGAACACTTGTTTCATTAGCCTAATTTCTGAAGGTGTAAAAGAAACATTTTCCCACACATTTGCCAATCAAAATTGGGTTTTCTGCACGATATTGCTTCACAGGTAGGTTCTTTACCTCCTACATAAAGCCGAGTCCATAAGCAACTACTTCCCAAAGCGAAAAATAATAATTTAGAACCCTCATTGGGAGCCCAAAATTTGATCAGATCTCACAAAGGGAAAAGATAACTTCACCATATTACACTAACATGCATTATAGAAGACTCTGATCTTTTCATAGATTGAAGTTCTAAAAACAGAAAAATGTTCATAGAGACTGGAAGACCGGGTGAAAGAATGAACCTACCTCCCCTTCTTGCATGAGCTTCCTCTGGGTCCTAGAGAGTAACATTGATAATCAGACAAACCAAGCCAAGTTATTGCAAGCAATTAATGTAGACAAAATCTCCAAGATGATACTAATCATGCATATCATAGGGTTAAGTGCAGACCTCCATTTTATCAAGCTGGTGCCGATAAAGGTGGAAACCATCCATGGGAAGAACAATAGCAACCTCCGATGACTCAACTTCAGAATCAAAGAGAAGGGATTTTTGAGGCCATAACTTGTTGATACGTTGAGCCACCTCATGCGCAATCGTACTCTTCCCTGCACCAGGAGGGCCAGCGAGACCAACAATGTGCCTACAAACATGACTCAATTAAACTCTTAGAAAGAGAAACCGTAAAGCGTGAGAGAAAAGAATGATATTATAAACGTTTTATGTCATTGCAAGATAATGACCCAAAAAGAAACTACAACTAGATAATCTTTAGCAGTTATAGCCCTTGAAGAGTAAAACATGTCTGGATGGAGGAAACAATTTGCAAGTTTACTCAATCCATCTAATCTAGATACTTTTTTGGATGTTAAGCATTTTTAACAGTGAGGCCACAATCTATATAACTTAATAATAGAAGTATAAAGCATAGAATATTAAGCCCTGGGCCTTACTTGTAATTTGAATTGGCCGCCACTGCTGCATTGGGAACTAGACGTTCAGCCAAAGTATCATAAATGTCTTCCATAGACCTTAATTACATTACAGCAAGACAGATTAGATGACTCATGCAAATACCAGAGAATTGACCATGGCGCAAATTAAATGTTAGCAGTCTTAGAAAGTGTAGTGAAATCTGTGCATACCCAGCCTCAACGACAGAAGCCTCTCTTCCTCTGCTACTTGAAATCTAACCAAGGAAGATGAAGGTGATTAGGTGAAAGTAAATTGAAAATCAGTAAAGCACAATTGCTCAATCTGAAGCTGTACCTTAAAAGGATTTTCCTTCTGAACTTGACATCCATTTTGCCAAAGTACCGGACAATAGTCTCTTTTGGTTGGAAAAGAAAGGGATAGATAACTAGGTTCCAATGCATTGAATTTTGTCCTATTTAGGAGGCGATTTTCTGGAGAAAAAAAATTACATACAAAACCCATTCAATTTCAAATACCAAGTGAAGCACATGAAGCATGGAAAAAATCAAGTGATAACAATTATCATTGAAATGCTGACTTTGAACTCAGCACCGAAAGCAAACAGAGTAAAACTTCGATAACATATTAGAGTATTTCTTCTATGATCGAACATACTAATTTTGTAAATGATTACTGCATAAAATGATAACAATTCAAACCCTATCTCAAAAAATAAAAAATAAACAAAAAAACGTATTCCCAGCATTTCCAATCCTACTAAAAAAAACCTTAGGTCATATGATATCAGCTTCAAATTTGAATGCTCCATATGCAAGAACAGACAACTAAATGGTGTGTTCAAACAACATGATCGTGGGCCAGCAAAACCTGAGGATGAAGGCGGCGCACAATAGATTTGCGCAGCAGTTCTAGCGGAGATACACATAAACTCCATTTCTGCCTTGCTATTTCCCTCTCAATTTGCTGAGTAATTTTGCGGCCTCTTTTGTGGACTGACTCGGTTTTCAGTTTCTTGCTTCTTCGGTTCTTCCCGAGTCAATGAGGCAAAAGCAGTTCGACTGTTTCAGTTGAACAAGTAGTTTCGAATACAATCAGCAAGAGATGTACTAGAAAAACTTAACTAAATCTATCCACATCATATATATTTATCCATTTAAGATTTAAACCTCCCCTGTTTTTAAGATTTATCCCAATAAGATTATTATAGGTAGATAATATCTATAGCTTAATACTCTCACTCATAAGATTTACTTATTCTGTCCCCAAAATTATTGTCCAGTTAGAGATTTCAGTTTTAGTACAATTTGAATTAAAAATAAAATCCCAAACTGGACAGTTAGAGATTTCAGTTTTAGTACAATTTGAACTAAAAATAAAAACTCAAACTAAACAATAAGCCCAAACTGGACAATAATTATGGGACAGAGGGACTGTCTAACAATAAACCAGCAGTAACTATTATTCATTCACTACTTATCAATTTTACCATTTTGGATTTATATCTATTTAAGGTCAAGTGGATAATATCTATCAATATATCCATATTAGTATCAGTCCGTTAATCATATCAGAAAGAGTCCTAGAAGTTCTTTTTTTTTTTTTTTAACAAATAAATTGATTCCCTTTTTCATTTTAATAGTCTTGTTGATTTTTAAAATTTCAATATATTCTTTAGACTACTGTATAGTATTTCTTATCTGATTAAATCAGATCCAAAAGTATTTCCAAAACAAAAAAAAAATTACGATAATGCAGTACAGGTTCTCGCCTTTTTTGAATCTCAATTTAAACCCGCCCTTTTTTTTTTAATGCTTCTTCCCCATTGGAGCTTTTGATAAGGCGAGTAGATTACAAGTTTTTCATCTCTTTTCGAAGTTCAACTTTGAAATGAAAAAACAAAAGAGACAAGCAAATACAACTGGGTATAGTAACAGCATAGCAGCTACAACTGGCAGCTGGTGATGATGGAATTCAAAATAGTCTCCTAAAAATTCTGTCACTGAACTGTTTTTTCCAAACACCAAGATCGGTTGCTCAATGTCTCCATACTGAGAGATGAGCAATCCTTTCACGGTCCAAGATGTTGGGTTCAAATAGTATAACCATATCCACCATTTCGGAATTTGCTGCAATTTAGAAAACAACACAAAACACACCGATGAACATTCACTTTTTGGAAAAATAAAAGTTTGGCTGAGTTTAGAGCAAATTTTCAAAGGTGCTTACCGGTTGAGGAATAAATAATCCAGACAAAAGGTTGAAGACACTAAAACAAGCTGATAGTAGAATTACGCCCAATGGGTAGGTTGGTGTCACCGCGATGATCATCATCCCGAGATAAATGCAGTACAACAATGAACAAACCATCGAATACACATACCAGAAAACCTTGTATGCTGATCCGTAATACCCAATCATTGGATATGTAATCACTGTTAATACTACTACTTGGAAGCAGATATAAGGAATCTCTATTGTAACCTACAAAAAGTTAAAACTTGAGTTAAGAAATGTTTTTACATTAATCAAGGTCAATGAAGAATATATCAACTTGAGTAGATGAAAGATCTACCTGCGCTAAACCATAAACCCAAGAAGCATACAGGCCGGAAAATCTTTCTCGATATACCACGGATCGTTCAGTGCTCACATATCGCATAACTGAAGAGGAATTGATAAAGCCAGCAAAAAATGTTGGGCAGAACAATGAACCGAGTACATTCAGTAAATTTTGCTGGTTTTCTCTGCAAAATTAATGGGATGTGAATGTCAATGGTTCGTAAACGGTAGTCCTTAACCACAGGAAAGGTAGAAGTTCCTCGCTAATATTAGACAAGATTATGAATGATCATTTTTGGAGAAAAAGAAACAAGTGAGAGTTGATCTTATGAGTAAACATATTACACTTGATGCTTTACTATAACATTTGATTAGCAACTCTCCATAAGTGACAAAATACACTTAATACTACCAAATAAATCTACTTTCAAGAAGTGACAAAATACACTTTCAAGGGTTGAACTTTTTGCTTTAGTGAACGTATAATTGTTGGAGAAAGAGGCCTTACATTTTCTTCCCTTGCTTCCAGAACACTACCCCAAGGGCAATAGACGTGATGATTACGTAGACAAAGCGCATCAAGTTGTAAGAAGGGCTTCTCCAGTATGACCAATGTTGCTTCCAAAGACAAGTTTTGAACTGGCCCCATCCATCTTGTGCAAAGTGAGTTGGAAACTCTAAAGGTTTTGCACTGATAGAGGGGATACTCAGCCTCTTTGCGAGCTCTTCATTATTCCTGTAACAAAAGAATAAAAGCAAGACAACGATGGATGTTAAAAAGAAAAAAAAAATCTTGCATTTCTCACGAGACATCTCTAGGATAGATATTACATTATTACTAGCATCCTTTTAACTACAAACACGGTGAAGTTCGTCAATAGTAAGGTTTTATTGCTGGACTCACTCATATAAAGAAGAATTTTTGTAGATATCAGCAAAATCTACACCAAGAGAAGCTTCTGAAGATACGGAAGTGACCTCTAACATCCACGTTGCTGGGTTACGATTGTTCTGTATCTTTGGTACCCCAGATATACCCTGTTTTAAATTTAATTTGATTAGATGATGAATAAGATATCAAGATGGTGCTTTAATAGATTTTTTCTACTAATTCTGAAATTGGACCTCAAAGTACTTTATGATGTTGTTGGAGTGTAGACCCAATGGTCCACAGTAGATCATTCTTCCACCAGATTTCAATAGCAATAACTGCAAATGTATACACGAAGTCATGATTAAATTTTACGAACTTTGGATTAATGGTCCTGCATTTAATTGAGGCATATTTTTGTTACCTCATCAAATGCTTCAAATATGTCAATGCTTGGTTGGTGAATAGTGCAAACAATTGTCCTCCCCGTGGAGGCTACATTCTTCACAGCTCGCATGACTATAGCAGCAGCTCTAGCATCTAATCCAGTCGTAGGTTCATCCAAGAACAGAATAGATGGATTAGCAACTAGTTCAACTGCAATTGTCAGCCTCTTGCGTTGCTCACCAGACAAACCAGTGACTCCCGGGATGCCAACTAAAGCATCTTTGATTCCATCAAGTTCAATGGTCTCAAGGACTTCTTTAACAAAATCCTACGAGTATAATGCACATTATTTATTGTTTGTTATTATAGATAAAACTTAAGAAAGTATTACAAAAATGGAAATAAATCACAGTAGCTTCTTCGTATGTCAGGTCTTACTGATCTAGTTTTTGAATCAATATCTGGATTAAGGCGCAGGCATGCAGAGAACATGATTGATTCTTCTACTGTAATTTGTGGAGAATGTATATCTGTTTGCTCACAGTAACCTGAGACCCGAGCAAATGTCTTTTGAACTTTGAGAAACCCACCAATGTGTATTTCTCCTTCAATGGCACCACCAGTTTTCCTACCAGCAATTACATCAAAAAGAGTGGTTTTTCCAGCTCCACTAACACCCATAAGTGCTGTAAGAACTCCAGGCCTAAATGTGCCAGTAATATCATGAAGAAGTTGGAGCTTTTTCTGGGTAACACCATGGTCTTTCATAGCCTAAAAGCATGAGCATCGCAAAAATAGATGTTATCTGGCTCAACTTGAAATCAGTAGAGTATATAGAGCCCTAATCTAAGACATACTTACCAAAGGTGTATCAACATAGTACTGCAAATTTCGAAACACTACAGCTAAGGGAACGAAAGGTAAGACCATGCTTCCTGCAATAACACAAGTTATTCATTTTAGCTTTAGAATGAATATGCTCAACGTGAATGAAAAAACTATGAGAATTGCATGTCAAAATTGACATCTTTAAAAGTTTCTTTTACGTTTCCCTTCTTCATAAAAGTGATGCACAACATAACAGGGTTGTATACAAGTTAGCAGGAATTTGGAAGAAAGCATGAGTACCCGTTTCTGGGGATCCAGGAACAATGCAAACAGATGAACTCCGTGATTGCTTCTCTGCTTGTTTAAACCCATCTAGCTCAATGCTTTTATTTAGTTGAGAGAATGTCTCCCAAGAAATAATAGGACGAGAACGGGTAGCTAGATGTAATGCATCCCAATAATTGATTAGTTAATTCATCCGATCTCACATTGTTTCAAACAAAGCAATGAAAAGCATGCCTTACAATGCAAAAAACTCAAGGCCAAGGTCCACCCGATATTGAAAAGTAAAGTGAAGCCTAGTAAAGCACCTAATGAAATCCAGAAAAAGTCTTCATCGAACTTCAAACCCCGAACACTTAGTATTTCTTGTCCAGTCGTGATATTTGATGGAAGCATCTATGCAGCAGATGAAAGAAGAAATAGTCAAAGGAAAGAGCTGATTCATGACAAACAACCGAACTAAAAAACTTTGAAACAATGAATATGTTTCTACTGTGTTGCATTACAAGTGGACAGGTGAAGAAGCTCTTAGGAAACTGCAGTAGCAACTAAGCTAAACTAGTAGATCAACAAAAAAAAAAAAAAAAAGATGAATGGGAAGTTCATGATAGAAAAACCTGGTTACCTTTTTCCATCTTGGAGCGAGAAATTCATTTACATTAATGGCAATTTCACCATATGTGCTTGGACAAGCCCAAAATCCCCATTTTAACCAGTCGGGAATGGAAGCTGCAGTTAATATCAACAAGTTAATTGTGTTATTGTAGTATTAGTATTAAAATAAAGTAAGATGAATCAGGTAAGAGGTCTGACTTCTTGGAATTAAGAAGCCACTGAATAGGAAGTTGTATACAACAAATAAGCTTCCAGCGGCTGTGCCAACTATCACATTCCGGCATAAAGAGGCAATAAAACGGTACATAGATGTAGATGCCAGGTGCACAAGGAACAAAATCACCAATTGGCCAAAGAACCTGGGAAGTATTACACTTAGTGTGTTAGTTAATTCACTCTGTAAATACATTTTATTAGAAAACATCTCAAGAAAAAACTACTCATACATCTCAGACTAATAGTCTCTCATTCATAATCTTTTACTAATATGATGATATGTGGTTTACTCTTACGATTAACTTAAAGATAAAAACTGAATAAAAAGTTAAACTTATGTGTTTAATCTTACAAAAATCATATACTATATACCTAGCAAAACCAAGACCATTAACATAAGATAGTGGGAGTATAAAATACTAGACTTTAGGGGTGAAAAGAAGCTTCACCAACATAAAATGTACCTTCCAACCTCAGGAGTGTATCCAACAACATAATAAGTCAAGCATGTAAATATTGCTGCTTCCAACAATGAGTGTGGAATCTTTAGAATGGCCGATGGAATCACGTAAACCCAAGTTGGGTAGAAAGACAAATCTCTGTGTTTGTAAAAGATTGGAAGTCTTGCAACAGTGAGGGGAATTTCTGGGAATCCATTAATGACAATGACAGTAACTGCATAGAATAGAGCTCCCATATAATAATTTGCATGAAGAAGATCGACTTTCATCATTGTTCGCAGAAACAAAGTCATCACGACAAGTGCATTGAAAGCAATCTGCAAATGAAATTCACCAGTCACCACCGTATGAATATCAGCAAATTTTGAGTCAACGCTGAAAGTGGCAGAAATTTCGTGTAAAAATGTTTGGGAATAAAAGTTGATCTCCTCATACTAACCTGAACTGACTTAAAAATGTAAGTAAACGAATTCCTTTTCATAATGAGGAATTCCCTTGATGAGCAGGTCTTAAGAAGTTCCCACTTCGAAAATGAATAAGTTGTAAACGTAACAGCATCTTTGTGGCTCTTGGACTTTGGAAATGGTGATGAAAGTTCGTCGAGAATCTTCTTTCCGTGAGAAGATTCTCTATATTTTCTTGAAAACGCATCAATTGAAATATGCCTGTATGAATCTTCATTAGAATGCCAGTATTGTGCTTGATCCTTTCTAGATATTACCTACAGAGAACCTAACAAATTAATTCGAACATAAAAAGGGAAAAAAAGAATTTACACGCAAGTCCAAAAATTTAAAGAAATGATTACCTCCTGCAGGAAGTCTGGAATTCCTTTTCTTTCGGGACATCTGAATCCACAACTTTCAAAAAATTCCAAGACTTGGCTTCGTGGTCCATGGTAGACAACCTTTCCTTCTCCCATCAAGATGACATCATCAAACAGATCAAATGTTTCAGGAGCAGGTTGAAGAAGAGAAACAAGTATGGTAGCATCTGTGATATGTGATAGTTGCTGGAGGAAAGCAACAATTTGATATGTTGTTGCACTATCTAGTCCATTTGATATTTCATCCATAAACAAAGCTCTTGTTGGACCTACAATCATTTCACCTACAAAATGGAAGTGATAAGAAGTTCGTTATTCATTGAGTTGGTACTATTGAAGAACAAAATTTTAGTTTTCTACTGATTTGATTTGGTTGAGCCTTTTGCAAATGCATAACATGGACTGCGGACATGAAAGTTACCAGTAGTCAATCTCCTTTTCTCACCACCAGAGATACCTCTACTCATCACATCTCCAACAAGTGTGTCGGCACAAGTATCAAGTCCAAGTATCTAGAAAAAATTAAGTAACATTTCATGTTTCACTTTGAACTTATTTTCGCAAAAAAAAAATTGTGAATGAAATTACTAAGATGACAGCATACTCTTAAAATGTAGTCCGTTTGAAGTGTTGTTTTTTGTCCTTCAACAGAAGTTGCCTGCAAGAGTTTGTCGCATTTTGGCGTAAAAACTAATCGAGTAGGGAAAAGAATTGATTTCTTAACAAAAACATGACATACCAAACAGCAAGATTACCAATTTTACCTTCATATACACATCTACATCTGGATCAGGGTGAACACCAGCTTCTTTTTCCCGTCGAATTAGCTCTTTCAGGATCTCTTTTAGAGGATGATACTAATAAGAATTCTGGTTCTCTATAAATTTGTAAATCACAATGTTCATTGACAATCAATATCCAAGAAAAATACCTGCCCTGCTCCCAACACCTTGACAGCATAGAGAAAAATCAAGTGTTTCCCTGACAGTCATTTCACCAATGTGCAAGTCATATTGGCTTATGTAAGCAGACGTCTTTTGAGGTACAAATTCTGTTAATTCATATCCATTATAACTAATATCACCAGATACCTGACAATAAAATAGACATTCGACTGGTAAGCTCTAATGTACTGACCAGTCATTAATACTGCAGGTGATTATTCAAAACTAAATTACAGTTAGAGCCTTAGACTCATGAACAAATAGGTTTGTACAAGCATTTGTTAAGATAAGGAAAAGATGAGATGAACACCTCGAGCGATTTGCTAAGATTTCCCGAAAGAGCTCTCAATAGGGTAGTTTTCCCACATCCTGGAGGTCCTAGCAGCAGGGTCATTCTGCATTTGAAATTCAACCAATTATGGAACTTAGTTGTTCCATGATATAATGATGCAGACTTACAAGTTCCAGAATTCAAACTCGGTTTAGGTGGTTTTCCTTGAGATTTGAACCAAATTTTTCAAGTTACAGTCTCCTATAGATTTGCCTCTACTTCCTTAGGAGCATTACAAAGAAGAAATTAAAAAAAAAATAAACATCAAATCAGCAATCTGGAAGGCTTTTAAGACATTTTTGGAGGGGTGGAAAAGTTTCATATACCTTCCGGGCTTGATGATACCACTGACACCATTGATGATAGTGATCTTGGATAATCGTGACTTAAAACCTGGAATCCTTCCAATGTCCTGTTGCAGAAGATTTACCACGCCGTTAGGAAGCAGAATTGTTACGGAAAACATTCGGTAATTAACTTTTGCACAAATTCGTAATACGTGATCAAAGAATGAGGGGCAAAATCGGCGTCGTATCGCATAATCTGATGAAACTGAACTTTGAAGCCCATCACAAAGAATGAAATTATCGAAACTGAATTCTGGAAGTAGGATAGGATCTCAGGATAGTAGTACTTACCGGGAACACACTTTTGAAGGAATTCCAAAGAGTGGGAAGAGCTTTCCCCCTAACAACTTGGCACTCGGTTTGAATATGCAGATTATCATATCTCACTTCAATCGAGGGTAATTCTATGCCAACTCTGCGGTGAAAAATCAACCAAGCTCGAATATTACGCAGAGAAAGAACATGAAAAAAAATTGACATCAACAGAGGTTTTCAGACTTCAGAGCTTGAGAGAGAGGGCAAAAAAAGAGGAATGAAGAAGGAAGAGGAAGTAGCGGGAATATGTGAAATTCGGAATTGAGGAAATACTCAAATTGTATAATTAAGCTCTTTATTAGGCCTAACTTAATAAAATGGTACTCCTGTTTTTCAAAATCAAATTTTCCACCCTTTGTCAACATCTAAACAGCCACTAACGGTCCTCGAAGTTACAATTAGACTAAATAGATTAAAATGCATTGGGTCATTATATGAATTGTACGATGCAGATTACAAACTAATGGTGGATTACTTACTTGTCAATTCTTGTCCTAATCTTTTGTAACAAGTGAAGATTATCAAGCTCAACTCGCTGAATGAGCTTCTCAATGAACACATGCCTTTCCAAAGCACCAAGTTTTGTGACATCAATCACCCGTTTGTTATTGTCGCCATTATTTCCGTCAAGCTGCTGCTGACCATCATCAAACAGGGATGATCTCAGCCGTTTACGGGTTGTCAGTCGATCAATCACCCCCCACTTTGCTGCTGTTTCATCATCCATATTATCACCTGTTCCAGCTAAATGATGATGAGCCATATTGCACCCCAGATTATCTCTCTTCACTATTATCCCTTCAAAACCTGCATTATTTTGCAGGAAAATGAAAAAAACAAACGGGCTTAAACTGAGATGCTGGCTTCAGGGGTGATTAGTCAACGGTTTATGAATAATGCATGTGATTTAAGGGACTTTGTTATACTAATAATGTGGACGCAGAAAGTCAAACCATCTCAAATTTTGTCGGATTTTACCCAGTTGTTTAATGTATGATGAAAGGAAGTATACATTTGGTGTAGTTTCGCTAATGAACTGAACGAGGCTGCATCGTTTATTTGCACCCTCTTAGTTTAATTCCTTTTGTGGTTATGGGTCATCAAATAAAAGTGTAAACAAATCCAATCTAACCGCAAAAATTGGTCAACGTGTTCATATGGATGGAAAATGGAATATGTTTTTTTTTTTAATTTCCTATGTGTTATTTCGCGGGAAATTTAAAAACTTTGCTTCAAAAAAATCTGCAATAGATTTGTATTGATTAATAAAGGAAACCCCCCTCCCCCGCCAAAAAAAATACAGATTCACACTAACAAGTTGCAGAGTTTGTCGGTTGTACGCAGAGAAATGTGACGATAAAAACATCAGCTAAAATTGCTAGTCAACAAAAGAATGCTCTTTAGATTGATTATTTTGTTTGGGATAATGTAAATATAATTTTATAACCATAATTAGGTTGTTATATTATTGACTAAGTATATTGTAATTATGGTTGTTACGTTGTTCTTCTTTTAAGTTCCAACCTCAAATAAGCAACCAAATCTTTAGAAAGTTTTTCAAAGGGAAAACGCACACTCTCCATCAGCAATCCAGCCACATTTCCCAGAAAAGGAAAGAAAAAAGGTGGCATACAAACATGTACTGTTATCAAATCCAAATTCTAAAGTCCAATTTCAAATTTATTAAAATGGGGGCGGAATTTTGTGGAAATGTAATATTTCCTTTCTAATGATCTAATCAACTTCCCCCAGAGTTGAAATCAAGAGTATCCTGATGGTGTTTGATAAACAAATTAAATTACATGATGCAACACTTGGCCCTGCAGTGCCTTTATAAGCAGTTGCTGATTTTATAATTCTTTTCGACCCAGGGCCAAATGGCATCTTCGATATTACACACAATCATAAATGAATGTTTTGAATTTATAACAGTGTTACTGTGTTCATATTCATAGCTTCAAAGACATAGAACAGTGACGTTTTGAGGCTCTCTTCCAATGGTTTTCAATACCAGATGGCTGCAACAAACAAACAAACAAAAAAAGGTAAGGTCAGAGAGAGAACTATGAGAACTTCACTAGCCTTCTAAAGCCCTTTGCAGCAAAAGACAATGCAGAATCCATAGAGATGCTAGCGGTACCTTGGGGCTCAGATGTGGCGCTTGAACCCTTTTCGAACCATCAGGTAAGCGTTTGTTGAGGAAAGGATTTTCTAGGGCTCCATCGTAACTGGTCATCTAGGAAGAGCAAAAACCAAGACAAAGATCAAGGAATGTCTATCAGTTGTTTATGGCATTTAAAGTAACGAAAATAAATATGAAGTGACCTAAACATGCGGCAGCCACATTTACCATTTCGCGGTATAATAATGCAGCATCAACATTAATGTCGATGGATAAAGAAAGAGACCGGCTAATTGAATGCAACAAAGAGTCCTACAGATCCATTGCAGTATCTAGAACATGTTCTTACCTGGTTCTGGATAGAATCAATTAGCACACAGTGGCACCCTGTTGCATGTACAGTTTCCAAACTTGGACATTGAAGTAGCAATCTCTCTGCATTCAAAGGGATCCTTATTGATGAACTAAAGATCAAATGAAACAACACTTGATAAAACAGAGAGACAGAACATAACCACAAACCTGGATGCAAATTGCAACAGGAATTCAGATTCAAATCATTCAGGTCCGGGCAATTCAAGTACAATGCCTGCAATGCAAAATTCATGAACGTTACACTAGAACTGTGTAGTGACCTATTGCAAATGAATAGTGCAGTGATTCTTACATCCAAGCCAGAACAACCCCACAAGCTTAGTTTCTTTAGTCGGCTGTGCTTGATAATCAGCTTCTGATAAATAATGTGTGCCATACGGTTAGAAGTTTTCTGAAATTTAGATCCATTCTCCGTAATGTCTGAGGTTTCTGAATTTGGGTGACATAATGACATGCCACAATCCATGAGTTCTAAAAGAGGCAACTGCGCCGCTGCAAACTGAATCCCACCTTTTGAGTTCAAAAAAGTAGTAGAGCTTTAGAATACACTTCAAACACAGTATGAAGCACAAATTTGGAATATAAGGAGATTAAATTTACTTGAAGTGATATTTGGACAAAGCGCGAGGAGAAGTCTTGATAAAGTGTCAGGAAAAATATTGCATATCATTCCAATACCACTATCACTGATGCTGGACCTGAAAACAGCAAAAGAGACAACATAAAAATCAAAACAGAGCCAAAGTTCTGGACTACACTCTAATGGCATCATTAACTCGGAAAATGGGGATTCTCTAACTTAATTGACATTAATTACCGCACACATGAGCAAATGGAGGTTCGTAAAACATGATTAGAACTTTGAACCAATCCAGAAGTACTCACCCACTAAGATCAAGAAGTTCCAAGTTTGAATAACTTGAAGCAATTGCCGCAACAGATGCATCACTTATTTCTGAGCCAAGTACAAGAGAAAGCATCCGTAATCCCCTAAAATAGAAATGGAAATCCATTTTGTTAACTAGGATCATAACTCTTTCGCAAGAGAATATAGAAAGCACAATTATTACTCTGTGAATTCTACTCAAATTAATTATCAAGGGTTAGAAGAAAGTAACGACAAATTACGAGTAACAAGAGTCCATGAGTCCAATACCTCAAGTTAGCATCAGCCAGAGATAGCACGACAGAATGGGAAAGTCTAACTGATGCAATGTGAAGGTTTTGTATCCTTGGGCAGTTTCTTCCTAAACCATCTACCAAAGTAGTTAGGTCGGTGCTATCATTTTCTTGTCGCGAAAAATTGAGTGAAATCTCCGTTAGATTAGGACAGCTAAAAACCTACAAAGTGAAGGATACCACATTTAGAACACACTTCATAATAAAAGCCACTGCAACCACAAGGCAGATGAAAAGGCATTTACAGTCTTAGAGAGGGAATGAAGATCTGAAAGCCACAGGGTTGACAGAGTGGTTGAACAAAGGAAAAGACCCCCAAAATTAGAGCATCCTTCCATCTTGAGACTGGTAAGGCATCTTTTATCAGCAACAAACCGACCCAACTCATCCCTGCACAGGGCAATAACAATCTTTCTAAATACAAAGGATACAGAGAAGGCTAATTGATACTAAAGGAACAAATCCATTTATATGTGAAATATTCCTAACATCTACTACAAATGAGGATGAAGCAAATAAGCATCATTGGGAACTGAAAGTTGGAATGGTCAGTTAAGTAATCAGAGCTGCTTGAGCTGGTCAAAAACCAAAGATCAGAGCATCTCTGCCCATTCAGAAGTCCAAACCACCAATGCAAATCAAATTCAACAACCAAAAAAATTGCAAACATGGCAGAGATGGATGGATTGAATTCGTAAGAAAAAGGTTGAGACTAATTACCCAGTAATCCGATTGACTGAAGCACCCGATGTTGAGATCTCCAAACGTTCCAAATTGGGGCAGGAAAATGCTATGCAAGCAAGGACTGTGGCATCCACATCACTGTAACAGATCGATCAGCAAACTTCAAATCAATATCCAAAACCGTTTTAGTAACATTGGATCTAACTTCCTTAGATCAACTTGATTAACATATTAATCCAACTGTATGGATGCATTAGTCATTATTTTCGGAATTCACGATAATCGGTTAGGTCAATTTCAAGTAAATCCCAGTTGAATTACGAATCTATAGATTTCTTGGGTTATTGCTTTTAATCCGAACCTTTCCATTCTAAGTGAGAGGCTAACTAGCCCAGGGCACTTCTGCAACACCGATCCAACGAATCCCACTTGGGACTTAGCAGGAACCCTAAGCCTCAGCTCCTCCGCCGCCCTCCAAAGCCTTCTAGTCGTTTCCCTCCATCCTTTGCAAACCCTAGCCGCCGCCAACAACGACGGAGGCGGCAACCTCCTCAGCACCTCCCAGAGGCAACTCATCGGAAGCTTCCCGGAATCATCAAGATCTGATTCATCCTCCAGCTCCTCGTCGTCATCTTCGTCAAATGAGCCGCCATTGACATCGATGTCGTCAAATGAGAGCGCCCGCCGGAGATTAGAACCGGGCTGCCGATAAGAAGGCGGTAACGTCGGACGGAAAATTGATAAAGGGGAAGGATGAACAACGCTAGAAGCGGAGTCATTCGACGGCGTGGCGACGACCGGAGTTGGGGTGGAAGAAGCACTTCCGGCGGCTTTGGGGATATTACAAACATGACCTTTCTTGGGTTGCCCACATCGGCCACAGTTATAGTTCCCACGTTTAGGACCTCTCTTGATAGCCTCCGAGATCGGAGTGGTGGCTCCGCCGGGGGTGACCGGATGTGGCTGAGGGGCGGGCATTTTTCACTTTTCAGGGTGGGGGAAAAATGGGTCAGTGAAACGAAGAAAGAGAAAAGGCAAATCTCAAGGCATGAAAAAATGGCTCCTACATTTTGTGTATATAAATATGTTAAGATAGCATTTTTGGATCAGAGGAGAAGGAGGGAAGACTTTAGATTTTGGGGGGAGCGGCGAAGAAATAAAGCGCGCGGTTGCGGTCGGAAAGACGCGGGAGTTTTGGTGGGGTTTGGCGCCTTTGTTTTGAAGTTATTTTTAATTTGCGCGGAGCGGTTTTTTGTCTCTTTTTAATCGCTTTCTCGCCATGCAGATCGCACGGTTTGATTCTGTTCGGGTTGAAGCTTTTTACCTGAAGTTGACCACGTCGGTCGGACCAACTGCAAATGTGTAATAATACTAGTAATAAATTGTGACACTATACGATATAATTTCTTGTCGCCAAAAAATTTAAATTATAATTTGAAATTTATATTAATAATAATGTTATGAATCGCAATATAAGATGTGAAAAAAATTTACTTAAAACTAAAATTATATTACAGTGCAGACTTATATAAGTTATGCACAAATATTGTGTGACTTATTCATTTTGCAATTTACGTGACATGAAATTGATTAAAAATTTATGACTCATTAAAATTTTGTTGAATTTTTTATTTATTAAAATTTTGCTGAAAAAATTTTAAAACTCCTAACTTACAACAAGTCAACAATACACGAACTGAAGAGGGTTAATCAAGAATCCATCCTCAAATCGGACCGAATTTCGGTCTGAACATAACTATGCCTATTTGACTCTATGCAAAGTTGCAAACCGAAATGTATGTATTCATATTTAGAAGTTTTGAAAATAATTTTTATAAAAAAAAAAATTAAAATACCTATATTATTACATTTCAATGCAATATTACGCATGCCGTGCACATCATTCCTACTAGATTATACGGATTAAATTGTGATTAAATTCCGTATCTCGCGCGTGCCGCCTAGTGCAGATACATTCAGTGAACCACTTGGTCAAAATAGTGAGAAAAAAATATCATTGCAGATAATGATAATAAAAATCACTAACTTGCTAATCAAAAAACGTTTAGTCCCCTATTTATGCCTAATCATTTCTTTCATCATTTTTATTATGGTAGCTTTTATTCCGGAACATCTCCGAAATAATATGTCAATTGTATGAAGCGCGTACTTCAAGCTTATTATTCTCTGTCTCCAATCTTTGGTTTTAAAGCACACTTAAGGTTAAGGGACACGTATTTCGAGAATGTAATCTTTATTTGGTGGTTAAATTTTAAGTTGAATAATAGTAGTAGTCGTATAATTTTTTGGAGATCGTTATTTGGTGATGACCGAATTCTATTTAGGTTACTCCCTCCATTTTAAAATATATGTCGTTTTAGGATTTGGTGAATTTTTTTAAAATATATGTCGTTTTCACAAATAGATGCACATTTGACCATTTTTTACCAATATTACCCTTGCATTGAAAATGAAACAATATTTCTAATGAATTTCTATTGGTTTGTGATGAATTGTATAGACAATAAATAAGGATATTTTTGTATTTTAACTACATTAATTAATGTGTTATTGGCTTTGATGATTTCTCCATAAAGACATATAAAAAAAAATAGAGGGAGTGTGTTTTTTTAAAAAAAAATTATTACTTCGTTACGTTGTAAAAAAACACACATACACACACTTCATTCGCACCTTGTTTATGAATAAAATAATTCACAACTTAGAAACGTTTAGTAATAAAAATTTTATGTGAAAAGTGAGACTTTTATATACCTACTACTTACAAATAGGTAATACTCTTTTTCGTTTGTTCTTTTTATATGACACCAAAACTTTTGTTTATCTCGTAAATAGAATTATTGCATGTATATTTCAAGACGACATTGAAGTACTAAAACCCAAAACAACATTTTAAAGATTCAATTAACGCCTTGGTATTTAGGAAAAAAAAAAAAAGAAATAAAGAAAAAAGTACCCGGTGATGAAATGGAATTACTGAGAATCGCATTAAGAAAACGAGAAGCAGAAATAAATTAGAATCCGAGGCCGGCTGAAAAAGAAGTCAGCTAATGTAATTGTTGTTGGTCAAAGGAAAAAACACCCAAAAAAAAGAAAAAAGTAGTAAATAAATAAAAACATAATACTGCAAAGCTCAATATATTTTATTGGTGTGCAAGCTGTTGTCATCATCCTCCTTGAATATGGTATAGTGTGATTCATAACATTGGATACTGCTTACTCAACCGGTCCATTATCACCGTAATCAGGTATATAAAAATGTTACTATTTCTGTATCAAAAAAATAGTTCATATTAAGTTTTCAAATTTGTACTAAAAATAGTAAAAAATTCAAAACTTAATGTGGACTATTTTTGTGGGACGGAAGGAGTAAAAATTAGCGGTTCCAATATCCAAAAAAAAAAAAGTCAATACTCCCTCCGTCCCAAAATTATTTTCCAGTTTGAGATTTCACTTTTAGTAAAATTTGAACTAAAAATAAAAACTCAAACTGGACAATAATTATGGGACGGAGGGAGTAGAAGTTACTGATGATAATATAATTCAGAACGGTTGCTCCATTAATCTGTTGGGAGGGTATTTTTAAGATACATAACTGTACCGTAATCATATCCTGGTTTCTAAGATTACTGGTAAAATTATGGGAAATGGTTGATAGGTAAGATAGGTTCCAATAATTTTTGGCGTAAATGAGGTGGCATTTTTAGCTGTTGGATCTAAGCTTAGTGACCAATGAACAAGATACATGTGATGATGCTGATGTCTCCTGCAATCCACGTAAGCCCTGGCTATAGAAAATGATAGGTTAATTAAATAAATAGATAACCGGTAGGCTCGATTTTAGTTTGATTCCCAACCAAAACACTGAATCGTGAATTTTATTTTATTAATTCTTATGTCCCAAAATTATTACTCCCTCCGTCCCATAATTATTGTCCAGTTTTACTAAAATGAAAGATTTTATTTTTTGTCAAACTTAACTATATTTTACCTTAAACAACCGCATATACCCTACATAAGTAATTGTTTAACCACTAAGATTTTATGGATAATATTTTTTACTAAGGACAAATGTGTAACTTGATCCAAAAAAAGTCAAATTGGACAATAATTTTGGGACAAAATTTTTTAGGCAAAGTGGACAATAATTATGGGACGTAGGGAGTATCAAGTTTTAGATTTCACTTTTAATACAGTTTGAACTAAAAATGGAAATCCAAACTGAGGGAGTATTACTTTTTGTATTATTAATCCTGATTAACATACATGTAAAATAAAAAGATGTAATAGCCTTTAAGCAAGATACGTTTTACTGCCACGTATTGTACACAAAATGGAGGCGTCATGAGTGACGGATCAAAGATCTATGTATATTAGATATACGCTAATTTTTAGTAAATTTTATACTTCTAAAATATTGTAATATTATTATATATTTTTGTGTATCTCACACTCTTTCTAAAATTTATAATTTTGCTATAGGTACATGGAAGATGCCACTGAGATTAACCCTTCCCAATAAAAAAAAAAAAAATTGTACTCTTTTCATCCCAAAATTATTGTTCAATTTTGATTTTTATGTTTAGTTTAAATTGAACTTAAAATGAAAATCTAAATTAGAATAATTTTGTGACAAAAAAAAGATATATAATTCTCATTCAATCTCTTAGGATTATTTCAACTTCTTCCAACTGGCCTTTGTTGATCCGCTATCATTCGGGTGAAGTTGTCCACCTCCAATCAGCTCTATTTGATACTATATGATCAGAATGGTCATTTGAACTTAACTCCATAACTCCAGTTAATTGTAGTGATGAAGTATTCATTCTTTTTTTTTTTCTTTTCTTTTTTTGGGTAAAATGAAGTATTCATTATCGGATTAGAAAGCATTTACTACATATCTACTCCATCATGATTAATGATCAAACCTTCAACGCTCATCAATGTTGTTCTTGCGGCTTGTTTTTTTTTTTTTTTTCCTAATCATTGTTTCGGTTGTTGTTCCCACATATTTGATGCATGAACACAATTTTTGTTTGGGTAAGTGAAGGTAAGCCCAGATATCAAATCCATGTTACATTCTGGCACCGCATACACACGGGCCTCATTAATCACGGACAGGCTTGGATCAAATTGAATCACAAAATACAAACATCTTTTCGTCTCCCCTCACGATGATTCTTATTTTCCCGGGGGAGAATAGGAGGAAATGTAAACGAAGCGTCACACAACAGATTTCTTCTGCACATTTCATGAATTTTGTGAAGTTCTTCCTCCCAATCGTTATTTTATAAGGTATTTTCATCGTCCTAAATTTTATTTATTATATGTATGTTTTCAATTGAAAATAAATCCTTAAAAATATTTTATAATAATCGAAAGAATACAGTAAATGTGAAAATATAATTTTAACATTTTATTTAAATTAGAATAACATAATAAATAAAATTTACGAGAAATTAAAATGCGTTATAATAAAACTGGATTGATTATTGGAAAAAAAAAACTACGTTCTGTTTCTTTTTCTTTCTTTTTTTTTATGTTGCACCTATTGGTGTTTTAGAGGTACCTTAAACTATTACAACTGAGTGTTGAGCCTAATGGGTAAGAGGTAGTATTACTATGAAGAGACTCTATTCACGTGCGCTTCTTGCTTGGTATATCTGGTCCTCCATGACAGATGATGGCAGACCTCCCGCCAACTTAAGCTAGTTGATGGTGACTATATGTTTCTTCCCCCAGTTGCCTATTTTCAGCATTCGTGGTAGGAATTAAACTCTCAATCTCGCGGTTAAAGGTACCATGCTCTAACCATCAGGTACGACTCAATTACTTGTTTCAAAAGTAGAGTCTTGAACAAGAAGGAAGTACGGTATGTTATTAGACAGATTTAGCGACTGTATGCAGGTGTTTGGAGTTCATTAGCGAAAAAAATCTTCATAATCTTTTTAATTTTTTTTCTTTTGAATTCCGAAAAGCCAGCCATCACAAGGTTAGTCTAAATTCATTATTCAGAATACTTTTTTGTAGTGGTGTGACAACGACACGAAACTTATTACAATTCACACTATTAAATTTATTAAGCGTCTATCATGATTATTATTATCCCAATAATTTTTTTTTTGGTTTAGAACACTATCATCCCGAGATTGGTACTACAACGTAGATAAATAAAATACTCCCTCCGGTCCTTATTATAAAGTATTTTGATTTGGTCATAGATTTAACATATGATGTCTTTTTAATTGGAAAAAAATATTAAAAATATATTTTTCGCATTCGTTGTATTATCCTAATTATTATGAAATGTTTTTAAGATTTTTATTCCAATTAAAAAAACATTTCAGGTGAAACTTAGAAAGTTAGAACAAAATCAAAATGACTTATAATAAGAACCGGAGAAGGGACAAGGAAATGGCCAAACTGCCATCGGGATAGCTGCGAAAACGACAAAACCTCTTCAGTCTTCATGTTTTACTGAAATGATTTTTTTTAAAAAATATCTTTTTATTTTCTTAAATACAAATACTCACGGATAATCAAATTACTATAAGAAAGATCCAGGAAGCCAGCGCATTGTCTAACTACTCCGTAGAGGATAACCGAGAAGAAAAAACAATTTATATGTAACAGCACGTGGAAAATGCCGATATTTAAATTAAAAAAATTGTTTTGGCCATTCAATGCATGTGCATGCATTAGGAACAGTTTGACTGAGCATATATGTATTTCAAAAAAGGTATAAATAGAAGTGGTTATGATTCATTCATGTTAAAATTCTCTGTACAATTTTCATAAATCATTATCTTTTTTTTCTTCCTGATATAAATCAATGAGATTTCACAATAGTTATGGTTTATAGAAATTGCGAGTTGATAGTTTTTTCTTTTTTAATATTAATTTATCCCAAATTGTCTTATCTTTATCACTCGATTAAAAAGATTGCCGATCGAGATTAATCATTATCTTGAAGAAAATAATTTTGAAAGACCGATTTTTGGACCGGTCTGTGTATAATAATATGCTAGTTTGTACTACCAAAAGTACAACTCAGATTGTCACCAGAGTTCCACAAATTGGAGACAAACGCGGGTACCACTAATTATAAATATATGTGTGAGAGTGAGTAGCAAAAACCAAGATTGGTTAAAACTTTAAATATTAGTATTAACTTCCCTTCCCTTGCACATGAGTTTCGTATGTTTAGATATTTTTTAGTGTATATTTTTAAGTGTTTTTTATTTGACTGTATTAAAAATGTAAAAAAAGTATACTAGAATGAGACAATTATTAATTTTGATGAACTGCATTATTTTAATCTTAGAAATGGGGTTTGTCTCTTGTATTTCCATAAATTAGGCCGATCAAATTGGTTAGTTATCTGAAAATGGGGTAATTATTCGACTTATTTTAAATTTTCCAAAAATTTGTAGTATTGGCGGTAAACTATAGATACACAGTACGTATTGACTACTTACTTGATTGATTCATTTCGCTCATTCTTATGTGAAAAAGGAGAAATTACAAACTTGCGTACTAAAAGTTTATATTTACAAGTGGTGCATTATATATCTTTTCGATCTTTATTTTCAGGGTAGAGTTAGACCCCAAGAAAGTGATGGAGAAAGATTTTGAATATTTATAATTTAATGTACTCGTCACTTAATATTATTATTAAGTTAACTAGGACAAAATATAATTTTCTTAAAAAACTCAAGAGATGAAAACAAATATGGAGTATTTTTATTTTATTTTTTATTTTTCCCAACTGCCACCTATGTGCCTCTGTCTCTTTTGTTAAACTTGTTAAACTAAGCAATAAATAGAATATAAATTAGAAGGAAGAAGTATGTATAATCTTTTTTGGAGAAACCATTCCAACATTGATCATACCAGGGGTGAAGGGGATATGAGAAAATAGTCAAAAGCGATTGGAATTGGTCAAACCATAGTGTGAATATAAATCACAGCTCCAGCTTTAACCGAATTTGAAGAAACCCCATAATTTTATTTATATTTATAAAAAGTTATGGAAGAAAAATAGAGTGTTGACGACTTGAGATGCCAATGTTCAGGAATTTCACCCGGACGACTGAGAGAGTGCGAAGTAAATAGCACGTTTTTCACTATTTTTTGGAGTTTCATGAGCTTGGGAAAGGCTGGGATGGAGGCACTTTCAGACACCACGAAACACAGCATGGTGTCCATGTGTGGACCGATGGGGATTGAGGAGTCTTCGTTAACCAATGCTCAAAAGTAAGAAGAAATTGGCCTGTGGAAGTTAACAAATACTTTTGGATAAATTAATTTTGTTACATATACACGAAATAATGTTAGTTTTGTTGAGGGATGTTGAGGATCATGTGGCAAGGATTATGAATCCCACATCGGAAGTACGAGAACATGTGAATCAGTTAATAAGTAAGGTGGTCTCAGAACCCATCAGCTTGAGCTTTTGAGTTCAGATGGGTCTTATCTTACTTATTGGGCTCCATGTCGGGTTTTCTTCTCCAGATAAATCCCCAACAGTGGTATCAGAGCCCAGGTTGGGCCAGTTGGGTGGGTGATTTAGCCCAAATTATCTCGGTTGATCTAACTGAACGCAGGCAATCAAAGGCTCACTACGAGCGGAAGCGTATGGATGGGTGGCCCAATTACTCAGGTGGAGTACAGATTTGGGCTTGTCAAGATAATTTGGAAGCCCGATTTGGAAATTGCCCATGACGGAGGAGAATGTTGAGGGTCATGCCCAGTTACTCAGGTGGAGTACAGATTTGGGTTTGTCAAGATAATTTGGAAGCCCGATGTGGAGATTGCCCATGACTGGTGAGAATGTTGAGGGTCATGTGGCAAGGATTATGAATCCCACATCGAAGGCATGAGGACATGTAATCAGTTAATAAGTAAGGTGGTCTCAGAACCCATTAGCTTGAGCTTTTGAGTTCAGATGGGTCTTATCTTACTTATTGGGCTCCATGTCGGGTTTTCTCCTCCAGATAAATCCCCAACAGTGGTATCAGAGCCCAGGTTGGGCCAGTTAGGTGGGTGATTTAGCCCAAATTATTTCGGTTGATTTGATTGAACCCAGGCAGTTAAAGGCCCACTACGAGCGGAAGCGTATAGATAGGCGGCCCAGTCACTCAGATAGAGTACAGATTTGGGCTTGTTAAGATAATTTGGAAGCCCGATGTGGAGATTGCCCATGAAGGGGGAGAATGTTGAGGGTCATGTGGCAAGGATTATGAATCCCACATCGGAGGTATGAGAACATGTGAATCAGTTAATAAGTAAAGTGGTCTCATAACCCATCAGCTTGAGCTTTTGAATTCAGATGGGTCTTATCTTACTTATTGGGCTCCATGTCGGGTTTTCTTCTCTGGATAAATCCCGAACAAGTTTGACACTCTAAACTCTAATGCTTTCATGTCCTGCAAAAATAATAATTCGCATTCTTGAACTGTACTAAAGATTATGATATGAGCTATTTTTTCGAAAGATAAAGACTAACCAAAGAAATTAAATAAGCGCGGAATATTGGAGGAAAGTTTTAATCCATCCATTTCAATAATACGGGACAAAATCTTAAAAAATGCTAAAAAAAAAAATTAAAAAAAAATAGTTACATACTCATAGTGACACAACACAATTTAGCGCCATATATGTTAGTTGCAATTGTATATATACACAAAATACAAGTAGTCTTCCCGTCCAGTAAGGAGATAGCCTTGGGGTGAGCGATCCAGTTCATACAGAGACCTTACTTCTTCTTATTTAATTTAATCTACTTGTCCTTACAAAGTGTGTACTCAACCACAGCCAATTCAATCCACATCGAATCCTGCTTCTCTGTGTATTAATCTGTATTTATAACTTCGATTAGACGCCATTATTAAGAAGTTTTCAGAGGGTCTGACTTCTTCATTTCAGTTGCAGTTGAAATGGCTATTTCTCTCTGCAAAGCTGCTCTGACCTTCAAAACTTCTATCCATCATCATCATCAAACTGATGAAATCTGGAAAGGAGTTTCGGGATTTCCCCTGGAAAGAAGTATGAGATCATCAGAGTCATCATTGATTACAAGGGCTGCTTCCAAAATCGACAACTCCTCCTCCCAACAACTCTCGTACATCACAAAAGAGTTTCAGAAGGAATTCAGTCTGGTGGCTTCTGCTGACTTCGATTATCACGAAGAACAAGATCGTAGTTCATTATTACAGGTTGGTGGAGATGGAGATGATGATGATGATGATGAATTGGCTGAACGTTGGAGACAAATCCACGGGGAGGATGATTGGGCGGGTATGCTTGACCCGTTTGACCCGCTTCTTCGGAAAGAGCTAATCCGTTACGGAGAGATGGCCCAAGCTTGCTACGACGGGTTCGACTTCGACCCGTTTTCGATTTACTGCGGCAGCTGTAAGTACCCTCGCCGGAAGTTCTTTGAGGAGCTCGGAATGTCCCGGTACGGGTACGATGTCACCCGGTATCTTTATGCTACATCAAACATTAATCTCCCCAATTTCTTCAAGCAATCTCGGTGGCCTAAAGTGTGGAGCAAGAACGCCAATTGGATCGGGTACATATCGGTTTCAAACGATGAAATGTCGAAAAAATTGGGAAGAAGGGATATTAGTATAGCTTGGAGAGGGACGGTGACGCAGTTGGAATGGATTGCCGACTTGATGGATTTCCTCCGGCCGATTAATTCCGATAAGATCCCCTGTCCCGACAAAAGGGTCAAGGTTGAATCCGGGTTTCTGGACCTCTACACCGACAAAGACGAAAAGTGCCGTTTCTGCAGGTTTTCAGCCCGGGAGCAAATTCTGGCGGAAGTGAAAAGACTAATGGAAATGTACAAAGACGAAGAACTGAGTATTACGATTACAGGGCATAGTTTGGGAAGTGCTCTGGCGATTCTGAGTGGATACGACATTGTTGAAACGGGTATTAACGTCCGGCCGGATACTACCGCCGTTCCGGTCTGCGTTTACTCGTTTTCCGGTCCCAGAGTTGGGAATGTTAGGTTCAAGGAAAGGTTGGAGTTGCTGGGGCTTAAAGTGCTCAGAGTGATTAACGTTCATGACATTGTACCAAAATCTCCCGGTTGGATTTTCAACGAAACTATCCCGCCGGCGGTGATGAAGATGGCCGAAGTTTTGCCGTGGTCGTACTCTCATGTCGGAGTTGAGCTCGCCCTGGATCACAACAACTCGCCGTTTCTGAAACCCACCGGCGATCTCTGTGCTGCTCATAACTTGGAAGCTCACTTGCACTTGCTTGACGGGTTAGTATTTTTCCTGGCTATTAAATCATATCCATTGTTTCTATTTCTGTTCTTACTAGTTGAGCAAATTAACATGATTATAGCACATTTTCAAGACTTATCTTTTTCATTGTATCGTCAATGTGGTTATCTTAATTTTGCCTTCAAGAAGGAAAAACATGTTAGAAAAATGGTCCATCTGATTGAATCCGATATTCTCAAGTGATTTTCAGTGTTTTCCTTAGAGAACCTAAAATTAATTAGTGTGGTTGAATGTCGCAATCAAATGTGATTAACTTGCTGAAGTGAAATACAGTTGTGGCTTAAATTGGATTCAAACACTACTGTGTGAGTGTGTGAAGGCTGAATAAGCTTTTCCAGGTTGATTTTTCGTCCCCAAAAAAACAAGTTGAACGTGTGTAGGAAAAGGACAAGTGATATCAAACAACCCAGAAAGTGCTTCAATGAACACAATCTGGGGTATGAATGGAAACATTGCAGCAGAAAATCTAACAACCTTTTGACCCAAAAAAATGAAGAAAATCTAACAGCTTTTTTTTTTTAATAATTATTTTAAAAATATGTACATTATCCTCATCTTCGAAACCAATAATGGAATAATCCTTTCGAGTGACAAACCTCTCCATAAAATCTTACAACCTTTAATAAAGCATCTTTATTATTAGGCTTCCATTGCGAATAATATTGGACCATGTATTAGATCTCCATCACTCCATGGACTTGACTCATCTTTCTCTTTCACCACGTTTCTTTTAAAACTAATCAAGTTGACTAGGCTACTTTCCCATATAAAAAAAAATTATAAAAAAAAAGAAGAAAAAGGCTAATTTCCCATTTGCGATGACATTTTTCTTCCCTTTCTAATTTTGGGTATGGAAACTTTAATGCAGATACCATGGAAAAGGGGAGAGATTTGTGCTCGCAACCGGAAGAGACATTGCTCTGGTTAATAAATCGTGCGATTTCTTGAAGGATCATTATTGTATTCCACCATGTTGGAGGCAAGATGCGAATAAAGGGATGGTAGTAAACAAGGAAGGCAGATGGGTTCAAGCTGAACGCAGGCTGGAAGATCACCCTAAAGACATCCACGTTCATCTTCATCAACTTGGTCTTGTTTACTCTTCAAATTCATGATCTATCTAGATTTAAACGTGAATACCTATTTATCAATTTACTGAACTTCTTATAATCAACTGATTATTTAGTTTCATTCAATGAATGAATTGAAGAAGGCTCTGGGAATCAAACCAGAGAAAGAAAGCAAAATGTAACATCCCCATTCTCCCCCTTTGTTAATAGATGATGGTACTTAGGAGCCGTTTGTTTAGTGGGAATCGGATTCAGGATTTGGATTCAGAATTGAATAAAATGTTTGGTTAGTTGGATTCATGATTCCCGGGAATGGCTGAATCCGAAAGATCCATTCCCACCTCACCCCCCTTCATTTGATTCTGAATTCTTTTCTGTTTTTTTTTTTTTTTAAATTTTCTTTTAATCTGTCTTCTTTTTTCTCCCTCCTCCGTCCTTTCACCTCCCACCCGCCACCTCCTTTCCCGTAAACCTACCACCACCATAGCCATTTCACGGTCTCTCTCCCACACACAAAGATTAGAAAATAAGCAAAATCACAATCTGAATACATAAGATGAACCTATTTTTTATGTAAATTTGAAGTTATTGCATTCATAAAGGGAGAGAGATGGAGCTTGTGGGATAATTGAAGTTTTCTTTTTCTTTTTCTCCCCCCTCCTCCGTCCTCCCACCTCCCACCTGCCACCTCCCTTCCCAACATCTCTCTTTCCTAATTCAATTACTTCTGTCCCATCATCTCCCGCCGCCCGCCGTCGCCAGATCTGCACACCTACACCAACAACAATAAAAAGTAAATCTGTGAAATAATTACCAATTGATAGAAGATTGACATCAACAAGAAAGTCAACAATTTGACAAAAGTTTCAATGGGCAGCAAGGATAAAGACATGATCCGGAGTAAGATTTGAGCAAAAAGGAGGTAGAGTAGAAGATTCGTTTAGGTTGGTATGTGATTGTGATGGTCGGAAGACCGGAAAACAGAGAGGGTGAAAATAATTTTTTATTTTTTATTTTAATTATAATCCAATCCAAACTTTTAAACCAAACGGTGGTGTTGGATTCCTGAATCTGTAAGAATTTGAAACAATCCATATCCGTTTCCTAATCCATTTCCAAATCCGTTTCCAGGTGACAAAACAAAGGCCTCCTTAATTTCTGTTAGACCTGATTGGTTTGCTCTAATTTAACCATCAAATCCCGGTCTTAATCAACTGTGATACGTCATTCAAACATGTTGTAGATAAGTCTTACGGGTGGGTTGCTGATGGGGCCTTATTAAACTGATGAAGGAAGAGTGCAGACATGACATAACTAAAGCCAATAATTGATCAGTGGTGAATGCAAAAACACTAACAATACAGTGATGTAACGTTGTTAGTTTTACTGGAACGAGACACTGTAACATTGGGGGTGGGGGGGGAGCAACTGATGCAAAACGAACAAGCCATCTGGACTTCAAACAGATTTTTTCTCATCACACTATTCATTTTTATTTTTAATCAAACAGAAAAAAGTCCCGGCGCAGCAACTGATGGTTTAAATTTTAAAGTGATTACATCAAAATTTCAAGGGATTTTCTGTTCTAAAACGACTATTAATTAATTTAAGGTGTAACTATATTCCCTCCGTCAAAATAAATAATGGCGGAAACTCAGAATGTGTGGCCTCTTGGTGAGTAGGTGGGCTTTGTGGAGTCCATTGGGTTTCCATTTTGCCAATAACAGTGGCCTAAGAACGAGTGACGGTACTCTCTGGAGTCTAGAAGTGTCTCTCTAATTGAACAATAATGGCGCAAATCCGGGACCTTTGACCTAGATAACGACCACAGATGAGCACCAAAGTACGCAGAAATAATTACAAAGAACCATGCGCCATAAATGAAGCAAATTGACATTTTCTTTGGAAGGGGAACGGAGGGAGAATGATTCATCATTTGCAAACTACAATGAATCCGAACCAAAGACAGTTGGGAGTTAGAGATTGGATGGTTCGTTCTAAAATTAATGCACCTGAAACAAGCCAAACAACTAACAAGAGGTTTGCAAAAATGATTCACGCTTGAATATAGTGGTGCTTTGTAGTTTTATACTATTATCACATCACATTTCCATTCAAGCTCCATTTCTAAGCAGAGCAATAGAAAGGCAGAAATGAATAGTGACAAGCACAAATGTCATATCAATTAAGAAGCAGATGCGGTGACAGGCAAAATTCTGTTGGATTGTTATTAAAACCTCACCTAATTACAGAATTCGAAATAAATATACATGTACTCATCCATGAGCACAAGTAACAAAACTCATTCAACAAAGAAGTCGTCACCGGCTTCAGCAAACTGTTAGTCTCCTAAACAGCCACAAAATGCGTATTTCAGGTACACTATTCACTGTGAATACTAATATCAATATGTGCACCCTCCACAGATCAAAGGACCATAACCATGTTTCAGACTGGCTGGATTTGAGTTTCACATTCCCAGTTTGCAGGGATGTATATTCCATCTTGGTCCCAGGTTAGCTGAACATTGACAAGGAAAAGGTCACCACACAGAACGAAACACTAGCAGAAAAAGAGTGAATTCACCACACAGAACGAAACACTAGCAGAAAAAGAGTGAAAATACAAGGAAAGAAAATAAAGTCACCAGCAAGAAAAATGGTGATAAATTAACTAGGGTTGAATAGACTGCTGGCTACATTTTGTTATTGTAAGAGGTGAACACATGCTTGAGAATGATAAGGGTCCCATAACACAGACATTTAGTGAAAACATCTCATCACATTTGTAAATCAGAAAACCTAAGAAGCATGTATGATGGCTGGCTTTCAAAGAAACCACGATCATTGATTCCTAATGCTATGAATGGCTCATTGCTAAAATCAGAATGGAGCCTCTGGTTGTGAAAGTTACAAAAGCAAAGAGGGAAAATAGCTTGAATTTACATCTATTTCTCAGAATAACATGGCAGTGTTCTAATTCAGTAACCAGAGGTATGCAAAACTGATGCTCTCCAAACTTGCTCAAATTCATAGGAACCGAAGCATTTTAAAAAACATAAAACACCATATTGACATAAGCTTTAAGCAGCTGAAGGGCAATTCTTGACTTTTAAAATTAGATCTACTGCAGAAAACATGGTGTTGATATCAAGAGACACTGTACTTAGACCCAGAGCAGAAAACATGGCATTGATATCAAGAGAAACTGTACATACCCCAATGAAAACAATAACTGCAACGCGATGGAATAGTTTCTTGCCATTCTTACATTTCAAACTCTGGCAGTAGATTGAATCTCGGAGTCTGCCTTTCCCTGAGGAATAAAAACATGAATCGCTTATAAAAACCTTAGCTATGCAAAACAGAATATAATGAAAACTAGGAACAGGAAACCAAAAAGAACCACCAATTTAAGTACAATGTCTCTAAGCTAGTAGTAGTTGCTGCTTTCCAACAAAGACAATTTCAAACTTGCTGTAAGTGACCACAAACATCAGCTAAAATAACTGAAGCACCATTTCAATTACTGACTGACCAAAGCTCCGATTAATAGAAACAAAGTTTTGAAGGGGCCTCAAATCTGTTGAGGTGGCTTTGCCTTTGGAAAAAGGTTCTCCTATTCCTATATACAACATCATTGTAAACAATAGATATTCATCAAAAAGCACTCTTGAAATCATAATGACTAAGCTCAAACATGAAGACTTAGTAAAGGATTTATGGCTTCTCTTGGACTAAAGGTAACCACATGGCCCTAGAATAAGAGACAACTACTTGGCGGGGCCTTCCGGAAAAAAAAAAAAAAATACCTCAGGCACACTACTTCGAATCTTCCGAGTAGGAATTCTCATTGTGACAAACTCCTCAGCTGCTGTTGGATGGATGCCTATTGTGGCATCAAAATCAGCTTTAGTCAAGCCAGCTTTCACTGCCACAGCAAAACCCTGGAGTTCCATGATAAAATTTTTTTTATATACAACTTCTTTTATTCTAAATATTGAGAAGTGATTCCACACAGTAAGGGAAGATGGTAACCTGAACTATTTCTGGAGCATCATCACCACACATGTGTAAACCAAGGACTTTATCTGTCTTCGCACAAACAATAAGCTTCATGAAAACACGATCAGGAAGACCAGAAAGGGTTGCCTTTAACGGCCTAAAATTTGCTGTGAAGACATCAACATCACCATGTTCTTGTAGAGCCTGCCGGATCCTTTCTACATTAAATGTAACAGAAAAATTTGACATTTAAAAGTAACAGTCACACCACAACTTGACTACCTGTTCTTCAGTCAAACCAACTTGGCCAATTGGTGGCTGGGAAAAGACAGCAGATGGTACAGCTCTATACAAGGGAACAAAAACACCTTTGATTGTCAAAACCATGCAGGAACTTTATCATACCATAAACTCAAAGAACTCTTCATACGTTTGTAGCCCATCAAACAAACAGAAAGATATACTGAGCACCTGTACTCTGGTCTGGTTGGCTCATTGGCAAAAAGAGTTTTTGCCAGAGCTGATCCCTCCATCAAAGCAACTGGGGTTAAGTTTACCCTATCAGTAACATCTCCAACAGCCCAAATTGATGGAACTGATGTACGAGAATATTCATCCACCTGATTGAACACAAATTAACCATACATTCAGGAATTGCAGTAGATGGTCTGATTGTTGGCAAGACTGCAGAAAGGAAAACGCATTACATACCTCAATTGCTCCATTTTTTGATATTTTCACTCCCACCTGCTGCAGTCCTAAATTCTGCCATGGCATTTAATATCTTATAATCTTAATAATAAATCAATGCTATATACAATCAGCAAATGCACTTCTACGCCAATCATGATGAAAGCAAGGGTTCCACACATGGTATGCAAGCATCCAAGATTTCTGAGAGAAGATAATAAACAACCAGGATACACTAAAAACTATGCATATATCCCACTATATTTGCTAAGACTGTAAAACCAATATCACATCCAAAATGGAAAGAACCAGGAAAAGTAAATAGAAGCTTAAATCTAGCCACCTGGCAAGGGCCCCAATCCCCTATAGATAATCACAAAGAAGAAAACACTAACCTTCGTATTTGGTCGACGTCCAGTGGCAAACATAATATGAGAGAAACCTTCAATTGCTCCTTTGTTTGTCTTCAATGAAAGTGATCCATCTGATGATTTCGAAATAGACAGGGGTGACTCTTCCGTGTGGAACTCAATCCCTCTCAATGACATCTGTTCTCCAACAAAATCTCTGATCTGCAAAATCAGAAAATGAAATTGTCTGCCATGCTTATCATATCTCTTGAAGTTTACTGATTAGGGCCCAGTCAAGTAATCTACCTCCTCATCAAATCCCCGTAAAACTTTCTTCTGTCTTATAAATACATGAACATCACTTTTCAAGCCGTTGAAAATACCAGCAAATTCGACAGCAATATAGCCACCCCCGATGATTGCAATTTTCTCAGGTTTTGAAGGCAAATCCAGAGCCTGATCAGAATCAATTGCAAATTCGCTCCCAGGAATATCTGGAATCAATGGGCGTCCTCCAACTGAAATCAATATGTTCTTCGCCGTGTAGAGTTTCCCATCCACGTCAACAGTGTGAGGATCCACAACCTGCAGCCATCAGAATTCAACAGAATCCTTTATCCACATTACAAGTATGCAAAATTTCTACCTTAAAAGCGATTTGGCACTAGAAATGATCACCTTTCCTCGCCCTTCAATTAACTGAACACCAGCATTCTTCAAGATGTTTTTGTAGATGCCAGTAAGGCGCTGCAGCTCTGCATTTTTATTTGCAATCAGAGTATTCCAATCGTGTTTGGGTTCCGTATCATAAGTCCAACCAAAACCGAAACTATCTTCAAAGTCATGAGAATATTTGGAAGCATAAACTAGCAATTTCTTGGGTACACATCCACGGAGCACGCACCTACATTTTACAACCAAATAACACCTTATTTAGCATTAAAATCTTCCTCTACATAAATCCACACCTCCAAAAGCCAAGAGCAAAATAAAAAAGGAATGAAATGAATAAAAACCTTGACTGGAAACCCCGAGGACAAACTAAGCGTAAAATGCAATGATCAGACTTCACCGAATGAGATACAGGGCAACGAGCAGGAAAATTACGCAAATATAGAAGAAGATAAAACTAATTGAGGTAAACAATTAAATTAGAAACATTACGTTCCGCCTACGCCACCGGCAGTATCAGAGGAGATAGTGGAAAAAGGAAGCTCGCAAACGGCAACGGAAGCACCGAAATTGGAAGCGAAGCGCGAAGCTCTGACGCCGCCGCTACCAGCTCCAATAGTGAAGAGGTCGAAGTCGTAATGGCGGGAAGGCTCCGAGCCGACACCGTTGGTGGACTCGGCTCTGGTGATAGTGGTGAAGCACCGCCGTTGTCGCTGGCCTTGAGAAAACGAGGGCCTAAATCGTCGGCCGCCGACGTTAATGTCCCGGAACTGAAAAGAGGGAAGAATCGGAAGCTTTTTGCAGAGGGCCAGGGTTTGAAAAGAGAAGGTGGAACTGAACTTGGGACTGCTAATCGACGTCGCCATTTTTCTTCTTCTATCTTTCACAGAATCTTTACCTGGAAAGCTCGAATTTTTTATACCTTTCCAACTCGTGATTTCTTTTTTCTTTTTTCTATCTTTTTCAGAAAAAGAAATTATAATCTCCCAATTTGAAAAGTAGTATAGTAGAAGACTAGAAAGTAGTGTTTGTTTTCGTTTTTGTTTGATAAGGGGTATGTGCTTACGGTTTAAATCCAGTTTCTAGTAACCACTTTCAAATTACCGCTGTATATTGCTGTACGACATATATTGATTTTTCTAGGCTTTATTAAACTTTAAAGGCAGATTGTAACAATATTATCAATAATTGTTTTGGCAACAAAAAAACAATACTCCCTCCGTCTCATAATTATTATCCAGTTTGGATTTTCATTTTTAATTCAAATTGTACTAAAAGTAAAATTTCAAACTGAATAATAATTTTGATACGGAGTACCAATTTTGTGGATCCATTTCAATTCCTGGGTTTCGGAAAGACCCTTCACAAATCGCAATATCAATTTTAGAATGTAAAAATACCACTGCAGAAACCTAATTAGTAAAGAGCTCATAGACAGCATGAATCGGAAGTTTTTAGATTAAAACACTGAGAGTACCAGTAAAACTCTGAAAGGTTCTACTCTGAATACTTGACCTAAAAAGGTAACAGAGAATGAATGGATATAAGGGGGTCTTATAACATCTTTGCTTCATCCACTCACATATTCGCAGAGTACCGAAATTGCTGCCGCAGACATCAGATACTTTGTCGTCAAAATCTTCAAACATCTAACATAATTCAAAACCTTGCAAAACTCAAACCCACCATGAAATTGGACCCAGACCATCGCAATCAAGAAATCCCTGCCAATACAAAACGAACGTTATATGCAAATTCATTATTTGCCCCCCAACTCTAAAAGAAGCATTACTTCAGCCAAAAAATCTGAACGACTAACTGGCTAAGTACCAAAAGACACGCAATGAATATAATAAGCCACTTCCACGACATTCAAATTCTTGGGGTGGTGGGACAATGTATAATGCCACACTTACCATGATTTCCATCGGGGCAAACGGTTTTTTCGATCTACTTTTTTGCTCATTTTTTGAACTACTTTCTTCCTCATTTTTTGAACTGCTTTCTTCCTCATTTTTTGAACTACTTTCTTGCTCAAGGGGTACTTTGGGATATCTAACATCATGAACCCGAAGCCTGATCTGCATTCAAGCATCACAAAAATCAACTTCCAAGTACACAACATGGTGTTTTAATTGATGAACCAAATGGTAGACATGAAATTACAAAACGCAGATATAAAAAACAAACAAACAAACCTCGTCTAAATTGTCTATAGGAAACTTTTGTCCGTCCCCATAATTCCACATCCACCTGACTTTCCCCCTGTAATGAGCATACGCACCCATATAAATTGTATGGCATGAGTGCGTGGATTATCAAATAAAATCCATCTCATAACAACAAAAATATACAGTATATACTAACTTATTATCTGGATCAGTTTCAGAACACGAGCCTTGTGGCAACTTCGATACAGGCACATGTATATCATCAAAAAATCCGAGCGATACTGTCAGCATGAAAGCAGGAATCATGAAATTATTAATAATCATCTAACAAATATTTATCCACTAATTAAAGAATAACCAGCCCCCAAGGAGATAAATGTATCAGCAGCAAGAGAACCAGGTATCAAAAGACATAGCATTTCGCATACATACATTTTAGACCTTCATCGGTAGAATCTATAAGTCTTCCAGCGATGACCTCCCCCACAAAGGGGCAAAAAATTATCAATCTGAATTTGACCTGCCAGAAAAACAAAACTAGCATAAGAAACACTTATACATGCTAATACTGAAATTCAGTTTGCTCTCTTCAAGCATATTTGTTTATTCTCATGACCTGTCATTCATTCTATCTCTAGGAAAAATTTACAATCATCAAGTTCAAGAAAGGCGACAACAATCCTCAGTTAGACAGTCCCACCCTTAAATTGAGAAACTGGTCGACCACTTAGAAGGCTACTGAACTTTAACACGCTGATCATAAAGACCCATCAAGCCAACACCCAAAAATTCAGCAAATTAAGGTATTAATAATATATAAAGTAAAGTAGACAGACCAGAGGATTGCATTGAACTACTGAAGCACACAACAAGGACGCCATAAAAGGAATGCTCAAAGGCGAGCAGGAGGCAAAGTAAAAAAAAAAAGTTTTAGATTACTCACACGGCAACTGAAAAGTGATAGAAAGAGAAACCAACAAAAAAAAAAAAAAGCCCAATGCAAAAAGAATACCGTATATGTCGAAGCACCATCTCCTGGAAAGACAAAGCCACCATCAATAGAGCGAATATCATATATAGAGATACAAAGCCCCAGGTAAGCAATCACCTTGACAAACAAAAACAACAAAAGAGAATGAATTTAGATAATAGTCAGATAATCCTCTTAGGTAATACAAGAAAGCAAAAAAATACTAAAGACAATACCTTGTCTACAAAGAGACTCTCGAGTTCTCCCTTGATTGCTTCAGCAAGAGGACGATCGAGGCGATGAGGAGGCAATCTGAATGTATGCTCAATTTCGCTTAAGCGGAACATCTCCCTTTGAATCTAACTGGAGACTTTTAACACCGTGGTGCAGCTTCCACCTAAACCAAAATGGAAAAGATGACTATCTAAAGTTGTTCTTAAGTACACCAGATTGATTTTTTCAAAATAGACTCTCACTCCTTCAAGCATAACGAAGGCTCAGGACTTAAAACCTTTTCAAAAACCAACAGCCCAAAACATAATTACTCCCACAGCTTAGTAAACAGAATCAAACACGTGCATTGTATGATTTGGAAAATAATCAAACACGTTATAGACGTCACATGCCTAACAAAAGTCACCCCCTGCCCCCAACACACACACACACACACATACACAGAAATAATCCACGGCTCGACTGAATGTATGAGGGGAACTTGCATAAGCAACATGCGAAGGGATACTCAGGTAACAATCGAGACAGCAATTTGAGAACCCGTACCAAATTAGCTTGATATCAGCGAAAGTTATGAATGCCAAAGATAATTGAGAACGGCCAGAGTTGTGTTCGTAAGTGAGTCTCGTAATCGCGCGTCTTCACCCTCGGGCCGTAAAAATTTAATTGGGCTCCGGAAGCACGGAAAATGGCGGTAATGACGCGGGAGCGAAATTCCGAAGATTCTTCAACCTGTTTTTTGTTTTTTAATTTCCTCTTCTTCTTCTACCTAATGTTGATTCGGAGTGGGATTGATCAAGAGCTGCTTCCAGTTGGTGGCGGAGACGATATTCCAACGCAGCCCACAAACACACGATTCCCACAGCGGTGAATCAATGTTCAAGCATTAGGAAGAAAATTATCGAAAGCACAAGCAGGCAGAGGTGGGCGAAATCAAACAGAGATAGTCCCGAATTTCTGAACCCCCTAAGTGTTTTATTTTTGGTCTTTGTTTTTTTTCTTTGGTTTAGGGTTTATTGAATAGTGTTAGGTTTTTGGAATTATAATGGATATTATATATATATATCTTACTATATTAGAAACAAAAACCTCCCTTTCAAACACCTCATATGATTGCCACATGGCATGTATAAAATATTAAATTGCCCTTTTGTTTAACCATAACTAAATTACTAAATCTCCCTTTGCACTTTACGTGACACGTTTTTTTTTTTTAATTTTTTCTTTATGTTTCATTCAACTAAAATGGTTTTTTAAATTGAATTGATCAATTAGGTTTTTTGTTACAAAGTGTCAATTTTGTTTTAAGCGTATATTCTTCGGATGAACCTTATTACAAAGCTATTAAAAATCTCCAAAACTAAGTATTGATTTGACACGACCAATGGAGAACGTCAATAAATCATCTTACTAATATTTAAATTTATTAGGATACTTTTATATTTTATCTAACATTTACTCCAACACATATATTCGATTACGCTATTTATTTAATAAGTAACACTTATAAAACATTTCTAAAACATACATGGCGAAATACAATTTATTTATTTTTTTTGCGAAATACAAATATTTCTATGATCACACTTATAAGACATTTCTAAATCCTTCAAACATTTCTAAAATATATCGCTCCAAATACAAAATTTTATTTTTTTCAAATATAAATATTTCTAAGATCTACAGATAGACTGGGCTAGGGTCGCGCATTGCGCGACCAGACATCACTAGTATATCTAGAACCTCGCACCATCCTCATAAAAAAAAGCACAACAATAAATTCCCATTATAATTCCAAAAACCTAATACTATTCAATATATATATATATAATCGTTAAATTTTTTTAGAAAATCTCCTTTATTTATATAGTAAATCCTGTCAATATCATAAATTAATAATTAACTTAAAAAAACAAATTATTGTAAATATACTTAAGTAAAATATGCGTTATTCATGCTTATTAATCCATTATATAGAAGTGGTATTGAGATTTGTTTCAAACACAATTGATTTGGATGGTAAAGATAATAGAAAATTACGTACAATATTCTTTTTTAGAAAACTCTTTAATTTAATAACTTATTAAATTTTGATAATTTACTATATTAATAGTTTTTGATGATGTTAACATTATTAATTTTACGAAGGTTTACTGCAATTTGCGTTTTATAAAATAGGAATGGAAAGTGCTTTGTAACCGAAACATTACATGATTTTATGAAAAAATTCGATTTAAAAAAAAACTCAATTAAACTATATTTGAATAATTTCGAGTTGTTATTATTGTGTGTGTGATGCACTAATTTGTAGTGGCTTGAAATTTCACCATGGGACCAAACAATATTTGCAACATGGTGTGATAAGAGCTACTGGTATTAAAATAAGTTAATTTTAATTGATCTCTTTTTTTGTATTGTGAAAAGAAATGAGACTGAAATGAGATTTTAGGACTTAGGAGTAGTGGTCGAATCTCCCAGTGATTTTAATAGTGAGAAATAATATGAAATTCAATAAATAAGTCTTAGACTTGTAACTCTGACAAGCCATTTTAAGTCTTTTATTGATTATTATTACCATGTTTTATATATGATCACGAATGTAATGTAACAAATTTTTTTTGTAGCGGCAGAGATGGCAGCATCAAAATGCAATAAGAATCAAGATTTCAGAGATACACGCAGAAGAAGAAGTAGTATTACACAAAGTTGATCACAAAATTACACTTTTTAATTCATGACATTAGGAATAATTTCATAGGGACAGTCCGGACTCCTCGTCTTCTTCGAGGCCGCTGGTGTAGACGATGTAGAAAGACCAGATCAAAGCGAAGACACCCAAAATGATCCAAACCAGCAAGTTGTTGCTCAACCCAAATGGGAGCCCTGTTCCTTCTGTGCTCATTCTCTCATCCACTAGAGCAATGGCCGGGTTGGACATGGTGGCTGCACAAGCCGCCGCCATCAATGATGCACTCATTCCCAACTTTGACTCCTTCCCGGAGCTTTTTTCCTCCCCGGAGCACTTCACTCTTCCCATCTTTGACATCACTGGCAACCCTGTTTCAGTAATTTTTCACATACCGAAGAAAAAAGGCTCTTACAGTTAATTTACATTGTTACAAACTTCCAATCACCAAGATTCAGGATCAATTTCCAAACAGTAATTGGACAAGTTAACGGTAACCAAAAATGACACCAATTAGGTGAAAATCAAAACTGAAACTAGCAAGAAGAGCTTAAAAGCTAAAAGGGCAACCCGCGAAATCCAACCTCATCATGAAGCTCATTTAACTTGGTCGCTGGACTAACAAGATTATATCATTCTTTCTTAAAACTAATTTTTTGAAGCAAAAAAATCAATCAAAAAATCACTACTCCCAACTAATATAACAATCATTTTGGAACGAAAGGATTAAGATTTCCCGGTGTAAGCTATCAAACTCATCTTAACTTTTGGATAAACAATGAGAAGGGGAAAAAACAAACCATACCAATGGCTGATGGTGCACGAACAACAGATGCCTTGGGCAAAAGGGCAGCACATGCCATGGAGGAGGTTGTACCGTAAGCAGTGATTGAGGCCATTTTTTTTGTCTGTGTTTTGGGACGCTCGGAGGATCTTCACTCGAAGTTACAGAGCTAGAGCAAGCGAATCAGTTTTTGCTTCACCCTAATTTCAGGGGAAATATATTTTTCAGTTCCATCTGTCTGATTACTGAACCACACACCACAGATACGCAGATAGCACCTCATCTTCAATAATCCAACTGAGTTTTGCCACGTGTTACTTTATCCGTGGAACTGACTTGTGGGAGTGGCATGCTCGAGTTGTAAATGATTTTTCTCTTGTTTACCAATCGTAATCATACATGATTTTTACTGGATCAAAGTATTTTTCCGAGAAAAAAAAAAGGATATAGTAAAGAGCAAATAACCAAACGCCAAACTCCAAATTCGTGAATTTTCGAAAATTACTATGAAATTAATGCGAATATTACTGAGGAGCACTTGCAGCATGGACTTCCTAAAGCTTATGATTCGGGTGGTCCATCATCAACGAACCACAGGCCCATTCAAAATGCGGATCCATGCAAACAGAAAGTATATGCTAAACAAACAAAAAAGCTTCCCGCTTTTTCATTTTCTGCTTCAGTTTCTTCCCCTTGGCCATGATGTAAGAAGATCAGTACATGTATTTGTACAAAACTCAAGTAAGAACCAATGAATTCGACCTCATTAATACCAAAATCAGCTATATACAGACGTTGTCCCGGAACTAAAGTCTTCCCTTAGGAAATGTCCAAAAAAATGCTTTCTGTTATTGCTAAACTAGTCTGAATCTCTAACAACTACTGCTCAAAGGAAGAGCAAGGAAAAATAAAGCTCGGATCTACACTGTAGAAAAGAATCGATAAAGAATGGAGGGGTCAACTTTTTAATCCCTGCAGTATGAAGAACTTCTGGGGAAAGGGTGAGGTTTAAAACTCGAAAAATGTGGGACCTAATTACGGATGAATATTGCACTGTTGGAGGTAAGGATGATCATACAAAACATAACGCTTCCAATACTTCTTATACTTCTCAAGCCCGACATCCAACCATGGCTTCATCATTCCATCAAAATGAAGTACTGCTCCTTGTTCAATATCACTCAACACGACACCTGAGTCATAGCCCAACCCAAGAATGTGCCATCGCCTCTCTAAAGGATTTGTATGCCCATAGAAGGTGAGCCAACCAATGGGTAAACTACCAGCTCTAAAAACTGGCTTCTTACTTCCCTGCATCATCCACAAGCAGAAATATATCAGGGGGGCTTAACTTTAATAGTGTCTTAATGTGCCCACATCAGAACCAAGGAACTCATGAATAAAAAACAATACCATCCTTCCTGCTCAAAATTACAATGTTGGAATCTTTATATGAGGTCCAACAACGAGATGGTATGTTATAGCAATATATAGGGCCAAGCAGGTTCGTATTCAACTCTGATGCTCCGTATTCGAAACATTTTAGATAACAGAGAAAAACAAACAATCTTATCCACTATGAATATACTACGATCAACTGGATAAGCTACGCAGTAAGATAATAGGCAAAATATGATTTCCTTACCAAATGCAGGTATTTGTGATAGACACCGGTTATATTTTGCTTCTTCCACATTTGCAGATCAAATAAGTTCATTCCAAAAGCCCAGGTACATGCACTTGCGTCAAATCTCTGGCCCAAAATAGGATCTGTAAAATTGATGAACATATCCATCCGACGGAAAGAAGGCTGTCGTTCCTGACAAGTCTCCACTGCACCGTTTACTTTACCTTTCATGTCAATACTCCAAAGACCAGTTAGATCCTTATGCACAACAACATCATGATCAAGAAGCACAATTTTTTTCAGGAGAGGAAAAACATCTGGTAGATAGAAACGGAGGTGGTTTAGTGGTGAAGTATATCTCAAGTCTCGAGAGTCTTGCCTCTCCAAAGTAGCATTGTATTTGGCTGACAACCATCCAAAATTGTCCATGTTCTGAACCTGTATAGTTGCTTTCCCAGGAGGATTCAACAAGAACCACATTGACATAGCTGGAAAGTTGAGTGAATCTGTCACTACATGGATAACAATTTTCTCTGGCTCCTGCAAAATCAATGAATTCATTTTCATCAGTACACAAAAGAAGTAGACATTTCTCCTCCGTAACATCCACAGTCAACTCATTTCGGAACTAAAACCGATTTCTTATTACCTGAGAAGCCGAAACAGTTGAGTTAACAACCACAGCACAAGCGAGGACATTGTCTGAGAAAACAGCAAAGTGAAAGAGATCCAGATCATGCAATTTATGTTGGTTAGGAAGTTCCCTCTCCTCAGGTTGCAGTGCAAAATATTCAGCAGTCAACCTCATAGAGAGGCAGTGGAGACCCTTTGGGGTAGTCCTCCCAGCAAGCTGAACAAGAAATGTTGTTTGATTCTTCTGTGCATTAACTTGTTGTTCTGCACTGTGTGTCATAGCACGAAGCTTTTTCACCATGGCAGAGCAATCAGGGTAAATGCGGCTAGCTTTTAACAAAGAAATCTCCATGGCTTTCATCTTCTGGAATGCCCTGAGATGTCAAATGCACGTAAAAGCGAATGAATATATTTCATATGCAGCAACAAAGATTGATACTTGAGCACTAATCAACTATAGAAGCATATGGTTTCCACCCTTGCAACCTGGAATGATGCTTCAAGTCAAATTGTTATCTTGTGATAATGGGTTGATGAACCAATGAACATATAGATGAAGAGGTCTGATGCCACACATGTATATAACAAATAAATTAAATAACATGCCAATTTTCTGTACAAACATAGTTGGATAAACATACTTCCTAGATAGATCAGAATCCTTGGTAGCTTCGCCTATAGCTCGTTCCAACTCCTTTATTCGAAGTCTCAACTCTTTTATAAAATGAGAGTTACTAGTTGGTGGGGCAAAGCTTATGTATGCCTTAGCCCTAATCACCTGATCTCTCATCTCTTTCACCTTCTCATCGCGCGCCTTATGAGAATGAGCTTGTGCTTTTTGATCTTGTTGGACATTTGTTGGTCCAGAATGTTTCTATCACAAATTAAAACAAATTGAGAACAAAAATAAGGGGACAGCACAGGATACTTCAAAATGATACTTATTCACGATAAACTGTTAGGAAGCAATGACAGAATACCGGATGTGACAGTTAGATCCCTCTATTTAAGAACTCTTCAGCTAATTAGAAATCAAATTCGTCTAGAAAAAGAACCCATGTAAATACTTCCATGCACATTTTCAGAAAGGTCATTTCTAACAGCTTTTCCCACACATATAGTGATACATAGAATGACATTTATTATTTTAATAAAATCTGTAACACAAAAGTCCACAGCAGCCACTATATCAAATTAAGGTTAAAAGTACCAAGAAGTTAAACCCCATGTCAATAAACTATTTTGGCAACCTAAATGTAAATTAAATCGGCGAGAGAACTAAGTCACTCAAGCTATTATAGTACATAATTCCCTAAAATTAAGATACTACCAAACTCCTCGATAATCAAGAGCAGTGCAAACACTTAAGTTTCAACTATCGCATTGGTGGCCAAGAAAATTTCACCTTACAGGAGACACCCTAATGAAAATTTAGCATTTTCTTTTCATTTCAGCCAAAATATTATAAAAAAGAAATAGTGTCAGGGCATTCAGTTGCCTCATAGTCTAACAGGCCAAACTACATAGTATTCAGACCAAGTTTTTATATATCCTACCTCTTCTCCAGACATGGATGATTTTTCTGTTTGCGATTGGTGATTATCTTTATTTGGTTCATGACTGGTTCCTGAACAAGAAGCACCAGCACACATAAGCATCTGAGGTAGATTACCAAGAATGTAAAATTGAAACTACATGTAAATAGAACCAACCATTTGTTTCCAACAGACTGTCAGTATCTGTGGAATGCCCTGGATCATTAATACTATTGTTCTCGTTAGTAGAACCAAAACTAACAGCAGAAATCACTAGTTCATCTCTGAAAACCTCTAGAGGTGGCTCTTTCACACCTTTACTTTCATCCTAAACACAAGAGAAAAAAAAAAATCAAATAAACATTGAGGAAGAAATAATCGGCCAAGTAAAATCTAGATCCTCCTAGCAATGGCTTGTTATTGTTGTAATTATTACCTCTTCAATTGCATTAAGTGCTTGAGCTTCTGTTCTGTGTTTCTGAACAAAGTTCAAGGCACATATTAGAAAAGGAATAATCTAAAATATGGAAAAAGAAAATAACAGCTATTGGTTCCATTACTTGTTTAGTATGATCACCACGAAAAAAAAAAAATCTGGAAAAAGTGGAAAGGTAAAGAACAGCCAAAACTGGTCTTGTACTTTTCAAGAATCCTATATCATTCCTATTGATCTCAATTTAGTCCCAAGATTTCTAGGATAGGAGATGTCATCTCACTGTTGTAAATCTCTTTTGAAAACTAAATAGAGCAACCAAAATCACCAAATATGTTTAACTGAGTTCATCCACTAAGCTTGAATTAAGATAGTTTCCAACGTCGAATTCACTAATCACTACTCAAGAAAAGCAAACCTGCAATTCGATAATTAGACAACTATTTACTTCCTCTAACTCTTCAACTATTCAAAACAATTTCAGAAAGTAGTACTATACAATTCGAGCAAAGAGAAGAACCGAAAGAGGGAGTAAACGTACAATTTTGGACAAATCTTCAACAAAGTCCTCGGAGACTGCAGAGTAATATAAACGAACAGTTAGAAATCATCAAATAGCTTCTTCTATCAAGGAAAAAACAAACGACTGAGTCTCATCACTCTGCAACAAATTCAAAAAAAATAAATACCGTCGGAGTTCAGGTGCTTGAGCCGTTGAGACAGAAAACCGATTGGGACGAACACCGAAACAACGAGCAGGGAAACGATAAGAATCCTCGTGCATCGCCGAAAAAGCTTCATCATTCATCAATTTCTGCTGCTTAAGTGAGATACCTGAACACTAGGGTTTCCAATCATCTGTCGCTCGATTATTTCCAATTATTATCGAAGCAGCAGATCATCTTCCGAGTTACAGCAATTAATACCAGCACAAAGTAACGGTTGAAGAACAAGAACGGGGTAGGGTTTTTCTCGTGAATCCGCCGGTGAATTAGAGAAGAAGATCGCCTGATGTAACGCAGATTGTAGTAGAGAGAGAAAGAGGAATTTAGAGAGAGAGAGAGAGAAGAAGAAGAAAAGATAGAGATTTAGATGCAACGCGGTGAAGGCGGAGAAAGAGGTCGTGCCATGTTCTTCTTGTGAGAAAGAGGAGCAGCAAGCAAGGAAAGAACTTCCCTTCCTTTTTCTTTAATTTTTTAATTTAATTTTCCAGATTCGGGGAATGGAAATTTGGCATTTGGCTTATATATATAGTTACTACTTTCTTTCTTTTTTTAACTGATGTTACTTTTTTTTTTTTTTTTTTAGCAGTGATACGTTTTTTGGCTTGGAGATTTATAATTGCGGGAAATACGATGCCAAGCATTAAAATAAGCATGATGAATGGTGTCGTTTCCATGGTGGGACATGTACATTTGTCATACATAACATACATCGTACTTGTGATTTGAGTGACAGAACAAAAGTTTAAAAAGTAGCTCCTTTTTGGCTCGACTGTTTAGTCCGTTTTGGTACTTAATTGAGGCGGTGATTAGATTAGAACTATGATTTTCATTTCAATCATATAAGATAATCATACAATCCTAATGGCAATGTTCTTGCTAACTTAATTTGTCTTATTAGGAATTTTTAGACGTATAACCTCTAATTTTAAAATAAGTTACTATTCTTGTTCGAAACAGATTTTGCCTAATATGAAACTCGTATTTTCTATTTTATATATCAGGATTGTTCTTTTATTTACAATTTTTGTATTTTCATCGACGCGTGTGATTTCTTTCGATTTACCTACTAACTAATAGAAGAATGTAGCTTACTCATAATGTATTTATGGTGATGATTTTTCGTGGTCTTTCCATCATTAACCAATGTAGAGAAAATTGAGATGTGATGTTCAATCTATTGATCTTTTGGATAAATTTTTTTCCTGCTTGAGACCAATGGAAAAACATGGAGAAGAAAAAAGACAAATTGGGGATTTGTTGGTGTAGAAGGAGATGAGACAGGGTAATGACATAGGCATGAGGTTTCTGAGCATTCACATGTTGAGATGGAATGGGAATGGTGAAAGTACATGGTTATGGACCCATAATCTCTTGCACTTATTCCGCTCTCTCCCTATCTATCCACATCTCTGAATGACCAGCAACCCAAAAATAAAAAATCAGTGTCCAGGTGTCTTCTGGTTGACGGCCACAACCCAAAATATATTTTTTCAAAAAAAAAAAAGGATTTTTAAAACTATATTCGTGTTGTAGAATGTGTCGCTCAGCACATTAATTAAACCTATCAAAACTTTCAAAAATTTGAATTTCTGAAGTAAATAAAGCTTTAAATGAATGTTTGAATCATAGTGCTATCATACTGGATTTTATTCTATAATAATAATGTAATTGTAATGTTATTAAAAACCAGTTGGACTAACGATCTCACGTGACGTGTTGGATTTGTCAACCTTTGGCCACTCCGATGTAGTAGTTGGTAGTGTCTTACTCCGATGTCATGTAACATGTGGTACATGTAAATAAATGTATTATTTATCAATGAAAACACACCAACACCAGTAGTAGTAGTACTAGTAGTATTTTACTTTTGAAATTTTTTTCTTCTGGTTTTAATGTGTATTTAATTTATCACTACTAGGTTGTAAAATTTGTTGACGTCGATTTATATATACTCCCTCTATCCCAAAATTATTATCCAGTTTGAGATTTCACTTTTAGTATAATTTGAACTAAAAATGAAAATCTAAACTAGATAATAATTATGAGACGGAGGGAGTATTTAATAAAATTTCACTTTTTTTTTCCCTTAAATTTCACGTTTGAGAAAAGAATACACAACCCCCTAACCTCCTTCCATCTGATTCAGCACTTGTCGACTTGTGGTCACCTCGGTAATTGTAGCGTGTGACTATGTGATCCACTAATTGTTCGATGATTGGCTGCCTGGAAACTAGTGAACAAAATGGACCTTCTGGCTTTTCCCCTTTCATCTTCAAAACCTCACATAAAAAATAACACTAGAAGTACTACTAATACACTTCATCCACTCTAAATAAATAAGAGAGGATGTATGCTGCCAAACCTTTTGGGGTTTAACTTTAAGCACGAATGGACATGTTTGTCTGTCGAGGATATATGCTGCCAAACCTTTGTTTAACTTTGTCTTTGGGACCTTAGTTTGGGTTTCTCGTGATATAAGTTTCGCATTTCAAGCCAACCAAAAGCAAAGAAAAGACACGTCAGTGAGGCTTTTTTTTTTTTTTTTTGGTACAATGAGGCACCTTTTCCTTTATCTCCCAAATATCGTTCAGTTTTTTTTTTTAAGGAAAACATACTCCATTAAGATTACTGGAAATGACCCAATACTATTTGATACAAAAATAGACCATCCAAAATGACGTACTTGAACCGTCCTAACGACGTACTCACGGTACTAATCACTGCACTAGTAACTAGACCAAAAAAACTGCCGAAAGGAAAACCAATCCTATAATGACATAATTCTATTGTCAGACATATCACGGAACAGAATAAAATTCTGAACTCGAATATATCACTAATCCGTAGATTGAAGCACAAATTTATCGTCATGAACGACGAACAGCACACATCAAATTCGGACTCGACCAACGGACTCGGTTCCGTTGACACACTAAATTCACTCAGTAAAGAATCAATCCCAAAACAACCAAATCCGGACTGACATAGACTCCATCAGATCAGGGATGCAGTGGGAGGGGTGGCGAAGGCAGCAGAGGTGGATGCGGCAGAGGGTGGATCTGGGCGGCAAAGGGCGGCAGAGGGTGGTACTGGCCAGCAAAGGGCGGCTTAGGATGGATCTGGTCGGCGAAGGGCGGCAGAGGGCGACAGAGGATGGATCCGGACTGCAGAAGGGGGCTCCAACAGTTTGGATGCCAGGAAAGGTGGGGTGGCAGTAACCGCTTTGCTGGAGGGCGATTTGGAGGCAGTGGTGGTTTTGGCGGTGGTGCAGGGGGTGGATTTGGAAGAGGTTTCAGTGTTGGAGGTAGAACTAGAGAAAAAAAACAACTCCCCCAACCACCATTTAAGGAGGTTGGGGGAGGAGGAAAATTCCGGTAGCAGATTGTTTAGTGAGAGGGGAGAGGAAAATATTTTAGAGAGATAAGGTAACATAAATATCATTCAGTTTGAGTAAGCATTGTTATAGAAAAAATTACAAGGAAAACATACATTGATTGTATTATAACCGTCTATGATCAATAGTTAAGATTCAGTTATATTATTCCATGTTAAAATTCATTATAAATTTTTTCTGTATGTATTATTACTCATTCATTTTATTGGATTAAATGGAGGAATAATAGAGCGACAATTTTTTTAAAAATTTTTTGATAGAAAGACAAATGTACTTTAAATTTGATCGGCCATTCGGTTATGATTCTAACTGCAAATTATTCCAACAGACATGAACTAATAATGATGGCATTCTTAAGTCATGGCCAAGTCGGGCTATAAGTATGGGGTTTTTTTTGGTGGTAAATATGGGTATGGTTTTGACGTCAAGGGATTCATCACGACATAGCCTCTCCCGATAGGCTATAATTTTCAATGGACAATCAGCAATTGCGTCAATATCATAACCACTAACAAAGTTGAAATGAACCTATAAATATAAGGAATGGTAGTATTGATTAGCACCTTCACCGGCGGGTAAATAAAAACTATGTTTAGTGGTCGTCGTCTCAAGGTGATGTCGGATATCAATTGCCACTATTTGTCTTAAGTTTCAAGCATTACGTATTTTTTATTGAAAAAAAATTCTTAAAAATATATCTTTTTTACATTCATTATGTTCTTTTGATTGTTATGAAATATTTTTAAAGTTTCTTAGTCAATTAAAAATACTTACTAGGTGAAACTTAAAAAAAAGTCAAAATGCCTTAAAATAAGGACATGAGGGAATACGTCACAGTAAAGTAAAGGTAACTCGTATACAACTCCCTAATAAAATTGTACAGTTTTTAAGACAATTCACAAGTTATGAGTAAAATGTAGTTTTTAAAGTGATTAGTCTCGTTGATCATTATGCTAGCACAATATAGCAAATTATGATTTTAAAGTAAATTTGTTAAAGATGACCACAAATTTTTCATTTGTTTCTTTGTTAATACTGTAACATCAATTATCCAATGATGATGAAAATGTTAACCACGGAGGACGTCAAGCCCAATGAAGGAGATAATTTAGATTTAACCCAAAAGGTAGTAACTTATAAACTGATCCACAAATAAGTACAAGCCCAAGTTTAATTTGAAAGATCCAGTACTTTGCGGAGTGCAGCCATGGAAGTAAGTCAAGTAACCAAGTTCAAGAGGAAATGGTCCACAAATGTTGGCTACACAAATCTCGTTGGAAATGCCGTTTAACATACTAATATATAGTCAGAAAAGCTAATGTAAGCTCCATTTATATACTAAGAAAATTGGGATTATTTTATTTGTCCATTCATAAGAATTATATAAACATGGAGCATTGATGCATGAGTTCTTGTGATATATAGTAGTAATTTGTCTAACAGATTACAAATATCTTTTGATCTCCAAACATAATTCTATGGGTGCTTCGGAACCCTCAATCACTTAGTATAACTTCAAGCATAATGCATCAGTATTAGGAGAAAATAAACAGCTACAGAGGACTAATTTCACAAAAGAATCGAGGTGGTATCGCATGATTTGGTGCATGAAATAGACTACGGCTTTCTTCATGCTCTAGACGCTTCTTCCACTATTCGAGTGTGTAGTTTTCTACTCCTTTCGGTTTTTAATATAAGACATTTTGATTTGTCTTAGATTTCACATTCGTTGTGTTATCTTTATTGTTATGAAATATTTTTAAGGTTTTTTTGTCAATTAAAAATGTGTACTTGATAAAGCTTATAACAAATCAAATGACTAATATTAAGAACCGGAGGAAGTATACTTTTCTAATAAAAACCCCCTCCATTAAAAAAAAAAAATATGAAAAGCACTATCTTTTTGTTCATTTAACCCATCAACCAATAATTTACTATTATTACTCAATGGTGGTAAATAATATTGCATCACGGCTCATACAAAAGATTTTATATATGTTAGTGGCCAGTGACAACAGCTTATAGGGTCACACTCACACCCCAATAAAATCAATCGTAAGGAGAGTTAAAAGTGTGTGTTATTATGCATTTAAATGTGTGAATATAAAGATCATTACGATAATCAATCCTAACCATTCTTACATCCTTACTGAAACAGTTAAACAGTTAACCATTTTTACACCATTCAAGAGAATCCCAATTCCCGACATCACTAAATCCCTTTTATTATAATGACACCAGATTACCAGTAGAGCTAAAATAGATTGTAGCAATTCTTGGACACAAGGTGTATACTGCTAGTATTATTTAACTTATTTCCGTTTGTATAATTAATTATTAAAGGACTAGAACCTTGCAAAATAGATTGATGAATGATGATAGAAGGAGAAAATGAAATTAATTACCCCTTGAGTTTAATTTTAACCCATTCCACGGAGACCGTACTCTCTCTTGTTGCAAAAGTTTTGACGAACACGTTCACTTCACTACCTGCCAACTCCAGAAAAGCCCCCCATGATTCAACAACTACCAGCAGTTACAATTTACTTATCTTGGGATTTGGCCGTTTTGAAGGAATTACCGCTAAATGGTAGCCCAATTCTGCTTCAAATTACCATCACTCGTTCGCCCCCTTTTCAGTTTTCACCACCATCCCTCATTCCTCAAGCTGGATATTTCCCAATATTTCATCTTCCCCAAACTTACTAAAATATCAAAACTAGTAAAGTAAAGTTGCCATTTTTTTTGTGTTTTTTTTTCCCCCTTTTTCTATCAGTAAGGAGTGGTTACTTTACTGTGTACTTTTTTCTAGCCCAATTCAAGTTTTTTTCTTTCTGGGTTCAGTTGAGATGTGAACCTTATTGATGAGGAAGTTGTCACCATGGCTCAAGACGGTTTTATTACGGCTGGGGCGGTGGCCGCCGATAGCTTGAAGAAGAAAACTGCTGTTTCTAGAAGTTGGATTCTGTTGGACAGCAGTGGGGAGGGAACTGTATTGGATTTGGATAGGCATGCTATATTAAGAAGAGTTCCGATCAATGCCCGAGATCTTCGGATTCTTGATCCTATGCTGTCTTATCCTTCTACAATTCTTGGCCGAGAAAAGGCAATTGTTCTTAATTTGGAGGTGAACCCTTTTTTCCAGTACATTTTGTTAATACGTTTTGAAGGTTGGTTAACTTTTCTATGCCCAACTTTTTTGCAGCACATCAAAGCAATTATTACAACCGAAGAGGTGAAATTACTTTTTCCATATTCACTTGTCTTTTAAAATCCGTCCGTTTTTCTGGGTGCTCTGTATAAGTGCCTCCATCAGCAAAATTAACACTGTAATTCATATTTACCTTACTGAAATTCTGCTATAGTAAAGTCCCTTTTCTTCTGTGTCTGTTGTGTGTATTGTGGGGAAAGTAGGTGTTGCTCCGTGATCCCTTGGATGATAATGTGGTGCCTATTGTTGAAGAACTTCAAAGAAGATTGCCTATGGCTATTGGCCAAGGGGAAGGTGAGGATGATGACCGTCCTGAGACGCCGAATGAAGTTGAGCCTGATTCCGAGACTGGTATGTCTGCAAAATTTTATTTGCTTCTGTATTTTTGTTTGTTTGCATTCAACGACATTCTTCTTGAGTTGAACTAGTATTTTGAACATGAATTGATTTGTTTGCCATATGAGGAGTTAAGGACTTAAAAATAGTAGTGCCATTCAGCTTTGTTTTTGGACATTTGGTTCCATAACTTGCGCTTTTTGATGATCTGTGGAGTTACCTTTTGAATTTTGAATTTGTGTTTCCTGATGATCTATGGAGTTCCCGTTTGAATTTTGAATGTGTTTCCGATAATCTGCAGAATTTCCGTTTGAATTTCGGGCTCTTGAAGTTGCTCTTGAAGGTATATGTAGCTTCCTTGATGCACGTACAAGAGAATTGGAGACTGCTGCTTACCCAGCTTTAGATGAGCTGACATCCAAGGTAAGGTCTCTAGTTAAATGCTTTTTGGCTTCATAACTTTCTAAAGTATTTCGTGGATTGGGATGATTCCAGTGGGCTGTATGAAATTGTAGTGTTCTTGTTCCTATTACAGTTTATATGGATCTTTGTATTGACAACTCAGGAAGTTATATAGTTACCTGCATTCGACCATTTCAAAATTGTTGCTTTCTGCTTGGTTCATGGACAATTCAGCAAGTGAAGTGATCAGAGTAGTTTCAATTGCTTGCAGATTAGTAGCCGCAACCTGGATCGTGTACGTAAATTAAAGAGTGCAATGACAAGATTGACCAATAGAGTTCAGAAAGTATGATTCTTTGCCTTAATCTTCTAACTTGTATCTAAACGAATAAACGATTTGGAAAGACATTGCAGCTAGTGTCTCCAGGGAAACAATTGCGAATTTGTTTTCGAGCTAGATGTTTATTATTCAGTCGTGTCATTAGTGAATCTAATGATACTTGGAGCTGTTTTTTGGAGCTCAATACTACTCATCCTTTAATAATATAATACAAATTAACTCTGCTACCACAGTTTCATGTATAATTATGGTTTAAAGTTTTTGGCTTCTTATTGTTTGTACAACTGCTCTCAACCTATCATGTCTACACAAGCTGGTGCCGCATACATGTGCAGCAGCTAGAAGCTGTCATAGTCAATATGAGCTAATGCTGAATTTGACCCAATGTCCATTACGTTAACAAAATTTTAGTTTCCTGAATGTTATTCTTAGTTTGTTCCTCTGCCTGCGTGACACAAAATTTTTGCTGTGGAGTTATTTTTAAATAAAGTCAGCCTGTCTCATAAGCATCTAAATGTCCAGGTCAGGGATGAACTTGAGCAACTTTTGGATGATGATGATGATATGGCAGACCTTTACTTGTCCAGGAAATTGGCAGGAGCAGCTTCACCTGTAAGTGGACAAGGAATTCCAAACTGGTATCCTGCCTCTCCAACCTTGTGTTCAAAGATATCTAAAGCTAGCAGGACAAGTGGTCTCACAACTCAGTCTGAAAATGACGTTGAGGAACTCGAAATGTTGCTTGAGGTTTGGCTCAAAAGGCTAACGTTCATGCGCCTTTGCCGTAGGGTTTGATGCCTATGCATGCTGATTGAAGTGTATTTTGTACTTGCAGGCTTACTTCTCGCAGATAGAAAGTACGATGAATAAGTTGACCACAGTAAGTTCAGTCCTTATTGCTTCAGTATGAATACAACGTAGTATTTCTTCTTTATGTGTGAGAAAATAAAAGTTAGCGCCCTTGTTGCCGCATTCATCCATTCGTATTCTCCAATTTTCCAAATTCTGCCGGGAAGTTTATTACTTGTTGGATGAAGAGATTGGCTGATAGTGGGGCACTACTGATACATGTTTTGTACACACTTACAGTTAAGGGAATACATTGATGACACTGAGGATTATATCAACATTCAGGTACTTAGTTCCTAATCATCCGATAACTATTCTGACAACCCTTTCATTTCATATTGCCTTCATGCTCCCTCTTTCCCAAAATGATCGTATGAAAATTCAATCTGGACAACCATTTCGGGACGAAGGGAGTAACATTTTGGTCTCCCATTTACTTTTGGTTGGAACTAAATCACCCTGAAATCTATTATTTCTGTATGATATTTTCTCTGATAATGGTTACTTTTGACGCAGCTAGACAACCATCGAAACCAGCTGATCCAGGTACTCTACCTCTACATAACATCGTTACTTTGAGACATCTGAATATGCCGTACTTTGATTAAATTTTTGAATCCCTCTCTAAATATCCTTAATCACCTTAATCTTTATATGCGTAGCTGGAGCTGTTCCTAAGTTCCGGGACGGTGTGTTTATCGATTTACTCATTGGTGGCTGCCATTTTTGGGATGAATATACCTTATACATGGAAAGAAGGCCATGGATACATGTTCAAGTGGGTGAGTTTCTCTTCTGGGACCTATTACAGCATTAACAGTTTGCATCCTTTTCTCCTTACCGAAGCGTTCTTGATTTTGTTACTTATACCCAGGTAGTCATCTTCGCTGGAATTGCTAGTGCTTCTCTTTTCCTATCGATAATGTCCTACGCCAGGCACAAAGGTCTTGTCGGGTCATGAATTATGATTATATTACTATGTAGTATGTATTATCAAAAATAAGGACATCTACATTTGTTCTTTTGGTTGCTTCATTCTTGAATGAGGTGCAGATCATAGAGCTTAGAACGACAGATTGAAGGGAAAACTCCCCCTAATCAGGGAGATAATACCGTTCATTAATTTAATTAATTAAATTGATTTACAGTTCGTACGTGGATGCATATCAAAGAGTTGCCTGAAATCCGACAGTACTAGAATTAACATTACAAAATCAGGATATTGATGCTTGGTCCCCTTATTTGAGCATTCATCACATTTGGTCCATTTTGTTCCAAAAGTATATCTTGTTTTGTTTTCGCTCTGCATGTGCTTTTTCTTGGACCGTTTGAGGAGAAAAGAAAATTAAAAATTCAGTAATTAATTGTATTATTGATTGATGTATTCGTCAACTGAGGACAGTAAAAAAAGAACAATAAACAAAAAGGGCTCACTTCGTTACACTAAAAAAACGTGAAGTAGTACTAGATATTGTCACGTTCAAAATAAAAGAGGGATTATTAGTCACAAGTAAATGGATTAAACGTGCCGTTTGTTCCATATTATAAAATCTCAAATTACACTAGTCTTTGCTAATTTTGGGTTTTATAATCTCAGGAAAACCTCTCAAAAACTAAAAACACAAAAGTTTAATTGACTCGTAATAAACCTTTTTTCTTGTTATTTCAGTCTAAAGTCCACAAACTTCCAAAAATAACAAGAAGAAAAAAAAAAAAGAAAAGGGGAGAGATATAACGAGGGCCTACTGTACACCATAACCCATCAAAACGTTACACAAATTGGTTAGAGCATACGTACACTGGCTAGTATAGACGGTGGCGGGCAATGGACAATGTCCGCCATTGAACTTTGAACATTTCCTCTTCGCATTATTATCATTCTCTTAGTTTAATAAAAATAGTCTAACAAAAAATTTACTCTTTTCATCATGAAATTATTATTCATTTTGAATTTTCATTTTTAGTATAAAGTAAACTAAAAATAAAAATTTAAACTAGATACTAATTTTGAAATGGCCACTGATTATGCTAAAATAATTTTTAGCATCCAAAACAAAAGTAATAATATTTTTTCCCTAAATTATCCTTACGCGGGCAAAGGCCATCTTCCTCCCTCTTTATCTACATGTTTTATCTCTGCTTTCTCTGGGTAAAATTGAAGGCACATCAACCCAATATTAAAAATCAAAGTTTTGCGCAATTAAGCCAAAAAGCTCCCGCGAGATGTCAGGATTAAAAGAGCAATTAGCCGATTACAAATCTATGTATATAACGAAGTTTGCCGATTCCATATGCTCTGATAAAGCAGTAAGCCTCTTGTCAAAAAAAAAAAAAAAAAAAAAGAAAAGAAAAGCAATAAGCCTTCTCACGGAAATTAGAGTTGCAAGAACTTTGCAAAATGCAATGAAATTAAAAGAAATCAATGAAATTGCTCCACCATCATAATTTAGAACGGGGAGGAATCGATCCCTTTCCGAAGTCCTGTTTGGATCAAAATCCCGGATGAACAGCCCAAAATTCTAGTTGTACGGGGCATATCAAATTTTTGAGCAGAAAACTCCCTAAAAGAAACTATTGGCAATGAGGAATTGTGCGCGATCATACCTCACCCCAAATATCTAAAGCGGCTGCATAATTTTCTTATGTAAACCTGCAATTCAGCATACTTGTCGCCGAAGGGGAAATAATAAATTTGATAAACTGCAGTATTGTAATACTATCTTTACCCTTGATATGACGGGATTAATTTGAGAGACAAAAGTATAAGAAACAGAAGACAAGCTTTAATTCTTTGTTATGAGTCCGGATTTGTGTTACTCTTCGTTCATTAAATAAACGGGCCATATTTATTTCCGTGTTTTATGATTTTTTGAAATTTATATATCTCACTCCCACGTAAACTTTGTAATTTATGGACAAAAACACATAACCTGATACCTGAGTAGTGAGTAGCACCAACTCAATCTAATTTCTTTGCAGATATGACCAAGAAGAGCAAAACGGCAAAGAAATGTTTTTTGAGGTTAAATTTTTTTTTTTTTGGGGGGATATTGACAAAGGAGGTTGGGAAGGAATAAATCCAAAATTGGGGGGTAAGCAGTAAGCACGCGTGTATCATAAGGTTTCAGTGACTTGGAAACAACATGTATATATATATCTTTACGAAATCATTGCCTGGACCAAACGAAGTCCTCCTCTTCTGGTCAATTTTGAAGGGTAGGTGTTAAGGTCAATGGGCTCCGCCACTTTCCCACACAACATATACCACCATTCCATTCAATTTTAGGTGCTGCACCCATGCAATGCACACTTTAAATTATTCCGGCCAGCCAGAAAGTCCCTTAAGAATAGTTACAATTAACCTTATGTCATACATATTCGACCATCAATCTTGATTATGTATATATAGTCAGCCCCTTTATGTGTGAGTAGCCGGTTCCGCAATTTCCGATAACTTCCCCTTAATTATTTGGTTGCTTTTTAATCAAAGTTCTTTCTTTAGAAGAAAAAGTACTACAATGTATTTGTAGTTATAAAAAGATGTAGAAAACAAAGATAAAAAGAAAACGTCACCTTGAATGGAGAACAACCATAGTTAAAATGCTTATATGTGATTCAAGTCCAAACACGTGGTGAAAATGATTCTAAGTTCAGTTCATCGCGTTTGATTTCATAAAATAAATTACTTTTAATGAGATAAAATACATGATTGATTATATATATATATATATATATATATATATATATACACACATCGAGTACTTGCAGTTTCATGCAAATTGATCAAATAAAGGATGCATATGTATGTACTGTATAGTTCTACGAACATTAATCAAATCACCATCATTCTTTCTAGTTGTTGAATCACTACATTATTGAAAAACTTATTCAGTCATAATATTGTTGGGATTGTTGGTTTGTACACGTAATTTGATCATTTCCTTGCTAAACAATGTTTCCATTTATTTTAAAATTAATCACAGAAGTAGCAACACATTGTGGGTGGGCACCTAGCATTGAAGTAGTAATAGCCCAAACCCAAAGCCTAGTACCGTAGAACGGCTACATGTATAGACTGGAATGTAAACGGATGTCCAAACCAACAACACTCAAAAATAGTAAGAAGCAATAAACCAAAAAGAATGTAAACAAAAATAAATAAATAAACCCAAAAAGAAAAAAGGAAAAAAAGAGGGAAAATGCCAGCTCATCAATCGCCGCAACCTTGTCTTGGTTAGTTGGGAAACCCTGATGTGCTTAGCTAGCAAGCCATGTACCCCAACCACTTAATTACTACTTAATGAATAAATTAATTTTACGAACCCCTTTTAATCTGAAAAATAGAGTGTTTTGATTAATTTTTTAGTGTGTGTTTTTCGTATTTAAAATGTAAAATGAATCATATTAGAGATGTAAAATATACATGTGGAGATGAGACAATTACTTTAATAAAAATTGTGCGACAAAGCAGAGCCAGTTCTCCGCATAGTTCGACATTGAAATGTGACCTTTAAAATATGGGGTTTTTTTTTTTGTTTTTTCTTCTCGAAAATAAAAGGGAAAATTAAATTAAAAAAATGGAATAAAACATTTCTAATCTAAAATTAGCTCAATTTCAAAGTTGAAGAGGGAACTTAAAATTAGAAAAAAATTGGGAGGACAACTGGATTGAAAATGTGGGGAAATTAGAGGACGTAGTGGTGAATCCAATCCCAGAAAACTGGAAGTCTAAGCCCGTGGTGGAGTTTCTCAAGTCGGATGGATCTTGGGATGTTGCAAGGTTCATCGAGCTCATTGAAGGGAGGAGGGGCCAATCTGTGGTTCCATTAGACCCCGAACTAAGGGGAATCTATAGCCTTTTGCAAAACAATTGGGTTGTGTGCTTCCTACACACGTCTAGGGAGCACAAAATTTGTGTGCCGATGTACTTGCCAAGGCGGCATTAGATAGGGATGGGGGTTGTATTTTTTTGATGTTTGCCCAACTAATATTGTAGTGATATTAGATCATGATTCTAGGGCTCCCTGTAGTTAGTGACCTGAGGCGTTAGTCTGTTTGTTTATATTATTTACCAAAAAAAAAAAATAGAAAAAAAAAGAAGGAATAATGAAGTTTGGGACTTTGGGTGCAGTCAAAACGTATGCGGGAGGGGGCTAACATGCGCTGGGTTTATTTATAGTCACGCAATGATTCTTTCTTCTTAGCTGCCGAAAAGGCCAAAAATACCCCCGAAAATCTGAAATATTGTTGACACTGTCCACGCGAAACACACGCACTTCTTCCAGACACCACCCCCCACAAAACTAAACTGCACTATAATCTCTCTCTTCGTGTATAGTTAAACTATTCTTTTACCCAATCCGGCGCATCTTATCACCATTTCCCTCGTTCCAACATATTATTACTATCCTCCATTCCTCGTATCCTTTTCTCACACCTTTCCAAATTTCAACCCCGTCCAAAAGAATATATTGAACTTACTACTGGTTGAAAGGCCTATAAAATAATACTCTGAGAATGATATTTCTCTAATAATAAGTTTAACATATAGTATTTCGGTTGATTCGTTTCAGTTAAAAAAAAAATTGAATTGGTCTTTCTAAAAAAGGGAATTCCATTTTCAGCATACTATGACTACGTGTTTCTTTTTTCATTTTCTTATTCAAGTTTCCTACAAAACAAGCATCAATATGTTACATTGGTTTCAAAATGAAATATCAATATCTCACACTAAAGTGTATTACTTTTTTTTATTATTTTTTTATAACAAACGAACAATATTTTAGAATAGTCGAGATCAATGATAGAACGAGAACTTTCAAATTATAAGGTAAAAAATAAGATTATTCAACCGTTATCGGAAGGTCAAATTGAAAAAATTTCAACTGGCCAGAGGGTTGATCGACCACCCTGGCGGCTTGACTCCCCCTTAGTTCCGTCACTGGTCGAGATTACTTTTTCCAATATATACTAAATTAGTTTGAAAATGTAATGAGGTAAATTTTATAGAAATAATTTGTGAAACTAAGGTATTATTTGAGACGGTGATCTAACTTTAAGTAATGTGTTTGAGCTTCAACGAATTAGTTATTCATGTACCAGGAAATATTTACAAAAATGAAAAACCACATTCATAGTAGTGATGTTATTTTTAAATTCAACTAATGAAATACCATTATTGTTCATTTTCTCGCCTCTTATTTCCAGGTTGACGTGGTACGTATTCACGTAGTATATAACTAATTTGGTCTTGGGCCGTAAAACGTGAAAAGGACGAGGTCGCTGTAAAAAATAAAAGCTAAAAAGGAAGCGAAAGAAGGAAAGACCAAAAGTAACTAATACTAGTTACCACATTATTACTAGCTTACTTAGGTGGTTAATTTAATTTCATGCTACTACACTCTTAAACAGTGAACGCGTCCCCTTTCTCTCTCTCTGGTTTATATAATAATATAAATAAAATAAAAAGCAATTAAAAATATATGAATAATTTGGCCATATATCTCTCTCGATTTCGACTCCGAAGAAAGAAAGGCAAAAAAAAAAAAAAAAAAAAAGTGAGACCCAGATAGATCATCATCCCCGGTTTTTAATTTAACGCCAAATTCCCCCGATTTACCAAATCCCAAACCCAACGTACCGTCTTCCTTCGTCTCCGATACTCTATTTCTAATTTCTCCCCCACTTTTGTTCCCAGATTTGCAGGTCGGTGTTCTTCATATATTTCTTTCTTTTTTCACATCTATATTTGTGTATATGTATGTTCACACACAAAGGCCAGCACGCAGTCTTGGGAGATGCGTACATGATGAACAATCGTTTTGTTTGTTGTTGTTTTGCTGTGTAGATTTAGTAGTGTTTGTGGGTTTCTAATTGTGGAATGGGTTTAATGCAGGCCGGGCAGTTGAGGGAGGAATGAACGTAAACTGATGTTTTGTTGGTCTCTTCTGGGTTTTGTGGGTTGTTGGGGGGCGGCTAACATGCACCGCCGCTTTGAGGTGACTTACGTGGATGTTGTTGTTGCCGGCCGGAGCTGAAGAAGGAAGACTTCCCGGCTGATTTAGTTGCTTTCGTAATTACGACTGTAGTATAGTATTGTTTGAATAATTGGTGCCAAGAGGAGAATAATAAAAGGGGAAGGAAGAAAACGATGTCGAATCAGGTAGTGAAGGTGAAGAGAGAAACGATTGCGGCATGCATGACATGCCCTCTCTGTAATAAGCTATTCAGGGACGCCACTACCATTTCCGAATGCCTTCATACGTGTGAGTTTTCTTACGCCCTCCCCGCTCTTCTCTCCTCTTCCTCCGCCTCCCATTTGTTTTTCCTGGGTATTGTTGAGTTTTGTGTTATTTGGGGGTTTGAATTTCGAATTGGGTTGTCTTGATTTGGGTTATCTGGTCGTGATCTGTCTTGTTTTGCCGGTAATCGTCTTGTTGACGATCTGGGTCTTCGGAGATTTTCATGTTACGTGACGGGTTATGATTTTGTGGTACTTCTTAGCTGTGATTGCTTGAAATAGATTATGGGTTTGACTCCAATTCGCTTCTCTCCTTCACTTTTGCAATTGGGTGTGTGTTTTGGGGTGGTGTGAAATTGTTTGTATAACGAGTATGATTGAGGCACGGATAATCCCTGTAGCAACAGGATATATCTTGCTATGTCTTTTTGTGATTTAATTGTTCACGCAGGGATGATTTCGCGAATTTTAATCTTCTTCTTGCTGAACCCCCTAAATGTTCCAATCGCCATGAAATTGTAAACTGCTGATTCACGTTGACTTCACTTTGTTTTGTATATATTTGTGCAATGTGTAAGAGTATTGCCTGTGTCTGGACGTAAGATTGGATAATCTGATCACTTCATATTAAGACTATCTTTGCTATTATGTTCATTTACCTGTAAATCTTCCCAAATGTTGTGTGTTAATTGGAGTCTTGGTGTCAGATAGTCTTCCATTTTGCCTTTGTGTTTCATTTACTCATAATCTACTCAAATGCGGCGATTATTTGAGTTGTCTCTATGTCATATGGTCATCTGCTTTCCGGTGGATCTTATCTTCATGGGGATTTTGTGGTGTAAAATTTGCCTTTAATTTTGTTCGTTTTGCGCCTCTATTCAGTTTGCAGGAAGTGTATTTACAAGAAGCTGTCCGATGAAGAAGTGGAATGCTGCCCCATTTGCAATATTGACTTGGGCTGTGTCCCCTTGGAGAAGTTGAGGTACTGTTTACAAATTCTGGTGTGTGTATTTTTGTATTTAGTTTTTTTATTTGCGTGCATTTCATGCATGCATGGTCACTTAGTTCTTAAATTATAGGTTTGGAGTTTTTGAAGTGTGAGCTCTTCTCCATATTGTATTTGGTTCTAGTTGCCATGTGGAATGGAAACAAAGTAAAGGAAAATGAACCGACCCAGTGAAACAAAGAACAGGTCATTAATTTGAGAAGCTTCTGGCTAATTGAAGTTACATCTTTCTCAGTTTTGATAAAAGTATGATGTCATTTCAATATATTAGTATTTAATAGCACTTTGAGTATGATATACAGCACCGGCTAAAACATGTAACTTTGTTGGTTGTCCTTTTACCATCCTGAAGTAAAGACGATTACATGCATGTGCAACAATTGACACTGATAAGTGAAAAGCATGGATTTTTCTTTTTGTTTAAAGGATTATTTTTACAATCTCTTTTCCTGCTCTTTGAGATGCAGATGGGCATGTCAGAGTGCTAATTTTACTTAATATTGAATCCTCATAAAAGAGTTTATAATTGGATATTTTACTTGTTGAAGTGGGAGTATTTTAGACATGAGTTGTTGCGGAAGACTTTCATTGACATGATAACTTATTTTGGTCTGTCTACCATGTGAAGAGTGTGCAGTAAAAAATTTTCATATCATGAGACCATCCAAATACTTAGGATAAAGCTTAAATTTACACTGAGAAAGTTTATCTGAAGGGATGAGGAATGTCATAGCTATGGGTTTCTCATAATGAGTACCCCAACCGCATTCTCCTTCATGCTATACAAGATAAAAACTTGGAAGCAACTGGCTAACCTTGATATGGTTTTGCGATTTTCAGGCCTGATCACAACTTGCAAGATGTGCGGGCAAAGATCTTCCCTTATAAAAGGAGGAAGGTGAAGGCACCTGAAATTCCACCCTCGATAACTTTACCAGTGAGAAGAAAGGAGAGATCACTCTCATCTTTGGTAGTTAGCACTCCCAGGGTATCCACACAAAGTGGCATGACCGGAAGAAGATCAAAATCTATTGCGAGAAAATCATTAAGAGGTTCCAGTTTTTCAATTGAGAAACCTGTGAAGAAAGAGGAAGTTTCAGAAGAGCATCCTGAGAGCTCTGGTTCACCTGAAACTCTGAATAAATTCGCTCAGAATTTTAGACAGGTTGGGACACGTTTTTCCAGAATCAATGCTGCTTCCTCAACTTTGTGTCATATGAAGTTCTTCTCTAAGATGCTAGCACTTTTATGCATGTTGTAATCGTTGAACTATATTATGCAGAATTCTGCTAATGGCGATCCATCCAGCCATTCCGTAACTGGTAAAGATACAAGCAATGGTGCTGAAACTTGGGAAGGAAAAGTTGATCTTTGGAAACCATTAAATTGCCTTGTGGAAGTTGCAAACAGGAGCAAGTCCTCTAAGTTTACTTCACAACAATCTGCTAACAAAGCAGAAGCTCTCCATTCTGGTGACCATGAAGGACCTGGCCGTAAAACTAAAGGCAAAGAACATTTACAGAGGTCAAAGGTCCAAGATGAAAAGAATAGCACTGAGTCTTCACTGCCAGAATCAGACAGACCCAAGAAATCGCGAAAAATTCGCCAAAAGAAGCCTGCTAGCGCTTTTGGAGACACAAACGTCTCACCTCAGACTGTGCTGGATGGTGTCACTGCTAGATCGGAGAAGAGAACTAATCCAATTTGGTTTTCGCTTGTGGCCATCAAAGATTTGTGAGACTCTATATTGCTCTATTATACTTCAACATATTTTTGACATGCTGCTTTCTGAACTTCCAATTTCTGACTAGTTAATAATGTTTCAGGGAAGGAGATGCATCCCTGCCTCAGATTCCCGCTAGTTACTTAAGAATAAAGTAGGTCCTTTTAATTTTATTTTAGCCCAGTGATCAATCAGTTTGTGTTTATGGATTGTTATGGTCATTCTATACCTTAATTGTCTTTAGCTTCAAATGTTGAATTTCACTTCACAAGACACAAAATTGGTTTATGCATGTTTAGGACTGCATATTTGGAAGCACCATCCCTGCCTTGCAATTGCTAGATTTCTCTTCCATTTTGAAAGTTCCTCTGCATTAGATTACATGGGGACATGTTTACCATTACAGATTGTTGCTAGCCGCTGGTAGGGTGTTATGCCATAGGGTTTCAATTTGCAACCTTGGAATATATGCAAACAAAAGCCGTTCCTGCATTACATACACTCAAAATCTCAGTGCATGTTTTTTCATGCAGTTATACTGCTTGTTATGGATCAGACATGATATTTGAGTTTGGAAGTTTACATCTGATAAGATATTATGAAACCCATCCCTGTTTCTCTTTTGCTGATTTGAACATAACTTTTTCTGGTGTTTGAGCTCATGCTATTGCTTACCATGAAAAAGCCAATTGCTTACAACTTACTCTCTTTTGTTTAGTGAGTCCTTAATTAACCTGATAAAATAGCAGACTTATTGTTCCGCTGGTAAAAGTCAAACCAGTGCAGCGGACATATGTAATTTTTGGCTTTCCTTTAGTATTGCATTGTTGAACATATTGATGGTTGATTCCAAGCGAACCTATTGAACTCCACCTGCCTCACTTCTAACATGCTTTATTTGTTGCAGAGATGGGAGCATAACAGTTTCTTTTATCCAAAAATATTTGATGAGAAAATTAGACCTTCCTAATGAAGATGAGGTATGGAGGATGTCTGTTTTCCTAACTTTGGCTTAAATATATCTCATTGATCATTGGAGGATTTATCTTCTTACGGTATTAAGAGGGATCATTATCAATATGGATTGTATGCGCTTGTCTGTAAATTTTGTAGGTGGAAATTAGGTGCATGGGTCGGACATTAGTCCCTACATTGCCGTTAAATGAGCTTGTCGGGCTGTGGCTTCAAAATACAACCTCAGAGAAACTTCCAGCTATAATTGGTTCCTCAGCTAAGGATTTTGTGATGGTGTTAGCTTATGGTCGGAAGTTGCCAGTCTCTTGAATCTGTTGTTTGGTGCTCATACATTTTCCTTTTGAAAATGAGTTAAGACTTCATTGCGCAGTAGTTGTAGTTGCATGGCCATGTTCAAAAGAGAAGTGGAAATCATTTACTTACATGTTACAGTAAATTATGAGAACTTAGCGTATAAACAGGTAAAAAGTCATACGCAGTGTGAGTTGTCTTCACCCATAAGCTCCGCTGCGATGTTTGGCTTGCAGCTGCTAATGAGATGGCATGCTGTTGTTACCTGCTTGTGCGTACAAATATTTGTCATGAAGATATATGTCAGGAGTTTTGAATTTTGAAGTGTCATTTTCTGTTGTGTTTCTTCTTTGTTTAGGCAGTGGAATTGTAAATTCAACTCATCAGCACCAACCAAAGGATCCTCACCCTCTTTATTGGATATTGTCTGATTCTGTTTGACGGGTGCTTCTGGCGATCTTTCTACTTTGTAGTTTCGTGGCTTCCCGGTCTAGACACGTGTGATCTTGGTGTTTCTGTGTGTTTGGCGTTTCACTTGGTAATATGCTCAGGCACAAGCAACATTGTACATTCCGTAGAAAACAGAAATGGCTTACGATATTTGATCTGTTTCGAACGTAGAACAATATGGCTGTGTTTGACTTGAACCAAACCAAACCAAATGGGATTAGTTGAAGATCAGTATTCTAATTTTGGAACAAGACAATTCACAGAAGTGGTATAAATGTTATCGAGCCAGAATGTCGTTATACCACAAACAACAGAATCCAAACAGCTGCATGTTTTGGGAGATATTCTCCCACTGAAAAGTACTCTAGAATGTCTTGAAGAGCTTCTAAATCCAGTACTCAAAAGTGCCAAAACATCAAATCTAGAACATCACGCCTGCACATTGAACTGACCAAAGTATAATAAACCTTAGAGCTAAAACAACTTGGTAATACCAGTAAAGAAAAGATACAAGGAGTTAGAAAACAAGAAATGTTGCTCCCTGGTCTATATATTGAGATCAAAGTCAGTTCCCTTTTTACAACTAAACATGTTCTATCCATAGAAAACAAAAAAGGTTGAACTGTAACTAGATCACAATTCAAAATGGATTCGTATATCCACCACGCAATGGAGCATTATCAACAACCGAAACCAATCCCCCTTCTGCAGCTTCATCTTCATCCAAAAACAGGTCCTCCGTGGCCCTAAACGCCGCGTGCAACAGAACCACCGCAACTCCGACTGCGACGGCGACCACCACATTCAGCCACACCCGAGTCAACACCAAGCAAACAATCGTCACAATTCCGAGCGCCGCCAACACAAACCTGTCGTCCACCATCCGATTGAACACCACGATTGGCTCGTCACGGTTGAAGTAGAGAAACCACCACGCCACGAACACGATCAAGTACACAATCAGCGAAATTGGATGCCATAGCAAGCTCAGGAACAGTAGAAACAGTATGACCATGGCGTAATTCACCCGGAAGTAGTTTAGGTTGCGCCTCAATCGAGAAGTGAGCTCCCGGAGGGGGTACGGCGGAGAGTACGAAGACGGATGAGATAAGAGCTCCCTCCATGAGCGGCGCGTGGCGAAGAATGATAGGCTGCTGGATTTGGCGCGGGTGAATATACCTGGCCGGGGAGATGACGCCGGGAAGGAGGAGTAGCCGCCGGTCGGCATCACGATGACCGAGAGTGGTTTCGCGGTGATTTGTGAGGATTTTTGGGATCCAGTTTGGCGAAATGTATAATACCCAAAGATAGAGCCACCGTATTATAGTGTTAGCCCAAACGGTAAGGGCCAATATTGGGCCACACAGGCTCTATTTATGGGGCTGATCGGCACCTCCCAGTCCACCTCGAAGGAAAAACAAAAACAAAGACATTTTCAAGAACAACTGCGAGGGAGATTAAATATTGGAAATCATCACTATATTTCAATGGAAATTAACAAAATCTTCCAGCTATAGCATGTTTAATTGGAAATTACATAAAAATTTGTACCAAAACAAATACTACTAGTTGTTTACATAGACCAGGAACTTGTGAATCATAACGTTCATTATTCCATTGACATGAGCTGCTAATCTCAAATGTTTTTAACTATACTTTCTTTGACGAAGCGTTATTGTAATTCGCAATCTCCAAATTACTGTTGTTTTGGCGCAAAACGATATAACATCTTATTTACATCTTGTTAGTTTCAGAAAAAGAGGAGGGAATGTAGTATGTATACACATCTTATTTACATTAATCGACGAGAAATGTTTCTTAAACATAATTTAATATAAAACCAGCTTTTTTTAGTAGGTATCGAGAGATCTAGTGTTACGGAGAAATTGAGGGTAATTGAGAAATCAAATGAGTTCATCAGTAATTAATTTCTGTAAAAGGCCTAGTGCGTTAATTGAAATCAATTCAAGTGAATAAATTGCCTCTGATAACAGCAAAACTTTTATTGATCCATGCCTTTTCTATATTTGAATGGAAAGAAAAAAAAAACCCTCTGTATTTATAATTTCCTTACATTGCAAAACTTTTATGTTCATTCAAACTATTGCACAATTTCGTCAGCAGAGGTTATTTGCGTGGGTGGTATTTCTGCTGGGTGGAATGGCCTGGTGACCAATGTTTTGAAAATCGAGATTTCACACATGATCATCTTGGCGTCTCAAGATTGGAATGGATTGGATTCTAAATCGGTAGGATCGAAACCATCTAAATTATTATAATAATTCTGAAATTGCGAGTTTCAATTTGTTAGTTCAATTCTTATTTAATTTTATAGAGGAGAATTAGATTAGTTCTTGCATAAGTATCATCAACTCAAAATTTTACTTTTTATATCTTTTCTAATCATTTTTTCTCTTTTTTTTATACAAAATCAATAATTTGTACAAGTATCAATAAAATCAATAGGATCGCTGGATCGTAGAATTCTATGATATAGATTAGGATTTTGAAGGATTCTATAAAATCCCACTACAAAAAAGGATTCTATAAGATTCATGATCGATTTCTTAATTTTGGATCGCAGGATCGTAGAATTTTAAAATTCGGATCGTGATTTTGAAAACTATACTGGTGACCAAATCACGGGATTTCATATTTGCTGAAGAGAAAACTCAGCAACCGTAAACCTATTACCTCCAAACTTAGCTCATAGTTATCCAGAAATGTCCATGAAGTTGATGAATGATGGATCTAGTTTAGTTGCGCCAGGACGTTAATTTGCCGAACAACCCAAGACAACTAGACAAGATTCTCCGATATGACGGCGAGAACGACAACGAGTTTCCCTACTTGATATAAACCCTAACGATCACTTTCACAAAAAACGAGAAAAAAAAAAACCCAACGAACACTTTCAAGAAAAGAAAAACCAAGAATGTCACAGAACCTGAGGATCAATGTTTGCAGGATCGTGATTTTATGTAGGATCGAAATGGGGTTATAGGATTGAATCGTAAACAGTATTGGTATGATCGGAATAATAGGATCGTAAAGTTAATTATACATGTTATATAATTAATTACTTTAATAATTAAATTTTAATTATCTTTAAATAAAGTATTTAACATTTAAACGAAAAGAATTATGTAAATTTAATTTTCGTATGTGAATTTTTTCATAACTTTTTTATGAAAACTCTTCTTTTATAATTATTTTTTTCATTTTATTAGAAAAACTTTCTAAAATATATTTTTTTTAGCAATAAAAGTTTCTTCAATGAATATTAGCCTCAATTGAATGTAGATCAAAAGAAATAAGAGAAAAGAAAAATCTCAATAAATTCAATTAATTTTTTGTAATTAATGATTAGTAAACTCGAACTGATCCTATGATCCTAAACGATCTTGACCGATCCCATTGCAAAATTCGATTCGAGTTTGATCGATACAAGATCGATTTAGGTACTTGGGATCGTAGGATCGGACGATCCTACGATTCAAGATCGCGAGTTTGCAAACTATGGTATCGATAGTAACAAAAATATTAATTCTTAAAAAGAAAACATTTATTTATGATAATGCTGATAATGATTTTGAAAGATAATGGTTCCTATCAGATATAATTAATTTGAAATATTACAATCCCACAATATTTGGTATTAGTCTTTCTTTCAACCTTTTAAAAATTATTTGTTTCTTCTACTATGCAAATGACCACAGATATGTTGCTTATGCTTAAAAAAGTTTTTCTACCCCCCAAATTGTTCTTTCTCCCAGCATTTAATTAAAGTGACCATATATAGCTTTTTTTCACTTCTACTGTGATCAGAATTCATCTGGGTACATGTTTTGAGCAAATCGGTCGCTTTCATATTTGACTTCTAAATACGTTTTTTTAAATTAAATGATCAAATTCATGTATGTAGCCGATAATCACAATCGAATGCCCTACTTAGTCTTGGTTCTTCATTGATTGAGGCCAAGTTATTGTATCACAATTTCTTGAAAAGTTCTTGCCGTTGGAAAATTTCAAGAGCTTTGTAGAAGTTTTGGTTTGGGATTGGTTCTTTTAGAAAACCTTATTTCTTCTATAATTTAATTTGAAAATACTGTATGTTTCCACCATGGATGTGCCAAGGGATGATGTCTTTAGGTGTGCGGCGATTTCCCAAGTATTCCCACCTTGGACAATTCTCTTTTTTCATAATAGTAGCTCAAATTATCAAATTATGCACTCCTTTGAAGGTAAGGGGTTCTCCATTGAGAGAGAAAAAAATTTTTGCTGATGCACTGGGATGCAGCTGTCATATGATATAGTAGATTGTCAAGAAATATGTTTGTTTCATTTTTTTAGTGTGTGTTTTTAGATGTTTTTTGTATTGAAAATGTAAAAAGGTAAACTGAGATGGGACAGTTATTATAAAAATAATCTAAAAAAACCATCCAAAAAAACAAACAAACAGAAGCTTTCTGTTTCAGGGGATACTAAAGTAGCTTGGAAAATATACTAATGGTTGTTCAATACGTTTTGACATTATAAAATGATGAATGAATTGTAACATATTTTGTTGATGACAGAATGAGACAAATTTGTTGTCTCCGGTGTGGATTTGATGATGAAAAAAATGAGAGTTTTTCCAATAAAGAGATGTCCGAAACTAATACGATTATCAGGCCAACCAGCTATTTGTTGCTCATTTGCATAGTTTTAATAGACATAAATACTAAAAAAAAGTGCCTAAATGGAAGTTTGAGCTTTCATTGTAAAATCAATTTCCTAAACAGTTAATTTACTTCAATTTGCGGAACCGAGTTCTATGTTGTCAAAAAAAGTTATCACCTTAATCTCTATAAATTTATCAACAAAAATAATTTAGTTTCAAAATTGATCCTATCCAAATCACAATTTTAGATAATTTGAGATGACAATGAACTAAATATGTATACGTATGGAATCATCAATTTCAAAATCCACAAATAGTTTCAGCGAATTACAAACTTAAACAGTAATTATTTCCTACATTATAGCAAAGGTAATATGATCCCCTAAAACCCATTGCTATCTTGCATTAGTCATCAGATTAAATTAAAGGAAAAATAACTCATATTTTCGTTTAATTATATACCTTTGTAAAAGAATGCTATTTCGTCAACCAAAAGAAATTAAATAATGATATTATATATTTTATCTTCAGTTTTTAGGAATAAAATATCACTTACGGGAAAAAGAAAAACACACGTGGATAGGCTTAAAAAACATTTATTTAATGTTTTATATGGCCTAAAAAATTGTACGCTTTAATTGAAATCTTAATATCTTTCCTACGGCACGTCTATATATATAAGTGACAATATGCCAATCTCTTCCCTTATTGTTGCCTTAAAAGTTATAGTTGAGCGTTTAATTTATCTTTTTTTTTTGACATTAGGGTTCTAACTGGGGTAAATGGAATTTTTTTTTTCTTTTTTGGCATTTTGAATGACGAGAGAATTATGAACAACGTTTCTAAATATGTTTCTAAAAGGTGGACACAACAAAAGGATAAGAGAATTGGATGTTGAAAATGAATTGGCTATGATTTGGCCTTGTTTGATTTCGTAGAGATTTTTGGTGCATTTAACATTAAAATATTTGTGATATGGTAAAATTTTAGTGGTTTTTTGCAGGTTTATTTTGGTTGTTTTTTAATCAGGGTTGATTTTAAAATTTTAAACTCTAATTTCATCTAAATAAATAAAGTTTCAATCAATGCATAATTATATATTATCTCAATGATTAGTTATTAATATTTGGATATGGAAACGAAAAATGAACCTGGTTTTGATTTGGGCTTGGTTTGTTTTGACGGTTGATCCCATTATTAGCAAAACCAAAATAATGCATTTTTCATTTATCAAACTAATATATAATATATTATATTGCCCCACAACGCGCAGGAATAATACTAGTAATAACTAAATAAAAGCCATACAACGAGACTAACTCTTTGGGCTACAAAATATCCACGAAATGGTGGTGGAAATTAATTACGAGTATCGGTGGAAATTAATTACGGAGTATCTACCATAATGTCGTGGATAAGTGGTCGTGTTTTTACCTAAAACCCACCAATATTTACACACGGTATATACATGAACATGTCTGTGGATAAATTATCCACGGAAGCCTTCTTCCGTAAAAAAACGATTAGCAACGGAGCATATAACCACGTATCAGGGTTTGTGGGTAAATCCGTGGAAAATTGGATTACCTATGGACTACAAGACAAAATTACACACAAACATGTTCGTGGGCAAATGATGTTTTTCTTGTAGTGAATAGCTTTTGTAATTTCAGATTTATCAAACTCCAAGTAGATATGTGCCCTTTTTTCTCACTATTCCCACCCTCAACAGCCAAATTACTTTGTCCCAAGTCATGATGTGCTCTATATTTCAGGCAAACTTTTAAATGAGCACACAAGGAACTTGTTCCACGTGTTTTGGCTTCAGCTTTATCCGATTAGACTCCCTCCATTTCGGTTAAGGCCGATTCCTTACACGATCCCTGAAACCCCGAACTGAATGGGCCGAAGAAGCATCGGGTCGGTCGGTTAATCGGGTATACCCGATTAGTTAACACCCCTAAAACAGATTATAATACCGGCCGATTGAATTTGGCAAAAAAAAATAAAAATAAAAATCTTCACACCATTTTTTATTATTTTTACGCCTAAAATTGTGAATAAATTCGATTTACTTGTACAATTAGAATTGGATTGGCATATTCAATTCATGCTATACTTGTTAGTAGCGTCGTATTGGCTATTGGTGTTGGGATTATTTAGAAAAGGCTTTAGGATTTTTTTTATCTTTTTTATTTTTATTTTTAGTTACTGGAACCACACGTTGTCGATTGAAGTCGAGAGCAACATTAAAATCACTTTCTGATACCGATTGATATGGATTACGTTCCTACAGGCAAAAATACGATGATAATGTTGCCCGAGGATTTGGTTTGGGAAGTTCTCAAATGGATCCCCGTGAAATCCTTAATGAGATTTATGTGTGTATCTCGAATTTGGCTATCCATCATCTTGAACCCAAGGTTTTGCGAGGCTTACCGGGGTTACGATTCTCCCAGTCTCTCGTCTTTTCACGTTCCTCGATATTACGACATCCGAAGCGACTACACCCTTTTACGGTTGCTCAATATTGAGAGTGGCCGCGTCACATCCTTTACTCTTGATCATGGGGGAAGTGAATACACAAACGTCGTGGATGGTCTAATGTGTTTCTATCTACACGAGAAATCTTGGTTGTATAACATTGCCACTCGAGAGATGGTGCAACTTCCCGACTTGACCACTCCGGATCCGGATATAGTATATCCTACCATTGCAATACACGTCACTTGGGCTTCGATCCCGTCAACAAACGTTACAAGTTACTCAACACACACAGCGGTTATGCGTTAATTCTCACTATTGGAGTCGATTCTTCATGGAGAATCCTCAATGAACCTGCACTTAGGTATGGTGGATTTCTAAGCTTAATCAAAAGAGGAGCGTGCTTAGGTGGCTCTCTGTGCTGGAAGCGTTGGAAATGGAGTCAAGTTACGGCTTTTAGCCTTGCTGAAGAGAAGTTTATCGACATCAATCCATTGGATTCTAATTTCTTTTTAATCAATTTCGGACCCAGTATAGTTGTAACGAGATGTGTTGGAAGGTCGGACAGCCCGGCTGATGAGCTGTTATGCTACGACATTGAGAAGGAGATTTGGAGGGATGAGTTACTAGAGTTACCAAGAGAGAAATCAATGGATGATGTTGAGGATGACAATGAGATGGCTCCTGTTGTGGGTATCCTTCCTAATGGGAAGATGGTGTTGCATGATTCTTTTCAAGGCTTGCCTTTTCACCAACTTTACCTATTTGACAAGTTTAACAAAAAGTGGAAACAAATCTCGACGGGCCCTGCTTCCGAGCAAATATTTTGAAGAAAATATTATTTCACTAGCCCATTTGACTTCTTGCAATGCATAGAATCAATTTGTCGCATTTGGCATTAGAATATCTGTATTGAGGTTTTTGACTCTTTTTGCTCTTTTTTCCTTTTTAATTGCTAGTTAGTTCGGTAATTCGTTACTAAAGAATGTTGTTGAATGGTGTGGTTTTCACATTTCACTTAATTCTCTATTTGTGTGTGTGTGTGTGTGTGTGTGTGTTTTTTTGATAAACCTGCACCGAAGCGCTTAAGTGTGTGTTTGTGACATTGTGTGTGGAGTAAAGCATCAGTAGTGTCCTTTTTATTTTTAGCTTAAATTCAGTTAGTTCTGCAATTCTTCGACCAAGACTTACTGACTGATGCTCAATGGGTTACTGCTTATTTTTTTCCTCATCATGCGCAGTCTCAGTGGCCATTTATGCTTGTTGGCTCTTTGCTAAACGAGGGGGAGATCTAAATATTCTACAGAATCATTGACTTCTTCGCTTGATCATGGCGCATAATATGAATTTTTAAAAGGAAACTTTGAAAATTAAGTTGGAACCGGGAGACCTCCTAACTAACTAATGAATCATATTCTACCTGCAAATATACTCCCTCCATCGAAAAAACAATTGTTCAGTTGAATTTTCATTCAAAAAGGACAATCATTTCGGGACAGAGGAAATATTTCATCTAACTACTTCATAATCATTAAACAAGGGGCCATGAATCACCAACATTTTCAGGACAAAATTTTATACCTTTGAGAAAATGGAGCCAAGGAACATATCAAGCGAGCACAACTAAAATGTTAGTGTCAATTTGATGATGTTCAAAAGAAGCTTCATATAGTACTACTGTAGCATACAGGAACCTCATTAGGCTTAAGCAAAAAACGACAGCATCAACATAAAGATGAGAGCAGTGTACTTGGAGTTTGGATTTTGATAAGACGCAGAAATATTACTCGTACCAACAAAAAGATAAAAGTGCCATCCTAGAATTCACGAAACTCTTGCAACTTGTTTCCCACAGAGTATTCACAGCAGCCGAATCATAGTTTTCAGAATCCTCACACTCCATCCACTGTTAGCTAATGGCTGGCCTTGTCAACTTTAGCCCGCGCATCCCTGTCATCAAGCATACCTGAGTTACTGAAGGAAAATGCAGGATTCCCTCCTTTGGGTACAGAACTTTAGCCATCCATGAAACAGATTACGCATTAGGTATGGGGTTGCAGATTACATACCGATACGCCTTCTGACTCGCCTTGTCCGAAGGGTCAAGGGACAATGCCCGAAAAAATGCAGCCACTGCCTTGTCATGTTCCTGCGCACACAAGTAATTAATTCCTCATGCATTCATAACTTTATGTACCTCTTTCTAAAGAATAAATCGTATGTGCCTCAGACAATACCTCAAGAAGTGTCCAAGCTTGACCCTCCCAATAGTGCGCCATTGGATAACTAGGCCTCAGGCCAACAGAATACTGTGCATCGTCTCTTGCATTCACAGCTAGTTTTTGTTTGGTCTGTTCATCAAAATCGTCTGCATGCAATTTAGCAAAACATAAGCTCCTGTAGCCCAGCACTATTGCATCAGCCGGGTCAGCCCTCATTGCCTGTCTCAGAAATGAAACAATTACAATCCTTCACCATTCACAGTAATGACAAACTTAAAAAAGCCCGTCTTAGCAAGCTGTTAGAATCACAAATTATGGACCAGTCTGCCATACTCTTGATAACAGAAATCACCTGTGTATAAAAATATTCCGCTTTCACATAGTCTCCCTTCTCGAGTTCATCTTTTCCATCCTTTTCTGCATTCTCAAAGATCTCTTTCTGTTTCTCCTTCCACTGTGACAAGAAACATAGCGGCATAGATGAGTTCCCTTACTGATTTATTGCATATACAGGGACATAAACTTGTGAAAATTAAGGGAGTGACAAGTTTAAAGGTTGTCGTCATAATACATGTGTTCGGGCGTCTTCTGAATTGACATGCTGCATCACTCCATCGCAGCTCCAAACAGAATCAAGATACCCTATTTTGGATGTATGTTGAAGCAGAAGCTCAACCACCGCATGGAAACCATTTAGTGCTGCATGCTCTAATGGAGTCAACCCTGACTGCAGTTCCACAGGGTTATCATTGTAGCATATGAGTTCTTTTTAATCCAACATGGTGGTAAGGATATCAGGTTTTTTTACACCATAATGTTCTATCTTTTTCTTTAGAAACAAGGAGATAAAACTGTAAATAAGAGGAAAAAAAGAAGACTGGCAACAATAATTTCTTTTTTTTTCCTTGTAAATTTATGATCAAGATTTTCTATCCATAATGGTAAACCACTTACAAAAGATGATGATAAATCCTATTTCGTTAAAAGAGAAAAAAAAAAAAAAAACTAAACATTCGACTCAAGGGTGTTTTCTGCTTTACGTAAATGCATAACTAAATTTCTATATAGCTTCGATGAGGTAAATTCAGAGGCAGTCTGGTAACACTCACGTAGTCAGTGATATTAGGATCTGCTCCATTAGCCATAAGTTTGTGGATCATCTCTAACTTTCCTTCAGATGCAGCATAACACAAAGGCGTGGTATTAGACGTCCTCCTGTTTGGATCTGCTTTACTTCCTCGTTTTCCCTTTCAGATAAAATTCATATATGAATTCTCAAAATAAAATTCATAAATCGAATCTAACAGGCTCACTGGCTGGCACCAGCAGAAAGTTCAGCTTACTGGTTAATGAGAATCGAAATTTAAGAATGCAGAGTTTTCTGTAAAATGCAGCATTTGACTGCGCAATGCCAAAATATGCTGCCTTGAGAGGGTTCACTTTCAGTTATTTCATAAAGCCAATACCAGCATACCACCATCAATCAAATATAAGCAGGAGAAGCGACAAGCAATCAGAACAGTTTCCACATTAATCATAGTAATTCCTCACAGAATATGACATAACAAGTATAATCCAAACATTTTCTTATCGTAGATCCTCATCTTATACGACATAACAAGCAGAAATCTTTTAATTGCATTGTCTCTGCAATTTTGACCTGTACATTACAGTTCTTTGGAGTTCTAAAGCTTCATATAGAGCACATACGACAAGTGCCAAGCAGAAAATTTTTCACATATGATGAGCACAGCACAGCAAAGCAAAATCTCATCGACCTGGCAAGCAAATCCTATGCTAGTGTCTGAGAACAACTCAACTCAGATTGGTAGATTCAACACGCACAAGAGAAGAAGGGCACACCTTAAGTAGCAGGACCATGCAGTCAAGTGCTTCAGCCAGCATAGATTTCATAAGTGGAGACATAACAATTGGAGAGATATAATTCGGCTGCACCAGGAAAAGTCAGATATTAAACGACAGAATATAACCATTTGTAACCAATTGTAAAAGCATCTTTGGGCTCAAGATTCGAATGTTTTAAACGTCATACATGGGTCCAGGAAGCAGTCATATACACTGCTTGGCTAAACAACAAACATATATCCTTAGGTCAAAAGCTTCTCCAAATAAAGAAATGGCAAAGATCAGGTAGACTTATACAGGTGAGTTAGATGCTTCAAATCCAAACCAACATACTCTCTGTGAAATTAATAATACCTCAAAGAATGAATAAGTTCGTGACTGACACCATGTATGCACAAAGATACAAAACAATGGGTGCAGGACCCATCAAACAGGACAAGAGTAGAGTAATAATGGATGCTCTTTTGGCTTACATCTGCCCCAAGGTCCAACAAGCAATTCAACACTTCGGAACTTCCATGAGCTGCAGCAGAATGTAGCGGTGACCCATCTTCAGAAATTTCATGTATATCAGCCCCTTTGGAGATCAAGAACTTAACCAACTCCAAGGAACCTAAGAAACGCATTATTGTAAGATTTAACATAGGGAGTACAAATACAATAAACACATCATAAAAGCCTCAAAAAGACCGCAGTAGAATCCCAAACCTTTTTCAGCAGCATAATGCAATGGCGTGGACCCTTTGTAGTTTGTCTTTTTAACATCTGCACCTCTCTCAATCAGGAATTTAGCAACAGACACATGCTTCCCCAAGATTGCTTCGAATAAGGGTGTTTGCCCTGTGCAATATACAATGAAAGTTACATGGTGCTGTTAGCCATGCATACCTGACTGTTAGCCAAGTCCATTTCCCACATCCATCATTTCAATTTTCACAGTACCTCTCAATAGATGAATTAATTAAACAGACATTTCATAATGGTAAGTATAACAACTAGATTCAACGTTAGTTTCACACAACTTTGATTAGATTGGATAGGTGGAGAAATTAAGGTTGATTACGATTTGGATGACAAGATAGCTCGTAGTTTCATAGCCCAATTCTTGACAGAAAATAGAGAAAACGCTAACTATTCATCAGAACAACAAACTCTGTTTATCCATCGGTGAGAGAACGGAACACCAAAACAATTGATGAAGTTTCAGAAGGCAGCGGTTAATAAATCATAACATTTACAGCAAAGAAAGGCAAGAATTTAACCAATAGAAATTCACACCTTCAGCATCAGTTACGTTGACATTGAACTTCAACTCATCGATTAGGTACTCGCACATCTTAATCTTCCCTCTCGATGCAGCCTTGTGAAGGGCATTCAACCCGTCATGATCCTGCATAGCTTCAAAAGAAATGTCCCCAAACCTTCCGCCATTTTCAACCTTGAACTGTGCATTAGGCGATTCGGATTCAACTGTCTTTTTCATCAGAGCCACCAACCCTGCCCAAAAAATAAAATACAAAAGAAAAATAAAAAACAAGAAGCACTAAATAATCTCCATAGATAGGATAGGATACTTTTTCAGCGAAAAAAATAAGAATCGAAGCATTAAAAGTAAGAAACAACGCACTTTTGATTGCATGGAGGTCTCCAAGGTAGGCGGCGTCCAAGAAAGCTTGAATGAATACTGTTTGAGAGTTAAAGATCATAAGCCAAAAATATAAAGAAAAACTGCTTAGGATCCTCAGTGAGTGAGTAGAGTAGCCAAACAGTACCAGGAGGAGCTTCCATTTTGGCGGAACTTCTTTCACGGTTGGAAAAAAACTCGAAGAACAACAATGGCGGATTCAGAGATTTGCAGAGAAAAAACAGAGCCAAAATGACACGCTAAATTGATGATACTGGTGCTGTGTCAGTTACGATGACCGGGACTAAAAAGATGAATATGATGCGTGTGGGGTCGCGTGGATTCGTGGTGGGGGCTGGTTTTTGTTGCTTTTTGTTTTATTTTTGTTTGGGGTGTACAACAATTTTCATTTCCGATCGATAAATTATGCTCCTCATTAAAAATTAATGCGACAAGATTGTATTGAAAGGGAGGAAAATGAATATTATCGTACGAGTAATTATGCTCTTTTTCTTTTTTATCCAAAATAAGAGTAACACGTAGGAGTATTTCATAATGCAAAAAAAAAAATAGCTTAGAAAATTTTGAAATGAGTTTTTTAATCCTTGAATTGAAAGACTAGTTTCAACTTTAGAGGGCGTGTGCGTGTCGCTGTGTCGTAATTATATTTTCAAAGCTTAATTTGATAGTATAGAGGAGTAACACTCTACAGATTCTTTTCTTTTTCTTTTTCCTTTACTTTTTAATATTTTTTTCCTTGGTTTCCCTAAAGAAACACTAGTTTCCTTTTTACCGGTGGTAGTTGGATCAGTTTATACTCTTATCTATAGTACTTAATTAAAGCAGTAAATAAATGTTAGCACCACAATGAAAATTTTTCCGCCAAAAGTCATTTTCAGTACAAAATCATTTTTGACACGTGGCATTCTAACTAATCAGAAAAAAGAAGATAGAATAGATAAATACATAAATTCCTTAATTATAGCTATATAAAAATATCTTAATTATAGGTATATACTAATCCCTTAAAGCAACAATATTTAGTTGATAAATCAAATGTAAGGAAATCCCCTTAAATCAAGTGAAACACCAGTAATGTCTTCTCAACCCCCTATTTCAAATAATCGCTTTCATTCCGTTCCTCTCTCACACTCGGGCCTTTAAATCAATTACGTAAAATCTGACATCAATTATCAATTCATCTCTTTCCACAACAGAGAAAAAATAAGCTGTCATGAAAGAAATTTGATTTTTTTTTTATTCCTCTGTTGTAGATATTGGTTTATGATTTTTGTAAACCCGGGCATAAGTTAACTGTTATAAATTAAATGTTGTAAATTTGAACATAAATTTATATGTAATAACTCACTTTTTATCTTTTCAATCGATTTTTTTATTCTTTTAAGAATGATTCGTATTTTTTATTTAATCAATTTAAAAATACAGGCGACACCCGGACATTCGCCCGGGGGAAGCATCTAGTATATATAAGAAAAGAGAGAGCTGATTAAATTTAACTCATGTACGTCGTACAAGCAACAAATTAAACAGGAAAGCAAAATCCATATGTGATCCGGTGAAAGTTTGTCACTAAGCTTCTGCCTTTGAAGATTAGTTCGTTTTACTTTTATTACAATTTTATTTTTATTTTTTTTGGGGCACAAAATCACAAATTATTATTGGTCCTCAATACAACGTTTTTGGCAATTTATTCCTCCAATATTGTTAGCTCTTGCACGTTGCACCCGGAAGCAACTATAAATACTCTCTTGGATCAAAACTGTAAAGCTCCAGTATCTTCAATCTCCACATTGCCGATTTTTCGTTATATTCCAATATCTACCTATAGCTATCAAGATCCCCGACGAACTATTTTATCTAGAAATCCTCTCCCGAGGCTTCCCTCAAAAACTTTGATACGATTCAAGTGTTTCTCTAAAACATGTCGATCCATCATTACAAATCCACGTTTCACCAATGCCTACCGGCCAATCAATTGTTCTTCGTGTTTCGTATCTTGCTTTAGCCGCTGCGACGAGAATTCCGGTTATTACGAGGTCGTAATAAAACAACTTCGCCTTGACGACGGCGAGTTTAGCACTATCCTTACTCATTACGAAGTAAGTCACGGGCAGGAGAATAAAGCGTGTACAAACATTGTCAACGGGATATTATTTTTTCACTAATACGAAGAATCGTGATTGTATAACATTACTACTTGAGAGATGGTGAGATTTCCTGACTCGAACATTGGTTCGGATCAGCGAAGCACGTGTAGCTTGGGTTTTGATCCTATCAACAAACGATACAAGTTACTCAAGACATGCCCATACAGGTCAAACAACGTACGGAATCTTCATACGGAGATTCTCACCATTAATGGAGTAAAAAATTCTTCTTCATGGAAAATTCTCAATGTCCCCTTATTTGCCCACGAAGAAATATCGAAATCACCTGGAATATGCTTGGGTGGAAAACTTTGGTGGGTGAATCGGGTTTACGGCCTAGTCACGGTTTTTTATGTGGCTGATGAGAAGTTCTTTCACATTAAAATTCCTTCGCCCCTAGCTCGTCAATCATCAAGAACTTTCCATGAATAAGCTAATTAATTCTGGGCCTGGTATAGTTGTCACGAAATGTTGTCAAAGCAAAGTTTCCTTGATTGACTCCTTAAGGGGTGATTTTGATTGTGATCCTTGGGCGTTGATTAAACTTCCCAACGGGAACATGGTGTTATATGATTGTTTTGGATTAAGGTCTCAGTGCCAGCATTATTTGTTCGATAGCTCGAAGAGGTGTCGGGAAACAATTGAAACAGCTGACCATTCATCAATTTCTGGATTTCTATCCCTTTTTGGTTGGTCTAATTTCGAGGAGAATATAATCTTCTTTTTCATTTGATCAACTCCGATATATAGAGTAAGGTAAATCATGTCTTTTTTTTTTTTTTTGTTACAAAAAGAGAAAGAGAGACAACAAGCCTAGTTTCAACTTAACACATTTTTAAGATATGCAACACTTATTATATCATGTTTCAATCACGGTTTGACGCGTGACGGGGGGTCATCAAATCTCTGTAGTCTGTCTGGTCCTAAAATTTGACAAGACTGTTAATTACTGGAATTATATAAAAAAAGCTTTAACCAAAGTAATAAATAAATAAATAAATTTTCGTACCAAAAAATAATTAATTAATTAATTAATTTCAAAAGCAATTATATCTCTGAAGAAAACATCAAAACAAATATGATCTAAATTCAATACAGCACAAACACTTGAAAGGCAAAGACATGATCACAATGAATGAATCAAAACACACTTGTAAATACGAGACATTAAAACTAACCTTGCAAACCAATCACCATTCTTCACATGGCAATTAAACAGATATCGATAGTTGAAAAGGAAAGTAATTACTTCACACGAAAGAGGATTCATGCCTCTCCAGTGACACCAATGGCATCAGTATATGGAGATTTTGACTTATCACAAAAGATAAATTTTCGTGCAAGCTATGAACTTTTTCTAAACCACCCGTTACTGTAAACAATTTTGGGGAAGTTAATTTTTTCTTCCTTTCGTATTTTGGGTTGTTGCGTGTTGTTCAACTTGGGCCAACTGGCCCAGATTTTATATTTGAAATTTCATTTTGAGATCAATTTATCAATATTGTGCCAAATTGGATTTGACAATGTTTATACTCATACTTCTCCAAAATTGTTTTGGATTTATTTTAGAATGATAAATTAGATAATCGTTTATGAATGGATAGAGAACAAAAACGGATATGAAATTATTATGTTTCGTTCTAGTGCATTCATGACACCAATTCGAAATTGTTTTATGTAAATTTTTCTTATCCCTTTTACCCTATTAAAGCAGAATACAAGATGTTGATGTGGCAACTTCTTATTAAAAATTTTTGGCTCCAAATGCACCATATTGCATTAACCATCTGCCACGTGTCATCCGTTTTTTAAAGAAAAAAAAATTCTTATCCGGAGAAACAAAAGTTATTTTACAAAAATAGCTATACAATTTTAACTCCTAACATTTATCATTTATCAATCAAATTAAAATAGCATTTAAATTTGCCCATAAACTTATCCCTTTTATTACTCCACATTTTTTTGTATGATTTCTGCATCGTTGTACTTTTCAATATTTTTTTTCCTTTGGCAGATGATTTTTTATTTTTATTTTTATTTTTGGCTAAGAAAGAGAAAAAACCAAATGTGTAGCTATTTTATTTTTTTCAAATTAAGAATTCATTTATTTATTAACACAAAATTAAAATAGAGGGGCACTCGGGCATCTGCCTGGGCCAAGCATCTAGTTAGATATTACAAATGAATATCGTTCTAGAAAAATATTCTATATTGTAAATTGAGAATTATGTTATTAGTGAAATTCGCAATTTACTATCAGGATTATTTTCGTGAGCCAGATATAGAATTAAAAATTATTATTCCCTCTATCCCAAAATTATTGTCTAGTTTGAGATTTCATTTTTAGTATAATTTGAACTAGAAATGAAAATCTAAACTGTATAATAATTATGGGACAGAAGGAATATAAAATTATAACCAAAAAAATTATTATAATAAACTTAAAAACACTAACCTCTTGATATTCTACATAAAACCTAAATTTCAAATTTCGAGTGATCATAAACATTCGGCAGTGGAACTGAACTAGCCATTGTATGTAAACTGTTGCAACTTCCGTGGAGAGAGTTGGAGGCAGGAGCAAATCAACATGTTAGCACTCCTTAACAGGTTTGATAATCGATTTATTGACGTCTCTACTCTACGGCCTTCTCCTTTATTTGTGCCAATTGCCATATTGTCAACAAATACTTTTGCATGGGTGAAATTCACAGGGGAGATTCTGGATCTATTTGGATGATTTTATCCCCTTTAGATTTGATCTCATTATTTGCTTAAATTCTGAAGCACAGTTTTAAAGATGTAAGATTAAACGTCTAACAGTAGCATCAACTGACAATTTCAACATCGTTTTTCAATAATCCCCAAGCTGTCCTGTCATATAGATTTGCAGCAAGATGTTCAATACTACCTTGTCCTAACTTAGTTACCATCCATCATTATAACACACAGGTTTAGTCAAGTTCTCCCAAAAACCACATTTAGTAACACTACCTCCTCGGCCAAAACAAAAGCTAACATAACAACAAAATGAGGAGGTAAGTTCAACCTTTTGCACAATAACTTCGTTTTTGTTGGACAGACTTTTCGCAGAGCGAATACTTAACACACAGCATTCATTCTCGGAACTTGCAACTGAAAGTGCACTAGTCTCATATTCTCTGGGACATGGACACCAGGTTCAGCATCAAGAGAGCTTTCCTGTAAAGAAAGTCGATCCCCAATTAGAATGCAGGAAATGAGATGTCAAGTTCTCAATTATGATTATCCCGCTTGAAACATGGATGCAGCTTGCATTTTGTGTCACTTAAAAGATAAACAGGGTAAATACGTACGCATGAGCTTTCTTGAGTTCCACGTTATCTGGTTCCAGCTTTAATGCCTCAGCAAATGCTTTTGTTGCCATAGAGTAATTCTGAAGCAAGTAAACGACTTAGGAATAAGATAACTACATTGTATTCCAATAGCAGCAATATTTACTAAGTTTCATTTTCTGAGACATAATTTCAGAATTTGTACCACATTCATACATCAAGAAACATCCACGCTGCACCTTCTCTGTAGTGTGCTTTGGCCCAGTTAGGTTTCAGTGAAACGCACTTCTCAGCATCAGCTAGAGCAAGATCGCCATTATTCAAGCGTAAAAAGCATAAGCTCCTATTAGATAGAACACTGGCATCATCAGGATCTGCAGAAACAGCCTGCAAAACAACACCATGTTCCCAGTTAACAGGGTGAAAAAAGGAGGAACTCCCGGCAAACTGGAAAATATCATGATCATAGCATGGGAGCCTGTAATTCTCAAATCTTCTAAAGAAGGTAATTACTTAAAATGGAAAAGGTTTGTCCAAGACCAACCTAATTTCAATATAAACTCTGAAATGGAGTAAAACAAAACATGACATTACGAAGTGGCTTTCAGAAAATGGACCAGGAGCTTACCGCAGAAAACCAAGTACATGCAACTGCATAATTCTCTTCCTTAAATGCAGCAAGCCCATTGGCTTTTGCAATTCGAAAAATCTCTTGCATCTTCGACGTTATCTGAAATAAACAGGACCACTTAGCTTAAACAGAAAACAAGATAACTCATAAGCAACCTATTGCTTTTACATAATCACACCAGTAAAAAAGCCCAAGCAACTGAAACAGACTAAGCTTGTGTCAGCAATAAGGGTGCATTCTTCATGCAAAGATAAACAAAGAAAAATGAAAACAGTCTCCTGGAACTGACACAAAACAATAACAATTCATCAAATGAAATGACTTATACAAAGCATGTAGTTTGATCTTCGAAAAAGGACAAGAAATTAAGCTTTAAAGCAAATATAACTGATTAGAAGTGGCATCCTGAGCAATTGCAGAATCTTTTGATGGTTGAGATCATCATTAATGACATGCAAAAGAGCAAAGGCTACAAAACAATATGGGAAACAGGAAAGATATAAATAACCTTTTTTCTGCCATCTGCTGAGGAAATAGACACCATTATTCCATCAATGCTCCAGTCTGGAAAAGATGGGATCCGAGAAGTAACAGGAAATAGTATCTTGATTGCCTCGACTTTACCATTGACAGCAGCATGTTCTAAGGCTGTCAGACCATACTAAAATACAGGCACCAAGTGACATATACATCAGTCGAGGAAAGGATTAAGTCTTCATTTACTCTTTAAGTTTGAGTATCATATCACGAAACACATGAACTTGGTATATGAATAAGAGAATTGAAAGTTTCAACATGATGGAAAGGAACACAATAGAAACAAAGCAGAACAATGAATTCATGTAGATGATTAAGAATATAAGAGACATACACGCAGAAACAAAGTAACAAACAACACGGAGGCCTAATTTAAAGTACTCATACTACGACCACTGCATGGAGCCATAATCCTTCGGTCACATCTCAACAGATAACAAAGGCAGGCCATCCAACTCAAATGCCAAGGATTAAATTCCATGACAAAAGGCTTGCAAACAAGTCTGTAAGAAAATGATGAATGCCACAGTTTAAAACTACTTGAGAAATGTCGCCACCCACCAATTACTGTTGAGGCACGAAACTTTATAACTGTAGGTCATGGATATACAGACTTCAAGAAAACTTTACCCTTTATATAAATAACAAGAGCAAGCGGGACTAGAGTATCATTAATAATGACAAATTGACAAGATTGAGTAGGTTTCTTACAGCATCTGTGACATCAGGATTCGCCCCAGATTTCAGCAAGTATTTGATAATCTCTGTTTTCCCAAAGAAAGCGGCCACGTTAAGAGGAGTCCTCCTCAAACTTGAAGGAAGGTCAGGTATAGCTCCAGCCTAGGTACAATATCAAAAGATTCAAAGCTATATGTATATATTTGTTACTAAGATAAAAAAATTAATCCTTTCATCCCTCTTCTAATCTTCTCTATCGTTCATTGTTATTATATAAAATAAAAGATACACATTGAAGCAAATGCCAATTTTAAATATGGATGAATTACAACCAATACCTCAAGCAACAGGAGAAAGCAATCAAGTGAGTCATGTGCAATTGATAGCATGAGCGGGGAGGCAAAAGAGCCTGCAACCAAATTTGGCTGCAAAAGAGAAAACAGTAGACGGGAAGATCAGTTGAATGATAAAACATAATAATGAGCAAAAGCCGGTTTGCTAAAACCATCACGATCTTGCAAATGTGGACAAACAGATATTACCATTAAAAACCAGGATACAGATACGCAGAAGTATTCAACCCCCCAAAATTGCAAACAGTTCAACAAAACTTTACCCAAATAGAAATGCAATCTGCTCCATCTGTAAGGTACATTCTGGGCTGAAGGCACATTCAAACTAGAAAACAGAGCTCATTTCTACTTTCTATCAAGAGGGACAATGTGAAATTAGAATGAAAAATTTCTGAACCAGAGTATGGACCAAGGATTGTGGCTTATATTTTACAAACACATGTTCCCAGATGTATTTCTACATAAATCTTTTGATGTAAAACTACTTAAAAAGAAAACTGTACGAAACATTAACAACGAACACAAGGTGGCATCCAAAACAAAAATCATAAGCAGAACAGAAAAGGGTTTATCTGACATTTGCAAGGTTATCCAATAAAATCTTCACCGCCTCTTTCTTATCAGCAGTTACAGCACACTGTAGTGGTGTCCCAAATTTAGAACCCGTCTCTATTACAGCACCGTTAGAGATCAACAGCTGCAAAACTTCCGTGTTACCTAAGAAAATTATGGAATATTGTTACAACATTTCCTTGAAATAGCTGAGGAATGCCAAATCTTCTAATGAAATCAACACATGATAGCCATATATAGCTATGTAGAATTAGGAAATTAACATTAAAAGAACTGCACTCTAAGGAATTAATTATAGAGATTCCACCATTATGACTATCGTGAGTGTGAGGAAGAACCTCTCAAAGCAGCACAGTGCAAGGGCATAAGACCATTCTGATTAAACATCATGATATCCGCACCACCGGTTTCAATAAGATACAAAGCCGTAGCAGTCTGGTCTTTATCAATTGCAACAATCAACGGCGTGTTACCTGTGAATGATAGATCAAGACAAAAGCAACAAGTAAAGCCACTAAGGAAATTCAATTATCACTTGAAACAAAAACAATTGAAAACCGATGCTTACTAATTCCATTATTTTAAACTCAAATACCTTTTGCATCCTTGACATTAACACCAAGTTTGAGCTTCTTGATCAAGTGGTCGCACACGGCAGTGTGACCACCGGCAGCGGCAAAGTGAAGCGCGGTTCGGCCTTCCGCATCCTCCACCTCATCTAGATTTTGTAATCTCTTGGCAAACCCTACGATCATCATTCAGCGAATTCTCCCATTAGACCTAATTATTAGCCCTACTCAAAAAAAATACTTAAAAAAAAAAATACAGAACAACACCAAAGAACAAAAGAAAGAAAACAGTAAAACAAAAATTCATACTCTTCACTTGTTTCATACACCCGGAAGAAGCCGCCGCGAGAAAACCTTTCCGACGTTCTGCGGAAGAAAATCATACAAGCAAGAACATTAATACCACCAGTAGAAAGATTAGGTAAGCGATTCAGACGAGTAAGAAAGATAAGTGCTAAATTTCGAGAAATTTAACCTTCAGATGCCATGGATAGCTTCTTTCTCTCCGATCAAAGCTCCAAAAAACTGGTTAAAGGAGGCTAAAATCTGGAAGTATTCGAAAGATTCGGCAGGGAAAAGGTGCGTGGAGGGAATGGAAATTCTCGGTCAAGATTTTCTAACGATTCAGAGGAAGGCTCAAGCGTAACGAGAAAGTGAAAGGACAGTAAAATGAAGAAAATGAAGAAATCATCAATGGCGGTGTTACAGCACTACTGTACTATGCAACACAGTGCCAGTTGTTTGATGAAAGGCGCCAAAAAGTTGGCATTTCAGTCTTATCTTTTGTTACTGCGGGTTAACTAAAATGACAGGGAGTTCATTTTGGGCAGGTGAAAGCAACTAATCCTGGCCGTCCCTTCAGGTCACATCCTACACGTGTCAGCTTCTAATCTCTCAATGAGAAATTTTACATTCAAAAGTTCCACACAATAGCTTTCTGCCTCTGGGAACAAAATTTCGAGAGTCTCTGCTTGTGTGTTATTGGTTGCTTCTTTTAGCTTACAATTAAGGATTTTTGAATAGAGCCAAAAACTCCTGAACTAACACGAAAGCAGCTCAAATCAAATGTTGCTGCATTCCCTAAATTAAATTTGCAGTTTTGCACCATCTACAGAATCGTAATACGTTGGTGGCATTATTTCTTTTTTAAAATAGTCAAATATATACTCCTGATCCCTGAGATTTTTAATATATTGGTGTAAGTAGACAATTGACAGTATTAATAGATTAATAAAAAAAATTAGTCTCTCCCCATCTTCTACAATATTAATAAATTATAAAGCTAATAACTTTATCCAAAATTATTATCTTGTTTGTAGCATCATTTCAATTCAACAATATATATGATCATTATTTGGGATGAAAGAAACTAGTAACCTTTTACCAATGGCAGTTGGATACCAGTTCATAATATTCTGTATACACGCTTAAATCTAAACCATGTACGTAACACGAGCAAGATATTAAAAGAGGGAAGTAAATCCATACGTGATCCAGGGAAAGTCCTTTGAAGATTACTGCCGTTTTACTTTTTTTTTTATTACATATTATTGGTCCTTAATACAAAATCTTAGTATGTTGGGTAATTTATTCCTTCAATATTATTATTAGCTCTTGCATCATGCATTGACGTCGCACCCCGAAAGCAAAATTATAAGTACGCTCTTGGACCAAACTAGTATTTTCAGTCTCCACATAGAAATTTCAATACCTACCTACCTTTCATGATCACCGAAGAACTAGTTTATCTGGAAATACTTCCGATGATTCCCTCAAAAAATTTGATGCGATTCAAGTATGTCTAAGATTCATCATTACACATCCACGTTTTACCAATGACTATCGCCCGAACAATAACTCTTCGTGTTAAGTATCTCGCTCTGCTTATCTCGAGATATCTGGCATCACAAGACTACAATAAAATACCATCGCCTTGATGATGGCGTGTGTGGTACTCCCCGTCATCACATCCTTAATCACCACGAAATACCTCATGATGAGGAGAAAATATTTACAAATATTGTTAATGGGATATTATATTTTTACCGAGACGAAAAATCATAATTGTTAGAGTGAAAGAAGAAGAACCAGTAGAGGTGGAGTTCACGAGTTAAAACAAAAAAAAGGAGGAAATCAGATTTTTTTAAAAAAATTAAATTTTAAAATATCTTAATTAATTATACATTAATGTAATATTTTAATATTATTTTAATTAAAATTTGTTTTTTATATTTTTGAAAAAATGAAATTAAGCATTACCAAAAATAATCCTGTTAAATTGACCCAGAAATGGTCAAAGCGAGAATCCCCGAATGTAAAATGTCACAAAAAAAAAAAATAACAAGGACCAAATTAGTGAAAAACAAGAATGTAATGGACCAATTGTTAATATTAAGGACTAAATTAAGTTTTTTGACAAATATAAAGGACCATTTGAGTAGATTATCCTATAATTTAACAATTTCTTACTTTTTTCTTAAAAAAAAAGACCAATTATGCATTTTCAATCTTTCAAATTTAGAATTTGAGTTATTTTAAAAATTTAAACAAATGTTTTTGATATGTAAAAATGTATGTGAAAGATTAAAGTGAGAAACAAAGGTAAATAAAGGTTATAGACTTAAAATTTTGTGTTATCTGAAGGAAATTTAGATCATTTCGTCAATAATGGAAGAAAATATTCAGTTAAGATGAAAAAATTCAAAATCATGAAAATTGTAGTTTATGATAACTTCAAAAATTGATTTTCTTTAACCATTGCTTTAAAATAAAATAATATTGATCTATAATTTGAAGTTTCTTTTGGGGTGTATAAATACATTCGATATGGCTTGTGAACATTACATAAATGGAATGTAGTTAGTTTATAGGCGTGAAAAGGTCTCAAGAATTTTTCCCCTGCCTATATACGATAAAACATTTATAAATTAATATTTTATATCTTAATAATTTTTTCCGGTTTATAGATCGGGACCAGTACAAAATATTAAAGCAATAATTTTTCACAAAACCTCTATATAAATATTGATCCCCTCAACAAAATTAATTAATAATTATGCAAAATATAAATAACAATTGGAAGATTTATTAAAATATGAATATACAGATAGTTTGCTTTTTTCCTAAAATAAACATTTGATATTACAGATTTGACTTTATCTCCCAGTACTTATAGAGATTGAAAAAAAGTCTCTAAATTAAAATAATTTATTAATGTAAGAATATATTAATAGATATTAATTTATCAATTAAATAATAAATTTAGAAATCAAAAAATTTGTTTATAAGAGTATTAATTTATTGATGATTGACTGTAATGTTAAACAAAATAAGAATGAAAAAATTACGAAGATTTATTCAAATATGCATATAAAGATATTTTTTTTTCCTTTAAATTTGTATATAAGGTGATAAGTTATAATTAAATCATATAATCCAAAAACTCGAGTTTTGTCTCTTAGCTATTATAATTTGATTTTTTTTATTTTTTCTAAATTAATAAGTTATTTTTTTTAATAAATTAATAATTATTAATTAATCAATTAAATAAAAATCTATAAAGGTAATGAGAATATTAACTTAAAGATTTTTTACTTGTAGATCCGCCCTTGATTTATCTCCATTACTTGCTAGCCTCTAAAACTTATTTCGGAAATCTGAATAAAATTGCAACACGTCTTGATAAAGATTACCGAAGAAAATTCAAAGAACTAAAAGGGAAGAAGAAGAAGTTAAGGTCTACATTGAAATGACATACCAGTTTTTGATTCCATCCTTTTCTTTGAATACTCTGTTTCTAAATAGGAGTAGGAAAGAAAATTCTGAATCCTTGAAATGGTAAGAAAATGCAGTATCGAGATGGTATTTATCTGACATCGTTAAAATGAGGAATGAAATCAGTCATCAAGAGTGGTCTTATAATTCTACTACTACTACAATGGCCAATGCCAGTATAAGTATACTATTTGATGTTAGGCGCCAAAATCCCACCGTAAAAAAGACATTGGCATTCGATCTTATTTTTACAGTGAGATTGCTCAGCATTGTGTCAAGAACTAACATGTTGCATTACCCCGCTAAAGCTCCAATCATCTTAGCCTTCAATTTGAGAAGTGACTAGAAGCAGACGACTAACCGACTCATAGGACCCCTTCTATGCAGCATGTTCCAGTGGAATGAACCCTGACTGCATTACCAATTATCATTGTAGTAATCAGTTGTCATCATCTAACGCGTAATAACATTATCAGATTTTTTTTTTTACTCCAAAACATTTATCTATATTTTTCAAATAACAAAGAGGAAATAAACTTGTAAACAAGAGGAAAGAAGAATAAGCACAACAAAATTTTTATACGTATACGATTTATAAACATACAATTTAGTTAAAACACTAAACGTTCAATTCAGGAGTGTTTCCTATTTTATGTCAATAAAAACTAACTTTCATATAACTTTGATTCAAGGAAAAAATAGAGTCATTCCAGTCACTCAAATAGTCAGTCATATTAGGATCTTCTCCTCTTTCTAACAGGTTGGATACTATCTTTTCATTCTGCGTAAGCACAACAAGGCATAGAGGTGTTGTATTTGAATTCCTCTCATTTGGATCAGCTCTTTCTTGTCTCAGATAACATTTAGATCAGAAACATTCGCTCACTGCCTCGCACCAGCAGGAATTTCATCTTATTGGTCAACTAGTATCGAAATCCAAAATTTTCTATAATATGCAGGATTTGACTACCGGATGTTAAAAATACTAAAGGCTTAGGAGGTGCAATTATAATTCTTTTATAAAGCATCATTCATCAAGAAGCAGGAGAAGCAGCAAACAATCTGAACACTTCCCAAATTCCGTAGAGTTCTTTATTGAATATGGCATAACAAATTCAGAATCTTAGGCCCTGTACATTGTTATGATGGTTATAAAACTAAAAAATATTTGAAAGCAACCAAGTATCAAGATGATTTTTAAATACTTGCATTTTCTTTTCTCCATTTTAACCTGTATTCTTTATATTGTAAAGCTCCCCTGCAACATGGCAAGTGGTAAAGAGATAGTTCACATATATGATGAATGCAAAACACAACATTATCTGAAGATTGTAAATACTTTGGCAACAAAATTCAGTGCACGTATCCGAGAATAACTTTTCAAATTGGTGTATCATATTTTTTCAACAAGCACAACAAAAACAGGACGGACCTGAAGTAGAAGGTCCACACAGTCATATGAGTCATCCAGCATTAATTCAACACAATACTATCACGGGCTGCATTTCCCGGGAGTTAATTCAACGCCAACTCCAACACTTGAAAAAATTAGTACTAAAAGAATTATTATGTAGTCGAATTTAATACAAATCTACATACAACTTAATTCAACATAATCTATGCATTTTCATTATCAAGACTAAATTAAACTTAATTAACAACAAAACCCTAAGTTGATAGTAATTTTATCTTGATGTGATTGTCTTAAAGGGATATAATGTGTTGGTAACGATGATGATGATAGAAGGTAATCATGCGAGTGATGGTTATAGAATTGGTTGTAAAATGAATCACGGCAAAAAAAAAAATATGTAAAAATAAGAAAAGGTAAAAAAAGTTGTAGTTATCACTTTTTTTAATATATATATATATATATTAATAATTAAAGTATTGGTCAAAGGAATGTGCGAGTCAAAAATTGATAAGATATGGACTTATGTTAATTCTCTAAAATTTCTGTTAAAAATAGTAAAAATGATGAAACAAAAATTTGTGATGGACTAAAATCGTTGAAGAAAGTTTGATGATGACTCGACTAAGATACCCCTAAATTTTGGGGACCAAAATTGAGTTTTTCTTTTTCCTTATTTTTGGGTCAAAGTTGGTAGGACCAACACTTAGGAAGAAATTACTAAAATATTTTATTTTTAACGGAGAGCTGTTAATTTCCTCCAAATTCTACTAAATATATCAAAGTGAGAAAAAAAATTAATGAGAACTAGTTTTGTTGAAGAAAAGTTTTCGGTAACTTGATCAAGCTACCTCCCAAACTTTGAAGATCAAATCCGGTTTTGTCCCTTTTTATTTGAAATTTTTAGTGTCGACATTTTCATCAACTTATGGATACCGATGTAGAAGTTGAAGAAAGTCAAAACCAACTATTTTGTTTAATTTTTATCAAATTTTTATGGTACATTATTAGGGTTTAATTATTAATTCAATGTCATATTTGACGGTTAAAGGATGAATTTTGACGTCGGCATCCACTCTTGTCTATAATCAGTTTTAAAATTATCAAAATAATTATAACTATGTGCTCGTTCGTGTTAAAAATGCAACAAAAATATCGACGACTCTGAATGTACATAACACATAGTATAATAAATTGTTACTTTGAATCTCAACGACCAACGTGAAAATCGCAATGCCGAACTTAATATATTGCTCTCAATTTTTAACGGATCTAAATGTAAGAAAGAATAATGTAAATTTGAAGACAAAACAACAAGAACAAAAGGGAAGAAGAGTTATTTGTAAGTTAAAAATTAGTTTGCGGAAGACAGGAAAATTCCATGTCCTGTGAAAAGTAGCAACCAGATGATATTATAGCTAAAAGATAAAAATACGTTTAACCAGATGATATTCTTATTTAACTTTGAATTAAGTATAACGTTTCATGTTGCTATCAACATTTTGGAAATTGAATGAACGATTTTCTTTCTTTTTTTAAAAAGAAAAAAAAATTGAAAACCATGAACGAGTTAAAAAGTGATTAGCCTCGGGTCATGACTTCCATTGGATACGGAATGAGGCGCGTTGAATCGCTTGACCGGAGGATTCTCAAAGGAGAAGTGAGGTGCAGAAACATTAAAAGAAGCAAAACCCCAAATGTTCTTGATAAAATATAAACAAGAAATCGGATACTAAAAAAACCAAAAGAGTAGAAAAGAAAATAATCATTAAAAAAAAAAAAACTTGCGGTCGACTTTATCGTCCAGGAAATATAATTGACGGCAAGGTCGAAAACATCTATTTTCACGCTTCAATATTGAAGTCAAATCACGTCTTCAAAGAAAAAAAGAAGAAAAAAAACTTTACCATTGCGTCGACTTTTTTGTCAAGTATCTTACCTGACGTGGAAGTCGATGGATTCTGAAACTTTACATTGAAATTTTTTTGTCAAGTATCTTAGTTTTTCATTTTTTTTGGGAAAAGAAAAGGTTTTGCACCATTTTATTTTTGTTTCACTTTTTATTTTTGTTTTTTTAATTATGAAAAAAGTCAGTAACAAAAGTGTTGCACCATTTTTACTGATATTATTTGATGACTATTATAATCTAGTAACAAATCACTCTTATTTGGATGTTCTTTTTCATATATTTGTTTACATAACTTGTAAATGATTACATTTATAAAAAAATATATTAATTTCTTTAACGTGTACTTGTTTGCATTAAAAATATGACGAGAAAGTTGATAATTTTAAAAATTACACTTTGCATATTGAATTACAAATTTAATATTATGCACTCAAGTAACTATATATATATGCTGTTGTTTAGGATTATTTTTAAAATTTTCAATTTTATGATTATTGATAACTTGATTTATTATATTTGTTGACTTGAAAATCTTCGTTTCACACAACAATGACGCTCGAAGTGCATTTTGGTTAAAAATGATATTTTTGGCTAAACATTTAGGCGTAAGGAAGCTTCAACTAATGTAATACAAACCCTTACTGCATTTTAAAATAAAAAAATCACCATATAATAATGTTGTTATTGACATTCCGTTAATAAATGACAACCATTTCTTATTGTACTTTATGTAATTTATTAAATTCTACTTTATCCATTCTTATAATTCCAGTAAAAACTCAATGTGATTCCAAATATTTTCAAATAAATCTAAATATTGAGATTTTTCTTGTAAAAATTATTAGCATCGAATTTGCCGTCTAATTACAAAAGTCGACAAAACAAAAATTCCAACGAATTTTCTTACAGTTACAATAAATATTTGATCAATAAAAATTAATAATAAAATTTGCTTACCTAAATTGTTGTTAAACAAATTTTGTTATGGTTACAATTAAATCTGATGAATAAACTAAAACATAATAGTTGATAAAGTCAAAAACATAAATAAGAAAAAAAACAAAAAAGAAAAGAAATTAATGATAATAATTAAAAAATATTTCCATTGACTTCATCGTCGAGGGGAAACAACCGACTGCAGTAAACAACATCTACATTTGACGCTTCAATATTGAAGTCGTTGTTCAAAGTACGCCTTAAAAAAATGACGAAATTTCGTCGACTATTTTGTCGAAATATCTTAACCGACGGAAAAATTGACGGCTTCGGAAATGTTACTTCTTTCTTCTTTCTTTTTCTTTTTCGGAGAAAAAGGTGTTGCACCATTTTCTTTTTTTTTCACTTTTATTTTTTTTCTTAATTCCCTTTTGGCCTTTTTTTCCTTCTCTCAATCTCTCTCTTTTTTTTGCTCCCAACATACTTGGATTTATGAAATTACACAAAATTAAGAGGGCATGAAATTTGTGGGAAATGGTTTCAATTGCTCCTTGAACCTTTTAATACGTGGTGCTTTTGCTTCCAAACCAAATTATTCTCTGGAGTGCTGCTGTCAATTTTCATCAACTTTTGGCTCGTTTTGAATCAATTAAAGAAAAGGGAGACATCATTCCAATTTCCACGTACTTTTGAACAAAATCGTTGGCTCTTTAAAACGCTGTTTGAGATTGGACTTGCAAATTCGGGCATAACTTTATCCCAAATTGTTTCTCCTGTTACCCTTCTCAAAAGGGTTAAAAGCAAACAATGGAAAAAAAACAAAAAAAAGAAAAAAAAAAGAGCCGTTTGCAAAAATTGACAGGACCAGGGGGTATGCATATTGCCCAAGGCTTTATCCAAAAATGAACTGATTATATGCATAATGCATGCACTCATTTGGGCCGATAATAACTGTGGAAGACCGAGACTTTACAATGGCTTTGGTATGCATTTGTCAAGCTAGTGGTCTAGCTTAGATGTGACCATAGTTTTTCCAAATCAATATTCTACAAGCAGAAAAATGTCGTCTAAAAATTTCACCCCTTTAAACAGAAAATCGGCAGTTCAGATAGACAAACAGAAATACTACTTATTATAAGATATTTTGATTTCATTTTATATTTAATCTAGGATCTCTTTTTAATTAGAAAAAAATCTTAAAAATATATTTTCATATTTGTTGTGTTCTCCTAATTATGATGAAATATTTTTAAGATTTTTATTCCAATTAAAAAGACATATTAGGTGAAATCTAAGACAAATCAAAATACTTTATAATAAGGACCCGATGTAGTATAAATTATCGGTCCGCTTATTAAAATTATGGAAAGCAAAATATATTGTTTACTTTTTTGATTTATAAGTTTGAGTTGACCCAAAACTAAAAATTAGTTCGTCTCTCAGTTTGATTCATAATGGTACAATTGACAGATGGCATTGTGAAGATTTTATGCTTAAAGCTATAAAATAAGATTTTGATCGATAAAGGCGCCAAGTTCTAAAGAAGATCAACTAAAGTTGGAAATAAAATAACGTGATCGCATACAAGTGACCAAGCAATGCCGTTAGAATCCCATGAATACCAAAAAGGTGACCCCCTTGTAAACCTATTGCATTCAATTTATGAATGTGATTTGTTTGACCGTGATAACATATACTCCGTATAAAAATAATTTACATTAAACTTTAAAATTTGTTCTATTTTAAATATAAAATTATTTAGTGAAATAATATTTTTATATAATGAAACATCTTTATATTTACTCTTTATCGTCTGTACTAATTAGATTACACTCCCAAATATTACAAGAACAAGCTAGCACTTCAATTCACATTCTTTTGATGTAGACTAGTCTATTTCACCTTTTTAGAGTAAAATTTATTTCATTAAATTTTGATTATTGCAAAACATTTGACTGTCGGGTGATTAAGTAGCCCATAAAATTAATAGATGATCATTTTAATCAAATACTAATTAATAAATAATTAGGGGAGTGGTCACAAAAGTCATAGATGCTGTCCCAAGCAAAAGGACAAGACACAAGTCCTATTGGAACTCGGAATTAGTAAAAGTGGATAGTGAGGTGTATTGTGGGGATCTATTTTCTGCCATTTAATTATTTGGCACAAATTCGCACTCCCATTAGGCCATTACACCACTGGATTTTTTTTCTTTTTTTCTTTTGTAAAATTTAACGGAACAATACTAGTATTTTAATATTTTTTATTTATTTAGAAAAAAATAAAAAGAAAGTGTACAGTAATAGGGATTTTTTCTCCGAAGAGGTCCAACTTGTGGGGCCCATGTTTTGAAATTTGTGACAGGGACGGTAGTTTCATTTCAGTCTCCCTCCTAATGTTTCCTCCCAGGAAGAGAAGAGAGTTCTCCTATGTATGTTGTTCTTTATTTTATTTTTTAGAGAGTTTTAGAAAATAAATAAAAGCAAATTGCAAATGTACCCCCAACTTGTAAAAAAAATGTAGAAATGGTCAGAATTTGACATCAATGTGATATACCGTCAGTCCAATTAACATTCCATTATATCAATTTAAACAATGCATGGCCAAATTAAAAAGTTTCCATCATCGTCCACAACTTATTTTCTGTTGGATGAGTAGTATGTTCTTCATAATAGTTCCATCTTGGTTGGTGAACAATCATTGAAATTTGACTCATAATTGAAAACTAAATAAGACAACAACTATACCAAGACTGTCAATCTTCGTTACGATCCGGAATTTCGACACGAACCCAACACGAAATAAGCGGATTAGAGTTGGAAATTTGTTTGGACCCGTATAATAAACAGGTCGGATTATACATGTCAGAATCGGTATCAACCCGCCGGGTTACCCGGATCACCCGTTTATGTGTAATATATATATTTTTGAGGGTTATTTTGAAAGTTTTATACCATTAGTAACCCTAATTTTAAGACTATATATACAATACAGTCTAGATTTACTCTTTCTTTCGTCTTTTTCTTCATCGGCAGCCGACCCACTCAAATTCAGACATCTCTCTTCCTATCTTCTTCAAATCCATTAACATTTGTCGGTAATTTAAGGTGTTCTTCCCCGTACTACACTCTCAAAAAGCAGAGCCCAAGAGGTGTGATAAATGGCGCAAATTTAGAAAGTTCATTACGATCCCGGGACGCAAAAATCGTTAATTCGATTATAATTAGTGATCATTTTCAATTTATTCTCCTATTATATTCCATTTTTCTACTATTTTCATTGTATTTGTTGGTTAATTTGTTTGAAGTAGTATGAAGATTATTTTGGTTTAGCCGCTCGTGTCTTTAGAAAACAGATTTGCGGCTATTTGTGTGTGTGCATCGGGTATTCGGATTAGTCCCTTGTTGCTCTGATTCTTTTTGTTGTCATTTACCTTTGAAGGTGTTAAATTAGTTTCACGGATGATGAATGGATCTATTCTTATTCATGGTTGTTGTTTGAGACTCATGTTTTTTATTGTTGTTTACGTTCTGCAATTTCTTTTTGATTTTTTTCGGGTTAAACAGGTCGACCGGATTGACTTAATTTTTAAAAGGTCGCCTGTATAATTAAACAGATTGAGTTCAGGTTGATTATAATTTTTTCGGGTTCGAGTTCGACCCGACTTGCCAACCCGAACCCAACACGGATTGCCAGTCCAAACTATACAACCCACCAAACGAGTTAAAAAAGATTAATACCGTGATTAAACTATTACGGTGGTGAAATCAAATTAACTAAAGAATGTATTTCACGAGTATAGGAAAACATTAGATGATACCATTACAAAAATGTAATTTGATCTTCAGATGTTGTGTCACTTTTATAAATGGAAATAGTCAAATACTCCCTCGTCCCCAAAAAAAATAGTCCAATTTCTAAAGGTACAATTTTTTTTAAAGTCAAAGGTACAACTCATTTTCTAATGTGAACTTCCATTTGTGCCCCTCATTGAAAACTTGTTTAACGATGTTATCCAAACCAATAAAGTTAATCCCTTACCTCTTCTCTCTCTTCCCCTCCCATCGTCGATCAGTTTTTCGACAATAGCACCGGAGACCAGTGCCGATCACCACCATCTTCTGTATGCAACTCTTCTCCCTCCTCCTCTTCATTACTATTGCTACTAATTCTATTTTCTGCCAGATTTTCCGCTTTATATCTTGCATCTCTTCTCTTGTTTTTGCCTTTAATCCCCGCTGCCGTCGCCACCGCCACCTCAATCGCCTTTAATCTTTGAGATGCTGAAGTTTTGTCACCGTTAACGAATTGACCAAGTTCGGTAATCGATAAGGTGAGTTTGCGATTTGGGTGTATGATTTTCGGGTTAAGGATCCATCGGCTGTCGATCCTCAATCCCCAATTATTCATACGAGTTTGGGTGTATGATTTTCCAAAAGAGACTATGGGATTTTTGATGTAAGTCGTTTTATTAAAGGTTGGGTGATGATTGAAGGAAGGGGGTTGAAAGTTGGGTGATGATTAAACTTTTTTATTAAAAGGATAGTTAAGTCATTTTAATTGTTTTAATTTTGACTTTTTTCAAACTGGACTATTTTTTGGGACAAAATTTTTTATTAAATTGGACTATTTTTTTGGGACGGAGGAGAACAAAATAAAAGGCCACAATAGCCGCACAGTATGGGACAGAGGGAGTACGAAATAAGTCACAATGGACGCACGAGAATGGCACCAACTAACACGGTAATGTATACATTTAATCAATAAGTCTAATTTCAATCTATCCACTAAATGCCCCTAATTATTCTAATTTATAATAAATTCATAAACTCAGTGGTATCAATCACATATCTAACTATATACACTAAAATTTCTATCAATTTGTCATGCAGACTTATTTATATTCTCAAACTTGTCGATATTATAAAATTATAAATACATTATATTATTAGCTAAATTACTATTTTATTACATCATTAAAATCTAAAAAAAAAATTCAGTTGCCAATAAACATATAAGCCGGTAAGTTACACTTCGTGTATATTAATACACGTGTTGTGTTAATAAAAGACAATCGATAAATATAAATTTGCGAGAGTAAACTCCTTTCTCACAAAGTACACATTTTGATTCGGTTGTTATGTCATAAATAACTACTATATGCCATCAAACTTCTTTCCTTTATTTCCAATAGTGAAATAGTAGAATTCTTCAAAATTTCCGCACAAGAGATGTATCCATCTCAAGATTGGACGGAATTCGTCATGAGGCTAATTTTTATTCTCAAACTTGTTAATAAATTTTTACAACTAAATAAATAATGAAAGCAAAACAAATGTTTTCTAACATCAATCAAACGACTACCCTTGACTTCAATAAAAATGTATAGTAAAACCTTGTTGCCTATTAGCAAGTCACGTGAATTGCACGTCACGTTAAAGTATATCAGCACGCATATTGTAGAAGACAATTTTAAAATAAAAATTGGGAAGCTCAATTCTTTCATCACAAAATGTACATGCTTGACTCGACGTTGCATTATAATCAAGTCTTATCTGTCGTTTAAAAGTTTCCTTTTCAGCTAACCACAAAATAGAAGCATTCGTTGAAATTTCTCTACAACAGTTGTATCAATCTCAAACTTACACGTGAATTTTACAGTGCTTACACGACTTACGATGTTGAGAATATCTTTTCTATCGAACAATGCGATTGTGGTCTAAATTCCAGGTGTTATATTACCAGGTTACAAAATGTTTAGTTCTACTGGGAGTAGAGTTTGAGATTTATTATGCAAAATGAAAAAAGGTACAAGATGGATGTAACAAAAAGGAAAACTTGAAGGTTACATCATGCAAGAAATGGTTGAAGAACTATATTGTAACGTGTACATAGTTGAGGGGGTTACATTTCAATTTTACTCAACGAATAAATGCAATTTATTGTAGTGAAAAACACTATTTGTCGTTCTCTTTCCCTCATCAAAAAAGTACCAGCAGTAATCCCATTCAGATTGTACATTCTCTCTCTAATCTACTTCTTCCTTTCTCTCTCTTCCTAAATATACTTCTCTCCTGATGAGAGTACTTTTATTGTACAGAGTCCGATAATAATGATTACTATATTAATATTCCCGACTACTGAGGCTACACTACTTAACTAATTAATATTGTTAACGGGAAAAAAGAAAAAAAAAAAAAAAAGATTGCATCTTTGTATTCTCTCGAGTTGCATCAATTCTCTGTCCGAAAACCAAAAGTCTTCTCTTTCACACCTTCCAACCTCTCCCCTCCCCCAATCTCACCCCACCTCCACCTTTTATTTTTATTTTCCGTTTTACTTCGTTGATTTTAACAAAGGGATAGGTGAGATTGATTGAAGAATCTAGGGTTTTACAGAGCTCTCAATATCTCCAATTCAAGGTCCGTTGCTTTGTATTTTCCTTCAATTTTTTTGGGGTTGTCTTTTCCATTGGCTCAAATGTTGAATTCTTCTTGTCTTCTTGGGATGTAGTTGATTTATTTTAGCTCTGAAGTGTTAGTTAGATCTTCTGGGATTTTTCTTTTCAGTCCCTTTTTGTTACTTGTAATTTACAGTTCAGGATGCATTTCTGGCATTTCTGATTTTATTGATCATTTTTCCTTCTTGTTACTGTTTGGGGTTCTCTTTTATTGAATTTTTCCGGTTTATATCTCTCCAAATGATTGAAAGGACCCATAGCTTGTTTCTATGATTTTTCTTAGTTTTGGCGATTTGGGTTTTGGGAATTAGGGTAAATATTTCCATTTCACTGGTGGGGTGGAATTGAAAGAAAATAGAAATGGTTCTTATGGAGGAGGTTGAGGCAGCTAACAGGGCAGCTATTGAGAGCTGTTACAGAGTCGTTGGTTTGGTGTCTCAACAGCCCCAAAATCAGAATCAGTTGAAGAGCTTAGTTGCGGAAACTGGGGAAGCTGTTCATAAATTTAAGAAGGTTGTTTCTCTTCTTAGTTCTACTCTGGGTCATGCCAGAGTCCGAAAGGTTAAGAAGATCCAGATTCCATTTCCTCAGAATATCCTTCTCGAAAACCCAATGTGCAGAACTGATGATCATCAACCTAAAGCCCTCCAGCTGCTTAGCTTGAATCCCCCTGACAATCCTGTTCAGGATTCAGGTTCTAATGTTAAAAGTGGTCTTACATTGGGGAATCCTTCATTGGAGATGATCTCACATGGTAAAAATACTCTTCAGCTTGGCCAACAAACTCAACACCAACAGCCTAACTACCATCTCCTCCAGCAGCAGCACCAGCAACGACAACAACAATTACAGCAAGAGCAGCAGAAGTATCGGCTTCAGCAGCAGCAACAGCAACAACTGAAACAACAGGCAGAACTAATGTATCGGCGTAGCAATAGTGGCATTAGTTTGAATTTCGTTAGTTCAACATGTACACCAACTATGTCCTCCAATAGATCATTCATATCTTCGTTGAGTATGGATGGGAGTGTGGCCAATCTGGATGGGAATTCATTCCATTTAATTGGATCCTCCCGCTCTGCTGACCAGAGTTCTTTCCAACACAAAAGAAGATGTTCTGGCAGAGGAGAGGATGGGAGTGTCAAATGTGGTAGTAGTGGACGGTGTCACTGCTCAAAGAAGAGGTTCTTCCTTTTCCCCAAATTCTCTGTTCCACTGAAACAGTTTCATATGTTTTGATATCTGTGGGTGTTTTCTTGTAATCTTAAATAGGAAACATAGGGTGAAGAGATCAATTAAGGTACCAGCTATCAGTAACAAGCTTGCGGATATCCCTCCTGACGAGTACTCTTGGAGAAAGTATGGTCAGAAACCAATTAAAGGCTCACCCCATCCAAGGTTTGTGTGTATTACAGTTTTTTTTTTTTGCATAGTTTTGTGCTGTGATCTGTGTTTAACTGCACTTTCAAGGCCAGGGATCACAATGCTTTATATGGAGCATTTGTTAAATAGTTCAACATGATGAAGTCTGTAATGAAGTTCCATTATAATTCGAGAAGTAAATGATATGAATCAAGATTGCTTTAGTTCAGTACTTCAAATAGTTTGGGGCCTTCAATTTTGATGTGTTTGATTTTTTTCTCCTGTTGCTCGTTGTTTGTTGATTATGAGGATGAGAGCCATGTCGGGAGACAAATAGCTGCCAATGAAGTTCGCATATCCTACTTAAGTTTATTATATACTTATTCTAGGATGAAAGGTTGAAAGAAAGAGGGCTGGCAGAGGACTTAGATTGCATTGCAGATAGAGATTCAAGCTTCTTCTCTTTGACAATGTTTGTAGTGACCTTTCTTTGAAATTTATGCAGGGGATATTACAAATGCAGCAGTGTTAGAGGCTGCCCTGCCCGAAAGCATGTTGAAAGATGCTTGGAGGAACCTTCGATGCTGATTGTCACCTATGAAGGGGAACATAACCATCCAAGATTGCCGTCACAATCAGCTGCTACCTCATAAGAAGCGGGCGCAGAAGTGCTAGCATCAAGCTTTTCTTCCTAGTGTTTTCTGCCCTGATAGAAAGACTGTAGTCCTGAGTTGCTCCTGTATATATTTTAAGATTTCTAATCAAGGAAGAAGGGAGCAATTGTCTGTTTAAAAGGTTGTTGGGCCTTTTTCAGATATTGAAAAGGAAACAATGAGTGCAGGGTAGTTTTTAAGGAAGAAATGTGCTGGTTATTGTTGTTGCTAGGATATAGGCGATTGTATCATGTGATTCTGTAATTTCTGTGTTGAAGGACTAGGGATGTGAAAATTTAAAGATCTTCATGTCAAAGTTTTTTATACTTTGGATGTAGAATTGGGTTGGGTTTACATCAAAACTTATTTGCCTTCTTTGTGTTATTTGGACGAGTCTTGGAGAAAAGAGGAGTAATTTGCAGAGTTGTTTAGAGGAGATAAATTTAGTGGGTAAACTACATGCTTTTTTTCTTCTGCAGAAAATGTGTAAGAATCCAGGCTAATCTGGTCTACAGTGGTTTAGTTCGCTTGTGAAACCTGAGTATACCTGACAATGTAATGTGGTTAGGTTCAGTAAGTAGTAAGTTAGATGTATAATTGGTGTGAGAGTTTACTGAAGTTCTGGGAAGTTCATTTTGGAAGCATTTGTGACTGGAATTCTGGTGGTGGCAGTCAGATTAGGTAGGAATTGGTCTTTGAGATGTCTGCAAAATGATTGGTATGCTGTGGCTGGAATTTTTCCTTCTCTATCCCTCTTGTTCAGTTATCTCTGTATCTTCAGTTTCTTCCTTCTGCATCCTGCTTTTCCGAAACGCAGTGGATAAAAGATTATAATAGAGTTTCCCCGGACTCTCTGCGTTGTAAATTTGAGAGAATGCCAAGAAGGATATTGGTATTTGGATGGTCTTTTTGCTTTGAATGTATGAGGAATATTACCAGCCATTAGGATCTTGGCTACGTGGATATTTGGTTCTTTCATTGTGCCAAGTCTTGACGCCATTTCATCCATTCCCCGACTTTCAAACTTGCCTTTGCACCCACAAACCTTAAATTTTTCTGTTGTTCAATCAATTTAGAGAGAGCCTAAAACTGTGAATCATTACATTATTATAAGGCAAATCACCTCAAATTACATCGAATGAAGTTATAAAGGTTGGATTCCACCTAGAGGGGTCTTCAGTGTCTCTGTCATCCCAATGGTCACAGCCTAAACTTTGTTTCTCTTTCAAACTGAATTTTGTTAATGGTTATCAGTACTTGACTTGATTTAGGGCCAGTCAAGTTGATTAATGGTTCTACACTTGGGAGTGTGAACGTTTGCCACTGTTTCTCCATTGTCGTGTGTGACTGCTGCTTGATTCCTTCTCGATATTTCTGGAATAATTCCGTATAAAGACAGTACGCATAGTTCGACTTTTACCGTCTTTTTTTTTGTGGGTAATTTTAATACTCCCTCCATCCCATAATTATTGTCCAGTTTGAGTTTACATTTCTAATTCAAATAATACTAAAAATAAAATCTCAAATTGGACAATAATTTTGGGACATAGAGAATACATAGTATAGTATTCTCTTCTTCAAAATCTGAAAAGAAAAAAAACAATGACACTTGTGAAAGGTACCACCAACGGTGCGTATTGGCCGATCGATTCATAAGAAGATGCAGACAAATCTTGACATCTTGTGATGATTCAAAATAAAAATCTTACTTCTTTAAAAAGTATCAGTTCATACTAACAGGGTGGCCCAAGAGGTAAAGGGCTAGGCATCCAACCTGGAGATCCCAAGTTTGAAATCCCATGGCAGCAAAATATTACTTTTCTTTGTAAGTTGCAGTTGGAAGGTCTTCAAGCACCTGATGGACGCGCGGAAAAGACTCACACATATAATAGCCTAAGCTGTTGCAGACGGAAAAGACTCGTACATGTAATAGCCTATAGTTTAGATGCTTGTAGGAATTGTATAAAAAAAAAAAAAGACTCACACATGTAATAACATACATACTTGTAAGAATCATACATGTAATAGCCTAAGTGCTTGTAAGAATTGTATAAAAAAAAATATAAAAAAAAAGACTCACACGTGTAATAGCTTAGGTGCTTATAAGAATTGTATATATAAAAAAAAGACTCACACATATAATAGATTATGTGCTTGTAAGACTTGTATAAAAAAAAAAAAGACTCACACGTAGTAGGCTAGGTGCTTGTAAGAATTGTATAAAAAAAAAAATTTTAAAAAAAATGTATTAGTTCATCAAAGTTTACTGTTCTATGCTTTCAGTTCAAAATCATAAGAGTAAAGTATACTTATTTATGTGCTACTGGGGAGAAACTGAAGGAACGAAATCATGATCATCTATCTATTGGACCCTTAACTGGCTGGACCCTTAACTGGCTGACGTTATTACTTATTGGAAAGTGATACACAGTCAAACGGTAGCTTTTGTTCTTTTGCATTGGGTTTCAAATTCAGCTCCGCCATGTGTTCATAAATAATTTATTACAGTAAAGCTTCCAAAAAACGAAAGAAACCGTACCAGAACGGGCATTTCAGGATGGAAATGTCCCCAGAAAAATTACATAGATTTGGGGTTTGCAATTGCAACCCACCAAAAGCTGTACATGATGACTACTTGACTAGTCTATAATAAGAGATTATTAAAGTAAGGTAGCATAATTAAGCCAACAAAAAGCAAGGTTATCTATGAACCTTAATCGCCGCTAACACTTAAAAAAGTTAATAAAATCCAGTGTTTCTACTTTTTTTTTCCTTCCTAATATAACTCGCAAAAAATTCCTGAAAGAAAAAACACCCCTCGCCGCTGCCGGTGAATCAGAAGAGCGGTGGTGGCTGGTTCAGATCAAACAGAACAGGCTTCTTATCAGGTTTTGTTTCTGATTCGTTCACATTCATGGCCAAGGTTAAGGTATCTAACTTATATCCAGTATATTCCGACCGCGAGGCCTGCCCGTCGACGTGACGATCGCCGGCGGCGCCGGAGATCGGCCGGAACGCCGGTGGGTACCAATGCTGAAACTTCTCAGCGAAGAGTTGCGGAGACGTCATGTTGGGCAAAGGGATGGCAACCGGCGGCGGCGACATAAACATGCCGCCGTCGCCGAAGTTAGTTTTGGCTTTAGGACCACGGAGGCTCCGAGCCGCCTCGTCGTAGGCCATGGCGGCTTCCTCTGCCGTATCAAACGTGCCGAGCCACCTCCGGGTTTTCTTCCATGGATCGCGAATCTCCGCCGCGTAACGCCCCCACGGACGCTTTCTGACGCCGCGGAAGTGGGTCTCTTTCACCGGACGGAGATGCGGAGGAGCCATCTGATTGGGGCCACGGGCGGCGGCGGAGGAGTTATTATTGCGGAGGCGGAGTGGTTCGACGACCATCGGTGGGGGCGCGTGGGACAATATAAACGCGATAATAATGTGTCTGGGAAACAAAAGAGAGCGATGAAGGGAAATGTGGGATAAGGTTGGTGGTTTTTATAGCTGCCTCGTTCAACGCCGACAGCTTTGTGGCAATGATTTTCTTTTTTCTTTTATTTCTTTCTTTTTAAAAAAAATTATTTTACACCCAAATTACTAATGCATGTAAAATTATCAAGTTTCCTTCATGTTTAGGAAACTATGTTGTAGTCCTCCAAAGTTTTAGAATATTCTGATTATACATAATGATTAGTTCTGACGATAAACGTGTTTAACAAAAAAAAGATGAAAATTTCGCTCGTTTCTTTTGGTGGTGATATATCTAATTTTGCAAATCTCGCGAGAAATACGACAAGTCGACTAGATAATTGATATTTTAGTTTGAGAATATACAATTTTCACTTTAATTTTATTTGTATTAAAAAAAAGTTAAAATGTACAATAATTTTGGGATTGAAGGAGTATAAGATAGAGTGGCATCTCAATCTTTCTTCTGTGATGGTCAAAAGGGGTAGATCATAAATTTTCGTAACCTTAAGGGACGATTCGTAATTTGTTGAAACTCTTTAGGGTGATAAACAAAGAATTACCAATTCATTTTCTTACAACTCGTTTCGTTGAGTGGTCACTGGTCAGACGATGAATTAAATAGTATGCGTGCAAACTGCGATTTAGGATCCGCAAATATCCCTATCACGAAGTTCTCACGGGTGCGTGTACAGATTGTCTTTTTTCTTTTTTCGCCCTTATTTTTGCGTCATTATTACCCCTACTCTGTCATCTTTTGCAGTTTTACTGCCTCTACTCTATGTCTCGATCCACCGTCTACTGCTACTTACTGCCAGTCAGCCTCCTAGTTTTGTAGGTTCAGTTTTCTACTGCTTTGCTTTTCTGGATCTTTTTGGTCAAACTATTCATTACATTACCACATCTTTAACTACTAAAATTTTGAAACTAGAATCGCATGATTTGAAGATTTGAACTTGTTGCGCTTATTACTCACAACCGTAGTTTTGTGTTTTGCATATGGCTGCTTTTTTATGATTTCACCAGGGATATGTCCGACAGGTATCGTTTTGATTATTTGACTTCCAAAATTATATTCTTTTCTTTTTTATTCAGATTAATTTTTATTTTTAGCATAAATTGAACTAAAAATAAAAATTCACATGGACAGTAATTTTGGAACATACAAAGGAACATGTATTTATTTGTTTTCAAAATAACAATCTTATTTTTAAAACTAAACCACCGCAAAACATAATTTTATATTGGGATGGAAGGCTACTTGTTTCACTATTTTGGTACTTCTAAAGTGAGAAAGAATCAAAGTTGAAATTAAAATTTGAGTACAGATTTTATTTGTTATTGATGCAATCGCTGACGTTGCACGTAATTATCACATTATTGTGATGTTCTTAGGTTCCGCGGCTAAAATGCACCTAACGCGTAAATGTGAAATCGATCCAACATACTCACAACACGAAGTTAAGTAGTTAACCATCAATTAAAAATACTAAGCTCCATATGATCATGAGAACAATCCCCCTGCATTAAAATATCATAAACATCATGTTGTTTATTCCAATTAATGTGGTTCGAACTCAACCACCTTCACCGTACAGTGACGTTAGTTTATAGTTGCAAGTCCCAACTGATGTGGATTGCGGGCCGCTACGTTGTTATTAATTAAAAGAAAAAAGAAAAATAGGCTGATTTTTTAAAGCAGCTATTGTGTTATAATCTTGAAATTCACACATATATGTGTTCATAATCATGCATATCATTTAATGTCTTCTATACAGATCTCTAGCCCCTCATTTGGTCGATGTTAAACTCTTCCGGGGACTCACATCATAGTTAAAAAAAAATTATATAAAAAAAAAATTCTAATTACAAAATGTAGGATTTTGATCAAAATATAACTAACGTTTGAAAGTTATCATCTTAGGTATGTTTGTTTCGTTTTTTTAGTGTGTGTTTTTAAGTGTTTTTTGTATTCAGAATGAAAAAAATATGTTGGAAATATCAAAAAAGTATGCTGAGATGGGATAGTTATTGATAAAATAAACTGAAAAAATCATTAAAAAATCAAACAAACAGAGCCTAAGCTTTTCGACTTTGATTAATGTAGCACCAAATCAATCAAAGAACTACATCCAGTAATGAGTCGAAACCTTGAGCTGAGTTTATGTGATGTCAATAACTGCATAACCAATATTAATCAAGGGAGGATATTGACGATGAAAACAGAATTTATCTATAATAGATGTTACACCCTTATGCAAATCATAGTGTTGAGGAGACTAAATTCCTTTTTATTATTAATCAAATGCAAGGCAAAGCCATAAATGTATATAGAAACAAAAACATCTCATATTGAGGTTTAGTTAATGTCAAATTGTCCCATCGAGATTACTCGTTAGTGTGCCGAGTCTCCTCAATTGAAACGACGGGTGGAGGATGATTGATTGGTCTAATGAAAAAACCCTCCACAATTCAACTTTAACGTGGCAGCGGTTTTGTGCATCGTAAGTCAATATATAGAATTATAGATAACGCGGACACCATATCATTCTGTCCTTTGAAACGTGATGTTATAACCAATTTAATTAATCAAAGAATTTAGTACTAGTACAAACTACTATTTGGCTGCTAAAGTGGGAGTCATTTTCAATTCAACAGTCCAATTATGAATCTTTTCAAGCACGATGCATGTTAAACTGTGTTTATACTAATATATCGATAAATTCCGTGGTACGCTTAATAAACTATCTACAGGCGTATCATCGTATGAACTATAAAGTCTATAACCACTTGTATTATTGTTGCTCTTGATTAAGAAAAGAAAAGGAAAAGAAAAGAAGCTCATTTTTTATTATTCCCACGAAAACACATTAACACAGTTTAAAACTTGACGTACTAACTATTGAACTTAGTAAGACTAAAAGAGGTTAATAGCTCCATTGATGGCGCAGACATCATCATCCAATATCACGGGATTATCTTAGTACATATGGGGTTATCAATTATCATTGCCCAATCATACAATAATATGTTAAAGGGAATCGCCTTTTATTTTTCGATTTTTATTTTTAATTTCATATATATACAAAACAAAATCTAATAAGAATAATTAGAAATCAATAATGTATGGCAAAAAATAGTGAAGTACCCTAGTTTGCCGAATTAATTAGTACTATACAATTATACTAGAGTAATATATAAGGGGGCGGAAGATTGGAAGTGTTGACGAAATCTCCTTTGCCGCGGAGAGGAAGAAAAAAGGAAACAAAATGAATAAACGAAGCAGCGGCGGCGGCGCATGATAGACAAAAGTCGTGGAGTATGTTAAAATTTGGGCGGGGGAATGGCTTTGGTACTTGGTGGTGGTCCCTACGTCTGGCGGGGTTTTTTTTTTCTAAATTCAGGAAAAAATACGCAAGAGTACGGAGGGAACACGTGGATGTGTGCGCCAGCAGTTAAGTGTAAAAACGCCTTAGCTTTGGCCTAGTGGCCATTTTTGGGCTATGGAGTCCTTTTTCTTCCAGAATCTGACAAAACTAAAACCACCTAGTTTCTAGCTTCTTTTTTTTTCTCCCTTTACCATTTCTCTCTCTTTGACCACATCTTCTTCGTTACCCATGTTGTTACAACTTACAAGCTGCTCACATTTCATCACCATCACATTGAGTTCTTCATTTTACTCCCTCCTTCCGCAGAGAAATGAAGGACAAAAAGTCAAAAACCGTATGGTTAAAGGTACTATTCAAGCAGAATGGAGATGGGAGATAATACATACATATTCAGCGAATTTAATCTTTTCGTTGTTCATTTTTCAGAATTAAGATACACAATATATCTATTGTTCATCCCAAAAATGTGTTTATTTTGTTAAATTATACTTTTTCCAAACCGAAACAATTGTATAGTTTGGTGTGTTTTTTTTAGTTCAAATTTTATTAAAAATGAAATCTCAAACTGCAAAAATAATTTTGGGACAGAGGAATTGTCTAGAAAAAACATAATATTATCATGTTAACTAATAATGTAATCCACATGTCCTAATAAAATTAATTCATATTTAATTTTCAAATTTGTACTAAAATTAATACAAATCTCATGAACTATATATGTGCTAAAAATAGTCTACGTTGAAAACAGGAGTGTTATGTTATAACTAAAGTTTAAGAAATATATTTTTTTTCTATAGAATATTACTACAGTAGAACGTCAGTAAATTAATAATCTATAGATTAATAACTTCTAACAATTAATAATTTTATCCGGTCCCAACTTGGAACCAGTACAAAAAGTTGAAAAAAATCGATAAAATGATAAGATAATAATGTTTCAGAAAATCCCCTATATATCTATAGGTCCCAATAGTACCATAAATTAATAAATACACTAACAACAAAATAATAATAATTATTATACTATATATTTAATAAAACATGAACTATTAATACTTATTTTTTAGTCTTTGGAGATGATATGAACTATGTATAAATCTCTAGAATTCAGAATAGTTTTAATAATTGATTGATCGAATGTAAAGATAACTGCAAATTAAGTGATTTAGTGACGGTTCTTTTTTTTTCAAACAAATTCTTTAAATTAATAATTTATTAATTTATCTATTATTTAATAATTCGCTAAATTAATAAATTTGGTGGTCCCAATACTATTGTAATTTATAGAAGTTCTACTGTATTTTTTTTATAGAATATAAATTACTGTTTAACCCAAGTTTAAGAGAGTATCAGGATCGGCGATAATTAACTAAGGTAAATTTACGCTGTACTCAGTTTCCGGGCCGCTACTTTGTTGGCTTTAGCCACCACTACGCAATCTACAACCAGTCAAAGCTAGCTAGAAGCAGCTATGAGCTGACTTGAGCTAATCTAATTCGTCCCTGGTGGGTGTGGCTCGACAAACCAGCACAACTCCGTAATAAGAAGCTACGCAATAAAGAGCCTAAAAAGCCCCCCTAATTTTAAACGGTCGTACGTCCTACCATTAGCCATATAGCACGCCCCGAGTAATCAAAGACTGGAGTCAGGTCACTGTAAACTGAACCAGCCAGCATTTTTTACCGCATCATCATATCCTGCTTTCCCAAGATTTTTCACTTCAGCCCTACAGTCCTTTTATTACTAACTTCACCTAATCTGTCGGACAGACTGCTTATTTATTTACTGTAGATAGTTCATTTTCTTTTTCTTTTATATCAGTTCCTTCTACCGGCCTATCTAGCTAGCTATACCTAACTATCTATCTACCTGGGACGGGAACCAATTTCTCTTTGTCCGTTTTTTATCCATAGTGAAAGAAGTTTGAAGTCCTTCCCATCTTCAATGAAGTTTTATTCAATCAATGGACTTCATTCTTAATCGTTGGGCTTGGTTATTCCCGGACTTGCCTATTATGGGATGAGGGTATGGTCCGGTGTAGTCTAGGAATTTGGTTGAGTTAACAGCCCACGTTTTAGATGTGTTATCATTTCCGGTCCAGTCTCAAATTTTCAATATTTTGTGAATCTTTGGACTGTTTTAATTGATGAGAATTTGGTTGTTGAATTCATAATAATACTGTCTCTGATTCAAAAATAAAAAAATTCATAATGACTTTTGAGATTTCTCTCATTTTTAGTGAAAATTTCAAAACTCAATGTTCAAAATGAAAAGGAACCCAAATTTATGAAGTAAATGGGCTAGGAGTTGGTTCAGTATAGTGAGCTAGGAGCTTGTTTTGTTTTGTTTTTTTTTTTTTTTTTTTGTTTTTTTGTTTTCCTAAACGCTTTCTTTTACAAAAGACTTTTCCCTTTGAGCCCAAGTATTTCTTCATTTCTAAAAGGGAGCCCAATGTTGTGAAGCAATGTTTTCAACTTAAAGCCTGTCCCCATTCTGTTACAAAAAAAACCATATACTGTAAGAGGGTTTTTTTCTATTTTCTAAAAATGAATGGGTTTTTTTTTTTCAAAAAAAAACGCCCATGTTCCCTCCAGAAATGGTGATTTTATTGTTTTTCCATTTAAGCTATAACTATTAGTACCAGTTGATTGATGATGATTTCTCAAGGAACAAAAACTATAATGTTCAATATTTGCTTATTTCTTTGTTGTATGTTACCATTTATTATTATCTAATTCCTACAATTTTTTTTTTACTCGTCTTCTCAAGCTTCTCTAGAGAACTGTAAGGGGAATTCAATATGGCTGGAATTTTTGCCGGGCGGATGTAGCACTTCCACTGTAGCAGCGGTCAATGGTGACCAGTCTTGGGAAACAAATTAATATTGAATAATAAAATCTACATGGGAAAAAAAGTTACAAAGAATTTTGACAAGAAATGATCACATCCATTCATTTTTAATACTTTTCATTAAGAATTTAGACATTTAAAATTAGGGCATAGTTTATATGATTAACACATTATAACCTAATTTTCTTTAAATTTTTTCTATGCATGTATCACTACTCTAAAATATTTAGGCCTAACACATTTGTTTTAACCCAAAGTCCACATATGTTATTGGAGCAATTCAAGACTACAAAACTACAAAACCTAATTGACACAGTCCAAACAGAAAATTATGGTTGTGAGTTGTGACCATTTAAATCAACCGGGCTTCATAACTGTGAGTTTTTTGATTAAAAATATGGATCAACTAGTTCAGCATTTGTTCCAGGCCCAAAATACTATAACACTGATCGACCCAATGTTAATTTGGACTTGGGTGTGTCTATTAAGGTAGGCCGCATGTAGATGGAACATGTCATGCGCGCCCAAATTTGAGTCGGAGCTCCAGCCGCTTTAGGGTTTTAACCCGGGTTACCAAATGGCGGCTGTAAGAAATATTTACATGCATGCAATTAGTAGTTTTTACGCAGAATTAGTAGCTAAGTATGATTTGATGTTCTGGAAAGATCATAATAACAGAATTAATCAAAATCAGATTTGTGTTTTTCGTTTGGAAACCGTTTCTTCCATTTTCTTAACATTTTCTTCTGGAATTCTCGACTCCATTTCGTCGGAAATTCAAGCCGGAGCTCGACAGAACAATAGTAGTGTGTTAGTTAGTGCTTTTGTATCTCTTGTGTAGGTCAATGTGATTTATATTTCTTTTTAGGTTAATGTGAAATTCTTAGCACTTAACTTATTTCTTTATGCAGTTTCCCGAATTAAAAAAATCCGGATTCCTTTATTCTGCATTTTAATGAATCGTATTTATTTTATACTGTAAATGGAAGGGTTGCGACTTGCGATGGTTACACATGGGGTGTGAGGATGACAAATCTAAGTATTAATGTAATGGATTCGAACTTTGACGAGTTTCCAAGAATTATTACATAAAAATTAAAAATAAATTTAAGAGATGTATTTGTTAAAGACGGAGAAGTAAAATCCTAATCAAATCTAACGAATCTCTTTTGGATCCACTAGCACTTTGCAACCAGACCTAACACCGATATTACATGGTGTAACTTTAACATTTGGAAACATCTATAATTTCTTGTCAAATATTCCGGTCAATAATAAGAGAGGGCTAATTTAAACTCTACATTATAAACACACTGCTATAAGTAGTGAGTGTAAGTAGTTGTTGTGTAGAATAAAACATAGTATAAATAAGGTACATATATCTTATTACGTACATCTATACATGAATGATAGGTGTAGTGATCATACTTTGAAAAATCGTTCGAATAATTATTTGTGTTAAATCCTTTCAACACAAAAACGATTATTCGGGATAATTCATATCGCATTAACGGAAATAATATTTTTTATTTAGAGATCTCGATTCAAACAAATGCAAATGTCTACAGCTATAGTTAAAGCGGGCACTAATTATACACAGATCCATGTCTTCAACAATAGTGCTCAGAGGTATTAGGTCAAGGAGCGGAATATATTACTGTTTGATTACATAATTAAGGTAAACTGGTGTTTGTCCCATACGTTGTGCGAGTCATTCAAGATATATATGAGTTTAATAAGTTAATGATTATATGACATTTCTGATAGAGTGATATATATATATATATAATGATGTAACTTATAATTGTGTAATTTTTAATATCAATATGTTTCGTTATTTTAAGTACATTTGGAATAATTTTTAATTTTCGAAATCACCCATTGTTACTTATTGCTCATTTTTTTTTATAGTTTTTATATCGTTTAGAAGTATTCTCCTACTTTTTTAAAAATAACCCCTCTAAATATTTCTATTCGTTTCATATCTTTTAACGCTCCGGCTAACAGGAATTTTTCTTATTATTTTTTTTTCATAAACTTATCTTTGTTTTCCGTCTTTCTATATACCTTGTGTAATATTTCCTTAGAAGTTTGTTCGTATATTTTTTCTATAATGTAGTATTTTACATCTTTTTTTTTCTTGATTGTACGGTTTCTACCTTTTTGTATATATCTTAAACATAATCAACACATAACTAAGTTAATACATATCCAACAATGAAAAAATATATTATTTGGTAATATTATTTCTTTATAAGTTTTTTTTCATCTGATTTGATGCCCCAGTAGTTTTTTTGGTTTTTCATTTATGTTTTTAGTTAGGATTTTTCATTAAGATATGCATATATTGATACTAATGACAAATCCAATATATGTCTACAGTAAAAAGTTTTTAGGCTCATTTTTTCTATAATGTTGTGGTAATTTGCTTTGTGATTTTATATAAAATTACATGAAAATTTGGTTCGGCAAGGGACATCATTATACGGAAAAAAAAAACTGTCCAAAAAATTATTCGAATAATTTCTAAAATATAGTTAATTTCTTTTGGGAAAAAAAGAGAGGAAAAACAAACAAAAAAATAAAATAAAATCCAAAAGTGACAGAGTAACGGAGTACATTACACTTTCTAGCTGGAGGATAGGAGAGATAACAAGGGAGCAAGCGAGAGAAACCATCAACAATTTCATGATTATAACTTATAGTATATGGGTATAGTCCCGTATAAACACAAAATAAATTACTCTTGTTAGTGAATCACAAACTAAAACACAAAGTTTAATCTTAATCCAATTTTTGTTCTTCTCTAATGCTTACCCGTTAAAGTTCTGATTAACTCCTAGTTAATTTAATATTTTGGTTATATATGTGGAGTATTAACCGGGTAAAATTAGTTATTATTTATAAATTTTACGGATTTGTAAATAAAAAATTATCATTAAATGATGGATTGATGTACTTGCGACATGTGGACTTGTGTATCTAATTTTGCGCCACGTGTATTAGCCTATCTAATATCGCGACATGTATTTGATTGAAAACTTTCCTCTAATATATTAAAGATAAAGATATATACATAAATATGGATGATAAGTTGTTTGATTTTTAATATTGACGTGGATTCTCGATTATATTTTGCCTATACTATACCATATTCATTCCTCTTTTTAGACCACAATATGAGAACTCCGACACATACATGCAAAACTCAGAAAAATATTTACGATTTTACTCTCTTCAGTCTTTATTATAAGACCGTCTGATTTCTCCTAAGTTTTATTTATTATATTTTTTCAAATGAAAATAAAACCCTATAAATGTAATTTTATATTTATTATGTTTTGTTATAAATTATTTTTAAGATTTCATTAATTGAGAAAATACAATAGCTGAAATTTTAAAAAAAAAACTCAAAATGTCTTATGATAAATATCGAAGAGAGTATTTTGGATCAGTACCATTATCCTTACATTTTGTTTTTCATATTACGTAAAGTTGTTCCATATTCGCGTTTACAAAGCAGCATGCAGTTAACGCTTCTTTTTTGTTTGTTTGTTTGTTTTTTTTTTTTTTTAAGTATTTGAATGCGTGATTAGAAAACATTGTTCGACAACATACATTGGAGATATGTACATAAAGTATCGCTTTTGATTTTGTGATACACAAAGTCTGAAATGAAGTAGACGTAATTGAGTCCATCATACACTTGCATTTGTCCTAGAGCCAAATCGATTTTCTGAGAAACGTGAATACTTGCTGGAATCTTAACAAAATTATGGCAGTTTTGAAAAATCGGTCGTTCAACTATTAACTTAATAATAATTGTCTTATTTGGATTTTTATTTTTAATTCTAAATTGGACAATGATTCAGGCCGGAATTTGAACATTCGGGACATAATGAGTAAAATATTAATTAAAAGAAGTTTATCTTTGGAAAAGGACTTGACACACACTTGAATCCGAATCAATTGAGATAGCAGGTTATACAAAAAGAATTATGAATACAGTGTACACACGAGCCTCGCAGATTGGGATAGAAGAACTAGGCTATTGATGAAGTCAGCCAAGGAGCCATACGTTCATTATCTCATGTCGTAAGCTTAAACTCACATGTGCTTTTAAAGAGTTTGTTATATCCTTCGTCCCGAGACAAATGCGCAACGATTTTCAAATGTGTTACGATGTGCAAATCTAAGTAGAGTTAAAGGTTACAATTTACGAAACTACAACATTTATTTGTGTGTAATACCTCAAATTGTTAAGCCCTATCGTTTCAACACTGAAATTCATTCACAAATGTATTAATCGAAGTACAACGTGTTAATTGCATAGTACTAATATTTCAAGTGTAATTTGACTTGGTTTGGACAAAGTTAATGAGCATAAGTATGAACTAGATCTTGCATCAAAGTGCAATTTATGGCATCATTTTCATTACAATAGTGAATTAGTGATGATATATGTATGTGGATACAAATCCACTTAAAAGATGGTTTTGACTTGTAAATTGTAATCCAGCAAGTCTTAAGGCAGGACCAGTATTTTTTTTGCTACTTGCAATAAGTTATACTCCAACTTCCAGTTTTTGTTCATCGATCGAACATGGTGTTTTAGAAAGATGAAAGCCCGTGACATAAAACAATCGCAACATTAAGGACAAATCGTCGACAAATGAATGATGCCACGAGGATAAGGGTCGAAATCGACTTGCAAATAGTGTTGCAAGGGTTGAATCCAGATATATTTCCAATGGAGGAATTGTGTGTTGCTTTTACTTTTACTTTGTTTTCAGAAAGGGGGAAAAAAAGCTAGTTCCATACAAAGGAAAAATTTATAAACAAGAGGTCATTCAAATTGACTACTGCTTTTTCATGGACATCAAAAGCCACCATGACTTAACAAAGTTGAAAGCACCACCTTATTCAATGTGTGTTACACTTGTTATGGTTGCAAAACCTCTGTGTTGAATCTCCATCAGTCGTTGTGGTTGTCACAGATGCCTAGCTAGGAACCTAAATTATGTAAACTACTAGTAGTATAAGCGGAGTAACGTACAACGTTTGACTCGGCCGACCTCTAATCAGCCGGAAAAATAATATTTTCAACGAATGATCGTGTTGGCGTGACAAGTTTTTCCGGGGGACCTTGGAGACCAGAAACGAGGGCTCGATCTGAACTTGACTAGTTGAGTAGCGAAAAGCTGTGCTTTGATTTGTTTTGACGACACAAATGTAACTAGGCTTTGTTTTTGGTTAATAAACTTATCTGGGAGTATATACTGTACACTAGCTGACTAAGTCGACCATGACTCATCAATCATATTCTATTTAAACAAAATTGTTCGTGTTACGACTGGATCGGAGTTTTTCTATGTTCATTTGTGTTATCGAATTCGTTAAACTAGTCGAAGTTATTATGAGCAGAACATGCCAAAGTTCATTTAGAAAGCAGAGAACCCAAGGTTACTATTTGGTCCCTTTCGTTCATATTGCACGCCAGATTGTTACACATTCAATGGAAATATATGGTCATTTTAGCTAATGAATTCTTCATTTGGTTCATTTCTCAAGTCTTGAATTAGTTCAGTAAACCAAACCAAATTGTTACTTGCGACACCACAAGCCAAAACACTTGTCCGTTTTTACACCAAAAGAAGAGAGGTAAAAACAAGTGGAGAGTGACAACAAACGTGTGCTATCAGTTTTAACCTACAAATGGTATTAAGCTGAATTATGGTGTTCGAATCTTTGACCAGTGTATTTTAAGGTAGCTAATTGAGTTCTAATGAAGAGCTTCAAGTTACAAACTTTCAAATTCAAATCAAAGTGATGACAAATCATAGGTTAGGATATTGGCCAACTCAGATTGATTCGTTCAATTAATACCAATGAAATCTTTCAAAGGTACATTATGTAGTTTAATTACTTACCTTGTACGCTCGAAACTAACCAAAAAATTCAACATTTTGAATAATCTAATACAAGATTTTGGCGATTAATGGCGGGATAATGTTGTAGATCTCAGCAAATTTCAGGTGTTCTACGTTGGTAGCAACGTTAGTACCAGGTACAATGTCACAAATGAATAATATGATACACATTGATCTTGAGCAGTAAAAAGTAGTGTTTTAATCCAATTCGTGAATACCGAAATGAAGACTCCTGAACTAATTCCATATCGTTATAGTTCATTTGTGAAATCGAATTCCAGATTAGGCTTAATGTGACAACAAATTTGTTAAGCAACATGATGGTACAACATAGAACATATGGAACTAGTGTAAATGTGTGCATGTTCAGTCACATTCAAACGACCAAAAACCTATCCAAATGGCAATGGAATTTAACGATTCTTGATTCTACGGATTTCCATGTTTGTGTAGAATAAAATGTAATTTGAAAAACACAATTTGGATTAGTACATTTTCAGGAAATCGTCCTAAACCACAATGTACTCCAACCAGACCATGTTCATGACCACTTTGTATTCCGAACACAATATCTCCCTAAAAAATAATTTTCAAACGACAAATGAATACTCCCCTGAAAGCTCATGAAATTTCCTAGACGGCTTAAAAAACCTCGTGAAATTTGGGTTAGTGTAACTCGATTTATGATCAAAACAATCGAGAAGAAAAACACAACTTTAGGAGCCAAAAACAGGCAGGATGGCTAAAAAAATCCCAAATCCAAGTCCTAGCACACAACGCGTCTTAAGCCGTTGATAAGATTTAATCCAAGGGCCTAAATTCAAAATTTTATAAGCGTATCGATCCGCGTCAAAGGCGTCTCAGCCAATCAGCATTCGCGTTACAGATATGAATTCTTGCACGGTCATTATTTAAATCCTCGCATTTTACTCCGAGAGACACCATCAGAAGAAAAAAACCATTTTCTACAACACTCTCTTCTCATTCCTCTGATTTTTGCTCCAATTTGGGATTTCGATTTGGATCGGGTTCTTCCTCCAAAATCCCAATTCCGGCTTTCATTTACCCACACTTCCTTCTCACCTAAATTCCAAAACCCTAACCCTACCTCAGTTGATTTTATTTCCCAAATTTTTCCTTATGGCAACAGAAGAACCAGTCCCCGTTGTTGATACCGCCGCGGCGGTGGACCCAGAGCCTGAGACCCAGACCGATGCTGTTGAGGAGGAGAAAACTGAGACCGAGAAGCCCGCTAAGTCGAAGAAAGCCAAGGAACCCAAGGTGAAGAAAATCCCTGCTCCAAGGAAGCGTGGTCCGGCGGCCCATCCCCCTTACTTTGAGGTAATCGTCGATTAATGTTTGTTTCTCTATTACAGAGTTGTTTGTGCATCTTTGTTATTCTTATTGTTATTTGGGAATTTTTCAGATCTTAATTGAGTGTTGAATTCTCTTATTTTACAGATGATTCAGGATGCGATCGTGACCCTGAAGGAGAAGTCGGGATCCAGTCAGTATGCGATCACCAAGTTCATTGAGGATAAGCATAAGAACCTGCCGTCCAACTTCAAGAAGCTGTTGCTCGTCCAATTGAAGAAGCTCGTCGCCGCTGAAAAGCTTGTGAAGGTCAAGGCGTCTTACAAGCTGCCACCCACTCGTGCCAAGCCAGCTGCTGCCGCCGCTGTACCGGCGAAGAAGAAGCCGGCGGCTCCGAAGGCCAAAACCACCAAGGGTGCTGCAACCAAGGACAAGAAGGCACCTGCTAAGGCCAAGCCTAAGCCCAAGCCAAAGGCTAAAGTCGCTGCTCCGGCCAAGGCTAAGGCTGCCGCTGTGAAGGCCAAACCAAAGCCCAAGGCAGCAACCAAACCCGCTGCCAAGCCGAAGCCCGCTGCCAAAGCCAAGCCTGCCGCCAAGCCTAAGGCTGCTCCTGCCGCCACCAAGGCAAAGGCCCCTGCTGCTAAGCCTAAGGCTGCTCCCAAGAGGAAGGAGGCTCCCAAGTCGAAGCCCAAGGATAAGCCGGCTAAGGCGGCGAGGACATCGACGAGGAGCACCCCAGGGAAGAAGGCTGCACCTGCAAAGCCAGCTGCGAAGAAGGCACCAGCAAAGAAAGCTCCGGCGAAGACCGCCGCCAAGCCAAAGACTGTGAAGTCTCCGGCGAAGAGGGCATCGACGAGGGGAAAGAAATGAGAGAGAGAGAGAATAGGGTTGGTTTGTCTGTAGGGGGTAGTGCTGTAAAAATCTCATGGTACTCTTTGGGAATCAGTTGTTTTCCCGTAGAAAAAAAGGAATTATAGAATCAGTGTTTTTGGTGGGGGGTTAAATTCTTTTCTTTTTTTTTTTTTTTAGGTTCTTCAAGTGGGGAAGTGATGATGTTAGGGATCTGAAATAGTTATGAACCAGATGAATGAATTAGTTGAATTTCATGATGAATCTCTTCAATTTCATTTCGTAAATTTGCTTATCCGCTCTTCAATTTTCACTTTCCCTGTTTTCCCCTGATTCATCTCACCCAATTTGGGATTAGGGTTTCGCCATAACCGCCGTAACTGGTGGCGGACGTAAGTGTATCGTCGGGATAAAACCAGAAGATTCCGATACACGCCAATGTGGCGGAGCGTTGCGTGAGTTCAAATCCCGGTTTGCTGCACGTGGGCAAGTGAGAAACCAACACGCTTGCTTTGTTCACAACGCCTCCATTGATTGGTAAACACCCAAAGCTTTTTTCTCTTTCTCCTTTTAACATGTTCAGCGTTGATTGACGGCATCAGTCCTCAAAATAATTTAGGTAATCAATCGTTTCTTCAAAATCGTCATAACAGTCGGGGGATGATGATTCTACTGTGAATCTTTGAACGTCTACTGTGAATGTTATGCTGCCTGCTCTTCAATTCTTGTGTATATTTGTTTGCTCCATTGACGTGATAATTACAAGAAGTCATCCATTTCGCTTGCTTTTGAGATGGCACCTCTTTGTCTGCATTTTTGTTTTTTTCCCCTTGTTTAAACTGGCATGCTTTCAACGTGCATTGATTTGGAACTATTTTTCTTTCTGAAACTTTTGCTCCAACATTGGGAAAACAGAAACCTTTACCAGAAGATTCATTGACCTAAGAATCTCATTAAAAGATCCCGCTTCTCTACTATTGAATTAAATGCTGTAGGGGAGCATAAATGTGGGTGAATATCCATCTATGTGGAGGATGCTGCTTTCTGATAGATTGCATGAACTGTTTAGGTGCAACAGCTTTAAAGAATGATTTAATGCATGGAACAGAGGATTTGCTAACAAATTCTAGCTTCTATAAACAAATGCTCCATTTTAAAACAAATCTAGTTTTGTTTGGCTCATCAGATTCTCTTGTTCATCATTTACTGCTCCACATTGTGAAACAGTATCAACATATCATGACAACAAAAACGATACTAAAAGGTTATGATACGAGACTAACTCGGCACGACCTTACAACCTAACTAAACATTTTATGATGATTTGTAACTCCTGTATTCTTAGGGTGAAATTTATTCAGAACTATCTGTTTTTGGATAACACATTAATAGCTGCATTACAATCCACACATTGGATGCTATCTAAAAAACTGTATGTAGCGTTGCTTACTGAAACAAAATGAACTCTCTGCTGTTGTGCTTGTTCACTGTTCCTAGCTTACTAGTTGTAGACGTAAAACGTGTTTATGTTCCATAGTGGACCCTACTCATGCTGAGCTCCAAGAAAAATACCAAGAGGTGTTGAAGATTCCAATTCAGGAGTTCTAGTGGGTTGCGGGACAGCAAGCAGAAACTTTGTGGGACCTTGTCGAATTCATGTAAAACATACTGCACTAGTTTAAAGCAAGTCGAAAAAGTTTTTGTCACGCATATCTTTGATCATTAGCAAATGCAGAAGAAATTTATTAATATCTCATGTATCCTGTGACTCTTGTCAAATTTTCCACAGCTAGTACCAGTTTCATGAGAAGGGATGTGAAGGGAGTTGGAAGCAGAGATCAAATCCTTGTTCATGCTATCATATACTTTGTTTTTTAGTGGTTGGATTAAATCAACATGGTTTAGAAATTGTTGCGTCTTACTTCTGAGTTCCACGCGCTACTTCTTCCAATAAATATCCCTGTAAACAATCGACACTGCAAATTTAGATGTACTTCAATGTAGCACCAATATAGTTAGCAGGACTTGTTGCTATCTCCTGCATGATTGCTTTTATGATTCAGACTGATCCGTCCACATAATCTAGTATACTTGCAGATGCAGATGAGTAATAATAGGACTACATGTTATTGTTTCAACTTTAACAGCATGGAAAATCTTATAGCTACTTTGTTGCCTAACATGCAAGCTTTTCTTTTCTGGATGATTAGATCTCTTCTTTCATTGCAAATGTCTTGTGCATTCTCTTATCTACATTCTCTTTGTTCGATATCATTTTTCCAACTTACTTCCTTCCAATTTTGCCTTTTTTTTTGTGTAATCTGAATAAAGTAAGGTGAACAATGAATTGCCACCTCCCCTGTTTTATAGCACTTATGCAAGAAAGGAGAGATTTAAATGTTGAATTAATTGTAGGCAGTTATCCTTGTTGCATATTTGGAGTAAGAATTATCAGTCTGGTATCTCAAGTGATGTTTACTATCTGAAGTGGATCTCGTGCAGCAGTAAGAGCCATTTCCTGATGTCATGGGTCCAAGTCGCTGGAAATAGCCTTGTACAGGAACATGAGGTAAGGCTGCCTCCGTCACATTCCTTGGAACTTCACAAACAGGAGTTTCTGTGAACTGTCTGCTCCATTTTTCTTTCCTTTGAAGTGGCAGGTTTCAGACAATGAATTGTAGAAACAACAAAAAAAACGAAGGTGAAACTCTTTTTTTTTTTTGGGGGGGGGAGGGGGACACTTAAATGATGGAACAGTTCTTTCGGGCAACTGAGTTAGCATTTTGGAATTTCACTTGTGTGAAATTGAAAAGCTAAAATTTCTTACACGGAACTGCTGTAAAACTTAAATGATCATATTCTTTTGCTTCATTCTTCTTCATATCATGTTCGTTTCCATAGTTGGGTATTATTTCATTGTGAATAATAGCAGCTACAGTTGTTATGAATGTTGGGTGTTAAACTCATTTGTAACCTAAGTGATTTCCTTTTCTGCTGTCCTCTTTTCGACAGTAGCTGGATAGCAGTTAGTAATCGAGAACTTATTTCTTTCCCCAGATACATACTATATATACATATATAATTTCGAAATTGACTCCCTAGAAAAAAGATCTTTATTTCCAAATTGAATAAGCATACTCTTGGCAGCTGTGGATGCTGCTTTTAAAGTGGTTAATGAGCCATAGCCTCTTTATTCATGATAAAACTAGATGTTCATGCTTTGTAAATCAAAGCTTTGGATGAATGTGAACTCTTGACATTTTAGAAGCGTTATTTATTTATTTTTTGGTTGAAAAGGGTTAATGATTCAAATTTCCTTGTTGCTCTGATAGTTATAGTGATACAGATGAACAGATTGCTATGTTGAATGTGAATTGTAAAATGTATTCATTTTCTCAATCTCTCTCCTACTCTATTGCACAGACGCATTGTGTGTGAATACTAGTATTTGTCAGCTTCCTTGGGTTCTATGTTCATATGTTCTTTATTTGCCGAGATAGATAATCTGGAAGTTGAATCAAATGCCTTCTCTTTTCTTAACCTTTTGTTTTATACATGAGGAGTATCTATGTGGTTGTGGTCGAGATGACATTTGTGCTTCTGTTGACAGCCTAAGCCAAACGTAATACTAGTTAGCTGGCCTGGTGTAAAATAGAAAGTTCGTAAATGTCTGAGATTTGATGGAGTTTGAAAGGTATCAATTTAAGTCAATAAAGTTTTAACAAGTTAGTTCAAAACCTGGATATTGTGTTAAAAAAACCCATTGTTTCCAGTGCTTTCTCTTTTCATTTATACTCATGAAAATTTATGTGATGAATCAGGATAACTTGGTAGGTTGCATGAGACTTCACCAATGACTAATTTGTGACGTGATGCATTTCTCTCCTGATATGGTTTTTTTCATTGTGGATACCTTCCACGAAAGAAGTTGTTACCTAAATCTGCAGAATGATACGATTGTTGTATAATTAGCCTCTTTGATTCGAGAAATCTTCATTCTTCTAGGATATTTTTTCAGAAGACCCTTTGCTCCATAATTTACGAGGTTATCTCAGTTGAGGAACTGTGAAGGGGTAAAGTTTTCGTATTGTTATGTGCTTGAACAGCCTAAAGGTGCTTTTTACAATCATCCCTGCAACCTAAAGCTTATCTAAGTGGGTTTTCTTGCCGTTGTTCATATAATATGCAAGTGAAAAGAGATCAGCTCATCCACGAGAGATACTGGATTTTTGCAACAGTTATGCACTTTCACTTAATTCTCATAGTAATGGCTGTTTGTAAAAATAGAGCACAAATGTTTTAGGAATCTTTCACATATTTCCTTTCTGGAAAGCACTCTTCAGTCTTCTCAAGGATATCACGAGTCTGATTTGTGATATTCGTTCTATTTGTGGTTATGGTATTCCTTTTTGTGGTATCGGTCTACATCAAATGATATGGTGTATTTCAAGATGAGATGAAAACAAGAAATCAGTTGTCTAGTGATCACCACCTAGCATTTCTTTGCAGGGTGCTTTAAAGCACTGATGGAAGTCCAGGAGAAATCACAGGGCAGATCGCAGGATGACGCAGGAGAATGGGTAATACTGGGTAGGATACCGAATGGCATGGCATATTGCTCAAGTTTGGGAGTTGCAAGAAGCACCAACAGACGTTTTTATTTTTAGTTCACCTAAAAGACAAGCTGAAAGGGGATCAAAGTGTCTCATCATAGCAACTTGGACAAAAGACAGAGGGTTGGCACACACAAGGTGATGGATTCTCATTTCCTTTTATCTCAAAATGATTAATGATCGCTTGTATATTTGGTATCAGGAACTTGGACTTAAAACTGGAAATTTGTAGTTCTGTTCTCTGACTCCTCACAAAGCAAGAATGTCCAATGGTCACAAAATTTTCCTTTTCTTTCCCTTCTTTTTTCTTTTGCGAAATTTGAATATTTCGAAAGAGTTTGCAATTAAATACCATAAAAAGAGAATTACATGTCAGCTTTATTCCTGATGTACATGAGATAATTGTTTGCTTGATTCCGAATGCAGCCAAATGAAAATTCTCTTGATTAAGAAACTGGGACTGGATTAAACTCAAAACCTCTCAACTTTCTGGATGGAAAACTTCAGCTCTTTTTGTATGTTTAATCGTGAAGGTGATAAAACTATGTCTTTCCAAATGGACCCTTTCTCATAAGCTGGATGTGGACGTTTGTAGAGCTCATAAATGGTGTCTGCTTCCTCATTTAACTTGCCTACTACTTTTAAACAATTTATCTCCTCTGGGTCTACCAATAGGGTCTTGTCTTTGTCTTTCCACCCTATCAACTTCAGCAATAAGAAGCTTTGTTAGCATGGCAAAATCTGTTTAGCAGAGTACATATGCAAAACATGTGAAAATGTTTTAAGTAGTTTTTAGTCATTAGTAAATAGTACCTTTGGTGGTCCTTCCAACGCATTTGTGCAATATAATCTGGCATTATCTACAAGATGGCAGTAGGTTGTGAATGCATCTGCGAATCTTTTGTGTGATCTTAGTTGTGATTGCACCCTGACTGCTCTTCTACACATGATAGCTCGCCTAGAAGTTTAACACAGTGAAGAAGGTGAGAAATGCTAAGTTTGAAGTGTTCTATACACAGAGCTATTTTCTGTAGGATGGAAAGAAATATCTTATTCCTGTTTAGCCTTGTACCAATAAACTGAAAAATAAGGTTCTGGCTTAATGTTCCAATAGGTTCTAGATTTCTGGAACTTCGGTTGTGGAGACATTCTTTTTGGATTTCATAGAGCAGATCGTTTGACCTTTTTAAGCAACTTAGAAAATTAACTAAACTTACTTAGAATGCCATTTTTTTTCCCACTTTATTGGTTGGATTGCAAGAATCACAGGAAAGATGATTCACATACCTTATACCTCTAACAACAGCCAAATATGCATCACAAACTACTCCCACCAACTCTATTCTGTATGGCCTTCTCTTTTTTGTTCCATTGTTTTCTTGTTCTTCATCAATCTGTTCCCAGTACTTTTCAGTCACCACTCCATCTTCACCAACCTTGTAACCTTCTCCCATTCGGTAACGTCGTCGATGAACATTTCTGGCCATAGTTATTGTCTGTACGACAAAGGGTACCCATGAGAGTGTGCCGTCCATTATCACATCACGGCCTTCATTGAGGGCCGTCACCAGGAGGGATGATGCTGCATCTGTAGAAGATTGGTGCACCTGTGGAAACAAAGTGAACAGCTCTTAGCTACCTATTGCACTGTTCAGCTCGTACGATGCTGTATCTCTATCTTGGTGTATGTGATCAAACATATTTCCAGCAGGAACAATTTTCTTCTGGAGATCACAGGTATGTTTATATAATCAACAGGCATCATGAACTGCATCATTTTTTTGCGATTTGGATACTAAACTACTGATTCTCCGAGTTTCCATTTTCTTTTAAGAAGTATTGTCAGAATTTTTGGGTTTTTTTTTAATTTTTAATTTTTTTTTTTTTTTTTTAAATTCAACTAAATATAACATTCTTAGCCTTGTCGGTTTCATTCACCAAAAGAGGTTTATTTTTTCCCCTAATAAACTTTGTAGAAACCAGATGGCAATTAATGAATTTGATTTGCATACACTTTCTATAAAGTAACTTGAAGGCTCTTGTACAATTTGTCAATTTCATAAAATTCAGATATCATGCCTTATGAACTACTTCTCATCTAGATATTACGCCTGTTGGGGAACTGGGGGATGTTGGTGGAAATAGTATGAAAGAAGCTTGTCAAATGGACTCAGGATTTAAAATACTGTATGTTGGTTAATAAGACAGGCACAGATAGTTGGCTCAGTGGTTCATAATATTGTAGTATTATGAAACTTGGCCTAGTCTTAGAAATTAAAACAAGGTGTAGTGATGCAAAAAAAGCAGAAATACCAGCTCAGCAGTTTGAAGCATGTCATGATGCCCACTAGAACTTAGGGCCTTGTAGATGACATCTGACTCCTTGAATGCATCTGCTTCTATTACTACAGCATTTCCTTGCGCGCCTACCCAGAAAGGTCTGCACACAATTTTGCATTAGGCACAATCAGGAAACCATCTCAAGCCATGAGTAAATTCATCAATTTTGCTTAAATTGAAATTGAATACAATGTGAACTGCTCTTGCCTCTTGTTTACAGCCTACATATATCATTACTTTTCTTTCATTTCATTTATACAGGTGACAGTTTTTTTTTTCTGCTTACTCTTTCAGGATGTCTTTTAGCACTGTACTCTTTCCAGCACCCATCCCTCCACCCATAAGGAGTAGGACTGGACTTCTATCTTTGTGAGCCATAGGAACCATCACATCTGTACATTGTGAATCATCAGCAGAGACTAATCCAATGGCTTTCATCTCCTCCACCAATGTTGTAAACACTCTTGCCACTTTCAAATTCTTGGTTACTCTTTCAAATCTCTGTTCCCTTCAATATCAAAGACATGAACAGAGACATTGGAAATGAAATGGTTCAGTACCACATGTGTGGCGTGTCAACCATTTTCATCTTTCGAATGATAAGAGGTAAGAGTGCATTCTGATCATGGAGATTTCATCATCATGTATGCATTCGGATTTCTTATGAATCAGCTTCATTTCAAATGCTGCAGGTCCTTTGCAATAATAACTGAATGTGTGTATTTAGTTTACAAGAAACAGGGCTCCAATGCTGTTTTTAAGGGATCATATCATACATGCTATTCCTGGTTCACTTAAGTGTAAGAAGAAATTGTGCCTATGGAGGTGTACATTGGGGCTGATAAAACCTACCTTGTTGCAGCCATGACAATGCTCTTAAGCTTCTTCTTTGGCTCTGATTCAGCAGCACTGAGGACCTGCAGCAGTAACAGACATACTAACGCATTCCATTGACAACGAAGTTAACTTCAATTTCCTACCAATGTCTTCCAGGTGAACAACATTTTTATAGATCTTGATTACCTGACTCATCATATAGGGAGCTTGGCGCCAATGAAAAGCAAAGTAACTCAGAATGCACCGCTCGAACTCTTCCACCAGCTTGATAAATAGGGAATCGGCTTCTTGTTCATGGGCAAAGAAGTTATAGATATCTTCCTCACATCCTTCTGCTTTCCTGATGTATTCAGAAGCTAATTTGCATAGAGTTGGACACTGTTTTTTATCTGCAAATCCCATTTGTCTAGCTGCAACAAAACACAGTTTCATCCATGCATCCCATGCACGTATACATAACATGTTCATGTAAACATCGATCGATATTCTCATCAATGATCGAAATTTTGTTTCCAAACACATTGATTACCTACGTAATGAGAGAATTTCTCTAGCTTAATAACTTGGCCAGAGTCTGACACTTTGATTCGGGGTATGATCCTGTTGTCTTTAATTTTCTTCAGGCGAATGTGCACTGCTGCAGCGAATATCAGCCCGACAGAAGAAGCAATCAGGATCTGAACATACGTTGTTTTGGCACTTGCATTGTGATCTGATGAGAACAAATTTTTCAACAGGCCATTAATACACAAATTGGATCAGTTTGTAAAGAACGACATAAAACCAGGAACAAGATGAATCTGTTATATACAAAGAAACAATTACAGTTTTTGTCTTACCTTTCGACATTTCTTTTTTGTCATCAAAAAGGAAACCGAGAGAGACGATTGGCTTAAGACTCCAGATCGGCATGAATGTTTGGTAAACAAAAGGGGAAAAAAATATGCAGAATTTTCGATGATCTTGCATTAGCTGCTGCAGATTAATCGTTATTGTTGTGACTAATACCTTCTTTGGCAGCTGAACACGTGTTCAAAATTGCCATGAATTTTCATTTCTTTCATTTTGTAACTAAATAATAATGCAAAGCGTATTCATTAGAGAAAATGACACCTTATTTTTTCTTTACTCAAGCCAAGATGTGATAGTGTGACTTTCTTGTTCCTTCAATTGAGATCTTGAATGGCGATGGTTAAAGTTTTGGTTTCCATTTCAAAGAGTTAGTTGCTTTAAATAATCGCTAGTGATAATTGATTTCATTTGACCTCAACTTTATTCTAGTAAACTCATTTTAATCAAATCAGACATTAAAAAAAAACACTTTATTCTAGTAAACTCTTTTTTTTTTAATCAAATCAGACATTAAAATTTTTTTTTTCTAGTAAACTCTTCTTAATCAAATAAGAGATTAATGCTTATTTGGACGTCATCTTATATTTCATTTTGCCACTTAAAAGTGGAAAGTATTTCAAGTTGAAAACTAAATGGGAAATGAAAATGTTGTTTGGATGGTATTTTAAGCAAAAAGTTGTTTGGATGTTGGTTTTGAAAAAAATATTTTGAACTACATTTTGAAAATATCAAGTACGAGTCATCACTAAACAATTAAATAATGTCAATTATAGTCACTGTAAAAAAGAACTTTTCTAAAAACAATCACTCAATAACGGAATCCTGCCAAATTTGTCACTAATATGGTCATTACACTAACAAAAAGTATTTCAAGTTGGAATTTAAAATGTTAATTAGAAAGTTGTTTGGATGATGTTTTCTTTCCAATTGGGTTTTGTATTTAAGAGGTAAAATGAGTTAAAATGTAAAATGAGTGCTTGTCCAAACAAACACATTCGTGTGGAGCGCCAACATTCAAGTTCAAAAGCAGCTGGTACTTATAACTCAACAGCCTCAGTTCAACTGTTGGATAATCTACATCTCTACAATATATAAAGGGAGAGTTTGACCGGGAGGGGCCTGTTTAGGTCCGGTGACCCGTCTGATTTTTGACACATGTTCTTGTTCTACTGGAAGACTGATTGTCATGTAGCCCTCCACTGCTCCTTTCGGGTGTCTCTCTGTGTTCTTTCCCCATCACAAGCCAGACATAGCACACCAAAGGCATAACTGGACGTCTTCGGTTTCTCGACTAAAAAATTATCCTACACTTCTTCTTGCACAGAACAGGAGGCCGTCCTTCCAAAATTGAAGTCTCTTTCTTCCATTAGGTAAGATGTGTGTTTGTCATATTTCCGGTTGATCTGTGAGGGTCATTGGATGTTTAGAGATTTGTATAATTCGGGTAACGTGAAATTTTTTTTGCTGTGTTATTTCTACAAATCCGTTATTTTCTTCACATTCCTGCTCTGCTAAGGCTCTGTCAAATTGACGTTTTGAGCTTTTGTGTGTGATTGTTGTAATTCTATCGAATAAGGTGGAGTGGGTTTAATGGAATTAGTTTTAGGGTACTATTTAATGAAGAAAAACTCCAAAATTGAATATGGAATTGTCGATTATTTTCACGTGAAATATAGCCTTTGGGTACTTAAAGTCTCACGTGTTCCAAACATAATCCTGAGTTTGCACATAAAGTGCTTGAATTTTTTTCTTCAAAGAATATAATAAGGACATCACATTAGTCTCTGTGTTTGTGTGCTATCTGTTTAATTATTTGTTTCTACTAAAACTGAGTTTGCTTCTTTTATACATTATTCCCATTAACTCTTTCTACTATTAGTTTACCAGAAATTCTATTTTTTGAGTATAGTTTGTTTTATTTACCAAATGAGTTGACATAGTTTCTGGCTTTTCAGATACTAAGTTAGCTAAACGAATGAGTTGTTAAAAGGTCATGTAGTATTGGAACTGAATTCTATGTCTCTCTCTCTCATGTCTGTGTGTGGTTTTTCTATAGTTTTCTTTCACTTTAGAGAATCTAAGCACTGGGAGATTTCATATTGTTGCAAGTGTGTTCTATTCCATCCGGAGTACGATGTCTACTTTTCCAAGGCTCTGTAGCCTTGAGTCAGGAGGAACAATTTAGTATCTACGATGTATTGTTGGCTGAATTAATTGAAACAAAATCCAAGTTCCAATGACAAGGTTATGACATCTCCAAAACTAATTAATTAATTGTAAAAGAAAGTCCGTTTTAAACTTTTAGTTGCAGCCATGGAAAAAAGCAAGCCGAAGGATTTCAGAGAGCCAGAGGCATTGAGCTTTCTTAAAGAGATACTACATTTGGAAACATTTTGCTTTAATGAATGCAACCACTAATTTTATACGCCATTTTTATGCGCCTGATTAACCATTAAATTTAACAAAGGGATTCTGACTGATGATGAGGATTGGTGAGGTAATGTCTCTTGAAGCCAGAGTAGCTATAGTTTTTCTGAACACTAATGCTCCTGCGCTTCTCACTCTCTTGCTTGCTCACTCACTCGCCTACAGGAATAGAATTGCTGCTTATGCAAAAAAACTTTGTTGCTGATGCGGCACTACTAAGGATAATTTACTTAGTATCTGCATGCCTGCCTATTCAGTTATTAAAAGGAGACCCACAGTCTTGATATCGTACCCCAGCTGGAACTGTAGGAGGATGCGTGCAGACCATAAAATGATCTCTAGTTTCTTGATGGACAGCCTAAACGTCAAGGTTTGTCTCGGTGTATGTATCTTCCTTTTAGTGAATGAAATGAATAATGCTGTAACATTCACGACAGATCGAAAGGAATCACTTGGAGAAGTTGCTACTATTCCCTCCCCCAAAAAAAAATAAAAAGAAAAAAAGATAAAATTCTTTTATTCAAATGAATATGACGATGAAGTCATGTTTTTCTACGTCAATGTAGTCTTCTGGAAGGCATGCTCTTATTGTTTTGCAAAATGTAGCTTAGAAGTGTACATTGTGTTAGTTTAAAAGCATTGTGAAAGCATGACTTCACTTAATACTATTGATGAGTTTTCCTGGCTTCATAATCTCGGATGGGGAAGACATTGAAAGGATTACCACTTCATTGAAGTCAATATAGTGGTTAGAATTGATGAGGTCAAGGGTTCAATTGTGTCGGTTACTGAAATTTTGCTGTGATTATGATCAAAGGGGCTGGCAAGGCATGCAAAAGATTACTAGGAGTACTCCAGCTTTTATTGGTATTGATTTGCAAAATCAGATAATGAAAGATTGACAGAGAAGTTGGTTAAAGTCAAGCTCAATTGATTTCTATCAAGTGGAAGAAGGGAGAAGCCGACCTATACCGCTAGTCAATGAACATAATTGTTGTTGAAAATGCAGAATTGTAGTTTCTACAAACTATTGTATCTTATTTATGTCAACAAATTTATTACTAGATTGAAAACAGTTATATTTTGTGTTAAAATACTCCCTTTCCTTTTACTAAGGACTTCACATAATTTATTGAATACTATTTTCGTTAATTAAAGCTTTCCTATTTACCAATATATGAGAAAAATACTGGGCTACCACTCTCCTTGGCTGCACAACGTGCAGCTCCTTCCCTAGTTAAAAGAAATAGACAAGTTAGCCCATGCATCAAATTTGGGCTGGACTATAGAACCTTAAACTTGGGCTTGAGAAGGTGAAGCCCAATTCTGATCTGTAGACTTCTTACAGTCTTCTTCTTCTCCCGTCCATCTCAGAAATCCCAAAGGTTTTTTTTTTTTTTTTTTTAGCCTTCGAGCTGTTGAAGGAATGCAGTGAAAATGGTGCGGAAATCTTCGGTTCGTTTTGCTGCTTCTGCGGCTGCTTCAGCAATTTCAAGAACCGTTCAAAGAGGTGAGCTTTCAAGTCTTTTCATGAAAGCATCAAAGCCCAACTCCTCTAATGTAACTTCAGAAAATTCAACCTCACTTGGACAATTCCTGAAAACGAACTGTAAAAGTGGCAAAATTACCGTAGATGATGCATTGAACCACTTTGATCGCATGATTCGAATTCATCCCCCTCCTCCCATGTCATCATTCAATATGTTGTTAGGTTCCGTTGCTAAAAGTAAGCATTATAGTCATGTTATCTGTATGTATCATAGGATGATGGAAGTCAATTTGAAACCTGATTACATTGGGCTGAACATTTTGCTTAATTGTTACTGTAATTTGAAAAGGGTTAGTCTTGGTTTTGCTGTGTTGGGGCTTATATGTAAGAAGGGGTACGTTCCAAATATTGTTACTTATACTTCTTTGATCAAGGGAATGGGTTTAGAGGGTAAGATTGATGAAGCAGTTGAGTTGTTCAGAACAATTATTCGATTGGGCTGGCGGCCTAATGTAAAAACTTGGGGAACTTTGTTTAATGGGTTATGCAGGAATGGGTATTCGGAGAGAGCCCTTGAGTTGCATAGAGAAATGGGAAGTGGGGCTGCTGTTCCAGGGATAAAGTATGAGATTAATTTAGTTTGCTATAGCTGTCTCATTGATGGTCTTTGTAAAGTAGGGCAGGTTGATAAGGCTATGGAACTGTTTAAGGAGATGGTTGGGAAAAGGATTTCTCCAGACGTGGTTGTGTATACCTCCTTGATCAATGGCTTTTGTGATGCTGGGATGTGGGAGGAAGGGAAGGTTTTGTTTATTGAAATGGTGGATCTCGGACTTCGTCCCAATGTCATAACATTTAACATCTTGATAGATGCACTCTGCAAGGAAGGAAAGGTGGAAGAGGCACGGGGGTTGTTGGATATGATGATTACCCGGGGTGAAAAGCCTGATTCTTTTACATTTAACACTTTGATGAATGGACTTTGCTTGGAAGGTAGGATTGATGATGCCAGGGAGTTGTTTGTTTCAATGGCTGCTGAGGGCCATGAATGTGATATCATAAGCTACAATGTGTTGATGACTGGATATTTAAAGTGCAGAAGAACTGATGAAGCCACGAGGTTGTACGGAGAGATGTTAAGGAAGGGGTATAAGCCAACGATTATCACATTTAACTCTTTGCTAACTGGTCTTTTTCAAAATGGCAAGGTTAAGGATGCACGGAAATATTTGGCTGATATGCAAGTTCATGATATTGAGCCTGATCCTGCTACCTTTAACATATTACTGGATGGATTTTGCAAGAACAATTGCCTCGCTGAGGCCTTAGAGTTGTTTCACAATCTGGAGAAAAGAGGAAATGAACTCCAAGTTGACACTTTCAATATCGTGCTGGATGGATTATGTAAAGAAGGAAAGCTTGAGGCTGCTGTTAAACTATTTGAAACATTGTCTCGGAAAGGTTTGGTGCCAAGTGTAATTACATACACAATGATGATCAATGGGTTCTGCAGCCATGGTTTATTGGAAGAGGCGAATAATATGTTTTTGGAGATGGAGAAGAAGGGTTGTACTCCTAATTTGGTCACTTTCAACACTCTGATGCGAGGTTTCTGCAGAGCTAATGAGATACTAAAAGTGATTGAACTTCTCCAGAAAATGGCTGAGAGAAAGTTGTCCCCAGATGAATCTACATTTTCTGTGGTGATAGATTTGCTATCCAAGGATAACAGATATAAGGAATATCTGAATTTGATACCCGCTTTTCCCATGAGGGACTGACTCGACATAGCAGACTAAAAGCTTTTCATATGCAGTCTTACAGGAATAGTATTTGAGAGAACTTGGTTCATCTCAGATGGTCACTTTAATTATTAAGGAGCACTGAAGCACATAAGTTTGTATCTACGGATTATTGGTCAGAAAATTGATTTGTGAAATATTTATCAATAATGTGTACTGGTCCAGCTTCAAGATCGGTGACATATGTTCTTAAGGATACATTAAGCATGCACATATTTGGTCTTTCTTTATAACCCCATGGACCAAGGTGAAGAAAAGATGTTTGCAATCTGGTCGAAGTTTTCACCAATCTGTTGGCATGGAGCTTGATGGCAACTCTCATATGCAGTACTAGACTCGAGTTGATCGACTAGGGAGCTGTTCACTTTGTGGCCTAAACCTCTGAGGTTTGAGATTGCTACGCATGTCCTTGCAAATGTTTTGGTTCATCCTATTCTTAAGTACCAAGAACCAGACTTTTTTGTTTTGTTTTCCTAGTCATGCAGGTTGGGAATAAATGTGGACCAGGGCTCTACTTTTACAATTTGATGAAGACCGGAGTACGATCCGTGAAAGCCACAGCCATAATTTGATGTCCTGCAGTATAACAGAAACAACTGGAGAATTGATTTCAGTACCTGCAGACAAGATTATGCTTTTAATTAAGCAGGTAAAGTCTTTCTCTTTTTGCTGAATTTAAGCATTTAGTTACATAATCCCGGTGAGTAATTAAATTTGATTAAGTCCCAGGTGTTGTGATTAGTACAATTACTCAATTACTAAGTCTATCGCAAGCTGGATTTTATCGATTTGATTTGGATAATTGTTAAGACTTTTGAGTTTGGAGCAAGACCCATTAGCAGAAAATTTATATCTAAAGGGAAAAATATATAGCAAGTAAATCAACATATAAATTTCCAGCAGATCATACACACACACATGAATGAACATACAAATTTAACATGCATTCATCAACAGAACTTCAGAAATTAATCTAATCATCAAAGTTCCATGATTGCTGCTGTAGAGACGCAAGAAGGCTAGCTTATGGAGGAGATTCATTTGCCTTTCTTCTTCTAGGATGATGCCTACAAACTGTCATCCAAGAACTTAAAATCAAGCAAGTCTGCTGGATAGCTTTGATTGATCATGACTGGGTTTGGTTTATTCCCTCCTAGTTGAGGGGAATGAAGCCTGGTCCGAAATCACCCGTGGACATGCTCTCTTGAGCTTCTTGTCACAAGGATTTCGAGCCAGACGACATTCACCTCAACAATCACGAAGGGGTTGAAACATCCATACCTAAATTATGGAGCAACAAGATCGTGTGGACTATGAACAGAATAAATGATGGTATGCACTAGTTCTTTTTATTTATCCTTTGCATTGTTTCCATGGGGTGCTTTTTATGTGCCAAGGGAGACGAGAATCTTCATCAGTCATATGACATGGACTCTTGCTTTCTATGCCACCATCCCCCCACACACACACACACACACACACACACGTTTCCCTCGTAGGGCTATGATTTTTTCAGGTGTCTTCTTAATTCATTGATAAAGCATACTCCCTTTGTCCCGAAATTATTGTCCAGTTTGGATTTTTACTTTAACTGGACAATAATTTTGGGACGGATATATAATATAGATTTACATATACAGATATAGTTCCTCTTTTTATATTGTAGATTAATATAGATGAAACTTTTGCACCTTTCTCGACTGATAAGATTAGATTTTGCTATACATAGACACGTATAGTGTCTTTGATTCATCCCATTCTAATTATAATCAAGTCAACCTGAAGAGTGCATGCAACTAATATATAATTGTAACTTTTTTTCAGCTGGTGCATAGATCAGAAGACCTAATTCCATACCTTTCACTAGCCTTTATGCGCTCTAATTTGCTGCTAATATAGAAGATTCCCTTCCAGTCATTTCCTTCATTGACTGCAAGTGTATCACTACTATTGTCATTGGCTTCACGATCACATAGTCAACGCTTATAAAGGTACAACCAAAAACTCTTGCTACTTTACAAAGAGTACATGATTCCATATTCTATTCCTGGCGTACTACCCAGTTATGTCACTAATGAATGTAATCTATGTTAGAACTTAGAAGCAAAGGAGTATAATATTTTCAAGTCAAAAAGTCACATGTAGTATGTGTGCGTAATTCATTACTTGTCTTTATCTACGGAAATACTAGAACGCTTTTATTGTTGAAGAACCTTAGCGCATGATGTTTTAATTTGCTTTTCAAGGTTGACTTGATTTAATATGAAAGATGGATATTTAATGTTTATATTCTCATCTCTCAAGTATTAAAGGATATGCCTTTTGCTTCCCACTAGGTTAAAGGGAAGGTGCAAGTTAGAAAGAACCTGAATTTGATGATGAGCATCTGCAGAGCTTCAACTGCTACTGATGCCAAGCTTAAAGTGCAAGCTTTTACTGTCTACGGGCTTCGTCATTAACCATGCCCCTGCTATTAGGTGTTATGTTTCATTAACCAGTCATTTACTTGAGTTTGGTGTTTTGCTTTCGAAATTTCTGATATCATTTACGCAATTTGTGCATGATAATTTTGATTTTTGATAATGGGAACGAGGGGGTAATTTCTGATATCAAAGGATATTTCCCTCAACCCTGGCTCCCACAGTTCCATAAAGCTGGAAAATGTCATTTTTTACATCAAACTTTTTGAAGGGAAAGCTGCTGATCAATATTCTTGGAGAATAATATCCCCTGCAACCGATTTTGGGTGATAAGTTTCTTAATAAAGCAATGCAAAAGAAATCAGTCCACTTATGTTAATTGGCATTTTCTTTTGTTGGGAACTTTTTCATTTTACTGAGAATCACTAGTTTGGAGACAAGTAAACATCTAATACTAATACCGGACGATGGACATGAATGAGAGTATTCGCTCTGAAATCAAATATCAACATCAATATAATGCGAGAATCATCATTACCATTATCATTCAGCGAGCATTATTATTATTTTTACTATCGTTTATTCGTATTTCTTACCTTTTCTTAATACCCACGTGTATGAATGGGAGATCTGTAAGTAAGAAAGGATTGTGATTTATTTTTCTTTATTTTTTTTTTCTTGTTTTTGAAAACAATGTTCATTGGAATTTTGACCCTTTGTGCAAAAAAGAAAAATAAATGAAAAGAAAAAAAATTTTTAAAAAAAGAAAAAACAAGAACTCCTGTGGAATTATACTTCATTGTAATTTGTAACAATCATAGGCCCAAGACAATCCCTATAAGGTTAGAAAAGTCCATTGGGTTTGTGAAATAAATAGTCCAACTGCATGTACCGAAAGATGGACGGCGATTATACGAATATTAGGTAAATAAAGGGACCGAAGAACAATTATCCAAAAAAGTGGTTCTTCAATTCGATTTCTCTTAAAAACCTAGTTCATCAAGATAATAAACACTCATCGTCTTCCCCCCAAATCCTCCCACTTCGCAAACTCTTCTCTCTGCAACTGGACGATTCTTTTTTGCGAAACTCCTCTGTAAGTAGTTTTCTTCAGCTTAATTGTTCGTTTGCTGTTGTTTTCGTTCTGTCAGTGTGTAAGCGTGGACGCGTGGTACTCGGTCCTGATTTTTCTTTGCAGTTTTTCATTAGTATGTAGGGTTTTCTTGCTTGTCTACTTCAGTTATGGAGTTTCTTTTTTTTTTCCCTAGAGTTTTAGCTCTCAGTTGTTTCCTAGTTAATTACCAGCTTCACAATTTATTGTGTTCCTCGTTTTAGTTACTACTATGGGTTTTTTTTTTTTGGGGGGTTGTTAATGCATTAACGTGACTGTTCTCTTGAAATCGTCCGCTACTTTTATTTTTTAATTAATACGACGATTACTGTTATGTTCTTTTCTTATGTGAATTTAGAGTTCTTTTTTTTTTTTCTCTTCGGTTAGAAGGGGGGTTATTAGGGAGGTGTAGATTCTAAAATAAGTCTGCGATTAAACTTTATGGAGTATCCCGTTTAGAGGATTTTACTTTTAATTGTTAGATACCGTTTTGCATCGTCGTTCTGAAGTTTATGATTTATTATGCATTCTTTGTTTGAAACTTAAAGTTTTTGGAACTTTTATTTTAAGACTCTTATGCTTGAGTGGTTTCATCTAATTTGCTTGATTGTGTTTTATTTGAAGCAAATGGCTGATGAGAATTTTGGGGAACCTGATGTGGTTCATGAACAAGCTCTAGACACAGATAATGTGCAAGAACTAGCTGATGTGCAAGAACCAGCCGATCTGGAAGAACCAGCCAATCTGCAAGAATCTGATGATGTGCCAAAACCAGTCGATGCCCAAGAATCAGTCAATGTGCTAGGACCAAACGATGTGCAAGAACCAACCGATGTGCAAGAACCTGATAACTTGCAAGAATTGGTTGATGTTCAAGAATTAAATGATGTGCAAGAAAGAGAAAATTTGCAAGAAACAGATGACGTGCCTGAGGAATCACATCCATCTGATGAAGTGCCTGTGAATCACAATTATTCTGGGGTAGCTGAAGAGAACAAATGGCCTGGATGGCCTGGAGAAAATGTATTTAGGATGCTGGTTCCTGTTCAGAAGGTCGGAGGAATAATTGGGCGTAAAGGAGAGTACATCAAGAAAATCTGTGAAGAAACAAAGGCTCGTATTAAAATCCTTGATGGTCCTCAAGGAACAACTGAAAGAACAGTAAGTTCACATGCTTATATTATCTCCCCTTTCCACGTTTGAAATTTGTATTTGATATGTTTGGTTCTTGATTTCATCCCTTCTGTCATCCTCCATTCTGCCCCATATGAATCTATCTTACTAGTTCGTACTTAGTACTAGTTAAGTAAGAATTGGCAAGAAATGTCTACATGGTTTTTATTCGTTTTAGTTGTGAAACTTATACGATATTAACTTTGTTACTGGATTTTAGATACAATTTTGCTCCTTCCTTTGGAGTTTAAGTGTATAACTGAGCAAATTCACCTTGCATATTGTCTGAGAACCCATTTTGTGCGGGAAAATTACTTAGGAATTTGCTCATATCCTGAGAAAATCTGCTTCTTATCTGCTTTTCTATGTTTATTGCTTGTTCATGGGGCATGGAGCTCTGAAATCTATGAATCCCATTATATTGTAATATGAAATAACGTCTAAGTCACGGTATTATTGTTATGAAAAATCCAAAAGAGCTAACTCTGTGTTTCAAGAAGGTGTATAAAAGAGGAATACTAAAAAATGTTTCTGACAAATTTCGATATTTGTTCTGACAACAAGCTTGTATCAAATGCCTTACTAGTTAGAAGCTTGTTGAATAGCATTTCATAAGGTTGTCAAGTAGATGATAAATCAGAATATCTGATGAGTGGGATGCTTCCTCTTACTGCCTGAAACCGAAAAGATAAGTGATTTAAGCTGTCAAATAAGACCTAAAACGTCAAATAGATCAACCAGAAAATGAAAATGGGGGAGGAAAGTTATTCCGTTTAATGACCCGAATGAATGTTTGCAGGTTTGCCCATTAGGGAACATTTCACTCATCAAAGTGACTTCAATGTAGAAGAACCAAAGATCCAGATTGCTGCCATCAGCATTGAGCATAAGAGGTGCTGAAAATTTCCTTTGGGGTATTTATCAGAATTATCTTGTGTGGATATATTTACCAAGAAGCTTTGTTGGATCTGGTTAGAATTGGTTGGTTGGCTTTAGGAGAACACATTTTAACTAAACACAGCTATGGATCTTTATTCTGAAGTTGATACAATTAATGCAAGTCTTAACAAGCATGCCAAAATTGTTAAGCACGTAAGGATAAAAGAATCCCAATCATATGTAGCTAATAATATGAAACTCCAAAACAGCATGTAGAATAATGCTATATTGATCCTTATTAAGCACGTGAACAAAGTTGGCAGTTTATGGTGGATTTTATGTCGCCTGGAAGTTAAATTTATACCATCATTCATGGCTTCCTTATGCTACTTGGTTTTCTTCCTTTTTTTTTTTTTTGGAAAATAACTTTATTTCTTGAATCTCATTTATATTCACTGAGTCAGGGGATATCTTTTAGCTCTATTAATAATGAGTGATTAAGTCTGACCTGATTGAGATGATTGTAATTTTTACGCTTAAGTTGAGACACCTTTCTTCATGAGTGGGAGCAGAAACTTTGATTCAGTTATTTAGTTCATCACTTTTTGATGAAATCTGATGTCATCTATTCTTGAGAAGGCGTTGATTTGGACAAGGAACTTAATCTTTTGTTTTCAGATTACAGAATTTTTTTTTAAATTTATTCGAGAATTATGTTTCAGAAGTGACTGTTTTAATTCATTAATGGACAATCATAGTCTTCCTTTTTGAAAATTGTGGTGGGTCAGTTTTATTTGTTTCCTGAACATGTATTTTTAAAGTATAGTGTAGGAATATTGCAAATAGTGTTTCCCTCTCAAGGTAGTGTCCGTTGCAAATGGAACTGGAAGTCATCATTGACCATTCTTTTAGCTTTGTGCTAGTGATGAACTATATCAAAATGGTTTAATTCCAGTGCCTCTTCTATTTGTGAAGTTGCTGGAAATCAATACTTCGAATGACACAATGTATCTTGGTGTCGCAATGGAAACAGCCTCTTTGTATGATTACAAGGGTTAGGCTGCATACATCAGACCCCTACCCCAACTTGATTGGGAATGTATTGGGTATGTGTTGATGTTGATGTTTCCCTGTTAAGGTGGTATGCTCTCATAACCATTAGACACTTGTGCCTCTTTCAGGATGGGCCTTGTTTAGTAATTATGATATTTCTCGTCGGAAACATCTTGTTGCTGCATTGCTCTGTGGAAAAATTGTACCCTGAATTATAAAATGTGCAACTCCTCTTCATTCTATTTCTTAATTCTAGATTGGCTAGGTTGCCTCAAGAATATAGACCTGTTCTCGATCATCTTTTCTTTTTAATTTTAATTAATAAACTTCTTATGTGGTTGAATCAGGTCATGGTTTCTGCAAAGGAAGAGCCTGATCTGGATATTCCCCCTGCGATAGATGGTCTCCTCAGTATACATAAGCGAATAGTTGATGTGGACTCAGATCCAACACATGCTCAACCCGGGCACAGCAAAACAATTTCCACAAGGCTACTTGTAGCAGCTACACAGGCAGGGAGCTTGATTGGGAAGCAAGGTGCTACGATAAAATCTATTCAAGATGCTTCTGGTTGTAACATTCGCGTTCTAAGTGGAGGTATTCTTATGAACCTAATTGCCTTTTCGCCTAAGCATTTGATATGGTCTGGTTCGTTGAATTTCGGGGAAATTTTTTAATTTTGCAGAACATTTGCCAGTTTTTGCTTTGACGGATGATAGTGTTGTTGAGATACAAGGGGAGCCAGCGGGATTGCACAAAGCCGTTGAACTAATTGCTGGACATCTGAGGAAATTTTTAGTTGATCGAAGTGTTGTTGGAGCATTTGAAGCGCAAGTGAGTGAAGGAACTAAAGTATAGCAATTAGTTTGTAGTATTGGTAATTTTGGTTTATGCTTAAATCTTTGTTTTCGGTTCAGATGCAAAGGTCAAATGCTCGACCAAACCAAAATATGCCCCCACCTCAACCTTGGGGCCCTGCGAATCAAGGTTTTTCCATGAATACTGGTGTTGGAAGTGGGTATGGACCGCCTCAATACGTGCCCCCTGCAAGACAATACGACAATTTCTATCCACCGGCTGATGTGCCTCTTGACAAGCCGCCGCGTCCTGGACCACATTATGGGAGAGATTCTTCTGCTGGAACTCACACAGCAAGCATGCAGCCGCAATCATCAATTGTTTCCAAGGTTTTAACATGCAATTTCTATCTGCACCTTTGCCTTTGACGAAATAAATTTGATAGATATGATGGTTCGTAGAAAAGGATCCAACATTTTAAGCTGTAGATATAATCAAATATAAACGAGAGGAGTTAGCGTTGCTGTCGTCTTGCTTCTTATTCTTTTTCTTTTTCCTTCCTTTTTTCCCATACTGTTACTCATGTATTTTTTTTCCTTTTTGGGTGGCATATTGTGTTGTAGATTACACAGAATATGCAAATACCTCTTTTATATGCAGATGCAGTCATTGGCCAGTCTGGAGCAACCATAAGTTACATCCGCCGTGCCAGTGGTGCAACTATTGCAATACAAGAAACGAGGGGCGTGCCTAATGAGATGACCGTTGAAATCAATGGCTCTACAGCACAGGTTCAGGAGGCACAACAGCTAATACAGGTACTTAGTTATTCCAGTAACTGTTGGCTTGCTCTTAGGTTTTCATAAGCTTTTAGAAGTAGGATTTGCTTCCGGTTTGTGCTCTTTGTGATGGAAATTTTTGAGTGTTTACAGAATGTTATCGCTGAAGCTGCAGCAGCTGCACAAAACACTACCAGTGGACCACCTGGTCAAGGTTATAATCCTTACCAGTATGGTGCTATGTATGGTGCTACACCATCTAATGCTGGTGGACACCCTGGCCATGGGCAAGCTGGAGACCATACCTCTGTTTACGGATATGGCTATAGCTAAACTTACAGTAGCTGGAATGTTGTAGTTGTTCTCGGGTAGTAATAGATAGTTTGCAGTTGCTTTGTAGCCTCGTTTCTAAATTTGGTTGGAATTAGTTGTGTTGTACTACTTTTTATTAGTTGCGGCAGTTGGGAACTAGGGTGAGGATTGCAATGTAAATCCTACCCTCATTGTTCTATTTGCATTTTGAACGTTTCAGTTTTCTTGGTACGTTTGCATATGGAATGGCATTTTGTGTGGCATTTTACAGTGACAATAAAAAGCTCCTTTCTGTCATCATTCAATTGGATATAGAATATAAATTACGGATGTATGAATAGGATAATGTATTCTAGAAAACAAAAATCAGAAATTTATACCACGAAGGATTGGAAAATATAGTAAGGTGGGCCCAGCTCTGCTTGGTTAGTTTCTTTTTTATGAGTTTTTATAATATTTTATTAATAAATGTTCCAGCATATTTTTTTTTAAAAAAAAATTAATACACTTTTTATGTTTTCGGGAAAAAAAAAAAATTGAAAACATACACTAAGAAACTATGCAAACATAATTTTTTAAAAATTCAGAAGTTATTAAAGATCATGGGTTTTAATCTTTAGGCTTTAAAAGAAAATCAAGATATCATAAGAGAGAAGTATGTGTTCAACTGTCCATTCTTTGATTCTTCCATACCACCAGGCACGGCTACAAATTCAGGATCAAAACTTCAAAAGCTGCACTGTTACGGGCACTCGTATATTTTGCGATTTTCATACTTCCCAAACTATGTAAACCCGAAAGAGAATCCAAACTATGTTATTTTGCGATTTTCATACTTCTCAAACTATGTTAAACCCCGAAGGGGGAAATTCAAACGGTATCTATGCAAGGTTGGTCAGCTAAACATATCAACCAAGTCAAAGCCACAATCTCATAAGCCTGACATAGAATTCATTCAGTGACATCCATTACTCCATCAGTAACTGAGAATTCTAATTCTAAAGAACAGACAGCTAAATGACAGACGAACAACCATTCAAATGCTATTCTAACGAATTTATCTTGACACAAGAATTTTTTACAGAATCAAAAGCAAATAAGGCTGCAAATCAAATGGGTGCTGAACAGGTAGTTCTAAAATGTCCAGTCTGGTTACAACGACTACAATGCACCACTCGCTTGACACGACCCTGTTCATCTGAACGAGCTCGCCTTTTCCTAGGTTGCCCTGGTGGTCGGAGCGACTTTGGAGGGTTAACAATCATATGCAAACTGTTGTCATCAGTTTGTGTATCACCTTCCATCTCCTTCCACAGGGTCCTATCAGGAATGGGGTGTATTGTTTGAGAGTAGGCCTTGCGATATGATGCAATGGTGAAACAACTCTCAGTAAACCGATGAACATTCTGCCTACAAGAAAGAAGTGCTGCCACAGCATGAGCACAGGGCAGACCTTGGAGCTGCCAGGCTCCACAAGTGCAATGACGATTCCTGATATCCACAGTGTTGTTACCCTCGAGTGATATTACTTGGAAATCAGCCTCACTGCCCCGGAGCACGTGAAAAGCCCTTGCCTTTTCAATAGCTTCTGAAACGCGCCTTTCAGCAGAGGGAACAAGTACAGATGTCCATTCAATACTGGCTTCACGCCTTTCATTGAACCAAGTCATCAATTGTCGGCGAATGCACTCCATCATCTGGATTAGAGGAAGTGCAGAAGCTTCAAGCAACCAAGGATTTAGTGATTCGGCTACATTAGCTGTGAGCTGACCAAAACGTTTTCCTTCGAAATGTGCAGTGGCCCATAAACGAGGGGGAACTCGCCGTATCCAATAGCCTGCTTCCTGTGATGTCTCATCGATTTGTTGGAGTCGGCTTTCAAACTCATTTGCAGTGAGAGCATTAGCAGCTTCCAACAGCATGTTGACAAGCACAGGATTATTGAACTCCTTCTGGAAACTCTCAGTTAGATGCCGTAAACAGAAACCATGAAAAGCAGTGGGGAAATTTGCTTCTACAGCCTCTGTGATGCCTTTTTTTCGATCGGATAATATAGTAAGGATCGGCATATTCTCTGTGTTATTTTCGAGAAGACAATGCAGCTCAGATAGAAACCACATCCAGTTGTCATCATTTTCCTCATCAACAACTGCAAATGCCAAAGGAAATAGTGCACCATCTCCATCAAAACTTGTTGCTAACAGCATGGTCCCTAAGTATTTATTCTTCAGGACTGTCCGATCGAGCCCTATCAATGGCCGACATGCATTAAGAAACCCAAAAATAGATGCTTGAAATGAGATAAACAGGCGATGGAAGGAATTATCAGGTTGATTGACATAAACCCCTGCGATACTTCCCGGATTTGTGCGTTTAATTTGATCACAATATTGAGGAAGAAGGCGAAAGTCTTCTTCAAATGAACCACGGAGAGTAGCCATAATCCTTTCTTTACCCCTCCATGCTTGCTTGTATGACAAAGTAATCCCATGGACTCGATGGATCTCCTCCAGTATCTCTTTTGGCTTGCATTGAGGATTTTCCCGAAGACGACGTTCAACAGAATTGGCAACCCACTGCACTGAGGCTTGCTGATGACCAAGATGAGCAATACCACCACATGTATGTTCCTTGTGAATAGTCCGGATGCTGAATGTAGGAACACCCGGGAGCTTCGCAGCATGTATGCGCCACGGGCATCCATCACTAGCACATTTGGCAGTGAACCGAGTTTTATCGGATTTGATCGTCTGTATCTCAAAATGAAGAGCAATTGCCACATCCCTCAATGCCCGCCGACAACTTTGAACATCTGCAAACTCTTGACCAACAGTTAACTCATGCGTTGGAGGAACTATTTCTGCTCGAGACTGTAGAATAGGTGAAGTGAAAACAAGCTGAGAGTGCTCGCCAGGCTGGGGTGAACCATGATTCCCATCATCAATAAACTGTAGATTTTCATCAATATGACGGCTCTCCACAACAGCCAAACCATTACCTTTTGGTGAATCAATTAGCTCATCCTCTTGCGGAGAAATAACCAGCTGTTTATTACGGATGTCAGGGCCACTATCATCTTGATCTTCATCAGGGCCACCACCTTGCCTTGAATTTGATTCACCCCCTTCAGTCTCGCTATATATATTATCGTGCTTATCGGCAACATCATAGATACTAGCATTCTCAACCAACTGCCCTTGGATGTGCTCATTAGCATCATCAGGTAAAAGATCCCCATCACCAGCGGCATGAATTACATCCGATCCATTTGCATCGGGAACAGCTCTATCATGTGCTAGGATCTGTCTTGTTTCGATAGAATCCCCTGGTTGCAAAATCGAATCTCTTCCATGCAGTGACCCAACATGATGTGGGCTCTGAACTGCAGGAGTACTTCGCCCATGCCTGATAACAACATCATTGTTCGCCATGGCAGTCCCAAAACAAGATTCTTATATTCACACTCTCCCCCCACTATTATCCAAAGGCCAGATTTTTTTTTACTTCAAGTGTTAATTAGTTCAAGAAAAAACCAGCTGTCGGCAATTGAATATCCCCAGTAGCACTAAGATTCAGCAAGTGAGAAAAAAGTTGCTACAAACAAAAATAAGACGGACCGGATCAAACACAACATGATCACCCAATTCAAAGCTTTTGCTAATACTTCAACTCATCAAGATCACAGAAGTAATTCAAACACTCGACAGCCTAATTGACTAATCAGTAGCTCAAAAACAACAAAATAAATTCACAGGGGAAAAAAAAAACTGCACATACCTTTGAATAAATTGAACACAGAAAGCTCGAAGTCGACGGGTATACTCCGAACCTAATCCTAACCTGCAAAACAACGACATGGTGAGAATGTAACTGTAGATAGAAAAGCAACGGGAAACAAACGAATCGGAATTCATAGAAAGAAGTAGGGGAAGGAGATCAGAGTGAAAGAGAGTTGAGATGGATTTGAATTTGGCTTGGCGGGGGAGGATAAACAAAAAAACTATTTATATATATATAAATATTATTAAGGGAGGATGAAGGAAGAAGGAGAGAAAAGAAATTACCAGTGGAAAAGGAGGGCAAGGAAGGGGAAGAACTGGAAAAATGAAAATAAAGGGCACAGAATTGGGGATGCTGTTTCTCCGTCCAGACCTCACGGCTGCGCTTCTTAAAAAGGGGCATTTAGGTCATCCCCGGAAACCCTCATCTCTTTTCCTTTTATACTTGTACCCTATTACCCCTCCCCGATCAACCTTGGAAGCTTTCTCCTACCAAACGTCGTCGTCTAAGTAATTTTTCCTTTTTTTTTTTTTTTTTAAAGGCTAAGCTGTGTATTCAATTTACATTTTCGATATATTTTTTGAAAACAAGAAGGCTCAGCGTTAACAAGTGAGTAGAATTAGAAGTGTATATTGTTACATAATCCTAACATCATCTTTGTAATAAAGCCAATTATATGCGTAAAATATAAAATGACATACCAAAATGTAACACTACATGATACAAATCGGTAATACTACAATAACTGTTACACCCATAGTTTTAAGGAAAATTTGGTGTCAGCTAATAGCTAATCTATGATCCTTCTCCAACTCTAACTAATGTTGGATCTGCTGAGTGGGACCCCATACTGGTATGAATACAATTTCAATCAACTGTTCAACAACCAAAATTGTTCATTCAAAATTGCCTTCCTCCTCCCATGTCTGTTCTGTAGTATCCATAGCTGACCCTTGTCAGTGTGAGTGACTGAAAAACACTACCAAGGGAGCCTTTCATTGCTGTGACCAGATTCTAAAAGGGAAAAATGAATATGGATCTACCGCTCTAAGATATTCTACTTTGCCCCCAATTCCACCATCAGGTATATCTGAGAAGATTGATGTCGAAATATACACAAAAATGCAAGCTCCAAATACGTGCACACATCTGCACTTATGGCAGCAGAAGCCAAAAGAGGATCAACAGTTGCTGTTTCTGCAAAGAGAAGATATCAGATGCCTTTGATCGATTCTATTTTCATAGAGATGGAACTACTCTTTCTAACCGTGTGTGTTCAAGCTTCGGCAGCACTTCAGACACCACTTTCTGTGGTGTTATACAACTTAGTTGTCTGCTGCTTCCATTTGTGACCATTGTTGAGAGCAATGTTTTTTGTTCTACATCCAGATTTTGATTCAATAGTTCCATCCAAAATCGATCATCTTCATTCAGATCTGATTTCTTCATCAGTTCTAAAACTTGTTCCAAGGTTGCTACGTTTCTACCAGCTCCGCAGCCCATGGCAGTTGCAGCACCCACCGCGTTAGCCATAGCCAGTGTATGGACCAAAGGCATTTTATGTAAAAAACCAAACGCTATGGCGGCCACATAACTATCTCCACATCCCACTGTGTCAATAACATTTACCTGTATCAAGGTCGTGTGTTAACTAGGCAGATACATTAAAGCAGCACCAAAATCTGAAATGTCTGAGAAAATGTGAAGTTAATGACTGAGATATCTGATTTCGGAATCAGTGCTTAAGACCATTTATAACTTCTTGCAGGCAGCACTACAGCCGATTTTACATCATTATAAGTACGTAATCAATTAATCAGAAAGTGCAGGGAGACTTGACCTAGTAAACGAAAAGGAAGCAATCCTGGCATCAAACAAGTAGAAAAGAATTTCCTAATAGTTCTATTGGGTTTAATGTATCACTAGCAATATCCGTAAATTTTTCATAGAGAAACAAGGACCAGAGTTTTGCTACCTTGAATGCAGGTGAACAAGCTATTTGTGACATGGAAATCAAAAGAGAACCCCTCGGGCCCATCTTAACAATAACCCATTTTAGACGAATTCCTTCCTGAAGCAACTGTTGTCCTGCCAGAATTGGATTTCCTATGCCCGTCAATGACTCAGCCTGCCACAATATCGAGATGATTGAACATTAATAGCGCAAACAAATAAGAAAACTTAACAGTCGACAACATATAACGAGGTAAGGATTCATAGGGAAGAAGGAATCAGGGAAATTACACGTCAACAAAGTTATAGCCAAGGAAGAAATGGAGCAAAGGGAGAGACACCTCCAGCTTAGAGAAGGTGTTTTAGACATCATAGGAGGACATAAGCAATGATCAAAGAAGTCCCGGGAAATGTTTGAAAACTATGCTTTGCAAAGACATTGAGTGCTCCCAAACAACCAAAAGGCCATATTGAAAGGAGTAAGGAGTAGAAACAACAATAAATTATTATGGCCCTAATTCTGCCAGGACGAAGAGTTTGTAAGGTAAAATTGAGAGCATTGTGAGCTATAAAAATTTAAGTGTCAATACTACATAACAAGAAGCCAGCAAAAGTAGTCAAGAAGCCAGCAAAAGTAGTCATGTAGTCAAATTTAAATGCAAAGTCGGGTAGAATAATCTACTAGACGAACCTCATCAGAAGTTAACAGAAGAACATCACTCATTCTTAAGAACTTATCAAGGACCCTTTGTTCATCAGCTGATCCCGACAGAAGGGTTTTGCCCCTTGGACCAGGGTCAAAGAAGATTGAGGTTCCCATGTCAACAGCATATTCGAGGGCAGATTCAAGAAGGCTAGGGGTAAGTTCATCAAACCCATAACCATTGCAAAACAGTATCTTTGATTGCTTAATACCCTTCTTTGCCTGAGCTGATAGTTTTCTCATCCAACTAAAAGCGGGCTCCTTACTGAAATCTGCTCGACTGAAAACAACAAATACGGAAACGATCATTCTTTTGGCCTTTTCCCACATAATCAGAGTACCTGGAGTGCATATCATTACTGAACTGAAATCTGAACTAGCCAGTAAGTATTAACAATAAACAATAAATGGAACATGTTCTCAATTTGATTTACAAAAGTCATATATCCTTGCTAAAGTTTTTTCTTTTAAATGTTTTTCCGAAGTCTTCTAATTCCTATTTTAATCTGAATCAGTGATTTGATGGGAATCTAAATGTTTCTTATGCACATGCCCAAACAATCTGAAAACTTTTTTTCTCTCCTTTCGTCATTTATTAGGACTATCCCTACATACTTTCTAACATGTGCATTATAACAATCTGCAAATTGTCATTTCTACCCTAGTTTTGTTGTTCAATCTCTTATCTACTAACCCAACACAATCACCCCCCCACAAAAAAAAAATCATCCATTTTTACAGCTATGCTGCAGAATTCTTCTTCTAGGTTTGGCGGTATTTTACATATTGCTTATATTGGTCACCTTTTTTCTCAAAGATAGACCCTACAAATCTAAACATTTTTAGATACATTTGATTTATGTTAATGTTATCATTAGTAAATAATTATATTTTGAATATTTACCTGCAAAACCCATGTCTTTGCAAAGGGTCCACTAATACCCAGCAAAGAAGTGTTTCATAGGCTTCGGTTGAACCACTGACTTCATCACCGTTTTCATTCATTCCAATTACATCTATTCCTTCATCATGGAGGACATCTAACAGGAATTTCCCATAGATTTCATCACCAACATGACCAATTGTAGCACATCGAAGCCCAAGCCTTGCCGCTGCTATTGCCATATTACAGTTGCCACCAGCTTCCCAATATTGCTACACATATGAAATAGGGAAAACTCAACCTCATGTAGTTTTATGGTGCACACATGCATTTCCAAACAGCGCATAGAATAACCCAAGAGTGTTGCACTCTAAATTTCTTAGCCTACATGATTTTTGGTTGCTTTCTTCTCTAATAACAATATTATCTAACTGCATCAAGAGGCAAAATTATTTATCAGAATAATTTCACATCAACAATTACTTCAATGACTCAACTTTCTTCTTCCAAACCTATGTCTCATTGAATTCGCCCCAGAATCACATATTCATGAAGAAGCAGATAGGTAAGGCTAATTACAAGGTAAATCAAGGATGTGGAAAAATTATGCGTGCTTATACGAACATGACATGAAATCACAACTCTTGAAAAGGTACTAGCTTCACCACGTGGAGAAAATATTGACACTACAACAAGAAAACCGTCTCCCTTACAATCAACATGAAACAGAATCTGAATACTACCAATAGAAAGAGTTTTTCAATAAACAATTTAAATATAAAAATCGAGATCAAAATGTGTTTTTGAGACAGCTAAATCAAACAACATTTTAAATCTTCGTATCCAACACTTGTCTTTAGAACAAAAATTTTGGTCTCGAAGTTTTAACTTATAACACAAACAATATTCCAGATATGAGTGACACAAGTTTCCGAAATGCACTCTATTTCCAAACAGGGTCACAAGTCGCATCATCAAACTGTTCACTCCTCATGCCTCATTCCAATCTCTCTTAAATTAACCAGATGAATTAAAGGAAGTAGACCCGCAAATATGGCACAGCTCCATAACTAAACGAGAAAACAGACTAATCTCTCTAAAGCTATAATACTATTCAAACCAATTAAGATTCGGAATTTAACTGTTTGAACTGACGGAATTGGCCGTATACATTCTTCTTTTCTAAGAACATACTGTAAAAAAATGGTGGAAAAAAAGAAAAGAAAAAGAAAGTACCTTAGGAGGAGGAGTTTTGGATAGCTCATCCAAGTATGCTTTACGCTGATCGGTAGGCTTTGGGGGCAATTTAGGAACATTGAGAACGATATCCACACAGAGGTTCCCCAGGGTGGCCACGTCAACATCCTTGGATACTCCGACGTTCCTTACACACTCCTCGCCGTCGTCGACGACGGAGCCATTGCAGAAGCTGACGGCGTGAACCGGCCATTTCGGAATGTGGGTTTCGTTACCCCAGCAATTCAGGACCGAGTAATGACGATGGGTCTTTCTTGGACGGGGAAAATGGAACCCGGAGTCTCTAGGGTTTTGGGGGCTGGTTTCTGGATAAGGATGAAAGAGGCCATTTCTGGGAGCTGGGGTTGATGCAGAGGATTTGAACAATACGGCTGCGGGGTGATGATATTGAAGAAGATGCATTCCCCAATTTTGCTACACAAATATTGCTATAAAATTAAACCGAAACGAACAGAAAAATGGAATGGAACTGGTAGGAATTGAAGATTGAAGAACTGTAACAAATGGTATGCTCTATTCTCCAACAGTGTCCTGCTAGAACTGGCCACTGGGTAAAGGGGTATAGCCCTGCTTGGGGTTTTCTTTTTTGTAGAAAAAAAAATATTAAAAGGGAAAGGAAGGAAAATTCTTTATTCTTCAGAAACGGAGAAAAGAGGGAAATGGACGAATGGATGACAATGGAAATTGATTAGGCGGGTCAAATTGAACAAGCTCTTAATTATCATTCCTTTGAATTCTTATTTTAGGATTTTCTAGAATCTTTCACACCAGTGATAAACCATAGTAGTACTTTACTTTATTTTTATTTTTTTTTAGTTTTCAGAATATTCATTTTGATTGATCACTATGGAGTTCTTTTATTTATTTGGTTGTTTAGGAATTTTGATTACTGCCATAACTTAAGTAGGCCTTTTTGGGGAAATAAATCTCCCTCCAAGAACTAGTTGAACTATTATTTCCTCCGTTCCAAAATAATAATTCACATTGAGTTTTGAATTTTGTATTAAGTTTGTATTTTCAATACAAAATTCAAAACTCAAAGTGGACTATTATTTTGGGACGGAGATAGTACTTCGAATTAGATGAGATACCTTTCAAAACTTAACAATCACTTCCAAAATAATATTTCAATCACTATTGAAAATCTTGTCTTTTGATCAATTATTAATTTTATTTCACTATATGTTTTCACTGCCTTAATAACTTCTTATTCGTTTTATAAAACAAGTTCATAGTGGGAAATATGAAACGTTTGTTTTTTTACAAGTTGGATGGTCTAGCATTACATCAAGGCTTACAACATGTTCTCCTTCGGTGCTATTTGTAAGTCACACATCAAAATTCAGTATTGTTTTAACTCAAATCCGGGCTTCATTATTTGGACAGGAGGGAGGGAGCATAGTGAACCCTTGGGAATTTGGATCTCTGATTCTCTCAACTTGGAGTTTTCATCAATTTATTATCAAATTAACACTTCACTGCAGATTTCAGTGTCCTTTGGTCGGTCCATCATTAAATTGATAGAAGGCAAAATTGTGTTATCTAACTGCCAAAACATCTCATGTTCTACATCTAGCTAGGGATTTCCTTTTCACCTGATATAGTACATGTGAAGATAACAGATAACTACATTCTGCTCTACAGTGTTATTTCTGGTCTGAAGTGCTGCACCTTGGCCAATTCATCAAGCCTGTTGACAACCTTCTCAGCCACATTACCATACGCTTTCGAGACTACAGAATCAGGGTGTGATACTACAATGGGAACGCCTTCATCTGAACCGCTTCTGATGCCAACTTCAAGTGGTATCTGCAACAATGACATGCAAGCAGTTTGCAATCAATTCTCTTGACATGTCGATCTGTAACTGGTAAGGGAGTAGACAGGATACACTAACTAATCAAGGAAGTCATGCAAGCAAGAAGTTCAAAATATGTAATCATCGGGACCTACATTTTCCAATGACATTGCACCACAGGTCTCAACACTGATACTAATATGACTTAACATAATTGAGAAAGACTCAAATGAAATACCTCGCCTAAGAATTGCATATTCATTTCCTCGGCTGTCTTTTGAGCCCCTCCTTTACCAAAAATGTGCCAGGACTCTGAGCAGTTAGGGCACTTAAAGTAGCTCATATTCTCCAGAACTCCAAGAATCTGTGACATGATAATGGAGTTACTGAAAGTTAAAGATACACACTTGGTTAGAGGTAGCAGCTATCACTACAAAACTTGGAAACTTCTATATTTTTTATTTTCTCTTATTTGGCAAAACTAGGGGCGAAGTCTTAACACCAGAAAACCGAATGAAAACTTGATCATGAAATTAGACAACCATAGATGTGTCGTAAAAAAGGACATAAAACTGAAATAATCATACAGGCACATTGACTTGAGAGAACATCTTAACCCCTCTTCTTGCATCCATCAGAGCAACATCTTGTGGGGTGGAAACAATCAAAGCTCCTGTGAAAAGAACAAAGCAACCATGAAAATGATAGAAAAAATTTGTGCATACAAAGAGAAAAATGCAAAACAAAACCGCAGATAAAACCATACCAAGTGCCCTGTGTTCCAAGATGTGACTCGAAGAATAAATGATAATTCAAATGATTCATGAGGAGATGAAACAGATGAGGCAAAACTATAGATCCTGAAAAATTAAGACTATCAAGTCACTAACTATAGATATCGTCAGGATGTTATGAATGTATTTGTTCAGTTCAACAGGCAAAATGAAAGGAAATGCAGAAAAAGCAAAAATTTCCACCTCTTCAAACACAGTATTGAATCAAGATATGCTAACTGAACTTTCTTTGCAGAGTTAAACAGACTAGTAAAAGACATATGCAAAATTGAAATGTCTGACAAGATTTTAATTCAGATTGAATTATAGGAATCAAGAAGATCTAGATCATTAGTTCCATGCAGATAATCCTGCAGTAAGGTTCGTTGCTATGGGAAAATCATTTACTCTAGGTGTTTCACCATATTTTTATGTAATCAACTTCAGTTTTTAAATACCAGACAGTTGCAGCCTCTGGGAAATAGATATCTGAGCATCACCAGTGCCAGGAGGCATGTCAACCACCAAAACATCCAAGGTTCCCCAACTTACTCCCCGTGTCATTTGTTCAAGAGCTTTCATGACCTGCAATTAGCAAAAGAGTGCATGAAGGTGAAGAAAGTTACAGCATAATTTGAAGCCAATTTGCATAGAAACACTACAAGCTTTTGTAAACGTAAAAACAGAATGTGGAAGTAGAGAACATAATGATGCAGTAAACGTGAGACAAACAATTCAGAGACCAACTCAGGAAGAGTGCAAAAAGAAAGAGTGATACGGAATAGAATCTAAAAGGGCACTACAAATGGCAGCTACCATAGGACCTCTCCAAACAAGGGCTGCACCTTCTTCCACCAGAGAACCCATTGACATGCATCTAACTCCATAGTTCTCAATCGGAATCATTTTCCTTTCTGTTAAAAAAGAATAAACAAAAACAAAAATCTCCCAAACATTACGGCCAAGCAAAAAATTATGCATTAAACAAGTTGTCAATGTAGGCAAACCTGGAGTAACTTGTGGCTTTCCCTCGAGCTTCATCATAATTGGAATTGAGGGTCCATAAACATCAGCATCGAGCAACCCAACTTTCAATTTACATCTATTAGCAAGTGAAACGGCCAAATTCACTACATGAACAACAGAACACAAAGTAAGCATTTAGGCCAAATTAATTAGAACCGGGTAAAAATAAAAATAAAAAAAAATCGAAATCAGACAAAGGGCAACAAAAAGTACCGGCGGTGGTTGACTTGCCGACACCACCTTTGCCGGAAGCAACAGCTATGATGTCTTTAACTCCGTCGATCTTGAGGTCTTTGGAATGAGGATTCGGCGGCCCCTTCCCAACTTGGACTGAAAATTTCCTCAAACTTACAATCAGATTTCTGCTTAAACCCTTCATCAATAACAGTTTCATCTGACAGTAACCAATCTATTGATTAGAATAGTTGGAAAAATTTTGTTATGTAATGAAAAAATATTGAGATGAAAATGGCTTTATTTTTCTTTTGTTAGAAAAAAAGATGACTTACACATTAGTTAATGCTGAAAAAGTATGCATAATTTGTTTTATAGACTTCACATCTTAACTAATTTTCCATTTCTGGGACATCCAAGGACCTGTGTGTAATTATTATTTATTTATTTTTTTTCCCATTTGCGATTTGCACCGTTTAACTTTTCCTTCATAATTTATGATCATGATGACTAATTATGATCATCTCATCACGATCATCTTCATCTCCTCTCTTCTTCCTCTCCTCTTCCTCTTTCATTATCAAGTTGCTGCAGAAGTATCTCCAGGTTCATAATCTTCTTGATTTGGGTCATAATTCGATTGATTTGATGTCACATTGATAAATATGAATTCCAAAATTCACGTTGTTTTGCGCTGAAAATTTTGATCAGAATGAGCCATTTTTTTTCATTCCTTTTAAGCGGATTTAATTCTTAAGTGTGTCAATGTATCATATTTGCATCAATCACTAGCAATTCTACTCTCACATCTGATCACTCTCCGTAGAAAAATTTGGGATTAGGCTTCTTTGATGTCTCCCCTTTTGAGTTTTGTTATTTTCTCCTGTAGAATTACATGGTTTTGTCTCCTTTTTTATCGTTAAATTTTAGTACATTTATAAAATTAGCTCTGCAAAATGTTTGAAATGCTTTTTTCTTTTGATGTGGGTTCATAATATTTTCTTTACACATTGATCCGTGAGTTTAGGCCTGGCAAATTTACATGAAATTTGACACAATGGCATACTGAATGACATGAGGGATTGGTTCATGCTTGATTGAAAGATATGATCTTATATATATAATTGAGCACTTCAGCTCTATGTACTTACTGGTTTTTAATTAGTAGGGAGCTTCATGTGATATCCGGAATTTTTCGTCACCAGAAATGGCTGTTAGAGGGGTTTCACCTGTCAAATCAAGAAATCCATGTACTTTTATGGCTATATTGTCTTCAGCAGCTTGTGAATGGTTCCTGATATTTATGTTGTTCTTAGATGCTGCATTGTCATATTTGCTCACCAAATTTGCCCTCTATTGTGAGCTGCAAACACCTTGCCTATTGTGTTCAAGGATTGAGTATGTGTTTGGGGAAAGTAAACGAGGTTACTATTGGAGATTACTGTGTGGAAATCACAGGGAAGAGATTTCATCCTTGGTTTTCTGTCATACCCATAACAAACTTGGTGATGTCCATGCTATGTGTGCTGACTGTCTCACGTCATATGCTAAGATTGGTAAATCCAGTTCGGAATCATGTCGGTTGTTGATTGCCAAACTAGGGATAGATATTGAGGATTCTGGTTTGAAGTCCCTACTTCTGAATAAGCGATCAATAGCTGATTCTTCTGGTCCAAGGAATTGCTCTTGCTGCAACAAGCTACTAAAAGCGAAATCAAGTGCTCAAAGACTGCTACAGGTGAATCCAATTGGAAATGGAGCTTCTAAAGCCAATGTCAAACCTCCATTACCGCGTGTGCCAGGCCGTAGTCGTTTCAGCCGCCGTGATAGCCTGAAAAGGTTAAGAGATAAGTTTTCGGGACCAATGACGCCTCGTCTTACCGGGGGTGCTACTGCTGACTCTTTATCTCATGTGGGGTATACTGAGTTAAAGATTTCTTCGGATACTGAGTCTGAGTTTCCATTTTCTGATGATGATGATATAGCATCTGCTCATCATGGAAGTGTTGATTCTAGGACAGAATCTGATATGAAACAGGATCTAAAAAAACTTCCTAAAGTAGTTTCTGATAATTCCTTTCCTGGAAATCATAATCATCAAATTTCGCAGCCATTGCCGTCACTTCTTGATCAACCTGTGCAAGGTGAATCAAGTAAGACCACTGTTGAATCAGTTATGTATGAAAAGCATGGTTTGGAAGAACTTAATTGGCCTCTGCCTACTACAGAGTCAATTTCTTCTCGCGCGCCAGAAGCATCGGATGATATCCACCATTTTGCTGAGAATCCCATACAAGGAAATTCTGTCTCCGAACCATCCAACCTCTCCATACTTTCAGAGGTCCTTTCTTTAAGCAATGTCCTTTCCCAATCAACTGTTGCACAAGTTACGGACAAATGTAAGTTGAAGCTGTCTTTCCCTCCCCCCTCTCTTTTTTTTTTTTCTGAATTCATAAGTTATTGGTTCTTTGTCTGAAATATGTCTAATGGTTTGGCCTTGCAACAGCAGATATAACTGAAACCGAAGAGAATGGAAACATATCAGTTGCTGATGCCTCTCCTATCCTAGTGTCCAACCACACGTATTCAACAACCGCTGTCACCAATACTAATAAAGAACAATCTGGCATGCTTGCGGAACCCCTTAGGAAAAATGGTTCTGGTAGAGCTGAAGAAACTCTACACTTACCACCACGAGTAGTTTCTCCTGATATGAATCTATCACCAAATATTTCAAGTCCCAGAGTTCCTAGTAATCATGATGGACTGCAAAGAAATGATGATACAGTGGATATGCTCCAACTGGCAGCTGCCTTAGAAAGACATGATTTTGTTCGCGAATCTCTGGATGGGATTAATGTTAAGGAAATCGAGGGTGAAACAGCTCCTGATCGTCTAAGAAGGCAGGTTGATTATGATAAGAGATGCATGAAAGCTTTATTTAAGGAATTAGAGGAAGAAAGAGGTGCTTCTGCAATTGCTGCAAATCAGGCAATGGCTATGATCACAAGATTGCAAGAGGAGAAAGCATCACTTCACATGGAAGCATTGCAGTACTTGAGAATGATGGAGGAGCAGGCAGAGTATGATATGGAGGCACTGGAAAAGGCTAATGATCTTCTTGCTGAAAGAGAAAAGGAAGTACAGGATTTGGAGGCTGAGTTGGAGATTTACAGGAACAATATACTAGATGATCCAAGTGAAGTAACCAGCAATAAAAATGTGGAGAGCAAGACAGTTGTAAGCAATCATACTACTAATGTTGAAAATGATGCAACTGAAATTGATGACTCCCAACCAACTGACATACTGAAACAAGGCCATAAACATGAACATTTAAGTAGCACAGACCTGGATTTTGAGGATGAGAAATTATACATCCACCAACGTTTGGAAGACCTGGAGAAGAAAATTTATCAATTTTCGAGAAATGCATCACCTGTCAACTTGACAAATGGTTACTGTCCTGAAAAGTTAATCAAAGGAGTTCATGATAGGGAGGAGATACCAAATAACATTCAGACTGAAATAAACCATCAAAATGAAGATAATGGCTTGTCATCGCAAAAAGATTTGTGTGCAAATGGAAGACCTAGGAAGGATAAAAGTGCTGATTTAATTGAAGGAAATAATCATCCAGATTCTATACAGGATAGATTGTATGCTGATGGAGGTGGGAATTTTTTGGATAGCTTTATGGACGATATAACTGACCTTAAAAATAGGCTGCAAGCACTTGAAAACAACCATGATATCCTCGAGCATGCTTTGAGATCACTTGGTGACAGTAGTGATGGATTAAAGTTCATCCGAGAAATAGCTTATCAGTTGGAAGAACTCCGGAAATTAGAATTCAATCGAAGGTACGCATATGTCTCTTTATATTGTTGATTCGGCGATTAAGTATTCATGGAAATTGCAATGGTATGAATTTATTCGTTATAAATTAACTTGAAAATTGTGGATAAGTGTTACGAATCAAGAAAGTATTCCTTGTCTAATTGTTGATTTTCCTTTGTTGGTTATGTTAATATCCTCATATCTGTTGCAATATATGGGTTAAAAGTTCTACATTTATGTCGACAATTAACCTATCAAAACTTGCCTGTCAAAAATCATTTTCAAACTTCCAAGTCTGATTGTGGTTTCCTACTATAGCAGTCACATACGACAGCACATTTTTTTAGACGTATATAATGAGTCCTGAGATAAACAAACCTCTGAATATCGTGATTCTTCAATTTTCAAACTTTGTTTTGCGGCGATCAGCTAAGCATTTGACGCTTTAGGAAATGTAGCATTCATAGAGATCATTTTTTTTTTCTTTTGAGAATTCATTGGAGTTCTTCATTAACCAACTACACGCCTTTTCAACCCACAGAAGAGAAAACATGTTCTAATCATCTGTGTACAGCTATTGAATCGGTTACATTGGCCAGATCGTGGCAGCTTCACTAAATCACAGAGGCACAGAAGTCCCCAAAAAATATACCTAGAACCAACAGCTGTCTCTGTTGAGTGGAGTGAAAGAATTGTACTATAAACAGGTGATCTAGATGAACATCCGAAATTACAGACATGAAGAAGCCTTCCAGCTTTATGTTGGTGTTCTTTGTTGTTTTCTACATATTGTACTTGGATGACATTTGTTGAAATCTTTTACATTTGTGTGCTTGATAACTGCGGAATGCACTTGGTTTAGTCCTTTATCACTTCCTCTTAATATGAGAATCGAAGGACATCTTAAATAATTAATTGAGTTATAGTTCATTGCCCTGGTTTTTAAACTTCTTGAACATTAACATTGTCACAAACTTGCAGATTAACAGGTACTGAAAGTGAAACATCAGATGCATCAGAGCTTAATATAATGACACAATAGCATTACAGATTGGCTTTATATACACACTTCCTGGTTATTTAACAATATCACATGATCGGTTCAGAACAGCGAGCCAAATTAGCAGGTTGAAGAAAACAAGGGGCATAACAGGACCATAAGGAGTATCTGTAGGTTGGCAGACACACTTTCCCTTTGAAATTTTGATTATTCTATGTTCACTGCTTAGTTTGAGTGTAGTTGGTTTCCCAGTCCTCATTAAGGCGAGTTCTAGCATGACTTTGGAAGGGATTGTCAGAGTTGGATAAATTTTAAAATGTTTTCTGGGAGGTCTTATGTTATACTTTTGCTTTGTATGCAAGTGATTTCAAAAGACTGTCTCTACTCTTAGTAAATGATGTTCCACTGAAGTTGATTGTATAGAATAGAAGACGGGCTGTAATTACTGAATTCTGGTAACTGGAGTTGGCTCATGTTTGCTATATTACAATTTAAATTTTGTTCGTATAAAAAAAGGCACAATACTGTATTTAGGTTCAAGTTTAAACCACTCTCTTTTTGTAACGAAGGAATATGTATCATGTTCGTGAAAAAGTTCAACAAATAAGACTATTGTCGTCCTTTACTTCATCGTACACTGGCTGATACAGATTTCTCTCTAATTTTTTCCAGAATTTCCTGATTCACAAAAACTAACCCAAAAAACAATGTCAATGCAGCAGAAGTGTTGTGTCACGCCCGGCTAAGATAAAAGCTTATGAGTTATGACTAATATCGGTTACAAACACCAAACGCTACATTGCAAACTCACACATATCAGTTTACAAAAGAGGAGCTATTGCTCTTTGGCATTTTAGCATTTACAGCAGAAAAGTAGTACCAGTCCATCCTCCAAAAGAGGATCTTAGCAGCCAGTGTGTCCCATTCCCTCCTCTTATTTTTGTTTATTTCTCAGCGACACGCTCTCTCTCCCCATATCATCACTTCCCTCCAATTTCATTCCATTCCAAAACCATAAATGCCACCTTTGTCCTCCGACCGCCAGTTCTACTGTCACAGATTAGATTGCGGTCAGTTGGCTAAAATCATTTCCATGCGCCAGAAATTTTACATATTGATCAGATGCTGTCATCTAGTGCATTGCTCCTACTTATAGGCTTTAGCATTTCTTATGTGCAACGATATTTGGAACTCCCGCCTCATGCTCGGACGGTTGGATTACCTTAATCGCAAGTGTGATATACTGTATTACGGTCTCTTCATATTAAGAAGCCTTTAAATGGAGATACCAAAACAGATTTTCGTTCTAAAAAACACAAAGGCAAAAAACTGCTGAAGAAATGGTTTTGGTTAAAATGCCAACACGGAGCTAAATATGAAATCCAATTGTGGTTCAGCTGACAGCTTGATGACCACTGATTCATTATTATTGTTCCTGATCTGTTGCTCTGGTTTGGAAAATTTACTCTTTTTTTTTTTTGTTTGATTAGATGTGGCTTAGTGGCATGAATTTTCTTCTAACCTTGAGCTTGTTAAGTTGTAAGGCCTAAAAGCATGTTAGCTGTAAACACGATTAGTAGAAAAAACTCCTCTTCCTGGGTGAAAGAAGATGATGAAGTGCAATGAACTACTTTGCAAATATGAAGATGTTGAAGTGTCCACTCTAATCTTAATATATAATGCGCTCCCTAATTTTATTTTTGGAGGGAAATTGTTGAATTTTGGAGAGAGATGATATCCAAGAGAGCAATTAGGACGGTGATATAATAAAGAGGGAAAAAAATAAAGGCTTCACTTCTTTAAGGGCAATTTTAGTTTCGTTAACGTTTCCTCTGATTCATTGTAAGGCCAATTGAATTTTTGGCCGAAGTTAGATCTCTGATTTTGTTGGATTTTTTTTCTTTCCGATCCCCCCTTGTCGGAGTTCGCATCGTTGTTGATTAAATTAAGTATTCGGATTAGTGGGCTGAATTTGTATTTTGGTGGAGATCTAACAGAGGATTAAGTCCATGGAGGATAATCGGAAACAGCTGGAATTGGAAGATGCGGGTATAGCTGGGCTTCCTGTTGCTGTGGTCGATTTTGATCGTGACTGGCCCGAGAAGAAGGATCAATTCGTGAAGAAAAGGTATAAAGCTTTTCTTATATGAGCAACACTTGAAGGAGGAGGAGAAGAAGAAGAAATTCTGCAAACCAAACGAGAGTGATGAAAAAGATGATGATGATGATGAGTTTGAAGATGCTTTGAAAGTGAACGAAGCTAATAATAAGGTTGATGCGGGCAAGCAAATTGATTTTGTTAAGGTTAAGAAACCTGTTCCAGAGGATAGTACTGCTACTGATGGTGTTCCAGAGGATAGTACTGGAAGGATATACTATCTTCTTGACCTTGATGTCAGTTGTGCAAATCGGTCTATGCCTCAAGATCTTCTCCCTTATATGGATTCAAACGATCAGCGAGTTATATGCTGTTAGGATTATTCACCTTGCATTCTACATTCATAAAGCATAGTTATAATTGACTAGTTTTGTTTTTTGCCTGTTGCTCTTTTGAAGTTTTACTCAATGTAATGTGTTTATGAGTTTGTGATCCAACGGCAAGTTAATCAAAATAGATTAAGCGGTCTGGATTTGAGTTCGAGTTGCTTAATTTCATGCTTGCTTTGGGAAGAATTTGACATGCAAGCACTTGTGTGTGTACTAGGAAATAGTCTTTCTTCGTTCTATAATAATATTGGTCACCAAAGTAGTACCGATAACTCTTTGTAACAAATGTAAGTACGAGAATATTCGGCGGAATTAAAAAAATTACAATAGTCAAAGCAAATATGGTACGAAGACATATTTTATGCGTTAGCGATGTTTTATTCATGAATGTGAAGCTCTGAGTTCAAATATTGTACATGTTTATTTCTCGATCGCGGAGACTTACTCTTCGCATATTTGAGGCATACTACAATAGATATTCGAGCAACATGTAAATATACATAGATCGGCACACAAAATTTCAGTTTGAAAAATCACAACGCAAGCATATGGAAAACGTCCCAAGTAAAGAGACATACCTAGCGCCTCTTCTCAAATGTGGTATTGAGTTGGTTTAGCCCGCTGTTTTTGATCTGGAAGTCCATACAATATATATGGAGAGAGGAGGAAGCTGAAATTTCCAGTTTCAGAGAAGGATCCACTTCTGTGTCAGATATCGTTCAGGACTAGCGTACTTTGAAGGTTCCAAATATCTATTAAAGAATAATTTATGACATAGAACTATTATTTTGAAGTAATTAAGTTCGCATTGCAGATTACACTTGAACTTTGTCAAACTCAAATTCCTCTTTACGCTCAAGGGTTTAGAGCATTTTGGATCAGCATGCTGTAAGATATATCCCTAATCAACAAAAGGTACAAATCAATAGTAACAAAAATGGTTCTCATCATAATATGAAGAAAAGTACTACAACTGTCTACACATTTCTGCAATATCTATTTACAATTCAGTTGAAAAGGAACCGAGTTCCATACAAACAAATCAATCTAGACATACTCAACACATCAACTACCTCCTCAAATACAAAAAATGCCCATTAATGAGGTACTACCATTAACCTAAATCTAGGTTTCGAGAAGTTCTTCACAATTTCATTTTGCACGCCAAAACCAAGGAGCACCTGGGAGTACAAACAAGAAAGTTTTTTCAACATTCAGAATTTGGTGCACTAATCCAACTGCAAACAAACATAGATAGCATATTCAATGTACTTTGTAGGAAAATTCTTGTGAAAGAAGAAAAGTACCATCAATCATCATACGTCCCTGCTGGTTCGTGATCAGTCAAAAAATTTCTCCAGCCAGCATACTAATGAAATAAGTAGTAATTGTCAATAGTGGGAACAAAAAAAGGTTGGGCAGAGCATTTAGCAGGGAGATGAAAGGAAGCGCACCTGGCTGAGATCATCGTCTGTGATCTTTTGTGTTGTGCAAATAAACTTTCTTCAGGTTGGTGCAGTCTTCAAATAGTGTTGGCGGTAGAGTAGCCAACTCTATATTGTGATGACGGTTTAACTCCTGCACATACATAAGATTGATGATAAATCCAAGTTGAAGAAGATTGATGATAAATCCCAAGTTGAATCTGATGAAATGTAGATTTAGACAATAAGCATACATACCTCTACTCTTCCAAATTAGCCAAGGTATCTGGCAACTCAGTTAACAAGTTGCTCGACAGTCCTAGCTGCAACATCATCACATTATGATTAAGTTTGTTTCCTTTAAATCCCCCTCCACAAGAGAGAGAGAGAGAGAGAGAGAGAGAGAAAAAAAAGGAAAGAAAAAGAATAAAATCGTGATTCAAAATAAAGAACTACCTCACGAAGTGAGCGGCAATCCCCAATGCTGGGGGGAAGCATGACAATACTGCATTTTAAGATCAATATTGAACCTCAAAATATTCTGCACACTTCGAACAAAAGTAAAAAAATAAAGTTTTATATAAAAAATAAAGTTATAAACCTGTTCAGATCAGCCCTGAGAACTTGAAGGAATCTAAGGCTTCCTATCTCATGTGGTAGGGTAGTGAGCTTATTATACCAAATATTAAGTCTGCACAAGGCTATCAAAGCACCAACCCAAGATGGAAGCGCCCTCAACCTGCACAATCCAATCAGAAACATTCAAGATACATCTCCAAAGCGCTCAAATTGATATGCATTAAAAACTTATCATTTCTTACTGATTTTGGGATAGGACCAACTGATTGCATCTTGGAAAATCTCCATACTCTAAAGTGGGCATCTCAAGTTGAAACGGTAGATCAATCAACAAATTAGCAGCAAAACTAGCCTGAAAGATATCAAGTTTTGTCAAATTTCAATTGCATTTTGTTCTTTAGTTATAAAACAAGTATAAGCAAAAATAAAACATACCATAATATATGAAATAAAACATACCACACGAAGTGACACACACCTCCCAATGCTGGGAGGAATATGGTCAATCTGATTGGAATCAATGTCCAAGAACAAAAGTTTGTTTAAATGGCCGATTTCCACACGCAAAGTTGTCAGCATATTGTAGCGAAGCTCCACTCTCTCCAAATTATTGGTTAGCGCAAGAAGGCCAGACGGAAATTCCGTCAAACTGCAGTAAAATAACATAATTAGCACCATAATCATAACATAAGAAGTAACAGATTTGGTCGGCATATTAGCAGAAGATATAATAAAATCATAATTAGATGTTCGACGTCTTTCAGCATCAAGTAGAGATATATACTTATTGTGGTTCGCCTTGAAGACCTTAAGGTTCCTGAGCAAGGCTATCTCAGATGGCAAGCTCGCCAACTGGTTGCGGGAGATCCTAAACTCAATCAGAGATGATAAGCTACCAAGAGTATGGGGAACTTCCGTTAACCTGCTCAACAAAATAAGACTGCTTAGCAAAAAACAACTCTAGTCACAGATTTCTGAAAAGCTGCAGAAACCGAAACTCTAGTGACCCTTAAATAGCCAAACCCTAAGTTAATAATTACCAAAAAGCCCAACCCTAAAGGCTTCTGGAACTTAGCAAAGTCTCAAAACATAGTTTCCCTAAATTATCTCAATTAAAATAAGGAGACCTCCTACAGCACCATTTCTTTACTATGATTGTTCATTCACTTTAATGTATTATGTCCACATACTAATCATAACATCAAAAATAACCAATCTAGTAGAACATAAAAACAATAAACTGGAAAATTCTTGATTATCATAATAAAACACACATTGTTGGACAACCCAACAGAAAATGTTGACAGAACTTACCCATGATTGTACACATTCAGACGTGTCAGATATTTCATTCTTGTGGCGGTTTGAAACAGGGACATGATTTCTGGACATTCTGCCGTTAAATTTTCAAGGTCCCACTGTATTATCATAAACCAAAACAAACACTTTTATCAGACATTACAAAATTATTAATCCCACTACCCAATTCAATCCAAAATTTAACAGGATACAAATACACACCTCCTGTTGGTTAGAAATTATCATGATTTTCGATCCGTTCGAGAGGGTTCCGTCACCCAACTCCATAGTATCCGGCAGCAGCTTGCCTACACATCATCAGAATGATTCAAACAACTAAACACACTGGAGATTCAAAGAAATCCCTTTCAAACCCTAAAAAATTCAAAGAACTAAACACAATGGGAATTGAAAGAATTCCCTTCCAAACCCCAAAAAACGAGAGAAAATCACTCAAGAAGTGATTGAGATTAACCTCCGAAGAAAAGCTTTAGAATCGGCTGAAAAGTTTGTGAATTTTTGAACCGCGAGCTTCAAATCCTGGACGGTGGAGGGGAGCTCTTGCAAGAACACGCGATTGAATCCAAAAAATCGTATCTTTAATTCAATCTCTTCCATTTTGAAATCAAGAATAACCGTCGAACTAAAAATCACAACAACGATCGCAGTGGAAAACTATGAAAAAAAGTTAAGAAAAATCGCACGGGTAGCAGAATCTATTTCAATATTTCTTGATTTCTTAATTGTCCTACAGCTACAGGGCGACAGGCTAAAGGGCTTTATAGAGTAGCCCCAAAGAGAAAAAGAAGAAAAAATTGAAGAAGGGCTAATGGCGCGTGCTTCATTTTAAAGCTAACTTCAATGTTATTTACCCAAATAAATTGGCTTGCGATTTTAGACGGTGAGGATTTTAAATTTTATTTCCGAGGGAAAATAGACGGTGACGATTGGTTTCAGGTAAAAAGAGTACAGTTGTAATATTTTCAACATCGTGTAAAATTTCATTTTGATGAATATTAACCGTAACTTCATCTCGACCGCCCAAATATCCCCAAACCAACCGTGTTCGTTGTAGAGTTCATACTTTTTCTAATTTTCACTGAAATTATTAGACTTTTGAATTGTGGCGAAGAGTGCTGTTTGGTTCTCCAAAATTTTCCATACTAGACATGACCGTCTTCCATATTGTGTGTCAGGTCTTCACATTACTATGGTTTAGTTGGCTCGCGCCAGGTATTCACATTTTTACAAAATGGCATAAGACGTTCAAAATTTTTAATTTTTCTTTTTCAATTGAAAGCACGCATATACAAATGGTGTTTTTCTCTTTTCCTTCAACAACCAAACATAGTCGTACGTCCTATTTGCATTCCAACAGCTCACACTTAATCTAATTACATTAAGAAGCTCAAGAATTCCAACAAACATCATACTTTACAGAGCTAACACAAACACCAAATGCTACATTGCAAACTCACACATATCAGTTTACAAAAGAGGAGCTATTCACTTTGTCATTTTAGCATTTACAGCGGAAAAGTAGTACCAGTCCATCCTCCAAAAGAGAATCTCAACAGCCAGTGTGTTCCATTCCCTCCTCTTATTTTTGTTTATTTCTTAGCAACACGCTTTCTCTCCCCATATCATCACTACCCTCCAATTTTATCCCATTCCAAAACCATAAATGCCACTTTTGTCCTCCGACCGCCAGTTTTACTATCGCAGATTGGATTGCGGTCAGTTGGCTAAAATCATTGCTATGTGCTATAAATTTTACATATTAATCGGATGTTGTCATCAAGTGCATTGCTCCTACTTATTGGCTTTAGCATTTCTTATGTGTAACGATATTTGGAACTCCCGCCTCATGCTCAGACGGTTGGATTACCTTAATCGCAAGTGTGATATACTGTGTTACGGTCTCTTCATATTGAGAAGCCTTCAAATGGAGATACCAAAAGAGATTTTCGTTCTAAAAAACACAACGGCATAAACTGCTCAAGAAATGGTTTTGGTTAAAATGCCAACATGGAGCTAAATATGAAATCCAATTGTGGTTCAGCTGACAGCTTGATGACCACTGATTCATTATTATTGTTCCTGATCTGTTGCTCTGGTTTGGTAAATTTACTCTGTTTTTTTTTTTTTTGTTTGTTTGATTAGATGTGGCTTAGTGGCATGAATTTTCTTCTAACCTTGAGCTTGTTAAGTTGTAAGGCCTAAAAGCATGTTAGCTATAAACACGATTAGTAACTCCTCTTCCTGACTTGGGTGAAGGAAGATGATGAAGTGCAATGAACTACTTTGCAAATATGAAGATGTTGAAGTGTCCACTCTAATCTTAATATATAATGCGCTCCCTAATTTTATTTTTGGAGGGAAATTGTTGAATTTTGGAGAGAGATGATATCCAAGAGAGTAATTAGGACGGTGATATAATAAAGAGGGAAAAAAATAAAGGCTTCACTCCCACTACCCAATTCAATCCAAAATTTAACAGGATACAAATACACACCTCCTGTTGGTTAGAAATTATCATGATTTTCGATCCGTTCGAGAGGGTTCCGTCACCCAACTCCATAGTATCCGGCAGCAGCTTGCCTACACATCATCAGAATGATTCAAACAACTAAACACACTGGAGATTCAAAGAAATCCCTTTCAAACCCTAAAAAATTCAAAGAACTAAACACAATGGGAATTGAAAGAACTCCCTTCCAAACCCCATAAAACGAGAGAAAATCACTCAAGAAATGATTAAAATTAACCTCCGAAGAAAAGCTTTAGAATCGGCTGAAAGGTTTGTGAATTTTTGAACCGCGAGCTTCAAATCCTGGACGGTGGAGGGGAGCTCTTGCAAGAACACGCGATTGAATCCAAAAAATCGTATCTTTAATTCAATCTCTTCCATTTTGAAATCAAGAATAACCGTCGAACTAAAAATCACAACAACGATCGCAGTGGAAAACTATGAAAAAAAGTTAAGAAAAATCGCTTGGGTAGCAGAATCTATTTCAATATTTCTTGATTTCTTAATTGTCCTACAGCTACAGGGCGACAGGCTAAAGGGCTTTATAGAGTAGCCCCAAAGAGAAAAAGAAGAAAAAATTGAAGAAGGGCTAATGGCGCGTGCTTCATTTTAAAGCTAACTTCAATGTTATTTACCCAAATTAATTGGCTTGCGATTTTAGACGGTGAGGATTTTAAATTTTATTTCCGAGGAAAAATTGACGGTGACGATTGGTTTCAGGTAAAAAAGTACTGTTGTAATATTTTCAACATCGTGTAAAATTTCATTTCGATAAATATTAATCGTAACTTTATCTCAACCGCCCAAATATCCCCAAACCAACCGTGTTCGTTGTAGAGTTCATACTTTTTCTAATTTTCACTGAAATTATTAGACTTTTGAATTGTGGCGACGAGTGTTGTTAGGTTCTCCAAAATTTTCCATACTATACATGACCGTCTTCCATATTGTGTGTCAGGTCTTCACATTACTATGGTTTAGTTGGCTCGCGCCAGGTCTTCACATTTTTACAAAATGGCATAAGATGTTCAAAATTTTTAATTTTTCTTTTTCAATTGAAAGCACGCATATACAAATGGTGTTTTTCTCTTTTCCTTCAACAACCAAACATAGTCGTACGTCCTATTTGCATTCCAACAACTCACACTTAAACTAATTACATTAAGAAGCTCAAGAATTCCAACAAACATCATACTTTACAGAGCTAACACAAACACCAAATGCTACATTGCAAACTCACACATATCAGTTTACAAAAGAGGAGCTATTCACTTTGTCATTTTAGCATTTACAGCGGAAAAGTAGTACCAGTCCATCCTCCAAAAGAGAATCTCAACAGCCAGTGTGTTCCATTCCCTCCTCTTATTTTTGTTTATTTCTTAGCAACACGCTTTCTCTCCCCATATCATCACTACCCTCCAATTTTATCCCATTCCAAAACCATAAATGCCACTTTTGTCCTCCGACCACCAGTTTTACTATCGCAGATTGGATTGCGGTCAGTTGGCTAAAATCATTGCCATGCGCTATAAATTTTACATATTAATCGGATGTTGTCATCAAGTGCATTGCTCCTACTTATCGGCTCTAGCATTTCTTATGTGCAACGATATTTGGAACTCCCGCCTCATGCTCAGACGGTTGGATTACCTTAATCGCAAGTGTGATATACTGTGTTACGGTCTCTTCATATGGAGAAGCCTTCAAATGGAGATACCAAAATAGATTTTCGTTCTAAAAAACACAACGGCATAAACTGCTCAAGAAATGGTTTTGGTTAAAATGCCAACATGGAGCTAAATATGAAATCCAATTGTGGTTCAGTTGACAGCTTGATGACCACTGATTCATTATTATTGTTCCTGATCTGTTGCTCTGGTTTGGTAAATTTACTCTATTTTTTTTTTTTTGTTTGTTTGATTAGATGTGGCTTAGTGGCATGAATTTTCTTCTACCTTGAGCTTGTTAAGTTGTAAGGCCTAAAAGCATGTTAGCTATAAACACGATTAGTAACTCCTCTTCCTGACTTGGGTGAAGGAAGATGATGAAGTGCAATGAACTACTTTGCAAATATGAAGATGTTGAAGTGTCCACTCTAATCTTAATATATAATGCGCTCCCTAATTTTATTTTTGGAGGGAAATTGTTGAATTTTGGAGAGAGATGATATCCAAGAGAGTAATTAGGACGGTGATATAGTAAAGAGGGAAAAAAATAAAGGCTTCACTCCCACTACCCAATTCAATCCAAAATTTAACAGGATACAAATACACACCTCCTGTTGGTTAGAAATTATCATGATTTTCGATCCGTTCGAGAGGGTTCCGTCACCCAACTCGATAGTATCCGGCAGCAGCTTGCCTACACATCATCAGAATGATTCAAACAACTAAACACACTGGAGATTCAAAGAAATCCCTTTCAAACCCTAAAAAATTCAAAGAACTAAACACAATGGGAATTGAAAGAACTCCCTTCCAAACCCCATAAAACGAGAGAAAATCACTCAAGAAATGATTGAAATTAACCTCCGAAGAAAAGCTTTAGAATCGGCTGAAAGGTTTGTGAATTTTTGAACCGCGAGCTTCAAATCCTGGACGGTGGAGGGGAGCTCTTGCAAGAACACGCGATTGAATCCAAAAAATCGTATCTTTAATTCAATCTCTTCCATTTTGAAATCAAGAATAACCGTCGAACTAAAAATCACAACAACGATCGCAGTGGAAAACTATGAAAAAAAGTCAAGAAAAACCGCACGGGTAGCAGAATCTATTTCAGTATTTCTTGATTTCTTAATTGTCCTACAGCTACAGGGCGACAGGCAAAAGGGCTTTATAGAGTAGCCCCAAAGAGAAAAAGAAGAAAAAATTGAAGAAGGGCTAATGGCACGTGCTTCATTTTAAAGCTAACTTCAATGTTATTTACCCAAATTAATTGGCTTGCGATTTTAGACGGTGAGGATTTTAAATTTTATTTCCGAGGAAAAATCGACGGTGACGATTGGTTTGAGGTAAAAAGAGTACAGTTGTAATATTTTCAACATCGTGTAAAATTTCATTTCGATGAATATTAATCGTAACTTCATCTCGACCGCCCAAATATCCCCAAACCAACCGTGTTCGTTGTAGAGTTCATACTTTTTCTAATTTTCACTGAAAATATTAGACTTTTGAATTGTGGCGAAGAGTGCTATTTGGTTCTCCAAAATTTTCCATACTATACATGACCGTCTTCCATATTGTGTGTCAGGTCTTCACATTACTATGGTTTAGTTGGCTCGCGCCAGGTCTTCACATTTTTACAAAATGGCATAAGACGTTCAAAATTTTTAATTTTTCTTTTTCAATTGAAAGCACGCATATACAAATGGTGTTTTTCTCTTTTCCTTCAACAACCAAACATAGTCGTACGTCCTATTTGCATTCCAATAGCTCACACTTAAACTAATTACATTAAGAAGCTCAAGAATTCCAACAAACATCATACTTTACAGAGCTAACACAAACACCAAATGCCACATTGCAAACTCACACATATCAGTTTACAAAAGAGGAGCTATTCACTTTGTCATTTTAGCATTTACAGCGGAAAAGTAGTACTAGTCCATCATCCAAAAGAGAATCTCAACAGCTAGTGTGTTCCATTCCCTCCTCTTATTTTTGTTTATTTCTTAGCAACACGCTTTCTCTCCCCATATCATCACTACCCTCCAATTTTATCCCATTCCAAAACCATAAATGCCACTTTTGTCCTCCGACCGCCAGTTTTACTGTCACAGATTGGATTGCGGTCAGTTGGCTAAAATCATTGCCATGCGTTATAAATTTTACATATTAATCGGATGTTGTCATCAAGTGCATTGCTCCTACTTATCGGCTCTAGCATTTCTTATGTGCAACGATATTTGGAACTCCCGCCTCATGCTCAGTCGGTTGGATTACCTTAATCGCAAGTGTGATATACTGTGTTACGGTCTCTTCATATTGAGAAGCCTTCAAATGGAGATACCAAAATAGATTTTCGTTCTAAAAAACACAACGGCATAAACTGCTCAAGAAATGGTTTTGGTTAAAATGCCAACATGGAGCTAAATATGAAATCCAATTGTGGTTCAGGTGATAGCTTGATGACCACTGATTCATTATTATTGTTCCTGATCTGTTGCTCTGGTTTGGTAAATTTACTCTATTTTTTTTTTGTTTGTTTAATTAGATGTGGCTTAGTGGCATGAATATTCTTCTAACCTTGAGCTTGTTAAGTTGTAAGGCCTAAAAACATGTTAGCTATAAACACGATTAGTAGCCCGTCTATACTCAGGAGAATGTCTGTTTCCTTCAACGCTTAAAAATCTCAAATACTCAGGTAACATCAATTCCAGATCTTCACGAAAGAAATTCCATTTAGAGCTCTCTCTCTCTCTCTCTCTCTCTCTCTCTCTCTCTCTCTCTCTCTCTCTCTCTCTCTCTTCTTTCTTCTTTCTTCTTTCTTCTTTCTTTTGTTTCTTCGGCTTTTTGTGATATAGTTGTCATTTCTTTCTGTTCAAAACAAAAAAATTGGTCTACTTAGAGCATCTGTTAGTGGTATTCATTCGGAATGGTGGAATAATCCATACACTAGAGTACTGGGTTTTGTTGGGCCGGATGTAAATTGTAATATATTTATTGAAATAAATTTGTGATGCAATGGTGATGGCCTTTTGTTACACTTTTAAATTGTACAAACCAAAGTGGAATAGAAGTGTTATAAACCAAAATGGGATAGAAGTGTGATATTGTTATGTGGCAATTTAATGTACTCCAGTAATTTACACCATGGTGGATGCTCTCATACTGCAATTGAGCCATAAATGATTTTAACTGGTTTAATTTTGTGGAGGGAAATACTTAAAATTGATGTATTCATGTGATGATATGCTTGCTGTAGAGGTTTATGTTTTTTTTTGTGGAGGTGTATGCGTGGTGTATTCATGTGATCTATTCATGTATCATTTTTCTTGGCCTAGGTTTTTTGCATAACCCTTCCCCCTTTATAGCTTTTTAAAAGTGTTTGAATGGATGATATGGTTGCTGTAGAGTGCAAAGTTCTTGTATTGCAAAACAGTTCTTACGTTTAAGTTTACATCTGCTTTCTGATTGTTTTTTGTTTTTCACTTCTTTTTAATTTGAATATCCATTTGTGTTTTAGTGCCTTTTGCCTTTGAATGTAGGTGTTAAGGAATGGTAGTTTTTCTTTGTAGACTTATGCACAGTAGTAGTTACTCACGTTTATTTTGGCTTGGACAGTGAGTCTTGTGGGTTGTAAATGCTTGCTGCTAGCCTTTATTTAGTTTGAAAGGATTTATAACATATTCAGCTTTGGCTGGTGATATTGCCAGCCCAATATTTGATCCCTGGGGCAAAATTTACTTTTCTTACAAAGTTGCCTTAGAGTCAAATCCTCGTTACCCCTCCTAATCTCTGACCGACCAATTCAATCATCTTCCGATTCCTTAACCCTCTCATCACTGCTTTTTTCCATCTATACTCCCTCTGTCCGGCATGTGTAACTTTGTTAAAGACATTTGTTCTTTTTCCAAATAGCTATCGGCTGAATTTTGCTCGAGTCAATTTTGGGGATTAATTTTTAAGTTGATTATATCATAACCCAAAAGCAATAATCCAGATTGATAATTGAGTTGGTTGGCTACTTTGGCTTGAAGTCAATTTTTAATTGAAAGTTGAATCCAACAATGAAATTAGATATTAGATTTTGCGATCTCGAATCACGATAATCTTTCATTAAAAATGGCTTATGGAATTGTGAAAATTTGTTTTTTAGAGCTTAACATGAAAAAAAGCTCATGAATTCTGTTTTTGAGTTCTTCTATCGTGTCGCATCCCTTGAATTGAGAGTATATTATCAACTTAAAAGATCAATTGGTCAGGGAAATGAATCCTGTCTTCTGAATGAAAAAGATGAGTGTGGTAAGATCATAAGCTTGGCTTTTAGCAATGACAAGAACTTCCAGAATGCCTTAAACTCCTCATCGGAGTTCTTCATTAGTCTCAATCCTTGTTCTTCTGATTGTATTTCTTTGTGTGTTAACTAATTTTATGACTAAACATTATGTAAGTTTGTCATCATAATTATATGTCATAAATAGAAGTATTTTATAAATTGTACCGGAAAAATTATCAATATAATAATAAATAATATCACATAATCAAATTAAAAATGTCTCAGTTTCATCCAATAACAATTAATTCAAATAATTTAAAGATGATAAAATGGTATTGACATTATCCATCACACTTTTAGAGAAACTCATTGTTGTGGCGTGCAAAACATGTTTGAAAAAAAGAGTTCGTATAATATTATGTCAACAGCCTCTCCGATATATTTTCCCTTTTCTAAATAATAAATAATCAAATTAAGTTCATGATAAGTTTTACCTCTTCTTTTTTGCCTCTTCAAATGCAGTTGTTATGGCCTGAAATTCCACCATTATTACAAGTCAACATAGAGGCAACAAAAATAATAATAATAATAATAATAATAATAATAATAATCATAATAATAATAATAATAATAATAATAATCACCATCATCATCATCATCATCATAATAATAATAATAATAATAATAATCGGAGATAGAGATATTAAAATTTTACCTTCACGATGGCACGTTTTGATTTAGGTATATAGAGCTTTGGAAGTTTATCATCCCCAAGGTTTTTGATATAATTGAATTGGAAGTTAATTATAATAGACACGAAATTCGGTAATTGATTACGATACACATTTTTTATCACTTAAAATTCAAATTCAAATTTTATCATTAGTTTTTTTATTATTTTCTATATCTGGTTAAGTGACTCTAATTTGTTATTAAATGATGTTTATTGCATTAATTGATTAGAATGAATATTGAATGTTGATTTATGTTCGTACATTAACGCTTTCAATCTATCTATTTGCAACTAATGATTTAAATGAGATGTGATAAATTTATTTACACAAAATCCCAAGAACTTGTAGTGTAATTACATAAATTTTTATTTCTATCATTTGTTAAAAAAATGACACATATGATTTTATCCTATGTAACACCTTTAGAAGTATTTTTTTTTTCTTGTTTTTCTTTTAGTATAATACTATAGATAAATAACTAGATGTTTGGCCCAGGCAGATATCCAGGCGCCCCTTCTAAATTACTATTTTATTAAAATCTAATTGAATTACTATGTTTTGATGAATTAATTTGGCGTATATATCATTTATGCTTTGGTTTGGGGTTTAAAAAAATATACCTATAAATCTGAGGTTATAAGGGAATAATAAATAATTAGTTTATAAATCATTATTCTTAATTACTGGATTTAGGTATTTTTATTTTTTTGTTTATATTAATCCTGCAAAACTATACGATTGGACATTTGAATTTGAATTAATATATCCATTCGTTTGAAATGTAACTGAAAAAATTATATAGCTTGTAATTAAAAGAGACTTACACGTGACAAAAAGACTCCTGAAATCTGAAATATGGTGCATTGGAGCCAAAACAGATGCATACTTAGTTGCCACATAAGATTCATGTGTTCTGCTTTAATAGGGTAAAAAGAGATAATACTATAAATTTTTATAGTGAATGTTTGTGGTAAAGAACACTAATTAAAGCGTTGGGCAAAGATGACACGAATGTCTTCAGCAACCTTATCCTGATGTTGATAGACTTTTCTTTTTATTATTATGCCACATACCTGTAAAATTTTCTTTTTCCTGCCTTCAAACAAAAATGTCATCCATTCATGCCCTTTTCCCAGGTGTGGAAACCGAAAACTGGAAAACTTCAAAAATTCTGGAAGAGAACCTTGTAGTATAGTAATAAATTCTGGTATCATTTCCCATTCCCACTAAATTTTAGAGAATTGGTATCAGTCTTTCAGTCCGAAATCAAATGGAAATGGCCATGTTGAACCTTGACGTCTTAACTTCACTTCTCTTTTGCCTCATCCCATTACTCTTCATACTCTTCAAGTCCACTCTGAATAAACTCTTTACTAATGCTTCAAATTCCGATGACGGCCGTAATCGATTCCTGAAATCATACCCATTGTTCGATTCTTATTTTTCAATGTTGGCAAACAGGCATCACCGGATTCAATGGACTTGTGAACTTGTCCAAAATTCTCCCAATTTGACGGTGACTCTTGACCGCCCTCTGGGCCACCGTCTAGTTTTAACGGCGAATCCCTGAACAGTGGAGCACATCCCATTTCCACATTTACGAAAAGGGCAATTTCTTCATGGCGACCCTGTCGGATTTTCTCGGGCAGGGGATTTTCAACACTGATGGGAGTAATTGGAATTTTTAAAGACAAGTTTCTAGCCACTAATTCAACACAAAGTCGCTCCGGAACTTTGTGGAAACCGTGGTTGACACCGAGCTTTCGGAACGTCTCGTCCCGATCTTATCCTCTGCATCTGCAAACAACATGGTTCCTGATTTTCAAGACGTTCTCCAACAATTCGCTTTTGAAAACATCTGTAAAATTGCATTCGGGTATGACCCGGAATATCTTCTACCGTCCTTCTCGGAGGCCGAATTCACGGCTGCTTTCGACGATGCCACCCGAACGAGAGTGATGAAAAAGATGATGATGATGATGAGTTTGAAGATGCTTTGAAAGTGGACGAAGCTAATAATAAGGTTGATGCGGGCAAGCAAATTGATTTTGCAAAGGTTAAGAAACGTGTTGGTACTACTACTGATGGTGTTCCAGAGGATAGTACTGCAAAGATATACTATCTTCTTGACCTTGATGTCAGTTGTGCAAGTCGTTCTATGCCTCAAGATCTTCTCCCTTATATGGATTCAAACGATCAGCTAGTTATATGCTGTTAGGATTATTCACCTTGCATTCTACATTCATAAAGCATAGTTATAATTGACTAGTTTTGTTTTTTTGCCTGTTGCTCTTTTCAAGTTTTACTCAATGTAATGTATTTATGAGTTTGTGATCCAACGGCAAGTTAATCAAACATAGAAAGGATAATCTATCACCTCATGTACGTCATTCACGAGATCAAACATAGTAATGCACATTGTCCCTTAGGCTAATTAAAGACAAATTTACATAGACGTTTACCATAGCCCCCAAACTTAATATCAATAGAACTAAATCAAACCCAAAAAGGGATTAAAAAAACTCAGTTAGCAGGATCAAGTAATGGGGTTAGCTGGTACATTAGCCTGTATTAATTATCATTAAAAGAACTTTAAAGATGATTTTTTTGTTTCACAGCCTTGATTAAACAAATGAAACGTAAGGGAATTGAACAAGTTTAACAAGTAATGGGGTTAGCTGGTACATTAGCCTATATTTTCCTTCTATACTCTCTCTCTCTCTCCAGCATGTTTAACTTTGTTTAAGACCATTGTTCTCTTCCAAATAGATATCGGCTGAGTTTTGCTCTCGAGTCAATTTTGGGGATTAATTTTTGAGTTAATTATATCACATCTCCCAAAAGCCGGGAGCAGATCGTCTCTCCATCTTGCCCCTGTCTTTTTCTGTCTCGGGATCAAAACATACCGTTTTTTGTTCAAAAAATGCCGCATAGACTTTTTCCTTTTATTTTTGGCGTTTGTTTTTCTTTTACCTTCCATACTTTCCTTACCGGCTTTTCTTGCAGAACTCTGATTCTCAGTTCTCATCTGAGGAATTCCACCTCAGGAATCCCCATCCTTCTACTGCCGCCTCCAATTTTAATCCTCTCCCATCAGAACCATCATCATCATCCAGCTAGTCAACTATAAAATTTGTGTTTCAGATCTTAACATTAAAAAAAGGCCATGAATTTTGCTTTTGAGTTCTTCTATCATGTCGCGTCCCTTTGAATTGAGAGTATAATATGCAACTTAAAAGATAAATTGGTCAGAGTGAAATGAACTTAATGAAGCCTAACTTTGCAGCTTCTGAATGGAAAAGACGATTTGGCTGTCAACTTCGACAATGCCTCTGCTTACCCATATATTCTGTTTTTTCCTTATTATAAGACATTTCGATTGAAAATAAAAATTTAAAAATAACCTTAAAAATATGTTTCATATTATTGTGTTCTTCCAAATATAATAAAATATGTTTAAGGCTTCATTTTCAATTAAAAGAACGTATTATGTGAAATTTAAGACAAATAAAATATCTTAAAATATGTTATAATGATATGTTTGTATTATTTCCTTTCCAAAATACAAGTTCACTTTCTATTTGTGGTTATGTCAATTTATAATTGTATTTTATTTTTTAATGTATAATTTCTTCTTTTTTTTTTCAAATTATTCTTGTGTGTTAAATGTAACTTATACAATCTCAATACACAACTAGTTAATTAGGTTTAATTAATTAGGAGTAAAATAAATTTTTTCTATTTATTAATGGTTAATCCTTAATTCTTGTGCCACTCAAAGTGAGAAAAGATGTAGTATTAAATTCTCATGCCTACTTTTTAGCCCCCCAAAAAAAGGTTTATGTCGACTACCGATATTTAAGCTCCACTACTCTTTTATCTGGAGTCTGTATCCAGTATACCCGGGGGCACCGTGTCCCCTCCTATTTTTTTGCATTTTTAGCCCTTATTGTACTTTTTATCAATCTTTCTATATTTTACAAGTATAGTCCCTGTCATTTTTTCTCTCTCTTCCAAAAAAAATATCTCTAATCTTTCAACGAGCATATCTCCTAATCCGTGAAGAATTTGTAAACGAATTATATATGAAATTTATAGTACTCGTCGAGATCTATTCAACAAGATCCATATCCAATATTTTTTTCCAACTTAAAAATGATCAAATTTCTTTGGGCAGAATAAGTTGGATATCCCGTACAAACAAGTTGGATAACCAACTTGTTCTAAATTGGTTATCCACCGTGTTCATGCTGATTATCCAATCAGTTTGAACTGGTTATCCATTTTGTCTCTACTGCTTATCCATTTGGTTATCCAACTTCTTAATTCAAAATAAGTTGGTTATCCATCTTCTTAAACTGGATATCCAATGTGTTCATATTGATTATCCAATGCGCTAATACTGGTTATCCAATGGACTTACATGCTTATCCAAATTATTTGTACTGGTTATCCACTGTGTTCATGCTGATTATCCAACTTGTTTGTACTGGATATCCACTGTGTTCATGCATATCCAACTCTAATCTTTCAACGAGCATATCTCCCAATCCGTGAAAAATTTGTGAACGAAATAGATATGAAATTTATAGTACTCGTCGAGATCTATCCAACAAAATCCACAGTGAACATTTTTTCGGGCTTAAAAATGACTTAATTCTGACGGGCAGAATAGAATAGAGGTGGTTATCCATCTTTTTTTTTTTTGAAGAATGAATGTCAAACATATGATTGGATAACAAGTACGAACATAATGGATAATCACTCCAAACCTGTTGGATAATCAGTAAGAACACAACGGATAACCATTTTTCAAAGAAAAACAAAAAACACATTTCTTCATTTTCTGCCCGTAAAGTTTAAATGCATTTAAAGTTCAAAAAAATATTCAACATCGATCTTATCAGATAGATCTCGTCGAGCACTATAAATTTCATATATAATTCGTGTTATAATTCTTTACGGATCAAAAGATACAAGGAACATAACAATATGAATGTGAAATAAGTTGGTTATCCATCTTCTCAAACTGGATATCCACTGTGTTCATGTTGATTATCCAATGCGCTAATACTGGTTATCCAATGGATTTACATGGTTATCCAAATTGTGTTCATGCATATCCAACTCTAATCTTTCAACGAGCATATCTCCCAATCCGTGAAGAATTTGTGAACAAATTATATATGAAATTTATAGTACTCATCGAGATCTACCCAACGAAATCCACAGTGAACATTTTTTCGGACTTAAAAATGACTTAATTCTGACGGACAGAATAGAATAGAGGTGGATATCCATCTTTTTTTTTTTTTTGAAGAGTGAATGTCAAACATATGATTGGATAACAAGTACGAACATAATGGATAATCAGTCCAAACTTATTGGATAACCATTTTTCAAAGAAAAACGAAAAATGCATTTCTTCATTTCTGCCCGTAAAATTTAAATGCATTTAAAGTTCAAAAAAAATATTCAACATGGATCTTATCGGATAGATCTCGTCGAGCACTATAAATTTCATATATAATTCGTGTTATAATTCTTTACGGATCAAAAGATACAAGGAGCACAACAATATGAATGTAAAATAAGTTGGTTATCCATCTTGATTATTTATGTTAATGCTGTTTATCCAACTAATTAGTATTATTTATCCAACCTGATTTTTTTTTTAAAAAAAATAATAATAAACTAAGTTGGTTATCCAACTCGTTTGTATTGGTTATCCAATCATTGGTTTGTACTGGATTATCCAATGCGCTAATGCTGGTTATCCAATGGATTTACATGGTTATCCAAATTGTTTGAACTGGTTATCCACTGTGTTCATACTGGTTATCCAACTCGTGCATACTGGTTATCCAACTTACTGGATATCCAACTTATTCTGCCCATCAAAATTTAGTCATTTTTAAACTCAAAAAAAATATTCGAAATGGATTTCATTGGATAGATCACGACGAGGACTATAAATTTCATGTATAATTCGTTCACAACTTCTTCACGGATTGGGAGATATGCTCGTTGAAAGATTAGAGTTGTTTTTTTTGGAAGAGAAGGAAAAAAGTCACAGGGACTATCCTTGCAAATTATAGAAAGATTGATAAAAAAAGGTACAATAAGGACTACTCGTGCAAAAAATAGGAGGGGGGCACGGTGCCCCCGGGTATACTGGATAATTTGCCTTTTATCTGTCCCCTTCAAAGAAAAGAATATACAGTACATACAATCTGTAGTGTTGTACGTTGAGATTGGCAGCCACGATAATGAAATCTTTTGTTTCCTCACAAACTAGTATTGCTTTCTTTTTCTTCCTTTTTTTTTTTTGATGAAAAAACTATTACTCATCCTAATCCAAAAAAAATAATTCAATTTAAGTCCTCAAACTTGTACTCAAGTATAGAGCCTTCTCCCAAATAAACTATTTTTTTGGGGACAGAAAAAATATTACTCCCTCCGTCCCATAATTATTGTCCACTTTGTCCAAAAAAATTTGTTCCAAAATTATTGTCCAATTTGAGTTTTTATGGATCAAGTTACACATTTGTCCTTAGTAAAAAATATTATCCATAAAATCTTAGTGGTTAAACAATTACTTATGTAGAGGTATATCCGGTTGTTTAAGGTAAAATATAGCTAAGTTTGACCAAAAATAAAATCTTTCATTTTAGTAAAACTGGACAATAATTTTGGGACGGAAGGAGTATTTCTCATGAGCAAAAAAAACACACATAGGGGTGGCTCAAAGTTGAGTTGCTAAAGACACATTTAATTTCCACATGTTGCAGAATCCAAAATAGTTGATAAATCCGAAATTTCTATGCAAAATATATAGAGCATGTGGCCGGAATGCGTAAAACTGTTGACAACTTCTAAAGCAGTGACGACGGGGCTGACGCACCGACTCAGGCTAGCAACAACATGAGATGGACCATATGGTCCTATATTACAGTTATGGACCCGGAACTTGTTCACAAGTGACAGTAAGGTGGTCGAGGAAAAATCCAACTACAAAGAGTTCTTTTTAAACTTTGTCCTCTACTTTTCCCTTTTTCTGGAACAACAACATCATGTTAAGGCCATTTCGGCGCTGAAAAACCTTCCATTATCGAGAGAATCAAACAAGAAGTCGGATATAATATCGTTGAGCATGTGACACTTTTCTAGTACAATCGACTTAGCATGATATGAGTAAACTCAGGCTCTTTCTCCATCAGGCGACATTACAAATTAACAAAGAAAAAAAAATATATTCTACGTGGTACAAATCCAAATGATGGAAAAAAAAAGAATATTCTCTCGTCTCAGATTAAAAGTCCACATTATTTTGAAATTTGTAATTAAACAATATAAATATCAAAATTTAATGTGAATTATTTTTTTATTAGTAGAGGGAATAATTCCTCCGGTCTTAAAATAATACTCTTTTTTCAAGAAAAGAAAGATAAGCAAATTGACTCCTCTGGCCACAAATCAAAATAAATATATGTAGTTTACGTAGTTTACAATCCATTAATAGCTGATCTGATGTGTCGCAGCTTCAAATCCTTAACCCCCAAAGGAGTATGAACATCCTTTTCGTGTGATGAGAGTTTGCCAATAATAATTAAATGTTTAAAACACACATAGATTGCTCTCATGAAACTAGATACTCTAGAAGAGAAAAAATAAAAAATAAAAAAATTAGTTGCAATAGATAGAAGAAGGGAACAAAAAAAAGAAAAGATAAAATGTCGCATGCATGTGGAGCGTTTCCGACGATAAGCCCACACGTCTCATGTCGGGTTGGTAAACAAACCAAAGGCTAGACGCCGTAGAAGATCCACCAATACTTAAAGCTACTGAATTGTTATGGTGTAAAATTGAACTACCATTCGTCACTTTGCACATTGGGTATGTGAATCGGATTGATATTGACCCGTAACTTATATTATTATAATATACTGTAGAAGAAAAACGAAGAAAGTTCGAACCAAGAGGAAAAAAAAACATATGAAAGCAAAGTTGAAAATGAACTGTTCTGTAGACCCTGCAGTAATATTATATAATCTAAATAACATGGCTACTATGTAATAAATATCGACCCATGCTTCAATTGAATGGCACACCACAATCTCACTGAAAAATCTTTCTTTAGATTCTCTACCATTTCTTTCCCCCTCATTTTCTCCATTTGAAGGAGTGAACCAAAAAATGACCTTCCCGGGCCTTGATTTTGAGTATTCCATTTCACTTCTCTTTTGCCTGATTCCCTTCTTCTGTTTCTTCTTGTTGAGTTTGAAAACATCCTTCAAGAATGACAAAATCTTCGTTTCATCCAACAATAAGAGCAAACTATCCACCACCAATAAGATCCCAAAAGCTTATCCTTTGGTGGGTTCTTATTTTGAGATCAAGGCAAACAAGCACCGCCGATCTCAATGGACTTGTGAAATCGTTAACAGCTTGCCCAATCTGACCTTCACTCTCCACCGTCCATTAGGCCACATTCAAGTCTATACTGCAAATCCGGCCAACGTCCAGCATATTCTGAAGACTCATTTCCATAACTATCCAAAGGGAGATTTCGCCCACATGACCAATTGGGATTTTATGGGTGATGGCATATTCAATGTAGACGGCGAGAAATGGAAGTTCCAGAGACAAGTTTCCAGTCACGAATTCAACACAAAATCTCTCCGGAGATTCGTGGAAACCGTGGTTGCGGACGAACTCAACGAGCGACTAATTCCAATCCTATCTGAAGCTGCAGCCAATAAAACGGTGCTTGATTTTCAAGACATATTTCAAAGATTTGCTTTTGATAATATCTGTAAAGTTGCTTTTGGTTATGACCCTGCTTACTTATTGTCATCCCTTCCCGATGCCAAATTCCCGGTGGCTTTTGAAGATTGCACGCGACTACTGAGCGAAAGAATTAACGCCCCTTTTCCCCTATACTGGAAGGCCAAACGGTTTTTTAATTTCGGGTCAGAAAAACAGCTCAAAGAAGCTGTGGCGGAAGTCCGGGAATTTTCTAAACAAATTATGAGGGAAAAGAAGAAAGAGCTCGAGAAGAAATCATCAATCGATTCGGTTGATATTCTGTCGCGATTCTTGACATCTGGATACTGCGACGAGGATCTAGTCACGGATGTCGTCATCAGTTTCATCCTGGCTGGCCGCGACACCACTTCGGCGGCGCTGACGTGGTTTTTCTGGCTGTTATCCCGCCACTCCGACGTGGAGAATGAGATTCTCCGAGAGATTACGGAGAAAGCGGAGTCTCCGTTGTTTGATGAGGTGAAAGATATGCCTTACACTCACGCTTCGCTTTACGAAACCATGAGATTGTACCCGCCGGTGCCGCTTGACACGAAGTCGGCGAAGAACGACGATGTTTTACCGGACGGAACCTACGTGAAGAAGGGTACGAGAGTAATTTACCATCCCTACGCAATGGGAAGAGTAGAAAGCGTGTGGGGTGCGGACTGGCCGGAATTTCGGCCGGAGAGGTGGCTGGAAAGTGTTGAGCCCGGGAAGCGGAGCTTCGTGAGCAGGGATCAATACACGTATCCGGTGTTTCAAGCTGGGCCAAGGGTGTGTTTGGGAAAAGAGATGGCGATGCTGCAGATGAAGACGGTGGTCGCCGGAATACTGCGGCGGTTCAAGGTGGTGCCGGTGATGGAAAAGGGGGTGGAGCCGGTGTTCTTGTCGTTTTTGACCTCCAAAATGCAAGGTGGATTGCCTGTGAGGATAGAGGATAGGGTGGTGGAAAGCTGTTGATGTTTGAGGCCATAACGTACGTCAATTAATTTGTCATTAATTTGCATGTGGATTTCGTCGTGGCATTGTAATATTTGGTTATTAGTATTTTTTGTTTTGATCGTTGTCAGTCCGGAGTGGCAGTAATCCTAAGTTATTGCTATAATATGAATACATATAGTGCCAATTGGGGTAGGAAATCAGTGATCGTCATGTAAAATTTTGAACCGTAGTCAAATTGTAGATTGATTGGATATTGGTCTTTTTTCCCGACACCATTTCTTTTCTTTCTTTTTTCTTTGTGCTACAAGGCACTTTCTTCATTTGTACGAAAATATACAATTTATTCAGTACACGTAATTGAATGAATGTGATTCGTCTTCCTTTACAGATATTTTGGTGCAAATCGTGACATCTATACAACAGTGTAGTGATTAAAATACTCATTTGGGAGTTTTAGTTTGTAGAGAGTAGAAAAAGAAGGAAAAGAAAGAAAGAAAAAAAGGAATAAAAAAAAAAAACTCTCATCTAAATTGATAAAGAGAGATTTTATTTTAGTGTGCATTGCGCAAGAGTGACTCGTTTCTTTTAGGAACCAGGATGCTATGTATACACACACACACACACATACATGTTCTAGCTTTTGCTCTTTACAATTCAAACCTTTTCAGATTTAATTAATTATGAGCACGCTGTCGCTGCATGCATTTGCAATTGACATCTTAAAGTTTGTCTTACCCGAAACATTAAAGGACCTAAGCTTCACGCGGATGAATCTAATTAGACGTCGTCGCATGATGAGCTAGATTCACGCTTTAAACCATTTCGTAACGCAATATTTAAAGACATGCGTCACTACAACTTGAATTTGTCATCAATACAACCAAATACTACTACAAACCTGGTTTTAACAAAATAGTTAGAGAGATTTCTTTGAATAAAAATGAGTTCGCTATTAACTTTTTTCTTTTTCTTTTTGGAAATTTAACATACATTTTCGTTGATTGATATGACGATGGAAGTATGGGCTTGCAAGGCTGCGAAATTAGTACAGCTATAATCAGCAGGTTGGGTTTTGAGATCATATTCCTAAGTTTCCAACTCAAAGCAGCAATCCAGACTCTTTTTTCTCGGCCGCATTTGTGTCTATAATAATCTGTTAGAAGATGTAAAAGAAAACGAAAAGGCCCACAGGGCAAACTCTTGTTAATTCATCGGTCCCTGTTTGTAACGAATTCAACAAAAGGAGGGAAAAAAAAAAAAAAGAAGAAAAAGGAACACCTGTAGCTAGCAAACATTATTCAGCCGTCTTCACTTTGCTAACCTAATTAATTGATAGCTTCATAAATGGATTTCAAGCCTCATACGAATTAATTAAGTTATAAACGCGGACTAATGCTCCATGTCCAATTGTTCAAAGATTCAGAACCTTAAACTGTGTTTGGAATAGATCATCTTTCAATTACTAAAATGAAATGTTTTTAGAAAATGGAAGAATATTTCTCACTTAATATTAAGGGCGTTCGATCTTTTTAGTCCCTAGAATATTTCAAAATTGTTCCTATTGGCCGGATCTTGCTACTATTCTGGCGAAATATGATTTTTTAATCATAGATTTTCCCCAAAAGTTTGCAATTTTATCAATTTAACTTATTAAAATAAGTCTAGAATATTAAAAAAATTTATAAATAATATTATATTAAAATTATTTTAGTAAAATTTACATTCACAAAATTTGTTCAAATTTCTTTTATGTTTTTTCACTCTAACGCTTTATTTTTACTCGACTAACCACCTTTTCGTATTAAAAGAAGTTTGTAGTTCTGAATATTCATCTTTTTACCTAACAAAAGTTTTCTAAACCTTATTTTAGTTTACCTTATCTATATTTATTATGTAAAAAAAATTAAAACAGAGAGGATATTCGATAATATTTTTTTTTTTTGCTATTTTGATTTTTTATTGCGTAAAAGAAACACATAAGGTAAATCAAATAGTGTTCTGATTTTTATGAGGTGAAAATATAAAATAAAGAGTAAAAAAAGATGACAATGATTTATCCCGAACAAATAATTGGACAGAAAAGGGAAAAAACTCTGATTTTACTTCTTCTTTTTTTGAATTCTTACAATATTTTATCACAAAATATTTTATTAATTTAATATTATTTATTAAAGTTATTTTATTATTTTAGATATTTTCGTTTTTATATTATTATTTCATTAATATTAGAATTTTTGGAAATAAAATAGTGAAAATTCATAGCTGCTTTAGTAATAGGCTAGGCTAGGCAAAGAAAAAAACAATAGGAGTAAAATAAATAAATATTTTAGAATATCTTTTAGTTTGTTCATGGTAAATGTGATAGAGAATGGGGTAAACAATATGGTAAATTTTACATTTTAGTATAGTAAGTTTTGATTGAAAATATAAAAGCAAATTGAGTAAAATTGAAAAAGTGATGGGCTAAAGTTAAAATTAGGTTGAACTGAATTTTTTTAAAAAAATTGGGATAAAATTATAAAATTTTAGGGAAAATTTATAATTTAAAAATTATATTGCCCCGAAATAGTGGCCGAATTTGGCCAATAAGATCAATTTTGAACAAAAAAAAAAAGAAAAAAATCTATCAGGACTAATTTTATCACATGAAATATATTAAGGACAAAAATTCAACCGAAAAATACTTTAGGGGCTTAAACGATCGGGCGCCCTAATATCAAAGCTAGTGCATTTTCTTTCAAAATAAATCTCTCTTAATAAATACAGTTACGTGTTACATTTGTATTTCAATCTGAATCCTAATCACAAATCACTGTGTGGACCAAGTGTTTGCAAGAAGACTACAAAACAAGGTTCTTTTATGGGGATAATAGATAGATACCCGGAGCAAACGAGTCAAACCTTTTTACGTAAGACGTTTACAAGTTCGTGCAATCCCACTCCACATATGCTACGTCCCAACTACCCCTTAGATGAGTTATTGACTATCCGCAATGTGATTTAATTATTGGAAATGAACTATAATGTTGAATGAGAATTAGTTTCAAAAAGATTGGAAAAATAAGTTTAACGTAGAGAATTTTGTCCTATATTAGTGGTGGAAAGACTTGGAACTTACTTTATAAGTGAGAGTCTAAGAATAGGTTGCAAGTTGCATTGTCAATATTATATTACATATCTTCCATTCATGTATGTCCGCGCAGGAGGTGCAAATGGAGATCCAACCAAGAACCAAAATAGCTTGACTCATGTGTATGCGCGACCTGTGGACACGAATGCCGAATCGAACTCTTGCAAACCTGATCAAACCACGTTAAATAAATGAAAGTATAAGAATGGGCTTTGCGAATATTTTTCATAATTTTCCGTCATTAATTTGTCGGTATTTTTCAGAATTTTCTTACAATTGCTTCAGGGAAAACGGCGTATGTCAACAATGTTAGTACGTAACTTCATCGCCATTCAAAAATGTCTGCTGTACTGAGAAAATGGAACTAATTTACTATAGTTATTTTCACATTATAATGCTATTGGCTATATATATACCTCTGTCGATCCACAGATTCACTCAATCAACAGATCTCCCAAGAACTCAGAGTAAGGTTAGAACGGAGAGCAAGTATGGCAGATTTAGGTGATGGTTGTCCAGGTAAATTACTCCCCAACCATCAACTTTACAACTTTAATTAATTTTTTTTTTTTTGTTCCGTTAAATGCTAGAACATTAGTGTGTTGATGATGATGAAATGGTATGAATCGATCAGGCAAGACGTCGTGGCCGGAACTGAAAGGCGGCGATGCTGAGGTTGCCAAAACGACAATCGAGCAAGAGAATCCCAACGTTCGCGCCATTATTCTGCTAGACGGAACCCCGGTGACCAAGGACTTCAGGTGCGACCGTGTTTGGATTTGGATCGACTCTTCCAGGATCGTTGTCCGTACTCCAAAGGTCGGGTAGAAAAAAAAAAAAAGAAGAAGAAGATCGGTTTGATCTTTTGGACAATCTGGTCCATGTAATAATGTTGTTGTGCTTAACCCCCGGTAAATAGCTAGGGGGTGAGATAAAAAATTGTTATTATTGAATAATGTAATCGTGTTACAAAATATTATATATTGTGAAATAAAATAATATCTTTGGTTGATACACTATGGTGAGTTATATGCAATCAAACATATGACACACCAGTTTTTTTTTTTTTTTTCTAATTGAATTGAGACTACTAGCTCCTTGTCCATTGGTTTGAATCCAAAAAACGAGTACATTTTAAATCGGAAAAATATCTATCACATTCAGCAAAAGAATAAAGGTACATATAGTTTGCTGGAAAAGACATCTAACAAACGAAAAGTTGAACTAAAATATGCAAAAATTGCTTAAATTAGAGAGAAATGTCCCATTTGAAATGAAAATAATGGTACTAAAAGCTACTACTAGTTTACATGTTTGTGCGGTGGCAATTCCGTCCGCAGACACTAAAGAGAGCCCCCCGGTATATATATAAATATAAAATCCCCGACAAAATCATATGCAGAGCATCAAATGTAATTGACCTCAAAATGTGAATACAGAATTTTGACAAAATCAAACTATTATCACACCAAGGCTGTCAGTCTGTGACTATAAATACACCTCAATAGTCCCCCATTCGACAGATTGCCCCAATGAACTGTATTTGAGAATTTGTCAAGAAAAAAAGAGTAGCAGCATGACAGGTCCCCGTTGTGAAGGTACGTAAGTTTGGTCTTTGTGATTGACGAGTATTGTTTGTGGTGTGTCTCCGTCTCATTGTAATAATCGTGTTTGTTGAACTGTTTTATTTTGAAATCATCAATCGGTTACTTCTTATGATGAATTTAATTAGGAAGAATTTTGGAAGTTAACAAATGGAGTGCTGTTACATGTACAGGTAAGAAGTCGTGGCCGGAGCTGAAGGGCAGCCGGGCTTGGGTTGCCAAGACGCAAGTAGAGATGGATAACCCGAATGTTCAAGCCATTATTGTGGATGAAGGAACCGATGTGGACAAGGCATTCAATTGTCATCGGGTCTGGATTTGGATCAACTCTTCCCGGATCGTTATTCGTACTCCCCAAATCGGGTAGAAGATCAAGAGATATAGGGAAATTCATGAGTTGTACTGGGATTGATTTATTATACCTTCTTGGCAAATCATCATTTTCATTTGCACTACTACTATGTTTGTTTGTTTGCTGGAATCATTTTCATTTTCATTAAGGTGTTTGGAGGGTCAACTGTTTAAGAAAGCCCAAACTTTTCTCATCCTTGTAATACTGGATATGTGGCAGATCCATCTCCATATGATCATTGAATAGTTCCATAATCTCTTTGTAAACTAACATCCTTTGACAATGAGCATCAAGAAAAGAAGCGTCCCAACTTGGCATCTCTAATGTTAAGATCCTCACAGACTGTGAACTCCTTACATTAGATTTGAGAAATCAACCGATTCCGACTGAGGCGCAACAAGTACTTGGTCTACTACTAGAATTAATATCTACTTTTTCAAATTGTAAGTTGATTAAAGCATCTAGATTACAAGTTTTAGAACTGCACAATTTGGCCTATAATAGAGTCTTATGTAATAGATCAGGTACTTAATTTACTAATATACGGACACCTTTTCAAAAAAAAAAAAAAGAAAAAAAAAAGCATCAGGAAAAGTCAATGACAATGCATCACGGGCCATCAACAATCTTGCAAGTGTAAGCTTTCATATTTCAAAGAAGAAAAGTACAATTTGAGATTTCATTTTTTAGTACTTCCTCCGTCCCAAAATTATTGTCCAGTTTAAATTTTCATTTTTAGTTCAAATTGTACTAAAAGTGAAATCTCAAACAGGACAATAATTTTGAGACAGAGGAAGTACAATTTAAATTAAAAATAAAAACTCAAATTGGAGAATAATTATGGGGACGGAGGAGGGAGTATTAAACTTCTACTCAAATCACAAGAAAAGTTAAAGCATACCCTCGCGTCTATTATGTCAACATCCCTCTCATTTGTCTCCAATTTGTCATCCCCATTTATACTTAGCTGATGGAATCCATTCACGAGGTCTGATTCCTCAGAATGCAATTCAGTTGCACGAAATTTTTTTTTTCACCAAAGATTAACAATGACAAAAGTTCAAGCAGTAGCAAAAGTTAGAAACTTTAATTAACCTGTTCCCTCGTTTTCGTTTTCAAATTAGTGTTTAATGAATTATGATCCAGACTAAGGAAAATGGAGTAAACTGAAATGAGAGAATTCAATCAAGAAACTACAAAATCGAACAAAGATAAAACTTTTTTTGCAAGAGCTCAAGTAAAAAAAAAATCAAAATCAAAATTACGTTTCGGTCCGAAAAATCTGATTGAGTCATTGAATGGAGACAGTATTGATAAGTCCCCAAACTCAAACTTTTCGATTCCTGCGGTTTATTTCTTCCGTAAATTGAGCAAATTAAACACATTGAACACACGAAATGGAAAAAAGAAAAATGATGCAGGTGAGGTCAGAGACTTTCACGCCTTTTTCACACTGTGCTTAAAAGACTACAAAAAAAAAGAATCCTTTTTAAATGCACCAACTATATCCTTCACAAAAGAAACCTAATTTCCTACGAATTTAGTCCAAAGTCACCCAAGTCCGCCTTCTCTGTTCAATAGAGTGCTAATTATCCAGAATCAACAAGATCCTTTTCAAAGTTTCAACTCTTTTCCTCTTTGAAAAAGCAGGATGAATTGTAAGAGATGTTTCTTCTTACCCTTTGATTTTCAATCTTGATTTCATATGAAATTGTTTAGATGGATCAGGGAGTTTACCCAAATTTGATGAATATCTTGGTGGACTACTTTTGGACTTGAGGGACAGTCCAGAATGAGGTAAATTAACCACTGTATGGGAGCCTACTTTCGCGCCTTTCCGAGGAAGAATGAGAAATAGAATGAAAATAAAATTGGGTTGGGTTTAAAAGAAGCAGTTGTTGGGCTATCAAAAGGGAATTGGGACTGGGCTTTCGTGTTTTAACGTTTTTACTTTGCTTCTTTGTTTTTCCTGGGCACTTTTATTTTATCATTTCTTGTCTGAAAAAAAGAAAAAAAAGGGTAATAGGCCATATAAGAAACAAGAATGAGTTCAGATCTAACACGAAACCGGGACTTTTCTTCCCAAAATCACAGTGATGCACATGAAACACGAGCTTCCAACGTTTCCCTTTATGGCTTCATCACCCCATTACGTCTGAATTTCTGATAACTGTCCTTGCTTCTCTTGAAATTCCTCATTTCCCTTTTGTATTTATGTTTACTTCTCACGGATTTCATTGACCTTACTGAATCTTAGCTCCTTTCTTTCAATACTGCCGATTTTCAATAGTTTAGCTGTATTCTGTCAATCTGTTGTGATACGAACTCTTGCGGGTAAGTTTTCCAGGAACACCAGCCCGCATAGTGGGTTTGATGTTACTGAGCGTTTGAAGCATTCTTTGTGGGATTTTAGTTGTTTTCCGCTTTTAAGAATTCATCTGTAAATCGCCCTTGAAGAGCGTTATTCAAACTCGACCCAAAGTGTATATCACTGTTTAAGGTACGTAATTTGGGTTTCTATTTTAGAAGACTGTCTTTAAAGCTTCATAGCATAGTCAAGTATGGCTCAAATGTGTAAAAATGCAAACTTTTTATTTTTGTATGATTAAGTCGTACACCTAGGAATTGAAGCGGTTGATTAATATTCAGTTTTTTTCCTCTTAAGGAAGTGCCGGTAGTAATTATTTGCATAAGTTGTGGTGGGGGCCTGACGTGGAAGGCTGGAATTAGGTTCTCTGGACTGTGAGGAGTAGCAGGAATGGGAGAGAAATTTTGGTTGCTTGGAAGAGACAAGGCTTTGGTTGAAAGCGCACTGGGTTCTGAAGCTGTTGAGTTTTTTATTTGGTTGGCATCCAATAATGTGTTGTCTGAATTTTCTTCACTTGGTGGGGATCTTGGGGTTCAGGATAGTTTAACCAAGATAGTTGAGGGCTCCGATTGGACTTATGCTATTTATTGGCAAGTGGTAACATCGAAATCCGGGAAATCGGCTTTAATCTGGGGTGATGGGCATTGCAGAGAACCCAAACCAACTGAGAAGAAGGATGGAAAGGATATGATGGGTCAGAGTTCAGCTGAAGGCGAAAGGAGAAAATTAGCTCTCCAAAAGATTCATGCCTGTTTTGGGGCTGCAGACGATGAGAATGTTGCTGCTAAGTTGGATTCTGTTTCTGAAACAGAAATGTTTTTCCTAACATCCATGTACTATGCGTTTCCTTTTGACAAGCCTTCGGTTCCTTCTCAGGCATTCAATACCAGCAGAAGTATTTGGGTTAATGATCCAAGAGACTGTAAAGAAAATTACCATTCAAGAGCAAACCTGGCGAGAGCTGCTAACTTCCAAACTGTGGTTTTTGTTCCTTTTAAGACAGGAGTAGTTGAGATAGGGTCTGTAAAGTCAATATCTGAAGATCAGAGTGTAGTTCAAATGGTTAAAACCACAGTTGGACCTAACATTGTGCAACCCAAAGCCGTTCCGAAGGTATTTGGTCAAGATCTTAGTCTTGCAGGAGGAAAATCGGGTCCAATCAGTATCAGTTTTACCCCTAAGGTGGAAGATGATCCGATTTTCGCTGCTGATTCATATGAATTGCAAGTCTTAGGTGCCAATCAAGTTGGTTACCGCAGTGATGATGGTGAAGTGAAGCTTTTCCCACCAGTTGCTAACATGGAAGGTGATACGGCTATGCTCTCTGATGAACATAGACCTAGAAAGAGGGGTAGAAAACCTGCCAATGGAAGGGATGAACCGTTGAATCACGTCGAAGCTGAGAGGCAAAGGCGTGAGAAGCTGAACCAGCGGTTCTATGCCCTTAGAGCTGTTGTCCCGAATATTTCAAAGATGGACAAGGCTTCCTTGCTTGGCGATGCGATCGCGTACATTACTGATCTCCAGAAAATGATCAGGATCATGGAAGCTGAGAAAGATATGGTAAATGGTAGTAGACAAAAACAGCCTGCCGTCGCCGACATTGATCTTCACGAGAGAAATGAAGACGCTGTTGTACAAGTGAGCATTCCGTTGGATGCTCATCCGGTTTCTAGAGCTGTAAAAGCAATGAGGGAAAATCAAATTACACCGCAGGATACTGATGTTACCTTGAATGAGAATGGCGATGTGGTTCACACGTTTTCCATCAAAACTCAAGGGGGTGATGCTGAACTCATCAAAGAGAAGCTAACTTCAGCTCTTCTAAATTGAAACTTCTGTTTTCAGCTTTTGTTTGTAGTATAAGCTCATGTTTATGATCATGTAGCCCTTGTAGTAGTTTGTTTTCATCTGGATATAGATTGATGACTTCCCAGTGAAGTATTTTCTTTATTCTGAGTCAAGCATTGATGTAACAGTGAAAAAAGCTTCGCTGAGCCGAGTTGGAGATTCTGATCTCTCGCTTGTATTAAAACCTGAAGTATTGAAAAGAGCAGCAGCATGTTTTAATGTCATGACCACTTGACCATTTGTCATGCTACATAATTACCTTGGTTCACAACCTGCTCTACCATTTCATCATTTCTTTCAGTCAACACTCTACAGTTATCAGTTTTATGGTGCATTTCTACTGTGATGATCCTAAAATGCATCGTCACAAATAAAAAAGATGATCTCTCTTAATCAAAACGGGAGAATGGTCAAATCCCAAAGCTCAAGGAGTTGGTTTTTTTTTTTCTTTTTTTTTTTTTTTGGTTTTGTTTATATATACCGGGGAGGCAAGGAATTGGTTTTTTTTTTCATATTGCGCACAGTGTCCTATGTGCATTGTGCTTAGACTAATCTTCACCGAGTCGGGTCGGTCTTCTTTTGAAAAGACTCTCCCAACATTGCTCTTTTTATTCACGAGACTCGAATTCGAGACCTTACTTAAAGAACTAAAGCACCTTACCATTTGGGTCAAGTAAGTTGTGGTCTAAGAAGTGGTTTTTTGGTACTGATATTTTCGGTTTCTTATCTACCCAATACTCATTATCTGAAGGAAAAGAAAATTCTCTACTGAACCTTCCTTCAATGGCCCAAAGCTTGTAAAAAACAGAGTTAATATGTTGATGGGCCTAACATTTCAAAACACTTGACCCATTATGTTTAACATTCGAAACATTTCGTTTGGACTGAACTGACCTTCTAGGACTAGGAGCACCTATTTTGACATTAGTTCAGTTTCTTGTTCATTTCGTCCGACTATAGTTTGAGCTAAATCTCAATAGAAACATTTGGGTTCAATAGTCTTTGATCAACTATTTTAGTCAATAAATTGTTGTTTTGCTCGCGACTGTTCTCAAATACACATATCTTAGATGTATTTAAAATCCTTTTAATTTTATAACTGGTGATGCAAGTTAAATGATTTCTGTTCAGTTTATTACACATTCAATATCTAACACTCTTATAATTCAAATAATATCATAACAAATTAAGTACTTTTTTTTTTCGAGAGACAAACTTTGCCAAGAGTAAATAACACATCGTGGTATGCCCTCTAAGATATGAATCCACTCATGTCATTTATAATCAAACTTTTTGGGAATTTAGTGATAGAGTATCGCCACGGGCTTGGAGTTAATTACTTACGGTCAATTTTGTAGAATAGATCAATCCACATAAATCTAACTGAAGACAAAAAAATAAAAATAAAAAATTAAGGAGTAGATCAAATAGATTTAGACGAAATAAATTGTTTTTCAATGATGGATGAAGTATATATTATGAACTATACTTTAATTTTTATTTTACGAATACACTCTCCGTTTTCTCAACTTTTGCATATAATAAGACAAAATATTTGATAAACCCCTCAGAAGTAAAGGTGTGGAATCAAGTGATACAAAATGAAATATGGAAAGTAATATGTATAATATGAATTGAATTAAATTCGTCATGGCGTACCAAATTACATGCACGCATTCAGTCAGCGCTGACTTTATTCTTTTATATCTATAATAGTATTTTTTTTCCCGAATACATAGCTGATACCACTATACTATTTATACAATTGTTTTGTATTTGTACATACAACCAAATGAGTATATTATACAAAAAGAATGACATTAAGTACGCTACAATTTTTAATTTATTTTATTTTATTTTTGCTTAGATCAACTTTGTTGACTACTCGATCGCGTTTTGTTGCACATCTTTTGGTGGCCACGAGAATCATGATTCATTCATATTCCCGCCCGAGAGAGCCGAACTTTTACAACAATTTCCGGTTAGTGGCTACGCCAACTCGAATCACATATTCCGGGAGCGGAGGAGGCTTAACCACAGTAGCACGACGACCGGCAAAGTTCATCTCACCGAGTGGGGTGGTTGTGGTGGTGACGGAGGACGTGCTGGCGGCTGCCGGACACGGGTTACCGGGAATGTGAGTATCGCAATTTGGCGACGGAGGAATAACCGGACGGCGAGCCTGCAGAGATGGCAATATCAGACTTTGTCTTTCCATCATCATTTCTAGTCTAACAGCTTCGCATGGCTTAGTATCAATGCTGATTGTGAAAATTAGCATTAACATTGTTGCCATGCAGAATTTAGCTTTGAGGTTATTCATGATTTTTGTAGATTGAATGAACTAGTAATAATTGCAATATTAATGGTGCAAAAGTTATATACTTTTTTTTTCGGGTTTTTTTCAAAGAAACAAAACAAAATGTGGGTTTTTTGTGGAACAAGTTATGGCAGCTGCATGCTTTATATAGTAATGAGCAAAATGCTAGTATCGAGTGTACAGTGTAACTTGGAATTTTTCGTGATACATTAGTTTGATAAAAACATAGGTTTGACATTTTGACTAAAATGGCTTTGCATAATTTCAAGGAAGTCTACATATGGAAAACTTGAATGGGTCGACGAACGCGCGTGTTCGCGTTAGTGGAGGATCTTTGTTTGCCATTCCATTTTACACGTATATTAATTGAATATATGATCAATCCGAATTCCTTCCAAATATTTCACTTAAATCGGATACAAATTGATGTGGATTTTGTTCCTTTTTCCATTACTGAGACATAAGTTTATTTTGTCAAACTATATTAATTTCATGAAAAGGAATTATCTTTATCTAACAAAAGGTATGTTAAGTCATATGTACTTATCCCAAAATCTACAATAAATACAGAAAGAAGAAAAGAGGGAACACAAACTAAAGTGAACTCTCATGATGATTGGAGTATCAAATATTGGAATATTATTGTCGAATGTAATAACTCTTTCTATCTTAAAAATAATAATAATAATAATAATAAATAAATAAATACAAAAATATAGCTTATAAATAATTTTATAGGGAAAAAAAAGAAGTAAACATTTTTCTTCTGGTACAATAACCACCAAATAATTTTAATCAAGCACTTGTTATTATTATTATACTCGCATCGATAATAATTTGATCTGCACAGGTCCTTTCGAGAAACAAATCTTTTCAAACAAGTAAAAAAGTTTACATCTTTAATCAGCTATACTTGTTCCATGAGAGTAGTATGCAGAGACTTGTTAAAATTATTCACCCAATATTATATTATTATTAATGTTGTTTAAATTAACTTAACTACCACGCAAATTCGAGACTCGAGCTCAATCAAAATAATGCTTTCTCATTCAGTTCTAGCTGGTTCCTTCATCCCAATTCCATTCTTTAATATATTTGGCTTGAAAATTAACCTTTTTTTAAAAAAAAAATATTGGAGAAGAAAAAAGGGAACTAGAATTCCAAATTATGCTGTATTTTCTGCGAAGGCAAAGTCTTCAGTACTGTTTGAAAGAATTAAGCTTTACCATGGAATCCAGGGCTTCCACCTAATTGACCCACGTCATGCACATTGATGACGTCGCATTCGTTTTCGGTGTGTGAGAATTGAGAAGCGTATGAATGAGAAAGTCATTTTCATCTTGAAGGTTAAGAAAAAGATCTGGTTAAACTCAAGAAATCAAGAATTCATGGGGTACGTATATAATACTCCATTTTAATTTTTATTTTTTTAAAAAAAAAAAATTCCACCATTTTCAACTAGAGGACGATTCGGGCAATCTGCTACAAATGTGCATTGGATTCAACGTAAAAAATATTACATACATTAAGAAATGTTAGAAACAAAGTTCAATAATTAAATACGTACATATTTCTTAATTCGTACTTTTTTTTTTTATTTTTTAGCTTCTTCGTAAAAACTTAAGAAGTATGAGGGAATAATGAAAGTGTCCTTGGATTGTGTAGGTTTCATGATAGCTTGATGAGAAAGTTTTGTGAGTGATTATTTGGAAGTACAATACATATTTGGGAGATAATAATCCAGTTACAAGTTAAGTCCTTGAGTGGGAGATTCTACATGCTGTAGATGCGGGGTTTGACACTCATTAAAATGTTATTGATGGCATTGTTAGTAATGTTACCCTTTTTTGCCTTAAAAATGAGATATCAAGCTTGGTTGAGGAATTTTTTGTTAATTGAAATGACCTGAAAAATGAAAACTACTAGTAAAACGGCAATAGCTTCCAGGTTGTCGGTCAAAGTAAAATTGTTTTTGACTCGAAAAATTCCATGCCTGGCTATTTTGGCTTTTTGATTCGTGTTTTCTCCATTTTACCCGCTCATAAAAGGTGAATACAATTAATGTAAAGTCCTCCCAATGTATTTATCTCTCTCTCTCTTTTCCGTCCGTATATGTAAGGTATTCATTGTCCACAGAAATTAGTTCCAACTCCATTTATCCAATCTATATTTCATTGAAACTGTTCACTCTCAGGACCCATAAACGGTTGTTTTATATGGTAAAAGCACATATAAAATATATATTGAATTCTCATTAGTAACTAAATATATATTGAATAAAACTTAATTCCAGAGTAGCGTGCCTCCACTTTATAATGATATAATACTACTACCAGTTAAAAAGAAAACAAAATGTTTACTCAGCTCAATTTATTAAGCCTTCTTATTAATTAAGACATTCTTAATTAATGACTTGAATTTACACACAATATTAATCAAAACGAGATCAAGATCATTTTCCACCTTACCTTCTGCTTTCTAGCTATCTAGGATTTTTTTTTCCAAAAAATAAAATAAAATAAAATAAAATTGCTGAGCATTCCAACTCCAAACGACATTGTGAAGTATGAAGGCGAGGACGTCTCCTTTGAAAAAAGCTTTGGGTCTACTAGTTTCGAATAAACTTTGATTGTTGTCAGTAATATTTATAGCGATTATGTATTTCCTCTTATTATTACTCGTGGTTCATAAATTATAGTAGTAAAATTTATGAAATTACGTCTTTATTTCCAAATTCAATGATCTACAAATGGTACGTCAACCCTTTTGTGAATCGAGGGTTCAACGGCTGCAATTTGCCAACAATAGTATAATCACTTGAAGTTGGTCCGACCATAAGTTTAATTTTTGTTTAAAAATTTTTTTTTAAAAAAACCATTTTTTGGGGTGTAGAAAAGGCCAATCTACACAAATTAATCTGATTGAACTCCAAATAAGTTAAAAGTGAATGAATACATTTAAACAAAGTATATTCTTTCTCACGCCTTCTTTTTTAATCTTATTTGCAAGACATAAATTTGAAGTAAATATAATTTTAATATGTTGCTTATGGACAGGGGGTAGGTAAGTCAACGAGACATAATATATATATATAGAAAAATTAAACCTCAAAGTATCGTTGGAATCAAGGGCTACAATCCGGGAGGAATATTTACTTAGATTAAATATGATAAAGTTTTCGCTGGATTTGGTCAGGGAAAACTTTGTTCTTCTTGAATTATTTTCATGTGATTTTTTTTTTTTCGAGATACACATCACTAAACTATCATCAGTACAAGTGTTCAACCAGAAACTTTTATAAAATGTAAAGTCAAACAACTTGAAATCTTATAGTCGTACAAAAGAATATTAGAGAAGTATACACACCATACATAAATTTAGCAACAAATTATTCAAACTTATGCCTGAGTCCCCTTGGTCCCTTTGATCTTTAGGTTACCAACAACATTCATGACTCATGAGCCAAAAAAAAAAAAACTTGGTTAATGATCATATTCCGGCGGAGTCGAATTTCACATTAATTTCCGGTTAGTGGCTACTCCAATCCAACTTGGATCAATTGCTCGGAAGGGCTAGCCACAGCTACGTTTTTCGAACGACCGGCGAAGTTCATCTCACCAATAGTAGTGGTGGTGGTGGTGGTGGCTGCCGCCGCGGTGCATGGGGCACGGGGAATGTAGGTCTGACAATTTGGCGACGGAGGAATAACCGGACGACGGAGAGACGGCAGTGGCAGATGTTGCCTTTCCATCATCGTCATCATCCCACTTCCTGGTCTAACAGCATCACAAGGCTTGGTATTATTGCTCATTGTGAGAACCAGCATTATCAAAAATATTGCCATGCAGAATTCAGCTTTGAGGTTATTCATAGTTTTCTCAATTGAAAAATTAATTAATAACATCCAAATTTTGCTTCTTTTTTTTTTTCTGTTTGGAAATGGAGGAAATTAAGGAAAATCACAAATATGGAGATTGGTTTGTTTGTGTTACAAGTTGCGGCTGCATGGTTTATATAGTAAGTTAGTAAACCAAAACTTGGAATTTTCGTTATACATCATGATATTGTTTGATGCGCGCCATGAGGAGTTTGACTTTTGACTACGGGGGATTTGGGCGAGGTTGAAATTTGAATGGGTCGACGTAATTCGCATTAGTGCCTTGGTGGATCTGCAATTCTGCAAATGTTTTCTTTTCTCTAGTTAATTTGCCATTTGATTTTACACGTTTTCCAAGACCCAAATCGCATAGGATATGTTTGTTTCATTATTTTAGTGTGTGTTTTTAGTTATTTTTTGAATTGAGAATATAAAAAAGTGTATTGAAAATGTAAAAAAATATGCTGAGATGGGACAGTTATTATTATTTAATTCTGAAAAAACTAACTAAAAAAAGAAAACAAACAAAGCCATAGTTTCTCCGTATTGAACAAGAAAAATCCTTTCAAATATTTCATTTTTGAAAATGAATGCCTTTTTTTTCCGAACTAAAATGGATTTTCATTTCTAGTTCAAATTGTACTAAAGTTGAAATCTCAAAGTGGACAATAATTTTGGGACAGAGGGAAAATTACTTTTATATATATATAAAGAGTACAATACTTATTTGATTATATGCATATAGAGTTTATTACAATTACCATATAAAACATACGATTATCGTAATTAAAAATACCGAATAATTATAACTAATAACGAGAGAATTGCAGCTTATTAGCCGTCATTTAGCGTTACCGTCTAATGGCTCAGGACAAGAATAAACATTTAAGTTAGTTACTTTAATTTTTTTCCCATGAAATTAATTTTTTTAAAATAAAAAGTAGAATAGCAAGTTTGGATTTTTCAGTTCTAGTATAATTAATTTGTACTGAACATAAAAATCTAGGCTCCATTTGATAATCTCTAAAGTCTGAATCTGAACACTTAACACTGAAGACTGAATTTACATTGTTTGATAAAAACGTCTAAATTTGATGCTGAAAACTGAAGTCTAAAGTCTAAAGATTGAATCTGAATACTCAGGTCTGAAAATTATTTAAATTTTTAATATCATTAAAATTGAATTATAAATAAATTTATTTTAAATAGAAAAATAACTAATATTTTGTTCTAAATAATAAAATAATAATTTTAAAATAAGTTTTTGGTATATCTAATAAAAGTAGATATTACACTTGGTAAATAACAATATATAATTAAATATAAATTATTTACATATATCGATATATATGTATCCCTTGTTATTTAATAAATTTTATGTATTAAAATTTGTTTAATTTAGTTTGAAAGTTTAAGATTTTTTATACTCATAATATAAATTCGAATTTAAGCACTCTTAATTAATTTATCTTAAAAAATTTTTTTTTAAAACAATGTAAGAATAAGTGTCGAAATAAAGACGAGAGAAAAAAAGGAAAAAAGAAAATGAAAAAAAATCATTAAAGAAATTAAGTGTTAAGTGATAAGTGATAAGTGGTATGCCTATCACTTATTTTCTGGCTTACAATTGAATTGGCATTCGGACGCACTTAATTAATTCAGACAGTGAAATTTTTTTTAGTTATCAAACGTACTTAATTTATAAGTACTTAATTAGTTTAGAACTTAATTCATTAAGACTTTTTGGTAGCGATTATCAAACACACTTAATTTTATTAAATACTTAAATAAATTAAGTCACTATATTAAGTAATCATCAAACAGAGTTTAAATTAGATAATCATTTCGGACGTAAGAAATTATATATTTTATTCCAAAAACTTGTTAAATGTTACGCCTCGTGTAAATTTTCAGACTTAGCCATCACGCAACCCGCAATATTTTCAGTTCATTTCAGTCCGTGCAGCTGGTTTCCAATTGATTTCTTTAATATTTTTGGTTTGAAATTAGCACATTTATTATTCCGATTAAGGCAAAAAAGGAAAAGGAAAAAAAAAAAGAAGTGTAATAAATAATAATTACTATCATCAATCAATATAAATTCTCCGAAAATGAAGTCGTCTGGTGTTTGAAACTTGAAAGTACTCGGATTGTGACTCGAATCAAAGCTTTACCATGGATACAGGGCATTCACCTAATTTGCTATAAACTACTTCATCGCATTCATGAAGATGCATTCCTTTTTTTTCTTTTTTTCTTTTTTTTTTTTTTATGCGTTTCAGCGTTTACGGCATCACTTTCATCAGAGGACATTAGAATTTCTTCTGACCACCTTATATGTCGGGCCGTAATTTTATTCATGAGTTTAGGTTCGTTACTCCACAAAGTTTTAAACTACTTCATAAATAGACTGGGTCCTGGGGAGCATTGTATTTTTTAATTTTATTTTATTTTAATGAGTTTAGGATTAGAACATTGTGATAATCGATACCTGAAAAATGGAAGAAGTAAGAGATTGACTTGAAGATTGTTAGTAAAAAAAAAAAACAAAAAAGTCATTAATTTCAAAGTTGTTGGTCAAAGTAATTAAAATAGTTTTTGACGCGAAAAAATTTCCAAGTCGGATTGATTTTTTCTTTCCCCAAACTCCTTAAAATAGCAAGTAAAAGAAATGCAAGGTCATCCCAATGTGTTTAATGTTTTACCCCTTCTTAGCTCGATCTCCATTTATCCAATTTTCTTCTTCACTGGAAATGTTTACTCAGCTCTCGATTTTCTTATGGTTTTTAATCAGTCTAAACCTTTGAATGTTTGAAGTATATAAAATTCTTCATATTCTCCGAGGAAGACTTTTGTTATTTGTCCAGCTTTTACGCGACACGGTGTTTGAAGGGTTTGAACATTGAAAAAAACTAGAAGTAATCCATTGCGTTTCCACTTTCCATTTGTGGTCTTGTCCTGCTGCCACTTCCACGACTCATTTTTGTGTTAAGCCCCCAACGAACTAATGACTTGAGGCATTCCCTGATGAATCCGTTAAGCATATGAAGAATTAATCCCACACTTAACACCAAAATCATCATGCGTCTCACGTTAATCAATTTCCGAGTCTTTACCTTTGATTTGCTCTCTGTTCAGATGACTACTGGATGGTGGGTTGGGCACGCTACTAGTCGTAGGTAGGTTCTCTGGATTCAACCTAGTTGTATTGTTCTCTGTGGGGGCTTTGGTTTTCTGTTGAATCAAAATATGTAAGCAAACTGAAAGTTCAAAGTTAAGTCTTTTGGGGGGAGGACGGCCCGTCTTGATATTCTTCTAACATATCAACCTTTCTGAATCTGTTTAGCCTGTATGTTTGGCTTAGCTTTCAATGCAGCCTAAATGTAGAAGACTAAAAGTCAATATCAGAAATGTAAAACATTCGGGGAAGGCGTAGACAACAGAGCCTATATTGCCTAACTGTGATATGGATTAGTAACAGATCTTCTGGTTCAGAGTTGATGTGATCTGAGTTAAATGGTTCCTTCAAATTTTGTTTTTGACCGGCAGCAAAACCTTGAACTTCCATTCATTTCAGATCATATAAATCCTATCTTTCCTTCAAGGCGGATGACCACATGACCCTAACATTTCTAAGCAGACACACAGGCTTTTGGTAACTTACAGAACTAAGCATTATCCAAACTTAAACAGATAGACAAAACATGGTCCAGATTTGACAAGTGGACGTAAACAGGCAGACAAATAAAGATCCCAAACTGGTGGCGACAGCAGTACTCATTAATGGCTATAGGGACTCATGTATATGCAGATATGCATTTACTGTATTTACAAGAACAACGTCAGCACTATTAACATAGCAGAATCTGAAGCAGAAGATACAAGACTTACTATACCAGAAATTCATACGAGAATACAGCAATGCACGAATTGTTCCATACTCTACAGTTGAATCGTGCTCAGAACTCACGAACTGTTCCACACTCTACAGTTGAATGGTGCTCAGAACTGCAGTTCTGAAATTTATAGGGTGACCGAATGGTGGCTTTGTAATGATAGATCTCCACCTCTTCTTCCTAGGATGATAAATCTGTACTAAAATGGTTGCCGATTTCTTCTGCTGCCTTGACCTTGAGCAGTTTGCTACTCGTACTCCATTAAGAAGAGACAACACATGCAGCTCACCATCCAGTGCAACAAAACCAACTGATGTGTCATCGGAGAATTTTCTTGGAACACTTGTTACCTTCGACCATCGATTATAAGCCATTTGATACCTGCAATGTGTAGAATTTAGCAAATCTTGTCAGCTAAAAGAGCAAATGTCAGATCAAACAAATGGAGACAAGAGTCTAATGAAGGTGGAACAGAGGATATTAAAATGAAGTTTGGATGCTCATGTTGTCACTCAATAAAACAATTGTTAGTTTCATAGCAGCACTGCTTTTCCAAAATCACACAATCCTATTTTAAAGGGCATGAATTAATCCAAAGAACTCCTAACTATTCATAAGGTGGCAAACTGAAACAATATACAATTGCAGAAAGGCCTACAGCAGGGGCTTATATCTACATTCACCAGTAAAAACAAAATCAAGAGAAACTATGAAGGAATTCAAAAAGAAAAGGAGATTAACAGAAGCCAAAACCTACACAACTTCAGTCCCAATAAAATACAGTTCTGAAATATAGTCAATACGGAATTTAAGTCTCTATCTTCATAAATCACAATGAATCTCGCCAGAAGCTGATCGCCCATGGCTCAATCATTACGGACTAGTGATTTCCATGAAGTAAAAGTTGTCTACAGATAACAACCCTCAGGCCCAGCTTTGTTTTCACGATTAGTTTTAAGCCTTCTAGAGGTAAAATGTGTTTGACGGAAGCAACAACAGACAGATTTGAGAACTGTAGGATGGAAAAGACAAAATACAAAAGAGATGCATGACCTTCGGGGCCTTAGTTTGATGTTCTCAAATACACCCAGCACAGTATATAAACCAACTTCAAAAGTTCACCAAAGCATCAGTAAAATTCAACTTTAAGCACTGGATGACGGTTACACTAGGTACAAGGCTGTAATAACAGGTACGGTAGGAAAGAAATCCCAAAGTTCACAAGAGAGCACCAACGATCAATGATAGCATCACTAGATCTAGAAGACATCATATGCACCCAACCAATAAGGCATCTAAATATAAAGCCATTAACGCAAAAGGAAAGCAACCAACACAATGAATGAACAAATGAACCTCAAAAACATTATAATTGCATTTTAACACAACAAATGAGGAAATAGCTAATATGTTAGTCAGAAATTGCTAATATGTTAGTCAGAAATTGCATGCTATATACGGAAAGATCAAATGAAAAGGCTAACAGTAGCTTACCTGAAAATATCATGACCGTCAAGCATGAAAATGGCAGGATGATCCCAACCATCACCGTCGAGGACAACAGTCTTCCCAAGCTTTCTCCTCTCCCCTTCATCCCACATATCCCCAAGCTCCCGCCACTTGCAACCACCATTCTTCAACTCCATCACCACAGCATCCTTATAATACTCATCCACGGGGAATACTCCTGAGAGAGTTCTTGACTGGCCATACCCTCCCATCACCCAAAACTCCCTATTGTCCCCATGTCCAACCAAGAAACCAACACATCCTGCCCGAAACCTCGGCAAACCATCCAAGGGAATCCACTCATCCTTAACAATATCGTACATCTCCACTGAACTCATCCTACTCCCAGCTGCCTCATACATCCAGTGCCTGGACCCTCCACCGGCAACCACAATTTTATCCGCATCAGGAATGAAAGCACAGGCAAAGCTCCCCCTGGGGGTTAGCATAGGGGACAGAGACTCCCAACAAAAATCGAGGAAATTAAAGCGAAAGGTCGATGATGACGCGCAGGGACGATCCTGTGGAAATGAGCGAGTGTCGAAGAGAGATCCACCGATGACGTATAAGTCGGAACCAATGGAAATGGAAGTGAAATTACACAAGCCGTAAGCGTAGGGGTTGCAAGGGGTGGGCGGGAGTGGACACCAGGCGCGATTTTTGGGGTCGAAAAGGTAGGGAGATGAAATTGAGGGGTCTTGCGGGAATATGCAGATGAGATGGGATTGGGCGGACGGCGGAAGAAGCACTCGGCGGAGGGGAATTAGGGTTTTGGAGGAGAAGAACCATCTCCATGATTTCGAAACGGATTTGAGCCGCGGGTGATGAGAATAAGGGATAAATGTCAAAATCAGAGACGCTAAATCGTCCGGGAGGGATGGAATTAGGGTTAGAGAAAGATTCTGTACCTGTACTCCTCCCCTGGGAATCCACGGACACGGCGGCGCCATTTTTCCCGTTGCCTCGATCAAAGGAAAACCGGCAGACCGTAATGAATCGGCTATTCGATCATATTCTACAAAAATCTCGAAAAGAATTTCTGGATTGAAATGAAAATTCAACAAAAAATCGGAATCAGTGAACTAACAATCGGGGACGATTCGAACAGAGAGTGAGACGATCAAGAAGTGTACACGGGTCATAATCATTGGGAATTATATACAATCTGGACTGTACATCTGTGAGATAATGACCGTGTAAACTTACATCACAGAATGGAACTGGAGACGGAGAGAACGACAGAATTTGATTCTTGAGCTCCTCCTGCTCATGGCGGTTTCTTCTTTTACAAGAATTTGGGAATTTCCGCGAAGACTTTAATCTGATTTCTAGTTTTTTATCCTCTCTTTTCATCTTTTGTTTTTGATTTCTCGTAAGTGGACAAAGAAAGCCATTCAGGCCCACTCAGGCCTTATATAATATAAGATGACCAAAGAGGCCCAATTCCTTTATATCCTACTTCCTACTATATTAGAAACAAAAACCTCCCTTTCAAACACCTCATATGATTGACACGTGGCATATAGAAACTACTAAATTGCCCCCTTTTGTCTAAACCATAACTAAATTACTAAATCTCCTTTTGCACTTTACGTGACACGTTTTTTTTAAAAAAAAATTTTTTCTTTATGTTTCATTCATTTAGAGTGGTTTTTTAAGTTAAATTGATCAATTAGGTTTTTGTTACAAAGTGTCAATTTTGTTTTAAGCGTATACCCTGCGGATGAAGCTTATTACAAAGCTATTAAAAATCTCCAAAATTAAGTATTGATTTGGCACGACCGAACATCAATAAATCATCTTACTAATATTTAAATTTATTAGGATGCTTTTATATTTTATCTAACATTTACTTCAATACATATATTCGATTAAGGCTATTTATATTTAATAAGTAACACTTATAAAATATTTCTATAACTTACATGGCAAAATACAATTTCTTTTTTTTTTTTTGTGAAATACAATTATTTCTATGATCACACTTATAAAACATTTCTAAATCCTTCAAACATTTCTAAAATATATCGTTCCAAATACAAAATTTTATTTTTTTGAAAATATAAACATTTCTAAGATTTACAGATAGACTGGGCCAGAGTCGCGCATTGCGCGACCAGACATCACTAGTATATATATATATATATATATATATATATATATATATATATATCTTACTATATTAGAAATAAAAACCACACTTAAGAGAAAACAACACCATTTGCCATGTGGAATTTCCACATCATATTTTTAAAATAAATTTTTATTTACACATCTCCTAGACTTAAAAAGGCAAATGCAGTCCATCCACATCCACCTCTTATTTTCGCCAAAAAAAAAAAAGACTACGAGTTCATAAAAAAACCCAAATCCTCATCCCCATAACAATTAACTCCCTAATCAATCCCTTCTCCTCAATTAAAAAAAAAAATCCTCATCAATCATCAATTGAGAATATGTGGTGAAATATACTCTTTCCTATTAGGATGTTCAATCTTTTTATTAGTAATGATCAACTACATCCTAATCGGATAAAATTTCGACTTAAAAAAATATTCTCTTTAGCTTTTTATATAAACAGAAAGGAAAAAAAAATTGTCGTTGATCTTGCTTCGGCCGTTGTGGTGGTGCCATTACAGGTATTAAAATTTAAATGATTTAATTTTTACAGATCATTTGTTTGGGTTTTATTACTTTTTGTTTTTTCCGTTCAAGAATAGTGTTATTACTATTATTTTTATGCGTCCATCCGTTACAGCTACCGTAGCCGTTGTCAAGTAATATGATGTGATTTCTTATATGGTTAGTTAGCCTAGAATTTTTGCATGAATTTAGTTCTGTTTGGATTGAATTGATTAATTGGGTTTTTGTTATAAAGTTTTGTTTTTTAAATTTCTTTTTTATGTGTCATTCAATTAGAGTGGCTTTCTTTTTTTAATTATGGAGTCTCAGTTTGTTTTCTTATATGGTCAGTTATGAAGTGTGTTTTTTCTTTGTCTAATTACTTTTGATTTTGTTTCATACTCCGAGTTGACCAATTATTATTATTATTATTATTATTATTATTTTATTTGCAAATGAAGCCCGTTTTTTTCTGTGTTCGGACTTTCAATAATATACTTTTTTGGATTTAGTTTTTGGACTTTTTTTAGTTACTCATCAAATAAATAGTTCCGGTCACTTCTTCTAACTAATTTATAGGGAAGGAATGATGTTTCTACGTTTATTTGTGTTTTTATACATCATTTTTACGTACAGAAAAAAAATAAATTTCTCAATTTTTAATGAGCTATCTTTTACTTTCTTTTTTTTTATTTACCATGGTGAGGTGAGTTTTTTTTGCTATAACTTGAAATCTATGCAAATTTATATTATTTTCATTCTCATATTTATGATCAACCAGTTTCAACAATTAACCAGTTTCAAAATCATATTTTTGATATTTTATTACCTATAAACTTTTGGAAGAAATAGTTCCAACAATTAAGCGTATACCCTTTGGAGGAATCTTACTACAAAGCTATTATAAATCTCCAAAACTAAGTATTGATTTGGCACCAATGGAGAACATTAATAAATCATCTTACTAATATTTAAACTTATTAGGATTCTTTTATATTTTGTCTAGCATTTACTTCAAGATATATATTTGATCAAGTTTATTTATATTTAAGAAGTAACACTTATAAAATATTTCTAAAATATTCAAACATTTCTAAAACGTACCGGGGCAAAAATAACTTCTTTTTATGCCAAATACGAACATTTATGTGATCATACATATAAAAGATTTCTAAATTCTTCAAATATTTCTAAAATATATCGGGCTAAATACAAAAATTTTTTCAGATATAAACATTTCAAAAATATACAGATATATTGGGCCAGGGTCGCGCATTGCGCGACTAGACATCACTAGTATAAATTATATATTAATGAAGCGTTTTCAATCGGACACATAGCGTAAAATTAGATAGAGTGATACAACTGGCAAAAAATTAGATATGTAAGTCCACATGTCACAACTACATCACTCCATCATTTAATGGTATTTTTAATGTAAATTATAAATTTATATATAAAAGTAAATTAATTGGAATATCTTCTATAATATAATTCTTAATAACTAACTTGTAATATATTTTTTTTTGGGGGGGGGGGGTCAACAAAAGACTTCTCGAAAACATCAATTTAGTTTACATACGGAGAAAAAAAAAATTTGGGAAACACATTAAGAATTGATTTTTTTTTTTTCAGTTTTTCTTTTACATTCCTTAATTATCAAAGACAAACGAAAAACCTTGATAATTGTAGCTTCTTCAGATATATGTTCCACCTGTTATTCCACATAGCTCAAAAATTTCTACATTTTTTTGACATATACTTCATAAAATTTTTTTAATAATATCTTGGCATGCTTTGTTGGACTATTGGGCAAATAGAAGATTTATTTAATTCATTTGATTCATGGATTCTGAAAACTTCGTATCTTCTTTTAAAAACAATTAATTCCCTAAAAGAATATGAAATTATGAACTATGGAAAACATCTTTCTCATTACCAAATATCAGTTTTATCAAGGAAAAAAGAACTCTTTAATTAAAAAGTAAATTGTTTCATGGTACGTAGTCTTAGAAGTTAATGTGTTAAAGTGTAATTATTAATTAGGTTTTTTTTTTCTCATTGGTTAGTGTATTATTTTTTTTTCATTGGTTAGTGTATTGATTTTTATTTCAGTATGTGGTACTTTGATTGTAAATTTTTTAATGATAAGATTTTTTAAATGTACAACTATTAAATGATTAATAATGATGATATTGTATAAAATTTATAAAATAAAAAAGTAAAATAATAATAATACTGAGAATATAATTATATATTAATCATCTAAACTTTTAAAAATATAATAATATATTATATTATATTTAATATAATAAATTATAAAAAATACCATAAATGATTACTAATAATTTATATAATAATATATATATATATATATATATATATTCTTTTCATTTTTTTCATATGATATAATGGTAGATAAGTTAACGTTATGATGATAAAATAAAACGTAGAGATCAATAGACAGAAAGTTCTAACATAAGAAACAGATAAAGGATTTTGTGAGACACAAACAGTAGAAGAAAAACATATTGCGAAATTAAAAATAATTATATGAAGAAAAAAATTATGCAGAGAATAAGAAAATCTGAAAAAAAAAACTCTAGATAATAGTGAAAAGTTATTACAATTTTTTCAAGAAATGAGGCTTTGAAGAGGGGTCATCAACTAGGAAAAAAAAGTGAAAACTATGCAACAAAGAAAAAAAAACATTTTAAAAAAAATGAAGTAAACACTATATTATAGGAAACAATTATGAACAAACTTCTAAAGAAAGGTTGGAAAAGATATACAAAGAGGAAAAAAAAAATAAAGATAAGTTCATGGAAAGAAATAATAAGAAATATAGGGTGGGAGAATTAGATGGGGTGGTTAGGGGATTAGGATGGGGAATGGTTATTACCTGGAGGTCGAGTATTCGATTCTCACTGATAGAAATATTAGAGTGAGAGTTTAAAAGATATGACATTGATAGAAATATCTAGAGAGATTCTTATAAAAAAAAATTAAGATAATACTTTTTAAAAATATAAATCCATAAATCAACAAAATAAAAAAGATGGACAACAAGTTACATTGGATGATTTCAAATTTTGAAAATTATTCCAAATATACTTAAAATTAACAAAACACGTGGACATTAAAAGTTAAACAATAATTTATATCATTAATATTATTTTTTTTAACATATACCATTCTGTAAAAAATATCATATAATCATTAAACCATTAAACTTATATATATATATATATATATATATATCTTAAAGTGATGTAATATTTTATCCTGGACCAGAAGGTGCAAAATAAATTTTGCAAGGGCAAGATTATTATTTTTCAAAAATTTGTACTAAAATTTTCAAAGAACTCTTATTAAAAATTTTTAAGTGGCGGGGGAGTGACTACCTCACTAGTTCTCCTCCCTCTGCCACTGACCCGCACAACGTGTGGAGTAAACACTAGTATATATAAAAGAAGAAGCTAACATTTTCCATTGTGTAGTCGTACTAAATGAATGTGGTTTTGTTAGAATTTGGGATCAAGAGTATTTGAATTAGCTAGAGATGAACTCTTTAGGGGCGGCAAGGTTTTTGTTAATGAGTCGTCTTTTGTAAATAGTTGTGTACTACTTAGGATCAAGAGTATACTTGCTCTTGATTAGCAAGTCTTGGTAAGGCATACCCGGCATAATAATAATGCCGTAACTGATGAACTAGCGAAATTTGGTCCATTTTGTCTCTTTGGACTTCACATTTTGTGGACTCCGTCATCTACAATCACAGAGAGTCTTGTACTAGATAGCTCCACATCATCCCATCAACCATAGGGATATTTTGTAGTTAAGTCGCAAGTTTCCTTCGGTTTTTTTTTTGAAAAATAAATTAATGTGGTTATCAACAGCTGAGGAACCGCAAAGCATGACCTAGTTGTTTTGTTTATGCTCTAATTAGGACTTTATCCTACCGAATTGGTACTGTTTGTTCTTCTTATGTTAACTGAGAATTAGTTTAGTGGGTTAGTGCCTTGAATAATAGATTAAAAGATCTATTTTGGAGACATTTTGGACTTATTCTAATTGCTAACTGGGAATTATGTTAACTGACAATGTGTTGTACTAAGTTTTTGATTTTCCAAGTATATGTATACATATATATATGTATAAAATTAATTAATTAATTAGCTTCAAGATTTATAACTCTAATTAATTTGACAAATTCAATGTCGAGATCATATTTAGAGTAATATGTTTTTTTTTTTTGAAAAGGAGGGTAATATAATAAGTACTACATATATAACTTTGTGACACAAATTTTTTTTATTATACTTTTTGCAAGAAAAGTTCTATTTAGTATAATATCTAATCCCTATGTAACTATGTTTCAAAATTATTGTTCAGTTTATATTTTCACTTTTAGTTTATTTTATACTAAAAATAAAAATCCAAACTCAGGAAAATATTTTGGAGACCGAGGGAATATTATTTTTCTTGCTGAATAAATGTTATAGTGTCCCCAGGTTGCTTAACGTACTCCCCGACAGTTCTCTCCTTGTAAGTCTCCAATCCTCGGGACAAATTTCAGAAGCTAATGGCCACAAACGGTTTTAAGAATCCTGACGGTGTCCGTATCGTTGTTGCCGGCGATGCTAAAACCGGCAAATCCAGCTTGGTTTTAGCCGCCGCCTCTGATAATTTCAACCCCGACGTTCCTCCGGTTCTTCCGCCGACTAGGCTCCCGGAGAATATGCTCCCTGATCGAGTTCCCGCCACCACCGTCATCGATACCTCTTCCAGCTCCGACGACAGAAACAAGCTCGTTGAAGAATTGAATCGAGCTGATGCGATTGTGCTCACTTATGCCTGCGATAAACCCGCAACGCTGGAGAGATTGACTTCGTTCTGGCTCCCTGAACTTCGCCGATTAAGGGTTAAAGTCCCAATTGTTTTGGCGGCCTGTATGGTTGACAAGAAGGATCCAACCGATGTGGATCCGGATACGGGTCCGGATCCGAATGTGACTCGGGAGATTGAATGTTTTATTGAATGTTCAGCACTGAACGCCTTGAACGTTGCAAAGGTGTTCAGATCCGCATTAGAAGCTGTCCTTTACCCAGTAGCTCCATTGATTGATGTAAAATCAAAAACTCTGAAACGCGGTTTTTCGGGTGCTCTGAAACGGGTTTTTAAACTGTGCGATCTGGACTGCGACGGTGCCCTTAGTGATGAAGAGCTGAATGAATTCCAGGTCAAGTGCTTCAATGTTCCACTGCAGCCTATTGAATTAACTGGGATTAAGATGGTTTTGCAAGAAAATTTGGCTGAAGGTGTTACCGATAAGGGTATTACACTCGAGGGATTCCTCTTCTTGCATTCTCTGTTATTGGAGAAGGGCCGTTTTGAAACAATATGGACTGTCCTGAGAAAATTTGGATATAATAACCAGATCAGACTTTCTGATGATATGCTTCCTCCTCCATTGAAAACATATCCTGACCAGAGTACAGAGCTGACTACTGATGCTGTGGAGTTTTTGAAGGGAATCTATTTCAAAACCATAAACAACAGGGTTGTTTCCTCTGGCGCTAATAATTATCTTTCTTCAGTGGTTAAAGAGGTATTTTCAACTGCCCCGGATAATCCATGGACTAAAGCACCCTATGCAGATGCAGTAAAAGGGACTGGCCCGGATAATAATGAGCTTAAGGTGAATGTGTTTTTGTCCAAGTGGGCTCTGATGGCACTTCTGGAACCTATTCGGTGTTTTGAGTACCTTAAATATGTAGGATACGCCGGTGCTATATCTTCCGCCATTCGTATTACCCGGAGGAGACGATTAGACCGTGAAAAGAAACAGTCGGACAGAAATGTTTATCAGTGCTTTGTTTTTGAACCTAACAAGGAGGACGTAAGGTCGACAAAAATGTTGGGTTCATGTCCAACTGAGAAAACTTATGCTGTCCACATTGTTGATCAAAAAACACTTGTATTGCGTGAATTTTCAGAGGATATTGTGGAGGAGTTTCTTTGGGAGGAGGATGACTTGGCATCGTGTGATGTCGCGATATTTGTTTACGACGTATCTAGTGAACATTCGTGGGAGAGGGCAAACGATCTCCTACACCATGTCGTTAGTATCGGGAGAGCTGCGGGTTATGAGTTCCCTTGCCTCATAGTTGCAGCTAAAGACGATCGTTGTCCGTATCCAACTGAGGTTCGAGATTCAAGAAGGCTGAATCGAGGTTTGGGGATAGAGGCTCCTATACGAATCAAGGCGAGAAATCTAAATGACATCTTCCCAAGGATTGTTAGTGCTGCAGAGCACCCGCATTTGAATATCCCTGGAACTGAAGACAAGAAAAGCGGTCACGGGTTAATTCATCACTTCTTCAAGTTCGCGTCGGGCATGAAATTCCTGTGGTGAGGCTACAAACAAGAGAGAATCTTGAAGTAAGTTTTAAGAAATGCAACAAGATACAAGGTAGCGTAGCATTATTTTAGTGTACATTATTTATTTATTTTAGCGTACACATTTTATTATTATAGTATATTTTCGTTCGTCTTGTCTTTTTTTATAGTGTATTTCATTAAATTAATATAAAATTTAATAAAATGATCTAGTAAGATGAGACAGAGAGAGTATTACACTTTGCATTTGGTTGCTTAATTGGAATTTTTATCTATACAATGTAATTTTGAAATTTCAATCTTTGTTTAATTTTTTCTTTAAATGGTATTTTTAAATGCAATGATGTATTTACATGTCAATGTTATTATGATTTTTTTATGGGGATTATCTGTTCGACTATTTGTCATACGGTTCTGGAAGATATCCAATTGGATTATTTATATTCTGGAGTCGGCTTGCTCGCAAATTAACTTTTTACACTTCTTTTCCAAAAAAAAAAAAAAAAAAAAAACTTTTTACACTTAGAGAGCAAAAGTTCATGGGTTGAGTTATGGTCTACATCATTCCTTTCTGTTAATTACATTAGGCGATCCCAAACAGTTTTTCCTCAAGTCTTTATTATAAGATTTTTTGATTTATCATAAATTTCATTCAGCATTGATTTTCTAATTAAAAAAAAATTTAAAAATATATTTTCACATTTTTTATATTTTCTTAATTATTATTTAGGTTTTATTTTTCGAATGAAAAAACATACTAAATAAAATTTAAGAAAAATAAAAAATTCTTTATATTAAGGATCCGAGGGAATAACAATACTTTTTCCGAAAGAAAAAAAATAAAAGAAGTTTGAATCGTTTTAATTATGTCTGAAAAAAAAAGTCAAAAAATAAAGATAGTACTATTATTTTTGAAACAAAAATGTAGGCTAACTTTTGGCTAAGCTAATACTACCATTAGAACCCTATTATGTCATATTGTCATTTAACAATCACAGTTTAGAACACGCTATAATTGGTGTTTCATATCCATGAAATATTTTAATTTCATGATTTAAACTTTTGGCCTCCTTTCTTTTACCAAAAATAAAAAAATTAAAAAAAATCACAAATTAACAATTTGTGTTCTACTTCGACCACCACCTTATTTTCTCTCATCTCCCTCTCTGGGAAAGTTCTCAAGTAAATCTCAGCATTCCGCTCTAATTCAAACACTCTACAATTATATTGTTTTAATTATTCGTAATTGTGTACAAAAGAATTTCAAATTGAAAGTGAAAATTCAAATTGTGTGATCATTTTAGAACGGATGACTGTTTACGATAAGATCTTTTTACTTTTTATAGAAAAAAGTAATACTGTAAAACATATGAAACCTTAACCATGAATTTGGCTCTATTTAAGTTCCCCTAGAGAAAATCCCTTTTGATCATACTTATCTGATGTATAAATCATAAAGTCAATTTTTATACCCCCCTATAGAATAAGCGTGCACTTCCCGCGAAATCCTCCAGAGCAGGACACCATTCACTCAAATGCGCAGCGAAAGAGAGAAAAACAGCCACAAAAGGAGTAGCTGTCACTCTGCAACCCGGCGAAGAATTCAACGGGCGACTCCGATTCCGCAGGGTTCTGAAACAATGTCAGCGCCACATTTCATATCATTCTCCGATTCTCCTCCGAAGGAGATCCGACAACGAAGAACCTCAATCAACGGTCACTTTCCCCACCATTTGTCCACGCAATCCCTCCCCCCAAAACTTTGCCACCATTACCGTATTCCACCGAAATTCATCTCCGTCGATCGATTTTTTTTTCTGGTTTCCCTCGCCGACGTCGTCCGGATTCCTACATTTCACCTTGTCCTCCGATTTACTGGAAGCTTCGCCAACAACAATTCTGCTTCGAAATTGTTGTTCAATTTTTGTCTACACAGTGAAGAGTTGCTGCGGATTTCAAATTATGCAGACACGGGGAACAACTCACACATAGTCAATTTTCCCCCCAATTTCTTGAAATTCTGTAAATGGTAAAGAACTTCTCTAATGATCAGTACATTATTGCTTTTCTTCTTTTTTTTTTTCCTTTTATTGTGATGAGAGATTGGAGTATAACTCGCGTTCGCTGTGTTCTTACATTGCCTAAAACTTGCTTGGACTATTTATTTTTAACTTTACGCACATAGGCAGTGAAATGCAAAGGTAATATTGTAGGCATGACAACCTTGTGTGGTCAACCTACTATTAGATGCCTCGGTAATTGATTGAGGTTTATGAACTGCTGTCAGTGATTTCAAAGATTTTGTGCTAAATAGAGTTTCGTGGGGAATTTCTGGGTTACTGTTGATGTATAATTCAAGGTTTTGATTGCTGAGGCTCCCAATGGGTAAAGAGTTCTCTCTAAAGCCTGCATAATTGTTTCTGGAAATGGATTCTATCACAATGTACTGTTGTAATTCAGGGGTCAATTATGGCACTTTGTTACATCGTTACTGCTGCTCAAAAGACTAATCAACCAGAGATTGTGATAGCTAATGAACATAAAAATTCTGTTGATAGTTGTTCTCTGTGCCCATCTGTTTCAGAGTAGAGAATCGGAGAATTTAGTTTCCTTTCTTCTTCTAGTACAGTTTTTGGGGTGGAAACGCTTTCCTAGTTTCCTATGAATGCATTATGATACCCTAAATCGTATAATAGCTGAAAATTTCAATGCTTACAACTGGTAAACTGTTATGCCTTACTGTAACCTACACTATACTGTTGCATAAACTACATAATCTAACTTCTTATACTGCATTCATGAGGATAGAATATGTTTGAAATATGTGCTGAAGGTGCACTTAACCTAAACATTCATATTCTGAAGAAAAGATAAAGTTGACTTTTATATGCAGGGTACCCCAATAAACATCATCGTCGGAAGTCACGTTTGGGTAGAAGACCCAAATGTTGCTTGGATAGACGGAGAAGTACTGAAGATAAATGGAGACGAAGCTGATATTCACTTATCTGATGGGAGGAAGGTAGGTGCAGCTCTTTTTCAACAATGAATTTATACTCAAACGAATTCATGATCTATTAAGTTGAATCTTGATCACCCAAACCTAACATGCATCACACTTATTATAAGAAACCGGAAGCTGATTATGGATAGGTTCTGCCAGTTATCACGACTACTTTTATGCATGCTATTTTATTTGATTTATCTACTAAAATAATTGCCAATTGAAGCAAGTAACCATGCATAACCTGTTTCTTCTTTTTCCATACTCCGGGTTTAGTCACATGTGTCTATTTGTCTGTCAAAGGTTGTTGAGAAGTTATCAAAGCTTTATCCCAAAGATGAGGAAGCTCCTTCTGGTGGAGTGGATGATATGACAAAGCTATCATATTTGCATGAGCCCGGAGTCCTCCAAAACTTGGCCTCTAGATATCAGCTCAATGAAATCTATGTAAGATTACTCTACAATTTATTCAAATATTATCGCCATTTTGGTCACCCTGGTGAAAGAAAGCAATGAATTACTGCAGCTATGGGGGGCTCTGTCATAACATTATATCCTACTCTGACATTATGGCAGACTTATACTGGAAGTATTCTCATCGCCATTAACCCATTCCAAAGACTGCCTCATATATATAATACCCATATGATGGAGCAATACAAGGGAGCGCCATTTGGTGAACTGAGTCCTCATGTTTTTGCAATTGCGGACGTTGCTTTTCGGTGATTTTTATTCTTTTCTCATCTTTCATTATTACTCGTATTTCTATGGTTTAATTTCCTTACTGAACGGTGTGAAATGAATCAGGGCAATGATTAATGAAGGGAAGAGTAACTCTATTCTAGTCAGTGGTGAAAGTGGTGCTGGTAAGACTGAAACAACCAAAATGCTTATGCGTTACCTAGCTTTTTTGGGTGGCCGTAAAGGTACTGAAGGAAGGACTGTTGAACAACAAGTTTTAGAGGTATGGTAAATGATGCAATTAGTCTGGTGCATTCCCTTTGTAGACAGTGTAATTCTTTGTATCTAACAGTATGAAGTTCCAGTTCAATAGCAGACCAGTTCAACGCTATAATGCTTAGTAAAATTAATGAGGGTGAAAATGAGGGTGAAAAACTTAAATAAGTGAGGATAACCCATACTCATATCATTCGGATATTGAAGGTTTAAATGAGGGTTGATTCATTTTTGTGGTGCCTCAACATATTATAATCTAATGTAACACGAAGTAGGAAGAACTTTACATTTTATTGGTCATTAGCACAAATAAATGTGGCTTATTTGGCCAATGATGTGTGGAGGAGAAAAAAATTGTACTTTAGTAGGGTGTTTTTATTTTTTTTTTTAATTTTTTTAATGTATGGAAAATGCAGTAACTTTGAAGATTAGAAGCTTATATAGCAGATACCTTTACACGATATAAAGAGGTTATTCTGACTCTTCCTTGATTCCCTTTTAGAAGTTTCTCCTCCGTAATGTTGTAGAGAAAAAGAATTCGTTCTGCTTATTTGCTCAAAGGTAGCATAATTTAAGTAGAAAAGGAGACCTTCCTTGCACTTTATCCTAGAGAGAGTTGCTGTAGACTTGTGGTTTGGAGACCTGATTAATTGTCATTCCTTATTTGGGCTACTTAGCACTTACCATATTGTAGAATATGTTGACTGCATATCTTCATAACCTTCCCCTTCAGTGATTTTATGGGAATTTATTCCTGAAAATGCAGTCAAACCCTGTACTTGAAGCTTTCGGCAATGCAAAAACTGTCAGAAACAACAATTCAAGGTGAGATATATTTATCTCTTGCATTGTTACCACTGATAAATGTATTTCCTAATTGGTGGTTATCGTAATACTTTTCTATTGATGTTTTTTTGCAGTCGTTTTGGTAAATTTGTTGAAATTCAGTTTGACAAGCATGGAAGAATATCAGGAGCAGCTATTAGAACATATCTACTGGAGAGATCTCGTGTCTGCCAAGTTTCTGATCCTGAGCGAAATTATCACTGCTTTTACCTTCTTTGTGCAGCACCACAAGAGGTATTTACTTATAATTGTGTGCAGGATTTCATGATTTCATTTTTTAAAGAAAAAGAAAAAGTAGAGGAAACTTATCAGCAAGCTTCTTCTCGACAATTCTGTGATTTACAGGAAGTTGAAAAATATAAGTTGGGACATCCTAAAACTTTCCGCTATCTTAATCAATCAAATTGCTATGAGCTAGTTGGTATCAACGACGCTCATGAATATCTTGCCACGAGGAGGGCCATGGATATTGTTGGAATAAGTAAAACAGAACAGGTTCGATTGTAATGTCAGTATGTGCAGTTGGGATTTCTTTTTCTTTATGCAAACACCAATCTCCTGGTTTCCTCTTGGGCAGGATGCAATTTTCAGGGTTGTTGCTTCTATTCTCCATATTGGAAATCTTGAATTTTCCAAAGGAAAAGAAATCGATTCATCTGTTCTCAAAGATGACAAATCCAAATTCCATCTTCAAACAACAGCTGAACTGCTTATGTAAGATCCATGTCGTGGCATTTGCACTTGGTTGAACATCTTGACTTGTTAGACTTGAAAATTTTAATTTGACAGGTGTGATCCTGTTGCATTGGAAGATGCATTACTGAAGCGTGTAATGGTTACCCCTGAAGAGGTTATCAAAAGAAGTCTGGATCCTGATGGTGCAGCTGTTAGTAGGGATGGTTTAGCAAAGACAATATATTCCCGTTTATTTGACTGGTACTCATAATGATTGATTCACCTGTCATGTACTTTCTTGATGTACTAGCTTAATCAATCTGAATTATATTATCATTGTTATCATTGCAGGTTGGTGGACAAGATTAATGTGTCTATTGGCCAAGATCCAAATTCAAAATCCCTTATTGGTGTTCTTGATATTTATGGTTTTGAAAGTTTTAAACATAACAGGTGTGGTATTTTCTCTTCTCTTTTTCTTTCGGTAAAAGAATAATGATATGGTGAGTTGACTGTCTTTTTTAATAATGTTCGGGATTATATTCTATGTGCAGCTTTGAACAGTTCTGTATTAATTTTACGAATGAGAAGTTGCAACAACATTTTAACCAGGTAAATTTTATTTAGTTATTTTTCTTTGGCAGCTTGTTCCAATTTCTTACTTAACATGTATGTCTCATATTTTTCAACAGCATGTATTCAAGATGGAGCAGGAGGAATATACAAAGGAAGAAATTGACTGGAGTTATATAGAATTTGTTGATAATCAAGATGTATTGGATCTTATTGAAAAGGTTGTTTTCATCTTTTCATGTTTTTGATTCTAAATATTTGCTGTGGGAGTACTTGTCTGAGAAATATTTTTTGTGACCAGCTTGCATACTACTTATCTATCGGTAGTCGAGAAATATTTTTTGTGACCAGCTTGCATACAACTTATCTATCGGTAGTCGAGAATATGAGATCTTTTAAATTTGAGATACTGTAGTCTGGGTTCTTCTGGATTGTGGGATTTACGTTGGAGAAGTCTAGGTGAACTAAAAGTTCCAGAAGATCTAAGTCGATGTTAGGAGTAAAGAAGTACTAATATCCAAGTTTACTGTTCTTACCATGCTTTCCGTTACAGTAGTTAGGTCTCTGTTGTACCTCTCATTCTACTCATATATACTTGAATTATCATCCTGATATATTAGTGACATGCTTTTGAAGCTAAGATGATATGCCATGTTAACTTTTAACTTCACGTACTCTATAAAAATGTTCTCTTCAGTTTGAGATGGTTTTCATACACATGATAAAGTACTAAGAACTCACTTGGAAAATTGAAATGTTTGGACTGCGCTTGGTTACGTCGGTTATGCTGCAGTTGTTATCCTAAGTTTCAGCATGCTTGTTATCCTATTTATATTATCGTCAAACGTGCCAGAGTTACCCTTTCAATTTCGTTACTACTTTTTGCTCATATTTTCATTTTGCAGAAACCTGGAGGAATTATTGCTCTGCTTGATGAAGCCTGGTAGGTAGTTCTATATAGCCTACATATTTGGAACTGGAATGTCTGACTGAATGTAATTGTTGTATTCCATTTTGGTGCTGTAGAATTGATATGTGTGCTCTTTTCCAGTATGTTTCCCAAATCAACTCATGAAACTTTCTCACAAAAGCTCTATCAGACCTTCAAAACCCACAAACGATTTGTCAAACCAAAACTATCACGCACTGATTTCACAATTGCTCATTATGCCGGCGAGGTAACTGGAAATATTTCGTCACGTATATGGATAACTGCTTGAGCATACAGTTGGTTTCACTTTTTTCTATGTTTCTTTTTCTTCCTTTTCTCCAGGTTCAGTATCAGTCTGAACAATTTCTGGATAAAAACAAGGACTATGTTGTTCCTGAACATCAAGATCTGTTAGCTGCTTCCAAATGTACTTTTGTAGCTGGGCTTTTCCCTCCACTTCCTGAAGAAAGTACCAAGTCCTCAAACAAATCTTCTAAGTTTTCATCTATTGGAGCACGTTTCAAGGTACATAGTTTAAATTTTTTTGATTCTTGCTCTGGTTTCAAGGCACTGGGGAGCATTGCTCGTTGTGGGCAATTCTTTGTGACTCTCCATAAACCATACAGAAACTAATATTTCAATATAAGTGGTGCAGCTACAACTCCAACAGTTGATGGAAACATTGAACTCTACTGAACCTCACTATATCAGATGTGTGAAGCCGAATAATCTTCTGAAACCTGCTGTTTTTGAGAATGTCAACATAATGCAGCAGCTGCGCTGTGGTGTAAGTGCAGTTTTTTTGAACAGCATCTCCACCCCTTCCAAAAAAAGTAGAAGAATGAATAAATTAAGCAACAAAAAAGGGATAAGTTAATGTTCAAGTGCTGTTGATGTTGTTCATTCTTGTTTTTCTATTTCTATATACATAAATACATATATAAATACATATATACATACATATGTACATACATATATACATATATATTGTTGGTTTTGTGATGAAATTGTTCTCTGTAGGGTGTTCTAGAGGCAATTAGAATCAGCTGCGCTGGATACCCTACACGGAAAACATTCTTTGAGTTCTTAACTCGGTTTGGTCTTCTTGCACCAGAGATCATGGAGGCGAAGTAAGTATTCGCTCTCTTGGTGGGCATTAGCTGATTACCGTAACTTCACACTATTAATTTCTGGCAGGTTAAGTTCTTCTCAATTTTCTGACCTATTTTTTATTTTTTAAAACCATCTAATCAGTCATGAAGGTAAAGTTGCTTGCCAAAAGATTTTGGAGAAGTTGGGGATGGCAGGAGCTCAGGTATCTTTTTTTACCTTTCAGAATATATCTCAAATTTATTGACTTGGAACAGAGAATGCATATTTTTTTTGATAAGTGTGCGAGGGATTAATTTGACAGGATATGCGGGAGAATGTTGTTAATCTTGAATTCTTGATTTAACTGGTGAATGACTCTCTTAAACGAAAATAATGTATTGTTTTCCTCCCCTTGCTTCTTTGTCTCTTTGTGCTTGAAGACACAATAGCTAACCTTTTAGCCAATGGTCTCTTTTTCTACAATAGTCAAGGTTCCCTCTTACTGGATTAAAGATAAAAGTACTATCATATTCACATCTGTTTTTTTTTTGTGAAATCATAATACCTTCTGTATGTCATTGTGGTTATTCCTTGTTCTCTTTATCTAAATCTTGTTTTGAGCATCAATTCGTTTGTATCTGGAAATGGTGTTAATGGACACTTTTTGCAGATAGGAAAAACAAAGGTTTTTCTAAGGGCTGGTCAGATGGCTGAGCTTGATGCACAAAGAGCACAAAAGCTGAACAATGCAGCCAAAACAATTCAAAGGAAGACAAGAACCCATCAAGCTCGGAAGCATTTTCTGGCTTTGCAGGAGGCTGCAGTTTGCGTTCAAGCAATATGTCGAGGTTATGTATTTTCCTTTTGCTAAATGGCTAAATGTGCTGCATTATTTGAGGGCTCTTTTTAAATCTCTAGCCATTCAATATTATTCTGCATACCCAGTTGATTGATTCCACTTGATTATAGATTTCCTTTTTCTCCATTTGTGAATGTGTTGTATGATTGTTTGTGGCAGGAATGCTTGCTTGCAAGTTATATGATGGTATCAAGAAGGAGGCAGCTTCTCTTAAAATACAGACAAAAGTGCGTGGACATCTTGCAAGGAGAAAGTACACTAGATTAAAGTTAACGGGAATTGTATTACAGGCTGGAATGCGGTCAATGGCTGCACGTAAGGAATTCAGATATAGAAGGCAAACTAAGGCAGCAACTACAGTACAGGTTGTTGACTAGCCTCCAATTTTACTTGAAACATTTAGGATGAGTATTTGGCTTTTAACAGAAGACATTTGCAGGCTGATTGGCGTTGTCACAGAGCTTTCTCATACTACAAGAAGCTTATAAGAGCATCAATAATAACACAATGCAGATGGAGGGGTAGGGTGGCTAGAAAAGAGCTTCGAAAACTGAAGATGGTAGGCTTTGCTGTTTTATTTTTTTTGATTTTTTAACAATATATTTTTCTCTAAGTGTTTTCTTTGTCTACTCCAATGTTTCCTTGCAATTTTTTTTGACTCATTGCTGACTAAAACCCATATATTGCTGATGCACTGCTGAGTATTTCTAGATTCCTTTTGGAGCATAGAATCAGGGATAGTATCTGAACACCTGTGATGGCATTTTTCTATCACTTCATTGCAGTCTTTACTGGAGTATTTGGACTAACTTTGCTATTTGATTCTATCTATACAGATAAATCTAAAGTATTTTTCTCTCATTTGCTGCATGAATACTCTTTATATTTCCTTTCATTTTTGGTAACCCTTATCTTATTCTAGGAGGCATATTGGATTTGTTTGAATCAAATTTCTGGTTTTTCTCGCTATTGTCGAAAGTATTTGGACCTTATCAGTTTCAATTGTGGTTTGGGTGCATGGAACATTGCTATTCAGCTAATTCTTCCTCTTAAGTACTTTTTGTTTTCCATGTTTGATAGTAATCATCTTACATATTTTTAGGCTGCCAGAGAAACAGGAGCACTGCAACAAGCAAAGGATAAGCTTGAAAAACAGGTGGAAGACCTTACCTGGCGTTTGCAGTTGGAGAAACGATTAAGGGTAATATGCTCATATACTTCTTCATTATTTTCCCTTAAGGAGATGAGGTTTTTTAACATTTTCAAGATCCATTTGCCTCAATTATCTCAAACCCCAATTCCTGGATTGCACAACTATAGTTGAAGTCTTTGGCAGGAAGCTTTTGTAGTATCCAGTCTTTCCCAAACATTTTGTTGCCAGTTCTTCTAGTCTAGTTTACAGTAATGGAACATTGCTGAGCTCAGTTGGGTGCTTGATCCTCAATTTTACCTGTGAAATAGTGGCCTTTGTATTAAGTTCACAAATTACAGGAACAACCTATGCAACTTTTTTCCGGGCGTTATATCAATTGATCACTATGTTTGCAGACTGACTTGGAAGAGGCGAAGAGCCAGGAAATAGCAAAATTACAGCATTCCTTGCAAGAGATGCAGAGCAAAGTAGAGGAATCAAATGCATTGCTCATAAAGGAACGAGAGGCTGCTCAGAAGGCTATTGAAGAAGCCTCTTCGATTGTTCATGAAACACCTGTTCCTGTTGAAGATACTGCGAAAATTGAGGCTCTAACTGCCAAGGTTGAAAATCTAGAGGTAATACTGAGGATCTCATATGCTTATATATAAATCTATATAGTGTTACCTCTTAACATGGTATGTATGATGTGTTCTATGCAGGAGTCACTACAATCTGAGAGAAAAAGAGCCGAAGATTCTGAAAGGAAATGTGAAGAAGCTCTAAATTCAAGCGAAGAAAAGCGTCAGAAATTAGAAGAAACGGAAAAGAGAGTGCATCAACTTCAGGAATCATTGAACAGGTAGCATAAACTTGCACCCGTTTGTGTTTTTAGTGTCTCATTTGTTTATGACGCAGAAACAATAAGGTATACTTATTTCAGTGCCCAACAACATTCCTTATCTACATAAGGGCAAGCTTAATTCAGTTCGGCCATGTTGCCCTGTTTCTTGTTTGTGTATACCTTAAAATTTTTGACGAATCACTTCTCCTTCATTGGAGTTAAACTAGGACATGAATAAAAATTACCAAGTGATGAGTGTTCTCATTGTTCTGAACGAAGATGCCCCAGACTAGAATCTCTGCCTATGGACAAAATTTTTTCCCCTTATATCCCTTCCCCCACCACACTAAGGATGTATAATTATATGGTGAGCTCGAATTAAAGATGACTTAGAAGGTAGATGCATCAATAAGTAGAATGGACTCCATCATCTAAGATTTATGTGACCATTAGCTCCATTCAAGTGGTATGCATTTCACTGTTTATGTACTCTGTTTTTGGAATTATAGTTTGTGCTATATTTTTGTGAGTGTTTGTCTTATGTTTTAAACCATTGCTGCTTTATGATGGTGGGAAAATCTGAAGTACTAAAACCAAGTAACTTTTGATTCGAAATTTGTGCATAACCATGGTTAGATCTAAAAAAAAAAAAAAAACCCATGGTTAGATCTAGAACTTTCACTTGCTAGGTCTTACTGAGGAAAATAAACCCTCAGATCATAAGAGTGCAATGGGTGAGAAATGAGTGATTTAACCTAGGAAGAAGCTTTTGCTATCAATGATGAGAGTTCTTATCAAAGACTGTACAGTTTGAAGTATGTTCATTGGAGGAACTAAAAGACATACATATATTGGTAAAATTCATAATTTCTGGTTATTAACAAACTACCAATGGATGTTTTAGAGAAGAATCTTGGGAGGAGAAATAGCTGAAATCTGAGCTTGCCTCCCTGAATAGATGTTGGTCAAAATATTTCAAGAGATAAAATCCTACTTTTGGTGAAAATGGGCTGAATATTGCACTAGGGACCTTGTATGACTTCTTTTGGGTTGTAGATTTTTACCACTTGGCTGCAGGAGAAGCACTGCTAACTCAAGTGTAGAAAAAGATCCCTTCTGGTTTTTGACTAATACTAGATACGATCTAGTGTGCCTCAGGATGATATACAGCATGTCGGACCAATTCTTGGAGCTGAAAATGATTTTATCTTCATCCAACTTCAGTTCATCTTCACGATTTTTCGCTAGAGATTGTCAGGGTGATGCTACGTCCACTTCCTCCGACACTACGTCTACTGATTCCGATTTCACATTTCCAGCCCCTGCTTCAACTCCAGCAAACTTTTCTTCATTCAATCCTGGTGCAATTCAGCTTGTAGTTCAGGACCTTTCAACGGCTGAATTTTCAGGTCAGTCTAGATTCCTAAGAGTCTCCCGTGTCTGCTCTTGAACTCTTATGATAGGCCTGGTTTCAGGGTATGATCCACCAGTCTTTTGCATTTAGGTTTCTTTCTATTGCACCCAATCATTCAACTTTTGATCTCGATCCTGTGCTCCTTTTTTGATACTGCTATTTTGTTCCCAAACCCCTCTTGAAGATAGAAAATTACATACAACTTTTTCTCTTCATGGTTGCATTGTGCAGGATCTGAAAACTGGGAAAATGAGCGGGAGGGGGCATTCGATGACTTCTTCTGAGGATATTTGCTCTTTCAAATTGTCGTACCTATATTCGTGCTAGCTAGATGTTTGTCTGACTTGATGTGGGCATTTAACTAGGTACATCCACCCAAAATAGATTCACACCTTTGTATTATACTAGCCATAATTGGTAGAAATGATACTTGTGGTAACACTATATCATGTACAGTTTACTTTTCATTCTGAATAAAATTTTTAAATTGATGCAGAATCTTATATGCTTTTTCTAGGGGCAGGGCTGGGGCTGTTTTGTTGCCTCATAACTAGATATAACTTACGATCAAATGCACCTCGTCAAGTCAAGGATTTTAACACAGTTCCCTCTTCAAGTCAAGGACCTTATTTGCTTATTCCCATAGGACTAATTTGTAGTGTCCTCTATAGTAGTAACGAAGCCTGACATGGTATTTAGCTAGTAAATCTGGTTAATGCCATTAGCAGTTCATCTGATTTTCTTTCCATGTGACTGCTGTTCCTTGTTGCAATGAAACCTTCCGGAGTCGTACTTAATTTGTAGCCTGGAAGATTGCCCTTTCTCCTCTTTCATACACAGTAGAGGGAATTTGTTCCCCAGATCCTTTGTCTAGAAACGTTAAGGCTTGTTTGTATGTTTTCAAAGAAGAAAGATGTTATTCCCCCTCCCACACCAGTACCAGTGGAAGGTCCGCATAAGCAACATCAGCTGAAGCCCTTCATTCAGGTTTCATCCTCCTCCTGTTCATATTTTCTAGATATTGAATTTCTTTTTTCTCTCAACTCTTGTGCTCATTTGAGCTTCTCGATCTCTTTGCCTCTTTTTCAGTTCAACAAATTTAATGCTATCCTTGACTAGGTCTCTTTATGTTTTAAGCCGTATGTGGGTAAACACCACCCCCAACCCCCAAAAAAAAAAATCATAGGATCAGCACCTAAGGGTTAATGCCCATTATGGAAAGTGAGCAACATTTTCTTCAAAGTTTATCAGCACTGCTGTAGTTGACTCAGTTCTTTTTACCAAGCCTACTTCGAGGACAAACTTTACTGAATGTTTGACTAGGACAGATGAAGAGGGGAAGTTCCTAAGGGAGTAAGCTACAGAAAACTAGGCAGTTTGAGTAGTTAATAGTTTCCATGAACTGAATAGCAAGTTGGAAAAACGAAGGATCAAGAGTACAGGTGATATTTTGGAAAGTGGGAAGAATGGACCAGGATAGTTAATGAAACTGAACGTGTTTCTGTCACATTTGTCTGAAGATAGAAGCTAACATCATGCTTGCATTTAGGAGCTGTAGAACCATCTTAACTTGGAGGCCAGTATGTCTGCACAACTTAGGATTATTCAAGCTCTACACATACTCCAAGAAAGATGGGATTTGTCTTGATAAATGAAAAATTAGAGTGCTATGACGTTATATTCCCAGGCTGTAGATTGATATATGAACCATACACTAAAGCCTCACCAAACTGGCGTCAAACTTGCTATTGACTTTATTTTTGTTTAGGTTTTTGTTGCTGTAATTTTTATTGCATAGATTAATGCTTACAGCGGACATCTACAGTAGCTGCTAACCATGCTTTTGCAGACTTTTTGAAATAAGCAAGCACTGAACTGTTATATGTCAATTTGCCGAAGGATTTTTCAGAAAGCATGATCCAGTTGAAGCTCTAAGTTCAATTTTATTTGTGAAATCTAATGTTTTTTCTTTTTTGAACACCCATATAACCCCCACCCCACCCCGAATGAAATTTGGGTCCTAGAAAGGTCCACTCTGAGCCCTACACAGGCTAGGACCTATCCCATCTAATGCAAAATTTCACTTTAAACGTTCCAATTAGTTGCTACCCTATTCATAAGTGATATCGATATTTGGATTGCTTGGCTGAAACTTCTTTCATGTTCCACTTAGTTGCTGCCCTTTTCATAAGTGATATCGATGTTTGGATTGCTTTGCTGAAACTTCTTACATGAATACCACTCTTGTGCATCTGAAGTTGTGTTCAAATCAATTCATTTGGAGAAAATTAGAAGGTTCTGTGGTTCAATTCAGTAAGATGCTATTTCTTGGGCATAACAGAGTTCTCTCCATCTCAATCCCCTGCTATATGTTTGAATGTGCATGAACAATGGTATGTTGGGCATGAATTTGAGTGTAAATGTCGAATGATGTCCTGGCCCTTCCTTGCAACTTTCTGTTTCTTTTTTATTCATATCATCACCTCATAGAGCTATGAGCTAAATTCATTCATTATCTCAATCAGGGTTGGAAATTTGTATACTGATCAAAATTATGAGTACTCGCATAATAGACGACTCAGTTGAAAAAAGATTGGAATTTCTATATATTTGTAAATTATATGGTAGCAAAACCGGTTCTATCATCTAATATCACTTCAGCTTACAGTACAGTCTGAATATTGTTAGGACTAAATAGTGAATTTCAGCCTGATCCTTCTGACTTAACATGAAGAAACAGTATATGAGGGTTTAGTGACAATCTAATCATTATTAGTTCTTTAGTACTGTTAGTTCACTGTTGATTCTTAGTTATTTTCCGATTTTGCATTTATTGTTTCCTTGTACTCGACAAAACTATCTATGTGAATGTGTTCCTGGAGTACGCTTAATGGACATATTGTCCTCGTGAAAATAGGCTCGAAGAGAAAATGTCCAACTTAGAGTCAGAAAATAAAGTCCTTCGCCAGCAGGCGCTAGCGATGGCTCAAAGTCATAAATTGCTATCAAATCGGTCAAGGTCAATCATGCAGGTAAATTTGGAAAGAAAAATATATTTTACTGGATTCCTATGTGGTGTCAATTGCTTACAGCTTTTATTCTTTGCCTCTTGGTGAAATTGACAGCGGGCTGACAGTACTACAAAAGCTAATATCGTAAGTATTACACTCTCAACTGCTGTTTTAATTTGCCTCTGCAATGGCTCGAAGTCATAACTGCAGTTTAGCAGTTTTATATTCACATTCGATTGCAATATTTTTAGGACCTACATAGTTCTTCAATGATCTCAAGAGAATCTTCAGAGGTTGAGGGAAGACCACAAAAATCACTTAATGAGAAGCAACAGGAGTATCAGGATTTGCTCATCCGATGTGTTGCCCAGCACCTTGGCTTCTCAAAAGGCAGACCTGTTGCTGCCTGTATTATTTACAAATGCCTCAGGCATTGGCATTCATTTGAAGCTGAAAGGACAAGTATTTTTGATAAAATTATACAAACCATAGGTCATGCTATTGAGGTAAAACGGGAATAAACAAAATGTTTAAACTCTGTTTGTGTGGTAGTGGTTTCTGATTGGAATTTTCTTTTGAGCAGAAGACACAGGACAACAATGATGTTTTAGCTTATTGGCTATCCAATGCTTCTACTTTGTTGCTTCTGCTGCAGCGGACACTTAAAGCTGGCGGCACTGGTGGGACTACTACCCAACACCGCCGTACTCCATCAGCAGCAAGCCTATTTGGGAGAATGACACAGGTAAATCCTATCCTGGTGTCTGCTTCTTGATTTAACTCCACCAAATACACACATGTAAATACAACTCGTGCAGAGTTTTCGGGGAACTCCTCAAGGTGTGAACCTGTCACTCATAGATGGTGATTTGGGTGGCAGCCAAGTTGAAGCTAAATACCCTGCACTGCTATTTAAGCAACAGCTTACCGCTTATGTGGAAAAGATTTATGGAATGATCCGTGATAATTTGAAGAAAGAGATTTCTCCTCTTCTGGGGTTGTGCATTCAGGTGCATGATAAATGTATACTTTTGCTGTAACTATTTAGCCATGTCAGTAGCTGGTTTGTTGACCTACAGGTTTGTGATTAATTGCCCAAAATAGGCACCTCGAATATCCAGGGCAAACTTAATCAAGGGGACAGCACGTATGCTTGCGAATGCGGCTGCTCAGGAGATCTTAATTGCACATTGGCAAGGAATTGTGAAGAGCCTAGGAGGCTGTTTGGATATCTTGAAAGCCAATCATGTGGGATTTTGTTTAATCAGCATGCAATTTTCTATCTCTTGTTTCTCATTTTGGTGTTGCTTTTAATAATTTTAACAGATTCGAGTTTTATCTTGTCTTAGCATCTAATTGACCAAAGAATTTAAGAACCAGTTCTTTAGTAGATTTCATTCTAAAGCAGCCGTTGTCTACAATGCTGGCTGTTTTGTTATTACGCTTCCTGACAATACAGAGTTATTTTCAATTTTAGGTTCCGCCCTTCTTGGTACGCAAAGTATTCACACAAATATTCTCTTTCATAAATGTTCAACTCTTTAACAGGTGCGCTTCGTGAAGTCATGTGTTCATAGACCCACTGATCTGTGATTTTAGTTCAGTTTGTTTATGCGTCTTTCTTATTTTTTATTTTTTCTCTTTTCCCATTGTAGCTTACTGCTCAGACGAGAATGCTGCTCATTCAGTAATGGGGAATACGTAAAGGCTGGGTTGGCTGAACTGGAACATTGGTGCTATAATGCAACTGAGGAGGTATTTCAGCTTTCTAGGTGTATGTCCTTTTATCATTGCCTTTTTGTCTAAACAGGGAAATTTAATGCAGTATTCTGGTTCATCCTGGGACGAGCTTAAACATATTAGGCAAGCGATTGGGTTCCTGGTAACTTACAGTCTTCTTCTTCGAAACAGTTTGATGCTTATTTTACTTAAACAAATCAGCAGTGCTTGACATCTGTCTTAGTTTATCTCTGAATTTACATTTGGTTTTTCATTTTGAAACTGCTATCATTCTACAATGAACACAACAGAGATGCTGGGGAGAAAGTGGGGGCAGTGAACTTTTTGCTGTTTAGACTTGTTGTCCGGTTGTCCCTGGATATGGAATGATGATTTTTTATTTGTGTTTTAGGTTATCCATCAGAAGCCCAAGAAAAGTCTGGATGAAATAAGTCATGATCTATGTCCTGTAAGTGGTGGTACCTATGTTTATCTGTTGGACTCATTTAGCGAAAGCTGGGATCTGTCATTCTCAATTTTCTGATGATTTACAGGTGCTTAGCGTTCAACAGCTTTACAGAATCAGCACAATGTACTGGGATGACAAATATGGCACCCATAGCCTTTCCCCAGATGTAAGTCCCTGTTTTTGATATTTAGAGGGAGAGGCCGAGTGCGTTTTTTTGTTCAGCCTCTTTTGGGGGAAGAAAAGGGTGATAAGATATGCTGCCTTTAATTTTATTATTAGCATCTGCTGCCTTGATTTTATTGTGCTGAGGATAGTTGTGGAGCTTGGAAAAAAAGATATTCATTTGACATGAAAAAGTGAACCAACTTTTTCTTGATTGGGAGTGTGCTTCTGGTCAGCATCATTTCTTGAATGAATTGGGATAGATGCTGTTTATCTAACGGATTCGTGAATAGGTTATAGCGAAGATGAGGGTGCTAATGACGGAAGACTCCAACAATGCTGTCAGCAGTTCTTTCCTGCTGGACGATGATTCAAGGTTAATTAACACATTCTCTCCTCTGTTTTGTCTCACTTTGTTCTACTTTCCTGTGTAGTGCTTTATAATTTTCTTTTGTGGCCATAGCATTCCATTCTCCGTCGATGATCTCTCCAAATCAATGGATCAGATTGACATTTTAGACATTGAACCGCCACCACTTATTCGCGAGAATTCAGGCTTCAGCTTCTTATTGCCTGCCTCCGGCTGATAAAAAGACGGTGCCTGCTTCTTCACAAACTCTTCCTAAAGAGGTAGTCAGTCCATTGACTACTCGCACTCAAATTCAAAGTACTCCCATTTGTCCAAGAAAGAACTGGATTGATTCATCTTCCTTTTTGTTACCTGTCGCCGCACTTTTGTATTAATTCTTCTGTATTTCCTCACTTCATCCGGTTGAAGTCCATTTTTGGGGATATAAGATGCTTCCCCTGGGTTAGAACTTAGATAGACAACTTTTAAATTTCTTCTTTCTTTTTACAATTCAAACATTTGACTTGAGGTAGGTTTTTATGCTCCCCGATCTGCAGGCTAGGGAATTAAGTACCATTTGTACATTTTTGCTGTAAAAGTTTTGGCTACATTTATTTATTATTATGGAACCTTAAACAAAGAGGAGATGGAGTAAATAAATAACCCCCAAAGAAAGAAAATGGTTGTTTAAGCTTTGGTCAAGGACTTGCAAATTGTACACTATTTATTTACAGGCAAAGTAAAATACACTAAGGTTGAAAAGGCGATTTGACCTAAATAAGGAGCCAGTAGTACTCAAAAGCCAAAGCATATCGAAAGATGTGCTAATCATGATTAGAGATCTCAACTGCATCTGTAAATGAAGTGACACTCAAATTGGGAAGGCTACACTACAGAATGGGGAAGGAACAATAGTAACATATTTACATGTATATGGTAATCAGACATTAATTTTGCAGGGGGGTATTTAGTATTCATCACCACACACACACTGACTTGTAGTAGTTGCTAGTCTGTTTGGACTCACAGTACTTCAGTATTCTGCCTTTCCCTATTAAAGCAACTCCCACACAGAGATCCATTGAGCTCTTTCTCTCACACCCTTCAAAGAGTTCAAACATCAATTTTTGATTCTTGAACCCAAGGAAAGAGTACTACTATGGAGAAAGTGAAAATGCATTCTAGTGGTACTACAGATCTGAAGAAGATCAGAAACAGTAATAACATGATGAGGGACTATGGTAAGTTGTTGTCACCGTGGCCAGAAAGAAACTACAGATGCAGCTTTTGCAAGAAAGAGTACAAGTCAGCTCAAGCTCTTGGGGGGCATATGAATGTTCACAGGAGAGACAGGGCTAGAATGAGGCTGTCTTCTCCTTCTTCATCGGTCGTCGAAAACAGTACTCCTCTTGTCATCAACACCACAAACCCTTACCCTAATCACACCATCGCCTCATCTTCCTCTTCTGCTTCTCCTTCTTCTTCCTTAGCCTGCCAGTTGTCATCGCCTTGTAATATGATGACTCAGTACTGTCCCTTTTCTTCACCGTCTTCCGCCTCCATTACAGATGAAGAAAAGGTTGCCATGGTTCCTCAGTTGTACTCACAACATCCTCTAATGAAAACAAGAGATTTTGGGATCGATTTGAACAAAAGGGCTCCGGTTGTTGAACTTAGTGAGCAGCTACCGGCTGTTGTCATGACAAAAAGAAACAGTTATTCTCTGGTTTGGATGAAGGAAGAGGAAAAAGATGATCATCTGGACTTGGAGCTTAGGTTAGGTTTCTCTAGGTAGACATTCATCACCTTTATATTGTTTTTCTTTCAGACCAAGCTCGTTTTTTAACTTTTGCACTTCTGGGTAGTACTGTGTTTTGTTTAATTAAGCTTCTTTGGTAATGTCGTGCATGGTTTCATTCTCATGATGACCTCGAATCCGTGGAGCAAGAATAAATTAAATGCAATAATTGGGATTTCGGAATTGTTTGCGATGAAGTTCATTCATTCTGTTCTTATTTAAACATAGGTTTTTTTTTTTTTTTTTTTTAAAAAAAACTTTACTCTTCGATCAAACATTCGGATAGATGTCGTCCCTAAGCGGAACTCAGAGGTCGATAAACTCAAAAGTTTGTATCTTGCATTGATAGTACGACTCTGACGTTCATCTTGATCATCTCTCTGCTGGTAAGCTATGCTCACAGGAAAAAAATGTTAAAAACCAGGAGAGATTAATTTCCAAATTGAAAAAAAATTCATGAATGAAATAACAAAACCAGCTTTCTCAAAGTCAGATTGGCTGAAATTTTACTACGGTAGTCCACTGTAGTTGCTATGGCTGGAAAGTAACAGTAAGTAGTATGGTGGTTGCTGTTATAAGATAAAGAAAAAAAAAAAAAAAAACTATGGGGTAAATCATCAGTCTCATAGAAGCATGATTTAATAAGGTTTATAATATACTCCTTTACAAGCTTAAACTAAACTAAAGCTATATGGATCCAATCGAAACTGATTAATCATCAAGCGGTCATTCAGTCAACTTGAGATAGATGATACGTAGCCCATATTATGCTCATGTCATATGTACCCAATAAGAACAATTTGGTCCAAAAAAACTCAAACTAATGTTTGTCTAATAATTACTGACATGACTCATAAATGTGGACCACATCAACACCATCGATCTATCACCAATTTGAACCAAGTCAACATATAATTCTTCAGTTGGAATATAAATGAAACTTTTTTTTTTTTTTTTGGGTGCATTTTTTATAACCCTTTTGCAGTTTGCATGCAGTACTTGTAGAAAGCTTAAAGCAGCCCAAACAGCAGAGAAAAATGTTATGATGAAGAAAGAAAGCATTAAAGCTAAGTTGATCAGAGAAGGCATATGTGCCAATGCATGCTCCAGGGCGAATTACTTGAGTCTTTCAACCACTTCATTACTCAACCAGGCTAAAATGGACTTTTTTTTGTTTTTGTTTTTTGACGAATAAAGGAGTACGTACAAACCATTAAGACCATTAAATTCTTTCAAGAAAAAAGTAAGAAGACATTCTCAGTGATGAATTTTCCACACTGGAATTCTTGAAAGATGCGTATTTGCATATGTGTCTGAGAAATTAAGGAGAGAGTCAGTCCAATGATGAAAAGCTATTGCAGGTTATAGCTAGGTAGACAGCAATATATTCAGAGAGACTGAAGTGAGGTTTTGAAGTACAACACAATATTTATTATATATACTATTGGTTGCACACAATATTCTTGTATTGAGGGATATACATGGATGGATGTGTTTGTAATTTCCAAGGTGGTATTCTTTCTGAGCTGCAAGTTTATGCATGTTCCCAACAAAGGGTATAATATCAGTGGCATGATGACATTTTCCGTTTTTAGTAACCCATTTATTTTTAGGTCACTTCTTCACTCCCAAATAAGTTGAGATTTCATTAATTTAGTTTCAAGTTTCAACCCCCTCCTCTCTCTCGATCTTCACCCCCCTTAGAACAGCTCCTACAGTTCAAACTGCATCTTCTGATCATCACTCATCATTCCTCTTCATCATCAATTCATGCATTCATCTAGTATAAGTAGTATAGAGTAGTAGTTAGTAGTTACTCAATCAGAAGCTATCCATTATTACAAATTAACTCTGTGATAATTAATTTACTACATATTATTTGGTCAAAGTGTAATATGTCTTCTTAGTTGATAGTTGTCACACACACACACACACACAGTTTTGAAATTGGAACTGAAGGTGGACACTGAATTAAATGTGAAAACAAGAGTCTAGAGCGGAGATGAGGTCCCCCCCACACCTCGATCCTATAGGTAGCATGCAGCTAAATTAAGAGAGTTTGAAAAATATTATGTATAAAAAAGAAGAGAAATTCTTGGGGAAAGAAGATGTGAATCTGCCAAAACTGCATGTTTTGGTGAAAGGGGAGAATGGTTAGTGTTACGTTTGCAGTGGGTGCGAGAAAAATCAAACGTCATTGCTCACTCACAATTTGCGGTTGGTTGCATTATATCTGCATATAATAATATAATGGTAATTTTACAAAATTCTTCCCTTTTTTTTCTTTTTTTTTTTTTTTTCCTTCTGTACGTAGTTTCAAAATTTGAAGTGTATGTTGCTTTCTCTGCTCCAAACTTTAATAGTCCTCCTGAATCCTGACCATGCAATGGGAGGGTCTCCAATGCAATCTAGAATAAAGTTGGAAACTATGCTAATTGTGTAACTGATTTCATACTTTAGATCAAATAAATACAGTAGAACGTCGATAAAGTAATACTTGATAAAGTAATAATTTATAACAATTAATAATTTTCTCCGGTTCCAACTTGAGACTAGTACAAAAAGTGACAAAAATCGATAAAATGATAAGATAATAATGATTCAGAAAATCTCCTATATATCTATAGGTCCCAACAATAATGTAAATTAATAAATACCTTAAATGTCAAAAAAAAAAATACTAATATCTAAGGAAGATTTAGTAAAATATGAGTTTATTGATACTTGTTTTTTCTTGAAATTTAAATCCAATAAAATTTCATCCTTGTCTCATTACCCTTGAGTGCTCTGATATTGTATTCTCAAATTCTTTTCGCGTGACTATTGCCAAAGGCAGTGAATCATCATCACCTTCATCCCCAATTGAATTATCTCCAAGAACACTGGTTACAATATCCTCAAATGATTTGACCTTCGTAGGGTCATCATTTTTACTTGAATAATCCACCAACTGATTGACATTCATCTTATTAATTTGAGTTTATTGTTTAAAAGAGTTGCATTCCTTGCTTGTTTAGGATCGTAAAGAAACGATGGAAAATTACGTAATATAGTAGGTTTTTAACGAAAAAATTCTTTAAATTAATTTTATCAATAAACTAATAATTTATTAATTTATCGATTATTTAATAATTTACTAAATTAATAAAATTTGGTTGTCCCAACACTATTAATTTATAGAAGTTCTAGTATAATCCTATTACATCAAATAAAAGAAAGTTGGTAACTATGCTAATTGTGTAAATGTCACAATCTAGATCAAATAAATAATCCCATTACATCAAATAAAAGAGAGAGGGAAAAAGATAACAAACAAGCCATATGCGCGCATAATCCTATCATCACATCAAAATAAATAAATAAATAAAGAAGCCATACATATGCAGCCGGCAATCACAAGGGGCCAAGATCAGCGACGACGATGACATGCTCTAAACTGGTGGTGGCGATGGATGACTCCGGCTGTCGCGGCTGGTGTTGGCAATCAATGGCTCGAACTCGGAAACATGATCGAATGAGGAGAATAACACATGTGAGCCCGAAAAGCAAAGAGACGAAAGCCAAGATTGTAAGTACAAAACAAAGCAAATATATGTAGAGGAATTTGAGGTCGGATAATTTGGTGGAGTCAGCCCCGAAAATACAAAAGTTTCTTTTTTTATATGTAATGTGGAAGCCTACCAGCTTAGATACAAAAGTATCCCTCCAAGCCTGGGATGTCTCGGCAGCTTCACTTTTCAAAAGCTCTAAAATTTGGGACGGGTATTGACAAAATTTACCTTTCATATGAACAAGTCAAATTTTGCCAACTCGTCCGCCACATGATTCTGATTTCTACTGGCATGAACTACTTTTGCCTGCCATCTGAGATTTAGCAAACCTCTAATTTTACAAAAGATATTACTATTTACATTGACGGTGTCTCTATTCAATAAGAATTGTATCGCTTCTATGCTATTCAACTCCAAAATGATATTACGAAAACCGAGTTCCCAGGCAATTAGGAGGCCGAAAAATACAGAAGTTTCTGAATGTTTAACTCATTAGGAATATGACCGTACTTGCGGGGCAAGAAAAGAATGAATAGGAATAAATATTTTAATTACTTTATCATATATGATTTGTTTTTAAGGGAAAATGTTGCACAAGAGAATGACATGTCGGCTTTCACTTTTTCCTGACAGCTATATATTTTAATAGTGTATATAGATTGAAAGAGAGCTGACATTATTTATTAAGAAAAAAATTTGAAATCAAGTAATTAATTTGCCTTCAATCCTAACCCGACTTATATTTTAAAAAAATGTCGGGTATGTGATACTTGTTGTAGAGTAGAGCATTCTAGATTGTATATTGCTTTGAAACATATTACATTGTTGTATAATTTTGACTTGATACATCGTAATGTCGGTAGTTCTTACCACATACAGTCTAAGTCTGGAGCTCATTAATTTCTCATTATTATCTATGATCATAGCCGAGCCACTTGGGTGTTTTTTAAGTGTTATAAGTCTGAACCAAAATATTATCTGCTGTTGTTTTTCAGTTTGGTAATAACTGCTCAATACTAGAATAAAAGTAATTCAAACTGATAATAATCTTAAATCTAGTCATTTTCTTTTATAAACCACTTTTTTTTATTATAGAATCGAGAAACAAAGAAGTTCTCCACACTCACCTCGCTAAATAGCGTGATAGAGTGAAAACATCAACACAGTTTAAACATCGCTAGAACATTGTGATTTTATGCAAACTTGACAGCCATTTTTGGGGGAATGCATGTTTGTTGTTGCATTTTTAATTAATCACGATACTTTGTGTTGAGTAATCAAACAAACTATGAAATTTTATTAGGTAAAAAACCTTCATAACATCATTTTCGTAGTTTTGGGTCTCTTCTATGCATATGTTCTTAGGCTCATGATAAAATTGTATCTCGAGGGAAGTCGCATAAGTTTATGATTTGGAGCGTAAGATTATTCAAAGTTCAAGGGATGTTAAATTTTTGAAAATGTGATTCCACATACATTGGTTCAAAGATCGACTAATAACATGATCACACTAAATGTCAGATTTCATTTTCCAAAGATTACAGCTGATGATTCTGTTGCAGTGATATTGGATGATGATCTGTCATAGTTTTTTCAAACAAAATCATCCGTGCATACATTGTCGATCCCAATATAACATCGAGTTTCGCTTGAGCAATCTTCATCATTACTTGTTTCTACTTCCCCGATTCAACTCTCAATCAAGAGATCTAGACAAGTTTTTTGAGCTCTTTCTAAATATATGATTACACTTTGACCTTCTCATTCCTTCCTAACAATATAACATAGCCTATCTCTCTATCGGCGAACTCGATGGTACACTACATATCTCAAAATTTGTGTTATTATAGATTTTCCAAGTCTCCCATTGTTTTGTTAGCAGTCATTTCTTCAGAAGATAAGCCTACTTATTTTGTACAAATAGTTTGACGTGCACATTTGGGGATGATGTGGTTGGTGAAATTTCTACTTTGAAAGGAAATAAAACTTGAACTTTAGAATCTTTTTCTCTTGAAAAGTGAGTTACTGATTCTAAATAGGTGTTACGAGATCTAGCACAATCACGATATAAGCACCGAGCAATACCAAGCACACTTGGTAGCAAAGGGATATACGCAGGTTAAGGAAATTGACTTTCACTAAACCTTTACTTGTGTAGGTAAATTTGTTACTGTTTAATGCCTTCCACGCATTACATTGATGGTTAGTCGTGAAACACCATTATGAACATTTCTTCCAAATCAACAAAATACAAAATTATAATTAAGAAACTAAAGAAGTTTACACAAAAGGCAAAAGGGTTGATGCTATATGCCTAATTCTATAATCAATCAAAAGGGGGCTACTTTTTCCACAATATAACACTACTAATCCAAAAGATTTTGAAGAGATGGAAATTTTTAGATTTAAAGTAGGTTGGAGAAATAAGAAAACTGACCCAAATTATAATGAACATTGCAAATCGAGCTTATACAAAGCCATTTATCAAACATCCTAGATGATTAATCGTGGAAATGAATCATTTTCAAACATGAATATGAAAAACGAAGCTGCCATATTCTCAGGGGTCTTGGAAAAAAAAACTTCACGAATATGAAAAACAAGCAAGAAATACCGAATTATGAGAGAATGACACCCACTTGTTCATATGTACTATTATTAACCTAAATGATCTTCACAAAAATAATCATTTATTCTCAAACTCGATTTCTTATGTGTAAAACATGTGAGTTGGGTCTAGGGACAATTTTATCATTTTATATTTTAAAGGTTTTTAAATTTTTTAAGCGTTATAAATCTGAACCAAAATATTATCTACTGTTGTTCTTCAGTTAGGTAATCACTGCTCAATACTAGAATAAAAGTAATTCAAACTAATAATAATCTTGAATCTAGTCATTGTCTTTTATAAACCACTTCTTTTATTATAGAATCGAGAAACAAAAAAGTTCTCCACACTCACCTCGCCAAATAGAGTGATAGAGCAAAAAACATCAACACAGTTTAAACATCGCTAGAACATTGTTTTTTTTTTTTTGCTAACTTGACAGCGATTTTTGGGAGAATGCATGCTTGTTGTTGCATATTTGATTAATTACGATACTTTGTGTTGAATAATCAAACAACCTTTGAAATTTTATTGGGTCAAAAACCTTCATAACATCATTTTCGTAGTTTTGGGTCTCTTCTATGCATATGTTCTTAGGCTCATGATAAAATTGTATCTCGAGGGAAGTCGCATAAGTTTATGATTTGGAGCGTAAGATTATTCAAAGTTCAAGGGATGTTAAATTTTTGAAAATGTGATTCCACATACATTGGTTCAAAGATCGACTAATAACATGATCACACTAAATGTCAGATTTCATTTTCCAAAGATTACAGCTGATGATTCTGTTGCAGTGATATTGGATGATGATCTGTCATAGTTTTTTCAAACAAAATCATCCGTGCATACATTGTCGATCCCAATATAACATCGAGTTTCGCTTGAGCAATCTTCATCATTACTTGTTTCTACTTCCCCGATTCAACTCTCAATCAAGAGATCTAGACAAGTTTTTTGAGCTCTTTCTAAATATATGATTACACTTTGACCTTCTTATTGCTTCCTAACAATATAACATAGTCTATCTCTCTATCGGCGAACTCGATGGTACACTACATGCCTCAAAATTTGTATTATTATAGATTTTCCAAGTCTCCCATTGTTTTGTTAGCAGTTATTTCTTCAGAAGATAAGCCTACTTATTTTGTACACATAGTTTGACGTGTACATTTGGGGATGATGTGGTTGGTAAAATTTTCGCTTTGAAAAGAAATAAAACTTGAACTTTAGAATCTTTTTCTTCTAAAAAGTGAGTTACTGATTCTAAATAGGTGTTACGAGATCTAGCACAATTACGATATAAGCACCGAGCAATACCAAGCATACTTGGTATCAAAGGGATATACGCATGTTAAGGAAATTGATTTTCACTGTACCTTTACTTGTGTAGGTAAATATGTTACTGTTTAATGCCTTCCACGTGATACATCGATGGTTAGTCATGAAACACTATTATGAACATCTCTTCCAAATCGGTAAAACACAAAATTATAATTAAAATACTAAAGAAGTTTACACAAAAGGCAAAAGGGTTGATGCTATATGCCTAATTCTATAATCAATCAAAAGGGGGCTACTTTTTCCACAATATAACACTACTAATCCAAAAGATTTTGAAGAGATGGAAATTTTTAGATTTAAAGTAGGTTGGAGAAATAAGAAAACTGACCCAAATTATAATGAACATTGCAAATCGAGCTTATACAAAGCCATTTATCAAACATCCTAGATGATTAATCGTGGAAATGAATCATTTTCAAACATGAATATGAAAAACGAAGCTGCCATATTCTCAGGGGTCTTGGAAAAAAAAACTTCACGAATATGAAAAACAAGCAAGAAATACCGAATTATGAGAGAATGACACCCACTTGTTCATATGTACTATTATTAACCTAAATGATCTTCACAAAAATAATCATTTATTCTCAAACTCGATTTCTTATGTGTAAAACATGTGAGTTGGGTCTAGGGACAATTTTATCATTTTATATTTTAAAGGTTTTTAAATTTTTTAAGCGTTATAAATCTGAACCAAAATATTATCTACTGTTGTTCTTCAGTTAGGTAATCACTGCTCAATACTAGAATAAAAGTAATTCAAACTAATAATAATCTTGAATCTAGTCATTGTCTTTTATAAACCACTTCTTTTATTATAGAATCGAGAAACAAAAAAGTTCTCCACACTCACCTCGCCAAATAGAGTGATAGAGCAAAAAACATCAACACAGTTTAAACATCGCTAGAACATTGTTTTTTTTTTTTTGCTAACTTGACAGCGATTTTTGGGAGAATGCATGCTTGTTGTTGCATATTTGATTAATTACGATACTTTGTGTTGAATAATCAAACAACCTTTGAAATTTTATTGGGTCAAAAACCTTCATAACATCATTTTCGTAGTTTTGGGTCTCTTCTATGCATATATTCTTAGCCTCATGGTAAAATTTTATCTCGAGGGAAGTCTGATAAGTTTATGATTTGGAGCGTAAGATTATTCATAGTTCAAGGGATGTTAAATTTTTGAAAATGTGATTCCATATACATTGGTTCAAAGATCGACTAATAATATGATCACACTAGATGTCAGATTTCATTTTCCAAAGATTGCAGCTGATTTTTATGTTTCAGTGATATTGGATGATGATCTATCATAGCCTTGTCAAACAAAATCATCTGTGCATATATTGTTGATGCCAATATAACATCGAGTTTCGTTTGAGCAATCTTCATCATTAATTGTTTCTACTTCCCCGATTCAACTCTCAATCAAGAGATCTAGACAAGTTTTTTGAGCTCTTTCTAAATATATGATTACACTTTGACCTTCTCATTCCTTCCTAACAATATAACATAGCCTATCTCTCTATCGGCGAACTCGATGGTACACTACATATCTCAAAATTTGTGTTATTATAGATTTTCCAAGTCTCCCATTGTTTTGTTAGCAGTCATTTCTTCAGAAGATAAGCCTACTTATTTTGTACAAATAGTTTGACGTGCACATTTGGGGATGATGTGGTTGGTGAAATTTCTACTTTGAAAGGAAATAAAACTTGAACTTTAGAATCTTTTTCTCTTGAAAAGTGAGTTACTGATTCTAAATAGGTGTTACGAGATCTAGCACAATCACGATATAAGCACCGAGCAATACCAAGCACACTTGGTAGCAAAGGGATATACGCAGGTTAAGGAAATTGACTTTCACTAAACCTTTACTTGTGTAGGTAAATTTGTTACTGTTTAATGCCTTCCACGCATTACATTGATGGTTAGTCGTGAAACACCATTATGAACATTTCTTCCAAATCAACAAAATACAAAATTATAATTAAGAAACTAAAGAAGTTTACACAAAAGGCAAAAGGGTTGATGCTATATGCCTGATTCTTTAATCAATCAAAAGGGGGCTACTTTTTCCACAATATAACGCTACTAATCCAAAAGATTTTGCAGAGATGGACATTTGTAGATTTAAAACAGATTGGAGAAATAAGGAAACTGACCCAAATTATCATGAACATTGCATACCGAGCTAATACAAAGCCATTTATCAAACATCCTAGATGATTAATCGTGGAAATGAAGCATTTTCTAACACGAATATGAAAAATGAAGATGCCTTATTCTCTGGGGTCTTGCAAGAAACAAGTTCACGAATATGAAAAACAAGCAAGAAATACCAAATTATGAGAGAATGACACCCACTTGTTCATATGTACTATCATTAACCTAAATGATCTTCACAAAAATAATCATTTATTCTCAAACTCGATTTCTTATGTGTAAAACATGTGAGTTGGGTCTAGAGGCAATTTTATCATTTTATATTTTAAAAGTTTTTAAATTTTTAATCTTTTATTATTTTATGTTTTAATGATTTTCTTCTTATACTCCCTAACTTGTATATGTAGGTACTAGTATAATTACTAAATTTGAAGAAACAATTTACCTTTTGTATTTCAACTTAGAGGTTTAAAAAAATACAACGTTAAAGAAGACATGTATTTATCTTTGTCATAGAATTCAATGATTGTTTATATAGTTTAGCCATCAATAAATAAACAATAATAATTACTAAAAAAATAGTGTAAACCAAATTTACAGAAATTCATCGTTATAGACTAATTAAATTAACATTTTTTCCTGTTTCAAATGATTGTCTAAATTTTATATTATTTTTATTACAATGAATAAAATAATTATTTTAGTCTAGATCGAGTGGAATTCATATTTAGTAACTTACTTATGACTTACACGAAGTCTATGAGGAAAGATTTGTTTTAGCATATTTTTTTTTCAGATTTTTTTCTTTTTGTATAAGATGATAAACTATCAATTTTTCATGTTTATATTAACTCGTTTATTTCTTCATTTTTTTATTTTTTTTATTTTTTATAGTCTATAAAATAAAAAGGTAAATTTATTGTTAAATTTTTTAATTATAAGAGTACCAACATGTACAAGTCAGGAAGTATAAGAAGAAAAATCGTCAAATATAAAGAATGAAAAAATTAAAATAAAAGAATTACCCCTAGACCCAACTTACATACTTTGCAAGTGAAAATTTGAGTATAAAAAAATATTTTTAAAGATCATATAGTATTTTTATCGTTATGAGAAGTAGTAAAGAGAAATAGAATGAAATAGAAAAAAATGACTAAAATGTTAAAATGGATCATTTTGTTATTTTTACATATTTTAGGAGTTATTTTAAGAATTTATTGGGTTGTTTTTATTAAAAAAACGAAAATCCGTTAAATTTAATGAAAATCGGGCCAATTTGACGAAATTGACAAAAATTTCAAATATGAAAGATAAAATTAACAAACCAAAAATTAATAGGGTAAAAAAAATGACGTCTGAAACTAAAGTTTTGAGTATAACTACCATTTTTTTCGTGAAACACCAATTATACGTCATTATGTCTAATTTCATGAAGACGAAAGGACTGAGGAGGTGTATATAAAAGTTTTGAATGGACAATATTTTTATTTTCGTTTTTAACTTAAATTTGATAAATGTATTTTAAAAAGTATTTTGAGTGAAAACTAAAAAAATTATTTAAATAATTTTTTAAATAAATTAATATTATTTATCTCCACCATTAGACTACCTCCATTATTCGCCGTACCACGACTCGCTGCCCGCCAATATTTTATGTCCCTCTTACTTCGTCATATTTTCAATATTTGTCACATTTTATCACGAGGAACTTAGTCAATATATAGGTTCTCTTACAAACCATCAGTGTCTTATTTATTTATTTTTTTGGCCCCTCCCCACAATCCATATCCTTCGCCCTTCGGAAACGTGATAGAACTTGCACAGGAACATATAGAACAGCTAATCTACTGTCTACTCTGCATATAAACTATTACAACTTAAATATAAAACCTTACAAAGTTTCTGAAATTTTACAAATCATCAGTCCAAGCCTTCAAAAGAAAAGAAAATCCTATCTCCTAACTTCAGCTTAGAATAACAGCCAGCCAATCTCGTTACCTCGTTCATATGTGTGTTTGAGCTATGCACCAACAATTCGAAGTTGAGAAACCTTAGCCTTCAGCTTAGAGCAATAGCCAGCCACTCTCGTCACCTCCTTAAGAAACTAAAGAAAAGGTTAGATTTATTCAGGTCCGCGATACTTCCAGATATTTGACCAGCTCCTATATATTATGCGCCACTTATTCAAGCATAGGATATGGATCACTTTGTAGACATTAAGATTATCATTGGACGCTGAACGCTTCAATCTACCGCTGCTATAAAATTTCAACCGGAAAGTTCATCATTCATCTGGTTTTCACATTCAGTATCTTCCAAATCACTCTAGCTATATATGGTGATGAAAATCAACTTTGGGAATTAATATTGCGAGCTGTGTCTATCTCGAGCCTCAACTGGACACAAAATGGTTTTACCTATCCGTAACAGAAATGAGGAAATTTTGCCCGATTCTTGAAAACACAGAGTGTTAGGTTGATTTTTAAAACACCGAATACCATCAACACACGTAACATATTAATCACTATTTTGGAGCATTAGTATGTTATCATCTCATTATTCAAGCAAGAAAGCAAAATTCTGACTCAAATAATTAGTCATCTAAACGAAACAAAACAAGTCAAATCATTTGAACCTATAACGAATTGTCTATCTAAAACAGGATTATAGTTGTACTGAGAATAAAGGAACTCACCAGAGGCAATTCCTTAGAGAAAAATGTGATATTGTAGTTGACTATTTGGTAGCACCAAGCCAAGTTTTCATTAGAGTTACTCCTTCTGTTCCAAAATTATTGTCCAGTTTGATATTTCACTTTTAGTTTAATTTGAACTAAAAATAAAAACCCAAATTGGACAATAATTATGGGACGGAGGGAGCATCAGGGTAGCAGTAAATGAACATCATAAATTTGAAAATTCAAGAGTTGGGAATATTTAAAAGGTTGCACCGTACTTCTAATTTCAATGTCGTACTTTTGTTTGGCCAAAGTATCTTAAACCAATCACTAACATTAGGTTTGAATTCTAAATTAATGAAACAATCTTTTTTTTTTTTTTACACGAAAGAACCATTTAATGCATATTGGCTCGCATGAAACTGATGAAATACAATCACTCTTTATAACAAGAAATACTAATTATGCCGTGATCTAATTATTGTCTAATGGTCTAACCTCAACTACTGGTGAAACACACCTGTGTTGATAATTTGATATCCACCCGTTCCAGACTTTTAATAGTACTACAAGTGGAGAGAACTGAAGAAAAAGGAGTATGTATGGGTGTAACCTACGTTTATATATAATAATCAAACGACGGCATTGCTCATTAGCATTTATAATAATATGATGATACTGTGGATAGTACTGGATATCTTTGTGAATGGATCTAGCTTTTGATACAGGACTGAATCAAGAAAACAACGCCACAAACGATCCAGAAGATTACCAGACATATATGCCAATGGAAAAGCATGCCTCCCTCCAGTATATATGTCCTACAATTTTGAAGTCGCTAACATGTGCATGCAGCAGAAACCGACCTACAAAACTAATCGCAAGTCCAATCTCATTATTTTCATGCATTCTTGTCTCTTGTTGCAATTAACTAATGGCACACTTTCATTAACTACTATGCATCCTGAAAAAAAAAACAAGGTTAATACAATATATGAGTTATAATATGGAAAAAAAATAAAATAAAATAAAGTTAACGGATGAACCGGCAGAGATGAGGACATATAAGGTGCACGGATTCCTCGAATAATCTAATTTCTCTCATATCATTCTCTAAAGGTTGAGATTATGTGTGACTGAATCGACAATTATGCAACTAATAATTAATTAGTCTCTTGCTTTTATGCACCCGCCAAGCTTTGCCTGTTTTGCTTTAAAAAAAAAACTTTTATTAACAATTTGATACCATTTCAAAAAAATAAAAAAGAAAAAAAAAAGAAGAATTATTTGTACTTCGAAGTTCGAACAGAAAGCGATCAGAATTAGACTTGGACCGGGTACCCAACTCATGATCAAGTCCTTCCGTTCGTACAGTTAAATCAATTTATGAACCCAAAAACTTTCCACCGATTCTTTTTTTAATTTTTTTTTTGAGAAACAAAATGATTAACAGTGTCAAAAATTTTCGCATTGCCTTTTTTTTTTTTTTTTTGTTGGAGTCTAACTCATAATTTGCTATATTTTGAAAACGGATCGGAGCGGACGGTCAAATCCGTTAGACCCGAAAATCAGAGACCTTTTAGGTCGGATTTTAGGAAATAACCAGTTAATTTAAAAACCACTCAAACCCTATCAAATGACTCAAATCTGGGCAAAACTGAGTTCGACCGGAACTTGTACCGGTTGAACCGGAATTTTGTAAATTTGAAAAAAATATTTTTTTAATATTGTTAGGGCCGATTTTTATTAGTTTTTGATGAACCAATAACCCATTTAAATTGCTGGTTCACCTTTCGATCCGGTTTTCAAAACATAAATTTGTAATTTCGAGCTCATTTTTTGACTCTCTCACACAATTATCTGATTTTATAGAATACTTACAACAAACAAATTCAGTCGGCCGTTACAAGTGATAAATATAGATTTCTTTAATTTAATTATTTGTATGTATCTTATCATATCGTATAACTGAATTTAGTTATTCTTTATCATCAATTGTACAGTATGAAAAACTTACTCCATTTTAAAAGACCTTCTCTCCTGAAAGAAATTAGACCCTTTTAACTATTTATGGTTTTCATTGATTGTTACATCTTTTGATAATTTTTGTAGCTTAATGTGTAGTTCAACAACCAATTGATTAATTGTTTTTATCTTTGAATAGAAATTGATTAGAGATCTTAAATAACTTGGACTTGGAGTACATGGTCCAGTCACTCAGGTCAAGTTCTTCCATCTCATGATGAAGAACTCAAAAGCTTTTACTTATTTCTCAAATAGATTTTTTTTTTTTTGATTATATAATAAGATACATCAATTTGGAGGGAAAACAACAACGACCAGAATTTTGCTGTTATATAATAATTGAAATATTAAGCCGGTTCCAAATTTCTTTAAATGGTAAAATCACGTTTTCGATTAAACTATTCAAAAAAAAGTATGTATACAAATACGTGCATACTTTACTCTTAAATTCAATAATAATAATAATAATAATAATAATAAAGCGGCCGGGACGGCTCATTCCTTTTGTCCATCTCCTTCATTTTCAACTGCCACATTTGGCCACATTTACACATGAACCCGTCATGGAAAAGTTTAGTAGCAGCAGGCAGCAGCGATCAAGGAAAACATGATCGGCCCAGCTAGAAAAATGATTTATATAAACGTTGTTACCAAAATTATTTAGCATATAATTTGAGGACAGAAATAATATTAATTAATTTGAGTATGGTACTCCCTCCAATCCTTATTATAAGGCATTCTGATTTCGTTTTGTCCTTTTAATTGGAAAAAAAAATCTTGAAAATATATTTTCACATTCGTTGTGTTCTCCTAATTACAATAAAATATTTTTAAGATTTTTATTTCAATTAAAAGGACATCTTAGATGAAACTTAGGACGAAATCAAAATACCTTATAATAAAGATCAGAGGGAGTACTTCTTTGTTAAGTCTTAAGTTTCAATCGATCCATAACGGATAGGACTTTGTCAAATTGAAAATATATGATCACGTAATTTGATCGATCCTAGAAGACTTATTCATGTTTAAAATTTCACCAGCTCATTTGAGGACAAGACCAAAGAATACGAATTACAAACACTTTTTCAGCCAATAGATTTGGCAACATTGTGTCATTTAATTAATTCAGTTTTTTTTTTCTTACTACTTTGATTCGTCTTGTGTTCCTTTCGAACTACTCACTCAAATTCAGACCTTTTTTTGGTCAGGTTTTTTCGCTTTTAATAGTTTACACGCATATTTTATTCACTGATTATCCTTTAATGTTCAGATTTAATGATGCCTCTGATGCCCCTTTCCACCTCAATAAATCCTTGTCCTGAACTAGAGTCGCCATATCCAACAAATTTATGTTGTGTCTAAAAGTCACTCCAATTACCTCATCCCATAAAAAGTAAATCAGGCCTCCCCAAGATAATCGCGCTGTGGAGATTTTTTTAGCAGGAAATAGAAAAGTTAAAAGGAAACATGCATGGACATGAGTTTCATTCGGTGAAATGTAGTTCAGTCACAAAACCAATATTTCATTTCTTACTATTACTTCCGTCCTAAAAAAAAAAAGTCTAAATTGAGTTTTCAAATTAGTATTAAAAACAGTATAAAACTTAAAATTCAATGTGGATTATTTTTGTGGAACGGAGGGAGTATTTCCTAGCTAAAAGAAATATACACTCGATTAACTTGTTTTTTTATGCTTGTCGCAGATCACTAACTGAGTCATTAATAAATCAATCTGAAACTTTTTTTATGTACCTCTCGTAAATCTTTAAATAAATCTGACTAGGATATACAGCATGCCATACTACTACCACTTCCATGAAATTTCAGTGGTTTAGAAGGGGGAAAAAGAAGATAACTTTCCTTCTAATGTTGTTCTTAGCAAAGTAAAGGGCCAAAAAGGGATGTAAAAGAGTGCTTTTTATCCCAGCAAATTAACTGGTTTTTAACTAAAACCTCCTTTAACACTTAGTACTAAAGATAGCATAAAAATATCTGTAATTTGTTAGAATAGTCTCAGTAAAATAAACTTAATTGATTATTCTGGCAGGGATTGATTTAGATGCGTCTGAGCTCACGAGTTGATCAATGTTCAGAGCGGTTGTTTTCCAAATTTAATTTTTCCCTCTACAAATAAGCTTCGTACGAATTAAACATTAGTTAATTTTGTCACAAAATCTAGCTTATAGGTACAATTAATTATTATTTGTGACACATAGGTTTTGATAGGGAAATAATTACGGGGTGATGGTGACTGTGATGACTCGGGAGGGTGCTATACGCTCAATTCGGTCTTGCCTTCGTGACGCCATTAAGCACTTGAATGTTTTTTCAAAATCGACAAAACAAAAAACAACAAAATTAGTTTCCACATTTTCTCTTCCATCATCAGTTAATTAATTACTATATTATATATCATCATCTAATTAGCCAAGAAACAACCCAACTCTCCTTCCCTGTCTGCTTATAATTCTATAATTTGTTAGATTAATCTAACTTCTAATATTGTAATTTTTTTTTCTCATTCTACATTACTCCAACAATATGTTCGACAGTTCTAATTAAACCCGCTGCCTACAACTCATCTTATACCAGTTACAAATTTTCTTACATCAATAAGAGTCGACCGCAGTTTAATTGAATGTCTTATAAGGGTTTTTTCGAATGATCGAATAAAATTGATACCTAAGTCTGAGGATACTATATGGTCTGTGGTTAAACTTAGCATTTCTGGCAGGACGCATACAACAACATTAATTTAATAACACTTGTTAATTTGTTGGATATATATATAAAAAAAAAGTTGAATATTTTAATAAAATCAATTATTAAAAAAATGAAGAACCACCCGTGTGAAGAATATACATGTGAGATCCTCGTATCTACTGTGCTTCCATTTGGAGAGATACGATAAACATGAGCAAGTGACTAATATATATTTACACTTACCAAATCATATAAACACATACCTTGCAAAAAATTAAAAGAAAATACAGAAAAAGGAGCAAACTAATAAAAACATGTACATCAAAAGGGTTAGTTGGAATTGCATGCTTAATCAATCCAGCCTTGTCCAGCTGACTCATCTTCAATTGACACTTCTCTTAGTCTAAATAGTTTTTCAAAAAGTCGTATTACCATAAAATTAATATTAATACAATACCATTTCAATCTTCTTCTGCTTGGTTTATTCATTTGGAAGATATATAACGCAATTTTCTTTTATGTTTTTGAATAACGATGAATGGATTAGTTAAGCAAATGATATATTTTCTTGCATAATACAAAAACGCAACTCAAAATTTACAGAAACACTTATCCTGGGGGATTACAATGGCTTTCCGTCCCACCGTTAGGTGTTAATCCCTGGTTAGAGCATGATGTAATTGAGGTTTCGTACACATATCATGTACTTGTCGGACTCTAAGCATTTACGCCTCTTCTTTTGAAAAAAAAAAAAAAAATACAAAAACACTTATCCTGAGAGAAAACACCACGAATTCGCTTTGTATCTATTATATATTATGATATGTATATAACTAAAGGATTAGTAGTTAGATATTTTTCTCAACAAATATTTACATAAAAGAAGAAACCTGTTTCCTCTTTCATTTTATTTTATTTTATTAGTTGTCTAAAGACTAATGAAAAAGTACAAGAAAGCGATACGAACTATTAATAACTAATAAATAACTAATTGGACATGATAGTTAAATTAATGGCAAAAAGGTAGATCCATTCGCGGAGAAATTCAGCCGGCCGGCCTTAAGTAGAATGAGTCTTGCATACATTTACAAAGCCACCTTAGACGAGTAAAGATCAGTTCATTCATATATACCTTAATAATTGTCTCCTTCTTCCCTTCAAACACCAAACTTTTTTTGATCAATTCAGCATCCACACACTCAGCCAAATCAAATTCACAAAAGTTTCAATCCAACCTTTTTAATTTAATCCTGACTTAGATTATCCTCCATGATCATGACCACTTCCTCTTTATAAAAACCCTTTCACTTGTTCTTCCCCAAACCCTTCTTCAATCCACACTCAATTCACCACAGACAAATTCTAAATCCAAAACAAAGCTAGATTATATTTCACTCGCTAGCTATTTAGTTTTTGTATTTAAATTAGTGTCATGGAATCCAACAATCAAGAAGACTTTGTGAACCAAGAAGTTGTTGACCTTGATCAAGAAGACCAAGATAACAACAGCTTAGGAGTTGGGAGATCATATGAGTGTGTATTTTGCAAAAGAGGGTTCAACACAGCTCAAGCTTTAGGTGGGCATATGAACATTCATAGAAAAGATAGAGCAAGAAACAAGCCTTCTTCTTCTTCTTCACTTGATCTTGTTCTGAATTCTAGCAATGATATAATTAGTAGTAGTAATCATGACCCAAGATTCTACCATCAGATCAATATCATCCCAACTTATCATCATCAACCTCACTTCTTCCCATCTCATGATCACCAACAACAATTCATGAATCATAGATCATCATCATCATCATCATCAAACTTCCAATATTCTTCAGTTCCGGCGCAACCCTTTTCTCCAAATGATCATTACTTCAATTACAATCATCAAATAGGGTTCAATCCATTTGGGTTTGATCAGTGGAGCATGAGTTTCCACAATAATATGCCATGTAGCTCTTCAGCCCATGTGGAAGACCTTGAAAAGAGCAGAAGAGGAGTCAGTCAAGAAGAGGAGCTGGATTTGGAGCTTCGACTTGGTGGTCCTTTATGAATTAATATCAAGTAATATTTAGCACTTTAATCCTGGGAAAAAAATTCATTGTGTAGTAATTATATTTTTGTATTGTAGCATACTACGTATATATATGTTTTGGTGAGATCTGAGACGATGGCGTTCTTGATCAGCTACCAGTATTCTTGCAAATTAAAAAGGGCTCCATTTTCTTTTGATGAACTACAATTGTAGCTCATAATTAACCAGAAAGTTTTTTTTTTTTTTGGGTGCAAAATTAAATATTAAAACTTTTCTTCAGCTCCATTGAGGAGGAAAACTTGCATAGTCGGGAGATCATCATGACAGCAGCAAATTAAATCATCGATGACGGATTCATTCTTCACTTTTCAGGTAAATAAGACAGACGTTTCTGAGGTGGCTTTATTTTCCCTTTGAATGGAAGCTACTTTAATCCCAAATTTAGTACTCCCTCTGTCCCAAAATTATTGTCCAGTTTGAGATTTCACTTTTAGTATAATTTGAACTAGAAATAAAAACTTAAACTGGACAATAATTATGGGACGGAGGGAGTAGTATTCAATTTTTGGGGTGATAAATTAGTGTAATGATATGCTCTTCTTCCGCACTTTGAGTGTTCACCTCTATGTGTTGTCTTTATTGAATGAGTGCTGTGGAAACTTTTTATGTAAGAAAAGCAATGAAGCCTTCAATTTTCATATAAATACATAAATCTTTTGGTGCATGGGTCAGTAAAGTCCAATAGAAATCCATGAATTACATGAGTTTATTGGCTTTCCACATGTGATCTTTGGCAGTTAGTATTCTAGCTCTATCTATGGTCGACCATGGTCACTTTACTTCAAGGATTTCCCTTCAACTAGGTCTATATACAATCAATATATGTATTGCTATTTTTTATTTATTTGAGTTTTCCAATTATGGTCAAGATCTAATTATAGCGACCACTTTCAAGTCACGGAAAGTATCCGTCACAAAAATAATTGCCTAATTTTATTATATTTCAAGAAATAATACACTAGAGAGAGGATATTCATTTTGGGACAGAGGAATAGTATTGTTGCAGTGATCCAACTTAGTTTTAAACTTCATTTCAATTGGAGTATCAAGATTTTGCAGGTATTCATATCCCCTCATCTTTTCATTGTTGTTCTTGTGATGGACGCATGTTGTTCAATCGGATTGGATGATTTCATAGATGATTAATTAGACCGGTTCATTTTGCCTAAAGATGATTGCACACATTAAAGTTTTCCATAATGTTATCAACAAATTAATACGCCTCGGAAAGCAATATAAAGATATTAACTATGCTTCTGTAGTTATATTTTCACCGGGTTGAAATTATACTCTATTCGTATCAAAATTGTAATTTCCATTCCTAACCACTGCTTCATGAAATATAGAGGCTGGTGGATCCACATCTTTCTTTCATGAGAGCGTGCTGAAAGTTAGAACGATTATAATGTCAAATTCATTTAATTACATTATCGAGTTTCGTACCGGCGTATAGACACGTATGTTGACCGCCCGGCCGGCCGCAGCTTTGAAACTTTGTATATATTGGCCTGCAAGAAAATGAATAGACTATTTTTCGGTTTTGCTCCTGATTATCCTACTATACGTACACTAAAACCTCCATTTTAATTTACTTATCTTTAAGTTAGTTGTTTTACCTTTAAGATAACATGCTTTCGTTACATCCCAACAAGGAGCCGTTTAAATTTGTTTGATTGTTTTCTTTTGAGGATATTGATACTCTTTTGTAACACGTAAACCTTAGTATTTGGTTATATATATCATTGCAAAGTACCAACATATATATCTATATATAGGTTGTGCGATATTGTAGGAGACCTCTCAAAAATACGCATTCATCATCATTTATACTATTTAATTATGATGAATATAAAAATTCAATTTGGGGAGGAGGGAGTATTACGAACTACAATTGCAATGCATGTTGACTAAACTTAGCTGACAGTGGTATAATACTTAAACTTTACTTTCGAACACCTTCACAACGGCACCAGTGGTCTAGTGGTAGAATAGTACCCTGCCACGGTACAGACCCGGGTTCGATTCCCGGCTGGTGCATTCTTTTAGAAAATTTTGTTACTTCCACATTTGTCTTCTTGATCAGGACTCAGGAGTCAGATGATTGTCCCATGCTTTTTGATTCCTTGTAATCATCCATCAAATGATTGTCCCTGCTTTTTGATTCCTTGCGACAAATACTTCTTAAATATGAAGAGAGAGTTAAATGGGCTCTTTTGAAGAGGCTTCCTGGAACCGCATGAAGAACCACTCTCTGAATTCTCAAAGATGTTGTCCCGAGTCAAAAGCAAAGCCCGATGATGAAGCTCTCCAAACCCGTCTGGACCTAAACCTTTTTTTTTTTTTTTTTTTTAGAGCGTTTCTTTAACCACTACTTTGAAGGGCGGACTCATAAGTAACAAATTCCAGAAGGAAAAAAAAAAAAAAAAAGAGAGAGATTGACCATCAAAATCTTTCTTCACATTTTTCAATTATTACATATGTTGATGGTCGTTGTCTGAAATTATATGACCATACTTGAGCAGAGTTCGGAAAGCCAAAAATTCAAGGAATGCAGAGGCAAAGTTAAAGCAGCAGAAGGTAGCTTCATTTATATCGTTTTTATGTCTTCTTTTATGAAACCCCGTTTAGCAACTTCTTATATTTTATAGGACATTTGAAATGGTTTTATTCTGGGTTCGTTAACATTCCGCATGGAACCAAGCAGCAGATAGTAAGGCCTTCTCCATTTCAAACAAGACTGTACCATAATCTAGTATTTCGAAATTTCTAGATTTCAACAGACCCCAAGGATTCAGAGCCAGAAAGTGGGAAAAGATAGAGCCGACACTTAACAGTTCCGGAATCTTCACTTCATCAAAGTTACAGTAATTTACAAAATCATACCACACATTCAGGGCCAGATGCAGAAGCAAACTATCTTTACATAGATGAATCCATATGGTGTGTTCACGTTATACACTGAGTAGGGAGGTTTGTTTCGGCAAATACAAGACTAAAAGATTTTCATCGGAGATGCCAAAGTTCTATCTATTCAACTAGCCAGATGTACCAGTTCTCAGGACCAATCATTTAGTGAGATAGTATACAACCAGAAAAATGACCAGGAAAGAAGCCACCAGCATACCCATTCTTCTGCTTGATTTGGTCTCAAATACCTAAAAGGAAAAATGACAATACAGGAAAAAGAAAATAATCATCAGCGGCACAAAGGTTAACCAAATAACACAAAGCATATCAGATTTACAGGAGAGATGCTCTCTGGTTACCATCTTAAATTTGTCCATGGTTCCAGCTAAAACTCCCCTTGAAGTATCCATCTCGTCTCTCTGAATTATAAATAAGAACAAAAGAAAAAAACGTCATAGAGGCATAATGTTGATCAATTAACAAGAGAATATTGGCATTAGTTAGCTACTGTCTACATACCATTCCGTCCAGCATGCGGTTATGGTTGTCCACTTCCTCGTGTATATCACCTGAAATCTATTCGCATACCAACAAAAAAAAAAAAAAGAGGATCAGAACTGGAAGGAAATTCCCAAATTCACCAAAAGAGCATGTAATACAGACTGCAACATATAATGCTATCAGCTAATTAAAGACAGCAATGCAATACAGATAGTATCAAGATTGACATTTGTGAATATCTACAAACAGAGCCACTCCACACTTTCCTTCTTAGTCTTTCCCTAATAATTCAAAGTTAAAACGGATTTCATGGCTCATAGAACAGGCATTCCGTGTTTCCTTCTTAGTCTTCCTCGAATAGATTCATATGAATTATCATAGAGTTCCGTTTTATTCTTCCTCTCAAAGATTTCTCCAAATCTCAGTCCCTAATGCAAGTGCACTTCAACATTCAAACCTCACACAAATTCAACATTGAAATTTCAAAATGCTTTGCTATGATGTATCAGAGAGCTTCTCTAATTGGTTAGACTACAGCGACTTCTCTAAACTAATAATGAGTTTCTACCAAACAAGTGCATCGCTGAAGACAGGTAACCCATCAATCGACAGGATCAAACAGAACAACTCTCGCGGCAAATAAATCAGGCTAGGACGAACTAAAAGCATGTCAGTTAAGACCAGTACTTCATTCAATTTATCTAATGTGGCACTAACTGGATAGATTCCTTAACCGCAGTCCAATTCTGGTACTAAATGAAAAGAGGAACAGTTAAAGGATCACACTTACTCTTTTCAGCAGACTAACACGGTCCTGCAACCCCTCGATTGCTCTCTCATTCTCATGCTCATCAATTTCGAAAGAAGATGAAGCCCTGATTCCACCTTCTTCAATGCCATCGAACAGAGCAGCTCTGGCATGACGTTCCCTATAATTCAAGTAATAATGAGGACTATAATTGTAGGTAAAAACAAGAACCCAAAACTAATCAAATACAAGCACAATATACGCATTTTCAAATTACAATTCATAATAATATTTTATAATGAATAATAGAGTAGACAATCGCTGGGCATACTGATCGAAACAAAGCTTTCATCTATGCATACCAATCAACAAGCAAAAACAATTAATAAGAAGACGGAGAGATCAGCGAACCTTCGAGAATTCATCATGGCTGATGAGATTCCCAGTTCGAAGAATCCAGGGAAAACACAATGCTCGGCAGCCTACAATTTCTGCAACTCCAACAACCTGAAAGATAAACACGCACATTCAAGCAATTCAGTCCAAACGATCAGATGATTTTACAAGTATTGATCAGCCATCATATCTAGGGTTTTAGCAATAAACATCAACATTTCCATGCTCCAAAAAAAAAAAAAAATTATATGATCAAAACTACCTGATTCGAAGAATTGAAGATTAAACGGAAAAATTAAACAGATAATTGATCGGATCTGGATGAAATTCGGAGAGAAGCGCAGTACCAACCTGTTCCGAGTTACGGTGAGTAGTAGAAATAAGAACTTTGCAATCGTGAGGAGCAGAAAAAATGGTTAGATTCCGTAAATTTAAACTGCTACTGCTGATGCGGTGATGTGTAAAATTCTGGAACTAAGCCCAAACAAATATTTTTCACTCCAAATGGTTTAAAAATACTTGGCCCAAACCCCCTAATTAAAGCCCATAATCAAAGGCGCTACAAGGAGCACGAGGTCAGCACATAAAGCGGGAAAAAACAAAAAGTTAAGCCTAAAAGCGTTAACAAGAGTCAGCGAGATTCGAGAATCTCACTGAGTTTCACTCCTCTTCCCGGACACTCTTTTCTCGAGAGTCGAGTAATAAACCCCTTCTTCTTTCTCCTGACACTTTCTATACATTTTCAATTCATTGAATTGAGTAATACAGGAAATTATAATTCAGTTGATATATATATATAGAGCCTGATAAAAGGAAAAGAAGAAAAAAGCGCAGGAAAAGAGAAATGGAGGGCCGTCCTCCGCCGTTGGCATGGAAAGCAGAATACGCAAAGTCGTCGAGATCATCATGCAAGACCTGCAGGAGCCCCATTGATAAAGAAGAGCTCAGGCTTGGGAAAATGGTTCAGGCCACTCAATTTGATGGCTTCATGCCCGTAAATTTCTCCTTCCCTTTTTTCCACCATTAGGGTCTAATGTAGTAACTGTTATTGTGTGATTTTTCTGCGTAGTTCCATGATTTTTTTTCCCTTTTACGGATATTTGTGATTGTATCTTATTAGGTTTATGCTTACATTTCTATTCATGTTGCTTTTATCACCCTCGTGATACATATTCTGTGATTCTGGTTGTCTGATTCTTTGGGGGAGGAGAGGAGGGGGTTGATGAGGTTTGCATTGTGGTATTGACTGATACCAGTGAGCACTGGCTGGAATTAATGTGTCAGAGAAGCATCATTGTTATTTGGAATGTGGAGTTGTGCACCAGAACTATTCTGATTCCCATTTGGATTCTTTGTTGATGACTCTAATTTGACTTGTTTGCTTGTTTCAGTTATGGAACCATGCCGGCTGCATTTTACGAAAAAAGAATCAGATAAAATCGTGAGTCCTCGTCTCTTCTATTTTAGCAATCGTTACATAAATGATTGTTGATATATTTTACATTATTATTATCGTTATGTTTGGATGGTAGGGCTGATGATGTAGCGGGCTTGGAATTGCTTCGGTGGGGAGATCAACAGAGAATTAGAAATTACGTAGAAGGCGATGGGTCATCAAATAACTCTGCAAAAGCCCCTGCTTTGACTGTGTCAGCAATTGGCATCGACATCTCACCAGCAGCCCGTTCTTCTTGCAAGCACTGTGGTCAAAAGATTAAGAAAGGACTGGTAAGCTTTGCGAATATAACGTTTATAGCTTGGATAATTTACCTTGCATTTCCCATTACTTATTGGTGATGCGAATGATATTTGATGATCAGTGCTGACTATTTGTTGATGAGCTCACATCTGGATGGTTATAAATGTTTGATTAATGTATCCTAATAATCTGGTTTCCGAATCCTTTTTCCTTCAACTTACTGCTGAGAATTCTAAGTGACATTCAGATGGGGGGTTATAGAGAATAGTCTTCAGGAAATGGCTTCTCTATCGGGATTAAATGTTACAATGAATTATCTTCTATTATTATCTTTTACAGTTAAAGATCATGGTAAATGTTTCAGCATGTTTCTGAGAGGGTACTTTACCAATTTAAACCATTGTTGGCCTTCTTTCTCCTTCCTAATCTCCCAAATGTCTCAAAATTCTATTTGTGTTGTTATGGCCAAATGCCAATTGAAAACTTTTCTTCTACTTATGCTGCTTTGGACTAGTTGTGGTTTAGGAGTGTAAAAGTATGGGATATTTCAAGTCTTATTTCGTAAATATTGCAAAAGTCTCTTTGCCTAATTGCAATTTTGATATTTATTTTGTAAATTATTATTATCATGTTCTAGTGGAAATAGTTTCACAAATTGCACTTTCACTACTAGTCCTCCTGGATAAGGCTACAAGTTATAACTTTGTGCATTTTCTCAGGAAAGCTACCACATGCTGGATATTTCTTGAAATATCTGCTTTGTGATGTGAGTGTATGGTGACTAAAACTTATCTGTTAACTTGCATGATTTCGTGGACTTTGGAAAAATCAGTTCAACAAACTCTTGTGAAACTAGAAATTGGATTTGATTAAATGCTCTCCACATTTAGGTTCGGATATCTACCAAGCCTGATGGTCAAGGTTCTAAATCTTTGGCGTGGCATCATGCCAACTGTTATTTGGAAGTGTCACCAACCACACAAGTACATAAATTGCTTGGCTGGGATAGTCTCTCACCTTCTGACCAAGAAGCTGTTCTTGCTTCTGTTAAACCAGTTTCTTCAGTTGTAAAAGGTCATTTATGATATTATTTAAGTTGCTTAAAGGATTTTTTTTTTCCCGTCTATCCTCCCTGTTTTAAAAAAATGTGTTTATTGTGGCATAAAAACAGATGAAGAAACACTGGAAGAGTTGAAGCCTAGTGGAAAAAGGAAAAGAGCTGATAGCGGTAAAACCAAACTTGCTAAAGGTGATATGGATATTGAAACAACCAAAACTGAGGACCCATTTGAGGCGCAGACTAATGCCTTTTGGATCCTTAAAGATGATCTTAAGAAATATGTTTCTACGGCAGAGTTGCGCCAGATGCTTGAGATTAATGATCAATGTTCAACCGGAAACCAGGATCTTTTACTAGGCCGCTGGTAATAGATTTCCCTTTGTTAGAATTCATTTCCTTTTTTTTTTTGTGAAGTTATTATGTGTTTGAAGAGCAGTATAGCTGTTAATCCCCCAAAAAGAAAAAAGAAAAAAGAAGAAGAGCAGTATAGCTGTGCGTTAATGCAAATGTGACATTCATGATTTCTACATTGTTTGTGCTAGATAAACAATCCTTTTGTCCTTTCTTCAGACCTTGTGCGTATCATTTCCATTTGGGGCTCTTTGTTTTCTAATATGCTTTGTTAGTTCATGTTTATTTATTTTCTCAGTCCTTTGATCTTTTGTGTCAGTGCTGATGGAATGCTTTTTGGAGCTCGTGGAAGATGCCCAATCTGTGGAGGACATCTCCATTACTCTGCCGGAATGTATAAATGCCATGATTATTTGTCAGAATGGGGCAAGTGTTCTTACTCGACAACTGAGCCAAACCGTTTCCAAGGAAAATGGAAAATCCCTGAAGGGACTAGTAATGAATATCTTTTGAAGGTATTGATGTCGAAGATACACTGTTTAGTATCTTCAGGCGTTTAATATATAATAAAGATTAATGCTTTAGAATATTTCTGTGATGCATTCTTATGTTATGTAATTGGTGATTGTCAGTGGTATAAGACTCAAAAGGCAAAGAAACCAGCACGCATACTCCCGCCTACACCTGTAACACCTACAAATAAGGGTGCCAATGGGATGTCCCATTCATCTAAGAGTGAGAATTTAGGGGACCTAAAGGTTGCAATTTCTGGGGTGTCAAATAGCTCTTTGGTATGAACTTCTATCGTTGATGGGTTTCTTAGAAATTTTAATGTGGAAAATACTTTCCTGGGTATTGGTTTGGGCCTGCTATAATATTTTCTGATCTGTGGTTTGAGAAATTTTATTCGAAATGTATCTACAGGAGATGTGGAAGACCAAAATTGAAGAAGCCGGTGGAGAGGTTCACCAAAAGATCCAAAAAGGTTTGGCTTATTTAGTTAATTCCCTTGTTTGGTTCTTCGTGCTCTAAATCTTTACTTTGGCCATTAGGTGTAAATTGCTTGGTTGTTAGTGGGGATTTGAGTGACCAAGGTGCTGAGATGAGGAAGGCAAGGTAAAAGGCATTTTAAGGCTGGTATCTGTGCATACACTACACAATTATTTTGGGCAAATCCACTTATCCAAACCTTTGCAGGAGGATGAAGTTACCTATTCTGCGGGAACAATACTTGGCTGACTGTGTAGAAAGAATTAAAAAACTTCCTTTTGACTTGTATAAGATTGAGGCTATTGGGGAGAAGCACAGTACGGTGGTAGTCAAAGTGAAAGGTCGAAGTGCCGTGCACGAGTCGTCGGGCTTACAGGACTCTGGTCACATCCTTGAAGATGGGAATAGCATTTATAATACAACTTTGAGCTTGTCAGATCTGTCCACTGGTGTCAATAGGTAAATGCTTCTGTTTTGCACTTCCTCTTCATTTATTGTCGTGCGCTTCTTGTTGTTTTTTCCTAATAATGTCACATTTTCCTGTTTTAGTCATTTGTATTGCTTATTATTCATGCCAAAGGGTTATTTTTCTGCCTATGCTGTAAGACTGAGGAACTTCTTGAAGTTCCTAATTTTATGTTCAGTTTTTTGTAACTCTTGAATTGCTTTTATGTTGTTTTTTTTCTTTAATTAGTTCTTTCCATCAATGTATTTACTTGATTGAATTGCTATTGACTGACAATGTGCCTCAAAAAATAAAATCTTTGCTTGGCATGGCCTTATCTTATATGAAGCACTTCTGCACTATTAGCCACTTGCATCAACATTTTACTTTTCTGCAGAACTTTACATTTTTTTTCTGGTGATGTGCTATCTTTTCTATGCATATAGGTTTCTTTCTTATTCTGAGTAGCCTTTAACTCCTCTTTTTGTTGTATGAAGTTATTATATCCTTCAAATCATAGAAGATGACAAAGGGTCAGATTGTCATGTTTTCCGGAAATGGGGACGAGTAGGAAATGACAAGATTGGTGGTATCAAATTAGATGAGATGGATAAGGTAGATGCAATAGAAGAATTTAAACGGTTGTTTCTGGAGAAGACAGGGAACTCTTGGGAGGCATGGGAAAGTAAGAAAGATTTTCAGAAGCGACCTGGGAGATTTTATCCTCTAGACATTGTAATCTCTTGCACTTTTTTTCCTTGGAACTTTTATGTGATGCCACTCCATTTGAAGTTTGAACAATTGTTGTCTCTTGTTTATCAATGCATTTGTAGGATTATGGCGCGGACACATCTAAAAGGAAAACTTTCGACGATTCGAAAAGCCAACTTGTACCCGCTTTGCAGCAATTGATGAAGATGCTTTTCAATGTAGAGACATACAGGTTTGAGGATATTCTTTTGTCGGATAATTTATACTGTTGTGTTTTGGGTATACTTATTAATTAAATACTTTCAGGGCTGCAATGAGGGAATTTGAGATTAATATGTCTGAGATGCCTTTAGGAAAACTCAGCAAGAGCAATATTCAGAAGGGTGAGTCCAATTCAGAGTTGCATATAATATTAACTATGTCTGAGATGCCTAATAATTTGCGGTATTTCGTTTAGGTTTTGAGGCGTTAACAGAGATACAGAATCTGCTGGAAGATATAGCAAGTAACCCTTCCGTGAAAGAGAGTCTTATTATTGCTGCAAGCAATCGGTTTTTCACACTTATTCCTTCAATTCATCCACATGTGATCAGGGATGAAGATGATTTTAAGTCAAAGGTAAAAGATGCTACTTCCTTTTTCGGAAAGAATTTGGATGGAGAAAAGTTGGCCATTATGTATAGTCATGTTATATATTTTCCTACCTTCTTTTTCCCTATCTTCATCAAAAGAATTTCTCTCTGCTTGGGGTACTTTGTTCACCAACCAATATCCTTGTTTTTGTAGGTGAAAATGTTAGAAGCTCTTCAAGACATTGAAATAGCTTCTCGACTGGTGGGTTTCAATGGCGATAATGATGATTCTCTTGACAGAAAATATGAGAAGTTGAGATGTCAAATTTCTCCGTTGTCCCCTAATAGTGAAGATTATCGATTAATTGAGAAGTACCTCCATACTACTCATGCTCCCACACATACGGTTGGTTTTTCCCTCATCTCTTTATGTGCATATATATTCTCTCAGGGTATGCCTTGAATGTTTGCAATATCTTCAGGAGTGGTCCCTGGAATTAGAAGAAGTGTTTGCTCTTGAAAGGGAAGGGGAATATGACAAGTATTCTCCTCACAGAACAAAACTTGGCAACAAAATGCTTCTATGGCATGGTAAGTTGAAGGTGGCATTACATGCAGTTTTCTTGTCTCAAGATGAGAAAATAATGGTCTTCATATAACTGTCATAGTATCTAAGAGCTACCCTTCTCTTATCCTAAAACCCTACAAGATTTTGATTCTAAAATCACATCTAAGTATATCTCTACAACAACGATATACCCTGTATATCAATATGTCTAAATATATCTCGAATGAAGTAAATTTCAAATGTTGCTTTTTTAGGTTCTCGGCTGACAAACTTTGTGGGTATACTTAGTCAAGGTCTGAGGATTGCTCCTCCTGAAGCTCCAGCCACTGGTTACATGGTCTCTCCTTCTAATTTTCTCTTGTTTGATTTTATGAACACTAGACAAAATTCTGGACTTTGTTGTAATTTTTTTGGTGATATGATTGTAAATTTTTTCTTTGTAAGTGTAGTTTGGAAAGGGGGTTTATTTTGCTGACTTGGTCAGTAAGAGTGCTCAATATTGTTTCACTCGCCGAGATAATCCTGTGGGATTAATGCTACTTAGTGAAGTGGCTTTGGGGGAGATGTACGAGTTAAAGAATGCAAAGGTGAGATCACTAATCTGCAATTTTGATACATTCATGCTCTTTAGTTTGTGTATTGTGTGATTTTTGCCACACAGAATCATGCAGAAGATCTGTTGTTCAGTTCTTGGGCTCTTGACAACGTCAGCTGAATTTATTTTGTAGCTGTTCTTCATTTATTCAATTTAAGTCTCGATTTAATTAGATTTGCTTTCAACTGTCATCCAGTATGTGGAAAAGCTGCCTCGGGGGAAGCACTCTACCAAAGGTCTGGGCAAGACTGTACCTCAAGGTTCTGGCTTTGTTAAGTGGCGTGATGATGTCGTTGTTCCCTGTGGAAAACCTGTCCCATCCTCCATCAACACCTCGGAGCTTATGTACAATGAATATATTGTCTATGACACTGCTCAAGTAAGTCATCCTTGGTTCATAATCTTTATTCATTATATGGGTCTAATATTGTGTAACATGTATTATGTCTGGTTTAAGTGGTCTTTCAATTAGTCCGGCACGGAAGTCTCGTCAAGCATGACACATAGAAGGAATGTGAACTTGTGCTCTTCTGAATCAAATGCCCTTGTTCGTCGTTGTTAGTTTTTAAATCTTAAAAACTCTTATGCAATTTCTTTATCCTAAATTGGCCAAAGTGTACAGATGTATTAAAGCATTTTGAAAATCAAGAGGAATAATCATGATGGTTTGGAGTTTAAATAGATTGAGTAAACGAGGCTGCAAGGATTTGTGGTTACCCATCTGTTGCTCCTATAAATTCACTACACATATCAGTTTCCTGAGCATTTTTCACTCATTTTGCTTTCAGCATGATCGATAAGAATGTGTGGGATGTGAATGTGTTTGTGTACCACCCAAGATCTGGGAATTTTAAAGTTGGACCGCCCTGAAAATATTAGGCCAAACAAACAAAGCTATTATCTGATAATAATGTTTAGACAATTGGAAGAAAATACATTGAACACATTCATTTTGCTTATTGTTGTCTATGTAGGTTAAGTTGCAGTTCTTGTTGAAGGTGCGGTTTCATCATAAACATTGAGAGACTTGCCGAGGGTAGATTCTGGCACAAGTATGGTTAGTACTTAGTGGGCTGTGTGAGATTTTTGCTAAGGATGTTTAAATATCCTGTAAGGATGTCTGAGTGGTGGTTTGATCTCTCCATCTTGTTGCTAGCTAGTAAATGCAGCCCTTTTGCTTTCATCCTCGTGTAAATGCTTCTTGTAAGTAATGAATGGAAATGCAACCCGTCCTTTCTGCTTATCTTATATTATCGTGGTAATTTTTCTGCGGCATCTATATATTTCTTAATGTTTTTCTTCTTCTGAAGCATAAAAGCATGTGACACTTGATAGTTTCACGACTTTTATATCACGAAATATCGATATAGTAGGTGAGTCAGGTGCTATTACTAACCTACAGCTCTCATCAGTCATCATCATCAATATATAAATGGCTGTTTGCGGTGGAGGAAAGCCAAGTAGAAGTGGTATTATGTCATGGGAGTCTTGGTAAAGAGCAAAGGTTGGGAAGAAGGAAAGAAAGAATGAGATAGTCACAGATAGCCACAGATAATGCTACTTTATAAATCTATGCAACGTGAACCATCGCCACGGCTCTTGAAGCACAACTCAGAAATGTAAAAAAAAATAGCTTCTGTGGAGGAAAATGCCATTATCCTTGGTTAGAGCTGACGAGACGAGCCTCTTAATGTTTGTTACGCCTTTCATTCATCCGTTTCCCAAACGTGACGTACCTTTGCCCTACAGATATTGGGAATATAACCGTTTCTTCCTTGTTCCTTTTTCATTTTGGGTATAGAATATTGAAGAATGGATCAAGTAGCTAGACATGGAAAGGGATCAATTCAATTCAATTATTGACCTTCTTTTGTTCATATCCTGGGATGAATTAATGATTCATGGATTGATCAAAGCCCGTACAAATTTTGAGTCTCGGTTTAGTGATATGATTATCCCTTTTGCCTGATTAACAACATATATGGTAGTTTTCCAGATTGAAAGATTGGTCGGGTAGTAGCAGATTAATTGAACACTGATTCCATGACCAATTTTGTTGGGTGAGGGTGACCAAACTCCAAAATTCCAAGCTCCGTAAATGACAAAAACCCAAGCTGCTAAAAAAAAAAACACACACACACACACACACACACACACTTACATTTAAGTGGATGTTCTAAAGTCTCAAAATTAACTCTTTCTTCCTTCCCAAAGCCTCAAAAGTCAAAAAAGGATCATAACTCATAAATGATCTTTATTTTATCAGCAACACCCCCACGAGTGCAGGCCATTAAATTCTGACAGTCCCAATCTTTTGAATGGAGGACAAGTACCAAATAGTAGGCAAATGCACAAAAAGAAATGGAGAAGAAAGAAAGTACACTATCTGTTTTGTTAAAAAAAAATTAAATGGTTGTTTGGAAAGAGCCACCCTGTTATAGACTTATAGCAGAAGACTAGAAACAGCCACTAGCAATCAATTTAAGGAATGGAGTCGGACTTAATACGCGAGTGAAAACCTTTAAAATATTTTTTAATATTTTGGAGAACACGATGAATGTGAAAGTATGATTTTAAAATTTTCTTTTTCAATCGAAAAAATATATTAATTGAAATTCAAGACAAATCAAAATGTTTTATAATAAAAATTGAAAAATACCCTAAAAGATCAACTCTCGTTGTAATAACTTAGATGAGTTCAAAGTAATCAATATGTGCAGTCTCAACTCTCAACCCAAAAAAAATATGAAGGATTCAATACTTCTTTTTAGCGTTTTTGAAATTAGTCGGTCATCAATTAAATAAACTAGTTCTGACAGTGGATGCTTCTTAGTATTATTATTATAGTTGAAAGTACATAGAAAAGTTATTCTCCCAAACCCAATAATTACCACATTGTATCACTGCTGCTTAGTGATTTAGTCTAAATTAAGTCCTAAAACTAAACGCGTCAATAATTTCAAGTCCAAAGCCAGTTGAAAGTCCATAAAGATATAAAGGTAAGAACTCATACTATACTATATAAAGAAAAAGAAAATACTAGTTCCAAGGTGCGGCGTTCGGCGGGGAAATATTACTTAATTAAAAATCCACCATTTGGATTATTTTTAATTTCTTTTTGAAATTTTGCTCTATTATCATTTTCAACACTAAGTGTTGAAAAAACAAACCACATTTAGTTATCAAAAGCCCCTAAAAGGCTATGAACTTACTAGTATAGTACTAGTAATCTAGTAATGCCAAATCAATCAACATGTTAGAAAATTTGCACTACTATACTTTTTAAAATCTGTTGCAGAATTTTTACGAAATCTTGTATCAAAATTTCTTCTTAATTTCAGGGTTCTAGTTTTTTCAGATCATCGGTGATGATGCATTAAAAACTCTCCATGAAGAAGAAAGAAGCAAAGAAGCAGAATAAAAAAGGGCATAATATTGCATAAGCCATTAAGAAATGTTCCCTTAGAACCCTGCATTTAGACCTGCCATGTCCCCTAGACTGACCCCCTTATAAGACCCCCCCTAAACTTTCATTTCATTCCCAGCCATCCATATTCCATATACATTCATTCATTCCCCCCAAAAAAACCAGAAGAAGAAAAGATCTCCAAATCCTGCAACATTCTCTCTGGTTTTTAAAAGACACCATTTCCTAGTCTGCCCGTGTGTCTTAATTAGCTTTAGTTCTTTATACTTCCTTCCTGAAAATTAAAAAAGGGTTGTAAAGATCGAACCTTTATATGTTTCTTTAATCTGGGTTGGGATCCAAAAAAAAAAATCATCAATCAATCAAAATTTAGAAAAGATGGCAAATGGGACAGGGTCACCCTGTGGTGCATGCAAGTTTCTAAGGAGGAAATGTGCAGCAGATTGCATATTTGCACCGTATTTCTGCTCAGAACAAGGGCCAGCCAGATTTGCAGCAATCCATAAGGTGTTTGGAGCCAGTAATGTGTCTAAATTGTTGTTGCATGTTCCGGTGCCTGATCGGTGTGAAGCTGTGGTTACCATTGCTTATGAAGCTCAGGCCAGACTTAAAGACCCTGTTTACGGTTGCGTTTCTCACATTTTCGCCTTACAACAACAGGTATTATATATATACTTCTTAATTATATCCAACTATAATTACTTTTATTAGGCCCCAATATCCATTCTTGTTAAATGATTCTGTCTCACTTCCGTTTTGGCTAAACCAACCAAAAACACTTGTTTCTGAGAGTAGAGAGATTTGAGTTTGTCTAATAAGATGGAATTTTCTTTGTCTTGAATGAAGTCCTGAATCATATCGGTGATGACAGATATTCCCTCTGTTCCAAAATAATTGTCTAGATTTTCAATTTTAGTTCAATTTGTAATAAAAATGAATATCTAAACTGGACAATAATTCCGGGACGGAAGAAGTACTAACAACACAAAAATCCTGACTTTGTAAGGGTTAATAGTATGAGAAGTTGAGAGTTTTTTTTTTGTTTTTTTTTTTTTAATCCGTCCTCCGCTCGTCCACCTATTAGAAAAAATCATGAAGAGAAGAATTTGTCTAATTTGGTTGGTGTTTTGGTGTGTTGATTTTGGTAGGTCGCGTATTTGCAAGCTCAACTAATTCAAGCAAAAGCTCAGTTGGCACAAAGCATGATTGAATCTTCAAGAAATAACGCCGAAAATCAACCCTGCTGGCCAAATGCCGGTGGAAATAATAATCCTAATGGGATGATGGCGTCACTAATTCCTCCATTACATCCAGCAGCTGCTTATAATGCAAACTCTTTCTCCCCACAGAGCTCAGTTTGTTCACTCGATTCCATCGGCGCTGGCACCGGCCCAAACACCGGGGATATCGGAATCGGAATGCAAGAATTCATGCGAGACAGAGATCAAGAAATGATCTCCTTCCAGGCTTATACTAAGAAAAGACCTTCACAAACTGACTTGAGTGAGCTTCAAGCTCTGGCATTCAGAATGATGAAAGATTAATTAATGACACAGAAAAAGGTCTTGATCAATCCATGCATGCAAATGAATGAAAACATGTTTTTGGATCCTCAGGGATGGTAGTTATAATTAAAGACATATATACTTGTTGGCTTTTTAGCCTTTTAAGTGATGATCATCTAGATGTTGTACATAGAGATGTTAGAATGAATGAAGGTACTTCATTCCGGCCTCTTCGAGTAGTTCAATTCCAATTCATTTTAATATTTCTTTCATCTCAAAATGATTATTCTCAGAAAAAAGAGAGAATAAATTACGCTTTTAAGTTATAAACTGCCACATTGACCGTTTTGATAAACCCTAATTCATATGTTAACCTTTGAATTAATTAAGAAGACTAAAATGCTAAAAAAACATCGGGAAGTTCATTATCTCGAAGTCTAAGTTGACCTTACCAATTTGGAAAGACAATGCACATAGAGCTAGCTAGCTAGCAGGAGCTCTCATCAGAAAAATTGATTACATTAACCAAATGATCATATAACGGACAACTTAATTGACAACTTTGGACTTTTCTAGTTCTATTGTTATTTTAATATATAAAATTATGTTGCAAGAGGGAAAAAGAAAAGAAAACAAAAGATGCAAACATAAGCAAATTTTGCTAAATTTATCCACCAAAACTTAAAAGAGGGTTTGAACGTTCTTCTGTCGTTTCTGGAAGAGAAAAAAGGGGGAAAAAATGAAATAAAATAATTGTAATAGTTGAGCAAGTTAGGAAACAGGAGGGTTGATTGGTTTGTTGTAATTGGAATTACAAAGACATCATGAAGGGCTCGGTTTCCTGTAACAAGGCCCCGTTGACAAAAACCTTCATTGATCCCGACATAAATTATAACATTGGATGAATCTGGGAAACACGTGTAATGATGATCAATGTTAATTAGCTCCATTCTGGCTTTCTTTTCTCAAAATATATAAATACTTTCGGCTCCATTTCAAAACCAATTGGCAATGAGTAGAATGGTTTTTGATACTTATACAAAGTCACTTCTCTTCACGGTAGCAATATGGGATAGATTATACACCTTCACACCCTCAATCAAGTCCAATGGGTCTTTGAATGTTTTTTCCCCAATGGATTTGGATCAGGACAAGAATAAAATAGTCCACGAGTCAACGCTCAAATAAAAGAAAGTTAGTTATACCGTTGGATCGATCCACAACAAGCCCATGAATTAACGCTCTAGTGGGGGAAAACCAATTATACCGTTGGATCGGTTCATAACAAGCCCACGAGTCAACGCTCAAGTGGGAGAATATAAAATCACCACCAAGCTACCTTTGGCCAAAACTCCACCACAGGCCCAGCACGCTCTGATACCATATCAAAATATATAAGTACTTTAATTTGGACTCCCATCTCAAAATCAATTGGCATTGAGTGGAGTAGCCTTTGGCACTCATATACAGAGTCACTTTTCTTCATGGTGGCGACGTGAGATAGATTATACACATTAACATTTTTATTTATTTATTTTTCAAATAGAACAAAGAAAGAAGAAAGAGTTTTAGTAAGGAATGATGCATTACAAAGTTAATTTCGAATTTTCAAGTCATAAGAAATATAAAAGTTAAATCAACATCTTATTTTATATCACTGAGTACACTAACTGACTGATGCTCTTATTAGTTGATTGACATTGGCACCAATGATAAATTAATACTGAACGTAGTACTCTAAGATTAATTTGAGGGGCGAATAGTTTGTAGTCAAAAGATAATTTGGGTGATCAGTAGTTGAAATTAATGTTCGTTTCTGTTGGTCCTAAATCCTGATAAGGATATCTTAACATATAGGTACATACATTATCTATAGAAAGATTTTTGAAGGAATCTTCAATTAGGGTGTCCTAAAGAATTGTTGTCTTAATAATCAGACGTTGGTTGGTCCTAACTCCTAAATCCTAATAGGGTATCCTTAATCAATTAGGGATCACTAATAACAACATTAAATTTGTTCTAGCATTTGTTTTGACCTTAGTTATACTATGTATAAAATGAGGTAGATCGATGGAGGGGATCATAATCATTATAATTGAGAGCCAAGCACACGTTTGGGAAGAGTAATTAAGTTGAAAAGGTCCCCACTTTTAAAATTTGCACAGGGCTTAATGTATTGATCAAGTACTAATTAGTAGGTTTACCTAACATAAAGTATTGGTGTTAGTAATCTAAACATTTAGAATATATATACATGCATCTAATGACCTTGTGTATTCTAATTGATAGACAATGTGTCCCCTTGATTGACTGCAGACCCATTTAATTAAACATTTATTTGCTCAATTATGCTAGTAGTACTTCTGTCATTTCACTCCCAACAAAAACGTTACTCCTAATTTAAAACTTCATGACAAATAGGATTGTTATTTGAAGTACCAATTTTATTTCTAATGTGACAAAATTTGATTGATTAAGGCCAAAGCCAGTGAACCCAACTGCAGATTTTTCTTCAAATTAGACTAAAGAAAAAGTTTTATATTCCAGATAGAAAGCAAGGGCACCGACTACATAACGACAATGTAATAGGAATGGTTATTTTATTTTTTCAAAAGTAAGAAAATAAAATTGATTAGGCTTCGAGCCCCAGAGGTCTTTGGGTAATGTGGCAAATTTGGGCAAAGTCAAGCGGCGTAACCTCTTTTTCTAAACTTCAATTTCGGCGTTAAAAAATTATAGTACTGCTAGTAAGAATGTGCACTTCCTTTAAAAAGGTTGAATCGAATTAAATTATAATTAATTAAAAATGGGTTTTCATCTACATTGAGTTTGAGTCCATTACGTACTGCTTGCTTTCGTTAATCACATCCCACCATGAAAAAAGGTTAGTAGTATATATTTATTTATTCCTCCATGGAAAATTTGGTGGAAGAATCCAATTCAGGTTTAATTGAAGCTATTAATTTATGGGTTTTGAAGTGATTATTTTAGAGATTTGGGGAAAAGGATGACCGACCCAGCTGAGAAAGTAGACCACACAAAGTGAAAATTGGTAAAAATAAAAATAAAAATAAAAAAGGTTGATAGAGGAGGTCCCGTCGTCTCTCATTCTTGAAACTCTACAACAAATATGAGTCATTTTAATGGAGTAGTGTTTTAGTACGTGTACAAAATTACTTGGAGCTACTAAGTTAAAATCTGATTTATACACGTAGGTTCCCTCTTCGGTAACTTTGTTAACTTTTAGCTAATTTACTAGTATTGTTAAGGTGCAACCAAAAAAAAAAAAAACCTATTATTTACTAATTATCAAAACACTCCATTATTTAACATCACTTGGTGGATCTTTATGTACTCCCTCCGTCCCATAATTATTGTTCAGTTTGGATTTTCATTTTTAATTCAAATTGTACTAAAAGTGAAATCTCAAACTAGACAATAATTTTGGGACAGAGGGAGAGGGAGTAGATTACAAATCCAATATTGTTCAATTATTAATCATTTGTAAGGGGTTTTACAAATTATTATTTTAAAAAAAACGCGGTTAATAAATATGATTTATAAATAAGGTCGGATATGAGATTTCGACGACAACTGATAATATCCAACATAAGAAAGCTGTGTCCTTGATCGTGATTCCTGTACTATTTCTGATTTTCTTCCCATCTAATATGGGTTCGACACAAACAAGAACAAGAATATTAAGTAATTAAAAAAAGTAGGGAAAAACAATTAGTATTGGTAAAGCTGGAGGTAATACAGAGTTCTTGTTCTCGTTATTTACATGCTTTCTCCTTCCGGAGCTAAAGGTACAAATTGAACTTTTACCAGCTGGTTCCTACTTCTGTATTGCAAGTAACTAGTAGTAATGAATTTCTCTCAATGTTGCTACGTTAGAATTACTAACGTTCGCCTTCATCATTTGACCACGACTTCTTTTGAAGCTGCCAAATTAAATTGGCATACACCTTCCTTTGAAACCGTGAAAGCTAGCAAACAATTAGTCCTGCGACTTCTTCTAGGAGGGAGAGTAAGCGTGTGATAAATGTGAACGTTTGCCTGGGAAAGCGCTACCACATAAACTCACAAAGTTGACAATACTGTAGTTTTGATTTGTTCTTTCGTTGACCAGCTTTTGAAACAAATCCTATCAATTATCCACATTCCACAATACTCGTGCTATTTACGATAAACTGCACTAAACCCCTTCATTTTTTTCTCGTAATTCAAAAGGGGACTTTTCAGATCCTCAAAGTTACACTTGCGCCCACCCCCTCGCTAGCTCATAATTCATTACTTTGCTAATGAAATATGTTATGAACCTCCTTGTCATATACTCTCATCATTTCAAAATATAAGTCTTTTTAATCTTTACATCATTTAATGATAATTTGTGTATTAGATACTCCCTCCATTCCAAAATAAGTGTCGTTTTAGCAAAATAGAAAAATTCCAAAATAAGTGTTGTTCTCACATTTCAATGCACTTTTTATCAAAAGTTTCCAAAATTACCCTCAAAAGAGTTGATGCTATTGGTGGACAATTTTATAATGGGGTTAGTTGAAGATATTCAAGTAATTTTATTACCCTATTTAAGAGTTTCTTAAACTATGTACAAAGTGCAGGACGACACTTATTTTGGAATGGAGGGAGTATTTTTTTGCCCTTCATTTATTATGTTGTAACTATAACCAAAACTAGATGAAAAGTGATTAGCATCATTTATTGGAGGTAAAGTTGAGAAATTAGTCTTTAATTTACCTTAAAATTCTAAAACGATCTACATTTTGAAATATTTCTCTAAACTTAAAAACGACCTACATTTTGAAATATAGGGAGTAATTTGAAAAAAAAAATGATATGCAATGAAAATATATAATGAAAAAAAATAATAAATGATATGACAGACGTCTTTTTACGAAATTGTCGGCCTGGCCTTCAACAATTGCTACTAATAATTTATTTAATCGCGTGATAATATAAGTTACCAAAACTGAAAAATCAAGCAAAATTTGATAACAATATGAATGCGGGTAAAGCTTGGATTGGCTCTACACAACTTGTATAATGCTGCCCATAAACAAATCAATACATACAAAAGACAACTCATTTTTTGTTTGCGTATTCTCGTTTAACAACCTCAATTTATTGAGATATTTTGACTACGTACTACTAAGACGACTTGGTGATTTGCGTACTGGGATAGAGCATACCTTTTTGAATTTCACTTCATTAATTGATGCACGGTGATAATCCTCACCTTCAAACATTAGAAGCGGATGTAACAAATTATACTCACTACTCCTTCAATGAATCACTCATTTTGGGACGAAAATAATACTCCCTCCATTCACAAATAGATGTCGCTGGAGAGATTTCACAAAGTTTAAGGAGGCAATAATTATCTTGTTAAAATACTATAATACCTTCATTTATTCTCAATTCAATTGTAGTCCCAATAAAATTCACTTCTAATACAATTCTATATTAAACATCACAACAATTTCCAATGTAAGGGTGATATTGGAAAAAATTGACAAAATATGCCTCGATTTGTGAGAACGACATCTATTTTGGAATATTTGAGTTTTCCTCCAACGACATCTATTTGTGAATAGAGGGAGTATAAAGTATCTACAATTACAAATTATTTAGTAAGAAGTCCGGGCTTTTAATTAAGTAATCGCCATCGACCACACTACCACAAATGGCCTTATGGTCGACATACATGTGTTTATCAATTATTAGTAATCCTGATCATCAACTTTAAAAAGAGGGGAAATTCAAATAGAAAATGTCACACTAAATTCCAAGGAAAGAGGCAATGGGGGCTTTAAAAAGCTGGCAATAATCGATCCTAACCATATCCTCAAGAAATTTTAATCAAAAAACCAGACGCACGTACGGGGAGTCAAATGTATTATTCTCTGGGCCAAACCTTGTCAACACTTTTTAGGCTCATTTCCCGCTCAAGATTCCTCCTGTTCCTTACTCTGAAGAACCATGGCCGGAAAGGCAAGATTGCATATATCTACTCATATGCATCAAAGTGGCCATACATACGTGGATGATTTAGCACTTTGGTTAGATATGCCCATCTGATTCATTTGCCCTATCGATCAGAGATCATCCCCACCCTCCAACAAAAAGAAAGATAGACAGGAAAAAGAACAACAATTCTGTACCGATGTGTTTTAGGTCGCTCATGATCGAAACTATATCTTTCAGATAGTTAAGTATATCGAATCCGTTCAGAATCACAAACACACCAACCTGGAAGCAGTAAGATATAGATTAAGATATGCCGATAGACCTTACGGTGCTTGTACAACAAACAAGACAATTATTTTGGAATAGATAAAAATATACTCCCCTCATCTCAAAATTATTGGTATATTTGGATTTTTATTTCTAGCGATCCAAATAGACTATACTATAAATGATAATCCAATCAAAACAATAGAACAAATAAGTATGTCGACAGTGAGGAAGTATTACAACATGCATGCTTAGTACAGAACCAAAAACTGAAATATGTGGTCAGAGTGAAGCAATGCAAACAAATCCTCTGCCACACATGCACACACACACACACACGCACTAGGAGATCACTTAGCATTCAGAAGCTGATCGACCTAAATGTTGGAATTAAAAAGGCAGTTATATATCTGGTATAACTCCATGCAGACAAGTAGGGCTACAAATTATTGAGCCTAAACTAAATTCCAAGAGAACAAATCATGGAAAGAAACAGCACTTGAAGAAACATACACTACCACACTAGACTAGACATATGCATGATAGATCAGCACTAATGTCTTCACCACGTACACAAAGCATGTTACCTTTTCTTCTTGCATAAATGACCTACTTGTCATCTACACTTAACCTGCAGGTTTGAACTAAAACGTAGGAAATCAAAAGATGACAACAATATTTCCCACTCCTTTTTTCTTGTCTTTCAACCTTCTTTTATGAGTATATACGTACATCAAGGGTTTCATGGATCGAATAGCAGTAAGAAGTAAGAACTAGCTAAAACTAGTTAAAAAGTTTTATAGAATTCAGTCAAGATATATGTCATGAACTTAGCAGAATGATCCGCTGGGATGATCTTTTCACAAGTTTCTAAACCAGGAAGCAGGCACTGACACATTACACCTTAAAGCCATTATTATAATATAAAATGAAGAGCTATAGTTTCCTCCTAAACTGGCAAGACGCTACACTATGTTGACTTTGAACTTGTTTATTAAAAGAGATACAACAACATAACACACCTAACAAAGTTGTACCTAAAGCTTAACAGATCAGGAAAAAAAACATATTCTTTGTACCTTTTTCTGACACAAACCTGCAAAAATATGTCCACAGAGTTCGTGAAGAATCCGCCAACAACGCATATAACAATGCTTAGTTAACAGCTAAAAAGGATGCAAACATCAATGATGTTAGGTTTACCAATTCACCTCACTAATCCAAACACTACTACTAGCTAAACTTATGCATTAAATCATATGCTAGACAGAAGAACAATTATTAAATTCCCTCGGGATTGCCTAATCCCAGTCTTCAAGAAGGTAAGATTCTTGGAATGAAGAGACACTTGCGTGCCTTTTTTTTTTTTCTGTTGCCCCCTCGTGCCTCAGGATAATACTAATGTATGACTCTGTTACACTATACATTTTTAAAGTTCATTTCTCCTTTCTATAGCTCAATTAATGTTTTGGAAATCCTAATGATGATGGAACCAGTATGAATATTCCAACGGTTTTGCATAAGTGCTTACACAACAAAATTTGTGCAAATCTAAACACCTACATTCTTCTCTACCCACAAAAGTAAACACAAATTGGACAAAAGAAAAGAGATTAGGCAAATTAAACAGTGCGGTTAGAGGGTCTTTTGAGGATTAATTATCAAAAACAATATCAACTCATAGCCTAGAATCAAGAGCTCCAAAGGCTCATGTAAAGTGAATGATAAGACAACACGGAGACATGGTTAATTAGGTTTTATGGGTTTTTTTTAGAAAGAGGAGATTTATCTGGTAGTACTAAATAAGTAGCCAACTAGCTAGCTGGTCATTTTAAGAAAGTGGAATTTGTCTGCACGAGAAGACATATTTATAGATTTAAGAGAGCTAGTGTACAATCATTAATTCAACCTATCCAGAGCTGAGAAAAGATATAAGCTAGGAAACAATCATAGGTTGAATTTCTAGGCTTCTGATCATGAGGAGAACATTTCTAGGGTTTCTATAGCTGACAAAATTTATGGCAGCTCAGAAAATTGCATGCTTGAATGCAAGACAACAACCAAAATTATCTTATCTTCAACCCTTTCTGATCTCATAATTACTTATAATTGTAAAGCTATATGTAATTTTCTAGCTAACCCTGAATTTTCTTGAAGATTAATGATGGATGTATCTGAAGGCCACTGACTGCAGATCTTCCATATTGTCATCTGGATATGCACCCCATTGGTGTTCCTCCCTTGTTTGTATTTCAAATGAGTCCATTGATTGAGAGCCCTCTTCATAGTTTGCTGATGAGATGTTATCCCCTTGGAAAGCTGAATAATTTTGACAGTTTGACATTGAGCTTTGACTCATGCTCCCACTCTGGTTATAATTATGTGACAAGTTGTTGGAATCAAAACGGGAAAAGTTGTTGCCACAATTTCCCTGCTGAAACCAGCTTTGCAAGTCTTGTGAAAGATTAGGCATGTATTTCCCTTGGGATTTTTCATTAGGGTTTCCACTACTACTGTAGCCATTACCAAATGATTGCCCTGCAGCTTGTTCTTTGAGAAATGCCAGTTGAGCTTGTAGACTCACAACCTACATATATATAGTTCAATCAAGAAACAAAACTAATTAGAACCCTTTTCAGCATTCAATTTCCAAGTTCAATTTTCATCAGTTAATAAACTGGAAAACAAAAAAAAGTAAGATAATTCATTTACCTGTTGCTGAAGGGCAAAGATGTGGGAAACACAGCCATAAATTGGATCCTGCAGCCTTGCTTGAGCTTCATAAGAGATCGTTACCGCGGCTTCGCAGCGATCACTTACGGGCAAGTGAGCAAGAAGTTTTGAAACATTGCTGGCACCAAAGACTTTGTGTATAGCTGCAAAATGAGCAGCTCCTTGTTCATGGCAGAAATAAGGTGCAAAAACACATCCTCTCACACATTTTCTTCTCAAGAACTTGCAAGCACCACATGGTGATCCCGAGCCAGTCATTTTTTGTATGATTATTTTTAGTGACGATGAATTTTGATGGAAATGATTGGGGAAAATAGAGTGAAATTAATTAGTAGTACTAATGAGTAATGAGAGGATTTGTTGGAAGAGGAAATCAGTGTTCTTTATAAACACCATTGGAGGGGAGATGAGGATGATAAAATATTGATTTGTTAATTACACTAGGTTCCCTTATTGGGCTACATTTTATCATTATTTATTTTCCAATACAAAAGATACAAATACAGTAGTACTTTTTTATTTTTTCATGGCCCTTCCTCCTAATTTTATACCTTCCTTCTTATATCCTCATTCAAAGTCCTTAAAGGACAAAAAAACCATGAAACCAATCATTTTCCTCATCTCTCTATGATTGGATCTCTTATTTAGTTGCAGTTAATTTCTACATTGGCATCTGATTTGTTTTACTTTCTTCATTTCAAAATAAAAAGATACCCTATCGATCTCAAAATAATTTTTCAATTTTAATTTTTATTTTTAGTATAATTTATACTAAAAGTAAAATTTTAAACTGGACAATCATTTTAGGACGATAGGTAAGGAGGAGTACAAAATTTACATTATGTGTGGTACCCGGTGACGATGTGACTAGACTTCTACATAATATTGAAAACAACTTTTAAAATTTGATAGGTGCATTTGCTACCCATACATAATATATAGCCCCGATTAATTTAATTAATGTTCAAAAGGACAATTTATGTGAAAATTGTACTTCGTTTTAACCTGATTCTTTTTGGTTACCGCATGCAGATTACAGGTCGCGATATCGAGCCTACCAACAGTCATTTCCCCCATAATTTTTTCCCCAAACAAAAAGGGGAAAAAAAACTATTCAGAGTTATTTTTATTGCCTTAAATAGCTAATTAATCAAAGCATAATGTACTTGTATATATATCAGAGGCATATAGTATACTTGTTATATGGTTTAAGACATTTATCCACCTCCTCCTTACAACAAAATGTTAAATGAATAAAAGAAAGAAAATGGGCTCATGTTCCCTTGTTCCATATAGATGGAAAGAAATATTTGAATTCAACATATATCCCATGTGCTACTTCCCTCATCACCAATTGGTTTTGAGGTAGAACCATATGTGGGCTTATATTTAGGCCTTTCAAGATAAAATAAAGCCAATCAAGATTTTGGGGAAAAGAAATTGAATAAAGAAAAAAAAAGATAAGGAATTTGATTTGACATATTTCTATCACCTCTGGTTCGTTTAGAACTGTGCACAGCATTTGGTACACCTGATTAAGGATTTCCATAACGTAGAGTTTATGAAAATATCGCATAAGAAGGCGAGTCTCAAAAACATTACTGTGTTATGTTAATTACGGAAACAACCCACCTAAGATATAATGTCGAAACTGAGGAAAGTTGTAAGATGGTGGTGAATTGTGACGTAAGAAAAATTGTTGTAAAATTCGATTCTCTTTATATATCCATAAAGATGTTTTATGCTTTACTTAATTTATTTTGGTAAAGAAACTAAAGCAACTTACTACCTCCGTTTTTTTTTTTTTATCTTTCGCTTTAGGTTTTGCACAATTATTAAGAAAACAATGATTGAGAATTTAATTTATAAAAGTATTGTCTTTCTTCCCCTTAATTAAAAGTATTAGAATTCTAAAAAATTAGAAATTGAAGTTAAAGAGTAGGTAGTTGTTATTAATATATGTTATTAAAAGTAGAGAGAGATAAGGGTAAAATTGAAAAAATTGTATTTAATATTGTATTAAAAATAAAATGCGACAAATTAAAAAAAAAACTTTAGATTTACCCTAAAACGATAGATAAAAATAAAAGGAGGTATTAGTTACCATAATAACATGGTCATGGTACTATCTCCTTGTTTTTAGCAATCTTGGGAAAGACATGGTCAAAGTCAAATAATCCGGAAGTCTTAAGTTCAGACCTGATCGGAACTGGAATTTCTTTGAAGGTTGCACGTTAAACTAGACGCCGGTTGAAACATCAAATTCTGTTTACAAAAATTACATTAGTGAAACCGAAACATAGCAAATCTATATGCATGCATGCTGTCACAAATGCGATATTAGGTTTTTTAGTTCAGCTTCCATCACGTATATCTTCAATTTTAACTGAAGAAAAATGAATAGTGAATCAAACAATTTAAACTTATCAATTTGAAGAACTATAACTAAACATTTGTCATTCACAGTTGAGTAATTCATTTCTCATGTGGACCACATTACGGAACGATATAAGAAATTTCTTTTAAGAAAAAAGAAAGGGAAAACATTGTCTAATGTAAGTACAAGCATATATTTATGAGGCCATCAAATGAGAGAGTACACCGACAAGATCTACATTAAGGGTATATATTAGATTGAACTGTTTGCTAAGTACTCCCAACAATTGAAACTAAATACAGAAGAAAATTCGTTACAATCAATTAGAGGCTGCTTTGCTTTGGGAATTAGTACAGAGAAGCATATTCTTAAATGGAACAATACAAAAGATAGTGACATCGGAATAGAGCCACCTGAATAATTTTATTTTTTCAAAAAAGTAGCGGTAGAGGGATTTGAGATTATATCATATATTTATTTACTAAAACATACACATAAATAACACAGTAAAATAACATCATTTTGAGACAGATAGAGTTATTTATAACAATAGTGTTATTATACAATTTGGAAAAGGTTTCTCCTTTTTAGATGGTTTTTTTTTTAATTTTTAATTGTTTAGAGGACACAGATTGTCGAGCAATACAGTGTCATCACCATTTAACTAAACCCTATATTATTCAACCAATTCTTAATCACTTTCAGTCACTTTCTTCTTGTCATAAATAGGCTCCAACATGTAGACCTAGCCCCCCAAATGTGTATTTTGGCCCTACTTTCACAACTCTAATAATAATGACTCCCCAACTATCCCATGTTTAATTATTTTAATTTTTTTTTGCTATTATCATTTTTTTTTAATTTTATTTTCAACAAATTGGCCATTGGGCCTAGCTATCCTTTCTTCTTTTGACGTTTTTATCCCATCGAAATACTTAATATCGATTGGGTCACGAGCAATTTTACCACCCACTAACTCCATCTTAAGTCTGAATTTGTCTTTTAGTTTAATTTTTTTTGCCGATCCAATAATAGAATTGAAGTGTTTATAGAATTTTCCCTTTTCTTTGTAGGGGGATATGAGAAAATGATATCCTCTTTGGTCTTTCCATAAATTTTCTTATACACATCTCCTGCCGGATTCATTGAGAGTCATTTAATTATCAAATAAACCACAAGCATACAATAGCTATTTCAAAAAAAAAAAAGAAAAAAAAAACCAAAAGTTTACTAGACATTTTTCACTCTAAGCAGCATTACTCTTCCTAGCAAATAAATCAACTTAATCTTTCCGTGATTAAAATACTGGTTAGATTGATTATCACATGCAAAATCTGCCCGACTAGCGATTCTTGTTAGGGTTTTTTTTTTTTTTTTGAGTGATAGCTACACGACTTTCTCCAAATTAACTAGATACAAATCCATGTGTTATATAATTCCTTATGTTCTAAAATTATTGTTCAATTTGGATTTTCATTTTCAATTTAATTTGTTCTAAAACTAAAAATCTAATTAAACTAGATAATAATTTATTTCGGGACAGAAACAATAAATAAATAAATAAATATATATATATATATATGAGAAAATATAAACTTCCAATTAGTGAAGGGGATATGATAATTGATTAAATACTACCCCACCACCCATACGTTTTCCAATTATTACTAAAACCTTTATAAGGTAAGCAGAAATTGAACAACAAAGTTAAACGTAGGATCAAACAGGGATGTCGTGCATGGCATCATCTGCCTGGCAGCCATTATCATCGGTCATGTGTACTTGTTTGCCACTTTAATTATAGCATGGAAGGCAGACTTCTTTCAGGCAACAAAACCCAATTTTTAACCAAATGGGGGGTTCTTTATTTATAATACTCTTCTAATCAACTTTAAAGCAATAATGTATAGCCGACCCGATCAATAACCATTATTAATTTCTTCTTAGTTTATAGAGCACACACTACTAAAACCACCCTGCAAGTTGCAACCCATAAGAACACACACACACACACACACACACACACTAGATAGTACCCTTTTGGAGTCCTTTCTCCATCTTTTAAAAGCCACTTTTGATTCTTGATTCATTGATCAACTTTTGTTTTCTTGTGGAAACCCTAGCTTTAGGATTTTTGATCATTTGATGAGATAGGATCTCTCCTATCAGCCGTTTCTACATAGGCCTCTATTCTAACATGATAAATTAATTATTCTAATTGCAGACATTGTTTTTCCCTTTCACTTGGAGTTACTTTTCATCTTTAATTCTAATACAAAATTTCCCAGTTGCATTCTTTCCACTCCCTAGTGATCACTTTTTTTTTACTTAGTACTTGCAGTTAGTCAATAATTTAAAAACTTTGCTTCAATCAGAAATGCGCTATTGTAATAATTTTTTACCTAAATGGAGTTGGCAATGATCATCTTCAGAAGCACATGATCTATATTGATTGATGGATCCTAAATTCAATGATTAAGAATCAAGACTATATAGCTGGCCACCTCTATTGCGAGCTAGCTCTTTTTTTCTCGTTAATTTTTTTTTTTATTTTTTTCCTTCCAAAATTGATTACCTGGTCAAGAGGCAAATCTCCAGTAGTATTTCATTTTTATTTATTTGTTAATTGGCTTATCTCTCTCGAAAGTCACAATTTTAACCAACACAAAAGCGAGAAAATTTCACATGATTTTGATAGTTAATATAAGAGGCGTAAATCACATACATTGAATTAGTTGAATAAAATGTCACAAGCTAAAGTCTGTTGTAAACCAGCTAGCCTTGATGCAATGCCATATGTCCAACTTTTCTTTTCTTTGTACCGTCAAAAATGGAAAGGTAGAGATTATAATGTGTAATAAATTATGACGGAAATTAAAATCATATTATCATTATTATTTGAGTCTCAATGTTGTATATATAAAACGAAACTTTGTGAAGTCAAATCAATCAACACAACCAGTCACTATATTATGGTTTGTAATGCTATCCAACTTGAGAAATGAATTGATGTTTAGTCCAAAAGATCATTTTAAGCTCATATTTAATGATAATTAAGAAGTTACTTTTCGATTCTGACGAACACCATTCCTTGTTTTCTTGCACCTCCAGGCAATGGTGTTTCAATTTTGTGTCTGCTGTCAATTCAATTCATGTCTAATTGTCTGGCTTATAATTTCTATATATATACACTGGAATTCTAGTTGTATATGAGAATGACACATGCACCTCGTTCATGTACCAAACTAATTTAAGAATGATTCAACTGCAAGAACTGCAGTATAAAATTGGGAAAAATACCCATGTACGTTATCGCATAGATAGATAGTTCCATTGTACTATCTTTTAGGTACCTTAAAATTGAAGTTATTTCAGTAATGACTAAATAATATAGTGATCAACTGCGGCTCCTACTGTGAAATATCAATCAAACTAAAATTATTTTGCTACCCGCGGATGCATAGAAATGAATGAAATATTTTTTTGTTACAATAAAAAGAGACTGAAAATTTACAATTAAACAGAAATACTATGACGGTACGCTACTTCAATAACATCATGCTCTAACCAAGGTAAAACACGCGATGGTGGATCATCGAGGAGCCATTATAATCCTTCTGGTCTTTTAGTCGCTAACGATGACAAATAATCTGTTACAAAATTCGCCTCTCATTTCAGATGCCAAATAATATTAAAATAAGACGGATGGTAAGAAACTGTTTTACTCTCGTTCGCAATTTCCGCGGGGTTTTAATAGTTGAACTGGATAAAATGCTAAAAGCTCGATCAAATATTGATGGTGTTTTTTTTGGGTTAAAATGAAATTCCGAGGCGTTGAATATGACCAAAACTAATCAATTGTTAAAGTTTGATCTGACTTGTTGTCGATCGAGTTGATTGGAGGGAGTTTGCTTTGTTTTAGTCCTCCTACTCTCATTTGATACAACATGTGTAAAGTTATATCATCATGATCATATCGTTTTCTCTTCTTAAGGCAACAAAATTAAGAGAACCAGTTCGCGATTTGTCAATCAATGGAAACTTTCTTCGTTTGAACCACAAACTATACATATATTTCACATGATGGAAAAGTTGTCTGAATTAAGATCATCTAGACACGGTTAAATTGATTGAACCTTGCACATGTAATATGCAAATCGCTTGTCACATGTAAAATCATTGATATTCAGGTGTCGTACGATGACCAACTCATCATGCATATCAAAAAGTTGATGATTATTGGGAAAAAAAAAAAAAAAAAAGCAGTACAATACGAAGTGGCGGGTTGTCAATTTGTCATTCAAAGTTCCTTCATTCAAATTATTAAGATCCGTGTGTTTATTTTTCGAGCATGCTTAAAAGAAAATAACTTTATTTTGGTTCCAGCTTTTGGAAACTGTGGAGACATCACATTTGTCAATACTCGTGACTTATAATTTTCTTGGCTGCGTAAACAAATTATATATAGTTAAGTTATATACACTTTGATGTGATGAAGTGAAACCCTTAATTTAATCATTGCACACGTACGATATATTCGATTCTGATGAACAACGAGGAGATGGAGTAGGTGGGTTTTGACCACATTTTTTTTTAGCAGTTGCTAATTATGCATTTTGCAACTTTCCGTTGAGAGAAGCCAATTATTTAGTGAACTAAATACATTGATATGAGGAATAATATTTGGAGGGTTTTCACTAACCACGTTATTAAAGTACTGATGATGAACTCCGTAGTATATAATAAATGTCTGACAGATATCATTGGGATACTGCGTGTCCATCAAAGTGAGGAAACTTAAAGGACAATTTAGTGTTCTATATTTGATGCTTTTCCATCCATTTCTTAATAAATGATTAATCATTGTACTAATTTAGTTATCCTCTTCCTATGAATAACTCATTCGAATAACTGAGGATCTCATATTTACCCCAAAAAAATGAGGTTCTTATACCAATTTGAGATGGATGAATGGTTAATTTTCCCCTTCATTTTGATAGTCAATAGGAGTAATAATTTTGGTGTTAATTATAATCATGAGAAATACTTGCGTTCAAATAATCCATTTTAACAGATGATCAAACTAATTAACTCTATACCAAATGTAAGTGACTAAAGTACTTATTCATCTTGAATATGGCACCTTCAAAAGTTGTATAGTTTTATTTTCTGAATAATGATTGATACAATGTTATTTTATCATTTACACGTCTTGCAAAACTATTTAATGATGATGCATATGAAAAGATAGAGACATTATATTTTGGGAAATATGTTAATATGATATGTATTACTTCAATCGATTTAGTGAATGAATTCACTATCCTATGGGGTTTATAGCTTCTTTTACTCTTTTTTCTTATTTGCAATATTATGATAAACTTCTAACTGTTGAAAAAGAAAATGGAAAAAGAAGACGAAAGAAAAGGGAAAGGACAAAAGGTAGAATATAACGTAGAGACAGGGTTGAATGAAAGGCTCTTGGTCTTGGGATTGCCCCTGGAACGGGTCCTACATCCAGTTGTGCTCTTGTGTCCACGAATAGACATGGACGTATTCATTTTCCTTGTTCAAACTTCAAACCGAAACAAAACGACAAACACCCCAAATTATTTTTCAAAAAAAATTATAAAAAAAAAGAATATTCAAAGGGACAAGGGAGGATTTGATATGACCCGCCGCACGAGTCCATTTATAATAAGGGCCTGAGGCCCACATTACCCACATTTGCCCAAATTACTACTATATCCTCTTGCTCCGGTGGCTTGGTCTTGTGGACCCAACTTTGAAACGGATCCATCTACGTCACTTTTTCGTCTATTTTCTGCATTTTACTCCCACATCATGACAAGATATGGGTCTCTCTGTTTCACCGTTCTCCTGGGCTGGGCCTGCGTACTACCTTTTTCTCCTAAATTAACCTATTTATTGGTTCGAGACTTATGTTTTTGTTACTATTCAATTCAACCCTTCTTTTTTAAGAAAAAGACTTTTGCATTCCTTTTCTTTATTTTTCCTTCTCAATAAAGGGAACACCTAACTAACGATACTATTGTAATGGATTCTTATGACTTTGGTGTTAGGTTGTATTGCTCACCTTTTTATGCCTTTCAAAGACGGTCAATCTTTCATATATTGATGTTTTAAAGTAGTAATTTTATATGAGTAATTATTAATATGATGATTATTGAGTCTTAATTTGTTTCTAGCCAATTGAGTTTTAGTTATATATTCAAGTGGCTTATCAATCATCATTATCTTGTGTTAAAGGCTCAAGTTGAGTCTAAATTTCCTTTTCTAAACATGCCTTGTCTGCTACTATCTCTTTTCATGTGTTGTTTTTATTCCTCTAAACCGATTCATATTAATTATGTTTCACACTGCGACAATTTTAACGAGTTTAAGTCTAATTAAACTCACAATGATCATACGAATTGTAATTTATTACTGTTCACTTGGGAAATGGTCCATTTGTTGTTATATTAGGCTCGCGTTATATTAAGAGTCTGGTTTATCGAACTATTTAGTTAAAAGAAAGGAATGAAGCTGTATTCTTTTGATGGAAGCGTGGGTGGTTTGGTTTAGAAGTTAACTTAAGACCTCGCAAGTGTTGGAGAATGATGAGGACGTGGATCGGTCAAACAGACAAAGAGGTTTGCCACGTGGGGTCACCGCACGTGTATGTGATCCATGATTTGCCAAATGCTAATTTCATCAATGCCCCCAACTAATTAAAGTGATCAATTACATTTTCTTTTTGGTAATAACGTAAGCCTGTACTTAACACTTTTACATTATGTTCTTTCGATCTAGAACAGCCTGAAACAAAGAAGAAAGAAAGAAAAGAGCAACCGGCCGAATATGTATAATCTATATAGAGGATAGAACCCATGTATAAGTTTTGAAAATTGTATATTAAAATTTTTAAAAATTAATCGCCTGGATTACACATAATCATGCTGTCATTATGCCATACATCAAGTACATCAGGATAGTTTACTTTAATGACACAACTACTAAAACAAATCGAGGGGTTCAACCTCTTTAGCTAATTACATTTTTTAATCTAATCATTATTGTACTATTTCAAATTACAACTTCAAGTCCTAAAACACGGAGCAATTAAAATTCTCAAGTTGGAGAAAATATGTTGGCCAATCCAAAATACTCGTGAAGAATTCCCAGATTGTGACTGAAAAATCTGTCTGTTTCTTTGATGTAGACAAAATGTGATTTCGTAAGGTAAATGCCATTTAGTCACATAGTGCTAAGTGTTTTCGAGACAAAAACATAAACCTTCATTTTCAAGAGTCATAATCAAACGTTAAAACCTTGTTTAAATTAAATTAGATCCATCTATCGATCCCTAACCGTGTTGTCATCTGGAAAAAAAAAATTAGTTCACTCATACTTCTATCAAAGTTAATTAAGTTTGTAGTTTGACAAGCAGGCATCTATTCAAAGTCCAAACCACAAAATAGGGACCGAAAGGGTTTTTTTTTTTAAAAAAAAAAAAGGGCTTAATCAGGAAGCAAAAACTTAGAAGCGAGTGATCATATGATTTGGTCATTGGAAAGACTAATGAGAGTGATTTTTTATTTTTTATTTTTTTTTTTGGATGAACAATTTGTCGCACTAATGAGACTAGAATTCAAGAACTTTTTAATCACAGTCAATTGACTAATAATGATGAGTTAACTGAATGAGATCTTTAGTCGTGTAATCATATTAGCTATTGACAAGACATTCAGCCGCGTCCGTGCATTACTATTTTGGAACCGCGTCACTCCTCTTGTTTCTCTTGGTGATTATAACTTATAAGTTCAATCGACATTAAGTTGGCTTAATAAGTATATTAAAGTATTAGTTTCATCTCGAAATTAATGTCCAGTTTAGATTTCTAATTTCAAGCTAAATAATAATTTTGAAATGGAAAATGTAACTTTCAAGCTATACAAAACAAGTTAACAATTTTTTTTCAACTAACAAAGCACCATTGCAACCTCTTGAATTTTTGCCCTCGCCGGCGGAGAAAGCTCAAAACCTAACTCTAAAATTTTTATTTAAAAATATGATATGTATAGTGAAAAATAAATACTGAATGAAATTAATGACTGATGTATAACATTATAATCTTTCTGTTTTTGTTGGTACTTTCTCGTTTAAATTTGATCTTCTTTCAAAATTACACTTCTATTCTTAATTATTAATTTGTTCCCATAGTTTCTATTATTGCTGTTTTTTCCACTGAAATTTCTGTAAAACGTTATGTATGTTCATCAGTTCATCTTCAATCTCTGCCCAATACATCGAAAACCTCAATTACAAACATATCCTCAATCGGCGTCTTGTCACCGGAATCGAGCCGAACGATACATATAACTTACCATGTTACTGAGGATTATAGTGTTTGTATTAAGTTTGAATTACTGACAAAATAAGGACACCGTCTTCGTGTCCAATACAGAAAACACACGTAAGTTTTTCTAATAAGTTTTTCGTCCCAAAAAAAAATAAAATTAAAAAACACACACACAGACACACACAAAATCAACACACTATTTCTAGAAAGCGAGACGGAGCCAAAATACATGAAGAAGAGACACTAAAGAAACATATATAGCCCCACCAGAAACAAATATTCACGTACATATAGTACTAGTTGCTAATTAATTAAGAGAAGTATATCTGTAACACGACTTTGGGTCGGGGCATTAAAACATTAAAATGTTCATAACAAAGACCAATACTTTTTGGAGGCACATTGAAGTTTTTTGTTTGACCTTGAACCCCAAAATGGGGTACCCGCCTTTCCCAATTGGTTGGCATTTGCCTTTAACATCACTCCCAAACTGTCTTTAGCTGCTTCACAATTTTCCAATGGACAAAAAAAAAACAATAATAATAACAACACTCACTTTATTTAGAAAATAAAATAAAAAGTAATGCTCACTTGTGTCAACAATTAATTGTTAACTTTTGGGTTCAATAATAAGAGATAAGTGGACTAAATTGCAATTACGGGGCGGGCAGTAGTAGTCCATAATCCATTGTTGGGTTATGAAGTTTTTCAAGCCCATTAATCCAAGAAGCATTTGAGTGAAACCCAACTAGTTTATTCAAAATTTTTGGCTGCATCCTTTTTTATTCTTTTTCTTTGTTTCTCTTTTCTTTTTTTTTTCACCCACTATAGATTCTAGAAGGTCCTAAATATATTGATCCTACTCTTGCAATTGTAACAAAAATGAAAAAATGTAGAGTTCACTGTTTCAATACAATATATAAAAGCTTGACTTCAAATTTGGGACGGAAAGTACAAATTATGAAATGTCATTTAAATGAGAATTTAATCTCAAGTAATTTTGTCAAATATGTTAATCCCCCAAGTCAAACAACTATAGCCAAAAGGGTTGAATGGCTTATTGAGACCAGATGCAACAGCAACGGAGGGAGACCATACTCGGTAGCACAGTTAATGTAACAACATTACAGAGGTGAATTTATGCCAAAAAAAATTGCCTCAGCTTAGTTCTCAGCAACACTACTTTCACACAGCTTTTACATTTGAATTCAAAAAATGACAAAATTCGCAGAATTGTTTATCTGAAAAGACCATCATCAAGGGACCCTGGCAAACCTTTGAGTACATCCCTTAAAGCATAGATATGTGAATCACATTTATGGTCCGAAATTAAATTGCTAGAGAGCAGTATTCTCTCAAAGTGTTCACCTGGATGCCTCTTCCAAAGGGTGAAAAATTCCTCAGATTTGCCATCTTTCTGACAAACCACATTCCTCTTCAAGTAGTAAAGAGACCCTGGGACGACCAATTCTTCAGGCAATGATGAATCGGATATTTCCGCTTTAGAATGAGCTTCAGCTGATTCAACTACAACATGAAATGAAAGAATATTATAACAAAGAAGTGTTTACCTTGTGATAGATTTATCCACAGCTTACTTGACCTTAGAAACAATAGCTTAGAAGACACAGTACAAGACAATGTCGTAAAGTGACACAAAAATCAATTTCACAACTTAGCTAGAAATACCATCCAGAGTACTATGAGATCTTGAGTGACACACTTGACACTTATTCCTAACACAAAGAAGAAACATAACCAAATTAAACTATCACAAGATAAACTCGAAACAACTTCTGTAGCTGTCATATTATGTTAGGCAACATCCAGCAGTAGTTCAGCTTTTTATGATTTCTGACCTCATATGTGATAAGTTTCGACCTTCCTAAAAGAGAAACTACATGAACTCTAAATGAGAGAGCTTTGCTTAACCGGAATAAAAATAAAATGAGAAAAGCTCGCCTTTTGCATTTTATGTAACTGCCAAATAGCATCAGAATTTAAGCATATTAACTGAACTATCTGCTACAACCCATCATGCGACGTAAACATCAGATATATGTAAGAGACTTATCCCTAAATGATGCATGAATGATTTGACTGAGCAGATGTAGTAATTTTCAACTGACAGTTCAAAGAGGGACTGCACAGCCACTGATGAGACTAAGCAAGTATGACATGTGAGTAGTAATTATACTATGCACATCTTTGCGTAAACATGGCCATCATTATCAACAAAACGTTTACATTTATCAAAGAGCGAACATTTGATGCAACCGAGAGTGACAGGCTATAAAAAATACCATCAAAAGTGGTTGGGCCTTTTAACTTAGCATAATCAGCGAGCTTCCGAGTCACATCTTGCACAGAAGACACCACCTGCTTTGCATTTGTTACAAGGCCAACTACTCTTTTCCAGTCTTCCTTCTCTAAAACAGTAACCCTGTAAAACACAAAGAAGAATATAATCCTTCTTATTATATTCAAAATATATAAGTTCTCAATGATACTCCAATAAGGACAATCCCATTTCATCCCTATCGTGATTTTATATTTGGATTTCCAGCTTGACTAAGAAGTTTGAACTTCTTGTCAATAAGTAAAGTTTCTCACCAATCCGTTTGAATAATTTCGTTTCTCAATCTTGTCAATGTACCAACACTTAATCTTGGGATGATATCGTCCTGTGATACGAAAGAAGAATATGAAAAAGAATAAAAATGAAAACTTTGCAACCAGAAAAACAAGTATTTCACATGAAAATATTAAAGAAAGCAAAATCAATTCCACCTGCATTACTACTGTCGAAACATAGTCAGAACAACTTTCAGCCAGTTCCCTCGAAACACAAGGTGGAGAGGCAAACCCAACGGCTGAAACAATTTGGGGGTCAAATCCAAGCTCTTTCATAGACCTTTTACGCAGCATTATTGCCAGCAAAGAAGCTATTGCACCTCCAAGGGAATGACCAACAATCCGTAACCTAAATCCCTGTAGACGAGTTAGTCCTCTGAAATAAACTATATGCACAAGAGTAAAAGACAAAAGCTAAATTCTGGTAGAAGTGAGGCACCTGGTGTCTATTTAGACACATCTTTATGGTCTCTATTTCATGTTGAAGAAACCATCGAGCTGCTTCAGCTGTCCCATAATGTGTGGAATAGCCTTCAAACGTGAGTTCTTCATGACTCGAAGATACAATGTCAGTAACGAGGTCGTACAACGTGTGTGTTCCACGTATTCCAAGTACTACATTTTTCCTTCTTTCATCAATACCTACATAATACCCAGGTCTCAATACACTAGAGTTATTTACAAATTTTACAACATTGCTTTCACGAAGCATGCTAATCTTGGCTAATATGCGAGGATTATCCTTGTAAGCCCCTTTGGCTAATTCCATGTGGTAGATGAGATCGTGAACCTGAAACAAGCATCCTTCACCAATGAAAATTTTTGAATAAAGTAAGCAAATATGAAAATCATAACAGAAACATTGCTTCATAATTTCGATGCGTAAATTATCAAAACCAAGAAAGTTAGTAAACAATATGAGATTTGAGCATTACAGTTGATTCAGAAAATATCTGCTCGCCCTTGACATTCTCAACCAGGCCTTTGGAAGCTTGCTGCAGATAAATTAAATACAAGCCTACAGTAAGATCACTAAGACTCCAATCCTGAAGTCCAATCTTACTCCTTTGGATGCTTGCGAAGATCTCTGAAATGGATCTAGTCGTAGGAGGTGGTCTATCCCCAATTCCAGTGCCTAAATAAACACCAAGACAATTCAATGTAAACATCCAACGCAAACAACCTCAAATTTAGAAGTAAATAACTTTATCATTCAGAAGTATAAATTACATGAGATAGTATGTCTCCTTCAGAAAGTAACAAATTTTCAGGCCTATCACTAAAGATGCAAAAACAAAAACTTTAAAAGGGGGAAAAAAAAAAATCAATATCAATTAGCTGAACTGACCTGAAGGAAGAGCCCATTTACAAAGTTGAAGTGCAGGTTCAAGAGGCTTAGTAAGCCAATCAAGTTCAAGCTTCCATTTATTACTATTATCATCACTACTACTGTTGCCAATGAAATCATCTTCATCCGAGCTATATCTGGTTGGAACATAGTCTTTATTTACATTAGTTTTAAGAGGAAGTTGTGAGCCCTGTTTGGAATCATTCAACCCGCCGTGTTTCCTCTCCCCAGTTCCATTTTCGGGCTTTTGGGAGGGCCATTGAGACTGGCGCCGACTTAAAATACCGAATAAAAACCTCTGATAATCTTGTTTCCTCAACAACCCAATAGTAAAACCTGTAATTTGAAAAGAAAAACATAAACAAACAAACAAATCCCTCAGTCCAGGTCGACGAAAAGAGAGCGTCATGATGAATATGAATGGGGAAGACAAAAATGAATGCAAAAGCTGACAAGAGCTGTAACCATACCCGTATTCCACAAACGCCTAACTGATTGATTCTTGGACATGAAGGCAATCGAGGTATGAAAAATAAAGGAATTAGCGTACAGACAAACGGGTGAAATTTGATTCCTCGAATGCGGCAAAACGATGAAGTTACAAAGAGGATTCTATATTTCAAGTACAACAACAATACAACTCTCAATTGTAGAAGAAAGGAACCAGAAAAAAAAAGGAGAGTGGAGATTTTGACCGACCTTTGGGGCAAGCGGCGACGTCATTTGGGCCTAAAAGTTGATTTCAAATGGGCCTAAATTGGGCCGAAGGATTTTTTTTGGTTGTTGATGAAAAAAATTTCTAATTTCCAAGTAGCAGTACTCCTCCGTTCCATAATTATTGTTCAGTTTGCATTTTCATTTCTAGTTCAAATTGTACTAAAAGTAAAATTTCAAATTGGACAATAACTTTGGGACGGATGGAGTACATTTTTGCGCTAGTGATGATTTCAATAATGTTATATTTCAGAATTCAGAATCTATTATTGCTAATTCCTTTTCCGGAGCGCATAAGGTTGATGAACCTACAACTGAATTCATATCACGCAATCTTCATTAAGTGAGTATTAGGCTCAATATACTCTGAGTTATCCACCTCCGCCGATATTAATCCCATGCATCTCCATTGTTCATTTTCCGGATTAGTACAGATCGTGTTACAATCTGTCGCCTCTAAGTTTTGATAGCGATGGAAATTTGGCCTTTACATCCCGTTATAACGATCCATCCTTTTTGTTTTGTTGCACCAGTTGATTGTAGTAATGAAAAGTTCATATTCTTGAATGTTTTATACTCTCTGAATGGTTTTTTTTTTTTTTTCTGGGATGTTAATCAACAAGAGCTTCGAGAAATTGGAACCTTTTTCTTCTTTCTATTGCACTTCTAAGAAAAGTTGGAAACACGACCGGCTAGTGAAATTCAAAGTTTGTAACCTCCCCATTCAAGCACAAATCAGGCACACCAAACCCAAAAAAAGACCAAAAAAAAAAAAAAGAAAAAAAAAGAAGAAGATTGAAACATCCTCATAAACACACATACTAAAAATGGTCTGCTCTGCTCTGCTCAAGTCTTCAGTTTAGGCTGCAATAGCTGCACAAGTGACCATAATATGTCCATTCGATGCACGTTTCCATTAGTCTGCCCCTGCAGAACGACATGACAATTATCAAGGAAGAACTCTCGTGTGCGAAAAATTTGGCACCAAGTCATGGAAGAAAAGCTTTGTACCTCTACCACAAAACGCATCCATGTTTTCTCACCATAGGTTTCTGTTACTCCTTTCAAAACTGCCAATCCCATGCCCCGGATAGCCTCTGCTACTTCAAGGAAATGGCTGCATTCATCACAGAGCATCTGCAAATAGCCAAACATAAGAACGTGAATATGAAAACAAACGAAATTACATTATCCAGAGCAACGTTATATTCCTAGCAACCAACTTCTCAGATTGCATTGTTCATACCTCCACAAGCAATTGGCCATTCATATTTAAGTTTTCAACAATGATTGGACAAACTTTAAGGTCACTTCCTACTTCCACTGCCCAGCTTGAACCCGGCTCAGGGCAGGGGGACCCTCGCAAGCCAACTTCTTGATCCATAAACTACAAGAAAAACAATACACTGATCCTTTTTAGCACTCTTACCTATGTGGTCAAATTGTAAGCAAGCATACAATGATATATTGGAAACAGAAAATCAACAGCCACAAGAAGAAAAGTTCCACGTTTAAGGGTTATAACAGAATAACTAATTTTGCAAATGCAAATTAAGGTAATTTACTGGACATTGTATCCTTGGGTGATTTATTTTACTTTTGACAACTGCAACAGGTTAGACAAGTGTAGAGGATGTCATCAAGTATACCTTTGATCCAGGACATTTACTGAGCTTTTCTACATGCTTTGTAATGCTCTGCATGAATACCATGTGCTTGATAGTTCGCTCCAAAAGTGAATCAATACTGCACTGTTTGTCACCCAGAAACTTCAGACTATGTGCAAAGCAAAGAGATTGCCATAAAACATGAAATGATAATACAAGTAAATTACTTTAGATCCATTTGGCACAAGTTCTCGCAACTCCTTTATACGATCTTGGATCAATTGTCTGTCCCTCGGCCTTGGTCTACAGCTCTCACCAGGCTTGGCCCTCTTCTTTTGCATTTTATTTGGTTCTTGTGGCCTCCCCAGCGTTTCACTGCCCCGACTAGAGCTTGTTGATGAAAGGCCTTTCGAGTAGTTAAGACCACTCGCAACTGAGGAACTGAAACTGCTGAGTGCACCCCTGTCAAAAGAGTAACCAGCTGAGGTTATAGATCCCATGTCACTTGAGCTAGGTTCTGCGACCTTTTCAGGATCCGAGGGTAACTCTGATTTGCAAAATGGTTTCTCACTTTTGTTTCCATCACTTCTGGGAACATTAGCAATCACTGCATCAAGAAGATACTCAGACCCAGTGTTCACAGTTAACAAGCTGCTATTGCCCACCCCTTCTGAAACATCGACGGCCATCATAGTTTCATTTTTTTCTGCATCCCATTCACAGTGGCTGTCTTGTCTCTGGAAAGCAGGCCCCAGTGCTTCAAGAAGTTCATAACCTGCACAAAACCTCAAAGGCATGTGCATCGTATCTGAAAGATCTTCATGCAGATGCTTAGAGGGGAGCTTGGGTACAGATAATGTCCCTCCTTCCACATTAAAAGCTGCAGAACTGGTTCCCGGAATATGGTGAGACATTTCTACGTCTGAATTCACAGAAAAAGGAGCACCATCACCCAAATTGTTTTTCCTGCAAAGGTTGTTTGTCGATGACTCAATCCTATTTCCTGAACTCCTTGACAGGGCTCCAGAACCACTATTTTGTCCATCAAACTTGGTGTCTCCACTTGTCCTCAACTCCTCGTGGTTCAACTTCTCCATTGAGCCACTTTCAGATATTGGCATAGGCATATTAACACTTGTACCAGTATGTGATTCTGAGTTCTGCAGTTCTTCATGCTTAACAACTGTATCCACCCTTTTATTTTCATAGCTCTGAGGTAAAGACACGTTGCAAAAACTATGACCAGATTTCATAGTAGACGAATATGAAGAAGACCAAGAACTTTTTTCATCCACATTGATGTTCCTATCTAAATGCTGTAAGCAATCATGCTGAAACGCTGACCCCCAAGTCACACTTGTTACATCTGACTGACAAAGAATAAGCACTCAAGAGAATTATACTCTTGTTACAACGCCATGGTGATGGTATGCAAATGTGCTGGATGAAGAAGAATTACCTGAGAAGAATTTCCCATGAAGCTAGGCTTCAGATATGAAGGCTCGCCAGCCCAAGAATTTAGCAGCTTACAAAAAATATCCTTGATATGATTCAGCAGTTCAAAATCCTCTGCAATCTGCTTACCACAAATACAAAAAAAGGACAACATTACCCTAGGCAACTAATGGCTTATGTCGCAAATACTGAATCATCACTGTAAAGATCGAATTGAAATTATTAAAGCGAAAGGAGAAATTAGCACAAATGGTAACAACAGAGGACTTGGTATAAAAACAATTTGCCATTTTAGCTTACATTATCCAAAGAGCCAAGCTGTACAACTCCATGAGGAACAATAGGCACAACAGCAATGGTCTGAACAATAACCGAAAACAGAAAAGGAACATTAATCCAAGTAGAACAGCAAGCTGTTAAGCTCATAAGACAATTAAATGAAGCAAAGATGAAAACTTATAACCAAATGTCTCTCTCCCTATCTCTCTTATCCTTTTGGATTTGAATAAACGTTTAATAATTCGAATATAACTTCGAAAGGATAAAACTACAGGACATGTGTACACAATCCTAGCCTGTGTCTTATTTACACAAAACAGCAGATTTGCCAACTGATATATATGCAGACTCGAAGCAACTAGTGTTCAGACACCTTCTTTGAATAATTAAAATAAGAATATAATTTCTTCTTTATTTAAACATGCATTTAAAGCTCACAGTAGCTGTGATCCCATAAAGCGAAAAATCATATGCAGGACACAAGAACTACTTACTCTGATTCCAGCTGAGAACTGTGCTTGCCACCCATCATTCTGTCACAGCCATATGAAAATGATTAAAGAATAAATGAATGAATCGGAGAAATCCAATCAATATAAACTCACATAAACAAGTGTTCCACAACTAATTCCTCACCTCAAATTCAGCACCAAGACCAACTGCTAGTTTATCAGTAGCAATCCAAATATGATGGCCTGTAACAGCAACTCGCCCAACAACCCTGACACCAAATATGAATATTGTCCAATTATGGATTACAAAAAAGTATAAGATTCACAGCGAAAAGCAATAAACATATGGCTTGTCATCCTATATGTAGTGCCCAATGGAGAGTAAAGCTTATTGTAAAGAGAAGTAAGATAAATGTTTCATTTGAGGATGACCTCCTGTATTAATTTCAGAGTCATGTGTGGATGAAAAAAAGAGAGAGGGATCACAATTTGGAGAGTAAAAGATTGCAAGCCTCATACCCTTCCCCCAGGCAATAAACATGGTAAGACATCTTCGCCAAAGCTATTCCAAGAGGATCTCGTGAGCATTGCCCAACCTGCAAGTTACTCGCAGAACCACTCGGGCACTTTGTCTCTTGGTTCTCACCATTGTAATAATATCCGTCCTCCCAAGTCAACATCCTGCACCACGTCAAATTAGAAAATGTAAGAACCTGACTATGCTGAACCTGCTAAAAAGAAGCATTCTTCAGAAAGTTCTCACCAATTACCCTCTATTTCACATATAAGAATTACTGAAAATGAAACTGCAACTTCCGCAGCGTGGAAGACTGCAATAAATTCAAAAAAACAAATTCGTATGCTTTAAAACTGGAGCAAGTCATAATGATCATCAAATGTCATAGAGAAACTCTATGTTTTGCGAATGCTGGATTTATCACATGAAATGAAGACTAACACAACTTGTAGGTCACCAAGAAAAATCAAGTACATTTAATGAGTGATCTCAAATTCCAGTTCCAACAAAACCAACTGAGAGCATGTTTTCAAAATGTCAAAAGATCCAGAATTCTAAATAAACCATTGCTACATTCTAGCGTCTAGTTGTATCACAAAAGCATTGAAAAGACACCAAAACAAAAGGACTTACATTCGTGCCCGATGTTTGAGCCTCCAGAAAACAGCATATTTCCACCCGGTGTTAGAACACAAGCACCTCAAAGCTCGGTGCAGTTGGCCCTCCATAGCTTTACCCGATTCAACCAAAATTTTCCTAATCCACCCACCCCTGTCTCAATACTCAAACCTACACCTCACAAATGACAATCCTGAACCGAAAAAAAACCCCAATTTCTTTGTCTTGCCTTCTATAACCTAGCTCCCTCTGTAAGATCCTCTTCCAGCCTGCTTCCTCCTCAATCCTGCTCTCCGCTTTATTGGCGGTCCTACTGTTGGCAATAGCAGACTATCTTCCTTCCTCATTTCCTTCCGCGCTAAAACTACCAGACCCCCCAGACCTAAAAGTTCTCACTAGAACAGCTGATGAATTTCTCAAACACCAAACAAACCAAGGAATTCAATGAAGAAAGCTGAAGTAAACAATTCCACAAAACCCTCTACAGAACTGTCCATAACTAGATAATACTAAACTAAAATAACCTGAATTCCAAATTGATCTTGTAAACCAAGGACACTTCAAGTCAATAAATAGTTAATCACTTAACCTTGGAACACCCTAAAATAGCCAAGATAACATTAAAGAACTCAACTCCGACAAATGCCCCTTGTATCTTCTCCAGAGAAGAATCAAATTCAACAATAAGCTTTCTGGGATGAATACCTTCTGCGCTTGAACACAGCATTAACCGCCATTTTCAAGATCAAATATTTTGAGAGAAACTGAGACGTGTGAAAATGGCCCTGAAAAGGAGTGCAATTAGGAAGAACAAGAAAACTGGTAAAAGAGGAAGAGGAAAGTGAGCATGTGGGTTGAAACTCGAAAGTGTGGAACTCTCAGTGGCCTTTTTTCCAGTTTGAAGTAAGCCTTCTTCCATTTTTATATACAGAGCTGAAAAGAAAAAGCTTCTTTCTTTTTTCCGTTCGACAGAATCAGGCACTCAGAATTCTCAGAAAGAGCACCTGTAATGACTATTATGTCCCTACGCTTCAGGCGTTCATTTTTCTTTTTTTTTTTTTGCCTCCGGCCCACCAACATCCCTCGGCCCGGAAGTAGCCGAACATTTGTAATGAAAAAACTTGAAAGAGCTGTTACTTTTTCCTTGCCATTCATACCACTCTGCTTGAAAACTAAAGTGATTGTAGTGGAGTGGAAGGGATTCCTCCACCCTTAACTATAGATGAGGGTTCGAATCTCGCTATGGACATGGAATTACCTTAAATATTTTAGTGAGCTATCCCACTCATTGAGGTATCTACAATTTAGCGAGAATGATTAGTTACTATTGCTGACGGTGGACACCCTGTAAATATAAAAAAAAAAAAAAAAAATTCAAATACCACAGTACTTAATAAATTTTCCCCACTTTTTGCTGAAGGCGAAAAAGTAAAAAAGACATTTCATTTGTATGTACAAAGAGTTCTTATCTTTCATCCTATTTATAATTGACAAATATTAAGGCAAAGGTTACCGAGTTTTTTATCTAACATAAAAAAAAAAAAAAAAAATTGTCATTCCTCCTGTCTACAAATTAAAACTAAATTTATTTCTGATTACATTTCTTTTTTTTTAATTAACTTGATTCCCCAAATTTGTTTGAGTTGAAAACTACTCAAACAAAATAAAATTGTATAAGTAAACGAGATATATAATTCAATGGCAACAAACAAGCTAGTACATAGGAAGTAAGAGATCCGTTTTTTTCTCTTATCATTTTTTCTTAAATAACACAGATAATGCACCATTTATGTAGGGGTGGAAGGGCTGGGTGAGATGCTTAGGCGATTAGGATGTGGATAGTTATTATCAAGAGATCGAGGGTCCAATTCTCACTGTGATCATCTAATTAAAATAAATAAAATGTAACGTTTATGTACTCTGAACTTTTTTTTTACCTATTTTTTTATACATTTTCCCCCATTTATACTTTTCATGAATCACATCGACCTATAAACTATAAAAAATAATAATAATTAATCTATGTTCGAGTCATGTAAAGTATCTTTCAGGAGGTAAAACTATTCCAATAAATATCATTTCTAGAATCATTGTTGTATATTTCTACCAAGGCTCAATTTCCTAATCACAGTTAAGATTCTCTTACAAAAAGAAATGTATAAAGAAGCTATACTACTATATTAGAAAATAAATAGTGTCAATGAAGGGCAAACTTTTAATAATTTCACCACAATAGCTGATTTTGGTAATGGAGGGAGGAAATTAAACCAGCTTCCACTTAACAATTGTGATTGTGATGTATAAGTTTAATGAAAAGTAAACTTAGGTCTTTTTTTTGATATATTTGTGGAACCAATTTTTCTTACTGATATTGTATTGAGAGAGACATTTTGGAGTGTATATATTGGGAAATTGGGATAGTCTATTAGTATGGCAAACATTATGATTCAAGTGGGGAAGAAAATGCTTCTTATCCTTCCATCATCATCGATCTTCCACCCCAATCCCCAACCCACCTTTCTTTTTTTTTTTTCTTTCTTTCTAAAATGATCAATTCATAAAACACTGCACCAAAAAAGGGCTCTTTCCCAGAATGATTTTTACTGCTAAAAGTAGTGACAATCTTCACACCTTCATAGCCCCATATGTGTCTCCATATTCGAAATTAATGGTTTCCAAGTGGAAAACCTTCATTCATTCTTTTGGGCATTAATAAGTTTCTTCCTCCTTTCAGCCGACGGCCATTGAGTGCCAATGGCAGCGGCTCTTCGTTATCATTGGCTTTTTGGCCTCCTTACCTAACTGCCTCATCTTGGTGTTTTTTTTTTTTTTTTCTTTTTTTTCTTTTGTGTAGGAGTAACCATCATCAAAAAGAATAAATTGACTCAGGGAAGTGAAAGATGTATGAACATGATGTAACGAGGAAATGTACGTAAATACGATAATTCATTAACTAGCGTCACAATAGGTGTAACGTAAGTATTTCACCAAAAAAAAAAAAAAACTTATGTTTTTTCTAACTGTTATTGTTTGTAACAATTTTTTTTAATATCTGTGATTAATTAAAACACGACATTGTGAACATCATTTATTTGCATATAGTAATAATTTAGCTATTATGAATCTTTGCTTCCTTTGCAACGAAAAATCTCATCAAAGACATGCAACTGACTGGGTTAAAGAAATAATGCAACCATCAAAAGTGATCAACTTAAATCGTTTTATATGGGTCACAAGTTGAAGAAAATAGTTAAAAAGGATCGAAATTGATAGACAATAGTAGTTATAGCCTTATCGGCGCTCCAATATTTGGCCCTTTTAATGTATTTCTATCATGGCTACTATCATTTTATTTCACGAAACAAATTCACTTTCTTCTTTTTATTACAGTAAAACCTCTCTAAATTAATCCTTTATAAATTTATAATCTCCATTAAATAATAAATTTTGTTGGTCCCGACTCGGAACCAGTACAAAAAATGAAAAAACTCGATTAATTTATAAGATAATAAATTTTTAAGAATCCCTTATGTAAATATAGGTCCCCACATTTTCATAAATTAATAATCACCTAAACAAAAACTAATAATTTCTAGTAAAATATAAATCTATAGATTAATTTTTTTAAAAAAAATTATATTTATGGAAATATCATTTTTTATCGTTCTCATTGTAAAAAGTTTTGGTGTCATTTTGTCTTAGTGCAACAAAAAATTATGAAGAGAGTTACTACTACCTTTAGTGCTTCATTTCTGGATATTAGTTCCAAAAGGAATAAATCATCTTCACCTTCATCTTGAGTTGAATTGACACTGACACTAGTTGCAATATTCTCAAAAGATTTTATCTCTATAAATTTATCATTTTCTCCTGGATAATCCAACAAGCGATTAACATCCATTTTGTCATGATAACAAAGGAGATTCAAAATTTGCAGCCACACAAAGAGAACCCTAGTACCATATTAATAAAGTTAGAAGTCCATATTTATAATCGACTTTTCTTTTCTTTAGGGCAAAGATTGCTATTAGGATTGAAAAACTCTTTAATTTAATAATTATTAATTTATTAATAAATTAATAACTCGATAAATTAATAAATTAGGGGTCCAAGGCTATTAATTTAGAGAGATTTTATTATATTTTAATTCTTTCTTTTCCATTTTTTTCTTTTTTGTCCTATATCAAACTTATTACAAACATTTATAGCCAGCTAGGTCCATCATTTGGTGTTTTCAAGAGGCGTTGATTAGGGTATGGCCAAAGGTTCATCATCCCTCAAGATTTGCTGATCCTCACCGGAACAGTGAAATCTCAGGGGATTATGTTCATCAATTCCTAATCATGTCTCTCTTTTAATTTTCCCCTTTTCTTTTTGCTCTAACTTTTAACTTTTACTTTTGCAAAGAAAGGTTTTGATGGGTTGGCTGGTATGATGTTGAGCTGAATAATAGGACAAAAAAACAAGAAAAAACAGTGATATAATAACATATGTTTGTAAAAAATTAATCAGTCATTTCACTCCTAATTTATTGCTTTTCACCCTCCAAAAAAAAAGAAGAAAAAAGATTCAATTTGTCGGATCTCTGCGTTGATCTTGGTCATAACCTTGTTTATTCTCCTAGCTTGCTAATCATTATTTACCGCAGCCAACCAGTCAATGAAGTTTACCAGTAGCCTGTTTCACTGTCTTTGGAGTGGGATAAAAGTAATAGATAGATTAATCATATGATAATCTGTATTTATTCACAAAGATGAATTAGACGTCAAAACTTCAGTCATCATCAAAGTTGAAATGAATCATTGGCCTAGAGAATTATCGGGATTTGAATATTAGAGGAAACTGGAAGTGGAGATAGCTAGTAAATAACCCTTATAAAGAGTTTACTAAGAACTATCCATCATCGTTAGGGTCAAGTGATAAGAAATTTAATGTAATTCTTGAGACAGAAGTTGGTGTGATACAATTATTCTTAAAAGAAACAAATAATGGTTAAATGAGAATTAATCTGAACGTATATTGTGTGTATCTGTTTAGAATACATTTGATTCGCGAGAGGAAAGAATAAAATTTCGTTACTATCATTGTAGAAGGAGACAAAGAAGAATGATGATGGACTAATTTCCCATTTTCTTCGTCCAAAATGAAACATATTCAATTACCCATTGAGAGCGAATCCATAATGTGGTCTCATTCTCATATATTGGAATATATATGAGGTAAGTCATATGTATGCATGGTTATGGCTGCTAATCATCATAATTGTTGAACAACAAAAAATGATGGTGCTCCACACTTTTTATAAGTATGGGTTAATAGCCGCGACCTTCCCTCATATTTGAAGAAATTATTATTCATCTCTCGAGATTCAAAGAATTTACGGTTATTGCCACTAATTAACTTGTACAATAAGGTCAGTGGTGAAACTGCACTCCCTCCGTCCCAAAATTATTGTCCGCTTTGAAATTTTACTTTTAGTACAATTTAAACTAGAAATGAAAATTCAAACTGGACAATAATTTTGGGACGGAGAGAGTACATATTAACAAAATGTCATGCTTAATATCTAGTTCGCGGAAGAAGAGGAATGAAAGAGTATAGCTGTCCATATACTAATAAAATACGTAAATATTTGTTGAGATCGATTTCTTAAGAATAAGTATTTCTTCGCCGATCAGAAAAATAAACATAATTTTCACAATATCCATACATGACTCGTTAATTTACCTGAACTTTGGTGGGGAATATCACTATTATGAATTTCTTCTCTAGATTTGTTTCCTTGGATCCGATGGAGATGACTTTTACAATAATATATCATACTTATCATGTTTCCATTTGTTTACGTGTTCACCCTTTCTTTTGTATCAACATGTAATTGTGCACCATAATCATTTTTGAAATGTAAAAGTAGATTTTGTAGATCAACTTTTTACTAACATGTAATCTTGAAATGTAACCTTGTTTTCTCTTTATTAATTTCCATGACTACTGTTTTGTGATCTGTGGATCAAAAGTCAAACTTAACGTCTATGAACTCAATTGGCTGTAATTCCAATTGTATTTGCCTTCTTTTCTTTACCCCTTTTTTTAAAAGAAAAAAATCAGTGCGCAATACTCAAAACAAGCGAAAACACTCTCATTAAGCACAAGCATTTTCTCAGCCTCCAATGGCAGAAATACTTTAAATATACTCGAGGTGCATTTTTTTTTTCTCGCTTTTATTAACGAGGAAGGGGTTCAAATTAAAATGTATCTATTTTGTGTTTGCTTTTAGAATCGGTTATATGAATCATATATTGTTATCTTATCTGTTTAGTGTTATATATTCTCTTTTTATTCAGGTTTCATATCAGTGCTTTCCACTTGGCTGATTTTTCACAAAAGTAGCAAGATTCCATTCTGACCTATAATAAACAAATAAGGGCGAAAAGATTTCGATTACGTCCAACTCCAAACCCACAATGGTTGATCTAATTATATAACTCGAAGTCAAATGGGGGATCCAAAGACGCAATTTACTACTATTTAGTTGCCTCAACCCTCAAGGAGTCAAGGTCAGTGTAAGAGGAAATTTTCCATTATAATCCAAGTGAATAATTATAGTATTTTTTTTTTGTTTAAAACTTACTAACATTATATTTTACTCACACCGTCTCAAATAAAACAAACACGGCTCTTATATTGGAACGGATTTAAACATGACGCTTGACAGGTATTGGTTCAATAACTTGGATCGTGTAAGTTACACTTGCATACCAAACAAATTTTAGTGTGTGCGGTAGTGCACTTTCCAAATTGGTGTGTGTTGTTGACTTGGGAGGATTTAGAGTGGGTGCGCTGCTTGAAGTCTTGAAGGTGAGAGGAATCTCAGTTAGAAATGATTAACGCATGCAACAGTGCAGAGGTATCCGAGGATGTCAAAGTACTGTGATGTATTGTTGTTCTTAATTACCTTTGCAGAATCTAGTTTAAACAATCAAATTCCTGCAATGCATACGACTGGTGCTTATTCATCTCTGCAGAAGCCGAAAAAAGGTCCTAACTGGAGAATATACAACAGTTCAAGGAACAAAACAGAAGAAAATCACACATTTGGCTCAGTAAATTTGAGACTTTTTCAAATGTATTACTCCCTCCATCCCAAATTGATTATCTGGTCTGTTGTATTAAATTATTAATTAATAGGATAACCATGGAAAGGAGTAGTTCACTAGTCATCAGTAAAATGCCTGATTTCTCAGATTGACCAACACCAATAGAACTATTAACAGCCATCAGCCAGTATATGACAAAAAGAACATTCAACTACAACATAATAACATCTTTGTTCCAAGAAAAATTGCTTTTACAAAAAAGAGCCCACCAAATTTATAGAACTCTTCAGTGAACTGTGTCATAGATTCTTCAGTGAATCCCCAGCTCCTTGGAAGAAGCAATACGATAGAGCGAAATCAGCAATGAAAATGCCAACAAGAGAAATGACAACGGCAGAAGTTGTAGATTCTCCAACTCCTTTGGCGCCGCCTGATGTGGTAACTCCCCATGCACAACTAACAATGGATATGATCCCACCAAAAACCTGAGACTTGATCATAGCACTAACTATATCCCATGATCTAAGGGCTCGTTGAGCCGAATCCAAGATTGTATTTATCCCCACACCATAAACACTATCCGCAAGTAAAGCACTAGAAGCCATTCCCACTGTGAAGCACATTAGGGTTAAAACTGGCAGCGCAACACAGGAAGCAATAACTCTTGGCGTAACAAGATAATCAACAGGGTCTGCACCAAGAACCCTCAATGTATCAGTCTGCTCGGAGACTTGCATTGTGCCCAATTCCGCAGCAAATGCACTTCCAATACGACCTGCAACTACGATTGATGTAACTACAGGACTCAGCTCTCGGGAAAAAGCAAGGGCTAAGACTCCACCAACGGCTCTATTCAGCCCTAACCTGGTGAACTCCCTGACAAATTGTATAGTGAAAGCCATTCCCACGAACGCGGAAGTTAAAAAGCAGACACCAACAGATTTAGGTCCTACCCTTTCCAGTTGTTGAAGGGTGTTTCGCCAATGAACTTTACCCTTTATAACTCTACTAATTACTTGCCCTGCCAAGATAAGAACAGATAATCCTCTCCACAAGTACCGGGGAGGTGACCATTTATTCAGAAAAGTCTCCACTTCATGATTAAAAGCCACTTCATGATTTAAGGCTTGGGTTGTATTCTTATCATCTTCGGATACAGTGACACATGGGTGACCATCATTTGAATTGGGAATAACTGGCAATCTGCTATGTCGCACTGGCCCCGGAAATTTACAAGTCCAAGATCCCGTGGCAAATTCCAGTTTTCTGGCAGGTGGACTTGGGCTCAAGGATTTTATTCTTGTCCTATGAGCTATTCCAAGAGGGTTGCTTCTGTATCAATCACGGATGAAAAATATAACCAATTTGAAAGAAGAAAAGTATGTGGATTCATGAGTATTAAAGATAAACAAGGCAGGCTAAGTTTAAAACTACATTGAGGGGTTACCTGTTGGAGAAGTAGAAAACAGAGTAAAATTGACAAGCCGTTTGCATTTTCGATCCCCAAGGGCTACAAGAGCCGGAATGTGGGATCTTCTTTCCCCCTTGGTAAATAAATGTTTGAGATCCAGCTATACACCAGTAAAAAATTCAATCAAAACCATCTCTTTATCAAGAAATCTCAAAGCCTTGTCCAGCAGAGAGTTACAGAAGTAAAATTAGGATATGAACAGCCAATTTTGATGCAATGCCAATAAGCTACTCTATGGACCAATTTGGCTCTTTCGTGACCTAAACAATTCACTTCAGTGCTCGATTCAACAGAAATTTTCTTCAAGCCTAGAGTCACCAGCTTCAACTAAAGTCCGCATTTCGTTCCATAATCATTTTGAACAATAGACATTCCCTATTTAATCAATTTAAAACATCCCTCCACAGCATGTCACACTGATATTATTGGTTTAAATGAAGTGAAGTATGGTTTCACAAATTAATCACCCGAATCTTGTTTTCTAATTCTAATAAAAATTGCATTTTTCTCTGAAAAGATACGGTGCTTTCTAACATGAAATGAAACCATTGCTACACCATTCTGTGGTCTATTGGCGACATCATACACCTTGACAGACAGAGAAATAAAGCGAAAAAGCTCCATTAGTAAAGGGGTTTGGGTCGAGGAGAAATGAGGCCTCAATGTTAACCCATATAATCTTCCGTTTTCAATTTTCAGCACTAAGGTGACTAAGTGGTCATATTCAAGGAACATTTTTTGAGCAAACCATTAATCCTATTAGCAAGGCGTAAAGAAAATATTAAACTAGCATAAACACGGATGAGTTTCATGAAAAGAATTCAGAGAAGAAGGTTCAGAAATCAGAAGAAACGGATCTCCAAAACAGAAGCTCAGACCAGATTGTCTGGTAGAAAGTTCCAGATTTTCAGTGATGGAAATGTCCTGTTCAAACTGAATTTTTGTACAATCCATAACTCCGTTTTGCAATCCGTAAAAACAGCATTAAATTACAATAAACGTAGAAGAGTTTCTTACAAAGAAATTCAAGAAAAGTATTCAAGACCTAGGAGAAATAAGCCTGTTAACAAGAGGACGCAGATCTGATTTTTCTGCAATTTCAGTAACATAAAGTGGACATGACTTGTTCAAATCAGATTTCCGGACAAATCAGGAGTCCAATTATAGATAAAAACTTGATTAAACATAGAAGAGATTCATATCAAGAAATCCTAGAAAAGGGTTTGAGAAATAGGAGAAACGAACCTCTCAACAGGTGGACTCAAATCTGATTTTTCTGTAGAGAAAACAAAATAATCGTCTCATTTTGATCACATGCAATCATTTCAAAACCAAACCTTTACTTCCAGATCATCGATCATTCATCTTCCATATTCTAATAACACTTTTCAGCAACTAAACATAGGAAACACCCAGGAATTAAAGGTTTAACTACATCACATACTTCAATGTATTTTTCTTCCCCTTTCCCATCCATGGACTCCATCAAAACAAGCTCAGAACATCATCACCCAAATTCATCTTTCTTTATCTTATGTGATCACCCAAATTCATCTTTCTATCTAGAGCACCTAATGGCAACAACGACAACTAGCAACTTCAGCACTTATGGACGCAATTAATGACAAATGACACAATAAGAACAACCAGCATCTATCTTACTTTTTCTCTGTTTTCTGGCCATAAGCCTCCATTTCCAAACAGAATTATTTCTTTAAAATCAGTAGAAAATGAAAAAATCAGAATCAATGGGAAAAGACATCTAATAGGTAGTAACGAGCTACTTGCCTAATGGCAGTTCCCCCGAATCAAATCACTATTTCTAACACCATTTCAATAATCCAAACTGAAATACAACCCAACAATGCTCACAAGAAAGTAGCTACAAGAATTACTAGCTAAAAACCCCATTACCTTAATTTTAACAATGTTATTTTAACCATACTGTTATGGGAAATTAGACTTGACCGTCCAATTGACGATACTAGAAATTCTAGGACACGTTTGCTATCTAAATAACTATTTATTTCACGAAAATTATATAGAAAATTCGAGTCCATTACACATCCCAGATGAATTAACAGAAAGAAGAGACGAAGATTGAATCCATAGTTTGCATCTCTAATTGGAAGACTTGCAAAGCAACAGACCGATCAGATAACTCGAAAGAAAAATTAGAACAAACAGAGACACAAACATTCTAAAAATCAACCAGCATGGTTAACCCAAGAGCACAATTTAATCGAACATTTTACTACAGTGATGATATATCGGATGCAAAGGAGAAGAAAAAAGAGGAGAAAATGGGGGAAATCATGCCCATATTGATAACCATGATTAGAACTCTAGTTTTACCTGGTGTCTTGGAGGGCTTTATCAACTCCGACGATGCAACGGTCAAAACGACCGGAAAGTTTCGGAGTTGACAGCTCACAGTGTTCAGATACTCACAAGTGAGTATACCAGAGAGAGTAAAATTTGATGGTACTAGGTTATTTGCTTTCTTTAATTACAAATAACTCCCTCAATATTTGTTTTAATTGCGGGTGGCTCCACTATTGTTTTAACAACAGCGCCAATATCCCTCCAACGTCCAAATCTCCTTCTTCTTTTTTTTTTTTATTATAAGGTAAAAGAGAAAATTTCATTAAAACTGCTAGAAATCGTCCAGTTGCGCTTGACTGATAGTCACTGGCAATTCAAGCCAGTTGGTACATTCATCGGAACTATTCTCGTTATCATATTTCTTTTGTTCAATTATCTAATATTCTCAAAACATTTATAATTCTCGAATACAATTTTTAATTTTTTTGGTCAATTTGGTGAAAAGTATCCAAAGTAACAACATTGCATTGTCATTCAATATCTCATCTCTCCGCCATAAAACAACAAAGGTCCCAAAAGGAAACCAAAGTTTAAACTTTGAGAATCAAAGGAAGGAGTTCTACATGTTGGATTAAATGTTGAATCTCTGAGCCTCACCTTTTTGGGATTACAATTCACTATTGCAATTTTCCAAATAGAATGGTAGTAGGTGATAAGAAAATACTACTAGCATGTGTCCTTTCTTGAAATTATTTTTGTAAATTTCTATAATTTCAATCGGATGTTGTTTCTATTCATGAATTCTTTTGCTGGTAGAGCTTCAACATTTGCAGTTCACTAAGTCGACCATAAAAAGCAAAAAAAGATGACCATACAGCAAAAGGGATCATAAGTGTAACAAAAGCACAGATTGCTGCATTAATTCATTCTGTCTTTTGACATAAGCAGCTTTGGGAATTGATAAACAACATCGTTTACTAATAACAAATTCTAACTCAACTTCACATGGAAATTAATATAAGGAAGTTTACGAGACTGTAATAATGTGATCAGTAGTTCAGTACCAACCAGTTGGCCATCTCTTCCGTACGTCAAATCTCCGGAACCATTTCTTTTTCTTCTTGGATGGATTACCCTGTACTTTCGGATCCTGCTCCTTCTTCTTCATCCACTTCCACAGCAATCCCCGAGGACGCTTTGTTGCATTTGAAGTTGGAATTGGATCCGGGTTCGGGTTAATGATTTCATGTCCTCTGTATCTAGCTTCCGTTCCTGAAGAGGAATTATGATAGTTGTCATCTTCCTCCACTGATGAAAAAATCGCATCCTGAGTTCTTATGGTATTTAGCCTTTCGTACCTTTTATCAAGGGACTCTTGGGGTATATTCCTAGCTAACAATGGAGAAGCTCCGCCCCAGTTATTAGTCCCCTGAGACGGATGTTGCGGTGTTCTGAATTCCTTGAATGCACTCGGATGTTGGGGTGTCCCAAATTGCCTGATTCTATCAGGGGTTCCCCACACATTCTTTCCATTTGCTGCTGGATGTTCAGGAGTCCTGATGGATTTCGGGATTAGATCACGTTCAGGAGTCTTCTTTGTTCGAAAAGCTGCCGGGCTGAGCGGTGTTCCAAAATGCCGTCTTCCATCAACGTTGCCCCAGTAGTTTCTGGCAGCTGTGCTTCGTGGAGACCCGCCCTCGGATGGTAGATCATCTTCCCAGTATTCATGTCCTCCCAGAAATTCAGGCTGGGGTGTGGCGTAATCATAACGAAGAGAATCTGCCCCTACCCAATGGTTTGCTGTGCCATAATCGAAACGGAGAGATTGAGTACCATCCCATTTGTTTGCTGCCATGGTTGGGTGCTGAGGTGTGCTGAACTGTTGAGGTTCATGAATATCCCAGTAGTGAGCTTTCTGAGTTGATGGATATTGGGGTGTCCTGAATTGCTTCATCTGCATCTCCATTTTCTTTGATTCCAAAACTTCGATATGGTCTCTTTGGTATCAGAATGCTATTGATTCTCTGTTCTTTAGGTTGCAAACAGAATATCCATTTGATACTAATAATTCTTCAGCCAGTAAGAAGGTAGTGAAAACAAAACAGTCTGGATCAGTTTGTGAAGACGGTTGAATTTACAAGTGCCGGCATACTGAAAGTATTTTGCCTAAGTCATTAACTCATTAGTACTACAGACAATGCAGCAGTTTGCTTACTTAAGATACCGTGCCCCGAAATTACCAAAGATAACGAACAAGAAATGAATGAAGAAACAAAAGGCAGGCGATTGCTTCAAGAATCAATATCAACTTGACAGTTGACTTTTTACACAGCATCAGCATGCCATATTTTTACAATGGAGCCAACAAAGTCCAGTACCCAGAAAAATACTTGCCCTACAACTGGCCCCCATTTTGACCTGATCTTGTTGTTTGCCAGGTCCAAGCTTAAAGAAGAAATGAATACTGTAATAGCAGAATACTGAGATCAATATAAGACGACATGGATTCTGTCAACCGATGCATAAGCTTGTCCCGAGCTTAGTAAATTATCAAGGGATAAACCCAACCTTAAAACGACAGCAATAAGATTTCATCAGGCCAAACAAAAAAGCTTCTTGTCCTCCTATTAGAGCCCTTGTCAAGAATATCTAGCTATTTACAACACCAACAACCACTAATAACTCCAAAATCTAGTGCGAGAGCTATGAAGCATAGGTTTAGAAAGATAAAGTTACATTCTTTTTTATTAGAGTGAAAACCTGTACATTGGGCACTGTTTACTTGAGGCGAAGTGAATGCTCTTCTTTGTATTTGCCTATAGAGCTGGAACCACAACAATCTTGATCAGATTAAGCAACTCAGAGGATAATACATAAAGGGGTTGAGGAAAAAGCAAAAGACCCCACTACATCAACTGGCCTACAAAGAGATCAGAAGACAACGAATGTGCAATCTTTCTTGGTCAACTTGAGCTCAAGTATAGTTAATAACCCTATTACTTTGCTTCAGCAAGTCTGTTGCGTACTAATTCTGCACTTGGTATCTTGTTCACACTGGAATTATAACAAAATCATTAATACAATGGAACTGATCCGCATGAATCACCAGCAAAAAGCGTATAGTAAGCACACTGAACGCATTAACAAATCATCTAAATGGACATCGTAGGCTTACCACAAGAGTATATCACCACTAGATGATGCCTTCTCATAAATCCATTCGGGAACTAGTTCTTGCAACAGCCTTAGTTGCTCTTCGACTTCTCCTGCAACATTTTATGGATGAAAATCAGATGAAATGGAACTGTGAAATTAAGAATGCAGATTTCGAAGATGAAGATAAGGGCTTACTTCTATCGACTATATTTAGTTGGCCGGAAACTAGTTTATGCAAAAGCTCTTCTTTTGTAATCACCGAACGCCTGATTGACTGAAATAAAAAGTATATCGTGTCAAATAGCTTTGGTAAGCTGGCGAGCATCTGGTGTCGCCATTTTGCCTGTGAGATGGCTGGATCTTGATCTAGTAATGCCTTCCTCTCTTTCTCCCTGATCTGCAAGGATAATTATCTGTTATTTCCCAAAGTCCAGGGCTGTAACTGGGGAGTTCTGGAATTCATTTTTTCCCACAAAATTGACACATCTTGAAATAATTAATAATGGTCTTTAGCCTATTTAAGTATTTACCGATTGTATAAGGTTCTCCGGAAGAATGTCAAGGATGTCACCATCAACTTCTGAAAATTCACTTTCCTGGATATCATCCTCTACTTTTGCTTTCTTCACCGGAGTGTCAAATTTCAATGATCTGCTGCGCGATGGGCGCCTTGTCAGCTTGTTTGTCGGTTGAATAGAATCATCATCTGGGCTCATATAACATCTCTTGGGGGGTTGAAGCACAGGTGTGTTACTCATTAGTTTTGCAGGAGTAGAGGCGCATTGCGAAGGTGTTTGTTGAGAAGCAGCAGTTTCTTCGGACAAACACTCTTTTATTGGGGTTGCTGGGGGTGGCGAAGGTAGGTTTCTAGTTGAATAGGCCGTATCAGGCGACAATGCTAAATCACCTCTTCTGTCCTTGGAAGATAATCTCATAGGAGTTGAAGAAGGAGAAATGTGACTTCTGCTCTCTGCAATTATTTTGGGTTCAGAAACTGGAAGAACAGAAGAAGCATGTCCAGCAGCATCATTTTCCTGTGGCTTCAATTGTCGAGTTCCAATACAAGAACCTTGTTGTGAAAAGCGTCTTGCAAATGACCGAGCAAAATGGGATGCAGCAGCCGGCAGCTGGTCCAAGGAAGCAACAGTTGGAGCATTACCAACCACAGATGAGTCCGGAGCTGTCAATAAGTTAGTTTGAATATCTTTCTTTGACCGATTGAATGGTTCTGGAAGATCTCCCTCCGGAATTTCATCACCCTGTAACAAAAAGCGGAAATGTCAATGTTGCTGTACAGAGGTAATTCTAAATTACAATACTGTGCAAGTTGGCATTGTTCATTTCAGGTAAATATCTTCCTCCACATTTCATTCCAAGATAAAACATAAGCTTAGAGCGGATGTGTAATTCTGAACGCATCACATTGCAGGGAACAAAGATAACACAAGTAAACACTTAAACTCAAGATTGATTTGACCATTTTTTTTTCTACTACCAACACATACAAAACCTCCAACAGTCATTACACAATGAACTCCATCAACTACCAAATGTTTCAAATCAGAGAAACATAATTAAAGAACAGCTGCATACAGCCATACACAAAGGGCTTCAAATCACAAATAAGAGGAGAGTGGTTACCTCAGGATGAGCTTTTAGGAAATCCAAAAGCTTTGAGTGGAAAACTTTCCTTAGCTCAAGATTGCCACTTTCTGATTGCACTTTCCCACTATTCTGAATTGCTTGAATGTTTAAAGAAACATAAAGATCAGGCTTCATACAGCTAGTGCGTTCATCATGTACCAAAATCTTCTTTAACTCAATTGCCTCAGGCAAAATAAACTTCAACTGAGCCAAATGACTATGAGTGAACCTCCTAAAACAAAAAAAAAAATCCCAAAATCAGACAAAAACCAAAATTGTACTCATCATACAAAAACTACTAATCATTCTGTGAGAGGATGAGATCATCTTACCTATCAGTTAAACACTCTATTTTGGGACTGATGTTGGTAAACGTCGTCGCTGAGCCCTTGATCCGAAGAAGCCGGATTGAGCTATCCAAACTACTAAAAAACTTATCCAGTATTTCATACCTACGTGAGATTCCGATACTCAGTACAGAGAAGGAAACTTTTGATTGCAAAAATACCTAACAATAAAATTCTACATTGAGGAATTACCTCTCTGGGAGTTTAATCGAGCCATCGGACTTCTTTGATTTGGCGGGAGAAGACTCTGGCCAGAGGGGAATCTGCTCCAGAGCGGCGCTCATGAGCGGGTCGGGTCTGCCTTCGTTCGGATCTGAACGGTTTTGCCGAAGCCTTTGGGCAGCCTCCTTTACCTCCTTCAAGGAGAGTGCAGAACCACGATTCCTTAAGCGCCGAGGAGCAATGGCGGACTTTTCTGGTGTTTTGGAGCTCCATGGATCCGGATTGGGTTGCTGTGAAGGGGCATGTTTCTTGAGCTTAAGCGGCGATGATAATGGCGTTGAATCACAGGGCGAATTCTTCTTGTTCTTGGATGATTCAACGGATGAGAAATCAGTGGACTCCATTGCAGAGAAATAGTGCGGATCCACTGAATTGAAAAATTGGGGGTGAGGTATGGATTCTAGTGAGGGTAAGGAGGCTTGATATTGCTAGGGTTTTTGGCGCGAAAGCTGAGATGGATGCTGGCGTGTCTGGCTGCCATGTCAGATTGGCGCCAAGTGTTTTCGCGGGAAGGATTTAGCGCGGTTTTTTGACCGTGAACATTTGTATTAGTGCATATTCAATTGAATCCAAATCGAGGTGGACAGAATCAGCGGCCCACGTTAATCAAGTTATTGCAGACTACTTCCGGAAAGGGCCCAAAAATATTTTGGGTTCGATCCAGTTTAGCTCATTAACGAAGTCTCCAAAAAGAAAATCTCAATTGTTTTTTTCCCTTTAAGGAAAAAAAAAAAAGAGATGATGACATGTTTCGTCCATTTTCCAAACTTTATAAAGAAACCCTTTTTTTTTTCTTTCAGTGTTTGTTTACTAAGTTCTAACGAAAATGCTGTAAGAAATGTTCGCTGAGTATAGCATGCGAGGTAATAATAATATATAAAATTCGTTGTATATATTGTACAATAAAAATGACAATTAAGATAACGAAATGATGTCTGGTACATAAAAATCAATAATGGCTTCGGTCCATTTCACCTAGACGAAAAAATAACCTAAACTAAGCACTTTAATTACCAAAGACAATAGGTAATTAAGGGTGGTAATCAGTAATCAAGTAGCGGGACAAGGTTGCTCCCCACTGAATATTAATCACTGTACGAATCACCATTTAGCTAAATTAACTTTTTAAAGACTAATTAAGAAGTACTCCCCCTGTCGTAAAACTATTGTCCAGTTTGAGATTTCACTTTTAGTACAATTTGAACTAAAAATAAAAATTTAAACTGGATAATAATTATGGGACGGAGAGAATAATTAACAACTCCCAATTCAGTTTTGACACGATAGTGTAAAACAATTAGTCGAGTCAAACAAGTTGCTCAGGAACGTGCAGTTTTACCTTTGAATATATAGTACTAGTAGTATTAGATTTGACGTGGGATTAAGGATAATGGAAGGAATTAAGGAAACCATTGTTTTTATTTATTTTTTTTTGAGTTTGGCATTGTCACGAAAATGATATTGATTTTACATTTTGATTCGACAGCATCAAACTCCATATTCATAAATTATTTGAAAATATTGGGTTAAAGTCTAATCAGAAGTAGGAATGAACAACAAGATAAATTAAAAGTCAATCAATCCATCTTTGTTTCTGATTCGGGGATTCCGAAGTTAGAGTTTCCAATTGGATGAAAAAACACAGATAATGAAAACCTTATTATAATTATAAAAATAAAAACAAATCCTCCTCATAAGATCTTTACTCTCAATATAAGTCCACCATCTCGCTATTTCTGTATGCAAAAATAAGAAGGAAAGATGGTGGATACTTGTTTTTTCCCCCAACTAAACAAGGTGGTTGTTCATTAGAAACCCTTTGTCATAAGGTCACCAAAGACTTCTTCCATTATTGCCTTCCATACTGAAAGAGTTACAATTTTCTTTCTTTTTTTTTTTCGAGATGATCGTCGAACTTGAATTTTTCTCATATACTAAAAATAAAAATTCAAACAAAAGGATATTTTGGACAAAAGAATTTCACAAGTTTGTATTGGAGATCATGAATGTATGAATTTGAGGCATAACTTTGCAAGGATCGATATTACTTTTGATAGGGTGAACATTAATAAAAATCGAATAAGACATTAAAGAGTAAATGGTAAACACAACTAATCGCACAAACACTATAGTATTATTTTTTGTAATTGTTGTTGCGGCGTTATTTTTTATTTATTTACAATATAGTGACTGTCTCAATTATTTTTGGTAGTAAACATTATACAAACATATTCTTGGGCAGCATTTGTACAATATGATGGCTACTGAATTGGTTTACATAAGTAGACAAATAATGTGGATACATTGAATTGTGCTAATACAACAACTAAACCACACAAAAACCTCAAAGTGTACGCAATCTTTATCCACTAATTAATCCCCACCTTACCTAAGAAAAAACCAAAGATAAATCAAGTGTGAATCCACGGATGCATGCCCAAAATATCCAAACCCTTTGGATATTGTCAATAGCCTCAATGACCATGATTAGGGTGTATTTCTAATTCAACGACCCAAATCTGTGTTTGTTTCCTTCCTTTTAATTCCACCCCGGCCAACCTATTTTTTTGTTAAGTCGTCGTAGTCGAAACGAGTACAATAAGAAAACGTGTCTAAGAACACTCTTATACTAAAAAAGAAAGATAAAATCATGTAGCCATTGCATGAGAATACGTTTCCAACCCAGAAACCTCCAATTCACATGAGTACTTTGTTACGGCGTGTTCACTGTTGATGGTTGATGTTGCCGGCTTCGAATCAAATAAACACGACCAAAGATTGTATTCCGACACATCAAAATTAAAGTATATATTTGTTTCTTAAATTATTTTAGTCCTATAATTAGTTAACATGATTATTTTCTTGGAACGGGTTAATTTTCTCCTAGCTTTCAATTTTTTCACCGCTTTGCGAATCTTTACTGCTCCAAATTGTGCTCATCCATTGACAATTTGTACCTCTTTTTTTTTTTTTTTGGTACATAATATTTTGTACTTCAGTAAAAAAAAAAAATTAAAAAAAAAATGGAAAAAAGAAAGGTATAGCTATGGATGGATTTAATATTTAAGTAGCTAGCTAGGAAGGAAGGACGTAAGCTTTGGGAGAGCAAAGGAAGTCTTTGTACAAGGTGGGAGAATATCTAGGAGGATTGAATTCATCCACCAAAGCTTTTGCAGGTTCAACTCTGCTGTTAGGCGATGGATTGACGAAGATTGCAATGCTCGTCCTTGTTTCTTTCGAATTCACCGCTCGATGCTCCGGACTCTTCAATTTCCCATTGCTGACGATCTAACCAAAATCAGTATATAAAAATAAGATTACAAAATAAAGGCCCTCTTAATTCCTTAATCTAGTCTAGTGATCACTAAAGTTTTTGCCTCTAGGAATAACATTATACATAGTTCTACCACACCGTACAACAATACAAAAAATAAAAAATAAAAATTGATTAGTCCCAACCAAATTCCAACCCGCTTTTGGAAACTCTTAGTTGCCCGCTGAATTTTCAGATTTGTACTGTTTTTTGTATAAATTATAAAACACAATTATGAACTATATAGATTATCTATTTGTGACAGATAATGGAGTATACATATATAATTATGTATAATACATATGTGTATATATGTATTTTGTTCCAACAAAAGTAACGCCATTGTTTCCCAATCATGCATTATTAAAATTAAGGTGCCCTTTTTTTGGTCTATACAAAAGTGATTAAAATAAAATTGGAGGGGGATGAATAAACAATACCCGAAATTAATTAAAGATACGTACCGACAGCTGGTTACCGATGTTGACAATAAGGGCATTAGGGAGAGGGGAAACCCCCATCCACTGGCCATTGTTGTGGTTGACCACCTGAAGCCCACAAGCATTTCCATCTTGAACCAGAATGGTTATTAGGCTCGGATCGCAGTGCTTCAACAACCCCAAAGTCAACGTCGGGTCGGGGCAAGGCGGATAGTAGTTTGCCACCAAATGTTGAACTTGGCTCATTTCTCTCAAGTAACCTTCTTCAAGTCCTAATCCTTGGTTAATCATCTCCAGAATCCTCCCACTCAGCACCTCCATTTCTTCCAAGTATCTGGAAAGCACCTCTCTGCAAAAATTAAAATTAAGTATTGATTCAGTTTATTCAGTCCAATTAATAAACATGATTATTATTTTGGGACGGGACATGTTATTACCTGTAGCGGGTTGGTTTAGTTGGCCAACGTTGCATGGAATCTTGGATAGGATAACAGTTGTGTTTGATGCTATCCCTCCACAAATGAATCCCGTCTTTAGCAAAATCAGTACTGTTCTTGTAGATCCACCCTTGTGATCCTCCAAATAATGCATCAATATTCATATTATCAGTACTACACTTCTTGTCCTCAATCGGCATCTTGAAAAAGTCTCTATACAAACTTAATAACTCCTTCACAGCGTTTCCTGAAACTCCATGGTTGATCACCTGCCCGATCGGAAGATGTAAAAGATCATCAGAGAATATCAAAATTAATTAACTGTATTTGATTTTTTTTTTTTTTTTGACCTACCTGGAACAAGCCGTATTCTTGACTGGCTTCTATAATCTGTTGGATTATGGATAGCTTATCTGAAGTTGATGAAGAATCAGCTGCTTTTTGGAGGTCAATAACTGGGATTGTCTCGCATATTGGGATGGGAAGCTGTCCTGGACGATTCTCCATTGAAAACCTGTAATCAGCTGGAACTGATTCCACGTTGAACCATCTTAAAACTTGCTCTTCTTCTTCTCCCATGAGCAAAAAAAATTTGATTTAGTTGACAATGATTTGCATGCAGTAGAGCTAAAACTATTCTAATTAAGCTAATAATGAAATTTACAAGAGAAGGGTTGATGGACATGGATCTATATATATATATATATATATATATATATATATATATATATATATCTAGGTCAACTGTCAATTTAGTGAGTATTTAATGAGGAGCTAGCTCGTTTATATCCTAATACTATCATTAACTTATTTAATTTATTACTAGCTAGCTAACTTCTCCTTAACTTATGCCATCTAACTAACTATGGTGTATATAGGCCAGTTGGAGTTAATAATTATATTTAACCCGGTCACAGATCTTTGCATTTGACTTTTTCAATAACAGGAAATATTCCAAACACACCAATTGGGTAAGAGATTTATAAATTTGGTTACACGTACAATGAGAGGTCATGGATGACGTCAAATTAAAAGAGTAATGATAAAAATAATGATTGGGTACGATAATATAAGATATTGAATACTACAAATTCCTCTATCACATCGCTCGTAGATAGTAGTAACATGCATGCCAAAGGATAATTGAAGAACATTTCCATTGTTCCGTGTCAGTATATTTTTATTGCGGAGTTTCATACATGATAATACAACCAAAAGTTTAATTAGCTCGAGATCTATGACCGTCAAGTGGGTAAACCGGCCGGCCATTGTCTCTTTTTGCCAATAGACGTTCGGCTTAATATTCAGCTCCAAGCTTTTTTATTTATGTGTTTTCATTTTATTCAGTTGCCAATTGTCATTTCCATCACAATAAAAACAGTTTTTGCAAATCATCTGCTATAAAAAAAATACTCCCTCCGTCCCATAATTATTGTCCAGTTTTACTAAAATGAAAGATTTTATTTTTGGTCAAACTTAACTATATTTTACCTTAAATAACCGGATATACCCCTACATAAGTAATTGTTTAACCACTAAGATTTTATGGATAAGGTTTTTTACGGAGGACAAATGTGTAACTTGATCCATAAAAAGTCAAATTGGACAATAATTTTGGGACAAATTTTTTTGGGCAAAATGGACAATAATTATGGGACGGAGGGAGTACTATATTAAAGAGAAAATAAACAAAATTTTTGCTTTGGGACGGATGAGAGAGGTGGGTCAGTTAATTGAATTACTACTTTTCTCCATTAAAAAATTGAGTGTTGTGTTCGAGGCATGATTGATTGAATCTGGGACGAATTTAATATGTATATATGGTCTATTTCAGCACTCGAATAACACTCATTATGCTGGACTACTGATTTAAAAGCGAATTATGAAAACCTTAAACTAGTATTGGTTGGGTTAAGGGCAAAAAAAAAAGAAAAAAAGATCAATCATGATTTGATTATGTAGGATATTATTAATTAAAATGTATCCACTCCCTGGAAAAGCAAGTCAAATGAGTCACAGTTGGCTTCACGTTTTGCTTCTCAGTTCTCAGTGAATGGAAATTGGAAGCATATCATGTAAGTTGTTAGTATTTTTTTTTTCCCCATCATTTACGGGTTATAAAATAAAATAAAATAAAAAATCATGCTTATTAATAAAATGGAAGACGGGGAAAAGAATATTATCTATGTTTCATTATTAGAGTGAAAAAAATGGAGATCCAAACTTAAGATATGGTGTCTGTAAAGCTTGTCATTTCATGCATCCTTCATCCCAAATTAAAATAACAACCCCTCTATATAATGTCATTTTTCTAAGGTTGACTCAAGGGATATTTACTTTTTAAACACATGCATAAAGAGCGTTTCAGAAAATGGTTCAATCTCTCGTACGGTTTTAGTTTAACAAAATAACAAACAAGTGATACAAATTTTGAGTTCTTCTAATAAATAAATATTACTCCCTTCATCTCAAAAAAAAAAAGTCTATATTAAATTTTTAAATTTGTCTGAAAATAATATAAAATTTAAAACTCAAAGTGAATTATTATTTTTTTGGGGGACGTAGTATTAATTGATCTCCTTCGCTTTGGGCTTTGACTTGTTTCGGATCCAAATTACATTGTGCAACTATAACTTTATAATATATATCTCGGGCTTTAGTGGTTATCATATAGATTCCCCCATGTAATGGAAGCCCTTAATCATTCCCTTGAGTCTTATTAGTTGAAGTGGTAAAATGAAATTTATGCTCGAAAATGGGCCAGCCGGACTTGATGTCAAACTTAATGGAACAACAGGCCGAGTGCTGAAAAGGGTCTGTCTGGACTCTGGACTCTGTGTTAGTATTTTATTTTGCAATTTTGCAATTTTTTTCCCCGTGTTCTTGCTCAATTCAATGAATTGATAATGATAGAACTACTTTGGAAATTTAGAAATGTGAAAATGTATGAAAAAAATGTAAATTTTCTTTTAGAAATGCAGAAATGTGGTAAGAAATTTAATAATATTCAAAATTAGTTGCATGGAGTTTTTTTTGGATAAAGAAGTGCATGAAGTTCTGTATGTGCATGAATGTCTCTAGTTCGAAGAATTGCAATTTGTTAGCATAGGATAGGTTGTAAGTTGTTGCATGATTGTTTTGGTCTATAAAGAAATCGGGGAAAAAATGTCGTTCCTACCCAAAGTTTTGCCCTCGTCGTCAATCATACCTAATAGATTTTCGGTCAGTCAACTTTACCCTAATGTTTGAAATTTTCGCCAATTTTGTCCAATCGGCCTATTTTCCTTCCAAATTAACGGATCTCCGTTAGATTTTTAATAAAATAATAAATTTAAATACAAAAACACCCCAGTAGTTTGTAAAAATTTTAAAATAACCCCTAAAATATATAAAAATAACAAAATAGTCCCTTTTCACTTTTTTATTTCATTTTCTCTATTTTGTTCCATTTCTCTCAACTACTTTTAATGACCATAAAAATATATTATATCAGTTTTAAAAAAATATTTATTTATTTCTAAAATCTACTGTAAAAGTTAATCTTTGTATAGTTGTAACCCATGATTGTATTTCTATAAGCATGTTAATTTTTTCAATAATATAGTTTAGCAATAAAGATACTATTTTTTTATTTATTTTGTTCTTCCTAACGTAAAGATTAAAAACATTTAAAAGAAAAAATATTCCACATAAAAATAAAATATTAGCTAAAATAAAAATTAATATATCAGTATAGTTTGGTGTATTACAATTTAACTAGAGAGACTACATGGCATAATATAATTTATAAAAAATATGTTTATACTTATCAATGCGAGGGTTTAATATTTTGTAATAATTATTTGAGATGTTAATATGTTTAACTAAGAGGAAGTCTTTCTAGCTTATTCTATATGATTTTAGTTTAAAATAAATGAATGGAGGTAAAAATATGATAATAAGATGTTGTCATAGAAAATAGGTTTTAGATTCAAGAAGGAAAACTTATGTATGGAGGATTTGTTTCAAGATTTTAATTATTTTATATTTTAGTTATTTTATTATGAATTATATTAATGCAAGCTATAGTCTCTTGAGTTAAATTGTAATACACTAAAATATCTTAATAATTTTTTATTTGAGCTAATATTTTATTTTTATGTGAAATATTAGTTTCATTTAGATGTTTTTAATCTTTATGTTAGGAAGAATAAAATAAATCAGAAAAATAGTGTCTTAATTATTTTATATTTTATTTATTTTTTTATGAAGTATATTACTGCAAGTTATAGTCTCTTGAGTTAAATTTTATTATACTAAAATAAATATTTTTTATTTGAGCTAATATTTTATTATGTGAAATATTAGTGTCATTTAAATATTTTTAATCTTTACGTTAGGAAAAATAAAATAAATCAGAAAAATAGTGTCTGTATTGCTAAAATATATTATTAAAAAAATTAACATGCTTATAGAAATACAATCATGGGTTACAACAAAGATTAATTTTTACGGTAGAGTTTGAAAATAAATAAATATTTTTTTAAAAAAACTCATATAATATATTTTTATGGTCATTAAAAGTAGTTGAGAGAAATGGAACAAAATAGAGAAAATGAAATAAAAAAGTGAAAAGGAACAATTTTGTTATTTTTATATATTTTAGGGATTATTTTTAAAATTTGTACAAACTACTGGGGTGTTTTTGTAATTAAATTTATTATTTTATTAAAAAACTAACGGAGATCCGTTAATTTGGATGGAAAATGGACCGATTGGACGAAATTAGCGAAAATTAGGATAAAGTTGACTAACTAAAAATCTATTGGGTATGATTGAAGACGAGGGCAAAATTTTAGGTAGGAACGATATTTTTTCCAAGAAATCGGTGCAGGAATGTAACAGGAGGAAAGTCGAAATCATAAGGAAATAAAGTATCAAACCATAATCGGCTTGCTCCCTAATAATGGTTTCACAATTTCAAGCAATTAACAGCCAATTTACGCGTATTAACCAAACGCTCCTTGCCAAAACAAGAAATCAACTTGGACAAGAAATGGCGCATTTTGTACACTCCCCAACCGCAAGGACCACCTGCCAAAAACAAAATGGTCCAATCCTCTTATCAATTTATATTAATCAAAACAATGATTTCGAATATCGACCGATAAAGATTTTCCCAATAAAGCTAATCAGGAAAAAACAAACCACGACTCACCTTTGATAATTTAATTCTTCGAGTAGCTAAACACTAGCCTAATTTATCGTGATATGTAGCCCAAGTCACCAAACTCTAACGCTCAGTTACAGACTTTACATAGTTTACATGTCTCCTTTCACATGTTTGATGATTGGATGGATATATAAGTGAAAAGAATAATGCCTGTGTCAGAACCTCTGCTGTTTGATTTGAAAGTCAACTTGAGTTTTCTTTTTTGTGTGTGTTCATTTCTCCGAATTTCCTTCTTCATGTCTAAGCATCTTCAAGCACTTCGTGCTTTTTTCTTTTAAAATAATCTTCCATTCAATGCCAAAGTCATTTCTTAACCATTTTTCCTCGATCAGCTCCCATTTGTTCTAGTGTTCTTTCTTCACTTTTGAGTTTTGAATTTGATCTTCTCACTTCAAAAACTCAAGCATTTTTTTCCCCTCATTTCCGATCTTGCTGACATCCATTCTTCATTTTTTTGTTTCTTTGAGATTTTCCTTCTTCATGGAGAGATTACATTTACAGGAACACATCTACTACTACATCCATGAATCCCAGAATCAGGAGTCAGCAGCATCAAGTGGTAATCAACCTCCATTGCAGCCAGTTTCTTCCAGCAATGGTTTCCCAATATTGGCCATTGCTGTATTAGGCATCATGGCTGCAACTTTCTTATTAGTCAGCTATTACATCTTTGTTACCAAATGCTGTTTCAGCTGGCAACAACTCGACCCATTAAGGCGGTTTTCTTTCCGGCGAACTAGGCCGGCTGATCAGGACTTCTTGATGGCCTATTCTCCCAATTTGGCGCAGAGAAGAGGCCTTGATGAAGTGCTGATCCGGGAAATCCCCACATTCAAGTATCAAAGAATTGAAGGGGATGAAAACAGCAGCCATTTTGAATGTGTGGTTTGTTTGGCTGAGTTTCAAGATCAAGATATGCTGAGACTTCTTCCCAAATGCAGCCATGCTTTCCATCTGGATTGTATTGATCTGTGGTTACAGAGCAATACCAGTTGTCCTCTCTGCAGAACAAACATTTCTGGGAGAACCCGGGTTCCGGTTGATATGCTTACCGCCCCGAATTCTTCTCCACAAGATCCTCAGCTAGCTTTCATGAGGGGAGGATTGATGGGAAGTGATGAAGATTTTGTTGTGATTGATTTGACAACAGAGCAGGAAAGAACTCGGGCTATATTGCAGAGGCAGCAAGAAAGGATTGACTCCAGCAGACAATTGGCTCAATCAAGAAGATATCAGTCCTCCAGAAAATTTGACCTGAAATTTAGCAAAGGGAAACCTAGGAAGTCCCATCATGCATCTATCATGGGAGATGAATGCATCAATGTGGGAGCAAAAGATGATCAGTTCTCCATAAAACCAATCAGGAGATCGTTTTCCATGGATTCAGCCGCCGACCGCCATGTTTATTTGTCAGTTCAAGAGATATTAAAGCAACAGAAGAACCTCAGTCCCGAGGTTAAAAACAGTGAAGAATGCAACAGTAGCAGAAGCCAGAGATCAATCTTTTCATTCGGATACGGCAAAGGATCTAAAAGGGCTGTTCTACCCATTGATCAATTGTAGCAAAACAGAAAAAATGAATGATACATTTATGTTTTTGCATTGATTACTGATTAGTTCGATTCTTACTGGCACTTTAATTTCTTCAGGTCCAATTCACCTAAATTCTTAGCATGTTAGGCAATATACATTGATTGTTTGTTTGTACCTTTGTAGCATAGAAGAAGTAGAGAATCATTAGGTAAGAAATGATGTTACACGTAGCAAGAAACAGGTCTGGTCAGTAGTGGTAATTTGTGCTGAAAATGTAGGTTTATTTAGGGGAAAAAATGTGTGAAATGATTGTAAAACCAGTGACAAGATAAGATTTTTATTGCTGGTGTGAGGTTCTTCCCTCATGAATGAAAATGATTGTGTTTCGACTTTCTTCATTCTAGAACTATCCCCGTGTTGAAATACATTGATGAAGAAGATAAAATTTGAAGAGGTGTAAAACAGAATTCATGGCAGAGGCCCCCCAAAAGGACCCATTTTCTCAAAAAACATTGAGGAGAGATATGATTAGATAAACTGGAAGTGGAGGGTCTCTTTCAGGAATCATCATGATTGACTTTCTCACTTAGTGGTATTGAAGAACAGAAGAATATTTGACATATGCATAACTACATGGTTTCGACAAGTTTCTGGGGCGTTTGTCGCGCCTATTATCATGTGCTTCCCAAGGACCAAACCCATCACAGAGGATGAACAGTTGAATACAGGCAGCTGCCAGAGGTGGTTCCGGACTTTTTCTTTTCTTCCCTCCAAAGACTTGTCCTTTGATTAGGTTTTGCAATTTGCAATCTCTCAACCTGATGTAGGTGTACAACCTGATCTATTTTTTCCGTAGACTGGTATAACATCACGTGTGAGTAAATTCCAGTCAAATGATTCTCACATAGTCATCAACCAGGAAATTTGACCTAAATAAACGTAGTTCTTCAGAGTAATATAAGCATTATAGTTTTGATAGTTTCGAAGTTACTCCAAATGTGAACACTGCAAACAGCTAAATGCAATAAAAAGGCTTTGACTTCACATTTTCAGCGACAAGTTGAAATTTATTTAATCGAAAAACTTTAAGGTAATCACATGCTGTTCATGTTACTAAGCATCATTCTGCGCAAAGATGGTTTCCCTTAACAATTCTAGTTTCTAAATCCCCACGAGTAGCCTTGTCACCCGGGACAATCAAATTTGTGGACAACATCTGACCTATTTGCTTCCTTTTTCGTATATGTATTTCCATTCACTTACAAAATTTAAACCATCAGCATCAATGCATCAAATACTTAAATCCCATGTAAAACAATTACTTACGTAGGTGTTGAAAACTAATTAATACTCACACTAAATACAGTAACAAAGTTTTGAAGTCAAAATTTAGATTCTACATCTCTATTGCCAGCTTGAACAAAAAAAGACACAAGTTTTTTAACAAGTACATTCGGCAAGGATAGAAAAACCTCCGTGCTTCAATTGTCAAGTGTCAACTAGCAGATGCATCCGTTGTCTGGGGTGAAGGTAAGGCATTCATGAGAGCCTCATTTGCGGAAGCATCATAGGCTTTCTTCTTCAACTGTTCAAGTTGTTGGCGAGCTTCATTGACTTCCTCTTCAGCACTCTGACCGTGCCCTTCCCAAGCTTCAATTGCTTTCTCTTGAAAGTTAATTGCAAGCTGGTAGCTGCAAGAATCCAGTAAAACCAAGGTTAAAGAACAACTAGTCAACAGTAAAAGGAATATCAAGAAAGACATAATACAAGTTACTAAACCGAGATAGATATAGTACAAGTCTCTAAACCAAAATATCATGGACTAGTTATGGTTTGGAAATTCTGGATATTGAAGATTAGCAGGGTACAAGAAGTTGGGATCATCTGGAGCGCAAATTGACTCTTCAGCAGTTACTAACAATCAAGCTCAAGAGCACAGCTAACTAGCGGTAAAAATATCATAAATATCCTAATTTCGACAAAGAACCTCAGCAGTTGTTAACACCAGAAGAACCAGAGTTATAAAGTCAAGCTTGGAAGTTGCAATAAACATAAACAAAAATTACTTACTTTCCCATGGCAGAATAGGCTTTTGACAAATTTTGACATGCCTCAATAGAATCTACGTGATGTGGACCTAGAGAGACATCCATGATATCTTTTGCATATGCAAAAACTTGCGCAGCAGACTGAGGTCTATCTAGCTCCAAATATGCAGCGCCCAGATTATTGTATACATAACCTATTCCGTAATGCTTACTTCCAAAGCTCTCTTTTAATCTTTCAGCTGCATCCTCCAAGTACGGAAGTGATTCTTCAACCTTACTGGTCAGAAGTAGTAACCAGCCAATTCTAGCAGAAACACTTCCAACGGAATGTTGCTCCTCTGCAATCTTGTCAAGCATTGCCTGCGCCTTCTTCAACAAGGAGATCGCAGTTTCAAATTCATTCATGGTCTCATACTGCATTGATATCTCCATATATGCCTCAGCAACTGCCACGGGCGAGGCTGCTTCTTTTTTGTTATAGATCTCTGAGGCAATGACTAGACAACGCTTTGACTCAGCAAACTTCTCCAGATGACACAAAGCCTTTGCCATGGAAACGAAAATCATAGCTCGATCTTCACTATCTTTTGGAGTGTCTTGTACAACACCCTTCAAAGTATCCATACCTTCATCATATCTTCCCAAAGCTATTTGCATATTGGCCGCATCAATTTCAGCCCGGAGCAGTTCAGAACTGCAACCCCAAGTTTTGAAGACCCTCTGAGCCAACTTATTTTGGTCGAGTGCCTTATCATGCTCCTCCAATCCAGTGTATATAACTCCCAGAAGCCTCCTGTCATGGGCCACTTCCAGTGAATTCTGTCCCAATTGCGTTTTATGTATGTTCAATGCCTTCAAGCAAAATGGCAATGCCTCCTTGAAATTCAAAACCGCAACATATGCCTCCGCAACATCCCTATTAGCATTTCCTAGTTCTCTACAATCTTCTTCCAACATCATCTCTTTTAACTCTAATGAATTCCTAAGATGAACAATAGCCTCCTCTCTCCTCCCAATTGCGGTCTTAGTATTAAACAATTCAGACTGGACAGCATGGAGAATAGGCCTAATATCATCAGAACTACAAGAATTATCTCCTTCCAGATGCTGCAATAACCTGTTTGCCCTATTAAGGTACCCTAAACTATCATTAAACCTTTTTAATCCGAAGCACAAAGAACCCAACAATTGCAAAGTCATAGCAAGAGGCAGAGAGGGTTTTGCATCATCTCTATCAAAAATTTTCAGAGCCCTATTAGCAAAAGTGAAAGCTTTTTCAGGATACTCACCTTCTTGATCTAGTTTCAGCCCCAGTTTCAAGCAAGCCAACCCAAGCTCTCCTTCGTCAAATACTGCTTCCATTTCCTTGAATGCCTTAAGCATTTCCTCGCTGGACTCTGCAGACTCGAAAGCTTCCTCAAGTTGCAATCTTTCTCTGATTTTTCTTTGCCTTGAGGACATAGGAGATTCGATGGAGGTATTCTCCACAAGGGTCGTGAAGTTTCGGGATAAAAATTGGTTCTTGAAATCAAAGGAACCCGTTGAATTGGATGCTGTTCCATTTGGAGCAGGAATTGGAGGGTTGGGAAGGGAGTTCAGATGGGAGAAAGAACAACTGCTGCCAAGAAAAGATAAATGGATTTTATGGCCTCGCCGGAGCTGCGGGAGTAGAGCAGATGAAGCTCTTCTCATGGCGGATTTGACGATTTTCCGGGGGAATTTATGTTGTGAAGTAATATACGGCAATTGATGGCTCTAAAACCCTTCGAAAACCCTGATTTTTGGGTTTAATGGGGATTGTATATTTGTTTTTCTGCTGCCACTACCATTTTCACTTGTCCATACGCCATCACAATTACGTAATCTTGTAATTCTGCCCATAAATTAAGATATTATACACTTATAACAGCTTTATATGATTACTAATTGCCTTATAACTTCTTCGGCAATTTATCCAGTATATCCGGGAGCACCGTACTCCCCTCCTATTTTTTACACTACTAGTTCTTATTATATTTTTTTTTTCTACTTTTCTAAATAACATTCTATAATTTACAGGTTTAGTCCCTTTAATTTTTTTTTCTCTCTCCTTTAAAAAATATCTCTAATTTTTAAACGATCATATCTCATGATCCGTAAATTAGAGAACGTGTTATACATGAATTTTATTGTACTCGTCGAGATCTATCCAACAAGATCCATGTCGAATATTTTTTTCGATTTTAAAAATGACTAAATTTCGAAGGCCAAAATAAGATGGATATCTAGTTTAGAAAGATGGATAACCAGTTTAGTTTATATTAGATTCTTGTATTGCATATATCTCTTGATCCATAAAGAATTAGAATACGAATTATACATGAAATTTATAGTGCTCGAAGAAATCTATCCGATAAAATCCATGTTGAATATTTTTTTTGAACTTTAAATGCATTTAAATTTTACAGGCAGAAATGAAGAAATGTGTTTTTTATTTTTTTTTGAAAAATGTTTATCCGTTGTGTTCCTACTGATTACCCAACCGATTTGGACTGATTATCCATTCTGTTTGTACTTGTTATCCAATCATATTTTTGATATTCACTCTTAAAAAAAAAAAGATGATTGGATAAGCGTTGCAAACAATTTGGATAATCAATAGAAAATAATTGGATAATCAGTGCAATATGTTGGATAATTAGTACAAAAAAGTTTGACAATCATTTTCATAAAAGAGCAAAGAAAAAAAATACTAGATAATCACCACAAAGAAGTTGGATAATCAATATGAACACATTAAATATCCAGTTTAAGAACATGGATAACCAACTTATTTTGAATTAAGAAGTTGGATAATCAATATGAAGTGGATGGATATCCAGTACAATTGAATTGGATATCCAGCACAAACAAGTTGGATATGCATACAAACCCGTTGGATTATAACTACAAAATAAGTTGGATAAGCATATAAACCAAATAGATGGATATCCAGTAGAAGCGAGTTGGATATCCATTTCAAACAAGTGAGATATCTATTACAAACAAGTTGGATAGACATATAAACTAAATGGATAAGCAGTACAAACAAAATAGATAACCGGTTCAAACTGATTGGATAATCAGTACGAACACAATGGATAACCAATTTAGAACAAGTTGGTTATTCATCTTGTAAAACTGTATATCCACTTTTATTTTGTCCATCAGAATTAAGTCATTTTTAAGCCCTGAAAAATATTCACTATGAATATTGTTGGATAGATCTCGACGAGTACTATAAATTTCATATATAATTCGTTCACAAATTTTTCACGGATTGGGAGATATGCTCGTTGAAAGATTAGAGATGTTTTTTTTTGGAAGAGAGAGAAAAAATGACAGAGACTAAACTTGTAAAATATAGAAAGATTGGTAAAAAAGTACAATAAGAACTAGAAATACAAAAAATAGGAGGGGTATACGGTGCCCCCGAGTATACTAGATACAGACTCAAGTTCTTCCATTAAGTTTATTTTTTACTTAAAACTGCAACTATAGCAAACTCCAAGAATAGCCCATATATTCATGCAATTATACATCATGATTACAACAAGTCAACAAGATTTAAATCGGTATGATACGAACTATTCCTAAAATGATTAAATCCACATTACGTCCAGCATATTGCAGCAAGCAAAATAAATTCCATGAAATTATACACGTATCTATATTCCCCAAATAAATTATAAATATTGTGTAGGACCGGAATAGAAAGCTATTCGGTTCATGTTTTCCATTTGATGTTTAATTATTTATACTAGAGTTTACTTGTGTAAAATGTATTCGGTGGAAAAATGGGGGTTTCTGCTTGCAAAAATACTAACAAATTTTAATAGGGTTTAACTTTAATAAACATAATCAAATTGAAAATGTGGGGAAAAAATTTTAACAGAATTTAACTATTACGATTTTTTATATAAAAAAACAAATTAATAATTTGAAAAGTTTTAAGTAATAAAATATTTATTAAATATTATTAAATTATGAAATATTTCGCAAACTTACTAAAATATGAAACAAATTAAAATTAATTTTAAAAAGTAAACATGTACAATATTATCGCCACAAACTACTAAAATTAAATAAATATTCAAATTTATATGTTGATTATGTTTTATAACTAATTTTATCTGTAGTTATCATATTTGGTTAATTAATGTTAAAGATAATAAAGTTAATAATAAATTTTTACTATACCTTTTTCTTGAACTTCTAATTAAATAAAAAATCATCTAAATATATTGAAGCAGATTGAAAAATTATTAAAATTTTCCAATACCAATACAAAAGTCGTAGAATATTTATTGTTGTTGAAACTAGTTCTGTCGGTTTTGCCGTAATCTTAGTAATTCTGACAAAGACATAAACGAAAAACAAATCCATATTTTCGTGTGCATATTAAATTTAAAATAATTATTGAAAATCCAACAATGTAAATTGTAAAATTGGATAAGAAAAAAAGAAAAAAAAAAAAAAAACAATTTGAACAATAGCGTCTACTTTATCGTCGAGTTTCATAACTCGACGATAAAGTCGACAACTAGGAACTTCGACACTCCCGTTCTCAAAGCGCGATTCAAAATCACGACTTCAATCAACCAAAAAAAAGGAATAAAAAGTATTTTCTTTCTACTGCTACTCCTCCTTTTCCAATTAAATCATAACTCTATATTTATTTTATTAATTAACTTTAATTTCCTTTCTTAAAATCTGAAGTATTACAAAATTAAGATTATTATCTTATCATCTCTAATGGAGGATTAATAGGAATTAAATATATTATTACTCTTCAAATATACTATAGTTTTGCTTGGAACACTATAGTGGATATTAATTGTCAACAATTTATAAATTCCTTCTTGCGTACAAAATTCCAACTGGCGAGGAAAACAGTGTACATTTCCGCACTCATCTGAATACAGCCTCATCTTTTGGAGAAATATCACCAATGATCGTGAACTAAGAATTCCACTTTTCTGAAAACTGTAAGTTGAAGAGGAAAATAAAAACAGCGACGAGCTTATTCCAAAAGATCATTTTCCTACTACCATCCTGTCACAAGTTGGCACAACTAAAATTTTCAGTTGGAGGAAGCTGATTCTAAAAATATTCTGAACATGAATGTGGTAACACAAAATCTCCAAATCCAAACATAGATATGAGGTCTCAACTCCACACAGTGGTTTGAATGCTCAGGATCATGATGTACTAATAGTCTATCAAACAAAGTTGTTGCTTGAAGCAGGGTCTCTTTCCAGAAGATCCTGTAGTGCCTTGCAATCTGCAAAAAAGCCGAAAACAAGAACAGTGTGAGATCTCATGAACTTTGTAGTAGTTTTACCCCATTGGTACCTAAGTTCCTTTGTTTCCTTGTAGTCGTCTATCCCCCAATCGCACTTCAAACGCCCAGAAGTCCCTTGGCCAACACCATTTTAACTAAATCGATTATACCCTAAAAGAAAAGCCATCCATTGTCCCTTTCTTGAAGCATTGCGAGTTTCTAATTAAAATCCACATCTCGATGGCATATTTGAACGCTGATCCAAAGCCAAGCCAGGTTATTACAGCTCTACGTGATTTAATGCCTCCACTCGGTTTCTATTTTTTACGGACGGCTCACAATACACCAGCTCAGGTGTGGCTATCAAAAGAAATTTATGGAAACAACTGATTAGAAGAACAACACCAGCAGCAGTAACATATTACCTGGAGGCATAGGCACAAGTTGGAAATACTCCATGAAACATAGAGAAAAGCAATCATTACCTGAATCTGAGTGCCCAATCATTACCCGCTGCTTACCATTGATCATGTTTCTGCACCAGTCAGTAGAGAAAAGCAACGGCAGCAGGAGCAGCCTCCAGATTGTCTAATTTCTCAAAAAGTGGAATAAAGCTTATACTGGAGTCTTCAGATGGCATTCACGCCATAAGAGTTCAACTGCCAGAATGACATGAAGGAGCCATTGACATGACATATGCCCCAAAGCAGTCTGATGGAAGTGACAAGAATCCAAAACAGTAATATCTTCAGTTTTTGGAGTGTCATTCCGGATAGAGGTCACTCACTCCAAGTAAGTTCAGACAGAAGCCATTCCCGCCTCTTTTTTTCTGTGTACTCCCTGCAGGAACCAGTTTCCAAGTGCTAAGTAATTGCATCTAGGAGATCTGTGTGACCAGTCCACCTGACGATTGTCTTATGTCAAGACTCACAAAAGAAGCCCTCATCAGAGAAAGGCACAAAGAGATCTGTAGCATATTTCCAGAGGGTTGAAAAACTACACATAGTTATTAAACAAAGGGACATGTTATAAAAAATATCAAAATTGGTGCATACTCGAGAAACTATTGGGATTATAGCTATTAAACAATATGGTGGAAATGGAATCAACAAGTGTTAGATTTGGTATCTTTCCCCACACTTAAATCAAAAGAATAGGCAACATAGTTTCAGAAGAGTTCTTACATACGAACAGTGCAAGCCACCTTCCATAGCACCCTCAAAAGAGCACATAATGTAACTTATTCATCACTCTTAGCTCCTCTCAGTGCAACAATGCCGGAATGGACAAGTTGAAAGCAGAAATGCAAGCAAAAAGAAGCAGTAACCAAGCCCGGGACAGTCACTTTGAAAAAGATTACACACACACACACACACACACACTCCCTTAATCAGAAATAAAAACTAATCTACATTATCTGCTACTATAATCAAAGAACTAGATGCTTTGCCCGGGCGCCCTTTAATGTTACAGTCATATTAATAAAAAAAAAGATATGGCATATTAATATTATGATGTTTACGTACCGGAAAATAATAGGATGAAATTTAAGGTCGCTTATAAATGTATACAGATTGAAAAGTCATATATAAATTAACCACAGCGTATGAATCTAGAAAATGTTTATCGTAAAACTGTACTTGTTCCCGGCGAAAGCCCGTGCCATTGTAATTTTAGTTGGTTAAATGAAAAAATAAATCATTCGGAAAAAATTAGTTGGTTAAATGAGAAAACAAATCATTCGAAAAAAATGAAGTGGCCCGGGTGCCCATTTAATTTTAGTTGGTTAAATGGAAAAAAAATTATCTGAAAAAAAAGAGAGAATTTTATGATAATATCTATAACAATATAGAGAATAGTATGTAACTTTTTTTCAAAAAACAAATGATAATATATAGAATGATGTCTTTTTTTCATTTCAATTGTCTGCTAAAGTTAATTATTTTTTGCTGCCTCTGCAATATAACTCAAGGTCTTCCTACTCTGCAGTCACACCGCAACAAAATCTTCATCTCCTCCTCTTATAGAATCTATGAGGAGATTTTTTGGAGAGAAATTTGAAGCAGCAAGTATATCATCTGGAACCCGGGTTCTTCCAGAAATGTTTGCTCTGTGGAGAGGAAACTTTTCATTATACTGTAACCACACATCAATTTCCAATCGTTCTAGAAAATTTTTAAAATCCACCACATGAACGCTAAGAATCTGATGCTTAACCTGATACAGTGAGATGCAATAGTTAAGCAGCTTGTATAACCCAACAAAGTGAACTGCATCCTAAGACCAAAGTTTAAACAACAAAATTCATATGAGAAAAAAGTTAAGATTTAATCGTCTTAACCTCAATTTATGCCCATCCTTCATTCTCCACCAAATGATGCCATGCAAATGTCCATTACAAAACTCAATCACGATAATTAAATTTGTTGGCTGTATTTTTTATCATCTTGTAATATTTAAAAATTCAAATATGATCAGTGTACGCCAAGTAATATCATGTGGTACAAATTTCTCCATTCAAATGCTAAGTAGAGACCAAAACAACTAACAAAACAACCTGAAAACCATAAATTTAAGAGCATTTATATGAAAACAACCAAACAATCACCAAAAACTTGAATGACAGGAGAAGATACCCACTCTTGTAAACCTGCAACCAAAATAAGTAAAATACATTAAGAAGCCTTTAGAAACAAGTCTAGAAAACCAAGTACACAATCAATGTATAAACATGCAGACTATTCCATTTAGGTTGTATCATCAAGATACGGAAATAAACCTCATCTTCGGAATCGGAAACAAACCTCATTTTTTCTACTGATCTCTAAAATGCTTCGTGAATATATTTCTATTACTACCATAAGATGCTTTATTATCATAAAAAAATTGTATCAGTCCTCGATGACCCGGTCATAATTATCCTTTTTCTTCACCAATCTGACCTGATGTGTGCTACCTACGTGCAAACATGGGTAGGATACCTAAAAGAAAGTTTAGAACGGTGAAAAGATAGCGATGAACAAAAGAGAGATCCATACAAGATGAAAAAGTTGATGAATTTGACGAAAAATGAAAGAATCACTACTGACCAGTTGTCTCATGCGAAGAAACAAAGTCATACAACCAAGCCCATATATGAGGGCAACCGAAAAGAAGCAAAAGCATGCTTCATAGCAAAAGTATAAGGGGTAGGGTTACTCTAAGCACAATTCTACCCAGATAAATCCCAGATATAGCCTTCTCAAAAATATGCAGTGAGCAAGAAATTATAAGTTTGGAATACACGAACTAAACCATAGACCTTGAAGAAAAATCAGTGAAATTTAACAGCAACAAACAACAATTGTTACCTGTTCCCTGGGGTTTAAACTGACTGCATCAAGACTGTGAACCGGCGGTGACGATCGTCCATGAAAAGGTAGCTCACATTTCGGCGGTGACGGAAGAAGCAGAGCCAGAGGACTTATAGAAAGCTACTCCTAGACCAAAACGGGCAGAATGGTAACAAGTCAAAAATAAGTCAAAGAAAAAATATTGTAGCGCCAAAGTGTTAAATGAATGAAAGAAAGAAAATGGTTTCATACTCCCTTATCCTCATATGTATGAAAGGAAACATTTGAACCCAACATATATACCCATGTGTTACTCCCCTCATTGCCAATTGGTTTTGAGGTGAAATCACATGTGGGCTTATTTGGGACTTCAAGACAAAGGCTTCCCGATTACAATTGTTCTGCCACCACTGTTCCTCCTCTCATAGTCGCCTCCGTTCGTAAGGTAATCGTCACTCCCTCCCATTTGTTTTTCTTTTGGTACAGTCGATTAGGTTTCGAATTCATTTTCATTGATAAAAATGTTCTTAATCCAAATTGCGGAGGAGAAATTGGGGGAGAAGAAGAGTGCCGTTCCTTCTTGATTCTAGGTTTACTACTCGCCGGCATTTCCGACCTCTCTGTACCGGAGGGGTTAGTTCATCGCATTCATTATCTTCTCTTTAATTTTGATTTAATCTTGATTTCATATTGTTCGTTCATTTTTCTTCTGGTACCATTGAGATAAATTTTTCGAATTCATTTTTTTTTTATGATGAATTTTGTTTTTTCCGAAATAGGGGAAGAAAGATTATCAGGAGAGGAAGACTCAGAGTTCGTTCTTGAATTGATTTACTATTGCCGAATCAGGTCGAACTTCGCTCTGCTGTAAAGCTTAGTTCGTCGCATTCATCGTAATAAGTTAGTTCTTGATTATTAATAAATTGTATGTGTAATCTTATATCAGATGGTGAAGATCGGTACAATATTTCGGTTTGCTTGCGGCGCATCTCTCTTTGTTGCTGGCGCGGTCACCTTCGCTGCCTTTGGAGACCGGATGCGATCCATTTTCGGCACCAGTCACAAAGTGAACGTCCGTTTGCAGGAACCGGTTCGAAAGTGTTCTGAACCCGTTAGCTCTGGACCGATCATTTTCTTCATTTTGGCTGCCGGTTCAGGCTCTGCTGACGGAGCAAAAACTGTTTCCCCAGGTTCAGGCTCTGCTGATGGAGCAAAGGCTGCTTCCTTAACTGCTGAGGGTGGTCAGGGTGATACTGGGCCTAGTCCCTATGTTGGGCTTATTCCTTAAGCCTGTTTTTGTAAAATAAGAGAAAACAAGGGTGGTATTAGTTTTATTTCAAAAAAAAAAAAAGGTGGGATTAATCTAGTATGATTTGTTAATTCTCTTAAAAACTCTTTACCTAGACTTGAACTTTCAATTAGTCGAAATTTTCCATTTTCATTCTGTGATTTAGTTAGTCTATATCCAAATTTTTGGTTATGGAATTACACAATATTCTGGTTGTAAGGGGATTATATGGCCAAGCACATATGTACGAATCTGGTTGTTTAAAAGATGTTTTAGAACAAGAACTTGTCCATACCCAGAGGGAAGAAGTTTTAGGAAACGCTAAGGGCTATATCTGTTTCATTTCACGTGGAAAGCTTTATGATATATTGAGAATTAGGAAAACACTTTTGGTTATGGTACAGAGGAAACATGTTTTTAAGGGTGGCATAGATATTAGGAGAAGCCACAGATGTTAGGGGAAATAAAACGAATACGGCAAGAATTAGAAATCAGCTGTGTTATTGTTCAACATAGTTCAACATCGGTGGAATGGAGAATTGGAAAGCTATAGCTAGAAAAGTAAAAAGTGATGTAGAAACTTATTGTAAAATTATATATTTTATTATATTATATTATTAAATATAATCAAGTCGAGCTACTTGACGAGCTTTCGAGCTCCACATTTAGAACTCAAACTCGAGTAGTTAACCGAGTAGCTCACGAGTACTCGAACTCGACTCGGTTCGTTTAACAGTCCTAGTTCAACTTCAACATATGTCTTTCAAAATTGATAGGCAAATCATGAATGATTGAACATCACCATCGGAGGAAAACATTCCAATGGTATATACTACTCCCTCCGTCCCAAAATTGTTGTCCAGTTTGTGTACTAAAAATGAAATACACAAACTGGATAATAATTTTGGGAGAGAGGGAGTATTAAAAGTAAAGAAAGGTTGAAATTAGAGCACTATAGATAAAACTAGATGTTAAACCCCCACGATGTGTGGGGTTTATTCATTTATATTTATGAAAATATTTATTAAATTTTAAATGAAGTTGTTAGTTTGTAATAAAAATATTTTTATAAATAAAAAATTGCATATAATAGTTATATGTATAATTATTATAGGAGTAAAAGTAAATAAGATCATCAACAAAATTAATTGATTGAAATGTTACATGTCATACAAAATGAAACTCTTTTATACCCGCACGGGAAAAAATGCAATAATATAACAATCATAAGATACAAAATATTAAAGATGATTGCAAAGATTAAAATAAAACAAAAAAAATACTTGAAATAGTTGTACATATTGTTTCCTGCTTGAAATTTAAAAAAAAATTGTTATTTACAACACTTCCTCCAAATATAGTATAATATATGGACAGGTTGAATAACATTCGAAAACGTACCAATGCATGTAGATGACATTGAATGGAAGCAATCTACCAAGCTTAAAAAAACCAAAAGAATCACTAATAGAAAATAACGACAATTCTCCAAAAAAAAATGTACTTTCTTATCCTAAAAAAAATTAATTTACTTTGTATTATTATTTTAATTTAATAAAGTGGACTATCTTATTGGATGCACTAATATATATAATTATGGTATCTAGTCACATGATTTTAAAGGATTACATATTAACATATATAAGTATAGATTAATGAAAATATAAAAAGATACACAAAAAAAAAAAAAAGAGCATGAAAAAAAATATGCTGACCATTCAAGTGTCAAAGGCTAAGCAAATGGAGAAATATGCAGTTCTTAATACAGTATTACCTTTGATTCATCACTTTAATGGAAAAAAGAAATATCATCGGTTTGCCATAATCCTCTTATGAGAGAGGAAATATGATTATTAGATTGATCGACTTGTCATAATCCTCTACGCTTTGCTGCTGCTTGGAGTCGTGGTGATCATAGTCTATCGGAGATGAATGCGTTGAAAACCTCAAAACCTGCGCACTGACAATTAATTATATATAAAACTTGATTCCAGTAAACATCTCCTATGTGACAAATTCATGAGCAGACACAATCTTGCAAAACAACATCAAAGATTTTTTTGGCTTCATAACTAAGCTGTCTAAGCCACATGAAAAATCAGTCAAATCCAAGATCTATTTTTTAACCAAATCAAAATTTAGCAGATAAAATCTCAATCCAAAATTCTGAAAACTAACAGATAAAGTCTAGCGAAAATAAATCAAAATTTTAATACCTTGAAAATGGCACTGGCGACGTCAATATTAGTACTTGGTTTGCAGAATAAGAATGGAATTTTGTGTTTTTGTTTCGATTTTGGATACAAAAGCATAGATGTTGGGATCATATATACCTCATGTAAAAAGAAGATTTTTGAAATGTTTTGGTGGAGTTTTAAATTATCTTAAATGTTTTTTGCCATAAAATCTTGGATTTCTTTCATGGTTGACCTTATCGTCTACGTTAATGGCCAGTTAATGTAATTTCTTTGATGTTGTTTTATTTTGAGTTGATTTTCAAATATTTAATGAATTGATTGATAAGATCACCGTGATGATTGGAATTTTATCATTAATTGAATATGTTCATAAATGGATAAATTGATATGGTAAGAACAAATATGAACGGGACTCTGAAAGGTAAAAACCATGTGTGTGATTCTAATTATTAATATAAGATTAATTACCAACAAATTAGGTAAGATATTGGGCATATTTAATGTTAATGAATTAAGATAACTATTATAGTGAATGTGATATAATATGCTATAACTAATATTTTCTAGGGACTATTAGTTAAATGTTGAAACTTTTTTTTGTCTAAATTTTGAAAAAATGCCACGTTGGATTTTTTCCTATGTGGCACTCTAGAAATCTATTTTTGTTTTCTCTCTCTGGTTTCTCTCTTAGTATAATACTATAGATAGATATATATTATAGATAGATGTGGATTATATATGTTTGTTTTTGAATTTCAAATCAAATCAGATTGTATAATGAATAAAATTAATTCTTACCTTTTTTGGATGATACATAATGGAAGATTTAAAGATTTTCCATTTTTATTTCATCTCACAATTAAGAAATAGAAAGTTTTTGTTGATTATGTTTTTTGCTGATTTAGTGGGTTATGTTAATTAATGGTTCATATATTCAATTAATTTCAAATTGGTAACAAATGAATAACTGAAAATTTAGAGGACATTTGGTGTAATTGTTAAAAATAATTTTTGTTGAAACCAATTAAAAACTGACACATAGGATTTTGTCCTATGTGTCAAGGTGGGAAGAAATTTGATTCCCTTTCTCTGATTTCTCTCTTAGTATAATACTATAGATGTGCTTTTGAGATAGTTCTTCACATGGTATGGACTTGGGACTTGATACGATGAATATCGCCATGCGGTAACTTCAGGGTGCTCTATAGAGTTTAGAGACTGGTTTACAACACCCTCAATGTATTTATAGCCTTGTTGAATCGTCCCAATGCAATTAGCATGCTGGCTGCCTCAAACTCAGCTAGGAATAAGTTGTAACTGGCGCCCCAACTTTTAGAAAACCTCCCGAGACAATTCATTTTGCTCCAATGCCTTTTCATCGCTCCCCCAATCCCGTATATATCACGCCTAGAAGCCTTAAAAAGAGACCTGAATACAGTGGTTTCTGTCCATATTGCTCTTTAAAGATGCCCAAGTATTTCATCAGTAAGATCAGCTACAGTATAAATATTGACATACAAAACTGATATTCATCAAAGATGTATGTCTTCATATCCCCTAGCGCATAGCCTCCTCCAATCTTGCAGTTATTCAGTGAAAAACAACCAAAAGAGTAATCCACTGATACATGCCCTCTAGTGAAGCTACGCATCGCTGTGCATCCTCCAGCTATCCATCCCACCCGTTGCTCAGATTCTGTCGTTAAAGGAGAAGCAAAATAAGGTTACGAAAGCTGTCCAAGCAGGACTTATCATCGCTAATATTGACATGCGATAAATGTAAATTTAGAAATTGTTTCGCAAATGGGATTAACTTGAACTTGTTAGTCTACAATGGCAGGTTAAAAGTTTCTTAGACCTAAGTGTACACCTAGCAACAATCAGATTCTGATCAGATAAGAATCCGCTAACGGGAAATGGTAGAGCATTAACAGGCCATAGTACAACTATCATTTGTAAAACAATTTTAAATGATCAGGCACCAATTCACGGTGAAGTAAAAGTAAAGCGAGACATATGTGCAGCATTCTAGATGGAAGAGAAAGGTACCTATACTCTAGTTTGGTAGCATCCAGGAGTGCAATAGCTAGACACAGAATTCCTTCAAAGAGAGGCAGATTGGGATTTAGTTACCCCTGCGCCTCACTTGCGACAATCGGAGGGAGGAATGACCAAGCCAAAGAGTTTCAAACAAATATAGGTAGGCGAGCAAACTGAAACAGCCCCTACTTCTGCCTCCTCTCCTCCATCTTCCTCTACTTCTAACTCTAGCTCGTCCTACCATCAGCTCCAACATTGTATCTTTGAAAACTGAACATGCCCATCCTTATATGCTCTGCATCCGATAAATGAGGATCTTTCTGAGCTTGTAAAAACAGCAGGAAATACTTAATGGGATTTAACAATAGTAATACCAAAAATCGCAACTTGATAATCTCACGATGGCATGCTTTCCTGAATGTATAGGGTAGAGCTTTACAGGTTCACATGGAGACGCATAGGTATATATACTTCAGAATGATGCTTACATGGCTGTCTTCCAAATCGAATTGCTCTTGAAGCTGTCATGCAAAGACCTCATTTCGGTGAACATTAGCAAGGTTGTTTCCTGTTGACATGCCTACTGCAGCTTTTTGCCTTTCCCACTCAATAAAAGAACAACAGTCTCCTCTTTTTTCCTCCAGCTATGTCTCCTTACTCGGAAATGTTGATCACATTGGTTAGGCGGATTTCAACCTCTGCAAAAGTTTTTTAGCAGCAGCTTAGCTTTGGACAGGTACAGATTCAGCCACTGTAGAAACAAAATCAATCCATTAAGCCATAGTTTTAACACCAAATAGCAAATTTTTATTGAGCGTTCAAGATATCTGCTTGACAAGGAAAAGAAATTAACATTACTTTCTACAACATTTTGAAACAATAACGGATATTTCTTTTTAAGTATGCATACAATGGGACTTGTTCTCAGCAGCGTGTTTAATCCCTGTAAACTGCGTGTATGATTAGAAATCCACGGGCAACTGCAGCTAAAATTTAACCACCATCAAGATCACCAACAATGCAATTCTAAAGACACAAACAAAAACATAATATCACCAGTAAATAAGTTTCGATCAGTCCGAGACAAAGTAATATATCCACGACTTGAAGTGAAATGTATAACTAGCCATTTCCATATGATAGTAACCTCATGAAATACTAATAAATCATTTAACCCAGCAACATAAAGCGATGGACACGCAACTTATTCTAAATTCCGATTTCCAGAGTTCTTGTAAATTACAAATTGTAAATGAAAAGCTAATATTGGGGGATGATACTACCAAATGATGCAAATGGGAGAGGTACAGAATCATAAAAATAGCACACCATAATAATATTTTACTTTGCTGGGACCAGATGCAGTGTGCAATGTGCGGTAACAGATGAAATAGGTCAAGAGTCGGCGAAAAATGTCAAGTGCTAACTATTTGAGAAAAGTGTCAATGAATTGAATATGACTCATAACTACCTCCATACCATTAACAAAAGCAAAGGAAACATAATTAATAAGCCAACGATTAGCTAAAATTTAAGTCAAAGAAAACTCATACTACTTCCGTCCCAAAACAATAGTCTACATTGAGTTTTGAAATTTATACTACTTAAAGTATTTTTTTTGGGACGAAGGAAGTATATTAGACATTGCAGGAGATAGAAAATTACGGGCATTTTGTACACCGGTGATCAATACTTCTCTCGGGCAGAGCATATGTCTCATATCCCATAAACAAACAATATCAGTCCAAGTTTGATATTTCGGGTCAAATGTGGAGGGCAACCAATATTCAAGAAAGTAAAAGCCTTCTATGAACTAATGAGGCAACATACTCGCTGCCTCACCCTTGTGTATTTGTTGAAAGATTACAGAAAAAAGAAGAAGCATTAGTTGAAATCTTACAACCTCAAAAATTATTAAACCCATCGATCTTGAAGTAAATTATCAAAGATTACTTCAAATAAAAAATGCAGCCTTTGTTCTCTCCAACTAATCCAGACAATAAGCAGGCCAATTAGTTTTAAAAAAAATACAAATAGAATTTGAACAAATGGCAAGTCAAAAAGAATAATATCCAAGTAAACCAGAACAGATTTTTTAAATTCTGATCCGGGAGCATGATTGAACCCCTCTAAGCAACAAATAACCAATCATATATTGGACAACAATAGGCCATTTTTCATTTGTCAACTGAAGGCACTGCCTACAAGAGAGCCTCCTTTGAGGATGCAGAGCACCCCGTATCGCCTTTCTTCTTCAACAACTCCTCAAGCAGTTGCTGAGCTTCTTTGACTTTCTCCTCCATCTCAAGTTTTTGTTGAGCTTTTGAGATTATCTTCGCATGGTATGGACTTGGGACTTGATACAATGAATATCGCCATGCGGTAACTTCAGGATGCTCGATATAGTTTAGAGGCTGGTTTACAACACCCTTCAATGTGTCCATAGCCTTGTCGAATCTTCCCAATGCAATTAGCATATTGGCTCCCTCAGATTCAGCTAGGAGTAAGTCGTAATTGGCGCCCCAACTTCTGAAAACCTCCCGAGACAACTTATTTTGCTCCAATGCCTTTTCATGTTCCCCCAATCCAGTATATATCACGCCTAGAAGCCTCAACACAAGACCCGAATACAGTGATTTCTGCCCATATTGCTCTTTAAAAAGATATAATGCCTTCAAACAATATGGCAATGCTCCCTTGAAATTCAAAACAGCAAGATAAGCCTCTGCTACATCCCTGTAAGCAAATCCTAAAGACCCAGAATCTTCATCCATCGACAATTTCTCTCTTATCTCTAATGCGTTCCCAATATGATCTATAGCCTCCTCTCTCCGTCCAATTGCTGTCTTGGTACCAAATAATCCATACTGGACAGCATGGAGATGAAGCCAAAAGGTTCTTTCATCATCTGCATACGGGTCATTATACCGAGGAAGGCGAAATGTTCTAGAACCATCTATTTCCAGACTATTGAACACCCTATTTGCCCCTTCCAGATATTCCAAACTATCATCAAGCCTATTCAAACTAAAGCACACAGAACCCAACAATCCCAAAGACATAGCAAGTTCAAGGGAAGGCTCAGTATCACAAGTTACAGAAATCTTGAGAGCTCTATTAGCTAAAGATAAAGCTTTTTCAGGGTCCTTACCTTCTTGATATACTTCAATCCCCATCACCAGGCATGGCACCGCTAGTTCTGCTTCATCATAGATTGCCTCCATCTCCTTGAACAGCGTTTCCATATGAGTAGTGGATTTTAGACTCAGAAAATCCTTCCAAAGCTGGTCTTTATACTCTTCGGATGCATTTTCCGCTTGGGAATTGAAATTCCGGGAGAAAAACTCGTTCTTTATGAAATTAAAGGACAAATTACCATCGGTTTTGGGGAAATGGCGTGAATGATTATCTCGTCCATTTGCAGCAGGAGATGGGATGTCTTGACGGGAGTGCAGCTGGGAGAAAGAACGATGGTCAGAAAGAGAACATAAAGGGATTTTATGGGATCGCCGGAGCTGTGGAAAAAATAAGGAGGAAGCCTTTCTCATAGCAAATTTGACAATTTTCCGGTCGGACTGAATCTGTAATTGTGTCAATTCCGTTGAGTAATTTGAAGACTTTGAATTGGTGACTGACTGTCAAACCCTTAAAAACGAAACGACATGCTAATTCTGGGTTTAGGGGTTTGTTTCTCATCTTTTACACCTTTGTAATATTGCCCGTCCAAATTATCCAATTTTCCACTTCCATCAAAGATATTTTATTGAGTATTAAAAACATAAACTTTGTGAACCCGTTTAATACTCCCTCCATTCCAAAATAAGTATCATCCTACACTTTGCACATAATTTAAGAAACTCTTAAATAAGGCAATAAAATTACTTGAATATCTTCATCCAACTCCATTATAAAATTGTCCACCAATAGCATCAACTCTTTTGAGAGTAATTTTGAAAACTTTTGACATAAAGTGCATTAAAATGTGAGAACGACACTTATTTTGGAATTTCTCTATTTTTCTAAAACGACACTTATTTTGGAATGGAGGGAGTATTTTTTTTTTTTAATATGAGAGAAAAGGCTTTTTGATACAAAAGTCACTCTTAGGTGAAATTTAATTTATCTTGATGGACTAGAGATTTCAAGTTACATTAGTAAAATTAAGTTACACGTAAGTAAAATCAAGTTATATTTAGTAATACTTTTTTTTTTCTTTCTCTTTTTTTTGTATTTATTTTTTTATTTTTTAGATCTCAGATTTCAAAATTCCAAGTTTGTTGTCTCATTCCTACAAATTGAACAACAAAATCAGAATCATACATGTAGTCAAAAAATAATCGAGAGGGGTTTCGTAGACAAAAATTCGTTGAATCCTTGCATTAGATATTTGTAATAGAGTCAATTTGAACCTTCTATCGCCAAAACACCTCACATATACACAAAAAAAAAAAACAATAATAAAAAAGAATTGCACCAAAAGGAATAAACGATCACCCATTTCGCCAAAAAAAGAAAAAAAAATGACTAGTGATCATCGATTAAACCAAAACCAGAAAATTTAGCTTCAAACATTTCGCGAAAAAAAAAAACAAAAAATTCAGCCAAAGAGCTCATAACACCAAATCGCCGATCACACCAAAAGTGAAAAGTAACAATTAAAAAAAAAAAAGTAAAAATTTTGCCCAAAAACCACTTCATTTTCTCCTCTTTCGCATGGTTTTAGGTTCTTTGACATTAAAACAATCAACAATGGTGAATTTTTTACTGTATATTGAAACAATCTTTTGCTTCTCCTTTAACGAGAGAATCTGAGCAGCGGGTGGGCAGGAGCATGCACAGTGATGCGCAGCTTCATTGGAGTGCTTGGATTTTGTGAATTCAATTGGCTGTTGCTAAATAACTGCAATATTGGAGGAGGCTATGCGCCAGGGGATATCAAGACATACATCTTTGATGAATAACATTTTGTATTTCAATATTTTATTGTGCAAGCTGATCCTACCGGATTACAGCACTTGCAATGTTTTGTGTAGTTATGTAAGTACCAGTTGTCGTCTGCCAACATGCAAAGCTGTGGCATTACGAGCAGATTTGTTTCTGTACAGTGGAAAATGTTATTTCTGGCGTATTTCCGCTCTTATGCACTGTAGAATTTATCATGTTCAGGCCTTTGAAGAAGCATGCAGTTTTATTCGGCTGGACTGTTTTAGACACTTCAACACAGTTCACGCCCATCAACGTTTCCTTAGTCGACGACCAGAACTACTTTTCTGGAGATAAAACATAGATTCCAGGCATGGATTCAACTACATTCATGCTTAATTTTTATGTGCTGTTAATTGTTTTTATAGCTCGCAGGGGAGCTCCCTTGCAGTACTTAGCTGTTTCAAGAAGTTCAAATTGAATTCTCAAGTTATACTTCTCCTGTAACAGCACTCAGTACAACATTTTGTATTGTTTGACATGTACATTTTTACTTGTATTATGAAGTTATAGGAATATAAGTTCTGCTGAGGCCCTCTGAATAGCAGTAGCTGGTAATTAGCAACATACACATGAGATGATCATTGAACACAAAGGACTCCTAGGAAGTAAAATAAACAGAACTAGCTTATAACAAGCACAGATGCTGCATCCCTCTTCAAAATGGGGGCAAACCTGCATTCCACATCTGTGAAATCAGCGCCAGAGATCATAGCTGGATCAACCAAAAGCCGGGGCCACATTTTAACCTCAAAAGGAACCATCAATGATCTGTCAAGAGCCTCCAACAAAAAGACTTGCACTCCACATCTGCAAAACCAGCGCCGAGAGAGTAGCCACGGAAAAGCCAAGGCCAAGTTCTAACAAAAAGTAAACAATCAGACAAAACTCGAGATCTTGAGCAGAAACAGTAAAGCACAAACGTTCAAATAAAGACATCAATCCCTATTTTATATAACTATTACGATGATTAAGAAAAAATCCAATTGAAATTGGGTGGAGAATCAGGATAAAGGAGTCCTGGACAAAGACGCTTACATGGGAGGCTCAAGATTAAGGCCTTTAAAATTTGGATGTTGTTTATCTGATATTTGGGCCCTTGCCCAAATCAAGGAGTTCATTTCCTTCATAGTGCAGGCGCTGGAATCCTTTTTCCTCGCAAATCCTCCATAGCTTGCGAGCTTCATCAATTTTCAGTTGCAACTCAGGAATAACTAGAGGTACAACTTTGTTTAATTTATAAGCACAAGTTAAAGGAGCCTCTAAAATCTCCATGGCATTTTGGTATCTTCCTGAGTCAATCAGCACTTTGGCAGCATCAATCATAGAGTCGAGAGCGTCAGAACCAGCACCAGATTCCGAGAGCTCCAGAGACACTTTCACTTGTTCAGATGCCTTTTCAAGCTCTTTCAATCCAGTATATATCTTGGCGAGAAGCCGCCGGACAAGCGCCACAATGTTTGGATTAGAACCCAATCCAATATGAATATCTAGAGCCTTCAAACCAAATGGTAACGCTTCCTTGAATTTCGAAAGATTAGCATATTCCTCTGCTAAATCCATATAAGCAAATCCTAGAACTTTAGGTTTTTCTGCCAATTTCTTCTCTCTTATCTCCAATGACTTTGCAAGATGATTGACAGCCTCCTCATTCCTCCCAATTTTCCTCTTAATATGTAATAACAAACAGTGGGTTCTATTCAGAGTAGACCAAAAATCACCAGTATCATTTTCTTTCATACTATCCAAAATCCCAAGCGCCCTTTTAAAACACCCCAATGCATCATGTAACCAATTCAATTCTTCATACACCTGACCCAACAAATTCAAACACAAAACAAGTTCAAGGGAGAGTTCATTATCACCTTTATCGAACAATTCAACAGCCCGGGTAGCAAAAGTCAAGGCCTTTTCGGGATCTTTGGCTTCTGTCGGTAGTTCCCGCCCCATTGACCAATATCCACCAGCTATATATTCTTCATCATCCTCAAACATTGACTCCATCTCTTCGAATATTACTAACTTCTCAGCAACGGTTTTGGCACTTTGAAACTCCCTCATAAACAGATCCTTCTTTTCTTCAATTTCGAAGGCTCGGGTGCAAAACTTTCGTGATAAAAACTCCATCTTCATGAAATTAGGCACAAAAGAACCCTCAAAATGTTTGGTTGAAATCGAATGGGGTTCCAATCCATTCAAACCAGGAATGGGGAAGCTAGGGAGGGAATGAAGCCCGGAGAAAGAATCACCACCGCCGGGAATAAAAGGGAAATGGGTTTTGTTAAGGGGCCGTCGGAACTGCGGAAGAAGTAAAGAGGAAGCTTTTCTCATGGCTGAATTCGACAAATTTGCCGGGATTTTGAATTTGAAACTTAGGGTAATTTTGCAGAGTAATAATAAACCATCTCTGGGTTTTCATATAGCCTTTTTGCTGGTTTTTCATACCATGCTCTCATTATCCAAGCAGCGGCGAGAGGGGTTGTTAGAATTGCTGGATGAAGTCAGTATTTTGCTGTGAAGCTGGGAGATTGTTGTAGCTTGGAAACAGAGTTTTGGGGTGCATACCATGCTCTCATTATCCTACGGCAACTGGATATAGACGGATTCTACTAGAGTTTTTGTCTGGAAGCTGTACAGTTGTTGGACTATGAAAATACATCCACAGCAAACAGCAACGTCTTTGGTCATATATCTGAGCTATTGAAACATGGTCATTATAAATGAGTCATATTCCTAGGAAAGACAATGCAGTTTCTGATATTCCAGCGAAGTTTGGTTTCGCATGTCCCCAAGGGGTGTATAAATTAATCATATTCCTAGGAAAAACAATGTAGTTGCTGATGTTTTGGCAAATTTTGGTTTCTCATGCCCCCAAGGGGTGTATATTTTGTCAAATATGCCACTTGAAGCTGTACATACTTTAAGATTTTATTGGCCAGAGAGTCAACCCATGGAGGTGTAAATAAGTTATCGCTTCCTCGATATGTATATAAAAAAGAAGACATGTAAGCTCTACATTGCTTGCAGTTGCTTTCAGTGCCAAGTATACCAAGCACATCTCAGAATGTAAATCACCCCCTCTTTTCCCATCATCTGCTACATATCAAAGCTTGCAATCCCCCAAGGGTCAAAGCTTGGTGCCAGTTTATGTTTATTTTTTTCTGGTCTATTCATCACCTTTCATCTTGGTTTAATCACGATCATTTTAAATTAGGTATCCAATAAGCAGACTGTCATACATATGCTCAAGGTTTTTTTTATTTTCTTTTCAGCAAGGGTTTAATAATGAAGAAAAATGGAATGCTGTTGCTTTCAGCGCCAAAGCATACATGAGATCGTCATTTGTCCTAACAGAATTTCATGTAAAATTCTACTCGTTCCATTTTGCTCTATGCATTGTCACCATCATCCATTTTGGATTTTGGAGCTCCCGAGATTAGGATTTGCACTATGTATTGTAGGTGAACCAGTTATTGTTTACTATGAGTTTCTTGCTTTGAGGGATATGGCTTTGTGACCCCGAAGATGTTTTTGTTGTTAGTTTTTGCAGCTTATCAGCTTTATAGGCCAAGGAACCCAAGTTTGTGATCAGCTTTTATTTCGATTAACTGCCCTTGTATGCATTCTCTGAAAATGATTTCTATGTTAATAGTTGGGCTGAGATTTTGCTTCTATCTTCGCGGAGATGAATTCAGATGTTTCTGGTGCTGGTGGATAATGGAAAGGGACTTCAATCAGGTTACATTTTGACTGCTTTTTTTTGTAAAGTTGGTCCATTGATGATCAGTTGGAATCGCATATGTCATTGATTTATAAATGTATTATGACACGGGCACGATTTCAGTCCATGTCTCCCGGATGACTCAGTAGCATATGTGTTCAAACTAAACTCTCTGATATCGCATATATGCTGTCTTCAAAGGGATGACAATATCCCTCCAAAACTGAATCTCTTCTTCATCATAGATTGCTGTGATACTGGAAAAGAGTCTGCATCTTTTGTTCATATCTATTAAGTAATGGCTTGCCTAGTATTGAGCTTGCATCCAGAAAAACTCATGAATCGCATACATTGCCTCTTCCATTAGGCTTTTAGAAATCCCATGGTCAATAACCTGAATTAACATCATGGCCAAGAAACACAAAGTTGTTGAAATGCAGCGTGTTTTTATCAACTCACTAAACATGCTTTAGGTACAAATCCCACATCGGTTACAAAGAGTATAGAAAAACAATTGGCTTAGGCTTTTAGGGACAAATTCTTTGATAAGTTGACATAAAATAGAGCCAATTATTACCTGTAAGAATTAAACCGAATGTATGTATTTGTGATTCTTGCACCTGGAAAAGAGCTCCCTCACTGACGCGTTAGTCAGAGGTTATATACTTACTCTGATGTTTCAATTTGAATAAGCTATAGAATTCTGCTTTATACTTCTCGACTTAGCTCTATAGGGATACTGTATCTTGATATTTGTATTCTATTTTGAGTGGAGTATAATTAGCCTAAAATGATTCTCATAGCTCCGTGAATCAAAGTGAGGCTTTGATGTTTAACTGCTTTTAGAAACTATACCCTCCTTAGCTTCCAACATTTCAACTATGGAAAGTATTAAAATTCAGAAAATCTTGAGAAAATTCTGTTGTTTGCTCTGTCCATATGCTATTGCATACTGTTTCATGGTTTGACTTGCTAGTCTTTTTTTTCCTGTAGGTGGTAGGCATGGCGGAAACCTTGGCGAAAACGTTCATGACATGTGCCTTCTAGCTTCTTTGCGTGACAGATTTTCATCTTAAGCAGTATCACTATGATAACCACCATCGTTCTGATTCTCCGTAGAGAAATTTTGGAATTGATTCAAGGAGAAGTCAAGCTCATGACTCTAGGCCAGTAATTCTTCTGAGTTCTGATATTGCTTTTTCTTATTCTTCTGCACTGCGAGTTAATTTTTTGAGGAATCACAACTTGCCAACAAAGTAGTTTTTAGGGAGTAATCACTAGTTTTCCGATCGACCTCCAAATGGAGCCGGAATTCCAGAAATGGGCACCTCTGAGTCAGTGGCTTCAAGTCACTAATAGTGCTGCCTTTACTTCCAAAGATTCAGTTTGAAGTTTGAACTGAGGCGCAAAACTCAGCTTCTCATTGTATCTGTTGGATGTTTGATCTTTTTAATTTCAGAATCTCCCTCTGCTTGTTACTGCTTTTGTGTTCTCCAATCATTCATGAATTAAAACAATCGAAACAAGATATGACCGACAAGTAAATTTTTAGCCATCATCACAAAAGTTCAAGGTGACAGTCCCATTAAAAAGGTTCAGCAACATAGTGCATTTAGTAGCAGCAGTAATGGAACTGGATGGTGATGTTCTTTTTAATTCATGATATCTGGTTATGTAACTGAGAAAAGGGTGGCATAAAAGAAAAAGCAGAATTAAGACAATAAAGCTGCAAACAGCACAAATTCAAAGAGCACCACGACCAGTGTACATTTCACCTTCCAGTAATATGCATTTCTGCTACAAATCACTTGAAAGTTGGAATGGAATTCATATCAACAACTTAAATATTTCTACCGAGCACCCCTAACGAACTACCTAAACAAAAGGCAGCTAATATTTACTTATCAACTTGAAAAACGGCGGCTGCAATTTGTCAACAAAAAGGCAACGCAATCAAGAGATGAGCAATACTATCCTTCCTCACACAGCGCAACGCAATCAAGAGATGAGCAATACTATCCTTCCTTACACAGCCTCCATAGCTTGCAAGCTTCCTCAAATTTCTTCTGCAACTCAAGATCATTTTTGGCTTCAGGGCGGTTCATAAGATGTGCACTATGTACAGGAACAAACAAAACTGCCATGGGCTCAACATATCTTCCCTCGTCAATTAGCTCTTTGGCTACATCAACTTTCTCGACGAGGGAATCATAACTACCATCCCAACGTAAGAACTTCCCAGCAAGTTCATGTTGCTCAGATGCCTTTGCATGCTCCCCCAATCCAGAATATATCATACCTAGGCCCGTCCGGGCAATCGCCACAATATGCGGATTTAAACCCAATTTTACATGCATATCCAAGGCCTTCAAACCAAATGGTAACGCTTCCTTGAAATTTTCAACACTAACATATTGCTCTGCAAGCTCCATATTAACAAATGCTAGATCTCTGGGATTTTCAGGCAACTTAGTCTCTCTTATCTCCAATGACTTCCTAAGATGACCAACAGCCTCCACTCTCCTCTTAAGTTTTAGTTTAATTTGGTATAATCCCCAATGGATTACATACATACCAACCCAAAAATCATGAGAATCATCATCCTTGACAGTATCCATCAGCTCAAGTGCCCTGTGATAGTACTCCATCATTCATTCTATTCAAACCCTCATATGCAGTATCAATCAATCGGTAAGACATAGAAAGTTTAACAGGGGATTTCTCCTCACCTGAATCAAAATATTTGAGAGCTCGGGTACCAAAATATAACGCCTTTTTAGGATCCTTAGCTACTACCATTTCAATCCCCATAAAAAGACAAGCATCCGCTAGATCTGATTCTTCAAACATTGTATCCATCACCGCAAATATCTTCAACTTGTCAGCAGTGGTTTTTTCTGGAGACCTAAGATCCATCCAAAACACGTACTTGTAATCTTCGAGTGTCGGGCCATCGCCAGAGTGGGTAGAAAAATTCCGGAATAAAAATTCCTTGTTTGAGAAATTAGACGAAAAAGTAGCAACAGTTATTGGGAGATGGCAGGATGGGTGTTGGGATATGTTTGGCGCAGGAGTTGGGATTTTGTTGGGGACAGAGTGAAGCCGGGAGGAAGAACCACAGCCGGAAAGAAAAGAAGGAAGTTTATGAGTTGGCCGGAGCTTGGGAAGAAGAAAGGAAGCTTTTCTCATGGTGAATTGGACAAATTCAAGTGCGGAAAAACAGAGTAATTCAAAACCTCCACTTGATAGACCCCTGGTTGGGGGAAACAACAACAACAACAACAACAACAATAGAGGAGCACATTTAGCAATCAATAACAAACAACAGGGAGAAAGGAAAATTCAATCATGCAATAATGATTTAAGCTGAATCCACGAATTTATAATTCCCGTCGAGAAGATAAAAGAAGAAAAAACCCTCACATCCAAAACCCTAACGACGTTCAATGAACAATTTTAAGAAACAAATCGATTCGATTCGGACAAAAAGACTGCATAAAGAAAAGGTGGGGAAAGCACTAACCTCCGGGGATGGGGAGCACCATCAGAAGTAATCGAACGCCGGTAAGCAGACTGAACTAATAACTCTCTTCGATCCGGAGATTTACCGGCGAGCAGAGGAGAGCGCTGTTAATTTTGGGCCCTCGATACGGAAACGTCAAAACGGGGTATGTGGGTCCGGAAGGAAGTAAAAACTAAGGCTCTGTTTGGTTCGTTTTTTTTTTTTTTCATTTTTTCAGAATTTTTAATTACTCCCTCCATTCACAAATAGATGTCGTTGGAGAGATTTCACAAAGTTTAAGGAGGCAATAATTATCTTGTTAAAATACTATAATACCCTCATTTATTCTTAATTCAATTGTAGTCCTAATAAAATTCAGTTCTAATACAATTTTACATGAAACATCTCTACAATTTTCAATGTAAGGATAATATTGGAAAAAATTGACAAAATATGCCTCGATTTGTGAGAACGACATCTATTTTTGAATATTTGGTTTTTTCTACAACGACATCTATTTGTGAATGGAGGGAGTAATATCTATCACATCTTAACATACTTTTTTACATTCTCAATACAAAAAACACACTCAAAAAATCATCCAAACATAACCTTACCTGGGGTATCAGAGCAAAACCGACTAGTTAAAACTTCATTTATAATACAACCTCTAAATTCCGTTTCGGTATTGACTAAATTTTATTTATCTTTTTAATTTTTTTTTCCCATGATGATCAATTGTAGTAATGGGGGTTGAAAAAAAAAATTAATTAAAAATCAATGATCATGCTATAATTATTGGAGAAAAATATGTTATTAATATTAATCCCAATATCTGATGGTGTCGAAATTTGTAGAATTTCAAACTGTAATTCATATTCCAGGGGTTAACGTAAATATACTATTGTGTTTTTGTGTGGGGGCATATGTTGACGATATTGTTGACGCATGTACAAAACAAATAGGGAAGATTTTATATACAGTAGTTTATTATTATATCATTATCATAACTGAGATCACTTTTTTGGCTGAAAGCCTGAAAACCGATTAAGAACAAATTAATTTTATTTTTTTTTTTTAATTTTTGTTACACAAACAGAAACTTAATGACAAACCTTTTGCAACAAACTGAACCACACAAAGCCTTTGTACACACGATCACTACCAAATTCATACGCTTTTTTGGTTTGACATATTTTTTGCGCATTTTTAATTTCTTCATCACATGGTTTTTCCGACCAACAAAAAGGCCATGAGTCAGAGTCACTCTGGTGTTTGTTGCCTGAAACTCTCCAGCACAGCTCCCCAACCTTTTTCAGTATAGGCAGCGAAGAATTCTTTGTATGTGAAAGCTTTGTAAACCGGTGGATTTCCAGAAGCTTCTGCTGCAGGTTCAATCAGCACATCCGTAGACGGAACCAGGAAAGAACATATGGTTGTTCGAGTCTCCGTTGCATGTGTTATCACTCTATGTAAAGGACTCTTGAACAAATCATTGCTGATTGCCTATAAATGTTTTCCAACGTTCCATTATAAGTGTCGTGTTTTTAAAAACAGAACCGTTTACCATTACATATTAGGATCGATAAAATACTAATGCTCAGAGATGAATTAATAATACTCCCTCCCTCCCTCCGTTCCATAATTATTGGCCGTAGAGAGTATACATTTACCTTCAATTGAAGACCTGGAATGACGAAAAATGCATTAGGCAAAGTCTTGACACCAAACCATTCACCATCTTTGAAGATCTGAAGTCCAGGAACAGCCAGTTGATGAACCATGCCGATGATGTTAGGATCCATGTGCTCCGGCACTCCGAGTGTCAGGCTTGGATCAGGGCATGGAATGTGATAATTCACAGAAACCAACTGAGTCTTTGTTAGTTCACCTTCAAAATAACCAGGCCTCAGCCCAAGCCCTTCACAAATCAGGCCCAGAATCGTCAACAGAAACCTCCGGACTTCAATTGAATAGTCACTCACAACATCTCTGAAGATACATGACATTATAATTATACCAATGTTATTAATTAATATAATATCAGAAAGAAACAACGTAGGACTATTTTTATAGGACGGAAGGTGGTTTACCGGTATCTGAGTGGCTTTTCAGGCCAAGATTGAATATTTTCCTCCAAGGGATGACAATGATGTGTGAGATTATCCCTCCAGAAATGAAATGGCTCTTTTTCATAGAGTATAGAACTAGAATAGAGTCTGCATCTTTTGTTCATATCAGTTGAGTAATAACTTGACTTATATTCACCTGGCATTTGGAAGAACTCCCTGATCACACTCATTGCCTCTTCCATTAAGCTCTCAGAAATCCCATGGTGAATAACCTGCAGTATATACAAACATCATGACCAAATTAATGAACACATAGGGGGAGTGAGATGGGTTCAAACTTAAATCGAACTTAAACTTACCTGAAAGAATCCGAAGTGTCTGCATGCTTTGATAATCTGCTGGATTGTTTCAGATCGATCATCATGGCCATCGATTTTTCGGAGGTCGATAACCGGGATATCTTCGCAGTTCGGGAAACTAATCTTTCCTGGTCTTGTGTCTGGAGGGAAAATATAGTTTGGAGGAATGGATTGAACATCTTTCCAGTTGGACATGAGAACTTCCATATTCCTTGACTAGTTTTTTTGTTTGATCTCTTTAGATTAACTCAGTTCTTTGGGTTCCCTTTGTGTCTCAGGCATGCATCTATGTATAGACACAGACGAAAAATGCGTGTCTGAATTAAAAAAAAATGGACGGCATTAATAATGCAAGTAAAAAAAGATAGATTTCGTTTTCTACAAACAGTATGGGGATTGCAACTGCATGGGCCCTGAGAATGACGCCATTTATTCCATTTATTCCTCCTCATTAGTCAAAGGCCATTTCTTTGATGTTTCGAGAATAATAATTTAGTTAAAGGGACAAAAAATAATAAAAATTAAAAGAAGAGAGTCGCTTTAATTTGTGTTCCCTGGTATACTTCTCGACTGATTGTACCATGGTGTATTCTTTCGTCCGCACAAAAAAAAAAAAAAAAATCATGTTCGTTGTACAGCTTAAATTTAATCTAATAAATAAGATTCTAATCGTTAACGACATAAAATGTAACATTATTACTGATTGTTTGGCGTATCAAAAATCTAACAACGTAATAATTACTAAGACTTAACTAGTATTAAATGTTTGGCCCGGGCGAATGCCCGGACAACCCCATATTATAATAATATGTATAAAAATGTAGAATGGCTTATTTTTGCCTTCGACAAATAAATAAGAATATAAAAGAATGGTTGCTAAATTATTAATTATTAAAGTGAAAGAAATGATTAATAGTATTCAAATCTTTTTGCTAAATATGAACTTCAATTGACTTTTAAGAAAAAGGAAATATGATTGAATTTTCATAATTGTTAGTTTTTTACTCCCTCCGTCCCATAATTATTGTCCAGTTCAATTTTCATTTTTAGTTCAAATTGTACTAAAAGTGAAATCTCAAACTGGACAATAATTTTGGGACAGAGGGAATATTACAAAAGATTAAATACTGAAATCATGAATCATTTCGTACAAGTCCTGCGTTTGTCACTTAATGCACAATGTTTTAAAATTCTTCTCATATGGTTTTGTAAACCATTCGCTACCCGAGTACATACAAACATCAATACTAATATGATGACCATCGTGATCATAGGCATTCACTATAGGCCGTAAGAAGTTCTTTAATCTTCTTGTTTGGAATGACAGATTTGTTGACTCCACTGCCAATCAGACACGTAAATTCTGCCGAGAATGAGGAACATCACTGCAAATTCGATAATACTTGTTTTTTTCAAAGAAAAACTTCTCCAATAAATGAAAAACATGGATTGTAGCGAGTCAGATATAAGATGCTTAGTTGCCTGAATCACAGACGCGAACATTACGGTTCTCAATTGCATTAGGCTTGCAGTTTAAAATTCCATGACTCCTGCATAAATATTAAAGTATCATCTTTAGTCATTTTGACTTGCTAGGAATATCAGCAAGTATACTCCCAAGTTCCATCCAATAAGAGCAACTGCTACACTCCTAGAAAACCACTTACCTAAAATCAAACACAATATGAAATTAATTTATTGTTCAAATATAAACTGACTAATTCTCTGACATCTTAACCAAGAAAATATCAAATAAATAAAATCATCATGTACAGAAGTATCAATCTCAAAGAACCTCCTCTTTTATATTTTACTAAACATAATTCTTACTAATTGTTGTTGTTTGTAATTTTCACTAATTGAACAAAGAGGCTGTCATAAAGAACCCAGTTTTCAATTATACACCTTTCATTGTCACATATAATACCCCCTAAAATTCAAAATCACACTAACCTGAAGTAAGAGGGATGTCATAGTATATCGTCGAGGCTTAAATTACTGTGGCTCGAACAGCGAGAATAGTCGAATGAGCACCTGTATCAACATATGCCAACAGAGGGCTTACATTAACATGAGCACTAATAACCAAAACCATTATCTAGAAATATATCCATTGGCTTTTAAAAGTTATCGCATTCAACCTGTAATTCCTTCTAATACCCATAGTCTTAAAGTAGTTTCATTTCACGATGGTGTTGATTATTTAGATTTTAATCTAATCTTAACCAAAACTTCACAACGTAAAAAAGATGAAAATTATTCTAATTATTACAAACATCAAGAAATTTTACATCTAATGCATTCTCCTAACAACATTTCCATGAATACATGCTAGACTACTTAGCATACAATTTTAAATTAACCTTTGTTGAGCTCCACTTTTCTAATAATATCAATCAGTAAATGAAGGAATGACTTCAATTAGGGATAACATGGAGGAAAAGATTTTACTGATGCAAATGGCATAGAAGAAAGCATGAAATTATTTGAAGAAAATCTAAATTATTTTCCCATTTCAATAGCTTATCAGGGGCGAGTAGAAGGAAAGAGCCAAAAATCACAAAACCCCACACTCGATCTTCATATGAGGTACAATATTCCAGTATATTTTCATTCTAAAAGCTCTACAGCGTCATGGCAATTCTAGTAAAAATATACATAATCGTCATATTTCATAGAGATCCATCAGCAGCATGAAGCACAACCATTTGTATAAGAATATGCAAATGTTATAACAATAGAGTTGGAACGAACAGTTGTATCAGAAACGAAAAGCAAAAGAAGACTCACATTCCCTCATCAATATTCAGCTTCTCATAGAAATTTACAACAAACATCTTAACTAAAATCTCATAGGATGACCCAGTCATTATGCCAGGATCAAATTGTCCAGCAGGGACTGCAGTTCCAAAGGTTACGACCGCTAATGTATAGAACCTAACCTAAGCAACAAAAAAAGAAACAAATCAGTTTCAACCACCAGTTGTACAGATTAAAAGGCAAGAAGAAATTATGTATTGTTTTATCCATGCTAAAATGCCAGTTAGATGTGAAGGCCTCGTCTGATCCTAACAACTCCCAGAAAAATAACAAAACTTTGCATATGAGGAGTTCTGTTATAAACTCAGATTAAAAACATTTCACAAAATACTTTCCTCTAAATTTATGACTTCAAAATTAAATTCAATATGTTATGTAGCTTTTATAATCGACAAAAGAGCACTTATAAAATGTCAAACTAAAATGGAAAGTCAGAATAGTTACTCTCGAAACTCTTGGTCCAAATGCAACCACTCCTAGCCCCCAAGTATTAGCATGTGATTTTGCAAGTATCAGAATACTAATACATATGAAACAATAAAAACACCTAAATACAAAGAGAGTGAAACTTACTCATCATGTTTCATTCTTGAAATCAAATGAGTCTATCCCAAGAACAACAAATACCTAATAATTAGGAAAACATGTTGCTTTACTTGTTACCTATAATCTTTTTTGTAAGATAAATTGAACGTTGCTGCTAAATTATCGACTCTAATTAAGATCGGATATATCAAACAATATGCACTCACAGTATTAAAACCTAAGCAAACCACCATGAAACACTATATTTTTATGTGAAAAGAAACTGAACTTCTGAAAAATAAAAATAAAGAAGACATCTACTATTGGAAAAAAATACGGCAACAAAAGTTTTGATCAATTCAAGAAGAAAACCAAGACCAAAACCACCTAATAAAATGTCAGGCTGAAAACGAATTCATGAACAAAGGACTTGAAATAAGTAAAAAATAAAAATAAAAAAATTAAGAAAAGAGTCATGGATGAGCACAAAGCTATTAATGCTTCCAAAACATATAAATCATAAAGTTTTTAAGAATCAACAATTAAGGCTTCCAAAACCACAGGGCCATTAGGTGACCCATACCTTCTCGGCTTTTGTAACCTTAAGATCCTCGGCAACCAAGCTTTCAACAAACTCGGGAGTGCCATCGTTCATCTTTAATCACATGCATCTTTGTTCACTTCACCCCTACAAATTCAAATAAGAAAAAAAATAATTATAATAAATTAAGTAAGCCGTGTTACCTAAGGGATGGATCAATGAATACTTTGGTTGATGAACTACAGTTTCCAATCAGCTTAAGCCAGCGACATATCTCTCCTTTCAGCGTTGCCCTTTGAGAGAGACAATAATCATACTTCATCGATCAAATTGATGGTTTCACCGATCTCAACTCCTTGTCCGGTGAGAGTTTTATCAATATCTGCATATTGAGAGAAAGAATTATTGGAACCTTATTAATCTAAATTTGAATATGGGTTCAAGACCTAAGCACCTTCATGGAACCGATTGTCGATGCCCATTTTTTCATCTGCGGGGAGAACAAATTGAAAATTGGTTTTCGAAAATATGGCATATATGATAGATTTTGATCAATGAGATTTTTTTCTTGATTTGAAAATCGAATTGTGGATTTATAAACAAAGTGAACAATTGAATCCTAATTTGAGGGTTCATGGATAATTATGCGTGAGCAATTTGAGTTTTAAATTGATGATATTAATATTCCGGATTTAACTCTATTGCTGTTGAAGCTAAGGCTTATGGGTGTTTAATAAATTTTCCAGTGGTCCTAATTGTCAATTATTTCATAATCATGGAAAAGGAATATAAGTATTTATAGGAAAATATTTCAAAGAAAACTCTAAAAATCCATGCGTCATAAAATCTGATAAAATCTGATAATCTAAAAATCCATGCGTAATCAACTATTAAAATAGATCTTTATATGTACGAATGCCTGAATTATTAGTCCCGTGGTCCTCTCTTTGGCACTTGGCCTTTTGTCTGATGATGGAGATGTGTATATATAATCAATTAATTCTTGTTGCGTTGAATTAATGATTCCCAATCCCAAATCTCTCTCGCATCAAATTAAGGGTGCAATGCAAATGTGTTCTTCCTATATTACACACCTTTATTAAAAATTTAAAACCAAATCTAAATCTTAGTTAGCTAATTAAATTTGCTAAACATATTAGCAGTACAGCTCCCATTGGCCGAACCTCCAGATAAAATGTAGATTATTGATGTCGGACGTATATATTGTTAATAATAATCAAGGACTAATGTATTCTTACATTCAACTTATTATTGGCAAAAAAAAAAAAAAAAGTAACTCACACCTCGTACAGTGGAAAAATAACAGATAAAAAACCATTTCCCACCTTCCCTATCTTCTACAGTAAAATGAGAACAAGAACGTGGAAAATTCTTTGAAGATTAAAAGTATATTAGTAGTACAAGATAATTTTTAGCCTGATTGACTAGTTATGAGTTAATCAAGGACAATAATGAAGGCATGGACCAGAAAAAAAAAGGTCGACTTCAATTTATTTTTTTTCCCTAAAAAAAAATTATACCCATCCTCTTCGTGGATTATGAAACAATTTTAACATATAAATATATACTCCCTCCGTCCCACAATTATTGTCCAGTTTGAATTTTTATTTCTAGTTCAAATTGTACTAAAAGTGAAATCTCAAACTGAACAATAATTTTGGGATACATAAACAGTATAATAAAAGGATTACAATTTACTTGGTCCCGAAAAACAATATCATAGAAGAAGAAGAAGAAATAGAAAAAAGGACCACATTATCTACCCCCACCAATAAAAAGGACCACGGTAATAAATTATAAATATTCAAGGATGATTTTACTGTTTCATGTTCTGGAGTCTATTTCGTTTAAGATTTAGGCCCTAAAGATCGCTTTTTCTTAAGCCCAACAAATATGACCTCTAAGTCCAACTGGCCGACAAGCATGAGTTCTAAGTCAAACTTAGATTATATAGCTTATGTTCATTTTCAGTGGGTAAAGTGGACATGTAAGTTTTTTTGTAAGTTTCATAGTCTTGGGCTCAACTTTTACAGCCCAACTCTAATATTGAAATTGTTTCTCAAAAATGATTACAAAAACTTTCGTGACCATATAAAATCATCACAAACATTTCACAATCATCACTTTGTGCTTGTTTGGACGTCATCTTATATTTCATTTTGCCACTTAAAAATAGAAAGTGTTTCAAGTTAAAAAACTAAATGAGAAATGAAAATGTTGTTTGGATGGTATTTTGAGCAAAAAGTTGTTTGGATGTTGGTTTGAAAAAAATATTTTGAACTACATTTTGAAAATATCAAGTACGAGTCATTGTTGAACAATTAAATACTGTCAATTATAGTCACTGCAAAAAAGAACTTTTCCAAAAACAATCACTCAATAACGCAATCCTGCTAAATTTGTCACTGAACTATTTGTAGTTCTAAAATGGTCATTACACTAACAAAAAGTGTTTCAAATTGGAATTTAAAATGTAAATCAGAAAGTTGTTTGGATGATATTTTCTTTTTCATTGGGTTTTGTGTTTAAGAGGTAAAATGAGTTAAAATATAAAATGAGTAGACGTACAAACAAGACCAGAATTTTCCAGTCCTTTTGAGCAACTGCATATGAACTACCAACAATCTCGAACATAACACTTAATTAGTTTCTATTGTGCATTGCTATGATATTCCATTAATAGTAAATTTTGCCGAACTTCTCTTTCACTTGCTATCAGACTATTCATAGCAAAATGTGTTTTTTTTTTTACACATTTTATAGATATATTTGGAAGTATGTCATTTTTTATTTTAGACAAATTCCATGCGGGCTCTCGGCTGAGAAGAATCCAGCAACTTTTGAGTTTTGGATGGGAAAAATGTAGTTTGTGTATACATGAAGAGAGTGCAATATGTTGGCAAAGAGAGTTTAGTGTAGATCGAGGCATATGTTTTTCTCTATGTAGCCCAAACATTCATAAGTTCATTGCATGAAAAAGATGTGGCTAACTTAGGCTTTGTTTGTTTCAATTTTCAAATAGTTTTTTTAAATTATTATATTATTAACTGTCTCATCCTAGTATATTTTTTTACATTTTCAATATACTTTTTTACATTTCTAATACAAAAAACACCTACAAATAGACACTAAAAAAACGAAACAAACATACCCTTAATATGTACAACTGACTGAAGCTGAAGATTTCAGCGTTTTCTTAACCAAGCAAAAAAAATAGAAAAAAAAAAAAGAAAGAAAGAAATCCCTTTTGAATTTTGACGTGTTTAGGGAATTAGGGTCATTTCGATCTTTGATTGATTGATTGATGTTATAACTATTTCATCATTATTTTTGGCAGTTGGACCAATCACGTGAATCTGCTGAATCACGTAATTAACTAAAGAAAAGAATTAATAAGTAGAAGAAGATGCATGAAGTCAAGAGCTTAAAAAAAAAAAAAAACTATGGCCAAACGTTATCTTATCACAATTAATAAACCAGGGCTCTCTAATCGTCAAGATTAAACAAATTTTTTGTATAACTTAACTGACAGTTTAATCCAAGCAATTGAATAATGTCATCTACCAATCTATTTGGATTTGTTTTGAATTAGACGGATAATATGCACTTTAAATTTGACGTAATGATGAAACAATTGATTTAAGTTTAATCGGGTAAATAATTTAATTGGATGCAGAAATTTTACTTTAAACTTATTTAGAGTGAAAAAAGAAACATACGTTAACCCCCTCTAATGCCATCAAGATTGATTGTTGTGTGTTTTTTTTTTTTCCATCATGCACCATTAGATAAGAAGCACACTAACCTCTGGAAATCATGAGCATCATCAGAAGTAATCTTTGAATCGGAGATACCGGATGAGCAGAGTGGTCACCGCTTGTTAATTTGGGTTTGGAGGCCTTTGATCTGGGAGGAAGTAAAAACTATACTCGGATAAAGCTTCGAATTTTCGACAATATAAGTGGTTTTGATTTGTTCTAATTTTATATAATACCTATTTTTAGTTAATAAAAGAAATTCTAAAATACCTTCCAAATAATCAAGATAACAATCCGAATGCGAAAATATATTTTTAAAATTTTTTTATCAATTAAAAATGTATTTTAGGTGAAATTTATGACAGATCAAAATGATTTATATTGAGACGGGAGTGAGTAATTAAATATGTAATTTCGGCAGTATGTAAATGAAATTGGTAAAGATTATATAGATTAGTAAAAAATAAAATAAACATTGCTCTCTCTAATGCTGTACATTTATTTATGACGAAGATTAGACATTCATATACAACAAGTTAAATGGTAAAATTTCAGTTTCTTTAATAATCCTTCGAAAGCATCTAAAAATTATTAAGTGGACGGTGGACCCATAAACTGAAATAGAGATATTTTGTTGAGAGTAAAACCATCATTTGTAATACAACCTCTTATTTCCGTTTTAGTTCCTTTACCATTAAAAAAAATGATTGAAGGGTTTGACCATGTTGACCCATGTAGAAAACAAATACAGGGAGTATATTTTATAGCATTAGATTATTTTTTGGCTGAAAGCCTGAAAAGCGATGTAAGAACAAATTAATTTACAAGTTACAACACAAACAGGACTACCAAATGCATACACTTTGTTTGACATATTTGACCCTTTAATTTCATCATCAGAGTTTTAATAAGAAACAGGACTATCATCCTAATGATAGTGTAATTAAGATAATATATAGCTACAAACAGAAAGCATTTCTGCTACAAAGCTACTTGGAAGTTAGAATAGAATTCATATGAACAACTTAGATAAGTCTCCCCAGATTTAATTGATTATCTCTACTGACCTACACAAAAGTCAACTAATATTTTCTTCTCAAATTAAAAAACGGCAACTGCAATTTGTCAACAAAAAGGTAAGTCAATCAAGTGAGCCCTGTTTACCACGTCGAGCGCCCCAAACTTTATCTTACCTTGCAACTCCTCCAGAGCTCGCAAGCTTCCTCAAATTTCTTCTGCAACTCAAGATCATTTTCAGCTTCGGGACGGTTCATAAGATGTGCACTATTTACAGAAACGTGCAAAACAGCCATGGCCTCAACACGTCTTCCCCCGTCAATTAGCTCTTTGGCTACATCAACTTTAGCGGCAAGGGAATCATAACTACCATCCCAACGTAAGAACTTCACAGCAAGTTCATGTTGCTCAGATGCCTTTGCATGCTTCCCCAATCCAGAATATATCAGACCTAGAACCGTCTGAACAATCGCCAACATATGCGGATTTGAACCCAATTGTACATGCATATCAAATGCCTTCAAACCACAGGGTAATGCCTCCTTGAAATTCTTAACACTATAATATTGCTCTGCTAGCTCCATATTAGTAAATGCTAGATCTCGAGTATTTTCATTTATAATACAACCTCTAAATTCCGTTTTAGTATTGACTAATTTATTTATTTTAACCATTATGGTCAATTGTAGTAATGGGGGTTGAAATTTTTTTTAATCAGAAATCAATGATCATGCTATAATTATTGGAGGGAAATATGTTAATATTAATAATCCCAATATCCCATGGTGTCGAAATTTATAAAAGTTCAATACTACTCCGTAATTGATATTCCAGGATGTTTCATGAAACTCCAAGGGCCTAGAAAGCAAACACTATTGTGTTTTTTATGTGGGGCATATATTGACATCTATCGAAGGGTTTGACCATGTTGACCCATGTTTTATACTAAACAAATAGGGAAGATTTATTTCTACATAGTTTATTATAGCATTGTAAATTTGAAACTGAGATTATATTTTTGGCCGAAAGCTTGAAAACCGATTAAGAACAACCACAAACTTAATAACAAGCCTTTTGCAACAAAACTGAACAACACAAACCCTTTGTACGCATGATCACAAATTCATACACTTTTTGGTTTTGACATAATTTTTGGGCATTTTTAATTTCTTCATCACATGGTTCTCCCGACCAACAAAAAAAAAGGTCACAGATGACTTAAGAGTCACTCTGGTATTTGTTGCCTGAAACTCTCCAGTACAACTCCCCAACCTTTCCCACTATTGGCAGCGAAGAATTCTTTGTATGTGAAAGCTTTGTAAACCGGAGGATTTCCTAATGCTACTTCGGCAGGTTCAATCAGCACATCCGTAGACGGAACGAGGAAGGAGGATATGGTTGTTCGAGTCTCCGTCGCATGTGGTATCACTCTATGTAAAGGACTCTTGAACAAATCATTGCTGATTACCTATAAATGTTTTCAACGTTCCATTGTAAGAGTCGTGTTTTTAGAAACAGAACAGTTTACCGTTACATATTAGGATCGGATCGACCAAAGTACTAATGCTTAGACATAAATAATACTCCCTCCGTCTTATAATTTTTGTCCAGAGGGATTTACCTTCAATTGAAGACCTGGAATGACGAAAACTGCATTAGGCAAAGTCTTGACACCGAGCCATTCACCATCTTTGAAGATCTGAAGTCCAGGGATAGCCAGTTGATGAACCATGGTGATGATATTAGGATCAAAGTGCTCCGGCATTCCCAGTGTCAGGCTTGGATCAGGGCATGGAATGTGATAATTCACGGAAAACAACTGAGTCTTTGTTAGTTCCCCTTCAAAATAACCAGGCCTCAGTCCAAGCCCTTCACAAATCAGGCCCAGAATCATCAACAGAAACCTCCGAACTTCAATTGAATAGTCACTCACAACAACTCTGAAAGAGATACTCATCACATTAATTATACCAATGATGTTAATAGACAACAACATCGTTATGACTATTTTTTTGGGACGGATAACGAGAACATTTAAACAAGAAGTTGGGGTTTACCGGTATCTGAGTGGCTTTTCAGGCCAAGATTGAATATTTTCCTCCAAGGGATGACAATGATGTGTGAGATTATCCCTCCAGAAATGAAATGGCTCTTTCTCATAGACTGTAGTACTAGAAAAGAGTCTGCATCTTTTGTTCATATCGGTTGAGTAATAAGTTGACTTGTATTCACCTGGCATTTGGAAGAACTCCCTGATCACACTCATTGCTTCTTCCATTAAGCTCTCAGAAATCCCATGGTGAATAACCTGCAGTATATACAAACATCATGACCAAATTAATGAACACATAGGGGGAGTGAGATGGGTTCAAACTTAAATCGAACTTAAACTTACCTGAAAGAATCCGAAGTGTCTGCATGCTTTGATAATCTGCTGGATTGTTTCAGATCGATCATCATGGCCATCTATTTTTCGGAGGTCGATAATCGGGATATCTTTGCAGTTGGGGAAACTAATCTTTCCTGGTCTTCTGTCTGGAGGGAAAATATAGTTTGGAGGAATGGATTGAACATCTTTCCAGTTGGACATGAGAACTTCCATTTCTTAAACTAGTTTAGTTTTTTTTTTTTTTTTTGGATCTCTTCAGATTAACTGAGTTCTTGGGTTTCCTTTGTCTCTCAGGCATGCATGTAGATATAGACACAGACGAAAAATGCTTGTCTGAATTTTTATTTTTTATTTTTTTTAAAGGTTGGCTTTAACGCAAGCAAAAAAAGAGGGATTTCGTTTTCTACAAACAGTATGGCGATTGTAACTGCATGGGAAAGACCCTGAGAATGACGCCATTTATTCCATTTATTCCTCCTCATTAGTCAAAGGCTATTTCTTTGATGTTTCGAGAATAGTAATTTAGTAAAAGGAAAAGAAAATAAAAATAAAAGAAGAGAGTCGCTTTAATTTGTGTTCCCTGGTATACTTCTCTGAGTGATTGTATGGTGATTGTGTATTATTTCGTCCCAAACACAAAGAATCATGTTTGTTGTACGATTTAAATTTAATTTGATCTAATAAATAAGAGTCTAATTTTTAGAGACATGAAATATAACATTATTAAATTGTCTGACATATAAAAAATCTGACAATGTAACATTTTATTATTCCCTCTGTTCTAAAATTATTGTCCAGTTTGAGATTTCATTATTAGTATAATTTGAACTAGAAATGAAAACTCAAACTGGACAATAATTACGGAACAGAGAGATTAATTACTAAGACTTAACTTGTGTTAGTGTTGGACCGATTTTTGACAAATTTGGTCCACATGAGAATGGGCCGATCGCAGTACTTTAATGGAAGAAAAATCGATTTGAAGCCCGCCTTGGTTAAAATTCGTGGATGCAACAGAGAGCAAGGAAGCCAACTCCGAAAAAAGAGTCAATAACACTGCAGTCCATATCGAAGAAGGATTCCAGTTGCAACAGGAATTCTTGCGGAATTCGACTTCTGTTGCAACCTAGCTAGGGTTGGCGGAATCAGTATAAAAAGCTATGAAGGAGGCACCGGGAATGACACAACTCATTATCCAAGAATCAGAAATCATATTTTCCTTTATAGTTTTGTTCTTTGCAATTTTAAGCTTTTATGTATTCGTTTATGTTTAAACTTTAAACGTTGTAATCATTCCGGCGATTCAGGCTATTCAAAGCCGATTCGTTTTCATTCAATCAATAAAACAGGATCTTGCAAGCCGTTTTATCCATTTCTTAGAATTTCTCATTATTCGGTTGAGTACCAATTCAAAGGCATCATCCTGTTTAGGCCAATTTCAGCGTTTGGTTTACGCACTTTGAGAATATCACGCAGTCACTTGAAATTAGTTTGAGCCGAATCGATTTCCATTATAAAATACAATTTTGACGGATGTCTTAGATTGCAGAAATTAAACTACAGATGGTGGATAATATATAAAACTACTACTAATTATCTCAATCGACGATACGCATCCCGTAAATTACAGATTTTTTTTTTTTAGAAAGCTTGTCCTAGTATTGTAGGAAAGAGAGAGTGACATATAATTATTAGTATCATAAACAATTTTATTAAACTGATTTAATTAATTTCGGATAGCGAGTGCATTACAGAGATATTCAAATAAATCTTGAGTATGTAATGCAGATGCAAGTTTCAAGGAAATCCACCCAAATTCCCAGTGGCAATTACAGACAGAATAGCTTATTAGATACAGTACAAGAGGGCACATCTGAGACATCCGTTCTCATATCCCACCTCCTAAGGCCTTATGGGTGTTTTAATTTGCCAGTGGTCCTAATTGTCAATTGTTTCATAATCATGGAAAAGGGATATAAGTATTTATAGGGAAAAGAAATTTGAAAGAAAACTCTAAAAATCCATGCGTCATAAAATCTGATAATCAACTATTGAAATGGATCTTCATATGTACGAATGCCTGAATTATTAGTCCCTGTGGTCCTCTCTTTGGCACTTGGCCTTTTGTCTGATGATGAAGATTCACACATATACGTATAATTAATTCCTAATGCGTTGAATTAATGATTCCCAAATCTCTCTCGCATCAATCAAATTAAGGATGCAATCCAAATGTGTTCTTCCTATATTATACACGCCTAAACACACTAGACAAAAACCAAATCTAAATCTTTGTTAACTAATTGCTAAACATATAAAGGACTAATGTATTCTTACATTCAACTTATTGGCAAAAAAGTAACTCACACCTCGTACAGTGGGGAAATAACAGATAAAAATCATTTCCCATCTTCCCTATCCTTCTACAGTAAAATGAGAACAGAAAAGAGAAAACTGGTACTTTCTTTGAAGATTAAAAGTACATTACAAGATAATTTTTAGCCTGATTGACAAGTTATGAGTTAATTAACAACAATAATGAAGGCATGGACCAGAAAAAAGGTCAATTATGCCCATCCTCTTCGTGGATTATGAAACAATTTTAACACATATATATATATATATATAATAAAAGGACCACAATTTACTTGGTCCCGAAAAACAACATCCTAGAAGAAGAAGAAATAGAAAAAAGGACCACATTATCTACCCCCACCGATAAAAAGGACCACGGTAATAAATTATAAATATTCAAATGATGATTTTACTGTTTCATGTTCTGGAGTCTATTTCGTTTAAGATTTAGGCCCTAAAGATCGCTTTTTCTTAAGCCCAACAAACATGAGCTCTAAGTCCAACTGGCCGACAAGCATGAGTTCTAAGTCAAACTTAGATGATAAAGCTTATGTTCATTTTCAGTGGGTAAAGTGGACATGTACGTTTTTTTGTAAGTTTCATAGTCTTGGGCTCAACTTTTACAGCCCAACTCGAATACTAAAATTGTTTCTCAAAAATGATTAGAAAAGCTTTCGCGACCATATAAAATCATCACAAACATTTCAGAAAAAAGAAACAATAATATTCCGGATAATGGTAGAATTTTCCAGTCCTTTTGAGCAACTGCATATGAACTACCAACAATCTCGAACATAACACTTAATTAGTTTCTATTGTGCATTGCTATGATATTCCATTAATAGTAAATTTTGCCGAACTTCTCTTTCACTTGCTATCAGACTATTTCTAGCAAAATGTTTTTTTTTACACATTTTATAGATATATTTAGAAGTATGTCATTTTTTATTTTAGACAAATTCCATGCGGGCTCTCGGCTGAGAAGAATCCAGCAACTTTTGAGTTTTGGATGGGAAAAATGTAGTTTGTGTATACATGAAGAGAGTGCAATATGATGGCAAAGAGAGTTTAGTGTAGATCGAGGCATATAATTTTTCTCTATGTAGCCCAAACATTCATAAGTTCATTGGATGAAAAAGATGTGGCTAGCTTAATATGTATGTACTGACTGAAGCTGAAGATTTCAGGGTTTTCTTAACCAGGCCAAAAAAAAAAAGAAAGAAAGAAATCCCTTTTGAATTTTGACGTGTTTAGGGAATTAGGGTCATTTTGATCTTTGATTGATTGATTGATGTTATAACTATTTCATCATTATTTTTGGCAGTTGGACCAATCACGTGAATCTGCTGAATCACGTAATTAACTAAAGAAAAGGATTAATAAGTAGAAGAAGATGCACGAAGTCAAGAGCTTAAAACAAAATAATAAAACAAAACTATGGCCAAACGTTATCTTATCACAATTAATAAACCAGGGCTCTCTAATCATCATGATTTGACCCCTGCTGCATTGAAAACCTTCATTCACGAATTTTGATTGGATGCAGCCTACGTCATAAGATGACGCCACACTGATACGTTCCAATAATTCTCCACAGCAATAAAATATTCCAACCGGGGCTAATTATAGTCATACTTAACAACGCCGGGGGGTCAGTGTGACAAGTTGGCCAAATTGAGCCACAAAATGACCACATTACCACAATGCTACAATTTTGTTACTATTGCACCAACGACATAACTACAACTGATGTGATTACTACTTTAGCGTAGGTCAGTTTGGCCATGTAGAAAAGTGACACCACGTTTTGATGTGAGTACTTTTTCAATCAATACTATTGACGTTTTCATATAACCTGAATTAGCAAGTGTTTCCTTTTTTTTGTTCTAGTCTCAAGAGTCGAGATGGACATCTGAAAAAGTGGACTTTCAAAGGCTGCCATCGTGTGAGATTCATGAACTTCATACACATTTACTCTACCAAAATAATTTGGAAGTAATTAATATAGGACGACTTGATGTGAATTTGCTCAATTTCCACTTATATACAAATTAGAACCCCATCTTATAAATGAGATGCGATGTATCTGTAAGTGGCGAAACCGGTTAATCAAACTAACAATTATTAGACTTCAGTCGTCTGGGGGACGGGGAGGGGGGAATGCTTGTGTCTTAATAAGGGTATTTCCTTCCCCATAAATCACAAGAGGGAGGAATTGCCGAGGGATTTTGAATTTGAGAAAAAATAGAAAACAAAGTCACAAAACTTGTGAATAATTCTGTATAGTCCAAGGAGCGGGATTTAGAATTAATAAGGACCACATCTAACAAACAACAAAACGTAGGAGTAGGACGAGTTTTGTTCCACTTCCATTTCTTAGAAGTAATCAATTTATTACTCATTGTTGTGGCGGAAAGGGTATAAGCACAACACACTGCGGAAGCGAGCCCCAAGAAAAACTCCTTTCCTACTACCAATAAAATAGGACAACCACCCATACAAGCCAACTAACTCAAGAACTGATAAAATAAAGGAGGCACGCAAATTTAAGTGGAAACCCAAATCGGGAAAAACCACGGGACTGTAACAACAGTCAAATCTCCACTATCACAATAATGGGAAAACAGTCTTCACCGACTGGTGGATACACAGGACTTCACCCAAAGGTGGATTACAACAATACTCTTCCACACACACCTATCACAAAGTAGGACTGGAAGGATCTAACCAAAAGAGAGCTAAACCGAAAACTAAACCCTAGCTTTCTTTCTTTTTCTCTCGTACAAAAACAATGCACGGCTGCCCAAATTTTTCTTCTCTCTTGGCTGAAAAATACACCCCCTAAAAATTATGCCAAAGCCTTGCTTTTATAGAGCAAAAAAACCTAAAAACAAAAACCCAATTGGAGTAGGTTTTGTTTCCTAAAACCAAAGCCAAAATTGGCTTGGTTTTATTTGTTTCCTTGTTGACCCAATTAAGGGGAATACCGGGCCCAACACTCATTTACTCTCCATTTGTTATCCAAATGAAATTTTTTTTTCATTATACCCACTCACTCCGTTCCATAAAAATAATTCATATTGAATTTTATACTTTTTTCAGTGCAAATTTAAAAACTCAATGCCAGACTATTTTTTCTGAAAATTGCACAATTAAAGAGTAGTTTTAACAAAACATACACCATAATTTAGGAGAATGAAACTAAAACAGTATTCTTTTTTAGTTATCATCATCCCAAATATATATCGTTATCTTGAATAATAGCTCTAACGAGTTAGTATCATCTAACTGACGCCTACGACGTACAAGTACATGTGATGTGTGCAATAAAACGTCATCGTAAAAACGTCAGTAGGATCTCGTCAAAAGTGCATCAAATTGTAAAGCTTTGTTGTTGAACTCAAAAAGGGATGATGAATTCAACAACGTTGGCCATAATCAAACTCTCTCTCTCTCTCTCAAGTCACAAGTCAATTTTTTGGCCTGCGTAATTCATGTGACGAGTGATGAAAAACGTAAGCGGTTTCACGTCATTATGAAATCTCAACGACTTTTGTGTTGAGGTCGTAGTCAGCCAGTCACCACCAAACTGATGGCTAATTATGAGAAGAAAGAATGATGACCAGAAAGTCTAAGCATTTGAAATCACATGTTCGCAAAATTGAAATTTCGACCAATAAACGGGTCAATGCACTTGTATAAAGCCTCATATTTTTAACACCAAACTAATACATAGGGCATATCCACTCTCAAGCTATAAACCTATTGTAGTATTCTAATGCCATTGTCATCAATTTTTTAGTGGAGAGCTTCTTCTCATCGTCAATTTTATGCATCGTGTGTTCGTACCAAATATTTAATCATGATGCGAATCTCCTGATTTGGGTAGATATGTTTACGTATTTCGGTTTCAACAAATGTTTCGCTACAAGATTTGCTTTAGGGTTTGATTGGAAGCAGTCTCTTACGATGCTTACTTTCTTTTGGCCCAAATGAAATGTGTTTTCCATTTCAAACCTTATTTTTATTTCGATTTTCTGACTGAAAAATAATTATCGATTTTGAATTTTTAATTTTAGTATAATTTAAATTAAAACTGGACATTGACCGTTTCCAAATAGAAGTAGTATCCTTTTAACACAACCCCAGCTTGAACTAATTAACCTTAAGTGCCAACCACTAATGTGTCATACCACTCTATATAGCAACTATTCTACTCATGATGTCTTTATAAATAAGGTCAAAGACTCAATGAAAATAACTGAGTAGTCGTTTGGCATTTTACGAGATAAAGACTAGTACCAAAATGCAACATATATATATATATATATATATTTCACAATCGCCGTGACAAATAAGTTAAATTAACATCCATTTGCAACGTAAACCTGTGACGGACCACTGAAATCGTCACCAGGATACCGTCAGTTCATGCTTGGAGGATCTTGTCAATAAGTGGTGGCAGTCATTTTAGGCTACTTTGGTGAATTTAATCAACTCCAATACTCAATAATTAAAATCTCAGAGTTTAACTTATTTATGCCTGCGTAATTAGTCTGACGCGCTAAATACCGTCATCGCGATTACGTCACTGAAATCCTAGCTAGCGACTTTAAGTTGTCGCATTCACCAAATTACATGGCAGATTATATTAGTATATGTAATACGGACGATGAACAGAAAAAGTCGAGTCATATGAAAGTATGCAAGTCAAGTCAAGTATATACAATATACTGTCAACTTCAGTACCAATTCTATAATATCCATACACTCTATTGCCAAAGAAATTGTCATGATCAGTTAATTTTCACAACATCAATTTTCTATTCTTGCTATTTTTATTTCAGCAAGAAATGGGAGGGGATATATTGTTGTCTTCCATCAGTTATCCCGTGAAATTTATACTTGTAACATTCTCTTACAAAATGTAAAGGCTCTAACAATCACTCTAGGGTTTTGTTTATTTTTTCGTTAATTAATCTTTAATGGTAAATCATAGGGGCAGAATAATACTCCCTCTGTCCCAAAATGTTTGTCCAGTTTGAGATTTCATTTTTAGTACAATTCAAACTAAAAATGAAAACTCAAACTGGACAATAATTATAGAACAGAGGGAGTCATAAAAAAAATACATTTTGCATTATTAATCTAATTAATTAAGGCGATCAGGCGATCACTACTGCCAAGAGGTGGTGGCCTAAGTGGTAAAGGACTAGACATCCAACCCGGAGATTTCGGGTTCGAAACTTGAAAAATGTCGTGGACGCCCAGACTCACACACAACTAGGGGAAACTATTTTTCTAAAAATATTATTTAACAGAAACTTTACAATACGTACTAATTAAAAACGCAACCACATAAATCCACCATCAATCATTTTACAAAATTGTCATGCATGTTTGACTTTAGGCAATTAGATTAATGGATGAAAGGACTTAGGCAATTAGATTAATGGATGAAAGGAACAGAGCATCATGCATATTTATTATTTAACGATTCAGTAAATCTCCAAATCTGTGTGGAGTGACGCTTTACTAAAGTTCGTAAGCTGGATTGATAGAGGTGATTTTATTCAACCGTAAAATTTAGAGTGACGTCTCCACCATACCTCATCAATTACGTAATTTTATGATCTCAAACTTTATTAAACTTTAAATAAGGCTACAAAGTCACGCCATTTTAGTATTCATAATATAAAACCACCCAATAACAAAATCATAAGGCATCTTCTTCTTCAACCCCACAAATATTAAAACATTTCAGAATCTTAATCCCTGATGGTAGATGTCATTTTACCCCCATTATTGGGACAATTTTACTCACTTTTGTTGTACTTTAATATTACTTTTTCTGCCAATTTCCCGGTTAGCCCTATCAAATCCGGTTGCTTTCTGATAAGCTAGGTACCTACCTAAGATAAAAAATAAATGCGACACTTTCTCACTTATTCGGTACAAAATAAAATAACAACAGTAGTTTTTTTTTTTTTTTTTTTCCTCCTGTGGCTGATCAATATATGAGAAAGCGTTAACAGGAAGGCACTGAGATTAATCTTCAGTTGATTAATTATAGCGGACCAATAAATTAACAACAGTTGTGGCTAGATTAATTCATCTTTTTCTTACCCCCAAATCCCAGAAAGGCAAAAGGCACTAATATTATACAGTACGAATTTGTTTATCCTTAATATGATCATGTGTGACAATAAAAGACAAAAATTTGAAAACCGCTCAGGTGAAGAAGGAAAACCCATGACTATTGATGACGCAAACAAGATGACATCACTAGTGAAGTAATGTAATTTATTATTATTGTTTTTTTTTGTTTGGAAGAAAAGGTAGTTCAAAGAAAAGAAATTAACATCAGAAATGGGAAATAGAAGTAATAAAATTAAGCAGCCTTAAGAAACTACTCCTAATTTAAATGGGAAATTTAATTAATAAAAATATGAAATTAAGCAGCCTTAAGCAACTACTCCTAATGTAAATGGGAAAATTCAACCCTATGCATGGAATATACATCTACCCCTTCCACTTCAGATAACTATTACCACTACTAATTATAAACCCCCTCTAAAACGTAGTATAGATATAATATTTAGCACGTTGATTTTGATCTTTGTTGTTCACTTTTTTTTTTTTTTTTGGCCCGATTTCTTTATATTTTTGAATGGACAAGGAAAACTGGGGACCATGACATGAAAATTCCAGTTCATTGAATCAATGTCTCATGTCTCTAAAATCTTGACTTTTTCAACCCTTATATATATATATTCAAATGAGGCCAATAAACAGGTCAGTAGAGCCTCATATCAGTATTCCATCGATCTTCTTCAGCTGTCATTTCTCAGTACCAGTAAAACCAACAAAAAAAAAAGGGGTTAAAGAAAAGGAAAAAAAAGATGGGTGATCGAAGTGGAAGAAACAGGGGGAAAGATGATCAGGAAAAAGAACAAGACAGCGAAGTGATCAGATACCGAGGAGTGAGGCGGCGGCCCTGGGGGAAATACGCGGCGGAGATCCGCGACGCCCGAAACAATGGAGCCCGGCTGTGGCTGGGGACTTTTAACACGGCGGAGGAAGCTGCCCGGGCCTATGACCGAGCCGCCATTGCTACCCGAGGTTCCATGGCGGTTCTCAACTTCCCTCATGAACACCCTGGTTTCTCTTCCTCAGTGGGGTCTTCTTCTTCATCACTAAACCCCGGCAACAACAACGTTCTGCAGGGCGGGAGGCAAGGCCGGGAAGTTATCGAATTCGAGTACCTGGATGATCAAGTTCTGGAGGATCTTCTTGATTTTGAACCACAAGGAGGCAATTCTAGAAGGAACAAGTAGACACTGATCAGTACACTCTCTGATGATGATGATGATGATCAGTCACTGATGATATCATTTTCAACCATTGGAATTTTATACATCTAGTGCTATATGACTGCGTGTGTGTGTGTGTGCGTGTGTAATTGATGAATGAAGCAATTAATGCATATTGCCTTTACTTATTAACCACCATAAATTTGTAACAATATTTTCCTGTGTTTTTTTTGTCCCTTTTTTTTGTGGTTTTGTGATGGCCCCCAACCCTGCTGCATTGGGTTATTTGTGGTTATAAATGGAAACTCTTCCTTTCCAAATCTAGCAAATCTCCTGAACCTGGATTTGCTTACTTCTTTTATCACAGCTGATTGAAGCTTTTAAATGATGGCGGGTTTGTTATGACTCAGGTAGAGTCAAAGAGAGAACAGCAGCAGTCAACTAATGCAAAACATCTCCGAGTGAAAAGCTATGGTTTGTCCTTTGTGGTTTCTTAATTGTGAGTGATTATCTAATCACTAACTACGATTATGTCCTAATTATATTATTCATCGGGGATGATTGTTTGCAGATTTATACTGCTTTGATTTTATGGAAAACGAAGAACGTCGGTGCTCTGGATAACTCTAAACTGGGTTAAGTCTGATGATATCGATGCATATCAATATATCATAATTAAAGAAACCATTCTAAGAAGACTCAGGTAACAACCGTTGTTTGGTTGCAGCTCATCTACCAATAGATCGAGCCAGACTAAACGTCTGTGTCTGCATATGTTTGTGTTTGTGGAAGAAATGTTTGTTAGCATGAATCTGGAAGGACTGGATTTGTGGTGAACTCATGATTGAATTGTGTATTCAATGGTCCGTGCTGTCGGATCACAATTCTCATTTTTTGATAGTTTATTGCGATTTTTTGAATCATTAACTGTATCATTCAGTTGGTACTGGTTGTACCACAAGAACTTAATCGGAAAGGGAAATATGTCATATTGTTGAATTATATCAAATCTTTTCAAAAGTCTCATCGAACTGTTGTAACCCCCCATTGCTTAGCTCCTCAGATTAATAATCTCAACCAAAGTAAAACTAGTTTAATGCGTGTATTGCATTGTTTGTTACTAGGGCGAATTAGATCTCCATTCCTTAATATTTTTTTTTTGGAAACCCAATCCTCTATTTTTTGATTTTACATTTTGCTCTTGTTCACTTGCTAGATTGGAGTTCGAGGTTGATCAAACTTGAACAACCAATACAAATTCTTAATTTGTTACGCACGCAACATAAATACAATGTGTGTGAAACCTGACTTTGGAACCATATCATAACCAAACTGTTTGCTAGGCAGTTCCCGAGCAATTCACCACGGTTGAGACAAAATCAACACTTTCAATTTCTTCTCACTTTTCCAAAACGCCTCAACGAAAATGTAACTTCAATTTTCGTGCAGAACCAAACTTGATAGAATGACACTGGAGCTATCCCGTTTTAATCAACCAATTTGTAGAACTAAATAGTTTATAAAAATAAATTTTTAAAATGAGACGGAAAGACTATTCAACACTTCTTGTTACAATTACGACCTTAATGTGCAAACTAAAATTCTCGATTTTGACACAATCTACCTAGTACTTGATTTAAGTTCAACGGGAAACACGGTCCAAACTACTGAAAAAATTGCCTGGCTAAGATCATTAGTTTGGATCACCGCTTTGTCAATTTGTGGATCATCACTCTCTCGGGTCTTAGTTTTAGAAGGCATGACTATAACTTGTCAAAACAGGGGCCGAGAGATTAAAGGGATGACATAGGCCAAATTGGGAGGTTTCGTAGCTCCCCAAGAGCTTAAAGTTTGGTTGTATGGATCAATCTGAGGGTTGGAACTGCATGTAATTTGCCCTAATTAATTATTAAATCGAATAATTGGATGGCAGAATATTGGAATGAGTGAAAAGAGGGTGGGGAAAAAAGAAGATGCATTAAGCAGAACACTTCGCCGAGTGGATGGTTGTTAGATTACTATTATTTACTTGCTTGACAAATCTTATAACAAATATTTAAAGCAAACTGACCAGAATCGAAACTTCTAAAACCGAATAAAAATGTCACTGGATCTTGCAGCTGTAAATTTTTTAATTTTCCCTTGTTATTAGGAGTATTAATTATTAATCACTACCGCAATTATATTAATAATAATTTAGTCTTATCGGATCATATTTGTTGGGCCCAGATATCTCTCCCATATGAGGCGTACCGAAATAGAAAAAAATAAACTAACAGTCCCCACTAACCCTTTTCTCCCTTCAAAATTATGACATTATTGATGTACGAAGAATTTTTTTCTTTTTATATTATATGGTGTCCACCGTCGGACGCATTGACTAATCTCCTTCGCTCATGGTGGGCAACTCGATAGATAGGAAAGCTGGCCAGAGACTTTAAGGTTGCTCTATACCCATAGCGAGTTTCGAACCATCGACTTATAGTTAAAGGTGCAAAAGTTCTTACCAATTACCACTCTACCACAACCCCTTTAATTTGATGTACGAAGAATTTTGTTTGTCTACATCATTGAATGGTCCATTGTATATCATCATCGAGATTATTAGCTAGGTTTTTCTAAATATATGTTTGTAGAGTATTTACTGTTAGTAAGAGTGTTCGATCCATGTCTTTAAAATATTGTATATAATGTAAATGGGAAGGCATAGCTATTTTTTTTCTTAAGTTATTATCCAATTTAAATTTTCACTTTTAGTATAATTTGAACTAAAAATAAAAATGTAAATCATACAATAATCTTGAGAGGGAAGAAATATATTAATAGTTAATAGTTATAGTTGGTGACTTTTAATTAGGTCAAATAAACACAATTACTAGAAGGGTGATTAAGAAAGTTTAGGGTGAATACATTTGTGGATGTGAAATCTCATTTGTAGTAAATGCTTGGACGGATTACATGCTCTAAGATGCGTGATTCTCTCCTGTTATTAATTATTTGTACATACTTAGAAAAGCAAAGCATAAATTCATGACGAAATGTAAAACAGGCCAATTCAATGTAAGAGATATTTAGTGCGCTTGCATTAGTATGAGTTGTTTAAGGCTTTTGTTCGGATTCAGTAGGTGGTTGGTCCGTATTTTGTTTTCGACGTGTTAAAATCGAATTATATGTACTATATATGTAGCAAACTAATCTGTAAGAATTATTCTTTTTTCACTATAATCAATGATCGCATATGTTCTCATCAGTGATAATAATTACTTGATGATAACTGATTACCTGCATAGTGCAGAGTTAGTACAAGAAGCGTACTACTGACATAATCATATGGAACTATATTGATGAACAAGAGCGATTAACTTAATAATCATGAGGGTATGTGATGAACATTCCTCCGATTTCATAGATAACGCAATAAATGATTTTGAGGACTAGAGCAAACACAAATCTTAGATCTTACTTCATTCTAAGATTTGAGGTTCATATCGCTAGTACTTCATATGTTCCAAAATTATTGTGCAATTTGAGATTTCACTTTAGTAATATGAGTACTCATTCAGTATTAGAGTGAAATCTCAAACTGCACTTAAGTGAATTGTACAATAATTTTGAGACTGAGAAAGTACAATATATGCCAGAACTGACGAGTTGAGAAAGTAATTGTACGTAAATTTACACCAAGTCTTGCCAAACTATCTGCTATCAATTTAAACATCTATATATCCGTAGGTATGATACAGTTTGCAATTTTCATAACCTTCATCGTTACATCTATTAGATAAAGATGAGGTAATGGATAATCCTCAATTTCCTTCTTGTCGTACCAAAACACACACAGAAAACTAACAAGCGCCTTCTTGTTTGTTTTTACCAAAACCCCTATATTTCAATAACTATATATAAAAGTTTACAGATGACCAATATTCTAAATGATAACCTTTACCATCAAAAGTTCTCAACCCTAAACCCTATGTCAAATTAGGCCACAAAATGTTACTTACTCCTCTATCCCCAATAAAATGTTATTTACTTTGTTGAATTAATACTATACAATAGATTGACTTGTAAGGGAAATATTATAAGGAACATCCTGAAAGTCTCATTTATGAAGAAATTTGCAAGTTCCTAGAATCACTTCACAACCTATTATTACCATGGAATTGAAAAAGAATGAATCAATTTTTTCATAAACCGGCAAAACATTACAAACAAGTAAGAAAAATGGATCCAAAAACGAAATTTGAAACACAAATAATGAAGTTATTAGCCTACCTACAAGGTCACAAGAAGAGAAGAAGGCGGCTTTTTTTTTTTCGAGATTAAATGAATCCAAAATAATAATTAAAGCTAAAACCTAGTAATAATAAAATCAAGAAAGCCTTTTCCTTTTGTTAATATCCAAAGGCCTCTGAGACTGCGACCCGCCTCCACCACCAGCCAGAAGCTCATCAAGCAGCTTATTATCCAAATACTCAATCTCAATAACCCGCTCCGGATCCTCTTCCAGCTCCAAATGACCCGTTCTTCCGGGGCTAACCGTAGAAGAAGAAATCGACGAAGACGCCGGCAACTGACCCGAAAGGTTGTAGCTACTACTACTTGACCCGGAACCGAGCGACCCGGCAGCATAATCATTGTTGATTCGGTAATGCCCGTCGTTGGGGAAGTTGAGAATGGCTTGATGACCCCTCAGAGCATAGGCAGCTCGGTCATAAGCCCGAGCAGCTTCTTCGGCGGTTTCGAAAGTTCCGAGCCATAATCGGGCTCCATTTCTATTCGGGTCGCGTATTTCAGCTGCGTATTTCCCCCATGGCCGCCTCCGGATCCCCCTGTACTTGATGGGTTTCTGGGCTTTATCTTCGTTTTCCATAAGAAAGAACTAATCTAATCCCCAAAGAAAAACAGTTCAAATTAAACGTTTAGCCCTTTTTCTGATGTGGAAATGGATGATGAATATGACTCGAACTATCATGGGAGCAGAACTTGTGTGTATCATATGTATATATATATATATATGCATGGGATTTATGGTCATAGTTTTGGGGGTCGTATTTGACGACTGATGGTCCATGGATGAATTATGTTGAATGTGGTCATCGCAAAGCTTCCTTGAAGCTTCTTTTTTGGCCTCCTTTTTTAGGTTCTAAAAATAGAACTGGTGGAATTGTATTTTTCTATGTTTCTCTATAATTTAATCTTTTTTAAAGTGGCTTTGTAAAATATATAAATAAATGGTTTTGTGGGTTTTTACACGCCTTTCGTTATCCTGGGTTTTGATTAATTTCATTGGATTCGGCTTATTTTCCTTATCAGTTGATCTATATCTAAAACCTGCACCCACTATGTATGTGTTTGAGTGTGGAAAAAGGATCAAAGAAAAGAACGGTCATCACCAGTTACGCTAAAGTTAATTAGTACTAGTGGTAATAATTTTGCTGGACTAGATAGACCATTATAATCTTACTAGGTTACATTTTTTTATGCTCGAGGTTAGGTCATTTAATCAACGAGAAGCGAGTGATTCGGGGGTGGGTGGGTTGGGGGTTGGAATTACTCTACCATTTTGTTGTCTTTAGTTAAATTTGTTTCTTAATTACCAATTGTGGTAATAGTTTGACTTGCTTTTCTAGTGAATTTAGTGAGTTTTATTTTTGTTTTTTTGCCCATATCAAAGATGGTAGCTCAGTAATAAGAACTAATCTCGTCCGATAAAAACTACAATATGACGGTTTCATAAAACATGAAATGTGATTCGTGAGTAACAACGGATAGAAAAAATCTTTTGTACCACGTAAAATTATGTAGGCGGAGACGAAAAATTGAATAAAGATATTATTTAAGAATTAGCAACAAACTAGAGGATGGTACAGTAGTTTTTTTTTTTTTCATAAAAATGACATAAAACTTGCTTTAGGTAGTGACGAGAACGTAAACGCAAACATCATATAATGAACTTGCATTTTTGGTCAAACAGTTTGTAGATAAGCCAAATAAATTAAAACGGTCAGCGTACATATATACTAGCTAAGAACTATACCGCACCATGACAACATAAATACGTAGATTCCGGAAACAATTCCTCAAGTCAAATTCTCGATTCAAAATGCGCTGCTGTTGGGAATTGGGATAAGATTCATCAAGCTTTTAATTCTGATTCAAGGCCTCCATATATACATTCTCCATTTCTCAGTCGGTGATCTCTTTAAAAAAAAAGAGAAAAAAAAATCATAGACAATATAGGAGATTGTATATCCATTGTGTTGTAACGTACAATATACACAGTATATATAGACAATAACAAAATCATATACGCAAGACTATTATAATAAATATATATTACAATATTTGTCAAAGTAAAATAGAAAAAACAAATCCGACTAATAATTTTAGAATATTTTGTTAATCAAGTACTTTCCAAAGTAGTTTTTGTATTGGTGACAATGTGACATCAAGAACATTCTTCATCAAAGACCCCAAAACTAAAGAGGATACAATCGAAACTCAATAATGCAAAGGGATATTGGAAGATTAAAATTCAAATTGTAGAAATACGGAAACACCATTAAAAGAATTCAAAGCGAAGATAATTGTAAATTTTAGATGCCCAGGCATAGATCATCTCAAGCGTGGTTCATTATTTCAAGAGAGTCTAATAATTAAGATTAACTGTTTATGGAGCTCTACTAACTGCTAAGTACTCCCTCTATTTCAAAATATAGGTCATTTTAAATTTGGAGAAATATTTCAAAATGTAGGTCACTTTATGATTTCAAGGCAAATTATGACTAACTTTCTAACTTTGCCCCCAATAAATAATGATAACCACTTTTCATCTAGTATTTAGTTATAATTCTAAAACAATTAATGATGAATAAAATAGAAATTTAACACACAAATTAATTATTAAATGATTTTCTTCTTAGTTTACGTGTAGAGTCTAAAGTGACCTACATTTTGAAATGGAAGGAATACTTTATTATGTAAACCAGCTTTGGGCAACACAATTTTAAATTAAGTTAGCATTGTTCAAACTAGTTATTATTGTTGTTTATCAAAATAAATTAATGTAACATATTAAATTATTTTTTTGGGACGAAAAATATAAAGAGTTCAACGAATGAATATTTTGTTCCCATGTAAAAAAATCATAACACTGCAGTGGCAGCTAACTGGGTAGAAGCAGGCAGGACTGCAGGAGAGAATGGCGGCAGCCTTAATTTGTTAAAAATAGGGTCGAACTATTGAACGCCCTTATTTTTTCATTTGAGCGCCCGCGAAAGACCAATACGCCCCTGAAAATGGAGGTATGTTTTTTTTTTTCGGGAAAATGGGGGGTTGGCGAGGGATAAACGCGCCAGCCGTTAACGGCTGGCGCTGAAGAAACACGCCATCCCCAAAGGGGATGGCGTGCAATAAGCTCGCCTCTCCTTACAGGGGAGGCGAGGCAAGCCTTCGCCAATGGCGAAGGCGGTGGCGCCATATTCGGCGCCACCTCTATCATGGTTGGCGAGCAAATGCTCGCCAACCGCCGTGTTGGTGGCGCCCAAACGGGCGCCAACCAATTTTTTTTTTTTTAATTTTTTAATATATTTAATATTTATTAGTTTAAAAATTATTATTATTAGTTTAATAAATTTAATTAATTCATGTATTTAGTTTATTTGAGTATTTGTTTTGTAGTTTAATATATGTTTAGAAAATTAGGGTTTATGTTAGATATTTAGAGAATGTTTTTTAATTACGTATACTGTTATATGTTAATTACGTTATATGCTCGTAAGAAATACTTTGTTTCTTGTTAAATGGGTATTTAGGTTGTATGTTAATGCGTATAGTTGTTAGGGATTAGAATATTTGTTAAAATAATGAGTTTTGATTAATAATATTTTTAATTAGTTATTAGTATATATTAATTATCTCTAAAGTAAAAGATCATTATATCGGATTCTATAACAATGTTTACTCATATGAAATTAATTGTGGTTTAACAATGTTAGAGTTAACTTAAGTTATGATATAATTTGTTTTTAATGTATGTGTGCGAATAGTTTTGATCGGGGATGGAATCGATTATAGTGCGGCTTTTGCTACGAGACGAGACTTTCTCAACGAACACGGAAGCTATTGAATATGCGAAGGGTATTGCGAACATCTACAATATGGTGTTAAGTATATCCTCGCATAAGGGTAATAGTACTATACTCCTTTGTCATAAAGGGGCGGTACCAAGGTGAACAGTGGATGAAGACGTGCGGGCCCGAGCTAATACAAAGACACGGATGACCGGATGCAGTTTCGATTACTACTTACAAGATGTATGATAGGTGGCAAATCCGTGTATATCCAGTCCGTGGGAATGCACAACCATTCATTGAAAGATCCACCTCGAGTCGGGAGGCCATTGAGTGCGAAGTAAAAGAGCTTATTAAAGAGTACTCCAAATGCGGGACTAAGGCATCCACATTTTACGGGCGATATGGACACAATTTTCCGATGAAAATGTAACCGCTAAACAAGTCTACAACTACGAAATTTTTGCGTAAGGCGGGGTTTCCAATTCTAGATGACACATGCTGCCATGGACGTAGTGGGAAAGGTGTTAGAGGTCGCGAACAAAGACAAATACATCATCTTCACGGAGTGCGATGAAGAGACACGAGGTTATCCCACGTCTTTTCGCACATCCGGATTCTTTGTTGTTATTGCGGACGTATCCTTGGGTTGTTTGTGTAGATTCCACATACAACACAAACAAATATAAACTGCCTCTTGTGGAGTTTGTTGGAATGACCCCTTGCAATCAGACATTCCTCATAGCATATGCCATTCTGAGTGATGAGACAGGGGAAAGCTACCATTGGGCGCTGTGGCAGCTCCGTAACTTGTATGGCGAAGATATGCATCCGAGTGTCATCGTGACTGATCGCGAACCTGGACTGATGAGGCCTCTTGATGATATATTTCCATCTTCACATCACTTATTGTGTACGTGGCATGTTTACAGGGATGTTGAAAGAAATGTGAAAAGATTTTTTAATGGAAATGCTCATACAAAAAAAAGTTTCGCGTATAATGCCTTCAAAGCGGTGATCGAAGCTGAAACCAGAGACGCATACGAAGAAAAGTGCGGTTCGGAGCATAATTGGATCCAATTTCAGGCCGTTATACGGATGTTAGGAACACATGGTTAGTGGTGGCGCACAAGTTTGTGCGTGCATGGACCAACACTTATTTGCATTTTGGCAACACCACTACCTGTAGAGTGGAGAGCGCACACAAGTTGTTAAAGGAATGGCTCGTCATTCCAAATGCTTCTTTTGAAACGGTGTGGCACAGGGTTCACATGTTACTGGAGACACAGCTTACGCAAATAAGGTACAGGCCTGTTGATCCCTTTTTAGTTAATTTGTGTGTTTAGGTTGTTTAATTAATTTTTTTGAATTCCTGTACAGGGAGAAATTGCAAGAATCAAGGCAGAAAATAGGGAGGCAACACAACAAGTACCCTTTCTACCAATTAAGATGCAATGTTTCACACCACTGCTTGGATCTTTTGAAAAATGAATTAGAAAGGATGCAACAACTCGAAGATGATGTATATTGGGAATGCAATCATTACCTGAAACAAACTCATTCCATCCCTTGTGCATGTATACTTAAGCGTGTAATGGAGGCCAACGATATTTTAACTCCAAAATACTTACACCAATTTTGGAGCACACTTGACATCGGTGAGGTTACAGAGAAGGATGGTTCGGATGATGTTCCTCCTCACAGATTGTTGTTCAGCCAGTTAGTGGAAGAATTGAACGCTGCTGATGAGCCTATACAGCGCGAGATCACCAGATTGATGTACAACAAACTCCACCCGGGCCAAGTAGGATTAAATGAACCGCGGGTTGGAAAGAGAGGCAAGGGCAGACCGAAGAAGAGGGGCATCTCTAAAAAAAGGCAAGACAAACCGAATGTGTGGGCATACAGGGACGGCAATCAGGGTGGCACGAATACCAGCGGTTCCAGTAAATCAGGGACGAACACCCATAGTTCCAGTAGAGGGCATACGTCGGGAGCTGAAGATCAGAACAGAGGTCCGATATTACTTTCTCTTTTTAAATGTGTGATAAATTATTTTACTTTGTTACTTACCCATGCTACAACAGGTCCATGGACTGGGCAAGGTGAGACGAACAGCAGCAGTTCCAGTAGAGGCAACAGGTCGGGTTCCGAACCACATGTCGGAGGTAAGTTTATAATTTATATTGTAATACATAATTCAGACTTAATTACTAATACATAATTCAGAAATAATGATATTATTTTACGTGGTTAAAGATGTTATGCGACAGATTTTTCCAGTTTAGCCACAAGAATAGGATTCCGCAGTACTCCACAATCATGTTCATCATATCTTGATGTCGAGCTCCGACGGCAATTGTGGTTTCCGTGTCTTTGCGAGTTGCATGTTGGGCGGGCAGAATAATCACATTTTGTGCAGACAGATATGTTATGATGAGGTTATAAATAACCCTGGCCTATACGGGAACATTTACGGTTATGCAACCAGTTTAATGTTGGTGAGCAATTGTCTTACTGTTATTTTTTAAAAACTTTCATACCCGTGTCTTTGTGTAGGTGGGACGGATGGGTGAGAGCCTAGAGCGTATACGGTGGACGTGCACCGCATTAGGTCACCTGGATGTCGACAGATGACTTTTATCCCTTGCTACATATTTCAATGCGGTTGTGTACTACTTGATTCCAGCGGTCTGAAAATCTAAACGGCTCATGTTGGACTGTGCTACCACCGAGCGCACGAGGCGGGCAACAAGACTGAGTTCCGGATAGTTATTTGCCACCTCAATCCTTACCAACACTTCATTCGACTCAATCTACGGGGTGATTTCCCGATTCCCCCATTCACCTCGAGTTGGAGGCATGATCGTGATAGTAGTGTTATTGGTTGGGATGAACCTTTTGAGTCCAGACTACAGCTGTGGCGAACTTTGGTACCTCGGATAAGACCCACACAGGCATTTGAAGATCTGGGGTGATCTTTTGTGTATATATATATATATATATATTTTTTTTTTTGGAAATTGAAGCACAGATGGTGACGTAAATTAAAATTTAAATTGCAAACAAACATAAGTGCATATTGTTCATAAGTACAGAATCATTGCATAATTGTACAGAATCATCATAAGTAGAATGCCATGGGGCCTGACTGTACCGGAAGATGACATCATCCAGGCGAGTATCCCACTTCTCACCTACACCCACATCGAGCTTCTTCAAATCATCGATGCAACCTCGAGTCAACTTCTCCATCTCACGCATCCACTACAAATGTTAAATCAAACCAAATTAATCCCTTAATGATAGTACGTGTATTATTAAACAATGGGTAATTTTGTTAGAGTTGAACTTACGTATGTGGTGCGCTTCTTCCCAGGATGCGTGATGTAGACTATGCGGACTCGGCAGTAAAAATGGATGTGAATGGCTCTGTGCAGTCGAGGTAATCTACAGTGCTGTCCTACCTCGATGAGACGATACGGCACACAATGACCGAGGTGATGCACTCCGACTCCGAAATCTAACCCAACAGATTACATGTCTCGGCACTAGGACGCTCAACAAAATACTTGTGCGCATTTCTCCCGCGAAACCGAGTAACCGGTGTGAGCGGCGCGCGAGGTATGTATCGCACATAACCGAGCCGGCGTAGCACTCTCTCCGGCATGTATGGCTCCCGGAAGTCGTGGTACATAATCCACCCACCGAAGATGGTCCTGGGATGTCTGCAGGCTGATCGCGACCAAATGGCTCCCATTCGACTGCAAACGTTAGCAACATTTATTATAGTGTAAAAATAAATACCCCTTACGTAATATACGGAAATGAAATATAAAGTGTACCTCTTGCTCGGTCATCGCGTCGAGCTGCGTTTAATCTGCTGGAGACGACTATGAATAGGCCTCGGCCCCTTATAGCTAACAGGGTCCAGTCTCGGGCTCTGGGCCAACCAAAAACACCTCGACGTCCTCGCCTCTTGGAGGGCTGGAAGCATGGAAAATACTCATATATCCATGCCTGGAGAAGGGTCATACAACCAGCCATCGTGGTACACCCCGCTCGACTAGCAATACCAAGGCGACGGTAGAGGAATGCTAGTGTACCGGATCCCGGAGTACTCTCAATATTGTCAATACCTCCGTGCAGCTCGGTCATAAGCGAAGCACCGATCCCGCCCCACTCCTGTCAAGGAAGAGTGTCGAGGCTAACAAGATCCACACCCAAGCTTGCACTGAACAAATGGGAGGACCCTACGACAACACTCCTCAATCAATATGTCGCTCACACCTCCGTGGCTCCATGCACGCTTTAACTCACCAACGACATCCCAAGCAATCCTGCGACCTGCATCTTCAAAATCTCACCTTCCGCATGTTGCATCAACAAGTCACCATCAAGGGAATCGCCAAAATGTGTGCCACATCATGCATCATAATGGTCATCTCCCAAACGGCAAGTGGAAAGAGTTTGTGTCGGGCCGCCACCTCTCTATGAAGGCGAAACAAGCGCAAGGTCAATGTCATCATACATGGTATCAATGAGATGATACAAACCGGTATCTTGAATCTGCAATCGTGCGTTCTCCGCAACCTCGCATACCATCCATGCAATCTAGACAAACTCTTCTTCGCGGCTTAATGGTAAGGTAATCTCGTGGTTCTCCATTCCACAACTGATAAGCAGTGTGTCCAAGAAAACTAGGAATCACTGACCCATCACATGGCCCGCCAGGTACGTCGTCTGTCACAACCCAATCATCAATTTCTTCGGTAGAAACCTTAGACCGTCTGCTAGTACCTGAAACCCGAATAACGAATAGTGTATAAATACTTTATCGAATGCAATTAAGAAATTGACCAAACAGTAATGAATGCTTAAATTATTACAAATACGTACCTGATGACGATGCATGCTGAAGAGTAGTACTCTGACCTCGCCCAAGAGTAGTACTCTGACCTCGCCCAAGAGTAGTACTCTGACCTCGCCCAAGAGTAGTACTCTGACCTCGCCCAAGAGTACTCTGTAGACCGGACGAACACCGGAACCACCAGAGTGTAAGCCGAATTCGGGGCCGATAATCCAACAAGGGTCTTCCCCGGTAGGGTGAACTAGAGTCCGATCAACAAGACGACCAATGGGGTTCGATCGAGGTATCTCCAATCCGTATATCCCTCCTCTCATACGAGGAAAACGAGGATGTGTCATCCTCCTCACCCACATCGTCCCCCACTCTTATAACTATCCTCTCTGAATCCTCTCCTCAAAATCATCATCATCATCGTCTACGTTGGTGACTCACCAACCGGGCCAAACGTAGGATGTACATTTTCACTTTCTTTAACTTTTTTCTTTTTCGCTCGATGTTCGGCATACAGATTGCGCGAATCGCATGCCGATGCCTGCATCCCCGAAGAGGCGATATCCCATCCTACAACAGTTTCAAATTTTACACGTAACTTAGATTAATTAGTTTAATACGCTTTTATATTATTCAAATATGTAATTATAATATTATCTACTCTACATCTAAAGTGTTCAATTTATGAATAATATCTACATATTTATTTTTCTTACAACTACATAAATATTTCTTATTAACCCTAATTATCTACTAACCTCCTGTATTTTTTAATTATAACTTATTTATTTAATTTTCCTATAGTAAATATTTAATTTTTAGCCTAATTATATTAATTATACCGACTAATCCAATAAATATATTTTCTATAATTATATTAATTATAATAACTTTCATAATAATCCAATTTAATTTACAAACCGTTAAACTCCTTAAAAATACAATTAAATTCCTAAAACTATAAAAGTATTATAACTATTCTATTTACTGAAGATTAAACCTATACTAAATTAAAACTACAATTGAATTCCAAAATAAATTAAACTAATAAAAATAACTAATTAATTTCACTAATAACAAATAATTAAACTAAATTTCATAAGACAAACATTTACTAATAGTAACAATTAAATAATAATTAAATAATTAAATAATTAAATATAAATATAAATATAAATTAATTAACAAAAAAAAAAAAAAACCGGCCAGCGCCGGTTTTTCTCGCCAGGCTCAACCGGCCTGGCGAGAATATTCTTCGCCACCTCATCTTCCGGTGGCGAAGAAACCGGCGCTTTCAGCAGCCGGCCGGCGAGAGAACCGCCGGCAGGGCAAGAAGGCAGCGCACGGATCTGCGCCAGCTCGTGAGGGGTGGCGAAGATTTTGCGCCACCCTCACAGAGCCGGCGCAGATCCGTGCGCTGCCTGCTTGCCCTTGCCGGTTCTCTCGCCGGGCAAAGGAGTTTTTTTTTTTTTTCAAAATAAACTTTAAAACAATTCAAATTCAAATTTACGTACCTTTAGTTTGCGTAGCTCATTTCGTAGCCGTTTAACTCGATCCCCCATTAAATTAAAGATTTTTAGGTATTTAGATTGAGAGAATTTGAAATGAAAGATTGATTTAGGAATTGAATGAATGAAATTGAAACTCTTTATTTATAAATTCATGTAAAGGGCAAAATGATCATTTGGTATTTATTTAGGGCGTTGAAGGGAGATTTTTAGGGCGTTTAACAGCCTGCCCGTAAAAATATGCTACTAGTAAATCACCAACAAAAAAATAATAAAAATAAAAATTGGTCTCCTAATTCAATGCATTCAAACGAGCCGTCATGGGAGGTGGTTAAGTCCCTGAGCATCTGAGGTGGGCCGAAGAAGAAGACCGCCCAGTCAACTCACCTCTATTTGGTCTGTGCCTGCGTCAGCTATTCTGCAAGTTTTTGGATGTTTAACCAATAAATTATTTACTTTTTACTCTTTCTTCAACTTTTTAATTAGCCGATGAAGCAGGGGGAATTGGCTCGAAAGGTCCTTAATTTTCTTTTAGTTAGTTAAATATTTATTCATGTTTATTATATTTGTTTACAGGTTAAACATGATATTATATATCATAGTCAGACTAATTCTATTTGATAGTATATGTGTTACATGTAACTATACTTTTGGTGAATATATTTTTTGGGTGAAATGAACGGTCACCTACTATTTTAAATCCTCATTGTTTTGATCCCTGCTTTGGTATTAGATGGCAAAATACTTTCTTCGTCCAAAATAAGTATTGTATTTGGATTTTTCATTTTAAATATTTGAAAGAACTGATGTGTTTGGATTTTTTATATTTAAAACAAATTATTTGTATTTAAAATTAAAAATCTAAACATAATAATTATCACGAAACAGAGGAAATGAATGCATGTCCTGAGAGATGCTAGCAAATTATCATGATTGGTTTGATGAAATTTAGTCCCGGATGACCTCGCATAATTAAGTTCACCTACAGCCGGGGAAAAATGGAGTTCCTACCCAAAACTTCACTCTCAGCGTCAATTTTACTCAATAGATTTTCAGTTAGTCAACTTTACCTTAATATTTGAAATTTTTGCCAATTTTGTCCAGTCATACTATTTTCCGTTCAAGTTAACGGATATCCGTTAATTTAATAATAAAATAATCAATTTATTACATAAACACTTCAATAATTTTTTAAAAATATAAAAATAACCTCTGAATCATATAAAAATAACAAAACGTCTATTTTTAATTTTACATTTTATTTTTCTCTATTTCATTCTATTTCTCATTAATACTTTTAATGACCATAAAATTATATTATATGATCTTAAAAGAAATATTTATTTATTTTTATACTCTACCGTAAAAATTAATCTTTATATTGTTGTAACACATGATTGTATTTGTACAAATAAATTAATTTTTTTAATAATATAGTTTAGTATTAACGATACTATTTTTCTGATTCATTTTATTCTTCCTAATATAAAGATTAAAAACATTTAATTAAAACTAATACCACACATAAAAATAAAGTATTTAGCTCAGATAAAATATAATTTATTAGTATATTTTAGTTGGGTCCACTAGGGTATTTTTTTTAAAAAAAAGAAGAAAAATATTGTTGTTACTATTAAACTATATTAATTATTAAAAAAATTAATATATTTATATAAATACAAGACTTAAATCTAAAATTGGTCCTTTGTATGAGGCGATCTGCACATTTTGGTCATCTACATCTACATCTCTCTGTTTTGGTCCTCTACTTCTACGTTCAATATTTTTTTGATCCTCTAACACTATTTCGAAAGTTTGACCGTTTCGAACGTCAGGTCAACAAGGGTATTTTTGCCATTGACTCTAACTTTTATTTTTAATAATTAAGAAATAAAATAATAATAAATTAAAATAAAATTATCTTTTTTAATTTAAAAGTATTTTATTTTAAATTAAAATTAATTTAAAATAAATTTTTTATTATTTGAAATTAATGATAAAGTATTTTAAAATTAAAATTAATAATAATTTTAAAATAATTTATTAATTATTTTAAAATTATTATTATTATTTTAAAAATTAATAATAAAATACTATTTTAAAATTAATAATAAAATTATTTTAAATTATTATTGTTAATTAACAAAAATAAAATACTTTTATTATATGGTCATTAAAAGTATTAAAGAGAAACGGAATGAAGTAGAGAAAAATAAAATTAAAAATTAAAAATGGACTGTTTTGTATATGATTTAGGGGTTATTTTTATATTTTTAAAAAATTACTTGGGCGTTTGTGTAATTAAATTGATTATTTTATTAAGAAATTATTGGAGATTCGTTAACTTGGACGGAAAATGACACGATTGGACAAAATTGACGAAAATTTCAATCATTGTGGTAAAGTTAGTGGATTGAAAATCTATTGAATAAAATTGACGACGAGGGCAAAGTTTTGGATAAGAACGCTATTTTTTTCATAGCCGGGCTACTAAGTTCTGAAATTGAAAGGTTTTGCTCTAATTTATACATAAACTCACTTTGAATTAAAAGTCAAAGAGATTGCCAAAGCGTGAAGCGGTGAAGGTACTAGCTGGAGCTGCATTAGACGTGAGTTATCTCATTAATAAGCAAACATTGACTGAGAGCGTTGATATAAACATGAAGTCATGATGATGTAATACTCTTTCAAAAATGGCTCGAGGCACCTTTCACTGCTAAATAACGCTAACTATACGAATTGTTGGAGGAGTTAGGCCCAACTTTTCAAGCCTGGTGCTGCGATTTGGGTTGAAGGATGTGGGATATTGGGTTGTTTTGGTCTAATTTTTTCTTCATACCAAGATTAAAAATAATTACTACCCCTCTATTTTAAAATATACGTCGTTTTAGGGTTTGGTAAATTTTTTTAAATATATGTCATTTTCACAAATCGAGGCATATTTGACCACTTTTTATCAATGTTACCTCTGCATTGGGAATGAAACAACATTTATAATGAATTTCTATTGGTTTGTGATGAATTGTATAAAAAATAAATAAGGATATTTTTGTATTTTAACTACATTACTTATACTCATTTAATTATTCAATAACTACCCCAAATTGGATTGTTCACAAATGAGGGATGTTGGATAAAAGAAAAAAAAATGTTACTCCCCGTCTACAAATTTCAAAACTCAATATAGATTATCTTTTATGGGACGTGAGGGGTAATAATTAACTTTGACAGTTTGATTTTGAAAAAAAAATGTTGGATTCAATATGTAATTATTAATTTGCCATTTACATGTTTAAATATAAAATAAGGTAAACAAGCACTACGCTAGCTTTGATGGTTTAAATTGTAGTATACTACATAATTTAAGTACTTGCCCACAGCCAACTTAATTGATGAAGAGACCGACTTATTGTTATCAACACACTCAAATGAGTAACTATTTTAATTGAACTATTTCAAATGTGAAGTGGTGTAATTATCAGATAGGTCCTAAGACTGAGCTACTAATTACCTTTGTGGGCAATCCAGTCATTGAAAATACATATTCGTTGACAAACAAATACTCCCTCCGGTTCTTAACATAAGGCATTATGATTTTATCTAAGTTTTACCAACAAAAAAATCTTAAAAATATTTCATAACCATTAAAAGAACACAATGGAATGTGAAAATATATTTTTAAGGTTTCTTTGTCAATTAAAAATATGTGTTTGGTGAAATTTAAAACAATTCAAAATAACTTATATTAAAGGGCGAGGAGATTATAACTTTTTTTGGTCTCATGTAATCATAATGCGATAGTGTAATATTCATATACTCCGTTTAGAAACTGCATATGATTTTCTTTGGTCCCAAAATAAAAGGATCAAACTGGATACAAAGAAGTGAAGAATGTCCTCATTAGATCCATATAATCTTTCCAATTATAGTAGTCCAGTGCGCCAGCCCAACTTCTAATTTAGGAAAGTGTCGTGGCAAACCAAAAAGGAAAATGTTCTAGTCAAAACCCAGGTAAACTAATCAGCAGTTATCTCAAAACTGTAACTTATAAACACAATTAGGAATGTCTTTTTATTCTATCAAACTCAGGAAAGTTGAATTTGGTGCCTTTAGCATTTTTGCTTAAATTAACCAACTCATCGATTTGGTGCATTCAGCATTTTAACATTATTTGAGGTAACCAATTCATCGAAACGCCACGATGTTGTTAGTTTGGAAGTAACAAATGTTTGCAATGTCAAATTCCTTGTTTTCTTTTGTCAAAAATAAGAAATCACTTTCATATGTTAATAGTAAGTGTAATATTATATACCGGACCTCAATTTCCCCGAAGCTCCGTAGATACATTATACATTGCCTCCTCCTGCACTCTTTGAATTCTAAAAGAGAGCCAAATGAATGTTCCAATATCAAAACCAAATTGCATACTAGAAAAGAAACACTCCTCCGAGGCTTCTTCCTGGAAATCACCTTTTAACTTAAGTGCTTCACCAAACCCACTGCTTATTTTATTTTTTTCCTCTCGAGTTTTAGTATTCTATTAGTGTGACGGTTTTAGGGTTTGAATGCATGCATGAAACCCACAATTCAGATATGTGATCTGGCTCCACCATTCATGCACATATTTTCAAAGCAGGATTTTCAATTCGTTTATTTAATTAACTAAAAACTAAATTAAATTGTCTACTTCACGGTTTTAATTTTGTGGCGACCCTAGAATAGAAGAATTAGTTCAATGCGTTTGCGTCCAACTGATGCAAACAAAAGAAGAAAAAACAGAAAATAAATTAACCAGAAATGTTGGGATTGCTAGATTCATTGAATTTTGGAGGGATCGCAAAATAGCTTTCTTCCCCCAAGTTGTAGTGACTAGGGCCATATATATTGAATGGACAGCGACATATTGTGATTGATCAATAATTCGTTATTTATGCAGTTGGAAAAACAGAAAAAAGTGCGAGCACAATTTTTTGTAAGCATTGTAGCTTATAAGAACGCTGGATTATTCACATGTTTGGGCTGCATTTTCAACCCTTTTATGTTTAGGGTAGTTACCAAGTTCCACCTAGCAAGTCTATGCAATTGAGTTTTACATTGAGTATACCTGACTGGAGAAATATGATTACAAATATTGATAGTAATAACAACGAAATTTAAAACTGTGTATAGTGTCATCAGAGTTCAAATAGGTCGAGCGTCATAAGACCACATATTCGAGGATTCCAATGATCAACCATGCCTAAAGAACATAACAAAGATTTCTTTCGTTGTTCAATGACAGTAATGTGTTTTTTTGCCCCTCTCTTTCTATTTTGAGGTCGTAGTAAGAAATTAAATATGATTAAAATGATCATAACACTATAACAAGATATTCCCTCTGTCCCAAAATTATTGTCCAGTTTGAGATTTCACTTTTAGTATAATTTAAACTAGAAATAAAAACTCAAACTGGACAATAATTGTGAGACGGAGGGAGTGCTAATTTCTATATAAGTTCGGATTCCTAAGAAGTTTTAATGTCGTTCTATCATCGGACTCTTTAAGTTCTTATTAAAGTAAGAACTGTTCTAATGAGACCAAGAGTGAGTAAAAAATATGTCATTTGACCAAAATTAACTTAAAAAGGAGTTGAAACAAATACGACTGGCTGCTTGGGAAAGTAACAGAAAGAAACAAAAAAAAATTAAGGATGAAGTGGATAAAAATTGGGAGTGAAAGAAGCATTTTGGGGGGCGAAGGGGGCAAGTTGCAGATTGGGGCACGGGGCAGCATTAATTACTAGTACTATTTGTTGGGTTTTTCCCTTTCTTCAGGGTCAAGTCAAGGGTGACAAATTCCAAAATCAGTCTTAAGACTCGACCAAAAAAACTGATACTGATTCGGGTTCATGCCCCGTAGCCACAAGTGTTCATTGTCTCTTGACCCACCTGCTCTCTCCAGCCCCACGGCTAGCTGACGTCATCCTCTTTTGAACCTTTTCTTTAGTGCCTCTGTTTCCCTTCCCTACTCCCCGTTCCAAGTTCAAACCTGACGGTGTTTGACATTCATATTTTACAATTTTCCTCCGTCTTTAAAAATAAACATCCTATAATAAATTATTCTAAAAAGATATAAAATTCATTTCAGGATACCCAAAAACAAAAAAAAAAGAATTTAAATCTATTCCATTCACATCGTAATGGAAAATGATGATGTAAAACACAAATAATAATGTTAATTATGAGTTATGGGTTATAAGACATTTTGTAAACTGTATACCATACCATCATAAAAGAGCCAATGTTCTTACTCTTTTTTCATTGATAAAACATATCAATGTCGGATATTAATTGAAATTATGTCTTGATAAAAATAATCGACAATAAATTATCAGCAATCACTTCTAATTTGGATGTTCTGTGGGGGAGAACAAATGAATCTCACCTGGACATGCATGTGTAGATTCACTTTGACGTTAGCATTGTGCTTTATTACAAGGGTTAGGTAAATGTAATTTCTGTCTTTCTGATGATGTTTATTTACTCTGGTAAAAGACAATTTTTTGCTTCCGGATAGGCACTTCACCAAGTTGATTTGGTTTCCTTAAAAAAAAATACTCCTTTGTCCCATATTTATTGTCCACTTTGCCCAAAAAATTTTGTCCTAAAATTATTGTCCAATTTGACTTTTTATGGATCAAGTTACACATATGTCCATAGTAAAAAACATTATCTATAAAATCTTAGTGGTTAAACAATTACTTATGTAGGGGTATATCCGGTTGTTTAAGATAAAATATAATTAAGTTTGATCAAAAATAAAATCTTTTATTTTAGTAAAATTAGACAATAATTATGGGACGGGGGAGTAATAATAATAATCTCAAAATAGAAATAAATAAGGGAAAAGATTAAACAGTGACTTTAATTAGATTGTGCTTACTCCACACAAAGTGATTCAGTGGGCCCAACAGGCGTCCACAAATACAGTATCAGCCAAAAATAAATAAATAATGGTAACCAAATCTAATGAGTGGACTGCCTGCCTTTTATTTGATCACTCTAACTAATACAACGCAAATACTAAGATTAAAGCTAATAATTACAATTAGGAGTAAACATAGCAGAATAAAGTAAATTTTACGTGCGTAAGCAACTAATGACCAAGTACGATGAATCAGTGGGAAGCAGCCTAGAAACGGGACATGCGCAGGTTGAAACCGTTTTATTCAACAGTTGAATATGATTGCTTGAATGATTTACATTTTATGACTGGGGAACTAGTATTTTTTTCATAAGTATTTGTGGTTTATTTTGGCCAACGGCGCTGAAATTTTATGTTTGCATCTTTACTTTTTCTTATTTCCTGTTAAAAAAAAAAAAGTCCATTTTGAATTTTAAAATTTATATTAGTTTTAATACAAATTTGAAAACTCAATATGAATATTTTTTTGGGGACAGAGAAAGTATAAAATTTTAAATCATAGGGTGAAAATACACTTAACAGATTTTATATGATATGATTTCCATGAGCTTTGAAGGAGAGAATATTGTAAGAAAAAATGATTGTGAGTCGACAACGAACACTTTTTTTTTTTTTTAATTTTTATAAGAATAAGGGTTGAAATCTGAAATTAGTACCAGATGCATGCACAATTTTATTTTAAATATTAATTGGAGATATTAATTGATCAAAAGTGCGATTATTGGGTTAGTGTAGAGTTAAAAAATTAAAAAGTACTACTTACAGGATTGATAATTAGTACGGAATAGAAAGTAGTAATATTATGACTAGCATTTTAATCAATTCCCAGATATAATAGAAATAAGGACAAGGGAATCTATCTAGAATGATATTTATGAATATTCCTCCTCCTCCTTGTTTTTCTTTTAAATTTTTTATTAATATAACTCATGCTCATTAATACAAATCAAAATATATTTTCAGTAGGGAGGCTTGAATCGGGACTCTGTTTTTTTTACTTGGATGCCGGATTTATCACTCTAGTAATTTTATTTTTTTTTTTTACGACTACCACTTCTGTTTTTTTGGTATCTTATCCAATCAAAATGAATTGTGTTACAGTATTTTTTAATTTATTTCAAATAATTCAAGCTAATGTGTCATTTGAAATTAACTACTTCAACACAATTCGAAATTATATATATAGCTCAGTAAATCATATGAATAATTAGGTATAATCACAACAAACTATCAGTGTAGGTAGTTGAGGGGGTAAAAGTACCAATGGACTACTTTAACCATGACAAGTATTATAATTTTTATCCTGAAAATACGTCGTCACTAATTTAATATTAGCACATACATGAAAATATTGGTTGGCAAGTTTTATCTCTCAAAAGTGATCCAATCTCGATTTCTAATTAGTTGAGAAAGTGATTATTAATATTAGGAAAGTTTTAGTGAGGTTTAACCGAGAAAAGAGAGAAAATTGGGTAGTTTTGGGCTTTTCTTGCTATCGAAATGAGCAACAGTAGTATCACCTGAGACTAACCCAATAAGAGATAGTACCCAATAAAAAAAAAAAAAAATTTTAAAAGAAAAAGTCTATGACGTCATATACCCAGCCGTCGTACGTCGTCTGACTCACGTGCCAAGGGACATCCCTCTTTTTCCATGTTTTAGTGTTTTTTTTTTAATACTAATAAACAATTTCCTTTTACCGAATATAATAATAAATATATGTATATAACTTTTTGTCTTACTCATTTTGATATTCCAGGGACATCCCACTTGGCCAAGCCTATAAGATCATTATCATTCGTCAACCTCTCTACAATCGATATTCTATTTTATTACCATTATTAAATCTTCCTTTTATTTTTAACCACCAACAGTATCCAATTTATCCGTTTTCCACGAGTATATAAAGGGGTTATCAGTCTACTCAAAGTTTTGTCAAAAACAACAAATTTTTCAGTCATCATTAGCTTGAAATTCATCTCCCCCAAGAGGCACAAAGAATCCAAACAAAAGAATAAAAAAATAAAATAAAAATGGAGTCTTTCTTCCACGAATTTCACAACCCAATTCTGGATTATGCATCTGAATCGTCTTTCGATTCCCCACAATCCCATTCCTTCTCCCCATCTTCCTCATCCTGGGATGATGTTCTGTTCCAGCACGACTCTGATTTCCTTCTCCCCTTTAATTTTCATGACGCCCAAGAAATGCTTCTGCTCGATGTTCTGGCCGACGGTGGAAGTTCCGGTGGCGGTTCTTCCTCGTCTCCGAGTCCGAGAGAATCATTTGAGTCGAATTCGTTCGGCGGCGTTAAGGAGGAAGAGGTCACTTCCACCACAGAAAAGGCAGAGCCAAAGAAGGAAAAGGGCTACAGAGGAGTCCGTCGGCGGCCGTGGGGAAAATTCGCTGCTGAAATCAGGGATTCCACTAGAAACGGAATCCGGGTTTGGCTTGGAACCTTTGACAGTGCTGAAGATGCCGCCCTGGCTTATGATCAAGCTGCATTTTCAATGAGGGGTACCATGGCGGTGCTCAATTTTCCGGTGGAAGTCGTCCGGGAGTCGCTCCGGGAAATGAAATGCCGACCGGAAGAAGGGTGCTCACCGGTGTTGGCTTTAAAGAGGAGACATTCACTGAAGAAGAGATCATCGTTGAGGAAAAGCAGAATTGTAGAAGCAACGCCCAGAGCAGAGAATGTCATAGTTATGGAGGATTTGGGAACAGAGTATCTTGAAGAGTTGTTAAGTTCGACGGAAATTGCTGCCGGATATGGCCTGAGCAGATGATTTTACTTGCCGGTCAACTCAACCCCAAATGGGTTCTTCGTTGATTTTGTCCATATTTTTTTTTGTTGTTTCATTGTCACGGTACGGTTTTGCATTTTTGAAGCTGGAGTCGTCTCTTTCTTTTTCTTTTTCTTTTTCTTTTTTTGAAAGACAGTTTTAGGGGATTAGTACCCTTACTTTGAGGATATTGTGAAGACAGAGATGTAAAATGAAAATGATGTAATATATCCTACTATATTAGAAACAAAAACATCCCTTTCAAACATCTCATATGATTGCCACGCATGTAGAAAATACTAAATTGCCCTTTTGTCTAACCATAACTAAATTATTAAATCTCCCTTTGCAACAAAAACCTCCCTTTCAAACACCTCATATTATTGCCACGTGGCATGTGAAAAATACTAAATTGCCCTTTTGTTTAACCATAACTAAATTACTAAATCTCCCTTTGCACTTTACGTGACACGTTTTTTTTTTTAATTTTTTCTTTATGTTTCATTCAACTAGAGTGATTTTTTAAATTGAATTGATCGATTAGGTTTTTTGTTACAAAGTGTCGATTTTGTTTTAAGCGTATACCCTTCGGATGAAGCTTATTACAAAACTATTAAAAATCTCCAAAACTAAGTATTGATTTGGCACGACCAATGGAGAACATCAAGAAATCATCTTATTAATATTTAAATTTATTAGGATGCTTTTATATTTTATCTAACATTTACTTCAACACATATATTCGATTAAGGATATTTATATTTAATAAGTAACACTTATAAAATATTTTTAAAAAATACATGGCGAAATACAATTTATTTATTTTTTTTTTTGCGAAATACAAATATTTCTATGATCACACTTATAAAATATTTCTAAATCCTTCAAACATTTCTAAAATATATCGCTCCAAATACAAAATTTTATTTTTTTTCAAATATAAACATTTCTAAGATCTACAGATAGACTGGGCCAGGGTCGCGCATTGCGCGACCAGACATCACTAGTCTATAGTATAAAAAAAGATAAATGTCTCTTATTAAATCACAATTTTCTGTGAATATATTTTGTGATTTTGTCTTCTTATTTTTTACATTAGAAACTCGCTTTATAAACTAATTATATAGAATTATTGAAGGATACACATCAAACAATTTTTCACAGGCATTTATTCCATGAGTTGATATTACACGAGACTAAGGACTTGTTTGATAAAGTCACTTAATGCTTAAAATTATTGGATTAAGCATTTTTTTTTATTTCAGCATGTTTGATAACAAAAAATGAACCCTCTTAATGAAATAAGTGGTGCTGAAACTACAGTACAAAATATAAACAATAAAAATTAGTTTATTGCTTATTTCTTAACTGCTTAATGAATTCAGTATTTCTAATTCAGTATTAAGCATTCGGAATTAAGTATCAAACGTGCCCTAAAACTTGAGAAGTCAAGCATTGTTTAGAAATGGAGTCCTTAAATATTCAGTTAATGTTTTCTTTTCCCCTTAAGATACTAGATAAACTGTTATACTTGGGTGAAACATTTTGACCAAATCATGTTTCCAATCACATCAATAAAATCAAAAGTACATATTGTTCCTGATAAACAATCCCCAAGTTCGTTCCTTTTTTAGCGGTCTCAATTTCTAAGCTTCATCCCATAATAGGTTTATGATATCTTCAATGATCCCTCCATAATAATACAAGGTATCCTAATGTTGATTCTAAACTATTGAATATATGATTAATGTTGACCTCATAAGTAAGACAACTCTTATATTTTCAGTACAAGCACTTCACATACATCTCCATTTTATTTGGTTGAAATCGCTCTAATCAATGTTTGAATGTCCTAATCTTTAATTCGATAACAATTTTTTATCCGTACCACCTCTTTATTTTTTATTTTTTTTTTGAACCGTCGCACGCATTCCACATGAGTATGTGATCGGAAACATTCCCCATTTAGCAAATCTTTCAGTGTACTAACAATCATGAGGCAGAAGAAGCACACACTCGAGCCTCTCATTGAAATTTAACACTATTCGATTTTGGATTATAGGGTTGGTTATTATTTGTTACACTGTTCCTGCCGGTCACATTGGGTTTCAATTATAGTATCTGACTGTACAAATGGAAAAACTGTTAAGGCTGAATTAATTATTACAGGGGACAATGTATCTATGCCTCAATTATTTGACCGGGACGCTGATGACACATTGCACCCGTCATCCGGGTACGTAAGCTAAGATATTGTGACATAATCAAATATATGTAAAAACCACCATGCGAAACAGCGGAAGATACTTGTATTAAAAAGGAATGTAATAACCACACAACACCATTCCTATATTCTGGAACCACGGTTTTAGAATATTCATGTTCTAGAAGTAACCATCTGGACTCCTTCTGACTAATGTATAATAAGCACTTGTGATAATTTCATTAACTCCGTCATCTTCTTCATAAATTCTACGTATAATAACCGTATTTTCGTAGAAAAGTTTTTTATACAGCAAAAAGGTTTCTATAAACTAGTTTTGCTCATGACATCCCAAATTTGACATCACATCATAGGATATTCCCTCCACAATGTTAAACCCTTATACAGAGATTTTGACCATCTAAAACCTCTTTACCCCCATGTCAGCCATTGCGTTTTCATGGCGCACGAGCTCTCGTCACGTTTATGGTCTTTTCAATCTTTTTTTCAGGACCACATTTTTGTTATACATTCTGTACACAGAAATGGGCCGTAAATGGGTAACAGTATCCATTAAGCCTTGTACTGAATAAGGCCGAAAAAAGCGCCCATCTTCTAATGCTAGCTTTTGATGTTGAATCGTTGACTCAAAACAAGCAAAAAAAAAAAAAAGGGCACTGAAGAGTGAAGAGCAGAGCAGGTTACCATTTTCATGCCAAAAGCAAAACTGACACCAAAAAATCCATCTGTCCAGTGACCCGAATTGTACACGTACGCTTCCCCAGTACACAGGACTTCCCGTTTTACAATGCAAAAAATAGCCTGGAAATGTACTACTGCAATTCAGCTGCTGCCACAAAGCAGAACTTGTTCCCGAATCTGCCTTTATTTTCATCCCAAAACCAATACGCCAGAGATTTGCTTGCCCAAAAATGTGAAAAAAATGACCGAACTTTATCTCCTCTGTCGGACTTCGATGCCACATTGAATTGATTTTCGCCCTTTCCTGGATGTTTCTCAAAACCCTCATCCTTTTTCCTTCACTAGTCTTATATTCATCTTCATTTTCTTCATCAGTCAAAGTCCCTTAAGTAAGAAATTTTCTTTTCTATCCACAAATGGGGAAGAAGGGTTTAATCCCTGCATATTCACCAATACAGCTTCAACCCAACAGAGAATTATCATCCAGAGTTGCTTCCACTTGTTTGATTGGGAAGATTATCCGGGACTATCCCCTTCACGGACCAGAAGTGAAAAGTTTTGCTGAGCAATTGTGGAAATGCAAGAAAGATTTCTCTGTTTTCGAAATCAAACAGAAACAGAACACTTTCGTGTTCTGCTTCCAAGAAAGACAAGACTGGATCAATGTTCTCCTGGATTCTCCTTGGAACATTAAAGGGGGTCTTTTAATCCTGTCGATTTGGTCACCTGGTAAAATCCCAGATGAGCTGGACTTGTCATCCTCCCCGTTCTGGGTTCAGATCCACGGCCTTCCCGTCGATTACCTGACTGAAGAAACTGCGCTTAAGATCGGTAAAATTCTGGGCAAGTTCATCTGTTTGGATAGCACTGGATTTGATGACGGAAAGTTCTCGTGGAAGAATTTTCTTAGGATTCGGGTTATCATAGACACTAGACGCCCTCTGCTTACCGGACACTGGATCAGTCGGACTGGCCTGAAAGACATTTGGGTTGATTACAGGTATGAAAAGCTGGGACTCTTTTGTTACAAATGTGGCCGTATTGGGAATCGTTACATGAATTGCAAGTTTCCTGAGGGAAAGGCCAAATTTGGTCCCTGGTTATCAGTCCCTCCATGTTCTGATGCTACCGCCGCACTTCGTTCTTTCGCCGCCGGTCGTTCCTCTGGGGACGGTGGAAGAGAGGTGGGGGAAAAAGCAAATTCTGGCACCACCTTGAGTTCTGTGCCCCCAGAACAAACCCGAAAAGAGGTACATTTTTCCTAGTCTTATATAGTTCTAATCCTTTTTCAAGTTTCTGTCATTTTTCTGTGCAAAACCTGAACAATGATGAGGGTAAAGTTTGAATCTTTTGGCTGAATTAAGTGCATAAAAGTCTCATGGTTACTTTGTTCTTTGCCTGATTTCATGAAATGATCAACAGATCATCTATCAGGAGGAGGAAGACATTGCGCTGAAGGAATACTTGCCCCACCAAATATATCATGCTGCTGACAAAGTTTCAAGAAGGCATATGAACATTTCTCTAATGTGGTTTAAATCAATCTTGAAGTCAGATATTCATTTAAACATTGCATACTCCTATGGCTTTACTCGTTATTAAGTTTCCCTCAAACTGCCGCTTTGTCTTTGGCCTGTTTGTTTGTGACCCAAAACTCATTAGTCAGTAACAGTTACTACTTCTCAGAGCATCATTGGATTAGAAACCAAAGTTAGAATTTAGAAATCAATTGTATTCCAAATGATAACCAAGTCTTGCAAATTGGCTAATCCGTTTAGAGTTAAACTCATTACTTACGCATTACTTGTGCTTATGATTGCCAATTCTGTGCAGGATCACTAAGCAAAGGTTGATCACCAACACTATCGACTCAATGGCCATGATGGTGAACTGTTGGATAAGCTATAGCCGGGTTGTTGCTGCAAAAGCCAATGATATCATCAGCTGGTGGTTCGTGTTGGTGATGGTTGCTTATTTTCTGTATATGGTGTCGAAGCTGATTGGAGTAATTCAGACATCATGGTTGCTCAAAGCATACAAAGGTAAAGCATCCTCACAAGAGCTAGAGCAGGATGATCATCGAAAGGCTATCAAGGATATCATGACTCTGGTCTCCTTTTTCGTGCTGCTGAAATTCCTCTGAAGATTATCAACAGATTTAACCCTTTTGAGTTATTGGTTTTCAAGTCCAAAAAAAAACCTCAAGTAGTAATAGTAATTTTGGTAGCTATCTAGGATTCCTAGCTGCTACATTTTGTTATTTACTTTTGACCACAACATATCTAGTATCTAACTTAGAGAACTGGAGCATTTTGGTTCGGCAATTTCGTTGGCGTTTCGCCCTTTTGCCGTTTGGAAGACAACTATGGTGCCTGTTTGGCTGTTCATATGCATTGTTTGAGGTCTATCAGAAATGTAATGAATTTTCTGAGTGATGCTGCTATATGAAGGATGAAATTAAACTGGAATTTCGAAATTGTTTTTTTGGGCTTTGGGCTCTTGTACTCTTTTCTCTTCTGCCCTTGGGCCCAAATGCAATGCCTGGATATATGATGAAAAGGCAAATTATGAAAAGACCCAAATTTCCTTTATTCAATTTATTTATCTTTTCTCTTCTGATTTTCAGTTTAATCGTTTTGTCTTCTTTCACATTCTTAGTTTTTTTTTTTTTGCTTTCTTGTTGTTGCTTCACCCTTGAATTGTTAGGATAATTCAAATGAGTGCTTTAGAATGTGTTAAATTATACTCCCTCCGGTCCTTAATATAAGGCATTTTGATTTGTCCTAGGTTTAATCTAGTACGTAATTTTAATTGACAAAAAAACCTTCAAAATATTTCATAATAATGAAGAGAATACGAAGAACGTAAAAATATATTTTTAAGGTTTTTTCGTCAATTAAAAATGCGTACTAGATTAAATCTAAGATAAAATAAAAATGTCTAATATTAAGGACTGAAGGGAGTAAACCTTCATTCCGCAACAAGGTTCATGCTATGTACCCAGTAGGGTAATAAAAATGACTTTCTGATTTGTAACTCGTCTTGAAATGATGACGGATCCTAGTGAAATTCTTGATGTCTATTAAGTATGTGAATCCAAGGTTTTCTGACTTTCTCCAAGGCTTACCGTGGTGGTGATTCTCCACGTATCTTGTCTTTTTTTTTTTTTCATTTTTTTTTATCTTTTCCCTTCTCTTTAGTCTCTTGTGTGCTTAGATGATGATCATACAATTTTTAATTAGAGTTCCTCAATCGTGACAGTGATATCCTCACCACCCGTATTGTGAATGGACACAAGTCCAAAAACTGGGCCGCTGAAATTTATCCGAAAAGAATATGAACTAACGACTCTCTTAAGTTTAATACTCCTTCCGGTCCTTAATATAAGACATTTTAATTTGTCTTAAATTTAACATAATATTTATTTTTAATTGACAAAAAAATTTTAAAAATATTTCATAACAATCAAGAAAATACAACGAATGCGAAAATATATTTTTAAATTTTTTTCGTCAATTAAAAATGCGTACTAAGTTAAACCTATGACAAAATCAAAATGTTTTATATTAAGCAACGGAGCGAATACACTAATAGTAACTTTGTTCAAACTATTCCAGTAACTTTACTGATTTGACAAGAAGAAACTCTTAACGAAACTCCCCCATTGAGGAAATTAGTAACAACCCCCTTTTTGAAAGTTCTGAAAAAAAAAATAATTTTACCTTTGATTTTAAGCATAACTAAGCTTTCTAACATGGCCAACTACTTGCTTTTAATTGTTAAGGTTAAGGACTTCTAACTAACGGCGATAAAGAACCCTTGAAAGAAAAAATCAAAGGAAGCTCCAACTTGAATCCATGGCCATTGATATTGGATCATTCGAAATGCCTGCACGTGGGTAGTACAAATTTCGTTTATGGTGGGACGATTGGGGAAGACACAATTAGGTTTGCTTAATTCTTGTTTTTTCCCCCCCCCAAAAATTGTTAACAGTGGCTGGCTAGAGACTTAGGTTGATTAATTATGACCACCTTCGACCCAATCCCACTAATTTATATACTACAACATCCTTGTAAGCTGATACATGAAATTTTCAGATCAAAAAAATCTAACCAAATAATTGTATTGAATCCTATTTTTAGTTTGCAACCAAAGGTTAGAACACATAAGTAGCGAATCCTATTTGTAGTCATTTGTAATGAAATATGTGATACTAGCAATGTTAGGTAAAAATTGGTGTTTAATTCTGAATGGTTAATAATGAATTAAAAATATTGAATTCATCAAACAATTAAGGAATAAGTAATAAATTAACTTTTATTGTTTATATTTTGTACTGCAGTTTCAGTACCACTTAAATCATTAAGAGATTCATTTTTTTTTTTTTGTATCAAGCATGTTGAAATGAAAAAATGTTTAATTTTATAATTTTAAGCATTAAGTGGCTTTATTAAACAACTCCTTAGGCAATTCGAAGATTTTTTAAATTATTATATATACATATTTGTTTTGCAAATGCTAATTTCGTTTAAAATACAATGAAATCTATTATTAAGCGATAGAAAACAAAACGGAATGCTTAAAAAGCGATACAAAACAAAACAGAATGGTTAAACCAATCAGATTAAAGTGACTTCTGAAGAATGATAAGCCACTAGAATATGTCTTCTCCCCGACTCTAGAGGCTGCCGGATTTTTATATTTGGTGCATATAATTACAATCATCACTTTCTAAGGTCAATAGATGGTCACTAGTTCACTAAGTTAGGCACATAACGTGACATGTTCTTCGCAAATTAGAATATCTGATGATTTTGGCAGGTTTGAAAAAAATTATCCTTTTTTCAAAGGAATTAGTGGAGCCAGATGAATGTGACCGTCAATTTCATGACCGTAAGTCAATTAATCTTCATAATAAAAAGGTCCACTCGGCAATTACATGTTGTTCGAATGTTTTTTTTTTGTTGTCTGTAATTCCTCTGTATCATTATATAGTAGCCGTCCCTACAAAGTGACATACAATTCATTGTATAACCAAACGTTATAATGACATTGATTCTAATAAGTTTGTTTCGTTTTTTCTTTGTTTTTAGGTATTTTTTGTATTAAAAATATAAAAAGATATATTAAAAATATAAAAGGGTATATTGGAATGATATAATTATTAATTAATAATTCTGGAAATACTATCAAAAGAAATGAAACAAACAAAGTCTAGATATTTGATATTACCTCTGTTTTTTAAACAAAGTTCACGTTAAATTTTTAGATTTTTAAAAAATTAATGTGAATTATTTTTCTAGAATGGAAGTTTTTTCTACTCCTGTCTTATTTTCACCATTGAGTTTGTTCAACTCTAATAATACGAGAGTACACATTGTAATGGTGGCTCAAACTTCCTTGAGAAAACAATTTGCCCTAAAGGTTTCATTGCCAGTTGATGTGAATTGAGTTGACCACCCCAGAAGCATTTGTAATTTTGTAGTGGAAGGTTGCATCGTCGAAACTCAGAAGAGAAAGTCATCAAATTACAGCCGGTATTAATGAGTCAAAAGACAACATTATGAGATCCCCCCATTTACAACCTACCAACATTTTTTCAGGTATAAAAAGAAACCCACAAAAATAAAAAATGCTCGAAATAGTTACACAAATACATTACGAGGATAAATATAATAATAACGTCACAACAAAATAAATTTGGGAAACCTACGAGTACGATGGATCACATTAAAAGTATTAAAACCTGATGATAGCGATGGAGCTGGAGCTTGCTTGATAACTACGTATGTACAGTGCATATACGTATTATTAGGTTCAATTCAGAGTTTTTTAAGGATATGGAAAATAATCTTGCAATTTTTGGAATTTTTATTTCTATTTTTTTTTTTTTAAACCTGTCGCCCTTGCAGTCGAAATTCAAATGAGCCCAATGAATCTGCAAAAATAATTTTTCCGAGTCCTCAAAATGATTGATTTATCATTTATATACGGTAATAAATCTGTAACTTTTAAACCGAGCCAGTGTTATCAGCTTTTACTTATCTTATTAAATTCAAATGATTTCCCAAACCCAACTTTCATCACTGTAAACATACAGTATAACAAAAATTTGAATATCATCACTCATCAGTAATGTCACGGAATTTAATTAATATTGGTTATAATGTAGTAAAAAAAAACACTCTTTAATTAATTACTCTTTCTGTCTCATTTGTAATAGTTCACTTTATCAGAATTAAAATAAGACAACAAAATTGGAGTATTAAAATGGGACGAAACAAAATTCCAGGTGCATTGTATTATAAAATTCTAATGGGGGAAGAAATAAAGAGGAGATCAATGACACATATCAGCTACGTACATCTGTAAAAATTCCTTCTTCTTTTTATTTTTTATTTTTTTGAAAATTGAATTAAAATGGATGATGCTAATTAAAGTTAACCAGCGCATAAAGGGGTACACAGCTACAGTATATGCTGTTACATCTTTCCGATATTCTAGTTTTTGTGTATTTACAATTTTTTTTTTCCCCTGAAAGAGGAGAAAGAAAGAAGAGAGAGAGAGAGAGAGAAAAAGTCGTATAAATTACCACTAATTTCTCAAAATAATCGAAAATGTAGGAATAAATGTAGCAATTAGTACTCTCTCATGTCCTTATTATAAAGCATTTTAATTTTGTCTTATGTTTCACTTAATATGCGTTTTTAATTAGAAAAAAAATTCTTAAAAATATATTTTCACATTCGTCGTATTCTCCTAATTATTAAGAAATATTGTTAAGGTTTTTATTTCAATTAAAAAGATATTATATGTTAAATTTCGGACAAATTTAAGACAAATCAAAATGTATTATAATAAAGATTGGAGGGAGTATTACAGTACTACTAATTTCGGAATTAGGAACCAAAGTAGTATTTCAAATGGAAAATATAATATCTTTTTCTCAAGGAAGTTTGACTCAGGTTGTAATAACAGAATACGAGGTGGACTTGGATGGTCCCACCTAAACTCGTGTTTACACACGAAAATAGCGGTCAACCTTCTGAATTGACGCAAGTGCATAATTTATTTTCAAATTTTGTAACTACAACAGTCCAAAATCCAGAACAAATAATCACGTTGTTAAATAAACAATAAAAACAATAGATGCATTACTACGGAAAACAAAATTAATAATAGAACTTCTTGGTACACAAAATATATGAAAATTAAACACGTTCAGATTATTATATACTTATAATACGCTCAAGTTTGTGGTATTTCTGCCTCTTTTGAATGATTAAAGGTGTATGAGTAAAGCTGGTATAAGGAGAAATGGAGAACAAAATAATTAAATTAAATGTGGCATTAAAACTTCATATCATGATAAGTACAAATCGGTGAGTTAATTGAAAAATAAAATAAAAATAGTAGTAATACTAGGGAACAAGCACACGTGTGGAGGAATACAGGGTGGCAGAAACGTCGACGTTTCAAAGGAAAAGTCACGGGGGCAGGAAAATTTGACTGGCGTACCAGAGGGAAGCGCTAAAAAGGAGAGGAATATACCGGTGAAGATCCCCCAAGTAGTATTGAAGAATTACAGTGCAGTTTTTGTTGTTGGGTAATATAAATACGGCGTTACAAACCCATCTCAATTTCCTTCATCCCCAACCATAATCCTCTTCCCCCCTTTCAATTCGAAATTTGGTAAAGGATCATACCCTTAATTCTGTTGCTCTAGAGTCTCCCAACACATTTATACTTCTCTTTCTTTTTCTCTCTCCCAGATTTTTGGATTTCAAGAAAGAATTAAGGTCAGCCTCAAACCCGTGTTACCGTTTTTTTTTGTTTGTTTGTTTGTTTGTTTGTTTGTTACTGACAAAAAAAGGGTAGATTTGTTGGCATTCTTTGATTTATGATTCTTTTGGGCTTGCATGCATGATCTTTTTTGTTTTGTTCTGTTCTGTTCTGTTCTGTTCTGGGTTGTTGCCATTGCATGCAAGAAAGAGACGATTTTTAATTTTGTTGTTACATCTGTTTACAGTACCGTGGAATCGCCACCGTTGATTCTTATTCAAAGATCACTCAGTCTCAGTCGATCACTCCTCAAATCGTATTGGGATTTATCCATTTACTGCGCCTTTCAGAGATCGTTAAGATCTCTCTTCTCCTTGCTTGGTAATTCCGACCAACCTTTTTGTATATGTATTTTAGATTCTGAGGAGGAAATATGATTATGGTTTATTCCAATATTTGCTTTGTGTGATGTTTATGGATCTACTGTTTTTGTTCTATTGATTTTTTCTTCTTTTTTTTTTGGACGTGAAATATGAGTGTCCTTGGAATCGATAGAATTCCATTTTAGTCTCTGCTGTGACGTTCTGTTTTGTTTGATTTGTTCTTATCATGAATGATGACTCTTGAGGAGTCTTAATTCCATGTATCAGTGGCGATGTTTTAATCTCTTTTAGATTCTGTTGATCCTGATTCATTGAACACAAAAACAAAGATTTTTGGCCCTATTAATTGCGCATACCTAGTTGTTGTTCTTCTTTCGTTGGTTTGTGTTTCTGCTTCCTTCTTTACACTAATTTGCATGACCAACAGTAGTGTTTAAATTGATTGTTTGGGTGATTTCTTTTAGCTGTGGTTTATCATCAGTTGGATTTGTGTTGGTCTGATGTTTACTGAGCCTAATTGGTGGTTTGCTTGACAGAGAGAAGAAGAGCAGAGGACAATAAGCTATGTCAGGGGATAACCTTAAAGTGCTTAACGCGCTTGATTCAGCAAAGACACAATGGTACCATTTCACGGCGATCATCATCGCCGGAATGGGATTCTTCACTGATGCCTACGATCTCTTCTGCATATCTCTTGTCACCAAAATGCTTGGTCGCATCTACTACCACCATGAGGGCGCCACCAAGCCGGGCAGTTTGCCTCCTAACGTCTCTGCTGCTGTTAATGGTGTAGCACTCTGTGGAACACTTGCCGGCCAACTCTTCTTTGGTTGGCTTGGGGACAAGTTGGGGAGGAAGAAAGTTTATGGCATAACCCTCATGCTCATGTGCGTTTGTTCCCTTGCTTCGGGCCTTTCTTTCGGCCATGAACCCAAGACTGTTATGGCCACTCTTTGCTTTTTCCGGTTTTGGCTTGGATTTGGCATCGGTGGTGACTATCCTCTTTCCGCCACCATCATGTCTGAATATGCTAACAAGAAAACCCGTGGTGCTTTCATTGCTGCAGTCTTTGCCATGCAGGGATTTGGAATCTTGGGAGGAGGTATTTTCGCCATGATTGTTTCCTCAGCTTTTAGTGCGAAACTCAATTCCCCGTCTTATGAGGTGGATCCCATTGCTTCAACTCCTCCAGAAGCTGATTATGTCTGGAGGATCATCCTGATGGCTGGTGCACTTCCTGCCATACTCACTTACTATCAAAGGATGAAGATGCCTGAAACTGCTCGTTACACTGCTCTCGTTGCGAAAGATTTGAAGCAGGCTAACGCGGATATGTCCAAGGTCTTGAATGTTGACATCGAGGCTGATCAAGCCAAGGTTGTGGAGAAGAGGATTGAGGAGAATCCCAGCAATTCTTTTGGTTTGTTCTCGCAACAATTCCTCAAGCGCCACGGCCTTCATTTGCTTGGCACAACAAGCACATGGTTCTTGCTTGATATTGCATTCTACAGCCAGAATCTATTCCAGAAGGACATTTTCAGTGCAGTTGGATGGATTCCTGCCGCAAAGACAATGAGCGCAATTCAGGAGGTGTTTACCATTGCCAAGGCACAAACTCTTATTGCTCTATGCAGTACCGTACCTGGATATTGGTTCACAGTGGCTTTGATTGACAGAATTGGAAGATTTGCCATCCAACTTTTGGGCTTTGCCATGATGACCGGGTTTATGTTTGGTTTAGCATTCCCATACAACCACTGGACTAAACCAGGAAACCACATTCCCTTTGTGGTGATGTACTCTTTCACCTTCTTCTTCGCCAACTTCGGACCTAATGCCACCACTTTCGTCGTCCCGGCAGAGATCTTCCCTGCTCGGTTGAGATCTACTTGCCACGGTATCTCAGCTGCTTCAGGAAAGTTGGGCGCAATCGTTGGCGCTTTTGGATTCCTGTATTTGGCACAGTCCCAAGATAAAACCAAAACTGATGCAGGCTACCCACCAGGTATTGGAGTCAAGAATTCGCTAATTGTGTTAGGTGTGATCAACTTCTTGGGATTGCTGTTCACTTTCCTTGTGCCCGAATCAAATGGAAAATCACTTGAGGAAATGACGGGCGAAAACGAAGACTTCAAAGAGGGAGAAGAAATGGCAACTCAAAACAATAGGTCGCCTCTTCCTGTTGTTTAAGTGTGTTTTGTCGCCTTGGTTTAGATTCTTTTAACTGTTGTTCTGACGAGGAAGTTTTAGTTAATCGCTTTAAATTTCGGTCTCTTTCAACTTCATCTCCTGTTATGAGCTTTTCTTGTAGTACTTGAGATATTGTAGCCATATGGCAAAGGGAAATTTGTAATGGCCTCTTCTTCAATTGAATAACACTAGCAGTTTTCTAACTATCTGTGTCGATTATGATACGCAATCTTTATATTATGGAGCCCATCATTGCGGATTTTGACACAATATTATGACAACATTATAGAACAAGGTTTAATTTTCCATTATCGTCTGGTTTTCCATTATTGCGGAGGAAAATGGTAACGAGACAACATAACTCCATGTTGTGAGCCATCAGAAAAAGAGACCATCATAGAAAATACACAACATAATACAGTTACAGTCAGAGTAAAGCTACAGATAAGCATTTCCAGGCTTACATTATTTTTCTCTGTCTTTTCAGTGCCCAGAATCCCAGAAATGAAGCTATGGATTAAAGATTGAATCAGCCAACATGGATGAACTCTGAATGCCTTCTGCTTTCTTACTTTTGAACCTGGAAAGAACTCCTTTTCAACTGCAGGAAGTTCAGTTTGCACGGTCCCTGATCACTTCTAGATCCATTTCTGAAGGTTCAGTAGCCTGAATCTCATAATGAATCCCATCCAACTCTCTCTTAAACCTTTCTTTAGAAGTTGCATAAAGCATCTTGGCACGAATCCGAGAGACTGCAGGGGACCTGGTAAGCATAGCATACACATATATATACATATATCCCAGATCAAAACTGATGCCAAACTTCAAAGGTGAAATCGGATTTGCAATTTTCAGTAGAGACTTAAATGGTTAAGAAGGTGCAGAGAATCACCATGCAATGAAGAAGATCTTGCTCTTTTGACAATTCTCAGAGGTGACGAAATCAAAGTCATAGACAGCATAACGGCAATCATTTTCCGGCAAGGAAGCCGTGAAATCCTCGTAGCTCTCAGCAGGATTCCCTGTTTTCTCCACAACTATTTCCTTCTTCTTCTCATCAATCTTGAAAACCACATAACGATAGCTCTTCTTCCTTTTCAGCTCCAAGAATGCATCTTTGCTGTGATCAGCAACTCCCATCCCAGAAGTAGCATTTTGCTGAAAACCAAACCCAAAAAATAAAATAAAATAAATACATGAATCATGCAAATTACAGCTAAAAAGAAATCTGAAAAATCCCTTCAACAGGAGGAAAATAAAAACATACTCCTCTGATTCTGAAGGACATGGCTGGAAGATACGAGGAAAAGATCAGGAAGAAATTAAGTGGGTATTCCCAGAAGCTGAAACGAGATTTGTAGGACTATGATGGAGATTAAATATGCCTGAAGTTGGCGTGTGGGGATGTAATCTGTAATGGATTGGAGGAGTGGTTCTCGAGGTTTTGACGGAAAGAAGAGAAAGACAAATGCAGGGGTTGAAGTAAAAGAAACCGAGGAAATGGAAAAGGCATATGTGCCCAACTGAAGAAAGCAACTAAATAAAAAAAATAAAAATAGTTCCTTGTTTTATTTCGCCTTCGTCTAATCTGAACTTGGCAGAAGAAATGGCAGATTCGCAAATTGACCAACATCCCATTGGCTAAATTAGATTTTAACAGGTAGTCACCCGTGCTCCTCATGATAGTAATTAGAACAAATTACGAATCACCTTCATATGAATATTCCATTTGAATTAATCCTTTATCGATTCCAAAATACATAGAAGTCCTTTTTTTTTTTGAGACGGAAAGAGTACCAGTTACATACAAGTTATAGTTTGACGTGTCAAGTTTGGAATGAAATAGATAATGTTAGTTTAAGAGTAAAGGGTTTGCATTCTTTTGACCTTTGCAGCATTGGTTTGACAAGTAAATTCCAGAAGAAGACTCGATGATCCGTAGCGGAGAAAAGATTACTGAACGTTGGCTCTCAGCTGCTTTCGGCAATATAGGTAACGTTGCTAAAGGAGATGTATCACAAAAGAGACAAGAAAAAGATGGAGACGATAATGGGAAACTTTTTGAAGCAGAATCTTAATGGACCACCCACGCTGTGCGTCAAAACTACGCTGCTTCCTCCACCTTTTCTTTTGCCTCGTGCCTTTCAAGCTTTACCTCAGCAAATTCCAACAGGACGCCATGATGTTCCTTCCATGATTCCATCCCAAAATGATTATTTTGTTTGTTGTATTATTTTTATACAACTAACAGGACTATCATTTTGGTACATGGTACCCCTAAATACTGCTTAACTCCTGAACAAGCCACTTCTTTGGTATATGGTACATGGAATCGTGGCTTGAAGCCATTGACATCTTTGCTACAAAAACTTGAAGTAAATGATACTGTATAAAGGATAATGGACACTATCAAAAATTTCTCAGAAAGAAGACAACTGAAAATGCCGCTCTTTGTATGATTCAGATAATTGATAAAATGTCATTCCTCCCATGACAAGGCAAGATGACCTCCCACCCTAATAAATCTCTCTTTTTAAATGTAAGTCATGAGGTATATCTATATATGTACAAACAAGGCTAGTCTACTTTAACCTCGGACTGCCGAGACTGCTTCCTTTTCATCTCGGTTAGAAAGGAATGGGAAAAAGGTGTAACATCGAGCAAAATCAACCAATTTACAGTCACCATTAGCCGGAGATTAACATGCTACATTAAATCAGCATCCTCTTCATAGTCATAATCCGGTTCACTAGATTGCCTGATTCTCTTTGCATCTCTATAACCCCCTCTTCCCCTCTTTGGCTTGCCCCTACAAAGGTACCATAATGTACCCAAATCAGTTTCCAACTTGGCGAAGGTTTTCGTTGCGCAGACATAATACAACTCTACTTAAGCAAACAGGGGGAAAAAATGAAGTACTCACTGGCCATTTGAGTATATTCCCCCAACTTCTCGTCCAGCAGCTTGTTCTTCAGCCTGTGAAACAGATCAGAAGCTTGTGAGACTCATTAGAGTTTTGTTGTGAAGAAGGAAATTTGATCACGCATGCCCCATAATATGGCCGAAACAAACTATTTTGTTATCTTAGTGAGAATTAAACAGATACTGTCTAAATAATATTCTTAATGAGGAAAAATTTACACTAATCCTCGTAGCCAGAGCCTTCGGCGCATTTGAAAGATTTGTGGTAGAACATATAACAAACGCAGGCCCTAGACAACACTCCAACTAGATTTCTCTGAGGTAAGGATAGAACATTATATTGATCTAAATCTGCATAAAGTAGATTTGGCAGATATTCAAAACATCACATGTAACCAGGTACCAATAATCTTTCTCCCTAAATTCTCCTGACGGATAAATTACATGTATCATTTTTAAGCAAAGCTTGCTTTTGAGATTGAACATTATGTTCACTAACAAAGAGTTAAAGCTTGAATAGTGCAAGAAAAGTGACACAGCCAGAATAATTTATAGCATAAAAATTGACAAAGATATATCAGTGCAAGGGTGATATGGCTACATACAGCTGGGGAGGTAGTAGATGATAAGGAAAACATTCTATCTTCAGGCTGAAATTTCCTGGATCGCTTAAGGCTGCAATGCAGTAGAGAAAATTATTAGCTATATGGAAGAAATTAGAAATGGATGCAAAATCAAGCAATCAGCCTAAAAGCACGGTTGTGGAGTGGATGCTCTAACAGCTGTATCCTCCCCTGGAACTAATCAGTTGTCTTTCAAGAAGCATTTCAGTAAATGATTGAACACCAATGGAAACGAACTCCAAAACCTTTATATTACTGAACTAACTTCTCTATACAAGAGGGTTTCTGGTTTTTAAAAAGAATTATGATCCACAAACACATTTCAAGATTAAACCATCCAAGATTTCCAACAATATGATCACCAGACAACCAATGATTCTGATCAGCATGTTATCAAATTTTAAAATACACACAGTTTCCTTCATCTTAACTGCATTGAAGGAATTGAACTCAAGATTTACATCGTTTTCATGAGCAGATTCAGTAACTGTACAGAGTCAAAGAACCTTACAGGGTAGTGTTCTTATTGGTAAGAAACCCATCAAAACCCTTCAACACGTTGCCACACTGACTTGGATCCTGCAAATAACTGGTCTCCATATCGTAAACCTAAATACATTGGAGATTAGAGTCCATCAATTATTCAATGGTATCAGTGAAAAATCAAAAGAGGAAAAATGAAGGAAGAAGCAAAAACCTGCTTCTCGATGTTACGGAGCTCTTCATGAAGATTGGCTCTTTTGTATAACAGAGAAGCCAGCACTGCCGATGGAGTTGAAGGTGTTCGTTGCCCTAACAAACAACAACAATAACAAGGGAGACTGAGATCAAAAAGTTTGAACCAAAAAAAAAAAAAAGCAGTGTGAAGCAGCACACTATATATCACGCACAAACTAACAGATCATCATCAAAAACACAAAATCTGATCGAAGAGAAAGGCGGATTAAATCCAAAGGTTACCTTCGGATTCCATATTAACAAAAATCCTAGCGCCTATTTCCAATTTTTTGAATATAAGATCAATTTCATCGACGACTATATTTTTAATTCGATCGGAAGGAGGGAAGCCCGTTCCCTCAGTTCGTCGGAATCTTCCTCCTTGCTCGCCGCTGACTTTTGACGAAGCTGTTTCCGGTAAGTCGCGAGGAATGCCTCCGGTAATGGGATCGCTTTGGCCCCAAATCAAAAGAAGAAGGGTTTTTTCGATTCTGTTCCTCGAGAACTCAGAAAGTCCAGGTATGATGATGACTAGAAGGCGTGGTTTTCGTTACCTTTACTTGGAGAAGGTTTTAATTTTTGAATCAAGACGCTTTAGTTTAGCCGCTCTTTCACGCCGTGAGCCCAAAAGCGTGATTTGGAGCTGCTGTGAGCCTGTGATGCCTTGCCCGGGTGATGTTCAGAGACTACACGCACGTAACTCGCGTGCCACGAGTTCACTTACATTGTTCACCATGGTCCTTCAACTTTAAATTTGATTCGTTTTCTCTTTTGCATTTTCATAAATTGTTGATTTTGCTTTTAAACATCAGTTATTAAAATTAGTCTATGATGAGAATTTGTCAATACTACTAGTAAAGATTGTTTTTTTCTTTCAAAATAATAATATAATAATACTTTCTTTGTCCAAAATGATTGTCTGGTTTGAATTTTTATTTTTAGTATTATAATTTATACTAAAATTAAAATCCCAAGATAGACATTATATCGGGACAGAGGGAGTAATAAAAATTACTCCTAAAACACATGGATACATGTAATTGTCAGTATGTAGGTTCAGAATCACTTCTATTTTTTCTTCATATATGGAATAGGCAGAATTTTGATCAAATTATTCACAATTAGTATATCTAATTTAGTGGTAGAGTTAGAGGGATGAGCAGTTACGTCGCCTAATCAAATTTTTGTAATAAAGGATGGTTTGAAATTCTAGTGTTGATTAAAAAAATTTTTGTGGGTATTTTTTTTTGCCCCTACTAACTAAATTTTTAGTTATTTCGCCATTGTACTTACAAAATTCTATTTCTGCCACTAAATTTTTATTAAAAAAAGAGTCAAAACTAAAATTTTGAACTCGTACCTTATATAAAACAAGATTTTTTAAGTTAATTTTATTTTAGATTTTGTGATAAGTAATAAGTTTGAACTATTTTCAGAACTAAATTAAAACTGACAATTTTTAAGGAAATGGCCAACAGTGAATCTAATCTTGAATAAGAGGGATGAATACGGCAATTTGTAGAAATCAATACCGCCAATTGTGATGCCTTTTTTCAGTTGCCATTTGCGGCTTGACTGGGCAGGCCCGAAGGATAACCCAACCCGAACCCGCGATTCTGCCGGCGAAGGAAGAAGAACATTGAGCATTCTCTCCAATGAATTTTTTGGTTAGCGTTTCACTCTTTCCATTTTTCCTTCTTCGAAATACTTTCACAAAGCTGTTCACTCTTTCAAAACTGCTATGCTTCTTTTGTTGAACAACCTGTATTTGTAGGAGAAGATAAAGATGAAAAAGAACGAACCGGAAAAACCTCGGCCGGCGCCGGTGCCGGTGAGCTGGATTGAGACTTCGGAATCCTTGTCTCATCATTACCAGTTCGAACCAGATGGTCAACTCACCGTAAGTCTCCTTCCATTCTTGTCCTTCTTTCACTTTTACTGTTTCATTTTTCAATTTTTTTTTTTTTTTTTGCTTTTTCCCGGGTAGCTTTCAATCTATTTTTAATTAATAACAGTTGTTTGCATATGTTTCATGTCGTGAAATCCAAAATTCGGCCGACCTGCTTAATGTATTTGTTTTAGTTATTTCTTTAGTTGCTGTTCCGAGTAATTGGTTTGGATTAGCATTTTTGGACACCTGAATGTAATCGGCTATGAAACTAGCACTGTACTTATAGAGTGATATCAATTCTAGACGAACGCAATTCAGGACATTGTTCCTTCCTGTGACCTAGAGCTAGAGGTTACCAACTTTGTTTTGAAAAAAGTTCTTCCTTTTTGTGTCTTCTGGCATGTGATTTTTTGGTTTAACTGCCTTGGGGATTTGTGCTCAAGCTGCCATTGATGCGAAAGTTTGCTTTGATTGAACAAATATCACATAGACCAAATAAACCTATCATTAGAGTGATCGTGGAGCTTAATTTATAATTCAATGAGCTTATTTTTCTTCTCTATTATCTGTTAATTTCTTCCTATGGATCAAACTGGAAATTCTTTATCCCTTTATGCAGGTGAAGATAGTAAATGATACTAGACCCGCTGCCCAAAGAGTGGCTGAATCCTTTCTGAATAAATTTTTCCCTTCAGGCTACCCTTATAGGTCAGTGAAATTCTGGTGGCATTTTTCATCTAACATATCTGCTCACTCTTTGTGACTTATTCCAGTTTTGACAAATTCATATTCCTTTTGCAGCGTGAATGAAGGATATCTCAGATACACACAATTCCGAGCTCTTCAACACTTTACCAGTGCCACATTGTCTGTGCTATCAACTCAGGTCTTTTTCGAAATCTCAAACTTTAGCACTATCCTATATGTTAATACGATGATCACTAAAGCCGTATGTATTCCACAGCAAATTTCTGTCTGTACAACTCGTGCATTGCATCCAGAAGATATATTTATCCCACACTCAATTTTTACTGTGCAAGTCTGTTTTAGGTTATGAAATCTAGTCGTATATCTTTGGTTTTGGTAGGAAATACTTTAAATGCTGTCCCAACTGCAGGTTTATATCTCAATAATCTTGCTCCTTGCAGTCACTTCTATTTGCTGCAGGATTACGACCCACCCCTGCTCAGGCAACTGCTGTCAGTTGGGTAAGATAATGTTTTATTGCTGCCCCTCTTGAGTTATGAAATCTTTTGTAACACATCATATAGGTTTGCTGGTTTTGGTTTGGTTTGAATTCTCTTAGCTTATTGCAATCGTGTCCAGATTTTGAAAGATGGTATGCAACACATGGGAAAACTCATATGTAGTAATCTCGGTGCAAGGATGGACTCAGAACCTAAACGATGGAGAATCCTGGGTCTGTTTCTTTTTTCTTTTGATATGAAATAAATCTGGAGTTATTGTTTCTTGTTTCTTTCGGCTCCTTGTCTTTTCCTGTATAATTTCTATTTGTCTAATTCGTTCACATTAACATGTTCCCATTTGACATGCTGCTTACGAAGATCTTCCTACTTGCAGCTGATGTCCTGTATGACTTGGGCACTGGATTAGAGGTGCTTTCACCTTTATGTCCACATTTATTTCTTGAAGTAGCAGGTCTTGGTAACTTTGCCAAAGTAAGTAGCAGAAACGTCAATTGGTTTTATCTATTGTAGTTTTCCCCTGGGATTCATGATGAACTGAGCATCTGGTATTTGGTTAAACAGGGAATGGCTGTGGTTGCTGCTAGAGCAACAAGATTGCCCATATATTCTTCATTTGCCAAAGAAGGCAATCTTAGTGATCTTTTTGCAAAAGGTGAGGCCATTTCCACTCTATTTAATGTCCTGGGAATTGGTGCCGGAATTCAGTTAGCTTCTACGGTGTGTTCGTCAATGCAAGGAAAGGTATAGTCAACTGTATTATTATGTAATTTGCATTCCAAAAAGTCTTTTGCTGGAAGTACATGTTTGTTCTCATCATAACTTGTATGTCACGTCTGTCCCATTGATGGGAGTTGTCAATTCAGATGAAAGAAGTAAAATTAATCCTGAAATGTGCAATGCAGCGAATAAGAAGCTACAACTTATATTGTTCTCATCTGTCTACTTTAAAATTCCTTGTTTATTAGGTTGTTTAGATCATGTTTTCTAGGTAATACCTGAAACCTGGCATTTACAATCCAGGCTAGTGAAACATCTAAGATTGTATGAATGCCTGCTGTTGCATCTTCAAGGTGTATGCATTACAAGTTTGGCTTTTTCCTCCTGATGCACCTAATTTGGGATTCCTAGGTTTAAATCGTGTGATGCTAGTGTAGGTAGGTATGAAAGAAAGAAATAGATGAAATAGGCTAAAGAAACTAAGACGCTTTAGGTGATTGTGCCAAAAAGATCAAACTTGCGAGATAGCATTAACATTTCTGTAGAAGGCTGGGAAATTGGTTTCCTGCTCAGAGTTTTAAACTGAACAGTTATTAAACATTTGGCATTCAAACTTGTGTTTAACCCTGATAATCCTAGCATGCTGCAGCTGCTGGTTGGGCCTCTCCTCTCAATTGTACATGTTTACAGTGTCTGTGAAGAAATGCGAGCTGCTCCTGTAAACACGTTAAATCCTCAGAGAACTGCAATGATCGTAGCTGACTTTATAAAGGTAATCTCTGGATGATCTTGTTGTTAGACCTCTCGAATGAGGCGTTCGTCCATTTTTATGCTTCCTATCATACTTACCATTTAACGGTCAATGGAAACAGGAAGGAAAGGTATCAAGTCCTGCTGACCTTCGATATCGAGAAGATCTATTGTTCCCTGGTAGACTAATAAAGGATGCAGGAAATGTTAGAGTGGGAAGTGCTCTGCACCAGGTAGTCAAGCCTTCCAAGCTGTATCAATTTAAAGAAATGTTTCCAGATGAGAGGTTTCTTCTAAACTTAGGAGCTAGTTGCACCAACTTGATATTGGAGCACAATGCCACTGGTGAAGATGCATTGCGAGGTTGGCTCGTTGCTGCATATGCTGCAGATATGGATAAATCTGTTAGTGATTCAAACGGAGTTGTTTTAACGGATGCGTATGCAAAGATGGACACTGTCTTCCCTCCATTTCTTTCCGAACTACAAGCGAAAGGGTGGCATACTGATCGTTTTCTAGATGGAACAGGAACTCGATTTGCTTTTTGACATATTCATTGTCAATCAGCTAGTTGATTTTCCTCGGAATGATGCGGCTCTTTTGGTTAGAAATTGGTGTTTCATTGTAAAATCTGTTGAGTTGTTTAGTCTTAGTGGCTTTTTTCCCTGGCCAGCAAACAGTGTTAACGAAGGGTAGTGCAGAGTTTTGCAGAGGTAGTCAAGTGTTCAACTTTCTTCTGAGTTTTTATTTTGCAGTTAATAATTTTCTATTTAGTTGCTTATGAAATGGATATGTCCTCTTATATTTGATGCGTCGTGACTGCATGTCTTTTGAAAGAGGAAACTGTGTTTGCCAATGCCTTTGCAGGAATATACCAGTCAGATTATGATTGAAATCGATAACCGCCTTTGAATAGTAGGTAGGGATCATTATATAACGGGAATATGGAATGGGACGAGTAGTGAATGACTATAGTTTTGGTGGCTGAATGATGTAGAGTTTAGACAAGGGTCCAATGAAGATGTTGGATCACAATGCTCTGTCAGGTGTCAATCACATAAGCCATACGTTCTTTGATTGAATTATTTTCATTTCCTTTTTACCGAATCAAGGTGTACTTCCGTTCCAAAATGATTGTCTGTTTATTGTAATATAAAAAACCGATGGCTCTGATTTATTCATTCTGTCAGTTAGTTAAAGCAAAAGAAAAATCTAAACCAAAATAAAATTCTTATAGTACTACTCTTTTGAAGATGCATAAGGTACTGCTATTTTTCCAACAGCAGACCTAAAAAAATGGACTAGTCCATGATATTCCACGTGCAAATTAACATATTCCAATAATTCCATCCCAAGGTCCCACACCTCCAATATACTACTAATCAATTGCGTGTTTTATAAACGCAAGCTACCTTTCAGTTGCAATATTTCCTGCTCTGAAGTTTGATGTAATTAGTGCATTGCAGTGATCATCTATGGGGAAAACTCCTTGCTGTGAGAAAATGGGATTGAAGAAAGGTCCATGGACCAAAGAAGAAGACCACATTCTCATCAATTACATCAATCGCCATGGCCATGGTAATTGGCGGACGCTTCCCAAACTCGCCGGTATCCATACTACTTCTGTCTCAAAATGATATTCATATTGATACGAAAGTAGTACCATTTGGCGATCCTAAACACTGAACTGATAACGTTACTGCAGGTTTATCAAGGTGTGGAAAGAGTTGCAGGCTTCGTTGGACAAATTATCTGAAACCCGGGATTAAACGCGGGAACTTCAGCAAAGAAGAAGAGGACACCATTTTCAAGCTGCATCAAACATTAGGCAACAGGTGAGACTGCGCCGGCTTAATTAAGTTCTTCCCAACAATCTTAACTTTAAAACCAATTTCAGCTCTCCCTTTACTCATTTGTTTAACATTAATACTGAAAAATTTAGCTAAAGTAGTACTTGATACATACCAAAATTCTCTGCACTGTTTATTACTCCCTCCGTCCCATAATTATTGTTCAATTTAGGTTTTCATTTTTAGTTCAAATTACACTAAAAGTGAAATCTCAAACTGGACAATAATTTTGGTACCGAGGGAGTATATGTTTCCGTTCTAAATGATAGTTGTGTTCCTTGAAATTTTAGGTTAGTTTGTCGCTCATTTGTTGTTGTTTTGTTCCCTGTTTTATTGTCTGCCCCTATGTGAGAATCAAAAAAGAGCACAAAAACTAGAGACATTAAAACAATGCAATCGATTTTCACGTGAGCCACTTATTAAATCATTCTTCCAGCAGCCCCACTATAAATAATTTGCAATTATACATATCCTTTTTCTCCTTTTTTATTATTGAGAATCCCTAAAATATTAAAATATTCAAGCACGAATTAGTCGTGTAGTTGTTTATTATCCTACAAATCCAATCGTATACTAAAAATCATCAAATTTGTTTGTCATGTCTCTCATGATCATGTGAAAATGTGGATCATGGATAGATATAGTGATATTTTAATTAGCCCTCTATTTTTCAGTCGGGTTGGGATGGCTAGACATAACTGTAATCTCTTAATCTCAACTTTCTAGTTTTCTATGTGGACATTTTCAGATGGTCTTTGATAGCAGCAACGTTACCGGGACGAACTGACAACGAGATTAAAAACGTGTGGAACACTCACTTGAAGAAGAGACTCCAGCATTGTTCTCCTTCTTCAACCAAACAACAACAACAAGAAGATGATGATGATCAAACTAGCAATAATAATATTAGTGATGAAACACTACCAGAAGCAGATGGCCATAAATTTGATCATCATCATCATCATCATCAACTTACAAATCTGCCTAACCCTAATACTAGTACAATTTTGGACCTGGATCATGATCAGGATTTCTGGTCTGACCAGATCATTCACCATTCATACCATTCTGAGGGTGATTCTGAGCACGGGCTTATGTTTCCACATTCTCAAGGATTACAGCATCAAGAACTTGATTATGATCTTGGGTTGAACACAAGCAGCAGTACTGAAGATGGCATGGACTTTTGGTCCGATCTCTTCACCTTAGAATAAGGGCATATCCTAGAATATTTGTGCTGTACGATACTACTACGTTTTCACTATCTTTTATAGGTGGTGGTCAAAATTTATAGGTTTTGTTTTTTGGAAAAATTGTAATTCTTATATATTAGTAAACTGCAAATTTGGTCTTTTCCTGCGCGACCATCAACCGCATTTAGAGACCGCGAATCAAAATTCTCATCTATGATCATACGCGGTCGCAACTTCCAGAATCATATTATTCGATAAAAAGATTTTGGAATTTCGTCAAAACTTTTGTGATTGAGAGGAATTCTTTCTTTGAATTGATCTTTGAAGTGAAAGCCCCGTACTTCTCAACTTACTTGCTCTCCTTTTCTATCCGTCTATCTTTAGGTGCTTCGGCCAAAAAAATTTCCAAAAAAAGATGCGGACAAAAATAATTTTTTTTCTATTTTTGGTGGACAAAACTAGTTGTCTCAATAGAATTGATTCGGATTTGGCAAATTCGAATGGATAGATTCGGATTTGGCAAATCCGAATCTACCCAATAGAATTGATTCATCACATAGTTGTAATAGAGGAGATTCGGATTTGCCAAATCCGAATCTAAGTACAAAATGGATATATTCGGATTTGGCAAATCCGAAACTAGATTTGTCTACACCACTTCGGGACATATATGTTTGTCCAGGTCCTTCCATTGAAGTAGTATTTTGCTTTCTGAATGAATTATTAAATCTACGGCCTCTATTTATAGAGTTGAGAGTCCATTGATTCACCACTACTCTAGCTTATAGGTTTGCTGCGGAATGGATTTTAGAGCAGCCACATGTTGCATTTTTTTTGTTTGCTTAGTCACTCCAGAGGTAATCTTGTAAGCTACTTGTCTAATCCCAGTGGCGGGGCTAGGATTTCACCAAAGCAGGGGCAAAAAAAAAATTTTGAAAAAAATTATGGATTAAAAGGTGTAAAATTTTTTTGCAGGAGCGAAATTATTATTTTTCAAAAATTTGTACTAATATTTTCAAAGAGCTCTTAATGAAATATTTTGGGTAGGAAGAGCGATTGCCCCTACTAGTCCTCCTCCCTCCGCCACTATCTAATCCTATTATGTTCTCGTGGACATGAGTTCCTGTCACATGTTTTGCCTAGTGTATTTACTCATCACTAGCCATAGGGAGTAGGAAAGCATTGTGCATTACCTACTTTGTCCAATTTCTGATTAATGACTCTATGGATTGAAACGATGATTTTAAGCTTGCTTAGTAAGCTATGTGTTTCATGACCACCATTTCAGCATTCCCTTTAACTTCTTTTCATGTGTATTTTCTAACTTTGCTGAATCAATATGCTAGGATCACTAAAGTGTTTAGTTCTATAAATAGTTATGAATGGTTAATCCACAACCTTACATGGAGCATGCATGGACATGCCATATATGTGCATTAGGTGGCAGCAAAAGACAAGTATAAAATTGATTAGTTGATAGTTTGCTATTGTACTACCTACAAATGACCAGGATTGCTTGCTCAAGAAAACCATTAAGTACTAAAAGTTAAATTTTTAAAAATTAAAACCATTTGTTTCATTATGCAATACACAAAGAGTTGAAAGTGTAAATATTTCCGTGGTCATATTCCGGATAAACTACGCTCTCTTCTGCACGTGAAAACGCGGTCGTTCGGAGCTCGTAATTGGTGGTTCTTTCCCAAATCGGAAGGACCTTGAAGCACCTCTGTTAATCTGCTGGGATTGTTTCTCAGAGTCAATATTAAAATCCAGTAAACATCTTGATTTGATTCCACGATTCAATCATGGCGACCGCCTCAGGTACAGTCTTTCATCTCTCTCCGTCATTTCATTTCTTCTGCGGTGAAAATTTTCAAGACCTTGATTTCATGAATCGATTTGTTCTGGTTATAGTTTTTGTTCTTCCTTTTATCTAATTCATGAAGGTGTTGTGTAAATTTCTGATTGAAAAATTAAAAATAAAAATCATTCCTTTCCCCTTTTGTTGCCGAGTCCGTCTTCTGGTTAATTGAAATGATGATTTGGGTATGTGGGTTCATTTTGTGCTTTGTTGGAAACCTGCAGTGGCATTCAAGTCTAGGGAGGATCACAGGAAACAACTGGAATTGGAAGAAGCTCGTAAAGCTGGGCTTGCTCCTGCGGAGGTCGATGAAGATGGCAAAGAAATTAATCCTCACATTCCTCAGTATATGTCATCGGCGCCTTGGTATCTCAATGCTGAGAGACCGGTATGTCCATTACTTGACTTTGATGCTTTCCTTTTCATCTTGGTGCTTCTCTTAGGGTTTGATTAAGTTTCATATCATGTCTCCCTTGTGCCCTAATGAATGTGAAATGGATCTGCTTTTGCTGTTTAGAGTTTGAAACATCAAAGGAAATGGAAGTCGGATCCGAACTACTCCAAATCTTGGTACGACAGAGGTGCCAAAGTATTCCAGGCTGAGAAGTTTAGGAAAGGTGCTTGTGAAAACTGTGGAGCAATGACCCACGATGCTAAATCCTGTATGGAGAGGCCTCGAAGAATTGGAGCAAAGTGGACTAACAAGTCTATTGCTCCCGATGAGAAAATAGAAACCTTTGAGCTTGATTACGATGGTAAAAGGGACCGCTGGAACGGATATGATGCAGCAACATATGCTCAGGTCATTGAAAGATATGAAGCTAGAGACGAGGCCAGAAGGAAATATTTGAAGGAGCAGCAACTTAAGCAGTTGGAGGAGAAAAATAACAAACAAATCAAAGAAGCTGGGGAAAGTGACGATGAGGATTTTGAAGATGCTTTGAAAGTGGACGAAGCTAAGGTTGATGAGAGCAAGCAAATGGACTTCGCAAAGGTTGAGAAACGTGTGCGTACCACTGGTGGAGGAAGCACTGGAACGGTTAGGTAAGCTGTCAGTTTTTCATCTTTTCAAGTTCTAGTGGTTTAGTTATTATGTAGATCCAATTAGTTACCTGCCTGTTAGAAGTGTTTTGCCTTTCTGTCTATACTTCAATTTTAGGTAATATGACTTCCACATGTATTGGTTAATGTTTTCCTCAGGAATTTGCGTATTCGAGAGGATACTGCAAAATATCTTCTTAACCTGGATGTCAATTCTGCCTACTATGACCCTAAAACTCGGTCTATGCGTGAAGATCCTCTTCCCGATATGGATCCAAATGAGAAGTTCTATGCTGTAAGTGTATTTTGAATTTGTGAAGCATACATGACTTGTTTGTTTTTGCCTGTTGTGTTTTTTTTAGTTCAGTGTTGTATTAACAGCTTGCCATTTAACAGGGAGATAATCAAAACAGACTAAGCGGTCAAGCTCTGGAGTTCAAGCAGCTAAATATTCACGCTTGGGAAGCATTTGACAAAGGCCATGACGTTCACATGCAAGCTGCTCCCTCTCAAGCTGAATTACTGTATAAAAATTATAAGATCAATAAGGAGAAGTTGAAGGGTCAGACCAAGGAAAGCATTGAGGCAAAGTATGGTAATGCTGCTGCTGTAGAGGAACTTCCAAAAGAACTTTTACTTGGTCAAAGTGAAAGAGAAGTTGAATATGATCGGGCTGGTAGGATCATAAAGGGTCAGGTATGCTGGAATTGATAGTTATTTACTTCTTGTGCTATTTTTTCCCCCTTCACCCCCCTCCCTCTCCACCTAAAATATCATGTGATCCCTGCTTGTCTATCTGCTAAAGGTCTTATTTGTTTGGTAATTTCATTTGGGATGCCTTATAATGTGGTACTTAATTATTTTGCAGTGTATTAAAAAAATCTGTTCCCAATTTGTTTGTTTCTTGTATTATTATTAGGTTAAGGTTAGAAGAGAGACTAAACTAGCACTGTTCTTCTTTTTGGAGTTTTTTTAAACGGCCTCATCTGTTTTGAATTCTATTTGTAGGAGGCAGTGCTTCCTCGAAGCAAATATGAAGAAGATGTTTACATCAATAACCACACGAGCGTCTGGGGGTCTTGGTGGAAGGATCATCAATGGGGCTATAAGTGCTGCAAGCAGACAATTAAGAACAGTTATTGCACTGGAGCTGCTGGTATTGAAGCAGCCGAAGCTGCTGCAGATCTCATGAGGGCTAACATTGCCCGAAAAGAGGCTGCTGAAGGTTGGTGTGCTTATTTGGTTTATTTTGTTTCGGGGTGTTAATTTTGACATCAGGTCATTTATTTTGGGGCTCTGAGTGTTTCTTTTTCTCGGGGTTCTTGAAGCTCTGCTTTGACGGGGTTATAAGAACAAAGTAAACATTTTCTAATAGATAGTGCCGTGGTTGTATTTAGAGAAGCATGCCCACCTGAGTAAATAAAATATCAAAGTATCTATTATTACACCTCTGTGAGACTTAGATTTGTCTGTTTTAAAGACATGGCTATTTAAATCTGATCGGCTGATCCGCACTATCACTAATTTTCCAGATGCGCCAGCTCCAGTGGAGGAGAAGAGGCTAGCCACTTGGGGAACTGATGTCCCTGATGATTTGGTTTTGGATGAAGGAAAATTGGCTGAAGCACTCAAGAAGGTGAAGAATATTCTTGTGCTTTTGTTTTCGGAAATGGAATTTCCATGTGTAACATGATATGTAACCTATATCTTTGTTGAGCAGGAGGATGCAAGGAGAAGGGAAGAGAAAGATGAAAGGAAACGGAAATACAATGTGAAGTGGAATGATGAGGTTGGTGTATGGTTCCCCGAATTTTCATTTTTCAGCTTCATTTGTTTGTTTGTATGTATATATTCATGGAGGTGTGGTTCTTATTGTTTTGTGTATTTCAGGTCACTGCTGAGGATATGGAAGCATATAGGATGAAGAGAGTGCATCATGATGACCCAATGAAGGACTTTCTGAGCTGAAATCATCACGAGATTCACCAGTGCGTGTTTATTGGTAGATTTTTTTTATAAAACCTATCATAATGTATGTCTGTCTTATTTCGTTCTGTTGGGAAGGCAGTGGCCAGGTACTAAACATGTGGCATCTTTGTGCCTAAAGCTGTGTCCGTAAAAGTCGAAGTCTGTTGTATAGTATGAGAAAAATGGTATGACCTAACTTGAACAGGGTTTGTTCTGTAGGCTGGTGCCTCTGTGTACTTGAGTTCTATAAATGGATTGGTTTCTGAAGGAGATGTGTTGGCCTGGAGTTAGTTGTTTGTGTGTTTGGGTATTCCAACAAAACTGAAAAATCCATTGAGCCTCTTCTGAAGCGCCTGCTCTAAGGTTTCTGATTTTCATTCGTCCGTTAGAGTAGAATTGTTGCAACATATTTTAGATAGACAAACAAATAAAATATGCACTCAACTCAAAATATGTATCTCAAAACTTACGAAGATGGTTCACCTTCAAAAACCTACTACAAAAGAGCATGCTTTATCACCATGCTTAAAATAAATTGCAATAATTCAACTCAAAATATAACTCAAAACTTACTAAGAAATTTTACCCTCGGATAACTACTACAAAGAAAATGGATCACCACCTTGAACCACCAGCACCTCCAAAGCCGGATCTGTCATCGGGTCGGCCCCATTTCCGAGTTTCAGGACCGTCTCCTTGCGATCGTTTAGGGGGCACATACTTTCTACGTGCGGGTGGAGTGGCCACAGGCTCTGGGTGTGCAGGAGGGGCTTCCTCATTCCTTCGAGAAGGGGGTACGTACCTTGAAGGGGCAACAGGAGGAGGGGCTTCCTCTTTCCTTTGGTTCTCAATTTCTTCAATCTTTCGCGCTTCTTCAAGCTTCCTGGCTTCCTCCTCAGCGTCACGCAGTTTCCTTTGCCTCTCCTCCTCAAGTCTCAGATAAAATATCATCTTTCTCCGGACCGTCCTATCCTGTTTCCGTGCTTGAATGATGTTCAATTTGTATTGTCTCTCATTTCTTAACCGGTTGAATTCAGCTTCCCTTGGTCCCACAACTCTTTCCTGGTATATTCTCTTGTTCTCCAACATGCGCTCAAGCCTGCTCTTCTCCTTAAGATCACCTGCATGGCGTTGTCTGCTCAACTCAATCTCTTGCTGTTGCTCGCGTTCGTGATGAGCAGCCTCTACCACTATTCGCTGTTGAAAGGCAGCTTCTACAAGGGTTGCCGACTCTTCCCTTTTGGCTCTCTCCAAATGATCCTCCGTTTTAAAGAGTTCCAGTAACTTTTTCTCCTTTTCTTGACTCTCCCTCTGTTTCTGCAGAACTTGGTTCTTTTCTCTCTCCCTCTCTTCTTTTTCCTTCTCTTCTTTTTCCTTAAGCAAATTCTGATGCTTCCTCAACTGACGCTCAGTAGCAAGCTTCTTTTGGTCTGCCTCTTCAATAATCACTTGCTCCTTCAACTTCTTTGAATCTTTATCTTTCTCTTTCTCCATCTCAATGAGTTGTCGCTCTTGGTCCACTTTGCGTTGCTCAATTATGCACTTACGAGCTAAAAGTCTTTTGTGCTCCTCTTCCACAACCTCTGATAAATTAAGAAGCAAATTTTTCCCTATCTTGTGAGCTTTCTGCTTTGAAGGATAGATCAGGACGCTGGCATTGCTCAAAGATTCAGCAAACTGGGTCAAGTGATCCATTAGGTCATCTGATTCTAATTTTTGTTGACCAAAGGAAACAACACCCTTCAAGTGATTAACTTTCACTGCAATAAAATTGTGTTTCACAGCATCAGCTGACAGCTTCTCGATGAGAGCAAAGTCATCGAAGAACGAGATCATCTTGGATAAGTGATCAATCTTAATTGTTTGATAAACTTGTGACACCTGCCGCAACAACCTCACTGTGGCCATCTTTTCGAGCGCAGGAACATATCGACTCATCTGGATTTCTGAAACAGAAGGAGCCGAATAAAGTGTTACCCCAAGCTCTGAGATTTCAGCCAACAGTGGCTGTACTTTTGTTGCCAAATCCAAAGGAATAAACTCGTCTTCCAGCAGATGGTAAAGATCCTTTACTTCTTGAGTGACACGTGACAGTACCCCTTTCGATTCCAGCTCTGCAAAAAGTCCGGCCCGAGAAAGCACTTCGTGGCTGTCAGATTTGTGTTCCACATCAAATCTAATAATGCTGGCCATCTTCAGATTCTTCTCTTTCTCAAGCTGAAGCTCCGAATGAGATGCACTACCACCGTGTGAATGGTGGTCATAAGGAGGAACTGAAAGTGCAGCTAACACAACAGAGGATGCTATCAACTGTAAATCCCTCTGGCTCAAGTTCTTCTTAAAACTCTTTTGGATGGTAAAAAGTTTGAGCAAAGCATAAGCATGACCAAGCTGACTGGAAGATCTCCAAAATATTTCAGCCATCCTGGCATAATAAACCACCATCAATGAAGCCTTGGGAGTTTTTCCCACCATGGACATTAGTCCATGAATATCTTCAACAGAGCGAAAAGTCTCCTGCCAGAGGTGCAACTCGGTAGCAACATTCAACTGTTCGAACCGGGTATTCAGATACAACTGCAAGGTCTCAGGGAGAGACACATCAGGCCAATGACGATTATCCTTCTGGTCCTCACTGTACTTGACAAAATTTGCAAGATGATTCCGAATTGTCTCGCACAATCTTCTAAACTCTGCAGTTCGATTGTGCTGTCTACAGAACTGAAAGGCGCGGCGAGCAGTAGCCGCGTAAAGCTCCTCTAACATAGAGTTGTTCTTCAGAGTTTCCAACACTGTTCTGTAAGCCTCAAACAAAAACTTCAACCCTGAATATTTATAACTCAAGTTAAGATCATGGTCAGAAGTTCTGTAAGCCTGAAACAATAACTCCAACCCTGAATTTTTATGACTCAACATAAGATCATCATCAGGTTCCAGGCCTACTTGTGCCAGGGAAATTTCAGCCTTTTTGGTAGCCAAATCCAAGAATTTCTGAATCACAGATTCCAGGGAACTGATGTTGACTTGCTGGCAGACGTTGCGGTATTGAATCAAACCATCTTTCGCAAACCAAACCCTCTCCAACTCAACACAAAGCTCCACATATAAGAACATGAGCTTCTCCAGGGGAATCTGCCATGATCGAAACTTCCTGCTGGCAATTATTACGTCATGAAGCCCTTTAAGCGCTTCTTCCTTTTGGCCAACGTTTATTAACCCTTCTGCACGATTCAGTGCAGTTTCAGGCTTGACGAAATTCGCCATATTTCACAATTGATGATTGATGATTGATGAAGTACGGAGCGCCTCTTTCTGTTTTGCGGCAATGCTTTGAGATTTTTCTTTGTTACACAAATAGGACGACTTTGTGTATATGTATATATTGTATATTTATATAGTAGAAAGAACTAAACTACGGGAAACAATCTTATTCCTATTCTGAATCTAATTACCTTTTTATTTCATTTTACTTTTTTTCTTATTCTAGTACGATTGTGAAAACCTAACATCCGCAAGACCTAATTATTTTTCTTCTCACGGCTGTTTATCTGCTAGGGTTTTGCACTGTCAAAATTTTTTAAACACAATTAAGATGTTTATACCAATATAGTAAAAATAAATAAATTACGAGTAATAAAGAATCTGCAGTAAAAATTGTTATTGCTTCTGGAAAATTTAGGGACTTAAAAGTTCACTTTTCAATACTTGGGGACTTGGTTTGTCAAATTAAGGACAAATTATAAAGTCGGTGGGATTCCTATAAACCGCCTTAATAATACTACAAGTAGTATTTGGAAACTTAAAATCCGCGCGTCTTAAATATTTTCCTTCTTACAGTTCTGTTCATCTGCTAGGGTTTTCAGTGACAAGTTTGTACAATTCAGTGGAAATTCTTGCTTTTAATTCTACCATTCAATCATGGCGACCGCCTCAGGTACAGTCCTCTTTCCCTCTCGATGGTTAGATTATTCGATTTTTGCCGTTTATAGTTTTGTTATTCCTCTGGTTCACGAGGATTTTCCATTAAATGTTCGGTCGAATATGAATTTGTGATTGAGAAAGAAGAAGAATAGGTCCTTTTGTTTTCCCTTTCCCCCTAATTGGTCCTGTCGTTGAATGAATTGAGTATTTATTAGATTTGTGGTTGATTCTGTATTTTGGTGGAAATCTACAGTGGCGTTCAAGTCTAGAGAGGATCATCGGAAACGGCTGGAATTGGAAGAAGCTCGAAAAGCTGGGCTTGCTCCTGCGGAGGTTGATGAAGATGGAAAAGAAATTAATCCTCATATTCCTCAGTATATGTCATCGGCGCCTTGGTATCTCAATGCTGAGGGACCGGTATGTCCAGTCCACTTCTATTTTGACTTAACTTGATGCTTTGTTTTCATTCTGGCTGTTTTTTATTTTTTTTTAATAGGGTTTTATTTGATTTTAATATCATATCTCCTTTTTGTTTTTTAGAGTTTGAAACATCAAAGAAATTGGAAGAAGTTAGATATCATTCCCAAGAACTGGTACGATAGAGGTGCCAAAGTATTCCAGGCTGAGAAGTTCAGGAAAGGTGCATGTACAAACTGTGGAGCGATGACCCACGATGCTAAATCCTGTATGGAGAGGCCTCGTTCCATTGGAGCAAAGTGGACTAACAAGGCTATTGCAGCCGATGAGAAAATAGAGACCTTTGATTTTGATTACGAAAGTAAAAGGGACCGCTGGAATGGATATGACACCGCAGCATATGCTCAGGTCATTGAAATGTATGAAGCTAGAGATGCTGCAAGAAGGAAATATGTGAAGGACCAGCAGCTTAAGATGTTGGAGGATAAAAATAGCAAACTAAACAAAAAATCCGGAGGGTGCGATGATGAGGATTTTGAAGATTCTTTGAAACTGGACGAAGCTAAGGTTGATGAGAGCAAGCAAATGGAATTCGCAAAGGTTGAGAAACGTGTGCGTACTACTGGTGGAGGGAGCACTGGAACGGTTAGGTATGTTGTCATTCTTTTATTCTATTAAGTTCTAGTTTCTGCAAGAACCCTCGATTTCTTTGTCAGGTGGTTTAATCATGTAGAACCAGTCAGGTTGCCTTACTGTTAGGAGTGTTTTGCTTTTCTGTCTATACGTCAATTTTACACAATATAAATTCCACATGCATTGATCCATGTTTTCCCTCAGGAACTTGCGTATTCGTGAGGATACAGCGAAGTATCTTCTTAACCTGGACGTCAATTCTGCCTACTATGACCCTAAAACTCGGTCTATGCGCGAAGATCCACTCCCCGATATGGATCCAAATGAGAAGTTCTATGCTGTAAGCACCATTGTATTTCCAAATTTTGAAGCATACTTGAATAGTCTACTTTTACCTGTTGTTCCTTCGAAGTTCAATCGAATTAACAGGGTGCTTTCTATCAGGGAGATAATCAAAATAGACTTACCGGTCAGGCTTTGGAGTTCCAGAAGCTTAATGTTTATGCTTGGGAAGCATTTGACAAGGGCCATGATGTTCACACACAAGCTGCTCCTTCTCAAGCTGAAATACTGCTTAAGAATTTTAGGATCAATAAGGAGAAACTGAAGGGTCAAACAAAGGAAAGCATTGAGGCAAAGTATGGCAATGCTGCTGCTGGGGAGGAACTTCCAAAAGAACTTCTACTCGGTCAAAGTGAAAGAGAAGTTGAATATGATCGGGCTGGTAGGATCTTGAAAGGCCAGGTATGCTGGAATCAGCGGTTATTTTGGTTTTTCGGTTATGCACCCCCCTCCTTGCCAGTATTCATTTGTTCCTACTCTATGTGAAAGATTTCCTGATCCCTGCTTGTCTATGTTATGAGGCTTATGAGTAGTTGTCTTTGCTTTTTGTATGTCTGTTTCTATTTGCTTTTTTCTTGCATTATCCTCAGATTAAGGTTTGCTTAGCATAGAAGAGAGACGAAACTGGCTAGCCATATTGTCGGAGTCTTCTTATACCGGCCTAATCTATTTTGAATTCTATGTGTAGGAGGTAATCATTCCTCGAAGCAAATATGATGAAGATTCTTACATTAATAACCACACAAGCGTCTGGGGGTCCTGGTGGAAAGGTCATCAGTGGGGCTATAAGTGCTGCAGGCAGACACTTAAATTAAGTGTATGCACAGGTGCTGCAGGTATTAAAGCAGCTGAAGCTGCTGCAGATCTTATGAGGGATAATATTGCTCGAAAAGAGGCTACTGAAGGTTGGTATAATTTTTCTGTTTTTTGTGCATTAAGGTGATAATTTTGACATCAGTAGAAAAGTTTTGGAGCTCAGTATTTATTTTTTATTGGGGTTATTGAAGTTCTGCTTTGAGGGGGTTAAGCGCAATATGAGGTTTTTTTTTTTAATAGATAGTGTGGTTATGTTTATTGAAGTATGTGCTCACGAGAGAATGAATCTACTATTTTAAACTTCTTTAGAATTTGGTTTGTCAGATGGCAATTTGTCCTGAGTTTCTGTTGTTTGTCTATAGTTTCTTTCTTTATTTATGATCCTTCATCTCATGAATTGAACAGATACAAGAGCTCCAGTGGAGGAGAAGAGGTTAGCCACTTGGGGAACTGATGTCCCTGATGACTTGGTTTTGGATGAAAAGAAAGTAGCTGAAGCACTAAAGAAGGTAAAAATTATACTTAAGCGTTGTATTTGGAAATGGATTTTCGAGTATAACTTGATATTTAACCTGTATCTCTGTTGAGCAGGAAGATGCAAGGAGAAGGGAAGAGAAAGATGAAAGGAAGCGGAAATACAATGTGAAGTGGAATGATGAGGTTTGTGCATTGCTCTCCAATTTTCAGCTTCATTTGTTTGTTTGTCTGTTTGTTTGCTTACTCATATGTGATCTTATTGCTGTCTGTATTTTAGACCACTGCTGAGGAGATGGAAGCATATAGGTTGAAGAGAGTGCATCATGATGATCCAATGAAGGACTTCCTCAGCTGAGGTTCACCATCAGTGCTCGTTGAGACCTTATTATGAGAATTGAGAACCCATTGAAGAAGTTCATAGTAGAGTTAGATAGAATGTAATGGTTTATGGAAGATGTTTATTATGTAGGCTGTACATAGATTAATCTACGCCTCTGTGTGCTTTCAGTATGATTTTACAAGACACTAATTTTGTTATACTATTCATATCTTTCTTTCATTCCGAAGCAAACTACTTGGTACACAAAGGAGAACTTGAGTTGCAAAATGAGTTGCTACAAGTGACGAGCGAGCCTCCGCTCCTGAAGCATCATGTCTGCGCGAAATTTATTTATGAATTCCTCTGCTCTCTCGTTTATCCCCTTCATCTGTTGTGGTGATTCCAATACCAGCGATTCCCACATATCATCTGCTGAATTCGTTGTAGGCTCGTCGAGTTTTCCCTTTCCTTTAAACAGCGCATTTCCACTGTTATCTCGTCGATCAACAGACACTGATGAAGATTGACATATTTCCTCCTCCTCCTTGTACAGCAGTTTTGATGCTGCAGCCTCCAAGTCTGGGGGCAGGTACTCTTGAACTGTCGAAACTGCAGGCTCGATAAACAGCTGATCGATATATACAGCAGAAGGCCTTTGCTGGAAGCAGTAGGAGTGGTAATGGCGCGTTCGTGTAGTCTTCTTAGGCTTGAATAGCTTGCGATGGATACAAAAAGCAGGCCAGAAAGATCCTTTTGTGCTCGTCTTCCGGACAAGAGTACACTGCCTTTTGGAAGTTGTTCTGATAGTTTTGGAATGATGAAACCTGGGAAACTTGGTCTGCAGCTTGCGAGTGAAGACCCTCCAAGCCTTCCTTGTGGGCAGGAATTTGTTGAGCTTCAAGCTAGACATAGGAAATTGAAAAGAGGAACTAAAGAGAAATTAAATAAGGTGAAAACCATATGAAGCCCTGTGTTCACTATAAATTCTAAACGCTAAGTTTGTGTGAGGGTGCCAAAGTGTGCGTACATTTGCCGCAGAGTAACAACATTTAGGCTAAAAAGTTGGCGGTTTTGATGCTTTTACATGTGGTGGGCTTTTGGAATTTCTGGAAAGCGTTTCTTTCCATACATTGTTATTCTGCTTCTTTATCCAACTTGTTATATCTTAAGATTCTTTTCCTGTCTTTTCAGCCTTGTAGAACTTCTTTACCTCTAAAAATTCTAGATTTCCAGAATCAAATGACAGCAGCCCTTGGGGACCAGAGTAATCTTGTAGGAGACGAATATGTATGGAAGAAAACAAGTGAAGAATGATGCGCCTATTCTGGTCGTTTTAGGATACCTCATCATCTATCTATCCAGGACTAAATATAATAAAACAAATGCAAAGTTAACTTTTCTTTTCCCATTTGGCCATCATCATATGATAAATTTCTCCCTCTTCACATTCATTTTTCTTTGATTAATTACTGAAGCTAAATCTACTAACTTTTCATTTGATTCCTACTTTTTGCACCTTAAGCTAGGGATTAAAAATTTAAAATAACGAACACAGTCTCTTTCGAAATGCAATGGGTATGTTGTTGTCGACCATAAACCTTATTATACCCATATGTAGAAATCCCTCAAAAACTCGTACTACTTCCGTCCTATAATTATTGTCCAGTTTGAGTTTTCATTTCTAGTTTAAATTACACTAAAAATGAAATCTCAAACTGGACAATAATTTTGGGACAGAGGGAGTACTAAAAAAAAAAAACTAAGCCAAAATGCGATTCCCTTGACAAGGAAAATTCCAGCTGATCAATCTTTCAGTGGATTCATAACCACTCCGGTAAACAGAACCAATCCAGATCTATCCTCTCTGATGATGAACATGAAAGGATGATTAGTCACAAAAGTCTTCAATTCCCGCACGATCACCTCGGAATCTAGCGAAAAACCCATGTCAGTCACAGCTACTGCCTCTGTTCCTTCCTCATTCACTTCAACAAACACTCTTTGAACAATGCTTGGAAAGAAGGGATGCCCTGCCTCCTCGAACATCTCCGTCATATCTTCTTCTTCATCCATGAACGGAAATCTTTATGTTTCTGAGGGTGTAATAGAATGTGAATCTAGGTATCCAGAGTACATCAAGATAAGTCTTTTTCAGTTCAAAATCAAGCCCTTTTGAGTCAAACTTTTCGAGTAGATTCTGCAAGCCATCTACCTGTTTTGGGAGGATGAATTGCATTGAGAATGTGGGTGCAGCATTCTTCTTGGGTTTCTGATCCTTGTTTCCTGTTTGATACGGGATTTCGAGGACTTTGAAATCCTCAGAATGATCCGTACCGATAGGAAACTGGGCTAGTCATGAACACGACGTCTGGAATCTTGTCTCCATTGTCAAGGTAGAAATCCCTTTCTTCACTGCATTCAGCATCGAATTCATCAAACCAAGTTCCTTTGAAGTAGAGCACATTTGCGAGAATTACAGAGGTCAAAGGTTTAATTTCTTCAATGATGCCTCCAAAACGGCCCCTGCTCTGTGACTCCACTCATGAGTTAATTTCCTTCACAGCTTCCTCGGGCTGACCACCAAAGTCTAGGAAAAAACAGTCCACATCGAATTTTGAACTATTTTTTGAAAACTCAAGGTGAACTATTTTCTAACTATTTTCTTGGAACAAATTGATGTAAAAGTGAAAACCAAACGTTTTGGGACAAAAATTATTAAATATTGAATGCAAAATCATTCCATCCTGTACTAATTATCTACCTTGTTCAAAAAATACTAGTACAACGAACACTATTATATTTGTATAGGATATATAAATCAATTTTTTTGGAGTTACATCCGTCTCAAAATAATTATCATTAAATATTGAATGCAAAATCATTCCATCCCATATGAATGATCTACCTTGTCCAAATATACTAGTACCAGTAACAAATTATACTACTAATACAACATATGAACCATTTTTTTGGGTTGTAAAAATAAGTCAATACCTGATTGACGAAGTCATGGATCGATGTTGGGGCGAGATTTAAAAGTATCCGTAATGCATTTCTGGTAGGATTCTTTGAAACTGAAACGTTTGTCAACCCAAACTCCGGTCGCGAACGATATCTCCGGGCAGCCTCCGTTGCTTTGACCACTATTAGCAATTCGCGTAGCAGCTGAAAACCTTGATTTCAATTCTTCCAGGTTCTCCGATCCGGCAAACTCAAGGACCCGATCCAACAAGGGTCCGGAACATCCCACGGCTATCCAACGACGGCGGCGTTGTCGGCGTTTGCCCCGCGGGTTTTGACGTTCTCGAGCAAAGCATTGTCGGCCAACCTCAGGCAAGGGTTCGTCAACGTCGTTGACCGTTCTGGTGAATAATCAAAGGACATGATTTAATGATCAAAGTTGAACAAATTATTCGATGTAGGTTAGATTTTGATCGAGTGCAACCCGTACGTGTTTGTAGAAAAACCCTACAGGAAAACCACGCTTATGTATTCGCATAGTATGTACAGTTTTCACACGTTTCGAATCCGGATTAGTCACCAATGATTTCAGACACCCGATGTGTAATATATAAAAAAATAAAAAATGTAGAATTCTATTGGCCTAATATAAAATCGAATTTTGAGTCAATAAAATAATCGAATTTTGAGTCAATAAAATATTTTATTTTATTTGTTTTTTGGTCTGTGAAATTAAGTAAAACTTTTTTTTTAAAAAAAAGAGTAAAACCTTATGACTTTAAATTAGAGAAATGTTTTACTTCACTGTATTGCTTTACTGTTGTTTAATAAAATAAATTATTTTTCTAATTTCAAAAAGAATATTGAAACTATGTATTACAACATGATGAAACTACAAATAATGATACATGACTAACTCATTACTCACTCGTTGATTATGATAAGTGGGTAGAAAACAATTACAAAAAAAAAAAAAAAAAACAAACGCCCTTTTATCTGCATTATATGTATATCATTGCTTCAAACATTTCATTTATAAATCCAAGTATCATTAAAACAAGTACAAGCCAGTATCATGCCGGGTGAAGTCGACCTCTATATAGACGATTACTACTTAATTGTATTATGTCATTACATGCAACATACAATTTTTTTGTGGAAGTTTAAAAATATTAGACAGGGTTGATGAACATTCAATTACGATTGCTTTGTTGCACTAAAAAGTAAAATATAAAAACATGTGTTATCATCCTTCTCTATCAACTTCATTGCTTTGTTTTCCATTCCTTCTTCTCGAATGCCCAAAAGCGCCAATTCATTTTTACCTCAAAGCAAACATGCATCCATAACAATACGGATGGATCTATATTGGAAGGCCCGGAGCTAAAGAGTTAATGTTTGCAACTCCACTTTCCTATAGGCCCAACAAACAAGATTACAAACAAGGGGAAAAAAAAAATAAAGAAAAAGCTGCAAAAATCACCGCTTGATGGAGGTGGAAAAGAGAGAGGGGAGAAGGTAGGGAGATGACAGCATCCAAACCGCTGAATCTAACAAGGATTTCAGCCAACATTCATTCAAATTTATTTCATGGCAAGCCAAGTGTTAGGTTGCATGCAGCTTCATCCTCTCCAAAAAACCAACACGTCAAATCTGATGATCAAATCCAAACTCCTTAGGTGTCAAAAATGGACACATTTCTCATGCAAAACACAGCTCTTCCCCCTTTGCCACACGGCTTCCATTCTCCACTTCCACCGTCTGCTCTTCCCATTATATAAACACCCCTTTTACCCCTTCTTTATTTCCTCATCTCTTTATACTGATCTTTAATCTCATTTTCCTCCTCTCCCATCTTTCTTTCTTTGAAGTATACAATGGGAGCTTTAAAGCTTCTGCTTGCCTTGTTTCTAACAGTTTTTGTGTCAGCGGCAATTGGGCTGAGGACTCCTCAGCTCAGTCAGTCTCAGCAATGCAGGCTTCAGAGACTGACTTCCAGTCAGCCTTCTCAGCGATTTGAGTCTGAAGGCGGTCACTTTGAGTTATGGAACCAGAACGAACAGCAATTCCAGTGCGCCGGCGTTGCGCCGATAAGGGTCACCATCCGCCCTAATTCCGTCCATCTCCCTAGCTATCATCCTACTCCAAAACTGGTTTATGTAGTCCAAGGTAAACTAAAATCAATCATCATCAATGTTTAATTTTTGACATGGAACTAAGTTATTATAAGTTTTTTTTTTTTTTTTTTCCTTGTGTTTCCAGGCAGGGGATTGATGGGACTACACGTTCCTGGATGTGCTGAAACATTTTCTTCATACTCCCAACAACAGCAAGGCCAGCAACAACAACAGCCATGGGAGCAACAGGGTCAGCAAGGTCAGGAGCAATATCCATGGGAACAGGGTCAGGGTCAGGGACAATTCCAGGGACAACAATCTGATCAGAACCAGAAAGTGCGGTACATTCGTCAAGGGGATGTTATTGCAATTCCTGCTGGTGCAGCTCATTGGTGTGCCAATCATGATAATCAACAAAATCTAGTTGTTGTTTCCGTTAACGACCTCAACCATGTTCAAAATCAGCTTGACCAGAACCTCAGGGTACTAACAAAAAAAAAAACAGGGTTTCAATCTCAATCTGGTTACTCTTGATTTCACTCAAAAAGACTACTAACTAGTTTGTGGGTTTGTTGATTTACAGGTGTTTTACATAGGAGGAGGACAACAACAACAACAATTCGGACAACAGCGAGGACAACAAGGACAACAACAGCAACCTGGACAACAATGGCAGGGACAACAGCAGCCACAATTCGGAAACATTGTCCGTGGATTCGATTCAGAACTGTTGGCAGAAGCCATGAATGTTCCAGTTGATACCATCAGGAAGATGCAGAGGGAAGACGAGAGAGGATTCATCGTCAGAGCTCAGGGATTGGAACGGATCATTAGGCCAACCAAGCAAGAAGAACAACAACAATGGGGAGGCCAAGGAGGACAACAACAACAGGGAGGACAGGACAATGGGTTAGAAGAAAGCTATTGCACATTGAAAATCCACACCAACGTCGACCAATTCGGCGAGGCCGACGTTTACACGAGGCAGGCCGGAAGGCTGACCGTGGTTGACAGGCACAAATTGCCATTCCTGAACTACATGGACATGAGTTTGGAGAAAGGACAGCTTCACCCAAATGCACTGATCAGCCCACATTGGACAAAAACAGGGCATTCCATCATTTACGTCGTCCGGGGAGATGCTCAGGTGGAAACCGTGAATTACAATGGCCAAGCCATCATGAATGACCGGGTGAACCAGGGCGATATGTTTGTTGTTCCTCAGTTCTTCGTGTCGACTTTCAGGGCAGGGCAGAACGGGTTCGAGTGGGTCGCCATCAAAACAACGGGTAACCCGAAATTGAACCCGGTTTCGGGTTACACATCCACTATCAGGGCCCTGCCTCTTGATGTCCTCACCCATTCTTATCAGATTTCTCCGGCCGATGCTCAGCAGCTGAAGCTCAACAGCGGTGGCCACTCCATTCTCTTGCCTTCTTCCCAGAGTCGACAGGGACCCTATTAGTAATTATAGGGACTGTTTTTCATTGTCGATGTTTGTAATAATTATGTCAAAAATAAGAGAGAAATTATGAATGAGAGAGCCTTTGATTACTCTTCTGTTTCAGTGTCTCTTAACTTCTTTGTTTGTGACTATTATGTTGTAAGCATTTCTTAATAAAAAGGAGATGAGAGTTTGTAACTATTCTCCTAATTCAATGACAAACTTGCAAGCAAGTTTAGAAGGGTCAAATCCAAGTGGATAACAATGTCAGTGGACTATGATGCAAGAGATTGACCATTTTGTTAAAAGGACTTCCTTGATCAGATGATATTTAGAGAGAAAAAAGCAGCTTACGCATTGGTAAATCGGTTGGTTTCAACTGTTTAAGAGCTTTGATGCATGTTAGAAAGCCAATTCACACACTCAGATATGATCAAAAAAAAAAAAAAAAAACAATCCAATTCAGCATTGGAGTATCAAATAGTTAAATGGGGATTTAACAAAGCTACCCCCATCTTAGCCATTACATTCATATTTAATCCTCCGTAGTCAAAAAGAAAGGATAAGATTAGAATCCAATTGCCTCGGCTGAAGGATTAAAAATGAAAAAATAATTTCATTTTTATTGTAATAATGTTACAGCTCAGAATTGAGAGAACACTTGAATAGCATACTCGATCAAAAATGCTGCGGAAATACAGTCAACCTATAAATGAACTCCCTATTCCCGTCATCAAAGGGTTTTCCGCTCCCTAAAACATGCCTACCCTGGCAAACAAGCTTCGACCGCGACATAAGGTTTGCCACCGGAATCAATGCAAGGCCATCAAATAAGGGCCTGCACACCAAACTGTTGCATTTCTCTAAGCCTCCATACTGGGTGTAAGGCATCCTCTCCAAGTTCCTCCACCGGTATTTGCTGCAATGCCCAGTGATAAAACACGGTTTTGATTGTATCCTGATTTGTCAACACAACACATGAACTCATCAACAAATGCAATGAACTATTCACTCGCATCTACCACAACTAAAGCCAATGACAGTTGCAGAATTCAGCATCCTAAAACTACACAAAATTACCCAGAACCCCTACCTTTCCTCCTTCTCTAATTTCCCCATGTCTGTCACGTACACAATGAACCTCTTGTGTTCGGAACTGCATAGTAACCAAACTAATAACATCAGCATTTACTATGAGCAGAAGTGAAAATATACAGGATGAATTTGAAACAACAGTCTACTTCACTGTCACTTTTGCGAAAAACTGAAAACAGGAACCATCAAAAGAAGGGAAAGGAAAAGTTCGTACTCCCACTATTATTATAGGAGTGTCTCCCATCAGTTTCACCTCCCTTACATCCACCTCCGATATATGCAAAATCTGCGAAAATATAAAGTAAACCAGTTAAGAGCCTTTAACTTTCAAAGGAGATAAAATAATACAAATATGAAATTCAAAGAATGAACAGAAGGGAAGGCCCAATATCAGTTTTCCAAAACAGTTGCACAAACATGACTTGAAGTCAATAGTGGAAGTTATTTCTCTACCTTGTGCTCAATAAATAAATCCTGGCTTTGAAAAGCTCGATGCTCGGCCTTGCACCGCTCAATCAGTTCAGGTGTACAATAAATATTTAGAGTTTCAGCATCAGCCTGTAAATGAATGCAACAGAATATAAACACATTTGTGACATTATAAGCATTACAAAGGAGCCGGGAAGTTCACATTTTTCTCCCCTCTTCCTTTAGTCAGGAAATGGGAATAACCTCACCTTGAAATAAGCATTTAGAACTGGTCTAACCCAATCTTCCACATCCGCAACGAATTCTGGCAGACTAAAATTCCTGCATAATCATTTTCAAATTCCTTTGAGAAAGAGAAAGGAAGCGAGAAAAAAAGGGAAAGAGGGAGGGGGCAGGGGTAGAAGAATAAGAAAATAAATGACACAGGAAAATTTCATACGGATCTCGTATTTTTATTTCCTTCGTTGATGTTGCAACATCTGTTTCTCCAAATACTGTGTCCGAAAGACTGCCACATTAAGTAGGTAACATTAACACTCTAAACACCAAGTGCAACAATGCCAACAAGAAACAAGGATAGAGAACAGTACTACAGCGTACTTCTGAATTTTGTGGACAACAGGACTGTCAGAGGTCTCGTACCAGTCCCTCACATTTTCTGCAATCTGATACCACAATATATGAGGTCCAATCACAATTTGGAAATGCAGTAAAGAGCAAATTTTATACCTCAACAAACTAAAACTATTGATCTAAAGGTACATGGCATTCATTTTGATTCTCATAAAGAATAATCTTGGATTTAACTAGTCTCGCGACTGATAGTCAAATCATAATAACACCAATTGAAATGCCTCTACAACATACATTTAATCATTCAGAGGTTAGATGGCCTACATTCTTTATCAGTTATCTCTACGAATCCATTATGACCAGTAATTAGGAATGAAAAGAAGGTAACCATCTCCTAAACGTCATCTACCACCCATGGCTCCGAACGAGTACATAAACATATATAACCAAGAAATCATCATGTAGTAAAATGCAACTGAGAAAAATTTATAGTCCAAGTAACTAACCTCCTCGGCTGGTTCACTTAACCCTTTAGCTTTCCTATATATTGAAGAACCACGCAACTGATACAGAAGCAAGTCAAATACATCAAAAATCATAAATGAGAAGCAACCACTTCAAATATAAGCAATTCGAAAAAGTATACCTTATCCATAATATCATCCAATTTTTGCTCCAATTTTGATTTGGGTACGACCACAATATCGGTCCTACTGCTTTTTTCGACTTTAACTGAAGATTTGGCATTCGGGTTGCTACTATTGAGGTGCCTTCTTTTACTTGTCTTGCCTGTCAACTCATCCTTTACAATGTCATAACCCTTCTTCACAATGCCAATGGGCTTTGCTTCCTTTACTTTCTGAAATGCCATAGATGCTCCGAGCTTGATCTTCCCGAAAAAGCTTTCTGCCTGATCACCAGGCCCAGATTGCTGATGCTGCTCTTGCGTTTTTCCTTCTGCAAATGTTGATTCAGCTCCACTCTTCTCAGAAGCTCCAGTAGATCCAGAAGACTCTTGTTTTGAAAATCCAAAAGAATCCTTCACCTAAATGACAACATTGACAATACTCAAATGTCATGCTTTCACATATATTACCAATCTCTGAAGTGCAGAAGATTACAAAACCTCAGTTTTAGCCGCAGAAATCTTCTCCTCAACATCAGAAATAACCTACATAAAATAAAAGAGAAGGTCCAGTAAATATTACATACATAACGATGATACTGAATTCCAAGATTTTGCCCGTGAAACAATGGTGACCAGATGCAAACACAGCAGAGTTGATTCAAGAAGGCCAGGCCAAGGCAAGCACTCTACTCCCCAACAAAATCACTACCTGGAAGAGCATGTTCATGTCTACCGTGGAAAAAGTAAATTGTATACCTTTTTTGCCGTAGAACCAGCCTCCTCCCGAACACCATCCACAATCTTGTACAGCTGCTCAGTTGACTGCTTCGTTCTGCAGCCATTTCACCATCTCAGGATCTTCAGTCAAAGATCTGCCAGCCTTGACATACAACAGTATGTCTCAGCCTTTAAAAGGAAATAAACAACTCTAAAACCAAAAGCAACTAGTTGTTTACAGCATTACCTAGCTTCCAGATCTTCTTTAACTCCCTTTAACCTCTCGGCTTTCTGTTTCCAATCCTCTTTCAATTCATCTACTGACTTTTTTAATTCTTTATTTCTGATGCACAAGATGAAGGGGGAGTGAAAAGTCAAAAAGAGTGAACAGGACTTTTGAGTGGCATTCAACACCTTGAATGGGAAAAAGAAGGAAACTTTAACATTGCAAGGTCTCCAACTAACTTTACTAACCAAATTCAGGGAAAATGAATAACTGGTGAAAAGGTGAAAACAAGGAAATTGTCTCCTTTGGTGGAATTAAACACAATAACAAGAACAGAGGCAACTTCATAAAAACCAAATCTTGCTCGCTACAGAAAAGGGTGAAAACTAACAATCAACTCTCAAACAGATACTCAACAAGAAAACATAGCAAAAATATAAGAAAGGATACATATAAGGTCATATATTAGCACCCAGAACAAACTATTATAACCAACCCCCCACCCAAAAAAAAAAAAAAAAAAAAAAAAACCTAACAACCAAGCAAAAAAACTTTAAACAACAAAGACAATACTCAGAGTGCTGTGCATGAACTGAAAATGAGTATGTTTAGGCAAAAGGGACAAGCCTCTCCTCCCATTCACTCGGACTCGGACTTATGCCAAAATTAACTAACCAAGTTTTCATCTTATTCAAGTCAGCCAGACACCTGTGCAGTTTCCTTTTTTTTTTTCTCCTTTCCTAAACATGAGTAGATCAAGACGACAACACAATGAACGACTGCAACTGCTATGAACTCAACAAAAACCAGCTCCACCATAAAACACAATCAAATTGATTACCCATTAAAATTAAAATGGTATGCCTAGCTCTCTCAAACCAAATTCACCAAACGAAACCGAAAAGCTTCAAACTTTAAACAACGCAACGCATCATATTAAACAAACAGCAATCTAGGGAAACAAAAAGAAATTGAAACATGGCATTACCTATCAAGTTCGCCCTTGATTTTATTAGAGATGTCATTAAGAACGCCAAATTGACGCCTACTGACAAACGCATTCGGCCCGGACAACCTAAAGTTTGCAGCTCCCACAGAAGCCTAAACCACAAAAGTTACAGAACAATCAATTGATGAAGAGTAATCAGCAAAAACACACATATTAGCCAAACTAAAAAACAAAAAAAAATAATTAAAAAAAGGGTTCTGATTCAAGTACCCTGTGGGATAATAATAGCTGCCGAATTAGAGGCTGACGGGCGATTAATAAATCCCGGACCAGTTTTCTGGCAGCCATTAGAGAAGGTTTTTCCCTCTGAAGTTTCTGTCTTGAACGTAGGTTTTCTGGGTTTTACTTTATTTTCCGCTAATACATAAACCCCCCGGATCTTTTTTATGCCTAAGAAATATTTCTTTCTTTTCTTTCTTTGATATAAAGAAATTAGAAAATAAATACGTTGGAAAGTCCCTTGTCCAAGGAGGAAGCCATATCCTCCTAATTCATAATTTTATTTTATTTTTTTTATTATGAATTTATTTATCATAATATCAAATTTCCGAGTTTTGACTTTTCAATCATTGTAAGTTTGTAACAACCAAATATCCTTTTCCCATTCTGTTTGTTTTTTTTAATGAAGTATTCTCTTGTGTTATTATTTTATAATAAAGGGTTAATGTTAAAAACATCCCTGAGATTTTCTTGATTTTTTCAAAATATCTTCAGGTAAACATCCTTTGATTATCAAGTAAATCATCAAAAAGCCTTTCTAGCGATCGAAAATTGATGTATCCAAATGAATTTTAGTAAAAAAACAAAAAGAAGACAAAAAGTGTTTGTACTTTGGGCCTGAATCGAAGCCGAAATGAATTTTATTAAAGTGTTCATTAAATTCGTAACATGTAGTGATTTATAATCTTAATATAAGGGTAATGTATATACACTGGTTGCATTCCCATTATATAAAAAGAAAAACTTATTCCTCTGTTTCAAAAATAATTATTCAATTTGTTCTTTATTTTTATTGTAATTTGTACCAGAAATAAAATTCCAAATCGAATAATCAATCATTCGGATCAGATAAAATACAAATATTTTGTAATTTAGAAAATAATAATGATGATGAAAATAACACCACAATAATAATTCACATTTCACAATGGATACAGGTTATATCCATCTTACGGTTGCGCATTTCTTCAAGCCCAGAAAGCCCACCAGACTACTAAAACCAAATGTAACCGAACTACAAATGAAGCTGATTACAGGCCAGATTAGCTTCTCTAAACCGTTGGGCCTGAATCGAAGCCGCTTCTTTAGAGACCAGAGCCTGAATAACCATCGTCTTAATCTCCCAAGCAGAGTAAGGATATCCTTTCCGGGCGTAGGAGTTCAACAGCGCCGCCGTAGATTCCTTCACCAGTCCGGCGAAAACGTTGCCGGAATCGTCATCGTTTCTCGAAGTCGCCTCTAAAAGGGTCAGATCGAATCTGTACCTCTCGAAAGCTCTGGAACCAAAAACGTTAGACACTGTTGACATCTGAGGGACCATCTTCGGCCATGACTCTGTTCTGCTACTCCAATACCTACCAAACAAACAATTCATAAAAAAAAAAAAAGAGGCTAAAATCACTTCAAACAAAGAAGACCCTTTACTTGATTTGTCAAATTTAGATGGTTTATCATTAAATTAATATACGAGGAAAAGTGAGCTATAACTTACTGAGGAGTGCATTTTCCTCTGGCTCTGGTGTACACAAATCCGGGTCTTCTGAGTTTCTGGTGCTGTAAAACAGCTGCCTGGGATGATGATAATGAACAAACAAGAATGAAAAGAAGCTGGGAAATAATGGAGACCATTGTTATTTCAGGAGTAAAATCACTGACAACAAAACTAACTAAATATTAAGAGGCTTTGTTTCTGAGATTAATCAATGAAAACCGAAGTAATGGGGTTCATTTGGTGTGATTAATTTTGGGTTTTGGATCTGAGAAAAGATAGATAAATGTGGTGTGGGTTGGTGTGGTTGACATAAGCTTTTTATTACTTGCAACGGGAAGGGAACAGAGGCGACCGGCACTAATATGAGAGAGAGCACGTTGAGCTCAAAGCTTTATTCTTTCTGGAAAATGGTGCAAATCTTATTTCAATGTCAGATGCTTTGTCCTGTTTTCCTTGGAACTGTCACTTTCCTTGTGTTTAAAGGACTTTTCTATCCTTGACTAGCATGCATAGCAGTAACAGTATTGAGTTACGTACATTTCAAACATTTGAAGGGTAATACAGTCTGCACGGTAATAATTGTGTCAGATTCCCATGTTTGCATCTGCTTACTAGTACAGTAGAACTTCATATAGTGTCACTTGTGCTGGGCCATTCTTATTCTATGATTATTCCATCAACAAGCTATCAGTTGGATTAGTATTTAAGTATTTAGTTCAAATGTAATTCAAATTCACGATTCATGATGATCAAACGGTTAGCTATTGGGCCATTCTTCTCTGCAATTTTTGCTCAAATTTCAACTTTTCATTTGCCGGTTTCAAACCACACAAATTATGAATCAAGTACAGAAGTAAGTCCATTGTGCAATAGTACAACATCCGAAACATAAGAGGGTAGCTCTGTTTTCGTTTTATTCTGTAGATATTATAATCTTTTTCAAAAGAATTTACTGGAACATTTGGTGCGAATTTTATTCCCCCCACAACCAAAAAAAACTACAACTTGGATCCGGTTAATTACTCATTATTCATCGACATCACAGTCGATCAAAACACAAATGCCAAGATTACATTTTTTTTTTCCTTGTAAGTAATTGGCTTATTAGTATCCTCCTCCGGACCTGGAACCAGGGCTCAAGATCAGAGTCTCGTCCCTGTTATACTTGAGCTGTAGAGCCTGCTCCTCTGAAATCTGTAGAGAGTTGGCCAGAACCGACACCGGCAATCCCCTGAAAGTGGAGGTCCGGCCGACGATGGAGTTGATCATGGCATTGTCATTTGTGTTAAATCCAACCCATTCAAATCCTTGGTTTCCAGCCTGCTTCACAACTGCAAAATTCTGTGGCACAACAACCACCTGTCCTTGCCTGAGCTGTTCATCAAACACTGTTTGGCCTCTGTGGTTCACTATTTGAATCCTGGCTTCACCCCTGACACCATAGATTATGCCATTTGCATTCACATACCAATGTGGTGCGAAAATTGCATTCTGCAAAAAAAAACAACATCATCAATGTCATGAAGGCCTCAATTTTTTCAAACACAAAAAGGAAAAGGAAGGGCTTTTTTAATTAATTAAATTAAATTACCCTGTGGAGGACACCCTTTTCAGCACTGAGTTGGAAGAACTTGAGAATGGGGAAAGTGAAGCTGTTGACGGTGGTGAATCGTCCGGCACGCGGGCTATAGATATCGGCACGGGAAGGGTTGTCAATGTTCTCTCTGAATCGGGCGGTGCAAACGGTTTCTTCCTGTCCATTTGAATCTTGTTGTTGTCCACCGTATTGCTGTTGTTGTTCTTGCTGTTGTTCTTGCCTAATTGGTGGCCTGAGGACTTGTAAACCTTCTCGGATCTGAATGATGTGGCCTCTCTCGTCGTTCTCACTCTGTAGCTGTCTTGCGGTTTCTGGGTTCACCTTGAATGCTTCTGCCAATGTCTCCACATCAAATCCCTTGAAAATGTTGCCCCATCCTCTTTGTCCGAATACTTGTTGCTCTCCTTGTCCTCCAGGCCTCTGTTGCTGCTGCCCTTGTCCTCCATGTCTCTGTTGCTGCTGTTGTTGTCCCTGTCCTTGCTGCTGTTGCTGTCCTCTGGGCAGGTTTCCGGCGAGGAAGAATCTCTGTGAAAAAAAAACCCCGGCCAAAATGTCAGGATTTCAAGATACTAATTGGTGATTGGATAAATATATAGTATGAAAAGCAGATGGTTGATGTTGGACCCTGGGATTGGTGTCGAGTTGGTTAATGTTGTTGGTTGTGTCTTCCAGCACAATCAGAACGAGTTCTTCGTCGCCGTGATTGTAGACCCAATGAGCAGCGGCGGCGGGGATTGCCAAGATATCGCCCTGTCCGAAGTTATGAATCCGCTGATGACGGTCATGGAACCTCTGGCTCTGGCTCTGCCCTCCTTGGCCTTGTTGTTGGCCTTGTTGGCCTCTTTGTCCTTGTTGCTGTTGTTGTCCACCAAATTCAGATTGAGATGACTGGAATGTCTCAGGGCAGCCAGGAATCATTAGGCCAAAAAACCCCCTACCTGTATCATCATGATCAAGTATTATTTATTTATTCATCTGAATTTTTACAGGAAAAAATTTAGGGAAGAAAAAAAAAAAAAAACTAAGTAATTAATGAACCTCTTTCGGTGTAGACAAGAAGAGGAACATTAGTGTAGGAAGGCAACATGAATCCTTTGGGTTGAATGACGTGACGGATCAAGGAAACTCCGGCACACTGGAATTGCTGATCCCGGTGATTCCAGAACTGAGTCAATCCACCTTCAGCTCGGATTTCCTGACTGGGTTCGAGTGGGTTCATCCTCTGGAATTGGCATTGCCCTTGTTGTGATTGTTCCCCATACTGCTGAGAAACACAGCCATGGAATAAGCAAAGAAAACTCAACAAAACAGAGAAGATGGCTTGCCTGGAAGCCATGGCAGTAAAGGCAAAAACTAAAATAACGTTTTGGCTGAGAAGATGAGAAAGGGGAAATCTGAGTGATGAAAAATTGGTGGTGAGATTGTGGGTTACTTATAGCAGAAAGAGGTGAGTTAAGGGATTGACACATATGCGGCGAGTCGTGAGAAATGTTGCCATCTTGCGCCATTGCATGCACAGGACTCCTTCATGGCTTACACCTAATCTGGTTTAGTTTTTCTGAGGTGAAATGTCTGTTTTTTTTCTTTAATCTGAGGTTTCAATGCATGAAGACGTCTTCTTGTGCTGTAGGGGTGTTTTGTTATTATTTCTGTAGAAAGATCATCATCATCATCTCTTGCTGGTTCGGTGCCTAGCGGTGGCGGATCGTCACGTTTTGTGTTCTTTATATTAACAAATATAATCCACACCAGCTCATCGTTTCAACTAATCTAGAGGGGATGATAAATGTTTAAAGCAATAATTAAATTGTTGATAAACTTCAATTTCATCTGATTTAAGTATAACTTTCTTGTTTAATGTGATTGAATAATAAGCATGACAATTATTTTTGGAACGGAGATAAAAAGAGTTATTGTCGTGTAAGATTATAACTATCTTTAGTGGGCAAGCTTTTTTTTTTTTTTTTTTTGGTTGGGGATAAACAAAAGGGGCAATGCTCCATAAATCTTACTTCAAATTTAGATTACAAGCATAAGTTTAACCTTCTTTTTCTTGTCAAATTTTTTTTCCTTCCTCTGTACAAGCAATTAATTTGAAATAAAATGTCACGCTCCTTCTATCTTAAAACGGTTATCCAAATAGTTATTTTACTGACTATATTTTGTGCCGATGGCGTAGATGTCATTTTATTTTGAAGGGCCTTGTTCAAGCTGTTGTTTCAATATAGTATTTTGCACCAAATGTCTATTTGATATTACCTTCAACTTGGTTCACTTTTGAGATGGAAAGTTTGCCTAAACAGAAAGGCAGCTACAAAGGCCTCAACATATAAACTACAAAAGGATAGATAAAGTCTTATACATATTGTATTGGATAAACCATTCAAATCAACTTTCTTTTCTTCACCATTGAACGTCCTGAGATTTTGCATTGCTGAGCTTTCAGTCACGAGAAAGAAAACATCATTCCAGTACTGTTTGTATAAGATGAGATTAGCTGCAAATTGCGACTTTAGCAGTAACTTTTTTTTTTGTTTTCTGTTCACTATACATATATATATTCACAAGCAAGAAGATGTGATCACTCTCTCATTTGGTGATCATGTACACAGGCACATAGGGCTTACTACTATACCTATAAAACACTTTCCTCCTCTTGAATGTTCCGTTCCCGATCGTAATCACTATGTTCCCTGGTTCTCTGATGTAAAACGAATTCCTCACTGCTTTCCCAATCCTCTTCTCCTTTTCAAGCAACACAGTGTAAGAGCAATCATCCAATGGAATGAACTCTGCCTGGTAAGTCACCTCATTTCCAACAATGGCCACATCCCATGTTACAGTCCTCTCCACCTCATTAGCTGGAATCTTTATTTGATCAACTGTATTTGCTCTGACATTTGATTCTATTACTTTGTCAAGTGCCGAAAACTCGAGGTCATTTTCCCTTTTCAGACCACCGAATTGAGCCAGCAAGTTCTCCGGATTCACGTACCTGCAGATTCAGCACATCATTAATGGAGGTGATCATATATACACACACTGTACAAAAATGTCAGCTGACAGAAAAATGTAGATACTTACTTGAGGAGAGTCTTTGTAACTTTTGCAGACCTGACAAAGATGAGCTTGTTTTTACTCTTTGCTGTAATTTGTCTCAGGTTTATAGCGTTGACAGCAATGTTCCAGAGTGGAACATTCGCAATAACCTGCAAAAATTTGACAAACAAGGGAACAATTATTAAACTACGCACTGGATACTTGCCTAATTTAAGGATTAGGTTTGGGAAGAAAGAAAAAAATTCATAGTTCTGGTTACATTCTTGTGGAGGATTCCAGGGTAATTATCACGAAACAAGTTTAGCATTTTTCTGCAGATCCATCTAAGCTCCCCCATGCTCTGCACTGGGGAATTCTTAAAATCCGTAACCTGAAAGAAACAAGTTGCTCCACCCGGACCGAAATCGAGTTCCCGGATCGCCTTTTCGATACACTGGATCCTCCATCTTAAGAACTCTTCCAGTTTCCCATCTGCCCTGAAAAGCTTCCTTTTCAATTCCTTGTTTTGAAGGTCCCTGAAAGAAAGATAACACAAGGGGCGGCCTTCCTTGTCGGCGCCATTAATACGCCACATGTTTCCAAATTCAGGGCACATTTTCTCATTAAGAATCCCATCAACTTTAAAATCCTTCCTCCATTTCATCATCTTGCAGAGCAGAGAGAAAGCATCAGGCACTTTGTAATCCTTAGCTTTCAAGAATTTCATCAGGACAACGTCCGTTCCGGGATGCCCTTTACTTGGTAACAGGGGAACTCCCCACAGGGTGATTTCCTGCAGATTCTCTTTCTTCCTGGCAGCATTCCCTCTGATGCCCCCATAAATGTAGTTGCCCAAAATTGCATCTTCAACTTTGCACCTAAATTCAAGCAACGATTTCTGACTTGAGATCTTCGTTTCCTTCCTAGTGGGTTCACGGGTTTCCTGACCATCAGGTGAAGGCAGTCCGGGTTCGGAGGTTTCGTGTTCGGATTCGGAATCATTTAGGCTGATAGAAGAATCCCCCCCGGCTATGGCCATGGAAGGAACCCTTTCTTCCTCAGGCATCCTGAGGCGGCCTGATGCTGCCGGCCAAGGGTCCCGCCGGCAGGAGAAAGCAGTTTTGGAGCCGTGGTTAGCTCAGAAAGAAATGGTGGAAGAAGGTAGAAAGGATGGGACATGGAAGGAAGAAAATGGTGGAAGAGGAATTATCAAAGAAGACAATTTTGAGGTCAATCACACAAAGCATCCGCAACTATAGGCGCCGTTACGCTGTTTCAAAAGGAAAATAATACTACATAAATAACTCACCCCAACGGTTGATTTCCGTTATGGTGTAAAACGGAAACATCTTTTAGTCTAAAATAGAATTTTTGGTAACACATAAGGTAACAGTAGAAGGGAGGAATCATTTTTTTTTTTTTTTGTTACGGCTAAACGCCTTGAATCACACTAAGACATTTTTAGGGTAACCTAACCCAATTACATCATGATACAACCAAGGTTTAACTCCCGTTGGTGGATCATTATACCATTGCAACCCTCCCGGCCCTTGTGATGCCAATAAAGCCAAATAATCAGTTACAAAATTTGCCTCTCGAAAGATATGCTTTATCCTAGCACCGAAGGGAGGAATCATTTGCCATCAGTTGAAACAAACTTCCACGTCATTCCCCTAGCATTCCGTCTACAAAAGGAAACAATGGGAAATGATGGAGATTTTCTATAATTGCCCGAGATTTGAATAGAGATGCTCTGGTAGTTTTGATTTGAACAAAAAATATTCATGGTGTAATAATGCCTATGTATGAGGAGGAGAGGTAGCTTTTCTTCCAACGCAATCTGAAAATTGTTGCCTCGAGTAAAGGTTAAACACAGAAAAGAGAGAATCAAAAGCGCAAAAGGGTAACACAATAACTAGTGGAGAAAGTAACATAAAGGTCTCGAAATCAAAAGTAGCGTAGGGTTGAGATAGGTCATAGGTTGATTGTTGCGAAGAGCCCTCTTAATAATAAAGGCCAGTTCCATAAGAAAAATGGGGGTGTGGTATAAAAGACGACGAAACAGAACTACAGACTACAAGGACGCTGGAAGCAAACCGTACAATCAATCAGTCTTTTGGTAAAATGGAAGTGTTAAACGAGTGAGTATAGTATACTACCACTAATTTACACTGGCTCCCATATGGACAAGAATTTACTTTACAATATTGCAGTTGCTTCTCTAGCTTCAGCTTCCTCCTGTCTACCCTGAACGTCTCTATCCTTCCTCAATTACAATTTCATAACATGTATATACACCACACTAGAACAACCTGGGATCAGCTGCGCTTTGAAGCAAATGTCTCTTAGGATTCCCGGTATTTTGTCAGATCAAACGTCAACGTCCTTGAGCAGCTGCAAGGGTGGTATTTGCGTTAAGAATTTGAATTAACTATAAAAATTAAAAAAATAAAAACAAAAACCTAAAATTACAACTACTAATACTATACAAGGATTCTCACCTTCTGTCAGAATCCCGGTAGACTCCAACCAAGGCTTCAGCCTTGTCGTAAAAGCTGTCCTTCAGTGAAATCACTATGCTCTGGAATCCACTTCCTCCATCAGCATCCACATCCGTCCTGGCTCCTCCACAAGACTTTGATCGGATAAATCCTGCAACCTTGGCTACATTCAGATTGTCTAATGCAGCATCTACTTCGTCCAATATGAAAAATGGAGAGGCTTTATAACTGAAAATTTCAAAATAACAAAACAGGACAGTCAGCAACTCCTGGTTAAAAAGAGTAAAGAGGACTTGAGGCTAAACAAGCAGCACATTCCTATCATACAGAGTACTGCAAGAGTCCAAAACATGCTTTCAGAAGATACTGAATTTTACTTATAAGTAACAAAAAAACGGATTTCAAGAAATATCGAAGAAATCAAAACTCAAGTGAATGAGGTACACAGTTTAGAGGATATCAAACTCTACCTGTGGATGGAGAAAAGCAATGCAAGGGCAGCAACAGTTTTTTCTCCTCCCGATAGTTGCTCCATATCACGAAAGCGTTTTGTGGGGGGCATAGCTGTATACTTGATTCCATGTAAAAATGGCTCGTCCTCATTATCTAGATTCAAGTATGCAGTCCCACCAAGAGGGTGAGTAGTGCTCTTCGTAAGTTGCTTGTAGATTTTATCAATAATTCGAGAGATGTGGTTGAAAGCCTCCATGAATCTTTCATACCTGAAAATCAAGTTATGGATGCAGGTACTTTTGGAAGACTAGAAATGACAGAGTCATGGTAGCAGATGAAAAAGCAAATGTTACCCAAAGCCAGAGCAGTAGTGAGGTGTTTATTATTCCTTGGTAAATTATAAAAAAGATGCATTAAATATCATCCCAACTGCAAAGCGAGGTGGGAGGAAGAAAAAGTCTACCACACAGGAAGCGTGATAATATGATGTGACCATTCAAAAAACAGTATACAGAAGAACGATACCTGGACTGCTTCACATTATTGAACTCTTTAGCCACTTTAATTTCTGCTTGCCTTGCCTCTTCAAATTCTTTAACTATGACCCTTTCCTTCTCTTTAAGAGCCTCATATTGATCAAGTGCCTTCAGATTTGGCGCTGTTCTATCAATTTCTGCCATTAAGGCAGCAATTTTATTTGTGAATTCTGCCTCCAACTTGTCCCGCTCTGACGATGTCATACTCTGCTGATGAGATCTACTAAGTTTACCAAAATCAAAAGCTGGACCGGGCGTTGCTCCCTCAGTGTCCATATGTTCAGATATTGTTGGAATGCTTATATGCTCCAACTCACATTTCTCCAGTATCTCTTGCTTCAGTGAATTTAGCTGCTCAATTTGTGCTTCCTGCAAATTATTTCATTCCATTTGGTTAGCGCCTTACAACTGAATGACATCTTTTTGTCATTTTCGTAGAAATTGGTACAGACAGTTCATATCTACACTCATACAGCATGTACTGGAAAGAGCCACAAACCTTGGCCTTTATTTGACGATTAATTTTGCTTATGTTGGTAGTAGCAGCGGATATCTTTTTCTTCCACTCCTGCACCTCCTTTTCACACTCTTCAGATTTGGATTTTTTTTCTGCAAACAAACAAAATGTTTGTTCTTAATTTACTTTTAAAGCAGCAATTCAAATGTAATGTTATGTTAAGTGTAGAAGAAAATCAAATCATTTGCAACTTCCAAAGATGGTTACACAATTTAGTAGGCATCTCAAATTTTCAAAAATGTACTCGGATGAGAACACTGATCCGCGATTAACCTCCTTTTCCCTATTTCGAAAATAACCTCCTATTCCAAGCATAATAAGTTTCTATAAACCTAGATGCATTTAGACAAAGTAATGTCCTTAAACTTTGAGAACTTGCCCGAATTAAAGTGCTTATAACATTGCTTATTAGCATATGAAGTAAACAGGGAAAGTAATTTAAGAAATCTTAAAAAATATTACTAATGCAATTATGATGATATTAGGAAATTGAAGGATATTGTGCCCTCCCTGATTATCTTCAATATAGAAACTCCTCACTACATACCTTGTGCTTTTTCCTTTAGTTCATCAATTTCGTCATTAGATTTTTCCACAGTGGACTTCAATTTAATCTCGCTTTCCTCAACCTGCTTCAATGAAGTTCGCAAGTTACTTAATGTTGATTCCAATTTGGAAATTCTTGACTGTATATCCAAGTCACGCTTCTGCTCATACTCCAGCCTGGAGACATGTATGACAACCAAAGTGATAAGAAACATTGGAAATCCAATGCAATGGAGACAAGGTGACAAACAATTGCAAACAAAATTGGCACTTATACAGAAGAAGCTCTGTTTAACCAGCAAACAGAGTGAAATTTTGGACAGGGAAGCTTTACATGAGAAAACCACTGCAAGGTAATCATGCTAAGACAAACAACGAGGTAAACTAATCTGATGTATAAGCACCAATTGAAATAATAAACGAGAATTCCTCTAATTCATTCAAATAAATAAAACCCACTAAACTTGTCTAACTAAAAAGAAAAGATGCCACGCCGCAGATATTGTAAGACAACATCCATAATTCAATAATCTATCAGTAAGTATGATTGGAAGTGAAGTCTAGACACCTCTAACAACATGCAAAATAACATGTAACAAATGAAGTATCAATCACATACTGGTATTTAATCTTTGATTGCTGATTTAGCAAGCTAAGCTTTTGCTCAGCCATTAACTGAACGGCCTTGAGCTGGTTTTCTTCATACTCACGTATGTTCTTCACCCCAACAGACTCACTAAATTTCTTGTAGATCCGATCAACAATATCATTAATCTTCTTCTCCAGTGATACAATTTTTGAATTCCTAGTGCTAATGATATTTTCCAACTGCAGAAAGTAAAACCACACAATTAGCCACTGACAGCAAAATTCAGAAATGAACAGGAGTTCAAAATGTGAGTACCTTCTGAAGTTCAGGTTTAACCCGACTGATCTCATCATCAATGTTTCCTATCTCTGTCTCCAGCTTGGAGAGCTTGTCCTCAATGCTTTTCTGTAAGAGATACATGGCAATGACGAAATAAGCAACATACCCCCAACTAACAAAAAACACAAGCTTTACATTTCAAACTTAAAAGTAAAGACCCTTTCCAAAACTAACAAAATGAAAATCAGAAAATTATTTCTCTTCTCCATCTATAGCTGGCCCAACTTGCTATACCCTGTTAAAAAACCTTACAAGGAAAAGTGTGAAAGGAGTTCGAAGATTTTTTATTATTATTATTATTTTTATTTTTTTTTGAAAAGGGAGTTCGAAGAATTGCTCTGGATACTCTTACTGTTCTATCATGTCAAAGCTTAAAAAATCATCATCATCCTTGTGCAGCCAACGGCAGTCAAAAAGTTCAGTCCAGCACTAAAACAATGAGGATTACAATTCAAGAAAGAAACTTCCATCACAGAATTGATTTCTTTTATTATACAACTCGCGCCTATGAGGCAATTAAGTCCGCCTTTTCACGCACAGACCAATGTAAGGCAACAAAATAAAAGCTGAAAACCATTTAATCATGGAACTCCAAGCTAAGTGTCCCTTTCCTTTACTTCGAGAACGATCACTACATGCTTATTAATGACTACATAGTAAATGTGCTCAATAAGATTGAAGATGGTCACTTCTCATTCCATGTGAACCGACTCAATGCCAAAGTTTATCACCAAGAAATTAAATGTATTTATACCTTCTCTATTTCAGCATATTGATTCTTCTTTTCAAGTCCACTTATTTTGCCAGAAGCTTCAGATTCCCTAAGCTGCATCTCTCTTATTGACCCAAGTTCTTCCATTTCCTTCTCGAAACCTTCTTTTTGCTTTTTTAATCCTGCACAAAACCACAAAAAAAGCGCAATTAAGTCACAGAAACCAAATTAGTAAAATGTAAAAATAAATAATAAATAAAAAAGAAGTTACTTAGCAGCTAAACTGACGTTCAATTTCTTTGTCATCCCATTTATTTGAGCGTGCTTCCATTCCTCCACTTGTACCACCAGTCATTGTTCCAGATTTTGTCAGCAGGATTCCCTCAGTAGTGACAACTACATTCACGTAAGCAACATCAGAAGAAATTTAGCTAAAATAAAGAAAAAAAAACAGAAGTAAAATGAGGTTACCTTTGTGCCTCTCTCCAGTCCAACTGAGACGCTTAGCTTCATTCAAATCATCACATACTAAGGTATTCCCCACAGCAAACAATATAGCCCTTTCTAGCACTGGATCAAACTTGTAATGGTTAAGAAAAAACATAAATGGGCTCAGAGACAAACCTCATAATGAAATTACAGAAGGATGAAAATTTTAAAAATCAAGCATTCTTTTCCTCTTTCGCAAGAATATGTGGAACAGGTTACAGGAAACGTAAGACTCAATCAAATTGCTGTACTTTTCTCTCTTCTTTCCTGTCAAAATTGACAATAACACCAGTCTTCATGTTTCTTGTTTCCTCCTTTTTCCTTTTTTTTTTTTTTCCCTTTTAAGATACTGGAGAAGCTGTGAATCTGTCAAAATTACTTGAGATATACAACAACAACAACAACAACAACAACAAGCCTTTTACTCGAGATATACACCATCACCAAATTGTTCAAAGTGAAATACCTCATCACCAAGACACCAGAACCAAAATAAAACCTTTACTAAACTGCAATGGAAGCCCCCAATATGTCTTAACTGTAGTAAGTACAACAAACAAATACATAAGATGAGTAACAAATATATCACATTGATGGAGAAAGTTCATATACAAAAATACGGCAAGGAAATAAAAGTTGTTGAAAGGATATTGTATGACATCAAAAATCAGCTTTGATGTTCCACCTAAATTGCGCAACCTCTCAATAACTGGCTTCACACGAACAGACTTAAGAGGTATAAATGTCTGGGGAGGAAGCCTCTGTTCTTTCAGGTACTGTAACCAAGCAACTCACTGATTAAAATGGTGACTAAAAGATCATCATTGCCAAAAGCTGAAAAGGCAATGCAAAGAAGCCAACCAGCAAAAATATACAGGCAACGGATATTAATGACAGTAGAAATGCCTAAGTGAAAAAGAACAGATAGTAAAACCCCATCAAAACAGATTTAAGGAAACAACACGGATGGAAAAGTTGATAATCAGATTCAAGGTAACTTAAAGAAACATATATTAATAATACCAGAGTACAAAATACTCAGGTACTGTGTTGACAATATCATGGTAATTAAGTAGTAAGTACATGAACATCCGATCCAATTATTAAATTCGAAAATCAGGTATATTTCCTGATGCAGACAAGCACAGACAATAAAAGTCTTTCAGGAATTTTGGACGGCTGACTTGCTACAAAGATTAAGAAAACTTGAGCTGGTAAAAAATTGCAGAAAACGGAACTGTCTTTAAAAAGCACTCCCGGAACTCTCAGGCATCCAGGAAGCTTAGGCAACACACAAATTGAAGAAACCCGTTGCAGCATTTTTTTTAGTCAATGCAGCCGTCAAATCTCCTTCTAGGGAGGTACATCAAAAGACCGTAAAACTGAAAACTTCTCTTCCCTAAAGAAATTTTTGAACACGGTACAACTTTTCCAGTAAAACATTGGACATATAGATTGAACTCTAGAATTTAGGAAACCAAAATTGATTAAGAAAATTGCTGAATCTAAGAATGCCATTTAAAATACACTTGCAAGCTATCCAACCTCCCAACATAGTTACTTATTATTCAAAGAATGCAAAATCAAGGTCTCAGCGTGATCTTTTCACCAAAAGTTTTGTTCATTATCTTAAAGCTTGGCTATTTGCCCCATGACTTCACTGTAACTAAAACAGAGAAAATGTATTTCCAAGAGGAAATGATTTGAACAATAATGGTCCTGCCAGCAGCAACAACCAGTTGACTAAACAAGGAAGAACCGAAAAGAACTTTGAAATACAAATGACTGATTTCAATGTCTACCAATTCAGATTAAAGCCCTCCAATGTCAGTCATTTATAGTTGATACTTTAAAAAAAGGAGCAGTGCGAGAAAAAAAAGAAGACAGTTAACTTCTCAAATCAAGAGTAATGTCATCACAACTAAGCTTGAATAAGCGCAAGTTAAAAGGGATACTCAATAAAATGAATCTAGAATGCTGAACAAAAAAAAAAGCATAACCTTAGTCCTTCTACCTTTATGCATTCTTTTCCTGTCTGCTCATCTTCAACTACCACGGCATCCATAAATCTGCCCATAGCAACAGTGACTGCCAAGTTGTACTTAGTTTGTGTTGGCCTACAGAGATCAGTCATCCGACCATGCACACCAGGGAATAGACGTTTCAAAGTTTCAACTGCTTGTGAGAATCTAGCATCCCTTTCGTTTTCGTATCTGTCAGCCTTCAGCTCACGCAGTTTCTTCTCAACTTCATCAAGTTTTGTCTTCAACCTGTCATGATCCAGTCTGCACGGAAAAGAGAAAGTTCAGTGAAACATGAAAACTAAAACAATACAAGTCCCTAATCTTACAAACTTGAATAATACAGAAAAGCAGCTTCAAATCCATACATCTGAAACCAAAGGACTAAGTTTAAGATCAGCTGCTTTATAACAATAGCACTCTCCAAGGGAAGGAAACTCACTTAGACTTGTCAAGTTTATCTTTCATCTCACGCTGTTCCTTTCTCACTCTTGTAAGATCTGCTTTATGCTTCTTAATAGCAACTTGGATTTTTTCTAGTCTTGCTTCCATTTGTTTCTTCTGAGACTCAAGCTCTTCCTTTCGATTGTTCAACTGCTGAAGATTTTCTTCCAAATTTTTCTGAGCTTCAATATCTGCATGTTGTTGCCTATCTAAGACTTCCTTTTCATCTCTTAACTTTGCAGTTTTCATACCAGCCTCCTCTTTACTGCAGCATAACATCAGGTACAAGCATAAGAAAATGTAGCACACTGAAAAACTTTACTAATGAGACTGCTTCATTAAAAACTACAACAAAATATATATACGCCAGGAAAAATTTTATACTAAAGCTCAGGGAAGCGAGAGAGAAGAGGAGGGAGGAGTAACAATACCAAAATATTAATATAACTAGTCCCTTACACCGGGAAAATCCAATCCAAAATTCAAATCAGATAGACCTCTTTCCAGTGAAAAAAACTGGAAAGCATTGAATTGAGAAATAAACCCCTACAGAGCTTCCAAAAAAAAAAAAAAAAAAAAAAAGAGTGAATCACTCACATTTGGTGATATGTCTCCAACTGGCTATCAGCCAACTGCAGTTTTTCACTCGCACCCTGTCCCTTTTCACGGAGGTCATCCAATTGCTTGATGAGATCTTGCAAGTCATTCTGAAGTTTCTCCACTTCTTCTAAGTGCCTGTTTTTCTCTTCTTTCTTTTTCTTAAGGTCTTTACTTGTACTCTTAATCTTTTGGGTTAAGCGTGTCACCTCCTCCTTCAACTTAAGCATCTCTGGTTGCTGAGCATGTAGAAATGATGATAGTGAATACACTATTAGGTCTTAACTCTACCATTGAATCAAAAAGCCTCAAAATCAACAGTATAAAATGAACTCTTTCTAACAACTCCTGACAGTTCAGAGTCCCGGTCCTCCCAGATAACATCAAGACAAAAGAAAAACAACTCCAGAAAAAAACACAAAGATGTAGAGTAAATTTATTTTTAAAATGATTAGTAGAATCTCAAGCAAATGCCCAAGCAGCAATCACAGCTAGCATGTACCAATCAAGAAACTTCCTGACCTATGCACGTTTTGAACGATATCGGAAAAAAAAAAAAAAAAATTGCAACAGATTTTTACCGTCTCAAAAACTCAGCATTTTCAATAATTATCTTTGCAATCTGCCAGTTTATCTTGCAGTAAAACTGTACCTAGGTGTTTGAAATGACATGCGCTATTATTGTTGAAGTACAAATATAAGACATAGGAAATCCCTTAACCAACCAAACTCTTAAATCATCCAATAGATATTAAATGGGCAGAGCAAACATCTCTGAAGTCTCCCATTTCAGCAAACTACGTAACTTTAGCTAGTTGTTTGAAAAAGCCATTATACCGCTTTATTATTACAGATTTAGAAAGAAGCAGAAAGGTAACAGATTCACATATTTACCTGGGAACTTAAATCTTTCAGTGAATAATAAATGACTAAATGCTTATCATATTTACAACCAAAAGGTGCATATCATAACATAACGGCAGTAAGATTCAGAAGTTCTAAAACTGAACGGAAGAAACTGAAAAAAGAAAACCAAAAAAAAAAAAGAGGAAAAGCTAATCACATCTAGCAAAAACAAAAAATTAAGAAACTTACACTCTTATCAAGTATTGTCTTTTTCTCTGCAATCTTTCTCTCAAAGTGCCCAACCTCTTTCAAATAACCACTCTGTTCTTTCTTCTTTTTGCTTAATTCTTTCTCGTACATGCTCAGTTCATCAAGAATTTGTTTCCGGCTTTCCTCCTCAGCCTCGAGATCTTCATTAGCATTCTCCGTATCTCTCTCTATGTTCAGCAATTGCCAGAGAAAATGCTCTTGCTTCAAGGATTTCTGCATATGAAAGGAATTAATTTTACCTTATTCCAGACGAAGAAGGATTTCTAAAAAGCCCATTAATGTGGTGAGAGATCTACCACTATCATCAAACAAGGACAAATCCGGTTTGGAAAGGGAAATAGTGGAAACAAGTTGTGCAGTCTTTCTGTGAAGCAATACCAGTAACACTTATCCCAACATAGTGAAGCTAAATAAGGAATCTAAAATGAGGTTGACGTCCTTATTATATATAAAATCTTTTGCTCTAACGGCACATATTAGAATCTCTATAAAATGATACAGATTTGGGAAATGTTTTCTGCCACTAGAGATGCTCAAACATCACGAAATAGTATAAAATAGAAAAGAGAAGATGCAGAAAGGACGAAATAAATCAGTTGATAAAGCATAAGCAACAGTAAAGATCGGAGGCTACAATCATAGAGCTAAAAACGAAGAAAATCAACATATGAATATTTGGAAGAGCTTTCTGAATAATACCAATTGCTCTTGCAAGCGAAAATGTTTCTCAGCTTCTTCTTTCTGTTCCTTCTTCTGCTTCACCTCCAGCTTTATTGTCTTCTTCTTCTGGTAAGCAAGGGCTGAGTTTTCTTCAGCTTTGCCTTTTTCTACTTCCAACTCCTCATACCTTCTCTTAAATTCTTCAGAACCCGAGATTTGCTCAAGAAGCGCGGTAAGTTCTCTCGGATTTTTTGATGCTACTGACTCAACATCCCCCTGTATTATCCACTCACCGTAAGAAATGAATAAACAGAAACGCACCAAAAACGAATCTGGTAAACAATTTTCACTTTGCTTAAAATCTGGGCAGCTGAGGGTAAATCCCAGCCCTAACCATAATTCACACACAGAAAGTTGGAATCCTGTAGCTACATAATTAACATTTCAATAACAAACCCCATAATCATAAGGCAAGCAAAGTAGTTGATATACCTGGAAAACCAGAAAATTTCGCGCTTTAACGAGAATACCAAATTCCCTCAACTTTTTATCATATTCATTCCAATTGACAACATCGCCGTTAACCCGGTACTCACTACCACCGGCGCTAGTTATGGTCCGGGTAAACTCAAACTCCTCACCGGTATCCAATCTGTAAACCAACCTAACAAAAGCTTTACGGCCTCTCTGCTCCTTGTCGCGGTCATCAAAAGCATAGATAAGGTCCTTCAACTGAGCGCCACGAAGTTGACCAGTACGGACGCCGAGAACGAAGCTGATGGCGTCCATGAGGTTGGACTTTCCGGCACCATTGGGACCAATTATGGCAGTGAAGTCATAGAACGGCCCTATAGTCTGGAAGCCCTTGTAGGATTTGAAATTCTCTAGCTCCAGGCGGAGGATCTTGCCCGGCAGAACCTTTGACGGCGGCATCGCTGGTAAAATGAACTACTTGAATTTTTCTAGTCCTGACCAACGGAGATTTGAAGCTTCGAAATGGAATTTGATTTCTAGGGCTGGGAAGAGAGTGGGAAGTGGGGGAAAAATTGGGGATAATTTTGGCGGGATGAGAAATCTCTTAGGGGGTTTTAGGAGGTTATTATTCAGAAGGTGAGGGATTAAGTTGACAAATTCGCAGCTCGAAATCGAATGAATTGGGGATGCGCATTATTAGTAATAATAACGTGATGCGTCATTTCATAAGGATATGGTTAGAGTTTAGTAATTACTAATTATATAGTTATAAGAGTTTTGTAAATCCATAATAGTTAAGGATGTATAGAGCAACGTACTTTTTTTTCACCTAACTGGAATGCAAATTCAGACTTTCATCCAAAAAAAAAAAAAAAAGTAATACGTCATTTTTATGTGTTACAGTTTTTTAAAAGATGGTGTTATTGTGAGGGAGATTTTTAGTCTCCAAGGCAAAATTGATAATTTTTCCAAAAAAGTTCTCCCTCCTTGCTCTCTCAGCAGAGTTGATTGAAATCTCTTCTAATTTCTATGTGCAGGATCACCCCATCACCTTCTTTTGAAGATTTTTCCTTTTATACCATATATTCGGTGGAGGAGGATCAAGCCTGCTGAGATCTCACATGGACTTTGACGGGGTTTTACAATATAGTATTTGGAGATTAATTTAGCGACTTTTGTCACGTCATAATCGAGAGAAAAGATGAGTTCAATTTATCAGGAAAAATTTAATTAAAATTGATTCTCGTGAGAAAGCGAATTGAATTTAAATATTGATGTTAACCATTGATGCAGAGTGAGATGTTTGAACTTTGATTTTTCCTGCTTTGTATAGATTAAGTTGGGTTTGAATTGAGGAATTGAATCATAAATATGGGATTGGTTTACTCGTATAGATTGTAGAGATTGCGAAACGTTACTAACTAGCAGTAGGTATGATAATTTTGTTGGTGGGAAAACATGTGCAGCAACTCAAAATTTACGCCACGAAATCATGTGCATGATATATCATTTAAAATACATGAGTAGTGTTGTTGTTTTCTTGATTCGGAATCCAGATTTGTTTGCCAATTTCATCAAAGACACATGAAGTGATGAATTTTTGTTACTGTCGAGATATAAATTTTTTTGCATGCTGAATCTTCTCTGATGGAATACAAGTATTTTACGGTATCAAAATTCAGTTGATAGCATTATGCCAACATCAATGAATTAGAGAATTTGTTGGATTAAACCCAAGAAAAGAACAAGAAGGAATTCACTTATGACTTTATTTCTTCCACACACGTTTGCTCTTGAGAATATGGTAATTAAATGAAACGACTTGTATAGATGAAGATGTTAATTGATCTTATTAATACTTAACATTGCGTTATTTTTTGAAGGAAATGGGTATTTCAAAGAAAAATTAGGGCATAAAATCAAAGATGGAGTCTACTTCTAGAGATTAGGAAGGAGAAAATAAAAGATTTGACTCTATGAGGACATTTTTCTAAAGAAACATATAAAATATCTTACCCTCAAAGCTAACAATATCATCGCCCTGTTTTAAAAAGTTTTCGTATTTCTTTTCCCCTATATTAGTACAGTAGAACTTCTATAAATTAATAGTGTTGGGGCCACCAAATTTTATTAATTTAATGAATTATTAAATAATCAATAAATTAATAAATTATTAATTTATTAATAAATTTATAAATTATTAATTTAAAGAATTTTTTTCTAAAAAAAACCCTACATACTACGTAATTTTTCATCGTTTCTTTTATAATCCCAAATAAATAAGGACTATAACTCTTTTTAATAATAAACTCAAATCTGCAATAACTCTTACAATTTCTTGTTGAAGTTTGAGAATACAACACCAGAGTTTTCAAGAGCAATGAGACAAATCAAGGATGGAATTTCATTGGATATAAACTTCAAGAAAAACAAGTGTCAATAAGTTCATATTTTACTAAATCTTCCCAGTTATTAGTATTTTTTTTTCCATTTTGGGCATTTAATTAATTTGCAGTATTGTTGGGACTTATAGATATATAGAGGATTTTCTGAAACATTATTATCTTATCATTTTATCAATTTTTTTTACTTTTTGTACTGGTCCCAAGTTGGGACTGGAGAAAGTTATTAATTCTTAGAAGTTATTAATTTATCGATTATGAATTTACCGACGTTCTACTATATGTCCTAAAAATTTACTAATATTGTATTTTTAGAGTGCATGTTTAACTCATGTTTATCATTTTCTTAACTCTACTTACACTTAATAAAAGCAATTTCCACTTGCCACAAAAAGTTAATTGGCAACTCCACAAAATTGCATAAATTCAAAAAAACAATGACATAGTTTTGGCTAAATAAGAAAAAAAAATCTCATAATCTTATGCACAATCTTAAAATTATCGTAGAGTAATTTGATTTGATAAATCAGATATTATCAATTTTAATTTTATAACAATCATATTTAAAACAAAAATATATTATCAACTATTTATTTCCTTAATTCATAAATCCAATTTATATAGCTCACTGTTATCCCAGAAAAAAAATAATACAAAGATTTTTTTTGGCACAATTAATACCTCTATTTTGTTTATACACTGGAGTCACTGTACCGACCGACTCATATTTAAATCACAACACAATTCTACTGCACCATTTACAAATTTGAAACGCAACACAACCATATCATATAATTTACGTTTTTTTTTTTTAATTATATGACATTGTTGCAATGTATTTTCGAAAGTAAAGAATATAATGGGAATCAACTATATTTTTCACTAAGTGCAATATTGCAATATATTTTTGAGAGTAAATATTAGTATGAGAATTGACACCCAGGTTACAAGGATTGATAATATTTTATCTTTTGGAATTTTTTTCCGTAGAATTATTTTGTCATAACAAAATACCTATTTATTTTATTTTTTCAGTTATACATTCTTTTATTACAAAACTTTCTGTTAAATAGTGCACGGCAACGCCCGTGCTAAGAAGCTAATTATTATTATTCCTCCAATATATTCTAATGTAACCCTAGTTAAATGCTTCCCTCTGAGTTCGAAACTTTAATTTTATTTGTCGAAGTTAGAAATTATTCAAATGGAGCAGCGAATTGTCAAAATATGTATATTGGGGACTCGAAGGTTAAATGAATGGGTAAAAAGTTGAGACTGGGTAAAAATATTCCTAGATTTCAACTGCAGACTGTGTATACTGGGCAAATCCTATGGTGTAAATGATCAATATCGCATAATTTTCTCAAAATTCAGCCAGATGCAAACTGTTTTTAGCCACAAATTTGGTTTATAAATAAGAAAGAAGTACAGATAACACTGATTTCATGAAGCTGAAGTTCTTCAAATTATCAAAATCTGATGTTCTTGGGTGACATTCAAAAGCTACAACACGCATCGCTTACTTCCCGTCACCACCTCCCCCGACCCTGCATTAGAAACACAATGAATTAGACAATGATGTTTACCTCGCAAGCATCTACTCTTCAACTGTACCCACAGACATGCACACTGAAAAACATCAACCAGCAATCAAGAAACATAAAGCTAGATTGATCATCTTACCTTATCTCACTGAGAGCATTGCACATTTCCTCTCTTATCTTGCTTGCCTCTTGTGGGTCCTGCAATGTATGCTTGGGTTTGTAATTTTATAGTGGCATTCGTTGCTCAAGAGAGCTACTAATGTTACAGAGAAAACAAGCAAAAGAGTTCACATCGTAAGGAGCCTCATTAGGGAAGTTGCTGGATTTGCACCATATGAGAAAAGGAGCTTCTTAAAGTTGGCAAGGATAAGCGTACTTTAAAGGTAGCAAAGACAAAGTTGGGCACCTTCCTAATTAGAAATCTCTATGTCTAGTTGAGTGTCCCACTTTTGAAGGTGTTACAGACATGGACTAATATTATAATCTACTAGTAGGACTATCTGGCCAAATGATTTGTGGTTCACTAAACCTATTATTTCCTCTATTCCTAAAACACAAACAAAAAAAGAAAAACCAAAGTTTTGAGATTTAAAAAATGAAAAAAAATCTCAAAATTCGATGTGAACTGTTTTTCTACAAACTAGAAAATACAAACATCACATGCTTCAAAACAGCGTCATTCATTAATGAGCAAAAGTTTAACTTTTTATCGACATACCATAATACTCTCCGTCTCGTAAAAATAGTACAATTTCATAAATAATTTTATCAAAAAAAAAAAATCCAGTTTCATAGCAATAAAGCATTATTCTTTGCAAGTCCAATCAATTTATCTTCACCCAAATCGACTCCGCCGCCCACCCCGCCATCCCCCAATTCCACCATTAATCCTGATCATCTCCTTTGTCGGCGGCACCTCCTCTCGCTTCCATTATAATATTTTATGGTCGATTTCAATATCAAATCTTATATATAAATCTCGTCCCAATTGTGCCACCTCTTTTTTTCTTCGAATCAAACACTCCGATTAGCTCTGATTAGGACAAGATTGGGTCTCCCGTCGTTGCATATCATCAGGTCCGATGAATTTGTGGCCTCCCTTAAAGCTGTTTTAGTCGAACTTCACTATCTCTCACTCCGATGTGGGGTTTTCGCCAATCTGAAGTGCAAACAGTCAGATTTATTGATGACCAAAAGGTAAACGTGTTGATTGGTGGTGAGATTTGTGATTGATTTTGCAGTTCTTGGTGGCTGGATTGGATAGTACCGGCGGGCGGCGGCTATGATTGATTTTCGGTGAGATAAAAGTACAGAATTCGAGCTACTGCTGAGAGGATAGAATTGGAAATTTTTTAATTAAAGTGAGTTGTACCTAGATTAAGTTGACTGAAATAAAAAAATTGTACATTTTCAAACTCGACTATTTTTGTGGGACAGAGAGAGTATAAACATAATTCACTAAAAACGAAAAATTTCATATGTTACAAAGATTTATAGGTCTATGACAGCGAGCAGCCCGCAAGTGACAGTCCGTTACCATTGACAAATGCTTCCCAAGCATGAACATTAAGCCGCTTGAACTCCAAATCCTGGATGCTTAATCTATTTTAATTAAGCAAATAGAATCCCATTAATACTGTTGAACTTCATATGAGCCAAAAGGAAAATAAGGAACTAGCCATGCATTGCTTCACCAATTTAGAATACAACAATTATACTTACGGCATAGACTTTTTCATTCATATGGATATCAGGGAGAGGATCTTCATGCATAGACTCAGGGTCATGCTCAGCAGCATTGACATCAAGATGTTTTGATGTATCCTCCGGAATGTGCAAGTTCCTGAGGGAAAGCATGGAGCGGTGTGAAATTAAATATGATAGACAAGACTTCTAACAAGCACGGTAACTTTACCTAATCATTCCGATGCTCATTCCACCAGTAGTACATAAGCATTTATTGACCTTTGCAAAATCCATGTGCTTCCTCTTATCATCCCCCACTTTGATAAGGTCCGCATAATCATCATCATCATCCTCGGGCTCTCTGCCTTGTTTGTTTGGCTCGCAGTTTTTCTTCTTCAACTGCTGCTTAAGTTTTCGCTCCTTCAAAGCTTTCTTCTTCAAAGATTTGCTGTAAGCTTCCCCGACGCGATGCAGGTACAAGGCCGTGCGGGCCCCATCCTCATCATCGTCGGAGAATGGTCCAGCTCTACGCGCCTCTTCCCAATCCAGCACCTCCTCTCTCATCATGTACGTATCCGTCAAACGCGCCACTTCCAAATCCAGCTCTTTACGGTCCTGATCCTCCATAGACTTGAAGATTCTACAAAAATACAAAAATCGAACAACGAAACCCAAATAGATATCAATCAAGGCCAACACGAACTCAGAGACGAGGCGGGGAAGAAAGATTTTCTTCTAATAAAAAAATAAAAAAATAAAATCACACAGTATGCGCAAAAATTCAATTGGACTCATAAATCGGAGGAAAGATTAACAAAATAATGAAAGGATGAATTGAATCTATGCAATCAAAATCTATACCAAAAATAAAAATAGAAACAAAAAATTGTTAACAGATCGAACAACTTTTGATGAAACCTAGCAAATCCTCAAGACAGAAAATATAGATCCAAAGGGATGAAGAGTGTACCAGAAGACTTCGTCGCGGTGGAATCGAGAATAGAGAACCTCTTGCAATACGAACCCTAGCACATAAATAGATGTGCAATGTTGTAGGTCCTTCGAAACGAAACGACAGCGTTAAGCCTCAGAAAATTGTTGTAGGTTTGGCCACTTAAACCGACTGGGGGATGGCATAACGGACTCTGTTTAGTAAAATTTGGCCTGTATGGCCCACATCCAAATAATTTCAAATCATCTTTTACTGTTGACTATATTTTCAAGCCATTTTGTGAAGCCTAAGTAGACAAATCCTACCTGCCATTTTATAATTCATTTGGAAGTTTTTTTCCACTTGTTAAATCTTATCTTATTATATATTAATAGAGAAGAGATTTGGCACAAAAAGCGATCATGTTAGCTGATTTAATAAATTTGGGAAATCTAGCTCAATTAGATGTAGTAAATTTTAGTGTGTAATTTTTTAGTTTAATTTTTTTTTATTTCACAATTTATTATAAACAGAATCTAGTTTTTTTAATTATATGATTATTTTTTTTAAAAAAAATTAAGATTTTAAGTTTGTTGGGATATTAAAAATTAGGATACTAGTTTGTTAGGGAATAATTTGTTATCTTTCTACATATAAAAATCTAACTACTTCTTTCAAAAAATTTTAAACGTCTCTTCTTTCCATCTTTTTCATTAACAATAGAAATCTATATATAACTTGTTCTCCGTTTATTTTATTTAATTTTTGTTAAAATTTTAGATATGTTGCTAACAAAAGTTGGGATATAATTTGATTACCTTTATTTAATCTTATCGTTGTTAGCTTTTTTTTTAAAAAAAAAAAATACTTTGTAGATTATCCAATTAAAAAAAAAATCTGTTTGAAATCGCACCATTAAAACTGATGTTGTACCAATCTTAGGCTCTGTTTGATAATCACTTAATATAATGACTTAATTTATTTAAGTACTTAATGAAATTAAGTGTGTTTGATAATCGCTACTAAAAAGTCTTAATAAATTAAGTTCTGAACTAATTAAGTATTTATAAATTAAGTGCGTTTGATAACTAAAATTTCACTATCTAAATTAATTAAGTGCGTCTGAATGTCCAGTTCAATTGTGAGCCAGAAAATAAGTGATAGACCTACCACTTATCACTTATCACTTAATTTCTTTAATGACTCTTTTTTTTTCTTTTTTCTTTTTTTTTTCCTTCGTCTTTATTTCGACGCTTATTTTTACATTGTTTTAAAATTTTTATTTTCTTAAGATGAATTAATTAAGAGTGCTTAAAGTTGCATTTATATTATGAGTATAAAAGATCTCAAACTTTTAAACTCAAATTAAATTAATTTTAATACATGAAATTTACTAAATAACAATTTATATTCTGTACTCCCCTACTTCCTCTTCTTGATCTGCCCAATTTTGTATGCAAATTCTTGCGCCGCTTTTCTTCCGAGGATTCGTTGCTCTGCTGCAAAAATTTGAACAAGGGGAAGCCAGAATCTGGCCCATTTTGACAGATCGAGCCTTTTATGTTTGGTATAGATATAGATACAAATTTTTTTCCACAATAAAAGGACAACCAGTTCTTGAGAATAATATCATACTTCTTCCGTTTCATAATTATTGTCCAATTTGTAGTTCTTAAGAATAATATTATATTCCTTCCGTCTCATAATTATTGTCCAATTTGAGTTTTTATTTCTAGTTCAAATTGTACTAAAAGTAAAATTTCAAACTGGACAATAATTTTTCGGAGAGAAAGTAGAAAGAATTGATATCGATCTCCAGAAAAGCATATCATATTCAAAATGTATAACAAGAAAATCAAATGAACAAAATTTTTGGATCATCAAACCACTACTTTCGTCAGAGAATTATTCAAATACAACCATCTGAAATGCCATCTTATATCTGCCGCAACGACGACAAAACTTTCCTACATTAAACATGGTCTGTGCGCTATTGCACTCAACGTCTCTTTAAACTAGCACGATTATGCAGATCCAACAACTGCTCCAGCGATGACAATACCCATCGACTCTCCATTTGTGCAAAACACTTTTGATTATGGGAATCAATAATGATATTAACATTACCAAACCCGTATACTTGAAGACCATCTTGCATTCTCCCAGGTTTTATTATGAACGGCAAACCATTGTCCTGCGCAAACCGTTCAATAATTTCTTTCAAGGTCGGTTCAGGTCCATCACTTACTTGCACACGAGCCTGAGCAGCTGCTCTTTCAAACTGCCTCTCTTCAACTTTCTTTTGGTACGCAATCTGTTCTGCCAATCCAGGCGGTTCAACTTTCATGCCTTCAGCAGCTGCGTTCATCATTTGAAGACCATCAAAAAGTCTAGCACGAATGTGCTCATTAGCTAAAAGTTCATCAGGAAGCTGATTCTTCCAACCCATGTACCATTTACCAACTTGATCAAGGTCGGGTTTTGAATTCAGCCATTGATGCAATACTGCATACCACTTTGTGAAGAAAACCTCCATTATAACAATCATGTGCTGAATGGGAATGGTGGTAGCCCAATTCCGAACCCAAATGAATTGATCAAGTGACTGGTTCGCTGGATTTATTTGGAACTCCTGCATGACAGTCAATAATTTTGGAACTATATATCGGACCATAAGTTTATTCCAACTAGCAGCATCAAACACGTTCTTCCAAGGTGAAAGAATGTATTGTGCTGATATATCACTGGGATGCCATGCATGTAGAACACTTTCCAACCTATCACGAATTGTTTGGTAGCAAGGCTCCAGTTTGGTTCCCAATAACGGTAGCCATGGATGAATCCAGGAATGGATTGGCATTGTTTCAAGACGAGGATCCCAGGAGTTGACCGCTGATATTATTTTTGGCATGATAATGGCATCCAAAATATTCTGAAGGACAACAGGCGGCAGAAGCCTTTCCCAGGAATCAAGAAACCGAAGCATTGGCTCGGGATCTCTTGCTCGCCACGTGTTTGTTCCACAAATTCTCACGGCAGGAAACACAACTTCCATAATCAGTTGCGTGTATGGAGATGTGGTACCAAAGATATTCTGAGAGTCTTCTTCCAGAAGGATTCTCCATCGAGACACTATTTCTTGACCATGGGTTGGGTTCTGAAGAGGATCCCACCCCTGAAATACTCTAATAAACAATGGAAGAGCATATCCACATGCAATGCATGGTAAATTGCAAAGTTTATAATCATCTGCATATTTTTGCTGCACATCCAAGAATGAGTGTGCAAGAGACTCAAGAGTAAGTGTACCTAAAGAGCTCTCCTCTTCTACCCGCTCCATAACCCTAATTATTTCTCGCATATTCTCCAGCTGCTTCTCCTGCTTAGACTTCTCACTCTGAATTTTACTTTTCTCCAATTGTAGACTTGCAACAGTCTCCCTCTCATTAGTCAAGTCTCGCCCAATTTTCTGGATGTCAAGTTCTACTGAATCCAATATAAGTTTGATATTGTGCTGTAGCTCAGGCATGGGGATGTCATTCTCTCTTGCTACCTCCTCTGCATTCAAATTTTCCAAGTTTGTCAAGACACGGACCTGAGGACCCCTCATGTCAAAAACTTTCTGCACACGATCAATATTTTCCTCGTGCTTCTTTTGCAACAACTCTTCAGCAGTAATATAAACCTTCTTAACCCTAGTTTTCTTAGACCAAAGCTTCTCCTTCACATGAGCCTCAGTAGCCTGCACAACACGCGGAACAGAATTCTCTTCTTTCTGCTTCAGTACCGGCTTCGTCTCTACACCCAGCCCAGAGCCCTTGGGCCGCAACTTAGCCTCAATAGGAGCTGTAATTCCTTGCTCATTCTTACCTAAGCCACGCCCTTTGTAACCCATCTTTTCCAACAATTTCATACCAATTCCCTTAGTATGCTTCTCAAATGCACCAAGATCACCTGAGTTGAAATCTTTCCTCTCAATTTTAAAAGACTTATTTGCTTGCGAGGACTTCTCCTTTTGTCTCTCACGCCGTAATTCAGCTCCTTCTTTGATTTTTTTCCCAAATGCAGTTGGCAAGAAGTCATCTTCCTCATTTATGTAATTCCCATCCTCATCCAAATTAGTCCTGGAAGAAGAAACTGAGTCAAAACCAAGCCCGCGTGGCTTTTTATCGACATCCTCATCATCTAACAACTCTTTTTCCGATTTCTTCTCAATGTCTTCACCAGGCATTACAGTACCAGTAGAAATAAAATTAACAGGCTTTGTGAAGTCAGCCTTGCTGATTAGACCTCTGTTCTTCCTCCGCTTCTTTGAAGATCCTAAACCCTCATAATCCGAATCACTACTATCCCCAGCAAAAACCCCATAAACCACATCATCTCTCGTCTGGGTTCGTTTTTGTTTACGCTTTGCATAATAAAATTCTCCATCAATCCATTGCCCGTCCTCGAAGTCCTTGTCCATCCCAAACTTCTCCATTTCTTGATCTTCATCCATCTTTTGTACACTAATCAGCAAATGAACAATAATTATTAGCAATTAAAAAAAAAGAGATAAGAGCAAATTACAGAGAAGACAACGTAAAATATAACTACAAACATATTTGCGTAGACAGGAGAAAAAAAAAACCCGTAAAACCTTAAGAACTATCATAATTAAACAATGTATAATTTCACCAAGAATACACCAATTGATTTATTCAACAGAGTGAGTGACAAAAACAATAAATCCAGAGCACACATTTTGCATGTAGCTAAGAAACCGCATGTCATGCCTAGAATATAGCATGCATGTACAATTTAGAATCGGAAACCTTAAACTCTGGCAGTTAAAACTTCTTCTTTCCTTTTGTTGTTCATTATTGTGTTATGTGCCAACTTGGTGACCCTTGTTAGTTCATTCACAATGCAAGACAAATTGCCATAAGCTCGCCCAACTGGATACTTTACAAATTTGCTTGCCTTCCCAGCCTTTATTTCAGAACAACTATGAAATCAAACAATTTCCACGTGTTGATGCCATAGGAACACATAAAAGCAGAAAGCACATCACCAACTCAAATCAATTCAACAGCAAAGGAGTTTAGTCATGATTAACACCAGTCCCAAAGGGTCCAAAAAACAAAATTTTGGAAATATTCAAAATACCCCAAAATCTCTAATAAGAAACGGCAAGTACACAATAGCAAAAGGCAATTTAAGACACAACTTTACCCAAGTTCAACTAAAAAATAATATTGGGATCGATAGTAATGCCAAGAAACTAAAACAAAAGTTTCAAACCAGAGATTACCATATCTAGAGTCACAGAAACAGCCTTCAACAGTACAGACAAACCAAAGAAAACAGCAAGCACAATGCTTCAAACTACAATATGAGTAGTCAACCGAATCAAATTAACGGACATTCTTTATTCATCATCGACTATATGATACAGAACCCACTCAAGAAAGATTCAGAAAAGATGTAGAATTCATACCTGGACGAGCACCGAGATTGAGCAAAAACCGTTCGCGGGGTGGGGATTCTAGGCGGCTGAAGTACGGAGATGAATAATGAGGAGAATTCCAAATCAAGGACGAGTTTCAGTCATGCGTTATGCACATCAATTTTACAACCCACTGAAACAATCGGCTAACTGCCGACAGTTTTGCTAACGATTACAGACGACGAAACCTCGGTAGAGTGGTCCTCGAAGATCAAACATTCAGATTAAAAGAGAACAAGATGCACCGACCTCGAAACCAATTGGAAATCGGCCGTTAAAACAGACGGTCAGGGGCTTGCAGATGGCTTCGGGCGATTTGACGGTGGAAACCCGGAGAACGGGAGAATGAGGGATATCGGAACAATATGTGGGTTTCAAGCTCTAGTCAATTTGCCCCAATTTCAATTAGGAAGAATTTAAACAGGGCGATAGGGCACTGCAATACGACGTCGCATCATTTGACACAATTTCCCCAAGCAAAACATTTAAGGCGGTCATTCACACAGACAATGACGCATCTAAATGGCAAACCAAATGCTGCCCGTGGTATTTACTGCCGTGAAAATAAATTTTTTTTTTTTTCTTTTGTTTCTTCTTTTTTTTTTTTTCTTTCTTTCTGCTGTTGGCGAAAATATATGAAAATAAAAAGAGATAAAAGGGAGTAATCAAAAAAAAAAAAAAAAAGATAGATAAAACGGAAAGTACCGAAATAAAAACATTGGAAAATAGATACACTGATATCGTGTGAGCAATCCCTTCCTAACTGTAGCAAATTAAAGTCGTCATCTAAACATACAAGTCAATCATCATGACAAACATCGTAGGATTCAGCTATATTCAACTACGATTTCGTGCTCCACAGCCAGCAATCAATTTGAGCTCGGTCTCTCTTTTGTTACAGCCATGCCATTGTTCTCAGGAATCTTTTCGGTTGGGGTTTTGCTGCTGCTGCCACCCTCGGCAGTCTCCACTTTTGAGTCATCCTCTTTTTCATCATCGACTGGGTTTTCACCCTGCGCTAAGGCATTGGCATCTGGTGTATCAGACTCGTGCGAATGTGATCTTTCGACACCAACTGGTTTTGACATATTTCCTTCAGGTTCCGTAGCAGCTTCCATTTGCTCATATCTAGATATTACTTGTTGAAGTTCATCATGGAGGCTTAGAGCCTCAATCAGTAAGCCCTCATCATCCACTGTGCCCTCTATGATTCCCTGAATAGTGGGGAGAGATTGCTTGCAATTTTCCAGCATGCTTGTGGTAAGTTCATTCTGCAAACAATCAGAAGCACTTAATACAGTAATCTTTAAAATTTCACTCTCTTCACCAAACATTCAATTGTGAAAGGAACCCAAAATTCTCAACTCATAATTAAAGCGTAGAAGGTACATCGACAAGAGCAGTACAACAGAAAGAACACATCTGCAGGTCAAATCAGAATACGCAAACATAGAAATAGCAGAACCTTAACAGGGTTGGCTCCATCCTCGGCGTTCAATATGCTGGAGAATAGGTCAAGAGTATTACGAGTCACCAGAAGTAATTCTCTCTTTTCTTCAACAGACTGGCCACCATGACTTCTGAACATATCGTGCTCTACATTGTGCAACCCCATTTCAGGTACGGGGTAACTTTCAGGAGGTGACAGTGGGTCCTGATCGACATATGTCCCAAGATGGTGCTGCAATTGGGGCAAATTGTTATCTGGCGTTTCGGGGATAATTGTTCTTGTCTTCAAGTTCTGCAAACAAATTGAATACGGACATAAGATATCCAACAGGTGGCACCATGCCAATCACATGTCATAAAAGATTCTTCAATTAAACTCATTCTATCATAATACATATCTATTGAACCATCAGCCATGTGAGAAAACATATATCCAGTAAACTTCAATGCCGCCGGAGAGAGTTCTTACAAAACATCAGTTCATTTGATCAGTATAAGAGCATCATGACTCCACCACCAGGTTTTGATATGTACCAACTAATACCACACCATAAATGATCACACAAAGTATTGAGGAGATAGAAATAAGGAATATCTGTTGAAAGCAAATTTACTCAACATATGTGCACTCTGATGGCTGTATTTATCTCATCTCATAATGAAATGCAAAACCCCTTTTACCACACATTGTTCTCATCATCCAAATTAATCAGTTGCCATATGAAGCATCAAATATCCCACAAAACCTAATTTTGTTTAAAGACGACAAGTAAATACCAAGATTCCTACTGTCAAATGAAGAATACAAACGAGATGCACACAAGACGACAATAACCCTTTTATCTTCTTTTCATTGTCCTTTTTTAGGTAAAAATCAAACAGAATTGAGTTGTATAGGGCCTATACAGCAAATAAACAAACCCAAAATGACCTAAAAGTAGCAAAAGTTCCATTATCCCACAGGAAATTTCATCAACATGAACAAAAACTTGGTTAGGCAAAGTAACTAACAAATTGACTGAATGACTGACCGTGTAAGTTTGACGGAAGACAGGCAAATACATGAGATCCTCAGACTCGCCCCAAACCCTGATCAGCTGCATCGCCTTGACCCGGTTCTCATGGTCCGTCTTGGGATCATCAATCACCTTCATCATATCATCCAGAACCTTCTCCGAAGCCACCTCAGAGAAGACTTTCTCGCAATTCGAACTACAAGTCTCCAACAAATCCAGGCTCAATCGCTGACTAACTGGGCTCTTTCCCAACAGCTTCTTCTTGATGGCCTTCACGATCTCCGTCCCATTAAACTCCTCGCTGTTAATCATGGCGCAAATTCTCAGATTGAGACCCCAGTTGGGCTCCTCCATTGTCTCTAAAGTAGCCTCGTCTACCATCTTCGATTCGGGCGTTGGGCCTTGAAGGATTTCCTTCATCTTTGAGCTGACCAGTCGGCTCATTTGGGCTCCGCCCGTCTTTAACCTCTCCCCGAACGAGGATGAAGCTATTTTCAGCTTGTCCAATTTGTCCATTTTTTTCAACTTCTACTATGGGGTGCGAGTTGTTCAATTTCTTCTACTTCTCTCAGAATATATATATAGATGAGCGTAATCCGGCGGTGACAGGCGGAGGAGGACGGCGGTCGGGGGGTGGGGATGGGAATGAACTAATAATGCCGAGTAACAGGGAGGATGGGGTTGAATAGAAAAGCTAGTAGGAAGAACTCATATACGCGTGGCTGCTTATGCAGTGAACACCTTTGATGGAGAATGGGACCCCCGAAAAGAATTTCACTGTTTTACTGGGTAAACCAATTTATTTATTTCTAGACACAGTACATAAGGTTAAAAATAAAATTGTTCCATGTTTTGAATGTCGCAGTAGCCCATCTGTGCTCAACTGCTTTTGTTATTTAAGCCCATGTCAAAACAGGCCTCTTTTCATTAGGGAAAAATGATGAGTACGTGTTAGATGATCTAACAAATACTCCCAAAATAATTGTTTGACTTGAATTTTATTTTTAGTATGATTAATACGGAAAATAAATAATCTAAAATAGACAATATTTTTTAGAGGAGTAAATATTTTTGGGTGGTTTTGATAGCCTTATTATATTTAGAAAACTGGTGTGGGTCTAACTTCTAAATGACAATTCAGAGTCATTAGTTTTTATTTGTTTCCCATAAAGCAGACAAATGTTGCATGAACTATTCTCTCCAGATTATGCCAGTATTCAGTAACTATATGAGGCAATGAGAAATTGAGATTCATAAGTAATGTGATCATTTACTAAAATGAAATAATTTATTTGTTTAGATTAATAGACAAAATTTAAGATATATGTGCTCCCTCTGTCTTGTCTAGTTTATAAGTTCGTTTTTAGTTATATTTGTACTAGAAATAAAAATCGACACTGGACAATAATTTCGGACCAAAGGAAATAATTAATTAAAAACATTAAAGATACATTTGTTATAATAAAAATATTTAAATAATCCAAAAAACTATTCTTCTCTCCAAAAAAAAAAGACCACTTTGATTTTTAAGATTTGTACTAAAACAATACAAATATCAAAACTTATATGTTTTTTTTTTTTTGGAAGGAAAGGTTATTATTAAAAAACGAAAAAGAGTACTGCGAGCAGCTTACGCGCAGTACCTTTACTGAAATGCTTCCGAAGAATGAATGAACTCATTGCGTAATCTAGTTCGATGATTTGGAGTTCTCATTTGGATCCATATCAGGGAGAGGATCTTCATGCATGGGCATAGGGTTCTTGTAGGCAGAATCGACATCTTCCCCTAGAATATCCAATTTCCTTCTTGCATTATCTCTAGCTTCCAATGTCTCCACAACTCGAGCATAAGTCGCAGGATCGTATCCATTCCAGCTGTCCATTTTATAACCATCATGGTTATTAAGCTCAAAGGTCTGATCAATTTTCTCATCTGGAACAATAAGCATGTTTTTCCACTTTGCTCATAATTTACGGGGTTTATCCGCACAAGATTTAGCATTGTGCGTAATAGATCCACAATTTTCACATGCTCCTTTCCAAGCACCGAATCCACCTCCTCCTTCAACATCTGGATTCGACTTAATTTCCCGTTTGAGACTCTAGACATCCGAAAACCAATTAAATCCGCAGTACAATGAAAGAATTGAAAGTGACTCAATCATCCAATCCTCTAAATAAGAAAGCAAAACCAGAAAGAAAAAAGTTACTCCCTCCGTTCTAAAATAATTATCCACTTTGAGATTTTATTTTTTAATTCAAACTGTATTAATACTGAAATCTCAAACTAACAATAATTTTGGAACAAAATGAGTAAATAAGTTTGAATACCGATCCCGTCGCTCTGGCTTTGGGATACCAAGGATCCAAAGACATATATTGAGGAACGTGAGAATTAATTTCTTCCAATTCCGTTGTTGTTTCCTGTGATCCTCCAAATACTTGGACGCCTCTTCCACCGAAAAAATTTTACAATCAACCTGAAAATTCGAATATTCAATTCAATCAACGTAATACGAATTCGAAGGTGTATAATTGGGAAAAAGGAATCTTTTTTAAATCAGGAAAAAAAAAATAATCGCGCGAAAAATTCAATTGTCATCATCATGAATCAGATGAATGATTAACGAGACTATAAACGAACACAGTGCGAATATATGTATTCCAAAATCTACCAATTTTTCACCACCTAAAAAACACCGAAAACCACAAAAAGGGACAAAAAGTACTGTACCTGAAGACTTCGTCATGATAGAAACAGAATCGAAGAAAAATATTAAACGGTCTTGACAAAGTGAAACCCTAGCGAGTTTCAATATTGTCTTTCCAATAAGCAACTAAACTTTTAGTCCATAAAGTGGTAATATTGTTAACCGTGGCCAACGATATCTGTTCTATTTTGAAGGTTCAATATATTTATTATATCCTAATGGACCTAATCACTTGAACATTTACCAAAAAAAATAGCGCTAGGGCAGGTCGACGACTATGTTGTCTTCAAACTAAAGCAAATAAAAACACTAAACAACACTAAAATCGATTATTTTATATCAATGTGTAAATTTAAAATTGATAAATAAATTAATAATTACCAGTAATTAACAAAATAAAAAATGTAAATCAGAAATTCGAAAAGAAGGGAAAAAAAACTTGTATACAATGTCGACTTGGACGTCGAGTTATCCGACCTGACGATAAGGTTGACCAGCTCGTTAATTCGAAGTTTAAATTTTCAAAGCGTAAATCCGAAAACCACGACTTCAAGAAAACATGAAAGAGCCAAACAAAAAGTTACTTAAACACGGGGTCGACGTTAGCGTCGAGTTACTTTCATCGACTAAATGGTCGAGAAAAAAGGAGATTTGAATATTTCTTTTTTTCTTTCTTAATGTGGACAATGCCCAAAATCAATGAATTTGTAACATTTTAACGGTTATCATTTTATGTACTTATGACTAATTAATAATTAAATTTTATTGGGCCGTTTATTTTTTCTATATATATTATTTGCCTAAATTGTAAAAGTTTAAATTTCGTAAGAAAATATAGTTATAGCTTCGTTTTTGGTAAAAATCAAAGCAATTTGTTTTGTACTCCCCTATTTCAAAACAAAAAAAATAGTCCGCATTTAGTTTTGAGATTTAAACCCCCTCTGTCCTGAAATGATTGTCCAGTTTGATATTTCACTATAAATTATACTAAAAATAAAAATAAAAATTAGACAATAATTTTGGGACATAAGTAGTATTATTTTTGGTACAAAATTAAAACTCAATATAGACTACTTTTATGGACATAAACAGTATCATTTTTAACATTACTGATGGTTTATTTGTTTATAAATTAATCAATTTCATTTTTTAAAAGTTAAAATCTTCATTTGACACATGAATGCTCGTCGTCGGTTTTTCAAAATGGACTATAAATTAGGTGCAGTACAAAATTATATTAGAAAATTTCAATTGTAAAATTTTCCAATTCTTTTTTTTCAAAATTTGCATGTTATTAGATGTTGACCTATCGATATTATTACAAAATAAGTTTTTTCAGTGGTTAAATTTTCAATTGATTTTTAGATCGAATTTAGTTATTAGTCGAGTCAAAGAAGAGATCGGGTTGTATACTCCTATGCAATGTGAGTATCTGGTAGACCTTTGGAAGCGGAAATGATAATTGAGTACTTGGAGGACCACGGATTTTGAAATTTTCAGACTATATGAATGATTGGTTCTGTGTTGTTGGTTCATGGGTGGTTCATGGCAAAGGTGTTGTCTCTCCTTGGATTTGGTTAGAGATGTGGTGTTTAATGCTGGGTTTTACCTTTTTGAGTAAAGACATTGTTCTGATGGGTTAGCATATATCTATTTAATATGTAAATAATATGGTTATGGATTAGTCCCCAAACTTTTAAGTATGGTGCTTTTTAGTATAGTAATGTTATTATGGTAGGCACACTACCTATTAAATTTCTATGTGATTTGATACTCAAGTAGTTTGTATCCTTCATCTGGACCGGACACTTAATTTATGAAATTTGCATTGATCTGTTTTGCTTCTTGAAAAAAAAAAAGTCGAGTCAAAAGAACTAATCAAGAAGTCAAGATACTTCAAAACAAACATTCTCCAAGTAGTACGGCCGGGCTAACATCAACACTGGCCAGATGATTTTTGGTTCACTCAACCTAGTACTTTCCCCGTTTCCATAAAAAGTCTAACATTGAGTTTTGAGATGTTACAATTTTTTTTGGGATGAACCGGAGTATCATTATTAAAAAATTTGTACACTCTAGAAAATACAAACAACAGATGCTTCAACACAACATAATTTATTATTGAGGAAATAAAAATTCTCTATAACACAATAACATTAACATAATTCATTAAAAACAGAAAGCTTCATATGTTACCAAGATTTAAATAGGTCCCGTACAACAATCTAGTGACTTAATATTTTATTAGGACAGGGAAAAGAGTGGTATATTTCCCACACAAAGACGTAACCGCAGCCTCCAAGTGAAGGCTTGTGACCATTGACACAGATGCTTCCCAAAGTATGAACATTAAGCTGCTTGAACTCCAAAGCCTGGCCGCTTAATCCAGAGGCTTATTCTCATCATCATCATCGTCGGGTTCTTCTCCGGCTTGTTTGTTTTTTGGGTTGCAGTTTTTCTCTTATTCATCTGCTGCTTAAGATTTTTCTCCTCTTCAAAGATTTCTTGTAAGCTTCCAAGACGCGATGCAGGTACAAGATCAAGCGGGCCCCATCCTCATCATCGTCGGAGACTGCCCCAGCCCTACGCGCCTTTTCCCAATCCACCACCTCCTCTTTCGTCATGTACTCATCCGTCAAACGCGCCACTTACAAATATATCTCTTTCCGGTCATGATCCTCCATAGACTAGAGAATTGAATATGCCTCTGAAAGTTTGTACGGAAACGTACTTTCTGATTTCTAGCCGGCGCCTGAAGCCTTGCGTAATGAGGTGTCTCTATAATGGAAGAAGCTGGGGGTGGATGATGTTGAGTTTGGGTGCCTATTCCTGGATAGGGATGATGTTGACCAGGGACCGAAGGTTACCACAGGCTTGGCCTTTATTTTCGAGCAAGGCTGTAATATTCCAGCCTCATAGACTAGCCCAACAACTTTCAAGCTTTCGTCCTCGCTAGCCCAAAATGGTTAACAAGTTATTAGTAGTTTATGAGGTTAAGACTTATATGCAGGTCATTTACTTTGCCAGGTAGCGATGTGGGACATGATGTTACAAAGGCGCTATGGTGGCTGTTGATCATTCACTTGCAACCACCAGACCATATCCGTTACCCAAGAATGTTTTTCTACTGAATGATCACACCCTTGGCATTGTTTTTGGAAAGCTTGAGGATCAAATTCGTGACTTTCTCTTGAGAGAGCTTAGGACTCAAATGATAAATGGCATTCTTTCTGATGATTCTACAGAATGGAGAACTTGTCTGGAAGTGGCATCAGAGATGATGGCCCGGTATCTGACTGGTTGCAATCAGAAGGAGGATTTGACAGGAGGAGTGGTTGTTGGTTGGGACGAAATGGGTCCTGGATTGTATGGCATGGATGGTGAAGGAAAACTGTCTGAAGAAAATTTCTTGGCATTTGGATCCAGATCACGATGTGCTACTGGTTTTTTTTTTTCTATAATTATAGATTCGATATGTCCCTTGATGAGGCTAAAATGTTGGTCGCGCGCGCACTGTGCTACTCGGCGGCTTTGTATAGTGAAATTTATGGAAGTCCCCAAAAGGGTGGTTTCTTTAGTGTTTATCATATTGGACCTGGGAATTAAGGATGGTTTATGAAGATAAAAATGTTGGGGAATTCTTGCGGAAGATCGAAGAAGAAGAAGCTTCTTGAGGACGCAAATATGGGTTTCTTTTGCTTTCATCAAGTGCTGCAGTTTGTAATGTTAATTCTAAATTATTGTAATAAGATGACTCTATATTCTCAACTTGTGAGTTTTGAGACCTTTTTTTTGTTTGACAGTGAACAATATTGTCTGCTTCCACCTTTCTACTATGTGAATTTTATTGAACTTCAATAGTATTAATGGGATTCTATATGAATAATCTCAAAATAGATTAAGCAGCCAGACTTTGGAGTTCAAGTAGCTTAATGTTCAAGCTTGGGAAGCATTTGTCTACTCAGTATCATACGTCTTTGGTTGGAAATACTCTTTCTCTGTTCTAATAATAAAATGATAAATCAGTAGATTGTTGTACCGGCAATCTATAGACGTGTTTAAATCTTTGTAACATCTGAATTGTCATGCACAGACTGAGGCTTTTAGGGTCATAGTCCGCGACATTGACAGATATAATACATTTTTTATGTATCCTCTCGAATATGCAAGCTCCCGAGGTAAAACATGGATCAATACATGCAAACCGCGTACAAGAGCGCTTGCCCTTTCCTCATCGTCGTCGGAGCTCTACGCGCCTCTTTCCAGTACTCATACTCCACCATCTCCATAGAGAGACGTGAATTGGAACTCTCGACGATTCCACCAAAACACAAAAAATCAAACCCACACAAAGCCCGAATATATTAACTCCAATATTCAATTCTTTGAATCAAAGATTGCGTTGCAGCCTTAGCATATAAATAAATGTTTTTTTTTTTTTTGAGAAAAGGGGAGACTACTTCATTGCGTATTCACAAAGGCATTATACAGGGACCCTACGAGGATATGCCAAGCCTATAACGTCGTGAAATAGCCACTGTGTTGCACCTGGCGAGGGCAAATCCAATCTATGAACACCGGGGGAATTCTTTGCTGCCAAGGATGCCAAAAAATCAGCCATACAATTACGTTCCCTATGTACATGGCTAATACTTACAGTCCAACTCCTATTCAAAAGCTCCCTAATAGCATTAATAATAGTTTCGTGCGTAGATCGTAGTCGATCTTCCTCCATCAACAATTGAATAACCGACTGACTGTCTGTTTCAGCTTCAAGATCAGTCCAACCCTTATCCCATGCTAACAAAAGACCCTGGTATAAACCCCATAACTCCGCTCCAACAACAAAACAAAAACCAATCTTTCATTAAAAATCCCCCTTTCCACTGACCCCTACTATCCCTAACAAGTCCTTCAGTAGAAGCCAAACCCGATTCTCCGTCCACTGCCCCATCAGTGTTCAGTTTTAATCGACCCACAGGAGGAGGGATCCATGCTAGCATCAGGCAGACCTTCTGGACAGGTGATCCGCCCAACCGCTTCCCATAATTGAGAGCATCTGTGACTTCCCCAAACTTCTTCCAGACCTCTCTAGCTTTCCTGTACGTCGTTATTGATTGATTCTCAAAGATAAAGGCATTCCTCCAAACCCAAATCTTCCAAGCAATAATTCCAAACAGGCCACCGGTCTGAGATTTTCAAACGGTTCTGTAAATTAACCAAGGTCCATTCCTTACTATCTCCAGTGAAGAAATCATTCCGATAATTGATCGGAATAAAGTAGCGCCAAATCCTTCTTGCTTCTGGGCAGTCTCGGATAGCATGTAGGGTATCCTCTTGGACCGACCCAAAAATGAAAAATCTTTATAGTCCTGCAAATTGACTACTTGGGTCCTTTGGGTATATAGAATTACAAAATCATTGCATTTTGGAATGTATAAACTTTTCACCGCTTAGTTTGAATTTATTTATTGTTCATTTTGAATTTATTTATTTTATTTTTTACAAAAATTATTTTAATACAATATGAACTAAAAAGTGAAAATCTAATGTGGACAATAATTTAAAAACAGATGTTTCTAAAAAAAAAAAAATTTAGGAACAAATGAAATAATAAATTTGTTAATGCAGCCAACATTCAACAATATTATTTATGAATTCAAAGATACTAAACTCTCGATAGGAAGTTAAAAATTTTTGAGGTTTAACGAACTATAACAATTTGAACATTCGATAACATTACATTACCTACAGATTTGAGTGATCGGTATTCTTTGTTATAGTAAATGATAGTTCACGAAAAATTGTAAGATTATGAGCATTGTACAGTCGTTTACTCTGATGTTCTCAATCCTTTTCAAATAGAAAAAGGTACTCAAGTTACCAAAAAAAGTTATGGTAAAATAGAGTAAGTTACTCTCACGGGAGAAACAGTAAGAAAAGTTGAATTATGAAATTGCATATGGGTTCATGTAGTTGCACGTCGCAGTCATTTGAACCCCAAATTTTGCAAGCCCACCCACCCAGTACCCAAGGGCTCCCAATTCACAAAAAACCCCTCAAATTGAATTCGAAGCGGACTCCAGAAATCAATAAAAACCTGAAGAAGAAGAAGAATATCATCCCAAAAACCTCACCTAACTGATCCTGCTGTCATGGTTGCCCTCACCACTTTGGCGCGTTATATTGCCAGCAGGATGGAATACTCCGTTAATTTGAGCTTCAAGGTTAAACCCTCGTCCCCTTCTCATTTCTCTCATTCATTATCAATCATTCCTGCTACTTATTTCGAATGCCGCTCAGAAATGGATTACAATCCAGGGCATCTTTACTTCATAGTCTTGATTGTTTGTAAAGTTCTGTTCTTTATGTGTTTAATCAATGGATTTAGGTGGAGCCATGGAAATTGATCAATACAAGGGGATAAGGGGTTTTGCTTGCTACGAAATAAGGCTAATGGTCTGTCTAAATTTGATTTGATATGATGTTTGGTTGGTGGTTCTACTATTTGTTGCATACAGTTACCTTATATTTGTGTAGTTCTTTCGTATTCCGGCTATTGATATCCAACAGTTATCACCTGTCCGCAGATGTTGGTGTATGTATTGTGTAAACCTAGCTATTTTCACAAAGCAGCATTCACGATGAAGGTTTTGTTATGTTACCAGTCCACTGTTAGCGGCAACCTATTATTTTTACTGACCATCCTTTTGAACTGGGTTTAGTTTGATTCTTCGTGGGTTTTACTTAATACTTGTAAATAGGTATTCAGTGCCTAGGAAGAGCTAAATGTACAATTAGCTGGAGCATCTTATAGGTTTTTGGCATCAGGCAGGTTAACCGAGTCCAGTGCAAGCTTGTATATCTAGTCCTTTTATGAAGAGGCCTGGTCTCAGATTGTATAGTGTAATAGGGAGACTTTGTGACTTGTTATGGATTTCTTTGTGGTCTCATAGTGGAAAGGATTCTTTAGTTGTTTTGACTGACTGTTCCTGAATATTTTGCACATTGCTAATGATTTTTTATAGCATTAGCCATGATCCCACAACAGAACATATGACATGCTTAAAGCTGTGTTCCTTTTGGTAGATCTCTTTGGTGTGTTTGGTGCATTTTGGATATGGTCTCCTTTTTGAATTTTAGCCTGATACGAAATTTCTTGTGGCGCAGAACTTTCAACAAGGTGTTAAAGATGTGGATGTGTGGAAAAATTTTTTCCAAGGGAAATTGACGTATGTGCATTGGACTAAAGGTGAGGAGATGGCCCCAACAATTGGACCTCAGGGTGGTACTCTTCTCGTCAGGAGGTTAATTTCACCAGATTCAAGGTAACTGTCTCTATGGAAATGTTTGCTCAGTGGTAGTGTCTGGGAGGAAGTTTGTCTAAACGTTCAGTACTCACTTCTTTTTAGGAATATAGGGTGGATTTTATATCATTTATAGCTTTAATTAAGGATGCCTGTTTGAGGTGGATTCTTCTGAAGCAGATCATTAGTGTATTAACTGAGTTGGTTCATCTTACAAAGCTCAACAGTTGAAAGTCTTTACCTTTGATGTTTGTTAGGGACACCATTTATATGCTTTCATTTTTCCCCTCATGCATCAGTTAGTCAAATTGTGTTTCTTTTTGCAGCAGGGTTGACGTTGGAGATGTTGTAGTGTTGAAGGATCCTGAAAATTCAGATAATTTAATAGTCCGGAGATTAGCTGCTGTTGAAGGGTATGAAATGGTGTCCAAAGATGAAAAAGATGAGCCTTTTGTTCTAGATGATGATGAATGCTGGGTGGTTGCTGACAATGAAAATATGAAGCCAAAGGTTAAAACTTCTTTCAGAATTTTTATAATTTTTTTACGTCTATCATTTGATGGTTCCGATCCTTTAATAAATCTAGATTATGACATCTATCTTTCTGAAAACATAATGACTCATAAAGAGGGTAATCAAGCTGTGTCTTTATATTCGTTAGCTTTGCACTGCGAGAGCTTCATGTACTTGTAAATACTGTTTTGTACGGTTCCTTTTTCCATTTTGCCTTTTCATGAAGCGGTGGTGACACAATATTGGGTCCTTACGGACGCGTCTGCTATAACATAGTACTTAGTTGGCTTTGCTCGATAGGATCTTCCATCCAAGTCATCCCCCTTTCTGTCTTGTTGGGGGTGCTAAAAGGGCCATCTTATGTCACCAGAGAGGATGAAAGTTTGGTAATTGGGTACCTTGTCAAGTTTCTCGGAGGTGCATTTTAGAGATGCCCTATACTACCATTCTCATGTGGCTTTATAAACCATTTGCAGAGTTACCCTTTCATTCAGGCATTCCTTATTTGTTTGTAGACCTTCTGCACATTGTTTGATGAGGATGTCTCCTCAATACTCAGTACCATATTTGAGGTACTGATGATGTCTTGTTAATATTTGATGAGGATGTCTAGTCAAATACCAAACTTGGGGTCTGCTTATCTATTTTTGGTTTTATATTGAAATGCGTGTTTCAAATGAGTTTTATAAATTACCTGACAACGATACTTATTGTGATTTTGTTCAACTTGCTTAGTCAGTGCAGATACTGACGGATCGTTTTTTTTTTTTAAACTCTAATGTAGCAGGAAGCATATGATAGCCGGACGTTTGGACCTGTTTCAATGTCAAACATCGTAGGTAGAGTTTTATATTGCCTGAGAAATGCTGTGGATCACGGTCCAGTAAACAACAGGTTTGCCCTCGATTTAATCTATGGGCTTATTTTCCAAATTTTCATGATCCGTCTGTGCTTATCCAAATAGTTCGTGAGTTCTTCATCTTTTCTTATCAGTGAAACTAGCATGCGGAAGGATTCCGCAATACTGGAAGTTGAACTAGATGTTGATGAGATGGTGAAAAATCACAAAGCGTAGAATGTACCACAGTAAAAAAAAAAAAGAAGAAATGTACTGCTCGGCGTGTTTTGAATGGGGAAGTACAACTGATCATCTTCTTAGTCAATTTTCCTGGCTGGAACTCTCTATCTCTCTCTTGCAAGTGTAACCACAACAACAAAAGAATAAGTGCAGTTGGTTTTCTGAACCAATGGAGGCAGGTTGAGATCATATAATGTAATCCATTGGAAGGGAAGAGGGCTTGAAAAGACACTTGCATTTGTCTTGGTTTCTGAACATTCCTTTAATTTGAGTAGCATGTCCATTGTTTGTTTGGACAATTTGTGGTCTGAAATCAATTGGAAAAATTATTTGAAGTTGCTGTTAGGCCTTTTCCATCTTTTGTTGTTAAGAGGAATTATTTCAACTCAGATTTGCCAATTAATTAAACAAGGCTTCACTTCTCTCTCCCTCTCACCGTGGGACTTGTCCAGGGGATTTTCATATGGGGAACTCTAGAAAAAAGAGAGGAAAAAAAAAACCTAAGTTAAAAAAAAAGAAAGAATAAATAGTATTAGTATTTCAATTTCATCACCTCATAATTAAAATATGATCCTCTGTGCTACTTTCTTGTGATACTCATTATGACACGATTCAATTGCTACTAATTAATTATATAATTTGTGCTAATACATATACTATAGTCATATATTTTCAATATAGATAATTTTCATATTCTTATTTTATTTTTTATATCAATGGTTTTTTTTTTTTTTTACTGAAATTTGACTATTTTTGTTGGATTTTTAACTATGAAAATTAAAATAAATAAGTCCTGACTCCAAAAAAGTGAACCCTTAGTTCTAAAATATATAAGTTCGAAAGTGATTGTGAATGATATACGTATTAATACAAATTATATAATTTATAAGAAATAATTAAATCTTTATCACAGTAAATGTCTCAAGAAAGTAGCATAGACCTGATTACTACTTCAACCTCGTAATTAGACCTGGAGTAATCCTAAAATTATGGTTAAATTTCAGTTTTTCACAATTTTAGAGGGAAATTGATGATTTCAACATACTTTTGAGGTAAAATAATTAAGCCCAGTAGTAAAATAATTACAAAAGAAAAAAATACAGGATAATCTGGCCGACCGACTGAACACGTCCCCCGGTTTACAAAGGCCGCTCAAACCTTTGTCTTGGAGATGCAATACGGAGTGTGAGAATCAATCTCTACTTAGGGTTTTAGTTTCAGTTTTTATCTATCGAACATGTCCCAAGCCATCCATTTCATGGCTAGCGGTTTTCCAGGTAAAGCATGTTGCATTTTTATTCTGCTGCTTTTGTGCGGGGAAAAAAAAAAAACTATGGGAAGCAGAAGCATTCTACATCGAATTGAGTCTCATGCATCTTATGAAATACAGTCTGTAGTTTATACTATTGAAATTGATGCAGTTTCTAGGTCTATTTCTAGTTCTGTTTTTCAAAGTGTGGTTGCGCGCGCTATGTGTTCGATGAAATTTCTATTAGTTTAGCTCGTGGAATTTTTGTTCTTGTTTTTGCGTTTTTTCTCAAGGATAATAACTGGGTTTCTTTCCTCCTTCGTTTTTTTTCTGTCCCTTTATTTTCATTTGAATGGTGTAACTCAACTCAACCATGTGGGTTCTTGTTGTAATGCCGGGTGTTATTTGTTGTATTTTCTCGACCCTAAATGTGTTGCATATTGCCTATGTGGTTTATTAGGTGCTTGGGTGTTTAGTCCTTGCCTGTATTTTGAATTTTTTTGAGGAATTATAATTGCAAGGCTTAAAGCCTTATGGACGAATTGAGCTCCAGTTTGCATTCTTCCATTCCTCAATAGGCATTCTCATTATTTCATATTGTTTGTCGTAGTCATGGCCAATATCTAAATCAGGATATGGAATTCTTAATGTTTTGGATGCACTCTTTTCTCTTTGTAACGTTTGCTTTCCGAGAAAGAAGCCTAAAGTTTGATTATACCCCTCTCTTCTGTGTATTTCAGGACTCGGCCCACCTGACAGCCAATGTCTTCCATGTCGTGAAGTTCTTGGAAGTGCTGTTTGTGCCTCGCCGTACCCTTCCCGTAGTCAGAGCAATAACAGCTTGAAGCTCAATCATTCACGATGTAACACCCGGAATCCATCTCTCATATGTAGAGCAAGTTCTGGCGGTCATCGAAGAAACTCTGATTTCTCAAGACAAAATAAACAAGGATCATTTCGGAAGAGGAATTGGCAAAATGAAGATCGAGATGGTTATGACAATCTTGAAGAATCTGATATGTTATCTTCCAGAAATGGGCCACTTCTTTCAGCCTCCGGCAATTCGAGATTCCAAGCCACCGCAACTCCTGGACCAAGAGAAAAGGAAATAGTTGAACTATTCAGAAAGGTTCAGGCTAAGCTCCGACAAAGAGCAGCGGTCAAGGATGAGAAGAAGACCGAGGAGTCGCAGAAAAAAGGGAAAGAGAGTGAAACTGTTGATTCTCTGCTTAAGCTTTTAAGAAAGCATTCAATTCAACAAGGGAAGGTAAGTAGTGATATCAGCATCAGCAACAGCAGCGAGTTCATCTTAGATCAGCCTGTGCAGAATGGGCTGATTTCTGATGAGAGAAGCAATACTACGTTCGACTCAAATAGCAGTGTCACACATGTGAAACAAGAAAGTGAAGCCCCTATTATTAGTCGACCGAGGTCAAGCTTCCAGCGTAGGTCTCCTATACCTCCAGTGGAAGTTCAGCCTGTGTTCTCTGGTGAAAATTCTAAGCAGTCTGTTACGCGGGCTAATTCTGAGAAGAAAATGGAGACGACTTTGGAGCCTCTATTTGATGTTGAACCTGAAGCGGATCCTCCTTTCTCAGAAGAGGATGAATTTGATGAAATATCCGAGGATGAAATTTCAGGGATTTATGATGATGTTGATGATGAGGTGGATGATGGCAGTGGCATCGAGGATGATGAAGATGATGACAATGAGACCGATGATGTACCAGAACCTATTGCGGCTGAAGAAAGCAACTTAAGTGAAATGAAGCTAACAGAACTCAGGGCACTAGCGAAGTCCAAGGGGTTGAAAGGATTCTCAAAGTTGAAGAAACAAGAGCTTATTGATTTGCTTGTTGGAGTCTAGATCTGTTTGATTTCTGCGCTTACTGGTATATTCAACTGTCCCTTTCTAATTCTCTTCAGGCCACTACATCCAGATCTTGGTAGCCTTAAAGTTTGTCATTTGCGCTCACGTAGTTAAACATCATTTTGTTAAACTGAAGACAGTTTTTCAGTAAATTAGGATTCAATGACTTATTTGCCTCCCGCTCTTTTCCTTCTCAGCAACATCATATGATGTCTTGCATGGCTGTAGCACATTCGAGTGCTTGATCTTGGAAAAATAATATGCTCTAGTCGTAATCTGCAGCTGCATTTCCAGCATGGTTGCATAAGATTTTGGGTCTTCACTTATGTGTTACATGTGTATCTAAGTTAGTAAGATAATATTGTTATATTTGCCAGTTTAATGGCACGCATTTTTTTCCCCCCTTCTCTCGGTTGTTAGAAGGTGGAGGGGCGCTTATCCTAATCAATAGATGATTAATGAAACTGTCAAAATCAGGCAACTGAAGATGAGTTGGCATTTGGTTCGTGCCAACCTCAGAGGTAGTTAAGTTGACCATATGTAGCCGCTATTTTCTATTTCCACGATATCTTGTTTCTGGATTCTGGAATCCTTAGCCATTCCTGGTAATAATAACTCCTCACAATTAGTAAAATATACTCGATTTCGTCTCGTTTTAATAGTCCATTTAGAAAGAGAGTGCTAATGATATTTGCGAGGGCTTTTAAATGAATCGTCCAATTTCAACCCACAACACACAACATATTCCGTTGTTTCCCACTTCTGAGGCAAAGTATACTAAGCCCTTTGTCCTATTACAAGTTGTGGGGTTTTTGACACTTTGACTAGTAAGTTAAGTAGTGCGATTTTGCACATGCAGTTTGCCAGCGACCCCAACACCCTCTCGGTACATTTTGATTTGTATTAGGTTTAACTTAATACGTATTTTTAATTGACTAAAAAACTTTAAAAATATTGTATAACAATAAAAGGAATAGAACGAACGTGAAAATATATTTTTAAAATTTTTTTGTCAATTAAAAATGCGTATTAGGTGAAATCTAAGACAAAATTAAAATGACCGCAGAGAATATAATAATAATAATAATAATAATCAATGAATGATATTTGATAATGAGACTGGTTTTTGACCTTTGTCAAGGAGAATGTTTTCCCCCTTCCATTTGGGCATTTGCCCATTTTAGCAGCAGCAAACAGCAGAGTAGTAGTAGCAGACTGATCACAATCAATAAACTGTAATTTTATCAAAATTTTTTTTTTTATAATACCGGAAAATTTGGGGTATGTGTCATATCACGTGAAATCGCTTTGGATACTAACAACCTGCAGAACAGCAGAAATCCGAGATCTTTTTTTTTTGCGATTTTTACACCATTTCCCACTGGCACCATTACTTCCCAAATGCCCTGGTTTTTTGAACCACAAAAAAAACTACCTAATAATCCTGTTTTTTTACTACGGTTTTGACATTGATTTTTTACCAACCCAGGGTCACAGGGTCCGGCAAAAAATAGTTCATTAATTACAGAAGAAAGGGTCCTAATCAACTTTCTCTCTGGATGTCATTGATATTAGCCCATATAAAGAAAGAGAGAGAGAGCAAGAGAAAAACAAATGAAAACGTCAATGAATGGCAACTGGCATAAGGCAGCAATTGAATTAAATGGGTGGGTGTGGAACTACCCTCCCAAAACGTTGCTGTAATGCCAACAACATAGCCCATCTTAATCCCACATTATGGAGCTCAGCAGCTAGCTAGTAGGTTTAGACGTTTAGGTACATTCTGGTTCCTGGCAAAAAAGATAAAAATTGTTACTGCTTATTAGTATTATTAGTCTGTTTGGTGGATGACCTTGTTTCTGAGGCTTCTCGTACGCACGTTTGTCCAAGAACTTGGTGCCCACCAAAAGTTTTTCTTCACCACTAATAAATTTTATAGGTAGATTCTTTTCATAAATTTTTATGTTACATTCTTTTATTTCCGAATTAATAATTTGAATCGATGACAACCAACGGGTTATGATTTCTTAACACTCTTTATAATAGCGATTAGTAGTAATTTGTATTAGTTGTGATGTTACAAAACTTACAACAAAATAAGGAAATTTTATTAACCAAAAAAAAACACACACACACACACAGAGAGGAAATTTGGTAGTGTTTTGAAGTCTTCTTTTGGTGGTTGGAATAAAAGGGTTGCCTGTACAGGTACCACGTAAGAAAAGGCAATCATAGTTATTCTACAACGTTATTGGATGTGAATCATATGATTCTTCTTTTTATCCACCTTCTTTAATGATTAGTTCATTAACAAAAAGGTCTTCACTTTTTTAGTTTCCCCTAATCATGATTTCAGATTCCTCAATTGCTCATTATCATCTGTCATCACCATTTTTAAAATCGTTTTAATCTATATATCATCTCAGGGTTTGTTTATTAGATTCACCAAAGCCACCCAGCAATCTGCAACTAATACAGGGTCCTACCAATTTGTCCTCTTCAATATTTTTTTTTAAAATTTTTTTTCACCCCCTTCATTTATTATTAGTTCTTTGTCCCCTTCCCTTCCGGTTCTTGCATCGCCTTCTCGTTCTCATCTTACAATGCAACATCCTGAAAATGGCTCAGAAAATTTAATGGGTTGCCTCTTGTTGTTAAAGATGTGACATAATCTTTCACGAAAATTTGATCTTTTATGGTTTTTTTTCGTTTCTGGGCTTAATCAAGATCTGATTTTTATGGCTCTGAAACAGCAGAGGTACGTTTCTGTTAACCTCAGTGCTCTTATTGTCGATCATTTTCTGTAATTATCTTTAATGTTTTTGACACTTAGAAATTCTAGTTACGTTTTTTGGTTCTCTGTATCATCAATTTTTGAGTTCTTTGGTTTGGTTTATACTCTGTCAATTTTTAGAAACCTTTAGGACTTCTGTGGGAAGTTCATTATTAGACGTTCTGAGCTTGGTCTTCCTTTGTCAATTTGATGGAAGAGAGAATCACGAAAACTGTTTATGTAAGTGAAGAACTCAGCCGGTAACATGTTACTGTGTGATGAAGGATATGGTTAGAACATGATATCCATTTCGGAAGCTTTGGCTTTAAGCTCTGTCAAACAATTGGCATTCCTTTTTTGTTGATCTTCTGAGTATTTGGCAGGCTTACTGAGAGGTTATAGATAGAATTATTGTCCTTGGCCGCTCAGCTCCATCATTTGCCTCCATCTTTCTTTACTCTTGTTTTTATCGGGTAAATTTGAAGTATAGGGAGAAATTTCATTGCTTTGGTGCAGTGAAGCTGAAGGCTTATTCTTGATTTAGTCACTTTTTCAAGTTGGGGAACGAGAAGGTTTTTGTTTTTACTGACCCACATCAATTTCATTTTTTATGGTGCAAATATAGTTTATTATAAAGCAAAAGGGTAACAAGAATAAATCATACGCCATAAAAGTAGTATTTCAAAATTTTGATTTCCCTTTAACTTTCAGTTAACACATATAATTGGGTTTAGGTCTGGACCTGTTAACATACATTAAAATGTCATCATGTGGAACATTTCGAATAAAGTTACATTTTTGCCTTTGGCTTGCCGTTTGTCGTTTTGTCTTTGTGTTCTGTTTTTTCTTTTAAATGGTATTCATCATTCTTCGTCTCATTTGTAACAGGTCAATGGATTTAACAGCTGTAAGATGCCTCGTTAATAGTGTTTCTCGGTTCATTCATTTAGTAAAATGTTCCCCTACAAAGGATATGCCGACTCAGAAGGATTACACATATTTAAGCTGTCTGTTAAAGCAATTGAAGCCATTACTTGATGATATCGTGGATGGCAAAGTACCTTCAGATGAAATACTTTACAAAGATTGCGAAGAACTCGATATAGCAGTGAATGAGGCTAGAGAATTTTTTGAGAAATGGTCTCCAAAGATGAGCAAGATTCTTTGTGTTAGTACCTCCTATTCTCTTTGACATCTATCTTTTTCCATGTTGCATTTTAGGAGATTGATCTTTGGAAAATGTTGTTACTCATGCAAAGTAAGTGCAAACCAATTATGCCTCTTTTATATTACATCAAGAATGTCTCTAACCTTGATCAGTATGAAATTTGAACCAATATTGAAATTTCCTCCTAAGGTTCGTAAATAAAGTACACAGGTGGTTGTGATCTGAACAAAAAGTGGCAAAGAGTTGTGATATCTGGTAGCAGTTCAATTCTCTTTGTCTTGTTTTTTTGGCATTATAGGCCTAAATAATTAGTCATGAAAGATCTTTGTATAACTTTCCATCCATGTTTTGTGTCAGTGATTTGGCACTTGATGAAGTTTGAAATGCTGATGCAGGACTTTTAAATATTTCTGATGGCCTGGTTTATTTGAGCACATACAATTAAAAGAAAAAAGAAAAAAAATTGTTTTTCTGATAGTCTATTTTAGAAGGAAGAAGCATCAGAAGAAATCAGTAATCGAAGAAAGAAAGATAAATTGTGGCTCTCTTGTCTATAATTATTTATCAATTTCGCTCCCTTCAGGTTGTTGAAAGTGAGCTGTTGCTGAAGGAAGTCCAAAACTCCTTGCATAAGATCTCTCAAATCCTCTTTAGATCTTTGGAGCCCACATCTTCCTTGAGTCTATCTGACATCCAGGTAAGACTGCAGCTATCTTAGCTTCTAATCTACCTCTTCATTGCTTTTCTTGCCGAGGTTTGGTTGGAGATTACTCTTTGTTTGACTAATAATTTTTCGTTGTTATTTGTTCTCTACATGGAAGTACTTTTAGATTTAACGAGGTTTAGGAATCTCTTTTAATGGTTTAAGCAGGAATTTCAGCATTTGAAGCTGGAAAATTTATCAAATTATATAGAAGAAGCAATCGTAAGACAAAGAGAAGGAAAGGCCCCTTCTTCTGAGCAGCTTATTCCAATTATAGAGTCGCTGAATTTTACCTCAAAAGACGTCCTGCTAAATGAGAGTATTTCCCTGGAGAAGGAGAGAGTGAAAGCTGAAGATAATAAATTGAAAGGGAAAATAGAGCAAGTCAACCTCATCATTCTTTTGTTGTCACATATACGAGATAGAATGGTTAAGCTGGAGAATTTTAAGTCCGTAAATGGCGTTAAGATCCCTCCATACTTCCTATGTCCACTATCTTTGGATTTAATGGTGGATCCGGTGATTGTGGCTTCGGGGCAAACCTATGAGAAGTCATCCATTCAGAAATGGCTAGATCAAGGATTAAGTATATGCCCTAAAACCTGTCAAAAACTCTCACACCGTAATCTCATCCCCAACCATACAGTCAAAGCTCTGATAGCAAATTGGTGTCAAGAGAACAATATAAAGCTCCCTAATTCTTCTGAGTGCTCTGAGGTTTCATCTTCAGACAATGGCCATTGTCATTCACAAAATAGGAATTCATCACTAGGGTCTTCCACAGGAGTTGCAAATGATCCTGAAAAGAAAATCTATTGCTCTTTGGGACTCCCTCGTGAAGAAGTAAATGTGAATCATCCCATGGAGGCTGAAAAGTCTGGCAATTCACCGACACACTCGTATGTCCACAGCAGGAGTGAATCAACATCAAGTGCTGTCTCTAGCATTGACTACTTACCTTCAGTATCTCCTGATGTATCAAGACTCTCCAGTAATAATGATAATGGCAGTGGCATGTCCGCGGAGATGGTGATTCGTTGTTCCCCTGTTATTTCTACTGAGAATAATGGATGTCTTCCTCTGACCGGAAGACTGCATCACAATTCAAAAACAATATCTGAAATGGCAGTCAATGGAAATCATAGTCCACCTGGATCAGTTTCACTTTCTTCTCAGTCTCAGTTTGATGATTTAACCACAACTTCTTATGTTGAAAAGCTACTTAGTGATTTGAAGACTGCAACGGCTGAGTTGCAAAGTGCGGCTGCAGCAGAATTGCGATTTTTGGCAAAGCATAATAATGACAATCGTGTTATTATTGGAAACTGTGGGGCTATTGAACCTTTGATATCATTATTGCTCTCGGATGTGAAACCAATTCAAGAACATGCTGTGACTGCACTTCTGAACTTATCAATTAATGAAAACCTGAAAGCCAAGATTGCGGAAGGCGGAGCTCTTGAACCATTAATACATGTTCTGAGAACAGGGAATAACGTTGCGAAAGAAAATGCTGCAGCGTGCCTTTTCAGTCTCTCCGTTTTGGAAGATTACCGTGCAAAGATTGGCCGTTCAGCTGCAGTTAAAGGGTTAGTTGATCTTCTGGGAACTGGTACTATGAGAGGAAAGAAAGATGCCGCAACTGCTTTGTTTAACCTATCAATATTTCATGAAAATAAGGCTCGTATAGTCCAGGCTGGAGCTGTTAAATATCTGGTTGAGTTGTTGGACCCTGAAAGAGAGATGGTTGATAAAGCTGTTGCTCTACTTGCAAATTTGTCAACCATTCCTGAGGGGTGCTCAGCAATTGCTCGGGAAGGAGGCATACCAATGTTGGTTGAGCTTGTTGAGATAGGATCGCAGCGGGGAAAGGAGAATTCTGCCTCAATTTTACTGCAATTGTGCATAAACAGTCCCAAATACTGCCGCCTTGTTTTGCAGGAGGGAGCAGTCCCACCTCTTGTAGCCTTATCTCAGTCTGGCACTCCTAGAGCAAAAGAGAAGGTTAATATTTTTGCTCTTTCGCCTTCTTATTAGCTGCCATTCTGCATTAATTTTTTTTATTTGTTTTATTGATTTCTGCATTAGGTGAATTAGCTCTAGTATGACATTTTAACATCTGGAGTAGTTGGAAAGACAGTCGGAGGCGGGTCTAGTTTGGATTATTTTCATTTTTTGGTGTCTAGTTTTTTTAGTCCCCCTGCTTGTCTAAGAATAGTTGGATTTTCATTTTGTGGTGTCTAGTTTTTTTAGTCTTCCTGTTTGTGTGAGAACAGTTGGTTTCAGTATTTTTCAGTACGGTATGTGAATAATAATAGAGGAAATTACTTTTAGTTTTCTCCCTTCTTTATTCAAGTTATGAGTGACAGTTGAATAAGTGTTATAGGTCATTCAATAAGATAGAATATTTTGCAAACAGTATTAAGGCTCCACACTATGTTTTTTCCTTTACAAGATGATGAGGTTTTTATATGTTTATGAAAAATGACGGGAGTCTTCTTTATAAAATTGATGCAGGCCCAGCAACTTCTCAGTCATTTCCGCAGCCAGCGAGAAGGTGCAATTGGTAGGGGGAAACCATGAGGGGGAATTCCTTATGGATCTGTTGTGTTTTCTGCTGTAGTATCTCTGTAAGTAATCGTGGAGGAGAGTTTTGTTCGCCCTTATTCTCTTAATACCACTTGATCGGTTTAGTTAGTTCCTTGGGTCATGTGGTCGTCCATAGATTGTAGCTTTAGAGCAAGTGCTGCTACTGGGGATTTCTTATTGTAGTTCCTTTGGTATGTAGAAGACCATTTCAGTATGTATATGTTCTTCACTTGTCATAGTTGTTAGTTTTGATGAGGTCGTGATGGTAAATGAGAGTTCTCAACATTTCTGCTTTTAGCATTAATGGCTGTATCAGCATCAAATTGCTTATTTGCTCGATTAGTGGGAGATATAGGTTTCAGGACAACTTCCAGTTGTTGGCCTGTTGAGATGTTTTCACCTGAAAGTATTAACATTTATGATGCTCCTGTTTCCGATTGAATCAGTATTGCAGTTTTGCCCCAGAATGTGACTAAAAGTATCAAGTTTTGTTCTCTTTACTTACTGCATGAGTTCATTCATTTGAACCCACTAACGAGGAGTGAAAATCATTAACATGTCTCTTAGAACATTTTCGTCCCCTGTAATTCAACAGTTGCGGCCGCAGACTGAAGGAGGGGGAAAAAAAAAGAAGAAACTTTATCATCTTTTTTAGAGGGAGTTGTTTATAGAGATTGTTGAAACTTTAGGCAAAACCAATCAATTTCCAAAAGATTGTACGGAGCCAACCATGATAAATCTGCACACATTCTCCCATCCCTGTATAGTATATGCCCTGCATGTTTTGGAATTGGCTAGCATCCACAAGTTTTGTGTTCTTTTATGAGTTTTGAGTGGCATAAAGTAGAACATAATTTTAAGCAACAGGTTTTATTTAATGATTCCTTGTCATAGAGATATGGTAAAGTTAGTCAAGTGATTCCTATGAAGGAAGGCATACCCTTGGAAGTGGGAATTGGGAACTTAAAAAAATAACCTGTCTATACTAATAGGAGGAATGTTGTCTGAAACCTAATGATATAGAGTTACCTAGCTAATTACCCCTCTCCCTGTATATTTTTCTTGTAGAATCGAGGTGGTCCCCTGATTTGTTGATGTCTAAATTTGATTAATTCGTACAATTAGATTCCATGCCATATAAAGATAATGATAAGAAAAATGTTGGATTTCACGTCGTACGACGACGAGGATTGTTACCAATAAATCTAGCTTAAGCCAGCTAAGTTGTTTTATCCACATCTTAATACAACGTTATATATTCTCTGATTTTGTGCAGCTCTGGAGTCTGGTCAGAGTAATTCTTTAATCATTTACTTTAAGTTTGTTTATGATGCTACTTTTAAGCTTACAAATTCATGACTACTGTTGTGTGTGCGCTATTCTGTCATTGGTTGTAGATGTACTCCACGGAGTTGTAAGTAGTACTGCAAAAGTGACTAGGGTTGTCAATATTTTGAATTTGCTTTCTAGTTTTCCACGAACAGGGAAGCAAGAAAATTCAGTTCTGTTCTGCAACTCTGCAATTCTGAATTAGCCAAAACATGTTCCATTCTGGTTATTTTGTATCCTCAAGTTTATGACACTTTTGTTAATTGTGACATATGAGGTGATACCTCCCTGAAAATGTTGATAGGCCATAACCAACCACTCGGGTTTTCAGCATCTTCAGAAGAAACCTCATACTATCTGTTACCCTAGTTACAGTTGCTCAAGCAGTTCGAGATCTAACCCAATTGATTGAGCGTTTGATTCCTATCTATTATCTGTGTACTTAGGTATAGACTTTGGGATGAAATTGTCGCATTTCTTGACTAAACTATGAAAAACTAAAGGAAGTTAGACGTTGCTATCTGTGATTTGTAGCTTAGTACCTCAGACAGAAGCCATCAACACGATGTTGTGTTATATGTAGACATCATATATATGTGAAAAACTACAAAACTCGCTGGAGAGGATTTGATAATAATCCAGTGGAAGGAGGGCCGACAAGAGAGATGAGAAATTTTTTAGTGAAATCTTGCCACAATGCATATATCTTTTTTCCGTTTTGATCAGTCAAAATCCGCATGTTTTGTGTAATTGACAGAAGCCATGTAAACTACACATGGGCTGTTGTTTTGCAGGGAAAAAAAAACGCTGATCTTTTGAGTTGTCTGAAGGGCTTTTTCCTTACCTTTTCTGTGATAGTGATCTAACCCTCTTCTTCTTTACTCGCCCCCCCCCCCCACCTCATTCAGCAGCATTGATTCAGGACAGAACAAAATACTGAAGCACAAACCATCATCGTATTGTACGTGTATAGTATTAAATTAGGAGTAGGGCCTAATGGTGAAAGAGAAATTTGGAAATGGACATAACTAATACTCCCTCCATCCTATAATTATTGTCCAGTTTGAGTTTTTATTTCTTGTTCAAATTGTACTAAAAAGTGGAATTTCAAACTGGATAATAATTATGGGACAGAGGGAGTAACTTTATTGATGAACGCCAAAATTTTTTGAAGTGCATTCATATCCATCATTTCGGTATTAGATGATCATCAACTTCTAAAGCCTACCCAACACTTTCTTATTCTCCAAGGCTAATTTTGTTCAGAACAACAGACGTTAAGGTCAAATTCTAATTTTTTGTTATACTATATCATCTTTAGTCCAAAATGTTCAGAAGCAACTATTAAAATTGGGCACGTCGTTAGTCTCATGTACCAAAACTTCTAGGCTCTAGCAGTCTACTCCAATAAATATTGTTCTTATTGTAGGTCCATTAAAATGTGTAATCAGTTTCTTTCAAGCTTAAACCTCCCTGTGATTTTGGAGCTTTTTAGGGTATCCCTTTCGTTCTTGTTGATCATTGGAAAAAAAAAAGTGAAATTTTTTATTAGTTAGTCTGCTCCTGATATGTGGATGATTTGATTCAAAACGGCTCTCATGGAGAACGTATATATTACAAGACTACTTTCGTACTCAAATAATTGTTTTATCTAGTATATATTTATATTTTATGTAACAAAACATGAATTCATTAAAATGGAGGGTTGAAGATTTTCATCTTACGAATAATGGTTGTTGAGGAGTCCAGTCTCATACTAGGGTTTTTGCAGTTTTTTTTTTAAAAAATAATAATAATGAATATATACGTTATTATAGCATTTTTTTTATTTTCTTTTACATTTCTAATTTTCTAGTAGTACATATTTTTACATTTCTAACCGAAAAAAATCTTTTCCAAACATTGGGTGAGACAATAATTGGTCAAAACATCTTGTCAAATTGTTCATCGTATCACACAGACTGCTTTTAAAACCCATGGAGAACAAAGACCCTAGTTATTCGATCGAGAAAGGTGGTTAATAGTATGACACAAACTGATTAGTTGTAGTTGTAATAAAAGTAATAAAAGGGACATTTCCAAAAAAAAAATCTCATAAATAGTTAGCTGGGTTCTGCTTCAAAATCTTACTGATGAATGATGGACCAGTTTAGAATTTGAACCTACACTTTGACTGACCGTACAAGATGAAATTAACTTGACAATGGCAATTTGCAGGTATAGTATAACACTCTATATTAATGACTCATTTCCTTTTATTCTGAAACGAAATAAGGGAAACGTGACGAAATTCTCCATAAAAAAAAATTTGGATTCCAAATGAGGGATATGAATAATATTGGTTTGGTTTGATTTGGTTTGGTAGCTCATTAAACAAATTAACCAACCAACCCGCTGGATATAAAATATGCATTTAGACATTTATAGGCATTTCTTTTACTCTTTTTTTTTTTTTTTTGGAAATCGTTACAAGCATTTTATGTTGATAACAAACTTGACCCTTTAACCTATTTGAGCTCTCAGGATCAGTACAACCTTAAACTCAATTAAGTTACGGTCCAAACTCTAGTTGGAAATGAATCAAATCTTCAACACTCATTTTGGCTGCCAAAATGAGGAGGCAGGGAACAAAAATCCAGATAAGTAAGTTTTTTTTCTTTTTCTTTTTTTTTTGAAATGGTGATAAGTAAGTAGTAGTACCACTTTTAGAATCTTACACTGTTAATTTAGAAGTCCTGCCATATAGGACCAATTATATGATCACTGGCTGACTGATATATAAAAATTAATGTGCAGATCAGATGGAGATGACAATTGCCATAACTCACGAGCGTGGTTCCTGCAATCTTTGGTCTTTTGGGCAACAATGTGCTAGAATGCATTTCCCATAGGAGAAAGGGAAAAAAAAAAGAGAAAAGGGAAAGAAGTATAGCAGTACCTTCTGATTTAGTACTTCATTTTCATCATCAGTATAACAAAAGGGGAGGGCCTCATATGACGAATAATGGTTTGATGACTTGATGTTCAATCACATTGCTAGGAAGGAAACTCAAAAAAAAAAAAACAAAAGCTGAAAAAGAAAGGTTGTGAATTGGAAATGAGACAAAAGATGTAGTGACAGAGTGAATTCGTATAAGTGAAATTGTTGAGGGACTGATGTTACCTAAAAGAAATAAAGAAAAGAAAAAAAAATTCTGTGATACTTTTATTGCTACACTCCTTGCTATTGACACAGTTTTTGATATAAAAGTCGGAAAAAAACACAAGTAACCCTAATGAGAAAAGTGATTCATTAAACTTAGTACTCACACAGCTCATATTAAGTTTTAAGACTAGTACTAAAAAAAGTATACACTAAAAACTCAATATTCATTTTTTTTTTTTTGGACGGAGATAATAAAATATAATGTTACAAGAAATGCGATATCAAGATTGAATAATTAAAGTGATGACTACCATTGCAATATATCACCGAATGAATCCGCTGTCTTTATAACTGTCTAATACAAAAACAAAGGGGTATTCTGGACATTGCAATATGCAAGGAACTGTCATTCAACCACTGAGTGGGGTGAAAACTGAAAGTGTGGTGAAGCAGCAGAGTCTATGCTGCCACTTCCTCTTCATCACTTTAATAATAGTACTAGCACAGTAATAGTAATAGTAGTGTTATTTTAGTATTTTACTCCTGGTACTACTTCATGAATCATTTCACACACACAAACACATCTCTCTCTTTTTTCTTTTTTTTTTACGAACTTTTTCATGTCTCCATCTCAACCTACTGTCTATCAAAAACCTTCCTTTCCCTCTCTATTGCCAGTTTGCCACAGAAGCCCTAGCTTCTTCTCTAACCTTTCCTTCTCACTTGGCCAATCAGATTAAGATGGATGGGTTAAGTGTAAAGAAAGGTCAGCCTGTTTTGTTTCCCCTATTTTGGGAAAAAAAGAGTTGAGTGGGCTACTAAAAATCCATAGCATTTACAGTGGGTTTGCGAAGATTTTTCTTAGTATTGGCTCAAACAAAGAAACTCCAATAATATTTTACCATCACCCCCTCCCAAAGTAGTCTTCTCATATATATCAGTTTCAGTAGTCTCCCATCAATCTCATCATCAGTTATGTTGTATACCATATGTTCAGCTCTTCATTACTACTCTGCTACTTTTTGCTGCTATTTCTCCCCAATTTTGATTATTTCTCAATCTCTCTTTCACTTCCCCATCCCATCCCTAATCACAAATATGGAAAGTTTCTGATATTTCATTCAACCTATCATCAAAAACACATCATCTCTCCTTCTCTTTAGCCCCCTTTCATAATTCCCTTTCCTTTTCCAGTATATATAAACAACACAAAAGCCCACATACCCAACATCCCTAAATTCACTGCTATAAACTTCCTTCCTACCCCATGATCTAGACTCTCTTCAAAATCACAAAACTATTCTTCCACTATTTTCTAGATGAAACCCTAGCCAAGAAGAACTCAGCTATTTGATCAAGAATTTAGCATATATATATATTAAAAAAAAGAAAAAAAAAAAAGCCACAAATGGATCCATTCGCAGATATTCAAACCAACCCAATAGTTGGGAACACGAGCAGTAATATCAACACGGCATCATCCTCATCAACAACATCTGGAGCTTCAGGTACGATGAACAACAACAACAGCACGCCGAGTAGATACGAGAATCAAAAGCGAAGGGATTGGAACACATTTGGGCAGTACTTGAAGAACCACAGGCCACCGCTGACGCTGTCGCGGTGCAGCGGGGCTCATGTGCTGGAATTCCTCCGGTATTTAGATCAGTTCGGCAAGACCAAAGTCCACACTCCGATTTGTCCGTTTTTCGGGCACCCGAATCCGCCGGCTCCGTGCCCTTGTCCGCTCAGGCAAGCTTGGGGAAGCCTTGATGCGCTGATTGGAAGGCTTAGAGCTGCTTATGAAGAAAATGGTGGTAGACCTGAAGCTAACCCTTTTGGTGCTCGTGCTGTTAGGCTTTACCTTCGTGAAGTTCGTGATTTGCAGTCTAAAGCACGAGGAATCAGCTACGAAAAGAAGAAGCGAAAGCGTCCTCAGGCGTCCTCCTCCTCAGCTCCTCCTTCATCTTCAGGTGAAGCTTAATTAATTGATTAATCATTCCAAAAAATTGGTGCTCTCAGCTCTGCCCTTTTTTTAAAAGGTTTTATTGGGATCCCTTCTTGTGTTTGTTGTTGTTGCTGCTGTTTATGTAAGTTGATTTTCATCTCTTTTAGGGTTAGTTGATTTTTGTTTCTTCAAAAAGAGCAAAAACTATGAAGAAGAAAAAATGTTGAGCTGTACTTCTTACTGTTCATGGCTCTCAGCTTCCAGTACACTTACTCTAGTAGAGCAATTTGTTTCCTTGAATTGGAAAAAGAATGGGGAACAACTTTTATTATTAGTAGTATTAATATTATTGTTGGAATTTGCTGTTGATGCAAACAGTAGCAGTTTCTTTGTTGTTTCATTAGTTAGTGTGTGAGTGTGTGTGTAGTTGTAGTAGTAAAAGTTGGGTTTAAATGAAATGTACTTGCGTTTTCTTGAATCCTTGACATCTGTGGAGTTTTTTTTTTTTTTTTTTTTTTGCGCACAACAAACAAAAAATTGATTATAATCAAAGGACTCTTTTGTCCTGCAAATAGTTAATGTTCATGAGTAGTTGTATTGATTTTGGGCACCACACGTTTTTTGGTTTTCCTTGTATCAATCCATCATCATCATATTAATTTTACCCTAATTTTGTTTGTTTCTCCATCGGATTTCTTCCAGTTCAGTTTTATTGAGTAATTCTGGTTAAGGTCGAATGTAAACTGTAAAGCAAACGTATTCATGGTTTGTCTCTTGTTTCCGCTATATATGTGAAACACTCATTCCAAATCCTGTTTATTGAATTAAAAAAACAAATGGCAATATATCTCGTTTTATGAAACAAACGGAGCATGTATGAAATTTGCAACTATCAGTATCATTATGTTCTTCATTCAAATGCTGTTGTTTTGTCTTATATCCCTTCACTCTTTTTCAGCTTTACTGTCTTCTAATGTTATATGCCATAGTGCATGGGGTATATGGAGTGTATATATATATATATATATACATTCACGTTATCTGAACATTGCTTATAACTCTTGGTCAATTCTTAGGGTGCTAGCTCTAGCTAGCTAGCTAATTTAGTTAATTAATTCTTCAGATAAATTTATTGTTATGAACATGAACTACTAATAACACTTAATAAGGCCACCCGTGATAAATAATTGATATGTTAATTTGCTCATAATTTATGTGTAGTGCTGTCATTTCACTGGAAGGATTTTGTGAAATTGGCAGACAAATAAGATTCACATGTCTTCACATATTGGCCCTGTGAAGATTCCACTTTTGGTTTTCCGTATCATATTTAATTAACTTTTTATTAATCAAATCTCTTTGTTTTGTTTCTTTTATTTTATTTTATTTTTTAAATTCAGTTAATTGTGATGACAACTTTCCCCAGTTTTATTATCGTTTGTTTTGGTCCATAGTAGGAAGCATCGCATAAAATCTTGCACATATTCCCTAGTTTTATCGTTTGATTGGGTCACACCGCAGGAAGTATTTTTTGTTTGTTTCTGTTACTAAATAGTTAATTCAGTTGAACTTATAAACGTGATGAACATATATATCTTATCTTATGATCATGAATTGTGAATTTACTCTCTGAAGACGTCTTCCCACCAAAAGCAAAATTTTCACATAGCTAAGAAAGGAGAATGTTTAAATGTAAAACTGTTTGGGAGAAAAAAGAAAATTCATGGTGTGTAATAGACTAATTTTAAACTGTCAGCATCTGCATTAACCTAACTACTAATTTATCTATATCCATCGGAGGTATTATGCCATAGTATTTTTTTTCTTTTTTTTTCTTCAAACGAGCTAGAAGAAAAAGGGATGGGCTGCTGCATATTTGCAACTAATGATTAATAAGAATATAAGAATCGAACTCTGTGACTTGAGGCCAATAATACCCTTTAACATTATAATGTTATGCTTAACTAATACTCCTTCCGTCCTATAATTATTGTCCAGTTTGAGTGTTCATTAATTTTTAGTTTAAATTGTACTAAAAGTGAAATCTCAAACTGGACAATAATTTTGGGACAGAGGGAGTCCTTATCTTTAATCAGATGCTTAATCGTTGGATTTTTCATCCTTGAAATTGATTGAGTACGTAATTCGGGTGATTATCGTTATTTTCATATCCATATATATATATATACAAGAAGTTTAAATTGATGAAGCACATTTACAATTGACTTTAGTGCATGATACATTCACAAATCGCATTACTAATCATCATTGTGAAGCTGACCCTCTATGATGATTTTCTTTTATTATAGTTGTTATTATTTTTTGTATTTACCTTTGTGATGAATTTACTAATAACAGCGGATAGCTAGTAAGATGTTTGATCTACTAAAACATATGGGGTCCGGGTGACCGATGGAGAAAAGTACTTTCTAATTAAACAAAAAAAAAAAGAGTCAAATTAATAATGGATCCAACCGCAATCAAGTTCCTACAGGAAATGCTACAAAGACTATTAGGCTCGGATAGGGTACCTTTTTGGTGGAATTAATAGAAATTTATAGGTTTTGATAATTGCAAATTTTGGAGAGACATCATGAGTTACTCTAAGATTAATTAGTCCTGCATCATCAACTCTTACACTCTCTTGTCTTGTTATTCGCTATATCGATGACAAAATATACACAGTTTAACTAAAACACACAAGATTACAAAAATAACTAATACCGCTTTCTATACATCATACAAAAGCCAACATTTAAACCTCTACTGTAACCAAAAAAAAAAAAAAAAAAACATTTAAACCTCTACTTACTCCTACGTTCCAAGAGGGTCTTAATTGTGAATTTGCCGCTTCATACATTTATTTTCCAATGTGCTGATCAAGTGGGCAAGCATTGGCAATCAACAAGACATTGTTCCCGTTATATGCTAACTTTGCAAGAGGGCAACAAGAAATTTTTTTTTCTTCGAAAATGGGCAACTCAGTACTCATTATCAAAAGAAATGTCTGCTTTGAGGCAATTAATGTGACCATCAATCAAATCGGTAGCTAGATATAAATTGGTAACATGATCAAACGTAAGGTTACATATTTTTTTCGTCTCAAAATAATTTCAGAAATTAGAATTGAACAATTCAATTTTTTTTTTTTTAATTTTTGTGAATCGAGTACAGCAGGTAAGACTGGAAACAAGAAAACAACAGAGTCTCGTAGTATAAGTTTTACAGGGTCCTGAATTGGAAATGCAGGAGAAGGGGGATGGGCTGAGGTCTGGCGTACACACACACACAATAATTGTCAGCCTGATCCGACCCCTTGCATTTCCAGTAAATGAAAGTTGGTACTCTTCAACCCAAAAAAGAAACCAATTCTTTTAGTGTACCACAAATAGGAAAAGCAAGAGAAAAGCAATGGCCCTCTTGAATTCAGCCATTCAGAGGAAATTTCATCAAATGTACCAAAAATAAGCACCTCTGTCCGAATTTACTTCCAAACACGTGCATGCTACTAGATCTTTATCATGAAAAAAAAAAAAAGAAGAAAAAGAAGCTAGTCTACTCCAACTAGAAACCCTTTCTATTTCTGTTTTTCCCAAAGGAAGATCTGTCTCTTATTTTAGTTCCTTCAAAAGAATATTTTTTTACTATCTGTTATAAATCTGTACTGTAATAACAGAAAAGTTAATTTGCTGTTTGATGAAATATACTCCGTGGCTAATTAACTAATTGAATCAAGAGTTAGCCCATGTTTTACTGGAAACAATCCAAGATGAGTTTTTTTTATATGCAACGTATAAATGATAAACTGACTGAAAATTACTCGACATTGATAGGTTGTATACGTTTTCAAAATCAACGAATAACGAATAACGAATTACATTCTCACCCATGATTTAGTTGCAAGGCTCGATGTCTAAGACTCTAAGACTTGTGCATAATGACTCAAGAATATACACTACAAACATACCTTTATCTTCATTTTACATTTCGGTTAATCTCCTCCTTTTGTAAGTGGTCACATCCACGGTGAGCCGGTGACCCGTTATTTCCAAATTAGTTATAAGATCCGATCGTCCCAAATATTGACGAAATACATTTTGCATATGAAGCATTTTCTTCTTAAATTTTTATTCTGATTAATCCAAGTTTTTAAATCCTTGAAAAAAACATGGAGAAAAAATAAGGGAAAATTGTAAAACGAAGAGGGGTTACGCATAATCAGATCTCAACTGCTCTCGTTCTCTCCCTTCTCTCTCTTTCTTCCTACCTTTCTCCTTCCTTATCAATTTAACAGCAGTCTCAGCCAAATTATTTTCATTAATTTACAAAACTGATATCAATCATTCTCTTTTCTCCCTCCTCTTCTTTTTCTGCGGCCTAATTTTCTTCTCCATCTTCCCTCCTATAGGAGGATGGGGAGTAATTTGTCTTTTCTTTTAGATTTTTAAATTTGAATAAATTTAGTCCCAATAGATCTTGATCTACTTAGTATTAGTAGTTTGTCAATATATATGATTCTACTTGATTGTAATTTAGTTCTTTTGTGGTTGTGTATAATCTTTAGTTTATGGTTTTGTCCGTGATTATTCTGTTATGGTTTATAGTTTATGTTCGAGGATTTGCAATCAAAGTCGATCTATATTTTAGATCTGCCTTTTTGGGTCTTCATCTGATGACAAGTGAAGTATTCGAGATCAGTGATTTTCTTTGATACGTGATGCTTCTAATAAATATTTGTGGGTGATGGGGAAGAGTTTATGTTTTAGACTTCCGCAGTAGAGATGATCGATTGATTCTTAGTCATAGAATTCTAGTTAATTGTTGTAATATGTTAGGAATTGTAATCTGTTTCTCAATCGTGGTTGGACGTTTTTCAACAAAGTTCAAAAATGTTTCTTTTATGTAAAAAAAAAAAAAAAAAAAAAAAGAGGGGTTAGATATGGAGAGGAGGGAACGTGAGTGTCCGGCGTTGATTGGGCAAAAGAAGGAAGAAAGAGGTGGGGTCCGTACGAGAATCTCTTGCGCCCTCTATGGTCAATCCGATGGGACTTTCTGATTTGACTTGTGAAAGGGGCCCCACGTATTCCAGAGAGTCAGTCCAACTATGCAATTCCCCTCACGTGCGAGCCTGTCTCTGGTGTCGGGCCGGCCCCACCTACTCTCTCCCCAAATCATTTCAAAAGAGCCACCCGTTTCGTTGAGACCATTAAGCCCAACGTTAAAACTCGACTCACTTCCCGTTTCGGACCAATCTAAATGAAACCAAACCAAGAGAACTTGTACATTTATGGTCAACGTTTCTTTTCTTCCATATATACTCGCAAGTCGCAACACAGCTTTTAGTTTACTAGAATACTTATTCTTTCCATCCCAAAAAAAATTAATAATAATAATAATTCTGTCTAAATCCAGACAATCCTTTCAGGATGAATCGAATACGTTATTTATACATTTTTTAGACTAAAATTTTTAGAATATCGGTGTGCTATGATGTCAAATGTCCAAACTAAACTTAAAAAAACAGTACTTGGGTTCACTAGTAGAGTTTCCATAAAAAAATGTTCATCCATAATCCTATTCCTGTGCTAACTTTGATATGGGGATTATTCTCAGCATGCCATTTACAACATAACTCAAAAAAATCATGATTTAGGGGGAAAAAAAAAGAAGAAGAAGAAAGATTAACTCATCATGGTCAAGGGGACCAACCTAACTCTATCCGGCAGCAAGTCAGATAACGTGGCATTGTTTTATTGTTGCAATGCGGCCTATTAGCTCTTTATCAAAACGTGGACCGTACCAGAATTTTGTCTCGTCCACATCAAAAGCCCAACTTAACTCTTCTCGTTTCATCTTTCCTTCACCCACTGGGTGGGGGCCCAACTCCCCAAACCAACAGTCAAAAATAGGATCCCCAAATTTCAGATGCTTGGGCCCCGCTACACTTCACTTTTAATAAAACTCTTTGCAAATAGCCTCTGTAAAATTCTTGTCTTGGTTGAGTAGAGTTTAAAGGTAACTTAGTCAAATATTGTTTTTACTTTTTACAAGACGAACTCTTAACACTTCTGAAAGACTGAAAATATCTCTCCATCGGACTACATGTCGCGTTTTATGTTGTAAATAACACTATTAAACATGTCATTTCCTTGCGCCGAATTCACATAGTGCCCGGAAAAACCACACTTTCACATGTTATGCCTGCACTGCATCAAAATGTGCATTCTTGCACATCTAAATGCATAATGTACCTCTAGGATCAGACACCCATTCTGAAGCCTGTTACAATGCAACCTTTAGATCAGGCCACATTAATTGCACTGAAATAATGACAATCTGCACTTATCATTGGATATCTTACCATTCCATGTTTCAAGCTAACCCTGAATAGCATCATATAGCTGATCAAAAAGAATATGTGATATAGTATAATAATAATAATAGCAGCACCTCATATGCACAGCATTTCCTTTTCGATATGTACATTGTAGTATCGAAAGTGATCTCATATACTACTTTTCAACGTAATCTCACATCAACCACAAAAAGATACACCAAAAACCAAAAACAGAAGTAATCTCATAGACCATGTAGTTCCAAGATTTATGAGTAAACATGGTCGTCGGATACAGAGATAAATAATGACTGCTACCGTGCGAGAGATCCAGTCTTCATCTGTTACTTTACCAGGAGATAATCAACATGTGCATATTGCAATAAACCACATGTGGAAATAAATGTGGTATCATGTTGTTCTCAAAAAGGCCTTGCTTCTTATCCTCAATCTTCGTCATCAATAACAACCACATTCCTTTGAGAATCGGAATTTTTAGGTTCTTCTTTGTTAGAAGTCAAGTTTGAAGATTTTGAGGCTGTGTAATTGTCAGCATCTTCTCTTCCACAATTTTCACTATCAACTTTGTCACAAACATCATCATGTCTCTGGGCACTTGCAGGCACCTGTCCGATCCAGGGGTCTTTCCTTCTCTCACGCAGTAGAGTACTCAATCTTGGAGAAACAGAGGATAAAGCTTCAGGTTTTACAGGAGACAACTCAACATTGGCATCCTTCAAGTTATTATTAGAAGTAGTCATCTTCAAGCCAAGCTTTTGTTTACCCCATTTATAAACTGATTCTAATTTTCCTTCTAAAGCTGCCACCAGAATATCTAACTCACCGATCTCGTATCTGGCAAGCAGAAATCTAGCCGTCCATGAACAAGAACAGAGGTCCTTTGCATGTAGCATACAAACAAATCTATCCTCAGAACATTTGCAACCAATGGCAGAGAGATGCAGATCATAGAGACATATGCTGCACTCCCTTTTGGTCTGGACGTCAAAATTATCTTCCATCTTCTGTGACCGTAAACCATTGCAAAGATACTCCCTCATGATAGCCTCATGTTTCACTCTTGCCTAGTCCAATGAAACAAACATTTTTAATAATTTTCATCCTATGTAAAAAGAAATAAGTATTAAATTTAAAGAAAGATAAACATCCACAAATCATACAACAGTCAATGCTTATCTGAATCTAAGAGGGCCTTTTATGGTTCAATACAAATCCCTACAACAGCTGAGAGACCAGTTTGCCCTATCATTTGCACACCCCTATTTACAGAAGGAAGAGAAGTCTAATTTGAAATTCCAGTTCACTTGAACACTAGCCCATACTAAGTGAAATTCTAATAAAGGAATCGTCAGTGTTAAATCTCTACATTCTATGGAAGATTGAAAGTGGGGTCTTTTGAAAATAATTATATATAGAGCAGGAAATGTATACACACAAGCAAACGTAAGAGGCAGGAAAAAAAAATCTGTCACATGCATGCATCGTATAAGCTCCAAGTTTGAGAACATTTCTACGAAGTAGTTTGCTGAACACCAGAGGACTTACTTTGAGTGCTTTTGTTAAGATCCCATCCTTTCCAGAGACAGTTGTCCATGGTACCTCATCTAACAATTTAGCTTTGAGCAGAATGAGTTGCCACTGTGCCTTCACAGCTTCGGCGGCAGCTCCCAAAAGTATTTTGTCGTAAGAAATCGAGGTACGTCGACGCTGCTCACTATAAATATCGATAACATTCTGACCATAAGGTAGCCAGTCAAAAGGAGCAAAACTAACAGCTTCAGAGCAACCAAAGCCACAATTAAAGTGAGAATTGTATGCTGCTGGAAAAATGAGGAGAAACTCCCCCGGATTTTGCACACAGCGATAAACAGGAATTCCCTCTGCTATTAAGGTAGACGGTGAAAGTTGAGGCACCTGAAATTTGGAAAGAAAAGGAACCAATAAAAGCAGTACAATCACCATCGTTCCACCGTAAACTATGCAACTGCTGACCACAAGAAAGATTTCCACTAATTTCATCACAGTTGCTTAATATTAGAGGTTATTACTATCAGCATGACAAATATAAGATAAGTTTGACAGGGCAAACCAAGAAACGGCTAAAAATACTATCCAGTTTGACAATGTAGCGGGTAAACTCTAAAACTTTCTTCCTACAATGCTATCATAGTAGGCGGAAAGCCCAGGGTGGTCTATATTCAATTCTTTTTTTGAAATAAAATCTGAAGCAACTCACTCACTCTTTCATCGGGCTACGTTGACATACAAGTTCTTTAGGATAATCAGGAAGGAAAAGCTTCAGAAACGTACATTCCTATACAGAAATTCAGGATGTTGTGAACATTGAGCGAGGTGCTTCTTGACCACTTTGTCAAACTTGTAGCAAAATCTTCCTGGGACGACATACCATACTTTAGGGCCACCCAAATGCATGTAACAAAGTGAGTACAAATGATGATCTTCAACTTTCTGTTAATACCAAAACAAAACATAGAAAAGGATATGAATCAGTGAAAATGCTGAGGGATATGGAAACGAAAAATCATTCCATCACAGTTGGACAAACCACAACTCCAAGTACATTTCTTCTTTTTGATCCATACAGAGACATGACAAAACCAAGGACATTAATGCACCAAAGGATATATTAAAGATGAGATCAATCTCTCTACAAAGAATTAAAAAAAAACAAAAGAAATCATTGAGAAGCATAGTTAAGCAATAAGAATTCCTAGGTGCTGTATATAGTAATTGATAAGAATTCTCTATCAGATGCTTGAGGAAGACGCTATTCATACCCAACAAACTGAGGACAAGCACATCCCTGCTGAAATTTTCGGTCGTAAAGAGGCAGAAGTCCTATCATTCTCATGCCATAAAAGTGAACCGCGAAGCTTGTAGATATTATTCAAGTTCCAGCCTGATTCCAGATATTCATGTGATTTGGAAGTTTCAGCTGAAATGTGATTCACTGGAAACCCCGTCGTGGATACTCCAACTTCATTTGAACCGTGAAGAACCTAGAGAACAATAAGAGTGAAGACTAATCATCCTAAATAGGAAATAATGTTAAAAGTCATTCAAAAAGATTGCACTTCCATCAATTGCATACCTCGATTTCTTCACTTGGATGCTCAACGATCCTCCAATATTCACCCTCAACATCTTCTACTGTTGGTACCCAACCTTCTTTGTACATATTAGCATTAGAATTAGAACTTGCTGCCTTGACCTTTCCAGAGAAGTACTGCCTCTTAAAATCATTGCCGTACTTCTCGAAATCATCTAAGGTCAATATAGGCCCAGACTTAGATATACCGCCCTCAGCATTAGATTGAATTTTAATAGCACCTGGGAATCGATATTCATAACTCGATTGGATTTTCTGCCTCTTACATTTCATCTCCTCTTGAACCACATCCATCTTGGTTTTTAAAAATTGATCCTGCAGCTCATTAACAAGTTGAATATGGGTTTCAAACTTCAAAGCTTTGCACACATTCTTTTCAGTGGTGAGGCCAGGAGGTTTCCAGGAAGGAGGAGGAACAATACGGCACATTCCAATATGCTCAGCTTTTTGACGTATGCTTGCAACATAGTGAAGTGTCTCCTTAAATTCCTTTAACAAGATAACAATATTACTATTTATCAAGAGAAAGAAAACTAGCATAGAAGGATAAACATAAAACGTGTTACCTCTTCAGTTGGGTGGAATACTGGAGCTTCTTCTAGCACAGGCCTATGTGGCTCCTCAGGCTTCCAACGAGAAATAACCTTCCAAAAGATACAACTAATTATGAGCATCAAATTAGTTTAGCGCAAAAAACTTTAAAATAACATTCCAAGAATGAACCCTAGCATGAGCGTCATATTTCCTACAGAACCATCCATGAAATGGAAGATCACATAGCTTAAACCTCAGCCACACATAAAGCTAAGGCATAAGATGACGTTGTTTCTATGACGCTTGTGGTCATACGAAATAGAGTCATAAGATGAGGTGTTTCTATGACGCTAAGGCATAAGATGACGTGTTTCTATGACGCTTGTGGTCATACGAAATAAAGTCATGTTCATAATAAAATTTCTTAAATAGAAATCTGAATTAAATGACAGGTCAAACCTTCTGGCAGTCTGGGCAGGTTGGACACCCTCGCATCACTCCCTTAGGAAGGCAAGCTTTCAATGGAAGGTTCTGCAAGGGTATAGATATCATATTTGGAATCAGAACACAAAATTTATTATCACCAAATACAGGAAGATAAAGGCCCAAGCCAATAGTATGAAGTACTTATGGTACGAATTGCTGGAGCTAAACCAAGTTAAATTCAGATGGAAGCTCTATTGAGTTTTTCATTTAACCCACATTACACATTGTTAACCTAAACTAGAAAGATGGTGGAACATTAACAAGTACCAAGAAGAGCATTTACTATTACAGTATGTAGTAATTAGTGCCACCCAGAGAAGGATCACAATAAATTACAAACTGAAGATGAAGTCATTGTTTAGCATTCCTTCAAGGGATCATACCACAATTCACTAACTCTGACACGCCCTGGCACATAATTTTCTTCTCTTGGTAAGTATAGAGGCACACGCAAATTGGAATATTCAGTCAAACTGATACTTTCACATAACCAGGCTATGAGTTCTTTCCAGGGAGCATTAAGGTAGAAGGAAATGGCAGATACAGCCCTCTACAGGCCGCAACTGCGTTCCACTTTAACCTTCAAACATTGTTCTCACACTCTTAGTTGTGACCTATGCATAGGGCACTCAACAAAACTCATTCCAGCACCTATATTTATGATAAAGATTTGTAAAAATGACACCCGCATAGCATTTGCACACCTACTCTAATGGTGCCGAGAAACAGAAGAAGGAAAGATGGTACTTTCCACCAAATCACAAATGTAAAGTAAGGTATTGCAACAACAGCTTACAATTCTGATAAATCCCCAAAAAGAACTGACAGAAAGGATGTGTCAAGGTTTAATGACCATTTCAAGTTCAGAATTGGATTCCTTCACGCTGTGGTTAGACTTGCTATCAAGAATCCAAGGTCTCAGCCAAAGATCACTCTTGAACTTCTCAGCATCGATGATGCTGGGCATAGAGCTCATGAGGCTGACCTCTGTGTCACCCACATGCTCAACGGCTGCTGAAGCAGATTGCACTTCTTTGGTCTGCACCCTTCTCAGAGTGAAAGATGATAAAGACACAAAGCCTGGGGGAACTGAGACCTTCTCAGCTTTTGAATTCGTAAGAGTTTGTTTCTCTGTTTCCATTATCACCGCTAGAAGGGAAAAAAGAAAAAGAAAAGAAAACCTTAGCCACAAAAATTTATTTTACTGCCATCAATAATGCATGCTACACATGGAAGATTAGAAAGAAAAGGTAAGCAAACCACAATAAGCAAAGGCACAAGAACAAGATAGTTGTTAAGAAGAGAAGTTGGTCTGCAAAGAAACTGGTAGGAACGGCACAACAACTACTATTTTACACGGGAAAAGGCAGATGAAATCTATTTCAGCAAAATAGACATGAATATACAAGTAAACAACGCCATTTAACTGTACAACGCATCCTGCTTTAGTCTATACATGACAAAGCAAATGCACAAGCTCTAAACAGTAATTGGGAAGTGAGTGAGTAAAATCAGATTAGATTCATACATGTTACCGCAGTAAAGCCTTCATCAAAGCATGGTTCGAGTCAGTAACATTCAATCAAACATAATCCAAAAAAAGCTCATACAGATTAGATTTCAGACCCAAAACAGGGGAAGTGTTTCCTCTCCGTATCAGTCAAAAACTAACCAAAAAACACACAATTATCCGCTCCAATTCTTCTTTTCACAATCCATCGAATACCCAAAAGGTAAAACAATCCAGTGAACATATCCAGATACTAACAAAGCCTTAATTCTCCGTTGCTATTTCGAAACCGGCAGGATAAATACAGGCATTAAAACTAATCAAATCATCCTAACAACCCAAGAAAAAAAAATTCGACAGATTAAAACAGAACCGTAAACAAATTAACAGAGAAAGATTGAAGAATGGGCTGTAAGAAGTTACCGCTTTTGGCCAAATGCTGTTCCGTTCTGTACGATTTTAGCCTTCAGAGTTCAGACCTGAAAAGAGATTGATGGGTGGAGTGAAATGAAGGCCCCCAAATTCCTCTCGTTTTCCCAAATCCCAAAACCCTAAAACTCTGCCAAATTGGGAAATTAGGAAAACCCAGAGTTGTGAACTGAGATTTTGTTTCAAGGCGCCAAGTTTTTACCGACTGGTTTTTCTTTTCAATTTTAACTTCTACTGTGTGATTAATGGATAATCTGCTCCGCGACAAATATTGTATTTATTGCGTAATAATTGGTCATTTCAATTCAATAGAGGAACTTCCCTTTTCAGAATTTTCAAAATTCACTAATTCAGTGTCACTTTAACATTAACCAGATGCTTGCCCCAGACGAATGTCCGGGGTGTCGCCTGTATTTTTAAATTGATTAAATAAAAAATACGAGTTATTCTTAAAAGAATAAAAAATCGATTGAAAGGACAGAAAGTGAGCTATTACACATAAATCTATGCCCAGATTTACAACATTTAATTTATAACAGTTAACTTATGCCCGGGTTTACATAAATCATAAACCAATATCTACAAAGGTGAATAAAAAAAAATCATCCTTAAAAAATCAAATTTCTTTTATGACAGCTAATTTTTTTATCTGTTGTAGAAAGAGATGGATTGATAATTGATGTCAGATTTTAAGTAATTGATTTAAAGGTCCGGTGTGAGAAGAGCGGAATGGAAGAGATTCTTTGAAATTGAGGATTGGGAAGATATTACTGGTGTTTCACTTGATTTAAGGAGATTTCTTTACATTTGATTTTATCAACTAAATATTGTTGTTTTAAAGGATTAAATATACCTATAAGTATGATTATTTATGTAACTATAATTAAGGGATTTATGTATTTATCTATTCTATTTTTTTTTCTAATTAGTTAGAGTGCCACATATCAAAAATGATTTTGTACTAAAAATGGCTTTTAGCGGAAAAATTTTAATTGTGGTGCTGACACGTGTCCTTTTTGTTTGCTGCTTTAGTTAAGTACTATAAATTTTATGAATTCTCTATTATACCTTTATTACTATCACTGAAATCTAGAACATGTTGAATATAATTCCCAATCTCATAACATTGGCTAGAAATTAATAGGGACATATTATGTGTATTGCCTAAAAATTAACCATTTAAATTATATTTCTCACTTTTTTTTATATATATCCGTATTTGTCTAAATGAGTCTATTGAATTGGAATAAAGAGATTAATGCCAAAAAAAAGTTCTTCTCTTTGCTAAAAAAGATTTAAAAAAAATAAAATAAAAAAGGCTCTAACATTGAGATGTTAACACCAACCTTGTAGTAATAAAAAAATAAATAAATTCTAATTTAACTGTGTCTGAATTAGTGTTCAAAACAAACCTAGATTGGAATCCACTGCAATACGAGCTAAAAAAAGTAATAGAGTCAAATGCTAGATAAATATGAGCTAATTAATTATTGAGTATGAGCTTCATTTAACTAGAGTAACGTTTATTAGAGCTGTCATTATAACTTTTTGTTAAAATATACATAGCTTAAAAGCAATTCTTTTTCAACGTTAATATTTCTATTGGACTTGTTTTAGTTTTTGATAACTCAGTATCTATGTAGAATTCACTCTAACTATTTATTTTTTAAAAATGGAAATCGCATGCGTCGACTGTTGCGTCGGATTATAAAACCCGACGAATAAGTTGATGTATTGAAATTCTTTACTTTGCTAATTAAAATGTTTTAGTTTTAATTGATTTTAAGAAAATATCTCCTTAACCAATAAAAAATTCCAACTTATTATTTATTAATTCACCAAACAAGCAATTTAGTAACTCTGTTTCTTAAAAAAAAAATAAAAATAAAATGGATGGCCCCCATTTTACTACTAATTAACTCTCTTTAAATTCAAGAGAAAAATAAAAAAAATTTCATAACGTATTTGTTTATTCTCAAAAGCTGACAAAACAATCGACCGGTGAAATGGCATGTATAGTATTAGTAGTAAAGTGAAGTTAACGGTCAAATTTTATTCATTTATCCCAGTAAAAATTGCACCAAATCACTTGTTTGTTGTACCTTGCTGTGTACATGCATAAATTACTGTAATTTGTACGTAACAGACGTTTCATGGCCCCTAACATTTATAGTATATATATGTCAAATCCAAAGTCTCTAAAAATCAACACACATTTTAAGACAATACGCCCCCGGACATGACATTAGGTACACGGTCCGTTTGGGTACTTGAGTTTGCATGCAAATTGACCTAATTGCACATGTCAAGGGCACCTTGTCCTTGCGGTTTTTGGTGAAGGCACTCAAAACTGAAGATCACAAGTAGAATATTTTTCTGATCTACCAGACAAGAGGCATGATGCACTTATCTTGAAATTCGTGGCAATTTTTTTTTTTTTTGGGTTATTAATATAATTTGTTGGTAGAATAAGAAAAATATCAAGTAATTAATAATATACACTATATGGCTTGAAAAATAATATGAATATGAATAAGTAAATTCTCACACTTTATAAAACTTATTATGTACCATATATAGTTTACAATTTGTACATCACACTGGCAATATAAATTACAAATCTGAAAATCTTAGCACTACCCCCCCCCCCAAGAATAATTAGCTAATAAACTAGGCTACTATAGTATAGTACGTACGTACTACTATATTCTATAGCTAGTAACAATCAAATATCCTGCAAGAATCGTTTCCAGATTATGAACAAACTAGGCGCCTGATCAATCTCATCAATCCTCAAATACCAATTTCATCCTACTATATCTTTTATAATATTATGTGCTCAGATAAATATAATATTCATCAATAATAAATATGCTACAAATCTTCTGTATATATAATATAATTAATCATCAGATGAACACCAAGCTGCTATCTTCGTCAAATTGCATTTCCACCAGATTTGATGGGTCTCTCAGACCCGATTCCCCAAAGTTCAACCCGTCAAAGAAGAATCCACCACCGTATTCCTCCTCGCACTTAAACTGTCCGGTTCGGTTATTATCAACCGACGACGGGGCACCGCCGTGCATGATCTCGTGCGACAACTGGAGATAAGTATTCCGGTCAAGCTCCGACGGCATCATGGCCTGGTGGTTCGGAATATTCCCGAAAGAAGTAATCTGCCGGCCGTCGGGAGAAGCGGCGCCACCTTCGCTTTCCCGGCCACCACCACCGCCACCACTGCCAAAGCCGCCACGAAGAGTGTCGTACACGTCGTTGGGATCAACTCCGTTATCAGCTTTGGCTTTGTGAAATACCCTACAAAGAACCCAGTCTTCCTGCAAAAACATCAGTACACGTATATTTAATTAATTTAGATTATCATTTTTTTTTATTATTATTTTGCGTCACTGAAATAATGTAATCTCTATAGTACGTAGAAATTAGGCAGTACTGTTTACAAATGACAATGAAGTCAAGTGTACGTATAAGCTGTCTAGCTATCAAATTAGACCTAAAATAATTCTGGGTTGCTTCAACAAGATTTTCATCAAGTTTCATACGTCAAGATTTTCATTCTCTACGCTTCTAGTCCAAGAATCAAGGAATTTAAGATACAGATAATCAATAACTAAATACAAAAACACACACCAAACAAAAGGGTTTTTATTACTCTCCATGTCTCAAAATTATTGTCCAGTTTGAGATTTTATTTTAATACAATTTGAACTAAAAATGAAAATCCAAACTGGACAATAATTATGGGACGGAAGAAGTATGATTTTTTTTAGCCTTGTTTTGGCGAGGTGTTTATGTAGTACTACTAGCTAGTTAAAAGTAAATAAGGCAAATGAAACAAATATATACAACAGAAGTAATTAATTAGCGTGACAATCACTCATTAGTTAAAACTCGTAATCAGACAACGTTAAATGTAAACACACACCTTCGGTGGTATATGGGGATTTTCCAGACGAAATTCGTGCATGATCCAGCCGGTTTTGATTCCATTTGGCGCCCGGTTCCTGTAGAAAACCAACGTCTTTCTCATTCCAACCATACATCGGGTCCTGGGATCTCGCACCGTACGATCTTTTCCGGTGGCCTTCCAGTATCCCGAAGTGGTTGCTCGGTTTGTCCGGAATCCAGTCGCGTACTTCCGGTCGCGAAAGCTGAAGAAATACCACTCGTTGGCATTCAGCTTCGCGACCTCTACAAAAAAAAAAACCAAAAAAATTTGAAAAAACAAAACTAAAATTAAACATTAAAAAAAACAAATAAAAATCGATTTTGGTCGCAGATATAATATTCATTACGCCTTTTCACTTGTTTTAGTAACATAATAAAATAGAGATATTTTTGTAGTCAGGGACTAATGCTAATTACAAGATTGATATAAGATCGACCCATGAATGCTTAAAACTCGCTTTCGAAGCTTAGAGAAATAAAAAAGAGAAGCCAATTTGGGAAAGGGGTCCTTTCTTTTTCTTTAAATCAAGACATAATTGGATGGTGTAAAGTCTATGTCAAACACAATTAATTAATAATGCTCGTACAACCTACGAATCAAATGAAAGGATGGACTCTACGACTACTTACACTCTTGTTTTCTCATTCATTTCATCTGTTTAATTAGATTAGATATGCATGATGATCAAAGTATAACAAATTATTGAAACAATCAAACTCATTGTGTTATGCTATACAGTTGTTCTGTATATAGATACACATGGAATATTACTGTCCTTTCCTAGCTAGCTGAAATCTTGCCCCAATTAACTCGTCCCGGATCACATGCCCCTCCGTGTTTTTTCTAAGTGAAAAAAATATGCTTCAAGCAATTTAAGGTAGCTAGCTATATATAGCCCACAACTTTGGTCCTCGTCTCCCATAATTAGGAGACAAGAGGAATCAAATTCCCCCACTCATTTTTTCAAGAACTGAAAAACATTAAATTTATAAAAGAAAGAAGAAGAAGAAGAAAACACCAATTAGTATCATGAATAACACTAGTACCATGATCTTCGATCCTATTCTGGAATTTGAAGTGGTTTTATCACCTCATAATCCAGTTGTTAAACCCGTAAAAAAATACATTTTAAAGCGCGTCGATTTCTGTTAACTATTATTCTTTTTAATAGAAAAAAAAATCGTATTTTCAAAACTTGTTTATTTTTAGAAATGTAACGGAGTAATTTAACTTCAATGGTACTTAATTTAGTCCCGAATTCGCTACATATATACGAAATTAGTGCTCTTTCATGTTCTGTGTTTATTCTTTTTACGATTTATATACATAGGTGTAGAAAAAAAAATTCTTGACTTCCAAACAAATTAATAAATCCTTCTGTGGGAAGCGACAAGGGAACTGTTTGTGATAAGGCTAAATTTTCTTGTACGTTTTCCTACTTTCATATACACAGGAGAAATTAACTTAACATTTCACAACATGCCAAATCCATGGACCGACCTTATACATTCGATATATAATCATGAAGTCTCTTACCATTAGCACCAACATGAAACCTTATCAAACTATAGAATTGGATTCATTACACCAACCTAGTTCCAACATTAATTCAATTTCCCTTTTAAAGTAAATGCAAGTGAAGTTGACACACCATTAAATGTGAAACAAAGATTCTAGTTTTAGTATTTCGAATTGATTTATAACCGTAAATTATTCCCTCCACCCCCACCCTTAATAATTTTTCCCTCTTTCTCTTACTGAATAATATGTTGATTGTTGAGGATCAAACCGAGCTCTAACATTTTTGGTGTGATTAACACGATATCAAAAGAACCGCATGTTTTTTTTTTCCTCCATATCCAGATTGATGGGAAGGAATCAAACTTAAAATGCTTTAGAAATCAATGAAGAAAGACAACTATTTTACATACCAGGGAGTTGCCATGGTTCACAAGTATGGAGATCAATTTCAACTAAACTATCCTTGGAAACTTCACCATTTGAAACTTTTTTGTAGAGGTAGTGGCAAACCAGTTCTTCATCACTTGGGTAAAATCTGAACCCAGGAGGCAACGTTGCTCCAATGTCTCTGAGACCCATCTTTCTTTCTCTTTTTTTTTCTATCTTTTTTGGTTGATCGAGTTCAGTTTCTTCGGGACGAAATGATCAAGGGCTAATTTGCGGAAACCCTAATGATTTTGAGACTTGAAGAAAGAAAAAAAGAGGTGTTTTAATTAGTTAAGGATTAATAATGGAGAAGAAAGAAAGAAAGCAAGAAGAAAGGGGAGGTTGGTGGTAATGAGGAGAAGCTTTCAATAATAACGATAATAATGCTTTTGTTTGGGAGTATATTTATTATAATGAAAGGGAGAAGGGGTGGTATAAATGTATATATATATATAGAGGAAAAGGGTACGAAAGAAGTTGAAAAAGAGTAGTAACCTTTGCCACATGGGACTTTTCTAGCTAACACATATATTCTGGAAGTGTTTATGCTTGTGTAAGTTAGTTATTGTTTTTAAACTTTTAGTAAGTAGAAAAACTTTCAAGCAAAACCAATGTCACAAGCAACCTTACCTTATTTTGCCGGGGTTTAGGGGGAGAGTGGCAAATCATATCTTGACCCGTCCCACTTTTTGTGTTTCGGCTGTATTGTGTTAAGATTACGATACAACGATTCTTAAAATTAGATCTTATCCTTAATATAAACGATTTCTCTCTTTACATGAAAAATATAGTTTCACTACTCTGACACAACTTATACAATGTACTGGGACAAAACATCATATTTTGGGTTTGGGGAGAAACATTAGTTCATGCAATTAAGGAGGAAAATCCAAAGCATGTGTTTGGAAAGAGAAGAATCCAAACTACTCCTTTTTATAGATGCAAAAAATTATTATAATGGAGGAAACTTTGATTTATTTTTCGAAATTATGGCCTTCCCTCCGTGGAATGAAAACAAAAGCATAGAGACAAAGGGGAAGGAAGAATTTGGTCCCCCGTTGCTTGTAGCTAGCTAGCCTTAGTTAACTAATTAATCAAAGCTCAATCTAACATATTTTTTGAGAAATTTTGGATCCGGGGAGATATTTTGTGAATATGAGGGGTTTATTCATTTACCAAAAACGGAAATAGTGATGGCATCAAAGATTCACCTAATTTAATATTTTATTCGTTCTACTTGGATACTATTTTGGGTCTTTTCGCACAATAAAACCTTCTTAAAAGAAGTTCCAAGACACCACATTAATATATATATATATATTTAGGTAATGTGGATTACTAAATTAAACTCATGTTTTTCATATAATAAGAAAAAAAAATGTTTGGAGTTGCTTTCGAAATACTCAATCAAGTTCAGACTATTTACTTGTAAGTGAACTCCATATAATTAAAATCTTCACAGAAAAAAAAATGAAACATTAATAGAAAAATCTAAAACTAACAAATGAGCTAATTTTATTTATATCTGATCACAGAATTTCTTCTCATAAAATAATTAGTTAGAGTTCCAATTGTACGTCTAATCATGAACTAATTATCAACATGATTAATGAGAGGACCGTGCTGATCATCTTCCTTATGAAAAGTGGCTAATTTTTTTCTGGGGGTACTTTAAGTATCACATATCTTTTATGATATCGCAAAAATAAAGCAAAAAAGTATACCTTTTCTTGAGGGGAAAAAAAGTTAAGGATCCTGTTCTTTATTATTATTTTTTTCTTTCGATTCTTTTTCTTTCCGGGCACATACAGTTGATTTCAGCGCAAACATAATGAACCTTCATGGTATATTTCCAAGCACTATTAGGCCAATTGCAATTGCAATTGATTTTCGATGCAACTCCCTTGAACTTTCCCCAAATTCCCTTCCAAAACTATTCGTAGATTTTTAATTTTATTTTATTCCTTTTTCAGTTTAAGAATCATGTAGCAACCACTTATTAATTTATATATTCAAATTTACTCGGTCTTAATAATTGTTGGTAAATTCAAATGAGTGTCACATTATTGGTGGATATAGAGTACAAATATATTAACAATCAATCATGCAGCGCATGCAAAAAAAGAGACAGAAGCCCTCAATTGTTTATGTCCAAATTCTTCTCTTATGTGTATATCTTTCAACTGAAAACAACGTCTACCTGAACAAAACTGTATAATTTTCACTAGCCATCGCAATTGTAGAGCACAAAATGCCATGAAAAAAAAATATTGTTTTCCGCAAATCTGGTGATGGATCTATATTATTTATTTAACTCTACGTACCCCTATGATTACACATTTACTTATCCAAATATTTTTTTTTTCTCCTCTTATATCATTGTAATTGGGTCGGAAAAAGTTACCCGGTAAAAAAATCCATCCTCATTAATTAAAAAAAAAATAAATAAAACCGTATTTACAATGAGTTTCAAAAATGTAACATGTACGTTATGTAAGCTATATGTTGTACAAAACTATACTGCTTTCACGTTAATTACATTGTAAATCGCTCATCGACTAAATCATTATCATAAAGATATATATATATATATATATATCGACTTTATTGGAAGGGGAAAAAAAAGTGAAAGAAATGAAATGATGAAACGGTAAGCTGCCACGTTGTTTGTACGTAGCTTTTCCCGGCAAATGTTATTTTCTCGCCGTCATTCAATAAAATGTCGACTTCAAGCCACCTCTACTATTGTTGATAAATATAAGGTTTCTTTTGTTTTCTTTTTCCAGGTAAAAAAATTTTCACACTTAATTTATAGTACGATCGTTCCAGTGAGACAAAACTAGTTTTCAAAAAACAGTTCATTTATTGGAATTTCCCCATGTGACATAACGAACCATAGGACTGAGCTTGTGTACAATATGCCATTTTTGCCAATCGCTTGGATTTACATAAAAATTAATTAATAATAATTTAGTTCTTGGTAATTAAAGGCATAAGTTATAAGAGTGAAAAAATAGTGTAGCCATTGGTATTATAATTGACTGTGGTATTGGACCCCCAAAATTGCTATATATCGTTGTCACACCCTAGCTAGTAGCTAGCTAGCTAGCTTGAAGATATGAATCAGATTGTACAACGAACAAATGGAAGAAAGAAAAATCGAAACCAAATCCAAATTAATAGTACAATGCTATATAAAGGCCAAAATGATTCCTCCAATAAACGAATTGTCATTCATAATGTTAACTAGGATTTAACCAAAAATCAATAGAACGAACCTCCATAAATATAGGCATTTGACACTAATACTATGGTTGGAAATATTGCTTTTCAATCACATTGTTTCACCAATTGCTCCCAATAATTAATGTGTAGTACTGCATCCGTCCCACAAAAATAGTCTACATTGAATTTTGAGTTTTATACTGTTTTTAGTAAAAATTTAAAAACTCAATGTGGACTATTTTTTTAAGACGGGAGTAGTACAAAATTAGAACTTTCTCAATCCTTACCATGAGGATTTTGAGATAGTTACTAACGTGTCAATCACACGTTGACTAGCTAAAAGTTTTAAAACTATACTTGGACATGTATTCAATCCCTTCAATCACTAATTATTGCTAACTCATTATGTAAATTTTCACCATCTCTTTCATTTTTCACAAAGTTAGTAAAACGTGCAGAAATATTACTACAGAATTCCACAAATCAAGCAGATATTATTAGATGGAGGGAATGCTATAATTAGTTATCAAGAATGATAGAAACCTAGGGGAATCAGTGTTAGATGATGTGAGGTGTCCCAAAAAAAAAAAATGAAGGGAATTAATTAATACACGTCACTTGAAGGGGGTGACGCATGGATTATTCCTTTGAAAACCAATCACAAAAGTGACTTTTGATAATCAATTAGAAGAAAGAAACAATGATTGTTAGTTTTGTAGGGGTCGAGGGTTCATTTCAGTTTCCCTAATTCGACATATAATTATGTCATTGTAACATAATTTTAAAGAGTACACATAAATTTATTTTTCAGTTAGCTACCGTATAATCATGGAGTTTCAATTATCATCACATATATAGTATCAAATGTACGTGTATAGCTACGTTGGTGAATGAGTGACGGCTTAGTATTCTTAATTCATCGATGTGGGACGGATCGAAACACCAATAATTCCCTTCTCAATCTCTTTAAATATACTTATAACAAATAATAATTGGAAGTGTCTATTTAAGCTACAAAAGGTCACTTCCACAAGTTATGGGGTTACATGGGGACGGACAAACAGAAAAGATTAGAGACCTTTCACTCACATGTCTCGATTCCTAAACACTATTTTCTTTTCATGTTTGTTGTATTTAAGGTGTACTCCATTTCCCCCTCCTCATTATAAGATATTTTAACTTTTTCTAAATTTTACCTAGTACACATTTTTAATTGATGAAAAATCTTAAAAAATATATTCTCACATTTGTTGTATTCTCTTGATTGTTATGATGTATTTTTAAGGTTTTTTCGTAAATTAAAAATATGTATTAGATTAAACCTAAGACAAATCAGAATGTCTTATATTAAGGACTGGAGGGAGTATTAATCATGAGTACTAAATGTTACTATGAAAAATTGTCTGACATAATGTATATGATGAAATAAATGATGGAGTTGGGTTATTTTATAGAGAGAGAGCAGAGTATCCACATCTCTTTATCCTTCCATTATTGAGATCCATCCCCATTCATTCTTTGAATCATCTCTTCTATTCTCCTCCATACAGCAGACTATTTGAGGGACAAAAATAAAATAAAATAAAATAAGATAAAGGAACATAAACCCAATGAGGATGCAATACGCATTGCACGGGCAAGAGCTAGCCTTAATGATTGATTATCAATTTTAATTTTGTATGAAAGAAAAACACAACTCTCTAATCATAATCATTGTGTTTTGTGCGTGTAGATATAATGAAACTTCTACAATTCCCATCTCCAATTAATAAAGGAATTTGGGACAAATAATTATTCTTAAGTTTTTTGGTTGATAGACAAATAATTGTAATTAATCACTTACTACAGAGATAGATGTATGTAGATAGCAAGTGATGTGATAGTTGAATTCGAAATTGGAATGGGACATGTCATCATCGTGTACATTTGCCAACAAAACATTGTCCCGCAAGTAATTGATCGAATGTAGGACATGCTCCCCTTCCGTTGAAACTGTCATTTGTCAAACTCATCTATATATTTGTTCTCATGTTAATTAATATAAGTAGCTGTATTTTTCACAAAATAATAAATTATAATTAATTTGAATCACAATAATATTTCCCTTACCTACCTGACATTCCGTTTGTTATAAGTGGGGAAACGATCAAAAAATTAATGCATGGATTTATTTTTCCTATCGTTTTAAAAATTAATTTTGAAACGGATGAAATATAATTAAAACCAGCAACATACGTAATTGTCATTACATACATTTTCTTATAGCTTCTGTTATTTTAACTAATTTGACGATGATATCATATTAATAATTAGTTATACTTTACTGTACTCTTTTAAATAATACTTATAACAGCTTCTAACTGAATCCTCCAACTTCCTTTTTTCTATTGAGAGGATGAGATCACCAGAGAATCAAATTTGCTTATTGCAGACCTTTTGACAAATTGATCAAAAGGTTGTTATCTTTGTTTCTACTTTTTTTTCCCCTCCTTTTTTTAATGAATATCAAACATTTCAACAAAGTTGTTTCCTCACGGGATTCCATCTCCATCATTTCTCATCCGTTGCTTTAGACAAACCTAATAAATATCTGGCTTTTACAAATTACAACACAATGCATTGGATGATGACACTGGTTAGCTAGTCTTCTTAATTTGATATCTATCTGTATACTTTCTTGCTTAATGATCAGATGAGCCGAAGAGATTATATTGCTGAAAGAATCCCATAAAGTGTATTGTATATGGCAAGATGTCCATTTCCGATAACAGTAACTATAATGTATGAAACATTAAGGGGAACAAAGAATTGTATAGCACAATTGATAATTTGTGGTATGCTTCATTAATCCGATGGATTATGATTATCATTATTTTATATTTAACTATTGTAATATATTTTTATCGAATTTAACCTTCTAAACAGCAAATTTCTTCTTAAGTAAAAGTTTCATTTTAAAAGCAAAAAGAGGGGGCACTTGGACAACTGTCTGTCAAGCCTAGGGTTAGTTTAAGAGTATGGGAATCAGCTATTATAACCTGATTATGATTTATAGCCTTTATATTTAGGCGACCCTAAATTTGTGGATAAAGAAGGTTTATTTGGCTTTGGAATGCATGGGAAGAAACCCTCTAAACTAAACTAATTATTTTATCTTATTCAAGTAAAACTAATCATACCTATCCTGACCCCTTTTATTTTCTTTCTTGCTTACAAAGCTTCTTTAAAGGTGAAAGATTGATAATCCCACGAAACACGTTTCTAAAAAGTGCATTTAACCCCTATACGTGTTTGGTACAGTTCAGATTTCTTGTGCAAAGTTGATGACATCGTAATTTCCTTCAAACAGCATGGGCAATCCAGTTAATATTCTGTTCGTCCCATTTCAACAATCTACTTAATTTATTGAATTATTAAAATGTAACCAACAAAATGTGATAAATCGGAACATTTCATAGTGTGATAAATATTTGATTCCTTCTTAGTTTTAGTTGGCTCTGATACAATTCTAATTCTACCTTCTCTCTAACTAGAGTTTCTAATGAAGCATTACTCGTTCGTCAGAAATTGTAAGCCTCACATTACCAAAAACATTTCTTTTTATATTGAAAGTATTCTCATCATTCAATCGCTTGTAATAAACTTCTATAATGTGATAATAACATGATAACTTCACAAATATGGGACTAGAGTCCACCAAAGTCAAACAAATTCGTCCCCGATTCATACAACACCATTTCAAATTTTCCCATGGACCACGACCATTTTCCCTTTCATAACAAAAATTTCAAGCGAAATGGTCAATTTGAGGATCTAACTTTAAGACTTTAGCCCGTTTCTTGACCGGCACGGAAGTGAAATTATACAATTTCCAGTTGTTGTAGTAGCCAAGGGTCATAGTTATCTTTGACACTAGCCATGTGCGATTTTTACCATATTAAGGCAATTAGACCTGTCTTGCACTTACAAATTAAATATGATATTAACAGGTTGTCCTCAACTCCAATTACCTCATTGCAATCTATAAAATCATTGACTTAGATATTTCAGGTAGAAAAATAATCAATTCATAAAATATATCAACGACATATCAATATTTACATCCGTTTCAAGAAAAAATAATCTACTTTTTTTTTTATAAAAATATATATTTTTGTAGTTCAACAAAAATGACTAATTTTCTAAACATTATCAGGCTTATTATTAACCATACTTATTCCATTGGAAGATAGTGAAATTAGATATTGAGGGAATGAAACAAAAGAAATTAAGAAAAGAAAAATGGGTTTATAATGGATAAAGATAATTAAACAAATCATACCTAATTAACGATATGATTTTCTCGGACAAGAGGCATTCAAAGCTTTCAAATCATATTTTCTTGCTACCTTCTATTCAAAAGTGCATCAGTTCTATCCTATCCAATCATAATATAGACACTCATTGACGATTGAACAGGCCAATAACAACTATTTTTTTTTGTATACTCAAGATAATGTCTTTCTTCGGGGGATGCTTCATGATTGATTAATAGTTTAGTTATAATTAAGTTCATAGATTTGGGTTATGTACATGCACCTTAATCATATATAGTAGTAGTAATTTGGAACCGATCCACGACTTAAATTTTGATTTTTGGATTCATCCCACTGTATGTCCCAAATTGTTGGCACGTGGCCAAACATGAAGCTGAGTGACAAAAGGGAGAAGGGTCATTTTCAAAATGGAGGAAGAAATTACATCGGAAGATTCTCTGGGCTCTGATGATGGATGTCTGAACACGGAAACTTGTGGGTTGTTAACCATAACCACAAGCAAACTTGGTTTAATCGTCGAATTAAGTAGCGATCATCCAACGTGTGTTGTGATGCATTCAGGATCGCTCAGATCAAGATCGAATATCCAATGGATCTCAAATCTAAATAGTAAATAATATTCTTCCGTCCCTAAAAAGAGTCATATATTTTTAAGCACAATATTCGTCTTAGCTTAATTGTGGAGGAGTTCGTTAGTCTAATTTAAGGTGACAATGTAATTTTGTGTGACACAGCTGCATTCTACTATACGTTAGAACATAAAAGTTGACAGCAATAAACGTTGAAAAAAACGTAAATGATCAAGGGATGATGAGATTGACACGCGGATGAATCACGATCACTTGACCATCATCACAATCTTCATAATCATCATGGATTTTTGTATAGCTTCGATATATATGAATTTGTGTATACCTAATTATTTTTCCATATTACAATGCTTACAAATCCAGTACTGTCCGTGTTCTATAGCTGTGACAGGGAATGTATATGTAGGAAAGAAACTGTCTAACAAAACCCTATTCCACATTTTGACACAAAAATAGTACTCAATGGGTCAAGAAATCGATCACAACGTATACAAGTTGGCTATTTGTACAAAATAATAGCAACATTATTCAGTGTTCTCAACCCCAGCATGCATGAAATAGATGGAACAGGAGAAAACACAACAGGGCTACACAGAAGCCAATCTCATGCACCAAAACAGTACCACAAGGCCAAACCACTGCTGGCTTTAGACGCTGATCTTTGGATCCATATATGTAATAATTTTTAAGAGATCGGTATGATAAAAAAAAAAAATCTTTTTAATTGGAGAGCGCCTAGAAGCGAGACAAATAGAGGGTTCGATCTATGCTGATAATAGTAAGATTTTTTTGGATGCTGAACCTAAAGTCAAAAGTATTAATAGAATCATGGAACGACCGTATAATTTGAGGCAAATGTACCTTATAGGGGAGATAAGACATATCTTTCCAGAGTCGAATTTTGCAGCTAATTACATGACATTGTTAGTTTCAGCCTTTCTGATGACTTACAATGGATTTATAATCCATCTTCCGGAGTAAAACCGTAATTGAAGAAGGATATTATCGGAGTTTTTCATTGGCGAAATGTGTTTTGATTTAATCTCTGTTAGACTTTAGTCTCCTCGTTTGTACCAAAAGAAAATTACCTAATAATGGAATGCCCAATATTTGGTGGCTTAGATAATTGCTTCAAACAAGGTTTAAGAGCTTTGATCATATCTCCCTAATATGGGCATAGGTGTACTTAGACAAGCATTAACTCTTGCCACGCCTCAAGCTTAGCTGATTTATTTTAGATTAGGCAGTACTGCAGTAGTAGTACTGTTGCTATGGCAATTTTACTGAAAGCTCTATTTAACCTAACCGATCATTTTGCAGTAAAATCTTTCTCGAAAGCCCTTATCTCCGCCTCATTTTCTGAATGAAACCAAAAGAAAATCTGAAACTGACACTTATGATATGTGTTGCTTGTGTGGTCAGATCAATCGCTAACAAATCAGTGTGCGTTTTTCAGCCTTATGTCCCGGGATACACACGTTCGAAACTACTTAATCATTGATTTACTGGAAAAATCAACTGACTGGATAACTAATTCGCGATTCGTGTTAATTACAAAATTTACGAATCCTCTCTATCCTGACGGGTAATTTATTCAAGTTAAACTCACTCAAGTCGTATTTTGTCTTTGTGTGACAAATTATTACATTAGAGTGGGTTATAGAGACCATTTGGGCTGCTTGGGATGGAAGAAGTCCGTGAGCTACAAGAAAAGAAGGCAGCTGCTGTGCAAAGTAACCTTAAACTTTATTTTTTTATTTTTTTATTTTTATGTTAACCAGTGAATGATGATAATAGAAGGGGATGCATCATGCTGTTTTCTAGTGAAAATGACGGTTCAACTACTGAGGTGAATATGACGTTCAGGAGAGACAAATATATGCTTTGAAGTAATTTTTCTTTTAATAATAATGAGTATAATTTCATCATAAGAAAAACTTAATAAATTTCATCACAGTTCTTACTTCTTAGCTTAATTTTCTGATCGAAGTTTAGACAAATAAATCTGTATATGTCGATCTGTCGTTTGATTTTGCCCATTGCCTAGAGATCAAATGTCAAATTAAATGCATGAACAAGAAGTTGATTCACCAAACCCCAAGAATATGGCTAACAAAACTCTATTAATTTCTTCCCGCTCCCACTCGATCGCCACCAAAACAAAAAAATAAAAATAAATAAATAAAGCGTTCGAAAATTAAGTATGTTTTACACATCACATGCAGACTAACCCGATATAACCGAATCATATAATAGTGTCAACATTTATGTATATATAGACCATATTTTAATGTTTGAGCTGGTGAAATAATGCAATGAAAGCCCTAATCAGAAACTTTTGATTGGACGTATACTATCTCTATAGTCTATACCTCTCTGTCACGTCCACATTCGAAACTCAGAATAAACCATTTGTCCACCAGGGCATGGAGGCATCAATGCCATAAATATTGCAGGATACAAAAGGAATCCCTTCCAATAAAAATTGGATCAATAATAGCGAATGATAATGATGTATTATGAGCTTAGGACCACCTTGACATGGATGGATACATATATAGCATGAGGATCAGTGCGGCATTTACGCTTAAATTTCTACCTTGAAAACTGATTGAAGAAAAAATTATAATTAATAATAATTCAGATCTCGATCACCTTCACTAAACAGAAGTGATGAAACATTATTTAGCTAGCTATTTTTTCCTTTGTACATCTTAATAAACAAGACAATCATTTTGAAAGAAAATGAGTATATATATTTATCAAATTTTCTTACACCAAATTCCAAATTTATCATTGTAGAAGTAGCTATGTAAACGTACGTAGAGAGTGCATGCGTCATTTTAGTGTGTGGTGCAAGAAATCTACAACATAGTGTGTCACCTTTCTTTCATTCTTTCTTTCACCCGATCTCCAGCGACCTCTGAATTGAATTAGGCTAGCTCTAGACCCTTTTTTTTTTTTTTTCTTTTTCCTATACTTAGATTGAAGAAACCCATGTGGATTAAGCTGTGATTGTGACTTTAGCTGCATCATTGAACGGGGTCCAGTATCCCCATTTCAACACACCCATCCTTCATCATCATACAATTTAGTGCACAGAGACAGAGAGACGTATGAGAAGAAGAAATAGGAGCCTTCATTTTTTTGTCTTGTTTGCATAATAATTATTTAATTTGTACTTTCATGATTTCGTCACTGATAAAATCTACTACAATTATAATCAACACTTGTCTGTCCAAGTGATAATTAGAGAGTTTGGATCGATGTTTGTACAGAAAATCAATTTTAAAGAGGCTCGAATGATGATTAACCTATAAGTGAATTTAGGGTTCAGGGTTCATGTCCGCTTAATACACTTGTACATACTTGTTGGGATGTGGGGGTGGAGGATGGGCATTGTAGAATCAAGTAAAATTTTCACAGACAATAGCACAAACATGAAGAAACTATATCTCTGGAAATAAAAATGACTTTCTTGCAAGTCTTTCCTAGAATAACAAATAAATTATTACACAATCAAAAGAGATACACGCCAAGAACTCAGATTCCGCGGAGATGCTGATAATCTTCAATATCATCAAATAGGGGACCACCCAAATTTTTACTCTACATTGGAATTATATTACAACTGATTATTTTGGCTTCAAAAACAGATGTCAGAACGAGAATGCGGCCGTTAACTGGACCGTGGATAGGCCAAATTAGCACAGATGCCCTTCCATTGCAGAATTCCTGTAAGAGTTGATTGAAAGAGAGAGAAATGGGGTCCTTTGAATTAAACTTTGACAATGTAACCAAGTTGGCCCTCCTATTTTTTAACCTACGCCTTTAGTTCTCTAACTTTTCCATTTGCCACCCGAGGCTAGCTTTTACCTGAAACTACCGACTACCAAAACAGCTTTTATCTGAAACTTTACATTAAGCGCAGAAATAAGCGCAGAAATAAGCGCAGAGCTTTGCACTAATCAACATGGAATAAGATAGCAGAAGAGAACAGCCGAACAAATCCAAAGACGATACATCAAAAGCTTAAAGCAGTTCTACCAAATTACTGTCAAGTCATTTCAAGGCATTGTGAAATAAGGCTGCTCATCTTCAAAACACCGAAAAACTGTGGGCGGCTGGTGCTCGGAGACTGGCAGCGTAACGCTAAACAGGATACAAGCAACAAACACTGTTTTTCAACTGACTTGCAGGGAAGGGTCCTACCAATGCGTAGACCAATAGCACCAAAACCTTTTTTTTCTTCCGAACATGAACAGTGAATGGGGTGCTTGTAAAAACGCAAGTTAATCAGAACAATAAATGGGGGGTCTTCGAAGTCGCCAACTCATGAAGGAGCACATGAATCCTTACCCTTGCTGTTATTGAGAATGTTTCGCATTGACCACCATCCAAATGCCACCATTGCCTTTGTAAATAATAGCGACGAATTCACCGTAACCAATCATCCCACCTGAAAATTACAATTACCGATAATTAGCCTGACAATGAAGGTACTCTAACCAAAGCATGGAAAGTAAAGGGCAAAAAGAAAGTACTAAGTTGCAATTCATAAGGTGTAATGATAATTAGTTGGAAATTCTGAGACCAAACTTGAGAACAGGGTTAAGCAAAAGCACTGGGCCACCTAAAATTTATCCTAGACCTGTTATACGTTCATCCTCCATAAAGTCCAGTTTCTTATCAATCGTGATTATCAAAATTGCAACCTTGATAGGAAGTCAGTCTCACAGATATGGCCAGAAAAAACAAATACGTCGTTTTTATTCAACCTTTACCTACACATATTTCATTAGTTTAATATTTACTCGTAACATCACAATGCGAGCTTCAATACAATATCACACTTAATGATTATGAGTTTGAAGCCTTTCTGAGTACCAATATCTAAATTGATGACTGTTTCATTCACATCGTGAACACAAGTTATGCTGAATTGCTGCTAAGTGATAATTTACCAGGATTTCATTGATTCTCCCAGTTACACTAATGGTAAGAAAACATGGAAGAAAAGATGCCCTAAACCTTTTAAGTAATGCTCCTCGTGAAAATTAATATCAGAATCTAGGAAAAATGATTGAACAGCAATACAAAACTACCTGACAAGTTAAACTACGGTAACTACCTTATCACACTTTGGCAATCAATTTGTGCAGCTCGCTTTGGTTTTCCAATCCTGTGGAAGCAATATAACTTTTTAATCCAAAAGGAATCTCAGGAAGTATACAGAGTCCACTTAGATATGCATAATGTCCATAAGATTTACCCGGAGGACGCCCCAGAGTTATTAGGTGTCTGAACAGCATTTAATCCTTAGCTACCCTAATGAATAATCCAGTCGGAGTTTGGACAGTTTTGAGGTGACCTGAACCAATCAGATCCCTGAGGTGAAATCTCATATCCAGCAGAGAAAAGCGTAGGCGTTTCTTTTCTAACAGAGACAGCATCATCTCTTTGTACTTCCTACGATTCAGAAAAGACAAAAGCTCCTTTCTTCCCTAAAAAAAATAATTAAAAAAAAAAAAGTCAGACTGATGTTATTTCCATAGCATAAAATATGGCATCATAAAGAGATGGCAGATATACCTAAATTCCCCCAGTTCCCACAACCTGATACTAGAGAAAAGTTCCAAAATGTCCAAAATTAGAAATTACCCAACCGTATATGCACTTAAAAGATACCAGTTTTCAAAAGCAATATTAACAGCTTTCTTATATTTTCAGAAAGCTAATAAAAGTAGAAAGAGGAAAAACAAGCATCAATATATCATTTTACCTTCTCCAGAAAATTAGAAAACAACTGCTGTTATGTATGGAATACATCAAATTACCTATGTCTGGAATATATCATGATTAAATGTATTTAGTAATCAGCGGCAGCATTTTGCTTTCATTAGAATAGTAAATTGTGGATGATGAAATTTGAATTTTTTTTATTTTTTTTTTTTGGAAAAAAATGTTGAAATATTGACTTTAATGTAGTGGAGATGTGTAGAAGAATTTTTACATGAATCATAAATATAAGAAACTATGACATCGATACAATGCTCACCTGAGTAAGACCCTTAAGGATTGAACCAATATTCGGAATGGCAAACCAATACATGTTGGGGTCAATAAGTTGCCGAGTCTTGTATTGAAAGCAGCAGCATCAGAAGGAAGAACAGAAATGAGCAACAGTAGAATGTGACCCAGGTAGAAACAGGAAATAGCTAATATACCAATGGTGGACTTGCAGGGAAAAGACTAGTTCAGAGAGAAATGGGTAATCGAGTAGAATAGGATGCAAAACCACACATGAAAATTCCCAATCCGATACCAAGTGCGCCAATGAATAAGTTTTAACCGTGTCATAATGCTTAGATAGTTAATTTTCTAATTATTTTTTTAAAAAAAAAAAAAAAAAAAAAACCAGACTTGAGTTAATAAAATGAACTTGAAATGACTTCAAAAAAGATGAGGTTTAATTTTGTCTCACATAAAAAAATAAGCCATATACTAAGATGCATTGAAGCAAATTGATTTGTATAACCTTTGATCCTCAAGCAGCAATTTAGATATGGCATTAAACTGAACTTGTACTAAAACCAATTAGCAAGAGAGATGTACCAACAGCCATCATCAATCAATATGAACCAATGTAATAGAGATATAAGAAGAAAACGAGACCACACAACAGAAAAGCAAATTAATTGCTGCAAAACTTTTAAAAAGAATTTTTCACCACTGAAGGGTCCAAGTCCGAAAGGAAAAAGGATTTCAGATAAACTCACCAGGAGGCCAGCATTAATTATAAGAGAGATGTGTTCCTCTTTTACCTTTCCTGCTACTGAGAGGAGTGAATGCTACCAAAAAGCCATAAAAAAATTAATCAGAGGTTGGTTTTAAAGCAAAGAACATGATCTTGAGTGGACATAAACTTACAACTTGACTTCAAAAGGGGAGAGAGAGAGAGAGAGAGAGAGAGAGAGAGAGAGAGAGAGAGAGAGGATCATATATTTCACTGAAACATAAACGAGAACATACGAGTTCTTGATGTCCAATACTGGGATCTGGTTTGGATGGAAGGACGTGTGTTTTAAACCATTCAAAAACTACCAGATCATCTTGCTTCTTTGCATTAAGTCTCTTGACAGCTCGTTCAATCTAAAAGTGAAATAATAAGTGTTTCGTAGATTATTGCTTCCAGAATGTGAAGGCTAGTCTCCAGAATACAAGAATGAAACAGGAACGTAAAGCCATACAAGCTCATTCTAACCAAAAACTTTAGTAACAATGTAAGGGAAACAATACAAAAACACCAATACCAAAAAAAGGAAAAAAAAAATAAAAAATAGGAAGACTGAAGTGACCAACCTGACTGTGGTAGTCATCGAGGAACATTATGGCATGATCATCTTGTCCAGTACTTAACTTAAAAATGCGTATTACCATCTCTCTCTTCAAATTCTGCAAAACAATAAACCCAATAAGCGTGAACAAGACACTTATATAGACAAAAAACGTAAAGCAGAGGGAGCATAAAACTTCCCCAGTCTGCCTAATACCTCGAGCTCCCTATCTACTTGTGTCCTATCCTTGATGCTGCTGTATAACTGTGATCTTAAAATAAAAGGCTGAATTGAAACCTGAAGATGCGCAGGAGCACTTGGGTCATAAAAGTTGTACATATATAGACAAAAGTAGCAAAACAAATGCTACTTAAATCGGAGCATCATCTTAACATACTTGAGTTTACGAATACAAAACATATTAATAATGATTATAAGGCATTGGTACCAAATAGTCACATACTAACGAGAATTTCAAATCATGAAATTAAATACTGTGAGACTGAAAATTCGCTCCAAGAAAGATGAGTTCATTACAAAGAACAGCTCCTAGTATAAATTAGAGAAGAAGCTGCGTATTCAATGGATAAGCACAACATTAACAGACATCAAAGATTGAGAAAGAAGAGCTGGAACCTTATCAATGCGAGGGAATTGAGAACGCATCATCTGAAGTGCCACCGATGTATCGCTGAAAATGAGATTATCGCCTGCAGTATTGGGAAATTAAATCTTAGAAAAGAATGTCCGTCCATCAATTTACGTAATTCAAAAACAAAAAGAAAGAAGGAAAAAAGAGGAAGCTGCCAAAAAAAAAAAAAAAAAAAAACAGAAACCGGAACGGACGAAGTGATGGAGATTGACCGGCAGTATGATTTTCCGGTGAAGAAACCTCCTGCTCTCGCTGACGTTTCCTGCCTGTTGATGGCTTTGATGTCGATGGTTCCATCGGAATTATGACGTCTGAACGAGCTACAATTCTGACAGAGTCGGAGTTTTTTCTGCGTTTTCTGTTCTTTTTGCCAGCGTCACCAACTAATTATATATTGGGCTGGATCCTTTGGTAGTGGACCTATACTCACATTTAATGGGCCAGTTAGAACTGAACTTTGGGCCTGTATAGACTTTTTGCCTCGTGCTAAATAAAAATGAGCAAAATTTCTGTATAATCTAGTATTTTCTTTACAAAGTGTTTTACCTTAAAGAAAGTGTATATAATCTATTTCTGTATAACCTAGACTATACAATCTACTGCTTGCGTCAAAACAAAACCCCTCCATTTGAAACGAGAAAGTACGTGGTAAGGTAAATTTGTTGAGGATGTCTTTTCTACCTTATGGAAAGAACTGTAATTGTTCAAATTCAAAGGGCTAAAATAACCCTATAACAAAATACTCGTATGTGAGGAACTAAAAACATAATTAAACCAAAAAAATTAAAAAGAAAAAAAAAAAAACACAATTCTCAGCACTAAATCTCCGATATATTATATAGTGATGACTATCCCCTTCTTTTCAGAAATCACTGTGACAAAACTCTGGATGAGGCTACATAACTACTTTAATTTATCCTACAACAAAACTGGGTCTAAGCATCGAACTCTCCTCATTCTTACTATATAAGGAAACTACCGGTCCGGTCCTCCAAATAGCTGAAGATTTGATACTTGGATTCATCAAGAGGATTTCAACTTTGCCGATGTGGAGGCAAGGTGGGAAAGGGTCCTATGTCCAGTAAACAACAAGAAGATTCCCAAGATCCCAAGGGCTTTTAGTGTTGTAAACAGATCCAACTGCAAACATGGAGAAAATGAATGAGTTGTGTGAGCTGGAAAACTAGAGGGGCATTGCTACTGAGAAACACACAAGTGAAAATAGAACAAACCTTCAACCAAAAGACAAAGTACAGGGAAAGAACTGCTCCAATTCCCAAGTGGAAAGCAATTGCAAAGACTGCAGGCAATGCCGCTGAGGGGAAGTTCTTCAGATTCACCCTTAACACAAGAAGCTGCAGATATAAAACCAACAATTAGAAACAGCCATCAAAAGTAAGATTTTCAATGTGGAAAACCTTATTAAATTATATAGCTGGATAGAGCCACAAAAAGCAAGAAAGACAATGAAAATACTTTGTTCATTTCGCTCACATGTGGCACAAAGGAAAAAGCATTCTAAGATAATAAATTCACCACAGGCTCGACACATGACAGAGCAACAGCCAAAAAGGATCCTCAAATATCCCGCCTTTCAGAAATCCACAACTTTTCAGAAAATAAATAAAAGGATGCATGAATGAGATAGCTCACCCCAATCAAGAACCCTAAAAATGGCAAAAGAACAAGTCCCAAGAATGTAAATGACAACTCCATAGGTGGTCTCTTCTCTGGAGACCTGAAAATGTGAGTGATCTCAGCTTTGGGACCATATTTTGAGATAGGATCAACAGGTGGAGGAGGAGGACGAGCTGCCTTTTCTGGTGCTTCTGGTAGATCTAGTTCAACATGGCCAAGAGGCTGAAAGAATGAGTTCTCCTGAAAAAGGAAGATGCATAGGTTAAAAGTGATCAACTGTTTGGCAGGGGAAATCAAATCAAGAGAAATTTACCATGACGGAATCACCAACTGTGAGTTGAATGTCATATCTTCCTGACAAATAGAAGAACTTCTCCACAAGTCCCAGAAAATCCTACAAGACAAAATACATGAAAATTGATGTCATTGTGATGTTTCAGATAATGTGAATCCCTTAAGCAATACATATGCCCCATTTGAGCCCCAACCTTTGAGCTCTTTAAACCGAATAGCCTGTCTACCATAAGTTGGAGCATATACTATACAAGGATAATTATACACACACAGACAAATATAGTGATAATTAGGGATCTAACCAATATTATCTCAAACTTTTTCCCAGAGTTCCCGACGAGGAAAAGATGCTCGACTCCACTCTCATGCTTCAATCTGAGAAATGCCTGAAATTCCTCAAGGCATTAAAAAAGCAAACCAACACAGACAACGCCAGGCACAAAAATGAAAACTTTTTGCCAACCTGGTGAGGCTTAAAAGCGTTTCCAGAAGGAGTTGTCAGCTGAAATGTCAATCTTAGCTTCTGAAGATGATTAGCTGATAACGCAAAAGAATTTTCACCGTTCACATTTATTCTGGAAATTTGTCGGCAAGAAAAGAAAAACATGTTAGTACAACCAGCAAGCCAAAGACAAGCTACAATGATAATAGAAGGACTAAACTTACTCTTAACTTAACCCACGTTAAGAACAAATCAAGGACAAAAATACTAAACTAAACTTTTAAATGAAAACAAGAGGAAAATGAACACATCAGTTTGGTTCGAAGTTACAAACTTTTTCTTAGTCTCTGCACTCCCAAGATCGCTGTCAAGTATGATGATTTCTGCTTGATCAACATCAACAACACCTGTTACATACACTGGCAGTTTTGTTCGACCTCCAGTTGCATAGGTTTTTTTATGTTCGGGGTCACGAAGCAAAATCTACCATTCAAAATGTCAAGTTAACATCACAAAGGATCAGAGAAAGCAGGAATTCTGCTGAGAAAATAAGCAGGGGAGGCAGAAGGGGACTACTAGAATGGTAATAAAAATCACCTCAAAACTGAAAGTATAGGACCCAATATCTATGCTCTCTGGCAAAGTCTCCAAGACATGCAACCCAGTTGCTGGATCAAACTTTAATTCCTGCGTCATATGAAAGAAGTAATCACCAAAGATATGAGATGGAGTAGGAAGAGATAAGAACCAAAACTTTAAGGAAAATAAATTGTGCAAAAATTTCCCAGCTAGGAAGAAATATTATCAAAACCTGGTCAATGATGGAAGCATCCTTTGAACCGGAGGTAAAGATCTGCATGAGCTTAACTGATAGAGGTGGCGCCGGTGATCCAAGAACAGTGTTCACTCGAACCTGCAAAATCAGGTGAAGGGAATAAGAGCACAAGAAGCCAGCTCTTGAAAACTCATTACCATATGCAAGCAAAAATGAATTTGCGGTTGGTAGAAAAGTAATGACCCAGTGGTGTCAATTTGCGACGACATAAAATGCAACTAGTCAATATCATCATATGAAACCTTAAAAGTACACCACAATCCAACTCTTCAACTGTAGTTAAATATACAAAAACCTGCTCTAAAACAAAACTTCACGAAGCATATACCCTAATAATAGAGAAACCGGCAACCTAATTAAACAGAGCATTGGGATTTAGGCCTGGTAGCGCACCTTAAGTTGGTCCTTTTGAGTCACTGAAAGCACAGACGCTGGAAGCGACAATATCAAAGGTACGGAAACGCTACAATTGCCAGGAAAAGCCCATAGCGCACGAGGACATACCAGCACCAGAAACAGAAAACAAATTCCGATCAGATCAAAACCAAAACAGGACAATCAAAATGGAAAAAAGTGCAAAAGATAAATAATTACCCATTTTTGTCCAAGCAAGCCAGTGCATCAACTTGGTAATACAAGTCTTTGAAACTTCCAGGGATTCCGATACCGAGGAAAAATTTTGCAAGACACATTATTTTGTCACCAGAAAGCTGCCACGGCAGAACAAAATAGCCACAAAATTAATGTTTGACCAAGGAAGAAGTTAAACATAACAAGAGGGAGTCAACAAACATTTAGGCTTTCAGAAGTAGAGCTTGCAAGTGATGTTATTCCGCGGATAACTGCAGAGGAAGCTGAAATAGGACCCTCACTTCCTTGAGCATCAACAAAGTAGCACGACCCGTCATCTAACAAAAAAGATGAAAAGTTTGAATAACCATCCTCAAAGAGAGGAACTCAAAAATTCAGAAGAGAGTGAAGTTTCCTTATTCTTGTACATCTAAAAAATTATCCAAAACCCATTACTAGAAGGCAAAGATTCGCACCATGACACTCCAACATGTCAGATGCATTCAGCATCACTTTGTGCATGAGATCATACATTTACAAATAAATAACACCCATTTGAAGCAACATATTCCAACTTATAGTTACAACCAAGACAAACATATTAAAATTCATATATATGCTAGCCTATTAAAGCCACTGGTTACAACAAAAAAACCAAATCAGTTGAGAACCAATCACACAACAAGGTAACTACTCAATCAAGAGAACTGAAATCCCATAAGAATGCGCAATACGAAGTCAAACTGGGTATAACAATGACTTAAGGTGGTAGTGAACTAAGGGCGATGTACATTATGGAGATAACTCATTATGGAGATAACTCTAATAACATTGAACTAAGGTAGTGAATGAAGTAGTTACACATACCATATTTTTCGGTGGCATCAAAGAGCTTTAGTACATCTTTCTTCACAGACTCAATCTGCCAATAAGTCAAACTCCTCAATCATCACATGCTCATATACTTCAATAGGATTTAAACATTTACTAATATCAGAATTGCAAAGAAAAATTCATCCAAGCTAAAACTACAAACTCCCACTCTGAGAATTAGTCAACTCAAAGTGTTTAAAATGAGAAGTGTTTGAAACCAGTGCTAGAGCTGCTTTATAGCAGCAATTTTGCTTTTCCATATGACAACACTCCCAAAACTAATAGTGAGAATTCTGTTGAATCCTTTTCAAGAACAGCTTCAGAAACTTGAAAAACAAATCCAAGTCAAGGAGTCAAAAACAGCACAACTTTAAATTCTAGCTCAAAGTAGAAGTTAAAGGTTTGTGGATTTCACTTTTTGTTTTATCCCTCAACTTTAGGGTCAAGAATAAATATATGATGGGGAAGCAAGAATTCTCGATATTCCATCCAAGAAATTCAGAAGCTGTAAGAAACACCAGTATGAAAAATAATATTTGGAAACAAGAAAAATTAATACAGAAGCGTGTGCATTTAATATCTGATAAACTCCGAATATAGCTTCACCAACTATACGGGTGCATAAGGTAACCCTGAGAAGTGCAGAAGCAAATCAAAAAGGAAATAGCTACGAAAAAAACATTATAGCAGAAAAAAAAAAAGAGATTCTCATAGCCTTTCCCCTCCACGGGTAGAAAGAAAGAGAGCAACCCAGTACCCAAAAAGGAAGGAATCATTCTGGGAAGAAATTAATGTTTGTGTCAAGCTAATCCATGCAACTACTCTAGCGAATGCATTAACAGTGATAAAGTCAACCAACCAGAGACTGATCGATTTCTTGAGAAGCCAACGAAATAACTCCAGCCAGTGTTTCAAGAGCTAATCCTGCCAGAAGATTTTCATTCATGTCAAGGAATTATTCAGTTTTATAATCAAACAAAAGCCTAAACAACCCCAAGGTAGTAGAATAAAAAAATAATAAGCAATGCTCAAAGAAAAAAATAATAGTAATTTGAGCATCTAGTGTGGACTTCAGGTTATCATTGATTTTTTCCTTCTTCAAATTACTTAACTTCTTAAGTAATCGGCTAAAATCAAATGAAGACACGTTCAAGAAAGTGAATCTCCTTCAAAGATAATCCAGAATATGAAAAAAAAAAAACTAATTTTTATAATGGAAAAAGATCAAACATCTTGAAAGCAATAGCAAGTACATGATACAGCAGTAGAAGTTACCTGCAGCATAAGTGCTAGATTCTGGGTTGTTGGTACTAAAACGCCACCTTCCATCACTCTGACTAAGAGCCTGACAAGAATTTCCCAAGCCATTCGAAATTTAGCTTTCTTCTCGTGTTGAATATGTATCACAGAAGTTAAGACAGAAATGGCTTTTTCATAGTAACTAGTTTGACAGACTAACAGTAATCGAATCGGACCTTTATTGCACGGAATACCCCATCAGCATCTTCAAGCTTTACATCAACTTCAGACGTCTGACCCTGGAAAATAAAACATACATAATTGCGTCAGAAACTCAGAGTACAACCTTGAGAGAGCTATAACATAAATAATAAAAGCACAGAAATTGAAGCTTTTACCTTAATAAGCATCAGACTACTAATTGAGTAGTAAAAGTCGAGAAGAGTGCTCGCATCACGAACAGAATCTTTAAGTCGCGAAGCAATACCCTGAAGAGTCAAGCAGGAAAAAACAACAAAACATTAGTATAATCAGTAGACATTTCTATGAAGCAAACAAACACAGTTAAAATTCCAAAAGCAAAGATATTGCTTCCAAGAAAGAGTAAAGATACCGTAAAGGCTTCATCGTTGAGATCACATTTCAGTATCCCATTTACTCTTAACGCCTGAAACAAATCCTTGGGAGCAGAAGAAGCAGACCAAAGAGTATCATCCACAGTTTTACAAGTGGAAGTCTTTATCTCAGACTTCTTATCAATCCCAAGAACCTCAAATGTTCTCAGGGCCTCATATGTTTCTTCCAAGCTGAAAAAAAAAAAAAGAAAGATAAAAGGTAAACAAATTGAAACGCTAAGTTCAATTTCCATCCACATTCAACACTTCAATATATATTGCTCCAACTAACTGATATAGAGGAAGACAAAAAGAAATCCAACACAATTTATGAAAACATACATAAAACAAACGAAGCAAGGGAAAATGTCGGGTTTAACAAGGGTTTAGAAAGCCGACCTCTGAAGAGATCCATCGGTTGCGGCGAACAATTCCAATGCAGCAGATCGGTGAGAATCGGAGATCGGAGTAAAAACTGCGGCCTCACAGATCGATGCAACAAACAAAGCTAGAACCAGAAATCCTAGATTTCTGGCCATCCCTAGTAAGAAATCAACGATTGAAAAGAGATCAGTCACACCGGATAAGAAATCCAAAACCCATTTTCATGAATCGAAACCAATTGAACAAGAAAAAAAAACCCATGGAAATGTATACTCCAGTACGTGAAGAGTTGACTTTGAGAGGTTTGATCGGAGAAATTGGAAGTCCACGGAGTCTTTTGCGCCACTGTGACTTTAACCCCACTCAGAAACCACGGACGGAAGCGGCTTCAGTTTTTACTCGAGCGAGAGTGACGACTTGACAAGCGAGGATTACCGAAAATACCCACAACTTCCTGAAGTATTTACCTTTGCGTATCCTATTTTATACACGTGACAGCTCAGACGTGTTTGGTCCTATGACGTTTCGACACGACTCATACAATACAAGGAATAATTAAAAAGAAAGCTTTTGGAACTCTTACTCAAACTATAAAGAATAACAAAAAAAATGAGCGTTCATGACATTGTGGAGAAGTTTTGGACCCAGTTTACCTGATCAAATCCAAACGAGTCAATTTACTTCGGAAAAAAAAAAAAAAATTTCCTCGTTCATAAATAAAATCGACCTCTTTTTATCTTATAGGTTTCTTGTGAATTGAAAGGGTTGACTGAGTGAAGGTGGAGAATCATGCCTGAATCTGATGTTCAATTGACCGCCGCCCCCATCAAATTCCCATATTATCAACAACAACAACGACCAGAATATTCACCCTGGCGAGATTAACCCCAGTAATTCTGATACTGAAGCTGCCGTTAGTTCTATCTTAGTTTGATTAAATAAGGTCGAATTGGTATCCGATTAAATTAATTAATTTGACTGAGTTTATCTTTAAAATGGATTTCAGCGTAAGAGAATCGTGATTGAATCTGATCTAAGCGTTGATGATGATGATCAACTGCCTGTTCGCGGTGGCGGCGGATCATCAGAGTCGTCCCAGGTTACCGATATCGACGACGACGAGGAATACCTCCTTGCTGCTGCAGCGCAAGCTGACGCGGGTCGTCGCATTGGCACGTTCACTTTTGAGTACCCCAGTGAGTTCCTCGATTGTGAAGTTGAATTCTCTGATTCTGAGGTTGATCACGAATTTTTCGCCAATCTAGATTTGGGTGAGGTTGAAGAAAAGAAACCACCCAATCTTCTTCTTCTGTAGCGGCTACCAAGGAGGAGGAGGCTGCTGGAGGTGTTTCCCCCACAAAGAAGAAGAATACTTGTCTCCATTCGGGGCAGAAGGTAATTGAAAAATGACCCGTCACTTTTGGATTTCCATTTTGTTTATTAAGTTGTGGGACTCATTTTGTTGATCGGATCCCTAGCTTCCTGAATTGTGTTTTGTGAAGACTATCAAAGATAGTAAATTCGCAAGTATGTAGTTTGGTTTTGTCTGAAAGAGGTATTTGGCTGAAAATGTGTTTCTGGTTTCCCATCACTGTTTGACAGGTTTTCTAAATGTCACCTTTCCTTTCATATTGTTGTTCTGTCTTTACTAATGTTGTACCGGGCGGCTGGATTATCTTCAAACCCTATATTAACAAAAAGTTATGGATAGAATGTATACAATTTGGGGAATGATATTGTCATTTCCACTTATATAGTACTTAAAAACAATTTTGGAGGGTCTTCTTAATTCGGAATTTGCTTCAGAGTTTACTTTTAATCAGCTGATTGGTAACTGTAATAATATTCCAACACTGGTGAAGCTTCTGCTTAAAGCCTTGTATCACATAACTTCATTTTTTAAGTTACTTCCTGGACATGCCCAGACAGGATACAAGATGAACTGAGCGATGCCTGTAACATCCTCAACTTGGAGGTATTTTCCCCTTTTTAACTTCCTTTATAAGAACCTATGTCTTGACAAGCAATCGAGCATCACGATAACTCCAACTTAGTATGATTTTTTCTCGTTGATTTGACTCAATGATAAATTTGTATTTCTTTTATCCCAAAATTATTATCTAGTTTGAATTTTAATTTTTTCTGTACAAATTTTGAACTAAAAGTACAAATCCAAACTGCAAACATCACCTTCAAACCATCAGCATTCCCGAATTCGACTGGGAAAACTGCGATTCAAAGCCAGTAGAATTTAGAATTTTCCACCTAATTTACACAAAACGACGCCGCTAGCTAGTGGATTATGAAATTTGACACCGACTGGAATGTCTTCCCATATATAGTATGTAATTCGATTGGACCAAAAAGCGGAGATTTTTGTTTTGGGCCTACTTGACCCAGTTTATCTGAATCTAATTCGTCTTTCGAGATTGGACTCTTTTAGCAGCATGGGGATGAACAAATTATTAGGACTAATAATAATACAGCATATATCCCATCATCTAACTCTTGTTGTCCTCTAGGTTTCTTGTGAATAAAAAGGGTCGAGAATCATGAATGAGATTGAAACCAAACCTGAATCTGATGTTCAACGCCGTTCTGCCACCGCCGGCCTATCAAATTCCCCGATTATCAACAATGACAACGACCTTCAGCCTGGGGAGAATAACCTCCGTGATTCTGATACTGAAGCTGCCGTTAGTTCCTTTTTTTGTTGAAATTGTAGTTTTGATTAAACAGGTCAAATTAGTTATCCGATTTTATTAATTTAACTTTGTCTATCTTTGCAGCGGAGGACCGTTAATGAATCTGATTTAAGCGGCGGATCATCGGAGTCGTCCCAGGCTACCGGCATCGACGAGGAGGAGGAGGAGGAGGAGGAGGATTACCTTGCAGCGGTTGCTGCAGCACAAGCTGACGTCGGCCCTAGCGTGTTTACCAATGACCCTGTCATGGGCAATGAATTCCTCTATTGTGATGTCTACTTCTCTGATTCGGATGATGATGAAACATTTTACGCCAAAGTTATGAAGGGAGAAGAAAAGGGAACGGAGGAGGAGGAGGCTGCTAAGAAGAAGTTTTATCTAAGGAAGAATACTCTAACTTCAGGGAAGAAGGTAAAATTTGCCGCTTTTGATATTCCAATTTGTTCTTTGAATTCTAGGACTCATTTCGATCGGAGAATTCAGTTTGGCATGTTTTAGGTTTGGAAATTCTGTTTAGTGATTTGGGTCATTTGTTTGATATGGAAACATGCAGTGAGCTCTTGTGGGTGATGAAGACTTCTGGAAAAATTGAACATGTAGGTAGGATGGTGGTTTTTGTTGCTTATGAAGGCTACTGGGAAAATGGTGTTTGGTAATGAAGATGTCGGGAGAAGCAATGACAGAATAATACATAATTCAATAGCTTCCTGAATTTTACTATTTTGCCAAGACTATCAAAGATTGTAAATTCACAAATATGTACGTACTTTGGTTTTGTCTGAAACAGCATCAGTACTTTGGGAGTATTTGGTTGCAAATGTCTTTCTGGTTTCCCGTTACTTTGATAGGTTTCTGGATGTAACTTTTTTCTCATATGGCTGTTCTGTCTTTAAGTACTTATGCACCACGGATATTTGGATATTTTCAATCCCTATAAACAAAAATTACTGATAGAATATTGGTAATGTACAATTTGGGGATTGACATGGATGATGTCATTTCCACTTTATAGTACTTAACAATTCTGGAGTATAATCACTAAGGATTTTGCTTCAGAGGTTTAACTTTTAATCACTTGATTGATCACTGTAACTTTCTGGCGCTGCTGAAGCATCTGCTTTAGCTACTGAGGTTCATTTCACGTTGTCTCCCGGACATGCCTTGGATACAAGATGAACTGATCGGTGCCTGCAACATTCTCAACTTGGAGTTATCGTCCCCTTCTTATTTTCCTTTATTAGAACCTATATCTGAACGAGCATCATGATAATTCCTGCTTGTTCTGATTCCTGTGGTTTTTGTCGTTAAAATGTCTCAATGATAAATTTGATTTGTCTTCGTTTTTTCTTTTTCCTTTTTATTGAACGAGTGAGTATTCTTTTGAGGATTTTGAATGCTGGATTTTTAAAGCCAAAAACATGGCAAATAGGAAAATAAGGAAGTTCTATTTAGGTATGGTGTCTGTTGATAGCTTCATCAGAAGCCTGTGGAGGAAGACTGTGAATCTAGTTGTGAGTTGTCTTTTGCTTTAAATTGAACACATAACTACTCTTATCAAAACCAAAAAAAAAAAAGAAAACAACAAAAAAAAGACATAGTTTCTGCATTTTGTCCTTCTGGTTCATCTTATATATGCATGTGATTTTGGTTACAAGGGTCTTGTCTTTTGCAATTCTTGTTCCTAAATGCTCTTGAATTATGTCTCACGAGGGGCGAAATTTATCTACGGATGTTGTTATTGATAATTTTCATGTGTGGTATGATATGATGATTTTTTAATTTTAGGATACCTGCTCAACAAATTTCGAGCTTGTTGATAATTGATCAAACTAAGTACTTTATGCGACATGAAGGAAATCTTCACAGCAACTCTGTTCCTGTTGAAGGGGTTTTGTAGTTTTTTTGTTTAAGGGAAAATGTTCAGTTCCCATGTTTGTAAATTGAGAACATAATCGTACATTTCTTTATTTTGGAAAAGTATTGTTAGTGAAAATATTTGGCAGAGAATTTACTGTTACGTGAACATGCTTCCTGGTGGATTTTTCATGTTTCTTGACTAAGGTTATGGTCAGTACTGAAAGTAGGAACATGAAGAATATTGACCTTTATAACAACGTTCAATTGCAGCAAGTAGAAAATTGGTTTGCTAGACAGTAGTACCATATCTTGAGTTGTGCTATTCAGTCATTAGTTACTAACGATGTTGGGATCTGCCAGTACCCCAAGTTCAAACCTGGTGAGGTGCCAATCATGAGATTTGAAGGGGAGGCTCTGTTCTTCTATCTAAAAAGTATAAAATGTCAAATTCCTGCGCCAAGTTCTTGGTAATACGGGGTCGTGAAGGTGAGGCTTGGGACTAATTGTATTTAGCAGCTATGTCTCAAACAAAGGGGAGAAATGGTAACAGGATATACTCAAAGGAGGATCTCTCTTGTCGAGATCCTTCAATGTGGGAGCTTGGAGAAAAAACTAAAAAAGCAGGTTCATGTAGGAGTGGATACTGGAGCTTAACTAAGCACGCTTTCCATGATTGTTGATTGTTTGAGGCAAAATTGATATGTTTTGGTCCGCAATCTGAATTGGATTGGTAATATGTGGTGCCCAACTGGGCATGATAGGCCGAATTCCCCTAGGGAGTCTAGATCTACGTGTACATTCTGGAATCCTAATTCCCAAGGAATTCGGAGGCCTTAAAAGAACCCCCCCCGAGCTCTGCCTTAAGTACGCTGCAGCATCCCAGATTGGCAGCATACCCCGTTATCCAATCACCGTCACCATTTCGTAGAACACCTCCTGCAGCAGCCTTTCCATTGGCTGCCACTGCTCCATCAGAAATTATTTTGATGGTGGTTCCCATTGGAGGCTCCCAATCCTGTTGCGTAGGGCTCTGTCTGGATTTCTCGCTCGCTTAGGCAAAAATGGTGTCGGGGCGATAGATTTCCTTGACTAAGGCTACAGTGGAAAATCTCAGAACCCTCTGAGACGTGATGTCCCGTTGAAAACTTGTTCATTCCTTGTTATCTAAAGCCTCCAGCAGGCGACAGCAAACCAATCTGACCGAAGAATTTCAGTTAGAGATAAACCATGGTTTCCATTCATTAACATACCAGAATTCCATATCCAGAGTTGGTCAGATGCTACGCCACACCTCTCAGCTTCTGAAACAGTCGCTAAAGACATGGAATAAGTCTTCCTTGTTTCCACAAAAGTGGCATCCTTCGTCATCAGTGAGATGTCGTCTCATTCTTTCGGCATTTGTCATCAACACCCCCCTTAAAAGATAACCATAAGAAGATCTTGATCCTCTCCGGGCCCATCCACTTCCACACTACTTCCCAGTCTCTTTCCTCATTGTCCCAGACTTCTTCCATCAAGAGGTTGTATGCCGATGTCGTGGTAAATTTCCCCGATTGTGTCAACCTCCATACAGGCCTGTCTACCCCTGCTTCACGGCTAGGACTGGGAATGGCTATGATCTTCTCCAGCATTTGGATTGGAAAGTAGTGAGCTAATTTATCCCAATCCCAGTTCCCCTCAACAGTTGTGTAATCCGCCACTCTTTTGTTGAGTTCACCATCAACAATTTCTTCAACGGCATATTCACTAAGTGGAAACTGTGGAATACCAGAATTATTAACCCTCGTATTGATTTTCTTCCTAAAATTATTATTATCATTTCTCTGATTTTTTTTTCAGCTTTTATAGGTTATGGCATAAGCAACATTCTTGAAGCAAGTGCTGTCACAAAACTGATTTGGATAGAAAGGTTGATTTTTTTTTAAAAGGTCGACTATGTAGTAATCTGTTTAATCAATCTCACCTATCCAATTTAAGTTAAACATATGTTTTTTTAGAAAACTTCTTGGTTCTGATTTTTATAAAATAATAGTTTCATAGAGTTTGATGTTGGTTGTATACATTTTTTTGTGCATTATAGTAGTTCATTTTTTTGTACATTAGAATATCATTGCACGTTCATGTTGATTTGCTCTTCTGCATAATTAATGGAGATTGCTTACTATTTATCTTATTTTGTAAGTATCATGATGTTTATTTTTTGGAAAAATGTTTTTTTTTTCTGTTCTAGAGTGAGATGGCCTCTTCAGGAGCAACCGAAAAACAAAACGATGAAGATAATTGACGTACGTTCAGTACCAATTCTTTCTTCTTCTTGTTTTTTTTACACGTAATTGTCCATTTTCTCCCAAACATAAGTTAAGAGTTTATGGCATGTATGTTCATGGATCAATTTGTTCAAAAATTTTTGTCATATTTCCTTTCATGGTATACATTGACGTGCCATGTTTTTAGTAGATTCGAGATAATAATTTAATCAAATATTGTGAATAAAAAGTGAAGATGATGGATGTATACCCTCAAAAGAAAATTTAAAAATTGGTTCGAAAGGTGGAGCAACCAAGAGCTTTTGGTTCTTCTTTCAAAAAATGAAAAAAAGGAAGCGGTTGGTTCTGTTTTTTTTTTTTTTTTTAAGTCATCATTCTTATATTGTGAACATTAACTACGGTTACATAATTTTCGCCAAGTACCAAATAAGATTTTCATTAATTTATTGAAGGAATAATATTTTGTGGATAAATCATACTTATTAAACGAAGAAAAAACACAAGAAACTAGAAGATTCGAATCAATTCCCCCCTCCCTCCATCAATCCATGAGGGAAGATGAAGGAAGAATTTATTTTTTTTGAGAGAGAGAGAAAGAGACGACTAGGGTTTAGAGAATAGAGAGAATATGGAGAAAAAAATGAAATCACTTAAATTAATATAACTAAAGTTGAATGTAAATAAAAGTGAAATATATGAAAAAAACATACGACAAAATCCTATGTGATAATTTCTCGTGCTTTCTCGCGCTTTCTCTAATTTTATCTACAAAATCTAGTGACACCTTTGTTTAAATAAGGAATAACAATATCTTCTATGCAGTGAATTGAAAAAAAATTAATGAGATACCAGCGCACTTTATAATCGGAGAATTATTGGCAATTTGCAGTTTAAATAAGTTTTTTTCTACAATAACATTTTCTATAAAGGAAAGAATTTAAAAGATTCTATGAGATATCAACTCCCTTTATAATAGGATCAGAGAATTATTAGCAATTTTCACTTTACAAAATTGGGTAGGAAGCATTTTCTATGCTCTGTCCATGTAATTTTAATTTGTTAAATTGATATCACCATCAAATAAATCGTGTAAAACCATATTAACTTGAGTTTTATGATCATCATGTATATACGTATCTTAATTTACTCTTTTGTAATTATCAGCTACCATGACGTTAAGTGCCAACAAATAGACTGGAGATGATGACAACGGTCAGTGGTGCCTAATTACTAAGACAACACACATATGGAAATCAATTGACGAAAGAAACAAAAACAAACAAAACTAAAAATCACGATAATAGATATTTTTCTATTTAAATTTTTCTTAGTACTCCTTAAATTTTTTTGCGCTTCATATAGAAAAAGTAGAGCCTTTTGTCATTTGGATAGTCCCTAAGCATAAGAAGATCAATACAAAGTGTTTTTTTAAACATAAGGAGTTACCAACTTAGTTAGCTAATTTAATTTGTCACCAATCAAGTTCTAACAACTTGAGTTGGGTGAAGATTAATATTCCGATTGACAAACATATTTCACTTTGTACTATGTGTGTTATTGTGCCAAATGTTTTAATTACTTTGCCAAACTTGCACAGAATAAAATATGTTAATAAAAATGGTAACATTTTTCCAAATAAAATCATGGATCATGTTTTTTTTTTTTTTTGTCCTTCAAGTGGCAATTTTTTTTTTGTATTATTACATGGTGTTTAAGATAGATATATATATATATATATGTATATATATTCATGACTTCATGTCACGACACTTTTAATAATATTTCACAAATTATGATTTATAAATATGTAATATACAACTTTAGGTTTTACAATAATTTCAGGACAGAGATATATAATCTACCTCGCACATCGTGCAGGTTTAACATTTTGTGAAAAAATAATACGTTCTATATAACTCTCTGAAAATCATTAGGGTTAACATTGGCCTACTTGAAGCTTTGGACTAAAATGACCATTTACTATCGGAAGTGAACGTATCCAAATGCTTTGCACTTCGCAAGGATAAATTTATTTGAAATTTTGTCGGTGGAGAAGAGCGAATAAGCTCATCAACAAGATTCGCTTGGACCTTATAGTGATATAAGTTGAAGCATAGATTGAAATTCAGTCGGTTGAGAAGAGTGAATAAGCTTATCAACAAGATTCATTTGGACCTTATATTAATATAAGATAAGGGCATTCCTGTGTCGCTATCCTTGCTAAGGCGACACTCGATATAGATGGAGGGTTATATTCTTTTGATGTTTTCTAAATTGTATTATTATATTATTAAAAAATGATAGAACAGGATCGTCTAGTTATACTATGAGGCGTTAGCCTTCTGTTGATGTTGTTCCCCGAAAAAAGATATAAGTTGAAGCATTTATAATATGCCAAGATTATTTATATTATTTCCTTTATTCCTTAAGAAGAGTCTTACAATAAAGATAGGAGTTGAATAATTGCTTATTGGTTGAGATGCTGTATTTCATGGTTTTAGATCAGAATTCAATTCCCACAAAAGGTTTCTAAAGACGCGTTTTAGTCAGCAGGGTCCATAGAATTGATTTTTTTTTTTCTATAAAAAAAGTTTTACAATCAAGATTTTCAATTCAATAATATTTTATTTTGAAGTCTACTAAAACTTATGTACTCCTTACGTCCTAACAAAATAATTTACGTTGAATTTTCAAACATGGAGTTTTCTTTTTTAGGACAGAGATAGTATTAAATACTCATTTGATCTGAAAATAATTATTTAGTTCACATTTTACTTGCCAGACATTTCTAATTAAAAATAAAAATTTAAATTGGATAACCATTTAGGCAAGAGTATATAAGCTATACACAACTATCTACAATTTCATATTTGTTATGAATAGTGTAAATGACAAAATTTTAGTTAAAATATGAGCATGTACACAGCAGGGAAAACTATCCATGTATAGTATTTTGATTTGATAACTATTACTCCCTCCGTCCCATAATTATTGTCCACTTTGCCCAAAAAATTTTGTCCCAAAATTATTGTCCAATTTGACTTTTTATGGATCAAGTTACACATTTGTCCTAAGTAAAAAACATTATCCATAAAATCTTTGTGGTTAAAAAATTAATTATGTAGGGGTATATCCGGTTGTTCAAGGTAAAATATAGTTAAGTTTGACTAAAAATAAAATATTTCATTTTAGTAAAAGTGGACAATAATTATGGAACGGAAGGAGTATTTATTTATAAAATTGTCATTAGATGATGGCTATAAATAGGAGGTTTACGTAGTAGTAAAACTTGCACCAAAATGACATGAATAAAACTTGCACCAAAATTACGTAGTAGTTGCACGTTCCGGTTGAGAATTTGTGTAAACGGAACAATGATGCTCAATTGAGTAATATACTCTAATCCATTGCTTCCATCAATGACATAGGTTGAAAACACACACACAAAGAAATAAATAAAGTATAAAATAAAACGGGATGCCATATGGTGAATTGACTATTTAGTGGTAGTAGCATGTATTATGCATATATATAACGAAGTTTCTTGTGCTATAAACCGATCTAGGAGGGTGGAGAAAAAGCTAAATGTCTGACACAGGGAGCAAAATTCGTTTTGTTTTGCCTACTGTAGGATTGAAATTTGGAATTGCTGCTGCGATCATCATCAGTTCATCATCCTTCACCTACCTTAGTCTCTTACGTATTCTCCTCAGCCACCGGAGAAACGGGGCCCCCGACGTTCAAGATGAGATCTAACACATTCTTTTTCTCACACAGCTCGGCGAAAAGGATCGGCCAGTAGGACGGGACGGCCAAATTAGAAGCCTTGAGCAGCGTGGCGATCTTCTCGGCAGTGATGGAAATGCCAAGGTCAAGAAGGATGAGGGAGGCGTACGCGCATGCGAGCTGACACACATGCACTGGGGATGGGGGGCGACAAGTCTCTTGTTTTTTGGACGTTGATGCTATCTTCTGCTTAAGTCTTTCCAAAACCAAATCATAGTAGTCCCGCGTCATCCAAGGGTATTCAGTCTCCAACAATTCGTCTATACTTTTGTGAATAGGGATTTCCATCCACCGGTCAGGCTGTAGGATGCCAACTTTGAAAGAAAAAAAAGAAAAAAGGGGAACAACATTATATAATACAACTCCGTGGTATTTTTAAGAAAGCCAAGAGAAAGGAAAATTGACATACGATGGATATCACCACCAGTTTTGTTGTCCAGCAGTGAAGCAAGACAAATACACCTCTTGGCTAAGTCTTCGGAAGCCTCAAACTCCATATTTGGTTCATAGCTGTGCAGATCGACCACCCCAGAAAAGTTAAGATAATCTAAACTCTAAAAACAATGAAATTATATGTACATATATATATTTAAGAAGCATAGAGGCGCATACTCAAGGATGAGAAGAGGGGCAGCAAATGATTTCCCAGATCCAACGCAGATCGAATTCTTTCTAATGGAGTGCCCCAGATCGTCCATCACCACTATGTTGCATTTCTTCACAAACAAACCAAAGACTAATTATTAATTTTATTCACACAAAACAAAACATTCCAAACTTGAAACTAATACCAAAAAAAGATTGGAAACCAATCGAAATAGAGTATACTACTGACATGACGCTTTGTTTTGGGCTCCAACGTCCACCCTACCAACAATATATTCACGTTCCTTCCCTTCCATTTTTCATACCAAGAAGCAGACAGAGGGCCATGGGAAAACTCATTCTTAATCCAATCATAAACATCCCGGAAAGACATCGGCTTGTCCCCATTTTCTGCGGCTTCGAACTAGTCACCAACAAAAAAAATATCAAGAGATCATGGCTTTTTCTTTTTTATCTTTTCTTTCAGCGGTATTGAGTTTTTCAAAAAAAAAAAAAAAAACCTCGTGTTGGAGGCGTCTGAGAAGACGGGTACTACGATCAACACATCCCGCTGCTACAGCTAGAATTCGATTGCCGAGTGAGTAAATTTTGTTCTTAGTTCCTGTGGCTATAATCAAAATAGAGAAAAACAAATCAACAAATTTTTTTTTTTTTTTTTTAAAAACAAATGAGGAGAGGACTTACATTCACCGGTTTTATGGGAGCTTCGCTGAGTATCGGCACCAACCATTATTCCTTGCTTAGTCACAAAAGACAAGATGGTAGTCCCTTCACTTGTCTTAGAAATTCCATGAAACTGTAAAAATTAACAAATACTAATAAGAATTAATAATAAACCAGAACCAAATAAAAGAAAAAGAAGACCCAAATTCACCAACATCATCAACCTCATCTATCTGATCAACAGACCCAAATTCAACTTGTTCGTCCTTGTCATCCAATAAGCCTTCCCCTGAGTCCCAAAACAATCAAACATATATCAACAAGCATGAATATTGATTTATCAGCGGTGAGCTACCACGTTAAAAAAAAAAAAAAACTTATCGACCTCCATTATAAATACCTCCTTCTTCATACTCTTCCATCCGAAGAAAGTTCTTCAAAAATAATTAAAACAGAAAAAAAAAAGGAGCAGAAACGAGGAGAGGAGAATGGATTGTGTGGGGAGGAAGAAAAATGGAAACGGGAGAGTGAGGACAGTTCAGAGCACAGGCGACAACAGGTTGGTTTTTATAGGGAGTCGTGGGTTGATGGGTCCCTCTCCTCCCAACAAATTTGTGTGGGATATGGTCAATTTAGATTCTACCCCAAAACAATACTACAATACATTCAGTTTAGTACCAAAAGGCCAAAATGTTTTTTTTTTAAATTTTATTTTAAACCCAAATAAATGATGACAAATGATCGGGATGTAGGACTTGGTTTTTTTTTTTTTTTCCCGTAACAAATATGTTTTGCATTTCAAAATTTCTTTAATTGTTTATTGTAGCAAATCAATTCAATAAATAGTAGCTTTACATATTGAGTGTATTATATGACTAAAGTAATGATATACTTATAAATGGAAGTCCTATTTTTTAAAAGAGTAACACTCACAAGTTATGAGTAAATGAGGCGTTTTACGGATTCAACTCCTTCCCGCCAAAATAAGGCCATCGATAATCTACAACTTAAATTGTTAGTTTTATAATGATTTTTTATAAACTACTATACCCTTGTTTGATGACTAAAATGTAGGGTTAATTGCGGAGAATATTTAGTATTTCCTCCGGTTTTTATTATTAAAAAAAATTTTAATATTCATAAATTTTATTTTATAAGTTCTTTTAATTAAAAATAAAACCTTAAAAATACATTTTCATATTTATTGTGTTCTCTCAATTAGTATAGAATAGTTTTACAACTTTATTTGTAATTAAAAAAAACATACCAAATGAAATTTATAACGAATCAAAATGACTTTTTTAAACAATTCATGAATGTCCTAATTAAAAAGTGTAGTTTTTCATTCTCCCAACTGTAATTAAAGAGCACAAGCGGAGAAGTTGCCTTGGTTTTTTTTTTTTTTTTTTAATCTATTTTCAACCATTTTCCTTCCTTTATTTATTTATTTTTTTTTCATTTTGTGAGTCGTTAAGAATTGCAGAGGGGATAAGGATGATTTTGACAACTGTAATCATTTGCATGGGATTTTGCTGGTTCCCTCCTTTTTTTTCTCGTCTATTTCCTTTCCTCTCCATATTTATATTCTGAAGTCTGGTTCTGTTTACTTTATTTTCAAAATTGAGTACAAAAGCATCATTAATTTTATTTTTTAAGCTACTATTTCTTTTCATCTTTCCCCAACTAAACAGGAGCCAACATCTTATGAGAGGCAAGTTTTGGCCTATCAATGAATAATCATAGTTTTTTAAGGTTAATGAATCTGGTTTGCCGAAAACACACAGTCACACAGTCAATGAATCAAACTCGAGATTTTGCCTTCAGATTTCAGGTGTGTATAGTCATCGTAACACAACGATTTTATAGACTTGTAATGTTGTATCTCACATTATATTACTCTCTGTCCAAGAAAAAAAAAATTCCACTATAAGTTTTAAGATTAGTACTAAAATCTTAATATGGATTATTTTTTGGATCGAGTAATTTTTTTCAAAATAAGAGTGTTTTTATTTCCAAACATTATTTGTTTACCTAACGATCAAGACATCTGTATTGGGATGGAAGGTATGTTTTAGCAAATCAAACGGTTAGTGACGTGTAATTTTAGCTTAATTTCAATGTTTAACTCAATATTACCCCCCTTAATTAACTACTAGGCCTAGACCAAACTGCATGCACCGACGTGCATCCAAATCGATATACCCTTTATGTTCAGATATGATTGTCTGCTTTGTATGTTTATATTAAAAACTGAACAATGATCATATTCGTGCATCCATATTACATTTACACTCCGATTATCCAGAAAAAAAATTTTCGATAATATATTTTGAGATTTGTACTCATCGTTAATAAAATTTTGTATTATGACATTAGTCTCGTGGGTATTCTTTTCGAATGGAAAGATGTTAATATCATCAGTTAGAAGTTTAATGTCATCCCTAAAGATTTTACTTTCATATGTCCATAATGTATGTTTATCAAGAGATTGATTTGCATCTCATTTGAATCATATCTGAGGATTTCATTTCTGAACATGAATGCTTACGAAATTATATATCATCAGATAATACAGACTCAAAGCAATAGACCTTTGGTTCCGATTTCAGTAGAATTGGGAGTTCAAATTCAGATGCATGTTAAGTTTTATGTATACTTGAATAAATTAAAATTATAGAGTATGCATGCATATATGATCCCATATGGATTTGTAAGAGTTATGAAAATGGTGAAATTGGAGTTTAGGGTAATGAATCTCATTAGTCCCTGATGTTCCTGTCCTGTGTACTCAATATGATATCGCAATTTCATCACCAAAATATATTATCCTACGTAGGACAAGATCCATCAGCCGTTAAGTCAGTATATCATATTCAAGAACAATATTAATGATGGCATTCCTTCGATTCCAAGATCATTGTCTAGCTTGTATTTTCAATAATTTTGGGATAAAAAAGTATTTGAGAACTCCACTAAGTAAATGTTGAGAAATGACAATTTGATCAATGGTGTGTAATAAGTGGGATTTTCCTCGGAAAAAAAAAGAAAAAAAACAAAAGTGACAAAGTTGATGATGCACACAAAAAAAAGAAAAGAAAAGAAAAAAGTCACGATACCTTATTTACCGTTTGCTCTCATATGAAATCAGAATTACTACTATGCTTAGCAGTCATTGGTACGTTAATTGCGTTGCAAAAGCGGAGTTGACATTTTATATTTTTTTCACTTTTAACAAATCCGAAACGCGGCAATGAGATTCCGGTAACCCGTCAACCCATATTGTTTTAAAAAAACCACCCAAAAAATATCCGATTCCCCCACATTCCACCACCACCACTATCACCACCTGACCACCACCACCACCTGTCGCCGCCTTTATCTTTACTCCTACGCTACCTAATCAAAAATTCACCCCCCATTGATTGCAACCCTTCGCATTCCTTTTTCCTTATAAGTTTTCGCTCTTTCCCCCCCTCAAATCTTTATTGTCATTTTCTTCTCTGCTTCACGAAACACTCAGCGAAAAACAATTCCATTTCTATTCCCGATGTCGTTTGAGGACGACGACGAATCGTTCGAGCACACGCTCCTGGTGGTGCGTGAGGTCGCCGTTTACAAAATCCCGCCTCGGTCCACCAGCGGCGGTTACAAGTGCGGGGAGTGGTTGCAGTCCGACAAGATCTGGTCGGGTCGGCTCAGAGTCGTGTCGTGCAACACCCGATGCGAGATCCGGCTCGAGGATCCTAACTCCGGGGAGCTCTTCGCTGCTTGTTTTATCAACCCGGGTCAGCGGGAGAGCTCCGTGGAGCCTGCCCTTGACTCGTCCAGGTACTTCGTGTTGAAAATTGAGGATGGTGCTGGGAAGCACGCTTTTATTGGGCTAGGATTCAATGAGAGGAACGAGGCTTTTGATTTCAATGTGGCTTTATCCGATCACGAAAAGTATGTTAGGAGAGAGCACGATAAAGATTCCGTCGGTGCCAATGGCGAGGGCAGTGATGACAGTCATATCGATATCCACCCAGCTGTTAATCACAGGTTAAAGGTAATTTCTATACTCACTAGTCACTACCAAATGCAGGGAGTTTTTTTCTGGATGTAATGGAGTAGCCTAATTGATCACTTTTTAATTTTTTTTTTCATTGTAAATACGAATCAGAGATGGTAGATCACATTCTGAACATATTTAATTACGATTACCTGCAAGTGTGTAAGAACTTGCTGGACTTTAGAACTATTCTTTGTTGTGTATCTAAAGCTATCTCTATGCTCAGCCAAGAGTGGAATCCGTTTCTGCATTTGTTGCTACCAGATATCTCTGCTAACTATTGCATGAAAATGAATGGGATGAACGAGTAATATTAAAGTAGTCTTATACCTGTTATTTAGCAAAGTGAGGAGTTTAGAATGGTCTTGGTTGCTCATTGATCGGCATCCAGGCTTGACATTTGTGTTTAATTTTCAGGAAGGTGAAACTATCCGGATCAATGTGAAGAATAAACCATCCGGTGGAGCAGGCATGCTTTCGGCCGCAGGATTGTCAAATGCACTACCTGGATCTGTGAAGCCTAAACCTCTGGGCCTTGCTCCACCACCCAGCGGGGCAGCGAAGATTAGATCTCCTCTTCCGCCCCCTCCCAATGATCCTGTAGCTGCTAGGATGACTTCTAGTAGCCATGGACCTCCAAAGGTGACTAAAGAGAATGCTAAACGTCCTGTTGACCCTTTAACAGATCTTTCACAACTTGAGGTATCCATTTATTTTGAGGCTTAATTTTACAATTGATCTATTTTTTAGGTAGTCCAAAGTTGAAATTGTGAATCTGGAATATTATACTATAGTTCCATTTGTAATTTTATCCACACATCTAAGCACTTGATATTAACAAGTAGTTTCCTGTTTAGAGGCTTACAAAATGCCTTTTTGGTTGACGAAGAGTGCAATTGGATAAACAACTTATGCATGGTTCATGCTATTGGGAGGTTCCATGCATCTGTTTTAGGATTTGACCATTATCACTATGCTGTTACTGAAAAATTTTGGTTGCTGCTTCTTGTTTTGAGTCCATTAGATAGAGGGTATCCTGAACTGTGTTGCCATCATTTATGTTATGATACCCAAAATCAAACATCATCCTGGTGGGAAGATTGGCTAACCCTATGGTGTTGTTTTTTGATTTCTTTTTTTTTTTTTCTCCCCCAGAGATGGAGGTTATTTCAAGTGATGTGAAATAGGTCTGGGAGGGAAAGTTTGGGATTGGAATCATAGTAGAAAACTGTTAATGGAACGAGCTAGTAAGATCATATGCGATAAGAACTCGGGTAGAATAGAAACAGTTGGAGAATTGCTGAATGCACTAAAGGATAAGAGCCTTCAACTCTACATTTTAGCAGGAGAGTGAGCCAGTGAGGATTGCTGTATAATCATTCTTTTGATGTAGACTTGACTGCTTTCATTGCTTATTCTTGCATTGAAAAAGAACATTGTAGTGTCGGAAGGATACATTTATGTGCAAACTTTTCTGTTTGGGCATGTTGAGTTGAGTGTGATTTTTGTATAAAGGTTTTATACTTCTTGTGAGTTACTTTGTGGAATTGCAGCAATGAGATGAAGGTAACTGTGTTCTTTAAAAACTCGCTACCTTTCTGCAGAAGAATCTTCCATCAGCCACGGAATCAGGATCTAGTAAGTCCACTGCAGCTGGATGGGCTGCCTTTTGATTATGCTAGTGCACCGTGTGGGATCTCCCTTTGCTGTTGTATTAGAAAAGATGAAACCATTTTAGAAAAGAAATTGAAAAGTTTAGAAATTCACTATCTGCTCCATTTTGGAGAATTTGATGATGTATCTACTTTGCCATTTTTGGACTATTTGTCTAATATTTATATAAGTATACGACAGGGAAAACCCTCTTCATGTGCAATTAGTATTTCTCTTGCATCATCTGAGAACACTTTCAGTTGTTTGTCATTGACAAGGGAACAATTGAAACAGCACAATTGGAGAAGTAAAAAGGTAGTCTAAATTGGATATGCGATGAATGATTGCAATTAACTTCCATCATTATGTTGTCTACACAACAAAAATTATGGAGCTGATAGGAAAATTGGGAATGGGCTTACAAGTCTGAACCAGTTAGTAACTAAATGGAGTAAAACTTTAGCTCTGTTCCTCTCAAATGAGAAACAAAAGAATCAACAAAATTGTGAGAAATAGTTGGCCGAATTGCCATTGCCCAAAACTATACAAGGGATCTTTATCCGGTGTTAGAAAAATTAACTATCATTGATACTCTGGCTTCAAAACCCAGAAGGAGCCACCAGGTTGTTTCTCCAAAGTAGCAATCTCCTTCAGAAGATTTTTGAACAGTGGCAAATCCTTTGCCGGTATTCTCTCCTTGAAGTGGTTGACAATACTGCCAGAATCAGATCTTCCACCATTCCTTTGAATAAATGTACAGAGTTGACGAATTAATACTTCTGGCTGGACAGCTGAGTTTTTTGATGGCCCAGAAGGTTTCTTCTCAATGGATCTACCAAACTGATGTTCTAGCCCTTGACTTACAGCACTCTCTTGGTTCCCTCTGATCCTAGCCAATAACTCAGCTGAAGATAAAGCTTTACCAGAAGAGGCCCCAGCAGCAAATCCGTTGGGTCTCTTTGCCTCTCGATTAATCAGATCATCCGATGAACTTGAGCTTCTAGTCAGTTGAGAATTTACAGAAGAACCAAATTTTCTTCCAACAGCAGATGGTCCGCCAGCAGCTCCAGATCTACCAGTCCATGTAGGGACAGCTACATTTTCACGGCTTCGAAGCATCCGTGATTGTCTCAAGGCTTCTGCAGCTCTCTGTGCCACTTGAGAGGCTTGTGCATCCATCTTCTGCTTCTCCTCATCATGAGCATTCATGATAGCATCGTGATTCATGGCGCTCTAAAAAAGCAGAAAATGTTACACTTCACACCAACAATATCAATGAACACAAGGCTTAGCTAAAGAAAAGAAGACCTGAATAAAGAAAGCATAATATCTAGTAGTAATTTTCATAGAAAAAGATTAGTGCCCGGATTTTATAGCATTTGTAATGATTGTCCATTAACTACCATCATCCAAATTTTTTAAAAAAGAGAATTCTTTGAAGGAGATTATGAGTCTGACTTGCGTGATGCTAGATAAAACCATATGAAACCCATGTAACCAGTAAGAACATGAAATCTTGTAATTCTCTATCGTCTAAGATATGCACCTCTCACTTCAGCTAAACTGACAAAGTCTTTGTAAGTTTGACCTACTGCCAGATATCAAGTTCATGCACTAAGATTCAAGTACCCTACTAAGAAGCATAGCAGTTGGCAAACAAAGCCGTGCATCTGGAGTATCGTATTAAAGGGAAAAAACAGAGAACAGTCAGTGACTCACATGAATACCATTTGCATCAAAAAGACTCCGCAGAATGTTCGTCTCTTCATCAATTCCCCCCTGATTGTGATCATCGATCTTTTCGCCATCATTTTCAGCTTCTGGACAATTCGGTTCATCGCTTTCACTGCAATTGACAGTGTCCACAGGAGATGATCTAATGTGATTATCACCGTGAGTGCCGAGAACATTTACATCTTCAGGTAACTGACTGAATATACTTGACGTTTCAGTAGAGTGACCATTTACATCATCAGCCAAGGTGAAAAGATCTTTCAAGTCTCTTGCTTTGAAGAATCTTCTCTGCTGTGGATTGCTCAATATTTTATTAGTAAGGAAGTGTTTGTAAATTTGTCTGTGGTAAACCTTCTCCTCAATGGTACCACGTGTAATCAATCTATATACAGTCACATCCTTTTTCTGGCCAATACGCCAAGCACGCTCCCTGGCCTGCCACCAACATGTGTTCCAACTTATAATCAGCAACAATCCGGTCATGTGATTTAAAATGTGAAATCAGAGTCAAGACTTTAAAATGTTAAACCAAATTCAAGACCACCTAACTACCACAAAAGGGAAATTTGTCGAATGCAAGGGGGTTTGAGAAAGATGCAAAAAAGGAGACATGCGGTTGATTTTTTCAAAATACATCACAATGCACTCACCCCTTGAAGCATAAGAGTTTAGAACAATAACTCATCACAAGACAAACCTGCATGTCCGTGGAAGGATTCCAATCTGGGTCAAAAATGATGACTCTATCAGCACCAGTTAAATTTGTCCCAAGACCTCCTACTTTTGTTGTCAAAGCAAATACGAAAACATCATTTGAATTATTAAATTCATCTATCAGAGCCATTCTTTGTTTTATAGGAGTAGAGCCATCCATCCTCCTATAACTATAACCTGCAGCAATTAAGAAACTCTCAACAATATCGAGCATCTGCTGTGTCTGAGCGAAAAGAAGAACCCGGTGACCCTGTTCCTTCCACACCTTAAGCACTTGAGCAACAACTTTCAGTTTGCCACTCCTCTCAGGATTTCCATAGTCCGGATTATTTAGGGAATGTTCCCTCTCAAGTAGATCAGGATGGTTACAAATCTTCCTCATGACATCGATACCAGAAAGTGAGTTTCGGCTACCGTCCAAAATTTGCTCCACCTCAGAGCTAGCTAGAAATGCCCGGTAAACAGATCTTTGCTCTTCGGTAAGGCTGCAGAAGAGTACATGTTCAGTCTTTTTTGGGAGCTGAGCATTGACATCAGCCTTCATGCGTCGCAAAAGGTAGGGCATGATCAAATCACGGAGAACCACAGCACATCTGCAAAAGGACATTATCACTGCCAAGCCTACCAATAACCGAATCAACTGGAGAAGTAATACACAAGAATATATAGGACAGAACCAACATCTAGCCCCAATGCTTCAAAAGAGAAGTATGAACATTCTTAAAGTTACAAAATTTCATCTAAACTATACCAGTATGTTTCAGATGACAAGCAAACTTAATCTAATTATTACTAGCTTAGCTTTCTGTAGCCCACAGACACTTTGTATGTAAATATAACAAGCCAGAGCAATAAACAAAAGCTGCAATAATATTCACAGCAACAAAATTCAAACCTGTAAGCTGTGGAAACTTGCAAAGGGGTCGCATTAGCATAGCCACCAACCGATATGGGAACTGCAAATTCTGCTTCGAATACAGGTAACACTCCCAACTTTCCTGGGAAAACAAAGTCAAACAAAGACCACAATTCACTGAGCTTGTTCTGAATAGGTGCACCAGTCATGATTATCCGGTGCACAGTCTGCAACTGTTTGCAAACAAGAGTAATTTCTGCATTTGGGTTCCGAATCCGGTGGCCTTCATCCAGAACTGCATATCCCCATTCAAAATCAAGTAACTTTTCACCCAGCAACCTAAGTTGCTCGTATGTGGTGATCAGCAGGCCAGACTGTGACCTTACAATGCGATTGATCAAGGCATCCCATTTTCCGCCATTCCTAAAGTGTGAACTTCCTTCGACATCATTATCTAACATATCTTCACTGTCACAATCACTCTCACTGCGATTCTCTTGCGTTTTTCTACCAGACACATCCTGAGCAGAATCATGCAATATTTCCACATGAAACCGAGGATACCACTTTTGAACTTCTCTTTTCCACTGCCGCAAGAGTGTGACAGGGCAGATAACAATGCTTGGCTTATACATACAACTGAAATGCAGTGATGCTAGGAATGATATCACTTGGATGGTTTTACCCAGTCCCATCTCATCCCCAATTATTCCACCAGCTCTTTGACAGTGAAGTTCCCAAAGCCATTGAACACCAACCTTTTGATAATCAAAAAGTTTGTCAAAAATTTCTTCTGGAATCTTCAGCCCTCCTTCTAGTGAGACAAAAGTAGTTTCGTCTACAACCGCATCTTCATCTTCTCCATTGGCGCCTTCGTCACCAAATGTCCTGCCATCTTGAAAGGAAAAACAAATTTCAGAAACACTTACTGTAAAGGAAGAGAATCTGAGTCTGCTGAATTGTGATAACAATAAATGCCTAACTTCAAACAACATTTAGCAAACCAACCATGTCGCACCGAATAAACTCTCCAAAACAATATAGAATAAATTATAGAGATCTTTGAAAGGATGTGCCACATCATAAAAATAGCAAATTAAAAAGATAAATACTCGAAAAAAAACAACTCAATTATTTTAAAACATTATTTACTCTGATATAAGCACAAACTTCTAAATTAGAAACATACCATTTTCTCTACTCGACATTTCCTCACGGGAAGATAATCTTCTCCACCTTCTGGCAGGAAGAGGCCTCTTCTTTTTCCTTTTCCTATCTTTATTTTCTTGAGCATGAGTCTTCAGAGAATCATGAAGTCTTAAGGGTGCTCTTAACCTTTGGAAGGGACGTGTGGGTGCATCAAGTTTTGGCAATTCTTGAGAATCCAGCAACTTAGTCGTTGGACGAGCCAGGGCAACCTCTGAGATTGACCGAGCAGCTCTATCTACACTGGAGGTAGCAAAATCATCACTCTTATCTGCATCATCTGAAACATCGCGCCTGCTGGAAGAACCAGGTTCTTGGATCCGACGTTCAAAGCCTTTAAGCTTATGGAAAGGGGTGTAAATTCCCTTCCGCACCAACTCATCTCTTTCCTAAGCAACAAGATCATTTTCTAAGAAACTGGAAAAATATAAAGAGACCAGGAAAGAAAATGGATTGGTATCCAGTACTAGATTTAGTAATGGAATATATGATATGAAAATAGCAGCCGAAGCTACTTAAACAATTAAAAATTAAAAACTAAGTAACTGGCATAATCTAATTACCACATCCACTGGTGAAGGGGAAAAAATATCAAAAGTAATTTATGTGATATTGTAACAACAAATAAATTGCAAAGACTCACTGTTTCAACAAATCCTGCCGATGCAGCGTTTAAAATGGAATCAAAATCATCATCCTCGGTTAAGGAAGCTCTTTTCAGCTTCTTGTTTTGATGTTTGCTCGATTTCTGAATTTCTTTCAGTTTTCTTTTCGAATTGTGATCATCCTGGATAATACTCTTTATCAAACTTCCAGATTCACCGTCCTTGGACACCTCTGAAATTTCTTTTTCAAGCTGGGCCTTTCTTTTCATCAAGCTCCTTAATCGATCAGAAGCAAGAGCATATTGAAGTGCTTTACCATTTTTTGGAGCTTGAGATTGATTTTCTTTTCCTTCTGCATCTTCCTGCTCTTCCTTGATATCAATTTCTGGCGGACTTGTCTCAGCTTCCAAATCATTTTCGGATTCAAGAGCAGATCTCACAGCATCTATTTCAACCTTCACTGCTTGCAGTTTATTATACCGATCAGAAAGATTTGCAGAACACGTTCCATTGCTTTCTGTGCTATTAAGTACATCTTCCTGTGCATTTTCACCAGCCTCACTACCATCTACAATATTACTCTGGACCTGCAAAAAACAGATGATAACAAATGTAGCAGCTGTTGTTACAAAAAGTCAGGTTTAATAGAGGATGGACAAACACAAAAAATCTCAGAGGAATCTAATTTCAAAAAGCATAAGAGAACAGAACCGAGATTTCTCAGTTCAATAACAGTCAGTATGACAGAATTCCATAGATGCTCAAGACAGGCTATCCACAGCATAAAAGAGAAGACAAATTGTTGTACAGCAAGTCACTGGATGAAGGAGATTCTAGATCAAAGAGCATTGAAGATACTTTGTTCCAAATAAAATCTGACATACTATTCCCGTGTATTCAACTGAAATCCAATTTGTCAAACAGTTGAAGTCTGCAGATATGGCACTAACTTTACCAGGGGAAAAATATCAAAGCAATTATATATACTCACAGTATCACTGTCAACCTTAACCAAAACAAGATTGGAGTTGACAAAGAAGACACATTTCAAAATCTGGAGGTTTGCGGAAGCAATGAGCAGCAAAACAATTGGAAAGTAAGAGACTTTCACCTGCATTATCCAACTTTATGCACCTGGAACTTTACGATCAACTAGATAGATACAAATAGCCAAAACTAACCTAACATTTAGAGGTTAATATAACCAGATGATCAGCCGTGTCAAAATTTAGTGACAGCAGCTTCCAGATAGATCATTGTTTCTTGTTCTTGTTCTTTTCTTTTCTTTTTGTAAGATAAATACATATTCATTATACACACCTTCTCCAACACATGCCGCTCTATGTCTTCAGGTTTCACTGATGTGACCCCTAAACTGTCCAGTAACTGCCAATCCTCCATTGCTCCGTCCCTAACGAAGCAGCATTAACAATACTTTTCCAGAAATTTCGGCAGCATTAACGGCCACAGAGGAAGTCACAGCCTCAATTGCCAAAATGACAGAGCTTCTACATCACTGCAATCCAAGAATGTCGAAAGCTTACTCTCTTTTTCTATATACAATTTATGAATAATGCGGCAACAAAAACAGGACCTTAATCAACCAAATAACAGCGAAACCATTTCAATGAACATGCACACGCACTGATAAATTTCATCTCTACATAACGTCAACAAGATAGCGATAAAAATGCAGGAAAATTCTCAATCTGATTAGGCCCAAGGTGATATAAAGGAAGAAGGAAAAACAGCGGACATCAAGCAAAGCTTACTCTGCAACCTTCTGGAATAATCTGATTAGCGGAGGCTGGAGTCAATCTTCGACTTCGGGTAATAGGCGAGCAGTGAGGGTTTAAGCTTCTGAATGAATGAAGAACCACCAATTAATTGATCATTGAATTAAGAAACCCTAGAATTTACAGATTACTCCCTCTGAAGAATTGCGGCAAATTTCTGTACAATTTAATTCTTTTATAATATTTCTCCTTCTTATTTCCCCTCCAAATTCCGGGAACCGAGTCGTTAAGAAATCGGTGCCGCTGTTTTCCCCTTAATGAAGAAAATATTAATTTTCATAAAAAAAAAAAAGAGTAAAAATAATTGATTTTGTATTTTAGACGGTTACGATCGGTTGAACGTGGAAGTCCACGGTCGTAATAGTTGACGTCCCACCACGGAATAAAATTAGATTTCGTAATCAGTAGTCGTGGCTGCATCCTGACCGCCCAGAGATCCTAACCAGCCGTGCGTAGCAAGTTTATACGTGCTCCATATTAGTCCAATTTCCTTTTGAGTCAATATGCTACTAATTTAACTAAAATAAAAATAAATCAAAAATTAAGAAAAAATAAAAAATGAAAACTTGTGAGTCGCGATTCGTGACTGTACACTGGCAACGTCACCGTTTCGAAAAGCGAATAGGGAGCGGGTAGGTGGCGCCCAAAATTAACGGTTATAAATTGATCCAAATGAAAGCTCATGAGTCGCGCCTCCGATCTGCTCTGCTGAATTGTTGATTTGAATATCTTCGGGAAGAAAAATTTTGGAGCTCCAAACTCACGCCGGAGAAGATTAAAATGGCGGAATCGAGCAGTGTACAAGTGAACGGAATGCAATTTGGGTATGATATCCAGACGCCGTTGTTTTTCGATTTCACCATCAACATCTCTTCCGGATCTCGTTGCCTTCTTGTCGGATCCAACGGCTCCGGTATGTGCTTTATACACTCATTCGTTAATCGGTTCTGAATTTCGCTGGTATGCCCTTTGTTGTGAATGTCGGTTTAGTTTTCAGGCATTCTTTCTGTATGATTTTTTTTTTTCTTTTAGGGAAGACGACTTTGTTAAAGATTTTAGCTGGAAAACATATGGTTGGCGGAAGGGATGTGGTACGAGTGCTAAATTTGTCAGCGTTTCACGACACGAATCTGGTTTGCGGTGGTGATTTGGCTTATCTTGGAGATTCTTGGAGTAGAACTGTCGGTTCTGCTGTAAGTTGTCTTGACTCGAGTGACATTTGTGTTTTGTTCCTTATATTATGTTTTCTGGAGCTGGAAAAAGAAGGTGAAACAATCACTTGCATTTCCTGTTTAACATACTGAATATCTCATTCTTTTATGGTCAACTCAGGGAGAGATTCCACTTCAGGGAGATTTTTCTGCTGAGCATATGATTTTTGGAGGTGAGGAGAATGTTTTCTAGGATTACAGATTACCTTTTTATGTTGTCTGCTAGTGATCTCTTTAGTTGTATGTCGGGCTTAGTACCTTATAAACTGGCACGATAACTTTTATACTGATGCGACTAGGATATGTTGTATAGAATAAACTGTGATATGAGCTGGCCCAATATTTTTGAGCACTTCAAATTTACTAGCTTCGGCAGTCAGTAACTTGTATTCACCTTGATGCAAATGGAGATTTGATTCACTTAATGTCACCTCTTCTTTCCCTCTACAGTTGAAGGAGTAGATCCTATTAGGCGAGAGAAGCTGATTGAACTTCTAGATATTGACCTCAATTGGCGTATGCATAAGGTTTCTGATGGTCAGCGACGTCGTGTTCAGATTTGCATGGGCCTTCTTCACCCGTTCAAGGTAGTACCTTTTCCCTGACTTTTGAAATAAGCTTTTTGAAATTGGGCACAATCTGTTTCATGTTTGGATGTGCTTTTTAATTCCTCTCTTCAATTTTTCCTATTCTTTGCAATGAATTGCTAATTGTTTGGGCAACTCGTGTCCTAATGATTACCACATTCCTTTGGAAATATTTGCTTGTATGGAACTTTTAAGCTTGTTGTGTTTTTCTTTGTACTTTAGATTCTTCATCTATTCATTTTAACTTATCCAGCTGAAGCTGGGTGGTGCATATGAGATGTCTTTTAAGCCAGGCTCTTCATTAAGAGAGTATAACTGTGTTCTCCTAATGGTGACCTGTTGTTGGCATTTACAACCACATTATATTTCTGTCATCGTTGATTTGAAGAAAAATGGCTATGTTTTTTACTAACCTGACATACTTTGATGCACCAGGTTCTTTTGTTAGATGAGGTTACTGTTGATCTGGATGTTGTTGCAAGGATGGATCTACTTGAATTTTTTAAAGAAGAATGTGAAGAGGTTTGCACTTTTATTTTTTTTTATGCTCATTGGTTGCAGTCACCATGGTGCTACTTCTTTTTGTTGTCTGTGCTATGGGTGGATTATATTACATTATGAAACTTTTTTGAGATTCCTTTTCCTCATTGGCTAAGTGCAATGTCCCAAAATCATGGGTACTTGAGGGTAGGATCTTGTTGGTTGAGAATATTGAAAGATCAAAATCATGCTTGAATGGCAAAAATAATTGCTTGTTTGGATATTGTTGTTGTGAAGTTAAATGCACAATTGTGGATAACTACCATTGACTTCTCATCTTTGTATGCATTGCAACAGAGAGGAGCTACAATCGTTTATGCAACACACATCTTCGATGGACTGGAGACATGGGCAACAGATCTTGTATACATCCAGGAGGGGACACTGAGGAAGCACGAGAAGTTATCTGACCTTTCAGAATTGAAGGCTTCCCCAAATTTACTCTCGGTGGTGGAAACTTGGCTTCGGTCTGAAACTAAGATAGAGAAGAAGAAACTTGTAAATAATCCAGCTCAAGTTCAAAAGTCTTCTCCATTTGATGCCTCTCCATTTAGGTCATCCAGACATATGGCGTACTATAGGTAAACTTCCAGGGGGTACAAGGTGGAATTTTTTGTTGGAATAGAGTTCATTTTCATGTTCGCTTCTGAACGAAAGGAAAGGAGCACTTTGGACTATTGCAGCACAACTGTTGCAGTTTTTCGAATTACAGTTACTGAGCACACTTAGGAAGTCTCCCTTGCGAATTTATAGAGCTGGGGGCAGACTGGTAAGGAGAAGCTATATGTGTCCTTTTGTATATTTCAGAACATGTGTTTCGAGTTAGCAGGTTCCACTATAATTACTGGACTTTATCAGAATCGAACAAGATTGCTGTACTAGGTATTCAAACTGGTGAAGATTGAATATCCGGGAGGCAATCCAGTCAGTCTTCAAGAGTTTAAAGAATACGAACTATACATTCGATTTTTGTAATAAACACAGATGACGGAAAACTAGGTGCAGTCACTTGGTTCATATTGTAATATTTTCACAACACAGTTACTTTCTTCTAGTAATCAATACAATTTTTTTGGTCTTGGCATTTACTTTATACTGTATAATATTGCCAAGGCAGTCAGGATTTCATTTCAGGGTTACTGTGATTTGGATTGATTGGAATAGACCAACAGAAATGGTTGGGACGGCTGACGAATCTACGTTTCAAACTGTTTCAGTCGGCCAATCACTTCTGATAGCTATGCATTATCTACCTGGGACCTCTTTGCTCCCAAGTTTCCAAATGTCCTAACAAATATACGGTGGAAGTACATGAGTTTTTTTGTTAAATACACTTGTACATTAAGGACCTAGACAAAAATAAGTCTTCTAAAAATTTTATGGACAAAATTATATGTCACGAATTTTCGAAATCCGAATCAGAGTCCACCCGGATTTCAGAAATAATCCCCATAAAATCGAATTATTAAAATCCGAATTTGTGTAATGTAAATCAAATATTAAGTTAATGAAAGAAATTAGTATAATTAATCATAGTACAGATTTTACAAATCCGAATATACAAATAAAATATTAATTTTCGGAGAGATAAAAAAAATATAAGTATTGGAATATAAATTTTGGCTGAATTCGGATTACGGGAATTTGAATCAACAAAAAACAGAGTTTGTAAATCTGAATTTCCTATTCGGCTGAATACGGATTCGTGAAATCCGAAGTTGGCTACAGTTGGATTCCCAAAATCTGAATCTGCTCTGTTTTCTGGAAACTGAGAACTTCTAGTTAGCTACCTATTTGAATTTCGGAAATCCGAGTCCTTTACAAATTGAGTGGATTCGGATTTTCTAAATCCTTAGCTTTGTCAGAATTGAAAAAATAAATTGGACTGGTTTTAAACAGTCCAACCTGTTTTCAGCACTAACAACAATAAAACATAGAAAAACAGAATCTAATGGCAACAAAACAATAAACGTCATTCGATTAGCAATGAAACATAACAAGATTCAATCCAAAAACTACTTTTAATGTAAAATTACATCAAATGGATGATTTTTTCCCTTTTCCTTTCTTAGACGCATCCGGAGTGTATTTATTTGGCCCCTGCCGGTTCATATCTTCCCTCCGAAGATACATGAGTATTGAACCCTGTTGTTGACGCGGTTGGGGTTCGGATTGGGACTCTCCCATGGTGAGAAGTAGGACTCCCGATTGTGGTTACGACTCTCCATCAAATTGAGTCTCGGGTCCACCAATGTCTTTAAATTGAGTCTGGACCTAGATGTGCAAGCCTCGAGAATAATGTGCTTGATCCTCATTTTGTTGACCCTCATTTTGTTCTTGTGATGTCCGAGGGGGGATCACTATCTTTCTCTTTCTTCCTCCTCCTATCTTATCTCTCGACCACGGTTTCGCTTTTTTACCCGGCGGAGGTTGTGAGGGCATAGATAATTCTTCATCGACTAGGATTTGGGTATCCTCCACGTCCATATCATCATTTGCACCCAGGGTTAAAGCATCATGTGCTTGATCGATGATTTTGTTCAAATGCTCATCGAGTTCTTCGTTTAGGAGATTGTTATCTTCTCGTTTATCTCTAAACTGCTCGGCACTCACGCGAATATTGTTCAATACTTAACCCTGAAAAGAAATTGGAACGTTAATTAAGAGAGTAAAATACAAAAAAAATAAATAAAAGGAAAATATAAGAAATAAAAAACCAAAAATATAGAATAAACTCACATATAATTTTACTCGGCTCGAAGAAGTCTCGTATCCTTGAGGTTCATAATTTTTGGAATTAGATATCAGCTTGACAGTGTTCATCATGAACCAGTCATAGTACCCCTCATATACTTGGCCAGGGTATCTAACCTACAAATCTTGTACAACGTACTTTTCTCTCTTTCTCCAGTGAAGACGTACTGCGGAATGGTGATCCACCCAATTGTTGCTAAGATACCCAGACATACTGTGGGCGTGATCGAGAAGAAATGCTGCGTTATCTTTAATCATAGGACGACTGGGAACATCCTATATGTATCCAAATTGTCTCACAACTCTGCTCGACTCGTGGGGTTCCCTTATTGCCCAACAGAACATCCAACACCTGGTCATCCAAATGACTTGGCCTTGTTTACAGAAATCAGGGAGTCTATCAAGAACCTTCGCATAAGGTTGCCACCGAAACTGCACGAAAAAAATTTATTTAAATAGTATAACCCGAAGAAAAAGAAATTCAAAATAAATATAAATACCAAATTAAGTACTACATCTTCAACATGCAGGCTTGTTAATTGATCTCTGAAAGGTGGCAAGCTGCTCCTTGGGACGTCTCCGTAGGTATACCTACATTCCCACCTTAATGAACAAACACGAAGTGATACATTTGAATTAGTAAAAAAGATGGATAATAAACAAATTGAAATAAACATTGAGTTATTTTGAAATGAAAATAGTACCGCTGAGCTAATGTAGCGGTCTCATCAATTATATAGTCTACTCTTTTTCTGTGTGGCGCGATTCTCTCAATCCGCTCATACGCCCATACCTAGTAAATTTAGATAATAATGTTAACACTTGAAATTATAACGTCGAAAGCAAAAACAATTATAACAGATATTGAAAACTAATACGTATCTGTAGCAAATATAGACAGCCAGTGATATCGTGCATGGTGTACTGGGATGCCTCGCACAGTCTAGAGTACAAACCAGCCAGCAGGGTCGATCCCCAACTGTATCGATTACACTGTTAACATTACATTCTGAATTTATGAATACAAATATCTAGAGGACATCTAATTAAACAGTTGTCATTCCAAATAACATGGTCATTCCTAATAACTTCAAATAACATGGTCATTCCAAATAACTTGCAAGAACACTAAATGTCTCTCAATTCCAGCTGTCATTCACATGTCTTCTATCTATTCATGGGTGCAAGTTAGGACAAGAATTGGCATCATGACCTTGTTGTCCACATCTCCAACATTCCCCCCAGCTCCGGCGTCCCCTGTAATCCATTTGCATTCTATGTCTCTTTTTTTCTCGTCGTCCGATCCCGCATTCAAAACAGGATGCTCATAATTCGGAATGATATTCCAATTGACCGTTAGCCATTGTTGCACATCGGGAACATGAATAAAACCCGTGTAATCAAATTATCTATGCCATGCTGGAAGGCGCCACACACTATGTATAGATCAATAGGCCGATTCCCTTTTTTCCAGCAAACTTGGAGTGCGTGCGTATAAGGCATCCGGTACTTTTGTCACTTCCTGCACGAACACCTACGTTCATCGTAGTTCTCCGTATGTAAAGACTCACCCTTGCCACTTAGTCGTGTGGGAGTAACAACCTGCCACCTAGCATCATCACCATTAAAAGGGGTAGCATCAAAACTGGCTGCTTTGACGTTCATTTCCTCGTATTTTTTCCATAACTCAGGAGGGATTGATGTCATGCAATTGTTCTTCTCTGTAGAATTTCACAGTTTGTTAAAGGTTGCATCGATCAAGGCTCTAATTGATAAAAATCGGATCCCTTTCAACGCATTGTTGTAACTCTCAGAAATGTTGGTTGTCGCTATGCCCCAAAGGCGAAGACTGGCTTTCAATCGAGCCCAGTTACTCCCTCCAATCCCTCGAAGATACTCCCATGCAGTAGGTTTCAATTCAATAAGCTGTGCCCTCATACGGTTGAATTTCTCTCTTGAATGCATCGTGCCCATCTTCTAACATAACCGCTTCATGACACAAGATTACTATGAACGTGGCGAAGGCAAAGAAAGTGGCCACCATTTCCTAAATCATGCCATTCATCCATCTGTGACATTGCGCTCAACAACCCTGCATTCCGGTCAGATATCACACTTACGACTCTATCCTGCACAACCCACAACCTCAAATTCCTCATAAAAAATGTCCAACTCTCTACTGTCTCCTCATCCACAATCGCAAATGTAACCGGGAAAATGTGCTTATTTGCGGTATAGACCACCGCAACAAGCAATTTACCCTTGTATCCACCACGCAAGAAGGTTCCATCAATACAAATGAACGGTGGACATTCAAGAAACGTCACAGCCACTGGTGTAAATGACCAGAAGACGTATTTAAATGTCCTATTTCCCTTGTTCTAACTTTCTTGTCCCTCCTTCTATTCCCACTCTACTACAGTCTCAGGATTAGTAAACTTAAGCGCCGCGATATACCTACACAACAAGCAAGTCATAGTTAAAATATTTCAATACATGCAACCAAAAAAAAAAACTAAAAATAATGCACATAACAATACGGATAAAAGTTGATATTTACCTAGGAAGTTCTTCGAAATTCGAGGTCCAATCACCATAGACCGATTCTATGGCTTTCCTCCTCCCATGCCACGTCCTTTTGTATGGCACATCTACTTTCAATAAGGTCTTCACATCTTTCTGTGCTGAGACCACCGTATAATCTACATTGTCCTCAACCTTTTGCCTGATGAGTCTAGCAATCAAAGACGCGCCCACACACCGATTGTCATTATCATTCACGGGAGTCATGCAATTATGTGCATCATGCCATCTCACAATTTCATGAAGTCTGTGATATTTCAAAGACACACGCATCTTCCACTCACATGGTGGATCACCATCCTCACTTTCCACATTTAATGTTCTGCACCGCACAGCCCACGTCTTTGGACTACTCACAGCGACCGGATATTCTCTTTTATGATGGATGTTCCATAATTTCACAGCATGCTTTGCTTCTGATTGGGATTTGAAACAAACACTGATGTCCATTCCTTCGGCCGTCTCATCCCACGTCTTAAGAGCAAACTCATCCTTGTCCATACACGAGGCATCCCATTTCCCCATCTTACTATATACATGGCGTCGGGGCAATAGATTAAGATCCCTTTCCTAATTTTCCAATACTTCATCATCACTGTCTACAAAATCACTCTATGCAGACGCATCACGGTTTTCTTCGCTTTCGCTTGGAGCTATGTAGTCGGGATCCGACTCTTCATTGTAGTCATCTTGTGCAAATAAAGGTGTCTCCTCTTCATCACGGTTTCGAGAAGTACTAGCACGTTCCCCCCTTGAAAAATCACTAAATGACACGTTTCTGAACTCGCTTCTTTTTCTTCGTGAGTGATATCTTCCAAATCTATGTATAAATCCAAACATGACAATTGGAGCTACACGGTTCGTGAACTTTACATGCGAATCATTCTTGATCTTTACTACATGCCTACCACCGGGACTATCGAAAATCACAGAAAGGTGGAGTTTCACGTGTGCTGGATCCCAACCAAGTGTCATACAGATCTTACTAATCAATTCATCATATGACAATCTTTCCTCAACAAACAAACCATCATCCGGCATATTTGAAAAAGTGTTGATGCTACCATTCTCTATCACATACTTGCTTGTATGAAACAAATTAAGCATGTATGATACATTATATGCCATTGATAACTGTTTTAAAAAAAACATCAATATCTAATCATTTCTTAATAACATAATCAACAAATACACCATATACACTCCATTCATAATTCAAAAAACCTATAAAATCCTAAATACTTATAAATCAACTTCCATATCCCATTAACAACTATGATTTATCATCTCTAACATCAAAATCAACACCTAAAACATCCAAACAATTAACAAATAAAAACTCTAATCTATCATACATAACACAAAACTAAACTAAATAACATGGTTTTGCAATTTAACCTCTTTTAAATAACGATTCTCACTTATCTAACGGTAAGGTTGCATCAAAAGCTCCAATTCGCCAACCAAGAGCTGCAGAAACAGAAAATCTAATTCAGTTCTCACGAGAACTGTCTGATTTTTTTTTTTTGCATTTATAGCACGCTAAACTCGAATTTCTGAAATCCGAATTTGTAAGTAACTCGGATTCCCTAAATCCGAATCACCGTGGCCTCGGATTTCCGAAATCCGAGTTTGGTCAATTTCGGATTTTTTATTCTATTTTTTGGTTCTCCTATTTATGGCAGATGCCTACTTCCACTAACCAAAATTAAAAGCATCCGGATTTCTAAAATCCAAATATGTGTATTTGGATTACGGAATTCCGGTTTTTGGATTCAAAAATTTCGCGCCTCAATTTTCTCTTCTTTTTTTTTTATTTTACTGAAGTCGAATTTTGTAAATCCGAATGGAACTGTTCATTTAAAGAGTCCAGGTCCTGGACTCCTTATTTGAGTTTAAAAATTTCGCGCCTCAATTTATTATTTTTTTTGGAATTCGGATTTCCCAAATCCGAACATTACTGTTCATTTTCTGATTTTTTAAAACTATTATTCCACAAAATGTGTATAATTATTATTTTAATATTATATGTAGATTCGAATTTCTGAAATCCGAAGATTTAATTTTAATTAACCCTCGGATTTCAGAAATCCGTGGGATATAAGAATATGTCCACACATATTCTTAAAAATTTAAATTTGTCCACCTTTATTTTAAAAATTCAAATCACCAAATCCAACCCATCTGAAAAAATGGTTTCATAGACCTCTTGAAAACTATTTCATCAGAAAAGCACCACCAGAGCAACATCAATTTTGACCTTAAAACTGATTTTTAGCCACAATAACATTTTAAGTTTTAACATAATCAAGACTTTGATAGTAGGATCGAATAAGTAACAAGCAATCGTGTAGTTCAATTTCAAAACATAAAAAGTTTAGTTCAGCGCCCAAACCTTCTAGCCTCTCTTTCCACCGATGCCATGTTCAAAACCACCTTCAAATTTAACACATCCTCCAACCCTCTACTAAAAAAAAATTCCATTATGCTTACAATTGATTCCAATTTCTACATACCCAATTTTTTAAACAAATAAGTACATGAATTAAGTGGGAGAATTGCCCAGAAAACTCACGATAATGCTTCGGTAACGGGCGCCACTGAATCAAAAAAAAAAAAAACAAAACAAAACAAAACAAAAAAAACAAAAAACGAAAAAAAAACTGAACTCGATGAAGGATATACATTTAAAGAAGTCTGACACTGTTTGGATTGAGACCAATCTGCAAATTAAGGCGTCGTAGATGATTTGATGTGGTAAACAAACCAGGAAGAACAACATCCCCATCTCCGAAGGTGAAGAGGAACGGCCGAGAATAAAGCGAGATTATTAAGGGAAATAAATATGATAATTTTCTTAAAATCCTAGGCAAGAGTAATGTAGGAAATCAATAAATTTTTACTCTTAATATAACAAAACTGCTCTCAATTTATCAATTCCCCGGAAGTACATCCCATATGATCCAAAACAACAAATGAACAAACTCCTTAGACAGGGTTTGTCATTTTATGTGCGGCAGCATGTTTTCATTCATTAAAATAAATAAAAAGCCCTAAAAGTTTCTTTACACAGTATTAAATCTATGAATTGTATAGTGTGCATTCTATATCCGTAAACCGTTGAGAACGAATCAAACAAGTAGGGAAATGTACAATTGATAAAACCAATATATTGTCTTTATCCAAATGTAGAGAATTTTTTGGCACAAAAAGGAACATAAATTAGTTCGTGGGCACATTATAAATCAAAATTGTGTTTTGTTAAAAAAAAAATTAAATATGTCATTGTATAAACTCCAAATCACATATGTAACGAAAAAATTCGATGATTAAACCTTCTCGAGTATAAGTTTAACACAATGGACACTTCAATAATGAATTCATAAACTGCAAACCGTTAACCGTCAACTCAACGGGTTCTTATTGCTCTTCGTGAATGTATGCGACATTTTGTTAATCAAGTTTATAAGTACATCTGTGTTTATATATTGAATGAATGTGTTTTTCTTAAGAGGTACTTGAGATTAGATCATCATTGTCAAAATTATACCAGCAAAACTTCGTAATTTTAAATCATTTGAGAGTGCCTAATTAAACGGTTGAAACTGATGTAATAAGTGGTCCTTTCTGTTTTTCTTTCTTTTTCTTCTTCTTTTTTATTATTATTATTATTTTTTTTTTTGGTTTTTGTTGCTTGGAAATATATATCCAACTGCCTATACACAGTGACGGAATTCTCCCCTTGCTGTACATGTAAAATTGGGTCATTTGGCACATTTCCTGACGATTAGTTGAATGCCTCAAATAAAATAAAATAAACCCAGGTGAACTGATGCTCTCTTTTACTAAAATAGTAGGATAGCAAAGACGACAATCATTTTAAAACGGGATTTAAATAAGTGAATAATTATGATTAAGTCAGAGTTGCTAATCTTGTGTAGCTAATCAGAGTAGACAAAGCAAATGTGCAATCATTATAAACGGTGATCTTAAACACTAATAACAAATGCATGCACGTCCATGTGGGGATGTCTGCTTAATTAGTCAAAACTTGAAATGGGTTGATCAATTCTTTTTTCCAAAAACAAGGGGCAGCTTCTTCGTAATCATCATTAGTTAAAAAAGGTTCGGGGTACTAAATTTGATAGATTCCCATTTTTTTTTTTTATAATGCAGGCAATCATTTAGAATACAAAATGATTTTGTTAGATTGTTAAAGCAACGATATTTGCAGTTCAATTTAATGAGTGTATCATTCAACACCTTTTTACTAGTTTGATTGAGGTATCATTGCATTGGTGTATGCCCTATTTCTTCAATAAAGGTTAATGATTTGCAACATGAACACCAAACAAAACAGGTTCAATATGGATAAAAAAAAATCAAACACTGGGATAAAGTTTTGCCACAATCCATATGCTTGTTGACATTATCTATCTCATCCCCAAAAAAATAGTCCACATTAAGTTTTGAGTTTTGTACTGTTTTTAGTACAAATTTGAAAACTCGATGTGGATTTTTTTTTTTGGGACGTTGGTAGTAGTAAATAAGACTAAACTGTATAAATGGTCCTCTACATTTGTCCGAATTTAAATTTTGGTCCCCTACATCAACATGTATATGGATTGAGCCTTTACATTTCATTTTGAAACTTTTTTGGTCTCTTTTTACTGTTCCATCACTATTTCCGTCTTGATGGCCGTTGACCCTACCAAGTCAGGGATATTTTCAGGATGACACGTATAAGATCAAAATAACAAATGTTTTTATAATAAAATAGAATAAAATATTAAAAATTATTATTTTATAATAAAAAATTAAATAATTTAAAAATAAAAATAAAAAATTAAAATGATTTTAAATTTTAAATTTTCAAATTTTTTTTTCACTTCCCACCTTTGTGGGTCCTACATGCCAGTCAATTTCTCCTGTTTTTTGTTACAGTAGAAAAAAATCAAAATTAAAAAGTAAACTTACCTTCACCCGTCTTTTACCTTTACCAGCAGTGACTTGGTAAGAATAAAATTAATAAATGGCATTTCAGATTATGAGAATAAAAATATATTTTCACATTAATTATTTTCTCCCGATTATCCAGTGGCAGAGGGAGGAGATCAGTAAGGGCGGTCGCCCCCCTCCCTTAATTTTTTTTTAATTAAAGGGCTATTAAATTTTTTAGTATAAGATTATGAAAAATTTTATTTTTGCCCCTGCAAAAATATATATGTACATATACACATTTTTTCTCTTTTTGAAAATTTATTGAAATTTTTCGCCCATACTCTTGTTGATTCTTGGCTCTGCCAATGGAATTATCATAAAATATCTTTAACATTTTATTTTTAATTGGAAGAATATATTAAATAAATTTTAAAACAAATTAAAATGTGTTATAATAAAGATTAGAGGATTGTATTTTTAAGCTAATATAGTCCACTATTATCGAATCTGTAACTATTTCAGTGAGTCCCATATTAATTTTTGGAAAATAAATGGCTGAAAATGGAAAAAAGAAAGGTATATATAAAAAAGGTCGGGAAGTGGGGGCAGAGTTGCGGATCCTGGAATCCTCCCACAAACCGAAAACAAGAACAAACAACAAAATACTGCCAACCTGCGAGAATGCCGGATTAACTGTACTTTCCTCTCAATTTCCCCTTTGTCTCTCATCATCCATCATCCATCCTTCTTCTTCTTCTTCTCTTCATCCTTACCATCATCATCATCAACCCATTGTTTCCTTGTCTCCCAAATGCGTCACCGAATTTTTTAATCGCCAAAGCCACATTGATTCAATCCCATTTTTCCCCGTCTTCACTAGTTACACGCATCCACGTTGTTATTGCCTTACCATCATTCCAAAAATTCGTTCTTTATTCCATTAATAATACTTACACTACTGCAACATTAAATTTATTATTGCCCATTACCTGCATTTTTTTCCCCACCACGTATATATCTTGGGGTCTTGCGTTTTGGCGGATCACGGTTATCTTTCTTTTGTTGTTTATCGTATTGTGTGGTAAGTGCATTGTTTCATTTTGTTTTCTCATCCCCGAAGCCTAATGTTGTTCTGGCATTCTGGGATTTTTTTTTTGTTAAGCACTATTTCATTGCTCTGCGCTAGCATTATTGCAAATTTATGGGATGGGTGAGAAGTGTTTAGATCAATCTTGATTTCTGTTTCTTTTTGCCTTCTTTGGAAAGGGGTATCCAAATATGTTACGTTTTGATTCTTCATTGGGTTAAGGTATATTTTGCTTGCCACGGAAATGTGGGATGGGGAAAATAAGAATGTTGTGCTCTTGGTTTTTTCTTCCCCTGCTTGTCATTTTGAAATCTGGATAAATGGGGTGATGTAAAAGCTAGTTTTCTTGAACCAAATTCATCTCCAGCGCAGCTCAAAAGAGAAACTAATAGAGGAATTTTGAATGTTTCTTTTTCGATTCGTTTAGGAAATTTTCATCATTTTATTCCTAATTTCCTTGGAGAATGATTATATCTAATGTTGCTGTTTTGGCATTTTTAGGTTTGCCATCCTTGAACCTTCAATTGTTTGGATAATTAAGATGATGTGGGCCTGTCAATTTGGTTTCCGCTTGAGCTGAAATTAGAAGTACATGGACTCAGCCAGAAGTTGGTTCCACAGTCGTTTGAAGTCATCACAGAGGAAGAAAGATTCAATGGCCAACAGTGAAGATCCAAAATCCTTATCGGCTGACGAAGCCTCAAATATAACAAAGCAAAAAGTCGCTGCTGCAAAGCAGTACATCGAGAACCATTATAAGGCACAGAAGAAAAATTTACAGGAGAGAAGAGAGCGGTATGCTTTTTTCCTTTGAAGTTTCTGATAGCCACTCCTTTAGTAGTTTTTGTTTACATGTATTTTGAGGTTTTCGAGTGATGAATTATGAAGTTCATTCTTGTCAGTTGTCATTATTCTTTATCCAGTATGTTTGGTCCGTGTTTCCTTTTTTGGGGCTTTATGTGCTCAATATTCAGGTTTACTTTTTAAGTATCTGATTGTCCTTGACTGACTGATTGCCAGGATGTATTTGCCAGTTAGTTTCATGAAGCCTCATATCCAAAAGACACAAACAAATTAAAACATGTATAATGTAGACTTTAGAACTTGCAACTTGGAATTCCTGTTTCTGTGAGTTATCCTAATAGGATGATTGACATTGTATCATGTGATTCTTCTTCTGCTGCTGCTGCCAGTTCACTTCATTATTGTTTTGTTTTTTTGAATTCATTGCTGTGAAGTTATTTACTATAGAAATCCTTTTATCCTTCATGCAGACGAATATTGCTGGAAAAGAAGTTGGCTGATGCTGATGTTTCAGAGGAAGATCAAAATAATTTACTAAAATTTCTGGAGAAGAAGGAAACTGAGTATATGCGTCTTCAAAGGCACAAAATGGGTGCTGATGACTTTGAATTACTGACAATGATTGGGAAGGGTGCATTTGGGGAGGTATGGATGCTTACCGAGAAAAATTTTACCTTAGTGATTCTCTTATAAATCAAGTTATCTATGCAGTTGCATTATTGTCTTACGTGCAAGCTCTTAATTACCTTGTTTCTGATTTGTGCAATTAGATCTGCACATATTAGATGCTATGTACATAGATACTTTTAATGCTTAAGTGAATGCTGGGTCTTTGTTATGGCATTAGAAAATTGAAACTTTAATGGTAAATTTCATTTGTGTAATGCTTTTCCATTCTCGCTCTTTGGTCCTGTCATTTTGGTTGTGCGAAGAATCAGGATATGTGGTCTTCTTGTGTATATTTTGGAAGATTTTTCAAATGACCTGGAAAATATACTTAGTGTTGATTCATTCTATTTGCAGGTTAGAGTTTGTAGAGAAAAGACAACAGGTCATGTGTATGCAATGAAAAAGCTTAAGAAATCGGAAATGCTTCGTAGAGGCCAGGTGACTGACTAATCAGTTGCGCTTCATTACACCACCCTGTTTCTCTTTGCGATGTATGCTTAGCTTGTTGATGATTATAGGTTGAGCACGTGAAAGCAGAAAGGAATCTGCTCGCAGAGGTGGACAGCAGTTGCATTGTCAAACTTTATTGTTCCTTCCAAGATGAAGAGTTTCTCTATCTTATCATGGAATATCTTCCTGGGGGGGATATGATGACATTATTAATGAGAAAGGACACCTTAACTGAGGATGAGGCAAGGTTCTATGTCGCCGAGACAGTTTTGGCTATTGAATCTATTCATGTACATAACTATATTCACAGGTTTGTATCAGAATTTCAATGCACATTCTGGTGTCATGCTTCTTTTGTATCTTTTAAATAATTTACATATCTGACTCATTCTCCATGATTTTGACTACAGAGACATTAAACCTGACAACTTGCTGCTTGATAGATATGGTCACTTAAGACTATCTGATTTTGGATTGTGTAAACCATTAGACTGCAGTACATTACAAGAGAAGGATTTTAACGGAGTCGAAAGCTTGAATGGAGCATCACGAGCTGATGAACGTCCTGGAGCTCCAAAACGCACACAGCAAGAACAACTCCAGCATTGGCAGAAAAATAGAAGGATGCTTGTAAGTATTTTTTTTCTTTTTTTGTAAGGATGCTTGTAAGTTTTTCTCTGTATTAATAGTCTTTTGGGGATCCCTATTCAGTATAAGTTTATACTGTTACTGATTCGTTACAATTACCATTTTTTGAATGATTATTTTCCCTTTTCTTCATTTGCTTTCAATGTGCCTGGAAAAGTTCTGATTTCTAATGGGAGATAAGACTTTAAAATTTATGTTCACCTGGTTTGCTTAGATCTTATGGGTCCAATGTTTTTATTCCGCTTACATGAAAGTTTCCTGAAATGTTTTGAAGTACTTAGCTACTTTCATAAGAACTCCTTCTGGGCCAGTTTTGGAACCTCATGGGTTTATCCTCAAGAATAATGGAAGGGGCTTTGCGTTTTTTATTTCATTGGTTCTCTTTATTCCTATTTATCTGTTTGGTATTCAGTATGGTTGACATTGGACTATTGCAGGCATATTCCACTGTAGGCACACCTGACTACATTGCTCCGGAAGTTCTGCTGAAGAAAGGTTATGGAATGGAATGTGATTGGTTAGTTTTTCTTCATTTGTTAGCTTGATTTGCCATTATACCCTGAGTTGCATGCCTACAATAAATTTATTATGTTTCAATTTTTTTTTGTGTGGGCTGAACTGTCTGTAGAAATCTTCTAAAGTAGGAAATAAAGTTACTTTTTCCGGCTGCTTTTATGGGTGCCCGTGACTTCTTGAGCTGTTGACACCACACTTTTATAACATGTGCTATTGCTCTTCAGGTGGTCTCTCGGTGCTATTATGTTTGAAATGCTTGTCGGCTACCCGCCTTTTTATTCTGATGAGCCTATGTCAACATGTAGGAAGGTACTTATGACATATTCTTTTCTCTTGTGCTATTTGACAGTCTACTAACTCTAGCTTATTCATTCTTTTTCTATTTCTTGAGACAACTTATTTACTTACTTGATTGACCAAATATAGCTGTTTCAAATATTACTTGGACTCGAGTTTTCTTTCTACATCAGGAGACTGCATCTTGCCATGTTGTTGGGAACTTTGTCATCTATTTACACTAGTTTGATTAAAAAAAAAAGTTTTATCTCAGTGTTAGTTAATTTTGTGTTAAAAATCAATTTGATTTATGACGTGTAAGGGATAGAGGAGGAGATTTTTTTTAGGTTGACTACCAGTGTAAACTTTCTTGCACTTATTATATGGATCATGACTGAAATGGTGTAATAGAACTGGATGATGAAATTTGATCCATCCCCACATAAGATAAAGGTTTTGTTGTTAATGTTGGTTGATCAGAAAATTGGCAGTACAAGCCAATGGTTATCGGATTTGAATACTGTAAATAACTTTGTACATAGAGTTCCTCATGCAATATGATCACGGAACATCTTCACTTATCATTTCAACTTTCATACCATGAAAGTTTGCTGTTCTCCTGACTGCAGATTGTAAACTGGAGATCACATCTAAAGTTTCCTGAAGAAGCAAAGTTATCAGCGGAAGCTAAAGATCTCATCAGCAAACTTCTTTGCAATGTGAATCAGAGACTTGGGTCGAATGGCGCAGATGAAATAAAGGTGTTGTATGGTGTGTGCTATGCTTTTGTATTGGAATTCCCAGATGTTTGTGTGAACATATGTAGATTAAGTTGTTTCTCTAAAATGTTCCAGGCACATCCTTGGTTTGAAGGAGTCGATTGGGATAGGATATACCACATGGAAGCTGCATTCATTCCCGAGGTCAATGATGAGCTTGATACACAAAACTTTGAAAAGTTTGATGAGGTATTATTTATTTTGAGCAAGTTTGGCTGATATTTTTGTTTGCTTTAGTTTCTTTTTCAAGTATTACTGGTATTCACTAACAGTTATTCTCTTTATGGTTTTTCCTTTTCTTCTTTGTGGGGGGGATGGGAGCAGTCTGACAAACAACCCGAGAATCCATCAAAATCAGGACCATGGAGAAAGGTACAGTTAACAGTTTTGGCTGGATCTTCTAGAAGGAGCACCAGTATGGGATAATTTCTCATATCTTTTTGATTCCGGTTTTTCTCGATCTATTGTACAGATGCTTTCATCGAAAGACATCAACTTTGTGGGATACACGTACAAGAACTTTGAAATTGTGAACGACTATCAAGTTCCTGGAATGGGTATATAAAAATCTTTCTCTTGCTCTGTCTGTGTGCTTGATGTATTGCATTCAACTTGAGTCGTCATGTGCTTTTTTGACAGCTGAACTCAAGAAGAAGAACACCAAGCCAAAGAGGCCAACCATAAAGTCACTCTTTGGTATGCTTTATCCTATCCTTTCAACTTGAATTCTTTGGCCGGTAAATATTTTGCATAAATGGGTGGCATAACAGTATAAGCATAGCAGGTCAAATGGCTTAGAGTATTTAGTTTTTTAAGTGCAAAAAGTGTTGCAATTTCTTCAAAATTCTCAAACCATTTATTAACGATGCTGAGCTTACAGTGGAGATAGTAAGCTTCTAAGGATTTTCCACATTTTACTCACTCTTTGTTGCATGCTTCAACAGAGGATGAATCAGAATCATCAGAAACCACTAGCAATGGATCATCACAAGGCAGCTTCTTGAATCTGTTGCCTTCACCGCTAGAAGTTTCTGATAAGCAAAATAACAAATCCTTGTAGTTCATATTTCTATTTCTTTTGCATCGTCCGCTATTGCTGATTGTGCCTGTATCACCCTCATTCGGTGGATGTTCAACTTGTCTTGAAGCTGCTGCTGCAATTTAGGAACTTGAAGATACATAGTTGAACGTGAAATATGCTTGAGAAGTTTTGATATTGAAATAGCTATAAACCCCTTCAAATCTGCTTATTTTAGGCATCTCAGTTTCCTTAGAGTTAACCATTTCCCCCTTCTAATTTGGGGGTCTAATGTCTGGACAAATTTGTTTGTATGTAACTCATTCCTTTTCAAATGAATTGTAAATAGATATAGTGGAAATGTATACACTTGGAGATCACGAATGATGTTGTATGTACTTCTTTTCTTGATACAATGAGAACCAATTTTGCTCCTCCTAGAAATTGTTTTGTACCTTTCGTTGTATCCCAGGTTTTCTTTACACCAAGCCAATTTAAAAAAGGCTCAAAAGGGTGAAGATGAATTTTGGTTTATCACAGTTTGATAAGTCTAATCTGTAATACGAGATTAAGATGGTCATGAGATGGTTGTATTGAACCAAAGAATATTGTTCCATTATGCCTGTAAGCAGACACTCACCGCTCCTCCGAGATCATTACTCCTGAACAGTTCTGAACTCTTGCAATCACCCCTCTAAATGGATGGTTTCACAGATGATGAATCGGGACAATGACAAAATCACCCCTCTGATCATTAATTACTATGTGGTAAACACTGACAAAATCACCAATCTCAGTCGCGGAAAATGCAGCAAAGCAGGTAGCTCCTTTTGCAACCTCTTTCGCTTCAGTCACAGACGATACGTGCCTCATCCTGGCGTCCAGGTAACCTAATACTAATAGCATCCAGTGGCATAACCCATCCATTCCATTGCTATTCCCCGAGGGTTCTTTTTCTCTTTAACGTCCATCAGTTTCCCGCCACGGTCAATGTAATACAAATCAAAACTACCCTTTTCATCCAACCCTCCAATCAATAGACCTCCAGTAACTGGAGATACAATTTTATGCCAGCTAGACACTTTGCCGCTCCTGCAACACAAACTTTTTTCCCCGTCATATCTTCATATGTTCAGCACTTTCTCCGCAAATGCTCAAGCAAATCTTCACTCCCATTAGAAACAGTGGCAATGATCCGCGAATTAACCCGAACAACATTTGGGACAGACGACTCCGATGAATGATCAGCAGCTATCATCACCCCCCCCCCCTTCCAAAATAAAGCTAAAAACTGATGTTTATCGTCCACAAGACTGACTCTCCGAGGAGTAAAATGGATTCGCGCGCTTCAATCGGTCATAGATGCTATATATCCATCATCGGCGCCTCTTCACTGATATGCAATGGTTCCACCTTCTTAAAGTATTCAGAGAGTGATCCGGTTTCACTGGACCCCTTCACGGAGAGTTCAGGGGAAATATCCAACCTTCCTGTCCTTCAAATCCTTTTCAAAGTACTCAGAGGATGATTTGGGTTCACGCGAGAGCATACTTTCGAGTTCACCCTCTTTGAGGAATTCAGGGGTGAAAAGATTAATCACTCTGGCCTTTGAAACCTTTCTGCAAGCTTTAGATGAGGGTTCAGGTCCACCAGAGACCAAATCCTCCGTTCTCACCTCTTTGCCAAATGAAGCCAGTGGGGGGTTAATCTTAATCCCACATCGACAAATGAAGCCAATAGTAATCAGTATATAATACTCCGATTTTGCATCTGCAGTCGCCGAGCTTAGTAGCGCAAGCTTGTAACCCAAGTGGGGGCTTTGAGGTGATGGAACATTGGTTTGGCCCAGATGGTAGGCTTGAGGGTGCTGTTACTTGGCCCGCCCGTTCCAAGCGGAGAGTTGGGCTCTGTGGTTTGGGCGAAGGCCTGGATCACTGGGCTCCTAAAGAGGAGGGAATCGCACAAGGCTGGTTTCACAGAGCAGTGAAAACTTCCCGCTCTCTGCAGTGGAAGGATTACGGGCTGGTGCATTCTCTAGCCACACATGCTAGATGGGCCTTACTCAATCGGACCAACACCTTTTTGCTATTTTAGTTTTATTTTTTTTCTACGTGATCTCTCCTTAACAAGAAATTAATTTGAACCATTTTCCTTTTTCTTCTCCCTCTCTCTTCTTTTTTTCCGGTTTCTGAACACTACAAGATACAATTGTTGTCTCGGAAAAACCTACTCCCTTCTGTTATTAAAAATGAACATCCAAATTTGGCCAGAGAGTTTCTATATGTACCTAAAGCCATTTGGCAGGATAATATTATTTGACTTGCTGCCATCAGCTAGCTTCTCTAATTGCTGAAATAAAATTAAATAATAATAGTAAAGAAATATAGAATTTACTGCCATACTATTACCACCCAAGACGAGGCAAATAGTACTGAACATTCTCGGAACTATACAAGTGATTTGTTTGCATGCAAACAAGTCCATTTCTATTTTCTACTAGATTATTCTAAATTGATGTTAGTGGTATACTCCTCCGGTCTTTATAATAAAGCGTTTTTCGTTTTACCTAATATGTTTTTTCGATAAAAAAAAAAAAACTCTTAAAATTACATGTTTCACGTTCACTATGTTCTCTTAATTATTAAAAAGTATTTTTAAGATTATTTTTAATTAAAAAAGTATATTAGATGAAACCTATGAGTTTATGACAAATCAAAATGTCTTATAATAAGGAATGGAGAAAATATCTCTTTTACTAGTATACCGCCAATTAGAGCACATTACAATTGAATCTGAATAATCACTACCGTCAAAATGTACGATTAACAATCACACACCCCCTGTTAGATACATAATGAGGCCTCAAGACATCATGGAGAGCTAATTAGAGCAGCGTAGAACAATACTAACAAATGGGGTTCTAAGATCTCTTCAATTTGCAGAGCACTAGTCAATCTAATGCAAGCTATATAACATAACCATGATCTATAAGTTCAGAGCATCAAAATGATGAAAGACATTCAAATACTGCATTACAATAATTAGTTTCTCTTCCAAGTGCTCTACTGCTTTACAATCTAAACGCCACTTATGCCATTCATTCAAATTTCCTAGTCTCGATGGCAATGTTAAATGAAAAGGAACCAATATAACAAGGAAAACCCACAAATAAATCCTGATAAATCCATTTGAATATTAAAAGTATAAAGCAAATTACTTCCGTGATTCAGAAAAAGCCATACGATGATAAATGACAACAACACATGCATAGTCGTATTATAGGATCCAAACGTTGTACTTTCTCTTCACATAAGCTACACATGATTAAAGGTCTTTAAGTTTCAGAAGCTAACGAAAGAACAAGAACAATTTTCCAACTCTCTAGGAACTCAGCTTCTTCAACTTAGCAAGCTCCTGCCTAACAACCCCAGCTTTCTGCAAAATCATAAAACTTCTTTAGCACAAAAGCCAAAACACAATATCTAACAAGTTTCCCAAGACAGTGAGTTTGAACATTTGAAATAAAAGAAAGACAAATACAATAAACTAGAAAGTTCCTCAATAATTTCATACTTATCTACTAATTTAATTGCCAGTTCATGTCGAAGGGGATTCAACATCTAGAAGAACACAAACCTTGATCTTTGCCAGCATGATTCTAAACCGATCAAAATCATTCAGACCTGCCCTCTTCTTTTGGACAAGAAGCTTGCGCCCCCACGAGCTGTTGTTAAACTTGTTTATCACATCTGGTAACACAGCCTATTAGACTTCTGTATAATCTAAACAGAACATACTACAACACATGCCTCCCATATGGAACAAGAGTACACATACCAGCTGCATCCATAGCAGAAAGCAAATCTTTCTTGCTAGGACACCTCTTGATGTCAAGCTTGAAGTCCGTCAAGGTCAGCCTCTTAAAATTAATTTGCCCCCTAACCATATCGGGGGAATCAACCAGAGCCTACAACAGATGTAAGACATTCAAACACATTTCCAGTACTTGTCGAGCATCAAAAGGACAGTGTAATAGTCACAGATGAAGAAACAGAAGCATCTACATTAACAATTACAAACTTCATAAATGAAAAATACCATCACAAGTCCCCCAAAACCGTAGAATCTAAAAGGGCTATACAATTCCATTAGTAAGAAAACACAAGAAACCTGCTCTACCTAAACAATAAAGAAAAGCATTACATGAACCTTCTGGACCCATATACCTGTATCTAGATGTTCACAAATACATTTTCTTAAAAAGTAAAGATATTCTAAATCGCAATGTTAACACAAAATAGAACTTAACAGTCATCAAAAGAAGAATAAAAGAAATCATTCAATAGACCAGCCCTCACGAATCTTCAATTAAGATGCAATTACCCATCAAATCAAGGATCAGTCAGATAATACTCAACTACTTACTCTGTTCTGGTCAACGACGTCCACAATAACCACCAGTTTTCCATAATCCTCACCATAGTTGACAAGGGCAACCCTTCCTATTTCCACATAACGTTTGAACACCTAAAGACAACAACGGAAAACCACGATTAAGCTTATACCAATAAAAGTTTTGTTTAACAAACATGAAGCAGTACGAGGCAAAAGAAAGATGCTCAAATAGCTTGAGCCTAATAAGGTCAAGTTAGAAACTCAATTGAACACAAAGCCAAAGATAATTGATTTAATTAGAAGCAAAAAGGCCAATCAGACCCCATTCTACATTAAGATTCATCACTATTTTAAAGAGACAGATAAAGAGAAACTCTGACAAATACTTCACAAATACCATAGAGACAAGACTAACAACAACCTGGTAGAACTGTATGTAACTATGACTTAGCAACACCAGTGATACATTGCATCAAAGCATAACCAAGGAAATGAAAAGCAACAGTTTACTCTATAATATACTCACCCCCCCCCCACCAAAAAAAAAAGATTGAGAAGTAAGACACGCATTATATTATTCATACCAGTGAAGAATTTGGAGAGCATTTCTATATGCGCCGTTAACAACTCCATAGCAACAAAAGCCTAGTGTGAATGTCACATACATAGCTCAAATAAAAGTTTGATTTTCCTGGGAAGCCTAGCTAGAATAGTTGCACCCATTGAAATTTTAGGCTTTTGCCTGCAGTTGATACTAACCGACTAGTTTAAAAGTGATAGCAGAACATTTGGATGGATGGTAATGAGGTTCACAAAAGGACCTTATTCCATCCCGGGAGTACAACACATCAAGCTACCTTGCCAGAAAATTTAGCATAACAACTCCAGATAAAAACCTAAAGACTCGAGGTCTCTTCAGAACTGGCCTGGCACCCAAATTTTTTTACTAGCTTACATCCAACATGTTATGGTTTTCTTATATGCGAAAGAAAGTTATAATATCAGAATTTCAAGTCTTGTATCTCCTATTAGCACATACAAAAACTAAAAGCCCATTTCCAGCCCAGTTAGAGCTATTGTAACGGGGAATCAATTTGTAAAAGCACGTAAAGAACACAGTAAATTCAATGCTAACGAGACCATTCCATGAATCGACATCATTAATAAACTAACTCCTTTCCTCCGCCACGAATTCTGAAGTCATTTTGTTCACAATATAATAATCTGAGCTTAACACCGAGGAATTGCAACACAAAAATCAACCAGCAAATTATTCGACAAAAACCATAGAATTAGACAGAAAATGATTATAATAAAAGCTCATTAGCGAGAAATTTCAAAGGGGACTCACCATTTTTTCGACCTGATTAAGGTGTTGAAATGTGGGGATGACCGGAAGAGAGCGCCGGGGTTTGGCTTCTGCTGACTCCTGCCGCGTAGTAGGGTTTTAATCAGAATTTAGAATTAAGCTCGGGGGCTAGGATTTTCCCATTATTGGGCTTTAGCCCATTTTGTACAATTTCTTACGGGCTAGGCTGTCTTTAAATATTAAATCAAGTACTTTCTCCCTTTTTTTTGTCCATATTGGCAATCTGGAATATTGATATTGCATCAGTTGCTTGATCTGATTGTTTATGGAGTATTAGGTTCAGTTTGGAAATAAAATATTGTTAAACATGATTTTCTGGAATTTGGTGTGTCGTTTTTTTATAAACAAAAAATCCATCATCATCAATGAATAAATAACTCGTTCATCAGTAAAGTGCATGTGGTATAGCTATATAGATTTTTTAACATTTCAAGTGATTTTGAGATTGTGTTTTACATCATTGGAGTATTTATTTTTCCAAGTCAAGGTTTATACATATTTTTAAAACAGAATCAAAATTACATAATTCATATAACTCATAGACAAACCTATATATTTGCTTATTGGACGCCACCACATTCCCATCCCTAAGACACAAATTACTTCAATTTGGCCAAAAGTCAACCTATCCAACAACATATAGACTTGCTTTTGCCTCTAATACAAAAAGAAAAAGAAAAAAAAAAAAAGGTAACGAAGATCGAATCTGTAAAACCAAATTAATGTATCGTAAAATCATGCAATAAAAATGAAAATTATTTCGATGTTATAATTCGGGAGACATGACTCTTTTCTTTTTCTTTTTCTTTTTTTTTTTAAATTTTTCCCCCTAGATGGATGCAGATGCATAAGAATATCATATATTCCCTCCGTCCCATAATTATTGTCCACTTTGCACAAAAAATTTTGTCCCAAAATTATTGTCCAATTTGACTTTTTATGGATCAAATTACACTTTGTCCTTAGTAAAAAAACATTATCCATAAAATCTTTGTGATTAAACAATTACTTATGTAGGGGTATATCCGGTTATTCAAGAGAAAATATAGTTAAGTTTGACTAAAAATAAAATCTTTCATTTTAGTAAAATTGGACAATAATTATGGGACGAAGGGAGTACTTATGTTTTGGGAGATGTATTTTTCTTAATAACAGGAAAAATGAAAAAGAAAAAGAAAATAAATAAATAAACAAGTAAAGAAGAAGAAGAAGAAGAAACATTGAGTCAAAAGGTTAATTAAGTAATCTCATTGCAAAAACTCTCAAAGAGTTAAAGAGAGGTAGGAGCTTCCTCCGACGTACGTTGGCGTAAAATAGTGAGAAGTTGCAACTCAAAAAACGCCCGCGTTTGTCCGGAGCACCGCCCTTATCTAAACTCACCGTCGCCCTCCCACCGCCGTAGACTTCTCCTTTTCCGATCTCGGTACCCCGTGGGAGTTGAATTCCGAATTGCGTTTCCACAACCGGAAAACAATATTCTTTGCAAACCGAAATCATGAACATCTTCTCAAAGAAGCCTACTGCCAAAGGTTTTCTTCAGAATCTGATCATTCTTTACCAATTCAATCACTTCCGATTTCTGTGTCTAATTTTTTTTTTTATTCATCAATCCTTTGACCTGTGTCAGTTAGTCCTTGCTTATTGAATTCTTTTGTTTGATCACTTCGTTTTTTTTTTTTTTAAATTTGGCAGAGGCTTTGCGTCAGAGTAAACGAGAAATGTCCAATGCTACCAGAGGTTAGCATCCTCTTTACAGTATTCCTCTGATCAGATTTCGTTTTTTAAGGGTTTTTTTTTTCTTGCTGTTTTTAAATGTTGATTGAATTTGTAGTAAATTAATGATTGCAATGCTCTGGAATTGTTTATTCAGGTATAGAAAGAGAAATCAATACTTTGCAATTAGAAGTAAGCCTCGAATTCCGTTATTTTCCTGTTGATTTTCTGTCTGCATCTATTTGTAAGTAAGTCATATGAAGTTTGCGTGTGAAATTGTGAATGAATCAGGAAAAAAAGCTTGTTGCGGAGATAAAGAAAAGTGCTAAAACTGGCAATGAGGTTTGTAAACTTGACCAGTACCAATGAAGTAATTTTTATTTTTTATTTTTTTGAAACGGCCAATTAAGTAATTAGTACTTCATCATTATCTGTTTCTTGATTTGACTAATTGATTGCTAGAACAATTCTTGTGATCGTGCTCAAATAGTATGCCTAAAATGACTGGGGGGAGCTTTTTTTTTCTTATTTTGATGTCATTATATTTACAGGCTGCAACTAAAATTCTAGCCCGTCAATTGATTAGGCTCAGACAGCAAATAGCCAATTTGCAAGGTAGTCGAGCTCAAATGAGAGGCATTGCTACACACACTCAGGTAGGCTATACCATATGATGGCCTTTCGTCCCTAGATGACATTATGACAATTTTGTATGGTCTGTAGTCATATGGAGTTTGCTCCTCAGCTGGATGTATAATGTTTTCAGGCAGTTTCAGCCCAATCTTCAGTTGCTGTTGGAATCAAAGGTGCTACAAAAGCTATGTCATCAATGAATAAGGTGAGACAGATGCACTTTCCATATATGTTTATGGGATACTAAGAGACTTGTAACATGATTATAAATTTGAAATCATTGTAGCAAATGGACCCAGCAAAGCAGATGAAGGTGATGCGCGATTTCCAGAAGCAATCTGCACAGATGGATATGACTGTAAGATTGTAAATTTGCATTCAGAATTCAGATCATATTGCTCATAATTCGTAGCCATTGCTTGCATAACCGAGGAACTTATTTTTCACTTTTGGTTCTTCTAGACTGAGATGATGTCAGATACCATAGATGATGTTCTGGATGATGATGAAGCTGAAGATGAAACCGAAGAGTTGACAAATCAGGTTAGATTTATCCTGTATTTTTGTTGCTGTAAAAGAAGAAAGCTTTTTACAGCTTATCAGCTGTATGGCTGTCATTTTAATTGTTCTGTGTTCTCAATGTTGCCGGCGTGGGGCATTCCTGATCATTTTAACTGATAATATTTCCATCTTATGGTGGAGATTCAACTAACTTTAACAACCTATTCTGGTACCCAAATGATCTGAGATTGGTGGACTAATAAGTCAAAGTACGTGTCTTTTTTGTTGATGTTCAAGTGAGTAAAGCTGCTATTCAAGGTGGAGCTAGTGAATAATTGTACTGTAGCATAGCTTTTGATTTTTGGTGTGGCAATGCATTTACTGATTGTTATTCATTGCAATCTCGCGTTTTACAAATCAATAGAATCTCGAATATAAATATCAAGAATATCGATGGCGTGAAAAAAATTAAGTTTCCCAGTAATAGATAGTTAGCCAAAATGTAGTTTTGTCTGAGCTAGAGTTGAATTAATAAGTGTCCAGTTGCCAATTTCATCTATCTGGTACGAGTTTTGCTGATGTATTATTGATCTTACTCCCCCAGGTGCTAGATGAAATCGGTGTTGACGTTGCCTCACAGGTTTGTTCTTCAAGCTCTTCTAGTTATATATAAGAATTGAATTTGCTTTTAGTACATCCTGTCTCCAGCCATCCAGGAACCAGAGCCCCCGTCAGTTCCTTATTTGATTCTGGATGTCGTATTGTTTTTCAGTTGTCAACGGCTCCAAAGGGAAAAATTGCTGGGAAGAACACTGAGGATGTCAGCAGGTTCACTTCCTTAGCTAGTCACTCTTACAGTCTCCTATTTTTTTCAGAAGTAATAAACATAAATGTATCATTTGTGCTAGTGGAGGTTAGATCACATGAAAAACAGCATTTTGTTTTTTCTACCGCATTATGTTACTACATCGCTTCAAGTGGTAGAAAGATTGTTGTCAATGTATTTTATGGGATAAAGTAAATTATACTGAGGTATCTTCTTGCCCGGAGCTTCACCTTCAGATTAGAAAATCTGGATCTGATATCGCATAATTTAAGAAGTCTGCCTAACCTTAATTTGAAAAATTTCTAGATTTTAATGCCTTTTGAGGATAAGTTAACTTTTCTTTGTGGTAGCTCTCCTTTTGGTGATCTGAGGTAGTAGTCTGAACATCCCTCTAGCTATTCTAGATATACGAGAATTCACATAGATGGTCTTTATGACAGAGAGACCATCTATATATAAGCTCTACTGCTAAGGTTGTGTCCTCTACATGTGCCTTTAGGGAAAGGTGCTGATGCACTTGTATTACTAAGGTCGAACTGCACTATTGAACTGGTGTGTTATGGTTCGTTGCATTTATGTATATTCCATACTTTTGTTGTAAAAGAACGTATCATTAGTGCACGAATGCTTGCTCCACTCATTTCTTTCAGTTTTACCAATCAATTTATCTTCTTTCTTGGACTTGCAGCTCTGGGATTGATGATCTAGAGAAAAGGCTGGCGGCTCTCAGAAACCCTTAAGTTCAGTCTGCTGGGCTTACTGATGTTCTGTACACAAACCCACATGTGGTTCTTTGTAATTAGTTGATCCCATTTTCTAACCGCAACAGTTGTTCTTCCCTTTTGTCAGGGCATTCCAGTTTACACCCTATAAATGTTATAATTGTATGATAAATTTTTGGTTGGAAATGATGGTGAAGATTGCAGAGTAGGTTCCTTTCATATAGTTCAAACAAGCTGCGTGTCTATGCATCTCAAATTGCAATAAAAGACTTACGCAAAGCTGACGTAATTGAAGTGTTCACCCATAACCAAGCTAATTAATGTTCACATAGGGAGAGGCTAAATAACACAAATTCTAACCTTTGAAACTTTTGTAGTTTCTCTGATAGCCAGACTATATTCACATAGGACGAGACCTCTGAAACTTTCATAGTTAAGATGATTTTGAATTCGTGAATCCAATTATCATTTTACACAGTAAATACATATGCAGAGGTATTCAGATATGGGTACAAGGTATTGCATACATAAGAATATTTATTTCGGCTAAAGAACCTCTCATACATAAGAAAATTCCAGCATTGCAAAGACTCCTCATCTTTTGGACGAGTCTCACATGCGATGACAACAACTACAAACTCGGAACAAAAAACGAGATAGGAGTGTCATTAGGAGTCGGATGAGCGTTACTTTGTAAGACACCTTTTGCATTTACAGGAGTGCCGAGCACGATGGTTCAATATTCCCCCAGTAGAATGGCACACTCTATTCAATGAGGAAGTAACTTTCCTTTTTACAAACTCATCCATTACTTCCGGATAGAGAGGAACTCAAAGCTACGGAGAGGGTCATCTCGAGAGCCCTTAGTTGCCGCAGTGCGAGAAAAAGATGATGATTTTGATTCAACCCCAGGCTGAAGTCTTTGTGTGGTCGACAAGCGACCGCTGCTTGAAACTAGTCTGCTCGAACGGCCATCAGATGGCTCGCCAGAGGAGCTAGGTCTACTGGTTGAGATGGCAGCTCTTTTTGAGGAACTGCCATTGCGAGAGGTCCTGGCTCTTTCAGAGTCAGGTTGCTGTATACACAGAACAGGACGTCAGTTTCATAATCAAAACATGCAGAAAAACTAAGATATATTGCTAAGCAGGTCATATTGAACAACTACACGTCCAAACCTGAAGGAAAGAACCATGAAGACTCATAAGACATGATGTTCGCCTAACTAAAAATTTATACGACAAATTGCCAGGCGCATATACCACCAGTTCTAGCCATTTAACAAACAGTAACATCAACAAAAGGGTTGTTCCCGGAGTAGTTACAGACAATAAAAGAACTGAGAGAGAGAGAGAGAGAGAGATGCAGCCAAAGGAAACTTGAAGAAAAAGGAAAAGAAAAATACCACATCCTTGGAAGAAGGTACATCTTCTGAGGTCCGATGCCTTGAGTGCTCTCCATGACGACCAGAACTGGTAGCATTTCGTCTTGAAAAAGCTTCAACAGCACCAGAGAATCTATCTCTAATATCTTGCCCAACTGGATTCACAACCAAATGAAAGTTGTAAAAAGTAAGATGAAAGAAAAGCCATCCAAGCATACATATAGGTCCTTCGAGATGTAATGTAATCTGCCACAAGATCATGTAACAGAAGGAACAAATCCAACACAAAAGCACAAGATCCATGCCATATTTCGTCAGAACTTACCTGAGGTCCTTCCTGGTCTCTCTGCAGATGGACCAGCATTTACTCCAGCGCTTCCAGTGGGAGGATTCTACATGCAACCCCAGAGTAAATAGACATGAATTGTGTTTAGGCTAAAACTGATAAGACTTTTTCTGAAAAGATAAAAATCACAAAAAGTTCAGGAGAACTAACCCGTCCCCTAGAGCTCGCACCGATTTGAGGATACTTCAGTATAGTCCAATCAAAAACATAATCAAATTGGTAACCTGTAGCATCAATCGTTTCAATATAAAGAAATCATGCTGACCCCTTAAAATTGCAGAAAAGTACTGTATACCACTACTGCTTAAATCAAAATCTCAAAACAAGAGGCAAACAGTTGCTTTCAAATTTAACCTACAGCAACAGAATGATATGGATGAGAGATACCTTCACGAATAAATAAATCCCGGAACAGCCTCTTCAAATATGAATAATCTGGTTTATCTTCAAAACGTAATGACCGACAATAATGAAAGTATGATATGAACTCCGATGGGTAGGATTTGCAAAGCACCTATTGAAAACAACCAAAAGGGGGGGAAAAAGAGATCACTCACTTAACCGACACAGTAGAATTTCACCTATTATTATCAACTATCAAAACGGCAAGCAGAAATGACTACCGATCTAACAGGGTATGTTGTCACTATTACACAAGACGATCACGGTAAAACTAACAGATGGAAAGAATACAAAATACAGGAGTAAGGAATCATTCTGAAGGAAATGAAGGTTGGAAGTTAAAAATGATGCGACCATAAGGATGGTAAAGAAAGCAAAAACTTGGTCGCACATTCACAAGATCCGGGGAAAATGAAATAATATCCCTTTAAAGACATGGGCTACAAGTTTAAATTCAAAAAAAAGGGACCACAAGATTAGCTATCGAGTCAAGTCGGTGATCAACCAATCGCATTAAGATCAAATTTCACAATAAGGATACCATATGCAAGGAAACACAAATAATGACGAAGTGCCCAAGATATTGTAATGTAATTCAGCAGAAGCACCTCAATTGGTGTCAACATCTTCTTTTCGCTAATCTTGTCGTACTTTTGCTTCTTGGTGCCAGCTTTCAATCCTTGCCAAGGAAGGCTGACTCAGGAGGACGAAAACAAAACAAAAAAAAAAAACAGTAAGAAAGAAGAAACAACAAGTAGAAAAAGGAAAGTATAAACTTCTACAATTCCAACCTTCCTCTCAGAAAATACATGAGCACATAGCCAAGAGATTCCAGATCATCCCTCCTGCTTTGTTCTATATAAAACAAGCAAAAGTGATGCGTTAATTAAAATGGAACCCCAAACAAAGGAAACGTTTTTTTTTTTTTTTTTTGAAAAGAAAATGTCGAAATACAGAACTCACCAACTCCTAAGTGCGTGTTAACACTGGCATATCGCGCTGTCCCAGTGAGGTTCTTGTTCTCTCTGGAAACAAACAAAATCCAAGGTAATACTCATAGCGAACATAAAACAGTTAATAGGAATCAGCTCAACAAAAAGATTTCACAATCTCCAGACATACAGCAAGTTAACTAAACAAATACCACTTGCTTCAAAATCAGGTTCTAGAAATTGATATTCCATCCCACTTCAAGGGTGTCAAATAATTATAATAACAATAAAAATAATCAGAATGTTAACGAAATTATCAAAACAAGGCAAAACATCTGAAAGACAATCCATCCCAGCTAATCTACTAGAGGAAACCATAGATACTTCACGACTGGAGAAATTTAAAGGTTAACAGTGTGCAAGGGTAAAGAGATCCAAGTTCTACAAGCTACAATCAAGTATAGAATGACCATCTGGCATCTCATATAAAAGAATTCACCACCAGAAGGGTTTGACTGATTCAATTAAACATGAAGCTCCCAAGTAAGCATTCATATGAAAAAAGACCAGTGCCCAGCAACCTAGTACTAACAAAAATCATGCAATTGTTGATTTATTACATATAAGAAATGCACGAACGGGTTCCAGATTCCAAAAAGAAATTATTGATAAGAAAAAAAACTATACCTGTAAGGTATGTGCTTGTGAGTCTGCAAATCTCTATACTTTTTGGCAAGACCAAAGTCGATGATATAAACCTGCGATCAATGGACCACAGCAAATATCTTACTCTTAGGACCCAATAAAAGCATATGAAATCCAACTGACACAGATGTAAGTGGCACCACAGAAGAATTTTCCCGAGAAAATAGAATCACGTGACAGACACAGTTCATTTTCTTACGTCAGACAACTGAAATTAGAAATACAAAACTGGATTTAAACCTCCTGTCATGTGACAGTATCTGTTACTGTTACCCATGAATCAAAAAATTATATCAATTATGCAGATCTATGACCAGATGTTGTTCTTTACATTTCCATAGAGGCCAAGCTATTAGAGGAACATGAAAAAGAATCTTAAAAAACTCTTACAGTCGAACAACCAGTTTGAAAAGAGTGTATACTTATCAAATGATGGAGAGCTAAATTTCAAGCTAAAATCCCATAATAAAACAAAGGCCCATTTTAGAAGCTACTCCGGTGAATTTAATAGGTATATCAAAGGCTCCAATCTCTAGAACTCCTATGAATTTGTCCAATCTCTAGTACTATTATTATATTTCCCGGTGACAATGAAAAACAACATGCATACCAAACCCAGAAAGTACCATCTTATTTTGGTTTGCAAAGAGGAAAACAACTTCATGCAAATCACCCTAGCCTTGCTCAGACAAAGAACAACTACTTGATGACTTCGGAGAAATTATCTTTCGTACTAGTGCATCAGTTCTGGAAAACATTAGACAGAATACCTGGTTAGCCTTACGCCCCAAGCCCATCAAGAAATTGTCAGGCTTGATATCACGGTGAAGAAATCCTCTAGAATGCATGTACTCAACTCTATTAATCTGCATAAGCAAAAAACCAATTATGGCCTAAACTAGGAGCCACATATAACAAAACATCAGGGAAGTGGGAGGTAAACAGAACTTACTAGTTGATCTGCAAGCATTAATACTGTTTTCAAGGAAAACTTTCTGTTACAATAATTGAAGAGGTCCTCTAAGCTTGGCCCGAGAAGGTCAATAACCATGACATTGTATTCTCCTTCAACTCCGAACCACTTAAGGTTTGGAACCCCAGCTGCACAAGAATGCAAATTAAAGAGAATACGAATAAATTAGTAAATTTAATCTTCCTAAAGGACACGGAGCAGCAAAGAGTATGGATTTCATACAGACATCAGTCCATTTCATCACTAAACGCAGTAAGCAAAGGACCATAAAAGAATAATGCCAAATTTTCCTCCCCTTCAAACATATATTTGTCATCCACGCATTACTACTTTTCAACCCCCCACACACACACGCACGCACACAGAGGAAGAAAAAAAGAAAGTAACTTCCACCTCTTTCATGAACATCTATGAGTAATTTTCATATGGACGCCGCAGTATTAGTCAGAGAGAGATAGAGACTTACTTCCTCCTTGGAGAAGCATGTAGATTTTTGACTCATAATGCAGTTGAGGATGTTTGGTCTTGACAGGCTCCTGGTTATCCCATAACAGTGAAAATACTAGTTAAGAATCCAACTGGGCCAAAAAAAGATATTCAAGACAAATTTATAGAATTTTGAGGTAACCAAACAATCAACTTTAGAAACCTTTAATTGTAACCTAATTGAACAGTGCTGCTCATGCTTGGAGTGCTATCAAGCACGGGCACTTATAATATGAGGCATTACAAGTTTTCAGGGTCCAAAGAGCTTAAATCAGTAATTAGCTTCCTATCTACTACAAATTTAGAATCATGTCTCGTAATTTGTTTTAAGGGAAAAAATAATATCAAACTAAAACTCGAATTCAATCATAAATCAGAAATTCAGCCAACCAAGGGCTGCGATAAGCTATTATTATTTCTGCTACTACACATATGCTCAAAGTTCCTAAAAATGCAAGCCTGAAGGACCAGTTTATATTGAACATCACAGGTAAGACGTACTGCTTCTCTTTTGAAAATACAGGTGTATCACTCAAAACAACAAAGTTTCCAATGCTCATTCAGCAATAAAAATACCAACAATGGAGGGGGGAAAAAAAAGGAAACAACCATACCAGCTTGATAGCCACTTCCTCTCCATTCTGAATATTGACACCTGGATCGATTCAGCAAACTGTAAATCAGTAATTAAGAACAACTTCCTGTTCAAAACACTTTAAATGGAAGAGCAATAACAAATATTAAATGGAGCAAAAATTAAATTGGCATACAATCTTTTTATTAAAAAAAAAACAACCAAAAAGATTTTAACAATACCTAGATAGAGTTCTCCAAAGGAACCACTCCCAATCTTCCTTCCCATCTTAAACTTCCCACCGACCACATGATCCATGGTGATTCAACAACCTACCTCCCAATACTAAATGTACAAAAATACCCCCAACTCCGACCAGCTATTCGGTCCTCGGATAGCTACCGGAATACACCTCGACCGAACAAACAAAGGTGAGATTTTGCCGGAGGAACTACCGGATAATCAACTCCTATTTCCACACCAAAAAAAAAATGAACCCCCGCCGCCGACGGATCCCAGAACACCGATATAGCCACCGATACTTCCAATTAACAACTAAGAATTGAAAATCATATATAGTTATCCCAATCCGCAATCAACTACATCCTATATTGAAACAAGAACCCTAAATCTTCAAAAGGCGACAACAATTCCAAACCCTAATTCAATTACAATCATCATTGATCAAAAACAAAAAAAGAGGCAATCAATGTATGATGTAAAAACAAAACAGTGTGTATCCAAAAACATAAAATACAAACAATTTTCACTTTTCTAAAAATTTCTGGAAAATAAAAAATGAATCAAAGAATGATGAGAAAATTGGGAAGGGGGGGACAAAATGAGCGGCAATTGAGGGATCAAAGTCGGAAAGAAAGAGAGTGTTTTTTTTATTTTTTAGGAGAAAATAATGGATTTTTTCTGTGTGTGCGGAAAAGCAAAGTGCCCCCTGTGTGTGTGTGTGTGAGAGAGAAAGAGAGAGAGAGAGAAAGAAAGAAAAAAAAAGGGATAGAAAGAGCAAAAACAAGGGGAGTGATTGATTAGAATTTAGAAGAAGAAGAAGAAGATGTGTGTGTGTGTGTGTGTGTGTGTGTGTTTGTTTTTGGTGGGGGATAGGAAAAGGCAAGGCAGGTGGAGCTAGTATTATTTTGTTTTTTGCACTTTTCTTTTACTTCTCCATAATTATTATGTAAATTTTCTTTTTTGAGATTTATATATTAGTATTTTTTATTTATTTGGATGTTAAATTGAGGGGAAAATATTGCATTCACAGATAAACCAACATATATAATTGAAATATTAATATCATATAAGAAAATATGGTTGCTTACTTGATTCAAATTCATGTCAATGAAACTGCATGTAGTTCAAAAAATATGTTGATTTGGTTCAATTCATAAGAGGATTTCCTATATTTTGGAAAAAAAAAGTTAGTACTTGTTTGAATGTTAATTTACATTTCATTTTATCACTTAAAAGTGGAAAATGTTTTAAATTGAAAACTAAATGGGAAAAAAAAATGTTGTTTGGATGTTGGTTTTGAAAAAAATTATTTTGAACTACATTTTGAAATATCAAGTACAAGTCATCACTAAACAATTAAATACTGTCAATTATAGTCATTGCAAAAAAGAACTTTTCAAAAAAAATTACTCAACAACGGAATCCTGCCAAATTTATCACTAAACTGTTTGTAGCTCTAAAATGGTCATTACACTAACAAAAAGTGTTTCAAATTGGAATTTAGAATGTAAATCAGAAAGTTGTTTGGATGATGTTTTTTTTTTCCATTGGGTTTTGTGTTTAAGAGGTAAAATGAGTGAAAATGTAAAATGGAAAGTAGTCAAAAGTAGTTACTTAGCTCTTCTATCAGGTCTAATCTTTAGGGGTTTCTTTTTTGAAAAAGAAAAAAAAAATCCTTTCGTGAAGAAAGTAATAATAAAATTGTACATTTGACTTTTGTGTTTGGAAAACATACATATACTAATAATTGTAGCCCTTACAAATTGCTTCGAAGGAACCTGTGAAAAAAACATTTCATGAAAAGTCACGTTATTCTCGAATTTTAGAACTACGTAATGTTTTATCCTTCTTCTTTAGTATTTATTATTATAAATTTATATATTTAAAATCATAATGTTTGGTATACATTGCTCTTTATTGATATCAGTTTGTATTGAAAAACCATACTTGCTCTTCATCAACACCGCAAATATATTTGTTTTATTTTACAACAAATGTCATGTTTATTATATTTTGGGACAGATGAAGTATTTTTTTAAATACTGTATAATTAATCTCTGATGTAAAATAACTAATTTTAATAAGTGCTGAGGAGATGAAGAATTTTTTACCTGTCAAAAGTAGTTGCTTGTATTTTCTCAAAAAAAAAAAAAAAAGTAGTTGCTTGTAAAATGTTAAGAAATTCAAGCGTTCAAGTTTCAAGCCTCCATCATCAATACGACGACAGTTAGATTGAGACAATATTTTACAAAATATATATATATATATATATCTTCTAAAAAGCGACATAGAAAAATAATGTCAAAAACAAATTGTAGATAACAACAGATTTCACAATTTGAGAGCAGGTTATGTTTATTGGACACTCTGACTACCTTTTTATTATCCATATAATCTTTGCTGAAAAATATTTCTCATCACTTAAAAGAGAGAAACAAATTTAATTAAGAAGTTGACATTTCACGTTTGCGTTTTTCTTGAATGTAAAAGATAGTTTATTTTTCCCTTATCCTTTAAGAAGGGTACATTCCTAGTTCCACTTAGGTAAATAATACTTATTTAATTTGGATTGCACATCACAAAAATCAAAATTAAAAGAAAAAGGTTCAAAAAGCCATGCATTGTATAATTAGTTTCTTCCCGTAACAATGAATAGACCTAAAAAACGCTTGTTATTATTGAATTATTTCAACCTTAAATAATAAATTATAAACAAAAGACAGAAAAAAAAAAGTGCATATATTGCTGGTTTTACATATGGAAAAAAAATTAAAGAAATAAAAAAAGAGAGAGATTTCCGTTGTGGCAAGTAAAAGTAAGCAGTACTTACGGTCTACGGAGCTGATGGAAGCCGGCGGGCGGGGGGGTTGGGGTTGTGTCCTAAATGTCGGCCGCCTAAAGGCACTAAACACGTCCTTCACCCTCGGGATTTTGATTTTTGGGTCATTTTCCATTAAACAATTTTGATTTTATTTGTTCGTTGTCATTTTGCTTACCCAACTTGTGAACGTGCATACCGCAAATCTATATCACAACTTTAATCATACTTATTAGGTCATGTGTTTTTGAAAAATATTCATCATCACCTAATAAAAGTAGTAGTATTACTTCTAACTTCTAAGGGTATCTATATCTTTATAAAGGAATCCATGTTTATATTTTTTTTTCCGTTTTATTTTAACCTTCCACATTTATTATATCATTTCAATTCATTAAAATAAAATATTAAAATGTCAGGGAGAGAATAATTTATTGTCTTATATTTGATGTGCAACCATATTCTTTACAATATTTCTTATACATGACTTTAGTTAGGTTAAAAGGTATTAAAATTGCATCGAAACTATACGGAAAAAAATAACTAGCGAGAAATTTCTCTGAAACTAATAATATTGTATATATGTTAAATTATTGATAGTAATTTGATATGTCAACCGATTAAATGATACACATGCGATTTTATTTTTATTTTTTACATTAAAAATGTCAAAATCTAAAAAAAAAATTACAAATCACCGTAATTCATTTCACCTTGCCATGATAAAGATATTCAAGACCCCAATTGGAAGTCACAGGCTTCAATATGCATAAAACACTCAAGATTCTTCAAACCTAAAAATGGAGGAGGATAAGAAAAAGAATGCCATGGTATTGTTTGAGTTGATACTACTAGAGCTCGAGATCAAATTTTGATACTAACTTTGATGCACTTGTTAATATTTTAATCAAGGCATAATTTCTTCAGCTGTAGCATAACGTTGATTGTTGGAGTTGGTGGACCATAATAACACTCAATTCTTCATCTTCACTTTATTTTATCTCTTTCGTTTTTTTTTTTTTTTTTTTGCGTGTAATCTCTTTTACTTTTTCCTCAAAAACTTTACGCGTGTTAAATATTGTTGGCATCTTAATATTATTGCTGTGATGCATTAGTACATCATTAATTTATTATTATTTCGATTACTCATTAGGCTTGAACTGATTCACACGAATGCTTTAAATTAATACAACTGTCATTACTAATCAATTGTAATTAGTACACATGTTTTTAATTTGTTAGTGAGAAGTTTAATTCATCTGCTTTATTTTTTTGACGACAACTCTCTTTTTTCGTGGTCCCTTTAAGTTGACAGTGTTTATCAAACTTCATTATTGTGGGATAATGGGATTGAGAGTAATTCCCCCCTCACATTATTAACTTCATAACACGTTTATTTCTAAAGATCCGGTCAGTCCAGGTATACTGGGCCTCATTTGAGGGCCCAATTCCATCTACAAGCTTGATAAATTTTTTAGGACTCCAGCAGATTTCATCAATTTCTGTCTTTTTTTCTTTTTTCTTTTTCTTTTTCTTTTTTTTTTTTTTTGGCGCATAAAAACTAATTATTATACACAATGGAGTCTACTGAGAGGAAGTAGCTAATGAAATTCCATCGCCATCTTTCTTTTTTAACAAACTTTTTTTTTTCATATTTGCAAAATTCTATCGGTTAATCTATGATTAAAGATAGAGGAGTCCTTTCCACTCCACCACAATCATTTTGGTTAACATTTTTTCTTAATCAAACTTTACATCCGTTTAAGAATGATGTTAGAGTTCAAAGTGTTCGGATAACTGGTACTGTGTTACATAATCATAGAGTATTATTAATTTTTGTCACTTTATTTCTATGAGTTTTGAGGTTGGCCAAATCTTGACTTACCTCATTGTGGGGTTGGCCGATGGGACGTATATATCCGTAAACTATGTTAGATTGATCATCCAGCTAACAATCAACTGTAATGTTACCCTTAAAAAGGACTTGCAGTTGAAGTTGAGCTCAAAGGATTAATTATTCATCAGCAGCCATTACATGGGTCCATCTTCTTTTGCTAACAACGGGAACAAGAAAGATCAGTAATTTTAAATTGGTGGTTCCATTACATGATAAATTCCCATGATATTCCAACTCCCACAGAATAGGGAATAATATCATGCTAATTTCCACAATATTCCATAAGCATCGATCTGTAAGCCGCGCAACTGCTTGCGGTAATGGGCAAATTGATGCTACCTGAAGACTTGAATTCGTTATAATAATAATAAAAAAAAAAACATTCGTGGCTGGCTGTAACAGACAAATATTAATATTATTAGTACGCATTGCAGCTAGATTATTTGTTTAGTTATATACATATTGCATTTAAGCAATAGTACGATATACAATAAAAACTAAAATGATAACATTTCACTAATGAGACAAATATTGCACAGTAAGCGAGACAATGACATGATCTCTTCATTTTGTAATTCAGTGATGGTAGCAAATGAACAAATTCTTGTTGATCAGAAGTTAACTGCTGAGGCGTTACATTTTTTTTTTTTTCTGGAAGAAAATTTAATCATCAAGGCAAAATAAGGACTGCGACAAATTTTATGATTACATCATGACTATCTAGAATGAGGTGAAGTCCAAGCAGAAACTGAATACAGACTCGTATCTTTCCACCCTAGCCTAAGTGTTCCATCTCCTTGAACAAGGCTATACCCATGAGATGGGGGAAACATATTGAGAATCAGTTGGGCTTGTGCCATAGAATTTGCACTCATCCCAATTTGCACGAATCCATTTCTCAACAGTTCATTCCTCCAATGTTTGAATTTATCCTCTCCACTCCTTGCTGGTCCACCGATAGCCAAAATGTTATTAATCTCTTTGTAAAGAAGGTCATGTTCTACCCGGTGGCGATTCGGGTCATCACTCTTCAAGTAAGCTCCAAGGGAGTCGAAAATGGTGGAATAGTAGTGAAGAGAACCCACAAATCTGTCCAAGAAATTCCCCCCATGAGATATTTCTTGCTCAACCAATGTAATAACCCTAGGCGATATTTCTTGTAAAAGTCTCATTGTCTTCCAATCAGGTCCAGTGGCATCATACATTGAGTGTTGTAACCAATGCACCGCAACAGTTTCACCCCTTCTAATTTGTAACATGGAGACATCCACATCCCCAAATTTCCTCGCAATCGGGTGAAACTCAAAGGACATCCCTAAGCGTTTCGCAAAATTAGATAAATTTTTTCCTGTCTCTATCAGCACTTCAATGGACGTCCCCATTCCCGTCATCCTGACGTGAGGGGGACCTTCCATCCGCGTCGCGAGGATGTGGAACAACGCCGGCCATTGCAAGCCTTGCATGATATCGAGATCAATGATGTGGACCCTTTCGCGACGATGGAATGCCTCAAGGATGGATTGGTTGGAAGTGAAATGCGCGAATTTGATGAAAGGTGAAACGTTGTTGTAGACTTGGAAAGCAGAATGTAACGTTTTGTGGCTAATCAAAGGTGAACAAATCCCTAGCCAAGAATTCACAACCCTACTTGCCATAGCCTTAGAGAAATAAGCCACAATTCTTTCAGCGCAGGATGGACCATAAGGTGTTGCCATTTGAGTTAGCTCAAGTAACATTTTGTGAGCTTCTCCGATATTATCAACCGAAATCGCCACTGCGCATTCCATTAGTATTGTCATGAAGCTCAAACTCTGATCGTCGCCATTAGCCATTAATGGCGACGATCTCTTAGTAGTGCTTATAATTGCATCATCTACGTGATCGTGCTCATCATCATCATCAAGGCACCATTGATGATGCTGATGATCATTATTCCCCGCGTTATGATCGTAACTTCTTCTTGCTGATTTTCTCGGCTTCATCATCAAGTCACCAACAAGGGTTGGAACTATGTTAGTACTATTTTCGTACACCGTTGTTGTCGTTTGAGCCTGCAAGGTGGATGGTGATGATGATGATAACCCGGTTTCCGGTTCCGGGGCTTCGATTATAAGCTGCTTTGTGACATGCTCGATCCACTGAGGAAGTACAAATTCATGATTGGTTTTCTCAGTAATATTATTCATGGGTTTTGAGTAGTTTGGAAATGCAATGTTGGGGTAATCTCCCCATTGTTCATGGGGTGGTTGCATGATGTCAATAGCTCCGCTATGAACAATGTCAAATCCACCACCTTTGAACATAACTGAGAGGAATATTAATAAAATTTGGTGAAGGTGTTATTTGAATTTTTTATATGTATGGAATGTTTGTTACTTATAGTGGAAAGTTGCAGGCCATTGATAAAGTTGCATGGATGAATTGGAAAATGTATGTAAATAAAGAGGAGGAGTATGATTTTGAGCAAAATTTAAGAGTTTATAAAACAAAAATAGTGACCTAGGTAAGCTGATGATTAGGACAGTCTATAATAATGGAGTTAATAGGGTGGCCGGCATAATGGGATAAACGAATGGAGATGAAAGCTAGGTTCCAAGGGAAAAGCCACGTCGATTTGGTAGTGATTTTAACAATTTACTAAGACCAGTAGTTGATACATGCAACGTAATGGTAATGCTAAACTATAAGATAGTTATACTTTCGGGTATACTACTAATTATTTATTTATTTATTGGAAGAGTGAGCTTGTTCATATAATAAAGATCATTAACATAATAATTAATTAATTTCGTCATTTTTCATTAAGATTTGGAATGTTCTAACCATGAGAGTTAAATATTCGTTATTTTATTTGTTCAGTATTCCTGCAAAGGTTGAGCTAAGAAATAAATTATATATTTTATGATCAAGTGTACATTATATAGTGATCTTTTTTGTGTTTGGTTTCAAATTTATTTTATACCTAAATTATTTTTGTTCGCCACGAATTGGCTGATACATAGTTATAATCTTGGCATTATTCTTTTTCTTCTCCTTCGTCAAAGAAAAGGGGGAAGTTGAAACCTTTTTTATGCAATGGTGCTTCGATCATCAAAGGAAAAATGATTGTTGATCACCTACAAATTGAGGAGAATATACATTGTGAATTATGCTTCTAGATATAGATATAGAGTGATCAGAGAGTATAATACAGTAACACAGTTACACATAATAATATATCAGAGTTTGGTTAAACAGATACTTATATATTACACGCAAAATAATCTCCATTAATTAGTTGGTTAATTTAGACTCGAGTTAGATTAACCCTCATCATTCAACTATATATGTGGACTTTTTGTTGACTTGAAGACAGCTACCAGAACTGCAATTCGGTCTCCAGAATAGGAAGCATAGTGGATGCCTGAAACTTCCGTAAATTTTATCAGTTAGTTATTGCCTTCATCGATAAAGAACCCTAACCAAAATCCAGAAAACCAAAACTATCTGGCGCCCCTTGGTATACTAAATAAACAAAAACAAGGGATTCTAAACTTGGAATTATCCGTACGTACTAGTTAAGATCGAATAATAATGAATCATAGGATATCTAGTGTACAATTAATGATTAGTGCAACTTTGATCTAATCAACTGAAACCAGCACAATCTTCCTCTCGTTTATATCAAAGATTTAGCAATGTACGACGCTACCGCCACAATATGAAACTACATTATTAGTTGTAATACTCATTCCGATACGGTCATGAGGCATAAACTAATACAAATCGGAACCTTAATTATAAGACCGAAGAGAGTTTATATCACTAACATCAATTTAGTAGAAATGGACTTTTTGCATGTAGACAAATCACTTTTAAAGTTACGAAATGTTAAATACTATATTTGCCTCATCTAGGGTGGTAATAGTAAGGCAGTAAATTTTATATTTATTTGGTATTATTATTATTTTTTTATTTCAGCGAGAGGAGAAGATGATGGCAACAAGTCACAGAATATTATCCTGCCAAATGGCTTTAGGTGACTGTACAAAACGATATAAATATTTGAGGTACGCAACTCTTTTCTTGTTAGGGATTTGAAATTTTCAACGTCCATGTTCATAACTTCCTATCGTATGTTCTTTTATAATTAAAATTTTTTTTTGAAAACATCCTTGACAAATACTCCCTTCGTCCCATAATTATTGTCCAGTTTGAGTTTTAATTTCTAGTTTAAATTATAATAAAAATAAAATCTCAAACTAGACAATAATTTTGGGACAGAAAAATACTTCATCTATTCCGAGACAGCTATTGTATAAAATAAGAAAGAAAAAAAAGAAAAGAAGACAGCTATTGTATCCTTACAGTGTTCGTGAACAAAAAAAGAAAAAAGGAAAATTTAATCAAGCAGAAAAAATAACTGAAAGTGGAAGAAATGGCAAAAAGGTGTTGGTCCAATTGAGTAAGGCCCATCTGGCATTAACGACTAGAGAACGCACCAGCCCGTGATCCTTCCACTGCAGGGAGCGGGAAGTTTTCACTGCTCTGTGAAGCCAGCCTTGTGCGATTCCCTCCACTTTAGGAGCCCAGTGACCCAGACCTTCGCCCAAACCACAGAGCCCAACTATCTGCTTGGAACGGGCGGGCCAAGTAACAGCACCCTCAAGCCTACCATCTGCGCCATACCAATGTTCCAACAACTCGCAGCCCCCACTTGGGTTACAAGCTTGCGCTACCAAGCTCGGCGATTGAAGCGGCAAAGTGGGAGTATTATATACTGATCATCATTGGCTTCAGTTGTCGATGTGGGATTAACCCCCATATCTCTCTTCAAATTAGTAGTTAGCCTGGGTTATGTCCTCAAAGCGAACAGAACGATGCTTTGCAAACATTGAATATAAAGTTAACCATCCATGAAGTGTTTGCAGCTGTGGCTCTAAAAGCAGTCATCGACAGACTATAACAAGAGTTTCTGCAACTTTCTGACTGCTTTGCTTGTCATTCATCATCTTTGAAGTAACTCACAAAGAATAGACTAATAACAACAAACCTTTTTTTGAAACGCGATAGTGTGTACATGAATGGAACTCCTAAAATCTCAGTTGTTTAAATGTAACAAAAGGATGAGAAATCTTAGATTGCGATGAACAGCGCGATTGTGTCGATTTAGTCCAACTTTGTAAAAATTAAGCAAATGTTTCAATCTATTTATCAGAAAAAGTCGCAACAGAAAAAAGGAACTACTAGACAATGCAAAGCTTGCATATGCAGTATGCAACCTCTGTACAACTTGTAGAGGTTGTGTAAGCTGTATGCAAAAGCTCTATACAAGATATCACAAACAAATCAACAGTCACTATATGAGCCCACTTTGGAGTTGTTGACAGTGTTAACTGTAAACAACATTTTGAGATTTCAAATCTTTATCACATGATAAACCAAAATTCATCTTCACCCTTTTGAGTCTTTTTTAAATTGGCTTGGTGTAAAGAAAACCTGGGATACAACGAAATGTACAAAACAACTTTTAGGAGGAACAAAATTGGTTCTCATTGAATGAAGAAAAAAAGTACATACATCATCATTTCTGATCTCCAAGTGTATACATTTATATCTATTTACAATTCATTTGAAAAGGAATGAGTTATATACAAACAAATGAGTCCAGACATTAGACCCCCAAATCAGAAGGGGGAAATGGTTAACACCAAGGAAACTGAAATGCCTAAAACAAGCAAATTTGAAGGGGTTTTATAGGTATTTCGATATCAAAACTTCTCAAAGAATATTTCACATTCAACAATGTATCTTCAAGTTCCTAAATTTCTGTAGCAGCTTTAAGACAAGTTGAACAACCACCGAATGAGGGTGATTCGGGCGCAATCGGCAGTAGCCCAGTCATTGGACGATGCGAAAGAAATAGAAATATGAACTACAAGGATTTGTATTTTTAATTGAAAAAAAAACGTTAAAAATATAATTTTACATTCGTTGTGTTCTCTTAATTGTTATAAAATATTTTTAAGGTTTTTATTCCAATTAAAAAGACATTCTAGGTGAAACCTAGGACGGAATCAAAATGCCTTATAATAAGGACCGGAGGGAGTAATACATAGTATCAGTCAACCTTTTAGAGATTTTATCATTAAAATTTTTCATTTATAATATGGTTCGAGAGTTTGAAGATTAAATGAATTAATGATAATTATTTTGATTTTAGTTGTAGTTTTAAAAATTTTTTGAGCAAGATCTATACTAGTACATATTTATGGCCCTAATAACATAAAATAAAAATAATTATGTCGAAAAGAAAACTAAATGTGTTGAATATATTCGTGATTTGAAAAAAAATCTCCAAAAAGCAATGATTTTTTTTTTTTGGCAAATTGTATAGAAGATGCATTTAGCAAATGCTTCTTTCTTACCAATTTTTTTTTTGCGTCAAGGTTTTCGTCGGACTTTTGACATTGACAACAAAGTCGACGAACAATATACACCGTCTTATTTTATATTTATATGTTGGGATTATGTATTTAACAATTTTGTTTTTCCAATTTTTCACCTCAGGTTTTTTAGTGTGAGAAATAAGTTTAACGTTCACTAATTTTTATAGTATTTTAGCATATTGTGTAAAAAAAAAAGGGTCAATTTAATACATAAACTTCCCTACTAATTTATATTGTTAAAATCACTTAATTGAGATAAGGAAATCTGTTCAATTTTAATCTAATCTATCGTACCAGTCGACCTTTTAGAGATTATGTTATTAAATTTTTTCATTTACAACATGGAAATCGGGTAGTTTATATTTGTACTATTTTAATACAAATTTGAAAATTCAGTATACATTATTTTATTTGGACAGAAGAAAGAATAACTAACAGACATTTGAATTGAAATATCTCGATACAAATTTCTAAAAGTTACTACAAATGCAACTACAAAAACACTAAAAAATATTTAAATGTTGCATGAAATCAAACGGGCCAGTGAAATAAACTTTTTCTCAAAATATGACCAGCCTCTGGGTGGATGCAAATCATATAGAGATTGGTATGTCTCTGTAACAATGCTTTCCCACTCCCACTGTGAAGGATCAAGCAAGTAAAGTCGGTAGAAACACCAAACTCCAAAACAATCATATATCAACATATTTCCATTGGGAAGTACGCAAGGATGAAAGATCCTATCGAAGACGCGGTAAAAATCTCTCTCGGAAATTCGCCGAGGAAGTTCCGGTAGCGCGGCTTCAACCCAAGTCCCATTTGGCAAGTCATAACGTAAAACCTTATCCAACAGGGTTCGGGACTTCTGCCAAGGCATCGTGATAACCATACTAGGGCCGGAAGTCGTTGAAGTAATCATAATTATGGATGATGGTTCTCGAAGCCCAAACTTTTGGAGTGAGAGCTGTACAGAAGAGGGACCGAGGGTGTGAATAAACTTCTCTTCAGCCACATGGAAACCCTTAATTAGACGTTCATCCCAACTCATCCAACAAATGATCCCACACAAGCACGGCGCACGTGTTGCGAGAATTGATAGCTTCTTGAAACGAAAGGGGCGCAATGTCATGAAGGATCAACTCCGATGGTGAGAATCTCTACGTACGTGATCAAGAAGACGAGGACATATCTTGAGTAACTTGTAATGTTTGTTGACCGGAATCCAAAACCCAACCACGATTCCACATCCCGATAGAAACATATTAGACCATTCACGGTGTTCGTACATCCTTTCATCTGTCGGCCCTGATGAATGACATGATGATCCTGTATCATTTGAGGGCTACTGGTTCCATCCAGGCAGATGTACTTTAAGAACGTACGGTCATACAAGGACAACACACGGGGCTCCGAGCAGAGGAGACATGAGTGATTACCGTTCCGGTAAGTATTGTTGAACCATGGATCCATTATGATGGATCGCCAATCTCGACACACACTTTTAAATCGCATCAGAGATTTTGTCGGAAACTTTCTCAGAATTTCAGCGACTAAATCCTTGGGATTCATCCTATCCATCGGAAGAACACCGTGACCCAAAAAAAAAAAAAATAGCCGACTGATTAAACCATATGTTACCTGGACTCGGATACGGGTGTCGTATCGGGTGCGGAGATCTGAATGTCCGACTCGTCAATATTTTAGAAATCTTGAACATTTTTAGATTAAAATGTCACATCCGACACTCATACCCGCACCAGTGTTGACACGACATGGGTATTCTCTCTAAATAGAAGAGTCCGGATAACATAAATTAAACCTGTCAAGGACGAATAACCGTGGTAGGAGCTTAGGAGGAGGAATATATATAGCAGTATCTACGAAATTATATTTCACCCTTATAAAATATAACTAGATATTTCTGTAAGTTTTTTTTTATAAAAATATAAATACATGCATATCATATGTGTAAGTATGGTAAAATATTAAATATTAAAATTTTGAATAAAGAAAATGTGGTACATGGAAAATAACATATATATATGTATATATATTCTTGGAAAATGAAAATAAAATAAGCTCCGTAATACATGATTTCATTTGCAAATGTATTACTATTTTTTTATTAAGAAAAGAAAAGAATCATTTTTTATTCAAAGAAGAATTATCATGGTGTAATGGCTGGTCAAATTTATCATCAAAATCATGCAACCCTATAACTTTCAGGAATAATTAATTGAAAATAAAATACTAGTTATTAATAATGATTGAATGGTTAGAAATACTCAAATATGAAATTTTCAAACAATTAATAAAGAGATAAGAAGTCAAGACACAGTTGAAATCAAACCGATTAATGGATGAGTTTATCCATTAGATCCGCAGGAAAATTTTATTAAAGTATGAAGAATTATTCAATAATTACACAAAATTTTCTATTTGGCAAGAAAAAACTATTTGGCATTCCCAGCTTGAATTTAGTTCAAGTTGCTCCTCGATTGACATAATCATGTTGTATCGCTGCATTACAGACTTTACGATTTGTGTCTACTAATAATGATTGAAAAAAAAAAGGTTTTATCGCTTGTATTTCAGGCTAGACAATTTGTCTTTTATCAAAATATTTTCCTTTGTGTTCCTTTAACCGTGATAATTATCTGTTAGTAATAAACTCCATTTGAAACATTAAAAAACCAAATTAGTTAATAGGGGTTGAGTAGAATATGAGAAAAACTGATTAAAAAATTTTCTTTGCAAAACACCTTTTAGAACTTTTTTGATAAATAATACCACTGCTAATAGTCCCTATCTCGTCTGCGCTTCTCTTTTCTTTTCCACTACAAATCATAAATTCAGTAATAAAAACCCATGATCAAATTATAAATTAATGATTCATATTTAATCCAATAAAGTATAATCACGTAACACAATTGCATCATGGAATTTGGAACAAACATACGTAAATATACCAAAATCAAATAGTTATTGAAGTCTAAAAAGAATTGACATTTTCCATTTCTAATATGAGTTTACTAAACTTGATGAAATTGGGCAGAAACGATGGTTTTGTTGGAAAAGAATCAATTAGTCAATGAGATGGAAGAGAGGAGGCGGGTACAATACTTGTTAACAATTTATATAATCCAGTCAAATTAAAAGCGATTAATGCTCAAAACAAATTTTCGGTGAATTAAATTAATTCAACGGTGATTTTGGAATTTATTTTGGGAATTATTTTTTTGAATTGTATTTGATTTGACGGGGGGAAAATTTCAGTACATTAATGTTGATTAATCCCGTGTATTAAATTTGATTAGTTCTTATCCGTTGTCAATTCCTAACTTTTCATTTTACACCTAGGTTTTGATAAACTTTTAACTATAGGAAACTTGAAGGACTATTAATATAATTGTTGTAAATATTTTTTGACTCAACCATTAGAAAAATGACACATAGAATTTTATCCTATGTGGCACCTTTAGAATTCTTTTTTATTTTCTCTCTCTGATTTCTCTCTTAGTATAATATATATATATATAGTATAGATAGGAGGAATGTATATTGTTAACAACTTAAAAATCTTATTCCACCCTTGAATCGTTATCAAATCAATTACATCTTTCCAAAACCATGTCTTATATAATAATGACGATCTCTATAAATCAATCCAATCAAATTACAGGTCTTAAGTTCTAATATTTTGAAATTTTTTTAAAAATATCATTTTTTAATTACAACTAATCGTAGCGTATTAATCCATAATAAACTGCAACAGCCAAAATCAAAACCAGAATTTGAGATAGATTTTGGATGTTTTTCCTTGGAGGGGAGGGGGGAAGATTATTTTTCCCATATTTCGTCATTTTAATTTTTAACTATGTTCTAGATTTTTGGCTCCACTATTATCTATGAAAAAAGTAACCTAAAACCGAAGTAGAATTACTACTATACCTAGAGAATTTGACGAGAGAATTTGAAAAATAAAAAAAAGGCAGGAGGACACATGTCAACAACAAAATGTTAATTGGGAGAGAATTTCTGGGTGTGGGAGATCGTTCAAAATTCCCTAGCTGCACGCCTTAAATTTCCCCGACATCTTCATCATCTTCCTTCTTTTTGTGATTTTCAAAGTAAAAAAGCTCTCATGGTTTCATCATAGAAGAAGCATTTTTTATTGCCCTTCTACTGTTTTCCTTCCATCTCCCCGGATTCTGAATCGTCATTTACCGGTACTGAAATCTTTGACCACTTCATAATCTCTGTGTATGTATATATACATCTGGAAAATTGCGGGTTGTTGTTCTATCTTAGCCTTCTTTTGTTGCAAATTGTAATGTGATTCGATATCTTCCAATTGGACGACCTCGTTGGATCTCTTGTCTCTCTGTTCTTGATTACGCCAATCGTATAATTTGTTAAATATGGCGTTTTTGTTGTTGTAAATCAATGAATCTTCTGGGTTTACACTGCAAACTGCAAATTTCGATTTCCTGAGTAATAACAATGTGCAGGAAACATGGGGATTTTATTCGGAAAGAGGATTAGTGATGGTATAATACTACCCATACTATGATACTACTTAGTTGTTAGGAAGTTTTAGCTATAGTTAACGGTTGCTGACTTACCATGCCGCGAAAAGTATTCTGTTTCCGAGTTTCTGCTGTTCTCAATTTTGATTAAGACGGTTCTTATTGAGCTCTTTTTGTTGGTTGCATTCTTGCATCAGGTGGTGGGTGTTTAACGAAAATGTGGAGTTCATCTTCTGAAGATTTGGAATCTTACTTCCCTGTTAGACAGGAATATCAAGCAGAAGTCCCTAAGACCCGCTTCAAAACAAGGGTTAGTGCAGCATTAACTTCTCTCCTTTTGTTTGACATTTTTGTTTTTCAATAGGTGTATGCCAACTGTGATTTGTTAGCTGGATAAAAGTATATGAGTATTAATTGTTGGATCTAGGATTCGTCCAATTATTCCGACTTCATTAACTTGTTTCCAAAAGTTTTCCAACTGGTTTTCAAACATTTTGTGCATTTTCTATCTAATTCTAATTAATGGGAGAAGCTGAAAAGTCGTATATTTTATATAATCAATGTTACCATAAACCGGTGTAATTAGAGTAGAATACAGGAGTTAATGGTCACTTGAAATTTTCTGTGGGTATCTTCATTAGGGTGAGGGTCTTTGTTTCTGCGTTTACTTAACATTTGAATTCATATCTTCTCTTCCGACAATTCTATCAAACGCTTTTGAGATATTCTGTACCTATCTTATAGGTTGGTAAAACTCTTAGTTCAAGAAGGTGGAATGCTGCATTTGATAAAGAGGGCCGTCTGGATATAGCAGGCGTTCTTAGAAGGATTCAGAGAGGGGTAAAGACTATACTTCTGCTTTATTTTGTTTCGGTTTAATCTTCAGACCTGATAAATACTGAATAAACTCGATCAGCCTTGTCGTAAGTTGAGTGTGTAACTTAACTTCTTACAAATGCACTTAAAATGGCACAAACGAAGTGACCAAGATTTAGACTTGAGTTTACCTATTTATCATTCAAAATCAATGTCAAAGTAGTTATTATAGGAATTTTCAGAATTGTGAAGTTTGCTTCTTGATTACATGAGCCTTGTAGCTTATTGTTTTCTTCCTGTAACTTTGGTTATTTACTATAATTGCAAAAGTAGGGCATTCATCCATCAATCAAAGGAGCAGTCTGGGAATTCTTGTTGGGATGTTATCATCCCGATAGCACATTTGAGGAAAGAAATGAACTAAGAACTCGGCGAAGGTAATGAATTATCTAATTTGCAATAATATTATCCAGGCGAGGAATTACTCAACATGTTGATGTTTCAGTAAACAATTTAAAATAAATTGTGTGCTTTTTGCATATGAGAATAGTGAGTCACACGGAACTTTCAATTCGTTCGAATATTGTTTATGCATTATTCTTCCCTGTTGTGCAATCTTTCTGTATGAGTTTCATGTTTTGCTTTTGCTTTTCAAAGTAGATTTCATCTTCATCTTTCTCTTTGCCTCCACACCTCCTGAATTTATTTGATCTTGTTATGTTCAGATGATGCTGCAAATCATGTGTAATTTTACTTTTTAGTTCGTGTATGGATGAATAAGATTTTGGTGCAAATAAATTGATTGAATGCTAATTTGTTATCAGGGAGCAGTATGCTGCATGGAAAGCTGAATGTAAACAGATGGAACCTACTATAGGTAGTGGAAAGTTGCTTACAGAAGCTATAGTATCTGATCCTAGTCAACCATCAGAAGAAGCTTCAGCGAATGGAAATCCACAAGATAATATTGGTGCCATGCCAAGTGATGAGAATCGCGCCGACAAGAAAGTGTATCACTGGAAGGTTGGACTAAATCAAATTGGTCAGTACTCAGATTCGGATTGGTTTTGCATTTTCATTTTTTTTTTTTGTCCTTAATTGTCGTGGGGCAGTGATGCTTAGGTAGTTCCTGGAGATTCCTGATTCCAATTTAAGTTGATTTGACGATGTTGTGTCTGCCTTCTTTACCTATTTAAATAATTACTTCTTAGATGCGAGCTTCATTGCATTGTTATTAATTTACTTTTTGGTTGTTCTGGACATTCTTTGACTTGTTTGGGGCACCATATAGTCCAGTTCTGACTTAGAGATGTGCTACTTTTTTTGTAGTCTACATGGTTTGGAACCATCCCTAAAACATGCTGAAAGATTTTTATGCTGTAGGTCTGGACGTTGTTCGTACAGATCGCATTCTGGTTTTTTATGAAAATCTAGAGAATCAAGCAAGACTTTGGGACGTTCTTGCTGTATATTCTTGGGTTGATGGAGATATTGGTTATGTTCAAGGTACATTATGGTCATTTCTCGTACTTTGTATTACAATCTTTTAAATCTTATACTGTTTTTGTTTGCTTTTGTGAGCAGGAATGAGCGATATATGTTCTCCAATAGTTATTCTTCTAGAAAACGAAGCAGATGCCTTTTGGTGCTTTGAGCGGGCAATGCGCAGACTGGTATTCCATCTTTACCCTGCTGCAATATGTCATGTGCTTTATCTTGAATGCTTTTCTTTTCTTGTTTCGCAATTTGTTATGGAAGTCCTCGACACTTAAGTTTGGACAGTGAAGGCTACAGGAATCAATGTGTGCCAAATCCCATTTCACGGTTTATATGCAAATTCTGAAAAAGATTGGTGTTTTGCTGCTCTTTGTTTGCTTAGTGGATTTTCAAATCATGTATTTTGTTCTTTTTTGTGTTTGGACAGAGGGAAAATTTTAGGTGCAGTGCAACTTCTATGGGAGTCCAATCTCAGCTGGGTACTCTCGCTCAAATCATTAAAGCAATTGATCCGAAGCTACACCAGCATCTTGGTATTGGAAACTGATTCTTTCTGAACACTTCCCACTTTCTTCTAGGTCTTGCTGTGAACTTGAGTACCCAAATAAGTACTTTGCATGATAGGTCTTAAGTTTTATATGCTGTGAAGATATTTGAAAGGTTTCTGAAGCAACACATGTCATATAGCTTGCTGGGATTTCTAAGATACAGACTGCAGAGGTTATGAGACAAAGTAACTAATTATGTTATGAGTGAAACTACAGAGGTTATATACCTACTGCTATATGTAGGTGCAGAAAATTCATTTTCTTGTTTCTTTTTCATCACGACTTTAAGAGTGAAACTTATCATGGCAGTTTATAGGAAGTTCAGAAATGCATATTACATAAGAAAAAGACTGATTTTTTGTGCTTAAAGGTCTTACTTCTCTATTCTTTTCAGTTTTGTCTGTCACTCTGCCACAGTTACTCTGTGTTGCCTGTCTGTATTCCAATGTTGTGGAAACTTTGTGCCCTTGCTTTGGTTTATGGAACTGGCTTGTTTACTCTCTCCCCCTATATTATCACTTCTCTTCCTATTTGATCTTTTGGCAGAGGATCTAGATGGTGGGGAGTATTTATTTGCATTTCGAATGCTGATGGTACTGTTTAGGAGAGAGTTCTCATTTGTTGATTCACTTTATCTATGGGAGGTAAGGAGCTAACTGCACATTTTGCTATCTTAGAAAATTCACTGGTCAAAATAGAGTTCCTGTTCTAGACTAGCTGGCATTGCATTTTAGCCGCTGGAACCCAATATTTTGTTTTGTGAATGACTCAGGATTTTGGCACTTGTTGACGTATTTCTTAAGAAAAATGTGTCGGAGACTTCTGATTTGGAATTGTTTCTTGCTGTTATGGATATAGGTGATGTGGGCCATGGAATACAACCCCAATATATATGTACAATACGAGGAATCTCGAGACTTAGTTTCCAATGACAGTAACCATGATGGTCAAAAGATCAATAGTAAGCTGTTAAAGCAGTATGGCAAATTTGAGCGGAAAAATGTGGAAACTGGATGGACAGAGCAGAAAAGTGCTCTTGCTGTCTTTCTGGTAGCTAGTGTACTGGAGAACAAGAATAAGCGACTTCTCAAAGAGGCCAAGGGTTTAGACGATGTTGTTCAGGTACAGAACAGCGTATATCTCTTTCGTTTTCATGTCTACTTAGTACCAATCTTTGACATCCTAGGCTTCAACTGTCTCTAGATATTGGGAGAACTAACTGGAAACTTGGATGCAAAAAAGGCTTTGAAGGAGGCGCTGAAAATTCATAGGAAGTATTTGAAGGCAAGCTTCATTCTTAATGCTTTCAGACTATATCTCTCGGTGCCAGCTTTTCCCCAAGGTTTCTTACTGCTCTTTGTTTTTGTAGGCCAAGAAATCATAGCCGTTGGTAGCTTTGCTGTTCTGTCACCCGAGTGACCTTTCCTCATTGCCTCCTGCACCTGTGTTTATACTACCCGGTGGTGCAAGTTATTCTTTGATTTTCTTCCGACACCCGTTTTTTTTCTTTCGAGATTTTCCTGGTTGTAATTACATTGAGATTGTACATAAAGTTTTGACCGTAACTTAGCGTGGAAAAAATCCACTATTTCTTATCCCATTCATTTGTAATAGTGTAATACCATTTGCATTTTCTTGTCGGTTTTTTGCTTGAACGTGTAGACGTGTAGTGTGTTGGTTTGAATCATGCAATGTATTGGCCGTGAAACATGCAATTTCTAGCTGGAAAAATGTTTTATAAACTAAGGCGACATTGTTTTTTTTTTTTTTTCTTGGGTTTCTTCTTGGTGTTGGGTATTAAGGTTTGCACAAGTACTTATGCCGTTGTTTTTTTTTTTTTTTTTTTATGTATTTGGCCATGGAATTGCAAGTACATCCTCCTTACATTTATATTGCCAAAAGGATGAATAATTGATCCAAAAACAATTTGAGCAGTGTGAATTCTAACATATAGAAACCCCCGCAGAATTGTTCTGATATTTGATGGCTGAACAAGGAACATTTTTTTTTTCCCTTTTTTTGAAACAAAGATATATAGTTTTAATCTCAGTTTAAATGGAGATTAGTGTGAGAATATGAGTACACTAGACAATAATGTAAAATTTTTTAAATAAATAATTTTGGGATAAAATCTTTGAGAATCTAGGACTAAAACTAATGGTAAAATTTGCGAAATGCTATTCCCAGTAACCAAAATTAAAAAAAAAAATAAAAATACTACAACGTTAATTTGATGATGTAATAATACGGGTAAAAGAAAAATAGTCAAGGAAGAAAATCCAAAAGAGAACTGCTTTTGACCAGAAATCAAGAAAGAATCAGATTACAGAAGAAAAAATAGTTCCGTCGTCTTCTCCGTGACAGTTGCACACCGTATCTTATATATATATAGAGAGAGCACAGATTTTTTACAGCGTCTTCCCAAAGCAAACCCAGAAAAAATATCCATCACTTTCCTCTGCTGGAACTAAAGGTGCGTTTTAGATCTCAAGTTGCGAATTTTGGCATCCAATTTTAGCTTGATTTTTGTTGAGATTGGTATCAGATTCCATTCCAGCGCCGTAATTGCATTGGTTTTAGATGATCGTTCGTATGTTCTCAGCATTGATTTCTGCACGATTTGGTTGTTCTTCTCTTACTAAAAGTTATCGACTTTGGAATTGCTCTGCTGTTTTTGGATGTCAATTGAACTGATCAGTTTACTTTTAATGTTCATTTTTTCTGCTCGGTTTGATTAAAGATTCACTGTAGCTTCAATTCTCATGATCTAGTGAGTTATTCATTGATTGGATTACTATCTTCCTCGTATCATATGTTTGCTGAATAGATCATCATCTGATTCGCCTCGCCCTTTCTTGCCGCGGGAATATAATCCTCGTTGTTCATATCAGTATTCGATTTGATCTGTTTAGATGATCTCACACACATCACTAGTTGTTGTTGATGCTTTACTGATATTTTTACTATACGGAATTGGATTAATTAGAGAAAATGCTGTGGGGATGTAAGGGTTCTAAGTTTGGCGCTTTGATGCAGTGACCGAAAGGCAAAAATGGAAGGGACCACGGTGTTTACACCTGCTTTAGACGGTATGAAGCATGTCAAGTCTGAACAAGGAGAAATGCTTACAAAGCCCTTTTTGGAAGTCTGCAAGCTCATTTTACCTGTTATAGGTTGGTATATAGTTCGATGTCTGAGCTTTGTGTTATCTGTAACTGTTGGATTTAATTATTCACCTTTTGGATCAAAAGAGAGACTTTCTTTGTTTCTTGTTCATTTGAAGTAGGAGGCAATCCATCGGCAAGAAAATAAAAGGTCTAGGTTGAACCGGCATGATTCTTTCAAGCTTATCAATCTTGCTGCATTCTCATAATATTGTTGGCAGTAGTCACTCACAGTTTATTTTTATACATCGAGTCACCTGTTTTAGACACAGATTGCCAACCATTTTGCTCAAATTTGTTCCAAGATGATGACTTGCCGGAGACATTTTGGGCCGTTCATAATTTGTTTTGTATTTTATGTCAGAAAAATTTGGAGCTGCTCTGGCACTTGTCAAATCTGATATTGGCGGTAACATATCGGTAAGACTTGGAAAATTTTATGCACATTATCATCTTTCTCAGTGACTGAAGTTGCCAACCTTCTTGTTGTTTTCGTGCTAAAAGCTTCGTGCAATATGGGCAAATCAGCCTGTCAGACCAGGTTCTTATATTCCAGTACCATGAAATTAATGCTAGAACTAGAAAGGATCCTGTAAACAACCCAGAGTTGCACTGTCCTCCTTGCAACTGTCAAAATATCGGGCCATGTGTTAAACCTTATACATTTTAAATGAAGAGTCTTTACTTTAAACAGTCTCCTAGAACTTTGTTAGGATTTTCTATATCACTGATTTTAGAAGAGAAAATAGAATGGATCTCTCTTTCTAACTTTTATTTACATTCAGGAACTGAATTCTCTGACACTGTATTCATGTTTCTTTATGTGTAGAGGCTAGAAACCAAGTATTTGTCCGATCCAGCTCAATTTAGTCAGTTGTATAGCTTTGTACAAGTAGAGGTTGCAGCTAAGACAGCAAAAGGCTCATCCAGTTGCACTAATGGTCTTCTTTGGTTGACAAGGTAATTTATGTTCTTTGCACTTTCCATCTTCTTCCTTAGCCAAGCTAAAAGGTATTTTTTCAGTACTTGTAAGTCTTTCAATTGATTTACCCTGATATTAGCCTGCTGACTCATGGCTTTTATTATAAGTTTATACTTCTTTATTAAAGTGTTTATTGGTTCACTATCCAGGGCCATGGATTTCCTAGTGGCATTGTTCCGTGATTTAGTGGATCACCCAGACTGGACCATGTCTCAGGCTTGCACTGATTCCTACACCAAAACATTGAAAAAGTGGCATGGATGGCTTGCAAGTTCCAGTTGTACGGTAAAATATCTTACTGCTTCTCAACATATACATTAATTTACTTGATGTGGCTAATCATCTTTTTCTTTCGTGATGCATCCATTTGCAGCTCGCTATGAAGCTTGCTCCGGATAGGCAGAAGTTTATGGATGTGATAGGTGGCACTGGCGATGTCGTTGCCGATATGGAAAAGTTCTGCAGTACCTTTTCACCCTTACTGGAGGAAAACCACAAATTCTTGGTAAGAATCCTTTGGGACGATGCGCCTGTTGTTGACAGGATTTCTCTCATCTGTTTGTTACCTTAACATTTTTCCAGTGGTAATTAGCTTTTATCTCATGATATAAGTGTTCTTTGCTAACAGGCTAGCGTTGGATTGGATGATCTCAAAGCATCTTAAAGCTCAGGAGTCAGGATGAAACCAGTTGTGGCCTTGTGGGATCTGCATCCATATGAAAAGTGCTCTACCTTTTAGTTTTGCAAATTTTCTCCATCAAAATCTTCTTTTATCTCCGCGCAAGATTTGCCCTTGTGTTACTTGCTCTGATGATACTTATCTTAGTAGGGGACTAGGATAATTTTCTTCATTAGGTGGATGTTGCATATTTGATCTTCTGGGAGAGATGAGTTTTCTCCTGGTTATGATTTGTATCAAAATAATTTATTACTTGTACTCGTATGTGGTAATCTTTCCTTTTAAAGAAAAGGGGACATCAGTTGTGACGCTGGCTGTAACGCAAAGTGCGCTCGATAATTTTGGTCCCAGTGTGTTCATATTTTCTCATTTCAATTGACGTAGTAAAGTTTGAAGAATTTACTTAATATTGCTTTGTTGAATTGCGTATGATGACCGAAGCTTAACCTTGAGCCCAAATAGGTGGGTTTAACTCCGGTTAGTTGTAGTGGTAAGCGGTCTGACTTTAACGGCTTTTGGCAACAGTTATATATTCTTCAATTTTCTCCATCGGCTGGATTGGATGTTTAACACGAAAATACGAAATTGGGAACACCACCGAATAAATCCATATTGTAGCTGTTCCAATTTCCGCTTCTTTTCCAAAATTACATATAAAGTATTTTAGGGGAGGTAACGGTGATCGGTTCCACGGGGAGTTAGGGACAATGGATATAGGGCTTCGGATAAGGAAAAATTCAGCCGGAAATATCGAGATTCCAATCAGGATCACAATAAGATCGGTGGGAAATTAGACGATCAGGACAATTCGGAGGATTTGATGTGTGTGTGTGTGTGGGGGGGGGGGGGGGGGGAGTCATAAAGAGAGCTAGGGTTTTGGATGGATGGGGATGAGAAGAAGATTCCTTTGTTGAACAGGGCTTCTTCTAGTTCAGGGAAACTTGCAACTGCTTTTGCTGCTTCAGAAGCAGTACAGAATCCAGAGACGCAGCTGCTGAACGGGAACAAGCTCATATCGACAGAAATCTGGCGCGAGAACTGACTCCTGCTGAGCGCCAGCGAGAAGAAAGACCGGAAACTCTTTGACCAGCACTCGGAATAAAGCAAAGGCATCAGTGTTGTGGTTGTGGAAGGCTGTCCCAAATCAATTAAGAGATATGATCAACTCATGCTAAGGCCTATAGATTGGGCTGCGCCGATGAAAAATGAAGACGGCGAAGATGTCCGTTCCCCTGCCAACAAGTGCACATTGGTGTGGCAGGGATCATCTCTCTATTTAGCCACGGTCTCTTTTTTCTTTTTCTTTTTTTTTTGAGAAAGATTTAGCACTGTCTTGATAAATCTTATGGGGATGATCATCTTCTCCCTTTCTTTGTTTTCCTTCATTATTAAATGTTGGCTAGCTATACTACTTCCGTCCCATAATTATTGTCCAGTTTAAGTTTTTATTTTTAGTTCAAATTGTACTAAAAGTGAAATCTCAAAGTGGACAATAATTTTGGGACGGAGGGAGTATTACATTTCCTACCACAATGCAATGACATCTATTCCACCTTTTAATATAGTACAAGTGGTTTAATCTTTCAAGCATTCACTGTCTCATTTTTCTCAGCTCAGTTTAATTTCTTTTCTGATTGTATATCTTCTTGGATTGGATTAAGACTATTGGCTGAGATGTACCACATTTATAAGCCTGAACTTTCTTAAAGAAAAGAAGAAAACAAAAATTCATCGAGTGTCAATTTTCGACACGAAAATATGATTCTAAACACAACAGCACATGATATATAACAAATTCATAATAAAATTTAGACAACAATTTTCAGAAACAACACGGTATGTTACTATGTAATATATATACCGTACAAATGATACAGAAATTCATAAAACGATAACCTCAACTTACAACCCTATGAAATTGAAGTTAAGTAAAGCGGGCATATCACCTAAGTTATAATGTCTCACAGAAACATGCACAATTGTTGAACAAAATAGGACCAGTAGTACCACTATTTGTTTTGCCAGGCCTACATAGTTATAACCCTATTTCTCTGTTTTTTTTTTTTTTTTGATTTACCTTTTTCTTTTGTTTTTGTAACACACAGTCCAATATTCCTACATTAGTCATGGTAGTAGTTATTAAAATTGCTTGTTTACTTTATTTTTCCCTTGAGAATTTTCAAATTTGTTTTTCTCTTAAGAAACGAAAAGAAATAAGTAAAACAGAAATCAGAGTAGTGGCTCCTAAAATTTCGAATAGCGTCTGGTATCGATTAACGGATAATAGGGAGGAAGCATGCATTGCCATTGAGCCAACGAGAGATTTGCTTTTAACAGCATTTTCCCCTGCAACTGTTTAAGCTCTTTTCTCACCATTGACTCCCCTCCCATAATTCCACCATTTCAAATGTTTAATTAATTTAACCTTTTTCCTTAAAACACAACCCACATTTTAATTTGTTTCCGCCATTGCCAGATTTTCTTCTTCTTTCTTTCTTCCTTTTTTCACCCCACATTCCCCTGCATTATTCAATCCAGTGCGTGTGTGCGTGTTTCCTTCCTACCTGAGGGGAAATCTTTCCTATCAGGTGTCCCATAAGATTTGCTTTCATGGATTGATGAGTCCATGGGGCAGTACATTAATGAATTCTCTTCTGATTGATCATCAACACAAGGAGATAATAATGCCATATTGTTTGTTGAATCGTTTCTAAAGAAAAATTTTATTAAAAAAAAAAAAACAGGGCAAGGATGTCGACCAAGATGAAAGGCCTTCTCAAGGGCCTTAGATACATATCCCAGATTTTTGGTTAGTTTACAAATTACTCAACTTTGCATAATTTACCCAAATGGGTATGAAAATTCATCATTTTTATATCAATGTATATACAAATGCGATGCAGATGAAGAGAAAGAACAGGAAATGGAAATTGGTTTCCCCACAGATGTAAAGCACGTTGCTCATATTGGTTGGGATGGTCCATCAGTTGATTCGCCTAGCTGGGTATCCATCCCTTTTTCTCTTCTATTTGATCAAACAACATGGTTCTCAATCTTCTTCTTCAATGTCCAATTTAATTTAGAGTTCTGGATTGGTGATTGGAAATTTTGCCACAATTAGCCCGAAGTAAGTTGTTAAAATGTTGCCTCTGCTTTCTGATTCTGTGCAGATGAAAGAATTTAAATCACCAACATCATTTCAATCAGCACCTTTGGGAATGCCTGGAGATCCCAAAGAGAATCCTGAAATTAAATGGGTTTCTGAAGGTTTTTTCCCCACTCCAGCTTTTTCTTCTCTTAATAATAATACCAAAAAGCTGAATTTTCCATATAACATCTCTGTTTTTATGGCTGGGTGTTAGATGGAAAGAGTGGGCGAGGTAAGAACAAAGATCAATCGGAAGGAGCGAAATCATCACGACGCAATTCCAGCACCGATTCATCTGATTCCCCCAAGAAAGAACGATCAAGGCATTCAAGAAAGCATCATTCAAAGGACTCAGCTGAAGGTGGTAAATCCAGTAGGCAAATCCAGGACCCGGGTCTTGGTTCTGATTCTCCCGCTAGAAACTTACCAGACATCCCAAAAAGATCGCGAAGAAAGAAGTCAAAGGATTCTATGAGTGCTGGTGGATCAGGGTCGGTAAGATCAAGAGTGAGAAGTGGTGGTGGAGACGGTGGTTCCAATACATCGGAATCCGGTTCTACTCATTCAGGACAACTTAAACCCAAGAAAAAAGATGATCTTTCTCAAAGCTCCAGTTTGAAACCGGATATAGAAGAGGAAGAGAAGGAAATTAGTGGCATTTTTTAGAATGTGCTTTTTTCCTTCTCGGGTTTAATCTTGACATTGATTTGGGTAGATAGAGACATACTCAACTGAAACAAAAGTTTTCCCTTTTGATGTTCATAGATTCTTTAGTAGTGTATACGATATCGTTCATTTTTTATATGACAATCATTGTAGAGTTTTTAGCTTTTTTTTTTTTTGTGAAGCTTTGAGTTATATTGCTGATCTCATTAGTACAGCAATTGTATGATGATCAGACGAAAAGAATGCTTTAATGTTTCTGTATTCCCCCCTGATTTTCATTCAAACAGTCTGCAGAGAGTATATAAACCGCATCTCTAAGAATGATTCTAGGGAGATCAAATTCCAGAAAAATGTATATATTGAAACAGAACATGGTACATCACTTTCACTTCATAGAGTCAAAAGAATTGCAGTAAGTTGTAATTTGAACTGTTGGAACAAAAAGTAGCTCTTGTAGTATTAGCAGTAAACCTCAATTACAGTTCAGCTCATCAGAGACAAAATATGTTAACTTTCAACTGATGCTACACATGGGTGGGGTTGAGGGTCAAAAAGTTTCATATCAACAATGCTGTTTTTACTACCAACTCACTCTTTCTGAGCAGACCTACAAGGAAAACAGGAGTAAAAACCCAATAGATACCAGAAGCCATAAATGAGAATTATGGGCTTGAGGCGCAGAATCCCCATGGAAGATGGCATATTGGGGCACAATTGGCTTCTTGTTGCATAACTTCAGTTGAACCAAGCTAGTTGTTGCAACACTGAATTGATTAGACTTCAGCTCATCTTCAACGCAGAGTTCTGGGTTACCCTGCAACTTCAGCTTCGTCCCAATTTGAGCCACAAAGTTTGCAGTGAAAGGAACTTTACCACTCAAATTGTTGTTCTCGAAGTTCAATTCGTTCACAGACTCCAATGAACTAAATTCTTCAGGCACTGTCCCTTCCAGCTTGTTGTTATCAAGCCCAAGGTAACACAGATTTCTCAAATTCACAGCCATTGAAGCAGGGATACTTCCGACAAGACCATTGTTCGAGAGCCCCAGACCCAAAATACTCCCCAGATTTTTCCATATTTCTGGAATACGCCCTCCCAGGAAATTCCCATTCAAGTACACTTCCTTCAAACTGGACATTTCTCCCAAGAACAGAGGCACACCGAAGTTGCCAAAACGATTGTAACTCAGATCCAAAAACTCGAGGCTCTTTAAAGCCTTTAGACTTTCTGGGATTTCACCAGAGAACCCATTAAAGCTCAGGTCAAGCTTCAATAATTCAGTGGACCCATTTCCCAATGTTCCAGGAACATTGCCCACCAGCTGATTTTGACTCAAATCAAGAACCTTCAGATTCTTCAACTTTCCAAAATTAACAAAAACCTCACCAGAAAAATTATTCCTCGAAAGCGTGAGCTGCTCCAGGCCTGTTAAATCCTCAATCCCTACTGGGATTTTTCCACCAACATTAGTCCCTGTGAGAATCAGCTTCCTCACGCTTTTTAAGTTACTGATATTTCTGCCGATAGACCCAACCAGAGATGGGTTTTCAATGAACACAAGATCTTCCAGAGAAGACCCAAGAGACGAAAAATCAGGGAACGACACGCTTTTTCCATTGAAGCATCTGTAGAAGAATAGCTTTGTGAGGTGCGTAAAGCGTGAAAAAAGCGAACCGTTAAGTGTGGCATTCGGGGCGCATAGTGGGTTTGGTGAATAGTCCGAAACGTAACCGAAACTGAGCTCCGTGATATGCGCAGAAACACCACCTTGATCGTCATCTAAGTAATCGCATACGACGCCGTGAGGGGCTGATGAACAGAAATCGTCCGGGAAGACTGACCGCCATGGAACCGCCGAGTTTATGGATTCCAGAACTCCGTACACCGCCTCTTGCTCCGCCTTGTTAAGCGGCGGTTGCGCAACCACGAAACCAAACAGGAAAACACAGAACACCAGCGTGAGGACAAAATTTCTCGTAGCCATTAACGTTTTTAACCAGCTGTGTTTCTAAGAAGATGGCTGGAAACTGGAAAGGTTGAAACTTTATGGGGTGTGGTGAAAGGTGAAAGCTACCAGTGTGTGAGTATGTGAGAGAGAGAAGGGGAGAAAGAAACAGCAGAAAGTAAACTGGAATGAAGATTGATGGAGGGAGGAAAGGGTTATTAATATAGGGAAAGGGATTGAAAGGGGAAGACTAGACTAAAAATAATACTATGAGAAAGGATGTTTGTCTTCATTCTTCAAATCTGTTTGAAAGATGAAAGAGAGAAATAAAAGGTAAAAAGAAATCAAAAAAGGACAAAAGGGTTCAGAGGTTTTTTTGCTTTAATTCAGAACTCAGTCCTGTCTCACTCTCTTTCTCTTTCTTTTACCTATCTCTACTACCATAGGCCACTCTTTGTCTTTTGTTAGATGAAACAGAGTACAGCAGCAGAGTTCAGAGGAAAAAGCAGTACTAATAACTACTACCACTGTGTGAGTATGTGTAAATATATATGTGCCGAAAGAAAAGGTGGAATTATCATGGTCATGAGTCATGTGAGAGATGCCATTGTGGTTTTCATTTCATCAATTCATCTCCTAAATGTTTTTGGAGTGTTGACTGAGGATTCGTCATGTTTTTTGCATGTTTTTGTGCTAAAAAAGCAAGGCACAGAAAGTTTGCTGTTATGGTGTTTCCCAGGTAATAAAAAACTCTACGTTTTTAATTTTCCCATTCAGAGCCATCGCGACAAATATCTTTTGAATTTGAGATTTAGTTTGTGAATTTATTGTGCAGGATTAGGAGTTGCATTGACATGACATTTCACAGTCGACGGATCTTCGTGGATTTGTACATGATTTTTTAGCATGAAATTAGTCAACCATACTTGTCATATAGTAAACAATCATCCTTTGTTACATTGATACATGCGACACACAAACAATGTAATGTACAAATTACTTCACTTGCTAACATACAAGTTGCAAATAATTTGATTTATCGAGAGATATTTTTAACGTGTACAACCTATTCAACTGCATTCTAATGATTTTATTGTCTTTGTATTATGCATAATCATAAGAAAGACTATTTAACCTGTTAAACAAGACAATTATTTTAAAAGTAAAAGAATGTGTAAATAACATAATTATTGGCAAAACGTGGATGGTGACTGGTGAGACTAAAGAATAATTCATCAAAAAATGTTTCAAAAAAAAAAAAAAATCAAAGTGAGAATAATATCCCAGGTTCTTATGATCCCATCAAATACTGTGTGGGAATCCATGATTAGTTTGTTCATGATGCGACAAACTTATGAGGATTAGACAGCTAAAAGCACAGTAATTAGCTTATATAGCTCCATGAACTAACAACCATCATTCATGCATGCATATGTCGGAATCAAGGAATGCATCATTAATCGCCTTCAATTTCAGTCCGATCTCGACGCCACGCCGAAATTATCCAACGGCCATGATTCCCATAATCACCCACTTTTCTTTTTTCCCTGACTTTTAATCCTTTTAATAATTACACTGTAAACAAAATAGAAGTCTCAACTTTTACTAGCTAGCTACTACTACTAGCTAGGCAAGAAATGTAAAGCAGCTGTTTTTTTTTAAAAAAAAGAAAAATGGGTTAAAAAGTAAAAGAAAAGGTCCCCCACTGGAAAACTGGAAAGCAAAACAGCAAATGAACCTGCGGACAAATGCTATTACGATCGACCGTCAAAAAGCCGACAGGTGAGTCGCCGGCAGCCGCCGACTTGTCGCCCCTCCCAGAATTTGTCCTTTCATCGAAAGCGACGCCTAAGTCCTAACTCAATCCTATAATTAGGGTACTTCCCCCAAAATTAAGTTCAGCATATACGTGACACGTGGCCGTATCCCACTGGATAAGGAATAACATTTCCGGAAATGACACGACATGCGAATTCCTTTTCCAGCAAATTAGTCCAATTCCAATGTTACATTACATATTCCCCCGCCCAAACCCGAATAAATGATTCGGATCCACTTTGTGTGGCTTTTGAATTTTACCATTTTGATTTTGAAATCTTTGACTGGATTGGATGGAATTGTCTGATGGCTTAGAAAGTGTAACATTAGCAAGAATCAAAGTCAAATGAGCGGTAAAAAAAAAAAAGCTGGAAAATGGCTGTTGGGGTGAAAAAAGGACATTTGTACAAGTCAGTTGTGAGGGCCAAACAGTGTGTAAGGTGGCTTGCCCGTGAAGTTAGCTTACACTTGTTGCAGTTTATGCCATGTGAAATAGCAGCACTATTTGGTTTTATTACGGCTCTTTTTTACTGCAAGTAAAAAAGTTGTGTCTTGAATTTGTCAAAAGTAATAAATTGTTTGTCTTTGATCTTTAATGTATATGTATTTGTTGGGTTGAATTTGATCAACAAGAGGAACTTTATTTTTGGATCAAATTGTTTTCCAGTTGTTTGTTAGGCCCATTGAAAGAAGTGCCGGAGCCATAGTGGCCAGTGGGAGATAAAGATTAAGGGCTTGTTTGTCCAACACTTATTTTGCATTTTTTTCTTATTTTACCTCTTAAAATATCTCTCAAACATAAATCTCAAAACTATCCAAACAAATTTTTAATTTATCTTTTAAAAAATATTTTAAAAATTATTTTTACACAATTTTCATCCACCACCACCGGACCACCTTTACCACCACCTGCCGCCACCGGACCGCCCACTGGCGACCGGCCGCCGGTGGTCCGGCAGTGGCGCTGATGGTGGAGATAGTTCGGTGGTGATCTAAAAATATTATTAGTTTATTTAAAATATCACCCAAATAATTTTTTAAATTTTATCTGAAACCATATTTTAAATCACATCTCAAACTCAAATCAAAAACCAAAACAAAAACTAAAACAAAATGTTGGCTAAACAAGTTCACACATTTGGAAACAAAGTTATCCTTAAAGTATTGTTCAGTTTATTTGAAATAAAAATAAAAATTCAAACTATATAATAATTTCGGGGTTGAAGAAATATATGAAACATATTCTATATCAAACAAATAACTAGCATTGAATTTTGAGTAACTTTTATAGCCTTATCATTGTCTTAAAATTTGTCTTTTTGAGAAACTAACTTTGTTGTCGATTGTATAGTGGAATTAGTTTCTCGGAAGAGATTGGACGATAATTGAAACATGACTTCATGGGTATTTTTAATACTCGTAAAGCATTATTCCCTCCGTCCCATAATTATTGTCTACTTTGCCCAAAAAATTTTGTCCCAAAATTATTATCTAATTTAACTTTTTATGGATCAAGTTACACATTTGTCCTTAGTAAAAAATATTATCCATAAAATCTTAGTGGTTAAACAATTACTTATATATGGGTATATTCAGTTGTTTAAGGTAAAATATAGTTAAGTTTGATAAAAAATAAAATCTTTCATTTTAGTAAAATTGGACAATAATTATGGGACGGAGGGAGTATAATTTATTGTATTTATGCTCCGACCTCTTTCATTGTAAAAAAAAATAGATTTGCCCATTTAATATTTATTATGTAAATGGAAATAATAAAATAAAAATCCACTTATTCTCAACAGTTCAGTGATCTGGGATTTTTTATTTTAATTTCTTCTTTTTTTGTTTCCGTGTCTTACTATGTTCTTCCATCACAATCTTCACTTTTCCTTTTCTATTCTTGTGGACCAGATTTTGGTGTATTTTCATTCTATTGTTTTGTGGTTTTTAGTGCATTTTGTTGCATACGTTGATGACTCCGAATCTTTTGGTATGAAATGAAAAGTGACTAAATTTGAAACGTTTACTATTAAAATATCACATTTAATCTAATTATTACAATGACAATACTAGATATAGTAAAAAACACATCGTGAAAACAAATAGCCACTAAGGTATATTCTTCTTTTTAATACATACCGTATTCCCTCCATTCTAAAATAAATGTGGTTTTAGCAAAAAATAGAAATTCTAAAATAAATGAGCTCGATGGACTTTTTGTCCAAAATTTTCAAAACTTACACTTAAAAGAAATATGGTATTATTGACAAATATTTATTTTAATAGGTGTAGTTGATGATATTCTAATAAATTACTTACCAATATAAGTGTTTTTTAAATTATGTGCAAGTTATCTAAAGTCAATTATTATAGAAGGGGCGAAGTATTCTGATTCATTTATTTGGTTAGTACTTTATAATACAGATTTTATTTCTTCAAAATTTTATTAAACTAAATAACATTGATTTTACTTTCTGATACACTTTTTCTGGGCTAAAACATATTTATATTGATTTTCACTGCTAAAAGTTTCCTAAAATTGTTATTAAACTAAAATAACGATGCAAAAAGTAAATTATGAAAATGAAAATTGTGGAGGATGAATATACGTGCTCACTATATGCATAGAAAGTAACTAAAAAAGTGTTATACAAAATCTAGAGCCTTATTTTTCACATGCTATAAATAAATATATATTTATTTAGTTAAATAGACTGAAAGTGAAAGGAAGAAAAACCAAAAAAAAAAAAGAAAAAATAAAAAGAAAAGAAAAATAAAAGGAGAAGAAAAGAATCGAATTCGTATTTTATCTACTAGTTGCTTTTTCTTTTCGGGTTAATTAACTCGAAAATTAAACCGAAAGTCAAAAGATAGGCGAAACCAAAAAAGAATCCGAAAGCGCAGGCTGCTTCCACAAAGAACTTCTTCCCCATTTGAAACAGGTAATTTACGCGGGTAATATACCGCCGAATCACAGGAAAAAAATTTGCGAGAAATCCAATCCCTAGAAACCACCATAATTCAAAAGGCTCCCTTCCCCCCAATTGATGATTACGTCAGGCTGAGGAAGATATGGCGATGGCGGGTTTGTACAGGCGTATCCTCCCTTCTCCTCCTGCCATTGATTTTGCTTCCGTCGAGGGAAAGGTATTATTATTACCGCCGGTTTCAATTTTGTTTTTGTGGTTTTTCCTCCTTTTTTGAACCAGCTTATTGTCTCTACTGAATTTATATAGATTGTTGGTAGTTGGTTGGGTGATGTTAAATTGGCTGATTGACCATTGGAATTTGACGTTTATACTAGTAAATTTATTGGTTGATTTGACGGAAATTGTTCCCCCAGTCTCTGTGTACCAGTTCCTGCTTTGCCATTTACTGTTTTGTGTGTAATTAACCTGTGAGCACGGTAGAATCGGATAATTAGCCGAGGAGAACTTAGTTGTATTACTTTGAAACTTGAAATTGATGGGCTATTCTCTATATGATTTTTGGAATTTCTATGGCTAATTTCAGTTTGCTTGTACTGATGACTTTCTTTAGGCTAAGCTCAATTTTATTACCGGCACTTTTTTTTTTTTTTTTTTTACTTATTTTTGTTCATTACTGTGTATTGAACTGACATGCACTCGTTCTCAGTCTCACCGAACTACTTGATTCTTCCGGTTTTGATTACCTGCTGTCAACACGTGCTTTTTGCTATTTATTTAATCTTTTATGCTTTTGAATTGCAGCAACTGTTTGTGGAGGCTATTCAAAATGGAACCATGGAGGGTTTCTTTAAATTGATTTCTTATTTTCAGACTCAATCTGAACCTGCTTACTGCGGTTTGGCTAGCCTTTCCATGGTCTTGAATGCCCTTGCTATTGATCCGGGTCGAAAATGGAAAGGTTAATACTCTTTTGACTTCACATGTATCATGTATTTGTGATTCAACCTATGCGTAATTCAAATGAACTATAATGCTGCTATAAGGATTCGTTGTTCGTTAATGTTGGATTTACACACAATTGCTTTGCATACCTTCTTATTGACAAATACTTGAGTTCCTCAGAATTAATCTTATGGTCGATTCCACACCCCATTTGCAGTTAATGGTTTGTAGTGTATGATAGTGCATTGCCCCAGCATGCCCATACTGAAGTTTTATACTTACTGTATTCAGCCACTCTTTAACTTATGCAGTGTGCATGTGTTTTTTCCTTTTTATTTTCCCTTTTGGGTGATGTAAATGATAACCCTTGACATATTCTACCTTTCATGAATTCCATAGGTTTTTTCATCATATTTCTTCATTTGGTTCTTTGATTTATGATTACGATTTCCTTCAGTTGGAAGTTCTTTTACTTTGTTGTGCGTGTTATCATGTGCTTACACCTTAATGAAAATTCAGGGCCTTGGCGATGGTTTGATGAATCTATGTTGGACTGTTGTGAGCCCTTGGAGAAAGTCAAAGCTAATGGTATTGCCTTTGGGAAGGTAGCTTGTTTGGCTCGTTGTGCTGGAGCCAAAGTTGAGGCTTTTCGCGCACATCAGAGCTCTGTTGATGATTTTCGTAAATATGTCATCCAATGTTCCACTTCAGATAATTGTCATGTGATTTCATCATATCATAGGGGTGCTTTCCGACAGGTACATATGAAATTTTGTTGTTCTTGTTCTTGCTAGTGTTTTATCATTGGTTTGAAATTCTTTTGATTTTTCAGTCAGTTGAGTGGTACTTGGCAATGTTATCACGTAATCACAGTTTCTTGTTCAACATTAGTACGTGGTTAATTCCACATGTCTTAATTACTCCATCATGCTTAGGACATTTAATTCTAGTAGTTAACAAAGTCAGATTATCTCGGAAGATGCGTATATTACAACTCTTTTAGTTGTCATGCTTAGGACATTTAATTCTAGTAGTTAACAAAGTCAGATTATCTCAGAAGATGCGTATATTACAACTCTTTTAGTTGCTTGTTGTGTGCTAAAAACATGATATCCACTGGCGAGAATCGATTCCTACGGGAAAAGATGTTGTTATTGTTGACGAGTTAATTTTTCAACCATCTGGGTTTCAATGGTGAGATTTGTTCATAGGTGCAACCAAACTGACCGTTCGTGTGTTAATCCCTAGAGGTCTAATTATTTACCAGAATATGCTGAGTTCTTTGGGTTTGAACATTTGATGTAAAAAAATGATTTCATCAGTCGCTATTTTTTTTCCCCCATTATTTTGTCACTATACTTATCATTTCCTTCTACTTAATAGTGCAAGCAACATATCAAGAAACAAGTTTGAGTGTGTTTTCTGTAGAGATTATCATATTGATTGCATAATTACTTGTCAGTTGATTGCGTTACTTTAAATTAACCTCTAAATAGTAAAAAAGATTCAATGTGCTTAGTAAAACAAATTCAATGTGCTTATCTGTATTTCTCTCCTCTGCAGAACCGATTGAAATCTTTTGTTAATTGTTGTGTAGACTGGAACAGGTCACTTTTCACCTATTGGCGGCTATCATGCTGGCAGGGATATGGCATTAATTCTAGATGTTGCACGGTTTAAATATCCACCTCATTGGGTTCCACTTCCACTCCTCTGGGAAGCGATGAATACCATAGATGAAGCAACTGGACTGCACAGAGGGTAGTTATTCTGCTCTTCATTTATAAATAGAAGTTCTTGTCCCAGTGTATCTTGTGTCTCATGGACAATAAATGCTGCGGACATGTTAGGAAATAGTGCTAAGTGTTTGTAGACCTCACTGAGACTCGAGGACAAATGTTAAGAAAATTCTTCATTCAGTGAATTCCATAAGCAAAAATGTGAAGAAAAGGTGTCGGTAGTTCGACACTGAGCTTTGTGGAGGTTTAGTCTTGTCCAATGCTTCAGTCTGTCTATCTTTTTTATGAGCATTCTCTAGTGATCTGAATTCTCCATAAAGGATCAACACTCTGGTTAATTTTTTGCTGAATAACTTCCTATTGGAGTAGATATCTAGACTTAATTAGTGGAGAATCATATATAATAGTTATTAAATTATTGTAATTCATTTCATTTAGTATCTTTGTATTGTATCTTAAATCTTGAATTTCAAATTTTGTAGGTTCATGCTGATATCTAGACTTCACAGAGCTCCGGCATTGCTGTACACATTGGTATGACCAATTTTGCTCTTATGCTTGTATTTGGCTGTTAAAATCAACAAGTAGATAGGTTCTTTCTCGCCTTCAAGGATGCCTTCTCATGGCATATACACGTTGAACAATTCACCACCAGTATTCTATTTCAGTTAACATCATTTCTTCCATGTTCATTGTTAATGACTTTCGTCAGTAATATTTCACCTTATATCTACTATTGTGGTCGCTGAAATTGCTGTTATTCAACTTGTGGAACACAAATTTTCCTCCAGCTTTCTTATTGTTTTGTCTGCTGAAGTAACTGATACCGTATGATATTCATGCAGAGCTGTAAACATGAGAGTTGGGTCAGCATTGCCAAGTTCCTGACCGAGGAAGTTCCGGTGATTCTAACATCAGATGATCTGAAGGGCGTAAAAGATGTTTTCGCTAGTGTGTTCGCATCTCTGCCTTCTAACTTTTCAGACTTTATTAAGTGGGTTGCAGAAGTTCGTAGACAAGAGGATGCTAATGAAAATTTAAGCGAAGAGGAGAGAGGGAGGGTTGCTGTTAAGGTCCGTTTGTTAATTTCCTGTGTCATTAGCTGTTTGTCATATTGGTTTTTTGGTTTGTGGTTTGTGGATAGTGCTGTTTAGTATTTGGACACCACCTCTCTCGGGCTCATGGAATTTGTTAAGTTTACCTGACAAATTTGTGATTGTATTTCCAGGAAGAGGTTTTGAAACAAGTTCAGGAGACAAGTCTTTACAAGCATGTCACTGATCTTCTGTGTTGTGAAAAGTCAACCTGCCGGATCAACCCAACTTTTAGTCATGTAGATAATTTACCGAATATTGCAGCAAATGTCTGTTGCCAAGGAGCAGGTCTCCTGGCTGGCAAATTTAGCTCGCTGGACAGATTTTGCTGCCAGGAGACATGCGTGAGATGCTATAGAGCTAATGGCAATCGGCCGGTTACGGTGGTTTCTGGAAAGGTGGTCAATGGCAATGGGGAGCAAGAAATTGATATGCTTGTCCCTTCTCTTGCCAACCTTAGTTGCTGTAATTCTAGTTCTGATAGTCGCCATGGGAAGCATCCAGAAAGCAATGATGTTCTGACGGTTCTTTTACTGGCATTGCCATCACAAACATGGTCGGGAATCAAAGATGAGAAGGTTCTTCAGGAGATAGATAGTCTTGTTTCGGTGGAGAATCTCCCTCTTATGCTTCAAGAAGAGGTAATATCCTGACACATGCTACTTAATGCAACTCATCAGTTATTCTCCTATCAGTTTACATATTGATCATCATGGTACAATATATTCAAGTGGATTTTGCAATTACATATGTTCCTGGTGGTTGTTATCTAGGTCTCAAAAGAGTGGATGCCTATATATGCATGCAGTTTTGTTTTAGATTAAATGTTATTATCTTTGCTTGCAGCCATGAATATCGGCTATAATTTGTGAGCCTTGTATCCAGAAACAGCTATCCAGAACAGCTAAAAATTTGTGCCTGTGGATTTTTATTTTTCTGCCGCCGTTTCTGAATATACAAAGTTAGTAGTGTTTGATAACTAATACTCATGAACTTCTGCGTTAGATGGTTTCTGAATGCACGATTCTAGGATCTTGTTGATAACTTTGTTTTGGATTTGGAATCAGAGATCATTTTGATCATTTATGATGAAACATGACAGGTATTGCATTTGCGGGATCAGCTCTGTTTCCTCAAGAGATGCAAGGACGATAAGGTAGAAGAGGATATTGGAGCACCTGGTTAAAACCATTATCTTTCTTGTTTTCTTGTCCAATGGTTACCTCATAATGTTCCATGGGATCATTAAATATGTGTTACTCACTACTCAGAAGTATGCTATAGGACATACTGCAAACAGTCTGCTTTTTTTCAACTTTTTAGGTTCCAGATCCAGAATCAAGCATTGTCTTTCCAGGTTTGCAACCTGTTGTCAAAGAGAAGAAATGCGTTTCGCAGAGAGAAAGCTGCGGTTTGAAGCATAATTCTTTTTGGGAGAATCATCCCATGATGACCTACTCCAGCTCCTTGTCTTTACCGTGTCAACAAAAACCTCTTCTCAAATGCAGTTCTAGGAAATTGCCATTTCATCCAATAAACATTTTGGTCCGAAAGAGATCTTCCATGGCTTTTTTCACTCCTGCATTGCATTTGCCATATAGCACTGTCAGACTCTGATTTGTTTTCCCCCCTTTTTAGTGGGTTGGGAGGGATATATATGCTTGGGCTTTGTAAATTTCTAATTTGTTAGTAGGATGAGTTGATCTTCATAAAAGGCTCTCGAGGTGCAGCCTGACCTGAAAAAATAGTTTACTTTGATCCTTGTTACACGTAGAAAGGGAAATTGCCCTTTCTGTATTTACTGTTCGTTAACATTTTTTCCTTTACTAGTTTTTTTTTTTTTTTTGTCAAAGTACGGTTTTTGCATAATGAATACAACTACGTTTGGATTTATTGTTTTCTAATCAGAGTATCAAAAGACACCAAGTGAAAGTAATGATCTTTGTTTAATACTCTCTGTCCCAAAAATTATTGTCCAGTTTGAGATTTCACTTTTAATATAATTTAAACTAAAAATAAAAACTCAAATTGGACAATAATTTTGGAACAGAGGGAATAACAAGAAAATTTACGATTTAATCAAAAAATCAAATTATTATTCTTCTATAGGTTGTAAAAGTGTGTGTGGCTTTATTTGGCAAGAAGAAAATCAATTAAGTTAATTACACTCTCCATCCCAATTCAATTGGCTCACATTTCTTTTTGAGATTTTTTAAAATGTAGTCCAATTTCAGACATTAACAATAATTTTATCTATGAATTATCTAATATACCCCTACTATTATAGCTGCAATGTAAGACATTTAATTGAATTCAACTTCCAATCTTATCATATTAACCACTAATCATTAATAGTAGCATACTAGTGTTTATCCCGTACGCTGCACGGGCAATATGTGGGGAGTGTAAAATGTATTCGGTAGGGAGGTGAGTGATTTGTTAAATAGTAACAAATTTAATGAAGTTTAATCTATCTATATATATATATATATATTAATAAAGGGTGAAAAATGATTTGGCATCAAATTAGAATCTCAACTAAGTTGGAAGTAAAAAAATAAATTTAATCGTTATTTAATAGTAATTTTAATATTTGACTCATGATTACACCGAATCTTAATCGCGAACAATAACTTTTATTTTAAGTTTCTCCAACAACTAATCCGATAAGAAAAGCTCCAATGAAATAGAGTCCAATTTGTTGTTTACTCCTATCTTAAATCTTATATGGGATTTTGATGATTATCTGCCAACTTAAATTCGGTGATGGTAAAGAGTTTAAAATAATCAGATATGTCTCCCTATTTAATATTTCTTTAAATCTTTCGTTGATTTCATATAGATTTTTTTTTAATTCAATGCGTGTGTATGTTTAGTGCAGGAGCTCTCAATGGATTTGGAGTACCTGTGCACAGTGCAAAAAAATGTTACCGATAAGGTTTGGTAATCATATCGGCCGAAATTTCTTTCATTTTGTTATGCTACTTTAGGTTATAGTTTCACTTATTTATAATTTTTTTATTTTCGCAGACACTTTTAAGTCGCCTTCCATCGTTATTTAGAGGAAATCCACGAGATTATGTATATCTACATACTGATTTTGGAGATTTATATGTTAAATTTAGTATCACTCGTAAAGGTCGAGGAAAGTTTTATAGTGATAAATTTTTAGAATTTTATTTGTAGCATCAATCTCATTCCTGGTGCAAAAGTTCACATGTTTGTAAGTAGTATTAACAGACATAAATTCCTCATCAGCCTACTGAACACATTTTACACCCGTTGTATATTTCCCGTGTAACACACAGGGTAAATACTAATAATTATTATAAACAGGATCAAATTGAAAATTTGAAGAAATTTTTTTTTATGGAGTTTAACTATTGAGTTTTTTATTAAAAAAAATTAAAACTTTGAAAAGTTTTAAGTAATAAAATATCACTAAATATTATAAAATTATGAAATATTCAGTAAACTTTGATATATATATATATATATATATGAGTAAATTACAGCCTATTTAAATAAAGAATAATAAATCATTTATAAAATACTGCAAATAATTTTTACCCTCCCACTTTACGTATGACCAATATGTTATTGAATATCATACTGTATTTAAAAAAAAAACAAAAAACAATTATTTGGAGGAAATCCTTAATCTTTAGATTTTTATTAAGATTTTGTATTACCAAATATGTAGGTTTTTAATCCTAAGTCAAAACGTAAAATTATTAATATTTAATAGTAATATCTAATTATGTACATCAACTTAATTGGGATTCTCAATTTTGCGCCACGTCAGTGTTTTTCATCCTCTAGTAATATATATAAATTATATGAATTACTCTAAAATTAACCATTTAAACTACACCCACTTTTTTTTTAATCTTTGTATTTGGTTAAATAGGCATATTGAATTGGAATAGAGGGAGTAGAATATAAGAAAGGGTGCACATAACAATATTACCACTGACATCGCTACGAAATTAACTCAAAAGTCTTAACATCCAGTATTTTTCCAAAACCTAAAAAATTTTAAGATGGATATTGTAACCTCGTCGTCAGTGTTTACAAAAGAAATGTATTGAATTATCATTTTAATACGACTAAAATTTGAAAATAGTCTTTTATATTAGGCCAAATGCATATTTTGATCCTTTACATTAATATTTGGCTAAAATTGTCTTCTATATTTCAGAATGTAACTTTTTTGTTCCTTTGACTAGATTTAGTATCAAGTCAACAGAGTTACATTTGGAATAATTTTATTATTTATGGAAAAATTTCATTGAATAAAAATATTAAAATAATTAAATTAATAAAAATAATTAAGAATTTAAATTAGATAATTAATTAATAAAAAATAAATTTTAGTTTTCTAAACTAAAATAAAAAATAATTAAAAGTTGTACTTTTTTGTTCAAATTTTATATTATGTTTAATTTAATAGACTTGGAGTGTATTGACAATATTACTCTTATGACAATCTCTAACATAATAAAAAATAATCAAGTAAAAACTTAAGATTATCTTCAAATCTCATTTCTTATTTTGGATAAATTATAACTTATGAAATTGTAGAAAACTTTTGAGAATGAGGATTTTATTTCATTTTATTTATTTATTTATTTTTTGGTTATTTCGAGTTAATTCAAGAACTCAGTATAGGAGATGGGTTGGTTTGGGTATTGTGTTGTCCACTTTGATTAGGTACAAAGAGAAAAACAATGTTTTAGATACCTTTAGGTTAACAGAGTGTGGCTGGAATCATAATGGTGGATAGTTTGACAAGCTTTATCATCAATGCCTGGAATCAGCACGAAAAATCAGTTTTAGAAACCTAGTAATTGGCCTCTGTGTTTTGCCTTCATCGGTTTTGAAGCTAAAACATTGGTGCTGTTAGATTTATTACATGGTTGTTTGCAAAGACAAGGTACAGAGTTTCCTGGTAACGTGGCTATTGAGGAACGAAGCTGTTTACTGGTAGTCATACTTGAATTGTTTGTTATGCCCTTTGTTTAAAGTTGGAAAGTTTGTTCCAGAATTTGCCAATGCTGAAGACGGTAACAACGACTTATGATTTCTTAACTAGATTTCCATTTCCTTGAAAAAAGTGGTGGTGGTGGTGGTGGTGGTGGTGCTGTTGCCGACGACATGAAGAGGGAAGAGAATATGGGAAACCTTTTATACTTTGTAGCAAATATTATTTTTGTTTTGTTTTTTTGTTTCTAAGTAAAAAAAACATGGGGGGAGGGGCAGTTTTAGTAAAAAATTAATAAAATATAGAAGGGTTGACATATTTTGGTTATTAGCCGTTAATTTAGTGGAATTCCCGTCAAATGGATAGTAGGTGTTGAATAAATTTAAAGATGTTGAGTAAAATTGTTGGATAAAAATTTTTGGTGACTCACCAGAATTACCCTTTAAACTTTGGAGACCAAAACTAAGTTTTACCCTAATAAGAATTTAATGGCATCGTGCAGTTAAAATTACAAAAGGCAATATAGTGGTTCTCAAATAAAAAATAATAACTAGCGAAGGGACACCGCACCCGGGTTTTTTTTGGTGTTGATATATGATGTATAGGAATATTGATTTATGAAGTAAATGAGTATTGTAAGATGGATAGAATTTTATTTTATTGTACAGAGTTATAATTTATTTTGATTGATTATACATAGGATAATTATTTTGATCGATTATGCATGAGATAATTAATAGAAAAGGAAACACTTTGAACAAAATTTATGATACATGATTACGTTGGATATGTCGGAATATTTAATTCAACTTCAATAACTACAGTTCGTTCTAGTAGTAGTGAAAGACTCCACTCTGTGTTGAGCATTGCTTTGAATATGTATTTCGATATTAGATGGGAGAGAAATCGTTTTAACAGTTCATCCATAAGTTGATACTTTACCCAGTCCACAAGCTACCACTATTTACAATCATGAAACAAATGAATTAGTAATAGGTTCAAGAATAAAGCCCTAACAAACAAAACTATGCCAAAGCAACTAACTAAAACAATATACTCCAAGTTCTCTGTATTCTCATATGGACTTAAACTACATGTCAGCAACTTATTCACTTTACTAGAGGTCAATGTAGGACTGTGAATCACAAATTCATCTGTGTGTGAATTAAATATTGCAGTGGCTTCTAGGCCTCGAACATTAAAACCGTGACCAAGTTCACTTTGTGCATAACAGCCAATTATTTACATCTTGTAGGCAAAGGCAACCATTTCTTCTGTTGTTCATCTGTATCCTGGCCTTTGATAGCAGGAACAAACATAAGCTGCAAATGATGCCAGATAGCATGAATTACCTTAACATAAATTTTGAAGAAAAGTTTTGCTTGGAAAGACAAAACCAATCCACAAACCTTAAAGACTCAGACAACGAGCTACGGCAAAGATAGTGGGAACTCTATTACCTTAAAGTTTTGTGGAGTTAGACTTCATACCCAGTCGTACCCCGTGCGGGACCCCTCAGCTAATACTTTTCAGGAGAAAAAAAATAATTTTATGAAATTAAAACCGTAAGAGAAAGTGTATTTTTTGGGATGAAGAGAGTATCTACGTTTAAAAATCAATTACTGCCATGCAGCGTATACATGTTAAAAGTTAGGACAATTGTGTTTTAAATGCAGAGAACGAAGATACTAAAGGTGGCCATCATTAAGTCATGATAAAAATATTTCGACATTAAGAAAAATTGACATACTGCCCGGTCAGAACAAATATGACTTGAACCAACTGACATATGGCACATGGATTGATTACTAATATCTCTTAAAATTCAAAAGTAAAACAAGTGATAAGAGAACCCATGCAAAATATCGAGACACGACATAAAAACACAATTAATTGCAATCTACAATGACTACCTTTTTTTGTTTTTGCATTTTCCTTTCACCATATGTAAACTTTTAGTAAGTAATAGCTAATATTCATTGCAAATGTGGCTAGAATTTGTAGCTGAAATGGGTAAGGGCAATTTTTTGATTTTGCGTTCCGTTTGCATTCTGTTCAATTAGAGTTAGTTTCTAGGTTCATCTTGTGGCTCTGATTTGTAACCCCTAAGACAAAAAAAGGTATGTTGAAGCTATAGTTGGTTTTGCTTCTACGCAAAACAAAGAGAAAAAATAAAAAATAAAAAAATCCACTTAGGTGTAATTTGATTTGAGATAGTTTCACAATATGGCAAAAAATTCATCATATAGCATGCTTGTTTAGGATGGTCTTCCAAGTCCCAAATCTGATTTTTTAAAAATTAGCAAAGCAGTGATTAAAAGGTCATCTTCAAACCAGCGTTTTTTGATCAACCGGGAATTCTTTTAACGTTCCATAAAGTCCCCTTGCACAGCCTATAAAATATGGAAGATGTTTATTAACGGAAATCAGTCCAAAGAGTTCTAAATGATGATAACTGAGTCTTTTGAATTCTACAGCTCAAATGTTCAATTCTGAAATTTCTAAAAATCAGGACTGATAGATCATTTTTAAAATCCATTTTTAGAGAGAGCCAATGACTCTTTTGATGATTTGAAGATACATAAGTGATCTTTATCAAACATAGAGATCTTAAGTAGTACATTCAGAAAATAGTTCAGGAATGAGGAAATGTAATCTCCAAAAACATCGACAAATCAGATTTTTTAAGTATTGACATGTTGTACTCAAATGAGTATTTTTTTGGACTGATTACATCTCTATCTAATAGGTCATTTAAACTGAAATATTCTCCATTGGACACGGGAAAAAGTTTCATGAAAATAATTTCACATAAAGACTTCTGTACAGTTAAAATCAAATCAGCACCTCAACAAGGTGTTTGAAATTTTCATAATTACTATGACATATAGGTCATTAAATAAGTTTTCGCAGCAACCAAAAATCTATTTTGCAGATGATAAAAGGGATAATAAAATTTAGTGTGTCGAGGTTAAAACCAAATACAAGATTGGCAAAAACAATCACAAGAACAAAGAGATTCATGGCCTGAAATTTGAATACTTGAGAGAGTTTCAAGAACTTTCAAATTTATTCTTAATCAGATGAAACTTGGAGAAATACAAACATCATTTAAAACATCAGAAAAAGCTCAATGAATTATATTGAATAATGACTGGAACCATACAAAGTTTTAAACCAAATGATCACAATGCTACGAAAATTTAATGACCCGAAGAAAATTACTGCAATTAGCATTCAGAAGTCGCAAAATCTTTTCTTGTTGTTTCTAACTCAACCTTTCATTACATGTAGTCAGTTCTAAAGTAACCGAGAGTTTACAAACACATAAACCAAGCAAAAATCCCTGAGACGACACCATAACACAACTCAGCGCAGCCACTGAATGATCATAACAAATCTGGTGGGGAAGAATGATAAGGTCTTCATAAATCCAGAGTTACAGTAATAAAAGCTTGTATTAGGAATTCAAAATATGAGAGAATTGGTGAGACAGTACATGAAGGAGCTCTTTTCATGTATTGAAAAATGAAGAATAGCCATACATGATGAATTTTAGAATAAAATCAAACACCTTATAAGCAACTAATTGAACTCGGAAACCAAAAGGAACTCCAATGCAACAAGAACTTTTCAATCGAAGAAACTGAATGCGAGCACTAACACAATCGAAGTCAAATTTCCGGGTAAATACAAGCTTTAAATCTAAGAGAATATTCAGAGACATACACAAAAAAACTAACCTTCAGACAAAGGGAACAATGAAGACACTATTTTCTGATTTATTTTATTCTTCCTAACATAAAGATTAAAAACATTTAAACGTAACTAATATTCCACATAAAAATAAAATATTAGCTCAGAAAAATAAATCAGAAAAATAAATATTATATTATTAAAAAGATTAACATACTTATATAAATACAATCATGTGTTACAACTATACAAAGATTAACTTTTACGGTAGAGTTTGAAAATAAATAAATATTTTTTTAAAACTCATATAATATACTTTTATGGTCATTAAAAGTAGTTTAGAGAAATAGAACAAAATAGAGAAAAATGAAATAAAAAAGCAAAAATAGACTATTTTGTTATTTTCATATATTTTAGGGGTTATTTTTTAAATTTTTACAAACTACTGAGGTATTTTTGTATTTAAATTTATTATTTTATTAAAAAATTAACGGAGATCCGTGAATTTGGACGGAAAATGGGCCGATTAGACGAAATTGGCGAAAATTTCAAATATTAGGGTAAGGTTAGCTAACTGAAAATCTATTGGATATAATTAATGACGAGGGCAAATTTTTGGGTAGAAACGACATTTTTTCCGTAGAAATGCTAAGGAAGAACAAAGCTCTGCACCAGGAATAAAAAAAAAAAAAAAAGCAGATTAATTAATGAATGTAAAAGAAAACAAAATAAAAAGGAAAAAGCCATTTTTCCAAACAAAACGGTGTCGATTTGTTTCTTGGACAGAATAAGACGGGAAGAGGTGGACAGACGATCAGCTCTCCCCTTTTCCAAACCTGAATAGGAAGTACTAAAACTCTATCCAATATATTCTAAGTATTAGGAATATAGGACCTATTTAGTAAGTACATAATCCTCTAGTATAATTTAAATTCATTAAGATAATATTATTGCCTTCTTACGGGAATTATTATTAAGTTCCATCTATGGTACTTAATTAAAGTAGCAAACAAAAAGGACATGTGTCAGTACTACAATGAAAATTTTCCCGCCAAAAGTCATTTTTAGTACAAAATCATTTTGACAACTGGCACTCTAACTAATCAGAAAAAAAAAGATGGAATAGATAAATACATAAATCTATAGTACTTAATTAAAGTAGTAAATAAAAAGGACATGTGTCAGCACCACAATGAAAATTTTCCTGCCAAAAGCCATTTTTAATACAAAATCATTTTTGACACGTGACACTCTAACTAATCAGAAAAAAAAAAAGATAGAATAGATAAATACATAAATTCCTTAATTATAGCTACATAAAAATATCTTAATTATAAGTATATACTAATCCCTTAAAACAACAATATTTAGTTGATAAAATCAAATGTAAGGAAATTCCCTTAAATCAAGTGAAACACCAATAATGCCTTCCTAATACCTAATTTCAAAGAATTTCTTCCATTCCGCTCCTCTCTCACACCCTAGCCTTTAAATCAATTACTTAAAATCTGACATCAATTATCAATTCATTTCTTTCTACAACAGAAAAAAATAAGCTGTCATTAAAGAAATTTGATTTTTTAAGGATGTTTTTTTTTTTATTCTTCTGTTGTAGATATTGGTCTATGATTTATGTAAACTCGGGCATAAGTTTACTGTTATAAATTAAATGTTGTAAATTTGGGCATAGATTTATGTGTAATAACTCACTTTCTGTCCTTTAAATCGATTTTTTATTCTTCTAATTTTTTTTTATTCTTTTAAGAATGAATCGTATGTTTTATTTAATCAATTCAAAAATACAAGTGACACCTCGGGCATTCGCCCGGGGCAAGCATCTAGTCTCTTAATTATAGCTACATAAAAATTTCTTAATTATAGGTATATACTAATCTTTTAAAACAACAATATTTAATTAATAAAATCAAATGTAAGGAAATCCCCTTAAATCAAGTGAAACACAATAATGTCTTCCCAATCCCCAATTTCAAAGAATCTCTTCCATTCCACTCCTCTCTCACACCCGGGCCTTTAAATTAATTACTTAAAATCTAACATCAATTATCAATCCATCTCTTTCTACAACAGAGACAAAATAAGCTGTCATGAAAGAAATTTGATTTTTTAAGGATGATTTTTTTTTTATTCTTCTGTTGTAGATATTGGTTTATGATTTATGTAAACCCAGACATAAGTTAACTGTTGTAAATTAAATATTATAAATCTGAGTATAGATTTATGTATAATAACTCACTTTCTGTCCTTTCAATCGATCTTTTATTCTTCCTTTTTTTTTTATTCTTTTAAGAATGATTCGTATTTTTTATTTAATCAATTTAAAAATACAGGCGGCACCCCGGGCATTCTCCCGGAACAAGCATCTAGTTCCATTTAAGATAATATTCAGAGGGGTAAATGATTAAATTTAGGAATGGACGCGTGATTGATTTTCGTTTTAATTAGCGTACATTAGGAAAAGGTGGAAGTAACTAAGCTCTTCAAAAAGAATTAGTAAAGATTAAGAAAGAGATTTTTGACTTTTTTATATATATATAAAAAAATACATCATTCATTTGCCTTTTGGCGCACACAAATGAGACAGGACTCCTATGAATACAATTGTACACCTAAACTATAACCAAAGTACAGAGAACAAACATTGGGAAAAGCGGTATAAGTTACGCTAAGGCTTTGTTTGGTTGCATTGAATTGGGATCAAGAATTGAAATTGGAGCTCTATAATTTCAATTCTTGTGTTTGGTTACTAAAATAAAAATCCAAGAATTGTAATTATAATTTAAGATAGGGCTCAATTCTTTATTTTTAATTCTTTTGTGGGAGCAAATAATTAGAATTCAAATTCAAGGCATTTAAAAAAAACATGCGGGTCATAACCGGGTCGTTTCCGGGTTATAACCTAAACGGGTCGTCCTATCAATTTTTGTCTTTTGACTTTTTTTTTATATATTTTTTATAATTTTATTTTTTTTCAGCTTTTTCTTTTTTTTTTTTTTTTTGCTTTCAGCGCTTCGTGGCGCTTTTCTTTTATTTTTTTTTCTTTTTTTGGGCTGTTTGTCTCATTATCATTATTATTATTATTATATTATTATTATTATTATTATTATTATTATTTCATATATATAATTTTAATAATTGTCAACGAAATAAATTTAAAATTAACATTGTATCTTTTTTACAAAAAAATCCAAAGTATAGCTGTAACCAAAAAAAATTAATAACTAAATATTTTAGTTTTGGTTAATATTTTTATTATATTATGACATAGTAAACAACATAACATTTTCATTTTTTTAATAGAAATTATTCCATATATACACCTATATTATAATACATATATATATATATATTAACTATTCATGGCATCTTTTCACAAAAAATTATGTAAGTTGAGTTTTAAGTATCTATTATTTCATATATAATTATATAATAAAAATGAAAACATTTAAGCATATATTATATACTAATGTTAATCTATGTATAAATGAACCTCAATATTCATAAACTGAATTTACAATGTTATATAATAAAAATCTTTTTAATTTTTTATATAAATCAAAACATCAAAAATTAAAAATTTTGGAAAATAATAAAAGAGAGAAAAACAAATATGTTTTACGTGTTACTTGTTTGTATATTAAGTGAGAATTTTAAGTATCATATTAATAGTTTTTATACGTAATAATATTCTTTTTGTTTCCAACAAAAATGTGTGCACATAATAAATTACAAAATTGATATAGCATATTAATTAATAATAATTCGTTTTAACAAAAAAAAGTAAAAATTGTATTAGTTAAACAACCACAAAGTAGTCAAATATACATATACATTATGAATTTATTTATTTTTTGTGTTATACATATCCATAATAAAATAAGTTTTTTTTTAAAAAAAGTTTTTGACAAGAAGTATAAATTGTACTAGTATTAGTTATACAATAATAAACTAATTTCAATTCTAAAGTATTCAAATTTTTATGCAACCAAACGCAAGAATTGGAATTAGAACCTTAATTCTAGTAAATTTTCAAGATCTCCCGAACAAGAGAATTGATATTGAATTACAATGTTAATATCTCATTTTTAATTTAATAGTATTGTAATTCCAATTCAATTGCAATTCAATCTAACCAAACGGAGCCTAATAGGAATTCCAACCTAAGACCTCTTGTCAAAAAATACTCTAAAACGACTTCATGTGATTAACTGGACAATTAGCAGCTGATTGATTTTTGACTACTTCTTGCACTCATCTGCCATAATGTTTGCACTCATTTCTAATGTGTGATTGGCTGCTTTGAGTAATATTTCCAGGTCTCCCACTCGTCTGATAGTGAGAAGCAGTTTGACCTGGGGAGTGGGATATTACTTTTTTCCATTTCAAAATGCAGGTATTATTTTTTTAGTTTTAAAGAATATTTCAAAATATAGTCATCTTAAAATTTTAGACAAATTAATTAATTAATTTTTATTTTACTTTTAAAAATTAAACAATATTGTCAATTTTTCTTAAATTTGGCTTGTTACAATATCAATGTTTTAATGAAAGACATTAAAGATATTTGATAATTAATTAGTAAATGATCTATCCTTATGGTCTAAAGTAATTTGTATTTTGAAATAGGGGAATATGACTAGTACTAATATTAGTGGACTGTCAACCTTACCTCATGTTACTGCACGCACTTCTGAAATCTCCAACATTATTCACAAACCAATACGCTTGCCATTTCAGAATCCACACTAACTAAAAAATTTCCAAACCGCAAGTTTTGACATCGTTTTCTTCTTTTTTTTTTTTTTTTTGACTAACAAGTTTTTTGACATCTGACTATCTGAATAACCACAAACAAAATCCCCGCCCCCACCATAACCAATGTGCTCGAGAACAAGAATCATGATGTTTAATACTACTAAAAGTTTCAAATTAAAATAGGACATGGGTCTCCTAAAAATGTACACCCTCCGGTCTTTAACATAAAACATTTTGATTCGTCTTAAATTTAACTTATACTTTTTTAATTGACGAAAAAATTTTAAAAATATATTTTCATATTTGTTATGTTCTCTTGATTGTTATGAAATATTTTTAAAATTTTTTTGTCAATTAAAAATATGTATTAGGTAAAACCTACAATAAATTATAATATCTTATATTAAGCAGGGAGAGAGTTTTAAACTGTTAACAAATCACTTTGGGATAAAGGCCGTTGAAAAGAAGATGCATGAAGTCCTCTAAACCCATTATCTTGTTTAGGCCGGCAATAATCCACTTAGGCCGTGAACCTTGGTGCACGTACCAATTGACATGGTATTAATTAGTTTATCAAATCTTTACTTTTATTTGGTGATTTAATGACTTAATATATATATATATATATATAAAGTACTGAATGGGTAAAAACGCTTGTTAGGACACCAGAAATTAACAAGACTTTGAAATCTTTAAAATTGATAACAAGACAAAGACTTCGATTAGCTAGATGAACAAAGACTCGTTAAAGAAAAAAAAACAGTAGTTTTGTTTACTAAAGACCCCGTTGTGGTATGATAATTCAGAACTCCACCACTGATCGATCATTCCACTTCATCCTTCATTCATTCGCGTGCTGCTATATATATATACCGATACAACTAACAACTGTTCCTTCCGATCCAAAATAAAATTCATGTCAAATTATTAGTATAATAAACATGATTCTGGAGCACAAGTTATAACAAACTCATGCATGCAATACTTGTACGTGAGTTGAAAATGTTTTTCCTTGGGCTACATGTATGTGTGCGATCAAATATATCTTCCACGTATGTATAATGTGTAAACATATGTCTAGTATAGTAGTACGTGTATTTTGTAAGGTAAGAAAGACCAGCATTATGAATAATCAACTGACCAGACTTTGTGGCTGACTGTTTAGCAACATCACTTTTAAGAGTCCTGGAGGGTAGCACCAGTTGGATGATCCGTCATCTAGGGTTACAGAGTGGTTGAAGCACGACATTGTCGATGTTTTTCATCCTAGAAATATTTTAATTTCTAGCATTTAAGCTTATGCCTCTTTCATTGTACCCAAAAAAAAAAAAAAAAAGCTTACCAAATTAAAAGGTATAAAAAAGAAATCAAAAATTAAGAGGGAGAAGAACAAACTATTACTAGCATATGAAGAGGGGCGTAAAACGGGAATATTATCACTGACATGACTACGAAACTCATAAGTCGTAACATCCAAATTTTCCAAATTTGGAAAACTTTTAAGATAGATCACCTAAGCTTTTTCTATATGAGACAGTCAAGCCAATTCAATCACAACAGATAGCTTAATTCTACTACTTTTGGTGTATCTATTGTATCAATGTTTGCTCAACCCAATTTTTGAGATCGATCTGTGTATATAGGATGTATCAACTGCTTCATAAATTTTACCTATCTATTTCAAGTTAATTTCTTAGTGGAATTCTAAAATTCAAATTAATAATCTATTATTAACATTTAACAATCAAGTGTTACGGAAAAAATCCGATATAAATAGGGTTTTTTTTTTTTTGGATGGACTAAATTTCTATTTTTGATGCATGGAAAAGGCACGTAAATGAATTTTGAACGGTGAAATTACGGCATAAGCGATGTTGAAAGCTGAATCAAATCAAAACACAAAGTAGACACTTACAGAGAAATTAATTAAACATATTCTCGGAATGCCGTGGGTCGTAAGTACTTAATCAAGCCACACATTGACAAATTAGCTTGCGAGATTTATTTCCCTTACCACGGAATTTTTATTATCGATAATAGTGACTGATGCTTATGTTCTCGCTAAATTTTAAGTATATTGATATATATATATAGAGAGAGAGAGAGAGAGAGAGAGAGAGAGAGAGATAGGTGACCAAAAGAGAAAGTTAAGACCATGCAAGCCCTCCATTTCTCTGGAAAAACCCAACCCCAAAAAATTGTACACTGAAAGAGGAAAAGGAAAGAGAATTAAAACGGGTGCAACGACTTTAGACTAACATAACAACGTGAGAAATTAAAATCCTAACTAATTATAAAGCAGCGAAGCACTTTTCTATAAAAGATTTTCCGTCTAAATGCATTACAATTTTTTTTTTCTTGAGAAGAATCTAGATTAATACAACGATTATTCAAGAACAATCTTTATCAATTAAGAACTATGGCAACAGTATTAATCATATGGCAGTGAGTCTTCCACACCACAGGCTTATGGAGTAAAATTTAGTTTAATAGTTTTGATCAAAGCTAATTACGAAAGTAAAGTTAGCTACGCAAAAACCAATTTATCGTACTAAATAAGTAAAATATGATAGCTCTACGATACGCTTTCAAATAGAACGTATTCTTTTCTGTAGCTGTATCGATATTAACTTTTTTGATACATTGACAGAGACCAATTTATCATACTATCATATTTTAATCATAACTGATTTCTATATATCTAGAACCCTCTTTTGAATGTTGGTACCATAATTGATTTCGCAATAACTAAATATGTAACTTATCGTCCCTCCACAATTAGTTAATGCCACGCACTAGATCGAACACATTTGATACCTTATGTGTATCCAAGTCCCGTGACTGTAACGTATAAATCGACTAATTTTTTTTTGGTTCAATCAAGGAGACAACGCCTTAAGGATCAAAATTACATATATGTTCCATAAGTGAGAAATAACGACTAAATCGTGTTTCAGCCACAGACATACACCAATCAATGAAATATAGAGCTGTTGATATTCTCAAGAGCCGCTTATTGCCAAAGAACCCATATAATCTACCGCAAATTTGCCTCATGAAACTATGCTACTCTTTCCGATCCTTATTTTAAGGTATTTGATTTGTCATAAATTTCATTTACTACGTTCTTCTAATTAAAAATATAAAATTTTAAAAATATTTTATAATAATTGAGAAATTATAAAGAATGCAAAATTTCTGACAAATCGAGATGACTTCTAATAAGAACCAGATGGAGTACTAATTTAAACAAGTAATTTAAACTAGCAGGTTGATTGGCCCAACGGCCAGACTTCTCTTCACCTTCAAGTATACGACAATTTCGACTTGAATAATACATTTAACTTATGCTTGCATATGCCACGGTATAAATTAATCGCCGGGTGCAGGGGGAGAAAACAAAAAAAAACAAATGAAAAAGACTGAAGAATATACTGGGAAAAAAAAATAAATTTTGTTTTTCTCTGAAGGTAACAACGATATGGATGTTAAATAAAAATAATGCAACACTTTCATTGATTCGTTTTGATCATCATTTATTTATTTCATTAGTTTGCTGGATGTTAATTAACTAACGATGGGGGTCGTATTCCTCATTTCTTCCAGCTGGAATTAACGTCGTACTCCTCGTTACTATCTTGACTACGCATATATTTTTTTAATAAACGCACACCACAGTTTCTTTATGGACAGTTTTTTTCTAATTAAAATGCTTAGAATAATGCATCATTCTTGTTGTCCTTTTAGTAATGTACATCTATTATTATTAAAAAGTGATAACTTACTGATGAGGGTTGTGTTTATCCACTCTTGTGGGAAGGGAATTAAACAATTACGGACTGTTTAAAAGGGGGAATGATAGCTAGCTAGTCTTCTTGCTGTTTTTGCTTTCTCCCCATACAAACTCAGAGCTTCTGTTCGACCATTTTTGGTAGCCAGATTTTTCATTCGGGTTTTTTTTTTTTCCCCTCTGTCTTCTCATGTTTTTCTTTCACATATCTGATAAGTTAGCATTTGAACATAAAATTAAAACTTTATGAAATGTCTCTTTGAGGTTAGGTGAGGTGTGTAAAAAATTATGAAATGTCTCAATCATATATATGAATAAATTTGTAGTTTTCTCGATATGTTTAATGTATGACTACTTTTTCGACCAAAAAAAAAAAAAAAGTCTCTAACGGGATTTAAAGGATAATAATGATAACTCGTCCCCCAAAAAAAAATGATACAGTAACTCAAAAGTTACCAGGGCTTCCTGGCCTAATTTTCTTGTAAAAGGACCAGAAATGATGTACCTTTGAGAATGGGGACAAGGAATGATCTATCAAAGTTGAATTCATTGATCTAGAACAGTAGCAAAGCAAATTGCAAGTCGAAATTATTGACAATTTAAGCGGGGGAAAATGATTTCAAGTTTTCAATGTCAACCCACAAAATCAAAGTCAGAGACAAGAAACAATCGACTCTCAATGGTCTCAAACATTATTATTCTACTCTAAAACAAGAAATTATATCTACTGTATAAACAATAAGTAATACATGTATTTTTTATTTGGGACGAAGAGAATATTATTCAACGATTATAACATTTAAACTTCAAAACTAAACAGTTGAGGACGAAGAGCATATATTAAACCTCAAATAAAAGAAGTTGGCAAGCGCTAAACACAATATACATATGTCAAACTCTTGAATTAAAAGCGCTGACCTTCTCAATGTATATCAGCTGCAATTGTCATTATCCTCGCTTTTGAATTTTGTTAGTTCTGCAAAACGGACCACGTCTCTACTCTCTCGCGCAGGTTGTTGATTTTTGTACATTACCATTAATTGATTAAAATCAAACAAAATGACCATAAGGCAGAATATCTTCAACACCGGATTCCTGGCCAATGGAAATGGAGTGTCCAACAAACTTGTGGCGTGTTTGGATGGAGTTGTTTTTCGGTTTGGTTTGGGGTCATCTGTTAGTTTCCAAAATTAAATTAATTACTTTTCCGTCACAAGGAAAAGAGAAATAATGTTTGTGAAACTAAAATAATTTAAAAATTGGACGATTTCAAAAAGGTATTATGGTAAAAAAAAAAAAAAAAAAATTAACAAGACCTCAAGTACTAGCTACTTTCTGGACTCCTTTAGCTAGAAGCCTAGAAGTTCCAGAATTCCAAATCAGCAAATAAGAAATTCCAACAACTACAAGTCAAAACAGACGACCTCACAAAATCAAATTCTAAATAATCAAATTTTCATACAAGAAACTAGTAAATTAAAATAATCGTTTTTTTTTTCCCTTCTGATTCCTTCACTGCGCATCACAAGATCAGCTCAACTCCCATCACTTGAGGACAATATGCCGCACGTTGTCATTTTGTTGATACTATAAATATGTGATCCTCTTGATTCCTAAGTTTTGTCACAACAAACACATTAGAAGAAAAAAGATATATATTAAGGTGATCAATTCTAGGCCAAAATCCCCCAGAAAAGAAGCACCTTGAAAGAAAAAATTCATGGAGGGAAAAGCAAAAAACCATCATCCATTGTTGAGTAGACCTAGTAGAAAAGAAGGCTACAATCATGGTTTTAGCCCATCTCAGATCCAAGCTTTAGCTGCTGCATGTGAAGCTTTCTTCCCTTCATTATCCCCTGTTTCCACCACCCAAAACCAGGATGATTGTGTTTATGATGATAATGCCCTTCAGCGTTTCTACAACACTTCTGGTTCTCAGTATCCATTTCCTGATGAGGTCCAAATTTCTTCCATACTATCAACATATATTGAATTCCGGTTTTTTTAACATTCTTCCGGGTTGGTTTCAAATTGATTTTCTTCTAATATTTTGTTGTTCTTAGGTTGCTGAAATAATGGTGAAGTGGGGTTCACCTGATGCAATCCCTCTTCTGAAATTCGTTCTCAAGCTCTTGTCAACCAGGCTTGGGACGTTCTTGGCATGTGGATTAATCTGTCTGGATTGGAATTGGCCTTTCGTTCACAAGTTTTCTGAATTGTCAGTCAACAAGAGAGAATCCATTCTTCAGGAATGGACTAAAGAAACGTTTCTGTTTCCATTGAGGATTGTCTTCTTGATGGTTAAGATGATGTGTTGCTTCGTCTTCTTCTCTTGGGTAAGACGACTCTTATCCTTACTACACTCTTTCAAGAACTGTTTTAACTTTGAAGATTGCTCTTTTTTCCTATCTTTTTTTAAGTTGGGATTGTAAGATAAACTTCAATTCAAAGGAACAATTTTGGGTTGATGGAGACTAGATAGCAAGCTCTAAACTTACCATAAATGAACAATTGACTTCAATAATTGATGTCAATCAAGAACTCAACTTTTCATAATAAATTTTGAGGTGGTAATTTGTTTGGGGCGGAATTTGTGATTACTTGACGTATTGTCTCCGTTCCATTGATAACTCTGGTCCATTCCCACTTGAATGTTGGTGAAATACATTTCTGAATTTCATGCGAATGATTCATTCTGTGCTTACCAACTCTATCTGTCTGGCATGAATTAACTCTGCAAATTTTTTTGCCCACCCCAAAAGTTTACCCAAAAAAAAGGGGCACAAAATAAAGGCAAACTAGAAAGTGACTTCCTGTTGAGCTAACGTTGGAGTTTTGTCATTGTTGAGGTCATAAAGCTATCATCTACATCACTCATTTGATGGGCAAGAGGTCCTACTTTGTTATATGTCTTAATCATTCACGCTGTTTTGCCTTTTCCGTACCACAGATTATTAGTGAAAAGGTTTGTTCATTATCAGTGACTTTTAAGCTGTAATGACATGTCTTAATCTTGTTTGCAGATTGATGAGAATTTCAAGAATCCCTTTTGGGATGCAATTGGATACGAGGTGGATGATTCTAAACAAGATTTGGCAGAACCCCGGAAAGATAGACCACTTGAGAAAGGCGTAATTGAGACCAGGAAAGAAAATGATTCAACCCTCAAGAATTCCCTCATCCAGAAAGGCCTATATGTCAAAGATGATCCCAATGACAACGTGATCAAGGTCAGATGTGATGTTGTGATAGTGGGTTCTGGTTGTGGTGGCGGAGTTGCGGCGGCTATCCTCGCCGCCTCCGGTCAAAAAGTGGTGGTCCTTGAGAAAGGCCATTATTTTGTCCCGGAAGATTATTCTGGCCTAGAAGGACCTGCCTTCAATGAAATGTACCAACTAGGAGGGAAACTAACAACCCTTGATGGAAAAGTCTTCATCTTGGCTGGATCAACTGTTGGTGGAGGAACTGCTGTGAATTGGTCAGCTTCAATTAAGACTCCTGATCACGTTCTTAAAGAATGGTCCACCAAGCAGAAGATTCCACTCTATGGAAGTTCTGCTTATCTTACAGCCATGGATGCTGTGTTTAAGAGGCTTGGAGTAACCTCGAATTGCACTCGCGAAAGTTTCCAGAACGAAGTAATGAAGAAAGGGTGTGAAAATCTCGGCCTGGAAGCATTACCAGTTGCCCGAAATTCTTCAGAAGAGCATTATTGTGGTTCCTGTAGTTATGGTTGTAAAACAGGAGACAAGAAAGGGACAGACTCAACTTGGCTAGTTGATGCAGTTAACAATGGTGCAGTGATCTTAACAGGTTGTAAGGCTGAGAAATTTATACTTGAAAATCAGGATGGAGCTATGAGGAATAGATGCAGGGGAGTGATTGCGGCTGTTGAAAGCAAAAACAGCACAAACAGGATGCTGGAAATCGAGGCAAAGGTCACGATTTCGGCCTGTGGCGCTATATTGACGCCGCCATTGTTATTGAATAGTGGACTAAAGAACAAAAACATCGGTCGTAATCTCCATCTCCATCCTGTTCTCATGGCCTGGGGATATTTTCCAGAATCTGGGTCAGAACTTAAGGGAAAATGTTTCGAGGGAGGAATCATCACTCGCGTGCACAAAGTGAACGTTGGCGATTCCAATGCCGATTGTATCATTGAATGCGCAGCAATGGGCCCATCATCCTATGCATCTTTGGTGCCATGGACATCCGGAAGGGACATGAAAGAGAGAATGCGAAAATATTCCCGAACAGCATCTATATTCGCGCTGGTTAGAGATCAAGGTTCTGGAGAAGTGATGGAGGAGGGTCGGATCAAGTATCGTTTGGATGGAGTTGACAAGGAAAACATCAAAGTTGGGCTAAGACAGGCTTTAAGGATTCTAGTGGCTGCGGGAGCAGTTGAGGTAGGGACTTTCAGAAGTGATGGACAGAAACTATGCTGTAAAGGGATTAAGGATATGGAATTGGAGGAGTTTCTGGACAATGTTACGGCACTTCCCGGGCCGAAATCCAAGTCGGAAGAATGGGGAATGTATTGTTCTGCTCATCAAATGAGCAGCTGTAGGATGGGAGCTAATGAAGAGGATGGTGCAGTTGATGAGAAAGGTGAATGCTGGGAAGCAGAAGGCTTGTTTGTATGTGATGGAAGTGTTATTCCAACCGCCATTGGTGTTAATCCTATGATTACCATCCAATCTACTGCTTATTGCCTTTCTAAGAGAATTGCTGAATTGCTAAGAGAAGGGAAGTACCATCTAGATGATTATTATTGAAAATCTCCCTCGAGAAATTGAATGCCTTCGCATTCAGTAATTCCCATCACAAAATATGTAGTAGAATGAATAATACATCTCTCTCTTGTATCATAAAAACGAGATGTAATACCATCAATTACTGGTAGAAGAGAACTAAATTTGTGCAAGGTACACTAAGGGTGCAGAATTAACCCTAAATTGAGTACAGCAGCTTATTATAAGCGCTCTTTGGACATTAAAGTTCAAGAGACTACTCTGTATAATTTTACTAGTTCAAAAATCCTTCTATTGCCGGTGTGCAATGATTTTGACAAGAATTGAACTCCACCATTCATGGTGTGCCAACAAAACAAAAATAAAAGAAGAGTAAGCAGAGTTCATTCACGAGCAATGCATCAAAAGAAAAGCCATAAATTAACTGCTGATGGATTTGACAGCTTTGGCAGCGGCATCGTCCAAATCTTCAGCTGTAATTAACGTCATCCCACTTTCCTGTAATCACAAAAAAAAATAAAATGATGTAACAAGAGATAATTTTAAAGGTTCTACGAGAAAATTTCTGGAGTCGTTAATTTACAGGCAGATTAAATTGTACCTTGAGAATCCTCTTCCCTTGTTCAACATTAGTGCCTTCAAGACGAACAACTACTGGTACTTTCAATTGCACCTTCAAAGACGAGTTGACCTCATTAGTTTTACTAGTTACATACACAAATTCAATAACTACGAAAGGAAAACCAAGGAATGAGTCAAGCAAAACGCATGGGGAAAACAACAACTTCAGTGTATGACATCAACAGATGAAAGAAAGAAAAATTTTAGCATCCTTATCTGCCAATTAAAATGAAGACAACAAACCTGCTTGGCTGCATTTACAATTCCACTTGCAATCACATCACATTTCATGATGCCCCCAAAGATGTTCACCAAGATAGCTTTAACCTTTTCATCTGCAGTTAAGATTTTAAAAGCCTCCACAACCTAAAACACAAAACACCAAGAGTAATTATCATCTCTAGTATCTTATATTTGCTAAAATTTGGACAGATTCAAATAATCAAACATGCAGCCCCTATACATGGCACCTTGATGGATTCATTTAATCATTGATTCAAATTTTATGCAGCAGAAACCTACATCCATTTTTCATCAAATGGCAAGCATAAGAACTTGCACTGGTGCACTAGAAATGAATGCCTAAAATCTGGCTTACCTGGCCTTCAGAAGCATTTCCTCCAACATCAAGGAAATTTGCAGGAGTTCCTCCATGTAGTTTGATAATATCCATAGTAGCCATGGCCAGCCCAGCCCCATTGACCATGCAGCCAATTTCTCCATCCAAGCCAATATAATTCAAGTCTGCTTTTGCAGCAGCAACCTACCAAATGATATCAATTATACAAGGCATCCCACGCAGGACTACTGCTTCAGACAATACAGAGCAAAGATAGACATGTTAAAGCACAAAACTTACCTCTCTAGGATCTTCTTGTGTTGGATCACGAAGAGCAAATATTTCTTTCTGTCGGAAAGCAGCATTATCATCAAAGTTGAGCTTTGCGTCAGCAGCAACCAACTTGTTATCAGAAGTCTCAGCAAGAGGATTAATCTACATAAAGTTACATAGTCAATGTCAGGTTCACAAAGGCAATCAAAAGAAAAGGGCGGTAACAGAGCCTCATCATCTGGTACCAGGAACATTGCAACTCATTAAAAGAAAATATTAGCATCACGTTTCAAACTACAAAGACAAAGGTAGAGAAATCTTCTTACTTCTAACATTGTGCAATCACATTCACAGAATAGTTTGTACAGCTTCTTCACTTGTTCAATTGAATCATTCCTGTCTGCCACCTTTGGAGCCAAACCATCTACAACTTTGGCAGCATCTTCGTCAGTAATTCCCTTAAAAACATCAATAGGTACCTGAAACAAAACAATTTATTAAGGCTAAAAGAAAGAAACATGGGAAGAGATAGCTGTTAGACGATAGCAATGCTGAAAGCAAATGAGAAAAAACTAGCCTTAATTATCATGTCAGGAAACTGTTCAGCAAGGTCTTCGATGCTAGTTCCTCCCTTTCTGCAAGCAATAATGAGCTGCAAAACAAGAAGGCCAATAGGTAATTCAGCTCAAGACTATGATTAAGAAAACTTTGATCACTTAAAAAGTTCTGAAAACACGATCTGGATCATTTAAAACATAATAAAATACCAAAAACTTAGAAACTTACAGGACCAGCTGATGCACGATCAAGAATAATGGAGAAATACATCTCATTCACAAGTGAGAACTTTTCACACAGGTAAACCTGCAAACAAAATGCAACGTGCAATGAAAAAGTTGCACAAAACACAAGATCTTTCAACAATAAGATGCATGATATGTACATAACAGATATGGAAACACGAAACTAAAAATAAGTTGCTCCGCATGAAAAGATCACACAATAAAAGATTGGACCTTATCATTAATAGATATATTGAGATCAAGTTACAATTCATGGAGTTCTTACACAAACAAGGGTACCAAAAAGGTGAAAAGTTATGCTATAAACCACCAATGTCTTAAGCACGGAATATAGTTTTGGTCACAAACCTTACTGACTATCCTTCCCTGAGCACCAGTCTGCTTCGTAACAAGTATTTGCCCAAGCATCTTAGCTGAAAGTAACCACCACGACAGTAAGTCCAATTAACAAGTATAGAGTTGAAATGCAATCCATGAAGATTAAACAAAGATGCTTCTCTAGGGAGCTACAAATATGAATTTCCATTAAAATGATATCTAGTAAACTTTAAAACTAAACTTTGAAAGATCAAGAAAAGAGCACGCAGATGGTTGTATTGCAATTTACATCACTCGGTGATACTTTATTAGCGACATGTATAATGATAAACTTGATTCTGGACAAACAATTAGGTGGTAAGAGTTAGATTTGTTTCCATACAAGCGATATCTTCGACCTGGTCTTTCTTCACGATGTGAACTCCACCTTTGAGACCGTTCTTAAAGGTCCCCAACCCACGTCCACCAGCAAGGACTTGAGACTTAACCACAATCTGTATCAACAGCAAGCAAGATCAATAATAAATCCAGATAACTCAACGGCATAGCTGCAATTCAACAAAAAGGGGGGGAGGGGGGGCGGGGAAATGGGCAAGAAAATGATAAGGTATATCATTTGGCAAACGAAAAAGAAATACGATTACCTCGTCTTGGTTAGGAAAAACAGACTCAAGTGTCTTTTTGATTTCTCCAATGGAGCCAACCGCTGCACCTTTAGGAACATTAATTCCGTATTTTCCCATCAATTCAGCACCCTAACATTATTCAAATTGATTTCAATATTGTATGTAATTTTGCAAGAAAGAAAAATAAAACAATTGAGCCGCGCTATGAAATTCAGCGAGTAACGAAGAAAATAAGCGTAATGATGAATTTTTGGACCTGATATTCATGGATGTTGAGGCGGCGGAGCTGTTGCTGCTGCCACTTCCCGGCGACGGAAAGGGAGCGACCGGCAAGCTTCCCGAGCAATCCTCTGACCATTGTCGAGATCCTTTCTTGTAATACAATTGTAGATGAAAATAGAGTGTTGATCCGATACCGAAACCCTAACCCTTAGACAGTTTACAGGATTTGAGAACGAATTAAGAGTGAAAGCGCCGGGAGCTGAGGGCTGACTGACTTTTTAGTCTGTAGGGACGACGACCGGAATTCTCAAAACGGGAAAAAAAGGGAAAATGTCAAAAAAAAACAACACAAAGTTTAGAGAAATTTCAACTTTGGGCTTCGTTCTGAAAACAGGCCAGCCTTCTAAATTATATTCGGCTCAACTAAGCTATTTTAGCCCAGTTGTGAGTCTCGTATATGGACCGAACCTTGTGCAATAGCCCAAACTAGTAACAAAAAATAAGGAAAAAATCCAACAAATTTTATAATTTTAATGTTTTAATTGAATTTGTGGAATTGCTCTGTTTTGTTGCTGCGAGAGACTTCAGTTTGAGATGCTTGCTTGATAACTTCTCGTAAAATTTCTGAGATTTTTGTCTGAAAATGTTGATTCTGTTGTTGTTTGTGGCACTTCTGTGAAAGTTAAAAAAAAATTATTACAAAAAAAAAATCAATTTGTTATACATAAAAAAAAATAATATTTTCATCGTTTTAAAATATTAATCTCTTCTCTAAAACTATTTAAACTTATATACACAATTTTGTTATTTTAAGATAGTGGACATATTTTTGTAGAGATTTCTTGGCCTTTATCCAAAGCACATGTTTATACTGCTTACAAAGTTTGCACTGACCAATAAATGTTTTGCATGTGCTCCCCTCGTGTCCATTTCTTAGTAAATTAACTTTATTATTACGGAACAAAAACTTTAAAAAGGCCAAACAAATGGTATTATTAGTGCAATAAAAATAGTAGTAGTAATTTATATTCTCCGTCCATTTTGGTCTAGGCGTTTTGAAAACTTTGGCCATTGTCCTTTAAAAAGGAGAGTAACATATTCTGTGTGTCTTAGGCTCCTAGCTAATTACTGAAAATAAATAAATGAATAGATGTGGAATCAGGTTACGTAGGGAAGTTCATTACTCAATTATGGTAAACCGATGAGGGGGCATATTAGTATTTTTTTTTCCATTTTCCTTGGGTGCCAAATTTAGCTAGTAAAGTCACTTTTTATATTCCTTGTGAATGTGTAACTTCAGGATAATTTAGAAGAATGAAAAGAATTATAGGTCATTATTATAATCATCTACTTACAGATGACTTCAAATCAATGTCAAAAGGGAAAAAAAAAAAACAAAAACAAATAACTTTAAATCGCGTGACTTTGAGAGATTCATGTACGTAATCTAGCATATTCAAGTCATGTCAACTGATTAAAGTTGATAAGTCGGATGTAAACAAATTATATAATCTAACATATTATAGGATGTGTAGTAATAGTTTAAGATTTTTTTTCTTAATCTAATACAGGTACCCTTTCCAAAAAAAAAAAAAAATCACCTACTATTCTTACTTCTTAGTATGATGCTAATTTCATTTGTGAAGCACAGAATAAGGATCATATTCCATTTTGCTTTAAATTAATACTCATTGCTATGCAAGATCAGTTACTATTCATTTAGTTATTTAGTAAAACTTTAATTTATCTTTTTTAGATGTAAATGAAAAATAAATACAAGGGCTAATTGTTGGCCTTTTTCTTGCTTGATATCCAACAAGAAAAAACTATGGATTGATCACTTCCTGAAATTCAGGAGCATGCTGTTATCCCGTTTTTCACTTTTTTGTCGATTAAAAGTGCTACATATATTCACTTATTGTAAAATTGATGTGATTTGCTAACATTTATAAGTTTTTTATTTAACTTATGTAAAAGTTATATAGACTCCCATATATCGGAAGGAAATTAATTAGGGGACAGATTAATGGCATTCTTATTTCATCATTAATCAATTAATGAAACATTTCTAATACAGAAACTCTGATCCGTAATTGCAAAGCTAAAATAAAATAAAATACTAAAAGAATAAATAAGGTAAGATTGACATTTGTTTCTGTAGATTGGTTCACGGGTCACATTCATCGCTCGTAAGTCACAACTTTAATGCTTGATGATGACCACAGCAAAATAATTTAATTATTGGTTATTTCGGGAGAATTTACTCGTTTATTATTTTGGTGGGTGTCAGGGAGAGAGAGAAAAAAATGCTTTTTCTCAAATAAGAAATCCTAAAATGAATTAATTAGGTTATCTGTTGTAAAAATATCATTTATGTCATCACTTTTTTTTTAATTATGGATCACATGAATGATGAAACTCGTATTATTAAGTTCTTACAAGAGTTTTGTTCTTTTATTCATTTTGATAATTTTATGTCGAATAAATGAATGAACTCTTTTTTATTGAATACCAAGGACTTTTGAAATAAATATTTTTAAAAAAATGTAATTTGAAATAATTCGAGGTTATCAAAATATCAATTACAGAATAAAAAAACTTCGTTGTTCATCAGTGATATTTTTCACATGGTTTGCTATTAAATACTCTTTCCATTCTGAAATGTATTTCTAACAATTTCATTAATAACAACGAAACACTGAATAATGTACTTAAAATATAAAATTGTCCTTATTTATTATCCATAATACAATTTATCAACGACCAATGTATTTTCACTTTAAATAATATTTAATTTTTAATGCAAGGGTAAAATTAAAAAAAATAAGATAAAAGTTACCTCAATTTTGTGAAATATTACCTATTTTAAAAAATTTTGTAAACCCTAAAATGATATATATATTTAAAGATGGAGAGGTTATAACTTATAAGTCATGCTCTTTGGGAACAAAATTGAATGCCGTGTTACCTAATGTCTAGCAACGGGCTTAAAAGTATGTAAGTTTTTATTTTTTTAATATTAAAAAAATGGAACTTCTTGTTAGTTACCCTCTTTTTCCCCTTTTTAATTGTATTTGTGACGAAATTTAGACGTCCACTTCACAATTATAAATTCTTATCCTACCAACTCTCGTGACCCCCTTAGCCATTTGTACATTTACATTGTATCTTTTGCCTGTGAATTTGAAATTGGTCTTGAAGTTTTTTAACTCCAATGTAATTATGATCAAGACATTTACATTGTGTATTGTCATTAGTAGATTACTAATGTCAAAATATTTCCTAGTTTTCTTACAATACAAGTAAATTTTACTCGATAAAACATGTACAGCATAAATAGTACAATACAGAGCAAATACATTACAATATATATATGTGTGTGTGTGTGTGAGAGAGAGAGAGAGAGAAAAAGATTAATGGTTGTACCCCTATAATATTTTGATGTATCGTGTGGGTATAATAAAGTATACATGTTCACTCAGAAGTATATACGATGGTAAAACTAGTAGAAAAATTAGTGATTATGTTACCACATTTAACGTTATCGTCAAAATATATAAATATGGACCAATGAGACATGCATAATATCAATCTTGATAAATAAATGATGATAAAAGGCGATAAAGGTGCTAGACACGTGTTTTTGCTCAAAATCTAAGTATTTAATTCAATCAGTCCAGATGTTTAGTATTTACAATAATTCGAGAATAACAAAGAAAGTACAGTAAAATATGTGAAGAAAATAGTAAAATAAAGATGTACACACAACCAGTAACCTATTTTTATATCAGTTGTTCTAATTATATTATGGTGGTAATATTATACGTAAAACACAAGAAAACCAAAACATGCATCTATGGTCGTAGTGCTATAAAACTAAGTGATACACAAAGAAAAATACTTTATGTATAATTCTACAAAAGATGTTAGACGTTCTACAGAAGTATGTTAAAGCACAATCAATTATTCGTACAAGATACACAACATGGTAAAGCCAACACGGAAACGATGGGTGTGTCTTGAAGGCCCATATAAGTCCACACGTGGTTCCACCTCAAAACCAATTGGCAACGAGGGGAATATCACATGGGGTATATATGTTGAGTTCAAGAGTCTCCATCTATTCATGTGGGACAAGGGCATGAGGCCATTTTCTTTCCTTCATTCATTTAACACGCCCTTCTCAAGCCCAATGGACTTGTTACGGGTAATTCTATGCATTTTTTTAAAAAAATTTTTCAGTCTTGCGATCGGTTTTTTTTTTCTGAATAAACCATCACCTGTCGGGCCAGTCAAAGTTCAAAGTCAAACTCCGGATTTTTTCTGTGGGTTGGTCAAAGTTTCAAGACCCGATCTAGGTCAGTCCACCTCGCCCCACAAGTCCCACAGGTTCGCGAATTAAAACCCGCTCAGATACCATCTTGAAGGCCCACATAAGTCCACATGTGGTTCCACCTCAAAACCAATTGGCAACGAGGGAAGTACCACATGAGGTAATATGTTGAGTTCAAGAGTCTCCATCCATCCATGTGGGACAAGAGAACATGAGCCAATTTTCTTTCTTCCATTCATTTAACAGTGTGTTTCCATGTTTAACGCTCTTGTCATATTATTACCAAAAGAACAATAAAGTGTGCATATTACCGATCACGAGAAAAAAATGATTAAAAAGCATCAACGATGCAAAACTCACGGATATGCTCAAACGGCATGTATTTAATTATGTCCAATATTCAGAATAATTCGAGAACATAGTGATCGCATGGTATAATATAAGAGAAAAATTGTAAAATACGATGCAAAACACTAAGCGCTTGTTTCTCCAACACTTATTTTGCATTTTTGTCTCATTTCACCTCTTAAAATATCTCTAAAACACAAATCTCATTGCTATCCAAACAACTTTTTAATTTACTTTTTAAAAAATATTCCAAAAATTATTTTTACACAATTTTCATCTACCACTACTGGACCACCTCTACCACCACCTGCCGCCGCCGCCGAACCACCACCGGCTGACGGCCGACCGGCCAGATTCCGGCGAGTTGGCCAGAATTTAGCCAGAATCTGGTCAGCCGGCGGCAGCGGCGGTGGTGGAGTCCGGTGATGGTCTAAAAATATTATTAGTTTATTTAAAATATTACCCAAACAACTTTTTAAATTTTATTTCAAACCACATTTTAAATCACATCTTAAACCCAAATCACATAATCACATTTTAATACACTCCGGATGTCAATTAAGGGTAACTGAAGTGGCGCGTATTATGGTGGCCGCATTGTGATTGAAAATACATTATACGGGACGAAATTGATAGAAGATGTGTAGCACAACTTGGAGCCCTAGGGAAAAAATATTTGTGCCAACTTAAGAAAAAGTAGATTCATAACACACACCATTTCCACACAAGGAAAAAGCAAAAGAAGGCAAGTTATTTCAGTTTGCGGATTGTGTGTGGCTTGTTTTGGTTTGCTAGCCAACTAGAGTAAAAAATGTCGTTCATACTCAAAACTTTGCCTTTGTCGTTAATTATACTTAATAGATTTTCGGTTAGTCAACTTTACCTTAATATTTGAAATATTTACCAATTTCGTCCAATCGGCCCATTTTCCGTCTAATTAACGGATCTCCATTAGTTTTTTAATAAAATAATAATTTTAATTACAAAAACACTCTATTAATTTTCAAAAATTTTAAAAATAACCCTTAAAATATATAAAAATAACTAAACAGTCCCTTTTCACTTATTTTATTTTATTTTTCTCTATCTTGTTCCATTTCTCTTTACTACTTTAAATGACCATAAAAGTCTATATAATATGATTTTTAAAAAGATATTTATTTATTTTCAATATTCTACTGTAAAAATTAATCTTTGTATAGTTGTAACCCATGATTGTATATATATAAGTATGTTAATTTTTTTTAATAATATAGTTTAACAATAAAGACACTATTGCTAATATAAAGATTAAAAACATTTAAATGAAACTAATATTCAACATAAAAATAAAATATTAGCTCAAATAAAAAAATATTAATATATTTTAGTGTATTAAAATTTCACTCAAGAGACTATAACTTGCATTAATATGATTCATAAAAAAATAAAAAAATAAAAAATAATTAAGACACTATTTTTTTGATTTATTTTATTCTTTCTAACATAAAGATTAAAACCAATTAAATGAAACTAATATTTCACATAAAATAAAATATTGGCTCAAATAAAAAAAATTAATATATTTTAGTGTATTACAATTTCACTTAAGAGACTATAACTTGCATTAATATAATTCATAAAAAAAACAACTAAAATATAAAATAATTAAGACACTATTTTTCTGATTTATTTTATTCTTCCTAAAATAAAGATTAAAAACATTTAAATGAAACTAATTTTCCACTTAAAAATAAAATATTAGCTTAAATAAAAATATCAATATATTTTAGTGTATTACAATTTAACTCAAGAGACTATAACTTGTATTAATACAATTTATAAAAAAAAATAACTAAAATATAAAATAATCAAAACCTTAAAAAAAATCCTCAAAACATAAGTTTTCCTTCTTGAATCTAAAACCTATTTTCTATCACAACAACTTATTACTATATTGTTAGCTCCATTCATTTATTTTAAACTAAAATCATATAGAATAAGTTAGTAAGACTTCCTCTATAGTAAGATATATTAATATATCAAATAATTATTACAAAATATTAAATCCTTGCATTGATATATATAAACATTTTTTTATAAATTATATTATGTCATGTAGTCTCTCTAGTTAAATTATAATACACTAAACTATACTAATATATTATTTTTCATTTGAGCTAATATTTTATGTTTATGTAAAATATTAGTTTCATTTAAATATTTTTAATCATTATGTTAGGAAGAATAAAATAAATCAGAAAAATAGTGTCTTTATTGCTAAATTATATGATTAAAAAGATTAACATGCTCATATAAATACAATCATATGTTACAACTATACAAAGATTAATTTTTACGATAGAGTTTGAAAATAAATAAATATTTTTTTAAAACTCATATAATATACTTTTATGGTCATTAAAAGTAGTTAAGAGAAATGAAAAAAATAGAGAAAAATGAAATAAAAAAGTGAAAAGGGACTATTTTATTATTTTTATATATTTTAGAGATTATTTTTAAAATTTTTAAAAATTACTGGGGTGTTTTTGTATTTAAATTTATTATTTTATTAAAAAACTAACGGAGATCCATTAATTTGGACGGAAAATGGGCCGATTGGACGAAATTGGCCAAAATTTCAAATATTAAAGTAAAAGTTGGCTAACCGAAAATCTATTAAGTATAATTGGCGACGAGGACAAAGCTATAAGTAGGAATGACATATTTTTCCGCCAGCTAGATTATTAGGCAGTATAGTACTACAGCGGAAGAAGACACAAGGTCAAATAAATACTGTAGTACGTAATAATAAAATTAATTAAAGCCACATTAAAAAAGAAATAGAAAATAATCCTAAAATACAATCACATCTCTCTTTGCCCCCCATCGTAAATCTTCGAAACTTCAGGGGCTTTATTATATGCCCTGCTCTATATATAGGCCGACTCTCCCTGCTCGGCTGCCCCTTTACAAACTGCCTCTTCTTTAGAAACTTTCTCCTCTCTCTCATAACACACTCTCTCTCTCTCTCTCTCTCTCTTCTCTCTTTTTAATTTCGTCTTTTCCTTTTCCCCCAATTCTCTGTTCTCTCTTGCTGGGTTTGGTTTTAGCAGATTTTATGAAAAATTAAGGCCTTTTACTTAAAACTCACTGATCTGGATTTTTAATTTTTTTTTCTATTTTATTTTTGGTTTTTTTTTTAATCTCTGAAATATTGTCCTTCTCCTTGGTTGAATGAATTCGTGATTTCTGTAACCGTTTGTATTTTCCAGCGATTTCTTATCCGATTCCGGGGTTTTTAAACCTTTTTTCCTTCTTTTGGTTGTTTTTTAATTTCCTAAACGGTCCCTGAGTTTTTTGGACTCATCCGTACTGGCCCTACGTTTTCGAAGTATTTTAAAGGGAAAAAAGTAAGTGGGGGGCAATTTCGGGAATTCAAATAAAAATTAAAAAAAGCATTTTGAGATGCATGTGGCGTTGACGTGGCATGCGCAAATCGAGCCATGAGTGCAACCATGATGAACCACTCACGCCGTCAGTCATTGCCGTCAACAGGCAACAACAATAGTAGTAGTAACAAACGGAAAGAGAGAGACGGGTACATTGACGGTTTCAAACCGTCAGCTCTAACGACCAAAAACTTAGCCCGGCCCAGCATCCATCATCGGGCCCCCGCGCCGGCTAAATCCCCCAAGCCGGCTTCCCCAGCCGCCGCCGCCGCCTCCTCTTCTGGTGCTAGTAATAAGCTCCTGGCTGGGTATTTGGCGCACGAGTTCCTGACAAAGGGGACATTATTCGGGGAGACGTGGGACCCAGCCAGAGCCGAAGCCGGTGTACCTCTTTCTTCCTCCTCCGCCTCGTCGTCGACGTCGGGCAGGGGAAGACCGGCGCATCCGATGGCGGAGAAGAGGAAAGCCGAGCCGAGTGGGAAAGCTGAGGAAGAGGACGAGAGGAAGCGAATCGAAAAGCAACGGAGGTATGTGGAAGTAGCGGATTTGCTGAGGACGGATGGGGTCCACATCCCGGGGATCGTCAATCCGACCCAGCTTGCCCGTTTTTTACAGCTCTGATTGACGGAATTTGGTCGGAGGAGAAAGGGAGGCTGCTTATATCGATGGGATCGACACGTGGGGAGATCTGATTGGATTGGGGAGGGAAAAAAAAAAAAAACATTGTAGGGAAAAAACGAAGATTCTGAATTGGTGGCGGTCCAGTGGTCCTCCCCCTCTGCAACAAAAAGAGAAAAAAGAAATAGAATGAAATTTGGGATCTCGGTCTCTTCTGGGCTCCCTCACAATTTTAGTTCTGAAAATTTGTTTCTCTGTAATCAAAAATCTAGAAGAGGTGGGTTATAGTTGTTGTTAGTTAGTTTCTCCGGTGGAATCCGACATTTGTAAGGTCCATTGTATATTTAGAAGCGATGTATGTGTGTGGATTAATATGTTGTTGTAGCATGCATGCAGTGATTGCATTTGCAGCCACACCCCATGAATTTTACATTACTTTCTTTGTTCATCAAATGGCGCCTTCCTTTTCTTTTCTCAATGTTTGATTTATCCGTTTCTTATGTTACGTATATTAAGTTCAAACCGTGTTAGGATTCGCAGGGGTTATAGTGAAGAGAACATTAACGCAAAAAATGGTTTTCATTTCCTTACCAATACAATTCTGTGGTGTTGATTTGCGTATCTCGTTAACATGGTTAGTGATTAAGAGAAACGATACGATTCTTTCTCGGGACAAATTTTCCAGCTCTGAACCCCAAACAGACTTAAAACAGATATATCTTCTTTAATTCATGGCTTTTTTTTTTTAACGTTTCAGGATCTTCATTTGTTTGACGAATTACACACTTGCAAACTATCAATACGTACTTGTGTTGCGATATTTCGTACCGCTTTCTTCTCGTTATTTCACAGCAACAGCCGAAATTTGTCTGCTTTGTTTACATATCTTGTCGAATGCTGAACAGTAAGTTCATTGAGAATACGATGATGATGAGCTTCCTGTTTGGGCTATTCATTCAAAAAAGAAACTTGAGAAGTTAGTTGAAAACATATATATTTATAGAGTGGACCCTATCTGCTTCTACAAAATTATGAAAAAGTGTCGTGATTAGAGAAGAAAGACTTGTCTTTAATTCAAGAAATTTTAATCCCAAATGAGCTGACATTGTAGTTGGATGGCTGGCTCCCCAACTACGACTTTGATTTTTAAATATGGGATAATCATCATGATTTCAATAATGCGTTACTAGGTTTTTTTTTTCTGTTTCTCCCCCTTTCGTCCACAAATGTTTTACAAAATGTAGTTTGGTAGTCGAAAGATGAAACGGTAATCTGTTTAATTAAGGGCCTAGTCATAGAAATTGGATCGAGTTCTATGATCCGAATGGTCAAAAAAAAAAATGTAAAAATTTAAATATGTATTACGGAGACACGATTATTTATCATAATATAACAACAACTGCTTAATATTAAGGATCTTATCACCATTTGAAGTGATTCACGACTCATGGCAAAATAATATCTCAACGGTCAACCCCATAATTTTGTTTTAAGAAGATTTACATATATACTTGGAAAGTTAATAACATATTAACTGTTGATTCATCTAATACAATGAGATATTATTTCCCTATATAATTCACACTTCATTAATAGTCGCAGTTCTAGTGAAGAACAAGAAAACTCTAATTATTTTATTTGAGTATGTAGTATGTATACACGTTCTTGAACTAATTTCGATTTAAGGAATTAGGATTGGGGCCATTTTGATAATTCAAAAAAAGCACCATCATGAAATGGAATCAAAGTTCTCTAATCACTGTGTGAGGTAGCCAATAAATATACATATATATATATATATATATATATATATATAAGCGCCATCCGTCTTTGTTAAGCGAAGCATACAATTAGAATTAGGTAAGCAGCAACATTGTCGTGGATTAATTTGGACACCTTTTTAGGTCAAAAATAAATAACCAAGGCAAAAGGCCAACAAAAACGCCTTCAGCATTTTCCATTAATTAATATTTATTGTTAAAAGCCAAATTATAAACTCCGTCTTTGCGAAACAATGTTTTATTCGTTTTGAATCAAACGCGTAAAATGCATCACTCGACTACAAGATTTTGTTTTAATTATTAGTTAGGAGTATTATTTTAATGTTCTTTCCGTCCAAACGATGGTATACTATTATTTGCAAGTACACTAATGTAAGATTATAGTATTCTACAGGTACAAGTTAATTAGTAGTATATCAGGTTTCATGTTACAAAAAACAGGATTTTAAATTATAATTTTAGTCCACAAATAAATGACATTGCATCGTAAACAGGACCAGAAAGAAAAGGCTTTTGTTTGTGTGTGTGTGTGTGCGTGTGAGTAAACGAGTAACGCCATTTTTTTGCTTCATTCATTTCAAGTGGACGTTCTTGTACAAAATTTCAAAAATCTACTGTGACATTATTATTCTCCGTTCTATTTTAATCCAACAAACAAGACTTTCATTAGTTCGCCGTATATTACGTTACAATTATCAAACTTTTTTTTATGTGTGTGTGGAGGTAAAAGGGATAATATGAGCTACATGTTACCCTTTTTTTTTTCATTTTGTTTTGGGTCGTGAACTATACATGCATATTTTTCATATGGATTATTAATTTCAAAAAGAATCTCAAAGTAAATTTGACGTCAGAAAGAATATTTGACGTACAGACGACTGTACAGTAATTTTTAATGAGGCTAATACTGGCCCAATTTAGAGCGGACCATTGACGTAAGGCCGGTTGAGGCGTCCATTCCTCGATTGTGGCCTTTCCAGCAATGGCATTGGGTCACCACTAATTTGAAAAATGGAATTAAAAATTATTCTCGAAGTAATTAAATTAGTATATCCTAAATTCTTAGTGCTAATTGGCATTTCGGGAAAGATCACGAGGAATGATGGTTCAAGCCTTGAAGGTTTTTCGTTGGCCTTTAATTTAAGATGCATTTCAGAAAGTGACCTTTTCTTATATAAGTATATAGAAGGGTTGTAAGTTGATGATCATAAAAGTAAGTTTAATCCGCCTTGCAATGTCAAAGTACTCTCTCTACGGGAGATATTTTAAGCAAAACTTATGTTGTTTCTTATAAAAAAACACAAATGAATATTGAATTTTGACTAACGCAACATATATTTTTATGAATGGCTAACTTGTACTTTTGACATGTAACATTGGATACAACTGTTGTTTCATTAGACTTAAATATCACAATACTATTACTTTTGTATTGAATGAATCATAAATGATGCAAATAGTTTCAAAGAAACCATACAATACACAATCTCGTACTAACTAAATATCATATCGAAACTCAAACTATAATCTTTATCAAATTCAATAGATAATAGTTCAAAAGTCGCTTATCGCCATTTTGTCTTCGTTACTAACCTTTCAAAATATACATAAGAGTTTCGATTCCTAAAATTTGTGAAAAATGTAGGCTAATCCACAGGAGGGAGCAAATTATAGCAATTTTACCAAATTCAGTGTCAGTCAGGTTAGTCAACATTTATATATTTCGATGCAACAAGATGTTATTTGTAACAAGTAATTTTGTTGGTTGATTAATTGGTCACATTTCATTCATATAATGCTCGGATTGTTATTAGTTTGGATACAATAAAAGACAAATCTTGTATGTATTTTTATGAATAAGAATCGTTTTCCTTATATCGGAGAAAAACTTCCCGATTCATAGGAAGGAAGCTTAATGGGAATGAATCAACATTAGTTCGATGGATATAAAACATCAACACCTACAATTTGGATCAGTTTCACCTCAACAAATAAGTGTGATCAATTCCGATTGATGTGTTGGTGTATCGTGGGATTTACTTATTACCATCGTCGCTAGGCAACAAAATTACAAAAGAGAAGAAGAAGAAGAAGAAGAAGTATGTGTCAGGGTCAACTATTACACAGTGAATTTTTGTTTTCCCAACAATTAACGCAGTCTATTAAATGTAATCATCAAAACGACATGATGTGGCAGAAACAGAACCTTAGAACGCCACAGGATACCCCCAATGGGTCCCACCTATATCTATTTGACAACTCAATTTTTTTTAATTAATGAATATTTCCCTATTTTAACGTGTCAATTATTTTAGCACTTAAAAACAAATTGGAAAATCTTCCCATTTACGACTTCAGCAATTCCAAAGTTTTTCCACATTCTCTTCTCTCTCTGTTTTTCTTTTCCTTTTTTCTCTTTCTTTTCTTTTCTTTTCATTTCTTTTTGAGCTAATTAAAGCTCTTTCAGTTTGGATATAACAAAATCAACATATATTTCAGGACCCAGTTTTCGTAAAGCGGTGAAAACCAGGGGGGAAAAGCGTGAGAATTTTGAATTGAAAAAGTAAAGGGAAAAGGAAAAGTGCTTAGGGTTGTTGTTGTTGTTGTTCGAGCTTTAGAAAAATTTTTGGAGTTTATTCTTTGGTTGATCGGTTGAAATTTTTGCTTTTGAATCGAATATTTGTTAAATTAAGAATCAAAAGATTATCATCAAGGGGTGTATAAAGGGGGGGATGAGGACTGGCGGTGGTGACGTGTTGTGGATATTGTTGAACCTCTGCAGTTGTCTTCTTTCTTTCAGTGTTGGAGGACGGTGAGAATTCTTCTTCCTTTTCTGTTGTTGCTTCTGAATTGTTGAATTTATTTCGTGCTTGTGAATGAATTGGGTTTTTTTACTTTTGTTGGGAATCAGTGTCTGTGAAGTGATTGAAATTTGGGGGGGGGGGGGCTTTGTATTGTGAATTTTGGTGATCACGATGACATACATTCGGCCATTGTTGTTGGAATCCTGAAATTTGTTTTACTGTGTTTGTTTCATGCATGTACGGTATTGAAAGATTGTATTTTTGTAATGATCGAGGATGCATTCTTCTATTCTAGGCTTTGCATGTCTGCCCAGTGATCAATTAATTTACTTTACTCTTTTGTTCTAAATGTAGTTCGAGAAGTAGTGGGCCATGCATAAAAGTTTTCCATTCATTTGGTTCAGATTAAGCAACTCATTATTCCGAATTGATTCCAATGTTGCTGTCCCCTGGGATGGATTAATAATTATGAGGGAGTGAATAGTTTTCTCTCTGTTTACTGTTAGCAGCTGCTATTATTGGTTCATGACCCCATTAAGAAAGTGGATATTAATTTGGTACTCATTTTGTTTCTTGCTGAAGGGTTAATAGAGCAGTGAAACAGTATGAGGAGCAATGAAAAACCAATTGTAGGGCGGAAGAGGGGGAAATTTAGAGTTAGGTTTCCAAAGGTCATGAAGTGCCTGTGCTCGGGAGAACAATTGAGGGTAGATGAAATGGCTCCTTCCTCGGATTCACTTGCGACTAAGGATTATTCGGCGAGTGTATATTCTTCTCAAACAGGAGAAGCTAGCAGAAAGCCGGACACAGGCAATATTGAAGAAGCCGAATCTTCTCTGCGGGAGAGTGGCTCCCTGAATTATGAGGTTTTGTTAAATCTTACTGAATTCAATGTTCAAATGAGAACCGGACGCGTTGTCCTGTAACTAAGTTATTGTTGTTCCGCAGGAAGCAAGAGCATTGCTGGGACGATATGAATATCAGAAAGGAAATATAGAAGCTGCCCTCCATGTTTTTGAAGGAATAGATATCGCTGCAGTGGTGCCAAAGATGAAAATTTCTCTTGCCAGAAGAAGAGCACCTTCTAGGAAACAGTCACAAAGTTATGGTTCTCTACCTATGTCTGTACATGCAGCTAGTTTGCTTCTGGAAGCAATCTTTCTGAAGTCGAAGTCTCTTGAGGCTCTTGGTAGATACAAAGGTAGTCTATGCATACTCCGCTGTGAAGCTTGCTTCGCTTTATGTTATTAATTTCTTACACTTGATTTGGTTTCCTTGATCTATCTTTGTGTTTACCGTGATCAATTTCCTTGTAGGGAATGTTTATGTCCTCAAATTATTCCATAGTGTTTGTTTTATATACTTGATGATGCTTGTAAGGTCTCTTTAAGATTAAGACCCTTTTCAGCTCTTTTTATAATGCATTTTAATTCCAGAAGATGTGCTGCAGTTTGTAACGGGTTTTTTCTGTCTGTCATTGGTGATTAACTTTGTTTTATTCATGGATTTCCTGTTAAAAACCAGTAGTTAATACTACCTTTGAAAGTTTCTGAAAGTGGGCTACTAGCTTGGGTTTTTGGCTCAGGCACTGAGTGACATTTTTGCTACTTGCTGCGGTTTTCAACAACTGTTTTTTCTGTCTGTCATTGGTGATTAACTTTATTGTACTCTGAGATTTCTTATGAAAATACTAGTAGTTAATATCACCTTTGAAATCTTCTGAAAGTAGCTACTGGCTTATGTTTTTGGCTCAGACCTGAGTAACATTTTTGCCCAGTTGGCCTCTGAGGTTTGTATTTTACATCCTACTTAACTGATTTTCATTGTGCTTGCTGGCGCGTGTAGACTGCAATGAGTGCTCTTGCATTTATTGTTATAATAAGCACAAGAGGATCTGCATGCTTAACACGAAAAACTGTAATAGCTTGGCTGATGTGGTTTCAAACTATTTTGCAGAAGCTGCTCAATCATGCTCAATAATTCTGGACGTAATTGAATCTTCATCACCAGGTGGCTTACCTGAAAACTTTGCTGGTGACTGTAAATTGCAGGAGACACTGAGCAAAGCTGTTGAGTTACTTCCAGAACTGTGGAAGCTTGCCGATTCCCCCAGTGAAACAATTTTGTCATATCGGAGGTCCCTCCTTCACCCATGGAATCTTGATGCACAAACACTAGCCGGGATTCAAAAAGAGTTTGCGATATATCTTCTTTACAGTGGAGGTGAAGCAAATCCTCCAAATTTGCGAATCCAAATGGACAGTTCGTTTGTTCCTAAAAACAATATTGAAGAAGCTATTCTTCTTTTGATGATTTTGTTAAGAGAGGCTACTCTTAAACGAATTGAATGGGATCCATCGGTTCTGGATCACCTTTCATATGCATTGTGTATATCAGGGGGTTTCATACCTTTAGCTAATCAAATGGAAGAGTTGCTTCCAGGGACTATGGAAAGGAAAGATCGGTTTGAGAAACTGGCCCTTTGTTACTATGGAGAAGGTGATGACTTGGCTGCTTTGAATTTATTAAGGAAGTTGTTGAGTCGAGCTGTGGATCCAGCATATGTCCCAGCTTTACTGTTAGCTTCAAAAATTTGTGGCGAGAACTCTTCATATGCCGTAGATGGGATTAACTTTGCTCAACAAGCCATTGAAAACTTGCATGGAAAATGTGACCAGTTGACTGGTGTTGCAAAATTTCTATTAGGTGTTTCTCTTGCAACATGTTCTAGATCAGCTACAGCAGATTCTGAGAGGGCACAGAGACAAACTGAGGCACTGCAGTCTTTAGAGGCAGCCGGTAAAATCACCGGAATGAATGACCCAATGATTGTTTACCATCTTTGCTTGGAGCATGCTGAGCAAAGGAAGTTGGATGCATCACTTTATTATGCTAAGTGCTTGCTGAAGTTGGATAGCGGTTCCAACATTAGGGGTTGGTTATTATTAGCTCGCATACTATCAGCTCAGAAGCGATTTGAGGATGCCGAAACTATTATTAGTGCAGCTCTAGATCAAACTGGAAAATGGGATCAAGGAGAACTGTTGAGAACTAAAGCTAAACTCCAAATTGCGCAGGGTCATTTAAAGGATGCTATCGAGACTTTCACTAAGCTTTTAGCTGTTCTTCAGGTTCAACTTAAAAGTTTTGGCTCAGGGAAAAAGCTGAAGGTGTGTTTGATACTTCCTTGCTGATTTAAACTTGTGAGATCCTATTTGTTGCTGTGTTTCCAAAACTAAAATAGAGTTCCTTTGCTTGGTTAACTTTGTTCCAAATTATTATTGTTTGGCAAAAATGAGACTGTGAAGTTCATCTCTCTCTCTTTCTCTCTACAAGAAGTTTGCTTCGTATCGTTGTTGATTATGTTGTTTTGTTCATATGTGATAGAATGGTCGGAAACCAAATAGAAGTTTGGAGCTTGAAACCTGGCACGATTTGGCAGTCCTCTATATTACATTGAATCAATGGAGGGATGCAGAAATCTGTCTGTCAAAATCTGAAGCCATTAGTTGTTACTCTGCCATGAGATTGCACACTGCTGGTATGTTAAGTGAAGTTTTAAGTTTTTTGTTATCAGTTATTGTGTGTGTTGTGAATGAGGGATTTGATTAAGAAATGACTGTTGAGACCATTTGCAGAAAATGATATTTTATTGAGATCATTGCATGCATAAATGAACCAATGCACATTGTGTGCCTGGGTAGTTAATTTGCAAATTTTTTTCCCGGACATGAATTGATGATATTCCTGTTGACTTGAAGATTGATATGAACTGGGTTTAGCATTTTCATGCAGTAGATAACATCATTGTTAACCTTCACATTCAGGGAGTCGCTATCACCCATAACTTTGAAGTAGGAATTAATGTCTTGAGATTTCCTATTGTGCTGTCATTTTAAAGCCTGTCATGCTCTCATGTTCGTGCATTTCCAGTCTCATGTGCGGCTGCTGTACATACAACCGTATATTTGGATCTTTATATTCCCCGATTCATGCAGGTTTGCTTCATGAAGCTAAGGGTCTCCACAAAGAAGCCCTTCGAGATTTTGAACATGCTCTGTCTGTTGACCCCACTCACGTCCCGAGTCTTGTCTCCATGGCGGTTGTGCTTAGACAGATAGGAACTAGATCGGCTGCCACCGTTAGAAGCTTTCTAACAGAAGCAATTCGGCTCGACAGAATGAATGCTTCTGCCTGGTATAATCTTGGCCTGGTTTGCAAAGATGAAGGTCCTGGATCTGCCAGGGAAGCTGGTGATTGTTTTCAGGCCGCTGCTTCTCTTGAGGAAACAGAACCAGTTGAGCCCTTTAGATAACTGCATATAGGGTAGGATGAAATTTTGAGTTCATTTTAAATGACCTGTATTTACTGCGTATAGTACATACTTTTGAAGAACAATGATGTTCATAGTTTCAGGAAAATACAACGGATTTCCTGTTTTGGAAGAGGAAATTTTTTTTTCTTGGCTGTAAATTTTCCTTGTACACCGTAACTCATTCCGTCTGAGGTATACTAACCCCTCGTATCTTCCTTTTTTAGCAAAGTGAATTTTGTCATCACTGGATGTCAGATTAACATTTCACGAAGAAGACTGAAATGCGAACAAGGAATAGAAGAAAAGTGGATCACGAGAAAATCCTGGCCTGATAATAATGCTGTGAAATTTAGTGCACGGATCATGTGATTACTCTCACAGTCTCACTAAATGCTGGTTTTAGCTATATTTCATTTACGAATAATGGCAGGTTTACTTTCACAAACTCAAAGTATCGAAACACACTAATCCATTTGGGAGCGGTAATAAGCCTTGCAATAACACACAAAACCTTATGATTAGTTTCACAATTCTGAAAAATGAACACAAATATTCAGACAGCCGGAATATTTTCTCCATTGTGAGGGAGTTAGAGAGGGAGAGAAGCACGCCGACACATAACACGGGAAAGAAAAAGGTTTCTTGGATAATAATAATAATAAATGGTACTATTCGATACTGTCGTGTGAAAATGTGTGAAATTGTTAACGTTACAAAAAAGATTTTGTTTCGTTTGACTGTCTTTTTGTCTTGTCCCCTCCATAATTAACAATGTTCTTCACTAACCCCAAGTCCAGTCATTATTACTATTTATAGATACAGTACAACCTGATTGCAATTGTTCTTTCTCATTTCATTATTGATAATTATATATCTCCTTTTGGAGTTTAGTTTCCCCCCCACTCAGCCCACTGTTCACATATACCGCTCTCCGTGACACTTTTCTTGACCAAAATTCTTCCCCTTTTTTTTTTTTGTGGGTTGTGTTTTGTTACTGTTTTTCTGAGAGAAGGAAATGGAAGGTGGCGGTGGTGGTAGCTCTGGCAAGAGAGAAGAAGAGGCTGGACCTTCATCAGCAAGTGGGGTTGCTGGCAGAGAAAGAAAGAAGCTTAGCGACCTCATGAATTGTGAAGATGAAGATGATGATGTACGCTTTGCTGTTGGTTCTGACAGTGATGATGATGATGATGCTGCCCAGCAGCTCCATAGTGATCATGATGACGAGACTAGTTCTAGTTTTGTTCCAGGCCCTCTCCTTTCTCTCAAGGACCAGATTGAAAAAGACCAGGTTTTTCTTCCTTAACTTTTTTTGCCTTTTTTGCGTGTTTTCGTTTGCTGCTACTAGTCTGAAATATGGGTATAATTTGTCCGAATTTTGTGTTGCTTTATTGGTCGATTTCCATTTTAGGCAGAAATGGGTGTTTTCCATATGCTAATGAAGACATTCTTTAATGGATTCCCTTGGTCATCATTGTTTTCCAGTTTTTCTCTTGAGGCGGATGGCCTTAAACCCTGATGTGGATTTAGGGTTTATGCGTTTTCTTCATTTGGGGTACTTATAGAAGATGTTTTACTTCATTTGGGGTACTTGTGTTTCATTGTAGTGACTTGCGAAGGAACTTAGTAGGGAGAGGGATTGAAAATTAAGAACGAGAAATATGTGAAATAATAATTACATTCATCATTTTGTATATTTCTGATGTAATTCCTGCGGTCAAAATCTCTTGTTTATCATTGTAACTGACTTTCCTTTGATGCAATTGTGCTTTTGGATTCAGGAGGATGAGAGCCTAAGGAGGTGGAAAGAAAAACTGCTCGGATGTGTGGAAAGTGATTTAAATGGTTGGTTAATGAGGACTTTCAACTCCCTACATAGCATAAAGTTTTCAAACCATTTCATGATTTTGTTGATGATTTTGTGATGTCAGGACAAATGGAGCCTGAAGTGAAATTTCATTCAATTGGAATTATATCATCGGACTTCAGGGAGATTAATACTCCATTGCCTGTTGCTGAAGACCCGAACAAACCTGTCCTTTTTACTCTTAAGGAAGGTTCTGAGTTTCGCCTGAAACTAAAGTTCTCTGTTCTTCACAACATTGTATCTGGTTTGGCCTACACAAACACTGTTTGGAAGGGTGGAGTCCAAGGTTGGCAACTCGACCGTATTTACCATTTCTAGTATCTTTCTTAGGAATCTCACTATGAATTAATATCCAGGCTTCGCCCAATTTGTGCAGAACTTTTAACTAAATCATGAATACTTTTATATCCTTGTCTGAAATGACATTAACTGGTGAGGAACCAACATGGCAACAACTTTGGTTTTCAGTTCATTCTAAGTTGCAAGTATGGCATAAATCCAAAAGTGCATTAATTTGAAGACATAGTCGCTAATGCATATTGCTTAAATGCTCAGTTCATCATAAACATGGCCATGTTGACTCTTTAGCTGATTATTCTAATGACCTCGTTGAAAAATACCTTTGTTTCATCCTCTGTGAAGTCCAGTTTCTATGATGAGATAAAAGGTTTCCTCGACAATGCCTTCTGAATTTATATGATGGTTCCCTGTCCATTCTTGTTCTAGTGTTGTGTTTAGATTCATCTGGATAAGCAGAAACTATTCTAATTAAAAGAAACTGTACTAAAGAACTGTTCCCATTTAGTACTTCTAATTTGTTCATAATTCAGAAGTCATTGGAAAAGTGACCATTCTTGTTCTAGTGTTGTGTTTAGAGTCATCTGGATAAGCAAAAACTATTCTATTTAAAAGAAACTGTCCTAAAGAACTGTTCCCATTTAGTACTTCTAATTTGTTCATAATTCAGAAGTTATTGGAAAAGTGAAAACCTATGTTGTTAATAGTGCTGTATGCTGCTGGAGTTGTATTATGCCCAGAGGCATTTGTTGATCAAACTTGACCTGCATTCGCCAGTCTATTTTTATTAATATCTAAAGCATCGGAGTCGTGATACATTTTCGTGTTACATTTCAGTGGATCGTAGCAAAGGAATGCTAGGTACATTTGCTCCTCAACGAGAACCATACACACACTTGTTGGAGGAGGAAACCACTCCATCTGGTGCACTTGCAAGAGGAAAATATTCTGCAAAGCTCAGGGTGGGTACAGTAAGATTTGATGAATTCTAAACCGATACTGCTATTTCTACTTGGTCGGAACGAGCTATTTTCGTCATAGATACTGTTGAAAGATGACTTGTATGCTGTTAGATAACGTTTGATTCTTGAGTATTTTCCGCACGTGTGGGCCTCCCTAGCAATTGGTTATACATTTATGTTCTTTCATCTTCCAGTTTTAACATAACTGATGGATTGTTGTTTTGACCTTGCTGCATTTCTCTTTCTTTGGTTCAGTTTGAAGATGATGATAAAAGATGTCATATGGAGCTCAGCTACTCCTTTGAGATAAAGAAAAGTGTGTAGCAACTCCTCTCTGAATCTGTGTGACTTCTAGATATTCTTTCGTTCGTGCTCGTTTTGATCTCGTTAGCTCTTGTTTGAAAGAAACATTGCCTTGTAACCTCCACCAAAGTGAGTGTTGTTTAGTTGGGCTCTATCATTATTGTAATTCTGGGAAGTGGATTGTTCGTTTTCTTAAATGCAAAAATAGAAACTTCAGTTTGTTCGTTTTCTCAACAGTTGAATCCCATCCAATAATTCATATCATAATATCACACCGAATACAAGTCTGAGTAAAGCAGGCAATGTGTGTGCTGTAATTGGCAAGTTAATGCATGGCTCATTTGTGAAAATACAAAGAGAACATTATATCAAGTCATCCCATTTTAGCAACAAGATATTTATTGGTCTGTAATCTGTGGTCGGTTTTTAGCAAGGAAATCTCAGTGTCGAACCTAAATAGGGCACCACAGAAACACAAACGAAGTAAGGAAAAGACTTAAAAAGTGCAATCTAGGAAAGCTTGCAAACCGAGTCTGAAATCACAAAAGGAGGTGTGAAATAAAGAATTTTAATTTTAAGAACAAGTTATACATCATTCTGGCAAACTACATTAGCTTCCCTTAATGTCAAAAAGCTCTTCTACATCTCCCCTATCTGCTTTCAACCCGACATTTACATAATTTTGTATAATACCTTACTACGCAACCTCAACCGAGCCTTCATGAGGATGGATAGATATATAAGCTTCTCCTCAAAGTTCCCTTCTGAAGCCTGGAACCATGATACACATGCAAACTAACATTATGTCTAATCCAGTAGATCATACAGTGCCTCTTCCTTCTTAAAGAATTGAATGGGAAGAAAATACAAAACTAGCATATTCAAGAGAAGACAGCTCTTTGTGATGTCTCATGTGTGAGTCTGCTTGGCGTGCCTCTCCGTCTATGAATGAATAATCAGAGATGATATACAGGTGGAAGGTTGTCATTCGATCAACTCTGGTATGTGCCAGGACTTCATGTCAGCAGAACAGGACCAGTGTGTTCAAACGCTGCAGAAAATGCCAAAAAAATATGAGTCATCAAACTTCAGTGTCGAATCCAATGCCCCAGTCAAACCAGTTAGACAAGTTGGTGGAGGTCTGGAGGAACACAAGTTCTGTCTTTATGTAAATGCATCTGTTTGTCTGTGCCAATGAATGTCCAAGTTTAACTTATTTTCCTGACAAACATGTTCCTTCCATCCTGGTAACTCCAATTCAGCATCCATAACATTAAAGTGAATAACCTACTTACAGTATTATACATAATGCGATAGCAGATCAGTAGTTGCATTTTTCAACCTGCAGCTCTGTCCAAGATGAACATCTCCAAATACATACCTGAATCATGTAACGACAGCTAAGCAGAATTTCATATTTTGATAATATCAGGACCTGATGCTTTTAGCACAATATAACCTGTATTCACAGTGCTCAGACCATGCACACCGAGCTTTTCCATAATCCCAGTAGCAGTCTTCATCCCTCAGAGGTCCTCGTTTATCTGGGCCATGGAGGATTAGGAAGAGAGTAACCAAAAAAAAAAAAAAAAGAAGCAAAAAGGGAACAAGGAATTCAGAAGAAATTCACCTTTTGTTACAAAATTATATTTCTTATCTGGGTGAATATCATGCCACATCTCCAGCCAAAGCTCTCGCATCAAAACTGAAGATCTCACAATGTTCCTATGATTTGCTGCAATAATGATGAGCATATTACAACCTAATGGACTGAAAGACTATGCTAAAGTAGGAGAAATGACCACGCCAATAGAGGTAAATAGCACTCTCATCATTCACGAATTAAGGAAAGCATTATGTGCCAAACAAGCAAAGGTGTAAAATGTTCAAAAATGAATCTGGAGCTTCTCTACGAAGCAAACCGTTGCCGAAGGTAAAAATGAATCTAGGACGATACTTAAATTTAATCAATTTCCATGGCCTAAGAGAACAAGCAATAATAAGGTGAAAGTAAGATAGTTCATATACTTTTATCAAGCTCCCAAACAGCTGTTCTCTTCCCAGGAAGACTTTCGGCATCTTCATAATAAGTGATGTACTTCACTCGAGGTGACCTTGTCATGTTGGGAATAATATCGGTTTCGTGAATGTGTTCAACATTGAGTTCAACTTGTACATCTGATCCATCATGCTCTGACTACAACAGAAGGATAAAAGAACTGTGAGAAACAAGGCCAAAGGTAAACAACAACAGTATCAGTCATCATAAATCCAATAGAATCCCACAGAAGTAACCAACTTTGTCAAAACAGATAACAGGAGTTGTATCTACATCCACAGTTTAGAAGGAAATTTATCAAGGGCTTTCAAGTGTAAAAGATGTGACTGATGGAGAGGCACACTACGTATTTAAATTCCATTCCTGTGGGGGGAAAATAATATCCATTACAGGGGGCTCTTCCAACTTTTTTTTGTTAGGACCAAGGGTGAGAAGACCAAGACAACATCTTTCTCCTATGACATCCACTTTCATTTTATTTTTCCATTTTTCTTTTTTCATACCGTGGATAGCTGATTAAAATTTTTTCATGCATTATATAATGTTTCGTCATCCATTGCAAATGGAGCTGGAAGAGTCATCATTGACAATTCTTTCAGCTTTGTGCTAATAATGGATTATATCAAAATGGCTCATCTAAATTCCGGCACATCTTAATTTGGTGAAGTTTCCGGAAATCAATACATCAATGCACCAATCCATCTTGGGTCATACTACTTAAACAGCCTCTCTGTATTGATATACACGAGTAAGGCTGCGTACATCTTGACCCCCCAGACCCCAACAGAGTTGGGAATATACTGGGTTGTTGTTGTCGTTGTTGTTGTTGTATTATATAATGTTTCAGGAACTCAATTCATTTCTTAATTATTTGGAACTCTTTAATTGACAAGAAATTTTGGGACCTTCACCTCAATGGTTAGATTATACGTAATGCAGAAAACTAACAACAAGCCAGCTAGATTGATTTAACCAGACCTTTTCGATGCTCTAATGACGACGCTCATTGGGAAAACAGGATATTTCCTTGTAAGGAAGGGAGTTCATATAGACAACATAACAGTTCAAATGCAAATCTCAGGACACTAAAAGAATATATGTCATCATATCATAATCCAACCCCGGATGTTTGACAAAGCAAACAAAGCAGGGTCTCTAATTACGAATATAGATTAAGACGGGCTTTTGACTATAAAGTTGAGCATTTATAAGATACCTGAGGAGCCCTTGTTATATTCACTTTCGGGCCCAACCAATTCTTGCACCAAGAAAGGGAATTATATGGCACCTGCAGAGAAATCTCTCCCCATTAATATGAAGTTTCAGAGATTGACACAACTTAATAGTGTCTATACAACATAAAATTGATTCACGTATCTTATCTCGATCATACCGTCTCATCTCCACTGGATGCACCAGGATTTCCTTCAACAATATTCCCTGACCTGTCCAAAGCAAATTTATAGAAATAAGAATGACAGGCCAAAAAGCACTGCAAGATATTTTACAGCACAATGCATCACCTATAAAGTTGCAGAAAGCAAAGAACTGAGAATTCATTTCATTTTGTTCCAAAATACACAGTATATTATTCTAAAATATCTGTCATTAAATAGCAAAGTTCCAAGTGAAATGTAGGTTTACTTCTTAGAATTTGCACAGGGGCAAACATTTTTGTCATTCTGACAATCTGTTTCCTTTTTCTCACGTATAAGCTCAACAACTGTGTGATATGCCTAAAACTATGTATAATACGTAGAAATCATTATTATTCATAATGGCTCCGAGAAGAAAGTTACTAGTATCGTCAAGCAAAAAATTGTTCTATTTTTCTCTGTTATGAGACATTACCATAGAAATGATCTATAATACCTGGTATATAAAGATCCTTCAAGCTCGTATATGACATCAGTTATAATCCAATTATCAGGATAAGGTTTGCCACTTGGTGCAAAATAGTAACCAACCTGGTTTTTCACATACAAGAATGCATTATGTTGCATTTTCCAAGCAACTCTTCATAAAAAGCAGTAATATCAAGTTATCAACGATCACAACTTCATTAATGCAGGCAGTTACAGTAAGATTTTCAAAATGTGTTCAGAGATTAGTGCCATGAGTTGATAAAATGCAATTAAGCTATCGCAAAAGATAAAACCAGGTCTACTTAGTTAATAATTTAGTGAAACTGGATAAAGAATAAACTAAAAACAATATTTACCTCTGTTTTCATATCTATTCCATAGATACAAAATATATTCTTCAAAGGTGGTCTTTCCCAAGGTGTCAGGGGATTTAGAACTGGATCATCATGATATGACCTGAAATATGTTGACATCAGAAAACAAGAAAGACTAGAAATAAATACTCCTGATGCATTGAAGCCTTTTCTGGAAGACAAGGAAACACATGTTGGTCCTTGCAGATACTAGGTAACTAAAAAATTTGTAGATCTTCTCACCATTTTTTTTACTCACTTTTGTAATTGGTATAACAGCCTTAGGCTGTCAGGGTCGTACTCTTCTATTGCTTTAAAAAAGGTGCCTTCTGCGATTTCACGAGCCGAAAAGGACAACTGGGTAGGGAATCCACATTCCATACCAGATGAGTTGGTCTCTGCCATTTCCACAAAAGATGGATAGGCATCATTTCCTACAAACACAAACAAAAGACCTATTACTTTGCTTCTATTCTACACAGACAAGGCATAGCCACTGAATTCATGAAGTACCTCGAACCACAGGAATCTCAATGTTTACAATATTTGTGGGCCAGCCAGAGAAGTTTGAGTGAAATTCATCTTCATCACAATGGTAAGAAAGATGGCCTTTTCGGCGCCCAGTGGAGAAATGCTTCCAGTACGTGCTATCTGTTCTACAATATTTTGAAAATGGCATCATCCACAGTGAAGAGCCAAATGAATTGAACATCAATCGAGCTGTTCCCTGATAACTTGCCAAACCATATTATAAGTATGTGTTACAGGCAAACATCAGTTATCAGAAGGAATTGAAGCCATAAATAACATAGGAATGACTACTTTTTTTTTCTTTTGTAGAAGTTGTATGAAAAAATAAATGAAGAGTTGTTGAAATTTTTTAACATGCAGCAAGAAAAGAGTAGTAGCTTCCAACTAAAAATGATCAGACTCATTAAGTAGGAATACCATAACATTAATCCAGAAACCTAAACATGTCTGTATAGGTAGCCTACTTTTACCACTCTACAAAAAATTAATGGAGAATTTCTTTATTCCGAGAAAAGGGAATAGAGAAGGGAGAAATCGCTAAGACCTTTCAACCATAAAAACTAAGAGGGGACAAGTTTGCTGCAGTAAATATAACTATTTTTCTAATCAAACCCTCAAAAAGCTTCTTTTGTATTTAGGAGGATTAAGAAATGAAAATGCTTAAAGAGTCAAGAAAACAGCTGGAGAAATGATTATTTCATATTTGTATAAAAACATTAGTTCAATTTATCATTTCTGTTGGTTTCATCTGTTCTCTCTGACTGAGGGGAGGGATCGGATTTAACTGAAGCGAATGGTAAATTATAGCAATATCCTGTGAAATCAGAAGGTTGATACCTCAGAGACAGGAAGACCAAAGGTAAATCCCGACAAAGAAGCTTTAATTGTCTCAGTTGCACCTAGAAGGGGAGCTCCTATAAACCAAAAGAAGCAGTTTCAGATACATGAAATGTCAAAATGACTCTACATCTGCAAAGGTGCTCCTGACTTTAGAGCAGTGAAAACATACCAACAGCAAAATAGGCGTGAATGTGATCATCTAACCATTGAACATACTTCTTGGGAGCAATCTCCAGTTTGAGCCATTCCAAGAAGTATCTGAACACATTGTTCCCAAGTGAATGAGCAAAAACCAAAGAAGGTCCCCCTCGAAGTTTCAAAGCAGTTTCAAAAGTTAGCCTGCAACATTGCAAATTCGTTGGTATTCCAGAAGAAAATAATTATCAAGAAAATAAAAGCAATAAAAGATAAGGAGGATACAAACTTTAGCTTGTGGAAGTAAAGATCCCTCTCTTCCAGCTTTGATGGGGGTAACCTCCAGTCATATGGAACTGCAATAATGGCATTAGCCTCAATACCAAACTCAATGCACCATTTTAGCCATTCTTTCCACACTGACGAGAGAGGACCTGATCAATCACAATCCAAAATCCAAACGACAGGTAAAGAACAACTAAAAAGAGATTTTTGGTCATATGAACTTGGAAAAAGTGCATGGTTAAGAAAAGAGAATAGAATCCACTCGATTACTAACCCGTAATGTAACCAGGATCAAGCTCTGTAATGGCAGAAAGACCACTATCTGGTCGGGACTTGCATTCAGCATGATCAGTTTGGTTATAAGGATCGAGTAACATGCACTTAAGCCAACAATTAACAGCCGAAAGAACCTGCACCATATCCAGCCCTCCTCAATCAGACATTCATGCAGTCAATAATCTCTCATCAATCAGGCAACCAAGAAACGCATAATTCCAGTATTGAATGTATGAGTCTTCTTCTTTATTATAACATCATTTCTTATCTTGAAACAACAAAATTCTAATTTAGCTTTCTAAAAGTGAAGAGAAAAAAAAAACAGAAAAGCTGTTCATAACTCGTAACATAAAACACACACACACACACACACACACAATATAGACATAATCGTCAACATGAGACGAGCAGTTTCTGCGTAATATACAAAGTAATAAGCAGTGAAGGAAATAGAAGCATAAAAATACTCGGAAGATGTAGTAGTAACGGAGTGGGACGTACTTTGGTAGTGTCGAGCCAGACCAAATCGAGAGGGTTGAAATCGAGGGGAGAGTAAGGGCAGTCCAGAATTGACCAGGCTCTGAGCTGAGTGGAAGCGAAGCCAGGGATGATAATACCAGAGAGCTTGGAATAGTCACCGGCGAATTCGCCGACGTGTCCATAGGCGTTGGTGGTCAGAAACAAGAGAAAAATGGCCGGAAAAATCGAGAGGCCGACTCCGAGATGTCCTCCTCTCATTAGCCTACGTCGAAATCCGTTCGCATTTGAGTGCGTCGGAGAACACCTGAGCTGAGCAGAGACTCTTTGGTGAGAGCAGTTTTTGGGTGTTTTTGTCGGGATGTGTGAAATGGCGGACTCTTTCTTTTTGGTGTTTTCGTCTCGTATTTCACTATTCAGTTAGATGGAAGTTGGGAATGTGTTTTTGAGTCAAAATTCAAAAAGGGCCAAAATCCCCCACGAACCAATGGAGGCCTTTTGTTTTTTCTGGGAACCTTAATTTTATTTCCCTAAACTACCCTTCTCTCGTTAATCCTGTAGTTTTGTTTCCCTTGCCTTTTCGAATCAGTCAACGTGGCGGCACGTGGTTGGTCTTCGTGACGCTGTGTGCTTGACTTTGACCTTTTTTTGTTTTGTGTTTCCTCCTGCCGCCTCTTTGACGTGATATCCACCCCCACGAATTATACAATACTCCAGAAAATAGTGAACCGACGATAATTGGTTCACTAATAAATTATGTTGAGAACGACGAGCCATGACCAAAAGTAGCATTCCATAAATTTAGCTACAAATGAGGGAAAATCTATTTAGTATCTCTTCTCGACTTTTGTAGGCTGGGGTGTAGTATCACTAGAACTCAAAAGATGATTGATAAGTGTTCACAACATTTAGATGATTGATAAGTAGTATTTACAACATTAAACCAAAAAAAAAGTATATGACGAAGCTATCGCGATTGAATTAATTCTTTTTTAACACATAGTGAAGCTTCAAAATCCTAATTACACGTGTCAGGAAATGAGTACTCGATCTATCTAATAAAAGACTACTTTTTTTTTTGTTTTTTTGATAAACAAGACACTATTATATATTATGAAAACCTATCATATGCTATTACATTTGGCTAGATTATAAGCTATATTATGCATCTCATTTACGCTTTCTCGAGGGACTTTTAACTATTTTGTATGTAGTAAAACCTCTAAAAAGACTGATAATTTGAATAACCAGTTCCTGTACTTCCATTGGTGAGGAACTAGGAGACAATTGGTTGGTCAAGTCCGTATGAATCCTGATGTGTTGGAGATTCAGGTTGTATGCTTCTTGAAGTGCCAACATCATAGTTGTCGCTTCTGCTTGTAATGACTACTTTGTAATGACTAGGTAGATTTTGCCAAAATTTGCAATCCATAGACTTGTCCTAGAGAATCTGTAAGGTAACATGTGAAGGCAGTATCAATCCCCGGAGTTGTTCCTCAGCACACCTTCTCCTATGCTGTGGCATCGCATCATCTTCTCGATAGAGTACATATCCATGTCCGTACCAAGGTTCTTTGACACGAAGCATGTTTTCATAAGGATCAACAATCAACTTCTCAAGGGAAACTGCATTTTTCAGGAAATACTTGGCAAGCTCCAAATCAATTGTACGGCCGGCATACCCCTGTATCTCCACCACTTTAAGATGTTGGACGTTGTAATCTACAGCACTCTCCCATTGCCATCCGCTCACAATCATGTAGGGGTTGGGATCTTTCAGATTTATGACAAACTTCTCCAGGTTTGGTGCTGCCTTAAAGAAGAAACCAAGTTCAGGCAAGCGGAACTTGAGGCGATAAGGCATTAGGGACAAGTGCTTCAATGCAGGCAGCTGAGGAAGGCTTTCTCCAAACTCATCTGTTTTACCCCTCCTACAGGGAAACCAATATAAGGTGAAAACCTCCAGGTTCGTGAGGCAGCATGAAACCCGCTGAAACACATCCTTAACCGTAGTACTGTCAGGAATACCAAAAAAATGAAGATCAACGAGCTGTGTCACATTCTCAAGCACTATGGCGTCTGGTCTATCAATCTAGAGCATGACCAGATTAGCATATTGGATATGATCAGGGATTCTAGGGGACAGTAAAAGATTTCTAAGTGTCGCAATGCAATCGACGGACCGTGAATTTCCAAAGTAGTCAATTCTTTAGACTGGTGCACAACCAAAGTTTCAAGAAATCTGCAACGGTAGGTGAAGTGTTGGAGATGGATCCCAGAGATTTTGACACTCTTCAAAATCATTACTTTAAGAGGATTCCAGCTTCTGTGATCAACAAAAGAATAAGGAAATTCATAACACCCTAAGAATCCTCCAAAACCATGCGGAGTCAGGTTCAGTTCCAGCTTCTGCCAAAAGAAAGGGCAGATATTTATATATTCAACTTTGCCAAAAGAAAAAACAAACAACAGGATCAGAAAGGGCATCATGGACAGTCCTTTCAAATTCCAAAAGAGAGGGAAGAAAAGTTGGGAGAATTTATGATAAGTTGCCAGGTAAGCAGTCATCTCAAACTCAGTAAGGAGAGCAACAAGAAACAAATCTAACTTCAATGTTTTTAACTATAAAACATAAGATAAGAGACTTTATGATAACAACAATTTGAATGGAAGAAAATTTTTTGTGGAAGAGACAAAAGAGGACTTGAAGCATGTCACGCAAGTCAGGCATTAGTAAAATAATTAGTACTTGAGCTCAGCTAACGAAGGAGTTTCGTACTGAACTCTTCAATATTGATGGCTCTTCAAAGCATACACTTAGACAGGCGGATTATTTGAGCAACCAGGAAGGATGAATCAGAAGGTTAGAAGCTGAATTACGGGGGGCCATAAATTGCCCGGAACAGTATGCTTACGACATTAAAGATAGAATTATTGAAACTTAATGATTGATTCTCAGAGCAACAAAAACAAGTAATCCAACAAATTCAATAGAGGGTCCAAACTTGGTAAGGAGAACAATGGAAAACCAAATACTATAAATCAACTGAATTTCACAGCATTCAAACTTGCATCTTCATTCAGCGAAATTTTGGCAATAGCATTTCCCACTCAGAAAAAAAAAAAAAAAAGCCAGGGCATCCAACAAAGCCAAAACAGACATACTAATCTGAAACTACAAGCACCCATTACGACTAAAGCAACAAACCAAAACAATCGTACCTCCCGCGATCTGAAATCGCCCATTTCATTAAAATTCGATTCCCGGCGATGGCCGGCAACCGATTTGTTTACCGTTACCGTTAGTACGGTCGAGCAGCAGTGGGCGTAGCTCAAACTGTGATTGGGATTCGATTAGAACAAATGCGATTAAAAAAGGTTTGTGAACTAGGTTTTGGGTCGGGTACGGTGCTTAGTGGTATAAACCCGGATTTCCCTTTTGAGATAGATTACTCAAATCAGAATAATTTCTTTTCTTTCTGCGAACATGTTTTGTTTTCACTTTTTGAAAGATACATAAAATTGTTAAAACTTGCAACAAATTCCTAGGCTCTTAACTGTGATGCGATAAAGAGTTTTGTGAACTTTGGATTTAGAAAAGGGATATTTAATTTTAGTCTCATTATTGTTTCTTCGGACGGTAAATGATACTCTCTCCGGTCTTAGACATTTTGATTTGTCATAACTTTAACCTGATTCATATTTTTAAGTAACGAAGAAATCTTAAAAATATATTTAAGATTTTTTCGTCGATTAAAAATGTGTACTAGATTAAACTAATGAGAAAATCAAAATGCCTTATATTAAGGACCGGAGAGAGTACTTTGTTTCAAAGTTTTTAGTGCATTCTACACAATGTTTTTACTTTTAAGGAACTCGTTGTTTCTTAATTCTGAGGAACTCTTTAATTAGTAAGAAATTTTTAGAAAAGGGATATATTGCCTTGTGGTGAGTAAGGGAATTCATATAGACAATGTAATCGTTCAAATGCAAATCTTAGCAGGACACGAAAAGATGCAAGACACTCCATCACAATCCAATCTCGGATATTTTTGACAAAGCAAACAGAGATCAGGGTTGCTTATATGGCACCTGCGCGTAGAAATCTGTCTCCATTGATATGAAGTTTCAGAGATGAACTCAACTTAGTAGTGTCTATCTATGCAAACATAAAGTTCATCACCACTGGATGCACCTGGATTTCCTTCAACAATATCCCCTGACCGGAACAAAGCAATAAGAATTACAGGCCGAAAGCATTTCAAAATATTTTACATCGCAATCCATGGTGATTGGTTGAATTAATAATAATCTCAAATGGTTTTAATAAACGAACTAATTATCCAATTTGATACAACTTTTGATTATAAAAGAATCTTCCTTAGAAAAACATTAAAATCTAGCAATATTATTGCGTCCACGCCTTAATTAGTACAGAGCTAGAGAATCTGTAAGGTAACATGTGAAGGTATTAATCCCGGGAGTTGCTCCTCAGCACACCTTCTCCCATCACTTGTTATCGCATCTTCTAATCCACGTATATCTGGCCCATCCAACCAAGGTTCTCCTACACGAAGCATGTATTGATAACGCGGATCTACAATTAACTTCTCGAGGGAAACTGCATTTTTTAGGAAGTACTTGGCAAGCTCCAATTCAATTGTGCATCCGCGATACCCTTGAATCTCGACCACTTTAAGATGCCGGACGTTATTGTTTGCAACAACATTCTCCCAGTACTGCCTTCTGCTCTCAATCACTTCTGCGGCCGCCGGGTATTCCAACCTTATTACAAATTTCTCCAGGTCTGGTGCTGCCTTAAAGAAGAAAGCAAGATCAGGAAAGCGCTTCTTCTCATTGTTTTTGCGGGCTGGAAGAGAGAGTGATATGGACAAATGCTTCAACGCAGACAGCTGAGGAAGGCTTCTTTCAAACTCTTCAACCCTTAAAGGAACCAAATCTAAGGAAAGGGACTCCAGTTTCGAAAAGCAGCAGGAGAACCGGTCCTGAATAACTTCCCTGAGATTGTAAGGACAACCAAAAAACTGAAGATCAACAAGTTTCGGAACATTTTTAACCACTACTGCATCTGATTTCTCAATCTTAAGCGACACCAGATTAGTTGCATTGCTTATGATCAGGGATTTCAGGGGACAGTAGAGAATTTCCAAGTGTTGCAATGCAATCGACGGGCCGTGAACTTCCAAACTAGTCAATCCCTCAGAGTCGTGCACAACCAAAGTTTCAAGAAACCTGCAGCGCCATGTAAAGTACTGGAGATGGATACCAGCGATATTGACACTCCTCAAAATCATGACTTTAAGAGAATTCCAGCTTCTGTGGTTAATTTGATAATAAGGGAAATCATAATAGCCGAGGAATCCACCACTGCCATGCCGAGACAGGTTCAATTCCAGCCTTTGCACATTCCGATCAAAGGCATATTCAATCCACTCGTCCAAATACTCCTCAAAAGAATTATCCATATCCATATAAATGCGGAACCTACTCAACTCCAACGCCTGGTGGGACTCGAGCACATTGTTTACCCAGTTAATAAACTTGGACCTTTCCCTTTTGAGTCCCACACTGTAAACCTCGCCCCTTGCCGCCATCGCGCGTAACGCGGGTAATGCATCAAAATCAAGCTCAGTCCAGGCATTCTTCCATCTTTTCGACAAAACGCTGGTTCTGCCAGCTTCTTTGAATGTGAGAAACGATAAAATACGAGTCAAGATATTTACTGGAAGTAGACTAATCCGGTCTTCAGGTATTCCACGCTTAAATCTACGCTTCGGAACTCTGAAATCACCCATATAAAATCTGTTTGGAATTCCGCTGTTTCTGTTAGCACTCACTCTCCTATGCCTAATATTAGGACGAAAGATGATTTATATTATTGAAATCGGACCTCAATTGCGATGTGATGTCTCTATTTATAAGCAACAAAGTATTAAATAATCCTAATCCAAGTCTTTTTATAACTCCTCAACCGACTTAGTATAAGTTCCATCATTCCTTTTAATATTTGGTTTTGTTTTTCTTTTTTTTTTTTTTAAGAGTGATAGGTACAAGGAAAAAATAACAAGGAAAAATGACAAGGAATAATATGTCAAAATCTTAACTATACCCTAATTTTAAATATATAAAGCCTATTTGGAAAGTTTTAATAATGATAGGTGAGATCATTTCCTTATAATGTTTTCTTGTCATTTTTTCCTTGTACAAATCATTACTCTTTTTTTTCCTCCTATAATTTGTATTCCCTCTAGTTCTTAATATAATTAATTTTACAGTTGCTCTAGGTGAAACCTAGTACGTATTTTAAATTAACAAAAAAAAAATTTAAAAATATATTTCCACATTCGTTGTGTTCTCTTGATTGTTAGAAAATATTTTTAAAATTTTTTAATCATTTAAAAATAGATACTAGGAAGGACAGAGGCAGTACATCGCGATATTATTAAGATTATAATTATAATAGAGAGGGAGGATAAACAGATATAAAGAGGAGTGGAGTGAGTCTGGACGGCAGTAAAGAGATGGAAAGGGGAAAAAAAAATTAAAAAATCAAACAAGTGAACCCAAAAAATTTTTTTAAAAAAAAAAAGAGGAAAAAATTAATCTGGTTGTTGCCGACTTGCCATATTCATCCTGATGATAATCAGCTGTGAGGAAAAAAAAAACGAAGAAATCAAAGCTTTATACACGGTCCATGAAGACGACAACAATGAGCAAGGATATGGTAGGGAGCTAGGACAGAACAGAACTGTTCATATGACTAGAAACTAATCACTGTTTTTGAACTCTTTATAACAACAGCAAAAAAGCTGTTTGAATCGTTTGGTGGTCTTGGAGAAAAACCCATCGTGGCAACCAATTCTTCTTCTACTTCCTCGAGTTGGAGAAGATTCAGGCCCCAGAGATCAAAGCAGCAGCCTTCAAAGAAGAACTCCTGAAAACGCCATTGATGAATCTTATTCCTCTGTTTCCAGTCATTTCGAGGATGATCAGATCCAGAGTTGGAATCCATGACTGCGCTAAGGTACTTTAGGGGGGTTTATTATTTATGCACACAATTACTATAGAAAATATCTCGATTGGATAGTGGATCTGTGACTTGAATTTTGGTTTGATGATGATTCAGGGGATTCAGAATCTTCTGTTTCATAAATGCTCCAATTAAAAGATGAATCCGCTGAAAATTTCAAGATGAGCATATGTTCTAATTATTCAGCCTTTCCATTTTTCTTAAATGTTTATATATCCTTGGCATAAAGACCAAAGTAAAGTACATACTGCCTCAAGGCTCAACTAATACAAAAATCACCGGGGGGGGGCAGGGGATGAATAAAGTCCACATAATCCAATTTGATACACGCTTAACCCCTCAAGGAGGAGGATTAGGAGGTTAAAAAACAATAACATTACAACCACACAGCTCCCCAAATACTAATAATATTGGTACATTCTATTACCATAAGGGCTTGGGCTTGGTTCCTAGCTAGAGAATCTGTAAGGTTACATGTGAAGGTATCAATCCCGAGAGTTGATCCTTAGCACACCGTCTCCCATCATCTGCTATCGCTTCTTGTCGACCACGTACATTTATCCCTTCATACCAAGGTTCCCCTTCACGAATCGTGTATTGATAACGCGGATCAACAATAAATTTCTCGAGAGAAACTGCTTTTTTGAGCAAGTACTTGGCAAGGCCGAGTTCAATACGGCCGCGATACCCATGTATCTCAACCACTTTAAGATGTTGGACGACGCCGCGATTTACAACAACACTATTCTCTGACTGCTGTTCAATGGTGCTCCCAGTCATTTTTTTGAAGGGGTAATCCAACTTTATTACAAACTTTACGAGGTTTGGAGCTGCCTCAAAGAAGAAACTAAGTTCAGGCATGCTCTCCTCGTACCATAGACCAAGTATTACAGACAATTGCTTCAGTGAAGGCAGCTGAGGAAGGCTTTCTTCAAACTCTTGAGCTCTACGAGGAGCCAAAAATAAGGAAAGAACCTTCAGTTTTGAAAAGCAGCATGAAAACCGCTTCTGAAAAACATCCTTAACACCATAAGGACAACCAAAAAATCCAAGATGGACGAGCCTCGAAACATTCTTTAGCACTGCTTTATCCGGGTCATCAATCTTAAGCGACGCGAGATTAGCAGCATTGCACACAATCAGGGATTTAAGGCTACAGTGGAGAATTTCCAAGTGTTGCAGTGCAAGAGATGGTGGACCGCGAACTTCCAAACTAGTCAGATCGTCAGAGCCGTGCACAACCAAAGTTTCAAGAGATGTACAGTTGTGCAAGAGGTATTCAAGATTGGCCCCGGAGACTTTGACGCTCTTCAAAACCAGTACTTTAAGATGATAACAGCCAAAAAACTTAGAAGAAGGAAAAGCATAATCGTCAGAGAATCCATCAGAGCCATGACGGGTCAGGTTCAATTCCAGGCTTTGGACTCTGCTATCAAAGGCATACTGAACCCACTTATCCAAATCATCCTGAAAGGAATAGTTCAGATCAATACAAATACGGAAGGAATTCAACTCCGAGGGCTTGTGATGGGAATCTAGCACCTTGTTTACCCATTTAACAAACTTGGACCTTTCAATTTCGAGTCCCTTCCTGTAATTGTTGTCGCCCATCTCGCGTAATGCGGCCAATCCATTAAAATCCAGCTCAGGAACATAAGTCCAGGCATTCTTCCAGGCTTTTGACACCACGCTTGTTCTGCCAGCTTCTTTGAGTGTGAGAAACGATACGATGCGAGTAAGAATCTCCTCTGGAAGTAGACTAATCCTGTCTTCAGGCGTTTTTTGCAGCTTATTAGATGCACACTTCCCCAATCTGAAATCCCCCATTACACGTTTCAATCTGGTCACCAAGGATGCCCGGTAACCGATCAACTTGGTTCACTATGAACGAAATCCGAGCAGAAGGATTCTAATTACTTTAAGAATAATAATTGATTTATTGATGAAATCATGTTTGAAATCGTACTCTACTTATAGGCCAAATATTAAGTTTCATAATCCTACTCCAAATCGGTTTATAACTGCTCAACTGACTTATTAATAATACTATGACTTAAATACCCAATCCAATTTACTCCTAATATTGCGACCATGAAGTTATATAGAAAGTAGAAACCAAAAAAAAAAAAGAAAAAAAGAGAAGTAGAAGGATGAGTGTTTTTTGCGGGTAAACCAACATTGATAAAGTTTTAAAATTGATGGGTATAAAGAATCAAATTTTTTGAGCAAAAATTGTATTAATTTGAAAGTGAAATCCGACTTGCCTCAAACTAATTTCAAAAGAATATCTGAAATTCTCGAAGAGTTTAGTGTTACACTCGTTGAACGAACGTCAACACCTTCAGGATAGAATTGATGCAACCAAAATTGGTCTTATAGGTAAAACAATAAAGAAGCTTGATCAAATGAACAAAACGTCCACAAAGGCCTATTTCCTTTTAATTTAATATGATGTCTCGGCTATGAACAGCCCGAAACTACAAGAAAGATTTGCTATTGATACAATTGTAAAAGAAATGTAGAGCTTAAAGGAAATTAATGGCGGAAAGACTGGGACATAAATGAAGCCGAAGATGTTGACGATTCTAATGTTAATGATGATTTTGATTCTGATGGTTAGAGGAAGGAGGAAGGAAGAAGGAGAAGGGCGAGAATGATGAGGATGAAAGTGGAGGACGCAGAAGGAGGGGCAAAACGGAGGAAAAATCTTATTAAAAAGAATTTATTTCTATCAAACTCACCAAAAATAGAGAGTATTGGATAATAGGACTGAATACCAATTTAGTGGACCAGTTGGATTTCATATTCTTGAATCACGCAATCTGTTTGTTTTCTTTTTGTCATGATTTTTTCAAAATAATATAATAATATATGTCCCATACCAGCATATCTTTTTATATTTCTAATACAGTTTTTTTACATTTTCAATATAAAAAACACCGAAAAACACACACTAAAAAAACAAAACAAACATACATTTCCTATCACACCTGACGAGGCTTGGTTTTACACCGTCGGTCTAACAGTGAAACTCCGGCTAGGGTTTCTTGTAAAATAGAGCTTCGGGGGTCTCCCGAGGGTAAACGCTTCGATTCTTAAGTCAGTAAAAGGTTCAAAGAACGTATAAATGTGTAGTATGTTAAGCTAGAGATTGTGTACCCGTATTGTGGTGTGATCAACCCTATTTATAGGCATGAAAGTACCTGGGAGATAACCGAGTTTTACTAGTTTTCGTGTTACTTAAACTGCCTTATTAGAGTCAGTTGGACTTCTACTCGGTTAATGGGCCGGTTCAATGTTGGTAATGGATATGGACTCGTCAAGTGCCCCAGTTAAGTGTTAGTTGTACAGGATAAACAATACTTGACGCAAGATAAACTTACTTGGAATAGGCTCAAGAGTAATGGACAAGTCTCGTCCAGCAATATATCGAGCAGGCCCAAGTTAAATGTGCCAGTCTCGACCCACGTTACATCGAGTAAGCTTGACGCATAACTTACGGGCTAAGATCCGACCCGCGGAGGTGACCCGCTTCATAATACCGCCCAATTTATTTAACCGCGCATCATTAGTGGGCACGTTCTCCAAACGGCGGCTTCACCATCATTACGGTGTCCTTGAAACTCTCTCAACCTGTCAAATCGTAGGCTGTAACTGTAAAAACGTGAGAGGATTAAACTTCGGCTTTAAATAACCAGAAGAGTTCTCAAAAGCTCATTAGATGCACACTTCCCCAATCTAAAATCCCCCATTTAACGTTTTCAATTCCATTGTCCAGAATGGCTGTTGTTTATATTTATAGGCAGAGAATGATGAAATTTTTATTTTTTTTTTAAGGCAAATCCGAACCTGGTTTGGAAAAGGATTGCACGATTTATTCCTGTGTTTTAAGTCTCAGTAAAGGTTTAAAATTGATGGCCACAAAGTAACAAATTTTCATAGATGAAGGATCGGATAGTACTCCAAAGATTTGGACGGCAAAAACAGCATCTGTTTGAGAAAAAAAGCCAGCAGACTGAAGTCTGTCTGGACGGCAGCAAAGAGATGGAAAGTAAAAAACAATCAAACAAGCAAACTAAAAGAAAAGAAAAAAAAAAGGAAATTATAATGGCTGTTGCCAACTTGCCAATACTCATCCTGATCATTCGCTATAGAAACGAAGAAATCAAAGCTTTACCCATATATACATTAGAAACTAATACTTTGAATCTTTAAAGCGGAAAAAAAAAACTGTTTGAATCTTTTGATGATCTTGGAGAAACCCATGATGGAAGCCAATTCTACGTCAACTTCCTCGAGACGGAGACGATTCAGGCCCAGAGATCAAAGCAGCAATCTTCAAGAAGAACTCATGATCATAGCCAATCCGGTAAATAATACTAATGAAGACTCACTACTGGAAGGAGGCATAAGCAATAAAGCAAATGAAGACACCATTGATGACTCTTATTCCTCTGTTTCCAGTCATTTCGAGGATGAACCCGAGTTGGAATCCATGACTGCTAAGGTACTTTTAAGGCTTTATTAATTATTCACAGTTGCTGTAGAAAATATCTTGATTGGATAGTGGATTTGTGACTTGAATTTCTGGTTTGATGATTCAGGGGATTCAGAATCTATGTTCAGAACTGCTCGAGTTGAAAGATGAATCCGCTGAAGATTTCAAGATGAGCATATGTTCTAATTATTCAGTCTTTCTTGGGTAGTTGTGTGTTCAGTGGATTTTGATTTTTAATTAAACTAACTAGTTTATGGAATGGAATTGATGATGTGTACCCTTTTAAGTAATGCAGAATATTTGGACAGATGCGAGGCCTGGAAAGCGAGTTGATGCAGCTGAAATCGCAGGCTTCGACACAGAAGCGGGTGATTCAAGAGCTTGCAAGGACTGTTCCTTTGACGGTTTTGTCTGAGGAGATTATGGAAACGGTATTTGAGGAATCTTGTGATGATCGCCCGGATTCAAGCAATTTGGAAGCTCACACTGATGATGTTTTAGAAATCCTGGATTTACTAATTTCAGAGAATAGATTGGATGAAGCTCTTTCTGTATTGGAGATGGAAGACAGGGCTTTGGAGAGTATGAGATTCAGGGAAAGCTTCTCTGTGGAAGAAATGAAGGCTTACGATTCTGCAATTGCACAGAAAAGGGCTTTGCTTGCAGATCACTTAACACAATTGGCTAAAAATCCCAGAGTTTCAGCGCCGGAATTGCAGCAAGCATTGATTGGACTTTGCAAGCTTGGTAATGCTCATCTTGCATTGCACCTGCTTCTTGATTACTACAGTGCACGCATTGCGAAAAGGATGCAAGATTTCAATTCCTCAATAGCATTTCAGAATGGACTGACCACTCGAGAAGTTGCAAAATACGTGTTCTCCATGATCTCTCAAGCGGCGAGATGTTTTCTAGGGTTACACGGAGAAGGTACTATATACGCTCCGGAGCTAGTTCAATGGAGCGAGGCAAAAACTGAAGTTTTCGCTGCTATACTGACAAAATATGTCGAGTCCACATCAGAGATAAGTGGAGGACTGTCTGCCGTGGTAGACGCGTTTCAGTGTGCATTGTCATACTGTTCCTTGTTAGAGGATCAAAAGCTATTCCTGAGGTCATCTTTGATGAATCACATTAGCCCTTGTATTGAACAGATTCTACACAGACAAGTCGATCATTACAAAAAAGTGATATGTATTTTCACCTCAACGGATACTTGGATTATCGGAAGATATCTTGTATCAGGTGTCTTAAGCAAAGCAACCCCGCGTCTGGATGTGCATGAGAAACCAGAATACTGCTTGCTCACTAACAGCGGAAGAAAATTTTTAACCTTGTTTCAGGTTAGTTTGAATTTTTCCTTGACAGCAATGTGATGGTTAAACTGTATGCATAAAAAAGACAAGAACAAAGGGATGTGTCAGAAATGATGATCAAGAAAATCAAATGATGTGTGATAATATAATTAGTAGGAAATTAATAAATGTGATTTTATATGCAATGTATCTCAAGATTTATACTACTTATTTGCCTAACTTTTCAGGATATTCTAGATGATTGCTCTCCCTTAGTTGCTCTTCAGCTAGAAGTTGTTCTTCTCAAAGAACTGAAGGAACTCTTTGAGGAATATATTACTATTCTTGAAGCAGCTCTAACTTCTGATGAGAGTCCGATAGAGCTAACTGGATCAAGGATTCACCCAGCTGACTCTCTGATACAAGGAGTTTCTGTTATAGCTAATTTATCCACTATAATGGAATTATTCTCCAATGTCATCAGAAGTGTGTTTGGAAACATTGACCACTTAAAGTTTGAGATTGACAGTTACTTACAGTTCAACCAAGAAACACATGCTCGATTCAAAGCACAATTTATCCAGAAATTTATACAAAAACTATTCTCTTGCGAATCAGACAAAATACATCTTACTGAGAGCTGCATCAGTCTGCAGAGTGATTCTGATGGTTGGAATCTAGGTCCTTCCATGCCTTACCAGGTAGAATGAAGCTTAAAGTCTAAATTTTTTTATATGATTTAAAGTCTCTTCCTTTTGAACTCGAAAGCAGTCAAATCAAATTGAATGTTCATTCTCATAGGCATATTTCCAATTTAACTGTAATAAAGGAGTACCATGGGACCGATAGAATCATTGCAATCAGAATGGAATATCATTTTACACCAGGAAATGACCATTCTAACAGACTTTTTCCCCTTTTCTTGGTTCAAATTGCAAACAATCAGGCATTTTATCTGGAGCTGAGAAAATTAAAGAAGTTTGCTGAAGGTAGTTACATTGAAGTTAATTGGTTAGAGGATCTACTCAGGGAGCTGATAGAGGAGATATTTGTCTGGATTTCAAACGAAGGAGGATCTTTTTCGGCCACTGAAGCACTTTTTGAGGAACAAAACTGCAGTCGCTTGATGCAGGTACGGGTTTGTAGAATGTAACTTGTTTCAGTGTTTCTACAATTTGAAAATCATTCAACAAACATCAAATTCCTATTGCTCTGATATTGCCGTCTTGTTTAATTAATAATCACGCAATCAACACCACTCTAGCCTATTTGAACTCAAAAGCACAACTTTAAAGAGATGACCTGTTTTAAGTTGCACAGTTCAGTTCCGTGATTGATGATACATTCATGATTCCACTGTATTGTTTTGCTGCACCATTGCATACTTTCTCCAGCTTTTGTTTATGTTTCACTAATGATTTGTATATTCTAATTGTTTCTCAATGGACTTGAATCTCCGCCACGCAGTTCATCCTAGATATCCAGTTCCTGGAGGAAATTGCCAGAAATGGTGGATCTATATCAGATAATATGATAAACACATCCACAAATATTTTAGCTCAAATAGAATCCAGCCTTCCTTCTGCACAGTTCAGCCTTGACAGGTAAAATGCCGGCTCGTTTTCATTTATTCCCTGATGGAAAGAAAAAAAAAAAAAAAAAAGGGATTCAATTGAATAAAAGTCTTGCAATGAAGTGATTTGGTTTTCTTCTGTTTCCAGATATGCTACGGGTCGAAGGTTGGCCAAGGATGCTGCTATACTGGCTATTCAAAAGCTGGAAGAATTTGATGAAAAAGAATCAACCACTCTTGAAATTGCAGACAATTTCAAATATGACACGAAAGAGAGCGAATCTACAAATGCTTCGGATATGTGTGAAGATGATCAAGACAACGAGACACATTCGAAACATTCTTCTGAGTCACCAAAGAAGGACTTGCCAGTCTCAGATACCCCTGCAGAAGGAGACACCTCTGATGAATGTTGTTTCGTTGATTGCTTTGAGGCCATGAAAGAAAGTTCGAGTACTGAAGTCAGCGGAGATGAAACTAACTTCGAGAAAGCAACTATCAATAGTCTGCATGAGATGCTTCTTGCTGAAAACTTTGTGGAAGAACCTCCAGAGGACCCGATCAGCAATTCTTGCGAAAATACCACTCAGGACGGCCAAAATTTAAGCAGTTTCTAATTTAAGCACAACTTAAGCTCAGAAACTTCAGGAGACATTGACGCACAACAGAAGAAACATGTGGAAAACCCAAGCAGAGCTGATCAAATCATACAACATATACAAGAGGTTGAGGATTCGAAACCCAAGTACTCAAATTTTTGTGTGATTAGTTGATTACACCACTTACTTTTATAGAAGATGGACGGATTAAAAATAAAATAAAATTAGCGGACAGCTTCTTCTATATGAACATTGGTAAGAAATCAGGTGCATATGCACAATGTTGTTATTGACGGGTTGTTTCGAAGTGGAAAATTCTGACGAACCGGTGGGTGCTTTTAGAAGTTTAGCTGGCAAGGGAACTTTACTTTTCTCTTTCAAGTGGTTAAGTTCTGCACTTGTTCCTATGAAACTCTAATGAAGTTACTGCCTCATACCGCTGTCCCGAGTTTATATGGTATTCCGAAGGAGTGCCATGAAGAGAAACTGGAGTTTGGTTCTGATATTGATTGAAAGTAACTTTTTGGTGAAATTTGATCCAAAGAATGTGCTTGCTTAAGTGCATACAAATTATTGTTTTTGTACAAGGCATAATAGCATACAGCTGGTTCTTGTGCATAATAAACATTCGATTCATTTCGATACAAACTACGAAAAACCTTTCACAGAAAAGAATCATTAAACCTCATCCAAAATAATCCCCGAATCTGAAAATTCAATCTTGAACCAAAACTGAATAAGGTCTCACAGAATACGCAAAAGATACAAAAGAGGGTGGACGAAATGATGAAACTCACCGGAAGCCCCCGCCGGCGATTTGGTGGAGAAAGAAGCGGAGCAAAGCTGTGTGATCCCCTAAACCACTAGGTCCACTACGAAACTGAAATTGGGGTTTTATTTGGCGGTTTTTAAGGGGCATATTTGACCACTAGGTCTCTCTCATTTTCTTATCAAATTTCCCAAAATTCCCATGGCTCACACCTCCCTCCTTTACCCCTAAAAAAACCCTTTTCAATCGCCCTGAAAGCCCCAGTGCCCATAACTTGCAGCCGGTTAAGGTAAAAACCGCCGACATTGAACATTATGTAAAATCTGAGACTTCCAGGTTTTGCAGCTCAGCCTGTATATTCGAAACCGGTCCCTGAAAAGCCGCCATTGCCCCGGTTGTCCTCAAAAGAGGGTACCGGTAAAATGAGCATTAACTAAAGTGAGGAAATTTCAAAGATGACACAAATGAGAGTGAATCTACAATTGTTCCGGATATGTTTGAAGATCTAGAGAGCTGAGACTAATTCGAAGAGTTCCTCTGGTCAACAAAGGACTTGAGATCTCCGTGACAGAAGGATTATCCTGCAGAAGGTGATGCCTCTGATGAATGTTGTTTCATTGATTTCTTTGAGGTCATGAAAGGAAGTTCGAGTACTGAAGGTCAGCGGAGATGAAACCAACTTGGAGAAAGCACCTATCAATAGTTTGCATGTGAAAACTTCGTGGAAGAGAGAACCCAATAACCAATTCATGTGAAAATACCACTCATGAGGGCCAAAATATAAGCAGTTTCTAATGTAAAGCACAACTTGAGCCCAAATGATTTTGGAGACGTTGAAGTACAACAGAATAATTGAATAAAAGTGGAAAACCCAAGAGACCCCCTCCCTGCTTATCAATTCAGACAAGATTAGGCGGAAAACACTACGTCTCTTATTTCGAAACTTCGCAGCTAGTTAATGTGCATTTTCGGCGTTTTCTTTATAAATGAAGAACGATACATCTTTAATCCCTCCATTTTCTACCAAAGCAAGTCGGAAATCAACTAAATCACACGAAATACAAGCCACAAGCAAAATTTGAGTACTGGATCTCAGGTCACTGAATCTCCAGTACCTGGACAGCCACCCAAGAGAACTAGAAATGACTTCCAATTTCTTCGTATGGTTACAAATACCTTTCTCAACTCGCATAAATTTAAGCACAGCCGAAGAAAAATGGGAATCATACTGCAGGTTCTACAGAAAACTTCAGAGGAGAAGTCACAACTGAGCATAATAAACCAATGTGCGAAAAGGAAGTACAAGAATCAAACAGAAACTTAAAACCATCTTAAATCTTAAAAAAAAGTAAAAAGATTATTAACTTTAGTCTCACGCGTCAAACTACAGCCAATCACAGCACCACATTAGATACAACCATTTAGTGATAAGCTTTCAAGTTTCATCTACTACATAACATATAATTCCTCAAAGATGTGTTAAAACCATTCACCGCATGTTATCACGGCGTCTCACATAACGAGTTCGGTCATTGTATCTTGGTCTATCACCAGCCCTTTGGGGAACTGGCTCCACTCTCCTTTGCCTCTCAGGTGATCTTTGAACTATCTCCCCATTCACATAAAGTTCAGCTGCCAAATCAGACACATTTCCAAATGTTAAAATCGGGAAATATTGATACCATTCACAAAATACTATTTAATTACATAGAACAACTTGCATCAAAATGAGGTCAAGTCCTTCTGTAAATTATAGCATCTAGCACAGAAATGTCCTTTACTTTGATGTCAAATGGTATTCATCCAAAGACGCACGTTGAAAACAAAAAACTCCAATTATCCCAGACTAAAACAATGACAAGAACTAAGACTTCATCTCACTATATGAAGTTGTATGATATGGATGTATATTGCCCTAGTGCTGCATAAAAAATTATCCAAGCCAAGTACATCCAAGACACGGCATGCAAAAAAAATTTCATCATAGCATATATCTTTGAGCCCAAAGTGACATTCGAACAAATACTTAAGCCCACAACAAGTAACAGGATTATATAAATACAAATACTGCATGACAAGGGGGCAAAAGCAACAGTATAAGAGCTATAGGTTTGGCCTATTAAGGCTTCTAAACAAAAGTTGATACTTATTAATGGACATCAAGAAAAGGCTCACAAACCTCCATAATCCTTGTTCTCTGCATCAACATAAGAGTCTGGTAAAACAAACAACACTCCTGGCAAACCTGTTCATGGCAAAAAACAAAAGTGATAAGCACCACAAACTAAGGCGATAAAAATGAAATCATAAACAAGAAGACAGTATGCTAATGCACCTTCAAGCTTGTTAGACGTCTCCTCATCAATTTCACAACCAAAGCCGAAATATCTACTGCATGAGACATTGTATATCTTCTTCTTGGCCTCTTCCTCACTGTTTTATAAACACCAGTAAATGACCACATGAATTAAAAACCCTAACAAAAAGACTAACTTTTTACATCACTAACAACGAAGCAGTTCAACACAAAATAGGAACCACACCGGAAGATACAAAATTGCACAATTTTATCACATCAACATTCAACAAGAACCCTTTCCTCCATCCGAAAGGAATTCATGCAGCTAAAACGGTTCAGTTGACAGTACATAAAATAGATTTTAACTTTTTAGGCCACCAAAAATGGAACAGTTCAACAACAAATTGGAACCACGCCAAAAGATACAAAGTTGCTGTTTTATCACACTAGTAAGCAACCATTATCCTCCATTCATAAAAATTACGGACATTCCTCCAAAGAAATTCTAAAAAACTCAACTTTTTACTGTACATAGATATAAACTTCAAAAAGGAAAAAAACTGAAAATAATCTATCATTCGCTATTGGTGCAGAGCAACACAGACAATAGTAATTCAAACCTATTTATAGAGAAAAATTAGAACACTAGACAAACAATTGCGGGTTATAATTACCTGCCGAGGACTTTAGCAAGTGTTTGAACATAGCAATCTATCATTTGCTCCTTGGTAGCGCCTTCACCGCCGGGCTTATCCATCACGATAAGCCAGTGCTCGTAATCGCAACCAGGGAAGAGCGGAGCCATTTCAGTGGGTGGCCGGTCACTGAAGTTTGTCCCGGAACTAAGCGGCGAGTACGAGGAACCAGAACGATTGACCCTACACCGTATCGTGTTTACACGATGTCCGGAAGGAGCAACGAACCCGAGGGCGCGTGAAACTGCAGGCAGTGAACCGGAGCGGTAGAAGGCGGGTCGGATGAATCCGGGAAGTGGCGGTGGGTTCGAAATGGTGGAATGGTAGAGGCGTTTGGAGAGGAGGAAAGAGGTTGACTTGTTGGTGGAGCGCATGGCTAATAGTGATCGGTATACGGTGGAGGACATGGCGGCCGTTGCCATTTTCCGGCGAAGGATTGATCGATGAGTTAGGGTTAAGGGGCTGAGGTTATAGTGAAATGAGAGAAGATAGATGAGGTTTTTGGCGAAGCCAGAAGGGTTTTACGGCGAATAGGGAAAAGATAATTGAAAAAAGAAAAAATCTAAATGGGGTGTAATCAGGTGTGATGCATTGTATCTTATTTGAATGGGGTATAGCCTTGATTGAGTTGGTCATATGAATCGACGGCTGTTCCTCACTGGAGAAGGAAAATACCGACATTTTTTGGGTTAATATAAAAAAACACTTTGATAGAATTCAAGTGTGCTGAGAACAATGAAAGATCAAAATCAAAATAGAAGTTCACCAAAAAAAAAAAAAAAAAAAATGGTTCTGTCCAAAATTGTTAATTGGAGAGCCAAAAGATAAAATCATTGCAAAAAAAAAATCATAAGTAACAAAAAAAAATTGTCCAAAAAATCACCAAATTATGATGATTTTTGTATTGTTTGATAGAATAACATTATTATTATGAAATTATGCCAATGTATTTCTTAGGTCCCTCAGGAAAAAAAAAAACTCCACTTTATTATATTTTTTTAGTTCGTAAAGTAAATTATTTTTTTAAAAAACAAAGAGATGGTATATATAGTCAAAATTTCGTTCAGAAAAATATCAAAATAGACATTTACGTATTGAAACCTGAAAAATGCTGAAAGCGTTGATGTATATCATTATTGCGGCCATATGTTTTGTGATTCGTATTATTTTTAGTATAAATCATAAAATTACATCTAGACTATTTTTTTTGAACGAAATGAATATTTTTTCCTTAAAAAATTTTGTAATTTGATATGATAATTGATGAACCTATTTTAATTAATACTTTACTTCTAAACTATATGCTTGTCCTGGGAGAATGTCCGAGGGCGCTTGTGTGTGAACTGTGAAGTCGGTAACTAAAATAATCGTACAAAAAAATTATATTTTATTATAATATGTACTATTTTTATTACAAAATAGTGAAAAGAAGTAAAAAAACCTAATGAATAAAAAGTTACACATTTGTACGGAGGAAGAGATGAAAATCTAATTACTCGGTGAAGAAAAGGGGGGATTAATCTACAACTTAAGTTCCATATTGTCTAAAAACACCACGTTTCAAACAAAGTTCCTCTCATTGGCACAAAATACATCTGAAGAAGAACCTTCAACTGTAAACAAAAACACTTTAAGCAACCCCCTTTATTTATGATACAAAACAAATTTACCAAAATTCAAATCGCAACACCAAGGTATGAATAACGCTTAGCAATCACATTATGATTTATCATGCCAAAAGCTCTTCTTCACCTAAGTTTTTACCGGTCATCTCAATAGTTCTGTCGTTGCTTTCAAACAATAAAAAAATAAAATAATCCAGTCCAATTTTAAGCTGGAGTTTCTCATTATTTTACGCATCGATTCTAACCAGCTCGCGCCATCTTCTCTTCGAAGCCACATATGGAGACATATTTTATCAACCAAGTCAAATAAATAAAACTTACAAAAGTAACCAAAACCAAAAACAAATTGCAAAAGAAATCTTGAACCCAAAAATTACTCCCAAACAATTTCCATGTCAAAGATTTGAATATTAAGACTGAATGACTTGAGAATTTCCTACTTACAGTATTGTGGAGGTTGTCAAAAGTCACCGCCATCCTTGTCTATTCCCATAACTCAGAGGAGTTGCAACACTAAAAAGTGATTTTGTTGAAGTAATCTGAAACCATAATAATAATGCAATAAGTAATAGGCGTTCATACTATTAATACGGAACTTTTTCTCTTAAGTAGAGCTACCAAGGAATCCATTATTGGTAGGAGTCCAACAAAAAGTCCAGAGCGGTAATAAAAAGCATAATTTAAATTCAGAATCACATATCTACTCTTTGCACGAATGATTCTAAAGTGGAAATATAACTGGAACAAAATATTACCTCAGAATGTATAGATTCTTCAGAAAAGCATAGTTGGGATTCTGATTCTGCATAAAACATATATGTCAGCCAAAAATGAATATAATTAAAAGCACAGAGTCGTAAAAAAAAAGAATATCAAGATTATGCATCATAAATAGTAGATATCCAAAAATAATACAAATCTAAAGTAAAATGGTTTTGTCAAAGATTCAAAGCACTCCTAATTCACCACTCATCCAGACTTTCTGATATCCTTGGAAGACATCATTAAGAAACTTCTTTAAATCCCCCAAACGCGAAACGACATAGATGGACTTCCATCACAATATGAAAATCTGATTAGTACTAAAATAGAAGTTGAAAGATTCAATTACCTTAGTTATAACACTTCACATCGATGCAATTGGCGGACACTGAATGATCAATAAAAAAAATAAAAAAATGAATGAATAAAAGAAAATAAAATTTAAAGAAATAAATTAATATAAAATAAAATTAAGATCACTGAAGATTGATCTAAGAAGCAAATGGACAGATCTAAGAACTTTATAACTCATTCTTTATATCTCGATCATACAAAATATCATTTAATATCAAAGTGAAAGTGTATACTATGAGTTTTGAGATCTTGAAAACTCATTGTATCCCATCAACATCTCTTTTTGCCTCACTTAGGGGTGTCAATTTGGATTAGGTTGGACTCAACCTGTTTAATTTTTACCCCAACCCGAACCCAACTCATTTATTAAATAAGTCAGATTCTTGAATCCAGACCCGACCTTTTATTTCGCGGGTTACCCAGGTTGGACCCGTTAACCAGAATATTTTTAATTTTTTTTTTTGTTAGAACCCAATTAATTTTTTTTCCTGGTAAAGTTATGAATTTTTTAATAAAAATCTATTTTTTCTCCACATTTCAAGACGCAAACCAAAGCAGCACAACTAATTTTAGACATGACCATAACAAAATCTACAAAATATTGTTAAACGACAAACGTTTTATAAAATACAATCCAAATAAAAATAATCTATCATCCAAAAGTTAAAAATCACATGTTCAAAAAAAAAACTAATAAAATATTTGCTAAAAAATGACCGATATGCCTCTATGAAACTAATAAAATTACTAAAAAACTTATTTAAACGGGTAACCCGCGTAACCCGTCTGGTCAATTTGAACCCAACCCATTATAAACATGTTGGGTCGGACCCAGCCCATTTATTATTTGGGTCGAAAACCCCAACCCAAACCCTTTAATTTCGTGTTAGATTTGTATCGGGTTCATGGTCCAAACCTAAATTGACACCCCTAGCCTCAATAGGATTGGAGTTTTTCGTACTTGTATTCTTGAAATATACATATGAAAGTTGATTGGCATAATTGATTCAAGCATTCAAAAGGAATTCTCCAATAATTTTTTCGAAATTAAGTTTTTCCAATAAAATAAATCTACAAAATGAAAATTTTAGAAACGGTTTCAAACCTTCAATCCTTTGCCGAATCTTTTACCCGTTACTGTTTATGATGCACAACAAAAGGGGTCCATATCGGATTTGAGAGGGGAGCAAAATGGAGGACATCCAACAACCCTTTTTTTTTTTTGGAAAAGGTTCTTGTATATTAATTAATGAGAACCTAATCTATTACAACGCATTTTGCCATAGGCTAGATTATGGACTTCTTCTACATCTCTTCTACTTACTTTAAATATTTTACACTAATTGAAACTCAAACTTAAATTATATAAGAGTGAGACTACTTCTTGAGCCTCCGTCAGGATTAATGGGCTATTAGGATCATGCGTTAATATTTCACAGTCAGTGAGGATCTAAACCCAATCAATGCCCAAATTAGACGCTTCTCGTAGTGCGAGAAGACAAGTGTATGCTTCTGTATGGAAGGGAGACAGGGAATTGAGAGTAATGGCTTTGATTTACATCACCATGTTATGAGATGAGCTAATCTTCCACGCTCCTGCAGTACTATGGGATTGTGGATCAAAAGATCCATCTATCAAAATCATGGATGCCCTGCTGTGTGGTGTTGTTATGCACACCCTTGCATATTGGTCTCATGGCTTGATCTTTTTTCAAAACTTTTTCTCGTGACAATGGAATTCACGATAGATGAGTTGTCATTGTGCAAGGGGGTCCAATTGTTGGTTGTGCCAAATTTTATTGTTTCTTCCAATCCATATCCACCAACAAATAATGAAGAAGAAATCAACATCCAAGGTGGTTGGCCTGGATTATATCCAATCTGTGAACCAGTCTTGAAGTGAAGGGCTAGAATGATTTATTGCATTTACGAAGATTGAAGGCGCCAAATTCTAGATTGCCCTAGAGTGGGGGCATTCCAGGAACAAATGTAAGGGAGTTTCTTCGTGTGTCAAACATCGAGGGCATTCATTTGGTACTGCAATACCTCGTTTCTGTAGTGCATGTCTTATTGGGAGTGCATTCAGGATAGCTCTCCGGAAGACCATTTTCTGCTTTGGTTACACTCGAGAGTTCCATAATTTTTTCCATAGCAGAGATGGGATTGGAGGCTGCAGTGGTTGATGTAAAACCTGTGCAAGTTGATTAGGAACATGTGTATGAGTGTACAGATTGAACGCTTCATGGTAACCATATTTGACCATGTAAATGCCATGTTTTTTCTTTGGACCATATCAGCTTGTCATCTTGCAAGCATCTTGCTAGATGAACAAAGATTCCAGTGATGTGAGAGATGAGAGAAGATGGAAAAAAAATTCCAGAGTACTGGCATTTTCCACTTGCCATTGTCCCTGATCAGATTCTTCACTCGTAATCCCGAGTGTGTAGCTAGTAAGGAGTTTGGTTGGATTGGGTTGGCGTGTGCAGGAATCCAATCATCCTCTACTCTGATATCTTTCCCTGAAATCACCTTCCATTTAATTTTGTCCTTGAGAAGTTCTGCTCCCCGGAAAACACTCCGTCCCCAGGCTGGGTTATTTGGTGGTTTAATGGAGGGAAAGGTGCCATTATTGCAATACTTGGCCCTGTAGAGACGAGAGATGAGTGTGGATGGACTTGCAAGAATCTTCCATGCATGCTTCACCAGTAAGGCTTGATTGAATTCTTTTATGGACTTTAAACCAAGACCTCCATGAAACTGAGACTTGCTGATTTTTTTTTCCAGGACTTCCAGTGAATGCCTTTACCCTGTAGATCACCTTTCCAAATGAAACATGCAATAATGGATTCCACTTCATGAATTGTTTCAGCCGGGAGCTGGAAGACACCTATTGGATATACTAGGATTGATGCTAAGGATGATTTGGCCACAGTGATCCTCCCACTAAGGGAAAGAAGTTTGGTTTTCCAGTCTGCAAATTTATTAGATAACTTGGAAGTAAATGATTGAAAGACTACCTCCTTCTTTTCAGAAAAGTCCAGCGACATTCCTAAATACCGACTTTGGAAGTCTCCTTATAGAATTTGGAGTGTAGAATAAATAAAAGTTTTCATCTCTGGTGATGTACTTGGACTGAAGAGTATTGAAGATTTCGTGAGGTTGACTTTTTGACCTGAGTAAGCAGCATATTCCTGGATTATGCCAGTCAGAGTAATGATTAATTCTTCCTTGACAAAAAATAAGCTGTCATCCGCATACATCAAGTAACTCACTCTTGGCGCTTGTTTGCATATTTTGATTCCTAAACCTAGGAAGGTCTTACTTCCAATCTAAGAATTAACGAAAGGACTTGCTGGCAGAGTATGAATAGGTAAGATGACAGTGGGCATCCTTGTCTAAGGCCTCTTTTTGGAGAGAAGGAATCTCTGATTTTCACCATTAAATTGAATGGAAAAGGAGACAGTTGAGACACAAAACATGATGAGTTTTAGTAGCGTTGCTGGAATACCAACCTTGGCCAAGACCATTTCTAAGAATTGCCAGGATACTCGATCAAATGCTTTGCTCATGTCGAGTTTGATGGCAGCCAGACTCAATGGGCATGTCTTTCTCCTGATGTGTTCCACCATTTCGTATTTTATCAAAATATTCTCAGCAGTTTTTCGTCCTTGTACAAATAAAAAAAAAAATCACACAAAACAAAAAAAAATCACATAAATCAAATTCTATTTTATCATTTATCATCGACCACTGTCGAATTCGAGAGTTGTAGAAATTTCAAAAATAAATTGATGAAAGTTGATTACCAATCCAATAAGCATGAATTTCAGCAGAGTCTGAGCTAATAAAAGCTCAAATATGAATTTGTGTAGAGATTCGGTCAGCCAATACTTCTCGTGACCAGATTCACCAAATTCAGACCATATCAACAAAACACATCATCGCCAATTACTATATCTTCCTCGTGGCCTGGATATTATGATCGTAGTCGTCGCCGTTTCCTCATCGCCGCTGCTCCGAACATGCAAAATCGCACGCGAGACTAAAAAATCTTTCTGTTTCGGAGGTTTTTTTTTTTTTTTGCCTTTCACTTTCGCAGAAGAGGTGTAGAAGGTCATGTCTTTGATCCAACTTTTAAGGATTCTTTTAAGATTTGAATTAATATGCTTCAATTCGGAGAAGATAAGATTGAATTATTGACATAGTTTGTCAATTTGATGCAGCTAAAATTAAGGGAATGGACTGTTCGTGAGAAATTGGGGCGGAGCTAAAATTTGAGAGTAGACTGATATTCGTAAATTATTTCTTCTCAGTAAAATTGTGATATTTGGGTTACTTATTATTTTCTTATCTTAAATATTATTTATTATATATATATATATATATATATTAGACGTAACTTTGAGCTTTGCATAAGGCTTTCTTTTTCCTAAAAATCTAGAGTGTCAAGTGTCAATTTTCATTTTTTACTAAAAAAGGCCTTTTGGTGGAAAAATTTTCGTTATGGAGCTGACATGTGTCCTTTTTGTTTGCTGCTTTAATTGAGTACTATGGATATATATATTTTTTTCTGTACAATGAAAGGAGTTTACTTCTAAATATTTAAATACCACAATTTGTGGTATTTGTGAGAAAGGAACATTTTCATTGAGTTAGTCGCAATAAAATTCCTGGTCACAGAACAAATAATTGATGATAGGGACAGCAAAATTTAATACAAAGTGTAAGAGTAATTAGTGAAGTTAAAATATCGTTAATCGTTCTTCGTCTTTTACTATTTCATTCACAACTGTTCCCTTTTCCCAAAAAGTTCAATATATATGATATCATCACATCTCTATCATTTTCCATTTGGAGTTCTGGTGGAAAACACAGGTTATCACTCATTGGTTTTAAAATATTTTGTGTTTATTTTTGAAAACAATTGGTCCAAACTGCAGTGTTTCACGTATTCTATGAAATTGAAACTAACCCTTTTTGAAGTAAAAAAATAAAAAAATAAAAACCGAAGCCAAAACACAAGGCTTTGTTTGTTTGTTTTTTAATTGGTTTTTTCAGAATTAAATAATAATAACTATCTCATCCTAACAAATTTTTTTACATTTTTAATATACTTTTTTTATATTTCTAATACAAAAAAATCTAAAAACACACACTAAAAAAACGAAACAAACATATCCGCTTTGTGATTATACACTTAAAATCTCAAAAACATTGCTGGTTTAATCACGTTTTGTAACTAGTTACGGTAATATTAGACAACAAGTTGCTTGTTTGATATACCCTTCTCTTATTTTTTAAAATTATTCAATTTAAAACCTTTTAATATATGAATGTTTGGCAACTTAAAAATGAATATCTTAGTGTTAAGTGATTTTAAGACTCTACATCAGCAATACATGATAAAAGTATTAAAAGTTAATTTATTACTTATTCTGTAATTATTTAATGAATTTAATATTTTTATTTTGGAATTATAAGAACCATTTTTATTAAACAGAGTAACATGCCTTTCGTATTAACAGTGAAAAAGGTGAACAACTCAAAATGACAACAAAAAACCGGTGGCGGGAAGTACAGAAATGAAGGAAAAAGAGGAGGGCGCCAAATCCAAAAATCGAAATGATGACCCGCTGCCGCCCAATCACCATCATTCTCCAAATTTCAACGGTGAGATTTTGCGGGTACCCGGGCCGTATCTAAGCCGAACCGGCAATCTGGACCGTCCATTCAGAATTTCCTGATTTCTTGCTTAACCCAAAGCCTAGACCTTTAGGCATTCGGTATCTCTATTTAGTACTCACTGATTGCTCATTCTTCAGGCATTTCACACTGAAAAGATTTGACATTTCCTCAGTAGAATACATTCGGAAGAACAGTTGAGGCGATCAGAGAGGAGCCCAGATGGCGGACAACCAGAATGTGCCGAAGTTCTTGAACCCATTGACTCTTCATCTCCAGAAATTGGGCCTTGAACTCAAATGCCCTCTTTGGTGATTTTCCTTTTCCTTTATCTGATTTTGGTTTTAATCTAAACTCTTGCTTACGAATCTGGGAAGTGTTTCTATTCTCTTGATGTTTAGTTATGGACTAATTGAGAAGAAATTTTTGTTTCCTCATTTTCCAGTTTGGACTTTCTAACAAAACCTATGCTGCTTCCCTGCAATCACATACTCTGTCAGTAAGTTTTGGTTCAAGGCGGTCTTTTTCTTCGATGTTATGTCCTTTTTTTTTTTTTTTTCTCTCTCTCATTCTTACTGTTGTTTTAAGATCTAATTAGTCCTTCCCTGATCTTCTCCAGTTCTTGTATCTCTCCTTCATTCGAACCTAAATCGGAGTGTCCCACTTGCAAGAACGTGTTTTTAATTCAAGGTACTGCATTATTGTTGCCATTTTCATGGGGTGTTTTTCCTTGTCTAATACTCCCTCTGTCCCAAAATTATTGTCCAATTTGATAATTCACTTTTAGTACAATTTGAACTAAAAATGGAAACTCAAACTGGACAATAATTATGGGACAGAGGGAGTATATTGAGCAAAAGTTGTGTTTTTTACATTCCAATTTAAATTACGAAAATGTTAAATATTTGGGACTGGAATGCATAAAAATGAAAGCTTCAAAGATTGTTCTTGAATAGGTAGGTGTTTGGAAGATTCAGACTTTCATAGTGTTTTTGTCCTGCAGATCTGAGGGCTGCACCTTACATGGAGAATTTGGTTACCATGTATCAAAGTTTGAATTCTACTTTCACTTCTGTTGTATCTCGGCATTTGTCTTCTGGTGAGTTTCGTATACTTATGATGATTTTAGAGTTAATGTATCTTCTCATTAATTGGAATGTATTTGAGCTAATTGAAAATGGTTTGATGTTATTGTCACAGCACTCATGAACAACCTGAAAGAGAAAAGCGAAGTGTCTGGTGATCAAGCGAGAACGCCTAGAAGCAGCACCAATCTGTGTTTGGGAAGAATCACTGTGGACAGTCATGCTACTTTGACTCATTTGCCCTCACATGGTGGTTGTAGTGGAACTAATGAAGGGCTTGAGACACAAGTGGAGGATATGCATCCAGGGCCACAACCAACGCCGGAAACCTCGCCTTCATTTTGTGATAATAAAGTTAGAAATTGCAATGACGTTGCTGAAGATGGCAGATGTGGGGTAAGTTAATTTCTGGAACTTCCATATTATACTGGGATGCTTTAGTAATGACTATTTTGTAAACTAAACTTGCAGCATTTTAAAGCATTTTATGTAACAAACACTCTCACTTTGTGTAAAAGGAGGTTTGAGATTGTTCATACCTTAGCTTTTGCAATTTTCCAATTACCTAAGTCTTCCTTCTAAGTGATTATGTATTTCCTGTGAAATAAATTTTGGATTAACTGATGAAGGGGCAAAGTAAGGCCAAGATGCCGGCTGATTATTTGTTAGAAACAACTGATTATGAAAGGGATGCCAAAAGACAAAAGATGTTGGATTATTCATCACCAGAAAGTGGGGTGAACGACATTGGTAGAAATGAACACAAAGTTTGCTCCTCTGATACTACAGCTACCTCAAATAATAAATTTGAAGAAGAACTTTCTGTTGCTAAGCCAATTTCCCTCAAAAGAAGTGTTTGTGCATTCTGTCAGACCTCCAAGGAGACTGATGTAAGTTTTAAAAACTTGCAATTTTGTGCAAAATTTAATGTTTCTAGATTGTCAACAGTAGAGGATTGTCATCCCACTCAAAATTTTTTGCAATCATTGCTCCTCGATGATGGTTGTAGGTTACTGGCCCTCTGTTGTGTTACGCAAATGGGAAGCAAGTTGATGGCGAAACAAACAGAAACTCCAATGTCATACCTGTTCACAGCAATTGCATTGATTGGTATGTTTGATCGTGTCTTTCTAAAATAAATCTCTTTTTGGATTGTAGAAACATCACCATCGAATTGTTTTATCACGTTAGACCATATGTCACGAATCTTGACAGTGTCTAATACTTGTGTACTGTTGACAGCTTGATCCTCGTAAATTTTGCCATTCCCGCCCCAGTGTGTTCGTGTTGTGTTCTTGTAGATGTCAATGCAATTTTGTACTCTTAATGTGAACTTTGTCAGCAGACTTTCTTTACTGGATGTCTTCATATGCTTTATTTGCCATTTTCATAACTGTGAATGTGGCTTATGTTGACTGTGTATCTTTAAAACTTTCATTTTTACCCTGAACAAATCTAAATTTTATATGGGAATGCGCTTTGTTTGAAGTTTTTGGGGATGTGAATTGCAGCAAAAGACGTTGCTTGGTTTTGAACTATGGGGTTGGATTTTTGTGTAGTCGCTAATTACTGGGTTTTAAGGTGTTATTCCTTTTGAGAATTGGATTTGGTCACTTGTTGTTTGTTAAGCTGCTTCCTAAAGTTACTCTTTTAATCGGATGGCTTATACATGATGTTGTTGCAGGACTCCTATGGTGTATTATGCAGGAGACATTATCAAGAATTTGGAGTCTGAATTGGGAAGATCTGCTAAGCTCAAGTGCAGTAGTTGTGGAAAAAAGGGTGCAGCCCTTGGATGCTTTGAAAAGTCATGTCGCAGAACATATCACGTTCCTTGTGCGTTTGATATTCAAGAATGCAGATGGGATAGTGTATGTCAACCCTGCCTTCATCTCTGCTTGTTTACTTTTTAACTTTTGTTGATTCCATGTCACTTCTCTTTACTTGCAATGTATCTCATATTCCACAATTATACAGGAGAACTTCTTAATGCTCTGCCCAAGCCATTATTCTGTGAAGTTTCCAAAAGAGAAGTCCAAGCCCAGGAAGTCTGCTGCTGAGCCTAAGCAACCTAAATCCACTGAAAGGCACTTAACCATGCTTCTCCTTTCTGATTCAACATAACATTTGTGCTGAAAGTCTTCTCCTTTTTTTCAATTTAATAGGATTTTTAGCGTGTTTGACATTGAGTATCTTCTGTTCTTCTGCTCATCTTTGACAGATAACTGCCTTTTGCAATTGCATGTAACACTTCAGTAACTTGTTCCTCATCATTCAAATATTTTTACCTGATTTGGAGAATTTTCATCTTTGTTCTTGCAGGATCCCCTCAAATTCTGGTTTTGAGGCAAACTTGCCTGGTGGACCAAAGGAATGGGTTTTTTGTGGATCGGCTCTTTCTGCTGAGGAGAAGGTTTGTTCAACTGTCTTGAAGGGGAAACATTGATATGGGATTATAAAGAATGCTACCTTCCAGCTGCTTTTGATAGGAAACCTGAGGATTGTAATTTATGCATAGTAAAAAGAATAAATAAATAAATGAAAATAATGTCCAGCTGGTTCTGGTTGCTGTTGACTTCAGCGAAGAAGAAACTTATAGCCTATTATTCGATACTTGTTTTCCTTGTCAGTGAATGCTGATCATTTCTTGGCACAACTAAATTGCATCAGCTGTTATGCTATGACATTAGTTTAAGAGCTTCCAGTACCCCCTGCTGTTGATTCATTTGTGTGTGTATTTTACCCTTACAATGTGAGGCCTCCTTATATTCTTTATGATCTCTACTGCAGTTTGTTCTTATCAAATTTGCAACAATGTGTGGTGCAACCGTGTCCAAGTTTTGGAGACCAAATGTGACACATGTGATTGCAGCAACAGACGAGAACGGTGCATGTACCAGGACCTTAAAGGTTCTCATGGGAATCTTGAATGGGAGGTGGATCCTAAATATGGGCTGTACGTCGTTCTCAGCTGGGCTTGAAGTTGATTATTTTTGCTCCTTACTCTTCCTTAAGGGGGTTCTTCTCAGGGAAATATATTAAAACATCATTCAACTGATGCTTTCTGCATGTGTTCTATGTAGGGATAAGAGCTTCTATGGAAGCAAATCTTCCTTTGGATGAAGGACCTTATGAAATCAGCATAGATAATCATGGCTGTTTGGATGGCCCTAAAACTGGAAGGTTACGGGTTTCAAATGAAGTAAGAAATCCTAATTTTAGATGCATGACTAATTTGTAGCTTTTAATCATTTTATTTGTGCTTTAGTTACAAGATCTGAATTTCTTTTTTTTGTCTGCCTTTGCAGGAGCCCAAACTTTTCGAAGGCATAAACTTCTATTTTACTGGTGACTTTGTACCAGCTTACAAGTTTGACCTGTTTGATCTCGTTAGAACTGCTGGCGGTATCATACATGAGAGCATGGAACAGTTGAAGACATTGACCAGCAATGTAGAAGCAAACGCCTCATGTTTGGTTGTTTATAATGGTGACCCGCCACATGGGTGTTTATCTGGGGAAGGAAGTTCAGTAGTTTCCGAGAGGATAGCCGAAGCACATAATTTAGCCAAACAAATTAACTGTTCTGTTGCGGGTCACAAATGGATTTTGGACTCAATAGCTGCCTGTAGACTGCTAACTGCCTGTTAGGTAGATTTTTCCTGTCATAAGTCACTAGTTTCAAGATTAGCACTTTCATTGTAGGTTGTGGTTTTTACTTCAATTTGATGACGAGCTTGAATCAGCATAGGTAAATTGATAGGTTATCTTATGCCTGGTTTGCACTCAGACATGGAGTGGCTGTAACACAGTGCATATGAATCCCTGCCAAGCTGCAAAAAGTTGTCTTGTAGTACTTTTAAGGTCTTGTATAAGCAATAGAGAAATTGTTCTGATCAGTATTAAAGGATTGGTTGATTAAAGTCAATGTAATATTACATCTATGATTACTGATTAGCACACATTTGTCCGATGAGAATCTGTTGAAGTAGTTGCCTTGTCCTGGTGTACTGTCAGTGGGAGGAACTGCATCCGTCATAGTTACAGAAATTCATTTCTTCTTGCGAGAATAAACTGTGGAATATTAAACCTAGATAAACAACTATTGCTAACAGTTACTGCAATCTCATTATGGATTCTGCATCAGGCTTCCTGGGTGACATCTCTGCTCCCTGCAACTCTATTTTCCTTTCTGTAATATCGAAGTTATAGCTGTAGAATTTTGCGATAACCAGAAAGAGAAGGAAATTGATAAAGCCCAAGAGGGCCAAAAGCGCATAGTAGTAGTCTAATCGAGATTCATTGAGGTTATTTAAGATCCATCCCTTGTGACCATCTCTCTTTGTAACCTCAGCAACTTTGGTAAGGACAAAACTGCTCATGAAGAATCCCACTCCTATGCTTGTTGTAAAGTATGCAGTCCCCAGACTTTTCATTCCTTCTGGGGCTTGATCGTAGAAGAATTCAAGCTTTGCAACTTCCATGCTGTCTGCAACGCCAATAAGAGCAAATTGAGGTAGGAGAATGAAGATGGAGAGAGGAACAATTTGGTCTTTGCCAAAGACACCATGATTCCTGGCAACTTTCAGCCTTTCCCTCTCCATAAAGCTAGCAACGATCATGGTAATTATTTGTAAGAAGAAGCCGATCCCCATTCTTTGTAACAGACTGATACCTCTTGGATTCCTTGTGTATTTTCGCATTTGAGGAACAAATAAGCGGTCATAAATGACAATACTGATCAGCATGAAAATCGTAACGAATGCTCCTAGAGATGCCGGTGGAATTTTGAAATGATCACCAATATGCCTCTCCAAAGTTGTCCCTTGTTTGACAAAAAGCGTACTTATTTGTGCAATCATTATACTTGGTATGAATGTAGTTACTAAAATGGGAATCATTTTCATCATCTGCTTGGTTTCTTCTACTTGTGTTACTGGACATAGCATCCAAGGGGACTCAGAACCAGCCTTAACTGCTGCCCTGTCAAGAAAGCTGCATGCCAATAAACAAAGCACGGTATTAGCCTCTTTATTGGGAATCTGTCAAACAAGCGGACCAACGAGAAACATTCTTACCTCAGAGAAAAGCTGTGATCAATTCTGATTTTTCCTGGTTTTGAATATTCATCTCTGCTCAGCTCATAAAGTTCTTTTGGATCCTCAGGAACTTTCACATTCCACTTCCTTGCAGTAGCCACAAGAACCTTAGCCATTTTAGTCATAGGACTCTCAGACCGAGGTTTGTGTCTATAATACCTGGTGCCTATGACGAACACTATAATGGAAATAGCAAGGCCACCGGTTGGAAGGGCATAACCAACATCCCACCCCACATTGTCTTGTATGTAGACAAGGAAAGTGTTGGAAAAAAGCACACCAACAAAGATGCTGAACATCCACCAGTTGAAGAATGATAACTTGTGATGCCTTTCTTTAGGCTCAAAATCATCAAACTGGTCTGCTCCCATGGTGGAGATATTTGGCTTGGTTCCGCCTGTTCCTATGGCTATAATGTAAAGTGCACCATAGAAAACACCAATTTGTAGTGGTGATGCATGGTTGTCACAGCTCCCATCTTTCTTTTCCCCTCCACAGGGTGGCGGCCTCAAAGATGGCAGAGACACTGCTAGTGTCAATAGACACATGCCCTGTCACAATGAGGATAATCGGTCATGCAACCGAGTGCTATAAGATAACAAACATAGTTTGAGCTTTGATTAACATACTGCAAGATAAATAATGGAGGCAATGATGAAGGTCCAATATCGACCGAGATGAGTATCTGCTATGTAAGCTCCCAGAAGGGGTGTCATCCAAACAGCTCCAACCCAATTGGTGACATTATTGGAGGATTTGACAGTGCCTTCATGAAGTTTATTGGTCAAATACAACACTAGGTTTGATGCAATCCCATAGTAGGCCATTCTTTCCATAATTTCATAACCTGAAAAGTAGTCAGAGAAAAGATCTTATAATTGAGAACTGAACTTCCACCAATTATCAAGAGAATATCACATATAACTACGCAGTTGAAAGAACATCAGTTTAAATACCAACAATGAAGGAACAAGCTCTCCATCCTCCAGTTCTTGATCTTAGCACCGGTCCGCCTTTAAGGTCAACTGTTCCATCTTGTGTGTAATCATCTCTTCCATCAGAAGGCCCTTTCTCCTCTGCTTGCATCTTTGGCTACGTTTATGGAGGATGGTGGACAAGGAAATTTCAAGCGGAAAAGGTAATCAACTAAGTAGACTTAAGAGAAATTTCACCGGGAAGTCCTGAAATAATCACTGTTTCTTAAGCATTTAAGATTGCAATATGAGGTAGTATAACAGAAACATTTTCTCCCCAGCATTTTCGGGTAATGCTTCCTTATGTACTAGCAGTTTTAGTTGGCTCTTTGCAACTTGCAAAAAAATGGACCGCAAAGACAGTGACTTGATACTTGACGTTTTGCAAATTTGAGCATCGCTGGAAAACAGATTCGAAAAAGCTATGCATCAGTTGATTTTTGTTCTTTTTGCCATTGATGATCCTAGAGGGTAATACATTCTGCCAATATAGGCAAGATAACAAGGCATAGAATGACGTTGTGGGGGGCGAAAAAAGCTAATCATTAGATCCAAAAAAAAGCTCTCTACATGTCCCAGGTTCTCATATAAACTAACTGAAAAAAACGACCAACTGATAAGTAAAACAAGTAACAGATTCCATTTATGTTGGAAGGTTTAAAAGGGTCAACATTGGAAAGATTTGCTTTTGAAACATATCCCTGACATGACATGTATTCTCAGAAAGGCAATTCGGCCGTAGGGATCCTGAAATACCATAACGGTTCATCCTTCTTCCTTCCTGAGGTTTTTTTCTGTTGTTTTCCCCCCTTCTTTTCTGCAGAATAACATGCTTTCCTAGGATAAAAGAAACGACATATGTATAGGGTTGATATTTTTACCATCGCCCAAGAAGGGCCAACGGCCAAATGCCATTGTCTAAAGCAGGTGTACTACTAGTTCAATGCTTAAGAATCAACTGGCTTAAGAGGAATATCCTTCCAGCTTTTTAGCTTATGGTTTTTTGTGAATGCTTTCGGCCCACAGAGCGCTCGACTGTATATATTAAAAACAAAATGAAGCCATCAATTTTGCTGATTAACATCGACAAAATCAAACTCATATGTTGAATACTACTGATTAGTACAAATCATGGAATCTAAATGCCAAAACTTAGTTGTTGGAATTTAAAGACAAGCTCTTTACGTTAGCCTCTCATAATCCAATCATCAACAAGAATATTACTACAAAATCTAGGATCACCTAGACATTGTGACCTCTTCCTAGAAATATTAGCTAAGCAGGGCCTTTTGGGCTTTATTAACAAGGAATGCAAGTTACGTTTGGCATATAAATTTTATGCGTGGAATGAAACTATGCATTTAGTCAGTTGATGAGAAATGAGCTCTCCAGTTTACAAAGCAATCAAATCCATTTCCACCGAAACGGTCAATCATTTGTACAAAGTCAATTAATGTTAGTAAATCATGCATTCACTTAATTTACTGAAGGTCACAATCATAAATTCACTGTCAGTAGATCCGAGTTCAAATATCATAACCTAAAAAAGCAAGGTAAAAGATAATGGGAATATTCCTAACAACGTTAACTCATGATCAGGTACCAAACAGCAAAGCAACTGCAAATTACAGTCAAAAGTCAACATAATGCAGGCAGTCGGGACTCAAGTTATCAAGCAGAGGATCTGGTAGATGCTTAAGAATTTAGAACCCTAGATACTGTCAAGAACTGTTACTGTTGTTATAAAGCCTTTCCTTGGTGCCGTCTCCACCTCCCTGATGATGCACTACTTCATTAGCATTGTGACTACCATTGCTCTTTACACTACCCCTTCTGTTCTTGTTAATGGTTCGACTTCTACCGGAATCGGCGTAAGAGCCTTCACTACCATCAGAGATACTACTTCCAACTATAGGCATACTACCTCTTGGAAATTGGCTCACTGTAGCATTAATGAATGGGTTGCTCCAAGGAAAACTGACACCATAATTTGGATTCAGGCCATAACCCAAGGCACCATAAGCTTGAGGTTGGCTAGCCCAGGGGGTTTTCAGAAGACCAGCATTGCTCACATAACCAGTGCTGTTGGCAGATTGTTCACCAAAACCTAAAGCTGAGCCATCATTGGTAGCATAAGCACCTGGACCACCATATATTGAAACACTGTTTGCAAGGGGAAAACCATAACTAAGGGATCCAAAGGGTGGATATGAAGGATAACCACCGGTAGCAGGTTGTAGCGGCAAAAACCCTCTGCTCTCCATCTGTGCATTAAATGCATTGGTGCTGGTGCTATAAGAACCAAAAGAATTGGAAGATCTACCACGAGTGCCGAGACCAGAGCTAACTTCTTTTGGAAGAGCCCTCTTAACCTCAACGTTCTTACTATTCAATTCATGAAAATTCCTGTTCAGAACTCTATCAACAGCATCTTCAGAATCAAAGGTGATGAAGCCAAAACCACGTGACCGTCCAGTAGCTCGGTCATACATAATTATAGCATCAGTAATTTCTCCGAAACTCAAGAAATACTCCATAAATTCATCTTTTGTCAAGGAGGGAGGCAATCCACCAACAAATATCTTTTTCGTCCTGATATAATCCTGCCTACCAACACTGTTGCTACCGTTAACATTATAATCTCCAGATCCTGAGCTTTGCTGTCTTTCTTTTGATAAAGCCCTTTTAACTTCAACCTACGAAATAAAACTAGAGAACTTTAGCCGAGGATTGCTTCTTAGAAGCAGGGATATCAAAAACAAGTCACACTCGCACATTTCAAGAACCTTCCCCTTGAAATATAAGCACTAGGCTCAGACAGAAGCTTCATTACAACAAGAAAAGCAACCAACATTACAAGGCTTCAAAGATGAACTAGGCGGGAGGAGTTGAACATTAAAAAAATTGAAATAAACTTAACCCCATGAGCAAAGAAAAGACCTTGCTACATCCTTATTCTCTCTTCCGTACACAAAGAAAAGACCTTTCTACACTTCCAATTTCCGCTACTGTTTACATTTCATCACCGGCGTTACAGAGAAAGCAAAAGCACCACTTAAAAAATTCAAATTGAGACGTGGTAAATCACCCACGCCAAAATCCAATAACCCAAATTGTGTCTTTAAAAAACAAAACAAAGGGCATAAAAACAAACAGAAAAAGGCCCACATTTTGAGAAAAATCGAAACGTTACCGTGCGGCCATCAATGGTGTGCTTCTGTGAGAGAACTGAATCGACAACGGTGGGGTCAGAGAATTCAACAAACCCAAAACCTCTGGGCTGACTAGTGATCTTATCTTGCACAATTACAGCGCGGGTCACTTCTCCGAACTGATTGAAGTAATCCCTAAGTGCGGCCTCCTGAGTGTCCCATGCAATTCCTCCTACAAATAGCTTCCCCTCATCTGGTACTGATGAATCCATCTCTTTTGCTCCGGCGAGCACACGGTGGAATTCCACCAGAATGATTTTTCTTCTTGCACAAATTCACAGTGTGTGTAATGTGGTGTAATGTGTGTAATGCATGTAACGGGTCCCCGGAATTAATGGTGATCAAGACAAGAAGAGGGTTAGGGTTATTTGTATTGGGGGCGCCACATTTCATTCCTACGGCTTTATTGCTATTTGGGTCTTAAACGTTTTCCATCTAGCAGGATTGGTCCTTATTACTTACTTTTAATTGTCTAAGGTTTGGAAATGATTGCATTTAGGCCCTTCTGAATTTGTTATTAGTGTATTATTTTTATTTTTTTTCTGGCAATGTACAATATACAGTATTATGGAGGAAAAAATGGTCTATTTTGTGTGTATAACTAATAAACAGATAAATAACCTTTTTAGTAAACTAAAGTGGTTGTGGTGGAATGGAAGGGACTCCTCCACTCTCAACCATAGATTGAGGATTCGAACCTCGCTATGGACATGGAGCAACTTTAAAATATTTTGGCCAGCTGTCCTATCCATCGAGGTGCCTACAATTCAGCATTTAACCTATGGCCTGTGTTGAGTGGATTTGGAACTCCACCTACTTTAAAATACTTTGGCCAGCTGTCCCATCCATTGAGGTGCCTACAATTCAGCGTTTAACCTATGGCCTGTGTTGAGTGGATTTGGAACTCCACCCTTCAAATGCAAACTACAGTAATAATTAATCAGATTCAGAAGTCCCAGAAAGTCAATTTTGTAGAACAGCAAATAACTTGAAAAGTTGGTCTCCTTTTTTTTTTTTTTTTCTAATTAATAATCTTTACCATGATTCAACCATTACTTTATCCACAGGTAACCTTCTCAATGGTGCCAGAGAAACCTCATTCTTGCTTATGTGCGCTAAACTGTATAATCTCCTATGGTTTTCCCCATCTTCATCCGAGACTGCAGAATTGGCAAGCAGGGATTCCATGTGCGAAGATATGAATATGATGCGATTTCTGAAGCGGATATTTGACCGTCTGGATTACTTCTTTTTTGCCAGCTTTCAGAATGTCTTCCTAATTGTGAAAGTAAACCCGCCATTATTTGTAAATGAAAGTAGTAATGTAAACTAAAACTTAACAGCATTTTATTGTCAGGCTGGATTTTCTTCTATTCCTTGTTCGCATTTCAGTCTTCCTCGTGAAATGTTCATCTGATATTCAGTGATGACAAAGTTCACTTTGCTAAAAAGGAAGATACAACGGGTTATTATTATACCTTTGATGAAATGAGTAACACTGTAACATTGCCGTGAAAATTTACGTCGAAAGAAAACAGTTTCCTCTTCCAAAATGAGAAAATTGTTATGTTTCCTGAAGCTATAAACATCATGGTTCTTCACAAGTATATACCTAGTAACTACAGCTCATTTACTGAACTCAAAATCTCATCCTACCATATATGAAGTTATCTAAAGGGCTCAACTGGTTCTGTTTCCTCAAGAGAAGCAGCGGCCTGAAAACATACACCGGCTTCCATAGCAGACCCGGGCCCTTCATCTTTGCAAACCAGGCCAAGATTATACCAGGCAGAAACATTCATTCTGTCGAGCTGAATTGCTTCTGTTAGAAATCTTCTAAAGGTGGCCGATCTAGTTCCTATCTTTCTATGCACAACCGCCACGGAGACTAGGCTCGGGATATGAGTGGGGTCGACAGACAGAGCACGATCAAACTCTCGACGGGATTCTTTGTGGAGACCCTTAGCTTCATGAAGCAAACCTGCATGCATACGGGAATATAAATATCCAAAGATACAGTTGTATGTACAGCAGCCATAAATGAAACTGGAAATGCCGGAACATGAGAGCACTGGCTTTAAAATGACAGCACAATAAGAAATAACAAATCTCACGACATTATCTCTCACTTCAAAATTATGGGTTGGCTCCCTCAAGGTGAAGGTTAAAAATGGAGTTATATGTAGTAGATTTCCTAAACCCGGTTCATATCAATCTTCAAGTCAGCAAGTATATCATCAATTCGTGTCAGAAAAAAAATAATCAAATTAACTACCCAGGCACGGAATGTGCATTAGTTCATTTATGTATACGCAATGATCTTAATAAAATATCATACTTTCAGCAAATGCTCTCAACAGTCATTTCTTAATCAAATCCCTCACTCGCAACACATACAATAACCATGAAAACAAAAAGCTTAAAACTTCACTTAACATACCAGCAGTGTGCAATCTCCTGGCAGAGTGACAACTAATGGCTTCAGATTTTGACAGACAGATTTCAGCATCTCTCCACTTATTCAATTTAATATAGATGACTGCCAAATCGTTCCAGGTTTCAAGCTCCAAACTTCTATTTGGTTTCCGGCCATCCTATTACATATGAACAAAACAACATAAGAAACAAGCCAACAACGATACTTGTGTGTGAGAGAGAGAGAGAGAGAGTAACCTCGCAGTCTTATTTTTGCCAAACAATAATAATTTGGAACAAAATTAACCAAGCAAAGGAACTCTATTTTAGTTTTGGAAACACCGCAACAAATAGGATCTTACAAGTTTTAATTAGCAGGGAAGTATCAGACACACCTTCAGCTTTTCCCCTGAGCCAAAACTTTTAAGTTGAACCTGAAGAACAGCTAGAAGCCGAGTGTAAGTCTCGATGGCATCCTTTAAATGACCCTGGGCAATTTGGAGTTTAGCTTTAGTTCTCAATAGTTCTCCTTGATCCCATTTTCCAGTTTGATTTAGAGCTGCATTAATAACAGTTTCGGCATCCTCAAATCGCTTCTGAGCTGATAATATGCGAGCTAATGATAACCAACCCCTAATGTTTGAACCGCTGTCCAATTTCAGCAAGCACTTAGCATAATAAAGTGATGCATCCAACTCCCTTTGCTCAGCATGCTCCAAGCAAAGGTGGTAAACAATCTTAGGGTCATTCATTTTGGTGATTTTACTGGCTGCTTCTAAAGATTGCAGTGCCTCAGTTTGTCTCTGCACCCTCTCAGAATCTGTTGTAGCCGATCTAGAACATGTCGAAAGTGAAATACCTAACAGAAATTTTGCAATTCCAGTCAACTGGTCACATTTACCCTGCAAGTTTTCAATGGCTCGTCGAGCAAATTTAATTCCATCTACTGCATATGAAGAGTTCTCGCCACAAATTTTTGAAGCTAACAGTAAAGCTGGGACGTATGCTGGATCCACAGCTCGACTCAACAACTTCCTTAATAAATTCAAAGCAATCAATTCATCACCTTCTCCATAGTAACAAAGGGCCAGATTCTCAAACTGATCTTTCCTTTCTATAGCCCCTGGAAGCAACTCTTCCATTTGATTAGCAAAAGATAAGAAACCCCCTGATATACACAATGTATATGAAAGATAGATCCAGAACTGATGGATCCCATTCGATTTGCTTTTGAGTAGCCTCTCTTAACAAAATCATCAAAAGAAGAATCGCTTCTTCAATATTGCTTTTAGGAACAAACGAACTGTCCATTTGAATTTGCAAATTTGGAGGATCTGCTTCAGCTCCACCGTAAAGAAGATATATCGCAAACTCTTTTTGGATCCCGGCTAGTGTTTGTGCATCAAGAGTCCATGGGTGAAGGAGGGACCTCTGATATGACAAAATTGTTTCACTGGGAGAATCGGTGAGCTTCCAAAGTTCTGGAAGGAACTCAACAGCTTTGCTTAGTGTCTCCTGCAATTTACAGTCACCAGCAAAGGTTTCAGGTAAGCCACCTGGTGATGAAGATTCAACTACGTCCAGAATTACTGAGCATGTTTGAGCAGCTTCTGCAAAATACTTTGAAACCACATCAGCCGAGGCATTACAGTTTTCGTGCTAAGCATGCAGATTCGTTTGTGCTCATTAGAATAATAAATGCAAGAGAGCTCATTCCAGTCTGCATAGCACGCACAATGAAAATCAATTACGTCGGATGCAAAATACAAACCTCAGGCCAAACTGGGCAAAAATGTTACTTGTCTGAGCAAAAAACATGAGCCAGTAGCTACTTTCAGCAGATTTCTAAGGTGATATTTACTACTGGTTTTTAATAGGAAATCTCAGGGTACAATAAACTTAATCACCAATGACAGGTAGAAAAAACAGTCCTTGAAAACCGCAGACAGTAGCAAAACTGTCACTCAGCGTCTGAGCCAAACACACCCAAGCTAGTATCTACTTTCAGAAGATTTCAAAGGTGGTATTAACCACTGGTTTTTAACAGGAATCTCATAATACAATAAAGTCAATCACCAATTACAGACAGGAAAAACAGTTGTTACAAACTACAGCGTTCTGGAAATAAAATGCATTATAGAAAGAGCTGAAAAGGATCTTAATATTAAAGAGACCTTCAAGCATCATCAACTATATATAAAAAATTCTAATGAATAATTCGTGAACACAAACATTCCCTACAAGATGGTAAACACAAAGATAGATATCAAGGGAACCCAAATCAAGTGTAAAAAATCAATGACAAAAAATGAAGAGTATGCAAAGAATACCTTTGTATCTACCAAGAGCCTCAAGAGACTTGGACTTCAGAAAGATTGCTTCTAGAAGCAAACTAGCTGCAGGTACAGACATAGGTAGCGAACCATAACTTTGTGACTGTTTCCTAGAAGGTGCTCTTCTTCTGGCAAGAGTAATTTTCATCTTTGGCACCACTGCAGAGATATCTATTTCTTCAAAAACATCGAGGGCAGCTTCTATGTTTCCTTTCTGATATTCATTTCGTCCTAGCAATGCTCTTGCTTTCTGCGGAACAACAATAACTTAGTTAAAGTACAACGAGACGGTTTTCGCTTGAACATTGAATTCAGTAGGATTTAACAAAAACTCAATGTTTAAGGAGCCACTCTCCCACAGAGGAGATTCAGCTTCTTCAATATTGCCTGTGCCCGGCTTTCTGCCAGCTTCTCCTATTTGAGAACAATTTGCACTCGCCGAATAATCCTTAGTTTCAAGTGAATCTGAAGAAGGAGCCATTTCATCTGCCTTCAGAATGTCTTCCTCTTTATTTGACATATTACTGGTTTGAAGATCATCCCGGACCGAAAAGAAAAAGAAGCCCCAATGACATTTGTAGCGTGCCAGAACTAACTAAATGCCGATTAACGGAGCAACATGCAAATTACTTAATGAGATATCGGTAGACCCAAAAAGGAAAAGAGATCGAATCAAAAATTATATAGAGTTCAATATTTGTGCAGGGGAGTATGTATATTACAATATAGTATACGAAAAAATGATTCTTTCTCCCAAAGCAAGCTAAGTCACATCATATATCATATTAATCCACCAAGTAATTGATTGATAAAAAACATATAATAACTCTACATCAGTGACTGAATGAGGACAGTTTACCTTGGGCTGGTTGAAAATGTAAACAAGAGTGGATCTTTATGTAAAGCTTTGAAGAGCACAACATTGGGTTTGACCTCATCCCACTTGATAGATTTGAGCTCAAGAATTTGACCAGGATCACTTGGGTGCTCAGGGTCCAAACAAATCATAACCAATTGCAAAAATTCCTTGGACAATACAATCTTAGGATATGCATCAGCAATCAACCACAACTTGAAGCAATCCTTCCAGCAAGTTTTAGCCTTGCTACAAAAACATCCCCTCCCCTTGATTTTCCCCTGTCATTTCTGTAACCAGCCAATCATATATGCATCATTGAGCACTAATTCCAAGAAATTCTTGGGCAATGTCTTGTAGACTTTGATTGAATCCTGATCAAGTTCACCATAAAAGTCAGTTGTCTCCTCATCTTCTTGCAATTTCAGACTCAAAATCTTGTGCACATTGTTACTCATCCTTTTCAATTTTTCATCATCATTTCTAACTGATTCAGGCAAAACGCCAAATGCTAATTCAAGGGCCATTACACCAGCTCCCAAAACACCAACTTTAGGCCCCCAAGAATCATCACCCCTGTGACAGTGTCGATCAGCCAATAAAATCTAAATCCTATTACAATTGATCTTGAGCAGTTTTTCCACTTCAGTCCCATTAGCCAGAGTCACAATACCAACCCTATCAGCTGTAATCTCGGGCTGCTTTTCCGTTGCTTCGCGTGCACACAAAATTTTCAATCGAGAAAGACCCATTAATATATTTCTCATCACAATAAGGATACAATCTTGAGGCCCCATCTGGGTAATTCGCCATTATCTCCCTCAGAATGTGGCCTCTAGAAAAATCTTTATAACGGAAAAATTCACTGAGGAGCAACACTATTGTTTCTTGATCCATGGGTATTAATCTTCTTCTTCTTTCACGCTACAGAGATGAACTATGAATGAAGTAATTGAAGCTGTTTAATCTACAATGGTGGATTTTAAATCCGCCACCCACCCCCCCAAAAAAGAAAGTCCCAACCGCCTCAACTGCTATGGGCACAAATATTTACAATTCAGATCCTAAACTAAAAAAAATACAAAGACACCCCTAATCAGTTTTCACAGTCTAATTTTATGCTTCCCCTTTTCCAAAAAAATTATCTAGTTTTATCGGATGTCCCCGAAGGGACAAAAAAAACACTAAAAAGTAAAAAAAAAAATAAATTTATCTAGTTTGATAAATAATCTTTTCCCAAAAAATAGTCCATTTTTAAAACGTTATACTCCCTCCATTCCAAAGTAAGTGTCATTCTACACTTTGCATATAGTTTGAGAAACTCTTGAATATGGTAATAAAATTGTTTAAATATCCTCAACTAAACCAATTAAAATAAAATATCCCTGAACCAAAGGATCCTAAACTATGGGGGTCACAACTTTTTCGTCACCGTTAATTTTTTGTTCCTAAACTATGAGCGTCACAACTTTTGGGATTTAGGAAGTTAGTCGGAAATATTTTCATTATTAGTTTAATTTATTCTTTTTAAAAAATTTCTGATCAAGGACTTGTGGGACCCACAATCTATTAAGTAATCAATAAAAAATAAAGACTTAAAAGAAAATTGAATTGGACCATTAAATTTTTGAAAATTCGTTAAAGTGACTAAAATTGTTGAAAAAAAAAAGATATTTGGGGACTGATTTTGTTGTTTGAAAATACATTGTGGGTCCCAATTCAGTAAAAATTAATTAAGAGAAAATAGTTGACCATTAGTTGACCGTTGAATTGACTAAAACTGTTGAATAAATGAAAATGTGGTGACTAATTTTGTCAGTAAAAAATTAATGGTGACCAAAAGTTGTGATCCCCATAGTTCAGAGACCAAAAATATGTTTTGTCCTAGTATTAATTCTTTTGAGGGTAGTTTTGATAATTATGGATAAAAACTACATTGAAATTAGAGAACGACACTTATTTTGAAATTTTTTCATTTTGTTAAAACGGCACTTATTTTGGAACAGAGTGAGTACTCCCTCCGACCTGAAATTATTGTCCAGTTTTGATTTTTTTTTTTTAGTACAAAAAGGCATTTCATAGTGTCTTTATAAATAGCCTATTATGACATCTATAATAATAATAATATAATAACCCACATTTTAAAAAAAAAACTATGTTTCTCCTAAAATTTCAAGTGTCACTCTTCTTTGCTTAAAGTTCTCCCACCCTAATCCCCAAGAAAAAAGAAAAAACAAAAAAGGGAAGTATTATCTTTTTCAAAAAAGAAAAAAAGGGAATCATTATCCCCTTTTATAATACACGTATCCAAGATATTTCAATTATTATAAACCTTACAGTTTCTACATCCATATTTTCATTAAAACTTATGATACCGTTTCATCCAATTAAAATAATTTTTTTTAAAAAAAAAAGAAAAGAAAACCTCCAAAAATAACCTCCTTATCAAACTCACTCTCACCATAATCTACATTTCCCTAATATTCTAATTAATATAAACATTAAAAGTTGCTCCATCCATATTTTCATTAAATTTATGATACCGTTTCATCCAAAATTCAAATGTGAATTATTTTTATCATATTATTAAATAACTTTAGATTTCCTATAATTTATTAAATAACTTATTTATTATAATATTTTCTGTCGATCTACCATCAAAATTTCTAATTACATCAACACTATTCCTGTTTTTCCTTTTCCTTTTTTACTAACCAAATTCCTTTTTCCTTTTTTTGTGATAAAAAACAAAAGACTAGTGATACTGTCAGTACAAAAATTAGCTGACAGAGCAAAAAAATAAAAAATTATTCTCCCTAAATTACCCTTACCCTTAAAGTCAAATGTTAATTCTACTTCCTTCTTCTCCAGTTTTCATCCCTTCCGCCTCCCATCATCACCGCCCACTTTTCTTCTCTCATATCTCCCTTTCGAACCTCTGGGATGATTCCACCAGTCCACCACCATCATGTTTCCACCATAACACAGTACACCTTTTCTTGTGCAATATAATTTTCATATCCAGCACATCATTGATCAGCCATGTAATTGATCAATCGCTATCTTTAATTATCTACTATCACCAATTCTCATCATCTCCACCTTTATTTCCTTTAATTTTTTTTCCTATCTTCGAAGAAATTGAATAAATTTAAGGACCATTAAGTTTCAACAACCCACGTCCGAGATGCATACTCGGCTATATTATGTGAATATTTGTTTGAAAATCATATGAATTGCCTATGTTTGCGATTGAGAGCGAATAGAGAGGGAGATTGGTGAAACTTTCCGGAAATCCAAGAAAGATTGAAGATTTTTTTTTCTCAAGAAAGAAAATTGCAAAAAAGAAAAAAGAAAAAAAAGAAAAACAATAGTTAGCTTCAGCTTCTTGCAAATTGCTCAAGGAAGACTCTCCTCTGGCCTCCGGCATCCAGCATCTGTGCGAGATTGGATTTTGAGAAGCCACTATGTAATTTAGAGGTAGAGAAGCAAAAAAATAAAATAAATAATAATAATAAAAATAACCCATCTTTGTATAACGGAATTGGTGGCCATATATTATGTTCAACAATCAAAGAACTCCTTGGAACGATAAAGGGAGGGTAGATTTACATTTGACCTATTATAAGGGTAATTTAGGGAGACAGTGACTTTTTTGCTCTGGCAGCTAATTATTGCTTTGACAATATCATTAGCAAAAAAAAATCAACTCTGTCAATATCAATATGTGTCATCATTAATTATTTTGCCAATACCTCCTTCCTTTGCCAAATTTTCTCCTTCTTAAGTGAAATTCAATTTTATTCCAAACAAAATTACTTTCTTCTACCATCGAAATGAGAAAAATCCTATTCAAATGCAGACTTTTCAGTTTCACTTACTAAATGCTAACAAAATCTCAAACAATCATTACAAACCTATGTTATTAAAATTGGACATGACTGGATGGTTGAATTGAAGTTCTCCCAGTTTCAGTTTCTTTAGAAATTAATTTTATGAAAACCAGTCAAACTCGGTCAAATCCGAAAAGAACCCCTGGTTTGAAGGGAACCGGGTCAAAATTTTTGGGGAAAAAAAAGCAGTTATTTGAGTTGAGGATGAATCGAACCGGTCAGCCCAATGATCTACTTAGGTTGCCAGTTTGCCTTTTGATATGTTTTTCAAAACATAGATAAACACTGATTTATAAATTAAGAGACGTCATCATCTCAAACTTTTTATATTTTTTTTTTATTTGCCCCATACACAAACAAAAAAAAATGTGACAAAAATATTTCTAATGGATTTATTGCCAAACATTATCAAAAAAAAAAAAAAAAAAACACATTGGGTTTGAATTACTTTCATTGAGGATTTTCGCGACATTTTACATTACGGGGTTTACTGCGTAAACATGCACTATATGTATTGATCTTCAACTACGCGTAATGTTGCCGGTTTCGTGTGATCTGTTGTGCTCAAAACTTATGAAGACAGATCAAGTGATGCAATAGTGTTAGTTAGGATTGTGAGAAAGAAGACTCCTCCTCCTCCTCCTGCTGTACTCATAAAGATCATATATATAGATTCACTTACTATCTACACTTTAAAATAAGTTGTCTTTATGAACAAAGGTGGAATAGAATAGTGATCATATGGATTTACAACTGATTATTTCTAGTATTAATCATTCTATAAGATTTCATTCCCTTTTAAGCAGTTGCATTGCTGGAGGCTAAAATCCTTTTGACTTTCGCCATATCTAAAGTTCACAAGCAATTTTTATTTAAAGTTCACAAGCAAGTAATTACATACTCCTTTTAATTAGTAGCTGGCTAGCACGATCGAGGTTGTGCACAATATTGCGCGGCTAGCAATATTTATGATACTTTGTACCCTCAAATTTTAGTTGGACGCATTCCCCTCTTCGGAAAATAAAAACTTTTAATATAATAATAAATTTTTTCTAATAAGCACAAAGACGTGATTCATATAACATTCCAGCAACATTTGGATTGTTAGACCCATGTGATCAGGTTATTGTGCGCTGCTGAATTGAACCAAATTATCGTACTTTGACAATCATCTAGAAATTTGAACACAACAACAGTATTGCAGCTTAATCAGTCACTTTTGTAAGTAATTATTATTCATAGTCGAACTAAAATATTTTGATGTTATAAAACAAAACTTGAATAATCTCAATCATAGAACTGAAACCAGACGAAAGAAAAGAAAGACAAAAGGAAAATTGATGATGCCATTGATTACGAAGTTATCATATCATCGGTTACAAATTAAATTCACAAGATGCCATTTTTCGCATGCAGAAAAACAAGCTTTCTACTCCTCAAACATCTGTCACCGCCTCAATTCCACGTGTCTAATGCAAACTCATTCACCATCACCGTTAAACTCCAAGCTTCCCACTGCTCTTTCCTTCATTCAGAAATTTCTCTACCAAAAACAATTCTCTCTCTCTCTCTCACACACACACACACACAGAGTTGGAGAAATCACCGTTGCCGTTTCGATCCAATGGCTGAGCAGTACCAGCAGCAGCAGATTCAGCAGCAACGCCCGGGTGATGCTATGAAGAGTTTCCTTCCTCAAAGGGGTCCGTCGACCGGTCAAGTTCTCGCCGTCGTCACGCTCCTCCCGGTCGGCGGCGCCCTCCTGGGCCTTGCCGGGCTGACTTTCATCGGCACGCTTATTGGGCTGGCCATAACCTCACCCCTGTTCGTGATCTTCAGCCCAATTCTGGTCCCTGCCGTGATTGCCTTGAGCTTGGCCGTGATGGGATTCTTGACTTCGGGTGCTTTTGGGATCACCGCGCTTTCGTCGCTGTCGTGGATTATGAATTACATGCGGAGGATGGGTGGGTCGTTGCCGGAGCATGTGGATCAGGCCAGGCACCGTGCCGGGGAAGCTGCGGGTCATTTGGGTCAGAAGGCTAAAGAAACAGGCCAGAGAGCCCAAGAGACCATCAGACCATGAACATCATCATGACATCTCACCTTCTTAATTAAGTGGGCTTACCCCCCTATTATCATTTTCTTGTATGATGTTTCTTTTCTGATTCCGTTCAGATCTTGTGATTAGGGTTGATTATGTTGGGTAGTTTGCTCTTTTAATTATATGATGATCTGAGATTGAAATAAAAAGAAAAGGAAATTGTGTTCTTAGTGGTTTTAATTAATGTTGTTCTTGAAAAAATGCTGCCCTTGGATACAATACTATCAAAGTTTTCCATCCAAAATGATGTTTGCAAGTAGCTTCATTTGCTTGCACCAATTTCTTTCATTTTGAGGAAAAAAGTTTTTCAGCTGAATGCCGATCGATCATCGAAGTCGGTCGATTGCGCATGTAGAGGCTAACTTAACATAAATGTTATTATTACATGGATTCAGTCCCTAACAATTTATTTTTTTTTTCAATTTTCAACGCTACTTCTTACCCATTTTTTCTTCTTTGTTTTTTAAGACATTTTTAATTTACATTTTAAAAAAAAAAATTTAAGAGAAAATAAATATTACTATCCACATGGAGCCTAACTCCCTTTAGTCGGATAGGACCAATTCGTTATTTGGACTTGTAGATGTTGTCGATATACAATTTTTTTTTTTTTAGAAGGCACTGAATTCTCAAGTGAATTTTGAAAAAAAAAAATATCGTCATCTTGCACCACGGCCTATAATCTTTTTGGTCTATTAAGTGAACTTTAAAAAAAAAAAGAAAAGAGACAACATTCATCGTTATTTTGCAGTTTATACTCCAATCTATGAACGAACTTTCCCAAATTTTGCACCAAAAAAAAAAAAAAGAGAGAGAGAAAACCAAACCAAGATGTGCCTTTAAATCCTAATACTCTTTCAGTACTCTGAAAACCACAAACAGAGATTCTCATAATTCAATTGTTAGCTTAATAAAATTTCGCAGAGAGTGATGGTTCTAACGGTTCTCATATAACAACAACACTTCTCTCATTACAATGTGGATTGACACTCAATTTCATATTGCCATATTGGTCACGTTAGCACAAAAGCCTTATAGATACACTCCTACCATTAACAATTAAAAATGATGAACGCCTTCTCAAATGAATTCCCCTTTTATGTATTTGTCTTCTCAAAATAATTTTTTTTGGTAAAAAGGAGTTTAACGCCTGATAGAAAAGAAATTACATCATTCCGTGCATCAGTGGTGGATGAGAAACTCCGATAATATCGTGCTCCGACAACAACAGTTTCAACCCAATTTCAAAAGAAAACAGAAAAAAATTACAAGTAGGACTTAAAATGAAATCCCAAATTAATTACTTTGTGACATGAACCAATTTCGGGGCAATCTAACAGTTGAACAATGTTGTGGCTCCAATATTTAATTTAATAATTAATACCAAGCATAAAGCGAAGGCCGTCGTCTCCAACGGTCACTACCTCCTTTTCCCCAATTTTTTAACACAAAAAAAAGAAACCCAGAAAAGACTGCCCTACCACCACTCTTCCTTCATCCAATTGACCGTTATGTCTTCTTCATCCTAAATTCCCCCATATCTTCTTCTTCTTCCCTCTTCAATATTCTTCCCTTTCTCAACTTTCCGAAAATAATCAACGCTCCTCGCATTTCTCCTTTACTCTGGCAGTAATGGAGAACCCTAAATTTTCTCGATCATAATATCCCCCCTTGTTTGCTTGCTTACCAGCCTGCTCTGGAGGACAGTGGTTACTCAATTAACTAGTCTAATTGGCTAAGGCGGAAGCATATTGTTATTTACAAAATCATGGGTTGTTTTCTTGGGTGCTTTGGGAAGTCTAAGGATCGGAGACGCCGTAATAAACAGAGGAATAAAGTCATCCCTCGATACCAGCAGGTAAATGCATTCAGCTTTGTACTCTGTGATTTTTGTGCGTGTTTGTTTGTTTGTTTGATTTTGGAGTCAAGAATGATACGGTTGGATTTTATTAATGGGTTTCCCTCGTTTGTGCGAGTTTGGAAAGAAAAGAAGCCCAATCTTGGATGTATATAGGGTCCATTTGTTGTTTTCCTGTTTAGGGTTTTATGGGTTTTGACCTTGAATTGATTTTCTTTTGAGTGATTGGAAACGAATTGGAGGAGCATTTATGGTTTCCTTTTGTATATCGTAGTTGTAATGTTGTAGTTGGGAACCAAATACAGTATCAGGTTTCGATCTTTTGGGTTCATTTAAGTTAATTTAAGTTGTGGTGATATTGTTGGCAGAGGCATGGAAGTCAACATCATCTTCAGATTCAGAATGTTTTGTCTGCTGAAGAGGAGGGCATTAAAGAATCTCCGGTGGTCCATTTGGTTCCTGCCTTGAGGTTAGTCATTTGGCATTAGATATCTTGGAATCATCATATTATATTACGCTGAGCGGTTATTTTGTGTTCACTCTGGTTTAAGTTGCTCTTCAGCTTTTGCTTCTGACCTGACATTGTATGCTTAACTCTAAATGTAGTGATAAGCCCGGAGAGCAGTCTACGGTTAACTCTCAAAGTAGTGACAAGCCTGAAGAACAATCGAGCTCAAATACCAAGAAGAAAGTTACTTTTGATGCAAATGTCACAACCTATGAGCATGTTTCAGTGTTTGAGAGTGTTGATTCTTTGCCAGAGCACAAAGAGGCTAGTCACCAGGGAAAGGAGGATACTGGTGTTTCATCAAGTGATTCCCGATTAACATCTGAAGATGATTCAGTTACTTCAAGTGTTGCTTCATATCCTCCCAACCATAGGTATCAGAACTGTAGGGACAGCGATGATGAAGTTGAGGAATGCGGTGATAGTGAGTTGGAAGATGATGATTATGATGAAGAAGAAGACTATAGTGATTTTGATGATGATGCCGAGGATAGAATTGTTGGTCAAGATATCTGGTCTGAGTCAATTTTAACTGAATCCATGGAGTCAAGAACTAATAATTTGAAGAAGCGTCCAAGTCTGGAGGAGCAGGTGGACAGTTCGAAGGAAATGCCATTCATGCCTAATCAAGATGTGGAAACTGTAGGTCCAAAAGTATATGCAAGGAATAGGAGCGATTATGTTCACCCTGTGCTCAACCCAGTTGAGAATCTTACCCAATGGAAGACAATGAAATCCAAAGGAACTTCACAATTGAAGCTCCAAAAGGAGAATGTTACAGCAGATTTCGAGGCACCTTTACCATTTAGTTCTGAACCAACTTTTAGGCAGTCATCATCAAGGTCAAAGCCAAAATCAGAGCAAAGGAAGAGTTCAAGCGAACAACCAGCTGTGGATGCTAGTCTTTCAACTTGGTTAGCTGGCCCTGAATCCACTCCTACCAGGACTACCAGTGTCGGCAGTCTTGAGTCTGTAACTTACGAGAAGGTTAGCAGCATTTCACAGGGTTCGAATTCAGTGAGGAGCTTCGAAGATAGACCCATTTTAGGAGCATTGACAGTTGAGGAGATTCGACAGATGTCAGCAGCTTCCTCACCTAGAAAGTCACCAAGTCGGAGCCCTGATGAGATGCCTATCATAGGGACTGTTGGGACTTACTGGAATGACTCGGTATCATCAAAGGAATCACGGTCGGCCTCGTCCTACAAAGGCATACCAAATACCACCAGCAAGTATAGAGAGGTGCGTGGTAAACTGAAATAAAACACTACTTTTCCAGCTTTGCATGGTTTAAAACTTGCAAGTCTCTAATGCAATTTATTAATGCATCTAGCAGGATAAGAGAGTTAATTGGCATTCTACTCCTTTTGAGACCAGATTAGAGAGAGCTTTGAACAGACGCACTGCTGGAGAAGTGTGATTCTTTCTCCCCAAGTCATTCATTTGATCATTTACTGTTGATTTCTTTGTGGGGTTTGGGAGGGTGGGACAATTGTTTATTCTTTTGGAAGAAAATTGGCTTCTGAAAAGTTTATATTTGGTCCGTTTGTATGATAAATATCATATAGTGTGCAATATGTTCAATTTTATGATTGAAGTTTCTGTTTCTTTTCGCTTTTCTGAGATTGACATCTATCGCGATTTACTTTTGGTTTCCATCTAACCTCTTGAACTGAAGTGTTGTCTAGTAGTACAAAATCCACTGTTACCTTTAGAATTTGAGTTCTAAGCTCGTGATTATTGTTTTTCTGGTTCCTTATGGAAGGGGAGGAGGAAAAGAAACAGAACTTTACTTTGACATTCTGGGAAAAAACAGCCTCAGAAGGACATTTGTGTTCTGTATCCAACTAACTGTTGAATGAGCAATTTCTTCTATTGATCGATCCATTGGAAAATTTAGTCCAATTAACCTGAAAACAAGGTAGACAATGAATCCTTACTGCTTTTAAGTATCCCATGTTCGTACAGCTAACACTCCATTAAATAAAAATTTCTACTAATCTCCAAAACTCAAATTACGTGCATCAGATGAAATGCTTGAAGCAAGTCCTCATTCTGTGCAGTAACCAGAAGTTTACTTTGAAATCGAATATTGGCCTAGGTGGTTTCAAAGTGAATAACTCTATTAAACGATTAGCGGCTTGATTCTTTATTACCAGTTGGATTTGTATTTCAGATTAAACCGTGTTAAAAATTCAAATGAAAGAGAAAAATTTTATCAGCATCCAAGACTTCAACGAGGAGTGCCAAGAAGAAGTTGTTGAATTGAGGAAACTCGTTCCAAAACCCCAACCAACCAAAATCCAAAGCAGGTTGGCAATTTCCAAAGTCAACTTGGAGAAAAAAAAAATGCTGATGTTATGACTCTCTTTCTTTATTGTTTTGAGAGCATTTCCTTTTAGCATTTTTTTTAGTTAGCAAAAGAAAGAAAAGGAGAAAAGAATGGTGACGATAGATTACTAAACCTTGGTATTCAAGATCACATTTTTAAGCGTTATCTTTGAAGTCTTTGGTCAAAAATTACGAGATTAAACAAAACTTAAGAACACTTGTTAAAAACTGGAAACAGTTTTGGATTTCAGACATCATCTACAAGTTTGAAACTTGCCTTAATTCACTGCTTTGCTCATCCCCCAATTCCCCATCAATCATCCCTTATAAACTTTTTTTTTATTTTTTTATTTAGTGGTTTGCACTTTACCTTTTTGCAGTAGGAAGAGTAACCATCAACATCTAATAATCGTACATAATATTATCTCAGAAATCGGGAACATGACTACATTTCAGAAATATGGCGTTCTTGTGCTTCTATTTCTTATAATCTTGTTCCTTTTTAATCTGCTGAAATTCAGTTCTGCTGCTGGAAATGAAGCAGAAGCTCTCGTGAGATGGAAAGCCAGCTTACCTTCTACTTCTGTTCTTGATTCATGGTCTCTCAAAAATGTCGTAAATCTTTGCAATTGGACTGGCATTACTTGCGGCAGGGCAGGCATAATTACTGGGATCAATCTTTCTGGGGCTGATCTCAATGGAACCCTTGATCGGTTTGATTTCAGATCATTTCCAAATGTCACGGTTTTCGACATCAACACAAACAATTTTGATGGGGTCATTCCATCTGCCATTGGTAATCTCTCCAAGCTCACTTACTTGGATTTAAGCATTAATGCATTTGTGAACATCATACCTGTGGAGATCGGATTTCTCACGGAGTTGAGGTATTTGAGCCTGATGGACAATGATCTCAATGGTCCTATTCCTTATCAAATAGGCAACCTTCAAAAATTAAGGTACTTGGACTTGGGGTCGAACTACTTAGAAACTCCAGATTGGTCAAAGTTTCCAAGCATGCCTTTCTTATCCTACCTAGGCCTTTGTTACAATGAACTCACATTGGGATTTCCAGATTTCATACCAACTTGTCACAATCTTACCTTTCTAGACTTGTCCCTTAATCATTTGACTGGCCAAATTCCTCCATCTTTGTTTACCAATCTGGTTAATCTGGGGTACCTGAATCTTACTGACAATCATTTTCAAGGAATGCTATCATCAAACTTTACCAATCTGTCAGAGCTAAAAGATCTTCGGTTAGGAGAAAATAACTTTTCTGGTCCAGTTCCAGATTTTCTTGGTAAGATTCCCGGTCTTGTCATACTTGAATTGTTCAACAATTTATTTGAAGGTAGCATCCCATCATCCCTAGGCCTGCTTAGAAACCTTGAGCTTCTTGATCTCAGGACAAATAGCCTGAATTCTACTATTCCTTCTGAGCTTGGCCTTCTTACCAATCTCTCTTTCTTAGCTTTGGATTCAAATTCACTTACTGGTTCCTTGCCTCTGTCATTCTCCAATTTGGTGAAGTTGTCCGTTCTGGAATTGTCCAATAATAGGTTTTCTGGTGAAATTTCACCTAATTTCATAGGCAACTGGACTGATTTGGTTTCATTGAAGATACAGAAGAATAGTTTCACTGGAAGAATACCAGCTGAAATTGGACTTTTGACTCAACTCAACTATCTTTATCTGTACAAAAACCAGCTCTCTGGGTTTATCCCGCCAGAAATTGGCAAACTGCAGAATTTGTTAGAGTTAGACGTTTCTGAAAACCAGCTTTCTGGTCCAATACCTAAGACAGTTGGGAACCTCACAAACCTTCAAAACTGCAAACTTTTTTCCAACAACTTAAGCGGCAGATTACCATCAGAAATTGGAAATATGATTGCACTCATTGTGTTTGATGTCCGATCTAACAAATTGAGTGGAGAGTTGCCTTGACACCCTTCAGTCTTGAAAATCTAGAATTTTTATGCCTATCTACTTATCAAATTTCTGGTATCATTCCGGCGTGTTGGGGTAACTTCTCAAAGGTCGGCCGAAGTTTCCAACAGTGTTTGTAATGGATACGTAGGAGTAGATAGACATTGTTGCGGATTCCAGAGAGGTCTTTCTTAGCTAATGTTTTCAGCTTTTCAAATTAATAACTTCTCCGTTGAATTGACCTCAGAATCATGTAGCCTAATTACACAAAGTGAATGACAAACTTTTCAGGGCTAATCATGTATTCATTTTGGAAGTTTGCTGGTGGAAAGTCTATATTTGGCCTGTTTGTATGGCAAATATGTCTGAAGATTGACATGGATCACGAGTTTGCTAACTTTTCAGTTTCATCTAATCTCTTGAACTGAAACCGATGTGGGTTACAACTGCTTCTATTCTTGCCAAAAAATCAGAATTCCATAGGGAAGAGAGACTATTCAGTATTGGTTTCGTTTGGTTTCTCGATTAATTTGACAGTCTGGAAGGAAAAAGAAGAAGAAGTTCTTTCTCCAACTAACAAATGCACAATTTCATCTATTAATCCCATTGGTAAATTAAGGTCCAACAATGAAACCAAAAACAATGTAGGTGATGGATCTTACTGCGTTAAGTAGCCATGTTCATACTAAGTAAATAACTCGAATTTACTAATTTCCGACAACACTGGCATCTCAATTTAAGTGCTTCTCAGATGATAAAGCGCTTGAAGCAAGTGTGTTACAAATTCAAACGAAACAGAGAACTTCTAAAGATGATAAGTGATTCATGAAGTTATTGAACTCATGAGTAGTCAAAACTCTCAGTATAAATTACTGTAACTTCCAACGCGGCCTCTCAGTCTCTCTGTAATTAAAAATGGTGGTCTAAGCTTCACCCACCCCGCACATGATAAAGAAAAATATTGTTGCCGTTTACCAGGTTGGTGGTGATCAAAATGTCAACTTAAAGGAATGCTTAATTTGAGGCATTTCTCGTGGACAAAGATTGAGTGTAAAATCTTGCAACCCAAGAACACTAGCAGCAAAACTACTGTACAGACATTATACAGAAAGCCATTGACTATGCCTAGTTACCTATATTTGTTTACATAGAAAGAAAAACTTCCATTCCGATTACCAATTCCCAGAGTTTGAAAATGCAATGTTTTTCAACTGTTGTGTGTTCACAACCATCCCGAATTGCCTCCATTTTTCACCTGTTCGCTTATCCCCATTAATCATCCCGTACAGACTTTTATCTTTTAGTTTTGCAATAGAAAAGAATAACCCACAAAAGTAGTAGATTATATGAATCTCAAAAGTAGGAGGATGATGCTGACAACATTTCAGAGAAATGGCGTACCTGGGCTCCTGTTTCTTGTGATATTCTTCTCTTTTCATCTGTTAAAAATCAGCTCAGCAGCTGGAAATGAAGCAGAAGCCCTTGTGAAATGGAAAACCAGCTTACCTTCCAACTCTGTTCTTGATTCATGGTCTCTAAACAATTCCAGAAATCTTTGTAACTGGACAGGCATTAAATGCAGCAGGGCGGGAACAGTTTCTGGGATCAATCTCTCTGGGGCTGATCTCAACGGAACCCTTGATCAGCTTGATTTCAGCTCATTTCCAAATCTCACGGTTTTGGACATCAACACAAACAATTTTGAAGGGGTCATTCCATCTGCCATTGGTAATCTCTCCAAACTTGCTTATTTGGATTTGACTACCAACTTGTTTGAGGATATCGTACCTGTGGAGATTGGCTTGCTAACAGAGTTAAGGTACTTGAGCTTGTTCAACAATAGTTTCAATGGTCCTATTCCTTATCAAATTGAAAACCTTCAGAAATTAAGACACTTGGAATTGGGAGGGAACTATTTTGATGGGGTCATTCCGGGGGAGATTGGCTTGCTGACAAAACTAAGGTACTTGAGCTTGGTATACAATAGTTTCAGTGGTCCTATTCCTTATCAAATTGGCAACCTTCAAAACTTAAGGTTCTTGAACTTGGCAGAGAACTATTTAGAGACTCCAGATTGGTCAAAGTTTCCAAGCATGCCTCTTTTATCATTCCTCTTCATCTCTGGCAATGAACTAACTTTGGGATTTCCAGATTTCATAACAGGTTGTCAGAAACTCAGCTTTCTCGACTTGTCTTTTAATTATTTGACTGGCCCAATTCCTCCATCTTTATTCACTAATTTGGTTAATCTGGAGTATCTTGGTCTCAGTGACAATCAGTTTCAAAGGCTGCCATCACCAAGTTTTGCCAATGTGTCAAAGCTGAACAATCTTCAGTTACATAACAATAACTTTTCTGGCCCAGTTCCAGAATTTTTGGGTAATATTTCAAGTCTTGCCTATGTTAAATCGTACAATAACTTTTTCGAAGGTAAAATACCATCATCCTTAGGAAAGCTCAGAAATCTCGAGTATCTTGATCTCAGGAAAAATTACCTGAATTCAACTATTCCTTCTGAGCTTGGCCTTCTTAGTAATCTCACATTTCTTTACCTGAAGAAAAACCAGTTATCAGGACCCATTCCACCAGAAATTGGCAACCTGCGGAGTTTATTACTTTTAGACCTTTCTGAAAACCAGCTTTCTGGTCCAATACCTAAAACATTTGGGAACCTCACAAGTCTTTTCAACTGCCTACTTATATCCAACAATTTAAGTGGCACATTACCTCAAGAAATTGGAAATTTGACCACACTGTCTTCTTTTGAAGTCGGCAATAATAAGTTGAGTGGGAAATTACCTGCGGAAATTGGAAAGATGAGGGCACTCGCTTATTTTTCTGTCAAAAGTAATAAGCTGAGCGGAAACTTACCACCAGAAATTGGAAAAATGAGGGCACTCACTTATTTTTCTGTCAAAAATAATACGTTGAGTGGAAATTTACCACCAGAAATCGGAAATATGACAGCCCTTAAATCTTTGGATGTCCGAAGTAACAATTTGAGTGGAGAGTTGCCTCGCACACTCTTCAATCTTGATCGCCTGGTGAATTTGTCCCTCTCTGATAATCAGTTTTCTGGTCTCATCTCGCTGGACTTGTGACATGATATGAATCAATCCTTACCACGAAGGTTGGCTCCGGATCCATGAATTAATTGGTTTTTTAATTCGCAATGAAAATGGACCAAAATAGTGAAGAAAATTTTATAAACGCCCGTCTGTAAGGTTTGCATCTCCATCTGTAATGAGTAAGTTTCAGCATAAGTTATGTGTGATCAACAAAATGATTTCGTGAGGTTGTTCCTTGCTTATCCAAAATTGTTTTTTTGGGTCTACAGTTGCTTTTCAGTTGATCTCTTGAACTGAAGTTGCTTGGTACAACAGCGGCTACTTTTGTCGCCAATCAGAATTCATGGTGTCATATGTCCTCGTGTCTAAATTCACTGTTCTGACTAATTCGGTTCGAGTCTAGCGAATCTTTTTTGAGTGTCAAAGAATTTGAAACTAATGTTGGTTTTGGTGATCACATTCACGCCGTTTCCAATTTCACTAATGTTGAAGAATTGGAACTCTAAGCTTGTGGTTGCTTTGGATTTTGGTAAAGGAGTCAAAAAAAGAGTGATGATAGATAGGCAATGAGGTGGCTTAATGTTACTATCCCCTAAACCTTAATCAGTAAACCAAAAATTTTAATTTTGGACGGTCATGATTAATTCCCTATAAAAATTCCTTGCAAAATTTCCCGGCACAAATCATTTTTTTTTATTTAAAAAAAAAAAAGAAGAAGGCCCCTTTGTTCTTTATCCAACTAGGAAGGAATTAAATGCATAGTTTCACCTGTTGATCAATACGGTGACCCATCCACTATTTAATTACTAATAATTCTACATCAACGCGGTTTTCAGATTTAGGGATTTTTTTTTCGCTTTTTTCTTTTTTGGGTGTAGATTTTGTATTTTAATACTCGTACTATATTTGGTCGATCAGTAATTTTCTGTCTCCCACAAAAGAAAGTGCGTCTTTTAGTCCGCTTTTCATGGACACTAACACTATTTTACTGAGGAAAAATGAAGGAAAGTTACGGACTAAAAAGAACATTTTTTGTTTTCTAAATTATGTTGCGGACTTGCGGATGACCAAAATTACGATTCAAACCAAATTTAGTGAACTAATCGGCAACTTAATCTTCTGGAAATATGAATTTAAAAAAGAAAAATGATATTCTTAGCGAATAAAAATAGTGAAAATATATAATGACTGATGTGTAATAATCATGGTCCTTAATTTTTTGCTAATTTCTTGTTGAAATTTTATTTTTCCCCCAAAATTACATTTTTACCTTAATTAATAAATAGATATGTTTATCAAGTGGATGGTATATTTGTCTTCTCAGTTATCACTATATTTTCACTGTACTTAATCACTGGATGCATCATTGCTGTTTAAAAAAATACAACAAAGAAAAGCAAGCATTTTGTTTCTTCATCTTTTGGTTTCTCATTTTGGAATTCAATTAATACTTTGATTTTCTATCTTTCGATTTTCTTTTTTTGGTACGAAAAAGAAGGCATAAGACTACATAATAGTACTAGTATTTTACGTTTGATTTCCAATCTTCGATATCTCTTGATATTACGTTTGTTTTCCGTAACCACATTTGCATATCTTAGAGTGATGAGAAACTTAAGAGTGAAAATGCACTCACTCGATGTTCTTTTGGTAATCATCTACTTCATCTGTCCCAAAATTATTATCCACTTTGAAATTTCACTTTTAGTACAATATGAACTAAAAATAAAAATCCAAACTGGACAATAATTATGGGACGGAGAGAGTACTATTTAATTAAAGATAATGATTGGTACAAGGAAAAATGACAAAAAAATGATCTCATCCATCCATTTTAAAAACTTTCCATACGGGGTTTAAGCATTTAAGGTTAGGGTCTAGTTTAGATATTTGACGCATCATTCCTGGTACATTTTCCTTGTTATTTTTTGCATGTACTCTTTAATTAATTACTAGTTCTTCATTAACGCGGTTTTCAGGTTTCATAAAGACAGCTGGAGAAAGAACCAGAACCGAAATTTGACAAGAGTTGAAAAGTCTTCTCAATTGGTTGATGACAGTACAAATCTTGCAACCCAACACCGACTTGCAGAGAAACTACAGACATCACATAGAAAGTCATTTGACTTGCCTATATAGTTTTTGTTTACTTCAAAACAAAACTTTCACCCTGAGTTTGAAAAATGCAATCGGTTTCTTTTCTTTAACTCTTGTGAGTTCACATGCTTCCCGAATTGCCTCCATTTTTTCACTGCTTTGCTTATCCCCATTAAACATACTTTTTATCTGGTAGTTTTTTGCTGTAGAAAAGTAAATAACCCACAAAAATTAGAATACTTATATGAATCTCGAAAGTAGGAGGTTGATGAGGACAACATTTCAGAGGAATGGCGTACATGGGCTCCTATTTCTTATAATCTTCTTCTCTTTTAGTAGCCTGAAAATCAGTTCAGCAGCTGGAAACGAAGCAGAAGCCCTGGTGGAATGGAAATCCAGCTTATCTTCTGCTTCTGTACTTGATTCTTGGTCTCTGAACAACGCCGGAAATCTTTGTACTTGGACAGGCATTGAATGCAGCAGGACGGGGACAATTACTGGGATCAATCTCTCTGGGGCTGATCTCCATGGAACCCTTAATCAACTTGATTTCAGCTCGTTACCAAATGTCACCGTTTTCGACATCAGCAAGAACAGTTTTCTTGGGCTCATTCCATCTGCCATTGGTAATCTCTCCAAGCTCACTTACTTGGATTTAAGCAAGAACGTTTTTGTGGGTATTATACCTGTGGAGATTGGATTGCTGACCGAATTGAGGTATTTGAGCTTGAAGATGAATTATTTTAATGGTCCTATTCCTTATCAAATTGGTAACCTTCAAAAGTTAAGGTACTTGCACTTGGGATGGAATCAATTAGACACTCCTCCAGATTGGTCAAAGTTTCCAAGCATGCCTTTGTTATCCTACCTTAGCCTTTCTTTCAATGAGCTCACTTTGGGGTTTCCACATTTCATAACAAGTTGTCTGAATCTTACCTTTCTAGATTTATCCCTTAATTCATTGAGTGGCCAAATTCCTCCCTCTTTGTTTACCAATTTGGTTAATCTTGAGTACCTGAATCTTTCTACCAATCAGTTTCAAGGAATGCTGTCACCTAACTTTAATAATCTGTCGAAGCTGAAGGATCTTCGGTTAGGTAATAATAACTTTTCCGCAGGTTTAGTTCCAGATTTTCTCAGTAAGACTCCTGGTCTTGTCAGGCTTGAATTGTACAACAATTCATTTGAAGGTGACATCCCATCATCCTTAGGCCTGCTCAGAAATCTTGAACATCTTGATCTCAGCAAGAATAGACTGAATTCCACTATTCCTGCTGACCTTGGCTTTCTTACTAATCTCACTTTCTTATTTTTGGTTTCAAACTCCCTTACTGGTTCCTTGCCTCTGTCATTCTCCAATTTGGTGAAGTTGTCTAGTCTGGGATTGTCCGATAATCGCCTTTCTGGTGAAATTTCGCCTTGCCTTTTAGGTAACTGGACTGGATTGGTTTCATTGCAGTTACAGAACAATAGTTTCACTGGAAGAATTCCAGCTGAAATTGGACTTTTGACTAAACTCAACTTTCTTTTCCTGTACAAAAACCAGTTCTCTGGACTTATCCCTCCAGAAATTGGAAAGCTGCAGAATTTGATAGAGTTAGACATTTCTGAAAACCAGCTTTCTGGTCCAATACCTAAGACAGTTGGGAACCTCACAAATCTTCAAAGATTCCAACTTTTTTCAAACAATTTAAGCGGAACATTACCTCCAGAAATTGGAAATATGACTGCAATTGTACATTTTGATGTCAGAACCAACAAGTTGAGTGGGGAGTTGCCATACAGAGTCTTCTTCAAGCTAGGTAATCTGGAGAGGTTGTCCCTCTCTACAAATCAGTTTTCTGGCACCATTCCAGAGGACTTGAGAATTGATTTTGAATCCCAATTTATAAAGGTGGACTCATGATTCCATGAAGTAGTTGGTTGGATCTACTGTTGACAACACCCGCTCAACTATCATCCCAAATCTACACCCACTCAAAGTGTTGCGGAAACCCGGAAATCATGTGCATCAGATGATGAAGTGATTCTGGGCAGAAACTAGTTGAAGTTTGTTTTCGACATCGATTTGATAACTCATTACTTAACATTGTTATCATTTGTCAGATTACCTTTCCAATTGATTCAACAGATTACTTGTCAGATGGAGGAAAAATTCAAATGATTGGCCACCGTTTACCTGGTTGCAATCAAAATGTCAACTTAGAGAAATGCTGACAATTAAATGTTGCTGTAGGTTGGCAATCAAAATATCAAATGTCAACTTAAGGGACTTAATTTAAAGGCATTTCTTGGGGACAAAGATTGATGAAGATAGACTATAAATCTCTGCAATGCAAGAACAACTTACAGAAAAACTACAGACATCACGTCGGAAGTCATTGACTTACCTTTATTTTGTTACATTAAAAAAACTTTCACTCCAATTACGAACTCCAAGAGTTTGAAAATGCAATCGATTTCAACTGTTGTGTTCATATGCATCCCGAATTGCCTCCACTTTTCACAGTTTTGCTTATTCCCACCAAGCATCATCCTTCACAGAAGACTTTTATCTCTTAGCTTGCAGTAAAGAATAATCCACACAAAATTACTAAGGATATGAATCTCGAAAGTAGGAGGATGATGATGAGAACATTTCAGATAAATGGCGTACCTAGGCTCCTATTTCTTATAATCCTGTTCTCCAGCTCAGCAGCTGGAAATGCCGCAGAAACCCTGGTGAAATGGAAAACCAGCTTACCTTCTAACTCTGTTCTTGATTCCTGGTCTCTCAACAATGCCAGAAATCTTTGCAATTGGACTGGCATTACTTGCGGCAAGGCAGGCACAATCACTGGGATCAATGTCTCCGGAGTGGATGATCTCGATGGAACCCTTGATCAGCTTGATTTCAGGGCATTTCCAAATGTCACCGTTTTCGACATCAACACAAGAAATTTTGATGGGGTCATTTCATCTGCCATTGGTAGTCTCTCCAAGCTCACGTATTTGGATTTAAGCAACAATTTCTTTGAGGATAACGTACCAGGGAGATTGGGTTGCTGACGGAGTTAAGGTACTTGAGCTTGTCCCCCAACTTTATCAATGGTTCTATTCCTTATCAAACAGGTAACCTTCAAAGATTAAGGCACTTGGACTTGAGAGAGAGAACCAATTTGAAGGGTTCATTCCGGGGGAGATTGGCTTGCTGACCAAAACTAAGGTACTTGAGCTTGGAATACAATAGTTTCAGTGGTTCTATTCCTTCGAAGGTAGAATCCCATCGTCTTTAGGCCAGCTTAGAAACTCTTGATCTCAGGTCAAATCGCCTGAATTCTACTATTCCTTCTGAGCTTGGCCTTCTCACTAGTCTCGCATATCTTGGCCTGAACCAAAACCAGTTATCAGGGCCTATCCCACCAGAAATTGGCAACCTCCAGAGTTTGAAACAATTAGACCTTTCTGAAAACCAGATTTCCGGTCCAATACCTAAAATGCTTGGGAACCTCACAAATGATAATCAGTTTTCTGGTTTCATCCCATTGGAGTTGTTGTGACATGATGTGATCAATCCCTTACCATAAAGGTTAATTGGCTCCTGATCCATTAATTATTTTGGTGGATTCTCCATAAAAACTGGATCAAAATAGTAGAGTCGAAATAAATGCGGAACTTGAAGGAGGAAATTAAGGCTCAAGTTTCATCTTTTTGTTTTCCGTTTTCCTTTGGGTCGGAATTTTGTTATGTTTTTAAGCAATATTGTTATGGGTTTTAGTAAGTATTGTTCATTTTAGTAGTACTATTAATTCTTTATGTCAAATATGTTTAATTAATGCCAAGTAAGGCTGGCTGTAATGAGTAAATTTCAGCATAAAATTTATGTGTGTGACCTGATCAACAAAATAATTTCGCAATTAAGGTTGTTCCTTGCTTATCGAAGATTGTTTTTTTCCGTCAGCAGTTCATGGAATCTTGTCTCGTTGCTTGACTGAGTTTTATGTTCCTTTCTTTACTAGTTTCACCATTTTTCCGTTGATCTCTTGAACTGAAGTTGAACAGTTTCACTTGTTGATCCAGTGGTAAATTGATTAGGTCTCTAGTGAAACCAAATACTCCTATCATGTAGAAATTAATTTTGTATTTTACTGCTACAATCATATTCTACTAATTTTCATTGACTAGTTTACTAACTATTCAGCTGTTCATTTTATTTCTTTTAAATTTCAGACCAGTAATGGAATGCCAAAACCCATGGTTTATTATCTTACCAACAAAAATTTGTGAAAATTACACACAACAATAAATTTGGACCCCGTCAACTTTTTTGTCGACTCTGCTAAGTAGACGATGAAGTCAACAAAAATACTTTCAACAAAAAGAGTCTACATTTTGTGACTTTTAGATTGACTTTGATAATTAAAAAATATTTCAAAGTGGTAATATGCAATAGAAAATTATGTCGTTAAAATTTTCGACGAACTTTTAACTCGTGCCTAGTTTTAAGTGAGGTTTTGAAATTTTTGAACAATGAAGTCGAAATTATTGTGCACGACATCAAGTTCAGTCTGCCTTGACTGTTACATTCATCAGAGAATTTTGATGCGAAATTTATTATGTGGCCATAAAAAAATTGTGAAAATTATAAGAAATAATGGGCTTTTAGACGTTGTCTACTTTTTCGTCACTTTAGCTAAGTAGGTGAAAATATCACGCGAACAGTTTCAATAATAGATAATGATTTATCACTTTTAGATTTATACTTATAAATTTGAGAGTTTTCGAAAAAATAACACATCCATTTCAGAATTATTGTCTAATTTAATTTTTTATTTTTAGTTTAAAATGAAGTAAAAGTAAAATTTAAAACTGTACAATAATTTTGCGATGGAGGGAGTTACAAACATTTTAAAACTCATACGACTAAGTTTGTTAAAAAAAAAAAAGAATTGGTCACATTAAGCTTTTAGTTAGGTCATCAAAGCCCGACGAACAAGTAGAACATGGAGTGAGTGTGGACTTTCACAGTCATAGAATGATAGAAGGTGGACAAGTTAATTTATTATTCTACATACTCCCTCCGTTCCATAATTATTGTCCAGTTTGGTTTTTCACTTTTAGTACAATTTGAACTAAAAATGAAAATTCAAACAGGACAATAATTATGGTACGGAGGGAGTATTATTTATGAAAAAAGATAGAAAAAGGATGAATTTCAACCTCCCTCGACTTTTCTAAGTGGGTGAAAAAGTCGACGAAATTAATTTTAACAATAAGTTAAACATTTTTGTGACTTCTAGTGAAAACCAATAAATCAAAGAATATTTTAATACATTAAAAAACTCAGTGAATAAGGTTTTCAAAAATATTTTTGGATCCTGTCCCGTTTTTATTTAAGTAAGCAGAAAACGATGACCAAGTGGATAATGGAATGTAATGTGTTAAGTTTGTAAGCGTAGATTTTTACATTGGTCATGAAATATCAAAACGATAATTAACTGTGCTATCTTTAAAATTTTGTAAAAATGATAGACATTACCGTCCGTCGACTTTTACATCGGCTTTCTATCTGTGTCGACTTTTAAATTGATAATCCCTTTTATCTTATTAAAGCAGAATACAGAATGTTAATGTGACAACTTCTTATTAAAATTTTTTGGTTCCAAATGCACCATATTACATAAACTATTTTGCCATGTGTCATTCTCTTTTTAAAACAAAAAATAAAAAAATAAACTTATTTCTGGATAAAAAAAACTTCTAAAACACACTTACGAATCACATTAAATTCCTACAAATTAGTGAAAATTAAAATTCAAAGCCCTTAGTCAAATTCCTTCCAAACTGTTGAGCACTCACATTTCCAAAGAAGGCATCCAAAAAATCGACATATTTAACCATTACTTCAATTCCCCTTCAAATCTCATAAATAACCCTGACCAAAATTTTGCTTCAAATTCATATCAAAAGGTTTCAAATTAAAAACTTTGCTCCCATGTCCAGGCGAACAAATAAGATAAAAGTTTTAATGAAATTTATTGTTGTTATGATCTTTATTTTTAATTTCTCACAATTTGATTCCTATATTACTTTCATTAGTTTAGAAGATCCTTTTTTTATATGATCAATTAAAAGATCCTAAAATTTAGATGATAATTTCAAATAAATATCTTTTCAACCTCATCTAACATTAAATCCACTTATAGATATAATTATTATTTCTATCATTACACATTATAATAAAAAAATATATATATCCACATACGTATTTCACTTAGATTAGAATTTTCCTTTCCATATACAAAAAAATTACTTATAATGGAAGGGACCGCCTGGGCAACTTCCCGGGCCAAACATCTAGTATAATTTATATGCCATAATTTGCTATATTACGTGGCATGCTTGGAGGTCTAATTCACCCACCCCATGATAAGTATACAGCTGAGAATTAGTCCTAATTAAATTAAAAAAAAAGGGGGGTTTACCTTCTTACTTTGATCAGTGGACTTATTATCATCAATGGAGTATTATCGGTCAGCCTCATCATCCAATATTTTAATTCCTTCAGTGACGGAATTTTCAGATTTTCAACGATTTTGGTAGAATTTGTATTCTAAGCTCGTGCTCGTTTCGTGTTCTGGTTTCATATGATAGCGGGACAAAGAAATAGATCTGAAATTTGACAAGAGTGAAGTCTTCGTAATTGGTCTACTATGTTTGGTCGACAAGTAACTGCTGTGGCCCACAAGAGAACATTTATGGACTAAAAAAATAAATCCATTAATATAAATCCATTACTTATGGAGCCGTAAATTGTTTCAAGTCCACTATTTTAGTGAGTAAAAAAAAAAAAAGCAAATTAACAGGCTTAAAAGAACATTTTGGTTTCTCATTTTGGAATTCAATACTTTTGATCTTCTACTTTTAATATCTCATCATCTTTTAAAGGGTGTTTTACAGTCAAAAGTTTATCTCATTTTCATGATTAAATTTATTGCACTAAGCTAGTACTACTATATTAATATATCCTGGAGTGTTACCACAAGTTCTATTTGAGCGCATTATAGTACTTATCAGTTTGCCCACTGGAACATCGAAATGATCTTTTTGGTTTAAAGATTCATAATTAGGACTAATCCAACTTTAAGTAGTAGCTCATAATCATACAGCTGACATTTATTTCGTTGACGAAAACAATTTTACTTCTTTATTTAGTGGGCTGATTAATTTAAGTTTATGTTTTTTTACTGCCCCGGTCAATCTTCTAATCAAACATCCAACAAAACCAAACATCCCGTAATTTGCACCCGCTCAAAGTGCTTACCCAACTTAAGTCACAGATTACCTTCCATAATTAATCAAAATGATGAAGTGCTAATGGCAATGCCGCATCTAGAAGATCATAGTGAAGCCAATTAGTAAACGTGTTTAAACGTTTGATTATTACAATCAGTTATCACTAAACACAATTGCATCTTAGCATGCGGAGAAACTTTTGTAACAGGAAGAATCCCGATCCAAATCTGAACTCAAAAGGGTGAAAACGAAAACGAGAATGAAAATGGAATTGAGCAGCGAAAAGTCAAATGAATTAAATCATACCTTTAAGTTCCAATGTTGGCCTCTTTCTCGATTTATCTATGCTCTGTGTATTAAATGGCCACCGTTTACTAGGTTGGCAATTTCCAAAGTCAACTTGGAGGAAAAATTGCTGATGTTATAAATCTCTTTGTTTATTTAATTCATTTGAGAGCGATTGAAGCAAAATTTAATGGCATTTCTCTCTATCAGAAACAAAAGAAAAGAAAAAAAAAGAATCATTGGTGATAGATCATTCTTATTAAACTTGGTATCCAGCAAGATCACATTTTTAAGCGGTTATCTTTGAAGTTCTTGGTCAAACTCACGAGATTAAACAAAAACTACAGACAAGAACACTTGTAGATAAGCTGAAAATGGTTTTGAGTTCAGACATCATCCAAAAGTCAGTTTGACTTGCCTCATTTCTGACGGCAAGAGGGCTGATTTTCTTTTAATTCCTTCCCCCAATTTTTCATGGATCAGAAATAACTGTCATCAAAGACAATGATCACCAACTCCAAGAGTTGAAAATGCACTCACTTTCAACTTTTTGTGTTCATACTTGGATGTATCATATCCGAATAGCCTTTTAAGATTCTTCACTGGTTTGCATATCCCCATCAATCATCCCGATATAGACTTTTTGTCTGGTGGGTTTTATGCCGTTGTGGGTACAAATCATAACCCTCAAAATTAGTAATACTTCTTTAGGAAATGGTGTGATTTTCTCTGGAGATGGAAACATTTCAGAGAGCTGGCTTTTTTGGGCACCTAATATTTTTAGTAGTCTTTTTCTCTTTTAATCTGCTCAATTTCAGTTCTGCTGCTGGAAATGAAGCAGAAGCCCTTGTGAGATGGAAAGCCAGCTTACCTTCAAACTCTATTCTTGATTCCTGGTCTCTCAGAAATGCCAGAAATCTTTGCAATTGGACCGGCATTACTTGCGGCAGGGCAGGCACAATCACTGGGATCAATCTCTCTGGAGCTGATCTCAATGGAACCCTTGATCAGTTTGATTTCAGTTCATTTCCGAATGTCACGGTTTTCGACATCAGCTCAAACAATTTTGAAGGGGTCATTCCATCTGCCATTGGTAATCTTTCCAAACTCACTTATTTGGATTTGAGCAGTAATGAGTTTGAGGATATTATACCTGTAGAGATTGGGTTGCTGACAGAATTGAGGTATTTGAGCTTGGTGGAGAATAATTTAAATGGTTCTGTTCCTTATCAAATTGGTAACCTTCAAAAATTAAGGTACTTGGACTTGGGATTGAATCTTTTAGTGACTCCAGATTGGTCTAAGTTTCCAAGCATGCCTTTGTTATCCTACCTTAGCCTTTCTTACAATGAACTCACTTTGGGATTTCCAGGTTTCATACCAAACTGTCACAATCTTACCTACCTAGACTTGTCCCTTAATCATTTGACTGGCCAAATTCCTCCCTCTTTGTTTACCAATTTGGTTAATCTTGAGTATCTGAATCTTACTGACAATCATTTTCAAGGGCTGTTGTCACCAAATTTTACCAATCTGTCAAAGCTGAAGGATCTTCGGTTAGGTAACAATAACTTCTCTGCAGCTTCAGTTCCAGATTTTCTTAGTGAGATTCCCGGCCTTGTCATTCTTGAATTGTACAACAATTCATTTGAAGGTGAGATCCCATCATCCTTAGGAAAGCTTAGAAATCTTAAGACTCTTGATCTCAGGTTGAATAGCCTGAATTCCACTATTCCTTCTGAGCTTGGCCTTCTTACTAATCTCACTTTCTTAGCTTTGGCTGCAAATTCACTTACTGGTTCCTTGCCTCTGTCATTCTCCAATTTGGTCAAGTTGTCTAATGTGGGATTGTCTGATAACACACTTTACGGTGAAATTTCACCTTATCTCATAGGCAACTGGACTGAATTGGTTTCATTGCAGTTACAGAATAACAGTTTCACTGGAAAAATACCAGCTGAAATTGGCTTTTTGACTAAACTCAACTATCTTTATCTGTACAAAAACAAGTTCTCAGGAACTCTCCCTCCAGAAATTGGCAACCTGCAAAATTTGTTAGAGTTGGACCTTTCTGAAAACCGGTTTTCTGGTCCAATACCCAAGACAGTTGGGAACCTCACAAATCTTCAAATCTTCCAACTTTTCTTAAACAATTTAAGTGGCACATTACCACCAGAAATTGGAAATATGACTGCACTTCAATCCTTTGCTCTCAACAATAATAAGTTGAGCGGAGAGTTGCCTTACCAACTCTCCAATCTTGCCAATATAATGACATTGAACCTCTTTACAAATCAATTTAGCGGTACCATTCCCGTGGACTTGGGAAAAAACAGCCCTTTTCTTACTTATGTCGGATTTTCAAACAACAGCTTCTCTGGTGAGCTGCCATCAGGAATATGCGGTGAATTCCAACTTGTGGAATTCACTGCAAACGACAACAAATTTTCAGGGCCATTGCCTCTGTGCTTGAAGAATTGTTCCAAATTAACTAGACTAAGGTTGGAAGGAAACAACTTTACTGGGAATATAAAAGAGATATTTGGAGTTCATCCTGATCTTGAGTTCATATCCCTCAGTGGCAATGAACTGACGGGTTCACTTTCACCTGAATGGGGTCAGTACCAAAAGCTCACAAATCTACGGATGGATGGTAACCGGATATCTGGCCCTATCCCACCTGAACTTGGCAACTTGTCAGCATTGCGTCTTCTTAACTTGGGATCAAATGAATTGACTGGTGAGATTCCTACTGAACTCGGGCATTTATCCGTGCTCTTCAATCTCAATTTGAGCAATAACCAGCTAGCAGGAGAGATACCTCAGAGCATTAGCAATTTGACAAGGCTACAATATCTCGATTTATCCTCAAACAAATTGAGTGGAAGCATCCCTGAAATGCTAGGGAATTATCCAGGTTTGTTGTCTTTAAATTTGGGCAACAACAAATTGTCAGGTGGTATACCATCTCAGCTGGGGAACTTGGTGGAGTTATCTTATCTTTTGGATCTAAGTAGCAACTCTCTATCAGGAACAATTCCTTCCGATTTAGGAAAGCTTTCTGTGTTGGAGAATCTGAATCTGTCACATAATGACCTTTCTGGTAGAATTCCATCAGCATTATCTAGCATGGTCAGTCTGCAGACAATTGACGTTTCTTACAATAAGTTGTCTGGTCCAGTTCCAATGGGTGCTTTCCAGACAGCACCAGCCACTGCTTTTCTTGGAAACTCTGGCTTATGTGGGAATGTACAAGGACTAGCCACATGTTCTTCATCTGATATCAGTCCCCCGAAGTCAAGCAAAAGCAACAGAAAGATTCTTATTGCTTCCATTGTCCCATCTGTGTGTCTCATTCTTCTAGCAACCACCGTAGCCGTGTGTTGCATCTTGCAGAAAAGGGAGAAGTCAAATGATGAAGAGACCAGAAGTTCCCAAAGATATGAGAGTGTTGAATCTCTCATATGGGAAAAAGAAGGCAAGTTCACATTCAGTGATATCGCGAAAGCTACTGAAGATTTCAGCGATTATTATTGCATTGGGAAGGGAGGATTTGGTAGCGTGTACAAAGCAGCTTTGCCCAACGGTCAGATTGTAGCAGTCAAAAGACTCAATGTTTTGGACTCTAATGACATTCCATTGACAAGTCGTCGAAGTTTTGAGAATGAGATTCGAACTTTAACAGAAGTCCGTCACAGGAACATCATCAAGCTTCATGGATTTTGCTCTAAATGGGGCACCATGTATTTGGTTTATGAATACATTGAAAAGGGAAGCTTAGGCAAACTTCTGTATGATGACCAGAAGGCAACTGAACTGGATTGGAGTAAGCGAGTGAGAATAGTACAAGGCCTGGCTCATGCGCTGGCTTACTTGCACCATGATTGCTCCCCACCTATTGTTCATAGAGATGTATCAATAAACAACATTCTGCTCGAGTCAGGATTTGAGCCACGGCTTTCTGATTTTGGCACAGCAAAGCTGCTAAGTTCAGATTCATCCAACTGGACTACTGTTGCTGGCTCTTACGGCTATATGGCACCAGGTAAGCAAGTTAAGCTAAGCATTATGCTGTTTATATCGACTGATTTTGTGAATTATATAACAATACTTGTATTGTTTTTTCAACTTGTTCCTATACTTTTTAAGCAGAGCTCGCGCTAACGATGCAAGTTACCGAGAAATGTGATGTGTACAGCTTTGGAGTGGTGGCACTGGAAGTAATGATGGGAAAGCATCCAGGAGACTTGATGATTTCCTTATCATCTGCAACAAAATTGTCAAATCCTGATACATATTTGAAGGACATTCTTGACCAAAGGCTCCCACCGCCTTTTGGGAATTCAGCTGAGGAAGTAGTGTTTCTTGTTACTTTAGCTTTGGCGTGTACTCGGACCACTCCAGAAACGCGCCCAACCATGCGTTTTGTTGCTCAAGAATTATCAGCAAGCACCCAGCCTTACCTTCCAGAACCCATAGGATCAATAACCATTAGCAAGCTTTCAAACTTTCAGAAATAAGGAATTATGACAATGTATAACTAGTTGATGAGGTTTTGTTAGTTTTGTGAGCATTGTCAGCTGATGGTTGATTGTAGCTGGAATTAATAACTTTACCTGGTCATGTATAGAAAGCGAAAATGGGTATCGTCAATGATGAATGCCACGTTTTAGCTTTGACTTATTTAATGTTTGATGCATGTTTTGAATTATCGGCAATGTTTTGAACTGAATCAGAAGAATGCTGCTGCTCTTGTTCTGCCTTCCATCAAAGAACAACTTCAGAAAAAAATAGGATCCCGAGATCCGGATCTATTGTTAATGGCCAGAACTGACAACACCAACCATATTCAAGATGATCAAAGTAACAGTTGAGACAAAGGGTTCCCCAAACTCTGCAACATCAAAAAATTCTTTGCAGGTACATTAAAGTTGGTATCCACTTCCTCCAAGAACCTCAAGTAGGCTTGAGAGACGGCGAAAAGACGAGCAGAAATGCTCCAGTGACCCAAAACTTCTCATTCCTCCGCCGATCTTCAGTGCTAACACCACTTGGACTTAGCTCAAGCACACTTGTCAACATGATGGACATGAAAAGAGCACTAAATATCAAGAGTATCAATACGTATTCAAGTCATGGGTTAATCAATTTCTAGATTGATTTTATATTCATATTTTTAGCTCAGGTTAATAGAAGAAAACATTTAAAAGAGTCACAAGACAGAAATAAATGAGCCCCAGGTGGAAACTATAAAGGACGTGCTTAAAATTTTAGCCTAACAATTTTGGAAGTTCTTGTATATTTATCCCTGCTAATTTTATTTTATTTTTTTTTTCACAATTTTGTCCCTGAACTCCTCAAATCTTGATTCCGCCTCGATCCTCCATTTTCCCAACTGACGAGTCCAAATCCACCCCTGGATATGGGTCGGCCCAATCACCCTGTCTAAGGTCCAACTGTCTATGAAGTCGGTGGTTGAATATTACTAAACCTAGTAATATTCGGATACTTTTAAGGCTTATAAACAGGAATGATTACTCTACAATTGAGGTACGCTATTTTGACACCAATTCACATACACAGACTATTTCGCCATCCTATTTTCTGATTTAAGCTTCGGAGTATCTACCCTCGGGAGGCCCCGAGGCTCTATTTTACAGGAAATCTTAACCGGAGTTCCACCACCAGGCCAGAGGCGCAATTCCAGGCATCGTCACCAACTATTTTTTGGCAAATGTGGGTGTAAAAACCATTTCCGGGTTGAAATCAAATGTTGACTTGGAGAAAAATGCCATTAACATATATATATACACACATATATATATATATATATATATATGTACTAGGTCTTTGTTTATTATTCAGGAAGTGATTCAAGCAGATTTTTAGGGCATTTCTCTTGGAAGAGAATGATGATGACAAATTATTTAACCTTGATATCCAAGGTACATTAGTTTTAACCTTTGAACTGAAGTGGTCAAGCAAACTGACGAGAACACTTTTGATGAACAGAAAATAGTTAGGACTTAGGAATTCAGACATCATCTTAAAGTCAGTTTGACCAGCCAAAATTTCTTCAGGCACGAGGGTATTCGAATTTCCCTCCCTTTTAATTTTTATATGTGAATCAGAAACAACTTGCATTACAGAGACAATGGGGCTAACAACTCCTAGAGTTTCAACTTCTTTTGTGTTCATATACTTCTAGACTTTTCTCACTGGTTAGCATATCCCCATCAATCATCCCAATATAGACTTTTATTTGGTGATTTTGTAGTATAAAGTTAAAACCCACAAAATTAGCTAATCATGTAGTAAATGGTATGAATCTAAACAAATGGCAACATTCCAGAGATCAGCTGCCTTCCTTGGTCTTCTACATTTCCTAATCTTTTTCTCTTTTCATTTGTTAAAAATTAGCTCAGCAGCTGGAAATGAAGCAGAAGCTCTTGTGAAATGGAAAACAGGCTTATCTTCTCCTTCTGTTCTTGATTCTTGGTCTCTCAACAATTCCAGAAATCTTTGCAACTGGACAGGCATTACATGCAGCAGGGCAGGAACAGTTTCTGGGATCAATCTCTCTGGGGCTGATCTCAATGGAACCCTTGATCATCTTGATTTCAGTTCATTTCCAAATGTCACCGTTTTCGACCTCAACACGAACAATTTTGATGGGGCCATTCCATCTTCCATTGGTAATCTCTCCAAGCTTGTTTACTTGGACTTGAGCAAGAATTTGTTTGAGGATATCATACCTGTGGAGATTAGCTTTCTGAGAGAGTTAAGGTACTTGAGCTTGTTCGACAATTATTTCAATGGTTCCATTCCTTATCAAATTGGAAACCTTCAAGAGCTAAGGTACCTGGACTTGGGATCGAACTTTTTAGAGACTCCAGATTGGTCAAAGTTTCCAAGCTTGCCTTTGTTAGCCCACCTCAGCATTTCTTACAATGAACTCACTTTGGGATTTCCAGAGTTCATAACAAGTTGCCAGAACCTTACCTTTCTGGACTTGTCTCTTAACCATTTGACTGGCCAAATTTCCCCATCTTTATTTACCAATTTGGTTAATCTTAAGTATCTGAACCTCACTGACAATCATTTTCAAGGGCTGCTGTCACCAAATTTTACCAATCTGTCAAACCTGAAGGATCTTCGGTTAGGAGTAAATAACTTTTCTGGTCCAGTTCCAGATACTCTTGGTAGGATTCCCAGTCTTGTCATTCTTGAATTGTACAACAATCAATTGGAAGGTAACATCCCATCATCCTTAGGGCAGCTTAGAAACCTTGAGCTTCTTGATCTCAGGATGAATAGCCTGAATTCCACTATTCCTTCTGAGATTGGCCTTCTCACTAATCTCTCTCACTTGGCTTTGGCTATGAATTCGTTTACAGATTCTTTGCCTCCGTCATTCTCCAATTTGGTCAAGTTGTCTGATCTGGGATTGTCTGATAATAGCCTTTCTGGTGAAATATCGCCTTATTTCATAGGTAACTGGAGTGCATTGGTTTCACTGCAGATACAGAATAATAGTTTCACTGGAAGAATTCCAGCTGAAATTGGACTTTTGACTAAACTCAACTTTCTTTTCCTGTACAAAAACCAGTTCTCTGGACTTATCCCTCCAGAAATTGGAAAGCTGCAGAATTTGATAGAGTTAGACCTTTCTGAAAACCAGCTTTCTGGTTCAATACCTAAAACATTTGGGAACCTCACAAATCTTCAAGTCTGTCAACTCTTTTCCAACAATTTAAGTGGAGCATTACCTCCAGAAATTGGAAAAATGATCTCACTGACTACTCTAGCTGTCTACCAAAATAAGTTGAGTGGAGAATTGCCACATCAACTCTCCAATCTTACCAATCTGCAGACATTGTCTCTCTTTACGAATCAATTTTCTGGTGTCATTCCCATGGACTTGGGGAGAAACAGCCCTTCACTAGCTAATGTCAGCTTTTCAAAAAACAGCTTCTCTGGTGAACTGCCATCAGGAATATGTAGTGGATTTGCACTTAAGGAATTCACTGTGATTGACAACAAATTTTCGGGGCAACTGCCTCTGTGCTTGAAGAATTGTTCCAGATTAGTTAGACTAAGGTTGGAAGGAAACAACTTTACTGGGAATATGACAGAGATATTTGGGGTACATCCTGATCTTGAGTTCATATCTCTTAGTGGAAATGACCTCACCGGTTCACTTTCACCTGAATGGGGTCAGTGCCAGAAGCTCACAAATCTACAGATGGATGGTAACCGGATATCTGGCCCTATCCCACCGGATCTTGGCAACCTGACAGCATTGCGTCTTCTCAACTTGGGATCAAATGAATTGACTGGTGAGATTCCTACTGAACTCGGGTATTTATCCGTGCTTTTCAATCTCAATTTGAGCAATAACCAGCTAGCAGGAGAGATTCCTCAGAGCATTAGCAGCTTGACAAAGCTACGATATCTCGATATATCCTCAAACAAACTGAGTGGAAGCATCCCTGGAGTGCTGGGGGATTACCCAGGTTTGTTATCTTTAAATTTGGGCAACAACAACTTGTCAGGTGGTATACCATCTCAGCTGGGGAAGTTGTTGGAGTTAGCTTATCTTTTGGATCTAAGTAGCAACTCACTGTCAGGAGCGATTCCTTCAGACTTGGGAAAGCTCTCCGTGTTGGAAAACCTGAATCTGTCACACAATGACCTTTCAGGCAGAATTCCATCAGAATTATCTGGTATGGTTAGTCTACAGATGATTGACATTTCTTTCAATGATTTGTCCGGTCCAGTTCCCATCGGTACCACATTCCAGACAGCACCAGCCACAGCTTTTCTTGGAAACTCAGGCTTGTGTGGGAATGGAAAAGGACTAGCTAACTGTTCTTCAACGGATTTCAGTCCCAGGAGTTCTAGGAAAAGCAGCCGAAAAATTCTTATTGCGGCCATTGTTCCATCTCTTTCTGTTCTTCTTCTGGCAACCATAGTAGCTGTGTGTTGTATCTTTCAGAAAACGAAGAGGCTAAATGATGAAAAGAGCCGCAGTTCCCAAAAATATAAGAGTATCGAGTCTCTAATATGGGAAAAAGAAGGTAAATTTTTATTCAGTGATCTTGAGAAAGCTACTGAAAGTTTCAGTGAGTACTATTGCATTGGGAAGGGAGGATTTGGAAGCGTGTATAGAGCAGCTTTGCCCAATGGTCATATTGTAGCAGTCAAAAGACTCAACTTGTCAGATTCTGCTGACATTCCATTGACAAATCGGCGGAGTTTTGAGAATGAGATTCGAACTTTAACACAAGTCCGTCACAGGAACATCATCAAGCTTCATGGATTTTGCTCTAAACGGGGATCCATGTATTTGGTCTATGAGTACATCGAAAAGGGAAGCTTAGGCAAAATTCTGTATGATGATCAGAAAGCTACTGAGTTGGATTGGAGTAAGAGGGTAAACATAGTACAAGGTCTAGCTCATGCACTTGCTTACTTGCACCATGACTGCTCTCCACCAATTGTTCATAGAGATGTATCAATAAACAACATTCTGCTTGAGTCAGGATTCGCGCCACGGCTTTCTGATTTCGGCACAGCAAAGCTTCTAAACACAGATTCATACACTTGGACTTCTGTTGCAGGATCTTATGGCTATATGGCACCAGGTAAACCAAAGCTTATATAGCATTATATTGTGTTACATTTCAGCCACCTGGACACTGGACATTACTTATATCGTATCACACATATGAATTTCTTCCTGTTCTTTTATGCAGAGCTCGCGCTAACGATGCAAGTTACCGAGAAATGTGATGTCTACAGCTTTGGAGTTGTGGCTCTGGAAGTAATGATGGGAAAGCATCCAGGAGAACTTATAACGTGGCTATCATCTGTGACAAGATTTTCGAGCTCTGATATTCTTTTGGAGGACATTTTTGATAAAAGACTGCCTCTACCATCAGGGAATTTGGCTGAGGAAATTGTGTTTGTAGTCAATTTAGCTTTAGCATGCATTCGAACAGCTCCAGAGACGCGGCCAACTATGCGTTCCATTGCTCAAGAATTATCTGCTAGCATCCAGACTTACCTTGCTGAACCAGTTGGATCAATAACAATTAGTATGCCTACAAATTATCAGAGATAGTGATATGTGGCAGTGTAACTAGCTGACCATTTTTAGTTAATGGTTGTTTTATATGTAACTGGAATTAATAACTCGCTTCTTTTCTTTATTTCTTTTTTTTTTTTTTGTGTATATGACGATGCCTGGAATTGCGCACGGGTTGAATGTCGACCCCAATGTCATCGAGCATACCACGTGTGTCATCTGTGTCATCGTGGTATCGAGCATACCCCAATGTCACCGGTTTGTCATCTGTGTATATAAACTAAAAAGTGCCTCATTTGACACGAAGAATACCACGTTTTTTACTTCTAAATTAGATTGTTTCAATGTACTCTTTTATCGTCGGCCTTTTTGCAACCGGACGATATGGTCGACGACTTTTCTTTTTCTTCTTCTTCTCCATCCTGGCCCTCACATATACTCTTTTTTCTTCATTTCAAGCTGATTAGCTTCACTGGTTTCATGCAATGTCAAATTTTACCCATGAAATCCCACAAAGTTATTCCATCCAACTAACGTGTCAAATTCTATTAGAATGGGCATACACTTAACTATGACATACTTATATCGCGAGAGACAACATCACAATGAAACAGATGTGATAGTTGTTCTTTTCACAAATTAATGACATATGAGTAAATGGCATACTAGTAACAGTTTAAAGCTAACTGTGGATATCAATAGAAATGGTGGTGGAATGTAAAGTAGTTTTTACATCAGGGCTAATAAGCAAAACATGGACTCTCTTTAGGCCGTTTAGCCGAGGTTTTGGAGGGTATCTCTTAACTGCCTTTTTGCTGTTCTCACAAAGTCAAGCCCCGTAGATGGGTCGTATTTTTGCAGACAGCTTTTACATTTCATGAGTTCACACGTGCATACAGTTCACTGCCAGATACAGCAAGATGAGACCTCAATTTGGACAAACTTGAACTGACCTAGCAAAATTGAAGATTTAAAAAAAAAAAAAATCCAGTTGAGAATGGCTGCAGGATGTCTAGCACTCAACTCCACATTGCTTCAGTATAGGGCCAGTTTGCTTAGGCAAGAAAGGATCAATTCTGACCCAAACCAGTGAGAAAATTGATGCTAAGAGTATGGACCAAAGGACCACAATGGTTGGAGTCCTGTTCTGCCTTCCCATCAAACCTTTCAGGAAAGGGTACAGATGCACAATGACCCAAAATGCAAAGAACAGCTTCCCAAAAAGAGGACCCCAAGATCCATATCCATTGTTAATGGCATCTGAAACTCCAGCCACCACACCAACCATGTTCAAGATGATCAAAGTTGTAGGTGGGATGAGAAGGGTTGTCCATTTAAACAGGTAGAGTTCTCCAAACTCAGCATCATCAGCAGCTTTTGCAGTTACGGTGAAATTGGTGTCCACTCCACCAAGTACCTTAAGTAGTCCTTGGAAGACGGCGAAAAGGTGAGCCGATACACCACCGATGACCCAAAACTGCTCATTTCTCCACCAATCCTCAATGCTAACTCCACTCCATCTCAGCTCAAGCACACTTGTCAATATGATGGACATGAAAAGAGCAATGAACCATATGCTGGCAAGATTATTCAGCTGTATACAAAAGTAATGTGTCAATAATGGGTCAGGATCCAATAAACATGTCAATGTAGGAATTTTATGTTGGTGAGATTTGAATCAGGTACTTACAGTTGGGACAATGAATTTTCCAGTGAGAAGGCACACAGCTGGAAGTGTGCAGTAGGCAATTAGAGCTATGGATGTGAATGGGTAAACAATGGTGTTAATATAAGCAAGCCTTTGTAGCCATTTCAGCTTTCCTCCATATCCATACCAAAGTGGACAATGTCTACTGAGGAAGATTTCAACAGAACCTAGAGCCCATCTCAGAACTTGGTGCAACCTATCTGACAGATTGATTGGAGCTGATCCTTTGAAAGCTGGTCTTTTTGGTGAACAATACACTGATCTCCATCCTCTGCAATGCATCTTGAAACCCGTCAAAATATCTTCCGTCACCGAACCATATATCCACCCAATCTGAAATTTTCACATAAAAAAATTGATATCATCCAAGAACTTAGTCATAAACATGCTTAAAATTGTGGAAACTGTAGTGAATGTTGAATGCTTACTTCTTTGCCCCACTCAGTTTTTTCTTCATATCCACAGCTGATGACGTGAATGGCTTCTTTGATGAGTGAAGTAGGATTAGTCCCTTCGGGGAGGCCACCTTCTTCCATGAGGGTAGAAGCAATGAAAACAGGCGATTGTCCGAACCGCTTTTCAAAGTTTTTCTGTGACATCAAGGATGATTTCTCAAGCTCATCGTATCCTTCAAGGCCTTCTTCAATCTCTTCAAGATCAAAAACAGGTCCTGACGACGATGATTTCCTAGTGTAGTTCTTTCCATTCATCATTTTCTTCTTCTTGCTGAAGCGTCCCTCAATGGAGGAGAACAGAGAAGTGAGCTTCTTTTTGGACTTTGACTTTCTTGAACCCCCACAGCAACAACAGCACCATCTTGGCCAACAGTCACAAGTCATCTTCGGCCGCTTAGCAGATACTGGCGGATCATAGCCGTACAATGCCTGCCTGTTGAACACACATCCGGTTCCGACATAAACAGGCCCTTGAATACCGTCCAAGCCTTTCATATTGATCTGTTCAGAAGTTTCTTATTTAACTTATAATAACGTTCATAAGATGAAGTATCTCATCATATATTTGATAAATCGCGTTATCATGTTAGAAAGTAAACACTTGGTTAAACTTACATCAAAGAAGACGACATTGCGATTGGCATAACGATCGTGCCTATCAATACCATCAAACCTCTGTGGGAACTGAACGTAGCAAAGCTTCTTCCCGACATGAGGATCCATTAGAAAGCACATGCTTTCGCGAATGGCCTTACTGTTGTTGAGGTAGTGATCACAATCCAAGTTCAATATGAACGGAGCGTTTGTCAGCACGGCAGAAACACGAACCAGGGCGTTCTCGGCACCGGCTTTCTTATGATGCTGATAGCCGGGTCGCTTCTCTCGGGACACATACACCAGTCTAGGCAGCTCCTTGCCTTCTACATCAAGCGCACCTTCACTCCCCAAATACACCTGAACAGTCATTGTGCCATAAAAAAATTAATTTTAGATCTCATATGGCTAATGTTTTCAATTAGTCCCTTAATGACCGTCCATTTTGGATCTTCATTTTTTGGACAATTTACACTGAAAATGAAAATCCAAGCCTGATAATCATTTTGGGTTGGAGAGAGTATAATTCTTTTTTATTTTCAATGTTTCATGATCCAAACAGTGACCTGAATCATTCCAGGATGGTCGCGGGTGTTATTTCCAGGCCAGGGAGTGCCATCTTGCATAACCCATCCTTCTTCGGGTTTCTTCTGAGCTTTAGCAACCAATGCATTGATTTTCACTTTGAATTCTTCATATTCTCTCTGCAACAGACCAACCAAAAAAAAAAAACACTGAATTTTTCTGTACTTGTTTATGTTATTGACAGATCAAAAAAAATCAGTTCTTTTTATTACCTTCATGGCTCTTCGATCCTTGACAAATGTGGGCTGCACTTTATCCTTCAAATAATCGATTTTCTCGGAGAAGTAGAACTCCGGGGCTCGAGGCTCTACGTTGTACTTCTTGCAAAACGGAACCCACCTCCGGGCGAACTCGGCGGTTTCCGACAACGAATCAAACAGGAGCATGGAAGCACCGTCATCTGATACGTAGCAGCTGACTTTATCCACGGGATAATCAGCTGCCAGAATGGACAAGACGGTGTTTGCGGTGATAATTGGGGGTTCTTTCAGAGGATCAACTGTGCTAACAAAAACATCAACTGGGCTTAATTTGTTTGGTTCCCCTTCCCTTTCGAATCTCAGGGAAAGACGATCCAGGTAAGTTTCCCTGTTGATTGGAGACCATTTTGGGAACTGATCCAGAATCCATGATAACCCGAACCAGATTTCGCAGATTACGGACATGATCCATAGAGGGAAGGCGTCGTAGGCTGGGGTTAAGATCCGGAAATGGAAGAAAAAACAGAGAATTACTAGCCTGAGGATAATCACTATCCGGTACGGGTTGATTAGGCTTGAAGAAACAGGGATTTTTCGCCAGAGTGGTTGCCTTGCTTCAGCCATTCTGGAATTTCGATTCATCAATCAATTCAACACTGTTCAAGAACTGATATTTGAATGTGAATGGAAGAATTTCAAATGATATTTCTCTTACATGAAATCGTAATCTTCGTCGCCATTTGGGTCATTTCCTTCATTGTCGAATTTGGAAACTAGGCCTCTCTTTTCTTGCCTGGTTTTCCATTTGTCCACTCTTTCTTTCCATTCCGAGCTGCTGTATGTCTCCTTCTGATCATCTTCCAATTCTTCCTTTCCAGGTGCAACTACACATCGTATCGGGTTTTTCAAAATTCATCAGGACGACGAATCGATATATGTTACAGAAACGTTAAATTTGAAAGAACTTTACCACTTCCAGCAACTGAGTGAGTTGCAACACCATTTGCGTGCAAATTCTGCTGATTATATTCACCATTTTCCTGCTAAAACACAAACAGTTAAGTGATAATTTCATTGTAATTAATGCCAATTTTTTATTTTAATTGTTTCTTTTTGAATCATGTACTGAGACATACAGAGTGAATATCATTCGTAGTGTTTGGATGAATTTTGATCTGAAATTCATCCTCAAAATCATCATCAAAATTATAATCGTCGTCGTCGTCTCCTGCAACTCTGGGGCAGCCTGAAGTTACATGGAACAACAACATTAGCACTGAGAAAATTAAAAAATTGATCAAGGAAATGAAGGAATTAGTAAGTAATACCAAGAGATTTATTAACCTTTATGGCGCTTATAGCGAGTGTGACACTGAGGACAACACTGGTTTCCATCGCTTCTCTCGTAATCATAACAAGGCCTGCAAACTGGAAAACCACAATGGTGGCAAGCCACAAACACCTCTCCATCCTTCACTAATCCAATTTCATCTCCACAAACCCGACACGTCTTTTTCGCTGAGGAGACAACGCCTGATTCTCTACTGGGAGGCCGGTTCTGTATGCATTCATCATGAACTCATATCACACATTCTGCAATTTCAATATGAATATACAAACTTAAAAAAAACAATAATGTTCTACCTCGACGTCGATGCCATGAGCAACATCAGAGCCCGTATAAAACCCGGTTGCCATAATGGCTTCAAGAACCAAAAGAAAAACAGAAAGAGGTACACAAATCTACAGAATGATGATCATAGGAGGTAATTTAAAGGATATGAATATATCGGGGGGTGTATGATCATGAAAAGAGAAATATACCAACTGATTAGTTGAAGGGTCGTAGGATGGATTGGAAGAGAAGGCAGAATTGAGATGGATAGATTGGATCTGTCGATTGGTAACAAGAGGGACAGTTCGCTTGTTCTTTGCTTGCTTGCCATTTTGCAACGCAATAAAAAAACTCTTAAAATATCAGAACTGCAACATAGTACTACCATTTTTCTGATCACTTGTAATAAAATTACAATGTACTACAACAGAGCTAGCTTCTACTCCAAGGGTTTCCGTCTTTTCAACTAACATTATAAGCCTTTCCAAATTCAAACATCTGCAGGCTTCCAATTCCCATTACCCACTTTTTAATTATTTATTTCCATACTTTAATTTGGTACCTCCAAAAAAAATTTGTGCCATTTTCTCATAGTATCTTTCCCACGGGATTAGTCAAAATTGCCAAATGTATCTATAAATTAAAAAAATAAATAAACTATTGTAAATGGTGAATACCTACCATGTTTATAAAAAAAAAAAAAAATTGCCATATATCTTTACACATAACTGCGGCTGCGTGGTGATTGAATCATCTACTGAAAATGCCATAAAGAGATTTTTAAGGTCAAATAATTGAATAAAAATTGCAACGAACAACAATGATGGTGGCACTTCAACTTGTTCTCATTCTCTCGTTTGATGTTTGTACTCTCAATATATCATTCGTACACTTCAAAGTACAAAAGTAGTATCCAAGTTCTTCACTTCTTCTGGATATTTTTGTATCTTTTGCTGATCCGAATGAAAGAATATGCTTCATGTTTCTAATATCCATCAAGCCTCGGAATGCTAGACATTACTCCAAGCTGGGTTAATTAGGAGTTATGACAATTAGCCATACATTTCGATGATTATCCAGATAATTACAGTGGGGCTACAAGCCGTAGTCAGCCATAAATAGCAAAATTGATGGCCTCCTGGAGTTAACCTCCGAAAACATTTTCTTCATGGTCACACATGCTGGAGTCAAAGACCATATACTAATCAAGGGATCTTCCTAATTGCTATAAATTGGTTAATCAGATGACATAAGTTTTGCTTGTCAGCTAAATTCAAGGGAAAAAAAAACTTGTGTTGTTGACCGAATTGGTCCAAAGGAATGAAGAAGGGTGTTCTAAGGCTCTTCACAAGCCTGGTATCTGTTTCAGTCCATGTCCCCACGGTAATTCATCATCCTGTGTAGAATAACACATAATGTATGCCTACTCAGGCATCCGTTCTAGCGCGTTTAGCTGGTGGGGCGCTAGATGTGCCCGCAGCATCTGATTCAACATCTTCATTATTTGATGAATTTTGGCCATCTTCCCCTTCTTTTCCAGCAGAAATATCTAAGTTACTTGAGCCACCTTGCGTCTTCTTGTCATTGACCTCTATGATGCCTGAATCATTCATGGCTGCAGGATTTTGGACTGGATCTGATGCCTCTTTTGCAGGATTCTCAGATGCAGAGCCCCCCTTAAGCAAGTCAATGCCAGATTTGCATTGCTTCTCAAACATCATTTGGAGATATCGCCCTTGTTCTTCTATGCGCAGCTGCAAATTCCTTTGAATCTGCAAGAAAATCATAAAAACAAATGAACAACCAATCATGATTGTGTAACGTGGCAACATTTGCAAGCAAAAGAAGTTTTTTTTTTTTTAGGAGCAAATCGGACTGTGAGCCCAAAGGTCCTAAACGTCAACTAAAATAAACAAAAAAGAAACCGCAACTGACTTTGACCACTTTTATAGTTCCTCCTAAATCATTGCAACAAAGGACGAACCACAAACAAAGTGCACGTTTTTTAGTTGATAAAATAATAAACTATCATTTCGTGCATCAAAGTGAAAAGAATAGCAAGTACCAAAGAAATCAATACAGTCACCAGCAATTGTAGTGTCATTTGCACAGCAGTTGGATCCCATCACAGTAAAAAGTTGAGACAAAATAGTTCATCTCTATGAATAGGGAAATACCTCAAGCTGTTCATGAAGACGTTTTTGAACTTCCATCTGTAATCGCAATGCTTCAGTTATCTCAATCCCCCTGATGCCAAAATAAAGAACAAAATTTGAGTGAAATCAACAAAGCACGTACCCATTCAAAAGGAAGAACTAAGTTTATATGCTCTCCAAATGCTATTATCCATTTACACTTTAACAATAATTTCCAGTAACAGATGAAACCCAATCGGCCAGAAGCAAATTGTCATTCAACCAACCATCAGGTTCAAGTTCAGAAAAGAGCTACACAAGACAATTTGATGAAATACGCAAACATGATAACTACCAGGGCAGAGCAATAAACTTCGCATTTCAAAATGATCAACTTACGTCTTCAGGTCCAGAGATGACAGATCATCAATGGAAGTCTGTTTTTTCTCCGAGGAACCTGCCATGAGAAGAAAATGCCAAGCAGTAATGTCTATTAGTAACAACAACGACGCCTTGTGATGCAATATGGTGCACATCAATAATATAACATGGAACCAAAGAAGAAAGAGAACATATGCCACGAAGTAAATAAAAGTTTGACCCCTCCGTCTAAAGTAAATCCATCCTCCATCATTGCAAACACAAAAAGCTACAGGGCTCACTTTTCATGCAAAGTCTATAATAGTTTCATTTAAATATTGGCGGGAAATTGAATAAAGTGTTTACATAGTCGACTAGGATGCTTCATATAGTACAACAATAATGAACATATAGGCCAAATTCAAGAAATTCCCAAACTGCAAAGAGCAAACAACAATAATGTGAAGAGCTAGGAAAAAGAGACACTGAGGTTCAAAATATTCATTACCTTCAGACGGCTCTGGTTTATATCTAGCCGTCCTATATTTCTGCAGCAGTAAAAACATATAATTAGAAAGATGAAGGACATTACTGGCAATAGAAAGTTATAATCTGAAGGATTGGAAAGGTACCTGTAAGTGACTTTTAACATGATAGATAGTCAATCCCTCAACTTTCATCTGTTTCAGCACACCCTTCGGCGTGGCTCCTGTGATAACAAGTAATACATTAAACATCATTATTGAATCAATCATCTAAATGCTAGAAAATTTGAGCCCGTGATTGAGAGAAAATTACTTTCACTCCCACCAAGCTTGTTGACTGCTTCAACAAAGGCTTCATGAAGCTCTGGTGTCCAACGCATTCGTTGCTTGGTTGAAGCACCACTTCCAGAGGATGGTGTAGGAATAACAGAACAAGCTTCTCCTGAGGAAGCCGGCAGTGGCAAAGATACTTGCTGCTGTGGAACTGAGAAATTAGTAGGCAGTTGATTTGCCTGTAGAGGTACCTATAAAAAACAGTATAAAACCAAATATTGAAACCAAGCTTCCTTCTCTATGAAAAAGAATAAAAACCAGCACAAGTGGATGATATGAACGGTAGGAGAGGAGAAAAATAAGCAAAAACCAGTGAAATAATCATATTCTTGGAAAACCCAACCTTTGGATCAGAATCTAAAACATTAGCCTCCGCAATCAACTCAGACCAACCAGGAGTCAAACCATCATCATCAGAAATAAGCTGGTCTGCCCACTCCTGCCAGTTGCGTTTAGTAAGATCCTCAGACGGAAGGAGGCCTTCACCAGTATTGCAGCTATTCAAAGGGTTATTTTGATTCATTGGGTATTCAAGAAAATCAAGTGAATCTGTACACCAGGAGGGATCATTGTTATCTTTAGCCAAATGACTAGATGCAGTGGATTGAAGAACTCCAGGATGGCAAGGTTGGTGCAAGAGCATTGATGTCCCACTACCAGCAGATTGAGAAATGAAAGGAGCTTGCATTGATTGCTTTTCTTGTTGCGAAACAGTAGAGTAATGGAGATCGGTAGAAAATCCCGATGATGAAGAAAACACATGACCAACAGCCCCACTGTTAGAAGAAATAGGCGAAACAGCAGCACTCGCGCATGCATTGACATGTCTCCCCATGGTTACTTGTTGGTAATCACATTGCCTGGGATATCTCTCTTCCAAAGAAGTGGGCATAACAGGAAAGGAACCAGACATAGCACCAGATGACCCAAAAGTACTCAGTGGTTGAGGACCAGATCTTGGTAAGGATATAGTGGGGCGTGCCTCCATTCCTTCTATGAGAAGATGGCTGTGTCCGGCTTAAGTGGATGAAAATATGTGTTTTTTGTCAGAACTTCTCGGAACCTATGTCACATGAAGTCCAATCAATTAACAGCACAAACTCGATAATGAACCAGCTACACTAGTTAGCAAGTTATGGGATATGATATCAAGCCGGTATCATCCACTTTGGTATATCTAAAATTCGCCAACTAAATGAAAACAAATACAGTACCACCCCCAAAACAGTGATATCATAAGGACGATGAGCAGCGAAAACTTTGTGTGCAGACAAATTTCAAAAATCTATACGACGGCTTAAGTGATGATCAGAAAATCAGCCTACCCCCATATTAAACTCAAAAATACCACAAACAAAGTCACACAAGAACACCCATCACCAGCTAAAAACACCTGGTATCCAATCCTTCTAGTCCTTTTCAATAATTCCCATTGTTCCACAACACGTCAAACACCAACAGAAAACAGGGCAATCCAAATAAGCAATAAAAGTGACCAAAATCAGGACTTTATCAAGGCAATCAAACCCATAACCAACTAAAAATATAATTAAAAAAAAAAAAGAGCCTTATCAACAAACGACCATCAAGCCTGACAAAGAACTAGCAGTTCGAAACGAATTCCCCTTTACAACCTTGTTAGAAATATCACACAAAAAAAAAAAGAGGGTTCAGAGAATCATGACTTACCTAAAATTGGAGAACAAAAATCAGGAGGGATTGAGAATCGAAAGGCTCCATGGAAAAATCAGACAAAGAGAGACTGCGCAGGACAACATGGGAAAAAACAAATTGTAATAAATACAGAAAATCAGCAGGGCATTAAAACCCCACAATCAGAACTTTAAAAGCATATCTATATATCAAAAGGACGTAATAGGATTTACAAAAGCTAGGCACCGAAGGCACGTGCGGGTTCTCGTTGGGTTTCTTCCATCATCATCGCCGCCGGTTTATTCGTAAACCCAGAAAGAATTATGGATTGAATGGTAACTGAGGTTGATGATGATGATGGATTGGCGTTCTTTTTTTTTCTTTTTTTTTTTTTGTTGTTCCTCGTTGGTTACGACTTCTTCTTCGTAAGTTCTTTATTTCACCCAAAAAAAAAATAGAAATGAAATTACAACCATGAGTCCACTCGCACCCGGAAGCGCGTGTTAAAGAGATTCAAGGAATATGGACGCACATGTGGAAGCAGGTCCCATTTTGATTATGGTATGTGATTCAGTGGATTGGATTATGCCATTATGGTAAAAGTTTGTCTAATGGGATGCACGTGTCCTTTGGATTTTTTCCCAGTGAATGTAGTAGTAGCAGTAATTGTGTAATTAAGAAGTAATTGTGTAATTTAAATTTTCATTTTGAATGTGATTATTTGAATTAGATTTTCCTTTTTTTCTTTAATAGAACTATACAAAAACTAAAAATTTAAAATGGACAATTATTTTGAGAAATGAGGATTATTAGCTTTCTACTTCTACATTAATTTACTAAAAAAAATTTAAAAAAAAAGTAATAAAAATTCATTTCATTGGGACGAAAAGGCAAGTCCTCGGTATAAAATAATAGTGGCACGTAATAACAAAAATTGTACACGTAATAAAATAATAGTGGAAAATTGATTCTGTTACTTTCTTCTTTTTCTTTATCGAAATAAAAAAAAAATTTAAACCACCACCAATTTGATTGAAGTTTTTCTGTTAATTAGGGTACCCAACCATTTTGATTATCTTCTCGGGGGAGAGAAAGGAGAAATGCAAAATTTATCAATAAAACTAATAATGATACTAGTTACTAGTAGGAGTAAAAAAATCATTAATCACATATTGTTGTTTTTTCTCTGTTTTAGAAAATAATTCACATACATTTATAAATTGTATTTAAAAATTATTATATTATTTCTACCAAATATAAAAATGAAGGGGCAAGGACGACGTTGAAAATCTCATAAATCACCAAATGCTCCTTTTTATTGGATCTCCATGAAAAAAAAAAAAAGTGGCTCTTCTCTTCAAAGGCATAGTAATAAATACTAATAATTTTTCAAATATAACTAGGATATTTTTGAGATTGTAAACATTCTTCGAATTTATTATTCCCTCATAAAAGAAATAGTTTTCTATACTTCACCTAAAATTGGAGGCATTTAAACAGATACAGTGTAGATGGATTCTCAAAGCATATGCCAAAATCCAAATATTTTGGCCAATAAATAGGATATGTTGAAGCATAGTAGCATACCATAATTATATTTTCCAAATGTATTGGTTTGGATTTCCTTAACTTTTTTGACAATGAAAAACAATCACACAGGAAATTACGAGACTTAATTCACATAAACTCACGTCTTTAACATACTAAGTATTAGCGACGTTTGACTTATTTTGAACTCATATGAATCGAGATTGCAACGGTTATGTCTGGAATTAAATCGTAATTGGAATCTGAGATTTTCCATATATATTTATTCGCAAAACATATTTATTGATTTACTAATGTTGTAGGTATTTCGTCTCAAATACTACAAAGAACCATCATTGTACTATTGTTTTTGGCTTAATTATGACATAAAATCAGCCCGAATATGACAATTATTCGTTGTACTTTCTTCATTGTATCATTTGTATGTGTCCTAGTCCTTTTCAATTTTCATATGTTCGGAAGGAATTTTCTTTCTGGAAATCTGAAAATGACCCAAATATTAAAAGTCAGCGGTTTTAGGGAGGAGGCCGTACATAGCCGCCGTGTCTCGTTAGCTACTCGCATTCGCACACTATTTTGATTTCTCCTTTTTTTTTTTTATTACCTCTGTCTTTAAAAAATCGTCTACATTAAGTTTTTAAATTTGTACTAAAAATAATATAAAATTCAAATATCAATGTACACTATTTTTTGGGACAGAGGGAGTACTCTTTTTCAATCAAATTTTGTTTTGCAGTTTTAGTCCTTTCACTACTAAGTGGTTTGTCTTATATTTAGAAGTTAAGAAGAGGTGTTTTTAGTTTTAACTTTTACAAACATATATATAGACTTACGATTCATCTTTGAAAAATAGTATGATATTGCATACCTTATTACAGAAAAACTAAGAAAAATATACATTTAAGAGTGTTGTGCTCTTGCGAGAAAATAATTTTAGAGCAGTTGAGAATTTTATATTTCTTACTGAAAACTCTCTTTTTACTCTAAAATGATTGGCTTATTGTTAGTTATCGGTGAAAATTTTGTATAAGTCAATTACCTTATCATTTAACAGGCGAACACAAATTTCTTTCATGAAAAACAAGAATCAAATGTATCATCTTATTTTTCTAATGGACTTAGACAACAATTATGAATTATTTATAGTAACAATATGACTGGTAAAAATTTAGAGCGACATTATATAGTGATTGACGTATCAATCAGTCATAATTTATCCATGTAATAGTGATCGGTGAGCCATCAAACCCCCAGAAAAAAATGCCACAAATTGTGACGTCTTTCACCAAAAAAAAAAAAAAACCCCACTAAACATGTGTTTACTCTTTCTTATACGTCATGCCACAAGGTGACGTGAAACTACATATGTAAAACTTAAAAAATTTCACAATTCATCACAATTGGGAAAATCGAATTTTACACTCCAGATGTAAAATTTCTATTGTAAATTTTTATTTTTTATTTTTTATTTTTTTTTAAAAAAAACTATGCCTGAATTTCCTGATCATTAGAGCGGGAGGTAGTGAGGATGAAAGGAAACAGGGCTTCTCCTCACCCCGATGTTCATATTCTAAAGGCCCATTAGATAGACTGACCCATGAACAGAAATCCGATCCGGAGACCCATGTCAAGAATTAAGACCTGGTTTTACTTCTTCTTCTTCTCCTTCTTCTTCTTCAACGATTACAGAAAAAAAAGGTTTCATAACTCGTAAAATCTCTCTTATAACCTTTATTATGAAGTAAACTTTCTATTCATGTCAATTGATCCAAAAATTACAGTTACATTTAACCAACTATTCTCACCCATTTAGTACAACAAAGAAGATATTATCTCCGTTACAAAATTATTGTCTAGTTTAGAATTTCATTTTCGCTGCAAAATAAATTAAAAGTGAAAACTCAAATTTGAAAATAACTTTGAGACGGAGTGAGTAATTTTATTTTATTTTTTTGGAATGGATTAGTAGTACGTTGATAATTAGTATGTGCAAGTGATGCAGGTGAAAAAGCAAACCCAACTTTGAGAAACACAATGATATAAAAAACAAAAAGGTCAAGAAAAAGATGTATCCATAATTTCGTATGGACTATGGTATAATGGATGACACTATTTATCGTTCTCATTTATGGCTCACCCAATCCAAAACCTGGCCTACCTTTTCTCCTTCATTCTCCCAAATGTGAAGAACCTTTTTTCTCTTTTATACTTTTCTCTCTTTTTACCTTTAGCCTTTGTTCCTCCTTATCTCGTATGCTCGAGGGAAATCAGTAGTGTGACTGAGAGAAGAGAACCTTTACCCTTTTCCCTTAGGGAGGGACTAAATGTAACTCACTGAATCCTTAGAAGAATCCACTTTATGACTATTTTGTTATTTTTTATTATTGTGAATAAAAGATTCATCATTTTATCATTTTAACATTTCATTATTGTTGCTGATAGGCGCGGTGCTGCGGGCCGTTCGCGCAATGAGAGCGTGGCCTCCGCTCTTTGTTTTTATATTTTTTTTTCAAATCTGATGAATATATATAATAAAAAAAGCAAAAAAAATACATACCTTCGTTGGCAAGATTTTTTCAAAAAAATACTTAAAGAGTTGAATTTTAATCAAGGTTAGAAGATTTTAGATTTTAAAATAATAAAAAAGAGATTAATTTTTATACTTATTCAAATAAGGGTAAAATCGTAAAAATTTGAGTTTTACTAGCATTAAATGGGCTACGCTTAGCTAATCCTTCTCTTATCCATACCAAAAACCATCGAATTAAATTGGAAAATTTCCGTTCTATGTTTAAGACCTTGAAACTTAGGTTGTCCGAAAGCACTGCTCCGTGTGTAGCTGTTTGGAGCGGAAACCTCCTTACTCCTCAAACCAAAAATAGATGATTATGGATCCATCAAGTAGATTAAAACCATAACTGCACTTAAAAAAAAATTAAAAGAAAAAAAACATAACTTATTTTAACCTTGAAGCTGATGTTTTCGTCAGAGTGAAAATAGGATTTCCAGAACTGTTCGAGTCATTTCCATAGATTATCCTTAAGAAAAGCCACATGTAGGTAGTTTTATAAGGATAATAATGTTTAAACGGCTGAGAATGAAGCTACTTTCAATGTAAAACAGAACAAACGAGATAAATGCATAAATTCAGGAGTGATGTTATTATCCATCTCAAACCTTTGCAATTACAAAATCATCTCCTGATGCCCAGAATAAGATGCTGCTTGCTGCTCCATTTTTTTCAATGGAACACTTTGAAGTTGGTATTAAAAACAAAACTCCAAAGTGCACAAAAATATTACATAATGATGATGGTAATGCAAGTTGCACGATCGAAGCTCATCTGGGACTAGGAGCAAGAGGTGATCGATGCTCATCGGAACAGCCATCGTCGAAGTTCTGTGAATAGCTCTGGGCATCGTAACTGTACCGTGATGTACTGCTTCTCTGCCATCTCTGAGCTATAGGCTTCCATTCTGATTTGAACCTCCAAACTAACCGCTTTGCCACATGATAAGACCCTTGAAAACATTTGACTGGAACTCTTCTTTCAACCCTTCCAAGAATAGCTACCCCAGAGACACTACTGCAACTGATTCTTCTTTCCCACTTCAATATTTGGACCTTCTTCAGACAAAAAATGCTTGAAAACCTCATTCTTTGAGACCCTTCGATCTGAACCACAGGAAGATGTTATCGACTACACTTGCAAGAGCAATGGGAATTCACTTCATTAGCTAGTATGTTAGTTCATTAAACAGCATGCACTTTAATAGTGTCTACCATGACAAGAATGGGAGCATCAATTTATCACTTATATTGGATGTCACTTTCACATTTTTGGGTGGTGATAAACAATTTGATCGAGCATAAACTAGTCAACCAAACTTTGCTCCTTGTAGGTCCAGAGGGTCTACTGGTCCAAGCAATGGAAACGAACAGAAGCATCAACAATAGAGGTACAAATGTAACATCATTATAGGGCGATGCTGCATTTGCAGAAGGAGATTAATTTCTCAACAAATTCTCTATAACTAGTGGAAGTGACACTTCACTTTCATCAACACCAAAAACTGATGTGGTGGGAGGTCCTCATTAAAGTAAAAGACCAATAACTTCCCACTATGATAGTTATATAGTGTGAGAAAAGCACAATTATGATGTAATATATTAGATGATAAAAGGATAAAACATCCTTAAAAAGAAGAAAAAGGGCAATTTCAGTTCGTCAGTTTGGTTCTTGAGACTTTTGGTTTATCATTTATCTTTAAAATCATGACACTTTTTGGCACATTTCAACAGCCTAATAATAAAACTCAATAAAGTTCAAGTAAGAAACATGCTGTATAGCGTAAGCGTTATTCAATCCTCTAGATTAACGGATCTTTAGAAAAATTCGTATAGTTTACCATGTACTAGAATTGCCAGAGATGAGATTTTGAACAAGCTTCAAGGACGAGAAATCAAAAGAGTCATAATTTCAAAAAGGAGTGAACCAAAAGATAGCATCAAGGGATAAGAGACCCAAATATGCATTTGTATCTTTAAAGTGCCAATCATCCATTCTAAATGGGTATGTACAGCACTAATTTGCTTTGGTTGTTTGAAGATATCGGTACTAGGATTTGATATTTTCAACTTAAACAAGAAATGAAAAGAACCATAAAAGCTGATATAAAGTTTGGAAAACATCAAGCTGAATAGGCAGCTTCACTTGTCCTTTTCCAAGAGGAAATGCTGGCAGGCACACTATTGACGGACAAAAGGGCCAGAAAGCTCCATCAGACAAAAATCTTAAGTTCTACCGTGTCTTCCTGTTTACCTCTTCTTTAGCTGACTAACTTCACAATTTTTTGGTGGGTTGGGAAAAGAAAAGATCTTCTTTATAAATGTGATTGTTTGCTATTTGTAATTTCATTCCAGATAGTTATTATAGCAAGGATATGATAAGTGCTTAGCCAAATGTCAGAAGGAAAGCACAGCCAGAAAGGGTATAAGAATTCTCACAGTTTTTCAAGTGATAAAACCAACTATTTATCCTATTATGTCACTAATGGCATAAGAACTCTGAAAGAGACAATTGTGACAAGAGAAAGTTGCAAACTTTTCAAGGTACAAGAAAGTTACCAGGAACCACAAGCATGGAAAATATAGAGACACCAAATTCTCTCTGCAACTTCACCTGCAATTATTATTCAAAAGTATCAAGTGACAGTTGAGAGACATAGCTAACTTATAAGCCAATTAAAAAAAATAACATGCAGGATCCCAAAGGATAAAGACAGTGTGCCACCTTTCACTAGCAGTTATGAACAGCATATCTTGCGATATGACAATCAAGAAGTTGATAGAATTAACAAGGCTATTACAGTAATCACATAAGAAGAATTTTCACGGTTCAGGATTCAATTATTTTGTCAGTTAGACATACAACACAGTAAACATCTAGACATATTGAGAAGTGAAAGAAAAGATGGATAGGACTTACATTCTGTATGGTTCTTCCCATCCATAACACAATTGCAACATCTGCATGCCAGTCATTGGTAATTGTTTATAGACAAAAGGTTCACTCAGATACACAAGTAGGCAGAAATTACAAAATATGTGAAACCTGATTGCAGACGAGTCTCCTCTCATCCTACTCTCTAGTTCAATAAGATATGACTTCAATAATGGTGACCTGCATCATAAGCATTAAGTGAAATAGATGAACCTGTGATCTTGATGATAAACTTGACATGCAAATCCTTGTTAAATTGAGGCAACATGTAGGAAATATGCTTCCTTATCAAGAGCAACATATCCAGTCCCTTGTCAAAAAACTGAAACCAAGGCAAATTCTATGGAAGTAGCATTTAGGACTAAACATGCAAAAGGAATGAGGAGGAGAAGAAACTAGAATGATTACAATATAAACAGCTCTGTTTCAATTCATGGACGGTAATGATCATCTAAAATTCCTACATTATCTTATAAGTGAATTGTGTACCTTAAAGATATTGCCGCTGCTGGAATAATAGGTAATAATTTCAACAAACAATGAACTTTGTTGGTCAAAACATCCTCCAAGTACTCAAGAGCACCTTTTTCCTAGGTGACAACAGAACGCACAGATCAAACATGTACACGAACTATCAAAGTCTTACAGAAAGAAGTTAAGTCAACAGTCCTAGGCTGTGCATGCTGGTTAGCATTCAAAGAAATGATATATGTATCTGATAATATTCCAGAGCAACCAATCCGCCATCAACTAATGTATGCAAACTAAAAAGCAATAACCATCGAGCATCAGTACCTGGCATTTTGTATATTAAAGATGATTCAAGTAGATCCAAACTAAATTAGAACATTCCACAAACATTGATTCAGCAGGGACCAACGTGTACCAATACCCGCTCTATCTGCATGCCTTCTTGCTACTGTAATTGAATGCTTACTAACTTTTGGAAAATCACATAACGGACTCTTACCTTTTTTCTGTTTCTTTCAACTCCATAGTTAAAATGCCAGATGATTAAAAATTATAAAAACATCTCCAAACATAAATTTCAGTGGTAATTTCAACTTGCATCACAAAAAACTGCAGAATGAGTAGTAATCCTAGAAAAAGTTCAATTGTAGCGATTTCAATCTTAAAGAAAAAGCAGGTAGGTAAACCTATGTTGATTCAATACAGAAAGCACAAGTGCCAAAATAAAAAATAAAAAAACCTATTACCAACAGAAAAGAAGAAGTACCTCTGTGGATGCATGTTCTTCAAAGCAAGGATTCTGTGATCTTCTAAAAAGCAGGTCTTGTACTTCACGGTATAGTTTCGAGATGGTGACAGATTTATAAGAACTTGATATTACCTTTTCAATTAAAGAACTCCATTTGCTGCCAATACTTCCAGATAACAAAAGCTCCTTGCACAGCAAAAAGAGGCCAAAAAAGGTTAGGGTTAGCTTTTCTATATGTTACTGAAGGTTATGAATCTGATGGGATCTCTAAGAAGTACGTATGGAATTTTCTTTTTATTTTTGGCAAAATGGATGAATCTGATCCAGCAATATATCAATAGCACAGATGCATGCAGAGGTATCATACTGTTCTGTATATTAAGTCATTGCAATAGAGTATAAAATCACATAGAGCAGTATCCAAGCAAAGATAGAACACCTTACAATCTTTTCATAGTAATCATCTGTTTCATCTGAGATAGCCATTCTTCTAAGCACCTCTACCCATTGATGCTTTGGTGCTGACAACAGTAATTTTGCGCCTGAAACCAGTCTAATAGTTCTGTTATCCAGCAAGTATGAGAGGGCTCTTGATTTCCACAGACTCCAAACTTCAGGTTCAACAGCTCTTTCCTCGACCCTTTGGTGAAAAATAAATCAAAATTTTTAAATTAGAACTCATACAACATGCCATGCTACTTTGTAATCTTAGGGAATGCAAAGGTTTCTACGTCAGAATGTATCTAAGGTCTCTATATGCCAACACATATCTACAACAACCTAAGCAAACCCAACAAGGATATTGAAGTAGAACTCACATGACATTTTTCATAAGCTGTGGTTTCTTGCCACACAGAGTAGTTCCAAGCTCATTTGAGTTGCTATTTCTCACAATCCTGGAGAGAACATCCAATCCTGCTTCAGCTACTGTCAGGTGTGAGAGTTCAAGTTGCCTCGTAGCAAGTTCCTGAACGGCGCACCTGGTAAATCCGCCTTTTAAGCTGATTTTGTCCATCCCAGGTTGTGCTTCTGAAGAACCACGAGTACATTGTCCAGGAAGAGTAATTCTTCCGGTAGGAAAAGTGGTTTTGGTCGCATCAAGTATAAATCTGTCAACATATACATGAAGGGCATCACCACTCAAACTTTGAAGTTCTTGAAAATCAACCTCAACAATGGCTGCAATTGTAGCTCTCAGATGTGTGTCCCTCAAAGGTAAGGTATGGATTAGATGGCTAAGAATGAGACATCTGGCTTGACTGAGACTTGTTGATGTTAGATTTTGAAGGCCCTGCAACAAGTGAAAAACAAAAGACTTCACCATTAAGAACTAAAAAATTAGGGAAAGCGTAAGAAAAATGACATGTAGCTAATGCACATAGGAGCTAAAGAAATTGACAACCTGGGGGAAAGAGGGACTCGAATTGATTTCGAGTAAAGCCAGATCAAGTTTAGCCACAGGGTCTTGGTGATCATCAGAGCTTTTCCAGCACCTCAGCACCTTAAAAACACAGCAAAACAGACACTGATAAAGCAATCCACATCTTCAACAGAAATACGTCTTCCTAATCTATGAAATTTAAACAAGTATGATATTAAATTGCCAAAGTATCTTAAGCTGGAAAACGAAGAATTCGGCAGGATAAGCTAATTTGTCCAAAACTGCAGGTAGTGAAAAGACTAATAAACACAGCAGCTAAAAGCCTTTCTCAGTGACTTTCACCTCTACACAAGATTCAATCACAAAATTAAGCAAAAATATTAAAAAAGAATACTAAATTAAAAAAAAAAAAAAGCAACTAAGCAGATGCAATTCTTATGAGCGTATAAATGTGCTACACAGAAAAAATAATAAGAGGTAAAAAAAACAATACCAATGGGGCCATCATAGAACTAAGCAGCAGATAAGCAGATCAATAGACTAACATCAAAAGATTTCTTTTCTAGGTTTTTAAAAAACCAAAAGAAAAGGCATGATTGAAATTAAGTTGTCATTGGATTTGAGAATGATAATCACATTTAATTTTCAGCGCTCCATCAAAATTGTGTGAGCGAATCGACTCTCCATTCAAGTATAACATTGTAACAGCAGCGGTTTAAGGTGACTTACATCTTCGATAAAGACAGCCCACTGAAAAGCTTGCTTGATATTGTGTGAATCCCAATGGGCAAGCCGACCCGACGATTGATACCCGGATGCGAGAATCAGCATTTCTATAAATCCTTTTATCACTTTTAACAAATCCTCCACGGAAACGTCTGAATAAGACCCACCCATCTTCAGAATCACCGCCAAACGATAAGGTCTGGATGATTTGAGCCGGAAAACGAGACACCTCCGCCAACTGAACGGGGCGGGGGGTCGGACTTGGCCGGACGTTTACCCCAAGTTTTCTACTAATATTTTCCCGCCTTAGGAAGGACGTTCTTTGTTATTGGTCCCTTAGTTCTACCACATAACTGGGCCAGGTAACTAATAAAAACCGCCAAAGCCCGAGTCAACATAAATCACATTAATGGCTCGTTTTTTGACTACTGATCGCATAATATATTACTCTTCTTATCTTTATTAAAAATTTTGATTTGTTATAGATTTAATAAGAATTATTTTTTTTAAAATCGAAAAAAAAAACAAAATAAGTATATTTAGAACAAATTAAAATACTATAAAATAAGGATTGGAGGGAGTATATAAAGTATAAAATCACATTATCAATACTTAAAAATAAATAAGTAAATTATAATTGATTTTTTTGACGTTTAAATTATTCTCTTTCTATATCAAAATAATTGTCTAGTTCGAAATTTTGGTTTTAGTTCAGTTTATACTAGTAATAAAAAACCAAATTGAACAATAAATTCCGGACGAATGGAATAATCGATTGGAATCAAAGTTTTGGGCACATTTTCATGGCCTAAACATGGCTAGGTTCATCATTTTTCCATGGCTTCTACCACCCGTCAGCTGGAATACAGGAAGATGGATTTTTCTTGGGAAGATCTCAGTAACATTTGCCTAAAGGTTCTCGTGTCTCCAAGAGAGGCGCATTTTGTCAAATCTATTAAAAAAATTATATATATATATATATATATTGTGAAAATCATTACGCTTTTAATCGTCAAAATGGATCCCTAATCGAAAATGATTGAGATGTGACCGTGTAACTAATCTTTCGCTTCCTATAAAGTGGATCAACTGAAGTCGCTATTGCTCCTTTGGCGGTGCTTCCATGTATCCCATTCAACAGATTCTTAGGTTCCCATTTCTCTAACTTTTATAAGGTATAAATAAATTGAGCCACCACGTGTTATCCAAGATAAAAGAACCGTACTCGCAAATACGAAAAGTGGCAACCATAATTCTAAATTAATCTTAACAAGAAAATTCAAACTTCATCCATACATTAGATATCGTATTCAAGAGGGAGACCAATTATGCCACATAACCAACCCCTAGTCTTTTCAGCATCTCAGGGCTCTCTAGAAGCGACCTCTTGCTAAACACACATGTATATATAATAGATTCCATAACACAAAGTAACACCACCACCGGAGGAGATTTATAAATAGACAATACAAGCAAAATGACCACCCGAAACTATATACAACTGACATGGATTCAAGCACTAATTATTCGTGCAAAAATCCAACAAAAATATTTATACATTTGAAGTGGAAACAGCAAAATGAGACAGAGAATTTACCATTACGCCGCATGTAGTCGTAGAGAAGGGTTTAGGTCCACTAGAGAAAGTACCCCTTGTTCTAACCTTCGATCAGAGCAAAACAAACAAAATCAGCCGACAATAAATAGTTGATGTATGTGAATTATTGTCCTAATTGTTGCGAAGAGAAACCATCGGATACCGCGGCTTAAGCGAGTAGTACCTCAAAAATAAAGCCCCGATTCGATGATCTCTGTCTCTCAGAAACGATGATTTTCCTTCTTCGACGACTTTCTGTAAGTTTTCTTGCGCGTTGGTCGAGGAGGTCTAAGAACGATTGACACCCCTGAGTTATGTCCAAAAATAATTACCCCTCAAAGTTTCATATAAAGACAAAACCCCCTTAACAAAACGCCTCTTTTGCACAATTTTCGGTGGAAAATATTATTCATATTATAAACAAATTAAAATGTGTAAAATATACGATACAAAACATTTGATATAATTTGGTAAATGAAGCGGGGATCTGAGAAATCCCCATTCAAAGATACTTGATACTTATATAGATACTATAAATACAAAAGATACAAAGGAATCTTGATCTGTAATTAAAGATAGATAGTAGAAATATATTTTATCTTGTGATTTAAAATTGAAAAAAAACCTCCATGTGGAGAAACAAAATAAAAACTTATTGTTATATATTAGTGAGGAATAAGAATCTAGAAAAGAAAAAAGAGGATTTAAACGGAAATATCGACAAAATTCACCCCCTTACATTAGCATAAATAAAAAATCTTAATTATTTAAAAAATAATTACCATTATAACTATTTTTTCTTAAATTTGTTCATTACTTTCTTTTCCCCTTTCACTTCTAATATCATTCAAATGATTAAATTCCTATATCCAGAAAAATCTCTTTTCCTTTTTTTCTTTTTTTTTTTTTTGTTTAAAAGCTATCTTAAATTGTGAGATTGAATTTCTTCGTCAAAAGAATAAGAAAAATTCAAACTAATTATAAGGTGAGACTAATAATTATATGTGTATCTTGTCTTTTCCGTAGTGAAGAAAGTAGTGAGAGTTCTATGGAGATATAGTTTTCTTAATTTTATCATTTTATTTCCTTGCAGAAAGGTTAGTGGGAAGTGCCACAATTTTTTCGTGGTTTTACATATCTGGATGGTTGATTTTGAGTTTGAGGCAGTCAATGGAGAATTTTTGCCTTTCAAAAAAAAAATTCGAAAAGGTATGTATTTGAGACATAATTAGGAGGTTAACAATAAAATGTTGCTAAATTAATAACTTTGAGTTATTAATAATTTTCTCATGTCCTAATTCGACACTGGTACAAAAAGTGAGCAAAATCGATAAAATAATAAGATGAGAATGTTTCAAAAATATTCTCTCTATATCTATTGGTTCCGACATCCTATTAATTAATACTTAACTTAAATCAAAATAATAATAATAATAATAATAATAATAATAATAATTTACTAAATATGAACTATTGAAACTCGTCTTTTTATTCCATTAAGATGATGAGAGCTATGCATGGACTTTAGTATCGAGAGAAGAAATTCAATACTTGTTTGAATCGGATGATGAAGATAATTGAAAATTGAAAATTATGTAATTCAGTAAAGTTTTTTTTCTTTTCAAAAAAAAAAAGTCTTTAAACTATTTAATAATTTTTTGAATTGATGGTTTCAACATTATTAATTAATAATTATAGAAGTTATATTGTATCTAAAATATTTACCCGTTAATATAAGCGGAAGCAAAATCAATTGCAGGAGAGGATTGTATGCAACGACAAGTCACAGGCCAGTTCAAACCCGCCATTCCGTCCACATCGCCATATGCTGGCCACAGCATGACGTAAATATCAACCGGGAGTCTTGAATTTGGGTTTTTCCAGAATAGGATTTATCGTAATTCTTTCTATGTTTGGAAGAGATTCGGCAGGTATATTACCCGCGTAAAATGATCATTTCAAGCAGGAATCCTCAATGGAAGGACGCAGTGTATTTGTGGCTGATTCTTTGAGCTTTATTTGTTGAACTACTCGAAGATGATAGATATGTATCTAAGAAACTAATCTTTTGTTTCCTCCATAAAGAGAATCAAGTTTTGTTTAATACATTCAAATAAAAGTATACCAACCAACCAACATCCTTCAATTTTAACTTAGTCAATTAAAATGAATTATTCGTACCAAAATCATTTTGATGACAGTAGCTTACTCCAGAAATCTCCACAGAAAATGACAAATACATCACCACAACAAACAAAACTTTCAGGAGAATACTAGGATCATATGTCACTAATGTTCAATTTATCAGTCAAATAAAAAACATACTAACAAAGATAGCCATTATAGCCCAAGGAAAGGCACGGCCAAAAGATCAGTAAAAGGAAAACTTGGAAGCAGTAATAAAATTTGCCACCCTAGTTGATAAGGTTATTTAAGGTTGATACCACTAAAGAACACTCACTGTAAAGTAATACAACTACTACTCACTAAGATTTGCAAGCACCCATTGGTATGTTTCTCAAGCTTGAAGCCAATTACCAATGCATGACCATGACCCAGAACTTTTGCTAGAACTATCAACCTAATTATAAAATGGCATGATTAACACTCGAAAGGAACCATTCTTTCTATGTTTGATCTTGTGCAAGGCATTTTCGACCATAGCAGGGATAGAAGACAAAGACAGAATGAAATCGTAAGTACTTCTAACTAGAAATCTTATAGAGAAATCCTAATTCAAATCATCACTAAATTGATAGGAAGACTACTAATAAATTGCAGACATGGAAAATACAAGCAGGAAGAAATTCATAAAATACATTTTCTCCCTTTCGATAATGGAGAGGAGGGGGTGCAGAGAGACTACTAAAGAAAACTGCTGAATACAATTCTAATTGTACATTTCAGCTTCACAACCACAACATTCAAATAGTAAATTGAGATCGTAGACCTGGCTACTATAGGCAAATTTTAAATCCATCATTACCAAATATGCCAAAACAAATCATAAACAGATATCTTTTAAAGCAAAACAAACTTAAGATGCTTCAGAACCAGGCCATTTAGATTCTTTGAAATTAAGACAGACCCTTGGTAATAAACAGGTAAGGACATGAAAAATCTAACAAACAGCAAAGTATTTAGTTTATCCAAACAAAAGATATAATTCTTAGCTCTTACATACCAAGAGTCTACTAAAATTACCACATCCACAAAATGATAGTACCAGATACCTAAAACAAAAATTCAGTAAACTAAAGTTCAGATGCGGTGCATTAAACAATCGCATTGGCAGCACTTGCAATCCTAGGCCAAAGATCAGCACACTCCTTTCCAATGGGACCAGTGATTGCAGAACCTACAGAACAAAAATTAAGATAATCAGCAAACATACATTTGATAACACGAATAAGAAGAAACTGAGTCACCACACCCAAGGAACAAAACGTCTAAATGGACTTTAAGCAATGCCAGTGTAAGGAAAGTTCAGAGTAGAAAATGAAAATGAAATTGATACCTTTCATTTCTCCCTTGGGATTAACAATCACTCCAGCATTATCTGAGGAAAAATCAACAAGGAACTCATCAGATGGAGCATACGAACAAGCATTCTGAACAACGGAATACCACAAACAATAGCATAGCACAGCTTGATAAACTCCAAATCATCAATAACACAAAAGTGAAAAAGACCCTTACAATTACTGCTACACAACACAGAAAAAAAAATGCTTCACAATACACAGAAAAAACATGCTGTTTAGACTGCCATATTAAAACCCAGTACATTTGTGCTTCATGCTATTATACAGATGAAATATAATAACATTATAAGCACAAATTCAAGCAAAGCTACATAGAATCACCATCAGGGATTCTCTTAACTACCCCACTCGTGCCAACATTTAGATACCACCGAGTCACTTAACAGATAATTAATACTACCAAACACGTTTGTCAAAAAAAAAAAAACTACCAAACAGAGAGCCACGGGGTTTCATTAAACAAGGAACAGAAGAAATACATAACCAGGGCAAATCATGATAACAAAGTAGTTCGACAATCAAATATCATCACATCATCAACAGACTAAGCGACTACATAATAAAATATGGGGCTTTAATTCGAGAAATCAGACATGAGAATTCAATTGGAGGCCTACCTTCAAAGTACATGTAGACACCGTCCTTTCGGCGCCATGGCTTGCGCTGGCGGACAATGACAGCGGGCATGACCTTCTTCCTGAGATCGGGCTTACCCTTCTTGACGGTGGCCATAACCATGTCGCCGACGCAAGCAGAAGGGAGACGGTTGAGCCTACCCTTGATTCCCTTCACTGAAATGATGTAGAGGTTCTTTGCCCCGGTGTTGTCAGCGCAATTCACCGTCGCCGCCACCGGAAGACCCAGCGACATCCTGAACTTGTTACCCGCCGATCCTCCGCGTCCTAAACATAATCATAACCAAACAAATTCATCAAAAAACTTCAAGTAAAAGACGATTCCAGTGAAATATACATGAAAGATGAGACGGAGGGTGGGAGGAAGAGGATGAGTGGTGATCGGCAATCAGTAGGGTTTACCTCGCTTCGACATTTTTGCTGTCTCCCCTGTGAGGTTTCCGAAGAAGAGAAAATGAGATGTGAGGCTGCGAGGGTTTTGATTTATATACCTCTAACTTACAGCCAGCCTCTAGGGTTTTTTGTTGTTATTGGACTGAGGCTTGTCTTTCTTCAAGCCCGTCTCTTGTTGTGCCCTTAATGGGCTATAGCCCATTTACCAGTAGCCCGTGTCTTTGTCCATACAAATTAATCCCGGAAACATGCTTTTCTTTACTTTCTTTTTCTTCTTCTTTTTTTCTTTTTAATGAAATTCTTGATATTCAATTCCATTTGTCACAGGTAAATAATGTAATCCACATTGTAGTTTGGAAATTGTACTAAAAAATATATAATTAAAAAAATTAATGCAAACTATTTTTCCTAGAATGTTATTTTCTCGCTTTAGTCACACGTGATTTTTCCTTTTGTCGCCATTCCAAAGAAATTGCTATTACTTCCTTGTTTTTCAAAATAATAAATAGTGTTATAAATCAGTTCATTTCCCTTTAGTGAATGAAGGTTATGGGATCCCCTTTGAGAGAACTTTAGGGTTCTTATGACGAAAAGAACACATACATTACGCCTAAAAAAGCACAAAATTATGTTGGATGAACAATATGTAGGAAACAGTTCATCTATACCACTAATTGTGCTGCAGTACTGTAGTTACAAGCTAGTATGATCTAGAAGCCCATAAAATAAAAGTATCACGAAACAAGAACAGAGATTTGCAGCCAAAAACTACAATGCAAATTTTGTGCACTCTCAAAACAAACATCTGCCAAAAAGCCAAACCAAAGTACATTCTTCCGCCAGATCAAATCTTAGAACACTCACAAGCCCAAATTAATATACAATGCCATCCTTAAGAATGTATTGCAGCATACATTCCTTGATGTCTCTCATCAGCTTCTCCTTTTTCGACTTGATCACTAACACCAACAAATTAATCGTGTACCACACCCAGTGATACCCAATCTTCTTTCAAACACTTCACCCTCACCATCCACAGAATACACTCTAGGACCAAAGGAATGATAAGATAACCAAATCGCGTGGTAAAATGTGAAATCTTGGGCCCAGAAGATCTCTTCGTCCCTGAGGTTTTGGTTCTGTGTCCATTTCCTTTCTCACAAAGTTAGTAAATTACACAATTTTGTTCTTACAAAGTCAAAGTCTTTGGACCAAAAGGTCAATGATTGAGATCGCATCAATGTCACAGGCAGCGCGACCTCGGGATAGGATTTGTCACACTAGATAATATATACTCAAGCTGAATTATCTAATTCCATTCGGTATAATCATTACTTGTATCATGATGTATTCTGGGCAGCAAGATTAGGTTGATTACTTTTGTGTGAGAGGGAGAGCACAAATTCCAGTTCGTGGAATCCAAGAGTAGCACATGTGAAGATGAGGTCAATGTAGGCAATGTAGCTTGTTTCCACCCTTTAATTGGAGGAGTCGATCAACAAATTCTGTTAGATTCACGTTTTGGTGTGATTTGTATGTGCAATCTATGGTATCTGCTTTGTCATCACTACGTTGAAACAGCTACTTCTTACTGTTTTTGAGATGAGTCATTCTAATAAGCTTATTTGTGATTAACTAACATGCTATTTTTCTCACAAACAGGTAGGGGGATGGGAGCTGCTGGTGTTTGTTTGAATGATGGGATTCCACAGATGATCTTTTTTCATGCTAGCCCTCATAACATTAAGGATGTGAAGTGAACATCTTCATAAATTTTCCCAGGCGTCAGCCTTTACAATAGTCAAATGTTAATCAGACCTGAAAGTTTCTTTACTCCTCCACTGCAAAGAGTTTGAAGTAATGTATCTTGTGTGTATGTTCATTTTACCTGATTCATATACTGGAATTAATCATCTTCCAAGTTCTTTTGTACCGGGAACATGCAAAGCTATTTCCAAGTATCTGACAATGTAGAATGGATTGGTTTCCGATGCAAGTGGTTAGATGAAATCGTGATTTACCACTAATGTGAGATAAAAATTGGCTGTGCTCTTTATTTAAAACATTTCAGCTCTCTGGTGTATGTAAATAAACAACTGAACCAGTATAATAGGATTTGGTTCGATGAGTGCCTTTAACATGTATGAGCAGGAGAAGGACATTAACTGCTTTGGTGTAACTCTTTTGCGGAAAGATAATAGAGAGATTCGATTACATTTAGAAATGCTTTTGAGCATGAGTCGTTTACTTTAAATTTGTGATAGCTGACTTGTAAGACATCACCTTTTCATTTCTGTGGTAATGTTTTGCAAAATTTTGATTGCTGCTTTAGAAAGCTAAACAGAAAGACTCAGTTTTTTGTTTTACTTCAAATGGTCTATCAGATCAATATATACAGTAAACCCAGGCTCATCTAATCAACTGAAATCAGTACATAGTGTAACCTAAAGTGGCAAGGGGTAAAGAATCCAAAGCTACACTGTTAAGGACAAGAAAATCTTGAGCCCAAAACTCCCTACGCATATTGAGTAACAAAGTTGCAAACTGAGATGTTCTATCACAAAACAAAAGTTATGTAGCTGTATCACACCTTCAAATTTCAATCAAACTTCCTCTTGATATTGACAGGAACCACCAGCTCTATTGTTTCATTCTCCCATTCATAGATTTCCTTGAGAATTTGATATTGGTTCTCAATCAACTGGTCAATATTCTCACCTCGAGGAACCAATTCTGCATACTCTTCATCTATGGTCAGACTGTGAACATGAACGCTAATGCTTGTGCGCTTGTCTCGGAGTCTTGAGTATAAGATTATTTCCCTAGCAATTTCTGAGACCTCATTAACATCATCCATCTGATGGATTTTCTTATATGCCTTCTCCATATAACATTTGTGGGCGTAATCTTCACCCGACCCAACTGCTAGATATCGATCATGAATCCTTTCCTCTTCAATACTCCCCTCAATGCTCCCATACGAGAAAGAGAACAAAATAGGTTCATTGATGGCTTGTCTAAAGCAAGCAAGAATGATGCATGGCTGTACTCTGGTAGGGTGAAGCCATTCATTTGTTCTTTCAAATAGTCCACTGCTTACTCAAGGGACAGAAGCCGTCCTAGAGTGTCTGTACTTTTGTTGCTCATCTCTAGTAACTTCTTCCTCTTAATATTGGCATAATGCCGATTTCCTGACACCCACCATCAGTCGAGATCCCCCAATATGTTTGACCTTGACATTAAAATCATACACTAAACCTTTTGGGTGAGTAGCCAAAGAGTCACGGGACATGACTATGCCACTCCGGAAACGGGATCCAACAATAATGGTTCCCCTTAGCAGTAAAATATGATATCATCAGCTTCATTGAACGTATCATCTATCTTCCTCTTCCCAGTGATCTTGGAAGTCTCTTAATTTGAATTCCTGCTGAACAATAATAAGGAAGCACAATTGATGTAGCTATTGAAAGGGGAAAAAAACAGTATAAAAGAAATACTCCACTGATCTATATAAAACATCATATTGGTTAGATGAATTGGGCTTTGCTAACCTTGGCAGTAGGAGTCTGGTGAGGAAATTCCAATTTCACGTCTTTTTCCTTCGGCTTATTCTGATACAGTACTCCTAACATTTTACAACCTTCCTCATCGTATTCATTGTTATGGAACCTCGTTTGCCTCTTCATCTCGGCAGCCACGTTGGGACATTCTTCCTCCAATTCCAATACTTTCTCTGCATAGCTCTGGTTTTCCATTTTGCTCTTTGTCCTGCTTCAATGTGTTTCGATCAATTTTAATGTCACAATCACCAATCAAAATTAACAAATTAATGTAACTTACTTTATAATGAAATTTGATAATTAGTATTTATTTATACTAAACTCGTCAAAAATTAATTTAGTTTTGGGGACAAGAGTTGTGACGAACGACTACTAAATCATATGAAAATAAACTAGTGTACAATAGAATATATTTATCTATTATATATGTATGTATACATTTCTAGAATAAAAGAAAAATATTTAAAAAAGAAAAGGTGACTTGTAATATAACTTTATACATTTATAATTATTTCATAAAGAAAAAAAAACACAAAGTAAAAGTCGAGTTTTCAAATGGAAAAGAAGTTAAACATATTTTTTTGTTAAGAGGATATTTAGATGACAATGTATAAGTAAATTGAGAAATATCATTCCGGTGTATACCAAAAAAAAAAAAAAACAATGGACAACAAAATTAAAAAGTAAAATGCTTTTTGTAATTTTTTGTACCACATGGCTCATTGTTGAAATATTTCTAAGCTATTGGGTCTAATTTCAGTTAGTTTGAGGGGTTTCCCATACAAAGGACTAAATCGACGGCAAAAGTCATACCTTTAGATGAAATCGATAACTAGAACAAACGTTTAGACTAAATCGACAATAAAAGTAAACTTCTGGACTAAATCGACATTTTTTTCCTCAAAAAACAATCTAAAAGTGTTACATTGAGGGCTAGGGATTTCAAATTCCTTAAACTTTTTTTAGCCAAATACTGTTAACAGCTATCATTGGATTAGTACGTTGTTTAGGGCTGGTGCAAATTCATTTATACAGTACCCAAAAACCTTTCTTGTGTAGATGAATATTAGGCCATGACGTGGTTCAATGCAGCTAGTGGGATCAAGTTGAACAAATTGAGTTTTTGTATGATGTTAGTTAAGTATAATTGTTTCTAGCTCTCTTTTCGTACAAAAGGGATAAATAATATTCCTTTCATCCCACAAAATAGTTCAGTTTAATAAAAAATCTTGTCCCAAAAAAATAATACAGTTTAAACAAAAAGTCAAAATTAAAACATATAAAATGACTTAACTGCTCTTCTTTCTCCCCCAAATTTTACCCTCCCACACATGGCATGACATCCACTCTCATTGTATCCCCTCCTCTTCTTTCTCCCCCCCATTTCCAGTCTGTGCACGTCTGCTTCCAGCAACACCAGGCCGGAGCTATCATTGCTCGAAGAATGTCCCCGCAATAGCACGCCTCTAACGTCAACTTCAGACAGTCCAAAACTCCACGTGCAGAAAAGTCATACTTTAAAGCCGGAATCGTCGACTTTAAAGGTAAAACCTTTCCGGCTTTAAATTAGCATCGGAAGTAACTTTCGACAAGTAACCGTCGATCAATTTTCCGACAGGCATCAGCACTGCCGACTTCATATTGCTGCTGTCATCCCTCCTCATCTTGGATTCGAAAGAAGACCTCTCATCTCTGTTCCAATCGTCTTTTTTTTCCTGAAAGAAGGTTCCAATTGTTGTAGGAAACCGAGGAAATAGAGATGAGGAAATCAGATTATTTGCTAATTAAATTTTTGGGGGTAAACTTGAAAGTTCATTGGATAATAATGAGTTGTACCTTGTTGGGTTGACTAAATTAAAAAAGTTGTACATTTTGAAACTGGACTATTTTTGTGGGACGGAAGGAGTATGATAACAGCATTTAAAGCCTCTCCCCGAAATTATCGTCCAATTTGATTTTTTATTTTTAATTTTTTTTTCATATTTTTATTTCTAGTTTAAATTATATACTAACATTTAAATATAAAAAATACATAATAATTTTAAGACAGGAAGAGTATATAAAAACTTACAGTCTCTAACTAAGATTTCGGTGCTATTCGGCTGGAGGCATGTATTTCTTTAGGCCCATCCCATTGTTGTATTCTGAATGGGCCATAGCTCAGTTACTCAGGGACAGACCTATTTAAGGGCTTGGAGGTGCAATAGCACCTCCGGCGGTCCGGAAATCCCCGACTAGGAAGGTATTAGTTATCTTGCTACGTATGTTTTTCTCTCCCTAAGCACTCCCAAAGAAAACAAATAGGCCCTTTGAAAAGGTAGATTTCAATTATAAGGTAGAATTGAAAAGGATGAGTGGATATAAAACGGTTAATTTGTTTATGGCGGTCAGTTGTGGAAAAGAATTTGCAAGGAGGTAGAAGATGAATTAAACTCTTAATTGAATTACTATTTAGCCCATGAAAAACACAAATTGTTTAGTGTGAGTTAAGGTTAATTGTAGAATATTAGTATGTATTTTTGCATTGGAGCCGCTCAATTTGTTTGGAAACATATGTATGGTCAAACCTTCTTATAGGCATCTTGTTAGTAAATTACATTAGCAATTTGTAGGCATTTTTTTGTTTGTTTGTTTTTTTTTTTTTTTTTTTGTAATGGCAACAAGTAGATTATTGATTAGGACAGTAGAACATGAGTTTAGAAACCACATAAGTTTTGCCATTTATTTGAAAAAAAAAAACAGAAAAAATAATTTTCTTGAATATGTATTTTTTTAATAATTAATACTAAAATCAACATTATAGGATTATTATTGCTACTGGTTTCAAGTTTATATGATGTTGGGACAATCTATATTATAGGGTGGGGTTTAGAGTAAAAATATTTCATAACAATCAATAGAACACAACGAATGTGAAAATATATTTTTAAAATTTTTCGTCAATTAAAAATACGTATTAGGTGAAACTTAAGATAAATCAAAATGTTATATATTAAGAACTGGAGGAGTAATTTTTAGTACGAAGCCTATCAAAGTAGTACTCCCTCCGTCATATAATTATTGTCCAGTTTGGGTTTTCATTTTTAGTTCAAATTGTACTAAAAGTGAAATCTTTAATTGGACAATAATTTTGGAATAGAAGTATTAGGAAACCAAAAGAAACTCGACGGGAAAAAAAAAACTCTAGATTGGCAAATGATGTGCACTCTCAAACAAACATCTCCCCAAAACAAAAGCCCAAATGAAAATCTTAGTCACAAGCACAAACTGAAGACAACCCCATCCTTTGTCACTATAAGACTCTTCATTTTGAAACTGTTTGTATGTAAAATCTATATACATGTAGCTGGTGATTTAAATGATTAAATCTTTATTTTCTCAAATCGGAACGAATCAAATATGCAGAGATAAACTTCTTTTTTTTTTGACACCAAAATCATATTCATCAGTAATTAAAACAGAAAATTCAAGGTACAAGCATTACTTTGAGAAGAATAGATTAATTACATTTGTAAAAAAAATCAATAATCCATGAACAAGGAGATTATTTTATTTTATTTTTGTTGGTTGGGGGAAATGCACTGATACAGTAATGACAAAACACAGTTTATTTAAACAGCCCAAAACGTAACCCAAGTGGCCCTGCAAAGTTGGAATCAACCCGTTTTCAGTTTCTCACTGACTCTGGAAAAGGAAAAAAAAAACAAAACAAAAAAAAAAACTAGAAAATGACGGACGAAAACGGAGAAGTGAAACAGAGGACTCCCAGCCCGGCTGAGATTGGGAACCTTTCCGCCATGAATTCACTCTTCAGTTCGCCGTTATCCCTCTCCCCCAACAGAACGGAAACCGCCGCCGGAAAAATCAGGAAGTCATCAACCTCTCCCCTTTCCATTCCAGCCGATACTAATAAACCTCCCAAGCCCAACAAACTGCGCCGCCTTTCAATGTCCCTCAACCAGAACCCCATTATCGACACCACCAAGTTCCTGGATTCCATCACCAAGCTTCTGTGGGGCCAATCCCTCCCTCCCCAGCTTGTCATCTCCACCGTCCGCTCCACTTGGACCACAGCCTGGCACGTCATCATGTCCCAGATGGCACCTTCCGACTCCTCCGGCGGTTACAACCGGCCGGCGTCGAAATTCCGCCTCCAATCACCGGCGAACTTCCCTCCCGACGCCTCCCTCCAAAGCCTGCATCTTTATGTGGGTCTTCCTTGTCCATGGGCTCACAGGGCCCTTATAGTCCGAGCGCTTAAGGGCCTTGAAGACGCCATCCCTGTCTCCATTGCTTCTCCCGGTATGGATGGTAGCTGGGAATTTAGGGATAACCCTCCGGCCAATCTTCAGGGCGGCCGGGGTAAACTTATTCCGACCTCGGATAAGGCCCAAGGTTGTAAAACCTTGAGAGAGGTTTATGGTTTAAGGCGAGGAGGTTATAATGGTCGGTCCACTGTTCCAATGCTGTGGGATGCCAAGAACAAGAATGTGATTTGCAACGAGAGCTATGATATCATTCAGTTCTTTAATTCAGGATTAAATGGAGTGGCTGGCAATCCGGGATTAGACCTTGAACCTCCTTCATTAACTAAAAAGATTGATGAGTGGAATCAGATCATTTACCCCAATGTGAACAATGGGGTTTATAGGTAAAACAAAAGATTATTTGCTTTATGTACGTCAAACCCAATAGAGAGAAAGCAAAATGGAGTTGAATTGAGTTTGGTTTTTTTTTTTGTTTAATTTGCAGGTGTGGTTTTGCGCAGAGTCAAGAAGCTTATGATACTGCTGTAAATGAGCTGTTCACTACATTGGATATGATTGATGATCATTTGGGTGGGTCGAGGTACCTTTGCGGAGATGATTTAACGCTTGCAGATATCTGTTTGTTTACCACTCTGGTTCGGTTTGATATTGTCTACAATGTTCTGTTCAAGTGCACAAAAAAGAAGCTCATCGAATATCAGAACCTTCATGCTTACTTGCGAGATATTTACCAGGTCAGATTGATGTTGCTTTTACCAACTTTGTGAAGATTGAGTAATGAGAATATGGTTTTCTTGAAAGATTACATTCTTCCATATCAAAAAAGAGTGTCATAGTTTGTGATACTGCACAGAATTTCTGCCTGTTGGAGATTGAAACAGAATACATTTAGTGAAGCATTCATTTCTTAGTGAAACGATTGAAGAATGTCTCTGCTTCCTCTTAAGATGATTATAGTTTGATTATTGATATTTGAACCTTTTTGTTCTTTGTTTGAAACAGATTCCTAAGGTTGCCGCAACTTGCAATCTTGTTGCAATCATGGATGGATACTACAAAACCCTTTTCCCTCTCAATCCAGGAGGCATTAGGCCTATCTTACCTTCACATTGTCAGGATGAAGCGCTTTCCAAGCCTCACAACCGGAGTTCGGTGTCAACAGTTGGAGAAGCTGTAAACCTTGGCATTTGATGTTCTTTAGTATATTATTGTAAATTTGATCATCTGATCATACCAACTCTGGACATAATGAAGCCAGAGTATCCAAAATTTTGAACCATAATGCATTTAACAATGAGATGTAGGCTGAACGCCTGAACTTGAAATGGTAAGACGTTCCTGGCCGAAGTTACTTAATGCAGCCGACTCGGATGCACGAAAGAGAAAAACATTAGACTTTGCAAGTGCTACTAGTGAATCATTCTAATAAAAAGAACAGTGAAAATACTTGCAAAGACCAGGGCATGAAACCATGCAAAAATCATCAGTACAGTAGCATTAGCCCCCATCAGTTGAAGTACAAATATAAGACCAAATGAATCACAAATCCAAGTCTTCATCTGCAACTTAATAGTAAAACAGAAACTACACCATTTACAAAACATATCAGGTCAATGTCATCATCTAAGACTCAATCTTTCAGGGCATGGCTGGTTCCTCCTTGAAGTAATTGCAGTCCATGCAAGCCTGCAAAGCAATAATCTCCAAAATAGCCCTAGGAAGATGCAGTAACAGCTGTCTCCCCCACCAAAAAAAAAAAAAGAAAACATTCATCTTCTTGATCTAGATCCTGCAAAGGGAGGTAAAAACATTTTTAGTCAAATCATTTGACAGAAAATACTTCATGATCAACGGGGCAATGAAATCATAGATAAATCAATCAAATCGACAATGTAATCAATTTGAGAGAGAACATCCCCACCCCATTACAACCTACCCTAACCTGGTCGTAAAAACATTAGCATAAATGGTTGCCACCAATTCCGTGAACGAACAAAAATGGAAAGAACATACACAAGGGGAAATAAACAGTTTTGTCCATTCCATAGAAGGTTAAAGTGGGGTTTCTTAACCTTACCCTTTTTCTTCCAAAAAGTACAACAATAATTAAACGTCATTAAAAGGGATAGTCCACATAATGTAGGGTGAGCCTCCAACAAGTTCAATGAAAAGTTAGGCATGGGGATAAGAGGGAGGATTCAAGTCCTCTCTTCCACATTAGGATAACTACCCAGGGCCAGGGATGTCCAGGTGGTTTTTAAGACATTATCTAGTGCTGTGAGTTACAAGAGTCTAAATAATGTGAAAACTTAAAAACTGAGATGCTGAAAATAGAATATCATTTCCTCATCTCATTTTCTTTCCATACACAGCTCTTTATAATATTTATTGAATTTTCAAACAGTTAATTTGTATGTAAAACAAGAATTGCGCCCCCAGTGAAAATATTACTTACTACTTGGACGTCGGATGTTCCTACAAAACCTGCTGCCACAGTGGCAGCGAAATGCCTTGACTGGATGCTCAACATCGTCAAAATCAATACCATAATCCTGAAACAACCATACCTCACTGATTAAAAAAGGGAGTGGATATAAAATTCTCGAATTTAGCGTTTTCAGAAGCTGCCAAACAAATGAGCTTTCAGCATTCACATTGATTCCTCAAAGAGATTCTCCAAAAAAAAACAAAAACAAAAAAGGAAAAGAAAAAGAGGAATCTTAGAGCAACATGGATGACCCAAGAACAAACCAACTGATAAAAACTTACCCAAGTAAGTTCTTCCATCGCTCGCACCTCTCTTGTAGTGAAAAAAGCAAGCTACATAAATGAATAGATACATTGAGGTTTTAGTCTTCTAATGATTATTAACTCCAGTAACACTTAAATGCAACAGTGTCATGTGAAAGCTCCTGAAATGTCTTACATGATAATAGTGGTGATCGGGAGTTTCTATTTCAACTGGTATCTCAACCATATTTGAATCAAAGCATCTGCCAAAATAGTAATGCTGTTAACCACCATAGTATTGCTACAATTTTAAGATTGGAAAAGAGCAACGAACAGAAACATCTCACAGTAGATACAAACTTTGAAACTGCCAAATCTGTTGACATGTGATACCAGTATAAAAGAACAAAAATAATAATAGCCCATGATGGCGTCAACTAGCCCTGTAAAAAAAAAGTTCCAACAAGAACAAGACTCTGGATAAGTTGGTTATGTACCAACTCTCAATTTAATTATGTTTTCTATAATTCTCAGAAACTATTGGCTACCTCAACACTTCAGCTCAAACATTCTAGGACATACTAAAATTCAAGAATAGAAACACTCCTTTAGCTCATTACCGGAACAAAAGCTAAAAGTCAAAGTGGTATCTAAGTTAAACCCAAACAACGGTACATGTCAAGATACAAAAAGCCTTTACACTGAAACACTGGACATGTAAACATCAGGACATTTCAGAATTTCCAGGGCAAGAACTTTAAATGTGTTGAGCAACAATTAATAACTATCAGGAACACATTGTTGAAGAATGGGAGAATGGAACATGCATAAAATTGCTGTTTAGAATACAGACTTACCTATGATTAATAAACCTCGCCACATTCCCATAAAAAGTTGCATCTAGACACAGGGCTTCTTCATCTTTTAGAACCCTTTCACAACCCCAGTCAGCATCAAGCAGCACGGGATATGAATGCACTTCACCCTTTGGACTTCGTGAAACACGATCAAAGAGCTCAGCATTTGTTAATATTTCACCAACGTATTCGCAAACAAATGCACCTTTTGGCAGATCTTCAAGAGTACGCAACCCCCACCCTTTTCCTTCTGTCATGAACACCTGAAATTTTTGTTTTCATGGTAAACTAAGCGCTGAGCTAATGAACAAGGAAACCGAAAGCAGGCATTTTATGGGGAATTTCTCCAATGCATGAACCCCTACGTCAACCAAAAAATAAAACATACACTAAATCAGCAATTACCTGCAGTTGATGAGTTATCCCTCTCTGAACAACTCTATTTCCACAGCTTTTACTGCAGCCACACTTCCACCAACACTCTTTAATGAACTTCCTCACCAAATGACCCTTACAAGGTTCCACCACATCATCACCATTCTTGGATCTCTCCAATGGGCATTCCTTGCATAAGTATTGGCAGTGCTTTTTAGGGTCACGATTCATAGAAATACACTCGTCAAGAAACTCCTCCTTGACAAGTCCCTCAGATGTGTAAGCAAATTTGGTACCAGTTTCAATTGCACATACACATGGCGTCGCCGATGACAAGCAATCACCAAAACAAGATGAACAACAGTTGTCATCACCAATACGAGCAAGAGAGAAGTTTATGTATGCATTTTGAAAGACAGCATTTTGTGGAATGTAGTGAAAAGATGGCAAGCATGCAATGTTTCCTCTGTCTAATGTAATTTTCACTCTCTCTTGCCCCTTACTTATGTCAAACACATCATGGAGAGACTGGATCTGATCTGGAGTAACTTCCAGCTGCCGAACCACCACCAAACTCTTACAAGTTGCTTCACTAAGTTCATTTTGACCATTATCCACATTCACTTCCCCATTAGCATCTTTTTCAGCTCCAGGAGTGTCATCAGGTGAAGGAAGTGGTAAAACTTTGGGCAAATCACCCACATTGTCTGATTGAGCATTATCTGAAACTCTTCGATAATCGAAATGCATGGGTCCACCTACTAAAGGATCCTGAGAAGGAAATTTACTGAGCAAATCAATTCTTGGCTTCACTTGTACAGTTTTCTCTGATTCATGACATGACTCTGATCCTAGCTCCACAAAGCACTCGCACATATCTTTCATGATTTTCATAACTGAGAAATTTTTATCTAGAATTTTGTATGTCCGGAGACATCTATCCTCCACCATTTTTACCAAATCATCTAGACTAGGAGTACGAAAATCAGGTCCTAATGAAGACATATTGCAGCTTACAGAAATGTTCACCTCTCCTAAGGCTGACGCAGCAACTTGCAGCTGAGAAGTGGATTCATCTGTGATGCTTGTCACATCAGAATTTGTTTTGGTTTCTCTAGAAAATGCTGAAAAGTCATCATTTGTTCTTTTCCTAGCTAGAGGTTCCAATGCTAAGGGTTCAGCACCATTTTGCCGCCCGGAAGAGTTTTTGGGCATGGTAGAATCTTCTGCATTTGATGACTCTGTCGACAGTCGAGGTAAATAGCATCAGGAAGTTAGAGGATGGGTTCAAACTTCCCAAGATTATCTCAAGCTGTAACAGTGGTAATCACTACCTACATTTCTCATGTCCAGGATAAAATCTAACATGTACATTTAAGCTCAAACAAAAATCATAAGGCACGCCACATTATCCATATCCATCAACTGTAGAATCAGGTGCTAATTGTAAATAACTACTTGACTGTGTACTGCAACTTACACTGGGCCTAATTGTAAAACAACTTTAAATCACTTCAGTTCTACGATATATTCATAAAACAAGACCAAAATAGTTAGACATGCAATCACTAAAACTATTGTGAACAAAGGGCGTCAAATATCTGCATGCAACAACGAAAAGAAAATTTGCTACTCCACTTCATGGAATGCTGGTAGAATGCTCAGGGATGAATTAGGACTGATGTATTCTTTAGCTCAGCTGTGGAAGATAAAGACACACCTGGATGGATAACAGCAAGGGGAAGACATTCCGAAATATCACCAGTGAATGGTTCTTCTTTAGGTTCACAATCATTTCTCTGCGAGGATACTGCAGGAGATGATTTCTTAAGCTCCAACCTCCCCTCCCCTGAAGCAAATCTGGGTGAAAGAGTCTCCTTTCCTTTGTTCCTGGAACACATTTGATGGGGAACTATAACCGGGTCCATTTCTTTAGGGATATCTGTTCGGCTTTTGTCAAGGCTTAAAGACTGAGAATTAGAGGTTCTCTCTTGGACAGTGAAGGAATTAGGTGAAACGGGTTGCTTTCCTTTGCTCTTATCAAGTGAATGGGAAGAGCTCTGTAGAGATTCATCCCCATTTCCCCTAATCGATGACACTGAACAAACTTCCTGAGGCTGAAATTCAGGAAGTTCAACTGGCTCGTCTTTGGGCTTTACGAGAGAAGTCCCGACTGAATTTGAAGCTTGATCTGCATATTTTAAGCGTAACCTTTTTAAAGGTCGTCCAGCCTCATCATGATGCAGATCTTCAACCTCCAAAGCTTGTTCTCGCTAGTAAAACAAACAATCAGAAAAGACACATAGACAGAGGGAGAAAAAGAGGAAAAAGCCGTATAATGTTGATCAGGCAAAAGTACAGGCATTATAAAGAAGTATCCATACCTCAGCGATATCCATCTTATTCATATTGTTGGTATTATCCATCTGCTTATTCTTTGATGCCTAATTTATTATAGCCAGCAAAGGTCAAGAAAAAAAAGAACAAAATATAAAGCTGCTGAGAAGAAACAGATTATTACTAGGGAACACGTAAGGAAGAAAAAGAAAGAAGAAAAACTGACACCTCTGCTTCCTCATTTTCAAATATAGCCTCTATCAGAACTCTATAATTTTCCTCTTCAATCGGGGCCCAATTTTTGTCATACGCCTTCAACAAACTCTTCAAAATTGGTTTCACTTTATCTTCAGTAATTCCAAGGTCCTTCATAGCACCAAAGGCTTTTGTCACTCTTGGATTTCTCGGCGCCATTATTAACACCAGTAGATTGTGATGTAGCCTCCCAAAGGTCCAATGTTCCTACATTGTCTTACGCATGTAAGCAAAAGGACAAAAAACAAATACATCACCCATATATTTCTCTACAGCAACGACAACACTCAGATACCAAATGCACAAGAGCAAAGGATGGCAAGAGACACAAACTTGGTTCTTGCTAAACCAATCAAATGGGCTGTTAGATGTTGCTCCACCATATAATGGAACAGTTTTTTATTAAAAAGATAAAAGATTAACCAAAATTCTACGGCAATGTACTCTCAAGAACCTGCCCCCCATTTGAAGGGCAACAACAGCCAACAGGTTAATGATAAAACTACTGTATATTGAAAAGGTAAATGCTGCATAACATGGAACTTGACAATCAAGTAAAATCTTAAGGTGAGGAAAGTACACAAGGGTCCCATACGAATTGACAATAAGCAGTAACCAGGTTACTTCGCTTATACCTAATATTGATCGTTTCCTCAAGTCCTGCTCATTAATTAAAGAATGCTTACTACTAACAGTGGATGATATATTCTACTACTGTAGATTAAAATTGCAGAAGTGAGATTGATCAATTCACTTGCATATTAGACTAAGAACGGATTGCATTAAGCATAAATCATTGTTCTCTATCCTTTACTTCAACCACGTCAAATTATAATTCATGAATTAGGAAGTAGCAGGGATGAATAAATCTCAGTAATTATAACGCACCACACCTGCAATCAAGCTTAGAGTCTGGACAAAGGACCATGAAAATACCCTAGTTTCTCGGATGAACTTGATAAGCAAAAACCACCTGACCCGCCTCGATATGGTCAAACATTCAAGCCCTGAAAAGATACTTAATAAATAAGCAAAAATTCGCAAAAGAAAAACAACCATTTAACCGTAATAACACCGAAAGAAAGTTACCAAACATAAATTCGTAGGCCGACTAGAAAAACCCAAAAAGGAAAAAAGAGAAAGAAAAAGAAAAAGTTTCAATTCTTATTTCGAGAAAGGAGGAAAAATATAAACATTTTCGCACTCCACACGTATCGGCACTTACACAAATGATGAAAAAAACACAATTAAACATCAAATTTAAACCAAGGAAGGGGGGAGAATTAATGCTCCCCTAAACCCAAAAAAAATTCTTGCACATTGGTGACATGCAAAACAATGTCTATAAAAAATTAACCCGCAGTAGATTATTTCTTTACCAAAACAGCAGGTTTGTTTGCAAATTAACTATCAGAAGAAACAAAAAGGGGTGCAAAACCCTAAACAAACTAAAACCAAAGTTCAACAATGTGGACGTAACAAGAGGCATCAAGGACACATATATAATCATATATTAGCCACAAAACACACTCAGATAACTGGAAATGAAGTCCATAAGAATACAAAAACAGGAAGAATATCTAATACTGACTGAAAAACGAACAGGGTACAGAGAACAGAAAATGACGATTTAACAACGAATTCACCAAAAATGCATACCAAATTACACAATATCTAGCGGTGGGGGAGGTGACCGACAGCGAGAGAGAGCGTAGTGGAGAGAGACGTTGAGGCGGAGAAAAACAGGTCTTCGCATGTACTGAGAGTGGGTGAAATCGTGGATACCCAAAAAATGGGGTATTCCACACTAATTTTGTTGCAACGGAGGGAGACGACGGTGCGTACCGAGAGTGAGGAAATGGGCGCGTGCGTAAAGAATGGGGTTTTTTTTTTTATTTCTTTTTTTAGTATCAGGAAGGAATGGGACCCATGTGCTTATAACAGGAACTAGACTACTGGAGTTTCTTTGAAATTCCATTCCATTCCCCCCTCAAATAGAAAGATATTGGGGATTTTGCATTTGCTACCTGAAACCCTAATTTGGCTGATAACCTCGTCGGCGATGCAATCGGTGGGGAATGAAGATAGCTCGGAGAGAATTGGAGGACTTGGCGGAGCCAATTCTGCTGCCTGAGTCTGATTTTGCTTCCCATTCTCTACATAAGCTTGTGTTATGGGAGGAGTGGAACTTCCATTGCTTACATGGGATGAAAAAAAGTGTTTGTGACAATATAAATCTTTCCTCGTCATTGAGAGAGTTGCATCACCGAGATATAGTCAAATTGAATCGGAGTTTCTGGAGCAACTACTTTAAGAACTGTCCCCAACTGGAGATTCTTCAAATTGGAAATTGTTTTGGTTTTCATGCTCTGAAAGTATTAGGATCACATCATAATCTGAAACGGGTTATATCTTGATAAATAAGTTCAAAGAGGAAGATCATCCGATCCGTGCTCCTCGTGAAGCTCTCACACAAACTGAGATCAAAGAAGCACCCAAGCTGGAGTATTTTAGTTACATCTGCGTCTGTGGAGATGATATTATACATACTCTGGATGATATTCAAGTGAATGTTCAAGTAAATGCACCTCATTTGTCTGAAATTTTAGTTTCGGGGTTTAATATCATCAGATCTTTCATTTGGAAATTCATTGATAAAGGATGCTACCTTTATGAAACTTGATAAGACAGCAGGATGAAGTATGATAGACTCGTGAAACTGCTCCAAAGTTTCAACCATTTCAAGGTGGTGAAGTTGTACAATTTTGCACCTCGGGACTTACTTAGTTACTACACTTGTGAGGTCGAATCTGTATCCTCCTCCCCTCTGGGACATCAAGCACTTAATTGTTAGTGCAAATCATACTCGTTGGCCCGGATATATACCAATCAAAGTGGAACTAGTTTGGATGCATGGCTCCTCAACTGGACACTCCGCAATTGCTTTTCAGTTTATGCAAGAGGGATTGTGGAGATTTGGGGGAAATCCATGTTATGTCTTTGGTGCAAAAGGATTCAAGTTGTAGACATATGTGCATTTCAAGGTTTTCTGCCTGAGCTTTTTGGAATGCCTTGGCAAACAAATGAGTTTGTTCTCTTATGTGGGAAGATCTTCACAGTCTAGTGAGTTTGTTCTGCCTGAGGTTTTTGGAATGCCTGCCTCTGTGCACTTATCCTCATAGAGAGTCAAAAATGTTTGTTGTATTTCTCTCTGTTGGTGAATTTAGAAGAAGAGAGCGATTAAGCTGTCATGGTGATTAATTGTACGACTCCGTTATAGTAAAGAGGTCTTCTAATGTCGGATTTAGTATTCGATTTTTTTGTAACTTGAGGTAAAAACAATCAGCTACGGTTCTTTTAGCATCAGTAATACAATGCCGATGATTGCCTATTTGTAAATGAGGCTATTGGTATCCAGAATTATATACGTACATGTGATTGATTTGGACAATGATTTGATGTTATGATGTGTTCATGTGAACATCAATATAGCAGAATCAAACGTCCGTCTAATTAGTGATCAACTCGAATATTCAATTTTCAATACAATTTGGTGGTTTCAAGACTGAACTATATAAATTATGATACCAAATCTTCGTACATTGACAGTCGGTCAAAACCGAACAATGGCTAACCATTTAGACGACCTCTTACCTGTTTTGAGAGGTTTTTTTTTTTTTCTTTTTTTGGGTACATTGAAATGTAACAAGTCATTGTTTCGGTTAATCATAATTCCAAATGAACTGGGCAACTAAAATAATTGAACAGTTTTGTTACTTGAACCAAATAAATTAATTCAACACTTTTACCTTTCGAACTAAACTAGCTCTCCTTGTTATTATTCCTACTACTATGAGAGGACCACATGCGTTTCGACGTTAATGTTTGGTTATTCCGCGTGATTTTGATTCCTTTTCCAAAAATCATCTAGGTTAGAAACAATGAAATAGTACTCAATTTGTTCTGTAAAAAAAAAAAAAAATAGTCCACTTATAATTTTAAAAATTATACATGTTACAAATTAGTGAATTACAATGTAAACAAGTTTCTTTTTCGAACGAAATGAATAATATAATAGTCCTAACAGTGATGTGCGATTTATTCATTGACTACATTTGAAAACATAATTATGTGCCTTACACAATCTCACACCAAATCTCTCCGATCTTTCTTTTGCGATATCAGTAATTTGTGTTATTTCGTAGACACGAATACACCTTTACATTTTGTCAAGGCAATTTGTTACATTGCGCCACTAATAACAATCAAAATACTTATTGAAAAATTCACATTATAAATTGTATTATATAAAATATAAATAGCATAACTATAAGAATTCAAAAAATCCGATTAAGATCGATATATCTGTAGTAGTGATAGAGCTAGGATCAGGGCAACGATAAGAACAAGAAGAAGCATAAGATGCTCTGATTGTGGGATGGATGAATGCATGCATTCTGCGTGTCCTGCACAGAAAAATTGTACCACACCATCTTTTGACAGTTTGACCACCCGCCCGTTCCATTTTTGCACCGGTTTTATTGACAGGCGCGTACCCCCTATTCTTTATTATTCTACATTTATTTATACTATTTTTCGTTGGCTCAACGGCACATTCCACAAGTTCCATTTTTTTTTTATTTTTTTGAAATAATGTCACATATTGCAGCAATACACCAATACATTAATTAAAGTATTATTAAACATCATTAATCAATAATCAACATCGAGTGTTTGAATCCCATATTAGACATATAGTGCAGTTTTTAATTTTTTAGATAACTATTTCGTGTATCATTCAAACGAAGTATTTATAATTCAATAATAACAGGCCGACCCAGAATACTGAGGAGAAAAAGAGTAAAATATCAAATCTAGCATACTATGTAAATTTTTGAATCGAAAGAAGTTACTAATCAAAAACTTAACGCGTAAGATTTTAGTCAAAATCCCACTTTCACCTTTATAATCAGTAGCTCCAAGAAACACACAAAAACAAAACAGATCTACTCTCTCCATTCACAAATAAATGTCGTTGGAGGAAAACCCAAATATTCCAAAATAGATGTCGTTCTCACAAATCGAGGCATATTTTGTCAATTTTTTCCAATATCACCCTTACATTAGAAATTGTTGTGATGTTTAATGTAGAATTGTATTAGAAGTGAATTTTATTGGGACTACAATTGAATTAAGAATAAATGAGGGTATTATAGTATTTTAACAAGATAATTATTGACTCCTTAAATTTTGTGAAATCTCTCCAGCGACATCTATTTGTGAATGGAGGGAGTACATCCCAATCACACACACACACTACACCTTTTCAAATTTAGGATGGCTAATTGCATATAATTTCAGTCAAATATTGTAATAATAAATTACTTTTACCGTCTGCCGACTTTGGAAACAAGTAAATAAACATACTAGTACGAAATGAAGGTCCCAAAAAAAGCAACCTAAAAAAAAACACGTTAATTTCTCCAAAAACCTTTTTTAAGGCTTTTTCTTACTACTACTACAGTCTGTACTCTGTACAATTATTTAAAGGACAAGAAACAGAAAAATTCACACAACTCTCTCCTATCTCAATCAATTTACTTATTATATTTTCATTTTGTTTCGTTTCTACTAGTCCTTCCCGAGTTCTTCAACCTTTTCATCATCAATTTGACTAACAACAAATCGAAAATTATTAGAAAACCACTAAAACCCTCTCCCCCTGCAAAAGTTTGCAAACCCCCATAGAAAATCCTACTTGAAAGTTGAAATGGTTTGACATTTTTTTTTTGTTTGATCATCTCTCACAATCTTACAAAAAAATTATGGGTAAGAGTAATCATCAAATGACAACGCCGAAGCCATTTTTTGTCATCTTCCTCCTCTTGCTATGTTTCTTCTTCGCAAATTTTGGGTTCTCCGCTGACTACACAACCTTGGTTTACAAAGGCTGTGCTGACCAGAAATTCCAAGACCCATCTGGAGCTTCCTCCCAATCCCTCCAAAACCTCTTCGACAGCCTCACTTCCCAATCCTCGTCGGCGAAATTCTACAAAACCGGCGCCGGTCAAGGTCAATCGGCCATCAATGGGCTCTTCCAATGCAGGGGCGACCTCTCCAACGACGATTGCAACAACTGCGTCGGAAAAATCCCCGGCATGGCCCGGAGGCTGTGCGGCGAGGCTATTGCCGTCAGGGTTCAGTTGACCGGGTGCTATTTAAGCTACGAGGTGGCCGGGTTCAAGCAGGCCGGAACCACCGAGTTGCTGTTCAAGATTTGTGGGTCGACTCAGGCGAGTGGGGCTGGGTTTTCGGACAGATTGGACACCGCTCTTGGGGAGATCGCCAAAGGGGTTTCCGGGAATGGGAACGGGTTTTACGCCGGTGGGTATCAATCGGTTTATGTGTTGGGTCAGTGTGAAGGCGATTTGGCAAATGACAACTGTGTGGACTGTGTGAAAACCGCCAGCCAGCGGGCTAAAAGTGAATGCGGCAATTCACTTTCGGCTCAGATATATCTCCAGCAGTGCTATATCAGTTACACTTATTACCCCAATGGTGTTCCCGGTTCAACATCATCACCCTCATCATCGTCATCATCAAGTAAGCTCATTTATCCGGTTAATTATATGATAAAATGATAATGTTCAAGTATAATCCCAAAATCAGCATAGATGATTGGTTCGATGTCCCTTTCGAAATCCTTAAATAGACTTGGTAATTTTTGTTGAAATTGAGTCGAAATTTGAAGTTTGGTTGATGAGTTTGACTGGTTGTAGGGACAGGGGTAAACACACAGAAAACTGTTGCTATCGTCTTGGGTGGCCTTGTTGGAGTTGGGCTAGTAGCTGCTTGCTTGTTGTTTACCAGATCAGCACTAAAGAAACAGGGTCGATCCAAACATGGAGGTTCGCTTCATTATCTCACCTTCTTAATTTGATTGTGTTCAAGATGATTGTTTTCGTGGTCATTTGGAAAAGTGTTAAGTCATTGCAATTTGCAATTTGATCTATATTATTGCAGGGTACTGAAGATGAGAAGCAAAAGACATACTGGCAAAGTGAAAGATTAAGGTGGTGGCTTTAGGAAAAGATGAAACAAAATGTAAAGCTAAAAAAGACAGGAAAACAAAAAAAAAGGAGGATATTCATTTGGGGAATTGTAAAGGGAAAGCATTAAGCAAATGGTGGTGGGAACAGGGAGTTTTTTTCCTTCTTCTCCAAGTTTAGGTTTTTTAGGTTTCTTACCTAGATGGATTGTTGCTCCTTGTTTAAATTATAGGCAGTTGTCATTATCTCCAATGTTTATATAGCCTACTAGCAGTACTAATACTCTCCCTCTTCTTAGTCTTGGTCAAATTATATGCTAGCAGTTCATGTAGTAATCCTTAGTCCTCAGTTAGGCATTGGTTCTGGTTTGTTGATCACGATATTCTGCTAATCTGATTGTTATTGAATCAATTATTAGTCTGGAAAAGTGGTTCCTGTTCAAGTTTCCAAAAAGAGCTGAGTGTGTTCTCCACTTTGCACAAAGAAGGATTTGATTTGGGTCTAGTTTGCAAAAAGAAAAGCAGAACAAATTATAGAATATATTACTTTGTCAAGATCTTCGTTTTTTGGCTTCTTGCTTTCCAGGGGTTTTAGAAGAACCGGCAAAATTGTGTGTGTAGTTTTCATGAATTATTCGCTTATGTGCTTTTCGTCCTTGCTGTTTTAACTATCTCAAAGACAAACACCCGAAAATGAAACTTACACACCTTTGTGAATTTGATCGTTGCAAGTCCTTGACCTTCATGATATAGTATGTATTGATTTCAAAACGTGGGAAGGGATCCGCGCAAATAAAGGTGATTCCTTTCTTTCTTTTTCGGTTAGGAGCGTTTCCAAGGTTAAAATAAAAATCTATGTGCGACAAATTGTACATACATGTGTGTCCTTTGAGATTCCGGCACCTCAGCATCTTTATTTTTATTTTCTTTCGTCTGATCATTAAAGGCTTGAAATTCTTGCATTTGCCACATTTGAACCTCCACCAGGGGGATTTCAATAGTCAAGTAAGTAATTCATTTTTTCTCTTTTATCCATAAAAACTCACAACTAGTTTTGCTTACCATCATTGAGCTCTTTTGCAAACTCTTCCGGGATGGAAATAGCAATGAACCCTTGCATGTCTAAGAAAGAAGCATAGGAAATTAAAGAGTTCAGACGGAGCAAGATTGTCAAGTTCATCGTCTACAGCTTTGTTGCTGACTAAAAATGCTAACATGCTACAGAGCTGCCGGCGCTGAATCGAATCTGTAATCCAAAAATTTGGACTTTGCGCTCTACCGATCAGGTCTTTCAATAACATACCCGGGAACTATATATACCTTCCTCATCTAAATACTCACACCATCTTCAAACAAGAATCATGTTTGTTAAACCATTTCGGTTCCATGAACAACGACCCAGGGGCTAGTTGTTCAACATATCAGTAAAATCCCTCAACATTTCATACTACATACCAATTTTTCTGATCTGGGCATGTGGTTAATTGGCAATTGCTTTTATTCTCCTACTGTAACATTTAATGGAGTTACGTATCACATATTCTATCACCAATTCATCAACAATGTTTAAAATCCCCCGCAATCATAATCTAAAATATTAATACAGAGATACAGTTAGCACAGATGCAACTATTTTCTCATATCCAAACATTGTTTTTTATCAAACTTGGTACAAAATGTTTCAAGCGACAAATTATGTACTTCAGCAAAATCACATCAACGCGAGCAAATATTGGTGAGTCTACATAGATGCAGTGCATGTTTGACCAAAGGCATAACCTCATCAACCACAACATTAGCGGCATAGTAGTCAATAGAGTACATTTGGGAGCCTACTTATGTTTTGGGTCAGAGTAGAGAATTGACTTTGCTCGTGTAACACTGTAACATGCCATTCAAGTCAAACATGATATGGAAATCGGAGATTCAAATGAAATTGAAACCTCAAAAACCTTCAAGATTCAAGAAACCAGAGGGCAATCTCTCGTCAGACGCGTCAAATTACAATCCTAAGAACACCATCTCTAGTGGAATTACAGCAGATACGATTCCATTCATTAGGCAGATAATGCAATAAAAAAACTCATCTAAGAAGTAGTTGTGTCTTTATTGGCAATAGTCAGATTCATACAGATGTACTGAGATGAAAAACACTTGACCAGATGTCTAGCAAATAGCCAAGGCAACAAAGTGAAAATGAACAACAAAAAAATGCAGTGCGCAGCTAAAAGACATTCTTTTCTTATTAATAGATTTGAGCAGAACAGAGAGATGGTTCTAATTAGAATATTCATGACAAAACATCTAAAGGGGAACAAACCAGGAATCAAGATAACTTTTAATTGCAAACTTGCCCACATACACTTGATGACAAAGTCAAATTACCTGTTTTCACTTGAACTAATCTTAGGATACCTATAAAGAATGCAGTTAATTGTGATGAGGGGTAGTCTTCTTCATGCAAGCAGCAATCTTACAATCAGAATGGTGAAATATGGGCAATGTATCTTTCTACATACACATGCAAAACGATAACATCTATCCACTACCACACAATTGAATACAAAATCCATCTCAGAGAAGTTCGTATAAGGTTTTCTATGGTATCATATCCAATTATAACAACTGAAAGATGCTAGGTTCTCAATGTGGCTCGATCCTCAATCAAATGGAGTCCTAACTCCTAATCTACCACATCTATCCACGACCACACAATTGAATACAAAATCCATCTCAGAGAAGTTCGTAGATGGTTTTCCGCGGTCATCACAGCCAATTTTAACAACTGAAAGATGCTAGAACAAGTTCTCAATGTGGCTTGATCCTCAACCTAATCGAGTCCTAACTCCTGGTCTATAGTTGAACATTCTGCAGAACAAAAAAAATATTTTCGGCCATAGCATGTTTACTTTTAGTAATGCAGGCTAAAAGCGAACTGACAAAAGATATATGAAAGAAGCGAATTTTTCTGAAGTTAGTACTAATAGTACATAACAGATCAATTATTGATAAGTACTAAAACTCCATCCACAGCACAGTAAATAAACCCTAATTCAACAAATTTCTAAAGCATTGTTCTTACAATACATTAAGCACAATAGAAAACTCAATTCAATGCAAATCCAGCTTTTTGTGTAGAAACCCTGAGAACGGAATCTTCGTCCTTTTTCTAAACCAAAATTAAGCATTGACCAACGACAGTTTTGGCAGACTAAACCTCGATAGCCCAAAATGCTTACTTTTGAGGACCAGAGATAGCAGGAGGGGCACCGAGTAAACTAGCCTGCTGCATCTCAAGATCGCTGAGCTGCTGGTCGCGGTCCATCACGATAATGAGCGGAACGACCAGGACGATGAAGGTGGTGCCGGCGATCCAGGCAGCCTTCCCTGTGCTCTTCAGAAGCTTCTTAGCAACAAAGGAAGCGTCGGAAGCTACACGCTTACCTTTGTACACAATCGGAGATTCAGAAAACGACGACGTCACTCGGGATAACACTCCGCCGCTCTTCCCGGCGGCCCCTCGCCCCGGAAGTGAGACACCACCTGCCCTAGCCGACATTGATCTACAAACGTAGGGTAATTGATGAAATCAGACAGCAAAGAAGCCGAGTCGAAGTCGGCGGAGGGCTTTGATGGATAGATTGTGTCCGAGCTGATGAGAATTGTGGGAGAATTTCAAGGGTCTTTGGGGTTTTAGGGTATCTCTTCTTCCGCTGCTTCTGGTTGTTATACCCTTGTGACTGGTTGTTAGATTTTCACCTCGTAACTAGTTGTTATTGCGAGAAGTCTACCACCTTTTTAAATATATAGTAATTCTGCTACCAACTTTTCTTTCTTTCCCCCCCTCTTCCATGGTATTGAATTTGGTTGCTTTAGACTTTAGTTAAAACTTCAAACTTCAAAGTTTCGACCATTCAACACAATCTAACCAAATTTGCTTTTAGTTTTTATGTTTTATTCTTTTGTTTTGTGAAAAGGATCTGCAAATTATTTCCATCTAGTATGAGCTAGGAACCTTACAAGAAAGGAATTCTAATACGTGAAGTAGCAATTAGAATAATGCCGAATACATTATTAGTATTGATTATATGTGGGAATATATTTTATTTTTTCTTTTGTTCTATTGTGTACTCTTAACATATATACAATATCATGTCAGCGTATGAACAAATATATCAATTTTATGATTGTAATATTATAATTATGTACGGGTGGTAAAAATGTCGAAGTGGAGTTTCATGTTTTCTAATTTGTCAATAGGAACCTCCCAATTTGATAAGTTAGTCTTCATCGGGTCACGCATCGAAGCTGCATATTAGTTTGATTTTAGTAAAGAGTGGTAACACATGCATGGGAAATTTGACAAAGAAAATTTATAATTAATTAGGTGGATGAATTTTAATTATCCCTTAACCCTTATACATGTATAAATCTCTAAAGAAAAATGTATATGAATGAACGATTATAATTCATTCCCTATAAGATTTTTCTGAACGAATCATTATCCTTTAATAAAAATAGAAGAGTCGCGAGTATATGTCCCCGTGTCTTTTGCCCCTAATTCTTTATTAATCTCGTTTAACATCATTAAAAAAAATAAAAATCAATCATTCATAGGAATAGATACCTGTTTAAGGTAATCTCTAATGGTCAAGTTATCTATTGAGATGATAATACTCATTTATTTTGCAAAAATAAGATATAATTTTCTTCTTTTTTTTTTCTCTTTTTTTAAAGCGATCAATAGTGGCTCTCCACTTACTTCCGCGCGTGATTCGAACCTGTGACCTATTGGAAACAGGGAAGACATCTTACCACTAAACTGCTCATAGATATAATTTTCTTTTTTACAAAGGATGGATCGATGAACAATGAATTTTTAAGGGACATAGAAGGAGATTGATATATATATATATATATATATATGTTTGCAATCAATTCTTTTTGTTCGCAGACGAGGTGGGAGAATTCACATAATTTAGTCTATAATACATGTCGATGTAAGAGTATATTTACTACTCCCTTCGTCCCACAAAAATTGACCACATTGAGTTTTAAGCTTTGTACTGTTTTTAGTAAAAATTTAAAAATTCAACGTGGACTATTTTCTTGGGACGGAGGGAAGACTATTTAATATACACGCACCTTTTATTTTTTTTCTTTTGTTATAATACACACAAACTTAGGAGGCGTTTGTTCTGTTATCTGAAACGGATTCAGGGAACGGATTTGAATACTGACGGATTGGATCGGAACTCGCATGGATTGATGGATTCGGAGTACTCATGAAATATATAATGCTCATGGATTCGAATGAGGTAAATCTCGAGAGGGCCAAAAGCCCAATAGGAAGGTTTCGATTGTAACCCAACAACGCAGCCCAATATAAAGCGTCCTATATCTGCATAAATGATTAAATGTATTGGACCGTACCCTTATTAAAGCCCTATAGTACATACCCTAACCCACCTCACCCGTAGCCCGTGAGACGGTCCATTTTATTCCCCTTTTCCCCTTCCCTGATTTTCGTCCACAAACGAGAAAAGCCGGTGGCGGTAGAAACTCGAAACCAAAATACGCAAAAACTCGAAAAAACCTCCAAAATTTATCGCCCTTCTCACAACTAGCCAAAGCCTCTCGAATCTTTAATCACTTCCGTCTCTGCCGTCGCCGTTCAATAGGTTCGTTTTTGTTCCCTAAGTTTTACTCTCTGTTTCATCGAACCGCCCAAGTTTTAGGATTACTTTTTTTTTTTTTTGAATTTTTTGATGATATTATTGGGGAACTGCAATTGTTATGGCTTAAAAATTATTTTAATCCTTATATGTTGTGTAGTTTCTGTAATTTATGTTTTCTTGCATTTAGCTTCAGAAAAGCTGATTTGCCCGTGTTGCCTTTGTGTGGTGGTATTTGCATTGCGTTAGTTTTTAGCTAGGGTTTTATGAGGGAAGCCCATGTGATTTTCGGTCTTATAGGTTTTCCTGTTCATTTATTTGATTATTATTGAACCCGCCCAGAGTTGGCGTTAATCTGTGAAGACTTATAGCTCGACAGAGTCTGGAGAGAGAATTGTATTTTTATGCTTTGATTATTTGTTTATATAGTGAATAAAAAAACTATTTGATTAATGTTATTGTACCGTTTTTCTTTTTTTGATTCTTTACAGGGAAAAGTGAAAACCTGAGTAAGGGATCTGTTGTAAGATAATTTAATCTCAAATGATATGTTTGTTTAAACGTCAGATTATTTTTGGTTATTCTCATTTAAATGGTAATATGTTCAATGTATTGGTTTTGTTCCCGGAGCAGAAACAAACAGCAAAAACTACGTGTTGACTATTACTAAAGGGGAAAATATGATAAAGGAACTCATTGAAGTGGAATGACTAGAAGTGATCAGATGTGTCTTGCACTTGCTTGTTTTTTTTTTTCAGTGTGTGAGGGATTAATCATGCTCTTTATGGCTTGGAAAAAGTAACTATTGGCCGAATTGAAGTTCGAGTACTTCAGATAAGCATACCTGATGTTTCTTGTGATGGTAGATGTAGATGTTTCTAAACGCAGGAATCTCATTTTATTTTTTCTACAATTTGTGATCTTTGTTTTTTCATTTTTGGTTGTAGGCACTGCTACATTTCATTGCATTTTGAACTGTTTAGTTTCTTAATCAGACGTGTAAACGTTTATTTTTCTGTATAATATCTAGAGATGAAGCGTTGTGTACATGATGCAGGGTGCTATTAGAGCCGTACACCTGTTTTGTTGCTATGGCAGATAGCGAGACTTCTGTAGCTCAAGCATCGTCTGTCGCTGCATATGTCTCAGATGGCTATCCTTCTGCTGTTTCCACTGATGCCAATGATAAGCATGTGGAGGGTTTGGTTTCATCAGGTGCAGCAACTGCTGTTACCGCTGAAGTAACTGATATGGTTACTGATGCTTCACAGCAGACATTGGATACTGCTCTGAGTAATAACGCCAGCATGCAACTTCCTGGAGCAGCAGATTCATCTCAATTAGCTATGAATGGGGATAATGCCAATGAAGCGGGGAATGGTGCATCTACTGTTGCTGAGAATGGGATTACTTTAGAAAGTGCGCATGGTTCTTCTGCTGCCCATCAGTTTGATGGTTCTGGTATGTCTCTCTTAAAATGGATGAAACCACTTTTCGACTTTTATGGTGCCAGATTGCACTAGAATATTCCACTTTCTTGTTGAGATTTACTATATTAGATGTCCGCTGCATGGTTTACTTTTATTAGATTTGGATATGGAGTATGTTAAGTATCTTGCCAAATATAGGTATCCTTTAAAGTAGTTGTTTGCCTCTGCAATCTCTCCTGCAGAAATCAATAGTGGAGATATTGATGTGCCCTTTGTATTGATTCTCCTAGTCAAGTTTAGGTAACTGGTAAAAATATTGTTGTTAATCTGATTTTCTAAGTTATCGAGGATAAAAAAATCTTGTTAGTGTTTAATGATTGCTTATGTTTTGAGTTGTAGGATGTTTGGTCTCTGCTTTGACTAATTTGGATGTAGCATATTGCATTGATTCATTGAGGATAGATAAGGTTTAAAGGTTTAACAACTTTACAGTTTATGTGGTTCAAATCAATTGTGGAGTATGCAGTTCTCTTTCCTGGTTGAATTTGTGGTGATTTGTTATGAGGGCACTGTTTTATCATTCTTCTGTCATTTTGGTTACTAGTATACTGCTATCAAACTGATTGACATTGTTATCTCATGAATCCTCTGTGTGTGTTTTTCCGCCTGCAAGGCCCTATGTTGGTTGCTTAGTGTCTCGTCTTATTGACGTGCCTCTTTTAATATATGTTTTCAGCGTTATCGACAGAGGAAGAAAGGTTATGGAGCATTGTCAGAGCTAATTCTTTAGACTTTACCGCCTGGACTGCCCTTATAGACGAAACGGAGAGAATGTCCGAGGTATCGTTGAAGTGTGTTTTCATCCTCCCTCTTATGGGGGTTTTTACCCTTTTTAACAGTGTAATTCGTTATTTAATGTGCATGTTGTTGTAGGAATGTCATGGTACAATACTTTTAGGCCGCTGATCATTTTATCTCTTAAAATGACTTATTTTGGGTATTTTTTTGTGTTCTTGACATATCATTTTTGTGGAACAATTTGCTTGTTGTCGGAGAAATTTCAAGGTATAATACTTCTTGTTTGGTGATCTTGTCCATCATAAAGTGACTTCTTTCCGGGGCTTTATCCTTATTTCTAATGCATGTAGACTGGGAACTAATCTTTTACTGAATGAGAAGTGATGAATTAGAACACTTTAAAGAACGTCAGACTAGCCTCTTTGATCACAATGCATTGTCAATCACACAAGTTCTTGTTTGGATGCAGTTTTATGACTTCACACTTTGTTACTTTTATTTTCCATTGTTCAAGTAGTACAGTATCAGTTGTTTTCTATCCCATATTGTTGGGAATGTTTACGTTTGAGGATAACTTTGACCTTCTGATCTGAACATTCATATTTACAGGGTAATATTGGGAAGATCCGAATAGTATATGATGCTTTCTTGGCTGAATTCCCTCTGTGTTATGGCTATTGGAAGAAATATGCAGATCACGAAGCACGACTTGGTTCCATGGATAAAGTTGTGGAGGTTTATGAACGAGCTGTTCAAGGTGTAACATATTCTGTTGACATGTGGTTGAATTACTGTGTTTTTGCCATAAGCACTTACGGCGATCCAGACACTATCAGAAGGTAACTGCAGTTTATAGGTTCATCTGTTGTAGTATTACCGTTGTGAATGATCAGTCCATTATTGATCATTGCTGCATGTTTTAAGTGGTATTTCATTGTGCTCTGACCTGATTTTAGTATTTTTGCAACAGCAATACTCCCATTTGTGGCGTAAGGTTTGTTGGGATGCACTTCAGATATATGGCTCTTCTGATGTGCAGTTCCCTAATTTCTAGCCTTTCTTTAGCGTTCCATTCTATTTTGTGCCCTCATCTACACTTCCTTATTTTACCCATCCTTAGAGCTCAGTCATAGTCCATCTAGTTGAAATATTTGCTGTAATAACCTTGGCACTTGGGGTGCATCACTATTCGAATTGCCGCTGAGAAGATCTCATGAAGGCCAAGATGGCCACTGTTACTGCTCCATTTGACGGACCTTGTATGATTGTTATGAGGAAGGTATTTGGAAGTGTCAAGTGTTCTTTGAGTGAATTCCTGCTTCGGCCTTCTTGTTAGTGCTATTGTAGTGCATTGTTTGGATCTGACAGTATGTTGTATCTGTATTTAGCCTATAACAATATTTTGATTCTTTGTGGTGCAGGCTATTTGAAAGAGGATTAGAATATGTTGGGACAGATTATCTCTCTTTTCCACTGTGGGACAAATATATTGAATACGAGTACACACAGCAAGACTGGCCCCGGGTTGCAATGCTGTACTCGCGCGTCTTGGAGAACCCAAATCAGCAGCTGGATCGTTATTTTGAAGGGTAACTTTTTAGTTCTGAAATCTTGTTTTTGTTTTCATGTGTGTGAAACGTGAGCATCTCTTTATTTGCGGTCCACAAGGTCTCTGGCGAATTGCATATTTTTCTCTATTATTGTGAATATTTTTTTCCTATTTATTTTCTTAATTAATGCATTTTGTCAAAAGCTTATTAGTTTCTTTTTGGCTAATTTGTTCATGTTGTTTGAGTTTCAGAATATTATTTAAAAATATTTGATTTATATGAAATCCCTGTTTTGAACGAGTGTGACGTCAATAGAAGAATCCATGTTTGAAAAAGCTTGACGGCAATATAGGAAGCCGTAATTGAACAAGCTTGATGGCAATCTAAGAACTATATACTGATCTCAGATAGTGGGATGGAGGCTCAGTTGTTGTTCTGTTTGTTGGGATGGAGGCTCAGTTGCTGTTTGTTTGTTGGTCTTCTTCATGTTTGAGTTGCTTCTTCTTCTTCTTCTTCTTCTTCTTCTTCTTCTGCCTTCTTTTCTTTTTTTTTTTTTTTTTTCGTTTTGTTGTTTGATTGAGTAAAACGGTTATTGAGTGTGTTGTTTTGAGGCATGCTTTTAGGGTGATAATGAAGGTGATTAATGTGGAAGTATAGCGGAAGTAACAGATAATTTCCTCTTTTGTATGCCCTTCTGAACCTGTTCATTTGTACTTATCTTTTTGTTCATATAAAGTGTTCCCACATATTGATCAGTAAAGCATGAATGATGTTTCGGCTGTTTTATAATATTTTCATTACAATGTCAGCTTGTTTTTTCAGTCACTAAGTATAGTGGTTTAAAAAGTCTTTTTCCCTGCACTTCCGATGTCCCCTTTTTTATGGATACACTAGTAGTCCCATTTCATTATCAGTAGCTGTGCGTGTTTTCAGAAGACCTTCAGTTTGTCTACCTTAGATTGTGTATCTATGTGGTATGCCCCTCTTCACGATCATGTGAAGTTTGTACCTTCTCTCGCTCGAAAAATTGTATAAACAAGGGATTAGGACTGACCCATCTCATTTGTTGCTTGCATAGTGAATTGTCTGATGTAATAGTCATTATCGTAACATTTTGCAATTTTTAATGCAGCACTTCTCCTTATTTCTTCTTGATTATGGCCGGTGGAGGTTACTGTGCTGATGTGTCTTTTTGTGGCCTTTTGAGTTAGGACTCTGGGAAACAGCCGATTTAGGATGTAGTACGTTTAAAGTGTATTTTTGCATTTGCAACTTGCATGTACTGGTCCTGAAGCAGTCGAAATCTGATATTTGTGTCAATATTTTTGCAGTTTCAAGGAGCTAGTTGCTAGTCGGCCCCTCTCAGAGCTGCAGACGGCTGAGGAAGCTGCTGCAGTTATTCAAAATTCTGAAGCTGGTAATGAAGTTGAGGGTGAGATTCGCCCTGATGATGTGGATCAGTCTTCCAAACCCTTAAGTTCCAGCTTACAAGATGCTGAGCAGTTGGAGAAGTATATTGCCGTTAGGGAAGAGGCGTATAAGAAAGCTAAAGAGTTTGATTCTAAGATCATTGGTTTTGAAACAGCTATTCGAAGGCCATATTTTCATGTGAAGCCCCTCCATATTGCGGAGCTTGAAAATTGGCATAGTTATCTTGATTTCATTGAAGGAGTGAATGACCTCAATAAGGTATTTCTAATTAGTTTCTATTAGATGAATTTGAGTTCTTATTAGTTTGTAGCTTTAGTTGGCCTTGTTATATATTGACTTACAGTTTAAAAAAACTCTGCGGCATGATATGCCTTATTGGCTATTGGATGAAGCATCTTTTTAAACGGGATATTGAACTTGCGCTAAAGCATGGGCCTTCCATTTGCTTTCTTTAAGGCTAAGTACTTCAAACCCTCATTTGTGAGTCGACGTGGTTCATCATGTATTATTGGTAAAGCATAATTGTTAAATTTCCAATGTTATGCATGCAGGTCTCTTCTTGTCTTCCTAACCATCTATTGATCAGGACTCGGAGTGCCCTTTCTTTCATATGAAGGGGCCTCCCTGTTTCAGAGAGGAGTATTTCTCTTGCAAATTTTTATTCTATTTTTGTTTTTGTTTATCCCATGTTTTCCTTAACTTTGGGGTGTATAATTTATTCATCAATCGGCAATTATCTTTGTGGCAGGTAGTAAAGTTGTATGAGAGATGTTTAATAGCCTGTGCTAACTATCCTGAGTACTGGATCCGATATGTCCTTTGCATGGAAGCCAGTGGAAGCATGGATCTTGCCGATAACGCTCTTGCACGGGCCACTCAAGTCTTTGTAAAGGTATTTTGAATTCTGTAGGAAGGATGTTTTGTTGTTTTTTTCCCCTTAAAAAATTATTTATTTTGTAACATTCTTTGACTTGATCTTATTGAAGAAAAGTGGAAGTTCACTGTTGTTTTCAATTAAGATAGATACTTTTGTGTAAGACATTTTTTCTCAAGGCTTTTTTGGACTTGTGGTCCTTTCTTTTTAATCCCTATTCTTTATTTATATTGGATCATTTACTAGAGATTCTTGGAGTTAGTTGCTTCTATTTCTTTCTACTACTTTTTTTCTGTCCTCAGAGCACATGCTAGGTTTTGATATAAAATGCATATATGTAGGTTTCGTTTTTGGAGCGGTCTCTGTAGATATGTGTTTCCATTATTAGATTTATTATGGTTAATTGTCCTTGATTTTGCGCAGAGGCAACCGGAGATTCACCTCTTTGCAGCTCGATTCCGAGAGCAGCATGCGGATATTGAAGGAGCTCGTGCTGCATACCAACTTGTACATACTGAAATTTCACCGGGGCTTTTGGAAGCAATTGTGAAGCATGCAAATATGGAGCATCGCTTAGTAAGTTTCAGCCCTGCAAGTATCATCTGACTGCTTTTAAAAGTACTACGTAATGATTTTGTTTGTCTGTCAACTTTACAGGGGAAAATGGAGGACGCTTGTTCATTGTATGAACAGGCCATTGCAATTGAGAAGGGGAAAGAGCATTCACAAACGCTACCAGTGTTATTTGCTCAGTACTCTCGGTTTCTGTTCTTGGTATGCAGATTTCTTTTACTACAACATTCATTCTTTTGTATAGTTGGATTTGAGGTGTTAAACTTGAAAAGGATGATAACTCCTGCTTGTGTAGAAACAAAGTTAAAATACAGTTTTCTGTGGGTGATGTTATATATTCAGTCAGTTGCATTGGAACATACCTCATGATATGGATTCCTGAAATTCGTGGAGCCTACTGATTTACTTCTGCTCAAGATATCAGTTGTTTTATATTTTATTCCACTGAATGTTTATTTTTCCCTGTTGAAGGTTTCTGGTAATGTGGAGAAAACCAGAGAGATCTTTGATCAAGCAGTTGAGAATTCTCAGTTGTCAAAGTCACTTCTTGAGGTTAGTTCTCTCTCTCTCTCTCTCTCTCTCACACACACACACACACCCCCAAAACACACACACACACAGAGCTTAGCATTGTGGGAACTACTCTGTTTCTAGATTGCTTTTTGTTCGAAGCAGAGAACTGTTATTAACTTTTTCCTTTTGTCCTTTGCCAGGCTTTGATTCACTTTGAATCTGTTCAATCCCTTCCAAAACGGATTGAGTATTTGGACTCATTGGTCAATAAGTTTATTGTTCCATCTGCTGATAACCCAAATGTTGCAAGCATTGCTGAGAGAGAGGAGTTATCTAGCATTTTCTTAGAGGTAGGTTTCAGATAATCATTGGTTTCACTTTGTGTTAATTTTTCTCATTGCATTATTTATTGATACATGCCAATTACTTCTTTCATAGTTTCTGGACCTTTTTGGAGATGCGCAATCTATTAAGAAGGCTGATGAACGGCATGCCAAGCTTTTCTTACCTCACAAGAGTGCACCAGAGTCGAAAAAACGTCATGCAGAGGATTATTTAATTTCTGACAAAAACAAGGTAGCCAAGTCTGGTCTTCCTTCATCTGCTGTGTCAGTAATGGGTGCTTACGGTAGTACACAGAACCAGTGGCCAGCAAATTATGGTGTGTCTCAAGGTTGGCCTCCGGCTGCCCAAGGCCAACCACAACAGTACCCTGCTTATGTCCAACAGGTAGGTATTATTGTCAAAATGGTTTCTCCCTTTAGAAACTGGGGTTCATGCACATCATTGTTGGATTGTTCACCTGTTTTATAACTCTTTTAGTTTGTCATTTTGGGGGTACTGATTATAGTTTTGATTTCTCTGTTTCAGCCTGCATATGGTACGTATGGTACTTATGGAACTAGCTATCCACAGCAACAAGTTCCTGCACCAGTGCCACAAACTGCTGCTTACGGTGCTTATCCTTCCACATACCCTGCACAGGTCAGCTAATGTCTAAAGTCTAGTTACATTTCATGAAAAGTTCCATGTCTTCTTTCTTTTTATGGATGAAGATCGAAGACTTTGGCGTTATTATTACTCGTATTAATTTTTCCATTTATAATTGTTGAATCTCAAGGCTCCTAGAACCTATTTTGCGAGCAACTTTGTTTATGTGTCTGTTGAAGTTTTCTTTTTATTGAAAGGCAGTTTGTTACTTGATCAGAAAAGAATTCTGATAAGTTTATAGATTGAGGCGTTGCCATTTGGGGGATTTTCAGTAGAAAACATATTTTTTTTCTTGAAGCACATTTGAGATCCTTTGTTGAATGGAACGTGTGGTTTTGAGAAATACTAATTTGGAAACCCATGTAAAGAAATTGTCTTCCTTGTTGTCTGATATACTTTTTTTATTCTAATTCTCAGCAGGCGTTTGCTCAACAAAGTTACCCGCAAGCAGCTACTGCTCCAACTTTGACTCCACCGGCTCAGCAGCCTAGTGCTGTTCCTCCTGCAGCGTATTATGGCACTAGTTATTACTGAAATCCAAAGAGTATGTTGATCAATTTTTGTTGCCAGTTTATTGCCTGCAGAAATTCAGAGTGAGGAGCTTTTTTAATGCATAGTTTCGGCAAGACTAGTTACTGAGTAGGAAAGCTTCTTTTCAGTATGCTCTAACTTCTCTCAATCAGGTCTAATTCCATGTGGACTTGGAATTGTATTTGCCTAGGATTTGTTTACGTTTTTGATTGTGTAACACACTTGGGAGCGATTACTTTTCCCTCTTTTTTGTTTAGTAGATTACCCTGTTGAGTAGGAAAGCTTTACAGTGTACTCTTTAACTCTTAAGTCTTAACTTCTCATTCGTGTCTATTCGATTTGGGCTTTATCTGTAATTGAAATTGTGGTGCTATCTTGCTTGACATTAGTAGCATTAGTTTTGTGGAGTCGAGAAACCGATGATTGGTATCGTATAACTCTATTTTCAAAAATGGATGGAAATTTTTTTTATCTAATTCACTGGATTAATATATTCTGTAAACATGAAAAATTATTGATTCTCATTAACCCGTCAAAACAAAGGTTTAATCCATTCCTGATTGCACGCTAATTTTCTCTTAGTTATGATGTATTCCCTTCGGTCCTTATTATAAGGTATTTTGATTTTTTTTAGGTTTCACGTAGTATATATTTTTAATTAACAAAAATTTTTTATTTATTTTCGTATTCGTATATGGTTTCACCTAGTATATATTTTTTATTGGCAAAATATATTTTCGTATTCGTTGTATTCTCTTGACATAATTTTAAGATCTTTTTTGTCGATTAAAAAAACGTATTAGTTGAAACTTAAGACAAATCAAAATGTTTTACGTTAAGTACCTGAGGGAGTAATTGCCAAATGTCATATAGGAAAAAATATTCCGAAATACAAACCATTGTTCAAATCGAACGCCTAAAAGAAGAAAAAGAAGAAGAAGAAGAAGAAAGAAATGAGGTTACATTAATTTTTGCAGTACGTGAATAATCAATGTTTAGGATATCTTCTAGAATATTTAGTAGTCAATGAAGGAGCTTCTTCAGAGGAATATATAGGTAAGTAAATCCATCACTTTGGAACCACCAATGGTTAGTGTTTAATAAAATACTAAAACATGTTAAATTTTACCAACCATCAATAATTAATAATATTAAATTTCCAGATCTTCTCAAATAATGATAAACTTCGTTATAAATATGCTACAAACCTCCTTACTCTTGGACATCAACAAATTCCATCCACAACAAGAATTGCTAAGGAGGGTAGAGATTCTTTTTTTAAACAAAATTGAGATGGCAAAATTTTTCATTGTATTGCTAGCTCTTATGGCCTTGGGTCTTGCTCCTGGTATGGTTTTTCTTTCGCATTACTAAAAAATTGCACTTTACCATGGATTTATATTGTTGATTTCAACTAAAATTATTTGTTTTCTTTCTCTTTTGATTTTTACAGTGGAGAAAATGGTTCCTATAGTACATGCCGACAATATTTGCCAGAAAAATATTCCGGCAGAATGTAAAGTTACCAGTCCGGCCATCTGTTTGAACGTTTGCGTACCTCAAGTCCCATCAGGAAGTCTTCAAAATTTTAAATGTGAAGTTCAAGGTTCTCAGAGCAATTGTATATGCTCTTATCATTGTTAGAGATATGAATTGAAATTCAATTCTTTAAAAAAAAAAATCTTTTTTGGTAGACTTTCATAATGATTTTATTCTAATTAAAATAATTGACATCACGATTTCTTTACATGTAGCTTATCAATTTATTCCAACTAAACATTATCATCATGAACATCACTTTCTATTATTGTCATCAATGATAAAAATAGCTAAGAGATTACGTGAAATTCCGCATCTTATATGTCTAAATCAATAATTTAAAGCCAAAAGGTATCATTGTGATTTGTGGCACACTCATTCCAAAACTTGCGATAAAGTTCATCACTCAAGAACGGGTTCCAGAATAGATGTTGAATTGTGTGATTATTGTGAAGGTGCAAAACTCACTGTTTAGGAGCAAAAAAAAAAAACAAGTGAATGTAAAATATTTTTAGGCCAATGAAATAGTAATTATCCGCCCATATAAACATTTTGAATTTTTTGTTGTTAAAATTGTACGTATAATAATTTTTATATCATTATACAATGATATACTACCTCCATTCAAAAAAAATAGTTTACATTGAGCTTTCAAATTTATACTAAAAACAGTATAAAATTTAAAATTCAATATGAATTATTTTTATAAGACGGAGGGAGTACTATTTAGCCCCTTCATTCTTTTGCAAGTCAACGGTCCTCCTGAAACTACAAACCCTAATTGTATATGTGCCGACGACCAAGATTTCAAGGAACCCTGTTAGACTCTCATGCATGTTCATGACCTCCAAATCCCTTGAAAGCTGAAAAACCAAATCCAAGGAGTATTTGGTTACTACATTACTACATATGTAAGCTCTAAATTTAAATCTTCCATAGCGATGATAATTATTATTAATTTTTCTGTTGGCTCCAAACCTCATCGACTGCAATTCACTCATTGCGGGAGATAAATAGGATGTCAAAGTAATTAGCCAAGAAAATAAAAGCAAAAATTGTAAAAGAAAGAAAAAAAAAAAACAAAAGAAAGCCGATTGTCGAGACAATAAAATTATTTTTCTGGTCAATTTGAGTTCAACATTTTTCATTTTGGGTGGTTGGATATTTCCATTTTTGGTTAAAGTGCGATCTGCGACCAAGGTAATTTTCCGTTCGGATTGTGTATGTGGGGGGAAAAAAAACTCATTAATTGTATGCATGGCTCTCAACACCAATGCTACCAATTCCATTTCCGCAGTAACTGGTAATTCATCGCTTCTTTATTTAACTTTTTACTAGATGGATTAGACGCGTGAAGGGCGTTACGTATAATACTATAATATAAATTATATAAAAGAATAAAATTTAATAATTAAAAAATATCAGTTACATATTGTCTTTTACACTATCTACCAAATATTAATGATTAAATAATTTTAATGATAGTAATATGATCATTATAAAAACAAAATGAATTAGCTAAAGCGTATTACTTTTGAATTTCAACAGAGTAAAGCACAATATCAGGATTGTGAAACAAAGATCATGTAAAGTGAGAAATAAAATAAAATCAAATGTATTATCTTAAAATAAAGAACAACCAAAATAAGAAGAAAAAATCTAAAACAAAAATTAAATTGTGGAAGAAAAATATGAAAATGAACAACGAAAGACCTCTAATAAACTTGAGATAGAGAGATAAAAAAACAACGACTTAGAAAGAAAGGAGTAGTAAAATTAACAAAATTATAATTATATATAGGTGATGCATGACTTTTAATTTTTTTTATTTATTGAACAATTTAAAATATCATTAATGAACCTTTTAAATTCAAAAAAGAGATGGAAAGAAGAAAAGACAAAATATAGAGTGGCTAGAAATTTAGGATCACCGAAACCTTTTTTTAACTGATCAAATTCACCTAATAATGAGAATTAATTTTTCTGTAGTCTTAATAATAATAATAATAATAATAATAATAAAAGAAGAAATTACTAAAAGTAATATTAAAGATTCACTATATTGTTAACAATAATTAATTATGAAGTAATCATCTAAGAGTAGTGAGGATCAAAAAGAAAACAAAGAGACATAATTAATCATGAGTAGTGGAAATGAAAATGAAATCAAAGAGACATAACCGTTTGAGAACGGAAAAAAAAAATATAAATGAACTTGATAATTATATTTAAAGAGTACTACCAAATTTAATCTTACATTCAGCAATTATAATATATGTTAATAACACATTGATAGGACTATGAAAATAATTATATTAAACGTACTTCATTTTTGAAATTGCGCTACGTGGACATTGGACAGTATGTTTGTACTCTTTGTGTTCTAAGATAATAGTTCGATTTGAATTTCACTTTTAGTTCAATTCATAGTAAAAATGAAAAGAATCGTTCCCCGGGGAAGGAGTAATATTTTGTCTTATACCTAAATTTCAAGTAGTGTAAAATATAAGTGTTTTTTTTTTTTTCCTAGCAAGATGAAATTTGTAAACTTTTTAACAACACCTCAATAATAAAGTTTGCCTAGACGAAATCCGGACGTATAATTCAATTGATTCTCGGAATGGTGGTGAACTTTTGTGTTGTTGGTCTCCGGTGGTGTAAAGCCCAAAAGGCTATGCCGGTGGAAGTACCAACTGGTGGTATTAGTGGTTACTGTAGGAGAGAGAAAGAACCAACAAAGCCTCCTCTCTCTCTTCTCTCTGTCTTTCTCTCCTCCTCTCTACCCGAACCTCTCCCACCAACAACAACCTCTCCTCTCCCAATGGTGGATGGTGGAGGTCAATTTTTTTAGTTTTAATTTTAGTTTTTTTTTTCATTGGCTAGTCTCCTCCTCGTAGGAGCTTTTGCTCTTCCATTTTTTGAAGTATTGCTTCTCTCATTTTGAGAGATTTGTAGATCTGATGAACGGGAGAAGATTCAAAATTGATGGAAGGAAAGAAGATATACATGGAGTCTGAAGAATAACAAAGGAAGATCTATTATAGATATAAGTCTTATAGGTGTCTTTTATCTGAGATTTCTATATTTAGATCCAAATCTGCAGTGTAAGTTAGGTCGTGAATAGTTGGTATTTCTTTGTAATATTGATTTTTATTGTATACTTCTATTGACTGTGATATTTTCTCTCTGTAATCAGTGTTGTTGTTACAACTTAGCTCAAATTAGTTAAGTCTAGAGTTGACTAGGTTTGACAGGAATGCTATATTATTTTTAGCTCAACCAATGGTTGTTGTAGCTCAACCTTGTGTATTACTCACTATTTTCTTAATATATTATGATTATCACTTGTGAAAAAAAAAGGTATTAGTGGTTGCTGTGGAGAAGATTCGTACAAATATTTTTCCTATCTACCTCGTCTTGAATGACATTTTTCATTATGTCAACGGCGAGCTCATCAGCCAATTTCTTGCTTCCCAATCACTAGTAGTCTATCAACAGAGTTACAGAGGACTTGACATTTTATTTCATACAATCTTAAAAAAAAATTCACTTTGTTATACAGTTTTGGCTTATAAATATTGTAAACTAATTTTTTTAGAGTAAAGAGATTAGCCTTTATATATCAATGTGTTTAGCAATTATCATACAAATTAATTGATACAAATTTAGAGCCATTCGCAACTACTGCCAGTGAGTGCAGATGATCGATGATCATATATATCTTTTTCTTCTTCTTTTTTCTTTTTCTTTTTTTGTTAACAAAGATTGATTTTTTATTCCATATGAATGAGAGAGGAGAGCTCAAAACTTTAATTAATTTTTAAGTATCTTGAGAGTTTTGATTTTTATTTTTCTGATACGAAAAGGTGCTTGTAACACATAAAACCTTGAGCCAACTGTTACAATTTTTCTTTGCACTAAAATTGTGGTTTCAATTAATGAGATGGGCACAATAGCAATTTCTTCATTCTTTTTTTTTTCTTTGCAAAGAGAAGCAATACTCTCATGGATATTAAGGTAACTAATGTTTTCTTCATTTGTAATGTTCACAATATATTTTCAAAATTGAGATTCTAATAAAATTTTCACTTTATAGTAAGCAATCCTATAGGATTCGCACTACAATTACCACTGATTAGTTTTTAACAATTAATCATATTTTGTAAATTTAACCAACCCACTAATCATAATATTATATTTTCAAGATCTTCTCATTAAATGAAAACATCACTATAAATAAGCTAAAACCTCTATATATTGGTCATCACTACCAGCAAATTAAAACAAGAAAAAGAAAAAAAAATTCTCAGTGATACAATAGCTTCTAAAATGGCAAAGTTCTTCATTGTGTTCGTAGCTCTTATTACTCTCACTCTTACACCTGGTATAGTACATTATTCCTTTTACATTAACGATTTGATGTATCAAGAAATTTTAATCATTAACTTTTTAAACTAATATTGTTTTTATTAATCTTTTTTGGTTATGACAGTGGAGAAGATGGTTCCTTTGGTCCAAGCTGACAATCTTTGCCAGAAAAGTGCTCCGGGAGAATGTGATGTTACAACTCCGACCAACTGTTTGAATGTTTGTTTACCATTAGTCCCATCAGAAAGTCTTCAGACGTTCAAATGTGAAGTTCAAGGTGACCAGAGGACTTGCGTTTGCATTTATCACTGTTAGAGAAAAAAAAATCAATATTGTATTTTTTCACGAAGAATAATCTCGAATAAATGAAGCCACACTTTTACAAAATATAATGAATCATATTTTATTGAGTATTTTGTATTTCAAACCGAGTTTTAAATTCTGTTATCCCTTTTACCCTATTAAAGCAGAAGACATGAAGCTTATGTGGCAACTATGTATGCATCTGTTTTGGCTCCAATGCACCATATTTCAGATTTCAGAAGTCTTTTTGCCACGTGTAAGTCTCTTTTAATTAGAAGCTATATAATTTTTTTTTTAAAAAAAAACACATGTTTTACTACAAATAAGGATCAGTTACATTTCAAACGAATGGATATATTAATTCAAATTCAAATGTCCAATCGTATAGTTTTGCAGGCTTAATATAAACAAAAAATAAAAATACCTAAATCCAACAATTAAGAATAATGCCTTATAAACTAATTATTTATTATTCCCTTATAACCTCAGATTTATAAGTATATTTTTTTAAACCCCAAATCATAGCATAAATGATATATATGCCAAATTAATTCCTCAAAAAATAGTAATTCAATTAGATTTTAACAAAATAGTAATTTAGAGGGGGCCAAGCATCTAGTCAATATTATATATACAACAACATATCCTATATAAGCATGCTCCATGAGAGATGGTACAGATTAATATCATGATGATTTTCAAATTAATTGTCAGATTATTATGGAGATCTACAAAATTTAGGGTCACTGTTAATAAATAAAACAACAAACAGCCCCATGCCTCCATCTACTCTTATTTTGGAATTCTCATCCATATTATCATTCAAAAAAAGAAAATCTCTTTAGTATATACACCAACACGACCTAAATTTGGGCCTTCATGCATCCCAAATAGTCCAACCACTCACAAATCATAATTACAGAAAACAATTGTGTCTATGGACAGTTAAAAAAGCAAGAAGTCAATATTCATCACTAGGAGTCAAAGGAACCCAATTTTATATTCTAGAAACTCCTCATCGCGATTCGAATGGTTTGAAAGATGGGATTAGTAAAATTTATAAATCCAAAAATATAATGAACCCAATTAATCAATTATGGTGTCCTCTACATAAACAAGTATGGTAAAAATTTGAGGCTCTTTGGAGATTGATTTAAATGCAAGCAATTCATGTTATGCAATGTATTCCCATGTAAATTTAACAGGCAGCTGCTCCTTTTTTTTAACCGTACAGTAAAATTAGAAAAACATTTCAGCTTTTTAACATCATTACAGAATCCAATGAATTTTCTCTAATTGGCAAACAACCCACAGACAGTCACAGTCTTCTCTTTCTCTCTCTCACACACACACACACTGACGCGATCTGATGAGATCAGGACCCTACATCCATTACAAATTAGCTCGATCTTTCTCCCAAATCAACGGTTCTTCTTCATTCCAACGAAACCACAACTCCCATTTCAACGGCCAGGATTTAAGAAGCTCTGTACACCGCCATATACACAAAACTTTACCCTTCCTTCTCTCTCTCTCTCTGAGCGCATGAATTCACCAGTGACAGAGAGTACTAAAATACTGTAAGTGCTGAAATTCAAGGCGCTCTATTTCTTTTCTGTATAAAGTTTATTTAAACCTACGCTAAAAGGAAGAAAGAAAAAACCTAAAAAAAAAAATAAAAATACAGATCTATACAAATTCAAAATCTTCGTCATTTGAACATTCTGATCGCTGTGTTTCTTTTTTGGTGTGTGATTTTCTGCGAATCTCATTTGACTGTGATTATCTCGCCTGAGTACTGGCGGGTAAGCAGAGACCGATAATCGTGTTGTGTTACTATTTAATCGTATTCTGGTTACTTCAATTTAGGTCTGTTAGGGGTTTTGGCGATCTACATAGGGTTTAAGAGTTTTTTTTTTTTTTTTTGGATTAATAGTAGCGCGGAAAGAGTTGGAGGAATGGCTAATTCGTTCGCTAGTCCAGTCGACGCGACTCAGGTAATTGCAAACAGAGTTTTTTTTTTTTTTCTTTCTTTTGTCTTTTTAGTTTCTCGTTTCGGAAAATCTCTGTTTTTGTATTGAAGGTTTGGTTTGTTTTGCTGTGGGTAGGTTGGGTCTTTCTTCGTTCAACAGTATTATCAGATTCTGCAGCAGCAACCTGATCATGCCTATCGCTTTTACACCGATGCCAGCTCTGTTATTAGAGTTGACGGAGATGTCACTCAATCCGCTTCCACTGTGATGGTAATTTTTTTTTCTTTCGTTCTTTTCCTAATGATTTTATCTTAATCGTGGGATTGGCCTGTGTAGTTCCTGAATTTTCTTTTGATGTCGGAGATTGATCTGGTTCGATCGCCTGAGAATATGAATTAGTTGCAAGGGCGTGTATACATTTATGGTTTTCTTAAACTGTTTTTGGAAGTTTTGAATTTCTTAAACAGAACTCGTGCAATGCCTTCTGAGGTTGTGATGTGGGATTTCACTTTATTTCTTAAACCATTACTTCTTCTAACTTTTTGAAGTGAAGCCTTTGAGTTATCCAAAGAGATCCCCGCTTTTGAATATCTAAGTCTGTGTTTCCGACATCATTGTGTGTGTCTTCCATCTCCAGTTGTTGTATCTTAGGAACGTGCATTGTCTGTTGCTTTTTTTTTCCTCCAGGATATTCATGAACTTGTATTATCCATGAATTTCGCTGCTATCGAGGTCAAGACACTTCATTCCCTTGATTCTTGGAATCGTGGTGTCATTGTGGTAGTCTCGGGTAATGTGAAGTCCAAGGAAGGTAGCAACGGCTGGAGGAAGTTCGTGCAAACATTTTTTCTAGCACCCCAGGAAAATGGTTTCTTTGTCCTAAACGACATTTTTCACTATGTCAATGAAGAAGTCAACAGCCAACCCCCTGCTCCTGAAACACCAGTAGGCCATCAGCCGACAGCACCAGTTATTGAGAATGAACTTGAATCTCAAGCGACTAGTTCTATTCCTATCCATGAGCAACCAGGTATCTCAACTGATTGATTGGATTCTCAATGAGGCAGGATTGTTGAAAATGATTCGACTTATATTCTTAATGAGTTTAGAATTAATTTGTTACCTCTTATGTAAAGGTAGTAATTCTTAGCAAAGAGTAGCATTAATCTTCTGTATTTTGTGAAGATGCTACAAGCTCACCGAATTTATTTCTTTGAACAAATTTGTTTGGTCATATTCTGTTGTTCAAAGGCATGTGCTACATTCACATATCTGACTGCGCTCCCCTTTGAATTTCTCTCCTGAAATTTTGAGAAGCAATGAGAAATATGACTATACCCGTTCCCTTATCAAGGTTGATTTCCTTTAGGATGCAATATTCATAATGTTTCAATGTCAGTTTTCTTTGTGTTTTATGGTGTCAATGGATATCATTTTTACAAATCTTAACCTTGCAGTGTCGGACTATCCCTTAGAGGCAAAGGACAGAGAGTATGTAACCGAGGTTCATGTAGAAAGTCCGGTTGAAGATTACAACTTTCAACCAAATGAGCCAGAGCTGAATCATAAAACTAAAACACTAGAGGAAGAGACTCCGGTGGAGGTCCCCCTGCCCTTTCGACAAACTGAGGATGATCCAGCACAAGTGTCTTTGCCTCCTGTTGAGGAACCTGTTGTAGAAGCTCCGAAGATCTTCTCTTATGCATCTGCAGTATGCACCTTTCTGTCACCCTTAAATTTAAATTTACCTGTAAATAACTGCACGTGCCTTAAGTTGTTTTCTTTGGTTGTTATCATGGTTCTAATTTAGAGAATTTGACCCCTACCTTTAATTTCTATGAAAATGATTAACAAGAGAAGTGAACACGAATTGTGGTCTTAAATTAATATTACGTAGAACGGTTTGTTTTCTGTAGATATTAAATCCAATGTAACATAAGGATTACAAATTCTTTTTTTATACTTTATCATTTCTGTTAGTTTTCTTCACATTTTCAAGTGTACAACTTAGGAATTAGAAGAGTTAGCGTGGTCATTCATATGTAGGTTTAGTTTTGTAATTTATTCTCTTTCCCCTTAATTCCTCTCAATGCCCTTTCATGGACGTACATGTCCATTTTATAGATGTGAAATCCAATTTATTTCCTCTCTTCGAGGATTACTAAAACTTGTTGAAAAAATCTGTAGTTGCGAGCTCCAAAGGGAAATACAGCACCGACGGCTAGCATTCAGCAATCTTTTTATAAAAAGCCATCACATCCGGTCGTGCAACAAGCAGTTCCTGCCACAAAGCCATCACAGCCAGCCTTGCAACAGTCAGCTCCTGCCACATCCGTTGGATCTGATGGCCGTGAAGATGTTGAGGAAACTTCACAGCTGGAAGAGGGTAAATCTTGTCCTACGAGACTTGTATAAGCCTATTTTAATTTTATTAAAGAGGTTTCTGATTGTTCTTTAATCACTAACTTATTGTCATGTTTCTTCTCAACCTTTTCCCCCTATCTATGTGACTATGTGTACGAGAAAGGAATTATCTTTTCTTTTTCCCCCAATGTGTTGTTTGTCAGGAATGCTGTCTTTTGTAGCTATCAGTGTTCATGAGGAAATGATTGACCATTGTAGAATCTGTTGTGCTGTCTTTATTTGCTGTGTTAATTAATCCACCCTTCCAATTCATTTTGCTGATTTCTTTACCAAAGCACAAAACTCTAAACTTTAATTTTCTCAACATTCAGGCTCAAAATACATAGAAGTATCAATCCTTGATTACATTTTCACGAAGGATTTTTTGATTTTTTAAATGGAGAAGCCATGGTTTTTCATGATGAGGATCCATCCAAGTAATTACTGACAAGATGGAGTAGGGTCATAATACTTCGTTCCTATTTCACTTGACATAATTTGGTATCTTGTGGTATACTGGTCGTTGACCTCAATTCATCTTTCCCATTCAACAATAGAATTAACATTTGTGGTTTCTGCTGTGCTGCAAGATTATGTATCTAAGAATCATTAAAGTACTTCTAGATACTAAGCCTACCTTCCTTTCAGGAAAATCAAAATCTATCTATGTGAGGAACTTGCGTCCTGGCATTTCTACCTTTGAAGTCCTGGAAGAGTTCAAGATTTTTGGGAGCATAAAGCCAGATGGGGTCTTTGTTAACAATCGCCCGGTAATTTTTCTCCTTGTTAGTTTTAGTCTTTACATTTCCTGTTTCCTTTTGACCTTATTTTCCTCAAATAAACCTCTTTTGTTCATTAATGTGCATGTTTTTAATTCCAAATTGTTTTTTGGTTGCAGGAAATTGGTGTTTGCTCTGCTTTCATTGAGTTTGATGATATTGAAAGTGCACAAAAGGCTGTTGAGGTATGTGGATTGTTGTTGAGTTCCTGATAGATTTCAGTCTTCAAACATCCAAAGAATATGTAGCCTGTTTCTTTTGGTCGTGTTAGCTGACACACCTTGTTCTAGGTCTCTACCTTACCCGAACCACTTAGAAACTTTTGCTCATTACAACTGCTCCTCCATTCTTTTTGCCTGAACTTCTATGAACTTTGTGGAGTTTCAGGTTATATATGTAAGCTTTAAAATGCGATCCCGGGGGGAGGGTGGGGGTGTTCATTCATTAATTTCCATTTCTTACAATTATTTAAACTGTTTGAGGATGGCTAAGTGTGCTGGTCCAACATATTGCTTTGACTTCCTTGTTGGGTACTGCATACTTCAGATGGGGTCTGTTTCTGTGTTCAGCCTGGTAATATTATTTCTGTGAGTTGCAAAAGAAATTCCTGTTAATGAGAATAGAACTTTGATACATATCCAAATGTAAATCATCTGCCGACCTTATATGCAGTTCTTGTCATCCTCCTATGTATTATTAACATCAATTTGAATTTCTTTTCTAGGCTTCACCAGTAAAGATTGATAATCGGAAAGCATATGTTGAATTTAGAAGAACGACCAACAACAGTACTTCTCGTGGAGGAAGTAAGTTGCTCCGACTCTCGGCTTTTGATCCCACTTGGAATTTAGAAATAAATATTTCCTGACTGTATATCTTTTGCTAGTGATAATTACTCAATTTCCTCATCATGAACATTCACGTATTGCTGTTCTGAATGTTTTTTTAGGAACCGGACGAGGTAGAGGGCGGCTGCCTGGCGGGGCAAACTATTCGCAGGGGAGGCAATCGGGCCGCTATTGACAACGAGGAGAGGAAAATGATATCTGCCTTTCTTGTGAGATGTCGCAGGCTGGAGTTGGGTAAATTTGCTCGGCTTTAATATGCATTTCCTGGCTGCACCAAATAGAGATAAAGTTCCTCGTTTTACAAAATAGGATTTGGTTCATTGACGATGTATTTTGTTCAAAAGGTCTTCATATGAATGCACTTGAAGACATATTTTTTGGTTATTGTCCACCTGTTTTTGGTTTCATTTCTCTTGAGAGTTCCTTGGGTAGTTCTTTCAAGAGAAATCAAATGCATTCCCCGCATTTGGGAGTTTAGAGATTACATATACCGTTTCCACTAGAGTTTTCAAGAAGTGATTTCTTTGTTATGCTTGAATGGCTCTCAGTCTACGGACATGTTTACATTTCCTGGTATTTCCATCAGTTTTAGTTCATCACTTTCTGACACAATCGCTTCTAGAAGGTCATCTTTAATACTACAATTTGCTTGGATCTTCAACAGTTACACCAGTAGTTTAGTGTTTGGAGAAAGAAAATTGAATGATTTGTCTTCCCCATCCAATCACCTAAGCTATCTACAGGCTATGCTATATCTCTGTGGGACCTAAAATGACTGCTTACTGATAATCGCAAACTGTGTCGAAACACAGTGCCATGAATTGCAAACTATCAATCTATGCAGCTACACCCTCTTGGAGAAATGGCACAATGGGCCGCTCCATAGGACCTTCAGATGGCGAGTAATCTTCATCTTCGTCGCCGGTTTCCCATAGAAAACAAGCATAGGCAGCTTGAACGTGGCTGTTAACACCAAAAAAAAGAGTCTAATTAGATCATTGCCTGATTGTTATTCCGATTGATCGTAATGGCATTCCAACATAAACGGGATGATTAAGAGCGTAAAAGAATGGTCAGAAATGAAGTTAAGACCTGTCTTCCCCTGCAGCATGAACTGCTCGTTCGAAGTAGTCTTTGGCTCTATGGCTATCATGATAGAGCTCCCATACCAATTTGGCATACTGACACAGAACTTCACCATCCGTTGGATCTGCCAAAATTGCTCGGCCATAATACTCCTCTGCACTTGGAAGATCCTTCTTTGTCTGCAACAAAGAAAAAGGATGTTTCAGTTGATCAATCTGTTATACAGGTCTCAGCATGAATGTCTTATAAAGCAAAAATATGGCGAAGTTACCTGATGCAAGAATTGAGCATAATTCCTCAAGCAGAGAGAGTTGTTGGGATCTTCATTCAACATGTTCTTGTAATGCTCTTCCATCATAAAGCTATTGCCGTCAGCTCCATCTCCTCCGCCAAAGGTTACCGGTGTATAACCTTGCCCCCCACCACCGTTACCGCCATTGATATGGCCTCCAATGTCAACTAAATTAAACTCAGAAATCCCAAGCCCTCTTGCAAGATGCATCTCCATCTCCACTGTTCCTGCCCTTCCAAATCCTAAATTAGGTCCAAATCCAGTTGCTGCATAATCATTAGTCCTGTTGTCTCCCTCAAAGCAAAAACTCTCCATACCAGCAGAAGCATCACAAAATGCATCGGTTTCATGATTCTCCTTCATTTCTTCATCTGGGTACTCTTCATCCTCCTCATCTTCGCTGTCCTCATCGTATTCACTGCTATTTAAGGAAGAATTATGGTATGAGAAAGAAGGGATTACTTCCAAAGTGGAGCAATGGTGTGGTCTGCGAGAGAGCTTCTTGTTGGGGATTGAAAAAGTGAAATCATCAACGTAATTAGAGGTGGCGGCTCCGGCTAGTGCCTCCAGATTCCCTTCCGATTGAGCTCTTCGGAATCCGCCTGAAACAAGACTGTTTCCAGAGGAGAACCCTTCAGAAACTGAAGGAGAGATTGGGGAGGAATTACTGTATAAAGATGCAGTAAATCCATGTCCAACGGGCTTGTTATAGCTGATTTTACTGCAGCAATTCGAAGCAGCATGTTCAGGGGTAGTGATGTTTGGCACTTCGGAACTGGAGAATCTTCTGCTGTTGTTGGGAGTTTCAGAGAAAGATGACAGCAATGAACCAAGAACTGGTGTTGAAGAACTCCTCAATAGCATCTTTTTTCCCCTTCCTTCAAAAGGAACGATTTGCTTCTAGTTTCTGTGAAGAAGAAAAACCGGAAAAAAAAAGGAGAAAATACTGATGCAAATTAGTTGAGGATTACTGGTGGGGTGGGTGGTTGGTTCATAACTTCATATCAATATGTATCATTCATATGCATATCGTGATTATTCAAGCTATCTTTTTTCAGGCAAAAGGCAAAAAAGTTTGAAATACACACAGAAACGATAAAATACTAGTGGTGCCAATTGCAAAAGATGCAAAATCTATCCCTGTCAATTCTAAATCACTGTTGAAGATGATAGATACAGGACCTTCTCAAGTACAGGAGGAAAGAAAAGAAAGAAAACAGAGTGAATTTGATGTAGTAATAGCAAAAAGTTTCGATCATATCAAATCAAAAGGGAAGATTGAGCAACAGAGAGTTAAGTGGAAAGAAGGGTTGGACAATGAAGTTACCTTTTTTGGTGTGATATGATCTAATCGGAGGGTTTGGTTTTGGTCTTCTTCTTCTTGTTCTTTTTCGAAGCGTAAGAGCAATGGCGATTGGCTGCAGAAAAAGCAAAGAGGGATTCAAGTTTCAACCTTGTCTCACCACCAGCCACCAAACGCTCATAATTGTCTGCTGAATCTGAGATATATAAATACATACTACATGCATTGTGATGGACAGACCAGACGAAAAATAATAATGAAATTATGGGGAAATATTGTGGGAATAGAAAAAGATATTTTGGAGGAATTTAGTACTCCATTAGTGCATTTATTGTATTTAGTTACCTTAGCTATGTGGTGGAGGATGCGTCAAATCTTTTTGTTTAGTTGGTTTTTGCTGAGCGCTTTTACTATTAAAAGAAACGTATCGATTTTATAATTAACTAACAGAGTGATTTCAGATACCGAATGTTTAATATGTAAAAAAAAAAGGAAAATAAAATAATAGAGGGTTTGTACTTGGCTATGAAATTTTGTAAGAAAGTGGAGCAGGGGGGAAAGGTCAAACAAATGGGAATATAGCATATGCTCCGTTGGTTGATACATCAATAATAAGCTCCACCACGTGGAAATGTGAACGAGTGGAGGACATGTTGGATTCGGGGACTCGCCATTTTGACGCTTCTTGGTCATCATGAATTTAACCAAGAAACCAAATTGGTTTTTGGACTTTAACGGCGAAATTACAGATTCATGGCCCAATTGTCTGTGACCGTGCATTCCGTTCTTCCAGATGACATGGAAAATATGATTTTGGATACATCAACTCTGAGATAATTCTAAGTGAATTAATCGAACTTGGTGGTTTAGGTTTAATGTTTCTACCCTTTTCTTTTTTTAGCTCTTACGTACTACATTTTACCTTAAGGTCCATATTTATTTTCACTATAGAAAAAGCTTGATTCCCATGTGGATCTAATTCAGACATACCGAATTGAGAGCGATAATTTTGGCCTTTGTATAGGTGCAATTCTCATTTCATGTTAACGTTGTCCCATGCATTTGTAACACAAATTCTGACGCATAAAATACGTTAGTCATTGTGGAAATTGGTCTAGCAAACCAGACCAAATGTACAAAAAGCATAGTTGATAAATATAGAAAGAGCTTTCCCAATCCATGGCGCGCGTAAGTTGCGATGTCTTCGTCTTCGCTGTTCACGCGAGGAAAGTACACTACAACTGGGAGGTGCAAAAATATCACACACGTGAAATGTTCATTTATTTATTTCCGTGTTTTTTTTTAATGAGGTAGGGGTTACACGGTCTTTATTTTGCTCAAATTCCAGCCGGACACGTATAGGCGCCACCCCAGATTTGATGTAAATTACTCCCCCGTTCCATAATTATTGTCCACTTTGTCCAAGAAATTTTATCCCAAAATTATTGTTCAATTTGACTTTTTATGGATCAAGTTACACATTTGTCCTTAGTAAAAAACATTATCCATAAAATCTTAGTGGTTAAACAATTACTTATGTAGGGGTATATCCGGTTGTTTAAGGTAAAATATAATTATGTTTGACCAAAAATAAAATCTTTCATTTTAGTAAAACTGGACAATTATTATGGGATGGAGGGAGTATAATTTTTCCAAAAAGAACAAAGATTTGATGTCACTTCTGCGCTTTTTCTTTCGGTTTCGATTTCAATTTCGATTAATACGTTGACATTTTACATGTGGGTCAAAACCTTTTCCCTCCCTCTCTCCACTTGCTAGCTATAGAACTATCCCTGCAGGACTAGAAATGTCCGGAGGAGTCGATGAACCTCCTTGCCGTCAACCGTTTTTTCTTCTTATTAATATATATGAAGATAGTGTCTAAATTCGATTTTCTTTCTGTTGTAGCTATGGCGCTAATTTGCAAACATGTTTAAGATGTTTTATTCATCCAATTAGTCCAAAATTAAAAAGAAATCGTTTCCAAAACTTTGTTTTCCTTCTTTTTTATATTATACTACTTACATATATTTCAGAAAAGCATATATTATCAAATGTCAACTCGTAGAGTTAAAGTTCTGATCTTTTCACAGGTACGACGATCGTTTATTTCCACTATCACGCCACACATTTGGCGGTTGTGATGGTGTGTATTTGCGACTTGTCGGCTTGGTGAATGGTTGCAAATTGCAACACGGAAAGGGACTAAAAAGCAAATTGAAGATTGAATTTTGGGCATAAAGAAACAAGAAAGAGAAACACAAGGGACTGAATTCTGTTTAATTAGGAAGTACGGTGATTTATCTGAAAAACATAGGAAAACATGGAAAAATTCGAAATCATAACAAGGCCGGGAGTAGCATAGTATAAGTAGTATTCCACTGTGAAACTGCCACGTTAAAAGAGAGTCCATACTGAGCTGTCACGCCTTATTGCCATGGGTGGAGTACTCTTAATTCCGTGTTTCTTCGTTAACGAATCCTTCTCCATTAGGCCTCCATTGGTTTTGATTCTTATTATTCCATTAATACCTCAACAATGAGAACCTTCACTAATTCTTCCAAATCATTCCCAACTCTGGAATTAAAGGAGTGATTTTTATTTTTTTTTGTTTTTCAATATATATTTATCGAAAGTAAAAAGATGTCGGGGTGCAAATGTTTCCATTGGAGCAGAATCGGCGATTTATTTCAGCCTGGATCGGAACCGTTCTCTCTGCCGGCGCCGCTTCCCGAATGGCCCCAAGGTTTGCTCACTCAAATATGGCCGCCTCCCTCTCGGTTCGATATAACTCCTACCGTTTCCGTTTTTTTTTTTTGTTTTTTTTTTTCTCTGGTTTTATAGTTCTGTTTTTATTTTCGGTTATGAATCTCTAGAGTACAGAGTATTGGAAAGTATTCGTGTGCCGGAATTCGGGTTTTATTGGATCAAATTTCCGTATCACGATGAAATGATCGTTTCTGCTATTTACGTGATTTACTCTACTCAAATTCAACATTTGAGAAACAGAACTGGTGCAAAGATTTAGGCCTTTTAGAGTTCTCAGAAGTATTTGTATTCTGCCATTTATTCAGTTTGATTCTCTGTCGTTTCTAGCTCGGAGTACAGTTGCGAGCTCAAACTAGTCGCGGGTTTGTCTAGATTCGATCATTGTAATCCATTATAATCTTTTGGACTTACAGACTGTATGCTTTATTAGTCTCAGAAAAAGATTTTTCCTTTCTGGAGCATTTTAGCTTAGGCTTTCGTTGTGTTATCATGTGATAGCAACTGAGTGTACGGTTACAAATGAGAAAAGAAGCTAGGAATGGGATAATTATGAGTGCCACACTCCCCTGATGTCTTAACTTTTCAGTTCTTGATTTGCTGATTTCTCAGAATCAAGATAAATAGGGCTTGGCTTATTTGGTTTCCATTTTGTTTGATTTAGGTCGAGGATTTGCGGACAGAACTATAAATTTAGGAGAATTAGAGGTTTGCCAAATCACAAAGTTTGAGTTTATTTGGGCATGCAATGTGTCTGGAGACAGGAGAAAAGGATTTAGCTTTTATAAGCCAGTTGGCATACCAGATGGATTTTTCAGCCTGGGTCACTACTGCCAGTCTAACGAAAAGCCATTTCGAGGATTTGTTCTTGCTGCCAGGGAAGTGCCTAATTCTAAGCTAGTAAATCCTTCAGTACCCAATTCGTGTCAACTGCCAGCTTTACAGGATCCTCTTGATTTTACATTAATTTGGAGTTCAGATGATGGTAGTGAAGAAGACTTTTATGATTGTGGCTACTTCTGGTCTCTTCAACCACCTGAGGGTTATAGAGCTGTGGGCTTTGTGGTTACCAGCAAGCCAGAGAAGCCTATGTCTGAGGGAATCAAATGTGTCCGGGCAGACCTTACTGATGAGTGTGAAGCTCATCGGTTGTTAGTGAAAACTGCTTCAAGATTTTCACAAATCCCCCTTGAAGTATGGAGCACAAGACCCAATAACAGGGGAATGCTTGGTAAAGGTGTCTCGACAGGCACCTTTTTCTGCAGCAGCATATGGAGCCGAGGTGAAGAACTGGAGATTTCGTGCTTAAAGAATCTAGATTGCAATCTAAATGCAATGCCAAATATTGACCAGATTCATGCTCTTATAAGGCACTATGGACCTAGATTGTACTTACATCCTGAAGAAGCTTATTTTCCGTCGTCTGTCTCGTGGTTCTTTGAGAACGGAGCACTATTGTACAAAAAGGGTGACTCATTTGGTCAACCGGTTGATGCCAGAGGTGACAATTTGCCTGCTGGTGGTGCAAATGATGGAGAATATTGGATCGATCTACCATCTGATTCTCAAAGGGAGAGTTTAAAATCTGGAAACCTGGAAAGTGCAAAGCTTTACGTGCATGTGAAGCCAGCCTTGGGTGGAACTTTCACTGACATTGCAATGTGGGTATTTTGTCCCTTCAATGGGCCAGGAACTCTGAAACTAGGGCTAGTAAGCGTTGCAATGACCAAGATCGGTGAGCATGTAGGTGACTGGGAACACTTCACCCTACGAATAAGCAACTTCACGGGTGAACTATGGAGTATTTATTTTTCGCAGCACAGTGGGGGAGTATGGGTTGATATTTGCCATTTAGAATTCTTCGAGGGAAATAAGGCTATGGTTTATTCTTCAAAACACGGTCACGCTAGCTTTCCTCATCCAGGGATTTTCATTCAAGGGTCTTCAAGACTTGGGATTGGTGTAAGAAATGATGCTGCTCGTAGTGAGTTTTATGTGGATTCAAGTAAGCAGTATGAAATCATCGCAGCTGAGTATCTTGGAGATGGAGTTATCTCCGAGCCCAGTTGGTTACAATACATGAGAGAGTGGGGTCCAACAATCGTGTATAACTCAAGAAACGAGCTGGATAGACTGATTAACCGGTTGCCATTGATGGTTCGCAATTCAGTAGAGAATGTTTTCGCCAAGCTCCCAATGGAGTTGTCTGGGGAGGAAGGACCCACTGGCCCTAAGGAGAAAAATAACTGGGTTGGGGACGAACGATGGTAGGTTTGAATACAAAATAGATCAATCTGTTTATGCTAGATAACCCTAAGAAAAGAAGCCGAAAGTTAAATGCTGGTGCAAGTTGGAGGACACATGGCCTCTGGATCGGTAAATGACTTGTATTTTAAGTAGGAAAAACAGATTTGTTAGCCTCTAACATTATTTATTAGGGATCAATTGTTGCTGTTACTTGATTTATAGAGTAGACTATAGAGGAAATGGAGAAAAAAGAATGCAATCTCTTGTTGTATGAGTAATCAGTGAGCCTCTACCATATTTTGAGTGTATTTTATTGGACCTTTTTTTTTTATTCAACAAACTACTAGAAGAGTTGTATGCGGGGAAGTAATCTTTGATATCTGCCATACATAGTTGATGTTGTTAGTTCAATTTGTCCGCCACTTTCTTTTGCTTTATGATTTGTGAAGTCTCAAAATCCATGTAGACAAGCTTCCCTTTTAGGGAAAGTCCAGCGACAAAGGGTGGAGTAGAGAACTTTTGGACGCAAACCGTGTCCCCTTCTTTCCTTTCTTTGGTTAGGCCCAACATCGTCAGGTGGGCTGTTTCCGATTCTTTACCAAATCCAACCGCTTTGTGAAAAGCCATTGTGGAACTCAATGCCGGAACATCGATCTGTATCATATTTCACCGGTTTTGAAAAAAATAGTCTATATTGAGTTTTTTTAAATTTATACTATTTTTTTATAATAAAAAGATGCTCAAGCCTTTCGATTTAAATAAAAACACTACAGAGATACACAACCCATATAACGTCATGCTCAAGCCAAGATAAAATACTCGATGGTGGATCATCGAACTATTATAATCCTCCTGGCTCTTTAGTTGCTAAAGATGCCAAATAGTTTGCTACAAAATTCGCCTCTCTGAACTCATGCTAGAGTTCTAGCTCCCTGTGAGAGCAGTTTAGAATCCCACCAATAAGATTGGTATTAATACCAAATATCTCCTCCTTACCTTTCCTCATTGCAATAAACTATTATCGGAATAGAAAGAACATCCTTTCTGTTATGAAAATAATTTGGTCTATTTGTTGTGCTTATTATTATAAGTGATCGAGAAAAGTGAAAAAGTATGACGAATTTGAGTTCAAAATATTGCAATTTTTCTTCTATTTGAGGCCTTTATCACTATGTATATATAACTTATGTCAACAGCAGTCAACCCTTGGTAGAAAAATGGTTGTACATCAGCTGGAAGTTTCTCCCTGTAAATAAATAAAATTAATAGTACTAGTACTAGTATAAAATTTGGTTTGACCATCGTTTCCTCCTCCGAATTCCAAAAACCAACGAATTTTTTTAAGAAAAATCAAAGTCAACATTGGCATTCAGGAGGATCAGCTCCTCCGCCAGCCAACAAAAGAGATACAATCATGATTTTCTCCCTTTTTTAATTTTATCTGAGAGTACAATCATTCAACTGTGTCATGAAACACAGTAAAAAAGGAGGGAAAAAAAAAAAGAAAGCAAGAAGAGGGTAATAGTCCAACGACTATTGTCTCCTCCCTCCTGCTGTCCTGCAAACACCCTGCCAAAATTAAAACTTTATTATTATGTGACTGAATCCCCTGACTCACTGTTAATTTTGCCGGGCTGCCCCCACACCACTTTCACCCCCCAGCTGGGGCGCCGTTGATTCTTGAGAGTCAACCTCAAATAAGCCACAGTAAACTTGCTCTTTTTAATGTTAAAAAATGCAGTCACTTCGGACAAAACTACGGCTTGACGAGGTGAAAGGTAAAGTGGAAAACAAACGGAAATCAAAACCATAACCATTCTTTATGCAAATGGTTTATAAAATGTTTGAATTAGATTAACTATGTATTAACAGCTTCCACAAACAATAATATTAATATCTGATCATTTTACGAGATTTATTAAACTCAAATTTATATTGCTTAGATAATAATATACTACCAAAAATGAAAAAAAACTCGGACGATAGTTTTCCAAGTTCCCGAGGGAAGTGGGAGTATAATCAAGAACGAGGGCCCCTGCTAGACTAGTCTGCTACGATACGACGACTCGGTTGGTTCTTTCTTTCCTTTTCTCTCCTTTTTTTTTCTATTTTTTTTCTTTTGGTATGGACGACTTTTATGTGTTGGGAAGTAGTATTAGGAATTAATTAAAGGGGGAGGTATTGGTCAGGCAACGGCGGAGCCTGTCTCCCTCTCCCTAGACAGCGGCGTCCGCCATCAATTATCCATCCCACCACCATCATCCACCTTTCCTCGACGTAGGGGCAGGGTAACATTTAATTCAACTATTTTTTGTATTTTGAAGATCCAATGTAGGAGTACAAATTTCATTAGCTTATAATGTTACAGCTTGGACTGTGCTTTTGTTCTCCCGTCTTACAATAATTGTAATGTTCGTTATATTATGAAAACTCTTTTTTTTCTTTACATTACTGATTAATCATACTAGTATTATCTTCTTCTTTTTTTTTGTTACTTGAAAGTTAATTAGTTTTTTTTTTAATGATGGAAGGATATACTAAACTCATTTTTAATAGGTTCACCAATTGTCATCTCTCAAACTATTTTATTTTCTTTACTTTTTTTTATTGGAAAGGAAAACTTAGATGCCACCAATTATACATTAAACTTTGGAAAATTTACATACACCTCGTTCGAGCATTAGGGAGGGCTGAAGATAGGGTCATTTTGTCATCGTAATGTCTAAATAATGAACAAAAAAAAAAAAAGCATCTGTAAATAGGTAAAAATAGCAGAAAACAAATTAATTACGCTATAGTACTTCCGAATCCCCCTCTAATAAAAAAGAAAAATTCGCCAGTGATCCTACGAATATAGAGGATTGAAGAAATTAAATATAGTACTCGCGTATTATACATAAGCGGCTGCTTGATCAACTCACGCGTACAAAGACAATAAAATGATTAACTATAATTCCTTTGTTTCAAAAAAATAAAAACTAAAAAATGAATTTCCTAACAAATCATGCACTTAGTTTTAATATTATTTGTTATTATTATACTTCACGAGATGTGTAAGACGTGCTTGTATTTTAGTTGAAACCATTGAGAAATAATTCAATGGCATTACGTGTAGTATGACTTTGTTTTAAATCTTGGTTGGTTGGTGGTACCAAAGTGTTGCTGCGTATTAATCTTATATTACTCCAGAGGTGCCCTTTCTTTCTTATGTATTATTGTGTAGTGTGTTTTTTTTTTTTTTTCTGAAATGTATTATTGTATACTGTATAGTGTACGCAACAAAGTGAGAACAACTCGTAATGATCATTTCAACTCTGCAAGGGGGTAAAATAACAAAAAAAAAAAATTATCCGAAAGTAAACAAAGGTGGGAACAAAATGATTTGTGAGGACCTTAATCAATTAATGTACCTTTACTTTATACACACTTTCTTTTCTTGTGCGGAATTTTCTCATGCATATCAAATTATTTTGTTCCATATTTTCTATGCTTGTTTCATTTTTATTTTTATTTTGTTACGAAAAGAAAATTTATACACCAAATCTATGTGAAACAAATTGTCTGGAACCTGAGGATGTGACCATTCTGACCTCGCATTACAGTAATTCAATATTAATTTTTTCAAAACAACATATGTATATTAATGCAACAAGTACCATTGTTCTTCTTATTTGTTGTTATCTTCTCGTGAACTTTGTTACTTTTTTCCTCAAAATACTATTACGCCAATTATTGCAGTTGACTACATAATTTTATGCAATATACTAGTTATAATAATCGATTTTATTGTATCATCTAATTTTTTCACTAACAAGTATATGTATAAGTAACAATAACTAATTCACTCGTTCTTTTTTAATTCAAAGCTACATTACACATTTACTAAGCTTTAAAAATGAAAAATTCAAAACTAAAATATTGTGACTTGCGTATACGTGTATGTGTGACCTTTGGGTTCTCATTGCTTTCGGGTATTGGCCTAATTAATTGGGTGAGTGGAAATGGGGGAAAAAGAAAACTAGAAAAGAGGATTTTTTTCGAGTAGCTTTATCACCTTTGAACGGATGGCGTAGGTTGGAATGGCATAACAGGTTTTTTGTTAGAGGGGAAGAAGAAGAAGGAGGAACGGAGACTTTCTGGTTGGACCCCACACGTTGTCGCTTTGTCTGTTGTTTAGACCAAAAAAACTCTACTTTGTCCCCCCTCCCTTCCTCTCCTTAAAGTCTCCACCTTAATTAAACAGAAACAACACCTTTCCTTTCAATTTCAGTCTTCGATTTTACAGTAATTGATTACCACTGCGAACGAGCTGTCCAGATTTCTTTCGATTTTGCTTTTTGCTTATTCCTCGATTCTGCAAAATTGTTAAAAGCGGAGTTGATCTTCTTGGTGTTCGTTCGCTCGGTTTATTAATGTATTGGGGCCGGCAAAATTAGCATTTGTTGTCGCACACACTTTTTATTTGGCTTCTAAAATATGGCTTTACCAATATATTACTTCGTCTCAAAAAAATAATTCATATTGAATTTCTAAATTTGTATTAAAAATAATACAAAACTCAAAACTCAATATAGACTATTTTTATAGGACATACAGAGTAGTAGTGTATCTTACTCGGAATACGTTTATGTGATCCAAATACTGAAACTGTAGTGGTTAAATTGTAAAATGCATTTGCGTTTTGAAGATAGGTGGCAAAATAAAGAAAGTAAAAATAATGCAATTACTAAAAGGCCACATTATTGTTTTATAAATACCGTTGTGGGAGTAACTTTTTTTTTTTTTGGTAAATTAAAAGAAAAGAAATAGTCTATTTTTATCATTTCACTTTTCAAATATAGTGACTACCATGTTATTTTGGTTTATCTCAAGGAAAAAAAATGCTCATTTATAGTGTGTCTATAAAGGAACAATAATGTTCTTTACGTTATAGTACTTAGTATAATAGTTAGAGAACTTAGAAGTGTTCCGCAAGGCAAAAAAAAAAAAAAAAGAAGGAGTCTATTCACGTCCATTTCAAGTGGTGGTTAACCTTCTGGAATTGGCCAATGCTGCATACGCATCATGCAGTGAGGTTCATACCAAATTTGAAGTTTCTATGTTTGGCTAAAAATGTGACACAACAATACATGTTAATTACATTCTATATATATGAAAAACACACGGGCCTAATCTGCCTCCACAAGCACTTGCTTATATCCCGCTTTTGTTCTCGAGAAAAAAAAAAATGGGTTCGTCAAAATCTAAATAACGAGATTTTAAATTACTATAATAGAAATACTACATAACAATATTAATTTTCCTTTTTTTTTTTTTGTGAAAGGTTAATATATATTAACATCTCAAAACAACACAGTTTTTGTACAACTTCCGATCTTTACACCTTCACTACTAACAATATCAAACAGCAAACCGTATACTCTCAAAAAATTGTTTATCACGTTGCCTAACATTTTTACAAATTGCTTGTATTCTCCAATGAATCTCACATTGAATCTGCTTTGCCATTTCATTCACAGCCAGTTCCGGACCTCCATGTTGAATGCCATTCCTTAGCCTCCAGATGCTATACACTGCAGTAGTTAACACCCCAACCAGCAGCCTCTGCTTACATTTATTCTGCTTCCAGATATTCATCAGCTGAGTTTTCCATTTTGCTATACTTTCTGGAACTTTGTCACACCCTAACCAGTTTTTCAGCTGTTGTAGCACTAACTTGGAAAACTGACACTTAAAAAACAAATGTTCTAAGCTCTCATCTTCATCTGAATAGAGTACACATTGCAGTGATTGATCAATAATGTTTAGGTCAGCAATCTGTCAGAAGTAAGAAGTTTTTCCTTCATCACTAACCACATGATAAAACTGTGTCTGGAGATATTATATTTATTCCATATCATTGAAGCTTCCCTCGTTCTTGTTTTATCACCTCTCATCTGTCTATACCCAAAATTAGTAGAATAATCCCCATTCTTTGATCTGACCATTTCCCCTGGACAACCCCCTCCGTCATTATGTCCTTTACAGCCATCAACTTCTTCCAATACCTACAAGTTCCCAAAGAAAGTTGATAATCCCATACTGTTATACCTTTTAAGTAGTATTCACGAAACCACTTAACCCAAAGATTGTCCTTTTTAGTAGCTGAACTCCAAACTTGCTTACCTAGGGCTGCCTGATTCCATACTTCAGGTTCCTTAATGTTTAACCCTCCTAGTTGCTTTGGTTTACAAATATCATCCCAGGCTACCAAAGTATAAGCTCTACCATTTTGCTTCTTTCCCCAGAAGAAATCTCTACACACTCTGATAATCTGCTTAATAACACTTTTCAGCATCATGAAAATAGAAGCCCAGTGTAAAGCCATCAACACTGCATTAACCAAAACCACTCTACATGCATAGGATAAGTGCCGAGTAGTCCAACACTTAATCCTTGCAGTTACTTTATCAACAAGCAGTTGACAGTCAACAACATTCTATTTTTTAGGAGACAAGGGAACTCCTAAATACTTCATGGGAAAACTACCTCGACTAAACCCCATTATACTCTAGATTTCCATTTTAACTTTTTCTCTAACACCACCACAGTAAACATTTGATTTCCATTTTGCCTTTAGGCCTGTTGCTGAAAACCCTTCTAATACCTTTTTAACTCTTCTAACAGTTTGCAAATCAACTTTACATAAGATGATTAAATCATCAGCAAATCTAAGATTTGTGATTTGCAACCTTTTACATTTTGGGTGATACAGAAACCCTCTGAAGCCAGCTTCAAATTTAAACATCCTATTAAGGTACTCCATACATAATACAAATAACAAAGGAGAGACATGATCTCCTTGTCTTAATCCTTGTTTCCCTTAAAAAAAACCCAGCTAATCCACCATTCATACACAACGAAAAACTGCTTGTAGTAATACATTCTATAATACATGCAATTAACTTACTTGGAAATTTGTAAGCAGCTAAGAGTTCTTCAATAAACTTCCAAGCAACCAAATCATAAGCTTTTTGGAGGTCCACCTTCATTAAGCATCTTGGGGTGGCGTTCCGTCTGTTGTATAACTGAATCATTTCATGCGTTAAAAGAATATTATGAAGTATCAAACGATCTTTTACGAAGGCTCACTGGTTCTGATCTACCAAGTATAACAACACATTTGACAGCCTATTACTTATAGTATTGGTAATATATTTATACAGTGTATTACAACAAGATATTGGCCTGTAATCAGCTGCTGTGAGAGGCGTCTCTATTTTTTGGATCAGCGCAATGATCGTTGAATTCATCTGCATTAGCAATTTCCCAGTTATGAAAAATTTCCCCACTGCTTAACAAGTATCTTTCCCTACCACATTCCATATTTTCTTATAAAAACCACTGTTGAACCCATTAGGGCCTGGGCTCTTACTGTCATCAATCGAAAATATTGCATGTTTTATCTCCTCTTCCTTCATATCTTTAATGAGTTCTATTTTTTGCTCTATTGATAGAACTGGTCTAGTATAACATATCTCTTGTTTAACAGCTTCTCTTTCAACCTTTTGTCCCAAAAAATTTGTAAAAAATCATAGAAAATGATCCTTAATATCCTTCTAATCTTCAACTATAACTCCTTCTGTGTTTGTAAATGAGAGTATTCTCTTTCGTTTCTGCTTCTTCTTTACTACAACATAGAAGAAAGCTGTGTTCATGTCACCTTGCTGCGCTCAAATTTCTTTAGACTTTTGTTGCCATTGACTGTATCCACATGAACTTTTCTCAACATATATTTTAACTATCTCTTTCTCTTTATCCTGTAACTCAATATTCTGAGGCTGCAGTTGCAATGCTTGCTGAACTTCCTCCATTCTACCTTTGGCTTTCATTGCCTGCTGATTAATATTGACAAACCTGCTTCTATTGAGATCTTTTACTAATGGCTTTAGTCTTTTTTGCTTCTGGACCAACTTAAACTGCTTACACCCTTTAGTTTCTTGCTACCAACTTTCTTGAACCCGACGCTGGTACTCTTTTGCCTTAGTCCACATGTTAAAGAATCGGAACCATTTCTTTATTTAATTCCCTCTATAAGTCCATTTGACAACTAAGGGGTAGTGATCAGACAAACCTTCTGGCAGTACAGTGGCATAGCTCTCCTCATACTTTTGCAGCCAGTCTTCGTTTACTAAAACCCTGTCAAGTCTAGCATATATTCGCTGATCACCACTCTGCTTATCATTCCATGTATAGAATCCTCCATGTGTCAAGAGATGATCCACCTTACACTCCTCCACCACCATTATAAACTCCCCTACATCTACAAGAGTAATAGGTAAACCTCTCACTTTCTCCTCATGGCTTAGCACACTATTAAAATCCCCTGTAATAATCCAGGCATCCGTCATTATCTGCCCTAATTTTATAAGTTCATCCCATAGATATGATCTCTCATTTCTAGAATTTGCACTATACACCACTGTTAGCCAATATCTCCTTTTAGTTTCTCCATCTTCAACCTCACAATGAATGAACTGTTCTTCCTTTCGATGAACCTTAACCTGTATATCATCTTTCTTCCACATTACTACTATTCTATTCATGCCTCCAGTAGTATTATTATTCCACACAAAATCATACTCCTCCTAATCTTTCTTCATTATCTCTTCCACTTTTTCATCTTTCATCTTTACTTCCACTAAACCTATTATTCATAGTTGATACTTTTTCATCTGGCATAGTTTAATAAAACTAACTGCTTTAGCTCTCTTTGTTTCAGGAGACTATGCAAATCGCTTTGATTCTATACTATGATATTATTCATTGGGGAGAATCCCCTCTGTATCCCCATCCCCTATCTCCATCCTCATCCTCATCCTCATCCATATTGTATTGTACTTTTTCTTTAGCTTTATCATTCTGCCCCTTTCCAAGTACCTGAATGTGCTTATCATCTGTTTTCCTTTCTTCCCGACCCTTAACTAGTTCAACAGCCTTAGTATCAACCATGACAATCTTCTTTTGCTACTTCACTTGTTGAGCTTTTTGCCTGCATATCTCAGCCTCATGCTCGTATCCTTGACAATTCTCACATCTAAGTGGCTTCCATTCATAAACAATCTTCTGCTCTTGAACCACTCCACCCTCATCTTCAAACCACAGCTGTTCTGGAAGCTTATCCTTAATTTCCATTTCAATCAGCAATCTAGCAGTATTGCTTACTAGCAGTCATGGCATCCATTTGCAGAGGCTTTCCCACAGTACTAGCCATCTTGCTAAGAGACTTAGGGCTCTAGTATTTCAGTTTGAGTCCTGGCAGTTTAATCCATATAGGTACCTTCATAATTTCTTCCATTTTAATTCCATATTTAATTGACCAATGCTTAACAATCAAGGGTTTACTATCCATGTGATAATGATTCCCTAGCACTGCCAAATTCCCTTCCATTTTCTGGAATCTTACCACAAAAACCCCATTGTCAAGCAGCAAAACATTTTTCACACCATGCCTCCCCCAGATTATTCTGATGAAACTATTCATAACCCTATAAGGAGGATATCCCCCTAAAACATAGCAAATCACAGAAGATTTCCAATATACTATTTCATCCTCTACATCATCCACCGTTATTTTGGCAATCTTCTTATCCGCTATAGTTTTAGGATCGACATACTCTAGATCGATAGGAACTGCCCTAATTTTGTCTAAATTAAATCTGGACCAATTAGGATCCACTTTCGGTTTATCCCCTACCTCATGCAATTCATCCAATTTCTCACCCGAATCAATAACTTTCCAAGTACACGGTTCCTCCAGAATGGAATTAGCATGAATAGACAAAGGTTTGCTCACCGGTATTTGATTCTCTGTTTCCTGAGTCTGACAAGTCGCTTTGGCACCAGAAGTCTCTCCGATTGAGCTTGTCGACGCTCTAACCACCTTCACCAAATGCTTAACCGCAACTCTCTTCCTCTTCGCTTGTCTTGCCAGGGCAGATTCACATGTTGAATCGACAAAAGAACGAGAAAGATGGTGTCTGAAATTTTTACACAATGAAACGTAAAATCGCCCACAGTAACAGATCGTGTATTGAAAATGATCCCAACCTAAAGAAAAGTGTATGTAATTCATAACTCCTGAAATTCATATACTACTTCTGTCTTTTAAAAAAAATAAAAAAATAATTCTCAATTAATTTTGTTTTTGGAGAAGACTACGACTATCTTCTCTTAAGATATAGATGCTCCCTTTGAACTCTTTCGTCAGATATGACATAATGATTTTGAGAAAAATACCAACCCAAAGAAAAAACAAAATACAAAATTTTTGTACCAATAAAAGAGATTCGACAGGACAACGAAATACACTCTATTTACTGTTAAGTTATGGAAGCAGCAGTGTGGGTCCCAAGTAGAGAGAGAGAGAGAAAAAAATACGATGGGAATGAGGCGCACAAAGCCGACAGATGGGCCCCCACACTCCTCCCTCCATCACCATTTCCACCTTCCCACACCTACCTTTCCTCTTTGCCCCTTTCCACTTTTAATTTCCCTCTCTTCCTTTATCTTCCTCCTTTCAGTTCAATCCATCTTCCGTATTCAGTCTTTGTTTAATTTCCTAAAATCGAAATTTTGTGAGAAACCCAAAATCGGGTTCTGTTCCTCTCGAAGAAAAAAAGCAAACCGAAAAAAAAAAATTGAAAGAAAACGGTGGAGAATTATATTCTGAGTTTTTTTTGATGATGGATGGTGGTGGTGGTGGAGTTTCTTCGAATGGGTCAATGTCAACTGTGTCAAAAGAAGACAACTTAGTCATGGTTTCTTCTGAGGTTTCTTCTTCCTACCCAGATGAGTCTGAGCTGGAGTTGGGTCTTGGCCTTAGTCTTGGTTGCGGCGGTGGCAGAGGCGGCGGCGGGAGTGGTGGTAGTAGAGGTTCTAATGTTGTTAAGTCGTCGAAGACATGGGGTCAAGGAGGGGGAGGAAGAATTTTGACGGCTCAGGATTTCCCTACTGCGGCGGGTTCTAAAGCTGTTTCCTCCTCTTCATCGTCTTCCTCCCCAACTGCCACAAAAGCTATTGGTAACAGCAATGCTTTCTGCGGCACCAAACGAAACGCTGATTCCTTTTCGCCTCCTCGTTCTGGTGTCAGGTAAAAGAAAACAAAAAAATTTCGATGTCGATTAGGATGTTTCTAATTTGTGATTAATTTTGATGCCCTGTCTTATTTGGTATACTTTTCTTAGTTTCCATTTTCTGGCTTTCGACTGTTGGTTTATTTTTCCTAGTGTGTCTTTTTATGGCCCGTACCGCGTTTCTCTTTGTGCTCGTGGAAGCTGATTTTCCGATTGCTTTTTTCCGGTTGACATGAGTTTTTTCCACCGGAAATGTGTCTGGAAGAGTACAAATGAACAACCAGAATTTTAGTTTTGAATTAGGCTAGATCTCACTTAGGAATAGCTGAAACTTTGATGCTCTAATTTGATTTTATGTACTCAAGCTTTTAAACAACGAAATGATTGATATAAACTTTTTAGAGTCTAATGGGGGAACAAAGTAATGGGATAGTAAATGACGTCTAATTCATAAATTACAACACTCAGTAGTACATTGAATTAGAGTTCTTGTACATTTGAGATCACTTGTTAATTTACTAGGTGGTGCAATTTGCCCTTGTGTGATTACTGATTGCGTTCTCTTTTTTATTTGTTTGAGCAGTCAGGTGGTGGGATGGCCTCCTGTAAGGGCTTATAGAATGAATAGCCTAATCAATCAGGCCAAGTCACCAACTTCTGAGGTCTGTGCCTCCACCAATGAGAAGAGTAAAAACAAGAGTCCTCTGTTTGAAAAGAATGATGGCATCATGAATGGAAAGAACAATGACTCTCAGACGAAAGATATTTCCAAGAGTTCACATTTTGTGAAAGTGTATATGGATGGAATTCCAATTGGGAGGAAGGTGGATCTGAATGCTCATAATTCGTATGAGACCTTAGCTCGTGCTTTGGATGATATGTTTTGCACACCTAGCAATGCTGTCGGAGCGAGAAGTTAGTTCCTTATCATATTTGATGATTTTATTCTGTTGAAACACTTAACTCTCATCAAATCTTTGAATTATTTGCTTCTATTATGATTTTAACTCATGGTATTTTTAATTCAAATCAGCATCTTGCACAAAGGAGCAGGGTGGAATTAAAGAAACAGCAGTGTCTTTAAGGTTGTTGGATGAAGCATCTGATTTCGTCCTGACCTATGAAGACAAAGATGGAGATTGGATGCTTGTTGGAGATGTTCCTTGGGAGTATGTGTTTGCATCTGAACTTTTACATCATTATAATTCAACTACACTAATAAATGGATTTTATTCTGTTTTCAAATACCTTTGGGACTTCTAATTTTGGATAGTATGAGCTGCTTCCTTTTGTTTGCAAGATTAAGTTATACTCTGTATCTATGAAAAAGATAACAAGGGGTTCAAACTGCTTGCCTTTGGTACTTCTGTTTGGTTGATTAGTATATTTTTTGAGCAGAGGTTATAGGTGGTATCTCTCTTAAAACAAAAGGAGCTAACCAGCCAAGGGGTTGTGGATGGGTAGTATTTTTGGGCAGGTTACTTTAAGTACAAATGTACCAAGATAATTTTGGTAATTGAAAGAGCTGTCTTGATTAGGGAAATTGGTTTTGTATCTTTGTTTGTAATATGCATATGGGTAAAGGTATTTGTGTAGAACCACCTCTGCTTAGGAACAAAACGACATGAGAGCAAGCCATTTATTCACACAGTTGACTGGTCTTCCATGTTCTTTCAGGATGTTCATTATGTCTGTGAAGAAACTAAAAATTATGAAGACGTCAGAGGCTAATGGACTTGGTAAGCAATTTTGTTGTTGGTTTCCTCGTGTAGCAGGCGTGAGTGTTTCTTTGCCATTCATATTTCAGTTTTCTGTGCAGCTTCAGGATGTCAGCGAAGGAATGAGATTGAAAGAACTCAGCCCATTTGGACATAGCTATCTATATTGAGTATTTGTGGAGTTGCTTGGTTTGATGGATGGAGTAGTAAAGGATAACTCAGGAGTTGGGTGGTAAAACTAGTTTTGTACAAGTAGCCTTCTTGGTGCTTAATTTGGCCTGGCTGGTCAGTTTTGATGGCTGCTTCTTTTTATACGGTTTTCAACTTTGCGAATACTGACTCGGAAGAGCCATTTTGTCTGAAGATAGAAACATACGGTTCGTGTAATGACCTCGGGCATACTATCTGGAAGTTGCCCTTGGATCTTGTAAGTATTGAAGTGCATAGTGGGTAGATGTTTCCACGAAATACAAATCTCTTTGTTAATCAAAAGCAAGTTTCCACATTCTTTTTGTACTTGTTCTCTCCACAGTGATTACCTGCTTCCTTCCCCCTATTTGCTTGTCTGTGTTATTGATTCATGAAGAACTAGTTTTGCTAAAAGCTGCTTATAGATATGAAAAAACCGGAAGATCGATATTTCTCTTCTGATTGATCTATCTGCAACTTTCTTCAATATAGTCAATCTGTCAGGTTTCAGAGTTCAGGAAGTATAATTTCACTTGTGCCGATAGGATGTAAACTCAGAACATCAGCTGTGTAAGCACAGATGCTAAATTTGCACTTAAGATGTCATTAATGTGGAAAGATTACATTGTTCTAATGTACACAAATTGTAAATGTGAGCCTCTGGTTACAAAAAAGAATTACATCATTTGCAGGATTTAACATCCCCTAATCAAGAAGAATGAAATTTGTTAAATACAAATAAACAACTAAGGCTGCTATAGGTCCTGGCATGTTCTTACAGGATACCATTTACAGGTGCTGTGCTAAATACTGGGTTATCTTTGTTAGTGACATCATTGCCAAGGTTGCTTGTACCTTTCCTTCGAGGCTTTGCCTCTCCAAGCATTGTTATGACATCCCTCATGGAAGGCCTGTCCTTGGGAAGCTTGGCTGTACAAAGAATTGCAATTCTTAGGACCAGAAGCATTTCTTCTTGAACATGTTTTGTACTTCCCACTGAAGGGTCTAATGTTGTTTCCAACGATTTGTTGTCTCGGATCTTCAGCCGTATCCACTCCACAATGTCAACAGATTCTCCAAATTCTGGATCTAATGGCTTTCTGCCAGTGAGAAGTTCCATAAGGACGACTCCATAGCTGTAGATGTCACTCTTCTCATCGACTTTCAATGTATAACCATACTCTGCAAGGAATAATCAAATAGATAAGCATCAGTATCTTAATCAAAAGTTGCAATTTAACTACATATGTTTAAGAAATAACATTGATCAGTTTGAAGCTGAAGATAAAATCTGAGTAACTAACCTGGGGCAATGTAGCCATAGGATCCAGCAACCATTGAAACAGTTTCATTCTTTTTCACCATCATCTTTGCAAGCCCGAAATCTGCAATTCTTGCTTCCAGATTTGCATCCAAGAGAATGTTGTTTGACTTGACGTCGCGATGGATCACAGGAGGGTGGCAATCATGGTGGAGATATGCAAGCCCTTGTGCAACACCAAGAGCTATATTATATCGAGAAACCCAATCAACAAGCAATTTACCGGCTTGTTTTCCATGCAAAGCATCCCAAAGGCTGCCATTTTGCATGTATTCATAAACAATCATTGCCTCAGTGTCATTGTGAAGCAATCCCAGTAATCTAACAATGTTTCTGTGCCTCAACTTCCCTAGGACATTCACTTCGCCGACAAGATCATCACTGCTTCCCATCTCAACATCTGTTCCTGCTCTCCACAGTTTCTTTACCGCCACAACAGTGTTTTGCCTTGGGATTTCTGCTTTATAAACTAATCCGGTAGCTCCCATTCCGATCACATTTGATTCCTTAATGCAAGCCAGTAGATCATTGCTGTTGAATCCAAGTCTCTGAAAGGCCTTAAGCCTCCAGGGCCAGTCACTGCTGCTGTGTACTTCAAATCTTTCCTTGAAACAGCTTCCATCTTCATACCACCTTTGATACAAAGTTCGAGCCCCCAGACCTGCTAAAACCAGAGCTAGCAGGGCTGCAGTCCCAATTAGCCATCCGTAAATGATGTGTTTTGCGTGCAAGTTCTGTTTCGCCGTGTATGCTGCACTGTGGGAACACGGAGGAAGAACACCGCCACAGAGACCGGCATTGCCAACAAGATCATCCGGGTTGATAGTTCTAAGCATACCATTTGACGGGACAGGACCTTCTAACCTGTTGTAAGAAACATTCAGTGTTTCCAAAGCAGGGGAGTTCCCAATATTTTCGGGTATCCCTCCAGTCAAAGAATTGTTAGATAGATCAAGAACTGCCAATGTGGGCATCTTTGCAATTTCTCTTGGGATTGTACCAGTCAATTGGTTTCCTCTGAGGTTTAAGGTTACCAATTTCTCACAGGAAGCAATACTGGCAGGAATGTTTCCAGTGAAATGGTTAGAGGAGAGATCTAAAACAGAAAGTGATGGGCAGTCCTGGAACTGATCTGGGATTTGGCCTACTAATTTGTTGCCTGAAACTATTAAGCTCTGAAGATTGGAAATAGAAAGAATGGAGGAAGGAAGGGAAGACTGAAGATGGTTTTTGGACAAATCAATGAAAGAAAGAGAAGTAGACAAAGAAATATCACTAGGGATTTGTCCTGTGAGACTATTATTTGCAAGTTCAAGTCTCTGAAGTTTATCAAGTTTACCAAAGCCAACTGGAATTGTTCCAGACAGAAGATTATTATGCATTCTCACACGAACAAGGGACATGCAGGATGAAAGGGTAGTTGGAATTGGACCAGAGAATGCATTACTGAACAAGATGAGCTTAGTTAGGTTACCTTTACTGCACAAAGTATCTGGAATTGAACCAGAAAATGAATTGGAAGAGATATCCAACCATTGAAGTGGGGAATTCCGGCCGAGATCAACCGGAAGTGGACCTGATAGAGTGTTATTCCACAACTCAAACACAGAAAGTTCTGTCAAATCTGCAAGGCCTGCTGGAATTGAACCAGACAGTTGATTGCACATCAGATTCAGGAGCTGAAGATTCCTCAGATTAGATATCTCAGATGGAATTTCCCCTGTTAACATGTTATCAGATAAATCCAGCTGCAACAATGAACTGATGTTGCCAACTGAAGATGGAATTTTTCCTTCAAAATTGTTGTTGTACAAGAACATTGTCTCCAGCTTTGGTAGCTTCCCTAACTCCTCTGGAATTTGACCACCAAGATTTCCAACTGCCAGATCAAGGTACTTGAGACTGGTCATGTTTCCAAACTCTGCTGGAATTCCACCATGAAAATCATTGTAACCAATGACAATTGTCTCCAATGAGGAAAGCTCTCCAAGCTCAGGCGGCAACTGCCCAGAAAGATTGTTTCCTGACAGGCCAAGAAACTTCAATTTCCCCAAGTTCTTGTAAGATATAGGAATCGAACCTTCGAAGAAATTCCCTCGAAGATCTAACGTCTCGAGGGTTGTTAGATTCCCAAAATCCTCAGGAAGAGAGCCTGAGAAGTTGTTGCTGGAAATGTTCAATGTCAGCAATCCAGCTGCCCTTCCAAGACCAGCAGGAAATCCATCAACAAAATTGTTCTGGCTCAGATCAATGCTGACTAACCCAATGAGGTTTGTCAAAGACTTTGGCAATGGTGAATTGAACCCATTTCCACATAAGTTGAGAGAAGTTAAACTCTGCAGAATTTGGATATCATCTGAAACAATCCCGGATAGATTCATGTGAGAAAGATCAAGCTTCTGTACAGCACCATTGGAGTTGCATTGCACTCCGGTCCAATTGCAGTGAGCAGCTGCTGATGATGAATCTGCAACTTTCCAATCCTGAAGATGATCCAATGGATCGATGAAGCCAGCTTTAATTGACAACAAAGCTGAAACTTCATCTTTCTGATCAGCCACTTGTGCAGCAAAACAATGATTGCAACCAGCAATGAAACAGTAGATGATGAAGCAGAGTAAAAAAGGAATATAGAACTTCATAATGAAACCACCAACTCTTCTTCTTCTTCTTCTTCTGCAATGATGGTACTTTTTGTTTCAGTTGTCCCACTAGATCCTCATTATTTTCTGGGATCTAGATGGATATTTTCAGCTGGGCTAAACTGAAAAAAAAAAAAGAAAAAGAAAAGAGAGTAGAAATGTGGGAAGTGATGACATGAAAGAGGGAAAATGGTTTTTGGATTCAGGAATGATATATAGTAAACGCATACATGCACTGACAATAATTAAGTTTGGGATCAGTAAACAACTAATTAAAGTAATTAAACAAAGCTCGTGAGATCTCGGGTTCTGGGAAGAAAAAAACAGCTGGGTAATAAGCGAATAATGACTGGAACAAAAAAAGGTTTTTGGAGTTATTGAGGAGAAAATGCCCGACATTAAACATGGAAGGAGAATGTGTTGTAGCAGTTGAAACAATTGTTTCTGTCCGTCTTAGTATTATTATTCTTTCTTCTTCTTCTTCTTCTTCTTCTTTCTTCTGTTGTTTCTGCGTAGGCAGTCAACTGTTGACAGTCCAATGATTTTAACTTCTGAAATTTTTCACTATTTTAAGTTTCACTGCTTGGAATGATCCCATTTTCAGTAATTTCCTTGTCAGTCTCGGCTGTAAGATTAAGCCCTTGCACTGTGTTTTATTAATTCGCCTTAATTTTTACTATTCTTTTCGTCTAAAAATAATTGTTGAGAAGAGAGTACTATTTGATAGAGAACCAGTGTTCTTGGGAAAGCAAATTCCGGCTGCTAAAAATTCCAACATTTGTAGAATGACTAAAGCATGAAAAGATTCTAGAGTGGAAAAAAGGGGTGAAACCTTTGGGATTTGGACTTTGTCAACCATCACACTTATTTTCACTAAAAAAGCAGCTTTTCAAGTTTCATACATACATGCTTTAGTCATTATTATTAATAAACGAGAACATATTTGGTTAGATTTCCTTTTGTTATAATTTTATTTTTAACAATAAACATAACCAAAAAAATGAAGTTTAGTATGACTAAAAAGAGGTCTGGCACCTAAGTGATAATTAATTCATGACCTTAAGTTAATGTCTCTTTGGTTCGAGCCCTATGAACGAAAATATAAAAAAAAAAAATTGGGAAATCCTTATTTTGAAAAGAAATCTTTTAAAAACTATTTAGAGATTAGTTTAAATGTAGTACATGACGGCTCATAACACTTCATACATCCATTAAACAAAAATTGGAAAAACAAAAAAAAAAAGAAAAATGATGTAGCTTCTAAGAATGACAAACAGTCATAGTAACTTCTAAGTGAAGATCACTCTCATCAATTTATCGACTCAGGCGGCCCCCACAAAATGGGGCAAATGATGATTAAGAAGTAGTATTACTTACTAATTACTCGTAAGAGCACAAAAGGTTGTTAAATTACACTAGGAGAGGAAAAAAAAAAAAAAAAGGCAGAATGGTAATATAGTATTGTCCGTTTCTCCAAGGGCAGAATAACATGAAGCTTATAGACAGATAAGAGTTCACATTAATCCCACCAAAAGACAAAAAGGGAACCAAATATTTGTTAATCAATCCCGATATGTGTTAAACCAAATAAGTAAATTAGGCAAACAAAATATTAGTAATAGTAGTAAGTAGTAGTAGGAGATGTATTTGCAAATGTACAACTAAGTAATCTTAGTTGTATTAACATGGTAATGTGCATTTTGGACCACCATTCACTACCCATTTTTTTGTTTTCCCTTTCTACTACAATAAAAAAAAAAGAAAGGAATTATTATCTGTTTAAGCAGAATAAATTCTGCCATTTTCACATGCCATCATGTGGAGCTCAAGACTTGCAGATGTAAAATGGAGTTGTGTAACTACGTGCTAAGTAGAGTGATACATAAATTTATAATTATATATATATAAAAAATAAAAAAAGGTGAATATGGAGGCCATGTGAAATCGCAGCTTCCTTGGTAAGGTCCGGCCATCCCTACTTGCCTGCTTCCATCACCCCCCCTAATTTTTATTTTTATTTTCCCACAATTTTAATAACATCGGGTTAGTAATTGAATTATTGGAGAGAGAGAGTGAGAGAGGAAATATGTAGTTAAATGGCTAATCAACAATGCAGTATAATCACAAAGTTACATCTTAAGATTCATATATTCACAAACAAAAAAGACTTTTAATGATTTTATGAAGCGAGATTGAGAATATATATAAAAAGATGAATTTCGTAATATTCTCGTATAACAGGCTCTTGAAAGTATAGATGTATTCTTAACATGATGAGGTTGAGGTTTCCTGCTTTAAAAAAAATGATAATATAATTATTATGAACGATGTTTGCGTATTTCATAGTTTTTTTTTTTAAAAAAAAAATTTAAACCCTACTAGCAAGTATTACTAGGATTGGCTATATTATTGAGGGGGGAGTGAAGTGAAGTGTATTACGTGCCTCACATGGGAAAATCTCCACCTAAAGCACGGTGAATTAGGAATCTAGTACGATTTTTGGCATAAATTATTACCAACAATTTGCACAATTTTGCAATATTTCTGAATTGGATGATTGGAGAGAAGATGAATGAATTCTGGCATCTCTAGTAGTGTGATGATTGTGAGGGAAAGGAATGGAGAAAATTTATGTAAACTACTATTAAAAATTGCATTACATTACATTTTGGAGATGTACTTGCACATGTGGCACACCGCATATAACATAGAATCAAAGAGATGCATGGAAGGAATTTGGAGCGCCAACTTTTGGGCCGTCTTACCAAAGTAGTCCTACTCCATTTGTACTAACTTCCTGGTCTTCATTTTACTGGGTTGGACTGGTTTGCTGTCCATTTAAAGACGTACAGGCCACGCAGTTGACTTATTGAATTTGTCCAACCCAAAACCCAAAATCCCAAGTATCGTTAGATGGGATTAAAATCCAGATTCAGAATTAGATTCTAGAGGATTAAGGAAAGTTGGGGCTGGGCAGGCAGATATTTATTTGTGCCTTATTTGATTTTCGTTTGCTCCACTCCTTCTCTAAATTGTTACTCTTGTGAAAAAAAAGTAAAAACTTTTGAGATTTGTACTAAAGAAAAGTACAAAATTAAAAATTCAATGTGATTTTTTTTTTTTTGGGCATAATGGGAATATTTTGGTTTACCAAAAAGAAAAATAGTGGTACCAAAAAATATATAAGTATGTTGTTTGGCATAGGAAACATGAACATATTGTGATCTATACAACACTCTTGCTAAAGGAAGCAATATTTCGGGTGGGAACTATGCACGGTCCTTCAGCAGTGTCTTTGTAGCTTTTTCTCTTGATATTAACAAGGAACTAAAATTATTAGCCTTCGTTATACACGCCAATGGTTGTAGTAAAACATTACGAAAACATCGGAGAGATGGGAATTTTCAGTTCTTTGTTTTTCCGTCTGCTGTAGAAGGCCAGCCAGAGTAAATAATGAATGAGTTGGACACGTGTCACTGTTATATGCTGCGTAACAGGAATTGGCACAAAAAGTAGTGAACAGGTGATTCTCCCTCACCAGCTAGTAATGAATAGAGGAGGAGGAGAAACTTGGTCGGCACTCTATCAAGAGGAATTCGGTTGGGGATGGGCCCACCTAGTGGAGAATGATTCCAGAAAAAACTTGGGACTCGTGAGAGCAGAAGTTCTGCATGCATGGGGTGTTGCAAAGATATTACTGGGCTGGGGTCCTATTGCTTTGCCTACAACTAAAAAGCGCCGTTGTCTTTTACCTCCATATTTTATATTGCATCTCATCATTACAAACTCCCCCACTCCCAAATCTTCTCTCCCTTTCTTTATTTTATAGTAGTTTTCTACCACATTGATCACGCACATCTTTTTCCCCAACACCCTTGTCAGGTATATGAGTAATATACTAATATTATTTGCTCTTTGTCCACCACCATCATCATAACTCAAAAGGGTTACTACTTTTTAGTCATCATTTTTTATCATTCCCTCATTATATATGCATTTTTTACTAGCTCACATTTATATAAAAATACCTCAATTGTTGTAGTAGTGGGGGTACGAATTGATGATTGATGGTTTCTTAATTTTGACACAATTTGGAAACTACATCTTATCAAATGTTCATTAGCAATGCAAATATTGCTGCAAGACCATAGTAGATTTTTTTTGACACTTTTTTTTTTTCACGAATAATTTCTTGTCGCCTTTTCCAATAATTGATTGATCTCCCCGGTCTTCTTGGATATCAAAAGTCGAAAAGAAATAAAGAATAAATTTAAAAAACTCCTTTTATGGGGTAGACCCGATCATCCATCACCATCACTTGGAGAGACAAAATTGTAAACGTTCTCTGCGCCAATACTACTCCAATAGAACTTTGGGCTGTTTCAGAAAAATAAATTAAAAAAAAAAAGAACTTAAGGAAATTCTTTGGACTGTAAAAAAAAAACTTATGCTTACTTTAGCCTACTTTTACCAGACGGTTATTCTCCCCAATTAGATAAGATCAACCACAGTGTGACGTCATGCTACTCTGCAGCTCCCACTATAAACTGCACTCACAAACAGTACAGACTACAGAGCAGCATCACAATTTTATCGCCATTCTATTTGCTTTGGGTTTCTGAGCATTGTCATTTCTCTCCAGTTTCTCTTTTGCTCTCCTCTCTCTCTCTCCCAAAACAGCATAAACGTCTCCCTACCTGACCAAATGGCAGCTCCTTCGTCTCTTTTCTCTGCTCTTTCGAGGGAGGACTCCGTCGTTGCTCTGGAAATCATCAAATCGGCGCCGGCAAACGTTTCCTTTTCCGAGATTAACGAGAATGGCTACTCGGCTCTTCACTTTGCTTCCTCTAAAGGTTCTTTTCTCTTCAATTTTCTGCTTCTTATTTTTTTATCACTGTTACATTTCTCTGTTCATTTTTATTCATTAAGTTTCTCTGTTTCCTTATACGATTTTATCTTCTAGGTTATCTTGGAGTGATAGAGGCGTTGATCGCCAAAGGCTCGAACGTGAACCAAGCCACCGACGCTGGAACTCCTTTACAAGTAGCAATTCTTTCCGGACAAATTGCGGCGTTGCGGACGCTGTTGAAGAATAAGGCTGAGGTAACTGTGTTCGATTTTGTATTCTTAAATTGTTTAGTGATTTTGTTCCATGAATCTGAGTTGTTGCTATTTTATTCATCGTTATCCTGAACTCTGAACTCAATATCTCGCGCTTCATCATAATCTGTTTGATTTTTGCAGCCAAATCAGTGCTCAAACAACCTTCCGTCGCCCCTAGTACTCGCCATCTCTCGTGCTTGTTCACAATGTTTCTATGCTTTGATCGATGTATGTGGTTTTTTCCGTTTTTAATTTTGTTTTTTTTTTTATTGCTGCTATGCCTTGAACCTTACATTTGAGGTTGATTTATTGCTTTTATTGATTTGTTAGGCTGGTGCGGACCTGGATCTTGAGTCGTTGGGGTGCTCTCCGCTCAATGTCGCCATCAACCACAATGAACATTTTATGGTTCAGAAGTTGATGATCTCTGGGGCGGACTGTTCTGTAGCAGATACAGTAAGACACTAACTCAATCAAGTATTAGTACTGTACGGTCTTTTTGTTTTTATGGAATTTGGTTTTAAACAAATTGCAGTTTTGGATGTTCTTTTCCCTGTTTGTGCTGAATTCCTGGTGGGTGACATGTATTCTCAGTGTTTTTCAGTTTCAAGAATCTGGGTGACATGTATTCTGTTGTCTTTGCCTATGATTTTTGTCAAGGATAAGATTCATGGTTGATAATCTCTTAATGAACTGCTCTGCTATGTTTATGTTTACTGGACTTTTCACGGTTAAGATGACTTGCGTTGATTACTTTGGTTCTATAGTTCATTTTGCCGTCCATTTTCAGTGAGATGGGAGTTTGACACTGTTAATCCATTGATTTGAATTTGCCCGTGTTATTTTTTTTTCCCTGCTGTTTACAAGGTATTTGGCCATCTTGTGGATGCGCTTACGTGTGATTGCTCATAGAATCTTGCTTTGAGGTTCTTGAAGAGAGGCTGTGCGTCTCCTTGGAAGTGCTTGTTTTGGGTTTTTTTCAGATGATTGCCTGATCTGGGCACCATTTTGTTGTTTGAAACATTTGAAGGGTGTATACATATTGGTTGGCAGTATTTTGTGAACTAATTATACCCTATAAATAGAATATATTCGATCATATCTGATGATATTGATGATATATGTGTCTTAGGCGGGCCTTACACCTTTGGAGTATGCAGCTGTTTCCCGTCAAACAAAGATACTGAACTACTTGATGGCTTTTATTGATCCAATTGACTCGTGCCCTGTGTGGACGGTAGCAGGAATCATTCAGCGCCTTAATTCTCCGAAAGAACTATCAAATATTGAGATTAAGCTCAAACAAAAGTCAGAGAACTTGATAACACATGGGGATGTTGCAGAATTGGATGGTAAAATGGAAATAGCAATCTTCTGGTACAGTGAGGTAAGAATCCAATCATGTTTGGTGAATTTTGTTGCAAATATTGTCATTGTGAATATTGCAAATTTCATTTCGCGAATTTTGTTGTGTTTGCAACTTTTTGTGATATTTGTGGCAAATGGGTTGGTTTTGCAGGCACTTATAGCTGACCCCACTAATCACGAAGCCTGGGCTAACCGAAGCAGGTGTTATTATAAATTGAATGCATGTCATGATGCTTTAGTGGATGCTGAATCTTTCATAAGATTGGCACCTCAATTGCCTGAAGGCTACATCAGGAAAGCAGAGGCATGCGAGCAGCTTGGGGTAAGAACTTTATTGTTGGATGAGTGTTTGTGTTGAGTTGGACCCAGAGAAAACTTACTTGGATATTTTAAGATCTTTTCTCTGTAGTTAGGATTAAAGTAGATATTCATCTGTAGTTAAGATTCTAATGGAAATCTCTCTGTGCAGAAATATGCAGATGCTGCATCAGCATATCTCGAAGCTTCAAACCTGGACCCCGAGCAGCAGGCCTACCTTGAGGGATATAATCAGGCACTTCAGAAGCATCTTGATAATTTGGATTTCTAATTTTGCCAGGGGAGACGTCTAGATATAGAGCTGTGGAGACTCAAGGATAGTTGTAATCATTTACCTAAATGTTGTTTTCAGTGTCACACAATATTAAACTTTATCATATAGCATCCAGTCATTATCCTCAAGGTAAGTATCATCGAAACTGCGATAAGTATTGTTATTGAAGTGATGGTGTTTGAAACCAAATTGATTGGATTGGCTATGTCTGATTTCTTAACTTGAATAGTGAGCGATTGATCCAAAATATTTATCATGCTTGTTGCTACTTTGGTAGAGAGAAAGTATCAATTTGAATAGTTGGCAGGCACTCAGCTTTTCCGCTTAGGTGGCTGAGTAGTTATACGTTCACTAGTCACAGATTCAGATAGCCTTCCCTCACTGCCTTGCTTCCTTTTTGATTCGTCTCTCTCACTTCTAGGTTTTTCTTCTTCTTCTTCCCTGATTCAATCCCTGTTTTAATTTCCCCAAAATCCATATATGAATGATGGGGGGGTCGTTGGACGGACCTAATTGAATAGGTTTTAGTGTTTGATTATTGACAGCTGTCCGCTGCCTGAAAGCCTGAAAGTCATGTTGTTCTCTCTTGAGCACCCTACCACTCACTATGTGACTATAAATGGGCATTTTCCTTACGAAATCACATTAATCGACATCTAAGAAACAGATAACTTTAAGTGGTCACAATTTGGGAACTCTTCACGAGTTGGAATATTGGGAACCATATTTTTCTTTTGTCCCAATTGGAAATTCGTAGAAAACATGTAAATCAGATTTAGTTATAGGAGTTGTGACACCATTTTAATTATTATTAAGCTACCCAAGTACTACTTTGATGTATGGCATGAATCACGATTTGACAACATGATTACGTGTAATTCAGTGGATTACGTTTTTCTTTTAGTAGGACTGTAGTAGTAAAATTTACAGAACTCCATGAACTGCTTCCATGATCTATCTTCTCTATACATATTCGTGTCGTTCTACATTGAGAGAGCCTGGTGTAACTTGCAAGTGCTGAAACACTCTAGTATACAAAACCTGATTACTTGAGTTAGTTTTCTGATTAAATCTCATCGCCAAACAGAGGTGGTGACCCGCGCGAAACGCACAATTTTGATCTTGCTCTTAACTAATTGGAGCTCTAGGTTGCTTTTTTTTTTTGTCCACTTCTTCCTTCCGATACAAACTCAGTTACTTTGCTTCTTGGTTTTGATTTAATACTTTGAAAACTTTTGAGTTAAATCAATACTTAAAAAAAGAATGAAAAAGTTAAAAGGAAAAAAAAAAAAGAGAAAATTTAAACCATGGGCATTTGCGGGAACAATTGATTAATTTTGCCAAAAATGTGTCATCCTCCGGGAGCTCAAATCAGCGGACACAAAAGGCCTTTCGAGCCCACACCAAAAACCTATCAAATTGGGAAGATTGGAGTGGTGGTGGCTCGACCAAAAACCTATCAAATTGGGAAGATTGGAGTGGTGGTGATATCCTCTCCCTCCGGGTACCAACCCGACCCGTTTGAGTACACATATTAATTAGTAGGCAGTTAATTGATGCATTAGTTCTGCTCATTTTGAGTACGCATATGAGTCTGAAGATGATGAAACAACTGGTTATGCCATTACTGATCCATCTTTTTTGCACGCTGACGGTATATTTTTAAGTTGTTAAATGTGAAGATACTCCCTCTGTTCCATAATTATTGTCCAGTTTGGATCTTCATTTCTAGTTAAAATTGTACTAAAAGTGAAATCTCAAACTGGACAATAATTTTGGGACAGAAGGAGTATGGTTTCAGATTTCCTTACCGGCAATCGTGGATTATCTCTCCACTCTTGGTTTAGTATGAATCATCGTAGCGCATAGAATATGAATGCTGTAATATTCTACATCCTCCTGTCCTAAGGCACAAATTAGCTCTAAAATTAGTTCAAGCGTAGATCTTAGGATGTCATGTTGCGGGCCTTGCGGTACCGCAAAATCTCCGTGATTGTATTACTTGAGATTTTTCATTTATTGATTTATTTATTTCTATGTACTTATTTATTTCTATGGCCTTACTCATTTGAATCCATTTGATTACGTTGACCTCTTAAAATGGTTTTAAAAAAAAAAAAAACCCTCTTAAAATGTACAAAGGAATCTAGTATTGAAATTTGACTATTAAAGCAAATTGCTTAATTAAATGGGTTTGAACTTTAACATGTTTGTATAGAAAAAATGGCTAATTTAATCTTGAAATTTAACCATCCGATCGATTCCATTTCATAATATTTCAAAGTAGTGTAATTTTATCATAATGTTTAACACTCTTGCCAATTTCATCTTGTCAATTCCAAATTAGCATTTTCCCGCAATTAACCTAGTCAACTGGCTTGATTTTTATTTTTATATTATCTTCAAACTTCTCGACTAAAACGACAAGTTAATAAAATCGTTAATTAATTTAATCATTTTTTGAAAAAATGATAGAAAATCACGTGACATCATTAATTAATTTAATTACTTTTTAAAAATATGAAAAATATGTCTTTTTTTTTGTGGGTCTCTTATTGAATTTTTAAATAAATTACCTAAACTGCATTTTTTTTTTAATATATCACTCCTTTAAGCAATGTATATGATGACAGGGAATATGATGATAATGAAGATAGTAGGGAAGTAAGGTTAAGGTTCAGTTGAGTCAATGCTTAAACTGATATCCATCCTCATAAATTCAGTTCTGCTCAGTTGCACCATTAACAGAGTATCGTAGTAAGGTAGTTGGCCAGAGCAGTTCTTTAATCCTTTTCTTATTTTTTGGGCCGACATGGCTTCATCGGCTTAGTCCCGATTTTGAAGCTAAATGGGCTTCACCGACAGACGGGTTAGCAGAATATTATGTCCACAGCTGGACAAAATTTGCCATGATATTCCGGAGTAGGCTGCCATATTACATACTCTATTAACATAGGCTGCCATAATACGGGTTAGCAGAATAATCTAGAATGTTGGCAGTATATATAGGCTGCCATAATACATACTCTATTAACATAATTAAACTCTATTTGCACTCGAGTTTCTTTAAGCCAACGATATTAGCCCTAATATATACTCTATTAACATATTCAAACTCAAGTCATTATTCAGTTCTTTAAGCCAACTTATCCACAACAGAAAAGTATTTTCCAGATAAATGATGCGGTTGCGTTCCAGGCAAAAGAGTTGTTGGGAATGGAAAGTTAAGACAAACACGTGCCTAAAAAATGTTGCTCCATGACAATAATTAAATTGTATAACGACTTTCGGGTTTATACCATATTTGAATAACTACATTTTCTTGGCTAAAAATTTAACAGAAATAAACTTAAATCATTACTTTCCGCATAAAAATAAATAAAGAAGTACAACAATAGGATACTACAGAAGCTTGAAAAAAAATGTAAATATCATCAAGTTGTCCAAACTAAAAGGCAAACACACAAACTTTGTTTTTTTGAATTGCAGAAATCAACTTTATTCATTTGAGGAGAATATTTGAAGGAAACTCAACGCATGCCTTATGCTCAACTTTCTTGCTACTCTTTTGTTGCCTACTTTCCTTTCAATCAGCTCGCACCAGCCCACAGAGTAGTAGGGAATGAACCTTCATCAATTGAGGAGATAACAATTTTCCACAAAGCTGCCACTTCATTCCCCCCACCAATACAAAAACTCAATTCTATACGTCGCAAGAAGTCAAATGGGCGAGTGAGATAATATTCTCCTCAAAATAGAACCAATGTTTTGACCTACATCTCCTTGCTAAAGAATCGCTAGTCGCAATTGGTTTCCACTCTTTCTTTGATAGATCAAACAAATAATATTGGTAAATAAGGGACCGTCCAAAACAATCTATCATTAACACCTTCCCATTAGGGAATACACCAACGATACAGGGAAATTCATCAATGTGAACTCCTTCTAATGGTTCAGTTCGTGGTGGCAGAAATAGCTGCTTAATCCAAATCCCATTGTTATAGTCGTAATATAGGATCTCGTCAGGTCCTCCACTACTTTGATTACATCTCGTTACCATTAAACTGGGTCCAAAATTTATTAACGATCCCAAAACTAAGAACGACTCAATCTGAATAAACTTCTCTTGGGCCAAATTAAAAGATATTATGATAGTTTGACTGGCACTTCGACTCTCCCAACAGATATTCCCGTCTAAACATGCACCTCTCTTTATTCTCATGTCTATCGATGTAACTGAAGGGGGAATGTTTCTCCACAAAGAATCAACTCCAATAGTGAGAATTGCCGCATGATTGTCACCCGTGTTGAGTAACTTGTATCGTTTGGTGATGGGATCGTAACCTAAGTGGTACGCACTAGAATGACATGCTTCCTTACATTCCCCAAAGTTCAAGTCAGGAAGCTTCACCATCTCTCTGGTGGCAATGTTATACAACCACGACTGCTCTCCTCGATAGAAACATATTAGACCGTCCACAATGTTTGTACAAGCTTTTTTTAGCGCGTGTCCATGATACACATATTGGGTGTCGAAGCTCTCACTATCAAGATTGAGGAACTCAAAACAGGTATGGTTATCGAAGGACACAAGGGGAAACCAAGACTTTTCAAAAGTCCAACTGTGAAAAGATATTAGACACGGACCACCACCACCGCTGTAAATCTTGGAAAACCTCAGATCCCTAATGATTGATAACCAAGTTCGAGATACACACTTAAAGCGCATCAAAGATTTGACTGGGATCCATCTCAAGATTTCCCAAACCAAATCATTCGGGACCATCTTAAGCCTAATACAAAAGATACGAATCAATTGTCAAACTCAAATAAAAACTAGTACAAATTTGGGCGGACTGGAGAACTTTTGAGATTGATACCAATAGCCAATAGGCAATCTGAATTCAAAGTGAAGGAGATAGGCAAGCTGTAGAGATTTAAGGAAGGAAGAGTCTTTGAGAGCCACAAGAGCTAGCTTTGATGTTATAAAACAATTAAAGCAAAAAACGTGAATATAGTAGCTACGTAACTAATCTATTTATAGATAAATTCCGATAAATCCTTATCCTAATTAGGTTTACTAATTCCTACACTTAATAAGACTAAAAACAAAAAGAATATTAGCAAACAGGAAACCGAACTAGAGGAAAATTCTAGACAAGATTAGTCGGAATCCAGTCACCTTTTTAAAAAAATAAAAAAATAAAAAAGGTTAAATCCTCATACTTGATTAGTTCTCCTTGCAAACCAATTTCCTTCCCCCACCACCGGAGGCGACCTGTAAGCTCCGGTCAATCAAGAAAAAACAGTGCTATTTGGTCGGGGCGGCCCGGAAAAGAAGATCTCAATACTTACAACAACGATGTTAAAAAATAGATTGGATTGCCTTCATTAACAGAAGATCGCGAAAACAAGGTTCGGAACCCGACCTCCCGGCGACCCGGCCTATGCTTATGAGCAACTGGAGTAAAACTTAATTGAATTATTCCACAATTTAGGTGAAACATCAACGAGAAATCAAAAAAAAAAAAAATTGAAGAAACAATACCAGTTTCTGCAACTTTTCACGATTTTTGTGGTAAATTTATCCGGCTTTTGCAGGCTGTAATTTGCAACCCCAGGAATTACGAGGCTTGGGCTAACAGGAGTAGCTGCCACTATAACTTGAAGGAAGGGCGTGATGCTTTGATTGATGCAGAAACTTCATTAAGTTTGGCTCCTCAATGGCCTAAAGGCTATCTCAGAAGAGATTAATTGGATATGATTGGAGAGAACTGAGAAGATTAATTAGATCATGATTTTGCCATCTCTAGTAGTGTGATCGGGGGCCGGGGGGGGGGAGCGGGAGAGGAAATGAGAAATTAGATCATGAATGTGTACACTGGAAATTGCATTAATTGAGAAATTTATGTAGACTGAAAATTGCATTATATTTTGGAGATCTACTTACACGTGGCACATGCACGATTCGAAGATGTATGGAAGAATTTGGAGCCTTAACAAAGTAGTCCTACTCCATTTGTACTAATTTTCTAGTCTTCATTCCCTGGGCTGGGCTTGTTTGCCATCCATTTTAAGATGGACCCTGGAAAATGGATCAGGTTCAGGTGACATGTAGGAATTTTCCAACCCAAACCCAAAATGTAAGGAAGAAACAAATCAGTGCTTTTCAATAATTTAATTATTCCACAATTTAGGTGAAACATTAACGAGAAATTAAAAAAAAAAAAAATTGAAGAAACAATACCAGTTCCAACCGTCCGATTTTGCTCTAGCTGCTAATCTACGTCTTGGATGCGCCGGGGATTCGCTTCCCCTCTGTAAAGAATTTTGGCTGATTTAATAGATATGTGCTTTCATCAAATCTATGGTAGTTAAGGTTGTTGAAAAAACACTGTTACTAGCCAATATTGCCTATCTTACCAAAACTACCCTTCTCTCTCTAAATCTCTGACCCAATTCCAATTTATTCACGGTGCTCCCGGAATTAGCTGTTCTACTCAAATGTTTTTTTAATTAGCTAATTTTATTTTTAATTTTTAACCAGTTTTGTTGACTCCAATGCCATCTAATTTAAATAAGATACTAGATTTAATTTAGAAACTCTCTTATTTTGCTAGAACGATTCAAAAATATGTAAAAAAAAAAAAAGAAAAAGAAGAAGAATAAACTGCACAAATGGTCCTTTATATTTAACCAAAAAACTTATTTTGGTCCTTTATATTACCAATTCACTGATTTACTCCTTTACATTTTATACTAATTTAGTCTTTTTTCCTTTTTCTTTTTTTACCGTTTTTGGTCTTTTTTGACCATTTATCGGTCAAACCAACAGGGGTATTTTTAGTAACTTTTTCATTCTCAAATTTTAAAATATTAAAAATGAAAATTCATTAAAATAAATATAAAAATATTATATTAATTTATAATTAAATATTTAAAAAATTAAAAATTGAAAATTTAATAAAAAACCAAAATTTCCAAAATCTGAGTTATTCTTTTTTATCATATGGGCCCCACGTCTTATGTCTTCTTTACTTTAATCTATAATTTTTTCTTCTCTCTCCGATCAAAAATTTGAAAAAAAAAAGAATAAGGTAAAGAAGAAATCATACATGGGGCCCACAGGTTAAAAAAATAACTTGTATTTTGGGGAAAAAAATCAAATTTTGATTTTTGAATTTTTATTATTTTTAATATTTAATTATAAAGTAATATAATATATTTAATATTATTTTAATCATTTTTTATTTCTCTAATAATATTTGAGAATTTGAGAATAAAAATTACCAAAAATACCCTTGTTGACTTGACCAAGAAATGGTCAACCAAGAACCCCCAAATGTAAAGTGTGGAAAAAAAATAAAATGGCTAAATTAATTTAAAATACAAATATAAAGACCAAAAGAACAAATTATTCATATAAAGGACTAAACTAAATTTTGGACCAAATATAAAGGACCATTTGAGTAGTTTACTGAAAAAACAAAATCCTCCTTTTCTGCTTTCTTTTTTCCCTTTTTGTTTGTTGTTATTTTATTCCCTTTTTACTTTAGCACTATTTTAGAACCATAAACATAATAGCCAATATGTGTTAGATTGGGGAAGAAAAAAAATATGATTGGATTTATTTATTTTGGATAGAATTGTTAATTTCATTCCCCTCATTCATTAGTATATTTTTCTAGAAATATTATTATACGTTAATATAAAATTTCACTAGATTCTTGTCCTGGTGAATGCCCGGGCGGCCTCTCAATTTTTCTTGGCAATATATGTTTTTAATTAATGAAATTAAACTTTCTTTGACAAAATAAGAAAAAATAAATATAATTATAGATAATTTAAATAATCGTAAAGGGGAAAGGTTCATTTCTATAAAAATACAAATCAATGACATTTTAATTAAAAAATCTCCTAAGATGAAAAATCCTATAATTAAGGGAGAGAGCAGTATATTAAGGGATTAGTACGTAGCTATAATTAAGAGACTTATTTATTTATTTATTTCTTTTTTTTTCCTGAATAGTTAGAGTACCACAGGTCAAAAATGATTTTGTACTGAAAATGGCCTTTGCCATGAAAATTTTTACTGTGGTGGTGACACATCAGCAACTTGTATACTGTTTTAATTAAGTACTATAGATGAACCATTTATTTATTTTATTAAAATCTATCATAAGAATTAATCCCTGCATATTTCTAATTCATGCTTGCATTTATCCAAATATATTAATATTATTTATGTTGTAACATGGTTCATTAGCATTAAGTATAACATTTTTCTTTTCTATTTTTATTTTTATCTTAAAAAGAAGTGAAAATACTCAATTCAAATTGCAATTCCACATAACTCTATAAATTTGGTGAAACCTTACTATATTTTATCATCATTCCCGTATTTTATTTTATTCTTTGCCCTTACCCAGTACCACAACTATAGTGACCTCCTTTCATTTCATTCAAACTAAAATTTTATACAATAAATAAAATTTTTTGATCAAGTGAGAGGTCAATAGTAAAAATAAAAAATAAAATTTTAAAAATTCTTCCCGAATTAATTTATGCACTAGAAATAATTAGAGTTGTGGCATGAATTGATTAGATTTGAAGATAAAGCATTTCGTAAAATTTTCAGTCATAATTTGACAGCTCTTGCTGCTATCTGTTGCATGATATTTTTTTTCTACCAAAATACTATTTTACCATAAAAATATATATGAGAGCACTAAAACCAAAAATAAAAAATAAAATCTCACCATAACTTTTCTTCCCTAATCTAACACTTAGCCTTGATCATATTTTTATGATCCTAAAAGTAGTAAAAGAAAGAAAGAATAAAATAGGAGAGGGGGGGGGGGGAAAGGAAGGATTTTTTTTTTGTTATTTTTACATATTTTTGAGCTATTTTTTAAATTATAGGGGAACTTGTATAATTAAAAGGTTAAGCAAACAAAGCCATATGATGAAAATTTTCAAGCTTTGTCAAGGTAAATTTACTCCTAAAGTTGGGTTGGGCTTTTTTTCATGTAGTTGCCTGAATTTCACAAATCTGGCAATCAGCCACGTTTCTGGTCCACTATCCCAGGGGCAAATTTCCATAGAATTCGTCCGCAATGGCGTGCAACTTTAGATTTCAGTTCCAGTTGATCAATACTGGTAGGAGAAAACTGAAGAGCATCAGTGTCGTGTCACCAACAAAATTAAGAAAAATTTAATATGTTAACAACATAATTTAACGAGAAAAAGGAAAAGAAAGGATAACCTCAAACAAGATTAAACTATAATGAAAAGATTACGGAGAAGGATTTTTTAATTCAATATTTAGATACCTGTAATTAATCGAGTTACATATGCAATTTAAAATATAAATACTATTACAATTTTGACCCCTCAACATGATAGCAGGCAGAGTTCTTCAGTCTTTACAAGGAAGATTTCATGACCGGCTTTACTACATAGTACATATTAACAAAGTAGAAGCTCTGTTTGCTGACATGCATCATATTGGATCAGGCCCAACGCAGTTATATGTAAAACACTTTCATTGGTGCCTACACCGAAAGGTACTTAATCCGACGGATTAATTTCCTTTGTGAATATATTCTGATGTTTACCAAAAAAAAAAAAAAAAAGTACTTAATCCGATTCGTTTCTTTTACAAGAATGTGTTCCTATACAGAAATTGGACTTGTTTTATTTTATAATCCCATCCGTTCTAAAATTATTAGTATTATCCAATTTGAACTTTTATTTTTAATCCAAAATAAATTAAAAACGAAATTTCAAACTAGATATTATCTTGGGATAGAGGAAGTACTAGTTTATATCGGAGACCTTTTGTAAACTTTTTTTTGTCTTGTCCAACGATTCTTGTCTTGTTTGATCTTATCGGAGCTAATAGAATGTTGGCAGTATATATGGGCTGCCATAATACATACTCTATTAACATAATTAAACTCTATTTGCACTCGAGTTTCTTTAAGCCAACTATATCAGCCCTAATATGTACTCCATTAACATATTCAAACCCAAGTCATACTTGGGTTCTTTAAGCCAAATTACTCACAACAGAAAAGTATTTTCCAGATAAATGGTGCGGTTGCGTTCCGGACAAAGGAGTTGTTGGGAATGGAAAGTTAAGACAAACACGTGCCTAAAAAATGTTGCTCCATGACAATAATCGAATTGTACAACGACTTGCGGGTTTATACCATATTTGAATAACTACATTTTTTGGCTAAAAATATAACAGAAATAAACTTAAGATCATTACTTTGCGCACAAAAATAAATAAAGAAGTACAACAACAGCATACTACAGAAGGTTAAAAAAAAAAGATTGTAAATATCATCAAGTTGTCCAAACTAAAAGGCAAACACACAAACTTTGTTTTTTTGAATTGCAGAAATCAACTTTATTCATTTGAGGAGAATATTTGAAGGAAACTCAACGCATGCCTTATGCTCAACTTTCTTGCTACTCTTTTGTTGCCTACTTTCCTTTCAATCAGCTCGCACCAGCCCACAGAGTAGTAGGGAATGAACCTTCATCAATTGAGGAGAAACAATTTTCCACAAAGCTGCCACTTCATTCCCCCCACCAATACAAAAACTCAATTCTATACGTCGCAAGAAGTCAAATGGGCGAGTGAGATAATATTCTCCTCAAAATAGAACCGAGGTTTTGACATACATCTCCTTGCTAAAGAATCGCTAGTCGCAATTGGTTTCCACTCTTTCTTTGATAGATCAAACAAATAATATTGGTAAATAAGGGACCGTCCAAAACAATCTAACATTAACACCTTCCCATTAGGGAATACACCAACGATACAGGGAAACTCATCGATGTGAACTCCTTCTAATGGTTCAGTTCGTGGTGGCATAAATGGCTGCTTAATCCAAATCCCATTGTTATAGTCGTAATATAGGATCTCGTCAGGTCCTCCACTACTTTGATTACATCTCGTTACCATTAAACTGGGTCCAAAATTTATTAACGATCCCAAAACTAAGAACGACTCAATCTGAATAAACTTCTCTTGGGCCAAATTAAAAGATATTATGATATTTTGACTGGCACTTCGACTCTCCCAACAGATATTCCCGTCTAAACATGCACCTCTCTTTATTCTCATGTCTATAGATGTAACTGAAGGAGGAATGTTTCTCCACAAAGAATCAACTCCAATAGTGAGAATTGCCGCATGATTGTCGCTCGTGTTGAGTAACTTGTATCGTTTGGTGATGGGATCGTAACCTAAGTTGTACACACCAGAATGATCTGCTTCCTTACATTCCCCAAAGGTCAAGTCAGGAAGCTTCACCATCTCTCTGGTGGCAATGTTATACAGCCACGACTGCTCTCCTCGATAGAAACATATTAGACCGTCCACAATATTTGTACAAGCTTTTTTTAGCGCGTGTCCATGCACATGTCCATGATACACAATATGGGTGTCGAAGCTCTCACTATCAAGATTGAAGAACTCGAAACGGGTATAGGTATCAAAGGACACACGGGGAAACCAAGACTTTTCAAAAATCCAACTGTGGAAAGATATTAGACACGGACCACCACCACCGCTGTAAATCTTGGAAAACCTTAGATCCCTAATGATTGATAACCAAGTTCGAGATACACACTTAAAGCGCATCAAAGATTTGACTGGGATCCATCTCAAGATTTCCCAAACCACATCATTCGGGACCATCTTAAGCCTAATACAAAAGGTACGAATCAATTGTCAAACTCAAATATAAACTAGTACAAATTTGGGCGGACTGGGAACTTTTGAGATTGATACCAATAGCCAATAGGCAATCTGAATTCAAAGTCAAGGAGATAGGCAAGCTGTAGAGATTTAAGGAAGGAAGAGTCTTTGAGAGCCACAACAGCTAGCTTTGATGTTATAAAACAATTAAAGCAAAAAACGTGAATATAGTAGCTACGTAACTAATCTATTTATAGATAAATTCCGATAAATCCTTATCCTAATTAGGTTTACTAATTCCTACACTTAATAAGACTAAAAACAAAAAGAATATTAGAAAACAGGAAACCGAACTAGAGGAAAATTCTAGAGAAGATTAGTCGGAATCCAGCCACCTTTTTAAAAAAATAAAAAAAAAGTTAAATCCTCATACTTTGATTAGTTCTCCTTGCAAACCAATTTCCTTCCCCCACCACCGGAGGCGACCAGTAACGGTAATCAGCTCCGGTCAATCAAGAAAAAAAAACAGTGCTATTTGGTCGGGGCGACCGGGAAAAGAAGATCTCTATACTTACAACAACGATGTTAAAACATAGATTGGATTGCCTTCATTAACAGAAGATCGCGAAAACAAGGTTCGGAACCCGACCTCCCGGTGACCCGGCCTATGCTTATGAGCAACTGGAGTAAAACTTAATTGATTATTCCACAATTTAGGTGAAACATTAACGAGAAATCAAAAAATAAAAATAAAAAAATTGAAGAAACAATACCAGTTCCAACCGTCCGAGTCTGCTCTAGCTGCTAATCTACGTCTTGGATGCGCCGGGGATTCGCTTCCCCTCTGTAAAGAAAATTCTATGGTAGTTAAGGTAGTTGAAAAAACTCTGTTATTAGCAAATTTTGCCCATCTTACCAAAACTACCCTTCTCTCTCTAAATCTCTGACCGAATTCCAATTTATTCACGATGCTCCCGGAATTAGCTGTTCTACTCCAATGTTTTTTAAATTAACTAATTTTATTTTTAATTTTTAACCAATTTTATTGACTCCAATGCCATCTAATTTAAATAAACTAATAGATTTAATTTAAAAACTCTCTTATTTTGGTAGAAACGATTCAAAAATACATGAAAAAAAATAAAAAGAAGAAGAATAAACTGCACAAATAGTCCTTTGCGTTTAATAAAAAATTTATTTAGGTCCTTTATATTACTAATTCACTGATTTAGTCCTTTATATTTTATACTAATTTAGTCGTTACTTTTTTTTCTTTTTCTTTTTTTTTTTTTTTACCTTTTTTGGTCTTTTTGGACCATTTATAAATGGTCAAACCAACAGGTGTATTTTTAGTAACATTTTCATTCTCAAATTTTAAAAATATTAAAAAAACAATTCATTAAAATAAATTTAAACATATTATATTAATTTATAATTAAATGTTTAAAAATTTAAAAATTAAAAATTAAAAAAACAAAAAGAAAATTTCCAAATCTGAGTTATCCTTTTTTATCGTGTGGGCCCCACGTCTTATTTCTTCTTTACCTTAATCTGTAATTTTTTTCTTCTCTCTCCGATCAAACACCCAATCCAATAAAGTAAAGAAGAAAAAAATTTGGAAAAAAAAAGAATAAGGTAAAGAAGAAATCATACGTGGGCCTACATGATAAAAAACTAACTCATATTTTGGGGGGAAAAAAATCAAATTTTGAATTTTGTATTTTTATTTTTTTAATATTTAATTATAAATTAATATAATATATTTAATGTTATTTTAATCAATTTTTATTTCTCTAATAGTATTTGAAAATTTAAGAATAAAAATTACCAAAAATACCCCTATTGACTTGACCAAGAAATGGTCAACCAAGAACCCGCAAATGTAAAGTGCGAAAAAAAAAGACTAAATTAGTGTAAAATAAATATATAAAGACCTAAAGAACAAATTATTCATGTAAAAGACTAAACTAAATTTTTAACCAAATATAAGGGACCATTTGAGTAGTTTACCGAAAACAAAAAGCCCCTTTTCTGCTTTTTTTTTTCCCTTCTTTTTGTTGCTATTTTATTCCCTTTTTATTTTAGCACTATTTTAGAACCATAAACATAATAGCCAATATGTGTTAGCTTGGGGAAGAAAAAAATATATGATTGGATTTATTTATTTATTTATTTTGGATAAGATTGTCAATTTCATTCCCCTCTTTCACTAGTATATTTTTTTATAACTTTATTATAATATAAAATTTTACTAGATGCTTGTCCCGGGCGAATGCCCGGCCAGCCTCTCAGTTTTTCTTGGCAATATATGTTTTTACTTCATGAAATTAAACTTTCTTCGACAAAATAAGAAAAAATAAATATAATTATAGATAATTTAAATAATCGTAAAAGGGAAAGGTTCATTTCTAGAAAATTACAAATCAATGACATGTTATTTTTGTAATATTTCCTGCTTGCCTGCTTCCATCAGCCGAATAACATCGGGTTAGTAATCAAATTATTAGGGAGAGAGAGGAAATATGTAGTTGAATGGCTAATCAACAATGCAGTATAATCACCAAGTTACGTCCCAAGTTAATATTCATATAGTATTCACAAACAAAGAGAGTTTTGAGGATTTGAAGAAGCGAGATTGAGGATGTATGTAGAATGATGAGTTTCGTAACATTTTTGTATACTAGGTTTCCAATATGAATGTATTCTTAACATGATGGAATGGAGATTTCCCGCTTTAAAAAAATATGATGATATAATTATTTTGAGCGATGTTTGCCTCTTTGGTAGTTTTTTTAATTTTTAATAAACCCTAGTAGCTAGTATTCCTGGCATTGGCTATATTATTGAGGGGAGAGTGAAGTGAAGTGTATTACGTGCCTCACATGGGAACATCTCCACCTAAAGCACGGTGAATTTGGAATCTAGTACGATTTTTATCATAAATTATTACCAACAATTTGCACAATTTTGCAATATCTCTGAATTGGATGATTGGAGAGAATATGAATGGATGATGATTCTGGCATCTCTAGTAGTGTGATGATTGTGAGGGAAAGGAAAGGAGAAATTTTTTTATTTTTTATTTTTTATATACTGAGGGAGAAAATTTATGTATACTACTATAAAAATTGCATTACATTTTGGAGATCTCCTTACACATGTGGCACATGCATATAAGAGCAACCGCAATGGTAAGTAACTGGCCAATGGGAATTGTGCCAATTACTTCCAAAGTACACGAATGCCATTACACTACGTATATAATTTTAGCCAATAAGGGGTTGCCCAAGTGATAGTGGACATGGCATAAAAACCTGAAAGTTTCAAGAGGTCCCAGGTTCAAACCCCGCTAACAACACCTTTGTTTGTTGAGTTGTGCAGGTTATCTTGCACCTGCCAGAAAGACTTTCCGAATACTAGATCGAGGCATGCGCGCGTAGAGTCTCTCCCTTAGTAGTACTATCCCCGTCCTTATAGGCTTCACCCTACATGTAATAAAGTAGGTACTTGTAATTGTGTATAAAAAAAAAAAAACTCGTGAGTTTATGAAGTACCTTCTCTCTCTTCTGAGTTTCTCAGAAAGAGTGGACACCCCTACACTATTTTCGGTCACCTTTCTGTTTTTTTGCTTTTTTTTAATAACAAAAAATAAAAAGAAAGGTAACCTTCCTGCCGTGATGGGCCAACTGTTGTCCCATGTATTACCAGTTTTACTGTAAATATTACTAGGTTCTGGACCCGTGCGAATGCACGGATATTACGATTGACTATTTATCTTTTTGTATCAATTATAAATAATGAAAGTGTAGCATGCGCGTTATGTTATTTTGTCTAAAATGGTGTAAATAGTATTCTTATGTAGTAATTATAGATGTCTATATTTCCTACACTATTATATATTTTCCATAACAAAGTGAAAATATATCTGGCCAGCACCATTTACTTCTATGCTTTACGTAGCAAAGTGATTAGTGGAGGGCCGTATTTAATTTCATAACAATACTGAGACAATGAATTGTAAAAGGCAATGAATTATTTTCCTTAAAAAAATGAAAACTAAAGTAGACAGTGAAAAAAATTGAGTAGATTTGAAGAAAAACAAAAAAAGGAGAATCATAAGAAAAAACGAAGAATAACATATGGAAAAAGAAGTTTTCACATTCCGATACAATCTTTTTCTTTTGTTAACTATGAATTTAGTTAGAGGAAAAATCTCTCTATTATTTTCCTCATCTTGGAAAATGAATTTTCAGGGTTCACTACCGCAATGTGCACTGTCTTTGATTGTCCGTTGTTCATTATCTGCATAGAATTGTTTTTAATTACACAATTAGTTTAACTCTACAAATTAATGAAATTGGAAAAATTTCACACATTAACCTACAAAAAATGAAAATGATGCTATCACATGATAAAAAAGAGATGAAGATAAAAACTCCTGCGGATTTATTGTATTGATAATGTGTATATATAACACATTACAAGATACATAATTACAATAATGTTCTCAAATATATATAATATATACACTAACAGTAATTTGAAAAAAACCCCCTTGGTCTTTCAAAATCTTTTGACCACTAAATTTCACCGAAAATTGTCAAATTATACTAAAATACCTATCATAAGGAGATTTGTCTAGCAAAACTGGTTCCGTTTTCTGTCTAAATATGAATTTAGTTTTGTCAAAAGTTTGAAACTTTAAATGCCAATTCAAGGAAAATTTTGCCAATAATGCATGCTATTTTCTAAAAATATAAGACTGAAATAAGCTACAAATTTTTTGATATGAACTACATGTATTGTTGACTACTCCAGAAACCTTCAACAATCCAAAAATAAATATTCGTTCAAAATTATACGAATATAATCCATTGAGGTTTTGCTGTTTTAGACACATAATGTATTAAGTTTTTGGAGATCGACCATCACCAAACATAGCAGCATGATTTGAGAAGATTTATGTATAGACTTATGTAGAGACTTATTAATAAAGGAATAAAGGATTGTTCAAACATGACTTCAATATTGAATAAAGTTGTAATATATTGTACCTCTTTCATCTACGTTCTATTTCTTTAACGGTAAATAGAAATAGAAAACTCCCAGAGAATAGGATCCACTCCACAACAACCATGGGTGAAGGTGAATCGTCGGAAATAAGTCTGGTGGGAGGGCCAGTGGAGTGTGCTTCAAATTTAGCATCCGAACTTAGAAAACAATTATAGCAGCCCAAAACTCTTTGCATGAAGGAGACGGTCAGATTAATCATCCCCAACCAATTTCTTGTTAATTATTGATTCACAACTCCATCAAGGATTTGGAATAGACTGCCAAAATTAAGGAGGAAAGGCTGGGAGTCCTTGTTGTGGGATTTCGAATTTTGGAATATTATAGTGATTTTCATCAGTTTCTATTCAAGATTTTGAGACGTGGGAGAAAGCAGTTTTAGGAGTCGCTCTTAGTAGTACTTCCGTGTTTATCTATAACTGCAGCACACATTGATGATGAACGCATGTTTTTTTAGGCTATCATTAAGTAATGTAATTAATTCATTTACCATGATTTACAGAGAGGTTGTGAGGATTTGTATAAAGAGTCGGATTTGGGGCAAGTTAGCAAATTAATCGTATTTATTAAAGAGTAGGATTTGTATTGAGTAAAGTTTAAATATTTTTACTATTTTACTAATTAAAAAATAGCGGGAATGAGTTGAAGGATATTAGGACACATAAACTTTTGGGATTGCAGTAGTTTTTCCCATAATAGGATACTAGGTGTTTGACCCGTGCATTCGCAGGGGTATAATTTTTATTTGGAGTATATAAATTACAATTTCCAAACTAATTATAAGATTTTAAAAATTAAACTAAGTATGAATAAATATAGAATAGAATTCTAAAAAGAACTAAAAGTTTCAAATTTGAGAACTTTCAAAGGTGATTAGGAGTAACATAGCCTTGTTCATCTTCAAGACTTCAACTATAATAGAAACTAAAGGGTCCAAATTTTTAATTCGAAGAATGTTAAGAATTCCCGATTACAAATATGCGCACGGTTGAAATTCAATCCATCATCAGTGTTGTTTGTTTCTTTTAAGAAGCATACCTTGAGTACCATAAAAAAACAAATTGAAACGGCCAGCAAAGAAGAAAATCGGTAGAAGATTATAGGGGAAAAAAAAATAAAAGAACATATGAATGGTAAAGAAAAAAAAACTAAAAAAAAGCTTGCGCGGCACTAAAAAAAAAAAAAAATGCACCACCAATACATTTGCCATTTCCAATGACATTGAGATCAACCATCTAAAAATAATTTTACAACTACTCATAATTCATTTGCAAAGTAACCTGCACAAAGAGATAGTTTTTGCGAGCACAAAAAATAATATTGATATTGCAAAACTTGCCTATAGTTGTTTTTTTTCTTCGATTTCTTGTGCAATGAAATCTTGGAATTTTCCAAGGAAAACGACTTCATAGTAATAATTGTTGTCGATTCCAAGATTAGATCCTTATTCATAATTGGATAAGAAAAAAACTATTAAGTAGGCTAAGATTGAATCATTATTCAACCAAAATTATCTGATAAAACGTAAAAATCTTTACTACCTAAATTTATGTAGCAATTTGCTATTATCGGCAATGCAATCCATGGCAAAAAAAAAAAAAAAAGAAGAAGAAAATAAATCAACTTCTTATATTAAATGGCGACCTTCTTTCCTGCTCCGAATGCAATTCACCATGAAAGATTGAATTTGTTAGGATGTTCAGATACAAGTGTCTTGGAGAACCCCTCCCTCTGATGGTGATGATGCTCTCTACTTCAAGATTGATGGTGTTAGTGGTTGCAACTTTTACAAACATAAATTTGCATCTTGGGAGAAAAAGGAGGTTACAACTGAATAAGAATTTGTTTTAGGATTTTGAAAATATGGATTCCGCATGATAATTGTGTTCTTGTACCGGCGTTGAATTTTTTTTGTCAGAAGACTGAAGACCTTGTTGTCTTCTACATCGCCAGGCCTCTTTTCTATGTCAGGTTTTAATTCTCTAATCTTCTATGAATTGGTGACGGATTAGGAGAGGATGGTAGAGGTTTATGGTTTGAGAATTGAGATGGAGATTACTCGTGGTGGTTTTTATCTTTAGAAAAAACTGTCTAGATCGTGAGTTTTAGTTTGTCAGGATATTAAAGTGATAATTATAACTTGAAATTATTTTTGAGAATTGTTACTTTTAATTAATTGATGATTTAATGAGAGGTTTGGAAGAGAGCAACTTTTAAGGATTGAATGACACTAAAAATTTTGGATAGAAAATGGTTTAGCAGAATAATCTAGAATGTTGGCAGTATATATAGGCTGCCATAATACATACTCTATTAACATAATTAAACTCTATTTGCAGTCGAGTTTCTTTAAGCCAACGATATCAGCCCTAATATATACTCTATTAACATATTCAAACTCAAGTCATACTTCAGTTCTTTAAGCCAACTTACCCACAACAGAAAAATATTTTCCAGATAAATGATGCGGTTGCGTTCCAGGCAAAAGAGTTGTTGGGAATGGAAAGTTAAGACAAACACGTGCCTAAAAAATGTTGCTCCATGACAATAATTAAATTGTATAACGACTTTCGGGTTTATACCATATTTGAATAACTACATTTTCTTGGCTAAAAATTTAACAGAAATAAACTTAAATCATTACTTTCCGCATAAAAATAAATAAAGAAGTACAACAATAGGATACTACAGAAGCTTGAAAAAAAATGTAAATATCATCAAGTTGTCCAAACTAAAAGGCAAACACACAAACTTTGTTTTTTTGAATTGCAGAAATCAACTTTATTCATTTGAGGAGAATATTTGAAGGAAACTCAACGCATGCCTTATGCTCAACTTTCTTGCTACTCTTTTGTTGCCTACTTTCCTTTCAATCAGCTCGCACCAGCCCACAGAGTAGTAGGGAATGAACCTTCATCAATTGAGGAGATAACAATTTTCCACAAAGCTGCCACTTCATTCCCCCCACCAATACAAAAACTCAATTCTATACGTCGCAAGAAGTCAAATGGGCGAGTGAGATAATATTCTCCTCAAAATAGAACTGGGGTTGTGACGTACATCTCCTTGCTAAAGAATCGCTAGTCGCAATTGGTTTCCACTCTTTCTTTGATAGATCAAACAAATAATATTGGTAAATAAGGGACCGTCCAAAACAATCTATCATTAACACCTTCCCATTAGGGAATACACCAACGATACAGGGAAATTCATCAATGTGAACTCCTTCTAATGGTTCAGTTCGTGGTGGCAGAAATAGCTGCTTAATCCAAATCCCATTGTTATAGTCGTAATATAGGATCTCGTCAGGTCCTCCACTACTTTGATTACATCTCGTTACCATTAAACTGGGTCCAAAATTTATTAACGATCCCAAAACTAAGAACGACTCAATCTGAATAAACTTCTCTTGGGCCAAATTAAAAGATATTATGATAGTTTGACTGGCACTTCGACTCTCCCAACAGATATTCCCGTCTAAACATGCACCTCTCTTTATTCTCATGTCTACAGATGTAACTGAAGGGGAAATGTTTCTCCACAAAGAATCAACTCCAATGGTGAGAATTGCCGCATGATTGTCACCGGTGTTGAGTAACTTGTATCGTTTGGTGATGGGATCGTAACCTAAGTGGTAAACACTAGAATGACATACTTCCTTACATTCCCCAAAGGTCAAGTCAGGAAGCTTCACCATCTCTCTGGTGGCAATGTTATACAACCACGACTGCTCTCCTCGATAAAAACATATTAGACCGTCCACAATATTTGTAGAAGCTTTTTTTAGCGCTTGTCCATGCACATGTCCATGATACACAATATGGGTGTCGAAGCTCTCACTATCAAGATTGAGGATCTCGAAACTGGTATAGGTATCAAAGGACACATGGGGACGCCAAAGGAGAAACCGAGACCATTCAAAAGTCCAATCGTAGAAAGATATTAGACACGGACCACCACCCCCGCTGTAAATCTTGGAAAACCTCAGATCCCTAATGATTGATAACCAAGTTCGAGATACACACTTAAAGCGCATCAAAGATTTGACTGGGATCCATCTCAAGATTTCCCAAACCAAATCATTCGGGACCATCTTAAGCCTAATACAAAAGATACGAATCAATTGTCAAACTCAAATAAAAACTAGTACAAATTTGGGCGGACTGGAGAACTTTTGAGATTGATACCAATAGCCAATAGGCAATCTGAATTCAAAGTGAAGGAGATAGGCAAGCTGTAGAGATTTAAGGAAGGAAGAGTCTTTGAGAGCCACAAGAGCTAGCTTTGATGTTATAAAACAATTAAAGCAAAAAACGTGAATATAGTAGCTACGTAACTAATCTATTTATAGATAAATTCCGATAAATCCTTATCCTAATTAGGTTTACTAATTCCTACACTTAATAAGACTAAAAACAAAAGAATATTAGCAAACAGGAAACCGAACTAGAGGAAAATTCTAGACAAGATTAGTCGGAATCCAGTCACCTTTTTAAAAAAATAAAAAAATAAAAAAGGTTAAATCCTCATACTTGATTAGTTCTCCTTGCAAACCAATTTCCTTCCCCCACCACCGGAGGCGACCTGTAAGCTCCGGTCAATCAAGAAAAAACAGTGCTATTTGGTCGGGGCGGCCCGGAAAAGAAGATCTCAATACTTACAACAACGATGTTAAAAAATAGATTGGATTGCCTTCATTAACAGAAGATCGCGAAAACAAGGTTCGGAACCCGACCTCCCGGCGACCCGGCCTATGCTTATGAGCAACTGGAGTAAAACTTAATTGAATTATTCCACAATTTAGGTGAAACATTAACGAGAAATCCCAAAAAAAAAAAAAATTGAAGAAACAATACCAGTTTCTGCAACTTTTCACGATTTTTGTGGTAAATTTATCCGGCGTTTGCAGGCTGTAATTTGAAACCCCAGGAATTACGAGGCTTGGGCTAACAGGAATAGCTGCCACTATAACTTGAAGGAAGGGCGTGATGCTTTGATTGATGCAGAAACTTCATTAAGCTTGGCTCCTCAATGGCCTAAAGGCTATCTCAGAAGAGATTAATTGGATATGATTGGAGAGAACTGAGAAGATTAATTAGATCATGATTTTGCCATCTCTAGTAGTGTGATCGGGGGCCGGGGGAGGGGAGCGGGAGAGGAAATGAGAAATTAGATCATGAATGTGTACACTGGAAATTGCATTAATTGAGAAATTTATGTAGACTGAAAATTGCATTATATTTTGGAGATCTACTTACACGTAGCACATGCACGACTCGAAGATGTATGGCAGAATTTGGAGCCTTAACAAAGTAGTCCTACTCCATTTGTACTAATTTTCTAGTTTTCATTCCCTGGGCTGGGCTTGTTTGCTATCCATTTTAAGATGGACCCTGAAAAATGGATCAGGTTCAGGTGACATGTAGGAATTTTCCAACCCAAACCCAAAATGTAAGGTAGAAACAAATCAGTGCTTTTCAATAATTTAATTATTCCACAATTTAGGTGAAACATTAACGAGAAATTAAAAAAAAAAAAAAATTGAAGAAACAATACCAGTTCCAACCGTCCGATTTTGCTCTAGCTGCGCCGGGGATTCGCTTCCCCTCTGTAAAGAATTTTGGCTGATTTAATAGATATGTGCTTTCATCAAATCTATGGTAGTTAAGGTAGTTGAAAAAACACTGTTACTAGCAAATATTGCCTATCTTACCAAAACTACCCTTCTCTCTCTAAATCTCTGACCCCATTCCAATTTATTCACGGTGCTCCCGGAATTAGCTGTTCTACTCAAATGTTTTTTTAATTAGCTAATTTTATTTTTAATTTTTAACCAATTTTGTTGACTCCAATGCCATCTAATTTAAATAAGATACTAGATTTAATTTAGAAACTCTCTTATTTTGCTAGAACGATTCAAAAATATGTACAAAAAAAAAAAGAAAAAGAAGAAGAATAAACTGCACAAATGGTCCTTTATATTTAACCAAAAAACTTATTTTGGTCCTTTATATTACCAATTCACTGATTTACTCCTTTACATTTTATACTAATTTAGTCTTTTTTCCTTTTTCTTTTTTTACCGTTTTTGGTCTTTTTTGACCATTTATCGGTCAAACCAACAGGGGTATTTTTAGTAACTTTTTCATTCTCAAATTTTAAAATATTAAAAATGAAAATTCATTAAAATAAATGTAAAAATATTATATTAATTTATAATTAAATATTTAAAAAATTAAAAATTGAAAATTTAATAAAAAAACAAAATTTCCAAAATCTGAGTTATTCTTTTTTATCATATGGGCCCCACGTCTTATGTCTTCTTTACTTTAATCTGTAATTTTTTTCTTCTCTCTCCGATCAAAAATTTGAAAAAAAAAGAATAAGGTAAAGAAGAAATCATACGTGGGGCCCTCAGGTTAAAAAAAAACTTGTATTTTGGGGAAAAAAAATCAAATTTTGATTTTTGAATTTTTATTATTTTTAATATTTAATTATAAAGTAATATAACATAAACTTATCCCCTTTATTACTCTACATTCTTTTGTATGATTTCTACATCGTTGTACTTTTCAATATTTTTTCTCCTTTGGCGAATGATTTTTTTTATTTTTATTTTTATTTTTGGCTAAAAAGGGGAAAAAAACCAAATGTGTAGCTATTTTATCTTTTCTAAATCAAGAATTCATTTATCTATTAACACAAAATTAAAGTAGAGGGGCGCCCGAGCATCTGTTCGGCCCAAGCGTCTAGTTTCTTTTATTTTACATGACATAAATGCTGAAGTGGAACTATTGGGACCACCTTTTACCAAGAAGCGTTGCAGTTGCTCTGACACAGAATCAAAGACGAAAAAATAACGTTCCTACCAAAAATTTTGCCCTCGTCGTCAATCATACCCAATAGATTTTCGGTTAGTATACTTTACCCTAATATTTGAAATTTTCGTCAATTTCATCCAATTGGCCCATTTTCTGTTCAAATTAACGGACTTCTATTAGTTTTTTAATAAAATAATAAATTTAAATATAAAAACACCCCAATAGTTTGTAAAAATTTTAAAAATGACCCCTAAAATATATAAAAATAACAAAATAGTCTCTTTTCACCTTTTTATTTCATTTTCTCTATTTTTTCCCATTTCTCTCAACTACTTTTAATTACCATAAAAGTATATTATATGAGTTATAAAAAAGTATTTATTTATTTTCAAATTCTACCCGTAAAAGTTAATCTTTGTATAGTTGTAACACATGATTGTATTTATATAAGCATGTTAATCTTTTTAATAATATATTTTAGCAATAAAGACACTATTTTTCTGATTTATTTTATTCTTCCTAGCATAAGGATTAAAAATATTTGAATAAAACTAATTCACATAAAAATAAAATATTAGCTCAAATAAAAAATAATATATTAGTATAGTTTAGTGTATTCAATTTAACTAGAGAGACTACATGGCATAATATAATTTATAAAAAATATGTTTATACTTATCAATGCGAAGATTTAACATTTTCTAATAATTATTTGAGATGTTAATATATCTAACTATAGAGGAAGTCTTACTAGTTTATTCTATATAATTTTAGTTTAAAATAAATGAATGGAGGTAACAATATGGTAATAAGTTGTTGTGATAGAAAATAGGTTTTAGATTCAAGAAGGAAAACTTATGTTTGGAGGATTTTTTTTAAGGTTTTAATTATTTTATATTTTAGTTATTTTTTTATGAATTATATTAATGCAAGTTATAGTCTCTTAATTTAAATTTTAATACACTAAAATATATTAATATTTTTTTGAGCTAATATTTTATTTTTATGTGGAATATTAGTTTCATTTAAATGTTTTTAATCTTTATGTTAGGAAGAATAAAATAAATCAGAAAAATAGTGTCTTTATTGCTAAACTATATTATTAAAAAAATTAACATGCTTATATAATACAATCATGGGTCACAACTATACAAAAATTAATTTTTACGATAGAGTTATAAAATAAATAAATATTTTTTTTAAAATCATATAATAGACTTTTATGGTCATTAAAAGTACTTGAGAGAAGTAGAACAAAATAGAGAAAAATAAAATAAAAAATTGAAAAGGGACTGTTTTTTTATTTTTATATATTTTAGGAATTATTTTTAAAATTTTTAAAAATTAATGGGGTATTTTTGTAATTAAATTTATTATTTTATTAAAAAACTAATAGAGATCTGTTAATTTGGACGGAAAATGGGTCGATTAGATGAAATTGGCGAAAAATTCAAAAATTAGGGTAAACCTGGCTAAATGAAAATTTATTGAGTATAATTGACGATGAGGGCAAAATTTTGGGTAGGAACGACATTTTTTCCGAATCAAAGATGTATCGAAAGAATTTGGAGCGCCAACGTTTGGGCCATCTTAGCAAAGTAGTCCTGCCCATTTGTACCAAATTCCTGGTCTGCATTTTATTGGGTTGCATTGGTTTGCTACCAATTTAAAGATGTGTCCTGGAAAGTGGACCAGGCTACTCAGTTGACATATTTTTCCAACCCAAAACCGAAATCCCAAGCATCGTTAGATGGGATTAAAATCCAGATTTAGAATTAGATTCTAGAGGATTAAGGAAAGTGGGCAGATATTTGTCTTAATTGATTTTCCTTTGTTACTCCTTCGTATATATTTGGACATTGAACTTTTAAGATTTGTTCTAAAAAATAGTACAAAATTAACAACTCAATGCGAATCATTCTTTTGGGCACAATGAAAATATTTGGGTTTACCAAAAAGAAAAATAGTACCAAAAAGTAAGTGTGTTGTTTGGCATAGGAAACATTCACAGATTGTCATCCATACAATACTCTTGGTAAGACAGCACTGTGGATGGATAGGAGATTATATTTATTTGGTAGTCCCAAATTGTATATGTATGTTTTCAGGTTAAAGTGTAGCCACTATTGCCTTACAATTTTTATTTCAGGTGAGATCTATGCATGGTCCTTCAACAGTGTCTCTGTAGCTTTTTCTCTTGATATTAACAAGGAACTAAAATTATAGCCTTCGTTATACACGCCAATGGTTGTTTAATTAACTTTCTGATGGTTTGTGTTTTTTTAAATTTGGTTTGTGATAGTTTTTTCAATTTTTTTATCAGTGACTATCCTATCCTAATATATTCCTTTTACATTTTCAATTAAATTTTTAATTATTTCTAATAAAAAAAACACCTAACAACAAGCACTAATAAACAATCAAAAAGATTTAACATGGAGATGGAATTTTCAGTTCTTTGTTTTCTGTCTTCTGTAGAAGACGGAGGTGGAGGCCCAGCCAGAGTAAGTAAGTTGAACACGTGTCACTATTATATGCTGTGTACCAGGAATTGGCACAGAAGTAGTGAACAGGTGATTCTCACCAGCTAAAAATGGAGAAACTTTGGTCTGCACTCTATCAAGAGGAATTAGGGGCGTGGGGACCACCTACCAGAGAATGATTCCAAAAAACTAACTCGGGACACGTGAGAGCCGAGGTTCTGCATGGGGTTGTCAATTTGTAAAGATATATATAGTAGGGGTATTATTACTTTTGCCAACAACTAAAAAGCAAATTAAAAGAAATCAAGTCCATTGTCTTGTATATACCTCCATACTAGTATACTGCATCTCATCATTAGCGGTGTCATATTGTTGCAACGAATTTTATTGTAGAATTTTTTGAAAATTTTCCCCAAATAATTCTTAATGTCCTTTGCCAATAATTGATTGATCTCCCAAATAGGAATAAAAGTTTGGCTTCATCATGTTGTTATCACCCCTAATTATTGATGTTTGGTTGACGTCTTGACGGTTTTGTATAATTCAGTCTCCCTTGGTTACCAACTCACTATACTACATGCAAAAAAAAAAAAAAGAGTACAGTTTGGCTCACTAGAGCTAACACACTCTCACAAAGTCACATAGCAGAGCTACGAGGGGAACTTGGCGGCCTGCACTCAAAAAAAGAATAGTCCTTCTCAAGGCGGAATTCAATTGAAGGGTTGTGGGACCACCATCTAAAATATAAATCCAAAAACAGTAACTTGAGACACGTGAGACGAGCGAGAGTCGAATATTGGTTGAGCTAAAGGTTTGTCAATTGTCAAATAAAATAGTAACGGATGAGTCAATTTGTACAGATGTAGTACCAGACTGCTACATTCCCAACAACTACTTATAAAGCAAACAAAATCAAGATTTTATATTGTTTTCATTTTTACCACACTGCTCATACACGACATTTATATATATATATATATATATATATATAATTCCCTTTCAGATTTCGCCAACACCATCCCCAGTTCCCTACCATCATCAAGAGATACTTTAGTCACTATTTATTGTTTCATATCTAAAAATCTACTTATACTTTTTTATAACGGCCTCCTAATAAATGTACTTACATATTCTAAATAGTCCAAGTTATAAAACACCTCAATTGTAGTTGTTTGGCGCAGAAATTGAAGTGAAGTATATTACATGCCTCACATTGGAAAATTACCATCAATTTAAAGCACGGTGATTTTAGAATTTAGTACGATTTTTAGCATAAATTGTTACCATCAATTTGCACAACTTTGCAATATTTCTGAATTGGATGATTGGAGAGAAGATTAATTAGATCATGATTTTGCCATCTCTAGTAGTGTGATTGTGGGGGGAGAGGAAATGAGAAATTTATGTAGACTGAAAATTGCATTACATTTTGGAGATCTACTTACACGTGGCACATGCACGACTCGAAGATGTATGGAAGAATTTGGACCCTTAACAAAGTAGTCCTACTCCATTTGTACTAATTTTCTACTCTTCATTCCCTGGGCTGGGCTTGTTTGCTATCCATTTTAAGATGGACCCTGGAAAATGGATCAGGTTCAGGTGACATGTAGGAATTTTCCAACCCAAACCCAAAATGTAAGGAAGAAACAAATCAGTGCTTTTCAATAATCAACTAATAATGTACTCCATTCGTTACATATAAAAAAAATAAAAATCCAGTTTCATGAAAAAATTAATTCCAAACAAGTAGCCAAATAAATAAGTCATAATTAAATTTAATTGAAATGACTAAAATTTCATTGCAACCAAAACAGAGGTAAGAGAATCTTTTGAGGTTGGAAACAATTTAAATGGGAGCACTGTTTGAAATTTGAGGATAATTAATTTTCGTACCTCGATTGAGCTAATCAAAACTTTAAAAGTTAATATGTATTTTGCAATGCAAATTATGTTTGTTTTTTTTTGAGACGTATGTACTATAAAGTATAAATAATAGATTTATTCAATTCATAAGTTTTGACTTCTTATGAGTTGTGAATCTAAAAATAAAATCCATTTAACATATACAAACAAGGATAGAATCAAGTTTTGATATAATGGACTTTCATTAATTTCTTATGGATTTTGTCGCCAACATTTACATATGGATAAATATTATACTCCCTCCGTCCCATAATTATTGTCCAGTTTTACTAAAATGAAAAATTTTATTTTTGGACAAAGTGAACAATAATTATGGGATGGAAGGATTATTTGTTTTACCTTAAAATGGATTTTCGTTTGCCCCCTAACTTTATATGGTAAAAAAAATGGTCGCTCACTAGTCAGTAGAGCTGGAACAAAAGAAACTTGGACCTTGATGAACAGAAATTATAATGGAGGGGGGAACACCGACTAGAAAATGATTCCAAAGGCAAAAAGTAACTTACGACACGTGGGAGCCGAGGTTTTGCATGGCAAAAATGGGTTGTCAATTTCTAAAAGATATATATATTTTGCCAACAAAATAAAAAGCAAAGAAATCAAGTCCATTGTCAGTACGTGACTTCTACCTCCATATTATAATGCATCTCATCATTACAAACTTCCTCCCAAATTCCCACTACTTATATGTCTTTCTGTACGCTATTATATTTCATTTCTACCACATTGTTCATATCCAACAATTTTTTATCCCGCCCCCGCCCCCGCCCCCCAACAATACCAAATATCATTGCTCTTTGTCCACCGTCATCAAAAATGCACTTTTTGTCGTGATCTTATTATTCCCTCATGATGCATGCCTTTTAAATAATTCACGTCATAAGAACATATATATCAATTGTTGTTGTTGTTGTTGTTGGCGTTACAAATTGCCTTTTAAATAATTCACTGTCATAGTATCGAATGTTCATTTGAGAGACATCATATTGCAGAGGCAGATATTTCATAGTAGATTTTCGCGACATTTTTCTTATCAGAAAAGATTCTTGGCCACCTTTAGCGACAATTGATTGATCGATCTTCAATGGGAAGAAAAGTTTTTTAATCATGTCATTTTAATTAAGATACTTCTATATCGTAACGCTAAAACTTATTTAATTTTCAGATGTTTCTCCTTCTTTTTTTTTTTCAAAAATGTTATATATATGTTGGCAAACACAAAAGAGTAGAGTTACTACGTACTCCGCTTGCACGCTTTCCTGGTGATCTTGGATATAGTCAGAAGATGACAAATTTTGCCAATGGAAAAGAAGTAAAAAATAGATAAATAGATCATTTTATGGGGTAGATCTGATCAGCTAATTGGGGAGATACATTTATTTATAAAATTTCTCTGCCAAGATATAGAACTTGGAAAATGCATATTTGGGAATTGGGATGGGAAAAATTCCGTCTAATTTTGGGAGGTGCATACTTGTGATACTCAACATCTCCTGGAGGAGCTTTAACTAGTAGTACATAAATTCTAAATTGAATTATGTTGTAGGTAGATTTTGGGATTTGATGCTAAAAGTCCCTTTCTCTTGAACAAACTGATTAATGTCGTCGACTCGTCATTGCCATTCAAAAAGGCATAAAATTCCGTTTTTTATTACTTCTATTGAGTCTTGTTTATCCAAGTACCCCTTGTATGCATTTCTTACCATGTTAGGTCTCCGATTCTGTAAGGAAGGTCACTGATGGATGTAAGTTGTATATCTTGTAATATGTACTATAAGTGAAAATGGGACGGTTAAAAGGAAAACTTAGATTAAAAATGTGAGAGGTGTGTGGAATGTGGACTGTAGGGGGAGTAGTTTCATTTTGGCGGGAGGAAGAAAAGACAAGCTTGTGTGACATGCATCTTGGGGTGGGGCCATAGGCTGTAACCAGTAGACTCTATAATCTATAATATACTAATATAGTGCCCTTTCAATTGCAGCGGTGGATTTTTGGAGCTAAAATATTTTTCATAGGATTTATGTGGATTGATATTTTGGAAACGTCTTTTTAGTTTTTACACTGTGACAAAAAATAAAAATAAAGAAATGGTTTGCTATATTGTATAATCTAAATAAATTTGAATATCTATATTTGTAGTGAGTGAAATTTCAAATTTGGGCTAAAGCGAAAGTTGGCCCGTCGATTGGATGAGAACGGTTTCTGTGGGGGCAGTATGATGATATCATCATGTAAAAACTTTACTGAGATCCTCTTCTGTCTCTCCCGCCTCCTCCTCCTCTTCCTCTATAAAACTAAAACTATAACAAATTTGCATTTAAAAACTTCAGAGCCTCATTTCATTTGCATTCCATTTCTCGCTTCTCTTTCAACCCCCCTTCCTCTCTCTCTCTCTACTTTGTTTTACTCTCTTCTTGACGGAAAAATTTCCAATCGCTCTGAAGTCATGGCTGCGCCTAATGCGTCCAATCCGCTCATCTCGGCTATTCTGAGCGAGAACACCGACGTTGCTTTGCAGATCGTCGAAACGGCGCCGGCGGACGCTCAATTTTCAGAGGTGAACTCGTTTGGACTGTCGGCTCTCCATTGCGCTGCTATGAAAGGTTAGTTTATCGTAGGATTTTGCTTTCTGTTCTTGGACATTTCGAATTTGAATTTCTCTGTTCTGCTTGATTAAATTCCCCGCTCTCTTTTTCTTGATCTTCGTGGTTAGGATACCTTCGGATTATCCAGGCACTTATCGACAGAGGCGCTAATGTGAACCAACTCACGAAAGCTGGAACCCCATTGCAAGCTGCCGTCCTTTTCAAGCAAGTGGACGCTGCCAGTACTCTGTTGGACAAGCAGGCTGATGTAAGTGTTCGTTCTTGAATTATTTTGTTCCCTGAACCAGTGTTGGTGTTTTCTTTTTTAATTTTATCTTTTATTTGAATTTAATCGCTCGGTTCTTCGTGATTTTGCAGCCGAATCTGGGTACAGAGTTCCTTCCTTCTCCACTCTCGCTGGCGATAGGCTGCGGATGTTCCGATTGTTTTTACGTCTTGATTGATGTATGGATGCTTCCTCTCTCTCTCTCTCTTAATTTCTGTGTTATTCTTTAACGTCTTACATTTGTGGTTAATGGCTTTTATCGATTTCTTAGGCTGGCGCCGACCTGAATGCTCAATCATTCGGTCTTTCTCCTCTCCTTCTGGCGGTGGCTCATAATGAAAACCGCATGGTGCAGAAATTGCTCAATTCTGGTGCGGACTGCGCTCTCCAGGATATGGTAAGAGGCACTCCTCAATCTTTGTGATTTAGTTTGTACTTGGTATGAAGTTTTCCTTGTTTAGCATCATGGAAAATATGGAGTTAGTTGTCAGTGACTGGAATAGTTCATTTTTCATAGTAGTGTATTTTTCTTTTTACCCAACGTTTGGAATTTTGGCTACTTTCAACACACTTTGTTCTGCTGTTTGACTGTTTCTCTGCAATCATGTTCTTCAAGAAATGTTGTGTGTCTCTTTGGAAGTACTTGTTATGGGGTTTGTTCAGAGATGTTATGCTGGCTTCATGGTCTCATGGGACACCGGTTTTCTGTTTAGTATAGTTGGTGTGTACATCTTGGTTAGCAATTTTTTGTGAACTAATTGTATCCAATAGACTTATCATTAGAGATATGCTGATAATATTGCTTGTCTTAGGAGGGTCTCACCGCATTGCAGTATGCTGCTGCCTTTGGCCATTCTGAAATATTGGACTGCTTGATGGTTTATTTGGAGCCTATCGAGTCTTACCCAGTGTGGACTGCAGAAGCCCTAATCAAGCATATCAATTCAACAGATGAGATGGCACAGATTGAGCTTAAGCTCAATCAAAAGTCTGAATATCTGACCAGTCTTGGGGATCTTGCTTTTACTGCCAGTAACTTTGCTTCTGCGATGTATTGGTATAGTGAGGTAAGAATCCAAATCCTTTTTGGTGGATTTTGTTACAAAATGTTTGTATCATGAATTTTGTCACAAATTTCCTTTAGTGTATCTTATTGTTCTGCAACTTTTCACGGTTTTTGTGGTAAATTTATCCGGCGTTTGCAGGCTGTAATTTGCAATCCCAGGAATTACGAAGCTTGGGCGAACAGGAGTAGCTGCCACTATAACTTGAAGGAAGGGCGTGATGCTTTGATTGATGCAGAAACTTCATTAAGTTTGGCTCCTCAATGGCCTGAAGGCTATCTCAGAAAAGCCGAGGCTTGCATGCTGTTAGGGGTAAGAATTATCTCTATGCTATTTATATATTATGCTCCGGTTTTCTTTCTTGGGAAATATAAAGGTACTGTTCAGCCATGGAGTTGTATATTGGATCACGTGTGTTTTCATCGAGCTTAGAGAGAAAAATAGAAAAATTGGCGTTTCTGTAATAGAACTAAATTACGTGAAGAATATGTAAAACTTGGACTTTATATTTTTTCTTCTGTCGAAACTTAATCAGAATACAATGGTTAAGGCTCTTCTTATGGGCTTATTAATAGTCACGCGTGATAAGTACAATATTCTAAATGGAAAATATCTCATAAAACTAATTTGACATAAGATTCACTAGTCAAGGATTAAGATGACTAAAATCATCCTCACACCATTGAGTATCATCAGCCTTATCTCTCCCTGATTCTATAGACACCTTATCACTCCTCATACTCTTGTGATCACGATCAATTTTAGACTGGTGGGAGTTACCTTTAATACTTAGGACCCTACAAACAGAACATTCGCTCTAATACTTGAACATTCGCTTTAAGTTAAAGATCTTCTTTGCTTTAAGTCAGATTCTGATAGAAATTAGATATTCATTTGTGTGCAGGATTATGAGGACGCGGTATTGGCATACGTGCAAGCTTTAACATTGGATCCTGGCAACCAGCTTTACTAGCAAGGATTGGGTGAAGCTGTACAGAGACAGAGAACTAAGTCTGCTTGAGACGCCCTGCTGTTAGATATATTGGATATGTGATAAATATTGGCTAGTTGGATATGTAGATAGTAGTGAATTCGTTAACCTTGTTAAAATCTGGTTTGGTCTGCATATTACACAATTTACGCACTTTATCATATATTTTCTGGTCTATCATCCTATGTTTTTATCGGATATTAATATGCATACTTTTGCTTTATTGAAAGCTCGCAATGGGCAGTGTTGTTTGCGTACCAAATGATGGATTTGATTAGCTATATTTGATTTCTCAATTTGATGAATGCTCAGTGATTCCAGTATATTTATCATGCTCGTCCAGATAGTGTTTGATACTTTTGGTAGAGTATCAGTTTATGGGCCGCTCTGATGAGCAGTTGACAGGTACTCACTTTTGCATTGGTTCTTAATCATTTGAAGATAATAATATGGTATTGCATTCCAACTCGCTCCTCTTTTGGAATCCCCAACCGGGTTCTCGTCCTCCTTCAATCTGGAGGAGTATTGTTGAAAGTTGAAACTTGAAGGCAGGCAAATCCTCGAAACAGATTATAACAGGTATGCTTGTCATTGCTCTTCCATCCGCTTCAGCTGCTAGTGGGAGCTTTGACAAAGCATTTTCTCTCCACTGAGGAGATAAAAACAACTACCAAGTGTCAGACCCCTGATGTGTCCATCCTCATAAATTCTTGTGTTACTTTATATGCAAGAATGTGGTGTTATATTAAGGGTCAGAAACTGGATTTTTGGTTTGTTGGAGACCTTTGTCTTGTTTGATTACATCAGAGCTAATATACAATGCAGTTTTCTTGTCTTTTCACGGAAGCTGATGCTGAATACTACTACATTGAGAGGCTCTGGTGGGAGTGGACAAATTGAAATAATGGACGAGAAGTTCCCAAGTTCCAGATCAAACCAAATCTCAAGACCTTTAACATACCGCGAGAAAATGAGTGTTGTGATGGCATACAAGCAGAAATATCCCTTCTGGTGGACGCTTGTGACGTCTAATATCATAGTAGATGTATTTGGTAAGGCTGGTATTGGTAAGGTCAGCTACAGGGCAATGGCAAAAGCTTTATATCCATTTGTCTGAAATCTGAATTGAACACCGGCCAAATAGATCCAGAATTTGCTTACATCCTTTTGAGTAGCTTTCGTTGAGGAGACGGCCCAAAAGTGCTTAATGCTTACAATTCTGGATATACTCCTGCCCTTTTACCATCTAATTGTTTTTTGACAACGTTGGAACTACACACACGAATGGTTCTGCATAGGTTTGCCATATTACATTATATACTCTATCAACAGAATTAAACTCAATGCCCACGAGTTCTTCAAACCAACACATCTTGGGCCTAAGGCTTTTAGGCAAAATAGTCGATGGGAATTACAAGTGGATGGACAGCATTCCTCTGCGCCTATGAAAGGTGCTACCTTTTCAATAATCGTTTGTGCTATGAAATTGTTGTATTTTGCAAACTTGTATAAACTTAGGCTGCATAACGACCTGTAGGTTTATGATATTTGATTTATTCTTTTGGGGGCGCTAAAAACATAATAGAAACAAAATAAAATTATTCACACCAGATACAAAAATAGAGAAAAAAATAAATACTAAGATATAATGGGGTCTTAAAGAAATGAATCATCCCTTCAACAATAAATTGCCACTAAAAACGAATTGAGTAAAAATCACAATACAAATATCTAAAGTCACCAGCACAAAAGCTTTCGAGATATCTGAAGTCATACCAACAAAAGAACTCTTTTCGAGTCGCTACATTCAATCGAGGAGATCACTTGAAGGAGACTCAAACGCGTGCCTCATGCTTGAGTTTTGATGACCCGCTGCTTCTCTGTTGCCTGCTTTTCACTTAATTGTTCCATTCAACACTTTATTTAGCTACCATGTAGAGAGTAGGAATTGATTCCTCAGCCACTGAGGAGATGAAAATAGAGCCACTTTATTCCCCCACCAATACAAAACCAAAATTCTAAACATGGCCAGAAGTCAAATGAATGAGTGAGATAATATTTTCCTCAAAATAAAACCAGTGTTTGATCCTACATATTCTTGCAGCTGCTGTGTCTGTCACAATTGGTTCCCACTCTTTCTTTAATAGATCAAACAAATAAAGTTGGTAAATAGGGGACTTTCCAAAACAATCAATCAATAACAGTTTCCCATTAGGAAGAACACCGACGATACAAGGAAAGTCAGCAATGTCGACATCCTGCCTCGCTCCAAGTCGTGGTGGCATAAATGGCTGGTTAATCCAAATCCCATTCTTGTAATCGTAATATAGGATCTGGTCTGGGTGTCTAGTACTTGCATTATTACTTCTTGTTAATATTAAACTGGGTCCAAAACTAATTAATGATCCTGAAACTAAGGAATCAATGTGAACGAACTTTTCTTCAGCCAAATTAAAACATACTATGACAGTCTGACCGGCACTTCGACCCTCCTCCCAACAGATATTACCATCTAAACATGCACCTCTCCTTTTTGTCATGTCTATAGATTTAACTGAAGGGGAAATGTTTCTCCACAAAGAATCTCCAATAGTGAGAATAGCCGCATGATCATCACTTGTGTTGAGTAACTTGTATCTTTTGGTGATGGGATCGTAACCCAAGTGGTATGCACTAGAATGATATGCTTCCTTACATTTCCCAAAGGTCAAGTCAGGAAGCTTCACCATCTCTCTGGTGGCAATGTTATACAGCCACGATTGCTCTCCTCGATAGAAACATATTAGACCATCCACAATGTTTGTACAAGCTTTTTTTAGCGCGTGTCCATGATTCACAATGTGGATGGTGAAGTTATCGTGATCAAGATTGAGGAACTCGAAACGGGTATGTTCATCAAAGGACACAAGGGGCAACCAAGAAGCTCGAAAAATCCAATCATGGAAAGACAAGAGACACCGGCTACCACCGCGATAACACTTGGCAAACCTTGGATCCGTAATGATGGATAACCAAGTTCGGGATACACACTTAAATTGCATTAAGGATTTTACTGGGATCCATCTCAAGATTTCCCAAACCAAATCATCCAAGAACATCTCAAGCCTAATAGATAATCAAAATATAAGGCTAATAGATAACCAAAGATAAGAATCTATGTAAAACTCAATCACAATTTTTTTTTGGGAGGGGGCAAGAAAACCTTTGAAACTGATTGCAATAGGCTGACTAAATTAAAATTTAACGAGATAGATAAGCTCTAGCAATGGGGATTTATGAAAAACAGTCATTGAAAGTCACAAAAGCTTTAAGACGCTACAGAATTTCTCCATATTTATAGAGAAATTCTGATTAATCCTGATCCTAATGGGTTACTAATTTCCTAAAGACTAAAACAAACATAACAAATATGAACGTAAACTACGAATGGCGGAGATTTCTTCCAAAGCGGTTGGCCGAACCAATAACAGTAATCGGCTCTGCCTCCGGCTCTGGGCCTCGCAAAAATTTTCTGGCCGGAGGGTCAATCAAGAAAAAACAGTCCTATCGGCTGGGAAAAAGAAGAATGTTTTTTTAAAAAAAAAATAAAAATAAAAATTGGATTGCCTCCTGACAAAAAAGATTGCGAAAACAAGGTTTGAACCGGACCTCGTCGTAGTAATTCACCACCACACGACCTATGCTTATTACTAGCAACTGGAGTAAAGCTTAACTGAATTATTCAACAATTTGTAGGTGTAAACAATAACGAGAAAGCAAAAAAATCAATAATGAATGGAGAAAACAATTAAATTCAACCTTAAACCACAGACCACACACACATCTCCAATCTAAATAATAAATTAACAAAACAATACCAGTTCAAACCGCCCGATTCTGCTCTAGCTGCAAATCAACGTCTTCGCTTCGATCTATAAAGAAATTTTGGCTTTTTTAATAGATCTGTGCACACCAGATCTATCAGCACGGAGACACGGTAACCTATTTTCCTCAGAAATTTTTTATGCATAGGAGCTGCTAGCTCCTTTATATTCCCTCCTCCGATCCTTATTACACTAAAACCTCTCTAAATTAGTACACTTAGAACTCCAAAAATTTATTAATTTATAAAGTTATTAATTTATCGAGCTAAATTATAAAATATTAATTGATGAATTAATAATTATATTTATTTAAAGAGTTTTTCAATCCTATTAGTAAGAGAATTAAAAAAATTATTAAAAATTGAAAAAAATTATTATTTTTATGTCAAGAAAAGTTCGTTGCATCCTAGCCATAATATTATAATTTTTTTAATAGTAGAACAAAAATATGATAATTGAAAACAAAAGAAAATAATACTTAAGTTAAAATTTAAGTTTATCTTCAAATCTAATTTATTATTTTAGGTATTTATTAATTTATGAAATTGTATCGTTCCAATTGTATCGGATGTCCCCAAAAGGCCAATTTATGAAATTGTGGGGACTTATATTTATATAGGAGATTTTTAAAAAATTATTATTTTATAAATTAATCGAGTTTTCTTATTTTTTGTATTGGCCTCGTGTAGGGACATAAAAAAAATTATTTAATAGAGATTATTAATTAAAAGATGATTAATTTAGGGAGGTTACTGTATAATGCATCTTGATTTTGTTCTAGGTTTCACCTAATACTTATTTTTAATTGACGAAAAAACCTTAAAACTATATTTTCATATAAGATCCTCGTGTTCTCTTAATTGTTAGAAAATATTTTTAAAGTTTTACTGTCAATTAAAAATGCGTACTAGGTGAAATTTAAGACAAATCAAAATTCTTTCTATTAAGGACCAGAAGGAATGTGGGAGTATGTTCCTTCCGATCCAGAAAAAAATAGTCTGTTTTTTAATTTATTAAAACAAAATATGGATTTTTTTAGGCCAAAGGGGTATTAGTTTACAGAGTGAATAGTTTAGGTAATTTTAAGAAAAAAGGGGAAAAATGGCAAATACACAATTTAAGTAAAACAAAATAGTAAGAAAAGATAGTTATATATATAAAAAAAAATAGAATAAACGTACTTTTAGTCCCTAAACTTTGGGGGTTCACAATTTCGAGTCACCATTAATTTTCGACTGACGAAATTGGTCTCTAACATTTCGTTTATTCACCAATTTTAGTCAATTTAACGGAATTTATGGTCAATGAACGGTCAACTCTTTACTCCATTAAGTTTTTAAATTTTTATTATTTTTTTACTAAATCAGGACTCGGAATGTATTTTCAAATAAAAAAATCAGTCCACTAATATCTTTTATTTCAACAATATTAGTCACTTTAACGGAATTTTCAAAAACAATTGACCCAATTCATTTTCCATTAAATCTTTATTTTTTTATTAATCTCTTAATGGATTGTGGGTCATGCAGGTCTTTGATCATAATTTTTTTTAGAAAAAAAAAAAGGAATAATGAAAGTATTTTCGGACAACTTTGAATATACTCTATTTATGCTCTGTTCATTCTTGAATTACAGAGTTTTTTTCTGGATTTGTTTTACCAAATCACATAAACTAAGATAAAAAAAACCGTGAAATTCAAGAATGAATAGAGAATATTCAGAGATAGACCACTGCGACAAGAACAAAATGTTTGAGACAAAATCAAAATTAAGAAAACAAAAGAAAAAGACGATGAAAGGGGTGATTTAAACAAACAGGGCTGGTAATTTAATTGGATTGCCCGATAAATAAGTTCAAGGAAAAAAACTCAACAACGAAAACGATCAATAATGAGATTCCTTTTCTGGGCTATTTTATCAGCGGAGGTGATAGTGAAACGTCGGAGAACAGAATATTAGGGTTTAGGAAGTTGGTTGGAAATAGTTTAATCATTCCTTTAATTTGTTTTTTTTTAAAAAAAAAAATTTGATCAAAGACCTCTGGGAACCACAATCCATTAAGAAATCAATAAAAAGTATTTAACGGAAAGATGAACTTTACTTAAAATGGTTTAACCGGCCAAACATTACGGGAAAAGAACTTTACTGTTTTTCACTTCAATTCCCAAATCCAAAAATCCATTTCAAAACACAAGTACAACTTTCATTTGTTCTTCAGTCAGTATCTAGCCATCATCAAACCAATGCGAAGAACTTTGAATTCGGAGAATCTTCTTAATCCAAGTTTCAATTTAGTATTTATGAAGGCAATCTTTCTATTTCATCGAAAAGTTTTTGAATTAAACAGAGTTCTTCAACTGGAGGCCATCGTTTGTGCCAACTGAATTAAATTTCTAGATGTATTGATTTGAATTTGGAGAAAATTCTTAGTTTGTGTTTGAATCAGATGCTCCTCTAATTCATATGATTTTTTGCATTTCGCCGGGAATGTCCTTGAATCCGTTGCCGCCGGTTGGAGTCGTCGGAATTTTTCGGAGTTTCTTTTCCATATTTCTTTCCGAGAACCACCACCACATATTTATTATTGCTTGGAACCGTCGGGGAACTGTCGGAGAACCGTCGTTTGCTGCTTCTGTGTGTTTGCTTCTACGATGTGCAGAGAAAGTTTGCTGGTACTTTGTGTTGTTTGCTTCTATGGTGTGTAGAGAAAATGATGGAGAAGAAGGTTTTGGTGAAATTGTTTTTTTTTTTTTACTTAAAGGGTATATATATAACTTAACTCATAAAATGTCAAATCGGACAATAATTTTGGGACAAAATTTTTTTGAAAAATTGGACAATAATTATTGGACGGAGGGAATATATGTTATGAATAAAATGTGTCTGTGAGGGATGCTTTCCTTGCATGCCGAATAGGGAAAAATCGGTATTTTCTGTGATTACTGATTTCAAATTTATTGAGCCGCATTCTATAATCCAAAAAAAAATATATATTGAGCCATTACTTTTTCATTTATTATTATTTTTTACTGGCATGGAATAAAAAAGTACTATAATTTATCTTTAAGAAACAAGGTAAACATTTTAGTTTTCTTTTCCTTTTTCGATTACATGTAATACTAAAATGGAACTGTTATATTAATGTCTCGTCCTGCAAAGTAATCCCCAAAACAGAAAAAGTAGTACTCCATCCATTCTAAAATAAGTGTTATTATAGCAAATAAGAGAAATTTCAAAATATATATCGTTTTCTGGTTCCAATGCACTTTTTATCTTAAATTTTTAAAATTACCCTCAAAGAAATAATATTATTGGTATGAATTTATTTAATGAGATTGGTGGCGAATATTTTGATAATTTACCTACCTTATTTAAATATTTTTTAAATTTTATGCAAGTTGTAGAATGACACTAATTTAATTATTTTAAAATAGAGGGAGAACTAATTTATTGGATAGGAAGGGAGTATGTACATAGATAAAATGGTTGAGATTGTACTAGTCTTGAATAGATCTATATGTTTATGATACTTTAAAATTTACTCGATAATAAAAGTTAATTACAATAACTAATTTACAGTTGAGGTATTAAAGTTGTTCCATTCTCACTGCGGTCGACGAGATTCATCAAATACAAAAGTTGATGATTAAAGATTGATTATTTATTATTATTTTTTTTTGGAGATTAAAGATTGATTAGTCTCCAACTCAATAACATATAGAGTGTTAGTAAATTAATAATTTATAAATTAATAACTTTTAACGATTAATAATTTTTTTCGATCACAATTTTGGACCGGTACAAAAAGTAAAAAAAATCGATAAAATGATAAGATAATAGTGTTTCATAAAATTTCTTATATATTTATAGGTCCCACCAATACCATAAATTAATAAATACCCTAACAAAAAAAGTAATAATAATTATTATAAATACGTAGTAAAATATGAACTATTAATACTTGTTTTTAGTCCCTGGGATCATATGAACTACGTATGGATTTTTAGTGTTCAAAATAGTTTTAATACTTGATTGATTTGGATATAAAGACAACTGCAAATTAAGTAATTTAGTAACGGTTCTTATTTTCTTATATTAGTTCTTTAAATTAATAATTTATTAATTTATCGATTATTTAATAATTCGCAAAATTAATAAATTTTGATAGTTCCAACACTATTAATGTATAGAAGTAGGCATGTCCATGGTTCCAGAACTGGCGGTTTCGGTTCTGGAACCGACGGTTCTAAAACCACGATGATGGGAACAGAAACCGAACCTTGAGAATGCGGTTCTGGTTTCGATTTTGGAACCGCAGGTTTCGGTTTGGTTATGATTCGATTTCGGTTTTGACATGTGACGATTTTTCATGTGAGTTTTATGTTAAGTTTTGAAACCAAAAGTTTAGATTTTCAATTAAATTCAATTTTTTATCGGTATGAAGTCTTTTATAATTTTATATTGCAAGACATTTTTGTTAATAAATATCCTATAGAACATAATGAATTAAATTAAATTATAAAATGTAAGAAAAATCTTTTAGGGAACACTTATCAACCTACATTATAGTATCAAATACCAATGACACTAGTTCTTTTCTTAGATAAACTTATTCTTTTAATTAAAAATAATAATTAATCATTGTTTCTATAATTAGACACGGTATATGTCAAACACCTACATGTCATGACAATTTTTAATTTCTTTTAATATAAAATTAGTATTAATCGACGGTTTAGTACGATTAGAACCGTCGTTTATAACCACCGATTAGAACCGTCGGTTCTCGGTTTCCTAAACACTAGAACCATAACCAAACCTTCATCATGTGGTTCAATTATGGTTCTTAAAGCCATCATTTACAGTTCTGATTATAAAACCATAACCATCGGTTCGGTTTCGGTTCGGTTTTAGTTAGAACCGGAACCGTGGGCATGCTTATATAGAAGTTCTACTTTAACCTTTTTAGTTGTATTAGAACGCTTTAAAGTATCCGAATGTATTAGGTTACAACATCTTTAGCAATAAATAACAAATAAATTATCACTTAATAGTCCATGATGATGTGATATTGACTTTATTTTATTATACTTTTTTAGCATTATTAATGTATGATAAGGTAAAATAAAAGTTAATAATGTAAAATAGTGATGTAATAATTGTATTATATCCACTAGGTTCTCAACCCCTGCATTCGCACGAGTAAAATATTAGGCAAAAAGTAAAATTCTTTGGACATAACGAATTTAGTAAAAGCAAAAATATTAAACTTGTTATGTTGTTTCGTCAAATTCATACTAATGGTTCATTTTAATTATAATATACTAAAAAATCAAAGCCAAAAGAAAAAAGAAATAGATGCAAAGTTCCTAAATGACTTTGATCATACACACATTATTCGATATCTAGTCTTGGCAACAAGGGAGCACCCCGGTGGTTTGGGTCTTGGCATCATTTTTGGGAGATCAGGGTTCAACTCCCACTAACAACACTTGAGTGTTGAATTGTGCAGGTTTTTAGTTTGCACCCGCCAGGATACCTTCCAAGTACCAGATCGAGGCGTGCGCGTATGGAGTATTCTCCTAGTAGTAGTATCCCCTTCCCCATAGACCCCACCCAGATGTAATAGACTAAGTGCTTGTATAATATATGTCAAAAAAAAAATAGTACTATTCCCTTCCCTATAGACCTCACCCACATGTAATAGATTAGGTATTTGTATAATATATGTAAAAAAAAAAAGAAAAAAAAAGAAAAAAAAAAGATATTTAGTCTTGTGGTGCTTTCTTATCTCAAACGTGCTTACATCTCAAAGCATTGGTGTTCAAACAAATAGAATTTTACTGTTCTAAACTTCGAGATTAATGACTAACATTTGCATCTTAGGAGAGGATTAATGACTAACATTTGCATCTTAGGGGAGGAATTGAATTCGTTTTGCCAACAACTTCGTATTTTCATGCTGCACCACCACTCCTCTTTTCTGTGTTAGATTTTAATTCTCAAACTTTGTCGCGATTGGTGACAGGTTAGGAGGTGAAGGTTAATGGTTTGAGATTGAGATTACTTGTATCGTTGGGAAAAACTCTATTAGATTGTGAGTGTTAGTTGGCAGGATGACGATTAAAAAAGACAATGAGAAATTATTTTTGGATTATTTTAATTTTAATTGCTGAAGTATGAAGATTTAATGAAAGATTTGGTGTGAAACTAATTTTAAGGATTAAACGACACTTAGAATTTTTGGAAAAAAGTGATTTTGTTGAAATGGGGGTTATAAATTATAGATTTTGTTTTTTTGAAAGAAACAAAACTTCATTATGATTGCTGAAAATCAGCCAGCTCTAACAAATACAAACCGTCCAACAACGACTGACGGGAGAATACAATCATTAAACTAGTCACTAGACTATTACAACTGGAAATACAAAATAAAACTTTCATGAACCAGTTGCTATTTCAGGGAGGAAAGATTCTCCAACGGCATGATTCTTCTATTGTTAGACATACAACGAAACAGATTAAAAATCTGAACTCGAGTAGGTCACTAACCATCAGATTAAAGCTCCAATTAGCAAATCTAAATAATAGATTCACTGTGACTGAAAATTCTAGGGTCAAATCAGCCGTCATTAAAGACGACGTGCGACAATCAACAGATCGAATAGAATCCACTGAGCTATAAAAGACAAACAATAGACCTGGATATGTTGGCACACTATATTCACTTAGTAAAGAATCGAACCATGATCTATACTGAGGGTGAGAAATCTCACTTAATTGAATTAAAATACTAGGATAAAAACAACAAAAATATAAGAACAAATCTTCTCTACTGTACTAAGGCAAAAACCAGAGAGAGAAATCTAAAGTTAAGGAGCACATGCCACAAAGGATTTTCTTAATTTTTTAGATATAAAAATGCACAAAACAAAACAATAAAAACCAAAAAAAAAAAAACGCAACTGAAAAAGTCCAAACCCTATATTGATTCGACCAAATCCCTGCAAATCCGATGGACGGATCTCTTCCTCCTAAAAAAAAACGCAACTAAAAAAGAATTTTATATTAATAATTTATTAAAATAATTAAAGAAGTTAGGCCAACCTGAAACTTCTATAATTTAGTTTCAAATATGGAATTGCGTTAAAATACTATGTTGATGGGTTGATGTAGCGGGACTAAGAAATCAAAAGTCACTCCGAAACAAGGAATAAAGGTCCTGATATCCAACTTTTTTTTTTTATTTTTTTTAATTTTTCTTATTAAAAAATTGGATGGCTCTACAACAAGTTAGGGTTATTGTTTCTGTAGTAACCATTCTTTATCATAAACCTTTTCAAAAAAAATAAAAATAAAATTCCTTATCATAATTTCTTAGCCACTCTAACCAACCTTTCCATCCCAGACTACCAATGTAGTCTACCAAGAAATATTGCAAGATATATAATTATTCAATTCAAAGTTCATTTTTTTTTAAATTTCTTAACAATCTTTTTTGCGTTAAATAAATTACCAATGTATTCGTTTGGTAAAGTGTTGTCGATATTTGTGTTTTATATTTTTTAATAAATTCATTATATATTTTATAAAAATACAAAAATTAATACAAATATTAACATTTTTTTTGATTTGCTTGTGTAGTAATGTTTATGTATATGTGTTCCCCGTCCATCGGACGAGTCTAACACCTAGTAAAACATAAAACACAACATCAGCCTCCGATATCATAAACAGATCAGACCAACAGATTGCATCTGTGATATCGACGGGGAACTAACTAGAACTCTGATTTCTCGGAGATCAGAACAAATTACTGACAACAGAGTTTCGAAGCGTCGGAGTTGATGTTGATGACACCAACGGTGGTACGAAGGCTTCACTGACGGTGGATGGATGTGTGTTTTTTCCGGTAGACAGAAAGAAAACAAAGATTTTACTCCCCCAACCATCGTTAATGGAAGTTGGGGGAAGATGCGGCGGAGGGAGTTTTTTGTGACGAGAGAAGGGAGAGATTTTTCAAGAGAGAGGGGAGATAGATTATAGATAATAGTGTTGATGCTCTTAGTAGGGCCAAATTGACGTTTCTTTGCAGCAATCCGGGCTAATTGGGACGGTTTCACAAACTTCAGGACCTATTTGGTTCTATAAACTTGCCACCTTCCAGAGCAGAGCAGGAGCCAAATCAAATCTTTTATGACAAGATGAAAGTGAATGGCTGTCGTAATTACACATGCTCCCTTCAACAATTCCATGATCCAAAAAAAATCCAATCCACATTTATTCATTCCCTCCTCCCATTTCTGATTTTCCACCAGTTTCCCCCTTTTCTGTTTACTCATCATCCCTGAGTTTCATTTCAACTTCAAGTCTTCAACTTTGTCCGCAAAATGTCAGCTCTGCAGTCTCTTGCTTTCTGCACATCAATCTCTCATTGTTCACACCATCCTCGCCCTCGCTATCTTCCACTTGAAGGTGCGGTAAACTCTCTGTCTTTCTGGGTTTTCCTGTCATTTTTCTGATTACTAAACTCAGCACTCTGTTTGCCTCTAACCTCGAATTTTGGGTACAAATTATCGACAAAGATGCATTGTCAAATAGCATACTGAATTTCACGGCAACCCACTAAGCAGATTGGTTAGAATGTTGATAAATCCGTTCTCTCTGGTCGTTCAACTTCTCTGCTTGAGAGAAGTGGAAAAAGAAAAGACCGAATTTTTAATTGGGTACATTGCAAAAATATGTTTACCCATTTTATGAACTAACAATGCTTCCTTATTTGTGCAGGCAGCTTGGCAAATGGAGCTCTTCATAGTCTTGGATCTCAATTCAATGGCAAATCCATCAGTTTCACAACTCATTCTCGTTCAATCACCCCTCTTTCCAGTAAAGTATCCAGAATGACAACTACTATTATGATGATAAAGCCCACCATTCAATTCATTCAAGGAACTGATGAGCAGACGATCCCCGATGTAAAGCTGACAAAATCTCGGGACGGCACCAACGGTATGGCCATCTTCAAATTCGAAGAACCCTCTGTGTTTGATTCGTCCAGTGAAGTCGGTGACATTACGGGGTTCTACATGATTGACGAGGAAGGTGTTCTTCAGTCAGTGGATGTTAGTGCCAAATTTGTCAACGGAAAGCCTGCCGGAATTGAAGCCAAGTATGTGATGCGGACCCCTCGAGATTGGGATAGGTTCATGAGGTTTATGGAGAGATATGCTAATGCAAATGGTTTGTCGTTCGTTAAAAGTTGAAAGCCCTTTTTGCTGTATATTCTTCTTCAAGTTTTGTTTACTTCATTCTCATTTTCCTGCTTTGGAATCGGTAATGATTTAGTACTTCATTAGTATTCAGGCATTATCGATGTACTTATTATTGATCTTGCATAAAAAAAAAGACGATCTTTAGCTATCAAATAGTACTACTGTTTTTAACTTGGATTACAATTGAATGTCATCAATTTTGCTAATTTAACCGAGAAGAAACAATATAAGGAAAGTTGTTTTGGTATCATGAATCCTAGGATATTACTACTTTATTCAATTAGGAGGTGTTGTTGGAGTACTACTAGTAATAGTACTTTTAAATGAGCAGAGTTTGTTTCTGTCTTCACTTTGATCTCCATGTCACTGAAATGGGGCTTTTCACCTTGTTGGATCTTCCATTGCTGTTGAACCAAGTCAAACTGCCTTGAGCAAAACTCCGCATCTCTTTTCCGGTTCTTTTCTTTGATATGAGGTAAACTTTGTAGCTCAAAGTTTCATTTGTGTGTCTAAATATCAGCTGCCGGGGTTTGACTCTCACTTTTACGCCCTCAGGCGGCGTCACCTGGACTGAGAAAACTGAATTTGGTCTTCCAACATTTGTGAGTCGTCTCTTGATGATCTTACCGGTCATTCGGGGCCTGAATATGACAGATATTGAGGGATAATTAAGGCTGAAACCCTTGTTCTTCTGCACAATGTCATGGCAACTCACATTCCTGTGGGTAATGCTGAACACTTGAGATCTTGTGTAACCAAGAGTGCAGAGGTGAATTATGTACTCCATTGGCTGGATATCATACACTAATCCTGGATTAGCAGCTCTAACTGGATTCACTTGTCCTGCTCCTGTGGCGAAAAGTCCTGCAGGCTGATCGCCGTCCATTATTGGTTTCCCTAGATGGTCTGTTACATCTGCAGTTGTCATTAGTGCAGACCTGATCGCGGCTGGTGACCATTTTGGGTAAGTAGCACGTAATAATGCAGCAATCCCACTGACATGTGGACAAGACATGGAGGTTCCAGACATCACACTGAAGTTCACCCTTCTATTGTCGCCTGGTAGGCCACTGGGGCCTAAATTTTGGGGCCAAGCAGCAATGATGTTAACTCCTGGAGCAATAACATCTGGTTTGAGTATTGCTGGGTCAGAAAAACTAGGTCCCCTGGAGGAAAACTGCGCTACTGCAGGCGCTCTCGACTTCCCAATAACTGTTCCTCCAAATATAATTCGAGCACTTGGGTTTCTTGTCGAGTTTAGGTAGCTTTTCAGTTGAACTGATTCATCAAAGCCGATCAATGTGGCAGGGAGGACATGAACATCAACAGAATCTTCCTCCAGGTTCAGTGCCGTATTTGTTAAGATCATTGCAGCTCCTCCAGCTTTCTTCACAACCTGGCCTTTCTCTCCTCTCCCATTGACGCCTCGATCACAAACCACCATCTTGCCGCGAACTTTCTCCCGAGGTAGGGAGCCTTCCAAGCAGAATTCACTTCCCTTATTATCCCCTGTTACATAGACTACTTCTAGTTTTCTCTCAGCACCATGAATTCCTTTTCCGGGATACATGGATTCTCCATAGATGTACTTCCCATTGCCAAGCTGAACTATAGCTGGAAATCTTCGGTCAAGTGTACTAGCACCTATGGTAGCAATCCATGGAGCTTCATTAGAAACTGAGCTTTCGATAGGACCATTATTACCTGCAGCGCACATAACTGATATTCCATGCTCCATAGCTCGAAAGCTGCCAATGGCGATTGTGTCCTCATAAAGTGGTATGGGAAAGCCACCCAGTGAAAGGGAGAGTACATCCACTCCATCTTTGATAGCCAAGTCCATAGCAGCCAGGATATCAGAGCTGTAACAACCGTCAAACCAACAAACCTTATACACAGCAATATGTGCCCCTGGAGCCATTCCTCGAGCCTCGCCTGCACCATAACCGAACACACTTGCCATTGGAACAGGAGAACCTGCTGCAGTAGATGCAGTGTGGGTGCCATGTCCCCGTGCATCCCTCGCTGATGCGTATTCAGCATTGGATGAAGTTGACATTGGAGCACTCACAAGGTGTCCTTTGGTGAAAAATCTGGCACCAATAAGTTTCCTGTTGCATAGTGATGGGCTGAAGTCCTGTCCTTCTTGACAAATTCCTTTCCACCTTTTAGGAACAGGAGGCATTCCATCATCATTGAAACTTGGACTTTCAGGCCAAATTCCAGTGTCAAGTACTCCAACTATTGCTCCACGGCCAAGTCCAGGGAACTTGAGCACAGCACCATTACCTTTCTGAGTGGGAGTAAGCCCCAAAAATTTATAAGAATATGTAGTTTGGAGTTCAAACCTCCTCTCTGGTCTTACTGCCACTACATCAGGGGACTGGTGCAAAGCCTCAAGCTCAGATTTCGACAAGCGAGCCGCAAAACCTTCCATAGCCGAATGATAGGAGTATAGAAGACGAGAAGAAGAGTCTTCTTCAGATGAAATGGCTTTTTCAATGAAGGAGAGGTGCCAATGAAGCTTAGAACTGAAGGAAGATCTCGTTAGTCCTTGAGGATGTAGTTGAACAATGTAAGTTTCGAGATGATTCTGAGCATAAACCAGCATCAGAAAACATGACAAGAAGAGAGAAAGCAAGAACTGGGCTTTGATTTCCATGAGAAAAGAGTACCAATCTGTATGCAATATGCAAAAGTCTTGGCTTGGTTAATTGTGCATGCATGGTTCTGGGGGAAGGGTATTTGAAGGTGTTGCAGAGAATTCAAAAAAAAAACTGGGCCGTTGGAAGTCAGAGCCTCTGGAGAAGAAGAGATGAAACTCGTGAAATTTAAGAGCTCTGCATCACGAGTATCTCTTGCTCAGAGAAATAAACCCATTCTATCCTTTTGCTTATTGAGGAGCTCAATTGTGTTTCCAACTTTCACGAGATGTTTCTGTCGGAATATAATTGTATTACTATTTGTACTGTTAGTGCTGTCTGAAACTCCAAACAGAGGTTTTTCTTTTTTCTATTATCAAAAGTAACAAAACCCATAAAAAACTGCTACCATTTTAGAATCCAAAATAACATAAAATCATCTTAGGATCTCTGTCTGGATTAAATGGACCACAAAATTGTGTTCTTTATGTTTTGTTCTTTGTACGAGGGGATAATTCTTTAGTGGCTTCTTGGTACCAATGGTGGATGGCATCAATGGCCGCATTTATTGAATTCGAGCATTTACAGTGGCGCTCTCTGCTTTTGCTCCTTCTCCTCCATCTCCACGTGCCGCTTGTGCTAACGCTGCACTTAAGTTTTGATTTTCCAAATTTCCTTTGGGGCTCAAGAACGAGGAGAATCGAACCCCCTGCAGGCTCCTTTGAACTGTACAATGAGTTGAAGTGAAAAACAAACATAAAAGTTAGACCCAAAGCATATCCCAGAATACTGTATTTTGATGATCCGTGATAGATATGAACTTTAAGGAATTAGATTCAAGCGGTCGTGGGTTAGGAAGTTTGTCTGCATCCATAAGAAACAAATATGAAATCTGACACGGTCAACTTCTTGGCTCTTAGTAATACTGAAATATGAGCAGCAGTAGTGCCCTCTGCTTAAGGTAATATGTAACAAACAGGATCTTCAGTCTTTCTGCGAAATCTTTCGGTTCCTTCTAATTACTTGAATTAGGTTAAGGCTTCATATGCTGCCGGGAACTTCCTTTTTAGTTGATACCTAGGGACTAATAAGCATTCTTGTAAATCAGGAAACAACGCTACTTATTCAAGCTTTTGTAACATAAGAGAACATTCTAGTTCTCAGCAGATAAGGTAACACAGCAAATTCAGTATCGCAAGATAATGCTAGTGATGGATAATAAGAACTTGAGAAAATTTCATAGCAAAGTTTATGGCTGTATGCTTCATTCGTGTTACTGCACAAAACTACAAGCACTAATACATATCAGGATCTCACTCTTACTATAGACAGTATCTGTATTATGAAACTCAGTACAAAGAATGGCTAGCAAGATTACCGTGTCTTACTACATAGTACCAAAAGTGCAATTATGAATATCAATTCCAAGAGTAAAACAGTAGTTCATTTCTTTACAACTAGATCCTAGAGTGGCTTACCCATTTAACCCAATTAGATTCCGTACCTTTGAACAGCGCTTCCTATGAAGCAGATGTCCATACTCTGCAGAAAGCACGCAGCACTTTTTTTCTTTTTTTTTGATAAAAGCAACTCAAGCATTTACTGTTGCCCATGCTCAGTCTTCCACGAATTTTTAGCAGCCTCCACTGCTGAACCACTAGAATCAGCAGCCTCATCAGGTTCGTTAACAAAAAGTGAATCCCATTCATGAGGCAGCAACTCATGTTGTCCTTCATCCATCAGAGCATATTTCCAAGCACGTGTTTCATCTCGACCATCATCTCTATAGCCTTCCATGACATCTTTCCTCAATTTTGTAACCCTTTTGATAATAGCTTCCACGGCTACATCAAAAGCATCCTTGACGGTCTCCAATTTAGAGCGAGGATCGGCATATGTTATAGTGGGGATAAGTTTTATAACCTCCTCCCCCATTTCCTTGATTTGCTTAGCAGTATATCTACTGAGCAATTGCTCAATGCTGATATTATTCTTACGGATGTCATTCTCAGGAATGAGAACTGAGTATTTTGAAACATTTTTTGGAAGGTGCCAAATGTACTGAGTGTATGCAGAAGCAGGATGGAAGAAGACAGGTATGCAACCTGCCAAAATTGAGTCAAAAGCTGATCTTCTTGTGTAAGAGTCGCCTTGAGGTTGAAGGCAGAAAACAGAACTCTGAAACATCTGCATTATAGTGCTGGGCGAGTGGCACTTGCTCTGACCTTTAGCGCATTCTAACAGCTTACACACCTTGGAGTTCTTGCACTGATCTATAATTTGATCCCTAATTGATTTGCGATCACCAGGACGACGTCCACCAGCAAAACAGAAAAGCCACTTCCTTTCGGTCTTCCTCATGCGATCTTGCCAAATGAACACCTCTTCATCCTTTGCTGGGTGGAAATATGTGGGGTACGGAATACCAAAATCATTAAAATTCCATGAACTTGCTTCCACCACAAGCATGGACATGTTCTTTGCCTCTGGGAGGAAAAGAAGCTTGTTTCCCCAGTCCCGCTCTTGATCAGTTTTTCTCCTAAAATCCCAGGTTATCCTGCCAGCAACAAGGAAATGATCCTTACCACCCATAATACCCCACTCTGGCTTCTTGGTCAGCCAATCAATCAAAGCAAGAGAAGCAGCATCCCTCATGGAAGTGTTATAACCCCAGAGGTAACGAGCTATATCAAATCCGGCATAAAAGGGCACGAAAATGGCAGCAGCAAGGGAAGAATCAGTAGTCAAGCAATCATACTGCTTCATACGATTATTGAAGATCACATCCACCGCAAATTGATTTGTGGCATAGAATCCAGTGTTTGAGAACACCCCTTCAACATTCTCCAGTGGGGGACCTAGTCCAGCATTACTAATGAACTTACACATGTTAGTCCATAGACTTAGGCTCTTACACTCCTTAAGCATATCCACGTTGAACCTGGGAGGAAGGTCATGCACATAAATATACCTTCCACCACAGGGATCACTCTTATTATCTGCAGTTCTCAAAGCCTTCATAAAGGGGTAATCCTCCACCTTATTACCAGCATTATCAACCACCGAAATATTAACAGATTGCTGTTCAGCCGAATTGCTCGAACTATTACTTAAAGTTGGAGCAACAACCGGAACTGATTGAGCATTGCTCGAACTATTACTTAAAGTTGGAGCAACTACCTGAACTGATTGAGCATAGCTCGAGCCATTACTTATTGACTGAGAACTAGCATCTACCTTCGAAGGACTAGCATCAACCTTTGGAGGACTAGCATTATCATTATCAATCTCTGAATTAACAGATACACGCTTATCTGAATTTCTCGAACCATTTCTCAAAATCGGAGCAACCACAGGAACTGGTTGGGGATCATCAACCTTGGGAGGACTAGTAACCAGTAAAGGACGGGGATTCTGTAAGGCATGAACTGTATTTCTATTACTACTAGATTCAGAAACAGGGGTGAGTTGCTGCTGGATAGACTGCACAACAACACTATTGCCTCCAATGAATTCAAAGTGGAAATAAAATAAACCAACCCAGAAAAAAGCTGTCAATGTAACTAATAAACATATCCGAGAATGCCGACTCTTTCCTTGTTCCTTCTCCATGTTTGCTGCCAAGGTATCTGCCGCCGCTTGTTGGCGTCTCATCAAATGTAATCAAATTCTCCAACACCCTCTTCTCCTCTTCCCCTCCAGAGAGAAATAATTCAACCGACAGAAAAAAAGTTTCCAACTTTACAACAATTTACCAACAGCTCAGCATCTCACTCATCATCAAATTGCAAAACCCAAAACCCAATCAAAATTAGGGCTCTGGGTGCCAATATAACCCCACATGCACCGAGAATTAACTCAGAAACCAATCAATACAAGCAGGAAAAAGGAACAATCCTGAGCCGTATGTGATATTGTAACCATCAAACTGGAAGAAGACGCCAAATACTAAGAACAGAAACGGAAATGATCATTGAAGAACCATGAAATGAACAGGCAGATTAAACCCCCCAACAATGACCAAAATACGTTTGTACAGCCAAAAATGGAAAGGAAGAAAAAAAAAACTGCAGACCCAGGTAGCAAATGTTCAGGCTGATCACAAATTAGCAAAACAGAGAGACAATGAAGCGATTAAAGAAAACTTACCCCGGCAACAATGGAAGTGGCAAAGGGAACAACACAAATTACAAAGGCAACACAAAATGTGGGGTGTGAGGACTGAGAGAATAGGGAAGGGGGAAGAAAAGAATGGCAGGGACAGAAATTCTGAAGTTGTATTTATTCAGGTAAATTCAAGGAAAGGAGGAGACAAAAGACCGCATGATCTATGATGACGAGGGAGGGGCGCAAATGCGGGGGGAAAGGTTCTACTTTATTAGAAAAGTGAACATTATTGTTTTAATTTAATCCTTTTTTTTTTTTTTTTGGGTTCTTTGATTGCTAAATTGGTGTGTCGGTAAGGTTGATCTGATTCAGTGATTTTGGGGAATTAGCCGCCTATGCCTTCTCAGACTTTTCCATCCCTCTAGTTTTTGATTTTTTCATCATTGTGTTTGTCAACTTTTTGGACCGGTAATTTCCCCCACTTTTGCATAAATGAATGTGTGCAAAGAATTTTTCATAAATCATTAATGATGATTTGCAAAGATAGTTGATTTGCTTTACATGATATTGGACTTCACTGCAAAACGGTAATGCAGAGGGATGAGATTTACTGGAGTTTTATTTATTGGGACAATGGCAGATTTCTTACAAGAAAGCTGGCCATTTTAATTGATTGAAGGAGTATGGTATGTCTTAATCCTTTTAACTAAAGGTTTACTATTATTATTAACAGCTGTCCGAACTTCCAGAACCATATAACCCAACAACCGTAGAGTTTACGACAACATGGTCTGAGTTGAGGTAATTTGTTGTTTAGCAAATTGATCATTGGATTAATAACTGGAAAGTACACGAATCAATTTGAGTTTTTGAAAGCTTTATTATGATATTCCTTTTAAAAAGAGGTTGCTGTTCGTTGTCCTTTAACTTATTACAGAATTCACCATCTTTCCGTCTCATCAAACATCGTATATGTTAGCTAACATCCAATTGACTGCAACCACTAATATTCAGTTTGTTTCTTTTTTCTAGTAATTTTTTTAGAATAATATAATAATATCTATTTCATCAAAGTATACTATTTTACATTTTCATTACACCTTTTTACATTCTCAATGTAAAAAAAAAACTTAAAAACTCAAATTAAAAAAACGAAATAAACATATCCTTAATTTATTTTCTTTTTCAGGAAACGACATGACGTTACGATTTGACACTCATATGGCACTTGTCTGAGTATCATGCGTCATGTGGCAAAATGTAGAATATTTTTTAACAAGTCGTCGTACCTCGCGGATTTAGCGTGCAATTTCGGTCGTAAACTGATTGTCATTTAACTAATAGGAAAACTATTAGTAGTTATTTTTTTTATTGTGATTTTTTTGTTATAAACAAAATGTTCCCTCTATTTTAAAATAATTATCTCATTTATATTCTCACTTATAATACTATTTGTGCTGAAAATAAGAATACAAATTAGACTATCATTTCAAGAATGATCTTTGGTCATGAAATTCAGCTTAATATACATCATGAATGTAAAGGGCAACAGTGGCTTGTCTTCGTGTCTGGAAGTTTTTGGATCGAGAGTCATAAATAACCGACATGTCACGTACTTCTTTGTTTTGGGTTCGTGACAATTCAGACTTCAGAGCAAGGAGAGATGTTCTTTAGTTTTCTTTTATTCATTCAAATTACATAAAATTTGTGTTTTTTTTATAAATAAGTTCGGAAACACGAGAATTAATACGACAACAATGGGTCTTAGCATTTTTTTTTTTCCTGAAACAGTATTTGTATACTAATTCGAAATACTTACATTATTACATTGTAGTTTCGCATCAGTTAAATTATGGGTGTTGGCTTTTTTGTGTGGACAAGGAAATTGATTGGGAGTTTTGTTTTTAATTAGACATGGGTGGACCCATCATAACCACAACAGGTCCTAGCATCCTTAAAACATCTGATGTCAAATGTGTGTGTGAAAAAACAATGTGGCGAACACGTAGTTTGCTGATCTGAATCACAGCCATCCTTGCCGGATGGAATTAATTGCAAGTTCTAACTGACACAACTAAGGAAGCATTGCCAACCCAGGAAAAAACAAATGATTGAAACTCAAACACAGAAAATCACCATGTGAGACCGACCCTTTTGGTGGGACAATGTTATTAGTTTCAAACTTGTCAAGTTTTCATACCATTTGATTTGATTGAAACTTTGATGGAAGTAGGAACACGCCAACATTTTTCACCTCCTTCGTAGTTTGTACATATTGACAGGTGTAGGAGAAACCAAAGAGTTGTCAGCTTGATTGCCATCACATTTCTGCCTCGAAGTGGCTAGAAACCTAGTACGTATTCTCTCCTTTCATATTTAGTGACAATCATTTTGAAGTACAAAAAATATTACTCATTCTGTGCCAAGAGACACAAACAAGAAGAGGATCTAGTAACTTCAGAAATGTAGCATTCACTGTCTCTAACCCCTACTGACTGCATGGTCCAAAAAAAAAAAAACGGGGGGGGGGGTTTGTCAAAACAAGAAGATCATAGCGAGGAGAGCAAATAACAAAGTGATCCAGCAAATTCCAGCAACTAATTCTCTGGTCTGCCTTCTTTGTTTTTTCTTAAACCCTTTGTCCAGTTTGAGTCCCTTCAAAGTTAAGCGGACACCCGGGTCACCCTGTTTCACCTTGCTCCCAATCAGCACGGAGTTGTTCACTCCTTGCACATTGTTGCATATGTATATGTTTATACTGCAACAATCTTGTGATCCTCCAGAACGACCACTTTGCCTTGCGATCAACGTTGCACCAGCATTCCTTCCTTCCAATTTGACTCCTTCAAAGCATCCATGGGTGCCTTGCGAGGACATTAGATGATTATCTATGCTGAAAACAGCAGTTTCTTCCTCCCGTTTGAGGTGGAAGATGTTGCCAGGATCTGCTTTACCTCTATGAGGGGAGATATTTTTCATGGCAAGATATACTGAAAACAGGGCTGGGGGAGACGGGATAGCTTTCTTAAAGGAGTAGTTTTCATGGTCTTTTCTGCAGCTCCAAGTAAACTAGATACTCTTTGGAATAACTTCATCTGCACTCGATCTTCACACACTCTGCATCTAATAGGTAACTTGACGCACCAACTCCCAGTATCAAGCATTTCATTCCCACCCATAAACAAAAAGGCAAGAGGGGCAACAAGGCTTTTGGAAAGTCTTTTCCTCCTTTCAGAGGGCTTACAAACCGATCATAAGTTCTAGGGCCCTTGTTTCGATTGCTTCGGTTATGCACTTTGTGTTTTGCACAATTACCATGCAATATTTATCATTTTCAATCCAAAACCAAAACATGATTTAGGGACTCTTTGAACTTGAACATATATCCTGTACCTATATAATATGACACTACGTGTATATAATGTAGTACAGAAGGGTTAGGGAGATTTAAACTGAGAACAGTATCTTGCATATAAGTTGTATACATACAGATGATAGGGATTATTGCAACAGAAAAGTTCAGAACTAATGAAACAGACAATACCCCGGACCTCCATGTAAAAGAAACGTCTGACAAACCGCAGAAGAAGAAATATGTAACTATTCATTTCAATGTTACAGCCACCCGATATTTTTTCCATACACTTATTCCACCAAGTTAGTTTCAGCTTTTCCAGAAATAAAAAGAGGGAATGAATAATTTGAAAACTTTTGCTTCCAAAACTAAAGTTGAGCAGTTTCGAAAGCTTACAAAAATTATCCAACATATCAGGTGTATTATTGAACATGGATGCCAAAATCGTGAACAATTTCTCCAACAACAGCATTCATATCTCACATCCTCAAGGAATGAGGCCCATGCCTATCTATCTAACAGCTTCAGACAAAGCTGTTCAGAGGTTTAAACCAAAAGATTTGATGAAGCTTAACGCCAATATTCAGGATTAGGAGACATTTTCTCACTGACTGTAGAACCATATTGTGGACCACCTTTACGATACTGAATAAGATATTCAACAGGATATCCCTTCAATTTATGTGGAGCAAGGCCGAGGTCATCAAAAGTTAAAGCTGCCAAAAAAAAACAGAAAAAAAGGAGCAAAAGAATTACTATTGGGGAATGCATAGTACCAGAAGTGTAGTAAAAAAGTGTAGTAAAACAATCAGAAGTATGAATGATAGTGAGAAAAATGAGATAAGAAATTGTCCACAATTTTACAAGACTTACCATCTTTCGACACCAGTGTGTCAGTGGCAAGGCTTTCAATTGTATCCAAGTTAAATATAGTTGGAGTGGGCATGGGAACTGGAACTTTGTTCAGCAGTATTTCTCGAGGTGTTGCAATTGCCTGAAATCAACTCAAAGAAACTCAATTAGGAATTAATAATCAATTCAAAGACACAACTAGACATATACTACAACGTGAATTAACCCAGAGACGATTTATGAATTCACAAAATGTTGGACTGAACATGTTCAATTGAATAGAAACTGAAAATTATCTGGATCATTGGTTCAGAAAAGCCAAGAAATTATCCTTTGAAGAAAAAAAAAGAAAAAAGAAGGAAAAAGGAGAGCACAGATTAGCCGACCACAAAGTTAATGATAAAAATATTTAAACTTGCCTTAGCAATAGGGAAAGGAATCTTCACGTAGCGAGGGTATTCACGAATCATGTCAAACATAAGCTCTGCCTGGATTAAACATCATTATTCAGCAAAATTTCCACCACCTATGTACGGAGAAGGTTATAATTGAAAGAATGGAACCAGAAAAGAGAGCAAGGAAAAGAATACTACCAAGTCATGGATAGTGTAAACATCTGGTCCACCAAGTTCATAAACTTTCCCCATGCAGCTACCATCATCTTTCAAAGCTGCAATAATTGCAGAAGCAACATCCACGACATACACGGGCTGAATTCTGTGAACAAGTTGCTGTCAGAATTATGAGAAAAGAAGTCCCAAAAAATTTTCCTACCACAAGTTGCTGTCAGAATTATTAGAAAAGAAGTCCCAAAAAATTTTCCCACCACATAAGTTAGAGTCATACTTGGTAGTTCCATCTCCAATTAGTGGAAGGAAACCATAATTTTTAACAAAATGTGCCCACGGATTCAACACCCGATCCTCTGTACCAATCATTGCAGCAGGTCGCATTATTGTCGCCTGAAAACAATATAGCACATTAGTCCTCACAATAACTGAATTTACTATATCCATCTTCACAAACCAATGCAAACAATAGTCTTATTTCGGGCCAGAATAGCAAACAGTGGAAACATGATCAGGAACAATGACAAACAATAAAAAATAACAAATGCCACCGTAAGCTTGATAGTGATATAGAAGACAGCACTTGATATCAAAGATTCACTAAAAATTTACATATAATCAATCATCGACTGTCTTCATAAACTAAGGTTAGGCATAATCTAAATAATAAGCATTATCAAAGAAGCCATATAAATGACCGTGCTCAGTTTACTTTTCGACAAGGGGGAAACGCAGGGGGAACTACAAAAGGAAAACCAACTATTTCAAAACTGCAGCAATCAGCAAACAGACAAACTCAAGCTTTTCCGTCCAAATATACAAACCAGTAGACAAAGTATTATTTTGAACTGTTACTTATTAAGCTATCAGAAAAGTAACTGTAATTTCACATTTTGCAAAGTAAAGAAGTTACCATCATTCTCCCAAGCAAAATAGTAAGTAGCACCAAAACTTCAATGGAGCAAAAGAGAAATGGAAGGTCCTATGATATAGCATGCAGTCAAAACTAAATACTGATGCAAAGCTAGTGACCTCAGAAAATTCTCGCAATAAAGCTTCCTCGCCCGCAGCTTTGGCTTTCAGAAATCGTGAAGGAGATGATGGAGATGCCCCTAGGCAAGAAACTTGTATGAATCTCATGATTCCACCATGTTCCTTAGCAATCTGCACACAAAGGTATAAAATGCCACCCCATGCATAAGTGATCCGTCAGGGAAGAAAAAGCCCAAGAAAATATTAACCAATAAGAGATCACAATTAATACACAAGAGAAAATAACATGCACGGAGCACCATATTTTCCAAGAAAGAGAAAAAGGCAAGAGCATGGAGCATAAGCAAACTGAAAAATGTGCTACACTAATAATCTGTGCCTTTTAATTTATTATTGAAATGGGTTCTCATCTCACATGCCTTACTAAGTTCCTATTAAATTTGCAGCATATCCTGACAATAGAAACATGATGGAGGATAGAAGTTCATCGCTGATGTAGCTACTCATCACAAAGTGCCTTGATTAAGTTGGTTAAAGAAAGGGAAAAAATGTAGGAGAAGCAGGAACCTTACCACTGCAAGCTGTTCAACCATATTACGGTTCACCTCATCAAAGCTGTAATTTCTAGTCTCATACTCTCTTCCTGTTGAAAAATAAGACATTAAAAACAACTAAAGACGTTACCAAAACTATCAAAAGTGTGAGATCAATTCCTGAAAACCTACCAATAAGATTTATAACAACATTCGCCTTTGCCATCACAGCCTTAATCGAGTCTTCATCTCTAGGGTTGTACTTCATTGGAACAATCTGCAAATGTGTCAACAATTAACAAACTACCAGCTAATAAAACAAAATGATGCAACCGTGTAAATGAACAAACAGAGAACCCACAACTCATAGAAAAGTGGAAAATCCCAACCTGTCCTAAATCACCCATCAACTTGAGATGACGATGAGAATCTTCAGATCCTCGGAAAGGAACCAGCACTTGAGAACCCATTTTAGCTGATACCAGAACAAGAAACATGTTCCTTAAAAACCAACAACTTGTACGCAGCAAAAAGTAAAAAGAAATCGAAGTCAAGCGAAAAGAAATCCAGCACCACAAGCTGTTTGCAGCTCACTCACCTAGCTGCTGTACTAAGTAACGCCCAAGAAACCCAGTAGCTCCGAACACTGTAGCAATAATCCCACTGCAAAAGATACAATTTCCAACTTCCTTTAGAACTTGATAAAATTAAGCAAAATCTATTTGTCAGTATTGAGTTTGATGATAATCAAATTGAAATGCTCGGGAAGTGCATTCCAAATCTAACTGAACACGATTGAAGTTGAGCTAAATTAAAACAGTAGAATGTCTAAACAACACATCCATCTATGCATAAAAAATTTATTGAATTAAAAAATGCATTACTAAAATGATTCAAAATTCAGGCCCCAGAAGAACACAAAATTTCACGACATTAAAACTGAGATAATTGATTGATTAGAAATGTGGGAAAATTAACCTAACAGATGATCTTCCACCAGTGCCCTTGCGAATTATGTGTCCCGTGCCTCGGGCGGTAATGGTGGATGCATACCTCGGATTATCAGCACCATAATCTGCAATTCAAGATCATAAGCTAACAAAGAAACCCTATCTTTTAAATCAGGATAACCTCTAAAAATCGAAGCGTTTAAGTCAATTAACTGGATCATAAACAGCCCAGAATACATTTTGAGCCCTAGAAATGGTGAGGAAGGTACATTACATACAGTGATCAGAGCAAGGATTGAGAGACGAACGAAATGATGAAATGCCAGCAGCTGCGGAAGGCTTAAAGGACTGTTGCCCGAATCGTCTCGAAACGGCCTGCATCTTTCCTCCTGGTCGGAGAGTGACTGCGTGACTGTGTGTTTCCGGGGGGAGAAGGAAGGGAAAGAGATTGCTCAAGAAACGCTGGTGACTGATTTAATCGTTTTGTCTTGCTTACGCTTCTTCCGCCTTGACAAAATTTTTTCTTCCGTCACTCCTCCGGACGACGACGTTTAGGTTCTGAATTCTGATTTAAACTCTCCCAAATATTTTCTTTTACATGTTAATAAATTCATTTATACCAATCTGAAAATTTGAGGGAATGTTGTACGGTAAAACCTCTATAAATTAATGCACTTAGGTCTCTAAAATTCTATTAATTTAATTTGTTCATTTAAAGTTTTTTTAATCATATTATTTGAAATCTTATTTTTTCACAATAATAAAAATCAGTTGCAGTGGTATTTATTTATAGTATTATAATACTTCAAATGGTACAAAAAGATGATGCCTGCAATCACAGAAAATACTTAAGTAAAATTTAATCTTCAAATCTTCACATTGAATTTTTTATTTTAGGTATTTATTAATTTATGAAATTATGAAATTTACATAAAAGATTCTCGAAAAACTATTATATTTTATAAATTATACAAGTATGTTTGTAAGAATTATTCCGTGAACGTTTTGTATCAATCGTTTATTAAAAATTTGAATAATAATAGAGTTATGTCTCCAAGAATCATTTATTGAAAATTCGAATGTTACGTAGAACTCAAAATGAAAAATAAGACAATGCGTCAAAGTACACACAGAAATGGAAATTAAAAGGCCGTTGATTAATTTTGAAAGATTAATGAAAAGTAGATTACTTATTTACCATTATTATGCTAAAGAAACGACATAATCGAGTGAAGTTTTTATAGTCATAGGTTTGAAATCAAGGTAAAAGGATCCGAGGTAAAATCAAAAGTATCGGTATCAAAAGCCTGTAATTTTTATTTTTTTTTTCAAAAAAATTTGAGAACATAAAAGGCTCCCGGTTTTCTTTGGGGCTGAAAAGTTTTTGCTGTGCAGCCAATTTTGGAAGGAAAAAAACAACACCTAAATTAATAACACATCAAGGGAAAAGAAAAAGAAAGTTTCACTGTCTAAATGATGCATTTTACAGGAATTACAGTTTGCCAAAATTGTTTCTCCTAACAAAGACTAATTTTATTGCACATAGCACTTACAAACTGCCTTCTTTTTTGTTTCTGTCTACTTGTCATCTTTCTCTGCTCCCTATTTTGCCTGTCTTATTTATTCTACACCTTTAGGCCTACCCCTGAATCCCATGGGGATTCCGATACCTGAAGGGAAAGTCATCGGCGATATCACCTTCGGTTGAGACCAGATTTCTCATTTTGCTAAAGCAATGGGCCAGCATCAATGAGAGTAGGACTTTGCCATCTCAATGTTCAAGGTACTACAACACTTCTGGTTCCATACGTTCCAGGTCAAAAGTTCTTCGGCATGCCAATTCAAATCAGTAATCAGAAAAGCTGCTGGACCTTGTTGAATACTCTGACACCAACCTCAGAAACATGGATGACTTGTCCTCTAGTAGCCGAGCTGGGGTATCGAATTCTGCAACTCGGCCTGAGCAACAATTGATCGTAAAGTAAAAAATGTCAGAACTATCTTTTACGGATATTCTAAAGTTTCCCAAAGAATGTTGATCGTGATATCAGTATTGCCATATATATCCCCATTAAAACCTTGTTCAAACAAGTAAACAGGTTTGCAAGTTAAAAAAAGGTTGACATGAAGGATAGAAACAAATCAAACATCAACGAATTGGCTAAATTATCTTTTGAATAACACTCCACCCCATGAATTGGTCATATTAAGACCAGAGCATGCAAACCTCATCAAATTGCTTTCAACTCTTGAGTTCATAAATTGTCATCCAGTATTGATTTTTGGGGCAAAACTCTTGAGCAGAAATGTCCATGGAAAATCCCGAACTGGGCAAATAAAACTTACCATCACTGAGGACCAGAACAAGATCGCTATCAATAACTGTAGGAATACGATGGGCTATAGTGCAAACTGTGCAATCCTTGAACTCAGTCCTAATGATCTTCTGAATAAGGTTATCAGTTGCTGAATCCACTGAAGCCGTGGCTTCATCAAGCACCAAAATCCTTGCCTGTTTAAGCAACGCCCGTCCAAGGGACACAAGTTGCCGTTGGCCAACACTCCAATTATCTCCATTTTCAATAACTGTCCCATAGATACTAGGTATTAGTCTCATGCAAAGAAAGGATCCTTACTCCGTACTTCATTCATAGAAGGTTATACATACCAGGTGTATCAAGTTTCTGATCTTTTTGACGAACTATATCTCCAAGCTGAGATTTATCCAGCGCCTGTGAAGATTTAAAATAAGTACTTTTCGAGAAAAAACAAATAGAAGCCAACTCATGCATTAACTACGCGCGGCTTTATACATTTATTTGTGAAGTATATGATGTTCATAGATTGAGGCATTAAATACACATGCTAATCCAAATTGTCTTATATGAATAGTCAAGCATTCACAGGAAGGGAGGTAAAATTAAGTTTAAGAGAGAGTATGTTATAATGACAGTATACATCTCATCTTCATGGCAAGTGAACTCTAAAAGCGCTCTGGTTAAAGTAACCAGTTTTCCTTCCTTACGATGTCTAATCATTGGGTCAGGGGAAACCAGAAAAAGAAGAATATTCAGATGTACCTGCCATATTTCATGATCAGAATGCTCTTCAAGGGGGTCAAGGTTACATCTAATTGTCCCTTCAAACAGTGTAGGATCTTGGGGTATTATGCTTAGCCGGCTACGAAGATCATGAAGCCCGATTGTTGATATGTCAATGTTGTCTATTATAATTCGACCGCCAGCTGGTTCCACCAGTCGAAAGAGTGCCTGGATTAACGTTGACTTGCCACTTCCAGTACGACCAACAATTCCAATTTTACAACCCCCAGGAAACATGCAGGAAACACCATGAAGCACAACTGGAAGACTCTCTTTATAGCGTACCTAAGGAGAAAGAAAAACAATATTCAGGATCTTACTTTTTGTTCAATGATATCTGTGGTGTACAAGAACACTATGATACTCTTTAACTGTAACAGTCAAAAGATGGTTCCTATTTGTCATTTAGTTATGGTAACATCTGAACAAAATAGATAATGAAGAATAGGATGCATAAATAATGTTTTCAGATACTTAAATTTTTCCAGAAAATTCACGACAAATTGAGTTTGACAACTGTAGCAGTAAAATGAAATAAACAAGTTCTTTGAGATAAACTACACACCTTCAGATCAACGAGTTCAATTGTTCCCGTTTGTGGCCATGCAGAAGGTGGACGAGAATCCTCAATATATGCGGGTGCTTCACTAGGAATGTCACAGTACTGATGAATTCTTTCAATGGAGATAATTTTATTTTCAAGCTTGCAGAAGCTGAGTATCCACCGGGACAATCGAGCATTCAAATTGAGGCCGTATGTAACAGCAAGTCCTGCCATGGCTGTTCACCAAAGGTTTATTATCAGAAAATTTTCAGTAGCAAGATAACTTTTCAGCATTAATTTAATCATAATTTTCATCGAAAATTTTAAGTGTAAAGAACATACTGGGATCTATACTTCCATGGGGGAAGCTCACAAGTAGAACCATGCAAAAAGAAAACACGAATGTTGAGAGCAACTCCATTCGCAGGCAGAGCCACTCAATTGCAGCAAGACTGCAGAAAAATGGGCGAGCAAAACTATCAAGAAGTTGAAGGTTCCGCTTCATGAATCTCTTTTCTTGTCCAAAACCTCTGATTGTAGCGGCCCCAGCAATGGTCTCAGAAAAGAGATGAATAATTGGAGACTTCTGGATGCTAACAATTCGGACCAACTCCCTTGACGAAGCCATATAATACTTCTGCACTTATTTGAGGATATTTACGATCAGCACAAGTTAAAGATTTCTAGTTCAAGTCAGTCCTAAAATATTTTCTAATTTCCATTTCAAGTTGTATTTAATTCAGCTGTTAAATATGGCTTGGATGACGTACTATGTTTATGAAAATTACTTTATCAAACCAATGAAATTAATAATTTCCAAAAAAAACCTCTGAAGATTATGGTTTCATAGGTTCAGTATAAGCAATTCCATTTCAAAGCCAATTTGCAGAGATTTTCGTTCTCTTGGATGACATCTATATGACTTAGTCGTAAAATTCAGATTAACATTAAAGAAGTTGCATATAACAGACAAGATGCTCATAAAGCTGGGAACAGTAGTAACGTAATGATTTGAAATTTCTTCAGAATCATCTAACTAGTCAACAGAAAAAGATTTGACAGCAAGGACTTGTTCACCTTTTCAGAAGATAACTCTTACCAATCAAGAATGAGTCCCAAACAGGAGCTCATGCCCTAAGAAGATGGATGGTAATATATGTCCTGAAGAAAATTTCAATCATCACCAAATATCTCACATGTTACCATTTTAGGAAAGACAATATTATTTACACAGAAGTTTCTTGACTGATTTTGGAGTTGCACTTTTTATTGCCGTAACAATCAAACACATATTTAAACAAAGCCATTGATTCGCAACCGTCGACAAGAAAACTAATGATAGTACAGTTAAACATGGAGTTCGGATAGCCCTATATGCAAGCAAGACAAGTGGCAGTTTCTTCTGAATCATCAGGAAAATTTTCAAATAACTCCAATCCAAAGTAATTTTATCTCTCTTTATTTTAAGTAAAACTTTATGTCAGCTGATATTAAATCATCCCTCAATGACTCAACCATAATAAATGCACTCAATCAAAGAGCAGAAAGAAATCTATCAAGAGGCAATAGAAGATTTGAGGTGTTAAAAGCAAACTCCACCTGCATCCACAAACATGATATCGCCATGGGGACCACAAGGAGCAAAACTTGCCAGGTAACGTCGGTCATGACACCAACAATGCCAATAAGTTGAATTGTTGTAGAAGCAAAGCCACCGAGCCTAAAAGGGATATCAAGATCAACAACACTTTGATCAACTGAGACCTGGCAGAAGCATAGATCCTATTAGTGCAAACAGCATAAAATAATGTAGGAATGGTGCTTTTTTTCCACAAAGTATCTGGACAGGATAAATCTGGACACTGAAACTTATCAACTTATAAGATTCAGTAAACTTATCAACTTACTCGATTCAGTATCCGACCAGCAGGTGTGGAGTCAAAGAAAGACATTGGTGCTCGAAATATGGATCTGAGCATCTTAAGGAACAATTTCTGTGAAGCTGCAAGACCAAACGTCGCAACCAGGACAGACCTAACAAATATAAACCACGTGCTGCCAAATGCAAGGGCCATGTAAACACCAATGAGTACAACATTACTAGTTCTAGGCTGATCTCCTGAGGTCTGTGGATTAGCCCAAGCCATCCACCAGCTACTTGCAATTTGAAGCACCTGAAATAAGGTCTGTGCAAGAACAATGAGCGGAATTAACAAGCCCTTATAGGCAGCTGCCATATATGATAAATACACTTTCATGCTAATTTTCCCTCTTTCTCTCTCCTCTTCCTGGACAAGCTGCTTTTTCTTGGAACGTTTATTTTTCTTTTTCTCCTTTATCTGCTTCTTTTCTGAAGTTGACGCTCCTTCTTCAACTTCCTTTGCTAGAGTGTCCATATTATTTCCAATCGATTCACATTTTTTACTCATCAACACAGATCCTTCAAGATGTTGGTGTTTATCTGATTCTTCAGATGACTGACTCGAAAAATCCATAGCTTCAATTGCTTCATGGTGCGCTGAAACCAAAGTTTCAAAATCTGTTCCAGCTTGCAAAAGCTGATCGTATTTACCAGCTTCAGTGATATGACCATCCTTAAGGACCTGCAATTAATAAGATTAGTCTTCTGCAGACTCATGCAATTTCTGATAAAGTATCAAATGTTTGACTAAGGAGTCCACCTCCTTTTTGATCATTTAGTGAATGCATGGAGCTGCAACCAAACAACATTAATTACACTACAGGAAAATAGGAAGAAAATATACGGAAGGAGAATTTAAGTCATTTTACATTGTCGGTTTAATTGACGTCAACCTCATCTGTCCGCAAGTTGCCATTTTATAACTATCAAAAAGCATGTAATATGCTCTGCCTACGTGTATTTTCTTATCATACCAATTATCAAGTGCGGAAAGCATTAGCAGCCGCCATTCGGCAATATATTGACAATAAACTAAACGACAAACCGCTCCCCCTGTGATTAGACCTCTCACGAAAAAACCACTCAAATGATTTGGTATTCTAGTTGTTTTCATCAACGACAGAATAATTTCTGTTCATAACCATTTTGAACCAGCAAACAAACAGAGAAATGCTTCTCTCCACTCACAATCAGTACTTGCTCAAATTTAAAGGTTTATGTTTCCAGAAAAATAATCTCCAACATTGTCCAGTCAACAAACAGCAAGTCTAAACTGGTAAGCTCAAAGATTTTAGGACAAAAACAGGGTGGATTTGGCAACAGAATTAAAGTCATCCGATGCACTTCAAGCCACTAATAGTAAAGGATAACTGTTCATCTGAAAACCAACTATAACTCCATGCATTAATCGAACTCAACTGCCAGATAACTATGACAGTTAAGGAATGAAAATATAAGAATGTGAGTAATAAGAAAATGCCATACCAGTATCAAATCAGCAGCTGGTAAAAATTCCACTTGATGAGTGACATACACAACGGTCTTCGAATATAATGCTGACACTATATACTCCTGCAGAAACAGAATGACATCTTCAGCCAAAGCATATAAAATTGGCAGGCAAAGATCAAATATTGAGTAAAGAGTCTAACCCTAAATAACTCTGACCCCGTGTGTGCATCTACAGCACTAAAGGGATCATCAAGTAAATAAATATCCGCATCTTGATAGAGCGCCCTAGCAAGCTGTATCCTTTGCTTTTGACCACCACTAAGATTTATGCCTCTATCACCAATTATTGTCTGATCTCCATGAGAAAATAGTTCAAAATCCTTTTTAAGAGAACATGCATTAACGACCCTCTTGTATCGTGGTTTATCCATGGGATTACCGAAAAGTACGTTGTCCTCGATCGTCCCGGACTGTATCCATGCTGATTGAGGCACATAAGCGGCAGAGCCACAAATTTTAACCTGGCAACAGATTTATGATCAAAAGTGAGAAAGAAAAAAAATAAATAAAATCTCAGAGCTAACAACAAAAAAAGTAAGCAAAACCAAAAAGGAAAAAACTTCATATATTATGACTTACTTCTCCTGATCTTTTCGGGATCTCCCCAAGTATGCAGGAAAGAAAGCTAGACTTCCCCGAACCAACCACGCCACAGACAGCGATACGCATCCCTTTCTCTGCTTTCAATTGTATATTTGACAATGTTGGCCTTGAGGCAGCTGGATCCCAGGAGAATTCACCATCAGTGATTTCAATAGCCACATTTGTCACGCCTTGGGGTAAAACAATTGTTGCATCTTCTCGTAAATCTTCATCCAACAAATATCCAGCTATCCTGTCAAGTGATACTTTTGTCTGAGCCATCATAGACACCAAGTCAGGGAAATTCCTCAGCGGGTCCTGCAAAATTCTGAAAGTTGCCAGAGCAGACAGCACACTTCCTGCGGTGAGCTGTCCACCCAACAGTATGCAAGTGCCGAATGTGACAGCTGCAACGAATATGGGAGAGCTCCAGAAAATAAATGTGATAAAAGCTTGGGAGTAAAGAGCTTTCCGGAGATATTTGAATTCCACGCTTCGCATTTCCTCCAAAATTGATCTGTATCTATCCTCCCACGCTTGCAACTTGAGAATTCTCATGTTCTTGAGGCATTCAGATGTCTTTCTCATTCTGTTATCCTTTGCAGCCATTAAATTGTCTTGATACTCTTCCTGAAGCCTTGCCAGCGGTACTGTTGCCACGATGGATATAATGGTGGCAATCAATGTCGCAACGGATGCAATCCCTACATTTTTATACAATATTGCAAGGGCAAGAATAATCTGGAGAGGTAGCATCCAGATGTCATGAAGATACCAAGAGTAGTCCCCTACTCTTTGAACATCAACCGCCATGTAGTTAACAATCTCTCCGCTTGTGTGGTTCTGCTTGGCCAAGCTTGATATCTTGAGGCCTTTGCGATACACCATTGCTGTTAGAGCTGATCTCACATGCATTCCCATAATGTCTACCCCCAGATACCATTGACGGGTTGTTAATGTCTCCACCAACTTTGCTGCAAAGAAAATACCAGTAAGAATGTATCCTTCATGTGGGAAAGTGCCTTTCCCTCCCAAGTAATCCACAAAGTAGCTGATCAAGTATGGACCGACATATGACACCAGGGTGTTGATTGCCGCAAAAATTGCATTCCAAGCCGCCTCCTTCCAGTAGGTCTTGAGAATGGCCCAAGCTAAGGATGGTTCCCTTGAAGGATTTTCAGCTCTCATCTTTTTCCAGTTTGAATTCAGTAGTTTGTAATTGACCTTTGCACGATCTCTTGGTGAAAGATTGGGGATGTCTCTCATTTCCAGTGGCCTCTTAGCACCAATGGAAAGAAGAGGATTCAGCCAGGAAAGAGTGGCCAAGCTAAAAAGACCAGCTTCACTGTAAGGACTAACTTTTGGAACAGCAGCTTCTTCTTCTTCAAAGAGCAATGGCTCTTGGAGATCGGAATTCCTACACACCAGAATACCAGTTGCCCCTTTGATTGCCACATAGCAGAGGAAAGCAAGAGCAGGGGTCGAAGCGATGTTAGCCAAAACATGAGAATTGTTCAAGTGTTTCGAGCCTTCTCGAACAAGACCAGTCACATCAACATACAGAGAGAACAAGCAAATGGCGAAAGACAGAACCCACCAAATCCTCAAGAGCAAAGGGAATTTCTCAGTGGCTTTATACTTGCAGTAAATGGTTGAAAAACTCAGAACAAACCAGGCCACAGCTTGAGCTGCAGGGAAGATCAAGAGGGACAAATGGGCAGGATGATCCTGGGCAGCAGCCCTTATGGAACGAATCACATCAAAACCCAAAACCACAACATTGATGAATAACACATAGAAGCAAGACAAGAAAGCAGCCTTGTAGCTTCCAGAAATCACAATGCTCTGATCATCCACATCCTCCCCCCGGCCACCAACCTGAACAGGGCCGCCACTGGACTCATCCTTGCGAGCTCTTTCCCGGCCAACACAGAGATAAATCTGCCTGGCAGACACAATGAAGAGCAGCAAAAGGACGAGTGTAAGGTTGATGCAAACCGATGACAGTTCCAATGTAGGGAAGCTTTGGAAAGTAGTGCCGAGGAATTCAAATGGCAGGGGATTAGAAGAAGGGATAATACTGCTAGCAGAGCTGAAATAATGACTGAAAGTAGCCATTGTCACAGCCGCAGCAGCCTCTGAGGGTGGTGGTGATGATAAAACCAATGTTTCCGTTGATTGGAGAAAAGAAGTGAAAAAGAAAGTACTGAAAGCCGCCTCACTAAATCACTGCTGAAGAACAAATAGAGCAAGGAAGGGGAAAGATAAAGATCAAATCTTGAGAAGGGCATTTCAGTATTTCGGCATCTGAGGAGTGCAGCGGTGATGGCTGCCGAGTGTAAGGCGAGCGAACGGTGGAAGTGATGACGGGTCAAGCAAAGAGGAGAATCTGTACCAAAAGAAATGCAAATAAACACAAAAACAGGATTTCATCATTCACAACAAACCATCACGCAGAAAACAGCCAAAAAAAAATTGGGAGCAAAAGGGAAAAAAAATAATAATAATACAGGATAACCCAAAAATGCACACAACAAAACAAGTACAATACCATCTTTCTTTCTCCCTCTCTCTCTCTCTCTCTCTCTATGTTATCTCTCTGCAAAAAGCTAATACATTTTTGCAAATAGACAAAAAAAGGGGTGGGGGAAGAAAGAAAGAGAAGGGAAAGAGAGAAGAGGAAAAAATCGAATAGGAAACCAAAAATCTCTTCAATAAAATCCAAAGATATGACCTGGGTCTTTGTTAGTTTCCTCGGAAAATTGGTTAGCGAGCCCGGTGGAGATTGCCCCGAGGCAATTCTGCAAAGCGCAATACACACACCAAAAAAAAAAAAAAAAGCCTCAAAACGAATGTTTATTGTGAATGCAGCACAAACAACAGTAACAAAGAAGGATATAACAATTTTTACTAATACTACTACTCGAATAGGAAGAAGAAACAACTCTTCGGAAAAATCTCTATTATTATTATCCCCAAAACCCATAAATTGGAAAAAAAAAATTTATTATAATCAGCAGCTCAAAAGGGGAAGCTTGCTTGCTTAATAACATGAAGGAAACTGGAAAGAAGAAGAAGAAGACAGAATCACACCGACCCATCTCATGAGGTGGTGAGATGACGGCTGACGACACAAAGAAGAGCGATCCATATTAGAATCCATCATCATGCGGCTTATATATACCTTGTTTATACTAATTATTAACAAACATTATCATTATATGCATTGGGCTTTAAAAAGAATCAATCTTTTATACTACAATAAATAATTCTAGTTTTATAATATTATAAGCTTAAAAAAAAAAAACTATAGTGCTGAACTCTTGTCGTCAAAACTGGTTGTAATTGATTTGGGATTTCCACGTTCTGTAATTACCTGTGGCCTGTGTTTTTCTTCCAAAAGAAAATTTTCTTTTCTTTTTAATGTAAATGGCAAAAAAGGACACTGCCGTGATGGATTAGGACTTCGACGAAACAGAGAGTTTTTGGCTGACGTTTGAAGGTTGAAGAAAGGACAGGTGGTGGTGGTGGGCGGAGGTGGGGTTTTCTTTTTTTTTTTTTTTTTGTTCTCACTCGGAGATCAAAAATCACACAAAACCGGAAGAAATTTTTTCCTTTTTTGGGTGGCCAAGGGATCGAATTAAACTAATTTAATGTGTCGGAATTTTTGTTCATTTAAGATGAGATCACTGCTGCAATTATGGTAGTACCTTATTTATTATTGATTGATGATTTAGGGTAACATGAAAAATTATTAGAATAATATTGTAGAACTAGGTCGAATTATTTAAGAGGAAGTTTTTTATTTTTTATTTTTTTTTTTGTCTGCATGGAGTTATTTGAAGTAAAGAACCAAATAAAGGAATTTCATTGTTATCATCGAAATCTGGTGTGTGTGTGTGTGTGTTTTACATCATGGTAACTTTTATTTATTTGTGGCATTACCATTTTTAGGAAGTTTTATCTTAAGTGTTCTTTTTTAGGCTAAAAAAAGAAATACAAAGTCCTTACTCTTTACTCTCTCCCGATTTGTCATCTGCTCTATGGAATTAAGGGAACTAATATATTTTCCTTCTTGAGTAGTAGTAATTGATTGAAGGGGTAAATAAGTTAATTAATCACAGATCAAAAAGTATAATAAACCTCTTCTAAAAAAAAAAAAAAAAAAAAACACACACACACACACAATGTCTGATTATAATACTGTGAACAAGGAACAAAACTTAGCCGGATGATATAAGCGCCTTCCTGAAAGTAATGATGATAGTAAATTGTTAGATTTGCAAGTACCACATGTAATTCAGAGAACCAAAAGAATACGAATAGTCGTTTTCTCTTGACTGTATGATTAAAGTACATTTTTCCAAACTAGTCATTTTCTCTTGACCCTTCACTCGTATAAATATTTGTATATTTTTGAGAATGTGTTTATTCAATTACCAGCCTTGGAGAAGTCTAAAGAGTGTATGCATTATCGTTAGAAAGTTAACCATCATTAGACCTAATTTTATTGAGAATACGTTTCGTGATTTTAGCGTAATTGTCCTCTTATTAAAGGAATCAAGATTTGGTTTGTTAGCATCAAGCCATCAATCCGGAAACTGTTACAGCAATTACACCAGGATGTAGTTTTTTCTTTGTTAAGGAAATACTTACTATGTTAGTGTGTGTACACACTTAAGCAATTACTGAAAATTTCGGAAACTTTTGATGTTTGTTAGTATAAAGATTTTAAGGTGCATACATTCTTAGAGTAAGATTTTCTAAGAAATGGTAATTTATCGATGAATCGCGAGATTCGCTAAAAATTTCTTTTATGATGATATGATTAATATAACGGGCTTTGATATTGTGAATTCTGAATAAAGAGACCATAATAGTAAAAAAACAAGACATTAATACTTGAAAATAATAATAATGATTACATTAAGAAATAATTCTTTATATATATTATTATTCGTCCAAAATTATTGTTCAGTTTTGATTTAATTTTTAATTTAAGTTATGGAAAAAATATAAGTTCAAACTACGGGGAATAAACTTCTTTAATTGCTGTTTATTGCAATTGGAGGTGAGAAAATGACACGAAGGCCTTAGCGTGAATACGATATGCTGATAAGCTTTCGGCTCTTATCAAGTTATCATCGCACTATTTAATTTCATTAACAGTCGAAGTTGGTAACTTCGACAAATTTTTTTTAAAAAAATAATCATTTCGAATACAGCAACATAACAATTTTGGACAGTGACTACTGCATGTGACAATGACATATATGGGAATTAATATAAAAACATACTCACATACAGAAAATTCTCCCATCTCTTTTTCTTTGTATTTTCCCATTTTTATTATAATTAGTAGTAATATGTAAAAAAAAAAAAAAACCTCGAGCCAGAATGAAAATTGGAAAAAAGAAGGTATTGCATAAAGTTTGCATGGTTTGTGTATTTATTTACTGCACCTAATGGCACCAAACGAATAATAATAATAATAATAATAATAATAATAAATTTAAAAAATACTCATACTACTGTATATTTATGTATTTGTTCAAAATGTCCGTCATAAAAAAAAGTAATGTAAAATCATCTAATCGAAACAGGTAAAAAGAAAAAAGCGCAATTTTTCATAAAGATCACATTGTTAATTATTGATACGAAATTTGCAGTTTACATGCTTGACATTGTCCCATAAAATTTCATTCGTATGAGAGCAAAAAAGGTTTCTTTTAGAGTAACACAATTTGCTGGATTTATTAAACTAATGCAGTAAAGTCCACAGTAAAGACACAAGAAAAGGTTTTAGTGAAACCACTAAATGCAAAATACCCTTTATTTTCCTTTTTTCTATCTCTGAATTCTGATTCAGAAAACCATTAAATGGAAAGAAAAAAAAAAAAGGAAGAAGAAGAAAAAGCAAAGCCTAATTAGAACTCGAAGTTACACTTTCGACTTTGCCTAACTCAGCAACATCGATTAACATTACAAATAAAAAAAAAAAACAAAAAAACTGTCTTAAAATAGTAAGTTGTTGAAAAAGCAAACAATATAATATGACAAATTTCTAATTTGATGTTGTTTTTTTTCACCATTATAAATGACACGTCAATTGTTATAGAATTCTTTCAACATTTTTTTTTTAATTATTTTTTTTTTAATCAAAATCATGACCACAACACTAGCTCAACGATGGCCAAATGTCCATCGCATTAGATCACTTCTGTTAGGTGATAATGCACCCATGGATGAATTGAGGCTCAGCAAAGAGAAAGAGAAGGCGAAAAAGAAGTACACCAAAAACTTCTGAAAACTACTCCTTTTTGCAAATCCCTTTACACGTCAAGAACACATTTTTTGGTCGGCTTAGAGATCAAACTTGTTTTTTACAGTGGATTCCAGCTAATAATAATAACATCATGTTGAGATGCAAAGGACACCTAAAATTGGCATATAGGTACTACCTTATCAGTCTATCCATTTGCTGTTTGCTCTCAAATCTCAAATCCAGTAATGCTAAAATAAACCTTTACTTCAAATTGCCATCTTTTTGCCATTCACAATGAAACACAACCATAATACTACGTACGGCTAATCCTAACGATGTAATCCACAGGATAGAAGACCAACAGGAAGAAGAAAAGAAAATGAAAGGTTAACTAGTACGTCTGATTTAATTGTGGTCGTTACTCCTAGTAATTTGTCTTAATTATTATCTTTGTCCCAAAATCATTGTGTATTTTAGATTTTTATTTTTAGCGTGATTTGAATTAAAAATAAAAATCCAAACTGAATAATTATTTTGGAACAGAAGCAATATATAATCAATAACGAACAAATAACTCAAAACCACAAGAACAAACAGTTCAAATATGAGGTTTTTTTTTTTTTTTTGATACACGACTCAAATATGAGGTTAATATTCGAGTCTCACCGCCATATACTATACTGTATGATGAAAAGAAAAAGAAAAGAAATACTACTACGAGTTTTTATAATTGTTGATAGTGATACTAGTAGTCCATAATGCCACTGCGGAACAACAACAAAAGTTCCGTACGACGTTTACTTTTGAAGTTTGGAGTTTTGGACCACTTTAAAGATCTGTTTCGTAGTTCCTTCCCTCTCGAATCGGGCATTCTTTCAGCCAAAAAAAAAAAAGAGTGAAGAAAGAAAAATGTAGGTGGGAAATAAAAAGTACTCCCTCCCGATACTTAATATAAGACATTTTTTATTTTGTCCTGGTTTCACCTAATACGTATTTTTAATTAACGAAAAATCTTAAAAAAATATATTTTCACATTCGTTGTATTGTCTTGATTATTATGAAATATATTTAATATTTTTTTCTCAATTAAAAATATATATTAGATTAAATTTAGGACAAATCAAAATACCTTATATTAAGGACTGAAGGGAGTAGTAGCCGTTCAATTTGTTGATTGTCCTATCTTATACTCCCTCCATCCCATAATTATTGTCCAATTTGGGTTTCCATTTTTAATTCAAATTGTACTAAAAGTGAAATCTTAAATTAGACAATAATTTTGAGACAGAAGAAATACTTCTGATCATATTCCTGAAAATCCCCTTTCAGGAGCATTCATTCCCAATCCTGCAATCTTTTTTAGTAAACATGTTTCTTGTTGGAGCTTTTTCTCCCACCACCAACACAATCACAATCCAAGAGGATGTTGCAGTTTTATTCACCATTTACAGTACAACTTGCAGTATGACACACAACTGACACAAAGGGGGGAAAAGAGTGAAAGAGAAATCTCAAGGCTTTTGGGATCCATAAAACTTGGAATGCGGAAAACTCTCCAGAGCAGGATTGATGAAAGATAAGAAACCCAATCTTTAATGTCGTTTTTCTGTTGGATTCTGCAATCAGCATTTACTGGAATTAGCATTTACTAGTACTCCCTCCGATTCTTAATATAAATCATTTTAATTTTATCTAGGTTTAACCTAGTACATATTTTTTATTGACAAAAAAATCTTAAAAATATATTTTCACATTCGTTTAGTTCTCTTGATTGTTATGAAATATTTTTAAGATTTTTCGTCGATTAAAAATATGTATTAGGTTAAACTTAAGACAAATCAAAATACCATATATTAAGAATATAAAGATATTGCCACGTACTAGTACTCATCTCACACATAACCAGCCAACTTTTAGGCTATTGGAGAATAGGATATATAGGTAGGTTTTGTGCTATAACTATAAACCAGACAACCTTTTAGGCCTTGCTGATAGGGAGAAAAAAAAAAGAAAAAAGGACAGCATCTTCCGCTGAATATCCTTACTAGAGATTCATTCTTTCCCAAATTATTCTACCTAAGATGCCCAATGCACACGAGAGTTATCCCACAAGTATCATATGTATCGAGTTACAGAGAAAGCAAAAACCCAAATGCAGTAACAGAGTATAAAAGTGTCACAATGTGGCTACAAGCGGAGCAGCTGGATATAGAAACAAAAATGTTCTTAGAGTTTCCCCGCATTCTTAATGCAGTGACCAATCAGACCAATAAAATGAGTACTGCCCCCGATTTCTTCGTTACCATCCTTAAAAATTTGCATTTGAATATAGAGAGGGAAGAGGATAAATCATATCCCTTGCATTGGATTAACTGGGGGGAGGAGCTTATTATACTTTAGAGAGACCTTAACAGAGTTGAAGCCTCATCCTGTAAAATCTTCCAAGCATCAACAACATGTTTTTCTTCAGTCAGTGGAGCTCCAACAGCAAACCTCAACGTGTATTTATTTGACAAAACCTACAATATTTGTGCAAATGTGCATTAATGATCACCAAATATAGAAGAAGGGCCCTAAGTAAAAAAAGTGTTTTAAGTAAAGGAAATTCCATATCAGAAATGTCTTGATGCAAACATAAAAGGTGGACTTGAGCATACTGTGTGAGATATATATATCCTTCCTGTTGCATTGACAGCATCCAGGAGGTCATGATTCACTTTGTTAGCAGAATCATCGTCTTGCTGATGCAGAAGCCGAAAGCAAACAAGAGAAAATTTCCGTGGGGCTACTATCTGCACAGAATAAAAAGAAATGGAAGACAAACAACTTTGTTACAGAAAGCATTGCTAAAGCCTAAAGCACAAGAGTTCTGGCTAATTACTGTGTCATATTTCCAAAAGAAAATAATTCAATATAATAGAAGATTAATTGACATAAAAGGAACATGTATCAGAAATCTGTGTAGTTACCTCAAATCTGGAGTCTTGATTGACAAGTTCTTCAAAGAGTCCAGCCAATTTGATGTGATTTCTAATGTAAGCTTGAAGGTTTTCCAGTCCATAAAGTCTCAACACCATCCACAATTTCAGCGATCTGTACGACAGGAACTTTACCATGAATGCAAGATAAGAGATTAATCAGGGAAAGCATTATCACCATGCTTTGAGATAGAAACAAGGTAATAAATTTGAAAAAAATTTATTTGTTCACTAGCAGCTGGCACTCGATGGCTGCTGAAAACCGTCCACATACCATACTAGACCCAAGTAATTGGGTGTATCAACTTGTCTGGATTCTAAATCCTCTGACTACATCTATTATAGATACAGTTGGGCTCCCCTTGAATCTTTCTATAAAAAACTTCTAAGTCCATGTAACTATTAGAAAAGAACATCATAACCCAGAAACAAGGGGTGCTGGTTGTCGGACTTCTACAATTTTCAACAATCAGATATTTCGGAAATGATTGGTTTCCTACCTAAACCTGCGCCCAAGAGGAATTTGCCAGTCTTTGTAATCCACAACCAGATTTCTCTCTGAAGCCTGAAAAATCATTCGACGAGTGAAGTTATGATGTGTCAAAGAACCATCGATTTACTCAAAGAAATAACTAAAACTTTGATAGAAAAGACATGCAACATCATATCATTTAGCTAAGAGTTGCAGACAGCACATAAAAGTCCAATACGGTGTACTAATGGTAATAAATTCTGATAAAACAAAAGATTGAGGTTAGCAAGTCCTTTCGTATCCCAACCACATGCAAAATAGGCAGAAACTTTCAAACAGATAACGCGAAAAAGAAATGAGCCCAAAATTAATTTGTTGCTTAATGTCAGCTTGCAAATTCCGCAAGATTCCTGACATGTTACCTTTAGTTTTCCCCCATTATCTCCCCTGACACGATACCTTTTAAGCTGCTAAATTTTAATTATCAGACATCATGTCATAGAGGCTTCTATAAATAGCATGATATAGTTTTCAGCTTCAGATCAATAGCATTCCTTCTTCTTAGTAGTGATAATACTAGACATCTGTCACAAACACAAAACTCCTTTGAAGTTTGCTCTTACAAAATTCACACCAGTAATATTTATGAAGGTAGATATAGAGCACAAGTGAAAGTACCCACTTTATTTTTGAGAAACTCTGGATTTGTTGACAGTGACAGAATTAGAGCACTTCGATCCTGTGAAAAGGAGAGTATGGTCAAACACAGTTTTGACGTGAATAATAGTGAAATTTCCTAGACTAAGAGTGATATTGCTCGCACTGAAATACAGAGCAGGGATGCCAACAGAAACACATACCTTAACCCAAAGGGCCGAACAATCAAAGTTAGTCAGGAACCACTTATGTGCATTCATATTGAAGGAGTCAGCTTCTTCAACACCATCAAGATAGTGCCGAAATTCTGGACATATGCACGAACTGCCAGCATAGGCAGCATCCACATGAAGCCATATTCCATTGTCCTTTAAAGCGGAAAAACACACATAACAGACTGTCAGAAAGAAATTTTGCTGCGGTACAAAAGTTGGGGTATAGTGATAAATATCTGAAAGTAGAAATTCTCGTTTTAATAGATTGAATTTTAAAAACTCATTATTATTTACTCAATAAGTAAGCTAAAGGCACCAATTGGTACAGGTTAATCAGAAAATTTTGCACTACTAATATTCAATCAAGATAAAAGTAATGATATCTATACAAACCAATCCCTAGTAAATCATTAAAGAAGAAAAAGAGAAGAAAGAGAGAACAAGTGCCTAACTTCACTGTTTGCAACATCTCTTCGAGTTCAGTGGTTTACCTTTGCAATCTTTGCCAATGCAAGCAATGGGTCAACAGCCGTTGATGATGTTGTACCGACCTGTTGGAAGTACACCGAAACTCCTTCAGTTCATCAAAATTTTCCACAATTGAAGTTGTTTGATACATGCAAGCAGAATTGAAATATGTCTCACTATTTCACTCAATGACCCGAACTTTAAAGCTTGGGAAAAAACCAATGCTTCATCAACATAGGACATAGAAAACAAGAAACAGAATTACGACATCAAAGCACTCAATCAAACCAACTAACAGAATCCATATCTAACCAAAAGCTCTGAATTTCCTTTTCAAATGACTGAAAATAGAAAAAAAAAAACCTATATTATGTTCCATTACTTTTTTCAATATATAGAGTACCATTATCACCAACAACATTATTGAGAATAGAAAAAAAATCTAATAATAAAGCAACCAATAAAATCAAACTATTGAAAATATGGCATAAAATTCTTCTTGTACTTCCTTACAGTGGCACATAAGAAGAAAGGTACTAAGCCAACTGATAGATCATGCGTTATTGCTTCACTAAGTGCCTTAGGAGAGAGAGCATAATCATCGCAGGAGTCTGTTTTCAGCACCCTACAGTTCTCCGGGTGAATTCCTGCTATCTGTCACAAAATATACGGGCAAAAGAAAGTCAAGAAATATCAACATTCATAACAATTTAGGCCTAGCAAGCAGCTTGTATTTAACATTTATTTATTTATTTATTTATTTTTTTATTGTGACGGGGGAGCTCTTTATTTTTTACAATATATGTATGTACCCAACCTGGCAGGCTTTCTGTAGGGCTGAATGAGTTTGATCAGAAGAATAAACTACAAGCTTTCCAAGGGCATCCTTTCCAATACTTCTAAGAACTTTATCACGAGCAGCCAAAAGGACTACTAAAACAGCTTCACTTGCTGTGCCCTGTATCACACCACCACCTAAACCTGAAATCAAGACTTGGTTAGAGAAATCATCTCAACGAACCAAGACAGTTTGAATGACAAAGAAAAGCTTATCACTTGGATCAACTAATGCATTCTCAAGCTAAATTACTTGAGAATGCATCTAACTTGATGAGCCTTGGACAAACAATGAAGAAGCTCCCATAATTTGGGGAGATCACATTTCAATCATTAAAATTAGAGAGCCTGAATGAAAAAACATTGGGCTATCTCCACATGATTATTATTGAAATTTTTACCTGTTGATAGAAAATCATCAGGCAGGTTAAGTGCTTTGGCAAGCCAGTCCAGGACAATCATCTCCAGTTCTGTGGCTGCAGGAGAAGTTATCCAACTAAACCCTACCATGTTGATTCCTGCACTGAGCATTTCTCCAAGGAATCCAGCAATGCTGCTATTGGAAGGGTAATATGCAAAAAAGTTTGGGCTTTGCCAATGGGTAACTCCTGGAAATATTTTTGACTGAACATCTGCAGATACAGAATGTTTCACTTGTGTCAATATGATTCTGCATGTGCACTACATATGAATAAGTAGTAAGTAAGAAACTACTATAATCAACTTATCAGAGAAATTTATTTGTTACATGAATTGGTAAAAAATCAATGCTACTCCCACTTATATCATCTCTACTTGCCAACTGTTCTATACTTAAATAGTATAGAACAGTTTAGTGCTACTTGCCAACTGTTCTATACTTAATAGTATCAATTGCTGTACTTGAAAATAAAGTCATCCTCCTGACATGTACCACAAGTTAAATACAAACCCAGGTGATAACACACAACCAGGATAAATTTACACAGAAAGCGGAAAAATCACCACTAAGAACATCTTCCAAGGCTTCAGGATGAATTGGAGCAGTTTCAGGCAAAAGTTCACGCAGGTAACCAGGCTGCAAAGAGATGTGCAAGATTAGACATCAATTAGGAACAAATTCGGCGAAAAAACTTTCACTTTGCTAATTAGAGGAAAAGAAAAGTAAACCTCAGGAATTCAAGAACCACACATGCAAATCACTTATCTCTATCCACACCTATTGACTTTCTCGGGAGTAATTGAAATGAACATAAACACAAATTTACTTTATCAAACAACATAAACAAGTAGCACTCTCCTTGGATTTGAAGAGCAAAGAATACAGCATATAGATTATAATCAAGTTCTTGTCACCAAAAAACCCAAAATTCTGAGAAAATAACAGGTAAAATTTGTCTAATGTTGAAGAATCCAGAGTTTAAAAACCTGAACTTGGCTGAGAACAGGGTGGTTCTCAATGTTCTTGTAGTAATCAGCGATGAAGTCAACCATCTGGTGAGCATACTCCCTCAATTGCTCTGAATCCATTGGCTTTAATCCACCCTCCCTAGAAAACCCACAAAAATTTAAGCCTAAAATCATCAGAAAATCACACAACAAAAAAGAACTGCAAAAAACCCATGCAAATAACAATTCTGGAAGAAAATTATCCACATTGAGAATTCCAGAAAATGAGCAAACTTACATGGTTTCAATGAATTCAGTTGAATACTGCAAATGAAATGAATCAAAGTAGTATCAAAACAAGAATCCTAAAGAACTTCTTGACTGGATTTGAAGTGAGGAGTGAACTGTACAACCACCCATAAAATGCGCTCACGTTAAAAGTGAATACTTTCATGTTATTTTATTGGTATTATTTTTCTTTCTCCCACCTTTTGGCTTTTATTATACGGGTGGTGGGAATTAGCGGGAAAGCTTATGGACAGCAAAGTAACAGTGTTCATCATGGCGTACGACTATATGGCAAATGTGTATTTAGGAGTTGTGTGTATTATAAAATTGGCAAAAGAAAATGGAGTTGGTAGTCCATATCTTACGCGCATTAAAACTGTATTAAAATCACTTGATTTTATCCATTTTTTTAGCACACGTTTCAAACCTCCATATCTTATCCTATTAGCTTTTTTATTTATTTTATTTTATGAGAAAACTTTTTGTATAACGATGAATTTTATTTTAGTAGAATTGAATATTATTCATCATCGAGACTTATGAATCTAGAGAATCAATTGCAGCAAAAAATTTTAACTGATTAACAATGAAATCTGGAGAATTAAGGGTCAAATTTGAAAGATTTTAAGGAATAACGATATTTGTTTGGATGAATAATGATATACTTATCGATGAATAATGATAATATAGTTAATGAATAATGGTATTTTTATAGTGATAAAGTTATGGATAAATAAATTTAAATTTTGAAATGGATAACAGTATTTACAAAGATGAATAACGAAACAAATTTTGATGAATAATGATCCCATCCTAGATGAATAACAACACTAGAATGAAGAATAGATATAGTTTTGTTAAATGAATAATTATAAATTAATGAATGTATAAAATGTCGGTTGTATGTGAATAATGCGCAGTAGAATGAATAACTTTGATTTAAAACACTAACGAGAATATATTTTACAATGAAGCAACTAAGCTAACAAATTTCTAATTATGCATTATACTAGACAAAAAATGAACAAAAAAATTAGTCATTGTTTTTAACATATAAGGTGTTGAATGATTCTGTGATGCTCGATACTTTTATGTTGATTGTTTGATTTCAGCAACTCTACCAAAATATTTGATTCTCAACCGATCGAGTTCATCTTGATGATCATTTCAGCTAGTTATGGGATTTTTTCAGTTTCAATGGTTCTACTTGCTTCAACAGCCGATTGTTTCCCTCTATCCTTACTGATGCATTATGTCAAGAAAGGACAACATTAATAAACAAATGAATAACACATTTGTATGTAATGAATAACTAAAATTCACTTGACGAATAACCATATATATGTGATGAACACCAACTAATGAATAATAATACCAATATTAATGAACAAATATATGAATATTCAGCCCTTACATATGCAATACTATTGCAGTAACGATGAATAACAAAAGCTAAAAAAAAGAATGAGCACAATACAATGATGAATATATAGAAATTTGTTTATAAAAATTATATTTTCACTCCTAATTATACATTATAACGATGAGTAATCAAGACAACAATGATGAATAATTGACAGATATGACCTAACCATTTCAATAACAAAGGATAGTTGATGAACAGTTAGACTGTAGTTGATGAACAACAACTAAAATAATGAATAACAACAACTATAATCATGAATAATAATCGCGTAACGCAGTCATTATAATGATAACCCTTTAATATCGATGAATAATGGCTGGGTAACTGATGACTAGTGAAATAATAGAAAAACCCTTCAAACTCAGCAACTAATGGATGAACAAATCTAACAAGTTGGTGTACAACCATCTATAAACGAATACAGGAACCTTAGATCTACGTATTTCAAGGATGAATATTGAATATGAACTAATGAATAACCCCAGATCTATTAGTATCTTCCACAAACACAGCAAATACGATGAAGAAAACTTAAAAATTGATGAACAAAGATCTATAATCGAATGCATATACCCTAGATCAACAAAATCCATCCAAAAAAATGCATCAATCGTTGAATAGATTAATAGTGTTACCTTCCTTCATCTTTATTTTCTGAACTGCTTCTATTTGAACCAGGATTTTTAATCGTTGCTATCTACATGGATGATTCGGTATTAAAAAAAAATTCTTATAACTGGATCCATAGAGTAAACACATAAAACTGATTCTCTACATGAAAGATTTTGAGAATTTCAAACAAAATTCACCGGACAAAACACAAAATAAATAAATAATCTCAAATCTTACTATAATTCTCATATTCAACAGCGTATATTGCAACCAAACTCACAAGGTTTGATGCACGATCGAATTCCGTCTTCAAAAATACCGCCGACGAGACGTTTGATGCCAAATCGCCGCAGAAAATATTTGATTTTTTGGATTTTTTTTTTGTTTGAGATGTCTTTGGATTGGAATAGGAAGTTGGATATGATTAATGATGGCTGAAAATTAGGAGGAATATCCGAAAATTGAAAATTTGAAAATCTCCCTTTTTTTCTCCCTTTTTTTGGGCGCGTGAATTTCAAACTAGGTACAACTTGCACCTAGGAACTCTATATTATAATTGCGACTTTACTCCCTCTCCCGGTTTTTTAGGGTTTTAATTTTGCCTCCTTTTAGGAAAGAAGCTCGGACGGCAAACGCAGCCGGCAAGAAAATGTCGCATCGGCAAACTGGGAATTGGATACTCCGACAATGATGTTCGGAGCTTTGATTATGAACGGGTCGACGTGATATTATAGCAAACCAAAATACTAGAAAATACAAATACTACTACTACTATTAATGATAAATTATCACGTATACTAAAAATAGATAATTTGAATTTATAATTATAATTAATTATTTACTACTGGATTGTTGAAATTAGCTAAAAGAATTTTTTTTCCCTTTATATGTTCGTTATCGTGTAGTAATATATTTTCTGGATGGTCTTCTTCTATATCAACAAAATTTGTTGTATTCATGTATATATCTGTATTTATTGATGAAATCATTCATTTCATAGTTTTTTAAAATCAATGACCCCCCACGTAGCACAATAGAAAGTTTCTCTTTTTATTAAGTCACTGATGCCATAGTATTTTCTTTTTCTATCTTATATTTTAATACTTCCTCGTTATTGAAATAATTGTCTAGTTTAAAATTTTTATTTTAGTATTTTTTTTAAATAGCAAAATGTAGAAAAAAATTACATAGGATTAAATCCCACATGACATAGGGAAATTGATTTAGACTTTCTCTCTCTTGAGTTTGTGTTAGTATAGTATATAGATTTTATGGATGGTCTTCTTCTATTAACAAAATTTGTTGGTTATGTATCAAGTGCAATCATTCATTTTCAATTTTTTTAATCAATGAGACCCCCACGTGGCACAGTATAGACTTTCTCTTTTTGACAAGTCACTAATGCCATAGTATTTATTTTTTCTATCTACTTTCTTTTATCAGAATGATTTTCCAGTTTGAATTTTTTATTTGAATATAATTTGAACTAGATTAAAAAAAAATGAACACATCTTGGAACGGGAGAAATAGAATTTTACAAAATTACTACAGTTATCGAAATGTACATAACAACAACAAACTAGTGAGATGAAAATCAATTGCCATACCAAATTAACTATGTCTTCACGAATGCATAAATATTACCACTATTACATCACTACTTCTTCCGGTCCTTATTATAAACCATTTTGATTTATCTTAGATTTCATTTAGTATATTTTTATAATTGAAAATGAAACCTTAGGAATACTTTATAATAATTGGGAGAGCAAAATAGTCGTGAAAATGTATTTTTAAGATTTTGTTTTCAATTGAAAAAATGAAATAAATAAGATTTAAGACAAATCAAGAAGCTTTATAATAAGGATTAGAGGGGTATTATTTTCTATCACAAAGCATATATTAATTGACCGATGATCATTTTTCGCTTGTTTAATAAGTATATGTATATGCGTGTTGGTATGGGCTAGTCCTCTCATCAAAATGAGTATTCAGGCCCAAAGATTTATATTGATTTGTCCAGAATAAAAGTTTGGGTTTAAGGAGAATGACATTAAAGTAGGCCTTTGTACACACATCAAGTCCAATTGGAGGGGTATTATTTTCTATCACAAAGTATATATTAATTTTTTTATATATATTGCGGAAGCTATCCCTTAGAACAAAAGGTCAACGCCTCGAGCCGGAGGCGGACAATCAAAAGATAGTGCATCCAACACTATACTAGGAGGGGATGACACAATGTGTACCCCGGGATTACAAGAAAAGCCTAATTTCGCTAAAGAATCAGCTACTTCGTTGCCCTCACGTTTATGTGTGAGGTTTCCACCTGCCATTGGTAATCTAGCTGGAGGCAGATTTTTCGGAGAACATTACCTGCGTCAAAAGATGGATTTTCCTCCGATATTTTCTTATACGCGTTGGAGCTGTCAAGCTGTAACTGGATTCTCCTGAAACCAAACTGCCAAGCTATTTTCAATCCAAAGAAAACTCCCCAATATTCAGCTTCTAAGGGCGAACATGATCCAATTTTGGCTGTAAAGCCTGATAACCAGAGGCCTTTATGGTTACTTAGGATGCCACCAGCAGCCGCCATTTTTTATGCTGAGCAGATTGCCCCATCCAGGGTCATGGTGGTTGTCTCCATATTGGGTTGACCATGATCGTGTTTGGAGCTCTTTGGCTTTTCTGTGGAAGATTCTTTCCACTTCTTTTGTTGCAGCCATGATATAGTAGGCCAGACTTCTAGAATTGGTATAATTATCGGCAAATATTTCTTCGTTCTATACTTTCCGGATATTCCAGCATCCCATCGCAAAAGATGTCGACCAACAGGACACCTGTGAGGCAGAAGAAGTTAGGTTAGAAAGAATCCAAGTAGACCAACAAGACTCAGACCAAAAACTAACATCTAGAGTATTATTAACATAAGTCCATGTCTGTGTGGATTTCAGACAGTCTCTGAATAAATGGAAAAGTGTTTCAGGATGCGAACAGAAATGGCAAGAATCAGAGTCAGAGATATGTCTACGCCGCCTTTCCGAGTTCGTCAACAAAGTTCCTTTTAGAAGGGACCATAGAAATAGTTTAACTTTCTCTGGCCCTTTCCAATTCCAAACAGCTTTCCACTTTCTCTCTTTTGGACCCCAGGAAGATTCATATAGGGCCTTGAAAGCTTATGACATCGTGAAAACTCCTGTTTTGGACCATTTCCAAATAGGTTTACCTGGCCCTAGAAGTGGATCAGGTGGAGGAGGGGGGTTGCCATTATCAGTTCCTATTGTTGAGGGTCAATCCATTGTCGAATAGAGCTCCAGTCCCAATTGCCATGCTGATCTGTGTAGTCCTTAATCTTGAGGTAAAGCATATTGTCAAGGATTGGGGTAACTGCTAGGTATTTCAAAGGTCTATCAGTTTCGAGCCAGAGATCCTCCAAAAATGAAATGGTTTCGCCATGACCAACTACCCATTTTATGCTATTTATAGCTACGTACCAGAATGTTGTTAGTTGCTTTCCCAAGTGAGAAAAACCTCTTGAGCATTGAACAGAGTTCGAAACAGTATTGGCGTACTTCGCCGTGAAGATAGACGTCCTGAGGGACTTCCTGCCAAACAGCAACTCCCATGCCAGTTTTAACATGAAAGAAATATTGACATCCCGGAGTTTCCTCAATCCCAGGCCTCCTCGGCTTTTTGGTTGACAAACAGAATGCCAATTAACCAAATCCATGCGCCTTTCGCCCGGTTTACACCCCCCATAAGAAGTTTCTTCTCAATTTATCAATTTTGTCACTAACTCCTTTCGAGATTACTTGTGATCGCACAACATAGATATGAAGAGCAGTAAGTACTGACTGGCAAAGAGTTAAACGTCCAACCATACTGATTTTGTGAGGGTTCCAACTTGTAGTTCTTTGTTTGACTTTACAAATAAGAGGCTGGAAGGATTGCTTTTTGATTCTGCCATGAATAATTGGGACACCATGGTACTTTCCAATATTGTCAATGAGTTGGACATTGAGAGAGTTGCTGAGGGTTGTCGCTGAGTTTACGTCAACATTTGGCGAAAAGCCTGACAGAAACTCTGTAGAGTTGTGCAAATATTTTCTACCTGATTTATATCTGCTTCTGCAAAAAGAATAAGGTTATCAGCGAAAAATAAATGGGAAAGGTGGGTGTGATTGTTACCGAAGGTGAGTGGCTTCCAGCGCCCTTCATTAACTTCTATGTTTATGGCGTGCGAGAGGCGTACCATACATAGAACGAAAAACATATGGCGACAAGGGGTCTCCTTGGCGGACACCTCTGTTCGGTTTGAAGGTAGATCCCAGAATACCATTCCAAATGACTCTGTTCGTGCCAGTCTTGAGGGCGCTCATGATGATTCTACACAGAATAGGGGGAATTTTTAACTCCTTCAGAGTGTCATCTATAAAGTCCCATCGAACCCGATCGAAAGCCTTTGCTAAAACAATTTTTATAGCAAGCCAACCTCTTGGGCCTTTTGCCATATTCAATGAATGAATGGCTTCATGGGCTACAAGTATGTTATCTATAATGCTCCGACCCTTGATAAAGCTTGATTGAGCCGGTGAGATGAGAGAAGGCATGATTTTCTTGATTTGATTCGCTACCACCTTTGACACAATCGTTGCAGAAACATTGATGAGACTGATGGGACGAAGATTGTGGAACCTTTCAGGCGGGTATACTTTCGGAATAAGGATTATCATGGCATGGTTTATTCCCGGATCAATTTCCGTAGAATCAAAAACCTCCTTTACCATTTTGATCACATCAGCGCCTATAATATCCCAATTATTCCTATAAAAGGCTGCATTATAACCGTCGATTCCTCCTGCCTTTGATGGATCCATCTCGTAGACTGCCTCTTTAATTTCCTCATCCTGAACTGGGGAGCTTAATCGAGTAGTTTGTTTCGACGAGAGCTCAGAGAAGCTACTTTAACCTGATAAGAAAGACTGTTGTCAGTGTGTGAGCCTGTGTACAGATTTCTGAAAAAGTCTGTTGCTTCTTTGATTAGGACTGTTTGGTCAGAGCTCCAAGTTCCGTCTTCCAATTGCATTTCTGAAATTTTCCCTTTCGTAGATTTGTTTTTATGGGCCGAGTGGAAGATCCTAGTATTTCGATCCCCATGCTCAAGCCATAGAGATCTGCGGTTCTGCATTTTGAGCATTTCTTCTTGCATGGTCATCCTCTCATACTCTTCTCGTAGCTCTTTTTCGATTTCCAGCAGGTTGTTCGAGTGATGGGAAGCCAGAGCTTTTTGGATACTAGCCAGTCTTGCTAGTGTTCGTCTTTTCCGTTGATAGATATTGCTGAATACATTGAATCTCCAATCATTTAGATTTGCTATGAGGACTTTTAGAGCTGTTGGAAGATTAACGTCCTAACCCAATTCTTTTCAAGCCAAACTTTCCAGCAATCATGTGTTTCCCGTGTTATGAGATATCTGAAAAATTTTTGGCAGAGATGGTGGTGCATCCAAATTTGTGAATTGTACCAACAGTGGGGAGTGATCAGAGGCGAGTCGGGGAAGGTGTTGTTGAATAGTAGTGTTGGAGAAAGCTTCGTCCCACTTATTGTTGACTAAGGCACGATCCAGTCTCTCGTGGATTAGACCTCCTTTCCAAGTATATCGTGTGCCAGAGAAACCCAAATCATACATGTCCGATGAGTTAATCCAGTTAATAAAGTATTTGCATCACTGGGAACGTCTTCCACCGATCTTATCTGTCTCTACAGTAATTGCATTAAAGTCACCTAAAACTATACAAGGTCCAGAAACCATATCTGCAAGAGAATCAAGATCGTCCCACAGTGTACGCCTCGTTAGCCTTTGCGGGCTACCGTACACTGTGGTAACATAATAGGTAGAGTTATCTTAAAAAACAACCTTACAGTGAATATGTTGCCACTTATTTTGCACAATTTGAATTGTTACATAATTATTCCACAGGATCCATATACCTCCCGAAAAACCTACCGATTCTACTCTATGCGAGTTCGGGAAACCTAGGCTACTAATGATTCGATTTGCTTCTATACCACTAATTCTAGGTTCTAATACAATCAAAATATGTGAATTATGATATTAATCATATCTTTCAATACAAAGATAGTTGTAGCATTTGCTATTCCACGGAGTATTCCACGATATAATGCGATTATTCATAATTATAAGGATTTAGGATTTGAAATTACTTGTCGAATTCCGACGGGAATTCCCATTGTTGTATGGGTCCTAGATCCGGGTCAAAATCATGCCCCATGGAGTCCCCTGGTTGAGCTTCCTCTTATGCATTTAGCTTCTCCTCATCACATGAGGTTTCTTCGTTAGGGGAACTTGGGTGGTGGATTTTCAATTTCGGTTTTAGGTGAAAGGCTTTGGAGGGGTCGGGGGGTTTGCCGGCCATCGGTGGGGCTTTGTTTCCTTGCATGTCGTCGGTGGTGGCTTGTTTGAGGGGGAGGGGGTGGATTGGGATGTGCTATTATTATAGCGGTGTGGTTCTAACCACCCCCTTTTAAGACCGTTGTTTGTGAAGAGCTTGGGGAGCTAACTGTTGAAGGGGGGGGGTTGACATTTGGGGTGTTCTATTTGTTTGGTCTTGTATAATAGGAGAAACGGGTTGGGGGGTTTTTGGGTTTGGGTTACTTTTGTTGGATTTTTTAATCCAGGCCTTTTCACGGCCCAATGGATCTGATTTTCTTTTTGCAGGCAGGTTATTTTCTGAGGGTTGAGTGGGCTTAGGGTTACTTTTCTTTTGGGCCTGGTGCTTGGATCGATTTGTTGTGCTCCCTCCTGCATTGAAAGTGTATGACTTGTCATAAAGGTTGATGTTCCACATGGATTCAATTACTGGGGGTTCTCTGGTTTTGAAAGTCGACTCCTGTAATTCTTTTTCCAAACCTACTAAGACAGCAAAGGGATTAGATGTGTTATTTGTTTTGGTTTGGTTTGAGTACCTGAATGGAGATCCTTGGTTACTTTGGTATCTCCTCCCTTTCTTAACAGCATGGCTCCATTCCCAAATTGTGGGTGTCCGCTGTGGGGTCTCTAAGATCTGTATATTATTTATTTGAGGATATGTTATACCGTTGCAATCTTTGGGGCCCATGTTGCTACCGTTGCCACTCGGTTGTGGGAGCACCGGTGTAGTACTCGGAGTTTCTCCGGTTGTCAGATTTGAATTTCCGTTCGGTTTTTTGGGACAAACTTCTTTGTGGTGGCCGTATCTTCCACATGTGTAGCAGATTTGTTGGAGGTCCTCATACTCGATGTTGTAGAATTTTTCATCCACCTTGGTTTTACCGATAAGTGGTTTAGTTAAATCCAATTCTACCGCTAATCTGGCGAATTGGCCCCTTTCCACAGTAATGGTATTCTTGTCATCTTTGAGATATCTTCCAATGGGTTTGGCCACACTCCGTAGTAAATCTTCATGGAAATACTCGATTGGAAGATCCAGAATGCAAATCCATATTGCCACCGCGCTTATGTTGTCGTCTTTGGTACTAAACTGCTTTGTCCACGGCAAAACTAGAATATAATGGTCATCAAGAGACCAAGGCCCATTTAGTAAGATGAAGTAGTAATCCTCCTCTGTAGTGAGTCTGAAAAAGTGGTATCCTTCTATGGTATCCATCGGTTTCAATTCTCCCTTTATTTTCCATAATCCTTTTAACCTTTTGTGGAGACGATTCCAGCGAAAGTCTCTGCTCAGCGGTTTCACAACAATAGAGTAGGTCATCACAATTTTCATATGTGTTTTGACTCTTTTTGAGAAATTAGTTGAGGGGACGCCGTCTTCGTCCCCGTATGTGACATCCCCTTCTTCAACTGTAACATTCATCATGTGGTAACCATTTGAGAAGTGGCTCGATTGGCCTTGGAGGAGTCTGTCTTTAAAAGATGGGATGCCCTCAACTGCTGGGGATGTCAACTGTGAAAGAGTGGAGAACATTGGATTCGAGGTGGTGGCAATCGGGGGATCTGATTGCTCTGAGGATGGGTGGTCGTTTTCAGTAATTTCTGGGATTTGGTCTCTGTTTTTGACCCTTTTGGTAGTTGGGTTTTCATTTTCGTGGGTGATTCGAGAGGTATCGGACATCTCCGTGTCCATGGTGGACTAAAGACTTAACGTCGGTAAGAGTTTGCTAGTTTGGGGGCAGAACTTGAGTTCTTATGCAAAGCATATATTAATTGGCCATAATCATTTTTTGTTTGTTTAATAAGTATACGTATATATGTGTTGATATGGGCTAATCCTCTCATTAAAATAGGTATTCAGGCGTAAAGAGTTTTATTGATTTGTCTAGGATAAAACTTTGGGCTTCAGGAGAATGACTCGTATAGATTAAAGTAGACCTTTGTATACACATCAAGTCCAATTGGAGGGGTATTATTTTCTATCATAAAGCATGTATTAATTGGCCGTTAATCATTTTTTATTTGTTTAATAAGTATACGTATATACGTGTTGGTATGGGCTAATCCTCTTATCAAAATGAAAATTCAGGTCCAAAGAATTTTATTGATTTGTCTAGAATAAAAGTTTGGATTTCAGGAGAATGACTCGTATAGATCAAGTCCAATATATTTATCTCCTTGTGGACATAACCAAAGTGGTTGCAGTGGAGTGGTTTGAATCTCGCCATGAACATGGAGTAACTTTAAATAGTTTGGCCAGCTGTCCCACCCATTAAAGTACTTACAATTCAGCGAGGAGATTAATCACTGTTGCCGACGGTGAACACCCTACAAATATGAAAAAAAAAAAAAAAAAAAAAAACTCCCTCTGGGCATATTCTCTCTCGGGCGGTAAAGGCGGTTTGAAGAAGCTAACTAGAACCAAAATCCTATAAATTCCATAAAATTTCAAAAAAAAAAAAAGCTGAAAATTGGAATCAAGATCGATTGAGGAATACTGGATGATGAAGGGCGACGAAGAAGAGAAACCGAGCAACGAAGAAGAAGAGGAACTGATTGAGATGGAAGACGAAGCGGAGATATACGACGGCGTTCGAGCTCAGTTCCCTTTGAGTTTTGGTAAGCAGACGAAATCCGAGACTCCGCTGGAGCTCATCCACAACTCCACTCGTCGTACTCCGGCGCCGGCTCCGGCTCCCAAACCAAAGGAATCACCGTCGTCGTCGAAAACCCAGAAGAACGACAACCCTTTCCGTTCCCTCTCTTCTTCCTCCAATGCCTGGCTCCAGTCCGTCAGGAGACCTAATCGCCGGAGCACCAATGGCGGTGATGCTGAATCTATTGAGAATAGGTCTGCGGTACTTGGGCCGCCACGACCCAGTGCGAGGCATTCAGATGACGATGCTTCGATTGGGCCAACTCCTCCCCCGCCAATGGGGCAAGAAGTAGATGAGGACGAAGATGCTCCGATTGGGCCACCGCCTCCCCCACTAATGGGGCAAGAAGTAGATGAGGACGAGGATGCCATGATTGGACCTCCCCCTCCCCCGCCGGCGGGTGAGGATGAGGATGATGATGAGCCAGTTATTGGACCTCCTAGACCTCCAACCAGTGCCGCGGGGTCGGAATCTGAGGATGAAGAGATGGACGACGAAGACGAAACCAATCAGTATCGGATACCTTTAAGTAATGAGATTGTCTTGAAGGGTCATACTAAGGTATTTTAATTAAAATTTGTTTCGTTTTGGTATTATGATTTGATGTATGTTTGTATGTTTTGTTTCAGCATTGTTTACTAGCAGAAAATGTTTGGGGGGATGAGATTGTTAATTTAAGAGTTCGTGCTACTTTGTGTGAGCAGTTTGCTTTTTGACCTATATTTTGTAGATTATGATCTCCAAAAGAGATTAAAGAAAATTAGCTGTTCAATCCTTGCACTTGGGAGCTATTTCTGTTATCCTACTTGTCGAATAGTTGCAAGTAGAACAACTATTTTATACTGGGAGTGAAAAAGAGAAGCTGTAGTATATGTTATTGATCTTGTATGATTGAACTTTATCCTACTTGTCGAATAGTTGCAAGTAGAACAACTATTTTATACTGGGAGTGAAAAAGAGAAGCTGTAGTATATGTTATTGATCTTGTATGATTGAACTTTTTGGGGAGGTTTTGTTCTTCTGATGCTCTCTGGTTCTTTAATCATTGAATCCTGTTACAAAAGCATGTTGGCATATTTTTTAAGTGTTAATTATTTGATGGTTCAGTACTTCTTCTGAGCCATTATGCAATTGATATTTTTGTTTATCGATTTTCTTTCTGATTTTCCTCTGTATCCTCTGCAGGTTGTTGCTGCTCTTGCAGTGGATAATTCAGGCTCCCGTGTTTTATCTGGCAGCTACGATTACACAGTTCGCATGTATGACTTCCAAGGAATGAATGCCCGTTTGCAATCATTTAGACAACTAGAGCCATTTGAAGGTCATCAAGTTCGCAGTTTGAGTTGGAGTCCTACTTCTGATCGCTTTCTTTGTGTGACTGGCTCAGCTCAGGCTAAGGTGTGTATGCTGAGCATGCATTTTGGTTCTTCTGGTAGATGAGTTGGATTTTTTTTGGGCTCTATAAGACTGTAATATTCTGCTCTTTTGTGTTTCAGATTTATGACCGTGATGGACTTACTCTGGGGGAGTTTGTGAAGGGGGACATGTATATACGTGATCTTAAGAACACTAAGGGCCACATATCTGGATTGACCTGTGGAGAGTGGCACCCTAAGACAAAGGAGACAATATTAACATCTTCTGAAGATGGTTCACTACGGATATGGGATGTTAATGACCTTAAAAGTCAAAAGCAGGTGCCAATTCAGATTTTGCTAGACTCTGCCTACTGTACTTAACTGTGACATTCTGTTTTTTTACTGTCTGAGTTTGATTTGTATTTTGATATTGGCATGTCCATATAATGTGTTAAGTATGATACTGTAGATTTGTGCCAATTGAAGGTCATTTTAATTTGTTATAGTTTTGGAGAACCTTCCAAGAAAAATGCTAACGTTGCAGCTAGAGATTAGTCTGTTAATCCTAAAAGCTTAACATTTCGAGAGATATCTTATCTATAGGACAGTGTTAATGTCTCTGTTGGTTTTCCTCAAAAGAGCCTAAATAGGCCCTCTCTGAAAGAGTATTTTCTGAAAATTCATACAGCATGTGCCTTTTATTTTCTCTTAGCGTAATTTGCGGTTTGTCATGGTTTACTTCGTAGACCTTGTTACTAATTTGACATCTGAAATTTGGAAGAGAGCATTCTACTTTTGAGTTATTAACCGGATAGTTGACGAGCTCGCTCTGCCATTTTTAGGTCATTAAACCAAAACTTTCACGGCCTGGAAGAGTTCCTGTTACCACTTGTGCTTGGGATCGTGAAGGCAAATGCATTGTAGGTGGTATTGGAGATGGTTCTATACAGGTAAATCCCCTCTTTTCTTCTTTCTTTTGGGGGTAGTTTTTGAATTAGAAAGTAAACTACGTAGGTTGCGTGCTGCATAAAATCTGCGGTATCATTCTTCAACGCTTTTCTTACTATCACATTTGCCATTTCTGTCTATGAATTTTTTTCATGGGTTCTTTCTTACAGATATGGAGCATAAAGCCTGGATGGGGTAGTAGACCAGATATTTATATAGCCCATGGCCACTCAGATGATATTACTGGATTTAAGTTCTCAAGTGATGGAAGAACATTGCTTTCCAGAAGTTTTGATGGTTCATTGAAGGTATAGAGTCTTAGAATATTTTCATGTTCGATCATGCTCGTCAGTTTTCTAAGCCAGTTATTATTATGATGTTGACATATTGATTTTGTCTCAGGTCTGGGATGTGCGCCAAGTTAAAGAACCTGTTCGAGTATTTGATGATCTCCCCAATAATTATGCCCAGACAAACATCGCTTTCAGCCCTGATGAGCAGCTCTTCTTGACTGGGACATCAGTTGAAAGAGATAGTACAACTGGCGGCTTGCTATGCTTTTACGATAGAGTGAAACTGGAATTGGTATCAAGAGTTGGAATATCTCCGACCTCCAGTGTCGTCCGGTGTGCTTGGCACCCAAGGCTGAATCAGGTATAATTGTTGTTGATGATTTGAGATTTGATCAGTTGGAGTCATTTTGGGGCTTGTAATTTATGTATGTTGCTGAACAACTATTACCAGAAGACCCTTTTCCAGATACACACTAATAAAATAAATTAAAAAAATCAAGTAGAACAGCATGGTTAAGGTTGAGATTGCATGGATCCAGGGGTGAATGTCACCTTTGTAGGTTAAATTCTAATATTTATTCTGCTTTGTCGAGACATTACTGTGACTCAATCAGTAAAGAATTAGGTTCTGCCTTCTGTTACTTGTCTTGTCCTCTTCACAAACTTCCTTCTCTATACCGAGTTCATAGGAGACATTAAGTTTTAGAGGATCCTGAATGGAAGTTTAATGAAGTTTTTTATTGTACAGATTTTTGGCACCGCTGGTGATAAACACGATGGAGGAACTCACATCCTTTATGATCCCACCATAAGTGAAAGAGGAGCTCTTGCTTGTGTTACACGTGCCCCAAGGAAGAAGTCCATTGATGATTTCCAAATAGAACCTGTGATTCACAATCCTCATGCATTACCTTTATTCAGAGATCAGCCTAGCCGTAAACGTCAGCGTGAGAAGATATTGAAGGACCCACTTAAGTCTCATAAGCCAGAACTTCCAATCACAGGGCCTGGTCATGGTGGTAGAGTTGGCTCAACTAAAGGAAGTTTGTTAACTCAGTATCTTCTTAAGGTAATCACATCATTTTCCATTTATCTAATTAATGTGATTCGATGCCTGCTCAAAGGGTAACTAATGTTCTGAACTGAGTGCAGCAAGGTGGCTTGATCAAGGAGACATGGATGGAAGAAGATCCAAGAGAAGCAATCCTCAAGTTTGCCGATGTTGCTCAGAATGATCCAAAGTATATTGCTCCTGCATATGCACAGACGCAGCCCGAACCGGTCTTTCAAGAATCAGATTCCGAGGAAGAGAAATAGTACGCTACTGTCTATGTTCTCTGTTCATCTAAAAACTGATCAATAGCCTTCAACATGTTAGCCGGGGTGAATGGGTAGCCGGTGATCACCTGGGCCGCATCTCAAGCGACCTACAAGGATGAAAGATTAAATGCTTATCCTTAAGATGTGTGTCTTTCGGGGCCAGAAAAATGATACTGGGCTTTCTTGCCCGGTGAGAGCAATGATTTTATTCGCTCCAATATTCAGTAACCAAATGTATTAGAAGTTTCTGAATCCTCAAAACTTGGTATTCTGTGCCTTGATATGAAATCTCTCTCTCATTTTGTACAGTTTTTTTCCCGAGATCGTTATGGCTACAGCTTGACAACATTAGTAACTCGACATGTTTGACTCCTGTATCATTTTCTATGGGGAGAAACTACACTCAAATGTGTGATATGACGTACGAATCAAATTTTAAGTTCGACTAAATCTAAGAAAACAAAAAAGCACTCTTTCATTTTCTCAATCAGAAATAAGTTTCCTGTTCTTTGACTCATCGTCATGTTCCAAGTACTGTTTACATTTAATTTTATGGGAATGCTTCGTATCTATATATCAACTGAACTTATCTAGCCATCCAAATAAAAGTTACAACCAGAAGGTAGCTGCTACTTCTTGCATCTTGAACTGGAATGATAAAGCTTGTTACTCCCCACATATTCACAATCGGGAGTCTGACAAAACACTGAACAATTGCGTATCTACAAATAACTGCATAGTACAAGACAGAAGGCTTCGTTATGAAATGGTATATTAGGCAGCTTTTATCAATCTTATGTGCACAAATTATGAATGTTAGAAGATTCATAATTTTCCAGCAGTGCATCTCTTCAGAATCTCTAAGTTTATACAAGTTTCATTTCTGGTATTTTTCTTTATCGAAAAAAATTTCTGGTATTTTGCAACACCATGATGAATCCAAAGATCGATATCCCAGAAGACTTTTAAAAAATGCATATATACTTGAATCGAAATGAATGTACCTTAATAAAAGGTTGGTCTTTTCTTTCAAAGGATTCAATAAAACTATCTTTCAGAAGAACAGAGACCTGCAAGGAAATAACAAGTTAGTTTCAGGGTTGTTTCTGCCCCAAGACCCGAAGTAGAACAAATCAGAGGTTTATTGGCCAACCCGATCATTATTTGATTGCACGTAAGTTATTGAATAAGATCTCAAATCTGAACAAAGAGATTCGAAGTAGTGTTTCATGACGTGCAAAAAATGCGTAGCTGCTTCTGCCTGCAAGAACAATGAAAATTCAAACGGACACTGTTAGGGGCTACAAATACCATAGCTCGGGTAACAATCAAAAGTAATCAGTTAATCAGTAATGATGCAAATGATTAAAACAAGGGAGAAAAGAGCATAATTTATCACCTAGCAAGGGAGCAAAGAGCGAAGTATCAATTCAATTTTTTAAACAGTTCTCTATTGCAACTATGAAAGTGGAAGTATTAGGTCACTTGCAGATACATTTTTGATATGCTAAAAGAAACAAGAGAAGTCTGATTGGCTATAATTTGATGTCGACAACAAGGGGATTTAAAACCTCCAAGACAAGAAGTAGTTTACAAGTGAAAAAAAAAAAAACAGAAGTTACAGTCGCACTTTCAAAAGTATGAAATAATTCAACATGACCATATTTTCCAGAATCCAGATACACAGTAGAGGATGACAAAATCATGTATGCCTAAATACCTGCACTTCATTGCACCTGTAAATGGGATGTTTCTGAGCATTAGAACTTCTGCTTGATAATCTGGCATGATATGGCTCAAGCTTAGATATGAGTTCCTTGTACCGAGGAAGAACAGGCAAGTTAGACATCTTAACCTGTACAATAGTAATCATAGGAGATCTTAGAGAGTAACACAAGCCGGTATATGTTCTATCTACAAACAGAAATGCAAGTACTGTCCAAACCAGGATTTCTCTATATTGTTTTTGAAACTAATATAACACGTAAAAGGTCTGTGCTGAAAGTTTTCGAACAAGTCCTACTTGTGAATACTATATACATAAACCTTGATAACAACTAAAATATCATCCACACAAAGCAAACCTGATCTTTAACTACATTCACGATCACAATATTTGAACTTTTCATCTTCAAATTTGCCAGTTTATGTTGAATGCCAACCTGCACTCAAATTGCCACAAAACGGACAAAGAATGAGCAAGCTATGATTGCAATGTACTGTGTTTGATAGTACAGACTATAACTGAGCTACTATTGAAGTTCGCTTCTCCAAGATTATTATTCAACAAAATCGTAGTTTGAGGGATTTCACAAAGCTGCAAACAAAGTAGTACATCACAGACAGAAAATAATATAGAGATTTACCATTCCGAAAATCAGTTTCATATAAGGATCTACTTTCTAAAAATTATGTTCTCCATCTTCCACATTAAATTATTCATTGATTTAACCAGTTCATATAATTCCTGCAGAAATTCAAACTTCTAGAGAACTTTTTTAGGTTTTCTGTTTCAAAATTTTCCAGGGGAACAGATACATCAAGTTACATGCCACCAAAAGTAACTCTGGCATGAGAAATTTTCTACATCATCTCACAATCTCACCATCAAACAGGTTGACAAACTCACTTATGCATCTTAATCACTGCTAAAATAAATATACTGAGCTTATAGATAAAGAAAAGAATGCACAGGAATCTCAAATTTTGTACCCTTTCACTCGGCAGCATTAAATTCACGATACTACGGACACGCAAACTTAGAATTTGATCAGCAAGTTGATAAATATTATATGAATGCCAAAATGCACTTAGAAAAGGAGAAAACTTATGTTCAGATTTAATTTGTGCAAATTCCGGATCCTACCAAACACCACTAAGATGCCGAACAATCAAACAGCAAAAGAAACCCTAAAATTACTGCAAAATTAACTGTCAAGAGTGTTTAATCAGAACTCAGCGATGAATTATTCGATTCACTTAAAAACCAGTTACTCACAATGAAGGGAACTGGTGCATCTAAGAAGTCAAGCATCTTCTCTGGTAAAATCTGTGAAAATTCACCCACAAAACATAAAATTAAAAGGAAGAATGATACAAGTGTGCAGATAGAAAAACATTTTCTCCAGGGCACATTAATGAAGATCCTGATTTCACGGAACAGAGAGTTTTAAGTAAAGAAGTGCACTAAAGGGGCTTTAAAATTCATAGCATATAAGTTTTACACAAATTATGTTCAACCTTGGTTCTAAAACAAGTTAAGTAGATTTAATCATGCTAAACTGGTCGTGAAAAAACTACCAAAGAAAACACCGTGCTTAGAACATTAAACATCAATAACGCCAAATTTCTATTGGCCAAGGATTACAATTGACTTAAGAGATCTTGCGCAACATGTGATCACTTATAGAACTTACTGGAAGGAAAAGACTTTGCCACTCAAACGGACGAATGATGGGAATAATAGACAATACCATGGCACTCAGAACACCCTGCATTGATTGCAAATATGCAACTGTAATTATGAACAACAAACAGGACATTAAAATGCACCATGGAGACATTGAGTAAAGCTTCACATACCAAATTTGGGCACAGCATTATTACTTGCTTCTCCAGCAAAACTCCAGTAATTAGGGCCAAAATCTGGAAAAGTAAAAGCACTAATAAAGAATCATAATAGTTTAAATAAAAAGGGGTAAACTCCAGTTCTTGGCCATCATCCAACATCAAAGGAAAGAAATTATAACAGCTGGCTGATCATTGGCAACACAAAGTACTTGTCAAACTGTAATCATGAAAATTCCTCACTCGAAATCAGAGAATGCAATCATTTAGAATCGAATTTCTCACATAAAGTATTGTACTATTTTGTACTACAGTATTTTCAATTGGTTGTCAATGTAAATGATGAATAGAACCACATCAAAGTCCAATAAGTCAAAGAAAATGTACCTTTTCCAGAGAAAGCATTCGACAAAGTGTCACGGTTGTCCACAGCGACAAAGCAGCAGCTTCTTCAGCAACCGCAAATTGCAAAATGACCTGCCTAACTTTATGACATTAGCAGGGCCCATCATATCATTTTCCACCATCACATAACATGAAAAACTAATGCAGTCTCACCTGAGAAGCTTTATTTGGATCCTGTATTTCAGGATCTGACTGTTCACCACTACTTTGAAGAGCAGAAAGTGGAAGCCTAGTGTAATGAATAGCCTGTAGGTGCTCAAGCGGCTGAAAAATAATCTCACTTCCTCGTGGAGGAAGAGATATTGAGTAATAGTTACCAACTATCTGAAGCAAATCATTCTTATTCTCCTGCTGAAAGGCCATTGTATGAATAAAAAAGAAAAGGAACTGGACAAGTGGTTGACAAAATAAGGAACTTGATGGCTACGAAGATGTAAGTGGCTGACCTTAGCCCATTCTAACGTCATATCATTCCCAACATATGTACCATTGTCCAAGAAAATGTCATCATTATCCTCTAATACAACCATACTTGTCGCTGAACTGCCAGAAAAGAAAAATGAACAAATTTGCGGAAACTGATTTATAAATAAGAATAATATCAATAATAGGTGGTTCATTTGCCATGCAAGAATTAGCACATTCCAAATTTTAGGTCGTTGGTTTTGGAAGACAAAGTAAACAACAGAATGAATGCTGAAAACCATCATAAGCGTCATGGCAAAAGAAATCAAAATATATATACAAATTCTACCACCTGAATGACTCAAAACTTTCAAGACGCTCCAAGTTTTCATTCTCCAGGCAAGCACATGAGTCAACAACATGAGAAGCTGGTTCGCTTTCATAATCTTCATGTATCTTCTCCTCCATTACGGAATGATTTTCAGAGAGCTCACAGCTAGCATTATTCAGATGGTGCATATCATTTCCGCAATCCTGATGTAATGTCCTCATTTGAATGTGATCAGATACTTCACTAGAAGTATCTCTTCCAGGGGAAAGAGATTCCCACCTAGATGACAATGAAGTTACCTCATTGTCTAATCCGATTCCAGTAGTGATAGCTACGTCACAGTCAATGGGTATGTCAGAAGTCTTCAATTCTCCTGCAGTCACCCTATGAGGAGGATCTACTCCTTCACTCTCATTTGAGGATTTTGAGGTGGAAGGTGAATGATCAGTCATCACTAATTCAAAGAGCTCACACCTACCATTATCCAGATGCTGCACATCATTTCCCCCACCTTTATCTGATGCTCTCATTTGAATGTGATCAGATAATTCACTAGAAGTGTCTCTTCCAGGAGAAAGAGTTTCCCACCTAGATGACAATGAAGTTACCTCATGGTCTAATCCATCGACAGAAGCGAGAGCTATAGCACTGTCAATGGGTACATCAGAAGCCTTCCATTCTCCCTCAGCCACCCAAGGAAGAGAATCTGTGTTTTCACTCTCATTACAGGATTTGGACGTGGAGAGTGAATGATCAGTCACTGCTAATTCAGAGATACAATAATTTATTCTATTCAGACGCCCTTGCATGATGATGCTGCATTCAAGGAAATAACTGAGTAAATCTTTAAGGTGATATGAGAGTGTAACATAAATCACGACAACCAATCTTCTCATCAAACAATTTTCACAAATTGCAACTAACCTGTTTAGCATCTCATAATGCAGCTCAAAAAACGGAACTCTCGTTAAAACACAGTAACAGCGGGGAGCAGAGACCAAATACCGACTAAGACCTAATGACGACTGGGAAACCGATGATGAAACACGACAAATGGCAGGTGCTCTCTGGACAAATTCTTGTACAAGTAAGCAAACTCCATATAGTGTTGCATTGTCAGCCACCTACTTGAGAGCACATAGACATCTTCAGCCACCACATTATCTCATGTGGAAGCGAACATATGGATATTTCAAGGAGGAAAAAGCAAACCTAGAGTGGCAGTAAAAAGGACAATTGCTGTTTTCAACAGTCCATCTTAGTTTTCCAAATAAAAATAAAGAGAAAACAAAGGATACCAGGGTAGTATGGCAAGATAATATTGTTGAAGTACCTTTCAAAGTTTAAGTTGGTAAAAGTCATGCAAATGCAATATGAGGGGATCTCAAATATAAAGATCATGATTCAACCACTCAAAACATTTCATATCATACAAGCATTTTAGTTCACTTGATACACCATATGTGCATTTTAATTCAGTTACAGAAGTGATCTGGGATTAAGATCCAGAATATCATCTCAAAACATTATCTGCTAATGGAAACATCAAGGCAAATTTTTCCAATACACAAGAACTTCCTTTGTTCACCACCTTCCTTCGGAACAGGTTTTGCTTATGATATCATGCATCCCCAGTAAGCCTTTCTTAACATTTCAATAGTGCTGCACTGGATAAGCTAATCATGTCTACCAGTCTATCGAACACAACATGGAGCATGATAAAAGTCAAAACTTTTTGGAGAGCATTCTTGAGATTTCTTTTTTCCTTTTAATTAGAAGTGTAACAAGGTGCATTGGATGTTGAGGGGGAAGAAAATTACATAACAGCCGAAAAAAACATCCATCTGATTTAAAGAACTTAGAAAAGCGTAAAATGGGATTATGCTGATCAACTAACAATGGCTACTGTGTGAGAACAAACATATGTAGAAATTAAAAAGAAGCAGACTTCCATGCTAATCTAATCTAGCAACTGCAACCATGCTAAATAAACAATGCTTTTTTCAAGTGACTGGAAGTTCTCTGGTGAAGACAAATATTTTTGCAACCATAAGAAGGATGAAAACCTTGAATATTTCAGACAAGATAACTTTCAGGATCATGTAAAAAGCATCCACACTGCGATTAAAAATCATTAAATTTCTTTTGCAATACTATTGGTTGTGATTGATGTACAACAACCATTAAGATGACTGCATATTGGGCAACCGGTACATGTCTAGGCATCAGATGATCTCGGATGTGATAAAGGAACAGAGAATATCACAAGACAACAAGAAAAAAGAAGAAAAAGGAGATGCATGACAAATTTTGGAATGTTTCACGACAAAATTTATAAGAAAATGATCATATGAAGGATGTTTATCAAGGGTGCAAAAACCTCACCTTCAACGAAAATATGAAGGACAAGTCATCCCTGATTAAATGCTCCTGTAAAAGACATAACTAAGAGTTATCTATCTTAAACCAGAAACAAGCAATTCGTTTTTCTTCTATTCATCATTCACTTTATTTAACTAGTACCTGATTAATCCACGGACTAGTATATTGGTTAACTGAAACAGCAGCCAAAATGGGGGAAAAATAACGCAATTGAAATGTATATGAAATGGTTTTCTTTTTCACTCTCTCATACAACCACATTCCTCCAGTGATAAATGTGTTTTACCTTTAACACCCCCAAAAATTATGTACTTTTCCTATTACTATTCAGGCAACAGCATATTGGCAGAAGGAAAAAAAGGTAAGGGCAAAGAATACAGAGGCAGGAAAAGAAGGAAAATTACCTGTCCGTAAACAACTTCATTCAGGTCACTTAATGATGGAGTCTTCTGGACTACACGAGCCTGAATTCACAAGGCAACTCCTCATCACTTTTTGCATAAAACTACAAATGAATAAAAAAGGACTTGTAGTTTTATGCTTTCTAATACAATGTAGCCCCCATAACCTTCTACCAACAAATATTTATAACAAAAGTTTCTATACTGAACCGCCAATATATGTTGATGAATATCGATTTAGACATATAAGAAGCCCAACTTTTACCACAAATGATGTCTCTGTGAATTGGCTTTCGCAAATGGTCAATGTATCAAGTATGCATTTTTTTTGTAGTTCAAATTTGAGATGACTTAAGTAAATCATCAGAAATGACAACACCTTAACACCACTTGGAAAGCAGAAAGAAGCCAAATCTTTAGGCCGCATAGCTAATTTCTTTCCAGGAGGATAACCAAAAAGTATCTGTAGAAAGGAAAGAAAAACACAGCACAATGTAAATTGATCCAACAAGCTTCACTGCAAGCATGATTTAAATAATGCATGCCAACTGAATACTCCATGATAAATATAAAACTTAAAGAGTGGTGGAGACTTCATCATGCACTGTAAGGTTTGATAATAACTTATTCTAATGTTTGACGTCTTCTCGAAGTTCAATTTTTTTAAAAATTTTTAAAAGGCCAAAATCAGATGTACAAGAAATTTTGATCTAGTAGTTGAAGAACAATAAACTTTTTACAACTTGGAAGTGTATAGAACTCAGTCTTACATGAAAAATGTGGTTATTTATGTTTAGGGTCCAAACCTGAGGTTCCAGCTTGGGAAGAGAAGGTCCCTGATTCTCCAGGGTTCTAAAATCAAAATGATCAGATTTTGCCATATCTAATTCCCATTTCCTCCTCCTGGCAAATGCTTCCTCAAACACTTCGAGGTTAGCATCTGGATGAAGACCCACAATAACAAAGTGTTCAAACAGGGATGTTGGCTCCTTATATCTGGAATAATCCTACATTCATCCAGTTATATGTTTAGCTTCATTGAAACAGAAGTGGCACTAAATTTTCAGATCAAAATAAATTAGTGCAAGAGAGGATGACAACCCTACTCTCTTGTATGATGAGGAGCTTACCAAGGTTTTTGAGTGACACTCATACCATTGCCGTTTTTGATCAGCCAAAATCTCAGGATTAAAAGACGTGGAGCGACTATGTTCACTAGAATTCCCGCCCCATCGAAGTGCCCTTTGCATATGAGACTTGAAACGCTGGATGCTGTTGCTCCTCTTATGAAGTGGATTACCAACCACATCACTACGAGTACGTCTATGCCCGAAACTCTCTGGACTTGAGGGGGGTAAACTTCTAGAGTAGACATTGTGCAGTGCCTCACCAGCAGCTCTTACAGCATCCTCCAAAACTTGCATTGGTGATGTCGGCCACTCGCCATCACTATCGTCATCTATGCTCTCCATTGCAGCAGCCTAATACTAGTGGCTTACATTCCAATTGTACTAGTTGACCATTAAACGCAACTAAGCAAGCTAATCTTAATCAATTGACTTCATTTAGTACCCAAACCTATTGGCTACATGGAATAAATTCACGAGAATACAATATGTTATCATCAAATTGGAGTCAATCAATACTCTAAAATCTTCTAGTCTCCATTTCAGATACCAATTCGCTTCACATGCTCAGACAGCATTGAAGATATTTCGTCCGAAACTCATCGTTCACGAAAACGAAAACACTGGCAGAAAGATATGAACAAAATTAGGCGTCAGAATTCAAATAACAGCACAATTAATGCTACAATTATTCCTTAATAATAAAGTCTAATTGAAAACGCAACAGAGATGAAAGAACATTACAGATTTCGCGCGTGAAGCATCATCATTCATCGTTGTCCCCCGACGATTGATCAAATTTCAAATGCATTGACTTCAATGCGAACGACTGTGTGCGATTCAGATAATGGAAAATCACGAAGCAACTTTGAGTATATGACAAGCATTTCGGAACCAGAAATTGATTGATCCCCCGGAACAACGAACGAAATTGATGAAACAACGTGATCAGCATATTCTGCGAAGCAACAACTCCTCAAACCTTAATCCTTCTTTCCATTTTCGACATGATGATGGTAAGGTTTGTCATTCTTAAGCAAAATTAGGAGACACGATCAAACGTCGTTTTGCAATTTGCACCGCAATGTCTGTGTGTGTGTGTGTGTGTGTGTGAAACAGCGGCATGCTGCGTCAATCGAATGGAAAAAAAAGTTGGTTACATCGGTGCAGGACACGAATCCCGTAGTGCCGGGAATTAGGATTTAGGATAATCAAAGTGGGCCTGAGGCTCTTAATTTAGGCCCAATTACTACATGCCTGAGTGTAATTGGACCTTAGTAGGCTGATTAATTCCCACAGCACACATTTTTGGAAGAGATTCTGGGTGTGATGCCCAGAGCCGGACATTTTTAATTTTCTTAAAAATGGTGACACCATTTATACCAAACACTTTAGTAACACAATTTACAACTATACCAAAAGAGAAGGAATCCACAAAAATGATTGAAAGAAGTACTTTAATTTTTCCTTATTTGATACCAAAGGAGTATCGATGTTCCACCAACAACTCTATTTTCCATTGATGGCGGGGACAAGTTCAGTCAAAGCTGCTTCTTGTATCCACTAAGAATAATATAGTCTTGTTTCCAAAGTAAAAAAAATACTACTAAATAAATGCATTGGGTGTCCGACTGTTTCAAGCACAATTATCCCGAATCCACCGTTTCGCGAATTCACATATTTATCACTAAGTCAATGTAATAAAACAAATAAAAGGACTAATAAATAAATAAAATCCACTACGTCCCTTTAATATGTCAAAACGCCATTAAATTAAACTACTAATAATATCTTTAAGAAGAAAAACCAACAAAAGAACAGCGGCAACCGACAACCGGCAACTCCGTGGTCAAGAATCCAAATGGCCCACGTAAATCACCCTGCGAAGTGACCGCGTCATCCAAGCAACTTACAAAGTCTTGCAACATAATCAACTCTTAAGTCTTCCCTTACCTCCGTTACCCTCGTTACAAGAGGCTTTTAACTAACATCACAAGAGGCTTTTGTTATAAATTTCATGTGAAATTTCCAAATTACCCTCACTCTTAGGCTCGGTTTGATTGGTTTTTTTGATGATTTTTCATATTTTATTATTATTATTATTATTATTATTATTATTATTATTTACATTTTCAATGCATCTTTTTACATTTCTAATACAAAAAATACATAAAAACACATTAAAAAAACAATCCAAACATACCCTTAATTACTAATGTCATATTCTCTTTTCCAGAACAAAGAAGAAGATCAAACATTTTTTCTCTTTTCCAACCAAGTCAATAGTAGGTGTTGACTAATTATTGCCGTTCTTTAATATTTACAGGAGATGTAATGGCATTAAATTTTTTTTTATCAATTTACTACTGAAGGGATAAAATGAGAAAAAAAATTTTAATGTTGTTTTGAAAAAATAAAATATAATAGAAAAACCATGTCCAAGATCTCTTATAATAAGAAATGAAGTAGTATTTTTTAATTTTGCGTACACATGTATAATCCGCCCACGAGGGGAGAATACGTCATACACGAGTCATGACTCAATGCCTGTCACTCGGTGACGCAAACTCAGACCGGACTCGAGTCCGGCCTTTTATTTGTTTTTCCTTTTAGTTTTTTTTATACGTTTTTATTTCGTATTAATTGTTTCGATTAATCCGAATTCGAGCCGACTAAATTTTATGGGGAACCTCGATTAAGCTCGGCCTTTTAGACCTTAGTAACGGGTGTAAATTAGACCTTAGTTTTCCCTTTTCCCAATTTTTCAGTCTTCTCTCTTGTCCCTTTCAGGTTTGCACCGTTACATTTGGGTTTGCTATTCATCCCCCACTGTCACTCTGTTCTCTATGGTTTTTCCCTTTTCCCCTCTTGTAAACCCTACCTGGAAAAGTACGACTCGAAACCTTTTCAAATTTCGCTGCTTTTGTCCTTCTTTTTTCCCATAATTCACCTGAAATCTTATACAAACTGGGGTGTGTTCTTGAAGAGATAGAGATAAAGGGTAGAGAGGCTGGGGAGGGAGTTATTGATGAAATTGGGATGGCTGAGGAGGACAAGACGGTTGTGCTGGATATTAGCTCCGATGATGATGCGGGTTGGGGCGGCGGCGGGGTGACTGCTTCCGGCGGTGACGGCGGAATTGTTGGTTGTCGGGACGACGGCGATTGGATATCGGAGCTCTTAGGTGAGGTTGATAAAGGCAAAGATGATGATGATTCCGATGATGTGGTGGTGGTGGGTGAGGTTATTGTCAAGCCTAAATTGAGGGTTTCCAAGACTTTAGTCAAATGTGGGAACAAGGTTCTTGATGATAAAGAAGACGATGGTGATGATGATGATTGTGTCGTATTAGATGGGGACCCGGACAAGCCTCTCTCAATTCAGAAAGACAAAGGGGGAGGAGAAGAAGAAGAAGATTCCGATGATTTACTCGTTGTTAGCGAAAAGGGTCCGGTAATTTGTTCTTCCTCCTCCTTCAAGTTGTCATCTTTTAATTTTTCTTCCCCTCCTGCTAATACTTTTTCATCCTAATGAGTAATTGGTGGGCGAAAGTCTTGTTTTGGTTTTACTGCATTCGCGATGAATGTCGACACTGTAAGGGTTTCAGCTGAGATGTTGATTTCATCTCTTTCCACGTTTCAGCCTGAAGAATCAGGCAACTGTTTTGATGAGGAATTGAAAGTATCAGCAGGAATGTGTTTTTTTTTTCTTTCTTTCTTTTCCTTTTGTATCCTATGCTGGAAATTTCTACTCCTTTCAGAGCCTGATTAAGAGATCAGTTTTGTTTGGAATTAGCGCAGCTTAGTTTCATCATAAATTGGAGGAACCTCTAGACCACTTAGTACTATAATGCGGCTTTTATGCTGTCTGCTTTCATTTATTTCATGGTACTCCAAAATGTCAAACTTATAAAGTCACATTAAGCATGACTGTTAAATCTTTCAGGTGTCTGAGTCGTGATTGCTATATTTGATTTGTATAAGATATCAATTGCAAGCTGTTTGATCAGTGAGTTTTATGTAAAAACACATGGAAGTACTTGGGCCCGATCGTGTTTTCGTTTTATTTCTTTACGCTTTTATATCAAGCTACACTACCCCCTTTACCTTTGCTTTTCTTCCTGTTTGATGTTTGTTTCACTTTGCAGGTCGCATGCAGAGATTACCCTCATGCCCGTCATCTCTGTGTTAAATTTCCGTTCAATTCTACAGCACATGAGAGCCATTGTGACCAGGTAGCGATTGCAGTTAAATTTTTTTCACGCTTTATTTAGCCACTTACCGTTGTTTTTCACAACACAGGCTGCTTTTTGATTCTACCATTTGTTTTTACTTCAGTGCCATTGCTATGTTTGTGACTCACTCGCTCCATGCCTACACTGGAGCTGTGGCATAACTGCTATTGATCATTGTCATGCTAATGATAAAGATGATTTTTGGAAAAACCTGAGGAGAAGTGTGAAGAAAAGTAATGGTACTTTACCTGTGGTTTCCAGGGCACCAGAAATTTCTACCTCTGCTGGCCAGTCTCCACCAAGCCAGATCTCTTTATCACTGCGACCTGAACTTGTACAAAGATATACTACCCCAAAAAGCACAGTATCCCCTATAGCTCCACAATTTGAATATTATCCCAGAGACAAATTTCATCCCCAAGTGGTCTCCTATCCGTTACAGTATGCACGCAAGAATCTTAATCGTGGTGATAGGAGACACATTGGTGTCAATGCAGGCTCTCAAGTCATTTCACGGACACCTTTCAGAAGCAGCACAATGACTTCAGGGGTGCCAACTGCAAATCAGTACCGTAGTAATTCAGTTAGATATACTTACACTAGACGTAATCCTCACCCCGGGATGCTTGGGCCAAGGTCGGTAGATCCTCGTGCTGGAGTGACTCCTGTTCATAATGCTTACAAAGATTCCTCTAGAGCTAATGTTGGTGGTATTGCTACTAATTTAATGCCCAATATATCTGCTCAGACAAATGTAGGATCTGCAAATTATACCCCTATTCAGCCTCAGATTTTACCTCAATCACATGGGGGCAGCGGAAATAAAAATGCCGATGGTCTTCTGCATCAAGTGTCTCCTCAAATGAATGTCGGCAGCAACTTTATTAGCCCAATTGCACAGGCCACTGTGGGCAATGGACCGAATTGGGGGCATACCTTTGATAATCCTTTTATTTTTCAATCTCAACAAACTCCCTCCCTGGAAAGAGCAAAAGTCTCTCAAACTTCTGGGCCTTTTCTCTCCCGGAGTACCACATTCCCAAGCAACATGGCCGACATTTACAGCAGATCTTTTCCATCTCAGCCAATTGCTGGGGATGCTTTTGAGAATTCATTGGCTTATCAATCCCAAGTTTGCAGTTCGGCTACCTCTCCATTAAATGCTGGGGAACATTTGTTGGTGCAAGGCATTCATAGTCAAAGTGCCATGCAATCAAGCTCTACAGATGTACATCAGGCGGAAGGTTGCAGTCAGGATGTTTCTGGGGAGATTTTAATTTCACAAACTAATAACGCTCAGAATGTCATGCATGCAAACTCAGCAGATGTAGACTATGGCTTGGATTTTCAGAGAAGTTCCAAGAAACAACCACCAGCTGTCAACCAGCTTCAGAATGCAGTTCAGAGTGATGAGCCATATGTGCCATTAGATGGTAATTCCGAGTTACCTGGGTGCCCTGATTTTTATCCATTGGATCTTCAGTTTGACCCTTGGATTTTTGAAAATGAGTCTGGTTTAGATGCTGTGGAAAATCCTTTATTCTGCCCTGAAGCTACTGTTGTAGATGGTGGCCTCTTTGATTTTTAGCATTTTGTGATTGTAGTACTGATGGATTCATCTGTTATCTTTCTACAACCCTACTTGCTGTTCAGAGATCGATAGATCTTTTCTGTATGGTATTAGGTAGAAATGTTAGGTGGGTGGATTCGCCCATGATGAATGAAGTATGAAAAGAAGAAAAAATGAAAGATATTAGCTGGGTGGATTCTGCTTAATATGTGACTTACGGAGGGGCTAGTATCACCTGTAAAGATTTTGTATATTCATTACCATCTATCTAAACTTATTTGAAATCTTTGTTGGATTGAATCTATGTGTACTATTTGCTTTTGTTCTTCTTTTGGATTGCTAAATCTTTGTCGATACACACAGGGAAAGAATCTGGTGGAGTAAAGAGGGTGCTAACCCAAACACCCAAGTGACAATCTTCACTGTCTGGCTGACGGTGAAATTAAAATGTAACGTTTAGCCAGACGGTGAAAATTTCACGTTTAGCTCGACTCTTTCTTCAGAGACGAAGATCAGGTGTCTTATTTGTCTTGTTCAGGGGACAGAGGCAGCACTGAATACTGGGAAATGCTGTACGCCATTTGGAAGGCATGGATTTCTCAGATTAGGATGCTTAAGCCTGTGAATTCCCACTGTGTACTCGAAAAGTAGGATGCTTGAAGCTTCAGTAAATTCATAAGTCTTGTGTACTGCTTGACGCATTCGGTAAATATATTGGTCGTGTACTGTGTTTGGCAGATGTGCGACTGCACAGCTTTTGCACTCTGCTTTTGGCTATGGAAAGGTTCAATTTTTTTCTTTTGTCTATGTTGGCCAAATGAATGGTATTTGATCCTCATCAGCGAAGCACTACGCATTTTCCCTTCTTTTTACCAAGAAATCATGCCCTTTTCTCTTGGAAAATGACATATCTTGCATTTGGTTTTTGGTGAATCAACACTGCCCATAGAAAACTCCATTGCAAACATTTAATACATCCGTCCTAATAAGTTGCTGTTTTTTGGTTAAACAGACTAGACCGGGAGTTGATTAGAACTAAACCGGTCACCTTACGCAAAACTGTTCCTTGAAGGAAAGCTTTCTTACCAATTAACCTCATGGACCATAGCCAGCGTTTAAGACTCAAATAGAGAGAGACGCGATCCGTAAATAATGGGCTGGAACTAATTAAGAGATCGGCCCAGTCCAAGAAATTTCATTTTACAACACAGTTCAACCTTTGACGCTCTCTTATAAATGGTGTTTTTATTCAAACGTTACCAAATTTTTCTGGGCAGTGAACATTCTGGTAATAACTTCCATCGGCGGCAGAATAGTACTCATCATCAATAGTGTAATCTCTGTATTTAGAAGCAGAAAAGAATGGCGCTATGGATGGAGCCGGGCTCTGAACCAAAGACTGAGAGCGAATTAATAGACATTGAAGGCATAAACGCCCTCAAAGAATCTGCTGCAATAGAACTCAAGGTCAGCTCTTTTTGATTTCCCCTTCTTCTTGCTTACTTTCTATCAGCCTTGTCAATTCGGGTTTTTCTTTTCGGGTTCGAATTGCTTGTTTCCTGCCATCTTTTCACTTGTTGTTTTTCCCCCCCTTACTTTTTGAGGAAGAGAAAGCTTGAAAGATAGTGGCCATTCTGAGCCTCTGACTCATATGTTGTTCAAGTTTGGATTTGCTTGCATTTATGTCAATACGATTAGTTGAAGTCGGAAGAAGTTTGATAAAGTTATGATTTTTATGCGTCCTGCATTGCAAAAAGTTAGCTTCAAGATGGGAATTTTGGTGTACAGGAACAAGGTAATGAGTATGTGAAGAAGGGGAAAAAGCACTATTCGGATGCTGTTGATTGTTACACCAGGGCTATAAACCAGAAGATTTTAAGCGATGCAGATCAGTCGATTCTCTATTCTAATAGAGCCCATGTCAATTTGCTCCTGGGAAATAATAGACGTGCACTCCAGGATGCTGAGGAGGCAATTAAACTGTGTCCAACTAATGTGAAGGTTGTTCCTTTGTAAATCATGTTCATTTTCTGGACGGTTTATCGCGGTTTATGGACTTATTAATGAATGTTTATGTAGTACTTCAGGCATTTTATCGGGCAGTCAAAGCATCTCTGTCTTTGAATTTGTTGACTGAAGCAAGCTCATATTGTGACAAAGGGCTTGAACAGTCTCCTGAGAATGCCGAGTTGAAGAAGTTAGCTAGTCAAATTGATCTGAAAAAGTCCGAGCATGAACGCCGTGAAGCTGAAGTTGCCAAGGCTGTGGCTGGCATCAAGGTTTGAAGAAATACTGTGCTCTAATATTCCAAACAATCGTATTCAGTAATTTGACTGGTCTTTAAACTTTTGATTTGTAAAATATGAAGGATCTTATCACTGCCTTTGAAGAAAGAAACATAAAGATGGGGAAGGCTCTGTATCAAGAGCTCACTGGAAAGAAAAAGCCAGTTTTGGACCGCAACAATATCCTTCACTGGCCTGTCCTTCTCCTTTATGCAGAAGTTATGTCCAGTGACCTCATTGAGGACTTCTGTGAGATTGATATGTTCTCGGAACACCTAAATACAATATCCTTTCCATTTTGATTTCTGGACAGAACTTTTGCATACTTAATATGATTCATCTTGTAGCCTTATTTATGGATTTGTGTACTTCCTTTGTGATCCTTAGCTTCCAAACATCTTTTCAGAAAGTTCACCTTTGCCTTGGGATGACGACCATGTTTATACACGTGATGCGGTTGAGATATACTATGAGGTATACTGTTTATTGTTAAATGATGCGAAAACGGTTTACATGCCCCTATTGAAGCTTTATTTGGAACATTTGAGCATCAAACAGCTGTTGTAAGTAGACAAACTGATCTACAGTGTAGCTCTTCGCCAAGTGAATGAAAGGGAAAAAAAAAATAAAAAAATTCAAGTTGCTTGTGTATTTTTATCATGTTGTTTTTCTTCTTGACAATGTGCTTACTTCCATAGATGTCTTATTATTTTCATTTTATGTTGTATGTCAAGTTATATTCAAAGTTTGGAGTAATAGCTAAGCTAATTTCTCATCTTGGCAGAGGATATTTTGTTCATCTAGCTAAGTTACTTTCAAAGTCTTGAACCTGACTTGATCTGTGTTATAATCTTTTGTGCAAGTTCTCAGGACAAGTGCATGAATGTTTGGAAGACTTAGTGTGTACTGTTCTCTATCATTTGCCTATTATATCTGTAACTCCTGCAGTTTTATATAGCAGGCTAGCCATGAAATTTGTTTATCGAAGGGAGAAATTTTTCGCTATCTCTCTGATGGAACAGCTGCCGCAAATCTTGAAAAGATTGAGGGATTTGATGATAAATCGACAAACAGTACTACTGCAGGTGGTGTGTTTCTCCTCCATTCCTTAATTAAACTAGAAAAATGTAGTATTGATACCCTTTTGTATACTTTTCCATTAAGATATGAACTTGCGTATTTCAGGACAATGTGCTCATATATTTATGTGTCCTCTACTTCAGTGATAACTTAGTAACATGCTGAACCAAACCACAACAAAACTTTTTAATGAAGTTCTGGGAAAATTATAGGGCTGTGGAAATAACTCCTCTCTGTTATGTGCTATTTAATTACCAACCATCTCCGCATTCCTTTGCTATGAATCAGTTTCAGGCCTTTCTTTTACATCCAAACTTGTGCTAGGAACTAATCTCTATACTCTAGTAAGTGCTGACTGGTGCTAATTACTCAGACAGCATATTTTTGCTGACTTAATATTTCTCCTGTTCATTCTTTTTCTTCTTTGCACGCATACATATAGTTGAAATCATAGGTCTATATCTCTTCCCAAGAATGCTGTTGTACGTTAGACTAATGATGATTAATGTTTTTTCAGGTGGCAGTTCAAGGTGGATCAAAGTGGATGAAAGGAGACGTCTGTATGATGTTCTGAAAGAGCCAAATTTTATTGTCTCTGGCATTCCTGGTATGATAAAGCTCTCTTTGTACTATTGGCTAAAATATAAACCTCCATTTATACAACTTCTAATTAATAACCTGTTTTTTTTTTTTTTTTTTGGTTTTGTTGTCCTTGGCAGTGTTTTTTGTTGTTTCAAAGAAGTCCAGCTTCTACAAGAAGTTCAAATCTGGGAACTGGGCTCCCCCAGAGATTGCCTGATGAAACACTATTATTAGAGTTAGTATTTGAATTAGTTTCACTTAATTCAGAACTTGTAAGTTGTAACTAATTGTTTGCTCCCAATAGAATTACTTGGGCTACTAGATGTTAAACCCTCACGATGTGCGGGTATGTTACAATACTTTTATGAATTTTTTTATGAAATATAAAAATGTTTGTTTTATGTGTATAAATTTTGTGAAATATTAATTATTAAAATTTTGGACAAAGTAAAATGTGATACATGAAAAATAATTAAATATGGCGAAATTAACGTTCTAAAAAAATATAAGGCGTATATTACATGCTTCTTGATTGATACTGGACAAAGTAATAACATTCAAAAACAAAAAAGCAAAAGGGGATTAGGGATAACTAAATTACTATGCATCAAAGTTGACAGCTACCCTTATTATAATTAGAGAAATTCAGTGCCGTGACCTGCAAAACATGTTTAAAAAAAAGAGTTTATATAGTACTATATTAACAGCCTTTTCGAAAAGATTTGTCCTTTTTTTAAAGTTCATGATAAGTTTTACCTTTTTTTTTGCCTCTTCAAATGCAGCTGCCATGCCCTGAAATTCCACCATTATCACAAGTTAACATGGAGGGCAAAAGTAATTAAGAGAGAGAGAGAGAGTGAGAGAGAGAGATTAAAATTTTATCTTGACGATGTCATACAGTCGAACGTCGGTAAAATTAATAACTTATAGCAATTAATAATTTTATCCGGTCATAACTTGGGACCAGTACAAAAAGTGACAAAAATTGAAAAATGATAAGATAATAATGTTTCAGAAAATTTCATATATTTCTATAGCTCCCAACAGTACGATAAATTAATAAATATCATAAATATAAGAAAAAATTATAATAACTATAAATATTTAGCAAAATCTGAACTATTGATATTTGTATTTTAGTTCCTAAAGATGATTTAAATTATGTATGAATTTTTAATATTCAGAAAAATATAAATACTTGATTGATTTGTAGGTAAAGGTAATTGCAAATTAAATAATTTAGTGAGGGTTCTTTTTTCTCATATAAATTCTTTAAAGTAATAATTTATTAATTTATTAATTATTTAAAAATTCACTAAATTAATAAATTTTGATGGTCCCAACACTATTAATTTATAAAAGTTCTACTGTATAACTCTGAAAGTTTATCATTCCCAAGGTTTTTGGTATAATTGAATTGGAAATTAATTATAATAGATACGAAATCCATTAATTGAGTATGATACACACTTTTTCACTTTAAAATTCAAATTCGAATTTTGTCATTAATTTTGTTTATTATTTTCTATATCCGGATAAATGACTTTAATTACGTTATTAAATGATGTTTAAATTTGAAGATAGAAATGCTAATTGCACAAGTTTTTATATACCAAAAATAGTAGGTTGTCATAATCAAAATAAAAATTATGTAAAACATTAACACATTTAATGCTCATAATGATAATAAATTATTTCAAATTTTAAAATTTATTATGAGACAAGAACAGGAATAAATCTCCATGAATAGTTCTCCTTCCGAATCAAATTAATCAATGTTAATTATTTCCTATTTTATATCCTATTTAGCCGTCCATTAATATAAAATTATAGGTGTGAAAAAATTTACTTCCATAAATTCCTTAGGACTTGTAATGTAAATGCATAAATTTTTTTTTGATAATTTTTATAAAAATGCCAAATAGGATTTTATCCAATGTGGCACCCTTAGAAATCTTTTTTTGTTTCTCTCTCTGATTTCTCTCTTAATATAATACTAGATGCTTGGCTCAGTCAGATGCCCGTGCGCCCCTCTACTTTAATTTTATGTTAATAGATAAATAAATTCTTGATTTGGAAAAAATAAAATAGCTACACATTTGGTTTTTTTTCCCCTTTTAGCAAAAAATAATTATAAAAATAAAAAAATCATCTGCCAAAGGAGAAAAAATATTGAAAAGTACAACGATTCAGAAATCATACAAAAGAATATGGAGTAATAAAGGGGATAAGTTTATGGACAAATTTAAATATTATTTTAATTTGATTGATAAATGATAAATGTTAGGAGTTAAAATTGTGTAGCTATTTTTGTAAAGTAGCTTTTGTTTTTTCTGATAAAAATTTTTTTTTCTTTTAAAAAGGGATGACACGTGGCAGAATGGTTAATGCAATATGGTGCATTTGAAGCCAAAAATTTTTAATAAGAAGTTGCCACATCAACATCTTGTATTCTGTTTTAATAGGGTAAAAGGGATATATACTATAAATAGATTGAAAATGAGAAGATATGTTGTCCTCCTATTTAGTTTTTTTTTTTTTTTTGAGTAAATGATGATACTCCCTCCCATCCCCCAATAAACATGATTCTTTAACGCAAGAAACAAGTCTCTTTTCTTTTTTTCTTTTTTTTTTTTTATTTTTTAACACATTATACCAAGTGCTTTCAAAGAATAATATGTGTGATGTCTTTTATAACCTGAAAATGAGGGGATGGATTCTGCAATCTGCTAGATCACCAAACGCTAGTTTTGACTTTCCTGATTGTGAGGGGGACAACAGGATACATTGGAATTTTTTCAAGAGACTGTATCTCCACACACACACACACACACACATATATATATATATAAATTTTTTTTAAAAAAAACTTAAAATTCAAACTCTAATAATTCAAAGAACGACAGTAATTGACGCCTATAATTATCTCTTTCATAAAAGGATCAGGAGTAGGAATCAGGTAGTTGTTATCAATTATCATGGATTTGAATCGAAAGACAACGTCAAGAATACAAACTAGTAAGTCTCACTAAAAGAGTAAAACAGTAATTTCCAGCTTTTATAGTTGGAATCTCAAACTGCCCTGAACTAACTACTACTGAATCTCCAACAGTCAGTTGCGATCCCTTCTTTTAATCTAATTCCAATTCAAACCCCCCCCCCCCCCCCGGAGAAAGAATCTCTCCCAGATTCAACCACTTCCATCCTTCTTACATATATATATAAATAACAACAGAATATCAAACATTTACAGAACACCAAACAAAAAACCATCCATCGTCAATCATGGCTTCCGGCGTCTGTTCAGCGGCTGACCTGAGCAAATTACTCGGCGGAGCCGCTAACGCCACCGCCGCAGCCGAGTACATTTGCGGTAATTTCGACGATGTCTCAAACCGATTCACCGACACTGGCCATGCAGTTGACACCACGTATCTGTTATTCTCAGCATACCTTGTGTTTGCCATGCAATTGGGCTTCGCCATGCTCTGTGCGGGCTCGGTTCGGGCCAAGAACACCATGAACATTATGCTGACCAATGTCCTCGACGCGGCTGCCGGCGGCCTGTTTTATTATCTCTTCGGCTTTGCATTCGCCTTTGGGACCCCTTCAAACGGGTTTATCGGCTCCCATAATTTTGGCCTCACAAACTTCCCTTCTGAGTCGTTTGATTACAGTTACTTCCTTTATCAATGGTGTTTCGCAATCGCCGCCGCCGGGATCACGAGCGGGTCGATTGCGGAAAGAACCCAATTCGTTGCCTACTTGATTTATTCTTCCTTCTTGACGGGATTCGTTTACCCGGTTGTGTCTCACTGGTTTTGGTCCGGTGATGGTTGGGCCAGCGCGGTCGGGGCGAATCCCCTGTTCGGATCCGGTGTGATCGATTTCGCCGGGTCCGGAGTGGTTCACATGGTCGGAGGAATTGCCGGGTTGTTGGGTGCCCTGATTGAGGGGCCCCGGGTTGGTCGATTTGACCATTCTGGCAAGGCCATTACCCTGAGAGGACACAGCGGAACTCTAGTTGTTTTGGGCACATTCTTGTTATGGTTCGGATGGTACGGTTTCAATCCGGGTTCTTTCCTTATTATTTCCAAGGCCTATGGCAATGGTGGATCTTTCTACGGGCAATGGAGCGCGATCGGAAGGACTGCCGTCACGACTACTTTAGCCGGATGCACGGCGGCACTGACGACTCTGTTCGGGAAAAGGATGATTGTAGGCCATTGGAATGTCACTGATGTTTGTAATGGTTTGCTCGGTGGTTTCGCTGCCATCACGGGTGGGTGCTCCGTGGTTGATCCGTGGGCCGCGGTGATTTGCGGGTTTGTTGCTGCTTGGGTCCTGATCGGGTTCAACAAATTGGCTGATAAAGTTGGGTATGATGATCCGCTCGAAGCTGCGCAGCTTCATGCTGGTTGTGGTGCCTGGGGGATCATCTTTACAGGACTGTTTGCTACGAAAAAGTATGTGAACGAGGTTTATCCCGGTCTACCGGAGCGGCCTTACGGGCTGCTGATGGGCGGCGGGGCGAAGTTATTGGCGGCTCATCTTGTGCAGATTGTGGTGATCGTTGGCTGGGTGACGGTGACCATGGGGACATTGTTTTGGTTGCTACACAAGTTTGGACTTCTGAGGATATCGGTGGACGAGGAGACGGCGGGAATGGATCTTACCAGCCATGGAGGATTTGCTTACAGCGACAGCGACAAGAACCTGGAACTGGAAACAAAGATGAAACTGCCTATTACTAGTCCAACTAATGAAAGGGCCTGATTAGAACGAGATAGAGATATATAGCTTAGTTAGGCTTTTCCTTTTGTAGCGCATCAATTCCATATGCAGTAGAACTAGTAGTTTTGTGAAAAGTTCAAGCAATAAAAGTTTCAGAATCTTTATTTTTTTTATATCACTAGAATAACAACTTCATAACAGACGTTTCAAATTCGACTTCTCAAACGAACTGAGAAACCTGGAAAATCTTAAAGAGTGGCAACTAGCAAGTTCGATTTTAAAATGTGCCAGGGGGTGGGAGCAAATCAAAAAGAAAGTCGCCCGAGTTTAACACAGAAGCTGCACTCAATCATGCAAGTTGAGCACAACGCGCAAGCAACCACCTTCATGCATCAGATCAAAAGCTCTATTGATGTCCTTAAGAGTCAAATTGTGGGTGATGTACTCATCAACTTTGATTTCCTGCAATATGCATTCAAACGTGTGTCAATGGCTGAAGAATGAAAGGGTACTCCAAAAATAATTCCAAAACAGTTGGGTGCATCATACAAACCGAGAGAAATTATTCAGTGCAGCTGCTGTACCACGTAAGATTGTGCAGCCAGACACAATAAATAGGGTAAAGTAGTAATTTTAGGGGGAAAGAGATAATTTCTACGGGAGTTATAGCACCAAAATAGGGAGTGCAAATACTTGCTGCACTAAAAACCAGGATACAACAGCTGCACCCAATAATTTTTCATACAAACCTTGTTCATGTACTTCTCTACAAGCCAAGGTACTTGCGAACGACTCTTGAATCCACCAAAAGCCGTTCCCTTCCAAACACGACCAGTAACCAGCTGGAACGGACGGGTAGATATCTCCTGGCCAGATGCTGCTACTCCCACAATAACAGATGTTCCCCACCCCTGGAATATATACAATCAAAATTAAGGATCTAATGTGCATGACCTTGGTATGCATGACATAAATTGAGACACCGACTCCATCCAAGTTTTACCTTGTGGCAACACTCCAAGGCAGCTCTCATGACAGAGACATTTCCAATGCATTCGAAACTATAGTCCACACCTCCGTCAGTTTGATCCACAATAACTTGTTGGATAGGTTTCTCGTGATCTTTGGGATTGATAAATTCTGTCACTCCAAAATTCTTGGCTGCGTATAGTTTTGCAAAGGAAAAAAAAAATGAGGATCATTGCCCGGTATATCAGCTGAACAAAACTGTTCATCCTAGTAAATTTTCAAAGTGCCAAAGATAAAATTCAGGGCTAACAATTTCAAAACACCTCAAGGTTGTCAATGGTTCTATATCACATAAAATGGCTATCAGAATAACTCCAACTCGAGCTGACAAGCTAAGCTTAATCATGACTTCCATAAAAAGGGAAGCAAAAGATAATTATACAACACATCACAAAAATTTAGACCAGAGAAGATATAGTTTGTACCTATCTCATACTTATTGCTGTCAATATCAATGCCAATAATTCGGGAAGCACCAGCAGCTTTTGCACCTTCAGCAACCTTTCAATTAAAAATGACATTATTCACATGAATAACGAAATCACAAGATTAAATGATTAGTCTTTCTTATGAGATACTTACAGCAAGCCCCACTGTTCCTAAGCCAAAGATAGCAACAATAGAACCAGGTTCAACCTTTGCCGTGTTCCAAACTGCCCCAAGACCTGAATCATGCATAAGAATTAAGCTGCCGAACTAGTCTACTTCAAAAGTACATAAGAATAACCAAAAAAAAGAAAAAAGAAAAAGAAAAAGAAAAAACCCATGGAAGGGATAAGCAAGACCATGGGGAAAACAAGAAAGCAAAAATGATGTAGCAGTTTTGTCTTTGCAAAAAGAGATTAGAACATTAATTACTACTGATGCTGGCTAGTTAACTCTGGATACTCATCAATGCACTAGTGAAATGATAAGAAAACATTACAACTAAAGATCATAAATAAGAAAGCTAAACATCAGAAGTTTCTTTAAATTAACATCAATATAGAAAATTCTAATTTTCAAAACCATTGGTTAGTACACAAGTCCAGGTTTACAGCTCAATCTAATAAAGTCAAAATATTTCCTGCGATACTCAAATGGCGCTAATGGTATGGAGGTGTGAGCTGTAAGAAAGTAACCTTTTCCACCTAGTGCTTCAATTGCAGAAACATGAATAACAGTAACAAGTAAGAAAAGCCAAATCGCAAAGAATCATTACCAGTAGGAACCCCACAACCCAAAAGGCACACTTTGTCCAAAGGAGCATTTGGCAAAATCTTCGCAACGCTAACATCATGGACAACTGTGTACTGGCTAAATGTGGAGGTTCCCATGAAATGGTAGATGGGTTTCCCATTGATAGAAAAGCGGCTCTGACGATCATTCATCATCACACCAGCTCCTGTAGCAGTCCTAACTTTGCCACAGAGGTTGGTCTTTCCTGATTTGCAGAACTTGCATTCCCTGCATTCAGCCTGGTAACAAGGAATGACATGATCTCCTGGCTGGACTTCAGTCACGCCTTCACCAACACTTTCTACTATTCTGCAATTTTAATGAAAATGATTTAAAGATAAAGAAACACTTATCTACTTTATCCACACCAGCATATCATTTCACCCAAACGAAAACTGTACAGGGAGGTTGTTGAAAACCAAGTAAATTGGAGACATACCCAGCAGCCTCGTGACCAAGGATACATGGGAAGAGACCCTCGGGATCCTTCAAAAAAAAAAAACATTCAATCGGAAAGTAAGGTAGCAGACTTTCAGTAATAAAAATCATATCAGAAACACATATGTGCAAAGTAATGGACCACTAAAAGTTGGAATTCAAAGTGGATAGTCAGTACCAATTTGGACAATCCTTATACAGTCATTACAAATAGTAGAAAACTACTTCCAATTCACACCTCAAACTCAAACTTACAGCCACCAAATCTTCCCTTTTTTTAATAAATCCTAATATTCTAAAAAAGTACAAAATTTCATGCTTTATTCTTAGCAAAAGCTAGAGAAATAACTGCGGATTATGACATCCCCAAGTCTCAAACCCGTTGATAATTTCAAATTAATATAATTCGAGTATAAATTAAGTCCCCGTGAGGTGTTTACCTTTCCACTCCAGGTGTAAGCATCGGTGTGGCAGAGAGCAGTAAAGAGGATTTTAACTCGAACTTCGCCGGCTTGAGGCGGAGCAACCTGAACGTCTTCAATCGACAAAGGCTTATTGGGTTCCCAGGCCACCGCCGCTATTCAATTCCAACCAAATCCAACATCAGTGATGGAATCGAACAAATTAAGAACAAAATCTACTAAACAACCATACAAATACATTACAATAAGAATGTACCTTTGCAAGTAATAACTTGACCTTGAGTCGCCATTTCTGAAAATTTTCACGAGTTTTCTAAAGAGGGAAAAAATCGAAACCCAGAAGTATATCCACCACAGCCGAAAGAAAAGAAAAGTGACGACTGAATTGCTGCTGGACGACGAACTTGACTACTCATCCCACGTCCCACTTACATTGTTGTTTTCATAATATTGTTGTTTTCTTAATATTGCAAATTACCTCCCCTTATTTTTACATATTGCAAAATGCTGACCACAATTATCAGTGCATACTTTAAATTATTGCAATGCAACACAATTGGGCTTCTCGTGTAAAATTAACAAACAATAAGAATTGTTTCAATTATCTTAATCTCTTTATCAAACAATAATAATAACCTTACTTCTAGTCTATTAAGTATGTGACCAATATTTTTAATCGAGACAGAATAAATTTATGAGATTAATATGATTTGTTAGATGATTAACAAAAGTATATATATAAAAAAATTAGTAAGTGCCAAAAGGGAAAGAGAGAGAGAGAGAGAGAGAGAGAGAGAGAGAGACTATAAGAAAGTTTGAGTGGTAAAATTTTAAAAATATGAAAGGTGTGATGTAATGTTGAACTATGAAATGATTGGGAGTATTTGATAGTTAGTTTTATCAGACTGTGATTTGATACTGTTATGATTTGAATAACAAGAGGACCGAAATTGTGCTGGTAAAATGTTGGTTTTTGGATAGTTGATGAAGTATTTTGCAATCAATTGTGACTGAGGGGCGCTTATAACGATTTGTTACGAGGTAAATTATTTAATTGGAAACAAATCAAACAAAAGTCCATCTTTAAGATTTCAACTGGGCCCAAATTATAAGCCTCCTTTATTGAGAAATAGCAATATAATATAATGAAATTAGGATCACGCAAGCCCAAGAAAATTTATTGTTAAGACTTGAGAGAAGTAAAAAGTCAATTTCTTTGCTACAATTGCAATATGATGAGTGAACATTATGAGTACTAGAGGGTTTGAACGAGCGCGTACGTAATATTATATAGATTTTGACGAGTAACCTAATCGTCAGAAGATCAAGAGATAAGCGAAGGAGATAAAGAGATTTTGATAATAAAATTAAATTCAAATATTGCGTGGTAATTAAAGTAATGGTAAGTGAAGGGAATGAAATATTTATAATAATAAAAATTGATTTAGATGACATGGTAATTAAAGTGAAGGACTACCGAACTTCAAAATTATCTCGCAATTATAATATAGGTAGATTAGAAACAAGCTTGGTTTAAGATTTTAAGTCGTTGCCTTTCCGAGGTTTATGATCGTGATCAAGTATTTTGGTAAAAACAAGAAGAACCCCAATTTATTTACTTAACCATCCAAATCATAATTTTTCTACCTGTCGTTAAGCATATCACTATTATAATCTGATCTGATGCTATCAGAACTCGACACAAGAAAGAAGAAAGAGTAATCTTTTGGGGCTAAACTCTTTTGGATTGCTCTTGAATGAAAAGACGAACTAGAAGTTGAAACTTGTTTGAGGCCAAAATGTTCCCGTGGGACTTGCCCCATTTTACGACTACCATACTTCAGAGGAGAAAGACAAACAAAGGACAGTGCTGCTGCATTACATACACTTTGGTCAAACGGTCATTTTCAATTGTCCAATCATCATGCGACGTCTCCACCATGTCATCTTATATAAACAGGTGAATCATTAACCAGAAGAATTCATGTTCCGTTGCCACACAAAATAAACAGTGTTTTGACTTTTGATTACTTGATCACGATCCACACTCAGTGACCCTCATGAAGTTCTTATTGATCTCCATAGAATAAATGAAAAACTGCTTCTGATACTCCAAAATGGGACCCTTTTATTTGATAAATTTGCATGAAATGAAAGAATTTATGTCGAGCCGTTTCCAGCGTATCTATATAGTTCAGATTTTGAGCTCAGTAAAAGTATATGTCGGGCAGTTTTAAGTGACTTCCAGGATTTGGGAGGTCATCAAGTCAACTCAATTGGTTCTGAGTGCCTACTAAACTCTGTGATTTCTTAGCTGTGATCCCAATTGAAGAAAGACTTTGGGTTTAGGAATTTGATTAGGATTGTTTGGATTAAGGGAGTATTTCCTATAGCAATATTGTTCAGAAAGTATTACAACATGAGGAATCTGAAGAATCATTGGAAGGTGAGCCAAAGAATAAGACCATTGTTTGGTTCAGAATGGATTTAAGGATTTTATGTGGATAATCCTACCATGTCTGCTGCTGCTAAGGATGGATGTGTTCTACCAATTTTAATATGGTGTCCTGAAGAAGAAGGGCACTTTTTATCCAGGCAGACCAGAGTGTCAAGATGGTGGATAAAGCATTCTTTGATCAACTTGGCGCAGCCCTTGAAATCTCTTGGCGCTGATCAATTTGTTCTGATTAAAAAGCTCATAAGGCTTTTACCACTACACCTTTAATGCATTTTGGGATAAATTCTTGCTCTTGCTTAATACTATTACACACTATACATCACTGATATTAATGTTACTTATTATTGTTATATCTGTTAGTTATTAGATATTATTATTAATTCAATATAATTCATGTGTACTAGTGTTATATACTATTTATACGTACTTGTATTATGTAATACATTAATACTAACACCCACTATACATCACTAGTACCAGTATTACTTATTACTGTTAAATTTGTTAATTATTAGATATTATTATTAATGCAGTATAATTCATTTGTACTAGTGTTATGCATTTTTTTAAGCAAATAATTGAATTTCTAGAATCTGAGTTGAGCAAAAAATTAGATTTTCAAAATCAGGCCATAGGGTTTAGAGTTTAGGGTTTAGTTTCGAGTTTTCCAAATCCGAGTTTATCTTAAACTTGGATTACGAGAATCCGAGATTAGCTTAAACTCGGATTTCTAAAATCTAACTTTTATGGTTTAGGGTTTAGTTACGGATTTCCTAAATCCAATTTTAGTTTAAACTTCGAATTTACTAAAAATTGGATTTTCAATATCCGATTTAGTTCAAAACGTTAGATTTTAGGGTTTAAGGTTTAGTTTAATGTGCCTTGTGTGGTATGGGCACTACCCGGGTGAACTTAAATCCGAAAGTTGCCATTTTCTAAACAACTCGAATTTTTCAAATCCGAGAGTAAGTACAGAGGGGAAATCCGAGTCTCTTCCCTTTTATTTTTAAAACTTAGACTTTTTTTTTTCAAAACTTAAAATAATTTTTTATTACAAACTTTCGGATTTCCGAAATCTAAATTTTCATGTTTCGGATTAGGCTAATCTATTTCTAGTCAATTTTTATTTTCGAACACTTAGGTTATTTTTCCAAAAAATAAATATTTTTTTATTACTGATTCTCGGATTTGCGAAATCCGACTCTTGATTAGTTTCAATTAATTCTTTGATTTAATTTAAGTAATTTTAGGTTACTAAAGTCTCGGATTACACTAATCCGAGTTTCAGTGGTCTCGGATTTGCGAAATCCGACTGTGCGGTACTCTCGGATTTGGCAAATCTAAGAAAACTAGTGTTGTCCACCTAAATTACATCCATATTATTTTTGTCCAGGATTTTTTTAAAATAATTTTTTGGGTAAAAAACTCAACAAGATTCTCGGTGTTATTGATTGCACAGCGCACTAAAGGTTCAAAGGAGAAATTATCAGGGAGTGATAATGTGGGGATGATATAAAGATTCCGGCCAAGTTGGATAACTGATTTTCTCCCAAGTTTCACCATCATTACTAATGTTGTTGATCAACCTCCAAATCTCGGTGCCTGGCGACATTGAAATACAACCAAAATCATCCATCTTGGTCAAACCAACAGATCCTCTCACCTCAATCATAACCCACCCCTAAGCTTCACTGCGGGTAATTATGCCTTTTGGGACAGGCACGAATCTGAATCTCTCCTTACCAACAGAGAAAATCATAAGCGCCAAATCTTTTGGGAATACCATCAGAATGTAAATCTCGTTGTTTAAGTTAGAGATGGGGTTGAACCGGAAACCACATTAGACCCATGTCCTTAAACCCTCTCTTTCAAACCACGTGAGAGTGATATCTCTCCATGATGAATCATCCTTCCTCCGTCGACCCTCCTAGAGTGATCACCTGAATCTGAAATATCCGTGGAAGAAAAGTGAGGTTGTGGTCGTGATAGTCGAATTTCTTTCCTAGAGATTCCGAGTGGAATTTTGTTTCCGTGGCACAAATGCTTAAAACCTTGTACTGTTTAGTAAGGGAATCAAATCCTAGGTCGTAAAAATTCTCAAACATAGGTCTGTTGGTACCATGAACGAGTAAGGGTGCTTTAGGAGGATGTAGGCTGTACTGAGGAGGAAGAACAAAGGTCTTTCTTGTGGCGGGATTCCATATCACGGTCTTATATATAGCGCACGAGGCCTTCCACACCTTCTTGTCTATGTTTCAGAGCGTCTGGAATCTTCCAGGAATCAGGACCATCTCTTGGACACGGGATAGTAATCATCTCCTTACTGTGTTTTCCACCGTGTTCTTCTTCTTCTTCTTCATCATCATCGACACCAACCAATAAGAACTCATTCAAACGTCGATATCCAGTGACTACCACTGTATTACTATCAGTTATCATGGATTTGAACCGGAAGACGACGTTAAAGAACATAGATGAATCTTACAGCAAGGCCCCACTGTTCCTAAGCCAAAGATGGCAACAACTATCATGATCCACAAGTTACAATATGAATTCTTTTTTAGAATGGAAGAAGGGTTGTATTATATATATAGTGGAAAAGGGGTGATCAGAGGAGTGATTAGCATTATATACAACCACAAGGTTAGGGGTTCCAGTTCGAACTTTATAAAAAACAAATTAAAAAAAATACATATATTATTGTGGAATAATAAAGAAAAAAGAAAAAAAAAAAGGAGACTTCCTGAGGTAACACATCTTTGATCTGAGATAATTAATTTCCCAAGTTCCGGCACCTTGAAAATTATGCAACGTTAAATGGACCATCAACTCAGAACAAAAAACGTAGGATGAGTCCCTAATATCCTGGCGTACGTTGACCTTCAATATCATCACGGTGGACCAAATTTTGTTGATAACAAGTTCCAGATTTTCTGAAACAAACAAACAACATTCCGAGAATATGCCCGATGCTTTATTTCTTGCATGCGCCGTAGCTTCCATTGTATTTTTGCAGGCAAGTTAAGTGACCAAAAGGTGTTCTACGCTTCAGGACAACATATATGCATGCAGTTGAATATGATGAAGTCTTATCTTATGAGTTGCGACCTTAATATTTTGAGTCTCGTGATACCCACTTTTTAACAAGTTTTATGAAGTCGTTTTTGCTCATGCGTTATATGATCTGTTCACTATGGTATTAGTGAATTAATTAGAGTATATCCACAGTCGAAGATAACGGTACCTTGAGAACACAAACTAGGACAGTGCTGCCGCATTACATTATTACTTTGGTCAAACCGTCATTTCCTTTGATCATCGAATCACATCTTGCCACGTCTCTCAAATGTCAGCTAAAATAAAAGGTTTTTGGTCAATCATTGACCAGAATATAATACCCCCCAACCCCAAATTCATATCCCCTTGCCAGTTACGTACGACTTACCAAACGTCAACAAGTTGCATTTTCATCACTCGGATCGTAGTTTTGAAATAAATTATATGCTTTAGAAAAATTTTACTCTGATAATTATAAAGAAATGGGGAAGTACAAGACAAAAGTCCATCCGAAAAAAAATGTCAAAGAACACAGTACAATAACAATACATTGGATCATTATGCCGGGGAGGTTGCATTTGAGCCAGCTTATACTAGTCACTTTGATTACCATATCATATTAAGTGTAGTTTCGGAGTTAATGACATGGGCAGAAAGTTACCATTTGCGTTATGTATTTTATAGCTTATACCATATTGTTGAAACTTTGTAAGATGAATACCACCGTTCTTTGTCACATTTGAAAAACGTGGTGTACAGAGGAAGAAGAAAAAAACAAAGCTATGGCGTGTGTACGTTGAATAAAAGGATCTTTGAATCGTTGCTTCGTGTGGATGGATAGAACGATGGATGATAATGTTAATTGGTGTAGCTTTGCGTCTCATGTTTTTCACGAGACAAAGAGGGCATAAAAGATATTAATCTATACTTCATTTGAAAGAACGTATTAATCTATGTTTCATCGAACAAGAAAGTTACACTGAGTTTTTTCTTTTATTTTTCTTTTTTCATTTTCTGAACACAATATGACTAAATTAGTTAATTATTTAAGAAAATTTTCTGAAGTTTTAGGATTTCCCAAAATGAATGCATCACTGTCATTGTGGTCAGTTTTTAATCAGCAATGTTGGTTTAACATGTACATATTTTAGTAGGATGTTGTCAAAGTCAGTGATGTAAAAAATATTTAGTGTTGAGAGAGTATAATGTTTGATTATTAGAATTTATATCCTCTACACAGAAAAATCAAGCATACATCCAAATCATAAATTTGGTACACAGGTTTTTTTGGTATACTGGTAGGTGAGTATAATAATGTCTAAAAAGTTTAGTTACTACGAGAGGAAGTCTAACCACCAACTATAAGATTAAGGACCTCTTGTTGGTGATATGTATATTCTCTCCAATCTAAATTATATGACAACAAATTTGAACTAGTATTATTAAGGATTAATTTGAATCTGATAATTACGACAAGAAAAAATATAACTACAATTAAGATACTTTGGAGTTCTAGTCACTTAAAAATTAGTTATATACTCTCTCCGTCTTGAAATTATTATACAGTTTAATTTTTTATTTAAATTATATTAAAAGTAAATCTCAAATTGAATAATAATTTTGGAACGGGTGGAGAAGTAATTTCAAACATAAGTGTCCCAAATATCCAAACAAAGCAAGAGGTTGGATTGGAACCGTATTTATTATGTTTGATACAGATACAATATTATAATCATCATCATCCTCATCATATAAATACAATCTCGATCCTATAAATCAAGGAACAGGGGGCAAGACAAACGAGGAAAGAAGTAGAGTAGGCCTAAACTACCTACACAAAAAATCTCCAACCTTTTATTCACACACACACACACACACAAAGACACGCCTTTCCTTCTGCTTCAGTCCTAACTCCTAAGAACAGTTCTCCCATGGCTGCGGAGTCTGCCTCGGAGTCTTCGTCAAATCTAAGAATTATCGTACAAAAGAATCCATCAGAATCTCAGCTGTCCGAATTAGGCATCAAGTCTTGGCCCAAGTAAGTTTCCAATTTTATTTTGTTCTTTTTCTCTCTGACTCCCTCTGTTTCCTTTTGTACTTCAAAATGAGTGGCCTCTGAATTGGTGATTTTCTTAACTTATTTCTAACATTTTTTTTTCTGGGTTTTGAATTGTGATTGGAAATTAAAAAAAAAAAAAATCAGGTGGGGTTGTTCGCCGGGAAAGTACCAACTCAAGTTCGATGCTCGGCAGACGTGTTATCTATTGAGAGGGAAAGTGAAAGTTTATCCGAGTGACAACAACTCGTCGGAAGTGGTTGAATTCGGCGCCGGCGATCTGGTCGTAATTCCGAAAGGACTGAGTTGCACTTGGGATGTCTCTATTGCTGTCGATAAACATTACAAGTTCGACGCAACCTCATAAATTTCATCATAGATTCATAATCCTGTTAACTTTAATCTTCTCCTCTGTTTCATCTTCAAATGTTCATCTCACTTTAGTTTAAGGAAATTCGGTTTGGCAATTGTAGCACAAAAATTTTTTTTTCTGGATTATTGTTCTTCCTGATCATTTGTACTACCTTTGTAAGGATTAACGATGTTTGATCAAATCACCAATTTATAATACTACTAGTTCATTCGTTGTTATCTCTGGCTTAGGATGGATCAGAATTTTTGTTTTATTTTGTGTTTTTTTGAAAAAATGTTTTAATTGTGGTTTATATATTGTGAGTGCAATGATTTCTTTCTTTTGTTTTTTGGGTGGTCAAAGAAAGGAAAACATACAGTCAATGCACGTCCCATTCAAACTTGGGACATCTTTATCTTCAAAGTTCAAAGAGGCTTTTTAATGTTGGCTTTGACTGGTCAAACTCATCATATATTTATCATACTAGTGTGAAAGTGCACGAGCTTTTTGTAAGCAAATGATTTATTACGTTTCCCAAAGTGGAATTAATAATAATAAAAAAAAGATATTGATTTATTAGGCAACGAACATATGCCCACACTCAGCCAAACAAACCCGATCAAAATGGAAAAATATAAGGCCAACTATGGAGTGTTTGTTAATTTGTTTCCCCCACATTTTGGGACTCGAGGAAAGGAATGTTATCAAACTTTGCTAGTAGCAGATTATCTAGAATTTTTAGTGACTAATGAGTCCGCTAATAGAGATAAAATTGCAACCAAAAAAAAAGAAAAAAGAATAGAGATAAAATTGCAAATGGAGTACACAGTAAATGTTGTTTTCCATACGAAGAATGGAAGATTGTGTTTTGATTAATATTAAGTTCCTAAAAAAAGAATTAATTTTTAATCTCCTTTATTGTATACTAGAAAAGGAAAATAATTTTAGAAACAATTTAATAATTACTCTTCTTATATCTTGCAGGTTGAGTGAACTCCAATGTAAGCGTTAAAGCAAAAACATTAACAGAAAATAAATACTATAATCGCATTTAGTAATTTTTATTTTCTCCATTTCTTCCAATATTCTATACTCTCTCTGTCTCCAAAAAAATAATCCACATTGAGTTTTGATTTTTTTGTACTGTTTTTAGTACAAATTTAAAAACTCAATGTGGACTGTTCTTTTTGGGACGAAGGTAATATTTTATTTTATACTCCTTGTATGTTGAAATGAAAAGATCCAAATAAAAAGCAAGAAAGGATAAGATAGTGAGGTAGCAGATAGTTCAGACAATCCACTACGTTTTCGTCATTCATTTACATAGTAAAATAAAAATAAATGTAATGAGGGAATAAAAAATTGAAACTAAAAGAAAATATGGGAAATTGGGAATGACGAGTGATCTGTCGTTACTTGAAAAAGCCATGTATATATAATTGTCCAAAATATTCTCCAAAATTATCACCAAAAAAAAAAAAAAACGAAAGAAGAAGAAGAAGAAGAAAACGAACAAAGATAGAGATATTATGATGACACTTTCGGCAGGAGTTTGGTTGGGGATAGGGAATTAAAGGCGCAAACCTGACGCAGAGCAGAATATACCCATCCTCCTTTGACCGATGTAACAACTCACCACAGCCTACAATCACTCCCTTTCTGTTTCTGGTTTTTAAAACTTAAAACCATTTCTTTTTGTTCTTTTTCTTCCCCTTCTTTGGTCTTTTAAAGTTTCTACTGATCCTCTGCTTCTCAACCAAACTTACACAGTTAAACTCATTTGTCCAAAAAATAAAATATATATGTATATTGAATTTTAAGATTTGTATTATTTTTAGTATAAATTTGAACGATACGTACAACCAGATATGCATAAACTCGTGGTGAAATTTCTCCATTAATCAAACTACTTGATTTAAGTCTTAATTTGGATCAAAAGATCCATCTTGAAACTCACCCTGTTCAAGGCATTCTACAGGGAAGCTAGCTGTTTGTCCTGATGTCTGCATTCTGTAATGGGCAAGGGAAGAATTCCCTTCTAAATTACTACTCGCAGAGTGATGCCGTTGTTTTAGATGTAAATAAGTGATGAGAGCAACGTGAATCCTATATAATCTAAAAAAAACCCACAAATTGTTGCCATCCTCAACACGTGCTGCAAGTTGTTCTTGCTGGACAAAAAAAATAATAATAATAAAAAATAGTCTAGACCAAAGTAGAGGTTGTTTATTTAACGGTACTCCTATTTATGGATTAATTTATGTACTTCTTCCCTTCCATAGTTATTGTCCAGTTTGAGTTTTCATTTTTAGTTCAAATTATACTAAAAATAAAAGTAGACAATAATTTTGGGACAGAAGGAGTTATATGAAATCACAATATGAGAGTTTCAAGATTCTCTGGCTAGCCATTTGAGTTAGGAACGAGGTTGACGAAAAAAAATTAAGGCTGTTTGTTTTTTTTTTAACTACGTTTTTTCATAATTAAATATTAATAACTATCTCATCTCATTATACCTTTTTATATTTTTAATACACTTTTTTACATTTTCAATAAAAAAAAAACCTAAAAACACACACTAAAAAAACAATCCAAACATAACCAAGCTGGGAAAGTTTGTGTTTGAACTTTGAACAGACCTTGCATACGGAAGAAAAAACCTTGAACTTTGAACATAGGTTCTCTACGGCAAACACAACCGCGGACTTGGAACAATAACCATTGATTCGTCGACATCTTCGTCGGTTTGGGTATCTGGACATCAAAGTCGACTCTATATTCAAGTTTCCTTTTCTCGGTTCGGGTATCCGCAGACATGTGCGACCAAACAGTACATTCGACATCACTACTCTTAGCAAAAGATACATGCAAACTCATGTGCAGCAGCATTATCAGGACGTTTGATCCAGTGTATTCCTTGAGGTTTTATCAGTTTGATCAAGTCATGAATCTCCTTCAATACCGGGTCAAGATGATTTTGATCAAGGACATCTTCTGTAGCTGCAAGGACAACGTTAACCGCATCTCCCGTAACTGAAAAGTTCACAAGCTTATGATCCTTGGCAAGGATTAAGGCTTCCTTTAGTGCCAGGTATTTTTCCGATCCGGATTTTGAATTACATTCATAACTTTCTCAAATTATTATTTTTTGTATCAATCAATTTTTATTTCTCAAATAAAATATGAAAACATATAAATAAATTCATTGTTTAAATTGATTGATTTATCTAACTTATTAGCAACGAGAAAGTCGATCAAAGTCAAAATCTATTATTATTTTGTTTCATTTTCGCAATTATTTGATGGTATTATGGTTAAGGTACAAATCAATTTCATTTGTGACGTTAATTATTTTGATATTATTTACATATATAGATGGTGTTTATGTTTCATAAGAAAATATATTTATAACCACGTACGTGTTTTGATTAAAATAAAATAAAATCTCAACATACCCCCCCCCCCCCCCCAAAAAAACAAGTAATATGGTGATTCTTTATGTCGACATTATGGACCAATTTGACAGTCGTTACAAACCTAAATTTAATATAATGCACGCTATCTTCTACTTGATCGGCTTTTTCCAGAATTCAACTAAAAACCTAGACGTAATCCAAAATTCAACTAAAAATTAGTGTTATCATTAAAATTCATAATAATTCATATTGAAAATATGTTGCTTTGAAATAATGGTTCATTTATCAATGTCGATATCAGTGTCAAAATCAATAAGTATTTATTTCTTGAGAAAATTATTGGCGTTGATCTTTTCGCCTTCTAAGTAAAGCCGCCGAAGAAGTCGACAAAAACTAAAATACATTAGTTTGTATCATTTTCACAATTGTTTTAATTATATATAATAGTACAGTAATTAATCACTCATTTTTTATGGTACAATTTGTCAAGTTTTATGAATTAATTATATAAAATGTAAACTTTTACTTTTCAAATACTAATACAGTATAACCTGTTGCTCATTTGTATTAAAAATGTGACGAAAATATAGGCAGATGTAAAAATAAATACTCCCTCTATTCCAAAATAAGTGTCATCCTACACTTTGCACATAGTTTAAGAAACTCTTAAATAGAGTAATAAAATTACTTGAATATCCTCAACCAACCTCATTAAAAAAATGTCAACCAATAATATTAATATTTTTTAGAGTAATTTTGGAAACTTTGGATTAAAATTGTATTGAAATGTGAGAATGACACTTATTTTAAAATTTCTCCATTTTACTAAAACGGCACTTATTTTAGAACGGAGAGAGTAGTAAATTACTCCAACTTCAAACTACCGGTTTGATTATTGTTGCGAACTGAATTTGATGTAATATACTCAATTTTTTTTCTTGGCCCTTGACTTTCATAATTTGACATAAAAAGTAATTTTACCCGAAAATCAAATCACTGATTTTGCTAATGCACAATGAAACTTTTATTGATTATTGGTTAATTTATCGAAATAAACGTCAAAGTCACAAAAGTTTTCTATTATTATTATTTTTTATTTTTGTGAAATTATTAACCGACTTTTGATAGTATTGTGGTTGTGTAATCAACAAATTTCATTCTTCACCTTAAAATTTTCATGTTCACACACAAGCACGCTCATTGTCAGTTTTCATTGCAGAGTATAAAGTTGTAAACTAGACCCGAATCAAGAATCTATTTGAAAAATTTAAACATTGACTTCTCTAAAGTCTAAACCAACAATTAGAGGAAGAGGCTGGCTTAGTCTGGGCCCTTTATTGGCTTTGTCGTTATTGCATAATTTTTTCCTGAACTCCTTGCTCCTATTATCTAAAATTCACGAGTAATTTTAAAGCGTTGTTAGTTCTGACAGTCCGGCGTCCAAAAGGGAACGTAAGGTGTTCGGCAAAATGTTCCAGAGAAGATCATCAGGATAAAATGGGAACCCGCGTGGAATCAAGGTGCTCGGTTTGGTTTACTGCCAATTTGCCCAGATTCTGACCCAGCTAGTTACAGGGGTTTCATGTGTTTTTCTACACAATGCCTGTCCTTTGTAGCAGTTACACTAGCAGCTCTGGGAGAAGCTTGGTTTTGAAGGGACAGTTTCACTGTTGTAAGGACACCAAAGTTTATCATAGAAAACCTCCCAAGAATCTGCGTTATCCACGACGAACCAAGCTTCCCCCTGACTCCTGCCTGAATGGTCTTAGCTTGGTGTCTAGCCCTTTTGCTGATGACATCATACGAGATGATGACAGTTTTGATAGTCTGGCTTTTGATGAGGATGAGGACAATGTTGATGACAAGCTCTTTGAAGAAGGAGAAGAAAATGATGAAGGGAATGGAGGAATTGTATGGGAACAGGATGAGATTGAAGCAATCTCATCACTTTTCAAGGGGAGGGTTCCTCAGAAGCCTGGAAGTTTGGAGAGGAGAAGGCCTTTGCCGCTTCCACTTCCTTACAAGAAGAACCCTATAGGTTTCCCAACTCAGAAAGTGGTTTCTAGAAAATTAGTTGCCCCTGCAAGGCAATCTTTGTCAAATCAAGTGTACAAGAATCCTTCTTTTTTGGTTGGTTTAGCTAAGGAGATCAAAGCTCTCCCTCTGGAGGAGAAAAATGTGTCTTTAGTTCTAGATAAATGGGCTCGGTTTCTTCGTAAAGGTTCTTTGTCTATGACAATCCGCGAGCTGGGGCATATGGGACTTCCAGAAAGAGCTTTACTTGTTTTCTGCTGGGCTCAAAAGCAGCCACATTTGTATCCAGATGATCGAATTCTTGCTTCAACTGTCGAGGTGTTGGCCAGATCGCACGAGTTGAAAATGCCTTTCATGTTGCACAAGGATCATAGGTTTTTGAACATGGTGAGTCAGAGTGTCTATGAGGCCATAGTGAAGGGCTTTATCAAAGGTGGAAGTCTGAAGATTGCCTGGAAGCTCCTTTCTGCTGCTAGGGCAAGTAATAGATTAGTGGATTCAGAAGTGTATGCCAAGTTGATTCTTAAGCTCGGGAAAAATCCAGACAGAGAATTTCTAGTTACAAGCTTGCTTGAAGAACTTGCAGGAAGAGAGGATCTCAATCTAAATCGCCAAGATTGTACCGCAATCATGAAAGTTTGTGTAAGGTTTGGAAAGTTTGAAATTGTAGAGGGACTTTATGATTGGTTTAAGAGGTCCGGGCATGTCCCAAGTGTAGTCATGTACACTACCATGATTCATAGTCGTTATACCGAGAAGAGATACAGGGAGGCATTGGCTATTGTATGGGAAATGGAGGCTGCAAAATGCCTTTTTGATCTTCCAGCTTATCGGGTTGTAATGAAACTCTTTATGGGTTTGAATGATCTCCAGAGGGGAGCACGCTACTTTTCAAAACTCAAGGAGGCAGGTTTCACTCCAACTTTTGATATATACATGTGTATAATCCAAATGTATATCGAATCCGGGAGGATAGCCAAGTGTAAGGAGGTCTGGCTAGAAGCAGAGATGGCAGGTTTTAAGCTGGATGAGCAAATAAGGTCGCAGTTGTTTGAACTGGGAAATTGAATTGCCGCGTACTACTGCATTTGAATCATTTCTAGTTCTTCTGAGGAAGGGTTTTGCTTAAAGGCTCCTTTTCATTATCAAATTAGGTGCTGTAACTTAGAAAATGACTTTCATTTTTGTATGGTGTGCGGTTACATTTCTCTGTTCATCCTGGAAAGTAAGAGAGCACAACCCTTTCAGAATAAGCTATTCTGTGAAATTTTCACTATACAACCTTTTTATTCTAACTGGCCAGGCTCCAGGTAGATCCCCATCAGCAAAGCCCTTGACCAGTCTCAAAGAAAACGTGAAAATAAAGCACACGAGGGTACCATATACAAAGTAAAAAAAGGGAGAAAAAAAAAAGAACAATTTTGAATTTTCCATATCAAATGTGCTTTTCAATGTAACAAAAGATATTCACCAATTTCAACTGATCGATCTCCTGCATACACAGTGAATCCATGGGTTCTACTTCGTGTTACTACGATCTCATATATCCACATGACATTTCAAGTTCATTTTGTTCTAATTCTACATCCTCGAATATCCACGAATCACTCAAGAACTAAACTGTTGCGTACACATTCAAAATGTACCTGTTTTTCAAAATATTACTTACAGGGTTTCAAGGTTAAATCTAGTATAAACAACTTGGGCCCCATATTCGGATAGTCTGATCGTCACTTGCAGAAGCCAACATTTGAGGTCTCTTAGGATTCCAGCTCACGCAATTCACAGTCATCAGGTGACCGGAAAGGATCTCGATTGGAGAGTAACTCTGTCGGTGCCAAATGAAGACCTGCAACATTTAAGTAAAATGTCCCAATTTTAGCATTGAAAGGGTTCATGCAAGCAAAGAGAACTTCAATATTGTTTAATATTCTAAATTTAGGACTATACCAAAAAGGTTGTACCTTTGAATCTTCGCTACCACTGGCAACAAACGAGCAATTCAATCCACCAAAGCAAGAGCGAATCACATACATATGCTGCTTGTGGCCCTTGTACTTACGTGGTTTTGGCCACTTGCCCGCAACATCCCACATATGAATCTGTTGACTATTAAGGTTGACAATAAAGAGCTTGCTATCTCCAGAAACTGAAAGAGATGTGATTGAATGGTCGGCTGAGATAACACGCTCAGTGTTAGTTTGCAAATCTAATATGTGAATTTCTTTGTCTGCGAATATGCTGATAAGATGTTCTCCATCAGGTGTGACAGCAATGTCTGAAACTTTCGGCATGCGTACCCCTTTCCAAGCTTTTATCTCGTTACCATCCACATCCCACATATAGATGCCCTTTTCAGGATCCGAACTGCCACAGACGAGCCGCTTAGAATCAGGAAACCAAGCACATGAACTGACAATGAAACCATCATTGCCATATGTGTGCTTGCATATACCTGTTTCGACATCCCAGAGTTTCAGCAACTCCATGTTTCCACAGGTTAGCAACATTGTATCGTCAGGACTCCATGCCACGAATGACACAGGGTTTTTGTGGCTTTTTAGCACATGTCTTTGCGTTACTTTGCCAGTATCTAGAACCTAAATCAAATTGTTCCACTAAAACTTTAGAAAAGACATATGCATATGGCATTTGACATTCTGAAATGCATTTACGAGGATTTCACAAACAAGAATTAGTTATCGACACAAAGAGAAGCTAATTCAACTTACCAAACAAAAGAGAGCAACTAAAATTCAAACAAAAGGACATATTTGGTCCCAGAAAATACATGGCAGAAAAGGCCAGAACCAGTCAAGCATCACCACCAAAGTCTAGAACTCAAAAATAGTTTTCTCAAGGGACATCTAGAAACTTATTCATGCTAAGATTACCTTCCATATGATTGCTGTGCAGTCGCGTGATGAAGAGGCAAGGTATTCCCCACTATTGGAAAACTGAACAAACCAAACTTCATTCTTATGATCCGTCAAGATCTGCGGTATATATTGTGAATAAAATGCACATTCAGCAATTAGAAAAGCCATAAAAGAGTATAATACAAATCATTATTTTCTTTCTTTTGTTCACAAAACCAGTCTAGAAGAAAATAAGGCCTCAAGCATAATAGGACGCACTGCCCTTATATAACCCTGTAGGTCATTGTCAAGAAATGATAAAATATCATTTGAAAAATCATATAACCAAATCAAATATTAGATCAAGGTACTTGATGCCTCTTCGACAGAAGCTCAAAAGGTTTTATCTCTGAAAATAAAACTAAAATCAATATCAACACAAAAGCTACAATTCATTGAGATGCAAACATAAAGTTAAATACAACTAAAACAATTGACAAGTTAAATAAGGAGAAAGTCCAAAAATAAACATACAGCAATGAGTCCACCTGAATGGTCTTGGTAGGAAAATTATCCCGGCTGCACTTGTGATCCTCATACAATGATATGGAATCTGATGTATGATAAAAGCAGTTATCAATCTGGGCAACGACAGCCCTTTCAACCAGGTGCTCCAATCTTCTTTCTGAAACAGTTATTGGTGGCGGAAGCAAATTTTCCAATTCAATGAGAAGCTTCTTCCGTAACTCTTGAACAATTCCATCATCAATCTTACTTGATCCCAAATCCGTCAGAGAAAGTAAACTCAAAGCAAGATTGTGGACCTTCTCTTCACCAAGCCGCAACCCAGCGACCTGCTTCCTTAAAATTTCCAAGGCTACAGCACCATTTCCATCACTTAAACACTCCAACAAGCACTGCTTGAACACCAGGAATAACGCCGAATCTCTTGTTTCATCACTTGAGAATTTAATTTTGTTAAGACTGTCAATACAATCGTCCCATTTCGCATTGATAATCTGAGATTCCAGCGACTCAAAATCTGGAGATCTGTACGAGACACCAGATTCCGATTCCAAACACTCAGCAGATTTCCCGTATCCTAAAGAAGACAGACACTGAACGATAATCCTTACAAATTCACGCTTCTTGATTACGCCTTTCGGCCCAATCATTACATCCTCCATGAACCCGATAACAACCGTAGACTATAAGAAAACACTTTCCCGCTTCATAAAAAATTCGTCATAAACTCCCCAGTCTCATTTAATTGCACCAAGGACAAACAATTATTTCTCCACGCACCTTCACAGCGGAAGTAGAACAGTCATAATTAGACTCGTTTCCACAAAAACCCCATGACTAAGAGCAGATATAAAAGCTAGCTAAACAACTGAAACGGAGACGTAAACTCGTATGGTAAAAGAAACTTCACATGAATCAAATCAAAGAAAACAAAAGAAAACAAAAGGTGACAAAAAAATTTCTACCTTAAATTTGATGCACTCCAATTTCACAAGTTCATCCCGTTGGTAAAACCCAAGGTAACTCAGGATTCCAGAATCTCAAAGTATCTACCGAAGTAGTCGCAGTAGAATTTAAATTCGTACGGGTAATTATTAGTGTGAGCTGTGGAAACCGATGAAGGACAGCATCAAGACAGGACAAATCGACAAGGGCGTCATGAGATTCAATCACACTCCCGAACATCGTCGTACCAAATCCAGAAGAGCTGCAAGGAAGCGTACGACACCGTTTAGGTCCAACACGTTTAACATTATCTTTTCCCCAACAGCGATGTTAGGATAAACTTATTAAAATGGGCTTGCCCGCTTAAGTTATTGTCGGTTGGTCTGGGCCTTACGATGAAACCCAAATGAGGCAGAAATTCTTTTCAAAACATTTGCCTCTTGAGGTTCGAAATAATCAACATTAGTAGGTAACAACAAATGGTTTGTCTCAACAATAAATACATGTGGCAATGTTTAATCCCTTAATCACACATAACAATTAATTTTTTTGTTTCCCGTAATCACAATTCACAGATGTAGAATGTTCTTATTAGTTGCTGTTGATGATTTAAGTCTGTTTCCGTATTCCAGAGAATTGAGTTACGACTTCCAGGGGATGTATAGGAAGGAGGAGGAGGAGGAGAAGAAGAAAATCACAGATTACTCCGACTGAGACATCATAGGACGGAGGAGGATCAGGAAAGCCCCTGAGTGATCATACATGTGAATTATTCTCCAAACAATGACCAAAGAAGAGATCAGTAATTGATCAATTGATGAAAGGTGATCATTTCCTTGGTAGAGGTGTGTTGGCAAAGTAAAACGAAGTTCGGAAAAGAGCATCTCCTAGCCTTTGTCCTGCAACCTCATTGATTGGGACTGCATTAGTCAGCTCTTCTAATTTTCCCTCGTCAGCTTGAGTTTAACCGAATCGATGTTATCCTGCAGATTTTTCATCTTGGTTGTTCCTGTAAGAAGGTAAGGACGCTCAATAAAAATCCCATTTGACATAAAAAAATAAAAAATAAAAATAAACACACACACACACACGCTGATAAGATGTCACATTACCCACCAGGGATTGGTACAACATCATCACCCTCGTGAAGAATCCAGGCAATGGCAAGTTGGGCAGTGGAGCATCCATGTTTTTCTGCCAGCTTACATAAGTTGAAGTAGAATACCTTATTCTTTTCAAATCTCTCTCCTGTAAATCTAGGATGTTTTTGCTGCGCACAGATATATAGATTAAAAAATAAATAAAAAAATCTAAGTAATATCTGATCCAAGGAAATTAACTCTGTTACATCAGATACTATTCCATACCAAATTGCTGTTTTGAGGGATGCTTTCGACAACACCCTTCCCACCAAAAAGTCCGCGGCCAATGGCACTATATGGAACAATCCCGATTCCAGTTCCCTGTCATGTATAAAATTCAAGTACTGTATCAATCTCCTGAAGTCATAAAATGATGCGGATTTTCAATGTACTAATTGTAACCTAACCTGCAAAGAGGTAACAGCTCTGCCTCAATATCACAAGTCCACAAAGAATACTCCTGTCGTATCGCAGTGATTGGATGAACAACATGTGCCCGCCTTATTGTATGCGGGCTAGCTTCAGATAAACCAATGTACTTTATTTTGCCGCCTTCAACTAGTTTCTTAAGTTCACTCATCTCCCGCACAAAGCTAGCTCAAATGTCACATACAGAACCTAAAGATTGCAAAATCAGATCAACAAAGATCAGTCTTTTTAGTACATAAATCCCCTTCTGAATGATGGTAACAATGGAAAAACAATAACTCGAAACTAACAAAGAGCACAGTGAAAAGCAAAAAGAGAGTTAACAAGTAAAGACAGAGGAGTCTGAAGAATGCTTAACAGTTTCTTCAATGGGGACCGTGGTGTCGATTCGGTGAATGTAATAGAGATCGATGCAGTCCACTTGAAGGCGCTTCAAGCTGGCCTCTCAACAAGATCGAACGTAATCAGGAGTGCCTTTTATAGTAAACTGAGGGGATTTCTTTCTATATACACCAAACTTTGTGGCTAATTGGATTTTTTCACGAGGGAGTTCTTTCAGTGCCTGCAACAAATTGGTCAAGCTCAACAAATCATTTGAAAAATCTTTCGGTTTTTTTCTTGGGCCTTGAAGAAAAACAAACAAAGCGAGATAGAAATAGATTACCTTTCCCAACAAGTACTCATTTGCGTGTTCATCACCATATAAATCCGAAGTATCCCAAAATGTGACTCCTTTGGCAAAAGCCTCCTTTATTAGTTGAATTCCATCAGCTTCAGGTACAGGATCATTATAAATCCCGCTTAAACTCATACACCCGAAACCCAATCTTGAAACCTGAATTGGGAAAGACCAATTTGATGTACGACAGAAGAAATACAAGGTTATCAGAGAAAACCCATGTTATATTTTTCTTCATTACCGCAGAAAAACTCAAAACCGTAAAAAAAACAAGACCTTGAAAACATAAAAGTTTACTCTTCCAGAATTGCAAAATAAGCTTATTTCAAGTCCTTGGGAACCCAATTTCACCCTTGGTATGTCAATTTGATCAGCCATGGTTGAAGGCTTGAAAGAAACACTCTGCCTGTCTGCCTGCCGTAATCAGGTGAAGTATTTCTAAGACAAAAATATTTTACCCAGTACTTTAGGCCATTTAATATATATATAATCTGAGCAGAGCTGCCAAAGCAAAGTATGGTTATCGAGCAACATCAGGTCCGGGGGTTGAATAAATTTACGGGTTTGAATGAGGATTTTAATAAGGCCTCGAAATTCAGTAGTCAATTCTGGCACACACAAACAGGACAACAATGACTGCGAGTTAACCGTAAGAATGAGATTATACTAGTAATTTTCAACAAGAACTTATGATCCGACTCACCACATTCTACACCAAAGTTGCATGAAATGGGCTATTGTTAATTTATTGGGCCAGAAACGAGCATATTAGACTTCAGCCTCAATTTTCAGCCACCTTCCTATGGTAAGAGAAGAAATAGTTTCATTGAACTTTTTTTCAAGTTGGGTCATTGAACTTTATAATTATTGTTCATGTGAGTGTAATTTGAAGTTGTAATGATTGTACTATTTTACATAGAATATCGGTGTTTTTTTTTTTTTGTGGAAATCATTTATCAATATCATGTATGCCTAATACTCCCTCCGTCCCAAAATTATTATCCATTTTGGGTTTTCATTTCTAGTTCAATTTTTACTAAAAGTGAAATGTCAACGTGGACAATAATTTTGGGAGTACGTTTTATTCCAATAGAGATTGATTTCAATATAACCACGATGATTTAAAATGAGAAGTGGGAGTATTATTATAGGACATAAATCTTACTATGTAAAATTTTCATACGACGTGTGTAAAACTCATTAAAATTTGGACACACATGGAGTCTTAAGGAATTAGGATTATCCATTAGATAAGTGTCGTCAAAAAAACAAATAAAAAGACATATGTCATTCACATTGTTCATAACTAACCTGACTCTAACAATCCCCTTATCGTTCTTTCGTCATATAAAGGATTTAAGGTCCAAAAAATTCTTATCAAGAAAAATAGGTCAGATTCTCAAATAAACAAATGCGGCGAGCTGATTGTGCTTACAGTTTTCTTCGTTCATACTGCATTTCATACACGAACATCTTCGTTCAGTCAATCTTCGAAGCCAAAAAAAGAAAACTAATTTTCAGCTAAAACCAAAGCAAAATAATTATCCATAATGTCTGATTGGTCCGTCGTACCACGCGCAAATAGTGAACAGTCGCCAAAGTGGTAGTGTGTAGGACAAAGGGACTTCCTCCATTAAAAGCGACCCTCCTGTCAATCTCACACTCTCTCTCCCTCTTTCTTTTTTTCTCACACTCTCATTGAAGTTGCAAAAATATTTTTTAGTAGCAAATATTAGCTTTCCCTCTTTGCTAAATTCTTTAGTTTAACTCTCACTTCACTAATATATTTTACACTAAACCCATTTAAAGAAGCTGTTTCTACTTTCAAAATCCCTTCTTTCCCACATTTCCACAAGATCTGAAGTTTTTTTTTCCTTTGTGGGTAGCCCATTCCACTTGCTGTTTTCTGGGTTTGCTTTGCAGATCTCTGTGGGGGTTGTTTTTGTTGGATCTAAAGCCACTGGCATTGTGGGTTTTTTGAAGCCAGGGTGTGAAAATTTTGAAGTGGGTTCTTTTTTTTTAGCTGGATAAGGACATGCAACCAATTCGAGAAGTTAATGGAGGCATTGGTTGTTGTTGTTGGTGGGGTAAACTGCTATTTCACCGGAACCCTAGAGTGCTCTGTCCAGTGGGGTTTTTCTGGTGTTGTTGTTGAGTTTGGTTCTGAAGAGGATGCTGTTAGTGAATTCTATTCTGCTAGAAAATCAAGATGGTTATTACTTCGTCATTAGTGGTTCCTTTTTTGCTTGCTCTCATCACTCTGCTTCCAGCTAACAACGGTGAGTATGTACACATTCAGTTGAAATTTGACTTGTGTTTGTTCTGCTATTATTCCCTTTGGGCCAAATGTATGTTCTTGTACTAATTTTGGTAGGAGGGGTTATTGTCAAAAGTAGAGGACCTGGAAAGATTCTGAAAGATTTTAACTTTTGCTTTTGTTGGGGAAAAAGGGGATACCTTTGGTGTAACAAATTATTTGTGTGTTTTCGCTTTTAACACCACAGCCACAAAAGAACAAAGGATGTTTATTTGACGTTTGAGCCAAGAGGCGGGTGATTTGACCGGTTTTACTCGTATTTGACAAATTTGTGGAACGATTAACTGCATTTTGTCGTTATTATTAGTATTCCTTTTTTGTGGAGATAACAAGATTAAGACAAAAGTTATGGGGGCAGAAAATTTATTTGTTAGAAATGAACTAGGTGAATTTTATCCAATAATGCTGCTATTTAGTTGGTGGATTTCTAGCCTTGAGCTTCTGCAGAAGTTAAACTGCATGTGGTTTATCCAGTAGCTCCATTTTTTCTTTTTAATCTATGTCAATTACCACTTATCTGTTAGGGGTGGGATGAAGTAACTAGCTGGCTCTCCAATATTATCACGAATTGACTTAGATATTTCATTGTTGTTATTTTTATTGGATCCATTCCAGTGCATACCCTTTAGAGCTTCTGTGCTAAGATTCTTTGTGAATATTTGGTCCCTGAAACTTTAATGTGATTAACTCATGCCATGTGTAACCTAAGCTGCCCTTTTGAAAACAATGGAATCTTTTTTTTTGTTTTTTCACTACACATCAAGTTTGAGTATGTCATAAATGAGGCTACCATCATATCTTATGGCGATGGTGCAAATGAAGTCATCTAGTTAGGGGCTTGTTACCTTATATTGTAGTTAATTAGTTCTTGGTGAGAATGGTATGTATTTCATTCGCCGTATGACGTATGCCTGGTGGTTTTCACAATGAGGTTCTGTTGTGAAAAAGGAAATACTCAAATGTAGAAATAATGGTAATGTAAGCCCTTCGGTGATTCATTGCCAGGGTCAACCAAATTATGTGTTGTAATTGAAAGATTTTTCAACCTAGTTTAGAACATAGTTGTATCTATTTATAAAAGTCATAGCATAGATCCATAGACTTCCTCTCTGTGTTTCAGCCATGGTGATACTTTTTCTTTTCCTTTCAGGAATTTCAATACCTCATAGCTACTGGTCTGCTGCAATTTTACCAAGTCATCCATCATTGTCTAGGAAATTGTCTATTGAACATGGTAATGTTGCAATTTCTGTTCTTTTTCTCGTCTCTTTCAATACCTTTGCATTGTATATTTGATGAACTTTCTGATATTCGCTTTACCATTGTATGTTGAATCGTACATTGTATGTTTTGATACTCTATAGGTTTATGGTTAGTGCATAGTTTGGATGTTTAGCTTTTATTCCCTTTCTATTTGATTTTTCCTGAGAAAATTGAGTTATCTGTCTACTTAATCTTAGAAGTAAGTCAATAACGCAGATTTATTTCCTTCCTTTCTTCAGTCAGGTTAGTTTCTACTGGTGCATCAATGTCTCCGTTTACACTGCCTACTCAAAGGAGGTCTAAACCTCCTCTGATTTCGCCAGTTGCAACAGCTCCTTCACACTCAGTTCAAGGTAAGTTTTAGCTGCTCAGATGTTGCAGTATTTTTATACTCCCATCTTTCTGATCGATAGATTTGAATTAAGGTCCTGTTGCTGGTCCAAGAGCTAGTCCACCATTGAGATATCATCCTCGTCCTCGACATTCTAGAAGTAGTCATGCTGTTTCCCCATCTCCATCAAGGACACCAGGTACTTTGTGATTCGAATCTGAGCTGATCGCTTAAGTTGTGTCACTTTGGATGTATAGTTCCTCCTGTAAGTATAGAGTTACATTATATCCGTAACAAGCATACTTCTAAAGGAAGGTGGACCAAGATTTAAGAAGCAAAAGAGCATCTACAGGAGTTTGTAAACTCGCCTGTTTGTCAATTCATGATGACAAATTAGGAGAAAGCATTTTTTTAATCATTACCGTATATTGACCCTTCTCTACATTATAATCAACTATTAGCTCAATCAGTCTCTGAATGAGTGAGATTTATGTACAAATGTAACTAGAATCACTGCTGATTCCCCTGTTATATTCACTGGTGGTTAGACATGGTGTGCATTACGAAAGTGTTGGGGTATAGAAAGTTAGACATAGTGCTCGAACTTAAGGTTGCTTTATATGTGGATCTCGTGTCCTGTAGAAAGCCTTTGTTTTCCTGTATTAAATGAGAGGAATCTCAATGTTGTGCATGCTAGTTTCTGTAAAGATGACTTCGCTTTGCTTAGTTTTACATATTCTGCAATTATTGCCCAAAAAACTGCAAAAATAAAATTTTTGGTGAAATGTGTGGACAGGTTGTGGTCAAATCTGTGCTGAGCCATTGACTTCAACTCCCTTTGGCTCAAGTTGTGGTTGTGTGTTGCCAATGAAGATCAAACTTCTTCTTGATGTCTCACTCTATGCTGTTTTCCCCCTGGTTAATCAACTGGAGATAGAGATTGCAGAAGGGATATATCTAGAACAGAGTCAAGTGGTAATAGCTGGTGCTAGTGCTGATACTCAAAATCAAGAAAGAACAGTTGTTGATGTGAACTTGGTTCCACTTGAGGAAAGATTTGACAATACCACTGCTCTGCTGATTTATGAAAGATTTTGGCAGAAGAAGGTTCCGCTGAACAGGACTCTTTTTGGTGCTTATAATGTGATGGACATATCATATCCAGGTAACTATTTATTTTAGCAGCTACTTGTGTTAATCAATTAAGTAGTCTGGGAGTTTAGAGTCTGGATTTATGATTCTTAGGTGTTCCATCTTCTCCACCATCAAGCGACTCTACTGCCAAGGGCCCTAGTGGAAGTGGTGGAAATCAACAATTTCCTATAACAGCATATATGGATGATAAAAGTCCGAAAATGAATCCTCGAATCATTTTTGTCATTGCCTTGTCAGCATTAGTCTTGTTGGTGGTTTGCTTTGGAGCATTGGCTATACTCTTAAACTGCAGGAAGTCAGGCAGACCGTCCAGTGCCGTTGGTCCTGTATTAACACCATCTATTAACAAGAGATGTGGTATATCATTAAACTCTTCTCAATTGATATTGCTTCTATTTCTCTTTGTACGTTAAGTATTTGTCTTGTCACCTGAGAAGGGACAAGATACTAACGAGTTCAGGCATCGTCTGGATAGTTTGGCGCCTTTGGCGTTGGCCGATCTCTATCTCTTATTTTTTTCGTGGTCTTAATTCCCTCATTAGTCCATTGGATGGGAACATATACTGCAAAATGAATTATCTACACATATTTGATTCATGCTCTTGTTTTCTGATACTGCAACTCCTTGTACTTTTTTAAAAAAAAAAAAATTCCCCCCCATAAACCTGCTAAAACTGAAATGAATCGGCATTTTACTGTTTAGTCTTTTTAAAGTTAATGCAAATTTGCTCCACATGCTTAATTGTTTGTTTGCTGCTCAGGGATGGGATCAATGATGTCAAGTAGCCCTGCGAGCTCCACTTCCGGATCCATCCTTTCAGCCATGCCTGCTTCTATACTTTCTGTTAAGACATTCTCTCGATCAGAACTTGAAAGGGCAACCGAAAAGTTCAGTTCTAAAAGGGTTTTGGGTGAAGGAGGCTTTGGACGTGTGTATCATGGTCTAATGGAAGATGGAACTGATGTAGCTGTGAAGTTGCTTACACGAGATATTCAAAACGGGGACCGAGAATTCATTTCAGAAGTGGAGATGCTCAGTAGATTGCATCACCGCAATCTTGTTAAGTTGATTGGTATATGCATTGAAGAAAGGGTACGATGCTTGGTCTATGAGCTTGTACCTAATGGCAGTGTGGAGTCCCACTTACATGGTACATCAACTCTTCCTGTTATGTACCTAGAAGTTTAATCCTTCTGGGGAAATAGAACCTTTTGAGTTTCATAGTTTTTGACGATAATTATGTTATGGTCAGAATGATTTTGTTATAAATGTGATTCTTATATATCCCGTTAAACAGCTACAATATTTGCGTTTCAGGTGTTGACAAGTCAAAAGGACCTCTGGATTGGGATGCTCGGTTGAAAATTGCTCTTGGTGCCGCAAGGGGATTGGCTTATCTTCATGAAGATTCAAACCCTCGGGTTATCCATCGAGATTTTAAAGCAAGTAATGTGCTATTAGAAGATGATTTTACACCCAAAGTGTCCGATTTTGGATTAGCGCGGGAAGCTACAGAAGGAAGCCATCACATCTCCACCCGAGTCATGGGAACTTTTGGGTATGTGCTGCTTCTTTGTTCCAACTATCATTTTGCATTTGCAACCGTACATGTCTTTCTACCTTTGCTAATTTGAATATAAAATCCAAATTAAGGTATGTTGCACCTGAATATGCAATGACTGGGCACCTGCTTGTCAAGAGTGATGTTTATAGTTATGGGGTTGTGCTATTAGAGCTTCTCTCAGGAAGAAAACCAGTGGACATGTCTCAACCTCAGGGACAAGAAAATCTGGTTACGTGGGCACGACCTTTATTAACCAGTAGAGAAGGTTTGGAGCAGCTGGTGGATCCTTCCTTGGCAGGAACGTATAACTTTGATGACATGGCAAGGGTGGCTTCCATTGCTTCAATGTGTGTTCACCCGGAGGTGACTCACAGACCGTTTATGGGAGAAGTAGTGCAGGCTTTGAAGCTGATTTGTAATGACACAGATGAGACGTGTGCGGATGGATATAGTCAACGAGACTCTTCAGTTCTGGACTCGGAATTCAAAGCCGATCTGGCCCCTTCCGATAGCAGTTGGTGGAATGCTGTTGGCATTACACCACGTTTGACATATGGGCAGGCCTCCTCGTTCATAACAATGGATTACAGTTCAGGCCCGCTGGAAGAGATGGAAAATCGACCCCATTCAATGTCAAGTTTGATTGGAGGGGTTGCACTACCCATCAAGCACGGAAACAGGTCTGGTCCGTTAAGGACTGTGCGGAGTAAAAAGGCGTTCTACAGATTAAAGGGGAGTATGAGCGAGCACGGATTACTCCCGAGACGTCACTGGGGTGACGGTAACAATGGTCACGAGGCCTCATTTTAGGGCAATCTGCAAATGTACAGTACTGAAGGAACATTTGTATTTGAGAAAAGAACAGTTTCTTCGGGTGTAGGTTTTTAGTAGGTTTGGGGGGGGACGTTTCTGAGCCCTGCTATTTTCCAGAAAGAAAACAAGCAAGTTTTCTGACCTCTAATTTTTTGGGAATATCTTTACTACCATATAGTGAAGAGATGTAAGCCAAGATATATGTGCTGTATATCAAAATTATCGATTGAGCTAGATTGTGTTCATCTCTTAAAACCATTCATTCCTCTTTCTTGAAGAGAGTGTTCATAGTTGAGATATGTTTTGCTACTTCTGATTCTGAAATAATTCAAGTTTTTTCTCGTTCCAAAAGGGGAAAAAAAAAAAGAAATATTTTTTTTGAATTTTTTCCCCATAAAAGTTTGCTGCTTGGTTGGAACCCCCACCAAAATTGAGATTAATATGTAGTTGAAAAATGAAAATTCCTGAAATGAAATTCATACCTTTCGACCATATATGTACTCAGTTAAATAAAACTAACAGTGAATAAAAGGCGAAAGGTGATGAAGAGATTCTAGGGGGTTTCTGCGGGGATTGTATGCGGGATCCGGGAATTACAACACCGTCACTGGATTGTAGAACTTGATTATGTTTATCGGATTATTGGATTGTAGAGCTTAATTATGAAGTGGTAGGCCATGGTTGTAACATTATGTAATAGGGATCGCATATCACCAAAATAAGAATTTAGGCTTTTGCTTTTAACCTGGGGTGGCCCAGTGGTTTGGATTTTGGCATCCAACTTGGGGGACCCAGGTTCAAACTCTGCTGAGTTTGTGCAGGTTTACTTGCACTCGCCAGGAGTACCAGATCGAGACGTGCGCGCGTGAAGTTTCTCCCTTAGTAGTACTATTCCCTTCCCTATAGACCTCACCCACATGTATGTGAAGTTATGTAATAGACTAGATACTTGTACTATCCCCTTTCTTATAGACCCCGCCCACATGTATGTGAAGTTATGTAGTAGACTAAATACTTGTAATTGTGCTTTTGCCTCTCAATTTGTCCCAAAATAAATTAAAAAAAAAAAAAAAACTACAGTGAGTAAAAGGCAAAAGTATATTTACTCGTGAGACTCCTCTTCTCTTTTTTTCTTTTTTTCTTTTTTTTTCCTTTTTCAAGAAAAAGACTTATTTAGAAGGGTTATTTGGGCTAGACTAGTACTCACTAGTCCACCATAAAATCAAAGGTTAGTTCATTTTACAGTCTAGTTCATTTTCGGGCCAATAAATTTAATTGTTTGCCGAAAAACAAGAAGTATGTTTGTTTCGCTTTTTTAAGTGTGTGGTTTTAGGTGTTTTTTGTATTGAAAATATAAAAAGTTGTATTAGAAATATAAAAAGTTATGTTGGGATGGGACAGTTATTATTTAAATATTTTGAAAATACCATAAAATAACCTAACAAACATTTTGACAACAATGAACTTTTCTAAACAAAGGAATGTTTTACTATTTCTGTTTAAATCAAACGTTTCGATAAAAATGTGAAAAGGTTGGTTCCAAAGATTTTTGTAATCTCACTGCAATTGTGTGACTCCCTCCTCAATCCCAGAAAAATAATCCACTCGAAGAAAGTTGAAATTTAAAACTCCTTCCAAATTAGATTGCATTCCTAATATTTTACTTCCAAAAAAAGAGAAACAAAAAAAAAAAAAAAAAGAGGATTGAAAATTTGCAGGAATCTGGAGATAAATATAGGGGCATGAAGTACGGAAGATAAAACAAGTGGCAAGAGATTAACTAAACAATGGCGTCATCTGTGAGCTCGCTTGCCGGCGCCAATACACTCAGCTCCTTCCTTCCTTCTCGGCGCTCCTTTTTATCTTCCACTGCTCGCTCGCCCCGGTAATTTTCATTTTTTTTCCTTCTACTTCTCCAAAACCTTCATGATAATTTAAGTTTTGCTTCGAGATACTAAGAATTTCCTTTGCCGCAGAAGCTTCATTCCGAAGAATATGTCTGCGTCAGCTGATCAGATTTCCGCATCGCTTCCCCCTCTCCCGGAGAATCGGATCGTTGTGAGTCTCTTTTCATTCAATACTACCTGATTGTTTTCCTACAGAGTTACAGACATACTCTGGCTTAGTGAATTCGTTTATGTGGAAAAAGGTCGGTTGCGGCTCACTGTCGGTGGACTTCTTGGCTGCGGTGGCTTCGTATCCAAATCCAGATGACAAGATTCGCAGCACTGATGCCAAGGTTTTATTCTCAATTAATTATTAGTTAAGTTGTTGTTCTGTGGATTTACTGTTTAAATCTGGAATCTGATGCCTGTCTTGTTTATTAGGTCCAAGGAGGGGGAAATGCGGGGAATGCTTTGACTTGTGCTGCTCGTCTCGGACTCAAACCGCGCCTGATTTCCAAGGTCTCTTTTGTTTTGACCTTAACTTTCTCTTTCTTCATCTTTTCTATTCACATTGGAGGGAGTTGAAAGCTTGTTGACATTGAGCTTTGAACTGCTGTAGGATTTAAACTTATCTTTTAAGGTTTATTTAATTCATGTTATACCCTTTCAAAAAAAAATTCATGTTATTGATTGAGGATGTGATCTTAGTGATAGTTACGGTCTAAAATATAGTAAAGGTCTAAAGATGTCCATTTTTTTAATTTTTTTTTTGAGTAGGTTGCTGATGACTCTCAAGGGAAAGGCATTCTGGATGAACTTGAAGCTGATGGCGTCGATACATCTTTTCTTGTGGTATTTATTTTGGTTCTTTTGCACATGTGTTCTTCTTTCAAGTAACATTTCGATCTGTCTGCTTTCTGTGATTCCACTCTTAACAAGCACTTAATTAAGGATGTAAACTGAGGTCCTATATTTAGTTTAGGTTGGTATTTCCCACATAGTGATTGTTTAATTATTCTTTGTACTCTCTTTTTTTTTTCCCTGACGTGGTCTATGGCTTAATAAGTAACCAGCAAGCCTTTCCTAGTGTTTTTAAATGAATTTATTCAGCGATCTTACATTTTTTACTCTTCCTGCCTCCTGTTCATAATGATATGTAATCATTGTTGATGTAGCTTGATTTACATTTTTGCTCCTTATGTTTGATTTCAGGTGTCCAAAGGCGGTAATTCGCCATTTACCTATGTGATTGTTGACAGTCAAACGTGAGCATTTTAATCCATCAATTATTGTATTAGACTTTTGTTTGTGATGAGATGCATTCATGAGTTCCTTCTTCATTGGGTTTGTATCTGTGGTTATGACCATATACAAACCATATTCATCACCAAAAAAAAAAAAAAAAAAAAAACCATATTCACCTCGCATTTAACTATTGGGTCAACAAAGACCTTTTACTGGTGTCTATAGATACTTGCCATATATTGTTTTTCTAAGCGAGCAAATTGGCATCACGAGTTCATCATTTCTGATTTATCAGAGTGATTGTAGATTTGTAAAAGGAAAAAAAGATGGAAGATTTGTTTGGTCAAGTATGCGTATCATTTCGTAATTTTCGTTGTATTTAAACTTTAAATGATGATGAATCTCTGTGAGATAAGTAAAAGTAAGGTCTCAGATAGTATTGTATTAATCAATTTGAATGACCTTTTAAACATGGTCTCGTGGATGCTGACATTTTTATATTGTAAAAATTGAGACTGAGATTATCTTATTGCTTACACTTTGAATTTCATGAAGTTGATTTACAAACTTTGATGCTCGTTTCAGGAAAACTCGCACATGCATTCATACTCCAGGATACCCACCGATGATACCTGATGATCTTTCGAGTTCCAACTTGTCAGCTGCTATAAATGGAGCAAGCCTTGTCTATTTTGATGGAAGACTACATGAAACAGCTTTGCTCATTGCAGCAGAGGTAATTTTCCCATTCTGTTTCAGTAGCTTTTATCAACTTTTCTCATATGAGGAAGTCGGTTATGAATATTGAGAAATGGAAAGCTGTCATTGTTGCTAATATCAAGCGTCAAAGTTGAAGAGAAAATAACAGAATAGTTTCTGATTTTCCAGTGCAGGCAAACCGCAGGGGAATCCCAATTTTAATTGATGCAGAAAGGAAACGGGAAGGATTGGATGATCTCTTGAATCTGTCTAGTTATATTGTGTGTTCAGCGAAATTTCCTCAGGCAAGCTAAATATCTGTTTTGAGGTTTTAGAGGGTAGAGCCTCTCTCTCTTTTCCTCTAGATATTGCTTCTGTTGATGCACCCATTACGATTTCGCATGTTTCAAACCGATTTAGAAAGACCCAGTTTCTTCTTTTAATGGTTCATTGCTAACGAAATGTTGCTGTACTCTTTTTTTATTAGAATAACTGAACACTTACATGTCCTCCCGATTGTAGTAGTTTCTTCCTCGTATGTAATAATTTTTGAAGGGTTTCTTAAGAGGATGTTTCCAGTTGTAAAAATTACGGGTCTAAATATGTGAACTCTAGAGTTCTAATTCAGGGTAAACTATAACTATTCTTTTCCCTACCTTTTGAAGCTAATTGTAATCAAGCAGTCCTATATCTGCCCTTGCAGGCCTGGACTGAGGCTCCATCCATTGGAACTTCACTTGTTTCAATGCTCTTGAGGTTGCCAAATGCTAGATTTGTGATTGTGACCCTGGGTGAAGAGGGATGTATAATGCTGGAGAGGGCTGAATCTGGTAGTCATATTCTAATTTTTGTCTACTGGTTTAAGTGTATTATAAAATTTATGTCTGGATTACTGTCTTCCTTCCATTTATTCCATTGACTTTGTTGAAAATTGTGTCTTTTCTTATTTTTTTTATTGAAATTGCGTCTTGCAGAAAATGTCCTCTTGGAAGAAACAGATGTGGATGGTTTATTGGAGAAACTAAAACAGAAAAGACAGGACAGTATAAACTTGCCAACTTGTGTATCCTCGGTATTTTCTGTTCATACTTGGAAGCTTTCAGTCTTCTATGCATATTATGTTTTGAGCTATAGTTCTTGCTGATTCTGGTTCATTGATATCATAATTTTGTAAAGCAGACTTTGCAAGTATGAGACACACTTGTTCAAAATCATTCTTTAATGAGCCATTTTTCACTCGTAACCAAATCTTAACATTCATCAACGGTTCATAGTCCAAGAAGGATGCTCACTGAATTTTGAGCTCTTCCGAACCATCTTGATCCTTGACTGAGGAAGTGCCATGTATGCCTCCTTGCCCAATTTTTACAGGGCTACAAACCTGATAGCAATTTAAGGGAAGTGCCCTGAAATGTAGCTTTTCTCATAGTCCATGGATTAATGGTCTGTGTTATTTTGGTTGCCCTTTGGTGGTAGTGTTTTCTGGTGGTGGTGTTTTCTAATTGAAAGTCTTACATGTTGAATGCAGAGTTATGTGGTTTAATCCTGAAATACCTTGTTTTGAACTTTGAATTACAACCACCCCACAGTGCTAATACCTGCTGTTTTGTCCACCAGGATATTGCAAACTTACATGCGAAGGGGATTGGGACTGTGAATGGTAGACTCTTTGTTGGAACTGCTGAGAAAGTACCACCTGAAGAACTTGTCGATACAACTGGTGCTGGAGACGCTTTTATTGGAGCTACACTTTACGGTAAAAGACGCAGCTTTTATAGATATTTTATATTCACGGACATAGATATTTTCTCACGATCTTAAACTCTGTAGCTAGTTATCGAAGCCATTACAGGGCTTGTTCGCACTCAAACCCATGCTTATCTAACTCCAAATCTTATGCTATCTTACAGCCATTTCTGCGAATATGCCACCAGAAAAGATGTTGCCATTTGCAGCTCAAGTGGTGAGTAAATAAGCTGTTGGGTACATTGTTAAAATGCCATCAAATGTTGTCAGGGTGTCACTTATAGGAACTCGAGAGAACTCACTTGTTTCATTTGCTGCTCTTCGTCCATTGAAGGCAGCCATAAACTGTAGGGCATTGGGCGCCAGAACTGGTCTTCCACATCGTACGGATCCTCGCTTGGAGTCTTTTTTAGTTTCAAGACCCCAGGAGGCAGCCACCTTAGTTTAGCGATACAGTCATTAGACAGAAGCACAATGGTCCGTCTACTTGGGGTTTTCATTTTCGTGTTTTCTGCAACCTTTCTGTGGACCGACATCCTACTTCTTTTGCTGCAATACTTTCAATGATTCAGGGACACAAAGGAAAAAGAATCAAATTTGTACTAGTTATGACGGGTTATTTGGATGCTTAAGCAAATTTCATAAGCCTGCAATTTCAGTTTCAATGTATCAAAAGCAATTAGCTAGAAAGAAAAAAAAGAAGGGCAAAGAGGTCAAAATGTGACTCATAAGCCTGGAAAAGGCAACGACTTAAACTATCAAAGTCAAGAAATTACAGCAGAAGATTACTACCCAATCAAAGTTAACAGGTTACATCAAGCTATTCAGCCATAAAGCAACCAAGACAAAATACTACCCTTCCTTCTGAAACTAACAATATTTTACAACAAAAGATCTAAAAGATCATCTACTAAATTAGCCTAAACCCAGTCGGCCTATAACATGCTATCAGCTCTTGTTGGCAACCTCTTGAAGAAGCTGACTGCCCTTGAAGGGAGCCGATTCCTGAACTTGGGTGGCCTCAAAAGATAGAGTCCCCAAAGAGCCACAATCCATTTAAATGGTACGGCATAGAACCCACATGCAGCAGCCAAACAGACCATGATAAACAAGAATGTGGCTCTTGGATCCCTCCAACTTAGCAAAGCCTGAAAGCGCTCGCCTTGAGTGGCCATATCTCCCACCACAGATTGAATCCTCCCAGCAACGCTTCTCAGACGATCATACCTCATCCTAATAATCTCAGCAGCTCGACTTGATGGGAATGAATCAAATTCTTCATCCAATTCATCAGGGTGCACAACATCAGCATAGGATAGGCGGGTGTCCATATGAGGCGGGTGGCGTGGCCTGGATCTATATCGCCAAAGCCCCATAGCAGCCATGGTAAGTAAAACACAGGGTACGATCAGCTCAGGCAACAAGACAAAGATCATGAAAACGATCAAGAACACTGCAGAGTAAACCGGCTTGTGCCAGTTCCGGACGGTCTCCAAAAACCTGCTCACGGCTACGAACCATGCTAAGATATTAGTTAGCCTGAAGAAGTTGGCTTTGCTCTTTCTCATGCTCCACATGTGAGAATCATGATCAAGCATATACTCGACTACATCTCTCACCAGAGGTGGCTCTGCTCGGCCCAGCCTCGATGCCACTACATTCATGGCTTGGTACCTCAAGCTGTCTAACTGATTCACAGACAATGGCTGCACGTAATGCATCTTTGGAAGTAAAGGCATTGTATACATGCAAAGCATATTGACCATATTAGCACAAGAAAACCGAACAGCCAAGTGAAGTTCTCCCATCTTCTTTACACCAGATGGATGCAGCATCAACAGTGGATAAGCATGAGTATATACTTTATCAGATTCAAGAGTTGATAATCTAATTCTAACCTTCCCAATCCGAGAATCACGAGTTGTAGCCGATACAACATTTTTGTCCACCCGTGCATTATCAAACACCCCAATGGTGATCACAGTGCAAGGATCAAACACTTCCCACGTATACTGCTCGTTCCATTTTGGCGACAAGCTGTCAACCACAGTCCTAGTTCGAACCCATTTCTGACCATATTTCGCTACACAATAAGCGTCAGTGGAGCCTCCTTTGCCTTCCTTAATCTTAACAGGTACAAGGTTGGAAGCACCCAAAACTCCAACCTCAAGAACTCCAATGTGTGGCTTCCAGAGCTGCTTTGCTGTTGGTCTGACATCACTGCTATACATGGTAGCCTCATCCAGGACATGATACCCTCCATCAAGAGATGCCAGAAGGTGAATTCGGGAGGCGAATCTCATCACAGACTTAGAAGAATCATTCTGATTGCCAAGATGAATATCAAGATTGAACCACCTAGATGTAACAGGCTTATCATCCAGCCTCTTCTCAATATTTGTAACTGGTAACAACACCCTCCCCACAGTCTCATCCCTGTTTGGAGCTAAATGATCTTCAACTGAGACCAAAACATAGTCTTCAAACGGTTCAGCAACAACAAAAAGCAAGTCTTCATTCCAAACAGGATTCGAAAGACTCTTACTAGCAACAGGGGAAGCAATTCTAGTCCTCAAAACCTGGTTACCAACTTGAACTTTTGCAAAAAGCTCAGGATACCTCATCAAAGAAGACCCTTTTTCCCCCATTACAACATCTTGTGCTTCAATAACATTAACCCTAAGGTACCAAAGCTTAGGTGAGAGATAAACCTTGGACTTAATGGAACACAAACCATCAGTACTTACATTTGCAGCCTTGGAATGCCATGCTTCCGCAAAGGCTTCATCAGCTTGTGTTCCCAACCAAATAGCCACCATAACTTCACCCCCCTTGGCTTTCTCCCCTTTCCTGTCATCCATTCTATACCATTGAGGAGCCAGCTGACTATCTGGAGGAACCCTTTTAGGAACCTCATTAAGATCAAACCAAACACGCCCCAAGAAATCTTCTTTATTGCTCTCCTTCACAAAAATCTCCACAACTGAAGACTGAATACAGTCCTTAGAAAAGGCAAAAACTTGGTCCCACTCAGCACTATTCAAAGGCACCCTCTTTGTAATTCCCCTGTAGTTCCCAAGTTTGACCTCTGCAACCAGCTCCCCTCCACCAAACACTGAGATTTCACGAGCCTTAACAACTCTGACGTACAAATACTGCATTTGCTCCACAAGGTCGTACGTTGAGCTCGTCTTGTCCTTGTTCAGTGGGCCCCCACCAAGGTGAGGCCGAGTTTCTTTCAGAGAATACTCCCCATGCCCTGTTGAGTACATCCCCATTCCACCAACTGGAACACCTCCTCCTCCTCCTCCGCCGCCGCCAAGTCCGGCGGGATTCACCGCCGGGATGACCGGACCGGGGACGGTTGTGATGACGACAGGCTTGATTTCACCTGGGCCTGGGTCAACAGGCTTTGCATGACCATGATGATTATGGGAATTCAATTTGCTTTCTTGGCCCAGGTTTTGCTGAATCGCCATACTGGTCCCCTGTTGCTGCTGAAGCTTCTTGTTCTTCTTTGAAGAAGAAACCAAAATCCCATTATTATTATTATTACTATTACCGCCATTGATGACTTGTTTAACCTCTTCCCGGGTTGATAAGTAGAGCTTCAAGGTAATTTCCCCACGGACATGAGAAAAAAGGCTTCTTTTATCCAGAGTATAAAGCTGGGCTAATGCTTCCCCTTCTCTAGCTATGCTTGAACCAGAGACCCTGACTTTTCCCAGGAAATTCCTGCTGTTATTGGACCTCCTCTCGTTGAAAACGTTAATCTCCACCGTCCGGTAAGGAAGGTCAGCAGCATCATTGACGGAAAAAACGAGCTTTTCATTCCAAACAGGGTTGAGGTCTCTGTATTTCACGGTGGTTTTTTGTCTTTGGCTCTCAAACTCAACTTCTACAAAAGGTGATGATGAACCTTCACCATCTTTTGGCATCAAGTTATGGGCTCCAATCACTTCTACCACCAGCTTTTCTTTACTGTTAAGGTTCATTCTGTTGCTGTATAAGCCAGAATAATGTTGAATATCAGAAGGGTATGGATGGAGGAAGGAAGAATGAAGAAATGCAGAGAATAAAGAAGGGATTTTTAATTTTATTTGTTGTTCAGAAGGTTTTTGAAGTGAAGGAAGCAGGTGAATAATAGTGGATAGGAAAGAATAGGACTGGTGGGAGAGACAAAAAAGAAATAGACTTGACTAGTGAGAGTGTTGAGAGCAAAAGGAGAGAAAGAGAGAGAGAGAAATTCATTCATTCAAGCTAGCTTGTTTGAATTGGGAAATCCTACTCGCGGACTTAGCTGTACAACAGAGCGCGTCGGTTCAAAACCGTACTAGGAAAGTATAGTAAATTCTCTCGTGTTTCTTCTGAAGAGAAATAAATTCTCATGTTGACCCCCATTGAATAACATCCCCATATCAACCGTTACTTTATTATTGTTATATGATTCTCGTCAGAGAAGATAGAATATTGTTATTGTTAGGGGGTTTACACTGTTTATCCATTTAGCTTCATCGGTTAATTAGATAGTTCTGTCAGATTGAATAGGAAGCAACACATTTTTTCAGAGTCTTTAATTGTACGTGGTACACTTTTTCTGTTTGATTCCTTTAATTTTCATGGTATGTTGTAGATTATGATAGTATTCTAACAAATTTTGTTGTACTATATTGTAAACTGAAAACAATCACTTATAAACGTTATAAACACACTCTGTACAACGTTTTCATTTAAGCAACGGACTTCAGCGCCAAAAACCACACTAATATCAAAGGTGACCATTGGAAATGATAAAGTAATTACACACAATCCGAGCTGTCATTTTTGTCAAGTAGCTGGCTTCCAAATACCATAAGTACAATTTACAAGTCAATTTTTCAGAGAGGAGTTACGAGTATCTTCCCTTACCTGAAAAGGGAAAAAAAAAAGACAATACTCAATATTATACTAACGTAATGCAGAAATCTTACCGATGAAGAATCCGGCTACTCTCTGGCCGGTCAATTCCAGGGAGTCATCACACGGACGGATAAGGAGCGTGGGTGACGTTCTTAAAGAGAAGAAGCTCTGTGCAGTAGCGCGTGACAGAATCTGCCAGAGAATCCCATAATTTTATTTGTTATACGTATTATGATATGGAGAACACGGAAAATCTCGTCACCCCAGGTCTCCAGAATTTCACTTTCGTTGCTTTTCTTGCTCCGATGCCAGAAAATATACTATCACCCAAAAGAATTGCCATTATATTCACCTGAACCCCATTAGCGGATGGATATTCAGTTTGGTACTTGTACAATCTGGTATGCTATTGTATGATTTTTTTTTTGTGTTTTAGATAATTATTATCTAGTTTGAATTTTTATTTGTAGATTATACTAAACATGAAATCTCAAAATGGACAATAATTTTAGGACAGAGAGAGTATTTTTTATTGAAAATGTAAATGTATGTTGAGATGAATATTTTTATTAATAAAAATTTTGATAAAACCAACCAAACATATAATTTAATAAAAAATTTTAAGCTTACACATGAAAATGGCTATACTAAAATATTTCATGAAAAATGATATTTGTTGATATGGAAACCTTAAATGATTGGAGTATATTAATACTCCGAACCTTGAAATCAATCTATAAATTCTTAATAATTATTCATTAGGATTTCTTTCACATGTCACATCTCTCTCATTTAGGTTTCAAATGTGGTTAGTTTTGAATAGCATATGTGTCCCTTCATCGATTTTTTCATGTGTAATATTTGTCTTAAACATATTGAGTCAATCATATTTTGTATTCATTTTAATTAAACTAAAATATGATTAAAAAAATATAATTTATTAAAATAAAATGGACGGAATTTAAAGGATTTTGGAGGCCCGTGAGTAATGTCGATGGAAGGTAGCTGTCTGAGAGAGGGAGAATGGGGCTGCGTCGCGTTTCACAATGCTACTTGGAATCAGAGACATTTTTTTGGGAGTGCTTTTGCTGCTGGTGGGTCGAATTGGTGGTGTAATTCTTCTATTGGCGTCGGAATTGGCGAGAGAGTTTCAGAACGTTATGTTGTCATTCTTTTGAGGCGCGTGGTTTCGGTTTTTTGGTCTCGTTTTTTGTGGAGGGAAATTTATGGTTTTTAAATAAACCTTTTTGTTTCTTTGTGTTTTGATGGGTTCGTTTATTAGGCGCCAACCTCCAAATATCCAACTTCGGTTAGTACTCTTCTTCTTCATCCATCGACCATTTTCTTTAATGCCATTAGTAAGAACCTCTCATTTGCATCCCATGCTTGTTCGTTTTCCAATTCTTCAATGCGATTATAGTGAATGAACATTTTTTTCTGGTTAATACTCTTTACGTTTCAAAAATTATTATTCAATTTAAAATTTTAGTTTTAGTACAATTTAAATTAAAAATAAAAAAGTCAATCTAAACAATAATTTCAGGACTAACAGAGTACGTGACACGATTGAACTAAAATGATGCAGCTAATTACATGCACTTCAGGAATCTATAAATTTCTTTTGATACCATTAACTTGCATATAGACATCTTGATTCCCTAATTACAACAATCGTTCTAACTAAATAAACAATCTATATATCAAATGAGATTTATGAACGGTTAATAAACATACATTAGTCTACGAGTACGTTTAATATAACCTAACTAATGTTACTTTATTACGTACTCCCTCCGTCCCATAATTATTGTCTACTGTGTCCAAAAAAATTTTGTTCTAAAATTATTGTCCAATTTAATTTTTTATGAATCAAGTTACACATTTGTCTTTAGTAAAAAACATTATCCATAAAATCTTAGTGGTTAAACAATTACTTATGTAGGAGTATATCCGGTTGTTTAAGGTAAATAAGTTTGACCAAAAATAAAATCTTTCATTTTAGTAAAACTGAACAATAATTATGGGACGGAGTGAGTAATATTTTTCGGTTTTTGTGTCTCCTTTAAGCGAATAAAGTCAATAAACAACCTGTGTGTAGTTACATTCTTAGTTGGACCGAGGGGTAATCCGGCTTAATTTTGAAATCTTTGCTTATCTGTGACAAACAAAAAAAAAAGGTGGAAAAAAAACGGTCATTCCATTGGGTTGCTGTAAAAAGTCGAGATGTTTGGGAAACAGCAGATGATAAACACTCTTCCTGTTTTTTGTTTTTTTCTTTTTTTTTTTTTAAAAAAAAACTAGCGTTGTTTCTTCTTCACGGAGAAAGAGAAACAGAGACGACCTTTTTCATGGGTTTAGGGCTCAAAAGAGCGGAGGCACAAGCTAGCCTATATATAGCCCTTGTCCACTCTACCAAAAATGCATTGAGATGTCGAAATTCCGATATAGACTTCACCTCGACACTAAAGATAAAAATAATTCGTGTCTCTCTTTCCAAAATTACATCTCTCATAATGAAGTCATAATCTTCATGTTAGAGATCAAATTACACCTCGAATTTGTGTTCTTTCGCTTTCCAAACAGCCTAGTTATATAGACTTATATTATCTCCGTCCTGTAAGTATTGTCCACTTTAAATTTTCATTTCTAGTTCAAACTGTATTAAAAGTGAAATCTCAAATTGGATAATAATTTTGAGTTACAGGGAGTAGTTGATATCAGAAGCCGTTGATTAAAATCAATGCATTCTCAGACACATTTTTCACTAAAATATTGTCTTATCGTAATTTTAACTTTCTTGAGGTCATATTTCCCCGTCATACTTTTGTGAAAAAATAATTTTAATCTTGAAACACTCATAAAAGTTTCATCCAACTATTTGAGGTCATATTTCCCCCATCATATTTGTTTGATAAAACAATACTCCAAATTGTGTAAAAAATAATGAGATAATTTAAAATGTAAAACGTAGCATATTCATACTAATTGATGATCATTTGAACCGAGTAGGTACATCTAAAGAGAACTCTACATAACCAGTAACGAAATGCTAATTGTAAATAAACATAAGTATGATCTTATTTGTTTCCCTCCCAAATTGAACGGTCAAAACAAAAGAGGAATGAGACGATGGAAGAAGAAGAAGAGGAATGGTTGGGTACAGAAGAGACAAAGGCTGGAGTTTGGGCTTGAGCTACAAAGAGGAAACTTTGGGCAGTTGTTTCACTAAAGTAGAAACACAAAAAGAACCCATACTGACATCACATACTACCCTCTCTATACATCTCTACGTACCAAAAAAAGTATAGGATTATTTGGCGTTTTGTTACTACTTCATATTTATGTGTCTCCTTGTCAATTTTCAATTTTTTTTCCATCATACAATTCATTTATTGCTTTTAAGGCTTTGAGCAAGCTAGCTACCCTTTGGATTTAATTTTTTTTTTTCCTGAAAAAAAAAGAACAAAACATGAGAAAAAGGCATGCTTTCTGAATATTGAAGCTCATAAGAAGTAGGCTTTTGGACCATGATACTGAATCTACGTACAATGGTCCTTGGTCTCTGAATCTGTAGGAGCATGGGCATGCCCATTCTTTATTATCATTTCCATTGGGCTACTTTGTCGGAAGAGATCTTCATTATCGTACGGCTTCCACCAGCCTTTTGGTCCCAATTGGCTCCTCTTCTTCCAGTTTACAATGTTACCATTAGGATTTTATTTTTATGATTTTTCTTCTTTTTGCATTAAAATGATTATAGTTCAATCGACTGGATAGTTTAATCACTGGATGAACTATTTAGTTAACTGGAGTACAAAAATTTCTTCCGGTCCCGGAAAGTAGTATAATCTGCCTATCTAGAGTTAATTAATCACAGTTCTTATGACGATGAAGCTGCAAATATGAAAGAAGATGATAATTAAGCCCATTTGAGTATCATTGAGCCCAGTTATAGAGATTCTTACAGAATCAAAGGATCAGCCCAATGAAAGCTGCCCCAGTTGTATCTTCTTCGGCTTCTTCTTCTTTTTTTCTCTTATGGATTGGAGAGTAATTTCATTTTTTCTTTTATTGGTACAAGATAGTAATTTCATTTTCATTTATTTTTTGCCCCCTTTTTTCTAAAATTATCAACAATTAAAAACAATTGTTGTAGCAATTCAAATCTAATCACTAATTAGATATCCGAATAATTTTCTAAAATCAAGAGTGAGAAACAAACAAATTATTGCACTAACGAAGCTTTTGTGTTCTTAAATTAGAAAGTTTTTGCTGGAAAGGAAAATTATTTAAAGAAGTTTAATACAAAAGTTTTTAAAAAAAATCGTCAAATTGCCAAATTGTCTATATATATTTCAATTAAAAAAAAAAAGATGGAGAGAGAGAGAGAGAGAGTAATTTTCTCCAACTCGTGGCTGATGAAATTTCAAATCGTAGTAAAGTGCTGGATTTGATTGTCCAAAAAAAAGTTTTCGTCAACACTGGTCAACACGTGAAGTAAAATCACTTCCCCCGTCTGTTGTGGCGGTGATACCGAAACCACACACAAACTCAGCCAGTCGTCATAATCTTTCTATATCGACGGCTACAATCCGACCGAAAACAAACCACGTAATCTCCACCGTTCGCTACATATTTAATATCGAAATATATTCGCTTATTAATAATATATTTCTTCGCTGCACGTCCTCAAATGCGTCGAACCATGCATGTCTTAGGAGGCGCAACAACGTGCACCTAAGCACATATCTTTCCGAACGCTCCACCAGTGTTTATTCCACACGCGCTACTTTTACTGCAATTTGAGAACGATCCAACGGTTTTTACGAGCTGTTGACTATTTACCGGACCAAATTGCGCGTTGTGGAAGCATTGTCCCTTTGAGCCGATGTAAAGTTTTGTGTTTACCTGGCATTCTTTTATTGGCTCTGTCTTCCGGGCTTTTGTGACAAGGCTGTGACTGGTTCTAATTTTCTACTGCTAGCTTTTATTTTCTGGCTCCCTACATACTCTGCGCGGTTAATGTTGTTTTTTTGTAGTATTTAAACAAACAAAAATGTAAAATGCTATTTAATCGTTTTCATAAATATTTGTCGTAAACCTAATTTTTCCTGATGAAATTCCGAGAATGCCCTTCCAGTGGGAACATCTCTCAGCAAAAGTGTATGAATGCGACTGTCCTTCACTTTCAGTTACGTTTGGAATATGCCATTTTAGGCCCCCCAAATACTAACAAACACCCAAACTGAAGCTATTCTATATTTTCGAATGATTGAAGATGTGAACATATTGTAAATCTGCATGTGAATTTTTTTTTTTTGTTTTTTAGCAAAACATTGTATACAAATTATTTTTTTTGAGTACGTACCAAAACAAACGGTGCGATAGAATATATCATTGTTTTTTTTTTTTTGTGATAACGTTAAACACACTGTAATGTCTGAATATATCATTGTTGATAGGTAATTTCTTTGGTGACTCGAAATTATTGTGAACATCTTGATATTTTATTCTTTAATTAATCTTTCTTTCTTCTACAATTTGCCAGAAAAAAAAAAGAAAAAAAGGCAAACTTAATTAATAACACGAGCCATTAAAAAAAAATAGTTAAACTCAATAAGTGATTTTAGTTGGTAGTTGTCAACTGTTTGAGATTACCTCATCCTGTTTTAATACATCAACTAAACTTCAAGTTTATTCCCAGTTCCCACCATATATTGAATATTTTGCTTAGGTTTCTTCACAACGCTGACGTCAATTATTTTGGAATCGGTTTCATTATTAAGCGTAAAATTATGTATTCCTTTCGCCTTCAAAGAAAAGAAACAGCAATTGCTCCTTTTTTATAACCAGGAAACATATAAATTGAGCAATTCTACTGTGGGATCATCATTTCATCATTGCTTGCTTGGTCTACTACTGTGATACTACTATCTCTACCTGCCAAAATTTGTGTTTTAGAATATACGGCAGGGTTGACAATAATAGTTGGTGCCTCAGTCCGCGGATTAGGGCTCAAATTAATTAAATACGAGGGCGGCCACCGTTAATTAATTTGGTTTGAAGAAAGAGTTAGATAAATTAAACTTAAGAAAGGAATATTCATGGTTGATGAGTGAAGAAATTTATTGTATGAACGTCTATTTCTTTTTGTGTTGGTACAATCATTAATTGAAACTCTAATGTTACGAATTTAAGAATCATATTGTAATAAGGTGTGATTGGTAAAATGAAAAATTTATCAGAATAACTTCTATCTACATATCATGGGCAGTTTTATTTTATGTACCGCTCAATTACTATCTTGTTTTATGATATATTTTATTAAAGTTAATCATTTTATCTATTGAAATTGTGCAATGTGAGTGTTTATCTGTAAAACTATTAATATTGTTTTGGTAGGTGAATTTGATTATGCATGAGGATTATAAATTGGTTGGTGGTTCATATAACGAACTTCACATAGTTCCTTATTAGTTATGTTTTTCTTTATAACAATAAAAGAAAGATCCGGATGATAGTTTTTTTTTTTTTTTAAAGAAAAAAGATACGCATGATAGTTTTTATTATTAAAAAGCGCCGATAAAAACACTAACTATATAACGTTACATTAATGGTTTTTGGTTGGTTTGTTATCATCTTTATTGTGATTATCGAAACAAGCTCAGTGATCGTAGTATATATTCATCAAATAGTAGTTATATTTTAACTTTATTTTTACGGTATGATAATTGAATAAGTGTGTTAATAAACGAAGATTGTGTTAAATTTCAAACACAATATATCTTTTTTGTGATAAATACTTTTATTTAATATGTCAAGTACCATACACGACTGCTCAATGGTTAAGTTAATAATTTCTATATAAATAATAGTTGTAATGGGTTAGTTTTAAATATTGATTAAACAATTCAATCAACTAAGATTAGATTTTACTCGCGACATAAGGACTTTGGTTATGTTTGCATATTTTTCTCGAAGGATTAATGCGTTAGTTATGTAGTATGAGTATGAATGAAATCTTAGAATTTAAGCAAACATTATCTACAATCAATTACATATAAATCCATCCCGCCAATATTAATATAGATTGAAAATAAAAAGATTATTTGGATGATAAAAATCAATCACACCATTATTTGTGACACTTACCTTTTCACGTAGCACATATGTATTTTGAATTTGATGATCGAGATGAACCATTTGGGGAGGGGGAAATGTAATTGAACCATTTACAATCAAAAGTTATTTACTGCATTTTCTCCCTTGCACCATAACTCTTTTCATTCATTTACAGGGACGAGGCTAGCTAGTGAAAAAAATCAAAAAACAAAAGGAATTTATTGAGGATCATAGAATGTAGCAGCCCTAGGTCCTTAAGCCACTAAATTTTTTTTCCCCTTTGCAAACGATAACATTTTATATATAGTTATTATGTTCATTCATTCTTATAAAAATAATTCATTTTTGTCGAACAAAATCAACGTAACGAAATTATTTTTATTAAGACAATTAACCGAAAAACATAGTTCACTTTCTCTTTATAAACTACAAAAATCACTTTTGAATAAATAAATAGGTTAATTCTATAAAACATTAGGTTTTATTGAAGTTTCTCTCGATTTAAATCTAAATTAAAATACTGAACAGGTTTATAGGAACTAAAACGTAATAAAAAGGACACAAAGCCAAATATTTATCTAGTGATGGACAGACAAAAAGGGGTTGAGAAAAAAAAAAGTGTAATTTTCGCCCTTATCGGTTGTGTGATTGTGTCTAACTGTTTTTTACTGGAACTTTAGCTAAAATTAGGAAGTAATTTGTCGGCCATTACAATTTGCTGGTTGCACATCATTTGTACACTTTATATTGATTACTTAATCCGACGTCGTCCAATAATATTTAAGAAAAAAAAAATCACTAAAAATTACTAGCAGCATTTCCGCTCTGGCAATTCGAATGGGAAATGGGAGTAGGGACAAATCCGAGCAGACAAACAACATTGTCCCGCGTACAGGCTTTGAGAGTCTTTGAGCTGTCCGAAATGTTGCCACTCGTGGTAATTAACCTTAAAACACCAGGGGCATTTCCGGAAACTCGTTTCACTTAGCAGCCGCTTATATTAAATGCAAAAAAAAAAGATAAATACATTTAACAGAGTTATAATTAACTTTAGTAAGCAGTAGCAGCTAGATTTTTGTTTAAGCGAAAACACGGACCAAATCCCAAACAACGTGGGAAAGACCAAGAAAGAAAATTAAAAGAAAATAAATAGAAAAACAAAAAAAAAAAAAATTAGACGAAAAAATTTCGCTCCTTACAACGCGGTGGGAAAGTCCAAAAGGCTCAACTCGAGAGTTTCAGAACAAAGAAAAGGGTTTTAATCTGCTTAATCTCCATAGTTTTATTCTTTAGTTTTACATCTCTCAAAATTTATTGGAGAAAAATCAAGAAAAGTTGGACTTACGCGAAGCTCATTGCACTCTCCGGATCTTCCATTTTTGTGGTGTTTTTTTCTTTTTTTTTTTGTGCAGTTTTCTGGAAAGGTAGATAATCGAGGAAGGTATATTGGATATTGTATATAAGAAGGGAGAGAAGGAGTTCATTTGTGGTGGTTGTTGTTGTTCTGTGATAAGGTTGGGGAAGTGCCACATAGGTTGAAGATCAGAGTTACAGTTCAGTTTGCATCTGATTGGGAAACTTCATTAGATTGGGTATGGTTGGTGGAAAGATTTAAGAGCTGATCGACCGACAAGTTTATCTCAACTTCTCTGATCTGATAGCAGCTATTCAGAAATGGTAGAATTGGATTCTTGTTCAATTTATAGCGTTCAGTGTTTCCGTTATTTTATTTTATTTTTTTTCCTTTCGGTTGTTAAAGATTTTTGCGGTTTGATCTTCGTTACTTTTTTTCGGTTAAGTAGTTAATCTAATTTGTATTCATTCGTTCTGGATTTGTTCTTAGGATTTTGCAGTTACTACGTATTTATTTGTGCAGTTTTGCAATCTACATTCTTAAATTAAGTCGGAAGTGAATTGAGCATTTGGAATTGTTTTCTTGTGGTTCAAAGCTTTTCTTTCTTTTCCTTTGCAATTCAGGATTTGTTTTTTGATGAAAAACACATGCAATATTGTCTGCATTGCTTTATACTTGGTACCAACCTCGTTATTACATTTTATTCCATCCCTGTCTTTTGGCTTTATTTTGATGGTGTAGACACACCATACTTGGCAAGAATTAGTAAGGGATGCATTAGAAAGGAGGTGGGAATAGTCTCAATTGATTAGAATTTGAGATAAGCATTCTTAGATGGTTTGGGCATATGCATAGTTTATGCATATGGTGGTTATCGCATAGATATGGTTTACTACCCTTTAGTATTGTGTGAACTGTGAGTATATGGTTTTTTGAGTTTTACTTTTAAGTGAATTGGAAATTGGAAATTTTTGTTTGGATATACTTTTGGAAGGATGCAATTTTTGTCATCAGCAAGAATTCATTAATCTCTCTGAGGATATACATTTGAGAGGATATCAGTCTACTACATATCAACAGCATTTGCATTAGCTGATTAGGATTTACGATTGGAGTTATGGGCATTGCGTTTTATTGAAACAACTTGTTTATGCTTGGTGATGTTTTTTGTGATGCCAAAACTGGAGTTTCTTTAACAGTTTTGAGTATCTGATCTGAGCATATTCTCTTGTGACATTATGGTTTCCATGAGTTTTGGAAGTCTAATAATTGGATTTATTAACTGTTAAGCTCGAGGGTTTTATCTTTTAAATTACTATACTTTCGGAAAAAGTAATTCGCAGTTGATTCTCATCCCTGACCTTGTTTGGAGACAGCTTATTTTTATCTTTAGGCACTCTTGCTGTGCCTAGTATGTTTTTTAACCTATTTTAAAATCTGTTGCCTATTGTTTTGGCTTCCAATTAATGGCTTTTAAATTTTCAGTTTTGTCAAAATATTGATGCAAATTTGATTTTAGTTGATCCTGTATTTTGTTGAAAAACCTCTGAAGGTAAGTGGTGAAATATTCCTTTCTGAGCAAAATTGGTTGCTAGTGCGGACTAGGGTTTTTGGCACTGAATGGGTTTCAAATGTTTATTCCTCTAAATAATGTTATTGCAGAGTTTTTATTGTACATTTCTGACGAGGTGCATTTATTTTCACGTAAAATTGTAACTATCTGAAAATCTTTATTTCCCTGGGGATTCATCTTATCAAGGAGTAATGCTTCAGAGAGTTAGAAATGTCTTACTGAAATTGTATAGCTATTTCTGTCTTCAATTTATTGTCTTCATTGTCAGAGTACTTAGACCGTGTTAACTTTGCAGGCTGCTTCAGTCAGTATTGGTATAGGTTCCCTTGTTTGGGTGGAAGATCCGGGCGTTGCCTGGATAGATGGGGAGGTTTTGGAGGTCCATGGTCAAGATATTAAAGTTCTTTGTACTTCAGGGAAGACGGTATGATATCTTATACATCTGCATTTCAATAAAAATCTTCAAGCTGTAATTTCCTGTAGAAAGCTAAATGTTGTCGACTATGCAATTTTTTATGATAAGCCGTATGGTGGTTTAGGGATCATTGATTGTTGTATTCCTGCTTTTATTTACATGCTTGCTTATTCACAAACAATTTAATTGTAAATAAAACTTCAATTCTCTCGTAGGTTGTTGTCAAGGCCACCAATGTTTATCCTAAAGATGCCGAGGCACCACCATGTGGAGTGGATGATATGACTAGATTGGCCTACTTACATGAACCGGGGGTGCTGTATAATCTAAGGAGTAGATATGATATTAATGAGATATATGTAAGTTCGCATCATTGTTTTCTTCTTTCCCTTTGCTTTATGTATTTTCTAGAATTCAAATTACGCAGTCATATAGGTACTAATCTATCTAAGTGTCCAGACTTACACAGGGAATATATTAATTGCTGTGAACCCTTTTACAAGGTTGCCCCATCTCTATGATAGCCATATGATGGCTCAATATAAAGGTGCCTCCTTTGGGGAGCTCAGCCCTCATCCATTTGCTATTGCAGATGCAGCATACAGGTTTGAAAACTGGGCCCTCTTTGTTTGTAACTTTTCAAGATATTTTGAACCTTCCTCTAGAAAAACTGAAAATACTGATGTTTCTTCATTCAAATTTAAATTCATGTCTCCATGCATTTTTGTAGAGATTGACATTTCTTTTCCTTCAATCTCTCATAATGAATTCCCTCCAAAGTTAATCCCTGGACCATTTGGCATTTTATCACACATGTAATTGAGAAACCCTTTTTTTGGGTCCATGTAGACTTATGATGAATGAGGGAATAAGCCAGTCAATTTTAGTTAGTGGTGAGAGTGGGGCAGGCAAAACAGAAAGCACAAAGCAGCTTATGAGGTATCTAGCTTACATGGGAGGTAGAGCTGCAGCTGAGGGCAGAACGGTTGAGCAGCAAGTTTTAGAGGTAAAGAATAATATCATGTATCTGGGCTATTATCCACAGTAATCACAGTATGTTTACTTCTGGTTTTTAATAAACGAAGTACTATCTATAATTAACTTGTTTCCACGCAATTTCTTTCTCAGTCTAATCCTGTTTTGGAAGCATTTGGTAATGCAAAAACAGTCAGGAACAATAATTCCAGGTTTGCGCTTTTGTTGTACTTATGTTTCAGTTATTGCCATGTAGTGCGCATTTGATGTAAATCTTTTTCACGTCATTTGTGTTGCTGTTCTTACAATGTCAATATATAAACTCTCATATGTGTTGCAGCCGCTTTGGTAAATTTGTGGAGATTCAGTTTGATAATAAAGGAAGGATCTCAGGAGCTGCTGTGAGAACTTATTTGCTTGAGAGATCACGTGTTTGTCAAGTGTCTGACCCAGAACGAAATTATCATTGTTTCTACATGCTTTGTGCTGCACCCCCAGAGGTACTTGTGTATTAGTAGACCACTAAACCTTGCTAATGATAGTTAGACGGATTAATTGTCGAAAGTATGCCTTCTTTCCCGCTTCTGATCCTTTGGGTAATACTTATTGTTTTTATGCATAATGTCATTCAAATGCTCTGCAATGCTGTGGTCTCAACAATTGTTGTTGGTACAATGAAAAATTCGCGGGTAATTTTAGATGCTCGCATTTTCCGTCGTATAAAATAGAATGTTATTATGAACTTGTTAATTGATGAGGTTGATAGGGAAGATGCCATCCTTAAGAGCATTGTTCTTTGGTGTCATTTTGTATAGCTGTTGCTTCTTCTTCTTCTCTCTCTCTCCCTCTCTCTCTTCAAAGTCTTAATGTTGTATAGCTGATAGAAATTAGTTTCTTGATAGTGTTTCAGGATAATACATATTTTTATTTACTTCTGTTACATCTTACTGTCCCTCAGGATATTCAAAGGTACAAATTGGGAGACCCAAGAACCTTTCATTATCTGAACCAAACAAATTGCTATCAGTTAGATGGGGTTGATGATTCCAAGGAGTACACGGCTACAAGGAAAGCTATGGATATTGTTGGAATCAGTGCAGAGGAACAGGTACTGTTAGGGAAACTCTTCTTTTTGCCCCATCTTTAAAGTTTATGTTACTTTTTTTTTCATTTTTATTTATTTACTAATTTCAGATATATGTTATAGGATGGTATATTTCGCGTTGTGGCTGCAATCCTTCATCTTGGCAATATCGAGTTTGCAAAGGGAAAGGAGATAGACTCATCTGTGCCCAAAGATGAAAAGTCGTGGTTTCATTTGAGAACTGCAGCAGAGCTATTTATGTAAATTTCTGATTTGGCAGCATTTGCAGATATCCTCTGGAGTTCTGCGGACTTCTCAAAGCTAATACTTTTTGTTATGAATTTCCTTGAAGGTGTGATGCAAAGGCTTTAGAGGATTCTCTTTGTAAACGTGTTATTGTAACTCGTGATGAAACCATCACCAAGTGGCTTGATCCTGAAGCTGCAACTGTCAGTAGAGATGCTTTGGCCAAAGTTGTATACTCAAGATTGTTTGACTGGTATGTGGTGATTTCCGCTGAATTAAACAAACATCCATAAACCTCAGTGAAGTTGTGTAGTTTCTTTTTGTCTCTCATCTGAATTAGGGGATGGTAATTTGAATTCAGCTACGTAATTAGTTTACGAAGGTTTTTGCGGAACTCCATCAAATACGTTGAATTAGTTAAAGATTATAGAGGAAAACAATCTTTCTATTTTGAAGGTATTGCCTGCTGCCCAATGCGAGTACTTTACATCCAATTGAACTGATTATTGGTGGTTCTAAATAGAAGCTGTGTGTTGGAATTTCTCAAATTTAGTTAAGTTAGGTTTCTGATTCTTGCATGTTTTAGTGGAATTTATTGTTTAGGAGTAGACTGAAAATGTTCCGGTAGTTGAGTAGATATTGAAGCTTGCATGATTACTTATATCCTACAGCACCAGTAAAATCAATATTTCAACTTTCAACATTTTTGTTTCAGAAAAGTTGTGAATAGTTGATGTGACGTGGCTTGTTTTGCAGGCTTGTGGATAAGATCAACAATTCAATTGGTCAAGATCCAGATTCAAAACTTTTAATTGGAGTACTGGATATCTACGGATTTGAGAGTTTCAAGACTAACAGGTGCTTAAGTGGTATGCTTTTTGTTTAGTAGTTGACAGTAGTTGGTGCAATGGTATGCTGAGTCTAAAAATGCTTTAACTGTTGAACTTTTGTGTAGATACTTTAACATTTCCTTGGCCGTAGGGGCTCCAGACTGTATAGTTGAATTTATAATGAAGTCTTGGCTTTCCATGCTCAGTTTGTGTGACAGTTGATTCCCCCACCCTCCCGAATTCCGTAATTCATCCCTTTCTTGACAATGGTTGATGTATGCATGCCTCTGTCACAAAGCCTAGTCCTAGTGATCTTTGTTTGTTCTTTCATTTCCTGTCAGCCTTAGGCAGGCAAATGTTGAGCATTTTGCTTGATGGGGTTGAGACAATTTATTTTGGTTTGAGTTACAAAGTGCAAGTAAGTGGAAGATCCTTTATCAGAAAGATCTACTTGTAATGTTTCTAACACTAGTTTTGATAAGCATTCAATTGCCATGCGAGTAACTCTTGAAACCTATTAGTTTTGGCATGGGGGCTATTGACTTCTGAGCACCATCTCGACATTCTTCTTCATTTTGATATCTTTTGGGTCATGGTTATTTAAGAGAGTATAATCAGTTCTTTATCATAAGTGAAGGTTATGCGATACTTTTTGAGAGAGCTTTTGGTCGTTGGTTGTTTCATTTAAACTACTGCATGAATACATTCTCGAAAAGTTGCTGTTGTTGGAAAGATTGTTTGACGATAGCTGCGATATTGTTTCTTATTTCTTTTGTTGGTGCAGCTTTGAACAATTTTGTATCAATTTGACGAATGAGAAACTTCAGCAGCACTTCAACCAGGTTTTTATTGGTTCTCTTTTTTCCTATTTTGCTTTGTTTTTATGTATAATACCGCTTGTTAACATCTTCACCTTTTCCGCAGCACGTGTTTAAAATGGAGCAAGAAGAGTACACAAAAGAAGAGATCAACTGGAGCTATATCGAATTTATCGACAATCAGGATGTTCTGGATCTAATTGAAAAGGTTCGATCAGTCTTTGCATGTTACCACCTTAATACCTTTAAGCCTATAGTTCTTTCTCTAGCATACATCCATAGTTTCCATGCTGCTTTTTGTTGTTCATTTTGCTTATTTTCCTCTGGTTCATTATTTCAACTGTTGTGGGAGGTTCTTTGTATTGGCGTTGTAAAATATACATATTTTATTAAACGGCTGCTATCTTAAAATGATGTTCATATGTTTCTCTAACTTCTTTCTCACTGTTTTTTTCAGAAACCTGGTGGTATTATAGCCCTTCTTGATGAAGCTTGGTAAGCATAGGAAGAAATACTCTCACCGTGCTTTATTTGCAAAACTTTTTGTATTGAGATCCTGTAATTTTGTGAAACAGCATGTTCCCCAGATCAACCCATGACACTTTCGCGCAAAAGCTCTACCAGACATACAAAAATCATAAGCGCTTCAGCAAGCCCAAATTGGCTCGTTCCGACTTCACCATTTGTCACTATGCTGGTGATGTGCGTCCTATTTACATTTCCCTTTGAGAGATCATTGTAATATTGTGTTCATATTCTCACATAAAATCTGCTGGCACTTGTAAAAGAAATGTAACATATGGAATTCAAGACATGAAATCTCCTGGTTTGAAAAGTCTACTTTCTTGACATCAACAGGTTACTTATCAGTTCTACTTTCTTGATATCAACAGGTTACTTATCAAACAGAATTATTTTTGGACAAAAACAAGGACTATGTTATTGCAGAGCATCAGGATCTTCTGAATGCTTCAAAGTGCTCCTTCGTAGCGGGTTTGTTTCCACCTTCGGGTGAGGAGTCCTCTAAACAATCTAAGTTCTCTTCAATTGGTTCAAGGTTCAAGGTACTATACTGATTTGTCTGGAAGTTGTATATCTCTCATACTGTGATGATTTTCTTACGAAGTCTATTGCCTGCTCTCTTGCAGCAACAATTGCAATCTTTGCTCGAAACTCTGAATACCACTGAGCCACATTATATTCGATGTGTAAAGCCTAATAATCTGCTGAAACCAGCTATTTTTGAGAATCAGAATGTTCTACAGCAACTCCGCTGCGGAGTAAGATATTATTTTTTTTTTTTGATTTTTTAAAATCCTTGAGATAGATGATACTTGTATTTTGTAGTTTTTTGGTTTTGATCCTGGTTTTCCCTCCAGGGAGTCATGGAAGCAATCAGGATTAGCTGTGCTGGATATCCAACTAGAAAACCTTTTATTGAGTTCCTGGATCGTTTTGGAATTCTTGCGCCTGAAGTGTTGGATGGGAGGTACATTCTCTCTCTCTCTCTCTCTCTCTCCCCACATCTGCCGAATAAATAAAGATTTTGACGACAATTGTTATCAAATTCTCTATAGTAATGATGAGGTCGCCGCATGCAAGAGGCTTCTGGAGAAAGTGGGCCTAGAAGGTTACCAGGTAACTAATTTACCATTTTGTTATTTCCTTATTATCAGGTCTATTCTAAAATTTTAACCTAAAGTGGTAGTTTTTGTTTTGTCCCCCATTGATGGTTGATATATGGTGCTCTCCACCATCTTGATGCTTTCTGTTTGTTTTGTTTAGAGCATTTCATACTGTTATAAAGATTCAAATCTGGTGCCTTTGTTCGGCATTTTAATTATAGAAGTACATGCAAAGCAATGTTTGGTTCGTCTCTATGGGATTCTCTGCTTGTGCTTGCCTTTTGCTGTACATTTAGCTACCGTAACTTACTAATGTATAAATTGAGAGTTGGGACATAAGAGTGACACCCTACAGTATGACATTCAGAGCATTTTTGTGCCAGTGATAACAGAGTAAGATGAAACAGTCAATCCTGCATTCATCATCTTTGCTTGGATCCGGGCCTAACCTGGCTTTATCATTATTGTTTGTATAATTCTCATAAAAATCATTGATGACTTAATAATTTGATCCCCAGTTTTGGTGGTTACTAGGATTTTGCTTTGCTAATTCCAACCACTTCTGCAGATTGGTAAAACAAAGGTTTTCCTGAGAGCTGGTCAGATGGCTGAACTTGATGCTCGCAGGACTGAGGTATTGGGGAGGTCAGCTAGCATCATCCAGAGGAAAGTTCGGTCATACTTGGCTAGGAAAAGTTTTACATTGTTGCGACGATCAGCAATATTTATGCAATCTGTGTGCAGAGGTGCTGATTTCTGTTTAATTGGTTTCTATTGAGTGGTGCATTGTAAACATGTTAGCCTTAATGGTCTGTATTTCCGTAATGCAGGGGAACATGCTCGGCAAGTTTATGAAAGCATGCGAAGAGAAGCATCTTCTATTAAGATACAGAAGTTTCTGCGCATGCATCTGGCAAGGAAGGCTTACACAGAATTACACTCTTCTGCTGTTTCAATTCAAACTGGAATGCGGGGTATGGCTGCACGCAACGAGCTTCGTTTCAGGAGGCAAACCAAAGCAGCGATCATCATTCAGGTGATTTGCTTTCCCTTGGGAAATTTGGAAAATACTTATTTGCATGATTTCACTAATATTTTAATTTTATATCACGTGTTTGATAATATTATATTAGTTTTTGAAAAGTCCCTATTCTACATTTTGCAGAGTCATTGTCGCAAGCTCTTAGCTCGTTCAGACTACAAAAAGATGAAGAAGGCTGCAATCACCACACAATGTGCCTGGCGGGCTAGGATTGCTCGGAAAGAACTGCGACAACTTAAGATGGTGACCCCTCATTCTTATTGTCACTATTACAATGACTATTCTTGTGCATGCCATCGACCAGGATCATTAATATAATGATATTCTCCTGCTCCTGGTGCTCCAATCCCTAGAATAATATTATAGTTCAAACTAATGATTTCTACTTTGGACTCTTTAATTCGCTGTTCTTTTCAATGACACCAGAGATCGTAGATCTCCTGATTTTTCTTTGTCAAATGATGTTTTGGTAGTAAATATGCTTGTGCGGAACTATGCCTCTTACAGCTACCTAGTTACTAATTTGAATTTTCAACTGTCTATTGCTTATTCGATTGTTATCCTTTTTGTAGGCTGCAAGGGAAACTGGCGCTCTCCAAGCTGCGAAGAATAAATTGGAGAAGCAAGTTGAGGAATTGACTTGGAGATTGCAGCTTGAGAAACGTATGAGGGTAAGTTTGTGCGGAAATATTATTTATAAATACTCTGGGATTCCCAGTTTTTATCATTGGATTGTTTTCTTTGGATATGCAGAGGAAGGGGGACGCTCAGAATTCCAATAGGCGTCTTTTGTGTAAAACATGCAAATATGTGAATATGTGCATGTTTCATCTAGAATATGCTTTTCTTGAATGTTGGAAAAAAACCCCTTGATTGATGTGCAATTTTAGTCAGGCCAGGATAATAAAACACGATGCATGGATGCTGTTGATTATTTGGTAAAGTAGATGATGTTTTCAGTGTTTATGTTTGAAATTTGGTCATACCTTACAGGAAGAGAGCTCCTTTCCTTTTTCCTTGATACCCTCCAATAACAGATTTGGTCATACCTTACAGGAAGAGAGCTCCTTTCCTTTTTCCTTGATACCCTCCAATAACAGATTTGAACTGTCTTACTTCCTGTATTTTTATGGGCCTTTAGAAACCAGTCAATCTATTGGAATTGAAGTTGCACATAGAATCATTACTTGCCATGGAAGTGTAGTCAGTGAACATGGAATTTGTTTATTGCGCAAAATTCTCTGATGCAACAAATATCGGATATAGAGCCTAGCATTCTATGCTTAAACTATGTATGGGATGATACGTTTAAAATTGTTGCTTCGTTATTCCGTTATTTGAATTTTAAGTGTCAGTGATTTTCTTTGTAGATTTTTATCCTTCAGCCCATTTCTCTTTTGCAGGTTGATATAGAAGAAGCAAAATCGCAAGAAAATGCAAAGCTACAAGCTGCTTTGCAAGAAATGCAGCTTCAGTTTAAAGAAACTAAAGAAATCCTTAAGAAGGAACGTGAGGCAGCAAAGCAAGCGGCAGAGCAAATCCCAGTTATACAGGAAGTTCCTGTTATTGACCATGAAATGATGGATAAAATCACTGCTGAAAACGAGAAGCTCAAGGTAAGTTTTTCCGAAGTTATATGTGACCCTTAGTAAGAACTCATATAGAATTAAAATGGTTCACCTTTTACTTTTACAGGCCTTGGTTAGTAATTTAGAGAAGAAGATTGATGAAACGGAAAAAAAATTTGAAGAGACAAACAAGCTCAGTGATGAAAGATTGAAGCAGACTTTAGAAGCCGAGTCCAAAATGGTTCAAATGAAGATTGCTATGCAAAGGTTTAACAATTATGAAGCTGCATCTACTTATTTGATTTATGACTATATTGGAGTTCTGTATATCATTTGCTTATTGTTATTTTCTCCATAGGCTTGAAGAGAAAATCTTTGACGTTGAGTCTGAAAACCAAGTTCTTCGGCAGCAAGCCTTGTCAACACCTGCAAAAAGAGTATCCGAACATCTACCACCTCTAGCATCTAAGGTGAATAGCTCCTACAACAATTAAAACCTTTTTATGGGTCCCTTTGCAATTCTAACCAAAAGGTTATTTCAAACTTTATGCAGGCATCGGAAAATGGTCACCACCATATAAATGAGGAAAACAAGGTAAATGTAATTTTTAATTTTTATATTGCTTCCTACATTTCATTGAAGCAAGGATTAAAGTCTGGTTTCTTCTTGAACATAAAAGAGTCTTTTGTGAATTTGCAGGACCAAGCTAGCGTCTCACCCACCAAAAATTTTGAAACTCCTGATAGCAAGTTTAGGAAACCCCCGATTGATCGCCAAGTTGTATGTACATCAAAATTCAGATCTTCATTCATTATTCTTCACATTTTTCCCCCTCTTTTGATTGATTGTTGCATTTTGGACCTTTGCAACAGGAAGACTTTGATGCTCTTATTGATTGTTCTATGCAAGATCTTGGTTTTAGTCAAGGCAAACCTGTCGCAGCATTCACCATTTACAAATGTCTTCTTCACTGGAAATCGTTTGAAGCGGAGAGAACTAGTGTCTTTGATCGCCTGATTCAAATGTTTGGTTCAGCTATTGAGGTACCTGCCTGACATCAATATGCCCATTTTTTAGCACCTTCATTCGTCTTGATAGTTGGAAGAAAATGTTGCTCAAATCAAGATTAGTATTGAAATCTAATTTAAAAAAATTGAGATTAACTAGAGGGTTCTTGTAGGTTCCCATTGTATTCCTATAAATATTTGTTTCAGTTCTTGGAAATATAGGTCAGGCAGTTGCTAATCGGGAAAAAGATATTTAGACATTTTTTTGATTTCTTACAGAAAGAAGATAGTAACGATCGGATGGCGTATTGGCTGTCGAACACATCTACCTTGTTATTCCTACTCCAAAGAAGCTTAAAAGCTGCAGGTGCTGGTGGGGCAACTCCTATCCGTAAACAGCAAACCCCAACCTCTCTCTTTGGAAGAATGGCGATGGTATTGTTGATGCATATCATTACTTTGATTGATCCTGTAGCTTGTCTATATGCTGGATCTTCTTTTTTATGAATTGTTGGGTACAATTTTTCAGGGATTCCGCTCGTCCTCTGTAAACCTTAGTGCAGCTGCAGCTGCACTTGAGGTCGTGCGTCAAGTCGAAGCAAAATATCCAGCTCTGCTTTTCAAGCAGCAGCTGACAGCTTATGTTGAGAAAATATATGGGATAATCCGAGATAACTTGAAGAAGGAATTGAATACACTTCTTGCATTGTGTATCCAGGTGCCATCATCTGCTTTAACCAAATGTCATTTTTGTTCTTTTCTTGTTTGAGCTCTACCATTTTGAAATTCTTCTTTTGTGTGTTCTGCGAATACTCCATGATGTTGAGAAATGCTCAGAGTCGTAGATTTATTTTTGAAACTGCTAATAGTAAACATACATATGACTTGGAGTAAAACCCTTTTTAGTTTTTTAATTGTGCTGTTTTCCTATGTTCTTATGGCCCATTTGAGATAGAAATCTGAAAAGCAGCTAATTTTCTTCGTCTTGTATGATTTCGGTCCTTGTATGAGTAGTTTCTTTGTTGAAATTTGAAAAGGAGATTGGCAGACTACTTTGAAAGCTTTGATTTCTTTCTAATTTTTACCATGGATATTCAGGCACCACGAACATCCAAAGGAAATGTACTAAGGTCTGGCCGGTCTTTTAGTAAAGAATCTGCTTCAAATCACTGGCAGGGGATTATTGAATGCCTCAACTCTCTTCTTTGTACACTTAAAGAAAATTTTGTAAGGGTTCTTTCTTGCAGTATTTATTCTCCTGCTCAGAGCATGAAGAAAATCTTATAAATTTTGTAATTTCAGGTGCCGCCTATTTTAGTTCAGAAGATATTCACCCAAACTTTCTCCTACATTAATGTGCAACTCTTTAACAGGTAATGAGGTTCTGTATCTTTATTTGCACCTTTATTATTAGTTCTGGATTTTGAGCCATTGTGTTTTTTGACAATGCAGTCTCCTTCTGCGTCGTGAGTGTTGTACATTCAGCAATGGAGAATATGTCAAAGCCGGGTTGGCTGAGTTAGAGCTATGGTGCGCCCAAGCCAAAGAGGAGGTATCTTTCGACATATATTTGGAGAATTTTTGCGTTCATCTTTGAGAAAAGTTAGCGGATATAGTCATCCAAGTTTACAACTTTTCTTAATGCACGAGGCTCTTTTCATTTTATTCAAAGCTTTCTTTGGTTGCAGTATGCTGGGTCAGCTTGGGATGAGCTCAAACATATACGGCAAGCTGTTGGCTTCCTGGTAAGTTTGATTATTTTATTGTCTCTTCTTACTGTTGTCCCTGAGTCGTTGCAAGTAATCAGGTTATTTATGGGGTTCTTGAAATGCCCTGGTCTTATGTTGAATATTGAAAAGCTTTTCTGTGTCATCAAAAACTTTTTGGCTATGAGGGAGAATGATAGGGGTGTTAGTTCAGGCCGAATCTCCTACACGTAATAAGTGTCAGATATGTCTACACATCCTCGTTTTTGTGTTTGTCTTCAATCCTGGGCTCTTTAGAATTACACAGTCATAGGAATGAAATTGGTGCCTCACTTGCATGAATTAAGGGGGAGTACTGTAACTTTCTCAAGAAAATCAACCCTAATTTGCCTGGGGATTTCCCTCCCTCCCCCCTCCAGTTATAAGTCGCTCTCATCCTGACGGGGTAGAATACGACAACAAGAGCTATACACTTGCATCCATAACTTAGTAGTAGTCCTAAATTTCTGAGCATATGGCGCTAGGCCTAAAGTTGGATACCTTTCCGGGCCATGCCTCCTGTTTGATTAAGTATCATGGAATTTCTGTTTCAGCACTCTGATTTATGAGCTTAGTGTTCTTAGTGTTTTTTATTAAATTGTTTTTTTGCTCTCATTGTGATTGGCTTCCTGTTCTCTTCTTCTGAACAGGTTATTCATCAGAAGTACAGGATATCATATGATGAGATAACCAATGATTTGTGTCCAGTAAGTCCACTCTCAGCCTTCTGTTTGATTCTCCATGTTATTATTTCTTTGTTTGACGTCTTCTAGCATATAAGATCTCACTGCTACTGTATAATAGTATTGGTTAGTTTGTCTTTAGCTGACATGTGTGGGCCTCTTTTTTCTCATTGAAAACTGTCTTGATTTGTGCAGATACTTAGCGTCCAACAGCTGTACAGAATATGTACTTTATACTGGGATGACAACTACAATACACGAAGTGTGTCTCCAGATGTAAGTTTGGGTGGCCATTTTGTATCTGTAAAAGATCGCTCAGTTCGTGTGGTCTCTCGATGTGAAGAAATTGTTTGAATATTTATCTCCCATTTGATGCAGGTAATAGCCAGCATGAGGGTTCTTATGACGGAAGATTCAAATAATGCTGCTAGCAGTTCCTTCTTATTGGATGACAATTCCAGGTGAGAGGATATTTATGCTTCTTGAGTGAATAATTTAATGGTTGTCCGTGGTTTGAGTAAAGCATGTTATTAGAGAACTTTTCAATGGTTGGACAATTCAACTTCCAAGTGCTCATTGTCCAAGTTGACTGTTTGGTCCAATCTTAGTAAATGGATAAGGTGGCTGCTAGGTAAATAACTCCAATGACTCTTTCTCAATGCAGCATTCCATTCTCTGTTGATGATCTTTCAAATGCACTCCAAGTCAAGGACTTTTTAGATGTCAAGCCAGCCGATGAGCTACTCGAGAATCCAGCCTTCCAATTTTTACACGAGTAAGGCCGAGGAACTTCGAGCACTCTTTTTCTTGGATTTCTATCCTCGTTAATATGCACGATGGATAATTTAGAGTATGTTGTAAATCATTCTTTCGTTTTTCTTGAAGATATAAATCGCTATAGATTGATTTTTTGAAATGTATTTATTTGGGGTTTCATAAAGTCTAGTAGGAAAAAGGATAGGAACACACTGGTAGGGGAGCATAGTACTGGAAATGCATTGGTTCTTGATACAAGAAGAAAAAGAAAAGAAAAAAAAGAAGCATTCTTTGATAGGGAATAGGAGGGGCAAAATTCTATTTAAGTTGTACGATTGTTCAAAGTTTTGTCTGTAAAATCTTCTCTTCTTTATATATGTAATGAAACTATACATATTGTAAAATGATTATATATGGGAATGGTTGTTGAAAGCATTCTTTTTGTTTAATGGTTTCAACTTTCAATTAACAATTTTTTTCCTTTTATTTGGGTTACCGAGGAATGCCATATCTTTGGTGCCAAATTGTGGCACTAACTATGTTCCAAAATAAGAATTTTAAATTGAGTTATTGCGGGAGTTTTACTTTGAATTTTGAGGAAATAGACGTCTTTTATTTGTAGAACAAAAATAGAAATTGTCTAATGCTAGAAGCTTGAAAACGTGAGGCGTATGACATGTCTATAGCCAAATGAAAAAATGTTTTTTCTTTTTTCTTTTTTTTTTTTTTTTTGTGTTTCTGCAAAACATTTTCTGGAAGTCATACTTTAACAACATAGGAGTATGAAACTGTTCTACGATACTCCACACAAAAAAATATCACTTCACCATAAACAGATGGGGAAAAAACAATTTTTTCCATTATTGTATTTATTGAAATGTCATTTTGATTTTTGAGGCAGCCATTTTATTGCAAAATATAATATTTTGACCATTTGGTAATATTTCATCCAGTTAGAGTCTCATCAATTATCAATATCTCAGGCGCGGTGTCTTTTGGTTTTTTTTTTTTTCCGGAAAACAGAAACAGAAAAAGGGAGTAAACAAAACCGGGTAGAATAAATTTTGTTGTCGTCAAGAACGATGGCTAATTGGCTAGTATCCCCAAGTAGAAATGAGAGATTTCGGAAGGCTAACATGAGAATTATTGGGCCAGTCCATGAGGACTTAAACATGATAATACAATCTCAGCCAACACTATTTGGGACCGTAAAATAAGTCCATTATTCTTTTAAATTACAGGCCCTTACTGGACCATTTTCAGGAAGCTAATTCTAACTTCAATTGTCGCACCTTCTACGGTTCAACTTGGGAACAATCCCTCCCCGGATTCGCCTGAATGTAGATGGAGCAAGTGGAAAATTTAATCAATGGTGCGGCCGCCGGCGGGCTTCTAATAAACCATGAAGGATTTTGGATTACTGGCTCTACAGACAAAATTGGAGTGTGTTCGGTCCTTGAAACTGAGTTCGGGGCCGCCTACTTTGGGGTTCGTATAGCTTGGGCCTTGAGCTTCAAAAGGATTCAACTACAAATGGACTCGGCCCAACCGGCTGGCCAATCAACACAGAATCCAGCTCTTATTAAGTTAGTAATATTTTGCCTAGAATTAGAAATTTCATAGATACCCATCAATGGGAAGTAGAAATGATGTTTATAAAACGGGGTGGAAATGAATCGGCTGATTCTTTAGCTAAGTCAGGTCTTTCGACACCTGGGCTCGTATATTTTGTCTATCCCGCTACCTTTGACGTCGGAGAAAATGCTGCTAAATTGCCCAGGCACAACTCTCGACTAAGAGTTGCTTTTGTAGTCCAAAGCTTTCGCTTTCCCCAGTGTGTATATATATATATATAAAACTTGAGAACAATTCTATTGGCGGACTCTTTTCTTACGAATTTCAATTCTATTTACATGATGTAGATTTGAGTTAGTTAAGCGAAGCTGTAATTTCAATTGAATATGGATTATTTTTTTAACACAAAGAATGGTATTTTGCGAATCGTATAGAGATATGAACACAGTCCATGTATATCGTATCTTAAAACACAATAGTTTTTTGTCCACTTTTTCCAGTTCAAAATGATTATTCAGTTTGTTATATTAGAAATACTCATTTCGAAAGCCAGAAAACATTAATTTAATTTAGTAGGAGTACAGTGTTGTTATTCCATTGGTTCTTTTTGGAAACCATTGCATTGTTATTGCATTGGTTCTTGATACTATGGAAAAGCATTCTTGGGTAGGGGTTAGGTTCAAAGTTTTGTGGGTAGAAGTATCTGCTGCTTTTATATGCAATGAATAGGAATGGCTGTTCCAAACAATATATTGGTTTAATGGTTTTCAATTACAAAAGTATAAGTTTATTCTCTTTTACTTTATTCTTTTCGAAGAATTCGTTTTTCTAAATCGTGGAACGGCTGCAGCTTTGGCGTCCAAATTGTATTACCGTAAAGTAGTACACGAGTTCTCTTTTCTTTCATTCACCTCAAACAAACCCAACCACCCCCCACCCCCACGGAGAAGAAAATGTTGCCTAATGATTGAAGGTTGAACGCGAGAATTAATAAAAAATAAGAGACACATTACATGCACCAAAAGCAGCAAGTAAAGCCAGATGAACAACACGCGGGAAATAGTACATCTAAACAAACGATTGGCAGTAGTTAGTATGATATCGAAGCCACTAATCGTAATTGGACAAAGATTTGCAGCCAAAAACTACATCATTTAATGCTGTCCGCTCTCGAACAAATATCTCCCAAAACAACGTCATTTATCAGCCAAATTAAAATCTTTAGCACAAATTACAGGCAACCCCATCCTTAAGAACGTATTGCATCATCCAGTTCCCAAAGTTTCTTTAGAGCTTCTCCTTTTTCAACTTGCTCAATAAGAGGTACATTGTGAAACACCCTCTCCAGCCCATTTGTTCCTACACAGTACCCTTAAAACAAGAAAGGGATATACACATCAGAAGGCAAACTGAAGCAGAAAATAAAAGAAGAAAGCAAAAAAGCCGAGAAGACAACAAACATACCACTTAGGTAACCACCACATTCAATGGTAAAGTCACCATAACTCCTGTAATCTGCAAGTTGATGTACAGCCATGTATAACATCATCTCAGACTCCTTCGAAGCTTTGTCATAACTCAACTGGTCGAGACTAGTACAAAGAAACACCAACAAATCAGGATGAGTAAAATTGACAAAAACCAGTAAGTAATCAAATGGAAAAGAAGCTTACCGGCAACTAACTCCAATCAATTCGGAACCACATCCAGTGCAACCCATTATTCTCTCAGCCCATCTAGCCTCTTTATTTACAAAGAACACTCTAGGACGCTACAAGGCGACAAAAACTAAAATTCATGAGTACAAGGAGGGCCAAAGCCTAGCAACCAAAACTAATCCAGAGAGAGTGGTACTAACATTGGTTTCATAGTCCCATCCTGCAACTAGAAATTCTGCAGAGAAATACTTCAAATTACGTTGAGATGAAAACCAGGCCACCCACTTTGCCACCTCTCTAACAGATTTTATCCCCTTTGAACCTTGTAGCAGGCGGTACTATGGTATCATTAAATGAAACAATTCATCAATCGTCTCAAAGACAGCCACATTAAGCATATAAGAACATAAATTCTGTTATCCAGACAATAAATTTACATGGTGACAACCCTCTATTCATAATATAGTGTCAGAAAGGACAGGAAAAACATACATCATCCTTCATCCTTCTGAGAAAAGTTTTAGCATGCAGAGTTCCAGAAACAGTGACAAGCACGTGCGGAGTAAAATCAATAACATTCTCAACAAATGTTTCTGCTGCAAAATTTCACAACAACAGAGCAGTTAACTTTCTTTGTTTGATAAACACATATAAAACATATGCAAATACAAAGATATACCAAAGTAAAATGACTCACCATCCATTCTATGATATGAATGATCAGTAGCTACCAGAACACCAGTCTTGCAAACAAAAGCAAGGGCTGTAAATCCCTTTGGATACTCTCTGCGTATTGGCTCTCTCTGAGGCTAAAATAACAACAACAAAAGGGGATAAAAGATAAACAGATCAAACCAAACGGAAAAAAAGGAGGGAAAACAAAAACTTCTCGTACAAATAACTTTTCTAGTTTTCCTAAGAAAAGGGGGGGAAAGAAACTAACCAGATCCTTAGGAGCAGCGGTTGGTTTCATGCTTCTCGGCTTCAATCCAAGATTAACAAAATAAAATGGATCAGGAAGAAAGGGGGAAACAGAAGAAATAGACCCCTGATTGTCTGGGAATTCGAATAGCAAGAGTGAGTTCAAAGGGACCAGAGAAATACCTCCTCGGGGTGCTCTGGTTGTTTGGGTGGTCAGCTTCCTTAGTGAGGATAGTATTTGAAACTCGAGCTGCGGTAGGACCAGAGGGAAATCGATCAGATTCAGTTTTCACGGCGGCGTCAGCACCAGACGGCGATGGATCAGATGTAGGTTTAGTCGGCTGCAATCAAAGAATCAACTGGATGAGGACAATGTAAATTGATATCGACTTTTGTCCTAATTCTAGCCGATTTCGTTCAGATAAAAGTTATCCAGGAATACAGATGGTTTTTACTTTTTGTAACATTTAATAAAAATATAAATACAAGGAAATAGGAAGAAGCAGACGGGGGTCCATACCCGATTGGGGGGCTTCTTGCGGCGGTTCTTCCTCCTTAGGCCCATCGTTGTTTGATGCACCGAAGAAGACGAAGCCTGGAATTAACTTTACTGGCTACACTTCTGAAGGAATTAGTAATAATATGAACTAGATGTTTGGACCAGGCAGATGTCCGGGCGCCCCTTCTAAATTACTATTTTATTAAAATCTAATTGAATTACTATTTTTTGAGAAATTAATTTAGCGTATGTATCATTTATGCTATGATTTGGGGCTTAAAAAAATATACCTATAAATCTGAGGTTATAAGGGAATAATAAATAATTAGTTTATAAGACATTATTCTTAATTGCTGGATTTAGGTATTTTTATTTTTTGTTTATATTAAGCCTGCAAAACTATACGATTGGACATTTGAATTTGAATTAATATATCCATTCGTTTAAAATGTAACTGATCCTTATTTGTAGTAAAACATGTGTTTTTTTTAAAAAAATATATATATATATAACTTCTAATTAAAAGAGACTTACACGTGGCAAAAAAACTCCTGAAATCTGAAATATGGTACATTGGAGCCAAAACAGATGCATACTTAGTTGCCACATAAGCTTCATGCCTTCTGCTTTAATAGGGTCAAAGGAATATAATATTCTTTCTGTCCCAAAATTATTGTCCAGTTTGAGATTTTATTTTTAGTACAGTTTGAACTAAAAATAAAAATTCAAAGTGGACAATAATTATGGGACATAAGTAGTACTACATATACTGCCGGGAATACTAATAGCCTTTTTTCTATCCCTTGAAATCTGGTAGTAATAATACAGTATTTTTAAAAAAAAATAAAAAAATAAAAATTGTAGTGATAAAAGACAACCTCGAACAGCATTTTCTTTTTGTTATGTTTCATTTTCGGAACGCATTTTCTTGATATTGTACTGGGAACTGGGAAGACCGAAGGCGGGAAATTTTTATTGTTTTCTTTTTCTTTCTTTTTTTTCCCTTTTGAAAGCGAAGGGGCAGATAATGATTCTTGTGAATTTTTATCTAAACAAAATACTGGTCCAGACAATTTGATATTTTAGTCAAACTTGTTAAATGAGCTGAAATTCGGTTAGCTTTAGTTTTACCACTAGTTTTTAAATAAAATAATGAATTCAATTACGAAAACTACCCTACATACTTCCAAAAAAAGATGAAAAATTTTAGGCTCAAATTCATATAAAAATAAGAAAATGATCCCCCCCCCCCTTTTTTTTTTGTTTTTTGGCGACTATTTCATTCAATTTGTATTTTACTTTCGCTTTTCATTTCCATTAAATTACAATATAATGTATGATCATTAATGAGACATTCAGTTGCTGCTTATTTTTTTTCGGTATTATTTTTTATTATTGGTATTATTATTATTTTTTTTTTATGTTGGAATTTTTGTACTCTCGTGCTTCTCATATAGTATAGCATTTGTTTAATTTTGTACGAACATTTTTGGCTTTTCGGTCGGCAGTCTTGAAGCTTTGTGAGGTTCCAAAGTGTGTTCAGTGTTGGGTATTGGACCAGGAAGCTGGTTTCAAGAAAGGTATTCTAAAAATAAACTCCGCCGTTTGCCAATTTCTGGTGGGAGTCCTGAGACCTTGCTTTTGTACAGATTAAATAGTCGTGATTAGTCAAACGTCTAATTTCAGCTGGAATTCTCCAAGTGAAACTGTTATTCTCTATGTCCAATGCAACCAATCCAGTCCCTTCAACTACGAGATAAATCAAAATATCACCAGAAAGACTATTATTATAATACTCCCTTGGTCCCATAATTATTGTCCAATTTGAGTTTTCATTTTTAGTTTAAATTATACTAAAATTGAAATCTCAAATTGGAAAATAATTTTGGCAGAAAGGGAGTACAATTTCTGATCGTACAAATAGGCCAAATTGAATAATAACAGCGGCAAGGGACCATTTAAGAGAATTGAAGCCAAACATAGATAACAGAGACTAGTGAAGAGGGCGAGCTCCCAAGGAATAGAGGAACTCAGGCTGTTTTTCCTAAGATGATGTGGTTTAGCAGTAAAATTGCAAAACAGAGGCAATCTGGTCCGTGTAATGCCTCAAGCCAAGACAAAGAAAGAAAAAGATGAACGTAGCAACTTTACTAAAAACAGAAGATGGAAGATAGTTCAGGTGAACTCATTCACCAAGCAATATATAGACAAATTGCTGGAAGTTCTTGCTTCTATATTAATGAAGTTCATTCTACCCCGTACAGAAAACAAAGACTACAAATAGAAGGCCATGCAGGTGTTTCAGCCATTCTCTCTCCTGTCAAATTATTCTTTGTTTAAAATTTTGACAGAAGCATCATAAAGGTGTAAGTAAATCAATCATAATAGAGCGGAATAAACACAGACTGATTTCATGCCAAGATCACTTTGTAATCTATGAATAATATAAACAGTTCGGAATTGTGTGCCTTTTACAGTTAATCCTGCAATCACGATCAACACGTGGTGAAGTTTGATCACAAAGCTGTTCAAGTGTCCAGCCTCTAACGGTACCCACACGAACAATTCTTGTGACAAAGACACAAGGCATGACGGCTAGTTCTCTGGATTATAACTAGGGTTTATGGAACCGACTGATTAATTCCAGAACTTATGTCTGTGACTTATTTATATAAGACTATGGGTCTCGGTAATTACCATGAAGATTATATCTTATTTATTTAATAAGTCCTTGTGATTAATTTATCGTATAAATTTATTCCTAACTTATCCCAATTAATTGTCCTATTGTGTGTGACCCTTTAAGTTCCTAAAATATGTTGGCAATAAATATAAATATTAATCCTAATATTAATTGACTTTTGGACATAAAACCAACAAACTCCAACTTAGACTAAAGACAATTAGCCATGAGAATTTTAGGATTAAAAATTTATATTTATAGATCAAGATTGGCCTCTAGCCAGGCATCATGACCACCTAAGTGTTAGGAAAAGTCATGTGATCGACTTCACCTTTCCATGCACAGATTCCGTGTAATTATTATCCATTCACCGTCCTATATCCAAATTAGTTCAAGAGTAAGGGTAAGTACTAACTCTTTATGACAATTCTTTTTTGTTCCAGAAATATAACTCATTTGAAGCTGAAATTAGAAAAATTTCTAAAATTACTTATAGTTTGCGCAAACATTTCCGAGTTATAATTCCAACAAGTGGCTATTAAAGGATATACTCTTCTTTATTAAAAGTGGTGAATCCTTTATTGATCATAAACTTTTTTCCATGTTTCATAATATACTCAACTCTAAAAGCACACATAACCACCTAAAGTTAAGGACCAAGAGAGCTAGAACATAGTAATCCACACTCCGCAGACTCTTACAATCTCAAGTCGAAGGATCACTTACACTACGTCATGTCTTATTTCCATTAGCACTCAAATAGATTACCTTATGACAATCTCTAAGCAGGTCAATCCAATGTACTTGTTCTCCAACAAGCATCCACATATTTGCTTTTGTGTCGCCACACAATAGTCAACGAGATCAACTAACTCTTACTTTAAGAGTAAGCATATCATGTGCTAGTCTATCCGTATTAACAATATCCCATCTTGTTAATAATATGACTGGAGATGATTTAAGAATAACATGTAAGTATGTAAAGAATCTCATTATCATAACTCTTATGATTTCTTCCATAAAAATATTATGAGTGAACCTTAAAACAAGTCATCAACCTTTAATATATTTCCACTCTACGTCATCAATCAAATTTATTTGTAACACAGGTTACCTTACTAAAGTTTTAATCCATTTTAGATTATTCTGTTAATTTTGACCGTTAAATAGTGACGGAAATCCATTTTTCACATGTTTTTGGGTTCAGGGGTATTTTGGTTATTTTTAATCTTTTATTATTTTTTTTTTTACAATTCTTCTTCTTATACTTCCTAACTTGTACATACTGGTAGTGTAATTTTAAATTTTAAAAATTTATTTTTCTTTTGTATTTTAACTTCTAGATTATAATTTTTTAAAAAAAAAATTTAAGAAATAAAGAAGAAAAATTCGAGTTAAAGTAACATGAAAATTAATAATTTACCATTTTAAACAAAAATAAAATTAAAATAATTAGCTAATACAAGTTTTTTCTTCTAGGTTATTTAATTTTTTTCAACTCGATTGAATTATTTAATTATTAATTTTCACGTTTCTTATCTATATACTATACTAAGGCAAAAACCAGAGAGAGGAATCTAAAGTCAAGGAGCACATGTCACATAAGATTTTATCGTATGTGGCGTTTTCTTAATTTTCTAGCTATAAAAATGTACAAAACAAAACAATAAAAACTAAAAAAAAAAAAAAAAAAAGCAACTGAAAAAATCCAAATCCTATATTGATTCGACCAAATCCTTGAAAATCCGATGGATGGATCTCTTCCTCCTAAAAAAAAACGCAACTGAAAAAGAATTTTACATTAATAATTTATTAAAATAATTAAAGAAGTTAGGCCAACCTGAAACTTCTATAATTTAGCTACAAATATGGAATTGAGTTAAAATACTATGGTGATGGGTTTATGCAATTATAATATAGGTGATGGGTTTATGCAATTATAATATAGGTGATGGGTTGATGCAATTATTATATAGTGTGTAAGAAATGCGCCCGGAATGAGGGCAAATTGAACTATTTACAATTTATGTCATTGAGTGAATTACACGCGCGCATTAAAACCCCTGCAATCCGCAATTTTTTTGATTTCAAAAATCGAAAACCGCCATTATCTCCTAAATTTCGGCCATTACCCAAACCCAACTTCCTATTCATTTCAATCCATTCCGTCTCAAACCAAAACATCTGAAAAATATAACCAAAACTTCACTCCTCCGGCGATACAAAAACATATACTTCAGAGGTGGAAATTACGATAAAGAACCAGAGGGTATTAACAAACCAATGGTTTACGGTTAAATTCTGCGGGTTTTCATCTGTTTTGTTTATTTTTTAATTTATGAGGTTTGAATATTGATTTTTTATCCGAAACTTTTATGCAGAAATCAAATATCGTTTATTCTGATTCGGATTCTGATGCATTTGTGAGGTAACACTGCTGTTGAACTGTTAATAGATCTGATGGGTTATGTAGATTTAAGATAATTCATTCGATTTGTTTTTTTTTTTTGTTAAATTAGAAGATCTGAGAATTATTAATCAGTTTGGTATAATTAGTCATTGTTGAAATTATCAGATTCATCGTTTTCATAACTATTGAAATTATCAGATTATCAATTTTAGAGTTTTGTTCTTCTATTGGATGTTGTTTTTCTGGTAAATTGGTAGATTTGTGTATTATTCATTAGATTGGTATAATTATTCATTGTTAAAATTGTAAGATTCATTGTTTACCATAACTATGTCGTATTGTTTTTTTTTTTTTTTGTAAAACAGTAGATGTTTGTATTATTCATCAGTTTTGGTATAATTATTCATTGTTGAAATTGTCAGATTCATCGTTTACCATAATTATGTAGTATTGTTTTTTGGTAAATTATTAGATCTTGGCATTATTTATCAGTTTGGTATAATTATTCATTGTTGAAATTGCCAGATTCATCGTTTACCATTACTATGTAGTATTTTTTTTGGTAAATTACTAGATATCTGTATTATTTACAGTTTAGTATAATTATTTATTGTTGAAATTGCCGGATTCATCACATCTGGCAAGTTACTCATGGAATTTGTAAATATATTGTAGCATGAGCGATGAATATCAGACACAATCTGAAAGAAGCATGAGCGAAGAACAACATTCAGAAGCCAAAAGAAGTAGGATATCTGAATCTGCAAAAAATCAAACCACAATAAGTGTAGATATTGATATAGAGGGTTATTCATCAGTTTGGTATAATTATTCATTGTTGAAATTGTCGTATTCATCAGTTTGGTATAATTATTCATTGTTGTATCGCATCTACCTCTTGAATTTTTTACTCCTTGTTTGCTACATGCAAATTGTTTCCAATATACAACACCAGATTTGTACATTTTCTAATCTTTGAACTTGTTTATTGAAAAAACCAATACATTTTGTGTAAGAATTAGAAGAAACAAAAGCCTCTTCCTCATAGTTGAAATATCGTCCAATTAGTAAAATTTCTGTTATTCATCAATAACAACTCGTTATTCATTAGTTAACATAAGATATTCATCGTAAAATCGTAATAATATAATACACCATCGGCCAAAAAAAAAAAAACAATGAACACCATGTTCATCAATAATCATACATTACACATTACCTTATGTATGTATATTCATCAATAAAATTATATTCAAAAGTTTAGATGACGAACCATATTCAATTTTACCAAAATAAAATCAATCTTCTCTATTCTTATAAAAGAACATGTTCTAATTATATTCCCAATTATATTTTCAATTAAAAGCTAACATGATAAGCATTAAAAAAGATAACATTTGAAATTAAACATGTGCTAAAAAAATGGATAAAATTCGAAGGAATTAATTCACGTAATTAAAATTTGGAGAAAAAAATGGATAACATTTGATCACGTAATTAAAATGATGATTTGCGTAATAAATGCGCGTGTGGACTCCTTTTTTTCGTATTCAATTATTCCAATTTCTCTTCCCCATGTGTGGTTCACGCACTGCCTAGGTACACCTTGCAAGGTGTACCTATGATCATAATATTATTTGCCTAGGTCGATGTAGCGGGGCTAAGAATGGCTCTGACAAAGAATAAAAATGCACAAAACAAAACAATAAAAACCAAAAAAAAAAAAGTAACTGTAAAAATCCAAATCTTATATTGATTCAACCAAATCTCTGCAAATCCGATGGATGGATCTCTTCCTCCTAAAAAAAAAACGCAACTGAAAAAGAATTTTATATTAATAATTTATTAAAATAATTAAAGAAGTTAGGCCAACCTGAAACTTCTATAATTTAGCTTCATATGGAATTGAGTTAAAATACTATGGTGATAGGTTGATGTAGCGGGGCTAAGAATTGCTCTGACAAAGAATAAAAATATTAAAAGGCTTCAATTATGGCTATTCTTTCTTTTTCTTTTTTAACGTTTTGAAATCCAAATTTTTAGTTTATCCTTCTTGAACCTAAATGGCAACATGTACATACATTAGAAATAAATATACTAACTTATACATGAATCAACTACTACTCGCTAAGTAAGGAGGTCTCAACACTCGGAATCTCACAAAAATGATCTGAAGATGGATAGAAAGCAAAAGAGCTGAGAAGCTGTTTGTTTTGTCATGCAGAAACGAAATCAAGAAACGGTTTTGAATCTGATGAAATGGTTCTTCTTGAATGCTGATGAAATCATGATTCTAACGGTGCTATTTGTTTTGAAATTTAGAATAGTTTGATTATTACCTCTGTTTAGCTAATCTTGGTAATAAATTTCAAGTTCAGGTTGTGCTCATCATTCCATTAAAAATTTGCTTAGATTTCTGATGCACACTACATTCCAACAATAGTACAGTGACTGTTGAATTGGTTATCTACTTAATTTTTTTTATTCCAGTTTCTGTTTCCTAAAAAAATATTTGTGTTTTTTAATAAGATAAATTTATTTGTCTAATTCTGTGTGACTGCTAAATGTTTCGTGTTTTCAAAAAATATTAAGGAATCTATGCGGCTAAATATTGGACTCTTAATTTTTTGTTCCTTTTTTTTACTAAAAAGAAGTCTATACATATTATAGTACAACAAACTCCAGAGAGAGAAAATCTAAGGTATCGTATCATGCCACATATGACTAAATCTTATGTGGCAAATTTATGATTTTTTGAACCAAATTTTAAAATTGTTTTCTTAAAAAATCTAACTTTAATTCGAAAAAAAAAATGAGCAGGATGGATTTGACATTTGTGAAAGTGTCTAGAAAGATATTAATGAAGAAAGAAATAGGTAAATGATATTCTTTAAGGGTAAAAAAATAGTCCCACAATCACATTTTAAATAAAATATTTCTGACAACGGGTAATTTAATTAAAGATAAATTATTAGATAGGTAATGAGAAATAACTAAATCAGACGAACAAATGAGGCTAAAAAAAAAATGAAAGAAAGTGAGAATGCATCATATTTAAAAAATAAAATAATAAAATAAAAACACTGAAAACAAAAGTCACTCCAAGACAAGGAATAAAGATCCTGACATCCAACCTTTTTTATTTTTTATTTTTTTTCTTATTAAAAAATTGGATGGCCTCTACAACAAGTTAGGGTTGTTGTTTTTGTAGTAACCATTCCTTATCATAAACCTTTTCAAAAAACAAAAAAAAATTCCTTATCATAATCTCTTAACCACCCTAGCCAACCTTTCCACTCAGACTACGAATGTAGTCTACCAAGAAATATTGCAAGATATATAATTATTTAATTCAAAGTTCATTTTTTTTTAATTTCTTAACAATCTTTTTTGCGTTAAATAAATTACTAATGTATTCGTTTGGTAAAATGTTGTCGATATTTGTGTTTTATATTTTTCAATGAATTCATTATATATTTTATAAAAATATAAAAATCTATACAAATATTAACATTTTTTTGATTTGCTTGTGTAGTAATGTTTATGTATATGTGCTCCCCGTCCATCGGACGGGTTTAACACCTAATTCCTTTTTTTTATAATCTACAAGTTAAGATACAAATGACAAATTAATTTTCAAAAATGAATTTGTTTGTCATTATCAGCAGTTGGATTCGCAGGTTCATCATCATTAAAATCCAAAAAAGCGTCATAATTTAAGTTCCCACACTCCTCTTCACAGAAAATAACTCATTCCTCAACAGTCGCAATGGCTCTATCCGAAATATCATGGAGATTTGAGCATTTACCTTCCAAGTCAAGATTAAAAACTTCAGAAGTATTTGTTGCGCCTAGGGAGACTGACGAATCAACACCCACTATGTTTTCTGGAAATTCTTCAGTTTCAGGATCGACTTCTTGGTACTCCGACATGTCATCTTGTTCTGGCTCGCAATCGCCGGCTCCAGTTGTTTCGCGAACTTATCCCAAGTCGAAAGTTGAGAAACATAGTGCAATCCGTAGAGGAATTGCAGGGGCTCTCCGGTCAAGTAAAATGAAGCGGTAAACAACTTCTTTTCTGGTAGTACGGAGTTATAATAGAAGAACCACTCCATTATGTCTAACCAATCGGTAATGTTTTCGCCGGAGAAACAGAAAACTCCGTTTGACGAAGGCTCTGGAAGGTTGAACTTCGCCGGATTAGGTGGAAGGAATTCGTAGAGAGGAAGATTTAACAAGGTTTTGACCTTCGAAAATTCTGGAAATATTGATTCCATCGAATCATCGGCGGAGAGGTTAGTCGATGAACTAAGAAAAAGGGGTAGAACTAAAGATTCGGTGTGAACCGGAGAAGTGGAGAAATTCACACAGACTTCAGAGTGGAGGAAAGGAATCAGATTTCAGAGGGTAGAGGAAGAACGGGGAAGAAGAAGAAAGAATCCAAAATAGTGAAAATGATATAGAGTCGGCCAAGAATCGACTGGCTCTGATACCAATGTCACGACCCAGGGTTGAATTTAATTGAAAAGGAGAATAGGAGATCAGATTTTAGAAGGTTAAGGAGAGAAATTTGAGATGAAGATGATAATTAGGATTCTGGGATTGTGAGAGAATCGGGTTAAGAAGAAGGAAATACGGGCTAATAATAATCTGATTAATGATCCGTTTAAACATCCGGGTTGACTATATAGTCTGACTCATAATTTCTAATATTACAATCAAGCCCTCATACTTATAATCACCTACAACCTAATCCAAGGGCATGACAGTAGTTTAAATGTTGCTTCACAGCCCAAAATTTTGAAATATACAGATCGGCCCAATGTGAATTTGTACTTGGGAGGTGGCTTGCTGTTAGCTAATAACCCAATAATTGTTTTTAAACCTTAGGCATGTGGTGCTAGGCATATGGTTGGATAAGGTGGCTACTAGAGTACTAGGTAAATAACTCCAACGACTCTTTCTCAATGCACTGCATTCCAAGTCAAGGACATTTTAGATGTCAAACCAGGGGACGAGCAAGGCTGCGGAACTTCGAGCACTCTTTTTCTTGGATTTCTATCCGCGTTAATATGCAGGATGGATACTTTAGAGTACGTTGTAAATCATTCTTTCGTTTTTCTTGAAGATATAAATCGCTATAGATTGATTTTTTGAAATGTTTTTTTTTTTTTTTGGGTTTCATAAAGTCTCGTAGGAAAAAGGATAGGAACACACTAGTAGGGGAGTATAGTACTGGTAATGCATTGGTTCTTGATACAAGAAGAAAAAGAAAAGAAAAAAAACAGAAGCATTCTTTGATAGGGAATAGGAGGGGCAAAAGTGTATTCAAGTTGTACGATTGTTCATAGTTTTGTCTGTAAAATCTTCTATTCTTTATATTTAATGAAACTATGCATATTGTAAAATGATCATATATGGGAATCGAATGGTTGTTCTAAGCATACTTTTTGTTTAATGGTTTCAATTAGCAGTTTTTTGTTTAATGAGGAATGCCATATCTTTTGTGGCAAATTGTAGCACTAAATCTGTTCCAAATATCAATTTAACTTGTTTTATTGCGGGATTTTTATTTTAGTACCGAGTGAATACGTGTCTTTTATTTGTAAGAACTAAAATTATAAATCGTCTAATTATAGAAGCTTGAAAGCGTGAGCAGCTGACATGTCTAGGGCCGCAATTCCCCAAGTTTTTTCTGAAACCCGAAAGTCATATTTTAACAACATAAGAGTATGTTTTTCTAAGATACTCCACTTGGACAATGAAAATATCACTTCACCGTAAACAGATGGGAAAAAAAAAATTATTTTCTCCATTATTGTGTTTATCTAACAGTCATTTTGATTTTTGAGGCAGCCATTTTAAAATGATTATTTTTAGACGAAAATATATAACTAGGAACAATGTTGGTTTGAGACCTCATTTTTACTTTTTACAGGCCAATTGAAATGCAGGTAAATTGAACAAACTAACATGAGTATAATTTATTTTGACCATTTGGTCTGTTATTTCACGTAGTTAGAGTCCCATCAATTATCAATTATGGATAATATCTTAGGAGTTATATGATGCACGAGCGCGGTTTCTTTTTTTTTCTTTTTTTTTTTTTGGAAAACAAAGGAGGGGAAAGAAAACAGAAAAAGAAATCTGACTAATAAAAAATTTGGTTGTCGTCAAGAAAGATGGCTATAGCCATAATAATAACATCCAAGCAGAAATGAGAGTTTTCTCGGAAGGCTAACATCAGAATGATTGGGCCAGTCCATGAGGACTTCACATGATAATATGGCCTCAGCCAACACCTCAAAGTCTTTGCCAACACTATTTGGGACCATTAAATAAGTCCATTATTCTTGTTAATTACGGGCCCCTACTGGACCATTTTCTGGAAGCTAATTCTAACTTCAAATGTCGTACCTTCTTTGGTTCACTCGAGAATTCCATTTGCCGACTCTCTCTTAAAGGTCAATTCTACCTGATTTAGATTTGAGTCAGCTAAGCAAACCTGTAATTGGTCCTGAATTTATATGATTGCTTGGCCCACCGTTCGCCTCCAAGTTTTCATTCCGTCGATTTTGTTATTCTGTTTTAGTGTTATTGCGAGTTATACTTATTTATATAAAAAAAACTTAGGAAAACACTCTAAATACAGACAAAGAGTTGTTAATTTTGCATAAAAGTCTCTATTCCATGTAGCATGATGTACTTTGTTCGGTATCAAAATAACAATTCAATTTATCGTATCAAAGTTAATCATTTTGGATGCGAGACATTATTAATGAGATTGATTTGTTATATATATGTTGACTCAATCGTTGCCAATTGGGAATTTAGGTGATGTACATAAAAGGTCCCAAAATTAAGCAGCCCCAAAGTCCTGCTGTCAGGTATGGGCTTTGGTACAATTCAAAAGAATTATTCGCCCCCAAAACTATACTCTTGAATCCTGACTGTGTTTTTCAAAATGAAAATGAAATATTAAGAGTGGTTACTAGTCATATAATAATATCTGCTCTGATCAAAGTATCAATAATACCATGTTATTTGGCAACTATCATTCGAACTTTCGACTACACCTAATTTTCTGATTCATCAATATCGTCATTATAGATGGTGACCAAGTTTTTGAAACAACCAACGAATGGATGGGAAAATTTAGCGCCGGAGATTATCCACAATTGTTTTCTTTTTTGGAAAACAAATTATGAGAAATATATCACGTACTCATAACATATTTAGATTCGTTCCGTTCAACTTTGGAAGATATAAAATAGATCAGTTGGAAATCTGATGACTAAACGCGATATAGCAAAGCTCAAAAAAAAAAAAAAATCTATTTAATTTTACCAATAATTCTTTCTTTCCTTTTGATTTTTCCTTCTAAGAATAGTATGGAATTGGCCAACCAGTTGTCCATAAGAGGTCCGTCAAATGTAGCATTTCGATTGAGTTTGTCATTTTATTTCCAAATATACATTAATTGATAGCCGATGGCAATCTCTTTCGCATTAATTCAGAAATTTTGTCTCTTATCTAAATTCTTTTGTAATTTTTTCACTTGCCAATAATTTGCATTTGACTTGTATAGTTGTATATCATCAAATGGATGATGTAATTGCAGAAGATGTGACATGATGGTATTATTGTTTTTTTTTTTCGGAATTTCCAGAAATTGTCAATGTCAGAAAGAGGATGGATTGATCAAACAAAATCATTCATTTCAATCCTGAACGGCACAAGGCCGTGTTTGTTAATTGGTGTAATCCGTGGACTTTCTGTCTACATCTTTCATTAAATCAAACTCGTGTGGAAATTTCTGTGGGCCTGAGATCCGATGTGTTTGAGCTTTGAAGTTTGAACCCTAACGAGATGAAGATGGACCATAAAGATCAAAATACGTAATCTTCATCTTAATCTTAATGGTGGTCAGATTTTGGAAGATCCAAAAGAGCGAATATCTTTGTAATTTTTCAGTTTAAATGTCAATACTCAATTCAGGATTTCATTTTTTTTTCTCCTCCTTTTTTAAAAGATCGATAGTGATTTCTCATTTATTCACCTAAACCCGTAACCTCTTGGAGACATGAGATGCATCTTATCAACTAGACTGCACTTCGTTGTCCAATTACGAATTTCGTATTCGATAGTATTAGTAGTAATTATAGACTGTAGAGCATCTTGTTGCATTCTTTTATTACGTTGAGAGTTCTTCACTGTGGAAATAAATCTACGCCCTATTTCGTAAGGTGATAGGTTTATGTGAAAGACAAGCTGACTTACAGAGTTAGAGGTTTAGGGTTATCAATCTATTTACCTTTGTCGGTCAGAATGTCGTGGGCGACTTCCAATTATTCATTTTTTATGAAAAATATCTTTACCTTCGGAGGAAAAAAAAAAAACTCATACATAAACTTCTAATTTTGCGCTTGAATAAGTCATATGAATTTATATAGAGTGCTTACCTCTCATTGTGATTAGTAGGCTAGTATATAGACATGAATTTGATTTCTTAGCGTTTTCCAAAAGAAAATAAAAAATCATCAATCCATTTTATTTTTTTTGGGGGGGGAGGGGGAGGGGAGGGATATTTTAGAACGAAATTCAGGTTAAATATTTACTCAGTTTCAAAGATTAACGCTATTCGGTAACAATACCATTAATTTCATAATATGGTAATGCGCCTAAAACGAAATATTACTTCCTTCACCTCATCTCATTACTAAACTTTAATTAAATTGTAAACCTTTTTTTTTTTTATTTGTAAAATCGTAATTATGTAACCGACGGGTTTCAAGGTTGATAAAAGGTCCACCTCCATTAACTAGTGGATGAAATCAAAGATCTGTAAATTTGTCACGAATAGCTAGCTACATATCAGAAGAATATCCATGAATGGAAGACACTTAATTTAATTTGTTGTAGTAAAATTAATATTACAAACTTGAAATAATTATTTCGGGTAGAGAGGGAGATGAAGATAGCATCTCTTCTTCTTCAATGTCAATATAATTCCAATACATTGATCATTTAGCTAGCTAAGAGCTAAGCTTCTGGACATATAAACGGTCCAATAAGCTCTTCAATTCCAGTTGTATACGTATCACGTATGGCTTCTTATATAATCCTATATAAAGATCATCATACCCCTTTGTTTTTCCCCTGATAAAATTTGATTAAGAAATTACAAAACACAGCGAAGCAAGAACAAAAACAACTTGATGATGATGATTTTGTGCAAGAGTCCAAATTCCATCTTTTTTGGTCAACTTTCTGGATTATGAACTCTTCCCACAATTAATCAATTCAATTCCCTTTGATTCTGCTGACACCACCACCAGAATCACCAGTAACTGCCATTATTCCATGCATGATACATCCATAATTTCCCACATATAAAAAAAAATATGGCTCATAAGCGATGAAGTTGGTAAAGATCGAGCCCATTTGGAATTAGGGTTTTTTTTTTTAGAAAAAAATCTCAATGGTTTAAAATAATTAATCAGCAGAGAAGCTTAATTAAGTGAATATACTCAAGTTTGACTAAATTCTTTCGTTAAAAACTCCCATATTTCACCAAATTGTAGCTGAAAGACGGCTATTTCCATGTGGTCTCATGTGTTTCCACATCGCTAATAAGCTAAAAGAAGAAGAAAAGAAAACGCTCAACGACTGGTCAAACCTATTTCAAGAAATTAATCATACATTTTAAATAATTATGCAAATAATCCCCATTTGTCTTTATCTTCATTCTATCTACTTAATCATTCTCATGTTCTTCACCAATGTACTATTTGGGTCTATACCGTTAAGTCGTTAGTTAGGATTTTGACTACTTAATTAAGCAAAATGCCAAACTGGTTTTATTTTATTTTTTGTTTACTTAATTAATATTTTTGAACCGGATCGATCATCATGAAATTAATTTTAGCGGTGCTTAATCGTGAACAACAATTTAACTATACATCTTTGACTGAACCATTATCATGGTCGAAAAAAGCATCTCTATAATTTTTAATTTTTTTTTTCCAGTTTCGTTCCATGAAAATTGGTTTGTATTTGTAACCCCATATGATCAAACCAATTATTCAAATTGGTCAAACTTACCAACTCTCCTCCGATCTCTCATCCAACAAAATGAAGATAGAATCATCTTAGAATTAATGACTCATCCATAACTCAACTACTTAGGTTTAACATTGTATTAAAAAAAAAATTGACTTCAACAGAATGGAGGGTTTATGCATGTATAACGAAGATCAATGCACAAACGATGTAGTATAACATACTAACCTCCCTAGATAATACCCAAAATTGTGCTGATTATTTTTATAGTTGACTTTGTTTCATTTTGGGATATAATTAAATTGGTTGACTTTGGGAGAAATAATTTACTAATTGGTGGGATAAATTTCATGAGAATTAAGGTCGAATTTAATTACAAGCAATGTATCGAGTTATGCGTCACTGGCAGTGGTAGCTAGCTAAGACAGTTAAGCTAAGAAATATCAAAATGACATTGAAATTTGATTCAACTTAAGTATTATTTCAATGAGATATAGCTAGCTAGGGTTTCTAACTAATTAATTAATTAAGTAGGGATTTGATGCAAAAGAGTGAACATGCTCCACGAATCCATGAATCCACATTCTGATCAGGTAAACATCGTCGTCCTCATGAATAGGGACATAGAGCCCATCGCATGGGATCATTCCATGTGCTCCTTAATTAATCCTTAGTATATCTTATTAATTAACTTAACGCTTCGTTCATTAATTAAGAAGGCATTTAATAAAATTCCTGGTTGATTCAACCGAAAATCGTTGACTGCTTTCAGTCATTTTTTTGTTTTTCAGGCTTGTTCTTAACACAAATAAAAAAATAAATAAAAATGGAATACAATGACACTTGTAATTTTCACTACAATGATCTTAAAAGGACAAAACAAAAAAAAAAATTTAGTCCAAGATGTCAAATAAGAAGTTTGACTGGATCCAAGTATAGGACTAAGAAATATTATTTTTTGGAAAATATATATTAATTATGACAGAAACTATAATCAGAAAGACAAAATCGAATACAACTATACATCTCAGCGGATAATTACAACAAACATTCCTTTGTATACTTGGTATGAATGAAGCTGTTTTTATTTTTGGGACAAACAAATAAATATATGTGGAATATTTTTTCTGAGACAATGAGGAGGTGGAGGATTGTAAACCCGCTAAATGAAAAATACTGATGCCCTAAATTTTAAATATCATTGCTTGACTGATTTCATTGTTACGAATCAAAGTTGATGCAACTCAGTAAGAAACCTAGTCACGATTGGCAATAATAGAGAGTATGCAACATAGTTTTAGTTGATGCAAAGTTATTTAGATAACAGGATAAGATTTACTCATTTTGCAAGAGGAGAAAAGGTACATTTGGAAGATTTTATACGTACATAAGTGTAAACTTTTCAGTTTTCAAAGCTTTTCTTTCTATAAAACACTATTGATTGAGTAAATTAACTGAACTTTAATATGGGAAAATCAAGTTACATAATAGATTTTCGCTGTTTAAAATAAAGTGAGATATCGATTCGAATTTTTCCTATCAATTTTTTTTTAACGTTAATTTAGACCGACTAAATCCCTACGAATTTAATGAAAGTGTACAAATTAATGTTCTATGTTTTTCACAAAGATAAATAAGTTCCCATAATATATAGGGTTCCGAAGAGAATTGTATTGATTCTCCCACACTTATTCCAAAGTTGTATATAGACAAGCGGGCTGATGGCGACCCGGACTTGAGCTCTATGAATGGTCGTCAAAACCCTAGCACATATATAAGAGAGAATATGAAGGATCTGGCATGTGCAGACCACCTTGAATTATTTGCATCTAACTTGTATAATGATCAATTTCAATTTTTATGCCTATATATGAGCTTCTGGAAAATTCGAGAAATTAGTGAATACATCATTTTCAAATCAAACTTTTGACAACCTTGCTTTGAAATGAAGAGCTACCAACCAGGGACGGAACCAGGGTGATCTTAAAATTTTTTATGTGTACTCGATCATGTGAATATTCGAGACTACTTTTGTTACTGCTTTCAAGAGATACTTAATTCTCATATTCGTATTAATTGGGATAGTAATTCCAAATACCATATATATAACATAAACAAAAGTTACCAAAAAATGGTCCACACATCATTTAAATTTTTTTTACTATTTTGTAATTCGCATCTTGATTTGATAACAAATAATTATACACTGTTTATGCATGCATGCATGCGGTGTAGAGTAGAGTGTAGAGCAATTAACTCCTGCCGCTGCGGTCCTGAATAATTAGTTAATCCTGAAACTCCAAATGGAGCTACCATAGCACAAGGGTTTCTGGGTACACAGTAAAGTTGAATTGAACGTTTACCAAAGTCTTGGAAAGTCACACGACCACATGAGCTCCACATTTAAAACTACTACTCGTTTTAGTAGTACTAGTATTAATAGTAATTTGATTTAAATTTAATTGGTCTGACTAATCTTTACCTCACAGAAAAAAAAAAAAAAAAGCACAATCTTGGAACCCTAAAACTAAAGCAGAGGAGTTGTTTATTACCAAAGTCACTCTGAATTTTTAGGTAGAAGGGGCGGTACCTAGGTTCTAGCAAAATTATAAATTAATGTACTCTGTCTGTCCCAAAATTATTCTTCAATTTGAGATTTCATTTTTCTATAACTTGAATTAGAAATGAAAATCCAAACTGAACAATAATTATGGGACGGAGAGAGTAATAACTAATTCTGTTACTAGTATTATTTTATTTAATTGAATCCATGAAAGAATTCACCTTAAGCATTGAGAATTATGGTGTAAATATTTATGTGTACACATGAAGATGGAGAAGAGTGCCACATGCAAGGCTATTGTTACGCCAGGTGCAATGCTTCTAACATGGTGTTTGGATAATTGGTGACTCATTAAATTTAATTAATTACTACTTGGGAATTAGCAAATTAATTAATTAAGTTATTACTACTACTCTTCACTTGGGGGACTCTATAATTAATATGGTTGCAGGGTTTTTTCAAATAAAAATGGTAACCGTTTTACCGACCTCATAAGGCGAATATTGTCGTTGGGAATTGTTTTCGATTTACTATACTAATTTAATTGGAAAGAAAGGAATGAAAATCAGAGCTTCGATCATGAGGTCATCCAGCATCCACATTCCTGGTTGAATTTCTCAATGATTTAATTTTAATTAATTTCAAGTACTCCCTCCGTCCCATAATTATTATCTAGTTTGGGTTTTCATTTCTCGTTCAAATTGTACTAAAAGTGAATTCTCAAACTGGACAATAATTTTGGGACAGATAGAGTATAATAATTATGACTACCAAACATTTATTAATATTCCGCTGATTTGCATTCATTAGTTTAGCCCCTCAATCCAGTATAGTATGTATGCTTCTATTCCCATTGCATGTTCTCGTCCATGTGAATCTACTCAAATTGTGGCATTCCTTCTCTACTCTCTGGCTACTTGCTCCAGAATTTCTCGCTTCGCTAAATCCATTTCTTTAACCTAACCGAATTTTATTTCCATTTTTATTTTTTAGGGAATGCGTATTCAAAATTTCAAATCTTATTAAAATTCACGTTCATGGTTCATGCATGATATGTGTGAATTTTTTTTTTTAAAAAAAAGAATTAAAAAAACCCTCGAGGTAACGCAATGCTAAATCAGCATTAAAAAAACAAAAAAGAATTAAAAAAAAAAAACCCCTCGAGGTAACGCAATGCTAAATCAGCATAGGTTAAATTCTTAAATCCCTATTAAGTTTGGCTCGAATATGTGGTAATATATGGGAAATTGACAAACACATTTGCACTAATACTAACTAGTAAATACACCATGAAGTGTTCTAACTGTCTCTGACCTGATTTTATTTTCAGACTAATTTTCATTCATTTCGGCCAACTAAACTCCTTTCTACGTTCAACAGACACATGAATTAATCTCTTGTAAGTTTTCTTATGGAAATTTTGTCCTTAAAAATGACATGTTCTTATGAGTTGGAGGAATTCGTCTCTTAATTCAAGCAAGCCATTTTCATGTCTTGTACTATATATTACTCCCTCTGCCCCAAAATTATGTCCAGTTTGAGATTTATTTTTAGTATAATTTTAACTAAAAATGAAATCTCAAACTAAACAATAATTATGGGATGGAGGAAGTATTTTATAAAAAATATAGAGTTGGAGATTTAGGAATTAGAATCTTTGGATCTGGTAAATCTTTTCATCAAGACTCAGTTTTAAAATATTCACGTAGATTCTTTAGATTTAGTATTTTGCTTTCATGGATTTTCCATTATCCCATACCACTATTTTTCATGTTGCCATGTGCGTTGATATTGCGACCGATGATCAGTCAAAATTAATTAGGCTTTCTTCCCCAACATAGGATATGAGTGACAATTATTTTTAACAAAGTTTTTTTAACGTAATTAATACAAGGACAATTTAACAAAAATGTTCGTTAATACTTAATACTGGTGGTATTAAGGATTTCTATACGACAATGACTCAACTTTGCTTTCCCATAGTAATTAATAAGACAAATAATTTTATTTATTTATTTTTTTGATTTGAAGGAACATATCCATAATTGGTTTGAGTTAGGTTAGATCTTGAAATTAAAAAGCTCTTCCAATACGATTCATAAATTAGTGATTGGTATAATTGATTCCACGGCAGCAATGGTTTTTGAACGATGGCTGTTGCAAATAATGATTGTTTTTATACATTGCACATCAAAAAGAAATGTTAGGTCTACTAATAATTGAATCATTAGAAGAATAATATAAACAAATATTAAATTTTTTGTCTTTCAGGCGCAATGAGTAAGGAATATATATGGGCAAAGAGATCAGAAGGAGATAAAAGGGTATTATACTGACCCATCATCCATAAAAATAATGCTATTGAATATATATTAGAATAGTTTTATAAGATATTTTTACCTCCTTTTTTTTTTTTGGGGGAGTCGAAGCATACGTTTGAATTATGCATTTTTGTAATTGGTGAGACTCGAGCCTTTAGATTTTGTAGTTCCTTATTGAAATACGATTGTCATCGCAATTTAGGTTTAAGTACACATAATAAAGAGGTTAGGTTTATGAGGTTAGGAAAAAGTTAGATAGAAAGGATCTGAAAGGAATGATTTGTGATCATATTCAGTCTTATAATTGCAAATATTAAAGGACCTTTTTTATAAAAATGTATGAACCGACCCTTGCTAAATCCTGACATAAATAATTCTATAAATAGATCAGTTTGACCAAGAAGGGAATAATGTGGACCAAGGGAAGAAAAAAAATTCAAGACGAGGGTTTAAAGGAATATGATTTTAAAATAGTGGCTAATTACTTAAAGAAATTATATCAATCGAGATTATTCAGTCCATCATTAATTAATTAGATTTGATTATTTTTTATGATGCAACTTAAGAGAAAGTAAGTAGAGATGTGGCCTAAAAGAATTGGCTGTCAACAAAGTTCCCTGATTTCCCTTTTTTCTTTTTCTTTTCTTTTTTTTTATTATGTTTTTAATTTTCTGTTTTGACTGTATTTCATCCTCCAACATTCCATCCACATTACTAGAAGTATACATACTTAATAAAATTACGTTAGCTGTTTTCTCAGAGCAAATTCTTTTGGCTACTTTCGTTCTTCTAATCTTTTGAATTTCACTTTATTAATTTGGAGCAAATTGTTTTCTTTGTTCGATTAAGGAGACAGAAATAAATGTCAACTTACAGCCTCTCCATTCTAGACTACATTTTACATCATGGTACTCCATCGGATCCTTATTATAAGTCATTTTGATTTGTCCTAAGTTTAATTTAGAATATTTTTTTCATTGAAATAAAAATCTTAAAAGTATTTCCTAATAATTAGGAAAACACAACGAATGTGAAAATATATTTTTAAGATTTTATTTCTAATTAAAAAGATATCTTAAGTGAAACTTAATATAAAATCAAAATGCCTTATAATAAGGACCTGATGGAGTATACCTATGTCGTATAAGCGAGAGTGGATCAATTGAGGCTTCTGTTAATTTTAAAGGCAACTAATCTATTTGTAAAACTCTAGACAATTTGATGAGTAGAATAATTACTTAAAAAAATATAAAATTACTTCATAGTGTAATTGGAACACTCATCCTTCAATTAAGGATAAATTCTTTTCACTCAACCATAATACTCTCTCTGTTCTAAAATTATTGTTCAGTTTAGATTTTACTTTTAATAAAATTTGAACTAAACATGAAAATTGTGTTCACAAGATCAAGAAGTTTTTTCCCTGGTGTATATACGTACTATGTCTAAGTTTATGTGTAGTTTCTGTGGTCAAAATAATTGCGTTATATTTCTGAGATTCAAACCAATTGTCATCGAATATCATCAATCTAATGAGTGTCTAACAGTTGTATGGTTTCTAAATTAAACAAATATCTAAATGCTGATCATCAATTTTGTTTCCTTTCTTGATTTTCTTCAAATAATGCATATGCATAAGGTTTAGCAGCACCAAATCATAGAGTATATCATTCTTAATTTCTTTTCTCCAAAAAAAAAAATAAAAAAAATACAACGAAATTGCTACAACTACTAGTTTATCAATTCCCACCGAACGCGTATATTAACAAAGATAGTATCACTCAAGTTCAAAAAATAATCCAGGACGAGTATGGATCCTACCATAAATAACTAACTGACCATTATCATCAATCCAACAGTGCCCTAACTCCCAGATTCTGTACTTTGTATGGGTGTACGTTTGTTGGAACTCGACGTATAATTTAGATTATTTACTAGTAGTATATTTGTCGGAATTTCTGAGAAATTCGCAATCCACCGCCTCTTCAACCCAATTGCTGCTTACAGCAACCACTAAAGCAATAAAGCTGCTTACATAGAAACAAAATTAGAAGATTTAATAATATTTACTTAAAAGGCCTTAAAAAAAGAAAGGGAAAAAAAGTTAATGAAGCAGAATAAAGTTAAAAACCCTGGGAATTGAAGTAATTATAAAGCAGCCAGGTGTGTATTTGCGGCGCTACTTCTTACTACGAAGCTTCTTTCCAACACACCATACTACCATAGAGCTCAGGTTTTTTTCAACTTTGATACTTGTGCCCTCTGTAACTGAAAGGAATATTTGTGCTTATTTTGCTACTTGTACATTCCAAATTGTCATGACTTGTTCTATCAGTACCTGTGAAGAGATATTGAATTTTTGTAATCGATGAAATTCAAACTCTCTCTAAAATACAATCATCTACCGTTAAGGGTTTGTATAATGCTCGATTTTGTATTATATATTTCTCAAACATAAGCTTAATCGTGCAAATTTATTCTGTTTACAACCGTTTTCAATAAACATGACTATTGTTATGGAACAAAAAATCTATAATAATATTGTAAAATAGTCACCAAAATGAATATTGCTAAGTTGTACTAGTCCAACGTATGAGTATGTGGATTTACACTCAACTTCAAACTCAGTTGACGATGTTAAGATAAGAGTACAACCTAGCAATGCAATATTAAAATGTTTTGTATGACTTGGAGAAAAAGGCAAAAAATTGAAAGATATGATAAAACCCATAATGATGACTATGCTAAAATTAAACTTTCTGCTGGCAAGTAAGGTTCCACGAAGTATTCACTAATAAAAAAGCATATAGAGCCAGTTTTATATATAGATCGTATCATCGTTTTTTCCCTTTTTCTCCTAACTTTAACTTTCCGCGTGACCAAACACTCTCATTATAGATTTCACAAAAAAATTTCTTGCTTATTTTACTCCTTTTTTTAATTTAAATATATCACCAAACCCTAAAGAAAGCTAAAACAAGCTAAAAGCTACTCTTCCTATATGTACGCGCTTGCTTCATATATATGTAGTGTTGTTGTTCATACTATATAAGTATTTTTGCTTCATTAGTTACGCTAAAATTGCAACTTGATCAGCCGACCACGGTTTGAAACTTAAGGTTTGTAAGCATTCTTTCAAAAAAGTAAAGAGAAAGAAGAAAGCCTAAAAGGGGAAAAAACCAGAAATGGAGAGGGGAAAAAAATTAATTGATCCCCGTGTATATGGAATTGGAATCTACAGGGTAAACCTCTAGAAAATCTCCCATGCAAGCTGGCTGTGGGAGCCATGGCTAATACCAAAAAACCTAAAGAGCTTAGAAAAGATGAAGAATCACACATGTCCCAATCAAATCGTGGGAAGGATATTATATACAAGTTTCTTCTTTCTTTTCAAAGTGTTTTTTTCCCATGTATATACTTTTTGGTGCGTTCTATTTGGAGTTATTATTAATTAATCAATATTTAAAGAATAACATTCTCCATTAAAATTACCTGAACTTCTCATAGTAAGAAATGGTTATAACATTGACATTCGTCATTTCGATGACAAACGAGTAGCACCGATTAATTATTTTTCGTATTATTACAAGAAATCATTGTAAATTAATCGCTTAATATATTACTCCTTCCGTCCCAAAATAATTATACAGTTTGAGATTTCATTTTGGATGTAATTTAAAATAAAAATAAAAGTCTAAATTGGATAATAATTTTGAAACGGAATAAGTATTTATTATAGATTTTAGACTCTCACTAGTGTATCGAATGATTAATACTAATAGAGATTGAGGTCGGCAATAATCAAGTGCAAAATAAGTGCGAAATGATGATAACACGACTACTGATCATTCCCAAACTTATTTCGTATAAATATTTTAATGATGGGAGGAAAAAAAAGGCGTTTCAAGAGTAGAAACGCCAAACTCATAGCTTCCAAGCTTTTTCATGAAAAGAAGAGAATTAACTCATCCCCCAAAAGAATTATTTAACAAAGCTTCTGATGCACATGCTACCCTCAATTCCCAAACCTTTTTTTTCCTCTTCTTCCTATGAAAATTCAGACCCCCCAAAATAGAGAATCATCAACTCATCATATGAAGTGGGAGGAGTGGAGTTGAGGCGTGGCGTGGGGCATATATCCCCATGCAATTTTATTTCTTTTCCCAAATGGAGGAGCAAATGAGCTCTTAGAGAGATGATCTTTTTGCAGTCATGAAACCCTAGAAACCAATAAAAACAACCTGCCTACAGCCATGCAAGTACGAGCCTAAAAATTAACCTAATAATTAAAGCTGGTAATCTTAGTTTGTAATCAGTACTAATTAATCACCACCCTTCATGATTAAAGGCATGGTTTTTAAACTTGCTTTTGTTGCTTAGCATTAGGGCTAGCTATAACAAATTAACGCCAAACACGTATCCACTGTCTACTGCAAAGTACTCTGCAAAGTAACTATTAGGGTTTTCACAATTCGATGCGGAAATTAAAGTTTCACCTCTCACCTTGAAAAGCAGTTTAACATTTGAAATTATACAATTTATTTATCATGACAATGCATATACTATTGCTTAAAAGATTAATTCTTTTAATGTGCTGAATCGAGATAATTAAATTGCTGTAGACTCAATTACGATATGTTAAAATTTCTTAGAGTTTCATCCTATTCATCATGATTCACAGTACCATATCTCTTACATAATCCAACTGTTTTTTTTTCTTCTTTTTTTTTTTTTTTGTTTCTTCCTCCCATCAACTAATTCATACATGTTACTGTCGGTATTAATTGGTCAATAAAAGAGTTTATAACCAAATCTCACTATTTATTCGAAGTCAAGATCAGGAATGATTTGACCCGCAATTATAACAAAATCAAGAATAATTACATGTGATTTGAGATAGCATATTTCTACTAGTAAGGATACTTTAAAAAATGTTAATTCGGTGTATCATAGCTTCATTAGTACATTATTATGTGATGAACTATGACTATGTCACGACTTTTCGTGAAACATCGTGAACAAACTATAATCAAGGGTTTTTTGTAATGTAGCCTAAACGTTATCAAGTACTAATTTGGTGATTAAGTCTTTTTTAAAAAATGAAATGAAATAAAAACTAGCCAAGTCATTATGTCGCAAAACCATGCAAAATGATGCGGTTTTGGTGTTGAAATTTTTTCGTAGTAAGCGAAACCAAAAACCATTCAATCCGGCTAACTTGATGCATGTGCAATTATGCATGGTTTTTGCGTCCGTAAAAATTATTTTCTCTTTAAAAAAAGAAAAAAAAAAAAAAGAAGAAGAAATGTATATAGATAGATGTGGGGTCCGAGTCAGCAGGTAGCCAATGGAGATGTGATATTATGAATGAACCCAATAATGGGTTGGCAGGAATGGGCTTTGTGGGCCAAAAACAGCGGGTAAGAGTCTCAATCTCACACACAGTGTACTTCTTCTTCTTCTACTCAGATGATCGGACGGCTCCCGATGGGCGATTGAGTGTGTGGGAGTTGGTCCCGCCGAGCATCCCTCCACGTGAGCAACCTTCCCTCTATCCAGTCAGCATTTCCTTCCTACCAACTAAGCATCAATTTTCTTTGTAGCGATTTTTTTTTTTTTTTTTTTCATTCAAATGGATTTTCGATTTTTGGCCCCATCAAATCCTAATAAGATGAACCATCACTTTCACACCGGCTTCTAAAATTGCTCAGGGTGGTGGTAACCAACTTTAATCTACTAGTACTATATGTTATCAAGGATTTTTAAGATAAGTTTTTTAATCGCCATACTAGTTTTATAACTTATACAGTGTTTGACGTGTTATCTTCAGACACTGTTATATGTATTTACACACTGTAAAATTGAACCCGCAAACTTTTTACAATGTATTTAATGTTCTTGATTACTAGTTACAAAGTGCATATAGCTCTCCTAACTCTTGAATGTACGTCTATAGTAACATTCTAAGTTGAGTGGAGAAGTGTGATTTTTTTGTTCACAAATGTGGAGTAACATTCAATATTTACTTTTTTTTATATATACAATTCTTTCAATATTTATTTTTTTTTATATACAATTCTTACAAACACCTAAACTATTACATGTGTTAGTGTGAGGGATGGGATTTACTACTAACATAGTTTAGCGAAGGACGACTCCACGCCTGCAACGCCTCTCTTTCCGCGTGTTCTTACCGTGAGGTTTCGAACCTGGAACCTCCGGATTGAATGTCTAACCCTCATCCAAAATCCATAAGTCAAACATGGAGTAAAAAATAGAGGATCAGGTTTTGGCAACGTCGGTTTGCATTAGTCCCCACCCAAACCCCTATTAATTGTCACTTGTTTTCTACGCTGCCCAATTTGCCATTAAATAAGCCAATTCAAACTATAATTCTCAACGCCAATTTAATCAAAAAGAAAAAAACAATTACACCAATAACAATAATAACTAACTACAGCATCTTTATATTAATAAAATACACGATGCATTTAAATAAAATTTGTATAATGATTAAATACCAAATAAAATAATGGCTTTGCAGACTTTGAGCTTATGATTTGAGAATGACTCATGGTAGAGAGAGAGGCATTAACTTTCTCTTCTCTTTGGTCACATGCATTTTTCCATTTTCCATTTTCTTAAATTTCAAACCCCTCAAAACCTCCTATATATATCCCCCTCTTCCTTCTCCATTTCCATCATTCAGTTCAACTCAAAAAACAATTTCTCTCATCTTTTGTTCTATACTACTCTCACAAAACACAACACACACACAAAAAAACAAAAAAAAAAAAAACACTTACCAAACTCCTTCTGATCAAATTCCAAATTCACACAGAAATGTTTAACTTCAATTTCATGGATCCTGATTTCTTCTCAAGAAGATGTGTTTGGGTGAATGGACCTGTGATTGTTGGAGCAGGTCCATCTGGGCTGGCTGTTGGAGCTTGCCTGAAAGAAAAGGGTATTCCTTTTGTCATCTTGGAAAAGGCTGATTGCATTGCTTCCTTGTGGCAAAAACGTACTTATGATCGCCTCAAGCTTCATCTCCCAAAGCAATTCTGCCAGCTTCCCAATTTCCCTTTCCCTGATCATTACCCCGAGTACCCATCCAAGAAACAGTTCATTGACTACCTCGAATCATATGCCAACCATTTCGACATCAAGCCTCAGTTCAACGAATGTGTTCAATCTGCTAAGTACGATGAGGCTTGCAAACTGTGGAGGGTCAAAACCGTTGCCGGAAACGGCGCCGAGGTTGAGTATATTTGCCAGTGGATTGTTGTCGCAACAGGGGAAAATGCAGAGCGTGTTGTCCCTGAAATCGACGGCCTAAAGGAATTCTGTGGAGAAGTTCTTCACGCCAGTGATTACAAATCAGGTGAAAAATACAAAGGAAAGAAAGTTCTCGTTGTTGGTTGCGGTAATTCCGGCATGGAAGTCTCTCTAGATCTCTGCAACTTCGATGCTCATCCTGCCATGGTTGTTCGTAGCTCGGTAAGTTTTTTTTTACAGTTTCAATCAATTAATATTCAATATTATTTTGATCTGAAATGTTCATTTCAGTATTTCAGCATCTGACCTTATTTATTTTTTTCCTATATTTCAGGTTCATGTCTTGCCTAGAGAAATTTGCGGCAGATCAACATACGAGTTAGCCATGTTCATGCTAAAATGGCTACCCCTTTGGCTGGTTGACAAAATCTTGTTGATTTTGACATGGTTCATCCTCGGAAGCATTGAGAAATATGGTCTGAAAAGACCATCAGTTGGTCCTTTGCAACTCAAGAACCAAAGAGGAAAAACCCCTGTTTTGGACATTGGTGCCTTGGAAAAAATCAGGGCAGGAGAAATCGACATCGTCCCAGGAATCAAGAGATTCACTTGTGGGATGGTGGAACTCGTTGATGGTCAAATGCTTGAAGTTGATGCAGTTGTTTTGGCCACTGGATATTGCAGCAACGTTCCCTATTGGTTACAGGTGAGAAAAATGTTCCAAACTAATGTTACATTCAATTAATTTAAGTTCTCAAAAATGTTTCTCCCAAACAATAAAACAGACTGCTAAATTTGTTCTGGGATTTTTTTTGTTTAGCAGGGAAATGATTTCTTCTCAAAGGAAGGGCTCCCAAAATCACCATTCCCAAATGGATGGAAAGGAAAAGATGGATTATATGCAGTTGGGTTCACGAGGAGAGGGCTTGCTGGTGCTTCTGCTGATGCTACTAAAATCGCTAGTGATATTAGCAAAGTTTGGAAGGAAGATTTGAAGCAGAAGAGGCAAAAAGTTCCCACTCACAGACGCAGCATTTCTACGTTTTACTGATTCCCCTGTTTTTCTATTTTTTTCCACCTCTGACCTTTTTAACAAAATTCTTTTATTCCTTTGCCATTTGCAAAAGGGCTAAATACCAAAATATTAGATTAGAGGTAGTGATTTAGTAGTATATTTGTGTAGCAAAAAAAAATATCAAGTAAAAAAAAGACCAAAAAAAAAAATAAAAAAAATTGCAGATAGCATATATAGATTAGCAGCCCTCTCCTGAAAGCCCACTGAATTTTAGTAATGGTTGGGCATTTTGTACACATAAGGATGATGAGGCTACCTTATTATTCTTTTTTCTCCCCTCTCCACATCCATTTTTTTTGTAGTTCTCTTTTTGTAAAAAAAAAAAAAAAAAACTTGATATGTATTATTACAATGAAAATGATATTTGTTCTTCATTTTCTTATTTTTTATTTTTTGATGATTTTCCCCTGCTTTCAGAAGCATTTAATTTGATTATGATACGAACCACTTGTTCCAATCAATCAATGCATTGTAGTATAATGGTACACTGTTTTGACACGAAAATAATTCCATTGGATTTTTAAGTACGAAGCTAAATCAAACAATACGAATGTCCTCTTCAAAGTACACCATCATCTAGTTTTAGCACTTGTCAAAATCGTTGATGCTTTTGGATGGCAACGTTTTTTGATGATAATCAAAATCAAACTTTGCCTTACCCAATTTGAAGTTTAGCTCATAATGAAATTGTTGTTGCAAATTAACGTACTTTTGATCATTCTGTTTTCAATCTGATATAAAAAGGAATAATTATGGTCCGTGATCATCTGATTAAGCATGTTATGTCATTCTCAGTAAAATGACATATTATTTGAAAAAAAAAATTCTAATTTTTTGAGTTTGACTATTCCTTTTTTTTTTTTTGAATAAAATTAAAATAGGGGAAACTCTCTGTTGGTAGCACATGGAGAGGAATTTTGTGGAGAATGGCTTATGGTATAATTATAGGAAAATTCACAGTTAAATCATGTCTGGAAAGCATCCAGGCTAGATTCATTACAGTTCAAAAGTATCTTAAAACCAAAAGGGAATGCTCAAATCATGCATGATGGTATATATGCATGCCTTTTGTTCAGGAACCTAAATCGATTGTAATGATCTAATTGTCGTTTACTTTTGTTATGGGATTTGCGTATCACATATTCACTGGTTCAAGACAAATATCGTTCTAATAACAATTATAACCATAACAAACTTTTGGAATGATTGGTATTGAATTGGATCGAGCTTGTTTTTGTGAAGAAATTTCTGGTTCATAATCGTAATAGGAAGGACTTTATTTCAGATTGGAATCCATCATTTTTCCCACATATGGAACATCCCACATGGTTCTCTTCTCCCATGCCTTGGAATTTAAGTTTAACCGAACGAATTGCGACTTAGTATTTGACTATTTTACTGGGTTATTCTACTTTATACACGTTCAGAGTAGGACATCAAATTCTTCTAGAAGATCAACACTGACTGCTTCTATGTTCATGGTTTTTTTTTTTTTTTGCAACATCAAACCTCGCAATGGCATCATTTGATTCATTTTCAGGTCTTTCATTTTTTATTTAATTTTTTTGTGCTTACGTAAAAACACGATAAGTGCATCTCCGTCCTATTTTAATAATCCATTCTATTGAACTACTGCAATGTAAAGATAAAACAAAAAGGGATCAGTTATAGTATTGCACCAACATCATGAGATGAGTTCTTCAATGAATATTAATTATATGGATATGCGACAAATTCAAATGATTCAATAAATGTAACAACATTATGACTGCAGTGGCTTCTTATTTTTCTTTTTTCACTCGACATCCCAAACTTAGGGTAGCAGAGATCACAAATTCATCACATGGGATGGTCACATTCCCCTTCTTGCTATCAGTAAACATTGTCTCCCAATTTGAGAATCCCTATTTTTATGTGGTTGATTTTGAGTTGAAATCGCTGACAAAGTTGAACCCCCGAAAAAATTAGAAAAAAAAAACCAAAAAAAAGAGAGAGAAGAGGCCACATTCGGTTTAAATTTTTACAATTTTAATGCTACCTACTGTAAGTATTGTTCGAAATAGGGCACTTAAATGCAAAGTTATGTTACTTGGAATTTCTGGGATCACAAAAAATGAACTTGAGAACATGAAATTAAGATCTCTCGACACAATCCGGCTCCTATATGCCCTTTTTTAATGCTTCCGTTGAGATCTGAAGTCTTGCACCGGCGATTATAACACGTCTCGTATATTGTTGGTGAAATATAATTCTAGAACGGATTAAGTCGATGCTTATTTTTTAGTAAGTTGTAAGTTCCTTAATCATTAAACTATTATGGTCTTTACCACTTCTATTCGATGAATAATCAACAAGACAAAAGACACTTTACGTAAGTTTAGATAATGTTGCAATTTTTTGAGCAAAAACCCGAAAATGAAGAGGTAAGAAAATGACACAAACCATAGGCCCTTCAGCTGGACACGCCGCAAATGGTTCCATGTTGTTGCCGCTTCCGCTGCTTGTAAAGTTGGATCAAACGGGGCCCTTCCAGTAAATTGGACTTGATTGGCCCAATCCAATCCCTTATGTTCCACCATGCAACTCCAAATTCAGTAATGAAAAATGGGATGGGCTTGGCAAAATGTCTATTTTCCGTCATATTGCTGCCATCGTAAGGGGCTATGAACAAAAAGAGTACACTGTAAATTCGATAGACCCCTTTTGTTTTTAGTAATGTCTTGCCTAGAATCAAAACTCTTTTAAGTTATCAGTGAGATGTAAATACTTCCCATATCAAGCGTAGGGGGAATGAAGTTGGGGATTCCCTAGCTAAATTAGGTCTATCGTTACAGTTAGAGTTAAATATTTTGGCAAACTTTTCGAGCGACTGTCTAAGAAAATTAGCTGTTGATTGTCCGTCCTCGCCTAGAGGAACTTATCCTTTGTTCTGAGCATTAACGCTCCCTTAGTAATGAAAAAAAAAAAAAAAAGAATTCAGGCACCCTTAATCATTGGTCGTAAATACAAACGCTATTGTATAAATATAAAATAGAGCAATTTTAAAATTATCCAACCATAAATATTCACCCAAAAAAATACTTTTAAAATATTTTAAAATGCCCCATCTTAATGTTTTATTCTTATTTAAGGGTAATGAATGGGAAATGTTAGCTTTGTGTGCTAATTTGGATTTTTATTAACCATAACCTCAGTTTTTTCATAATTTTATACCAAATCCTACGTAGTTCTTTCGAAATTCAAAAATATAATGTTGAATGAATTGGAACCCAAAAATTGTTAGACAAAAATTTTTAGATTTTAAGATTTCGATTTGGTTCATACTTCTTAAACACTTTTAGTGGGGGCACATGGTTCAAAATTTTCAATAGAAAGCACATTATCGTATTTGGGGTTAATAACAATAGATTATAGGATTGATCTTTTTTTGTTTGGTTCAATTATGTAATATATATTATCGTGTTTGATGTTGTTTGGTTCAAATTGATATCAGCAATATGAAGTAGGTAAAAATCCAAATTAACAATTGTGCAATCATAGTTTTCATTAATCCACAAATAAAATGGTAAAAATCCCTTTATACTCCCTTCATCCCAATTCAATAGTACGCCTTTCTATTTTAGGGTATCCTACTAAATAGGTTTGATTTTTATATTTAGAATTTATTTTTTAAACAAAAAAAACATACTAGATGGTTTAGTGGTAAAATCACTCTTATTCCAAGAGTAGGTCATGAATTCAATCTTATCACCTCAACAAAAAGTGAGGGGTTGACTCACATCTTGCCTAATAACACCTCTAGGGACTTGTTATGAATAACCCACTAATAAACTCCTGATTTTACATCCGACCTTATCACTTGGACTTGCTTAGGGTATAATAATGAGGAGCGGAGTATTTTTTTGAGATTATTACTCAATTATTCAACGTTTTAGATGATCAATTAAACCATGGGGCCGTTTTTGATATTAACCCATAAACAAAAGGCTAAAAAGGTAAAACTAACGTGATTGGAGCAACCCACCCGTGTCCTCCTGCTCCCCCGTGCCCGGAGCTTAGATGAAACATAAAGAGGTGCAAACGACGGGAAAACGCCACCGTCCACAGTCGTGTCATGGCAGGCGCGTCTCTTCTACTCGCTTCTCCGCGATGCTTCTTAAACCTAGCCTTTACCCCTCAACATCATTGTTTCCTCCTCCCCAATTCTTCCGCATTTTCCCGTGGCAGTTCTGATAAATTATTCAGGAACCAATCAAGAATGGGCTATCATGGGTCACCCGGACGGTTACGGGCAGTCACGGTTCAGGCCATGACACCTTCTTTCGGTTCTCGATTGGAGGAGACCGTGAAAACCACTGTCAGTGAGAATCCTGTCGTGGTTTACTCCAAAACCTGGTGCTCGTACGTATTTCTGGTTCTGAGCAACTCCATTTTGACAATTTTTTATTTCCTTTTGTTTATTGTGAAAATTTTTGATGTGGGGTTCTTGAATTTTGTGTTTAAGGTACTCTTCTGAGGTCAAATCGTTGTTTAAGAAGTTAGGCGTGGAGCCACTGGTTATCGAATTGGACCAAATGGGTATGTTTTGTTATCGTCCCCCCTGCAAGTTTCTTTATCCGATTCAACTCTTAGCTTACTCTTTAGTAATGATAATGAGAATAGAGTGCAGAAAGCTGCTTTTAACTTTAGCTGTTTCGGTGAATTATGGAAGTGGAAGTGTACAGTTACTGGTGATAATCAGGTCATGTTTTGTTTGTTTACCATGGATTTGCCTTGTGTTTGAAAACTGAATCTATTATGCTTAAGGAACATAACATTGTCCTGATTACATATTGGCTTAATAGGTGTAGCTTATTGTAGTAGCATTGTTCAGTGATTTAGTCGTTTAGCTCCCCACTTGTACTTTAAAAAAAAGGGAACCTTGCTGAAGTTCCTGTATCAACAAGAGGACATTTTGCTGAGAAAGATGATATATTTGTTGGATTAAATACTGTTCTTCGTTGTCACAATATAATGCGACTAACGGAACTGCTAAGTTGGTGTAGTCCGTATCTTAATCAGGAGTAATTATACTTCGGTGTGAGGTGCATTGTATTGGAGATTCTGATGGGTTTGGGTTTTGTTTAATGTATAGTTTGTTGCCTTCGTGTGATTTGGGGGAAGGAAATTGTAAAGAAACCTAAAATGTCCAGGTCAGAATAAGGGGAATGAAGAGGAGATAAGTTACTCCTAGTAAGTTACTTCTTCATGTGCTTGTTAGCCTCTTCTTAAAGTGGTCCGATAATAGTGTTAGAACTTATAGTGTTCTGCTTTGAAACAAACTTGAATCTTTTGCGCTCAAAATATTTGGATATTAAAGGACATTTCTTGCTTCAGGTCCTCAAGGTCCACAGCTGCAGAAGGTGCTTGAAAGGCTTACGGGACAGCATACTGTTCCGAATGTATTCATAGGTCTGCTCTTCTTACTGTGCTCTCTAACTTCACACAATACAAGACTGGATTTAGGACTTTTAATTGGAGCTTTGAATGGTTCTTCAAGGATCTTAATAGTAAATAGTTGAGTGTCTGAGACTTGTATAAAAGGTGCACAGTTTATAGTATGTTAAGTTGTTGATACTAAGGATAGAATGCTAAAACAAGTCCATTTCTAAGTGGTCTGATAATAGTGTAGCTGATTTCTGCTTCAAAGTCAAAGGATGTCCAGCAGGACTAGCACTTAGAAAAGAGAATTTAGAAGTTTTTTTTTTTTTTTTTCTTGATCCGACAAGTCTTTGGTCAATAGATTGTTCGTATCTCACCAAGAACTACTCTTTTTCAGGGGGCCAACATATCGGTGGTTGTACAGGTATGCTAAGTTTGTCTGTTGGTGTTTATAATGATGTTCTTAACTTTTTGTTCTTCTGTTAGATGTAATAATAAGGTCTGATGTGGTTATAGCTGTATACATGCTCATAAGTATGCGCTTTATGATAGAATGATCCTCATGAAACCTTTCTCTATAAACAACAACTCCAGCACAAATTTAGGAGGCATCAGCTGATTATTATCATTATTTGTTGACTCTGTCTTTGAAATTATTATGAGGTTGATAATTCTACTTCCAATTTTCTTAAACAACTATTGGGCCACACTTAAATCAGCTGAAAGTTGCTGAAATGATAATTAGTGTGGAATATGTAAAGCCATAGTCTCTTAGATAATTAGGACTGGTAGACTTTTTTTTTTTTTTTTATCTGTTTCAGTTTAAAGGGTTTATCAGCTGCAGTTTGTATTGTGCAATGTGGTTGAATTGTTGCATGTTTATATCGATTGCTATCTGGTACTTTTATGGTGGACGATCACCCAATTCACGTTGAGAGATGACATAAAAAGAAAGGCTTGATTTTCGGAATGTTGTTTCTCTGATACAGATACTGTTAAGCTCCACCGAAAAGGAGAACTAGAACCTTTGTTATCAAAAGCTGGAGCTGTAAAGAGAGAGGGCTAGCCACAGGATCATCTTCCTGACATTGTTTGACTTGAGGCATCTGATTGCATTCGGCATCTTCCAGTACAAAACACATATGTTTCTTCTTTCTTGGTAGATAAATAGTAGTACTTGATGTTCGTCAATAACTTAATCCTTCAAACTCAGATTACGGTCCTGCAGAGACCTCTGAAGTTGTAATGTTGATACTTTTTTTCTTTTTCTTTTTTCCTTCTTCTCCTGTTTATGCACTACTTTTTGGTAGCGGAAAAAGCACAAACTCATGCAAACTTTTTTTTTTTCTAAATTGTGTTTATAAACTTTATAAGATCTTTGCCTAACAAAATAAAAAAAAAAAAAACTGTAAATTTTGGTTCGTAAATAAAATGGAAGAAACAAAATCAGGCCCAAAATCGCATGTAAATGTGTCTGTGTGTGATGTGATATCGTGGCTAAATGATGATCATGCAAACAAACCCGAACCGAAATGGAAATTGCTATCTGGGTCGGCACAGGGCCACAACGAAACTGCGAATGAATTCTCCAATGGCCGCTTCGGCAGCTCATCAATTTTCGTATTTTGTGATCGGCTCTGCCAACATCAATCCCCATTTAGCGGGCTTCAGATTTTCGCGCCATATCAAGAGTTCATTTTATACTAACGTCTGCTCAAGACGATGGCGTGGAGTCGGATTCCAACGCCGACGTCTTTGTCCGGTTATTTGTTCGGCCTCCGATAAGCCCACTCCCTCGGAAATCAGGTCATTTCTCTCTTCACTTCTTCAATGGCTTCCGCTCTTAATTTTGAATTTTGTGCGAAATGATTGGTGCAAACTGAAAATTGCCACATGACATCTTCATAAGAAATGTGAACCTTTGCTCTTGAGTTACAATTCTTTGTGAATTTCAACTATGGTGATAGATTTAGACACTAGCTTGCGTGTAGTTAGGGCATATTTCTCTTTATTTTTCATAGTGAGGGGTTGAATTGATCAAAGGCGAATATATGATGAACACTTACTGCTATTTATTTTGAACTTTACACTTATTTTCTGTATTTCATTCACACATTCACTTGTAAACCTAACTTTCAGTGTTCAATCCAATGCTTTCTGTATTCAGGTTCTGTTTAACGAATGAAGCCACCTTGTAATCATCATTTTATTTGTTATATTCAGTTCTTCAGCCAAGATACGGAGTGAAGTTCTCTCCCCTTTTCGATCTGTTCGGATGTTCTTTTATGTTGCCTTCATTGCTAGCGGTGGTCTTGGTGGATTCATTGCTGCCACTCAATTGATTGCTGCTCTTTCTAATCCATCAAGAGCCAACGATGTCCCTGAGATTGCTAAAGGTCTGGCCATAGACCTTGGTGCTGTTGCAGTTTTTGCATTCCTTTATTACAGAGAGAACACGGCAAAAAACGCTCAATTGGCCAAACTCTCCAGGGAGGAAAGCCTTTCAGCTCTCAGGATTCGTGTGGATCAGAAGAGAGTTCTTCCAGTTAGTGCATTTAGAGGAGCTGCCCGTCTTGTTATCCTTGCTGGGCCAGAATCTTTCATTTTAGAGTCTTTCAGAAGTAGCGAACCTTTTACTGAATCCCTTCTTGAAAGGGCTGTACTTGTAGTGCCCTTTGTCACAGATGGTAATTTACCCAGCTTTGAGTTTGATGAAAGTGAGGAGCTGAAGGAGGTAACTGCAAAGAGGAGAAGACTTTGGCAGCTGGCTCCAGTTTATGCCAACGAATGGTCTTCGTAAGTGAGCAGCTCTTAACCTTTATTTGGGTGATTTTGTACATAGCATGACAGTAAACAGCAATGATAGTGAGAATGAAAAAAAATAGTGAAAACTCATAGTGACTGATGAGTAAGGGGCATCAATGTAACTTTTTGGGAAGAATAAAACTTTTAACGGGAAAGTACCGAAAAAATAGGGGGAGTTAGTATATGCCACATCAGTCACTATTCTTTTTCACTATTTATTTTCACTAAATATATCATTTTCCGACAGTAAAAATGTGGATCAGAAATAGAACTAATGATGTAATGTCTCACTTCCTTGTTTATTTGATAATAGGTGGTTGGATGATCAAAAGAAACTTGCTGGTGTCTCCTCTGAATCTCCTGTGTGAGTATCTTGTGATCATCAAATTTTAATCTTTGTATTATGCACGCACTAGTTTATTGCTCTTCTTCAATCGTGAAATGAAGTTTGGCAAAGAAGTTGGTTGTGCAAATTTAAGAACTAGTTCAAAACTAAACTGTTTTGTGTTTTGATTCAAAGGTATCTCTCTCTTCGGATGGATGGGCGTGTTCGTGGAAGTGGTGTCGGTTACCCTCCATGGAATGCATTTGTTGCGCAACTTCCCCCGTTGAAAGGATTGTGGTCAGGCCTCCTGGATGGCATGGATGGAAGAGTTCTTTGATGAATGTGATTTCTGGGCAGCACACAACTTACCTCAGTTCATTTCTCCCCTTCATATGTCTCAGGGTTTTGGCTACAATTTAGGTATCAGTATGTAACTTTCCCATACATTTTATTTATTCTTTTCCACCTGTATTACAATGCAACACAAATACGGCTCTCCATATTGCAAAGCACGATGCTAGTTTATTGGCTCAATGGTCTCTTTTTTTGCTAAATGCACTATGGTTTTTTGATTGTATCATATCCTTAGTGGTGCTGATGTGTGTATATTGCCACAAGATTAGAGTTTTGCAAAAACCGTGGATGTTGAAATTCTAGAAGTTCCATTCAGATATGTTGAATGTCGTTGCTTGGTCTTGGAATTAATAAGGCGAGCTTATTTGTTCTGAAGAAACAAGTTATTGTTTATGCAAACCACAGTTTTCTACTCTTGTTTTGCGTTCATTTTAGAGAAAAGTTTGCACTCTTCGGAATTTAAAGTTCCATCATGCACTAGGGTGAATTGTTTTCATTCCCTCTGGTTTGTAAGGATCCTAGATGTTTAAAGGCACAGTAGTTGCTATTAGCTAACCTTAACCTTGTCTTTCTCCAGAACAAGGAATTTCGAATTTTTGCATTTATTATTCCCACATGGTGGATGTCACTTTACTTCTGTTGAATCTTAATGTATCATTGGACTCCTTTGCATCGTAAATATGCTTCGATTATCATAGTCGTTAAAAGATGCATAGAATCGGGAACCTTTTTGTGCAAATTGGAGTATCTGTATCTCGACATATAAAGAAAACTTGGAACTTCCTATGGCCTTGTTGCTTGATTCACACTTGGCAGATATATACTTGATCCTCAATTGTTTGCAATGGTTTTGTTTTCAATTCAACATAACATGATTGTGGAGCGAAAGGAGGGCTAAGCACTAGGTGAATGTACATAGAATATGGATTAGGAAGAAGTAACTTCGTCAAGTATGGAAGCACATTGGACAGGAAGCTATATAAGTAGAAGATTCTCAACAAATTACAAGGATTGTTCAACACAAAATCAGGGACATCTTATGCGACTTCTTCGACTTCGTCCAATGCATAATTGTTGGTAGATACATTTGAGTAGTTCACTTTGCTAAACCTCACAACAACTGGGTAGCGAGTCTTGGGATCCTGCCACATTTAAACAACCACCTCAGTCACCACAAAATGCAGAAGCCATGTTTGAGGTAAGCAAAAATCTGTCTGCAGTTATTTACCTGATCAACTGCAACAACTGATCCCACATCCTTGTACCAGTATGATTCCTTCCTCAGAATTCTTACCTGCAGTTCATGAAACATTAGCATCTTACCAAGTCACTTGTCCCCTTAAAATCTTTGGATAAATGTTCTACACAGCTGTGAGAAATCTCTTTTGAACTATCTTTTGTGATTTGTTTCCTAGTATTTTACTAAGTACTGTTACTTATCCGATGTACTTTTTTACATTCTTAAAACAAAACTCAAACACAATCCATCCAAACCAACATGTTAATGGTTTGTTCTTCCATTCGTGTGTACCAAAAATAAGCATGAACGGAAGATGCTAGCTTTACCACAGCACTACAGCAGGATAGTAACATGATTTCATCACATCTTTATAAAAAAGCATGTACAAATTACATCAAAAAGGGGGCTTTGTTTTTTTAGTACTACTGACCTTTGCTCCTCTCTTGGGTCCAACCGGCGGCGGCTTGGGGGCGGCCTTAGGAGCTTCTTCAGTTGCGGTGGTGGTCTCAGCTGGGGCGGCGGCAGCTTCATCGGCGGCGCGTACAACAAGCCTCAAATTACTGTTGGTGGCAGGATTCTTGGAATGGAAGAAGAGCATGCCACTCTTGGAAGTTGTACTTGTGTTTGAGCTGATCACATTTGGTGTCAAACCAAAACCTAATGCAGCAGAAGCCATGCTGCAGCTCGCCATTTTTTGCTTTGAAGTTCTTCTCTTTTTTGAGCTTCTGTAGTAAATTAATGGAAACTTGTGTTTGATAATGTGTAGGAGAAAAAGATCAATAGAATAAGCAAAAAGCCAAGAAGTAAGACCTCTGAGGCTTTCAATTATTCGGATATCTATTTCCTGGATGCTGATCAATTGAGAAAAGCTCTGTCATTCTCCCAACCATTGAGATTCCGCCACCTGTTTCCCGTTATCTCTTATTTAGGATAATGTCACCCCCACAAATCCTTCCTCTATTACCATTTTTTTTTTTCTTTTCTTCCTCAAAGAACCCCACTTTTTTGTTTTTCTTTTTTTCTGGAGAAAAAAAACAGGAAAAAAGCTGAAATGTCTCCTGTATATGCCATCATTATTTCGGAAAGTGCCATTTATGAAGGTTTTGAAGAAATGAAAATCTCCAATCAACTTCAGTTGCGACACTACTGTTTGTGCATATTACCCTCTCTATTTCGTTTTAAAATTGTGGTTCACAAATAGGACCTTACGTATTTGTTTAAAGGAATGCAATGATAACTAGTCAACTACAAAACATTAGGTTGAGACCTTCATCGAGTGATAATTAAAATTGTCAAAATGATACAAATAATGTATTTTAGTTTTTATCGACGTCTTCAGTAGATTTATTCAGGAGACGAAAAGATTAATGCCAATAATTTTCCCGAAAATAAGTACTTGTTGATTTGGACATTGATATCGACATTGATAAATGAAATATTATTTCAAAACAACAAGATTTTCAATATGCACTAAAAAATTGAATGTTAAGCGCTTTTAATTGAATTTTGGATAATGTCTAGGTTTTTAGTTGCATTGTAAAAAATCGACGATCAAGTAGAAGAAGATTGAGTGCATTATATCGAAGTTCAGTTCGTAATGATTGTCAAATTGGCCTGGAAGGTGGACATCGTAATTCACCATGTTACGTGTTTTATTCTATGTTTTGAAAACCGGACCGGAACGTGAATCGGTACCTTAAGTAGTTTATTGGTTCATCGGTTCAACCGATTTAGACCGATTTCTAAAACCGATAAAAACTGGCTATAATAATATTTAAAAAATAATTTATTTTTAAAATTCCGATTAATCGGTACTGATTCCCAGTCAAACCACGGTTTTATCCGGGTTTGACCGAGTTTGACCAATTTTTAATTCTACCGGTTATTAATTGAAATCGGACCGAAAAGACCATCCATCTCAGTCGAACCGGTTCGACCGTCCCCATCCGGTTCGGTTTTCAAAATACAGGTTTTATTTGGCCATGTTGAGATTTCGTGTGTTTTTTTAAAAAAAAAAAAACCAAAAAAGTACATGATTATAAATATATTTTCTTACAAAACACAAAAATTATCTATTTATTATGTAAAGTATATTAAAATAATTAACGTGACAAATGAAATTTATTTGTTACTTAACCATATAAGTGTGAAAAAAAAAATAATATATTTTGATTGTCATTGCCTTTCTCATTGCTAATAATTTAGATATATCAATTAATATATTATTTAGTGTTTTCAAACAATGGATTTAATTTTTTTTCCTAATTAATTTTAGCTAAGAACTAAAAATAATTGAGAAAATTACGAATGCAACAAATAAGAAATTTGAATGCGTCATCGACTATGATGTCAGAGATACTGAATCGACAAAGAAGTGGACGAATCAACGGTCTGTCTAAACTCCAAAGTTCAAACAGAAACCTTTGCTTGAATTGTTTTGGTCAAACTAGCAGCTCCTTCGTTAGTCAAGACTATAGACATGAATTAATAAATCCATAAATAGGAGTACCGTTAGATTAAACAACCTCTACCTTGGTGTACAAGCAGCTAACTTCGCTGTAGAATGCCTTGAACAGGGTGAGTTTCAAGATCGATCTCTTGATCCAAATTAAAACTTAATTAAAGTAATTTGATTAATGTGGAGTTTCAATATTCAGCAGCAGTTTTGTTTATACAGATTTGGCGGTACATTTCATCATTTTTTAAAATAATTTTTTGTCATGCGGGTTGGCGTTGTGAATGTTTGACTGTGGCCCTTCGGAGTCAGGTCTACAAGGTGGTCAGATCTTCAACTTGGTTTAGTGTACTTCCGAGTGCTCAAGACTTGAGAGGCCACTTTATAAAAATCAGATCACAGGAATGAGTCTCTCCCGTTTGCAAGCATGATAGCTTTCATCATGATAAAGGCCTCACAATCTTCAGTGAGTTGTTTTTTCTAAAGTTGTACCAGAGACTTCATCACGGTCATAAGCATAAGCATTCATCACGCCAAATTCTTGAATAAAAGCCTCAGAGAATTCATCGAATTGAATTCGCCATGAATTCATCAAACTGACTTCACTCCGTCAAACCACCTCTTAGCTCTGCCATCCAAATACCCGCTTAATTACCTCGACTTGACCATACTCAGGGAAGCAATTATAGGAGAAATACTTCCGGCAATCCTTTAAACAGCCATGAGGGTTTTCTCCTGTAAAATCGATGGCTGAATCTGTCGCCGTAAGCTGATCACCGTCATCGTAAATTTCAAAGCCAGTGTTCGCCTGAGATTGCGCAGTTGTCACCACTCCCAGCCGAGAATTGGAAGCTCTGATAACCATGTTATCACATACAGAACCTTAGGTTTCTCGGAATTGGAGAAAAGAGAAGATTAGAGGTAGAAGCAGGAGAAAGAAATTCATTCATTTTCATCGACAATTCCCACGGAAGAGAGACGGTAACCGCCTAACTATAACATAATTGCAGTTCTAGTCCTATACTTTCAATCAATTCTATTCGAATCCCTCATTCGGTTCCATGACACAAATGCTTCAGAAAAGAAAGTCCAATCCAACGGTAACGTTTTAACTATATACACTTACTAGTGTAACACTCGTGCACTGCACGGTGATTTTTAGATATCATCATAGTAAATTTGAAATGAAAAAAATTATGCATAAAATGTCTCAAATTAATTCTATATATAAAATGTGAGCTACTAAAGTAATAAACTATATATATAAGTAAAAAATTGTTTTGGTGACTGACGTTTTCACGCGTAATGGTAAATATTTTGCAACTCACACGTTGTTCTGGACTGGGGATGGTGATAGCAAATTGGTTAATCGACTTTGATGAAATTTCCGAAGGATGACTTTGGTAGAGGAAGAAGCATAGGGGCAAAGAAGTACTTTGAAATTACTGGGACATAAAATATAAAAAATAAAAAATAATTAGTTTTGTTTTTGTTGATACGATGACGTTTGAATCCTTTTAAAGCGATTGAAGGAGTTTCAATGGACAAAAGCTCTGTTCTCTTTTAATTATATGGGTAGTTTGAGATTTTATCAGAATTTGAAAATAAAATATGCATTCAATTGAAGCATTGTGATTGAAGGATGGGATTCATTGGTTTGTAATTGACGGAGGCTGGCGGAGGGAGGGAAGGAGAATTTTCCGGTGGTGAAATCATTAAAACTAAAGAACCAGAGATTAAAAGACGGAACCCAGAAAAAACGCTTTTATCTTTTAAACCTGGAAATAACGACCCAAAATACGAACACAAAATTTAAGCACAAAGTAATAATCAACCAAACCTAATCAAAATTAACTTCTTCAGTTTACAGGTTAATTAACAAAATTGGAAGAATAATTTGATGTATTAGCATCAGTTCACAATCTGTTTGAAGTTTGGATGATGAAAAGTGAGTTTATAGAATTATTCTCAAACTGAGACTTTGCAAACTTTGCAAATTCCAGGGTCAAAAGACTATATTTTATCATAATTCGAAAATAAAGGAGAGAACTCATCCAAACTGATTTATAATTGTAACTGATTGAACCAAAACTAAATGTTTAAAAAGAATTCGAAAATAAAGTATGTGTTAAATCGAAGTTCACTGCTGTTGATACTGTCAATAGAAATGGTATTCGTAAAACGCAAATGGATTTTTGAAGTTAATGTCAATTTTTGCTGGAACATTTTTGCGGACAAATCAACAATTGACTTAGCAATTTCGAAGGATTATTGGCAAAATTAATTTCATGGATATATTTTCCCTTTTTTGTTTGACAAAAAAAAAAAGATAACTCAGAAAAACCGATTTATAATTGTAATTATTTGAACCAAAACTAAATATTGTCTCAGAATTTGGAAAAAATGTATGTATTAAAATTGAAGTTCACTACTTTCGGTCAATAGAGATGATAATTGTAAAACGCAAATAATGATCGTAAAAACGTACAAATAGGAAATTTTTTTAAACTTATTTTAACAAATAAAAAACGAATCAATGGTACTTGTTATAGATCTCACGCATATAAAAAGAAATGGACATAAAAATCCTTAAAGTAAATATATTATAACAATATCAATACTTACAATCAATTAAGGAAGCATAATCAGGAGTGATACGTTGAGTGACATGCTTGTTTTTGTCTCCAACATGAACAGAAATCGATGATCCATCAGGCTGATCTACATAAATGTCGAAATAAGAGAGGCATACAATCAAATGAAAGAAATGATTAAACAAATTAAAAATATATATACATTTGTATTAAAAATAATATCAACATACTTACTATTATTGTATTCGGCCAATGGAGATCTTGAAACTTGTTTGAGAGACCGCGGTTCCACAGAGAGTTGATTCGTAAGTTTGTTTTCTTATGAGTGAGGGGGCCATTTTCATCACCGATGTGATTTTTATTAGACAAGATTGGAGTTTTCCTTCTTTTTTTTTTTTTTTTTTCTCTTGCTTCCTCAGATGGAAATGGCTCCATATGAGAGGGGGCGGGGGGAGGGGGGAAGGCTTAACCACCGAAAGAAACTAGTTGTATTTTTTTTTACTATGGTCCAATCCACCGAATGATTCAGTCAAAATTCTTAACCGGTAGATGATAAAAGACAACTCTCACCGCAAGATTAAATACTAGGTAACATATAATAATATAGGGATTATATCACCGGATAATTTTTTTAGTATTTGGCAAGTAATTGCAACTAAATTATTATACTTATCTCATTTCTTTCTAGTCCTTTTTTTTTTTCCTTAAATCGATCAACTCTTTAAATTAAAATATATTTAATCCACTTCTTCAGAGTACTTACCAACGTATAAAAAAAATTTTAAAAAAAAAGGAAAGAGAAGAAAAGCAATGCATCAATTTAACATTCTGACATTTAATTTAAACTTTTTATGGTTTCTTTATGTTTGTGCTGCACTTCTTAAATTTGAGCGAATATTGATGAAAAACATTAACAGTATAACTTAAAAAAAGAATTTATAGTTCTCTTTGTAAAATATTTAAAGAATAAATATCCAAGCACGAACTATGTTATCTTCAACTTTTTTCTGTTCGTCTAGCAAGTCCAGATCTAGGAAGAATGAAGTTTTCGTTTTTAAATCGGCTATATTTTTATAAGGAATATAAAAACCTGTTATTCCTTTAGAAAGAATTTTCAAAGTTTCAAATTCTTAATTTAGTATTTATCTTTAAATTTGGTTTTGTTACAATGTTTCTCACCCTACGGTCATTGTTTATGTCTTAAATTTTGACTAGATGATTGGCCCAGACAGATGCCGGGACGCCCCCTCTAAATTACTATTTTATTAAAATCTAATTGAATTACTATTTTTTGAGGAATTAATTTGGCGTATATATCATTTATGCTACGGTTTGGGGCTTAAAAAATATATCTATAAATCTGAGGTTATAAGGAAATAATAAATAATTAGTTTATAAGTCATTATTCTTAATTGCTGGATTTAGGTATTTTTATTTTTTGTTTATATTAAACTTGCAAAACTGTACGATTGGACATTTGAATTTGAATTAATATGTCCATTCGTTTAAAATGTAACTGATCCTTATTTGTAGAATTTTTTCATTGGCATGGGTTACATCTAAAACATGTGTTTTTTTTTAAAAAAAAAAATTATATAACTTCTAATTAAAAGAGACTTACACGTGGCAAAAAGACTTTTGAAATCTGAAATATATGATGCATTGGAGCCAAAACAGATGCATACTTAGTTGCCACATACGCTTCATGTCTTCTGCTTTAATAGGGTATATATATATAAAAGGGATTTATTTTTTGTTTATATTAAGCCTGCAAAACTGTACGATTGGACATTTGAATTTGAATTAATATATCCATTCGTTTGAAATGTAACTGATCCTTATTTGTAGAATTTTTTCATTGGCATGGGTTACATCTAAAACATGTGTTTTTTGTTTTAAAAAAAAATTATATAGCTTCTAATTAAAAGAGACTTACACGTGACAAAAAGACTTTTGAAATCTGAAATATAGTGCATAGGAGCCAAAATAGATGCATACTTAGTTGCTACATAAGCTTCATATCTTCTACTTTAATAGGGTAAAAGGGATTGGATAAATTTTGACTGAATGGTTCAGTCAAAATCTAATGACTGGACAATAGAATTTATATATATATATATATAGATATTATTAATGATAGGAACAAAACAAAAGAGGGTTAACAATGATCCCTTTAATTAGGACCTCGTTAGTTTTTCTATAACTTACCTTATCGTGATTATGTTTTCACGCTGTTTAAAAAGTAAAGGCAATGATGAATTTTTATATATAAAAAAAAATAGTATAAGTGATAAGTAAGAAGTAACAAAATAATTTGCACAACGTTTCAGAAAAACAAATGATTTACACGGATTCTTTTTTTGACTTGAAGTTCATGAATATATGTATAAAAATGATCCCTTTTTATTATGACTTCGTTAGTTTATCATAATTATCTTATTATGATTAAGTTTCCAAAAAAAATAGTAGAAGAGATAAGTAAGAAGTAACAAATGATTTGCACAGTACCGTTTCAAAAAAACAAAGGATGCACCTAGTGCGGGAAAAAAAATCAAAAAAATTAAGTGCCAACAGATTTATTGAAAATTTATTATTTAAATGCGTCAATAGTTTCATTAAGTCAACAAATTTGTCTTTTTAATATACCTTACGCTTAGAACTGATCAGAATTAAATAAAACTATAAATGCAACCAAAAGATGTTAAATACAGTGAGTATACTTTTTTTCTTTTTTTTTTAAAGAGTGACTGCTTTTTGAGTGAGTGATTTTTTTTTAATGGAGTTAGTGATACCCTGGCTGAAGGAGACTTTTGTTTAATACTCATGATAAATCACATGGCACAATTTATGTCTTGAAGGAGACTTTTGTTTCGTGTGTGATTGATTCCATTTAATTAAGTTTTTTGTAATCGGCCAGTATTTAAAGTTGTCGACAATGTTTGACCTACGTCATTTAAGTAGGAATAACATGACGTAGATTAAAATAATACAATAATTAAATGGAACACATCTATTTATAGTATTATACTAAGAGAGAAACCACAGAGAGAAAACAAAAAAGAATTCTAAAGGTGCCACATAGGATGAAATCCTATGTGTCATTTTTCTAATTGTTGAGTCAAAAAATATTTACAGCAATTATACTAATAGTCCTTCAAATTTTACGTAAATAAAGTTTTATCAAATGGTATTTAAATCTATAGTTTAAAATAGAAAAATAAAAATTAATTAAATTTAATGGCCGGGATTAATGAACATTAATGCACCAGAATCATCCCCTCCCCAAAAGAATCCCCAAAGTTTTTACTGGACTCATTTTATAATTTCTTTAAAAAAAAATCTCTCTCAATCATGTAAATCAATAGACTACAATTAAAAAAAAAAAATCCAAAAACATGACCTTGTATTTTTCACCAATAAAAAAGAAAAAAAAAGATACAAAACTTGCCTTCAATTATTAATAAAAGGATGGGATTTAACTATAATTAAATGTTATCTTTTGAATTTCAAACTAATGCATTTATTTGTGTAATATCATATTTATCCAAATAAATATAATCTTTTCTTAATAATATCTCAAAAGTTGTTATAAACTTTATCTTTATCACTGAAATTTTAGATAATCAATTATCATCAATCCCAATTTATCTCTATTTATTTTCACTTTTGGATAGTAAAATATACTCCAAAACACCTACTTTACTGATATATTATAAATAAAAATAGTAAAATTCATTTTACACTTTTTATATTTTTTATAATATATATTAAAAAATCCCGCGCATCGCGCGAGTTTAACATCTAGTATTCAAAATAGTAGACATTTTGAAATTATAAATGGTAACAAAAAATTGAACAAAAGGGTACTAATCGATTAAAAAAATAAATTACCTAATTAACATATAACTCATGGTAAATTTATAAAGTAACCATTTTACTTATATATCATTACTGTTTAATGAATTCCAAATGACTAATTGATATGTGTAAGTGAAATCAATTTATTATCAATTGAATGACACATCATCACCCCATCTCCTATCTTTTAATATATATATATATATATATATATATAGGATATATGATTTATTTACAATTGTTGGGCTATCAGCTAACATGTAGTGTAACGCCCTTACCTAAAATTTAATATATTTGAAGAAAAAAGGGTGAAAAGGGAGAATTAGAAGTGGAGGGAGCATATTTCAGATCTATAGAAGGTGAGAAAAGAACCAAAATAATTGGGGGATGAGAGTGAAAGGGGAAGAACAAGGGATTTGAGGGAGAATCAAAATGTCATAGCATTCATGAGGAAAAATTGACTGATTTACTCAAATGTTGACATTCGTTGTCAATTCTACCTTTTTTTTTTTCGATTAGCCAATATTACCCTAAGCTATCCAACCGTTAGCCGATTTTATCCAATTGGCCAATTTCCGTTTAAATTAACGGAATTTTATTAGTTTTAATTATAAAAAAATACCCTAATAGTTTTAAAAATTATAAAAACAACCTTAAAAATTTGTAAAAATAACCAAACAGCCTTTTTACACTTTTTATTTAATTTTTTCTGTTTTCTATTTATTTTTATTATTTCTCGTAACTATAAAAATATATTATATGATCTTTTAAAAAAATTATTTATTTTTAAACACTACTGTGCAAATTTATAGATATGTATATTTGTAACTCATGGTTGATTTACATAAATATATTAATTTTTTAATAATATAACTTGACAATAATGATATTAGTTTTTTTAATTTTTTTTCAATTTAAAGAATAATATTTTTTGACTAAAAACTAATTTTTTACTAAAAAGTAAAAACTCTGTTTGAATTTCCATTGTATAAATTTTCGTCTGATTACTTTGTTTGTTTTTGCTTGTATTAAATGCGAAAACACTGTCCTCATAAAAAGGCGAAAAGACGGACCTATCAACGTTTACCCCCCCAAGTGAGTTATTTTTTCCCTCTCCATTATGACTATACTTCAATGCTTGATCTTTAGAAATTGTGTTCATTTTGGGTGTTCTCTCTTTTTGGTTTTATTTGTTTATTTATTATTTGTTTTTCTGGTGGTTGTGTTAATATAAGGATGACCTTTTTTACCGTGGTGGGTACGAATTGGGAACCACGACTCACGGTTTCATTTTCAACGATGAATGGCTTATGGTAGCCCTTGATCATCCAAGTGGGGAAGTACCTCCAACAAATGTTAGCCTACTCAACTCTCGCCTGCTTGCTGCTTTTTCTGGCGGGAGCGAATCTTCGCGTGAATACTTGCTAAATCTTCTTCCCAACAAGGTACTTAATTGCTGCTGTGAGCGCTATATGTTAGAAACAGTTTACCATGCCATCTAAGGAAAGAAAAAACATTGATTTGACTGTTGTAGTAATTCACATGGACGTATGTGTTTTAGTGCCGCGAACTTCAACTCAAGAAGGGAAGAGAAGCTTCTGCTGCAGAAGCATCCAAGTGGCTGGCGGAGTTTCTGTCCCTTCATCCCGACACGTCTTGCAGTTTTTCACTTTGTATACTGATTGCTGGGTGGGAGGAATCGGTAAGCATCAGAATCCTCTTTTCCATTTGATTTTCCCTACTACTCTTACAAAATTGATCATTGGTTGTCTTTCTGTATGACTTTCGCTGTATAAAGTGAAAGGCAACGGAAGACGGCTTGAAGTTAGAGGCTCATCTGCTGGAACTGGATGTGGTGCAGGTTGCTCTTCTTTAATTCAGAACATGTACGTCTCTTCTCCCTACTTTATTTGTAGCGCGTAAACATGGCCGTGGCCTTCCTATGTTTCTACCAAGTTGCAGCTTGCAGATTTGTTCACCAAGGCCCTTTCTTCCTCAATTTTTAAGTTCTTGTTGTCTAAGATGAGCTTATGGAACGCTCATCTTGAGGAGGGGGTGAAGGAAATGAAAGATTCTGGTTTAATTTCAACTCAGACAGCTCAGCTTACTTGGATTAATCTACAACAAGACTTTCCTCTTTCTCCTGATCTTAGCAACAGACCTTGGCGGGAAGAAGAGTTTGAATTGAAGAGCAGCAACCGATCGATCTTAAGTCGGTTACAGGATTGAATGACTAGGATTAATTCTGCAAATTAAGTCGGTTTAGTAAAGTTACTTAGCTGGCGTATTCTAGAAGATTGAATGTATATATATAGAAATGATGATTTGTAAATACGGTTATGTTGAATGATAATCCAAGTTTCAAGTTTCCAGAATATTTTTCTTCGTTTCCGATGAACATAATCTGTAAATTCATGAGGAAGACACAGAGAATTTATACGAAATGTTACAAAGTCTATCTAAACATTTCATTTTATAGTTTTTCTACCGGTCCGACTTTAAAAGCCGCTCCTCCTGGTATCTTGTGAGCAACATCCTCATCAACCCCCATTCTTGTGATCAATCTTCCGAGCTCTAAAGGTGGCAGTCACACGTCCATCTCCCACAAAGTCGATTGAACAGCATAATGACCAACGGTGTAGCAGTGATAAGAACGTTTTTCAGCAGACCACTACCAACATGCTTCACATCTGCAGGGTGGGTATGCGCTTGAATCGCAGTAAGCGCAGCTTCAGGGAGAGATGCTAATAATCAATAAAATCACCAAATAGCGCATGAAATTGCGAAAAGAAATAGATTCAGGTAGTTAACCAAAAAAAAAATATAGAAATGAATCGGGTAGTTAGAAGTATAGCAGCTGTAATAATAACTTGAGGGGAAAATACGTGGACTCAATACCAACATAATCAAGAGAAAAAATGAAATATAAAATGAAGCGAGAAAAGCAGTAATACTACTCCATAAGATACAACGAAGAAAAGCAATGATGAAAAGAACATGGAGAAATCACAGAACAGGAGCATATAGAAAACTCCCACTTTGTCAGCAGCAGCTAGCTACGCTATAAGCACATTTGTTAATCTTTTTGGCAGGATTGCAAGATAGGTATGATAAGAGCTGTTACCATGTGCAGCGGTCAAGGGTTGGATCACAGGAACAAGCTGCCACCTTCATGGTGAGAAGATAGGCTACACTATTCATTTCATTTCGGATTTGTTTCTATGGAACTCTAAAGCTTTCATTTTTTTCCCTTTAAATAAGCAACTTTCTGTTCCAATTTTATCTACCCTCCTATCTTAGTTTCTTTTATTGGATTAATTCATCACTTACACTCTCAAAAATTAAATATAGGATATTACAAAAGATGGTCAAGATGACAATATAGTGTATGTGGTGGTGGTGGTTTTCTTTTTTTTTTTTTTTTTTTGGTGTTGGTGAAGGAGCATATGTTACGGAGAAAATGCAAGATAAGAATAACACTTAACAGACCAATGGCTTTGAAATCTCACTCAACGTCCAACTTCCATAACCTCTTGTGCTACATCCATAGCTGTTACACAAAACCAAAGGACGCAAACAACTTTGTCAGACAGATCATATAGTGTTCTCATAAAACACGCTATCGGGGTTGGTCACTATCCAATATTCAAAACAGAGTTTAATCCTCTCATTGAACTAATTAACTAATCAAGGAAACCATTCTCAACTATAGAACTCCAAAAGACAAATAAAAGGCAAACCAATTCACATTTAAGAAAATTGACACCAAGTCCATAGAGCAGCCTCCAAACCATCTTCATTTCAGGCTGAAGATCAAATCATGCACAGAACTCTAGGATATAGTTAGTACATCATCTGATATAGTAGCTGTATAGTTTTTGACACTGTATAGAACTAGTTTTGAGGTGCACTGAACAAGGTGATCAACCCAGGTTTCACGTGTTATGAAATTCTGCTTATAGTAATCTGCTTATATGTGACGATCAAACAGCACTTCACAAAGTATAGTGTATTTAGAGGTTACTACTTAATGTAACACCAGGAATATACTTATCATTTAATAATGATTATAAACAGCACTGCAATGCAAACCTTATAAAAGATATTTTGACAGCACTGTAAATGGAGGTGCCCATTGTTTTGTTAGCTGACAGTACTGACATGAATTACCCAGACTCTCATCATGAATTCTACCGACATGAATTCTTGCAAATGGTTTCATTCAATTCTCATTACAATGCAAGTCAAAAGAGTTTAAGTGAATCTCTACCAAATCAGTGTGAGCACTCATTGAAGAATCAACCTAATAGGAAAAGAGTCTCTTCGAGGCAGTAGTAATCTCTGTCCATCTTACTTCGCCTATAACCTCTCTAAGCTTAACACGATATAATTTCCCAGTCTAGATTGAGAACAAAAACAACAAGAATGCAACAATGAGGGAAAAATTGATTCACTTTTTTTCATCCAAACTCCAGCTGACATGCTTACGATATTTACTGGAACTTAATGTGCTCCACCTTCTTTAAAAAGGGAAGGAGATTTTCATTGCACTCGGATTGATGATTGTTTTCCAGTGATTGGAAATATCAAAAAACATGAAAACCAAAAATGGCAACATAAATCACGCAAAGAAGGAACTCTTGCTCAAGCATAAAATCAAACACGTAATATACAACCAATACCTTCCCAACTGATTACACAAGGAAACATTTGGCAAAATCAAATTTTGTTGTTCAATCATATCGAAGAACAAATTTGTCCAAACAGCAATTTCAAAGTCATGATCTGCAGCCACAAAATTTAAGACACGAGTAAACTACTTAAACGTAAATATTTAAACACCACCAACTACAGCAGTTCCCCACACACCTCCTCTGATCACAAAACATGAAAGACGCGAATCAGCAAAGCAAGCAATGGAACCTTTTTTACATTTGTACTTGAACAACTTCACATACGAACTTCATTCAGACCAAAATTCAAATGCATAACATGCAAACAATTCCAACCCCTTCCAATTTTGAACGAATGACTTCAAATCCCACAATGTTGGCAAAAAGTAAATCAATTCCAACTGAATCCCACGCTAAAAAATTATACCTCTTTTTTTCTGCTTGCCGCCACTCCCTTGTTTTCTCTATACCAAGATTTCGCCATTTGCTGCGGTTGTTTATTTGTTTTCTACAGGTTGTTGTCAACAGCATTTTGCTGATCTTCTTTGAAGTGAAACTAGAATTTATGCTCCTTGAGTAATTAGAATTAGACATGATTTAGGCAGCGTAAGCTTAAGTGCATTATAGTCCCTCCGCCCCATAATTATTGTCCAGTTTTACTAAAATAAAAAATTTTATTTTTGGTCAAACTTAATTATATTTTACCTTAAACAACCGGATATACCCTACATAAAGTAATTGTTTAACCACTAAGATTTTATGGATAATGTTTTTTACTGAGGACAAATGTGTAACTTGATCCATAAAAAGTCAAATTGGACAATAATTTTGGGATAAAATTTTTGGGGCAAAGTGAACAATAATTATGGGACGGATGGACTACTAATTTTGGTTGCCAACGACATTGAATCCAATTGGTCTGAAAACTCAAACATGCGCCTTCCTAAGTAATAGCGGATCTAACTTTTAAATTTTAATTGCTTTCCCCTGTATGATGAAAAAAAAAAAAAAAACTCGAAAATGTAACTCACCGTATTACTTGTTATATTTAGGCACGTCAAGATTCCGTGGTTTTTTTTTTCGAAATCCAAACGAGTACCTGGTTATTAATATTCTTATAAAAGATAAAAATAATTTATTTATGAGGAAAATACTACCTCTGTCTCACAGAAAACATCCATATGAAAAAGAGTTGTAATACAAATCTCAAAACTCAAATTAAGTTTGTTGGGGACAGGAAAGTATTAAAATTATCAAGATCAAATGAAATAGATTTTGTTTCTTAACCTTAGTACCATCGAATAATTGCGAAAATGAAACAAAATATTATAGATTTTGATAATCGACTTTCTCGTTGCTAATAATTTAGATAAATCAATTTACATATTATTTAGTTTTTTTAAAATAGATTTGTTTATATAATAATTTCTGATTTTATTTAGAAATAAAAAATTTATTAATACAAAAATATTAATAGTTGAGAAAGTTACAAATATAGTAAGAATGTCGAGGGTGGAAAAAAAAAACTTGAATATCAGACTTTAATAGTTTAATGTCCGATACAACCTCTGTTCAAAGTTCAAAGTTCAAACGTCGATCAGAGGTTGTGTTTCCATAGGCGAACTCTGTGCAAAGTTCAAACATAATGGACTATCTATGACATTTGAAAAATATAAAAAGATTATTGTAACCTCTCCGGTTTTTCAGTCATCTCTTAGGCAAATTTGGCGCGTAAATCCCTAGTTCGTAGTGTTTCAAAATCCTCAAATCGAATCGCCAAGGAGCTAGGGTTTCGAAGAGAGTTTCAATAAGGAATTCCAGGCAATGGAAACACAGGGAAGGGCGAGAAGATTCAAACCGTTTATCAAATCGAACTCCGGCCGTCAACCGAGAACCCGAGCACCTTCGTCAAAATTTCCGGCCCTTTCGGAAAATCACGGATCCACTGAGCATGAATGTAAGACATCGGTTTCAATTTTCCGGATCAGTAAGAAACAAAGCTCGAATTCCATGTGCACTTCGAATCTGATGCCATTTTACTACTATATTCGTGTCTTCAGTCGCAGAGATGAGGAAGAAGAGAGTCAAAATTACGCATTCTGAATATTCTCGGCCTCCGATTTGTAAGCCTATTATCTTTCTGTCTTTTCTTTTCCCCAAAATTCTTCCGGGGTATTTTATGATTAAGTCTGAATTTTTCAGCTGATGCTCCAAAAACATCGGAGTATGCATTTTTCAAGAAATTTAAGGAGGGCATGGGTAGTAGTTGTCATCCGTTACATAAGGATAGGAGTCAAATGAATCCTGTAAATGTTGATGATCCACATTCAGGTTGGTGCTGTTTTTCTGTTCGTATTTCCTAATGCGATTTTGGGCACTTCTTTATATAAGGTCCTGGGAAATTATTAGGTTTTCAGTCATTGTCTAACTGTGAAGTTTAATCCTTTTCCCGTCCTCCTTGTGTTTAGAGTCTTCAAATCTTTCCAATGTATTCAAATTTACTGAAAGAAGTATTAGATCCCCTGTTCAAGCACAACAGGAAAGGCCTACTTATCAGTTCTCTTTCCCTGCACGGCCTATATGCAATGAATCTCACCATGCTGGGGGATCAAAGAGTAAAGGTTTGTGAAATGTTAATTGGGAAAATGACTCAGGGTTAGCATGGATTTCAACAGTTGGCATTTCTTGTGATAAAACTTGTGTTCCGTTCTTGTGCAGATGACTGTAGAAAGTTTGAAAGTAGGCATCCCCTGCCTTGTGCCGATGTTACACCTGTTGGCAAAAATTTGGTACTCTCTCCGTTTCCCAGTCTACCAAAAAGCTCAGGTATACACTGTCATGAGACTGCTTGATTTGACTTAATGCAGTTTTATTCTGATCAACATTTATTTCTTTTACTTGATATTTTCCGGAATATTTACCCTATCAGAATGTTTATTAATAACATCAGATTTTGCATTTTGAAGATATCTGGTCTTTGTATATTGATGAAGAATATTGAAGCATAAGGGCTTGATGTACTCTTTGTAATTCTTGCTGTAATGTTTAGAATGCAATCGACTGTATTGGTAATGCTGCATGTTTTCAGCAATATAGCAGTTTGTAATTGTATTTTGATGAATTTCTTTGAAGCTCCTGCTCTTTCAAATTACCACTTTTTTGTCAGCTTAACCATATGCATTATATGGAATCTTATGAATCAGATAATGGATGAGAAATACATCATGTCGGTTTGGTAGTGCCTCCTGCAACTTCTTGTTTAGAACGCCTGCCATTGATTAGAGACAGATTTTGCTCCCATCTTTCAGGGGTCGAACATGTTGGAAGAGGTATATTTGAGGCAAGGAGACATAAACTACGCCAACTGATAGCTAATTCAAATCCCGGAGTGGGAGAAGGCTGTTCTAATGGGTCAGACACTTAAAAACTATTTCACATTGTTGTATACTTGTATGTAATGAGAATTATCAGGATTACAGTAAGAATTTTCTCAGGTTTGATTCGGTAAGAATTTTCCCAGGTTTGATTCGGTTTCTGCCCTGCTGAATCGCCTGCTTCCTGGGAGCTACGAGAATGAGGTATGGATTCATTCCTCTATTTAATAACACGAATGGAAATCCCTAAATTTCCTTTCCTATAGCAGTCCTAATCTTACTTTTGCAGTGTCACCAGTATACAAGATCAGAAGGAAAGATGACAGCCACTTCTAAGCTAGCTGCTCCTTGGGAATCATACAGTGAAGAGAAAACCAGCGCTTCATTTTTGCAGGGTCGTCAGTACACAAGATCAGAAGAAAGAGTGATGGATACCACTTATCAATTAGCTCTTCCTTGGGAATCATATGGTGAAGAGAAAACCAGAACATCATTTTCGCAGGGTCACCATCATATGAGTTCAGAAGAAAGGGTGATGGATACCCCTTATCAATCAGCTGCTCCTTGGGAATCATATAATGAAGAGAATTTCATCACCTCATTTTTGCAGGGTCAGCATCATGCGAGATCAGAAGAAATGGTGGTGGATACCACTTATCATCTAGCTGCTCCTCGGGAATCTTATAGTGAAGGGGAAATCAGTATATTAAGAAATCCTAGGAGCATGAAGTTCGGATCTTGTAGTCATGATGGTTTTCCTGAATATTGGTTTGGCAGGCCAAGAAATCGAGTTTTTTCAAAGTGGGATATCACTAAGTCAACCATCCAATTGGCAGAACATGATGCTGCAACTGGCTTTCAGATAGAAGATATGAACTCATTTTGTAGTTTGGATGGTGAAGCTACCAAAAAGAATTCAGTGGCAACTGATTCAATTCGCTACCTCTGTTTGGATGATTATCAATCTACTTATTCAGGTCATAGTAAACAGCTGGACTGGTTTCATGATCTCAATGAAATTCCTACCAGAGAACCCCCTAGTCTTTTGCTCAGTTGGAATACTACTACGCGGGAAGAGCTGCATAGTGGTTGTGAATTGGCTTCTTCATCAAATGCAGCTTACGAGCTGAAATTGGACGACTGTCTAAACGCGCCAACTGTACATACAGCTGCATTGGATTCAAATTATTCTTCGGATCTACGGTTATTAACATATTATCCATCAGCTCAAGGTCAAGCTCCTGAACTTGGAATAGACAATGTCGACACCTATACTGACCTAGAAGCCTACCGTTTCCTTCCATCCACACCACGGTGTCTTACAATGGCAGAAAATTGCGAGAATTCTGATGATGAGAACTCAGTTTTCCTTCACTGCCAAGATGATCCTTGTTGCATTGACACATATTCTGCCAGGCAATGTCACAATGAGGCCTTACCCGGGGGATTCGCTGATGATATAGGATGGAAACTCTTGCCATCAAGCGAGTTCTCGAGTGATGGCTATCCATCTAGTCAGATTTTTCAGTTACCTTTCAACTCGGAATATGTAAATTCACTTGCACTTGTTCAAGAGGAAGAAATTAGCTTCCAGTACACAAGAAACCGGGAATCAACCGACATCTTTGATATCCCTAGCCGGTTTACTTCCAATTTTAATTTGTCAATTGACAAACTGTTGGGCCAACCATTGTTGCTGGACTATTCAGGCAGGATTAGATCTGAAGACTGAAGGGCGTCACGTACTTTGATTCGGAGAAAACAGATGAATCCCAGCTGAAGATTCGGGCATATTTCTGTGGGTCCTTATGTTCTAAATACAAGAGGAGGAATGAGGAAGTTGCCTGATCTGACGACTCTTGAAGGTAAGTATAAATTCTTGTATGGTGGTTGCAACTTGCAATGTTCGTTACGGATCATAATTGTTAGTGGTCCAAAAGAGAGATAAAGCTCATCAAGTTGTCATGATTTTCATGTTGGGGCATCAACAACTTCCAGTATGCTTGCTTTCTTGGTGCCCATCTGAATCCTCATTGTTGTGTTAGTGCTGCCTGTTGTTAGTAATTTGTGTATTTCTGTAACACGGTTCGACAATTTTGTTGATTGTACTCATTCTCAGCCTATTGCATTTTCTAGATTTGCTTTTGTGGGGATTGGTTTTTGTATTAGTTACTCTCTCTGTTCCAAAATGATCGTTGAATGTATTAAAAAGAAAAATTAAACGGAACAATTATTTTGTATCAGATGGAGTATTAGACTCTCTATCTTTGATCATAAGTTTTGACAACATGTACAGGTATTTTATGTGGTTTTTGGTAAATCATGGTTTAAACTTTAAATCTCCATTTGCCAATGTGCATGATCTACCCTCAATCTAAGTTATTAGAGGGGGACCCGAGTCTGAATTTCATATTATGTCATTTTCTTTTCGTAGTACCGCAAACAATTCCTTAAAATTTTTATTTATGATATTTTATTCGGTGTTAGAAAATCACCGCGGTGATTACTCTCGATTCGAGTCAATTAGGTCCGTTTGGAAAATTTAGCCTCGTGATAATTAGTTGCATGTCTGGTTTAATCAATGCTCATAACTCTTCTCCGAAAGGGGAAAAAACACATTCCCCGTCATATATTCTTACCAAAATTTGTAGCAAACACAACATTAATTAAAGTGTAGTATACACTAGTAATTTGCTGCTTGCATTTAATATGCAGGTCTCAACTCAGCATATTGATCCGTCATTCACTTTTCCTTTTTCTCCGCCCCCTCAGGCCTCTGGGTATGTGTTGCACGCTTTACAAGCAGCACTGGACAGTGGACACACTCTCTTCTCTACTCTCCAAAATTCTCCAGAAGATAACCACAAGACCTGCGTTGGTGACAGCTCCATAAATGAACTCAAAAAGTCATAGTTTTAAACTATGTTCACGTACGTTAAACAAACAAACAAACGCATAATTGTCAATTATCTAATAAATTAATTCAACAATTTTTTTCCCCCTCAGGCTTAAAAACAGCAGGAAATTTGTTAATATAGCCAACTTTTTTTTGCTAGCGGCTCTGCCCCAATATTCGAGAAAAGAGAATAACGGTAACTATGGAATACGAAGACGTGAACAAAAAATGGGACAAAAATAAAATAAAATAAAAATAATAATGCAGCATTATTAAAAGCCTAGTGAGCACAGTAATAACGTGAGACGTTGTGGCGGAAAGAAGAAGACAAAATAGTGGGATGAAGCCCCAACTCGTGACCTTACTCTGGTTGTGGTCCCTTGGTTTTTTTTTTTTAACACCCCACCAGTCAACCCCCCTACTCTCTGTGTCGACGTCAGTTCTTCTGTTATCATCATGCAATTGTTCACACTAGCACCGAATCTCTTTTCTTCTTTTTTTTGTTAATATTTTATTTAGTTTTTTAGGTATACAGTCGTATAGTTTGTCCTTTGATTTTTTTTATTTTTATTTTTACCTCAGCAATGAGCATATATTATTATCCACTAGATTCCTGCATTTCTTGTTGCACCGTCAAAGACCATTCATTGACTTTGCTGCCCCTCTTTCCTGCAAAATTACCCCACTGATTTTTATTTATTTATTTATTTTGGTATAGTTTGGGGAAATCATCAGTCTTTGAAGTTTTGAGGGATAGTCTACAGAGGTGTGAAAGTAACACAATGTAATTGAGAGATGGTTAAACTTTTTGTCGTTGAAAAAACTGTTGTTACTAGCTACGCTTGACTGTATACTGTTTTACTTGCTCATAATTTGACTAAGCAAGTATAAGTAAAAATTTTGGTAAGTGTCTATTAAGCATTATTATCTTGCCTTATGATTTAATTGACATGCTCTCACTCTCACAGCTGATGATGAAATTCCTAAGAAATCGTTCTCGTTGTTCAGGACTTAAGAATAGGTATTCTTTTTCAAAAATGACATATCATATATGCATTATGGACATACCACTAGTAAATGGAGCCACCAATAATGCAACTATATATACTATAATTAAAAAGAGGCATTGTGTTTTCTAGCTAACAAACTCCATTATTCGTGATACCCTAAATCAATTATCGATCTCTCAATGTTTTTGGTCAACTCCCCCAAAATTCAAAATTGTGGGGTTTCTGACCATGCTTCTGTTTCTCCTGTAAAATTGCACAACTTGATTCGTTAATCGATTTATAGTTACTCTTTAATTTTGTTTTTCCTTCTACCGTTTTTCTACATTCACGACTCAAAAGTCTAAAGCTTGGAATCTCGCATATTTCATGTAGTACTATCTTTTACAATTTCTTTATCATTGGTAGGAAGCAAACAAAAAATTAAAAGAAATAAATTTAGTTCACTTTTCAAATAAGGCAGAGTTTTAATTAGGTCTGGGAGTACGTACGTTTTGGGGGCAGCCTTCGGCCTCGACTCGCTCTCCTGCACCAATCCCCGCGGCTGTGCCTCCGCCGACTTCTGCCTTTGTGGCTTTGGGATTCTCTTCTTAAGTCTGCTTCTTCTTTGTTTTTTAGTTATTTGCAAGATATCCCCTCCTTTTTCTCCACCATTTTTTTCTATGAATCATATAAGGTTTGAGACATAGTCTAAATTAGAAATTACTCGTTACAATATTAGTCATGAATTATGTCAATTAAATCGAGTTGTATTCATGGTTTGACACGGCTAAAATAATTTTTCAAGTCTTATGTCGTTATCATTATATTCTATTATCCGATGTTTTCTTATTATACACTATCTACATACTTTCTTGAATTCACCCCTCAAGTATATAATCATTGTTGGAATTTGAGCTAGTGCGAATGAGAATTTTGGTTTTTCATTAATTGGGAAATGAAATTAGAGACATTACATAAAAGGTATAAAAACTTTGAGTTCATGAGTATGTCGGACCTGATCAATCCGAGTCATGAACCTATCTTGATTTATTTTCCAAGTAAATGAAGAGTCCTTGCAGATTCATTTGAATGAACTAAATTCATGAATCAATATTAATGAGATGTAAGGGGAATGAATGTTCATATTCGTAGTTAGATTAAGTTCATGAATGAAACCTCTTTGGTTTTGGTGAAATATTGTATTTAACTAAGTGAATTGAATTAACTTGGGAGAATGAATAGAACAATTCTACTACTTCAAGTAACTCTTCACCTATAAATAGTGGCTCATTTTTAACAAACAAATCATCCAAAAATTCCGAGCTCTCTTAGTTTTCTTCTTAGCCTTTCTAGCCTATTTCTCTTAGTGTTCTTTGAATTCCAAGGTTCTAGTTCGCTGGTGAAGATCCTTAGTGCAAAGGAATCTTTACGAATTCGTTGTATTCTGGGAGATAGAAGCTCACTAAATCTCTTGCACATTCGGGAGAGGGATAATCTGTCTTAAGGAAAAATCGTGTCTTTCACGAGCCTCGAATTTCCTCATAATCTTTCCATCTTCAATTATTGCCATTTCGAATACACTATCTTTTAGTATTTACCCAACAATCTTAAGACAGATTAAGTTTGTGTGTTCGTGATGGCTTCTGATGGTGATATTAATGTTGTTATTCCTGCTGCTACTGTCGCCGTTACTATTGATGTTCCCAATGTTCCGGCCAACCATGTAGAGAAGCCAGACAAATTCAATGGAACGACTACAACTTTCAAGAGGTGGCAATAAAAGATGTTATTCTACTTGACCACGTTGAACTTGGCTAAGCTTCTAACGGATGAGCCTCCTTTGTTGCCAGAAGGTACTTCTGATGCACCCACTACTGCTACTTATGAAGCTTTTAAACGGTCAGATTTTCTTTACCGTAATTATATTTTGAATGGTATTCATGATTCATTGTATAATGTATATGAGAAGTTTAAAACGGCTAAGGAATTATGGGAATTCATGGACCGTAAACATAAATCGGAGGATGTCGGCTCAAAGAAATTTGTGGTCGGACGGTTCCTTGATTATGTGATGGTTGATTCCAAGACTGTTGACAGTCAAGTGCAAGAGATTCAACTCATCTTGCGTGACATCCAGGCTGAGGGGATGATTCTGAGTGAAACCTTTCAAGTGGCTGCGGTCATTGAAAAGCTGCCTCCAGGCTGGAAGGATTTCAAAACTACCTCAAGCACAAATGTCGGGAGATGACCTTGGACGACTTGATTGTTAGACTTTGAATTGAAAAAGACAACAGGAAAGCCGAATCTAAGGCATCTGGTGATTTAGAGGCCAAAGCTAATGTTGTGGAGTACGGCAAAAACCATGGCTCTAAAGCTAAGGTCAAAAACACCAATAAGGCGAAGGTGAAGCTCGGGACTACAGGTGGAGTCTCGAAGCCGAAGTACAAATTCAAAGGGAAGTGCTTCAATTGTGGCCGACAAGGTCATAAGCCGTCTATGTGCCGTAATCCTAAAAGGGATTCAGAGGAAAACATGATCAGTGACATCACCAAGGATGTGGAGGATATGAACCTTGTTGCTGTGGTGTCTGAAGTGAATATGCTTGAGTACAACCCGAAAGAATGATGGATTGACTCTGGTGCTTCCAGGCATGTATGCACCAACAGAAATCATTTCTCTACCTTTGAAACAGTTCAAGGGGAGAAACTCTACATGGGAAATGCTATTATAGCTACAGTTGAAGGGAAAGGAAGCATGATGCTGAAGATGACTTCTGGCAAGATCTTGACGCTGAAAGATGTGCTGTATGTGCCAGAAGTTCGCAAGAACCTTATATCAAGATTTATGCTAAACAAGAATGGCTTTCGCATTGTAATAGAATCTGATATGGTTACTTTGTCTAAGTGTGGTGTATTTGTTGGAAAGGGGTATGCAACTGAGGGGTTGTTCAAAATGAATGTAATGACTGTGGTCAACAACATGAATGGAAATACTTCTTCTGCTTATTTGTTTGAGTCTTCCAGTTTATGGCATGGTAGACTAGGTCATGTTAATTCTGATTCGATACGTCGACTAATTAACTTGAACCACATACAACGTGTAAAATTGACTTCGAACATAAATGTGAAATTTGTGTTGAAGCAAAATTAACGAGGCCATCTTTCAAAACAGTGGTAAGAGACACAAAACCACTTGAATTAATTCATAGTGATGTTTGTGATTTGAAATATGTTCAAACACGAGGTGGTAATAAATATTTTATCACTTTTATTGATGATAGCACGAAATATTGCTATCAAGCAAAGATCAAGCAAACACGAAGTGGTAATAAATATTGCTGTTTATTTTCTAAAAAGCAAAGATCAAGCATTAGAGGAATTTGTTCTTTACAAAACCGAAGTTGAGAATCAACTTAGTAAAAAGATAAAGAGATTGAGAAGTGATAGAGGTGGTGAAGATGAAGCACCTATAGGTGACTTTTGTGCACAACATGGAATCATTCATGAAGTGACCGCACCTTATTCACCTCAATCTAATAGGGTAGCTGAACGAAAGAATTGCACGCTAAAGGAAATGATGAATGCGATGTTATTAAGTTCAGGATTGCATCCCAATATGTGGGGAGAAGTTGTCTTGTCAAGTAATTACCTTTTAAATAGGGTGTCCCGAAAGAAAGAAGACGAGACTCCATGTGAATTGTGGAGATGAATAAGACCATCCTACAAACACTTGCAAGTGTAGGGGTGTTTGGCAAAAGTAGTTGTACCTCCATCAAAGGCAATAAAATTTGGACCTAAGACCGTAGATTGCATTTTTATTGGCTATGCACATAATAGCAATGCTTATCGATTTTTGGTGCATAATTCAAAATTTCGGATATACACAAGAATATGATTATGGGATCTAGAAATGCATATTTCTATGAAAATGTATTTCCTTGTAAGAGTAAAGATAAAGGCAGTTCATCAAAACGAACTCATGAAAAAGTTCAAGATTCGATTGAGTTTCAAGATGTTGAACCGAGACGAAGCAAAAGAGCAAGAGTGGAAAAATCATTTGGTGATGATTTCGTAACTTACTTGCTAGAAAAAGAACCACTGACTTATGCCGAAGCAGTGACTTCTTCAGAGGGACCTTTATGGGAAGAAGCCATAAAAAGTGAGATTGATTCAATTTTACAGAATCACACTTGGAAGCTTGTGAATCTCCCACCCGGAAGTAAACCATAAGGATCCAAATGGATTTTTAAGAGGAAAATGAAACCTGATGGTTCCATTGATAAATACAAGGCCAGGCTTGTGATTAAAGGGTATAAGCAACGAGAAGGCTTAGACTACTTTGATACATATTCTCCCGTGACAAGAATAACTTCCATAAAGATGATACTTGCCATTGCAGCCTTACAGAATTTGAAAATATATCAAATGAATGTTAAGACAGCTTTCTTAAATGGTGAGTTAGATGAAGAAATCTATATGAAGCAACCTGAGGTTTTCGAGCTCCTGGAACTGAAAAGAAAGTCTGTAAACTAGTAAAGTCTTTGAATGGTCTGAAACAAGTACCGAAAAAAGTGGCATGAAAAGTTTGACCATGCAATGCTCACTAATGGATTCATAATCAATGAATGTGACAAATGCGTTTATGTCAAGGAGATGGAAAATGACTATGTCATTTTATGTCTATATGTAGATGATATACTCATTGTTGGTAGTAGTAACAACTTGGTCAAATCTACTAAGAACATGTTGAATTCTAAATTTGACATGAAAGATATGGGTATAACTAATGTGATTTTAGGTGTTAAAATCATAAGAACAACAGAAGGTCTAGTTTTGAGTCAAGCTTATTACATAGACAAAATTCTTGATAAGGTTAACAAGAATGATTCTGGAGTCACAAAAACACATTAGATAATAGTGTCCATTTATCCAAAAATCGTGGACATGACATATCTCAATTGGAGTACTCTCAGACAATAGGGAGTCTGATGTATCTAATGAGTTGTACTAGAACATATATTGCTTATGTTGTAAGCAAGTAAGTTCATACATGAGTAATTCAAGTGTTGAACACTGGACTGCAATAATCAGAGTACTAAGGTACCTGAGACATACTCGTGACCATGGATTGCACTATACTAGATATCCATCTGTTTTAGAAGGTTATACAGATGCTAATTGGATATCTGATACAAAGGACGCGAACTGTACAAGTGGCTACGTTTTTACACTAGCTGGAGCAGCTGTGTCATGAAAATCCTCAAAACAAACTATAATAGCCAGATCCACAATGGAATCTGAGTTTATTGCGTTAGATAAGTGTGGCGAAGAGGCTGAATGGCTACGCCAATTTTTGAAGGATATTCCAAAGTAGGAAAGACCTGTGCCACCTATTGTTATACATTGTGATAGCCAATCAACGATTGGAAAGGCACAAAGTACTATGTATAATGGTAAGTCGAAATATATTCGTCGTTGACATAATACCATTAGACAACTCCTCTCAACAGGAATTATCACAATTGACTACGTGAAGTCAAAAGATGATATTGCGGATCCGCTAACCAAAGGGTTAAATAGAGAGGCAGTTGAAAGATTGACAAAAGGAATGGGTGTAAAGCCTATGAAAAGATAAAGTCTTTTGAAGGAAAACCCAACCTAGTTGACTGGAGATCCCAAGATCTATGTTCAAAGGGACAACCTAATCTTAAGACTTAGTGTGGTCACTGTGGGGGAAAACCTCAACTCATTCCTGTCATAAAACAATGATATAATGGAAAGGATAGGAAATGGTTGCTTTAATGACACTTAAGTGAGTAATAAACTTTGCTCTCGACTTAAGAAGTCACCTATGTGAGAGAGAAGTGGGGCCGCTTCAAAGGAGAACTAGTGAGGCTCAGTTCTTTAGAAACTCTCATAGAACCAGGAAGTGTTCATGGCCAAAAAATGAACAAAATCATGAGAACAGAACGACATAAAGGAATGGTTCATGTGTATTGTACGTGGATTTCTTTACACAATACAGCCGAACAGTTCAAGGACATCGCGTCTACTGGACAGCTAGTAAAGCAAGCATACTTTACAAGGAGGAAGTTCAAAGAGTAACATCTACTTTCTCCCCATGCAGGAATCAGTCAATGAACACTATTACTAATTCGAAACAATATCTCATTCATATGGGGGATTGTTGGAATTTGAGCTAATGTGAATGAGAATTTTGGTTTCTTATTAATTGGAAAATAAAATTAGAGACATTATATGAAAGGTATAAAACCTTTGAGTTCATGATCAACCCGAATCATGAACCTATCTTGATTTATTTTCCAAGTAGATGAAGAGTCCTTGCAGATTCATTTGAATGAACTAAATTCACGAATCAATATTAATAGGATGTAAGGGGGATGAATGTTCATATTCATAGTTAGATTAAGTTCATGAATGAAACCTCTTTAGAACTTAATGAAACCTCTTTAGTTTTGGTGAAACATTGTATCTAACTAAGTTAATTTAATTAACTTGGGAGAATGAATAGAACAATTCTACTACTTCAAGTAACTCTTCACCTATAAATAGTTGCTCATTTTTAACAAACAAATCATCCAAAAATTTTCAAGCTCTCTTAGCTTTCTTCTTAGCCTTTCTAGTCTATTTCTCTTGGTGTTCTTTGAATTCTAAGGTTCTAGTTCGCTGGTGAAGATCCTTAGTATAAAGGAATCTTTACGAATTCGTTGTATCCTGGGAGATAGAAGCTCACTAAACTCTTGCACATTCGGGAGAGGGCTAATCTGTCTTAAAAAAATCGTGTCTTTCACGAGCCTCGAATTTCCTCCTAATCTTTCCATCTTCTATTCTTGTCATTTCGAATACACTATCTTTTAGTATTTACCCAACAATCATACGCCTCAAAAGATAAAACAAAATAAAATCTCAATTCCTTTCTACATTTCTAATATAAAAATCCCAAACTTCAAAATCTCCTAGCAAAATTCAGTGAGCAATCCCAACGTTATGTGGGAACTCATCCAGCTCAGTGCTTGTTTTTACTCAACTTGTTGCATTTTCACAATTAAATTTATTCTTGGTTCCATAATAACTTCAATAATTTAGTTATCTATTTTAGTACATCACTGTGTGACTACCGTTGATGACAATGAAAAAAATAAAAATTGTTGAGTTGTACATATTTTGATAATTAAGATAATTGATTAAAGAATTTAATATTTCTTTACTACAAGCGACAAAATTCCTATATTGAATGTTGGTTACCAATAGATGAATCTTTTCCACTTAACAACCCAAATGCATCACTTATAACTCAATTAAACAAACTCATTTACACTAGAAACCAAAACTCAAATCATTAATAAATAAATGTTGGATTGGATAGAACTAAAAATCTCTCGATCTTCTTAAACTTGTTCATGACCTGTATTTTTGGTTATCTCTTAGTCTCTCTGGCGCCATCGTAATAAGTGAACACCAGAGTTTAGATTCGACATGTTGTTGTTTCTCCACTGTGCTGTTTATTATTCCACAATGTAGTACGAATTTGTTTGTGCGTTAGGTGAATATTATTACGACCTCACGAGATAAAGTAAAAATAATATGACATGACATTTTTACGTATCCTTTGAAAGCTACTCCCCAACCTTTTGATTTTTTTTTTTTTTCCAATTTACGTATCATTTTTAAATCACTGTGCATGTACAAAACTACCAATGTAAAATTAGTGCTTAAACCAGGGAAATAAAAAATAGGAATAGCAAACGCCAAAATTTGATTTCCTCTTTTAGCAAAGCATCTTTAGGAGTCTTCTCATGATGAAACTTCTTTTTTTGTTCGAATTTTCCGTTCTAAAAGGGAATAAACTTGCAGCAAAGAGCTGATCATGATCATTTTGGTGGGACATGATTAAGCTACATTTGAAAATGAAATAATTGCTTAAGCGATATATGATAATGCAATCTAATCACAAATTCAAAAAATAAAAATAAAAATAAAATCCCGCTGTTTTCCAATAAATAGATATTTTCCCACTTATAATTCTTGAATTTCAAAAAGTTAAATAAAATAAATGTCATAGACTAAATTTTCTATTTTTGGGGGTGACATATCATGGATTGCACAATGTAACTAATTGATGTACATATTGCAATTTGACCACCAGTATATTATGTTCGGTTAGAGGTTGAACGCCTGAATTCTCTTAATAAAATTGTTATTTTTCTGTAGCCATTCACATTTTACTCTTTTAACTTTCTCATACCTTATTAGTTACTATTTTTGTCTCACAAAAATAATTCACATTGTAGATTCTTTTTTGTGTCTAGAAAAATAGTCAACACTATAAATTTTTGAATGGTTAAAAAAATATATTTATAATTTAATGTTGATTATTTAAATTTATGGAAGGAGTACGATATATCATGCTCAGCATATATATATATATATATATATTGTCAGAAACTCCATACAAACAAAAATACATAGACTGAAATAACTAAATTTTGGAAGGCTGCGGGAAACTGTAATCAAGGTTCAAAATGCGGGCATTAAACGTCAATTATGAAAATTGCAAGATTTTCAACCAAACGATACCGTGTTTGTCGAGTGCCCACAGACAAAGACGAAACTTCAAGTAAATCCAAAGAAAATAAACTAAACAACAACCCTCTCATTATAAAGGCTAATCATCATCAAGGAATACAACATTTTTGTGCCCCTTTTTTATAGCCCAAAACTATACTTTCTTAAATTAACATTTCATTATTCACAGTTGGTGGATTTTATTTAATTATGAATACTTTAATTTATTTTATGAATCCAATAATCCAGTTGTCGCTTACTCACTAGTTTCTGCCAACTTACACGGAATAGAATAATGAGAAAGGCAGTTCATATATATATATATATATATATATATTCATATGTGGAGTTAAAAAGAATGAATTATTTTGGTTCCTCATATCTTAATCATACTTTGTAGTACGAAGGGATTCCACTTTTGATGAGGAGGATATCAAGCCGTATTCAGAAGTTAATGTACTTTTGAGTAAGTTCAAAGTATCAACACTAAATATTGACATCTGGGCTATTTTGAGTACCTCATTTGTTAAAAAGTTACGTCTGTGACATTTACAAAACAAGATAGTTATAGGAATTGAGGAAATTTATTTGATGAAGTGACCCGAGTATTTAACATAGAGAAGTGCCGAGTTGACAGTTTGTTTTTGGGAAATAAAATGCAAAAATTAACTCTTTTTTTCTTAAAAAAAAAGAAAATGCAAAAATTAACTAATTACATATAGATTTTAAAAGTTTTTCAATCTTTATATTAAATTTTTTTAATAAGCTTCTTAATGATATAAACATCATAAGAAAACCACTATATAAGATTTAACCTTGGATAGATGTAAAATTAAAGCCGTTTCTTGCTAAGTCACGAGGCCATTCTTCGACTCCTTTACATTAATCAAATTTGCTTACAGAATTCTTTCATGTCTCAAAAAAATAATCTACATTAAATTTTAAAATTAGAATAAAAAACACGAATTTCCAGTAGACTATTTTTTTTGGAACGGATAAAATATGTAAAATCATGAAAATATAAGTAATAAATACGAACCCATCCAAGACTCCTCAAGTTGCTCTAGTGACATTAATGACAAACCTATATTTCCTTCATGAAATGTCATGTTTTCTAAAATCTAACATGTTCATTAAATAAAATACCACACAGAACTAAATATATTTGTTAGATATTTTTGGACCACTAGAAATTAATGAAAAAAAAAAATGCAATAACTTGGACGTGAAAAATGTTGGAGTCCATTATTATAGAGGGGGCCAACTAAAGCAACCCTCAAAGCACAAGGACCATCCAGCAAAACTAAGTTTAAGAAGGGAAAATAATATAAAAAAAAAAAAAGAAATGAAAGGAGAAAAATCTTATCAATTTACTCGCGTATTATCCTATTTTTCGATTTTTAAAAAAATCATTTTTCGTCTTTTCTCTCTCTCTCTACGTAATCAAAACACGTAAATGAATCAGAATAAACAAAGGCCATTCAAGTCCGACACAGGGTCGGTGCAGCAGCAAATGCGATGAACGAAGAATAATACTATTAGTCACTCTTCACTGCCAGCCAACTAAGGCGTACAAAAACTACCAGCTTATCATTAATCTCCGGCGACTTCCCTCACCGGAATGTCATTCTCCGGCTCAATCTAATTCATCGCCTCAAGACTAGAGGCATTAATCGTCGGCAGACCTCAACTAATTGACAAACAGTAAAAGGAAAAGGAAGATTGTGGAGCTTTGTTTTGGTCGGAGTTTCCGATTATCAGTTCGTCGGCGGTGTCAGAGGCTGTGCCATTAAGCTTTGATTTAAGTATTTCCGGGAGGCTTTTCGTTGTAATAGTAATGGAGTAGCTTTTATTGGCTTTACCTTTTGGGTAACATCTTCCGATCTCGCTTTTCGAAGGTATGTACGAATGTTTTTTTAGATTCCTCGTTTTAATGTTTATTATTTTTGAAAGTTCAATAAAAGGTTACCACTGTTGATTTTGCCTTTTTTGTTTCTGCAGTAATTGCAGCTTTTAGAAATTTGGACTGTTTTTTCTTTGTTCCCTTTCGGTCTACAGTCAGTTTTGAACCGTTGATTCGTATTTCTTACTCTGATTTTGAGCTTGAGGACAAACATTTTTCGCGTTTAATCCTTGATTTGGTGACTTGTTATTCAATCAGCTCTAAGATAACATCAAATCTGGTGGGTGTTTGGGCCTTTGGGGTGTCGATTCAACCAGGATTGGAGGTCTCTTGTTGTGAAAAATTGATTTTCAAAAAATGTAGCTGACTTGACTGCTTTGTCTAGGGATTTTCACTTTGGCTTATAAGTTTTTCGTTTAATGAAAATGAATATTTGGGGATGAGGACTTGGAGTTTGCTCTGGACATGCTTTTGAGCTGTGACTGCCTGATGTGAGGTTTCATGGGAATTTGCCGTGGAATTTGACAGCGAGTCTGCCTTAGTGTTGTCTTTGTAATTCTCTGATCTAGTCACGTAAATCTAGGCTTTTTCATTTCCTTATTTGTCCCTATTTTGGGATTTGATTTCTCCTGCTTCAAACGGTATTTTCCTCTCTAGCACAATATTGAAGCCTCAAGTTGTTCTATCTTTATGCTCTTTTAAAATTCAAAGCCCTTCTTTTTCTTTTACATGTGGACTTTCTCCCCTAATTTGCTGCAGGAGATGGAGCTGTGCAGGTTGTTTCATTCCCCTTTCTTCCCTTTCACCCTTTATGGTTTAGGTTGCTATTTTGCTGATATTATGCAAAAGTAGATATGTTACCTCAAGTTTTCCCTTAAAGTGGTTTTTTAAAGTGATCAATTTATTCGTTGAATATAATCTTCTCATCCCCTGTTCATCTTCTTGTTGCTGTTTTCTTCTATTTGTGTTTTGATTTAAAGGTCTTTTGCTTTCCCTTTTGCTCTCAAGGCATAAATGATCCTCTTTATGCACTGAGCACATTTTACATTGTTTTTAGTTGTTGCAGACACTAACTCCATATTGATTTGAGATTGACCAAATGCATTTTTCATGTCTCAGGTGCCAAAATGAATGGAATTTATACTAACAAGAATCACAACCTTGAGAGTTCTTTTCCAGGATGCTTGGGTAGGATGGTAAACTTGTTTGATTTGAGTGCTGGAATGTCAGCGAACAGGCTGCTCACAGATAAACCTCACCGTGACAGTAATTTCCCTTCTCTACCATGTAGTATTGAGAACTTCTGATTTTCAATTTGCAACTAATTGTGGAGCTTTGTTGATTGTGTGTGTGTGGAGAATTCACTAGTTTACTCAGTTGTTGTGCATAGGAACATTACATTCATATTTTTTTCCACGGCCTAGTGAAAACGTGAATGATTTTCTCTAGTTGTTAGTTTTGTTGTTTATACTTGCGGTTGCTAGGTTTTATGTAGATGTTGTTGCGCTTTGCCTCGTAGAGTTTTCCCACAAAGTTCTTTTGGATTAAGCAAAATTGATTGCCAGGAGATGTAAAGATTAGTTATATCACTGTATTTTATTCCATCTGTTTCATTTTAGGTTGCTAGAGATGATTTGGGAAGGTTATTAATTTGTTTTGGCCATGAATATAAAGATGATCTGACCTGGAAGTGTATTTTGTAGGATCTCCACATTCAAGGAGGAGCCATTCAGATATTTCAAGGATGGGTCACTTCGAAGACCAATTGGCGGATAAAGTGGTATGCCTTTGTTTCTAGACAATTCTCTGCTCAACTCAGCCATGCTGTATCTTTTACACTCATCATTTTCCAATATATAATGAATGTGCAGATGGTGTCTGAGTTGGATAGAACTTGTTCAAACAGAAAAGGTAGCGGCACACCTATGAAGATGCTCATCGCTCAAGAAATGTCCAAAGAAGAAGACTCTAGGCATAATCCTCCCAGTGTAGTTGCGAAGTTGATGGGGCTTGATGCCCTTCCCAGGCAGCAACCTGATTTGGCAAAAGAAAGAAGCCTTTCCAGAGGTTACTCACGCAGTCAATCAGATACATTGTTTAGCTATTGGCAGCATGATAAAGGATTCTGGGATCTAGAGATGCAACATGAGGTTGATCAACATTCTACTCACTCTCATCATAATGAATGCAAGGATATTTATGAGATTATGCAACAACCAAAAACTAGTTGGACGAGAGATCGACCACCCATAGAAAGATGCAATGAAGTATCGTATGACACCAAAATGGCCCTTGTACGGCAAAAGTTCATTGAAGCAAAGCGCCTGTCTACAGATGAAAAGCTCCGTCAGACTCAACAATATCAAGATGCAATAGATGTCTTGAACTCAAACAAAGATTTGTTTGTTAAGTTCCTGCAAGAACCGAATTCTATGTATTCTCAGCATTATAATGGAAATGCTGGTCCTCCTCCGGAGACAAAACGAATAACTGTCCTGCGCCCCTGCAAGATAGTGGAAAATGGGAAACTTTCAGCAAAGAGTAATGAAAAGCAGATAAAGAAGGCTGCACAAGTAAGTCAAGTGGTACAGTCAGACAAGATACAACCTGGAGTTTCCCCTGCTGTAGCTGGTTGGAAGGTTGATGAAAGTGCTGCTCAACCAACACGCATTGTTGTTCTAAAACCTAGCCCTGGCAAACCCCTTGATATCAAGGCTGTGGTCTCCCCAACCCCCTTGTCACCTAGAGTATTGCATGGGGAAGAATTCAATATGGAAGAAGATGACGAGGCCCGAAAGTCTAGAGAAGTTGCAAGAGAGATCACTCGACAGATGCGGGAAAACTTAAGTGGGCATCGCAGGGATGAGACGTTACTTTCCTCTGTGTTTTCGAACGGTTACATTGGTGATGAAAGTTCGTTTCACAAATCAGAGAATGAGTATGCAGCTGGAAATTTGAGTGATTCAGAAGTCATGTCACCAACTTCTAGGCATTCTTGGGATTATGTTAATAAATATGGCAGTCCTTTCTCTTCCTCCTCGTTTAGCCGGGCATCTTATTCTCCAGAATCCTCAGTTTGTAGGGAAGCAAAGAAAAGACTCTCTGAAAGATGGGCGATGATGGCATCTAATGGGAATTACCAAGAACAAAGACCTATGCGGAGAAGCTCTAGTACATTGGGTGAAATGCTTGCCCTCTCAGACACAAAAAATACAATAAGAAGTGCTGAAGGGGGCTGCGATGAAGATTCCAGAGACTCAACAGCAAAGTTGGTTGATAATCTAGAGAAGGATGAACACACGGATGATCCGATGAGAAACCTTGTCAGGTCAAAATCCCTCCCTGTATCGTCTACAGTCTTTGGTGTCCAACCTCATTTGGATGTACCAAATGAAGGGCACCAGAAGACAGAAATATTGAAGGGGACAGCTAAAGAAAGAAGGGCAAAATCATCATTAAAAGGAAAAGTTTCAAGTTTATTCTTTTTGAGGAGTAAAAGATCTAACAAAGAAAAGCCCGTTGCAACCCTATCCAAAGATGAATCGCTTCCTGCAGGAATGCCTTCGGATTCTCTGGGGAGTACTGAGAATGGTGGAACCCAAGCTCTCAATGACGATGCCCTCGAAGAATGTTCATCACCTAGTTTACGTCAAGTTTCCAGCACATCTTCTGCTGATCTTTCTGGCACTTCAGTGATCAATTCGTCTGAGGTAGTTCTATATTTTTCCGAAGTTCATTGCATATGTTCTTATCCATGGTTTTCTGCTGCATTTCCAAGTGTAAAGCATGTTTTGGCCTGCTTTCTTTCTTTTTTTCTGTTGGATTTGTAAAAGCTTTTTGTGTTGCTAGTTACCCATCGTTTTGCAATTTGCATTTCTTTCTTTTCAAAAAATATATTGTTTTACCTTATGTATTTGTCTTTACCTTTCACAATTTTTCATTTCTTATCTCTTCCCCGTATGAGCAATGGGAATTGTCGTGACCTTGTATTGGAGAATCTTGTGACGAGAAGAACACCAAGCTTAGTTAGAATTGCATTTGCTCCCACAAAATTGTATTGCAATGATATACTTCCTTTTGCCCTAGGCGTTAGATATGTATAAGCAACTTCGGTGTAACTTTTTTTTCTTGATTTTGAAGACCTTGAAAATATTAAATTATTTTCTCCTATGTAGGCTGGTTTTTCTTTGTCGAAGCATCTGTTATCTGGTAACCGAACTGAGAACCAGGATCAACCAAGTCCCGTATCTGTTTTAGAAACTCCATTCGAAGAGGATGAACACACGGCAACTGAATCCTCTGGCAATTCCAAGCTAGACGAGCATGGTATGATTCATTTACAAAATGGACCGACACTTCTCCAGATTTTGTTTTAACATCTGGGGTGTGATTTTTTCCTTTGTTTTTTATTTTTTGAATATCAGGGGGCTTGCCTGTGAAATGCAAATCAAACCTCATTGACAAGTCGCCACCAATAGGAACTATTGCCAGGACGTTATCATGGGATGATTCATGTACGGACACTGCCACTTCATATCCTTCAAAGCCGTCTCTTCCCCCTCAAACAGCCGAGGAAGAGGAAAGAGAATGGTATTTCTTTGTTCAGGCATTATTGTCGGTGGCAGGTCTAGAAGGTGAAGTGCAATCTGACACTTTTTTGGCGAGATGGCACTCATCTGAAAGCCCCTTAGATCCGTCGTTAAGGGACAAATATGTCAGTTGGAATGACAAGGACATGGTACATGAGGCAAAGAGGAGGCAAAAAAGATCAACTAGAAAGCTTGTGTTTGATTGTGTCAATGCAGCTTTGGTGGACATGGCTGGGTATGGGCCAAACACATGCCAAAGGGCAATACCATGTAGTGGTCCCCACAAGACCCTCCTACTAGAAGGCAAATCATTCGTAACAGTGGATCAAGTTTGGGCCCGGATGAAGGAATGGTTCTCTGGCGAGGAGCGTTGTGTTTCGGATGATTGTGGGGACAATAACAGCCTGGTTGTGGAGATGGTGGTGAGGAAGGAAGTTGTAGGAAAGGGTTGGGTAGACCATTTGCGATTAGAAATGGATAATTTAGGGAAGGAAATTGAAAGCAAGCTGCTGGAAGAATTAGTGCAAGAAGCTGTCATTGAGTTGACTTGCCGAGGTGTAAGCGGCATTTCTGCAATCTAATTTAGTTTTATGATTACAACCATTATTTGTGTAGTAATATCATTGTGGTGATTTTCCCACCCCCCAAAATGATGGTCCATGCGTATATCTAGCTGTTATGTCCGTCGATCATTGTAGGATAGTTTAAGGTTATTTTCACCCCCCTTGAGCCAAAACCTCAGGTCACTTGTACACATGCGAAACATTTCTTTATGTATCTATATATAAAATTTTCTTTCTCCGTGGTCCTGATTCTACTAACGGACATACTACCCTGTCATAGAATCATCTTCTTTTGGTTGTGTTCAGTAGCATATAATCATGTAATTATTAGTCTCGGTGATTCCAGAGACTGACCACCAGTAACTGCATTGTGGAAAGGTGAAGAGTTGAAAGAGCTTAGAAATGCGAATAGCAAGAGTTCAAATGTGTAACTTTGAAAAAGTAAAGCTTTGCATCCATTAGAAATCACATACAGTACCAAATTTGCGACTTGCAAGAGTACCCATTTGTAAATACTCTTTATGCAGCCAAAAAGAACAAAAGAACTCCTGCTAGATTCTCTTGCAAGCCTCCTGGCGGTCGTTGGATCAGAAACTCGAACACAACTCGATCGCAGCAGGCCGTGGCTGTTTGGATAAACATGCTGCAAGTGCTCAAGATAAATTTATCATATGAGGGAACGTATAATAAACAACATAAAATCAAGGTTGTGAACCCATTGACGTCTCTCTAGCTCGTTAGACCAGTAAGCCGTGAATGAGGAAGCTCCTCAATAACTGCCCAAGTATTTAAGCGCATTCGAAATATATGTACTCCCAACTGGACGACTCCTAGGCTGCAAGCAAAATCCTCATCTACCTCTTCATCTACATTTTGCTACGTAATCAAACTCCTTCAATTTCAACATCTATATTCCTTACATATGCAGGCCCCTGAATACAACTGGAAAATCCCGTCAGACATGTCTCATCTCTGGAAAACCTTATCATAACATTAAAAGATTTGTGTCAATAATCCACCAGAAGGAAGATGGGGTTTCTTAGTTGAAGTTATTAACTCTTGTTTAGAGTGGTGGAAATCATCAGTTTCCAGAAAGTCACTTGTTTTCCATTCATCACATGCCACAGTAGAATTCCTTCAAACTGGAAAGGCCCCCTTTAGGCACCGGGGGATATGCATGATGATGAAATTCAAAATCCAGGGCCTAACTTGCATATCAGTTGCAACTCACTCTTTGAACGTCCATTATAGCCATTTTGCAGAATCTCTCCCCTGAAATACAAAGTCGTCGTGCCCGTTTAGCAGACACGTAATCAGGCTCCAAGTTCAAATTCCACGGTAACAAAGACCAGCAGCACCTCCACCGTCTGCATCAGAAAGGGAGATATGCCAAAAATTGTGGTAAACAAGGTCACATTGCCAAGATTTGCTCGGACTTGAATAAATTATTTTATTTCAAAAAAAAAAGAAAAAGACAGAGACTGAAATTCGTTTGATTTCTAAATAGCATATGCAGCAGAACTTTACCAATTACTCAACCCTAAGGTTTCTTTATGGGTGGAACAAAACTATTCCCGTCTCTCGTCTTCTCTTGGCAATGCCGTATTTAATGGTGAAGACACTTCGGTCGCGCTTGAAATTTTTAGAAGTTGCAGATGAAAGAAATAGTTTGCTTGAGAGAACTACAAGAACCTAAAAAAAAATTAAAACTCAAATATCGTTTTTCCAAACGGATGATCGACCATTTAGCAAAAGCTTCTCTACACTATCGCTTTCTTATACTGTTGAGTGTTGATCTCACGAACTTTAGTAAAAAAGAGATTGATAATAATAATAATAATAATGGCTTCAGTCAGGCTTCACAGTACAATATGAGTTTAATTTCATCTGGTTCAATTTCAATAGTTCTGCTCTACACTTCCAAGTAATAAAACTACAGCAAATGTAAATATGCAAGGCCACTGCATCAGTACTCTTCCGTTTTCTATCATCAGAGAGCTCTTGCCACTCTCCTACATCACCAAAAGCAAGCAGCACGATCTCTGCGGTCTTGCCACCTTCGACCCATTTGGTTGAAATACTGCTTTTGACATTCTACTACTTACATCATTAGAGATCGCCTGTGTAACCCCCGCTTGTCCAAAGTTGAACACTTAGGAGAAAAAAAAAGAACAATCATCAGCAGAGAAGATAGGGGGGGAGTACTCCCTTTGTCCTACTCTGATAGTCCAAGTTACACAAAATTAGTAGAATAAGGTGAACTGTTAATTAATTGGACGCAGAGAGTATAATAAGCAATTAGAATGGCTCAATCTTTAGCTTATAGATCAACGCGTAACAATGGAAGTGGGTAGGGGATCACAAACTTACTGCTGAAAAATTCATCACTTTCACGCGCGTCATTCTTAGGGACATCACCCTCCATCACATACACACACACAGAAAAAAAAGCAAACCTAAAACAATAACTAAGGAAAAATTTCAAAAGATTAAGCACAATAATCATCTAAAAGCACTAACTTCAAGGGGAAGGCCAGTGGTCGGTAGAGGGAAGTTCATCGAATCCATTGGTGGCAACTTCAATACGACCAAACCAAACAGAAAGTCAACTCTTAACGAAAATTTTAAATAATGACGAAAATCCAACAAGGAAATTGAAACAGCAGCAAAAAGAGATCTAGCCAGTTCGGAGAAGAGACAGGATTCTTCTAAAAGAAACACAGGTTTTACCTCTTCGCCGTATATAAAAAAATAAAAAATAAAAAAAATATATTAGATAGTTGTATCTTTTGTTTGTTTTTTTTTTTTTGCTTAAACTCTAATAGAACTTATTACTTTCCTCCCAAAGTTAGTATTATTTAACATTATGTATGTATTTGGCCGCACAATCTTATATGGTACAGCAGCTAAACTCAATGTTTTCTCATCCGAGAATCCTCCTCAGTTTACAGGGAAGCAAAGAAAGACTTGTCTCAAAGAAGGGTGATGATGGCATCTAATGGAAATGACCAAGAACAGATATATCAGTTCGGTGAGATGGTATCCATCTGAAAGCCGCTTAGATCCGTCGTTAAGGGACAAATATATCAGTTGGAATGATAAGGACATGGTACATGACGCAAACTGGGAAAGAGGAGGTAAAGGAAAAAAAAATCAACTAGAAGTTTGTGAGCTATTCTAAATTACCTTTGTTCGACAAATTTCGTAGACTGTTTTTGGACAAAATTCTGGCAATGATATTTGGATGCTTGTTTTGCTTGGTGTTTTATGGGTTGCGCTTGGGAGTTGAGACACCTAATACTGTGTTTTGAGAACTCGGCAGAATCTGGCCGCGATTCGGCCGCATTAGAACTGAGGAGCATTTAGCATGATTAATGCTCTCAATCTTCCCCGCAAAGAATTTATTCGCTTTATGACCATAACCAAAGTCAAGTGAAAGATGTGTTGGTAGTTCGGGTTTGAGACATGCTGCTGAATAAAAGATTTAATTGAAAGAAGCCCGGCTCTAAAGGATGAAGAAGGGTTGAATTACACCTTTCTGAAGGATCTCCAGTTCTCAATAGCATTGCCTCAATATTTCCCTGTTTTCTCGATTAAAAGTGAAAGAAAGCAGAAAAAAAAAAACAGGGCAAATGAATTTCACTGCCTAGCACACAAAGTACATCGACCAAATTGAATTTGAATCTCAACAAAGAAACAAACAAACAAAAGAGAAAAGGGAAAAACCAAAAAGAAGAAGAAGAAAAGCAAATCAAAGTGCTTTGTGTATTTTCCATACTTCACAGTATACTGCTACTACAGAGGTATGTATAGACTTATCTACAATATGCACTAACAAAAAGCTCTCATCGAATCTTTAAAGGGATGCTCAGTCTCACAATGTTACTTCAGCTTTGCATAATGGATGAAAAAGATCAATGATACACATTCATTGGGAACTTTCCCACTGTACAAGCATGCAATTAAGAAGAACGAAATTCTTTTGATTTCTAGATAGTATATGCAGCAGAAATTGGAGATCTGTTCTCTTTTTTTCCAAAAAAAATGAAATAAAAATAGAAAATCTTGAATACAGTCAAATAAAGTCGTCTACACAAGTGATTTTTTTTTCTTTTTTTTTTGTCTACTCTTCATCTTTGGATTCTCATCTAATGACCCGAGCGTAAAAACCATCCCACAGGTAAGCTTTGCAACCCAGTAGCCTTCATGATAGAAGAGAAATTTCAGAAAGATCATCATGAATGGTATCAGAACAATAAGGCAAGAAACAGTGAATCCTAATATCCTATACATCACAAGGCCTTAATGCCCTTCGTTTATGCCCCGACCATTGAGAAGAAAAGTTCTCTCTGAATCATGTGATGTACATGGTAATCAAGAATGAGAAAGAATAAAGAATAACAAAACCATACTCAAGGTCTCGGATGCTCCAGGGAAAACCATTCTACTGCATTTTGAATTGTAGAATTTTGTGTACAATCACCACCATCCTTTAACTCCAGATGTCTGAATGGATCCCTCTAATATCACTCCTGATACAACCGGATGCTGGAATGCAGTAAAGGCACGGGCACTGTCAAGAAAAACACAATAAGGAAACCATCAGTGAAATTCAATTTCAGAAGTCACAATTAATCCTTATTCAGATTTGAATAACTTCTGAAATATCTTAACAACTGAATTTAACAAAACTATATCAAACTGAGAATTTCTGATTTACATGGGATTCTTGTTTCATTCTCTTGCAGACCTCCTGGTTCTGGATGATGCAGAAACTCGGGCACAACTCGAGTGGAGATGGCTGTGAATGTTGGGATTATGTACATGCGATTGAGATAGCTTCATCATATGAGAGCGTATATGTAATGACATAAAATCAAGGTTCTCAAGCCATTGACGTCTCTCTAGTTCAGTAAGTCCAGTAAGCTGTGAATTCACCGCATGAGGAAGCTCAGGAGCATCATCAATAACAGCCCAAGTATTTAAGGTTTTGAAGTATATGGACTCGAGCAATTCTTTAGAAACGGAAACAGCGTCCCAACTTGATGACTCCTCAACTGCAAAATCCTCATCTTCCTCCTCATCTACATCCTCACTCTGTGTTGTAATTTCCTCCTCAATAGGACGAAATTTCTTCAAAATCCAAACTCCTTGAATCTCAACAGCAATATTGCTCAAATATGCAGGCCCCAAAACACTGCCAGGAAATCCCCTGTCAGATTCATCTATGGGAACCTTATGATACTTAAAGATTTTTGTCAATAATCCACCAAATGGAAGATGCGGTTTTTTACTTTTAATCTTATCAACCTTTTCAATCTTATTCAAAACGGTGTGAATAATCAATTTTCCGAAATTCACGCGCTTCCCATTCATGATATGCCATAATAGAATTCTCTCAAACAGACTAGCTTCACTCTGACTACCTCCTTTAGGCACCAGGATATGCACAATGATCAAATGCAGAATCCTGGGCCTAACTTTCATGTTAGTTGCAAGACTCTTGATTGAACGTCCATCACAGCCATTTTGCAAAATCTCTCCACAAAATTCAATGTCATTATAACCTTGGACAGATATGGCCTTGGAACTAGGATTTTCTACAAACCAACCCTCATCAACTAAATTAAAAACGGCCTTCAAAACATCAGCAGAGACAATAACCTCCACATTTTTCACCGTAGCAACAACCGCAACTTTGCCTTTTCTCTTAATACTGCGACAGTTGGAGTAAAACTCTTTGACTAAATCATCGTAACATAACTCCTTACAGGTAACAATATCCCTCAAATTACAGCTATCGACACAGTCCCTAACGTCAACGCCTTCAGCGGCTAATGACTCTAAATCTACCCACATGCCGGCATCGACTTTTAAAGAAGATAAGAGTTTTCGAGTAACCTGTTTTTCGATAGATTCATCTTCTCCTCCCGTCCTTTGCTTCCTCGATCGAGTCCAATCTTTCTCGGTGCCGATTGCGTTCCTTTTTCCCGCCATGGTCGGTCGGGAAGTGGTGGTTGTGGAACACAGGTTTATGGGGTCAAAAGGGGTTGGATACTGATGGCTAGACACTGCGCGCTCCTTCCCACTTATTTTAGCCGCTCAAGGTAAAGTGACAGCGCGCTTCCTGAGGTTATCTTTTGATTACAAAGTATTACTGTACTAAGAAAATTACTTTTTACAGTTCACAAAATTACTCGCGTGTAGTTCATTTGGACATTTTTGCATTAGCTTGTAGTAGTGCATTAGCTTCCTTACCTAAAATCTGAGTTAAAAAAAATCATAGAGGATCTCCTCAATTTAATTCAAACGATTACCAAAGGAACGTTTAGTGTTGCTATATCCTACTTAATTAATGCCCAAAATCAACAATTAAAGAACTTTTATTACTTAATTATTATGTTAAATTATCTAAATCGTTAAAATCACGCTTAGAAGTTTCAGTCCATTTTCGGTAAGACTTTTCTAAACCATTTTAGTGTTACTAATTAAGTAGAACTCATGAGTTGCCCTCAACAACCCAGATGGGATTTGGAGACGTCATCCTTTTGTCCCGGTAATTGATTAGGGGCGAGTGGCTTTCATCTGCGATAGCCGACAAGCAGACATGGGGATTTTGGGGGGCCATTCTACGGATCTCACGAGCATTGCATCAACAAACCTGTTGTTTCTCCATGGAAGGTGATAGTAGGAAAAAGAACAGGGCAAACGAATTTCAAAAGAATTCACTGAATCTTTACTTAGCTGCTCAGTCTCACATATTCCACTCCATCTTTGCATAAATGAAAAGGATCAGTAGTTTATTTTTTTAAAAAAAAATAAAAATAGAAGAAAAAGAATTAGTGATACACAATTGCTATTAGAAACTTTCCAACTGTACAAGAATAATGATCTACAAGAGCATTCAAGAACAAGGCAGGAAACAGTCAATCCTACATATCACACCTATCAATGCATAAGCACCCTGTTTAAGCCCCAAACAGCAAGAGAGAAAATTTCCTCAGAATTATGTACATGATGGTCGAGAATGAAAAAGAATAAAGAATTACAAAACCCCGCCCGAAAGAAGACAGATATATATATATATATAATATGAACAAATTACTCAATTTCTCAGCTGTTCCATGAGATTGATCGCCTTTCTAGTCTTCAATGCCTAGGATAATGGTCAGCAGCAGCACTTTGGTTCATTGAATTTTGTCTATAATCACCGCCATTCAGTCCGTACTACAGGAAATTCAAAAATATGCAAAGAATATTAAGTGCCAGAACATAAGTAGGTCTGTGAAACAATGATAGGACTTAAAAATGAAAACTTCCTGAAGCAATAAAGATTGATCAGTCTACATTACGGATGCAAACAGTTCTATAGTGTGTCTCCTCCCTGAATCATCTTCTAATTTTCTCCGTCAATATTTTTTCTGCTTAGATGATGGCATGTCAACTTTTCATCCTCGCCAGAGCAATTTGACTTGAAGAGGCAAGTATAACACTTGCCATTTAGAAAAGAATTCAAATTAGAAGATTTTCAGGTTGGCTGTTAATCATCCATGTAATGAGTTCGCCAAGTGCAATTTTTTGTTGAGAATTCTTTATGTGCTCTAAGACGAGACTTCACTCTAAAACTTAAAAGAAATCTTCATTCCATTTCAAGCCAAATTGATAGTTATTATCGCATTATGCACTTAAAGTTCAATATAGAAGCTTGATCGAGCTCAAGCATCCTTGCTATAGCCTATAACTGGAATTAAGCCAAATCCAACAGCATTCAATTTCACTAGGTTTGTTGCAAATCAGAAGGATTCTTAACCTTAGTGCATAATAACAATGCAAAGGCAAGGCAAACCTACCTTTTCTCTCATCCGTGAACTCCAAATGTCTGAGTGCGTTCCTCCTCTAGTATCACTCCTGATAGAAACAGAGGCTTCACTATGATTGGGACGCAATAAAGGCTCCCAAGGTCTTTCCCTGATGTCATAAGCTCTCTCTTCATCAAATTCTGCTTTCTGATTTACTAGTGCTCTGAGGATTATTGACAGTAGTAAAGATAACACCTGAAAAAGGCCCAAAAAATAGTAAAATAAAAAACAAAGGCAAGTATGCTGTCAAATAAACACAACAGTGAAAGCCTTTCTAGCAATATTCCGTGTCTAGTAGTCACAAAACCTTTGAGTAACTTGCAGGATATTCTTTAAGGATTTGAAATCCATAACACCAGAACAAAAACTTTGTACTTAAACATCATAATTTCAGACATTTCAAAGAAAAAGCTCCAAAAACTTTCGTTCTGAACATTTTTTCATAAAAGGAAAAATCTTTAAGAGAGGAGAAGGGAGATATAAAATATACAAGGGTACACAATCAAGCAAGTATACTTCTTGGCCAACAATTGATCATTGATAGTAGTGATGAAACAGAGAGAGGTAACTCCGAATATAATTCCCAATAGAATATGCGGTCCAATCAAAAAATCATTTGTTCAGTTACTACTGGAATTCAACAAGATAGAGATTGATCAACCATAATACCCGGTGTTCAATTAATTCATACCTGAATCACAATGACAGCAATGCAGACGCCCTCACAAATTTCTCTGTTCTCTTCAAAGAAGGAACGCAAACGATCAAGTTCTCCAGTAGTGTCAACAGGGAGATCCTGAAAAACTAATGAATAGCTAAGAAATCCACAATGGCCTAACAAACCAGCCGAAAGGAACTAGTGTCAAATTTACCTCCTCCCACTGACGATCCACTGCAATAAATCCTATGAAGGTGATTTCCAGTAGGACAAATAATGTTGTCAATACAGCATGCTGTTAATTTTCTTTCGTTAAGGCATTTCAAAAAAATGATGAAAAAAAATATAAGTTTAATTCCTTTACTTAGATTAACCAACAAACGTAGATGAACCTTGCATAACCTTCACATTAAACATAAAGAAAAATGCACTCTGTGTCAAGTTCAAATCTTAGTACCGATATCCCTTTAGGAAAGAAACAGAATAACGTTGTTCTTTTTACTTTCTCATTCCTTTGTGATCATATCCTCAGTGAAGAAATGGGACCATCATTTCGTAAGTTTTTTCCTTTCTTACTAAACTGAAGAAAAAAGGTTTCTATGGTTAAGTTACATGAAGACTATCAAGGCTTAATTTCAGAAAGCCAGCACTATCCCCCCTCAACTGCAGAAAAGGTAGTCCAAAAAATAGTAACCCAATTTTCTGCCCCACAAAGGAGACATTTGATTCAACCATTCCACATCACATAAACCAAGAGTACCATATTTGAGCAAGCATAAGCACCATGGATCTAACATACTATTGTACCAGACGAAAAATTTATGTAAAGTGAGGAGCACAAATGACTTGAACAGTTTAAAATGAAAAAAACAAAAAAGTAACAAAAAGGATACGAAGCAAAGGCAACAGCCATTCATAGCTTCAGCTGCAATGTGACCAATGCAATTGATAAAACACACCATCACGCCAACTCCCATAAATGCATATATGAACCTGCCCAAGAAAAACGCTCTTATTATCAGGAAAACCTCGTCAAAATCACTCCAAAATTAACCTGTCATCTGCTAAAAACTCATTAAAATCGTGGAACATAATCTCAGAGTAGAATAGATTTTTCTTAAAATTCAAAACACGGATTAAAATGACCCCGAATTAGCATATAAATGAAATTCAAAAAAAAAAAGGAAGAAAAAAAAATACCATGGCGTGGGAAGGGATTGAAAGTTGAATTGAACTCCATCAATAAGAACCACATCCGAGAAGACGTTCTCCGCAGCTAAACTAAGATCGAGATCAAGATTGAGGGGAGTGACGTCACCAAAGCTCTTAGAATTTGGGCGAATTATGGAGGAAGGATGTAAATACAGCGGGGACGGAGGTGCGGGCAGAGGTTGAGGCCGGGGAGGCGGGACAGAAGGGGCGGAGCTGTGGTGGTGCCAATGGTTGAGCATGAAGGCAGAGTAAATGAAGATGGAAACCCCCATAAACGTCTGCAAATAATTCAAGAATTTCAGTATGGATGCCAGGAATGACTGACAACATGTTGCCTGCCTCGTCATCTTTTCTGCTTTTGTGTCCCCCCGCTAATTCTGAAATTTGATTTTGATGCAAATTTTTTTTCTTTTTGCAGAAATCGAGATGCAGATAAACCCTAAAATAATTGAGATTTGATTTGAACTCGGAGCACGAGAATTTTTTTTTTTGTTTTTCCCTTCGTTCCTTCTTTCGTTACGGTAAAAGTAAAAGAAATTGTTATTAGTATTCCTCCTTAAACTAAAAAAGACCGTAAATTTTTCTTTAAGGAAAAGGACAGTAAATATTTGAAAAGTACCAAGGAAAAGGGCTGTAAATATATCATTCATCAATCGGCTATGGTAGGATCATTTTTTTTTTTTTTTATTTTGCATGCAAGTAAAAATCAAGTAGGAATAGACTTTGATTTTGACATCAAATCTACAAGCAAAAGTGGTAATTTGTGTCAAAAAATATTCTACCGTCCATGTAAATAACTATTTTTATTTTTATTTTTTTAACTCAATTGTCTAGTGTACTTATATACAGTCCGAGAGATTGAGATAATGGCAAAGACGTAGAAACAAGCTGTGGAGCTTTATTTAAAAAGAAGATTGTTCAAGAACTTTTTAAACTTGATTCTCCACCTTCCAAAAAACCTGGCTTTTAGTTTAATTCTTCCAATCAATTAGGTCATTCCAGTTTTGTATGCTGTTGAGGCCATGACAATTGTACCTGACCAAATTGAGTGTCCATACAAAATAATGAAAATGGCAATATCGATCATCCGGACATTAATTCTATTTTATTAAAAGTGAACTACTCTATATGACTTGACATTAAAATGGAAAAGGAAAAGGTTACAATATGTACGATAGCTTTGTAGGTGCCATTTCGATCGGGCCCTAATAAGTGACCATATTTAAACCCCAATTTTGTTGTACGCACCTAAGGAGGAATTGAATAGCCTGCAAAAGAAGGTGCCTTTTGGGAAAAAAGAAAATGGATTACCCGTATAACTCACTTGATTTCTCACCTAATTGTGTGGCATATCTGCTGACTTGAAACGCTGCATGAACAGAAGTTCTTCAACCTAATCCAATTAAGTATCATTGTCTCATCACAAAAAATGAAAGGCATGACATCAATATAATATGTTATATTATACCCAAACTGTCTCAAAAAAATAGTTAATATTGAGTAATTCTCACATTTTATGTTATGTTCAAACCTCACGTTTGTCCGAATCTCTTGATATATGTTTAAAACCTTATCAGGTTTAGGATTTGTTAAAGATCTTATAAAAAATCTAACTATACTAAGTTCTTATTGGGCTCTATTGTTCATTCTTAGAAAAGAGGGAATTAAGAGAAAGGAAGTAGACAAGTAATCAGGATAAGTGGCAACTGGAAACAGGTAGGTTTGCCTTTGCAAGAAGACGTGGTTATGTATATACTCTACATATGAAAAGCTCTCATAAAAGATGTTGATGATGATAATGATGCATTTAGTGCAGCAAAGGCCCAGAAGAATACGTAGGGCACTAGTCACAACTCGCAACCTAAAAGGTGAACCCAGCATTTAAAGCTTGAAATCAGGTTTAATGGTGGATTTCAAAGTGTAAAACTAGTTGGAGTGTTGGATCCATTTGGAAAAGAGACCTCTAATGTACTGTCGGCCCTTCAATTTTCGCAAAGTCCAAATGCATGTGAAGGTCAATCATGCAGATGTTGACGGCTTGATGCCCCTTCAAAAAGCATATATAGCTGGACTCACAAAGCAAAAGAAATAACTAAGGATGGTCGAATTAGCTTGCTACAAATACAACAGAAGAATCGACTCGTGCATGCCTGTATGTCAGGACGTTGTATGCTCAATCTCAAGATTAAGTATAGATTCTTATCACTAATGTGTGCATAACGAAACAACTACTAGATAATAGACAGTAATTCGTCTGACTTATTAAGAAGGCACGTGATTTGTCTTCTACAATCTAATCGTGAATGATCAAACACACTGAACAAAAAGTTAACGCGAATAAAATCTCTTTTTATATCTCATTGTAGTAAGCTCTATTCGGTTAAAATATCTAAATAATTTCAAAATATTGATTCTTAGGTATTGTCTGGAAGAAAATTAATTCAACTGAACGTCATAATTTATATGATTACTGTGGTTTACAACTTTACATGTACTACTCGTCTTTCTGTTGAAAAATATAGTCCTACTCCGACATAGTACGTAAAACTACATAGATAGCCGCTACTTCTGTTGAAAATTGTCGCATGACCTAATTTTTGGGTTGCGGGTTTTCCCCCAGTACGGCAATAATTCCATTAATCAACGGTTGCGGAGACTTGAGAAGCACACTTCCTGAGTTACACTTCATAACTCATCATTGTAACTTTTTTTTTTTTTTTTTTTTGCTCAATGAGCGACTTTGACGAATAAAATACATTACTATTTCCTCGATAGACAGATTGGTTGATTTTGTGATTTGTGAAGCATGTGGTGATCCAGGATAGCATGATAGTGAAATATTGCGCAGATCTCTCAAATAAATAACACCATATATATCGACCATATTGTGAACTTGATCTAATTTGCTGGCTAGGGTCACTATCTACTAATACGTTATTCATCGATCTGTATGAACCAAAATCAGTTAGGTTGTATCATTTTATTCACAAGAATCGAAACCCCAAAGAGGCCACTGCCCTCTTTTGGCAATACTATAATGAAAAAGTTAGCTCTAGGTAGTGACCAAACACTCTATGTTAATTTGTTTCCTTTTTTATGGTTTTTTTCAGATTAATTTGTTAATGCATATCACATCTTAATATATCTTCCTACATTTTCAATACATCTTCTCATATTTGTAATACAAAAAATATTTAAAAACTCACACACTAAAATGGAGTGGGGCATGGGGAAGCAAAGATGATTCATTGACATTTAATTTCTTTTTAGATACAATGAAGAAGGTAGTAATAACTTTTTTGAAAAAACAAACACTATACTCACCCTAAATGAGATTTGTGATTGTGAAACGATCGAGGCTAGAAAATTTATTTTTTTGTGTCCACTTTCTTTCTTTTTGTGTTGGATGGGATAAACTGAAAATAGGTAAAAAGGGGGAAAAAATCGTGCTCTTTCTTGTCTTACTTTAATAATTCACTTATTGTATTTGTTATGACAGGTGAAGTGAGTAGTCTAAGTATAGTAAAGTTTTGTACACTAAAAATACACAATAAATTAGGGTTTTTCTTCTACGCACGAACAAGTGATCATATGTACTGTAATCGAAGAAATGGTCATCGGCTTCTTTGGATTCACAGCTTTTTTAATCGGCCCCAGCTTTCACTCAAAGTTTTAGAGGAGACCGGCCATTTATTGGGCATTCCAACAAACTCTTAAAATTAATTGCTACACAAAGTTGCACTTTCTCTTGCATTATAAAGCTCACATGCACTTCCTCATCTTTCTCAAATTGCATTCACTTCTCTTTTAACTTACTTGACATATTATATATGTAGTGTGAAAATTTTGCACTAATTTTGAACAACATTGTGGTATTACTTCCAACAATGTCGAGCCAATTTTTAGTCAAGAATGCTGCCATTACTCTAGCAATGGTGTTATCAACTGTCTTCACGTCACTACCACATCAGGCTGAGGGAGCTCGTGCTTTTTTCGTGTTCGGCGACTCCCTTGTTGACAATGGCAACAACAACTACTTAGCCACCACCGCGCGGGCGGATTCTCCACCGTATGGCATTGATTACCCAACTCATCGCCCGACCGGCCGGTTTTCAAATGGCTACAACATCCCTGATCTTATAAGTAAAATCTTCATTATATCCTTCATATTTTGCTGTAAATAATGTATTATGCCTTATTGCTACCATTCAATTATGTAACGTATGATGTTTGTGTATATTTAGGCCAAGCACTTGGGGCAGAATCTACATTGGCGTACTTAAATCCGGAGCTCACTGGTCAAAGACTACTAGTTGGTGCGAATTTCGCTTCTGCTGGAATTGGAATTCTCAACGATACAGGGATCCAATTTGTAAGTGTTCACATTTATGATCACCTCAACATCAACCACACTAAAAATGCTTGGGTTTACGAAATCTGATCACTTGTCTTGTCTCACTGAAATATTGTTAATAGAACGAGATTATTTGTATGATATATAACAACTAATTAGTAGCTAGCTTAGTGATGATGGATCTTATATAAATGGTGTAACATTAAGAAAATGACGGGCAAATGACACAATAAAAAACAAAATACTCCCTCCGTCCCATAATTATTGTCCAGTTTTACTAAAATGAAATATTTATTTTTGGTCAAACTTAACTATATTTTACCTTAAACAACCGGATATACCCCTACATAAGTAATTGTAACCACTAAGATTTTATGGATAATGTTTTTTACTAAGGACAAATGTGTAACTTGATCCTTAAAAAGTCAAATTGGACAATAATTTTGGGACAAAATATTTTGGGCAAAGTGGACAATAATTATGGGACGGAGGGAGTATGAAACAAGAGATCCTTATCTAACTACCTATGGTCTTTTACCCCAAAAAAAAAAAAAAAAAAACCTACCTATGGTCCACTATAATTAACTCTGTCCTGGGGGACTTAAAAAAGTGTTTTTAGTAAAGTCCCTTTAAGTTGTTGGATTAGTAGTTGCATATTACTTTATCTGCCATATTATAGTCTTCACTTTATTCCGATACAACAAAGAAGACTACTCTGTCCGTCCCATAATTATTGTCCAGTTTGGGTTTTCATTTTTAATTCAAATTGTACTAAAAATGATATTTTAAACTGAACAATAATTTTGGGACAGAATGAGTATTTTTTTGCGATGCGAGTGTAACGGTCCTTTTTTAAATTAACCTTGTTGGGAATTCTGGTTTGCTGACTTTTTTCAATATCAGGCAAACATAATAAGAATAAACCAGCAATTGGAGTTCTTTGCTCAGTATCAGCAGCGAGTGAGTGCAATTATTGGTCCAGCGGGAACCCAGAGGCTGGTCAACCAAGCCTTGGTCCTAATCGTACTAGGCGGAAATGACTACGTGAACAACTATTTCTTGAATCCGCCCCTAACCGGAAGAAGATTTCAGTATAGTCTTGAGGATTTCTCCGTTCTGCTCATCACTGAATACCGCAAGATCCTTGAGGTAATTAATTTTTTCGTACTTTTTCATCATTTAAATCAATCCCTTTTGTTTTTTTTAATCTAACATTAACTTATGGTAAAAAAATAAAATAAAATGTGCAGAGATTGTATGAATTGGGAGCTCGTAGAGTGCTGGTGACGGGTACGGGACCAATTGGTTGCGTTCCGGCTTCATTAGCCCAATCGGGAAGTAGAAACGGGGAATGTGCTCCTCTGCCTCAAAAAGCCGCGTCGATTTTCAATCCGCTTCTCATCCAAATGATACGAAGCCTCAACCAAGATATTGGATCCGACGTGTTCATCGCTGCCAATGCTAACCAAATGCAGAAAAATTTCATCACCAGTCCCCAAGCCTTTGGTGCGTCGCAATTTTTCACATTTCTTAATCCGTTCTTTTACTTATAAGACGTTATCTGTCTCACTTATTAGTATCGTCACTCTTTTTACTTTTGGGGGCCGGACAGGTTTTATTACTTCAAAACAAGCATGTTGTGGACAAGGACCATACAATGGACTAGGAGTATGCACAATTGCATCAAACCTTTGTCCCAATAGAGATGTTTACGCATTTTGGGATCCGTTTCACCCCACAGAACGCGCTAACAAGATCATTGTCCAGACCATCGTCTCTGGAAGCACCGAATACATGAACCCGATGAACCTGAGCACCATCATGGCTCTAGACTCCAACATTTGATATTTACTCAAACTAGTTTTTTGTTTTCCTTTTGAATGTTAAATGAAGCACTTTCAAAATGTAGTATTGCTTACTCCTTTGAAAAATTCGGGATGCCAATTATATTATGGTACTGTCAAATAGGCATATAGATTGAAACTTGTCTTTTAGCTTAGCTCCAAAAGTGGACTGAGTTTTTATATTGCAATTGTCTGCTCAATTAATCTATCCCTCTCCGAAAGAGTGAAGTTTTGTTTAAGTTTTATTCCAATGGCTACATTTGTAAGTTGTAACTATCATGGACGTGAATTTTGTCAAACAGTCTAGTTTGTCTAACATTTTTTGTTTTTCTGGGTCTAGGAGTGTATCGTTGACCCAACATAAATAATGGCCCGTCGGACAGTCTCCTATCGGAACAATGTCGTAATTCTGTTTATTTAAACTTGATCCGAGAAAATGATGTCACAAATCTATAACAAACAATTGTTTAAGTTTCATAGAGTATACTAAGAATGTATGAGAACCTCCACTAGTAAACGATCGCCTTTTCACTGCTTGAACATGAGTCATGTTTAAGAAAGAGCTGAACATTGACTTAAAATCATTCTACATCATCATCATGACTCATTTCGTATTCAAATTCCAGTATTCCACGCAGAAAATTAATACTCTTTCTGTCTCTAAAAAATAGTTTGTAGTAATTTTTGAAATTTATACTATACAAAACTCAACAAAGACTAATATTTGAGATAGAGATACTAGCTTGTTATAATGAATCAGCCATGCTACAGCTGCAAGAATAGTGACAACTGAAAGCACACAACATAATTGGGCTTCCTTTCTCTTCGGAGCCCAACACAAAAAAGAAAAAAACGTTAAGGAACTCGGTCAAAGTATTAGAAGCCCACGGGTCAACATTTCGCAAGTAATACAGTTGTCGGTCAGACTGGGATGCCGAGAATATAATAGTGATTAGTTGTTAGTTTAGGACGTTAAACAAGTAACTTGTCGGCTGTAGCTGATAAACAGAGAGATGGAAGATAGATTAATAAAAAAGGCCACTAAAAAGAATGTCGGGAACAACAACCAGTGAGGGACTCTTTTTTTTTTTTTTTGGTTCTCCCTCATCGGAATAATGCTGGAAGCACGGGAAACGTTTTGATTTGATTGGTTTAATGGCGATAAGGATAATAATCAAACAATCTCTGTCTAATTCAAGGATAATAGTAATGCATTGTAGCAATCATCGCGTATTAGTTCATAACTTAATAGCCCTGGACCAGTTGCTTTTGTCGTGTTACAACAATCAAGTCAATAGTGATGCATATGTTATTATCCTAATAGCATTACGGTTATTTTACCTATAAGTTTGAAAAGTTGCTAACGTATCAAATATCAGTGTGTGAAGATAACACTGCTAAGAGATACCATGTTCTTCCCAAAAATTACAATGTGACAGGACACTTAATCATGTAAAAAAAAAAGACTTATCCTTAATTGTTACCAATCACAGTTTATGGTAACTTAGTGAGTAGTAATTTATTTGGAATTTGAGCTCATAAATATATTAGTTTTATTACCTCGAAAACTATGTTGTTGGTTATTCTTTTATGTATAACTTAATTCTTTCAGTATTTCCTCTGTAATAAAATTATTATTCAATTTGAGATTTTACTTTTAGTACAAATTGAACTATAAATAAAAATTCAAATTGGACAATAATTATAGGACGGAAGAAGTATCGTATTAAATTGCTATCATTTAGTTATGTCTGGACATTTCAAAACGAGATAAAAATGAAAGGAACTTATGATTTCTAGAATGAACTACAAAGACTTATATTAGTGGGATAACATAGATCGTCAACCGTGCCAATGGATGCAAATCTTGATGCAAAAACTCATTGGAACCACCAGCAATGCCAACCTGTAAAGCTCATCATCCCTTCTTAATCACTATACATTAATACGCCTTTTTTTTCCCGCAGTATCCAGCCTAATATTTCTTTACCCTTTTTCGCTTTATTTTAATCAGAAGATTACACACTTTTCGTTCTGTTAATTGCATCCGGATACCATTTTATTTATTTATTTATTGCAAGAGATGCGTCTCCAACCGGAGGTTTGGTAGCTTGGCTTTGTCACTAAGTTAGTGTTCTTATTTAACAGTATTAATCAATTACAAACTGAATCAGATGATTCATCATTTCTCGTGGATTGGATGGCAATGGCACCACCACAATTTCAACCAATTAAAAAAAAATAAAAATCGTGATGGCCGATCAAAGCTGAAAGACGTAATAACTGATTATTTTGATTGCTAAATTAGGTAGCACTTCTTGTCAACTGACTAAAAATGCTGCAATTTGCATTTTGAAGTTTCCCATCATTTTTGTTTTTGTAATATTAATGATCCAAAAACCAAACGGAACACGGTCCAAACAGAATTACTGAATTACTCTCCGTCTACTATAAACATGGACGTTTGAGAAAAATGTTAGAAAAATTTCACACGTCACCAATTTACCGAACAACACTATATAAAAATATTTCATATGTTTTGAGAAGTGGCTGTTATAAATAATACTCTATTCGTTCAAAAATTATTGTCCAGTTTGTATTTTCATTTGTAATACAAAAAATGTGTTTGAAAAAGTGACTGTTATAACAATACTCTTTTTTGTCCAAAATTATTGTCCAATTTGGATTTTTACTTTTAGCATAAAATTGAACTAAAAATAAAAAAAAAATGGATAACAATTTCGAGATGGGATGAATATGATGAATATACAGTATATCCTAATGAAAAGTATGTCCAAAAGAAGAAAAAATGATGAGATATTACGTTGCGATTAAAAGTTTTTCTTCTCAAACATATTAAGTCAAACTTAGGTCATGGATAAACTTTAACTATACATAAAAACAAGCTTCTATTAGAAATGTATACAGAAATCAATTCGTTTTTATGTTAGAGAAAGAAATTTTATTTATGCGTTTTAATTCAACAAATGAAAAAGAAGACGTCATTTAAGATTGAAAAAATTGTTGAAATTTTATGGTAAAATTACGAAAAATAATCCAAATAAGACATTCTTATTTCAGTCAAATTTTAACGGACTCCTCTTAAAATGTGGGCAAAATATTTTTCTTTTATTCAAACTGAAAGAAATTTAAATTATAATAATATTGTTACTACCTCATTTTCACCTCGTCTTTTTTAATTTAATTTTTACTGTTGACTTATTTTTTGTATTACCTAATTTTCATTATATTATATTTCACAATCAACTATCGATCGAGTATATAGCATTTTTTCACAACTAATAATTTTTTTAACAATATATTTTAAGATATTCATGCAACCAAGGAGAGAGAACCTAGTAAATTATTGTAATAACAACAAAGAGTTTGTTTGAAACCTGTGGTGCTAACTAATGTTTTTTCTTCTTTCAAAATGTTGAGATCCTTTACCCCTGGATTAAGGAATTAGAAAATAAATTCAATCCCACATTTTTTGAAATGCTATATTTTTATCGGAAAATAGGAGTAAATAAAAAGTGCTCTTATTTTTTGAAAAGGGAAAAAAAGACGTTAAATTTTAATTTTAATCTTTGAAAGGGCCCGCCGAAACGAGGTCACCGGGCTGTCACTATAACAAATACCGCCGAAATACAGTAGCGTAATTACGACAAATAATATTAGAACTCCTTAAACACTTTGATTACTGTTCTTCTCTTTCGATTGTAGTAAAAGCTTTTTTCTTGCTTAAAACTTCTCCCAACAACATTGACAGATAAGCCAACTTCACTGCTTCATCCACTCTCACCGTCAACCTAGCAAAACCCCTCCATTTTTTTTTTTCCCAACTCAAATTTATTTTTTTTTAAACACGCACTACACACTAAAACACTCACTTTATAGGAATTTCACTGTCTTCTCCAACCCCGATTCTCATTTACTTGAAATTCCTTTTTTGTTTCTCATTCCCACCCAGATCTGATCCTTGCCACCGTACCAGATCGGTGTTGCCCTGTGCCGGAGTGACTTTAAAAAATTGATTTGAAATGGAGGACGCGCTGGAACTGGCGCGTGCTAAGGACACTAAGGAGAGAATGGCGGGTGTGGAGAGGCTCCATGAGTTTCTGGAAACCTCTAGGAAGAGTTTGTCGTCGGCGGAGGTCACTTCTCTTGTAGATACTTGCTTGGATCTCCTCAAAGATGCCAATTTTAGGGTTTCCCAAGGTGCTCTTCAATCCCTGGCTTCCGCCGCTGTTCTTTCCGGCGAGCATTTGAAGCTCCATTTCAATGGTTTAGTTCCCGCCGTGGTTGAGAGGCTCGGGGATGCTAAACAACCCGTCCGGGATGCCGCCCGCAGGCTGTTGCTTACTCTGATGGAGGTAATGGCTGTGAAGTGCTGTATTCCTTTAATTAATTTATTCAAATTGCCTGATATCCTGGCACTTGAGGTAATGGCTTGATTTAGGGGAGACTGAAGTTATCGAATTCCGCAGTTTTACCTTATTGAAACTTGAATTGATGAATTAACAGGTACCGGATGAATTTTCGTATACTAACTACGTTTACAAGTAGTTCAATGTAGCTGAGGTTTAGAAGAAACTAGTGCATTACTCTTTCGTAGGGGGAGGGGGTTAGTTGATCCATTATGTCAGTCAAATCTGATATGGAGTAATATAGAAGCCTTTGATACTCATTATCCTTTTGAGATATGTACCGGAAAAGGAAATATTAAAGAAGTGTTGTTTTTCTCCCAGACATGGATGCTAAGTCATATTGTGAGGACCCGATGATCTGTGATAGATTTTGTTAATTAAGTGATATTGACACTTCTGAAAATCAGTTTTTTGTTCTACTTTGTATAAGATTTAAAATGGGAACGTACTATACTCATATTATCGTACTTGTATGGAGTTGCTGGGATAGTTTTAGAAATAAATTTGATTCATCATGTTTTTTTCTTCTATGTTTTTCCTTTTCTTTTTCCTGGTTGTTCTTTGTTTGAGAAGATGTCTGATTTCATTTTTATGATTATGCAACAGCAAAGACTCCTAGAATAAATTATATTTCGTAAATGCATTGTGATTTCTCTACAAGCCGCATGCTCACCTGCATGTTCTATACCGTCTATCAAAATAAAATGGTCATAAGTTTGGTTTCATTCCACTTTGTGCCATAAATTTTTTTTTCCCCCTACTTATTATATAGTGCATTCGATATTACAATTTGTTTCTTGCTCTATATTGTTTTGGAGACTTTGAGAGAAGAAAAGAATGTTTAATGATTAGCTACGGAACAGGTTTCTTCGCCGACAATTATTGTGGAAAGAGCAGGTTCATATGCTTGGGCACATAAGAGCTGGAGGGTTCGAGAAGAATTTGCACGTACAGTCACTTCAGCAATTGGTCTTTTTGCATCAACTGAGCTTCCTCTTCAGCGAGCTATTCTTCCTCCTGTATGCAATGGCTTGAATGCATAGTTCACGCCTCTTACAACTTCACAGTCATTTACATAATTCTCTGCAACTAAACAAGTTCTCATGACTCTAGAAATTCCACACTTAACCAATCTCCTCTTTCAGATCTTGCAGATGTTGAATGATCCAAACCCTGCTGTTAGGGATGCAGCCATTTCATGTATTGAGGTGAGTGAATTCAACTTCCATTTTGGTTCAGTTCCTATACTGATATTTTTAGCATTTTATTTTTTTGGTTGGGATTAAGTATCACACATCTTAATATTTGTTCTTACAGGAGATGTATAATCATGCTGGGGCTCAGTTTCGAGATGAACTTCAAAGACATAGTCTTTCTGCTACAATGGTATTGTTTGACTTGAAAAGCTTTTTTAATTAATTTGAACACTGTTGCTTCTTTTGGCCGGTGAAGCCTCTACCTTTTTAGTTAAAGGACCTACTGCTACTTTGAATGTTCTTTTTCATCCTTATTCTCCTTTTAATTTTAATAAACTCTTATCAGGAATTTGGATATGAAAGAAATCATGTTATATTATCTTTTGTAATTGTAGGTAAGAGATATCAATGCGAGATTAGAGAAAATCATACCAAAAGCACGCCCATCTGAAGGGCCTGTGAATAATTTTTCGGCTAGTGAGATGAAACCTCTTAATGCAAAGAAAAGCAGTCCTAAGGCCAGAAGTTCAACACGTGAGGTATCTCTCTTTGGAGGTTAGTGCATATTTGATGTTACTGGGTAGCTTGCTTTTAATTGGTTTACATAGATATACATTTTGTAGAGTTGCTATAATTTTGTCTACCTTAAACCTTAGTTTGACACATTTGTCTCATTTATTCTTTTGTTGATGACTGAGAGCTCCTCAATGAAGTCACATATTAGTTGGGTTGCAAAAATGTAGGAAAAGACCATTCATTTAGACATACCTTGGTCCTTGGTGTCTTAGACCTTAGACAATTTCTTTTGTATATTCCAAGATGATGTTTAGTTTTATATTATCTTAGTTCAATCTTAACTTTTTTCAGCCTCTCCTGTTATGAAGTCGGGACTAGTTGGTAGAAATAGTAGGAATAGAAGGGTGTACGTGGTTTACCTTAAGAAATGAAACTCTAATTTTGGCATCTGTTAATTTATTTAGGAGATGGTGATATAACGGAGAAACCTGTGGAGCCAATTAAGGTTTACTCAGAGAAGGAATTGGTTAGAGAATTTGAGAAGATTGCTGGTACTCTTGTGCCAGATAAAGACTGGTCCATCCGTATCGCTGCTATGCAAAGAGTTGAAGCTCTTGTTATTGGAGGTTTGCAGTTCATTTCTTATTCATATTCTCTATAATTTCTACGAGTGATAAAAGTCTTCCGAAAAAATCATCAATTTCAACTTATATGTTGCATTTGCGGTGGTATATTGTTATTGACTTTTTCTTCTTTAGTGAGAGACTATTAAAATTTCTGCTTGCTGAAAGTGAGAAAGCATGTTGTGCTTGGAAAGTGGGGTTCTTAAACAGATTGTTATGTTGTGCTTGGAACGTGGGGTTCTTAAACAGATTGTTACTTTTAAGAGGTTCAAACTGGTATCTGGTCATTATTTTCCCTTGAAAGGCATAAAAAATCTTGGCTCACGAAGAAACTTTATGGGCAGAACATATTATGTATGAAGAAGTGGTGCTGAACTCCTTCGGTCCAGTCAGTTGGAAACATAGGCTGTTGGTATATTAATGCATCTGTATGTGGTTTTAGGGGTTTCTATGAGAGTCTTGACAATGCCAGCTTCACATTCCGGAAAGCAGCTTTAGTTTGCCTGTGTCCGAAGGATGCTTGTATCATTTGCTTACAGGCCACTGAGGTGGTCTATGATTTTGACATGTCTCAATGTATGTTCACTGTATTTGTGTTCTTTCTGAGAAGATGATAACTGTATAAAGTGTCATAAATAGAAATGGTTACTTTCTGACTTTATCTACACAATGCGGATTTTTGGCTTGATAATTTTGTTTTTCTTTCAGAGGAGGATTTGGATCTCCTTCTGATGTTCATCTCATTTTTCAGGTGCCACTGATTATCCTTCTTTTCGTGCACTTCTAAAGCAACTAGTGGGGCCCCTAAGCACTCAATTATCTGATCGCAGATCTAGCATAGTGAAACAGGTTTTGTGCATAAATTAACTACTGTCATACAATTTTATTTCTTAATTTTTTTTTGGTAATGTTGCTATATTTGGTAAGTTGCAAAATGTAGAATGCTTTTTAAAAAAGAAAGTGGAGGAACCAGGAGTGATGTATTATGATGTATGTTTATTGCACTATAATATGCAGTTAGCCTTGTATTTCTAGTTCTTGGTGGGGTAAATTGCTTCAGCATAGGTCTTGGTTTTTTTTTTTTGAAACAAGAATACGGGCCTACAGTTTTTAATTAACTAAATTGCTGGCTACAGTTTTTATGATTATATATGGGTTTCTGGGGTATGCTAATTGATGAATCAAATCTTAATTATCGAAGTTCAGTCTATTATTTATGTGCTATGCAATGAAGAACTGTAGCTTATGTTGCAATTTTGGTCTCCATTTTAGGCGTGCCATCTATTATGTTTCTTATCGAAAGAGCTTTTGGGAGATTTTGAGGCTTGTGCAGAGTTGTTCATTCCGGTAAGAGTCTTTATATAACGTGATTAATGTGGTATTATCTACTGCAAACATATTTCATTTGTCATGATGGCATTTCAGGTACTTTTCAAGCTTGTTGTGATAACAGTACTTGTAATAGCAGAATCTGCCGATAACTGCATAAAAACAGTAAGCTCTTCTTGTTCCTTTTTTGGACATGTGGTTTTAATAATTCTTAATTCATGATTGGCCATGTCCAGAGGTGAATGAACCTTGAAATATTTGATTCATCCTCTTCAAGTGTTACTGGATAGTCTCAAAAAATAATTCTCATTCTTTGTGTTTTGACTTGTAAAATTTTCTTTAACAGATGTTGCGGAATTGCAAAGTCTCCCGTGTGCTTCCTCGCATAGCTGATGCTGCAAAAAATGACCGGAATGCGGTTCTTCGTGCGAGGTTGATTCAGCTTACGCTCCTAATTGTGGTTTAGTTTGGGTTCTGTAAGCTTATAGTATTCTCTTGCTGTACCAGGTGTTGTGAATATGCGCTTCTCATACTAGAATATTGGGCTGATGCTCCTGAAATACAGCGTTCTGCTGAAGTGTACGAGGACCTTATAAAATGTTGTGTAGCAGACGCGATGAGTGAGGTCTAGATCTTCTCCAACCCATTCTATCTTTAGTTCTCGTGAATGAGTAGCGAAACAGTTAGTTATATCCTATTGTTTAGATGTTGTTTCTGTCCTGTAATTTCTGTATGTGGCTGCATAAATTATTCATTGCTTATGGAAACCAACAGGTTAGGTCAACTGCAAGAACTTGTTACAGAATGTTTGCAAAAACTTGGCCTGACCGTTCACGTCGCCTGTTTATGACCTTTGATCCTGTTATACAAAGGGTATGGTCTTCTGTTTCGTGAGTTTAATCTTTCTTAAAATTAGAAAGGTGAAAGTAGCATCTGGATTCTAGATTCGTGCTGATTTTGACTTTATTATTATTTAATGCGCAGATAATTAATGATGAGGATGGTGGCATCCATAGGCGTCATGCTTCTCCTTCTGTTCGTGACAGGAGCTCCTCCATGCCCTTTCCTTCTCACACATCTACCCCCTCCTTGCCTGGTTATGGAACTTCTGCCATAGTGGCAATGGACCGAAGTGCCAGCTTGTCCTCGGGGGCTTCTCTGTCGTCTGGTCTGCTTCTATCGCAAGCTAAATCTGCACCAAAAGGAGCAGAACGTACCCTTGAAAGTGTTCTGAATGCTAGCAAAGAAAAAGTTTCGGCCATTGAAAGTATGCTTAGAGGACTGAATTTATCTGAGAAGAGCAGATCATCTAGTTTGGACCTAGGTATTTATTTCTTGGCTCCTTTAATTTTACTGAAAAGCAATGTTGCTTCACCATCAATGATTTTTGTCAATAGGATGCGGTAATCTTTGTGGAGATTGTTTAAATCTTTCCTAACTTTTCTGTCATTGCCCCTAGTGCAGGAGTTGACCCACCATCATCTAGGGATCCGCCATTTCCTCCTGCTTCAAATAGTCTTGCATCCTCCTTATCACTGGATACCCCATCCAGTATTGCTAAAGTTAACAACCACAATGGTGGCTTGGGTATGTCAGACATTATTTCTCAGATTCAAGCTTCCAGAGACTCAGGTAGAATGTCATATCGAAGCAGTGCAGGAAATGAGCCGTTGTCAGTGATTTCATCCTATTCTGCCAAGAGATCTGATAAACTACAAGAGACAAGTTTAATGGATGACCATGCAGATTTTCGGGAACCTAGGCGATATATGAGCTCCCATGCAGAAAGACACTATAATGACACACCTTACCGTGATGGTAGCTCTAGGGATTCCCATGGTAATTACATTCCCAATTTTCAAAAACCCCTTTTGAGGAAGAATGTAGCTGGACGGATGTCTGCTGGCAGGAGAAGGAGTTTTGATGATAGCCAGCTTCCCCTTGGGGACATGTCTACCTATGTGGAAGGTCCTACATCACTAAATGAGGCACTAAGTGAAGGGCTTAGCTCAAGCTCTGATTGGAATGCACGGGTTGCTGCATTCAATTATCTTCGAACTCTATTACAGCAAGGTTCACGTGGTATTCAAGAAATTTTACAGAGTTTCGAGAAAGTTATGAAATTGTTTTTCCAGCATCTGGATGATCCTCACCATAAAGTTGCACAGGCTGCTCTTTCAACGCTCGCTGACCTTATTCCTGCTTGCAGGAAGCCCTTCGAAAGTTACATTGAGAGAATACTACCTCATGTTTTCTCTAGGTTAATTGATCCAAAGGAATTGGTGAGACAACCTTGCTCAACTACATTGGATACTGTTAGCAAGACGTATGGTATAGACTCCCTTTTACCAGCTTTGCTCCGCTCGTTGGACGAACAACGTTCTCCAAAAGCTAAACTGGCGGTTATTGAGTTTGCGATTGGTTCGTTCAACAAGCATGCTTCTAATTATGAAGGTTCTGGTAATTTTGGCATACTTAAGTTATGGCTTTCAAAATTGACACCATTGGTGCATGATAAGAATACCAAACTGAAGGAAGCAGCAATTACATGTATCATTTCTGTGTACACCCATTTTGATTCAGTAGCAGTCTTAAATTATATTCTTAGTTTATCAGTTGAAGAACAAAATTCTTTGAGAAGAGCTCTTAAACAGTACACACCACGTATAGAGGTAGACTTAATGAATTTTCTTCAGAGCAAGAAAGAGAGACGTGCTAAATCTTCTTATGATCCTTCTGATGTTGTTGGAACATCATCTGAAGAGGGATATATTGGTGGATCAAAGAAGGTTCCTTTATTTGGAAGGTATTCTTCAGGTTCAATAGACAGCGATGGAGGCAGGAAATGGAGTTCTACTCAAGAGCCAGCAACGAACACAGGATCCATACATCAAATGTCAGATGATATCCATGTAAATTCTTATGGTTCAGAAACTGGTCCCAACACTGATCTGACTACTAATGCCAAGGATCTGAAATACATGGAAAATACAACTACTAATAGTATTGGTTCATGGACAAGCCGGGATCGGATAGGAAGCATGGAAAGCAGTATCAATGTGGAGGCTACTCTGACACCGCGCTTGGACCTCAATGTTTTAAATGGTGTCAACCATCAGCACAACAATGCCACGCTGACTACAGATAATGGATTTTCACATGAATTTGTACAGCATTCTCCCGAACTTGCAGTTCTGGCATCGAACTCTGCTTCAGAAGCTGGACCAAGCATTCCCCAAATCCTTCATCTTGTGAGTAATTTCTGGCCTTATGGAACTATTCACCAATCAGCTTCGTGAATCTTCTTTTTAAGAGGAGGTTAAATTTCAAACATGTTTATTTTAATGGGTACAAATTTTGAAGTTTGACTGATATTCAACTTTTCATCCGGTCATAGATTGGCAATGGGAATGATGGAAATCCAACAAACAAACGCGATGCTCTTCAGCAGTTAGTTGAAGTTTCTGTTGCGAACAATGAATCTATCTGGAGCAAGGTATATTTGCTTTTTTGATAGACAAAAGACACTATATTGAAATTATTATCGAGTTGTTAATTTGTTATCAGTGCAATTTGAGACTTCTTGACTAAATAAGCATGACCCTGTAAGATATACTCCCTCTGTCCCGAAATGATTGTCGAGTTTGGATTTTCATTGATAGTTCAAATTTTACTAAAAGTGAAAATCCAACTGGATAATCATTTTGGGACATAGGGAGTATGAAGGAAATAAATTCATCGAGGATGCTAATGCAACTTGGAATAGGAAGGGTGAACTAATGGATGATGTCCTTGGGTGATGTGTGAGAGTTACTTATGTGAGAGAACTAATAGTCTGCAAAGGTCAGCCTCACGACATTTTTTATTTGAATGAATACCAAAGATCAATTGACTCTACAACAAAAACAACAACAACAACAAGCCTTTTTCCCACTAGGTGGAGTATCATTAGTGTTAGAAGAGGATGTCAGTTTGAAATGGCAACTCTGCCAATAAATATGAGTTCCCGTCCCTGTAATTTTGACCGACTTGTGTTCTTTTTGCACATAAAAGAGATCTTCTTCTTAGTACATTGTCTTTCTATCTTTTATGCCTTCTGAAATTGTTATCGGAGTCTGGAGTAGTGGTTTATGGATTGTATTTAATTCTTTTAAGACCAGCGATTCGGTTGTTAAAATAATTTTTTGTTGCGCTGCAGTATTTCAATCAGATTTTGACAGTTATACTTGAAGTTTTGGACGATTCTGATTCCTCAATCAGGGAACTTGCTCTTTCACTGATCATTGAAATGCTGAAGAATCAGGTTTGGTTTTTCTCCTTTCATGGGTTCTGGAATCCACTGCCGTCTGTACTTGCTCCCTTGTAGACTATGTCCACTTGTCCTGATTGAAGTTGAGTGTTGTTTGCAGAAACATGCAATGGAGGACTCCATTGAGATTGTTATTGAGAAGCTGCTTCATGTCACAAAGGATTCTGTTCCAAAGGTACATCTGTTTTTTTTTTTTTCTTTTTCGTCTGTCTTCTTTTAACATTTGAACACACTTCCTATTAGAAGCATCCTGGTTAGATCTCTTGAACATCGTTTCTGCTTGTTGTCATGCATATGTATATTTAGTTTAACTGATGATAAAGTCTCTTGTTAGGTTTCAAGTGAAGCAGAGTGTTGTTTAACCATAGTCTTGGCAAATTATGACCCGTTCAGATGTTTAAGTGTAAGTAACAATTCTCAAATGCACGTAACTTTGATGGGTTTTAGTCTAGGCTCTCTCTGTTTCAGTGTGTGTGTGTCACTGTCTTCATTTTTTGTTTGGCTTGGATTTCAGGTAATTGTTCCGTTGCTGGTTACTGAAGATGAGAAAACTCTTGTCACTTGCATAAACTGTTTGACGAAGGTACTTAAATTTAGTTTTCAGAAATCAGGTTGTCTTTCGCATCTCCCATTTCTTGTTCTTGTCTAAACTGTGTTGTTTGTTCTCCTGTTTCTTTTTTGCAGCTTGTTGGGAGGCTGTCACAAGAGGAATTGATGGCACAATTACCTTCCTTTTTGCCTGCTCTTTTTGAAGCTTTTGGTAACCAGAGTGCTGATGTTCGTAAGGTAATGTTTTATTTTATGGCATTGCTTATTTTGCTTTGTTAATATATTGTCTGATCATGCAATTGAAAAAATTAAATATGCTAAAGCATTAACTTAATTATCTTTGACAGACTAATGTTGTCAAAGAAGGTTTGATCTAGTTCACATAACACATGAAATGCATATATCCCTGCAAGAGTACTAGTGTTTGGTTCCCATAAGGATAATATCTTTTCTACCAAAATAGACGAATGAAATGGAAATGGGCTGCTTTTCTCTGTGGTACTGTACTGTACTACACATTCATGTATATAGAACGCAGAGTCTGATTGACATATCACGTTTAAGTAGGAATCATCATCTAACTGTTGGAAATGGTTTTAATAGATTAGGAAGTTTGATGTGTCACTTTAAGGAAGACGTCTGCAGTGGGGCTACAGTCATCTTTCTTTTGTCGATTTTGTTTGGATAATTTCGTGTAGTTTCCCATTATGACCTCTGTTTCTTTCCTGTATGGCAGACTGTTGTCTTCTGTCTTGTGGACATCTACATAATGCTTGGGAAAGCATTTCTACCGTATTTGGAAGGGCTGAACAGCACACAATTGCGATTAGTGACCATTTATGCGAACAGAATATCACAAGCGAGGACTGGTGCCCCAATTGATGCTGGGCAATGATTAGCAGTATTTTTCTCCATAATAGGTTTGCGGTGATAGTAATCTTTGTTGTGCATGCTTGTTTATTTTTGTATATCTTTGTGATATGTGCTCTAGTCGGGTGGGAATGTATTTGTTGTTATGTATAAGGTTCATTATCCATTTTTTCCTTTATTTAATTGGGTTGATGAGAGTGCTTGATGTGAGAAACGAACTTTGTAGATTCATTGTACACAATTTGCTTTTAATGAAATCCACTATTCTTTTTTGATGGCACCTTTTGCTATGTATAGATCATCGTTTAGTAGTGCATTGATGGAAATTCGTGTTATTAAGTCAAAATTGTACGTATAATTGTATATCCATATTATTATCAGAGCATAATAAACATAATAAAAACGCAAATAAAGCATAAATGTAAGATGCAAATGCTCGTGTCCATGTAGTCTTTGGAAATCATCCTGTGAAGAATTCGTCACCTGGAAGTGCATGGAAGCAATAAAACATGTGAATGTGTAGTGATACTGGTATACCGTATTATGCCAGTGAGTGGATTAATGAGTTGTCATGAAATAACATCAATAAGAGATGATCAATGGAGGACAAGATGTTGTACAAAGTACATTTCATAACGGTCGGAACGGGGACAAGGACGAGTTACTTTTGTTAATCTATCCCACTCCGCGTTCCTCATTTGGCTTTATTTGATTGCGAAACTGGGACGAGAACCGTGAAAGTGACTCGTGTGGATGAAGTCGACGGAGAAAACCCTGGAGGACAGGTGTCTTCCTAAAGACTTGGGACAAGAGTTTCCACGGATTCAATGTAAAGGAAGCAATAGACCCCTCCAGTGTGTTTGGCTGCGAAAGTTTTGAAGGAACTTCACACGAAAATTAGCTTCAACATTCTCTGCCTCCGCCGCTGGGGATGGCGACGATGAAGGATTGAAGGCCTGGTTCTCTCTGCCTCATCATCATCATCATCTGTGTAGGGAAAAACTTAAGGATAATTTTGTATTAGGGGCAGCGTTATATAAATTGTATTATTAGGAGCATAAATAATTTAATATATAAACATGACTCCAACTCTTTGAAATAAAATTTTTATATAAACTAATCCAACATTTCCCAATTGTTGTTAGACATCAAAAAAAGCAGCAACAGTCTCTTTGTCCAAAAAATAATCGACATCGAGATCTTAAATTTATACTAAAATTAATAAAAAACTCAAAACTCAAAACTCAAATGTGGATTATTTTTCTGGGACAAAGTAGTACTATGTCCTATCCAAATCTAAAGACAAAGGCTCAAACAACACAAACCAGAATCAAACACACATCCAGACAAAGAGTATCAAAAAAACAACCAGTAAAGACATCTGAACCAAAAGAAAAAAAAGGGAAAAGCAAGAATTCCATCAAATCAAATCAGTCATATAGACACAGCATAGTCGCAAACTCGGATAAAAAAAAAAAAAAAGAGTCTGCGCGCTTACCAATAGATGATGATAAGTTAAACCCTAAACCCCTAATGAGGGTCTTTTTTCTTTTCTTGTTTCTCAAGCAGTACGGCGTCGTCCTTATGGTTCTTACAGCAGCAAGTCAGTCTTCTTGGCTCTTGGTAGTATTCTTACCCAAATTCTGCCGGTTGTCATGCATCGCTTCCTTGTCGAATAACGAATCTGCAGCTAACTGCATAAAGACATGTCTCTGCTCGTTCCTTTTTTGAACTCGTGATTTTAATTATTCTTAATTCATGGTTGGCCATGGCCAGAGTTCAAAACTACTGGATACTCTCAAAATATCATTCTCATACTTTGTATGTTTTAACTTGTAAAAGTTCCTTTAACAGATGTTGCGGAATTGCAAAATCTCCATGCGCTTACACGAATCGCGGATGCTACCAAAAATGATCATTAGTAAGAAGCTCGTTTTGGGAAATCTGATACCCTACACTTTAAAAGGTCTAGAAAAAAGGGAAAATCAGAATTTCACTCAAAAGAATAATGCTGCCATACATATATATATGAAAAAATGACCAGCACTCAGTATAGCTCAAGCAGGTGTTCCACTAAAAGGAAACGTTTTCGAACAAACTGGCATGTTGTTCAAGTACTACTAGAAGCGGCGAGTGAGATTCTTCATGCCGAATTCAAATTAATTTAGTACCTAATTTGCATACATAAATTGGTGTATGGGAAATGATAAACAATGATAAGGGGGAAAAATAACTAGCACATTACATGCATCAAAAAGCACACAGTACTGTAGAAGAACAATTCCGCAAGAAATTTATATCGAAACGAACAATATGAAGTAAGTTAGTATGATATAGTAACCTGTCAAAGTAAAAACTACATTTGTCCACTCTCAAACAACAAGAAAGTAATATGTATCACACAAACCAAAAAGCTTAATATAGTCACAAGCACAAATTCTGCGGCAATGATCGATATGGCATCGGTCCATGTCTCTATGTATCTTCCATAGGTTGATCGATGTCATCACTAACAGGTACATTGTGAAAGATCCTCTCCCACCCATTTGTCCCAACGAAATACCCTTAAAAGATGCACTCATCAGAAGGCAAAATAAAATAAAATCTCAGGAAGAAAAAAAAGGAAAGCAAATAGGGATGAGAGAACAAGCATATACCACTTATGTGACCACCAGATTCAATCTTAGTCTCACCAGTCTTCTTCATGTATCCAAGTGTACTTGCAGCCATGTAAATCAACATTTTAGCATGCTTCACAGCTTCATGATAGCCAAACTTGCGGGGACTAACTAATACATCGAAAGACCAACCAGTCAGGACGACAAATAAAATTGACGGAAACCACTTAATAATCAAAATGGACGGAGGAGCTTACTCGTGTCCGAAATCAGTATTAGCAAATTCTGTACCGCAGCCAGTGACACCCCTAAAAGTTTCATACAGAAAACCCTCGGGGGATGCATGGAAAACATTCTAGGAACCTACATGAAGACAAAAAAAAAACACTGAAATTTACAAGTACAGGAAGTAGTAAAGCCTAACAACCGAAATCAACCAAGAAGAGTGCTACTAACGTAGTGATCCCCACCCTGCGATCAGAAATTTTGCCGACGGATGCTTCTCATGAATAGAGGACAGATGCATATCCACCATCCTTGCGCACAAAAGCTACTGCTGTGGTTCCTTTTGGTTTTTCTATGTCTACAAGAAGCAGATTCTAAAATACCATAATTAAGACAGGGAATTTAATTTAATTTCAAATAAATAAATGAAAGGAAACAGGAAATAAATTTTTTTTTCCCCCTGAATATTTTTTTTTAAAAAAAAAGCCCAAAGAAACTGACCAGATCTTCAGGAAGAGCAGTTGGTTCCATGAATTTTGGCTTCAAACCAAGCAAGATAAACAAAAATCAGCAAAGAAGGGGGAAAATAAAATCGATTCTTGTCCTCGTTGTCAGGAATTCGAGTAAAAAAGAAAAAAACCACCACTAGAGTATGAATCCTTGATAAATTTTACAAAGGACTAGGGGGAAGGAGACGGGTCCATAATCTATTGCGGCGGGTCTTGGTTTTCTCGATGCCCGGTCGAGCTTTGGATAACGGGTGCCATTACGAGTGACCCGGTCTGAGCTCCGGGTGGCCCGGCCAGCTATCGTCTTCTTCCTGGGTGCCATAATTGTTGTCGTCCTGAAGCTGGGAAGGAGAAGAACAAGTCGGGGGGTGGGGGGGAGAAATGGATCATGCAAGACCCGAATTACTTGCCAAAAACCGCTGATCAGCGCTGCAATTGCGGTTGAAACTGCTCATAGTGCAAGATTTAGGCGAACTGCGGCAGTTATACTTTGGGAGTTTGAGAGCAACTGTTGGTGACTCTGCATCTCCATGAGAATTTTTCATGGTTTGTGTTTCTGATTGATTTTCACATTCTTAGTGCTTTAATCAACGCACATACATTTTTGGCTATTTGAATCAAACCTTGGTTCGGCTGTATTCATGTATCTAATCGTCGGCTCTGTTTCAGTTCCGATGATGTATTTCAATGGTGGCTGGACCATTTCCGGCACCAGTACTTAATGAATTCCTTATTTCAAATGATAATCCTCTTTCTTTCCTGATATGAAATGAGTTGTATTTTCCAATAGCATATTGTTTATGTTTTAAATTTGATTGAAATTTGGTCGTTTAATCACATGTTGTTGCATCTCATTTATATTCTTCACATTTAGCTTTGAATTTTCTTGTTTTCGATTTTAGTTTTGTTTATTACGATGTTGTCATGTACTCCCTCCGTCTCACAAAAATAGTCCACATCGAATTTTGAATTTTGTACTGTTTTTAGTACAACTTTAAAAGGTCAATGTAAATTATTTTTTTTTGGATGGAAGAGGTAGTAAAAATTTGTTAAAATGGATAGGTGATTAAAATTTGTTTTCGATTCCCAAATATCACCATCACTCAATCGGCTTAAATCACAACAAAAAAAATTATTTTAACTCAATATTTTGTATGTAAAAACAAAAATACAAAGACAATGAAATTCTGGAAAATAGATCATTTCCTATCATCTATGTATACTTGCAAACTTAAGTATTTTTTAATAAATAAATACTACTCCGTATTTGTTAATAACCTTACGGTCTAATTATTTTCCTAATGATATTAAAATTGATCTACTTAATATAAAGGAGGATCCGCTTTTGTGGCACGGTTTCATGTAAGTTACCCGCTTTATTTGCTGACGTGGTACCGTCCTATTTGACCGCTTCTTTATCCATGTTGGTCATTCGCTTCCTCTGCCTCACTTTCTCTTTCTGTTGCCGGTGATATCTCAGTCCTCCTGTGTGTTTTCTTTGTCTCTATCTTGCAAAACTGAAAACCGAAGACGATAGCAGAACCGGAGTACATTTTCGCTACCAGAACAACGGTTAGTTCGGGATCCTTTTCGATTAGTCTCTAGATATGTGGAAGGTGTGAAGATTAATTCCGTCTCCTTCTTCGATTAGTCTCCACTTGTTGAAGGTATGTTAGAGGTGTTTAGTGTGTCGAAGATGTTTGATAATATGTCACAAAGACCATTTTCCTATCATGGCTGCAATTGAAAGGAAAAAAAAATGTCCCGGTCTATTACATTCTAATTCAAACAGAGACAGATTGCTTCTGTTTTTAACATGGGTTTGCATCTATAAAGATATAAAGATATTCGTATTTCCTACAATAATCAATTCAACATTGGATGTAAAACATGTTTAAATTTTCCGTTTGAATGATTGAAAGCAGTTGTATCCCTGCTTCAATCAAAATTTTCCGTGTAAAGAGACACATAACGAGCTTCTTCTGAATAAATTACTATTAACTTCTTCAGTCTAATAGTCTAAAAAGATATGTTTAGTTTTGAATTTGCCAAAAAAGATTGGCTTGAATTCAGGTACGGTTCCATGGACCGTGTTTGATTATACCCCTGCTTTTGTTTTGTGTCTGGTTGAAAATTTAGCAACAAATCCAATTGCTAATGGTTTTCGGATTAATATTACTATCCCTGCTCCCCCGGAACGGTCTTCCATATATATCCTACTATATTAGAAACAAAAACCTCCCTTTCAAACACCTTATATGATTGCCACGTGGCATGTAAAAAGTACTAAATTGCCCTTTTGTCTAACCACAACTAAATTACTAAATTTTCCTTTGCACTTTACGTGACACGTTTTTTTTATTCTATTTTTTCTTTATGTTTCATTTAACTAGAGTGGTTTTTTAAATTGAATTGATCAATTAGATTTTTGTTACAAAGTGTCAACTTTGTTTTAAGCGTATACGCTTCGAATGAATCTTATTACAAAACTATTAAAAATCTCCAAAACTAAGTATTGATTTGGCACGACCAATGGAAAACATCAATAAATCATCTTACTAATATTTAAATTTATTAGGATGTTTTTTTATATTTTATCTAACATTTACTTCAACACATTTATTCGATTAAGGCTATTTATATTTAATAAGTAACACTTATAAAACATACATGGCGAAATACAATTTCTTTTTTTTTTTGTGTGAAATATAAATATTTCTATGATCACACTTATAAAACATTTCTAATTCCTTCAAACATTTCTAAAATATATCGCTACAAATACAAAATTTTATTTTTTTTCAAATATAAATATTTCTAAGATCTACAGATAGACTGAGCCAGGGTCGCGCATTGCGCGACCAGACATCACTAGTATCTTATAGAATAAAAGAAAAACCTTAAACCAAAAAATTTTTATAATTATTTTTTTCTTTCTTGTCGGTTCAATTCAGGAGGTCTTAAATAAAAAAAAAAGAGTTAAAAATAGCAAAATCAACATCAATTAAATACTAGTACACAATTACCAGAAACAACCAACAAAACAAAGAAGAAAATCTTAAACCCTAAACCCCGGTCTTTTTTGTTCCTTTTCTTAAGTTGGTTTCGTCCTCTTAGACTCTTGCGTGTGTGGTTCTTATAGCCGAGTCTTCTCTGTTTAATCTTAGCCAAATTCTGCAGTTGTCATGTATCGCTTCCTTCCTAATCTTGGTTCGAAAGCCATGTTAGTGCTTAATTCTCTGATCACTATTTTATTAGTATTTTTTTAATTATTTTTTGGGCATGCGTGATTCTTCTGTAACTTTTGTGGGTTTTTGTTTTTTTTGGGGAAAATTTGCAGAGTTGCTAGAAAAGCTACTACACAGGTATAAATTACCTTATGCTTTTCTTTTTTTCCAGTAATTTCTTTTTGTCTTTGATTGAAGGATTCGGTTTTATTGGGAAGACTTTAACGATTTATTGTGTACTTCTTTACTTCAATTGTATCTTGGTGTTGGGTCTTCGGTGATAGGTTGGAAGTAGGCTGGCTTGGAGCAGAAACTATGCTGCCAAGGATATCACATTCGGGGTGGAAGCACGGTCAGCGATGCTTCAGGGAGTCGAGGAGCTCGCTGATGCTGTTAAAGTCACCATGGGTCCTAAAGTAAGCTTTTTTTAAAAAAATTTTCTTTCTGCTTTTTAATTCTGCAGATTTTCTTAAGCTTTCTATCTTTTTGTTCTTTTTTCCCCGTTCGTATGACATGTTAAATTCAATTCCACTACAATTAGTAGTCCTTATACCCAAGAAGACAGGGGAACTACTGGGCCGGAATTGTTTCGACTCGAATGCTAGTCCTTATTGTTTAAGTGATTGATTATTTCTGTCATTACTTATTGATTGGTGGAGCTTTAATTTCTGCCCAGGGCCGAAATGTTGTCATAGAACAGAGCTATGGTGCCCCTAAAGTGACTAAAGATGGTGTTACTGTTGCAAAGAGTATTGAGTTTCATGACAGGGTGAAAAACGTTGGGGCTAGTCTCGTTAAGCAGGTGGCCAATGCCACTAATGATGTTGCTGGAGATGGTAATTCGTCTTTATATGATCCTGTTCTTCTTGACGTTAATCTTTTACTCATGCTACTGTATGTCCTGCATTGTTGCTAATATAATATGAGCTTCTTGGGCGTGCATATGCAGGTACCACTTGTGCAACAGTCCTGACTCATGCAATATATAGCGAAGGGTGCAAGTCTGTTGCGGCTGGAATGAATGCAATGGACTTGAGGCGTGGTATCTCAATGGCAGTTGATGCTGCTGTCACACACTTAAAGAGCAGGGCAAGGATGATCAGTACATCTGAGGAGATAGCACAGGTTTTCATTTGTTGATTCGACATTTAATTAAGTTTTCAATGTGTTAAATGGTTTATCATCTCTCTTATATTTACTTGTGAAAAGGTTGGAACAATTTCGGCAAATGGAGATAGAGAGATTGGTGAGCTCATAGCCAAGGCTATGGAAAGAGTTGGTAAAGAGGGGGTTATTACAATTGCTGTAAGTATACACCCAACATCGTTCTTTTTGTATATGCATATTGTTGGCTAAAGGTAGTTTTGGGTTTGTTTTCCTTGCAAAAATTGGCAGTTTTGTTCTTTTGGGCCACCATTCTCTCAGTTTATGCTCAAAATATGAGAAATTCTTTTCTCTATGGGATGTCTAATATAGATTTAATATCATGTGGAGAAATGAGGGAGTTCGCAGGACTGCTCGGTTCAAAATGATGCATATTTTCTAAACTGGGTGGATTTCATATCAGCATGTCCTGAAAAAGAATGTTGGACATCCATTTGATTTCTGAGTTTCTCGCTAAATTTTTGCAGGATGGGAAAACACTCGATAATGAATTGGAGGTGGTAGAAGGAATGAAGTTTGAACGGGGTTACATATCACCCTATTTCATTACAAACGAAAAGAACCAAAAATGTGTAAGTTTAATTTCTGTAAACGGATGGGATTCTGAAGGATTTGAACCAATTAAATGGTTTGTTTTCTTTTTGTTTAACCTTAATTTTGCAGGAATTGGAGAACCCTTTGATTTTAATCCATGAAAAGAAGATTGGAAGTATCCATGCTGTGGTGAAGATGCTGGAGTTGGCCCTAAAGGTAATGAACCATGCTGACTGACAAGGCTTTCTTTTTTTTTTCATTCCATGAATTAACGGTTTCGTTTTCCAACAGAGGCAAAGACCTTTGTTGATTGTTGCTGAAGACTTGGAGAGTGAAGTTTTGGCTACTTTGATTTTGAATAAGCTTCGTGCTGGACTTAAGGTGCTTTTGTTTTTTTGTTATGTTTTGGGTCTATGATCTGAGTTTATTATCTGTCTGTAGCAAGACTTCTTAGTGGATTATTGTCCCTTCAGGTTTGTGCCGTTAAAGCTCCTGGATTTGGTGAAAACAGAAAGGCCAATTTACAAGATCTTGCTATTCTTACGGGAGGCGAAGTAAGAACTAACAACGATGTTCATGCGTATTTATTCTCAATCAATTCATTATGCCACATGCTAATATTAATTTGTTAACGAAAAATAGGTTATCACTGAAGATCTTGGTTTGGACCTTGAGAAGGTGACAATTGATATGTTGGGCTCATGCAAGAAGGTTGGTCAGATCTATTTTTTATTCATTACCTTTGCTTTAACCACTTTAATGAAGTGATGCTTAGAGCATTTGAATTATGAGCTTAACTTATGAACCTGTTATTCTTTTGTTGAATAACATTTGTAATGCCTGTGCAGGTTACAGTTTCAAAGGATGACACAGTTGTTCTTGATGGTGCTGGGGACAGAAAGACAATTGAGGAAAGATGCGAACAGGTTTGCCTTCCTTGATGTCTTTGTCAGGATCTATTGTGTTTGTTACGTCCATCTTCTCTGACCTGGAATCTGTACTCCTAGATACGTTCTGGAATCGAACTAAGCTCATCTGACTATGACAAGGAAAAGCTTCAGGAAAGACTAGCTAAGCTCTCTGGTGGTGTCGCGGTTCTGAAGGTACTGAGTTAATTCGCATTTTTCTTCTATTTTTTTTTTAAAAAAAATACCTTGCCTCAAGTTGTGGTGCTCAATCTACTTCCTAGATCGGAGGGGCAAGTGAAACAGAGGTTGGGGAGAAAAAGGATAGAGTTACTGATGCTTTGAATGCTACAAAGGCAGCTGTTGAGGAAGGCATCGTGCCAGGTAGTTTTAATGACTGTGACATCCTGCCTTTGATCCTTTATTTGTATAAGTTATGCAACCTTCTAGGACATTGCATTGACAGGTGGTGGAGTTGCCCTTCTTTATGCCTCCAAGGAGTTGGAAAAGCTGAAACCTGCCAATTTTGATCAGAGTATCGGTGTTCAGATTATCCAGAATGCTCTTAAGGTACTTGGTTCATATTTGTTTCTTAGCCGCCTATACTTTCCTTAAGTAAGCTCGCAGAAGGTTCTGGGGTATGTAGGTGCCTGGGCAATATGATTTTATGGCCAACAAGTAATCCCATTTTGTAGATAGACTGAGTGTGTTCTGTCTCAACTACATTTCATCAGCTGATGTCTTCTTATCTTTTGTTTGGTTGAATTTTATTGACAAAGTTCTGAGTTTTGATTGTAGACTGCATCTGTAACCTTACTAATTAACACATCCTGTTATTGTGCACTGATTATGGCTCTGAGCAGTATGTATCTATGAGTCCCTACTTGAGAGTTAGAATGCGCTTGTTCAATTCTTATTTCAACTAAATGAGATTGATGATTCAACATAGACTACTTTCTGAGGCTGCAAGCACTTGTTTAGTTTGAACAACCTCTAATGCAAATGTTCTTTTCTTGTTTTTTGCTTTTATGATTGCAGGCACCAGTTCAGACAATTGCCTCAAATGCTGGAGCTGAGGGTGCTGTAATTGTTGGCAAACTTTTGGAACAAGAGAATACCGAGCTCGGCTATGATGCCGCTAAAGGTTTCATTCTTATATTCTTTATCCACTTCCACCCATGATTTATTCTTCTTTCACTAGATATGTTTCTTTGATGAAATTGTGATTCCCTTTATCATTACTTATTTTGATTGGACCAGGTGAATATGTCAACATGGTCCAGACTGGAATTATAGACCCACTGAAGGTTATCAGAACAGCTTTGGTTGATGCTGCAAGGTAACAAACAACATGATGAGATTCTGTTTCTCACCTTGGTGTCCTGTACTTTTGTATACTCATCAAATCAGTGGTTTTAACTTCATTCAATCCATGCAGTGTATCTTCTTTATTAACCACCACCGAGGCTGTTGTTGTCGAACATCCAAAGAATGAGAAAGAATCCTCCCCAGCGATGCCTTCAATGGGCTATTGAAGCCATTAAAAGGAGGTGGGTTTTTCACTTTTTCTATTTTGCGCTGCCCGGCCATTGTAATTAATCTGAGATTTAGATTAGGAATGTATCCATGGGGATATTGGCTTTATTAACAATAGTAGTGTAGATATCTTTGCGCATCCCTATGATAAGCTATTCATTAAAGTTTCCTCAATTTAAAACTCTTACCTCCTTGTTATATTCGAAAACGATGATTGAAGTGAAACATCATCTAAGGCAATGTAATTTTCGGGGACCAGAAGACCTACACACGTTCAAGGCAAAGGCTTCAACTTTCGGCTGTATTTGACTATTTTCGTTGATTTCTTTTTATTTATTTATTTATATTTATATAAAATCGGGTTCCATAGAGAATGAATAGGAATTTTTTTGAGCCAATTTGCAGATATTTTTTCTCTGTTGACATCCTGTGAGAATGTATTATTTGGTCTGCCGTGTGCGTGGTCAATTTCATTTATTATTTGACCTCCCTGAAGGTTGAATGCATTCATATCTCATAGTAATGATCCTTGAGGAGACTAGATCCGAGTTTCAGAATCCGACTTTCAAAATGATGGGTTCATAAGTTAAACATTATTTCTTTTGCCCCGATACTATATTTCGCTATATTAATTTCAGTTTAACAAACAATGACCTGATATCAAGATTATTAAAGCACCCAAGGTTTAGAGCATTGGTTCAATATAATAATTTGGTTATCTTCTTTAATCTTTTGAATTCTCCTTTCACGATGTTTTTTTTTAAAAAAAAAAAACTTCACTATCATTTGGGCTTAGAGTTACCAAAAACTATTCTTGTGAAATTAGCTAAAAAGTTAAACACACTTTTGTACATGGAGCCAAAAGTTTAAGCAACCAGAGTCCAGAGATCAAATGACATCAATTTTCCTTAGCAATATGCTAAAATCTTTTGTGAAAGAAATAAAAATAATTCGTGGGAAGGAACAGGACCACCTGGTCCCCTCCTCCCGCCCCGATAGTAATGTTACATAATTTATTATTGAATCGTGATGATATATATGAAGAGAAATATTTCATCTACATGTAGAATATTTGTTGTAGATCTAGGCTAGCCTATATAAAGAAAAGAACCATAAGCGATCGATGGACAAGCACAAAAACAACCTCCCTCTGGATTCAGCCTATTTGATTCGTGGATCAAATTAAATAACGCACGAATTCCTCTATATCCAAGAAGCTCATGTACGACCTGATAAAAGAACAATGAGTGCAGCAAAATGAGCTAAAAAAAGAAAAGAAGAAGAAAGAAAAAGCAAAAAAAGGAAGAGGAAAGAACCTGATCACAAAATGATTGGTCCTCCTCCTAGCTTTGCTCAATTCGACATTGATTTGAAGTGCAGACAATATACAAAAATAAATCGGGGGCCATTATCTTCAACTTATAAAAAATAGACAATCATTTCGATCAGAGCCACTTATGTCCTTCCCCTGTCACTCTCAATCTCTCATTACTACTTATTCACCCTATTATTACTAGGGTTGGTCTACTTCTACAGTTTCTACTGCCTGCTTTTTTTTTTTTTTCCGCCCTGTTTTTGTTCTCTTTCATTTCACTGATTTTTCGAATTAACAAATTTAAAGTATTTAGTATTGGATTAGTATTGCAAGTGTATAGAGTTCGCCTTACATGCACTATGATTAAGAATCGAATGCAGTACATCGATTAAGATGAAGGGCTCTTTTTTTTTTTGGCATAATGTGTACGTTGTCTTAAGTGTATTGTATATAGACTAATTCGTACCGAGGCGGTCAGTCTCCTTTCAGAGGGAAATCTCTTCCAAAATTGCTCTTTTCATTTACGAGACTTGAACCTGAGATTTCATTTAAGGGATCGATTCTCAAAAGCGTAGAAGGAATAGAATATGTGTGTTATGGTATGGGTAGGGTAGGGGGAAAAAAAGAAATAAGCAATGTGATGGATTCATTTTCCTAGTTGGAATGTATGCATTTCGAGCAACTTGTAAATTGTAGTGCATTTATATTCGTAGTGGCTAATTATTATATATATATTTTTGGAAAAATAGTGGTTAATTATGTTTCCCACACCAATTTTTGTACTCGCTTTTTATTTTTTTTCGTGTTCTTGGAAAGTTTTGCAATTCTTTATTTCCTTCTCTTGGCTCCCTTTCCTTCTCCTCTTATATGCATGTACCGTTACTATCACCAGAAAGAGAGCAGATACAGTGTTTTATGAGTCCATCTTAGAAACGATAAACACATAGCATGTTTAATTATTAAAACACAACAAGCCTACAATTGCAAAATTCGTATTTGCACGTATAATTCTTTTTTTTTTTTGAAAGGCACGTATAATTCATTTTGATAAGAGTAAGATCGGTGAATGTCACTTCACACATAAATAAAGACATCAAAGAAAATCACAAAAGAGGCTTCTTCATTTTTTTCCATTTCTTTAAAAGGTACATTTTTAGTTTCCTATACATAGTTGAAATACAACTGGTATATACGTTCTAAAATAAGAGTAATCGATACAATATATACGACTTATATATATTCTTTAAAATATTCTCAAATCTCCGGGATACAAAAGACTATGCACTGATAAAATCATCTGCCTATCAAGAAGGTAACTAAAAAGATGGGTGTGTGTTCTTTGGGCTTGAACACCCCAGGGTAATGTTTTTCTAAAAAAAGAAGGAAAAAAAAAAGCGCAAACATGAACGTGGGCGATTATAATAACCACTTAATTCCAAATGTGTATTATCATCATTAATTAAATTGTCACTAATCATTGAGTTAAGGAAGACGGGTTACCGTTAATTGTCGGTTAGTAATTAACCAAAAACACATGAACTATAGAATCTAGCAAAAGTTTTTTTTTTTTCTTTATAGGATTCGAATCTCTTTTCCGTATGTGTGCACTATCCAAAACGAATAAAAATTTCAATAGGAATAATTTTAATTCCAGGCCTCTGTGACTCAAGTACCAAAAGTGCACATTATTTAAGCAGTAATGAACAAAAGAAAAGAGTACTAAGCAAAGTGGGATCCCATAATATATAATCTAAAAAAAAACAGACTAAAAAGAGAGACAAACTGACCAAGTTTTGTTGAGATGATAAAGACCAAATCAATATTTTAAGATATCGTATTCGTCCGAGTTCACAAAAATACAAGCTAAAAAGAAAAAAGAATAAGCCAATTATTAATGCAAAATCGCAAATACACCGTACCTACACATCTATATATGTTTATGATTGCCCCATGCATTTCATCAACATTGATCCCACCATATATGTTTCTTTCTTCCTTCAACTGTACCTATTTTATGGCAACCATCTTTAAATGGATAGTGATAGCTTCGGATTTTCACGAATTCAATGGGCTCATTTCTTTCGCCAACAAGTGACGCATCTTAAGTCACGACACTTTGAAATATATATACATATATATATATATATATATATATATATATATACTAGTGATGTCTGGTCGCGCAATGCGTGACCCTGGCCCAATATATTTGTAGATTTTAGAAATATTTGTATTTGGAAAAAAAAATCTATTTTGTATTTGGGTCGATATATTTTAGAAATGTTTGAAGAATTTATAAATGTTTTATAAGTGTGATCGTAGAAATGTTCGTATTTGGAATAAAAAAGAAATTGTATTTGGCCCGGTACGTTTTAGAAATGTTTGAAGATTTTAAAAATATTTTATAAGTGTTACTTCTTAAATATAAATAAACTTGATCAAATATATGTCTTGAAGTAAATGCAAGACAAAATATAAAAACATCCTCATAAGTTTAAATGTTAGTAAGATAATTTATTGATGTTCTCCATTGGTTGTGCCAAATCAATACTTAGTTTTGGAGATTTATAATAGCTTTGTAATAAGCTTCCTCCAAAGGGTATACGCTTAATTGTTGAAGCTATTTCTTCCAAAAGTTTATAGGTAGTAAAATATCAAAAATATGATTTTGAAACTGGTTAATTGTTGAAACTGGTTGATCACAAATATGAGAATAAAAATAATGTAAATTTACATAGGTTTCAAGTTATATAAAAAAACAACTCATCTCACCATGGCAAATTAAAAAAAAAAGAAGTAAAAGATAGCCCATTAAAAATTAAGAAATTTATTTTTTTCTGTAGGTAAAAATGATGTATAAAAACACAAATAAACGTAGAAAAATCATTCCTTCCCTCTCCACCTCAAATTCATAAAAAGTTTCCCCATAAATTAGTTAGAAAAAGCGACCTGAACTATTTATATGATAAGGAACTAAAAAAAGTCCAAAAATCAAATCCAAAAAAAAATATATTCTTGAAAGACCGAACACAAAAAAAAGGGCTTCATTTGTAAATAAAATAAAATAATAATTATAATAATTGGTCAACTGGGAGTATGAAACAAAATCAAAAGCAATTAAACAAAGAAAAAACACACTTCATAACTGACCATATACGAAAAAAAACCTGAGACTCCATAATTAAAAAAAGAAAACCAGTCTAATTGAATGAAACATAAAAAACAAATTTAAAAAATCATACTTTGTAACAAAAACCCAATTAATCAATTCAATACAAACAAAACTAAAATCTTACAAAAATTCTAGGCTAACTAACCATATAAGAAATCACATCATATTACCTAACAGCGAATACGGTAGCTGTAACGGATGAACGCATAAAAATAATAGTAATAACACTATTCTTGAACGGGAAAAACAAAAAATAATAAAAGTCAAACAAATGATCTGCTGAAATAAAATCATTTAAATTTTAATGCCTGTAATGACACCACCATAATGGCCGAAGCAAGATCAATGAGAAATTTTTTTTCCTTTATTTTATATAGTGAGGTAAAGAGAATATTTTTTGAACTCGAAATTTTATCAGACTAGGATGTAGTTGATCATCACCAATGAAAAAATTTAACATGCTAATAGGAAAGGAGTATATTTCACCACATATTCTCAATTGATGATTGATGAGAAATTTGTTTTTTTTTTTTTTTTATTGTGGAGAAGGGATTGATTAGGGAGTCGATTGTCGTGGAGATAGGGATGAGGATTTGGATTTTTTATGAACACGTGGTTTTTTTTTGGCGAAAATAGGAGGTGAAGGTGGATTTGGACTGCATTTGCCTTTTAAGTCTAGGAGATGTGTAAATAAAAATTTATTTTAAAAATATGATGTGGAAATGCCACATGGCAAATGGTGGTGCTTTCTCTAAAGTGTGGTTTTTGTTTCTAATATAGTAAGATATATATATATATATATATATATATATATATATGAATAAGCTATAGTCTTTATATATCTTAATGGAGAGTTTTCAATGGACACATGACGCAAATTTAGATAGGCTAATATACATGTCGCAACCACATCGCTCCATCATTTTATGGTAATTTTTTTGATGTAAAACTGTAAATTTATATGTAAAAACTATTAAAAAATTATAAATTTATAGGTAAAACTATTACAAAAGAAAAAAAAAGAAGAAAAATTAATTATTCCTTTACCACCAGAAAGCAATTAACATTATCGGTTTTGTTTTGATTCTAATTTTCTTAGACACTTGTGGACATCATCAAGAAAGGGAGTAATTTTTCAAATCTAACTACTGATTACCATTATAATATATCCCAAAAAGGAAAAATGGGTCTTTTTATCCCAAAGTTTAGGCCACACTATCCAAAACATCCCAAAGTTTAAAAACATGCCATTTACATCCCAAACTTTTTAAAAACATGTTACATTAGGATATTCGTTAAATTTTTAACCCAGTTAATTAATTAGTGGTGGTACTTTATTCTGTTTCTCCTCCCCCAATTCTTTTAATCATTTAACACGTTCCACTAACTCCCACCTTATAAGAAAATAGCTAAACCTAATTTGGTCTTCACATCATCCATTATTCCCTTGCTTAGAAAAAGAAAAAAAATATCCAAAATTCACCTTCCAAATTGATAACAATCATGAGAGTTTTTGTGTGTGTCCTAATTAGAGAGTAAGCCCTATTTCATTTATTTTTTTAAATATATAGCATCATTATAAAAATTGGTATTGTAATTGATGTAGCGGTATGTAACTTTTTTGCTTGGCATGAACCAAATTTACCAAACACAAGCATGAAACTTTTTTGACTAAAAAAAATGGGGGAAAAGAAACTGAATGAAATATTACCGTTAATAACTTCAAAAAATTAACAAATGTCCTAATATTACATATTTTTTAAAAGTTTGGGATGAAAGTGGCATGTTTTTAAACTTTGGGATATTTTAGATAGTGTGGCTCAAACCTTGGGATGAAAAGCATCCCAAAAAACATTGAATAATATATATCCAAACCTTATAAATAAACTTACCCCTAATTGACCATGTTATTAAAAAAATCATTATAATATTAAGTAATTTGAGACTAAATATGTTTAGTTATCATTAGTAAATTAAAAATTATTAGATATATTTCAATTGTAGCATTTTATATATCTTAGTATTATATTATTATGTTTTTTTTTTGTAAAGGTTATATTATTATGTTGAATATAATATTACATGGGTAAAAACATTAAATAAAGTTGAGTAAAATGATATATTATACAGATATTGTCGTTTTTCGAGATTTTTTTATTTACTCTAAGAATATTATTAGTTTAATATCCCTTTTTCCATGTTTTTTGCTTTAATCGATATAATTGCAACCCGTATTAGTTTGGGGGGAAAACCCGTATCAGTTTAATATCCCTTTAATATGCTTTAGTTTGATTAGCCGTGAATGATTCAGTTTAAGATTAAAAAAAATGTACACGAATTTTATAACAATTCAGAATAATTCAGCTTTCCCTAATTGTGTAACAATTGCGATTGTAATAAGATTGGGAATACTTCTCTTTTAAGAAAGATTCAGATAATTCAGCTTTCTATATCTCTCTCTCTTTCTTTCTCTCTCTCTCTCTCTCTCTATATATATATATATATATATATATATATATATATATTACAGGAGAGTTTCAATCGTACACATAGCATAAAATTAGATAGGGTAATATACACGGCAAAAAGTAGATAGCCAAGTCCACATGTCGCAATCACATCACTCCATCATTTAATGATAAATTTTTATTTGTAAATACGTAAAATTTATAAATAAGTAATGCTACTCGGTTTAGTTTTTTTGTCATTAACTGCACGAATGATTACCACCATAATAATTGAAATTACACGGAATCTCTTATTAAAGCCACACTATATTTATCCATTTGCATTTTTTACTTTGAAGTAAATTGGAGTGGAACATTATATGAAAAAATCACCGCGACTTCCAATGTTACTAATATCGCTGGAAGTGTAAAACCAGGGAAAAATTATATTCGTTGATGATGCCTTGATAATCTGGACACTCTGTAATATGAAAAAAAAAAAAAAAATGAACGCCACAAAATACAGATAAATTCGGAGGTTTGTTATATGTATATGTTTATTTTTGATTCGATCCTCCTGTATTTTTGTATTGGTCAGTTTTGAAGTGTCGAGTGAGGATTGCTCTATCTCTTAAGAAAGGAGTTTTGGTTAGGTGAGTGAATCTATTACAAATTCGCTATAGTTTACTACCTATCATTTTATATTTCTAATTCGTTAATATGTTATAATTAACCTGATGATTCCGTACGTTATGTTAGTTGAGAATGACACTAGTTAAAACTCAGTCATAAACAACGGTTGTACCTCGAAAATTGGAAGATGTATGTAATTAAAACTTTAATAATCATCCATCGAAGTATATTGTGATCATTGAGGAAAAACATCATTGGTCTTGTGTTTATCTGCCGGGTCAATCTTCACATGAGATGATGTATGGCTAGTGGCCGATATGCAGCCCCTAGTTAATTAATTTTGTGACGAGATAGAGACTTGGTTCAGCAAATCCTGGCTTGAACCATGCTTTCAAAATCTAAAACGAACACGAGAAACAGTGACCCAAAACGCCTCTTGACGACAAATTATAAGCGGAATCATACTGCCTGAATTGTGTGCCTCGTAAATTGGTTTACGAAAATGGATCAATGGATGCCGAGAATTAAGACATCGGAATTAGTAATTGTCCGAAGATAGAAATGTGTGAAAATTAATTAAATCCTTGCTCCATACAACTCTACTACTACAGCTGATGTACGAAAGTTTACTCATCCCCAAAAATGAAGGGGAAAAAAAGAAAAACGAGAGTTAGGAGAAGGGTGTTGATAAATTGAGAGTAAAAATGTTAAATAAAGAGTATTTTTTCCCTAACCACCTATGTTACCCTTTTACATGTATTTAATATGTATTCTAAATTTGTCTTTTTTACCTTAATTTCTCCCACTCTTTATGATAGAGGAAAAAATTTCTCATACCGCATTAATTAACGTCTATTTATTTTCTGCCTATTTTAAGTTCAGTACATCTATGCTATTTATTTTAAAATTTACGTTGATTTTTTCCCTGTTATGGTCTGTCAAAATTTTCATTCAAAGAAAAAAATAAAATAGAAATCCGTGCATAATGTGATCTTGAGATTTTTCTTGAATAACATAAATAAATATTGGCGTAAATAAAGTTGGAAAATTTTAAAAACTCCACTACATTTAGAATAGATATACATTTAGAAAAAATTATTTTTGTATACACAAAATACATGTGTATAAAAATTTGGAAAAAAAAAAACTATAGATGTTATCTTATTTTTATGTGGGTAGTGGTTTTTGGTTTTTTTTTTTTTTTATAGACAAATCCTCAAAGCGTTATTAATAAATTTTTTCCTTATGAGATTGGAACACTTTTTTTCAAAATGAAAATCTTGTCAGATTATTTTTTTAAAAAAAAATTAAAACAAAACGGAATGTGGAACTTAAGAGTATAAGATAGGCCTGTAAAGGTAATTAATGTGATAATAATGATAATAAATCATAAAATGAAAGAGAAATAAGAATGTATATTGAAAGATGTAAAAGAGTAACATGGGTAATTAGAATAAAAATTTGCTCTATATATAACATTTTTGCTCTCATTTTATCAACACCCTTGGGAGAAATAGGTCAAAGTTTATTAAAAAATATCTACAATTTTACATAAATATTGTCGTATAACATTTGTTACGGTATGAATTTATATATAGTGTATAGTTAGAAAAACTCCCCCCAATTGGGAGTTGACTCTACAAGTGCCGCGTTTGACTGATTAAAGGAGCTGGATAAAGTATAATCATTTCCCTAAACTCGTAACAGCATGAACTCACTAATAAAAAAATGGCAATACAACCAAAGTACTTAACCGAAATCATTGTCTCAAAGTCATACCACCACGCCGTAAAACACAAAGTACAAGTTGCCTACTGATTCTCTCTATTCAAATTCAATATCACTGATTTCAAGATTTGCAAAAAAAAAAAAAAGGAAATTTGGGTGGGGGAAAAATGAGAAAAATGCCCCCAGTGACACCCTGATGTAAAAAGATAACGTCAAAAACAGATTCTGTCATTTAGCTTCACATTATTCGGACAGACGAACACTGACAAAAACGTTAACCATATTCCCAATCTATTTCTTTTTTTCCAAGCCAAAAAGAAAATTAAAAAATTAAATAAAATAACTAGTACTCCCTCCATCCCATAATTAATGTTCAATTTTTCTAAAATGAAAGATTTTATATTTAAGTCAAACTTAACTATATTTTACCTTAAATAATGGGATATACCCCTACATAATTAATTGTTTAACCACTAAGATTTTATGGATAATGTTTTTTACTAGGGATAAATGTGTAACTTGATTCATAAAAAGTCAAATTGAACAATAATTTTAGGACAAAATTTTTTGGGCAAAGTTGACAATAATTATGGGACGGAGGGAGTATAATACTAGTATTAACAAAAGCAAGAAATGGCCAAGAAAAAACTGAAAAAGAAAAGGGTCACCGTTCAGAATTTCAGAAACCTTTATCTTCCTCCCTGAAAAAAAAAATGCTACTAATAAATACAGAAAAATACAAACAAATACTACTTGACATTTTATATGATCGAGCTGCCAGATTTAATTTTTTGGTGATAATATATGTGAGCTGAGCTGAGCTTTTTCATTCGTTTCTTCCATTTCTACCCAAACATCAGCAAAACTAAGAAGAAAAACAACAAGATTCACCACCGACTTCAGTGTGGAAACTAGCTTGATGTGATATAGAAGAAGTCAGAGAGCCAGCTGAAAAAAAGCACAGCAAAGATTGAAGACTTTTAAACTGCTCATGGGTTCCTAAGTAAACGTGATTGAGGATTATGTGTTAGACTCTGTGGGCTCCGGATGATATCTCTTTCACTAATTTAGCACTGAAATTCAGGGAACAGAGGAAGTGAATATTGTTGATTTTGGTAGTTTAGAATTAGTAATTACCATGAAAGATACCGTCCCGGATTTCGAAATAGATGAGGATTACTCAATCCCCTGTTCATCATCTGTTTCCGGTGGACATGGCGGCAACGGATTAACTCGACCCAAGAAGAACCCAATGTAAGTTTCTTTCTTTTTTTAGTCCAATTCATCATCCTATAATATGGTATGTGCTTTAAGGGATGAAGTTTTTGGCAATAACAGAGGAGATGATGAGGACATCATGGAGCTCTTGTGGCAGAATGGACAGCTTGTGCTTCAGAGCCAGAATCATAGATCATCATTTAAGAAATCTTCCAACGGCGGTGGAGGCGGCGGAGATGGGGTGGCGGAGCTACCACAGTCCACCCCAACCACCAGGGAGATCCGATCCTTGGACAACGTCATCAACATGTCAAATCACCATCAGCAACTCTTCATGCAAGAAGACGAGATGGCGTCTTGGCTTCACTATCCCATGGCTATTGACGACTCCTCCTTCGTCGACCACCGTGAGCTCTACCCCGACGACCTCCTCTACCCGCCGCCTTCAGCTCCGGCGGTTCCCTCATCGCCGCCGCCCCAAATCCACTCGGTTGTCACGGAGATCCGCCCCCTCGCTCCGCCGCCGCTGATGGCTACCTCCGTCTCTACGATATCTCCTCGACCGCCTCCCGTTCCACCTCCTCCGTCCACCGCGGCGGCGGCTGCGGCGGCTCCTTCTCCGAGGTTCCAGAACTTCACATACTTCGCAAGGCTGCCAAAGGCCGCAAGGATCGAGCAATCAGGACCGTCCACCTCAGCACGGGAAGTTACGGTGGTAAATTCCAACGATACCCCCGCGATGGGGGGGACGGAATCGAGGGTTTCCCGGCGGGTAGAGGCGGACAGCGGGACGCAGCTTTATTCCAGCGGAAATGTCGGGAGTTTGACTATGACCGCCAGCGTGACAGCTGGAGGTACGTCGACGACAGCCTGTGGGTTAGCGGGAGCGTGTGAGCCGACCGTGACGTCGTCGTCTCCCGGTGCCTCCGGCGGAAGCGCCAGCGCCAGCGCCGAGCCACCGCCGCTAACAATTCATAAGCCGAGCACATCCGCCACGGATGACCACCGAAAGCGAAAAAGAGCTGAAACAGAAGACACCGAGTGTCACAGCGAGGTAAAAACCATTATTAGCCAAATAATTATCTCTTTTCGTCTTTTATAGTAAATAAATAAACTACCAATGATTAGTATTGACCATACTTTAGTTAGTTAAATTAATGCTCTTCTTAGTGTTGTGATTAGTAAAAGTGACAAGGGAGTTAGTGGGGAGTTGTGTCACATTTATTTATTTTTTTCTTTATCAATTGGGTAAGGTTTACCGCTTTTGGAATTTCCTTGAAGAAGAGGTATTTGGCATCTTTTATTAGTGGTAATATATTTGCCAGTGTGGGAATGAGATGCCAAGTCACCGGTTGGGAAGCACGTGGCGAGATGAGAGTAAGATTTGGGGTATTGTAGTGCCAAGTGTATATTCTCAGCGCCACAAAGGCCTATTGACTGACTTGGGGTAGAATCCCAACAGATGAATAAATAAAATTACAGTAGAGTGAAACAAAAAGTTGGGTGGGGGAATGAGAAAACCAGGATGAATGTATCCCTGTAGAGGAGAAGATGATGGCTTGATGTGTGTCAGTAGTTTCAGGGGAGCATACAGCAATAAATCGGAGTGTGCATCCCGGGACTTGTGATCTTTATTGTCCTTTTCCCGTCTTGCCCAATGAAGCAGGAAGGAGTCAGTGGATAGGATATAATAAATACTCCATATAATAGGTTATCTTCTCATCATACTATTAAGTCAGAGCAGGTTTCAATTTGCATTTTTATATGCCTGAGTTTTCTGCTACTTATGACAACAACCGAGTCTGTGTCTCTGTGTATTCAGATACTCCTTCCTTTCCTCCATGAGAGAGCTTAATGAGTGGATTATTATCCATTCATCTAGGGAATACAAAAAGATTAACTGAAGCATCAATGAAAGGAATTTTAGGGATGGAAATCTGTGAATCCCATGCATGCATCCATTCATCTCGCTTTGATTCATAATTTTAGAACAAGAAGAAAGCACCATTACTAACTAACTACTTTCTTATTCCTTTTTAGTTTTTAGACCTTTTCTAGAGAGTTTCTAACACGTCAATTAGGCGTTGTCATGATATTATATTGATATGACATGATGGTCTCTCCTTCAACTGTCATCAACTAGCAGTAGTACTATAGCAGTTGGGTCTCTTTCTGTATCTTGCTTGCTCTTTCGAATTGGGCAACCGCATTGATTCTTTCCATTTTAAATTGTATTTCCAACATTTCGATTGTTTATTTTGAGTGCAGGATATCGAGTTTGAGTCAGTTGATGCGAAAAAGCAAGCTCGTGGATCCTCGTCTACAAAGCGGTCTCGTGCTGCAGAAGTGCACAACCTTTCAGAGAGGGTTTGTATAGGGCACTAAGCTTTAATTAAGCACTGAGTTTCTGAACGTGTTTAGTCATGATTCAGTTATATCACTTTTGCAGCGGCGCCGAGACAGGATAAACGAAAGGATGAAGGCATTGCAAGAACTTATACCTCGCTGCAACAAGGTTTTGCACATTTCCCCGTGGTTGCTATTGTTAGTTTTGATTTCTGCACTGAGTAACACCTGATATTTCCTTGGCATTTTTCGCTTTGCAGTCAGACAAGGCTTCAATGTTGGATGAGGCGATCGAGTACTTGAAATCTCTACAATTACAAGTCCAGGTATATAATCTTTTCATGGGAATGGTAGGGGCTATGAGCTAGGTACAATAGCTTATGGTACAGAAAACAAGGTCTTGATAGACTCACATGATGTCGCTCGAACCGACATTGTAGTTTGTTATGTCCTCTTTCATATTTAGAACTCAAGCCATTGCACATCTAGTCCTGGAGAAGCTTATTATACTGATAACGATGATTCGCCAATTTGTGTAGATGATGTCCATGGGTTGCGGCATGCTACCAATGATGTATCCTGGGGTACAGCAGTACATGCCAGCCATGGGTATGGGCATGGGGATGGGAATGGGGATGGAAATGGGAATGAACCGCCCTATCATGCCATACCCATCTCTTATACCGCCTTCAGGAATGCCGAACCCAGCTGTTGTGCCAGCATTTCACATGCGACCGGTTGCTGTACCAGGATCATCCAGAGTGCAAGCTCCTAACCAGCTTGATCCCATGCTGAATTCCCTAGTCGCGCAGAATCCCAATCAGCCAAGAATGCCAAACTTTGCCGATCCATATCAACAGTTTATTGGTCTTCACCAAGCGCAAGTATCATTACCACAGGCAAGCAGTCAATATTGCATTTGCATTTCAATGTTCTGTTGGAATTGAAGCATTGTTAATGAATAACATGACTACTCTGAATTGAGAAATTTGTTCCACACAGACAGCATTCATGTACTGCATTTGTCTAGAACAAGATTTACTAATCTTGCATCAAGGGGCGTGCTTGTTGTGCTTCATAAAAAGAGTATTGAATGGTTTCTTCCTGTATTTCTCTTGGCAGAATCAAGTGGTGGTACAGCCCAACAAGCCGAGCAGTAGCAGAGGAGCTGGGGATCCTGAAAATCATTTGACTGGTAGGTTGTTGATTATTTTGGGATCGGTTGAGATTTCTTTTTTTCTTGATCTGGTTAATTGGTAGATGATCAGTAGAATTACAATAACTACTACCTACACCTTACTTTTGGGATACAATACATAAGAAATATGCGGCCTAAATTGAACAATGACCATTTCAGAAAAAAAATAAAATAAAAATTGAACCTTGGGTTGTATGGGGCTAAGAACTCTAGCGACATTTCCATATCTCGTTTTACAATGAAATATTTTGGTACATTTCTTAGGACACATGACAGTTATACATTGGCTTAACTTTCTAAATCATCCCTAGAGAACAATCATTGTGATACCATCAACCTAATCATTAACGTGAGTGAGCAAAAGGTTTCTGGTAAACCAGTGGCTGCTGCAGGCAGGAACAAATCTTTTCAGACTTCTAAAGTTGGATGTAAATTGATGATTGATTTTGTGAATTTGCAGGTTAGTTGAGGATTTGATAAATCAACAAGCCAGAAGGTCTCAATTTTGTAGCTGTGGGAATATAAACTGTTGAGCTCGTTTGTAGTCCGGCCCTTTCATGTGATTTTAGAGCTGTAATATCTAGTAAGATGTAATTATTACCCTAGAGTTACTTTGGCTAACTGATAGTTTTTCTGTTTTTTTTTTTTTTTTTTTGGTTGGTGTCTTCAGAAAGCAAAAGTATAATTATAGTATCTTCTATCACCAAGTGGTATTGTCATATTCACTGAGCTTCAAAGAATTTCCAGCAATTTGAATGATCGACCACAACCTAGTTATCATTCTGAAGACTAAGCCACTTTTGTACCTCAACCAACATCTTCTAACTAGAAAAGGAAGCAAGTTGCACGAGGAACAAATCTGTTCAGATGCTTATTCTGATGCACATATCGCGATGTTAGTCATTATCGTTTTGAGCATATTTGGTCCCGGATGCTTCTGAAATGATGTCTACCGATGAGTCCAAATATGAAAAGGTGAAACTTTATCTTGTGTACTAAGCATGGAATCCATTGAGTTCCCTAATCAAATCAATAATCCAAGCCAATAACAAAAAGGCAAGCTTCTTTATACAAAAACAATCACACAATCAAGAAATGGTGGCAGCAGGGCACCTCAAAATTCAACAAGAACAATTATTTGTTATTTTACCATTTCTTTGAATGTAAGTACACCTTTATACATCCTTTTCAATCAGAACATAACAAGAGCCTGCAACCCAGGTGCCACGCTCAGACTGTAGAACCTAATGTAGACAAAATCTGGATGCAAAAAAGTTCAGCATTACCAGAAAACAAAGCACGTAAGGATCAAGCAAGTTTTAACACTGGGATGCTATAAGCAAATCTGTTAGGTGTAGTTGAATAATGAATACCTTCTCAGAGAATATCCGGAAATCATCCATTTGCATGGCCTTGCTTAGCTCCTTCAACAAGGTAAACAAAACAAAAGAACATGTCGTAAGACTCATATTCTAACTGCTTTCCAGCTTCAAAGCTACTCTGCAGAGAACAATGCAAGACTTCTCCATCAACTTCTAAAATATGTTTGTTAGAAACTTACTTTCTCAGGTTCAGCAGAGGTGACCATACTGGATATCAGTGTTTGTAGCTTTTCGTCTTTCAGTAAATCACGAATTTCACTTGATGAAGCTGCATCAAGAGTTGAGAAAGCATTTTAAGGTTGGAACTGCTGTTCTTTACATTCACTATACGCCAAAGGGTGCAAAACTTCTTTCAAAAATTTGGAACTGACCAGTTGAACACAACAGGCTAAAAATGAGTAATAAACTTCTAAAGAAACTAAACGATAACTCATAAGCTAGTCCTTTCAAAAAAAAAAAAAAAACTCATAAGCTAGCATTCTGTAGCAAGATAATAGCCATGCCCAAGAAGGTGATGAGCAAACCTCCTGATTATTGAACCCTGAGCCATTCACGAGGTATTCAAATCTACCATTTGGACACTTGAGGCAATGGCAAATTATCAGCCACTAGGTATCACAAAATCTTTTTGACAGATGAAGAGTAACTTGTGTTACCTATAGACTCCAGTTGAGAATGTTGCAGCACTTCACTCGGCTCGTCAACATAATACGGTTTGTCAAGATGTATAATAGCAGGTGCAGGACCTGATAAACCAAAGTTCATCCACATGAGCATATCAAATGATGTTGCAGTTCAATGACACATAAACTAGTCCTCTAAAATAGTAGAATCATCCATAAAAATCAAAGCGACCCTTTAAATTGCCCAATGCCTCATCTAAATATCCTCATTCAAATGCAAATGTCCCACTGTTAGTTCAAGGAACCAACCCTAGCCCTATTGCAACTCTATTAGTTAACTAAAAGCATTCGTTTGAGCAATCAGAATCATAGCATGAAAAGCAAAATAAACCAGAAAATACAATTCACAGCATAATTGAACCTAAGCTAAAACTTGATTCTTATAAGAAAAAATTACGAAAGTATTAAAAAGAACAAATAATACAAAAAGAATTAACACAGAAAGAACAAAATGCTCACTGGAATCGTCTTTCTGAGATACAGAAACGGGCTTTGCACAAGGGGTTTCTTTATGCTTCTTGAAACAGGGTAGAGAGCAGTAAGGCGTGAGACAGGCAGGGCACTTGTATTTTGACAGTACCTTGTCGCAGACTTTACAAGTCTTTGGTCCCATTTTTCCCTCTTTGTTTTGATCCATGGCGGTTAACTTAAGCTCCGCCAGTTTCCAGATGTGAAATCCAATTCACAAGAAATCACAAGCTTAAATGCTTATCCAGTATTAATATCTACGGAGGAGGAGAATCAAAGTTTTCAACTTCTCAGAACTGTTTCAGCAAGGAAGGAAGAACTGGAGAAGACGAATACGGGCAGGGAGAAGACAAGACTGGGCTCGGGGAGGAGAGATTTAATTAATTGGGCCTTTTGTAATCTTTTTTGAGCTATTATAGCCCAAAAAATTTACATATGGTTTTTCTTTTTTCTATTTTTTAATTTTTTATTTTTCTCAATCGGATTCTTTCTTGTAAAGAAAGAAGGTTTCTCGGAAGTGAATAAATAAACATAAACTCACAAATCCTTTGCACAAAATCAACTCTCAAAAACCTCAATTTCGATTTTCATAACAAAAACCAATCAGTATGGGTCAGGGAACTCCGGGAGGTCTGAACCGTCAACCACCCGGTGACCGGAAAAATGACGATAAGAAAGAGAAGAAATTCGAGCCGGCCGCCCCTCCGGCCCGTGTCGGCCGCAAGCAGCGGAAGCAGAAGGGTCCCGAGGCGGCGGCTCGTCTCCCCACCGTGACGCCGCTAACCAAGTGTAAGCTTCGGTTGCTGAAACTGGACCGGATAAAGGATTACCTCCTGATGGAGGAGGAATTCGTCAGCAATCAGGAGCGGTTGAAGCCCCAGGAGGAGAAGACGGAAGAGGACCGATCCAAGGTCGACGATCTCCGCGGTTCCCCCATGAGTGTTGGGAATCTGGAGGAGCTTATTGATGAGAACCACGCCATAGTTTCTTCCTCCGTCGGGCCGGAGTACTACGTGGGGATCTTGTCTTTTGTCGACAAAGATCAGCTGGAGCCTGGATGTGCTATTTTGATGCATAATAAGGTAATTCCTTTCTTCTTTAACTACTATTTCGTTTTAATTGGTATAATTTATCTAATTAGGGTTAGTAATTGAAGTGTAGGTTCTGCTCTGCTTATGGTGGTTCTGACTTTTGTGATTAGGGTTTCCATAGGTTAGATACTAATGAATTGAAAAAGAATTTTTTAATTTGCTCTGTTGCTTACTTTCTAGAAATTATGCTTTGCTTGTTACCTATTGCCTTGATGGGCTAGGGTTTTGAAGTCCATTTGTGAATTTGTGGCTTTGAGCCAAAAATGGTACTGATTTGGTAAGGTTTCTATCTCTTGGGCGCTGAAACTAATTAAACTACACTGAACTGACGAAGATAGGGAGCTTAAGACCTGGAGTATATTGAATAAGCAAACTATTATTAGTGTCCCACTTTCTGGAACGAGCATACAGAATATTAACTTGTGAGCAAAGGCACTTCTCTCCTAAATGGTTAAGTTCAATTGTTTGCAGGTTGAACCTGAGTAATTTTTTGTTGTTTTAAGTCTCTTTATCATGCAACTAAAAGAAAATACATAAACCCAGGGTAACTGTGCTTAGCTGACCTGTGATGGTTTATAAGTTTTGTAGTATTGTTACATGACAAACTTTCTGTTCTGGATACTCAATCTCATCTTGTTCAATGATGGTTCTGCAGGTTCTTTCTGTGGTTGGGCTTCTTCAGGATGAGGTTGACCCCATGGTATCGGTCATGAAGGTTGAGAAAGCACCATTGGAATCATATGCTGATATCGGTGGTCTCGATCCACAGATACAGGAAATTAAGGAAGCTGTTGAACTTCCCTTGACACATCCTGAACTATATGAAGACATTGGCATCAAACCTCCGAAAGGGGTCATACTCTATGGAGAACCTGGAACTGGCAAGACCCTTCTTGCAAAGGTTTGTAACCTCAAAAAGTGCTTTTTGGCTTGAGTAAATTATGTTATCTGTGTACTGATACACGTGAATTTCTTGGTCTTGTGATTGAATTTTGATCCTTTGTTTGAGATATTTACTTAATTGCACAAGTGTCTTGATTGAATAATATGAGTCATTTTGGAGTACTTGTTTATCAGAAAGGAATGCCCTTGGGCTGTTGCTACTACTATGGCCATATTATGCTTTGATTTGGTTGGTTATCTCATTTTGCTACTACCATGCCTTACAACTTTATGGTCACCTGACTCATATGGGATACTACTATGCCTTTCAACCTTATAGTAATCTCATTTTACATCTATCTCTGGAAAATCATGGCCTCTAATCTTCTCTTATGTTATGGTTCTTCAGGCAGTGGCGAATTCCACTTCAGCAACCTTTCTGCGTGTTGTTGGCAGTGAATTGATTCAAAAGTACTTGGGAGATGGTCCTAAATTGGTGAGGGAACTCTTTCGAGTTGCTGATGAACTGTCACCCTCGATTGTCTTTATAGATGAAATCGATGCAGTTGGTACAAAAAGGTAAACCTTTGAACAATTCCGCAAAGCAAGAATGCAATTTGTTATGTAATGAATGATCATGCAAAGCAAGAATGGAATTTTTTATGAAATGAACAATCATGCAAAGCAAGAATGCAATTTTTTATGTAATGAACAATCATGCAAAGCAAGAATGCAACTTTTCAATGTCCTTGCTTTCCACTCTGTAGGTATGATGCTCACTCTGGTGGTGAACGTGAGATCCAGAGGACTATGCTTGAGCTGCTGAATCAATTGGATGGGTTTGACTCAAGAGGAGATGTGAAAGTGATTCTTGCTACCAACAAAATTGAAAGTCTTGACCCTGCACTTCTTCGGCCTGGTAGAATCGACCGTAAAATCGAGTTTCCCCTCCCAGATATTAAGACAAGGCGTCGTATATTCCAGGTGTGTTTATGTTGCAGGTTCATGGAGTAACATTTGGGAGACAAACCTGGGTTGCTGGATAAGTTTTGGCAATATTTGATAAATATTCTATTGACATTTCCTTCACTCTTGCAGATCCACACATCTAGGATGACATTGGCTGATGATGTCAATTTGGAAGAATTTGTCATGACTAAAGACGAGTTTTCTGGAGCTGATATCAAGGCCATATGTACGGAAGCTGGATTGCTGGCTTTAAGAGAGCGACGCATGAAGGTTACACATGCAGATTTCAAGAAGGCGAAAGACAAGGTCATGTTCAAGAAGAAAGAGGGGGTTCCAGAAGGATTATATATGTGATGATGGAGTTCTCTCGAACTTGAATGCTTTTGGTTTGTTATTTGGTGTGTTGGCTTCACATTTAAACTTACTGTATGAATATTGTTCCAGAACCATCTGGTCATTTTGTACACTCTTTAATTTCTAAGCATCTACTTTTAGTTTCATTGTTCTGTGCGTCTAGCCGTTAATGGTGAATCAGTCGCTGTTCTAGTTTAAGTTCCCTCGAGACTCCTACCAACTTTGGTGGGGGATATGCATGCATCCCTTCAGGTAACAATGTCATAAGTGTCTCCAGTAAACTGAAATTCTGCCCACCTGTATTCCTGGAGATGAGAATTAGACGAATGATCATGAATGAACTCTTAGCTCTTATGCACTGAAGGTGCAAGGACCCTATGAGAACATGTTTCAAACAACTATACACGGTTGGGTGCAATGTTTAGTCCATCGTTGGGTCATGCCACCAAATCTCTAAGAACAGGGCTTACATCTCAGTAATTTGATTTTTGCTGGACGGACTGTACAAAAAGTTTCAGCAGACAAATTACTCTAGCTTTTCTTCAGAACATTCAGATAGGTTTATTGCGGACAACGTGGAGTAAAGGTGGTTTCGAGTACCATCCACTTGTCTAATTAACCAGGCTGTGCAGATACCGTCCGTTCAGAGTTCCATTTCCAGCGTCGACGGACGTCCATGTAAGGAACTTTCAGCCGATAGCGGCAGAAGTCTAGATCCCGAATTGTTTGTTCATGTCATCTACTATGGAGGAAAACGCAAGGGCAGGCGTTTGATTCTGTTTGTCTGATATCGTTCCTTTAAATAACTAAAAGAAAATGTTAAAAGCGTAGTTTTCCGCATTTGATCTTATTATCATGTTGCTATTCCATTAATAATAATATCAACCACACAACTGCTTTAAATTTTGTTGTCCTAGGCAAGAAAAGGGGTTTGAAGCTGGAGGAGTAGTAACTAGGAGACGTTGTAAAAGTGAACTACATTGCAGAAATAGTTGTCATTCCATTACAAGCGTACAAGAGGAAAGCTACACACTTTGAAGAGTGAAGTACTAGAAGTCTAGAACTAGAACTGACTGGTAGACTTGATGAAAGCAACACGTTGACAGGCAAACAACAAAGTTACATTAATCAAAGCTCACACAAACTCATAAATGAAAGGGACGGCGACACCAAAAGATGGAACTACTACATGATACGCTCTAAGATACGAAGTGTCAACTCTTTTCCTCCTCTTCATGGTAAAGGAAGAGTACCAGAGCCAGTTCCAGGGACAACACCACCAACGATGCCACCGACGGGTCCAACTCCGCCAGCTCCACCAACACCAGGGAAGCCAGAACCAACAAACCCGCCGAGGCCGCTTCCGGTATTGGCTCCACCAAGACCACCACCAGCGCCTACTGCACCACCAATTCCTCCGAAAGGCAGCCCATTTGCACCAATGCCGCTTAGCCCGCCGATTCCTCCGTAACTCACGAAGTTCTTCTCATCAGCAAGACCAGCACCAGTGGTCTTAGGCACATCTCTAACTGCAGTTGCATGAACCACAACAAGTGCAAGAACAAAAACCATCATCATTGATCCTCTTGCCATCCTTCTCCTCTTTAGTACCTGCACAAAAAACACTCTATTTGATTTCTTTTCTTTCTTCCACACTTCTCTTCAACCTTTGATTTTTTGGATGAGAATGCATGAAGGGTTTCATCACCTGGCTGGCTTTTAAAGACACGATTGGTTGTGACTGGAGTAAATGGAATTAAATGTGGAATTGAAGTCTACAAGAAACAAGAGTCCAAATGGTGGGTCATGAAAGATGATGAGTGATGAATCTGAGGTCTACGCAGTTTCACATGGAGTCTAATTGGTGAGTTGTTCGCCTGTTGGTAAAACAGCAGAAATCATAAAAGTGGCAACTTTACAGGATGAGTTGATGACTGCATTTATTCTCCTGCATTACTTTAAATCTGATAATCTTAGCAGTAGAGTAGATTAACTCCAGCGGTCCAGCCAAAAACACAAAGTGTACGTACTTCATACTATAAATTTCAACTATACATTCATCACTAAATCGTACAGTAATACCGTTCATGGCTAACGTTGTGATTACGACCTTTAGGATTTTGCCTAGCTATTTGGAGGCCATTGTCCAAATCCAACCCATTCACATTATCTTTTATCTTGAGACAGAGAATCAAGAACAATGAAGTATTGATGTTATACTATCATTTATTAACCTTAAACGGGGCCCTTTAGTTTTAATTACATACCATTTAACGTTCCTCTTCATGCATCAAGTTCCCTCCTTTTATGATAGTCACATAAAACTTATGGGAGTGAAAAATTTGAAGATGTTGGCCTAATAAAGGATTTAGGTTTCGAAAGATGAATACAATAAAGGGGTCTACATGACTGTCAAAGTTTGATGCAATATCAGTAGGCATAATTTAGCTGCAACAGTGCAGAATGGAAATACCAAATGCAAGTGCATTTGATTGAAGAGAGAGGGAAAAGCCAAGCCAGCCAAGCTAACGCGTTTTTTTTTTTTTTTTTTTCTGAATTTTGAAATGACAATATCATTGATTAATTTGGCAGAGAAAAATGTATTATTATTTTTTATCAGATGGATGCAGGCAGAGGAGTCATTGCAAAGCCAGATGTCTTTGGACTAGACAGCTTTTTTTTTTTTTTGCAAATGGCTCTTTGGAACTTCATATTTCACTGTCTACATAGTTTGTGGTGGAGGGCACTGGGTAAAGTAAATGCCATTGTCAGGTAGTTCGTTGGGTGTTGGTTAATTCTCATCAATGATATCTTTTAAAACTCTTCCATGGAATCCTATACAACTCATTTCATTTTGATTTCAAGTTTGAACCAGGACAACCACAAAAAATAATAAAATGCAGACGCTACTCCTCCTTATCCTGCTAGTTTCTTGCAGTTACACGGAAGTATTGTGTTTGAACTTGCATTCTTCCGTCCCAAATAAATTGTCATATTTTTTCGGCTAAATAGCTAAAAGAAATGATATGTTCTTTCAGCTCCTTTTGTTATTTATGATATGTATGTTTTGAAATTTTGTCATAGAAGCTTATCATGTGGTAATGGGTATGGAAAATGTAATAATCCATGTAATAATGATAGAAACGGATACATCATCCATGATGGATTGTAACAAAGAAAATTGATATCCTAAGAATACTTCCTCATATTTTTGTCGATCAATGGTGACTTAAAAACTATCAGTTGTTTGGTTTGACTGATAATTTGGTCAACAGAATAATTTTGAAATCCTCAGGCCACATTTCAGCCCAACAGAAAACCCAACAGAAACCAAGGGCATGATGGGCTCATTCTGCTCACATGTTAGAGGGGATGAGGAGAGAGGGCCACAATCCTTTCATTTTATCCATGTGGGATGACTTGATTTCTAAACAACCCTCCCAGGCCCATAGGCTATAAATTCGAAAATTGTTTTACAATAATACTTGAAAGAACATAATAACGTGAAAATTTATTTTCAAAAGTTTATTTTCAATTGAAAGAATACATTAAATAAAATTTAAAATAAATGACTTATTTTCTACTGTAATTGTTGAGGTTTCCAATAGGAAACACTCATCAAAAAATAGGCGTACGCTGCTATTTGTGACGTGTACACGGTATCTTCTTTATAAAAAGTGCGGAAGCACTTTTCGTGCACGGTTAAAGGGGGATTGCAGGTGAAAAACGCTGACGTGGCCATTTTCTATTGGACTGCTTCTCTTTTCTCCTTTGGCCGGCCCCGGTATGAGAAACGTATGCTCCCCGTTACCCACCCCTCTTTTTCTCTTTCTTTTTCCCTTTTGACCTTTGCGTGAACAATAGTTCCGATGATTTTCGAAAAAAAATCTGATTGTCAGTTCTGGCCAAAGTTGGTTTTCTGTAATCCCCTGTTTTCTCTCTTCGATAATCAGATTTTTCTAGGATTAGGCAGTAACTCTCTGGATTCGGAGGTTAGTGAGTTCTTGTTTTCGAAAATCATCGGATCTATTATACTTAATTTGTATGCATGTTTGTGTGTTTGTGTGTTTATTTCTCCGTTCACTGATACAAGACCAGAGAGGATTTAAACTTCGGGGTTTAGGAGAAACAAATTGAAGAGTTTAAATTGAGTCAATGTGATAGTTGGATAAATTTATTGTGTGTTTGATGTCGATATTGGGTTTGGTTTTAGTTTCGGGGCAAAACGAATGAGAGGGAAGCCTCACTTTTTGTATTGACCGATTTCTACTTTTTTGTCAACTGGTAGATCTAAATGAATGAAGGGAACTGTTTTTTGATTTTCCTTTGCAGCTGGAGTAATCAGTCTTGCGTTCTACTTTTCTTCCATTTTTATGTTCTTTTTCGTTTTACTATTTATCTCTACAGTTCCACTATACGCATGGGATTCCTATTCGTGGGATTCTGTTCTGCTGTATCTAGATAATTACATGCCTTTTTTGCATTCTTTCTTCATTTTATTTGCAAGGGGTTTGAGTTTTGTAACCCTCTCGTATAATCTGTACTCCCCACCTATGCAAACACAATAGGTCTTTGATTTGAATACCCATAAATTCTCTGTTTTGTTTGGAGAATGAGAGTGAATGTATATTATATTTCAGATATAAAGTGAAACTGAAAACGATTAAATAATTAAATTTTATGCAATTTACAAATTACTTTATTCTTGTTGTGTGGATTTTAGAAGGTAATTGCTATATGTTTTACCAACATTTAGGGATGTTAACTTTAGTGTATGCAGAGTGCTGATTTACTACTTACGTAAAATAGTGAAAAGAGATAATAGTTCTTCATAGATGTATAGTTTGCCAGTTAAAATGAAAATTTAGTGAATGGACTTTGTTGTTTCCATTTGTTATCTAATAAAAACTAATTTCAAACAAAATATACACCTGTGAAAGAATCCTAAATTTTCTGAAAATTTAGTTATATGCACCTAATCAACGTTGATAAATCTGATGTATAAAAACTAAGAACTCCTCTTTTATCTCATGCAATTGGTTACGTGATATTGTCATCAGAAAGATTTTTTTTGTTGTAAGTTTTTTGCTGTCCTTGCTGATTACATGGTCACCAAAAGGAGATACTAGGGATACTCTATTTTTCATCTTTTATATCATATTTAAGAAATATAGCATGTATTTCTGGTTAAAAGATTGGATCTTTTTCAGCTCTGTTTCAAATTTTGAAATGGAAATTTTTACCCCAGGATTTTCTGTAGGTATGATGATATATATATTACCTGTTTGCTGGGAGATTGAACAATTTAAGTGTACAAATCTGGCAGTATGGACTGTCGAAATGCAGCAACGAAGCTCTGGTTGTGATTGAAGCTTACATGACACTTTGATACATGGGACCTTGTCCAGCTGACCAGGTTGTGAAGGATCTTGAACTGGTAAGATGACGCATCTCTTTAACTAATTCATCTTAAAGTAGACAATGACGTATTTCCTTATTCAATCAGTAAGAAAAAAAGTTTCAATTTATGAAGCTGTACTGGAATTTGCTGTAGATAGTTTTGTGATGATTTCAGATGATTTAGACATCATTAAAATTGGCTATGCCAAATCATATGCACCCTTTCCAACAGGTAAATTAAACAAGAACAACTAGGGGTAATTGAACTGTTTGATAAACCATAAGTCTTCAGATTCTTTAATTCCTCCTTTTTCTTTTTTGCAGCATGCATGTTTCTCAGTGTAGTAGGGCTGATGAGCTTTGAGCATCCAATACACAAAGTGAGAACAATGCCGTGAGGTGCAATTTGTAGAGATAATTTCAAGGTTGATTTTTAACTCCAGAGTTAACAACATTCCTCGTGTTGGTAATCAGATCCACTGGGTTGGTTAGAATATTCAACTATCTTAGATTAAAGAACAACTGCAGGATTCTAATTATGTTGCTACCAATTGTGTATTTTTATGTTGTCTTATTGGGTTTAGACTCTTAAATACGTCAAAACCTTTAGTAAAAGAAAAGGTTCCCCTCTGTTCTCTGTTCAATGGCAGAAGGCTTCTCGAATATATTCCTATAAGAAGATTTTCTTTCAATCCCATCAATTCAAAACTGTCATAGACTTCATCATAAAAAGTGAAAAAAATTTTCTTTCGACCATGACACCTAAATTTTTTTTTTCCTTGTACAAACAAATCGATGGCCATCCCTCCCTACAATTTTGTATAAGCTTCAGGAGTTTCTAGCTACTTCTTATTACCTTCGACTGCATCCTTTTATACTGTTTCCGCAATGTATATTGTTTGCTTCTTTCGATGTGGGATGCTGCTGTAAATGCCTATTAATTCTCGGTGTAATTCTCGGTGTAATTGGAATTTGCATAAGATTTTTCGGCCTCTCATGTCATGATTTTTTTTTTTTCAAGATTTTATTATCATAAACCATTCTTGCAGTTATCACAATTATTATTATTTTTCGCTACTTAAAAAGATAGTTGTATTCAATATAACATTATCATAATTCAATAATGGCCACAAATACAATAATTATTTGTATGAGATTTTTTGGCAAAAATAATAGAAAAGTGCTGATTCTTCAGGAACAAGTAGAGCTCTTTATAGGTATGAAATCACTCTGAAAAGTCCACGAATAATTGAAGCTGAAAGATGACTTTGGAGGAATGGGCGATCCACCTTTGAGATCACAGAGATGGCTTTCTGGATGAAATTTAAGGGAAGCTGGATCGACCTTGGTGAATGACCGATATGCAGGGCACTGAAGAACTATTTGGCGTAGGCCACAGTTACATGTGTTTGTTACTGTTACCGTGTATTCAACATAAGCAAAATTGTAAATGTTCCCAGTTTCAGATTGGGTGACTCTCAAACCAGTGTGATCACATGAACAACTGCATCTGCTAGTGAGACTAATGATGAAAATGCACAACAGTAGTATCTTCATATTCTACTGCGATACAACCCGGTAAAACCTCAAACAAAAGAGAAATATATAAAAACAATGGCACTCGAGCTAGATCATTGGAAAAGAAAAAAAGATTACACCTCAGGTATATATAAGAAAACTTAAAGTAGGTGGAACAACCAAACATATCAAAATTAATCAAGTATCTATATATTGTTATGTGCATTTATGACTATACCAACATATAATATCACATTAGTAGCAATTAACCATCTCATTTTTGGAGCGAGATCCACTAATTAAATAATGAAATCTTATGCCCTTGTCATCTACATTAATTTCACATCATTTTTGTTTTAATAAATTTATTGTAGCCAAATTCTGAAAGGGAGCTGATAAATTGATAACTGTTTTTTTACATTAAGAGCAAAATTTTGGCAACTATCTAAATCACCCTTAAAATTTTTAGGGCATTATCCTTTTATTTTCTTTTTTTTTTCTTTCTTTTTTCTTTAATCTGCAACAACCTTAACCTTTAATTATTTCTACATCATATATGATTTCACAATCAAAATCATAAAAGCTAAAGCATCTAAAAAATAGTTTCACAAAGCTTCTTGAAAATTATTCAATCGTAAAAAAAAAAAAAACAAAGAATTAGTACTGTGAACTATTTCATGATCTCACGAGTCGATTAATCACAATATACAAAGAAGACAAATAATTAACCCGTTATCATTGTCGGATGGACATTAATTTGCTTCGCTTTCCCAATTACAACCTTACAATTTCCGCCGCAAATCTATACACGGCACGGACACCGTGGCGTGCCTGACAAACCAATCTTCCTGCCTTTCTTTTTAATGATGGAATGAGAACTTTTAAATTATGGGGTCGAAAATAAGATTATTCAACCGTCGCTAGAGGGTCAAATTGAAAAAAATTCATCTAATGCACATCCTACTAAGAAAAAATCCCACCAAATTCGGCTGGCCGGGGGTCGATCGACCACCCTGATCCCCTTGGTTCCGTCACTGCCTCTTTCCACCGGTGCCAAGTCCAAAATCCTTTCCCAGCCGGCCGGTTTTATTCAAACTTCCTCCACTGCTCAACTACAAAAGGACAATTATCCATACAAATTATCCTATTTTGCATCACTGCCTCTTTCCACCGGTGCCAAGTCCAAAATCCTTTCCCAGCCAGCCGGTTTCATTCAAACTTCCTCCACTGCTCAACTACAAAAGGACAATTATCCATACAAATTATCCTATTTTGCATGCCCAGTCTTTTAAAAACGTCAGCATCACTTTGATTTGAGACATTAAATTAAGATACCAGAGATGAATGGTGATACTACAAAAAGAAAAGGAAAAATAGCCATTTTCGGTGTTGCAGAAGAACGGCCGAGAAAATTAAGGGGGTAAATCTCATAATTCCCTTAAAATCTTAGGCCACGGTAATATAGGACATTAATAAAACTTAGCTCTCAAAATAACACAATTTATTTATTGCCATTGTGAAATATAAGAACTGATAACCAAATTAATCATGAAAAAAAAATTAAAGTTAGAAAACATAATGACGAATGAATGAGTGAACCTATATAAACGCACATGTTCCTCACTCTCAAAACAACAAAAAAGTTAAGCTCAAGAAAATAAATCCTTCCGTGTTTCACCTTGTTTGCCTCTACATGTCAAAATTCCTCTCTAATTTATGTGCTAAGTGGACATAAAAGTTAACGTAAAGAATTTCAACAAAAATAAAATGCTTTGCAAAGCCGTCAAGGAATTTTGAAAATGATTTTAAAATACAGGATTTTCGGTTTTGTCGGTTTTGTTAAGTTAGGCAAAAAAGTCGACACAACAAGTTATTTCACCGAGCAAAGATACCATCAAAAAATTATTCATCTACATGGAATGTCATCTAGAGCGGGGTCTCGCTCTGGAATTTTTCTTTTTTCTTTTTTCTTTTTTCTTTTCTTTGAAGTATCAAACAAAGATATGCTACTAGCAAAAAATTATTCATCAAAATTAGGGCAACAATCGTGACAACTTATATTGGAATCGGAGTAATTAGGGCAACAATGATGACAACTGAATCTGGTCGATCGCTCCGAGGCTCCTCCGTCGCCGAAGATTCACTTATTATTCACTCTGACGATAATGAGATTAAGCACCATAGTCGCGAGGTTTACTTTTCTTTCATTTTTTCTCATTTTATAAAACATTAGTATTATGAAATGTATACTCTAAAGCTCATCAACTTAAGGAAACACTAATTCTTTTGGGTGGTGGTGTTTCAAGGTTGATAATTTATGCTCTCAAGCAAAATCAGAGAAGATGATCTGAAATGAGAGAGAGAGACGTATTGAAAACAGAAACATCAACTCCATTTTTGTGAAAATCAATCTTGTATTTCCGTATATTATTGTTTACAAGCTGAGCTAACCTCTATTTATAGACAGTTAAGATTAAACTAACTAACAATTACAAGTATAATTCTTCTTCTAGAATGTACAATCTAACCGTCAATCTATATTTACAACTTAAGGACTTTTGCTTGGCCTCCAAGTAAATCAAGGTGGATCATAAGTCCTCTTGACCCTGCACGAAGATTCCAGAAGAGAATTCTGTTGATCACTGCTGTTGCAGACGAAGTTGTGCAGATGCTGGAAACGACGCCGTTTGCTTCTGCCGCCTTATTCAAATTTGAATTTTGGCGGTGGTTTACTTCTGCTGCCTCATTTGAATTCAAAGGTTGGCGGCAATCTTCAACACATTGATTTGCTCGATATTTCAACATGCTCTAAGGACGAGAAAAGAACTACGACTTCTATAGCCCTGCCGGAGGATGTATTTGCCGCCCCATAGAATATTAAACCTCTGGTAGCTTTAAAATTCCTCTTATTCTATTTGGATTCCCGACTTTAGGTTAAAAGAATCTATATCATTCTTTTTCAAAAAAAATCTATATCATTTTTTCAGGTTATGTAAATTTGTCCTTTGTTTTTCGCTATTCATTTGATTCGACTTTGTTTATCTTGTCATGTGAAGTCGAGGAAACCTCATCACATGACCGCCTGTGATGATGATGTTCATAAAAGCTATCACAATGATGTTAGTATCATAGTTTGCAAACTCGCGATCCTGTTCGATCCTACGATCTCAGGTATCTAAATCGATCCTGGATCGATCAAACTCAAATTTTGCAGTGGGATTGGAGTAGGATCGGTCAGGATTGTAAGATCGGTCCGAGTTTACTATTCATCAATTACAAAAAATTAATTGAGCTTATTGAGATTTTTTTTCGCTTATTTTTTTTGGTTCACATTCAATTAAGGCTAATATTCTTTGAGAAAATTTTTATTGCTAAGAAAAATGTATTTTAGAAAGTTTTTCTAATAAAATAAAAAGAAGAACAGTAAGAGAAGAGTTTTTATTAAAAAGTTATGCAAAAATTCATATAATAAAATTGAATTTATACATTTCTTTTTGTTTAAATGTTAAATACTTTATCTAAAGATAATTGCAACTGCAAATCAAAGCAATTAATTATATAACATATATAATTAATTTTACGATCTTACTATTTCGATTATACCGATCCCATTTACGATCCGATCCTATGACCCCATTTCAATCTTACGTAGGATCTCGATCCTGCAAACATTGGTTAGTATTCTTCCCTTCTCTACCCTTTAATGTAAAAATGATAATACTCAAAGACAATATTAACTCTGGGTTCAGGGCGAGTATTAACAATATTACGTTTCTTTTATATATTCTTCTTTTCATTCCTCTGTTTGGTTTAATTTTCTTTTTCTTTCTTCTCGCTTTGTGGTGTATTTCAAGGTCAATGATTGCTACCCAGACGAATATAAGGAACCACAACTCTTGGTTTTATTTTCAAGGAAGGTGTTACGATAGCTACTGATCATTATGATTCTGCCGCGGAAGCGGATGCATCAGAAACGTTTGCCCAGAATGTTATTGGTCTTACTAAACATGTGATGGTCACGGTTTCTGGAGATATTGCAAACCCGAGAGCTTTTCTCAAGGAGTTGCAATGCCAGGTATGTGTTGACCTATTCTTCAACATAACAACATACCAAAGCGGAAAGAATTGTCAATGATGACTCTTCCAACTCCATTTGCACTGGATTAATAAAATGTGTGATCACTACATAAATTAAAAAGTTGTCCTACACTTGTGACTTGGAGTCTAATTCTAAATTGAGGGAAACATGGTAATATATAGTTTGGATGACAGGAATTTCCCATTAGATACTCCTATGTCCCAAAGTGATTGTCTACTTTGTACTAAAAGTGAAACCTAAACTGGATAATCAATTTGGGACGGAACGTTACTCTCAATTTTTAGAGGAAGAGAAGAGAAGAGGAAAAAAAGTGTCATTGTTTTGTGTTCTTGTATGTTATGAGGCATTTTTTTTTTTGGGAACATTGGTGATTAGTTTCATTGAATAATGGCATGCAGTACCCCGTGGAGGGAATAAGCACTGTTGCAAAGGCATCAGAATGGGTGGTAGGTTGTCTTCTAGTAGGGATAAGTTTACTCAAAAAAAAAAAGTAGGGATAAGGATTTGATAGTCGAGATGCTGATTACAGGGTGGGACAAAACTGATGTTAGTAGCACTTTTCGTGGTCACTTGAATTCCTGGGAATTCGCTTTGCCCTTCCCGGTAACTCCTTATGAATATTAGCTTTTGTCTTTCGTATAGGGTTTTAGCTTGTATCACGTGGATGTAGAGGGTAAACTGTATCAACGAAAAGGATGTGCAACTAGAGCTGGTTTTCCATATATATTTCATTGCTTTGATACCAGGTAACCTCCTTTTCCATATAAATAAAAATTCTTGTCTTCGTCAGTTGCTGTCATCCTGATTTATTCGCCCTTCTATGTAGTTATATCCGTGATGATATGTCCTACGCTGAAGCTGAAGGGTACGTTCAAAAATTGATTCGGCATGGAGCATCTTTAATTGAAACGCGCTGTGTATAAGGGTTGCAACGGGGAAACGGGTGGTTTCATCATTCTGTGCCGAAAAAAGCACCTTCAACCCTGAGAAAGAAAAAGAAGGTAAAAATCTCTCAAATATAAAAATATCAGACGACTTACGGTTCAAAAACAAGTCTCGGACTCAAAATCGAGGACTTAACGGTTTACTCTGGTTTGTAAAAGAATAAAAAGAAAGAGATAGTGGAACAAGCCAAACGACTCGATTTATATATAAAAGGAAAAAGACTTAGTGCCGACAGGGAACTCCCGATCGATGGCACGCTATTACAACGACTCATATATTAGCGTCGACTAGACGTAGCCGATAACACGCTATGACATGGACCAGAGATACTAGCGCCGATACGGAAGTCCAAATCGATGACACGCTATTATAAAGATATGAAATTTACTGAAATAGAATGCATGAACAATTACCTATTTCTATGAAGGACAAATAGGTAAACACCTATAGTGTGTTAGAGTTTACATTGAGAAAAACGTAATAAAAAATAGAATAATAAAAGGAATTGAAAGAAAGACAAGATAAAAGAGGAGCCGACGGCGGCCTTTGTGTTGTTTCTTTATTGATCGAGTGATGATTCTTGATGTGCTGCGCAGCTCTCTTTTATAATCATGAAGAAGTAGTTGGCCGCCCTTAATTTCTTGGAAGAGAAGACTCCTAATTGGTAGGACTTGTGCAAGCCGTGGACTCTTGCTTCCTTGTTGTAAAGGGAATCAATCAATTAACTCCACATATATAGAAAGTTAGGCATCCCGTACGGATCTTCTTAATGCAAGCAAATCAAAGTAACCCTTTTTCTTCCAAATAATTCCAATTCAAATATGAATAATATTCGCCTTCAAATCAAACTCTTTAATTATAGAAAATATCCCATAATTAACAATATTCATGGTTGATCTTGTTCAAACTCTCGGGAACCTCCGATTTACATGAGCTGATTACTTCCGAAACTCTTTATTTAAGGACCGATCCATATCACTTGTTGGGCCGATACCATTGGCAAAATTGGTGTCAACACATTAATGGTATGTTTTCTATCTCGGCCTTTGCTTGTTCTCTTGTTATTTTAGTATTTATTTTTATCATTCTTCACATTATGATAAACATCCTTCATTTGTTTTAAGTTTATTACTCCCCTCGGTCTTTAAAATAAGGTATTTTGATTTGTCTTAGATTTAACTTAGTATGTATTTTAAGTAACAAAAAAATCTTAAAAATATTTCACGACAATCAATAGAAGATGATGAATGTGGAAATATATTTTTAAGATTTTTTCGTTAAAATGTATATTAGGTGAAATTTAAAACAAATCAAAATATCTTATATTAAAAATCTAAAGGAGTACAGTGTGGTCTTTGGGTGGAAGGAAGTCTTTCGCGATGAATGTGTAGGAAAAGCAGCTAAGAGGACGCGGTTGCGGCAGATATATGGGGACAATTATGCCGCAGCTAAGAAAACAGTCTCTTAGGCTTTGTTTTGTTTCTTTTTTTTTTTAATGGTATTTTCAGTATAATTAAATATTAATTGTTCCATTCCAGCATACCTTTTTATATTTTCAATACACCTTTTTATCATTTTCAATACAAAAAACACCTAAAAACACATACTAAAAAACCAAACAAACAAAACCTTAGTTATTTGTGCCTTGCGACTAAAGGTTATAATCTGCCCTATTAGTTCCCAGAATTGTATTGGATCCAGGAGGTTGATCACACCATACTGTATATGGTTTCTTGAAATCTAAAAATGGATCACTTACCTCCAAAACAAAAGTGTGCCCCTGAGGCCTTGTACATTGAACAAGTTGTCTCTAAGGTTATAATCTTCCCTTATTACTTCAGAGTTGATTATTCCTTGCTTTCTTGAAATCTAATGAACTATATACAACATGAAATTCAAAGATAATCGGTTTAGCTAATGAACCATATCTTGAATCTAGTTAAATTTCCACTCCTCAAACGTAGATTCACCAGTTTAAACAATTTGAAGCCCAAATATAAGGCCTTCCAGGACTTCAACGTTTTCTATTCTTTTACATATTGTCGGTATTATGTGTTTGGAATGGATTCTCAAAATGGAAAATATCATATAATGGTTTTGTTTTTCCTTCGAGAGGGCTGATTGATTTTGTGAACTACATCCTACCTCTTTTCTATTTTTTGGGTTTATTTTTGGTCCCTAAATGCGGGAATAATAGATAATGCATTAGCAACTATTAATTATTTGAACTTTCAAGTTTAATTAAAATCAACTCTACGATTCAGTTCTAAATGTCTAAACCTAAATATTGTACATGATTATCTTTTATATGACGATGTTACTGTTAAATCATAAGCAAAGAAGCGCTAATTTGATGCGACTATATATCAGACTCAGTCAATTGCTGATTTGATTTAATTAAAAAACGAAGAGTGAACTAAACAATTAATTAGTAGTTGATTGAAAAGTTCAATCAAGTTTCAACTTTCAACCATAGGTATCGAGCAATTTGTGTTAAGCTTAATTCCTTCCATTATCCTTGGGCCTAATTTCAAACTTTTACAATCATCCCTAGGCGATTCATTTTGTTACATCAAGTTTACCTCAGCTATTTATTACATATAAAAATAAAAAACATAATATATGTACTAAATTATGAGGAACATCCAAATTACTCAAAATAAATGTCTAGAACAATGTAGAAAATGGATCTTCTTATGAGCATTCTGGATTTACCTGGAAAGCATGCATAAAAGAAAATGAGTTTTACAGAATGCTGTAATTTGAAACTAAAAGAAAGATTATTAAAATCAACTTCAATCACAGTCTGCAGCTTTTATTACTTGCAAAGAGTCAGTTGATGACAAACTATTTTTGCTTCTTCTCGTACGTTTTCCTTTTTACATATTTAAGTTTGTTGTTTACCTTTACAAACTATTCATGATAATCATTGCTAAATCTCATAGAAAAAATAAAAAAATAAAAAGTGGCTCGAACTAGAGGTTTCCTGCAAGGCTGAAACGCTATCACTTCTACAATTATGGAGTAAGGCATGTCACAAAAAACGATTGGAAAACTCAGTATGAAAAGCCATCGGAATTGAACTGTTGAATATTAAGTACTATTTTTATTTAAATTTTGGACGGGGATAATATCCAAGAGGAATAAAAAAGTTCATTCATTGGATGAAAGATTTGATGTATTGCTTTTTTTTTTTTTTTACTGCTTCTTAACTTTTCCCTACCATATTGTTGCGTGAATGCCTCTAATTTTTTGGTGATTTTTTCCTTTTTCTTTTTTTTTTTAAAATAAACATTAACCTTTGTTGAGGTACTGGACCTGGTCTCAAATAAAGGAGATGACACTCGAGACTATTTTCCTCCAATTGGAAGAAAAGATCATTTTACCTCAACTATGTATAAAAAACATAATGTATGTACTAAATCTTGAGGAACAACCAAACTAATTACTCCCTCCATTTCAAAATGTAAGTTTTTTTAGTCTCTACACGTAAATTAAGGAGACAATCATCCAACAATTAATTTATCTATTAAATATCTATTTTACCCCTTATTAATTACATTAAAACTATAAATAAGATTAAATGAAAATAGATTGGCATCATTTATTAAGGGTAAAATTAGAAAAATAGTCATTAATTTGCCTAGAATTTGTAAAACGACCTACATTTTGAAAAATTTTGCTAAACCTAAAACGACCTACACTTTGAAATGGAGGGAGTATCAAAATAAATTGTCTATATTATGTTGTACATTTCTGACTGTACTACCATCGTATAATATCATAGTAATTAATTAACCTCCTCATAATTTTGGAACGAGATCTACTAACTAAATAATAAAATCTTATCTCCTAGTCATCTACATTAATATCATATGATTTTTTTTAATAATTTAACTGTAGTCAAATTTAAGAACTAACCAAATTATGGGAAAAAAAAGTAAGAAATTAAACCATAATGATGAATGAATGATTAAATCTTCGGTATATAAAAGCACATGTTCCTCACTCAAAATAACATACAAATCTCAAGAAAATAAATCCTTCTGAGTTTTTATATTTCGTTCAAAACATATCATTTCTCCAAAACTGCGACATTACAATGTCGGGATCTAAAGTTTGGCCCATTATTTTTTTGGGACTTCTGTGTTTCACCTTGCTCGCCTCTACAGGTAAAAATTTCTTCTCTAATTTATGTGCAATATTTAATTTTGTTTTTTTTTAAAAAAAAAAAGTTCAAGATTATGCGGATTCGGACTATTTTTTATAAATCGAATTTGGTTTATAGTGATTTCTTTGTTTCATGTAGGTGAGGCAGCTGAGCCAAGAATTATCATCATTGGCCTCTGCTCTGATTTTCCCGATTGTAACCAAGCTTGCTTTGAGCAGAAGTACAGGGACGGTTCTTGCCGAACATTTTCTTCAACACCAACAAATTACTGTGTATGCCGAATTGATTGATTTCTGTTTGGTTTGTGATTTGTAGTGCTAAATTCAGTTTAGCATCAAAGTTATGGACCTCAATTAATAAAGATTTTGTCACGTTGAAATAAAAATATATTTTGTCTTCATTTCATCACTGAGGGTCAGCCTATATTATTAATAATTTGATTATAATTATCGAACTCACCAACTACGCAGCCAATTCAAGATTCGTCCGACTACAAACCTAGCTATAAAAAATTGATATTAATTGAAATATTTAATTTTGTTGAAGATTAACATATTAATTAATTACCGAACAATAAAGCTTGTGCTAAATGATCTAAACCTTGGACTACCACGTTCATCGGTTTTGTTTTAGGTTTACTAAGGAGACGAAAAGGTTAAAGCCAACAATTTTGACAAAAGTAAAATGTTTTCTGACTTTTACATTTACAAATTAAAAATAAGTTAATTGCACAATCTAACACCATAAAAATTGTGAAAAAAATAAATAAACTACATTCACTACATTTGTCTGAATTTAAATTTTAATACCCTACATCAATATATATATGGATTCACCAAACATGGATACAAGTAATATTCGAATCGGGTGAGTAATTAGGGTTAAAATGATGACAAGTGAATCTGATCAACCTCCCCGAGGCTCTTCCGCCGCCGGAGATTCACCAATTATTCACACTGACGATGATGAGATTGAGCACCATAGTCATGAGGTTACTTTTCTTTCTTTTTCCTCATTTTATATAACATTAAATTATATACTCCTAAGCTCAACTTAAGGAAATGGAGTATTTTCTTTTGTTTCGTTTGGGTGGTGGTATATCTAGGTTGATAATGTATGCTTTAAGGAAGACAAAAGAACTATAACTTCTTTAGCCCTGCTGGAGAATGGAGTGGCCGTCGCTATATGTGGCTAGGCCACTGTTTAATTTGGAGGGATAGAAAACTTCTTATAAATGGTTTTGTAAGACCGTCTCTAATAAACGTTTTCTACGAGAACCCTGACTGATTTCCTAGACTATATACCAGAGCTCTTTTTGTCCTTAAATGCGGTAAATGGGAATAATAGATAACGCACATCTACACTATCATCGAGTTTTACAATTCAGTTTCAAAATCAAAAGTCTAAACTTGAATACATGATTATCTTCCTTGTATGTGACAATGTTATTCGTAAGTAATAAGCGAAGAAGCGATTCGACGATGCAATCATATATCGGCCCAGAATCGGTTGCCGATTTAATCTGATCATTAAAGAATGAATTGGATTAGACGATTTGAACTCGTTTAGTAGTTCTTTGAAAAGTTCAATTTCAAGTTTCAACCACAGGTATCGATCAATTTTCGGTCAGCTTGTTGAGGGTTAGACCTTCCATTATCCCTGGCCATTTCAAACTTTTCTACCAGCATTTCTACATGATGATCCTCATTACCTCTACTGTACCTCAATTATTTATTACGTATAATCAACGTACTAATATGTATACTAATACTAAATTATAGGAACATCCAAATTATCAAAAGAAATGTCTAGAACAATATAAAAGGATCTTATGATTATGAGCATTTATGACCATGCATGCACATGGTAATCTTAATCTCGCATGATTTTGAAATCTTACCTCATTGCCACCTGTATTGTATCCATTATATATAATTTAAATTTTTTTTAGAAAATATGTTAATTGCAGATACGGAAATTTAAGAAATAACCATATTATCTAAACAGTTGAATGTAAGGACCCATAAAGACGAATGAATGAGTAAATCGTTGGCAGTACTAGTGACGCTCTCTCTATAAAAACCACTTATATACTCCTCGCTCAAAATAACAAACAAAAATCACAAGAATATATCATTCTCAGACACGATGTCAGGATCTAAACTTCTACCCACTATTTTCTTAGGACTTTTGTGTTTCACTCTTCTGACCGCCACAGGTAAGTATTAAAGTTATCATCTATTTCAATTTCTTTTTGTCTAAAAACTCGATTTAATTATTGTATTATTTTTATTCTTTGAGCTAAAAAAAATCCGTTTATGTCTTTGTTTTTCTTATACAGGTGAGGCCGCTGATCCAAGAAACATCAGCATAGGTCCTTGCTCTAATTTTCCGGATTGCAACCTAGCTTGCGTTGACCAGGGATTTCCAAAAGGTGGCTTTTGCCGTGCGATTGCTCCTACCGTACCAACTATTTACTGTGTGTGCCGAATTGATTGAGCTGATATTTTATTTGTACTGTTGCTTAGTGCTACTAATTGATCAGTTTTGCATCGGTGGTATGGACCTTAAGTTATTATCATGAATTGAAAAAGATTTTGATCATTTTGCAATTTAGAAAATATCAAAATTATTAGTTTCATTTATCGCAATCCGCACGCCTATACAATTGATAATTGATTCAATTATCATATTAACAAACTATATATACTCGCAGTTTTAAAGATAATCTATACAGATCTAATCTGTGTATTAAAAATCATTAATTAACCTTTAAAAAATTTTACTCCCTCTGTCCCAAAATTATTGTCCAGTTTGATATTTCACTTTTAGTACAATTTGAACGAAAAATGAAAACTCAAACTGGACAATAATTATGGTACGGAGGAAATATATGTGTTAAGCCGATAACAATCAGCGGTCTAATTAATTCTCTACAAGTCATTCATTCTGGATTTACCTTGAACTCATAAAAGAAAATGAGTTTTACAGAATACTGTAATGTGAAACTAAAAGTAAGAATATTAAAATCAAATGCAATCTCAATCTGCATCTTTTATCACTTGCAAAGAGTCAGTCGATGAGGAAATGTAACAAAACTAGCTCCATACTTAATTCCGATTATTATTTTGGAGATTTCGTTCTGTTTATTCTCTTTTTTTCTTCTTTATAGATTTAAGTTTTGTTGTTCACTCTTACAAACTAGTCATGATAAATCATCGCTGAATCTCCTAGAAAAGATGGGCATTAACTAGGGTTTCTTGCCAGGCTGAAACCAGTGCGCAGCTTCACCATAAAGCAGGTGAAACCGCGGCTTTAGGCCCCCAAATATTAAGGATCCCTAATGTTTAATATACATTTCAAGAAAATATCATTTTTTAAAAAAACTATCCATTTCAACTCTATTTCTAAATATCTTGGAACTTTTCCAATAAAAAAAAAATCTCATAATAAACTCCCTAATCTTAATCTTTCTCACAACTAAATTAATAAAATAATTTTTCTTAAAAAAAAATATATGCAACGGTTTTCATGCAATTTGTTAAAATAGTCATTATTTTATCACATTTTTCCAATTCATGTCAATTTTATTTCTTGCAACCACTCTTTTCCTCCTTAATTAATTCCTCATTCTAATTCATGCAATCAAACATAATTTGTTTTTTTTTAGTTTCCTATTATTGCAAATCTTAATTCACTAAATTTTTAAATATATTTTCTTCCTCCTTAACCTCCCTTTCAATTAACCTAGATAATCCAAAAAATGTTTTAGTCTACTAAAATAAAATCAAGATTGATGTTGTGATTTTTTGTGCGAAGATATATTGATAAATTAACTCTCTCTACTATAAAACATTAGGTTTATAAAATTTAATTTAAATTAAAAAACAGTTTTTAGCTCTGTCTATTCTATACTTTCAGACTTATAGTCATAAGTCCAAAATAAGGAGAAAGGCTAATTTTTTTTTAAAGAAAAAAAAATTCCTTATTTTTAAAATGCCGAAATTCGGAAATTCGTTTTGGGCACCTTAAAACGTTAAGCCGCCCATGCTGAAACGCTACCACTTCTACAATTCTAGAGTGAGACACGCCACAAATTAATGTCATGAATATTAAGCATTATTTTTATTTTATTTTCAGGCGTGGATAATTAATGTCTACGAGGACTTACAAAGTTCATTATATGAAAGATAGTATTCTTTTTTAACTACAGCGTGACGACTTCGGGTTTAGCTTTCCCCTAACAGTTTGTTGCATGATTGCCTCTAATTTTGTGTTGATTTCTTTTTTCTTTTGGGAATAAACATTAAGCTATGTGGATTTACTGGACCTGGACATCGTCATACGAAAACCAAATGAACGTACCAGCTCCCAGATGCCACAAAAGAAGGCAAGAATTAAACATGAAATATATTCCTTTTAAAAGAAGATTACACCTTTATTTAGAACTTCAAAAGGTGCAATGCATTTACAGGATATTGCATACCAGTTATGTAAAATTAATGTAGGTTGATTACAATCAATTAATAACGGAAAACTGTGAAGGAAATGACAGGGATAATATAACTCCAAAAAATAAGAGGAACTCGATTGAAATCTCCCTATACGATAGTAAATATTTTTCTTAGAGCATCCGCAATGGTGGTAAATAACTACTTTATTATACTGTTTGTCATTGTGTTGAGTGAAATAATATTATACAGTGTAAGAATTCTTACACTATGTAATACAATTTTGAATGTTAATATACATTTAATGTGAATTTATGATAATACAAAAATTATTTCATTTTATTATACTTTTACGGTGTAAACCAATGTAGTGAAAAGTGAAATAAAAGTATAATAATGAAAATGTATGACATTACACTTACAATAGTATAAACCATTGTAGATGCTCTTATAATAATAGTAGTGAAATGTCTCACAATTCGGATAAGGCATCCTAAGTAGTACATTGTTTTAATTCAATTGCCAAAATTTTAATGTGATGCATATCGAAATACAAGAAGTAGTAACCGAATTATGTATGGAAAGAAATTATGTATAATTAATTAAGGAAATAATTATGTGTTTCAGACACGCTCTTTGGCTGGGGTTGTAGTGATTATCTGTAAGTACTAGGAATACTGCCTGGTTCAGTATTCATTCTATCTCTCAAATTGATAATCAAAATCGGGGGAAGAAGAAGAAAAAAAAAATAAAAAAATCCCTTCATCTTCTCCGTCATTCAAAACAGATTAATCTCTCCAAATTGCTGTTGGATTACCATGTCGGGGTCTGAAGTTCTGACTACTGTTTTCTTGGTATCCCGCTGCTATCAAGTATAGGTAAAAATTGTTGCATTCGCCTCAGAAAAGAGTCTTGTTGTGTTGTATTCTTTACTGTAATTCAATGATTTTTCTTTTTTCAGTGTCGATTTATGCAAATACGAACAACGAGGGAAACTTGTTTTTACTTTGTTTTCTGTTATGATAGGTGAAGCAGCCAATCCAATTGGGATCAAAATCAATGTTGATATTTGCTCTGATCCCAAATGTTTCAAAGATTGCGTTGACCAGGGATTTCCTAAAGGCGGTTCTTGTGCCAGACTTTTTCGAGATCCAATGCCTTTCTGTATTTGCCAAACTTGATTGATAATCTATTTGTCACTTTTTTCCCCCAACGTAGAATACCAGTTCTACTCTCTCATATTCGTCTAAGTTATTTAATTTAATGTTGCCCTTTTGTTTTCTCCACTTTATATATATGATATTCCCTATCATCTGATCTTAATGATATGGCACAAATTAATATTAAACTTTTTGTTTTCTCCACTTTAAATATATGATATTCCGTTTCTTACATTTTTATTTCTTTCACCAGGCTCATATGCCATAGCTGAACCCTCAACCACAGAAAAAAATAATAATAATAATCAAATACCTCCTTACCATCGGAACATGGAATTCCTGCACTTAACGATGTCTTCTTCACAAAATTATGAGAATTAATTGAGACATCAACTTTACCCGGTCATGTTCTCTTAAATGAGAAGAATTAAATCAATGATCCTCAACGACGTATTGTATTCAATTGACAGCGGTGTAATATCAAAAGACAATCTTTACCAAATTATTGTTTTCCGATGGCCATTCTATCAATTGGCCATGACTGCCTTCAAGTTTTGAACAATAGATTGATAAATAGTTAAATTAGATGCTCATGGTTGGAGATTGGTTCGAAAAACCTAATTCACTTAATAGAAGAAAGAAAGAAAGAAAGAAAGAAAAAAAAAAAAAGAAAGAAAAAAACATACCAAGAGAATCCAAACAATGGCAGAACAACCACGGGTCCAGGTCCTCTCGGTGGTTGAGGGGTTTGCGATTGTGAAAGGAAAAGAAGGAAGAAACTCAGAATAAAAGGAAAAATATGGGAAAAAAGGATTATTATTATTTTTTGTTGTACTAACAAAGTAAAAAAAATACTAGGGAGGTGATGTGGAATGCCAATTAGATAGATATGTAGGTAGAGATGAAAATATAATTAAATTTATAGAGTAAAATATCATCTATAGTATTTAATTAAAACAGCAAACAAAAAGGACATATGTCAGCACCACAATGAAAATTTTCCCGCCAAAAGTCATTTTCAGTACAAAATCATTTTTGACATATGTCACTCTAACTAATCATAAAAAAAAGATAGAATAGATAAATACATAAATCCCTTAATTATAGCTAAATAAAAATATCTTAATTATAGGTATATACTAATCCTTTAAAACAACAATATTTAGTTGATAAAATCAAATACTAGGAAATCCCCTTAAATCAAGTGAAACACCAGTAATGTCTTCCCAATCCCCAATTTCAAAGAATCTCTTCCATTCCGCTCCTCTCTCACACCCGAGCCTTTAAATCAATTATTTAAAATCTGACATCAATTATCAATCCATCTCTTTCTACAACAGAGAAAAAATAAGTTGTCATGAAAGAAATTTAATTTTTTAAGGATGATTTTTTTTTATTCTTCTGTTGTAGATATTGTTTTATGATTTATGTAAACCCAGGTATGAGTAAACTATTATAAATTAAATGTTGTAAATCTGGGCATAGATTTATGTATAATAGCTCACTTCCTGTCCTTTCAATCGATTTTTTATTCTTCTAATTTTTTTTTATTTTTTTAAGAATGATTCGTATTTTTTATTTAATCAATTTAAAAATACAGGCGACACCCCAAACATTTGCCCGGGGCAAGAATCTAGTTATTTATAATAAAATTACAAATAGTGATGACGCTTAATTTTTGTAAGCATTACAATTTTATCGACCCAAGCCTACCTGAGACTTCAGTAAATTATAAGGGGATTTTTATTTTTATTTTTTATTTGGTTATTTCGTTATTTTTTCTTGTAGATGAGGCAACTGATCCGAGCCTTTAAATTTGGAACCCTAACACTATTCGGATTCTTCTTTTAGTCTTATCGAAGGCTTAATAGCTCCGAAGGGAAGTTACTTAAGCCCTAATTTCTCGCCCTTGGTTTTCATAAGAGTTCAATATTCTAAACAGGAGTATCTTCTTTCCAAGCAGTAACCAGTCGTTTTCTTAGAGAAGGCCTTCTGTGGTGTTTGTATATATAAAAACATGACTTCATCGGAATTAATCAAGAATATGGAGATGCAAATGGTGGAAGACACTAATTTCGAGGACGATGAGTTCGCTTCAATGTCTATCGAAGACATTATCAAGGCTTCCCGTCTCCTGGATAAAATCAGGATCCTAATGAAAGAGTCTCAGAGGATTAATTAAGAATTGGATGCGTACAAAAAGAAGATTATTGAAAACAAAGAAAAGATAAAGCTGAACAAGCCGCTCCCACACCTGGTGAGCAACATTGTTGAGATTTTGGAGATAAACCCTGATGATGATCCGGAAGATGGTTCCAACATTGATCTCGATTCGTAACGGGAAGGGACTCATCAGATGATCTTCCTTCCCGTTATTGGCCTGGTTGACCCTGATAAATTAAAGCTTGGCGATTTAGTTGGTGTCAACAAAGATAGTTACCTGATTTTAGATACTCTGCCATCTGAATACGATTCTCGGGTCAAGGCCATGGAAGTTGATGAGAAACCAACTGAAGATTACAATGACATTGGCGGCCTGGAGAAACAACTCCAAGAGCTCGTTGAGGCCATTGTTTTGCCAATGACACATAAGGAACGGTTTCAGAAGCTCGGGATTCGACCCCCGAAAGGGGTCCTTTGGTATGGACCTCCAGGAACAGGGAAGACTTTAATGGCTCGCGCTTGTGCTGCACAAACTAATGCTAATTTCCTCAAGCTAGATAGCCCTCAGCTTGTTCAGATGTTTGTCGGGGACGGGGCGAAACTCGTGCGGGATGCTTTCCTGCTTGCGAAAGAAAAGACTCCTTGCATCATCTTCATTGATGAGATCGATGCCATCGGGACGAAGCGGTTTGATAGTGAAGTAAGCGGAGACAGGGAGGTCCAGCGGACAATGTTGGAGTTGCTTAACCAGCTTGATGGTTTTAGATGACCGGATAAAGATTATAACCGCGATGAATATGGCTGACATTTTAGATCCGGCATTGATGAGATCGGGTCGATTGGACCGTAAGATTGAGTTCCCACATCCTACTGAAGAGGACAGAACTAGGATTTTGGAGATTCATTCCTGGAAGATGAATGTGAACCGTGATGTTAACTTTGAATAGTTAGCTCGGTCAACTAAGGATTTCAATGGAGCACAGCTGAAAGCTGTCTGTGTAGAAGCAGGAATGTTGGCTCTCCGGCCAGACGCTTCTGAGGCGAACCATGAAGATTTCAATAAAGGTATCATTCAGGTTCAAGCAAAGAAGAAAGCTAGTTTAAATTATTGTGCTTAGAGATAAGGCATAATGGCATATTTAGTATGATTGATATTTCTTTTTTACAGTGCCAATGGTCGGTTTTACATTCATCGGAGTTAGTAATCTTTCAAAGAAAATACATCAGCGTTGGTTGTTATAAATCCAAATTTTGAATAGCGTCACTTTTTTATGGGGAAAAAGTAAACAAAATTGCTCTATTGAAAGCATTTACAAGGAATAATGTTAGGTACAATTTTTTTTTTTTTGTGGTAGACAGTAACAAATTTTAATAATGATGAATTATTATATTGTGACGTCCTCTAATTAGCTCCAGTCAGCTTAAATCTGACAAAGGAGCCTTAGACAAACGTCTGTCCAACTCGCACTAGGTCTCACACTTAAAACATTAAATCAAAATTTAGAAATCAGGTGCGGAAGCTTAAAATGTTTAAGAAACAGAAATCTACTTTTATTTGACGACAAAAGTAATTCCAAACAGATGGAACTCTTAAACTTTTGAGTTCATAATAGCTAAATGAGATAAAACAGATTTTCTTTCATATAACAACAAAAATTGAACTTCATGTTCTCTGAAAATTACAGCATTAGGAAACAAAAAGATTTAAAATCAAACAATTTAATTACAGTTTTTTTAAACCATTTTGTAGGAATCAAACATCAGTGAAAATAACTTTAAAATACCACAGCTAAATCTACAATACACCCCACGAGCTCCCTACAACATCCTTTTATCCATTGAGCTCACCACAGTCATAAACTCATCACTCTGAGCTAACACCCTCACCAACGGGACCCTGCGGAACAATAAGTTACGGTGTTCCCCACAATATAAAAGAATAGTTCGCAAGCAATCACACAGTTTCACAGGCTCGCAAGCAGCATAAACATAAAGTAATCACACACATACACAACTAGTTTTCCAAGTAGCACATACGATCCGCGCGAAGACCACAAACAAGTCAAGACTTAGCCAGAATGCACAGCAATTTATAGTCTCCCTAAGCAAGGATTTAGCCAGTCCACACAATAAGCTACAATCCTCATACTAATGGACTTAACCAGACCACAGCAAGCTAAAGTCCATAATTCACTAAGCACGGACTTGGCCAGACCACACAGCAAGCCATAGTCCATATAACACTAAGCACGGGTTTGGCCAGTCCTCACAGAAGGCGTATACCCATATAACACTAAGCCGGGACTTAGCCAGACCACACAGCAGGCTATAATCCCATATATATTATACACATCACACATAAACACAAAGCCATGTACCGAAGTCCCATATATCACACACACAAAAGTCACTCAAGCCGCAACAAAGACATTTTACGTAAATTAAAAATAAATATTTTAGAAAGACAGTAAATCTTAAAAGTGAGGTGGAGAACACTCACCTTTTTGTGTAACAATATCATTAATCAATCCTACGTTCCATGCAACCTGCATTTACAATATTCTACTGTTAATCATCTCAGGTGGTAGTCTGTAAAGAGTTGCTTTATGCAAAATTGCTTGCTTAGAAACATTCAGTTAACTCCTAAGGATTCATTTAGAAAGACAATGTTCAGTTTAATAAATTCTTCTATACCCTGCAGGTTTTAATATCATTTTCTTTTATTTAAGAGGATTCTTGACTGCCTAGAAATATTACATGATAACCAAGTGCATCAAATCAAGTCTCAGAGATTAATCCCTAAGCACAACTACAGCCACTTCATCAAATTTTTGAGTGACTGGAAGTCTAGCAAAACATTTACCCATTTTTGTTTGATTCAAGAGATTTCGGGCTGTTTCCATAAGTAAATCAATTATAAATTTATAGGGTGAAACCTTACTTTCACTCTCTTAAGTTCCCAAACAGCTTACTGATTATGTATAGTGAATCCTAATTCACTATTTTAACTAATCACACGAGCCTCACTCACCAAAACCAAATTCACTAAGTTAACTTTAAACTATTAAATTAAATACAACTTAACGCTTTTAGTTTCAAGGTAGGTAACTCGAACTCATCACTATTTATGCTCATTTCTATTTATCTCGATTCCAGAAATCACGATGGGAAGAAGAGTAAACTAATTACTTACAAAGGTGCGGGCAAAAAGGGGTTAGCAGGCGGATGGACCAAAACTTTCCAGCTCTAGGTTTCTCATCTCCCTTTGAGTTTGTCGGCTTCGCCAATCATCTCTCTCAGATTTCAGTTCTTAAATTTGCTAAATAAATGGGCTACATGAAGGATTTATACGGGGCTGAGAATGAGGAGTTAATACTATGAGATTGGTGGTGCGGGATTTCGGCTGAAGAATTTAAGGGTCGCCAACGTTGATGATGGAGATCGAAGCTGTTAAATGAAGGTGAAGGTGCAATGGATAACTTGTGGAGACCAAGCTGGTGGAAGGAAGGAGGGAGTCCCGAAGAAGAAAATGAAGATGATGACAACCTGATGTTAACCCAAAACTTCTTCTAGTCCCCTCTATTTTTTTTACGAATTGATAATCATTTTATTAATGAAAAAAAGAGCTAAAAATATACAAGCGATTTACATAGAGCTATTACAATCCGCCTTAAACGACTCTTCCTACCACAATGGGGTATTTCTTTCCCAACATTGTGTTATGCTGTTGGATAGAGTAACATTAGCAAGATCATGACTAAAGGTATTCCATTGTTTTCTAATAAAAAGGAATTTACAGCTTTCAAAAGATTTCTTCAACAAGACGATATCCTCGACTATGGAAAATATGTCTGAAACAGGGCCTATTCGACCCTGTAACCAAGTTACCATAGTCTTAATATCTACTTGCACTTCAATTTTCTTTAGTCTTCTACTTCTAGCCTCCATCAGACTTTTCCTTACTGCCTCCAATTCTGCTGCAGCTTCGGTCAAAATTCTTTCCTTGTATATTGCTTGTGCAGTAACCAGTTCCCCTTCTGAATTCCTGATCATTATTCCCAGGCCTGCACACCCATTTCCTCCCTCCATCTTTGAGCCAATATTGATTCTGTAGCTCTGTTGCATAGGTACCTTCCAGCTCTGATTGAGGTCACTTTTTTCTTCTTCTGTCCCCCTGTTAGTCACCTTCAGTCGTGCTTGCTGGAATTCCATCCACTCCTCCAGAGACATTTACACGATTTCCTTTGCTTCCTTACTTATCCCTTCCAACTGCCATGAATTTCGTGCTTTCCACATATTCCAGAGAATATATACAGTAACTGCCCGTCTATCTTCAAGTTTTGCACTGTTATCAGCAGTCATTATCATTCTCCACCAATCTCTGAAATTGTTTGTACTCTGGTTCAGACCATCCCAGTTTACTGGTGCTAGTTTCCATACTACTTGAGCCTTTGCACAATGAAAGAAAATGTGCTCTCTTGTTTCTTTTTCCTGCCCACAAACCTTGCAGATTTCATCAATTTTCATCCCTCTCTTCACCAACACTGAACTTGCAGCAGTCCACCCTTTGAAGAGCTTCCAGACACAGTGTTTGAGTTTGGCTTTTACTGGGAGCTTCCATGACTTAGTCCATAACCTTTTCGTCTCCTCCCTTCCTATACTGGATTCTCCATTCCCTTCTTGATCATTTCTTCCATCCATTACCATTTTGAAAGCTGATGAAACAGAAAAAATTCCATTCCTCTCACCAACCTATCTTCCCCTCCCTGCAAGCTCGAAGGTATTCTCTGTACCCTTTCTATTTCATCAGGAATCATAATCTGGTTCAGCTTATCAGCTTCCCACTCTTTTGTCTCATGGTTGATTAAATGGCTTACCATAGTCAGATTACTATCACATTGTCCCCTTCTTATAGGCCCTACTTTACACCCTTCTGGTATCCACCTATCCTTCCAAATATTAACTTTGTTCCCGTTCCCAATTCTCCACTTCATACCCTTCTTAACATCCACTTTACCCCCGGCCACTCTTTCCACTGCCATGAATCATTCTCTTTTTGTTGTACTTGAAACAAAGAGCAATTTGAAAAATGTTTCCCTTTTATAACCCTTGCCATCAAAGATTCAGGCTCCCTCAACACTCTCCACAGCTGTTTAGCTAACAATGCATCAGTCATTGCAGTAAAGTCCCTAAGACCTAACCCACCCTTCTCCTTCTCCACTGTTAATTTATCCCATGCCCGCCAGTGTAACTTCTTCGTTTCATTCACCTCCCCCCACCAAAAGTTTGCCATACTTTTCTCCATTTTGCCACAAATCCCCTTGGATAGCTTATAGCAGGACATCACATACACAGGAAGGGATTGTACTACTGCTTTCAGTAAAACTTCTTTTCCAGCCATAGATAAAATTTTATTTTTCCAGCTTTCTAACCTTCTTTTCACAGCTTCTTCCACATAGCTGAAAACCTCTTATTTTGATCTTCCTATAACCAGTAGCAAGCCAAGATACCTCGTTCGCATTTGCACCTCTACCCCATTCAATTCAGCCCCAACCATTTCCTTTGTTTCTAGAGAGGTATTTTTGCTGAAAAAAACTGAAGACTAAGATCAACTGACCTTTTGACCTGAACACATACCATAATCAAATAGAATTTTTTTCAAGCATTCACCTATCTTACATCAGCTTCACAGAAAAGCAATGCATCATCCGCAAATAAAAGATGGGTTAATTCAGGTCCGTTGGTATTAATTTTCATCCCATTCAGTTCATTTTATTCACAGCAGCATTTAGAAAGTGGGAAAAAACTTCAGCACAAATCAGGAACAAATAAGGTGACAAGGGGTCCCCCTGTATAATTCCTCTAGATGGATTAGTATAGTCCCTTGCCTCCCCATTTATATTAAATGAAAAAGAAACCGTCTTGACACATTACGAAACCCACGCTACAAACTGAAGGTCAAATCCCATCCTTTTAACATACACACGAAAAACCTCCATTCAACCCTATCGTATGCTTTTGCCATATCTAATTTGACAGCCATATATTTTTTTTCCCCTCTCAAATTATTTAAATAGTGGATTATTCATGCGCAACTGTCATATTATCTAGAATTTATCTAGTCCCCTCTAATTCATTCTTTTTAATTTTTTATTTTAATTTACTATTCTTTCTTCTTTTCTTTCTTTCTTTCTTTTTTTTTTAAATACAAACTAAATTATATTTTAGTCACCACTAGATAATGGTTTGGTAAATTATGTCAAATAGGAAATTATGACCAGGTTTGGAATTTTAGAGAAACTTAAAGTTAACGTCTTAGTTTTCTAAATGAGCTAATAAAGCAAAAGCAATGGTTCTGCTATAATTAAAATAATGATGTGAGATTTAATTAAGTTCCAAGATTTTTACTTCACTTGTTAAAACCCAATATCCATATTACGATTTTAGTTTGGTACATTGATTTAACTAAATTTAAAACAACTCTACCATTAATAGCTAGCAATCATAGAGGTCTCTACTCGGTTCTCATACATATCCATTCATTTTTTAACATTTTTCATTCAGGATTTAATTATTTAAGATTAATACAAAGTTTAGACGGTTAACACATAGTTTAGATGATTGACACGTCATTTTATATAATTTTTCTTATAATTTTTTTCTTGTATGTACCATTACTTTTTTTTTATGAAACTTTATATTATTATAACATCGTAACATCTTACTCAAATACAGCATTTGGTGCCTGAGCTAGTGTGGGGTGTGGGCCTCTTGTTCAGATTTCCAATGCACTCCAAAGATCCATAAACCAACCTACTACTCAACTGTAAATCAGCCTGAGATCATGAGCTTTACCGGTGTTTACCATTGTTGGACCAAGACGCCTTCCCCCTTTCATCCCGCTACACCAGTACGTAACTTAGAGATAAAGTTTGGTGGGCTCTATGAAATTTATATATTAATGAACAAATGAATCTGTAACGATCCTATTTAAGTCGAATCAAATCCAAAAATTTAAAGGAAGGCAGAGTCTTGACTAAAAGTTAAAGTTTCATTAATTTTTTCTTTTCCCAAAATACAGAGTTCTAAAGATATAAATAAACTCCAATAGCTAGAAACTAGGGATAATTCCCCCAACTTCTAAACTACCCATGATAAAACAACGTGACTAATCCTAAAAGTAACTAACTAATTAAAAAGTAATTAGTAAAATCACAAAATACTACAGTAAACATGACCTAGTTCAGTAAAAGTTATTCTGTGACTTTTAACGGGCATTACGGAATCACGAAGTAGCCTTACTTTATGGAATTTATATATTGATGAACAAAATAAATCACCAAGTAGCCTAAAAAAATAATAAGAAAATATTTCTTTCGTAAAAATCATCCAAATTACAATTTGTTAAGAATACCTTTTTTTTGGACAATTCACAAATTATGAAGCGATTTATTTATTTATTTATTTATTTATTTTTGAGAAGGAGAGTAATAATTATAAACCAGCTGAAGGATTGTGGTCTAGGATAGAATAATCGGAACAAAGTTTAGGCATTGAACCTGATAATAAATTGTCGATGGAGTTCCAATGGTCCCGTCCAGCCCATATAATGAAATCGGGAGCAAATAATTTTTTCCCTCTCTTAGCGACTTAGCTTTTAATTATTGTCAGAATATCAAGAAATATTTACTACTATAATAAACAAAATTAATTGTTAGCCTGATTCTTTGACCGAGTTAAAAATTGGTAAAACAGATTCAACCTAAAAAACCTAAAATGGTTGATCGGGATAATAAGATGTGCTCCTTAAAACTGTATTTCCACCATTCCAGCGAGAAAATTGTCAAGATTGCCAAATGCCAAGCTCTCCAGTGGAGTAGAACATGTTTGTAAAGCATGCAAATAGGAGTGCCACCAGAATTGTCCTTTGATTTCCCTATATATCCCCCTATAGCACCAAAACAAGCAGCAAAGAAAACTAAAGCGATCAAATTTACTACTTCAGATCAAAACAAATTAAAACGAAATTAACATAAAACATATAATTAAGATGGCTAGCATGGCTTTAACTGGGACCCTTTCCAAGTTGCAAAGCCCAGCAGCAATCATCGTACGAAGCCCCTGGAGTTCTAGGATTTTCGCTCCTCGCATGCCTTTTCAAATGGTCAGTTATATATTTTTCGAAACAAAAGATGCATTTTTTTTTAATTTATTAATCTTTACTGTAAATCGTCCAACAATGATATACATTAATGTAGTTAGAATTTTGTTGGGAACGAGTTTAATTAGTGGACGATTTAATTGACTGAAACAGGCAGCCACTCGACATGGAGTAACTGCAGCGAAAGATCAGGCATCGAATGCAGCAAGGCAAGGTAGCAAAGCAGCCCAACAAGGCGCTGAGGCCGCTAAGAAAGTCGGCCAAGAAATTAAGCACGAGACTGCTTCCACAGCCGATGATGTGAGTAATCAATCAACTTAATGCATGAATTGTTAAATGGTTTGTTAGCGTAATCATCTTGTGTTTAGATAGCCTTTTGTTGGATTTGTTTTTTCTTTTTATCTCGTTCCAATTTAATCAGAACAACATCGAATAAATTGCTCAAAACTGAATAAATGTCACGAGCGACCAAAAAGTTAATGAATAAAGAGTGGGGAACCTATTTTGATTTTAGTAATTGAAATATTTGATGATTAACGAAGGTGATTCAAAAAACCAAGAATGTGGCTGGGAAGGTGGCGGAGGCTTCTAAGGATATGGCCGGAAAAGCCAAGCAAACGGCACAAGATGCATGGGGTTCCGTCAAGGACACCACTCAGAAAGTCAAAGAAACGGTGGCCGGAAGGGCTGAAGAAACCAAGGAATTTGTCAAGGATAATGCTGAGAAAGTGGAGCGCAACATCAACTCCAAAATGTAATCCTTCATCATTGGTCGTCACCAATTCCATCACATTAACTATCTCATGATTTATGAATAATTTTTCATTTATTAGTTTTGTAATAGGAGTACGATTTTTAATGGCTTTTCATCAGTCATCGATTAATCTACATTTTGATGTGTTAATTTTGTAGTACTGGTGTTGTTAAATTATGATGGAAATTTAATGATGCTTCTACACAACCTTTTTAATTTTTCTTTTCTTCTTTTTTATTAGAAGCAAGGTATTGAAAGTTGAAACGCATCTCCTTAACGTCTCCAACAATAAATAAAGGCGATTCTATGACCAAGCATGTTTTATAAACCTGCATGTTAATTATATGCATATTCTTCCATCTTCCGTCGTCCATCACCGACTGAAGGTGAATGGTGATGAAGGTGTCCTCTATATTTCTATTTTCCGTCCGGAAAAAAACATTTGGAAGGTTATATTCAATCTTAATTACTCTTTTCCATATAAAAAAAAATTATTCAAAAGATTATATTTTTTTTTATTGTAAGTTACAATGTAAATTATTTTTAGAATGCATCAGTAATTTGAAACCGTGTACATCGTATCGCAACGTATTCTTGTACATCATCCAACTTATGATATCCACTGGCCTCGATGTTGCCAACCAGTCCTTTTATTCTTTGCATGGAAGTCGAAATTATTACGAATTTGATTTAACAAAATATTTAGGTATTATTTATCGGAATGTTTGGTGAATAAGTTAATTTAGACCTAAAAGCCTTTTATATCCCCAGTTTGCCTCCTAATTGAATGAATGCGATACATTAAATTGAGCCTAAAAATAATACCTCTATTTCAAAATAATAATTCACATGAAGTTTTGATTTATATTAAAAACATTACAAAATCTTAAAATTCAATCTGAATTATTTTTCTGTCATGGAGGAAGTATCATTTTGTATCTATGTCTGGTTGTTTATGATACTGAGAACGAATCATTTCCGACAATTATAGCATTCAACACTTCAATGAGATCTAAGTTACAAGTTTTGATCCATGAACTTAGGACGCATTATTTTTTGATGATTAGAACATTCCACATTTTGGTGGAAGAGTTTTGGTTCCACGACTGAGAAAATCAATATTTCCTCCATTTCTCAGGTTTACACTTTACAAACAAAAACGAAAACGACTTAGCTTAGAAATTAGAATTGGAAAAAAAAAAGTTAATATCGAACATACGTTTAAGATTTAGTTGATTAATATCTTTATTGTTTGAGAAAATTATAATATATATATATATATATATCTTTTAACTGAAAAATTGATTATCAAAAGATCCTTTGACGAGTGAAATTAAGGTATTCATGTGAAGTCAAAAATAAATACCAAAAAAGTGTTCGTACCACCAAGAAATCTTCCGTGATATTTTTTGAAAAAATCTAATAAAGTCAAACATTGATTTCTAAATTTGCAATTTCAGTTTTTTACGAGCTCCAAAAGCGGAATTTTAAAATTAGAAATGGATATTAATTTGATTTCAAAAAGGGTTTCTACGGAATACCAACCTCTTTTCGACAGTTTTTTTTATAGAATTTATATGCATATATTAATTTTCGAACGTCGGAAGGACCATTTTGATAATTGACTAATTCATTAAAGGATTTTTTGAAATTCTTTTAAACAGTAAATGATATTATTTTAGATAATGAGCTAAAATTCGGAAATACTTTTGATATTAAACCAAACAATTATAAGGATGAAATTTACTGGAAAGGTACGACCAAGTACCAACCATGTCACATTTAAAATGTGCAACGACGTTGACAAATATACTACTAGTTCACAAACTTCACATAACCCATTTTCCACATTTAAAAACTACAATATAGTCTAGGCATTGCTAAAAATGGTATGTCCGACGAATTCATCTAATGTAAAACGGAATAATTTAATAAGCAGATCGAAGGAAAAAGGTGGTAGTAGTATTGGGGCTGCAGGAGTTCACTTTTTCATTGCATTTCCCAACTTTGAATGGATTGTCCTTTAGTTGACGTCTTCATAGACTGTGCATGGCTGCCACGTTTGTGTTAGACTTGGGATGGTTACTGGTTAGTCATTTTCTCTTTCTTTTTCCTTTTCTTTTTAGTAGTACAATTATTTCAAAATTAATTTTGAAGCATATCACAAAAATATTTGTATTTTAAATTTGATGGTGTGTGGTTGGTTGTCAGCTTATTGAGATGCAACAATGTAGAACATTGCTGATTACGAGGACAATTTACTCGAATAACATAATATAAACTACTACGTTATAAAATAAGTGTCATTTTATTAAAATGGAGAAATTTCAAAATAAGTGTCGTTCTCACATTTTAATGCACTTTTTGTCAAAAGTTTTCAAAATTCTCCTCAAAAGAATTAATACTACTATTGATGAAAATTTTTTAATAGGGCTGGTTGAGAATATATTCAAGTAATTCTATAATCTTAGTTAAGAGTTTTTTAAACTATGTGCAAAGTATAGAATGACACTTATTTTGGAATGGAGGTATCTTATTAGAATAAAAAAACAAAAAAACTGCAGAGTATGATACTAATCAGCCTAATTTGGAAAGAAAAAAAAAGGAATATTCCGTAAGAATATATTATTTGATTTTACAACAAAATTGTAGAATTTGTTACTACGTTTGAAATGTCTGGGATTAAAATATAGTTAAATTGTTTTGATTAAAATATATGTTTGTCAAAATCAGTTGTATTCCCCGACTTTCTGGATGAAGAAACTACTACATGGACTTTCCAATTGGTGTTAATTTATTGACTTTGGCAAAACATAGAAAAAGCAGCGAAAAGCTGGAAAAGGAAATCTTCATTAAGCAGGAATTGAATTTTGATGTCTTCAAAGAGTTTGTTGGCTTGGAAAATAGGAATATGTACAGAATCCGAACTTATCATCTGAAAATCACGTTATCGACATTTCTGATCCATCCCATAAAGAATATGCACGATAATTCAAATGCTAATTTGATCCTGTATCTAATGTAGCATCTAATTACGTACTCTTGGAACAAAAAAAGGAAACAAAATCATAAAATTCCATTCTATTCTCTCTATATGCTGATGAATTATGTAGGTCTTATGTCGTCATCCATGTATTAAAAAAAGCATTGCTAAACATTATTTCATTATAAATATTTTTTTTGTTTCTAACATGTTTGATAACAAAAATTAAACTTCTTAATAGATTATGCGGACAAAATAAAAAAAAAATGAAAGTTAACTTATTACGAATTCCTAAACTATTTAATGAACTCAACATTTTTAATTCAATATTAAATATTTATAATAAAACACCAAAGTTTAACAAATCGAAAGTTTTTGAAAAACTAACAACTCCTTCCATTCCAAAATTTTTATCCAATCTAAATTTTTAATTTCAGTACAATTTAAACTAAAAATCCAAATTCATATTCGTACTAGATAATAATTTTGGAACAGAACAGGAGAGTACGAAGAGAGAAAACGCCGTAAAAATGATAACGGATTAACGGGGTGAAGTGGGGCCGGGAATATGGTCACATACGTTAAATGGCAAACCTTAATTGGGTAAGTAAGACCATCGTCGTCCCATGCACGTGAACACCGTCTCCTTCCCTCATCTTACTCTCCAAAAATATACCAGCACAGCAACAACAAAAAAAAAAAAAAAAACATAAAACAGCCCCAGAAAAAAACGAGCCGCAGGGAAGATAACAACGTTTCAATCCGGGGAAATAAGCCAATAAGCTTTTCGTCAAACATCCTTCCAAAAACCTCACGTCACTCCCTTACGCCATCATCTTCCCGTTTATCTCCAAATTCGTGTCATTTAACCACTGGTTTTTCTTTAATGTTCATTCATATTTAAGAAACAGAAAAAAAAAAAAAACTCGTTGGGTTCTCCAATTCTCAAGGTATATGAGAACACACAGCGGCGCGGATAATGTAATAATGACGGATTATTTTCTCCCCTTTCCTTCTTTTGGGTTTATCAGGAAAAGCCGAAAAGAGAAATAAAAGCTTCGGGGCTGGGGTTTTTTTGAGACTGCAAACGAGTTTTATTGGCTAAAATTAAGAAAGATGTGTAATAATTACGAATTGGTGTTGTAAATGTTGTTTGTTGGGTAGTGGGATATTTGGGTTGGAAGTATACGTAGTGGGGTGGCGTCAGAGATGAACGGACACGTTTCGGCGGAGAATGAGGCGTCGCCGTTTTATCCACGAATCAGGACTACCCATTTTGTAAAATTTACCCTCACCTCAGTCGGTCCAATTCACCGTTATATTATATTTGGTGCTCTTTTTCTTCCCCTTTTATCAGAATTGGTTTAATTGGAGTAGTAATTATTTTTCAATCTGTTTTGGTGTGTGTGTGTGTGTGTGTGTTTTGTTTGTTTTGAATCTGAAAACTGAAAAGTGTGAAGAAAATAACAAAGGCTGAATTGCACCGCTTGAGATCACCATTCAAGTGAGAACGTATGGCGGACTGGCGTATTTCTCGGAGATAAGCGGAGAAAGTAGCGGCACGAGGTTTCGTTTTTTTTGGTTTTTTTTTTTTTTTTTATTTTCTCTTTCTTACTCAATTTTGACGATACAAAAACCATTTGAACTTATCTTGCAAACCAAAAGCCAAAAAAAAAAAAAAACAAAAATGAAAAGAAAAACCCACAACATTATTGTTCCTGTAAATTAGTTTCCCACACACTAAAACCAAAAAGGAGAAAAATGGGAACTTCCCAGAAGAAACTAAAAAGACCAACAGTAGTAGTAGTCATGGCAACCCTTTTGTTTTGCACTAATACTACTTAATCTTGTTTCTCTCGGCAAAATCCGCCCCGACCTGGTTTCCGATCAAATACATTGAGTCCGGTGGCCACATCCTTCCCGGATTCCGTTCTGATTCTGTAAATCTTTTTCGTTAATTAATAATTTGTCTTCTGTCTTTATGTATTCATTTACTGCACTTTTAATTTGTTAAATCAACACTATATATGTTGTTATGCACTTGTAGATTCTTTTTCTCTGAGCAGATACATTTAATGAGCCCAACTTATATAGTTTAAAAGGGAAACTGCTACAAAATACTGGTCTTGTTGTGGATAAATCGGTAGTGGTATTTCAAAACTGGATATATACACAGAATTAAGAGGAAAAGAAGGGAATACATTCCCAGATGGTTTATGTTGTTTGCATCCTCACCACCAAAACTTGAACCTCTTTTTTATATTTGTTTTTCTTTTTTTTCCTTTTTAATGGATGGGTAAAACCAAAACAGAGGGCCCCTTCTAACTTGTTGCTTCCTTAATCAGTTACAATCTTACTGTACACACTCACTCCATCCCCTATCCGTACATATACTACGCACACACACAATTTTCACACAGTCACACACTGTATTCTGTTTTCCTGTATTTTTCTCCCTAACCATTTCCAATTTCTCTCAACCAAACCAAACTCTGTATCCTCTTCAAAGTTCCTTTCTTTCTGCTTCCCCTCAAATTTTCACCATAACCACCGACCAGAACAACCTCAAAACGGAGGTGGGTGGTTTGACTTTGACTGTTTTCTTAAAAACGCCGGAAATGAATAAGAATAATGGGAGTTATCAGGAATTGTTGCATGGAGAGGATGATGGATTGAAAGACATGGATGGGGTGATTGATTATTCTTCTTCTAATCCATTCCCATCTGCATTCTGTGATGAGGAAGATGGAGATTTGAATACCCAACAACAACAACCAGTTGTGGTGAAACAGGAAGGAGGAGAGATCTACCATTTGCTGAATCATGATGATGATGAAACTTCTTCTTCCATGTTCTACAATGATTTCCCTCCTCTCCCTGATTTCCCCTGCATGTCTTCTTCCTCTTCCTCTTCCTCTGCTCCAGTCCTTTCTAATAAGCCTGTTGCTTCTACTTCTTCCTGTTCTTCAGCTTCATCTTCCTCTGCTACTTCTTGGACTGTTTTTAAGCCTGAATCTGATGAATACACTTACAATAATTCCGACGACGGAAGGTACCATCATCATCATCATCATCATCAGTACCATCAGTATCACCACCATCACCACCACCAAAGCAATGACTACATCCAGGACCCTGCGGCGGCGGCGGGGTTGTCATCCACCGCTTCCATGGAAATCAGCCTCCCACCGCCGGATGACGTCAACAACGGCGCCGCCGACGATTGTATCAATGTGATGGAGAATTTTGGGTACATGGATCTGCTTGACAGCACTGATATTTGGGACCCATCTTCCATATTTGAGACTGAATCTGAGAACCCACAAGAAGAAGAAGAAGAACAGGGCCAAGATCAGCCAAACCAGAATAATACTAATCAAGTTAGCCCGGCCCAACAGCAACAACAACCACAGCAATCTTCTAATCAACAGGAAGAGGAGGAAGAAGAAGAAGATGGGAATGACGGGCTTTATTTCTTACAAGGCAACCGTGAGTTGGGCGATATATTTCTGGAATGGCTCAAGCAAAACAAAGACTACATTTCCGCTGAAGACATGAGGAGCATTAAGCTCAAGCGTTCAACCGTAGACTGTGCTTTGAAGCGTTTGGGAACTACCAAAGAAGGAAAGAAGCAACTCTTGAAACTCATCCTGGAATGGGTCGAGCAATATCAGCTCCAGAAAAAACGAGCCCGGGAGCAGCAGCAGCAGCAATTCATCAACCCCAACCCTAACCCTAACGTGGATCTCAATTGCAACCCGATTCCTTCAGATCCCAATCATTGTTTCTCTCCGTCACCAGCTTGGGCTCCTCCGCCTCCTCCTCCTCCTCCTCAGCCGCCGCTTCCGCCACCGTGTGTTCCGGAGGCTGCGTCTGTTATCCCAACCGCATTCCCGCCTGTGATGGGAATCCCGGGAGGAGCTTATCCTTGTGATATTCCGTACTCCACCGCCGCCCCAATGTATCCTCCGGCGTCGGCTGAACAATACCAGCAGCCGATGGATGCTACACAGTCCTGGAGTATGGCAGCAGCGCAGCCGTTTACGGTGGCGCCCCACCCGCATTACAATACGTTTCAGGATACCAACATTCCCGGGTCGAATCATGCCCAGGCCCATGCCCTGTATGTTAATGCGTATCCATATCCGGTGTTTGATAATAATACGGGGGAGAGGTTGGTGAGGTTGGGTCCGTCGGCGACTAGGGAGGCTAGGAAAAAGAGGATGGCTCGTCACCGACGGGTCTCTGTACACCATTATCATCGCCACCACCACCAGAATCATCACCGTGATCATAGCCACCACCAGATTCAGCAGCCGCAGGATATGTTGATGGCTGAACAACAGGCTGTACACGCGGCTGCTGTGGCGGCAACGGGCGGAGGTGGCGGTGTTGGTGGTGTTGTTGAGGATCGGGCACCTTCTCAAGCTAATCCAAATGGGAATTGGGTTTACTGGCCTCCTGCTGCTGTAGCTGCTCCTCCGGTTAGCTCCACCATGGCTTTGGTTCCACCGGTGGTTGAACCATCACGGCACATGCCACAGACTAAAGCCCCTGTGTTGGATAGAGGAACCATGCAATCGCAGAGCCAGCAGCAGCAGCGCTCTCAGGTTCCTTCTGCTGACCGTAAGCAAGTACGATATCTTTTCTCTCTGAGGGAAATGAAATTTGTTTCCATTAAGCTTAGTTCATCGGGTTTTGGAAATTGTACTTACTGATTTCTCATTTGCATAGGGTTTGAAGACGGAGAAGAACTTGAAATTTCTACTACAGAAAGTGTTGAAGCAGAGTGATGTTGGTAATCTTGGAAGAATTGTGTTGCCTAAAGTAATTTCCTTGTTCTAATTTTCTACCATGAATCTTTGAAGTAAAAGTGTTGGATGATTGGTAGAAACTAGAAACTTTTAGGCATATATATTGTTGGATGTTGATGCTCCATTATTAATTTTGTTTGTTGATTGAAATTGTGGTCTGGATTTTCAGAAAGAAGCAGAAACTCACCTCCCCGAACTTGAATCAAGAGACGGGATCTGTTTAGCTATGGAAGACATTGGCACTTCTAATGTCTGGAACATGCGCTATAGGTATGTAAATGCCGCCCAGTTTCCAAGTTCCACTCATAAATGAAAATTTATTGTAATTGAGCATCTTCTAATTGTTTTGGTCATTCATTTCTGAAGATTTTGGCCCAATAACAAGAGCCGAATGTACCTTCTTGAGAATACAGGTAAGTAACAGTCGTTTAATCAGATCAAACCTTCAATGCGTCTCTTTTCTTTTGGAATGAAATTTGTTCTTAACATATTTGGAATTGGATTTCAGGGGATTTTGTGCGGGTAAATGGACTTCAGGAGGGAGACTTCATTGTCATATATTCAGACACGAAGTGTGGCAAATATGTAAGCCTCTTGTTTCTTTGGTGTAAAGGCATTAGTACATGTTTCCATCTTAACTACTGTTTTCTTTTTTCAATGTTACATCTGTCCTGAGGTTTTCGGAGTAATGACTAACTAAATGATTGTGTTTAAGACATAATGTAGCTTAGTTTTGCCAGGGTTTGTTTTGATTGGCTAACAAACTTGTAAAACTTTTTACAGTTGATAAGGGGAGTGAAAGTGCGCCAGCCTGGGTCAAAACCTGAAGCCAAGAAACCAGCTGCCAAGAAGAATCAGCGTAATGTGCAGCAAACAGCTTCTAACATCTCTCCAGCATCCTTTAAGACTACAGCGAAGTGACTAAAACGAAAGGAAGAAAAGCCCACAGAAAACATGGATGATGAGGAAGCTACCTTGGTGGAGGGATCTGTTTGCTTCTGATGATTTTCGGATCTGCAAATCTCCTGCAGCATGGTTTTCAGAGGTTGAAAGATTTAATGATCAGCCGATATAAATAGTCTAACAATTTTGCTAACCCTTTAATTCCATGCTCTGATCATTTGCGGGTTTGAAGATGGATTCTGTTGGGGCCTTCCTTGGGAACTTTGATCATTTTCCTGAACAACCTAATCATCGTGTGTTGTAACTTTATGTATGTCTGGTGTTCTGTAATTGGGGATTCTCGTTGGTAGTATATCAGATTATACAGCTAAGTGTGTGCCCTGAATTTTATATCATGTAAAGTAACATATTGTTGTGACTTGTGATGTATTCTTGTGGTATTTGTTAATAATCCAAATACTGATGCATCTTGCTGCATCTTGGTTCTCCATAATCATTCTTTTCCAAATGATAGACCAACCTCTGTGGTTTTAGTACTCCCTCCGTCCCATAATTATTGTTCATTTTGAGTTTTCATTTTTAATTCAAATTGTACATGAAATCTCAAACTGGACAATAATTTTGGATTTTAAACTAAAAATGAAAACTCAAAATGAACAATAATTATGGGACAGAGGGAATATCAATTTTGCATCATTGATATTCTGGACAACCTACTTCTAATTGTATTTTGTCCAGGGCTTGAGAGGCTTATAACCACCAATATTGAGTTAAACAGCGCGACTTTGGAGACCAAAACTTCCGTGGTGCTCTTCTGCATTCTGTTGCAGAGTAGATTTATTACGACCGTTTTTCTGAGTACAAAAGTTCGAATTTATGATATGGCCCCCTCCTTTTTGGAATACAATCCAGTGTGAAAAGATTATGTGAAGATCAGGGAATTGCTCAGCTTCAGCAGGTGTCATTGTTACAGAAGAAAGGTGAATTTTCGAGTGCATGTCAGTGTATATATTTGGCGTAATATTCGAAATTGCCACTCAGTTTTGATTCACTGGTCAATTTGGTCCCCTTAATTTCTATTGCTCTCACAATTAAGACCCCGTTTATCTTTGACAACTGGCATCCTGCTAATTTTGTTATATATACAGTATTCCTAAATTAGAATGATTTCGTTCAACTTTAATGCTGTTAAATATGTTGTAAATGGTTCAAAAACGTTGCTCATTCTCAGGTGTCTGGACTATCTAGCTAATCTCAGTTGCTCATTCTCAGGAGTCTGGACTATCTAGCTAATCTCAATGTGACGATCTCGTATTCTTCCTCGGTCTCAAAATGATTTTAATACCTTACAGAAACAAATATGGTAATTATGGTTAGTAATGCATATTTTGCCTGATTAGAGTTGATTTTAATACATATTTCATTAGTGAGACTTCTTGTTTCCCAGAGACTAGTGATTAGAGTTGTTTCCTTCTGGTGAGTTTTTCTAGCAATTACATCACCTTTTAACCCTGATTGTATGTTTCTGCAGATATGCAAGGAAATTTGACTATGGAAAGGAATCCAATATTTATTTCTCAGAACAACAGAGTCAATCTCCAAAATACAATTTTCAAAGTAAATCAAATGAATGAAAACTTTTCAAGGACATTAAGGAAAAAAAATATGTCCTAAATCTATAGAAACTCTGGCTGCGGTTTCGGGAAATGTTCCTCTTCGTTTCTACTTGATTCCACCTTTGCCAAGCGAAGAAGAAGAATAAAGCAATGAAGATGCAGAAAAGCTGGTGTTATTGCTTTGCAGGTTCAAATTCTTCATACTTGTTGATGATGTCCCTCCTCCACTAACACAATTTTCCTTGTGTTCTTTTCCAGCTGCTCCTCCATTCTCATTTCCTTGTGGATGATCTTTAAGAAGCATATCTACTTTCATGTATTCCTCTTTCTCATGTCTTATTTCTTCCAGCATTGCTGCAACATCTTTCATTGAAGGCCTGTCGTCAGGCGACGGGTTTACACAGAGAACAGCTACACCCAGAGTTTGCATCATTTCTTCAATCTCCAGTTCAGGCCTGCAAAGCAAGCTTTGATCTAGCACCTCTGCAGATGCCCTTTTCTGTCTTACCCAATCCACAATGTGAAGTCCATCGGGTATTGTGGGATCAATCGGCTGTTTTCCTGTTAAAATTTCCAGGACTACTACCCCATAGCTGTACACATCACTTTTCTCTGTGATTTTCGTCATGTATCCATATTCTGCGAGAAAAGCCAGTGCAAAATGATGAGATAACAATTCAAACTAAGTTTTTGCAAGTAAACAGGAGTTATATTCTTACAGTTGAAATATATCTGAGTATTTGTACTCACCTGGAGCAATGTACCCATATGAACCAGCAACTGTATTGGAGGATCGACCAAAATCGCCATCATCAACGAGTTTTGCCAGTCCGAAATCTGCAATGTAGGGCTCAAAGTCGAGTCCAATCAGGATGTTGTTGGCCTTGATGTCCCTGTGAACTATTGGAGGGACGCAGTCATGGTGTAAATAGGCTAAACCACGCGCTGAACCAAGGATAATCTGATATCTAACTTCCCATTCCAGGCAGCCACCACTTTTTTCATGCAGAAGACTTCCCAGACTTCCATTAGGCATATAATCATACATTAGCAACTTTGTGCTTTGATTCCAGCAGCAACCTAGTAATCTCACAATGTTCTTATGTCGGATTGAGCCAAGTGTTTTTACCTCCGTTGAGAATGAATCACGGAACCCTCCACTGGTTCCGAGTTGATCATTTCTGAATTTGTATCCTGCAGCTGAGGTTGTTGAAGGCCATAGTTTCTTCACTGCTATGACTTCACCGTTTTCAGTTTCTACCCGATAAACAACTCCGGAACATCCCTTTCCAATCACATTAGCTTCCACTAAGCACCTCAAAATTTGATCAACTGTGAAGTTTAGTTTCTGGAAAGGAGTAAATTTCCAGGGGGATATATCCCCTCCTCCCAGACCAGATTCACTATCTTTACTACTCATACTTCGGAGGCGAGAAACAGCGAAAAATCCCAAAATTGCCAAGACTATTGTTAGGACAGCAAGAAGCGCAATCGCCAATTTTAGTTTCCAGGATCGCCTGTCGTGTTGGTTGCTAGACAGTCCCATGCCTGGTCCGTTGCTCAAGAAACACGAAACATGACCTCCAGAACACAACCCTTCATTCCCTGCTAATTCAGCTGGTGATAACTGTCTGAACAGCTTATTATCTGGAAGATAACCTGTGAAGTTATTGTAAGATATATTCAGAGAAACAAGGTTTACCAGCCCAGATAGAGCAGCCAAATCTCCTTCAAGATTGTTGTGAGAAAGGTCCAGAACAGAGAGCTTATTCAGAGCAGAAATTTCAGATGGGATTTTCCCTGTCAAATAATTCCAGCTTAAATTCAAAGCAATTTCCAGGGCCTGTATTTTAAACAGTTCCACTGGAACATTGCCTGAGAAATTGTTGCTACTTAAATCAAGCAATTGAAGGTCTGTCAAGCTGCCTAGTGTGGGAGGGATTGACCCGGAGAAAGAATTTCTACTCAAAACAAGTCTATTCAGAGACGAAAGCTGACTATAACTACTAGAAATCTGACCAGAAAAACGATTGAGTGAGACATCCAAGACCTGAAGCCTGGTCAAAGAAGATAAAGAGCTCGACAAAGATCCACCAAGTGAGTTGTTGCTCAGATTCAGCAACTGCAAGTCTTTGCAATTTCCAATTTCTTCAGGTATTGAGCCAATGAGATTGTTATTAGAAAGGTCAAGAAAATTAAGACCGCTGAGGAGCCCAATCTCACTTGGAATCGATCCACTGAGCTTGTTATCAGTCAGCCTTAATCTCATCAGGGCAGTGCAACCGCCAATCTCACGGGGGATGGGACCTGAAATGTCGTTGGAAATGATTAGAAGTTTGCTTAAATTCTTCAGCTGAAACAGGCCAGGGGGAAGGCTGCCTGTTAAAAAATTGTGTGACAAATCCAGGGCCTGGAGGCTTCGGCAACCGGCGATTTCTGCTGGAATGCTTCCTTCCAGCTTGTTCTGCCAAGCAAACAATACAGTCAGCTCTGTCAACAAACCAAGCTCCTTGGGGATGAATCCAGAAATCTGGTTAGTATCTAGCTGCAACTGTATCAGGCTAGAAGCATTAGCCAGCACCGGGGGAATAGAACCAGTAATATTGTTGTTACTAAGCATCAACTCTTGAAGATTAGTAAGATTCCCAAAGGACAAAGGTATGCTTCCAGTAAAAGAATTCAATGATAAATCAATAATAACCAAACTTCTGCAGTTTCCGATTTCTTCAGGGATATGCCCCTCAAGATTATTCTGCCACAGCAACATCTTCTGAAGTTTCTGCAACTTGCCCAACTCAGCAGGAATTGAACCTGACAAGCTATTCTGATACAAATACAAGTAAACAAGCTCCGTACAGTTCCCAATCTCTGCAGGTATTTCGCCTGAAAGCATCGTGATATAAGCTGACAACACCTGAAGCTTGCTGAGCTTACCTAATGAAGCTGGAATAGAACCAGAAACTTGTGTGTCAGCAAGACCTAAAACTGTCAAGTTCTGACAGTTTCCAAGTTCTTCAGGTATCTTTCCATCAATCTCTTTGTTCCCTCCAACTCTTAATACTTCCAAAGATTCAAGCTTTCCCAGCCCAACAGGAAGATTCCCACTGAGCCCATTATCAAACAAGAGTAGATTTTTCAGGGCAAGGCAATCACTTAACTCCACTGGGATGATTCCAGTTAGTCCATTCGAGTTGAGAATCAAATCCTCAAGACTTTGAAGCTTACCAATGGTGGCTGGAATGCTTCCCACAAGGCTATTAAAGCTGAGGTCAATAGTTTTTAGTGAACTACAGTCACCAATGTCAGGTGGGATGGTTCCTGTGAGATTAGCACCAGAAATTACAAGGCTTTGGAGGGAATGAAGGGATGAAATGTTGGTTGGAAATGGAATAGCAAGCGGAACGGATTGGATGTTAATTTCGGTGACGAAATTATCCGATGAACACTGAATGGAGGACCATTTACAAGGATTAGAATCAGAAGGATTCCAGTTTGAGAAAACAGGTGGTGGTGAGGGAGAAAGATGAAGCCAGGAAAGAAGCACCTCAACTTCATTGTAAGCAAATGCAGCAGCAGCAGCAGCAGAAGAAGAAGAAGACTGTGAAAGAAGAAGAAGAAGAAGAAAGAAAATTAGACAAAGATTGTGGTAAAAGAAGTGGTAGGTGCGGAGATGGTGGTGGTGGTTTTGGTGGTTCAAGGATTGCATTTGCCTAGGCATTGGCCTTTGCATTGGCCTCAATTCCCAAATCTATCTTCTTTGGTTTTGCATTGGGTTTCTCAGCTACTAGTATAAGTTTTTATCCCCCACTTTGAATTCTCAACCCCTTATTGTTCCTCAAGCTTTGCAAAGAAGCCATAAACGAAGGGACAAAGAAAAGAGGGATCAATAATTAAAAGTTTTACGACTATTAGGCTCTCTCCACCATCTTCACCTCGGGGTTCTGCGTTTCTCTGGGCCTTTTTTTTTGTTTTCCTCAACAAAGCAGAGGAGGAGGAGTATTACTATTATATTGTTTGAATAGCCATTGAAGGTGTTCACGCTTAGGATCAGAAAAATCATGTGTTATTGCATTGTTTTCCTCAAACCAACCCCTCCCCATCAGCTTGGTGTTTTTCTTGGTTTTTGGTTTCTGGGCCACACCAGCCACATTTACAGTGCCATTTTTTTTTTTTGGGGCAAGTTTTCATCTTCACAAAATTACAGTAAAAACAGTTGCTTTGATCGACTTCTTTCCGTCTAACTAAATCACAAGTTTCTTGCAGCATCTTTGTGTTACAATTTACAAATGACTAAAATAACGTTCCTGTGCAATGGCAATGGCAATTACAACGTGATAAAAGCACCGAGTCGCGACCAAAACTAACGATCATCTTCTGCTACTATAGCTGCAAGAAATTTGCTTTTTCTTTTATGCAGACACGTTTTATGTGCAACAATGATCTAATAATGGTGGATGGATGCTACTTAATCAGCAAGGTTGAAACTGAAGAACATTGTCCCAGATTTTTAGGCTTAAACACGTGATTGAAGATGTTTCATTTTTTCAACCTAATACGTCAGACACGACATTGGCTCTTTTTCTTTGTTTCTTTTTTGTCCTTCAAATTATATATAAATTCTGCGAGGGAAGTCCCGAATCCTTTAAACCAAGTCAATCTGAACATCAGAAATGTAGGATCACTTGGGGTTGGGTCCACCCTTGACTATGTTAAAGGTTATTATGAACATAAAAAATTAGAATTATTTTAGTACTAACATATACTCCCTCCATTTCAAAATGTAAGTCTTTTTAGCATATACGCGTAAATTAAAGAGACAATCATTTAATGAATTACTTTGTGTGTTAAATGTTTATTTTGCCCTTCATTATTGTTTTGAAACTATAACTAAAACTATATAAAAAGTGGTTACCATTATTTATTGGGGGTAATGTTGGAAAATTGATCTTTAATTTATCTTGAAATCCTAAAATGACCTACATTTTGAAATATTTTTCTAAATTCAAAATGACTTATATTTTAAAACGGAGGATGTATTGATAAAAGGTGAAAGCCCAGAGTTCTAGGGAAGTTTTATCAGTGGAGTGACCTTGGAATTCTAATCCAACTCATGAATTTGGATTCTCTCTGCATTATTTTTTGATTGTGGAGGTTTTGTTTGAACGCGGCAATACACTAATCTCGTCATCCTCAAATTCCTTCGCCGTTACAATAATCTTTTATACCAATCTTCACTGATCATCCTGTACATAAACATAGATAGCTACACCATTCTAGTGTTTTAGGTAGTCATTTGACGTTTTTTAAACCCCCAAAACAAAAACAAACAAAACAATCAAATTGATGTGCTCCGGCGACTTTGCCTTATAGAAAATCATACTCCTGAATTGGAATGCACATCCTTTTGTTTTATACTGTTCATTATTTTCCTCACTTGCATCTACTTTCTGAATTGTTTTAAACTTTAAACGCATACTTTGGGGAAAAAATTAGTGTATTATATGGCTGCACTTTACAGCAGGACCCCAGGACCTATATATCTATTACTCCTACTAATTAAAATCATAAAGTTGAAATAGGTTTAATAAAAAAAATGTTTCTGGAAAATAACATCATCTTTGGGCCTATTTTGTCGTCCCCATTTTCCCTCTTTCTTAGTTTGTCTTAAGCTCTCCCTTAGAGCAATACTTTTGTCACCTTACATTTCCTCTATAATTAGTATTCAAAATTACATCATAAACTTTTGTCACCGGCTATGTAAAAAACAATTTACCTCAAAAAAAATAAACAAATAAGCTTGAAATGGGCCCAAACTATATTAATCTCCCAACATATAATGGACCGAAACAGAAGATTGATTTCCGGGCCCAGAAGAAAGTCCAAAATATTTCAACAATGTGATCCATTCTACCTATTCAAACCCAACTCAGTTCGTCCATTTATTTTTATTATTTAATAATTTTTAACCGAATAAATTATAAAATATTAAAAAAATAATTAAATTTTCTAATATTTTATAATTCATTCGGTTAAAAGCTAAATGTGATTAATTATACACTGTTATAAATATATTATAATATGTGAATATCCACGAGGTAGGAGAATTATATTAGGATTCTATGTATAGAGATAATATATCGTTAGAACTCATATTCATTGATCTTATCACCTACAAATAGAGGCCAGTCCCTATTGAATTTGATGCACCTGAATCCTCTTTCTCTCTCATATTTATTCTTCTTAGTTTAGATATATCTCATATTTATTTCTTAGTTTAGATATATTTTATATCTCATGTCTATTTCTTAGTTTAGATATATTTTATAATACATTATCAGTACGAGATGTAGCCAATGAGTTTTATAATACCACTGCCTGAATACCACTGCTTGAACTTAGTGTGTACCACTACCTGAACTTAGTGTGTATTAATACTAACATGTTGAAGTTTTCAGTAAATATTTACTTAGTGTGTATTAATACTAAAAGCTTGAAGTTTTCAGTAAATATTTAGTTTTTGTGACAGCAAATTTTCCGGAGATTTGTTTCTTTCCGCAACTCCGAGATTAGTTCGCGGTGTTTAAGTCTCGTGGCCATTGAAGTACCGAAGACAAGGACGTCGTCAGTATACGTATTTTTTTTTTGGTTTTTTTTTTATCTTGTTTAATGTTTAATTCACGGTGGCCATTGAATTCCATTTTGGCATTTTTTTTTTTTTGGATTGTTTTGATTACGGTGTTACGCACCTGGTGGCCGATTATGGATGATTAAAGTGTATATTTTAAAAGCGGAATATAGAGAATTATCCGTGCACAAAGATTGCATTCTATATGAAAAATTTGGGGATTTTATTTGTTGAAAAGGCCAAGTACAAATCAAGGTTATGCTTAAAGAGATGATAAGTAGGTCTGCAATCAATAAACCGTTTGGTGGTCACCCATGCAAGTATTGGTTTTTTTTTTTTAAGGGTTCAATTTTGTCTATGACCAAATATTTTGGTTTTTTTTTTTTTTTATGCTGGGATTTTTGTTCCTAGAAATCCTTTTGCTTGCTAGTAGGAAAAAGAATTTTTACCTTTTGCTTAGGAGTTCAATTATTTTTGCTCGTGTTGATGAACAATAATTTTTCCGAGGTATAACAAAAAAAAAAAAAATTGGGTTGCCGAATTATATTGCTTTGGGTTGATGGGGGAACGATTTCTTTTGCTTGATGAGGGGGAGTGTTTTTTTTTTTTTTCCTTTACCCTAGCCGATGCCCCACTTATAAGTAAATTTATTTTGTTTTATTTAACAAACCAAAAGTAGGTTAAATTGAATATTTTAATACTCCCTCTGTTCCATAATTATTGTCCAGTTTGAGATTTCACTTTTAGTACAATTTGAACTAGAAATGACCGTGAAAAGTGTACGCCACCCGTGAAAGGGTGGCGTGTTCCTCCTGCGCGCGCAAAAATGCATGGACCCTCTATTTTTTTAAAAAAAATAAATAATAGGGGTAAAATATTTTTTTTAAATATTTTTAGGGCGTTCAAAGGAAAAAATTAGGACGCTTAGACCCGTTACAGAAATTTCGGTTTAATTTTTTATAGATTAAAGTCCCGAAACACACATTGCACAGAAACCCCGCAGTTCTATTAACAAAGCCCAAACTATTTGACCAATCTGATCCAATCTTTTGAAACCCAACTCGGTTCGTTTTTTCTTCTTCCCATCTCATTTAATGACTGTTCGCAGCTGAAAGCCCTGGAACCTGAGTGTCGAGACTCATCTAAAATCGACGAAGAATTAGGCACGATTCTATACATCACCTTTGAAATTGACATTTTCCTGTAATTTTCCGTTTGATTTTGCTCATCTTACTTGGACTGAAGTATAGAATGACAACGGTAATTCATCAATCGCCCTCTACTCCTTACGACGCCCGAGATTCACTGAGTAACTACTCTGGCGATGATTACCACCTTCACAATCAGGTTTGTTCCCCCTCCTTTTTGTTAGATAGTGTAAAACATATATACAGTTTTACTCCTGAGCTTCAATCATTAAAAGGGTTTTTTTTTTTGTGTTGGTATTTTTTAGGTTAATTATCTATGCTCCAAAAAAGGGGAGGGAACTGTAATTTCTGGGGACCCGACAGAGGCTGAAGTTTCGCGTCCCGTTAAGAAGGTATTTCTCTGGCGCTTTAGATGTATTTTCTTAAGTCACTTGAATTATCGGGCAACAATTAGGGCGAGAATCTAGTATTCCTTTGATTTGATTTTTCTTTTTCTATTTTGCTGATCCCATTTCATTTTGTCTCTTGGTTGGATTGAAGGCGAGAACCACAAAAACTGAATGTGATCGATTGTACTCTGGAGAGGAGGAGGAGGAGGAAGGTGTTAGTTTTTTTCCCTCTTTTAATTGAAGAAAAAAACACACTAAAAAGCTTAACTATAAAAAATGTTTGCAGTTATTTCTGTTTGTTGTTGTTTTTCTAGGATGGGGATGATGGATACCCCCACAGAGAAAAGGGAACCACAGCTCTTTCTTTTGTTTGCGGGGGAGGTCTCATGGTAGCTACTGACCATATGGATGGTGAGTTTTATGTAAGTTTACTTTATTTTTATTTTGTATATTTTAATCTGTTTACCTGCTGCATGAACTAACTCTCTGGTTACGAAATTTAGCATCAAAAGCGTTTGTGGAGAACGTTGTTGATCTTAGTTCCCATGTGCTTGTCACTGTTTCTGGTAATATTCCCAATGCTGGATCTTTTCTGAGGAATCTCCAAATGCAGGTACGTATATTCCTGTCCTTTTTGCTAGTATACCATCACTTGAGAGTTATAACCATGTCAAAACGCATCCTGGATCGGTGCCTAGTTTTCATTTGAGGCAAACATGAAATATATTATGTAGTTAACAGAAATCTCCCATGTTACACTATTTTTATTCTCAATTCTTAGAAGAATAGGTTAATAATGAACCATCTCAATGTTTGTCTGCTCATATCGTTATGTGCCGGATGTTGGAAGATTGTTGATTAGTTTCATTCATTGATACCAGTACCGCGATTATGAAGCTGCCCAGGGAAAAAAATCCGTTGATGAGGCATCACAGTGGGTTGCCAATCAAATGTCTTCTCGTTGTGAGGAAGATTTGTCAGTACAACTACTAATTGCAGGGTGGGACGTAAAAAATGTTAGTAGAACTGTTCTATGTTGATTTTAGTTGGTAGAGTTCCCCTCCACCTTCCCTGTACTCATGAAATGTTGGAAGATTGTTGATTAGTTTCATTCATTGATACCAGTACCGCGATTATGAAGCTGCCCAGGGAAAAAAATCCGTTGATGAGGCATCACAGTGGGTTGCCAATCAAATGTCTTCTCGTTGTGAGGAAGATTTGTCAGTACAACTACTAATTGCAGGGTGGGACGTAAAAAATGTTAGTAGAACTGTTCTATGTTGATTTTAGTTGGTAGAGTTCCCCTCCACCTTCCCTGTACTCATGAATTTTACGTTTTTGGCCTCATGTAGGGTCCTATCTTGTATTGTGTGGATGGTGAGGGTAACCGTAAGCAAGGAGTAATTGGGGCCACTGGATCTGGTTCAGATATGGTTTATTGTTACAGTGAAGATGGGTAAACTCCTTTTCCATTTCATTTATTAGTGGTTTTGTCATTTTTTGTTGTCTTGAGTTGTTTATTTCCATGTATTAGTCTCTTCTACGATATGTGCCGTGATGATGCTGTGAAGTATGCTAGAGAGGTGATTAATTATGCTGCATCTGGACTTACATACTTCAGAAGACTTGGTGAGGATTGTGAAATTGGTGGTTTCCTAAGTGGTATGTTCGTCCTCTCAGTCCTCTTTGCTTTTCTTTTCAAACAAAATATCTGCTTTTCATTTTTAACTTCTGATGAGTATCCCGCCGCCTTCTTGTTTTAGGATTCTACGTCGGAGCTACTGGGTGGGAGAAGGCCTTTCATAATGTTCCTGTAGAAATTCTTCCTCAAGATATTTTGGAAGAGGTTGTCTTCTAGATCATACCAAGTACTGCATTCCCTGTGTAGTTTTTGGCTGCAAATTTCTCTTGGACAATTTCTACTTTGTCGGACTTATAGAATCGTAGAAATTACTGTATGTTGTTTGTGTGGATGATTTCTTTTCAGTTGGGAGTTTTGCTCGAAGGGTTTGCCTGTTGTCAGCTGATTAATCACTGTTATTTACCTATAATGTTCAAAGTGTGGAACATCTGCTTGAGCTACCAAACTTTTATAGTGATTGTCATTTCCTTCATATCAACCTAGAATAATGCGAAGACCGAAGGAGAAAGAGTCTCCGCCTGGGATACATTTTATTAGTACCATCTAATTCATTGCAAAGGTAGTTTTAACTTAAAGCATCAAATCAAGTGGGCTTCAAATTTTCTTATTTCCTGGGGAAAGAGAAAGGCTATAGAGTTAAAAGGTTGATGACATTTTTTCACCAGTTTGATTAGTTCCGATGATGTGAGCGAAGTACTCTTTGATGAATGGATGGTACAAACTACAGGGAGATGCACTTTTTTTAGGTTAGAGAAATTGAAAGATCTTGGACTAGGGTCGCTTCAAGTTTGAGATAATCTTAGGCCAGTGCTAGGGTCATTACATCAAAATTCAATGTAATTATGTTTTTTTTTTGGGGGGGGATAAAGAGGGAATATTTGACCATGATACAGCCAACGGCTGTCGAAGGACTGTGATTTGGTTAGAAAGGATCAACTTTCAGCTGAACTGGGAAACGAAAACTAAAATCATGTAGACTATCGGCCTTTCCATCTTTTATTTTTTAAAGCATAACACCACTATCCAGGCTAATGTAGACCCAAGCTAACTAAACTGGGGAGCCAAAACTCTAGAGGTAAAAAATGGAGTTTTTACTTGAAAAGTTTTTGGTAATCAAAACAATGTCATCTCAAATTATGCGAAATTCAGGAATCCTAAGTATTTAGAACCATTAGATGGAAAAGACAAAAGAGAGTCCTGTAAAGTTTCTTTACTGAAGTGAAGGATCAAGATGACATATTCTGGTTGTCGAAGCATTCATTCTTTTCCTTCTTGTCATTAAATGGTGGAATTAAATAAATTGGTTGGTATAAAGGTTTCTTTGTAAAATTAGGTTTAAAGTGGAACTACCACCCTGACACTGCATTATAGTAATTTCTAGTCAGCCTTTCTTGAATGAAAAATCCCAATAGAAAGTAGTAGTAGTTCCTTAGCCAATAGTTGCAATGGAAATCTCTGCACTCAAAAGAACACTGATTACTGTGAATTTCAGCTGCATGTTTTAAAAACCGATTTCAAAAACTCATTCTTTACTGTCAAAAACTCCCTATTACTGAACTGGTTTCAAACTCTGTAGGAAAGCAAACTTTATTAGCAATGGGAACACATTGTTGAAATCAAAGTTTGTTCACTCAAAATTCTCGTTCTCCATCGTCCCCGCCTTCCCTTGTGGCTTGTAGGAACTAGGAGCACCAAAATAATCATACATATAACCATCCCAAGAAGGCCTTACCAAAAAAGAGACCCACTTTCTTTCACCATCCACCTGGATTTTCATATCCTCTCACCATTTTTCTGATTCTCAATGGAAGAAAAGCACATTAGCCAAGAACCGACAGAATCAAGGTTGGAGGGAAACATAGAAGCACAGACATAGTTAATAATCTTCTATATTCCGTGCTGTTTATTTGGGAAAAAAAATGGTTGATTAATAGCAAATTAATGGAGGAAATGAAAATACAAGTATTATTTTTATATTGCTAATACTCCTAGATTTTATTTTATTTCATTAGTTTCATAAAAGAATACGAATTTTTCCTTTACAAAAAAAAAAAAAATTCAGGAAAATGGAAATGGGAGATGATCTTGAAGATACAGTGGGAACCACAGTTGTGGGCTTTACCATGAGAGGAGGGATCATTTTTGTATCTGACTCGTTGTCCCACAGCTCCAAGACGGGCGAAGGTTAGTTGACTTTTAATTTTTTTTATTATACTCTAACTTGTGCGCTGGTTTCTTTTTTCTTGGTTACGCATGAATTGAGTGAAAAAAAATTTCTCAAAAAAAAAAGAAAAAAAAGAAAAAAGAGAGTGAGATTTATATATTGATGAGTACTGACCTTTTTTTTTGTGTTAAAAGTTAAAATATAAATTCAAATATCTATATTTTGTTTCCCCCGGCCGGGATAAAGAAAGAATTAGTTTCGTTTAAACATTTCTTTGATAGTACTGATCTAACAATATCTGGAGGAGCTTCATGTAGTTAAGCCCAATGTTAAAGCCCAGAAAATTTTACCTCTTAAATTTTCTTTGGTGGGGGCCGGATCCGGAGCATCGAAGCATGTCAAATCTAAGCTAAAAGGTCTTCTGCAGGAGGTACTTAATTATGTTGTGTTTTCTCACGCATTCGTAGCTATATTTATAATAATAGTACTATATAAGATTGAGATCAAGTAATTATTATTATTTTTGTAATATATATATGCTAGATGGAGGAGTTGGATAATGAAGGGGGAACCATGTCTCTTCTAGATGCAGCTGAGTGGTTGCAAAAACAAATCCGTTCTCGCACCTCCTCCTCCTCCTCGTCATCATCATCTTCATCGTCAACGTCATCAAAACCTGAAAGATTCTACCGGCTACTGATAGGAGGGTTCGCCGGACCGAAAAACGTAACCTTCACTTAATTGACTTATTTAGCATTTTATTTCAGAAGGATCTAAACATGATTTTTTATTTTTGAGAATATATATATATATATATATATATATTGGTTGGGGGGTTGTTCAAGGATCTAAACAGTATGGTACTCTGTATTGCTTGGAGTCCAAGGATGGGAATGCTTCTAAAGAACGCTATTTCTGCATTGGGAGTGGTGAAGGTCCTATGAAAAGATTTCGAGAAAAACCTTACAAGTAAGTAATGTATTACACTATTAATCTCCTTTTTCAATCATATGATATTCGAATAGTCTAACTGTAGGAATGCTTGCGAGCCTTTTTCAATCATATTTGAGACGTACGTATGCAAAATACTCTTCTTTTTACAATTTAATGATGCGCCAAATTCCACCCTGTAAAATGTTACTTCCCATTACATGATAGAAGATGTTGTTCTACATAGATATGAAAAAATTTTGGGGATGAGTAGTAAGGACAGTAACTATGAATAATAATTTTGCATTTTAACTACTTAGTTAATAGTGCATTACTTTTTCTTCTCCTTTTTTTTTAAGTTTTGTGAAATATTAGAACCACGTATATCTTGAAACGAGTGTTTTTTTTTGGGGGTGTGTGGTTCATAGGGCTGCGGATGGGAGAATGCGAAATTGGGACGTACACCAGATGACCTCTGATCAAGCAGCAGAATTTTGTAAGGAAGCCATTTGCTACGTTTCACTAAGAGACCGTGGCACCGGCGGCCATGTCAGTGGTATGTGTAATTAAAGTGCTCTAGTAAAAAAAATAAAAAAAAAAACTCTACGTACGTAATTTATTTCTATTTTCATAAAAAAAAAAAAACACACACACACACACACACAATTACACGTTTGTTTCTGCACTAATTAATGAGTATTTTCCCTTTTTCCTTTTAGTTTACTTCTTAAGCAGGCAAACTGGAGAATGCACAAAGATTGTGGATGAGGAAGATATTGAGGGTCTGTTGGACAATCAGTACCCTCACCTCAGAAGGGAATACCAGCAAATGTTGGCCAAGAAACCTCGTGCCAGTTTTAAAGCTAAAAAATGAAAAAATGGATGATGTTGATGCTGCCCTTCTTAGCCAAGTTGCATTGTTGAGTGACAATATTCATCAAATAATTATTAGCATATGTATTATAAGTATCACTCTTTTATTGTACCAACTGAATCGTAAGTGTTAGAATTGGGGGCCATTAATTATCAATCTCTTAAGTTATGTTTCAGAAATTTGCCAACACTACCCAAGAACTCGATCGGTACTGGGGGCACACCAACAGGATGCCTCAATTTTTATTTTATTTTGGGAGTATAATCGGCTTATAAATATTTTTACAATTTGGATTATATCTTATGGTTTTAGAATTGTAAACCTAGGCAAATGATGGGCAGAAAGAAAGGAAACGTGGCGGGAGAAGAAAAAGCTCTGAAAAATCATGTCTAATTTTCACCAAGTTTGTAAATTGTGAATTGTTAGTACTTAGTAGAGAAAATGATCATTCTTGATTCATTAATAGTCATTCATATATAAAAAAAAAAAAAAATCTCCCAATTTAATTTATGGAGCATGCATCCTGATTTATTTAATTTATAAATGAAACAATAAGCCCTTAATCTGCAAATCATGAATCCCAATTTAATTTAGAGCGCATCGTGTCCCATTTGTCGTTTTCCTTTGGGACGGGGAGAGAGAGAGAGAGAGAGAGAGAGAGAAATTTATGTTTCCTTCGTTATTTTTCACCATTTTCGTCCTTCATTCAGTTGTAAACGTCTGTTATTGCAGAATGTATTTAATTTGTGCTTTATTTTTGGTTATCTACATTTTTAATTTTCTGCTTGTCTGTTAGAAATTTTAGATATATTTGCATGTTACGGAGATAGAATTCGTCAATGTTGATGAAAAAAAAAATATTAAAACAAAAACTGTGGAAGATTGAAAAAAATCATTTTTTGAAAATATAAGTTGCAACTGTCTAATTTCCATTTTTCCTTACTAAACGTAGCAATTTTCATGGCAAATTATAAAATTTCACGACATATATCATCAATTCTCGCGAGAAGAAAAAAAAATACATTCCTTGCTATGATAATCAAATGTGAGAGTTGGTTTGGATTAATTTATTCGATGTTTTAAAAAATTATACTTAAACTAAGTTGGTAATTATGTGAGCTAGGAGGTGATTAATTTTGCAGGATACGAACTTGCATATATACTTCAAGGGACTCGGTGAGGATTGTGGACCCGGTGATCCTCTTAAATGGTATGTCTAATTTTTTTTTTTAAAAAAAGAAAAGATTATCTTTAATTCATGTTACCTTCTAATGAGTATCATAGGGGTGGAAGAGGGTCTTTGTAGTAGTTCCTTCTGAAGATCTGTTGGAAAAAGGCTTTAGAAGACAAGGCTTTTGGATTTATTCTGATAACTGTATTAGTTGTTTATATATGTAGCTTAATGGAGTTGGACTTTGGAGTACCTCAAAAGAGATACTCCCTCCGTCCCATAATTATTGTCCAGTTTAGGTTTTCATTTCTAGTTCAAATTGTACTAAAAATGAAATTTCAAACTGGATAATAATTTTGGGACAGGGGAGTACAAGGAAATGGAGGCGAAGATGCAAGAATAAAGCAATATGAAGTATGAACACTCCTAATGAAATTATATCATGATCAGATAACAAGGGGGGAAAAGCAAAATACTGGACTAAAATCATCCCAGAAAGATGGTTATAAGAAAGATTCAAACCCTGCAATTGTGGTAGTGATAAGTCGGATATTTTTTCCGGAATTGAACCCTCCAACTGTTGTAGGCTGCACCAAGTGGTTGTCATCCAGAAATTAGCACAGTAAGATTAGTACACTGAAAAACACACTTTCAATACACTGGAGATTTTGTTGGATCCTTTGCTGACAATAAACTCTCTGATCCCTTTGCCCAAACAGCTTGCGGAGTTGAAGATGTGTTTTTCAAGTGTACTAAATCTCACTGCGCTACAAAGTTCTCCTATTTCGGACCCGGACAAAATGGTTATTTCCGATGCCAGGATCAGTGAGAGGTTTGCAAGAATTCCAATTTCCGAAAAAACTAGTTTCTTCAGGAACCCTATTCTGATTAATTTTGATTATTTCTTTTGGTTGCTAGAATGGAGTATTCCGAAAATTTAATGAATTACTTTTAGTAGCTAGGAGGATGTCTTGGGAGTAGCTCCTGTTTGTTGTTCTGACATCGCGTGCATACCCTTTGTTTCTGAGAGAAGGATTGCTTTGTAAAATGTTTGACGTTGTAGCTGGCGTGTTGCAATGAAACGATGTGGCATATGGTCATCATCAAGGATTGCTTTTGAAGTGTTTGATAAGTTTTATTCCAAGTGATGAGAAGTAACGGTTTGGTGGTGTTGACTTCTTTGATTCTGAAGTAGTTGTACATAACTACACCACAAAGAACTGCAAGGAACACTAGCGATCATTCAAATGAAATTCCTTCTCTATAGGAAGTAGTGGTATTGGTTTTTTTTATAACGTGTTTTCCAAAAAAATTGGACTAGAACAAAAGTAATCATTTTGAGGAATGTATATACATGTTTCATCGACTAAACAAATCAACTCCTCCTTATCGAATATAGGGAAGTACACATGTTGGACAAATGACTATGCGCCAACTAATTTCCTCTAAATTGTAACCAAAGTTGCAACATATATAATAAAACCTACAATTGCTTTAAAACAATTTCCATTTATATGAAATATACCCAAGAATAAATTTATTTGGTCTCGTATAGTGTTGATCTTCTCTCAACACAAATATAGATCAAACAAAAAGCACTTAATTTACATGTAAGATCAACATTTTGGTCTCCACCTTTTTTGTCCAAGGTAGGCAGCCAAATGTTGTCTTACACACAGCACCCCATATAGGCCTTAAAAAAAGACACCCACCAAGATTCAATGAAACAATTATTTAGTTTAAATTCTATTGTAAATAATCCATGCAAATTTCTAATTCATTCTTGTAATTATATAAACATATCTCTCGTGTAATACTCCCTCCATTTTAATTTGTAGGTCGTTTTAGATTTGGAAAGATTTTTCAAAATATAGATCGTTTTATGAATTTTAGGCAAATTAATGACTATTTTTCCAATTTTACCCTCAATAAATAATGTCAATATATTTTCATTTGGTCTGGTTTATAGTTACAAAGTAATTAATGGGGGTAAAAATAGATATTTAATACATCAATTAATGGTTAGATGATTGTACAATCCTTAATATATGTGCAAAAGCCTAAAGTGACTTAGATTTTGAACGGAGGGAGTATAATTTAGCATTAAGTATAACACTGCCAAAGCGGAAACAGATTTCTCAATCTTCAAAAACTACCCAATTTAATGGGGGCATAAATAAGTAACAACGCCTTACGACTGACCACCGGAAATAATTGGAAGCCTCGCCCGGCCAATCCTTCACAACACCAATCAAAAAATACTGGTACCTTGGATCCTAATTGTTGGGTCTATGGGAAGTTGGCAACATCATTATGATATTATTGTTTCGATTAACTTGAATTCTTCCCTCTTTCTACTAAAAAATTATGGCACTGGGATGAAAAGTATTCGTATGTTTCTCATTGCACATCTTATGACCTCTTAAAGTTGTAATCTCCCGTACCACCAATTAGAGCATTTTGGTACTATTATTTTGATTATAAACAAAAACGAGGTATTTCCAAAAAAAAAAAAAAAAAAAAACAAAAACGAGATGAGTACTATAGATATGATCAGATTCATTTGTCATGATGATGGCCTCCGGAGCCAAGTACAAGGGAGATGGGGCAATTGTCCCAGCTGTATTTTTCCCAATTACCCTTAATATACACCTAAATTTACACAAATTTGTCAATATTTTCATTTTTGTCCAAGTAAAAATTCAAAAACAAGGGGTATAAACAAAAATTACAAAGTAATGTTTATTTCGATGGATAAAAATTCTTAATAGAGGGTTGATTTTCACTACATGTATTAATTAATGGTCAATTACACTTTAAAGCAAATAATTATTCCAAATTTAACTTCAGAATTGATTTCTTAAATTTTTTAAAATCTTTTTTCACATGCATCCTTTACTCATTTTCTTCACTTAAGGGTTCGAACAAATGGGAAAAAAAGAATTTCCATTCTACTTGCTCTAGATCTATCTGCTTTCTTAGAACTCTTTTTTCTTTTTTTGTGTGTGTATTGATAATCTAACCCTTTTCTTATATATATAAAAAAACCTTACTTGAGTTTGTAATTATTTGTGAAAAAACATATGAGTTGTCGTAAAAAAATTTTCTATGAATTTTATCATGTCCTCCGTCTCATGAAAATAATTTATATGGTAAATTATGTTGTTTATAATTTATAATTTAATTTAAAATTTATTATACATAGAGTTATTCTTTTTTAATAATGAACATTTTTTAGAAGTTATATTTTTTTGCCCCACCTAATGTTCCGGGCTTGTCTCCGCCCCTGCCTCCAATCAAAGATCGAAAAAAAGAAGGGGCGGAAATATAGCTCAGCAAGATTAGTACACTTGACGAACACGTCTTCAATGGTACCGTTGGGAAAATTTTATTAGTAAGATCAAGACATGCCAGTGAAAAGGCCTTCCCAATTTCCCTTAGTAATGCACCAGAGGGCTGATTGTAGGTTGCTGAAATTTGATGCGGCCCACAAACTTACAGGAACAGTACCCCTGAAGTTATTTAAGTCCAGCACAAGAAGCAAGTTGGAGTTGCACCCCCATAAACCCCCAATCTGGTTGTCATTCAGACGGCTCAGTGAGATTAGTACACTTGACAAACACATCTTCAATAGTACTCCGTCGAGAAGATTATCCGAAAGACCGATTCTCGACAGGGAAAGAGCATCGCAAAGACCCCTCGGAATCTTACCAGTGAGCAAGTTGCTAGTGACTTCCAGTTGGCTGCGCAGAGTACCCATTCCCAATTTCAGCCGGTATTTGCCCTGTGAACAAATTATTTGACAGCAGAATCCGGCCGGAGAAATGGTTAATTCCGATGCGAAGATCGGTGAGATTGGCAAGATTTCCAACTTCAGTCAGAATGGAGCTGAAAAGAGAGTTGTCTGAGACATCAAAAGAGGTTAAAGATGAAAGGTTTGATACTTTGATTGTACCCAAAAAAAAAAAAAAAAGAGCTTCTGTGGAAGAGAGCCCAGAGAAAAGGCTGCTATAATATAAAGGGCTAAAAGTTGGAGATGCAGACTCAATATTGACGTTTTGACCAAGGATGGGGGAAAGAAGGAAAAAAGAAGTTCAAAAAAATTATTTTTTTAAAAATGTTGATTAATAATAAAGGGTTAAATTAAGCGTCTAGGCGATCAGCAATAGAAGAAGGCGATTTCCTTTTCCTTTAAGCCATTTTCGCAGTTTTTTTTTTTTTTTTTGAGGAAAATATTACTTGCATTAAAGATGACTGGATATGGTCCATCATCAATTGAGAAACAAAGGGAGGAGGTATACTCCAAAAATTTTTCAATTACAGAAGCATGTTTAGCAAATTTATGTTTGTTTCGTTTTTTAGTGTGCGTTTTTAGGTGTTTTTTGTATTGGGAATGTAAACAATGTATTGAAAATGTAAAAAAGTATGCTGGGATGGGACATTTATTATTTAAATATTTTAAAAATACCATCAAAAAATCTAAAAAACCAAGCCTAGCCTGGATTCAACGTTCTGGAAAAGCCATTTTCGCAGTTTAATCTAAATATCATGAGCAAATGTTAAGTTATCTCATTGGCAAAAAAAAAAAATAATAATAATAAATAAATATCATGAACATTTGTTTTTTACCATTTGGGACTAATCTAACATTTTGAAGGATGTGAGGGACTAACTTAGCGTTTATCTTTGTCCTGGGTTTCTTTCACAAAATCTTTTGATTTCCATATCCCGTCGACTAATCGACTTTACAAACACACCGGCACCAAATTAATTCTGATTTTTCTCCCCGTATATAAATTATAGAATATCCGGTATCAATTCAATCAACCAGAGTCCAGGGATGCATGTAGAGTAACTTAGATTACCGATATATAATATCTCAAATTGATCCATTGCCTCAATGGCATCAGCAATTTTTCCCAGTTCCGGTTTGCCTGTACTTCATTCTCCAACATATTACAGCAAAAATCCGGCATTGGCTTTCAGCCCATCTCAGTTTTTCTCTCCCAATTCAGTTGTGAAGTTGAAGAGGGAAATCGTCCGGCCAACCCTTAATTTCAAGAAATTAACAAATCGTGTGCCTACTGTTGTCTCTGCACAGTCCAATTTCCTTAGAGGTAAAAGGTCGCTCCTTTCTCACCAGGGCAGAATTAAACTCTCTCCCATGAAAAAAGCTATTGTTTTTTAGCCAGGAACTCTATTCTGAACTTTAATTATTGCTTTTGGTTTCTAAGATGTGTTCTGAAAAATTTGAGGGTTAATTTTAGTAGCTAGGATGTGTTGGGAGCAGCTCCTATTTGTTCTGTCATCGTGTTTATTGCGTACCTTGTTTCTGAGAGGGATTGCTTTGTCAATGTCTGACATTGTAGCTGGCGTGTTGTAATTGAAACAATGTGGTTGTGACAATGGTCATCATCAAGGATTGTGTTTGAAGTGTTTGATAAGTTGTATCCCAAGTTATGAGGCCTAATGAATTGTTGCTTTTACCGTGTTTTGAATTTCTGCCCCTATTTTGCAAGCTTGTAGTCACATTAACATCGGAAATTGTTGTCCCGCAGTTGTTCAAACTGTATTGAAAGTTGGGAAGGATGGGGTTGAAGCAGGAACCAATCTCATTCCTGTAAGATGTGGCGTCACTTTCTGTTTCAATTCTTTTTTCGCATTGAATGCTGATCTATTTTTGTGTCGTGATAGGATTCCATCCCAAGGCCGCTAGCAAGAATTGCAGTCTCTGTTGTTGGTCTGAGTGTTGGACTCTTTGTACTCAAGTCCTTCATATCTACTGCAATTTTTGTGCTGGTATTGCATCATTTCTCCCCTTATTGTAATTTGTCATTTGTGTATGTTGCTTTAACTTGTGTCGTGTTACATTAACATTTTGTCTCAATCTTGTTCAATAGGCTACAATGGGACTCATTTACTTTACATTCATAGCCTTAAACAAAAATGAAGGGCCAAAAATTGATTCGGAAAACGGCACCGGCACAAAATCTGTGGACGACAGTATCGAAGAAGCGAGAAGAATCATGGACAAGTACAAGTAACGACTCGAAGTATAAGTAACAAAAATTTCAAGGTCTTCTTCGCCAATGCCCATAGTAATAGACTAAGATCCAATTTTGATGTTCTACAATGTTAGTGTGATTATCATGATTAAATCATTTTCTCCACAATCATGTTGAACCTAATGGCGCGCTCTTTTGCATATAATTGCTTGTTTGCGAACGATTACATAGGTTTAGGCGAAATGAATGCAATTTTCACACTTATACTACGCAATACTGCGTGTTTAGCTTTCTCCAGCAATACAAAATTTTGCTATAACATTAATTAGCACAAAAATGTGCTCCGTCTTAGCTAATACAATTTTCAATTCAATTGCTAGCATCTGGGTCTCAATAGAATTCGTAAATGCACTAATTCTCTCTAGTATCCTTTCACGAATAAATTACACCAAAGTAGCTAAGGTCCTTTCTGCTCGTGGATGTAGAAACTAGAAGCCTACATAACATTTTCCTGTAGCTCCCAACTAAAGTGAAATCGGGACCGAAAGAATAAGAGCTTCATTCCATCTTAAGACTAAAATCTTTTAATGAATCAGAACAGATATTAGGCAGCGAGGTGCTCTCTCCAACCCATGGAAGTGCTTCAACTCCGAAAGGCTAAAAGATTGGGAGTCATGTACTTCAATCCAGCTCACTGCTCTGTACTTTGAATTCGTTGTCAAGAAATAATGTGGTAGATCAAGAAACGAGGAATAAACGAGTTTCTGAACTAATTACATCACGATGAGTGGCTGCTATAATGGCTTTGCCCCAAATGAGAGAGCCTAGAGGAAGCTAGTAGAGGTGCTTCTTCATCCACAACATCAGAACCTGAACTATTTCTTCCAGTCCGTAGCATACTTGTGCTATTCATATTCTCATCCGGGACATAGAGATCAGACAACTTCTTTTCCATCTTAAATTCCTGCAAAAATGAGCATTTCAAAACCATTGTCATCACCATCAAGAATATTAAACAGTCAACACCTGAAGAAATATATGAAATACAATACTAACCCTCGCTGTTCGATCAGCAAGATTCTCAACAGGAAGTGGTGTTGTTCGGACATCCTTGATTTTCAAGTAGTTGTACATAACTACACCACAAATGGCTGCAAGGAACAATAGTCATTCAAATGAGAGACGTTTAACCACTTACCAAAAAGATTTCATTTTATATTACAAGGTTTTAAACTCGATACATAGAATGAGCTTACCAATAGCATAACCAACAATATTTAATGTAGTGATTGTTGATTCCGGAAATACAACAGTTGAAAGAGCAATCAGAATCCAGTCTTTCAAGACACCAGCAACTCGAATGGTCACAGCACTCGTTCTACCAATGACTAAGAAGATTGAGAAATTCAAAGCCAGGGCACTAAGGGCGTTGGAGAAAAATACCCAGAAGTTAAACTGGATCTGTGAAAATTCCATTTGAGACTTCTCTAGCAGAAACCAAGGTGCAAAAAGAAACACAAAACTGCAAAGCAAATATAACACGAGTCAGTACCATAAACACACAGGTGGAGGAAAGTAAGAACATACAGGACTTAAAAGTTTCAAACATAAACTCTCCAAGGGAAAAAGGTAAAAAGGAGGAATAGTTATTGCAATGTTGCCCCTAATTTCTCAAGAGACCATGTCTACCAAGCCTCCACATGACTATTTGCAAAAATAACGAGTATTAATGTATGTCATCCGCTTCACAAGCCAAGCGACAAGCTTTCAACCAGGCACATTTTCCAAGGGTTACCAGTTCTTTTTTTAGGTTAACATTAGCTTCAAAGTCACTACCTAGCTTTGCACTAATGAAGACAGAAAATAATGCTTGAAATTAAAATCTTCTTCATGCATTAAAAGATTGCACAAAAATACCTGCATGGGGCAATGTAATATAAGCTGGTGATGGGATTGAGGGTCAAGCCCTTCTTTTGAAGAAGAACTTGAGTCAGGACGAGCCTGAGAGCTTCGGCAAATATTCCCGTGACCTGATAAACTGTACCAACAATGTTGAAATGGATTTCACCATAGGAAGACACTACAACTCCAATGCTAACCAACACCATGTTCAAGAATATGTCCCATCGTAGTTTATCAGTACCGCAAATTACAGCCATTACGAAAGTAGCCACTGGCACTGCATAACAAGGCAGAACACAACCAATCAGCCAAACTCCAAAGAGAAAGGGAATATATATATATATATATATATATATATTTAGCATGGTAGAGAACCACATACTTAAGGCTTTGAGCATCTGGATGAATGCTACAGAAATAAACAAATAAGCTGTGTTGCCAAACCTGTACAACCATGAAAAGCTTACTTCAGAGGACAATTGAAATAAGACAGAACATGTATGACATATATGACTGCTCTCAGTATGCAGTATTAAACAACAAATTTGGTTAATATCACAAGAAAAAGGAAAGAAGAACAATATGAATCCATGTTCATGCCAATTGATAATTATATCTTTGACCCATATGTCTGAAGTATCCACTGATCATAAGATAACAAACTGTAAACATATCAAATGATATTCCTTTCTCGAGTGCTTTTGCTAACTCAGGAATGTATGCTGCTCAAAGTATATAAAATGTTGCTTTTAATTTGCTTCTCAAGCATAAGCAAACCACTTAGTACATGCAGAAAAGCAGAATAAACTTAAACCACAATCTAAAGAATAGGCCTTACCAGAGGCTTGAGGCAAAGAAAGCACTGATGGGTATCACACAGGTTAAATATCTGCAAATTCAGAGTAAAAGTTATTAAAGTGATACTCGGCAAACCACAAGAATCTAAAAACATTAGGTTCACATCTTACATTTCAAACGTCATTTTGACTGGAGTGACAACCTGCACAAAGTGAGGGGGTGTAAGCCTCTTTCATAACTTAGGTTTTAGAATAAGGGATTTGGCAACACCAAGAAACATGAAACCATGTAAAAAAAAACTAGCAAGTTCAGCATGTTTGTGTAGCTTGTGAAGAGGTAATTGTGACGTTAGTGACAGAAGGAAATGACTGCAACTTAAATTTGAAGCTACGAACAGTAAAGGAGATAAGAGAGAAGTCCTAGGTCCCTTACCTTGAAAACACGAACAAGGAAAAAAGCTACCAATCCCGAAAAGCCCATGTGAATCATTGTAAGCGTTATTGGGAATGGGAAATTGAAGTACTTTGGTGAGAGAACCCACTGCATAAAATAACACATTACACACTAAAATAAGTACAGCAAAAAACACCCATTCTTTAATTGTAATGAGGCACAAAAGAATTAGCAAATAACTAGCAAATTCAGTAAGGTTGACAAATAATATTGATTAGAAGTAGTCCTTCCATCAAAGGAGAACAACAAAATAACTCTGTAAGACCAGAGTAGTTTTAGTTAAGTAAATATAAGGCCACTGAGGGTGAAGATAACAAGAATTACTTGTTTGAAAATACTGCAACTGCGTGTAGAAGGAGAAGCACAGATCATATACCTTGTTATACAGTATAACTGCCGATGAGAGCAATATATACACCAAAAGATACAGATACGTCAATACAAGCTGTTTGTTGATCATCATGTTGCTGCTGTCCACCAGGTACCTCAAAGGATAATCTCCACCTCACCAAAATCTGAGCATATGTCTTTTACTCAACGCCCGAAACAAATTAATAGGCGGAGATCTTTTGCCAGACATGAGGCACAATATCTAACAATCGGGCTTATCAATTCCCATAACCTTCCAATAGATTTCAGTATCTGCGGCATTCGGCAGGAACAAATAACAGTTCAGCAACTCATAGAGAAGGAATGCATACATGAAGCCTGGAATAGAAAGAATGATAAGCATTCTAGCATAAATACAAAACTTAGTCGTAATCGTGAATACACTAATCAATGCATCGATACACTCTAAAATCAAAGATCCAGGAACTAAATGCTGGGAAAGAGACCAGTATTGATTCATTTTATCTACAAAGGAGCTTTCCATGTGATGACCTAGAAAGCTGAATTGGCCAAGTAAATCAATTCCAACAGCCTCCTAAGAGATTGATAACTACAACATTGCATTTCTCATTAGCAGCATTAGATTGCGGACAAGTAAAACACTGTCTCTGTAAATCTTACTTTACTTCAGCCTTCAATGTAATACGCACTGAATCTTTGATATCTATACTAGTACAGTCAATGCCACATCCCAAAACGACAACATAACATTTCTAAGAAACACTGTCACACAGAACACCAGGACACGAATCGTCACCTAAAACAAGGAAACTTAGACGAACTTAAGCCCCTGTCTAGATCAACTAAAGCAATACAGAGCTCTCACTGTAGAATCCGAGTGTATTAAACAAATCACTTAAACATATCGTCGGAAAGTTAAATACAGCTTATTATCTAAGTAATTAATCGGATCCATTCAAACAAAATTCTCCAATACATTATTAAACCCTAACCTAACAAAAACAAAGCTGCAAAATCACGAGCTATACTGAACAATGCGAAGGAATACGTGAAATCTCACCGCAGAACAGCAACAATAAGCAGCTCCGACGAAATCTTGTCGGCAAGAAGCAATGGTGGAGACCTCCCAGATCTGATCCTTTATTACAATAGAGTGAGAAAACGTGCAAAAGAGTGCCGACTGACAGAGAGAGAAAGAGGAAGGAGAGAGAGAGAGAGATTTCGCAGAGGAGCTTGCGTGAACGAGATCGTCGAATCGATGGTGGGAAAAAAAACCGGGTTCACCTATCCAAATTGGGAAATTTGGGTTTGTGTAAACTTTGCAATTTCTTTAGATTCTGGTCTGTAAGAGAAGATACGAGTTTCACCGTCGATCTGTTTGATCGTACGGTCTTCGTGAAAACTTTACGTTTCTTTTGGTTTTTCACTTCCAGCCAGTGCCTAACTGGCGGTAGAGTGACGTAATAGAGTGTACGTTTTGACTGGTGTCCATTTTTTTAATCGCATTCTTTTTAGCTGCATTTTTTCTTTTTGTCGTCGAGTAGTAGTGGGATAATTTTTTTATTTTTTCAGTCATTTCCCGAGATTTCACTTTTTTTTTTCTACGGATGTAACATAATCAAGGCTGATAATAATAATGTAACTAAAAGTTACTATATCCAAATAAAAAATTAAGGCTATGTTTGTTTTCTTTTTTCATGATTTTTTTCAGAATAATATAATAATAACTGTCCCATCTCAACATACTTTTTTATATTTCTAATACACTTTTTTACATTTCCAATACAGAAAACACACACTAAAAAACGAAACGAACATACCCTTAAGTCTTCAAGTTTTATGGTGCTTTTGAAATAATTTATTATGTAAAAAAATTGAAAATTTTTTAGTAATTAAGCTCGTCTCTTAAAAATTTGGTCATTAAATATATACATAATAATATTGCAAGTAAAAAATTGAGAGTAGTCGAAGGGGGAAATTCCCTCTAGTTGAAATATCTTTGTTTGTGGGCACAGAAAAAATCTTTTGGGGTCAATACTGAAATTTCAACTAGTAAGCTCTAATTCATATGATGTTTGTTGTATGGAAAGAGTATTAAATAAGATTGGGGATCCCATAAAATTATGAGAAATACTCTGATAACATCATATAGGACTGCACTTCAGTTCTGTTAGGTCAGATTTTCCTTTTTGATCATAGAAAAAATTGGAAAATGGTTTGTTTCACTTTGCCATCATATATTAGGAAAAAATCAAAAAAGAACTAAGGACTGAAAAAAAAAAAAAAGAACTTGCGAAATCCACAAGGTTCATTAGCCAACTTTATATTTAAACTTTTAGGACTATATGCTAACACGAAAAGATTCTGAAACAGGGTAAAAAATCAAAATATAATAACATGTCCTTATCATATCATGGGAAACCGGTTATATAAATCAAATGTTGCTATAGTACCCATACAACTAATTTCAATTATCATCTACGATATAGTACATATGTAGAGAAAGCGGATAGATGTTAGGAAACATCATTCAATTGCAGTTGAATTTTCAAGTATCATAGAAAATTGGCATTTGGAGTGTTGAAAAGTGTTGATATATCATTTCCTCCTCCTACTCGGCTGTTTTCTTCTGGTTGTAGTTTGGGCCAAAGATTCCAAGCCCAATGTATATCGTTAAGTTAACAATGTTCTCTCACTTGTCGATTTGGGCACATCCATTTTACAATTTATGTGATATTCTAGTGCGTAATTTGTATTGGGCTTTTCATCATTTCGTGCACCCCAACCACTAGGAAAAGAAAGAGATAAGTATTATTAACCAAAGCGGTCGTGTTAGGGTATAAGGGAATCCTCTACCTTAACCATAAATAAGTTTGAATTTCGCAATAGGCATAGAGAAACTTTAAATACTTTGGCCAGTTGTCCCATCCATCGAGCTACCTACAATTCAGCAAGTGGAATTAGTCACTGTTGCCGACGGTGGACACCCTTCAAATATGAAAAAAAAATAAAAATCAGTATTATTCATGTACTCTCTGGAGTTCAATTGAAAAAAAATAAAAATGGAGTGATTGGATTGATGGATTACATCTCAAAAGCTCCTTAATTCTGCTCTTAAGTTAAAACAGAAATACATACCACCATAACCATTGCCTTAGTACCTATTTCATCAGTCCACAAAAAAAAGGGTCTTGTTAGGACTTCCGTAAAACTTAGGAGTACGAGAATACTATAGATACGTTAACATTTTACCAATCAATCAACCATCAGAAGTAAAAGTCATTTAAAAGCAAACAAATACATGACACTTATACTGGAATAGGAAAAAAAAAATACACATTAAATTATCGTGTTAAATTAAGATTCATTCAGTTCTACTGCAGCTAAAACTTTGGGAGGGCATTTGATTGACTCCTATGAAGAATTATTGAGGTCAAATCATGTTATTAACTAATAACTACAAGTCATGAAGAAGATCATCACAGTGTTACATCCATGCCCAACACGATTCTACAGGAAAGAAAACCAAGATGCTGGGGGTTGGTTAGAGACACTTTATGGTTTGGTAAATAAAAAACAAATGGAGTTTTACACAGTACAAAACTCTAGTAAATTGCATCATTTGTAGTTCTTTCTAGCCCAGCTTTGTCCGAATCACAAGAAACATCTCCCCAGTCCCCCCTCCCCACCACAAAGCACAAATCAACATTTGCGAATGCTGAGATGAAAAACACGTGGGCCCACTTCAAAACATGGGCTAGAAATCTTCACCTTCTTGTTTGTAAAGCTCGAGCCTCCAAAAAAAAAAAAAAAAAAAATTCAATATGACCATCAAACTTCTACTACCCTTTTTTTGCAAGCCATTGCTAATCGATCTAAAGCCATTTTTCTGCATTTTCCAAAACTTAAATTAGTTAAAAGAATTTGAGAAAATTTAAAGGTGTTTGAGCGTGCTGATTCGAAAGAGGGATTTAAAAGTAAAAGTTATACTGCTAAGCGCCTTGTTATCATTACTCCCCTCTTTACTTTTCACACACATATCTTTTCTATATATTCTGCTCAATCCGAAGGCAAAATCTGCTTCCTCACAATTAAAAATATTAGTACTTGGTATGAAATTTTTACTTTATACTTAAAACATATACTTTCATATATATCCCGATTTAATAAAGTTTGTTGTAAATATGTAATGGCTGATGTGAGTATTTCATAGTTCCTATAAATTATATGTTCAATTTATTTTGAAATAACTGTTCCATTTTATTCTACTTTTAAAAAAGATAAATTGAACTATCATTTTTAAATATAAAAGAGTATGAAAATATCATCATTAATCAATGTATCAACTTGTGATTTAGGCTAACGGCTAATATAAAATGCAGGGAAAAAAACAGTAATCATAATAGTCATTATGTTCACATAATCAAATGAAAAAAATGGTACGATCAGTAGACAAGACCTCACTCTCCATAGTCAAAATTTCTGTCAGCTTTACCCAAAAGGAAAACCTCAAAGGAAAAAAAAGAAAGAAAACTCTTGCCAGTACCAACAGCCAGCCCTTCACTTTTTCTGGGTTTTTCACCTTTCTCTTCTCCCCATAGCTCCTTCTCGAGTCTCAGTAACCTGGGCTGCTGCTTTATCCTCTCACTCCAAATTCTTCCATTCTTATTCCTTTAATGGCGTTTCTGAAACCCTCTCTGTGTCTCCTCATTCCCTTATTTATTATCACCCAAAGTTTGCATCTTTCTTCTTCTTCCTCGTCTTCTGATGTTGAGCTTCTTTTGCACAAGATTAAGCCTGCATTACAAGGGAGAGCCGAGAACTTGCTGCTATCTTCATGGAACTCTTCACTGCCACTCTGTCAATGGAGAGGCCTAAAATGGGTGTTCACAAATGGGACTTCTTTAGCCTGCAGCGACCTTTCTTCACCACAATGGTCCAGCTTGTTCCTTTACAGAGACCCAAGTTTGCATCTTTCCTCTATTCAGCTTCCATCAGCTAATCTATCTGGAGCACTCCCAAGAGAGCTAGGGGAGCTAACCAATTTGCAAAGTTTGTATCTTGGTGTTAATGCGCTTTCTGGGTCCATCCCATTAGAGCTTGGCTACAGCTCTGCTCTCTCTGATGTTGATTTGGGGAACAATTTGCTAAGTGGGCCTGTTCCTGCATCCATTTGGAATCTTTGTGATAGGCTTGTTTCACTTCATCTACATGATAATTCTTTTTCTGGGATTCTTCCCGAGCCCGCATTACCTAATACAACTTGTAGGAATTTAAGGTCTCTTGATTTGGGGAAAAACATCCTTTCTGGGACTTTCCCTGAATTTTTGACTAAGTTTTCTGAGCTTAAGGAGCTTGATCTTTCCAGCAATTCACTTTCTGGGCCAATCCCTGAGAGTTTGATTGGGCTGCGTTTAGAAAAATTGAATCTTTCGTTTAATAACTTTACGGGGGTGGTGCCAAATTTGGGAAATGTTAAGTTTGGTGCAGAGGTATTTGAAGGTAACCCTGGACTTTGTGGGCCGTCTTTGAGGCCGTGTAGTGGAAGCTCTGGATTGAGTTCTGGGGCTATTGCTGGCATGGTAATTGGTTTGATGACTGGTGCAGTAGTCATGGTGTCAATATTGATTGGATACTTTCAGGCAAAGAAGAGGAAGCATTTGGATGATGAAGAAGAAGAGGAAATGGAGGAAGAAGAGGATATAGAAAATGGTGGTGGCGGTGGCGATGGAAAGCTGATATTATTTCAGGGTGGTGAGCATTTGACATTGGAGGACGTTCTGAATGCAACTGGCCAAGTCATGGAAAAGACTAGCTATGGGACTGTTTATAAGGCAAAGCTTGCTGATGGAGGGACAATTGCATTGAGATTGCTGAGAGAAGGTAGCTGCAAGGATACAGGATCTTGTTTACCAATGATAAGGCAGTTGGGCAAGGTTCGGCATGAGAATTTAATTCCATTGAGAGCTTTCTATCAGGGAAAAAGAGGGGAAAAGCTTCTCATATATGACTATCTGCCTAACAAGACTCTCAATGATCTCTTGCATGGTAAGTTCAATTTCAGTGTTTCCCTTTGTTTGATTATTTTTTGTCCATGTGCTTTTGTGTTTAGACCTTTGAAGTAGTTACATTTTACAGCCAGGAATGTTAAGGTTGCACAAAACTAAATCTTTATTCATGCATGCTCATAGTATTGATTTACTTCCACTTTCTTCTGAAATGTCATTGTCTTATTATCACTAGGAGTACTTGAATGCAGTGACATCAATGGCCCAATGTGTATCAAAGTATAGCTTGTTTAACCATAAATGCAAATTGATGAACATTTTACTCCCACATTGAACAAACAAGGCTTGTAACAAAACAGAGATTTATAGGAATTTAGACAGATCAACAACTATGCTCATGTTTGTTTTGGTGGACACCTGTCTTCGTCTATGAAGCTCCTTAGCAACTTTAAATGGATCGACTGAATTTCAATTATATGTCACTACTTTGGCTCTGAAGTTTAAGTTTGAGATTTCCAGTTCATTTGTGGGAATGAGCCTTGATCCACTTGTATTACTTGTGTGGATTGATAGAACAAAACCACAGGATTTTTCTATGTACCCTACTGTATTGAGTGGGAAAAAGCGGGTATGTGCTAGGTGTTAGGTACATGGTATGAAATAGCCTTCAAAATATAAGAACATTGTGCTTCTGTGAGTTCTGTATCTATTAAGTATGTAAAAAGGTATTAAAGGTATTACTTCTCTATTTAAATACTCAGGTACAAATGCATGTGTATTAACTGAAAGCTTTCACTGACATGTAGAATCACGAGTCGGGAAGCCAGTGTTGAGTTGGGCTAGGCGGCACAAAATTGCTTTAGGCGTAGCCAGGGGTCTCGCACATCTTCACAGCCTCGAAACACCAATTACTCATGGGAATGTGAGATCTAAAAACGTTCTTGTGGATGACTTCTTTGTGGCCAGAATGACTGAATTTGGTCTTGACAAGATAATGATCCCATCTGTTGCTGATGAAATAGTGGCACTTGCTAAAGTTGACGGTTATAAGGCCCCAGAACTTCAGAGGATGAAGAAATGCAATTCCAGAACTGATGTTTATGCATTTGGAATACTTCTACTAGAGATTCTTCTTGGAAGAAAACCTGGAAAAAGTGGCCGAAATGGGGATTTTGTCGATTTGCCTTCACTGGTTAAAGTTGCTGTTCTCGAAGAAACGACAATGGAAGTTTTTGATGTTGAGCTTTTGAAAGGTATAAGAAGTCCGATGGAAGAAGGCTTAGTTCAGGCACTGAAACTTGCTATGGGTTGTTGTGCTCCGGTGGCTGCTGTTAGACCTGGCATGGATGAAGTAGTTAGGCAGCTAGAGGAGAACAGACCAAGGAATAGGTCCGCTTTGTACAGCCCAGTTGAAGCTAGGAGCGGAAGCGGTACTCCATTTTGATTTGTTTTTGTCATGCTTTGGACACTCCATTAATGCATTTTCACCTTTTTCTCCAAAGGAGAATATTCTTGTGTTTACTGCTTGCTTCTTCTGATTCATAGGGGTTGTTTTATAGATTTGCTATAGTACTAGTTTTAGGCTTTGCTAAAATTTGGTTTTGGCAGAAAGTATGCAATAGTGACTGATCTTTTAATTAGTTGAAGTACACAATAGGAAAACTAAACTGAAACCAAGAGGATTTTGAGCCAAGCTAGACAGTGAGGCGTCCTAGGAATTAAAGGATCAAGGGGAATAGTTAGAAGGCTGTGGACTAGCGTTTACATTTTTTAAAGTCATCACGGCAGCTTTGGTATAACACTCTACTCGCTGATCGCATCAAATGCAACTGAAACCTGCACAAAAATTACTGATCTTCAACCTGTTTTTCGGCTTTACCCAGCACAACTTGGTTGCTACCGGTTCATGAAACATAATCTAAGAGCCAATTACCACCCTCGATTGGTCGCATATATTTCTTATCATTCTGATACAAGCGTACAGTAGGAGTATGATTTAGTCGCAGCGTTAAAGAAAATGGAGAAACCGTGAAGGCACTGGTATAGTAATGCTGCTACAATAACAGCACAAAAACAAGAAATTTTACAGCAGCAAACAGCTTTTATATTTCGTAGTCCAAATCGTACTTACATCATGGAGGAATTCGAATCATTTTGCCCTTTTGTCCTAATACTTCTGGCAGAGCTAGGCCTATGTAATATAAGGGGAAGAGAGGTTCTTTCCTTAGCAATGGAGGAACAAAAAAGAAAGGGAAAAAAAAAGATTTTGTACGGAAGAAGGCTAAACATATTTAAGACTCATTTGGAAAGCAAAGAAAAATATATAGTTTCTTGGGTGAGGAGAGTGAAAGTTGAAGTGAAACAAGCAAGGAGGAGCACTTCGTGCCCCTTGAAGAAGTTAGTAGGTAACTGAAGTAGGCCGCGTCGAATTGTAGGAAACTAGACCAGTATTTAGAGGTTCTGGAAATGGGATACTGGTAGTGTAGTAGCTCTTATGGATGGGTGAAAAATGGTTTCTGTTTCTCCTCTTCTTGGCATCAATTTCGCTCTGTAATGCCTTAAAAAACTGTTTTGATCAAAGCTAACATGCCATTCCTCTCCGGCAACGAAGAGCACCTGCAGACGAGGTCAGGGATCCCACCAAAGATGAAGGCTTTGCTGCTAAACTGGAGGCTCTGGCATAGCTGGCTGAGGCGCCGCGCCCAGATGGAGTGAAGTAGGCTCCGTTGAGCATTAGGTCACCGTCTGATCTCCAGTTCCAGTGTTTCCAAACACTTTCACCTTCCATAACTCTTTTAGTCACCTGCCGATGATACCATTCCAATGAAATCAAACATTTGCTCACAACAAATTACACAATAAAACTGTTAAGTCATATGTCCAATTCCTATACATGGACTTACCTCTTTCGCGAAAGGATCAACCGGGGCAAGATATCTGTTGCCCTGACTGTTAATGGTAGGTGCACCACTGCCACCAATGGCATACATTTCCCAATGAGTGTAGTCATTGTTTACCACATGGAAGTATCCGTGTCGACACCTGCAGATCACGTGGCCGAATCCCAGTGTTAAAACTTAAAACAGCAAAATGCAAAAAGACACCAGAAAGAAAAAGCAGGAAAATTGCTGGAAAATATATAGTTCACCTTGGCATCCTCTGAATCAATCCTTCTCCAAAATGATTGTAGGCAATGGTGACCTGCATTTGCTTATCTCTAACGTAGGCGTCGCTGTGACCCAACAGCATGACCTACACTCACAAAATTCCACATGTAACAACAAATGTTAGATCCTCACAACAGTAAGGTTCTTAAGACGGTACAAAATGAAACTAAATATTACCTCATTGTGATGAGTAAAGTAGTTATTAGAGATGGTAATCGCGGTGGATCCCATAACGGCGTCAATGAGGCCATCGGCGCAGTTAGAAAGCGAGTTGTGATCAACCCAAATGTGGCTGGAACCAAAAATGGAAATACCATCTCCATCAGCAATAGTCCTCCATCCAAAATGAGTTGGGGAGCTTCGAACCATGGCATTACCAGTTGGTTTACAGTCATGTATACTTAAACCATGAATAATGATATTGGTAACGAATTGAGCCACAATGCAAGCCCCGCCGGCAATGTGAACATTAACACCACGGCCATCAATCGTCTTGAAACTGTTCATCAAGAGCTCCTGCTTTAAGGTAATCACCATGTCCCTCTTGAATATGATCCATAACGGTTCCTCCTGAATTACAGCGTGTCTAAGTGTCCCGGGTCTCGGGTTAACGGCGTCATCGTCACTCGGGTCGGTTACAACGTAGTACTTGCCGTCACGGCCGCCGATGGCGTTTCTTCCGAACCCAATGGCACAATTAGCCAGCCGTTTCCGGTTGGCTGCCCAGTTCCGGTCGCTCCTCCAGCAATCGTCAATCGGGTTTCCCGTTACACTGGAGAAATAATTCAACTTTCTCCTTTCTGTGCTGTTCTTAATGCTCCTGAAAAAATTATACACCATTCTTTTTAGTCCAATATGATCAATCAGTTTGCAACATTGAATTAGTCTATATACGGATTCCAAAGTTAAGTCATCATCATCAATTAAATTTATTGATTTTGATTTAAAAAGAATGTTTGAATAATGTTTTTTGCAAATTGCAAGTAAGGAATTAATGGTGTCACAAAATCAATAAATACAATACTAACAGGTATAAAAGAGTGTGCCATGTGAAATGAGATCCGAAACCGCGAATACGGTGCATACGGAAAATAGTACTACGTGAAATCTTGGGTTGGAATTAAATGAGTAAGGTGGAAGTGGAGGGTGATTTTGTAATGAATAGTGTGTCGGTGGGGTAACATTTCATAATAAATAAAGTTATGGACCCTTTGTCAGATTGGCTATCTGGAACCCGTGGGAAAATGCCCGGATCTGCCGACTACCCGAATGAAAATGTACTCCTTCCTTGGATGGACAATGATGAAATATACTCCATCCGGTCCGTAATTGTTGTCTAGTTTGGATTTTCATTTTTAGTTTAAATGGTATCAAAAGTGAAATTTTAAACTGGACAATAATTTTGGCACAGAAAGAGTAGATTATAGGGATATATTGACTTCTTGGATAAATTGAGACCCTTATACTTGATGATTTAGTCAAAAATTCACATACAGTTAGACTCGATCTCGGAAAAATAGTCTACTTCGGAAAAATTGTAAAATGTTATATGTAAACGTAACAAATTGACACTATCCATGAATCACGATTTGTTAGTTTGGTTTGAGTTGAGTCTACTGCCTGGGAAAGAAGCTGGACAGGAAGTGAAATTAATCATTCCCTCCGAATTCTAATCTTTAAAAAGTTGGTGTGAAAATAAAACCAGTCTCTGATGTGAACTATGAAGAGGTCAAATTTTTCTAGGAAACTACTCTTTCACAGTTTGACCGAATGTGTTCAATAACCACGTGAAGAAAGCAGATCTCATATTAGTCCTGGAAAGCTAACTTGGTAATTTCTATATATGGTTAAAAAAAAAAAAAAGAAGACAGCAGCATCCAAAGCAGTTTGACTGCTTTGAGTGTTCCAGTTCCATTCCATACTCAAAATTCAACCATCAAGAATTCAAAAGTTGAAAATAAGGTCAGAGAAAAAAGAGGGCAATGTCCTAAATGAAGCAAACAATTCGTATCAGACTGTAAAGTTCCTATATTACTACCTAGTATGATGAACTTATGAAACATGGAAACAACACATTAAGACAGAAACAGGGGAGAAAAAAAAAAGAAACAAAGAAAAAATGCAATAAATTAAAAAGCGTTATGTGCGGATCTCACAACATTGGCATGTGGGATCCCCTGTCAAGAACAAATTAATGAAATAATCACTGAAGGAAGATGAAAAAAAAAAAAAGAGAGAATAAAATTAGTTATAATAATCACATGAAAGAGAAAAGCACAAATTGTATCATTTATTGCACTTGTAAGGTAATTGATCAGTTATCACTCTTGAATGCCTATTCCCAGAAAGAGTAAAGAACTTCAACAGCGATGGAAGAAGTTAAAAAGGTTTGGTGGTTAAAGAAATTCTGGGCATCTGATCTAATGCATGTGCACTAAAAGTATTTGTTTATGGGGGAAAAAATTCAATAAATTAGTAAGGAATCATGTGAGGTTAGCTTCAATTTGTCTTTCTTTGCATGGATTATTCATTAACTTATATACTCTGTTTATTCACACACATGGCTTCTGAACAGAGGGAGGTGGAATAAATCCAGGTTTACGCAAAGGCATTTAAACCAATCGAATGAATTTTGTCGATCAAGAAATTGAAAGAGAAAAGGATCACGCAAATCGAGGTGATTTTAAGTAGTAGCTTACATTTCAACCATGGAAGCAATTAATTCAGGGTCGTCCACTGCATGCTCGTTCTTGTACTCTGTTTCTTCTTCGTTGAACCTGAAATGTAACAATTTTGATTCGGAAAAAAAACATTATACACTGACGAGGTGATGAACCAAAAGGAATGGTTAATCTTGATACAAATGCAAAAAAATCTTTAGATCATGGAAAAACTTTGAGATGGGTGGTTCTTTAAAAATCCCAGATTCAGAGTTTTTCAAGGATGCGAATTCTAACAGACTGAGAAAATCATACTTCTCCTTCATGGAGGGGGGATAAAATAATCAGTTCAAATAGCAGCAATAGTTTTCTCCATCCAATGCAGGTCCATTGAGTTAATTGAATTCAATGGACAGAAATTGAGACATTATTTTGAAGTGTCACATGATCAATCATGGATACATGTGAAGAAACAGAACTTACATTCCAGCATTTGTTGAGTTCCCTGTGCTCCGCAACACGTTGGCTTCCTTACTGTTCAAAACAAATCAAAATGAATCGGTTCAGAGCTTCAGCACTTCAACAATGTGATTTATGCATTAAACTCAAAAGGAAATCTAAGAAACCATTCGCGATTGTGACTCAGCACATTCAAATGAGTATATAGCAAATTGCATCCAATTCAGAACTCTGCCTCTGTTTTCCCAAATCTTCAAACCCGAAACTAACAAGAGACATTTCAAGAGAATGTTCAACATCAATGAATACCTTTCAGTGAGAGCAGCCACCTGAACCAAAAACAGTATGGCTAGTAAAGAACAAACACAATAACATCTGAGGGACACGACCGCCATTGTTGTTTGCTTGTGAGAGGCAAATGCTCTGCTCTCACTCTCTTAAGTTTGTAATAAACTGTATTCAATTCTTCACTGCAAATTAAAATGCCACCAATGAAAAACCAAACGTGGGCTGCAGCAGAGCTAATGCTATTGTGACATTGAAGCTGGAGCTTAAAATGGGGACGTAAAAGGATGTAATTGATATTAGTAGAGAGAGTCTAAAGTGGCCGCAATAAAGTGGTCCTATTTATAGCACAAAACTAATGGAGAGATGGCGCCATCAAATTTTTTGACAAAGGTTTCACCTTTGCCTAACTTCAGTTAAAAAAAAATTTACAGCGTGCCTAACTTTCTAAGCTTAAATTAACTGAATTCCGTCGGTCACTCACGTGTACAACCATTATCAAACCCCATTCCCACCCCAAATGTGATCCCATTATGAATTTATGAATACAAACGCCCCTTCGCCAATTTTTTTTTTCCTTTTTTAAAAAAAATTAATTATTTACGGTAAACTGACAAAAGGGAACTGAAAATTAATCAAAAATAAATTCCGAAGAAGACGGGTGGGATTTTTTTCACCGGACGGACGTGCCACGTGTCCACGTGTTGGTGTTGACTACGGACGGACGGACGGAAGTTTGGGTTGGGCCCCGTACGGCACTCCTTTGTTCTGGGTTTTCGGGTTCCCGCGCGATTACGAGAAAACCGTTTGCGAAAAATTGCTTGAGAACTCAGTAAACTGCCCGGTTACTCCGGTTTGCTGCTGTCCGTACGCAAACATTAAACAGTAGTTAACCGTTTTTTTTTCTTTTCCCTCCTCTCGCTTTTGTCATCTTGTTACTTTCTTTTCAGTTTTCACGTTATCTTCTTAATTTTGCTAATTGATGAGGATTATTAAACTAATGAATACAATTTGTAATTAGTTTAATCTAGCTAATTAAGCTTGCTTCTCAGTGCCATCAGTCTTGAATTGAAGAAGCTTGAGTAAATACAGAAGACTGTGATTATATTTTATTTTGTTTTAATCACTATCATCTTCCTAAAATGATTGTCCCAATTTTTTAACTTTAACGGCTTAAGACTCCAATGCTCCTTTCTTTTTCTTATACATTTAGAGAGAAGCTATATTATGCAGTGCTCTGTATATATTTGGATCAAGTGAAATGAATCAAGATCAGACATTAAGAGGGTCCATTTTTGTAATTCCCTGAAAAAATATGTAAAAGTTTAGGAGACATAACTACTACTTATGTCCAAAAAAGAAATAGTTTACATTAACTTTTAAAATTTATATTAATTTCAATACAAATTTTGAAACTTAATGTGAATTATTTTTTGAGACGAGGGGGTGTCTTTTGAAAAATATATTGTATTTTATGAATAACTATAAGACTCCAATTTAAAAAAAAAAACAAAAACAAAACAAAACTATAAGACTCAGATTTTATTTTTTTATTTTTTGATAGATCAACTTGGGGTTAAGTGGCGATGACTCCATAGGGAGAGATCGGGTACATGCACCAAGGGTCGGCCAACTTTCTTATATGATCGCAATTTTAGTTTACATTGTTTTCTCCTACGATTAAATGACGATGTAAACGTGATTTATTCATGCGAACCGGGTGGGAGGCGCATAAATAATGTAGATTCATTAACATTTATTATTGTAAGAGAATATGGTTAATGGACACCAATTCACCTCAAATGCAACATAGTATTTGTCATGGGCTTTATACTAAAAATTAAGATTAGAATTTAGAAAGACATAATTAACGTACGTATACGACGAATTATTAAACTAGCTAGATAGGAAACATGACATGTAATGTAAGGTGGCAAATGCCAAATCAAAGTATATACCACGTTATTTTATACATATGATCCATAACTCGGAAAGGTCGCAGCCCTCGTGGTAACATGTGTGAGCTCTTGTTTCTCCTTTTTTTTTTTTTTGTTGGTATTAGTCCTCAAACACCCCCCAACAGCGTCCTGAGCAAAATGAAGGGGATAAGTAGACGCATGCAGATGATCATTAGTCTGTCATGGGCATGATCTATGCTAAGGCCTCTCATGGCACCATCGTGTACAGCCTGTGTTTTTTTGATGATAGCTTGAAAAAAAAAAAATTCCTAGAATTAATGAGCTTCAATTAGCCTCTCTTGTTATAGACACAAGTAGTTGTTTTTGCCTCCACGATTAGGTATTGTTTCTTCGTTTTTTCCGATTCGATCCATGGTAGCATGGATTACTGAGTGTCTGAATATCATGATTTGTGACAGTTTATCAATTAACATATCAATCATTATACTGCCTGCCTGTATGCATACAGTTTTCCCAGCTTAAATTAGAACGTTAGCTTTATTGGTTATAACGGGATCTAAGCTAGATTGGGCATGTGTGCGTATAATACATTGAAACAAAATTGTGTGTAACAGCATATCCTTAGTTTCTATGTTCATTTCAGGGGGGAATCGCCTTATAAGTTGAACATTATGATACAATTATTTTCTTAGAACCTTATGGATGACAGTCAATCAAATCAATTTTACAAAGACGTGAATCATCAAGTTGATTATTTTTAAAGCGTGAACTTTGTTATCGTGGTTACCAAAACTTCGAGTCATGTCATGAAAACACTGACTGATAATTGTTTTAACTCGTCTGATAATTTTTTTTTTCCTAAAAAGAATTCTCAAGAGAAATCTAAAATGAAGACATATTATTTACAGCTAATCAAAGAGTTTAAGATTACCACTTCAAAAAAAAAAAAAGAGTTTAAGATTTTTTCTAGTTCTTAGACTTCGGTTTCTTTCATTATACCAAAAAAAAAAGAGTTTAAGGTTTTATCTTGAATTACGTATTAATTAATTAATAATTTTAGGTTTGCAAATGTAAATGTGTTAATTTGTACATACACCATTATTAACAAGGTTTACCAAAACAAACGACTACCACAGTACCAAGTACTAGTTGACAAGCTTCATTAACAGCAAACTTATCTTTGACCAAAACTGACAACATTCTGTCGACCTGTTTGAGGAAGTCTCACAGTGTCAGTTAGAGGATACTGTCATTAATTAAGCTTGTAGACTCTTGGTTGATATAAGGTCTTATGGCAAGTCGTAATTAACCCCCCTAAGCCTAACTTCTTAAACTAAAGCTCTACAAGAATTAAGTCCGCGTGTTTGTTAATTACAAACAATCTCCCTCAACTTGAAGTTTATTCATATTTTAAAACATACACTACTTCATTCAAAAGCGATGACTTTATATTTCGAGGTTAAAAATTAAATTTTTATTAGTGTAAATTCGATAAGTATCTATATAGACTAGTTCCTACAATTGATACGAGTTAGTAAGTACTAGAGTAACTTAGGAGATACTTTCCAAATTACGAGTATTTGAGGGGAGTGGTTTGTAATTAATTAACTCTTGCATCGATTCTTAATGAAACGTTTGACTAATGCTGGCGTTGCGCAGCTTCGTATGGTACCAATTAAAGAGTTAATCTATTCTTCAATTAATTATTTCTAGGTGGTTGACTTTTAGTACTACTACTAGTAGTACTTCATTTTTTGGGAACTTTTCAATCACGACGATTTTTTCTTTGGTTTTCAACTTGGGATGCCTCAACAATATAGTGAACCTGTTGAATCTCAGCTTTTTTTTTTTTTTTTTTTTGCCCCTTTACTATTTTTTGAGTTTTCATCTACTCCCTCCGTCCTAAAATTATTGTCTAGTTTGAAATTTCGCTTTTAGTATAATTTGAATTAGAAATAAAAAGTCAAACTGGACAATAATTATGGGACAGACAGAGTAGCAGTTACTCCATTCTCAACTCACAAAACGAGAGCAGTAAATATTTTTTTTACCTAACCCAATGAAAGGCTCCATTTTCTTATTTTGGCTCATTACCTTAGAGCTTAATGCAGTCAGTGTAATTTAATCTACGTACCTTCGTCAGATTTGCTTGAGAAATAGCTAAGGAAACTTCGATATAATGATAAGCAGCTGCTACAAAAGCTACGTGTAGCTCCACAAAAAAAAATTTCCGCCTTAACTTTACAAAAGCTACCTGGCAGTTATTTTCAAGAATTGAAAAAAATGTCATAATTTTAGACATCTATTTAAAATTACTATAGTAGATTAATTTAATTTTATAGGTCAATTAATTTTAGACATCTATTTTTGGAAGTAAATATTAGAATAAAAATTGACAAGGATTGGAGTTATTCTATCTTTTGATTTTTTCCCTGTAAAATTTTTTTATTGTAAGAAAATACTTTTTTCTTTCTATTCTACATACTCTTTTTGTCCGGGCTGATAAACTAGTTTATACTTAACTACATAAATAATAAATTATTTCTACCCAATGTGTAACAAATCTCAAGAAACATAAATGTAACCCTGTCCCAGAAGAGAAGAACAAATGTAATTTATACATATTTAAACCATTAATTAGTAAACTAATGCAAGTGATAGTTAGTTATTTACTAGTTTAAATTAATTAGCAGCTTTCTCTTTACTACTAATTGATTGTCTTGGGGGACCATAACCAAAGAGAAGAGTCGACGATCTCACATGCAAATCTCCTATTTAGGCCGGGAATCAAGGGTTTAGACTACCTTCAGTTTTTTGTCCTTCAATTCTTAAACTAATAAATACATTGTGAATTAACAAACATGTTTAGGGGTCTAATAAGACGAATTTTTTTAATTACATCAACCTTCTTAATTGAATTCCCGGTCTCATGCAGCGCCGCTCAGCGATTCCCGGTCCGTCTTGGTTAAACAACAAGATTAATTAGTTTGCTGCTAATATCAATTAATAACCTCTTTTGAGTTTTCATACGCAATATCTGGTTCTACTTCTTCTTCCTCATTTACGCGACGGCTAGGCCCTAGCCTCGTGTTTCCAGAATTGATCAATTGAATAGGGAAAGGAATTAAATAAACCTTTGAGAAACGAGAATAAACCTTAGAGAGTATACATACATTAGGTATTTTACAACTTTACAGTTATTATTATCGTTATTTTATATTCTATTTATTTAAAAGAATTTTTTATTCCATGATCAAATGGCATGAGAATGAAGATGTCAAGTTCTAAATTTGTAGTGACATCTGTGAATCTATATCTAAATAGTTTTTTAGGACATACGAAGATTACTGTAAATTAGGCAATTATTCCAACTTTTTCCAAGCTTTAGTTGAATTTGATTGTTTACAAACTTAATTACTTGTACCCTTATACTCCCTCCGGTCCTTATTATAAAATATTTTGACTTTTCTTAAATTTCACCAAGTATTCATTTTTAATTGATAAAAAAATCTTTAAAATATTTCATACCAATCTTGAGAACACGATGAATGTAAAAATATATTTTTAAAATTTTTTTGTCAAATAAAAATGCAACTAGATGAAACCTATGACAAATCAAAATGTATCATATTAAGAACATGAGGGAGTAAGATAAAGGTCAATAGTGCAATGGATAGTGAAACAATGAATGGGATAAAGGTTGTTCACAAATGGTGTTCAATCAAGTGAGGAGTTGCTACGTGTAAGATTACACAAGTCAATTAAGTGATCGGGAAGAAGGGTTAATTGGGAAGCCCACTAGCCAAGTAGGCAATATATTTTTACAGTTCGATTTCCATCATCGAAGGGGCCAAACTTCAACTCAAGAAAAAGTTTGAGATCGATGTTAGCGACCACTTATCACAATTTTCACCTCAATTATCATCATGGATATATTGAGATAAACACACACTTCATCAATTCGAAGTGCGGTAATTCAAACCACATGGAACTACTCTATTAGTCCCATACTCCCATCGTGGGCTCAGTCTTTTTAGTTCCTTGGTAACTTTGGTTCAATTTCACTTAAACCACACTTTTATCATTATTGGTTTAGTAGTTGAAATTGAACATTACTTTGGAAGTGATCTTAGTAAACTTCTAAAAATCAGGTTCAAAATTAACATCATGGTGGGAAAAAAAATGCTCCACGACATCTAATTTCAGGCAGAATCCCTCTTCCCGTAACCGTTGAATTATTAAACACATGTTCCATTTGCAATACATTGCGTAGCCAAAGCTCATAATCACCTCCATCATGTTTGACCAATTTCTTGTTCGAATTAAGGTCCTTTTTCTTTTTCTCTACCCCTTCTTTCCGATCCTTGAAGGCCTCTGCCTTGTTCCGCAGTGAATTTGCAAGCAGCATTCTCTCTCATTTGGATTTTGGAGAACTCGTGTCATAATGAGGTTGTGAGATATATATATATATATATATATATATATGTAAAATCATATATATGCGAGGTAAACACTATAAAAATTATAATAGATTATATTATCGTCGCTGAAATTAACAAATAAACTCATTCTAAAATATTATGATAAACTAAGTCATGTCTAAGTTTTGTAAATTTACTTGCAAAAGTAAGATCTTAATTTTATTTATTTATTTATTTATTTTTATTTTTTTGAAGAGGAAGATCTTAATTATGTGTAACGCTAAAAAATTAAGTTCAAATTTAATTATTGGACAACTCGATTTTATCCATTTTCTCTTATCTTCTTCTTCGGTTACTGATGATTGAAGAATTTATGAGATTATTATGTTAAACACGTATCATCGTAGTTGAGTTGACCCTGGTGAACCAGCAAGATCATTCCCGTTTCTTAATTAGTGCAAATTAACCTGAGTGCATGATTTTTATTTTGCCCTTAATCTTTTTATTATCCTATATTTCAATCACCCTGGCCTCTCGTTTTCCGATAACAAAGATGCATTGTATCATTACATCATTGAATGAAACGAAAGGAAGAAAGAAACAAACAACATGGTCGGCGTGACAAATTAATCATTCTTTTTTTTTTTTTTTTTTAAAAAAAAGGAATATTATGCACAAATATTCCAAACCCACATTATCCATCTCTCCCCAGACACAATGAATCATGTCGTCAATCATTTTTTTTCTCCTCAAAATATGAAAATAATTTCAATACGACAAATTATCGACTATCTTAGTTATGCGCTCGTTAACTTCCTCTGATTAAGGTTTTTGAAGGAGGAAATAAACCGGCATGTGAGACTGCGAATCTGTCTGGGTGTGTAAACTCTAGATTCTTATGACAAATACAGCCAGAGTCATGGGAATGTTTATCATTTTCACGTGCCACGAACTGCCTACGTACTGTACTTGCTCTGTAATACATAATCTTAATTAGCCTGATAGTAAATGACAAACAAAAAAACGTAATCAAACTCTATTTTTATTAGCAGCATTATCTTAGTCACATCCAATGATTTCGAAATGGCTTACAACAAAAAAGAAAAACCAAAAGAAAAAAAGATTAAAAACAACAATGCAGAGGCTATGTATGATCTTCACTATAATTTATACGGAATTTACCCTACTCAACCTACGGTGAATCATAGAATTAGTTTCGTTTCAAACTTATAAGAAACTTAATTAGCTTCTTTCCCTTTTATAAAGGGTCAAAGCCAAACTACAAAAGCATTTTTTCCTAACAAGAATCAACCAGTGTTATATCGGAATTTTCTTTTATTAAGATAATATTAGATTTTCTCCGGGAAATAAAAAATGGATAATCATTTGAAATTGTTAGTTAAAACCATAGGTTTGGTCTTTCCTTTTAAGGGCCAGATGTACGCAAATGATTTAAGGCCATATTGTAAGGCCCACTTACTGTATTGGGCTTCATTTAAGTTTCGTTTTTGTGAAGTACCCGACAACTTTAAGTACTGTACTTAAAAATTCAAGATGATCATGAACCTATTATATACCAGTGCAAATGAAAAGAACACAATGTAATCTGTCGATTTGGATTTCATCAGCTGGATATGGGCTTTTGAATTTTTGGATTAACCCTTCCTTTCTAAAGCCCAGAGAAGAGCTTCAACATGGAATCCAAAGAAAATGTCGTTGGCGGGAAGGCTAACTCTATGTCAGTCAATTCTGTCAGCTGTGTCCCTATACCTTATGCAGTCGACTATGTTACCAAAAGGGGTGTGTGATGAGTTTGATAAAATTAGGAGGAGTTTCCTGTAGGGAAGCAAACCGAGGGATAGAAAACCTAGCATGGTGAATTGGGAGACTATTTGCCAACCTAAAAATAGAGGTGGTCTCGGATTAAGGAAAATGAGGGAATTTAATTCGGGATTTATCTTCATATTTGCCTGGGATTTGGTTGCGGATCACAACAGTTTGTGGAGTAATATCCTGAGACCAAAATATAACGTGGCTCAGTGTGATGTTCTAGACGACATATCGAGAACTAACGCATCTCACTTGTGGAGAAGCATCACTACAGTCTGGGGTGAATTAACTAAGGCAGTAAAATGGGTGGTTGGGATGGAGAAGTGATCAAGTTTTGACAGGACAATTGAGTCGACTATACTGCAGGGCCTTTATGTCACTTGGCTATATCCCCCATTCCTCCATCTCTGTGGAATAAACGAGTAGCTGAATTGTCGACCCCGTAGGGTTCATGGAACTGGAGTCTAATATCTCTCTTCTTGCCGTCGGAAATTATAGACAGATTAAGGGCAATTCCTCTACCTCAAAGAAACACGAACATAGATCATGTCGTCTGGGGCCTGACTGACTCCGGGAGATTTTCAACAACAACAGCATACTCGCGCCTTATGCAGGGGAGCTGGGATGAAGCAGACAGAGGCTGGGCCTTAATCTGGAAGTGGAGTGGTCCGGAAAGAGTCCGTATCTTCTTGTGGCTAATATACAGGAAGGCTCTAATGTTGAATTCGGAGAGGATGAGAATACATTTGACAAACGACGCAGCCTGCCATATATATGGAGAAGAGGAATCTCTGTTCTACCTCTTTAGAGACTGCTATCGGAGCAAGGAGATTAGGCGTGGCTGCAACAACAATTTGGGATCCGAATTTTGGTTAGGCTTTGATTGGAATAAATGGATTATATGTAACTTGAATTCTTCTGTTTTGAAGGAAGGTGTTGCTTGGCCAACATGGTTCGCGGTCACTGCTGGAGACTGTGGACTGCCAGGAATAATGAAGTGTTTGGGGACGAGATCGTGGCAGAAGGCTCCTTAAAATGCCTCATAAAAGCGACTGTGAAGGAAATCGCTAGATCGAACTGGATTTTTGCCCAGAGCCAAGGTCGAAGTCATTTCCTTTTGCAAGTACAACACGGGCACCCTTTGCCTCATAACTCAGTTAAAATAAACACTGATGGGGCCAGGTCTGAATCCACGAAGAAATCAGCAGCAGGGGGAGTTCTTACAACATGTCATGGTGAGTGGATAATGGGATTTGTAGCAAATTTGAGATTCTGTAGTACGCTAGAAGCTGAGTTTTGGGGGGCATATTTCGGCCTCCAAATTGCCTGGAAACTCGGCTTTCGTAATGTCATTTTGGAGTTGGACAGCATAGAAGCGGTTAATTCTTATCGGATACAGACACTGTCGAGGTAAATAGTAATATCTTTTATAGAATTAGAGATTTTCTAAACTTTAGATGGCAGGCAACTGTAATCCCTGCCAGTAGAAATTAGAATCGTGTGGCGAACGAGTTGGCAAAGTTTGGTCTTTCTTGCCCTTATAAAAGGCAAATTTTGTCAGTACCTCCATCCCAAATCTTAGAATTTTTGAAAAATGAAGCTGTCGAGACATCCCAATCTTAGAGGGATGCTTTTGTATCTAAGCCAGTAGGCTTCCACAAAAAAAAATAAAAATAATTAAGCTTCCAAATCCCCTTGTTATTGTGAAATGAAGAGGATTCGGGGTGAACTATGAAGAGTGAAGATCTTGATACCATCACAATTTTATTTTATTTTTATTTTTTCCTTTGCCGAGGTTCGACGGAATATATACTTCACCATTGCGAGTGTTATAACAAATATTGTGATGGTTTGTGTATTTAATTAATTTAACCATAAATTATGGAGAATAGCCTTTGACAAATTTCCTAACATTTCAAAAGAGAAAAAATACTTCCGTAGCCGCTGGAATCTTTATACGTTATAGTATCGAGAATAAACCAGATGCCATACACCAGTCCTACAACCAATGATTTGAAGTGAAATAGGTTTAACCACAAATTTTGGACATAAAACTTTGCCGAATTTCCTAAGTAATGTTATTTTTTTTTATAAAAAAAAAAACAGGAATAAGAAGTAAAGATAATATTTCTACATTCGGGGTTTGGAAAAAAAAAAAGGAAAAGAAAAGTACACAAAAATATTGCTATTGTCTTCTGAATTCTGATTATTATAATTAACTATGCACAAATTTTGCCTAAAATTTCTCAAAGAAAAATAATAAATGTAAAAATGATGTTTGCGTTGCCGGGGTTCAAACCCGGATTCTTTGGTTCAGCAAGAATTAACCAGTGCTACAACGGATTACTTGAAATAATCTGTAAACTTAATTAATATAAACATAAATTTGGGGGGTAACTTTGGCTAAATTTCTTAAAATTTCTCCAAAAAAAAATAATTAGAAAAAGATATTTCCGTTGCCAGGGTTCGAGAACCTGGATTCTTCAGATGATCAAGAATTAAACCAGTGCTACCACGGATGATTTGAAATAATTTGTAAATTTAATTAATATAAACATAAATTTGAAGGCTAACTTTGGCTAAACCTAAATTTTCTCGGAAAAAAATAATAAAAGGAAAAAGCTATTTCTGTTGCCAGGGTTCAAACTTGGATTCTTTAGCTTATCAAGGATTAACCAGTGCTACAACGGATGATTTGATATAAATATTGATATTAATTAATTCAACTACAAATTTTGGGCAGAAACCTTTTCCAAATATATTATTATTTGTAAAATTTCTAGAGTAAAAAAGAAAAGAAAACAAAAATAACGCCGGAGTTCAAACCCGAAATATATAGTTCGTTAAAAAAAAAATTACGAAATAAGCATTAAGCTCAGTTTCAAATTAAAGTGTTTTGTCTCTGGAATTTCAAGCCGGATTCTTTTACTTTCATCCAAAGATAATGCCAGAGTGCTAGAACGGATGATTTGATCTTTCTCTTGTTGTTAATTTAGTTTTAAAAATAATAATTTCTTTTTTTTTTTTTTTGGCTACTAGGTTAAGACTCCATATTCAGCAGCAGTAGTAAATTTTCCCGTTGCGCGGGCAGAAGTCTCAAAGCCAAGAATGAATGAATGAGAAAAGTGCGCAAACTAAAATCTTGAGGCAAGAAATTAGAGTGATATACTACACCAAAAACACATATCCAAATCACAATAAAACTGCCAGAATTAAAGATGTTCCACTAGTAAGAAGAATTGCATATGTTTCATACTAGGAAAAAAAAAAGAAAACGCATCAAATCACTGTAATGAATTTATTTGGCAGATCCTTTTATTTGGACTGGCATCATAATGAAAGTGATAAAGGGATCATCAAAACAACACCAAGAAGATTTAACCCCCAAAAAAGAAAAATGAAAAATCCTCCTAATAAGTCAAATCTAATTTGGAAATCAAAGCTTTCCACCGCCATCAAAATCGGCTCATCAGCTAGCTAGCCATGCAGTAAAAAAAAGTAAGAAGAACCTTTCAAACCAAAACCAAAAATAAAAAAATAAAAAAAAATCCTTCTCGTTCCCCTACAAATGAAGAGATAAGTCAAGCTTATTAGGATCCTTACTACTATCCCTATCATCAACCCCACAGCTAAGAGTCTTGTTATTCAATGTGGAAGAAGCCATTTGAGTACTACTAATATTACTCCTCTTATGCCAATTCGATAAGCTTTGATGTTCATCTTCATTTTGATCATAAGGGTTGTTGTTGTTGTTGTTGTTGTTCAAATAGTTGCAGCGGTATAAAACCATGTTTTCAAACTTTGGTGCAGAAGCAGTATTATTGGGTCCAAAACGATTGGGAGAAGAAGAAACTTGTTGATGTTGTTGTTGTGGGCCGGTTTGAGGATTGATTTGGCAAAAGTTTCCAGCATGGGCTGTGATGTAAAGTGAAGGGTTAAGGAATCCAATGGGATGATGATGGCCATGGTTTGGGTGGTTTGGAGCAAAAATCAATGGAGGTTGTGGGAGTGATGATAATGATGAGTAGCTGTGCAAATCATGGTGTGAAGAAACCCGCTTGTTCTTCCTTGCGGCACTCCTTTCTTTCTTGTGGGCATTTTGGTGACCACCTAAAGCTTGGGAGCTGTGGAACTTTCTTGAACAGTATAAACAAGGGAATGACCTGGTTGAATCTTCTGCATTATTACTACTAATATTTGGTGGTGGTGTTGTTGAGATATGGACTCCATTTTCACAACTCATGCCTGTCAAAATTAAACCAACAAACAACAAAACAAATTATATTATTAAGACTGGAAAAATTGAAGAAAGTTGATGTTTATTTCTACACCCTGGCAGTATGGTGTATGGAAGTATATATACAAGGAGATGGTATAATATAAACAAATTAACAAACCTTGAAAAAAGGGGTTGGGGTGGAGGATCCTTTTTTTTTTTTTTTGGCTTTGATTTAGGGAGAAATGGGGAAGGAAGAGGAACAGAATGGGAACAAATTCTTGGAGACTTTTGAAGTGGGTTTTATTAGGAGTTTTTTGATCTGATCAAAAAGGAGTTATAGTAAATGCAAAGGGGCTAAAAGAGTTCAGAAACCAGTTATGGGGGTATTGGGAAATGTGAAGCTCTCTGTCTTTGTTTTTTCTTTCTTTTTTTTTTTTTTTTTCTTCTTTTTTGGGTTTGGGTGGTGTAAGAAGTAGAAAGAAGGATCATTAAAAAGAGTGCATTGGACAATAGCAAAGATAGCGTATGGGCGGGGCCTGTTGGAGTTGGGGGATAAAGTCCAGAAGCATCATCATCATCATCCTGTTCCAGTGTATACGTTTCTCAAGCTGAATGCTGATCAGAAAATCAGAGAAAAAGAAAATACAGAAGAGGATTGGCAGAGAAAGAGGGAAAGGTAGATAGATACACATTTGTGTATGTAAGTACAAATGGCTTGGGAAATGGAAACTCTCTAATATTGCAATATTATTGCATGCAATTTTTTCCAGTTCCTCTGACAGTTTATCTCTTGTTTTAACACTTGGGTTTGGCCATATTTTTTTTTGTAAGTGCAGGCGTCATCAAGCACACAGTCACACAGTATTTAATTTGTTGCCAAGTCTCTCATAGATATGTTTTGCCATTGGAACGTACGTCAGCAAAACTGCAGAGCTACTGCGCCTTCTGGTGCGACTTCCTTTCTGGTTAAGACTTAAACATTGTTTTTATTATTTCCAAATCGCAGCTACCATAAATTTTGTTGACTTTTTTTCACTCCTTTTATAAATAATTGAGATCAATAAGTTGTGGTCTAAAGGTCTGTATGACATTGATCTTTTTGATGGTCTTTATGAAGAGGGAATGCCTAAAATGGCAATAAGAGTGTGGAAAAAGAATAGATTCCCAAGCAGTAATCGTCCTAAAAACCAAAAAGGGTCAATTGATTTCGTTAAGGAAACTGTAGTGGGGGATTCAAAATCAAAAGCAAAGGTGGTAGTAGTCCCCCACAATTGGGTCAGAGAGGTAGTTGTTGCCCTGAATTCAGCTTATCCCTCTTTATGCTTAAAAATGGCCTTTACGCTGTCAAATTTAACTTTACAATAAATGGAGTTATGGGTTTGAGGGAGAAGGATTCGTCCAATTGGGGGGGCTTGGGTTCATCTGTATCAATACATATATATATATCTATATATATATATCTATATATATATATATATATATATATATCTATCTCCATATCTGACATTTCCACCGCCATTTTCCATGCAACTTGTTTCTCCTTCCATCCATTCCCTGCATGCCTCCTGGCCCCAATTCACACAAACACTGAAGATTTTTATTTTTTTTTTCCCATTTATTTTATAATTACCAAAAAAGCAGCACTGAATTCTCTGAATCATGATACTGATGACTGATCATTCCCAGCGCGCCGCGGCATTCACACAAAACAAACTCAACGTCACGCTCTCACTTTGGTCGCCTTCTATATAGCTTTGGTTGAAAGAAGACAATGAATGAATCCCAGGGCCAAATTCCACCGTTGTGAACACTAGACAATTCAATTAGTTTCCGCCTCAAATGTCTCCGACCAGAAAACCAAGTATGTAACGTTGCAAATATCTTCAATATTTTGACAGTGATTCTTTGGCCAGTTGCAGAAACGCGGTGCGTTGGAATCTTGTAATTCAGCCTCCCGAAATTAGACCGGCAGACCTTCTCATTTCAGGTGCTTTGAAGTTTGAAGTCACAACACGTCAAAGAGCTAATTTTTTTTGCAATTGCGCTAAAATGACACTAACTTTTTTTAATGTTTTAGGATTTTAGTGAATGAAAATTACCGCTGCTGCGAGAACGAAAATCTTCACTTTGTACGATTTCCCTGACATTGCCACCGCATACTCACTTTTTAAGGTATCTCAACTCACTAACCATACTCATCAATTGCCAAATTGTTTCTTCTATCTCTAGCTCAGGAATACTAGCCACTAGATTGGCTAGTCACTAGTTATGCAAAAAGAGCTTTTATTTGCAGACCAGCGGTAAAGGTTACATGACAGCAAAGGAAATAGCAATACCATATTTCATCATAAACATGAGAAATGAATTAGTGTAAGAAAAATAAATGGACTACAAAATAATGATTTTAACAAAACAGATTACCTTTAACCAACCAAACATAATTACATAAAATATACACTAAACAATGACAGAGACATATATATCGACGTGAGCATTTTATGCCCAAAGAGCAGCTGAAAGAAGACTAAACAATAATAGACATGTAAATTGAATTGAATATAAATGACCTAGGAACAGCCGAAGCATTTCCTTATAGAGAGGAAACTTGAAGTCACGGGTACTGATTCTGGCTCTAGTTTTTTCCGAGGAAGGTGTTTGAAAAATGCTCTAACTGCTCCAGTTACTCCATCTTCATTCTCCATAGCCTTTGCAAGTTCAATTGCACGCTGTTTAACCTGTACATTGTCGGAGCGCAGTAGTTGAACATGGATTTTCTCAGACACTAAGAAAAAGGTTGTTGGGTGAAAAAGGTTGTCATTCAAGTACCTCTGGATCTAACATGAAGTTAATTGCATCAATTAACTTCTGAAGTGAGAATTGGTCAACTGGTATAGGAGAAGGACCAACACCTCTAGCATGCACTCTCTCCCCCCAGAATGGTTGATCACCAAAAAATGGTACAATAGTTGTAGGACACTATACATCGAGGAAAAAAAAAGTTGTGACATCTCAAAAACAGCAACATGGATGTCTGAGATAGACAACATCATAGCAGTACATACCGCAGCTTTGAGACCAGCAGCCGTTGTCCCTGCCCCACCATGGTGAACCTGGAGAAGAAAGTAATCCCATAAAAGAGATCATTATATCGCCATCAAAGACATTGAAGAAGAGCTAAATGCACTTGAAAATCAAACCCACTTATTAATAGCAATCTAGTTTAATCAGAGTAAAGAACTATAATTGTGTTTCGATCAAATTAATCACAGTTGACAAACTCATTAATAGGCAAATCCTCACAACGACCGACTTCCGTAGCAGAAGCTACTAGGAAATAGTCACTCTGTAATCCAGTTTATTCTACCATGAAGCAAGCATGTAAATAATAATTGTGAGAATCATTGAGAGTTTTCACAGTAAACATCGTGCAGTAATAATCATTTATGTTTCGAAACTCGTAAGATTTTTCTTATGCAAGAATTACAAAGTCTACTCAGTAATAACAAGAGCTCACCACAGCAGAACATTGCAAAAATAGCCAGTCATGAGGGATGTTGTCCAGTGAGTAAACAAAGTCCTTTGGTTCTGCCACTTTAAATAGAAGTTCATCTTAATCAAAACAATATACACTTTTAATTAAGAGAGACAACTTAACAAAACTGTAACTATTAATGCACCAACAAGCAAGCTGAGGAAGCAGAAACTTACAGTTACCAAGCCCTCCCCATCCTTTGTTAATGATGCCTCTTTGACCTGTTTTTTCCAAAGCTTCAACTATGATTTGTGTCATTTTCTCTGGATCTTGAACAGGCTGTGAAAAAGGAATTAAATTAAGTGAATATAAATGTTGGATATGGTAGGAAGTAAGCTAATGTGCAAGAACAAGCCACATAACAAACATCGATACTGCAAAAAACAAAAGAGAGCAAAGTTCAACAAGTCGGACATAAATAAAAATAAAAACAAACACTCCACAAAAGTCAAATGTGATTGGGAAGATCTGAAGAGATGATTGTTTAGTGCATACCCTAGACAAAGTGTTGAAAAGTTGTTTCGTTAAACTGGACCAATTCATCAATTAATTACTTTAAAAGGGGGAAAAGGATATCAATTTAACTGGTCCTGGTTTTGGCTATACAGGGAAGATCTGAAGAGATGATTGTTTTCTGAAATGATTATCCGAATATATTTTAAACCGTATTATTTGATCCTAATAGCCAACCGCATTCCAAGCTTAAGGAATAGCACGATATAGAAACAGCAGCACATAAAATCTAAAAGGCAAGACCTCAAGTGGAAGAAAATCATCAATAACAAATAAATGGGCTGAGCTTACAAGGCTACCGAACCCAATGTAAATGGGCTTTGGGCCAGCATTAAGCCAATTTACAAGTGGTTCAGGAGGTTGATAATTTGATGCTAAATCCAAGAAGCAAAAACCCACAACGTCAACCTTGGGTCCCCAATCTGCATGAAAACAACCGTGCATGGGAGTTAAAATACTTAATTCCAACCAGCAACAATCATCTATTTGTTTCTGTGTTAAACACAAAAATGAACAACAAATAAAATAGAGACATAACTTTTATGATAGAGTTGCATGAATGAAAGGAAAACCTTTTGGTTTTGGAACAAGGTGAGGACTCCATATGTAACCATGTGGAATATCAGATTCAGATCCTTGTGTACCACTTAAATAAGTGACTGGTCGAAGCTTCAGCTTTTTCTTCCTTAAATCATTGATCATATCCCTTATACCTAGCCAAAGTAAGGAATCAACGATCTGATATGATAGCTGCAGAATTTATAAACAAGAAATAGTTACTCACAAAGAAAACAAAGTTAACTGAGATAACAAAGGAGATGAAGTTTTCAATAAAAGAAATTAAAATCTTAAAACATTTTTACAAAATGGAGGACTACACCAAGATATTTCAAATTAAGATTAAGAGATGCCGTTTACACATGAAGAGGAACTTACTCGGTAGCCTGCCGGTTGCTTAACACGAGATAATGGATGAGGAAATTCACTGGTTGGCCTGTTAAAAATAAGCAAGCTAACTTTCAATACACTCAAATAGTAAAATGTCCTAAAAAAAAAAAAAAAAAACTCAAATAGTAAAATGTTGGTTCCATGTGGTATGATGACAAGTAGGTCTAGCTGAGCTAGGGAATAGAAACTACGGATACATTTCCAGAATTAAATAAATCACACGAACTTACGTCCATGGCATAGTGAAAAATATATGAATTGGTACTTTTAAGGCCTCTGCAACATGGATATGCCCTGTGACATTAGAAGCATGAGTCAGGATAATGTTTTGTTGAATTCCACATTCCATGCTAAGAATGATTGGAATCCACATTTCAAAAAAAAAAAAGGATAATAAGCAGACAACTAAAGAAAAGCAAAAATTAGTCTACTACATTAAAGATAGAAGGAATGTGATAAAAGCAAGTTGATAATCCCCAAAAAGGGAAAAGGTTGCAGAGACCACCAAACTTAGAACAATGTCTTTTCCAGTAAAAGATTGCATGTTCAAAATAGAATAATATCATCCAACTTAACAAATTAGACATCATTAGTGAGTACATGCAAAAATGTTACAAACTAACATTTCCACCTCTAGGAAGAACCAATGGGAACCATTTAAACACCCAGTATGCTAACGAATCTGATCAGGAATAGGAGTGAGTCACAGAACATAGATCTACTGCGTGATTAGATTTGACCTGATTTGACTCAACCCCAAAGACTTTATCTGTATCATCAATCCACCATCAATCAAAACTAAAAACCAGTGACCAGTCTACCCAACCAACCATTTGGACAGCTAATTCTTTAAGATTTCCCTTAAATTAATTCTATCATGCAGCTATTTATTGGATATAACAATCACGGGATAAAGAATTCATCATGTGCAATGATTCCAAAGAATAGTAATGATAAAGATAATCGAGGAATGAAATCTAACCATATGCTGGGGGGTTAGCAATGATTGCATCTGCTTTAAAGGGAATCCCAGTATCAACATCAGGTTCTTTGCAAGCAGGGAGCAGTGAAAAAATTATTTCCTTCATTTGGTTCCGCTGAGCGGGTATTTCAGAAGGTCCGGACGGCAAAAACCCTTTGTTTTTAACCATGTCTGCCAATAGGGAAACAGAGTACTAAGTGAAGAGTCATTTTGGAAGTCAGCACGACATCAAATTGTAATTAGTTAGAAATACGCACAACCACAATAGATGCAACGAATTAGTATTATTTGGTAACAGTCAATCGAGATGGGAAGAAGAATAATTGTCAAAGAGGTAGTTCACGATTTAGTATATGAAGAACGCACATCCAGCAAGGACTTTGGGGTCACCGCCAAGAGGATAGAATTCCAACCCAGAAGTCAAAACAAACTCTTTGAAATTTGAGTGAGTTGCCAGTCTTACACGATGGCCATAGTCCTGCAATGCTGAAAATTGTTATGGATTCAATAGTGGAATCATTCCTAAACTTCATTGAGAAACTTTACTTAACAGCAACAAATAAATTGTATGAACATATTCGCATAAGATGCATCTTCAAATGGAAGCTCACATTAACCATGAGCAGAAGTCTAAGACCAGACAGATAATCATCAATCAGTTTCACAATCTTTTAGTTAAGTTAATATGAACCAGAATCTTCCTCAACAAATAAAATAAAATAAAATAACATACGGACCAGAATCTAGCAAACAAACCAAGTAATCTAGAGGCATAATACACTGATGTAATATGCTACCAGAGCATAATGGTTTAGGGTGAAGCTACTACAGCTCCAATCACATGCGGTACATGTTTGATAAAATCTAGAGTATCCCCTACACCAGGGAACTCTAAAGTACAAAAGTGTACGCACGTGCACCTTCTAGTCTTGTCATTGGGAAAAATACCTGAGTGTAAGCACAGTAATGGATATACTGGGAGACAAAAGGTCCACATAGCACATAACAGAGAGCATTCAAACCTCAAAATGATTTTTGGTAAACTGATTAGTGATTACTCATTTGTTTCATCAATAATAATAGCCAAACTAAGGCATGGTGATCAAGAAACAAAGTCTCTGCTGAATTCAACAATGTACCATGATAAAATGACAATAAGTTTTCTTTTTTTTAAGTAAATATTAGAATAATCTGTATGAGACATCAATAAACAGGAAGAGAAAATGAAAATGCTCTCTAGCCAAAATAAAATAATCAGTTCGCATCCCCACTTGGAGCAGTGCTGGAAGGAGATGATTTCACTGGAATGACTTTGCAAAAGTAAGAATCCTCAAGGAAAAGCCCGGCTATTGTTGGTGGCAATCATAACAAGACAGCTTGGCAATCATAAAGATCCATTTCCACAAACCTATGGAAGATCATGTATTAACCTTTTATTCTCTTTTGATGTCGATTCATTTTTTCTTTCCTTGGGATGGATGGGTGCCAGTGTTTTCTCTCTTTATTCACTAATGCAGATCAATTTCATCTGCCCTTTCTTCGAAGAAGAAGATGTTCTATTTTAAGGCCACACTACCTTCATAATAAATAAAAATTATTCTGTTTTTCCATTCTAAGAGAAAGCCCTCACTGCAATGCTGTTAAAAGTTTACTATGATTTTGAAAAGGAAATATGAAGAAAGAACTCTTGACAATGTGCTCAAATAACCTAATGGAAAAAAGAAGAGAAAATAGAAGGGGGAAAAAACTCAAGTGGCAATTAAAAATGAAATTGGAGAAATAAAAGCTCCAAAGACAACAATGCAGTACAACATGAGGAAAAGATTCTCAACACCCAAAAAGAGTGACTCAAATACACAAAGAGAACCACGAACCTGCAATTTCTTTCCAATTGCAATAAACGGCTGTACATCACCACGTGTTCCAACAATGAGTATCACAATCTGCATAGGTGGAATATAGTGTAATTCCGTATCATCAAGAGGCAATTCATCAACTTCACCATATGCATTTTCCCTTCTAATATCAGGGACCCGTTGTTCAATATCTCCAGGAACTTCAAATTCTACAGTTCCATCATCTTTTACAGTAGCTATTCTGTTCAACAATTTGAGCTGCAATTTTTAAAATGTTTAAAAAAATTGCACGTATGTAAGTATAATAATCTACAGTAAGATGATCCCCCAAAATTCAGAGGTTTCTCAAAATTACTAGTCTAATAAAATTAAGGATTGCATAAAACAAAGAATCTCAATATACACAATGAGTTTAAACGTAAGCCAACTCTTATATTACTCCGAAATGCTTGCTGACAGTTTTTAGGTGAAAAATGTAAAAGACATCAAGAGCACATCGGAATATGAAACCTAAAGAGAAAAACATCAAGAAGTGAATAAATTTTATATTCCAAGAAGGGCGAGCAGAATTCCAGAATCTACGAGGTTGGCGCCATAACAGCACTTAATTTTCCAGGACATATTGTTCAAGTTTAGAAGAACTCTTTCCTCAGTTTCTTAAAGTCTGCTTAAGTTGCACATCAAATTTAAGCTAACTCAGTTGACAGTGCTGGTTCACTATTTGATGGTTTGAAATCAAAGACCTACAGAGACAATATTTCAGGAAAAAAATGTCCTAAGGAAAACAAGAAAGTTACTTCAGAGCTTCCAGAAAGCTTAAACGATGAGGGGAAAAAAATAAAAAAAATGAGCAACTAGTAAAGAGAAAAAAATGTGATGTATTGTGCACTAGACAACTGATCTTAAGACAGAATAAGTGTCTTAGCTGTTTAGGAAAGAAAAATTGCCACTCCTACTGGAAACAGCCAAAAACAAAATACAAATTTATTTGATTAAGTGCTGCTTTTCCTAGAGCTCCCAGATAGGCATAAGAATAAATATTCATAATACATTAGTTCATTCAAGTTCACCAATATACTACAAATGAATATTGAGTTGTATTTATTGTCACCAAACCTTGTCTATACCTTCTAAATTTTGTATTCGTACGTAACTATCATTAAAATGTGAAGAGATGAAATTGAAATGTAAATCTTACTTAATTTGCCAAGTTCAAAAAAGCATCGCCAACTACCACAGTAACAAACTGCTACACTCTTATGGTTACCAACAGGACAATAAAACCTGAATGGAAGAGAAACATTATCTAAATACAAACTGCCATGTGGTGCTGTAACCTTAACACTAAAAACCCCTATCAGGCCTGGTCTTATCAATGATCAACCTCCGAGTAAAAAAATGAACTACCAACCTATCAGCATCAGCCACTAATATCCTAGTTCAAAAGCTATGTAAAGAAAAACTCACTTCCAGTAAATTTGAAGTATTACCTTCTGTTGCACAGGAATTTTGTCATCAAAAATTTGCGCTGCCTCTTCGGAAAGTATATTACGATGTCTCTGCCTCTCGGTTTTCGATCTCTCCAACCTAATGTTATTTACAGGTGGTTCCGATTTCTCCAAGTTCAGAATCTCTGGTGGCAATGTATTTGCTCTTGAAAAACTACCCCCAGCTGTTCCTGACGCATTAATTGCCATAACTTGCAGTTAGACCAATTGAACAAACGATAACAACTACTCTTAAGGTAAGGAATGAAAAGAAAATAAAGGAACTTCATCTCCACGGAAAATCATACCGAAGAACCTATATCGTAACCTCTCCAATTGCTACCTTAAAGAACATATACAATGTGTGCAGTTCAAATAAACTTGCAAGTACGCATTCCATTATCTCAAGTATTAGAAGAGCAATATAGCAAAGTGAGTAACCGCTCACAGCGGCCAATCGGAGTTCAATTTTCAGATATCTCGGATTCTACGGGTTAACGACGTTCAGCATAGACCTCTATCAGTATAATTCAATTGTTAACACACCTGAGGAATCGCCCCTGCCATTCGAAAATGCAGCAAGAGTGCCACGGTCTACCGCGTCTGCTTCTGCGGCATCAACATTTTGACTACTGTCGACTTCAACCTCCTCCTCATATCTCACGGAGACTTCACTGGAACTTGAAGAAGTGCTCGCCTGATCAACTTTAGGCAGCACGTCCGCCATCGCCTGCTCCGGCGAAGTTTGGCTTTCCTGCAGCTCCTTGGGATCCAGATCTGAGCAGCTTTACAGAATTCTGATGATATCTACGTTACATGTATTTAGTGAATTACAACTCTAAAGTTTGAGATGAAGTACTGAAAGAATTGAAGAATAAGAAAAGGAAAAAAAAAGTAAAAAAAAAAATCAGCACATTCTCGAAAAAGTTGGGAAAGGGTCTGCCCAGATTGTGCGGAGGACACGAATTAAATGCAAGGATGCAAGAAGCAGACCACTGCCTAATCATCAGGGTTATTTTTGGTAATATGCTTTTATATTGGTGGGAATCTATTTCTAATTTCATTATTCTGTTGCACACAGGGCTTGTGTCCTTCCTTCTCTTTTCTCTTGAGCGTTGAAGAAATGAAGGGAAAAAAGTGAAATTTCATTTTGGATTAGATCACAAAGAAGTTACTTTCTTTCTTTTTTTTTTTAAGAAATAAAAAATAAATTCATTAATTTACTATAAATCGTTTAGCAGCGATTGATAAAAGTAAAATACAATCATAAAAACACAACTTACAAACAATCACAATGTCATTGTTGTTGTGTTTTATTACATGGATAAACCTATATTTATTTATTCTATAAAATAAAAATTATACCACGTGCTAGATTTTTAATCCGGTCGAGAAAGTTACTTTTTCTTTCATTGTAAGTCTAAAGATGCAACAAATTTAGCAGTTGAAATAGTTGTTCATTTCTTTTTTGGAACCACCTTAACATTTTTTCTAACTTGAACTTTTTATAAAATTATTACTTGAAAAAAAGGATTTTCGAGTAGGAGGGTTGGTTGGGGTAGTTAGGGAATTAAGATGGGCGATGGTTATTACCAGGAGGTTGAGGGTTTGATTCTCGCTGGGGCTATTCAATTTTTTTTAAAAAAAAAAGATTTTCATCTACATTTTATTACTCTGTCCCGAAAAAATAGTCAACGGTAAGTTTTTATATTTGTATTAAAAATAAAACACATTTCAAAACAAAATATAGACGACTTTTTTTCTGGGACGGAAGGAATATAGTTTTTGTTAGTTGTTCATGTATATATTTTGTTTCTCCCTTTTTATAGTTCCCGCGCGGGGCAATCAATCAATATATCCCTTTTACCCTATTAGAGCAGAAAACATGAATCTTATGTGTCAACTACGTATGCATCTGTTTTGGCTTCAATGCACCATATTTCAGATTTCATGAGTTTTTTTGCCACGTGTAAGTCTTTTTTAATTGAAAGCTATATAATTTTTTTTTAAAAAAAAAAACACGCATGTTTTACTACAAATAAGGATCAGTTACATTTCAAACGAATGGATATATTAATTCAAATTCAAATGTCCAATCGTATAGTTTTGCAGGTTTAATATAAACAAAAAAATAAAAATACCTAAATCCAGCAATTAAGAATAATGCCTTATAAACTAATTATTTATTATTCCCTTATAACCTCATATTTATAGGTATATTTTTTAAGCCCCACCCATAGCATAAATGATATATACGCCAAATTAATTTCTCAAAAAATAGTTATTCAATTAGATTTTAATAAAATAGTAATTTAAAAGGGGCGCCCGGGCATCTGCCTGGGCCAAACATCTAGTATCTTATTAAAACAGAAGTCCGAGGGAAAAAATGATGAAGTGTCGTGCTATGATTAAAAAATTTTTTTCCAACCCACATTAAGTCAAAATTGTGTCATTTTGATTAAAAAAAAAAAGACTTTAACCATATACATAAAAAAAAATCATATAAAAATTATTTTATTTTATTATGTGTGAGAGAGAAATTTGAATTATGTTTCACGCTCTAATTCAACATTTTCTTGCCATAAAGGAAAAAAACAATGTCCTATATAAAAAAAAAAATTATTGAAACTTCTCGGGTAAAATACCAAAACAATCTAACAAAAATATTTTCTTACATTCAACTCAATCACTCTAATACCAATCTCATTAAAAAATATTAAAATTTCACAAGTAAAATCATGAGGAAGAAATTAAGTAATATATTTTGCTTATATTCAAACTCAATCCCTCTAACACCAATTTTATTAAAAATACATTGAAATATCACGGGTAAAGTAATGAGAAAAATCTAAGTAAAATATTTTCTTAAATTCAAACTTAGACAAATTTTAATTATAATAGTGTTAATACCACTTAATTTTTACGTTGTCTTTTTTAATTTATTTTTTACTGTTGAATTATTTTTGTATCACCCGTTTTTTCTTTAGATTATATTTCATAATCAACCATTAATCGAGGACGTGACATTTTTTCGTAAATAATAATTGATTTAATAATACATTTTAATATATTTTGTGCAGTACACGTGAGAGAACCTAGTTTAGTATAAATGAACTCACAATTCTTTAAAGAAACATTTGTTTAACCTACATAATAAAACAATTAGCAGAGTCGTATAATTGATAGCGAAATTGGCTAAGGTTGGAACAGTTAAAAATTTTAAGAAAATTGGCAAAGGTCGCCTTAAGTTGTGTTTAAATTAATTATAAACTTACCAAGGACAAATCATCCGTTGTAGCACTGGTTATTCTTGATTACATAGAGAATCCCGGGTTCGATTCCTGGGCAAGCACTGGTGTATTCTTCATGTTAAAGAAACCGGGTTCGAACCCCGGCAACATCTCTTTTGCCTTTTTTTTTTTTTTGGGGGGTACAAATTTTAGGAAAATTTGACAAAGGTTACTCGCCTTAAGTTTTTACTAAATTAAATTAATGATGAACTCACTAATAACAAAAATCATCGGGAAATTTATTTTTAAAGAAGGAGATTGGCAGATTAAAGTTACTTCTCCTAAATTTGTGGTTAAATTGACCAAACTCACTAAATAACACAAATCATCACAGCGGAGATATTTTGTTTTTATTATTTTTGTCGTGTAGACACATTAAAGGAGATTTGCTAAGATTACAAGGAGGAGATTGGCTAAGTTTACAAAAAACAGTCCGTCTGTCTCTTAGCTAATCTATTTCACTGTTCTCATTTATACTAATCTACAACTAAATTCTCTACTTGTAAACCATAGAATAATAAAAATAAATATTCACTAACCTACTTATTCTATTTTGCAAGTTTCTTAGGTTTTTTTTCATTATACTCCAATCTCCCTACATTGATCCTTTTTTGAAGACAGTCTATACTGATCCTTTGTTCTTTTGTACATACAAAATATTTTCTATTGTACTCCCTTTGCCCCAAAATTATTGTCCAGTTTGAGATTTCACTTTTAGTACAATTTGAACTAAAAATGAAAATCCAAACTGGACAATAATTATGGGACGGAGGGAGTATCTCTCAATGTTCAAAAACTCAAAACCTTAAAATCCCAATATTGAAATTAATGAATTTGCTAGATATGCAGCAGTTTCTTAATAAAATACAACTCGGTTGCACTTAAGATTTGGTCATATCTGAATGGGAAAAAAAAAAACAAACGTAAACATACAAAATACGACTCTTTTTTTAGTGTAGGATAATAATAGAGACCAACATTTAGGGATGGATTGTGTAAAATTAAACTTTATTCAAACAGTTAGCCATCTATATGTGCTATCAGCTGGACCACAAAAATAATTGTTATTGACAAAATACTTCACAGAATGCATAGACATTGTATGATGATGCATGTGCTATGATGGATTTTTGCAAGTCCTGGGAATACGTCTGCCACTAAAATCAAACAAATATTATGAACAAACAATAAGTCAACAATCATTCGTTTTCTTTTCAGACTGACGTGTTGATTTATGGATTAGCATTGTGACATTGTCCATGAACAAAAGTTATCCCGCCAATATACATAAATTCGGAACTCAATTTCCGAGTATCAAATTCGTTGCTGAAATTGCAAACTACTAATGTAACATCTTCATCCACTGTCTGCAAATTATCAGAAAATGGTTCTCGTCTGAAAGAGACATGCAGATAAAGTGGCTGAGACTCGTAAAGAATTTGGTGTTTAAAAACTTCAGAAAGGACTTTCAGAGGTTTAATGCATTAATTCCTCTTTCTTTCATACAGTAGTGATGGAAAACAAAGCAAAAAAGCCTTCTTTTCTCTTCTTGCAATTCAATTTTTGCCAATGGGTCGTCTTATCTTGTTGTATAGCCAGCGGGGAAAAAGAAAAAGATTATGTACCAATTGATAACATTCTGTTGAGGTGTGGAGCTCCTCCTAAAACTTCCGACACCGATGGCCGGACATGGTATTCCGATGTTGGTTCAAATTTCACTTCGGCCACGGATAGTTCATCCACCGTTTCCCGGGCTAATGTGCAAGACCCCTCTGTTCCTGAGGTCCCTTATATGCACGCTCGGATCTTCCACTGCCAATACACGTATCGATTTCCGGTGACTCCCGGCAGAATATTCATCCGATTGTACTTTTACCCGGGACCTTACACCGGCCTGAATCCCTCCGACGCCATATTTTCGGTGACTGCCGGATCATACACACTTCTGAAGAACTTCAGCGCAGCACAGACGGCTAAAGCATTGGAAATCAGCTACATTACGAAGGAATTTTCCGTTAATGTGCATTTCCAGGCGCTAAATCTGACATTCAGGCCTAACCCGTTTGGCGTAAAGAACAACTCGTACGGTTTCGTCAATGGAATTGAGATAGTTTCTCATCCTGATATTTACAACACCGAAAATGGCACCGGGTCCTTTGTTGGTCGTTCGGTGCCGTTTGTCATTGACAACAGGACCGCAATGGAGAATATTTACCGGCTAAATGTGGGAGGAAATTTTATATCGCCGGCCGATGACACGGGTCTTTTCCGGTCATGGCAGGTCGATTCAAGTTACATCTTCGGAGCAGCCTCTGGGGCTTATGGCAAAGTTCATCCAAATGTGACAATCACTTTTCCTCCAGGAACACCGTCTTATTTGGCCCCGATTGATGTCTACGCAACTTTTAGATCAATGGGTCCGACTCCTGCGGTGAATTGAAACTTCAACCTGACATGGATATTCCCTGTGGATTCAGGATTCTATTACCTGATCAGGCTGCATTTCTGTCAGGGCTCAAACGACGTTGTCGAAAACGAAGAAATTTTTGAGATCTTCCTCAATAATCAGACTGCTGAGAGAAGACTGGATGTCGTATTATTTGGAGCAGGAAGAGTTGGAGTCGCTTAGCATAAAGATTATGTAGTTTATGTTGCGCCAATTCATGGCCTCCCGCAGCAAGATTTATTTGTTGCTCTCCATCCGATCACCACTGATGCATTCCTGAATGGACTTGAGATTTTCAAACTAAATGATTCTACTGGAAATCTCGGGGGTCCTAATCCTGTTCCAGCTCCTCTTCTGGAAATTCCGCCACAACACCTGAAATCAATTTGTTCTTCTTGTACAGGCCATTCAAAGATTCAGAAAAGACTAATGATTGGAATTGGAAGTGCGATATTGTTTGCTGTAATCCTTTCGGGTTTCCTAGTTTTTGGTGGTCTAATCATTTATCGTCGCCGGAGGATCCACAAAACCAATGATCATCTGCCAGTTTTCTCAAAACATAAGCCCTGCCGCCAATTTTCATTAGCTGAAATCAAATCCGCCACCAATGACTTCGACGAGGCGCTCGTTACCGGGATGGGAGGATTTGGCAGAGTTTACAAAGGTGAAATTGACAATGGCAGCAAAACCGTGGCAATCAAACGTGGGAATTCACTTTCCAGACAGCGCGAAAAAGAATTTCAAAACGAGATTGATATACTCTCCAATCTCCGCCACCGCCATCTCGTTTCCCTGATCGGGTATTGTAAAGAAAACGGCGAAATGATCCTTGTTTACGATTACATGGCAAACGGAACCCTCCGGGAGCATCTGTATAAAACAGAGAAGCCTCCCCTGCCTTGGAAACAGAGGCTGGAGATCGTGGTTGGCGCGGCTCGCGGATTGCACTACCTCCACACCGGAGCAAAACACGCAATCGTCCACCGGGATGTGAAAACCACAAACATTCTCCTGGATGAGAAATGGGTTGCAAAGGTTTCCGATTTCGGGTTATCGAAAACAGCTCCTCCGCTGGACCATTCCCATGTAACCACCAATGTGAAGGGCACATTCGGGTACTTAGATCCTGAATACTGTTAAATAAATGAAAGAAAGAAATGAGCTCATGTTCCATAGTCCCATATGGATGGATGAAGACTCTTGAACATAAAATATATATCTTATGTGCTACTCTCCTCGTTACCAATTGGTTTTGAGGTGGAACCACATGTGGGATTATATGGGCCTTCAAGATGGTATTAGAGCGGGTTTTAATCCGCGGACCTGTAAGACATGTGGGGCGAGGTGGACTAACCCAGATTGGGTTTTGAAACTTTGGTGAACCCACGAAAGAAATTCGGGGTTTGACTTTGAACTTTGACTGGCCCGGCAGGTGACGGTTTATCCGGGAAGATAACCGATCGCAGGACTGAAAAAAAACAAAAAAAAACATAAAATTACCCGTTCAAGCCCATTGGGCTTGAGAGGGACGTGTTAAATAAATGAAAGAAAGAAATGACCTCATCTTCCATAGTCCCACATGGATGGATGAAGACTCTTGAACACAAAATATATATCTCATGTGCTACTCCCCTCATTACCAATTGGTTTTGAGGTGGAACCACACGTGGGATTATACGGGCCTTCAAGAAATACTTCATGTGGAGACAGCTCACGACGAGATCCGATGTGTATTCATTCGGGGTTGTCCTGTTTGAGATTCTGTGTGCTTGCCCCGCTGTTGACATGAACTCCGACGAGGAAATCGGGTTGGCGGGTTGGGCGGCGGAAAGCTACGAAAAGGGCGATCTTCATCAGATTATGGATCCTTATCTAAAGGGGAAAATTGCGCCGGAATGTTTCTTGAAGTTTGCGGAGACGGCGGTTAGGTGTGTGGCTGAAGTTGGGATTTCCAGGCCTTCCATGGGAGATGTGCTTAGAAACTTGGAGTTGGCATTGCAATTACAAGTGACTGCAGAAGAAGCTATTGGTAATGCTTCTGGCCATGGGGTTGAACAAGAGGAACTGGAGGCCAGACTGATCCAAATGCCTCACAAACCATGGTGAAGTCTTATTATGATTTGATTGATTTCCAGTTGGTTAGTAAAAGGATTAAACAGCCTTGTTACGTGTTACTTGTTCGCATTAAAATAAAGTGTAAAGAAAACAGACGTAAGAAAGTTGCTTCCTGTCAAAGACTGCATATCTGATGGAAACACATACAGAGTGTTGGCTTGTGCTTTTTTTGTTCTCTGTATTCTGTATCTATAATTCCACTAATTATAATTAGTTTTTTTTTTCCCTGGATTACTTATTTGTATTCCTTGTCACGTTTGTATTATGTGTATCTTATCTGTAAAACAATGTAATTTTGTTTGTATTAGTCAGTTATTCTTCGTCTTCTTTTTATAAATAGCATCAGAGTTAGCACATACTACAAGCCCGCATTCCGAGTACGTATGGATCATGGATGGGTATTGTTTTTTGAGAGATCAAAATATGTCGAAAAAGGAAGTCAAACCATGATTACTTTGATTTGATCCAATGACTGTGTTGTTGGTACGTTATTATTTCCTTTGAATGGAATAAACTATAAAACTTCCCTCTTTTCTTGTTGAAGTAAATTCTCGTCAAGCAACCAAACATCCGGAAGAAGTTGCCTGTCTCACTAATACCCAGTCAATGAAGACTTCAACAAACTACTCCTTATTTCCTAAAAGAATAGTCGCACATAAAATTTCCATATTTATAATAGTTTTAATACAAATTTCAAAATTCAATCTACACTATTTTTTAAAAAAATATATATATAATAAAAATTATCAGAACTATGAAAAAGGAAAGAATAAAGAATTTTATATCCAGCTAAAATAATTATCTTATTTATTGTATGAAAAAAAAAAATTTCTAAGGAATCATTCTAGGAGAGAGAACTCCATTATCATCTGTCGTAACAAATGATTGAATAACGCCATAGGGAAAAAAATAATAAAATTTCACGAGTATTACTATATACCTAACAATCTAACATTATAATACGCATGCAACCCTTTCCACATCACAACTACTACATTGCCATTAAATTATTAATAATTATGTATGTATTGAAAACTTCTACCAAATTTGTAGGAAAGATGAACATTGCTACATCTCTATAGAAAATTCAGTTTCTCAAGTTTGAAACGAAAGGAAGTCTACAAATCTCTGAAGGTGGGAAAATCACACCACAATTCTTCTTCTGCATCTTCAACCTGTCCATGTAGTACAAAATACTGAAATAGCCCACATTTCACAAACAAGAATCTCCGTCCAGACTCCAACCAGTCTCAAAACTTTCACTATCCGCTTTCCGTTCCATCCCACGGGAAAATTCTCCGTCCAATTTGTAGTGTATTACTAGTATTAAATTAGTCAAATCCGACTTATATGGGAGATTATATTTGAGTGTATGACAGTTTAGAAATAGTACGAGTATCTTATGGTTCCAATGGAAAAAAAAAGAAGAAGGGAAACACAAATAATTACAACACATTAATTAATTCACATTTAAGTATGCTTTGCAAAACAGGGTGTCAAAAAAAAAAAAGAGTTTTGGACTTGAAGAAAAAACAGAAGATTCCTGAATTTATCAATTGCCCAACTGCTAGTTCCTAACATTAACATGGCGGCCTAAAAGGAAAAAGATTTGAGTCTAAAATCTGGGAAACGTCACTATCCGAATCCTATATCAAAGTTACAGCTTTCCACTAAATTTCCACAGGAAACATGCCTCGCCCACACATCACCGATCAACGTTGTTCACGTTCTTTTCGCAATTTCTCAATGAATTGCCAACTTTTTGGGCGGTAAAGTGACGTCTTTCCACTAGCAATTCAGATGAAACTAATATACGTTAATTGCGTCCTCTGACCCAAAATGAAATTATACCATCAGAACATTAAGGCTTTGTTTGTTTCCTCTTTTTGTTGGTTTTTTCAATATTTAATATTAATAACTGTTTCATTCCATCACACCTTTTTACGATTTCAATACATTTTTTTATATTCTCAATATAAAAAATATCTAAAAACACATACTAAAAAAACGAAACAAAAGTATCATCGTGGACACAAAATAAAAAGGATCTATTTTTTTGTTTCAAAAAAAGGATCCATTTTTATATACTAAAAAGTTCCTACTGAATTTCGGCTGAATGGGTAAACAAATACTATGAAATTGCATGTGTACATTTTAAATAAATATTTCACCCACTGCAAACAGACATTCGGTAGTTAGTTAAAACTTAAATTAGTGAGAAAAGTATAGGAAAGAAGGGCTGCCGGGGAATCTGTGGTAGGTAAAGTCATTTCCTGAAAGTCAAGGTTGAATCTCAAAAGACCTTTTACACCCTTTTAAAAGATTATTAATAGCTTCCACTTATAAAAGACTCATAGTAACATTTGATCCTGGTACTGAAAGAAAAAATATCAGGAAGTTGAACAGTGGCTTAGTCGATCAGAAGAAACTTTGAAAGGGATGGAGAAAGCCATTTTCAGGCAAAAGGTTCTTCGGGAACACCTTCAACCAACTTCCACTTGTTTCTCTCAGACCCTCCAATCTTCTTCAATCTCTGTAAGTTGCAGCGTTAGTTAAGCAGCGGTTCTCTCTTTACCATTGATTTTGATGTTGAAATCTCTTCCAGTTAGAAATCTTTACTGGGTTTCGAAAATTTGTAAGTTGGGTTGGTAGGAATGGACGTTCTACGTACTAAACTTGAGTTAATTGAGTTATTGCCTTGATTGAAGATGACCAAGAAGTTGTACGCTCTTTCTTTTTTGGATTGATCTAAATCTATCATGTTGTAGTAATATCCTCTTTCCACTGTTGTTGGAGCACAAAAGGTTGTTTTTTTGGTCAATGACAAGTTATTACATCCGGTTATGCTGGGCCGATCAACAATTATTTTCTTCTTAATTGAATTTGCTAATTTGATCCAAGATTGTGAAACTTTGGTAGTGAGCACGTTTGCTCCAGATGTAAAATTTTTCTCCTTTTCCGGATAATGTTCTTCTAGCTCTACGTTGTAGTTTATGCATTCCCTTTATTGTTGTGGAGTTCTAAGTTGGTATTTTGAAGTTCCCATAAGGGCATTAAATGACTTTATAGGTAGTTTCATGGTGAAAGACATATTATGGATTTGGTTCTCATTCTAAAAATGGTAAATTCTTTTGCTGCCTCAGCCTTCAGCTTGTGCAGCTGGGGATAGCGCTGCTTATCACAGAACAGCTGCCTTTGGAGATGATGTAGTCATTGTGGCGTAAGTTGTTCTTATCATTCTATTTCTGTTTTCTATCATGTGTCAGTTGGACCCTGAACTTTGCATCTTTTGCGCAAACATTTTTTGTTTTCTGCAGGGCTTATCGGACTGCTATTTGCAAATCAAAACGCGGGGGCTTCAAGGATACTCAGCCGGATGATTTACTTGCTCCGGTTCTGAAGGTCTGTAAGGCTATCTCAAAAATGTGGAAATTGTTTTATATTTATTTTCTTCTTTTCCATTTTTCTTTATAATAAAATTTTAGAAATTAACAGCAAAGGTTTGCAAATACATTGCTCTAGATTGAGAAAGGTGTGAGTATTGAAACAACTCATGAGTAGTATTTTGCGTATTTTGAATTCGTTATCCTTTTATAGAACTTTTGATTGCAGAGTATCTCGTGAGTCTAGTATCTTTTTCTGTATGCAGTTAGCGTTAATCGTCTCTGATGCCTGTGTTTCACTCTTTCCAGGCATTGATTGATAAAACAAATATTAACCCAAGTGAAGTGGGAGATATAGTAGTGGGTACAGTGTTAGCTCCAGGTTCACAGAGAGGTATTGTATGCAGGATGGCGGCATTCTATGCTGGTTTTCCTGGTAGGTTGTTCCCCTCTCTCATTTTATTTTTCATATCAGAGACAGAAGCATGATCCTATGCATTGTTAGCCTGCATACGAGACTACACACAAAAAGTATATCCCCGGTGGATGATTTAACATATTTTTGGACTCCATCCTGTGACAAATGATTAAGTTCTTCCTCCTACAGAAACTGTGCCCCTCAGAACTGTCAACAGGCAATGTTCTTCAGGCCTTCAGGCCGTTGCGGATGTAGCTGCTGGCATTAAAGTTGGTTTCTATGATATAGGTAACTGAATGTCTGTTGACACGGGATCCGGGCTGGCTTCTTTTGTTACTAAATGTATTTATATCCTGTGCAGGAATTGCAGCTGGATTAGAGTCAATGTCATTTGATTACGGCCTTGCGCCAGTACAGCAGCCTAATCCTAGAGTATGCTCAATCTTTACATTCTTCTTGATCCCTTTGCTTTGATATTTTGATTTGTAGATGATATTCTAAAGCGGAGAGGTTTGTTACTAGGCTGAATCTTTCCCACAAGCTCGTGACTGTCTTCTGCCTATGGGGATGACTTCTGAAAATGTTGCAGAACGATATGGGGTGACACGGCAAGAACAGGACCAGGCTGCTGTGAGTAATTAATCAATCATCTTTGTCTAAGAAAATGTTTTATGCCTTCAATCAGAAAAGTTTTAACTCCCGAGGTTTGCGTTAATAGGTTTTGTCCCACAAGAATGCTGCTGCAGCATCTGCATCTGGGAAATTTAAAGATGAAATTGTTCCAGTGCTTACTAAGGTACAGCTAGAAATCTTGACAGCAATCCTGTCCGAAAACATATTTAAAGTAAAAACAAGAAAACAGCAGAATTATACAAATGTTCATCCTTTTGCATTCATGTATAATTCTTTTTTTTTTTTCTTTAATAACTCCTTTCTGAGTCAAATTACTCTTCAAGATCACTGATCCAAAGACCGGAGAGACAAAGGAGATAACTGTGTCAGTTGATGATGGAATTCGACCAAGCACAAATTTGGCAGATCTGGCAAAGCTAAAACCTGCATTCAAGAAAAATGGAACTACAACTGCTGGTGCTTAAAGTTCTTGCTTCTATTCAATGCCAATGTTTCAGCCTGCATGCTTTCATTATTTGTGTTAGGTCCTTTTAACCAAGTATTTTGACCTGATTTTAGGGACTTCTAGTCAGATAAGTGATGGTGCTGGAGCAGTTCTTCTCATGAAGAGGAGCCTAGCATTGCAAAAGGGACTTCCAATTCTTGGTACTTTCAGGTAATGCATCTCTGAAAGCATGTTTACAGTATGTCAGAAAAGAGACCTCCTATTACTTCTTGAATTCATTATTTTCCTCTTTATGATATGATTATCTGGCGTGTACCACATGCCAACCTCTGCACTTTACTTCTCTACATCAAAACTCTTGATGAATTTATCCAATCTCACTTGTATGAACTTCCACATTAGATTCAAAAGTAGTGTGTTATTCATGAACAAAACAAATATGGATGGGTGGATACAGTGAACAAGTATTTCATCAATTAACGTATTCACAGGGATTGTGTTGCTCAAGGAAGAAGTGTTTACTTTTTGTTCCATCTGAATGTCTGTGATCATTTCCCAAATGTTACATTCCGGCGCTAAGAAGACAATATAAGCATTGCTTATAACATGTTGTACAGGCCTATTTATTTATTAGGGTATCAGGAAAGTAGCTTAGTGGAGCATGCCTACAGTGTCTCAAAGAATAACCTAAAGTGTTTCTTCTGTAGGAGTTTTTCTGTTGTTGGTGTGGATCCAGCTGTGATGGGAATTGGTCCAGCAGTTGCAATCCCTGCTGCAGTCAAGGCTGCTGGTCTTGAAGTTAATGATATTGATTTGTTTGAAATAAATGAGGTGCTTTTTGTAGCTGATCGTTCACTAGGCTTGTACTTTTTTATTTTTCAATTTTGCATTTTCTTAATTTGGTTGTATTTGGCAGGCATTTGCATCACAATATGTATATTCCTGCAAGAAACTTGGGCTCGACCCTGAAAAAGTCAATGTTAATGGAGGAGCAATGGCTCTTGGACATCCTCTGGGAGCAACAGGTACACTTGTATTATACCACTAATTTGTAAGCCTTAATCCATATTCATAATTTACAAAACACTTGTATTCCCCCACTAATTTTTGAGGCGACTTCTGCTGTATTTTCATCTCTGCTAGGTGCTCGTTGTGTTGCCACATTACTGCATGAAATGAAGCGCCGGGGCAAGGACTGTCGTTTTGGTGTGGTTTCTATGTGCATAGGTAACTGCTTTCTCCATAATGGATACGCACAAATTCTAAATGCCAATTACTAATGAGATGGGTTACACTGTTACGCTTGCTCGTGATAAACTAACTGGCTTTTTCTTCTAACATAAATAGGCTCTGGGATGGGAGCTGCTGGTGTCTTTGAAAGAGGGGATTCTGCAGATGATCTCTGCAATGCTCGCCCTTGCAACAATGTTTTCCTGTCCAAGGATGTCAAGTGAACATCTCTTTAATGTTCCCGGCTTTTACCACACATATTCCAATGGTAAAACAGTAGCAAATTTCTTTTCTGAGATGTGAAAGAGTTTAAGTAACAGAATCAAGTCTGTAATCTGTACGTTCAGAACATATTCATAAATATATATGGTGTTGAAATTTCCACTCAACGCTCACCTTTCAAGTTCATTCAGACAAATTATTCTGCAGGCCTGATTTGTTATCAAGTTAATTATTCTAAGGTTGAGATTGAAATCTCGGAGTGTTAGGTCCAGTTTTAAGCTGCGACTTTCATCAAAAAAGCAAAAAAAAAACCGAGTACGTGAAACATGAATTGCAATATTAAAAAATATGTCAGAAGTGGGATTTGAACCCACGCCCTCTCACGAGGACCAGAACTTGAGTCTGGCGCCTTAGACCACTCGGCCATCCTGACTACATTGTGTTTGCTTGCAAACCTTATTATTAGTTATTACCGTTCTCATTTATATAGAAACAAAAATAGTTATTGAGTATTTCTTTTTTCTTATTTTGCTTTCTGAAGAATTCTAACTGAAACATCCAGTCAAAATATGATCAATCAAAATTAGGCACATCCTACTATCCTAGTAATCATGTTGAGTCCCTATCCAGTGCACCCGGGTATACCGTATACCCCCAATCACACGCGCAACACGCGCTCAACTGTTTTTACATTTACATTAAATGCACACAGAAAATTTTTTTCATCCATTTTATCCTCACGCATAAACACACACAAACACACAGTCGACGGAAACTCTCCATTTTAGGGCAAATACAAAATTGACCACCACCACAAAATTACACAAAATCGACGGAAAATCTATGTTGGAAGACGATTTTGATAACTTCATCTTCTCCTGCGTTTTTTCCTTTTGTCAGTTTGTTCTTTCACAAACCCACACACACACACACAGACGACGGTGAGAAACCCAAGCTCCGGCCATCTCAAGCTCTCCTTCATCTATACATGCTTCACTGGTAAGTATATTACTCCGGGATCCTATTTTTTTGATTATCCAGCAATATCGTGTGTGTATCCACTAGATCTGAACTATTTATCCATGGTTTCCTCCGTATGCTATGTGATCGTTGTCCATGCCATAATCTCTAGTTATCCATCTATTTCATACTGACATTTGTTATCTACCTATTTCATTCTGGTTATCCACAAGTTGTAAAGTGGTTATCCAGAAGTTGTAAAGTGGTTATCCACAAATTGTAAACTGGTTATTCATGCTTTTTTTACATTTTATTCTATATGGCATGGACAAACTGAACTGGTTATCCATGTTTTTGTGTTTTTTTGTTACTGGTTTAGGGTTTAGGGTTTAGGGGTGCTTGTCCAAACTTTGTTTTTGGTTATACATCCATTTAATAATTGTTATCCGCATGGTGTAAACTGGTTATCCATTGTTTTGTTTTTAGATGTGCTTTTATGTGGCTACGTCCATACATTATTTGCTGGTTATCCACCCATTTCATACTGGTTATCCACAAGTGGTAAACTGGTTATCCACAAGTTGTAAACTGGTTATCCATGCTTTTTTTACATTTGATTTTATATGGCATGGACAAACTGAACTAGTTATCCACTATATATCTGAACTGGTTATCCAAGTTTTCCTGCGTGTGTGCTATGGGGTGCTTGTCCAAACTTTGTTTCTGGTTATCCACCCATTTTAACTTGGTTATCCGCAGTGAGTAAACTGGTTATCCATTGTTTTTTTAGATGTGTTTTTATCTGGCTACATGTCCATACTATATTAGCTGGTTATCCACCTATTTCATACTAGTTACTCCTTTTTTGATTACTACTCCTTTTCATATCCTGCTATTTTGTCCAATGACTTCTTACTGATTGTGCAATGCCAACAGTGCCCTAAAGGAGGCTAGAACAAAATATAGGCACGAGTGGATCAGCGCAAGCCACGACCTCAACTGCAACCCAGACAGATCACCGGATCCTGAACCAGAGAAAATAATGGAGCTCCCTGAAGGAACACTGACCATATTTAAAAAACAAAAATCAACCCAAGAAGAACAAGAAGAACAGTCCCCTATACAAACTCCAAGGCCCCACAACTTGTGGAGGAAACCAAAGAGGAAGAAGAACACACCGACATGAAATCCAAAGCAACTTGTGGTTGCTGATGACAACGATGATAAAAAGCCCAAAAAGAAAAGAACGAAACCTGAGAACAACAAACTAATGATTGGTCAAGATCCACAGCCAATCAGTTCTGAAGATTCTGTCAAGAAATTTGAGACAAGGATGACACCGAACCATCTCTTCCAACTCATCACTGAAATCAATAAACCAACAGATCTTAAGGAAGAGCCAGATGCGGTAGATTATCGCCAACTACAAAGGCAGGCTATCAGAGATATGGGATTTAGTGCCTTGCTGGATCTCAAAATAAAAATATTCCAACAGCCTTATGTAATTTTCTGGCAAACAATTTCCAGACCGGTGCAAGACAAGTCCCATTGAATGGGAACAATGTACTAGATATCAAACAGGAAGATGTTGTTGCTGTACTTGATCTTCCTCATGGACCCAAACCAGTGGAAGAATTCAAACAGAATGATCCCTCTATAACGGACCACGCTGAGATGGTGGATGCATTCAAGAAAAGAATGGGATACAGTAATAAATTCCTGCCAACGAGATCCACGGCGGCACAATTAATTGCTGGTCGAAAAGATTTTGGTGATGACTTCAAACGAGATTTCGTTGTCTTCGTTGTGAGCACATCCTTACATGGAAACACCACTTCCAGGATCACAATGAACATCCTAAAGTCCCTCGTGAACATCAATGAAGTGACGCAATACAATTGGTGTCAATATGTGATTGATGCACTGGTGAAAGGATGCAAAAGTCACCACGATGGGAAACCATTCACCGGACCAATCACTTTTTTCCTGGTACATACCATATCCGTACAAATTTTACTAGTTATCCGTATTGCTTGCAATGTTTATCCAATTTGCTTGTACTTGTCTGATGTGATTGTACTTGTCATCCAACTAATTTGTACTGCTTATCCAACCCCTTTTCTCCCTTTAAATGGTTATCCATTGTGTTCCTGCCGATTATCCAGCCTATTTGAACTTATTATCCACTTCATTTGAACTGGTTATCCAATCTGTCTAATTTGTACTGCTTGTACTGATATCATTAACACCAACTTTTTTTTTTGTTAGTTGTGCTACCTTGACAAGTGTGAGTATGAGAGAGCACATCCGAGGTCATTCCCTGTGATCAAATCTTGGGATCAAAAGATGCTGGACGACAGAATAAGACTTCAGGGAAGCAATTTCACAGATATCCAGACACTTGAACATCTCAAGAAACCGTCCTCAGCAGCATCCCGAGATGAACAACCAGAGGCTGAATCACAGGAGGATACACAGGGAAACCCTAACACACAGCAAGTCTATGTACTGTTCTATCATTTTTTTCAGATCAAACTTACGTATCCAACCTAGCATCTCCACATTCCACTAACTACATTCACTTTTGCAGGACCTTGCTGCTCTTTATGAAAAATTCTACCAATTGATTATCACGATGAGCAAAACTGTTTTAGACATTCGTGAGAAAGAAATGGAGTTAAAAATCGAACCAGGTGAACAAGCAATGCAAACAATCAAGATCCTAACAGATGCAATGGTGTCGATGAGTAGAAAGATGCCTCCATCTTCAGGTAGAACGCAACAGGAACAAGAGCAGTAGCAAGACCAGCAAGACCTCCAGGATGCACAGATTTGTGAATTGTGCGAGGTGGCATGGAAGTCCGCTGAAAGCAGATTTGCAACAATCATAGAACAGCTGCAACGACAAGTAGCTGACCAACAACAACAACAACAACAACATCAACAAACTGATGACAACACTGTACAAGCTCCAATTAATCCCACAAATTTTCAAGACATTGAAATTGACAAAACACAGGGACTGGAGCAATTGAGCCAGACAAATGATGAGGCTTCTCTTGTAGTGGGGAAATCCGTGCCTACTTCAAAAGAAGTGGTGGTTGATGAACAACAAACTCAACCACAAGGGGCACAGGGACTGGATCAATTGAGCCAAACAAATGATGAGAATTCTCTTCCAGTGGGGAAATCCGTGCCTACTTCAAAAGAAGTGGTGGTTGATGAACAACAAACTCAACCACAAGGTAATGAATATTTTTTTAATGAAACAAATACTTTTCTGATGTGATTGTACTTGTCATCCAACTAATTTGTACTGCTTATCCAACCCCTTTTTTTCTCTTTAAATGGTTATCCATTGTATTCCTGCCGATTATCCAGCCTATTTGAACTGGTTATCCACTTCATTTGAGCTGGTTATCCAATCTGTCTAATTTGTACTGCTTATCCAACCCCTTTTTTTCCTTTAAATGGTTATCCATTGTGTTCCAGCCCATTATCCATCCTATTTGAGCTGATTATCCAATTCGTTTGAACTGGTTATCCAATGTGTCTAATATATATGTATGTTCGTATTGATTATCCAACATTCCAACTTTGTACTGAAGAACATGCAACAAATATCTCCATAATAGAAAAGAAGAGATCCCATCAAGATTCCACCGGCCGGGATTCAGGTGTGACATCCACCTATACCAAAAGGTCGAGAAGCACTGGTACCAGGAAAAGGAAAGTATTCAAAGACCCAACTATCCCACACTTTAACCTGGGTATCTTTTTCAGTTAGGAAGACAATTACGATACAACCCAGGAGAAGAACACTCAGGAAGATATCACAGGAAGTGTTGATTTGGATAAAGATGTTAATGAGACTATAGAAGCAGAAGAATATCCAGTACCATCTGCACTCGACGAAACAAAGAATCCCACTCCTTCCATCGATGAAATCATAAGAAGGGCCAGTGCACCAGCTTTAGAATCATTAAGTGATACCAAAAAACTAGAGATGATTGCGGCTGTTGCAGAACAAGTTGAGAAAAACCCAAAGGTGGTTGAAGCAGTCCCTTTAAGCATAATTCCACGCGATTGGAATATTACTTCTACCACGGGTGGTCTACTCATGCTGGACAAAAATGAGTGTACCATGCCACCGCCTGCAATCTCAAAGAAAGCTGATGTACTTGATGAAAGGTTAACAAAGACAGTGGAAAAGTAAGTTTGATCCACTGTGACTCCTCACTACAAAATAGAAAGAAGAATTTACATACTAACTCTCTTTTGTTTTGTCCTAGGATCCTCAATGAAAAACCTAAGAGGAGAAATCCACCAAGGGTCCACCGGTTGCCCGAACGGTTCAGGTCGCCGTTTATGCTGTAGAAGAAAAACAAGAAAAAATTCATACAGTGGACATAGGAGAAGAAGAAAATGACGCAAGAAGAAGCCTTGTTGATAGACTTCGCTCTCTTGCAGAGACAAGAAGAAATAGTTAAATCAGGGTAAAAGTCATCATTCTTACCCGTGGGATAAAAAACTTACCAGTTTTCCAACTATTTGTCTATTTGACTACTTTTTCTATGCAGGAATTTCTTGTTTGAATTTGGAAAAATCGTTTGGGCAGACAAGATAGCATTCTATTCCATGGGGGAAGGGACATGGATAGAAAACAACATCATAGATGCTTGGGCTGTCATCCTAAACAAAGAAGAAGCTAAGAGTGACTCCCCAAGATGGATATTCTTTGGTGTTTCCTCATTTGTAAGTCAACTAAACCCTTATTGTTTATCATGCCCTGGTAAAATACTTGTCACATGTCTGAAAGTTGTTTATCCAAAGGCTTTCTACTAGTTATCCAGCCATAACGGGTGGTTATCCACAATCTATAAACTAGTTATCCGGCCATAATTACTGGTTATCCACAATGTGTAAACTAGTTAGCCATGCCTTTTTTTAGTTGTGCTTCTATGCGGCTGCTTGTCCATACATTATTTTCTGGTTATCCATCATTGTTGTATAACTTACCTACCTATAAGTAATCATCAGGAAGATCACGCATGACCACTAACACTTATTATCCAATTTGTTACTAATGCTTGTCCATCAGAGTTCAACTGGTTATCCAAGCCTTCTATGTGGTGGCTTGTCCATGATTCATTTGCTGGTTATCCATTTGTTCTGTACTACTTATTCACAAGATCTGAACTGGTTAACCATTTCTTCTTGTTTGTCATCTAGGGTACTTTTGGTTGACCTTGTATGTGCTTGATTTCGATCATTGTTTTCTACTGCATTTTTCAACCATTGTACTGATCATTGTATCATTTTCCAACCACCTCAAACAATAACGCAGGATACAATCAATCGATACTACCAATCAGGCAGTAACAAAGAGGAAATCGAGTTTACATTCTATGAGAGGTTGGCTCTTGAACTAGAAGAACAAGGCCTCAGTGTAGCATCCCTGATAGCGGCAAAAGCTGTAAGCAACATCTTTCACCTCCTTCACTCTTTCTATAACTGGCTGTTAAAAAATTTTCATATGATTTCCCCCTTCAATGTGAAAAATCAGATCTACTTCCCAGTATACTACCGAGACCATTACTTCTTGTATGTGTTGCTAGTTGAAGAAAAGAAAGTGATTGCATTCAACAATCTTCACGCAAAAGATCTGGACTACTACAAGCCAACAAAAGATATACTTGTGAGTGAAAAAAAGATACAAAATGATTGTCATACTTTAAGAATTATCCATTGCATTTTGCTGATCCTTGGATTTTATGGCATCACAGTTTCGGTTCTTCCAAATGTTCCTTCAATGCGTGTTTCCACACATAGAACTGGTCACTGCTCAGTACACCTTGACAGAGGTTACGCTACCATCACACAAGGACAAAATGCCGAATACGGAAGATTGTGGAATATACACAATGCACCACATAGAGTGGTATGATGGTGGTGAGTACGAGGACGGTACTGTTTTGGATTTCAACACAGGAAACATCAAAGAGTACCGGTGGAAATACATGTTAAAAATCCTTATGCACCCATCCAACAAAAATAAGGACAAAATCCTCGAAGCAATGCACCAGTTCTATACAAATACTGCTGAAGAAGAACAAAAAGAAATTTCAGATCATGTTGATTTGAGCAGCAAATCTTACTACAATGACAGAAAAATTCAGGGATGGGTTAAATGAACTGTCATTATGTTCTCTTGTATAATTGATTGACTATTGATCCTAAAGTGTTTGATATCCAACAACTGTTTAATGGTTATCCAGGATCTTTCTACTAGTTATCCAACTTGTTACACCTGATTATCCGAATGTTTTATAGTGATTATCCAGTCAAAAAAAATGCAAGTACATTCTTTAACCTGATTATCCAAAAACATAACAGAAGAAAATATCCCATAAGAAAATAACAAGACAATGTATTTTGGTTGTCCAAATATTTCTGTAAATTCCCAAACAACAAAAACTGAGTGTCCCAATTTTGTTGGTCTTTCTACTTCTTTATTAAACTGCTTATCCTATGATGTTATCCTGCTTATCCAATATTTCTTTGCTGATTATCCAATGCTCTGAATTGATTAAACTGCTTATCCTATGATGTTATCCAGCCATAACGGGTGGTTATCCAGAGATAATTGCTCGTAATCCACAATGTGTAAACTAGTTATCCAGCCATAACCGGTGGTTATCCAGAATGTGTAAACTAGTTATCCAGCCATAATTGCTGGTTATCCAGAATCTGTAAACTAGTTATCCGGCCATAATGGGTGGTTATCCACAATCTGTAAACTACTTGTCCATACCTTTTTTTAGTTGTGCTTCTATTCGGCTGCTTGTCCATACATTATTTTGCTGGTTATTCATCATTGTTGTATAACTTACCTACCTATAAGTAATCATCAGGAAGATCATGCATGACCACTAACACATACCCAAACAACAAAAAATATAAAATAAGAGACACTCTTAATCATGGAAATGATCAAAATAATAATAAAACTATTGACAAACTGACCTCCTCCATAATACCTCAAACTCGATTTCTGTTGAAGTGTATTTCATCAGATAATTAAAGTTCTTAACAAAATCTGGCTTGTTCCTTAAATGACCAATTCGCTTTCTTGAATTTTCACCTATGTGTCATACACAGAGACGATGCCGAGAACTTGAAAAACATGTCCGAATACTTGCAGCAATGGAAGGTGCTTGATCTGTCATTATGGTTTGTGGCTGCTTATCTCCCATTGATTTCAAAAACTACTTGAACAACCAATCAAAAGAGGGTTCTTTCTCGTTTAACACAAAACCACAACCAAACATGACATTCTTGTTATGATTATCCATACCCACAAACGGAGCACAGATCATTCCATATCTGTTTGTTCGATACGTAGTATCAAACACAAGCAAGTCACCAAACAAATCATAATCCTTTCGCATTCTGCCATCCCTCCAGAAGAAAATACACAGCCTACCCTGCTCATCACAGTCAAAATCAAAGAAGAAATCTTCTTCAGTTTCCTTCATGTCCCAAAAATCTTCATGAGCTGATTACAATTGCCACCTTCAAATCCAACACCAGGACGCTCATAATTGTAGGCATCTCTCAAAGTATACTTCATGTTCGGACTTCCCCCGTGTAATTTTGCCACAAACTTATATGCATCAACCAAAGGGATGCCACTCCTTGTCATGTCTCTGATTATCTTCATATCATTTTCATCTACTTCACGTTGAAATCGAAAAAGTCCAATCATTTCATTCGACACAAGATAATGATTGTGATTAACCAGATGCTTTGTACAGGTCCACAAGTCATCTTTGTCAACAGTAAAATGGATATAAACTGGACACCCACACCGAAAATTAATCCTCTCATGGCACACATCACCATTTCCACCGGATCTCTTGTATCCTTCGCGGTTACAACAGAATTTCTTCATCCTAACTTTATCAGTCTTATCTCGGAACTTCTGTTTTCCCGCTCTCACACTAAAACCAATCAATCGGGCATGTATACAAATCATAAGCTTCTTTCTCGCTTCTTGCAGTCTTGCCAACTAAAGTAAAAACAGCCAAATCATTATTCTTCGTCACAAATGAAATTTCCTTGTGCAAGGCATCCTCCTCCACCATCACATTATCAACTCCCAATTCATTGTCGCTATTATCTTCTCCACATTCTGAGAAAAACAAAATAGATGGTTGGATAACCATTACCATGCAGTCGGATAATCAGTATTAACACAATGGATAAACAAATCAAAAAAAAAATTAAACACATATAAACAAGTTAGAAAACCTACCCTTTAGAGCAGATGTAACTTCCATGCGCAAAGCATCATCCAACATCACATCATCCCCCAACTCATTGATATGGTTATCTTTTACAAAAAATGAGACAAACAGAAAAATAAAAAAATTTTTTAAAAAAATCTTTGATACACCAATTCAATATAAACAACTCAAAAATATTGGATATTCAGTACGATTCAGTTGGATATCCAGCAAATAAAATTTAGATACGCATGTAAATCAGTTAGATAACCAGTACACATAAGCTGGATATCCAGCACAAACAAAGTGGATATCCAGTACAAACATTTTGGATATCCAACACAGCATAACTGCTTATCCACTTCATACAACATTAACAAAAACAGAACTGTGAAAAAACTAAATTGATTATTCTCTCACAAACAGTACACTCCGAACTGTGAAAAAATCAATATAAACAACTCAAAAATGTTGGATATCCAGTACAAATCAGTTGGATATCCAGCAAATAAAATTTGGATATGCATGTAAATCAGTTGGATAACCAGTACACATAAGCTGGATATCCAGCACAAACAAAGTGGATATCCAGTGCAAACATTTTGGATATCCAACACCGCATAACTGCTTATCCACTTCATACAATATTAACAAAAACATAACTGTGAAAAAACTTGATTGATTACAGTACACTCCGAAACCTATACAAACCTGATTCCAGCTGATCTACAACAGAACTGTGACCTTGCGTTGATTTGCTGGCACAGTAAGATTGTTCGATGGATTTTCTACCACTACATTCCGCATTCATCAACGACATAACTCATCACTCGATCTGAATCAGCACATCGTCGATCCAATCACCGTTTCGCCACTCTGGTGGAATCGGAGCCTTTCCTCGATCGCTGAACGTCGTCGCCGTCTCAACGACTCGATCGCCACCGGCCATGTCCACCTCAACGCCTCGATCGCCGACTCCCATTGCCGCCTCAACGCCTCGATCGCCGCCGGCCATCGCCCATCAATAATACTCTATCACAAAATTTTCCAAATTTGAATGAATTCGGTTATTTATATAATCTCGCGTTTAAAAAAAGAAAAAAAAAAGAAAGCTAAATTATAATGACGGACTAACGCTATTGTAAGAGAATAAGGTACATGTGTATGGGGGGACACGGTACCCCCGGGTGTACCAGATAATTTACCATCATGTTGTGAGAAATATTTTAACAACTCCTTATCAATCTGTAACTTGTTGCTAATCAATGAATTTCTCTTTTTTTTCTTTTTTTTTTTACCTCACCGAAGATAAAAGAAGCACATGTAAATCGTCTTGATAATTAATTTAAGGGCTATACAAATATGGATTGATTTCGTTGCCTCTCCCATTCATGATGCATAGTAGTATAATTGTTAAAGTTTTGCATAGAGATTCAAGAACTCTTTCTCATTACCGAACTAGTAAATATCGAGGGTAAACCAACCGTTTTAGACAATTAGAACTTGTTCTCTGATTCTTATTAAACTTCCTAAAGCTTTTTTTCCCCTCTCTACATCATCAAATTCAACAAGAAGCTAAATTCTCATATTCTCATCAAGCTACATCAGGGCGGTAAATTAGTTTTGGGAAAAACTTTGTTCTGGCTATCTGCGGGTTGACGTCGACGAATTGGGACATGGAAAATGGATTTGCGGAGATTATTTCACAAACAAAATCAAACCATTACAAGAAAAATGAATTGGGACATTGGAAAATGGATTTGCGGAGATTATTTCGCTGTTTTCCAGTATCATGATGACCTTCAGTTTCAATCAAATTAAACCATCCTATATTTCAACATTGAAAAGTTCATAAAATTCAGAGTTAATTAATTCATGAAAATCCAAACAGGTGGTTTTGGCATGCCCCCGTTTTGCACCTGCCGCCATGTAAAATGAAAGCCGACGGAATTGAACTTCAATCGTTCCACCCGGCTTTAGGACTGCTAATTCGGTCGGTTCGGATGAATTCTGTTCGGGTTAATTGGATTTTTTTCCCCTCACAAGACTCGCCCGAAACCAAATCGATAGATTAATCGAACCGAACCAAACCGACCAATTAAGCAATGTTGACCCGATTAATGAGCAGTCGACCCAATTCACCCGAATCAACTTCTGTTCGGGTGGCTCGTCGAGTTGACCCGATTAATGAGCAGCCCTGTTCAGTTTCGTACTGCAGAACAATCAGAAGATATGAATGCGGCTCGAATGTTTTGTGATTTTGTGTTATGGCTGACTAGTTCGATTGGCTACCGGTAATTTTATAATTATCTTGTGCAATTGAGTGTATTTTCCTTTTGAAACTCCCTTGGTTCAATCTAATGGTTGCGGTTGATTATATCCATCCAACGGTTATTAATATGTAACTGAATTATTCAGTCGATAGTCACTCCCTTATTTTTTAAATATTACCTTTATCAAATGTTATCTCTGCTATTTTATTCTCTTATTAATTTTTTTCCTTTCTTTTATTTAAACTTTCGCTCGCCCCCCTCTATCAAAACCATTTTCAAGGAGTAAAATTTGCACATTAACTCCATTCTCAAATCCCATGGATTATACATGCAACAACAAGGATACAAGAAAATTTTAATATGGAGTTAATTTTTCAACAAAAGGTACTGTTGGTGTACAAACAAACGGCTTGAAGTAGTTAAACCGTAGCTCTAGTATAATGTAATAAGGGTTTTATATCCATGTAATATGACCATTTTATTGGAAGTCTTGTGCCTTCTTCATTGTAGAAAAAAAAATGAAATTAGATTTTTTGCATGCCCATGTGCTAATTAAATCTCCCAATACATTAAATAGTAAAAGTCGATTTTTTATTAATTGATGAGAAAAGGGGTTCATTAACTCAAGCAAAAACTCTTTGGTATATAATATCACTGTTTATGTACTGTCAGTTCATTGACAGTGGAATCATATTATTTTGATCATCTTTATTTTGTTTTTGTTTTTTGTTTTAAGATACCCTAAGATAGTAATTGGGTAAAACAAAGATGAAAACGGAGAAGAAGTGAACTCAAATTATATTGTTCTCTTTGATAAATATTCTGCACAGTTACTTCGAATGAACCGCCCACTGCTGCCGCCGGACCACTGTCGGCTGGCGGCGGTAGTAGGCGACTTGGCGGTGGCGACCGGTGTTTGAGGTGGTCCGGTAATAGTAGACGAAAATTGTGTAAAAATAATATTTAAAATATTTTGTAAAAAGTAAGTTAAAATGTTGTTTGAATAGTGTATTAGGTTTTGTGTTTAAGAGGGAAAATGAGACAAAAAAGCAAAATAAGAGGTTGTCCATACAAGCCCTTATCAATTCATAAAACTGTTATTGCATACATAATATGGAAGAAAGAAAGAAAAGTACTTAATATTTGACAAATTTATAATGCAACACAAAGTTGAAGTACTTACGCATCACTAATCTGAGATGATGGTGCAACTTCCCTTTCAGTATGCGACACATATACATGTGCAAATCCATCATTCGATTCTATTAGTGTCTGCAAATTCATTTCATCTTTCATCAAAATAAGTTTTTTGTTCATACTTGGTCTGTCGGTTCGAGAGCTAATTTTTCATAAACAGCTGTCACAAATTCACCAAAAGTCATCTCATTGTGTACAATAATTGAGTTGGTTATTTCTCTTTTATAAGTAACATAACCATTTGATGAAACAATATTCTCACTTCCCCAATGACAATAACAAAAAATTGACTTTTGCACCATAATGGAACATAACCGGCATAAATTGAATTGTTAAATCAACAAAGCTGATCTTAATTATTTAAACCGATTTGATGAAAAATCTATGAAAAAAAGCTTCCTAAAAACACTCAACACTGCATTACCTACGCAAACAAGTAGAAAAATGTGTGTCTAAGGTTGGCAAATTATCTGGTACATTCGGGGCACCGTGTACCCTCTTGTGCGTGTACTTTACTCTCTTAGAATAGCGTGAGTTTGCTAGATAATTCATCCTTCTTTTTTTTTTTTTAAACGCGGCATATATAAATTCCCCTTCCACACTATGGACAACCAGTGTTCACCATGTGGATAACCAGTGTTGGCACTATGGATAACCAGTTACACACAGCTGGATAACCATTATTAACTTGTTGGATAACCAATATGGACATAGTGGATAACCAGTGTGCACATTATGGATAACCAGTTACACACAGCTGGATAATTAGTTGCCAAAGTTTATTTTTTTCCTTTTATATTTTTCTTGGATATCCTTGTCCGTATTTTTTACACTGGTTATCCAGCTTCCCCTCATTCATTTTTTGTTCTCCATCATTTGGCAAACTTCCCCTCATTCAATTAAATATTATTTATGAAATTTTCCATGTTCGGCATGGGGTGACACACCGCGAAAGGCGGCGCAGCCATGGCAACGCAAGCAATTGGGTCGTTTAGTTTATCACGGGGGGATTTATACAAGTAATTTGTGTCCCCTCTTAACGCAATAACACACTCTCCTTACACACACACGAAAAAAGAATTACCTTAGCTACATTGGCGTGTTCGGCGGGGCGGCGCAGCGCAGCCGGGGCAGGTTGGTGACCTGCGATTCCGGTAGCCGCGGGAATTGTTTAGTTTATCATGGGGGGCGAAGCCCCCCAATGAACATACCGTTTGGATAGCTATTTTCTTATGAATATTTTCTTTTGTTATGTCTTTTTGGAAGCCCTCTCTGAATCCTTGTTTTGTTATGTCCACATGGTGGATAGGCATTGGTTACATATGGATAAGCAATATTGAGATTTTGGATAACAAGTATAAACTCATGGATAATCAAGTTAAAGACTGTACTTGCATTTTTTTAACTGGATAATCACTATAAAATATTCGGATAATCAGGTGTAACAAGTTGGATAACTAGTACAAAGATCCTGGATAACCATTACAAACAGTTGGATATTGCTGCACATTGGCTGGATAACCAGTACAAAAGTCCTGGATAATCAATACAGAGCATTGGATAATCAGTAAAGAAATATTGGATAAGCAGGATAACATCATAAGATAACCAGTATGAAATAGGTGGATAACCAACATTTAATGTAAAGGTGAAAAATATTGAGCGCGTGTAACGCGTGTGTTTGGTGGGGGTATACGGTATACCCGGGTGCACTGGATACGGACTCTTTAAGATTTCATGATGAGATATTAAATAATAAAAAAAAGAGATTCCATTAGCTATTAATCCAAAACTTTCCTGATCTTTCATGTAACTACCCTCATATTGAGCATATACCATAGAAAAGCATCCATCAGACTAGCAATAGCTATATTCACTATCGGTGTAAACTAGACGAAACCAAATTACTTCGGCTTTTTATGAATGAAATTAAATTGACTACCAAAATTTATGAATCAAATTGCAATTATCACCTTGCAAGAGATATGGATGGGGACTCTAGGGTTGAAATTTGAGCGATGATAAGTAGCGCGAGACGAAGTTTTCTTTGATCCTTGTTTTTTTTTTCTTTTTTTCACGCTAATATGAACTGGATAGAAAAAGGGACATTTATAACAAAGTACAAATACTTTAATTTTATAAATTTGAGAAAGTAATTTATTGCCAGTAATTTATACTAAGCAAAACTTGTACTCCTTCTATTAATTAAAACTTCTCTACCGCCTTTAATCCAAATTTTTCCTTAAATAAATTGAAGTAAGAATTTGTAACGAGTTATATATTGTTCTTTATTATTAAAGCCAAGTCATAGAGTTCTACCTTGATTAATTGGAATCAATAAGCAATTAGATTTAAAGATAAAAGCATAAAATACTAGAGTAAACGAACTAGTAGCAGTGGAAACTCGTAAGATGCATTGTTTATATATATATATATATATATATATATATATATATATTTGGAAACATAGGAATTTAGAACCTAACGAAGCCTTAAAGATAAAAAGGAAAAAAAAATCTAATTTAATTTACCATTTCACCTTTCCATTGATCAAATATATTAACTAATTAATGACTACCTCACGTGTACATCAGTAAAGTCATTTTGTGTTGTCATCTATCTATCTATATACTATACTAAGACAAAAACTAGAGAGAGGAATCTAAGTCAAGAAGCACATGCAACATAAGATTTTATCCTATGTGACATTTTCTTATTTTTCTAACTATAAAAATGCATAAAACAAAACAATAAAAACCGCAAAAAAAAACGCAACTGAAAAAATTCAAATCCTATATTGATTCGACCAAATCCCTGCAAATTCGATGGATGGATCTCTTCCTCCTAAAATAAAAAACGCAACTGAAAAAGAATTTTATATTAATAATTTATTAAAATAATTAAAGAAGTTAGGCCAACCTGAAACTTCTATAATTTAACTTCAAATGTGGAATTGAGTTAAAATACTATGGTGATGGGTTGATGTAGCGGGGCTAAGAATGGCTCTGACAAATAATAAAAATGCACAAAACAAAACAATAAAAACCAAAAAAAAAACGCAACTGAAAAAATCCAAATCCTATATTGATTCGACCAAATCCCTGCAAATCCGATGGATGGATCTCTTCCTCCTATAAAAAAAAAAACGCAACTGAAAAAGAATTTTATATTAATAATTTATTAAAATAATTAAAGAAGTTAGACCAACCTGAAACTTCTATAATTTAGCTTCAAAAATGGAATTGAGTTAAAATACTATGGTGATGAGTTGATGTAGCGGGGCTAAGAATGGCTCTGACAAAGAATAAAAATATTAAAAGGCTTCAATTATGGCTATTCTTTCTTTTTCTTTTTTAACGTTTTGAAATCCAAATTTTTAGTTTATCTTTCTTGAACCTAAATGGCAAAATGTACATACATTAGAAATAAATATACTAATTTATACATGAATCAACTACTACTCGCTAAGTAAGGAGGTCTCAACACTCGGGATCTCACAAAAATGGTCTGAAGATGGATAGAAAGCAAAATAGCTGAGAAGTTGTTTGTTTTGTCATGCAGAAACGGAATCAAGAAACGGCTTTGAATCTGACGAAATGGTTCTTCTTGAATGCTGATGAAATCATGATTCTAACGGTACTATTTGTTTTGAAATCTAGAATAGTTTGATTATCACCTCTGTTTAGCTAATTGGTAATAAATTTCAAGTTCAGGTTGTGCTCATCATTCCATTGAAAATTTGCTTAGATTTCTGATGCACACTACATTTCAACAATAGTACAGTGACTGTTGAATTGGTTATCTACTTAATTTTTTTTATTCCAGTTTCTATTTCCTAAAAAAATATTTGTATTTTTTAATAAGATAAATTTATTTGTCTAATCCTGTGTGATTACTAAATATTTCGTATTTTCAAAAAATATTAAGGGGTCTATGCGGCTAAATATTGGGCTCTTAATTTTTGGTTCCTTTTTTTTTTCCTAAAAAGAAGTCTATATATATTATAGTAAAGCAAACTCCAGAGAGAGAAAATCTAAGGTATCGTATCATGCCACATATGACTAAATCTTATGTGGCAAATTTATGATTTTTTGAACTAAATTTTAAAATTGTTTTCTTAAAAAATCTAACTTTAATTCGAAAAAAAAAATGAGCAGGATGGATTTGACATTTGTGAAAGTGTCTAGAAAGATATTAGTGAAGAAAGAAATAGGTTAATGATATTCTTTAAGGGTAAAAAAATAGTCCCATCCTCATATTTTAAATAAAATATTTCTGACAATGAGTAAGTTAATTAAAGATAAATTATTAGATAGGTAATGAGAAATAACTAAATCAAACGAACAAATGAGACTAAAAATAAGAAATAAAGGAAAGTGAGAATGCATCATATTTAAAAAATAAAATAATAAAATAAAAACACTGAAAACAAAAGTCACTCCGAGACAAGGAATAAAGGTCCTGACATCAAACTCTTTTTATTTTTTATTTTTATTTTTCTGATTAAAAAATTAGATGGCCTCTACAACAGGTTAGGTTTGTTGTTTTTGTAGTAACCATTCCTTATCATAAACCTTTTCAAAAAAAAAAATTCCTTATCATTATCTCTTAACCACCCTAGCCAACCTTTCCACCCCAGACTATCAATGTAGTCTACCAACAAATATTGCAAGATATATAATTATTTAATTCAAAGTTTTTTTTTTAATTTCTTAACAATCTTTTTTGCGTTAAATAAATTACCAGTGTATTCGTTTGGTAAAGTGTTGCCGATGTTTGTGTGTTATATTTTTCAATGAATTCATTATATATTTTATAAAAATACAAAAATTTATACAAATATTAACATTTTTTTGATTTGCTTATGTAGTAATGTTTATGTATATGTGCTTCCCGTCCGATAACACCTAGTTCTAAATATAGAAAAACATCATAGTAAAGTAAGACTTTTAAATTATACTAATTTAATTATGAGAAAGAAAACCAAGAAAACTGAAATAAACTAAATTTAGAAAACCAATTAGTTTTCTTTCCAAAACGCTGTCTTCATTGCCTCCACTTTGTTGCTTGCTTTTTTACATATTAAAGCACCAGGTTATCTAGAAACTACTCCCAATTTCCTCACTTGTTATTCCCTCGTAATTATGAAACTCGAAAGAATAAGTGAGAGAAAGGAAGAGAAGAAGAAGCCGAGAGAGAAGAAAGGTAAAATGGGAAAGAAACAATATTCCGTTCTGTCACTGTTTAATTCTTGATACCGATAAAGAACCCGCTTGAAGCCTGGCGAAGGAAAAATTTATTTTTCTTCTTCTTTTTTTTTTTAAAAAAAAAAGAAAAAATTTTGGTTGAAATCTTGCAAATTGTACTTAAATAAATTTATGCGAGTGATAATTCTAAAGATTCCGTTGTAGCCTGTCAACAGAAAAACTTTTTTTCTGTTTTATTTTAGGGGGTTGATACAATGCAAATTGTGGTTAAGTTAATCTCGGAGATTCCGTTGTTGCACACTTGCACTGTTTAATTCTTGATAATAAATTTAATTCTGAAAAAGTTGCCCAAACCTTTTTTGATAATAAATTTAATTCTGAAATTAAATTAAAGTGGTGGAATTTTTTTCCCTTTTTTTGGCATATATACTAATTAATGGTAGAACTTTTATTTTTAAAGTTATATCAAGGTGATCATTTCATTTAAATGGTAGATTGTTTTTATTTTCTTTGGCATATTTACTTTGGAAAATTTCTAAGTAATATCAAGGCAATGTTGCAAAAGTGTCTCATAGAACATCTGAATTTCGACTGGTATATTCCAAAGTATTGTTATTGCTCACGTTTCATTCTTGCAAATTCCTACTGAAAGTGCAATAATTTATGTTGTTTGATGCTGTGAGACATTACTTTCTCAATCCAAAACAATTATCCAATTTGAAATTTTATTTTAAGTATAAATTTATATCAGAAATGAAAACCTAAGTTGTAGCACAAATCCTTGTTGAATATGACTAAAAGATTTCTAGATGTGGCTGATTTGGCTAATTGGCTTGTTATTAATCTAATGAAAAAACAAGGTTCCCCGGAGTCATAGCTAATTTGAAGGTCAAAAGATTAATACTTCTTCTATTCCAAAATAAGTGTCGTTTTAGCAAAATGGAGAAATTCCAAAATAAGTGTCGTTTTCGGATTCCAATACATTTTTTGTCAAAAATTTCCAAACATGTCCTCAAAAGAAATAATATTATTGATGAATATTTATTTAATGGGGTTGGTTGAAGATGTTCTAGTAATTTAACTACCATATTTAATATTTTTTAAAACTTGTGCAAACTTTAGAATGACAATTATTTTGGAAGGGAGGGAGTACATACTTTCATGCTTCTCTAGCTACTTTCATTTTGACCAGTGAATGTTAAATCTATTTAAAATGCATTTAATAAAGATGCCACGGTTCTTAGTTTCTTACCAATTGCTAGTGATCGTTACTCGAGCCGGTGAAGCCTCTCTGTAGACTGTATGCTCTTTCTTTCGTGTGTGTGTGTGTGTGTGTATATATATATATACTTATTTGATTATATGATCACCTAGCAATCGACTCGGTATTTGGTGAGATCTCGCTCACATTGTGATTATCCCAAGAACCGTCGTAAAGTCTACAACCTCCTTGCAGAGATGGTCCGCGGCGCCGTTATTGCGTCATCCTTTCAACGTTAGAAATTTGGAGATCTCGTCTCGAATCCATGGTGTTGATTTCAACAAGATGGAGGACCTAATTCCTAAACTGTTTTCAGAAGTATCCTTTCGGAAGGTCTAAATGGGTAGCTCAAAACCATCTTTTCTCCGAAGCACCTGCAGCAGCAGGTTCAGTTTCATCAACCCAACTTTTGCTTCCCGGGGCATTGGCATGTATCATATCTATGTATTGCTTTTTTAGCGTAGATTTTTTTGTATACTTGGATTGGAGTAACGTTTCTTTGATAATTAACGAAAAGTGGGTCATGACTCATGATACATTATTGTTTTGTTTGTTTCTTTTCTGTACACCTAAACAAACATGTTAAATTGACATCATCAGCTGTTGTGCTTGCTGATATCGCAGCACCAGACTCAAAGTTCTAACGTCCTTCCAAAATGGCATCTGTGGTTAACTGTTTTACTGATACAACAGTTAAAGTTTGCCAAGACTTGACAGAATGAGATTAAATAAGGAAAAACCATATTACATTTAAGTCATCAATTCAAATGTCATCAACTGATTGCATGACACAAAATTACAATAAGCTTAGCTACCTATATAACCCTTATTTGTAAACTGGAAATATACAGAGACTTCATTTTGCCCGGAAGAAATGGAACGACATTGTGTCCCCTTTCACAAACTTCCTTAATCTTCTGACTCAAGCACCTGCGACTCTGATTGGTCTGATCCCCGGTGCTGGTCCATGAATACCCTAACCTTAGACATCTTCAGGAGTTATAGATCTGAATTCGATCCCTCAATCTTCGGCATGAAGTGGGGAATCAGTCAGCGTTATTACTGGACACTGACATTAACCAGAAAGATTAGCAATTACAACCAGAACAAACTTCTTTTTTAAGAATAATAATCCATTCATGAACACAAGAGAACTACCAGAGGTCTCCAAGAAAATAGTATCATTGTCGATCATGATCAGCTCTTGAACGAGTCAGGCGCCGCCGCTGACGTCTTCTTGAGTTGAAGGAATGTTCTTCCCCAATATCACTCAATACATTCAGCTCAGCTTCATTTTCACGGCCTTCATCATCATTGTCCTCATCATCATCCTCTTCATCCTGGAGACCTAAAAGGTTCTCACCCCACAGAAAGCGACGCCTGGAGAAAGCTTCATTTGAACGACGGTATCTTGACAGTGGCCTGGATCTGCCTCCTCTCTGCTCAGACCCAGATCCTGCAGAGCCGACCATTTGAAACCAAAAGAAAGTACTCAAAAACCTGCTGCTATTATCACCTGATCCCCTGTCCCGCTCACTTGAGAATCTATCCCCATTTTCAATCACATAATCCCCAAGTACAACAGCACCAGGCATTGCAGAGCGAATTGCGGTTACAATATCATCATACTCTCTCTGGTCCTCTAGGCGACGCCAAGCTCTCTGTCTCATTGGATCAACATCAGCTGGCCGCGCAGTTGGGTGGACTCTCCTAGCATGCCTTCGCAGTTCCCTATAATTGCCAACAAATGAACATGATTCACGAGAACAACAACGAGACTTCAGGTCAAGGTATCTTCTAGCCTCATCCACAACCTTCCAGCCAAATACACTTCCACGACATAAAGGGCACCTCAAATTTGACAGGGACTCTAGTGAAATATCTGTGCTGTTCACTCCAAGTCTAACCCCTTCCACAGAGGAGTCAGAATCTCCAGCTTCGTTCTGGTCACCTGAACTCATCACGTTCAAACTGGATGCATTAACCATATCATTCTGATCTACCAGAGTCAAGCTAGGTGATATATTTTCATCTTTCAGTTTCCTAAAACGATCAAGGCAATTTGAGTGCCTATAACTCGTATCGCAGATAAATGATCTGCAGCCCTTGTCATGGGAACTGCACAACAGAAGAACGGCATTGTGGGGGTGATCCATGCATATTGCACATGAAGCTTCATCCAATTCTTTATAGAGACCATGCATATCTGCATCGTTTGGAAAGCTTCTTTTTCTACTAGCCATCTACGTAAACTGGACAGTGTTGCTAAAATCAAATTGGTTAGCATAATGTTTTCTTTGCAAACCAGACGAAGTTCAAGCAAACTTATGTGTCTAAGGGAAAAACTTAACAACCCAGCAGATGTCTCAGAGAAACAATTTTAAAGAAAACATCACAGACTACCTAAAAGTAAGGAAACAATCAAAGCCACCAATGCCGTGCAAATAGAAAATATAGTTTCATCTAAAACTTGTCAATCAATCCAGACTCAAAGTCTCATCTAACAGCAAGCTCACATATGGCAGAGGTATTGTCTTTCTCGGTGCATTTAAGAAGAATATAAAGGAGAGGCAAAGATCAGCCAAAAGCACTGCTTCGTAATTAAATTACTATATCAGATTCATGTCTGAAAAATGAGCATCAAAACGCGCCATACTCTAAAATCACAAAACCAATATAGACAAGTCCACCAAGCCACCTAATAAACTTTCTTATCTTTGTCATTCATTCCATGATAACAAACATTATTATACATGCTTTCAGTTCGCTTCATATTAAGTAGAGCAACAAGTGAATATAAGACAAATTGTCATTTATTGAGTATATACTCACCAAGTAAAGCACCAAGTTTACTTGCTGGTTGGCCTCTGATTCTTATGAAACTGATCAGAGTTATCAAATCTAAAGCTACAGATTCTTTATGCGACTTTACAGAATAATTGATGGCAATCCTTCACGAGCATTAAGGAAATATTATTCAGTAATCAGTCTTAGAATTCTTGAAGTAATACAGCCTCAGACAAAGAACTAGTGTTTATATCTTGAAAGCCAGTCTCACCAAGCAGTCCTAAAACCTGCATTTATATGGTTCAATAGAAAAGTCATGTGCATAACCTCCAAGTATACTAACATGAACAATCAACAAAATGCAGAACATGGCAGGCGGGAAAAGAGGAATGACGCACAAATCAAGCAAATTAGCACTCTGATAAGTAAAATGCAAGCAAAAGCCCAATCAGAAGATTGTGCGTAGAACATCAAATACAACATCCAAAGGGAAATAAGAGGAAAATCCAATTCTTTTCTTAAACGCAACAAAAAGGAGATTAGAATATCATTAGTATCAACAACAACTTCAAATCCCTTCTTCAAATGTAAACAGCAAAAGATAGAGGGCTCAAATATATCACATATGACATATCTCCTACTGATCAACTCAGGAGCATCTCCCACATCATCATTCACGATTTTAACAATCTTGGCTACAACTCCCACCAACCAAAAGGTCAAAAAATGCCCTTTACCGGGGAAACTAACACTATAATTCAGAAGCTTACCAGAAATTATTCTACTTAACACCAACCCAAATGGGATTTCTTCCAGAAAGGAATAATAACAAGATCGCCCCTTCTGCACCAGGGATTCATCTAATCAAGACAAACCCTAAATCACCCAGTCAGATCAAAACGATCCCGGCTTTATTTCCTCATAAACCCACAAATACACAAAAATACATCATCAAACGCATCATCATCATCAATACACAAAGATCAACGCGAATCTGAGCAACCCATAAACAATTACAAGATCCCCAGTACAAGCAAAAATAAAAAAGCAAAAAGGCAGCAAACTGAGGGTACGAAATTACAATTCATGGGGGGAATTCATCAGGGAAGTGAAATCGGTCACGCGATTGTCCTTAGAAGTAACAATTGATTCTTGATTTATCCCTTCTCGTATAATAATTAGTACGCGCTGTCAATTGTAAATCATTCCTTGTTTGAAATTAACGAAGACAGAGACTTCGGATGAAATTTTTAATGGAGAAGAAAGGTGAGGGAATTTTGGAAATGGCGTTCGATCACATATATAGGTTGGAAGATAATAATAAGAAAAATGGTTTCGGAAAATAAACTGTAATTAATTTTATTTTATATATTTTTCAATTTAAAAAAAGATAAAAGCATCGGTGGGACTGGGGATGTGGTTTATGGTGGAAAGTGGGTAGAAACGTGGAATTTTGGAAGAAATGGCGCAACCAATTTCATTGTTGTTGTATCGCAATTTTTATGTTTGTTGTCTTCCATATATTTCAATAGACTGTATATAACTGCTTCTTAAAAAAAAAAAAAATAAATAAAAACTAAAGATTGTACCTTGTCAAGAACAATAATCACAATATATGTAGTAGTTTTTTTGGTCTCATTTTAATCATCATCTTTATTGAATTAGATGAGTATTTTTATTTTTATTTTTTTGGAAAACAATTAAAGAGTGTTATAAAAGACAAACAAATAGTTATATAGTATAGTACTCCCTCCGTCCCATAATTATTGTCCAATTTGGGTTTTTATTTCTAGTTCAAATTATACTAAAAGTGGAATCTCAAACTGGACAATAATTTTGAAACAGAGGGAGTACATAAAATTATAAGTAACCTGGGAACAAATTACAGTTAGTCATTCACGTCTTCGGATAAATTAAGATTTTTGGTGGTAATTTCTACCCCTCCAGTTCTCATTGTAAGACATTTTCATTTGTCCTAAATTAAATTTAGTATGATATTATAATTAAATAAAATCTAAAATATATTTTTCACATTGATTATGGTCTTCCAAGCATTATAAAATATTTTAAAGATTTTATTTTTAATTTAAAAATGAGTTAACCACAAAACAAGTCATTGAATTAGTGGATAATTTCTTCACATGTCATAATCAAATTTATTCTCGAAATAGTTCACCGTACTAAGCCAGAAATTCATCCAAGGTCATTATACTAATTTTGGCCGTTAAATAGTGGCAAAAAATTATTTTTCACATGCTTTTGGGTCGGATATTTTCGCCATTTTGTATTTTTTAAACTTTTTGGTGGTGCTTTGTTTACACAATTCTTCTTCTTATTATAACATATAGCATATATTATATAATTATAATTGGGGAATGTGGGTTTTTTCTGGTAGTCCCTTCACATAATTCTCACGTGTATTTTTATGTTTTGTTTTAGATTTTAGAATCTTTTTCTTCTTAAACAAAAACTATTGTATCATTTAGTTTTCTTTTTCATATTTTCTCTTTTCCTATTATTTTTTCAACATTTATTTTGATCTTTTATTACAGTTATTGAATTTTTCATCTCTTTTTATCTTTTATTATCTGTTATATGTGTTATACGTTTTATCTTCGTTTATCTTCTGTTTTTTATTATCGGTGTTAAATTTCAAATACATTTACTTTCTATTCTTTAAAGATGTTATACTTTTAATCACCATTGTCTTCTGTAACAACTTCTTCATAAATTTGGTGTTCTTTTATTTACTTTTATCATCAATTATAATAGTTTTTACTAAAACTATTTAAGCACCACATTTCTAATTCATCTATATTGGTTTTCTCTCTTTACCTCTTTTTTATTTATTTCTTATCATTATTTTCTCTCATTTTTATCTTCTTTCCCAAGTTCTTTTAAATTTTTTTTAACAATTTGATTGAGAGTTCAAGTTCAATTTGAATAGAAGTAGCAATTCTCGTGTTTGCCTTATCAGATAACATAGAGTTGAGTTGCAAGATCCAAAATCAGTAAATGAAAGTTGTAACAATAAAATTTTAATTTTTTTTTTTGAAACATGGACGTCTTCTCGAGGTAAAATTTAAGCACTTTATATTTTACAATTCGTGAGCAATAATTTTTAATCTATTTTTTTACTAAACATTTTCAGGCTACAGTCTCTTTTACATAAATATTTCAGGTCATTAAATTATTGCTGTGAATATCAAATGAACTTTACGTGAGAAAATTTATACACCTCTGTTAGTACTATTTTTTAATCTACTATATGTCATTGTAACAAAATAGATTAGGAAAACAAGACAGATGGAGCATTCTTTTGTTGTTTCTCTATTCAAATATAAACATGTCATAGTTACATACTTAGAATTAACATATATTGTCATGTTATCTTATATTACAGCACTCGCGAAGCGCGTTTGATCCATCTAATATTTCCTAACTTGTATATGTTGGTACTACTATAATTACTAAATTTTACAAATTAATTTAACTTTTGTATTAATTTTTAAAATACAAAAAGTAAATTTTGGTACTACTATAATCTAAAATTTAAAATACAAAAGGTAAATTAATTTTTGAATTTTAGTAATTATAGTAGTACCAACATATAATTTATGAAGTATAAGAAAAATAATTAATACTAGGTCTGTATATTTTGAATTCATTGAGATTAACACGCATTTTTTGCTCTACACATTTAGTAAAAGATCAATTTCTATCCCATATACATACTTATGTTTACTTTTTGTTTACCTACAAATTATGCCCAAACAAAAAAGATTTTGTTTGAAAACTCTATAGTCTTCTGTAACATTTTACTATTATATTCTCTGTTGCGTATTCCAACTACTTCCTCTATATTTATATTTTCTGTTAATATATGTAATATATAATCATATTTCATTGCAGATAATTTTTATTTTTTTAGAAAATTATTTTAAAATTTAGTTTTTTATGTCAATATATAATTTTTTCAATAAATTATTGAATTTTTACATCAAAATAATTCAAATAAATAAGCTTAACCTAGAAAAATTAACCCTTAGTTCTAAAATACGTTACTACAAAAGTGATTGTAAATGTTGTAAATAAAAACACAAAATTAAACTTTTTAAGAAATTACTAAAATGTGTAGCATAAAATGTAACAAGAAAGTGATGTAGAGAATCTTGTGGCTATCAAAACAACCTCCCATTTCAAGTCTAAGGCATTTTCAATATCTTATTTTTTTTGCCGTTATTTAGATATAAGAAATCCAAAAATAATTCTTTTAAATTTTACAATTATTTTATTATGTTCAAATTTCTAATTTCTCGATGAATGAAAAAAAATAAAAAAGTTTGTGTCCCAAAATAAAAGGTTTTAAGATGAAAAGGTTATAACATCATATGCATCGACAAAGCGAGTAAATTTAAACTTCCACAAGTCCATCTGAAACAGTTCTAATTACAACTATGAGAATAATAATAATTACAACTATGAGAATAATACACTCAAAGTAGTAGTTTACTCATCATATATTAATGGCCTTACAAATAAAAAAATTAAACTATTTGATTCACTAATGTAATTTGAAAAATTCCATTCACTTATTACTTATTTTAAAAAAATTTATATTAATTTTCTTGCTCATGATTTACATATTAATTGCACGTATTTCGCATATGAGGAGATAAATACGTAAAGATTGAAAAATTTCACCCCTAAAAGTGAGAAACTTAATTCTATCACTTCCGTTGTGAGAGTTAAAAATCAATCTCTATTTACACACAAACTCTGCGCAAATTACGTGCAAAAAATTAAGCACAAAAGTTGGAGATTAATTATTATGGAGCCCCAGCAAAATGGATTTTCAAGTCATTTGGATGGTCTCTTCTCCAAATTAACAGTGTGGAGGATTGGAGTTATGAACTTAAGCTACAATAATCTAGATGGCTTGCAGCCACAAACACTGGGCAACGCTTCATATTTTACATTTTAGATCTCTATGCCAACCGTTTTACTGGCAAAATCCAGGGGAGCTTGGAAATCTGGCACCGCTGGAGTCATTGGACCTCTCCAAGAATAAACTTTCAGGGCCTATTCCCAATAGCATCTGTAGCATGGCAAACCTTGTTTTTCTGAATTTCGCCGATAATACTTTGAGTGGTAGGTAACAGAGTATGTCTAAATCAATCGAGATTATCAATTGATTGGAATGAGGATCTGTGGGAGAATTCCTGAGCTGCAAGTGCCAGCACAAAGGCACTGAATGAGATTGTTTTTTAGAGTATTCTTTACTGAATGAGATTTAACATGAAAACAGTCTTTCCCCATTTCTTTGATTATTTTATTTTTTCTATTGACGTTTAGAGCAAAAAATGAATAATTAATGGTTCTGAAAAAATCTTTGGCGTATAGTTTAGAATCCTCTTTGGGTGCGTTTTATGCAATGGAAAGGGAATGGATATATCGAAATTATATTATGTTTTTCACCAGTACGATATTCAATTAAAAAAATGATAGTAAATCAGATACCAGATGTAATATGATTATGGGATATAAGTAATCTTATATATTTAATATTTACTAAAGATAATCTTATCACCAATTAAATAAAATTTTCAAGAGAATACTTTTTACAAGCCCAAAAATTCTCGCCATATTTTTTCATTTTGCTTCCATATTTTCCAATATGATCTGGTTATGGGGCATTTCCCAATCAATCTTTCAACTTATTCTTTTTCAAAAAAATTCTTTTTTCCTTTTATTTATGAATGTAAAGTTCTTAAACAAAGATGTGCGTAAATTATTATATTAAGATGGTTATTTAAATTCAAACTTGTTTTCTTTCTAAAAAATTAAAATTATTCATGAATTTGAAGATTAGTCAAATGATTTAGATTTCGACATGGCTTTTTTTTATTTGTTTAAATATGGTTATAGGCTTTATTATGTTTGAATTATTTAAGTATACTAAAATTTTGATGCCTCAACATTTCAGTTTCGCTCAATGAGTTGTTTTGAGTTTCATTAACTCAAGGAACCAAAGTTCAGAGGTGCATTATTTTAATATATAATATGACAACTTATATTTGTTCTTATAAAGTGATTCATGAAATAAATATTATCTACATTAATTTTTCTTTTTAATGTTAGTTTTTATAAAAAAATTTAAGTTTATTGGGAATTTTTTTTCATTCTCATTTTATATTGAGGAAAAAAGCACTGTAATGAGAAAGTGATGATGATTGTTTTACATTTCTAAATATTGTAAAGGAAATTAAAAATTATTTCCATAAATTAACTTTTTCTTAACCAGGAATGATATTATCATTCCACCATTCCCTTTCCGGCACACAGAAGGCACCTTCTAGTTCAAAACACTTTAGAGATAAATTAATACTTCTCTTTCAACAAAAAAATAAATAAAAGTAGCATCCATCGCCCCCAAGAAAGAGATAAAACTATGTGAGGAATTGTTGTAGTATTTAGCTTTAGCTTAGCTACTAGATGTTAAACCCGCACGATGTGCGAGTATGTTACAATACTTTTATGAGTTTTTCTATGAACTATAAAAATGTTGGTTACATATGTATAAATCTAGTGAAATATTAATTCTTAAAATTTTGAACAAATTAAAATGTGATGCATGAAAAAATAATTAACTAATTTTATGACTAAACATTATGTAAGTCTGTCATCATAATTACATGTCATACATGGAATTATTTCATAAATTTTACCCAAAAAATTACCAATATAATAATAAATATTATCGCATAATCAAATTAAAAATATCTCAGTTTCATCCAATAACTTAAAGATGATAAAATGATATTGACATCATCCATCATACTTTTAAAGAAACTCATTGTTGTAGCATTCAAAACATGTTTTAAAAAAAGAGTATGTATAGTACTATGTCAACAGCCTCTGCAAGAATATTTGCCCTTTTTTAAAGAATAAATAATCAAATTAAGTACATGATAAGTTTTACCTCTTCTTAGAGAAAGATTGATTGAAATTTAACCTTCACAATGGCACGTTTTGATTTGGGTATATATAGATTTAAAAGTTTATCATCCCCAAAGTTTTTGGTATAATTGAATTGAAAATTAATTATAATAGACACGAAATTCGGTAATTGATTATGATACACACTTTGTCACTTAAAATTCAAATTCAAATTTATCATTAATTTTGTTTATTATTTCCTATATCTGGTTAAGTGACTCTAATTTTGTTATTAAATGATGTTTAAATTTGAAGATGGAGTTTAAATACTAATTGCATAATTTTTTATATACTAAAAATAGTAGGATGTCATAATCAAAATAAAAATTATGTAAAATATTAACACATTTAATGCTCATTATGATAATAAATTACTTCAAATTTTAAAATTCATTATGAGTCGAGATTTTGAAGGAATGTGATAATGATTTTTTTTTTTTGTGGAAAATTTGCCCTTTTAAATTTTTTTGTATAGGAGGACTTATTCATAATTTCACTTATTATTTTTTGGGAGAATATTTGAGAAAATGACACATAAAATTTTATCTTATTTGTTATTTTTAGAAATTTTTTTTGTTTTCTCTCTTTGGTTCCCTCTTAGTATAATACTACAGATAGATTGATTATATTCAAATTTCTGATATAAAAAAATTCAGCATTAAATTTAATTAATGTTAAATTTTCAACTTTTCCTATTAACCATAATTCTTACCCTAGTATTAATCAAATCAGCTCTAATTAAAAATAATCAACATTAACTATAATGAATACATACCATAATTCTGAGTTGACCGAATAAAAAAAAAATTATTAATTTTGATTAGTAAAGAGTTCATATCAGTATTAATTTTGCTTTTGGAAGTTATATGGCACTAATGTTGATTGATTGATCCATTATTATTTTTTTTTGAATTGTTTGATTCTTTAATCAAATTATATTCAAATTTGTTGAGTGAATGAATTTTATTACATTAATTGATTAGGATTAAGATTGAACGTTGATTTATGACCATACATTGTCTTCCAATCTTTCCATTTGCAACTAATGATTTAAATGAGATGTGATAAAATTTACTTATATAAAATTCTAAGGACTTTTAGTATAATTCAATAAACTTTTATTTCTGCCATTTGTTAGAAAAATGATAAAATCATATGTGCCACCCTTAAAAAATATTTTTTTGTTTTCCTCTCTGATTTCTCTCTTAGTATAATACTATAGATATGTGTAGTGATAAATGATAACTTAGTGTGTGAATTAGGGTTAGGACTTGAGGAGTATCGCATTAAAATTTATGTAATCAGGGAATTTGTTATTGTAAATTTTATTTTGTTGTTGTAATTTAAGTTGATTTTATTTTTTATTATTGGATGATTTGATAATTTTGCATACTTATTCTTTTTTCAGAGAAAAAAAAAAAGACAAATACGTGAATGCATACATTAAAAAGAGATAATAATTACAGCACTAATTTTTTTTATATTATTATTTAATCATGTTCGATCATGATTAGACATTCTATAATTTGGATTGGTGTATGAATTTTCCGTCGATTTTAGATTAAATATTTGGTGGATTCTATTTTCGTATTTAATTTTCTTTTCGTAATTAAATAAAAATCAGACCAAAATATTTTCGGTAAATATTATCTTGACTATTTTAAAATTTTATCATAAAATAATAAACCAATAATATTACAACACATGTTCAATTCCTCCAATTTAACGATAAGTGTCAAATCACAAACTCTCCATATATATATATATATATATCTATAGTATATATTATACTAAGAGAGAAACCAGAGAGAGAAAATCAAATTTCTTCTCACGTTGACACATAGAACAAAATCATATGTGTCATTTTTCTATAGGTTGACATAAAAAATATTTACAACAATTACACTAATAGTCCTTTAAATTCTCAGTTAAACAATTGTTATCAATTCGTAATTCAAGTATATCAATTAATTGTGTGGTAAACTTTCTATTTTATATTTGGTGAAATGAAAAAGAAAACGGAAACTTTTTTTAAAAATCAACATTAATGGTTTTTTTCATTAAATGTCATATAAAAAAGGTAAACATTTATTTGATTTAACATCAAGTCTGATTGATTTGAAAAGATTCTCTAATTAACTTAAATAATGCCATTACATATTGATTTCATCATAAAAAATATTAATGATTTTTTGAAATTCAAAAATAATTAATGCAAAATCATCAGTAATTCTTTAATTGCAAATTCTATCTGTCATTTTATAAACCTCTTCTAAAAAAACTTAATAAAATTAGAAATGAGTCCTCAAATTATAAAGTAATTCAAAAGAGGAAAAACTAAGCCGGTAAACCAAATTTCTGCATTAATTTAAAATTTAAAAGTTTATTGTTATCCGTAAATTATTCCTAACAAATTAAGGAAATGATATTTTTTGAATCCAAAATTAATTAATATGCCATAGTGATTTTTTTTTTATTTTAATTATAAATGGAAATTAATCCCTAAAAATACTCTATTTTCCCAACTACACACTCAAAACTAATAAAGATGATTGTATATAACGACCATAAATAACTTAATTATGATTCCTCTCTATCTGGTTCCATGAATTCCGTTATTTTATCAAATTTAAATTTGGAATGTTATTACTTATCACACTTAAATTTAAAAAAGAAATCTCATCTAAACCAAATACACTTGAGCGCTCATATCCCATATACTACTTATACAAGACTCAATCGGTTATTTGTATTTCACTCAAAATTGTGACTGCCTGTGTATTCATATGAAGAAGAAAGGTATAATTCTTTTTTGTAATTATTTATACCTTAACATGCTTTGATCATTTTTCTTTTAATTCAATTATGCAGATGTGTGGAAAAATTAGAAAACAAGCAAGTTGGAGGTGATGATTACAAGAATGAATAAAGGTTTATGTTTCCATTAACTCAATACTTGCATTTCATATCGTAATATTTTATCTTTATGTATAATATGTATTAATATAAACTTCAAATATATTGTACACCTTTTATATTTCTTATGATTTTTTAAAAAATGTATATAAATAAATCCCGTGCATCATGCGGGTTTAACATCTAGTATATATATATAGTACTTAATTAAAGCAGCAAACAAAAAGGACATGTGTCAGCACCACAATGAAAATTTTTCCGCCAAAAGCCATTTTCAGTGCAAAATCATTTTTGACACAAGGCACTCTAACTAATCAGAAAAAAGATAAAATAGATAAATACATAAATCCCTTAATTATAGCTACATAAAAATATCTTAATTATAGGTATATACTAATCCTTTAAAACAACAATATTCAGTTGATAAAATCAAATGTAAGGCAATCCCCTTAAATCAAGTTAAACACCAGTAATGTCTTTCCAATCTCCAATTTAAAAGAATCTCTTCCATTCCACTCCTTTCTCACACCCGGGCCTTTAAATCAATTACTTAAAATCTAACATCAATTATCAATCCATCTCTTTCTACAACAGAGAAAAAATAAGCTGTAATGAAAGAAATTTGATTTTTTAAGGATGATTTTTTTTTATTCTTCTGTTGTTGATATTGGTTTATGATTTATGTAAACTCGGGTATAAGTTAATTGTTATAAATTAAAAGTTGTAAATCTGGGCATAGATTTATGTGTAATAACCCACTTTCTGTCCTTTCAATCGATTTTTTGTTCTTCTAATTTTTTTTTTATTCTTTTAAGAATGATTCGTATTTTTTATTTAATCAATTTAAAAATACAGGCGAAACCCCGGGCGAATCATCTAGTATAATATTAAGAATATATTTCAAATTTTTATAGGAGGAAGAAGATTCATTAGAATGTCTTAAGTCAATATTATTCTGAAATGTAAATATTTTGTAATTTGTGTTGGTTGAAAAATAATTCAAACTAGATGCTTACTCCGAGCCAATGTCTAGGGGCGCCTGTATCTTAAAATTGTTGAATAAAAAAATTATTAATAAAAAAGTATATTTTAGAGTAATAATATGTACAATATAATATTATCACATAGATCACGATAACGTGGAATTTTGTACATATAAGTAAATAACAATTTTTTTATACAATTAAAAATCTTTTATTTTTTACCTGCGGATCATGCCCATTGGCTAATAACAAATTACAATACTATTGAGATAACATCTCTTGAACTAACAAATAAGCATTCGGTGGTAGAATCCTTAGATATAATATCCTGATTGCCATAATGGAGAGCTGATCATCTTTTGCTCCTCCGGTATTGATCTCCCGTGATAGCATGATGGAATTTCTTTGGTTTTCCGTTGCTATGTTTCAAGTCAAATTTTAAGGATTGATGTCTTCTTGATTCCAATTGTCTGTTGGAGCAAAAATCTTAAGGGAATCGCCTTTATTTTCATCGAGCCTATGTATTACATTAAGCAAAGATACTTGATTAAGCCAATTGTATCCTGGAGCCAATTTTTATTTAACCATTTTGTATTTACGGAGATTGGGGAGACATTACTCGCAGTAATGTTTCACGTGATTTAAGGAGATATTTTTATGTTTGATTGTATCAATTCAAGTTTTTTGTTTTAAGGGATTAGTATATGGCTATAATTAAGGGATTCGTATGGAGCTATAATTAAGGAATTTATTTATTTATTTATTCCCTCTATTTTTCGAATAATTAAAGTGTTACATGTCAAAAATGATTTCGTACTGAAAATAAATTTTAGCAAAAAAAAATTCTATTGTAGTGCAGATACATCAACAACTTGTATGCTGTTTTAATTAAGAGTACTAATGTGCTATAGATTTTTTAAGAATGAAAAGGGGAAAAAAAGAAAAAATAAATAAAAAAATTGCAAGTTTGCAACTCAACATCCAAAGGGAAAGGGAAGCCCAATTGAAGTCCTCAAAGCCCAACCTAATAATCCAGCCAACTTAGCCCGCACAAAAAAATGGTCTACAGTCGGTTCCTTATACTATCTTAGGTAACCCAAATTGAATTGGGGATTTTTTTTTTGGCATACAGAAGGGTTCATAGTACAGAGAGAAAAAAAGAGTAAAATTGACTTGAAAAGTCTGAGAAACCCGAAAACTATTCCCATTCGCTCGCGCTCGGAACTCGGTGAATTCATCAGAGACAGTGGCATCTATCAATGGCCGCCAATCCTTCGCAGCTTCTTCCTTCAGGTTCCGCTCTTCTATGTTTCTTCATCTGCTTTCGTTAATTTCCTGCTTCTAAAAAATTTTTAAAAAGTTTTTTTAATTATCTTCTAAAAAAAAAATCACCTTTTGGGTTTTTGTTCTTTGGTCCTGCAGAGTTGATAGATCGGTGCATAGGCTCCAAGATATGGGTTATTATGAAAGGGGATAAGGAACTCGTTGGCACTCTCAGGGGTTTTGATGTTTATGTCAATATGGTCCTTGAAGACGTCACGGAGTAGTGAGTTTCTCCCAACACTTTTGATTTCTTTTTTTTCTTGGTATTCAATTCAAAATCCCTTGCCCCCCTCTTTCTTACGGTGCCATTGTGATGTTTATTTCTGATATCTAGTTTCCAATCTGTCCAATTCATTGTGCTACTTGTGCAAATAGTGTATTTTTGTTACTGAAGTAGCCAGTAGCATAGGGCTTATTTGGCTAGGAACTCAGAACTCTTGCATTTTTTATAATAAGTAACTGATGTACTATCTATACATGTTATAGGACCCTATGTACTTTTAAAACTTGGAAGGTTATGAATGGGTGGGCTTTTGTTTGGAAAAGTGTGAGCGTCAGTGCATGGTCAGGATGAGGGTGATTAAGTTTGTTTGGAATCTTCCAAGTGATGTATGGATGTAGGTGGATACAATTGAAAGATCGAGGTGTGTGAATTGTGGGCATATCCTTTAGATGAGATAGACCAACTTGATTCCACTTTAGGTTAATCGCCTTATTCCTTGATTTTCGTAACTTAACAAATTCATCTGCTTTCAACAAAGAGTGGATACCTGTTGGAAACTTAATTTGCTGAGAATAATCTACCATGTATTTTCTTAGACAGATATATTACATGTAGTGGCTTGAATGTAGTCTTCATTTTGTCTGTCACTCTACATTATTCAGTTTGTTCATGCTTGAAGCATAAGGCATTCGTTTTTCAGTAGACTAAGCTATAATGAGCAAAACAGAGAACAGTATATTGAAATTCAAAGAAGTTATTTCCTTACCTGATATTCTCTTAACTGATGTGCCTCGAACTCAAAATGTTTTGAAAGGTATACAAATTGGAATTTGATAGAGGGCCAGTATGAATAATATACATTTGTCTAATTCAAATACCCATGAGTTCCCATATTGAAATCCTAACAGTTACGGTCTTGAGGAGGCTGTAGGACTTGATAGCAGGAATAATACCCGTGGTTTTTTAAGGGGCATTCAGGAAACTAATCTTGAAACATCAAAATTCTGCTGTTTAAAGGAGCTAAAAAGGGAAAACAAGGGAGGAAAAGAGGACATAGCCTTCTCGGCAAATATCAGATCAGTGCAATTTACTGTATTTCGTATATGATATCCAGCGAGAATTTGTCCTTTTGTTTGTGGATTGTGACACTTGGGATTTTGCCGTAAAATGTGAATGGTGTAAGTAAGATTTGTTGGTTTTCTTCTAATTCAGTTATGTTGTGTTCTTCATCTTTTACAGTGAAATCACTTCTGAAGGTCGGCGCATAACTAAACTTGACCAGATCTTACTCAATGGGAACAACATTGCGATTGTAAGTTTAACAATGCTTCGTGTTCAATTTCAAACATGGCATCTCTCAACTTTGTCTTGCTAAGAAGAGAAATAAATTCTGTTGGATTAGTTTTTTGATTCGCTTGACGAATTGAAGGATCTTACTTGGTCAAGCAATATCCTGCTTTAGCATAAATGTTTTATTGCATATTAGATGTTGATGATTCTGAGCAATGGTTGTAGTTGCATGCCTTACAGATTTTCTGTTGAATGTGTCATTTCTGAATACAATCAGAATAATGTCTCTTTTGTCTTTCTAGGCTAATAGTTTCTTTTCGTTGCAGTTGGTGCCAGGCGGTGCGCCAGATGAAGAATGACTTAGTCACTCTGTATTAGCTCTGGCAAAAAACCACTGACCTATTTGGAAAGGGGAGGCTATTTTTGCTAAGGCCATCCAGTTTATGGAAAGAGTCTTCTTATGTAAAAACTAGTAGAATTAGCATTTTTTCTTGTGTTAGTTTGTAAACGGTTTCCCGTGAATCTGTGACAATTTCGTTATTGTTTGCTGCCGAGAACTCTTGCAAAGTTGCTCTAGTCTACTATGCGGGTTGCTATCTCTTAAATCGCATACCATTTTTTTTTTTTTTTGGCACTCTCTTATTCCCTCTCTAGATAATCATTACCAGAAAGTAGAGGTGAGGGTAACATAATCATTACCAGAAACTCTAGATGCAAGTAGAGTAAGGGTAATAGAAGCATGATATCCAACAACATTTTGATAACTTACACTAATGCCCTAATGTTACGATAACACTGATTCTGTTTATACTCTGTTTTAAAGGGCTGTCCTTGAGTAACTACCGTATGCTGCAAAAAAGCAGACAGTTGATATCTTGTGGTCAACACAAAATCCCTGTTGGTTGAACACGATCATTGAGAACATGCTTTCATTGGGTTGTGAGAAGGGTTGCAACTTACAACCAAATGACTCTTTAGTTAACACGGTAAGCTCCCAGCAGATGATTAATTATTCTTCCATCTAAAAACGTAAGAAGTGAGTTAAGAGGTGCATATCCTTAGGGGTGTTAATTCGGTCTGTTCGGTCGGGGATCGGTTAGTTCGGTTCGGGGAAATCGATTTTCCACCGAAGCACTAACCGACCGAAAACCGATCGAATTATAGGATACCCGAAATTGAATCGACCGAATAACATTTCGGTCGGTTCGGTTCGATAACCGGTTAACCCAACAGGCAACAGGAATCATATTCCACCTGTTTTTACTAAAAATACAACTCCTGATTCCTGAACATGAATACATGATGGCCTTCACAGCATCTCATTCATAATTCAATAATCCAAACTCCATAACCTGATGAACTTGACAACATAAATTTTAAAGTTCTACAATAAATTCTAAAACTGAAACAGAAACAGTCCAAATTCCTTAGTGCACAGTCCACACTCCACAATAATTCAAAAAAACAGAAATACAAACAACTTGATCATGATTCATGACAATGTTTTACAGCAGCATTTCTTTGAACACACCAAAGCTTGATGAATATGTAGCAGCCAGCCAACAGGAATGAAGAAGAAACTGGTCATATGATCATATCATTCTTCCTGAAGAAAGCACACATGACACACCAGATGACCAGAGAAAGAACACACCAGCCTGCACTGCACATAAGCAAATCTCAGTCACCACTCTTCACAATTTCAAATCCAAACTCAATCCATAAATTTGATCTGAGATTACATATGAATAAGAGACTTGGCATTCATTGATCATGGTAATTCCAAGCTCGGTCCACTTTCCTTCAACTTTGATTCTGCAGATACAAGAGATAAAAAACAACAAATTATAAGAATATTTCAAAGAATTCAACAATTGAAACAACTTAAAAACAGAAATTCAGAAATCAGAATAAAGAAACCTTCTTCAATTTGTTGAATTTCTTCCCATACTTCTTCATCATCTAGCAACTCAGGTTCACTTGGATCACGAAGCCAATCTTGGGCACATATTAAATCTTGAGCTGCCTTTGGAGTTAAAGAACTCCTAAACGCATCCAATATCCTTCCACTTGTACTAAAAACTGATTCGGAGGCCACTGTGGATATTGGAATTGCTAATATATCACAAGCCATCAAAGAAAGAATCGGAAACCTCGGACTATTGACCTTCCACCAAATCAGAATATTGAATGTCTTGCTCTCATCTTCAAGATCCTCTAATAGATACTTATCTAATTCACATTTTGTATCTTTTACCCCATTTGCAGCTTTCTTTTTTTTAATTCCATTCTGAAATCCTCTCTCAACATCAATGAAGGTTCAACATCAAACAGTGACATTCTTTTTCCCGACAAAGAAGGTTGAGAAGGGGGAGAAGGAGGAGGAGGAGGAGCATGAATCCTCGCATAATCATCATACAATGCATACATACATTCTTTAATATATGCTGCCCTATCTTTGCCATCAACTACTCCATGCAACTTACAAAGAACATGCTCCACATAACTCAACTTATTCCTAGGATCCAAAACAGAAGCAACAAAAAGAAGAACATTCATATCTTTAATGTTAGCATAGTACTTATCAAACTTCGTTTTCATCATCGTTGCCATAGCTACAAGACCCAAATCTTCACCACTAATCAACTGTTTCAACAAAATCTCAATGTGAACCAGATTGTCAAAGAAAGTATGTGAAGATACAGAGTTAGTCTTCGACACTTTTAATGTGAACTCATGAAATTTTTCAAGAAGGTTAGCTAACCTTCTCACTTCTGCCCAATCAGATGAAGTAGGTACTCCCGGCCCCGTATTTTTCTCCCCAGGAACCTTTTTAAGAGTCTCCTTAAAATGTGGTTCGACAGATTCATACCTTCTAAATGCCCTTTCATACTTCTCAGCAGTTTGCAACATCAAAAAGGTGGAATTCCACCTTGTAGGGACATCTAATACCAAATTCTTAGAAGAATTACACTTTTCAATTTCAGCATATGATTTAAACTTTGAAATTCTTTGAGGAGACTGTCTAATGTACTTAACAACAGCTCTAACTCTATCAACAGATTCATCAATATAATCCAACTCATCCTTAACAACCATATTCATAATATGAGCAGAGCAATGAACATGCAACCATTTCCCTCCCAAAACACATTTTTCCCAATTACCAAACTGATCTTTCAAGCACTCAATTACAGCATCATTTGCACTAGCATTATCCATAGACATAGTAAACACATTATCAATTTTCCAAGCAAGCAAACAGCTTTCAATTGCTTTTCCTATATCTACACCCTTATGACTTGATATTGGGCAGAAATTCAAGATCCTCTTTCTCAAAATCCAATTACTATCAATATAATGAGCAGTGAGACACATGTAATTCACCTTTTGCAACGAAGTCCAACTATCAGTGGTAAAACATATTCTGCCTACAACATTACTAATCTCAGCTTGAATTTTTCCCCTCTCTTTTAAGTACAAGTGATAACAATCATTAGCTATGGTTAGTCTTTTTTTAGGAACATATAAAGGCTGGTAGATTCTCAAAAAATGTAGAAATCCTTTTCTTTCAATAAACTTAAAAGGCAGCTCATCAACTATGATCATATATGCAATAGCTTTTGTAATTTCAGATTCATCAAACCTCCAAGTAGATATGTGCCCTTTTCTGTCACTCTTCCCACCCTCAACAACCAAATTACTTTGACCCAAGTCATGATGAGCTCTATATTTCATGCAAACTTTCAAATGAGCATGCAAGGAACTTGTTCCATGTCTTTTCGTTTCAGCTTGATACTTAGTTTTGCAATATTTACATGAAGCTGTTTTCACACCATTTTTATCAAAAACAGTAAAATGAGACCAAACCACGGACCTTTGGAGACCTCTCCTTCTTTTCTTTGGAGATGGCTTTATGCAAGCCTCAGCAGTATCATCTTTAGCCTCTTTTGCCTCTTGGCCCTCTTCCCTGTTTGCCTCTTCCTCGCTTTCATACTCCACATCAATCATCAGTTTATCATCATTTTGAGAAGGTCCAACCACCTCTATCTCTTTCAACTTAATATGTTCAGACATCTAAGATAAAAAAAAAAATCAAATCATTAGGTTACTGGTTACATCACATGATCAGAAATCGAAAGAAATCCAACAATAAAACTGATAAAGTGATGGTCATCCAAACAGATACAGAAAATTATAATCAGCCATCCAAAGCCAACAAGGAAACAAACATAAACTTCAAAACCGATTTTTTTTTTAAGCCTCAAAACAACACAGACTCATAGAGTTTAAGAAGAAGTAGTACCAACTGCTAGTTACCTTAAAGAAGTAACTCAAAATTTAATCTTTAGAAAAAAAAAAAGCAGAAAAATCTTCAAATTGATGAAACAAACATTCGAAAACCTTCGTAAAAAATGAAAAATATCAGCAGCTAGCAGGCATTACCTCGCTCAATCTGTAAGAAGAGAAGGTTTCAGGCTATCAGCCTTAAACTTGGCAGTGAAACTCCAAAGTCCAAACAGACTTGTCTCCTTCAGAGTAGCATTCGACTTGCTCTGTTAAACAAGAAACAGCCACTTTAAGCATACTGAATAACAAATGAAAAAACAAAAAGGCCTAATACTAATCAATAATCATTACAAGCAGATAGCAAATTAAAAGACATAGAGTACCTCTTTACGAATTGAAAGACTGATCCCAGGATAGATTTCAAACACTCACATAAAGGTATTTGAACTCAAAGGGAAGAGAAAAAAAAACACAGAGTCGTTTTCCGCCGCGCCGGCCGCCGATAATTCATCAGCAAGTTGTTTCTGGTAAAGAAAATTCACATGTGGTTAATGACAAAAAAAGTTTAAGAGAGCAGAATTGGATATGAACTAAAGTTACTAAATCCACTTCAAAATTAGATGGATTCAAATTGCAAATCATACTTGTGCCAATCTTCGCCAAGCAGAGTCGTTTCTTCAGGAGTAAAATCGGAGACGATAAATCATTCGCCAGAGAATTGGGGAACAGATTTGAACTCAGATCAAAGGAAGGTATGGCGGGGGAGTTGCTAAGGGAAGAGGAAGAACCGAAGAAGAAGGAAGAAAGAAAGGGAAGAGGCGGATGAGGATTTGGGAATTAGGGTTTGGCCGCCGCAGATCTGTGATTGAATTCCGATTTGGGAAATAGGGTTTGGCCGCCGCGAGAGAGAGTCAGAGAGAGGGGAAGACGGAAGAATGAAAGAGAAAAAAAAATGTGAAGTGAAGCCCTAACCCCTAATCTGTATAAATTATTTTATTATTATTACATTATTTATTCGGGTATCGGGTAATACCCGAATCTTTTTTTTTCACCCGCTCCCCGAACCGATTAGACCCCCTCCATTTCAGTTAAGGCCGATTTCATACCCGATTCCCGAAAATCCGAACCGAATGGGCCGAATAAGGAACGGGTCGGTCGGTTAATCGGGTCTACCCGATTAGTTAACACCCCTACATATCCTGGCAAAATGTAAGTAGCTTTAGGAGGGATTATGTAACAATAAAGTGGCGATTTGCACACAGGGGGTGCAAATACATTCTCTTTATTGCTTGTTTTAATAAATGCATTGGCCAATTCGACAACAACTGATGAGTAAACGTGGGCATTGGATATTCTCAGAATAGCACTTGCAAAGGTGAATTGAATCAAATACTACATCTGTTTTGGCATTCCGAAACTTTGAATCGTTCACTGTCAGCATTAAACATTTCTGAAGGATGGTGGTACTGAATTTTATTGATACTAGACAATGTGACAATAAGACAACCTGATTTGTGGCGATATGCTTATGGAAAATAACAGAATGTCTGTGAGAAGGACATTTCCTAATTCCTTACATTATACACCTCGAACTCACGACACTGAAACCGTACATTCCAGAAGCCCACGAAACCAGAAGAAACCTTGGAGCTTCCAGGAGGCCACGTCCAAAACAGAGGAAGGGGTAGATGGATCAGGATCTGACACGTCACCCCACCTGACCATAGCCACTGATGATTCTGAACTGAGAAGGAAAGGTTGGCCAAGTTCAGACACAAATATGCATCCTCCCTTCTCGACAACAAGTTTCGTCCCTTTTTTAGAGTTTTCTCCCGCATCAATCTAATTGTACCATCCCCCTTTCAATAAACACGGGTTTCGTTCATTGTTAAAATGTCCCAAACTTAACTACTGTTAAATTTTTGTGGTCAGAAGATTCTTCTGATCTCTGGTTGCTCTTTCTGTCCAATTTACCTCTCAACTGATAAACTGTTAGTTGCTTTCCTTCATTAAGAAGGGGTCAGATCAATGTGTTTCTCTTTCGTGATGCATGAACCATAACGTTTTCTAAAGCACATATGATGATATTATACATATATACTCTAATCTATTCCAAAACAGACAACAAACGTAACAATCATTTTGACGATAATTGTAATTAACATACCACAAGGTCGAAACTTACAGGTGAATTACCTTTTTTTTTTTTTTTTTCCTTCGGTTTTAAATCATTACATCATTACATAATGGTGGGAAGTTACACCAACAATGTCGTGAGTATCTAAACCAATGGATTGGTACGGCATTGGGTATACTTATGAAGTTTGAAGTACATATAACATAAACCCAAGGGATCAAAAGTGGTTGTCGGGGTATTACGGTATATTTACCTGGTTGGATCGTATCCCCCGATAGGTAAGGGGTGCCCCATGTGAGATCATTTGAGTCCTGATTTCAGCATGATTAATTAAATTAATTAAAATCAGAAAATACCCAGGACAAGGTCACCGGCGTTTACCTTATTCCCACTATAACACTGCCTCACTGCCCACATGCTCACCAATTATTATACTATCCCATATTTCTTTATTACTAATTCCTCCTTGGCTTAATCCTGTGTAACGTAGGACGTATGAACATAAGAAGTAACACGCTCTACGGGAAATAAAAGTATTCCCTGGATTTAGAAACGAAGGGCTGGTAACTCTTCGATTCCAACATTGGTGCATGTGCCATTTAACGTTTTCCTAAAACAGGATTGATAATCACAGTAGCTGTTGAATGAGAGTTAGTAACGAGTAGTTTACGAAAGTTCAATCTCAATAATCGAACTTTTTTCGTGTTTAGTTCGAGTTAGTAAGTTCTAATTCAAGTTGAATGGCTTTATTTGCACACTCCTAACATTGGTTACTTGTGGTTTTGGGAAGGCACAATCAAAACTTTAGGGACAGAGCCATATCCGCCCCACGTTTATATGGTCGCAAGAAGTGCCACAAAGCCAAAGTTCATTAATTATATGTCAACAACTTAATTAGATGATCATACGAGAATGGTTTGTAAGTACATTTAAACATCCTTTAACACCCACCCACATGATTTATCAAACTTATAAAAACAGATATTCCCAGCAAACTTCAGAATCCACAAAGAAGCCAACCAGCCCCCACTCACTGCATGGTTGTCTAGCCAACCCTCAATAGATTCACCCAACACTTCTGAATTCCTGTGTTGTCTTCATCTCAAAAATTTCCCTTTTGTTTAAATTTGAGCATTGGAATCTTTTGTGTTACAAAGACAGACATAACAGCTAGATCTCTTCTTCGCTGTCGAATATTTGACCAAATTTTTTTTTTTTTTTTTGAACCAAGTTACAAAGTTAAATTAGTCTTCTCTCTTTCAAGTCTTTTAATCAGTCCAAATTCAGCACTTTTCACAATTATCAGCAGTAACATGCAGGTGAGCTAGCTTGGTTGATAAAATTAATATTCAAGTAGATCACCCTCACATGCATCTTGATCCCCATCAATCTGCCTTAACTCATTTCTTCATATATTTCGTATATAACAGATACTTCAATGGCTCATTAAAACTGCCCAAGACCCTCCAAGCCAAACTGGTTTTAATACCACCACCAAGGAGGAGGAAGCCACAAAGGGTAAGATTGATTACAATGGCATTAATTATTAATAACCATTATTAATAGTTAGTCAAATTCTCATTGAATGTATGAATTTTGGTTCAATTTGCAGGTGAACAGAAGGTTAAACCCAAAGATATAACAGCATTGAAGAACTCTGAGGCCAAGAACAGGAAGAGCAGAGGAGAACAAGTAGTATTGGATTGCAGCAAACTCAACATTTGGAAATTAGTTCGTAAGAAGGACATTGCCAAGGCTTGTTTCTACGGCACAATACATTTGAAGAGAGTTGGAAGTTGTCAAAGGAGGGAATACTTTGTTAAAAACATGAAGATGAAGAAAGAAGACCTTGCCAGAGGATTAGGCATGATCAGTAGTCACAAGGCTGAGAGTAAAGTTTTGCCAATTACTGATCAGCAAAACAGTACTACTCCTCCTCCATCTTCTTCTTCTTCTCCCACAAGTAAAGAAACTGATCAACAAAAACAATGTAGTACTTCTTCTACTACTACCAATACAGTAGAAAAGAAGGAAAAAATCAAGGGCGATAAAGCGAAAACCATTTCGAAAATGAAGGAGCTTTTGAGATGGGCTGCTGCTACTAAGGCTGAGAAGGGTGGAAGATACTTAAGCCGCAAGGTTTGTTCATTCAAATTCTTCCCTACCTTATTGTGTTTGTGTTTTTTTTTTTTTTTTTCACATGAATCATATGTAAATTGTAACTAATTTTTTTGGGTTTTTGGTCCAGGTTATGCAGTTCAGAAACAGGGCAGCCCTGAAATCAGTCCCGGATGATGATCAATTAAGCAACGATTCACCCAAGATTAGCTTTAGATGGGAAGTGGAGAGTTGCTCCACAATTTCTTCGTCATACTCTGCAATCTCCTCGATTGCTTCGTCTTCTATGAACTTCGATCAAAGATCAATGAGCCATCTTCAGGCTTCTGTAAGTTCAACTCCAATCCATGATGCAGATTTTTCCATCGTGAGGCCTGGAAATTGGATCACCACGGATTCTGAATGTAAGCATTGATTTCCAAATAATTTGCCAAACTTTTTTTTTTTTTTTTTAATTCAAAAACTGACCGGATTGAAAGTATCTAACTCCAATCTCATTGGTTCTTATTTGGGTATACAGTTGTGGTTCTTGAGTTATGACGGCTGAGAAAATGAAGGGTCCACAAAGGGATGAATCTAACTGAAACGGGGCATCATCAATCTGGGGAATAACTTTGATCAATTTTTATCCTCTGAAAAAGACAAGACGACGGAGGATATTTCTCGCGATTTATATGAAGTTCAACAATGATGTAATCTGTTCATAGTATTGCGTTTAATGATTCTGAGAATTAACGTTGAATTAATTAGCAGTGTAATATCTGTATTCCCTAGAAATAATAGTGGTCGAAATCAAATTGATTCCGAATCTCGTACGATTCCCTAACTGAAATGCTCGATTCCTTGTGTTGTTCAGTCGGTCATTAACATATAATTTATGCCAAAAATATACAATTATTAGTGATATTTCCCAAAAAATGTTGCCTTTTCAAGGCTGGAATTCTTTTTCTAACAGAATGACATCACTGATCGCTCTTTCTAATGATGGATTTAAGGGACCCAATTAAGTCCCAAACACTAATTTTTCTCCCTCAATGTTTTCATTTATTCTCTTCTTGCATTATACAAAATCGTAACTTAAAAACTGTGATATTTTCAAAACTCAGACTTGTTTGTCAATTTTCCTAAAGCGGTACATAACATTTCGAACCTAAAAATTTAGTTGCGGTATTTCACATGATACCAGTATATCAAAGAAAAAAAGAAAAAGTTTTGAATAAATCAATAAAAAATCTTTGTCGACTATTTTTAGTCGGTTTAAGAAGCCGACGGTTTGAATAAAATTCTTGTGTTCAAAATCTGAAAAGCCCACTCAGTTGGCCCAATAATAACCCAGAGCCCGTGAGGAAGAACAAACCAGTTGGGGCCGGTTTAAACCACGAGGGTTTTGCTTATCTCTTTCAGTCATTTTTTTTTTTTGTTTTTTAATAACCCCTAATTTTAGACTTCAATTCTTCTTCGCGCGTATTATTTAGTTGCGGGTCTTTAAAAGGGTTTCCCGGCAGTCGCATCCTCTACCTCTCTCCCTCCCTTGGCAGCTTGGCTTATCCGATGGATAGAATTTTAAACAAAATTTCTTCTTGTAGGAGTGTGGAATTGGCATTCAAGACCTGGAAGAAGGATATGTCTTCCGGTCCCTCTGCTGCCAGCGCGAATCAACATCATCTGCCCGATGATGTTATCTTTGAAATCCTTCTCCTGCTGTCACCAAAAGCTTTGGCAATCTCCATGTGTGTTTCAAAGAAATGGCGATCTTTGATTTCAGACCCCAATTTCATCAAATCCCACCCCAATATAGCTTCTTGTTCTGAGGAGAGGCAGAGCTTGATTATTACTTTGCGGGATCCATACTCTAATCCCACAACTTCGATCCTATGCAGGCCACTCAACTCTACTTGGCAGGCCGATCCCGGTGTTTCCCAGATCCCGGTATCCACAATCGACAACAGAGTACTCCAGAATAAAACATTTCAGTTCTGGGGAAGTTGCAATGGTTTGGTATGTGTTGAGACTAGGAATCAAGAAGACCTCTACCTTTGGAATCCCGTATCAAACAGGTTTCGGGCATTGCCTTCTATAGGAATTAAAACGACGAAGAGCGACAACAATTCAGCATCAATTCTGTATGGTATAGGATACGATGAATCAGAGGATGATCACAAGGTATTGTGCTTGATCTGCACACTTAATCCAGCTCCGAAGATAATTGATGCTCTAAATTTATTCTTCACTGCATGATTCTTAGGCTGCTTGTGGTTGTTTTGTTGGCTTAATCCCACTGTTGCCCCAAAGAGGTGTTTTTGCAAGAGGCAAATCGCATTGGATTGCCAAGGAGGAGGAAGAAGGGAATAGTGGGTGGAAACTGGAAAGTGGTAGACATGGATTTGAATGACAACAACCATGTAGGTGAATTGGCAATTCCTACACCAAGAGAAACTTAGTATTGGACTGGGAAAGATGCTGTCTCTTTGACTCTTTTGAAAGGCTCCATATCGCTTGTCTACACCAAAGAGGCAGAAATCTGGATCTTAGACAAGGATGACGAGTGGGTGAAGTTATTGACAATAGAATCCTTAAAAGATCGCGGTTGTTTTCAGCCGATTTGCATTTTTGGGAATGGGGAAGTGCTCCTCGAGTACAGTTCTGATATCATGCTGTATAATCCAATGCTGAATGGTATGAAATGCGCTTACTTTTCCCTGGGGCGTTGACGAGATTTTGATGATTTCAAACACCCTGGTTTCTCCTTTTGGCCGCCTCAGGTCATCTACTTAGATTTTCTTGGAGGCAGATGGTCTCTGCAATCAACTTTTTGCTCGTTTAGTCCTGCAATCATTTTCTTCCTTCTCTCGCATCTTACTAGAACGCATGGAGTTTATATATTAGTATTACTTATTAGAGTTTCATACGGACATTTTGAAAGCATATATATAAACTTATTTGTGTTCAAATGTCCACTTGTTTAGAGATGGATATTAATTTTGGAAGATATTTCTTCTGTCTCAAAAAAAAAAACAAAAAACATTAGTTTATTTAGCTTTTGAAATTTGTACTAAAAATAATAAAAATCTCAAAATTTTATGTGAACTATTTTTTTGGGGACAGAGGTAATATTATGTTTGGATTTACCATTGTACATCTCACAATAGCATTATCCCAAATCCCACAAGTTAACCAACCAATTATTTTGTTGGACACAACTCACAAAATTAAACACGATCCACCAATTCTATGCCAATAACATACTACTTCATTCGTCCTCAAATTATTATTCAGTTATACTAAAAGAGAAACTTCACACTGGACAATAATTACAGGACAGAGAAAGTAATATCAATATGCCTTATGTAACATCACTGATCACTCTCTCTGATGTTGAATTTAAGAGACAAGGATATAAACCCCCAACTAAGTCCAAGACATTATTTCTCCCTGGATGTTTTTTTCCCCTTAAATTCTGTACAGAATGGTAACTTATTAAAATTGTGAAATTCCATAATTTTAGTAAGTTTGAATTGTTCATAAGTTTTCACAAGATACCGTTATATTAACGGATATTAAAATTGATAGCGTTTTTAACAATCAATAAAGATACGTGACATTAAAAAATTATTAGTAACATTAAAGATACCGTCAACTATTTTTAGTCGGGTTAAGAAGCCGACGGCTAAGTAAAATATATAAAATTAATATATCCTACTATATTAGAAACACAAACCTACCTTTCAAACTCCTCATATGATTGCCACGTGGTATGTAGAAAATACTAAATTGCCATTTTGTCTAACTATAACTAAATTACTAAATCTCTCTTTGCACTTTACGTGACACGTTTTTTTTTTTAAATTTTTTCTTTATCTTTCATTCAACTAGAGTGGTTTTTTAAATTGAATTGATTAATTAGGTTTTTTGTTACAAAGTGTCAATTTTGTTTTAAGCGTATACCCTTTGGATGAAACTTATTACAAAGCTATTAAAAATGTCCAAAACTAAGTATTGATTTGGCACGACCAATGGAGAACATCAATAAATCATCTTACTAATATTTAAATTTATTAGGATGCTTTTATATTTTATCTAATATTTACTTCAACACATATATTCGATTAAGCTATTTATATTTAATAAGTAACACTTATAAAACATTTCTAAAACATACATGGCGAAATACAATTTATTTATTTTTTTGCGAAATACAAATATTTCTATGATCACACTTATAAAACATTTCTAAATCCTTCAAACATTTCTAAAATATATCGCTCCAAATACAAAATTTTATTTTTTTCAAATATAAATATTTCTAAGATCTATAGATAGACTGGGCCAGGGTCGCGTATTCCATACAAAATATTACTTTGGGTAATTGGGTGGGAGAATTATTATCGTTCATTTGCTTGACCGCTTGCAGGGAATCTAACTGTAGCTGGACTTTTTGAAGCTCAAATTCCAGGCATATAAAATTAACATGAACAAAATTCATGTGTTCAAAATCAGAAAAGCCCACTTGGTTGGCCCAACAATAACCCAGAGCCCGCGAGGAAGAACAAAAGCCAATCAGGAATAGAAGCCTTTTATTGGCGGTTTTAAATCGGCGAGGCTCTTATTCTCTCTTTCGGTCGCGTTTTTTTATTTGTTCTTTCTAATTATTAGTATTAACCCCTAAATTTAGACTTCAATCAATTATTATTATTATTATTATTTTTTTTTGCTTATAACCTTATTTTAGTTGCAGAGTAAAGAGGGTTTTTAGGGTTTTTTTAAAGCTTTCTTTTATATTCGTTCGTCCCTTCTTCTCCCTCCAATCTCCATTGTTGTTACCTTCTGAAAAAACCTCCGAGTTGTGGAAACCGCTACCCCGCTGCGATGGATAGGTACCAAAAGGTGGAGAAACCTCGGCCGGAGTTGCCCATTAACGAGAATGAGATTCGTATTACTTCCCAAGGTTTGGTCCGCAACTACATCAGCTATGCCACCAGTCTTCTTCAGGTTTCTTTTCGCTTTCTTCTCCGTTTTTTTCCCCGCCTCAATTTTCGTTTCATGTGTATTTTAATTGGTTTTTATTTTGTATTAGTGACTGAGAATGCTCTGTTTTTTTGGTTTGATATTTGCCTGGTTTCTGAGTTGTACCACTCGTTTAATTTATATGTATACTTGTGTGAGTTTTGATTGAGTTTGTTTCAGGTTTTTAAGCACGCTGTAGTACTTCCTGATTATTTTTATTTTTTTAGGGTTCTTATTTTCCCATCCTAATTTCTGCTATTCTCGTGGCAAAAGATGTGCTTAGGTCTTAATTTAGTGCTAAGAGTAGTGGGACGAAGCTCTTCCTTGTCTTGGTCATGAATGTAGGAATTAGTGTGGCTTCGCACTCTTGATTGTTTGAGATCAGAGATCAGTTTGTTACTAGACACCATTATTCTATGTTGTGTGGGGTGCATGCATACTTTCTTACTATTCGAATCGCCAGTTAGCCAGTCAAAGTTGATTAGTTGAAGATTGGGGCTTATAGGAAATTCATTGTTGGATGTTTCAGTTGGGCCTTGATTAGAGCTTTATAAAAACTTTTATGTCCTTGTTCCGTTCTTATTTGATGATCATAGGCTTTTTATGAATAATTTTTTATTCATATTGCTTTGCTGCAAGTAGCAATGGTCATTTGACAGAGTTTGTGGTCAATTTTGTAGGATAGACGTGGAAAAGAGATTGTCCTGAAGGCAATGGGGCAGGCAATCAGTAAGACTGTGGCAATTGCTGAGATCATCAAGGTTATTGTTGATTTGAATTTGTCACTTTCTTATTTTGCTGTTTTCTGCCATTTGTTTTTCTGATTTGAAGTTTGCTGATTGTTGCAGAGAAGAAATCCTAGATTGCACCAAGACACTGCCATCAGTTCTGTGAGCATCACTGATACATGGGAACCTATTGAAGAAGGTCTTTTGCCGTAAGTATTAGCTCCTTCGTTGTACTTATTTTTATTGAGGAGTGTCTCTTCATGGCACACTTCCGACCAAATCTAAATTTAATACCAATAATGTGTGATGCAGTGTTGAACAGACTCGACATGTCTCCATGATCTCAATCACCTTATCAATTAAAGAGCTGAACACAAATTCCCCTGGGTAAGTTTTGTCAATCTGTGAGTGTCACTTTACTGATTTGTAACCAATTTAAACGTAGGGGCTTACCGTTCCTTCTGCATTTGCCCTCTACTAACTGTTTGTTTACCTTGTAGTTAATATATAAGATCCCAAAAGTTAATGTGATTTTATGTGCTATTTCACTTCACGCGGTTTGTAATGTTGATTTTATGTAACTCGGTGCTACATGTAGTTGATGTGAAGTTTATGTCCATGATTGCTGACCTTTCGTGTTTAATTATGATTTGAATATCTGCTCACAGTTACCAAGCTCCAGCTGCTGAGCAATCAAAGCCCCATTATAATAACAATCAGCAGCATCAGCAGCAGCAACAGCAGCAACAGCAGCCACAACAGCAGCCACCCAGACAGCAACGGGCGGTGTATTCTGTTAATAATGAAGGTAATGCCAAGATAATAGAATCAATAATTGGACTTCTGTTTAAGCCCCGTTTACTAATCGGGAGATGACAACTTTTGTACAGATTCATATGTGCGAGGGCGTGGCCGTGGGAGAGGCAGGGGACGAGGTTGGAGCAGGGGTGGATATGTAAATTATCAAGGTATGAGTGACAATATCTATATGTGTAAAATGCCAAGTAATGGCTGTATCTATGAAATGCTAAGCAAGTTTACTTTTAAATCATGGTCGTATAAGTCATTTACATTGGATTTGACAGAAAACGGTGGCTATTCAAACTGGGGAGGCCGTGGTGGTGGCCGTGGTGGCAATTATGGTGGCAATTATGGTGACAATTATGGTTATCGAGGTTCGTAGATTCTTTGTGATGTACTCGTTGTTGTGGTTGGTATCACCCTGGTTTTCTTGTATCATTAATTTAAACTTAAATCAATACTCAAACTTGTGAATAGATAACTTTTTGTTCAAACAATATATGCTTGGTTCTTTAGTTTAAATACATTTTGCCTTTTTACAGGTGGATATGCTAGAGGACGAGGAAGAGGAGGTGGCAGAGGCTATGGTCGTGGGCGTGGTCGGATGGGTCCTCGTCCTAGTCGGGAAGATGGAGGGGACCAGGCATAGAGTTACACACTGGTGTGGTGCTCTGGCTTGGATGCTTGCCTGGGTTTTGGTTGTAGTGTGCAAAGTCTTTACAAAAGCATGAAATTGTGGGTTATTTTAATCTTTGCTGCTTTAGTGAATGAGTTTATTACATGTTTTGTATGGAAACAAGAGGGCAAGCATTGTTCCAAATATTGGTGTTTTTTAATAGCCAGTAGCCTATTTTGAGATTGAGTTAATTCATTTTGAAACCACCAGGTATATCTTCATGTATCTAGCCCATATTCTACATTTTTTTGCCTTAGTTTTCTTCGCTTCGGGAAGAATTTGTTGCCCACTGTCTTGGTTTTTCTCATGCTTTGAGAACTTTATTACTATAATCTTGGATAGAAACGTTACCTCTGGGGTTAGCCTAAGGTAACTGGTTAGATAGATAGTGAGACTGGTGGATGATGATGGATTAGTCGTCTGAGGTTATGGAGCATATATGATTTCATCTATGGGCCTAAACTCTTGAGCCTGTAAAGTTTTTACTGTGCTGAGTTTGGTTTGGGTTCGATCTCCCACGGAATAGAACATTTGGGTTCAAATCATCCTCAAATGACGATAACCATCTGGCTATCTTATTTTGAGATTCGAGTGTAATCCGGAAGAAGGATATTCCATCCAAATGTAGTTGTTCAAGTGCAACAAGAAGTTTTGAGAGGCCAGGAGATAAGTTTGATTTAGAAGACTAGTCTCGATTGGATAAAAGGAAAAAGTGGAAGAAAGAAGGGATATATTTACTATTTTGTTATTTTGGATATGTGAAATCAGATTAGGAATAGTGATAGAAAAGTTAGTATTGGTGTATTCTTAACCGAACTGATACTTTTGTTTTTGGAAAATTAGGCAGCAAAATTGTAATTTCGTAATCTTAGGCTTTTTAGCCTCCTCAATATATATAAGAACATTTGTCCGGTTTCACAGAACTTTCTTCCAGGTCAGAGGGAGATAAAGCTACAGAACCTGTTAATTAAAAGAAAATGTTATTCGTATCACTTTAATTGTCTATTTTGTAATGTGGTTTTTATAGAAGTAAAATTTTTAAATTTACTAATAAATCGTTGAACTAAAGAAAGGTGACACATGACTTAGGGCTATCAATAAACTTTTTTCGATTTAAAACAGAAAGATGAACCCAAAGTGATGGAAGATTACAACAAGTCCTAAATGTGCTTTATGATATGCTGAAAAAATAATCTCTCCGTTCTACAAAAATAGTTCATATTGAATTTTGAGTTTTATATTGTTTTTAGTACAAATTTGAAAACTCAGCGTAGAGTATTTTTTGTGGTACATATATAGGAGTTGGGAAAAAAGAATGGTGGAGGAGGAAATTGAAGCTAGGATGACATCCATGATTTTTTTTATTTTTATTTATTTATTTTTTGTTAAAACCAGGAAAAAAAAAATCGTAAGCGTGACAAGTCTGGTCCATAAACTATAGTGGTGATTGAGATGTAATGTCACAAAGTTTCTCATATGCTGTCAAAGAATTTTTAGTTGTAAACAATCTCTCGTTTAACATAAGAATTATTATTTCTCAAAGAATTATTCTTTACAGGGTGTTCACCGTGAGGAAGAGATATTTTTGCAACATCTTCCCAGATAATGCTACACAAAAATATCAAAATGAAAAACTCTAAGGGGGCAACTTTTCTCTGAAAGGCCAGACCTAGTATATTACTCTTGGCTAGACTTGAATAGCTCTCTCAGCTTCACAGAACTTATAAAGAATTGACAAGTGGTCAATCCAAGATGGTGACAGCAAGTCACCCAGGGAAGAAGCAATAATAAGAAGCGAAGGAGCACCAACTCACGCCTTCTATTTTATGAACATTTGCGCTTTAAGCGTCCAGGTTCATCCTAACAAGAGTACTTACGCTAAGGAGTAGTAGTAAGTAGTAGTACTATTACAAAAAAAATATGCTACCATTCATAATAAAGCATCAGCTTAATTAGTTCGTCGTCGCCTAAGAAAGAAATTTTGTTGCAAGATAATACTAATCAAATTTCTATTTTATTTTTGTTCTTTTTTTTGGGTTGCCTTTGCCTACATATTAATTAAAGTTTATCATGTGGCAGGTTATTCTTTCTCTCTCTCTTTTTTTTTTTTTTGGTTTTCATTGAAAAAATGACATAAGAGAATCTAATCAACAGTAGTACTCGCCAGATAATTGGGTACAAAAACAATATCTATTTTAATCAGCTCATTGATGTTAAGTGTTTCAGGTGAATATTCATTTGGGGTGTAGATTGTTCATTCTGTTCACCCAAAAAAAAAAAAAAAAGATTGTTCATTCTAACAAATTAATGACGCTGGTCTAAACAAATCACTTATTAAATTCCATTTCTTCTCAATGTTGTACTGGGGAGTCGCTTGCCGTTGATCGGCCCTGTGTTCATCTTATTTCGTTGCCGATTGTATGCGCTAGATACGGATTCATGTCCTTGGATTCTTCTTGAAGCTATTTATTATTGAATCACGTACAGCCAAAAAAAAAAAAAAAAGAAAATACAAACTTTCAATGTATAAAAACAATTATGTTAACGTCACTCTTTCATTTATAGTCGGTTATAATATGTCATTGACCAAGTTCATCATACTGATGAAGAACTCAGCCTGTTTAATCATCTAGGTTCAACTTCCTTGCTAAGCCATTGATAATTAGTTCCTAATAAATAAACTAAAATTATTTACTCATTCCTTGACATTTTTTTTTTTTTGTTAAGCTGTCCCATGATTTCGATTTTGATCCTGATATGGTACATTATAGAATTCCTGACTTCTTGTTAATTACAACTCATACTCTTACAGTTATCCACTCTTACGTTTTTTTATTTTATTTTTTTCACCATTATGTTGTCATCCATGTCTAAATACGCTAATGGGAACCTTCTTGAAGTTATAATAATACTCCCTCCGGTCAGACATTTTGAGTTTGTCCTAGATTTAATCTAAGATGTTTTTTTAATTGGAAAAATTTTTTAAAAATATATTTCACATTCGTTATATTCTCTTAATTATTATGAATAAAATAACTTATAATACAGACGGGAGGGAGTAAAAATGTTCAATATTAACTGGACAAAAAACGTACTCATCTTCAGCTTAGAATTCTTGGGAGTGTGTAACACAGACCTGTAATTAACTCGGGATTTTTATTTATCATTATAATACTTCTTGTTAGTGATGAAATAATCATGTTGACAATGTTGTTTATCCAGGTACGCAAAATATAACAAGTCTTCGACCAAGTACATTACTCGTGAACATAGCCGTCCTCTCGTCCAGGTTCATTCATTCGTAACCCCGTTGTTTTTTTTTTTTTTTTTCTTGTTTCGTCTCTGCTAATAAACTACGTTCCTTCATATATGCACACAGATGTACTATTATAAACTATATATCTGTCACCTGTCTTTCTCCATAAAAATATATGACCCCTCATTTCCTCCTTTTCAATTCACATTACACCATCTTTAACTTTTCATTTCCCAATGCCAAATTCTTATCCCTTAAATTTCTACAAGCCTTCGTCGTCATCGTGATATAGAATCTTGTAGATCTTCATCAGTCTTCTTAATAAGCCTTCATTTTGTTGTTTTTTTGTTTAAAGAAAAAAAAAAACTTTTTCCCTCGGGTTTTTGGTTTGGAAGTGTAGGAGAAGATGATGAGTACGATGAGTTCTCCGACAAGTAGTCCAAGGAAAGAGATGAAGGACAAGGAAACAATGTTTCATGTGATTCACAAGGTTCCTTCTGGTGATGGTCCTTATGTTCGAGCTAAACATGCTCAGGTTTGGTTTCTGTTTTTCCATTTTCATCTACTAGATGATTTCTTTCCTTTACTATCTAGTACTCTTCAATGATGACTCCAAATTATTGTTTTTAATGGCAAACCCAACGCTGATTTTTTTTCAGATGTAGCTAGATTTACTTGTGTATCGTAAATTTCAGAAAATAATTTTTATCAAGAAATTAATATAAGATGAAAAGAAGATTTAAAGTGACGTTATAGTTTAACAGAATTATAGGGGTTTCATTTCTTTTTTACTTCGCACTTTTCAAAAGACCAATCAGTATGTGATAGAGAGAATATTTTCCAACCATGAAACCTTTGGAAAGCCCGATTACTTGTCTTTTGAGGGGACGGGGGAAAAAGAATTTTTTTTTGAAAAAAGAAGCGGAATTATCCTTTTTTTTAATCAAAAAATTGTCAAAAGTTATGGAGTTTTTAGATCCCAGATATTGCATGAGCGAATTTTTCTAGTTGGTTGAACAATTAATATGTCCGTCTAACACAAATTAAAACATTAGTTGTTATTGTCGACCGAGGAAGATTAGTCACCGACAGTGCCATATGCAAGAAGCTTGGTCTCTCTTTTTTTCTTTTAGACCTTTAATTGCAAGTTTATTATGATAAAAGAAAATGAGCTAATTGTTAATACATCAGTTCAAATTCATTTCTAAGTTTGATTAACTTATTGTTAACGTTTTACTATTTTCAGTTGGTGGAAAAGGATCCAGAAGCAGCAATCGTGTGGTTTTGGAAGTCTATAAATGCAGGAGATAGAGTGGAAAGCGCCCTAAAGGACATGGCAGTGGTGATGAAGCAGCTGGATCGAGCTGAAGAAGCCATTGAAGCTATCAAGTCTTTTAGGGGACTTTGCCCTAAACAAGCCCAAGAATCACTAGACAATGTTCTTATTGACCTCTACAAGGTACACAGACCACTCCCAATAAAAAATAAAATCGTCTTTGTTGAACTAAAACACTTCACAACAATACTACAAAAATTAATCTAAATAAATGTTACTTGTGTGTAGAAATGTGGAAGAGTGGACGAACAAATAATGTTGCTAAAGCAGAAGCTGCGGATGATTTACATTGGAGAGGCATTCAATGGAAAACCCACAAAGACAGCGCGCTCTCATGGCAAGAAATTTCAAGTATCTGTTCAACAAGAAACTTCAAGAATATTGGTATGTTACCTGTGTACAAGAACACGAGTGTTTATTATGTCTCATCACTGAAACAACTAAAAAATACTACCTCTATCCCAAAAAAATGGTCCACATTGAGTTTAGAGATTTGTACTTTAGTACAAATTTAAAAACTTAATGTGGACTATTTTTTTGGGACGGAGAGAGTAGAATAATTATATCTCGTATATGATTATTTTTAAAGAAAGTTTCTAAAAAAGAAGTGGGGGGAAAAATAGTTATAAGGTAACTGATGGGATTGTATTAAAGAGAAACTTGCGCTACATAAATAGCGATACAGATGATTTTATTCGTTTACAGTAAAAAAAATAGCGATACAGAAGATTTTATTCGTTAACAATTTTGTTTGATGTCAAATAATGCATAGGGAAACTTGGCGTGGGCGTACATGCAAAAATCGAATTTCATTTCAGCAGAAGTGGTGTATCGCAAAGCGCAAATGATCGACCCGGATGCAAACAAAGCATGTAACTTGTGCCATTGCTTAATCAAACAAGCCCGATACGACGAGGCCCGATTGATTCTAGAGGATGTGTTGCGAGGGAAGCATCCGGGCTCTTCAGACTTGAGAACTCGGGCTCGGGCCGAAGAGTTGTTGTCGGAAATTGAATCGAAGCAGCCTCCGGTGTTGGTTCAACCGGGGTTGGAACCGGAAGAGTATGATTTTGCGGTTGAGCTTGAGCGGTTATTGAGTGCTTGGGCTCCTCCAAGAACAAGAAGGCTTCCAATCTTTGAAGAGATCACCCCTTTTCGAGATCAAATGGCTTGCTAGCCCTTTTCCTCTTTTTTTTTTCCAAAAAAAAAAAAAAATCATTTGTGTTTATGTTGTAGATTGTGTGAGTGGGTGGGGTTCATGATATGTGAAATTGATGAAATGAGCTCCAAAATCCAGATTCCATCTGTAAAGAATAATGTGAATGAATGTCCGATAGCTTAATATTGATATTTTTTCATGATATTTTTGAGCACCATTTGAGCACCATCTTTCTTTGATTTGTGACCAAAAAATACTCCCTCCATTCCAAAATTGTCATCCTACACTTTGCATATAGTTTAAGAAACTCTTAAATAGGGTAATAAAATTACTTGAATATTCTCAACCAACCCCATTAATAAAATATCCACCAATAGTACTAATTCTTTTAAGGGTAATTTTGAAAACTTTAGATAAAAAGTGCATTGAAATGTGAGAACGACACTTATTTTGAAATTTTTTCATTTTGCTAAAATAATACTTATTTTGAAAATTTTCTATTTTGCTAAAATGATACTTATTTTGAAATGGAGTACTTCTCAGTAATCTTAGTAATGGTTTCATTCCTTGGGGATAGAACAAACGGCTAGCTACTCCTTTGATCTTAATTATAAGGCACAAACTTCAATTAGTTTAAAGTCATAATTCGTGTTTTATAATTAGAATCACAGAAAAAAAAAAATCACCTTATTTTTTCCACAAATTCCCCCTACTTTCTTCTCCTCTTTTCCTCTTTTCTCTCGACCAAAAGTAAGTATGATTTTCGCATTGAACAAAACCATGCATGACCAACACCAATACTTTCCAAGAGGGTGCCCAACATATTACAAACGGTAAACAAACCACGAAAGAAACGCACGCAAAGGAGCTTCATGTGAAATTAACACAATTTAATCCATGAACTGAAAGGATGTGTTAATGCATCAAATTCATCTGAAGATATAGGTTTAAGCTAAATTTACCGGTTAAACGAAATCTTACATTGAATTAATACTTCCTTCGGTCCTTAATATAAGACATTTTGATTTGTCCTAGGTTTAACTTGGTACTCATTTTTAATTGACGAAAAAACCTTAAACATATATCATAACAATCAAGAGAACACAACGAATGTGAAAATATATTTTTAAAGTTTTTTCGTCAATGAAATATATATATTAGGTGAAATCTATGAAAAGTCACGATACCTTATAATAAGAGTCGGAGGGAGTACGAAAGAAATACACAGCTAAAGATTGTTTCGCACTAAGTGGATGCCAAACGCCATCGTCACATCTTCCTCTGGACCTCTGCTGCCACAACCACTTCCATCTTGCAAGAAACTGATTTTAATTTAATAAGGCATAGATCGGATGAGGTAAGCTCTTACATCAGACTTATGTAATCTATGCGGAAGAGCAGTGGAGACAACACTTCACGCCTTGCGGGATTGCGAGCTGGCCAAAAATGTTTGGAACAGGATCCTACCAGGCAGCTTACGAACCCAGTTCTTCCAACAGGAAATCGAGGAATGGCTACGAAGTAATCTAGAAGATGATGACAGAAACTGGAGGACTAAATTTGGCACAACATGTTGGTCGATCTGGAGTTGACGTAACGATCGAGTATTTAATGGAAACCAACTCACAGCAACAGAAGCAGAGAGAATTGCTGGCCACAGAGCTGAGGAAATCAGAAGAAGCAGCAGACTAATTACCAGGAGGCAGAGAGGAAGGAGTCGACAGGAAGAAGGTTCTAAATGGGAAAAACCTCCGGCGTCCTGGATAAAAGCAAATTGTGATGGAGCAGTGTGCAGCCACACAAGAAAGGCAGCTTGTGGAGCTCTTCTTAGGAATAATCAGGGAAGATTTATAAGTGCAGCCAGCATGCACTTGGGGCAATGTTCTGTAGAAACCTCATAAATTAAGGCTATCCAGCTGGCCATGAAAATTGCCAGGAACCACGGTTTCCAGAAAGTGATAGTAGAAACCGACTCAACTGGAGGTTTACAGCTCACACGGAGTATTCGTGAAAGCTCCGAAATTATGCTGGAACCTGACTTAAGGGGAATCCCGGATCTTTTGGCAATGAACTGGGAGGTCTGCTTCGAGCACACTTTCCGGGAGAATAATTTATGCGCAAATACGATAGCTAAATCTGCGTTAGATGTAGTTAATGGGCAATATTTTTTTGATGTTGCCCTGAGATTTATCTCCTTACTGTTAGAAAATGACTCTAGAGATTAGTTTTCTGTTATCAGTTTAGGCGTAGGCCTAGACCCTGTTGTTAACCAAAAAAAGAAAAAAAAAGAGATTCTAAGCCTTTTAATGTGTGTGCGGAGATGGGGAGATAGATAGATTTCGAGCATGCATCTGTTTGAACTTTGAACCCAGACAAGAGCTATCTCCTTTCCCAATTAATCCCATATATATACAACCAACAAAATGCTTTTACAACACACTATAATTCCAATTATTTTTTTATATATATATATTGGGGAGCGAAAACTCGGATTTAATAGTTAAGTACGCCTCAAGAAAGAGGCGATTGATCAAAAGCTAAAGCCTCTAAAACTACGATATGGAGGTTTACCAAAATATGTAACCTTGAATCTAAAGATAGTCCAAATAATTCCAATTATTATTTGATAACGATGGAAACCAGAAGCCATTTAAGCTATTTAAACACGATCTTTCTCCCATAAGAGCCTCCCAGTAGTATTAATTTGTTGCACCTCAAATTATTAATTTGTTATTTTGCGACCTATTACAGTGTTATCATTATTTTTTTTTTTACCAATTTATAAAAGAACCAATTAGATTGGTGCAAATGCAAATGCAAATTGGAAAGCTTAATTTGGCGCCAATGTTAAAGTAGGGTGTTTATTTTTCCAGCCACCATTTTTACTACTTACAGCCACCTTTTTGCATTTATTCCTATTTTGTCCCTCCCATTTGAAACTTTCACCACAGGAAATAGAGAGAAACCTCCCATCCCTTAATCTTCCAAACCCCAAATTGAAGTTTATTTGGAGCTAAAATCGATGGCAACACGGAAGAAACCAAGCGGGAAAGAGCTGATCTCATCAAATGTAAGTTTTTTTTTTTATATAAAAATTGAGTTTTTTTGGGGAAAAAAGGGGAAAAACCCCGACTGCCGGTCGGACGCGCAAGGAATGCGTCCGGCGGCTGGGACCGGACGCGCAAGAAACGCGTCCCGGTTCAAACCGGAACGTGCAAGCCGGGACGCATTTCTTGCGCGTCCGGTTCAAGCCGTCGGACGCATTCCTTGCACGTCTGGTCGGTGCCCCTAGACGGTGGGCCCGCGCGTCCCAGTCCGGACCGGTCCGGTCGGAGAACCGGACCGATCAGTAATTTTTTTTTGATTTAATTTATTTATTTTTTTATTATTAGCTTTTTAATTATGTTTAATATATTTAATTTAGTTTATATTGTTATGTAATTAGGTTATGAATTAATGTAAATATTTTATAATCTATTTTATGATTTAGATTAATTGATTATTAGTTTGTTATTCCTTAGTTAAATTTTGTAATTTAATTTAGTTAATTGGATTAATTTAATTAATAGTAGAATTGAATCTAATTTGTTTGTAATGTAGTTTAATTAATTAAATAAATTAATTTAAATAGTTTGTAAATTAGTTTAGCTAATTGGATTAATTTAATTAATATTAGAAGTTAATCTAATTTGTTTGTAATGTAGTTTAATTGATTAAATAAATTAATTTAGTTTTTAAATTATTTTAGCTTATTAGATTAACTTAATTAATAGTAGAAGTTAATTTAATTTGTTTGTAATATAGTTTAATTGACTAAATAAATTAATTTAAATAGTTTGTAAATTAGTTTAGCTAATTGGATTAATTTAATTAATATTAGAAGTTAATCTAATTTGTTCGTAATGTAGTTTAACTGATTAAATAAATTAATTTAGTTTGTAAATTATTTTAGCTTATTAGATTAACTTAATTAATAGTAGAAGTTAATTTAATTTGTTTGTAATATAGTTTAATTGATTAAATAAATTAATTTAAATAGTTTGTAAATTAGTTTAGCTAATTGGATTAATTTAATTAATATTAGAAGTTAATCTAATTTGTTTGTAATTTAGTTTAATTGATTAAATAAATTAATTTAGTTTGTAAATTATTTTAGCTTATTAGATTAACTTAATTAATAGTAGAAGTTAATTTAATTTGTTTATAATATAGTTTAATTGATTAAAACGTTTAGACTAGGAAAATATAATGATGATGACTAAAATTTTGTTTATAGGTTTATTGTGATGATGTTGATGAGAGTGGTAGTAGTAGTAGTGATACTGAAGATAGTAGTAAGCGTAAAGCCTGTTTGCGTAATTGCACTATGAGTCGTCGGAAGAAGAACCAAGAAAAAGAGGAGAAGAAGCGAAGGAAAATGACTCAGGTAAATACGGGTGGTGTACCGTTTGAGTCTCGGTCCAGTCAGCCGATTTATGTACCCGAGTATTCTGAGGACAAAATGGAAGAGGATAATGAGGATGATGGGCAGGACCATATTAGGATGGGTGCGCATCACAGAGATCTCCCTATGTACAATCCTGGTTGTCCACGGCCTGGTCCTGGAGGTTTACCCTCTCCCCCTAGCCTTATCTCTTCTCCTATTAGTGGTGATTGGCACAGTCGTAGTCCCTCTATCCCTGGTGCTGTTCAATTACCACTGGGTGTATCCATAGGTAGTCGGCCTCGTCCCTCCCGCGCTAGTCAGGCATCTCTTTCTCTCATTGATCCTGTGGGCCCTCACGGAGGTCCTATTTCCAGTGGAGTATATACACGTCCTCCTCCTCCTCTCATTGATCCTGTGGGCCCTCGCGGAGGTCCTTCTCCACTGCAGTATCTACACGCCCTCCTCCTCTCATTTATCCTGAGGGCCCTCGCGGAGGTCCTGTCTTCACTGGAGTATCTACACGTCCTCCTCCTCCTCTCACACGTCCTGTTACCACGACTGCATCAGCAGGTACCAATTAGTTATATTATATTTTTGTAATTATTTATAATTATCTCATTACATTTAATTATATTTATTGAATTATAGTATGTATATAAAATTGAATAAATAATATTTGGTTTACTTATTCATGGTACAGACGGCAACAGCCAGTCGAGAGTTTCTGATGAAATTGATCCGACTATATGGCTAGTGACAGATGAAGTACCTAGTGGGCCGAAAGATGGTAGTGTGATTCCTAGCTTTTTTGGGCATTTTGCTTATCATTTTTGGAATGGGTATAATAGACCCATCATGAAGATATTTAAAGGTGAAAAGATTCTTGGTAAGCTAAGGGATTGGTATAGGAATATGGATGATGTAGTGAGAGGCAAGATTCAGGGGACTGGATTGGCTCACCTTCTTCATACCTCTTATGATGAGATTGATCTTGGGCTAATAACTGCATTTGTTGAGAGGTGGCAGCCGGACACAAACTCATTTCATTTGCCGTTCGGGGAGATGACCATCATGCTGCGTGATGTTTATCATATTTTGGGCATTGATGTTGAGGGAGAGTTGGTGTCAGGTACGGCTGAGACAGAGGTGTTGAGGGGACATGTAGAACGGATACTTGGAATTGGTCCCAATGCTTACAAATGGAGTCATGGGTGTGTCTCTGATAAGTTCATCCTTGAGCGATGCCAGCGAGGGGACGATTCTCAGGCCTTAGGTTTCTTGTGGGTATTGTTAGCCTCGGCATTGTTCATGGGCAAGAGTGGTGGGAGGGTCAGTGTTTCACTTGTGTTTGAGCTTATCGGTGGGATCGACAAGATGAGTTCATACTCGTGGGACTCTACTACGCTGGCGTACCTATACCATCAGTTAGAGATGGCTAGTAGGGCACAGGCGCATCAGTTAGGTGGTTACTTGACCCTACTACAGGCTTGGATTTACGAGTATTTCCCGTGCTTCCGTCCTCAGGGAGGGCGAGTTACCCATACAAGTAACAACAGGCCTAGAGTACATGACTGGGTACCACCATCTTATGCGGGGTCGACATCTGTGCCAGATCGTCTTCGGCAGGTTAGGGAGCGTCTCGACAGGATGACCGAGTTAGAGGTACATAATATTTTAAAAATGTTATGTCATTTTTTTTCTAAGTTTATATTTATTTGTGACATTATTTTATTTTGTAGGTAATATGGCATCCATTTGGACCGGCCCAAAGAGGAATAGTTCCGAGGACTATCTACAGTGGGTGGATATGCTTTAAGAACATCCAGAAGCCATACATGCCGGACAGAGTTATACGTCAGCTTGGCTACGTACAGAACATTCCTCGTTCGCCCATGTCCCCTGATGATGTATTCCGAGGGCCCAAACCAACTACAGGGTACATTGTACAGCATTCACCTATTGACACTGTCAGTACTTGGAGGAGATTCCCGGAGTCAGGGTGCATTAATTTGGAGTTGAGGCGCATCTCCCTTGGTGAGACCATAGGAGAGTGTGAGGAGGGGTACCTTGAATGGTACAGGCAGTATTCACATCCCTTTCTTCTGCCAACAACTGACACATCTTCAGACTCCACACCAGCCCAGAGCAGTCAAGATTATGTAAGTTGTTGTTTCTAATTACTAATTTTTGTAAGTTGTTTTTTCTAATTACTAATTTATGTATGTTATATAGTTTAACCCTTTTTTTTCAGTGGATAAATGAATTGAGGAAGATCACTAGGGACCGGATCAGGAGAGTGAAAGTGACTGATCGCAATCTTGCTGATGAATTTGATTATAGGTTGCAGGATACGATGATCCGTTATTACAAGGCCCCATGAGCATTTGTGTTTTATGGTCTTTTCCTTGAACTATAATGTTATTTTTTTCTTGGACTGGATTTGTTTTTTTTTTTTTTTGTCTTGGACTGGATTTGTTTAATTTTTTTTTATTAACCACACATAAAAAAAATAACAAAAGTATTAGATAATAGACAACACCATCATACTACATAATATATAACACCATTATCATCATCACAACAATTAAACCATCACTGATCTAATCTAAGAAAGTAAGATCAATGTAATCATTAAAATCCACGGGGCGTCGAGGATTCGAGGGGACCAACTTATACCAATCTTGAATTGTAGGATGAAGTGGTAAGTCCCAACCATCAACGCTAGCATCATGTTCCCTAATCCATCTATCATCGATCGGTGGAACTGGAAAGTCCCAATCCAAATTAATCCGAATGAAGTGCTTGTAAATACCATGGTGACATATCCCTATCTCATATGCCGGAAATGTTGCCCCACTAACTGCAGCCACAGGTAGTACAGTCCAACATGTGTTGTTTAGCGACTCCTCCCCTCTCGGTGCACCGTAATAGTACACAATTGCATTGTTCATAGTCGCAACCACGAATAAGTCCGTCGTACACATCCAATGGGTAGCAGGTGGCATATCTTCTCCAAACTATCGTATACGATTGACTTCTTCCTCCACGGTGGTCCTGTATTTACATGTATACTTATTTGTCCAGTAATAATACAGTCAATGAAACTCAATAATATAGAAAATGAAAAAAAGTTATACCCGTAAATTCTGCTGTACAGATGCCAATTCTCTTCTAGCTCGGTCGCTATTGCCTCTCTCGCCCTCGGCCAATGGTCCTAGCACAGGAACATATAACTCGCTACGACGCGAAATCCACAATGGCCATCAACAACAACATCAAGGTAACTGGTAATATATGGTCGAATGGGCTAGGGAATGAGGTCATAGGAGTGATACTGTGAAATATCAGTCGCAAAAATTTCTGTAAATTACACGGGACAAATGTTAATTGGGGGGCTCTCAAATCATTCAACAAATAAATGATGGACGCAAAAAAAAAGTTCTTAATTTGTACCTGTGTATGCATCTGTACGATCACCTGAAGACGAGGGGCGCTTCTTACTTGAATCACTGGTAAATGTGGTCGACTTTCCTTGGGAGTCGTCGCTGTAACCCTACACATTAGGTGTTGATTTTGCATGTGTACAACCACCTGAAGACGAGGGGCGCTTCATACTTGAATCGGTCGTGGCCGTGGTCGACTTTCCTTGGGTGCCATCCCTGTAATTGCTTTTTTCTTTGATTTAGCCCCCTTCGGCCCCACCTTCCCTCTCTTGCCCTTATCGGGTTGTTTAGACCCAGACTGGTCTGGATATAAAATATCGTGGAGAGCCCTATTTGCCGAGCGTCGTACTGCCGGAGGGTGCTTGTCCAGCTCTTCCATCAACTGTCTGGTATAAAGGACATCGCCATCCACATCTTTCGAACCACCAGTATCTGCCTGTTCATCGATATTAAGGGTCGCCCAGAATGGGTGAATATGCTTAAGAGTAATCGATGAGCCGGCGTCTGCTGCTTTTTTCAGGGCGCACGCACACGGAATACGCCAAGTCCAATAAACCACATGGTCACATCTATCATGTGTTTCTTCTTTCCAATCAAGCACCTTCGACCATTGTTCGCTCAGTTTTTTCAAACATTTATGTGAAACTTTACACTTCAAGCGTCCAGTGGAAAATCTTGATAAAGGGTGCCAATTTTCTGTCTCGAGTATTCCAGTTTGAACCTGAATGTAGGATTATATTTTTTGTAACAATTAATTAATATAAAAAAATTTTAAAAATGCCAAGAATACTAAAAAAATACTAAATATATAATAAATAGAACTTAAGGGAGTAGAAGTTATCGTATTTGAGTTAGCTGAGTCTCAATCGACAAGTGCACCTTAGCCCAAAGTGTATCTAGCGCCGCAGTGGATGTTTCCAGCCAAGTCTTTAACTGTTTGTGCGCACTCTCCACTCTACCTGTAGTAGTGTTGCCCATATGAAACACAACATTCATCCAGTACTTGACGAATTTGTAGTCAACCACTAACCATGTGTTATGGATATACCTAAGAACTAGGGGAGAATGATGCCACTGACGGTCCATTTCGGCAACAGATTTCTTGTAGTCATCTTGATTCTGAGCTTCCACCACGTCTTTCCACAACCCATATGCAAAACCACCCTGCAACCTTGCCGTCAAACTTCAATTCCTGGGTGAAATGTTTTTTTACATTCTCATAAGCATGCCAAACACACAACAAGTGGTGTGAATCTGGAAAAATCACACTCAAAGGCGCCATCAACCCCGGTTCCCGGTCAGTAACAATAACACTCGGACACAGATGACCAGGAAGCAAATCCCTAACTGTCTCAAAGCCCAATAATAACTATCACCAATCTCGTCACTCAATAGGGCGTATGCAATCAAAAAGTTCTGGTTGCACGGTGTCATCCCAATAAACTCAACCAACGGCATCTTGTACTTGTTCGTCTTGTATGTAGAGTCTATCCCGACAACCCAATAATAAGTGCAAAGTAAATTGGCAGAATCAGGATGTGCAAAAAAAACACGAGTCAGCGCACCTGTCTCCTGATTGCAATATGTCATAATGATGTACTGATGATTCTTCGCCACAGATAGTGTCTTCATCGCGACATCCATGTAACTCGAGTCACCCAAGACCGGGAACTCCTCAGTACGCAATTTGTGCCTGTAATTGTAGACCTGTCGTATGTTTACATTTTCATCTTCAAATTGCCTCTGAATAGCTGCCAGTATTTTACACGGTTTGCATCCATCTTTAGACATATCATGTATTACCTTTTTCATTCCAACGCTAAGGCCCCTCGTCGGATGATCTTCGTCAAACAGGGGATGGTTATGCATTCCAAACTCACCATGATACACTCTAATGCACCAGATTCTACCAAATGGGTGCACATATATCTTAAATTTATACCCAGTGATTTGTGTCTTCGAATCCCTTGAGACACATTCTTCACTAATCTTTCCAGCTTTACTACATCTCATCAAAACATCATCATTTTTCTTTTTTGAAACTTTATTTATTATCATACCATTGGCTAAACCCATGCCTTTCACCCAGTCAACAGCATCATCTTTATTTGCAAATCCCTCATCTGTATCAAATAATACACTGTAATCTTAACCATCGCCACCAAAATCTTAAACATAAAATTACAAAAAAAAAAAAAAGAAAACCAAAAAACACTAAACCCATATATAAAAATTATATAAAATTTTAAATAAAAAATTAAGAAACATAAAATTACATTAAACAAAAATATTATAAAAAAACAAATATTCAACTAATCAAAAAACTCATTAAATTATTTTTTCCCCTAACTACACTTAAATTACTATAATTATTTAAATTCCCGTATACTATACTAAAGTAATACAATTTCTAATTAATTAATTAAACAAAACTAAATAAATTAATTAACATAACTAATCAAATTAAAAACTAAACTATATTAACTTCAAAAGAAACATACAATTATTAAACAAAAACAAATATTCAACAAATCAAAAAATTCATTAAATTATTTTTCCACCTAACTACACTTAAATAACTATAATTATTTAAATTCGCATATACTAAAATAATATAATTCCTAATTACATAATTAAATCAAACTAAATCAATTAATTAACATAACTAATCAAATTAAAAACTAAACTATATTAACTTCAAAAGAAACATACAATTATTAAACAAAAACAAATATTCAACAAATCAAAAAATTCATTAAATTATTTTTCCACCTAACTACACTTAAATTACTATAATTATTTAAATTCGCATATACTAAAATAATATAATTCCTAATTACATAATTAAACCAAACTAAATAAATTCATTAACATATCTAATCTATTTAAAAACTAAACCATATTAACTTCAAAAGAAACATACAATTATTAAACAAAAACAAATATTCAACAAATCAAAAAATTCATTAAATTATTTTTCCACCTAACTAAATTTAAATTACTATAATTATTTAAATTCGCATATACTAAAATAATATAATTCCTAATTACATAATTAAACCAAACTAAATAAATTAATTAACATAACTAATCTATTTAAAAACTAAACCATATTAACTTCAAAAGAAACATACAATCATTAAACAAAAACAAATATTCAACAAATCAAAAAATTCATTAAATTATTTTTCCACCTAACTACACTTAAATTACTATAATTATTTAAATTCGAATATACTAAAATAATATAATTCCTAATTACATAATTAAACCAAACTAAATAAATTAATTAACATAACTAATCTATTTAAAAACTAAACCATATTAACTTCAAAAGAAACATACAATTATTAAACAAAAACAAATATTCAACTAATCAAAAAAATTATTAAATTAATTTTCCCTCTAACTAAACTTAAATTACTATAATTAATTTAAGAATTCACATATATTAAAATAAAATAATATAAATTCCTAATTAAATAATTAAACCAAACTAAACTAAATAAATTAATTAACATAACTATAATAATTACAATCTAAACTATATAAAATTATTATCACGACAAAATAATAAAAAAAGGTTAACAGTTAATTAAAAAAATAGAAAGAAAAATTCATTAAAAAAAATTAAATGAAAATCGGACCGAACCGGGCAAGAAACGCGTCGCAGTTCAACCCAGGATGGGCAAGAAACTCGTTTGGGCTTTGAACCGAACGCTTGGCTCGCTCGTTCGGGCAGCAAGGTGGGCGAGTTTCTTGCTCGTCCTCGGTTCAACCGGGACGCGTTTCTTGCGCGTCCTTGGTTGAACCAGAACGTCTGGGCCGCGCGTTCCTGGTTGAACCGGGACGCGTTTGTTGCTCGTCCTTGGTTCAACCGGGACGCGTTTATTGCCCGTTCGGTCCGATTTTTTGATTTTTTAGAATTACCTCTGAGTGAATTATCTCTTTCTCTCTCTACCTTGAAAAAAATGGCAGGGGCAAAATGGTTAGACTCGGAAAAAGGTGGCTGTAAACAGTAAAAAGGTTGGCTGGAAAAAACCATCCCTTAAAGTACTTAGAAGCCATAGTTGGTCAAAATTTAAATTAACATACTTCTTTGTCGTACTACACTAATTACTTTTTTTTCTTTTTTTTTTTTCGAAACAATACAATTTGAGTCCTTTGGTGAATCAAACAGTTCGGCCATTGATAGCCACACTTAGATAATGTAATTCAAAGAGAAAATCTATTATGCAGCCATTGTATTACATAAGATTGTATAATTGTAAACAAAAAATGGACAAAGGTATAATTTTATCGTAAAAATTATCAAGAATTTAGGGGACACAATATATTTTTTTTCCCCAAACTAGATACTACTTCCGTTTCAAAATTATTGTCCAGTTTGTATTTTCAGTTTTAGTATAAATTGAACTAAAAATGAACATCCAAACTGGACAATAATTATGGGACGGAGGGAATACATACTATTGCAAAATTTCATCGACTCAAGATACATCGAGTTCAATCCGCTAAGTTTTTGCAACAAATTTCTTTTAGCACGTTGACCAACTCTGAGTTGCTGAATCATATGAACGATATTTGTGTTGCCTAGCTCTTCAGCCCTTTACCCTTTCTACTGTAAAAAGATTGCCATGAAATAAATTTCAAATTTCGACTCCAACAATTGAGCATTAAGCATTTCATTAAAAAAAAAAATTTAATATTCATAATAAAAACTGAAAAATAATATACCTAGTGAAAAGAAATAGTGAAAAAAGATAGTGAGTGATGTGGAGTATTCTTGGCCCCTAATTTTTGCTACTTTCTCATTAAAATTTTATCTTTCCCTAAAAATTATATTTTCACTCTTAATTAATAAGTATACATATTTAGTGAGAATGGTATATTTTTCTTTTCATTAGTCACTATACTTTTTTACAATAATTAATCACTATCTCTATTATTGCTCATAAAAACTACCTAGTTAAATTCCTAGCTCATATCTGATCATCACGTACGATGTGTCTACTTTTATACTACAAACAATGGATATGGATATGTCAAGAAGGAAAGATGGTTCCAAAAATTAAGGTGGGACAAATACAATTTTATTTTCTTTGGAATAAAACACGGCAAATTATCCAGTATACCCGGAGGCACCGTGTACCCCTCCTATTTTTTGTATTTTTAGCCCTTGTTATACTTTTTATCAATCTTTCTATATTTTACAAGTATAGTTCCTGTCATTTTTTCTCTCTCTTCCAAAAAAAACATCTCTAATCTTTCCACGAGCATATCTCATAATCCGTAAAGAATTAGAGAACGTGTTATGCATGAAAATTACAGTACTCGTTGAGATCTATTCAACAAGATCCATTTCGAATATTTTTTTTGAGTTTAAAAATGACTAAATTTTGATGGGCAGAATAAGTTGGATATCCAGTATGTTGGATAACCAGTATGCACGAGTTGGATAACCAGTATGAACAAAGTGGATAACCAGTTCAAACAATTTGGATAACCATGTAAATCCATTGGATAACCAGCGTTAGCTCATTGGATAATCCAATACAAACCAATGATTGGATAACCAATACAAACGAGTTGGATAACCAACTTAGTTTATTATTTTTTAAAAAAATAATAAAAACAAAAACCAGGTTGGATAAATAATACTAATTAGTTGGATAATCCGTCCATCAGAATTAAGTCATTTTTAAGCCCGAAAAAATGTTCACTGTGGATTTCGTTGGATAGATCTCGACGAGTACTATAAATTTTTATATATAATTCGTTCACAAATTCTTCACGGATTGGGAGATATGCTCGTTGAAAGATTAGAGTTGGATATGCATACAAACCAAATGGATGGATATTCAGTACAAATAAGTTGGATAACCAGTATGAACACAGTGGATAATCAGTACAAACAATTTGGATAACCAACTTATTTTACATTCATATTATTCTTTTCCTTGTATCTAATGATTCGTAAAGAATTATAACATGAATTATATATGAAATTTATAGTGCTCGACGAGATCTATCCGATAAGATCCATGTTGAATATTTTTTTTGAACTTTAAATGCATTTAAATTTTACGAGCAAAAATGAAGAAATGCGTTTTTTGTTTTTCTTTGAAAAATAGTTATCCAATCGGTTTGGACTGATTATCCATTATGTTCGTACTTGTTATCCAATCATATGTTTGACATTCACTCTTAAAAAAAAAAAAAAAAGATGGATATCCACCTCTATTCTATTCTGCCCGTCAGAATTAAGTCATTTTTAAGCCCGAAAAAATGTTCACTGTGGATTTCGTTGGGTAGATCTCGACGAGTACTATAAATTTCATATATAATTTGTTCACAAATTCTTCACGGATTGGGAGATATGCTCGTTGAAAGATTAGAGTTGGATATGCATACAAACCAAATGGATGGATATCCAATACAAATAAGTTGGATAACCAGCATGAACACAGTGGATAACCAGTATTAGCGCATTGGATAATCAATATGAACACATTGGATAACCAGTTCAAACAATTTGGATAACCATGTAAATCCATTGAATAATTAGTATTAGTGCATTGGATAATCAACATGAACATAGTGGATATCCAGTTTGAGAAAATGGATAACCAACTTATTTTACATTCATATTGTTGTGTTCCTTGTATCTTTTGATCCGTAAAGAATTATAACACGAATTATTTATGAAATTTATAGTGCTCGACGAGATCTATCCGATAAGATCAATGTTGAATATTTTTTTAAACTTTAAATGCATTTAAATTTTACGGGCAGAAAATGAAGAAACGTGTTTTTCGTTTTTCTTTGAAAAATGGTTATCCGTTGTGTTCATGCTGATTATCCAACCGGTTTGGAGTGATTATCCATTCGGTTCGTACTTGTTATCCAATCATATGTTTGACATTCACTCTTCAAAAAAAAAAAAAAAGATGGATAACCACCTCTATTCTGCCCGTCAGAATTAAGTTATTTTTAAGCCCGAAAAAATGTGCACTGTGGATTTCGTTGGATAGATCTCGACGAGCACTATAAATTTCATATATAATTCGTTCACAAATTCTTTACGGATTGGGAGATATGCTCGTTGAAAGATTAGAGTTGTTTTTTTTGGAAGAGAAGGAAAAAAGTCACAGGGACTAAAATTGCAACATATTGAAAGATTGATAAAAAGATACAATAAGGACTACTCGCAAAAAATAGGAGGGAGGCACGGTGCCCCCGGGTATACTGGATACATCCTCTAAAACACACCATATTTTTCTGAAAGGAATAAAAAACACACCATATATTAAGAAAAGGTGAATTTTCTTTTTTGGTACATAGAAGAATAAAGTTACAAAATGTCATTTTAATAGTAGAAAATGTCAAAGTCAACACCGTACCTCGGTCAAAGAAAAGGTGAATTTGTAGAAAATACGTAAGGTTTAATCCAATTTTATTTTTTTTTAAAAAAAAAGGTTTAATCCAACGGCCGCCGTCTTTCTGTTTCTGGGTGCGGAAAGAGTTGCAGGATTCATAGGACAAATTATCTGAGACTCGGCATTAAGTACGGGAACTTCAGCAAAGAAGAAGCGGGTTCTAAACTTACCTGCATTAAGATCGATTTATACTGCACAATCTACAGTTTCATCTGAATGATGTCCATGCTGAAAAAATTCAATACCAATGCATGGTTTCTGCCTGTTATGGCTTATTTATTTATTTATTTTTTGGGAGTAAGATGTTGATTTTAAAGGAAGCAAGAATCTGAACTTAAGAATTTCTCTCAAACGGGTAGTTCGATATTGGCACAGTACAATAGCAATTTCAATGATCCATTTTATAGAGGAAACAATAGCAACTTCAACTTCTAAGATTTTCACAATGTTTTCTTTTAAACAGATTTGACAAATTAAACTTCTCATTAGAAATCTTTAGCCGAAGAATCAGTGACAACTGCAGTACATTGCATGTTCTAAGAGCATGTTTAGTACTCCCTCCATTCTGAAATATAAGTCGCTAGGAAATTTGCACATAGTTTAAGAATCTATTAATTAGGGTGTTTAATTTACATAATTACCCTTAACCTTCTCCTAATCTAATACAAAGTCTTTATCTTAAATACACTCCTTTTATCGATGGAACCATATCAGTTTCTCCATCGCCGCTTCATCCTCTTCCAATGCCTCCTCCATCGATTTTTATCAGAATCACATAACAAAATTCAGTTTCAACCCCATGTTTTTTTTTACAAAATCAAAACCCAAAATTTTCTTTAGCAAACATAGCTGCCGACCATAATCAAACAAATCCTGTGATAACCCATCGTTACAGACTTCTCAATCTTATTTTTTACAATTCGATATTGCCTGATGAGTTAACGAAAATAAAGTAAATAATTGGTGGTTGATTCTCTTATCATCTAGATTCTTTTTTAACCTTTCTTGATTGTTTTTCTCCGGCATGAATTGGATAGGAGATGGTGTAAAGGTACAATCTTGATTTAATGTGAAACATTTTTGGCTCTTTATTTTTTCCGGTATGAATTGGGTGGGAGATGGTGTAAAGGTACAATCTTGTGTTTGCTTGGATTGTTTCGCCGCCATTGCTTGTGACTGTTGTTCGGATAACTGTGTTCGGATTGGTGAGCGAAGAAGAATAATAGGCATTGGATTTATCATAATCAATGGACTGTTCATTAATGTCTTCTCCTCTTCTCCTTCAAAGGGAGGGTATTTTTGGTAATAAGAGTCAAATTTGCATAGATATGTGAGAACTATTTATATTTTAGAAAATCCTATTTTTTCTCCAAGGACTTATATTTTAGAATTGAAGGAGTATAACCATCATCGAAGTTTGTGCAATCTTGCTACTAAATCAATCCCATAAATTAGCCTCTTAAATTAAATTACCAGCAACTCTCTCTCTACAGTTTTGGTTTAGTAAAATGTAAAGTTTGTACCGTCTAGGATATGAAACATTAGCATATTATAGCCCATTGCGGGATGTTGAGAAGGTATTTTATCACAAGTTGATGGTAGAAAGCGCATACAACTGATTTCTATAAGCTTGCGTTTTCCAAAGGATGGAGTGTTTCCAATGAATCTCTTACGATTGCAATTTCTCGTCCAACAAAGGCGTCAACCCTTTCCAAAACATTGTCATACCAAAGCCTGGGCCAGGAAAATCAACATAAATTTCAATAAATCCGCATTTCACTCGCATTGAAAACGCAAGTCTGGAGTTCACTGAACTATAATCAAAACACAAATATGGTCTTATAGATACAGCAACCGAAAAGTAATAAAACCACCAAGGGAGACAGAGAAGTGACAATCTAGAAATCCCTCTCTTCCACAAAAAGAGGCATAAGACCACTAGAACCGCTTGGAAATTCAATGAGTGCGGGCGTCGCGCTCTTTCCATTCTACGAGCCCGAGTTTCGTTGAAGCTATCCAATTCTTCCCCACAAGGCTCGGGGCCGGTTGTGGCAATTCAATGCTGCCCAATTAAAAGCCTGAGCTTCGTTTTCCCTACGCATGTCCTCCCACTTTCGCCCAACTTCCCTCAAGTACCGCTTTTGTAATTTCACAATATTCTCATTCCGGACCACCAGCTTAACCCCAGTACTTCCAACATGATAGGCTTGCATACAGGAAAATAGAACACAATCATCAGCAGGGGTGGGGGTGGCATGGAATAACCTCTTCGTCCCACTCTAATAGTCCACTTTGTTCAACAAAATTGGAACAACAAAGTGAACTATTAAAAATTGGATGTAGAGAGATAAGAAACCAAAATGGACCATCTGACGACTCTCCATGTATATACATAAAAGTGCAACAATAAAAGAGGCCAGAGGGAATCAGGTACTTGGAAACTTACCACTGACACATTCACGACATTCGTGCGCGTGATATACAGCCATACTAAGTGTCCTTTTGGCCAACTCAGCAGATTTCTCCACAGTTATATCCTTGATCCTATAGAAAAACCAGCAAAAAGTTCTCAAGGAGTCCAGCACAAAGCAGAAAAACTGATCTGGATTCTTTTAATTTTTTTAATTATTTTTTAAAAAATAACAGTATTCAAAGCAACTTAAATGTAGCATCTGATGCATCCAGAAAGGCCAAGCATCAATTCCTAAATATTCAAGGCAACGAAGGCCACGAACATGTTTATGCGTTACAATTCAAAGTAGGGAGAAGAGACCTACGTGCGATCAGTGCTATCAATTATAACAGCGAGATTTGCAGCACATCCAGTTCCAGCCCATGAGTCTGTTACTTTAAGACGTTTTCCGTTGCCTTTAACTTTATACAGGCCAGGTCCCTACAGAAAGACAACCCATGATCAATTCAGTTAGAGTAATAGGGAAAACCAAAGAGACAAGAGAATTCTGAAGTTTACCGATTCGTTGCCCCACCCGGCAATCAGTATCCCGAGTGAAAAACTGCAATCGCTGTCGGGATGAAGGGACAGAAACTCCGCCAGCCACTCGGATGCTTCTGCAGCAGAAGCTTTTCTTCCCTCCTTGAGTTCTAGTTTGCGGCACTAAAACACATACAACGTCCACATGAATTACTACAACAGCCAAATCAATGTTTTTTCTTTCCTAAGATGGCATGGTAAACCGTTTCTAACATATAGTGTTCACAGCAACAATTAAGTACCTTGTCCGGCAGATGATCTAGCAAGTATCCGCGCGAAGCTTCGCTCCCGCCAGAAAAAGAACAAAGCAGGTGAGAGTTGAGTTCCATAACATTCGCTGGAGGTACTTCCCCGCTTGAATGATCAAGCGCTACCATAACCCATTCATTGTTGAAAATGAAACCGTGGGTTGTGGTTCCCTCTTCATACCCACCACGGTAAAAGACCTCATTCTTACATACACACCACCAACAAAAAAATAAATAAATAAATAAACAAATAAAACCAAACAGAGAAGAACACCCAAAATGTAGGTAACTATAGTCATCCCTATACTTATAAACGTCCCACTGAATCTGAATGTTATTGGGCGAAAAATTCAAAGTAGGGAAAAAAGAACTCACCTCGCGGAGTATACGTAAACGTCGTCGCAAGGTCCGTACTTCCTCCTTTAATACAAGGAAAACAAACAAAGTAATCAGCCGAAAACTTATGAAAAGGAAATTCAAAAAGGAAACTAAAACAGCAAAACGAGATCTAGTTTGGAGAAGAGGAGAGAATAGAACACCCCAAATGAACGCAATTTCCGAAGATTAAGCATTGGAGTATAGTCATAATTATATGAACGGGAGGAAGAAAAAAAAACTCACAAGGGAGAGAGGATCTTCAGGAGTCGGTCGTTTCGCCTTTAATACAAGCAAAAGAAACAAAGTAATCAGACGAACATGTATACAACGGAAATTCAAAAAGGAAATTAAAACAGCAAAACGAGATCTAGTTCGGAGATAGAAGAGAATACGCAGAGATATTCACCTTTGTGGGCATAGTTGATAACGGTTAAGGTCGATCCACGGGAGATTGTATCAGTCGTTCTCGGCACCTTCAATCCAAGCAAAACAAACAAAATCAGACCGAAAACCAAACAGAGTTGATTTAATTGATGTATGTGGATTCTTGCCCTAATTTTTCCGAATAGTTCGCGATTTACACCTTAGCTAATAATAATAAAATATACTCCCTCCGTCCCATAATTATTGTCTAATTTTACTAAAATGAAAGATTTTATTTTTAGTCAAACTTAACTTATATTTTATCTTGAACAACCGGATATACCCTACATAAGTAATTGTTTAACCACAAAGATTTTAATGGATAATGCTTTTACTAAGGACAAATGTGTAACTTGATCCATAAAAAGTCAAATTGGACAATAATTTTAGGACAAAATTTTTTGGGCAAAGTGGACAATAATTATGGGACGGAGGGAGTATAAATCTGCAAGAGATGGAACCAAAATACAAACAGCCAAAGAACCCTAATTCGATGAAGAAAACGATTTACCTTCTTCGCCGACTTCGAGAGTCCAGTGCTTCGCCCTCGTTGTTGATTTATCTATTATGTTCGTGAACTTCATCTGGATTAGATAAGCTCTATGAAGTACTGTTGTACAAATGTTACTTCACAGCCAAAAAATTTGAAATATATATTGGCCCATTGTGAATTTGGACTTGGGAGGTGGCTACCTGTTAATAGCCCAACAGTTATATATAATAAATAAGAGTAATATACTCTTAACATAAAATTTCAACAATATTTCACGAAAACCGACATGACATTTACAGTTGGCTGCCTCAACCCCATTTTTTTTATTTTCTCTCTCTTCTTTTCCTTTCGTTTTTTTCTTCAATTCAATGGAGTTTCTTTCACTCATCCGCGTCCTTCCTCTTTGTCATCCACGCCCATAATTTCCATCCTCAATTCAGAATTCTCACTCTCACTATCTCTTAAAACTTTATCAAAATTGGAGAGGTCTTTAAAACCTTACTTCTCTCATCGAAAATCTTCCTCATCTCCGTTTACTTTTGGTTACTGTTTGTCAATTCAAAGTGTTTGAGATCTATGTTCTCACCGTTGAATTACATGTTCGGGAAAAATTGTTTTGAGAAAAATGGTTTGGTTCGAGATCGATTGACAGCTGGGTTTGATCATTTTTATGGTCGCAGTATGGAAGATGGAATATTATGGTACTTTTTAAGAAGACGACAAGTCTGCTTCCACGCCGGCTTAGAATTGTTCAATTGAGTTTGTCTTTCCTTCTTCTTTTTTTTTTCCTTCCTTTTTTGTCAAAAGATCTTCTTCTACTTCTAGAATGTAGTTTTCTATTTTGATCTTGGTTGCTTAGATTTGATTTGATGTTAGTTTTCCTGTTGAAATAAATCCATCCATATTGGCACGGTTGGATTCAAGAATAAATCTATCGATCCATATGCGTTGAGGGAGACGCTTAAATGCTACAAGGGATTTAGGAGCATTTTCTTAATACAAAAAAAAAAAAAATTCACTCCAGTGGACCCACTTAAATGTGGATAAAACCCTCCTTACAACTCCTGGTGGGAATCGAACCCTGGTCTATTACCAGAAAAGGTAGCAACCTAACCACTAGACTGTCATTCAATTCCTAGATTTAAGAGCTATCTGACTTCAATGAAATTTATTTGGCATAAAAGCTTTTGTGTGATGATATTTTGAAGGTTATTAAACTCAACTTCAGAGTGTTCAGTCTTTCATAGTGAATTTGATCGAGATCTTACTCGTCTCGAATAAATTGTTGTTAAGGATCATCATTGTGTGATGGATAATGGAGAGAAACATGTTAGATAAGCAACAGGGATTCAATGTTTAACAATGAATATATGATAGATCAGAAGTAAAAAGTTAAATTAATAAAGAATTTTTAGACTTGGAAGACAATCAAAACTGCTTCAACAATCTACATGGTAATTATAATAATAAGCACCTAAGTACACCTTACAAAGTGTACCTAGGTTGAAACATACGCGCCCACAATCTCAAAAATTCTGAAACTACCATTTATTATCCTTTTTTTATGGGATTTTTTATTTTCAAATTTTCATAACTGCTGATTCATCCTAATTATCCGTCATTTATCATACCATTCTATCCATTCTATCTGCAACCATAATCTCAGAGTTTTTTTATTTTGCATAATTTTGATAGACCAAATTCTCTCGTCGGCTGTACTCTTGAAGACGAAATCAATTTCGTGCAGCCAAAACTTGGATTTTACATCATTTCGATGATGATTACGGTAAGAAATCATGTTATTTATCTCTTTTGTCTGGTTGTTTCCCAAATCTATCTCTTAAAAAAATAAATTTGTCCGCTAAATCTTGTTTGAAATTCTCAAAATCTTTGTTTCGATATTCAGATTTGCCAGTTCGAGCTCGTTCGATGAATCGTTGAAGGTTATAGATTCAGATTTGTTGTGAAAAAGAATATAATTCAGATTTGGTGAATCGCCAGAGGCTTATGGATTCAGATCTGTTGTGTAAAGAAGAAAAAATTAATAGATCTAGGTGTTGTTCATCAATTTAATATCATTATTCATCTTTAAAACATGTTAGTTCATCGGTGTTCTAGTCTTGGACATCGATTTGTGGTTGATTTCAGAAAATATTAATAGATCTGGAATTATTCATCATCACGGCATCATTATTCATCATCAATGTGTGGTTGTTTTAGTCATGTTTTCTTCTTTTGTGAAATGTTTATTCATCATTCATCATCGATTAATGATGTTAGTTCATTAATTTCTTAGTTTTGTTCATCGATCTGTGGTTGATTTTCGGAAAAGATTAATAGATATAGGCTTTGTTTTTTAGTTTAATATCATAATTCATGTTTAAAACATGTTAGTTCATCGATATTCTAGTCTTGTTCATCGATTTGTGGTTGATTTTGGAAATCAGATTTTTAAATCATTATCTATTTCTGGTGGTTATTCATCATCTTAATATCATTATTCATCATCAATTTTGGGTTGTTTTAGTCATGTTTTCTTCTTCTAGTGAAACTTTTATTCATCATCTATTCTAGTTATTCATTATTTTCGCTTAGTTATTCATTCTAATTGTTTTACAAACTACAAGTGATGTTGTTTATCATGTAACATGTATTATGCATCCGTTAATTTTCTTCATCAGATTGGCATTTGGTATTCATTATATTGTGTTTTTGTGCTATTCATCCGTGGAGGGATGGTATTCATTGGATCGGTAATGATTATTAATTTTCAAATTTCATAATCCGAAAAAAGTACATGGTATTTTGTCATTGTCAAAATGTGTATCCATCATCTATGTACAGTTATTTATTAATTCACAAAAAAGTTGTTCATTAATTTTATGATACATCTGATACGTTGATATTAATAAACACAATTAAAAAATTGTCCAGTAATGATTATTCATCTTCAATGGTATTGTTATTGATGATTTACAGAGTTTTGATTGAATGTGAAATCTCACTTATTATAATTTTTTTCGTTTGATCAACAACAAAGAAATGCTCATCAAGATGAAGTCGATCGGTCGAGAGTTAAATATTTTGCCAGAGTTGCTGAAATCAAACAATCAACATAAACGTGTATCGAACATCGGCAAATCCTTCAAAACTAGAAAGGGGATAAGATCAAGGAGTTAAATGCCAAAAAAAAAAGATAACATTAGAGGGATTAAATGCCAAAAAAAAGGGGATAAAATTAGGTGATTAAATGCGTGTGTGGTGACTATAAATCTGGACTAAAATGGTCAGTTTTTTTTCCTAAGTTTGTGATACACGCACTGCTTGAGTATACCTTGCAAGGTATACCTAGGAGTTTAATATTATTTGCCATGTATATGGTCTACATTAAGGTCTTAAATTACAAGAATTGAAAGCGCAGACAATCCCAAATTCTCATAAAAATCGTTCTAACACCTAAATAACAATTCAACTCCAGCTTGCAAACTATTGCCTCCTTCTATCTTCAATTGACCCATGATTTTGGGACGTTGCACTTAGCCAATGAGGAAAAAAATGTCAAAAAAGTTTCAAAATGTAATAGGTTAATAAAGAAAGATGACGAATCATTAGGTCACTGGATGCAATACTCAATCCACCCATAGCACAGACAACGAAAAGAAGTAGCACCACGATGACTACAACGAATGAGTATAAAAAAGATTAAAGTGCAAACTTCTTCACATTCTTCTTTGAAAAATTCCAGTAGATCCTTCCTTGCAACAATGTCCAGATCAACAGTAACCTCATCCAACAAAAGAACCTGGTACATCAAAGTACATCAAATTAGTATAAGAATATAATCATTTTACTTCAAATCAACGATAACAGAAATATAATGTGGCCGTAAATGCCATTAACAGGTCACCATTAGGAGAACATAGTTGCATTCTCTTAATGAAGAGCGCGGCTTAAAGTGAATCAAATCTCCATTTGCATCAAAGTGAATACAAGTTACTGACTGCCACATCTAGTAAATTTGAAGTGCTCAAAAATATTTAGCCAGCTCATATCACAGTTTTATTCTATACAACATATCCTAGTCGCATCAGTTTAGAAGTTATCATGCCAGTTTATAAGGTACTAATCCCAACATACAACTAAGGAGATCACTTGAAGACTATATAAAAACAATCTGTAATGCTAGAAAAAATTCTCCTCACCTCCAAAAATCATATACTTCGTAGAAAAATCACCCTGAAGTGAAATCTTCCCCTGAATTCACATGAATAGAATGAGATTTCACAAGCTAAAAATTGTTTTTTTGGATGCAAAAAATTGTTTTGGCATAATCATAAGCTTTTTATTTTAGTTTTATTTGGTTCATTCTTGTTTGCTTTTTCAGATGAATGCCTTCATAAGCCCCTTTATCTAATGTTCATTCAGATATGGTGATGCATTCTGGGACAAGAAACATTTTGAATACACAAAGCAACATTTGTTACTTGTTTTTGGATTGTACGAAAAGATTTGAGTGTTCCCTCTTTGTGATTTTCTGGAGTATGTTATGCAATTAAGTCAGACACTATTACATGATTTGGCTGTAATTGTCTTCTTTACAAGTTTTCAAGGAGCAGTCATCAAATTATTGGACTTGAATGTAACTTAAAATTTGCTTTGCTTTCAATGGAGTTGCCTTGCAAAATCGTGGAGTTGTGTCCATTTTAGTCTCGCCCTGCAGTTTATGACATTTAGCCTTATTTTTTATTATTGTTTCAGAGACTTCACTTCTCCTTAGAGAACTCTTCTGGTTTTAGTATTTACTTAATACTACTAGAGTATTTAGTTTCTGAACAGTATCAGAGATAACACTCTCCTTATCTGGAGAAGTCTTCTGGTTTTAGTATTTTCTTTATGATACTATAGGAGTTTAGTTTCTGAACAGGATATTTTTGAGTAGTCCTGAAATATTATAGGAGATGGTTGTAATAGAGCAATATATTTACATGTTTACCAAAATAAAATGTTACTGATGATTTTACTTCTTTGTGGCAGTGCCCGGTTGACAAATGTCGAGGCTGGCGCCCATGCCTTGGCCGCTGTTTGTCAAGGTGCGGCTTCCGACGATTACTTAGGTGGGTACGTGAGGTGCGTCCGTCTTGGGCCAACAACCGGGGGGATGATTCAGAATGCAAGAGAGTTGATACCAGTGTACACCGCTCAACACCTGGGTTGACCCAGCTCGGTTTGGCATATCCAGAGGCTCACAGTGGCACCTCCTCCGAGAGTGACGCAGACCTAGATGCCCCTGGGTCTTCATCTTCTAGTGGCACTGCACATATATGATTTCTTGGAGAAATCAATTCTTGTTAAATCATCGGGCAAATTATCCAGTATACCCGGGGACACCGTGCCCCCCCTCATATTTTTTATATTTTTAGTCCTTATAGTACTTTTTTTCTCAATCTTTCTATATTTTACACGTTTAGTCCCTGTGAGTTTTTTTCTCTCTCTTCCAAAAAAAAATCCCTAATCTTTAAACGAGCAAATCTCCCCATCCGTGAAGAATTTGTGAATGAATTATATATGAAATTTATAGTACTCGTCGAGATCTATCCAATGAAATCCATAGTGAATATTTTTTCGGGCTTAAAAATAACTTAATTCTGATGGACAGATTAGGGGTGGATATCCAGTTTTACAAGATTGATAACCAACTTGTTCTAAATTGGTTATCCATCGTGTTCATGCTGATTATCCAATCCGTTTAAACTGGTTATCCATTTTGTTTCTACTGTTTATCCATTTGGTTATCCAACTTCTTAATTCAAAATAAGTTAGTTATCCATCTTCTTAAACTGGATATCCAATGTGTTCATATTGATTATCCAATGCGTTAATACTAGTTATCCAATGGATTTACATGCTTATCCAAATTATTTGTACTGGTTATCCACTGTGTACATGCTGGTTATCCAACTTATTTGTACTAGATATCCATCCATTTGGTTTGTATGCATATCCAACTCTAATCTTTCAACGAGTATATCTCCCAATCCGTGAAGAATTTGTGAACGAATTATATATGAAATTTATAGTACTCGTCGAGATCTATCCAACGAAATCCATAGTGAATATTTTTTCAGGCTTAAAAATGACTTAATTTTGACGGACAGAATAGAATAGAGGTGGATATCCATTTTTTTTTTTTGAAGAGTGAATGTCAAACATATGATTGGATAACAAGTACGAACAGAATGGATAATCACTCCAAACCGATTGGATAACCATTTTTCAAAGAGAAACGAAAAACACATTTCTTTATTTTCTGCCCGTAAAGTTTAAATGCATTTAAAGTTCCAAAACATATTCAACATGGATCTTATCGGATAGATCTCGTCGAGCACTATAAATTTCATATAATAATTCGTGTTATAATTCTTTACGGATCAAAAGATACAAGGAACACAACAATATGAATGTAAAATAAGTTAGTTATCCATTTACTTAAACTGGATATCCATTGTGTTCATGCTGGTTATCCAACTTATTTGTACTGGATATCCATCCATTTGGTTTATATGCATATCCAACTCTAATCTTTCAACGAGCATATCTCCCAATCCGTGAAGAATTTGTGAACGAATTATATATGAAATTTATAGTACTCGTCGAGATCTATCCAACAAAATCCATAGTGAACACTTTTTCGGGATTAAAAATGACTTAATTCTGACAGGCAGAATAGAATAGAGGTGGATATCCATCTTCTTTTTTTTTTTGAAGAGTGAATGTCAAACATATGATTGGATAACAAGTACGAACCGAATGGATAATCACTCCAAACCCGTTAGATAATCAGCATGAACACAACGGATAACCATTTTTCAAAGAAAAAAGAAAAACGAAAAACACATTTCTTTATTTTCTGCCCATAAAATTTAAATGCATTTAAAGTTCAAAAAAAATATTCAACATGGATCTTATCGGATAAATCTCGTCGAGCACTATAAATTTCATACATAATTCGTGTTATAATTCTTTACGGATCAAAAGATACAAGGAACACAACAATATGAATGTAAAATAAGTTGGTTATCCATCTTTTTAAACTCGATATCCAATCTGTTCATGCTGGTTATCCAACTTATTTGTACTGGATATCCATCCATTTGGTTTGTATGCATATCTAACTCTAATCTTTCAACGAGCATATCTCCCAATCCGTAAAGAATTTGTGAACGAATTATATATGAAATTTATAGTACTCGTTGAGATCTATCCAACAAAATCCATAGTGAACACTTTTTCGGGATTAAAAATGACTTAATTCTGACGGGCAGAATAGAATAGAGGTGGATATCCATCTTCTTTTTTTTTTTGAAGAGTGAATGTCAAACATATGATTGGATAACAAATACGAACCGAATGGATAATCACTCCAAACCCGTTGGATAATCAGCATGAACACAACGGATAACCATTTTTCAAAGAAAAAAGAAAAACGAAAAACACATTTCTTTATTTTCTGCCCATAAAATTTAAATGCATTTAAAGTTCAAAAAAAATATTCAACATGGATCTTATCGGATAAATCTCGTCGAGCACTATAAATTTTATATATAATTTGTGTTATAATTCTTTACGGATCAAAAGATACAAGGAACACAACAATATGGATGTAAAATAAGTTGGTTATCCATCTTTTTAAACTGGATATCCAATCTGTTCATGCTGGTTATCCAACTTATTTGTACTGGATATCCATCCATTTGGTTTGTATGCATATCCAACTCTAATCTTTCAACGAGCATATCTCCCAATCCGTGAAGAATTTGTGAACGAATTATATATGAAATTGATAGTACTCGTCGAGATCTATCCAACGAAATCTATAGTGAACATTTTTTCGGGCTTAAAAATGACTTAATTCTGATGGAAAGATTATCCAACTAATTAGTATTATTTATCCAACCTGGTTTTTATTTTTATTATTTTTTTAAAAAATAATAAACTAAGTTGGTTATCCAACTCGTTTGTATTGGTTATCCAATCATTGGTTTGTACTGGATTATCCAATGCACTAATGCTGGTTATCCAATGGATTTACATGGTTATCCAAATTGTTTGAACTAGTTATCCACTTTGTTCATACTGGCTATCCAACTCGTGCATACTGGTTATCCAACTTACTGGATATCCAACTTATTCTGCCCATCAAAATTTAGTCATTTTTAAACTCAAAAAAAATATTCGAAATGGATTTCGTTGGATAGATCTCGACGAGTACTATAAATTTCATGTATAATTCGTTCACAAATTCTTCACGGATTGGGAGATATGCTCGTTGAAAGATTAGAGCTGTTTTTTTTGGAAGAGAAGGAAAAAAGTCACAGGGACTAAAATTATAAAATATTGAAAGATTGATAAAAATGTACGGACTACTCGTGCAAAAATAGGAGGGGGGCACGGTACCCCGGGTATACTGGATACAGCCTCAATCATCGCACACCGGCAATAGAAGAATTTTTGAACTAGTGAAATTATGTGTAGTCTCTTGAACTTTGATGTCTAAAGAGCGCTTATAATAAGCTGCTGTACTCAACTTAAGGTTTAATTCTGCACCCCTTGAACTTGATCTTTAATTTTTAATCATTAGTGTACCTTGCACAAATTTAGTTCTCTTCTGCCAGTGAATTGATATCTGATAATATTACATCTCGTTTTTATGATACAAGAGAGAGATGTGTTATTCATTCTACTGCATATTTTGTGATGGGAATTACTGAATGCGAAGGCATTCAGTTTCTCGAGGGAGATTTTCAATTATAATCGTCTAGATAGTGCTTCCCTTCTCTTAGCAATTCAGCAATTCTCTTAGAAAGGCAATAAGCAGTAGATTGGATGGTAATCATGGGATTAACACCAATGGCGGTAGGAATGACTCTTCCATCACATACAAACAAGCCTTCTGCTTCCCAGCATTCACCATTCTCATCAACTGCACCGTCCTCTTCATTAGCTCCCATTCCACAGCTACTCATTTGATGAGCAGAACAATACATTCCCCATTCCTCTGACTTGGATTTCGGCCCGGGAAGTGCCGTAACATTGACCAGAAACTCTTCCAAATCCATATCCTTAATCCCTTTACAGCATAGTTTCTGTCCATCACTTCTGAAAGTTTCTACCTCAACTGCTCCCGCAGCAACTAGAATCCTTAAAGCCTGTCTTAGCCCAACTTTGATGTTTTCCTTGTCAACTCCATCCAAACGATACTTGATCCGACTCTCCTCCATCACTTCTCCAGAACCTTGATCTGTAACCAGCGCAAATGTAGATGCTGTTCGCGAATATTTTCGCATTCTCTCTTTCATGTCGCTTCCGGATGTCCATGGCACCAAAGATGCATAGGATGATGGGCCCATTGCTGCGCATTCAATGATACAATCGGCATTGGAATCGCCAGCGTTCACTTTGTGCACGCGAGTGATGATTCCTCCCTCGAAACATTTTCCCTTAACTTCTGAGCCAGATTCTGGAAAATATCCCCAGGCCATGAGAACAGGATGGAGATGGAGATTACGACCAATGTTTTTGTTCCTTAGTCCACAATTCAATAACAATGGCGGCGTCAAAATAGCGCCACAGGCCGAAAACGTGACCCTTACCTCGATTTCCAGCATCCTGTTTGTGCTGTTTTTGCTTTCCACAGCCGCAATCACTCCCCTGCATCTCTTCCTCACAGCTCCATCCTGATTTTCGAGTATAAATTTCTCAGCCTTACAACCTGTTAAGATCACTGCACCATTGTTAACTGCATCAACTAGCCAAGTTGAGTCTGTACATTTCCTGTCTCCTGTTTTACAACCATAACTACAAGAACCACAATAATGCTCCTCTGAAGATTTCCGGGCAACTGGTAATGCTTCCAGGCCGAGATTTTCGCACCCTTTCTTCATTACTTCGTTCTGGAAACTTTCGCGAGTGCAATTTGAGGTTACTCCAAGCCTCTTAAACACAGCATCCATGGCTGAAAGATAAGCAGAACTTCCATAGAGTGGAATCTTTTGCTTGGTGGACCATTCTTTAAGAACGTGATCAGGAGTCTTAATTGAAGCTGACCAATTCACAGCACTTCCTCCACCAACAGTTGATCCAGCCAAGATGAAGACTTTTCCATCAAGGGTTGTTAGTTTCCCTCCTACTTGGTACATTTCATTAAATGCAGGTCCTTCTAGGCCAGAATAATCTTCCGGCACAAAATAATGGCCTTTCTCAAGGACCACCACTTTTTGACCGGAGGCGGCGAGGATTGCCGCCGCAACTCCGCCACCACAGCCAGAACCAACTATCACAACATCACATCTGAATTCTTTCTTTCAAGGTAAGTTCGCTTTTCCCTCCATGAATTCTTTCTTACATGTAATGATTAAGAATTGGATTATAGGTATGGAAAGGAAGAAAGGTGATTATTCTATCTACTCATATTTCCAATCAAGTTCTTTCCAATCCCCTTTCATTTCGTTTTCCCAATCTGTAAATTCTTTTTTTTTTCTCATTTTTTTTGGGTAGCAGTTTTTTCCTTCCCTCGAGAGTTAGTAGCCATTTATATAGTAGTAATATATTTTTCATTTATGTTCTTTAATTGATTAAATAGTCTGGATAGCTTTCATGTGTTGATAATGATTGTTGGTTATTAATCTGAATGTTTCAGGGATTTTCTTTTCTGCTTCTGATTTTGATTGGGCCTTTTAGATTTCTATGTGATGCTACTATGATTCCTCAAATTAGATTATAACTTATCCCGTTGATGAAGGTATTAATGGGATGAATTTTTTGTCAAACCTATAAGTTGGACGTCATCTTGGTTAAGGTTTCTAATACTTAAAAGAGATATGAACAAGTAGAGTGGGTTGCAGACTTCGACCTCATGCATATCGACAAAGACAGGGTAAATTAGTTTGCCTCTTCTTCTATTTCTTTTCTGAAATTTTATTATGTTTTGTTCATATTTGGTTCCATAAATCTATATTTGTAATTGTAACTGTCCTAATTAAATTGCTCATAGACCTCCCAAAACTCCACTATTGTTCAAACAATTGTATAGGTTCTGTAATGGACAATAGTGATAGAAGTGTGTTTTAAGGATGAATTAAGCTTAAAATATCACATTCTTCCTTGGGACTTTTATTCCTTTTTTTGGATTAGGGAATTGTTAAAGAACTTCAAGTTTCAGGTAGCTTTGTGCCAAGTTGATGTGGTAACTGGCAAACATAGGAATCTCTATTTTTATCATACGCTTTCTTTCTTTTTGAGTTTATTATGTAAAAGTAGCAGATCAAGGTTATTATTTCACAAAGTGTTCGTTTTTAAGTTTTGATTCAATTAAGTTTGTTATAAAGATGGCCAAATTCTAAGATTGTGAGTTTGTATGATTCCCTGCTTTCCTCAACTTAATTCTATAATATTTCTGAATAGGGTTTTGTTTGATTGCTTTAGACTGACTGTATTAAGTCAACGCCATTGTTGCTTCAGTTCGTTAATGTCCACTGTTTAATAAAAGTTGTGTTACGTTTCTCTGCAAACAAATGTAGAAAGTTTCAATAGCAGAAAGTTTAAGAGTTGCTGGAAAATCAACAACCATGAGATGTATCAATAACAACTGAAAGTTACAGGTAATTCCATGCATGTTAGACCTGTTACATTTTTTTTCTTTTGTTTTATGCCTTCAGGACTCAGCTAGGCAATCATACAAGATTAATTCAACCTCATATTAGCTAAGTACTTGCTATTTAATGCCTAATGATTAGTACCAATTTGCAACTATAGAACGAGCAATTTTGCAAGGGAGCCTGCTGTTCTTGGTCAGTATTATAGGGGTGTTTCTCAGCTTATGGTGAAGTTGTGGAGTACTAGATTAGATATTTGTTGAAGATGCTGTGGAAGAGATATTTGTTGATGGTCAAATGCACGTGCATGATTGTAGCGAGTGTTTTAATGTGTTTGATTTAAAAATTTTATCTAACTATCTGATTCAGATAGAAAGAGCTAAGTTTCTGATGGAAAAACAATCTTTCAGGGGAAAACTCAAATGACAGTCGAATGCGCTGCAGTGGCAGTAACTCCAGCTCATTTGGAGGATTAAAAGCAAACTAAATCAAATATCATAGGGATAATTTAAATGAACCTGACGTTTAAATGGCTATAATCATGGTTCTCAGTTTGTTGTTTTGTTTGGTTGTTTTTGTCTTCATTTAAGGAGAGCTTTAGGTGTACAGGGCTCTTACAATTTTTATATGTGTCTTTGTGAAGAAAACTAGAAGATTTTGTTGCTGAGCCTTCAGTTTTACCACAAAGGACTCTAATAGATTGAGCCTTCAGTAAAACCATTTACATCCATCTCATTTGGGAGGTTGTTCATGCAGATTTTGTTGCTGAGCTTAGCAGCGAACTTGGTCACCAGTTAGACGATAAAATTCAGGAAATAAAGTTGAGGTTTGCCACTACTTGATTCTCATTTATGCTTTCCATATTATCAGTTTATCATACCGAATATCCTTATGATGCATTTGTTTGAATCCTACAATCTGTTGTCACATTAGTAACTTCGAGACATTGGAGTTTGGACAAATTAGATTCAAATGGTACCCTATGTATCAAAATTGTATAGACCTTGCAAAATAAAGTGTTAAGAAATTTTCTGTGATGACTCCATTGCTCTTATTTAGATAGCATTTAACATTAATTTTGTAGTTACATTCATTATTCAGTACTTTTTGCTGCTTCAAATTGGTAAGTTGGAGCAACACTAAACTTTAGCAAATTTTTCAGTAACCTTTTCTGGACCTGGTAGTATCATGGCTTCTGTTATAAAAACATTTCAGTAGTTATAGTACTGTTTCAATGTTTTTGTTTCTTTTTCACTTTGGACCAAAACTACTGAACTTTCATAGTATTGCCGTTACTTTTTGTGCAATTGATTTCTTTGATTGAAATGATTATTTCTGTTGAATATTGTCCACTAAGGGAATAGGAGCTGTTGTATACAAGGTGCCAGAGCTTGATAAGGATCAATTACTGAAATAAGAAGCCTCAGAAATACTTAGAATTAAGACACTACGGTTAAAGCTTTCTCTTTTTGTTTAGTCATAAAAATTTTTCGAGTAGTGAAGTGTATATGTATTTGTAATTAGATCTGATGCATCATACGTTGACATGAAAAAGTCTGGTGGTGGAGGTCATCGAAATGGCTTATATATGCTATCCTCTGCTGAGTTTGAGAAGTGGAGGAATCTTGGTGTTGTTTGACACTGGTGGGAGTTTACTTTTATGGAGTTTTGGTGTGCAATTCGATAGTTTGATTGGATGAAGTGCTATTCGTATTTATCAATAAAAACGGCTATTGTAATACATATACTATAATAAAAAATATTACTATTTTTTTTAGATGATTTGTCTTTTTCATTTAAACAGTTTATAATACAGGTGGTCGCCCGGGCATCCGCCTGGGCCAAGCATCTAGTTCCTATTTGAAATGAAAGCTCCTTGTTCCTCCCCCTACAATGCCTTTAGTTTTGACTTTTGACTTTTGACTTAATTGGTGGAGTTAAAACGTAGTAACAAAAGTTTATGGCTGAATTTAATTGATATGGAAATTATGGAGCCAGATAGATTTTTCAACTGAGTAGAAGAAATACTCAATTTGTCATGAAATTCTTCTCACTTAATATATAAGGCGTATTCCAAGATCTGTGTACCAAAACAATAAGTGTATATATATATATATATATATATATATACTTTTCTTCGTCGAGAAAAAAGATTCATGTTCTTTTAAAAATATATCAATTCAACATATAATATGTTATATGTGAATTTCATACAACACTAGTGCATCATCAATGCCTAGACTAAATAAATAATCGATTTAATTAAAATTTATAAGTTACAGGAGTAACTAATAACACAAAACATGTAACACTCTGAGTATAGATGATTTCAAATTTAGAGAAAACTATCACTCTATATAGGGGTAACTGTGTCGACATTGAAATTGTGTCAAGACAATGGAATTGTTCTTAGAATTTGGAGAAAAGGTGTAGGCAAATTTTATTCACCCTTCTAGCATTTAAAATAAAAACGAGAGCAATTGTACTAGAAAATGGTTTTAATCAGAGAGATGAGGAAGATGAAAACTACTTGATAATTTAAGGTGGATAATTATATCTTTTTACTTTAAATTTGTTTTGGATGCTGAAATTTGTTTCGGTAGAATCACATCCTTTATCAAATTTACCAAAACGATGTGAAATTTAAGAAAATGCCTAAAAAAATTATATACGATCGAATAAGTGATATCAATTCAATACTATTTCCTTTGGAAATGCAAAGAAGGGGAAAGAAATATGTTTAAGATTATCTTATTTTATTTTTGTGTTTTGTTATTTGCGTAATTAGTAATTAAACAAAACCCCCCAAAAAATTTTCAAAATCTAGTAAAATGATTGTTTGGGTCCGAAATACATCCTTCACGAACAATATTCCAAGTATAAATATTTTGTTTTGGGTTAAATATTCCACGTATTTTTTCCAGGGCATATATTTTCTTTTGATGTAGCATTCCACGTATGTTAATTAATTGGACACGAATCTAACGAGTCAAGAAGAAGTGAAAAGTACTAGTTCAACATGTAGAATTAAAATGGCATTCTCCATTTCTCCTTTCATCAAAAACCAAAAGTGTATATGGGTTTTGAGCATAATAATAACATAAAAAACATACTCATTTATGGTTCATGGGATTAATAATTAACCATGGTTGATGGAAAGTTGATTACAGATATATAATATTGCTTTTGCATTCGGGGGGAGGAACTGGGTGTATCTTCGTATCATTGCAATAATCATAAGTAATAAGGTGCCTCATTGCTTCGTACCAATCAATTAAGCCAATTGGCAAGTCCCGAATTTTGTCCCACCCTCCTTTTCTCGTGGATCCGCAATCTCCTCTTTCTTCCTTGTGTTTTGTTGTTGTTGTCGAATTACTAATACATCCCTGATCCACGTTATAATCGAAGCTCTTGAATTGCGCGGCGAATGGCGCGTCCCGCCAATCGATCTTTTTTCGACTCCGGCCGCCGCCAGTTCTGATCAGATCATCGCTACCGTTGGATACGCTGGTGAATATCTTCATCGGCTTTGATGGATATCCGCACTCCGATTGCACTGTTGTTCTTGAAAATTCGGAACGCAATGTCGTCAACATACGTCCTGTGTGAGTCGGCCGGTGTTGAGTTTCAATTCTTAAGAAAAGATTCATAGTGATAACGTATCAAAATTATTGTCTAATTTTAGATTTTAATTTTTAATTCAATTCCTGCTAAAAATAAAATCTAAAGTGGATAATAATTTTCGGACAAATGAGAATATATTTTATATTTGCTGATATTAATTAAGCTTACAATATCAAATGTGAGTTCCAGAGAATGCTGTATTCATGAAATTCCTCCGACGCATCAAAGGGTAGAGCTATTTCATGTTTTTTATTTCCAACCCCGTTGACGAATACATTAGTCTGAATCGAAAAGTTTTGACCTATATTGCTGCCCAAAATCTCCAAGTTGATCCCGTCGAATTCTTTGTCTTCAGAAAGCAGCTGTAAAATGAAATTATTAGTACATATCAACACAAATAAATAAGGTTTTACATTTAAAATAAAAATTTTACTCCCTCCGTCCCATAATTATTGTCCACTTTGCCCAAAAAATTTTGTCCCAAAATTATTGTCCAATTTGACTTTTTATGGATCAAGTTACACATTTGTCCTTAGTAAAAAACATTATGCATAAAATCTTAGTTGTTAAACAATTACTTATGTAGGGGTATATCCGGTTGTTTAAGGTAAAATATAGTTAAGTTTGACCAAAAATAAAATCTTTCATTTTAGTAAAACTGGACAATAATTATGGGACGGAGGGAGTATTTAATTGCGACCCGGATCTGTTCATGTTGTCACGCTTGTATATGAAAAGCTTACGTTGAAAGACGTAACAACTCCAGCAGAATTGCCGGGCGGGAACTTGATCCAGATCCCGAATAAGCCCGATTCATATTTCACCTTGGAACTGAATCTCGCTCCTACGTAAAATACATATATCTTGTGATTAATTAATTAATTATTGGTTATATAATCAAACGGTGAAGCATTTCGAGAAAGACGACACACTAATTAAGGAGACGAGATTAAGGATAACTAATTAATTACCAGAATCACTATCCACTGAGAGTTGAACTAGGGTTCTTTGTGAATCAAGGAACTGGACATGATCCTGGCCATAATCAACGGTGTAGTGGCTGTCAAATGGGACGCGTGTTTCTCCGGTTGCCGGAGAATTAAGTAAGCTGATGGTCAGGTACAGGACTAATGCAAAGATCATCAATATTTCATTATAGAAAAACATACTGAAACGGAACCAAAATTAATTAACCTCGGCCGACTTGGGCTATAATATGTTTTCCGAGGACTTTTTTTATTTGTAAGAAAAGATTAGGGTGTTGTTCACCTTTTTATACAAAGTAATAATTGTTGGAGTGCTCATTCCTCCGATCAGAAATTTATTAATTTCTGCCGGTACAAACTAATCTTACTGTGCATAGCAAAACGCATGCATATAGTGTGTATTCTGTTTGTTATTTCTGGTTTAGTTGAGTTACCGTTTCAACTTGAAATTAGTTCGAGTGATAAGGCCAGGTACATAAGATGGTCAAAGTGCTCCTGCAAGTTTCGTTTCTATATTTTTGTTTACTGTACATTTTTCTTTTTACGGAAAAGGGCAAAAATTATTCCTAAAAATGGTATCCAGTTTAATTTGGTATCAATGAAAAAAGAAACTATAGACATCACAAAGTTCACAGTTACGTGTCCAAGTCTTATCTGAAATTAGATTTTCTATGTCGTTTATAATTATGTATCAATCATATACTTCATTAATAAAATTAAAAGCAACCTAATATAAATTATTGTGTTGTAATAGCGTAACTACATATGTATCCAGATCACATTGATCATCTTAGGCATTTCACACAATTGACATTGAGTCTTATGATCTTATCTCCAATTCCAAATTTTCACATCGAACAAGGCCATATATGTATATATTTTCTTGTAAACCACACGTAAATGAAGCCATGGAGGAGTGAGAGCCATGAAGGCATGAAGTAGTGGGATACCCAGTTCATTAAGCCGCGCAAATGAGAGCCCAATAAATTTGTTGATCTCCCACGTTAGTGCTGTAGCTTTTCTTCCGTTTCTGAAGTCATATTTGTTGAATTATAATCGTCCGGAGTTTAAATTTGCCATGCACAGTTGGCTTTGCAAGTTGCCTCTGTTTTCAAATTCTTGAATACTTGAAAGTATTAGTTTGCCTGTTTGAGGGTCTTACATCTAAAATGGATTATTTTTACCCAACTCAAACATATATAGAAATAAACTAAAGATAGGAAGGATGTTCCATTTCGTCTCTTAATTTACTGATCGTGTTTTGATTTCTTTTTTTAAAAATTATTATTTCTCTATGAATATGCTTATTCATATATTTAGTGATGAAACGAGAATTTTTCAATCGCAGGGTCGAAAATAAGATTATTCAATTATCACCAGAGAGTCAAACTGAAAAAATTTCAGCTAACGGACACCCTGCTAATGGAAAATCCGACCAAATTTGGCCGTCCGGGGATTCGATCTACCCCCCTGACCCCCCTGGATTCGTCATTGCATATATTCATTCTGTTTCATAGACATTTTTTCAAATTCATTTTTTCCCTAAAAATGCGCTTTTGATTTCATAGTAATTTTGTTGAAAACATGTTTTCTCTTAGTCACCACCATCACCAAATTTCACTATTACATGTAGAACAAGTTATCATCTAGCTATTCGTTGGTAGCACATTCAGGAGGAGGAACAGGATATCTGCTTTTGTCAGTGCAATAATTGTAATTAATATGCTTTTTGATCTCACGGTAGTTTTTCTCTTGAACTTTATTCAACTTCCAGAATTTCCTTTGGTTCCACCAATATTTTGTGGAGGAACATCCCTCAACATGATTTGTTGAGCCACAACCATAAACATTGAATCCTTTGTAATGGGTTGTGAAGGGTGCGTGAAACCAATTGACTTTAGTTTTGCCACCATCCGTAGCCCAATCATCTCCGTTCCATATGCTTGCTAATACTTGCATTGATTGGGATGGGTAACCTACCCCAATGGCTTCGTTGTTCTTATAAATTCTAATGGGGATGTGATCAACAAAGAACCTGTAAAATGAAAATGACACATACAAAAAGTAATTAGTAAGAATAATTAGGGGGACATGTTATTTGAGAGAATACAAATCAAAATACTTTATGATAAGAAGTAGAGAGAAAACTACAGAAAAAAAATGTTATTAGTTTTTGTTATACAATTAAATTTGAACTAATAAACCTGTCTATTTTATGTTATATTTTGGGACGAAAGGATAATCTGTTTGGTGAAAGGGTAGTATTAGTGCACACTAAACTATGATCAGACACACTAACTGTCCCAAAAACTAGTTACTCTCTCTCATGCAAAAAAAATTGGTCTTACACAATCTGATGGGGGTTCCAGAGGATTTTGTTGGTATGATAATCTGTCGAGGGGTCGAACCAAAGAATCATTCTTTGTTCTCTGTTTCCAACTCCGTTGGCGAACACATTCGTCTGTAATGTGATAGGTTTACCTTCTCTATTGCCCAGAAACTCGAAGTCTAACTCATCATGCGCTGCCGTTCCTGAATGTAACTGCAAAATTTGTCCCAGAAAATTAACACACACATACACCAAAACAAAAGAAATTCACTATATACGTATTTAACATTGATCCAATTCATTTTGGTTAATGTTTGTAAGATTGAGTGAGTACATAGAAAGTGGTAACGACGCCTGCAGAATCATGGGGTGGGAGCTTTAGGCTCATCTCAAAGAACCCAGATCCATACTTCGCCTTGGAACCAAAGCCAGCACCTAGAAACAATAAAAATAAAAAAATCAGCCAAATCTTTCAAATGTTTCATTAATTCTTCTACATGGAACCAAAAACCAAAAACTAATAATTATTATAATAATAATATATCTCCCTCCGTTGCCTTTTTTTTTATAAGAGAAGAGTCTAATAATAATAATATATCCCCCTCCGTTGCGGAATTATCCTTTTAATTAACTTGTCAAAAGTTATGGATGACAAGTTATGGAGTTTGTAGATCCCAGATATTGCATGAGAGTCAAAATGTTTTCGACTTTTGGCTTACCTCGGCCGCAAATAAACAAAAATATTAAAAGATTAGTTATTATTATCCACGGAGGAAGATTAGTGACCGACAGTGTGCAAGAAGCTTGATCTCTCCTTTTTCTTTTGGACTTTTAATTGAAAGTTTATTATGATAAAAGAAAATTTGCTAATTGTTAATACATCATTTCAAATTCATTTATAAGTCGATTCACTAATTGTTAAGTTTTTTACTATTTTCAGTTAGTGGAAAAGGATCCAGAAGCAGCAATAGTATGGTTCTGGAAGTCTATAAATGCAGGAGATAGAGTAGAAAGCGCCCTAAAGGACATGGCAGTGGTGATGAAGCAGCTGGATCGAGCTGAAGAAGCCATTGAAGCTATCAAGTCGTTTAGGGGACTTTGCCCTAAACAAGCCCAAGAATCACTAGACAATGTTCTTATTGATCTTTACAAGGTACACAGACCACTCCCAACAAAAATAGTTCCGTCTTTGTTGAACTAAAACACTTCATAATCGGTACTAATAGACTATACTACAAAAATTAATCTAAATAAATGTTACTTGTGTGTAGAAATGTGGAAGAGTGGACGAACAAATAATGTTGCTGAAGCAAAAGCTCCGGATGATTTACATTGGAGAGGCATTCAATGGAAAACCCACAAAGACAGCTCGCTCTCATGGCAAGAAATTTCAAGTTTCTGTTCAACAAGAAACTTCAAGAATATTGGTATGTTAATGTTGTCCTCGCTCCTCATTAATCACTATTTTATTATTATTATTATTATTATTATTTAAAATGGATGGCTCCAGCGAGAATCGAACCTTCAACGTACCGATAATAACCATCCCCATTCTAATCCACTAACCACCCCACCCAACCCTCTCACCCCCTCCTCATTAGTCACTAATAATGTCTACGAGAGTGTTTATTATGTCTCACTATTGAAACAACTAAAAATAGAATAATTATATATCTTATATATGATTATTTTAAAGAAAGTTTCTAAAAAAAAAAGGAAGTGGGGAAAAAATAGTTATAAGGTAACTGATGGAATTATATTAAAGAGAAATTCGCAGTACATAAATAGCGACACAGACGATTTTATTCGTATACAGTACATAAATAGCGACGCAAAAGATTTTATTCGTTAACAATTTTTTTTAAAATTAATAATAAATTTTTTAATGGTTTTGTATGATGTTATATATGTATCGGGAAACTTGGCATGGGCGTACATGCAAAAATCGAATTTCATTTCAGCAGAAGAAGTGTATCGCAAAGCGCAAATGATCGACCCGGATGCAAACAAAGCATGTAACTTAGTGCCATTGCTTAATCAAACAAGCCCGATACGACGAGGCCCGATAGATTCTAGAGGATGTGTTGCGAGGGAAGCATCCGGGCTCTTCAGACTTGAGAACTCGGGCTCGGGCCGAAGAGTTTTTGTCGGAAATTGAATCAAAGCAGCCTCCGGCGTTGGTTCAACCGGGATTGGAACCGGAAGAGTATGATTTTGCGGTTGAGCTTGAGCGGTTATTGAGTGCTTGGGCTCCTCCAAGAACAAGAAGGCTTCCAATCTTTGAAGAGATCACCCCCTTTAGAGATCAAATGGCTTGCTAGCGCCGTTCCTCATTTTTATTTTTATTTTTAAAAAATCCATTTGTGTTTATGTTGTAGATAGGTGGGTGGTGTTCATGATATTTGAAATTGATGAAATGAGCTCCAAAATCCAGATTCCATCTGTAAAGAATAATGTGAATGCAATAGTTTATTTTTCACATCATTTGAGCACCATCTTTCTTTGAGTTGTGACCACAAAATACATCTTAGTAAGGGTTACATCACTTCCTTGGGGATAGAACAAACGTCTTGCTAAAAAATGTACTGCAAATGACAGGCTACATCGATTGGTTTTAATTATAAAACACGAATTTCAATTAATTTAGTTTTAATTATAAGACACAAATTTCAATTAATTTTAATTTACAATTTGTATCTTATAATTAGGATCATAGAAATGTTTTCGAAAATTCACTTCATTTTTCCGACAAGCTCCCCCAACTTTCTTCTCCCGACCAAAGGCAAAATCACATTGAACAAAACCATACATGACCAGCACTGATACTTTTCAACAGGGTGCCCAACATATTACAAACGCCAAACTAACCATGAAAGGAACCGACACAAAGGAGCTTCAAGTAAAATTAACAAAATCGATCCATGAACTGAAAGGATGCGTTTTAACGCATCAAATTCACATGAAGATATCAGTTTAAGCTAAAGATACCAATTTAACGAAATCATACATTGAATTAATACGAAAGAAATACAGAGCCTAAGATTGCTTCTCGCTAATTAATCAGATGTCAATTCTTTTCCAATTTACAAAAAGCACCTAATTAGATTCGCGCATATACAACCACCAAATACTACTTTTCTTGACTATTCACTAATATTAACGAAGATACAACTAACCTCAGGAATGATTTTCTATAATTTATTTGGAGTATCACTGTAACTCCAACGCCAAATAGTTTCGCCTTTTGTTGTTTTGTTGCTCCCACTATAGCTCTTTTTCAGCAAAACTAACATCAAATTGTTGTTTTGCTACCGCGCTGCAGATGCTCTAAGGGAATATATATCAGCAGAAGATTCAATCTACAGATGCTCCCCAATCTGGCATCAAATTATCCATCTCTCCATGAATTAAAGTTTGAAGATCAATTCACACAAACAAAATGGTTTTGTTACAATAGTACGCTAATTATAAAGAAATCAATTGGTAATAAGGGAATTGAATGATACTCTAAATGCTTTGGTTGTATTGAGTATAAATAATATAGGAAATCTTGTTACTTTAGTTTGAATTGAACATCTTTGAAATATGAACTCATATAATAAGGAAAAAAAAAAGTTTACGGCAAGGTTACTTGGATGGATTCGAGAGAGAGAGAGGAACTTCTTGGTTGAGAAAAACGGGGTAAATCAGAAATTTTGCAGACCAAAAGAATAATAAAAGCTATTTAAAACCAATGATAATGAATTAATAAAATCAATACTCTTTTTAATAAGGAGAAATTTGGTTTAAAGACAGTAGAACAAATCAAATTAATAAAACGAATACGATCTTAAAATATTTTGTTTGTAAAGGGTGATAGTTTATTTGTCAAAAATTCCAAAATCAATATAATTTTATAATAATAATAATAATATAATTATCCTTATTTTTTAATTACCATTTTATAAAATCATAAAATACATGAAATGAAAGTTATTTTCTGTAAATCTCTGAGAGCAACCCGTCGCAGAGGGAAGGAAAAAGAAAGGGAAAAAAAATCAATAAGGACGATTTAGACTTTTTTTTTGAAGTTGGACGATTTAGACTTGGGGAGGAGGAGGAGTTGAAAGGTTTCCATTGATTTAAAGAATCAGTAGTATGATCTGTTTGTTTACTTTTTCTGATGTTTTTTTTTCTTCTCAAAATTAACTTATTAATAATTGTTTAATCCTAGCATATATAGTTTACATTATCAATACACTTTTTTTAATATTTTCAAAACACACACCAAAAAAATAATGCAACAATAGTTAAATGATTATGACAAAAGTAGAAACGAAATGACAAAGTCAACATCATTCTTCGGTCAAAGAGGTAGAAAGGAATTTGAAGAAAATAAGGTTTAAATCCAACGGCCGCCGCCTTTGTGACCTATACAGATAAGAGTGTCTGGTCACCGTCATCCAAGCTACTCGAGCCTTTATCCGTTTCCTCACATTTTTTTTTTCCCCAAAAGGCCAAAACTCGAATTGAAAAATTAAATGCACATTTTGAGGCGCCTCTTCCCACTTGCCGCTCGACGTCGTTCTGTTCCATACTTCCATTGACTCTTAACAAATTCTTTCGCAGCCGCCGGCGGGCGGAAACCACCCTATCTCCGGGAACCTACACGAATTCCATATTCGGGGTTCGATTCTTCCACAAATGGCGCCCGGTAAAGACCCGTTGATAATCTCAGAAAAGGATGAGATGAGAAATTGGTCACGAAGAATGAGGGCTCAAGGCAAGTCGATTGGATTGGTCCCAACAATGGGTTACCTCCATCAAGGCCATCTTTCCCTGATTAAGGAAGCTCAACAGCACGCTGAATCAATTGTGGTCTCAATTTATGTTAACCCCGGTCAGTTCTCCCCAAATGAAGACCTATCCACCTACCCTCGTGATTTTCTCGGTGATATTGAGAAGCTCAAGTCTGTTCCTGGAGGTGTTGATGTTGTTTTTCACCCTTATAATTTGTATGATTATGGTGGCAACGATTTCAGCAGGGATGCGGAAAGGGGTACAAAGAAAGAGGGAAAGGTTGTGTCTTGTGTGGATGATGGTGCTGGAGTGGGGCATGAAACGTGGGTTCGAGTGGAAAGCTTGGAAAAAGGTTTGTGTGGGAAGAGTAGGCCTGTTTTTTTCAGAGGAGTTGCTACCATAGTTACCAAGCTGTTTAACATAGTTGATCCTGATGTTGCTGTCTTTGGCAAGAAAGATTATCAGCAATGGCGGATTATAAAACGAATGGTTAGTTTGTTCTTTCCCTTCTTTTCTAGTATTAGTTTCGAGGGGTAAAGACAAGGAGGGAGGGACCCAGGGTGTTGGTCTGTAATGAGCCTGCATGATTTGATTTGTGCTTAGGCTTGTGTACCAATTTAGAATATTTCCCCTGAGAGATGAAATGTGCATTCATTTCTCTTGTTAGGATTATTTGGCCAGAAGTAATTTCTTTATCATTTTCGGGAGCCACTAAGAATAGGCTTCTTGTAGCTTCAATCTAGTTTGTAACTTTTGTAATGCTCTCAGGTTCGGGATCTTGATTTTGGAATAAAAGTGATTGGATCCGACTTGGTACGCGAAGATGACGGCCTTGCAATGAGTTCTCGCAATGTGCACCTTTCACCTGCTGAAAGGGAGAAGGTCCTCTTGCTGATTTTATTTCATCTTCATAATTTCAAAAATGCATATTAGTTTATTACTGTAACTCAGTTGCTTCTAAACTTATGTTCAACTTGTAGCTCTCTGCTTGATTTTTTTCTGAGAGTGCAATGCTTAAAAAGATGTTTTCTGATTTACGTCATGTCCTGATATACAGGCATTGTCTATAAGTCGTTCATTGGCTGAAGCTAGAATAGCAGCAGGCAACGGAAACGTTAACTGCAAAGAATTGAAAAAATCAGCCATCCAAGCAGTGCAAGAAGCTGGTGGAGTTATCGATTATGCAGAGGTCAGCAAGTTTCCTCATCATACATGAACTTTTGAACTGTGTCTTCATACTTGGGATTCCTTCTCATCTGTGCAGTACCTTTTATCCCCAAATTTTAGTCTTTTCTAGTTCAATCCAATCAACAGTGTTTACAGCAAGCCAAAGCACTACAAAGTGAATATAGAATGAAAGAAAGCACGTCGTTGGGTTGTCTCTTTAGCTAATAAGACTAATATTCAAGCAAGACATGAATTTGATCATATATATTGAAATTTGGCCTGAGTTCTGAAGACTGTTGAACTCTGTTAGGTGTTGAAACTATAGATGTTGTTTTTTACTAGACTTTTCTGGTGAAACAGATAGTAGACCAAGAGAGTCTGGATGCAGTGGAAGAGATCATACGGCCTGTTGTGTTCTGCATTGCTGCATGGTTCGGAAATGTGAGATTGATTGACAACATGGAGATCCAAGTGTAATTCAAAGTGCGAATACCTTCAGTAGCTCATAAGCTGGCAGAAATCAGAACGATACCATGACTAATTCTTATAGGGTTTTCAGTTTTTTTATTGTTTTTTCTGTAACCAAGTACAACCTGAACATTTTTAGCTCACAATTATGTCGATCTGACCAAAAAATAAGTCATACATTTTCAAAAGGCTAAAACTGATCCAACTACAATAACAACTATTAGGTCCTCCAATTGCAAAATATTTGAACGTCCTAATCTGAAAATGACAGAAAACAAATCAGACCGGGACAAACAGTAGGAGGGTAATTTGAAGCGCACTGACCAAAGGGAATCACACCAATAGGTATCAACTTCCCATTCTCCTTTGAAATAATCTAAGACGTAATTTCAGTAACACTAAAAATAATCATAAAGAGAATTGCCTAATGGATAGCAAACAAAATGCGGATCTCCTGCTCATCGAGGGAACATTTGAGATTCCAGACTTTCTAATATATTCAAAGAATCCAAGATACAGACTATACAAGCATTGTCTTGAATAACGAGCTATATAGCAAAAGGGGGATCGCGCCAATAAAAGATTTATATAGGCAAACAAACATACAGCTATCAAAAATCATGAAAGCAGTACGGGTTTCCATAAATCGCCAGAGCCTAACAAAACCGATATCACAACCATGTCAATGACACTTGACACCGCCACAAACCGATAGCACTATTATAAGAATCAAGGCAATGATGATGCCGAGAACGATGAGCTTGATCTTCATGTTCTGTAGCCACATTTTTCTCCTCATCTTGGTTCCTTGAGTCCTGAAATCTTGTGCCTGCAACACATTTACATATTGCTCTAACTTATCCAATGAATGAGTGACAAAAGTATACTCAAAGAGCCTCCAAATGATTTATTAAACCAAAATCAAAGACAACTTCCCAACACTGACCTGAGATCGCAGATTCTCAGTTTTATCCACCAGAAGCTCAATCTTCTCTCCACGATCAAGAACCTGACAAAATAACAATGTTAAAGCCCAAGTCCTACCTTCTCAACTATAACTTTAACAAGAAGGATATTCTACTTCAAGCTACCTTCTCAATGTTTTCCATCATCACTCCTTTGACTTCTGAAACCTGAGCTTTCACTTTTGCAAGCTTACTAATCTCCTCTGGATGATCCACACAATATTGCATCTGTTCCTTCAGTTTAGGCCTACAAAGATGTATACATTAACTTCATTTCCAAAAGGTAGTACTCTATTATCAACTTCAAAACGACAATCCAAAAATAAAAGATTGAAGACATAGATCACGAGGTGCGAGAAGGCTACCCAAATTCCCTGTTAAGACTATTAGCAGCAGCAGTAGCAGCTTTTCCTCCTCCATATTTCTTGGTAAATTCTTCTTTAATTCGCTCAAGAAAAGCTATTGGCAGCTGTCTCCCAACAGATTCCACAGCAACGACACAATATGCTGCCAAGCGAAGAATTGAGAACTGATTTAGCATTACAGATTTCAAAGGATAATTAAATAACAAGTTCCTAGCAGTTTAAAAGTATGGATCACAGCCGACTGCACGTGCAATCAACGAACAGAAATATTTTGACTGTTGTTCGAACAACAGTCACTAATCACAAATACTATTTCAAGAGAGATTTCAGCAGAGCACAAAGAAGTTCATAGCATATCTTAAACAAAAACAGAAGTAATTGTCAATACAAATGGCTACAAATCATATTAGCTAAAGATAAACATACTTGTCCAAGTAAATAGCTCCAAAAATCATATCAGTTAAATCATTAAACACATGATAAGAGCAGTCATGATTGCGAGCAAACAACTCAATTTACAGTCACAGAGTAAACTTCCAAGAAGTTGGGTGATGAATATCATTCGGTGCCTATGAAATAATCATAAATGAACAAGGGTGCTTGAAAAAGTCAAATAGTATAATTAAAGACACAGTCAAGTCAAACAACCTAAAAGTTCAAACAGTTTGAATCCTGCTCCATATTCTCACCAATTGAATAATTGGTGATTCGGCATTAACTTTCCAGCATTCTAGAACACATCATTTAGACCATACAACAGATTGCCAAGTAAACAAGCTGATTTCCTTCTCCAAATAAAGTCAATAAAACTGCAACCTCAAAGTCGTTACAACCAGAAGAAACTTCTGCGCTTTTCTTTATCATGATTCATCTGACTTTCATATTCTTTAATGAACTAGGCAAAATTGTGCAGATAAAATGACAAGTGGAAGGGGGGGAAAGTTAAAATCTATCAGGAACCAGAAGGAAAAATAGAGCCATTTGTCAGTAGTAAATTGATTATCCATCCACTAAGGACGATTTAGCATCATAAACTTAATCGGAATTCTATAAGAGCATCTAACAGAAACATCTTTTGAACCATAAAGAACAGGAAAGTAGATTCCACAAAACTAACAGCGAGCCAAAATAAATCAAATCGCGTCCACCGCCAATTGTATCAATTCAATCACATAATCTGCGAACTAAACTGCAAACATAACGTTCCACGCAAAGGACAAATCATAGGAATAAAACAATCAGACTCCAAACTCGACAAAAAAAAAACCGCTAAATATCAAAATTACAACAAGATCTGAATCAAAGGAGCGAAAACGTTACATAGATAAAGACAAACTAGACACCAAAACATTTAAAGTTGACCTGAAGTTATATAAACTAGTTTACTTAATCACCGATCTATGACCGGATCAAGCAAAAAAACAACTAACAAAACGAAGCCGGAGAATAGATCAGAAGAATCAACAAAAGAAAAGAAAAGGAAGCAGAAAAACTCACTGAAGCCGTCTTCGACGAGGTAATTGAAAGTGTGACCATCGCAGTTGTAGGTGAACTTGTTGTTGGTAGCGGGAAGCTTCTGAAGGCACTGAGAAGCTATGCTGGTGAAATTGCCGGTGAATTCAGTGAACTCCGCTAGGATCACGGTTCCACGAGCAACGAAGCTGTAGATCAACGATTGCTGCCCCATTTCTTCACTCTCAATATCTCTCCACAATCCCCCGCAAAAACCCTAGCAGCCTCCTGATTCACACACTCTAGAGAGAGAGAGAGACAAAGAATAGAGAAGTTCAAAAATAGAAACCGATGGATTTAAGAGAGAGAAGGAGAGAGATAATGAGAATTTCGAGTTAGAAGAAGCGTGACGATGCGGGGATAGAGGATTATATTTCATTTTTTTTGTACCGCTCGATATTTTCACATTCAGGAAATTTCCGTTCTTTTCTTAATTCTTACTTTTACTTTTTAAGTTTTTCAATTATTTTCAACAAAATCGACGGCATTTTTTTTTTTTCAAGAAGAGATTTATTTTAGTGACGCTGAGTTTGTTAAACCACCCTTGGGCTTCATCAGCAATGATGGTTAACCCACTGTCATTGTCCCACTATTTTTATTGCTATTTTTAATCATCTATAAATGCTATAATTTTGTAGTTTTTCTTTGAATAAATTATATTAAAAGAAAGATAATGATTTTTGTATTATAACTGAATAAACACGACTTGATCCGGATTCTTACTCACAAAATATAATAATTTAAGTTCTTAATTCTCGATTTTCTTATAGTTAATAAAGAAAAAAAAACTAATATCAATCACTCATGACTGGGTACTATGATTTTGTGTATCATTTTTTTTTTAATTATGGTTTTGTACCATTAAAATCATTATTAAAAAGAAGAAACCTCAGTCTTCTGAGAATTTATTGAGGTGGTGGTACTATACACTATGGGCAAAAAATTGAAGTTGATTTTATTATTAGTCCTTTTATTTTTCATTACATGTTTTGGCTACATCTAGTTTAGGTAGGTTTATTTCATTCCTACCTTAATTTACTCCTAAAAAAAATTCACATAGCATTTTGAAATTCCTAATAGTTTTTAGTATAATTTAAAAACTTAGGCTACTTTTCTGGGACAGAAATAGTACTAAACATGAGTAATTGAGTTGTATCGTGTCCCTTGTCAATGGCTTTAAACCACTTGGGAGGATCGATTTGTTAGCCAACCTCAATGAAGAAATGTGCTTCTCCTCCAGGTCTCTTATAACGTTTTTTATTTTCTATCAAAATGCTTTTAAAGGGTTGTCTTTTTCCTGACTAATCCAATAATTAATAGATGCACAGAACATATGCAGTTTTTGGGTTCATTTTCAGCGTGATATATACATTGTCTTAAAAGAACAAAGAACTTCGAACGTATACGCACATTTTATAATTTGAAATGCCATAAAATCTCCCTGATTTTGGCTTTGTTTGTTTTTTACGCGTAAAGGGACGGATCAAACTCGTGACAGCTTTCACAAATAAGCAATAGTATTTAGCAAAATCTTGGTACAACGTTAACAACGAAGAAAGCTGTTCGCAAACTAAGATTCTGGTCGTAAGTTCATATTTCAAATAGAGTAAGACACACAAATCTCATCTTTAGAGAATTTAGATATGCTGGTAGCCGCAAGCAAACTGCTTGTCTTTTTGTCCTTTTGCATCTTGTTCAGAAAAATTCAAGAAAATTTGTTTCACGTCAACATTGGCAGTTCACCTGTCCAATAGCAATATGTTATGAATACGAAGTAATGCAGAAAGCGAAAATAGAGATGATTGATGTAACATCCCAACTTTAGTAGTACGCCAGAATTTTATAACAGTGACGAGATTAAAATTCATCTGGGCTTTAGGGATAGTTGGTAAACACTAGCTAGATGCTTTAAAATTTTGATTCAATAATAACTTATATCATCGCAAAAATACAATGGTGATAAATATTAGTGTTAATATTCAAAGAAAAAAGACAGAATAAATGGTCAAAATTTCTTTCCAAGAAAAACTCATTCATTTAAATCAAATCCAGCTGGAAGCTCAAATCTGTTTGCTGACTTGCTGCCCTCCGGTTCAGCTTCCTCGCCGGTGTCCATGGCAGATCCCTTATTGACATAATCTACCTTGAAGTCGTAATCATCGTCATCTTTGGTATCATCCTCCATGGGAGTCGACTTGTTCTCTTTCTTCCTCCTTTTCTTCTCTGCTTTTTTCAACTTGGTGTTGAGCATGCCTTCTTCAGCATATAGCTTCTCGTTTTGCCTGCTATTGGCCGTCTTGGCTTTTGATGGCCCAGTGTCATCTTCTGAATCCATGCTCTGGTCTTCATCATCTTTATTGTCTTCCATATCTTTACTTTGCTGTGTCGGGAGTGTTTTATCCTAAAATGTCAGGTAGGCCATAAATAAATGATAAACGCAAATTATCAGTAATCCCATATTTCACAAAAACACATCTCATGTCTACTCTCAAATCAGGCACTCAGACCTAAGTTTATGACAGCAGGCTAACCAGAACAAGATGACTATGCATAGTAGTTGGCTCATTTTAATCATAACAATGAGGGTAGAGTTTTTAACTTTTCCCCAAAGGACAAACACTCTCAAGCTTATTAGTTCCTTCTCCATCAATAACTCAAAATGTAGCTTGCCATTCTCAAACAATAAATGTTTCCAAAATCAGAGCTGACATGCAAAAGCAATTAACTACGTGAAGGCTAAAATAATAGACACATGTAAAATGTAGAGAATACTTATGGAGACCACAAACCTCAAGCATTTGATCACCCAAATTGAAAGGAGAATTTCCTGGAACTTCAACAGGGTTAAAGTCGTCAACGGATTTCAAGCTACCAATAATTGAGGACTCATTGCCATATACTTCATCTACATTAAATTCTTTTCCAAACTCTGAAACAATCTTTGCCTCCGAATTCCCTTCATCACTTCTTGTTGGAGGCATTGTGTAGTACGGAATTTTACCTAGAATAATAATGAAATGCGAGACTTAGATACATGTTTCACCAGTAACAATGTAAAACACAATTTTACGATTTTTTCTATCACTGGGGAAAGAACAATTTAAGTAGCACTTACCCTCGTTCCAATCATGCAATACTATCCTTGCTGCAGCATTAATATCTACGATGCCACCTTTTTTCAGCTTACCCCGAACAGTTGCAACCTTTTGCAGGAAGTCATCAACTGAATCAAAGCTGGGAATTTTGTACAGGGACACCAACAGTTTCTCTGGACAAAGCCTGAGAATTTCCTTTACTGCAATATCCAGGAACAAAAATATAACTCGAAAATCATTAAATGTCAACAAGCTACAGAAGACATCAAATACAGCATAAACAGAAGAAATTTATTTACCAGGACTAACTGGGTCATCCAGCTTCTCTATTCTCTTGCAGTTCCGAAGTGCTATTGATGCATCATCATCTCCGGAAGATCTAAGCATTACCACACCAGGACAATCCAACAATTTCACATTCTTGTCTAGCTGTACTTCTTGCATTGACCGTGTTAAGCCAGGGGTGGCACCAACATTGACAACATGCGACCTCTTCAAACTATTAATCAAGCTACTTTTCCCAACATTTGGCAGCCCAATAACCCCAACAGTTATAGATTTCTTAATCTGCAATCAAAACTTGCTTTATCATTACCAAGCACCAAGACTTATCCAGAAAAACACACCATGACAAGCAGATTTTTAATTTTTAAAGTGAACGGCAATAGAGAAACCTTCTGGAAGATGATCAAATACTATCACAATTACAATGGAAATTACACACGCAGAAGTATGAATCGAGCGAATAACAGATAAACATGATTAAAATAGGGAGTGGAATGCTTATAGGGTCACAAGTACGAATCTAGATGTACTGAAACATAATTCAGGTACTACTACAAAACTACAAAGGAAGCCATAAATAAGCAGAAAGTATTCAGAATTGTAAGTTTACAACCTTTAACTTCTTTTTTCTCATTCTACATCCTTTTCTTGTTATTTGTTGAAACATGTACCATTGCTTCCCAAATCAATGACAATATAATACATAGGGGGGATTCTATATAGAGTTTATTAATACCTCGTGGCTTCTTGAGTAGTTCTTTAACAACTTTAAAAGCGTTTCAGCTCCAAGACAATCACTAGTCTGCAGTAAATTGCTAGTTTTCCCTGCTTTCGAGGAAGATTTCCACCCAAGGTTTGACTTCTGTTCCTGCGTGCTACACTTAAAAGCCACAGTAGGCAACTCCTCTCTGAGGTATTTAAGCCACTTTTCAGCAGCTTCCTTTGGGACGAGATCTGAAAAGAAAGTTCACCAAAAACAAATGATTCCCTGGATCCAAATATATTAATGTGCTTTCAAGAATGAGCCATTATCCAGATGTATGGAAGATGTTCAATTATAGGCCAAACAAAAAAAAAAAAAAATCCGACGTAAAAAATTAATAACTGCTGCATAATCATAAATCCCAAAAACAGAAAAATTGAATTTACTGCTTATCTTGTATCCAAAAAGCAGAAAGGGGGGAAGGCATACCTATTTTATTAAGCAACAAAACAAGATGCTTCTCAGGACCTGACTTCATAACCATCTTTTCCATATCCACGCACCGGGAACCAATGGGATCTCGGGCATCAAGTACTTCTAAAATAACATCAGAAGCTTCAATGACTTTGACTAACTCCTTGTAAAAAGCTCTCTCTGAGTGATCTGTATCAATATAAGTCGCGTGCGACCATAAGAATGGGAAGAAAAGCGAGAAGCCCCAACTAAATCATACATTAATTAGATTAATAAAAGTTCCAGTAAACTTGTAACCTACCTCGGTTTTTGCCAAGTGAAGTTGAGGCATCACCCTCTCCGACGTCCTGCCTCTTGCTAGCAACATTTTCATTCATAGTGTCATCATCATCCAGAATTCCCAACTTTCTCTTTCTTGCCTAAAAACAAATGAAGTCCCACAAAGGGTTCAAAACTTAGGAAGGCGAAAAGGAAAACTTAACAAGAACAGAGTGAAAGAGTACCACAATAAAAACAATAACGGAATGTAAAACTAGGATTATTAATGTTGACTATAAACTCTGAAACCCTTTTGCACCATCAACAAAAGTGGTATGATGTAACTAAACAAAGCCTCAAAAAATATCCACCAAAAAGTCATAAAATTTTAAACATGTCTAAGTGCATTCAATCGCACCCAAAACCCAACAGAAACACAATCAGGGAGGATGATTATTATAATAAAAAAAGACTCCCTTTTAAAAATATTCGCATAAAAATGCCTCTTAGTTTGGGTCCTAATTAGGCTCTAACTCATTCACATTCAACATCATCTGAGCTCTAACATCAACCCCCTTTCAACATAAACGTAAAAAAAGCAAATTAAATTAAATGGAAAAGCATAACAATCAATACCCTTTCTTTGCGAGCAGCTTTCTTCTGCTCGAGTTCTTCAAGTGCACGAGCACGGCGTTCCTCGAGGGTCTTGAGCTCCTGTTCCTTGAAAGGCCAGTCATTGGGGATGCCTGGATCCTTCTCCTTCTTGGGTTTTTTACTGAGTCCAAGTTTTTTGGCTTCTTTCGCCTTCTTCTTGTGATGCTCTTTAACCTTCTTTATAATCTTGTACTTCTGTTTCAACGTGACCCTCTTACTCTTACTTTCTGAAACAAAGAATTACGGCCACAGAAAATAAAAAATAAATTAATAAATCCAGCTTTAAACGAAACGTAATTATCTCAATTATTAAGGCTACGTTCAGAAAGCATACTCTTGCTTCTCTTCACCATGGCGGACCAATCGCAGGAGTGGCTAGCCTCGCGATTTTTTCAGAAGAAAAACACCGGCGGGTTTAGGGTTTATGAGGTTTCTCTTATCGATGGTAGTTAATTATTGGATTTAGCCTTCTCCTTACAGAAACTTCAGAAATGGAAAAGCCTGAGGACACAGGTTTCGTATTTTTGTTTAGACAGCATGAGCCTCGGCTGTAAGCCCAGCGCATAAGTTGGCCAAATTCCAAAGTTATAAAAGATGTAAGCCCGATTCCAAAGGCAAAATGGGCAGGAAATTAGGTTAAGCCGCAGCCCAAAAGCAAAAAGCAAAATTGAAAAAAAAAATATTGGGGTGAGAGAGGCTCGAACTCTCGACCTCAGGATAACTCAGAAGCTATGAGACCTACGCGCTAGCCAACTGCGCCACCACCCCACTTCTTTTCCAAAAGTTCGATTTATCGCTAAGAATATTTTTAAATTCGAAATTCAGGTTCCGACAATCAAAATTTGTCTCGAAAACAAAAACTGATTTTTTTTTTGCAGTTTAGAAAATTACTCACCTGCAATTCATTTAAACATTTTTACCCATAAAACGTAATTTTCAAACTTTGAAACTTTCAACTCTCAAAAAACTCAGATCTACATATAAGTAATTAAAAAAACTTGGAAACTTCCAACTCTCAAAAAACTCATATCTACATATGAGTAATTAAAAATTTTAGCTGAAAACAATTCCGGAAAGTTAGTTTTGACCAAAATTAACTTGAAAAATAAATTTTTCACAAAAAAAAAGTGCAAAAATGAGTAGCCGACCGACCTCTAGGACGAAGCTGGAAGCAAACCGGCTTCCAGGGGGAAGTAGCCACTTGACCGCCGACTTCATGAAGGGGAGCCTACGGTCAAGTGGTTATTTCCCCCTTAAAAGTTGGTTTGCTTCCGACTTCCTCCTAAGGGTAGTCGATCACTTATTTTTTTCATTTTTTTTTTTAGAAAAACTTATTTTTCAAGACAATTTTGGCCAAAATTGATTTTTTGGAGTTGTTTTCGGTCAATATTTTCAATTATTAATATGTAGATCCGAGTTTTTTGAGAGTTAGAAGTTTTAAAGTTTAAAAATTATGTTTGAAAGGCAAAAATGTATGAACTGCAAGTTAGTAATTTTGTGAACGGCAAAAGTAATGCCAACACAATCTAATCATTCCAACCCCGTTACAGAGGAACTCTTTTCTTGTCACACACTCTAATCTCAGAGTCAAAGATCTGATTCGCAGTGATAGCCAATGGAAGCTGCAATTTATACGAACGATATTCCCGGACCATATCATTCCTCATATCACAAGGATATTTATTGATCCAAACAAGCATTTGGAAAATGATAAGTTGCAATGAATAAAGACTGATCATGGATACTATACAATGCGCTCAAGTTATCATACAACTATCAACCTGCTACCCTCCAACGATGTCCACATCCAATCTCCAACTGATACAGAAGTCAGAGCCTGAAACACTTGTGGAATGCTGAAGTTCAACCAAATATGAAACTGTTGTTAGGGAGAGTAGTGTTGAATACTCTTCCTACGAAGTTGGGATTATAAGAAGAGGTATTGAGCTTGATATCACATGCCCTCGCTGTGGAAATCAGGATGAGGATAATCCGCACCTCTTTATAACATGTCCAACTTCTCAATCTATTTGGAGTTTTACTTATCCCTCATTCCAATCCATTCACAAATGTACTAGCTACTCCCTACTGGAGTGATATATAGATTGGATTCGGTCTAGGCCTACAGCAAAGGAATTGGATTGTTTTTCTAATTATCTTTTAGAGTATTTGGGCTAAAGGAATCACAAAGTTTGACGTAACCATGTACATAGTCCGGTCATCTCTTGGCGACTGATTCAAAGTGACTTACAGCAGCATAATCAAATGATCAAAAACCAAATAGCCTCTAAGAACTCTATTGTAGAGATTGTGACTCCGGCAGAACAAGGTCCAATTTTAGATGCCTCAATTCACTTTGATAGCTCCTTTTTTACTTTGATGACTCCTTCCACCTGCGTACAATGACGGCAGCAGGAGCATAGAAGATTACCTCACTTCAGGGTGCTATTATGCGAATCAAGGCGATCCCTCTCAAGGTGTTATCACTATTCCAAACAGAAGCCATGACCTGTCTCATTGCGCTTCGTGAAACTTCACATCTTGGACTGAATCGTGTGAAAGTTCACACCGATTGTGCGGACTGAAGCGCAAGAAATTATTACTTTATTATTAGTTTTTATTTAATCTTTTGAGTCCTGTCAACTAATAAAAGTTAGCAGATCTGATGTTAGTGACCTATATAATATGGCTTATAATTCATATCGATGTAATAATATATGTACTTCAGATTAATATTTACCATTTTCAAAAGGAAAAAAAAATATATCAGGTACCATTTTCAAAAAAATAAAATAAAAAGAATAGCTCCCTTGTATTTCAAAAAAAAAAAAGAAAGAAAAAAAGAAAAGAAAATAATAAATAAAATATAAAAAAAGGGCCATAGTTAGCTGTAGTATTTTGTTTCCCTCTATTTTGGCATCTGCCTTTGGCAAAGCGAAATTAGAGACATTCCAAAGTTACGCTGGAAAAAAACAAGGTACGCACAGATTCAATCCTCAAAATCTTCATCCGCCTTTCTTAACCACCAGCTCTTTCCGCGAACTAGCTGAACTTCCTACTTGATTACATTAGAATTGGCTCACATATGATTTAGGGTTTCTATTTTAATCTTCACTACTATTGCAGTCAGAGTATTGTGATGAAAGGTATTCTCTAGTTCTTTACATTGAGTAATTGCCCAGATAGCCCATGTCTTTGAATGAGCTAGTACTGATTGTGAATAAGAACATAGCCTTCTCATTTTGCTGTTTGTTTTAATTAATTCATCGGAGTTTTCAAATGTGATGTTAATGATGGATGATGTCTGCCGCTGTGGTTTAGAAAAGAAAAGCCGCCCAAGTGCCCAATCCTTGTGGTATTCTCTTTCACGTTATAGGATTTTCGCATTTGTTCGTTTGAATTTCTTAGTTTTTGTTCTCTTTTTGTGGTCTTTCTTTTATTGGCATTTGTTAATGTATTGAACTGGGCTAGTTTGAACATATTTCAGCAGGATCACGGTCAACAATGTGTCTTAATCAGTAGGCGTGCATTACCTCTATGGCGGAACATGCACTTGTTCCACCAACTGTGCAGCTACATCTGCATAGAAATTCTATACAAAAGCGGTCTTTTTTCCCAACATATGCACTAACTCGAACACGAAGGTTTGATTCTGTCTCTGAGCTAAGCAATTATACTTCTTATCTGATTGTTGGGTCGGCATTGTAGTCAAATTTAACATTTTGGATCCTTCAAATGTTGGCTTCTTGATTTGCTGGTTTGCTCGTGAAGCTTATCTTTTGTTCTTTTGGAAACAGTTGCATCAGTCGTCTTCTGTAGATCTAACTCTTAAACTCCAGTCATTTAAATGAGATGACGATTCATTTTTGTTTCTTTCTTCTATATTGTTTAGGGAGTACTCCTCTAGAAGCTGCAAACTGATTCAGTCCCAACCATTGAACTTTTGGAAACCTACTTCCAGCTATACAAATCTAAAACTCCATCATCAGCGGGATAATTTAGCAAAGTGCAAATGTTTGGGTGCTCTGGTCAATGAACTCAATTCAGATGCTGCTATGAGTGCTGAATGGGTTCCTTATGCTGACCAAGTACTTCTTATGGCTAGCATATTTCTCACCTACATCGCCGGTGTAGCTCCTGCTGGAGTGCCGCTTACAGATGCTCGTAAAAGCACCTTGAGTGATTCTACCGTGCCCAAAAACTCATCCATCTATGGTAGGTAAGAGAGTTTATTACGTTTCATATTCAGATTTTGTTCAAGTTTGTTAACTATGATTTTTATATAGGAAGTTAATCTTTAATTGTTATTGTTGTTTATTGCAGTGCTGAAGAAAATGATAATGAAGATAACATTCAGTTTGCTTGGGATATAGTTAAAATCAAACTATTGGATTCCTTATATGCTGTGAAACAGGCTGTTAAAGATGGCTATAGAGTCTCTGGAATGGATAAAGATGTTGCATTGCAACGTTCTAGTTTATTTGCTCTTGCAGAACTTCCCAGGTTACGTTGCTTGTGGGCATCCTTTGAGTGGCTGAGGAAAGAGGCAGGCATTGTCCCTATTTTCACCTGCTTTTGAATTTTACATTGCATAGCTCAATGACTTCATGACTGTTGTTAATGTAGCTTGGAGATTGCTGAATTTATTTGTTTGTTTTGGCTGAATTTCCTGCATTTTTAGCTAACTGAACGTAATCGAAACTCGGAAATAGGACTCTCCTCTCCAGAAACTGTAGGACGGGCAATATGTGTTGTGTCTGTGATGTTTTACTGAAGCCTAGTGTGTCGTGCCTTTCATGTTTTCAAGTATTTTACTAATTCTCCCTCCTATTAATGTGTATCTGCTACTAGTCTGAAATGGATATGAATGATAATGACGGAAAAGAAAATACTCATATTATCTCATCGAAACACAGTATTTTCATTTCCTTGGACATAAAAATAAAATGAACTATGTAGCTATCATCTGTGAGTTTGGGATCTCAATACTTGGTGTGAGACATGAATAAAAAATAATTTTACTTTATTTTTTTAAAAAAATTGGATGTCATTTTCTTTTTCATTGTTTTGTTTCTGCATTCCAGTCTGTGTAGTAATGGCGTATATTTGTTGCACTTGGTTGCAGGTTGATAGTATCTCTGGAAGTACTAGTGTTGATATGTCAACGGTTTTTGCACGTATCATTCAGAACTCCGGCAAGGATCTGTGTCTGGCGTGGCTGGAAGAGGAGCTTTGCCTAAAAGACAACCCACCTAAAAAGGTATCTCGGGCAACTTCACCCATACTAGTTACTCATGTTTTTGCTGAGCCAATGTGCAACTCTGATATTAAAAAAAAAAAAAAAAAAATTGCTGAAATTTTGTACCAGGCACTTCTTTCTGCAGGGATTGAGAAATTGAAAGGATATGACAATATTTTGGAATACATAAGAAAGTCAGGAAAGGAAGACTTATACACAGAGCTGATAGGTACCCTTAGATTTGGATCTGCAGGGTATGGAAGATTTTTTTTTTCCTATATTCCTTTTGTTTAGTTTGCTTTGCTGAACAAAAACCTTGTGATTGCTCAACCTGATCTCTAAAAAATGATGCCTATATATTTCAATGGAATCTCTAAAAAATTTGATTTTATAATAAGTGTTTATGACATTGCATCCCTTTCCTTTACTGAGTATATACTGTACCAGGCTGAGTGGCTGTTATGATCCTAACTTGTTCACCAAACATGGAGTCTCAATTCTAGAGGATTTGGTAATTACTTTGGCTGATGGAATAGCAACCATGTATGTGGAGCTCATATCTGTAGACAGTAGCGTGACCGCTGAGATGAACTGTCTTGGTTCAAACTTGTGTTCTTTGTCAACCCGGGCACTTCAGAAACTACGGAATGAGGTATCTTTTTCCTTCTGATGTGTTAAGTTTGCAGGATTTATTATTCACTTAGATGTCCTTTTCTGTCACTCATTGTGTGGAGAACTTCCACATTTTTGTTTGTGGGTTGGAGACGGAGAGTATATTATGTATCAGATGCAGGCAGAGCAAATCCCTATGAGCAAGTTATGAGAAATGGTATTATGATTGTTGACCCCTTGTACCGAGGAGTGCCTTTTCTTCTAACTTTGAATGTTGGAGACTCCCGTAACTATTGTTTATTCCTGGGCTTCCAAATGGCATAATTTCCACAAATCTACATTTTGCTTCTGTTGTAATTCTGCATGGCTCAATGTCTATCTAGATCTATCTTGCAATACTTCAGAAGTGTTTCCCACCACTGTATAGAAAACATGTATGCCAAGTCTGTTTGGGGATCCCAGCATAAATTGAAGTTGTAGATTCGAGCATGAAGTAGTTAAGTTCTTGTTTTAGCTCCACCACTGGTAATTTAAATATTCTTGCAAGTTTTCTTGAAGTTTTACCTTGGGAAATTTACTTTCATCTGACAGGTGGCATTGCACCAGTGGTTACATCAGAACATGGAATCTGTAGTTTCAATGTACGAAGATTGCTTTGAACTACGTACTTTTCAAACCCAACTTGTTGAGAGTAATAGCAAGGCTGAAGCGGAGGATTTTGGTTGGTGGAAAAAGCTTGGCTTGAGTAGATCTGGACCTTTGACACCCACTTTGTCTTTTGTTGTTATTTCTCAAAAATCGATGTCTGTCAAGCGGACCAAGGAACTAAGGGCTTTAACGGGATGGTGAGATGTACTCTCATAGTATCTCTTTTTCCTCCATACATGTTGTCTACCCTTTCATACATTATTTCTCTCATACATGTTTCTTCTGATATATTTTAAATGTAGTGTTACTTTAAGTGGGGGCCTGTAATGAGGTTTATACTAGAAATTAAGAAAATATGGGAATATGTTCATTCATGCTATATGTAGTTATTATCCCTTTTAACCAACTGAATGATCAGGACTCTACAACCTGGAAATATTCCTTGTCAAGAATACTTTTAGTGCTTGGTTCTTTGTATAATTTTGCGCATATATATATAAGATTTTTGCTTCCCAAGTTATGCTTCTCATTTTTCCTATTTGTTGATCTTTATTTGCTTTCCTCATGTTTATATTTCCGGTAGGAGGTGAAAATTGTGTACTGACTATATGTTTTACACATTGCAGGAAGTATTACTTCAGTCTATTTCTTGAGCTGTCTGATATTGCAATGCCAATGATAAGAACTGTTATCAGTAAAGTCAGCGACGCCATCTCCTTCTTTCTAGTTTGCTTGATAGGGAGATCATTGGGGCTAATTTACACTGGAATAAGGCAGTCTTTGAGATGGAAGTGAGTCATTCCCTGTGCTTCATATTTTTGGTTTTCATCCTCACTCCTTCTCACCTTTTCTGTCCCTTCGTTATGCATGATTGACAAGGATTATCTTGACGTAGAGAATTTTATTTGGATGAGGGTTTTTGGAGGCATTGTCATTTTAGTAGAGTATGACCAATGCATGCTTTTTTGAATAGTGTAGGATTTTGGACATTTTCAACTGTATATGAAATAGATGCCTCTTCAATTTGCCATTTTCAAGCCAGTAGCGAGCAGGTTATTCTTTCTAGGTCATTATGGTACTGATGCTGTTGTTTCTTTGATGTCCAACTACAACTTTGAGAGCTTTTTCCCACTCATAATTCCGTACGGTTGATTTTTCGGTTCAGGAAAAAAGTTTTCATACTGGATTGTTGTAAACTCATGTTAATGTCTGCTTATTGTCATGTTCATGAGGAATTCTTTTCATTTTGTTGAGAATTGGAGTGGGGAACTTGTTTATAGATTTCATACAAGAGCGTCAGGCTTTGAGATAGTTTCAACAACTCTTCAGTTTGCTATCGGTTTGATGGGTGCAAGTATCCGATTAATAGCATTCAAGGCACCTGAAAAGGCAATTTACACTCGGTTACTGGCCAAAATCATTCAAGTCTTTTACTGGTCATAATAGATTCATTAATACGGAAATCATCTTTTATGACCAACCATCATACGGATGCATTGAGTTTTGCTTTGTTTAAAATTTTTTCAGGAAAAACTAGCAAATATTAGGACACTTGGTTGATGAGGAAGCAGGTTTTGTTTAAAAATATAGGTTCTTTAATTCCTGGACTAAACGAGGAAATCCAAATCCTAGTCTCCTTTTGACCTAAAAAGCTGAACTTGGACTGTAAAGAGAGTTCCAGTAAAGATAAAATCTGGTGTGTATGTGACGCCTTGTGTGAATAATGCAGGTCTGCTAGTAAAGTGGACTATTAAATTATCCATGCATGAGCCCCTTTGGTGGTTTTTTGTTTTCTTTAAAAAAATTTTGTTTTCATGTCTACTACTTTTGGAAGTTGAGTAGTCAACACAAATGACTAAATGCCGTTCTCTGTTATCAATAACTTTTTGATGCATTTTTAATCGTCTTGAGTTGGAGATTTGTGTACTATATATGTTGATTGATCCCTTAATTATTCAGGAAGCAAGGCGGAAATAGGGAAAATGACAGGCACATTAGTGAAATTTACTTTTTCTTCCAAAAGATCCAAAAGTTAGAAATTTGAGAAGATAATCCTTGTGCCCTACCATCTTTACACCATGTTCATCTTTTTACTAAGAAACTTCTGATTATGAACTAATCAAATCATGGTGTCCAAACTTTACAGAAAGTTTGGTTTTCCACTTGTAACTTTTTCCCATTTTTACCGGATTTATATGTAAAACAGGAATGAAATTCGATGGACAGAAATAGTAATTTAGTTGGTCAATTTAGGTCATTCGTGGTTTGAATTGAAGATATATAGCTATAAAAGACATGTAGAAACGCTTCTTTTTGGTATTAGTTTTAAGCAATATTTGGATAGAATTGTGATCTTTGATGAATGTGGCAGTAAATCTTGAACGCCGGTTATATATTTAAGCTAGTCTATTGCACTAACATGGACAATGTTAAATGATGGAGAAAATGTAGTCTAAGTTACCAAAATTGTAAAGAGTTTTTGTTGGAGCTAAGACAATAACGTTGGGATCCTTCTATCATTGTACAATCATCATCAATGGAGAAGATTTGGGGGATGAGCCGTGAGCATTCTTGGACCATATATATATATATATATATATATATATACACACACACTATCAGTGGGTCCAAACCACATCTCGATGCCAGCTAGGTTTGAAAATGAAATGAAACAAAGCGTGAAAACATTGGTTGATTTTGTTTCTGATTGTGATTTGCTGATGTGTACTACAAACCTCGATAGCTTCTTGGTCGCATCTAGAAATTTTAAAGTGAAGAAATTGCTAGTAAAGGATCGCCGATGTTTGTGGTTCCCGCGTGAAATGAGCGCAATGTTTGGAAATTGATCAAACATGAAATCTTGGCTTAATTTTAACAATAAGAAAGGGTTTGGTACTAGGATACGCTAATTGTATGTATCTCAGATGTGTAGTTCAGACGGGTAAGAATGTAGCATTCTCATTGTATAGATTACAATATTGATAGATCTAGCATTCTCGGCAATATATAGAACTGCCAATTTATTAGTACGTACAATACAGTTTTACACAAGTGTTGCAATAATTGGTGCTGTTAAAAGAAATTAATGTCTGACCAAAAACTATATGAATACACAACTAAATACACTGCTGATAAACAGAGTTCATCAGGAAAGGAACGGACCGATTGGACTGTTGCAAAACAAGTAAACACACTATAAACAGAGTTGCAGAAACTCCTCAGCTACCAAACTTAATGGTACCTAGCAATCAGTCAATAGTCATATTAATTAATTATTAGTGCATATATTTTTTTTTTTATATATATATATATATATAAAAAAGAAATATTACGGTATGTAACATCTACCTACGAAATTATCAACTTCCGATGCACAATGTCGAATGTTGATCCATCAGAATACATGAGGCCTTTCGACTTATTAGACATTTAAGGAATCGATGAGTGAGTATTGCGTTATCTAATATTCACTAACAACGGAAAAAGCTTTCCTATGTATGCGACAATCACGATATACTCTGTACTACATGGTATATCACTGCCAAATTACCATTACTTACTCTTCTATAAGTAATACACATATTTTTATATCTACAATATCCCTTTAGAGACCTATTAATTGCCTAATTGGTATTATAAAAGTGCCATTTCTCTTTTGGAATGGAGGAGGGAGCATGATCAGACAACTATTGTTGAGGTTGCTTGATGTCTGTGCTACATGAGAGTCGTGCATGGCCTGAATTATTTCAGCAAACAACGTCGACGTTGCCTTATTATTTCTAAACAAATTTTTAGGTTTTGTCCTAGAGTTTGCTGTGGCAATTGTTGTATGAAATTTTCAACAACAGCTGATGAGTGATGACACATGGTTGGGTTCCTGCCATAACGACATGTATGTATAAGTATAGTTGAAATTGTATATGATTATGCATGACTACTACTCTAAAGTAAGACGCAATCAGAGTGGGCATAAAAGTACTTAATTACACAATTTATGGCCTAACAAAAGGAAAAATAAATTACTCCTATAAAAATGGTGCAATTTTATATCTTGCTATTACAACAGTAATCATGAAATGTTCGTACATAATATACATTCAAATTAACTCACAAAGTGTTCGAATTTGCAAGGTATGTATAAATGTAAAGACGAACAAGTTTTTTACCACTTAGTTTCAATGAAAGTGGCAATCAATAATCATACTTTGTCTGATTGCTTTGACAACCCCCACTATGCTTCCCATATATAATTAATCATATTTGTGTCAACACGTGTGCGTTGTCTTATTTATGCAATTAGGGGCGGGAGAATACGGGCGAGACCGAAGATGAAAAGATGGGTATATGGAGATTAACTATGCCATCGGATTAACTACATATAGAGGCACAGAAAAATCTTTTATGACGTTTTGTTGATGTTATTACACTTACTATTAGGCTCATACTAATGATCATTTCAAAATGTAAGTTACTTTAGGATTTGTACGTAAATTAAGGAGACAATATATGTTTTATCCGTTATTAATTACATTGGAACTATAAATAAGACTTAAAAATATATTGGTATCGTTTATTGAGGGTAAATTTGAGAAAATAGTCATTAATTTGCCTAAAATTTGTAAAACGACCTACATTTTGAAAAATCTATCGAAACCTAAAATGACTAGCAAATTGAAATGGAGGGATTATCCAAAAACCAATGTGTTTATAAGATGTTCATCTATCATTTAGCCGGTAATCAAGATACATGTATCAATCAAATTATGTAAAGTGTAATATAAATGTTACATCAAAACTATTAATTCAAAATTCGACTTGCTGTCAGGAGAGTTTGCTAAATAGAAGTAACGGTAGGTTAATATATACTGACTCGCAAGTAACTTGAATTGACGAAATCTGAAGTTTTAAACACGCAATATCGTAAAAGTTTCATGTGTATATATATAACTTTAAGGTAAGGAATAAAAAAGCGAACGTTAGCCAATGTGAGAAGGGGCAATTTTCGAACAACATTCACTTTACAAAGCATTTGACAATTTGGGCCCAAATTAAGAGCCTTAAATTTCACGAATATATATTTATGGCTTGTTTGTCTGCAACACCTAAAACCAAAGGTATGAAGATAGGCTGTCTGCTGTCTTGTCGTCAAAAGTTTGGAAATCAGCAAAACCAAAAGATGCCCCATTCTTTTGGGGGTGGTTAAACAAAGAACAGTAATCCATTTCCCATCATTATATTACATCAAATAATTGTAACAATATGTGATTTATCAGTCCACTCCATTGACTTTTATCACACCAAATTGGCAAATATCACGGAAATTTTGGGGAGGCTCACGTAATAGATTGTTTTCGCAACAACTGCAAGTCATACTATATGGGTAGGCAACTACAAGTAATTAATAATCGACCTACTTAAGACTTTTTCGATGGGTTTTTATTCGCAATTTTTGTTAGAAAATACAGTATAAAAATTGATGTTCTCGAGAAGTCTAAGAAAATAAAAATACTCTTATTATTTCGAAATGATTGTCCAATTATAATTTTTATTTCTAAATTCAAATTGTACTGAAAAAAAAAAGTAAATTAGACAGTTATTTTGAAACAACATAAAGTACTACAGAAAAAAAATCCTATAAAATACCCCAAAATGAAACACCGGATATCCTAATAGTGTGGATTGTTGTTGCCATTTGTTTTCTACGTTTTCCCATTCAGTTCATGCACATGCAGATATACATACGTATGCAGTCCACTGCTTTTTGTTTGGTGATTTTTCAAATGAAATCTTTATGAATAAATTATTTGCATTTGTGTGTTAATATGAACGCTACTTTAGTGGAGGAGGACTCATCATCGTTAATTAATATGGTTAATGCAGCAACCGTAAGTTCGAATCTATTTATGAGGTTTATAATAAATTAATTAGTCATCGGAGTAAATGTTAAGCCTTTCTTGCAATAGATAATGTAAAATAACAAAAACCATGATGAAACAATAATGAAAAGGTAAGGGGAGGAAAAGGTTTGATGTCCATGATTGATCAATAAAGAGCGAGCTAGCTAGCCACGGTTTCATAATATATGGAAAATGAAGGTTTTGTTTATGTGACAATAATTTTAAAAGGAACAAAGTGTAATCAAACTAGCAGCATATTAACTTTCGTTCAAATGAGTACCGTGTTATTTTATGACGAAAATTGAAATTTGATGTTAATTATAATTATGCATTTGAATGGACAAAATTACTTAACACTCGACACGTGTGATTATTTTTGGTTTCGAAAATAATTACAATGTGATTAATCAGATATAAATCACACTCAAATTCATCTCCATTTGGTTCAAACTCCGTAATTGTTTGAGAGGAATGTATAAACCAAATAAACCCTAAAAATTGTTGGTTACTGATCACTTGCACACTTTCAAATCGATCTAAACTTGCAGATCACAAAAAAGAATGGATGATGAGAGCGGGGCACGTCAATGACCCCACCAGGGAGACAAGGCCACCTTTGGCCTTGTAATAAGTCATAAACTCAAAACAGCCTTAACACAGGGAAAAAGCTTTGAGTTGTGGAACCATGGAGATCGTAGAATACGAATGAGATACTTTTGCTTTATAAGTTTATCAATAAATCTTCCAGAGCGAGCATCCTAAAGAAAAGAAAATATATATGTTTATATTCAAAAAACCAAATACCAAGAGCAACCAACTTCGCATATTTTCAAAGCTGAATGTCCGTTAAAGTCAAAGTAGAATTTTTTGAGCAACCGGCCAAGCAAGGAAAAAAGCCATCCCTATTACGCCATTTTTTTTTTTTTATATCTCCTCTCGCACCATCCATCCCATCTTTTTTTCTTTTTCTTTCTCTCTTTCCGGTGCCATCTAATTCAATACCCTCTTTTTCAAACTTTTCCTTTTCTACACAAGACTAATTCCTTTGATTAGTATCACATTTTCGATCAACATATTCGTCAGCCAGTAAAATATTTTGAAGATTGTAAGAAATGTTAAAAGACTCGACGATTCATTTAGGAATATTAATTTGAAGAACTTAGTTTGTTTGATTGTCTTCTTGTTTCAACTGTATAACTGTTGTGATTCTGATTGCAGCCTTTGTTGGTAATTGTTGATTTTAACTATATATACTTCACAACTATTAGAACGTACTTAGTCTATAATGAATACAATGTCATCAATAATTGGAGTGCATTGCAGATGATAGCAACCAATAAAAAAAAAAAAAAAAAACTTTGACACAGAAAAAGGTAAAGTGGATGAATAGACCAAAATAGTCTTTAACTGCTTAATACATTTTTAACACGATTCATTTCAAACTTGTCAGACTTTGACTTTTATACGTATACATATATGTGCATAGACACAAATCACGCATATATAAAATATATTTAGGGTGTCACTTTTGTCAAGTTCAGCAACAAAAATATTCTTGGATTCTCAGATATATATCTTCTCAGATCTACTACTTTCTTCCCAAGCTATTATATTCTTTCTTTGGTTCCTGATCAACCACAATATAGTAGTGCCTCCATTTTCTTCGAAACCTTCCCTTTTCAATATTCACTCTTTTTCCAAACCCTTCTTACTTCTTTCCTATATATCTTTCTCTCTTTACATTTTCTTTTATTTTTTTCTTTTCCATTCTCAGTCTTCACCTAGAAGAAGTTCTCGGGTTGTTTTAATCGGTTAATGGATATTGATCTCTTGTGGGATCTTTGGGGGGTGGTTCCATTTTCTATTTCCTAGATTTGCATGGCAACATTGAGATCCTCAGTTTCTGAAACCTCTTCTTCTTCTTCTTCTTCCTCAAATCCTCAAAACCCTTTCCTCTTATTTCTTGCCCTTTTCTTCATCTTCATTGTTCTGGTCTACTCCTCGGATTCGAGCTCGAGTTTTGATCCATCCTCCATGGCTTCTTCTTCTTCAAGGGTTTCCACTCAAACCCTTGTCCCTCATTCTTCATCATCCAGCATGAACTTCCATCCTACCGGAAAAAGCCGCAGATCATCATCTTCTTCTTCTTCTCCTTCTTCATCTTCAAGGGAGTTTGAAGCTGGCGAACATGAAGTTCCAAGTGGGCCCAACCCTATATCCAATTGATGAACTGGTGAGTTTATGGAGTTGAATCATCAACTTTGCGGTCATCGATCATGTGTCTCAAGCGGTCATTAGTACTGTTTTTCTTTTTGTTCTTTTTTTATTTAGAATTATTCGTATGTATAGCAAAAGAGAACGCATTTTCCACATATTCTTGTATGTAATGTGTTAAATATAAATATATATATATATATAAATTTTGGAGATAGTCGATCAAAAGCCTTTTGCGTGATGAAGATGTTTGTGTCTTTATATTGTTTTGTTACATTGATAGTTTTTTTAGAGCAAGAGAGAATAAGTTTTTATCTAGGCTCTCGAATATTGTTAATTCTGGTGTAATTTGTTGATTGGTTGGGGTATCTTTGTGAAATTTTATTTATTACTATCCCTTTGCTTTAGTAATCTTGGAATTATGCTTCACATAGTGTGCACCATTCAAACTCTATTTGTATATCATCGATCATGCTGTTTTCTTTTCCACTCCCTTTCATTTGTTGATTCCTTAAGTAAAATACAGAATCTTAAGCACCGTGGATTATGATAATGGAAGATTTATATATATATATAGTCATGACTCATAGTTTAATTAGTTCAAATTTACGACTTATGAATATATAGGATCGTTGAGTTTTTTTTTTTCTTTTTTCTAACATTGAGAGAATAGATTAATTTGACCCGTTTTTTTGTAGTTTCATTAATTAGGGTTTTGTTCAATCTTCAAGGAGAAGAAAGAATTTTTAGAGGAAGAAAGGAAATAATGTTAAGTACTACTTAGGTAGTAGAGACAGAATTAGTGAAAAACTTTAGACAAAGTGGTGTCAGATCTGTAGTGGATGGAGCTTTTTTTTCTTTGTGTGTTCTTTCCCACAAAATTATTTTCAATATGTTCTGGTTCTGGGGGAGGACGTCTTTACTTTTGTGTCCTCTCTCAAAAAAAATGCACAAAATCCAATAAAGCTGATTCCACACAGACATGATGAGCCCATGATTTGATAATCATAGTAACTGTTTGTACATTAACTGTAATGACAGCAATCATATCTCCTTAGTGACTGTGCTACCTATCTACTTAATTCCCCAAATAATGTAGCGAAAAGATTTTTTTTAGTACTTCCTCCGTCTTGAAATGATTGTCCAATTTGAGATTTCATTTTTAGTACAATTTAAACTAAAATAAAAATACAATCTGGACAATAATTTTGGGATATAGGGAGAATTACATTCAATGTCATATTATATATGGATAATAATATTTTGTGACCTGTATTTGAGCGATAAAGGATTATATATATATATGTACTTTTAAATAAGTTGTTGTACATTAAATTAACAGTATATATTTGTAATTTTATTATAAAAACAATGCAGCATGAAATGATTGAATATAATGATAAAGGTAAAAGATAGTTTATGAGATAAAAATTGTGAACCACAACAAAAATCATTGCAATAATCAATCAGTGTAATTCTCAATGCCCACACTCAATAAGTTACTCCATCATTCAACAACCCATACTGTCCTTCTTGTTGAATGGTTGACAAAGAGATCAGACCTATGCTGCAATATTCTAGCTCCTTAGTTGTAGATTACTTAGTTATATATACGTACCTTTTTAAAGTAATTAGGCTTGTCTGCAGTTGCACAGTTGCTTGTGCATGGTGGACAGATAAAATCTACTATTTCAAGTTAGCTAGATTTGTTCATTGTATTAGTAAGGATGGACTAATTGAATTAATTAATGTATGCCATCAATAATCCGGCTGAAGAAAGTCATTTGGAGTTAAGGTACGTAGCCATGAATTATTGAAGAACGAACTAAAAAGACGCATTTGCATTCGTATTCAAGGCACTGACATTTGGCAAAAAGAGTTGACACTACAGAGAGAGGTAGAGATTTTTCGTCCCTGTATGGAAATCAATCGTGCATCTCTTATACGTACTATGCGGATTTTTTTTTTAAAATAAAATTAGAGTGTGTAAGATAAATACATATTTGAGCAAATATTTTAAAGACACCAGCTGTAATTCATGCTCATTGGTCCAGTCAAGAGGATATCATCCACATAAACTAAAAGAATTAGCTAGGAGCAAATCCTTTTTGGTATAAACAGACAATATGGTATACCGCCTGTTCCTCTACATATCCATGCAGGAAGGGGTTGTTCCATTAGTTTGTTTGACATAAAGGCCATTAATTAGAAGCAGCAGTAGCAAGAAATAATCCTCCATTTCAAGCTGGTTATAAACATTGGGCTACCTAGGTTACCTCATACTCTTTTCGTCCAATATAATAGTTCATATTATAATTTGTAATTAAATTGTATTGAAAACAACACAATTCATAAATTATAATATAGACTAATTTATTGGTACGAGAGAATATTTATAGTCATCGAGTTTACATTTATCTTGTAAACATGTTTCAAACCAGTAACTTTTTTTAAAAAAAAAATAATAAAAAATGAAAGAAATAAATTTGAAATATTAAATTAATACATTTTGAGAATATAAAACCTAAATAATATCATGATTTAGTCATAACCGAATATCTCATGAGGTCAAATAATCTCTCATGCGTCACTTTTTTTTACCGACCATGCACTACGTAATAAATCACTGATGACACGAATATAGCTTTTTCCCCTCAAGGTGGAGTAAGTAGTCAAATCTCAAGTTGCATTAATTTCCAATGCTTTTAGCTCTTCTTCCATGGCTTCAAACCATTTATGATTAGTCATTGCCTGATTATAAATTTATTATTCTTGGAAACTAGACAAGTTAGCAAGAAATTTGATGATGACAATTGTACAAGTTGAGGAGACAAGTTTCTGATTATAAGTTTCTTCATTTATGAAATTAAATTGTCACAGATGGAAATGCTTGGAATAAGGAATATCCATGAAATTAATTTCATTGTGAACTTTCCTTCCCGCTTCTGTCAACTATAAGTCGTCCTTGGCCTGGTGAATCCATCAAAGGTCATCTTTTGCAACCTTAGTTTAAATCTGCATATTTTGTAAGAACTCTTAATTATGTGGGCTTGGAAAAACCGACAAATTAATATCAAAAGAATATTCGTCCTGTCAAGACGAGCGTACCAGAAACTTGTATGGTTTGGAGGGATTATGTTACAATATGGATTTCAATTTCATCACTCTAATACGATCGATGATGATGCACGTTAGCCCTCCACACTTTTGAGTCTCGGAGGCGCCAATAGTTTGCAGGAACATGCGATTTTCAGTCATTTTGAGCAGCGCCTCTCAAGGGATTCACAATTTTATTTCAGTCATTTCAGTCAGAATTTTATTTTTTCCCCGAAGCCTACTAATCTCTTTTTTTTTTTTTTTCTTTTTCTTTTTTTGAAAATGCATGCGAAGCCTGTTAATTGATTCTGGAGGAGATGAAATCGTGAGATGCTATCAGATATATAGATTTTGCGCTTTTTGCTTTGCTTCAGGCGTCTGGTGAAAAAGCGGAAAAAAAGTGATTATTTTGGGACGCCGATGAAGCCATTCGTAAGAAATTGGAGGGTCCAGTAAAGTGTTTGGCATGCTCCCGCAACTCTGCAAATTCTGTGTTCTTTTTACCATGCAATTTCATTATTTCAAGCCCATCCCCATAATCTTAACCTTTTTTTTTCCTTTTCAAAAATTATAAAGAGATAAAGTAATTTTCTTTTTGGCGCGTCTTCCTTTTGATCATTTCCTTTTTCAGACTCATGTAACCGGCAGTTAAATTGTTCTTCTTAATTAATTTTAGCAATTTGATTATGTAATTAGGGCTTTTCAATTTGAATTTGTACTATGAAATGAGTCTTTAGCCATTGAGATTAAGTTGTTTAGGACCATACCCTTAATTTCTGGAGACAAAACTCTTTCAACGTCGTAAGGAACAACGTTAATAATAATACCATTATTATAATAAATAAAGTACACAGTATAAGGTAGAAAATTCTTGAAGGAAAAATAAAAAAGTTTCCCTTGCCAAAAAGTAAAACTGGGGTGGAAAACAAGCTGCGTCAGAAAAAGTGAAAAAGCAAAGAAGAGGAAAGCCCAATTAGATAATGTTTGATTTGGGTTTGTTCTGACTGAGAGCCCAATTAGATTTCGGATCCAGCCCAAGACTCCGAAAAGTGCACCTGTGTGTACTCGTCCACAACCTCTCTCTTAGGAGGAATACGGACACTCTGCTTTTCATTCCGCCGTCGTCGCCACTCGCCGGATCACAGGGCCGGCGAAGCACTGCGAAAACTGTCTTCGTTGATTATAATGGCTCTCAGACTAAGGAATTTCAGAGAAATTTCAAGACTCCTCCCAAAAATTGGCACTGGTTGAGACTTCCTCACTAATTTAAACTTGTCAGTTTCCAATGTGCGTTTTCTTTTCCCCTTCCCGTTTTTGAACTTCTTTGTTTGATTTCGGTAGGTTTTAATGGACGAAGTGGATTCCGCTACTTGCGTTCGCCTCCGTCTCGTCACGTTTGCTGTATTTACAACTACAGGGGACTCGAATGGAGAAGCTTTCACACGCAGAGGTACTAATGAATACGATTATGGGGACTTTGTTCTGTATTTTCAGTTAACAATTCCGGTTTTCTTTCTTGTTGTTTGGTTGAGTGAATACTTTTTCAGTTTATGTTATTGCTTTTGACTCCATTCTTGCTGCCAATTACGAGCACAAGGTTCCTCTCTATACTGCGTTCTGCTAGTTTTCCTGCTGCATTTTAATTGTTTTAGCTGTAGCTTTTAAACTTTTTGCTGGAAATGTTTGATCAAGATAAATTTTAAGTGGAATATTAAGGTGGCCCTTACATGCGTATCAGAAATTTAAGCTAATTTCATTAGCCCATTTCCCCATATTGATAATTGTATCTCCTTGCCGCGCTAGTGAGAGTTCTTTTAAAGATTGTGTCGGAACCATGCCTGTCCAGTTCAGCAAGTCCTTACTTGTCAATGACAGTTTTTTCCAGGTACTCTACCGTGCCTGAGAGTTTACATGAACCTCTCCAGGATGCCGAGTTCTTGTCCTTTTTACAATCTACTCTGGATGAGGAAAAAGGTTGTCAGATTTCTTTTGAAACATTCTTTTTTTGGGCTAGCGCTGCCAAATCTGCTTTATATTTGGTGGGGACTCGTTTGGATGTATTGATAACTGCCTCTGCTCCCATTCTGAAAGCTTGTTTTGAACTACAGGGTGTTCACACCATTGGATAAACAGATCTGGGAATCTCAATAGTTCCTTTAAGAAGGACGGAATCTTCTTAATTGTTGCTGGTAAATTCTTTGAAGACTCCCATTATTCTGGAACCAACAACTTAATCAGTCTACAAAAAGTTAAATTACTTCAGCAGAGGTAGGATAAATTTGTGACTCTAAGCTTCTTAAACCTGATCCGTGTAACTCAGGAGTTTAATTTACATTGTTTTCATTGCTGGTACTGCAGATATCCCTCTCTCCAAATTATTGGTTTCCAGCCTAGTTCCTCAATATCTACGAATGCTGCTGATAAACACTTACTCTGGAGAATAATGGCTGACTTTATCACATTTCCAGTTTTACTGTCCAACAAGTATCACCATGAGGTTTGTTCATATTCCTTTTCTCATTGGACAAGGTTTTGAAGGAATTTTTATCTATGGTTTGTAGAGTTACTTCTCTTCTTCTAATTGCTTTCAAGTCGTTGAATGTATTTCTAACTTGGGAGCCCACTGTGCATCATGCTGCTAGAATTGAGAAATTTTCCCTTTTATTTATAGCTTGCTGGTATCTATCTGCAAGGAATGATCTGAATGATCTTTAAATGATCTCCATTGTCTCACCATTTAGTGGAAATAACATGTCTTCTAATAATGTTGTAACACACTCACACACAACTATTTTCTTGGTGGACCTCTAACGTAGCATATTGTCTGGAATCTATTAACTTCGGTAGTGATGGGGTTTTCTTGACCTATTCGAGCTCATTAGTGTTATCAATCAACTGTATATCCATTCTGTTTCATTTGTATCTTCTAAGTGGTTGCATCAATAGGGGAATTATAATCTTATTTTTTTGACTATGATTATTTTGTTGTTCATTTGAGAGCTAAAATTATCTTCTCCATTACTTCCAGAATTTTGGTTGTAAGTAATTAGCTTAGGTTATCAACCCTTTGGGATCTCTTACTGAACTGCAACATGTGATATTTTTGGCATTTTTGTGCTATCATAATTTTTTCCAATGGTGTCCAATTCACTTCATCTAAATGTTGAATCCTTTTTTCTTTATTTTTATGTAACTAGATGGAAGATAGTGCCTGCTACTTACTCTTTAAAGGTTTTGGGAGTCCTTCAATCTATCATGAAAAGGATATCAATGCAGGAAATCTTGAAGAAGGTACTAAGTCTGATTATGTTTATTTCATTTGCAACTTAGTTCCTTTGAAAATGTTGTTTGGGATCATCTAGAGCTAAAGATTAAGAACATCGTGGGGATTAACAAATCCTGAAATGTTTCAGCAGTAACTCTCTGGAGTGCGTTAATGCAGTTTTTAAGCTGACTATTTTGTATCATATGGCAGCTGTCAAAAGCATTACCTCAAGCCACGTTGAGAGCTCTAGGGCTGGAAACAAATTGGATAGCCCATGGGCTAATCCTATTCAGATCATGAAGGAGCCATATTATACTTCTTCCTTGCGGAATTTGTTTCTTTGCTTCCCAGGTAAAGGTTTCAGTATATTTTTGTAATAAATCTCATCTTATGCTGCAACAGAAGTTGTTCTTTTCTGTTACCCATTTTATTTATGTATGATACTAAAGAATACAGGGCAAATATTTTAAGGAGCTTATGGTCTCATGTACAGTTATGTGTCCTTGGTTGGATTGTGTTTGTGTTAGCTCAAGTCATAATGGAAATCATCACTTATCATTGTTGTCCTTGTCCTTTCTTTTTTCCTTTGCAGCTTGTATTTCTGTTGATGAAGATGGGAAGCGCTTGTTCCTTTCTGATTCTAATCATCATCGGATCTTCATCTTGGATGCCGATGCTAGAATTTTGGACGTGGTATGCAGTTATTTGTAATTTGGTCAGAACTATTGGCACTCTATGCCTCTACGGTTAAATCTTTTTCATTCATGTAAACTAGGAAGCTTTGTGACCTAAAGCATCTGAAAATCTCATTGTTGGAGAGATAGCTGAGGTGTATGAATTTTTGCTGCCTTTTGATTTCAGATAGGTTCTTCTCCTGGTTTTGAGGATTCAGAGTTCGAGAATTCTAAGTTAATGCGCCCTGCTGCTTCTTTTTATCATCCTTCTGAGGATTGTTTGTATTTTGTAGACTCAGAGGTATGCATTGCAGACTGTACATTTCGAGATATAGTGCAGTTTTGCTTTCTCTTGTTAATAGTTGATTTTTTGTAGTTCGATATTGGATTCCCTATAACTTATTCCTCTTTTGGACTTTTTAGTTCCTTCTCTTTTTCAATCCTTGTAGACATCTATATAAGGTATAGTTTGTGCTTGCTTTTAAGGCATGTTGGACCTGAAACTGAAAAGAAAATCAATTAGAGTTTATTCATGAAATAATTCATTTCTTGAGTCCTTTAGTAGACTATCATTTAACCTCCGTGTGCATTTGTCTCGTTTCTTGCTCTAAAGTTGTCTGTTCAAAAATCAAAGCCCTCACTTTACTGTTTCCTTCCATTTGGTTGTTGAAGAACCATGCCATAAGAAGAGCTGATTTGGAGAGGAGGGTTGTGGAGACAATATATCCAACAAATACTTCCAACAAAGATGCTAGCTTATGGAGCTGGGTCCTGGAAAAATTTGGGAAGAAAAGTGCTGTTGATGCTAAGTCTGTAGAATCTCATTCAGATTTGTTATTTCCTTGGCATCTGCTGAAGTCATCAAGTAATGATCTATTCATCCTCAATCAGAGGTAGCAAGTTATATTTGGTCTGTTTTTCATCTGTACTTGTTTCAATTTATAGTGGCATAGGCCTATAGATACTTTGTAAGACAAGAAAACTTTTATATTTTTTATAATTGAAGATAGCTAAAAAGGCATTTAACTGCAAATTTCACACAGTGGCTGTTACTTTGTGTCAGTTCCCCACCCACATTAACTTCAAGTATTGATATTGCGGATAATCTCGTGTCTATTCTTGCTTGCTCCTATGTCTGCTGTCCAAATGTTTTTATGTTTCTTATTTTCTTTGAACCAGTAAATTGGTGAATTATTTACTAGGCTCAGCCATTTATAGACAAGGAGATAATCTCAAATTAGAAATCAACATTTTTTTTACTTATATTATGCCATTGAGGTGCCAAATTTCTCATTCATTTTTCGTATTCAGCTTCAACACTCTATGGGTGGTGGATATGACTTCTGGGGACATGAAGCAAGTGGTAAAAGGTCAGTAATTTATCAAGTATCTTTCTATTTCACATGTGAGCTGCTGCTTATTGATTTATTTATGTTTCAAAGGATTTCAGAGCATCTTGGAGACATGTGGACAGATAATTATGGAGAAATCATCTGTTATGAAGCACATACCTGATGATTGGTTGCAGCAAATGAGTGCAAATCGCTTTTTGGATGGAGTTCCTCATGGTGATCTGATTTGTTCAATAGCCAAACTCAACGGTGATGTCATCTTCTGCGACGCAGGTACCGGATTGTCTCTTTCATGAATTAAAGGTGGCATATTTGTGTGATTAGTTTCATGATGTTTTACATTTGAAGCGGGTCAGATGGTATACAAGCTTAATGGGGATTCTGGGGCAGTATCAAGCTTTCAATTCTCAAATTTTGGCATCCTGGGACTTCCTTATTGGTTCTCATTTCCTCTGGAGAAAGTTTGTGCAGAGTAAGTAGGTGGGTTGCTAGTGAAAATACCTGTCTTCTCTGTGCTTACTGATTTTTGTTTCTTGTCGTGTAGTGATAATGTATTGGCAGATATGCACATTGATCACGTTGAAGGTTTCTCCTTGTTGCCAGGTATTAATTGTTCACTGCAAAAAATAGAATGAATGCCTTCTGCCAAAAATTTGCACTGTTGTTCCCATGTTTGGTTTATCTAGCACTTTGGTTTGTTAATAGCATTTTGGTTTGTTAATAGCATTCAAAATTTGCACCGTTGTTCCTCATGTTTGGTTTATCTAGCACTTTGGTTTGTTAATAGCTTTCAGAAGATCTTTGAAAGAAAGGTCTTTGAACGTGCTTTGTGTTCGTATTTGGATTTCATGTAATTGACATCGTAATTAAATTATGTGATAGGTAGAGTCAGCATATCGGTGAAGGTAGCGATTCCTGTAGACATGGATCTCGTGGAACCACTAAGTCGAAGTTCCGTCTGGTGCCAGGCAAGGGGGACCGCTATGGAAATTTCAGGAGTTGAGAGCAAAGCTGAATTTTCGGAAAAGGTGTCAGATTTACTGGAGCTTTGATACTGTCTTTTTTGTTTAATTTCATTTGGCTTTGCATGCTTTTGAGTCAACCACTAGTTTGAAATGCAGGCAATTTTGTAAAATTTTAAGTTTTGGTTTAATGAACAATTCTTAGGGAAAATTGAAATCATTCTTCTGTGATGTATGTAGGTTGGTGTTGCCCAACAGTGGTATGATGAAATTGATCACCTTCCCTTTACCACCTCAGAGAAAGAATCTAACGCACTTGTAGAGACTTCAGTTAACAGAGAACTGCAGGATGGGAGAGGGTGCTTTGACTGTGCTATTGCTACAAGTCCAGGAACTAGTGAGGTATCCTTCTCATACCATATAGGTTGTATTCTCACTTAAGAATGAGTTTGTCACCTAACCTTATTTTGTTGCATTTTTCACTTGGTTTCATCCTTTACCAGATCATCATCATTGCACCACTATATTTAAGACTGAAAAGGAATTCAAGTTTGCAGAATCAAGCCGAAAAAGCCTCCAGGATACTAGATATCCTGGATCCACTTCGGAAGTCAACAAGAAATTCAGTTATTCAGTTTTTGTTGAGCTCTAAAAGGGATCTGGAAGAACTAATATTTGTTAAGTGTTTGCACTTGAGACTCAAGTTCGATTCTAGCGGCCATCCAAAAGCTGACAATTCGAAGGGTGTTGTTTTGACAGACTCATCTGTAGAGGTCAAGGTAGCCTTTTGAGGACATAGGAATCATAGCCAATGGTTTTGGATTTTATTGATTAGGGAAATGTGCATTACCTCTATAGCTAGTTGCTGTTGTAACAATACATATCTTGTTCCTTGCTGTTTCAAAATGCAAGGAATGTGACTCTTGGTGCCACTGCCAAAACAATGTTCAAGTGATTTTGAGAGAAAGCCTACTTCGGTGATATAAGGTTTTTGAGATTCCGGAACTCTGTGTCTACTCAGCTCTTCCTCTTAATTGGTGTTCTTTTCCTACCTTTCAACAGTGCATTATGATATTTCCTCTGCACCATAAGAGTCATGTTTGTTAAACTGATTTAGGGCGGAGTGTAATGTGGAGTGAGGATCTTCACAGCAAAATATTATACTAGTACTTTCCAGAGAGCAATAATAATACGGTACATTATGCTAGAAAAACTAATGCGCATCAGTGTATGCCAAATGAGGATTAAAAATAATGCTGGGTTATTTAGCAGGGAAATGTGAATAAGAACTGAGAGAAATCAAGAGGTTACTGGGTTCATTCGGCCCATTGGATTTAAAGGCCTAATAAATAGAATGGGCTTGCTCAATCTGATGCTTTCTGGAAAACATTACTCTCTTCCTTGACTACATTAATCCCAGTCGTCGCCGTCACCATTTCCCGGCATAGATTCAGACAAGTGATCGGATTTTGAGAGTGCAGAAATCCCATGAATGAACAGACATGCCCGGCTTATCAAACTCGGCCTTCAAACCAATCCATGTTATGCTTCCAAACTCATCGCAGAGTATGCCTTTTTCCCAACAAGCCACTCACTTAATCATGCTCACCGTATCTTCAAGGAAGTCCCTTCCGATCTCAGAGACACGGCTCTCTGGGCCTCTCTCATCTCCGCATATTCACGTTCTGAACAACCAAATAACGCCCTCCATCTCTTTTCTCATTTGCTTGGCCAACCGCAAGCTTCGCGGAATGCCGAGCCTAATGCGTACGTCTTCACCTCCGTAGCCAGGGCGATTGCTTCAGCCCCTGAGCATCTTCCTTTTGGTCAATCCGTTCATGGGATGATCATTAAGCGTGGTTATACGCCCCGGGATGTCTTTGTTGAGACAGCTTTGGTGGACATGTATGTGAAATGCGGCATGATGGAATGTGCGCTAAAACTGTTTGATGAAATGCCTTATAGAAATTCAGTATCCTGGAATGTGATGATTTTTGGTTATATTCAGAATGCGGAGGAGTCAAAGGGGTTTGGACTGTTTTTAAAGATGAGATATTTGGAGTTTTGTGCGCCTGATCAGTTTACTGTGGCCACTCTGCTATCTGGTTGTGCTGGTGTGCAGGATTTAGCTTGGGGAATGCAACTACACGCTGTTGCAATTGTTAGCGGATTCGAGATCAATTGTGGGGATGCTATAGCCACTATGTATTTCAATTGTGGCCTAGTATGTTCTGGTGAGAAAATTTTGGAGGGAAGAAGATCAGATGACTCAGTTGCGAAGCTTATAAAGATTAGAGGCTTTATATCTAATCTTCGGTATCAGGATGCCTTAAACTGTATTTCTTCTGCTAGAAACAGTTTTCTGATTTTGTGTCGGGATCATACGGTGATTGTTCCTATTCTGGCTGCTTGTGCGAAGCTTTCTTTGCTGAAAGTTGGAAAGCAACTGCACGGACTTCTCATCACTTCCCTTCAATCATTGTTGGAAACTTCCCCTTCTGAAGATGGTGATATCATTGGATGTGCTTTAATTGATATGTACAGCAAGTGTGGTGTCGTTGGGGATGCTCGGAAAGTTTTTGATGATGTTCTGCCTCGAAGTGTTTCACATGGGAATTCAATGATATCTTGTTATGTTTGTAATGGTTTGTTAGAGGATGCTCGGAACTTGTTGGAGAAAATGCCAGAGAAAAATGTGGTTTCTTGGACCACCATGATGACAGGTTATGTGCGGAGTGGTAAGCCACGTGAATGCTTAAATATGATGGCAAAGATGTATTGTAGCAAAGTTGATGGGAACTGCGTGACCTTTGCAGTGGGTCTTGAGGCATGTAGTGACTTGCCAGACTTGGAGTTGGGAAAGTTATTGCATGCTAAAATTGTTCGAACATTGATCAATGCTGATGCTACTAATGTGGTTATCGGAACATCTTTGGTGGATATGTATTGCAAGTCGGGTAAATTGAACTATGCACAAACAGTTTTTGATTTGATGGAGGATAAAAACATAGTTGCTTGGACATCTGTTATAATGGGTTATGCAGTTCATGGTTTTGGTTCCCGTTCCCTAGAACTTTTCCAGGAGCTCATTGAAACTGGTACTAAACCAAATGAAGTGACATTCATTGCTGTTCTAACTGCTTGTAGTCATTGTGGTTTGGTGGATGAGGGATTGGAATACTTCAGAATGATTAAAAAGTATGGTTTGATTCCAAATGAAGATCATCAAACTTGTTTAATTGATATGCTGGGACGTTCTGGCAGGCTAGAAGATGCATTTCATATGCTGGAGGAGCACGAAGATACAGAAACAAATGGTGAGTCTTGTTGCCCTGCTGCCTGGGGTGCATTACTTGGTGCATGTCACTTGCATGGCAATGTGAAATTGAGCGAAAGGGTAGCTGAGAAGATGCTGGTTCACACAGACCAGATGTCTACAACCCACATTGCACTTTCTAATGTTTATGCAGCCGCTGGATTGTGGAATGAAGCTTATAAGATAAGGGAGAACTGGAGAAGAGGAGCTTTAAAAGGAGACCCTGGTCTTAGTAGCATCAGCATGCACCTTTCCAATCCTTGACATGAATATGTTAATCGGAGAGAGGCTTTTGCTTGTGGAGAACAGTTATGCTGCATTTTGCAGCTGGTGCTGCCAAAACTGAGAACCAGCTTACTAACCCCTGACACATGTATCCCTGGGTTTAAGGTGCATTCGCGGGTTCTTTGTTAAATGAAAGGGGATCAACGATGCTGAACTAATATTGAAAAGGGTTAGTTGAAAATGTTTTTTTATGATCACTAAGCCCACAGTGAAGGGCACAAATTTGTTGACTTTTGAGGTCCATGTTGTTTGAGAATTTTGTTATTTACTTACCTTTGGTGAATAGTGAAAACATATCACGTTCGATTTTCTTCCCATCAGGTATCAAAAGCCAAATTTGCTGATTCACTGATGGTAGTGCATGGGCCAATAGAGCAAGTTGGACAAGCACTTCAACAACCAACTAACTCCATGACGTATATTCCGTCAGACTAATGGAGACCTTTGTTGACAAACAGTACAAAAAGTTTCAACCCACTTGCCAATTTTGTATAAATAAACTTGTTTCTTGTAGATTCTTACCAAGAAAGAGTTTAACATCATTTATCCCAGAAAAGGTAAGGCTTGCAGAATGTATAGCCAGGGAAGAAGCAGTGCAATGAGAACTGCAGTTTCTGCAATTCTGATTGTATTCTTACTATCGGTTCAAGCTCAGGCTGCAAGGTATGACGTTGGGGGTTCTTCCGGCTGGGGTTTCAGCACGGGGAATTGGGCAAGCGGGAAGAACTTCAAGGCTGGAGACATTCTGAGTAACTTTCTCTTTAACTGTGTATAAGTTACTAGAGTACACCATCTTTCCAGTGTTTTCAGCTCTGTTTTCTTTTTCTTGTTGTCTTGCAGTTTTTAACTATGACCCTTCACTTCACAATGTGGTGGAGGTTGACGCGAATGGATACAAGGGATGCAGCTCCTCTGCAAAAGCAAAAACCTACAGCAGTGGAAAAGATCGTATCAAGCTAGTAAAGGGAAAGCACTACTTCATTTGCAGCTTTGCAGGCCATTGTGGTGGTGGTGTCAAAATTGAAGTCAACGCTCTCTAGAATGCATATGTTTCCCCTCTTTCCCTAATAGTGCCATGCACTTCACTAATAATGTTGTTTGCAGTTTTGACTTGTGTCTTGATGCTAGATCATCATATTAAGGGCTTAATTTAAGCCCTTGGGTGGTCTTTGTATTTGTTTGTAACTGTGCGCTTCTGCTGTTGTTTTTGTTTGATGTTGTGCGCCTGTTTGATTACCTCCATCATGGGGGAACAATGGTTAAGACTTAAGACCGGTTCATGACTTCATGTTGCTCTAAAATCCAATGTGTTGCCAATTATATTAGTTAAACGCTACACTACCGAATTAGAGTACCGTAATATTCAAATCGTTCAACTCACTATCAATCTTAAATTGAAACAATTTCGTATATCTGAATCTTTATCAGGTGATATGTGTGATTCGATATCGTGTTAATCATTGCATATGAATCGTCGATATCATCTGATTTTTTCTTCAAAAAAATTTAAATAAAAGAAATAAAAAGGCCATGCAATTTGTTGGAATGGTTTGTGACCCAAGACTGCCTATAGGCTGTATAACTTCATGAAATGGCACCAAGAATGAGCATATTAGTGGTGCCAGCTTCCCCGCCAAGTTCTCTCTTCCTTTCCTTTTTTAACATTTCCTACGCGGAAACTGAGAATTAAGTCAAAAAAAATGCCCATTATCTGTTAATTTCTCCTTTTCCTTTGTCACCTTCAAAATATGAGATTCTGAACCTGTTTTTCATCTATATGTTGTTGATCTTAGAACCTAAATTACTTGTCTACATCTATAGACCCTTTCCCATTTGGAAACATTAGTACATTGGTTGCAAACCTCTGTAGATTTGTCCAATCTCGAATATCCCCCCAAGTGGATTTACATTTTACAAAGGACCATACCCTCTAAGAAAATCTTAAAATTCGTAGTTTTCTTGAAGAAAGATAACCATTCTCTCCATCATTTTTTTTCTAATCACAAACAATTTTGATCGTAAAAAGTTCAGCAAAATCATTGTTGAACCTAAAGTTTTGGTTTTTCTGGGATTGCTCTGTTCTGAATTAGGATTTTGAGATATGAATTGTTTCTCATGTTTCTCATCCCATGAAAAAAAAGCATCAAAGAAATATGAGAATATACCGAATCACGCCTCTCGTCCTCCTACGCAACCACAAACCAATCATCATCATCAACAACCTCGGCCTGGTAATGTTCTGATTCATCGTGAATCAATGCAGCATTTCGCAAGATTGAATCTTTATTCTGTTCATAAAAAAATTTACTCAAGATTTTGTGTTGTTGGGCATGCAGAGAATGCAGGGAAACCTCAGATTGAAGCCACAAACAATAAGCCAGATAATAAAGAAGGAGCCAACAATATTGCAGCACAAACATTCACTTTCCGGGAGCTGGCGACCGCAACTAAGAATTTCAGGCAGGAATGTTTATTAGGTGAAGGCGGATTCGGAAGAGTTTATAAGGGTCGCCTTGATAAAACTGGCCAGGTGATTCAATAAGGCTTCTTTGGAAATGATTTCGCGCTGTTTGTTTTTGTTTTTGCTTTTTTGGGGGCTAGAATTAGGCTTATGTTATGGGTTTTGTTTAATTTGTTAATTTAGACAGTGGCAGTGAAGCAACTAGACCGAAATGGATTACAAGGAAACAGAGAATTCCTTGTTGAGGTTTTGATGCTGAGCCTTCTTCACCACCAAAATCTGGTCAATTTAATTGGATACTGTGCTGATGGAGATCAGAGGCTTTTAGTCTACGAATACATGTCCTTGGGATCATTGGAAGACCATCTTTTAGGTTCGATTTACATTCAATTTCACTGAGAAATTGGCCTCTGTCAGCTATCCATCTAAATAGAGACCTGACTGATTTAGTGATTTTATGTTTTTCTTTTCTCTCTCCCTCAGAACTTCCACCTGGTCAACCTCCACTGGATTGGTTCTCAAGGATGAAGATTGCATTACAAGCAGCCAAAGGTTTAGAGTATCTACACGATAAGGCCAACCCCCCAGTCATTTATCGCGATTTAAAGTCGTCGAATATCTTGTTGGACAGTGAATACAATGCAAAACTCTCTGATTTCGGATTAGCTAAGTTGGGACCTGTTGGAGATAGATCACATGTCTCCTCCAGGGTAATGGGGACATATGGTTATTGCGCGCCGGAGTACCAAAAAACAGGTCAGCTAACAGTAAAATCCGATGTTTACAGCTTTGGAGTTGTGTTCTTGGAGTTAATCACAGGAAGAAGAGCCATTGATACCACCAGGGTTCCCCAGGAGCAAAATCTAGTTACTTGGGTAAGTCCATCCATTTTTTTCCCCTTTCTGCAGTAACGATACAGTTAACGAAAAATACTAATGTCTGGTTTGTCATTTATTCATTAGCTATGTTTTAAGAGGAAAAAAAAATAGTCTTCATATTATATAACTGATAATTGTTGCATATTATATATAGCTGGTGAAAATCAAACTCGCGACCTCTGAGATACGAGTATAAGGCACAATCGTCATACCTGTTATATTATTGTAGCCAAATTTATGTTCAATTGGTTGTTACTCCCTCTGTCTCAAAATTATTGTCCAATTTGAAATTTCATTTTTAGTACAATTTGAACGAGAAATGAAAATCCAAACAGGACAATAATTATGGAACGGATGGAGTAATTTTTTTTTTTTTCTATCTTTAAAGCTAAGATTCTGAGCCATCTAATTCTAAAACAAATTGGTTGCTTGTATGTCTTCCACTTATGAATGGCAGGCAGATCCAATGTTCAGGGAACCGAATAGATTCGCAGAACTAGCTGATCCACTTCTCCAGGGGAACTACCCAAAGAAAAGCTTGAACCAAGCAGTAGCAGTAGCTGCAATGTGCCTAAATGAAGATGCATCAGTTAGGCCATTCATCAGTGATGTGGTCACTGCCCTGAGCTACTTAGGAGTAGGGCCTGATGATAATGCATCAGAAACGGCCTGCTCCACGCCGGCGCTGTCTCGTAAAACATCACTGAAAAAGGGGGAAAAGAAACGCCCGGATTCGAGTGATTCAACGTATGCAGATGAACGCCAGAAAGCAGTGGCAGAAGCCATTGAATGGGGTTCAAATTCCAGAAACTGTAACACAACCTCGCATATGTACCAAGGTCCTTCAGTGTGACATTTTATTCATCCATTAATGGACTTGGTGTTGTACTATAAATAGTTGTTTCATTCTTTTGCGGCTTTTGCATTGATGTATATATACCCCCAATAATGTAGTACTTTTTTTACCCTACATTAAAGAGGTGTATTTCTTTTTTGGAGAGAGGGATCTTGCTGTTTTGCATTCCCCTAAATAAAGATTGTATTGAAAATGAAGATAAATTTAATATATCGAATGTTATCCTTCCATTCGAAAATGAAGTAAAATTGACACGACAATCATTTTAAGACCGTCCTATAAATTGTGAATGAATTTTAGTAAGTTTAGTGATCTGATGTCTATCATCATTTAATAAGATTCGGAAGACACTTATAAGATTCCACAAGAAAATCATTACAAAAGTTCGAAAAGAAGAACCATAAAAGATGAAAACAAAGGCCTTAAAAACACTAGAAGATCATATTCACTAAGTGTGGCTTTTAGGATTATTACTTGTGTCTTTCATATTCGTCATATTTTTTACCTTTAAAAAAAAAAAATTCTTTACCAACCAAAAAGAATATAAAAACATTGGGAAAAATTTGTTGAAATAATAATAAAAATAAAAATTTTCTGAAAAAAATTGTGTCGCAATTCTGGTTGGACGCGGAAAAAGAAAAAAAACCCAGGTGAGGAAGTTGCGTGTTCATACTTCACCAGAAGGCCAAGATCCCTATTGAAAGATTTCCCCAGCTCCGACCAAAGCTCATTCATGACCGTCCAGCCGTCCACTCACCAGTAAAAACATCCCCGATCAGCTTCACTTGACATTTGCCTTCTGGTACGCCTGCTTTTCCTAATTATTTTCTTCCTTGTTGATGCGTGTTCTGTTCTTTTTCTTTTTTCCCTTTTCTCATACCACAATATTTTTTAAGACGCTGTTGTTTTTATTTTGGTATTCATTTAGGTTTCATTGTTTTGTCATTTATAATTGTAATGGGTTGATGACATTAGGCTTTTATGGGTCAGATTGGTTTTCTTCGTTGAATTGTAATTGCCAGCGACTTTATGAACCTTGTGCTGAATTGGGTTTTTTTTTTTTTTTTTTTTTTTTTTTTTTTTTTCTCTTACTCCATCGCAATGCAGATAACTAGTGGCTACTTTCGATTTCCAGAATCTGCTTTTGGCGCTTAAATCATCTGTGGATACACTGAGGCAAGAAACCAACGTTCTTTCTGAGAAACTGATGTAGGATTGGAGGATTGGTTTTGATCATATGTTGGAACCGTGATCTGGATTGAATATAGAGCGAATGAAAGATCAGTTCTGGAGATGGGTCTTAGGATTAGTGTATATATTCGCTGTTGCAGCTATTTGGATTGCTGCTAGTTTTGTAGTTCAATCAGTAGTTGATGCTGGCGTTTCTCCCTTCTTGATAACTTATATTTGTAATTCATTGTTTATTATCTACATACCCCTCGTTGAACTCGGTCGGTTTTTGGAAGATAAGTATGGAAGTATTTTTTCTTGGTGGAGTCGGGAAGAACCTAGTTTGCGACAGTTGGGAGAAGAGACCATTCTTCTTAGAAATAATGATGCTGCTGTTGAAGCCGAGAATTTGAGTTTAGATGTGGTTCCTGTAGGAGAAAATGTAAATTACCGTGGAGGGGAAGGCATTACAGTGCATGAAGCTTTGGTTGGCGATGCTAATGTTGGATTAGATGCAAAGGGACGATGGACGCGTGCTAGAGTAGCGAAAGTTAGCTTACTTATATGCCCATTTTGGTTTCTTGCCCAACTTACATTTAACCTCTCTCTGAAGTATACGACAGTCACGGTAAATATATTTCCATGGCATACCTTCTCGCTTTTACTTTGTCCCAAAATTGTGGTTACACATGTTCCATAAGTATTTGTGTTTGTGGAGAAATTGTAATTTGCATTTTCCTTGTGTGCAGTCAAATACCATTTTGAGCAGCTCTTCCAGCTTGTTTACCTTTTTGGTTGCTCTTGTGTTTCTGGGTGAGAATTTTACTTGGCTGAAACTATTTAGTGTCCTGCTTTGCATGGGAGGCACAATAATAGTCAGCTTGGGTGATTCAGAAGCTGCATCCAGCTCTGTTGCGCCAAATCCTGTTCTTGGAGATATTTTGTCTCTTCTTTCTGCTGCCTTCTATGCCGCCTATATTACTCTTATACGCAAAAAGTTACCAGATGAAGATGATAAGAAACAGGGTGAGGCTAGTATGGCACAGTTTCTTGGATTTCTGGGTTTGTTTAACCTGCTGATATTTCTACCAATTGCTCTTGTACTCAACTTTGCCAAGCTGGAACCTTTTAAGATGCTGAGCTGGAAGCAAATTGGCCTAATTGTTGGTAAAGGTACGATTCGATGATCTCAAAGGTTTTCTTATCATAAGGCATACATGGAACCTAATTGGTCGCTTTTCTCTCGCATTTCCTTATTTGCTTGTAAGGAGTTTTCTGCATAATTATAATTATAAACCATAATTTGCTAGCAAGTGCCCAAGTGACCAGCATTGAAATTTCCTTCAAACGAGTACTGTTATTGAGGTTGTACTTTGGCCTAAGCAGCAATCATAGAGTGCAAACTGTGAGAAATTCATGCTGATGTTCTTTCTTTCCGGTGAGAACTAATCAGAAGTCAGCAGAAAAACAAAATAAAATCCTCTGAATTATTTTTCCTCCCTAGGAGCTTTTTAGCATTAAGAGTAAGATCCTGGTGTTGAAGTCCGGTTTACCAAGATAATTGTTTTGGAGTTTGTGAACATTTTGTGATACAGGTAGTACTGATGGATGAAGTCTTTGTAAAATTGAAATTCTTGCTAATTGAGTTCCCATTCTATATTTAAAGGAATTATTTGGAAATCTGTGCAATTGATTAGTCATTGATAAGTTTCTGTTACTGGGGGCTGGATAATGTAAGAGGAGGTTTCTTTTTCAATGCTAACTTCCAGTTGACTCCTGCCAGTACAGAGTGCCGTTTAGTTGTGGCTTTTGGACCATTTATTTTCTTGATTAAGAAATAGGACTAATCTAGATTCAAAAGTTGGCTTTATTATGCTGCAAGCGCATGTCCTCTTTATGTGGGTAGATTTTTGTGAAATAGACGTCTCTGACAGTTATCTGGTGCAAAGGAGGACATTAGTTTTATTACTTAGATTGCCTTCTTCGAATTTTGGTCATTGTTTCTGATCATTTTCTATTTGCAAATCTAGGTCTGCTGGATAATGTCTTGAGTGATTACTTATGGGCCAAAGCAGTTCTGCTGACTTCCACCACGGTTGCAACAGCCGGACTTTCTATACAAGTCCCATTGGCTGCTGTTGTGGATACAATAACAGGAAACACTCCCCACCTATTAGATTATGCCGGTGCAGCTGCCGTTATGGTTGGTTTTGCTGGCATCAATATTCCATCAGAAGTCTGTTCGAGGCCTGATCAAGCATCTCTAGAACTTGGGGAAGGAAATCTTAGGCCAACAGGCCAGGAGGAACACCAATGATGAATCTGGTGTTTTGCCAATTTTTCCCCATTTCTTCATCTTGTTGCTGGAGGCGGCCAAATGTTACAGCCCAAGGCAAGAGTATACTTGGGATCTGATTTGGTCCCTTGAAGATGATTTTGACCTATAAATGACTCCATCCTTGTTAAAAATAGTTGCTGATAGTGGGTAGCTTACCTTGAAATGTTGAGGAGGGAAAAATGCATTGCAGAAACTTTTTCTTTATCAAACTTGTAAATCAAGATAACTATTTCAATATACCACCACAATTAGATCTTGACAGCAGGTCTTATGGAGAAAGTATCTGCTCAATTCTTGGCATGATCTTTTACCCCTTTTTTTAATTTATTTCCTTACAGCAAAATGTCTACTACAGTATGTGATAATTGATTGAAATATCAACTGAAGAAGCAAATAATTTTTAAGAGGCTCACTCTAAAACATGGATCGAGTTCAGGACTTCAGGTACATGACAATTAAGAATACATTGGCAGCTGCCCTAGAAGATAGCAGTACTCAAGACAGCCACCCCAATGCGGCAATGTCGATCAATAATTATAATGGACCTAAAAAATGGTACAGTGCTCAATTTGTCTTTCCTAATATCCGAACTGGAAGTTTCTTACATTTATGATAAAAACCAGTTCTAACTCTGGGCAGCATTCATGTGTCCATATCTTTGCATAACCTTCTTTGTCGCTAGCGCTGCAGCCTCACTTGCTCTAAAAGTTCCAGTCGCCATTATAGCAGCAAACTCACGGGCAATCTCCTCTTGTACCTTGCTCCGAGCATCAACCAGGGGGTCTGCTGTCGCACCCTTGGCAGGTGATTTTGCTTCACTTGATGTAGCTTTGTCTGCAGCGAGCACAGTTCCATTACTTGAAGTATTCTGCGGTCCAGAAGTGGCTGGTTTTGATTCCGACACTTGTTCATTACCAGCACTGCTCGCCTTTGGAGCAGCAGGAGTTGCGGTAGCAGGATTGAATTGGGGAGCTTGCGGTACAGCACCTGCTCTTAATGTTGTCTCCAGCTGCTGTATCATGGGCACTGCATAGAGAATACAACATGAGCGGGCAATCACCATGAATAGAAAAAGAAAAAAAAAAATAAAAATTCCCAGAATCTTAAGACACATGCGACCATAAATGTCCAGACTAATTTTCCAAACTACAAACATCTATTGCCAATGCGTTCTCAAATACAGTAGCAAATCATCAATAGGTTCAAGGACAAATAGGACTTACGAAACATGGCACCCATTGGACTGTTGATTACTTCATTTGGCAAGTTTAATATATATTCTGGAATGGTCGCTCCCACCAAAAACTGTGCAACCTCATTGCTGAAATTGTTGCAATTATGTGTCAGAAGACTGTACGTCTGTTGGGTATAACGGGGGCTGATTTCTTGCAAGTACATTTCAAATACATCCTGAGGCACGTGAGTGACGCCAAGGTCAATAACTCGAATAGGAGTCCCATAAGGAGTCTTTCCAACCGGAGTATTCTGTATGCCACCTCCAAAGTAGTATTCATTACCATAAACCCCTATTCCTGTGTGCCTGCGTCAAAGGATAGAAAGAACAACAAGCTGATCAAAATGCAATTTTGCAACAATGCCAAAACCACAGTAGTTCCCGAAGGCAACAGAAAAGCAGAAGTCACAAGAACTACATCTATTCTTTGTATACTTGTGATGAAATGTTGATCTATATCTCGTTAATTCATCCAATCACCTTTACTTGATTCAAAGTCTCAAAATATTAAAAACATAGATCCTCTCACTAAATCACTAGCTTACCTCACCAACCAAGCTAAAGTAAAGTGCAGCAGAACAGAAATCATATAATAATCAATTTACAGTTACGACTGTAATTTTAAAGCACAAAAACATGTTAAAACTACACACGCAAATAATGAAAACTACAAAACTACAGCTACTGAGCTACTAAACTTACCATATGCCTTCAATGGCCTTTCCCAAAAATGTCATTGACAACTGTCGAGCTAGTCCTTGGCTCAAGTCATAAACATTCAAAGAGACTTTGTGACCCTCCTGCAATCACCGGTAGCCAAATATAAATGTTTCATCTTCTAGTGCAAAAATAAAACAAAGCCAGGGTAGGTACTCTTTTATACAAGCAAACAGAAAAACTGAAAATGCAAGCATACCTCAGCCATCTCAGGGAGCTTAAAGTACTTGGTGGACAAAAGAATGGACAACAAGGCGATAGAATTGAGACAGCCTGCAAAAGCAAGAAAGAGAAACACATTATTATGCAGGGAAAAAAAAGAAAGAAAAAACTCTCTCCCAAACATGTAAAGGGATTAGAAAGATAAAAACTAACAGGAGACTGAAATTTTTGAGACTAAACATATTTGCAATTACGATTCTCACAGGGTTCATCAAAGTCTCGAAATCAACAACATCAATAACACTTTCTTTCCATGCCATGGAAAGTAGTTCTACTTAAAGAAACCAAAGATCAGACCGACCGTACACAAGAATGCAAACCGATTTGTAAAAGGCCCCAGAAGAAGGTTAGGCTAAAGCATTACACGAAACAGATATGAATGATCAAACAAGGTAATAAGTAGCACCTGAACAACCACATCCGGGGAAAAAGAAACCAAAACCAATCAACAATACATCCTTGATATTCAAAAGTCAATAAATGTCTTCCAAAATCAAATCTATATCACTGCTGGCGGTAGTTAAATAAAACCCAACAAAATTCACATTTAGATATAACAAGGTAAATTTCCATCTCCCATTGACAAATAACACCACAAAAAAGGTCACAGTAAATGCTGCGGATCAAAGAAACAGATCTAATTCCCCCCAAAAAGAACTCATTCATCAAAACATACCCCAATCCCAATTCGGTAATTCTCGGCACCAAACTATATATATACGGAAATACTAACTAAAGATTTCAAACAAAACGAACAGAAAAAGATCAGACGAGGAAAATCTGGTACCTGAGAAGAAGGAAACAAACAAGGTAAGCAGCGTACGGGCGATCGGGAGAAAATTGTACCTTATGGAGATATATGGAGACGGGGAACAATTGAACGCGGGGATTTATTTATATCAAATACTTATTTTCGGAGGAAAAAAAAAAATGTTGGATTCCTATAAGTACTTGGGATTGGAAGGTCCAAGATTCTTTTCCACGACCCTGGAGTCCAGTTGAGGTTCTTGTTCTCCCGCTTTCTAGAATGTACCGACCAATCCTTTTCTTCCACGTGTTCCCGCATGTTTATTGTTTTTTCTTTTTTCTTTTTTTCCCCCGGTCCAGTACGCGCGTATCTTCTGACTTGGTTTTATTCCCCTGCATTTTCCTCCCTTCTTCTCCTTTCTTATATTTTGATAGCATTGTCAACGTGAAAAAAATATATATAAAAGGAATCCACAAAATATGAAAACCATAACTACGGGGAACTGCTCCTTTCTTCATTTTTTTTTTTCTGTTTCGTGTGAACAATGCGAGTATTAAATAACACAGTAAATTGACGTAATTGATTATACAATGCTAGGACGGAATCGCAGGATTAATACTGTGGAAAATAATATTACCTCTGCCCAAAAAAAAAAAATAATAATCTATTTATCTTATAAATTTCAAAACTCAATTTGAACTATTCATTAGGTCCCAAAATATAACATTAGCCTAACAATAGTATCTAATATTAGTTATTACTATCTCATTTCACTAAAATATTTTTTTTGGTACAATAAAGAAGGCAGAATGCCTAGAGTAGCTATACTATTACAGCACGTTGTTATCAAGTACCAACAATATCATGGTATAGCTAAGGTTTTAAAGATGAAAGAGAATCTTCAAACCAAAGAACACTCACCGGAGTTGAAATAGCCAAAGTTGCTAGTGAATCTGCAGCAAAATTTCGCTCCCGATGAATATGACTAAAATATTTTTACAACGTACATGTATCATTATCCTTTTCAAAATATCAAAATTTCTGTACTGGCAAAACTTCGGTGAGTGGTGACCTAATTTATAAAAATTAATACAGTATGTTCTAAGAAATCATGTCCAATATATCACACTACTTTTTTACCGTGGTCCACGAATTGCACTCTTAAATTCCGGTTGTTGACCATGCATTCAGAGCCCGATATACGGCCAGTCTAATTAAAGTGGATAGCTGTAAATTTATGCAAAATTGGAAATTTCCAGCCATTTGATGCATCTGGTTATTTATTGAGAGTAGTCCCATTAATAGAACTGTGCCCAGAACGCACCATCACTAGAAGTGTGTGGTAAAAGCGCGCAGTAAACATGACACTGAAACACTAATAGAGGAGATTATAGTGGTCCCTTTGGCAATTGTGGAGTGGGAGAGGTATCTTATGCTCTACATTTCTTTCTCTCGCGTGAGTTTCACTATTTTATTTTCCCTAAAAAAATTTTGTAGTTTCTAGATCAGTGCCAAAATTTTATAGCACTCATATACAAAGGAAACGATTAAACATGTTTATCTTGCCAAAATTCTATTGGCATAATATTGAAGAAAATATGATAATTAGGTTTATCTTGCCACTAAAAAAAATGTGGTACGAAAATACGATATGCAATGGAAAACGGAAAGGGAAAAAAACAAAGAGAGAAGGTTATCGTGGCACAAAAATATGACTTGAAATGAAAAAAAAAATTAAAAAAGAAAAAGAAAAGAAGAGAGAGAGACCAGTGATCTTCTTAGTTGCAAAGTTATCAGCTCTAGTCGTTTCTTATCAATAAACTAGGATTATGATGCCCACGCGACAATGCTTGGGGTTTGTTCATTATGTATCTCTATAATTTTAAAACTAGAGGCTTGTTCCGGGCAAATGCTCGGGGGCGTTCACCCACCTAATAAATTGACATGTAAATAATCAAACTTGATTAGGAATGAATTTAGTTTTTGATGAAGATAATTGATTGACCGAAAATTAATTTTTTCGAAAGTCCTAAATAAGTGGAGAAGGAAAGTTCCATTCACTGTCAAATTCAAAATTTGAAGGAACATGGCCATCTGATCTCTTCGTTAATATTGTAAATATACTTTTTGTTTTTAAAAGGGTGACACGTGGCAGAATGGTTTATGCAATATGGTGCATTTGGAGCCAAAATATTTTAATAAGAAATTGCCACATCAGCATCCTGTTTTCTAATTTAATAGGGTAAAAGGGATTTGGGATAAAATTTGTTTGATCCTAACTCAAGAATATTTAAAAAAAAGGAAAGAAAATATTATTAGCACTTTACAACCTGAAGTAGAATGCAAAAAACAAACGGACTAATTAGTAAAAAGAGATACTTTCAATGTTTTTTTTTTAGAAAAAAACAAAAGTCTGAGAGTTTAATTTAGTGGATAGGTAATCAAATCAATCCTTGAAATTTAATTACTCCTCTGGCTCAAAACTATGGCTCGATTTAATTTTTTACTTTTAGTCCAATCTATGCTAAAGATAAAAATTCATACTAAACAATAATTTTGGGACGAATGTAGTTAGCAAGAAAAAAAAAACTCTGGAATTTGTACACCTACAATGCCCTTCCTTAGTGTGGACAGTAACTTCTTTTTAAAAAAATTTTCATAGGAAATGTGAGTATGTGACGAAAATTTAAAATTTAAAATTAAAAAAAAAAGAAAAAAACCATGATGCGTATTGTTCTTCTTTTCTTTAAACCATGATGCATATTTAAATTGTTCAGAAGGAAGGTAATAAATTTGATTAGTAGTGTCTCTTATTCTGGACTTTTTCTGGAAGTCTAAAAATTTTCATGAAAAAAGATTGTTGATTAGGCTTTACGCTAAAATGACACAAATAGCCCCACTATGTGGTAGTTCTAACGACGAAACTACTATTCATTTAGGGTCTCTTGCTTTATAATAAGGTATATAAGATATAAGATATTAATTTTCTTTAAAAAACTAAAAAATATATATATATTTATCATCGACCTATTTACTATAAATAGCAAAGACAAAGTTGATGAAGAATAAATCCATTATCGGCCCAAAACAATTATAAAAAGGCATCAAATAGACCAGTTCGGATTGCTGGCCAATGAATATTATATCTTACTATATTAGAAACAAAAACAACACTTAAGAGAAAGCAACACCATTTGCCATGTGTCATTTCCACATCATATTTTTAAAATAAATATTTATTTACACATTAGTTTTCTAAACTTAAAAGACAAATGCAGTCCAAATTCACCTCCACCTCCTATTTTCGCCAAAAAAAAAATTACGGATTTATAAAAACCCCAAATCTTCATCCCCATCTCCACAATAATCGACTCCCTAATCAACCTTTTCTCCATAATAAAAAAAAAATTTCTCATCAATCATCAACTGAGAATATGTGGTGAAATATACTCCTTTTCTATTAGCATGTTCAATCTTTTCAATAGTGATAATCAACTACATTCTAATGGAATAAAATATTGACTTCAAGAAATATTCTTTTTACCTCTCTATATAAACACAAAGAAAAAAAAAATTCTCATTGATCTTGCTTCGGCCGTTGTGATGATGCCATTTACAGGTATTAAAATTTAAATGATTTTATTTCCACAGATAATTTGTTTGGCTTTTTTTATATTTTATTTTTCCCGTTCAAGAATAGTGTTATTACTATTATTTTTATACGACCACCCGTTACAGCTACCGTAGCCGTTGCCAGGTAATATGATGTGATTTCTTATATGGTTAGTTAGCCTAGAATTTTTGTATGATTTTAGTTTTATTTGGATTGAATTGATCAATTGGGTTTTTGTTACAAAGTGTGGTTTTTTTAATTTCTTTTTTATGTTTCATTCCATTAGAGTGATTTTTTTTTTAATCAGTTTTTTTTTCCGTATGTGTTTTTTCTTTGTTTAATTTCTTTTGATTTTGTTTCATACTTCCAGTTGACCAATTATTATTATTAATTTTTTGGCAAATGAAGTGCATTTTTTTTTTGTTCGGGCTTTCAAGAATATACTTTTTGGATTTGATTTTTGAATTTTTTTGAGTTCCTCATCATATAAATAGTTCAGGTTCCTTCTCCTAACTAATTCATGGGGAAGTCTTTTATAAATTTGAGGTGGAGAGGGAAAGAATGATATTTCTACGTTTATTTGTGTTTTGATATATTATTTTTACCTACAGAAAAACAATAATTTCTCAATTTTTAATGGGCTCTTTTACTTTTTTTTATTATTTTATTTGCCATGGTGAAGTGAATTCTTTTTTGCTATAATTTGAAACCTATGCAAATTTACATTAATTTTCATTCTCATATTTGTGATCAACCTGTTTAAACAATTAACCAGTTTCAAAACCATATTTTTGATATTTTACTACCTTTAAACCTTTGGAAGAAACAGTTCCAACAATTAAGCGTATACCCTTCGGAGGAAGCTTACTACTAAGCTATTATAAATCTCCTTTACTAAGTATTGATTTAGCACGACCAATGGAAAACATTAATAAATCATCTTGGTAATATTTAAATTTATTAAGATACTTTTATATTTTGTCTAACATTTACTTCAAGACATATATTTGATCAAGTTTATTTATATTTAATAAGTAACACTTAGAAATCATTTATAAGATCTTCAAACATTTTTAAAACGTAACAGGCCAAATACAATTTCTTTTTTTGCCAAACACAAACATTTCTATGATCACACTTATAAAATATTTCTAAATTCTTCGAACGTTTTTAAAATATATCGAGCCAAATATAAATTTTTTTTTTTTCAAATAAAAATATTTCTAATATCTAGAAATATACTGGACCAGGGTCGCGCATTGAGCGACCAGACATCACTAGTTATACAAGGAATAATTACATATATATAGGCATTTTTAATTTCCCGCTCTCAAGTCTCAACATCTCTAATAATTGTATTAATTATTTTGGCTAAAATTATTAACTAATTTATCATTATTGAAAAAAAATGATAATACATAATTTGTGTTGACGCCGATTTCGTCATTGGCGTCGGCCCAATAAGTAATATGATCCGGCTCGCAAAAGTGTCGGAAGTCGGAAGTCGTCCAAGTCGGAATCGGAGGAATCCGGGAGTGTGAACAAAATCAACCGCCGACATGGGTAATTATGGGATGTTTCCTATAATTGTGGAGTTTGATTTGAAGGCTAATTCCATTTACAGTCGGATTTAGTTTAATATGGGAAGGTGACAAGAAGTCTATTCCGGGTTGAAGTCTTTTCCTCCAAGGAATCAAGAAGCGGCTGACCTACCTTTCTCTCCAAGAAAGCTGCGACCTAATCCTCTCTATATAAGAACGTAGCCGCGCAATATCACAATCATCCCACGATCACATCAACAACAACACAAGGCCTCCGACGCCTCTTTTATCTTTTTTTATCTTTTCTTTCTTTTCAGTTCTGTTCCTTTCATTATGTCTTTTTTGATATAGCTTCTTTATTATTTCAGTCCTTTTCATTCAAGTCTTTTATTATGTCTTTTCCGATGTAAGCCCTAGCGCACTATAGGTGTTTTTCTATTTTTCCTTCATAGAAATAGGTGGTCGTTCATAGATTCTATTTCAGTGAATTCCATATCTCTGTAATAGCGTGCCATCGATACGGACTTCCGTGTCGGTGCTAGTGTCCCTGGTCCGTGCCATAACGTGTCATCGGCTACGTCTAGTTGGCGTTAATATCCGAGTCTTTGTAATAGCGTGTCATTGACTTGGGAGTTTCCTGTCAGCGCTATGTCATTTTTTCACTTTTTATATAACTTGAACGCCACTTGGCTTGTTCCAATATATGTTTCTTTTTATTATTTTACAAACCAAAGTAAACCGTAAGTCCTCAATTCCGAGTCCGAGACTTGTTTTCGAACTCATCCACAATCGTCTGAGTATTTTATGTTTGTGAGACTTTTACCTTTATTTTTCTTTCCCATAGTTGAAGGTAATTTTTTCGGCACAAACATATTTGCACGCCCAGTGGGACGAGCTTTGGTTTGATTTTTACATCGTGGGAGTCTTTTACTTTTTTCGAAAAATATTAAAAAAAAGAATCTACTTTTTTCTCGAGTCTCGGGGGGCTAGCCACAGCAGGTGTTCCAGCCGACAGAGTTCCAACAGTCATACCTTCGACACAGCAGTTATCCTCCAACAGAGCATCATCAGGTATTACTACCAACGGGCCGATCATTGTTGACCCCACTTCTGGTATTAAAGGCACAAAGCATTTGTTCCAAATACATTGTGCCTCGGAGGGCTTTATGTTGACGCCAATTTTGTCATTGGTGTCGGCCCAACAAGTGATATGCATCGGCCCGCAAATAAGAAGTTTTGGAAGTTAGAAGTCGTCCAAGTCGGAAATCGGAGGAACCCAGAAGTGTGAACATAATCAACCGCTGACATGGATAATTATGAGATGTTTCCTATAATTATGGAGTTTGATTTGAAGGCTAATTCCATTCACAGTCGGATTTGGTTTAATATGGGAAGGTGACAAGAAGTCTACTCAGGTTGAAGTCTTTTCCTCAAAGGAATCAAGAAGCAGCCGACCTACCTTTCTCTCCAAGAAAGCTGCGACCTAATCCTCTCTATATAAGAAGGCAGCCGCGCAACATCACAATCATCCCACGATCACATCAACAACAACACAAGGCCTCCGACGCCTCTTTTATCTTTTTATCTTTTCTTTCTTTTAAATTATGTTCCTTTCATTATATCTTTTTCGATATAACTTCTTTATCTTTTTAGCCCTTTTCATTCAAGTCATTTATTGTGTCTTTTCCGATGTAAGCCCAAGCGCACTATAGGCATTTTCCTGTTTTTCCTTCATAGAAATAGGTAGTCGTTCATGGATTCTACTTTAGTGAATTCCATATCTCTATAATAGCGTGCCATCGATATGGACTTTGGTGTCGGCGCTAGTGTCTCTGGTACGTGTCATAGCGTGTCATCGGCTACGTCTAGTCGATGCTAATATCCGAGTCTTTGTAATAGCGTGTCATCGACTTGGGAGTTCCCTGTCGGTGCTAGGTCTTTTTTTCACTTTTTTATATAACTTGAATGTCACTTGGCTTGTTCCACTATCTATTTCTTTTTATTATTTTACAAATCAAAGTAAATCGTAAGTTCTCAATTCCGAGTCCGAGACTTGTTTTCGAACTCATCCAAGATCGTCTGAGTATTTTACGTTTGAGAGATTTTTACCCTTTTTTTTTTCTTTTCCACGATTGAAGGCGATTTTTTCAGCACAAACAATTTGGTTGGTCACATTCGCACATTGCGCACATGCAACTATAAGTAATATACATCATTCAACTAGAAAGAGAAATACTCTTTATATTTAAAAAATGATTAATTTTTTTGTATTTTTTAGTTTAATAACGTGAACTATTTTGTCGGAACGAAAAAAATATATAGTAAATTTTGGGATATTAACAAACGTAAAGTTATGGTAATTTCGTAATAAGCTATATATGTTTTTTTTCTATAAAAATGGAAACAAAGTTATATTTAATAGTTAAAAGTAATACCGGATACGGTTGAATTAAATTAATGTCATATGATTGACCGAATATATTCATTATTATAGGCGTGATTTAGATTGTTATTTGTAATAAATCACTAGATATATATATATTAACTATTTCATTATTGTTTTGTCTTTCCTGTAGCACAATAATATGTTTGATTTACACTCTATTTTGTCAGAGAAAAAGAAAAATACTAAGCATAAGAATTTAATAAAAAAAGTCTTTTGGAAAAGGGTTGTGAGAAAAAAAAAAAACAATCCACACAATAAGAAATGAAACAACTTACCGTAGACGATATTTGCCCATCTTAAGTTAAACCCGTTTAAGCCAAACACCAGGGTTATATAATGATGGGCGCGTCACTTCAGAGCACCGCTTCGCTGACGTAACCCAGGTTCGGCACTTAACGGAACCTCAATATGGAATCGCCGAACCAGAGCGAAACTTTCCCAAACCGAGTCATCTTACGCCAAACCTATGTCCTAAGCAAACGTTACTATAAATAAACCTGAAGGTTCCCCTTACCGAGCCTTAGGCTCAAATCCCCACGAAACAGTCTCCAGCTAGTTTTGGCTTTCTCCTCCGATATTTACTCTCTTCTTTTTCTTCTCTCCGGGGAAGCTCAGTCATCAAGTTGACAGCTCTACTCAAACCAATTTTTTTTTTTCGTCATTTTTGCTTTGTATTTTTTTTCCCCTTAATTTTGTTTGGGAATTCGAACGGAATTATCACTTTGTGAAGTATTTTCGTGTTAACTCCATCCAATTGAGTGTGAATTGATTTGTTAGTCGCGATCGTTAGAGGAATTGCAAGAGCTCACTTCAATTGGAATCATCTCCACTTTCCTCTTTTTTTTTTTGAAAAAAAAGTTGCCAGATTTTTTTGGTCTTCACTGCTTTTTGATACCGATAAGATTGAATTTCGCACTGGAGTACAGGCGAGTACGGTTCCGATAACTGAATTTGAGATCCTTTTTCTTGAATTGTCCGAATTGACTGGAATTGGTGCTGATTCAGTTTGGTTTAGGGTTTCTGTCCCGGAGATCTTGGTTGGATCGGCAATGCTGGTTGTGATCCATAAACTTGGTATGGTTTTGACTTCCTGTTGCGAGCAATTCGGTTCTTTGTAGCTCTGCTGCCAGTAATTTACTTGTTGCTGTGCAAATTTTAATTAATTTTTGTGGTTTCTGGATTTTTAGGGCTTGATTATCGGTGAACACGTTGATTAAGTGCTCCGTTGTAATTGAAGTGATCTTTTTAAAAGCTTCAAACCATGACGCAGAGTAATTGGGAAGCAGATAAGATGTATGTACTTCTATCCCCACTTTGTTAAACTTCCTCTTTGTTTTCTTTACTATTTTATTCATCTTATGCAGAATTGTTCTTAAAAGAAAATTTAGTTAGTTTTGAGACTCAGGAAATAAAATATTGACTTACAAGAAGTATTGCAAAAGAAATTTTTTTAAAAAAAGGTTAAAAGCTTGATTTTCCAAAGGAATCTTGGTCTCCTGTTCATTTCGGCGTTGGAAATTGATTATGGTTTTCTGAACTAATATGTTTGCATGCGCTGGAATTTGAGTCTCCTCTTATCATTCTATATATTCCCTTATTACTGTTGCAGCATTTATAACTTGTGTGTTCTTCTCTGGGACTGAATTTGTTCCCCAGGCTTGATGTCTATATACACGATTACTTATTGAAGAGGAAGTTGCACAACTCAGCGAAAGCTTTCATGACAGAAGGGAAGGTTGCCACAGACCCTGTTGGTAATTACCATGTCTGAAACGTTTAACATACTTGCGTATTGTAGCCTCTTGCGTATTTTAGCCTTATCCAACTCCGGAATATAAGCGTTCTAGTTGATTTCCCTGCTTTATACCTAGTTTCCTTTAAGTTAATTTCCTTTCATATGGTTAATCAATGAAGAATGAATTTATTGTTCTACTTGCAGCCATTGATGCACCGGGAGGATTTCTGTTTGAATGGTGGTCTGTCTTTTGGGATATTTTTATTGCTAGGACAAATGAGAAACATTCAGAGGCAGCTGCAGCTTACATAGAGGTATGCCAGCATTTGTGTAAGGATGTATTTTGCTAGGAATGTTTTTATCCAGTGGTGGTCTTTTCTTGTCTTGGTTTATTATTCTAAAACCTCTTATTTGCATTGGTTCTTTTTAGACTCAACAACTGAAAGCTAGGGAACACCAACAGCAAATGCAAATGCAGCAGCTGCAGCTCATGCAACAGCGCAATGCCCAGTTGCAGAGAAGAGATCCGAATCAGCCCCCACTTGGTGGCCCTATGAATGCTATGAACTCTGAAGGGATTATGGGACAGCCATCTGCCAGTGTCTTGGCTATGAAATTATATGAAGAACGCATGAAGCACCCTCATTCCATGGACTCTGATGCATCTCCAGGTATTATTGATGCTAACAGAATGGCCATGATCAAATCAGCCGCAAATCATCCAGGGTAAGATTGCTAAATATCTTTGCAACTGCCATAGCATTTTATGCTCTTTATTGGAGGTCCGTACTAGTTTAATTTTTGTTCATTCTTGTGGTTGATTCAGCCAGTTGGTACAAGGAAATTCTGGGGGCATGTCAACGTTGCAGCACATGCAAGGAAGGCCTCAACTGACTACTGTAATTACTTTGGAACCATGTCTCATAGTTAGTGGCCAATTGGACATACACTTTTTTTCAGCAATTGTGAAGCTTTTGCCTTTGAAATTTCACAGGACATAAAATCTGAAGTGGGCATGGGTGCCACTCAGAAATCTTTGCCCATGGATCCAGCATCAATTTATGGGCAAGCCATTCTCCAGCCGAAAACTGGATTGGGTGGTGCAGGTAATGTTATTCTGAAAAGACATTAAACTGATTATATGAGTTTGTCTGGCATGTTACTTGCACAAAAATGACAACACCCTGCATCGACTGGTTCTCAAAGGACCCTTCATTTATTGTTTTAAAAGCGGGATTTTGCTCGTTGCTTGATGTTTTTATTGCTACTTAAGCCTATCGGAATTTCCTGTACTTAGATATGTAGAGCTTCTTGTTATTCAGTTTATTACTCCTTACTTGGAATTTGTTGAATAAAATAACAAAGAAATTCTTTCTGATATTGTTTATCCTTCTTCAGGATTAAATCAAGGGGTGACAGGGCTTCCACTTAAGGGCTGGCCTTTAACTGTAAGTTATGAAGGATTTGTTGAATTCTGCTTGTTATGAAGATTTATTTATAAATTCATATTATCAGTGTTTAATTTTCATGGGTGTCGTCCTGCTCAGGGGATCGATCAGTTGCGACCAAGTTTGGGGTTACAAGTTCAGAAGCCTAATATGCAGAGCCAAAACCAGTTCCTTCTGGCATCCCAACAGCAACAAGCCCTTGCCCAGGCTCAGGCACAAGGCAACCTTGCAGGCTCCCCTAATTACGGGTTTGGGGGGTTACCAAGGGGAGGAAGCTTTAATTCGAAGGATGGGCAACCGCCTAGAAATGATGGATCAATATGTTCACCCATACAGTCAAATTCACCTAAGGTCAGCTTTTATGACTTTGTAGAATGATTACATTTTGCTTCTTTGACTTGCTTCAGTATGCATTTGGTGGGTGGAATTTTAATTGGTTCGAATATAGAATATGATGTGATTTCCTATCTTTGTTTGGGCTTCTACATCTATTAAGTTCTTATTTTACAAACTGTTTCTCACTGTTGCTGATTGATTCGTTTGATTTATCGATTATCTTGCCTTCTATAAGTGGTTAAAATTTACATTCCCTAGACAAGGTTTAAAGCATTGCTTCATACTGCATGACGAAGGCACAAGTTTGCTTTGCTGCTTTCATGACTACACCTGCTTGGTTTTTCGGGATTCTCAGTTTTTCGTGATTTAAGTATTGTTCCTTCTTGCTGTATGAATGCTCCATTGCTGCTTTTCAGCTTCTGTTATGTTTTGTTAATTAGACTTTTAGAGAGCACATTTTTTAGCTGTGTGTCTAGCACCGACGGTAATTTGACTCATTTACTTGGGTTAAACAGATGAAGATGACCCAGATGCAGCAATCTTCCTCTCAACAACAGGATCAGCTGCAGCAGCAGCAGCAGCAGCCACAACAGCAACAGCAATTACAACAGGTTGGCCTGGCTTCTCATTAGGACAACTTTTTGCAATATTGCCTACCTACGGATTTCTTGCCAACGAGATTTTTCTTCTATTTCTGTATTTAACTGCATTTGTTTATTCGACTTCCTTTCTTTGTGGAATAAAATGCTGAGATTCGTTGCTTGCTACTTTAATGTAGAATAACAGGAAAAGGAAACAACATTCTTCATCTGGACCTGCCAACAGCACAGGCACTGGAAATACTGTGGGTCCATCCCCCAGTTCTCCTCCTTCAACCCATACTCCTGGTGATGGAATGAATTCTAGCAATCTGCAGCATGTCAGTAGTGTGTCAAAATCTTTCATGTATGGTGCAGAAGGAGGTGGTATTGCATCGTCTGCAAATCAGCTGGTATGTTAGATTTGCTTATTGTAGATTACTAGTGTCATGTCTGTGACAAATGGTCATTTGACAATTTAGTAACTTAGAGTTTATGAAGTATATTTGAAGACGTGTACCCTAGATGCAAAAATTAAAGGTGTTACATGCCATAATTTGTTTCTTTATAATCTCTTTTTATAGGACGATTTAGAGAATTTTGGAGATGTTGGTTCCCTGGAAGATAATGTAGAATCTTTCTTAACACATGATGGTGGAGATGGAAATATTTATGGCACATTGAAGACTCTTACTGAGCAAAAAACTGAGTCTTCTAAAGGTAATGGTATGTGACTGATTGCTCTGAAAATAATTTTATGTTGTGTATAGTTCTTTGTTAGTGAAAGTTCATTTAAGTGATCTTTGTTTCAGGTTTTTCCTTTGGTGAAGTTGGTTGTATACGAACAAGAAATAAAGTGCTCTGCTGTCACTTCTCGTCTGATGGGAAATTGTTGGCTAGTGCTGGACACGATAAGAAGGTAGGATGCAGTGTCAGTAGAATATCATTTTCGCATATAGATCGTTAGACAAACCTAAGCTAAAAAAAGAGAAGTGGTATGCTCATCTGCTGGTTGGAATGGCTTGGGCCTATTATTTTCAATAGTCGGTGAATCGTTTGTTTTACATTTATCAGGCTGTACTCTGGAACATGGATACCTTGCAAACAGAGACCACTCCTGAAGAACACCAGTATGTGATTACAGATGTCAGGTTCAGACCTAACTCGACTCATCTTGCAACAGCTTCATTTGACCAGTCAGTGAGACTATGGGATGCAGCAAATGTGAGTCTTTGTTCCTTTGTAAAGTTTCGATGTTGCAGTAATAACAAATGTCTTCTACCTTGCAGTACAGGGATTAATATATGCGTATAACTGACTGAATTGCAAGAATCTTAATGAATCACTTATACTTGTTTTGCAGCCTGGTTATTGTTTGCATGCATACACGGGACACCCTTCACACATTATGTCGTTGGATTTCAATCCCAAGAAGAACGATCTGTTCTGTTTTTGTGATAGTAGCAATGAAATTCGTTACTGGAACATTAATCCGTTTTCTTGTGCTCGGGTTTCCAAGGTTGTATTTATTCTCTCTCTCTCTCGCCAACACCCACCCCGCGTGTGTTTTGTGTGTGTCTGGGTTTGCTCACTATTTATGAAACCATGAAAACTGAACAACAAATGTTTTTTTTTTTTTTTCTTTGGTGGTTGTAGCAAGGAGGCAGTGCACAAGTTAGATTTCAACCAGTTACTGGTCAGCTACTTGCAGCAGCTTCAGAAAAAGTAGTGACGATCTATGATGTCGAAAATGACAGGCAAACCCATTCCTTCCAGGTGTGGATATTATGCATCTTTGTGATTCTGTGGGACAGTTAACTTGTATTATTTTGTTTCCCCCATGATTGAGGAGGTGTCTCATTCTTTTTATCCTTGTTATGTAACTTCTTACCAGGGACATTCTAGTGTGGTTAATTACTTGTGCTGGGATCTTAATGGTGATTATTTAGCATCTGTAAGTGAAGATTCTGTTAAAGTCTGGTCTCTAGCCTCAGGGGAGTGCATCCACGAGCTCAGCTCCAATGGGAGCCAGTTCCATTCTTGTGTTTTCCATCCTAACTATTCTGCCCTTTTGGTGATTGGAGGACTGCGGGTGAGATATATTTAAGATATTTTACTTGTTATCATGCATAGCATTTGAACATTCTGCACCTGTTTCGGTTTAAATAATCCCCCTTTGACATTTGGTCTTTTAAATTAGGAAGAAAGTTGTGGTTTCATCCTTAGCTGATAGGAAGGAGAGATGCTATATGGCGTATGAATAACCTCTGAATAATGGTTTCTTTGATATTGATGTTGCAGTCCTTGGAGCTGTGGAATATGGTTGAGAATAAAAGCATGACTGTACCAGCTCACGAGAACATCATTGCTGCTTTGGCGCAGTCACCTGTAACAGGAATGGTTGCTTCTGCAAGTCATGACAGCTCTGTTAAGTTGTGGAAATAAATGGACTTTCTCATTGGTAAAAAGATCAGTGGGAGATGGGGTAGTCAACATTTCCTCCGTGCAGGTCCAGAGTATAATACCAGGGGGCATCAGGGAGCTACTTTTACATGTCTAATTGTAAGAAATGGCATAGTATGTAGTCTTGAATTATGATGGAGTGATAAGGTTTACTGGCGAGAGTTTGACGAGTATATTAGTGTAGATTGTTTGTTCCATAGTTAGTCCTCAGGTGGGTGCTATTTGCAACTGCTTATTACGACTTGTTACTAGTAACATGTGAATAATTTTAACTGAATGTAGACGAACCTACTGTTCAGTCAGATTGCACAGTTTTGCTTGCGGTTTCAATTAACATGTTTGATTTGCTTAACCCTATATTGGATGGGAGATTTGATTGCAATCTCAACAATTTTACAATTTGGTTCCGTCACTATTACAATCAAATGCCCCTTTCCGTTTCCAAGTTCTTGGCAGTATATTCATGTGTTTGAACAATGAGAAACGTTGATTAGCCAGCACATGAAGAAAGTAAACTTTATTTTCATTTTATGTCATGTACTCGGATCATTTCGGCTAAACATTATTCTATAGGCGGTGAGAATGAATTGTAATTATCGAATGGTATATTCATTATCAATTGAATCCCACGTCGTGTTCAATTCGACAAGAAGAAGGTACAGAGACCTTTTTGCAAGGGTTAATTTCCCCAATAAAGAAACCTTCAAGCGGTAAAAACTAGAAAATGTGTAACATGGAACATCCGGTTGGCTCTTTTAAGGCCGTCAGTTTTCAACTAGATACGAATTGTGGGATCCATTCTGTCCACATTTCTGTTGCAGAAATAATTAGCTTGGTTCTTGATTACGATTCGAAGAGAGATCAAGCCGGTCTTTGCCCTTTGGCATTTTCACAATCAGTTGAACTTCTTTTGGACTAATTGGATTGACGTTACAACTGTCACAAACATGAAAGACAAATTCCTGATCAATAAATCACAACCAACTACAGTCTAGTCCCGTAAATTGGAAGGTAAAACACAAATATTCTTGACTAGAGATGGGTCGAAAATAGCAAAAATCAGAACTTTTTTATGACTAGTTTTTGTACAATTCAATAACCCAATCACCATAGACAGGGCACACCAGTTTCAGGGCAGAGAATCCAGCATCTGAGGCCAGAGCTTGAAATTCTGTCTGAGTTCTCTCCTTTCCTCCAGGGTTTATAGTCATCATGTTCATGTCGGACATAAACCCGGTTTTGGATAAGAACTCAGAATCAGGAGTCTCTGGCAGTACTGCTTCAACCAGGATCACTTTCCCTGCATTTGGTAAGGCATTGTAACAGTTCCTCAATAGCTTCCGGCAATGATCGTCACTCCAATCATGAAGAATCCACTGCATATAAAATGAGTTGAAAAATAAATAATATTCGCATTATATACATCTTAACAATCAAAGCTTATGAAGGCATTCAAGAACTGTATATAAAGTACATACCTTCATGAGAATAACTTCTCCATTTGGAACACTTTCAAACATGTCTCCACCAACATGATCCACACCTATTAAAATCAAGATCTGTCGATCACAATTCGGAAACTGGGTTTCGAAATTTACAACTACAAAGCCTGAATTTTTACCTGGACGAGGAGGAGCATCCTGGATGACATGAGGAAGATCAAAGTTAACTCCCCGGATGTTTGGGTGGTGGGAAATGATACAGTCAAGCGTTGCACCGAGTCCGCCACCGACATCCACCACTTCTTTGACCCCATCAAATCCTTTGTAGACTTGAAGAAGTCTCTTCATCGCAATTCGGGTGTAGTTATACATTCCCCTGTTGAAAACCTCATTGAATCTCTGATCCTTGGCTGGATATTCAAATGCATTCATCCCATGGGCTCTATCAAATGGAACTCCACCTTCCAGAATCGCATCCTTCAAATGAAACCTACCAAAAAACAGAATCAATTGAAAATCCAGAAATTTCAGTTTTATTATGCACAGTAAAAATTGATCAAATCGACATACCATGACTCAATCATTACTTTATCCACTGGTAGCCTTAACAATGGTGCAAGAGAAACCCCATCATCATTCCGGACGAAATTCTGGCTAATGGGTGCTAAACTGTAGAATCTCGTGGGATCTTTCCCATCTTCATCTGGGACAGAATTGCATTTCAGATAGGAGAAACTGGCAAGAAAGCGCAGCATTCTATCAAGCATAACAGGGGCATTCGGATTTGTTGAAGGAAGATACGATGCGATTTCTGCTGCGGATAATTGACCATCCGGGCCGCTTTTTTGTGCCATGAGTTCAAATAAATCGAGCTCCATAGCAGTTTTCAAGACCATCGGAAGGACGAATCCGCTTGGGAGTTGCATCACCTTCAAGATATCTATCTCTTCATTGGACAAAGTAGTAGTACTGACTGAACCGACACTGATTTGAGAACCGTTTTCGACAGAATCCATGTTGGGATTTTGATTTCTGAATTGTCCTTGTTGGATAATGAAGGGATGTTTATATCATTTTATGGACCAAAAAAAAAAAATTCAATGGGTTCTTATAGGGACGTAAGAACACTGGAGTTTGGTGGCAACTGGCCATCGTCGTTAATAGCGAAGAATAATCCAAAACGTAAACTATCTTTTTCTTTCTTTTTTTTTTTTTGGGGAAAAGATTTATTCTTGATTCTCCAATATTTCACAGTTTAATTAACTTAAATAAAGGTTCCATTTATAATATCCTCCCAATTCCTCACGCAGTATAATTTCATCATATTTCCGTCACATTCAGCGTAACGAATCATGGTATTTATAATTTATTCACCTCCCTCCAGTATATAAATCTTATTGAAAATATTCCTCAATCCCAGAATGAAATAATAATATAACAAATATATCAATCATGTTGAAAGTATTAGAATATCAAATTTATGAAATCCAACAAAATGGATTCGTATTTAATTCCATATCATATCGGATGGCAAACTTATAGCTTCAGCATGTTTTTCCTTTTATATATATATATATATATATATATATATATATATATATATATATATATATATATACTAGTGATGTCTGGTCGCGCACCCATTATATCTGTAGATCTTAGAAATGTTTGTATCTGGAAAAAAAATATTTTGTATATGGCCCGATATATTTTAGAAATATTTGAAGAATTTAGAAATGTTTTATAAGTGTGATCACAGAAATGTTTGTATTTGGCATAAAAAGAAATTGTATTTGGCCCGGTACGTTTTAGAAATGTTTGAAGATTTTAAAAATATTTTATAAGTGTTACTTCTTAAATATAAATAAACTTGATCAAATATATATCTTGAAGTAAATGCTAGACAAAATATAAAAACATCCTAATAAGTTTAAATATTAGTAAGATAATTTATTGATGTCCTCCATTGGTTGTGCCAAATCTACACTTAGTTTTGGAGATTTATAATAGCTTTGTAGTTAGCTTCCTCCAACGGGTATACGCTTAATTGTTGGAACTATTTCTTCCAAAAGTTTATAGGTAGTAAAATATCAAAATATGATTTTGAAACTGGTTAATTGTTGAAACTGGTTGATCACAAATATGAGAATGAAAATAATGTAAATTTGCATAGGTTTCAAGAAATATCAAAAAGAACTCACCTCACCATGGCAAATAAAAAAAAAAAGAAAGTAAAAGATAGCCCATTAAAATTTGAGATTTTTTTTTTCTGTAGGTAAAAATGATGTATAAAAATACAAATAAACGTAGAAACATCATTCCTTTCCTCTCCACCTCAAATTTATAAAAAGCTTCCTCATAAATTAGTTAGAACAAGCGGCCTGAACTATTTATATGATGAGAAACTAAAAAAAAGTCCAAAAATCAAATCCAAAAAAGTATATTCTTGAAACCCCGAACAAAAAAAAAAGGCGCTTCATTTGCAAATAAAATAATAATAATAATAATAATAATAATAATAATAATAATAATAATAATAATAATAATTGGTAAACTGGGAGTATGAAACAAAATCAAAAGCAATTAAACAAAGAAAAAATACACCTCATAACTGGCCATATACGAAAAAAAACATGAGACTCCATAATTAAAAAAAGAAAACCACTCTAATTGAATGAAACATAAAAAAGAAATTTAAAAAACCACACTTTGTAATAAAAACCCAATTAATGAATTCAATCCAAACATAACTAAAATCATACAAAAATCCTAAGCTAACTAACCAAATAAGAAATCATATTATATTACATGACAACGGCTACGGTAGCTGTAACGGATGGACGCATAAAAATAATAGTAATAACACTATTCCTGAACGAAAAAAATATAAAATAATAAAAGCCAAACCAATGATCTGTGGAAATAAAATCATTTAAATTTTAATACCTGTAACACCACCATCATAACGGCTGAAGCAAGATCAATGAGAATTTTTTTTTTCCTTTGTGTTTATGTAAAGGGGTAAAGAGAATATTTTTTCAAGTTGAAATTTTATCCGATTAGGATGTAGTTCATCATCATTAATGAAAATATTGAACATGCTAATAGGAAAGGAATATATTTCACCACATACTCCCAATTGATAATTGCTGAGGAATTTATTTTTTTTAATTATGGAGAAAGGATTGATTAGGGAGTCGATTTTCGTGGAGATGGAGATACGGATTTGGATTTTTTATGAACTCGTGGTTTTTTTTTTTGGCGAAAATAGGAGGTAGAGGTGAATTTGGACTGCATTTGCCTTTTAAGTCTAGGAGATGTGTAATAAAAATTTATTTTAAAAATATGATGTGAAAGTGCCACATGGCAAATGGTGGTGCTTTCTCTGAAGTGTGGTTTTTGTTTCTAATATAGTAAGATATATATATATATATATATATATATATATATCTCCTAGACTCCTAGGCTTAAAAGGCAAATGCAGTCCAAATCCACCTTCATCTCCTATTTTCGCCAAAAAAAAAAAAACCACGTGTTCATAAAAAATCCAAATCCTCATCCTCATCTCCACGAAAATCGACTCCCTAATCAGTCCCTTCTCCACAATAAAAAAAAAAAAAAATTCTCATCAATCATCAGCTGAGAATATGTGGTGAAATATACTCCTTTCCTATTAGCATGTTAAATTTTTTCATTGGTGATGATCAACTACGTCCTAATCTGATAAAATTTCGAGTACAAAAAATATTCTCTTTACCTCACTATATAAAACAAAGGAAAAAAAATTCTCATTGATCTTGCTTCGGCCATTATGGTAGTGCCATTACAGGTATTAAAATTTAAATGATTTTATTTCAGCAGATCATTTGTTTGGCTTTTATTATTTTTTATTTTTCCCATTCAAGATTAGTATTATTACTATTATTTTTATGCGTTCATCCGTTACAGCTACCGTATTCGCTGTTAGGTAATATGATGTGATTTCTTATATGGTTAGTTAGCCTAGAATTTTTGTATGATTTTAGTTCTATTTGTATTGAATTGATTAATTGAGTTTTTATTACAAATTGTGGTTTTTTAAATTTGTTTTTTATGTTTCATTCAATTAGACTGGTTTTTTTTTTTAATTATGGAGTCTCAGGTTTTTTTTCCGTATATGGTCAGTTATGAAGTGTGTTTTTTCTTTGTTTAATTGCTTTTGATTTTGTTTCATACTCCCAGTTGACAAATTATTATTATTTTATTTTATTTACAAATGAAGCGCTTTTTTTTTTGTGTTCGGTCTTTCAAGAATATACTTTTTCTTGGATTTGGTTTTTGAACTTTTTTAGTTCCTCATCATATAAATAGTTCAGGTCGCTTCTTCTAACTAATTTATGGAAAAGCTTTTTATGAATTTGAGATGGAGAGGGAAGGAATGATTTTTCTACGTTTATTTGTGTTTTTATATATTATTTTTACCTAAGAAAAAAATAAATTTCTGAATTTTTAATGAGCTATCTTTTACTCTTTTTCTTTTTATAATTTGCCATGGTGAGGTGAGTTGTTTTTTGCTATAACTTGAAACCTATGTAAATTTACATTATTTTTATTCTCATATTTGTGATCAACCAGTTTCAACAATTAACCAGTTTCAAAATCATATTTTTGATATTTTACTACTTATAAACTTTTGGAAGAAATAATTTCAACAATTAAGCGTATACCCTTTGGAGGAAGCTTACTACAAAGCTATTATAAATCTCCAAAACTAAGTATTGATTTGGCACAACCAATGGAGAACATTAATAAATTATCTTACTAATATTTAAACTTATGAGGATGCTTTTATATTTTGTCTTGCATTTACTTCAAGACATATATTTGATCAAGTTTATTTATATTTAAGAAGTAACACTTATAAAATATTTTTAAAATCTTCAAATATTTCTAAAACGTACCGGGCCAAATACAATTTCTTTTTATGCCAAATTCGAACATTTCTGTAATCACACTTATAAAACATTTCTAAATTCTTCAAACATTTCTAAAATATATCGACCCAAATACAAAATAGATTTTTTTTCAGATACAAATATTTCTAAAATCTACAGATATATTGGGCCAGGGTCACACATTACGCGACCAGACATCACTAGTATATATATAATCAGCTCTGGATTTTGCATTTTCGCTGTAATGCTTTTCATAGTTTTAGTTTATAAATAGGTGGCCAATAAGCAGCTACCAAATGATTATTTTATTACTTCATGGTTTTAAAAAAGCCTTTTGAATGTAATATAACCGTATATTGAAAATAAGAACTAAATTTAATTTCCCCTTTTTAGTGACATAAGGGAAAATTGACATTTTAGGTTCATAATATTTGGAGCATCATTATCATCGCCGTTGATCTTTGAATTCTCTCATCATTTTTGTGGTATTCTTTAGAAACACAAATTCATTTGATTAATTATATTACTCCCAATAACGCACTTATGATCTACACACAAACTAGATGCCAAAGGATCTTTTGGTGATGTTTAAACCTTGAAGTCATTTGAATTTCTTTTGGAACCTTTTATACTACAACATTGGAACATTTATCCTTGACCGATTAAAATCATTTAAATAAGGATTGGTTTGAGTATGTATGAATATGCAAAAACAATGCTTCTTATGTCTCAAAAAAAAAAAAAAAAATTTGTCCAATTTGATTTTCATTTTTAAGTATGATTTGTACTAAAATAGAAATCTAAAAATGGACAAATATATAGATTGGAGGGAGCAATAAACTATTCTTTATTTCAAAAATAACTTTTCGACCTATGAATAATTGACTCATTTCACCAAGCCCATGTCATAGGCATTAAAGAAGACAAATCTTCATTGTCAAGAGGAGAGATTACAAAGCACTTTTTATTATCAATACTCTTACTTATGGTCAGTGTGGATATTATTTATTGAAAAAGACTAAAAGACTGCTTCTCTATTAATTTCATAAATTCTTGTCTTCTTTTCCTTTTTTTTTTTTAATTTGGTTTTTGTTTTTAGCCTTTGTCCCAAGTGAGGCATTTCGGTTTAACCTGGGCCAGAAAGCACCAAAAAAGACAAAGTTGGCGAGTCAAAATTTTCCAAATGGAAGCTGGGAAGCCTGGAACTATTTGGTATGGTGGGGAAAAAAAAAGCAGGCCTGAAAAGTCAGGAAACGGAGCTCATCACCGCCGTTGGGAAGCGAAAACTCGTAAATGTCTTTCCAAACTTCAGATAGGAGAAACTCGTAAATGCCTGGCTCATCAAGCCTATACGTGTATCCCCTCACCGTTGATTTGAGCCCTCTTTGTTTCTCATTCTAAAACAAATTATCTTTTATTTCATTTTACCTTGTGATGAGTACCCCCTCACCCTTGTTGTTTTAAGGGTACTACGTCGGAAGGAGCTGTTGGGTGGAAAGAGGGTCTTTCATATATGATCCTGTACAAAATATATGAAGATGTATTTGGAAGAGGTTGTCCTTTAGATCATACTAATTTTGTGCATTGCTGATGTAGTTTTTGGCTGCAAATTATATCTCTTGGTCTCCTGTTACTTACGGGGGGCTTTCTAGACCGTACCAATAACTGCATGTTGTTTGTGTGGATGATTTCTTTCAGTTGGGAGTTTGCTCCAAGCCATTACTTTTAATCAGTTGATTAGTCATTGTTATTTACCTATAATACTAATAGTTAAAATTTAGAAACATATGCTTGAGCTGCCAAACATTTATAGTGATGGACTGATGGTTATCTCTTTCATGGTTGGAGCATTATTTTTGAGTCAATATTTTGATATAGGGATTTTATCGATGGAGTGACCCGCGGGGAATTCTTTCCACTCTTTCAAGTGTACTACACATGAAATGATAAAAATTGGATTCTCTCATCATTCATACTCTGTCCATGGGATGTTCTGTCCACATGCACAAGCATAATCCTCTATCGAGAGTTCTCGCTACCGTATTTCAGCCTAATTAATGTACTCAATATCTCGGAGCTGCGGCCTTGGCATAGGCATGATTCCTTGTGGCTTTCGTATCCTCGAAATGTAATTGTTTGTAACTAGGCTATTTGCCTCATCTTTTATAACCAAAAACAAAGAAAAAAAAAGAAGTAAATATCCTCCGGTTTGAAGGACTTGACAAAATGTGCAGACCCAAGGAGAAAGATTGCCCCGAATGGTTTAAAACGAATCATATAACAATCATATCAACGTAATTATTGTACTTCCTCCGTTCCGAATTAAGTGTCGTTTTAGCAAAATGAAAAAATTTCAAAATAAGTGTCGTTCTCACATTTCAATGCACTTTTTGTCTAAAATTTTCAAAATTACCCTTGAAAGAATTAATATTATTGGTGGATATTATTTTAATAAGGTTGGTTGATGATATTCAAGTAATTTTATTATCCTATTTAAGAGTTTCTTAAATTATGTGCAAAATATAGAATGATACTTATTTTGGAATGGAGAGAGTACATGGTTTAAACATACTTTGTTTGCAATCTTATATGGGAGATTCATTGTGCATACTTTGTTTTGTTTTGAAGGTTAGATACCTTGAAATTAGATGTATTGGGAAAGATATACAGCATGCACCTTTTTAGAAAAATAACTATTCCCTCCATTCCAAAATAAGTGTCGTCCTACACTTTGTACATGGTTTAAGAAACTCTTAAATAGGATAATAAAATTACTTGAATATCCTCAACCGACCCCATTTTAAAATTGTCCACCAATAGTATCAACTCTTTTAAGGATAATTTTAGAAACTTTTGACAAAAAGTGTATTGAGATGTGAGAACGACACTTATTTTGGAATTTCTCCATTTTGCTAAAACGAGACTTATTTTGGAATGGAGGGAGTACCAATATTCTTTGTCTCGTTATGAGGGTGTACAAACTGACGTGCTACATTTATTACATTCGTTTGATTTTCTCATATCTTTGGATTTCTAGATTTTCTCAATTGTATACTAGATCTTCTCATATTAATCACTGGAGTTTCTCAATTATATACCTATATCTTATCATATTTATCACATTCACTGATTCAGATACATTTTTGGGTAATTAGTTAATTGTAATAATTACCCAGATTCATTGGATTGATGTAGTATAAAACAAACATATTTGCTGAGATGAATGAGCGAAAATATTCATGATTGCATTTTGTATATATTATATTATGGTAAAATATCGATGTGCAAATTAATATCCAAGATTATTTGTTCTTAACCAGACTTTACTCGAGACACTCTAAAATATATAAGGCTGGCGATATCGCCAACGCAAATTTTAACCTCCAGAGCAAAATTTACTATGTTTCCAAAATTGCCCTTTTTCAGGTCAAAGAATAATCCTCTCCCACAATCCCTCTTCATGCGTTGTTATTGCAATATATGGAGGAAAAAAAAGGACAAACGATTAATTACGGGACTAGAGTGACGCCTTTGTCCCAATTTTCTCCAAAGCATTTTCATTAATTTTTCATTCCAATGTTAGAGTTAAATTCAAGACTTCAATTAAGCTACAAAAGCTTTTTCAAAAAAAGAACGAAAAAAATGATAAAAGATTTCAGCTCCAATTAGAATTAGTTTTCTATCAGAACTAGTTTTATTCAATTTATTACTTCTTTTAAAGTTCTTAATCAACTCGAACAGACGGAATCCGATTCGTCTATTTCTGAAAGGGGGCTTTCCTCGAAGTATAGGGCATATAAGAAGTTTAATTACAAAGCAAAGGTGGGTTTTGGAGTACAAAACCATCAGGAATGTGAATCACAATACTGTTATCCAAGAATTTTGCCTTGAAATCCACATAGCTATCATAAGATCGTAATTACTTCTCCATTCAATGGAGAAAAGATTGAAATTGAAGTAAAGAAGGTTTTTCTACACAACACAAATTGATTTTTTATCCCAGTTAGACATAAGAGATGCCAAGCAACAGTTTAATCTTGATCACATACTACATAAATTTTCCAAACCCAACTATAATGCCACCAGTTAGGAAAACAAAGAGTTCCGATCATAAATTGATAACACCCTTTTCAAAAAAACATAAATAAATTGATAACACAGGAGGGAGGGAAAGCTGACGAAGGGGGACCAAAGGGAAAGGTGTGACAGATAATTTTTGATAACCACGATTAAGGAGTAATAATTAAAAGGAGAGATAAAAGGGGGGAAAAAATCTTTGACTTTTACTAAGGGCAATCATGGAAACAAAAGCTAAATTTGCTCTGGAAGCTAAAAATTGCGTTGGCAATATCGCCAGCCAATATATAAATAGAGAGACCTCCTATTGGTTTTCACCATCTTTGAGTAAAAATATCTACAATGTCGGAAAGGCGAGGAACGACAGCATCGGCGTTGATGATTCTGTTCATCCTTGCTTTCGTGTCGCTAGGCGAGAGTTACCAGGAGAAACCATGGAACAAAGCGTCAATATCTACATCCTCCAAATTGCGGAGGAAGAATCTTTTGGTGGTTGGTGGTGATGACAAGGAGAATGAGAGCACAGGATTAAAGTGTAACATATCTGATATTTCCATAACCCAGAACCAGTTACCATCAGCCCCCGGAGCGACGGCGAAGACATTCTTGGTGATAATCACCGCCAAATGTCCCGACGGGTGTAGCATTTCCGGCATTCATCTGGGCATCAACAACTTTATTTCTAACATTCCCTTTGACCCCCATGTCCTTAAATCACTAGGTAACAACGACTGGCTCGTCAATGATGGGAAGCCAGTAGATCGCGTCAGTTTTGAGTATGCTTTCGATTCTTCTTACCGGTTTCACATCTCTGCTTTCAGAAGTTCATCCCGCTGGGCGCTTAACATCTAAGTATTTCATGACCATTAGTTGGTAGAAATAATTGACAAAGAAAGTTGCAATGTACTCGGACCCAGGTTATCTTGCCCCTATCACTCGGACCGAACTGGACAAGTCATTCGGTCCGATTCATGTGAGAACGGACAAATTATTAATTTTTATTTTAATGTTAGTTTATTCGTAGTATCGTACATGTTGAATACCTCGTACTTTAAATATTATTAACAATATTTATACTTTAGTGCTTAAACTCTCGATTTTATATTTTACTTGAAAATAAACAAGTAATTAATTTTTACTTGAAAACGAATTTAAGATTATTTGTTAAGTTAATTTATTTGAATTGATATTAAAATATAAATTTTTCTTTAATCATTATTTTAAAGATAATTTTTAGTTAAAATAATAATTATACATTTATAATGAAAAATAATAATTGTACTACAAAGATTATGACAAATATGTGCAAATAGATTAACTATTTTTTGTACTACAATGATTGGTGATACTTAATGTAACTCAAATAATAAATTATTAATAAATTTAATGACCTAAAAACTAGATTAACTAATTACAACAAAAAATCTAAAAATTAAAAAAAAATAGCAATGACTCCGATTAATATTTTTTAATTTTTAGACTTTTTTAAATAAAAAATATTGTTATTTTTTAATTACAAAAAAAAATTTAAAAATTAAAAAAAACGGCCTGATCGGTCCGGTTCACCATATCGGACCGAACCGGGACCAGCCGAGCAATGAACCCGTCCGGGTTAACCCGGGACGGGCATGGAACTCGTCCACTTGTTCGCCCGAACGGGTTCATTGCCCGTCCAATGAACCCCTTCGGGCGAACAAGTGGACGAGTTATTTGCCGCCCGGTCGGTCAATTTTTTTTTTTAATTTTCAATTTTTTTATTTTCTCTCTAATCAAATTATTTGATTTGAAAAAATAATAAGGGATAAAATGGTCTAATTTTAAAATATGTGACTTCAAGTAGTAAAGGTGGTAGCTTTGAAAATAAACACCTATAAATCATTTTTTTTTCCAAACTGTCCTGCGGTTTTCGATTTTATTCGGATCTGAACAAACTTGAGAATTCGCACATTGTACTCAAAAGGTAGCACCCTAATTTACCAACAAAAAAAAAAGTAGCACCCTGGTAATAATTAAGAATTCATATTATTAAACAGCACACCAAAAATGATACTCGTATATGTATATTATAAATAAAATAAAATAAAAATCAAAGACAATACAAAAGGAAACAATTTGATTATAATTACACTGCCTGATAATCTAACATTTCTAATTAATGATTGCTCCCAAAATCCCAACCAGAAATTCAGTTTTTCTTTACAGCAAAATCCATCCGTTGTAGACTTGATCAAATCCACATACCAATATATGGCTCAGTCATTACTTTATCCACTGGCAGCCTTAACAACGGAGCAAGTGAAACCCAATCATCATTCCCGATGGAATTTTGGCCAAGGGATGCTAAACTGTAGAATCTCATGGGATTTTTCCCCATCTTAATCCGGGACACAAGTACATTTCAGATAGGAGAAACTCGCGAGAAAGCGCAGCATACGATCAAGCATTACACAGGGGCATTTGGATTTGTTGAAGGAAAGATATGATACGATTTCTGATGCGGATAAATGACCATTCGGGCCTTTTTTTTGTGCCACGAGTTCAAATTGAGCTCCATAGTAGTTTTAAAGACCATGGGAAGGATGAATCCACTTGGGAGTTGCATCACTTTCAAGATATCAACCTCTTCATTGGACAAGATACCGACTAAAGTGACCGTACGTTTTACAGAAAGACAAACCATGATCATCACTTTCAAGATATCAACCGCTTCAAAGTCCTCGTTCAGATGTCCCTGTGGATTATATAAGGAAAAACCCCGATGGAGAAATGCTACGGCGCCCCGTGCAGCACCAATAGCGATTTTGAGACGTTTTATCCAATCAAGAGACCTGTCACTGTTTCTCAGCCACCTCTGCAAACTCCCATTAATCATATACTCATAAACCATGATCTTTTCACCTTCATAAGAGTTGTAGCCTTGTAAAGGAATAAGATTATGATGTTTGACTTTATCCAGGGTCTTCATCTCAACTGAGAACTCCTAAAAACCCTGGGATTTATTCTCCTCAAGTCTCTTAATCGCCACAGTCTTCCGAGAGCTTAACATCCCCCGATAAACCATTCCAAAGGCTCCAACACCGATTTTGTTTGGGTCGAAGAAGTTGCCGATGGATTCAATGACATCTTTCTTAGTCAGTCTGAGGAGGTGCTGCTGAAACAGTAGTGCGAGGTTGATGCTGAGAGATTCTTCCGAAGGAGGAGTATCTGTGGGATCATTCGGCCTGATTTCCTTCGGGTTTCTGCTTACAAAAGCCTGTCTGAAAGTAGCCAAAATAATAACAACAAAGATAATCGCCCCAGGACCCCCAAGACAGCAGATAGAAGCACCCGTTTGTTTTTTTCTCCCCAACCCCTCACGGTGCCTTTGTATTTGCACTTGACATTTAGGATTTCACCACACAGATCCTCATTCCCCTCAACTGATAATCTCGATCGATTAAGACATACTCCGGTAGCAGGGATAGATCCACTGAGAGTATTATCGGCGAAATTTTTTTAAAAAAAAACGAGGTTCTCACAGGCCACAGATGCTATTGGGAATGGGCCCCGAAAAAAATTCATTCTTGGGGAGGTCTAATGACTCCAGTTGAGCTAAAATTCCAAGCTCCCCCGGGTTTTCTCCAATAAAACGGATGGCATGGAGATGTAAAGATGTCAAATATGAAGCGTTGCCCAATGTTTGTGGCAACGAGCAATCTAGATTATTGTAGCTTAAGTTCAGAACTCTAATCCTCCATACTGTAAAGTTGGAGAAGAGACCCTCCAAATGACCTGGAAGTATATTTTGCTGAGCGAAGTACAGTTCCCAATTTCTGCGAGTATCTGCCCTCTAAACGAATTTTTATTGACCTTAATGGCAACCACATTAGTGCACCTACCAAGCCAGGAAGTTAAATTACTAGAAAGCCGATTGTTAGCTGCCGCAAATACATTCAAACTCAGGTCTGCAAGCTCTTCGGGCAAGGGACTGGAAAGAGAGTTGTTTGAAGATAAGGGCGGGTTTCCAATGTGGGCACCGGGGGCATGTGCCCCCATTAAATTTCATGAATTTTAAAAAATAGTACATAGTTTTTTAAAGTCTTAGAAATATTATTCGTATTTTTTTTTTATCAAATCTTTTTAGATATGTTATATTTTGTTAATCACATAAATATTTATTATGTCATTATGTATTATTTATTGTTTTTTTCTCATTGCTAACAAATATATTTATTCATTTAATCATGACATGTAATCTTAATTTAATTTATTCCTAAATGTATATGTGTAACTGGTACTCCCTCCGTCCCATAATTATTGTCCAATTTTACTAAAATTTAAGATTTTATTTTTAGTCAAACTTAATTATATTTTACCTTAAACAACCGGATATACCCCTACATAAGTAATTGTTTAACCACTCAGATTTTATGGGTAATGTTTTTTACTAAGGACAAATGTGTAACTTGATCCATAAAAAGTCAAATTGGACAATAATTTTGGGACAAAATTTTTTGGGCAAAGTGGACAATAATTATGGGACGGAGGGAGTACTAGTTATTCATTCACATACAAAATATGTACAAGTCATGTGTATATTTATATAGACATACGGGTTTTCAGTTCCCCAATGGTGGAGTGGGTGGCGGTGATGGGCTCCGATTCCCTGTCTATTCAGGCCTGCTTTCGTGAATGATACCAAATAGTTCCAGGCTTCTCAGCCTCCATCTGGAAAATTTTGGACTTTGCCAGCTTTTCTTTTTTGGCGCTTTCTGGCCCAGGTCAAACCGCAATGCCTCACTTGGGCCGAAGACTAAAAGTAAACAAAAAATAAAATAAAATAAAAACAATTATGAAATATCTAGAGAAGCAGTTTTTTTTAGTCTTTTTCATCAAATAATATATCCTCACTAATTAAAGGAGGACCATAAGCTAGGGTATTGATAGTAAAAATTGCTTTGTAATCCCTCCTCTTGACAATGAAGATTGTCTTTTTTTATTTAATGCCCATCACATGACCTTGGTAAAACGCGTCATTATTTGTAGTACAAATAATGGTTTATGAAATAAAAAATAATTTAGTCTTCACTCTAATCCAAAATGATTGTCCATTTAAATTGTCATTTTCCTAACCTAAAGTCAGAATCACAAATCTATAATCACCAGCTTGTTCAGTGACTCAAGTTAGCTGAACATATGCAAACCAAAAATAAAATCTTGTATCTTAGGAAAATTGGATAATAATTTTGAGATGGAGGGAGTATTTACTTTTAAGATTAGTGTTTTTTAGTTAGTGGTTCATTTCATTTATTCTACTGATGTAGTATGCTTGTTCGGGGCATTCCCTTGTTTTTTTTATAGTTGGGTATCTAAATCTGGTAGGTGAATTTGCATATGTTCAGCTAACTTGAGTCACTGAACAAGTTGGTGATTATAAATTTGTGATTCTGACTTTAGGTTAGAAAAATGACATTTTAAATGGACAATCATTTTGGATTGGAGTGAAGACTAAATTATTTTTTATTTCACAAACCATTATTTGTACTACGAATAATTGACGCATTTTACCAAGGTCATGTGATGGGCATTAAATAAAAAAAGACAATCTTCATTGTCAAGAGGAGGGATTACAAAGCTATTTTTACTATCAATACTCTAGCTTATGGTCCTCCTTTAATTAGTGAGGATATATTATTTGATGAAAAAGACTAATAAAAACTGCTTCTCTAGATATTTCATAATTGTTTTTATTTTATTTTATTTTTTGTTTATTTTTAGTCTTCAGCCCAAGTGAGGCATTGCGGTTTGACCTGGGCCAGAAAGCGCCAAAAGAAAAGTTGGCAAAGTCCAAAATTTTTCAGATGGAAGCTGAGAAGCCTGGAACTATTTGGTATCATTCACGAAAGCAGGCCTGAATAGACAGGAATCGGAGCCCATCACCGCCACCCACTCCACCGTTGGGAAATGAAAACCCGTATGTCTGTCCAAACTCCTCATCATCGTCTGGCGTCTGCCTGGCTCATCAAGCCTCCTCACCACCATCTGTCATTCTCTTTGAACATCGGAATAGCCATCGGATTTTTCCTCTTCGACCGGCGAAAATGGAAATTTCGGAAAAGGTGAAGAAATTGATCGATGACGAATTGAAGGATCTCGATGACTCGTCGGAAAAAATTTCCGAAGCTTTCACCTGCTGCGTTTGCCTGTAAATTTTTTCTTCTACACTTGCATATGGATTTTTTTTATTTTTATTTTTTTTAATTGTGAACTGCTTCGCCTTCCGTATATATGTTTGCAATAATTGTTATCTTTCTATATATATTTTTTCTGCAAAAGAATATTCTAGCGACTAGAAGCTGCTTATTCAGAATTCTGGAAGATATGATTTCACCGATCCTTGCACGCAAAGTATAATGTTTAGCTTGGCGTCGCCTTTTTTGTTACTTACGAATTAAATGTCTGTTTCCTTCTTTTACCGCTAAGAAATTCATTACGGATTAACGAAAAGATTGTAATCTGAACGACGATTGAAAAACCGTTGATTGTTTTTCCTGTTTTAAGCGAATAATTCAGATTATACACGGAAATTATCTAGTTGTTCTTTCCATGATTTCTGGAGCTTGTTATTGTCTAATGTTTAAGAAGAAAACAATGTGGCCTTTTTGTGTTAGTGATTTAGAATTGCTGTAAACCTTAATGGAAAATGGCTCGGGATTCAGAAGCTGGGAAGGGTTTAGTATGGGAGATTTTTATTTTCCCCCATCCGACCCTGCTGTTACTAAAGAACATGATGGATTGTTTGTGGAATATTAACTGCATGCTGTTCTGGATTGTTTGCGACATCCACTGAAATTATGCAAGGTGATGCAGGAGAAATACGGATTAGAGTGTAAGAAGTATTAGGGAATTTTAATTTAGGGAGGGTTTAGTCTTTAAGTCTTTTTAGATAATTTCCCTTTTTTTAAGTTTAGGGTTTCACTATAAATAGGGTGGTTGTACGTTTACAGAGAGTTAGTTTTTGATAATTGATTTAGAACTGCGAGTTCTCTTTCACGGCTGAGTGCCTGTGTTCTGGTTTTTATTGGTTTTTTTCTAAAAACCATTGCCTTTGTCATGGTGATCATGAATCAAAGTGGTGTTCCTTCTTTTCATGCTTCGGCCCGCATCACAACGACTGGTCAATTACTTGTTGCTGTTTCCAGTGTTTCATTATGTGTTTTCCATAGCTGATATGTACAAAATATTTGACTTGGATTTGTTCTTGCAGGGATCTTCTTTACAAGCCTATAGTGCTGGGTAATGTACTGCTCTCAAGTTGGACAGTTTTTCCTTTTTTTCCTTCCTCTTGGGCTTCTTCTCTAATGTTTGTTTGCAACATTGCAGCTTGCGGTCATGTTTCCTGTTTTTGGTGCGTGCACAAATCCATGAGTGGTTTGCGCGAGTCTCATTGTCCTATCTGTAGGAATCCCTACCATCACTTTCCGACTATTTGTCAGATGCTTCACTTCATTCTCCTCAAGATGTATCCTATTTCGTATAAGAGAAGAGAAATCCAAATCTCAGGTAAAGTTTGTTTTGTCTAGCTTGGAGTTCATTCAAGCAATTGTATTTTTAGCTGATATCTAGTCTTGATAAGGGAGGATAGTTACATTAGTTTGGCATTCGACATAAAATTGTCACATTTCGCCTATATTTTTTTCTCCCTAACAAAATTAATGTTGTTCTATCTCAGAATTTGAAAGAGAAGCCGACTGCTTCTCTCCACAATTGGAGGATCGTGTATGCAAAGGACAAACTGAGCAAGAAGCATGTCATGCCAATAATTCTCAAATGCGAGTGGATGATACTGAAGCAAGCAGTTTTGTTGTTGATCATGGTGATTTCCACCCGACAGTTGCTAATGGAACCTGCCAAACAATTACAGTTGATGATGCATTATGCACGTTTTGTAACCAACTCGTCTACCATCCAGTTGTACTCAATTGCGGACATGGTATGGATCATCATGATTACACCCTGCGAACTTGGTGGTTTTTAATGTTTGTCTTGATTTTGCAGTTGATATATGTATGTCTGACATTTAGTTTTATCTTACCTCACTGTCACTCCATTTCTCTTCGTGATATTGAACAGTTTTCTGTGAAAGCTGCACTCTAGTCCAGAAAAATGAGATGATCAAATGTGCGAAGTGTGAAATCGCACACCCTGGACGAATCCCAAAAGTCTGTTTGGAACTCGATAATTTTCTGGAGGAGCAATTTCCAACCGAGTATGCTCTAAGAAAAAGCTCTGTTCAGCTCAAACAGTCATGCGGCCAGCAAGAAAGTCCTAGCACATGTATGTTGATGTACTTCTTTCTATTTAAGTTTTCCCTTAAATTATTGTTGCCAGAAGTTCCTCTAGAACGCATATGTTGTTTTTATTTGACCCTAAATGCAAGATAGTAAGATGATGCTACAACCTTTAATGAAGGTGTTATCTAGTGCCCCCAAAAACTTCGATCAAATTGTCCATCTTGAGGAAGTATGAACATCCTTGTCTAATTGCAATTGGACATTATAGTTCAATAGGGCATAACTTTATTGAAGTCATGGAAAGTATTTACAGGTCCTCAGCCTCGCCACTGTTTTTTTTTTTTTTTCTTCTTTGTTTTTTTTTTTTTTTTTTTTTTTCCAACCTTCAGTCAGTCACCTACGTCAGCTTTGTTTCTTCCTGTCGATAATTAGAAATCTGAAGTCAAGATTACCGAAATTTTTTATTTTTATTTTTTTTCAAATCTGAAGTCAAGAAAGTAGCATGTAGCAGCTAGTTTTAATTTGTTTAGAGTATTGTTTAGTGCTTCTAGATCAACCAAATTGCTTTTGTCCTAATCAGCTTGTGTACATCCAATCATTGTTCTTTTTCTCTGTTTAACTTTCTTACTGTTAATTGGATATAGTGATTGTTAAGTTAGTTGGCCTATGCTGAGTATTTTGATTTGTGGCCTGATTTTCCATGCAAACACACTTTCAGGTTCAGCAGGCGATGCCAAAGAAAGTTCTCCTGTGTTGACTTCATCTGGAGGGCATCCTCTGTCATGGTGGGGTGATCACAAAGTCCACATCGCAGCAGGTTGTGATTCTTGTGGGGTATGTGTGTTCTTGCCTATTTCCTTGCAATAACGACCCTTTCATTGGTGAAACAATCATCTCTTTATCCCCAAAAATTGCAAACTTTTATTAATTTTGTGCCTCCACTTGATTTTTACAGTTTAGATGTATGGTTTATTCTAACGCGATGGTGAATCCTTTTCAGATGTTCCCAATTATTGGGGATAGATACAAATGCAAGGACTGTGTAGAGGCTATTGGCTTTGACCTGTGCGGAGATTGTTATAACACTCGCTCAAAGCTCCCTGGTCGCTTCAATCAGCAGCACACCCCAGAGCACCAATTCGAGTTAATGAGACCGAATTCTATACGCAACATAATGTGGAGGTTGCTAAGAGATGTTTCTTCAGCTCCTAGTTCAACTCCTGACACTCCAGAAAGTGGAGTAACTGTAGTTCCATCTTTGTCTGATGATGCACGGGAATCTGCAGAAAGTGGTTTTGTTACCCCCAGTGAGACTGGTGACACAGAGGAGGACCAGAGTAACGACCATGAGGAAGATTCCATGTGAAAGTTCAGCTGTTATCATTTTACTTCTCATCCATGCATTTCGCGTCGGCTTTGCCAGCTGATTCCTGGTTCTGCAAAAATGTTCATTCATATTGATATGGCTACTCTTCTCTTGAGTGTATAGTGGATGTTTTAGGTCGCGAGATCTGTTTCCCCACAGCAGCTGCTAAATTTCACAAAGGATAAAGCAGCATAATGCTCTTAGGATGCTTTTATCTGTGTGTTCTTTGCAAGATTACGGCTAATTTATGGGCTGATCATATCTGCAAGAAATGTCCTGTTACCGAGTACTGCACACCACTCTCTGCCCTTAATATGTGTCATGTACAATCTTATTGACCACTTGAGGGGCTCTGTACAGCAACTACATATAATCCTATGGTACTGCCATTTCCCCTACTTTCTTTTTTTCTTTTTTTCTTTTTCCCTGATGTTTAAAAAGAGATGATTTCGCCTATGGAAAAAGGCAAATGGCATTGGAGGAGGAGTAAGCTGCTCCTTTAGTCATTTTTTTTTCCCTGAGTGTTAAAATATCTAGTAATGTTCGTTAATGAGGTCAAGACAAGCTTCTGTTCTCTGTGCTTCATTCCAAATTTTGCAGGCGTAAAAAGAGCCTGAAAGTTGAAAAACAAAAAACTACTCCCTCCGTCCCACGAAAATAGTCCACATTGAGTTTTGAGTTTTGTACTATTTTTAGTACAAATTTAAAAACTCGATGTGGACTATTTGTTTGGGATGGAGGTAGTAGTATATAACTAAATTACCCTCTTTTTGGAAACATCTTACGGTTGTCAGATTTTTACTGATGGCTTTTGTTTTAGTGAAAAATCTGACTGATGGATGCTTTTAATTATGTTGGGGGGGTGGGGGGTAAACGGCGGGAGGACGTGAAAGTATTTTATGAGATGATCTGGTGATTCTGGTTAAATGTGGAAGGGAAAAGTCCGAGGGTACTCGTGGAAATCTGGGCGGGAATCATTGATTGGCTGAGTTTGAGAAACCTGACGTTGCCATCTGTACGGCTTGTGTTTCCTGTGTTTTCCCGTAGCCGAAAACATTAGTATAATAATTTTATTTTACTTTACTTATTTTTATTTTTTTTCGCTGGTAAAAAGTTAGCATATTATATTATTATTATACTTATATAATACAAAAAAGTGTGAAAAGAAAACCTGATTAGGAGCAACAGACGTCATTGTCACTGTCACCAATAATCCCAATTATTGTCCTTAAATTGTTATTTTAAGAAAATTTTGTCATCTACAGGCTACTAAAATATGGTTTTCTGAAGATTCCCCTTTGGTATTTTGCTAAATAATTGAGACGTGTTTCCTTCCTTTTGGTTTTTGGGTTCTAACAAAGCCGTTTGGACCTTTAATAATCCCACTAAGTTCCTAACACCCAGTTGTTGTCAATTGTCATTCCCATCCATGGTTGATTACTGTGGTTCTAGCAATGAATGGTTCAAGAGGACTGGAAACGGGAGGAGGAAGACAATGGCTTGTGAGTTTTGTAGTTGCTGTAATATTTCAGGTTTTGTTTTCCCAAAATATTTTGAACGTTTAATAAAACATCTTTTTGACTTAGAAGATAGTGAATGAGAAAGAATTGTGATCACTGCGTCAAGTTTCGAACGGTTGTGGGAACAATCCCATACATAGATATACAATCTTCTGATTCCAATTTATTTTTGCTCTTCATGAATTGAACGCGAGAGAGAGAGAGAGAGAGAGTAATATACTTTGAATCTGTTAGTTCAACAAAAGTAGCAGCAGGCCCTTTTTAGAAAAATTTTATAGTCATCTAATCAAATTTCAGAGTTGTAATTAACCAAATAATAATGGTTCGTAGCACCGCATATAGACCAAATGCTAGCTAGATAGAAACCTTAAACCAAAGAATGTGGTATATTATAGGTTTGCAGCATAATAGCTAACTACCAATCATGTCGGTGTATTGGCTGGTTTTATTCCAGTTTAGACCAGTGATATTTGTGTAGGGTGTGAAAGTGTAATTTGAGGGAGTAGCAACAGTTGCCCGCCGGGGTGGTATAGCTTTTGGCGGGAATCATTGAGAAAGGAGAAAAAGATTCTTTTTTATTGGGTTCTGAAATTCAGATACTAGCAAAATAACAACAGTACTGTGCCAATGTAGAATTATACTACTACTACTACTACTACATATAGTTTATATTCTACTTCCTCCGTTCCAAAATAAGTGTCGTTTTAGCAAAATAGAGAAATTTCAAAATAAGTGTCGTTCTCACATTTCAATGCACTTTTTGTCCAAAATTTCTAAAATTACCCTCGAATGAATTAATACTATTGGTGGATATTTTTTTAATGGGGTTGGTTGAGGATATTGAAGTAATTTTATTACCTTATTTGAGAGTTTCTTAAACTATGTACAAAGTGTAGAATGACACTTATTTTAGAATGGATGGAGTATATAATAATTTATCGGGGTTACTATTCTCTGCAGGTGGATTTGGGTGATCACTCGTTCATTTATGAATGTGAGCCCTTAAAACTTAGATTAATGTGTAAAAAAAGCCCGAATTTAAGGAACCAAAGTGGGAAAAATTAATAATAATGGACTTAGGAGTTAGGTGTGATTTCTGTAGCAGCCCAATGACTGTGATTATAAAAATGGGAGAAAAGGTTGTAGTAACTTCATCGATAACAAAGAACGAGAATGCAAAAAAAAAAAAAAAAAAAGCCAAGTTAGTTTTAGTTAATTTTTAGATACAATATATAGTATCTGCCTTGGAACTTTGTAACATGTAATTTATCTTCGTTGAAACTAACCAAATTTAAAAGCTCATGAGTTACATATGTATTGTTGAAAGTTGAAACCATCTTTTTCAAGGGAGATATACCAATTGCAAGTTTGAACTACATCCTAAAATCATTAACAAGTTTAATTAACCACTAAACATTTTAGTAATTCACTAAGAGGCTTACTAGTTACTAGTAGTTTGTAGCACTAGTTACTAGATATTGTACATTGTTGTGAAGAATCTATATATTGACTTGTTAAATATAACTATAGGACGAACTTTGAAGAGAACCCTATTAAATAGAGAGTCAAACAGGTCAACTAAAATAATTACTCCTGCTTGATAGACATAAAAGGCCATGCCCAATTGCCCATGATGATGAAGATTGAAGACTTTGTTGTTTAGGAGAAAGGGGATGGATTGAGGAGAAAAGGGGTGTAATTAGTCAAACGATTCTTAAATGAGGAGGAGAAAGGAAAAGGTACTTACTCTATAATAAATTAACACGTTCGGGTTTTTGTGTTTGGATTCAAAAAGGGCACACGAGTGGGGAGGAAATAAGTCCATGATTAATCGATGCCATGGTTGCCTTGAAAAAGTAGTACAAGTAACTTGAAGAGAATCACTCATTCTTCTATGTGTGTGTGGGAAGAAAGAATCCAATGAACAATTTGAAACCCAAAAAAAAACCCTGTTTGGGAGTTATGAATATCATGCACACACACAAAAGTCTTCAGTTTCTCTTTTCACAAGAAATCCCTTCTTCCTTGATTCCTTCTGTATGTACTCTTTCTACTCTGTATGATGTTAGACTAATAGTTACAGAGTTTGTCGCTCAACTATTAGGAGCAAAACATCTCATGACGTTTTTCCATTACAACGAACATTAATTTGTGTTCGTGAAACTAATTTTGCAATTTATTATTTGATGGGATTAATTAAAAGTATCCAGAACGAATTGAGTGACAAGACAAATTGAGCTGCAAGTGAGAAGATTCAAAAAATTATTATAACCAGTACTACTATAATTATATCATGATGTTATTAGAGCGACAAACTCTTAAAATTATAATTATATCATGATGTCATTGAAGTAATTAATTCTCGAAATATAAAAGTTTAATAATTCATCATCTCTACCCAAAAAAAAAAGGAAAATATTTAGTACCCACAATAAAAAAAAAAGTTACGATTCTATTCTCATCAATGGTAAAGTAGTTTTTACCCAATGATATATAGAGTTCCTGAAATTGCTTAAACGAGAAGGTGTGATTTATATATTTGGAAAAAAAAAAAAAGAGGGTGTCATTATCAAAATTCAATAATCAAACCGACAGAAACTTAAAAGAAATTGCTCGTGCGTTTGACTTTTGCCTGCCCAGTTTGTCAGTAAATTTTCTTTTTTTCTTTTTTTTTTTTTAACTTTTTCCTTCCTCTATGCTGACTAGCATTGTCCGTCGCGGTTAAGTTTTGACAGAAGAGGAGTACGATATGAGTTACTGTTTACCTTGGATTCTCCTCATTGAGTTGATTGGAGTCATCATCATTCAATGCCACCCCTTTCTTCAAATATATTAAACAAAAACAAATTTGATAAAGTCTCTCTTAACTTGTGATGATAATTAAGAATCTGATTAGACACCCCGCATTACGCCCCCCCGCCCTTGGGTCCCACTCTTCCATTTTGGCGCCATTTTCTGCTACTACTACTATTTTGTAATGGTGAAAATACCTTTTTCTTTTTTTTTTCTCATCTACAACTCTTTTTATTTTATTTTTTTTAAAGATTAACATAAATTGTTAAAAAGTATGATATAGCCGACTTATCTGAAAGATTTATTTTTGTTTTTTGTTTTATATTTCGTATTCTAATATTTTATACCTTTTTTTAACATTTCAGCCTTCTTTTTTTATGTTATAATGTGAAACTCAAATTAAAACAAAAACTGATGTAATGGACTTTCAAGCATATCTTTTTGATAGAATATTCTATCTAATCTCTACCTTATAGTGGTTGTCTTTTAGCCCTTTAAATATGAGGCAAATAAGAAATACATTTTACTTTTAAAAAGAAAAAGAAAATTATTCAGCTTGTAATTGCGATATTTCTCCCTTTGACAATCATCAAACGGATTCAAACTTACCCATTTGTACACAGTACTCCCTCCGTCCCATAATTATTGTCCACTTTTACTAAAATGAAAAATTTTATTTTTGGTCAAACTTAACTATATTTTACCTTAAACAACCGGATATACCCCTATATAAGTAATTGTTTAACCACTAAGATTTTATAGATAATGTTTTTTACTAAGGACAAATGTGTAACTTGATCCATAAAAAGTCAAATTGGATAATAATTTTGGGACAAAATTTTTTGGGCAAAGTGGACAATAATTATGGGACGGAGGGAGTACTACACTACACGCATTCCTTCATTTCTTTTTGTGCTTTATTTCTTTACTACTACCTCCGTTCCTATTTATAAGAGATTTTGGATATACTTTTTTTTTATTCTTTTTTATAAGAAGTTTTTATATTTTCAAGAAAACATTTAATGACTTTTTTCCTCTCTTTATCCTCATAACTGATTCATTCAAAATTAATTTAACCACTTCATTAATATTATCAAGGACAATTTGAAGCATTTACAATATTTTTTTATACAAAACACTAAATTTTGTTAGTTTTATTAGTTTATGTAAAGTTAGTTAACTCCATCTTATAATTAGGAATGGAGATAGTAATTCTTTTTGGGAAATAAACTTGGAAGATTTATTAGACTTTTGATAGAGCATTTATTGCCCTTAATCTTATTGGTTTAACATTTATTATGTCTATATGGTTTCATTTCAGGCGTGACATATAATACGGTTATATGAAAGTTACAAATTGTAATAGAACTCCATGGAAGGGAACATATTTCACGAGCTTTGACTACTTTTTTTTTTTTTTTTTGCCCTTTCTCTTTTGTTAATCGCAGACTTTAATCACACATAAAAAGTCCACTTCAGCTTCAAAGGAGACGGAAAAAGAATACATTAATACACATACGCGCACAATGAGATTTATTTGGGGGTTCAACGATTTTATGTCATGATTAGCGTTAGCGACTAAAAATTGGAGGCAATAAGGACAAGAATAAAAAAATTGTGTACATTCGAATAATTTCCTTCGTCTCATAAAAATAATTTATCTTATAATTATTTTTTATAATAATTCACAAACTGTAATGTTAGATTATTTTGAGCCGGTGAATAGAGTATTTGATAAAAGAATACTTATAATTTTTAATATGACGACTATAGATGATAGTAAAAGCGTAAATGAAAGTAAATTACTCTTTATTTCATTTAAAACTCCAAGTAAAATCATATTCCTTCGATCTCATAGTCGATTTATAATATCACTTGTACAATTATGAATTAATAAAAATTTATTTAATTTCACAAAATGAACAAATTGCAAAGGGTTGGATGGGAACATTATTAATTCATTTTTGTTGTCCTTGGAAATGATACCAAAAAAAAAAGATACGTTTGGTAATAAGCTCACCAAGAACGGAACGGACCTCAAAGCTTCATTGGGGCACTCACCTTTTTCCAATAGCCAATCCCTAAACTCCATTTTTCCCCAAATTCCCAAGTCCCCAAACACGCCCTTAATTATAACCTGATTTTTTCCCCTTAATAAAAAGGATCTCCTAATTTCCCCCGCCCTTTTTCATTTCTCTCTCCCCTTTCTTTTTACCCCTTCAGCCGTTTCCCCTTTTCCCTTCCCTTCTCCCTCCATGAAACCTGCTTTTTGAATTGGTAGTTTTTTTTTTTTTTTTTTAACAGAAAACAAAAATGGGGAAATACATGAGGAAATCTAAACTCTCAGATGAAGTTGCCGTGATGGAAGTTTCACAGACTCTGGGTGTCCGTACCCGGGCTAAAACTTTAGCCCTCCAACGCCTTCAATCCAATCTCTCTGATTCTGACCCGTCTTGTTACCTTCAACTCCGCTCCCGGCGGCTTGTGAAAGCCTTGAATTTGAAGTCAGAGTGTAATAAATTTAATTTCGGTGGAGGGAATTGTTTGGAAAGTTCCCAAATTAAGGATGATCCCAAAACGAGTTCTGTTGTCAGAGGGACAGATTCTGTGAATTCGGGCCGGAGTTCTTCGGGCCCGATCACCCCGATAGAGAAAGAAAGTGGTTGTTCTGCCGGCCGGGTGGCCGATAAAACCAGGGTTGAGTGTGATTTGGGTGTGGAAGCTTCTTTTGGAGAAAATAATTTGGATTTTGAACCCAGAGAGAGGTAATTTCTCTCTTGATTTTTTTTTTCTTTTTAACCTTTTGTTTTCCTAATAAGTTTACATGTTGATGTTGAATTCAAAAACTGCGTGAATTTCTGGTTTCATTTTCTGTTTTACTTAAAATTGTAAGGTTTTTTGTATGCTTTTGTTTATGGGGCTTGAAGGTCAAAAAGGTGATGATCATTTGACGTTTCGGGAGATTGAGTGGGAAAGGCAAAGGGGATATAGTGAACAAAGGATTTTGTACACCCTATGCATTTCACTTTCTCTTTGTTTTTGTTGTTTTTCCTTTGGTACTTTATTGAGAAAAGGGGAAAATTTTGGGGCTTTAGGATTTGTTCCTTTTGTTTCAATTGAAAGAGGCCTTTGAGAAAACTTTCGCTTTCATTTTGATGGGGAAAAAGGATTTCTTTTTTATGGGACTGGTTCTTTTCATTTGCTACATTTTTATTCTTTTTTTGGGCCTCAGTCTTATTCATTTTCTTTCAATGGCATTGGATTGCATGCGTGAAATATTTTATTCTGGAGTCATTTTCAGCTGAACAAACTGAGCAATATAGTCCGTCAATCTTTCACTAAATTTGGCTGCATCCTTGGAAACATTTGATTTTATCCTCCACTTTTGCAGACACTCCTCTCCATTATTCTCTAAGTTTAAAAATAGTTTATCCCAGAAATTAGGATTTATTGTTTTGAGGGAATTAATATTTCTCATTCAAAATGTCATAAAAGTTCACCTTTTAGTCCTCTCTTCCGTTTTTCCAGTTCTCATTCAGATTGCTTTGTTAGAATGTAACTACCAGTGGGTGTAGGTATAGTTTTTGCTGGTTGTGCATTCACTTTCTCTTTGCAGCAATGCTTGCCCCACATGGTTACAGTGGGACAAGGCTTTAGCCTTCTAGACTCAAGACTCAAGAGCCTTTGTTTTTAAATGTTCTGGGACTCATTTTCTCTAACTGTTCAACTGAAATGTAATGAAAAGAACCAGACAAGATAATGTGGTGGTGGTATAGTATCCCGCAATTTTTTTTTGGGGACATTTTGAAAATGGGGATGTTGTATTGCGACAAATCTGTATGTTGAACCTTGCATTGACAGAGGAAATAGCTTTATAGTTCTTGAAAAGTTTGGTTGAAATTGTTGAATGACTAGATATCAAACTTTGGACTCAAAGCAAACAAACAGGGAAGCTGATGCTTGTAGTTTTGAAGTGATTTAACCTTGTAATTCTGGGACCAAAGAAAGCTATTTTTGCGGTGTCATCAGTTGCAGCACGCATTGTTGTACTAAAATTCATATTGGCATTCATTTTCGTGGGACAGTGGGACAATGTTATAATATCTGATTCTTTTCTTTCGTCCATGAAGAAAGCAACTATCTTGGCAATGATCTCTTGCTTCCATCTTATAGGGAAAGATACTATGAAAGAAGATGATTTAGCTGTGAAGCTGTGACCCGTGTGTATACAATTTTCTGTGCATATATATTACAGGACTACCTGCTAAAGTTTCTTGTACAACTCTAATTGGCAAGAACTGCATGCTATCTCAGTGTATTAAATTGCTAGGTGGTAGTTGGTGGAAGATGTTTCCATTTGTTTGGTGACTTCTTTGAATGTCAATGTACAGCAATGTGCTATAAGTTGTCCGCTGGGCCCATTTTTTCTGCTGTAAGATCTGCTTGTAACCTAAGTTTTTTGCAGTTAATTAGTAATATGAATTGTTTCTTCTCTGCCTTTTCAGGAGCACCAGGGAAAGTACACCTTGTAGCTTGATAAGGGATGCGGATATCACCACCCCAGGGTCTTCTACAAGGCGAACGACCGAAAGTGCCGCGGATGGAACCAGCCGAAGTGCACTTGTCACAAATGCGCCTTCAACAGCTGAGATAGAGGCATTCTTTGCCCGTATAGAGCAGCAACAGCAGCGGCAATTCATTGACAAGTGCTTTACTTGAACTTAACTATGATTCAATACCATTTCTCTTCTCTATAGACCTGAATAGATGTAAAAAAAATCTTAGATAATTTCTACCATCCTTCTAACGATCATCCTTTCTGCTTCTGCAGGTATAACTTTGATATCGCTAACGACGTGCCTTTAACTGGTCGTTATGAATGGGTGCGAGTAAACAACTAATAAAATCAGAAGAACTCCTGTTTTTGATGGAGTAATAGCTAATTGCCTGCAGATTTTCGATTGATACCATGGTGAATGATTTGGATGAAATAGGTTGATTCACTCCCTAGTTTTGACTGGAGTGAGTATAAGTATATTTGTGAGTTAGATACAACATAAAGCATGCTAATGGTTTATGGCTAACCACTAGCAGTGGCTAGTATTTTAGTACTAATAGATTAGAAGTACTGGAAAATCTAATTTGCTTGATCTTCATAGTTCTCCCTTGAATGCAAAAGAGCTTTGGTACTTGTTTTCTCTTTTGAATTTTACTGAATAGCCCTGTGATTTTGTGCGTCCGCTCTATTATTAATTTTGTAAAAGATAAATATATTACGTACTTGGTGTTCGAGATTACGGTCTTAAATAATTTGGATGAATTATGTTTGATAGGAGATTAATTTGGAGTCGTGTGTTTAGGGACAATCTTTTTTTAGCTTTTATCATCAGGTACAGAGGCTTACTGTGATCCGTACGGTTGTAGAGCCTGCAAATTCTCAAGTGTCCAAATCAAATTAGCAGAAGAATAATCAAAGTAGGCAGCTTTTTCCGGAATACAGTCCTTATTAAAATACCAAAAAGTTGAAAGCTATGCTAAAGCTACGTTGATTATTTACTGTTTTAAGTACCTTCATATTAATGTGTTAAAAAGTACTTTTGCCAATGCCATTCCACTTCAAGCAGCATAAATAACTAACTACTCTAACCAACTCCATTCCATTTACAGCAGTAGATAGTAAACTCTGTTGGTAAATAAATTTCACTCAATTTTCCAATTGTTAAAGCAACTGTTCTGCTTTTAATCCCGTTTATGTAGAGTTAGTACGGACTACGGAGTTTGAACATGGTACTAATCTTTGTGTTGGGGAACAAGCAACACAAACAATGATAAGTAAGAATTGTAGTAGAGATTCTAGGATTGGTGAATGGATGATTCTTCAGTGATTATCTAATGACTTATCATCATTTACTCCTTAAGTAGTGAACAAACCGAATTCCCGCCTTACATTAATTCTTCAAAAATGTAATTATCACAATTATTATTAAGCAATAAAATTTGCGTGTATTATTATCCAAAAATGATAGATGGTACTGTACGTCTGTAACACCGTACAAGGACCTTCCCAGATTACGATTAACGTTAACGTGATAAATGATAAACCCCCCAAAAACTGGAGAAAAAGAAATGAAGAAACGGAACGGGAAGGGCCGGAGGCTGTAATTATAAAAATTTGGGGGCACTTAAAAACAGTAATTCCCAATTTTAACCCCAAACGGCCCAACCCTAAAACCCCCATTTATAAACAAATTAAAGCCACCCCCTTTTTGCCTCCCTTTTCATTTTCCCTCCTCTCTTCTCTCTTTCTCTCTCTGTGTCATTTCTTCCTCTGCCTCCATTTCCCTCCCTTCTTCCTCCTCCATCCACCGCCCCTTCCTCCGCCGTCCTCCGCCGTCGATTCTCTCCTCCGAACCTACAATTTCTCATTTCCCGGATGAAACCCCGGTGTTTTCCTTAGTTTTTTTTTTCTTTTTATTTGTCTTTTTAAGGACAAAGTTGGTGAGGTGTATTAGAGGAGTCTGGCTGAAGAAGAATCAAGATGGGGAAATACATGCGGAAGGCGAAAATCTCTGCTGACGTGGCGGTGATGGAGGTTTCTCAAGCCACCCTTGGTGTCCGGACGCGTGCAAGGACTTTAGCTCTGCAACGCCTTCAATCGTCTTCTACTCCTCCTCCACCATCGCCGGCTTCCCTCAACGGTTCTGATTCCTCTTGTTACCTTCAGCTCCGTTCGCGCCGGTTGGAGAAGCCTTCTAATTTAAAGCCGAGAGCCGAGAAACCCCCCTCCTCTCGAAATGATTCTGCCCAATTGGAATCGGGAATAAATTCTAACCCTAGGTCTGATTCCAAGGTCGGGGTGAGTGATTCTTTTGGAAATTCGGGCTCAATTACCCGACCCAACAAGGGAGATGGCTGCTTTGGGAGCAGATTAGTTGATGAAGTAAATCAGGACTATGATTTTGGTGTTGAGGCTTCTTTTGGGGAAAACAGTTTGGGTCTTGATAACAGAGAAAGGTAATCTCGCCCATAAAATTCCCATGACTTCCATTATTTTAATTTTTTTGTTGGTGAAGGAAAATTTTCCCCCTGTTATTGCATGTAAAATTGTTTGATTAAATTTTTGTTCTTTGGTCTCGGAAATCTTTCGGTTTAAAACTTTGGGAGGAGGAGGAAAGGTGGTAATTTTGAGAGGGATTTTGTCTCAGTAAACCTTTTTTTTTGAGTAATTTTTCTTTTGTGCAATTAAAAAGGAATTATTCTTCGTAAATAAAAAGTGTGTTTTTCAGAGAAAGGAGAAGTTTGTCAGGGGTTTCCTTGGTATAAGAAAGGGTTTAAGTATTTCCTGGCGTTATCTGTGTTTTCTTAAGCATTATTTTAAGTGGAGGATGCTTCTTTCTTCAGCATATGCATAAATTTCTCGATTGCAGGCCTTTAATTTGCCTGATTTTCAATTAAAAATCTCAATCCTTTTGAAGTTTAGTAGTGTTTTTTCTGTTTTTTAGTTGGCCTTAAATTTCAAATTTGGGGATGTCTCTTGTTCTTCATTAGTATCTGCAGAAATGTGCTTTCTTTTAGTTGTGTTGATGCTAAATTGTGAATCCTGTTATGAATCTCAATAAATTTAGCTTTCTGTCTATCTGAACAGATGTGTGTAATTAATGGGTCTACAATTTCTGTCTCTAGATGCTTTCAGGGCAAGGTTTGTCGCAAGCAATCCACCAAGTTTATATGTGGTGGGATAAGTTTGAACTTTTTGGTTTGTAGCTTATAACATATTCAAGTTTAATGGTGTTCTATCTTCTGATATGTGGCAAAAGGAACAGTGTGCTCCTAAAATTGTCCATACAGACCAAAATACAAGTTACTTTGGTGATTCAGTGGCTCGGGGCCTGAATTTAATTGGACTCTTATGCTAGAGTAGCCCTTTATATTTTAACCCCTTGTAGGCATCAATGTTAATGGGACCATGGTTGATATAAAGGTGCTTCATTTCAGAAAAGTAGGGACAGGAATTGTTGTATGCTTTCATCGTCGGAGAACAGAAACTAGGATAATTGGATTTATATCATGAATGTTCGTGATCTTATTTCCCATAAACTCGAGAATGGTTTTACATGTTTCTGTGAAAAATGGTATGCTGATGAATGTTGCTACTTTTTGCAGGAGCACCCGTGAAAGTACTCCATGCAGCTTGATAAGGGATGTTGATGTTGCCACTCCTGGATCTTCTACAAGGCCGAAGACAGTCAGGGCGGAGAATAGAAGAAGCCAGAGTGCAATTTTGGAAAATATTCCTTCAACAGCTGAGATTGAGGAATTCTTTGCCCGTGCAGATCAGCAGCAGCAGCGACAGTTCATAGAGAGGTAATATGCTGAAACCTTTTCACAGCCCATAGAAGCTATGTTGTGTACCAGAGTTCACGCGTTATACGTTACTTACAAGTCTAATAATTTTGCAGGTACAACTTTGACATTGTTAATGACGTGCCCCTCCCTGGAAGATATGAGTGGGTGAAAGTTCAACCCTGAGAGCCGGATGCATATGATATTCCCCTGCCTTCAGTTTTAGACGCCAGGAACTAATTTGATATTAGTTTAGAACATTAGTTGTTTCAGAAAGAATAGAGCCTCCGTAGATGTGTAATTTAGTGATCTGTAACATAAGTTAGCTAGTGGATCTCATGACTAACAGTTGGTTTATTCGGGAGAAAGTGTAACTGTTAGCTCTCAGATAGTTTCTTCGAAATGCAAAGATGATTTTACTTCCAAAACCTAATAGGAATGTTTTCCTTTCAGTACCATTCGCGCTTTGTCTAATTGCATTTTGTTGTCTTGTTGGAACGATTAGAAGCCCACTTCCGTCCTAATCCTGCTAAAACCTTAGTTCCATTTGGAATCCGATTTTTGACCACTCTGTTAAGATGACTAGTGACACAAAGCAAAAAGAGGATCTTTTAAGCTTTTGCATATTCCAAGTACATTATCATGACATACTGATGAATCCAAATTAGTGCGTGAGTTTGTACTGAATTTTAAGAAGTCCAGGGCGTCCCCTTTCAAACTTGAAAAGGGCAGAGAAATCATGAGGTGCTGAAGTGAAGTAAATGCCTGCATGATAGTGAGTAGTATAACTGAGTATAAAAACTACTGTTCTTTTCCCCTTCCATTTTTCTATAGTCTCAGCAAAAACCTAAAAGCAGAGACTATTGAGGTGCAGGGCCGCAGAGGGTGGGGGCCGGGGGCTGAGTGAAGGCCGGAATTCCACTGTGCATGTTAAAAGCCAGGGCCGTACATTTTCATCAGTAGTAACTAGTAAGTAGTAATAAGTAGCAATGAAGAAGATTTATTACTGCCTATTACTGGCTGCATTTAAATCAGTGAGGATCGGCAAAGTTACTCTCACGGTTTCTTCTCTTTCTTCTTTGGACTGATCATCTAGTGAAGGGATTAATAATGAATAAGGAAAGAGAGAGGATCCAATTCTCAACAATGCATCGAGGTTAAAAATTAAAAATAGGGGGCTTCAGGTACTGATAGTGTGTCAGAACTTTCAATATGTCAGTTCAGTGGGCAGAGAGGCTAGCCATGGAGTTTGTGACAAAATAAAATAAAAAAAGCAAAAAACTTTACAAATTATTATTATAGATTTGTCCATATTCAATCCTCCTGAGTCATGAGCTTCTTCTTTACTGAAAGCTGCCCCCAGTATACACATTTATGTAGTCTCCTGCATTAAATATGGTTATATTTCGAGGCCACAATTTACATATACTAGTACTATACTGTGGTAAAAAATGAGTTTATTAGTAGTAGTGTATAGTGTAGAGTTCACATGTGACATGATCCAACTGATTCCGACAGTGGGTTTTTTGAGGTCTTACCTTTATCCTGTAAGTTTGTGAATCTGACTAATTTTGACTAATGTGTATGTAATGCCATTGCCATCTCTATCTCTCTATCTTATATGACTGTGATGAGAGCGATCTTACACAACCACAATTGAACTGGATTTCGTGATGTGCACAACTCTCTTTTGGTTTGGCTTTATTTTACTATTTTTGACCTTTTCATCTTTACTCTTTTAGTGGATATGGGATCAGGCCTCACAAATATATATATATATATATATGTTTTGTTGGAGCAATTCCAAAAGTTATTAATTGCACCCCCCGCACTACTATAATATACACATATATAATAATGTCATCATACTGTAATGGAAGAGGAGAGACATTATGTCAACAATACAAATTGATTCCCCCCACTTGACCTTTTTCTTTGGTTGTCAGTCTTTGTTTGTACTAAAACGTGGATCAAAATGCTTCTACATTTTATTATGGCTTATTTCTAATTTGTGTAAGATTTTGATTGGATGAGAAGCAAGCAAGAAGAGAGTCCGGGTGACACAGATGAGTGGTAATTTACCTAAAGTATGGGATTGAAATTATGAAACTACAGTTTACTGTTTCTAAGGAACCCAACACCACCATAACTTGGAGGAAATGTTAATGTGTGGAGTAATTGTTTTCACTTTTCAGGATAGAAAAAGGGCCAAGGAAACTGCCAATTTTGGGTAAATGTTGTTGGCGAATGGTGGAGACAGAAGCAGGGACATCTTATCTTGTTTTCATCTCCCTGTTTTCCATACTTTTTTGACTAATCTGCAACATCCATTTCAAAAGGCCTGTTTTGTATGACCTAATTTAGCTTACTCTCTATGCTCATGCCAATATTCGAACCGCGATCCTAGTTTATGCGTTCGAGTACATTTACCATCCGAACCAAGTGTTTGTAAGTAAAAACTGTGCCTTGTGATGATGCCCTAGAAAGGGATGGGCCGAATGTGCATTTATGGTCTGATCAATGAAATGAGGACCATATTTTGCTTCATCGGTTGAACTTAGTTTTTCTAATGACCTGTGCACAACAGCGAGGAATTGGTCAATCGTGGTATTAAAATATCTGTGATTTGTGAAAGACTTTGAAGTCCAGGTTGCGTGATTGCTTTGTTTGAGACAAAATGGTAGATTTACGAATCAATTGAATCAATGAGGCCGAGGAATCTGGCAATCCTTTCAATTCAAGGCGTGAGATTATAGTGTACGAACCCATCAAGTGAAGTAATCATTCTTCTATTGTCTGAAGGGTTTTCCCAGGTTCCTCTCCACCTGACTTCTCAGCAATTTATTTGACCGTGAACATTGTAGGAATGGCTGATTGTTCGTACTACGTTTGTACTAACATCAACATTACTATCAATCGAAGTCTTTTGTCCCAACTCCTGAATGAACCGCAACCAGTTAGGAAGAAACAAATAGTCGGCAGGTTGCAAACCCGCGGAGCTAGGGGGACAGAGGAGTGCGGTCGCACTTGCTCAATTTTTTTAGTTAGAAGTGATGTACTAAATTTTTAATAGAAAAATATACATTTTATAATTTTCACACCCTCTACATTAATTTCCTAGATCATTAGTATTTTTTTTTTCTAAATTTTGCACCCCTATTTGGATTTCCTGTCCTGCCTCCGCCAACTTACCACGGGTGGAAATCATGTTTTCGCGACACGAAACTAACACGTTTGTATAAGCCCTGAATTTTCAATGAATGATTGCTCATGAAATTAACCACTATTCTTTGTATCATGAGTGTACATTGTTTTGAGTTAAATTCAGGAATGAATAACAAATTCACATCCTAGTTACAGTATCACTGTTCTTAACTTACTCAAGCCTACTCCACGACAGCTATAAACATCTTGATCTGACCATTGTACAATGAGAGGGTAGAGCAGCAGCAAAATTTAGCAACTGGAAATTAAGAGTGAATCAGGGGTGAAAAAGTTAAAAAAAAAAAAAAAAAAACACAAGAATCACCCATAATTTAGCTATGTGAGATGTGACTTGGGTGACTGCAGTTTCAGTGGGCTTCCCATGTGTTTCTGTAAAAACCTGTAACAGCGCTATGGTGTCAAGATTATGATGAGGGAAGAATCTTCTTTACTTTTCTTGACTTGATCTTGGATTCTCACCATCCTATCTTCTGCTCTTCTTGATAACTTTTGGGTGTTGCTAAACTCAGCATGAATTTACTTCGCGTAGTTTCTAAAAAGACTAAAATATCCTATGAAATTGCATAAAGTAAAATTAAGTTGCACGAAATAAAATCAAACTGCACAAAGTAAAATCAAGCTACAGGAAACAAAATCAAGACATATAAATGACATAAAAAAAGCACGATCACTAATTAACCAAAAAAAACACGATCACCAATCAGTAATCATGCCAAATTCATAAAATTTCACGCAAATTATTTCTCCTTGTAAAAAAAATCCGTCAGAAAATAACAATAGTGATCACACCAATAAAAAAAGTAAACTTCACAAAAAAAATTACATGTTGAGAAACCAATGTCTTATTTTATCTTGTTTTTTCGTGTTATTTAATTTTCCGCCATTGCAAACCATCAAGTATCAATAATTTTTTGACAATATAATGAAAGAACTCGTAAGAAGTTATAAAAAAATGATCGTGCAAAAAAATTTAGAAGAGTCTAAGGTTCAGGGGTATTTTAGTCTATTATACAAGTTGCGCGACGCAACCCACTAACTTTTTTACTACTTGTTGTTTGGACTCTTATTGTCCTTCTGCTACTTGTAATTCTCACTGGTCATCAAGCAATGGAGAGAAAGCAAAATTCAGAAACTTTTTCTACCATTGGAATCCTCTGTAATAAACATCCATGGGATATAAAGTTAAATTACAACGAATGATACACCACCGAAAAATCATCTAAGGTCCTACCAGCCTATGAGCCTAGAAAGTACAGTAAGTAATACAGTGAAGACCCAGTATACAGAAGAAATTTGTTGCCTTTTGTGGTGGAAAGGGAGATAATTATACACTCTGGCCAAGATTGCTGGGCAGTTAACTTCTGTCTGCAAAATAAGGCCAATCACAGTTCTCAGAAGCCCGAAAAGCATTTAAACATCAATCTCATTTAATCAGGATGTCTAAGTTTCACATTAGCGCAAAAGCTGAGGAGTTTGTTTTAGAATACAGACATTATCACTCAGATACTGTTGTTAGGTATACTCTCCTAACATGCAATCCTTTAAAATTTACAGACACAATTCTTTCTTAGACATGGGAATCCTTGATATCTCAAATTATACTTCACAACTTCACAACTAAAAGATGTCAATGAGAATGATCATGATTCCCTTCAGGGTTTCACTATTTGCAATGAGATTTTTGGATATTGATGAAACAGAATCCCATCGATCTTTAATTAGGACCTTATCTCAGTGTTCAGTGAATACAAGAGTAAATCTCACCTGTTTCTTGTGTGCTACATTCAGTCAGATTTCAGTTGGCTGTGGTGAAGCTGACCCACCATGAAGAGTAATCGGCTTTGCCTCGGACATTTCTACCTCAACTGCATTTGTTCCGGTTTGAGTTTTATTCTCGGCACTCATTTCCTTGAGTTTAGCTAATCTTACAGCATGCAGCTCATATCTGGTAATAACCATAAAAACTACATAACTTAAGCGGACGGAGAAAAGGATACTAGTGTAAGGAGGTGCTGTAATGGGAACTTGGGAGGAAATTATCGCCTTTACAGGAACCAAAGAGTACTGGGCTTCTCAAGCAAAAAATCAAGTGTTCATGTATATTTCCAGGAAGCTCAAAGGGAGGAGGATCCCAAAAACTCCCCATCCTTAACCGAGCCAAAAAAAAAAGGAGACTAAACATGAATGAGTGCAAGCTTTCTTCTTTTGCAGGTGCCATAATTTCATATTGATTTTATCTTTTAAGCAGGACAGCGACATTCATAGTTGATATAGAATCTCATAATCTTCAGGTAGCTCAGAAAAGGCTAGGTATTAATCAACCAGGTATTTGAGTTCCAAGAAGTTTTACGGTGCACAAGGAGCAAGCCTAGGTTAAAGCTCTGGTCTGGCAGTGGGATGAGAAGAAAATACAAAAGCTACTATAATATAAATAGAAACTAGAGGTTTACACGAATATAGAGAACTTACTCGGCTACATAATTCCAAACTAGTGTGAAATATATTCTCCAAAATTGTTGCTCCTTCAATAAGCGGGGGCATAACCTAAACCTCAGCTGTGACAGTTCCTGAAGTGGACCAATGATACTGTTGATAAATTAGGGGTGATTATAAAACAAAATCATCAGCATGATAATTGCTATTAGTATGGCTAATTTCCCACAAAAGAAAAAAAAAAACCATCTGAGTGATTACTACACTGGCATTACTAAGAATCTAATCAACCACTACATCTTTTCCCACGATAAATTCTAAGCTTCCAAATTCTAAGTTTACGAAGTAGTACGAACTCATTACGTAGCTAATTGAGAGATCAGCAAAGAAAAAACTTAAAAACTAACAACACAAAAATCAAATACAATAATGATAGTAGTGATATTTAACTTTTGCCAACTGTATCCACAAGGATGAAAGCAATAAACTTTACTTATTACCACACATTATATCATGATTGTTGTCTATAGCATACACTAAACAAAATAAAACAAAACAAACAAATTGATTGAAAAAAACAGAACAGAGCAAAGAGTAAAAACCTTGACTTTGGAAAGGATAAGCACAGCGTGTCGTTCTTGCCACTCAGATAGATCATTGTTCACGTTTCCAGATACGCCATCACCTCCCTTTTCTATCCCTCCTTCGACATCTGCATCTGCATCAGCCAACATAAGACAAACCTCAAATTAGTCAATTTCCTTACAACAACCAAGCTTAGCGAAACTGAATTAGAAGTTCAGTAATATCCAATTCCATGATACGAAAGCATCTAAAAAAAAAAAAAACGCAGGTACCTGGAATGGGGAAGTTCTTGAAAGTGTCGACAGTGAAGGACTTGACGAATTCGATCAACTGGTCAGTGATTCCGTAGAACCGTTCCTCTTCTTCCTTACCATTGTTACTATTGGCGGCGGCGGCGGCGGAGGAGATGGGTATCGGTGACTTTCGGTTTCTAGATAGATTGCGTTTAAACCACGAGTACATATCCAGGGCGTGCTCGTCGAGGATTCCGTTCTCTGCTCTTTCCTCCGGCAACGCATCCACTCAACTACAGAAGCTTGTAACTATAAAACCGAGTTAAGAATCCGACTGGGTCGTCTTCCCTTCTTGAAAGGATCAGTTTCGGATAACGGAATCGGATTTTTGCTTCAAAACTCTTCTTGTCAATTTCTTTTTTGAAGGATGCAATCAACCAGTTTCGACTGGGGAATTGGGAATCGTGCGGATAGTGGGCTTTCCGATACAACTTAACATCGTAAACTTTTAGAACGAAAGAGAGTACTTTTGGGCCGAATATAACCCATATTGAGTATTAACATGGGGATTGTTTTTTGACAGAGAGCTAAGCCCAATAAAGCGTTTTTGTTTCGAATTGGGAATAAGAAAAAGTAACGATTATTATGTTAAAGGGTAAAAATTATTTTGAAAAAAAATTACGAAACATTAAGTTTTAAATAAAAATAAAAATAACCAACAATTAAATTTTTTTTTTTGAAAGAAAGAAAACTTCATTACTTTTATTCTAGTCAAGTAATAATGAGTTCTTTCTCAAAATAATTGTTGAAAGAAGACATCAATGTTTGGTTATAATCAAATTCATTCAAGAATGACTAGCATTCGAGAAAGCTAACCGTAAGCGAACTATCAATCATCATTTATAAAATGCGTGACGAAATTGAAAAAAAAAAAAAAATCGACTAATACACAACGAAATAGAAGTAATGCAATTTTGGTTAGAGTCACGCAATAATGCATTTTGGCAAGCACATGCGTGACAGCATCAGGAAAATAATTGTTGAAATAAGACATTAATTTTTGGTTATAATAAGAGTCACCGAAATTTCAACCTTTGAACCTAAATTCATGTACTGTAATTGAGGCTTTAAGACTAGTGCGATACATACAAACTTACGGCAACAAAATTGCGGACCGAGGAAACACCGAAAAAAGAAATCGTAAGATCACAATTCCTATTAAGACAAGACTAGGTGTTAGACCCGTCCGATGGACAGGGAAGACATACACATTTAGACATTTTTACATAAATTTTGTATTCTTATAAAATATGTAATAACTTCAGTTTTAAACATGATTACCTCTGGATTTACAGGAATTTATTTTTTTTAAATAACATTTTAAATTCACTGTTGATAAGGTTTATGCAGATCTCTCTAAAATTTGTTAGGATTTGGTACTCTCTCCAATCAATCTCTGTGTTAGGATTTGGTTCATGAAAATAAGGGTTCGGTTTTTATTATTTTGTTTTTTTTAAATTATTTTAGTTGCTTTTTTGTTTTATTATTTTGTTTTGTGCATTTTTAAGTCTAAGAAATTAAGAAAATGCCACATAGGATTTAATCCTATGTGGCATGTGCTCTATGCCTTTAGTTTTCTCTCTCTGGTTTTTACCTCAGTATAATATATAGAAGATAGATAGATTAATCTCCACGTTATCTTTTAGGAAAAGTGAGCAAAAAGGGGACAAAAAAGATGATCATATTTCAATTCTAACACAATGATTTTATTAGACATTTACTATCTTATTTTTTTACTAGTAGATTTGATGATTAGCCTAGAGTTTTGTTTGTCCAAGCTAATCCAAACCTAGCTAGTGTGGGGGAAAAAAATAAAGAGAAAAGAAAAAAAAATTTCTCTAACAAAACGAAAAACTCATCTAACCAAAGTGTTTGTCAAATTGCCCATTTAGACAAAGGGGAAGAAAAAAAATAATGATGACAGCTCCACAAATAAATGGAATGATGCCCCCGTGACTATTGCATGTCAAAACCATGTTAAAAAAGGCAGGAAGCAAACTCAAAGCCCCTCCGACCACGGGTACTAATTACTTTTCCGCAACTTTTACTAGTGATTTTGCTGAAGTCATGATTTAGATTGTAAATTCATTGGAGATATTTTTCATAATTGATATGTATGGTATAACTAGTAAAGTAAATACCCGATGTATAAACAAACAAGAGTACTTGAAATACGATCACTTACATAGATTTAGTTAGCTGGGATAGCAATGGCAAGATGAGGATTAGCCGGTGACGGAACCACCTGTTTGAATTTGAAAATTATTGAGACATATAATCGAATTTACATGGTGGGAGGTCAAATATGAGAACTCTTAAGGAGCTCTGTGGCCGATTGAGAACTCGGTATTCTCCCGAGCTTCTTAAAAATTTCGTCACTCGGGTTTACTTATAATTAACTAAAGCTTATAATTACTATAATCACAATTCAAACATTTGTATCCGCCTTCGTAACAACTAAAAGAAAGAAAGCATTTGAATCGATCGCTTTAATTTTTTTGCATAGCAGCATTATTCGTTCATTCATTTCACGAGCGTTATTTATTATTATTATTCTTTTTTACGAATATAAATTGCTACACATAGGATACCTTTACCTTCCATCACTAAGAAAAACACACTTACGCGTGCAAATAGATTGATGGAGACATTCACCCCTTTTCATCATCCCATGTACATTATCAGTAGTAGCACATATATAGGAATATTAAGCTAGGAAGAGGGATCCCACATCGGCCCTCTTAGGATTTCAAATCGTGGGTTTTTAAAATAAAATTTAAGACAAGTTGTGAATATATATCCAAAATCCAAATTGCTACTAGTTGCTTAATTTGTGGTGTCAAAGGGAAGTGTTAATGTAGAATAAATGTACGATGTCCCCCTCTGAGAATTGTGTATGCATGATTGAGTGTTAGTTCCAACTTTGTTTTCAGTTTAGACTCCAATAATGCTTGTTTTTATTCTCATGTTCATTTGGATCAACTAAAGACATCATATAGCATTGACATAGACTCATCAAAGGAATTCTTTCTTTGAAAATAACTGACTACCCGAAATGCTGCTGTTTTCCACGCTTAAGTTTTTCAGCCGGTCTTATCATAGTTACTTCTTAATTGAATAGAAAACGAATGAAATCCTCTTTTAATTTTATTTAATTTTTAATAACCGAGTATGTACGTAGTTGAATAAATATATGTACTTAGTCCAAGATCGTAAAAGGAGAAAAACAGAATGTATTGTAATTTAGTTCATTTGACTCCATATGGTGGATTGGTGGATTGGCGGTGGTGATGCTTCATCATGATTATATGGTGGAAAAACATATCATATAATACCATGCATGATGCATGCAACAACATGATGACCATTTTTTGGGGGTTTTTTTTTTTTTTTTGCCAATGTAACTTTCACAATAATAATGGAATTGGAACATGTGGAACCCATTGGAGAATGGTCAGAGAGTTGGATGGGTGAACCATACACACATTTCTTTGCAGTTGTGCATTGTATATACTACTAGCTAGTACCCAATTAAGAACCCTAAAATCCAATTTAGTGAAAGTGCCACACCGCCACACCATGTTTGATATCACACTTTTTTGTTACTTTTTGAAAATTTGTGCGCTTCAATTACGAAAGCCATTTTAAGCAAAAGTGATGTTATAAAGTTAAATTAAAATACAATCTTTCGGTTATGACTAATGACTGGTGATTAAGATATAGACTATAGTAAAATATTTTAAGAAAATTTGATTGAGGATCAAAACAAAAACTTGTACGGTGCTCGTAAAATAATTATTTATATATATTTTATTGTTTTTAGCTAGATTAACAAATATGACTCCCAACTTTATGAAGAGTGAGAAAAGTACACAATGTTACACGAAATTTACTGTTATTTAAATTAATTTAAACACATACATCTGAGAATATCGAGGGGATGTATACAATGCTGATATTTGAAATTAACGAATTGATCAGTAGGGATTGGTCTGTGGGGTTTGGTTCGAAAAACTAATTTTGTAACTGATTATTTAGTTTTGCTAGTATCAGAAGATCATGTAGATCTTCAAACTTACAAATTTGTTAGTACATTAATTACCAAGCTGAGTGTCATATATGTTTGTGATTGGAACATAATATTGTCGGAACGTGACGTTGTAGTTTAATTATATAAGGTTTCTTGCCTCTGCTATTGCAGTAAAGAAACGTTGACGTGTGGTGAAAATTCACATAGTAAGGTTTCTGTACATATCTTTGAGGAAGCTAGCCTAGCTGCATGTGATTAAGGTGGTGCGTGGTGGATTTGATGGAACTTGGAAGTTTGAAAATTCTGGTGATATATCGTGAAACCACCAACTGATTTACGAACCAAGAAAAACAGCTAAGCTAATATTTAATGATGGAAACATGATGCCCTACTCTCAGTAATATCATATATCGTGTCTGGTCTCGTTTGGTATATATATATATATATATATATATATATATATATATATAGATAGATAGATAGTCTCTCCGGACAGGTATTTTGATCCACTGGATCCAGAATTCCTGATGAAATTAATAATACGCAACGCTAGTTTCCATTACTTTTCTCATCTCTTGTTTGCTTCTGCGTATGAAACAACCATAATAATTGTATAATGATACGATTGAATTAATTAATAATTGTCATATACTCCCAAACTCCATATTTAGTGTTTCTTCTTTCACAAACTCCTTCCACATTTATATTACTCATTGTTTTTATTCCTCTTCCTAAATTATCATTTTGACATCATGTTTCCTGGATCGACTCAGAAACGCTTGATTTCTGCTGCTGCATTATCGTGCGTGTATGTATATATAGCTACAATTCAACCAGTTGATCATCAGCTTTCTCAATGAAAACGCATGCATGCAGACAGTCAAAGGTGTGTGTGTGTGTGTTTTTTTATGCTGCTTAATTTGCTCAATTACACTACAACAAAAATGGGCTATTAATACCTTTATAATGGGACACTTTTTCTAAGATTTGTCTCATTATATGTGTATTAGGACATTTGTTAAAAAGTGTCTTATTAAAAATGAAAAAGTGTATGCATATTATGAAACACTATCATAAGTGTACTATGTGTGGTTGTTTGTGAACTATTACCCTACTTAATGGGTCACTTTAAAGTGTCTTAATAAGTGACAATCTAATAATACACTTTCAAATGCTTTATGACTTATTGTGACTCGATTATAGGAGACACTATTTAGTAGTGTCCCACGCAATGTGAATCACATGTGTCCTATTACACCATTTATTGAGACACAAAAAAGTGTCTAAACTAGTATTTTTGTTGTAGTGTTAGTTGAGAGTAATGACACCTTTAATCCCAATTTACACATATTAGTTGATTGTATGAAAAGTCAGTACCCATAAGTTCTTTAATAAAATGATTAGATTCGAATCTCTAATCTTTCCACTAAACATTTGATTGATAAGGTTTGGTCTGGCACTCTATTTAATTAATTTATTGGGATCCAACGGGTGTCATTTATTTAGATCAAACTACAATATTGTACAATGAGAACAATAATTTTGAACACCGGTCGTTTATTATCTAAATTACCGTTTGAAATAATCCCTTGAAAATGAAGATTTAAGGTCATCTATTTAATTAAATTCATCAAAATATACGAGACCTTTTTACCAAAAAAAAAGAAAAGAAAAGCGCTTTAGTTTAGGGACAAACAGACAAAAGGTTAAAATATGTCAAACAGAATAACGGCCTTTCTTCCCGCTTTTTTTTTTTTTTCCCCAACCTTTCCTTTTAGTTTTAGGAGGCAGATTCAGATTGTGTTGATCTTGACTTTTTTTTTTCCTTTTCTTTTCTTTTTCTTCCCTCCATAAAAGAAAACAAAGTTGCAGAATGATAAATCCACCCACCTCCTTTTTTTCTTTGTCTTTTGATCTGCAATCTGCATAGATGCACAAGCTTCTTTTTTTTTACTAATAATTTTAATATTATACCAGTATAAAACAAATCCATAATCTTCATGCTACTCATTGACTGTAGATTTTAATCATTTTTTTTTTAAAGATTTATTCTTAGATTGTAAGGCAAAATTTGAGCTCTTTGGTTTTTTCTTTAATGGTGACATGACCCACATGAGAGGCCCCCATTTTCTTTGGAAGATTGCAAAATCTATTGAATTTTGAGCGCTAACTGTTTGACAAAAATGGCCAAAGAACTTTTACTAACTGCAACAACAATCTCTCTTCTTTGCCATCTGTCTTACATTCTCTCTCTTTTTCAGTTTGTTCATTCATTCTGCTGCAACTCTGCATTTTTCCCACTCTTTCTTGGCAATGGACAAACATATACAGCATCAGCAACTGCCACTGAACAAATGTTCTCGACAGCATCGATGCAGCGAATGGTTTGTGTCTTGTAAAAATTCTTCATTTTTATTAGAACCCATGATTCTGAATATGGCTCTGCTCTAAAAAAAACTACTTTTTTTTTTTTTGGACTTGAAAGATGTTACTTTTCTTTTTGGAGCTTAGTGCTTGGTGTTTCCCTTCTGGAAGTGAGTCTTAAGCTTGAATTCTGAATTCTGACAATGTGCTGCTTTAGAATTGTAGAAATGGTTCAGTGTTTCTCCTCTGCCCTTTGTTTTCAGTATCTCTTTAGTACAATATTTCACATGCACATATGGAAGATGGTTTTATAGTTCGACACTTCGAGTTGTGTTTAAACTGCTCAGTGCTTGGAAAGGTGACTAGCTACCTTCTGTCTCTTGCAGGGTTTTTCGAGATGTTCCAAGCGACATAACAATCGAAGTAGATGGCGGAACCTTTTTGTTGCACAAGGCAGGATTCTGCGTCCTTTGCTATCTGTATTTTGTTCATGTTTGTGAAATATTCCTTCAAAACAAAGTATCCTGTTCACCTTTTTAAAAACAAAGGATATCATCAGTTGAACAGAATGTTTTCAAAGCTTCAGGATCGGCTGTCTCTTTATAGGCAATTGAAGAATGGTTCACATCTTGGAAGTAAATTACGATTTTCTTAGTCGTTACAAAATGAAATTGCCCTGTTCTCAGTATGAAATGTCCTGTCTTTGGTGAAGTGTTTACTTACGTTATGATATCATGTTATATTTGGAAAAAGCTTCACATGGCCAAAAACATGAATGACTCTGTAAAATTCATATGCTTCAACAATTTCTTAAAAGCTATCCATATCAGACAGAAGTTTCTTACTCCTTCAGTTCCTCTTTTTTGCAGTTTCCCCTGGTCTCACGAAGTGGGCGAATCCGGAAGCTGGTCGCAGAACACAGGGATTCTGATTTATCACGGGTTGAGCTTGTCAGCCTTCCAGGCGGTTCGGAGTCATTTGAGCTGGCTGCCAAGTTCTGCTATGGCATCAACTTCGAGATAACTTCAGCTAATGTTGCCCAACTAATTTGTGCTTCTGATTACCTTGAAATGAGTGAGGAATTCTCAAAGAATAATCTTGGCACTAGAGCTGAAGAATATCTTGATAGTATTGTCTGCAAAAACCTTGAAATGTGTGTGGAAGTCCTCCAACAATGTGAAAACTTGCTTCCTTTGGCTGATGAATTGAACATAGCGAATAGATGCATTGATGCAATAGCCTCAAAAGCTTGTGTGGAACAAATTGCTTCAAGTTTCTCACGCCTAGAATACAGTAGCTCAGGAAGACTCCACATGAGCAGGCAGGCTAAGTGTGAAGGAGACTGGTGGATAGAAGATCTTTCTGTGCTTCCAATTGAATTGTACGAGAGAGTCATAACAGCTATGAAATGTCGTGGGGTTAGACCTGAAAGTATCGGGACATCACTCGTACATTATGCCCAGAAGGAACTAACCAAGAAATCTTGCTTGTGGAATCCATCTAACCAGGCGAAAGTTGATCTGGTTTGTGGTTCGAATGGTCATGAAAGACTTGTGGTTGAGACAATTGTTAGCCTTCTTCCTGTTGAGAAATTTGCTGTCCCCATAACCTTCCTATTTGGATTATTGAGAAGTGCTGTGATGCTTGACTGCATGGTAGCTTGCAGGCTTGATCTTGAGAGGCGGATAGGATCTCAGTTAGACATTGCTACTCTAGATGATCTACTAATACCATCCTTCCACCATGCAAGTGATACCTTATTTGATATTGATACAGTGCACAGAATCTTGGTGAATTTTTCCCAGCAAGATGACAGTGAGGAAGATCTGGATGATGCCTCAGTATTCGACTCTGATGGTCCTCCTTCTCCCTCTCAAACTGCATTGTTCAAGGTCTCGAAGTTAGTGGACAATTACCTGGCTGAAATTGCACCTGATGCAAATCTGAAACTCAATAAGTTTATAGCCATTGCGGAGTCTTTACCGGCACATGCTAGGACAAACCATGACAGCCTGTATCGATCAATTGATGTTTTCCTCAAAGTAAGATGAGATTTTCCTTTTCTTTTCCAATTAATCTTTTCATGTGAACTGTGAAGGATGATTATTTATTGACGATGATATCTGATTTGGAAATGAATAAATTGCATGGAATAAATTGCTGCGTCGTGAGTTTATCCATCTATGAGGTTTCCTTATTATTTTCCCTTCAATTCATAGTTCACCTCATGAAACACCTGAAAGTAGCCTACGAAATGGTATTTTAAGTTATATTTGAATGTGATTTTTTGGCTGGATTACATACTATACTGAATAGGTGGTCATAGAACTGATTGGTTATCGCAATCATTTTTTTTTGTCTTACTTCTTATGTTATACAATTCAGGCACACCCAGGATTATCAGATGCAGACAGGAGGAAGCTCTGCAAAATGATTGATTTTCAAAAATTATCGCAAGAAACTGGTGCCCACGCAGCACAAAATGAACGCCTTCCGCTCCAGTCAATTGTACAAGTCCTTTATTTTGAGCAGTTGAGACTTCGCAATGCATTGTTTTGCTCCTACCCTGACGACGACCACAAGCCAACGCACCAATCATGGCGGATTAGCAGTGGAGTTCTGAGTGCTGCAATGTCTCCTCGGGACAACTATGCGTCATTGAGACGAGAGAATAGGGAACTAAAACTTGAACTTGCTCGGATGAGAATGAGATTAAATGAATTGGAGAAAGAGCATGTTTGTATGAAGAGAAATATGGAAAGGTCCAGTTCTCGCAAGTTCATGAATTCATTCTCCAGGAAGATGGGCAAATTGAACTTTTTTGGCCATAGTTCGTCCAAGGGATCGAGTTCTCCATCAAAACATTCACAAAGAACTGACTCTAAGCTAACAGACAGACTTTAGAAAGCACACAGTTTAGGTAATTTCTTATTGTTTCTTTCTACTCCTTTGTCTGCTCTGCTGATGCTCGTTATAAGCCAAGCTTGTTTCTCTGATTTTGTCCTTTCCACTTTTCCTCATTTCCCTTGTTCCAACCTTGTATATGAGCTAGTGGCGCTTGATTTGAACTCATTTGATGAATCATCACATCTCTTGGTCTTCAATTGACTTACTGATGTAAATGCATTTTTCCCTTTGTATTGCTTTCAGACATAATTATCCTAGATCACTGGAAATGTTGATTCTTATTTCACATTTTGCTAGTTTGAGATAAAATATGGGGATGGAAGATAGAGACAATTTGAATCCTTGAGACTTAAAAGCCTTTGTTTATTTATTGTTAGAGTTAGGCAATTTTGAATTACAACTAAGAAGTAAACAAGAAACTGCACTCTCCAACACTTAGTAGTCTCTCAGGAAACATAGTAAAGTAATCTGAGATCTCCAAAATCTTGCACCATGTTCCTGCACTAGCGACATTTTGGTCCTGCAGACGCAAACCAGAAAACAACATTTGGCACTGTCCCAAAATTTTGACCAGAATTTACCTGGAATTTTACTTTGCGCAACTATGGTTCTAAACAGCAGCAGACTCGATAGTGGTGAGGCAAGGCGCAGGCATTTAGAGTCGTAAGCTGACATGAATTAGCTGCCTGAATAGTCTGCTCAATAGTTAGAAGGCCTTTGTGCAGTTCTTGGGGCGACAATTGGCGAGGCAAATCTCACTGTAAGATTGAGAAACTTCCGAGCGCCATCCTTCTTCCTGAGGCAAGATTTTAGTTTCCCTTGATCTCTAGAACTTCTCTTTGGCACATCATCTATCCGAACAATAGCAAGTGATGAACTGAAACTGTCTCCTTTCCTGATCTTGGACACGTTTGAAGTTTTACTCTTTGGATTACTTTGATACCCTTTAGAACAAAAAGATATGGAACTGTTAAAGGATGAATCAGATGGATAGGCTTTGTTGTGCACTTTTCTGTCCTTGAGTCCAATTCCAGTCCACGCATCCATGTAGGATGTGTCACTGTTGTAGTCTTCAGAGTCTTGAACGGAACTACTGCTCCTGTCACCAAGAATGTTCTTCAATCTCCTCCTATAACCTCTATCATGTCCTTGATGCTTAGGAATCATTCCTCCCCAGCATTTGATCGCTGATTGTTGTCTAGCCTGACCACGACGATCATGCTTCTGTGGAAGCTGTTGTTCTTGGTGGAAAGATTGGTTACCCTGTTCTCTGGCCTTCAATAGATTATAAAGTGTGCGAACGGGAAGAAGATAGAAAACTTTCCCGGGAAATAAAACAGATTCCGGCCGAACCACAATGTAAGGATACTTGAAAACATCAGGCCTTGTAATACAGTGCCTGGGATACTTCTTCATGATCTCAGATGCAGTAATAGGTTCCTTATGAGTCTCCACATGTCTACCCGGATGAACCAGTTTCAAAACTCCTTTCTCTCTTGTTGATACTCCCATTGTCTCCTTTTTCCTTGATTTTATCTTTTCAATTTGGGAGAGGGAAAAACTGATAGCAACTTCAACTATTTATAGTACCCTTTGTACGGTTTGATGACAAAATTCAGTGATGAAACCAATGATAGCATTGTTCTAAGATGTTCTTGTGATTGGAGGATATGGTTCAAATCCCATATTTAATTTGGACGTGTGTGATTGTTGGAAAAATTGGCCTCTTCTTGTCTTACAACAGTCTGAAATAATATCCATAGGCCATAGCCAACAGCAAAATGGAATTTTGCCAAACCACTTTGTTCTCATCTCCTTCAGGCCTCAGCCATTTTTCTTGTTTTCAGATTTGGATCAGAGGGTGCATTCAGAAGGAGACAATTAGACAACCTTGATATAATCTAAACTTTATCTCCATTAACCATTTTGACGATTCTTCAACAATGTTAGAGGGTCAACCGCGGAAAACGGTAACAAAAGAATGAACTTACACGTACACAAATCAAAATATACAGATGGTTTTCAAAATGTTCTTTGCTAATAATCTTCTTAGGAATTCAATCATTGAACCTGGACAAAATCTAAACTTGTACGTCATGTTTGCGATGTAGGAAGGTGTTGAGACATACAGTCAACACAAATTCTCTCTGTATATTAGTAACATTTAACAGGTCTTTTCTCCTTCCTAGTGTATAGGTAGTATATGACACTTTTCTTCTTGATATGTTGATCAATATTAGAACTTCTCAATGTACACAAAATTCATGGTAGCTGGCAACTTAAAGCAGCTCTCCTTTTTTGAGAGTATGGGTTAGAAACTAGTATATTTACAGTGGGGTGGGTGGGGTGGTCAGAGGATTAGGGTGAAAGATGGTTATTACCGAAAGATCAGGTTCGACTCTCACTAGGTCATCTATTTAGATTAAAAAAAAAACTAGTGTATTTTTTTTTTATTAGTGTAACGCTTCCTATGATGCTATTCCACAATTGCGTCTGGTGTCTTTTTTTTTTTTTTTTTTGGAAATTGGTACCTTTAGGCTGTATAAATGCGTCTGGTGTCGTATTGACACATTATAATGGATGAATGTTTTGAAGATTCTTATGCAAAAATGCCACCCTCTGATTCAGTTAATGATTTGTTTATTAATAAGGGTTTCCAGGTGTAGTTTGATACTAGCACTAAGTTGTAATCGTTGTTAGGTAAGGATTTGAGGAACTTATTGTAATTTACTTATTCCCAACTTCTCCAGAATCTTCTTGGTACCTTAGCTGAGTACGACAGTATTAGCCAGTTAGGTAAGGATTGATGAGCTTTTACCTCCTCACTCTCAAGTCTCACCAAAACTTCTTGATGAATATAAAGTTAGGTTGTTGAACCCAAAACCACATTAATATTTTCCTACAGGAAGGCGAACATATTACGGACAGAAAATAAATAAAGGAAGGAACACCGCAAGCTTCAGGAGAAATTAACAAAATAAATCCGGAAAATGAAATGATGCAACCCAGGGTAAAAAATAATAATAATTATAAAATCCAAATGGTAACATATAAAAGTAACACCGTAGCGTTGAAACCTCGTACCCTCCCAACTGAAATCTAACAAACTAGACATCCCATAAGCATATATGAAGAAAGACGGTTGAAGATTGGTTTTCTCTCGGGCTTTCACTACCATAATGTTTATTGTTGATGTCCTAAAACAATCACTTTTTCAAGCTGATGCCGATTTGGTATAGAAGCGGATACCAACAGCCACACCCAATATGATCAGAGGAACCAAGAACTGAAGGAGCTTGATAACAAACTCGGATGTCTTATCCTGGTTGTATTGAGGCTGCTTAGGTGGAGTGTACTTGGTTTTGGTAGGGATGGTTGAGGTATCAATGTCGCCAACGTATAACTCATCCATGGTTGCTCTTGCACTGGTGCTGTGGCCAACATCCTCAAAATCATCGGTTGCATCCTTCCCTGCATAGAGGATAGAGTATCATGAAGTGTAAAATGAGCATGCAAAAAGAGGAAGCTCAGGGCAATAGTAGTGAACCATGATGACTAGCACCAAACCTTCATATATAAGGAGGGTGGCCATAATTAATAAGAGCAATGATGGTCAAATTCCATACCTGTTGCAGACAACAAAACCTCATCTCCTCCAGGGTGGTCTTCCAAAAACTTCGTCACATCATACACCTGTTGAAATAGTAAAGCAGGCATGTCATTTACAGCTTTGATCAAGAAAGGACTACAATTATATACAGACAGGACTCCCCTGGAAGTTGTTTCAAGGAACTTCAAGCTATACTATACACATATATTCCAGGAAAACTAACAGGTCAAGTGGTGCACAATGCTGCATAGTTAACCTTTTTTCAAGATACCAAAAAGCTGGAGATGACTCCAAATCTTCGTTCAGCAAACAACAAATATGAGGGAGAACAATGACTACTTTCAACTACTGATGCATTTCACAATAATAAGCGAGGATAGCATTTTACTCAAGATGGATATAAGGTGTTGCCACATGGCCATACTCCAGTTTTATGAATTCTGCTTGCTTTCCTCAGGCAGTGATATAAATTTCTCTATATCACTTATTAGACCTCAACAATATTTCCAATAACATTCTCACAGATTCAACCCTTGACCACAGATGTCCTGACAATTAGCTACATTTTAGTCCACCCTGCAATTGAACTCCTGTTATCTACCACCAGTAGCAAAAAAGTGGATTAACAAAAGAAGTTCAAAAACATATTTGCAGTGGTTTAGTGGACTTGAGTGTGCCAGATTCCAGCAGCAATTAGAAGACACTTTTATCAGTTACAAGCACATCGGGAAGTTAGGTAAACTGCCATTCCCATTTTCTCATTGAGAAACACACCATTGTGTTACCATGCTTACAAGATATGAAGATCAGATTGCATGTCCAGAATTCATGGACATTTACAATGTTATACCCGAGAAGCCCAAGAAACTCACCTACCTAATAAACATCGCCAATCCCGATACTGGAATGGTGTAATCCCAATTCCCTTCTGATGAAAAATAAATATTGACGAGAGGATCTCAACTCGGATCAACTCGGATCAGATCAATCAAGGAGTAACAACTCCACTAGAACATTGCGACCCCTCTAAACTCATCAGGCAAAAAATAAAACAAACAAAACGAAAAACCCTTCTTCAAAATCATGAGAGAAATTGCATCAGTGGTAAACCAGGATCAGTGGATCACCCCCTAAAAAAAATTAAACACCACAGAATTCATAAAAACATCCGAAAGATTCCATCACTAAGTAGTACAGGCAACGTCTTCGAGGTAATCCAAACAAACTAAAATTCAAAAAAAAAAAAGAAAAAAAAAAACTGAGTCTTTGACAGATCTAAAACATTAATAGGCAAAGACCCGCATCATAATTCCAATACTTACGAAGAACCCATGATTTAAAAACTGCTTACCTTGCCGCCGATGATGAGCCAGCAGTCCTTGGAGTGATTGTGCTGGGACACTTCAGCCAAAGTGTAAACTTTTGTTTCACTGCCCATTATTAGTTAAATTATATTGAGGACACTGATGTTTGAGAATAGGGCAAAAGATCAAGTCCACCCCAACTCTTCAAGGCCTGAAAAAGGGTCTTGAAGAAAGGATCAAAAACAGGTGAAGATTGATGAATCAAAGCGGGGACAATGTATAAAAACAAAGAATTTTGAGAGAAAGAGAGGGAGGTTTGGTAGGTGGGTCAAATAAGCAAAGTAGTTTTAAGTGGATGGGGAAGTTGGTGAGAATTAATAATTGTTGAATTTTATATATATATATATATAGAGATATATATATATTTTACAGAGGATGGGCCGTCTGTGCGTTTTGTTGTATTTTCCGTTCGGAAGTCTATTTTTTAGCCACCAATGCCCCTTTCATATATTGGTGGTTCTGGTCGGTTTTATTGCGTTTTCTATGTCATTTTTGGTCCCTTGATTGCTCTCTATTTCTGATTCGAACCGCATTTTTCTATTCTTCAACTTCAAGTGCTACTTCAATAACGTAATAAATTACATATCTTTTAAATCTTGATGATTAGGTTTAGATATGGGCCAAGGTTTTGTTATGATATTTTTGCTGTTTTAGTTTTAGATAGATTGAGTTTTAATTATATGTTTTTTTTAATATTATTGATACTGAAATGAATCCATCTTTTTAAACTGAAAAAAGTCAACGAATTCCAAAAAATATACACCAAAAGAAGTCTACGAATTAAAAAAACGTAGTAACTATTCTCATAGGATTTTCCCAAATGATTGGGATTGATTTACTTTCTTTCTGTGTTTGCCCTAGCAAACATTTGGATAATTTTATTTATTTATTTTTTTACTTCTTATGGGTGAGAAAAATGTTATTGAGGCAAAAAAGGAATCCGAGAAAATAATAAATCGTCAACATGATTTACTGTATATAAGTAAACCGGAACAATACCTTAACTTGCATTTTTCTTAGTTTTTAAACGGGCTAACCTTACTCATATTATTCATTATGAAATATGAAAAACTCTTATTCTTGACACTAAAATTTTACAAGATATAGGGAAAAAAAATTGAGTTAGAAAGTTACTTTAATCGTATATATTTGCGATTCAATAACAACAGTCTATTCATCTTACTGATAATATGTGAGAAAGGGAGTTACTTTCTATCATGTTTGATCACCAGGGAAAGAACTATGGGGTCTATTTCAAAGTTTGGTGATGGCATGAGAGTTTGGCTATAGACAATTGGAAGTCGAAGTTGATAATCATTAGATAATTTCACATGATAAAGGATACATTGGCGGGGTCGAATCCAAAAGGACTTAGGTGACTGGATTCACCTCATCCAAGAATTTGAAGTTGGTAACGCCGCGATATTTTAGAGGTGTATTACCTTTGCGGTTGCTTCGTAGATGCCTGTAATGAAATTCACTGTTAATTAAAGAAAAAGAAGAAAAAAAGAGGGGTGTTATAAATTATTGAGGTGAATGGCAAAATTAATACCCAATAACCCGTGTTATTTTTTCCTCCATTTTTTACTTCTAACCTCTAGCATTAAATTATATCAAAATTTACTAAATTACCATTTTTTTGGGCTATAAATAGAGGAGGAGATGAAATGTATCATATGCACTAAAATATCTATCAAAGGCAAAAGTTTTCATTCCTTCCCGTATTTTTCTTCAAATGAATTTGTTTTAATTTTCTTTTTTTCTTCTTAAATCTTATAAAGTTATATCATAATATCTAAATTATTAGTTAATACTTATATTAAAGTCTCTAGTAGATAAGTTAGAAATATCATCAGTAAAAAAATATTTAATACCTTTGCTTTGGATCATTGTATTTATACCTTAGTTTCATAATACGTTATCAACACTACGTCTCTGCAATCCACAAAGGTATAAATTTTTTTATTTAGTATTTACATTTCATAAGGATGGTTCTATAACACCTCCTAATTTATATTCAAGTCATTTAATTTCTTGTAATTTATTTAAAGACTTGTCATAGCTCAAGTCTTGAGTTTTATTTTTATAGTGGGATGCTTTAATATATCCCTACGTAAATATTTATATAACTTATATTCTTGTGGGATGACTTCATTTATAGTGGGATGCTTTTATATTGTTATGATATTTTATCTAAAAGAACGCAATGATTTTATTTTTCATTTAGGAGTTCTTATAATGTGTATTCTACCACTGTATTTCGTTGCTATTTACTGAATAAATTATTTTATCTAAAATTGTGTTTCTTTTTTGTTTTATTTAGCTGCAAAAATGTCTTCTAATTTGTCAAAGCTCGAATTCGAAGTTCTTAAACACACAGGAACAAACTACCTGCCACGGAAAACAGATGTGGAAAGCCATCTGGAATCAAAAGGGCTTTTGGAAACCACACGTCCTGATAATACTGAATCTCCACAAAACAAAGCAATTGCGATTATATTTATTCGCAAACATATTGATGACGGTGTGAAATCTGATTATATAAACGTCACAGATCCTTTTGTTATTTGGAAGGATCTTAGTGCGAGATTTGATAACATGAAAGAAAATGTTGTTAAATATTGCCGATGAAGAATGGAGAGCACTTAGATTTCAAGACTTTAAAAAAGTTAATGAATATAATTTAGCAATGTTTAAAATTGTTTCACAGTTGAGATATTATGGACGTGATGTAACAGATGTTGAAATGATACATAAAACTTTATCCACATTTCATGCTGCTAATACCACTGTTGCAGCTACACACAGATTGCTGAAATATAAGACTTATTGTGATCTGTCCTATGCACTTCAGTGCAAAGAAAAAGCTCAAGAGCTCTTCGTGAAAAATCATCAGTCCAGACCCACAGGTTCAATGGCATTTCCAGAAGCAAATGCTATAAATACCCATGGACTCAAATCATATAATAACCGTGGGCGAGACCAAGGTCGTGGTTGTGGTCGTGGTCGCGGTCGAGGCCAAGAAAAAAATCAGAATTTTGTTCATTTCAATGAGAATAATACTTAGAGCCAGCAAATCAAAAGGCAAAAAGTGGCTAAACAAGAAAAAACCACAGAAAATGGCTGACGATTCATGCTTCCGTTGTGGTGGCACTAATCACTGGGCACGAATCTGTCGTACGGCACCACATTTGGTTGAATTGTATCAAGCATCAAAAGGAAAGGGAAAGAAAAAGGAAGTTATTCATTGAGCTCTGTGATAACGAGAATGGGGAAACACATCTGAATGCTTCTGATTTCACTGATGATTATGCTGATAATTGAGACATAAGTGGTTATATGTTATTGAGTTCTTGTATTTTTGTTGATAAAATAAATGTATTTGTAATATATGTTTGAAGTTGTATCATCGTATTCAATTGTAATGAATTTATGTAAAATATTCATGTTTGATGTTTTTCCTTATGATTCTTATTGATTATTTATTTTTCTATTTTGAAGCCTTGAAATGGATCATAGTAGAACTTAACCTAAAAGGGGATTTAGTAATTTTTGTATACCTGACAGTGGCACTGCACATACTATCTTGAAAAACAGAAAGTTTTTCACTGAATTTAAACCAACAAAGGCAATCGTGTATACAATATCAGGTCCTGCAGACTTGATTGAAAGAATTAGCAAAGCCAAAATTACATTGCCTCAGGGAAAAAAATTTGTGATCGTTGAAGCTTTATTCTCACCAAATTCCAGAAAAATTTTGTTGAATTTTGATGCTATATACCGAAATGGGCATGATACACAATCTATGACAATCGATGGTGTAAAGTATTTGAAAGTTATTAGATATGAGTCTGGAAAGATTCAAACACTTGAAAGGTTACCGCTTTCTAATGTTTTGCATTATACATACATTGAATCAAACATGACAATGAAATCAAAATCCTTCGATCATTCAATGTTAAATTTATGGCATGAAAGGCTAGGCCATCCGGGTTCGATAATGATGCGAAGGATAGTTGAAAATACACATAGATATCCAATGAAATGACAGAGGATATCTCAAAGTAATGAACTGTCATGTACAACTTGTTCTTTTGAAAAATTGATATTGAGACCTTCACCCCTAAAAGTCCGAAATGAATCACCTATGTTTCTTGAGAGGATTCAAGGTGATATATGTGGACCAATATATCCAGCAAGTGGACCATTTAGATATTTTATGGTTCTAATAGACACATCTACTAAATGATCTCATGTATGTTTATTGTCAACCCGGAATGTTGCATTTGCAAGATTTTTAGCTCAAATCATAAAACTACGAGCTCAATTTCCTGACTATACAATAAAAAGGGTTAGACTTGATAATGCTGGTGAATTTACGTCTCAATCATTTAATGATTATTGTATGACTACTGGAATCATTGTTGAGTATCCTGTTACTCATGTACATACACAAAATGGTTTAGCGGAATAATTGATTAAAAGACTGCAACTTATTACTAGACCATTAATTATAAGAACAAAGCTACCTGTTTCTATTTAGGGCCATGCAATATTACATGTTGCTTCACTAATAAGAATAAGACCTAGTACGGATCATAAATACTCCCCACTTAAATTGGCACTTGGATTTGAACCAAATATTTCACACCTTAGAGTTTTTGGTTGTGTAGTATATGTACCCATTGCGCCACCACAACACACAAAAATGGGTCCCCAAAGAAGATTGAGAATATATGGTGGGTTCGAATCACCCAGTATAATTAAATATATTGAACCTTTAACAGGTGATATCTTTACAACACGTTTTGTTGATTGTCAATTCAATGAGGTTATTTTTCCAAAATTAGGGGGTGAAAGAAAAGAAGTAGTAAATGATATCACATGGAATGAACCATCATTATTGTATCTTGATCCTCGAACAAAGCAATATGAGACAGAAGTACAAAAGATTGTGCACTTGCAAGCAATTGCAAATCAATTGCCAGATACTTTTACTGATACAAAAGGAGTGACTAAATCACATATACCAGCAGTTAATGCTCCTGCTCGTATTGAAATCCCAGAAATAAAATCTGAAGATAAAGTCTCTCAAGAGTCTAAACCACGTTTAAAGCGTGGGAGACCGATTGGTTCAAAGGATAAAAATCCCCGAATAAGAAAGAGATCAGAAAATAATATCAATGAAAATGTTTCTGAAAAACCAAAAGGCAAAGAAGATCCCCCAAATGAAAATATTGAAAAGGGAAATGAAGAAATCTCAATCAATTATAACAGTACAAAGATGTTGTGGAATAGAGATGAAATTGAATATAATGATGAGATTTTCTCTTATGCTGTTGCATATGAAATTATGAATGGAAGTGATGATCTTGAACCAAAATCAGTTCTGGAATATCAAAATAGACATGATTGGTCAAAGTGGGAAGAAGCTATGCAAGCTGAATTAGATTCGCTTAATAAGCGAAAAGTTTTTGGACATATCATTCTCACACCTAAAAGTATAAAGCCTGTTGGATATAATTGAGTTTTTGTACGAAAACGAAATGAGAAAAATGAAGTCACCAGATACAAGGCTAGACTCGTAGCTCAAGGTTTTTCACAAAGACCTGTAATTGACTACGATGAAACGTATTCTCCTGTTATGGATGCAATTACGTTCAGATCCTTAATCAACTTAGCAGTTTCTGAAAAATTATAAATGCGTCTTATGGATGTTGTAACTGCTTATATATATGGATCACTTGATAGTGATATTTATATGAAAATCCCTGAAGGATTTAAGATGCCTAAAGCTTCAAATGCAAAGGCCAAAGAAATGTATTCAATTAAACTACAAAGATCATTATATGGGTTAAAACAGTCTGGACGGATGTGGTATAATCGTTTAAGTGATTATTTGACAAATAAGGGATATACCAATAATTCTATTTGTCCATGCATTTTTATTAAGAAAACATCTGGAGTTGTTATCATAGCTGTCTATGTTGATGACTTGAACATCATTGAAACACATAGAGAAATTGATGAAGTTGTTGTATACTTAAAGGAAGAATTTGAGATGAAAGATCTTAGAAAACTAAGTATTGTCTTGGTTTACAAATTGAACATATGCATAATGGAATATTTGTGCATCAATCGAATTACACAGAAAAGATCTTAAAACGCTTTAACATGGATAAAGCAAATCCTTTAAGTACTCCAATGATTGTCAGGACGCTTGATGACGAAAAGGATCCATTTCGTCCTGTTATAGATGATAAAGAGATTTTTGGTCCTGAAATACCATATATGAGTGCAATTGGAGCTCTTATGTACCTTACTAATTGTACTAGGCCTGATTTTTTTTTCGCAGTCAATTTATTAGCAAGACACAGCTCACCCCCTACGAAAAGACACTGGAACGGAATCAAGCATGTATTTCGTTATCTTCGAGGAAGTATTGATTTGGGTTTATTTTATTCTAACAACTCGAAACAAGAGTTAATTGGCTATGCAGATGCAGGTTACTTATTTGATCCTCATTATGGAAAATCTCAAACTGGCTATGTATTCACCTACAGAGGAACTGCAATTTCTTGGCGTTCCCAGAAACAAGCAATAGTATCTACTTCTTCAAATCATGCAGAAATTATCGTATTACATGAAACAAGTAGAGAATGTGTATGGCTTAGATCAACGACACAACATATCAAGACTTCTTGCGGTCTTTCAGTCAAGAAAAATCCAACTATATTGTATGAAGATAACGCAACTTGTATTCATCAGTTAGAAGAAGGATATATAAAAAATGATCGGACTAAACATATACCTCCGAATTTCTTCGCATATACAAAAGAGCTCATGAAGAATACTGACGTTGATATTCAATATGTCATATCCAGTGAAAACTCAGCTGATCTCTTCACAAAGTCACTTCCTACGGGACTTTTCAGAAACATGTTTATAACATCGGAATGCATCATTTACATAGCATGTGAATAATTATCAATGTTATCATTAGGGGGAGACAATTACGCACTGCATTCTTTTTCCCTTCGCTAAATTTTTTTTTCCCACTGGATTTTTATTTTAGCAAGGTTTTTAACGAGGCAGTATTACTAGCGTAATTTATTTTGCCAATCAAGAGAGAGTGTTATAAATTATTGAGGTGAATGGTAAAATTAATACCCAACAACCCGTTCTATTCTTTCCTTGATTTCTGACTTCTAACCTCTAGGATTAACTTGTGTCAAAATTTACTAAATTACCATTTTTATTGGCTATAAATAGAGGAGGAGATGAAATGTATCAGATGCACCAAAAATATATATCAAAGGCAAAAACTTTTATTCCTTCCCGTATTTTTCTTCAAATGAATTTGTTTTGATTTTTTTTCTTTCTTCTTAAATCTTATAAAGCTATGTCATAATATTTAAATTATTAGTTAATCCTTATATTAAAATCTCGAGTAGAGAAGTTAGAAATATCATCACTAAAAAATTATTTAATACCTTTACTTTTGATTATTGTATTTAGACCATAGTTTTATAATAAAGGGGAGTTACTTTAATTATTCTGGCTCTCTCAATTGGAGAAAAAACAAATTTCTAACAAATAATATGGAGAGATCGTTATGTTTCCGTAATTGGAGGGTCTTTGAAAGAATTAAAAGTCAAAATATAACAACGTTAGTACCTCCGGCTGTCCGGCCACGCATTGTGAACAGAGGGCAAAAGAGGATACCAATTTTAAAAAGGTTCCATGGTTTCCTCGTGGTTACACCGTGCGCATCCCGACAACAGTCGCGGATCCCATTGAGTTGTACTTTTCAGATCCAAGCATCATCAATCTATTTCGATTTGATTTAATTGAAATAAAAAAAAAATAGTCTTCTATTTGTTCAAAGATTATTGCATAATGTATGCATTTGCCAATCTTACACTACTACACTTTTATGGACTCGGTAGTTTAGTCGTATTAGCTCACATAGTGAATAACTGTAATGCTTACTGTTGCCCCCCCTGTTATTGTTCATATCGAAGCATTACAATTTGAGTATAGTATTTTCTTTGATCTGAAATAATTGTCTATGTTGAATTTTTATTTTTAGTTCAAATTATGTTAAAAATAAAAATTTCAAATTGAGCATTTATTTTAAGAAAGAAGAAATACTTTTTAATTTTCACAAAAAAGAAAATTTAAAATTGTGAAAATGATACATTATCGTGTTTATTGTAGATATCTTATTTTTTCGAATCTATGCGATGCTACATAGAGCTTCCATTCACTCGTTTGTTTCTTTTGTCAAGGTTTTTGTTTCTTCGGAGTTTGAAGACCAATTATATAAACGTAACGGTGTCACCCTCAGATTCCTTCAATTACATGGTAGTTGGATGATGTGCTATTAATTTCGCATTCATACCTACCCACCGTAACGGCAATATGCCAAGGCTCTCGTTAAGAGATACCCCGTTAAGAGCTGCAACTGTGGGCTTTAGTGATTATCAATCCACAGGCCCATTTGATTCTTGTTAACTAAAAAGACTCGAGGCAGTCAAATTTAAGAGCCCAAATACAAATTAAAATCTGCCGATAAGAGGCCCGAAAGACCAAAGGCAGATAAAACCCTAGTTATCCCCCGTATATATGCAAACTACACACAAACTCACACAGTCGTTTGGCAGCAGAAGCAGTGGGAGGAGGGATTTTACACAGCAGCGGTGAATAGCCAAAAAAATGGTGTCGGGATCGGGAATCTGTGCGAAACGAGTGGTGGTCGACGCGCGCCACCACATGCTCGGCCGGCTGGCTTCCATCATAGCCAAGGAGCTGCTCAATGGCCAGAAGGTTGTCGTTGTCCGGTGCGAGGAGATCTGTCTCTCCGGCGGCCTCGTCCGTCAGAAGATGAAGTACCTCCGTTTCCTCCGCAAGCGCATGAACACCAAGCCTTCTCATGGACCCATCCATTTCCGCGCCCCTTCTAAGATCCTCTGGCGCACCATCCGAGGGTTTGTCCTTTTTTTTCCTTTTTTGTTTAATCTTTGGGGTTTTTATATCATTTCGATGCTATCTTTGGTAGAATGGATGGAAGTGTGATTGATTAAATGTTGGTTTTGGTTTAGGATGATTCCTCACAAGACCAAGAGAGGAGCTGCCGCGCTGGCCAGGTTGAAGGTGTTTGAAGGTGTTCCTCCTCCTTATGACAAGATCAAGAGAATGGTCATCCCTGATGCTCTTAAGTAAGTCCGATTCTGTCTTATACTTTGTTTTGTATGTCAGACTTTTCAATTAGTAGGGAATTTATGTTAGTATTGTGATATTTCCTTCTCTATTTGTATTTTATTCACTGATAGTTAAATGGAAAAGTTTGATTGATTGAGCTATTGGTTGGTTGCCTTCTTTGTTGTGATGGGCTACAGGGTTTTGAGGCTTCAGGCTGGCCACAAGTACTGCCTGTTGGGTCGTCTATCATCTGAGGTTGGATGGAACCACGCTGAGACCATCAGGGTAAGCAGCATTTCTGTTTATGTTATGGCTGAAATGACTTCATTCTTGAATTTTAATTCCATGATTCACAAGTTTAACGATGATCTGCTCATTGCTTGCCTATTGGAAAGTTATTGTATTTTAAGAGGTTATTGGCTGGGTAACTATGATGGTTTAGACATTTAACTATATCTGCAGCTTAGTGGGTGAAGCATTATTTAATTTCAACTGCATACTTCATTATTTCTTAAGGGTGAATCAGTAGAAGCTAAAGTGGCAGGAATTCCCCCTTTTAAGCATCAACTACATTACTTGTTTTTGGATCCCCATTGAAGCTATTCTGGATCATCACATATATATAGTCATGTATTGACTCCAAGATGGCTAATAAATTTGTTGAGGGAGTGTGAAGTGGACCTAATTATCTATTGATTCTCTGGTTTTGAAGCCTGGTTTACTTTCTTGGAGTAAAATTATAATTTGTGTAGGGGTAACCCTTTTTTCAACAATTAGGCAGCCGAAGTATGATTGTGCTGATTGCCCTGAATTAATAATGGGAAGTGGTTGCTAATCATTATTGTACATTTACAGGAACTGGAAGAGAAGAGAAAGGAGAGGGCCCAGCAAACATATTTGAGGAGGAAGCAGATCACGAAGCTGAGAATCAAGGCCGAGAAGGAGGCTGAAAAGAAGCTCGGTTCGCAATTAGACATTATCTCAGCTGTCAAGTACTAAGTCTGGAAAGTAGGTAGTTCCTAAGCAATTATGTGGATGCAGAGCATTTCATGTGAAACTTGTAACCACCACCTTGAAGACCTTCTGGTCTTTCCAGTTTTTGGAAATTTCATATATGTTTTGATACTAGTCCATCGTTTTGTTATGATTTCTAAGAGGATACTTGGTTTTCCAGAGCTGTAGCATGGTATTTTTTATTGCATTGCATCTTAGACAATTTATTGCTGCTTAATGTTTGATTGGTGTGCGTAGTCATTGCTTTATTGATCTTCTAGTGCATCTGTCTATTTGAACTGACTACAGTTGTTTTGCCTCCGTTAACTTCTCCGCTTTAAAATTTTAGACAACCTCGTCCTGTGTTTAGTGAGTGTAAATCAATGAGGATGGTATGCGTAAAGGGACTGCCCAAAGTCCAGTATGAGAGGAAAGCATATTTTTGCTCATTACTTGTCCAGTAATGTGGCTGAGAGGTAGAGCTAATTATTTTTCCGCCTTTGTACCTTTAAATTACTCCACTCTATTCGAAAGGGGAAGAGATTATTATTCCAGTCATGACAGCTCATTGCTGGAATGGAAAATTGCTGCAAGTGTGTGATTTTTGCCATGATATAGTCAGCATCAAGTTGAAACAATTTGATTTATTTTCCAACTGTGATACAAATTACTACTTCTTCCCTTCCAAAATTAGATGTCTGGTTGTTTGAGTTAGTGGGAAGTGCTAAGATAACAAACAGTTTGTTTTCTCAAGACGGAGGGAAATGGAATAATACTAGAACCAAAAGTATTAAGTTGAAGTCGATTTCGCCTATGCAATATCACGAACATCTGGGGTCGGGGAAAAAACTAAAAAAAAGTAATTTGAAGTTTGAAAAGGCACAAGAAGAAAAGTGTAACAGCCACCCAGACGGGGACCAATCCTTGGTGAGAGTACGGTAAAATTTCTTTCTCCATTAACAGTTTCACCATAGTGGCAATGGGGTTATTATTTTGCCACCTCAAGCATTTGCTAGCAAATAGCACCAGGGGATGCGTAAATAGCAAGCCAATTATTGTAATCACACTGAAATAGCATCATCTTCATGATGACAATGATTAAGCATGGCCAATCTTTCTTTCTTTCTTTTTTTCTTTTTTTTGCCTCTTGTTTAGCCTAATCAAAAATTTTAATCCTTCAACTGGAAGACATAGACACACTAATTATCATAATCTAGCAAGGTAAATGAAAAAGCCAACCCGAAAAGCAGAGACAATAATCTATATTGGACGTTGAGCTAAGAAGTATACCTCAAGGCTCAAGCATCCTATGCATTACCAATTTATCATTCGGTCCCATCATCACTTTTCACTTCTCAAACCCAAGTTCCTAGTCTATTTTCCATACTTAAACATGTCAAGAGTAAAGTGACGTTACACATAATTATCAGCTTAAGCCGTCATTGATCATCTACTGTACAAAGTTTGACAGCATTATTGTTCTGCTCATGTCGGAAATGCCTAGTCAATGTAGAAAGTGAAGTCTTGGGTTTTTCTCATATATCTGCATGGTTTTTTCTTCTTGGTCCGTTTGACACTGTACTTACATTCTTTAATTATGAGTTTTTTTTTCATGTGTACCCAACGGCAAGAATGATGGATCATCATTGTTTTAGTTCCGTCCATCACGACAGCAATGTAGCAAACTATGTTCTCTTTCTCCAAGGACGCCTTTTACTTTATGCAAATTTGTCAATGTCACTCCTTAGACTCTACTCAATTGCTGTTCATTCACTTTGCCACCCCACTAATTACTAACCGTTTCTTGTGTTCCTCCTTTTAGTCCTTCTGTCTTCTTCTTTCTTCTTCAACTTTCCTATGGCTGCATTCTATTTCTCCTGAAGAAATACTCTAGGGTTTCCAAAGGCGTAAAGATCAAAACTTGAATCCTGTTTCTGCTTCCTTGCTGCCCTTTTATGGAGCTGACAAAGAACTGCTGGCTATGGTTCTTAGTTCTTTCTGTAACTGTACAATTTGCTTCCTGTGATCAAGAGGGTATGAGTCTAACATTTTGTCAGCCACATTTTACTTTCATTGCATAATCTAGCTTCTGTAATCATAATGAATGAGTCATGGCACATTGCAGTTATTACCCTTGATGGCTAAAAATTTTGATTATGCTCAACAATGTGGCAGGGTTCTTGAGCTTATCATGTGGTGGAACCACGACCTATGTCGATTCCTCAAATATATCTTGGATACCTGATGCTTCCTACATAAATGTTGGCAACATGACTACGGTGGACTACCTTGATCGGAGCTCTTCATCTCGTCTACCTGTCCGATTCTTCCCTGATTCCCTTAGGAGCAAGTGTTATAGGCTTCCCTTAAGTAATGTATCCTCTGTGGTTCTTGTCAGAGCTCAATTTGTGTACAAGAACTATGATGGACTTGATAAGCCCCCTGAATTCTCTGTATCACTTGGGAGAGCTATGACCACTACTGTGAATCTTGCTAATACAGATCCCTGGATTGAGGAATTTATATGGCCAGTTGATAAGGGCACTCTCAGTTTGTGTTTTCATTCTTTACCTGGGGGAGGAGTTCCAGTAGTTTCTTCCCTCGAACTTCGTCCGCTCCCTCAAGGTGCTTACAGCAATGGCTTGGCAGATTTTCCCTCCAAACTGCTTAAGAAAACTTATAGAATCAACTGTGGTTATGTTGATGGATCACTGAGGTATACAGCAGTAGTCTACTTTGCTTACATTTCTGTTCCTATCTTATTATGTTTTTCATGTCTTGATGAATTTGCACTTGATGTTTCGTATGCAAGGTACCCTATTGACCAGTATGATCGAATTTGGGATGCGGATAAGGATTTTAGTCCATATCATGTGTCTTCTGGTTTCGATATTCAAAACACCTTTAATTTAACAAGTCTCAAAGAAAACCCTCCAGTTGCTGTTTTACAAACTGCAAGAGTCTTGGCAAGGTGGTCTGATTTGACATACAATTTGCCTATTGATGATTTAGGAGACTACTACATTGTCCTCTACTTTGCTGGCATCCTGCCAGTATCCCCGGCATTCGATATATTGATTAACGGGGAAGTTGTTCGGTATAATTACTCCGTACAAAGATGGAATGCAGAAGATCTTTCCTTTACAATGAGGGGAATCAAAAGCTTGAATATCACATTGAAGAGTACCAGCTTCTACCCTCTGATTAATGCACTAGAAGTGTATGAAATTCAAGACATTCCCCGTGAAACCTCTTCCACTACAGGTGATTTTCCCTGCTGGTATTAGTAATATAAATCCGTTTCCTGTCTCCCAAGGAACTAAGTTGTCATCCTAACTCCAGGTGTTTCTGTTTCGATTTTGTAGTATCTGCTCTACAGGTTATTCAGCAGTCTACTGGTATGGACCTTGGATGGCAAGATGATCCATGTTCACCAAAGTCCTGGCAACATATAGAATGCAACGGAAATATGGTTTCCTCTCTGTACGTCAATACTAAGTTTACACTGCATTTTGTAAAGGAAAAGAAAAATCCGGTCATTCCTGTCAGCTTGTATTCAACAATTTTTTGCTTGTTGTGAAGGGACCTCTCCAACGTGAAAATGAGATCAATTAGCCCCACATTTGGTGACCTTTTGGACCTAAAAATATTGTAAGATTATTTCCTTCTTCAAAATGCTAGATTTCGACATTTTGTCACACTTGATAATCTTTTCCTTAGATGGAAGGTGACCTGGTCTTGAAGGTCACCAGGTTTTCATTATACCAGGCAGCACGGTAAATCCAAGATCTAATATGTTAATACTTGGCAGGGATTTGAGTAACACATCGCTTTCTGGAGAAATACAGTACCTGGGAAGCCTGCAGAGTCTTGAGAAATTGTAATATTCACCTTGAGTCTTTTATGCAGCATGTCTTTGTTGTATCAGGTAGCAAAATTTCTGAGCCACTTGCTAATTCATTGTTGCAGGAACCTGAGTTTCAACCAGCTAACATCCTTTGGTTCAGAATTTGAGGACTTGATGAACCTTCAAGTTCTGTAAGTCTTTCACCAGTACCGACATGATTATAACACTGTGATTTCTTCCCTTCTTTCGTATTTGAAGTATTTATAGTAGTGGATGGGATGATGATGTGACGCATTTTCTATGAAGGGATTTGCAAAACAATAGCTTGGTGGGATTAGTTCCTGAAAGCTTGGGAGAGTTAAAGAACCTTCACTTACTGTGAGTGATATATGCTTACCTTCATTAACTCATACAAATTATTGATGCCATGCACCGGACAAGAGAAATTCAACTTCATAAGTATGCATTTCGTGTTGTGAAACACTCAGGAATCTGGAAAATAATAAACTTCAAGGTCCCCTTCCCCAATCGTTGAACCGCAAGAGCCTAAATGTCAGGTACAATGAAATATTGCGGTATCGATGTTGTCTAGTCTTTGAATTAGAAAGGCAGTTGCTTGATCAATGCATCAACATGTGTTTGTTTTCTGCTCGAGCAGGACGTCAGGAAATCTATGCCTGTCTTTCTCCACATTATCCTGCACTGACGTTTCGGGAATCCAGACTCCACAAGTCACTATCTTTTCACCTAGTAAGCCCAAGGACCACAAACATATAGCAGCCATAATTGGTGCTGTTGGAGGTGTAGCAGTTGCTTCTGCACTCATCTCAGTGTGTGTAATTCTGTTCATAAGGAGGAAGAAACCCCAAGAATCATCTGCACAAAGTATGATGTACTTTTGACTGAATGATCAAGAGTAAATGTATTAAGGATTTGTTGTATATCTGATGTTTCTTTGATTAATAGGTGCTCAGGTGGATATAAAGAACTGGAATTCGGCAAAAGTCTTTTCTTATAAAGAAATTAGATCAGCCACACACAATTTCAAGGAGGTCATTGGTCGGGGTAGTTTCGGATCAGTTTACCTTGGAAAGCTTCCTGATGGGAAATTAGTAGCTGTCAAAGTGCGGTTTGACAAAACTCAGCTTGGTGCGGAGTCTTTTGTCAATGAGGTCTGCAATTGGTGGCAACAACATCTCTGCGTAATGACTGAATTTGGGATTGATTTTCTTCCATTGATCTCTCAGCTTATTTGGATGTTTTTTAGGTATCTCTTCTATCAAGAATTCGACACCAGTGTCTTGTATCTTTGGAAGGATTCTGTCAAGAGGCAAAGCAGCAAATACTAGTTTATGAGTATCTACCAGGCGGATCCTTGTCTGATAACCTTTATGGTACTTCTCTCCTAACATGTTATTCATTTGGAATGTTCAATGTCACATTTCTCAGTTCTGGATTCATTTCATTAAAACGGACCCATTGCAGGTACAAAGAGTAAAAGGATAACATTGAGTTGGGTTCGCCGGTTGAAAATTGCTGTAGATGCAGCCAAAGGTACATTCTAAAACTTCCATGGCTAGTATAAAGGAATTTATGAGAGAGAATACGTGAATTTTGGAGATTCCAAGCTGAAATTTTATTCAATGCAGGTTTGGACTACCTTCATAACGGTAATGATCCAAGAATCATTCACCGTGATGTAAAAAGCAGCAATATACTCATGGATTCTGAAATGAATGCTAAGATGTGTGATTTTGGCCTTTCTAAGCAAATGACTCAGGGAGATGCTACCCATATAACCACTGCTGTCAAAGGCACTGCTGGCTATCTCGATCCAGAGTAAGCTCTTAATACCGATGCCATATATTCAGTAAAGATTTATTTATGTTTTTTATTATTTTTACCCAGCCTCACTGAGTTCTGTCTTCTGCAGATATTACTCCACCAGACAGTTGACAGAAAAAAGTGATGTCTACAGTTTTGGGGTTGTTCTTTTAGAGCTCATATGTGGCAGAGAACCGCTCACTCACTCAGGCTCGCCTGATTCCTATAATTTGGTCTTATGGGTAAAAAAGAACCTCTGTCTTACAACTTAACATCTCTGATATAAACTTCTAGTATCTGCCTCATAAGTCTCATAATAATAATTTTGTTTGGATTCACTCGCCAACTGGCTGCAGGCAAAGCCATATCTGCAAGCAGGCGCATTTGAGATAGTGGATGAGAGCATAAAGGGAACTTATGATCCTGAGAGCATGAGAAGATCAGCTTTGATTGCTTCAAGGTCTGTCGAGAGGGATGCTTCGCGGAGGCCTTGCATTGCAGAAGTCCTGGCTGAGCTCAAACAAGCCTACAGTATTCAACTCGCGTATCTAGCTTCCGGAGGATTTATGAATTAGTGATAGGTTTTAGCTGATATACAGGTTTTGCATCATAAGTTATTAACCCACCTTCTTCTGCATAAATTGCTATTTATAAGGCTACACCTAGTCAATAAGCAACTTCCCCACTTATATCTGTGTAAAACCTTGCTGAGGCTATTATTTTTTTTGCATTGTAATATGATCGGAACAAAGATCTGGGTATTCTATTCGCTGTGAATTGTGCTATAACTACTCCTGTAAATCCTTTTTCTTTTTTTTATCATTTTAATGTCCTCAACGTTAGTGTCGTTACTGGTAAAACCAAGTCTATGAAATATCATCAGTTCATCAGTTGCTGAAGGACTTACTAGTACCATATCTTGAGTAAGCTGAAATTGTGAAATTGTGAATCACATACACATGTATTTTTATCACTATTTGGCATGTTTTCATGTGGTCTCCGCATCTTATGAAACTTAAACATGTATTCTTCGAAGTGCCAAAAAAGTTGGGGGGAAAAAAATTTTCGGCTAGGGAGTTATGACCAGGTTGAACGTCTACTTCAGCTATAGATTTACAACCGGACTCCATTCTTCCCAAAAGAAGAGTCCTATTTGCAAAAATTCTTTCATGTAAATAAAAGTGATGACAAACGTAGATGAGTAAATATGCTTGTCGACAGATTCATCGAGCTACTCAGCCTGATGAGTTGTTTAAGAGTAGGGAACAGACAATTTGTATGCATCACAGCAATGGGTTAGAGATAGTCATTATAGAGATTTATATGAAATGTTTCACGAGAATTTTGATTTACATTGGACTAAATATCCCTTTCTCTACAATATCAACAGTTTCTAATATGTAAAATGATGACTCCGATGGTTGTTCAACAAGCCGTTGCAAACAAGCATCATTCCTCCAATTTGAATCTCCACTGCAAGACTGGTCCCGGGACGAGGATGCTCTTTTGATTTCCGGGCTTTCCTTCTTGGATTACAATGTGAACTGGAGATAAGCAATCAGAACTAAAATGAGTATCTACGTCGCAGATACAGGAAGAATGCTGTCAAAGCAGCGGCAGCATATGGAAGCACAGTCCAGGCACCCTGTGGTATCACACATCTGTTAGTAACAGACACTGTATAGCTTCCTTCATATAGCCAAAAAGCATTACCAGCGAAGATATATGGCTTACCACTACAGTGGCTACGGTAGCTAGGGCAAAAACTGGGCGCTCTCTCATTAAGAAACCAATCCCCAACTACAATATAGAGTAAAATAGGTATGAGATGATAAAAGGACAAGTAGAAATTGACTTGATTTCATTTACAAATCCATTCCTAATTTATTTCTTGAACAAGCAGAAAATTGTTTGCTGGCACAACATGCTGAGACTTGCTCTACCTGAATCGGCAGAGTGACAAGACCCCCACAACAGACACCAGCAAAGAAATACTCAGGTGATATATCCTGCCATTCAAAAAAATGACAGATTACAAAGAAATCATCATTTTAGGGATGACAAAAACAGTACAAATGACTAATAAAAATTGAAATATTGCACAAGCAAAAAGGCAATCTTATGGCTGCTTTTGTAATTGGACACAACAGACAGAAAACAGGCATTGCTGCATACAATGCATGATGTAAAGGTGCAGATGTACATGATTAATCAACAAAAAGATTTCACAGATCAATAAGGAAAAGCATTTAAGGTGTCAGTATTGAAACTCAGGCAAACAAGTTCAGCACTGGAATAACTGGTTTTAGCAGACATCAACTAAGTATTGGGATAAGTTTTTAGCAAACTCAACTATTTCCAATAAAAAAAATGGCATTTTACTAACCATTGCTCCAGCCAGAAAAGCTGTAGGGTTTCTCACACCAAGAGAAAAACGCTCCACTGCAATTCAAAAAGTATTTGTACATCAAATTACAACCAAGAAATCAACTGCTCAAAAAATTGAATGTCGCACCACATAAGGTGTCAAGTGTTTTAACTATAGGGATGTAAATTATTCTTGCATATCAGAATATTGCGAATAAATGAAGACCTATTTTACAAGAAATTCTGACTTACCAAATCCAACTAGATTTCCATATCTTTGGACTATCCTTGTGATGCTCATTGCTTTCTCTTGGCCAATTCCTAACTACAAGGATAGATATAACCAAAAACTGATAATCAGCCCAATACTTGTTCCACAAGACACTAGATTAGTTTTCTTTATGTCAAATGTAGATAGATTGACCACTGACCAGACCTTTGAACAAACATCATCCGATGCCCCAGATTGCCTAAACAGCTTACCAAGATAAAATGGTACCATATCACTGATACAAACTCCCCTGCGAAACGAGTTAAGAACATGGAAACACTGGTGATTATTATGTACTAAACAGATATCCAAGACAGCACAAAGCAACAATGAAAAAGAAGCTCGCAGCATCACTGCATCCCAGACTGAGAAGCTCAGAATTAAGTTGAAGTTACCACGAACCAGTAAACCCACATTACAGTGGAAATTATGTAGGTAGCATTCCTAGAGAATGAATCCACAAAAGATTGCCATGACCCATCCAACGTAAGCATTCGAGATAAAGTGATGCCAACCTGCATAGAAGGGGTAATGTTTTCATAACCTCACAAACACCCTCCAACCGAAACTGTTCCATAAATTTAAGAGCATCAAGAGTCTGTGAAACTGAAATACCAGCATGAGGCACAGACCCATATATTTAATGCCTCTTCACTGATGAAAAGTCCAAACCCAGCAGCCATCAGCAGCCAAAAGTAGACCCATCTGAACCAAGGAATTTTTCTAGTTTAAGGCCTTATTCTACATATTTACAAAAGGAACTAAGAATAGGACACAGATGACAAAATTCTCTTCATGATTTTAAAACAATGCATTCACAGGTTCAAATGTAGACCAAACAAGAATGAACTTAAAAAGGCAGAATGCAACACTCAATATTTAGAAGGGCACACAATTTCAGGCCAATCAGGAACAAACAAAGTAGTGAAGTACCCGGGAGCATATTCAGGAAGTATGATTCTGTATCCGAAAGCTTTGAAGGAAAAGCCACCAGTGATTGCAGCCGAAGAAGAAGAACTGTCAGCAAGACATTGAATCCCAAGAAAAGATCCTTGTTGAGTACTAGGCTGCCTTGACCCAATGGCTAACAGTGTGAGTGCCAGAGCTACTCCCAGAAGAATCACCAGAGTTGCCAGAAATGGGCGCCCCGTACCAAAATCACTTTTCCTCGGCAAAATGGCATCCCCGGCGACCTTACCTTCATGCCCCTCCGGCTTCCCCTTAGATGCTGCCACCTCATCACTTTCAGAATCTTCATTCCGGAAGCAATTGATCCTGAATTTTGTCTCCAGATTGAAATAAAACAAGTCTACACAAACCCGAAATCGAAAAAAGTGAGAAACAGAGGCAGGTACCGAGATAGAGCAGATGGCTTCAAGAACACATTTAAACGCCGACGATCAGTTTCCGGCGGATTGGGATTCTGGAGCATAGTATTCCGGGAGGAAAACCGACGCAAAATGCTACAACCATGGGTGAAAGTAGTGTTGGTGGGTTTTGATGTAATAGAAAGTAAGAGAGTCCCATTTGTCAAAACCGCCATTGCAGTTGAAAAACGGGGTCGTTACTGGATCTAACCGTACTCAATTATGGCGATAACCAAGAAGTGAAAGTACGGAAGAAGAGGGAATCAGAAGCCATTTTGTTAGGAGTAAAAGGTGTGGACTGTGTTTTGACTCGTGATGACGGTGGCCGGTGTGGTGGAGCTTGGTTCATTTCCAGGTGGACCGGGAGAGAATCTCCAAGCTCATTGGGGGATATGCCTTTCTTTTCAAACTTCTTCTGTTATATTCTGGAAAGAGTTGCTGGGACAGGGAAGAAGTGATGATGGGCCCATCTGTGAATATTGAGATTTGAGACCCATTTTGCAGCATTTTATTTTGGGCTTGGGCCCATCTTTTGAAATGCCATTTGCCAGTTTAGAGTTTAGGCCATCATTCATATTTCAATTTCATGCCTGTGGAGCTGACGTTTGGTATACAATAATCCTTTGTTAGTTAGGGGCTTAGGGCCGGTTGTACTAATTACTACTCGGTTGTTGTATTAGTTTATGTTTTCTTGAAACGGTGTAGTATTAGTTTATGTTACTCCCTCCGTATCAAATAAATACTAAGTTTTTTTTTAAAAAAATATCTTGAGTATGGTTTAATTGTGGGGAGGGATGAGAATGTAACCCAAAAAAAAAACTCTTTTAGTCGGAATGTGTAACACGATGAACATGTTTGTTTGAGCTTTGAAAGAAATGAACGGAGAAGGAAGTATTCACGATTAGTATAATTATTTTTATTACTCCTTCCGTCCTACAAAAATAGTCCATATTGAGTTTTGAGTTTTGTACTGTTTTTAGTAAAAATTTGAAAACTCAATGTGGATTATTTTTTTGGAACGGATGTGGTAATTACTAATCTTCTAAAAGTAGTCCAAGCTAGTTAGTAGTTAGGTGGATATTTTGCCATAATCAAGTGTAGGGAAGGAAAAATAATTAATAAAGTGGTTATTCCCCTTTGAATTGGTCCCTCTTTGACCTTTTAGGAGGGAATCAAATGAATAATAGAAGCAAGTAAAAGCCCAGAGAAAAAAATGAACCACGGAATATCTTACCTCGTATTTCCCACACAAGAAGAAAGGGAAAAAAAAAAACCGTCTGTTATGGATGTTTCACTTGATGCAAACAAATTAACTGTCCATTCATAAAACTACAGCCATTTATTTCAATAATGAGGCCATGTTGGAGATGACAACAAATTAAGAACATAGAAATGCCCCGTGAATTTAAAAAGATATGTCGAAACTATTCAAAACCCAAAACATACGAATGAGTTCACTACAAGAAAAAGGAAGGGAAAAGGAAAGCATGCATCCCAAGCAGCTGAATAACATGAGATCATCCATCTTGGTCACCTTGGTTTGAGGCGCGTGTTATGCGAAAGTGTATATCCTTTGTCAAACCCCAAAAAATAAAAATAAAAGAATTAAAAAAAAAAATTTCCTTACCTTTAAAAGCAAAAAAGTTCATGTAACCAGTTCATCATCTTCATTGAAAAGTTGCATATCTGTTAATGCCGTATTTTTCAATTCCGTGTTTGCTGATTGATGCTTCACAAACTGTCAGCCGCGGTGGCAGTTAGTGCCTTTCCATATTTAATGTGGTAGGCTAGTATCAATACACTCTATTTTGTTATCACGTCCTTAAACAATACTTCTTCCTCTCTTTATCTCCGTAAAAATTGTTTACTTTATTATTTTTCTGTTTTTAAAAATTATTGTTCAAATTCAAATTTCACTTGTAATAGTATAAATACCTGGACAATCATTTTGAATGAGTAAAAATAGCTTATTTTAATTCAGTAAAATAGATTATTTTTATAGGACGACAAGAAAGAATAATAATTAAGCATACAAAATACATACGTACACAAGTACAGATACATTTGGCTGTATTCCACTCCACAGTGTCCAGTTTCAACGTTTTTTGAAGCTCAATTGATCAACCCCAAACCACCGCATGCAATGAACGAGGAAATATGCACCCCACTGCCCTATACACCAAACCTTATTCCGAGAGGGGGGTACTTAAAAAATAAACAGACTCCTGATAACGAGTCAAATGAATTTAGGGTGAGTTTTATTTTGGGAATTTAATAAAACTTTGTTAACCGTCGTTGCCGGAATGGAATTAGTTTTTACGTTGAATCTAATTACTTGTTTAACAAATGTTACGTTGATCTCTTTTTGTTCTTTTAAATATAACTATACAGGCAACCAATAAGAAGATCAATTGACTTTGAAGTTAAAAAAAATACAAGACGTGATAAATGAATACAATGCACCGACTGCTTTGATTGTGGAAGTTCTATCATCCTCCTTTAAGTTAACCCCCCTTTTTTTAACCTATAGTAACAGTGTCTATCGTTGATCACAGTGGTGAATTATTTTCATTTGTTGAAATATACTACAAACAGTTAATGGATGTAAATTTAATGTGTGATTTCATTCCTATAATCCGAAGGGTTAAACTCGTTTAGTCATTCCGTCTTACATTAATAATAATATATTCCAATTTTGGCCATTGATAAATTTCAAGTTTGGACTAGTGAAATTTTGTACACAAATCTAAAAATGTTTCCGTTGTCGTTGCGGGTCTTGTAATTGACAAAAAAGCAATTCCCACGTCGTTTTCACACCAAATTGCTTGTAAATTGATTTCTTAAATCCTAATGATTTGTCACACCCAACTATCGTAATCATATCTCATAAAATTTCCACATTAATTTAATCATAATCAAATTGTCCAAACATGATTGCTCCACATGTTAACAACTCGACACCAGTTTGAGTTTGCTTAAAAAGTTTCAAGAATGTTCTATTACAGTAGAATAGGGCTCCTTTTTCTTATATACATACTGTATTTATTTTTCAACTAAATTTTTTTTGTTTTTGTTTTTCTTTTGTGTGGAGTGTAGTTCCTTCGCGGATTTCCCCTTACATTATTTTCAAAATCATTTTCTCTGCTAAACTTTTTCAAATTATCCTTTGGAAATCCAAGATTTCGTAACAGTTGTCAGTATTTTTTTTAAAAATTTATATAAGTAAAATTATGTAAGGATATCACCGTGATTAGTGTATCTTGTACTTCATATTGGCGGAAGGAATGAACATTCAACTATACTTACCACAAAAGTTGTCATAAATGATTTCTCAATATCGTTTTATTCCTTGCTTACAAAATGAGGAGGAAGCTTTGGAAAAATAAAAATACTGATAGATAGTTTTCCTTCCAATTAATCGAGACAATATATAGTTTTAAACACCTAATCATGTAGAATAAAAATAAATGTACAAGAAAATATAAAAGAAAAACAGATGAGAAACCTCATAAAGTCTCGTATACTCCAGTTGGCCACGAGTGTAACCTATGACTGTTATTACTACTACTAGACTGCACAAGTAATTGACAATTGACAAAATATTACCTTATCTTTTTCTTTTTTTTTAATACAGATCGATGATAGATATTTTAAACTCACCAAACATAACGTTTATTTATTCAAAATAATTACTCATTCTGTCCCAAAATTATTATTCAGTTTGATATTTCATTTTTAGTATAATCACTTTTAGTACAATTTGTATTAAAAATGAAAGTCCAAACTGGACAATAATTATGAGACGGAGAGAGTATTATTTTACTAACATATAAAATTAGGTAGAATCTTTCAAAGACATAGTATAATGATGACTTAAATTGCCAATTATCTAGTTGGATGATTGTATCTGAAATATGATCAGTACCTAAATCCTTTGCCCAATTGCAAATAACCGAAATTATTTTTTTTTTAAACAATAAAAAATACTTTGTCCCAAAAAATGAAAAGAAACAAGTCGGCATAAACTGACTTGACGGTGACACAACCAAAGAAATTCATTTCCTTATATCTTGGGGCATATGTCCTAAACCTTCGAGGCTTCGACCAGCTGAAAAGTCCACACCAATGACTTTTTTCTTTTTTTTAACACTTTTGTTTTTTAATTAAAAAAACCATTTATTTTGACGCCGGCGCCAAAAAAGCATATGTCCGCGCCATTAGTCCCCTACTAAAAAGCGCCGTTGGAATATTCAATATTTATTAGGAAATAAAAAGAATAAAATTATCGCCACCGCCATCGACACCGTCACCACCACCCGTAGCGCGGCGGCCGTCGTACGCTACTGGGCGGTTTTTTTTCCATTTCTTTCATTGAGAGGAAAAGAACTTGTACAGAACAGCTGTTGTATTGTATCTTACCGAACTCCTCTGTCTCTTTCTAGGCTAGACTTTAATTACATATCATTCATTCATTCCAGTCATTTAATTCTTACGCATTCTCTCTCTCTCTCTATATATATATGAGCATAATATTATTTTTTGAGATTTTTTTTTCTTCCATTCACTTTTTTTTTTTTTTTGTGTAGAGAGAGAAAGTGTGGGGGAGATACCGTAAGAGAAAGAAAGTTAAACCACCCCTCTCCCCAACGCATCCAATTCAGCATTCCACTCTCTCACGAGAAATTCGTGTGTGTTTCCTTTTGTTAGTAACAGAGAGTAAACGGAAAGCAAACGCTTGCACGAATCTTAACTAACCAGGCTCTCTCTGTATCGCCGTCTTATACGTATATAACAGCGTCACGACGGAAGACACAAGAATTCTGATAAAAGAAAAAAGGTGATCACATTCTTCGTTGTGGAGCTGTAAATGCGGTTGTTTTTTTCAATTTTGGAGATTTATACTTTAAAGGTTGTTGTTGATTGGGGGAACTGGACCTGCTTTTTAATTTTAACATTTTTTTTTTTTTTGTATGAGATGATGAGAATAGTTTGATCTTTTGTGTTCGTTGAGTCTGATTATTTTTTGTTTCTGAATCAGTTCTGATTCCTTCCGGCTTCTCTGAGAGTCAGAGTGGTGGCGCTAGTTCTTGAGTTTTGTGTTTGTGCCGAATTTTGTCGTTTGTTTAGTTTCAGTTTTTTTTTTTTTTTTTTAATTTCCGTTGGACTGAAGAAATGATATTTTGAGTTTCTATTGAAACACTGGAATCATGATGGAGTTTGATGTCGATGTTTTGACTGTTTACTTGGCAATTAGGTAGAAATCAGATTGTTGAACATCTCTGCGATCATTTATATATTTGTTTTTTGGTCTAAACAGCAGTTCTGATTTTCTTCCCTCCTTTGTTTTGTTTATATGAAGATAAGTTGCAGAACTGGACTCTAGGAGAACAACACAATGCCAGGTATCCTCGCTTCACTTTAATGAATTTTGGATCCTACCTGGAAATTTTTAGTTTAATTTCTTCGAGTTCTTCTAAATAGTCTTTATTTGGGGTGTGTCTGATATCTAGAAATAGTTTTAGCTCTGGAAGATGATAAGGCAAAAAGATCTGATCTTGAGACCTCCGAGGATGACAAGAAAAGAGCGAGAATCAGATCTTTTAAGAAGAAGGCTAACAAACTCACACATACCTTGAGGAAACGGAGTAAGAAAGTAGCTCATTGCAGATTTGCTTCCATTTCAACTGAAGAGTTTCGAGATGAAAAGGAAGCTGGAGCTGTCAATGCATTTCGACAAACCTTGATTGACAAGGATATGCTTCCGGCTCGTCATGATGATTACCATACCATGTTGAGGTAATTCATACCTTTTTGCCACACTTGTGAATCCTGAAGTCACTCCCTAATGTTGGTCTAGTTTGCTAAGCTTTCGGAGATTAGACAGCTATGTATTTCTTGCTGCAATCAGTTACGTATGCAAATAGAAAATGTTTATAAGATAATCATCTCGGCGAACCCTATTCTATTTAAAATACGAGACATGAATGCTTGAGATTTGATAGTGTGGTTCCTATGTGCTAGGTTATAATATGTTGGACTTGGTGGTATTAATTCATAGTATCTGTTCCGATCAAGCTTTGATCATGGCCTTGTGCTGCTTAACTTGAAAATACCCCCATGTATACCCTTGCAGGCCTCTCATGACTCTTCAATTTATGTTTCTTGATGTTTCATGGTTTGTCGGTGCAGGTTCTTGAGAGCAAGGAAGTTTGATCTTGATAAGGCTGTTCATATGTGGATAGATATGCTCAACTGGAGGAAAGATAATGGAGTTGATTCCATCCTCCAGGTACTATACGTTCGCCTGTCTCTATGCATTTCAAGTTTTGTCCGAGAATGGTTACACAAGTTCTATGTAATGAGGATCTTTGCTTGGAATCAAATCTAGGCAAGATGTTCACATCTTTTTCTGAATTTGGCTTGTCTTTTCTATGTACTCTCTGGCTGTTACTGAATTAAGATTGAGGCCGTGATTCTTCTAGTCTAATTAGCAAGATTTTCAGCTGCTGTGTTTCTGAACTGCTGCAGTTATGCTTATTGTTATCATGCTTACGAGGTTAAGTGTTAACCTATAATTACCAGCTTCAATACTAATTGTTGTAGGCAGAAGTGGCCTTTGAAGGAAAATGGTGGCAGATAGAATTCTGAACTGGAGCCTGTCTATGTTTACGATTATGTTTTTCCATAGTGACAAATTTATTTACCAAATAATGCCTTTGTAGGACTTTGTATATAATGAATATGAAGAAGTTCAACGATATTATCCGCATGGTTACCATGGTGTAGATAAACAAGGACGGCCAGTCTATATTGAAAGGCTTGGCAAAGTTGATCCCAGTAAACTTATGAGTGTCACCACAGTGGACAGATTCTTAAAGTATCACATCCAAGGATTTGAAAAAGCCTTTGCTGAGAAGTTTCCAGCATGTTCAATTGCAGCAAGAAGGCATGTTGATTCCACAACTACTATACTGGATGTGCATGGACTGGTTTGTCCCGTAACCTATGAATTTCTGATATGTGATCTTTCCTTGTATTTGATTTTTTATTTTTAATGTTTTTTACGTCTCTCTCTGACATATTATTATTATTATTAGTATTATAATTATTATTATGTACTTACTGAGTGTTCAATGCTGTAGAACTGGATGAGTTTTGGGAAGGTTGCACACGAATTAGTCATGCGCATGCAAAAAATAGATGGTGACAATTACCCTGAGGTGCTCATAGCTTTTAAACATTTTCAGGAGTAGAAATCTGATTTGAAGTCCCATTGTCGTTGCCATTGACCATTTTCTGATGCTACCTTATCATTTGCAGACATTACATCAAATGTTCATTGTTAATGCTGGTAGTGGATTCAAATTTCTGTGGAACACTGCAAAAAGCTTTCTAGACCCAAGGACTACTGCTAAGATACATGTAAGTAATTTTGTTTGTAGTTGAAGCTTTTTGGAGAATACAGAGTTGTCCATTAATTGACTTTTATTTGTCAACCAGGTTTTAGGCAACAAATTCCAGCACAAATTATTAGAGACTGTCGATGCTAGGTTTGTTTTTTCTACCTGATGAGATACTATGTGCCATTTTGGTTCACTTAGACAATTGTCTCATAAAAGTGATATGTGCTACAGTCAACTGCCAGATTTTCTTGGTGGAACCTGTTCATGTGCTGGTGAAGGTGGTTGCCTCGGCTCAGACAAAGGACCCTGGAATGATCCAGAATTGATGAAGGTTCGCTGGTTGCTTCAATTTCTCTCATTGGGCTACATGTTTCCAACTGCTAATTGGTTGTCGATTTTGCCTGAACTATTAGTTAAAGGTTTTCTGACTTTTACCCGCAGCTAGTACATGCTTTACAAGCTAATGAAGGTATCTACCAAAGGAAACTCACTTGCTCTTCTGATTGCGACGACATTGAAATCATGCCAATTCTCAAGAAGGTAAGAGCTATAATGCTTTCTTACATGATTTACATTCCTATATTCATTCTCTTATTCCAATGCTCAGCTTTTGTGTTACTATTCCCAGGACTTAAGCAGTGAAATCGGTTCTCCCATTTTAGGATCCACAGTGCAAGCGTCATCTTCTACCATGATACAGGATCTGTCTCCATCCAATAATGTAAGATATTTTTAGTGTTATGTTGTTTGCTAAAACTCTACATCACATGTTGGCATAGAGAAACTGTCATTTTCAGTTAAATGGTGCATGAGAAAACCATATTCTTTGAAACAGCTACCTCGTGACAGTTAATTCAGAATGGAGAATACTAACATCACTGTGTCCCCCTTTTGTTGCTTTCTGGTTGTGTTAATTAGGAAAACTCTGAGAGGATTGCATATTCACGTGGCACAATTGAACCAGATGGTGATGAAGCTAGAGTTCACTATCCAAGTAATTCAAGTATGTAGCTTCATAATATTTTCCAACGGAACAGCTTTCCCGTTTACTAATCAATCAGTTTAAAATCTTTTCAACCTGTAACAGAGAACAGAATGTTTTGTGGTGTCCATGGCTAGATATGGATGGTTTTGCTTCAGAATAATTTTTGATAAAAACAATATTATCTTTTGGCCTTGTTGGCATTCATTTACTCCTTTTCTGTGGCTCTTTCAGGACATTTGCCCACTAGCAGTGTGGAAAGAAGGCTGCCTCAAAAATCTTTCATAAGTATGTTGATGGATTTCTTGGTGGAGTTAATTATGTACATCTATATGGTGGTTCCCTTTTTAAGTACATTATTCAAAAAGAATGATGTGGTGAATGAATTGGAGAACCAGCAGAGAACAGAACTGGCAGACCAAAGGTCTCAAGGGCAAATGAATTCCGAGGTGAAGAAGGAGGACCTAGATCCGTGCTGGCAAAGATTGCAACATTTAGAATCTGTGGTGGCTGAACTGCTGAATAAACCAAAACAAATTCCTGCTGAGAAAGAAAATGTTCTACTTGAGTCTATGAGTCGCATAAAGTGTATAGAGCATGATTTGCAAAAGACGAAGAAAGTAAGCCTGCAGTTTTTTTCCCTTATCTGACTTGTAACCTAGAATATAGCGAGGACTGGTATTACCTTTTGAGGAGCTGATTATTGACTAGAGCTGGGGTTTTTACTATGTAGGCTTTGCTTGCAACAGCATCAAAACAAGTGGAGCTAGCTGAGTCACTGGAATCGTTGAGGGATTTAAGTGTCAGAGTGAGTGTTCATCACTTTTGCATGGCGATAATTTTGATAAGTGTCGACCATTTATATCCTAAATCTGCAAACCTCTTACCCGCCGTTTTCTAAAAAGAAACCTTTCTCTGGGTTTTTTAGATTGACTAAAATGTCACTCTCGAGAGGTTTTACATTGAGTTATTTTTTTTAGCTATTAACTTTGAGTGCATCTTGTTGATGGTATAACATGCTGCTTCATCACAGGCAACAAGCAGTTGTTGGGTTCGGGGAAGCAAGTCAACGTCACGTGGTTCCCATCACCTACTGACATCAGACAAATTTTGATCTCGGAAGCACTGTGTCGCTGTTATGATTAACATTTCTGCGAGCAGGTTACTTTTTGATTATGGTCTAGAATCTCTGTGGATGGGACCTTTTAAGGTATTTTTAACCTTGTTTGATGCAAGAACGATATGAGCCATGTTAATAGGTTTACCTCCACAATCTCACCACCTCACGCCTGGTTTTTTTCTCTCTTTACTCAGGTTTTCGGATACACACTTGAAGGGTCTCACTCTCATCACCGGTTATTGAAATCTGCCTCATTTTTGGTGGAGGTTGGGAAGTCCAATGTGATATATGTCACAGCTAAGTTCCCTGTAATGGTTGACTGTTGTATATAGTGTATACATGAAAATATCACACACTAATGCATGCTAAAACTGGATTGTGAAAATCCAATGTAATTCCTGAAGAGGAAAAAAAAAACTTCAGTACTGATTTGACCATGAGTTTCCGCTGGCTAATGAAAGTAACTCGTTGATGGTAGTTGCAGTCTCATTTTCTTCATAGGAATGCTGCTTCTATGTTTGTTGAATACTACCCTATGTTCCAAGATTACAATTGGACTAATTAGCTTCACAAACTAGACTTGTTTTTTTTTTTCTTTTTTTTTTTGTGGGATGAAACAATTCTCTTTTTCGTTTCAAATATTCCGTAAAGTTTTATATTCGGTTGCTCTTATGCTTATAGAAAAACACCAATTTGTGGTTGAGGCTTTGGGGACTATTGTTCATCTCCATACTTATAAAAACCCGAAAGAGATAAATAACGTGTTGAAACTCAGTGGAATAGTTTTTGTATTTTTGACTCATTATTTACAAATCCGATGGTTCCATCGACAATAGGAGCGACATTTAAGTTTTGAAGCATGGGAAACATGTGAGCTACTAACTTGCTCGAGAGGACGAACACAAATTTAATAAATTGGTTCATTTGTTCAAAAAAATAAAAAATAAAATAAATAAATTGGTTCATATTGCACAGAATTCAAAACTTTATGGCCTGTTAGTGTTTCAATTAATAGTTGAGGGAGTAATATGCAAAATATGACCAGATTAGTGCGTATTTACTGGAAAGGAAAAGGATGAACTCGATGCGCCACCTATATTAAAAGCCTAATTCCCCTACAAAGTTGAAACATCGGAAACAATTGGGAACCCTAATTATACCGTTCCGGCGGCCGTTGAAATCAAGTGCTCCCCGGAGGAAAAGAGATGGAGTTGACACAAGAAATTAAGCAACGGATATTGTCGTTTGTTGATTATTTTGACGTGAGTCGTGCTTCTTGGCTTGGAGGGATGCAGCCTCTACTTTACAGTACCTCAATTTGAGCTTTGCTGATATCCAAACAAGTTTTCCTGGTGTCTTCTTCCAAAGAGTACTGAATTCATAATCTCAAGCGACTCTATTCGAGAGCTGTGGCTTCCCCATGAATATTCAAGTAATTGCACCTAACTTGTCTAAGTTTTCTTACTCGGGTTTTCGCACACCATCGAAGCTAACATTTCCATCTTCTTATTCAATCAAAGAGGCTGAATTTGTTAGTTTTAATTCCAAAATGAACACTACACATGGTGGTGACCTTGTGGAGCTCCTCAGACGTTTCAATCAGTATCAGGCCCTGAGTTTGGATAAGATTTTCTTATGTCGACTTCATATTGGACGAAATAGTTCCGGAGCATTATCAGCTACCACCCCTAGTGAACATCAAGCACTTTACTATAAGAATGAACAAAAATTCACCTATCAATGTGTATGCCCTGGAGAGTTTGCTTTGGATGGCCCCAAGTCTGGACACACTGTCTTTTGTTGTTGATCGTGATTCCACAACAACTTTCCAGTTTATTCGTGACAATACTTTAAGCAATGCGGGATAAACGGATTCAAGTCAGAGTTGAAACTTGTCCAGTTAACAATTCAGAGAGAACAGAGTTGAAGAAATATTTTTTCGACGATTCAAATTGCTTTTTGGATGAAAGAGTTGCTGAATTAGAAGTTATGGTGAAGTGGAGAAGTCGCATCAACATGTAAGGAGGACCATAGCAAGAATGTCAACATAGCCAAATCGCGGATTGTCCTGCGTTTGCCAACGTAAGTAAGGCTTTCATGTTTTTGGTAAATCGACTTGGATTGTCCGGTTAATAGTTTCTGCTGCTTGTCATATGAGTAAATTACTCGGGCAGCTTTGGTGGATTTTCTTTTAATTGCTTATCTTGAAATTGCCCGTTAGCTTATTGTTGATTTCTGTTCGTTTAATTTCCTTGAGGATTTCTATGATTTATATATCTCCTCAATCTTTTACAATGGTTATGTCGCATTTATAGACCGATTGCTCGATGAAGCACACTTTGCAATCATTTTGATAGTTGACTCATTGGTTAAGGTGTGTTTTGGATTTTTTTTCTTTCTTTTTTTTTTTTTTTTGTTTTGGATAGAGATGTATTAGATTTTCTACCAAAAAAACGAGATGATTACTGATAACTTTATGTTGTTGTAGAACTATCCCGTTTTAGAGCATCTCCAATTCAAAATACAAAAATTGCAGTACGTACAGTATGAGTTGTCGTAATTAAAGGCTTAAAGCACAGCTAATGTTGTGATCAAGGTATAAATAACTGCACATCGTTAGTATGAACTACACTTCCTCTCTCCTAATTTTATTAGTTTAGCTTAACTGGAGTGCCGACTGGTCGCGCAACACGCGACTGACACAAACTAAAGTAGTCTCACAAAGGATTAAAAAACGGGGACAAAAAAGGAAAAAAAGAAAAAAAAGGATTGCACAGCACCGCCCCCAAAATTGTTAAATCGATACCATCGAGGTCGCCTGTATAGTATCATCCCATCACACAGCCTTCCCTGAACAAAAAATTGGCGATCTTTTGTTTTCAAAGAATGGAGTGAAGTTTGAGTTGGCAAGCATTGATCCTTCTACTACTCTGCTTGAGTTCTTGCGCTCTCAAACCCCTTTCAAGAGTGTTAAGCTTGGGGGTGGTGAAGGCATGTTAATTTCCTCTGCCAATTGATTCTTTTTTGGGTGTTTTCCGACACTGTTTGTTTTTGTTCCACATGTTGATGAAACAGTACTTGCTGAAAGATTTCCGCTGCCAATTGATTCTTTTGTGAATTTCAGATACCATTTTAGTGTTTCATAATTTGATTCAAGTTCCGTGAACTAACTGCTTTTCTCTCTTGGTATTTTTGAAATAAATGAGGTATGGTTCAGAATACACTCAGTAATTAACTGTACTAAATGTGGTTGTCTTAATGATTGAGTTAAATATGTTGATGCAGATATAGCAGGATAAAAGGTAAATATGCAGATTGCGTTAAGTATGTTGATGCAGTAATTGTGTCTATTCAAATATGGCGGGATAAAGTTTTAGTAGTAGTAGTCGTAGTAGTAATAGTAGTTGCAGTCTGCCAGCTGAATGATCCAAAAATCACATTTTAACAGTCTATTGTACCTTTGTAAACAGTGTTTTTTTCTTTTTTTTCTACAGGATACCAATTGGAGTTGCTTCGGTGAAAGTCTAGCTAAGGGGTACCATGAAATCAAAGAAGCAGCGTCAAAGACGAAGGAGACAGATGCAGAAAGAGCTGCCTCAAGAAATCAAGCAACATATCTTGTCATTCCTTGATTTTTCTGACGTGATTCGTGCTTCATCTGTATCAAAGGCTTGGAGGGATGCCGCGTCTACTTTAAAGTGCTTAACTTTAAAATTGGCTGCCGATGGACCATGGGGAGATAAGGTTAGTCTTCCATCCATTCAGTCTTCTGCTGATCACTTCCTTTCTGAGCTCCAAAATCAGGATTTATACATACAGCAGTTGAGCTTGAAATTTCGGCATCAAACATTTGATTTTCTGATGGCACAAGCGGACCTTGTCATTAGGGGCAGCGAAGATTTTGAAGAATTTGTGTTTAATGTTTATTTGTATGATACTTTGAGACAAGAATCGTTGACTGTTAGATTTTTTCATGCTTCTCAGTCTCTGCATAAACTTGTTTTAGAAGGGGTACGTATTTCTTTGGAAGTTGGATCCAAAATAGATCTTCCTTTATTGAGGGAATTGTACTTGAGGAGGAGTTTTACTCAAACTGAGATACTGGAGCAACTAATCATGAACTCTCCTCAGCTGGAGACTCTGGAAATTCATGATTGTTTACTTATCCGTTCTTTGAGAGTATCTGGATCACATAAGTTAAAACGTATTATTTTGGACTTGGAAGATGGGGGAGTAGAACAAATTGAGATTAGAGAAGCACCGAATCTTGAGCACTTTTGTCACCGGCATAATGGACTGATGCGTTTGCAAAATCTGAATTTGGCGTCCTGCAGGGATTTAAAGGTTCTTGAGCTTATCATGGTAAGAGGTCTAGAGGAAAATGAGTTGGGTGAGGAGATGTTTGAGTCAATCCGACAACTTGTTTCATATCTTAATCTCCTGGAAGTATTCAAGTTGACCAGTTATTTTCATCCTGCTAGAGGATTCGATATATCAAGCAACTCCATCAGAGAATTGTGGCTCGAATTCAAGTACCTCGGCCTTACTCGACTGGAACATGTTCAAGTGATGGCACCTCGCCTGTCAAAGTTTCATTATTATGGTTTTCGACCATCTCAGCTGAGACTTGTATCTCCTTCATCAATTAAGGAGGCACACTTTGTTAATTTTCGCAAGGACGTAATTAGACGCGGTGAACTTGTTAAGTTGCTCAGAAGTTTTAATCAATGCAAGGCTCTGAGGTTGGATGATTTTCGTTCTGATGATTTCTGGCTCTCGGGTGCAGTTCGGAAACACAACGGGCCTCCTCCCCTTGCTGCTCTCAAGCACTTAACCATTGGTACGCGTTATTCTTTGAAGAACAGATCACCACCAATGCATGTGTATGCCCTGGAGAGTTTGCTTTGGATGGCCCCGAGATTGGACACACTTTCTTTTGTTGTTGATTGTGAATCCACAATAACTTTCCAGTTTATACATGAGACCTTTTCCAGGAACGTGGACGAGGTGATCCCTTTCGTATCTAGGAAGAACAACAAATTGATTGAAGTCAAAGTCGAAAGTTGTCCAGTTAATACTTGGAACTGCTTGGAGTTGAGGAAATATTTTTTTGATGATTTTGCCAAGTGCTTCTTGGGTGGCATGGTTGGAGAAGTGAAGGTTATGGTGAATTGGAGAAGTGCTCACTGTTATCGAACTTTAGGATACATCATCTGAATGAAATTTTGGGTGTTGAAGGAAGAAGATCAAAGGAATTTGGCCCGTAGAAGAGCGTGTTTCGGGAACAATACTGTTGATCTTTTTAAGCTTTTCTGATGCAACGCCAGCTGAAAGGATGATGCAGTTAGCTTAATTTGTTAGTTTCGTAGTTTCTGATTTCTGAACTTTGTTAAAATGTACCATTTGAAACTATGCAGTTTGATGTTTTTGCCGGAAATGTATATTGAACCTAGAATACAAGCTTTACAAATTTACCCAAGACTAGTTTAGCAAAAGATATGCTTTTCATCCTTGCACCCGGGACTAGTTCTTGGGTAATTGCAACTTTTGTTATACTGAACTCTCTCTTGTCCTTTCAGTCTTTTGGTGGAGTGTGATTTGTGAAACTCTGGTTACTCTGGAATCTGGATTCATCCAGGAAAAACCGAATAAGTAAAAGGCTTGGAAGTTGCCCCGTATTTTAGAGCATGATCGTTTAAGCAGCAATATGTGTAATAGGTAATTCGAATGTTCAGTATGTGTTTAAGTGGCAATATATGTAATAGGTAGTTCGAATGTTCAGTATGTGTAATAGGTAATTCGAATGTTATATTATCTTTGTTCTTAACTAAAAAAAATTGCATATAAATTACCATAAATAAATAGCTTCATTAGCATCAAGACTTTTATTTATTTTTCTGATAATGGGGGAAAAAAAAAGTCAATTATTTTTATATACGAACAGTGGAATCGGGTGACCCGGAAAGAAATGGGTCGGATTCAATCAGTAAACTTGGTCCACTATAGCCCACTTTTTGACCAACCACCTCCACCTCCACCGCCACCAATCCACCACTCACCTTCACTCCCCGGATTAAAAAAGCCACCACCAAAAACCAAAAACCCTAAAAAAAACAATCTCATTTTTTCCCAAATCATGGATGACCAAGAAAACAACCCCTCCTCCTCCTCTCCTCCGCCGCCCGCCGCTTCAAATCCTTCCCAACCCAAATCCCAACCCGAACCACAACCGTCGGCATCCGCCTCCTCCAACCCATCTTCCCCAGAAGACACCACCACCAAACCCAACATTGAAATAGTCCCCATTTCCACCCCAGAAGCTAACCCTAATCCTATTGCCACCAGAGCCCCAAAATCACCATCCTCCAAGAAAAACGCTCCTCTCCCATGGACCCACCAAGAAACCATCAGTCTCATCCAGACCTACCAGGAGAAATGGTACTCCCTCAAGAAAGGCCAACTCAAGGCTAACCAGTGGGAGGACGTCGCCGCCGCCGTCGCCGCCCGCTGCGGCTACGATTCCCCCTCCAAAACCTCCACCCAATGCCGTCACAAGATTGAAAAGCTCCGGAAAAGATACCGGGCTGAGCGGCTCAAGCCTTATCCTAATTCTTGGCAGTACTATGAGCTCATGGACCACATGGAACGCGGCCCTATGCCTATCACGGCAACCCGTTCCGCGCCTCCGGTTAAGTATCAGAATCAGAAGAATGCGGGCGCTTCGGGTTTTCTTAATAATTACAGAGAGAATAATAGTGATGAGGGGGGCGCCAATTATGGTGGTTTTGAGGCTAAGAAAAATAAGTCCAAGAGTATAAACAACATTGTTCGAGGGAGCGGTGTTGATATGGGCAACAGGAATCTGAATAAAATTGGTATGAGCAGGAATTTTGGTTTTGGTGAGAATCCGAGAGGTTTAAGGGGATTCGTCCCGCCTGTGGTCCAGAAGCGAAAAGGGTATAATCAGGAAGATGAAAGTGACGACGAGGATGAAGATGAAGACGATGACGAGGACGACGAAGGGGAAGAGCTGGAAGCGGAGGTTGAGGAGAAAGGAAAAGGGGTTTTAGTAAAGGCGTTGGCTGCAGAGGTCAGGGGTTTCGCGGAGAGGTTTTTGAAGATGGAGAATGACAAGATTGAGTTGATGAGAAAAACTGAGAAGACTAGGATGGAGATGGAGAAGAATAGAATGGATATGATTCTAGAAGCGCAGAGAAAAGTTGTGGATACCATAGGCAAGGCTTTTGGAGCTCACAAGAAACCCAAGAGGACGGCTCCAGAAAGCTGAGGTTTTTGTTGTTGTACCTAATCCTGTAGTTCTTGTGTTTAACTTTAGATTCCCTCCCCTAATGGTTACAGATTGTAGTGCTTCTTACAATAAGATTATCCCCTCTGCAGCTTCTATTTAAGGATGTTAGGGTGCTTTTTAGATCTGGTTTGATTAGTTTATGTACAGTTTAGCACTGAGTAACAACAGCACTGAATGATGTAGTACTTGGTTCAGCGATGTAAAATCCGATATGTATGTAATGTTAAGAAGGGATTATGTAACGGGTAGAGGAATGAAATCGACCTTCCTGGATTCAAAGGTATCATCCAAATTAGTCCCTTGTTAGCTACGGATCATTCAGAAAATGAACCTAGCAAATCCTCTTGCTTCACTTTTTACCATTCAACGAAATCATTGCTGCAAGAGGGCTGTTTCCTTTATACTTGAGTTTATAGGATTCTAAATTTGTAACGATCAAAGCTCTTAATTTATAACTTGCGTTGTCGCGAATGATAGAATCGGTGATATACAGTGTTGTGCTCTTGATTGCATGTTTCTCCTGAAAGGTCTCACTATTAGTGTGCTCCTCAAAAGAGAAGCAAAACTACCACCCCTACACCATCATCGTTTCTGCACAAGTTCTGCGACGGCTCGCACTTTTGTTTGGAAGAATTATATGGCAGCCATAGCTATTTCAATCCACTTGTATTTCCACTTCATAACTCACGTACCCTATAAACCAGTGCTGAAGATGCAAATAAAATTGGTAGAGTTCAGTACCTCCACTTGTAGCAGTCTTCTTGAGCTCTTGATTAACTGACTTGAACTGAAAAAGTCACTCATTGGAAAAACATGGGCATTAGTGAAAAGTTAAAAAAAAAAAAAAAAAATCAGTTGGCTGTGTAGCCCCCGAGAGAGAGAGAGAGAGATGAAATTAAGAAGCCTTTTTTTCCTCTTGATGACTGCAAACTAACAATTTACAAAAAGAGCACAGGCTCCTTGGCAGTGTGGTACATGATGACATTTTCTCCTAAGTAGATAAAAGGACCTGTATTCACAAAATTTCCACAGCCTTTGGCCATAATAATTAGTGCCTACCCCCTAAAACAAAACGGAAAATTATACAGGGGCTGACCTACGGGGGCAGAAATAAATAAGGCCCCTCTAATTTTCTGCAAGGGAACCAATCAGCGGGAAACAACCTAACAAGCAGCAAAAAGGAGACGCAATACCCTGTACAAAGTACCTCTATATTTCTCTATTCTCCCAAAGCTCTAGGCAACTACTAATTTACAGAACACCCAAAATATCCCTTGCAAAGAACCCTTCCAAATAAATACAGACAATAGTCTCCCACTCCTTGTTCCTTGTGATGTACCCCCGCTAGAACATTGAGCAGCAGCTGAAACAATGGAAATCACTATATTAAACACTCAGTGGCTTTCAATTTCACTTGCATATTAATACAATTGTTCAAAGGAACTACTGACTCCTTGTGAGATCACAAGGGAGTATGAATAGAAGACTTTAGTCATGAACTATTAGTTTTCCCAATCATGCCTTTGTGGTTAACAATGTCGGAATCACCAGAAAAGAAAAGATGTTTGTACCTGTACATTACCCCTTTCAAAGCATGCTGACCCAAAGGACCAGGACGGCACTTGAATGACAGCATTGCTTCATTCCAATCTAGAGTCAGAGGATCTAACAAACAAATTGCTGCCATTTCCCCCAAGCTGCCCCTGCTGTTGAGAGTTCTGTTGGGATGGCAATTGCATCTGCTGATGTGATGGCAGCAGCTGCTGCTGGGAGACAGGTGATGGGGATTGTTGCACCTGCGATGACTGTTGCCACTGCGCACCGACTTCCATTCCAACGGGAGGGAAGTTCCCTGAGGACTGCCTCGACCCTAGCCCCTTTTGTCCTGATTGAGACAAAGGCTCACTGCCAGAAGATATCGTGGGTGAGGTCCCTACAGGACTGAAAGTTGTCACCGGGCTTGAGGTGCCAGAATCGTACAATGGGTCTGAAGCTCTCCACTGAGGACCACTAGCAGGAGAGAGCACCTGCATCCCATTAGTTGCATCATTAGAGGTTTTTGGTGTTGTTGCCATAGCACCTATTTGAGATGAATTAGATGTAGAATTCTGGCTTGATTGAGTTTCCCCTCCCTGCAGCTTGCTAGATAGGTCGGAATTCATGTGTCGATTTTGCTGGGACACTCTCTGAACAGATGACTGGTTCAGATTCCCCAACTTCTGATTTGTCTGCACTTGCGTGGGCTGATGATTTGAAGAAGGCATGATGAGAGGTTGAACTGACTGATGACCAGTGGAAACAGGACTGGAAGCAACCGGGGAAATATGATCTTGACCAGGAGTATCAGAATGAGAAGGCATTTGCTGGAGATGTTTAGCCAACGGGGGCACTTGGCTGAGAATCTTGTGCTGAGGCTGGGACTGGCTTGAGGAATGAGGCACTGGCTGCTTCCCAGTTTGGACAGGGTTCATTGCTGTCCCAGAATATAGCCCCTGACCATGCAATAAATGCATTGGCTGTTCCCCTTTCTCAACAGTTTGGTTTGCAGGATTTGTTGAAAGGCCATTTAGCAGTGATGGATCAATTGGAATATTTTGATGCATCATCACGTTCCCTCTACCCACACTTTTCATAATTTTAGCCTGCTGTTGAGGATGCAATTGTTGTCGTGGCTGAGGATGGTGTCGTCCAGATTGCTGAAACTGCTGCTGTGGCTGCTGAGACTGACGTTGCCTAGGCTTAGTCAATGAATTGGTAGGACCGCTTCCTGAAGATTGGGCATTCCGGGCATGCCCATGCGGTGGTCCTTGATGCTTCTGCTGCTGCTGTGACGCCACAGGAGAGGCAGATGTCAGGGGTGAGAGAGATGCAGCTGGAGATGTTTGAGGTTGAACTTGCGAACTACTCTGTGGAGATGAAATGGGAAGTTGGGATGGGGGCTGTACATGAGGCATCATGGAGTTTGATGATGAAAACTGCTGCTGGTGCTGTTGCATAATACGCTGTTGCTGCAGCTGTCTTTCTTTGACCAGGCGCGCGGTGGCATATGCTTGATGTTGTGGACTTGAGACATGATTTGTTCCTTGAAGATTGGGATGATGAACATGGGGCTGCTGTTGAGCCATCCCATGTGACTGCTGATTATGAAGTTGGTATGAAGCAACAGGCGGAGACCCTGCCTGGTTCGGGAATGAGGAGCCTATCGCACCATAAGGTGCAATTCCAGGGTTGCTTCCTTGTGATGCTTGAATCTGGAGCTCAGGTCCTTGCATTTGTCGTTGAGGGTCCGAATTCTGGTTCGGCTGTGGATGCCGATAAAAGGACATAATGGTTAAAGAACACGAAAGATATATCTAGAAAGATTATATGTAAAAGTCAACAGTTATGCCATCCACAACGAAGAGTCGGAGCATCTCACAAGAAACGTTTGCTTGAATACAGTTTAAAGTAGTCACTCAAGACTTCTCAATCCTCAAGCAGCTACTTTCATAAAGATCTCACATGTGAATGCTCCTTTACGGAGTTTAAATGAGAAATAAATTATTATTAAGTAATAATATTTTTAAAGTTTCGAAAAGAATTATTGTGTGAGATCAGTGACAAGTGAATTTACAAGGAAAATGCAGAAAAATGAAATGGTCCCAACATATCAAGACAAAGAGGTCTGCAACGAGTATACACTTAAATATGCACCAACAATGACAATCATTCAACCAGGGGGCCATGGAGATCGATACACAAAATTTAGCAGCATGTACTAGGGCGTGTAGGATAGTTAAGGTAGATCTTCCATAACAGAAGCCCATTGTAGGGCTAAAAATGTATTACTCTCTTGCTGTTTTGTTAATATAATACCAGTGGTGTTTTCAAAAAAATATATAAATTCAACCCGGGGTGTATAGGTATTATGCAAAGGAAAAATTTTTGTATGACTGACCCGCATTAGATGTAAAGCATCACGGGGTCTGATCGTATTCCCTTGTCCAGAACCTACTCCAGGGTGCATGTTCACAGGACTCTGAATAGCAACCATACCCGGGGATATCATACTCCCAGAATTGAGCATGGAAGATGAAGCAATCCCCTGAAAACCAGGCCTTGCAACCGGTGAGTTTCGATTGATACCACTTGCGATGCCCATGCCATTTCCACCAGGTAGCATACGAACTCCACGGTCATTTCCAGGAAGACCACCAGAGGATGGTGAGTTTGACTGCGGAAGGTTTCTACCAGGCAACAACTGGCCATACTGCTGCATTCTTTGCTGTTCTTCATTTGACAAAGATGCCGACCTGGGAACAACGTACCTTGCATCCCTATTATTAAACGCCCAATTACAAAGAATACACAAGTTATTTTTAAACAGAATAGGGTGTGAAGGAAAGGAGGGGGTAACACAACAAAACTTCAAGAAAAATGAACATAAATACAATGCACAATACATGACATGTACCTGACAGAAGTATTGACTTGATTTGGCGAGGACGAGAAGTTGTTGCCAACAACCATGTTGGAGGACCCAGCAGCAGATGAATTTACACCAGATCCATTAAGCATAGGAGTCATTGGAGTCTGAGGTGACAAATGCATCCCACCAGGCTGGCCTTGATACCCCAGAGTAAGCATGTCATTACTAGGTGCAGTAGCATCACAGAGATCCAGAGGTCTTCACCAGAAGAATAGCATGAACATGCACAAAAAAGGAATGGAAAGGTAAGAACAAAAGCAACAACCAACAAATCCCAATAACACCATAGTGAAACAATGTACTAATGACCTATTTAAACATCAAATTACAAATCTTACGTGAGAGGGGGTCCTCCATTCAAATAATTTGGAATATACTGGTTAAGAGCAAACATATGAGAATTATGAGGTGGCTGGAGCTGCTTTGGATCCTGCATATCATTCTTTCAATGTAACAGTCAAGAAAAAGCACATAAATAAATTACAAAAAATAGATGCAAGACATCAGACAATCAACAAAACAAAGTGACAAACACACATAAAGAGAATCAAATAGGCTTGTTGATATGACGAACTACCTAATTTTCCGAAGCAAACTTGCGATTGTACAAATTCAGTTAGAGAAAAATCGTAACTAGTTACTCATTCAGGGAGCAGAATAAAAAGTGACTTTCGCTACATTCTGTTCAAGAGAGTAGAATAACAAAGTGTAAGGCACCTAAACTTTCAATGTCTTCATTTTTTATTTTTAAAGCATCAATATATTGCAAATATTGGATTTGCACTAAAGCAGCAACTATAGAGGCTTCTAGATATGTGATGCAAACACACGCGATTAGTATCCTGAGAAAACTCATTTGTCAATATCTCTAATAAAGAAGTCAAGGGACAGTGCTTTTTCTATGACCCTTATTTCTTGATATTTGAAGAGAAACAGGTCTTCTATGTAAAATAAACCCATTTGGAAAACCAAAATGGCCACAAGGTGTTTGAGAACATATACATGCTCAAAGAGACATCAGCCTGGAGTATGTACCTGTTTCCTTCGACTATGGAGTTTCTGTCCAAGCATGATGATCTTATCAAAGTGACATCTAAGGGTATCCTCTTCCATTGGCCCTTGCAAACGCTGAAATAATTGTCGAGCCTGTCCCTGAAAGAAATGCATTAAACATGTTCAAGAAAATTTTTAAGTGATATAGATGTTAAGCTGGTCGTGTCCACCATGTACCTTAGGGATGCCAGTAGTATCGAATGTATCAATCACCTTCACAATCAGAAGTATTAATAATCCATATTATTAGATAAAAATTAGAAAATATGCATTATACCTTAGGAATGCCAGGAAGAGTAGAATTATAAGGTTGAGAGGATCCTGAATCTTCAGTGCTGTCAGCCCCATCAACAGTCCTGTCCATCAAGATCTTATGGCGCTCCTTGCATTCTTTAGGATTGCGGAATATGCACTGCAGTTATTCAAGGGACACTATTACTTCCACGAACAAAAAGGGTCAAGAAGTATACTTAATTAAGAGGTCTAGATAAATCAAAAAAATATTGAGCAGGGCCACTCAAAATATAAGACGATCAAGATAAATAAGCAAAAACAAGAAGCTTCAAACCTTAAACTGCAATGTACTGTTTATAGCATCACTAACGAGCTCCCAGTTAGGACCCAAATCATGCACAAGAACAACGAGGGCCTGAACAAGTTTCATCGAGTCATTGACTATGTCTTACAACGGATTGAAAGAGACACTACAAGAGAAGTATAGTTGTCATCTCAGTTACCTGTTCTTCAAATAGAGTCCATGGACTTCCAGAACCCATCTCACCAGCAGGCATCTGTTCAAAATTTTATATGATCAGATTTCACTAGAAATTTATACTAAACAAATAACAAGGCAGTATGAAAAATAAGTCACAAGGTCGATTAGATCGCGGGTAGTACCTTTGAACCTTTGTTTTTCCTACCACGAGTAGTAAGCATTTTCATTATCTTATTCTGGTTACTGATCTGGGAGGCCACTGGAGAAGGCGCAGACCCACCAACTGGAGCACCACTCTCATAAGAATTATCAAGTGATTGCCTCATGGTCTTTGGTTTTTTAGCAATATGTTGTCCATACATACCTTCCAAAAAAGACAGTCTCAGAAAGTACGAACTCAAAAGAATAAGCAAGTGACTGAAACAAGATAGAACAAGCTTACCACTGCTACCATTTGATTCCAACTGATGACCATCTGATCTCTTCTTGGAGTAATCCCTCTGAAATAGTAATGGCTTGATTAAAGAAAAATCTTCAAAAAAAATCAACTTTAACTATCAAAATCTCCAAAAACAAGCGAAGGTGCATATCAGTCTATTTCTTCAGCTTGATGTGGGTTCCAAACTTGAACAAAATTATGTTTAAACGCACTTGCTAGATAGTTAATAGCAACCTCAATTACCAGTATTCATTTAAACTAAATAAAAAGAAAATCACCTGATCCCGCTGAAAATTGGTGTCAACTTGCCATCCATGCTCATACCCAGAACCCTGGATTTTAACAAAGCGATCAATATGAATGTGCATAATGGAGACAAAATGAGGATACACTCGTTGAAAGAAAACAGATAATCTGTCTAACCAAAAAAGCTGGGCTAACTTTCTTTTCTTAATTTTAATACAGCGTAAATATGTTACCAGATGCTTCGGTTTCTTCTTCTTTTTATTTTTCGTCGAGATTTCCACTGAGTCAAATGGTAATTGCTTTTCAAAGTCCCCCATTGACTCAACTTCCAAGTTATTTGGAATGTTTGATCCACCATGCATGGTGCTCTGATCATCCTGAAATGAGTTGGTATCACCACTTGATGCATCAGTCTTAGGTGTGATCTGGACAGATCCAGATGGTCCAGGCCCAAAGGGACTTATAACTCTGGGCCTGATATTAGTCCGCGTGCGCTTTGTTGGAAATGACACATGAAGACTGCTAGCAGGACGTTTTCCCAATTGAACATGTTGTTGGATCCCAGCCCTATTTTCCATGCATTGCATAAATGGTGATTCAGCAACAACTTCATATGATCTTGAATTGTACGCCTTTGGTGAGTTCTTCCATTTCTTATGCGAAAACCTTGAAGATCTGCTACCGTCAAAGGCTACTGATGTATCGTACGTGCTTGTCTCGTCTTCATCCTCTTCATATACATGATCCTGATATCCAAAATCTGCATCACAAACAAACTCTGAAGTTAACTTCCAATCCATCATACCAAACGCAATAAAATGGGACATCCTCATAAATACCTGGTACAACTTCACACGCCGATGTCTCCACTTCCTCTTGTACACTACTGCCGGTTTTCTGCAGTGTGTGTAAACATACAGGAAACTTGATTTCGGGTTGTTTGAAGTTAAAACAATACAACGCATCATTTTGGTTCAAAAGCTATACACAGGAGAGTTAAAAGTTAATCATTGAGATCGAAATGCCTTCTCAAGTAAGTTCAATCATGATTCCACATTAAACCATTAAACGCCAAAAGTATTACAATGTCTACAAAGCAAACACTTCCTACAAAACCCCAAACCCATTTTTCAATATCATTCTCAATTAACAACACTATTGGATGCTGAAAAAAAATGTTACAGCTCATCTATTACGTTAACAACTCAAAGTAGCTCACACAAAGAAATTAACAAATGACATAACCAAGTGAGAAAATCCAATACGACACTTTATCCTGCCTCTGGAGTTCTTCATCGCAGAACTTGCAATTAAGCTTAAGAAACAACGAAATCAAATCAATTTCTTGTCCCAATATCTCACCCATTCTATAGCACAACACAATCATGCATTAGAAAAGTTCAAGGAACAAATCAGTCTGTTAAGCTGTTATAAATTCACTACAAGAGAGATATGTATTCTGTATTTCATGCATAAATGAGAAATAAACACCTCCTGGCGTGGGCAAAATCAGTTTATACAAAAAAAAATGAGAAGGGAAAAAAATTAGAGAATAGTTAATTGACGAACTAACAATAAATGAGATACCCCAGGCAAATTAACCACACAACATTCAACAAAAAACAGTAGTTCCAACTTGTCATAATTTCGGCACACCGTAATCGTAATTACCTCATATTTTGCAGTACGAGATTCAATAGATCTTCTGTACGATTCTGCAGCACCAGGTAGAACTGTGTAGAACAGATTCTCCTGCAGGAAAGAACAAAGCCACAAATAATTTAACAGACTACACAATTATTATGTAGGACTCGATATATTCACATAGACAACCCACACACACACATCTAACATCTTATTACAAAAGAAATAGAATTTAATACCTCAGTTAAATGATCCTCCCACGACATCCCTGAAATTCCCAAGTCTGAAATCCTGTCAGGAGTCTTTGGAGCTTCCGCGGGAGTATAGAGAACATCAACAGTGTTATGCTTCAAAAATCTCACTGCATATTCTCGAAGAGCAAAAGAACCATCTTTTCTTGAATATTGCAGCTCCTGCAGTTCCCTTTTCTCCTGAGTAGTCATATATACAGCAAATAAGAACTCAAATGTTCCAATGTTCTACTTCCTATAAAACATTCTATCCCAGAGAACTATTCCAGAGTAAAATTAAAACTATTGCCTAAAAGCAAAGTTGCAAAAGCAAATCAATGGTCCATTTGGTTAAAAAAGTTCCACAACATGATCAAAAGCAAAGTAGAAAACTAGCAGGCATTAAAATCCATGGCAGATCACTATTTCTTATATCTGCTCCATCAACTTACATATACCATTAGGAATTTTATGATTAATCTGCTCTTTTCCTTTCTGATCCATTCCAACACATAACATAGTGTTAGAAGCTTATGCCATGTTTTATCTAGCTAACCCATTAATAAGTCCTTTCATTATAACGGCCACCAAAGCAACAACGTCAGAAGCAGACAAAAACAATAAATGCTACAGCAAATTGATCACCTTTAACTGACTGCGAAGTTCACACAGAACTATAGCAATCTTACGGATAATACTAAACAAATAGTAGTTCCAAAATCACTAAGAATTAGGCAAGTCATAGAAACATGTGAACTTATAGACAGTCAATACAAACAGCATGGCTGCAGAGCTGCTTATCTAAATACTAGGCTCTACCCAGAATTTTGAAGGTACATAAAAAAAAACTCCATGAACAGGCTTACAAAACAGCCATTCTTTCAATGAAGCAATAGATCCCCCAACCCATTATTCACCCCAAAAACATAAAGGACCAAGAGTACCTCGACAGAAAGCCAGAACTCCATGACAGCATTGGCTAAGATGTGGGCTACTTTCTTATGCTCCCGACAATTAGTCTGTTCAAGGAATCTGAACCGAGTTGTAGACGTAACTAGATGGCACATTTTTGCAGCAGCAGTGAGCTTCCAAATGCGCTCCTGTATCAAAAAGATAAATATGTGAAACAAAAGACAGACTTTAACATTAAAGGGTTACTAATACCGCAATCCAAATCATACAGTTCACAAGTCCTGGTGAGGTAGATACAAAAGGATAAATTCACCAATCATATGCCGACATATTGCATCGTAATGAGGGAAAATATGTACATACATACATATGTGTGTGTGTGTGTCTTTTCATCTATGCCACACCATTATGTTCATTTATCATAACACTTCGAATGCATTGAGTATTACTATTTTTCAAGAAAAAAGAGGCACATAAGAGTTTCCCAAATAAGTTCCATTTGATAGTTCGTAGACAACTTCAAATGGAAGCACAAAATTTTCCCGAGACATGTATCAGACCTGAGCAAAATCATTGGCCAACCATGACATCTCCTCAAGTACAGAATCCCAATGAGATCTCCGATGATTCCTGGTCGACAAGTTTGCCATGGATAATTCAGCAATCTTCTTACGTTTTGCCTGTTCATAACTTCATCTTAGCTCTAGATATCCGAGTGCATTTTGCAGTAGAAAACTCCAAAGGTGAAAACAAAACCATGAATAATAACTACTAACCTCTATAATTCTTGCTTCCTCCAAAATAGTGTCCTCATCAATCTTGTTTGCCTCAGAGTTCATATCCGAAGATTTATGACCATCTGTGGCAGTAATTGGCACACTATCAGGTGATGCAGTCTTTGGTAGGCTTAGCACAGAGGAATCAGTGCACTCAGGCCTAAGATTGCAAATATTTGCACTTGAAGGATCCAAGTTGTCAGCGGGAGGAACAGCATTCGTTTCTGTTCCTGAACAAACTCTGTTGCAGTCATCAATTTCCATGCTTTCAACAATTTGATGCTTCGGTTCACTTTGGTTTGGATCCGCTGAGTTATCTTGTATGGCAGATCCACCGTCATTAATTTCTTCCTGGGCTTTCAGAACAAACCCATTGTCCTTTTGGCTTTGCTGAGTCAAGTTACATTCATTCTCTGTCAAAGTACTCCTATCATCAACTTTAGTCTCTTTCTTTTCTTCAACAATTAACTCTCCTTCCACATTTGGTTTTGGTGGTATCAAAGTGGTCTGTTCCGTAAAATTACCATTAGAACCAACAATCTTAGTGTCCGTACACATTTCACTAACATTGTTCCTGTCTATGCTAAAACTAGCTTGGGCGCAAGACGACTCTGAATCTAAAAGCTTTGTAGCTGGTGCAGCACTGTTGTTTTGACCATCACTTGCTAGTAGATTGTCATCTCTAGCGGTGCTGTCAAAACCATTAACTTGACCAGTACCAGATTGATTCTTCACTTCAGTCACAGGGACTACCTCTTCTTTTCCCTTGTTTATAGTATCTCCAAGAGGGACCACAAGAGATTTATTACTATCAACAGCAGATTTGTGATCATGTTGATCCCTCTGAATATCTTTTGAGGTATTAGAGCTGACAATGTTAGCGGGTAGATCATTTTTAATTAGGTTTGTAGCAGACTCCACACCATTTCCAGAGCCCACCTCCACATCCAACTGACCTTCAGATGGTACAGTCTTACTCACTGGAACACCATTAGGACTGAGAGTTTTTGAATCAGAATTTAAAGTAACTTTCTGTTCCTTAACTTTCTTTTCTTCAGAGACCAATCCCTTAGTCTCCTTGGATGCATGCTGGGAAGATAGAGAAGATCCATGAGGACTACGACCAAAAACTGCATCAGTTGAGCTTGGGCGAACACCATCACGGCTTGGTCTAAAACGCCGTTTATATGCTTTCTTTGGGAAACTAAAAGTAGCAGAATCACCCAATTCTTTAGCATTATGACTTCCACCCTGCTGGGATGAATGCTCGGAAGGAGCAATGCTAGTCCTATTAGGGTGTGCAGAGCTCCTATCACCATCCACAGAATCATTATCACCATCAAATAACATAAGATTATCAGCACTATTGGGTTCACAAGCAGAATGAGCTCCAGGCCTGCCACTGCTTTCAACTGAATCTCCATGAGGTGAAGCGGTAAACGGGAAACTACCTTTTGCTTCACTGAAGATGGAAAGAAGGTTAGACATCTAAAATATACGGTCCATGCCATCGTGTATTAAACAAAGAGTTTACCTAGTCACGATGAGTTCAGCAGGTTGATCAGTTGGCGAAGTAGACTGGACACTAACAGAAGTAGCTTTCCCAAAGTTGAAATCTAAAGGGTTTCCACCCTGCCCATATTCATTGTTAATAACATGAAAATAACCATGTTAAAACTCATCAAAGCAATACAAAGAAGAAAAGGGCCCATACTTTCTCAAGAAATTCCAACTCCCTTCTCCTTTCCTCTCGAACATCATACTCCTGCCTATTATTATTAACAAGTGACAACATTAGAGAGGAACAGAGCTCTCAAGAAAATAAAGCCACGGGCGAGAAAAAAATTTACGAACAACTAATTATACCTGAGCTCTGCCTGAACCTTCTCAATTGCCGCACGTCGTGGAGAAGTTTTTGTCCCGGTGACTCCGTCTTCAACAACTCCTCCCATCGAATCAACCTCAGCATTGACTATAAAAACAGATGCTGAATTGCATCCATGCATTCCTGCCTAGAGAGCTAGAGATGTCCCTCTTCCATACGTTTAAGACAAGAATCAGATCCCTACAAACAAAAAACTGCAGAGTTATATGGCCAGAAAGGGAACAAATCCACTTTTGCGCTATTTCCCTTTATGCGTTATTGACTATATGTGTGTGCGCACAGTTTTGCAGATGGGATGGGGGAGCAAAACTGGACAAGTAAACATAAAAAGGAGAAGACGGACATATAAAAGAAACTGCAGTTACTCACATAACAAAGGAATTTCATGTAAATGGTCGAGAATATTCAAACTCCAGCATTGGAAGGAAACATTTTCAGCATCATAAAGGATGATTGAATAGTAACATTAAGATGCTGATTACCCTCCCCCATACCCGATACCGCATTTCAACAATTTCTCTACACAAAGCCAACTCACTTCAGATAAAGTTGCATTTGCTTTCACAACAAAATGATATCCAGAAAGAAAAAGAAAAAGACAAAAGACAAGGGAAAAAACATTAAAATAGTTCAATCACGACATCACAGACCACAATTTCAGCAGCAATCTATCATCTCATGAGACATCTTAACCATTACACAATAAGCCTAATGATGAAAAAATATGTACATCCTGTGACTTCATAAGGTCAAATATGATCTTTGAAACACATCAGCACAGAAGTGACACGAGAATAAATGAAGAAAACATCTGTAAACAAGCAATCATCACAAGAATACATGAACAAAAGAAATTCCAAATCAAGTAATTGCCTCACCATTTTTACAGAAACTTAAGATGCTAAACATTTAACCTCTCCGTAAAACAATAAAATTAAGATAAAAAGATAAAGGAATATGCATAACAATCAATCCTTCCATCCAGGAAGAAATTGTTTTAGTGTTTAAGGCACAGCAAGAAAAAGATGGCTAAACATGCACCATTTTCGATAATGTTAGTGACAAAGATTTTTTAAATGAACAACCAATACCAGTGTGCATTCATGGAGTTTGCCAATAAGGAACCATTTAATTTGCATGGGACACATTCACCCCTAACTGACTACCATTCATTAAGTTAAACTGATGTTACTAACTCAGAGACACGGAGGTGGTACTGCATATGACATTAAATTCCTAGGTGGATTTTGTAATCTAAGCATTCAGCTCTCTAGAACCCATGACACTTGGTTAAGTTACAAGTCACCTGTGCATTGCCCACATTATGCATCACATTCCACCCCAAACAGCTCAAATAGATCAACTTAAAAAAAATCAATACTGAAATCAACTTATCTTGAAGCAAGTGAAAATGTATATATGTTAACATGCGAAGCTGCAGTCAGCTCTCACTATGATGCAATAGGAAATTATTCATGTTTCATCAATGGTTCCACTAAACAAGCAGCAACCAAGTGACAATGCAAACAAAATGCGGCGACAATACTCTCGAATAGAGGATTCCGCATTACTTGCCCCAAATTAAAAAAACCCTAACAACCATTATGGACCATTTTTTTTCATTTCTAGGGTTTCCCCAAAATTGCAAAATAGAAACTCCAATTCTAGGGTTTCCGTTGATAGGATCACAAATATTACCTGAATTGCGCGTGTACACACTGGAATTGCAGATTAGGACCACTACAAGTTCCCCTTGAGACTCCCTCTGCGTTCTAGGGTTTTGAAGAGACCTCAATTTGGTGCAATAAAATTCAGCCCTAACAATGGAAGCATTGGAAATCCTCACGGAACTGAAGATATATGCATATATACGACAAAAACAGGTATGATTACGCCACCATGAACATGTATATGTGGGTGAGTGTGTGATTTCGGGATATATGTTTCAATTGTCGTTCGTCTTCGTTGCCCTCTTTTCGTTTGGTTTCTCTCTCTAAAGTGTAAATAGTTTCTCTCTCTAAATTCGTGAACTATTCGCTCTCGGAAACTAGTGGGCTTTGGGACATGCAGACTACGTAGAGGAGGGAGGCCTTTTTGCTATATTTCAGTCAGTTTGGGCCTTTTTCACCGTGAACATATCGTTTTTTGGTTTTTTTTTTTAACTTTTATTTTAATCTCCTTTTCCTTTAGAAAATTGAAATTGTTAAATTATTGGAGTTGTACTATTTAAAAAAAACAAAAAATAAGGAAAAATAACTAAAAATACCACCATTGAATGTCAATACTAATTGCTGAATTCAATCTTTATTTTGACATAATTCCTCAACAACTCTTCCTTTCTAATGTGCTTATAAGAATACCTCCGAGTATAATTTATTTTTAATTTAAGTGGTGGTTAATTTCAAATTTGAAATTATTTTCATTTTGCACCCCCAAAAATTCTTTAATGAAAATATTTTAATTTTCTTTTCTGATTGAACATTTTTCTTGATTTGATTTTAAAGCGTTTGAACATTAGTTCTAAAAAAAATAAAAAATAAAAGGTGCCGACGTGTGAATCAATGTTACAACAATACAATAATTTCATAGGAGAAGGGCACAGTGGATGTGTATTCTTCAGCTTCACTTTTCACTCATCCCATCAACGATTTTTCCCAAAACCAACTTCCAACAGCTCCATTTCTCCGACTGCTGTAGTCCAGAGAGAACCAGCCAATCGGAAAATCCTCAGGAGGTGTTCCCGGCTGGCCGGCAGGGGTGAGCTGACACATTCATATATGGAGTCCCAACATCGCCGACAACAAAGTAGATTGTCAAAATGAGAAATGCATTCCGATTAATTGAATCACCAAGCATCTTTTATGTTTTACTCGATGAATTGTTACTCAAAAGATGCAAGCAAATTTCTGATCTCTTTGGCATGTTTAGTCATTCCGGCCAATGAATAAGCTTTTACCATCGTCCTGTAGGTGACCTTATCAGGCTTGCATCCGTTCCTCTCCATCATTTCCAAAACGCCTTTTATCTCTGTGAAGCATTCCATCATCCCATAAGCATCCACTAGGCAGTTAAAAAACACAGTATCGAGTGTCACATCTGAGTTCTCAATAAGTCTCAGAACTCTGCTAATTTTTTCGGCTTTACCCGCCTCACCATATGCCCTAACAAGTGAACAAAGAGTAACACAGTTTGGTTTTATCCCCTCAGACTGCATCAGCCTGAACAAAAATTCCATTTGCTTCAGATCGCCAGCCCTGCCAAATGCATCTATAACGATATTGTAAGTCACAAGCGTCCACCTGAAGAGATATTTCTGCATGTATTCCATCACCGCACTCATTTTCTCATAGTTTTCTGATTTCGCATATGAATCCAAAAGTATGTTAAATGTCTTGATATTTGGTTCGATCCCAGAACTCTGGAACTTCTCATAGCACTTCTCCATCATTTCAATTTGCCCACTCCCACCAAAGGCTCTCAATGTAGAATTCATGGTCCACACGTCAGGCTTGCAGTTCTTCTGCCTGAGCATTTCTATGAGTGTCGACTCCATCTCCACGAACCTTTACAAGATAATAATGTATTGCACTAGTTATTTTACTACAAACACAATAATACATCAGCTTCCATGAAAATAACTCAAGATTAACAGTGAAAACTCTGATCACTGTGGTTATTATATATTAGATGTGATGCAATCAAACAAGAGGAACCAATATATTGGACCAAAAAATTTGCAATAGACTAAAACAAGTCCAGTTTCCGTCCGTTCACATACAAAAGCATTCTCGCAGAGAAACTAAGAGAAGAAACAAATTGGATGAATTACCTTTTGGCTTTTCCATAGGCATCAATGAGGGTGTTATATGTGACTGTGTTGGGCCTGATCCCCTGTGATGCCATGTCATCGAGCAGAGCTTCTACTTTGTTAAAGTCAAAAACCTCCACAACTGATTTTATGAGTATGGAGTATGTGAAGACATCTGGTTGACAGTGGGGAGTGTATTTCATCTCTTCAAGGAGAGAAAATGCTTTCTCGAAGTTGCCACTCCGGCTGTAAGCGGATAAAAGAGCAGTATAAGCTTCAGTATTCACAACACAGCCTTCTTCAATCATCAGTTGAAACAATGAGCTAGCTTTTTCAGGTTGCTTACATTTTCCAAGCATGACCATCAGTTTGATATACATTGCAGCACTAGGCTTGTACCAAATCTGCTCCCGGAGTAGTTCAAAAACCTGAAAGTACAGGTCAACATATTGAAGTTCACACCCACTAAATTAAACAATTTCCACTAATAATCAATCGTTGGATTTCTCTTTGTAAATAGCCTGAAAACAACATAGTAAAATAGCATGTAACATTTGTAGGGCCAAAGAAAAAGGTTTCTCAAGCAACACAACCAAATAGAGATGTTGCGATTAAGCAACATGACATCCTAAAAGCTGTGATACAGTATCCATATTCCATATGCAAGGATGATTCATATACGCATATTAAACCAAGTGTGAGCAGAGAGACAGCATAATTCTTTGTAAGAAAATTGTTAAGTCTCATTTAGCAACTAAAGACTAATTATGAGATAAGCCATAAGCATGCAAAGGATGCGCCTGTAATGGCTTACTAGGCAACCATCTTCAATTCCCAGATGGATACAGACAAAGTAAAATCAACAACACCAGCTATTCAAACTCTTAAGATATGCGTATGTCAAAAATCAACCTCCAAACCTCATCTCTCAGCCTCTTTACCTACTGTCTTTCTTATCCTAGTAATTCACCATGAATTTGCCCGTCTTTGCGCACTTTTAAGCATCCACATAAATGCTTAACCATTTATCAAAAAAAAAAAAGCAAGACTAATGCATCAATTTAAATTTGCTTCATCTGTAATGCATGCTAATCAAAACATTGAAAACCCAAAAGTAAAACATGAAATGATTCTCACATTAGAAAGGTACCTTAAGAGCAGATTCCCAACGAAGGGCAGTGATGCGTTCATGAAGGGCTTCAAGAACAGTTCTAGGCAATAGCTTCTTAGAATTTCCCTTTTTCTTCTCAATCACCGCTTTTGTGGCTTCCCTTCTCAGTATAATTGATACTGCTTTCTGGGATGCTATTTTCCTGTTCGTTTCCTCTTTTATCTCTTTTGTTTCTTTCTTCTTCAGCTTCGCCGAGTCCACTTTTCTGGTAACCCTCTCCGGTGATGTCACGGCGTGTGTTCTTTCAGGCCATGGTGCCGGTGGATGTGCAGAAGCAGATATAGGAGGGCAAGGGAATGAGCCGACGGGATTAATCCTGGAACGCGGGCGGCGAGGTGGGGGAAACGGCTTGGTGGTTCCCCGGAGGGATATCACCAACATCAGCTCCAATCTTCCAGTTTAGATAGTTCGAATTAGTGAGACCGTCGTCAGTTTTATAAAGCCGAAACCTCTCAGATTGATTTTTTTTTGTTTTCCTGATTCCATTTTAGCATTTTCTTTGTGGAGGTTGGAAAGTTTTGGCGAAATTATCCAATTGCTCCCCGCAATTCTAATATACGTCTTATATTTTCTTTTGTGTCCTTTATTTTGCAAAAGTTTTAATTCAGACATAAACCTTTGCAGTTATTTACCACTTTTGTTCCGAAGACAATAATTTATTACTATCTCCATTTTTTTTTATCTTTCGCTTTAGGATGTGCACAGATATTAAGAAAAAAATGATTGATAATTTTATTTTTAAACATAATACATTTATTGTCCCGATTAAAAGTATTTGAACTCTACAAAAATTTTAAATATAAGTAAAAGAATAGTTATTGTCATTAATATATGTTATTAAAAGTAGAGAGAGATAAGGTGAAATTAGAAAAAAATTTATTTAATGTTGCATTGAGAATGAAGTGCGACAGATAAAAAAAAATATCGAATTCACCCTAAAACGAAAGATTAAAAAATGGGAGATAGTATGTTATTGATTTGCTTCTTTTTCTGGGGACGAAAGAAATACAATTAAGAACTTATTCAAAAGTACTAGTCAAACCGAGAGACATTTATTTTAAAACTACAATAAAGTTTAGGAAGATGGATAGCTACAATTGTTTGGAAAGATAATTAAAATGATGTCACAATGGTTATACAAGCAGGGGAGAGATAGTTTTCATACATATTGGCCGGTGATGTCAAGAATTTGATTAATAGAAAATGAAATGAAAGAATTACACATATTTAGTGTGAGACAAAAGTTATTGTATTTTCTTGGATCTTTATGTTCGGGATTATATAACACTCCTACCAAAAGTCCGGTCACCACCACCAAGCCCCCCAGATCCGCCGCCCCCTCACCCAACCCTCAACTCCCTTCCACCCAAACCATTCTCATCGAACCTCCCCTCTCCCCCCCCCCCTCCCCCTTCTTCAAATAACACTACCATCTCCCCCATCCACTATTGGTGGATAGGGGAGGACAAGTTTTTTTAAATTTTAAATTTTTGTTCTCTTTTTTGATTTTTTGTGTTAGGGTATAGTGTTTTCGTAGTCGATTCTTGAAATTACCTCCAGATCTGGCGATAATGGAAAGAATACTGGAGTACCGTTCTTAATCACTAGTCGGGGAGTATTCAAGAGGCACACAAGAAGTTTGGAATGCTGCTGGAAGGAAGACTCATGTTCATGAGGATGGAAGACTGCTGTAGAAATGTAATTTGTCGTTTGTACTTTTGCGCTTTTTTCTGTATTTTCTTTCATTTCGTTTCATAGTCTTGCCTCTTAGAAAATTAGGTACTAGTGATTTTACTCATTGGTTTGATTACCGTAAGGAAGTGTAACCAGGTAGACTCCTTATGTCATTTGACATAGGTGTGATGTAGTAGGCTGTGTTTGTTTTTAGATGAAATAAAGTCCTTGTGAGTTTTGAGGCTTACTCACGAGGTTAAGGGCTTTGTTTTTACCAAAAGGTTGTAATAAGTAGGGGCATGAGTCTGTGTTTGGTGGTGTTTGTCTTGGTAGGTTGGGGTCATCCCTTCGTGGGCTTTGAGGCGAGCCCATGAGTTTTTTTTTTTTTTTTGTCCGAGCGATAATCATAATTTATATATAAAAAAAAAGGATAACCAAATAGTTATCCCCAAAACTTACAACCACAAATAGTGATAACTACCGCAACCTATGGTTATAATATAGATCTACCATAGATATCCATAGATATCAAATCTAGGCAGATCAGAGAAAGAAGAAAAAAAAACCAGCAAATCTAAAACAGAAGGGAAGAAATTGAAAGAAGATTACAAGGAGATTAAATAATCAATTGACCTAAAAACTACCCCAAATCTACAACTCGCACTCCTTTGCCATTCATGGTCTTCACGGGCTACCACATTAGATCTGCAGTAGTCTCTTCCTTCCTTGACACTTCTTTCTTTAAATCTTCATCTTCTTCATCAGATCTACTTGAAAACCTACATCTAGGGACATAAAAGGAAAAAAAAATCCTATGAAAGAGGAGCTAACTTCTAGATCGGAAGAAGATAAAAACCCAAAAAGGGTGGGAAAACACTCCTACATATAAGCGAGTATGGAAGGACGCTAATCTGCTAATATTTATTTTCTCTTTTTTCTTTTCTTGTTTTATATATACTGTCTCTTATTTCTGGGAGGAAAAAAATGTTCAGGATTATATAATCAGTTGTGACTGGTGTTTTTCCCGTAAGAAGTATAAATCTAAATTACATATACTTCGTGATCTTTATTGTAATCCAATGGTCCGATTAATCCACTTCACTATTATAGTCGTTATCATTTTTATTTCTACCGATGTATTTGTTATGAATTATCCTCGGGGATCAAAGATTTTAAACTTATAAATTTGATAACCACGCTGTCGAAAGTCAAGATCCTAACCGAAGCAATATTATGTGAACGAAGTACATAAGAACTGACAAAAAAGTGAAATGCTCTGATCGTGCGCATTCCCGCTTGGGCGTAGGTAGTGAAAAATCTGGGATCCATTGTAATGATATGTAAATTGCAAATTATCATTCACTTTCATCGTGACATTCCATAAACTATACTAATTGCACTTCTTTGTTCTTTCTTTCTTGGAAATGTTTGGACGTTCACTCATTTTTCATTTTCAACTCAATTTATTTTTTAAATACAAAATTCAATATAAAACTCCGTCTAAACAATTTTCTGATTTACATTTTAAAATCAAATTTGAAACATTTTGTTAGTGTAGTGAGCATTTTTTTAAAACTAAAAATAGTTCAATGACTAAATTCAAAACTTTATACATTTATTTCAGTTTGCTTCTAATAAAAAACCGAAGCCCAATTTATGATGGTTAGGAAAAAAAATTTTGGAATATATATTGAAATATCAAGTATGACAAATATCACTAAACAATCGAAAAGTGTCAATTTTAATCACTGTAAAAAAAAATTTCAAAAATGATCACTAAACAACGGAAAAGTGTCGATTTTGGTCACTGTAAAATATTAATTTTAGAAACTATTCTGTGATTTTAGTAATTATTTTAAAGTGACCAAAATCGATACTCTTCCGTTGTTTAATTTTTTAAATTCTTTTGCTACGGTGACTAAAATTGAAAATTTTCGATTGTTCAATGATATTTTTCGTACTTAATATTTTAATATATATTTCAAAAAACTTTTTTCTAACCACTATCTAAATATCTTTTTGATAAAATTACTATCTAAACAATTTTTTCATCTCACATTATATTTTTCATTTAAAACACTTTCTACATTCAAGTAAAAACTAAAAACTAAACTAACTTCCAAACAAACACTTAATCTTTAATGTTGAAGGCTTGAAGCATTCCACCTCTATCAGTCTATATAATTCCCAGTCATCGTCAATCTTGATACGAACGGAAAAGAAAATCAGCATTACATTTCTTAGGTCAACCGAGTGACGAAAGATAAGTGTGTAGTGGCACCAGACCATCATAACAGCAAAGATTTAGGCATTCGTAGTCGCCACAAAACATTGTTGTTTAGCTAACATTCTAGCAAATAATCGCTTCTTCGGTCTGAATTTTTCAAATTGATAATGTACATAAATTGAAATGGCTAATTAACTCGGAAGAGGAAAAGAGAAAGATGCATTGCAAATCAAATTTGTTGTACAAACAAGTTTTCCAAAGATACAACACCAAAATTGACTCAAAAAGCACCACGACTTCATAAAATCCAGAAACCCCCAATTTGGTCAAAGATCATCAATCCTTTCCCAGTGGCTAAAATTCCTATAATCGACCAATATCAACACTAATTAAAGTACAATTTTATAAGCCACTGTTATTTCTTCTTAGTACCGTCTTTGTTAGACCCAGAATTGTTTTCGAGCCCAGCGGCTTGAGCTGCTTTCTTTGCTGCCTTTTCTTGGAGAGCCTTCGCATCCCTGTTTCCAAATCCCAACAAAAACTTAAGCCCGATTTAACAGAGACCCAACTTAAACCAATCAGGACCAAATCAGTTTATACAGAACACAAATTGAGTGAAGCTCTTTATTACCTCTGGCGTCGTTGTTCAGGGGTCAAACCATCATCTCTGGGCTGCTTCCCCTTGTGGTTGGCTCTGGCTTGAGCCCTTTCACGGTCTCGATCTCTCTGGTTTCCCCGTGAGCTTTTCAAGTCAAGGATCTTCAAATCTAAAAGATACCCAATAGCCACAAGAAAAAAACAGAGTTTGATTCATCTACCAAAAACAATTACCGCAAGTTCTTACCCACATTTTTAACAATCCAGCATTGATTAGGAAAGCCTCCTAAATTGTCTAATACAATATACAATTAAAAGACAAATTTTCTGGGTAATGAACCGTAAAATGAAAGAATTTTGGATGTAAAGAAACAGTCAGAACTACAAAAATGAACGCATATCGGAAGGATATGACTCATTCTCGTTCGTGTTTTGGAGTTATTGCAGATACCCGGACAGATATCGCCGCAATTGAAAGAACCTGACCACCGGAATTTTAAAAAAGAACCAATTTTGACACCAAATAAATTACTCACAGATTGAAAAGGGATTTCTGAAAAAGTAAAAACAGAGAACAAAAACATTAATGATTAGGAGAATGAGAAGATCTTACCTGGGAGACGGAGAGGAGGAGGAAAAAGGAGGAGAATCTGGGGAAGTGATTGTGGCCTGTGTTGAATAATGCGGTGGTGATGGGGACAAAAATGAGTTGGCCTTAAAATTTATATAAATGCAGGGGAAATTAGAAGCATCCAGAAGCCGCGAACTTTCCTATTTTTCTCCCTTTTAATAATCGGGAATTTCAACTGGAGTGATTAGGACGGTGCGTTATTACTAAGCTACCATTTACCTCTTTACGATTCAAGATTTATACATCTCATCAAAAAAAAAAAAAAAAATTACTCCATAAATAAATAAATTCTGCCAAACTAGCTATGTAGTTTCCCACACTACAAAGAGTTATCTATCTAACCCAAGGTCAAGGCCCGGAAGCATTCCAAATACGATTTCTGTAAATAATAATACTAATAAAAAAAAAGAATATGTTTGCGGATCGTTAAAGAAACGTCAACAACCAATCACTCACGATAACATTAAAATTTCACATACAAACGTACTCCCTCCATGCCAAAATAAGTGTCATCCTATACTTTCCATATAGTTTAAGAAATTCTTAAATAGGGTAATAAAATTACTTGAATATCCTCAACCAATCCCATTAGAAAATGGTCTACCAATAATATTAATTCTTTTGAGGGTAATTTTGAAAACTTTGGACAAAAAGTGCATTGAAAGGTGAGAACGACACTTATTTTGAAATGGAGGGAGTATAATAAACACGAATTACAATTTTCTTGTGGTTATCAAATTCACTGTAACCAAATGAGAATATACACAAAGATATGTGTAGCTCTTAACAAAAATTACTCTTCTGTATTAGAAATGCATAAGACAATATCAATACAAGACCAGAAGATGTAAATATTAGTAATTTATCCAATATATCCTGGAGCATGTACATCCTTTCTATTTTTTAAACTATTAGTTCTTATTGTACTTTTTTCTCAATTTTTTTATAATTTGTAAGTTTAGTCTCGGCTACTTTTTTCCCTACCTTCTAAAAAAATATCTCTAATTTTTAAAAAACGAGCATATCTCTCAACCCATAAAGAATTTGTGAATGAATTATACATGAAATTTATAGTACTCGACGAGATCTATCTAATAAAATTCGTATCGAATATTTTTCTCGAGCTTAAAAATGATCGAATTTCGATGAGAAGGATTAAGATGGATATCCAGTTTAAAAAGATGACATTCTTGTAAAATTTATATCTCTCAATCCGTAAAAAATTACAAAACAAATTACACATGAAATTTATAGTGCTCGACGAGATCTATCCGATAAGATCAATGTTGAATATTAATTTCAAAAAATAAAAAAATTAAAATACTCCGGGCAGAAACAAAGAAAGTATTTATGTTGGATAACCAATACAAAGATGTTGGACAACCATTTTTTCAGGAAAAAAAAAGGAAAAAATGATTGGATAAACATTACAAACCACTTGGATAACCAGTGAAAATAATTGGATAAGCAGTACAGACTTATTGGATAATCAGCACAAAAAATTTGGACACTCATTTCCATAAAAAGAGCAAGAAAAAAAAAGTTGGATAATAGTCGGATGGGTAATCAGTATGAACACATCGGACATATATTTTCTCAATAGAAAAAAAGAGAAATTATGTTTGGATAATCAGTGAAAATGATTGGATAACCAATACAAAAAGGTTGGATAGTCATTACAAAAAATTGGACAAGGATTTTCGCAAACAGTAGAGAAAAAAAGGTCGAATAATCTATATCAAGCAGTTGGATAATCAATACGAACGCGTTGGACAATCATTCTTTTCCAAAAATTAAAAAAAAAAGAAAAACTAGGTTGGATAAGCAGTACTAATTAATTAGATAATCGGTATTAACACATTGGGCAATGATTTTCTAAAAAAAAAGATTGGATAACCAATACAAACGAAATAGATAATCAGTTCAAACCGGTCGGTTAATCAGTACGAACACAATGAATAACCATTTTAAGAAAGAAAAAAAAACTAGGTTGGATAAGCAGTACCAATTAGTAGTTGGATAACATGTACAAACATAGCAGACAAGTATTTTCATGAAAAAAAAATGCTAGAGAAACAATAGCACGGGGTTGGATAATCAGTACGGACACATTAATTGGACAAGCATTTTCTCAAGAGAAGAAAAAGAAAAAAATGATTGGATAAACAATACAAACTTATTTAGACAAACAGTAAAAATAATTGGATAACCAATACAAAACGATTGGATAATCACTACGAACACGTTTGATAACCGTATTTCGAAGAAAAAAATGATTAGATAAATGGCATAAACAAAATGGATAATCAGTATTCGCGTATTGGACAATAATTTTTTTCAAACAAAAAAATAATGATTGGATAACCAGTACAAACAATTTGGATAGGCACATAAATTAATTGGATAACCAGTACACACAAGTTGGATATGCATACAAACCAAATATATGGATATCCAGTACAAACAAGTTGGATGCATATCCAATAGAAACACGTTGGATATGCATACAAACTCGTTGGATTACAACTACATAACAAATTGGATAGACATACAAACCAAATGGATAACCAGTACAAACAAAATGGATAACTAGTTCAAACCGGTTGGATAATCAGAATGAACATAATGTATAACCAATTTAAAATGAGTTGGTTATCCATCTTCTTAAACTGGATATCCACCCTATTGATTATCCAACTTCTTGGTGATGGTTATTCGACATTTTTTTTCCTTGCTCTTTTATGAAAATAATTGTCTAATTTTTTTGTACTGATTATCCAATCAGTTTGTACTGCTTATCTAATTATTTCCAATGATTATCCAATTTGTTTGTAATACTTATTCAAATATTTTATTCTTTTATTCTTTTTTTTTTAAAGATGAGTGAATGTAAAAAATATGATTGGATAACTAGTACAAAAAAAATAGATAACCAGTCCAAACTGGTTGGATAATCAGTATGAATATAACAGATAACCATTTTTCAGGAAAAAAAGATAACATATTTCTTCATTTCTGCCCGTAAAATTTAAATGCATTTAAAGTTCAAAAAAAAATATTCAACATTGATCTTATCGGATAGATCTCGTCGAGCACTATAAATTTCATATATAATTCATGTTCTAATTCTTTACGGATCAAAAGAAATAGGAACACAATAATATGAATATAAAATAAGTTGGTTATCCATGTTTTTAAACTGGATATCCATCCGAATAAAGGTACAAATTTCTTTGTTTCTGCCTATCGAAATTTAATAATTTTTAAGTTGGAAAAAAATATTTGATATGGAACTTGTTGGATAGATCTCGATGAGAATAATAAATTTCAATTGTAACAAGTTCTCTAATTCTTCACGAATTGGGAGATATACTCGTTTAAAGATTATAGATGTTTTTTGGAAGAGAGAAAAAAATGACAGGAACTAAACTTACAAAATATAAGAATATTGAAGAAAAGTACAATAAGAACTAGTAGTACAAAAAATAGGAAGAGTGTACATGCTCTCGGGTATACTGGATAAAGACTTACAGCAGAGCAATAGAATTGGGAGATATACTCGTTTAAAAATTATAGATGTTTTTTGGAGGAGAGAAAAAAATGACAGGGACTAAACTTACAAAATATGAGAATATTGAAAAAAAGTACAATGAGAACTAGTAGTACAAAAAATAAGAAAAGTGTACATGCTCTCGAGTATACTGGATAAAGACTTACATCAATTTTGAAATTAATAACTCTCAATCAACTACTATTAGACCAATCTAATCGGCATTGCGGGCAAACTTGGAAACATAATCAGAGAAGTCAAGTTGGAAATATCTTTTTCATTATTGTTTTTCGGTAAAATTTTTTTACCTCATTCATTTCAATTTTAATTGTATTTGTCTTTTTAAATAGAATTAACACATAGTTGGCAGCCCAATCTAACAGTTATTTTCAAGTCTGCTTTGTAAGTTCTAACCCAAGTTTTATCATTTATTAGTACAATTTTGGAAAAAAGTATCTCTTAAGTTTAATTTTGAAGGTGTAAATGGTATTGCCTTTAAGTTTTTTTTTCTTTCTTTTTTTTTTTTTAAAAAAACACCTCAATTTGATTTTTTTCGATACTATGGACCGTAGTCAACTTGGAGCCCATTTCCCCAAATGCACCAAAAAGAAACTTTTGCTTTTTACGGACCTCCCAATTTTTTTATTACGGGCTTAGACGCAACTTTTGCTTCATACTGAAACTCGAAGACATAACTTTGCTTCTGTTGTGTTTTGGCTTCAAATATAGGATTAAGATTTAAGACTATTAGCCTAACTAATTCGTTAAGTTACGAGTTACGACAGCAAAACACCAATTTCAAATTTCAATATGGGAAAAAGAAATTCAAATTTTAAAATGCACCAAAAAAAAAAAAATCAATATGGAAAAATAGCCATTCGTAACTGAAAAACGGAACAAAAGAAGCAAAGCTATCCACTCACTCGAGGAAAAAATGAAAGAAAGAAAAGAAACGCGAACTATATATTCGAATAGCTCGGAGGTTACTTTTATTCACCGATTATATTGGAATTTCACATTCTATACTATTACTTTAAGGTGGACACAAACTAACACACGCATCATAACATCTTTTATATAAAAATCCACCACTACTAGTACAGCCGATAGCGCATGTAAAAGCGCACTGGTCATGTGGCGATTGCTTCTCCGGTTTGATTTCTTGTCCTCCGTTACCAGTTGTTAGATCTCTTGCTGCTACCGCCATTGTTGTTGATGTTGCCACAATCAACAGAACCATCGTAAGGAGAATGCATTTCTTCATCATCAAATCCATTTCTTTAATTGACTGTGAGTATTTTCATGTGAATTGACAAAACGAATTATGATTGTAATTTACTACTCCTAAAGTTATGAATTTATAGAGCTCTGATTTGGGGGAGCGGGGGATGGGTAAGCCCAAATCCCATTAATTACGTTGGTCAATCATATGGGAATAATCGCAAATTAATGGCATTTAATATAGTTTTGTGATAAGATAAAAGTTTAGAAAAAAAAATTTCCTGCAAATGAAAAATATATGTACATTCATTATGTGTCTTATCATCCATCACCAATAAATAAATAAATAAATCGTTAAGCACTCCTAAATTAATGCGAAATAAGATTATATAACGGTGTATACTATTATAAAAACTTGTGAGTCTAGTATCATATTTTACCAATATTACATTTTTATTCAATTTTTTTCTACAATAATTTACACCATAAAAGTGTAATATAATAAAATATCTAATCATCATGAAGCGATATTAATTATATACTGACCCTAAACAATATGTGCTATACAATGTAAGAAATTCTTATATTGTTATAAGTTTTTTTGCACTTTTTACAGCAATAAATAATATAATAGAATAAACTATTCACTTATTATTATTTACTAACATTGCAGCTCAGTCATTCGTGATGTTAATTACATTGTAGTATTTCTGCGCAATTCACTTTTTACGCCACTTACCAGCTTGTTCTAAAACCACCAAAGCAAAATTCACTTCTTTTTTTTTTTTTCGAATTTCTTTCATATGGCATTATCCCCTCATTAAAAGTAAAACAATTAAAGATATTTCAAATTTTCAATGTTAACACCCATTCAATAACTCCTATACATCCCATGCTTATCGTAAATTAAATGCAATGCTATTTTTATATATAAAAAGAAGAAGAAAATAATCCCATTAGATAAGACCATTTAATAATGGATCCGCAGAATCGGAGTCCATTGAATGATAATCAAACAATAATGACACTATAATTATAAAAAAAATGCAAAAAACGTGTTTTAGTGGAAAATAAATCCCGTTGAGATGATTCCGTAAAAAGATTTATATATACTATACTCTCAAGTCTCAACCTTTTCGTCAATTCGGGTACATTAATTTAAGGGTCAATCAGTTAGTGTTTACGAAATGGAACTCTCTAATTTGTTTTAGTGAACAACATAATCGGTCAACTGCTCATCCGAAGCTATTCCATCAATTTATTTTATTTATTTATTTTTTTTTTGGTACAATGGAAGGAGGCATAAGCCTAGCTTAGGTAATTAAAACCTTTCTTGGATAGGAGACACCGATTGTGTCATGTTGTAGCCAAGGAAGAGCACCTGAGGGGGGATCATACAAACGTAAAAAACCAGTATACTTCCCATGGACGCGAAAGATGCCAGGAAATCCGTAACAAAATTTGCCTCACGAAACACATGTACAACTTGGATTTCCCACCTCCGGTTCTGCAATTCCTGGATGGCCATAACCAAACTTCTGTGTATACCATAAACTTCACCCCATTCAATAGCAGATTCACCGCGCTCTAGCTATCAAACTCTAATACAACACGGCGAAAACCCATCTCCCACGCCAACAGCAAGCCCTGGAAAATTCCCCCTAACTCAGCACCCATGATCGTGTAAAAACCAATGTTCATCGCAAAACCCCCGAGCCATTTGCCATGATGATCCCGAACACCTCCCCCTGCACTCACCATCCCGATTGAACCCAAGAAAGCGCCATCCGTGTTAACCTAAACGAAGTCAACCGGCGGCGCATTCCATTGAATCCAAACCACCTCCCTCCCCACACCTACGCCGCCCAGTCTTCTCTCCCATGCTACTGCGGAGAGAATGTTCTGGATATGCCGGCTATTCCATCAATCTTGGTGCGTTGTTGAGGGTTGCTTTCCGCATTCCAAACTATATTATCTCAATAATTTCGAACTTGAATCTTGGGGCTTGGACGTTTTCATTTTGCCATCCAACAGTATCATCCTCAAGGAGGTGTTCACATCCGGAACTTCCTAGGTGGTAAACTAAAAAAAAAACCAAAAGAAAAATGTAGCACTCATCAGGAAAAAAAAATCAAAGATGAACATATTATTTTCAGGTACAAATTAATATTCCTTTCGTCCCGATATTATTGTGTAGTTTAGATTTTCAGTTTTAGTATAAATTGAATTAAACGTTAAATCAAAATTGGACAATAGTTTTGGAAAAGAGAAAGTAAAACCTACAAGATTGAAAGCAAAAAAAAAAAAGAAAAAAAAAGAGAGAGAATAGATCACAAGCATACCACTAGCGAGATCACCGCATTCAGGAGCATTATAAGCAGCAAGGCAAATAGCTTCTTTGGCAAAGTATGCAGCTTCAGTTACGGAACGCATCTTGTCACGGTGCCTATGCAAACCAGAAAACATTGGTCCGTTAAGGAAGCCAATTCACATAAGATTAATAGAGAACTTGTGGAAAATAAACTCACATTTAATTTGTTTGAATGATCCGCAGCTACAATAATCCCTTTCCCATAAATTCCCTTTTCAAACTTGTCGTAACCAGGCTACCACATAGAAAAAGATATAGATAAGTAAAATAAATCAATCTTAATGAAATAAACTATTTGTTGAAAATAAAGCTAGAGACTAATGAGATTCCAAACAAGGAGGAAAAGAGAAACTAACGATCCCAGAATGAACTGTGTGATTCGGATCATCGGGAACGCGGGAGGCAGGATTGATGCGTGATGACGGTGCCATCGGGCTTTCACACCTGAAATCTGAGAAGCTCCACTAGGGTTTCAGTACGGGATTCCATGATCAAGAAGAACAACAATTTTGGGAAAAATTTGTGCATATTATCTTAACGTAATCAGGCGTATTATACAAGTAAATGTACAACTTAACTAACTAACAGCCTTAACCGACTTAATTAATTACAAGAAAAGTCAACTAAGTCAACTATACACTATTTATAGTCATGTACAAATGAGTCCCTATACAGGAAACTACAAAACAGCCCTTCAATCATGAAACTAATCTCCTGGATCATGATCAGAGAGGTAATCTGATGAAGGATGCTTCATTTCCAGCTTTAACTCGTTCAAACTCGTTCAAAGCAAAATTTAGACGAAATTAAACAATGTTGGTTCGGTTCGTATATGTTTATTCTTGCACTTAAACTTGTGATCTTAAATCGACCGTAGAAATCATGTTGAAAATATCTCTTGTTATTATTGTTTTTTCCGATCCAAAAATTACCGCAGTCACTTCAATTTTCATTGTTATTTTCTGTCTTTTTAATACACATATTTGACTCATAATCCAAGTCCAACCTAAAAGTTACTTTTATCGTTTATTTTGTAAGCTGTAATCAAAGCTTTCATTAACATCAGTAATATAATTTTCGGGAAGGTATTTCAAGTTTAAATTTTGAACGTTTCAATGGTATTGCCTTTTAGCTTTACACACGAATTTCATACAACACGAGCACAATATAAGTAGATTTGATAGTACAAAAAAAAAAAAAAAATCCGTAAGTCGAGATTAATTAATTTGAATACGGTATTAATACTTCAAGATTTCTACACGGAAAAGATGAAAATATAGATGGATGCATCTTTCTCAGTTCCTCTGAATCTCTTATGTTCAAACTTCAAAGGCAATAAAGAATTCTATAAAGTAGGGATTAGTTTAGCTATATAATCTACTCCGAGGAGTGATATTGCTTGTTTGATAAGTAGTGCCTAACAAACAAAATTAAACTATGCAGTTAGGCAACCTAATCCAGTAGGCTTCTGAAACCAACCTGATTGTCAATCTGGTGTTTTTTCAACCGATGATAATAATGATGTGAAATATTTTTTTTTTAATTGAAAAAGAAGGGAAGAAACCCAATAACCCTTTTTGGTAGGCTTATCCGGTTTGTTTACATCATCAGCAAACCTAAAAGCTGTTCACAAAATGGAGCTCTAATTTGTTTTAGTCAACAACTCAGTCGAATCGGTCAACTGCTCTTCTGAAGCGGCTTACTATACATGTATTTGATAGTATGCGGTCCAAATTAAGAAATCAGATAGTAAGAAACTAAGACAAGCATTATTTGAGCAGCTTCCTTTACAGTTACGAAATAAATCCTTTTTTGGTATTAACGTTAATGATGATTAGAGTGATTTGGTTAAGTTCATATATACATACATGTTATGTTATTCGACTTTTTCCTAATTCAAACTCTCTATCAACATTCTTTTAAAAATTTGAAGAAAAAGAGAGGAAGGGTCATAATCAATAACAACATTCAGATGAATGGATCTTTATTATTAAATAAATTGTCATAACCCATAATCATCAATCTTACATTATTAATCAATAATGACAATAAGTGTTCTAATAACGATTATGAACTAATTAAAATTAAGGGCATTTGGGGCCGCCTTCTTTGTTTTTCCAGTTATCATAACAAGCACAACATTCCTTGTTGCCAAAAGTACCAGGTGGAACACACAAACATTTGTTACAACAAAGATTACATCCATCAAGACAATTTCCCTTGTGAGACGTCGCTGAACATCGGCGATCGCATTCGGCACTACATCCTGTTAATAAAAATCATCATAATTAGTACATATATTTTACTAACTGTACAAATAATTTGCCTATCAAACCAATTTGATTAATGTGTATAGTGTACTTACGATCAGCAGATACAGGACATGTGTTAACCCCCTCTGGAGTGTCCGCTGGATACCAACGTCTTTGCTGCAATGATCTCTCAGCCGCAACCTAATAAAATGACAAAACATACGACATGAATCATTCCTTCCATTTCGAACAGAAAAAAAATAAAATAAATAATGTTGTATATCAATGACCATTTTTAATAAAGACTAGTCCATCATATAAATAGTTGCACGTTTAAAGTAAGAGAGAAACCTGAAAGATTGGCATGGAACAAGTTATGAACAAGAGAAGGAAAACACAAGGTAAGGATGAAATTCTAGCCATTTTGAACAAGTACTATTGTGCAAAGGGCTAATGTCTGTTTTCCTTGCTGCTTTTTTACTGTTTGGAACTACGAAAAAATAACTTGGTGATTGTGAATTTGTGATGTACTCTGTCCATGTATTTATACTCACAGATTAATTATTGTTCACTCATATGATCTCAATTTGTATCATTTTTAGTTAATGTTAATGAACCTCATATGATTAAGATTATCGTGGGATTTTGGTAGGTGGACCGTGGATATGATTAAACTTAAACAGGTAGCCAAATTACTGCAAGTTCCACAATTAAAATTGATGAGAATAAGATTAAAGGATCCGGGATGGTTACAAGCAGTGTTGTAAAGCTTGGCTCGGACTGGCCGGTCGAACTGGTTTAACCGGGAATCGGACCACAAGATGAGCCAAGTAAGAGATAAATTCGGCATTTAAAGACCCGGTCAAAACTCCGGTCAAACTGGAAATCGATCTGATTTGAGTCGACCCGGAGTTTTTCAATTTCTTGACTTTTTTAACAAAATTTACACTTCCCCCCTTAAATGTTCACTATTTCAGCTTTTCTTTTTGTTAAAAAAATGAGCCACAATTTATGATATTTGTTTTGTTTAAAGTATTAATATATTATTTTAGTCCCTAATTTTTACTTTCAACTACTAAATACACCATTTTAAATTTTTTATTATTTTATTATACATACTAACTCCCATCATTTAAATAAAATTTAAATTATAACTCAAATATGTTGAAATTGATTTTACATTAGATTTTTCTTAATTTTTTAGGCCAATTATCTTGTAAGTTAAATATTTTTTTAAAATAATAATTTATTTATTATAATTTATTTTTCTAATATACTTATATAATTCAAAAAAATTGTAATTAACTACTATAAAATATCAATATGAACTATTATAATTGGAAAGGGATATAAAATATATGTTTTAGTTAATTTTAAATATATTAAATAATTAATTATTATTATTTATTAATAATGACATCATCCGAATCGACCTCCCGAGTCGCTTGACCCCTGGTTTTACCGAGTCGACCTCCGAGCCTAGTCTGGCAACACTGGTTACAATGGAAAAAATTGAACATAAACGACCATCTACATGAGTTGATGTCATAACTCAAGAAAACTATAAACTAGAATGTTATATTCATTACACAAAAGTAGATGTAAAAAGGTCCACGGACTATATATATTTAAGAGTTGCGTCATTACACTCCCACCATCCTCCAGCTAGAATCATATGAAGGATTAAACTAGCATACTTCACCATTTGCAGCTATTTGCCGGTCCAGCTTCATTAAAGTGTGCAGGTTCTTGGCACTTTTTTTCCCAAATGGCAAAATGAAAAAAAGGAAGAAAGTATATAAATAAAAGACTCACATTAACAAGCCGGGGTATTCACTTTCAAGTCTAAAACACAAATAACCGAATCTACACGCATAATCTGACACGACATAATCTTTAGGAGATGCTAATAAATTTCGCAGTAAATTTGTGTGGTAATTTGGTAAATATATTTTAATTTATTACTATTTACTTTTAAAAAAGGGTATTTTTTTTTACTTATTGTTTTTACTATAGTTAGTCTCTAATATATATCTTAGCGTGATAATAAAATAAATATCCGGGCAGAAATTTTCACGGTGACCGTCCAGAATTAATCCGGCGACTATGGCACCGCCGGCCAGTGCCCGGGCAAATGCAAAATTGCTGGCAAATTCTCCGTATTAAAACGTCGATTTTGGAACGTGATGGATGATGATGAGCGGCGATGTAGTAGTGATGTGGGAAGATGGATGATGATGATGATTCTGGAACGTGATGGATGATGATGATGGAGACCGGAGAGGAGAAGAAGAAGTAGTGATATTTTGATGATAAATACTCCCTCCGTCCCATAATTATTGTCTACTTTGCCCAAAAAATTTTGTCCCAAAATTATTGTCCAATTTAATTTTTTATGGATCAAGTTACACATTTGTTCTTAGTAAAAAACATTATCCATAAAATCTTAGTGGTTAAACAATTACTTATGCAAGGGTATATCCGGTTGTTTAAGGTAAAATATAGTTAAGTTTGACCAAAAATAAAATCTTTCATTTTAGTAAAACTGAACAATAATTATGGGACGGAGGGAGTATGTTAGTTTATCATAGTCCAAACTCAAGGTTCAATTTCTTCTCCTTTTTTATGTATTTTTTAAAAAATTTTAATTTTTATTACTATAATTATTTTATTTTATTATTTTTTAAATAATAAAGGGATTAAGAGTGATTCGGTTTGTACTCTTTTTCTGTTTTTACGATTTAAATTTGTATAACAAGATTATTCATAATTTGTCCTTGCAAGCACAAAATTGATCTATTAACAAAAATTTTTTGTGGATACATTTCATTTGTGTCCAGCTTCTAAATTAAGGATAAATTTATAATAATATGTTCAAGTTTAGTAAATCATATCTAATATGGAGCATATCATATCCATTTTTATTATGACTAATAGTAATTCCTTTTATGATTTTTTTTTCTAATTGCAAGCTGAGGCTGGAATATGTAGTCAATATTCTAAAACATTTTATTTGCTAGGTTATTTCATTTCCAAGAGATGCAAGGCTTATCCCTTTTACCCTATTAAAGCAGAAGACATGAAGCTTATGTGACAACTAAGTATGCATCTGTTTTGGTTCCAATGCACCATATTTCAGATTTCAAAAGTCTTTTTGCCACGTGTAAGTCTCTTTTAATTAGAAGTTATATAATTTTTTTTAAAAAAAAAACACATGTTTTAGATGTAACCCATACCAAAGAAAAAATTCTACAAATAAGGATCAGTTACATTTCAAACGAATGGATATATTAATTCAAATTCAAATGTCTAATCATACAGTTTTGCAGGCTTAATATAAACAAAAAATAAAAATACCTAAATCCAACAAGTAAGAATAATGCCTTATAAACTAATTATTTATTATTCCATTATAACCTCAGATTTATAGGTATATTTTTTTAAGTCCCAAACCATAGCATAAATGATATATACGCCAAATTAATTCTTTAAAAAATAGTAATTCAATTATACTTTAATAAAATAGTAATTTAGAGGGGGCACCCAGACACACTACAAGGAAAACCCCCATTTAGTGGCTATATAATATAATGACTGTGCAATAATGGTCATTAAAGCCACTGTTTAGGGACGAACCTAATGGTAGTCACAAAATATGGTCACTATCTTTAAATCTAGTGACGAAAACTATATAGTGGCCGCAAATTAGTAACAAATTGTGGGGCAGAAAAGACTCGCGTCTAAATGACCAACCTTAGTGACCATTGTTTTGACGACTATTTGCCATCGTCACTATAGAAGCCATAGTTCAAAGATATGGTGATGATATTTTGCTGTCACTAACATATTTTACAGTAATGGCCATGAAAAGTCGACACTATATATTACCGAAAAATGAAAAAAACTATCGTAAACTAAATTAGACTAAACAAACAAATTTCTTATGTTTTGCAGAAAGAAAATTCGTTTTCACATAATTAGTATATTAACTTTAGAGTTGAAATAACAAATGATATATATATATATATATATAACCTTTTCATAAATGTAATTCATAGGCATATTAACTTTTTAGAGTTGAAATAACAAATGAAATATATATATATATATATATATATATATAACCTTTTCATGAATGTAATTCATAGGCACAATATCAATTGAAAGTACCAAAAAAAGAACCATATAATTATAAAAAAATAGATTCAAAAAATGGAAAACTATTCTGTTTCAGATGATTCTACACCATCACTATCATCTTCATCTTCATTATTGAATGCATCAACATTTTCTTCAGCTTCATCGTTGGATAGATCATGGAAACATGATGAATCAACCGTTTGTAATGGTAAACCAGATCTTGACAGCGAAGGGTTTTCAATATCTAAGTCGATTACCACATTTACTTCCGGTTCTTCTTGTTGGTCTATTTCTTCACTCAACTCCTCATCTTCAGGGGTCGTAAGATCATATGAACTTCGAGGATTAAATTTTTGAACAATGAACCAGTTACCATTCAATTTCATATCTTTCATATAGAATACTTGAATACCCTGTGATGCAAGTATATATGGTTGGTCTGTGTACCATTTCTTTGAAAAATTGACACTTACCAGTCCTGATTCTTTGTCAATTTGCATACCTGATGAATTTTCCACATTCCACCAATCACATTTGAATAGCACAACTTTGCGTTTTCCAACAAGATATTCAACCTCAATGATGTCTTGTAGAACACCAAAAAAGTCAATTGCGTTGTTCCCGTGTATACCCTCAACAACAACCCCGCTATTTTGTGTCTTCCTTTCTTTTTCACGTGACTGAGTGTGAAATCTATAACCATTTACCATGCAACCACTATATCGTGTAACTCTATTATCCAGGCCTAATGCCAATGATCGTATTTCATCAGGGCACGTATTTGTTGAAGACATAACCTGTTAATATATATATATATATATGTATATTAGTTGTTAACAAAAGTTTGAAAAAATATGCAAAATTATTGCGATTAATATTCAAAACTAAATTTCATTTACCTGCTGGCGAAACCAATGGGAAAATTCTTTTTCATGTCTTTGATCTATGTTCTGATAACTCTCTTTCTCGAGTTTTTCTTTATGCTCACTGACATAAGATGAAATTATGTAAAGATGTGAAAAAATATATAAAAAGGAAAAAAAGTAAAAGTGTACTCACATTGTATACTGATTAACTTCGTCACAGTTGTTTAATATGTATGCATGTATCTTGACTAATTCTGGCTGAGTCAAGGTTCCAAATTTCGCTGCACCAAATGGACGTGCAGAGTTAGAAAATACAGTATATTCTTCATTAGATGTTGGCCTATCATTATTGCGCTCAACTCTGTTGAACATTGTTTCCACATCGTGTAAATACATTGAGCAAAAAGTCAAACATTCCTTATCCAAATATCGCTCGGCTATACAACCTTCGGGTCGTGCATTATTGTTTACGTATCCCTTCAAGGTCCCCATTTTCCTACTCAATAATAAAAAAAAATATTAGTTGTATAAAACCTTTTAAAGAAAAAAAAAAGTAAGATTAACAAAGAATACCTCTCGATTGGATACATCCATCGAAATTGGGGTGGACCGGCAACCTTTGTTTCTGAAGGTAAATGAACCAAAAGGTGGACCATTATATCAAAGAAAGATGGAGGAAACAACTTTTCTAGCTTGCACAATATGATTGCTATGTTTTCCTCTTCTGCTTCTAAAACGTCTCGGTAAGCAGTTTTTGAGCACAACGTAGTAATAAAAGAACAAAGCTCAAATATTACTTGCCGAACTTCCTTGGTCAAACTGCCTCTGATCGCAACAGGGAGAATTCGTTGTATAAAAATGTGATAATCATGACTTTTCATACCAGACAATTGAAATTCTCCATTCTTTATGCAACGAGAAATATTTGAAGCGAAACCATCTGGAAATTTTATTGATGCCAGAAACTCAGTTATTTTTGCCTTCTCCTCTTTCGTTAGGTGGTAAGATGCCCTAGGCATCATAAAAGAATCACCATTTTGCTTTAAATGTAGGTCCTCCTTAAGTTTTAGTTCCTTCAAATCCTCTCGAACCTTCCACGTGTCTTTTGTTTTTCCAGGAATGTCCATGATTGTTCAAATTAAACTCTCAGCCACATTTTTCACTACATGCATGATATCAATGTTATGTCTCAGTTTCAGATCTTTCCAATATGGCAACTCAAAAAATATACTTTTCTTTGTCCATTTCATATTTTCTGTACTATTCTTCTTTTGTTGCCGCTTTCGCTTTGGTTGCCGCTTTCGCTTCGATTGTACCTCCTCAATCACCTTTTTCCCCTTTCCAAGAGCAGGAAACTCATGCGCATGGAGTTGCAACTCTCTTTGAACATCTTCTCCTGACTTGAGTATAACTGGATCTCTCATATCACTAGTTCCATCAAATGCATGTTTCATCTTTCGCCACCGATGACTTTTCGGCAAGAACCTACGATGCCCCATATAACACCGCTTTGAACTGTTTCTTAAATGTATACAAGTTGTATCATTCATACATATAGGACATGCAGAGTATCCTTGTGTACTCCAACCCGAGAGCATGGCATATGCAGGAAAATCATTTATTGTCCATAATAGCGAAGCACGTAATATAAATGTTTCCTCTTTATATGCATCATAAACCTCAACACCATTCCATAATTCATTCAACTCATCAATCAAAGGTTGCAAATATACATCAATATCTTTCCCAGGAGATTTTGGTCCAGGAATTAACATTGACATAATCGAAAACTGATCTTTCATGCATTTCCATGGTGGTAAATTGTAAGGGACAAGGAACACAGGCCAAATACTGTATGAATTACTCATATCAAATGGATTGAATCCATCAGAAGCAAGACCTAACCTTATGTTGCGAGGGTCTTTAGCAAAATCCTCATGCACCATATCAAAGTGTTTCCATGCTTCACTGTCTGCAGGGTGTCGCATGATGTTATCATTCGTAGAATCCCTTACTTCCTTGTGCCATCTCATATCGCGTGCTACCTCCTTATTCATAAAAAGTGTACGAAGCCTTGATTTCAAAGGAAAATACCGGAGTACTTTTCGAGGCACTTTCGAGTTCTCTCCTATATATCTTGGTTGATCACATTTTTTATTTGGACATCTGGTGTAGCATGCATACTCATTGCGATAAAGAACACAATCATTGACACATGCATGAATTTTTTCATATTTGAAACCCATATCTCGAACTACCTTTTTAGCTTCATAATAAGAAGGTGGAATGGAAGTTTCGGTAGGAAGAGCTTTCTTCAATACTCCGAGCAATGCATCAAAAGAATTGATTGTCCAACCATGCATTGTTTTCAAATGGAGAAGGGTTACAATGAAAGATAATTGTGTATAGTTCGTGCATCCTGGGTATAGTTCTTTCTTTGTTTCTTCTAACAATCTCATTATTCCATCTGCATCTCTTCCCCTAGAACTTTCATCCACATATTCGTTCATCAAGTAACCTTGTCCAATTTCACGTATCATTTCTTCTAAGTCATCATCCCCATCTTCAAGTTCTTCATAAACTACATTCTCTGTATTTGCATGATTTGTTGCCTCTTCACCATGAAACCTCCATCTTACGTAACTGGTTCTAATTCCATTAACATACAAATGCTTTTCAACTTCCTCTTTTGTACCATTAAAATATTGTTGCATGTTTTGCAAGGGCAAGGAATCTCATGTGACACATCCAAGTTTTTATATGCAAACTCCAAAAATTCAGTCACACCTTTTCCATAACGTTTATCCGTTCTGTTATAGATTTGCATCCAACTCTTATCCATTGGCTGAAACAATTGAAAAGACAACAAGTTTTGTTCGTCATATACATGTAATTTTAACTATTTGTAAACAACAATACTTGGACATAATATCAAAAAGTTGGTATGCGTTAGATTATATTAAAAATTTCAACATTTAAGAATTTATTTCGATCTAAATAAGTTTCATAAAAATAGGAAACTAATTGAACTCAGAACAATCTTGAAGTGGTTGTTTTGTTTATTTTATGAAATATTCAACTTCACTAGAATATATTTTTTGAAAAGAAAAAAAGAAAACCACACTAAGTGGATAAATAAGGTTTTATGAGTGAGAGAGAGAGAGAGAAAGTAAATAATAAAAATTTTTGGTAGAAAATATCTTCATCATAAGAGTGTAAGTATACTGGTACGAGGAAAACATTAAACCATGGTGCGCAATAGAACAAGATAAATCAACAAAGAGAAAGCGAAACAAAAAAAAACACTATAACCCACTAAATTCAGTTTTTTTTTGGAAAAATAAAATCTGCCGAACATCAAAACAAAAAAGAAGATCAATTAAATGGATCCAAACAAACACGTATAGTTGGAATTGTTTTGGGAAAAAAAAAACTGCCAAATATCAAAACAAACAAAAAATAATATTAATTGGTACTTCATAGGCTCTTTCAAACAGAAATCTTACATCAAAGTTGCAAACACGTAGCCCATGACAAAATAAACAATAAATAAAAAACAAAAATACATGAACCCATGATGGCAAAATACACCGAATTTAGTAGGGGACAAAAGAAGGATCTTGAAACAAGTTCATGAATTCATGAAACAAGTAGAAAGAAATTTCAATGGTTACCTTTTCTCTCGCTGAGGAGTGGAGGGAGTAAAGATAATTTTATTACTCTTTTTGGGTAGAAAATACTATGTAAATAGAGATTGAATCGACTAACTCATGTTATTTATAGAAATACGTGAAACTATTAGACAAATCCTGAACAAGTTTCAATTAAATTTGAAGTTGATGTAAGCATACACTTTATTGATCAATCGTGCGTCGGTGTCGTTATCATCGATTATTATTATTAATTTTGTAAGGAATAAGACTAATTAAAGTGAGTGGTTCAATTCTAGTGGAATTGGTGGTTGGATTGGAAGACTCGTACAAACCAACTGGTTGTGATGACAAAGGAATATATTATATAACAATTTCAATCATATACAAATTCAAGTATTAAGTATTTTTTTTAATTATAAATCTAGCTTCAATTTTTAAATAACACTTTTATTTGATCAATAAATAATTTTATTTTATTTTTTTGGGGGAAATGCAACCGATATTTCCTGGTAAATCTTCTGGAGGTTAAGCTAATAGAAGAATTTTATCTTTTTCCGTCAAAGAAGGAAAATACAAGTTCTGAATTATTAATTTTTTAGTAGTATGATGTGATAAATACTCTAAAAAAAATGTGATAAGTATACTGTTCTATATCTTTAAAACAAGACTTTTACTTAATCAATAATTGAGTTTTTTTTTGAGGGAACGTAGCTACTGTATCCCGAGCAAATTTTCAGGAAGTTTTATTTAATCAGTTATAAGCTTTTTAGCTTTTCCCGCGAAAAGGAAAAATGGCGGCACAGATCTTGTCAAGAAAAAGTTATATATAGAGTCATGTATCAACACTCAACTCTCCCATGAAGTGCTATTTCCGTTCATCACTGGTGAGTGGAGTTTTTTTAGGGTAATTTCTTTTTAACAATTATAATTTTGTTTTCCTGAAAGAAAGTTATTCAGATAGATTCTTTTCTTATTGTTTTGCTTTCTTTGTTTCAGGAAAATATTGCATTTGGACCAAGTTTTCCCATTGAAGAAAAAGTTAAGATTTTTTATTCTTTTTTGTATCAAAAGAACACTTTTAGAATCCTTCTTCTTTTTTTTTTTCCTTTTTTTTTTTTTGTGAAAATCTCTTCATGTATCCATATTCGATGGAAACCTAGGTTCTTGAATTTACTGTGAATTTATCGCAAGTCTTGACTTCATTCTTGATCAAGCTTAATTTATGGAAGAGTGGGCGGCAAAAGGAGGGTTTTATTTGTAATTATATGGTTCAATAATAACTTAACTCATTGATACTAGCTTGAGTAATTTTATTTGATTTCGTTGCTTTCATTTTGTGAGTGTGCATGCATGGGGTGTGTGTGCGGTTGTTCAATTTAGAGTCAAACAGATAATGGATTTTTCTCCTGCCTTTTGTCCACTCAAACCTTCTATAATGAATTTGCTATGATTAAATTAATTAGGGGTTTGGTTCTCACTTATCTTTCAATTCACTTTGCTGATGGAAACACGTGCAAATCTAAGTTATTATGGTTTTGGTCTTCATGATTGTCGTTCAAATATGTGTTCTTGAATTGTTGCGTTTTCTTTTAATTATTATTATTTGGTTATATTTTGTAGATGGTTGGACCAGGAATGACGAACATTGGGAAAAATGCAATCATCCAAACTGAAAATAGGCAACGCTTCTCAAGAGGAAAACGAATCCAAGCCAACGCTGCGCCAAGCACTCATGAGTTTCATTTGCGAGATGAAGAACTAAATGGTGATGCACAAGTATCATCGTCCGCAACTAGTCGACAGCCTAGGACTAAACGTCCATTACCAGCAAATTCTAATGTGAATGACACTCAAAAAGCTAGAGACTTGGTCGCCACTAGGAATGAGGAGGAAATTGTTCAACCTCCTACTAAGGTTACACGCATAACTAAAGGTACATATATTTTGAATAAGCAATTTGATTATTTCGTTTATTTTTCTGCATTATAGTAACATTCAAAAATAGTTAATGTTTTATTAATCTTTTCTCTTACCATGAACATTAAATGATAGCTCCTCTGGCAAAGAGAGGAATTACAAGGAATATCCGACTAGCTAACAAAAGGAATGCGAATGAACCTGTTATAGTGGAATTTGATGAATCGTCCAAGCGTATAGTTGGTCCAGGATCACAAGACTTCATTCAAGAACTGGGTTGCATTGTTCGTAAAATGGCAGATTTCACTTTAAAGAATTTCCAGTCTCAAAAAGAGACTTTGGTTGACGACATTATTAAGAATGCATCGGTATGTTTTAGCATTTGGTTAAAGATAGATTTTGCAAAAAATGTCCTTTCATAGTTGTGATTAAATTATCAATTTTCGACCATATAGGATGGAGTTCGATACGAGGATGGACCATTAGCAAGAGAGTGCATTTTTAAGCAATTGGCCAATCAATTCAAGACTCACAAGCATAAATTGCATAAGCTATACAAAACATATGAAACAACGGATCTTGCATAGATGAATGTTCCGGAAGGAATGAATGCAGTGGATTGGGCAGTTCTTTGTGAAATTTTTGATGGTGATGATTTCAAGGTTCGTCTCTATTGGTTTTTGCATCTATGTATTATTGATTTCACCTAGAATTTACTTTTGTTACGAAGCAATGGAACATAAAAATGATTAACTTTACTATTTTGATTGTATGTGTGCCAGAAAATCTCTACACGGAATGCAAAAAATAGAGCCCTTTTAGAAGTTCCACCTGCCACTGGAACCAAATCTCTTGCAAGATACATTGAAGAAAAGGTATAGACGATGTGGCGCAATCATTGGATTTTTTAATATCTTTAGTGTTGCTTCTAATATCACTGTTTTGTTATAGAAACAGCTGGAAAACAGGAAAGTCACTTATATTAAAGCTTATAAGGTGGGCCATTACTCAAACATAAAAGGCGCGATGGTTAATGAGAAAGCGAGTGAAACTCTGGTATTTATTTTCATTGAAGGAATTAAATTGTCTTTTATTTGATTGAAACATTACCATTCCATGTCTTAGATTTACCAAAATGCGCATATGTATGTTTTGGTTAATTACATTATAGGCTCAATTAGAAAGTCTAAAAGAAACTACAGACATGGATGATATCGATGTCTGCCTTGAAGTCGTTAAGGGTTTACCTGGACATGCACGTGGACGATCCGCACCAAAGAAACAAGTTTTAGCAATTGAAAGAAGTCGTGATGAGATCGAAAAGGCCAATAAAAGAGCCGAGGAAGCAGAAAAAGAGAAACAACTTTTGGCTGCACAAGTTGCTATTAATGCAGAAGAGTATAAGAAATTGGAAGAGCGTCAAAAGCAATCTGATGATAAGTTAGAAGAAATGAATCGCAAACTTCAACTTCTTCTTCAAGGCCAATCTCCAAATAATGTAAGTGTGTGAATATATCAGTATTCATTACAAGTTTAAAAAGCTTATAGCATTTTTCGCCTTTGTTTTTGGTAATAATGCATACAACATTCCTAATTTTCATTGTAATACTTTTATGCAGTGACTCCACAAAATAACTACAAAGAGAAAGCAGCTCAATATCGTTGAACAACACCTCAATCGTGGATGCTTTTTTTTTAATGTTTATTTTCAAATTCCCATGATACTATTTTCGTGGATGGTTTCTTTTGTGTTTATTTTCATATTGGCAGGTTATTATGTTAGTTGAATTTCTCCTAAAGACTTCATTTGGGGTTTAAGCTTGTAATAAAATTTCCTTTTGGACACGTTATAGTTCTTTTTCGTTTTTTTTTTGTTTGTTGCAAATTAGGTTTTTTTTGTTTTTTTTTTCAGATAGCAAATTAGTATTAATTTATTAAGGGATTTTTTTTTCTAAGATGAAGAGCAATCACTATTGATTAAAGGTGAATATTAAGATTTAACTATATTTGATTGAATGTTTTTCATTTTACCAAACATTTGATTTAATCAATATTTCGACGCAATTAATAATGGATAAAGAAGCATATGTATCTTAAATTCTCAATGTTACTCAACTTCATTAACAGTTTACTTAGCTACATAACCAAACAAATTTTGGAGAGTTGAAGTCATACAAAAAATTAATTATAATGTATACATTGTTTCCTTAGAATTGTACATCCTAATAGAATAATAACCAAACAAATTTTGGAGAGTCGAAGTCTTAAAATTCAAACTGAAGCATTTATAAATTTCATGCAATAAGGTTAAAGTGCAATGAGTTTGGTAAAAAAGAATGCTTGAAATATTCTATTTTTATATCATATTTGGTGCAAAATATAGTGCAAGGGTAGGTCATTTATTCTTGTGCCTAATTGTTCATACTACTTAAAAGTTATATAATTTTCTACGTATAAATTATTTGAGTTTTATGTTTGTCAAACTTTTCATTTTTACAATATATGACACCTCCATATAATGTGTGTATAACAGAGAAAACCAATTAATTCATTATTTAATGTAATAGACAAAAATAATTAATTCATTATTTAACTATAGCATGCGTTCGACGTTCTAAATAAAGTAACAGCTATTGTTTACTTAATCTGTTCCCAAATTATTATTCAGTTTGTATTTTTACTTTTAGTACAATTTGAACTAAAAATAAAAATCAAAACGGGACATTAATTTCAGGACGGAAAGAATAATGTCATTTAATAAGCATATTCGACACTTAATTTAAGATTATCAATAGTCGTTGATACCTTAAATAATCTTATTATCTATACTCGTGTATATATGTTTATCTTTTCAAATTAATGCACAATTTATTATTGACATTACGTATTATAAATGAACAATGGTAAACTATCCATAGCATACTATAAGTACGAATTGTGTTTGCATAATTAGACTTGTAACAATTGCAATAGTATGTATTGATTTGTTTTTCGTTAAGTTTCATAGCGACACGATATACGTAAGAATTACATCTGAATTGTATGTCAAATGTACTATTACAAATTGGAACGTTAACCAAAATTTTGAGTCAAATAAATTATCATTGTATTCATTTGGTCAAGTATTGCTGATGTTTTTATTATATATTTTTCAATGAAGTCATGATTATACAGTTTATAAAAATAAAAAATTCATAAAATAATATATATTTTTTGTTTCACTTGTGTTGTAATGTCTATATATATATCCTCCTCGTCCATCGGACATGTCTAATAACTAGTGTGTACTATTACAAATTGAACGTTAACAAAAATAATTAATATAGTTATATGATATTGATGGATCAAAGTGCATGACTATATGCCCATTCTTATTTTAAAGTCTGTGTGTGCAACTTATTTTAAAGTTTGTATAGAAATGTAATTAAACTTAGTTATATGTATATATGTGTGTGAGTGTGAGCGTTCAACTTATTTTAAAGTTCATTATAGAATTGTATTTAACACAAGACCAATAAATAGAGAGTTAAAAATGTTTATTTCTATATGTACCAACATATTTGAAGTATAATTTTCACTTTAGTATGTACTACATTTGAATAATACTCTCTCTGTCCCAAAAAATAGTCCAAATTGAGTTTTAAATTTTGTATTATTTTTAGTACAAATTTAAAAACTGAATGTGGACTATTTTCTTGGACGGAGGTAGTAATAATTACTAAAATGTAAGACCTTGAAATATATTTTTCATGTAGTAATAAGAAAAATAAATAAAGATTGGAGAAACTTTATTATTTAATTAACCAATGGCTACTTTATAATATGACAATTGTGTTAAAAATTGACATATAATGAAGTACGGTCAAAACAAAAGTAGAAAATAGAATAAATCATATGTCATTAAGAAAAGGACATTAAATAAAAAACTAGTTTGTTTTAATAAATTTTTTTTTAAAAAAACTAGTTTGTAGCGAAAAAAGAAGAAAAAGAAAAGAGAGAATATAGGAGAGGGAAACGTGAAAAAATTAAGAGGGAACTGAAATTTTTTGGGCCAAAAAGGTGCTTGAATTTTCCCTATTTCCCCAAAGTTCAGCGCCACTCCCCCTCTTTTGCTCCATCCTCGGTACTAGTTTAAGATTTTTTTTTTATTTTTTATTTTTGAATCAACCAGTTTAAGATTAGATTGCCCTCAGAAATCTGTTTAAGGCGATGGGAAGGTCTTGGAGCTTATTGACCATCCACGGTGACTTCAGAGTATGGGGCCCCTCGAGGCAGAGTTTCGCCGTTGTGTTTGATTGTTCTACTCTTTCTCCACCTTTTGCAGATCTTCATCTAATTTTTCCGATCTGGGCTAAGTAAGTCCCCGACCAATTAATGTTACTTGTATTGTATTGCCATATAGTAATTCTTCTATGTATTCGGGTTATTGAAGTTTTTTTGGCTTGTCTAGGAGTGGAAATCGGTGGTCCGATGTACTATTTGGATACTAGAGTTGCTTTCACCGATCATTATTTTTACCTGGGAGTTCTTAATAGGCATAATTTCTCAGTTTCTTCAATTATATTTATATTTTCTCAATTATTAAAGCCATAGATTTAATTGTTTTTTTTTTTTTGTTTTCCTTGTTTTTGTTGATGTAGCCAAAGAATCCCAGTGATCTAGGAGCAACCATTCCGATCCAATAAAAAGGTATAAGTAATGCCTCCTTCAATCTTTTGACTTTGTAGAGTTTAGATTTTTGAAGATTGCCCTTGTCCACGGGTGCTGTTCATACAATCGGACAACTTTCTTTCTCAATTTTTGTTATTTTTTTTACTGATATGCGTTATCCAGATCTTGTCAATTACCTTTTGGTGTAGTCCATTTAGCTCCACCTCCTTATTTGTTCCTTGTGTTACTACACATTTGATATTTCTATTTACTCATGCATCACTACTAATTTCGATTTCACTTTGACTTCAGGTGTCTCTGGTACAAGCCTGTAACCCTGTCAATCTAATGGCCTATAATGTTTTCTGCACAGTATCCCGCTTATGGTAAGCGTTCTGGATAAAGATCTTATTGATCCTTTTCTTTTATGAATTGACAATTCCATCTTGAAAATTGTTGATTTTGATTTTGGGATTATTGGCTGCTACTAGACGTATCCTGAGGATAGTTATTGTTAATTTTTTATGTTAGTAAACTGTTGTTCGATTGTTTTTCACGTGAAGCACAACTTGCTTATTTCGAGTTTTGCATCAAGGTTTCACTTTTCCTTATTAGCAATTGTTAGAGAAGATGAAAATGATTTCGTTGGCTTCTTTTTCTGGGAACAGATTTGGCTTCGTTTTTTTGTAAAGCAAGTTATGGCTTCTTATTTTTTGAAAGAAATATCAAATTTGGTCCTCTTTGTTTTTTTAAAAAATAAATATATAAAACATATGGATGAAAGGTCTGCTTTGGTTTACCCCTTTTTGTTTCTTCTTCCTTTCTCTATGTTGGGTCGGAATATCTGCCGTTTTTCTAATTCAGGAGGTTGTGCCTTACTAAGATGTGCTAATTTTGATGCGCCAAACTTTCACCACATTGATGAGCAAATGGGAAACTTATTACTCTCTTTTATTTCTTGCGATTCAATGGTTGCAGTGAATCCGCACGATTACACATTATTCGAAGATATGGATTGCATTCGAAGAACTCGAAGATTAGATATTCATTGTTGTTTACTCAAAATATTATGTAATGAGTTTTGTAGTATAGTGTAGTTTTGAATTTTTGTTTGAATTAATCGTTTCTTGTTGTAATCAGGAAATTATCTAGAAATTGTTATTTAATTTGGATATTTTGTAATAAAATTTTATAATCAAAATTTCTATATTTATTTTTTATTTTAAAAAATTTGCAATTTTAATATCTTGTTGTCACTAACAGATGTTTTAATGACCCATTCTAATAACCACATTTTTATTAGTGATTTAGTAGTAACAATTATATAGCGACGACAATATTTGACAATAAGTGTAGCCATTATTGATTACATATTAAATGACAATTTTACCCTAAAAAATAAATTAATGGTGATTTAATGTAGTCACGAGATTATTTGACAGTAGTTATTGTCACTACTAAATAATAATTGACTATTATACCCTCATAAAATAAATTATCCTTGTGACGACCTTTTTCTCTTCAGTTTGGTGTCACTGTTTTTACGTAAAGTATTCACAACTTTAAGTAGTCACTAGGCCATGATGATGTCATCTTCATAATGGTCATTAAAAATTTTGACTTTCAGGTATAGGTGACAAGAAAATATAGTCACTGTAAAATTTTGGTCATTAATTTGATGTAGTATAATGACGGCTATATGTCGTAAAAAAACGTGTGCTTACGTCACTTTTCCTTCGTTAATGAAAGAATCGACTGAAGGTCTATAGTGATCTCTAAAATGGTTACTGTGGGAATACGTCACTAAAAGTGATATTAATAGTGACGAAATGGAGTTTTCAATGACTAAATGGTGTAACAACGGTAAGTCGTAACTAACGCTAATGACGAAAATCCTATGGTCATTAAATTTATAACTTTAGTGTCCAATATAGAATTGCCGTAACTATTAAGATTTAGTGACACCCCTATAATGACAAATCGTTGACGACTGGATAGTCATCATTATTTATCATCAGTGACCACATTTTGCCTTTTATTGACCACATGACTTGGCCATTAAACACCCCATTTTCTTGTAGTGACATCTGCCTAAGTCAAGCATCTAGTTGTAAATAAAAACTGGATCTATATATGAATCTCAGCTGGTTACCTAATTGTAACTGATGATTATGCCTACTCTGTAATATTCTCTGAAGAACAAAACTGTGATACCAAGTAAAGCTGAATATTAGATTGCATCATCTCTGATGTCTTTATCAATTTGCTCTTTTTTTTATTCATTTTCTTTGTTTCTTGAACATTATATGTCTACTTGACAAGTTGATCCACATGGAATTATTGATTTGGCCGAAAATTTTGGAATATTTAACATTAAGTTATGTGTGAGATAGAGCGATTTTAAGAGTTGTTTGCAACTTTATTTTGTTTTGGGGTGATATAGAACTTTTAGATTTTGATTTTATTTAAATCAAATAAAGTTTCAATTAATGCGTTATTACGTATTATCTCTACAATTAGTTAATAATATTTGGGTTCAAAATCTAAAATAAATTTTTCAATGATTTAGACTTAATTTGTTTTGACGAGTTATACAATTATTTTTTTTAGGCAATTTTGATTTATTTTTACCTGGGTTTGACTAAGTATTTTTTGGATTTTGACTTCATTCGAAAAACTTTTCCATTACTACATAATTACAGAGTTTTTGACCAAAAAAATTTTCTTTAAAAAAAGGTAGACCAAATTAATTTTTTTGAAATTTCTGTGGACAAATCTATATCCTTCGAATTTTCAAAATCCGAATCCGGGGTAAACTCGGATTTTAGAAATCCGAATTTAATAGAAAACGGATTTTAAAAATCCGAATTCATTTTAATTAAAACTAAAACGAAGTAAATTTTTTATCTGCCATAATTAATCATAATTTGGATTTATGAAATCCGACTTTATGATTAAAATATTAATTTTTGAGAAAAAAATTTTTTTGTACAAGTGTTAGTAATTTTTTGGACACGAATCGGATTTCCGAAATCCGAATCTTCCATGTTTCCCTGATAATCTCGGATTCTAGAAATCCGAACCTAAACCCTAAACCCTAAATCCGAGTATATGTTACACTCGAATTTTGGTAATCCGAGTATATTTTGCACTCGGATTTTGGTAATCCGTTTATCGGTTACACTCGGAATTTCGTAATCTGAGTATAAGTAACACTCGGATTTTGGGAAATCCGAAGTTAAACCCTAAACCCTAAAAGCGAGTATATGTTACACTCGGATTTGGGTAATTCGAGTATATGTTGCACTCGGATTTTGGTAATCCGTTTATAGGTTACACTCGAAGTTTGGTAATGCGAGTATAAGTAACACTCGGATTAGGGAAATCCGAAGTTAAACCCTAAACCCTATGGCCTTATTTTGAAAATCTAATTTTTTGCTTGACTCAGATTCTGAAAATGCGATTATTTACTTAAAAGATACATAACAGTAGTACATATAGTTTATATTGAATTAATAATAATATTTAATAACTAACAGATTTAATAATAGTAAATAACAGTAATACCACTAATGTATAATGAGTATTAGTATTAATGTACTACATAATACTAGTACGTACAAATAGTACATAACACTAATACAGATGAATTATACTGAATTAACGATAATATCTAATAACTAATAGATTTAACAATAATAAGTAACACTAGTACCAGTAATGTATAGTGGATAATAGTATTAATGTATTACATAATACTAGTACGTACAAATAGTACATAACACTAATACAGATCAATTATACTAAATTAATGATAATATCTAATAACTAATAGATATAATGGTAATAAGTAACACTAGTACCAGTAGGCAATAATGTATAAGGGGTAATAGTATTAATGTATTACATAATACTAGTACGTACAAATAATACATAACACTAATACAGATAAATTATACTAAATTAACGATGATATCTAATAACTAATAGATGTAACAATAATAAGTAACACTAGTACCAGTAATGTATAATGGGTAATACTATTAATGTACAACATAATACTAGTACGTACATAACACTGATACAGATGAATTATACTGAATTTATGATAATATCAAATAACTAATAGATTTAACAGTAATAAGTAACACTAGTACCAATAATGATGGGTATTAGTATTAATATATTATATAATACTAGTAGGTACAAATAATACATAACACTAGTACAGATGAATTATACTGAATTTATGATAATATCTAATAACTAATAGATTTAACAGTAATAAGTAACACTAGTACCAATAATGTATAATGGGTATTAGTATTATGCAATACATAATACTAGTACAGATAAATTATACTGTTTTTGTGATAATATATAATGACTAACAGATTTAATAGTATAAATAACAATAGTACCAATAATGTATCATGTGTATTAGTATTAGTGTACTACATAATACTAATACGTACAAATAGTACATTACACTAGTACAGACAAATTATACTAAATTAATGATAATATATAATGACTAACAGATTTAAGAAATTATACTATTTTTCTTTTTGAGAACTCGGATTTCGGAAATCCGAGTACTACTGTTTATTTAAGTTCAAAAATTTTGCGCCTCAATTTATTATTTTTAATGGGACTCGGATTAAGCAAATCCGAACGACACTGTTCATGTAAGATTTTTTAAAAATTATTATTCAACAAAATTTATTTAATTATTATTTTATTATTAAATGTAAATTCGGATTTCGGAAATCCGAATGTTTAGTTTTAATTATAACTCGGATTTCAGAAATCCGTGGGATATATTCATGTCCACAAATATTCTGAAAAATTTAAATTTGTCCACCTTTATTTTAATTAAATTTTTTTAGGGAAAAGACCCCATAATTACATCTCATCTCTACGCTTTGTTATAAGCATTTGGGATTGGAGACTAAAAGTGAATCTGGCCATAATTTGCCCTTTTGAATTTTTGAAATACTAACTAAGATACATATAAAATTATTTGCAATAAATTTTTGACATACTAACTAAGATACATATAAAAATTGGATCATTTGAATTAGCCAACAAATATGATGGAAATATAATTTTTTGTGTTTTTTAGTTGTGTGTGTGCCCGCGTGTGTGTTTGTAAAATAGTAGGGGAACAGTTATTAGGAGTTTTGTTCAAAATTGATTTCGTGTACAAAACTATGTGCCCAGATAACATAAACTCAAATCATATTCCTTCAATAACATACAGATTGCGATTGACTCCATCAAAAAATAGATTTGGACAATTTAAATAATGGCGGAAGCATTAATTCATTAATTATCAATTATTATGGGTTGTAAAAAGATTTAAATATTTGTTTCTCTTTGAAAAAAAAATTATATGGCTTGCTAAGTTCATTAGAGTTTCTCAAGTTCATCGTAGGTTTGAGTCCCCAAATTAGTTTCGTAAAAAAAAAAAAGTTCTTGCTTGAGAAAACAGATACTAATTCATATACACTTGAGAATAAAAATTACTCATGTCTCAAAATTATTGTCTAATTTTATTTTTTTATTTTTTTTCATTTGAATTAAAAATATAAATTTAAAATAAACAGTAATTTCAATTTCACAGACTTAGCAGTTGGCGGCTCTTCCTCAAACCCATTACCTAAGGTCTCCTTCGCTTCTCCAATCACCAAATCACCAATAATCTTGGAAATCCATCTAATTTTATGCGTAATTTTGCCTGAGAGATGAAGAGATAGCACGTTAATTTTTGAAAAACATCTCCAATTTGCAGAAGAGAAAATATAAAGGCCTGGTCTTTTTTAAATGGTTAGAAAACTAAGTTGAGGCTTATTATGAACTTGCACCTATACGTTTTAATTTGCTTGTTTGTAACAAAGGGTTTGGGATTCAGTGATTTTTACAGTATCGAAGATTGCAAATAATTTATTTAATTTTCTCAACCTTAAATTTATTGGTTTCAATTGGATCGAAACATGTAATGCTCTGAGAGAAAAAAAAAATGTTCTGTTATTTTTTACTCCCTCAGTTTCATAATTATTGTCTAGTTTGAGTTTTTATTTTTAGTTCAAATTATATTGAAAGTGAAATATTAAATTGGACAATAATTTTGAGATAAAGGGAGTAGACTGCAAAAAAAGGAAAAACGGCTCTCTATGAATAAGAGAGTTTTCAAAATTTTTGCCTTTTCTTTTTCCTTGCGGCGGCAACCTGGCGGCGAAGCCCTCTGGTTTGGATTGGCTGCAGGAAGTGAAAAGATGATAAAAAAGTGTTGATATTTATTTGATGGGTACTTATGTTTTTTTACTTAAAAAAATTGTTTTGGATGCTAATTTTTGTTTTAATAGAATCGCCACCCTTTTTTTTTAATATTTTTTGCTAATCATTTTTTTTTTAATGATTGTTGATGTCCTACAGATTCGAGAATGAAGGAACTCAAAAAAAAATTATTGCAAAAAAAATATTTTGATCGATGCGTTTTATTTATGGTTTTTAAATCTTGATTTCATCCTACATAAAAATTTATTACTTTTCTTATGCAGTTTTTGATTAATTGAGTTAGTTGCTACTGGTGAATAATATGGTAAATCATTGAATTAAAGCGTAAAGAATGCACATAGACAGACACTTACACTTTCACTGTTACAAGTAAAATGATAGTGAATCTATGCTCATTTCTTTTTACTCATTAACTACTTACCTTTTTTTCTTTTACCTAATTTTTATTGCTTTCATGTCTACTTATTTTCATTTTTTCAGCAAAAGTACGATGAATATATACCTTGAAGGTATATCTTGAAGGTATATATTTTTCAGCACCTGAATGTCCCAATGTATATTTCACAATTTTGGTTTCAGTTATCAATTTTGGATTTTTGGCAGCGACCTCAGTAAAGTTCAATTGATTCAGCAATATAGGTTCATGGGTTTGTAGCTTTGCATTCCTAATGATTTGCTTAATTTAAGGTCATGAAACCTTGGGTATTTTTTGGTTAGCTAGATTGTGAAATCAAATTGATCATTAAAGTTCATGAATTCGTTTTTGCTTCACAAAGTTTTGGGGAGGAAGTAAGTGATCCAGAAATGAGGTTTAAAATGTTGTAACAGGAGGTTAGTTGGAAGGTTCAGTTTTATATGGTAAATGTAAAGAAAATTTACAGGGTTTTCATACAAGAAATAGGTTGCTTGACAGTTAATTAATCTGGTGAATTGGTGTTTGTAAATTGGTGAAAGTAAATATGTACATTATTACATTTGATAAAAAAAAAAAGGTATGATTATTATTTACGGAATAGCAAGTGGAGCTGAACAAAAATCTCTAAGCAGCAATTTTGAATGTGAAAAATTTCAATCTTTTGTATCTAGGAAAGAGAAAAACAATAATATTTTTTGAATGTTTAAATATCCTACCATTTTACTTTTTCATGTTTTAATTTAGAAAAAGAATGTCAAGATTCGATCTTTTATATATAGCTAAGAGAAAAAAAAAAATTTTTTTTTAATGTTTAAGTATCCTACCATATACTTTTCATGATTTAATATAGAAAAAGTATAATTTTCTAAAGTTAATGACATCATTTTCTCGTCAAAAACTATTCAACCAAACAAAATTATTCCTTTTTCTTTTGGTACAGTAACTATTCAATAATTGATACACCTCACGAGCATAATACTAGCCCATCAAGACAATTATTTATTGGTATATAACCCCTAATATTCTGATAATTAGACCATCAAGGATATTGCATACTTTTATTGACTAATGATTAAAATAATGTTAGTTTTGAAAGAAAATCAAATTAGAAAGATTGTAACTTCAAAACAAATCTGTAAATTTAGAATTTAAATAACTATTTTATATGAAAAATATGTGATAATTGTTTTAAAAATTTAATATATTTAAATAAAAGATAATAAGAAAAGTGACAAACTGTTGAAAATAAAAACGAAAATGAAATGAAGAGCCAGTTCTTTTTTTCTTTTCTTTTTCTTTTTAACGTGCTGTCAAAAATACTAAAATAACAACCAAAATCTTTATAGATTTTTAACCTACCAAAGACTTGAAAAATTTTAAGCGCGACGGTGCAGAGTGATATGCTATTAAAGATGAAAATAGAGATGGAATAAGACTCGCGTTTTTTCTTTTTCATTTATTTGGTTCAACTGGCCATTAAAAATACTAAAATTGCAGCCAAAGTCATTGCAAAGTAACATGTTGTTAAAAATGAAAATAAATATGAAATAAGATTTTTTTTTGTTCAACGGGCTGCCAAAAGTATTAAAATAGCTGCCAAAAACCATTGTAGGTATTTAACCTACCAAAGACTCAGGATCTTTTAATCGGCACAATGCGAGTATATGCTATTAAAGATGAAAAAAAAAATGTAATGAAACCCGCTGTAAGAATTTTTATAATTAGATAGAACTATCAAAAAAATTCTCTTTAGAAAAGTAAGTAGTGCTGGGGTCTTTTTTTGGTTTTTAACTTACTAAATACTTGAAGCCTAAATCATTGCAGGTTTTTAACCTACCAAATACTCGAAGCCTAAGGATGACGATACAGAGTGATATGATGTTAAAGATGAAAATGAAGATAAAATTAGGCCCACAATTTTTTTTGTTTAACGGACTGTTAAAACTATTAAAATAGCAGACAAAGCCATTTCAAGCTTTTAATCTACCAAAGATTTAGAATTTTTTAAGTAAGATGATGGAGAGTGACATGTTGTTAAATATCTAGAGAAAAAAGATGGAATAAGGCCAGCATGAAGACAACCATTCCATAATTAAATAACAATAGCAAAAAGATTCTCTTTGGGCGAGTAATTCTGTGTTTTTTTTTTTGTTTTTTTAGTTCTACGAAATGTTAGAAATATTAAAATAACAGATAAAACCATTGCAGGTTTTAACCTATCACAAACTCAGGATCTTTTAATGAGGTCGGTGCATAGTGACATGTTGTTTAAGATAACAATAAAGATAGAATGAAAACTCTCCTTTTTTTTTTCCTTTTTTATTTGAATTGATATATTATCAAGTGTATGTAATGTTGAAATGATCAATTTTTTAACTAATGATAAACTAATTAAAACATAGTCTATTTCAATCTATTTTGATATGTCGCTAAAAATGATTATTTTAATTTTTTCAAAGTTTATTTTGCATATGGATATTAATCATATGACAACCAATTAAAGCATTAGGTAATCGCTCTCGCAGGCAATATTGTCGGACCCGGACCGGAAGATAAATCGATGAAGTTAAGGGGTCATTGGGGCATTGGGTCAACCCGTTAGTCCGGGACAAAAAATCGGATTAGACCGGTATGGCGTCATGTATAATTTTAAAATTTTAAATATATAAAATATGTGAAATCTAAAGTTATTAGTGTTAAATTGTTAATTTTTTTGTTAAAATTTAAAGAAAATATAACAATTTAAAAGTTAGATAAGACAAAAAAAATTAATTTAAATAACAGAACTTTAGAGTTTTAATATTTAATATAACTAATTTAAGATAATATCATTTAAACAATAATGTATTTCACATTTTAATTTTGATAATCATTGATATAAGATCAAAATATAGGTCTCAAAAAAGAATAAAACTTAAATTAGGAGTTTGCGCAACAAGAAAACAAAAAAAAGGGACTACAATGCAAAAAAAAAAGGAAAAGTCAACACAAGGGAAAAATACAAAACCGGGATCAACCTGTTCAATTCGAGTCCCGGTCTTACCGCGAGTTTGACCAGGTTTTGACGGTTTGTAGAAGGTCTGGTTTTTAGTATACATTGGACAGGCAATATGACCAGTTCACGGTTGAACCGTCTGACCAACATGTCCAGTCTAATTTTACAACATTGCTCGCAGGTGGCTCTATTTTTGCATTTCTCAGTCTTTACAGGTGTCCAGCTATACGTTACTGTTTCCAGGGTGAAGTCCAAAGCATGTCTTAAAATCCTTATTTATAACAAGAACGATGAATTCTACACAACGTAGACAAATGTGGTTTACAAGAAAATTCTTGACGATGTACGCTGCGGTCATCATTTTTTTTTTCAGTTCTATCTCTGTTATTGATGTCACAATTTTTTTGCAATTTAATATATCTGTTCATTAAAATACTTTCAAAGAATCAAATCTGTATCAACCGTGCAACATACGGACACAATAATAGTATTATTAACATGATTTAAGAGTACATAAAATACGACATTATTATTATTATTTTTTTGGAAATTGAATACGAAATTATTGAAGTGGAATTGATAGATAGAAATTTCTCAAACACTTATTGGTTAACTCAATAACGTATAATAGTTTGACGCGAATGCACTTCTTTATACTGGTGTTTGTTTACATGGCAAATGGAGGATGCCAGTGTTTTGACCAAAGTGGCCAAAAAAATGATTAGCAAGCAGTAAGCAAACACAAGGATTAATGAATGCGTGGACCACATTGGGGGGGATTTTTAATGAAGGTAAAGAAAGGAGGTCCAGAGATTCCCTTAATCAAGCAATAACCACCCAATAAACTTGGGGGATGGGATCCCATAAGACCCGGTCCCTTATTTCTTCATTTTCCTCAACCACAATTACCGTAATCATCTCTCTCTTTCTCCCTCTCTCCCGCTCAAAGGAGGGAAAAAAAAAAAACACATACCAAGTTTTGATGAGACAGAGAGGAGGGAGAAGAAGAAGAAGAAGAAATTTCAATCTGAAACAGACAAGAATTTCTCAGTCATACTGATTTGATCTTCCTCCAATTCAAAACCAAAGACAAAAAAAAAAAGAGGGAAGAAAAATAAAGACAAAGCTGTATAACTCTATAAAACCAACAAACAAACACCCTTTTTGTTGTTTTTGAGTTATTTTTTTTTTTCTGTAAGAGCTTAGAGCACCGCATAAAAGAGCAAAGAAAATCCATTTGCGTTATCTTCTTTTTCTGCCAGTCCCGTCCTTCTCTGCTTTGTCTCTCGTGACTTTGGGAGTTTTTGTCTTGGGTAAAACAAGGACATCAGTGCTGCAAAAGAGCTACAAGCCTAATTATCGACCCAGCACTTTTTCCACATAACAAAAGCACAAATTTGTTCAACAAAAGCTGTTTTTTTTTTCGAGGGGCATCCAAAACTATTGATTGATAGATCTGCTGCTGCTTGTATCTCATCAGTTTCAAAATGGGTCTGGGTCATACACGAAAGGTATCCAATGCCCTTTACTTTTTGGAATTAGCCATCATTTTATCCACCCAATTCTAACAAAGTTTGATTGGACATGATTTGCTTCTTTAAGCAGATCTAAATTCTAGTCCCCCTCCCTTCATTATTCATTCTTTTCGCCATTTTCGCGCCTCATTAGTTTGTGTTTTTCCCTTTTCTTTTTTTTTTTGGGTCCAATTTATTCCTCTGATTTGTTGTTGGGATTCCGCGAGAACTTTTTTAATCTCGATTACTGTGACACGGAGTTTCCGATCCTTAAAAAATTTGTCTGGAAGATCTCGCATTCAACAAAATTCTTTGTCCATTTCCCCTTATTCATCCGATTCTCAACATTTTTTCCAAGAAATTTAGAACACAAAATTTTGTTTGGGTTTTGGTATTGTTGAATGGAAGGTGGGGGTCAAATTGATGTTGTCCGGAGGCAATCATTATCGGACGATAAACCGGAATCTCCCAATCTACGAGACTTTCTGAGAATCAGACAAGACGAGAATTCCAACCAACATCGAAACATCGGCCGTACTAATTCAATCGGAATGACATTGAGCTCCGTATTAAAAACAGAGGACAGAAATGGCCACCCGCTCCGGTCCCAATCCAATCGGACTCTGCTCGACATTATCCGGGACGACCCGAATGGCGCCGGGAACACCAAGGACGGTAAAAGGAGCTGGAGGCATTTCCGAGAGAAGCTTCGTCTCCGGCGTCAAGGGTCAGGCAACTCATGGACTTCCACCGTCCCAGTTCCGGCCTCCGACGTCCCACTACAGCCGAGCGGCAGCCAGAGAAACCGGATGATGATGACCCGGAGAGACTCGACCCGATTGAATATGTCCATTGCAGAGGGCTCAGCTCAGCCAGATGTGGATTTGAGCACCGGAGTTCCCCGGAGTAGATCGGCGATGTTGCAGAGGGCCGACAGCCGAGCCATAAGCCGAGCCGGCGGAAGGTACGGCAGTGCTCGCGGATTTGACGATGATGCGGAGGACGACGAAGGGCACAGAGTGAGAGTGGAAGTAGAAGAAGAAGAGTCGGAGGATGACGGCGAGGGAGAGACCGCCGTCGTGAGCGGCGGCGGCGGAGAAGATAATCAGCCGGAGCGGATGTCGCTAATGGCTTTGTTAGCTGAGACAGATAGACAAATGGGGCTTGATGGGTCGTCTTATATAATCGACGAGGAGGAGGACGACGAGGAAGAGGAAGAAGTCGGCGGCGCCGGCGCCGGAGCTGGGTACAACAACTGCTGCGTGTGCATGGTTAGGCATAAAGGTGCCGCTTTTATACCTTGTGGCCATACATTTTGTAGATTGTGTTCAAGGGAGCTCTGGGTTCAAAGAGGGAATTGCCCACTCTGCAACAATTTCATCTTGGAAATTCTTGACATTTTCTGAAACACACAGGAAAAAAAAAAATCATCAGCAGTTTTCTTCTTCCTGCTCCAGCAGATTCACCACTCAGTAAATTTGATTCCCTTACATTCATTTTTTGGTAATTTTTGTGAAGTAAATTTTTCTTTTTTTTGGCTCAATTTTTACTTTGGGAGAGGGGATGGTAGGTAAAAATAAGAGGTCCAAAATTGAAAAATTCATTAAATTTTTGGGTCTTGAGGAAAGTGTTTCTCATGGGTCCATTAGGAAAATTGATGAATTTGGTAGGTTGGTGGTGTTGGCCAACTGAATGCCAATCCTGTACATGGTAAAAGAAACTGTAGAGAATTTGTTTTAGTGTTCGTTCGGAGGTACCAAGTCCTGAACGTTTCTGTGCTGTTGTCGTGTCGCTGCAAGTACAGGTAATTTATTCTAATGTGAAAGAAGAACAGGAAAAAAAAGAAGATGAAATTTCGATACTTCCTTCCCTCCTTTTCTAGTTCATACATAATTTGCTTTCTGCATCAGCAGCTGATTGATTTCCATTATGCTATTGCCTTTCCATCGATGTTACTTTGCATGTAATAACAAGTTGGCAGGAGGTCAAATCGCCTATTGTTTGTGTTCAAATAGAAGGATAACATTTTCATGATGAGTCAAATGGTATTCATCTTAATCAGATAGCAAACGATAGCCAAATTTGTGTCACATTCTCATATGATGTTGAGTTGATACTAATTCGGATCGAATCGAAATTACTCGAGTCAGTGTTTTGAACAAACATGTTATGTACCAGAAAAATATCTTACGTTTGGGGCTTCTTCAGTATCTCTATCTACCAGTGTGGTTTACGCTTAACGCTCCCGAGCTGGTTACAGGTTATTTACTACTCCCTCTGGTCCTTAATATAAGATATTTTGATTTTGTTCTTGGTTTAATCTAGTACATATATTTTTAATTGATCAAAAAACCTTTAAAATATATTTTTATGTTCGTTGTATTCTCTTGATTGTTTTGGAACATTTCTAAGGTTTTTTTGTCAATTAAAAATACGTATTATGTTAAACTTAGAATAAATAAAAATATCTTATATTAAAGATCGGAGGGAGTACATTTGATTGCAAAACAATCTGTAAGGAATGTGAAGGGAAGATAATTTTACTTAATTTAAATGTTTTGAAGGTTGGCATTTCCTTGAAATTCGATTCGATAGAAACAGATGTTGACTTGATAGTATGGTTGCCTTAAATTACAAGTACAATCAATTAATTAGTTAATGAGGCAAGTGTGGTAGCTGCCAAGTAGACGTTAGTTGGCTCTCCTTTGATTAATACTGATCATCGTATTTATTGATTGAATGTTTATTTTCTCTTTTTTTTTTTAAAGTTCGGGACCAAGTCAATATCACCGATTTTTTCCTGTAAATATTTTGGAGACAAATGTCAAAGTTAGGCCAGAAATTTGTGGCTGAGGTATGCTTATTTTGTTAGCCGTTTAGGGTGGGATGAGCAACCGCAACGTGATGGTTGACCAAGTCCACTAAACTTGAACAAAGTGGATGGTGGCTTTTTTTCAGCCTTTGCCGTTTGCACATTACATGCTTCCTTCCCTCCGTACAGAGTCGACTACTTACCAGCCATAACCATTTTGTAAAGCACCAAAACCCTCCAGTTTAGCAATGGGATTGTTAATGCCTAATTACCAAGCTCCCATGCAAAACCTTTGAATCCTAGAATAAACACCATAACTAACTCCAGAACGAACAAAGAGTCAAGAAGGAACAGAGCAAATATTCCCTAGCTGAATACATCTAAAATATTAGGCCTTATATAATTGGGCTACTGATACCTTTTCTTTTTTTTTTTTTTTTTGTGTGTGTGTATCAAACAAACACTAACAACATGAGGCAATCAGCCAACTGGTCTATAATATACAACATCTGCTGTCAACAGCTTCCAAGGAGCCACTTGGAATACAGTATTTCCGAGACTTGAGGTACAGCAGCACTGATTGCCCAGCAAACTTTCATCTATTTCTATCCCTGGAGGCATAAGAAAATTCATTTAGAAGAAAGATCCCGAAAGCATTGGACAAGGTAATGTAATGCATAGAGAGAAAGATGTGGAGTCCAACCAAATTTCAAAAGTGGAGGTCCAAAAGCCCGAAGGGTCATCCTCTAGTTCTCAGAACTGTGATTGTGCCCTTTCCACCTTCTGTGCGAATCATTGTCGTGCCTACCACAGGTTTTCCAGAGAATGCTGACGTAGGAAAGGGAGCAGGACCGTCATTAATATGCTTTAGAGGTCGCCGTGGGTTGCGTATTCGCTTGTTTATGTCCTCCAGAGTCATGTCTCCATGAATAGCACAAGGCTTCACAATGGTAAAGGGATAGGCAACAGAAGAAGCTAAGTTTACTGGAGTCTTCATGTATGAATTCTTGCCTGCGGCACAAGATGGATCAAAGATTGGCATCCATTTCAATAGTTCAAAACTGAGCAAGACAGACAAGAATTAAAACCTTTGAGGCCATTTCTGTGAGTCTTCACAGAACATCTTCGGTGGCTTACTGCAGACACACTTGGCTGGTTTGAACATTCTGCAAACAATACATTCACTTCACAAATGAAATAAGACAAACAAAAGAAAAAAACCATAATTCAAAAAAACGCTGTAAGTCACATACCAGCTTCACTAACTTCATTGGAAGAAACCCTGCAAGAAACACAGTGAGAGATAATAAAGTATAGAAAAAGAGACGTTGAAGGGATGTTAGAGTCGAAAGAAACATACTCATCAATGGGGCTGATTTGGGTATCGCCATCAGAAAACAAACTAGCAACCCATACTTCAGATGACTGATCTAAACTCCCGTAACGAGATGCAGATAATGTACCCTCTGGAAAGTTATTGGTAGCATGGTTGCTATTGTAGACATTATATAAATGCTATGAAAATGGGAAGCATTTAATTTAACAAGGATAACACAGAGAGACAAACCTCCATAGCCAGAGGTCCAATTCGATAATTCTGACAGATTATCCTCAACTAGATGCACTCGATCCTGTAAACATAGATATGTGTATTTTGTCAGAGCGCAACCACAGCCAGGCTAGCAATATCTGGAAGCATCAGTAATTAACCGACTTAGAAGTTGCAAAGCTGTTACCTTGACTAAATAAACTTAACATTTATGAACTTTATCCTTTGCAAGATAGGGAAACAGGTAATAGTGATTACCCTCCGAACTTTAACATCACCATTGGTTGGTTACACGATGTGATCATAGGTATGATAATCGAAGGTTAACTTGGACTAGACTAACCTTTGATCCTGCACCTGCATGCGACATTTCGCCTACGCTCAAGGTATCCAAACCGTTGGAATTAAACTGGAGCACCCCGCACCTTTTCACTTGAGGAGAAGGCTCTTTCAATTCTTCTATTCCCTGCAAATAATCTGGATCACAGTTCCAAAAATGATTAGGTAAAAGTGCGCGTCAATTGAGCATCTCTTAGAAATAAGAAGAATCATTGTGAAAATGATGAGAATTAGGGATTACCACAGTTATTCTCGAAGTAAGAAAAGTTCCAACAGTCCTTGATCGGAGTAATGGAAACATCTTTCTTCTGGTTAACACCAGCCCACGTACAGTTGGAGACCTCTGCAGCCACATCCATCAGCCATAATTTCAAACAGTGCTTAATTACAAAGGGGAAACCCTAAAGCAGTCTTAAGATATAAAGTTTTCAAAAACAACACGCAAATTGGGAGGATAAGATTTTGACTGCTCCAATGACAGAAGAGTATCGGTATATCCCCATTTGCAGACACCACATTTTGTTTGGAAGGCTAAGAGTAAGGTGATCGCTACTAACCGAAATTGTCTTGAAGGATTTCACTTGATCCTTCACAGTCCCATGTTTCACTGTAATCATTCCAATCATAAGTTAATCAGAATTTCCATAAATTTAATATGTAAAGAAAAAGAAAAAAAAAAATCACACTCCAGAACTCTCGAACTACCAAACACATATTAGAAATGTAAAAACTTTGTGGTCGATCAATCCAGTATAAACGTACAATCCTAAACAGGAAACTGTAAAAAGGGCTTATATGCCACATAGAAAGGAGGTTGATGGCAAAGATGGAACAGAAAAACGCCATCTTTAAGGACCCGCGACCCACTAAACAGTCAAAGCAATCAAAGGGAAAACACCGGACCCAAAAAACCGCAACCACCAAAGATAAAAAGTTTTATCATCAAACGAACGAAGATCGACCCAGATTACTGACCTGTTCTTTCTGTTAAAATCCATTTACCAAGAAATCAGTAACCTTGATGCTGTTTGTGCATTTGGAAGAAGAGCAGTAAAATTGAAGCGAATGCTCGGGACGGGTGAAACCGAGAGGAGAGGAAAGTTGGGGGAGGTGTTGAATAGCATTAATGTTTTTTTTTTTTCCGGATTTTGACTTTTGTGGGGGATCTATATATTTAATAATTCAGAGAATTAATTTTGTCCATTTCGTTAATTTGGAAAAAAATCTGAGAGCAACAAAGCGAAGCAGTGACCATCAAATCCCGTTGCCAGTCCAGGTCTCCGAATTATATTTATCATTGATTTGATGAACCAAATTTATAAATGCAAGCTTCCACTAGAAGCTAATGGGTGTATGGCGACAGGTTACTATGATAATTTATTTGGCTTGTACTACATATTATAAATTCCCTCTATCCCAAAAATATTGTCCACCTTATATTCTCCTTTATAGTTTAATTTTGAATCAAAATAAAAATCGAGGGAATAATTTTGTTCTAGACTTTTGCACACTATTCTGGTTCTGGCGTTTGTAAGATTTCCCCTCAAGCGGAATTGGTGTTTGTATTACTGAACATATAGCATGCACCTCAGTGGAGTACTAATACAAAAGGTGCGACTTAAATAATTTCTAGCCAAGTACAAGGTTTCTAACCGTGAGATAGTGATCCCAGCATGTTCCTACTTTAATAAGGACGCATATTACTGTCTGATAAGTCCTGGAGAATATACTTAAACTAGTAGTATCCTTCACAAACCACATGTACTGTTTTAACGAATGTTAATCTAATTCATGAAAATGGGAAGAAGTGAATTATTCATAGCGCAAGAGATGATAGTCGTTCACAAAGTTGGCCTTGTATATCTTCAACTACGATATGAAGGACTGCCAGCCCCATTCCTTCTATTCAGTGGCCGAGCCTAACCTCACCACCACAGTAATACTACTAGGCAAATTTTTAAAAGAACATCACACAACCGTAACTTCCAAGACAACTTCAGATATTCATGCCCCTTATTAGCTTTACACAGTAGGAGGTGCGGTCTGGATCATGAAGATCAGATTCCAGTTGAAATCTCCCATCCCATTCCAGAAGTGAATGGAACAAGAATCAACAAGCAAGCATGGCAACACACTATATTTCTAAAACGATCATATCAAACATACATAGTCAAAAGGGAAAATTAAAACCCTCCAAGATTAATTAACATTCTAACACAAGGAGCATAAAGTAAATGACGGCACTTGGAAAAGTACACCCATATAAAATACCATAAAAAGGGCTGGATCTAACTTAAGGTTCCTTTCATCACTACACAATTGTATCTCCAGGCAACCACAATAGTAATCTCAATCATGCATAGTGACCTCCAGTCTGGTGTAGCATTGCATCGATCTCATCACCATCCTCCATCTCAAGCTATTCAAGAAGCAGATATGTAATATTAGTATTTTTTTTTTAAAGAAAAAGGTGCTAACAACTAATGTATGAAATACTGAGGTAGTTTATAACATAATTCTGCAAAAGTACCTCATCAGGAGTTTGCTCTCCACGAAGCCTTCGTCCATCAAATAAGAAGGCAATCGAATTAAAGTCAACTGACTGTCTATCACAGTAAGCATTCATGAGCTTGCGCAACTGCGTGCTGCGCTTGATTCTGAAGAACACCTCGTTTCCATCCTAGCAAAATATAAAGTGGCAACCACTTAGAGGACAAAGGGATACTACCAGCAAACAGAGAGTAAGACATTTTGTGAAAGGTAAAAAGAGGTGAAACCACAAAAGATTGTTAAAACAAAGATTATGCAGCAACCAGACTGTTTTGCAAAATTTCCCTGTTTCACTACCTACATTGGATTCTCCTTGTTGTTAAAAGGAGAAAAACAATAAGTACTATTTCAAATTGTACATAATACCCCCAAAAAAGAGTTAGCATTCCATCTTTTCTTTTCTAGTAACAGTTATAAGGCTAGATAAATGTATCTGGCCTAAGTGCAATTACAGTTCTACTGTTCCCTGCCTTAGAATAACAAATTTTGCATATCCATAACCCACTCCACATCGTAAAACCAAAGTCATAAGTATCAGTAAGCAAATTATGTGTTCAGAGGTTGATTTCTCAATTCTCCCCAAATTTTCGATTATGCACAGACAAAAGTAAACTACTAACATCCAAGCCCGTCATAGCCTTGAGACTGAAATACTCCTTCATAATCGACCACAAGGCAAAAGAAAAAAAGAAAAAGGATTCGTCTACTTGAATATATGTATAATCAATCCTTTCAAAATTAACGCAAGAATAGTTCAAGGAACAGAATCAATCAATTCAAGTTATCTCCACCGGAAAAAGATGGCGAATTTTCACAATAGATAAACAATTTCCGGGGAACAAATACTGGTAGACAAGCCCTAGAGATTGCAAATTATTCCGAAGAAAAAAGGCCAAACAATAACAAATTAGTTGAAAGAAAAAGAGGTCAATATACCTGACCCTTGACCTTCAGATTGATGTGAACACCAGAAGCTCCGTCCATGGGCTTCTTCTCATCCTCACCAGCGCCAGCGCCAGCGCCGCCACTTGCCGGAGTTGCAGACATCTTCACTCGCCCTTTTTTTTTCTTTTTGTTCGAATTGACAAAATTAGGGGTAAGGAAAAATAAAGTAAACTAAAAAGAGACCAAACAATAAAAATAAAATTGAGTGATAATGGGCTTCTTATATAAATAAGGAGACTTTGGGTGCAGTGACGTGTGAGAATGGGATTCCTCGGGAACCGACTCAAAAAAGATAAAACTGTATATTTGAGTTTGACCGTGATTTGAAGTACGGCTTTGAGAACGCGAAAAGCGAGGGAATCGATAAAGTTTTGAAAATTTACATGTAATCTCATGACCCCGGTTAGAGATCCAGATTTTGAGAATTCAATCACTGTTGGAAATGAGTGGTAAATGAATGAGAATTAAGTTTTTCAAGAATTGAAAAAATTAAAGTTAAGGCTGATGGACTTTGTTCCCACATGGGTGTTAAAAAGAGTTTAAACTCATTTTATAAGTGAGAGTCCAAAATTGACTTGCAAGTTGATTTGCCAATACTATACCACATCTCTCCCGCTCGTGTGCGCCCGCGCAGGGGAGATGCAAATGGAGGTCCAATTCGGGGCCAAAATAGCTTGACTTATGTGTTTACACGACCTGCGGACACGAATGTCGAACCGAACTCTAGCGGGCCTGATCAACCCAGGTTTTGCTCCGGTTCAGATTAATTTTTTGAATGAGCAAATGAATAGCGGATTTAATATTGTTTAAATGGCAGAATGGGTTCTTTTGACTGTTTGATTGTCAAAAACGTTTTGGCTGTTTATGTGCCATGAATTCGTGGCATTTAACAGAATTATAACACCAAAATCATTTGAAGTTTTGCTGTCATTTCAAAGGTTTCTTCAACCTATAAATAGGTACTCATTTTTCAAAATTCTACATGTCAATCCTTCCTCCTCTTTCAGTATTCTTTCGAGCCTTTCTCTCTCTTTCTTTTTTATTTCGGTGTTTATCATCGTGTTCTAAGTTTCGTTTGTTGGTAGAACTTCTTTGTGCCAAGTAGTCTCTACGTATCCGTTGTATCCTGGGAAATAGTTGCTCGAGATTCTCAGACACCCAAGAAGAGGGCAAATCTGTTTTAAAGAGATCGTGTTTTCACGAGTTTCGAATTTATTCTTTTTTCGTTTTTTCTTAGCCTTTTGTGAATATTATCCATATTTCGACCAACAATCACGACATGACAACCTTTTTGTTACATTCGGAAAATAAACATTACAACTTTTCTCTTAGTTTTGTCTAAATATGGCAATAGTTCATCGCATTAATTCTAGATTTTCATACCCTATTTCTTTTCTTCCTAGTGCGGGTTTTTTTTTTTGCATAAATTTTAATATTTACGAATGTAATTGTTTTTTTTTTATTTGCCAATGTAGTTAACAAATAGAATCTATCGAAAAAAAAAGAAATAAATTTCCGTATACTCACAGTTCAAAAATTGTTCATATTCAGATTCCTTACCCCGGGTAGATGTAAGGACTACATAACTTTTACTTATATTCCAACAGAAAATAAGAAGCACATTTCCGATGTAGATTTTAGAGCGACAATTGTTATTACCTGAGGTATAGTGAAACTATGTATTATTTGGGAATACCATTATAAATAATTTTAACCAATGAAAGGTGTATAATTTGATTAGAACTTTTTTTTTTGTTTTCCTAAAATACCTGAAAATAAGTTACTCCTCTCATCTCGAAATAATTTTTTAATTTTTTTTCTATTTTAGAGTAAATTGTGATAAAAAAAGTAAAAATTCAAACATAACAATTATTTTAAGACATATGAAATATTTTTGCACAAGACTTTTTTCGACAGACACTTTGATATTGGTGGTTTTCTTCCAGGAGTTCTATCTGCCTAGTAACTCTGATTTTTACAGTTTCTTCCTATAAAAACGGAAGGTTAATATTTTACTAGTATTCGTTTGTTTTTAAAATAAGGGGTAATATTTTTTTATTGAAGGGTTTAATCTTTTTTCCGGTTGAAAATTTACGTATAAATTGACTTTATCGAAAATAATAAAAATAAAAATGTAGAAATACAGTTCCACTACCCATTTTATAAAAGTGTGAAGTTTGGATTTCGCTTCTCACGGAAAGGGCCCAATTTATTGGGCTTATTTCCCCAATCAAATAGAATTGAACCTTCCCCTCACAAAAAAAAGAAAAGAAAAGAAAAAGAATTGGACCTTTTCAATAAGAAAACTGGTTGGTTTATTAGTGGTAGAGTTGGCATATAAATCATCAGATTACTTTTCTCCATTATTTACATTCGGAACTCATTTTTGGAACTTTTACTATCAAAAAACTTACGAATTTTAATGTCGCAAAGTTATTGGGTTCAACTAATTCCATTGTCGATAATCATGAGATATATAAAGGGAAAAAAAAACAGTGAATTTATCAAGTGAACATTATTAGTTGGTGACACATTTATTAAAAAAATTTAACTATATGTTCATATATTTTTGACTATTTATAACACTCATAGCATAGCTTAATTATCCAAAAAATAAAACACGTGTAATCTTTTCTGTTAGTACGGTCACGTTAAGTGTTGCAAAAAGACCCCGTCCCACAACATTGAGATCCAAACTAACACATCAAAGAAAAATGTAAAGGGAGGTTTTATCTTAAAAGATAAGATTACAAGTTAAAAATAGATTGTAGACAGCCAACGTACAGACAAATTCCCTATTTTTGTAAACAAATAAATGGAATTCATTTTAATTTTTCCCTTGAACTGCTTATTACCTCCCCTAGTCCTAAATCCGAATTAGCATAATTGTGGCCAAAATACTGCGACAACTGACAGATATATCCACATTAACGAAATCTCCTTTCTTGAGCGGTCATTAGATGTGTCAGAATTAATGTGATATTGTAAATTTTCACCTATAAATAATACCAAGAAACAGCTCAATCATTGGGATTCAAGAGGATATAGTGCGTCGACATTCTTTAGGTTTTTTCATTAGGAGAAAATGGCCTCAATATTATTTCACATCATCTTCTTTTGCCTTATTTTGAGAACCACAACTGCTTCTGGTAGTAGTTTTAACCAAAATTATGAGCCTTACTTTGGATTGGATCATTTCAAGCTTATTCAAGGAGGGCAGGATGAAGCGCAACTTACACTTGACCAAAATGGAGGTCATTTTTTTTTTTAATTATTCTCATACTATTTTTCCTCTCTGACAGGTTTTGTGATGTAATTTGTTGCCAACAATTAGGACTAGGAGGAAGTAACTAATAATGACTATGTTAAATTTCTATGTTATGAAAAAAAATCACAAACATTACTTTATATATTACTAATAACTTTCATTCATTGGTTGCAGGGGCTGGATTTAGGTCCAAAGCGGAGTATCAATCGGGAAGGTTTCATATTAGAATGAAGATACCCAGACAAAAAACTAGAGGAATCATTCCAAACTTCTACGTAATGAATTAAATACAAATCACATATCATTTCCGTTACATTAATTTTTTTTTGTAATGTTTGAAAATCGTCAATTTTACAGCTGATTTCACGGGAGGAGTCAGGAATTCATACCGAACTTGATTTCGAGTTCTTGGGCACAACTGGAGATTTGCAAACGAACATGTTTGCAAATGATTTGGGGGGAAGAGAGCAACATTTCCATCTCTGGTTTGACCCTTCCGAGGATTTCCATTCTTACAGCATCCTGTGGAATCAGCATCAAGTTGTGTAAGGATTCATTTTTCTTTTTCCCCTAAAGAAAAATAAGAAAATTGTGACAATTGATACCTTCTTTATCAGCTTTCAGTCACATAGTAAGAATTTCGCTTAATTTTGTCATAACATTTGAGACGATGTCATTTTGGGTTAGATTCTTGGTGGACAATATTCCAATTACAGTGTACAAGAACAACTCGGCGATGGGAGCCAAGTTTCCATCGGAACCGTTGCATATAGAGGCTACGATATGGAACGGAACTTGGGTCGGAAATGTGGATTGGAGTGTTTCTCCATTCACTACTTCCTACCGGAATTTCGAAATCACCGGCTGCCAAGCTGATAATGCCAACCCTGAAAAATGTGCTTCGCCTGAATTTAAATGGAACGCCGAGGATCAATGGGATCTTACGCCACAACAGAAACAAAAACTTGAAAACATCCGGAAAAAATACATGTATTATGATTATTGCAACCAACCTAATGCCAAATCCAAGTATCCAGAATGCGCTGTTTCTAGAAGCTAGATGTTAAAGATTTAAGATACCGTACGTGATTATGAAAATTAATGTCACATCTTTGTGTATTTGGTTTGGAGTATTCTTAATTTATTATTGTTTTAATGTCACATATGCGGTTCGTTTTGGCGGAATCAATTTGGATGAGACTTTAAATTGCATTATTTTCTGTTTTTAAAAAATCAAAATCTTAACTGAATAAGTATATTTTTGGGATTGAGAGAGTATCAAATAATTTTTTTTTATTTTTTTATTTTTTTTTAGACAACATGCTTCATATGTTTGTTCCAAAATAAGACCTCCAATTTGTTGAACAAAAATGGTTCAATAATTATGACTTTGATTTTGAGAGGAGAAAAGGGGTAAATTTTTGTCTCTGTGTGTGTGTGTGCGTGTTTTTTTTTGTTTTTAAATAAAATGCTTTTTTTTTGTATAGTTACTTTTGTCAACTAACATTTAATCCAACGGCCATTCTTCGAATTAATTCGTTGTTAATGTTTAAGTAATTTGTTCATTTGATAAATCTTACTTCAATTAAAAGCTTGAAAGTGTCAGTGATAACACTTTCATCGATCAATTGTAGACCTTTTCTTGTCAAACCATATCAGATTAAAATTTGAGATCAAATGTCTCATTTCTCTCCCAGAAAAAATAACTCAATTTAATTGAACGCAATTTTTTTCTTCAACAGAATGGTTGTTGTTCTAGTTTCCTCTTTATTAAAAAATTGATTTTCTCAATAAGGGTGTTTGGACAACATGAATAATTTGTTACAAAGTTGCAGCATTGAGTGACAGATATATATACAAGGCTGGTCTGTTTAAAAAATATTCTCATAGTTAAACAACAAATATAGATTAAGAAAATCATGAGCTTTTTTCCTTTGGGTAACTCACATTAATCCTTCGTAATATTCTTCATTAATCGTTGGTTTCTTTAGAACTTGATTGCTTCAATTGTTCCCCGTGTATAAGAGTAACTATTACTTTCTTTGTTAAAAAACAAAAAACTCTTTTGTTAAACTCAAACAGAGCCATCCGACCGCTAATTGTACTAAAACAGTTCATAAACACGATATAGATTAGTGAAAAAGTGATCAGGACAAATTATTCTATTTAATGGCAAATAAATATAAAAGAATAACTAGATGTGTTTTGTAATACTCCCTCTGTCCCAAAATTATTGTCCACTTTGAGATTTCACTTTTAGTACAATTTAAACTAAAAATGAAATAAATTAGATAATAATTATGGGACGGAGGGAACAATCGATAAAAAAATTATTGTAGTTTCTTTTTATGTAGGAATTGACATGTGTCATCGAGTAATTTTGTGGATAGGGTTATTGTGTCTCTATATATGATTCATTAGCTAAAATACACATGAGAAACGTGAAATCCTTCATAACATCAATCGCAAAAAAATGATCTTTAGCTAGTTATGACACCCGACTCCGATTGATATCAAAGTTTCTAACTCAATGCATCCAATATCATTGTTTAAAATAACATCAAATATACTTTCTCTGTCGTAAAATTATTGTCTAGTTTGAGATTTTATTTTTAGTACAATTTGAACTAAAAATGAAAACTCAAAGTGGAAAATAATTATGAGACGGAGGGAGTAATAAATATCATTATAGGCATTTTGCCTCCTTCTTATTGTACCAAAAAAAAATATTGTTTTAAATAAATATTTTTTTATAGTAATTCATTAATGTTAAAAATTTAACAACTTTTTGTACACCTCTATCTATAAGAAAACAGGCACACGCTACAAGTAAATGTGCTAGTATTTATTTAAATCCTTTGATTGATTGTGCTGGAAGGTACCTATAGGTGATTGAAAACCCATTCTATTACAGACTTGTTGAATATTTAGCGATTAAAAAACACGTGTTATCCTCTTTTCTGTCACATCTAATTGTTCCAAAAGATCCAATTGCAATTCCAACTCAAACTATCTTTTAACATCGAGCATATAGCAAATGGACACAGTCAAGAAAAATTCAGGCAATGCCTTGTCTTGTTAGGTAAGATTGCAAGTTAATAACAGATGTAGACAGACTCTACGCGTAGTTAATTTTCCTTATTGTTGTGATCAAATAAATTGACATTTCGTATGCTCTCTGGAGCTTACTCATTACTTCCATAATCCATTAATCCATTTTGGAGAATAATAATGCAACAGACTGAAAGATATATCCATGAACGAAATCTCCTTTCTTGAGCAGTTGTGTCACTAGTACAAATTCACCTATATATAAATAATAACGAAACATAACTCTATCTTTGCAATTTAATACAAGAAGATGAGATAAAACGCTATTCATTGATATTTTTAAAAAATATTTGTAAAATATTGCCATAGATCAAGATGGCATCAATATTCTATCACATTATCTTCTTTTGCATATTTATCCTGAGAACAACAACTGCTTTGGATGGTAGTTTCTACCAAAACTATTATCCTTATACTACAGATTCGACCACTTTAAGCTTCTTGACGGAGGAGGAAATGATGAAGCGCAACTCACGTTGGATCAATTCTCAGGTCGAAATTGATTTGTTCTCACTTTATTTTTATATGAAGATGAGCTAACTGATAAGTTACACTTCATCTGTGATATATATTCTCTCCGGTCCCTAATATAAGGCATTTTGATTTTATCATAGGTTTTATCTAGTACGTATTTTTAGTTGACGAAAAGATTTTAAATATATATTTCACGTTCGTTGTATACTCTTAATTGTTATGAAATATTTTAAAGGTTTTTTAGACAATTAAAAATATATACTAGGTTAAATTTCAGACAAATCAAAATGCCTTATATTAAGTACCGGAGGGAGTAATTTAGAGTGTCAGTACTCTCTCAGTCCATTTAGATAGTTTATTTTGTTGAACTAAAATAATTAATAAAAAGGATTATTGAGATAGCTTAGAATGAGTATTTTGCAATGTAATAAATTAAGTTTCTACTTTTGAGAGGGTTTTTTTTTTTTTTTTTTTTTTTTTTGAAAACTCAAACAGAAGAGCACTCATTTTTATTTACTTGTGCAGGGGCTGGATTTATGTCTAAGTTAGAGTTTCAATGGGGAAGGTTCCACATGAGAATGAAGATACCCAAACCAAAAACTAAAGGAATCATTCCAAACTTCTACGTAATCGTTTCATTGCAAATTGATCTATCATTTCATTTTTATGAATTACAACGTCTTGCCGTTATTATAAGTTTTTTTTTTAATTTATCCTAAGTTTCATTTAGTATGTTTTTACAATTAAAACTAAAATTTTAAAAACATATTTTCACATTTATTGTATTATCATTTTTAAGATTTTATTTTCAATTAAAAGAGTACAATAAGAGAATTTAGAATAAATCAAAATACACAATATCGCAATGTATAGAATACATAAGTGAATCAAATCTAAAAGAAACAAATTAATATTGAGATGTATAGAATTTGTAATGATTTGGATGTTCACAAATTAACCGCAGTTAATATCGCGCAAAAAGACAGATGATCATACGGAGCTTGACTTCGAGTTCTTGGGGACGACAGGGATTTTGCAAACAAACATGTTTGCAAATGATTTCGGGGGAAGAGAGCAACGTTTTCATCTCTGGTTCGATCCTTCTGAGGATTTCCACTCTTACAGCATCTTATGGAATCAGCATCAAGTTGTGTAAGTCGTGTAAATGTCTTGTCCAATATTTTCACGGTCCTTATTATAATTTTTTTTAAAAAAAACTTTTATTGATTAAATTATAAGACATTCTTTGATATCTTCAAAGTTTCAGTGAATGACTTGCAGTGTACGTTTAAATTTATTTCAATCCAAGTTTATGAAATTTTAATTTAAGTGGTTCTTTTAATTATGCCTAGGGAGTGACATTTTTTAACAAGAATAATAATATAATTAATTTATAAAAAATAACTAATTTAATTGTTGAAAAATAGTAACTTGTACTTTATATTAAGGATCGGAAGGAATATGCATCTTGTGATCCGCCTCGTGATTACTTGTTTTCCAGTCCTAACGTTTAATTAAAATGCCAATTTTTGTTTAGATTTTTTGTGGATGATTTTCCGATTACTGTGTTCAAGAATAACTCGGCGATCGGAGGGAAGTTTCCGTCGGAGCCATTGCATATAGAGGCCACGATATGGAATGGAACTTGGGCGGGAAATGTGAATTGGAGTCTTTCCCCTTTCACTACTTATTACCAGAATTTCACAATAACCGGCTGCCAAGCTGATTATCTTCACCCTGAGAAATGTTCATCCCCTGAGTTCGAATGGAATGAGGAAGATCAATGGGAACTTAATCCACGACAGAGACAACAACTTCGTGACATCCGAAAACTCCACATGTTTTATGATTACTGCGACCAAGTCAATGCCACTTTGACATATCCAGAATGTGCTGTTTCTAAAATGTAACTATAAGTATAGAAGATTATAACAAATTAAGTGATCATGAAAACGTGTAAAGATTAATTAATAACAAGAAGTTTATCAGAATAAGTTGATATCATTGGAAATTTAAAATATACTGTCTCCCTCTATCCCAAAACAATATACGACTTCAAGAATGCGTGGGATTATTAGAAGTTATATATAGAGAGAAAATATCGCTTCAATAGTTTGTGTCAAGAAGTATTATTTCCTCCGGGCCTTAATATAAACTATTTTGATTTTGTCTTAGGTTTCACCTAATACACATATTTACTTGACGAAAAAACTTTAAAAATATATTTTCACATTTGTTATATTCTCTTGATCATTATGAAAATATTTTAAAGATTTTTTCATTAATTAAAATGGCGTATTATGTTAAACCTAACTCGGACAAATCAAAATGTCTTATAAAGTTAATGTCTTTCGCTGCATTTTTCTAAAAGGGGACCAAACCCTTGTCAAACTTGTTTTTGCAAGAAATCCCGATTACGGTAAGACCATATGATGTGGGTTCATGGGCAGTGTAACATGGGAGAAAAGACTACCGTGTGGGTAACAAATTAAGAAGATGATCATGAAGTCACATAGTGATCACACTTCGCTTGCCTTTATCTATAATCCCCCATTGGCTTCCAAATACTATAGGATCATCTAAAATCTAAAATGTACTCCTTCTGTCTATCCAAGAATCACAACAGCCAACTTTGTTAAATTATATAGAACACAATACATTAAGTTGAACAATTTTTCAAGAGGAAATTAGTAATAGTAATTATTTAGCTTAATTTGATATACTTACTGTGTATCTAGATATACTTACAGTGTATCTAGATTTAAATTAAATATATGAGATTTAAACTCCGGCCTTGATTTCTACAATCCCAACCCAATACAATTAACCATCACCCAAATTAGACCACATTAGTATTGTTTTTCATTTCCAATAATTGCTGGATTTTCTGTTTGCACTCTATATATTTTCGGCTTTCATCCTACTCCCTCTTGATAATTAGTCCATTTTTTAAAACTAAAATAATATTCAATAAAATAGACTTTTTTTTTTTTTGGAGACAGAGAAAGTATTTCAGAAAATTTAGAATCTGAAATCAGCCCTTCCCTAAACAGACATTTCTGATTTGCATCAAAGACATCAACAACGTATCCCACCGGGCAAGAATTGGATTACAAGAAAGAAAAAGAACTATAAACCCAAAACTAAGTAACCTCCCAAAACTAATTATGACATTTCAGTGTTCGTAAAATGTAAAATTTCTATTTTAAAATCTTATTGACTTCTCAGATTTATCATGCCGAGTGTAGTCTATATAAACCGGCAAAACCTAGCTAACCGATCATCATATATACACTTGATTCTTTTTTCTTTTTTTTTCTCTTTTCAAAAAACTATACAGTACTACATTCGGTTTGATTAAGAAAAGAAAAGATGTCTTGTGATCTGATTATCATCGGTACACTGCTCACTGCATTTATCGCATGCCATAGCGTGATTTGTTCAGCTGCCAAGGATGTATCCTTTGATGAAAACTACGCTGTGACCTACGGATATGATCATGTTAAGTTCCTCAACCAAGGGAAATCCGAACTTCAGATTTCATTGGATCAAAGTTCTGGTAATTAATAAATACGTATAATATTCCTTACACTCTTTTCTTTTTAATGATTTGATGTGTTTTAACAAATATGACGACTGTGATGTATAATGTATAAAACTGAACTCTCAAATGTATAATGAGTTAAATTAAGGCTTTTGTTAACTGTTCTTTTGTTTAGTGATCCTTTTCATAATCATCATTTTCGGTCCACTGGAGGATCATGGATACTCAAATTATATGCTAGCCAGATATGAAATTAATTATTATTATACATACTCCCTCCCCCAAAAAAGTCTTGTTTGATTCATTATAAGTTTTGTTCAACAAATTAGTCTTTTCTTAAAAAAAAAAATGCAACGGAGGGAGATATATTATTTTTCATTTATATACATATATTTTGGGTTCCATGTTGAAGAATTAATAAAACATTTGAAAGATTTGGCTGATTTTTTTTTTTTTAATTTTTTTTTCTAGGTGCTGGCTTTGGTTCCAAGGTGAAGTATGGATCTGGGTTCTTTGAGATGAGCCTAAAGCTCCCACCCCATGATTCTGCAGGAGTCGTCACCACTTTCTATGTACTCACTCAATCTTACAAACATTAACCAAAATGAATTGGATCAATGTTAAATACGTATATAGTGAATTTCTTTTGTTTTGGTTTATGGGTGTGTGTTAATTTTCTGGGACAAATTTGCAGTTACATTCAGGAACGGCAGCACATGATGAGTTGGACTTCGAGTTTCTGGGCAATAGAGAAGGTAAACCTATCACATTACAAACGAATGTGTTCTCCAACGGAGTCGGAAACAGAGAACAAAGAATGATTCTTTGGTTCGACCCATCAGCAGATTATCATTCCTACAAAATCCTCTGGAACCACCATCAGATTGTGTAAGACCATTTTTTTTTTTAAACATGAGAGAGACTAATTTTTTTTGGGACAATTAATGTGTCTGATCATAGTTTAATGTACATTAATTCTACCTCTTTCACCAAACACATCACTCATTTTGTCCCAAAATATAACATAAAATAGACATGTTTATTAGTTCAATTTAATTGTATAACAAAAAGTAATAACTTTTTTTTTCTATAGTACTCTCTCTGGTCCTTATAATAAAACATCTTGATTTGTCTTAAAATTCACATAATATTTTTTTAAAAAAAATCTTAAAAATATATTTTCAGATCTATTGTGTTCTCTTAATTATTAGGAAATAATTATAATTTTTTTTTCAATTCAAAAAATATATTAAATAAACTTATGATAAATCATATACTTTATAATAACGACCGGAAGAAGTACTTGTTAATAAAATGATCATTCAACAAGCTAATATAGCTGATTGAAAGATATAGAGACTAAGTATTAAAGGTGATAAGATGTCACTATGAAGTAAGTTGGACAATAAAGTGCTATCTCAAATAATAATTTTTCTCCCCCTAATTATTGTTATTACTTTTTGTATGTGTGTTATTTTCATCTTACAGGTTCTTTGTTGATCACATCCCCATCAGAATTTATAAGAACAACGAAGCCATTGGGGTGGGTTACCCATCCCAATCAATGCAAGTATTGGCAAGCATATGGAATGGAGATGATTGGGCTACGGATGGTGGGAAAACTAAAGTCAATTGGTCTCACGCACCATTCACAACCCATTACAAAGGATTCAATGTTTATGGTTGTGGCTCAATAACAAATCATGTTGAGGGATGTTCCTCAACAAAATACTGGTGGAACCAAAAGAAATTCTGGGAGTTGAATAAAGTTCAAGAGAAACATTACAAGGATATCAAAAAGCATATTAACTACAATTATTGCTCCGACAAAAGCCGGTATCCTGTTCCTCCTCCTGAGTGTGCTACCAATGAATAGCTAGATGATAACTTGGTGTACATGTAATAGCGAAATTTGGTGATGGCGGTGACTAAGTGAAACCATGTTTTCAACAAAATTACTAAGAGATCAAAAGCATATTCATAGGGAAAAAACTGACTGTGAAACAGACTGACTATATGAACAAGCATATTCATAGAGAAAGGGAAAAACAAAACTATGAAATCAAAACACGATCAGTAAATTAAGAGTCCAAATGGAAAATCCTTCTTATCTTTATTTTCTTTCTCACCATGTTTGAGTTGGTTAAAAAATAATCCATTTTGGATGTAAGACCCTCAAAATTAAAATTTTCAAGCTAATATTCAAGAATTTGAAGAGGCAGCTTACAAAAGCCAACTGTGCATGGTAAAATTTGAACTCCCTACGATTATAATTCAACAAATATGACTTCAAAAAACGGAAGAAAAGCTACAGCACTGACGTGGGAGATCAACAAAATTATTTGGGCTCTCATTTGCGGAGCTTAATGAACTGGGTATCCCACTCCTTCATGGCTCTCACTCCTCCATGGCTTCATTTACGTGTGGTTTACTAGAAATTATATATATACATGGCCTTGTTCGATGTGAAAATTTGGCATTGGAGATAAGATCATAAGACTCAATGTCAATCGTGTGAAATGCCTAACATGATCATCGTGATCTGGATACATGTAGTTAGGTTATTACGACAAAACAATTATTATTATTTTTTTTTCATATTTCAGGGTGTTCACCGTTGTTAACGGTGACTAATCTCCTCACTCATGGTAAGTATCTTGATGGCTTGGAGCCCCAGCCAAAGAATTAAAAGGCAGAACAATTATTTTAGGTTGCTTTTCAGTTTTCATTTTATTAATGAAGTATGTGGTTGATACATAATAAAAGAGATAGGAAATCTAATTTCAGATAAGGCATCATATTAGCTAAGGGAGATTTAGACATGTAATTAACTGTGAACTTTGTGATTTCTTTTATCAATTTTTTTTTTCATTGATGCCAAATTAAACTTGATACAATTTTTTAGGAATAAATTTTGCCCTTTTCCGTAAAAGAAAAATGTACAGTAAACAAAAATATAGAACGAAACTTGTAGGAGCATCTGGCCTTATCACTCGAATTAATTTCAAGTTGAAACGGTAACTCAACTAAACCAGAATAACAAACAGAATACGTACACACTATATGCATGCGTTTTGCTATGCACAGTAAAATTAGTTTATAGTGGCAGAAATTAATAATTTCTAATCGGAGGAATGAGTACTCCAACAATTATTACTTTGTAAAAAAAGGTGAACAACACCCTAATCTTTTCTTACAAAAATCTCTGAAAACGTATTATAGCTCAAGTCGGCCGAGGTTAATTAATTTTGGTTCCATTTCAGTATGTTTTCCCATCATGAAATACTGATGATCTTTGCATTAGTCCTGTACCTGACCATCAGCTTACTAAATTCTCCGGCAACCGGAGAGAATCGCATCCCATTCGACAGCCACTACACCGTTGATTATGGCCAGGATCATGTCCAGTTCCTTGATTCACAAAAAACCCTTGTCCAACTCTCACTGGATAGTGATTCTGGTAAGTGGTAATTAATTAGTTACTCTTAATCTCATCTCCTTAGTGCGTCGTCTTTCTCAAAAATGCTTCACCGTTTGGTTATACACATAACCACTAACCAGTAATTTAAATTAATTAATTGTTTCGTTGTTTGATGGTACCGATAATAATCACATGATATATGTATTTTCGTAGGAGCGAGGTTCAGTTCCAAGGTCAAATATGAATCGGGCTTATTCGGGATCCGGATCAAGTTCCCGCCCGGCAATTCGGCTGGAGTTGTTACGGCTTTCAACGTAAGCTTTTAATATACAAGCGTGACAACATGTCGCAATTAAATAAAATTTTGATTTTAAATATAAAACCTTATTTATTTGTGTTGATATATATGTAGTAATAATTTCATTTTACAGCTGCGTTCTGAAGACAAAGAATTTGACGGGATCAACTTGGAGATTTTGGGCAGCAATATAGGCCAAAACTTTTCGATTCAGACTAATGTATTCGTCAACGGGGTTGGAAATAAACAACATGAAATAGCTCTACCTTTCGATGCGTCGGAGGAATTTCATGAATACAACATTCTCTGGAACTCACATCTGATATTGTAACCTTAGCACATAAAAAATCTATACAAATATAGAACCAATTTCGTAGTTAGTAATTACTCCTCCGTCCCAAAATTATTGTCCAGTTTGAAATTTCATTTTTAATACAAATTGAACTAGAAATGAAAACTCAAACTGGACAATAATTATGGTACGGAGCGAGTATGATTTTTTTTTTCTTCTTAATAATCGAAACTGAAAAACCGGCCGATTCTTACAGGACGTATGTTGACGACATTGCGTTCCGAATATTCAAGAACAACAGTGCAATCGGAGTCGGATATCCATCAAAGCCGATGAAGATATTCGCCAGCGTATCCAACGGCAGCGATGATCTGATCAGAACTGACAGCGGCCGGAGTCGGACCAAGATCGATTGGCGGGACGCGCCATTCGCCGCGCAATTCAAGAGCTTGGATTATGACGTGGATCAGGCATGTATTAGTAATTCAACAACAACAACAAAACACAAGGAAGGAAGAGGAGACTGCGGATCCACGAGAAAAACTGGGTGGGACACAATCCGGGACTTGCCAATTGGCTTAATTGATTGGTACGAAGCAATGAGGCACCTCATTACTTATGATTATTGCAATGATACCAAAATACACCCACTTCCTCCTCCCGAGTGCAAAAGCAATATTAAATATCTGTAATCAACTTTCCATCAACCATGCATGGTTAATTATTAATCAATCCCATGAACCATAAATGATTAAATTATTATTATGCTCAAAACCCATGTACGTACACTTTGGTTCTTGATGAAAGGATAATGCCATTTTAATTCTACTCGTTCAACTTGTACTTTTGACTTCTTTTTGACTCGTTAGCTTTGTGTTCAATTACTTAACATACGTGGAATGCTACATCAAAACAAAATTTATACCAAAAAAGAAAAAAAACGTGGAATGTTTATCCCAAAACAATATATATATACTTGGAATATTGTTCGTGACGGATATATTTCGGACCCAAACAATCATTTTCCTTACTGGATTTTGAAACTTTTTTTTTTTTGGGTTTTGTTTTAATTAAGAAAACTAATTCATAAAGTTGTCCGTAGAGAAGTGTACGCGAATAACAAAACATAAAAATAAAATAAGATAATCTTAAACATATTTTTTCCCCTTCATTGCATTTCCAAAGTAAATAGATTGAATTGATATCACTTATTTGATTGTATATAATTTTTCTAGGCATTTTCTGAAATTTCACACCGTCTTGCTAAATTTAATAAAGGAGGTGATTCTGACAAAACAAATCTCAACATCCAAAACAAATTTAAAATAAAAAGATATAATTATCCACCTTATCATGTAGTTTTCATATTCCTCACCTCTGGCAGCCCCTACTCAAAATCGAAAGTCCTCCGCCTCCGCAACGGCATAAGGAAAAACCAATAAACATTTGGAAATTAATTTGTCTTCCTCGTTTTCGTACTTTGTCCCTATCTAATTGATGTCCAGATTTTCTAGTTTCCCCATTCCAAGAATGAAGAAAATAAGTTTTCATGTTTTCTTTCTTTTCAGCATTTCGTGTTATAATTGTGGTCTTAAGAAAATCATGCAAATTGTTTGTAAGGCTTGGAACAGTCAGGAATTGCCAAATTCCAAAGCAACTACTGCAAAGAAGGAAATTTGGAACAAATATGTGCAGGTTTGTATTAACCCTCAAATAAATTTGCCTATCTATATATTTTATCGGATTTGTCTTTCAGTAATCAAGACCATGAAGGATGAAACGAAATTGAACCGCGGTGGCGGAGGCGATGGTTGGATGGCGGTTCATAGATTTCAGCCTTTCAGCAATTGGGGTTGGGGAGAGGTGAAACATGAAGACGACGATTATAAGCATAGTACTCCCTCCGTCCCATAATTATTGTCCACTTTGGCCAAAAAATTTTGTCCCAAAATTATTGTCCAATTTGACTTTTTATGGATCAAGTTACACATTTGTTCTTAGTAAAAAAATTATCCATAAAATCTTTGTAGTTAAACAATTACTTATGTAAGGGTATATCCGGTTGTTCAAGGTAAAATATAGTTAAGTTTGACTAAAAATAAAATTTTTCATTTTAGTAAAAGTGGACAATAATTATGGGAGAGAGGGAGTAATTCTTAAGATAGATAATAATGTCTTTTCACCATAAATTTGTTTTGGATTCTAGAAATTAATTTGGCAGAATCATTAGCCATTTAATAAACAACATGTTTAATCTTTTATTTACTTTTCCGTAGATTTAAAAGGATAAATTTTTTCCAATAACCTTACACAAATAACCTACAAGAGAGATAAATCATCTATAAATATTGTTTCTTCATCTTTCAAACCTTTAGCTTAAAACAATGTCATCGGCTATTGCGTCATCAAAGGGCGAGATGACCCGGAGTACGGCCATGAAACTACTTTTTTTGTTGGATTGTGATCCTAATTATAAGGAGAAGTTTGGCCTAATCTCGTGAAAGAAGACCTGGATGAGAATCTTGAAGAAGAATTTCGCCGAGAAGAAGAAGCCATGGATTACAAAGTGCTCATTGAGGAACTAAATGAAATTAACGAAGAACTAGTTGCAGATGTTAAACAATGCCGAGAAGAGCTACACGAGATTATGCTCCTCTTTGTTCTGGGTTTTTTTTTTTTTTTTACTTTTGAGGGTGATTATGTTGTTTTTCTTTGTGTTTGTACTATGGAAACCGTAGATTGGCCTAACTTTTGTAGGGTTTCTTAATCTTATCGGATTCCCCGGAAATAACGTATTGCTCTTTTTATGTTGCTGTGATGGCAACATAACTACTCCTATGTTGGGTGTTAGTATCTTCATATGTATTGAATCCTTTATGGGCGGTCTGGTTCTTCATCATTATTAAATTTAAGACACTGAATTAAAACCATTTTTTAGAATAATTACTCTCGTTTTTATTTTAAATGCTATAAAGGTGAAGAAAATTTGCCTACACTTTTCTCCAAATTCTAAGAACAATTCCATCTTCTTGACACAATTTCAATGTCGACACAATTACCCCTATATAGAGGGATTGTTTTCTCTAAATTTGAACTCAACTATACTCGCGAGTGTTACATGTTTTGTGTTATTAGTTACTCTTGTAACTTATAAATTTTAATTAACTCGACTATCTATTTAGTCTAGGCGTTGGCGATGCACTAGTGTTGTATAAAATTAACATATAACATGTCATATGTTGAATTGGAATATTTTTTAAAAAAAAACATGATTTTTTTTAGACAAAGAAAAGTATATATTTTTAATTTTTTTGGGTACATAGATCTTGGACTACACCTTATATATTAAGTGAGAAGGATTTCATGACAAATTGAGCATTTCTCTGCCTCAATTGAAACATCTATTGGGCCCCATAATTTCTATATCAATTAAATTTAGTCATATACTTTTGTTACTACATTTTAACTCCACAATTAAGTCAAAAGTCAAAACCAAAGGCATTGTCGGAGAGGAACAAGGAGCTTTCATTTCAAATAGGAATATTATTCATAAGATCATGCTAGCTCAAGAGGTTGTCCACCTATGTGGGAGTAAAAATGTAAGCCCTAGATGTTCCTTAGTTCGGGAGAGTTGGACCATCATACTAAATTTTAACCCGCGTTTTCTCTTTATATGAAGAAGAGTTTAAAATCTTTCTTCTCCCAAGTATATAAACTGAACAGAGCCACTTTTCTCCAATCATTGCAAATTCAATTGTTGTTGCGCTTCATCCTTCTGGCGTTTTCTCCGAGGAAATTTTGAGATTTTCTCGCGCTACTTACTTTTGCTCTCTGTCTCTTGTCCATGGTACTTTCTCCGAGGAATCTTTGTGATTTTCTCTCACTTAACTTCCGGTAAGCTCGAGACTTTTGAACAATTCAATCTGATTTTCGTAGCTTAATTTTAGTCGATTTTAGTGTTCTTCTGCTTCTTCGTATAAACTTATTCATTTATAATCTATCTTTCGGAGTGTCAGTGATTATCTCTGAATGTACTTCGGGTTAATGAGGTGACAATTTAATATTATCAGGATAAGTTAATTTTAGTTCATTTTAGTGTTTTTCTAGAACTTATTTTAAGTGTTTATGGCAACCCAATTACTCATTCTATTTCAACATATAAGTCATTTTAGGCTTTGCACATAAACTAAGGAGACAATCATCTAACGATTAATTTATGTATTAAATATCTGTTTTACCACTAATAATAGGACACATTTGATTCAAATTGCGTGGGACACTACTAAATAGTGTCTCCTATAATCGAGTTACAATAAGTCATAAAACATTTGAATGTGTATTATTAGATTGTCACTCATTAACACACTTTAAAGTGACCCATTAAGTAAGGTAATAGTTCACAAGCAACCCCAAATAGTACATTTATGATAGTGTTTCATAATATGAATACACTTTTTCATTTTCAATAAGACACTTTTTAGCAAATGTCCTAATACAGATATAATAAGACACATTTTAGGAAAAGTGTCTCACCATAAAGGTATTAATAACCTATTTTTGTTGTAGTGTATGCAGTATCTGTATAAATCTAAATTTGCATATATAGTTAGTTAAAACACTTTTGTTCATTGCTATTTCCTTAAGTTCTAATTATAAGCATAGATTTGAACTAACTTTAATATAAATTTGTATCTTATAACTAACATGGAAGAAAGTAATTTTATCGATCCATTTGGTACCAATGACTGTTTCGCATGCACTGCTAATCAGATCAAGCCCCGCTAGTGGAAGATGACTTAATTAATTATGATCTTCCCTCGGTCCGAAGAACGAGAGCATTGTTTTTCTTTTCTTTTTTCTTTTTTTTTTTTTGGGGGGGGGGTATTAAAACAGTTTTTTTATTGTTTTTTTTATGTATTAAAACAGTTTAACAAATAACATTGTTACAAGGAATATTTAGCAAAAAATTTCCAACTATTTTTTTTGTTTTTTTGTGTTCTTTGCAGGTTCTTCGTTGATCACATCGCCATCAGAGTTTACAAGAACAACACTGACATTGGGGTGGGTTACCCGACCTAACTAATGCAAGTACTGGCAAGCGTATGGGACGGAGATGATTGGGCTACGGATGGTGGCAAGCTTAAGGTCGATTGGTCTCACGCGCCATTCACAGCTCCATACTAAGGATTCAAAGTCTATGGTTGCAAATCAACCAATGGCGTGGAGGGATGTTTCTCATTGAACTCAACAAGATAGTTACTGGTGGAACCGAATGAAGTTCTGGAAGTTGGTTACAGAAGACCATATTGGGACTTTTTAATATTTCTCCGCAAGCCCAACGTATTTTTTGGGTTGGGCTTGTCCTATTTTTTTCAGCCCAGACACCGTCTCACGTTTCAGTCCTTTTTTTTGTTGAGCTTTTTGGAGTCCGAATGTTCGCAGGCTGACTCTGATACCATACAGAAGCCCATGGAATTCCACCTCAAAACTAATTGGCCATGTGGAAAATAGCTCATGAAACTTATATATTGATACTCAGAGTCTCCCAACACCGATGTGGGATTGGGACTCTTTAATAGTTGGAGGGTGTTTACGAAAAATATATTACCAGAATGTCATGAAGAAGCATATCATCACTTACAATTATTGCATTGATAGAGTCAGATATCCTGTTCCTCCTCCCGAGTGCGCTACCAATGTATAGGTGATTTTAGTTATGTAATTTGTGAGACGCATTAACTCATTGTTTTCTGAAGTGGAAAGCTAGCTAGTATTGAGTATACTTGGGAAGTTGAATATTTTTAACAGATTTTATAGTACTATTGATGAAGGAAATAGCAAAGGAACTAAAAAAGAGAGTAGTTATGAACTTTCATTTCAATGATGCTGTGATGGCTTACAATAATATACCATGCATAATCAAATTGATGTTGACGAAATATATTCAAAATTAAACAGGAAAAAAAAAACTCCATTGAACAAAGAAACAAATATACAAGTCCATCATAATATCGCACAAATTAAGGCGCACGACTGTTGTGGACTTGTGGTAAAAGAAAAAAACAAAGAAATCATGCTCGCACTATGGGCGGGTTTAATGAACGGCGCATCTCATCTCCTTCATGGCTTCATTTAGGTGTAGTTTAATAGGAAATTTATGCGTACGGCTTTTGGGGGAAAAAAAATCAAAATTACATTTTCATCTTCATCTTGGGTACGGATAAGATTGACGACTACATGGCCAGAGGGTTTATCTTATTTTGAAAATGGCATAATATATACCCCTCCGTCCCATAATTATTGTCTAATTTTACTAAAATGAAGATTTTATTTTTGGTCAAACTTAACTATATTTTACCTTAAACAACCGGATATACCCCTACATAAGTAATTGTTTAACCACTAAGATTTTATGAATAATGTTTTTTTATTAAGAACAAATGTGTAACTTGATCCATAAAAAGTCAAATTAGACAATAATTTTGAGACAAAATTTTTTGGGCAAAGTGGACAATAATTATGGTACGGAGGGAGGAGTATCATTCATGATTAAGATTTATGTATTTAGGCTACCACTACTATATAGTGCGCATTTCGTTGTGTTTATACTACTGGAATACAAGTGGTACACACAACATCAATAAAAGATTTTCATATGTGACATTGAACTATATATATATAGAAGAGTGAAGTGTATTTTTTCTTTTCTTCATGTCACCACTTGAAGAAACAAAATTACAATTTTCTGGAATACTTTTTTTTTGCTTCCAAAAAACTTCTAATTTCAGTGAAAATGTTAATCCTATTTGCAAAAAGAGAACAAAAATTATAGAGAAATTTATCATCACCTTAAAAGTCTGGTATCACCAGCCGAATTAACTTGAAACAGTTAAGCACACGCATCTGATGAACTAGAATAACAAACATACAAACAGATTCAATTACGCACTAAAAGTGTTTTTACTAAAAGCAAAAGTAACCACAGAAACGTCCATGTAAATTTCTGCAGTTAAAAAATTCATAATTCCAAATGAAGGCCTAATTTTAGTGACTCCAAGTTACATTCCAAATTAATATAACACCATCATTACGGAGAAACGTCCCTCTCTAAACTTACGCCCCAAGTCCAAGTTTTTATTTTGGTTTCAATATGTATTCTCATCATCAATTAGTACTGATGATCACTGGCACTGCATTACTCCTGCACCTCATCGGGTTAGTTTTTCCGGCAGCCGGAGACACCGTATTTGACAGCCACTACGCTATTGACTATGGTCAGGATCATGTCAAGTTCCTTGACCCACAAAAAACCCGAGTCCAACTCTCCCTGGATACTGTTTCTGGTACTTTGTTATCCTTGTTTTTAAATATATATATATATATATATATATATATATATATTAAGTTCATCCTATTTCGTCGTTCTCAATTTTCACAAGTAACCGGTACTGTTGATTAATTGTTTTACTGTTACATGCATAGGCGCAAGATTCAGTTCCAAGGTCAAATATGGATCGGGGTTCTTCAATATGTGGATCAAGCTCCCCGCGGGCGATTCTGCTGGAGTTGTTACCGCTTTCTACGTATGTTTAAGTTTTATGCATGCAAACTTATCCCAATAAGGGTCGCAATTTTCTTTTATTTTTTTCTTGGAATTTTTGATAGGTTAATTATTACTAGTATTTATTATAATAAAACATAAGCTTCTAACTAATTGTTGATTTTCTAATATCAAGCTGCGTTCCGGAGACCATGCCCTAGATGAAGTGGATTTTGAGTTTTTGGGAAACAGGCCAGGCGAAAATATTTCAATTCAGACTAATGTTTTCGCCAATGGAGTTGGAAATAGAGAACAAAAATTGGTTCTTCCCTTTGATCCCACCGCGGATTACCATGACTACAGAATTCTTTGGAACCCACACATCATAATGTAACCTTAATTATGTACCCAAAAGTAAAAACTATTTTTTTTTTCAAATGCTATACCTAATTTATCTTGATTTCGACTAAATTGCAAACATGCGAATCTTTTAGGATGTACATTGACGGCGTTCCAATCAGAGTGTTTAAGAACAATACGGCTATCGGAGTTGACTATCCATCAAAGCCGATGCAGATATTAGCTAGCATTTGGAATGGAGATTATTGGGCTACGGATGGAGGCAGAACCAAGATCGATTGGTCTCACGCTCCATTCTCAGCCCAATTCAGGAGCTTCGACGTTGACGGGTGTAGTAGTTCTTCAACCCATGATCAAGATTGCGCCTCCACGAAATATTGGTGGAATGGTGATAAATTTTGGGAGTTGGAAGAAGGCTCACCAAAGCTTTGGTACAAAGCTATGAGGACACTTATTACTTATGATTATTGTACTGATACCGAAAGATACCCAGTTCCTCCTCCTGAATGCCCTAGCAACAGTTATCTGTAAGGCTGTAATAAATTTGAATCAATTATGGAATAATAAATCCCCGCCACATTAAAAATAAAAATATCGTACACTGCTTAAAATCCATTTATGATTTTGTTTCTGATGAAAGAATTAAATGTGTTATTTTAATTATATAAAAAGTATAGTAGCACTAGCATCATTACTTTTCAGTGTCGGAACTGCAGTTTAAACCAACCGCTGCATGTTAAGCTCTTGAAAATGTGTGTGGTACGTATTTAATAAAAAAAAATTGAGGAGAAATAGTATTAGGAAGCAAGAAAAAAATGAGAAAACCTTGACTGGGGAAAATCGATGGATTCCTCTTTTCTGCCATGCATCTGAGTTCAAAAGTCAAAACCCTTTAATTTGAGTTTCGAAATTCCTCAAGTATCTTCCAATTGGCGTCTATGTAGATTATATCAGTCGCATTCATTTGATCAATGGTAAAAACCCAGCTCTCGTCAACTAGAACAACAAATTAACAAACAAAAGTCAGATGTACCTTATGTAAATAACTAGATTCTTGAAACGACATGATCGATCAGGAATGCACTCATATATATTTACTTACAAAAACCCATATGTACACATAACTTTACGTCGATGACTCCAGCTCCAGGTTAATTTTGGTTTCAATAGGTAATCTTACAAGGGAAAATTTGGCTAAAGGGCAGTATAACATACCAAATTAATAAAAGGAGTATGACCTAAAAATAATTTTTATGAAGGGCAGTAACTAATTTATCAAAAATCATAAAATAAAATTACTTTGAATTGACTTTATCACCCTTATAATTTATTACACTGAAATTTTATTTTTTTAAAAAAAAATGAAGCCTAAACGTTTTTTTCAAGGGATGCCTCATCGAAACTTCAGTCAAATATACAACCTTATCGAAACGTTTTTTCAAGGGACGCCTCCGCCATTAGATTATCTGCAACATGAATGCGGGATTCCTTTGAGTCTGAATGGGTATTTCTATCAAAGGCCTTAATTTTACTGTGTCCTCATCATTGATACTAGGGGGAGCAAACTAATTAACACCACTGCCTAATTGTCTTGGAATCAAAGTAGAAACAGGGCAATGATTAGAGTTTGTGCAGGTACACGACGAACTAAAATAGAGCAATCTTGGAATCAAAGTAGAATCATCAAGATAATCTTCCTTAATCAGCGATTTGGTAATAATGAGATTAAAATCACCCTTATCAATTGCTTAGATTCAATTATTTTATCATTCAGATCCCCAACTGTTATAAAGTGCCTGTCAATTAGAATTGATCAAACCAATTTATTTACATCGACGGGTCAAACTAAAAGACCAATCAAAAAAATCTTTAGTTTCCGCAAAATTCTTCCTCCATTGTAAAAAATGATAAAAGGGATCGATCTTCTGTCTGCGGATTGTTATGAGAGATCTACGGGGATTGATTTTTATCTTAATGATTTTAAAAAGGTTTTAAGAAAATAAGGATAATTATGTTATTATAAAATTATATTATTTTCCAATGACAATATTTGAACAACGATTTTAATCACAAAAATTATTTCAAAACAATACATCCTTTCCCCAATTTATTAGTCTTGTAATGAAAAGTATAGGGCGTTAACAGGGGTGGAAGGGTGGGGGCTAGAGAGGCCATGGCTCCACTACCCCTCCCTAAATTAATATTATTTATTTATTTTAGTTTAGTACTAATTAGATTTTTGTTATTTAATTGACTAATTTTGAGTAATAATTAAAACTAAATTATTTTGTTTATCTCTAATAATTTTATTTTGGGCCAATTAAAATAGTCCAAATAAAATGTGAATTAGTTTGTTTATTTAATTAATAAACTCTTTCGAAATAAATATTAAAAACTGAATGAGTTCCTAATTATAATCAAACTAATGACGCTAAACCCAATTAATTCAGCTTATACTATTGTGTACTTATGTGTGCTTAAGAAAGAGTTGTGTTTTTTTATATATATAAAAAAAATTATATAGAGATATAGTTGTTTTAGAAAAAGTCTTTTCTTACTATTTCAAAGATAGTGAGAAGTTATTTATATAATTCAAATAAAAAAAAATTACTCCCTCCGTCCCATAATTATTGTCCAGTTTTACTAAAATGAAATATTTTATTTTTGGTCAAACTTAACTATATTTTACCTTAAACAACCGAATATACTCCTACATAAGTAATTGTTTAACCACTAAGATTTTATAGATAATAGTTTTTACTAAGGACAAATGTGTAACTTGATCCATAAAAAGTCAAATTGGACAATAATTTTGGGACAAAATTTTTTGGGCAAAGTGGACAATAATTATGGGACGGAGGGAGTATTAAATAGTTTGGTTACTATAATGCGGTAAGATAATTTAAAACTAGTTATAAAATTCGGTATGAGCATAATTATACATGATGTAAAACTATAAAAGTCATGATACGTACGAACAAAATAAGCGGTGCATATTTTTCACAATGTATTTTAGCCCCCACTACATCTTCGTTCTAGATTCACTACGGGCAGATAATTTAAGAATTGCGTGGGATATATGATTTTTATTTTATTTTTTTAATTTTTTTTTAAGAATTTGTGTCTGACTTTGGGCTGCTAGAGGTAATTCCTTCGAGCGTTGGAGTAATTTTATTTTATTTTTTTTTAATTTTATTTTTTTAAATTTCTATAGGATTTTTGTTGATAATTTTGAGGCAGCTGATCAGTAATGATAGCGTGTTTATTTTACTGACGTGTTTAGGTTCCTGCAAATCTTGATTTTTGACTTATTATTAACTGATTTCAGATTCCAGGAATTACTAGTAATTTTTTATTTTTCGGTTTGAGTGTACAATTAGTGATCGCATATTAGCCGAGGATTGCACCAGTTTGCTTCCGGATGAGATTCTTATTTTGATTTTGTCGTTTCTGCCAAACAAAGAAGCTGCCAGAACCAATGTTGTATAAAAAAGATGGATGAATTTGTGGACTTTTGTTCCTCGGCTTGATTTTGATGCTTCCGCTTCATTAATCAAGATATACTACATGAAAACCAATATAAGGCTTATACAGATGTATGTCTTTTTGGGAGGCGTAGCCAGGCTATTGCAAGGGAGAGGCTTAAACATATTCAATCCACCAACAAAATGCTGCAATCCCACAAAGCTTCGGTGTTGGATGGATTTCGGGTTTGTTGTGATTTGGGCTCTTCTTCTCGGGAAGAGATTTGATAATTGGGTTCGGTATGCCTTTTCCAGGAAGGTGGCAAGCCTAGAACTAGACCTCGAATGTCGCGGGTCGCTGACTAGATTAGCACAAAGCCAATACTCCCTCCCTCCGTCCCATAATTATTGTTCACTTTGTCCAAAAAATTTTATCCCAAAATTATTGTCCAATTTGACTTTTTATGGATCAAGTTACACATTTGTCCTTAGTAAAAAACATTATCAATAAAATCTTAGTGGTTAAACAATTACTTATGTAGGGGTATATCCGGTTGTTTGAAGTAAAATATAGTTAATTTTGACCAAAAATAAAATCTTTTATTTTAGTAAAACTGGACAATAATTATGGGACGGAGGGAGTAATACTTTTCCTCATCTTGATTTTTGCCTGGAGAGTTGGAAGTTCCAGCCTTTACTAAGATCAGTGATTTTGAAAAGCGTTAATGTTTCCGGGGAAGCGATCGAATCCTTCCTGCATCACCGGTAAGTTTCTTGAATGGCTGGAAGTGCACATGTCTGAAGGTTTGATTAATTTGGAAGTGTTTGGTCCATCTCTTTCCCTGAAACACCAGGAAATCTGTGATTGTTACAAAATGCAATCTCTCGTTGTACGAAATGTTGTCAATCTTTTATCTATTAAGATTACCAAGCCAGAGGTGTTAGTACTGCTCCAGAGTATTCCATTGCTTACTCATTTTCATGTCCGTGACCGTCTAGAGATCCTGGAGGATGTTATGTTGCGATGTTCTTGCTACCTGTCTAAACTGGAGGTTCTTACCTTACATTTTGAATATATGAAATCTGTGGCACCCATAGATGTTCTTACGGTTTGTATTGCTTAAATTTCCAGTGTGATCTCAGTGTTCTATTACCCCTAATTTGTTTCAAATATGATCTTGACTTTTGCTGTTTTTTTTTTTTGTTTTGTTTTTTTTTGGTGGTTCAGTTTGAAGCAAAGTTTGATAAACTTCCTCAGTTAACTGGGCTGAGAAAATTAATTATGATACTATCAGAGCGGGTTTTATTGGAACTTCCCTGATAAGGGCATCACCGAACTTGGAGAAGTTAACAATAAAGGTGTTACATTCCTTGTTGTCTCTTTGTTGGGATGGCAATGTTGTTTTTCCATTTCATAGATAATGCTTCATTTCACTTTCCAAAAATCGCTACATATAAAGGAGTTGTGCTTCTATGCCATTACATGTCTCGCTGATAACAGAGGCGTAAGACTAGTGAAGATAGTGCTTTAGGCCCCAAATTGTGGAAGGCCCCAAAATTTTATGCATTACTAATAAAATAATATATATTTTAAAAGATTAAAAAAATTAAATGGATTAAGAGGTAAAAAATAAAAAATTATCTTAACATTAATCCAAAATTCCAAAATTCACCTAAAATTTAGGCGTTCTTAATTTGATTATGATATGAACTCATTACCGGTAGAATTTAGAAAAGACCTAAATACTATTTGAAAGGCTTTGATTATTATCTTCACAACTTATAATTATTTAATCTTCCGATTTTCTTTCTTCTTTATTAGTGGTGTTCATGATTGGCATGTCATCTTTCGTTAATGTTTATACAATTCTTGGTAGTGGTATTTACTGGTACTCGTCATTTTAGTAATTGATTAATTTTGATAACTGGTAGTGAAAGTATTGAATCGTAAAGTTTCATTTTCATAAACTAAATTAATATTGTAAAAAATACCAGTATATTAAATTATGATTTTAGGTCTCAAATTTAAAAATCGCTTTAGACCCCAAAATATCTTGAGCGACTTCTAGCTGATAAGATTTGCATGTTAACAACAATGCACTGTTTTGCAGCGGGAATGGCCTAAAGACATTAAGAAATTTAAGGATAGCGGATACCTGTTGAAGTATTATCTACCGTACACTCGAAAACAGCATCTTAAAGTGGTTGAGTTAGTTGGATACCAGGGTATTGCAAGTGAATTGGAACTTGTCAACCATTTCACCATAACTGGAGTTTGCATGGAGAATATCATAATTGATCCTCGCCGGCAATGCTCCCATGACCGCCAATGGGTCCACTATGTATATCGCAAAGTGTGGGACATTCATATGGAGCATGATTCCAGGTCACATGCCCACAAAGTGTTGGAAATTTTTAGTTTGTAAAATAAAATAATTAATTTAGAATTTAAGAATAATAATTAAGTTGACAACCTTTCACTTGCATGGTGGTTATTTCTTACAAGCCAAGGGTTGTGTACTTAGTTTTGTATCCTTTTAATTCTGCAAATGTTACCTATAAATAGGAAAACTGGTGCAGGATTTCTAATCAACTTTTGCATTCCTAAATTCTTGAGAATATTCAATAATTGCAAGTTGCATGTTCTTGTGTTATTTATGTCCTAGAGGCAAATTGCCAAACAAACCCGGTATTGCAACATGGAGGGGGTAAATATTGTCTTGCATTCCTAAATTCTTGAGAATATTCAATAATTGCAAGTTGCATGTTCTTGTGTTATTTATGTCCTAGAGGCAAATTGCCAAACAAACCCGGTATTGCAACATGGAGGGGGTAAATATTGTCTTAAGGATAGTGTCTAACACGATTAGAACACATCCAAATCTTGTGATTCCCCCATTATTGTTAGATTCAAGTTTTTAACAATAAAGTTTATAAATATTTCATCTTTATTCTTTAGTGTCTTTTGTGTTGTCTCTTTGATTACTATCCTCGTATCCTTTGACAAAGAACTTATGGGATTAATACCTTCACATATTCGATCGACCATACTGTAGTTATATCGCGTAGTTCAGCAATGTGTTCATGCTTTAGATCTTATTTATTTCCTCAAGTGGCTAGGATTTCAAGTATAAGGCTAATAATGGAAGCCATCACGAAGCTACAATGAAGGAACTTCCGGCCTCAAGCTAGTCCACCCACATTACTCCCTCTATGAAATTTACCGAAACTATACAATTTACAATGTTAATTATTTCTATATGAGACATAAAGAGCATAAGTTTTTGCCGTTGACAAATATTCTTATGTTGTTTCAGTAAATTTTTACAATTTACGATGCAAACTATTTTACATCAGAGCAAACATATTACTTCATATACTCTTCCGGAATCCTTAATATAAGGTATTTTAATTTCGTCCTAGGTTCCACTTAGTACGTATTTTTAGTTGGCGAAAAAACTTTAAAAACATATATTTTACATTCGTTATATTTTCTTGATTGTTATGAAATATTTTTAAGGTTTTTTTTGTCAATTAAAAATATGTATTAGAATAAACTTATGATAAATCAAAATGTCTTATATTAAGAACCAGATAGAGTAATTTTTTTGGGGGGCTCACCAATATTTTTCTAGCCACTATGCATTTCAAAACTCCAAAAATTCAAAGAGACTTGCTTGGTTATTCGCCAAGTTCAATAGTTTTATTTTATCAATCATAAACATTCCATTGTCATTGGTTGCCTCCAACGGCATTACCGTACTCCCTCCATTCTAAAATAAGTGTTATTTTAGAGTTTGCACACATTTTAAGAAACACTTAAATAGGGTAGCTAAATTACTGGAATATCCTCAACTAACCCCATTAAAATAAATGTTCACCAGTAACATTATTTCTTTTGAGGGTATGTTTGAAAATTTTTGACAAAAAATGTATTGAAATCCAAAAACGACACTTACTTTAAAATTTCTGCATTTTGCTAAAACGACACTTATTTTGGAATGGAGGGGTACTATAAATAAAAAAGACTAGAGACGCTCCGACCGAGCTCCCCCAATTGGGCCAACCGGCCTAGTCTCAACTCTCAAACAAATGTACGAATTGGGCCATAATTCATTTGATAATTAGATGTTACTGGTTTGGGGGTCACTTTTTGATCCAGTTTACTAATAAAAATAAATAACCTTGATCCCCCAGCAAAATTCTTTCCCATTTTCTTCTGCGTTTTCTGAACTACTACGAATCGGCTGAGTATCCATGGTTGCGAAGTAGGATGAATTCTTCGGAAGCTTCAAAACTTTGCTCGTCGGGAACATTGAAGATTGTAGCCGGCTTCTGAGGAGAAAGTTAGGATGATAACTTTAAGGTCAATCTTTGTGTTTCTTATACTCTCATTGGCCTTGGGGATTTTAGCAAATGCAGAAGAGGCGGCAACAGAAGCAGCAGCAGCATCAGATTCAGGCGAAGAAGAGTTCTCGGAAGCATTGCTTTTGAGGCCATTACCTGATCGGAAAGTTCTTGCCCATTTTCACTTTCAAAGTAGAGCTCCTTCCACCAACTCATATGGCCACCACCACCATCTTTTCCCCAAGTCCATTTATCAACTGGTTAGCCCTTCTACTTCATATCTAGTCGTTGCTATCTTATAATTCTCCTTCTCATATCCCCTTTATGTTTCTAGGCTTGACTCTTTGGTCATCGTGGTTTTTCTTTTTCTTTTTATTTTGCCGTGTTTAATTAATTGAGATTTCCGTTTCGTTCGAAGTTTAGGTTTGGGGTTTTGAAATTGTTTGAACTTGGATGGATATTTAAGGTGTTTATGTGAGAATACGTATATTGTGAATCCGAAATTTGTACTGTGCTGGAGATGGATAATTTTGGGGGTCAGTTTGTGATTGTAATCTGAGAAAATAGTTTGTGCGGAAGAGAAACATAATTTAAATCAGGAAGCATCCGTTCCCCGGGAAAAAAAAAAAAAAAAAAACCAAAATATGCTTGGAAAAGATGGAATGTAGTAATGTGATTTTCAGTTTCGTGTTCGATTGATCTGGGGAGTCAGCTACTTTGAGGGTTAGGAGGAATATTTGAATCATCTTGCTCAAATTTCCCAATGAGTTTCTGTTATGCAGGAGATAACATGGGATTCAGTTGTAGCTGACTTCAGTTTATGTAATGTTTGAGGAAGTAAAAGTTTGAGTTGAATCATTATTGTGAATACAGAGCAGGCACAACGTATGATAACATATGGAAATTCCCCAATTTATCACCCCAAATACTCCATTGGTAACAAGCTTACAAGTCAGGGACCGTTAACTATTTCCAGATTTGGGTATATTTTTGCTTTTGTTTTTTATCCTAAACATGAGTTTTACATGAAGAATTTGTTTCAGCTGTTGAGTTTTCAAAGCTCTGTGAAAAAGCATATTTGAATGATGATAGCGTACCTTACCTGTGTATAATACTTGTCTGCGTTTTGTTGCTGGTAGTTTCCTTCTTCCGTTCTTTGGCCAATCTCAATATTTTCTGCTGATCTTCAAATGCACTACAATATGTACAAATAACTCTCATATCTTTATGCAGGTCCAAAAATTCCATTTGCAAGAAATGGAATTGTCATTTACACAAGGTCGTTGGAATTATGAACGTTGGGGTGGATATGACCCCATATCAACTAGCAATGCAAAGCCTCCTGGAGTCGAACTGTGGGCTGTTTTTGATGTGCCCCATCACCAGGTTGATGCTTCCTGGAAAAATTTAACCCATGCACTTTCAGGTCTCTTTTGTGCGTCGATCAACTTCCTTGAGGATTCAACTGCATATTCTAGTCCTCAGTGGAGCTTTAAGTCATCTGGGGGCAAGTTAAGGTATGGGACTTTACCTCGTGAAGCTGTCTGCACAGAGAACCTCACTCCTTGGTTGAAGTTACTTCCTTGCAGAGACAAAGCTGGGCTGTCTACATTGATGGATCGACCATCCATTTATAGAGGATATTATCATTCTCAGCGGTTGCGTTTGTCCTCTGATGAATATGACAAGGAAATAAGCTCCGGAATTGTCCTTGACCAGACTCTTACAATTGTTCTTCAACCAGATATGTCTGCAACTGGGGAAATGCTTTTGGGCAGTTCCACACTGCAGCCAAATTGGTCTCTGAATTCATTGTTTGGCAGGAAAGTCAATGGAAAATGCGTCCTTTCCAAATCTAGCAATGTGTATATTCATTTGGAGCAGAATTTATTATCTGAACTTACGGAATTTGGGAAGAAAAACAAAGGATCTCATTCTGATGTTGACATTTCAGGAAGTTTGAGGATAGATCCAGGTTTGGAGATACCAGTTCCCCCAAGCAGGCTAATCAGAGTAGGGGACAACTTGTCTAATCTTTATGAATTTCCAATTGAGAACTACAGCGAGTCAAAGCCCTTCGATTTGGGGTTCAGATGGAAGTTTCCTGTAGTTTGGTCATGCCAACAAGCACCACTCAGTGTTAGCAGGTACCTAATGGGCAGTGGAAACGAGAGAGGTTCGATAGCAATTTCCTTGAAGTCTAATGACATGAGCCATCATCTGCTGAATGCTGATAGTGCAGATGAATGTCAGTTGAAGGTTAATATTTTCCAAGTTGTGCCTTGGTATGTAAAGGTATACTATCATACACTCCAGGTATTTATCGATGGGAATCTTCAACCTCTAGCAGATAGTGCAGAGAAGATTCAAGTTTCACCTTCTGAAGACAAGGTGTCTCCAGGAGTATTGGAGATGACTTTAAGACTACCATGTGAAGCAAGATCAGCCGCAATAAGTCTTGATTTTGATAAGGTATGTCATAAATTGTACATGTAATTGTGGTTCTTTTTGTTAAACCTGCTAATGCATCATGCATTCTTCGGGATTTGGATGATTGTTAACATTAAGTAAGAAAAGATAAGAAGGTTATGGGTGTTAATTTGGGTAATACATTCATAAAAATGACTGAATATGACAAGCATTTATGCAGAAACTGAACAAAAAAGGGGGGTTGGGGGGTGGGGGTGAGAAGAGATGTAGAAACTATTCAGGCCTTTCTTACCATGATAATTAGCCATATATTGATATTCTTACAACTTGCAGCACCTCCATTCTTTCAAATGTATATAAACATCTATATGGCCTCAACCCCTACAAAGGAAAAGAGCTAAAGCTGACTGCATTAATTGCAGGAAATATAAGGGATCTAGTAAATTTACCACGATTTCTTGACTATCCCTGCTTCTGGTTAATTGCTGAGTAATGAAATAGCCAGCCTGATAAACAAAAGCTATGCATGCGGCACCCCCTTCATGCATATGATATGCATTTTCTTTAAGTTCTTAATATGCCATTATTATCTTTTGTGCTTATTGTGTTTGCGTGTATTTCTCCAGGGTTTTCTGCATATTGACGAGTATCCTCCAGATGCTAATCAGGGATTTGACATCCCATCAGCTTTAGTAGTCTTTGGTGACTTTGAAACAGGCATGCATTTTTCCGATGAGTCTTTGAGCAAGATTCCTATATTCTCAAAGTTACAGGTTAGCATGCAATAACTTACTTATAGGCTATAGCTTGAGGATTTATTTTATTATTCATTCTGCTGACCATCTGAATCTCCAAGTAGGAAAGGAACAAACTTCGATCATATACAGAAGTACTACTGGTGCCTTTGACGACTCCTGATTTCAGCATGCCTTACAACGTGATTACAATCACTTGCACGGTGTTTGCCTTGTATTTTGGATCGTTGCTTAATGCATTAAGATGGCGGGCTGGGCAGGAAGAGCGGCTTTTGAAAAGCAAAGGTAATACATTCGATATCTTAAGGTTTTTTGTTGTAAATAGAATCTGAATCTATTCAGTTATGATACACAGAGGTAATTGATGATTGGCCAGCAATACAGTTGGTCATAGATATGTGAGTTCATGATACTGCAGTTGGTTCAATTTAGTAATGCATTTAGGAAACCTTAATGATTGATCCAATTGTGTATTATGCACCAAAATAGTGCTATTTGTGAGTTCCTGCATTAGGGGAAATAAAAAGTGAACACGTAAAGGTAGTTGGGCTTCTGTATCAAATGAGAGAATCTTGCAAACAACAGGAAGACAAACTGTCTAGAAGTGAAATTAGCTTTATTGTGATTCCGCAATCTGATTCCATTACCCTTCCATCTGGAAACCCGTGTTTTATTGTTTAGAAATCATCATCATTCTTTAAATAACGAGTTGATCTTGTCATCTCTTTTCAGCAAGCAAGAAGGCAGGTCCGTTGCGCTTGCTGCTACGAAAATTGTTTGGAAAATCCACGGGACAAGCACAGGAACAACCGACTCCATCCGAACAATCTTCATCATCGTTTAACTATAAGCTTATGGTAAAAGTTTTGCTAGTGGCTGGTCTTGCTGTTGCTTGGCAGTACTATTCTACTTAGCCTTCAGAAGCAAGCCGTTGTTGTACAATGTTCTTTATGCCCACACAGTAGTCTTCAGGTTTTTTGGTTTCTAGAGTTTCTCTTTACTTTCATACCATTCATAGGTTTTACTAATTCTGTAACACCAACTCACTAACAAATCTGACGTATGTCCGCAAAATGTACTCTGTATTGGACATTTGAGTCTTCTAAGCCTGTGAAATTTTCCACATTAAGTTCCTCAACCGAAGAGTTAGAGAGCTTTGTTGAACCAGGGCTGCCTCTTAACTCTTTGGTGGATTTCGTAGCTGAAACTCGGATGTTTACATCAGTTTGGAAGTTAGTTTCTTCATGCCATCAGTATTTGCAAAATGGATCAAATAAAATTTAGCATTGCATTGGTGGGCTAGGATAGTTGTTAGCTCAGCCAGAATTCTAAATCTGACATTTGCCTTAATCCAGATATCCATATACAAATGTACATGCCCTTGATAACTAACAAAATCAAGGATAAGGATCATTTCTTCTCTACGAATGCTAAGATAATTTGAGCTTATTAATCACCATTGTTCTTTATAAAATCACACATTGTAAGCAACTTTCAAGTTCGTACGCAGTATAACCTCTTATTACAAGGTGAGGCAACTACCAAATCATCTTCTCTTAATCGTTTTAAGTTGTCTCCCCTCAAGATACTGCACGACACTTGATCACTCGAAATTCTTCTGGATTTATCGACTTCATTACCGTGGAAACCTGCAGAACCCCAACAGAATGTTAGAAAGCAATCAAGAAACAACAATCACTTCAACAATAATGGAAGATAGATCTGATGTAATGGAATCTCAAACTGAATACGTACTTGTGTTGGCTTCTTTTGTTCTGGTTCTTTTTGTTAAGTTAGAGTCTACTGACAAAAACTTCCTCTTTAGGCTCGAGCAATGAGATCCAGTCTGAGCTATCTTGTTAAGTAGCCCTACACAAAAACTAGAAGGTAAGTAATAGAGCACTCTGCAACAGGATCTGACACTTCCAAGTCTAAAAACAAGAATAATTACCCAAATTTACCTTGGCTAAAATCCTTTAATCTTCTTTTGCTGACAGAGTCAACATTCAAGAGCTCGGGTTTTCCATTGAGATCAGAAACTCCATCTTGTTTGGCATTAAAAGATGCATTTCCAATACACTCAGGCTCGTGCTTTCCTGGCAAAATAAAAAATAAAAAAAAAATGCTTTAGTTTCATCAAAGTCGGAAACATTTCAAAAACAAAAGGACCACAAAGCTGACAGAATTTGCTCTTTAGAATGATTGAAATCTCTAAGTGGATTCCAATGCAATGGAAAATTATGAGAAATCTGAATTCAGCTAAACCAGAAAACCTTCATCCACCTGTCTGAAGTTTTTGGTGATCATACTCTAAGAAAAAACAATTTACAAGAGGCACCCAAGATTTTCAAGAATTTAACATCCTCAAATTACCTTCTTCACAAAAAAAAAAAAAGGAAAAAAAATCCTGAAATTACTACCCAAACTTAATTACAGGAAACATGAAACCAAAAAAAAAAAAAAAATCATCTGATCAAAGAGGACTTCACCTCAAGAATCCTTACAATATCATTGGATGAGGACCTTAGAACAAAGAGTACTCACGTATTATTCACCCTTCTATATCCATTGTAATCATTCATCAGCATTAAACCTAGAATGGACTAATCAGTTAACTATTTCCGAAGTGAACAAAACAAAACTTAAAGAGGAGGAGTAAATAAATCAAGAAGCTTACTTTTGGAACCGATTTTGGAGAGCTTGCCGTCAACAATAATGGCGTCGGAATCAGTAGCTCCGGTGGAAAATCCCCGAGAAGAAAAGAACGAAAGCAGAGATCTCCAAGTGACAGAGCAGGCAACAAGATCAAGCCCTCTACTTATAAAGTGCCCATTAAGCTTCAAAGAATTGGGTTCAATCCCAAAAGCTCTAGATATGAAACCAAGGTCCAATCTTTGGTCTTCCCCTGCTACCAATTCAACTATTTTGCTCATTGACGCTGATGGGCACCGTAACTTTATCCTTCTCTGTTTCACCCCGCCGTCTTCTTCTTCTTCTTCTTCCATGCTTCTTTCCCTTTCTTTCTTCTTCAGTAAAGAATCCATCTTTCCCAAAATCGTCGATTCTGTTTCTCTTTTTCTTCTTGGAAAGTTTAGCCTCACAACTGCAGTAATCTTTCCTGTATATGGGTATGATCAATCAATTTTTTTAAATATGGTTTTCTGTATGTTTCTGGAAGTGTCTTTCAGTCTCTTTTTTAACTTTCTCCTGTGTATAAAAGAACAGTTATTGTCGTTAATCAGGTCCCGCTGTCATAAAGCGTGGAGATTGGCACCGCGCCTTTACCCAAGCACCACAAATTGGGTATGGAACACAATTGGGATAATTACCTAGACCTTCACCAATGTTTGAAAAAATTGCACATCCATCTCTCAAGATTTAACAAACTATGTTGTGAGGCGGATGGTAATTAAATGGTGAGACTGTTGAAACAAAAAAGGAGTTAGTACTACTTGATGTTTAAATTTGTGAAAAAAGAGAAATAGTAGAATATATTGTTGGAATGATTACTGGTTAGGATATTTCAACACCAAAAGTTTTACTCCCTCTGTCTCAAAATTATTGTCCAATTTGAGATTTCACTTTTAGTACAATTTGAACTAGAAATGAAAACTCAAACTGGACAATAATTATGGACAGAGGGAGTATAATAAAGTGTTGTTAGTGTCACTACTGTAATACATATAAGTATATCATTATAATTAGTGAATGTGCTATATACTTATTTTTTAATCGGTCTAGAAGATGATTGTAATTTTAATAAATCTCGAGGCAAGAGATGTAAGTTTGTAAAACTTTTAGGGATGTAAAATAATTACACCAAAAAGGGGTTCTGCCCTGTTTCTTCCCGCGCTTCTAGCTAGCTGTTTGAAGTTCAAAGGAATTAGTAGCTTGGGAATGTGGATAAAGGATCAAGGAATCTATTATCTTGTAATGGCGGTCTCCTCCAGCAAACCTCAACCCTATGGTTGGGTTTTCCTTCAGCATTTTCGATCAAATTCCAGAAGAAAACTGGAGCCCATTTGAGATTTGTCCCTCCTATTAATCATTCTCATTCAAGCTGGAAATCCATCATAATCAGCTGAATTTGCACCGATAAAGAGATTAAAGCTTTCTGGTTTCGTGACATTAATTCTAAGTGGACAACCAAGAATGGCTACTCCGGATGTTAATAAGACTTTGCTGGCTGAACTTGAAGAAATGGGATTTTCGAAGGCTAGAGCCACCAAAGCTCTCCAGTTTTCAGGTTGGAGTTTTTAATTTTAATTATTTGTAATTTTTTTTTTGGGGCCATTAACAAGTGCATAATCTAGAGGAAAACAATGAGGAGAATAAATTCATTTACTCAGGTAATTCGAGTATTGAGGATGCAATAAATTGGTTGGTTGATCATGAGAATGATGCAGATGTCGACGAGATGCCGATGGTATACAGAAATTTATCCAACAAAAAATTGAATTCGAGATTCAGAGTCAATGTAGAAGTTTTGGGATGTTAATTAAAAATTACATGTTGTTTCTTTTGCTCAGGTTCATGTTGATATCCCTATTGAATCTCCAGATTCCCCTGGCTCCTCTGAACCAGTAAATTTGAGACTTCAGCAATTAAGGTATTATTACCTCATATGGCCCTTTCACTCCTGTTATTATTGATTCCTCTGGCCAAAAAACTAGACAACAGAAAATGCATATGCTTGTCAAAACAGATTCCATTCTGAAGAATATGAATACTGGATCTCTCTTACAATCTAAAATGCAGGGAACAAGTGCGTAAGAATCGAGATGAAGAACAAAAGAAACTAGAAAGAAATATGGAGAAGGTATTCATCATGTTCTCAGTTCTTTACTGCTAAAATACTTGGCTCGACACCTGTCTTATTGCTACTGAAAAAACACTCAATCTCCTCGGTTTCTTTGAAGGAGTGAATGTTGTGTTCGCTTTCTTTCATATATTAGTTAGTTCGTCATTCGGGCAACTGTCAGCTTTGTATATATTAATTGGCTTGTAGGAAAGGATAAAATCAGGAAAAGAACTGGTGAAGGCCAAGAGAATGGCTGAAGAAAGTGAGAGAAAGCGGTAGGTCTTCTTCGACTCACTTCCTACAGGATCTTGTGGTGCGATTCTTTTCCATAACCGATCCTCATCATGTGCATCTTCATTGAAAACTCTCAGTTATATCGCAAAGTTAGAAGCTGATAAAGAAGAAAAGAGAAGGGCGATGGAGAGAATTCGTCAGAAACTACAACAGGACAAGGTAGGATTAGAAAAAATGTACTCCCACTAATCGTTATTATTAGTCCCAAGTCTCTTTTTCCTTGTTTGTGGAAGTGTTGCTGTTCTTTCGTATCAATTATGATAATGTCTCCCAGGCTGAACGGAGGGGAAGGATTGGATTGCCTGGGGAGGACAATGCGTCAGCAAAACCCGCGGAATCTTTGTTGCATAACAGAAAGGTAATCTTAGCATGTTGTACTATTTTCGTTACAGCTTTGCTCATTTGTTCGTGATGTCTTACTTTTCCGATGTCAAGTTCAGGATCCAATGGCGGTTGATCATGGCTCGGTACCTGTTGTTTCTTCAAGAAAGGGAAGCGGCGATCTAATGAGAGAATGTCTGAGATCCCTCAAGCGCCAAAACATGGTAACAACAAAAACTGTTTCTCATTTGGCCTTTGCCACTAGTGACCTATTTTTTGGTATCTGTTCATATTTTCAAAATTGGTCAGTAACCACCGATGTGTTCTGATTCAACATGCTGGCAGGAAAATGATGCTCAAGTAAAAAGGGCTTTTCAGACACTCTTAATATATGTCCGAAATATAACTACCAATCCTGAAGAGGAGAAATATAGGAAGATTCGTATTGGTAATCCAGCATTCCAGGTAAACTTTGTGCTTGAAAAAAGTTGAGTTCGAATTATGTCCTCCACAGAAGACCAAATTGGATTTACAAAAGTAAAAAGGGCTTCCTTCCATCTTATCTCAACAACAGAGCAAAGTTGGTAGATTTAAAGAAGGGATCAAGTTTCTGGAACTGTGTGGATTTGAGAAAATTGGAGAATTTATAGTGCTGCCTAGGGAGAAAGTTGATATGAACATACTCGCAGAAGCTGCAGCCTCTTTGCACTCTGCCCTAACTAATCCTTACTTTGGACTCCTATCCAGGTAACTAATCTTGATTTAGCATCAATCAATAACAGTGCCTAAAGTTTACTTGGCTCGCATTAACAATCTTTTCGTCGATTTAAAAAATAAAAGAAAATATCTAACCTTTAAACTGTATTTGTGGAGCAGGAACTCTGTGGAAGATATAGAATGAAGTGTACTTGTAGGACAAATCAATCTGCAATGTGGAGAGATATCATTATGTAAATGCAGAATTGAGCACTCGTGTTCCTCCTATTCAAGGAAAAGAGTTGTTGGTTGAGATGAACATAACATAAGTGAATTCATTATTTAAAAAAAAAGGATTAATCTGTCATAAAAAATTTAATAAATAGTCTAATACAAATACTGATATTTTAGAAGGAAGGAAGATTGATTTCAAGTTTCAACAACTTGCGCGCGCCTATAGAATGGCAACTATTGCCTAAATTCCTGGGCTCCGGCCAAAGACATTTATCAACCTCCTTTAGAAATCCAGATGCCTGCTGTTGCGCTCATCAACCTTAGCATTGTCGGCATCATCCACTTTCAAAGCACCTTCGAAATCATCCTCGTCGTCGTGGCGGTCTCCGCCACGTTTCTTTGGTTGGCAGTTACTCGGCCTGAGCTGTTCCTCGTCGTCGTCATCGTCGATGCCGGGAATGTTTGGTAGGCAGTTGAGCTGATATTGTTGCGGCTCCTCCTCGTCGAGATGTGGTGCTCCAGGTCCACGGGTATAATAGTGAACCAATGCTTCGGTGCTAAGATTATTTTGTTTCAGAAACTCTCGAACAAACCAGCTCTTGCTGTAAAAACGCTCATCATCGTCCACATCCGCACTCACCCCTTTCGGTTGAGGCAGTTTGAACCCAAACGTGAATGGTCGTTGGTGTTGGAGATTGATTCAAAGTAGATTTGGTCAATTATTTAGTTGTTTAAATTATTCCTGATTTTTATATTTTTTTAGTTTCAGTAAAGATGGAATTTGATTTCTATTTTTTCTCTTCTTGGTTATTTTGTAAAGCCTATTTAAAGGCAATTAGTATTTTATTTTTGATTAATAAGAAAAGTAACTTGTTTTTATGAGACTTCTATCTTTTCTCTTCTTTAACGATGATTTCCTTTTCCTTTCTTTTTCTTCATTTGAAAAAATCCAACATGGTATCTAGAGTTTTTGATCCTGAGAGCCTATGAAATAAATAAATAAAATCATGGCTTCCAACAATTCTTCATTTCCTTCACCACCAATTTTCAAATGCAAAAACTATCAAGCTTGGGCTGTCAAAATGAAAGCTCATTTAAAGAGTCTTGGTCTTTTAGCAGTGGATTGCTAATGGGATGGAATTACCAACTCTAGGTAACAATCCAACACTTTCTCAGATCAAGACTCATGAAGAAGAAGAAACGAAAGCTCCAAGAGCTTTATCAATAATTTTTTCAACCGTTTCGGAGTCAGTTTTCACAAGAATCATGACTTGTGAGAAAGCAAAGGAGGCTTGGGATAATCTGCATCAACAATATCAAGGTGATGAGAAGACGAAAAAAATGAAGGTCTTGAATCTTAAAAGAGACTTTGAGTTTTTAAGCATGAAAGAAGAAGAAACTGTGGAAAATTATTCTGAAAGATTGATGGTAGTAGTGAACAAAATTCGCTTGATGGAGGAGGCACTACCTCATAGCAGAATTGTAGAAAAGATGCTCGTGAGTTTGCCAGAGAAATTTGAAGCAAAAATCTCGTCTCTTGAATAATCAAAAGATGTTAGTACAATGACCCTATCGGAATTGATCAGTTCTCTACTAGCTCAAGAGCAGAGAAGAATTATAAGAAGTAATAGAAAGGAACAGCTATTGAATGAACTTATCTGGCAAGGGTCTCTAAAGGAAAAGGAAAAATTCCTGAATGTGAACATTGCAAGAAATCGGGTCATGAAGAAAAAGACTGTTGGTACAGAAGAAAGCCTCAATGTTTCAAGTGCAAAAGGTTTGGACATCTGCAAAAGAATTGTAGGGATGAACAAGCAAATGCTATGATGGAAATTGAAGAAGAGCGACTTTTTTAAGAAAATTGGTGAGAAAGGGCACCAAAAGAGTATTGGAGAGAAGTGCTCCAAATTGTTAGGTTGGTGAGAAGGTGCATCAACAAATTGATGAGAAAGTGCATCAAAATTTCTTCGTATCAAGAATTGTTGCTACTTTGAATCATGGGAGAGTGTTGGAGATTGATTCAAAGTAGATTTGGTCAATTATTTAGTTGTTTAGATTATCCTTGATTTTTATGTTTTTAAGTTTCAGTAAAGGTGAGATTTGATTCCTATTTTTTCTCTTCTTGGTTATTTTGTAAAGCCTATTTAAAGGCAGTTAAGATTTTATTTTTGATTAATAAGAAAAGTAACTAGTTTTTATCATACTTCTATCTTTTCTCTTCTTTAACAATGATTTCCTTTTCCTTTCTTTTTCTTCATTTGAAAAAATCCAATAGTTGGCGAAGCCTTCGGCATGATTGATGGAAATCGAAGCCAATAAATAAATAATTGTGCTGGATTAATTTGTCCCTTTTTGGCACTCCCAACCCCTCGCAAATCTGTTGTACTTAATTAAAGCAACATACAAGAAGGACAGGTGTCAACTCTACGTTAAAAATTTTCCCGCCAAAGACCTTTTTTAGTACAAAATGATTTCTTTCACGTGGCACTCTAAATGTTCAGCAAAAATGGGTTTGTTAAAAATTTTATTATAAAGCATAAATAAATAAATCAAAGAAACGAATGATTCCTCAATTTTAGTTTCGGCGTCCCCAATTTCAGATAACTACTCCCCAGTTTAACTCCCAAATTATAGCAAAAGATCAAATTTTGAGCTTCTTCTATGGCAGAATCAAATCCCAAATTTCAATAAAGATCGGTTTTTCTTAAAATTCAAGTTTCACAACTGAAAAGAAGAAGAATTCGCAATCCCCCTTTGTTCCTAATTTCTCCTTTTAAATTTACAATGTCGTATAAAAGCTTCAAGGCACACATCTCCACAGAAACTCGATCAAGGTACGAATAGTAATAGTCGAGGTTGTTAGATTAGGGTTCATGATTATGTTAAAAGGATTTTTTTTTTCCAAAAACAATCTATTATTTTTTTCATTTTTTGGGAAGAATCTATTTTCTTCTTCGAACTTCGGCCTCCATTACCCTTCTGTTGCCAACGCCGCCGATGCTCGAATTTCCATCGATAATGCATCAAATTCAACAATCTTGAGCCAGAATCCTGCTCATCATATATTTCATTACCCCTTGAATTATTTTTGTTTCTTTTATACTGAAAATTGGCTGCTACAATTGTATTTCTTTTTGGAAAAATACAAATGAATAGAGAGTTTCAGAGCCTAAATCAGAGCGGGTTTGATAGCCGCCGTTGCCTCTATTTTTTTCTTATTGTCTTTGTCCTTATGTGATCTTGATTGAGAGCGGCCAACCGTGGGACTTGATTCAGTTGGGTTTCAGCAGAATTTAGTGCGGTTGATTTTTCTATATGCAATTTTGAAATTTTGATTCATCCAAAGAGTTTTTTATTTTGGATTTCGCTGCTTTTGGTGGAGTTTTCATGGTGAAGCAATTGGTTTTTGGCCATATTGCGTGGCTGATTTTTTTTTTCCCTAATTTTGGTGGAGTTATTCCTGGCGCATCAATTGACTTTTGGCCCCATCCGTGGCTGATTTCCGCCTGAAAATGTATGCTGAAGAAAAGTCAAATATCATTCTCGGACAGGATATACTAATGCGAATCGAGAGTCGGTCTGTGTTGTGTGGTCAAGGCACTACGGCTTTGTTGATCATGATTCATTCGACGACGTCATCATCTGCATTAATTTTGTCAAAGGTATACTTATTTTTGCCTTTTCCAATTGGAATATGTTTGTTGTTCGATTTTATGGTCGAATTTTCCCTAAATCTTTAGTGTAATTCTGCAGGTAGGTTCATCGGGTTGTTTAAAGGATCAAAGTATGTTAATCGGCATCGACATCAGCATCAAAATGGCAGGGTAAAGTAACAGGATTCAATCACTACTTCAATTTTCAAAGTTCATATGATGCTTAGAGAAGTAAGAGGATTCAATCAGTACTTTGATTTTCAATTATCATATGATGCCTGGAGCAATAGAATTTTCCTTTAATAATTTTTTTTTTTTGGTATATTGCAGCCTCCTCTCGTGAACTTTTTTCCAAAGTGTTATTAACTCTATAAGAAATGATTCAAGAACTGGGTCATGCTCCCACCTCCCAAATTAATTTATATTGTGGAGTAAAGTGCTTTTGTTGTATAATATTCAGAGGAAACCACAAATTTCGACGATAACTAGCAGTAACAACCTCGGATACTTCAGTTTATGTTACAAAAGAGATTAAAGGTAACTACCGCATATTTTATAAAATTGGGGTGTTTGTGATTACCTTTTCATTGTAATTTACTGTGCATAGGATCATTTCTTTTTCATGCTGTATGAAGAATAAAAATGATCGGCGAGTTGCAGCAGTTAACTGCCTTTAGTAGTGCAGAAACTTTCATTTGAATTACTGCATGATTTTCAGACCTCTTTTTCCTTTTGCTTTGTCTGTTTAATGGATTTGATTTCAAAAACTACAGGTTACACTCGCTGGACATCTTCTGGATGTATGCTTGAGCAGTGTGGGATAGGTCATTTAGAGCCACGCAAAGCTTACCACTTCCCTGGTGGATATCTATTTCAACTGCAAAATCTAGGCATACAAAATTGTTTGGTATGTGAATTCTTTAGCTCTTTCTCCGATAAGAGTTTTATTTATGCTTGTGGAATGACTAAAGAGTGAAGATCTTTATTGATTGTTAATTTTGGCAAGGAATTCAAGGTGAGTTGAGACAATGAAATAGTATGTAACAAGAGTATATGTGATTTTGGCGTTTTTTTAGGGGGTTGCAGAACACAATAAGAGTTGCTGCTGAGCAGCAGGGAAGAATCAAATCAATTCAAAAGATCGATCACGAAGTTTCCAGGTTTTATAGTTTCATTGAATCTGCAAAGATAAAAAAATTATACTATGGCTACCCTGTCATAAACCACCACCCAACAGTGAGTGTATTATGATTTGATCCGAAATCTTTTTAATCGAAGAGCAAGTATTTTATCTAAATTATTTCTTAAAATGTTTTATTAATAGGGAAGTAATCAGAACGCAAAACAAAGGATCCCCGTTTAAGTTCTTGGTGCCTTTTCTTTTCTTTTTGGATTACGGGATGTTTTGGTTTTGTTTATTGCTTTGAATAAGGTGATGCTCGAATTAAAATGTTTTGGTGTTGGCAGTTTGACTAACTTTGCGGCATAGGCCTGTCTTGAGGGATCGGTTGTTCACTGCTGTTTTGGCTGGTGCATTTGCTCATGGTTTTTATTTGGTGTATCCTTTGATATAGTCTACCCATGATTTGGTTCAATTTGTTTCATAGCTGTTTAATCAAGGATTCAATATGCTTTTGTTTCTTTTCTTCATCTTACATGATTGTTTCGTATAAAATTTCAGAGATGGGAGTTTGTGCTACAATTTCTTTTGCAGAGCAAAAGCTTGGAGCATATGAATTATACTATGCGGCTGTTTTGATACTTATTAGGATCGATGAATGATGAAAACCAGCTTTATAAGGACTCAAAGATTAGTGCGTGTTGCGGAGGCACACATGAGAGTTAAAAGAACCACCCCTAACTGAAATCATTTGTAACTTGTAATATGCATCATTTATCACTGTTCCCTTCATCACAATGCCATCTCCGACATTTGTTGTGGTAGATTTCACTTTCTTCATGTTGTTTATATTGTGTTTTTATGTTGGGATGGGAGCTATAATGACGAAATGATTGAGTTCTTTTAAAAATATGATTTAGCTTATAAAAATAATGGTTTATTCTTCTTTCTATTTTGTTTATATTTCACATTCCAACGACATTTGTAACCTCAAAGGACAGTAGAGATTGAGTGAAGACATCTGGGATGAATATGCACTTTTTTTTTACAATAATTCATCGAAAGAGAATAATATTTTTTTCTATTCGTTACATATTAATGTGTTAAATTGTGTTTGGGTATCTTATACAATATTTATGCTTTGGCCTGTAATATTATTCTAAAATACAAATTGTGATCGGTTTTTCTTGGAGTCTTATATAATAGATTCTATCTGTTGTTGTCTTTGGTGATATTCTGGTTTGCATTTTATCCTTAAATTTTCACATCTACTGTACTCATGAGTGCCCTGCAGTGAGTGCAGTTCAGGATAATACCTATGCACATGGTGCTCTATATGAAAAGGTTTGCGGGGTGGTATCTTGAAATAAAGGCCTCCAAATTGTTTCTTGGGAATAAAAGTTTTTACTCTTTTTTTCCCTTTTTTTTAATGTGTGTAAACATTTGTTGCGTAAACAATAATTTGTCTCTTATGGCTTTTGTATTATTCTTATTATTATTATTATTGTCTTTAGAATTGTAGTAATTTTTTTTCATTTAACTGACTTAAAACACAGGCGTTTTCGGACAAATTATTATTTGTCAAAAGTTTAGTAATTATTTATTATTTAACTGACTTAAAATACAAGCGCCTCGGCGGTTATTTAACTGACTTAAAATACAAGCACCCCGGGGGTTATTTAACTGACTTAAAATACAAGCGCCCCGGGCATCCGCCCGGGCCGAGCATCTAGTCTCTAATATATAGAGGTGCCACGATTTCTACGTCCATGACGAACCTGGATTTGAATGCACCTGATTCCTACGCACATCCTGAATCAGAAAATATTTTAACCCCAAGTTTTAGCTCAATCTATTTTAAACTCTCTGAACTTTGCTAATACTAACATTACCCTCTTGACTCATACCTAACCTACCAAATCCAAATATCCCCTCAAGGCCTTAACCTGCTAAGTTGTCATTAATTTTGTGTAAACAGTCAAAAATACCCTTCAATACTTATATTTTAAATTATACTATTTCCGTCCCACAAAAATAGTTCAGTTTGATAAAAAATCTTGTCCCAAAAAAATAGTTCAATTTCTAAAAAGTCAAAATCAAAACATGTTGAATGACACAATTGCCCTATCTGATAATTTTGAGTGGTCTTTCGGTTCAAAATACCAAGTTGATGAACAAAGCCCAGAACTTAGGCCGAATTCGAGGAATTCCAATAAATTAAGACTAAATTGACGAAAGAATGATAACTTTGGAATTTGGATAAAGCGTCAATGACGACCTTGCCATTATTCACGATTTGAAGTCGGGAAGGATGTTGAAGGAATTCCGCGTAGGTACTTCGGTCTGACGACGCCGGTGGACAAGCTCCGGCAGTTTGAAGGAGGCACCTCCGTCGATAAATTCCGATCTAATGTTGGGGATCGAGATCAGAGGCACCTCCGTCATCAATTTCCCCTCCGGTTTAAGCTAAATTTAGGAAACTGACTCCAGTGCTTATCAATTTCGGTCACAATCGAATCCAGTTTCCATGCTAAAGTGGTCTCGATCTATGAGACAGAAGGATGAAAGCGAGTACAGTTTAGGAAAGAATTTTTTTTTGAGGTCGTGGCTAAGATGAGAAGACAAACAGCGTGAAGAAGCTGTGTAGCCGCCGGAGGTTGCTCTTGCCGGAGATCGAAGAGAGATAAAAACGGGAGTTAGATCAGTAAAGAGAGCTAGAGATTGAAACAGAGAGAAATTAAAGGAATCGTCTGATTTGCTAATTGAATTATCAATCGGGGGTATAATTGGAAGTTTGTGACATAAAAATAAGTTGTACCTTGCTCTGTTGACTAAATTAAAAAAATTGTATTTTTAGAAACTGAACTATTTTTGTGGGACGGGGGAGTACGATTCAAATATTTTCTAAAAATATAGCATAAAAATACTTCTCATTAATTATTTTTATAATCATTCACTTAATAAATAACAAAATTTATAAATTAACTATATCATATTTTTTGAAATAAAATAATCGTGATTAATTAATTCTTTTGAAGCATAATAAACTTATATTAGTAATCATGGATTAACTTTCACATTTTAACGTATGCTATAATTAAATGTGAAAAATAAATAAAAAAAGTAATTTTCATTTTTAATGTTAAAAAAAGAATAAAAACAAACCCAAAGAAGAAAAAGAAATAAATTGTATGTAAACTATAATTATTTTAATCATTTTTATGTTTTACTCGGGGGGTTTTTGATAAAGTTGGCTAAAACTCGGAAGTAAAATGTAGTTCGTCCTATAAAATTTGTCAAGATAATAACATTAAAAAAAACGAAAAATGATTTAGAACAATTTTTCTGTGGTCGACTTTCTCGTCACCCTTACTAAGCAAATATGAAAGTTAACGCATACATTTTTTTTTTAAAAAAAAAATTACATTATACAAATGTTATTACATTTGCTTTATAGTAGACAACAAAGTCAACGTAAAGTATTTCAACTAAATAAAAGCAAAGTCCGGGGAATCAAACCAAATCCATAAAAAATCCACGATAATACACACACAACAAAAGAAATTTGTCTTCTAAATCCTTACCAAAAAGAAGTTGAAGTGCCTCCATTTATATATATTTGCGGGCAAAAGATCTCGTACACCATAATATTGCACTACTTCTTCACTAAGATTTTGACATAATGGCTTAGTTATTGATTTATTAATCATTTTTCTCATTTTAAACTCTGTAGAATGTTTTATTTTTTAAAAAATTATTGGCCTCAATAGTTTGGTCCACTGAGCAAAAGGGAAAGACGACGAGAAAGTTGACAAATCTTTTTTTTTTTTTTTGGTAAACAAGTTGACAACATTTTCATAATTATTATATATGGTAATATTGTAATAATTGTCGATTTGGGCTGGCCAATGGCCATACAGGCCAAAATACGTTTGCTGGGGGATGGATTTGGGGGCTCACTGGACTCAATTCAAATGGTATGGCATTGATTAGGGCCATATATTTTAACCGTTTTAATTCCAAACTCTTATTTTGCGACACCGGAAACCACCGAGAGAAGGAGGGCGGAGAGCCCAGTTCTCATTCCATCTGAATTCGGCCGAAGTTCACCTCCGAACCTTTTTAGTTTTCACGATTCCCAGTCTTACTTTTTGAAATATCTTCTATTCTATTTTCTCGTTCGCAATTACCCACAAAAATCTATTATCAGCTACGATACGATTCTTCCCGTTCGTCGTTCTTCCCAATTGTACGGATTTTTGAGGGTTAATTATTGAGCTAGGGCTAGGGTTTTTGTCTGGTTTTGCAGATATAGTGGGTCCTTTTTTATTTTTATTTTTGGGTAAAATACCATGTATGCGGATCGGGTGGAGTCTGCATCGAAGAGTTCAATAAAGGATCGGCTGAATGGTAACTTTCCTGGCGGTTCCATTCGCCGGAGACAAGTTACCGGGAAGAGGTAAGTTGTTGGGAACCTTAATTGCTTTGAATCCTGCCCTTTACATTATCTTTGCAGCTCTGTTATTGATTATTTCTCCGCCTTATTGCTTTAAATATGCTTTGGTTCTCTGATTTTGGGTTTTTTTGTTAATCCAAAAGCTGGTCTTTTTTTGTTTCGTTTGAGCTGGGTGTCTAGTTTAGTCCTGGAATGTTGCTAATGAGGAATAAAGTTCAAAACTTGGAACTTGAAGTGGAAATTTGTGATGAAACGGATCAAAACGAGGAGATACTCTTACCGATGGGATGAACGAATTAAGACCTTGTTAACATGATATGTTCATAATCTCACATTCTATGTTGTAACTTAATCTTTTATTGTTTTGGGGGCTGGTTCGCGGGGAGGTTTGCTCTCTTAAAATGGAGGAATCCATTGTTGTCACGAGAGGAAGTCAGAGCATGGTATTGAGATTGAAACTATTCTGGACATGGAAATTTGTTCAGTACAATGGCCCCTTGATTTGAATCAAGGTGTTGTTTGTCAAAATTACATTTTTAGTGGATTAGGATCCCTGTAATTCCCGTCCTCAAAAACCAATCTTACTTTGTATTATATTTCATGAAGATATTAGTGTTTTGTTTCCTTTTACTTTGCCCTGAAAACTAGTTGTTTGAAGTTTATTATTGATAAGGTTGAATTACGTGTTTCAATGATAAGTCATTCTTTTCATTGTATAGAATCACTAGAGCCTGGTATGCCATTCAAACATTTGTGTGAGGTGATAGGGTTAATGCTGTATTTTGAATTAGGCGGCAAGGAACAATTTGCACTGAATGCATCTGCATTTGATAATTTAGTATTTTTTGGACAATAATGCCTCAAAAGTACTTGAAGGTTCTTAGCCCATTGTACATTGTTTAGGGCAAAGCCTGTTTTGAATGAGACATCCGTAACCACGGGGCAGTTCCCCTTTGGAGTTTGAGCTGCTGTATTAGGTGCAAGATATGTATTTATCTCATTCACTGTTTGTTTTTTCAACTTTGAGTTGATTTTTGGACATTTCACCTTATCGGCAAGAGTTTAAAACGAGGCATCCTGTGTCCTAGAGCCTTTCTCATAAATGCATGTAACTCCGCTAATTTGTTGGAATTTCACTTATAATGGAGGTGATTGATAGAACAGAATTAACATGATTCACTTACCTAAAGATCGTGATTAACGTAACAGAATTAACATGATAAAATCCTTATGTTAGACTGATGCTCAATATATTGAATTACCAGGTTCTCTTATGTCGTGTTTTGTCATCAGGAATCCGTGTATGTGAGTAGTTTTAAATCTCTCTGCAGGCAACGAGAGGATGATGATAAGTGGGAACATGATCTTTTTGAAGAAGATGAACCACGGGTTTCAAGTATGTTGGTTTGACAACATATGCATTTAATTTCAGTTGCCTTAGGTAGTTAGCTTCATGTTGCACTCTTCATTTAACTTGATATGGTCCTGATTATTCTTAATCATTGAATAGAGCGCACAATGAGTTCAACAGATCTTCGTTTAAAACTTCAAAAGAAGAGTAAACAGCAAAATGCTCAAAGTGTGAGAGGATCCCGTTCTAGTGGTGTTAGGGATCTGCGGGAAAAGCTCTCTGGTGTAATTTATCCACAAAAGATGGAGACAGACCCACCCAAGCCGAAGCAGGTGTCTGAGGTCAGTAAACCTGTCAGGAAGAGTGTCATAGCCGAAGCTCCTCCCCCGGAGAAAAAAACCGTTGCCAGCTCAGCTTCTAAGAAAAAGACCCAAAAGGCAAGAATCTTTTATGAGATGAATTTATTCATTTCTTTTGCGTAACTTTCCTAGAATTGGTTCCCAATTAAATGCAGATACTTGTAACTTTATAATGATGAGTTTAAATGAGGTAAAATTGTAATAAACTAGCGGAAGGGTTGATCCTTTCAGGATCTTTACAAATTTTGAAGTCAAGTTTCAGAGATGTTGCTATATTGTTTGTAAGTAGGTGTCTCTTTGTCCTTGTGCTGTGCAACTTATCTCCTTATAGAACTTAGTTTGAAATGCACAGTATTAACTGCGGTAGCTCCAAGATATGGTGCACTAACCTCTTACCTTTATATATGTTAACTATGTACATGAGTTCTCAGTTCCTCGTGCTGTATTTCTTGCCTTCCAATGAATCGCATGCCTTAGATGAATCATTCTCATAGTCAATTGCCTGAGGACTCTGCAAGGAAATCCTGTAACACTGGTTGTGTTGTTTGAGGAAGGAAGGAAGGAGAAGAACAGTGTTGCTTAGTGTTAATGGCTTAATTCATGTTCTGACTACTTCCAGTGTTTCTCCATTCTTGCAGGTGGAATCAGTGGATAGTTTCTTGCAATCCCTGGGTCTGGAGAAATATTCAATTACATTTCAGGCTGAAGAAGTATGTGAATCTAGTTTCCTTTGAATGTTGGTTTTTCCTAAAAGGTTTTACTCTCAGAAACATGCGTATATTTCTACAGGTTGATATGGCTGCCCTCCTGCATATGACGGATGAAGATCTCAAGGCAATGGGGATACCCATGGTAAATTTTTAACTGTTTTAGCTTTAGCTTGGTGCTTAGTTTATTTGGAATTAATTTGCTGTGATATTTTGGGCTCTTACCAACATTTCATTTGTAAACTGAATTGGCTAAGACATAAGGAGAGAAAGATAATGGTGTAAGGAAGTTTAGGGATAGTGCAGAATGGATCTATATGTTCAGTTATTTACTTCTGGCAAAAAGAGTTTAAGGAAAGTAGGGGCAATGCAGTAATCATGGCTTGTGTCAGCAAAGTAGAAAGTTGAACACATCCTGAATCACGGGAATCCATGAAGGAACTTCTTTCTACCTGTCTGAAAGTTTATGAGACGTCCATCTAATTGTGAATACATAATTGATGGTGGTGTGTAGTTTGTTTCTCAACTTCTATAATGAATGGTACCATCTAAGATGTTTCTGAACTGCTTTGCTGAATTCTAATTGTGTTGATGGAGGCTCTGATTTTACGTTAGAGATTCGTCATTCACATTGAGCACAATGCCGTTGGCATTTTCCATTTTGCCCATGTCTCTGACTCTGAGCTCTGTCATTTCAGGGCCCAAGGAAGAAGATCCTTCTAGCATTGGAGTCTAGAGTATAGTCTTTGTAGCAAGTTGATTTTCTATTGTTCTTTTCTCGACCGTGTTGATCCAGTCTACCATCGCAAAAACCTCTCAGCTTGGTTAATCCATGGAGTGTTCATGTATCTTCAGTGACTCGCCGCAATGCAGGGATGATTCTGGGTGAATTTTTTGTGCCCCCCAAAAAAGCAGAAGGGAAAAATTCACTACCCCAAAATGTCATGATAATTTAGTTAGTAGGCTGTTGATTGACCAGCTTGTATTTTGCTTTGACCTTCAATGGAGTTAACGTTTGGCCTTAATTTATCCAGAATTTTATAGCTCTGAATGTTGTAAGAGATCAAAAATCAAGCTGATAACAAAATTGCCAAATTACTTTGTGCTGTAAGTCGATTCTCCAAAATCTATCCTTCTGAAGTCTACCAGTAAGATTCTTGCGAAACTAGTCTGTTTCTAACTTCCGTTCCTTTGCCACTCGCACAAGATCTCTCTCTCTCTTTCTTCTTCACAACATCCCCTGGAAAAGGAAAAATGTTAAATGTTACATGTTGAAAGATAGAATCTGATTGGCATTTAGGAAGGGAAGTTTTAATTTCTGCTAAGAGACCTTTCCCGTGCAAAAAACACCATGTAATTTCTGCTAAATAAGGGACGTTTCCCTTCCAAAAAACACCATGTTGTAAGTACGCGAAGAGGCCGGTAAAAAAACCTCCTTCCATCCAGGTTTCAGATGAAAAACCTCAGAGCAATCAACTATGCTCAAAATTCTTCTGGGTTTTTGGGTTTTCCTCCTCGGTTCATTTTTAATTTCTTTTGCGGCCATGGTTACAGGTATGTTCATGAGAGTTCGATGCAAGCCCAAGTCTTTGCTGAAACCTCCGATGTCAGAAAATTTCAGAATGCTAAAGAAAGTGTTGATACCATTTGCGGAATACTTGCCAACCACCGTGGTTCCGTAGCCATTGATTCCGCCATGAACTCTACAGCTGTTGCTGATATAAACATCACTCCTTTACTGGCGCAAGAAGTTCTGAAGAAACTCAGTCATGCTGGTTTGTTGGCCTTGTCGTTCTTCAGGTGGGCTGAGAAGCAAAAGGGTACGAAGCATACTACAGAGAGTTACAACACTTTGATTGAATCGCTTGGAAAGATCAAGCAATTCAAAATGGCTTGGAATTTAGTTGAAGAAATGAGGAAACAAGGCATGCTCTCGAAAGATTCTTTTGCCCTCATTTCCAGGCGGTACGCCAGAGGTCGACGGGTTAAAGAGGCGATTGAGGCATTTGAGAAGATGGAGAAATTCGGGTTGAGGTCAGAATTGGAAGATTATAACAGGTTGATCGATACTCTCAGCAAGTCAAGAAACGTTGAGACTGCACAGCAGCTGTTTGATAAATGGAAAAACACAAAGTTTAAGCCAGATGTCAAGTCGTATACGATATTGTTGGAAGGATGGGGTCGAAAACAGAATTTGTTGAGATTAGATGAGGTTTACAGGGAGATGAAATGTGATGGTTTTCAGCCGGATGTAGTGAGTTATGGCATTATGATTAATGCTTACTGTAAGGCTAAAAAGTTTGAAGAAGCTGTTGAAAAGTTTCAAGAAATGGAAAGAAATGGCATTAAGGCTACTCCTCATATATACTGTACCTTGATCAATGGTTTAGGATCAGAGAAAAGGTTGGATCAAGCTCTTAAGTTTTTTGAACTAGCCAAGATTAGTGGTTGCGCTCTGGAGGCTCCCACTTATAATGCAGTTGTTGGGGCATATTGTTGGGCAATGCGAATGCAGGATGCTTATCGGATAATTGATGAGATGAGGGTGTCTAGGATTGGTCCTAATTCCCGAACTTATGATATTATTATTCATCATCTTATAAAGGCTCGAAGGACACGAGATGCTTATGCCGTTTTCCAGAGAATGAGTGATGAAGCCGGATGTGAGCCAACTTCTAGTACATATGAGATCATTGTACAAATGTTTTGCAATGAGGATCGGACCAATATGGCTTTGAGAGTTTGGAACCAGATGAAGGCAAAAGGGATTATTCCTGGAATGCATATGTTCTGCACATTGATCAACAATTTGTGCCATGAGAATAAACTGGAAGAAGCTTGTGCATACTTTCAGGAAATGATGGATGTTGGAATTAGACCTTCAGATCCATTGTTCAAGATCATAAAGCAAGCTCTTCTTGAAGCTGGGAGAGAGGATATGGTTCTGATATTATTTAAGAAGCTTCAGAGGCTAAGGGGAGTTCAAATAACTTGTTGATAGAAGTTCATGGTTAGAAAAGGCTGAACGTGAAGCTCTGTCGACTGTAGTAGACCGACCGGATTACCGAGGGCAGTGCAGAGTGTACAAGACACTGATGCCTGAGCTTGGAGCCGGAGCCTAAGAAGCAGTTGATGGAAGTAGATATGATACTAGTCGACTTGATAATCTCGAGATGCTTGCTCAGGATGAGACAATTCTTTAGTTGCATGTTGAAAGGTAACAGATATATTTTGTGTTCACTTACCAGTGCAATCACTTAGAAGTTATTGCTTATATAGTGATCACGAGCCCCTAAAACCTTAATTAAGGTTAGCAAGTTTAATACTCCCTCTATCTCAAAATTATTGTCTAGATTGGATTTTTAATTTTAGTTTTATTTATACTAAAACTGAAAATGCAAACTGGACAATAATTTCGGAACGGAGGGAGTATGTGATAACTGTAGGTTTCTCACAGAAGAAAAGTATTCTAGATGCAAGCATAATGCCCCGGATCTGTATCTGAGATAATTCAATTAATGCGTAAGTTCATTGTTGATCTGCGTAATAGGCTGATAGCCCCACAGGGATCTCTTTCTTTTAAACTCCTTTGTAATAAATCATTACCAAAAGTTCTAGAGTTTGACGAGTATTTTCCTTTTTATGTGCATTACAGACAATTTGTTGAACTGATCTGCTGATGTACCTGGCTAAGTAAGAACAAAACGAATTTGTTCTTATTTTTTTTTATACGTAAAGTGTACATATGCACACATAAGAAATAAGACCATTGTTGTCACCGATTCGCATTACAGAATAGTTTAAGCTCCAAGTATTTGGATCTGTGTCCTCGTTGATGTTGGTATTTCAAGGTTGCAAGATCGGATGTATGGCCATATCTCATTTGTGCCAACATTGATTTAGCTAAAGAAAGAAAATGTGTGAACCACAAGCACTCCAAACCAAATTCTATACGAGTGAAGATGAGCAAAAGGTACAAAATTCCATAGGTACATTGTCAATCATTAACTAGTATCAGCTTGTACAAAAGTTCTGTTAGCATTTCTGTTATATTGAAAGTTTCTCACTCTGAATTTTGCTGTGAAGCTAAAGTCCCAATTTCTTCAAATCTCTTCTCCTTGAAGTGGCATTTGTGATGATCTTGGATGAAAGTTAAGTCAAAAACTAAAGATTGTATCACGGCATAAGGAGCTTGTCGACAAGAAATCAAAGTGCCTACATGCAGCTATAAACTGGCTGAAAAACTTCAGATCCCAACACTTTTCCAGGCCGCAAATTTTTTCTGCTCTTGCTTGTACCTTTTCCATTCTCTAAGAACGGCAAGAACCACATGCAGCGAGACCGGAAGAAAGAATGGCTGTCAAGTATAAAGCGACCAATAAGAATGAATACATACTATGATTAAGCAGAATGGCGGCAGGCTGGTGTCCCAATTAACAGAGAAGGCCCACATGAATAGTTGATGGACTTGCTTAATCAAGGATCTTTACTTATGCCTGCTTTTTGAAAGTTTCATGCACAATCCATATTCAAAACTTCAAAAAAAAAAAAAATTCTGACATTCGTGTGAAACTGCATAACCACAAATTGCCACACTGATCCATGACAATAGATTTAATTGAGAGTTTTGATTACCCCATTCTGAGGTTTAAAAATCTCAACCAAAATTAAAAGTATGCGATTTATTTGTCCATTAATGAAGACAAGACTAGAGTTGTAGGGACTAACCGAATAAACAGCGAAACAGTGCTCAAACGAGTAATAGCTGACAGACATCATAGATGGGTCATAGAAAGCATCCTCAGCCAATGATCTTGCTAGTCTGGAGGATTCTGACATCATACGGTAGAAATAAAGTTAGCTTTCCTCAACCATGCATCGCCAGAAAATTTTATTTGAAGCCTTTTAACCAAGTTAGAAGCTGAATTACCAGAAGCAGTATCATAAATTCCAAGGGAAGCATTCCCTAGAGTTAGTTTTGCAGCATCCAGAGAATACTTGACCTATCCGAAATAAAAGGATTCGAAGGCCAGTTAAATGATATCAAGAAACTGATGCATGAGCACATATTAGCAGAAGTGGTGAAATGAGCTCAGAAAGTAGAGCTTCAATGTTGGAGTTACCAATTATGTAGCATGAAATTATGCTACATCTGCGCTTATTCAACTCAAATCTAAGGAGAGGCAACGATATAAAGCCTTAAACTAGATTCACCTGTTTCCCAATTTCATCTCTTATGATCATCCTCGGAAGTGATTGCACCTGAAATGATAACTTTGTCAATTCACATTCTCAAGCAAATGTAAAAACATGCTAGAGAAAAGATGACAAACCAATCGTGAGAGTGATCCGAGGGTTGTTCCGCACTGAAGAAGATTAAAGCATGTATGCTGCCTTGATAACACGTCCAGTTCCCTATGAACACAGATCAATACCACCTTTAGCACAAAAATCACAGGGAAAAAAAATACTTTTACATTGTTAACTTTGAGATATACAATTCTTTTTTTTTTCGTTTTTTTTAAGGGATACAGGTATATGTTAAAGCATATGAAAGTGTATCTTTTCATTAATGAGTAGGTAGTGGTATATTTGGGTAGATTTCGATCAATCTCAAGTCAATCTCACCACTGAGTGAAGCCTCTTTCACTGGGTAAAAGAATCACAGTGCCTGATGCACCAGTAAAGAAGCTATTCGACTTCAGACCAAATAGCTGCCTCAGTTGGCCTGTAAAAACTTCAAATGTGTTCTTCAAGTCCTGTTTCAAATGCACACCCACATTATGAGCTTCATTATCACAATTACAGCAGCTACCTTATATAATATATACAGCAATTAAGAAGATTCATATAGCCATTATTTTCAATTCAGAGGCTTCTTTGTGCCCACAGTCGATAATAATAGCAAAGCTTGGCTAAAAAGTGAAATATCACTTAGTCAATCACCACAAAAGGGGAAAAAAATGCAGGTAAAACAAGTAGTCTAATCAAACATGCTTTACTGAGTGTTTCAACCCCACCTGACTTCATACAAACAGATATAATATTAAAAGCTGTAGGATACTAACCTCAGAGGACATCTTATGAATAAGAGGTTTATTACTTTCTGAAACAGTCAAACAAGCTGGGGAATTCCAGACAACAACACCTCCCCACATCTGTAGAAAAGGGAATAACGACAAATTATAATAAAGAATGAAAGAAACAGAGGAAGAGGGACATGCATATACAACTTACAGGAGATATAAAACCATTTGCCAGTGAAAACTGTCCATCTGGAAGTTGCAATGAGAGTGGGCACTCTCCTGAAGATGGGATGTATCTGCCATTACAGAGAGAAAACATTATTGCATTTCGGATGTGATTATCGAAGCAGAAAATTAGAGTTACAATTTAGCAGCAAACTCAGAAAACCTTAAAGAAGTACATGGTTTGGTGATAGGAGATCTGATTAAGTTATAGTCACATGACAAACTCACCTAAATAGGGCAAACACACAACAAGAGAAATGTTACAAGCATAAACAGTCTTCTCCTTATAAATTTCATCAGTTTACTGTCTTAATGATGTCCTTTTCCTGATATTATCCTATGATACATCCCAAACTAATTTTGCTAGATATCAAGGTGTTTAATCATCTTCAACAATTAACGTATAAGTTTTCTAAAGGTGCCTGCAGCCCATCTGCAAAAGATGTAATGTAGATAATTGCGTGAAAGCCAATATTAAGATAAGATCTGATTGTCTATACAGCCAACTCTCGCAATGAGGCCTTGAAGCATAAAAGACCAGCAAAATCTTGCAGATGTGCCGTAGATACTTGCGTGAAAACCAATATTCAGTTAAGATCTGATTATTCTACACAGCCAACTATCATAATGAGGCCTTGTCATAAAAGAAAAGAAAATGCTCCAGTTGCATGTAACTTTGAACCAGAAAAGAATCACATATCTTATGGGGCAAGAGTAATCTTAAAGAGATGAAGAGTAGAGAAAATACACCACAAACTGCAAAACTTTGGACCGCCCGCCAGCTGCAGTTGAGGTATCCAAATGCCACTCATTTGAATTGACCTGTACAAAATGCAAGCATCTATAAACATAAAAACGAGTAACGCAAGATTCCAAGATACAAATTCCATAAACCTTTAATCTGCACCGTGCTGAATTAAAGTATGAAAGCATATTGAATATTTGCAGATAAGTAACATGTTTAATCGAACCATTGATGAATGTTCAACGATAAAAAGATTTGCTACTTTTCATCAGGTATATAGAATGCAAACAATAGAAAAGGTTAAGCGTGCATACGAAAAAGGGTAGATCTCTGGAACTGAAGACATGGCTGGCCTGTTTCTCATCCCAATACGAAAATGAGGATTTAGGAGTATGGTATAAAACCTGCACAGAATAACCATAACCCGTCAGAGTAAAGTAAAGCCCTATGCCTTAAAAACAGCATCCCCAAACATGTGACACTCAGCAGAAATGTACTTCAAAGCTAATGAAAAGAGGAAATTGCAGTAATACCTGACTTTCCACACTAACATCTGCAAGAGGCTTCAAAGCTTCAACAATTGGAGCCAATAGGATGTCATCTATTTGTTGAAAATCCCTGCAACAAAAGAATATTTCTTCGTATCAATGATACAATCAGACAACAGCTTACGCTAAACACTAAGGTAATGTCATTGGACTTTTACCACGGCATGTCACGCTTTATGGGGAAAAAGAGCCAGTGTCATTTGAGGAACAAAAGCAGAGGAAAATTTTTTGAAAACTTTCAGCAAAAAAAAGAACATTTCTCCTTCTCCAGGATCTGGTACACTAACACCATTTCAAATACCAGTTATCATTTCGACTACATAACTTAGCCAAAAAAATACAGAATTGCTAAAAGATGAACTTTCGGCCAATATCTGCATAACCACTGTCCTTCATCAGCCAAATGTAGAAGCGAAGAAGTCGATTAACTGAACAAATTTGAATAACCAAGCAAATGAACTAAAGCCGGATCATCAGAACACCACATGCAAATATTATTACAATCCTGGTGTAAATAAACAGGTAAACGTACCAATCATAAACCCAATCACGAGGATCAGCATTTAACAAATTGAAGGACAATACAAGCTTCCCATCAGCTCCAACAGGCATAAACTCCCCATGAATGGTGCCTTCCTCTTTTGCCCCATTTACAAACACTTTGACGAAAATCTCCGCTATCCTCTCAACCATCGCCATCTCATAATCCCCATTCGAAATCATCCCTTCAATCCAAGCATGCCTGTACTTCCCAACCACTGCCCTGAGCTGCTCCACCTCATCCCTGTTCACCACCACAACTCTGTAAACCTTCTCCTCGGAATTAAATTGCTTATTCAACACGGCATCCAAGTAGTCATCCAAATAGTCATCAAAATCTGGTGAATTCCGATCACGCGAAAGCCCGTTCAGCAGCTGCGGTTCTAGGGTTACCGAGACGGAGAAGTTGCTGCAAGTGCCGCAAGGTGGAGTCGTTGGGAAGAGCTTTTGCATGCGAGAATAAATTGAATACTCTAATTGTTGATTTGAGGAGGACGATAACGTTGCAGGGATATTGACGAACAAAGCTTGGAAATGACAGGGAAACAAAATAGTACTGGACTCGATTGCGGATGAAAGGGAATCGATGTCTTTGAAAGGAAGTGGTGATCTGTATATCTCTACTGACTTCAGCAACAATGGCAGACCTGTAATAAGAATATAATTCGTTGCGAGGAAAAGTTAATTTTAATTCGGCCAAAGAAGAAGGTGGAAGAAATTGGGCGTAGTTTGATGAAGAACCAAAATTGTTAATACCTAATAAGAAAGACAAGAAGACAGAAAGCGTAAGAACGAGGCGTTTCAGTCCCGGTTTTGTTTTTCGCATGGTTTCTGGATCGAATTTGGAAGATTCAGACTTCCGGTCGGAATCCTTGATCTGGTCTTCCGGCGGAGCATCATTGATTTCCGCCATCACTTGAACAGACCAAGTTCAGTTCCCACTTCCCAGTTCCCAGTAGTCTCTCAAGTTCGGCAACTTTAAATCAACCTCTGAAAAATAAAAATTAATATTTAAAATTAAGATAAGAAGTCGATTCGCCGTCTTAGCTCAGCCGGTAGAGCGCACGGCTTTTAACCGTGTGGTCGTGGGTTCGATTCCCACAGACGGCGACTTTATTGAAGGAGTTTTTGATTTTTAGCAACTACTCCCACTGGTATCTCTTTTCATTTTATGATTTTATCCATCCCATTGATCAAGTTTTGGTTTTTTAGACAAACGTGTGAGATGAAAAAAAACCCTGGACATTGAGAATTTTTAACTCTTTCCCTCCTCCACAAATTCAGTTAGAAACCCTTTTTTCTGCCATGTTTTTGAAAAAATGGTCTCCCAAGGATTTAAAGCAAATTATTGCAAAATGTAAAGACATAACTGCCATTTCCCAACTTCATGGATTTATGATCTCATCTGGGCTGCTCAGCAATGGGAATTCTGCTGCTCAACTAATAGCGTCTTATGGCAGAGTTGGTTTCATTGATATTGGCCGGAAGTTGCTCGATAAATTGCCTAAGAGAGGCACTGATGCTTGGAATGCTATGATCATTGCATATTCACGTGCCAATTGCCCGCTTGAAGTTCTACATTTGTTTAAGCAGATGAGTTGTGAAGGAGTTAAGCCTGATAGCTCGACTTTCACATTGGCAATCAAAGCATGTACGGGGTTAATGGACTTGGACACTGGCGAGAAGATTTGGGAGAGAGCAGCTCATTGTGGATATGGGAACGACGTTTTTGTTGGGGCATCTGTTCTGAATTTGTATGCCAAGTGTGGGAAGATGAATGAAGCTGAGGCCGTGTTTGAGAAGTTACCGAGGAGGGATGTGTTTTGTTGGACGGCAATCATCATGGGTTATGTGCAGAGTGGGAAAGTGAGGCTTGCACTGGACACATATCGGCAGATGAAAAAAGAGGGCATCGAAGGAGATGGAATCGTTATATTGGGGGTGATACAGGCTCTTGCAAATACAGGGGATGTGAAAATGAGTTGCTCTATTCATGGTTATATTGTTAGAAATAATATTCCCTTGGACATCATTCTGCAGACCAGCCTTGTAGACATGTATGCCAAAATTGGAGAGTTGCAACTAGCTTCTCGTGTTTTTTGGAGAATGCCCGAGAAGAACATAGTTTCATGGAGTGCAATGGTATCTGGCTATTCTCAGAATGGTTATGTTGCAAAGGCGCTTGAGTTGCTAATAGACATGCAGAGATTGGGATATGAACCAAATCTGGTTTCGCTTGTCAGTGCCCTTCTTGCCACTTCCCACGCCGGGCATTCAAAATTGGGCAGGTCAATACATGGATATGTTTTGAGAAGGCATGACGTGGATGAGTATTTAGGTACTGCACTGATTGACATGTATGCTAAGTGCGGATCCATTCCTTGTGCTCGTAATCTCTATGACAGCATGAGTTCTAGGGATTTAATATGTTGCAATGCGATGATTTCCAGCTATGGGCTACACGGCGATGGAAAGGAAGCTCTATCCCTCTTCAAACAGATGATTGCATCAGAGTTAAAACCAGACCATGCAACTTTTGCTTCTCTTCTTTCAGCTCTAAGTCATTCCGGATTAGTGGAGGAAGGGAAATACTGGTTTGATCTAATGGTCAAAGAATACAAGATTCAGCCTACTGAGAAGCATTATGCTTATTTGGTTGATCTTTTGGCCCGAGCCGGCCGAGTTGATGAGGCTCAGAGCTTGATAAATTCCATGACAGATAAACCAGGGCTAGCTGTTTGGGTTGCACTTCTCTCAGGCTGCCATAACCACAAGAAACTCTTGGTTGGGAAGGTTGCAGCAAAGAATATTCTGGAGTTAAACCCTGATAACTCAGGAATTCTGACTCTAGTCTCAAATTTCTTTGCCGCAGCTGGGATGTGGGATGAAGTCGCTGACATAAGAAAGATTATGAAAACGAGAGGAATGAAGAAAGTGCCAGGTCACAGTGTTGCTGAAGTGAATGGGCAACTTCATGCATTTCTTGTGGAGGATAAGAGTCACCCTCAATACAATCAAATTCAGAATCTTCTAGAAAAGTTGGAGCAGGAGATGATAGCTTTGGGTTACAGTCCGAAGACCGAATTAGTGTTGCACAATGTCGAAGAGGATGTGAAAGTGAAAATGCTGTGTAATCACAGTGAGCGACTTGCTATTGCTTTTGCACTCTTGAATACTGGGCCAGGAACCAGATTGCTCATCACAAAGAACCTTAGAGTGTGTGGAGACTGTCACGAAGCAATCAAACTCATATCCACAATAACCAAAAGAGAGATAATTGTGAGAGATGTCAAGCGTTTCCACCACTTCAAGGAAGGAATCTGCTCGTGCAGGGACTACTGGTGATTGACAAAAGACGGTGAACTTACATGTGCAATCAAAAAGTTTACCGAACTGATTAAAATGCGAGGCCAGTGTGCAACACCCACTGGAAGATGAAATGAGAGAGCATGGAAGAGGATGGAATTGTGATATTGGGTTTGATCCAGGCGCCGGCAAATGTCGGGAATGTATAAATCATTAATGAGCTGCCCTGTTCATGGATGTTCTAATAGAATTGATCGTGCTATCGTGCTATGATTACTGTTATACAGATCACCGTCGTGGATATGGATGTCGAGGCTGGACAGTTAGAGCTTGCTTCTCGTGTTTTTTGGAGAATGCCTGATATGCAACAGTTTTTACGAGTCAACAGTTGTTTGCAAGGGTATCATTGGCAAGTAGAAATATTTCATCTGCTCACCTGTATTAGGTCGATGCAGTCCTGATGCACTGATCACAGTTGAATAATATGCCCTGTGTAATTCATCCAGTTGAAAATATATGAGCCGAAACATGCAGGATATCCAGCATCAACTCCAAAATCATTTCTTGGAAATCCACACATTGTCTGGTTGCTCAAAGCCTAATCACCCAGGGCTCGAATCTGTATCTGTGCTGTAATGCCACATTCGAGTTCTACAATGTAGCAATCAGATGGAATTTGGAAGGTTGTTACACTGGAGATAAAGGTTGAAACGTATTCACCTGTCGGTACGATGTTTAAGGACTGCTGTTCCTGATTTTGTTGCTTGCTGCTTTGCGACCAGCTCATGAGGTGAGATTCTTCCTGTTTATTCTAATCTAAAATCATCATTGCTTGTTGCCCCTTTGTGTGCAACCATGCGGCATGTGCCTCTTCATTTTAATGGATCATAGGAGAAGGGAGAACAGTTCACTGTTCACATTTGCTAAATCCATCTTGTCTGTTAATGGAAGTTTGTTCTGGTGACATTTACTAATCTTTTCTAGTATTGTCAGTGTCCCTTTAATAACGCTGACTAGTGTATCTGGTCTACAACTCCTGAAGACGTCTAATATTAATCCGGGATTGTATGGACCAGCACGGGGGAGGTTGTGGAAGGACAAGAACGCAGTTTCATTCCATTTCCTCCAGGGCATAACAAAGTCTCTGTATATTTCCAGTTCACAAATAAGGTTCGATAAACGTTTGAATTGATGATTTATATGCATTTTATGTATTGTAGGCGTTTCTGCTTTCATGCCATTCTGTCGAGCCTTGTTAGATTGGAAGGTTCAAATTTTAACTGTCTGGAGAGTATTTTGGTGTGCTTAACAGTCATCTCAAGTCTCTGCCACAGACAACATAGGAAGGATGTCTGAATTTTTGGTAAGGTCATCTGCAGCTAATTAAGGATGTGTTGCCGTTTGTACTTTGTAGAGTAAAATAAATTTAAAACGAAAGATAAAATCCAACAATCATAACCACTTTCCATTAATTGAAAGCACCATTTTCAATGTGGCTGATATGATATTACAAGCATCATCCAATCCAAATATATTGCAAACAATGAGCCAAAAGTCTTAATTACACGGTTCTTCCACCAAGCTTCGTGGATTGCTAATGTTTGATCTCTAAATTATACTCCAAGGCGATTGTTCACTAATGCTTCACAAGAAAACTGATCAGGCCTAGCTGGAAATCTTTCAAAAGGATTTTTCTGCTGTTGTTGAGGTTGAGGCTCCTCCGGTTCGGTGAAAAGATGCATGTTAGAAACTCTTTGGAAAGGATTTTTCTGAGACGGATTTTGGTTCTGTTTTCCGTTCAAATCGACACCGTGAACTTCAGCCATGATCTTCAAATTCTTGACGATGAAGTCGTGGTTCAGCAACTCCTGAGCAGACCATCTCTCCTTCAGGTTTCTCGCCAAACACCTTCTTAAGAAATCAACGCGGTCTTTATTCGAAAAACTCCCTGGTAAGTCAATGGTACCGTGTAATATCTGATCAATCAATTCGGCATCATCCTTGTATTTCCATACGCGTTTTCCAGTGATCAGGTCAGCTACTATGCAGCCAAGAGACCAAATGTCCGTACAAGTGTTATGCCGACCGGACCTCAAAGATTCCGGCGATGCGTACGGTAGACTTGTCCTGGTGTAATTCATTCTTCCTTCTGAATCATAAACCAAGAGTGGTTCCTTCTCTGATACCCTCCTGGCAACTCCGAAATCCGCCAGTTTCAACTGGCTGGTGAGTCCTCCGCCGTAGACGGCTGGAAACACCAGAATGTTGGCCGGTTTAAGATCGCAATGAACGATTCCTTTAGAATGAATCCCGGCGAGTCCGGTTAGCAACATGCTCGCGTAACAAGCAATGTGGGTTTCCGGGAATCTTTGGCCTTGACTATAAGTGTTCTTCATCAGATCATAAAAACTCCCAACAGGGGAGTATTCAAGCAGGAGACTGTAGACCCCACGACCATTTTCGATGCTGAAATCTTCGCCGAAATATTGAACGACGTTTGGAGTACCGTTCAACTGGGCTAATATCTGACCTTCTTTCTCGAGTGAAGCGTAGCCATGATGATCATTATAATCAACAGATTTCACGGCTACACAACTTAAAGATTCATTACAGGCCTGAAAAACAGAGGCGTAAGACCCTTGTCCTAGTTTTGCAATTTTCCACCAACCTGACATTATTGCTGGTTGAACTTGGATTCAGAACAATAGAGGTATTTCGGAAAACAAAGCTTGATTAGCTCACTCTATATTTATGAGGAACCCATTTTTTTCCGATTACGAGTAGTAATTCAGAATGAATGTTTTCGTTTCCTGATGGTCGTCGGATTGAACAGTCTAAGCGACACCGCCGGGTAGTATTCCGTTTCGGCTCAGGTTTTGGTTTGTATTATCAGATTACAATGTAATCGTGTTATTTTTCAGCAGAGAACTTGGCAACAAATAAATTTAAACGTTCTGAATTTTTTTTTATTTTTTTATTTTTTGGTTACAAAGAAGGAGGCTCACGCCTTGTGAGTTAACAACTACATTTTGGGATTACTAGACCCTATAACATCATGATGAACCCATATTAAAACCCCGGAAATAGTTTTTTAAAAAAAATGTACACTAATAATTTTATTATGAAGTAGCCAAATTGAAAAGTAAAAGTTAAAATTTGGTACTATGAAATTGAAGTACTTGATGTGATCTTGAAATAGAAAAATTATAATGAACTAGCCAGTTTCTTTCATTTCTCGTTTTATTATGACCAAATAAATATTACTCCCTCTTATTTCTCGTTTTATTATGAAACCTTGGTCACTTTATGATGTGATGGGTAGTTCCTATTCGCGGCGTATAATTGTATCAAACTAGGCTTCAGTTTCCTATTTTGTACCATATTACTCACTCCGTTCCAAAATTATTGTTTAATTTAGATTTTTCTTTTTAATTTAATTTGTACTAAAAGTGAAATTTTAAACTATACGATAATTTTGGAACCGAGGGAGTAATTGATAGTACTTGTTATGTTTGGAAGTGCAACCTTATCTTGAAAATGGACATATAACATTGAAATTATTATTCAATTTGGATTTTTCTTTTTAATTGAACTTGTGCTAAAAGTGAAATTTTAAACTGTACAATAATTTTGAAACCGATGAAGTAATTGATAGTACTTATCATGTTTGGAAGTGCAACCTTTTCTTGAAAATGGACGTATAACATTTTATTTAGCTCAATTGCCAATATTTTGCCGTTCAACAAGTCCAGAATTCAACAAAGAAAATTAGTTATCACCGCTGTTGATGGTGAATATCTTTGAAGTATCTAAGGGGGAAAAAAAAAGTTATAAAAACAATGTACAACCTTTGCTATTTCACCTTATTCCGATGTTGCATGAGCATTATTTTAGTTGTGAAATTAACCAATTAATAATTCAATATCAAAACGTGATTATGTGAGTCCCATTGTTATAAGTATCATTTTGGAGAGATTCGATCATTCTAGATCAATGAACATGTTCCACAAAGGTATAAGAGTAAATGGCCTAATGTGTTTGTACAGAACAGTTTACTCCATAATTGTCCATAAAACTGTAGAGTCTCCATTTCTCAATGTTTGTCAGTTACCAATCCAACCCGACAACCTCCTTGGTTCAATAGTCAAAGAGTCAATTCTTAGTCGCTAAAAAGCTCAACAAACTGGAGTTTTGGGACGGGGGAATAGGAATTACAAGTCTCAATAATACTAGTTCAAGAATAAAAACTAGTGAATCATTTGACACTATTACGATAGAAGAAGAATAATTCGAATATTTCTTCTTCATGGAATAGAGAGAAGAAGAAGAAGAATTTAAGAGAAAAATGTCCTGCACCAAGTCTTATAGTTGGGAAGGCCTTTAAGATGAGTATTTTGGCAGCTTGCTATCCCCATTTTCAAATGAATGCTGGATGTCAAGTATTTTGGGTCAACTCTCTATATTATATCAAGAAGAACTTATAGAATTGAGGAGTACAAAACTGTCTACAAAACCATTTTACTTGTGAGGAGTCAAGCTGGCAAGCAACTAGATACTCAGTCAGTGTCAAACTTCCGAGCGAAATTTCCAAAATTTAATTGGCTGGGAGTCCATAGCTCAACCACGATATCCTTGTACTTGGTTCTGGAGATTTTGGTTGTCCTCTAAAAGGCGGTCATATTCTAGCAGTAAATCGGCAGCTTGTTTCTGAAGGGCGGTAACATGAGCTTCTGCAGTCTCTATTTGCTTGTCCTTCTCGGCAGACTCTGTCTTAAGCTTGTTCAGCTTCTCTGTTAAGTTGGACAATTCTTTCTTCATCGCCTTCGTCTCGTCATCAGTTTTCTTTGCCTTTTCTACAAGCTCTAGCTTTTCTTTCTCCAGCCTTTCAATTTCCTTTTTAGAAACTCCAGAAGTACTTCTTAATCCAACCAGTTTTCGCATGTAATGATGCATACGTTCGATAAGAAATCCAAGAAACAATGAGAACCCTAAAAAACAAGTAGAAAATATATGTTAGCCAGAATATCATGTGAAAACCAAAAAGGACAAAGAACTCATACACCAATTATCAAAGATTAGACCGATTATTAAAGATAGAAGAGTCATCATGCGAAAGAGTTACAAATTTACATTCCAGAGAAACTCAAGGCCGGTTCTTAGACTTAAGATCACTTCAATAGAAGAGAAGGAAATGAAAGTTTGACTTTATAGCCACAGTTGAATGATAACTAAAAACCAATGTTAGTAAGTTCAAGCTTGCAGCCACATGCCATATAACTAAAGTAACCCACAGCAATGTATCATGCTCTATTATCAGGACAGCGGAAGTAAGCTCTTGCGTGAACAGAAACAACTGCCATCACGCCATAGTAATTAAAGATGTAGGATGAACTAATATAAATAAAAAGGCATCCAACTGCCCCCTTCATCCTCTTCTTAAAGAATGGACAAAGGAAGGTGTTATCATAACATTGCTTGAGGTAAATGGTCACATCACAGGCTATAAACATCTGTCTAAAATTTGCTTCGGTGAGTTTATCAACAAGTCAACAGAACACAACTTGGAAATACTGCTATTTGTAGCCATTATAATTGAATGATTCAATAGGAAGCTCCAGCTGAGAACCCTAAAGGCTGACCAAGGAAATGGATGTCGAGGTTAACCGAACACCAGTTTACGGATTTTTCTTTTTATATACAGTGTTTTACAGCAAAATTCATGGCAACGCCTTAGTGTGTGCATCCTATACTAATAGCATCATGTCCTAGTCCTAATACTACAACAGTAGAGCTAGGGGCAACATCAAAGAATATAGACCCTAATACAAAGCTAAACACTTCTTTTGCCAAAATATCCGTGCATAGATTACTTTCAGTGAGCAGATTATTTAAACATTTGGAATCATCTTCCAAGCAAGTTTAAGTCAAATGACTAAAACTTACTAAAACTTGCTCAGCAGAAATGGAATATTATGAAAGATGGGTAATATTAACCATCGTTAACCTTTAATATTGTCAGCAGAAGCAGTTTTGACATGCAACTACAATCAACTCCCCCAAAACAAAAAAAACCCAAGCATAGAAGAGCCCATAAATTATACAAACTGGCCTCAATTTAAGTAATTGCAAAGGATAGAAATGTTACCCATAAGTGAAGCTTCAAGCAAGTTGGTTCTCCACAGCACCTGATCCATTGGTGACATAGTACCAAGTTTGGCACCTTTGTTCTGAATCTTAACAATGCTGATGAAATTTGATAGGAGAATGGCAGCAAAAGTACCTGCAATAGTTAAAACGGTACCCTTCCTCATCTTAACCTGATCTAAACCCTTAATCACCAGCTCCCTCAATGGCCCAATCTTCACAACTAAAAGAAATGCTACCACCCCCTCGGCGAACAAAACTAAATACAGCAACTGAATCATCTTCAATGCCCAAAAAGAATATCACCAGAAAAAACTTCCCCTGTCCGCAGCTATAAGGAGTTGATATTGTTCTCAAACAAACAACTCAATTTCATAGAAAATAACAAAAACCCACAAGTAAAAATCCAATCTTCATTCCAAATACTTCCATATCTAAGCTAAAACCCTGGGGTTTATCCATTAAAGAAAATGGAAAAAGAGTGGAAGGGGGGATCAAAAGAATCTCCTACAAGAAATTTGCTTGTAAAACTAAGCTATGCTTACAGAGAATCGTACTAAGTCCATAACCATTACCAGCAAGAAAGCCAGTCGTTAATATCTGGGTTGAATGCAGAAGCCTCAAATCTTAAACTTGAGCTTTGAGAAGAATGACAGACTTTTTACTAAAACAAGCCACAGATCTAGGAAATCAGCTGGTACAACTAAAAATAAGGTATCTTTTGGTATATATGCAACTCTTAAACAATTTATGTTGGGATTAGTGGGAATAATTTGAGATAATTTGCTGTAATCCTGACATTACACTGTGAAAAAAGGGTAAAGGAAAAGTTAAAATGAGTGTAAAAGGGTGAGGAAAGAAGAAGGCTCTCTTTTAGGTAAGCAGTAGCAGCGTGCCATTACTCATTAGGAAGGCCAAAAGATGGTCAGTTGGTTACTGACTAGTTTCTTTTTTTTTTTTTCTGGAAATGTGTCTCCATCCATTTATTAATTGTGTATTAAAATTGATATGTCAATCCAAATTAAGACTATATCATATTTAAGATTAAAATTTTGTAGCCTATTGATCGAAAGAAAGAATATATGTTTCCAGATAGCAATTTGGTGATACTCCTTCAGTATCTTATTATAAGACATTTTGATTTGTGTTAAATTTCAGTTAATACGTTTTTTTGATTGAATAAAAAAATCACAAAAATACATTTTCACATGTATTGTGTTCTCCAAATTATTAGGAAATATTGTTAAGATTTTTTTCCTATTGAAAAAACATACTAGGTAAAACTTATGACAAACCAAAATACTTTATAATAAAAACTAGAGGGAGTAGATTATTTTCATTTTGATATTTTTGTTTTGTTTAGTATTATATTTTATAAAATTTAATAAATTTATTAAATTTTTCAATCGTTCGTCAATGAACCTATAAAATAAGTAGAATTTGTGAAAATAATCAATCCATCGTAATACTTATGGTTTATATTTTTATTTACTTATTGTTTCCCCTCTTTCGATTTTCATTATTGGCATCATTGTTATTAATCATTGATAATTTTTGAATAATAAACATATGTAGAAAGAAAAAGTTACAGTTTCGTTGAACCATCAGGGCTTTCTTCTTTATCGAAAACCTCGTCTTAAAATTTCTAAGAGCATCCCAAGGGCAACACCTATTTGGTGTACACCAAATCACCAATTTGGTGTTTTTGTGATTGCTATAGTGTTTACTATCAACACAAATTGACTGTTATAGTGTTTACTATCAACACCAATTCTATACCCAAATCACCAATTTTCCATTATCCTTCTTTTTTTATTAAATTTATTAAATTACAAAAAGACAACCCACTTTTGTTCATATTTCGAACATAGCGAAAAGATTTATATATACATTACACAAAAAAAAATAATATAATAAATTAAATTTAAAAAACCATATTTCATCAAAATAATAATTAAAATAGCATTTTTATACAAATAAAAACATACAAACTGTGCATTTTTTGTGTGTGTTATAAATTAAATATTAAGTTGAGATTAATTAAATCTATCAAATTTAAACTTATAAATTCAATAATTTTATAATAATACACAATATTTAAAAATTACACAATAATTAATTTAAATGGACTGTCTTATAAATTACAAAAATTAACTAAAAATAAAAATAAAAAATAAAAAATTCAAGCACCAAATTGGTGCACATGAACAGTAAATGCACCCATTTGGTGCCACGAATAGTGCAGACCTTGGTGATTTGGTGCCATCCGATGGTGGGATGGTCTAATGGACAGACAATTGAAGCCCAGGGTTACGAATTTGGGTAACCTTAAAAGTAAAAAGTAGCCCAATTAGATTTCTGGATGGCACTATGGCAGCTCCAACTCATTTCTCCCTGGGGTAAACAAAGCACCATTATATAGCCACATAGGCAAAAATAGGCGTGGCTTGTTAGTTGTTACTATTTTGATGTAAATTGTAAAAGTTGTTGACGGAGCATACTAGGCACAACTCAAGGTAAAATATATGGAAATTAGGTGTGACTTGTTACTGTTTTGATCTTACGCACTTTTTGCCTCCCCAATATATATATGTATAAAAGCATCATTATTTTTTTATTACAGTGTAAAAGGAGAAGAAGTTTGTTATACAAGAGTAGACAATTAATGACTATGGAGTATGGACAGTGAAGGAGTTAGGCATTGTTGTGAGTGGTGAAATAAAAAAATAAAAAATTGCATAGGCCAAAAAGTGATTTTTTTAAAATATTGAGTAAAATTTCAAAAAAATAAAAATTAAAAAAATCTTTCTTGTAAATATTTTTAGGGAATGGGGAGGTTATTCAAATTGGTTCCCCTCTTTCTGCCACTGACTATGTTATAAACTCCATATTCATATTTTCATTATTCGTTTTGTTGAATTAAAACTATACAATGAAAATAAATAATTAAAACTAACAGGTACACAGTATCACTTTGAAAACTTGTTATTTTCTTCGTTGTAAGAATAATCAGACAGTTTTCTAGTATTTTTTTTTATGCCTACACATCTAGATTTTCTGGTGCAGAATGTGCTCTATAGAGCCTTCTCTCTTTTATCATAAATTTGATTGGAGTATTGATTGCCCAAAAAAATGAAAAATCCCTGCACGCCAACTTTTCAGCTCCCACTTGATATGCTTCTGAAATCAGGTTGTACAGGCACGCTAGGAAAAAATAAATAAACATGGCAAATGGGTAAAAAAGGGGAAAAATTGCCATGACAAGATGAAAACTCGATAACTTGATATTCATAAGTTTTGTCCAGGCTGCCGACAGGGGCGACAGCAATCCGTCAAACTATCAAAGTTCGAAGCACGAGCTCTTGTATACATTATTTGGTTGCAGTATGATATTGTGATAGTTAGTATAACCCCTAATAAATGAAGAGTGCCACTAAAAAAGGACATTAATTATCGGTGTCTTATTTCATAAAATTTGAAAATAATGTATGATCACTATTAAGAGTTGAATAGTTATTAAGAACATCTCCAATCATTACACTGTAATTTACACTAAATTTAGTGTAAGAAATAGAATATTCTAAACATCTTTGTACACAAAAATTCTTTTCACTCCAACTTTAATACACAAGAGAAACATTAAATGTTTTTAGTTTAAATTTTATTTTAGTGGTTGATTAAAGTCTTATAATTTGGTATGGTTTATTTCTAAATCGCTTTTTATTTGATTCTAGAAATATGAAGTTTTTCTATTTTTTTACATATTCAAGTTTAATAATGATTGAAAATAAATTTTATTTTAAAAATAAAATTTATATTCAATATGGGGTCTTATTTTGTAGATCTCAAAAAAAATATTTAATATGATATATTTTTTACAATATAATTCATTTTATAAAAAAATTAATTATATAGCAAATATATAATTAGATCAAAGTAAAATATAGTGCACAAAAGATAGCGTAACTGACAATTTACACTATATTTAGTGTAACATTATTTACTGTACTAAAATAATGCACTGATTTAGCGTCTTCTTTAGAGTTAAAAATTTACACCAAATAATATAATGTTTTGATGTGATCATTGGAGATGCTCTAAATTAAAGCTACTCTCAACGAATGCATTGAATGACAATTTTAAATCTGTACAGTATGTCAGTTCCAGTGTAACCCAAAAAACGTACAAACCCCTATACATATATGTTTCAAAAATGCCGCAGAATCATTTGAGTAAAGGGCATAGTGCTGTTAAAATTAATCAAACTGATGAATTCAATATAGAAGAAGTTAATTTTGGAATTCAATCAAACCAAGTCAACAAAAGAAATCTAGATCGAGAGAATGGACAAGAAGAAAAAGCAATGAGTATTAGTTAGCAGGAATTCTTTTATGTAGTATTTGAGGGAAGATTTTTGACGTTGAACCGCTTGAAAACTTCAAGATAGTTACACTCTTTCAGAAGTTTCACTACAAATGTGAAATCAACACACGAGCCTTTGACTTGATGAATCAAATTAATGGGTTTCGATTTCAGACATGATTTACATTTATTACCTTAAATTCTTACTACACCTTTTGCAATAATTAAAATTTTATTTTGTGACAGTGATTTGTTTATCGCGTATTCGCGTTCACCAATTCAAACAAATTCGGGAGGGTGTAGTTATTAGTTGAAGTTTGTTTGGCAAACGTTATGCGTACACATTTCATTGGCTTCAAATTAGTAGTAGTAGTTTTTTTTTTAAAAAAAATTATTTTGGTATAACATTGACTTCAATTAAATTGTACGAAGAATGGAATGGTCATATCGTATATCATCCCCCCACGAGGCCACGACTTAAATTGAGACTTGAAATATCGTACACTTGTGAAAAAAAAAAAAGGGAAATTTTTTATTAAGGACATTAGAAAGATGAAAATTATTAAAAAGGGCATCACATTTACAAGTCAATAGTGTGTACATTTAACCAGTTTTAATTATTTGAAAATGACTCTTTTCTCCTTTGCTTAAACAAAATGATCGACAGACGCCACATCTATCTTTTTCACCGTGACAACACTTTTTTCCATTGTTCCTTGAACATTCCTTCTTCACCAACTGTGCCCTTTTTTCATGGCTGATAAGCATTAATGGAATTGCACATGCTTTCTTAAACTTACGGAATAGCCATAGCTTCTCCATACCCGATACCTCCAAATCCATTTTGATCGGTTAATGGTTTTTAGGTCTCTGGTTATTCTGTTTATTAAGACATATTAAATCAAGATTTTTTTATTTATTTTTTTTTTTTTTGAAAAAAGTAGATCTACTCATAATAATTTTCCAACATGTTGATAAAAATTTTGTTGTGGCTTCGAGATTGCCCCTGCGCCAATAGGAAAAACTATCATCAGTAGAAAAGCATGCTTATTTTGTGCTCTCTCGTTGTTGAAAACAATTCCACATAAAACCAACTTGAACTATGAATTGGGTTAGAAGCGTAAAACTCCCACGGTCTGTTTTTTGTGAACTTATTGAGCAGGTAAGTCCTATGAAAATTGGGTCTGGAGGGGGACATATAATGGCGACTTCGAGACTGCAAGTTAATTGGAGATGATTAATTGCCAAATGTTAGGGGTGAGAAGAAGTAAGGACACGATAGTAAATTGATGATTGAAAAAGACATTAACCCCACTTAAATACAAGTACATTTATTTATTAGTTAATAAAGATCATCCCCTTCTTAATAATTTTCATCTTTCGAAACCCCCTTAACAATAATTTTCCCAAAAAAAAAATTGGTATTATATGAGGCGGTGAAAAAAAAAGTAAATTATTTGCGTCTGATGTTGGTTTGTCTTGAGAATTAAATGTAGTTATTATAGTCATAGACTGTACTGAGTACTATGTATAATTTGACATGAAATTTTACATGATACAGAAAAGTTAATTATGTGGATAAAACGCCAAATAACTAGCAGAGACTAGAGACCAATACCTGAGTGCGACACAGAAGATTCATCTAATGGTGACACAGTTTTTACTAATAAATAAATTATTATAGACGTTTTTTCTTGAGGTAATTCAAAAAAAAAATTGAAAAACGGCATAATACTATATTGGAGTTGTTCAAGAAGTGATTTAAGATATGGAATCGCAAATTCCATTATATAAGAATCGTTGTAATAAATCATTAAATGAACAAATAAATAAACGACATTACAAAATATTAATATTAACGTACTAAAACGATTTAAATCCAAAGTACGAGAAAGTGATGCTAAGTTGCTAACAAAACAATGGCAGCATCAAGTCATCAACTGGCATAGCAACTTGGAGACAGACAATGGGTCCGTAAAAAAATACTAAATGGCAAGTTGGTGGAAGCAGTTGCTCACGAAAACAATCAATCATCTATAAACTCCCTCCTTTTGGATTGTCAAAGTCAGTATGAGTAGCACATTAATATTGTTATAATTTGATTGCTTACAGACAGCTATAGTCATCGAGCCCCAGAGGGGCTGCTTTCGAATATTTATAGAATTGAATGCAAGTGTGGAACCTTACACAATTTCAAATATACCATTGCCATGACAAACAAAAGTGATCGAAATGGATATTACAATTGAAGATTATATACTACTAACTCTGTTCTAAAAAAAAAAATTCACATTAAGTTTTGAATTTTGTATTAATATATAATAAGTTATTAGTCCATGGATTAGAGAATCCGTAAGACCGTAACCCTATATTAGAGTGGTATAACGTGTAATTGGTGACCCGAAGACTAGTCATCATCAAACTATAATACGATACGGACAAATGCATACTGAAGAACTTGCTGATTAATGCTGGTTGATGAGGTTTTAATTTTCAGTAGGGTACGTATGCACTTTAGGCATTTAGGGGCCCCGCCCTCGCGAGTTTTTGATATTTTTGTTTTGTTGACGACGACGACGATGATGGTTGTCATATAATTTGTGACTTATTTTTTTCTTATTATGTTGATCCAGATTAGTTTACCTTGTTAACGCTGTTTCCTTTACTATGGTAATAATAATAAACACGGTGTCATAGACCAAGAAAGAAGAAGAAGAAGAGAAAAGGAAGAAGACGACTTTGTAAAGCAAAGACCAAGCGTAGACTTAGGTGAAGGTGTAGTGGAGTATATACAATTAAAACATGGAATTCGAATAGTCAACTTTGTACTGGTTCGCCACACTTGGTCAATGGTTGATATATCCTCTGCTCTTTTTTTTCCACCCTTTTCCAGTTTTCCTCTTACTTGTTCTTCTTAACCAAATCTCTAATCTCTCTCTCTCACCATTTCCTCTCTTTCTCTTTAGATTCTTCAAGATTTTCTAGTCTCTCTTTATCAGGAGTTTGGCGGGTTCCTTGCAAGTTCTTGATCAATATTTCTGGTGAAATTTTGAGGACTTTATCTGAAGAAGAACTAAACTAAACATTCATTTTCAGTTTCTGGGTCTTTTTTTGTTTCTACAATTCAATTTGGTGAAAAGAAATGGCAGCTGTAAGTTTATCATACCCTTTTCATCGCAAAGTCTTTCTTTTTTCATACTGTAAATTGTTTGTAGGAGAGTTGTGTAATTGATGGATGCTGCTTTATATTATTTGATGACAATACAGAATCTAGGCACATGGGCTACCTCTGTTTCTGCCTTCTAATGGATTTTTTCGACTTTCATGCGCTATTTAAATCCATCCTGTGTTTTATATAGTTTCCCTGAACTGGTCAAATCTTCTTTCTCAAAAAAGGAGGGTGGAGATGTCTGGTCTTTAACGCTTGTGCATTTTTGCCTAAGCTGCAGGGCTTGAATGTTGTTTATGACCCAATGAACATGATTGCAGTTGACTTTTTAAGATGGTTTTCTGACTTCTGTGTGGTTCCCAATTTTCATAGTTTTATGCTTCCAAATTGGCCTGTGTGGATCAATTCTCAGATAGAGATTTAGGATAGCTCCAATCCAGTTTAGATTGAAACTGTATTTTTTTTTGGGGGTAAATTAGATTGAACCTGTATTAATAAACAAGAAACTTGGATTTCTTCTGGCTTTCTGCTTCTCTGGAGTCGCTGATTTTTGCACAATTCTGTTTCGAGTTTGAACTAGTCTTCTTTCTACCAACGCAATGATTAGCCTTATTGATGATGATGACAATATATGTGTTTGAAATGCTCTAAATTCAGCGGCCACATGTACCTCAATTTGGCAAATGGGAGAACCAAGACAATGTGCCCTACACAATGGCCTTTGATAAGGCCAGGAAAGGCCGAGGTGCTGGAGGCAAGATGATTAACCCCAATGATCCTCAGGAGAATCCTGAAATGTTCGCCAATATGCGTGCCGGTACCGCTCCTCCACCCGCGAGGAATCGGGCTCAAACACCCGAGGCCAACGGGCGTGGTGGGCCGGTTAAGCCGCTTCAGGAACCCCGGATGGGCAGGGAAGACTATGGAAATCCTCCTAGGCAGTTTGCGCCTTCACCTTCACCTGCGCGCAATGAAAACTTTGGGAGCCGTAAGACGACTCCTGGTGACTCAGTGAACCAGCAGCATTCCAGTCATGGATCACATTTGGGCCGGCAGCCACGACAAAGCGCCGGATCAGAGTACAGTTTTGAGCGATCCCCAATGCATCCTGTGTATCAGGCTAAGTTAGGCGGAAGAGGTAGTGCTTCCCCGGCTTGGGACGGGAAGAACTCTATTAATGACAGTAGCCATGGTGCCTCGGTTGCAAAGTCCCGAATGAAGCAAAGTACTCGAGTAGACGAAAGTGTAAGGCTTTCTTCCTTTCTAGTTAGTAATGCTAAGCTAGAGACAGTGAATCCGTTTCATGAAACGATCAAATATTGATTTAGCATGACACATTAGTACACAATATTTTTATGTGTGTCACGTCATTCACAAATTAAATGTAGGCTAATTGGTTGAATTTTGTTTCAAACACAGCCGGACAGAAGTGCTGCAGTTCCAAGATTTGGGGACTGGGATGAAAGCAATCCGGAAGGAGGTGATTATACGGGAATCTTCAACAAAGTAAGGGAGGAAAGGAACCAGACTCCCTCACACGATGAGGGAAGACGGATTCCTTACCGCACGAGTCATAGGCCAAACTCGGACGGCCACGCTAAGGTATGACTTCTTGTCTCTTTTACACCCGCACATTGAAGAATCTATTTAACCAATCAAACACCCCTCACCCGTATTAACATCAACAGGATTCATCAATTCCTTCTTATAAGTGATACTAAATTCTTACGAAATTAAATAGTTGGTGTTAATTAGTGCTACAAAAAACGTTGTACATAACTGTTCTCTTTAGTACTTAACTAAATTTCTAAATTCTAAACAGGTGGTTCTTAATACGTTTGTCATCATATTAGTAGTAGTAGTCGTCGTAAGGTGATTCAGACTCTGTATATTTTAAAATGATTATTATTACGTCTGTCGTGTTATTAACAGCCATTTTGAAATGAAATATGTTTGACAGCCATTTTGAAATGAAATATGTTGTAATAACACAATCACACTACCTTTTAAAAAACACAATTACACTACCACATAGTAATACAGTATTTTCTAAGTCAAATTCCCTTTTTGTTTCTTATTATTGACTAGCCCTTCATTACCTTTGACATTCATTTGCAGGGGGGGTGCTTTTCATTCTTTGCAAAATGGTGCTCATGAGTCTTGACCTTCGGGCGCCGCATTCTGTTCCTTGGACATGCAATTTGTAAATAGCCCTGATTCCTGAAGATTTTATTGGTGTAATTTTTGCCGCTAAATTTTGTATTGTTATTATTTTTTTTCTTTGTTTTATTGTTTTGATCACATTACTAAGGTTCTTCCTTTCGATTTCCCTGTTTGGGAAATATCTTTTATCCTATTCGCGTTGATCATAATTGTTGTACTATGTTAAATCTTTTCGACGATATTTGGGTGAAGTGAAAAATAATTACAGACAGTGGCATTCTTTTTTTTTTTTTTAATAATCTCAAATGTAATGTATAATTCACGTGTTTTAGCAACTTTTATGGTTTATTTTCTTAATTTGCTTCTTTGAGAAAAAAATCTCTAGAACCAGAGTGAAAACATATTATTACTCTACATTTATCATAAAAATTCAGTTAACACATAATAATTTGATTAAATCAAACACCAAGAGAACGGTTTTTTTTTTTTTGGTTGAGAAACAAGAGAACATTTTAGCAAACACATTACGGACTGAAATTTGAGCAAGGCCGAATTCGAGCAAGGCCGAATTCCGACAAAAGCAAGGGCCAGAAACCAGAAGCCATCGAAATCAGCTTGTGGACTCAGGCACAAGTGGTCCTAATCTAGTGTATATCAGGCCCATTTAAAATGAAAATATTTAAATTGAGGTTAATATCGCCAGATCCCGCGATTTCCCTCCCGTCCGAAATTTTCGAGCGCCAAAGTTTGGGCTGACGTTGAAGAAATTCAAATTTTTAATCCAAAACTTTCAGACGCATCTTCTTCAAGTTCAAAACCCATATCCTATCTGCCAAAAACACTTTCCCTCTTCAGACCAGAAAACTCGAGGTGGCCACAAGCCGCCTAAAAACTCCAAGTTCAAACTCATAGAGCGCCTTTCTCGAGCCGGGTTCAACTCAATTTGATTTTCTTCAGGTACTCTCGTCAAACCCTAATTACATTTCAGTTTCCTCTTTTCTCATTTCCTAGATCTAGAAATTGGGTTAGAAAGTCAGACCCCATCTATTCTGTTCGACGTAAGTCCTCTATGAAAGTAGGGTGTTAATGAATTATCTACTTGTGTGGGTCAATCCGGATCTGATGGTTTATTGAAATGCTGAAGTAGTGTAATGAACTCAGAATTGTAAATTCTTGCAGCAAGATTTGGGGTTTGTTTTTTCTTTCTTAGTCTGAGGTGAAGAAAATATGGTCAGAGAGAAAAGCTTAGATTCGTTTTACAGTCGGCTTCGTGAATCTGCTTTAGCTTCAGCTTCCTCTACTCCTTTGCTCATTTTCCCTTCAACTTCTGATGTGGATTCCCTGTGTGCTCTAAAAATAATTGGCCACGTTCTTGAGCTTGATTCTGTTAGATATGCGTGTTACCCTGTTTCCAGCTTTAAGGAAATCCACAAGTATGCTGGCCCCAGTTTGTGTGCATCTTCTGATGCACCCATTACCATTTTGTTAATAAATTGGGGTTGTCATAGGGATCTGAGAAAGGTATTAGAAATTGGTCCCTCTGCTAAGGTATTTGTTGTGGATAGTCATAGGCCAATCCATTTGCATAATTTAAGCACCAAGAATGATCGGGTGGTGGTGCTCTACACAGAGGATGATGAGCATCAGGCTGACTTAGCTTATGATTTTGATGTTTCTGAATTGGCTAATGCGGGTGATATGGAAAGTGATGATGAATTTGAGGATGATTCAGATAGTGAGGATGATAGCGGGAGTGATGAGGAAGATGGTGGCGGGGGTCTCGGGACTCGAAAGAGGAGGAGGCTTTCAGATGAGAGTGATCCTGCTAAGATTTTCAGAAGATTGAAGAAAGAATATTACCTGATGGGTACGTTCCATGGGAAGCCATCTGGTTGTTTGATGTATGATCTGTCTCATTCTCTCAGGAAAAACACGAATCAGTTGCTTTGGTTGGCTTGTGTGGCTTTAACTGATCAGTTTGTTCATGAGAGATTGACAGATGAGAGGTACCAAGCCGGAGTGATGGAGCTTGAGCAGCATATTAATAGCTCGGGTAATTTGGATACGATTACTTCAGTTACCCTCAAGGATGGTACAAAGGTTACTGCACCTGACACTTCTAGAATTGCATATGAGGATGAGCCGAGGCTGATGTTGTTACAAGAATGGAACTTGTTTGATTCAATGTTGTGTTCATCATATGTTGCAACAAAATTGAAGACTTGGAGCGACAATGGCATCAAGAAGATGCAACTTCTTTTAGCTCGAATGGGGTTTGCCCGGGAAGAGTGCAAACAGAAGTTCCAGTACATGAGTGTTGAAATCAAGAGGAGAATGAAGGATATGTTTGAGCAGTATCTTCCTGAGTTTGGTCTCACTGATTTTTATTATAGAGGTTTTTTGCTATTGCATGGGTATAGTTCAAAGGTTTCTGCTGCAGATGTAGTTCATGGGGTTACTGCCCTTTTGGAGTCACATGTTGCGTCGGATGGCTCTTCTTCATCCAGACAGTTTGGAATAGCGTATGATGCACTGTCCTTGAACAAACTTGAGAAGCTGGAAGCTGGAATGAAACAAGCTATCAAGGTGCAAAGGTCGATTCTCAGACAAGGTAGCTCAGCAATAACCAAGAAAGGCTCTATAAGGAGTGGGAGTAAATTCAGGTGGGTGAAGCTAGAAGATTCAGCTGATACAAAGGTTTTATGCCATCCTCAGGCCTTGACCAAATTTGGTTACTTCCTGATGGATGCCTTACGAGAGAAGGGTGCAAGAATGAAGCCATTGATCTGTGTATGCTACACTCAAGAACGAGATAAAGTGTTGATGGTTGGGCTTTGTGGGAAGCCACGGCTGGGTGCAGTTCAGGGAAATGCATTTGGAATTGCTTTCAGAAGTGCAGCCGAGGAAACAGGAAGAGAATATTTTCATGAGCTATTTGAATCCTCATGGATAGTGTTAGATTCTGAATCCGTGAATTCGTTTATGATCAGGTTAACAGAGAAGCTTCTATAGTAGACATAGCTCGACAACTTTTCCTTGTAAGTTTAAATTGTGACTGTTTGTAACTGAATTTTTTGACACCAAATGTCTTTTCTTTAAGTTTAACTTGTTAGAGACCATAAATGAAGAAACCTTCATTTTATGCACTATTGTATAATCTATATTTCTGTAACAGCTAGATTCTTCTCTTCCATTGTTGTTACGCTTCAGTGTAAGAATGCTGAACTGATTCTCCTGCTGTCGTCATTCATTCGTTTCTAGATTCACGGATTAACATATCAAGTCATACAGTGTGACCTTGGTGCAACTTTAATTCAGGAGTATTTTGCAATATATGCGATCAATGATCAGCTGAAAACTAGTAATGGCCCAAACCATAGCAGTAAGTATCGTAAGATACGCGATATGTATCGCACGATACATATCAAAATTAAGGATTTCGATATGTATTATGTTATGTATCACAATCGTTTGTGTATCGGTCAATTATCGATACGTATCATACGATACATACGATACACGATATAATTGTGTATCGTACGATACAAAAACATAGACAAAAAAAAATATTATTCAAAAAAATTTAAACTTTTGTTTTATAATAACCGATTCAAAAAAAATTTAAACTTTTGTTTTATAATAACCGTTTAAATTTTAGATTAAGAGCGAATTTCATTTGCAATTTTTTTAAATAGATATTATTGATTTATTTCTTTCACAAACATAATCTTTCTCAATTGAAGACAGAAGCGCTAAATAAATTATCATAGTCTAAAAATAATATATTTAAAAATATTATTTTATTCATAATATCATTTTCCAAATCAAGTATAACTAATACCATGTTGAATAAATGCAATACATGTTTATATTAATTTTCTCACTATTAAATTTATGGCAATAATGACAATTATCATGAAAAATGATATTTATTACATAGGTTGTACAACCATTATTCTTCTAATGAATGAGTAATTTGTAACTCTCAAATAATCTTAAATTTAACTTAATCAATTTATTTGTTTATAGCTGAAAAATAAAAAAATATAAATATATCAATGACATATGGATTTTATGATATTTATTATTTATTTTATACATATTATTATATTAAAATGTATCTTACGATACGATACGCGATACGATACGCGTATCATAAATTTAGATTTCCGATACACGATATGTATCACAATTTGATAATAACTATAGCCCGAGCTGCATAGGAGCTTGGGGTTTAGTTGCTCAGTGGCCTGCTGGAATAACACATTTGAAGGGTGGTTCTGCAGAACCTCCAACGTAGCCCTGAAACTGCAACAATACAGTGGTTGTTGTGTGTCAAACTTGTTGCATTATGAGTTTATGAATCTGGATCTAAACGGTGGTTGTTGGATGATTGGATCATAGTAATCTTGCTTCCTTCCAGGATGCAGTTACAGATGAAGAACCAATGATAAAGTGTAGTTCATTTGTGGTGTGTCTGTGCTGCTGGTAGTACTTGTGTCAAATCAGATATGCTAAACCTTGAAGTATGGAAAAGGACAGGTAATCTTTGAAGAAGAGTTATCCCTTTATTGATAGTCTCTATGTTTTTAGTTCATTTGAAGATCATTTTTCCCATCACCTTAAAGAAAGGAGGATTTTTCCCTCGTGAGTCATGTGATAATTACACGAAACTAATTTATACAAATGATTCCATGAAAAATATAAATATTAGCAAATGACTATACATTTGCAGTTCAACTCGTCAAAGCATAACCGTTTTGAGATATCCATATATTTTTACAAATAAATTACTTAATCGCAGTTTGAGAAATCAATATATCTTTACGAATAAATCACTTGATTTAGTCTTTGAGACTTTGACGCCTAAAATTAAATTTGCAGAAAATTAATGTCGAGGAACATACAAACGAATTTTCTTGACTTAATCCTTAATGTTTACTAACGAGATTAAGAAAGTAAAAATTTAATTGAAGGTGCAAAACTGAAATAGTCTACAAATTAGCGCATTCAGAGTGCATTTTCACCTATCACCAACTCAATTTTAATGAGTACTAATTTTATTATATTTCCCTCTAATTTTTCCTCCTTTTTTGAATTGGTTTGTTTATCATTGTTGTTCCTCAGTCCTTCCTCTCTCGTCTCTCTATATTCCCGCTCAATTTGTCTCATTCAGCTACAAAAGATCAAGATGATTGTTCTCCAATTCTAAGTGATTGTTTTTCTTCACTGCAATAAGAGCAGTTAGGCATTCATTTTCTGATTGTTATTGTGTGGGTTATCCTAATTCCCGATAACTCAATTTGGCGTTTGCGATGTTTTTAAAGTTTAATAGGTTTTTGTTTTGGCAGTTCAAAAATGGCGAATTTCGTTGATTTGGTGAAGAATAGCTCGAAGTTGGAGTCTACCGATTTCGAATGCATTCGAAGTATACTATCCAGTCTTGTGTATGGTAGCGCTCATGGAATAGCTTTCAGCACTTCTGTTTGTAAATTCTTAGTTTTTAATTTCACTCTTATGAGGTGACATATTTTAGGAATGTTGCTGAGGTTGTAAGTCAAGTTCCTGGATGTGAAACTAAAAGGACACCGGAATTTGATTGAGCTTGATCCTGGAGAAGTCGAAAAGCCTTCTAGTATCAAACAGTCATCCAATAATGTAAGTAATGATAACTAGGAGTTTTTCATGATGAGAATTCTGAATGGATGCTAATTAGATGTGATCTTGAGGATACGCTTGATTATTTTATGAATACCCACCCTCTCTTGAATACACATTGTTGTTACTTCTCCCGATCTCTGTAAAGGGAAAGTAGTGCAAGAGTTTTCTTTCCAGTTATGTTTGAGAATCTGTATCTCGCCTTTGAATCTGATTTCTTAAATCTGAATGTTTGTTAATTTTTAATATCATTAAAATTGAATCATAAATAAATATTTTTAAAATTAAAACATAACTAATATTTTGTCCTAAATAATAATAAAATAATAACTTTAAAATAAAAAGTTTAGTATATAATGAAAATAGATATCACAATTGGTAAATAATCAAGATAATTAAATTTAGAGAATATTTGTATATATCAACATATATGTATCCCTTGTTATATAACAAATTTTATATCTTAAAATTAATTTAAGTCGAGTTTGCAAGTTTGAGGTTGTTTATACTTATATATGAATTTAAATTTAAGCGCTCTTAATTAATTTATCTTATGAAAAAAGAAAAGTTCTAAAATAATGTAAAAATAAGATCCAAAACAAATACAAGGGGAAAAAAAAAAAAGCAAAAATCGAAAAAAAGAAAAAAAGAAAAAGAGTAGGCATTGCAGAAATTAAGTGTTTGTTTGGCCAACTTACATTTTGCATTTTTGTCTCATTTTACCTCTTAAAACACCTCTCAAACACAAATCCCAATACTATCCAAACAATTTTTTAATTTACCTTTTAAAAAATATTCCAAAATTTATTTTTAAATAATTTTCATCCACCACCACCAGGCCGCCCGCCGCCAGACCACTGCCGGCCGGTGGCGGTCCGACAACGGCAGTGAGCGGTCCGGCGGCGGTGGTGGAGGTGGTCCGGTGATGGTCTAAAAATGTTATTGGTATATTTAAAATATCACCCAAATAATTTCTTAATTTTATCTCAAACCACATTTTAAATTATATCTCAAACCCAAATCAAAAATCAAAACAAAAACTAAAACAAAATGTTAGCCAAACAAGCCCTAAGTGTTTAATGATAAGTGATAAGTGGTAGGACTATATCTTATTTTATAGCTCACAATTCACAATTACTGATAAATGATAATGATAAGTGATAAGTGATAAGTAGTCATTGCTGGAGGTTATTTGGCACTTACCCGATCGACCTATCTTTACTTGCCAGTTGACCAAGATTCTTGACTATAAACTTGTGAAAATGCTAAACTCTCAAAGATAATGGCTTGTTTGGCCAACATTTTGTTTTTATTTTTGTTTTAGCTTTTGATTTGGTTTTGAGATGTGATTTAAAATGTATTTTGAGAGAAAATTTAAAAAGTTGTTCGGATAATATTTTAAATAAAATAATAATATTTTTAGACCACTATTGGACTACCTCCGCCACCGGCCGGCGACCAGCCGGTCGGATTTCGGCCAAATTCTGGCCAAGTCGCCTGAATTCGGCCGGCGATCATTGGCGACGGTGGGCGGCCCAGCGGCGGACGTTGGCGGCGGAGGTGGTCCGGTGGTGATGTAAAAAAAATGGTGTAAAAATAATGTTTGAAATAAATTTTAAAAAATAAATTAAAAAGTTATTTGGATAGTATTGAGATTTGTGTTTGAGAGGTGTTTTAAGAGGTAAAATGAGATAAAATGGCAAAAAGTGACTTGTCCAAACAAGACTTAAGTAAGTTAAGCTGGATTTATGGTTATATTTATACACTAATTATTTAATGGTACTAGATGAAAACTTTTTATCTAGGAGAATTGAAGTGGATTTGTAACTGGCTACCTGCACTGTCTTGTAAGCATTATGAATCGTTGCTAGCAAAAGTAAAAACTAGCAAGGAGGACACTATTACAAGAGTTGTTGAGGAAGCTATAGCTTCAAGGGCGTTTGATTTGACATGTAAATTGGAAAGCTGCGAAAAGGAATGGAAAGCATTTAAAGAGGTGATCACTCTCTCCTGCATACGTATGCTTGTCTGGTTTTCCCGATCTCTGAAAAGGGAAACTAGTGCAAGAGTTTTCTTTCCAATTATGTTTGAGAATCTGTATCTCGTCTTTGAATATGAATATTCAGGTTTGAATGTTTGTTAATTTTTAATATCATTAAATTTGAGTCATAAATAAAATTTTTTAAAAATAAAATATAACTAATATTTTGTCCTAAATAATAATAAAATAATAAATTTAAAATAAAATTTTAGTGTATAATAAAAAATGATATCAAAATTGGTAAATAATCAAGATAATTAAATTTAGAAAATATTTGTATATATCAACATATATGTATACCTGGTTATTTAACAAATTTTATGTATTAAAATTAATTTAAGTCGAGTTTGCAAGTTTGAAGTTGTTTATACTCATAATATGAATTTAATCTAAGTGCTCTTAATTAATTTATCTTAACAAAATAAAAGTTCTAAAATAATGTAAAAATAAGAGCCAAAGCAAATACGAGGGGAAAAAATAAAAAACAGTAAAAGAAGAAAAAAAGAAAAAAGAAAAAGAGTAGCCATTGCAGAAATTAATTTTTTAATGATAAGTGATAAATGGTAGGTCTATATCTCATTTTTTGGCTCATAATTGAACTAACCACTCAGACACACTTAATTGATTTAGACGGTATAATATTTATCATCAAACGTAATTTAATTTACAAGTATTTAATTAGTTCAGAACTTAATTCATTAATATTTTTTAGTAATAATTATTAAACACACTAACTTTATCTATATTTAAATAAGTTAAGTGACTGTATTAAATGATTATCGAACAGAGCTTAAGAGACCAATGACTTGTGGCAAGAATGAAAGCAATTATAGAAATAATAGGTTCTTACATACATTGTTCTTATTCTCATAGATAAGGGCACGATGAGCACATTTGCTCCAAGATACGTGGTACTCCACATTGATGGAAAGAGTTGAAAAGTAAAGATTATCCAAACTCCCAAATCATGAACAATAATTAAAAAATTCCCTAGAACTTTGCGCATAAGGTCGAAGTTACCGAGACACCACTAGAACTGGAAATTAACAGGTAAACAATTGGAGCACTATTGATTCTCTAGCCAAATATACAAGTTGTGGTCAATCTAAATTCAAACAATCTCGAAGGGAAAAGACCAACTGCTTCCATATAACATCATGTGAACTTTGTACATATAAATGATCGGTAGGTAGTTTTGCTACAATTTTATAGTCATTTAGAAGAAGTTATATGGCTCTTGGTGGCCTTAAGTCATGACTATTTTGCCATGTGCAATCAATGATTAGCGAGGGTTAGTTGAGTAGCTGAAAGGTAGTTCATCAAAATTCACTATATAGCCCCGAGATTGTAACATTATTGTAAATTGTTGTGACCTAAACTCTCAAAGTTGGATTTTAAACCTTCATTAGATTAAGTAATCTAGCGTCCTCTTCCTGCTACTACGCAGTTACGAATAAAGAACCAGTGATAATGTATATAGTTCACTTGTTGGACTGGAACTTTTGCTAATTTGTCTTTGTATTGCTCGTAATGTGCTCGTATGTGAATGTGTCGAATCAGATATGCTAACAAGTAAAAAAGTTGTTATAATGTCTTCTAGTTTTCTCTTTTTTGACAGTCTTGATTTTTATTTATTTATTTATTTATTTGTTAGAGTGGTATGGCAAGTGCAAGGGGATTGGTGAGAGACCATTTAGGTTGATGGGGTAATGGCTTTATAATAAACATTGGATTTTTCTCTATTACTAGTGCTGAGCTATAGATAGGGACTACATCTTGCTTGGGAGCGAGGTATGCGAAAAATCATCGCAGAAGTTGACAATCTAGATGTGGTTAATATGGTATTGGGCGAAGAGGATATTACTTGTTTGCATCGGAGTTTAGTGCTCGCTATATGTCTGATGGTACACAGAGCACGGACCGTAGAGGTGAAACACATTTATTGGGATCAGAATTTTGTCGCAGATTCCTTAGCATCACTAGTGGCGTCCAATACTTGGGGACTAATTTGGTTGGATGAACCACTAGATGAGCTGAAGCCATGTTTACAATATGTTGTAGTTGGTGTCTCGTACCAACAATTTGTAATAATCAAGACTATTAGACAATAAGCCTCCTTCTATTGTACAAAAAAAAAAAAGAGGATTTCTTTTGGGGATTCATTTAAAAAAGGTTTTTTTTTTTTAATGACTTGTGAACCATGTAATATTCATATTCTATTCGTTGTATTAAAAAAAAAAGCCACATTAAATTTTCATGTTATACAAATATCAAAATCCAGTGTGAATTATTATTTTTTTTGTTGGGACACAAGAAGTACTCATTATACTAAACTAATTAGCCAATTGAGAAATTCAGAGCTATTTTGTTATATAAAGAGCAAAATTTTTTTCAATTATGTAAAATTTTAACATATCTATTGTGATTAATTTCCTTTATTTTTTTCCCCCTTCTTTTATGGATTAGATAAAAGCTAATATCCTATTCTAAACAAAAAAAATGAAAATAAAATTGCATAAATTCTTTTCCTTCTCCAAATAAAAAAAAAACTTGCGTAATTATTTTTTCCTTTTACAAATTAAAAAAAAAAAACTTGCGCAACTTTTTTTTCTTCTCAGACTGTGATCTTGAATTAATCCTTCCAGCACCAAAAAAACTATTAAAACATGATATTTGAGAATTAAAAGAAATTAAGGTAAATAACATTGTTTTTGTTTCTTGTGACCTCACCACGCTGGGAATGATCCGATAAATTGACGTCGGTGAGTGAAAAATCAGAGAGTAGAAATTGGAACACCAATATATTGAGAGATTTAAAGAAACTTAAACTTCTAAGATTAAAAATAAAAAGTAAATTAAGGCATCAATGAATTGATACTGTTACGAAAGAGGCAAGAAGCTCAACGTCGTATCTTCCATCCCCGGCTTGAAAAAGACAGCCATAAAATTTTATCTAAGCCATGAAAGAAGGAAGAAAATGAAGAAAATTAATTATAATAGAAGTGTTAAAATTTTATATAAGGGCATTATTGATAATTAGAAAGAATTTGCTCTTTATCTAACAAAATAGTTCTGCATATATCAATTGCCAACTAATTAATAAAACACATTGAAGAAACATAAAAATATTTGCGAATGACTATTACCATGTCAACTGAGAATTTAATCAAATGCACAAGTCTTACTACCTTTATTTCTTTTTATAGGAGGTCAATAACTAATTTTTTATGTATGAATAAAACTAACAAAATGTAGTAATTTGTCTCCAAATTGTTGAAAATTTTTCAAATTATCCTTGATAATATTGATTTATGTAGCCATTGAATTAACTTTGAATTGGTTAACTGTGAGGGTAAAGAAAGGGAAAAAGTTATTAAATGATTCTGATGAAACTTTTATAAAAAGAAAAAAAGCCTCTTAAAATAGGGATGGAGATAGTATCTCTTTTCACATAAAAAAAAAATTATAATTGTTGAATCGTTATGCAAGATTACAGTAATTTTCAATTTTGTGAATATTTTGAAGAATAAAAAACTTTTTGGAAATATAAGATAGTAGTTTAAAACATCTTCATTTGACGACAAAAAATTTCTTAAATTGACTACACGAGTACTAAATAAAAATAATTGGGGGAAAAAATAAAAGGTCATTTTCGTTGATATTAACAATCAGTTTCAAATTAGCATAATAGAGAAAATAAAAACGTTAAAAATTTTGAAAATTCAAATTAAATCAAGAGGCGCTGACGGAGGCAACGACGCAAGCAGATCAGAGTGCAGGTAGCGTCATAAAGAGCAACGTGTCCCCTCTAATTAATTAAACTCTTCTCAAATTCTAGCCCCAACGCCCCATGATCCAAACCCGACTCGGGAACCCACGGATAATCCCATCCTCCGTCAGCCGTTTCGTCCGTGGAAATAAAGAGGAATTTCCCGGTCCGGTCCCCATGATCAAGTACAAACACAACACACACACACACACACACACACATACACACACGCTGCAACACTTCATATATAATTTTGGAAGCACTCAAACGCTTCATCTTCCCTCTCCAATCCTTTTTTCTTTCTCTTTCACGCAGACACACACACACAGACACGCTTCGCATTCCTCTATATGAGAAACCCTAGAGCCAACGGAGGGGGCCGTTATTGTGTGGTCTAATTTGAATTCCCGCTTCCTCTTTCCTCAAATCGCCATCGGTTTTCAGAATCTTCGTTTCCAGGCAAATCCGAGGTAAATTAGGTTCTTCTTCCACCGTCTTTATCTTTGAATCTGCTGAATCTTTTTCTTCTATTGACCAAGTCTGTTTATTTGTTACTTTTTTGTCTTTCGTCATTTGTTGAAATTTCCACTTTTTTTCGTCAATATCCGGCAAAAGATTAGATTTTTTTCATTCCGATTAGAAGATAATGTTTTAATCTTTTATTATGGTAGGTGAAGTGCTTTTGTGCTTATTGATTGATGATTTTGGCGTGCTTTACTAACTTTTTCTTATCAATCAACAATTTTGAATGGAGCAGCCAGTTAGTAATTAGAGACGAAGTGGAGTTAGCTATTTTAGTAGATTTCAATGGCTTTTGAGATTCATCTTGTAGGGTGGGGATATGAGCTAAGTATTTGACTTTTGCTCCAAATCTTTGTTGCGGATTGTGTTTTTCATTTAAAGAACCAATCTTTCTTCAATTTTTTTTCACCCCATATGGTGGTAGCATTCTTTTTCAGTCCCCTATGAATTGATTTGTCCTCCCATTGGCCTTAACTTAAAGCTCTTGTTTATTAAATCATATTGGGACAAAGGTGTAGTGTTGCTTACTGCAATTTTTCTCCTACTTGAAGGTTTAATGCCTCTTCTTAGTTTCACATATTTTGATAACTTGTTGGCTTGTTGGGTTCATATTGAAAGGCTAAGGTTTAGATTTATCTTGTAATTTCAGTTGGCTGTTCTCCTTCAGTTTCATATTCTTCATCAGGGAAATTGATTATGATTGCAAAGATCTGGCTTTTATATGTTTTTTTTTTTACTTGAACACCTCTTTTATTCAGATATTTGTGTAGCAATAGTACCTTTAGTCTCTCTTTCCTTTTCGGGATGTTTTCCTGTATAAAGTGTTGATGTTTTGTGTTTCTGTTTATCTTGAATTCCAGGTTTTAGGAGTGAGCCCCAATAATTACCATGAGCACCTCTGAACATAGGAGTCGGCCATGTGCAAAGCCTCAGACTCGAAGGCGAAAGGCAGCATTAAATGTTGACCTTAATGTTCCTCCACCTGGAGATAACCGCGAACAAGTGGGGCCTTCTTCACGTTCTCAGGGCCAAGATTGTGAAACTAACCAAGGAGTTGCACCAATGCCAACTGCTCCTATTGATCTAGAGGCACTTGATGATGATGTGATTATATCCACCCCAAGTGCTTTTGCTGAGGCATGGGTTCCTGTCTTTCCTTTATCTTTCCTTCATCTGTTATTTTGCCTTTCTCATGTTGCTCATCTTTGAAGAGCTTCTATCCTGTCCTGTTGCCATCCTGATATCAGAACTAACTATGTTAAAGATCTTTACATTCTTTTCAGGCCAAAAACAATTCTCGGAGAAATCTTGGGCGACCAGTTGTGGTTGATATAGAATCTGGTAACTTTTATGTTTCCATTCTCCAGTTGACATTTCTTCTGCTAGTTATTCTTCATTTGTCGTCTAGCGCTAACTCTACTTTCAATTAACATCAGAAGACTTTTCAGATCGACTCCCTCAAGATATTCACAACAAGCGGCGAAGAACTCGTCCAAGCCAGACAGTCAACTTTTTTATCAATCTGGAAGCTGCCAGCAACGCTGCGGTAAAGCTAGTTCTTTTAGTTGTATCTTTTGATTAGTTTGTGGCTGATGTGGTTCGTCATTTTCATATGTTAAAACTACATTACATTGTTTGTAATGTAATTTAGTTTTAACATATGAAAACTACATTACCTTGTTTTTTGCGAATATGAAACTTGGTGTTTCACTATTATCTGGTTCCTTTTTTTACTCTTTAGTAGAGTTAATAGTAAGTTTGCGAGCTTTGGTGTTTGGAATTATGTCATGGAGCAGATTGTGCAATGAGAATGCTTTCGAATTAGAATCCGTTAGAGCCCTGATACATATGTTTCTAAGAAAAATGTGCAGCTTCTCTGAACATCCCTTTCAGCTTCTCTACTTCGTGTTTTTTTGTGGGTGAGAATGCCTGCTCTAGAATATATGCACTTTGGTTTGTGATGCTTGATTGATTACTTTGTCTGTTGTGAATACTGGCAATTTAATGTCTTCCTCTCCCCGTTTTGATTAATGTAGCAAGGGTTTTCTCCCTAGGATTTGTATGTAATTTATGTGAATTGTGAATTAACACTTAATACTCTTCGGTTTTTGCAGCCAGCACCACCTCCACCACCTAAGGAGCCTACCTTTAATTGTCCAGTTTGCATGGGCCCATTGGTTGAAGAAATGTCCACCAAGTGTGGCCACATTTTTTGTAAAGCATGTATCAAAGCGTCCATTGCTGCTCAGAATAAATGCCCAACGTGTAGGAGGAAAGTCACTATGAAAGAGTTGATCAGAGTTTATCTCCCTGCTGCCAGTTAATCTTTCAGGTTAGGCTCTTCACTTGTGTTGTCATATCTTGCATACTTGTATCAATCTCTTGGGTCTCTTTGTAAGTAGGAATATAGGCATGGTGTTGCTTCATAATGAACTTGCTGATAGATATACAGGGTATCTGGGGTGCTGATAGACATAGGATGCTCGTTTATTTCATGATGCCATGAGCCTGGAAACATATTCTATTTCTAAGCTCTAACTGTTGGCTTGTTTGATTCCTGTAGGCTTGGGTTGCGACGGTTTAGAGGGAGGCCAGGATACAGGAAGAACGATAACGTTAATGTGATGCCGGTATACTGTGAAAGTCGGTGGTAGAATGCATAATTTGGCAGAAGCGCCTGTGGGAGTTGTAGCTGCATTGGTGGATGTACTTTATTGTCAGCTGGTAATAACAAAACCCAACAAAGATGCCATTCTTTAGGTGTCATTTGATGTAATTTTTTTGAATTGAACAAAAGCCTTAGGATGCTTAATCGTTGTTCGATAGTAGTGGATACCGACTTGCACCACTCTATGCTGTGCAAGTGCTCTTCATTTTAGAATATTCTTCAGATTCATAACTTATGAAGGCTTCTAACTTCTATCTTCACCTTCTTCACCATTTGCACCGTTGCGATGATACTCTGTTGTACCAATCTTTTGGTGCATCATGTAATGTAATGTATCATGAATGCTATGCATGCTGTAGAGTGCAGTTGTGCCCTCATAAAAAAAAGGATTAATGATTTAGCAAATATATCTGGTAGATTAATGTCCAAGTTTTCTTTACCTCCCTTTCTAAGTTGTAGCCACCATGATTTCCAAGCTAAGCAAGAGAAAACAGAAAACAACTAAAAAGCACAATTGAGGGACGATTCATATGGATAATGCATAATAATTATTAATTAACCAAGGTCCATACATCTCTGTGTGTGAACAGAGAAGTGGACGATTCATTTAGTAGTTAACTAAAAAACAGCAATTTTCAAAAAAAAAAAAAAAAAAAAAACTTAAAACCAGCATAATAATAATTTATTAAGGCCCATACATCTCTGTGAGAGAAGGGATGGTGGACCACAGGCAAATAACTCATTATCATTTTGGTGGAATACCAGCCGGGAAGTCCTTGTTCTTGGTCAGTCGAGCCCAGTAGCTTTGCTGTGCAGGGATAGCAGGCCTGGCCACTCTCAGAGATCCAGTAAGAATAGGGCCCAACGGCTTGCTTACAAGCTGCTCAGGTAGCTTCCTTCCTTGTTGGTGGCCGGCAATTGCGCGACCTTGAATACCATTGCCACCTGGTGAAAGTATGTTACGCCCATATACAACATGGTTTTGGTAGGAGTAAGAGTTTCTCTCAGATTTCCCTTCAGCCAGAAAAGCCACTGAAAGGAGAACCAGAGCAAGAAAAGTAATGGAAATCTTCGGCATGGTTTTTTTTTTTTTTTGGCTTCAAAATTCAATGGGTGAAATGGTGTAGATGTTCTGTTCTAGAACTATTCAATTATACTGCAAAAAAGTAGCACAAGGGGAATCTCGATAATTGAGTACTTGCGTGGAGGATAAGGTGTTTAGGATTAATGGAAATGCTTTTGTAACAAAGTTCCAAGAAGTTGTTACTAGCTACCTACCTCTTCTGGGCAAAGATTTGTTTGTTCTTGTTACTACTTGTTAGTAGTAGATTTCTTATCATTAACTTATTAGTCTTTTTAGCATTATTCTCAAAGAAAGTAAAATCCTATCTTTGCATTATTTTGGCACGAGATGCATGCGATTTAATTAGTCTTGTCTCCATTCTGCAATTCCATTTCTGTTTGCGATCGATGGATATGGCCAACACTTCGGTTCAATTGGCATTTGGTAAATGAGGAATGATAGGATTCATAGCGCATCAAAACAAAGATAATGCCAAATTTTTTTTTTAAGCTAAATTATTGGCTAAATAGAAGATGGCAGGGGTCCTCCAAATTTCCTAATCGCAGAAACCATTCAAAACTCAAAAACCGCATGTTATTCCCTTTGAGAGATCAGAGTATTATCCTCAACACATTGTTTGATGCGGTGAATTTTAATAAAGTTGAAACCTTTCCCTCGCGTATGTTGGTTTAGAACCACGACATAGTGATTAGTCTAATGTCAATGGGTTAATGGTTGAATAAGACTACATCGGGGGGGTTGGGGGTTGGTTGTTGGTGGTGTTACTTATTAATAACAACGTAAGATATAGTATAATTCAATGATTTTAGGCTCACTTCTCCTCATCGTATTGAAAGAAAATCAACTCATAACCATTGAAAATGAAATATTGATTTCCTAGCTTTTCGTAATTCTCGTCTTTCCAACATAGGTTGCCAACCTAGTAGCTAGCATTGAAGTAGATTTTGGTAATAACAGAAGTAAACATAATTTCGTTTTAATATCATAATTCATATTGCCCGTACGAATTGATCTTATAGAGAAGATATGGGGCTACAATGACAAGGCAGAAAATTTTCCGGCCTACTTTGGTGGTTTGCGTGGGACGTAAATTCCGGCCTCATGGTGGGCGGATTCAGCAGCCTCCTGGGGGTGGTAGCTATCTTGATCTGGGTACCGCTCGCTTGCCGTATGGTAAATCCCGGCCTCCTCGTGGTTGACCGATTCAGACCCGCCGGGAGTCGGCTCGCTTACCGGCTTATACAGCAGCTTCCTTCCTTCCTGGACGTCGCCGGAGATTGACCCCTGCCGGAACTTACGCATGTATTCCTTCAGGGTTGAGCTTCCGCCGTCGGAACTGCTTCCTTCAGCAAATGCAAGAAAAGCCACAGACACGAAAACCAGAGTGATGAATGTAATTGAAACATTGTTCGCCATGATCAACTTGAAAAAAAAAAAAAAAACAGAGTAAAGTATAAATGAGTGGGTAGTGTGGAAAATTATGTGTCAGAAGCCCGGAATTTATAGCAAAAAAAAATTTCATAAGGGTCGGAGTCGATCAGTTTGGGATCATTGAGGATTTTGCGTGGAAGTTATGGGAAGTGCCAGTTAAGCAAAAGTTCCAAAATCCGTTACAACCTCTTTCCTCAGCAACACAACGTTGGTGTGTGTTTCCATCTTGTTTTTTTATGATTTTGTTGTATTATTGATGTGATTTTATTTGGTGATCTGTTCAATCGGCTTATGCAATAAAATGTTGTTCAACTTAAAAAAGCGAAATAAGTCCATTTCTGGGGCAAACAATGCTTATGCCGGTTAAGGCCACTATTCATCACAACACTAATTGTCAATTAGTAGTGGCCATAGGATCGTACTTAGCGTTTGTTTGCAGGACAAGAGTTGAATTTCTGTGTCAAGTCCACAATGTTCTTTTCACAACATGAACCTAACACATATGCCCATAAAACACAGTTACACCAAGTTCATGTCCAGTTATTGTAGGCCTATTAAACATATCATTTCTTGAGTTGGATGAATGTCGTGTGTCACAAATTCTCAGAGGTAGAAATTATCAGAAACATAGGCTGCATCAAACAAATATAGTGTAGATGGAGAGTCATCAGTTCTCAAAGACATAGCATCGTTAGTCGAAAACTTGAAAACGGAAAGGATGGTACAGATTTCCTACTACATAGGAATTGGACGACTAGACGATGTAAATTTATACTACAAAACTTTCTTTCGTCGACTTTATTGTCGGGAAAATAAACAAGACGAATAAGTCGACGAAGTACTTCCGTATCAAGTTTTTGCATTTCGTCAAGTTAGGTGTGGATCTTTCTAAGCTCGATGCCTAAGTGGCATTTTTCTGGCAAACAACGTGAGCTTGCAAGCTGGTCAAAGATACTATACTTATCGTTTTTGCGTTTTCTAGTCTTTGAACTACTATTATGTATCAGTTTGTTGAACTTTGATACATTACTTGCAGCATACCCTTGATGAGGAACTACTGGCAGTTGCCTACTAGATTCTTAAATCATTAAAATCAAAAGCATCATCTGTCAAGGCAACATATAATTTTTCAGGGCCAGACCCTGGTTACAATGGTGTGTCTGCTTTTTAAACCTGGATTTTGCATCTCGTTGACAATGGTAACTGATTCAAAACATCATGCACCTGTTCTGTTACTACTAAGGCCACCTGTTCTGTTACTTCTTCAGATTGAGTTGGGCTTTCTTTCCTTCTTCAGGTCTTTAGCATTTATGTCATGTCTCCATGCCTTTAAGGCATACGCATGTGGCCTCAGCCAGACCATAACATTTTGTAACCGAAGTCTCAACGTACAGGCGTACGTCGGACTTTGGGAAGCCCTTAACCTTGCATTTTGGGAGTCGTGTCCTTCGCCATTCCCCTCATTAATGTACATTTCCATGCTGCTGGTTCACCCTCTGTCAAACGCCTTTACAATGAACTCTTACGAAATGTGGCATCAGCCATCATCACATTGTAGTCAAAAGCCTTCTCAAGTTGCCATTTTTTGTAAGAAAAGCAAGCTAAAATTGTAGTAAAAAAGCTCATTAATGCAAGGATACAACTAGTAGCACCGAGTCAAGTCATTGTAGCCACCAGCTGTTTCAATTGATGGTTTAATGTCGTCTTACTTGTGATAATGACGCCTTCCACAATTTGCATTTCCCCCAAATGAATCAGTTTCAGTATCCAAACAAATCACGGGTTTGCTTCTAAAAGTCCATAGGGGGACTGTTTGATTAGATGATTCCCCAATTTCAAGAAGTATATGCACATAGTACACCCGAGAAAAATTAAACCAAATGAAGAAGAGAATATTAACTCCCTTAATATTACAACAGTGCAACACAAGCAATAGCAAAGTTTAATCCTGCCATCCCTAAGTACATATCTTTGGCAGTATGCTCAATCATCACAGAACTAAAAATAAGATACAAGAATATGTAACTCACGGTTCAATAGAGACCTAAGTTTTCAGGCAAATCGAATTCCAGTCCAAAGAAATTTTTTTAAGGAAATACGGAGCAACATACGAGACTAGCAACAAAAACTCTCATTAAATGAAAGCCAAGAGGGGGGAATGCTAATGTCCAACTGTTTCAGTTCTCATCTTTTTGCCCCTTTCTTCCTCCACTCAGTGCGACCCCTATTTATTTCAAGTCCATCACCAGATAACCTTAGTAAATGCAGAAACTGGCAGGATTCACCCCCATCTTGTTTAGATGTGGGTGAACCATTTGTTGCCTTAATTGCAGCATCTTCTTCCAGCTCAGGGCTTGTGAGGGAATCAACTACATCATTATGCTGGCATTCACGCCGATAATCCAGGGTGATAGATTCTAGTTCATAGTCGTCAAGGACTTCTTGAGGCATACTCTGCGAGCAACAAGTATTCAATCAATGAGATTTGTTGCACTGTTGACGAGGTTGCACCCACGTAAGCAATCAGAACCACAATCATTCAGAAAAACAACGCCATTGAAGACATCATAACTGTGATAATAAGGAATAGCATTTCTGTTTTAAACTTTCACTTATTAACCAGTTTCCTAAAAACAATATTTTTAATCACACTTGAGGATGTTAGCTAATAAATTGAGGACAATGTACAGGTCAATGAGAATACATATAATCATACAAGGTCACTGTGTTAAGATGTAAAATTCCAGATAGGCACACTAACCTCGAGAACCCAACCAATATAAGTGACATTATTCACATGCTGGTTCATGTCCAGATCTGCTCTCCGCGGCTGTTGATGAATAACACAAGCATTTGAGACGTGAAAGCAGAACTTTGTAATATTCATTTGAAGTAAGAGATACTCACCACCAGCCCAACTTTGGAATACTGGGCAGGATCTTCCAGCTTTGCAATTTTTTTCAAACTGGCATTATTCTCCTCGGGAAAAGCTAATCTAAATTCAGATAAATGTAAGGAACATTCGTCAAACCTTGACTGAAAACAATTCTTCGATAGCTACAGTATTATCCAGAAGAATTCTAGCTAGTCAACATTTAGAACCTTCTCTAAACACAATACAGAAAAGCATATGCTACGGTGATACTACAGTTCTGCACCAGTAAAGAAGACTAATGAAGCCAGCGTCTCACCTAAGCTTTGTTGGGCAGAAAACTAGATACTCATCACGGACCTCATCTGTCACTTTTTGAAGTCGTCTTGTGTCTTGGTTCATCATGACCCACTTGCTGCAATAGAAAGTCAAGTACCGCATTTCAGTTGCTTAATGAGTATGAAATGCAGAAGCTTTTCTTCTAACATGTGATGTGTGATAGGAATCTTACACAACTATTGTGAAACAATTAAAAAACACACAACAATATCTGTATACGGGAAAATATAACATGTCTGCAATGCCAAGTTCCAAAACACCAACTGTTTTACTTGCTATCAGAATTATAAAATCATCACCTTGTGGCTCTGCCAATGACTTCACCATTGGCATAATCTTTTAGTATCCAGTCACGTCTCGTACCAATTCTTCCTTCACTTTGGCACCATGTCTCTATTTCAACTACATCACTCCTGCCATGCAGATTACAGATATAAGAAATGTGCATAAAACTGATACCACTAGTTAGACAGGTGAACAATATGATTTCAGAAAGAACTTAATTACTACCAAGCAGGATATTTGTAAATCTCAATGTGCATCCGAGCAGTCACCCATATCAGATGCATTTTTCTCATGGTAAGAGTAGTCGCAAACCCATCGGTTGAAAAGCCAACACTTTGAGCATGGTTGCATCCTACTTCCTGGAGAACACATATCAAAGTAGTTAATTACAGAAAGCAAATTTTTGATCACAAAAGGTAAAGGAAAAACTATATTCAGAGAATCAAGATTGAAAATGTTTGCCAACAAATTTCATTTGCAGTTTACAAACAGTAAATAATTGACCATATCGAGCTAAGTAGCTAACTACAGTTGCATAACTCGAAATATCCCTCACTAGTGGAAATTTTCTCGTGATCAGAAAACTAATCCGCAAGGTTAAAATCTGAGGCAGGATGACTAGACCAAACAGGGAGGAAAAACAAAAAGTGCCAACGGAATGGATTTTTTTTAAAAAAAATCTCCAACCAACAATACCAACTCATTGACTTGTTAATTCACGGGAAATCATTAAGTCATAGAACAAATGCTTCATATCCCTTGTTTAAGGGGTATTAAGACTCCTCCCATCACGCACGCAATCAACAGGAAATATCTAGAAATATAATTAATGGAAACATAGAAGGGCAGAGTCCAAAAAGTCAAGTGGTAGCAAGAACATTTGTTGGGACAAAGATTCCAGATCAATCAACTGATCCCTCGCAAAGAAGTCGTGAGAAATGAACGAGAAACGATTACTGACCAATCTCCCGTAAAGACACAGTATAAAATTAGCAAGATTTTCAGCATTCTCCGTGCATAAACCGCATGCATTGGCGAATATACAGCTAAAAGTTCATAAAAAGCATCAAATCTGTATCACCAAATAGCACCGAAAATGCACAAAAAAAGGGGGAGATTACCTGCAACAGATTTGCAATGGTCTCAACGGTGGCGGTTTTGTTAATCCCGACCTCATAGCACCGTACAATAAATTTCTCCTTATAAGACAACCCATCCTCCGTCAAGCTCCCGAGTCGGAGCCGGTCAGCAAGGCTGGGCTCGAATCCGGCTTGCTTAGTATTCGGCTCGCCAGTTGCCACGGCCAGAACAGGCCACTTGTGGGCCGTCCCGGAGGACGGAAGACCCAGGTTCCGGCCCTGCTGATTCGCGAAATTGAAGAATCTCGGGTGGCATTGACCAATTAGGGAGGAAGCTCCGGCGGCTTGATTGTTGTGGTCGGTGATGGCATTGCATACCGAGAACGCACCTCTTGACAACATTTTGCCGCAATTGAACGCCGACCCGGTTCCCAAACTAATCCCTTTAGCTCAAAAATCCTAGAAAAACTGCATGCCACAGAATCGAAGAGGCCGAGAAGAAAAAGAAGAAGAGCTACTGTGTGTGTGTGTGTGTGCGTGTTTTGTGAAGTGAAACTAGTTTTGTGATTCTGGTTCGGTTCTGAGTCTCTGTGTTTTCTTTTTGTGTTTGTCAGAAAATGGTTTTTAATTCGATGGGACCTAAGCAGTAAGCAAGCAAAAGCCAAAAGGGGAAGTGAAATTTGGGTATGGATCGGTCTCGTCTTTTTTGCTCTTTTTAATTCTGTGTTTGAGATTTCATTTTCGTCGGAGACTCCAAGAAAATCTGAGAAAGGCAAATTGTCAACATGGCTGCGTTTTTATGGATGGAGCAACAAATGTGCTTTTTGAATTTGATGATTTGGTCTAATCTTTGTGTGGGCTTTTTTGCACTGTATTTCTGGATTTTATCTGTTCAGAGCTAGCCCAACTATTAATATTGAGCTACTTTGCATCCCTCTACAATGTTGACTTTTGAGATCCTTGGAAAAGCATGCATATGTTGATTTTACGGATCCTTGGGCTCACCGCATCCTGCCAGAAACCCCTAATGTGGAACAATCCTATACCAATAACCTAAGCAGGAAACTAGGAATCAAGCTAGTCGATGATTTGGGAAAGTCCTTGGGAATTCGCATCATCCACAGAAAGATTGAGAAGAGCAAGTACCAACCAATGTTTTGCAAAGTCAAACAAAGGACGAGCCATTGGAGTCGAAAGAAAATCAGCATGGTCGGCCGCCATACACTGAGCAAGTCTGTTCTGGCGACACTCCTTATCTACATAATGCAAACACAAGTCATACCGAAAGGAGTAAGTGACGAAATTGACAAAACTAGAAGAGATTTCATTTGGAGTTCCATCCCAGGAGAAAGAAAGCTAAATCTAGTCAGTTGGAGCTCAATTTGTCAGCCAAAATCAAGAGGAGGGCTTGGCATCCGAAAACTCAAAGATGTCAACAAAACATTCCTACTCAAACTAGCACGGGACATAATCTCAGGTAGACAATGCTTATGGACATCCATCTTTAAGGTAAAATACAATTCAACCATCATCTCATCTTCAACACAGCACAGAAGGAAAAATGGTTCTCACCTGTGGAAGCAGCTGGCACAAGTCTGGTCAGCAGCAATTCACGGTACTAAATGGCTAATCGGCAATGGGAAAACAACTCGTTTTTTGGGAAGATATATGGACCAACATGGATAAACCGCTTAAAAATTACGCAACCAAGCCCATCCCAGTAGAAGACCTGCACAAAACCGTAAGCCAATATATCAATCCCCAAAGCAATTGGAATTGGGAGGCAATCAAACAACTCACTACCACAGAAATCCAAAGGAAGATCCTATCAATACCACCACCAGAACCACATTTTGGACCAGACAACATATGGAGATGGATAGAGTCTGGAAACTTCACTACAGCCTCCGCATACCAAAAACTCAATGAAGAAAAATGGGATGAAGAAGACCAACATTGGAACAAAATCTGGAAATGGCAAGGCCCAAAAAGAGTGAAAACTTTCCTCTGGAAACTATCAAGGGGAGTTTTACTGACCAATGCAGAAAGGAGGAGAAGACATATGACAGACGACAGCAACTGTACATTCTGTGGAAAAGAAGAAACATTCCTACACCTTTTCAGAGACTGCCCCAAATCCATGCAATTATGTAACAACATAAGGGAGAATCTTGGCACCCTTTTCTGGACTCGACAAAACTGGAAGACATGGATTTACACTAATCTATCATCTTCTGTTTTGCAGGAAGGAATTACCTGGTCAATTTGGTTCGCCACATCATGTTGGAAACTTAGGAGTTTCAGAAATGAAGAGGTATTCACAGAGAGATACACCAATTCGACAGGAATCACGGTTTCAATCAAGGCGGCAGTAGCAGAGATCAATAGATCCAACAAGCTTCTGAAGCCCAAACCGTCATTTTCACCGTCGTCCCCGACGGAAATGGAACACCTCTGGAAACCGCCGCCCTACCAATGGATCCGCCTCAACACGGATGGATCGAGAATACCGTCGCTCCCCAAATCAGCAGCTGGAGGAGTCTTCATGAATCACGATGGCGACTGGTTAATGGGTTTTACAGCTAACATCAGCGATTGTTCAACTCTAGAAGCAGAACTCTGGGGAGCTCTCCATGGGCTAAACATAGCTTGGCAATTGACAGTTGATATACTGCACATTGATCGCCGAGGAAACAAAGTAGCAGATAGCTTAGCTAAAATGGGCCATACAGCACCGGAAGGGGTTCATATTTTGGCAACACGCCCTTCCAAAGTAATAGCAGAACTAAGTTTTGACACTCCTAACCCAGGAGGCCTTTTGTAATCAAAGTTTAAAAGCTTCCCCTGTATGTAAAAAAAAAATGTTGAAAGATACTCATTAAACACAAATTTCTAAACTCAAGATGGATTATTTTTCTAATAAGTGAAGAATTAATTCAAGAAATGGTCACTTTGATGTAATATATTTTCTCCATCTCAAAATATATAAAGTTTTATTTGTTAAAATATTTTAATGTTCTCCATCTTTTTTAAAAAAATATTAATTCACATAGTTAATTTTACTGTTTTGAGATTTCACTTTTAGTATAATTAACAAAAAGAAGGGAGCCCAATTGGCAACATGGCTGATTTTACGGATCAACTTGATCTGGTGGGGAACCGGTGATTCGTTAAGCTTGGTGTGGACTTTAGCACAAAGGCAGTGTAATCTATTTATTTGTTCACAGATAGCCCAATTGTTTACCAGTGAGCTTTAATAATGGTTCATACTAGTATTTTTTTAGAAACCACCGACTAGTGTTTTCAAAATACGTAAGGATCTGGGAAGAGAACATCATTGTCGCCGTGCAGCTTTTTACTCGTATACATATCTGGTTTTTTTTCATGATTCATGCAAATCAGACGGTTAGGTGTTATCCAGTTCTTTGTACACTCAGCAATAAAAAATCTAACTTTTAATCTTCCGATCAAACATCTTTAGGTTCCGTTTGGTTAGATTGAATTGCAATTGAATTGGAATTACAATAATATTAAATTGGAAATGAGATATTAATATTGTAATTCAATCTCAATTCCTTTGTTTGGGAGATCTTGAAAATTTATTAGAATTAAGATTCTAATTCCAATTCTTGCGTTTGGGCGCATAAAAATTTGGATACTTTAGAATTAAAATTAATTTGTTATTGTATAACTAATACTAGTACAATTTATATTTTTTGTCAAAAACTAAAAAAAAAAAACTTAATTTATTATAGATATGTATAACACAAAAAAATAAATAAATTCATTATGTAATGTATAGTTGACTACTTTGTGGTTGTTTAACTAATACAATTTTTATTTTTTTTTTGTTAAAACAAATTATTATTTTCAATTAATTTGCTATATCAATTTTGTAATTTATTATGTACACACATTTTTGTTAGAAACAAAAAAAATATTATTACGTATAAGAATTATTAATATGATACTTAAAATTCTCAGTTAATACACAAACAACTAACACGTAAAACATCCTTGTTTTCCTCTCTTTTTATTATTTTTCAAAATTTTTAATTTCTGATGTTTTGATTGATATCAAAATTAAAAAAAAATTATTATATAACATTTTAAATTCAGTTTATGAATATTGAGGTTCATTTATACATAGATTAACATTAGTATATAATATATGCTTAATTTTTTTATTTTTAGTATATGATTATATATGAAATAATAGATACTTAAAACTCAACTTACATAATTTTTGGTGAAAAGATTCCATGAATAGTTTAATATATATATATTTATGTATTATAATATAGGTGTATATATGGAACAATTTTTATAAAAAAAATTGAAAATGCTATGTTGTTTACTATCTCATCATATATTAAAAATTTTAACCCAAAACTAAAATATTTAGTTATTAATTTTTTTCGGGTACAACTATACTTTTGATTTTTTTGTAAAAAAAAGAATATTAATTTTAGATTGATTTCGTTGATAATTATTAAATTGATATATATGAAATAATAATAATAATAATGAGACAAACAGCCCAACAAAAAAAAGAAGAAAAAAATAAAAGAAAAATACCAGGAAGCGCTCAAAGCAAAAAAAAAAAAAAAGAAAAGAAAAAAGCAGCGCTGAAAAAATAAAGAAAAATATAAAAAAAGGCCAAAATGCAAAAATTGATAGAGCGACCCGTTTAGGTTATAACCCGGAAACAACCCGGTTATGACCCGCGTGTTTTAAGTCTCTTGAATTTGAATTCCAATTATTTGCTCCCACAAAAGAATTGAAAATAAAGAATTGAACCCCATCTTGAATATTAATTCCAATTCTTGGACCTCTATTTTTAGCAACTAAACACAAGAATTAGAATTAGAGAGCTCCAATTCCATTCTTGGTCCCAATTCAATGCAACCAAACAGAGCCTTAATTTTCCAACTCGATTCCTAAGCACATCGAGCTACTTTGTGCCCTCCATTACAATAAATTGTTATAATAGCTTAGGTATTTCTTGTATACAAAATTGTAATACGTACCTAAGGTGGTGTTGTGAGATTACCTTATACTCCTAGCCCACATTGAGTTAATGAATAACTAATCAGTCTCTAAATTACTTGACAATAACAAATTATCTTATCCTATCTAATCTAGGTTGATTTTTGAGATGTTCAATTTGTTTATCACCTTAGTCAGTTGCCTTCAAAGGTTTGTAATTTTTTGATTTAATATTATATTACTCTCACTGTTAAAATATAGTTTATATTAAGTTTTCAAATTTGTAAGCAACATGAAAGCTTTCCCTTGATATAAAGCCAGACCAGGCATCTGCTACCACGTCCTCAAAGGAACGAGTAATTTTCTTAATGTTCATGTTTGTTTCTTCGTCGGAGATTTTCAGGTTTTGAGATTATTGATCCAAGACAAGTCATGGGTGCCTAAAGATAAATAATGGAGAGGAATCCAGAATTTCGGTTTGACTTTGGGTTAAGACAGGTAATAGATCCCATTCAGTGTAAATTTGATTCACGAGTTAAATATATGTGCTTGTAATTAAATTGATATCATCGCTGACTTTTTTTTTTTTTTTTTCCCATCACCAAAATTAAACTCGTCCACAGTGTACAATAAGCGATGGCATAGCCGAGGATTGCACCAGTTTGCTTCCGGATGAGTTTGTCGTTTCTTGCCATCCAAATAAGCCGCCAGAACAAGTGTTTTATCAAAAAGATGGATGAATTTATGGACTTTTGTTCCCCGGCTCAACTTTGATGCTTCCGCTTCATTCATCAGGGCGGCAGATGAAGTGTGCAAAGCATATGAAGAGGACCGCGCCAACCACCGAGCTGAATGTCAGGAGATGAATGTGATGCATTGCATGGCTATTGGGAGAGAGAGACTTAATTTTATTAAGTGGACAAACCAATCGCTGCAATCCCACCAAGCTTTGGTGTTGGATGGATTCAGGGTTTGTTGTGATTTGGACGTTTCCTTTCAGGCACAGATTGACAATTGGGTTCATGCCTTTTCTAGGGGGGTACGGTATCCAATCTATAACTGAACCTCGAACACAATGCGGCGCTGACAAGAGAAGTCACATCTGATTATACTTTTCCTTCTCCTGTTGTTGTTGTTGGCCTTAAGTGTTGGAATCTGCAACCCCTAAAATCATTGTCTCTGAAAAAAAGTTAATGTTTCGGGGAAAGTTCTTGAGTTCTTCTTGCAGAGTTGTAAGTTTCTTGAATGCCTGGTAGTGCACTTTTCTGAAGGTTTGATTAATTTGGAAGTTTCTGGTTCATCTCTTGCCCTGAAACACCTGCAAATCTGTGATTGTGACAGAGTGCAATCTCTCGTTGTACGTAATGCCATCAATCTTTTATCGATTAAGGTTACCAAGCCAGAGGTATTAGCACTGCTCGAGAGTGTTCCGTTGCTTATTGAGTTTCATGTCCGCGGCAATCTAGAGATCCTCGGGGATGTTATGTTGCGGTGTTCAAGGTACCTGTCTAAACTGGAGGTTCTAACCTTGCATTTTAGATTGAAATATAAAGCACAAGTGACTCCTGCGGATGTTCTTAAGCTGGAAGAGAAATTCAGGAAACTTGGGTTGTTGACTGGGCTGAGGAGATTAATCCTGGTATTACGAGAGCCGGGTTTGTTCGGTGTTTCGCTGATAAGGGCGTCACCCAACTTGGAGGAGTTAGTAGTGAAGCGGGAATGGGAAACGGATACTGCAGAATTGGAGGACAGCAGATGAATGTTGAAGTATTTAAGGTTGTTCGCTCACCATTATCATCTCAAAGTGATAAGAGTTAATTTGCTGGATACCGGGGTACTGCAACTGAATTGAAACTTCTCAAAAATTTCATCAGGAGTGGAGTTAACCTGGAGAACATCATAATTGATCCTCGCGGACAATGTTGCTGGCAATGCCAATGGGCCGATTATTTATATCGCAATATGTGGCACATTGAGGAGGAAAATGATTCCAGGTCGCATGCCCAGCGAGAAGTTGTGGGATTTATACCTTCTCATGTTAGATTGACCATTTCCCTTCTCATGTTAGATTGACCATTCTTTAGCTACTGATGGACAAAGAAGTAGAGCATGAGTCCATGTATTTTATTTACTCTTTGATTTTTTGAACCACATAACTTATAGTGCGATGATTATCTCATTTACATAGATGCAAATAACAAGTGAGTTTGTTAGGGTCAATGCTGGTTTAACTTGTGGAATCCGGGAGTTGCTAAAGCGAGAGTGGGTAACGTAATTGGGCTCAAGCATGCATGCATTTCGGTAGGCGAATTTCATAAGGGATTATCTAGCTTCCTTAGTAGATTTAGGTCCGGTGTGTGTCCGATGATTGGAAACACCACCATCGTAAGTAAAACCGTGATTAGAGTATAATGTAATAAAGGTATTGTGTTCTCAAAATGTCTTCATTGAAATTAAGTATGAAACCTCTCTTATTGTAATTTTTTTAAAAAATGAAATGCCATCAATTTCTCAACACGAAAAAGATGAAGAAAACTTCATCAACCTTCTTTAAAATACCGTAAATTTTTTCCTCCTCCTTCCCATCTTGGCTTAAATGGCTGCTGGTTCTTTGTTTCTATAGTCTTCGGGCATATATAGCTCGATTAGAGAGTAAAATATTAGTAATCTTATGGCAAATGTTGATAGCAATTTCCTCATAATTAGTAATGAAGTTGAAGTTAAATTAACAAGGTAAAAAGAACTACTACAAGATAACACAAAAATATTTTTTTTCTCTTCATTAATATTTCAGAGCTGAAGACTTCATTTATAAAAAAATGAAGGAAATGTAACTATATATTGACGAAATAACTAACTCATACAGAAAAAAGATATGCTAATCGAATTTTAATATTGTAGTTCAAACATGAGGAAGGTATATAATAAATTAACTAAGAAGAAAAATTGGATTAATTCCACCACTGGTTGGGACTGAGGTTCATCAACCACCTCTTCCACTGTGAGAGCTCATCATTATGAATGGATACATCTCCATTCTTCTGCGCTGGAGGATCTGCAGCAACAAAATTAATTCGTCACAAGTCCATCTTAATTCCCAAACAATTGATCATAAAACTATCTGATGACTGATGTTATTTTTATTACTATTATGTTCTTTTCATACTTTGTTCTGGAGCACCAACAGCTACCGCATCATTAATCTCTAGGTTTGCATTTTCAGTGAAGCGGAAGATATCATTCAAAACGAAATAATTAGAACCATCGGTATCATCTCGTGGAGAAAGGATAAAAGTTTGAAAAAAATGCCGGAATTGGTTTATGTTGGCTTTCCCAGCAGTCAAATAACCAGTCACAAGGACCAGCAGTAATCCACCATTGGATGACTCCCGAGTGTCAACTGATTTTATCTCGGCTTTGAAATCACCACTGTTTAGCGACTTTATCTTTTCATTTATAGCCTGTATTAACATCCCATACATACGACCATCCATTTGTGCCAAAGAATTGACAAGAAAAAACAAAAATAAACAGTGAGAAAGGAGTGAAGTAGTGAACTAAAGAGATAAAAAATATAAAAACAAAAAAAAAAGAAGCAAAAAAAAACCCAACACATACATCTTGAGCAGACTTGGTCGGAACTGATGATGCCATCTCTCTGATAGATTGGTCCCTACGAAACCCCTAGAGAAGATGTTAGCAAAGAGAGAGAGAGAGAGACAGAGAGTTAACAAAGCTCACCTGAATTTTAATTCGAATCGTTTTAATCTGGTAAAATGAAAAAAAATGAGCAAGAGCTTGTTTTCTGTATATCTTATTTTTAATTTGTAATATTCTTCACCTATATAGAGTCTCCCTCCTCTGGAGCGGCAGCTCGGGTTTTGGCTTCTTTTTTTTTTGTCTGAATCGATAATCATATATAGAGAAAACATCCAAAAAAGAAGATGAGCTAATTACACCGAGATATTACAATCCGTCTTAAACGACAAGTCTAACCACAATGGGGCTCTTAGATCCCAACTTTGTGTATAATTGTTAGACAAGGCTAATCTGGCTAGATTGTGACTACTAGAATTCCACTGTTTTTTAATGAATACAAATTTACAATATTCAAAATCTAGTTTTACTAAAAAGATGCCGTCAACTATGGCGCTTACATCTGAAACAGGGATAGTTTTTCCTTGCAACCAAGTTACCATAGTTTTCTCATCTATTTGGATTTCCACTTTTTGAATTCTTCTTCTCTGAGCTTCCATCATAGCCATTCTGACTGCTATCAGTTCTGCTGCCAGATAGTTCTGCACAAAATCAACTTAATCTGCCACAGCTACCAAAACTTCTCCATTTTCCTTTCGAGCACAATAACCCACTCCAGCCCTGCAATTTCCTTTCGCCATCTCTGCACTAACGTTTATTCTGATGCAGCTCGGGTTTTGTTGCTGCTACTAATAGGAAGGTAGTGAAGCGGGGGATTTAAATTGTGCGCGTGTGTGACTGAACTAGTGAAGATGAAAAGAATAATGAAGCGGATTCTTTTCTATTTTTTTCTCCTTTTTAGAGAAGTGGTGAATATCGATCATTACTATCAATTACTGATTTTTCCCTCTCTCTTAATGTCCAAATCAAAGGAATTTATTCCCCATCCATTTTCAGTCCTTCATCGGTCCATTAATTTTTCTAAAAGAAGAAATTATGAATAGATTAATTACTTTTTTTGGTACTACAATTACAGTTTTTATTAGTACCTTCTTTGTTCCGATATACTAATCAATTTTATTGTATTGTACTCGTTCCTTTTCAATTCAATAAATACAATTTTTTTGAACATTTAAAAAATTTGTTCCTCTTCAAATATTAAATTAAATTTTAGTTATTCTTTTTTTGGTAACATCGGGAATCCTATCGGAGATGGATAAACCCACGCCCACTACAAGAGTTTTCAAGTCCGGTAGGTGTCAATAGGCAAAGTGAGAACCACCCTTAATCTAAGAGGAGGTCATGAGTTCAATCCCTCACCTTTGTTGGAATGAGGGATTGAACTCATGACCAGAGGCGAAACCACCTTAGGGCCTGGGGAGTCTCGAGACCCCCCGGCCGACCGGAGAAACCCATAGGAGTACCTCCAGTCAAAGCCTAGGTGGTTTCGTTTTGCTAACTCAGCCCCCCTCCCCCCTCTTCCGGATATTGGAGAGAGGAGGGGTTTGAGGAAGACAAAATCCAAGCACTTAAGGGTTTGGTTATGATAGTAATTGAAATTTTCCGGCGGCGGTGATAGACAATCTAACTGCAGCATTTATTGTCAAGCAAGAAGAAGATGTCATGAGAATTTGGAGTTCTAAAATTGCAAACTTAATCCCTAATGTTTAAAAATATTATATAAAGTTCCTCATGTCGCTTGAAAATTTAAACTTTTGGCGTTTTAATTTTCAAAAAAACTGTTAAATTTACCCCAGATGAAGCATTTTGGGATTATGCAAATAAATTTTGTGTATTTTTTGTTACTGTTTTCAAAACGAATTTATCTAAATTTCTTATGTTATCATTAAATGGTTACCTACGAGTAAAATGACAGCATACAACATAAGTTTAAAGTTAAAAAGAAAATTTAGAGTTAACATTTTTTCCTAATTATTATATAGTAATATATAAATGATTTATCTATATATATATATATATATATATATCTATTCATGAAACGTATATAAGTTTTTTCTTCACTTGCGTCTAATGGACAGTAGCCCCCCCTCCCCCAATTACTAGAAGCTAGTTCCGCCACTGCTCATGATCTCCTCTTAGATCAGGGTGGTTTTACTACTGAACCAACTTCTAATTCGCAAATTTTATTTATTCATCCTCTATTACATATACCCTTAAAATTTTTACAAATTAAAAATATTTAATTAATTTTAATTATTATTTTCGTTGAATACCAAGTAATCTACTAGTCATTAAAAGTAGTACTCCCTCCGGTCCTTAATATAAGACATTTTGATTTGATTACCAAGTAATCTTAAAAATATTTTATAACAATCAAGAGAACACGACGAATTTGAAAATATATTTTTAAGATTTTTTCGTCAATTAAAAATGCATATTAGGTGAAACCTATGAAACATCAAAATGCTTTATATTAAAGACCGGAGGGAATATATCATATATCTTACTTAAAAAAATTAATCACATAAGCTGTATCGTTCATTTTTTCTTAATTTTTATTTATAATCAAATGGGTCTATTTAATTGAAATGAAGAGAGTACTATTTTGTTAAGCAAACATCACTTTGAAATGGAATGAAGAGATATATTATTTTAGAGTTTTTATCTCAGAAGAATATGTTACCCTTATTATCTTAAAATCTTGGTCTTGCCATTGTGAGAGTAATAGGAATATGAATTGCTCTCATTTTCCCCTTCTACATTGTTGTTTGTGACACTTCGTTTTTTATAGAATTATATTTTAGATTTTTAGGAATTAATTTAGAGAATTTGAGCGAAAGGAACATTTTTCTTCTTCAAAAACCACTAACGTGGCCCCTTATTTATTTACAAGTTTGTGGGAAAAGCCCATCCTCATATAAGAACAGATATTCCTAATGTATTCCGAGAAATGCCTATGTTTAATCTAACCATAAGGCTACTGGAAATTGAACATGATGAGTACCCGAAGTGCTAGCTAGCTAGCAAGTGCCCTTATTACTGGGTAATCGATTTGTTTCGTGCTTGAGACGTGAAAAATACGACACGCTAAGACGGTGAGAATTGGAGAGGAAAAGAAGACTGGGAGGAAACAGATTTCAAAATTTTTGTATAATACATATTCAAAACTGACGAGTTTACAAACTTTTCCCCTTCATGTTAATGCATATAGTCGATCACCCACTGGAAAATTGAGGAATTACCGGCAATTACAAGGCATAAACATCAACGCAAAATTAGGCATTGTAATGTGGTCTAATCCACTTCCCTTTTCTGAAACGCAATTAAGCGCTTCCCAACAATTCTTATAAATTTTATTTTATTTTCAAGAAAAAGATAATAGTACTCCTAATATTGTTTAAACGGTTAGTTACACTAAAATTTCTGCAATATGGTTATGATTTTGAGACTATACAATAAAGTAAACCCTGTTCTTCTAACGGGTCATGTACAGTCTGGTCAACGATACAATAAAGTAAACCCTATTAAATTACATTAGACGCATTGTATAAGATTTGGATTCATTATTAATCTCTTCTCATTGGGAGGAAACAGAAAAAATCGGTGTGGGAATAAAACATAAAGGTGGCGAAGAACATGCCACGAAGTGTCACGTACTCGCATTGTGCTTTTTTTTTTTTGGTTTTCTGTTTTACTACGTTCAAGCTCATTGAAGTATGATACGTATTTTAACTTCGCATACATATTATTAGGGACATGTCCTATTATTAGTATTAATGACAATCATTTATTTTATTGGGACTGGTTAAAAATAACTTATATATATTATATTTAAGTATTTTTAAACGGTTTGAAAGATATCTATTTTGTGAGGTGATTTTTATGAATAGAAAATCTCAACGATATCTTACGTACAGAAAAGGGGAATGCGGTTTAAAGTACGTTGACATTTTTTTTTATGATAAAGAGACTAATACATGTTATTCAAAGCATTATAGGAATACATTCATAAGTTAATTTTTCAATCATTATTGATTTTTTTAAAATTTTTGTACAGACCCAAATACAACTGGTAAAAAGATCTAGAAACTAGTAGTAAAAGATATATACTGTAAAAGACGATAAACCAAAGATGGCCACGTGAACGGTGACTCTAATCTCGGTCATAGAATTTGATTAGTTTAATTAAATCCGTGATTAGCGTACCGAGAGAAAACGTGGCCTCAAAGACGTGGGGAACACTATCGAAAGCAGAAGCTATAGCGTAATGTGACATCGGAATAAATTAATCTTTGATTAAGGTGAGTTCAGAATACGTGGTGTCCTCTCCATTTGCCCTGGAATTCAACATGGAAGGTAAAAATATGAACGGGACTACGGGAGACAGAGAAAATCATGGCAGCTAGAAAGATGTAGTATTTGTAACATGTGAAACTAGTGATTATTTATTTGGTGTTTGAGGTGATGGATGAGCTTTTCAATCCACTTCTAGCGGCAACCTTTCCTAATTTAATTCGAATAGAAAAAAGAGTTCCATATTCAAATACTTATTCCACGAATCACAGTAATTATTATTAGTATTTTCTTCTCAAATATACGAGTTATATATATATATATATCATGATATTACTTTAATATAATAAATATAATTTTTATTTTGAAATGGATGAGTTATATTATATCTTTCGGGTTTTAGTAGAAAATAAAATAATAAGTAGTCACATACTTTAACATAAGACTAGTAGTTGACAAGGTGAAAGAAAAGTACTCCATGATGTTTTTAACTTAAAATAGTTGGAATATAGGTCAACCATTTATATTATGTGTCCTCCATCTCGTGCAATGCGCTAAAATTAAGTGTTAATATTCGGTAAAAGAAAACTAAATTAATGTTTTTATGGCTTGTAGCTAGCCTAGCTGGTTAGCTGTGATTTAATTAGCTGTGTTCTTGACTTATGAAGGTTTCTTTTCCCTTTTACAAAAAATTTAATGGTACGGCATATGCAAATTTGTTAACTGTTATGAGGTTTTAGATTATAAATTTTGAAATTCTAATTAAGTACATTACAGATCGAATATTACACATTGAGTTGTCAAGAGTATAGTCAAATAATGCACTACTACTGTTGTTGGGCAAGTCCATCATCTATCTGCAGGGGTTTCATTCTTTCCCATAAGACATAAGTAACCATCTCCGCAATACTTTTTTACTTTAGTTTTAATAAGCATAAGTAAAAAAGAAGGAGTATAAAAATTAAAACATTCTTACAAGTCACAGCAATATTATCTTCATATGATCAAATTCAATAGGTCAATGTTATGTCTTTTTTTCTTATCAGAAAAAAAAAAAAAAAACCGAAAAGGATCGCAAAGTATTTACCTGACATCCGTTTACAAAGAATACATGATAAAATTTGCCAATTAATTTAGGACAAATTAGTCACCTTAATTTGGTCAAGTGTTCAAACCAGAAATCAACCGGGGGAGGGGGGAATTAATCACAAGCATAATGTGGTTTACTTTAAAGTTTAAAGCATCCATGAGTTCATACCCTGGAAATAGCTCATACAGTACTAGTTTATTTAATTCAACTAGTGTCATCATCAGTCAATAACCTCATATTTGTGGGGGTATTTAAGTCTACTTCCCACCCCAATAACCAACCTATATATATATATAAACCTTTGCAACTTAATTAGCTTCATTCATTATATATACAACAGAACTACTCTCCCACCATGGAAGTAATGCGGCAGACGACGACGGCGGAGGTTGCCGGCGATGGAAGTACTCTCACCACCGTCTCTTTTAATGAAACTACGACATCATCATCCGCCGGTGAAACAACCGAGGAGTTGGAGACTGGCTATGATCCGACTAGTGATAAGAAGGAAAACGGCGTTCAGTACTTCCACAAAAGTGAAGGTCAGTAATTAATATACATTCTGAAATGATTCTCTGGTTTTTTTTTTTTTTTTTAACGAATTGGGACAAAGTAAAATACACCTTTGGTTATATCATTGGAAGACCATCTTTATTTTTAGTTTCTTACAAATCTACATGATTTTAAACATAATATTAAGTTTAGGGAGAGCATACTTTGTATATACGCAAAGGTGTTTTCGCTGAACCCGCGTAGAAATTCCAGCGAACCGGGTTTTTGTTTTTTTAAAGAAAGAAATTGTTATAATATATACTTCTTCCTTCCGTATTTTAATTTGCCTTAAATTTCACATAATATATTTTTCGATTGAAAAAAAAACTCTGAAAAATACATCTTCACATTTATTGTATTCTCTTAATTATTAAAAAATATTTTTAAATTTTTTTCAATTAGCCAAAATTTAGAACAAATCAAAATATCGGACTGAAGAAAATATTTAATTTTTCTGATACAATAAAGAAGACAATTACCTAAGGTATTAAACTATTATAACAAGTTGGTAAGATATTTAACCATTATCAGTTATTCCCTCCATTTTGAAATATATGTCGTTTTAAGATTTAGGGCCCGTTTGATAAAACTTAATTTAGGTCTGACGTTTGAAATCTGAAGACTGAATCATAAGTACTAAACTGATTAAGTTTGTCGTGTTTGATAAAAATCAAAATCTAAACACTGAATAAAATGCCTGAAATCTGAAGTCTGAACACTGAAATTTAAAATATTTCAACTTATGAAACTATGATAATAAAAATAATAATATTATTATTAAATAATGTAATAAAAATATTTATTTTATTATGTTATTATTTTTTCAGTTAATAATAATACCATATTTTATCATTGTCAAAAAAATTTATATTTTATGGTAAATATATATTGATCATGGAATTTAATGGATTTTAATTTTTATATAAAAATAAATATTTTTTAAATAAAAAATAATTTACATAAATTTTAATTTAAAACTAGACATCATGATTAATAAAAGTATTTCAAGATAAAATATCAAAAGTATAAATATAAAAATAAATAAATAGAAAAAAAATCGTCTCAAGAATTCAGTTCAGACATAAGTGATTGACCTATCACTTATTTTTAGGCTCACATTTGTACTAGCATTTCAGACCCACTTAATTTATTAAGACATCCTACTTTGAGTTATCAAACGCACTTAAAATTTAAGTCCTTAATACATTAAGTTCTTAATCAATTAAGTTGTTATGATACTGTATTATCAAACAATGCTAATCAATTAAGTACTTAATTAATAAGTTTAAGTACTTAATTGATTTATCAAATAGGGCCTTAGTAAATTTTTTTAAATATATATCGTTTTCACAAATCGAGACATATTTGACTACTTTTTACTAATATTACACTTGAATTGGAAATGAAACAGTATTTATAATGAATTTCTGTTAGTTTGTGATGAATTTTATAGACCATAAATAAGGATGTTTTTGTATTTTAACTATATTAATTAATGTTTTCTTAGTTTTGATAATTTTTCTAGAAAGACATATAAAAAAAAAAAAAAGGGAATATCACCTAGAGTAGTTTGATCTAACAAATCAAACTTCTGTATTTTTAGCTTTTTAGATTTTTTTTTCCCTCTTCTTTACCCTCATATTAATTGGGAAGTTCGTTTCTTTTTCTCCGTCTGGGGAAGAGAGGGGGGACAGGTTTCAGGAATTTACTACTCCGGAGAGTGGAATCTAGATCCATTATCCATAATCCATACTCCGGGAACTACTAGAATTTATTACTCCGGTTTTAATGCGGATACTACTCTCTATTTATAGCATTCCCAACAACATTTTCTAGCACATACTATAATTTTGGAACGCCGTGCAATTTTTCTCACGTCAACTTATAACTGTAGCTCCTCCTATTTATACTTTTCTGTCCCGGGAAAAAAAATTTGTTAAATTAAAATTATATATTCCCCCATCCTAAAATTATTGTCTAATTTATATTTTGGAGTGAGCTATCCATATTTATTAGTCATCATCTCTTTTCCTTTCTTTTATTTTTTGAGGTTGATATTTTCTTTTTTGTTCTTTAGTTAATTTTGTTAGCCCGGATAAATTATGTATTTCAAAAACAACCACTTAAAAAGAAAATACTCCCTCCGTCCCATAATTATTGTTCACTTTGTCCAAAAAAATTTGTCCCAAAATTATTATCCAATTTGACTTTTTATGGACCAAGTTACACATTTGTCCTTAGTAAAAAACATTATCCATAAAATCTTAATGGTTAAACAATTACTTATATAGGGGTATATCCGGTTATTTAAGGTAAAATGTAGTTAAGTTTGACCAAAAATAAAATATTTCATTTTAGTAAAACTGGACAATAATTACGGGACGGAGGGAGTACTAAAATTCAAAACTTTTTATATGAGAAAATGCATTTACGTCTTCGATAGTTTATACAATGATGTTCTTTTTTCGTCCTCTTCATTATTTCTAGTCACAAAGTTAAAAATGTTGTCCTCATTTCGAACAAATTATGTTAAGAACAATTATCAAATACTAATTACTTTAGTTATGTTGTCCTCTTATTACGTTAATCACTGCACTTTGTTGGGGGAAAGATTTCTAGAATACCCGTTGGTTGACTCCGGGGTGGTCAATACTGGCCGGCTATACATATATATAATGAACGGTTGTTTGCTATTTGTACCTCACTAGCTGGCCAGGTGCCAATTTATCATTTTACCTACCACGCAACTGTGTACTCAATTTTCAGCTTGTTTATCGAACAAAAATAATATTATTGATTTTATGGGACGGCTAAATATCTATTCCAAAGGCCAGTAAGAGGTGTAAAACTAGGATGGCATGGTCTTTTTGTAACAAAAAAAAAAAAAATTCCTACACATCATTCACTAAAATTTAACACATGCATGGTCATGACGGGTTCATTCAACCATGGATTAGGTATTAGTAAAATAATTTTAAAAACGGGAAGCAATAATTAAATAAAAAATACGACAAATTTTATACGATGATTTAGAATGTATGGTAAAATTGTGGTATAACAGATTCTTAGCTCTATCCTTGACATAAAAGTAAACATTTATAGTTCGCACGTACATGCAGGTAGTGAGATCGAATGGTCTCAAATCAATGTGAAAGGGACGAATTTGGGTGCATCCAAAGGCAAAGGCATAGACATTCAACAAGGTAATCAAGACTGTCTGCAAGCCTTAATAACAATGGAAAACCTGGCACAAGTTGAAATTACAATGTGGTAAAAACTTCAACAGGGCCAACCAAGAAACAAACTGCAACTAATTATGAAGTGGAAGAAGAAAGTCACGACGATGAAGAAGTTGTTGAATTGGAATTCGAGACGGCGGTCGAGAGGATTCACACTCATGATGGCTATACTATGCACTGCCCTTACTGTAGAGGTCGAATCACAAAAGTGGTTCTTCGTCGAAAAGTACCTAAACCGAAGATTCCAGCGGCCACAAATATTCCAGATTCATCATCAGACCATGAAATACTTGGATGTGCATCATGCTTGAGCTTTTTTGTCTCTTGTGGTATATATACATATATGATATTAAAGAGACAAAGAATAATTTTACAAAAATAACCAACTAGCTAGGAATCCATCTTGCTAAGTATTTTGACTACTAGTTAAACTAATCTGTCAATATGATCAACCAGGCAATAAACTGAAGTTATTGAACCCTCTACGCCTTTTTGGAGCTGTCAGCCATGATGGTGATACACAAATTCCGCATGTTCCGAGGGAACCGAAACCAGATGTGATCGAGCCCCCATCCAGTCAAGATGATGTGCAAGCGGCCGTCAAATATGGTTTGATCAATATCTTATTTGTTGAATATACTAGCTAAGGCTGCTAAGCTAGTTAGGCCATTACTAAATTTTTACTGTTAAGTTTTACTCCAAAAAACATATATATGCAGGATGGAGATATAATCTATTTTGGTTCTTTGGAAATGGGAAAGACGAAGTCAATGCTATAAGGCCCCCACTGATTACACCACCAGGTGAGATCATATACTGAGAGCGGAGAGCCAATGTACATAATTATTTGGAAAAATTCATGCCATTAATTTGTGCAATTAATTGTACTCAGTAGAGTTTCTCTAATCACTAAACTGCCATTTCTATATACGATGTACAGAAGGTGAAATCAGAATTCCTGTTCATCAAGAAGAGACACCACCAATTGCAACCCAACCCGAAAACTATAGGTCTTTGGAGATAGTGAAAAGTATCGTATATGGAGGCTTAATGGAGTCAATAGTGAGCTTGAGCATCGTTTCATCATCAGCAGCTGCAAATGCTACAACATGTAAGTACTTTTCTACTTTCAAATTTTCAATTCAACAACTTCCTGGATCCCGTGTTAGGAAGAAAAAAAAAAATCATCCACAAACGTACTTCAAATTAATTAATGGTTGGTATCAGATATTTATCACTTAGGATGTTTATATATGGACTCGTCGATCACTTTGTCTGGTTAATTAATTATCGTCTTCCGCGTAACGCAGTGAACATTGTGGTTCTTGCACTCGCAAATTTGGTTGGTGGGCTCGTCATCCTTGCTCACAATGTAAGCATTCTGTCCTAAAATGATAGTCATGTTTTCGTAACTGCTTCAACTCAAATAACAGAAAAAGGCTAATTAGTTCGGGTTTTAATTCGCAGCTTAAGGACTTGAGATACGGAGAAAATGACCAAATCAGTGAAGAGAAATACAAGAAAGAACTTGGGAGGAAAGAGTATTTCCCTCTCCACGCAACAGTGGCTATATTGTCATACATTGTATTCGGCCTGGTTGCACCTTTGACGTACGGATTCACATTTCGGGAGACTAACGATAGAGACTTCAAAATGTTGGCTGCTGGAATTGCTTCTTTGGTATGCATATTCCTTCTCGGAATTGCCAAGGCATACACAAAAGGGCAACACAAGTTTTCGGCTTACTTCAAGACGGTGACGTACTACGTTACGTGTGCAGTGTTGGTCTCCGGAATCGCGTTCGCCATTGGTGAGTTGGCCAGGAAACTGGTTGAGAAGTACGGTTTGTTTGCCTGCCCATCCAGTCTTCGTTACGAACCCGCCGATTTACTACAACCAATTACCTGGGCTTCTTACTGATCATGCCAGATTAACTTTTAATTCCCGGTTTTTTTTTTTTTGTCTCCGTTGGAATTTCAGTTTGGTAATTAAATGGAGAATGGAGGCATCATGTGCATATTAAAGAAAGAGAAAATAAAAAATGTGTATATTCTCCAACTTTGGGCCGGAGGTTGGGGTTTCTTCCTTCAGTCCATTTTGAGTTTGTTGTCTTTGTAAATTTCGGCTATTTGGAGATTCGCTTTTCTTGAGAAATTCCAGTTTCTGATGAAGAAAAATAGGGGATGTTTATATTATCTAGTTTTTTTTTTTTTTTCTCTACTAAAAGGAGTATTGAGTTCCTTTTAATCAATCAGTTAAACGATTCGTTTGGATTTGGAGTCGAAATTTTGATACAAATAGAGCATTTACTTCAAACACTCCGTTGCATAAAACTATATGCCATCAAGTTGATTTTTTGTGATCGCTTAACCCGTTAATTAAGTCGATTAATTTCAATCGAACGGCGCTAATATAATTGACATTGTATAAAAAATTATGAAAAGATTTAAATCTTGTTTGAAAGTTTTCTTCTACTACCTCCTTTTCCTATTGATAAGATGGAGTTAACTAACTTTACAAAAACAAATAAAACTAATAAAATTTAATTTTTTGTCTCAAAACTTTTGTAAATTCTCCAAGTTATCCTTGATAACATTAATGAAGTGGTTAAATTAATTTTGAATTGGTTAGTTGTGGGGGTAAAGAGAGAAAAAAAAAGTCATTAAATGCTTTCTTGAAAAAATAAAACTTCTTATAAAAACTAATGAAAAGAATATGTCTAAAACCTCTTATAAATAGGGATGGAAGTAGTATTATACTACGTTCTCCATTTCAACTCAATAGGCTCAACTTTCTTTTTGGGATATTTTAAAACTTAGTCCTACTTGAGATAATTAATGAAGTTTTACTATAAAATCTCTAATATACTTTTTCCACTTTAACTGAAATTGAGAACATTTAATTAATTTTAACAACTACTCTCTCATATCAATTAATACATAACTAGTCATTAATAGATGTGCGGTAGGAATTTCATTTAAAATTAACCACATAAACTATATTATCCGCTTTTTCTTAATTCCATTTATATCTAAATAGGCCTATTGAATTGTAATGGGGGAAGTAATACCTAAGTTGGATATTTCTTAAAGCACTCTCTTCGGGAGAAAAATGACAAAGTGGGGAATTACTAGTCCAAAAATTTGAGAGATTAAACAATCTCTTTAACAAACCTCCACGAAATTTGAAAATTCATCTTAAAATATACAAATTACTTTGAAATTACGTCCCACCCAAAAAAAGAGCCGAAGAAATAAAATTGTACTACCTGCTAAAAAAAATAGTTTACATTAGATTTTTTTGTATAAATTTCTCAGACATATAGTAATAATATATAAAAATTGTAAGAATGTTAGACGGAGCAAAAGAAAAGTCACGATATACAATCAGCGCCGTTGTTTGTATTTCATTGATCAAATTATGACCCGATATATATATAAGAATACCTCAGGGCCTAGGTGCCCATTATTTTGGTTATCCATGACATGTGTACTGCAATTTGATTGACTACCAACGTTCCATTTGCGCAAGATCGCTTAAAAATACAGCTTGGCCTGAATATACATGATCTGAAATGATATACTCCAGCTATTTTCTTACTTTTTATTTGACCTCCACTTTAATTTTTTTCTTTTTCTTTTTTCCGAGGGCTATCATAATTCAAAATTTCGATAATGGCCCTTTAGTTCAGGAAAAATTATAGCGATCGCGATAGTGAACACCGTATGGAAAGAATATATAGGGAAAAATCATCAGTCCTTGTCAAGAAATTAAAGTCAACAATCATCCCCTTTTTTTTTAATACATCAAAAGACTCTCGAAGTTAACATATGAACAACAAGGTCCCTCTGTCTCCATATGATTGGTCTCAAATTTCTCAACTTCGCAATTCGCATGTAATCTAAGTTACAACCTGACGACCTGCCAATAATGAATCAATTAAAAACGGAAGAAGATATCTTATTAAAAACTAAAATAAATGGAAGAAGATCTGAATATTAGGATACGTCGATACGGACAGAAAAGCAGACCGCTCATACGGTCAGACCCAAACAACCTAAATATTACTGAGATTTCATATGTAGCTACCACCAAACCATGATGTCTCACGACCATCTGTACATCCACATTGGAAAATTTTGCTGTTGAAATGGAGGAATGCCACGTTCTCCTCATGATCTTACGAATCATTTGATTAGTTTAAATCTCTAATTGTTTGAACACTGAAAATAATCGCCCTATTGTAGGTGCAACAAACTTGACCCTCAACAGTCTTTAGATTAGCACTCGACAACTACATGGTATACCAGATATTACATTGTAATATATATATTTATATATATGTATGAGCTGTACACACGGATGCTTACTTGTAATATTTATTCCTTCGATTATTTATTCTAACTTTGTATTTTTGCGAGTTTTGAAACTCAAAATTAAAGGTTTGACGTAAATTTATTGTGCAAGCTACAAACCTCAATCTATACGAAAGTCAGTATAAAACCTAAAAGGTTATTGTCTAAATTATTAGAAATTGAAATTTGATAATGACTAAATGAAAGTTAGGAAAAAAGAAAAAAAAAAAAGAGAGAGAGAGAGAGAGAAAAGTCATATGAGAAAAGGACAAAAACCCTCTGAGTTATGTCCAAAGGACAAATTGCTCCCTGACATTTCGTATAAGGACAATAACCCCCTACCTCCAAGTCAAAGGACAATGTATTGAGACAGCAGTGATAGGAAGAAACAATACATCAAACTAGAGTCAACAACAGATTTTAAAAAGACGGATAATAAAATTTATAATTTTAAAAGAAAATAAACGAGTTAGTTGGAGGGCAGGTTTGGTGAAAAAAAAAATTCTTCTCAGATTTAAGGGCATTTCTATCTTTTCACACTAAGATTTGTTAATACATGGGGCAAATTGTCCTTTAACCTAGCGGTAGGAGGGTTGTTGTCCTTATAAGAAATATCGAGGGGTAATTTATCCTTTGGATATAACTCAGGAGGGTTTTTGTCCTTTTTCCAAGTCATATATATGATCCTAATTGAGCTCATAAAACTTAAAAGGGTGGAAACATCCAAACTCGGAAATTAATGTTTGCTCCTGCTCGTGTTATGAGTTATTGTCATGACCAAATTGCTTACACATGACTAGAAAATTAGACCAACTCAATGCATGCTTCATACATACATACTACATAGTTATCAAGTTACTCAAAAATGTTACTTGTCATTATATTTTTTTACGTATATTTTAGATGCTTAGCTGTAATTTAAATTTTTGAGTTCCATATTGACTTCGAAAACCCAATGGATGTAAGTCATTATTATAGCGACACACTCAAGTAAATGATAATGTCCCGGAGCACAAACTTGCGTGACAAAAATAAAAAAGACCAAATCAATATTTACCAATTTAATATTCCTAAAGATTGGACAATAGTTACACGGTCATTTTCTTTTTGTGGTCCGCCCATCCCTATTGGTCCCAAATTTGATTATTCTCATATTATCAAACACTATGTACTTGTTATCCAAACATTTCTAGTATCTCTTACAATTTTTCCCATTATACTAGTTCAAATAAGACTATATTTTTTATTTTTGCTAAAAAAGAATTCTTCATAAGCCTATTTCACATTTTCTTTGATGTAATTCAGCAAAACAAAGACAAAGCTTTAGTGCTCGTTTGATAAAGCCACTTAATGCTTAAAATTATAGAATTAAGCATTTTTTCATGAGTAGTGATAAGTACAAGGAAAAAATGATAAGAAAAGATGATAAAGATGATGTGTCAAGATTTTAACTATACCTTAAGCTTAAATGCATTTGGAAAGTTTTAACAATGGATCTGTGAGATTATTTTCTTATAATTTTTCTTTGTCATTTTTTCCTGGCACCAATCATTATTCTTTTTTCATTTTATTATGTTTGATAACAAAAAATTAAACCTTTTAATGAATTAAGTTGTGCTGAAACTGCAGTACAAAATATAAGCAATAAAAGTTAGCTTATTGCTTATTCTGTAACTGTTTAATGAATTCAGTATTTCCAATTCAGTATTAAACATTCAGAATAAAGCACTAATTTTTATCTTACAAGTCCTTAGTCATGTGTTCAAAATGAAGGGATACGGTTTCTGCAAATTCTGATTACGACTACTAGTACTACTACTCAATAATGTCAAGAGCTAGCATGCATTAAAATGCTTACTTGACTGGACTTTATTATGTTCATAGCTTGCGTTCAGACGCTAAAGTAATAAAATAATTCCGTGAAATTAATTAATTCAACTGTCACCAGTCTTTTATCAGAAACCATTGACCTCGTTATTTTTGCGAGTATTTAAGACTGCCTTTCACCCCAACAACAATAACAACAACCAATTTGCAAATTGCAAGCGAGTTAGCTCATGTCAACTATTTAGTAGTACTCTTTTAGGCTGCCTATAAATAAGCTACTGCTATTACATCTAATATAGCAGAAAAGAAAAGCCATTAATATCATTATTGTGATCAATAATATAGCCAATGGAAGTAATGCAGCAGCTGAGAACGGAGGGGGGCGGAAAGGCGAAAACCGCGAAAGAAGTGATGCATAATCTAAAGGATGATTTGGAGGAAATTGTGGAAGAGGCTTTGTTGAAACGCCGGAGTAGGGTTGCCGGCCGTACTATAAGCGACGGAAGTAGTACTCTCACCACCGTCTCTTCGGATGCTTCCGAAACTTCCACCACCACCAGTTCCTCCTCGTCATCCGGCGAAGACGTGTTAATGGATGATACCCTCGTCGTCGTCAACGAGGAAACCGCCGCCGGGGAGAGTTCCGATAAGAAGGAGAAGAAGGTAGATAGCGTTTACTTCGACAAAAGTGAAGGTCAGTTTGAATTACATCTTCTCTCTCCCTTATCTTTTACTCCATTTTCTGTGCACTTCTGTATTTTTAAAACTAATTTTATGCATGTTGTTGTTGCTTAGATAGAGCCTCATAAAATAATAACACTTCCCTCTGGATTATTAATTATGGGACAAACTTTTTTTTTTTTGAAAAAAAAACCTTTTCCTTCCTAATTTTTTATTGGGCGGCTAGGGAAAGGGACAGAAATTTTTCCATTTTTCAAAAAATAAAAATAAAAAAATTGGATGGACAAAAAATTATTCTGTGTGGTAGTTGTACTGTATTTTGTTTCTTAACGAAAAATAAAAATTTAATTAGTTTTTGTTTCTTACAATTAAGCTCGAGATTAATATATAATGAGGTGAGAGTTTGGTTGAGACGGTTAGAGATTTAGATAGGATTTGTTATGAGTTTATTGTTAAGGTAATTTAATTTTTTGAAAAAAAAAAGTATTCCCAAATAAAATATGCCTCTATATTATGCTTTGCAGGTATTGGAAATCACTAATTACGTTTTCAAAAAAAAAAATGCTATAACTGAAGTTTAAACTTCTAATTCGATCTTAATTCTTTATCTTCTGATTTTAAAAGTTCAAATTTTGCAAATTCAATCACTCGGGTGGTTCTCTTTTCCTTTTTTTTTTTTTTTATGCTCTCCTTAATCAAGAAAAAAAATGCAAATAGGTAGCTCTTTTATAGTCCCGTACATCATTATATATATTAAAGTAAAGAAAGATAATCAACACTGTGTCGCTCATTGAGACTATCAAGTCTCAATTAACACGGGTCATTTGCTCATTAGTTGATCATTAATCAGTTAAAATTTTATGTAAACAGTTAATAACTAATATTTACTATATAAAATTTTTACAGATATTACAAATTCTGGATTGAGAGCTTAAAAATGAATATTTTCAAAAATTGTTGAGAACCTCCCGACTTAAGAAGTCCTTGCATTTACGAATCTATTGTCATTTTGGCCCTTAAAGTTCTATTTGTGTGCTACTTAGTCTTCAAGTTTATCGATTTTATATATTCAAGGACGATTAATTGTGTCTCATATTTTATTAGAACTACATCTAATCCCAAAGTCCCCTTGCCTATAAATAGGCTATAGGCATCTAGACACAATTTATGTATTTTTTAAATATATTTTTTTAAATCAAACATAACATTAGTTAGTGGTGACAATTTTTATTAGACAACTTTTGAAAATCTTTGTTGTAATATTTTTGACCAGATTTTACAAATATACATATCATAAATAATATCAATGCCTCTCATTTTGATCTAAAATTGATTAACCAAAAAAATATTATAATTTTAAGAAATATTAATAATTACATTATCGAATTAATTCTTTTGGAAGATACAATTTTTAACGTTGAAGGACACATACTAGTAGAAAGAATAATAAAAACTACTAGCTTGATGAATCTTGTTCTCTAGAAAGATATCACAGTACACGGACATGGATGGAGCTTCTTTTTCTTTTTTCTTTTTTTCATGTACTGATAATAAATTTATTGGACTGGCTGCTCCATATTAAATTAAGTACTATTAACATCCATTCATAAAAAACACGTGAGCAATGCACCAAAAGACAAAAGACGAAAAGGCTTTTCTTTTATTTCTTTATTCATTTGTTTTTTTTTTGGGGGTTACCTTTAAAAGGTCCTTTCTCCTTGTTCTTTGTTTGTTTATCATCGCTCAACATCAAACGTGAAACGTCCCTTCGGAGAGATTCCGGTAAATTTTGGAGCGTTCTGTGTGCAACACATTCATTTCTTTTTCCCCATTTTTTTTTTTATTTTGTGGAATTAAGTGAAACTTTCACCAACAAACCGTACGTCATTAAGAAAATAAAGAAAATTGCGGGCCACTATATTTAATCATTTTATTCTTCTTCCTTGCTTTGAATAGAACTTTAGGTTTAGTTACGGTTGTGTTACGAGGTGAAATGGATAAAAAGTTTATGTCGATGGACCGTTATTATCATGAAATTTAAGATTTGATTCTCGCTCGAACTATGAGTTTAATGTAGTAGTAATAAAAAAATTATACTACCTCCGTCCTAAAAAAATAGTCTACATTGAGTTTGTAATTTGTACTGTTTTTAGTACAAAATTCGCTTCAATATGAATTTTTTTTTTTTGGACGGAGGTAGTAATAGTAATAATAACTGTACCAAAAAACAATAGTAGTCATAATAATTACGAGTGTGTTACTGTTAATTTTCACTTAGTTCTACTAGCTACCTAGCAGGGGAAAGAATTCTAGAATTTCCCACGGTTGAATTTATTGGGTGGCTGCTAGAAGTTTTCATTATTTATTGGCTATTGCCTTCTGGAGCTGGTCACTCTACCACCGGGCACCCAACTGTTGGAAAATATAGAGCTAAACATGTAAACTCACTTCTGCCATCTCATAATAATTGCTTTCCCTCAAAAAAGGGAATTGTTATTGGGAGACGAAAGGAGTGTGTTTCATCGACAATTTGTTGTTAAAGTTATCTTTAACAAATCTTAAATTTGTACCACACATTTGTATTTGTATGGAAAATCTAATACTTGGAATATTTCACTGTTCCTATAAAGACAAGTGGAAATGTCGCCACTGCACTTGGACTTACCAAAACGGATTTCCCCAGATTGATACTCCTATTCACTCCAAACACTTCAATTTTGACTTCACTACTAGAGGTTAGTAACTTAGTATATATAGATTACGTCCCACATCAATTCTGGACAAAAGTCAAAAAATGATTGTTCACTGTATGCAAGCAGCCATTTTTCATCAACTTTCTGATGACTAAGGGAATCAGCAAGTTTACAATATATTACTTCCGTCCCAAAATGACTGTCTAACGAACATAACAATCATTTTAGGATAGGAGTATAGTATGTTGGACTTATTTGCACTTTCATCTAAGAGTGTAGTATGCAATAGCTAGCTATTATGAGTCGACTACAAACTTGTTCCTTACCACCCGATTTTGCATAATTACGTACTTAATTGTAGATATGATGTGGAAAATACTCAATCTGCAGGAACTGAGCCTGAAATCAAAGTCAATGACTTTGATATTCAACAAGTTATGGGTGCGGTCATTGATGCTCAACAATTCGAAACATCGGAGTACGAAATACTCAGTACTTCAGCAGTTCCAGGCAAGAAACAGATTGAAGGCACTGCAATATCAACTCACGAGCTGGAAGAGAGTGATGAGGAAGTGGTTGAATTGGAATTCGAGACGGCCGTCGAGAAAATGCACACTCACGATGACTACAGTATGTTCTGTCCCAAATGCAGCAACCGGATCACAAAGGTGGTTCTTCGTCGTAAAATAAGGCGAAGGAGGATTATTCCTGCAGAGCGCCGAGACTTATTTGGATGTGCATCATGCTTCAGCATCTTCGTCTCTTGTGGTATTTTTTTTTTTTCTCCTTCAGTTTCATAACAACACTTTCTTTTTCAGTATGATGGCAAATTCGTAATGACGATTGCACTAAAGAAACTTTAGTCGTAGAAAATTTTGGACTCTTATTTTGGGACGGAGTAAGAGGGAGTATTACTTAACCCTGTGACTACTGTACACATAGCATGCAATATTTTGCATAAAAAACCTCAATTAATGCGTTACTGAGTTCAATTCACTGTTTATTATGTAAACAGGAAATAGACTGAATCCAATCCGTTTCCTTAGACCTGAAAGAGAGAATGACGAAAATAATCAGCTTCAAGAGCAACCGGCATCAGATATACGGGTACAACCGGCAGGTAAAAATGCACTGTATAACGCGAATAATTCATTTCCTCATAAGGTTTTGAATCTTATATATCTTTGTGTAAGTTATGCAGGAAGCGGATGCAATCCACTATGGCTATTTAGAAAGGAAAGAGATGACTCAAATGACTTAACATCTCCCCTGATAACTGAAGCAGAAACACAAGAATCTTCTTCCACTACAGTTACTGATCAAAAGCCAAAAGATGAGGCCATTGACCAAGGTACGATAGGGGGGAGAAATATATACATGTCACTGTTTCATTGGACTTTTTATTTATTGTTAGTTACTAATCTTACCATCAAATATTCTTATATTTGTTTTCTGACATGCAGGGAAGAAATATGATCTCTTTTGGATGTTTCGAAAGGGAAGAGATTACAAGAATGCGTTATCTTCCGCGGTGCTTGCATCTACAGAAATACAATCTTCTTCCACCACTACTACAGTTACTTCTACGCCAAGAGATGAATTAGATGGTCAAAAACAGCAGGACAAAGATGTTGATTCTACTGAGCCATTAGTAGAAGATCACACGGCCACTTCTAGTACTACTACGACTACTACTACTACTACTACTACTACTACTACTACTGTGGAAGTTCAACAACAAATCGCAGGAAAGATTGAAGACAATTTCGACGTTGCTTCTGTTGCAGACAACAACATTCTTCAGATACCTCCTCCACCACAAGGAAATGCCGAGAACGGGGATTTCATTATCGACATCATCACCAAACAAAGTAATCTATAATGCTACTTAATTTGGAGACTTTTTTAGAATTATAATCAAATATGCTTTATTATTGCTCAGTGTGTTTTGAATTATATATACTCATTGATTTTCACACTTTAATTTTTATATATGTTTGATACAGACCGTGAAGTGATACTTCCTTCCCAAGAAGCACCAACAACAACCGGAATCCTACAGTCAGCTGCTGTGATCGGTGCTACCGTTGTCGCACAACCACCGATTGTACCGGAACCGGGAGATTCTAAGTCGGTGGAGATAGTGAAGAGTATTGTGTATGGAGGTTTGATGGAGTCAATAGCTAGCTTGAGCGTCGTTTCATCGGCAGCAGCTTCAGATGCTACCACATGTAAGTATACTTTTCATCTGCCTTCAGGAAACATCAATATTTCAAATATCTTCATGTCCTAAAAGAATATTTTTCTTAATATAAGTCCAAAATTCTTTTACCATCTTTGTCAATCAGATGTTTGTGTATTAAATTATTAATGTAATAAAAATTTGACATATTTGTCTTGACTATGAACAGTGAACATTGTGGTTCTTGGATTCGCCAATCTTGTTGGTGGGCTTGTGGTCCTCGCTCATAACGTAAGCGCTTTTTCTTTTCTTTTTTTTTTACGTATACTAATTCATTAGAGTGACAAATCAAGTTTATCTTCCATTAATAACAACGAATTATAGTGGACTTGACTGTGACAATGTCGCTAATATGAGAAATTAATTGTGAAATTGGACGTTCCACAGCTTAAAGACTTGAGATATGGCGAAAATGGCCAAACCAACGATCAGAAATACAAGGAAGAACTGGGAAGAAAAGAGAATTTCCTTATGCATGCAACATTGGCTATTCTGTCATACATTACATTTGGACTAATCCCACCACTTACGTACGGATTCGCATTCCGGGAGACCAATATCAATGAACAACGGGACTACAAAATGTTGGCTGTTGCAGCTGCTTCTTTACTGTGCATTTTCATTCTCGCAATCGGTAAGGCTTACACAAAAGGAGAACACAAGTTCATGTCGTACTTCAAAACGGTGTCGTACTACGTCACCTCCGCGGTCGCCGCCTCCGGGATCGCGTTCGCAGTTGGGGAGTTGGCCAATAAATTTATGGAGGAAAATGGCTGGTTAGATCCTGCTGCAGATGTTCATCCTCCACCCACTTCATTCCATTCCACCTGGGCTTCTTACTGATTGATCGTCAATTAGGAAACTCGTAATCAATTATGTTTTATTTTGCTGTTTGTTTGTTTGTTTGTTTTTTTTTTTTTCCTTTTAGATTAATTTGTTAGATCCAAGAAGAGACGATTTGTGTGACTTGTTGCTAGTGACTTGTGTGTTACGTACCCATCTTCATATATTTGTCGTTTATTTTGGGGCTTTCTATACCACCCATTTCTTGTATTATCCAATCGCGATTTCCTTACCATCTCAAACGAAATAAAAAAAAAAAGGAAAATAAAAAATTATGAGTTTCTTGAAAATTATACTAATATTCCAACCCAGCCGTCTGAAGAAAATAGACTACGATACTACGTTGGCGTTTAGTTCATCAAAATAAACTATTCAGAAGTAATACGTTTTGTTTTTTTTAAAAAAAAAAAAAAAAAAAGAGAGACAATTTCAATATATTGAGATTGACACCTTGTCTTAACAAAAGTCGCTTGCTTGCTGATTGATAAATCATCAAGTGACACATTTATAAATTTGCTTATCAATTTAAAATCTGTAAAACATCTATCTATCTGTGTCCTTTCATTAACAATCAATACCGACTTATTTTCCTAATTAGTGAATGTATATCGAAGAGGAGATTAATCACGACTGTGGATTGTGAAAATTATTATGTGAAAATAAGGGGAAAAAAGTATATCTTGTGGGAGATCATTCCGGAACAACGCATTATATGACTTCAGAGTTTTAGACTTGGGTGCATACATACAGTAGAGAAATAGACAACGAGAAGGCCTAATTGTGCCGGTGGCCACCATATCATTTTGTGCCGGACATTGAAGTCGGTTAACGTACGGTCTGCCACTATGCTAACCCACATTTGGACAGGATGATGCATCTACTAGACCCTCTTTCCACATGATTCTTTATCAATCGATCATTAGATTTTAGAAATAACAATCACCTAACTTTTTTTTTTTTCAGAAGAAATACAAAACAACAAAATCACCTGAATAGAGCTAATTTTTGAGAAATTCCATATCCGTTGATGATTGTAGCTAGTAAATGAAATTCAAAACCAACAAAGAGTTCTTCCTATTAGTATTCATGTGACATGCATGGCGGGAGAAAAAAAAACGAAATTAACACGACGACATTTCCAATCTTTTCAAGTTATGTTTGGTGGGAAAAAGAAATTGTTTTTGTTGAGACAATGTAATTCTGTGGACCAAAATTTTTCGTTATCGCATTTGATACTGCCAAGAAATGAGTTTTTGTACTTCCACTTATTTTTATTGTAAGTATATCTTCATCCTACTTATACCTTTTGGAAAACCATGAAAAAGTCTTCATGTGCTTTCAAGATCGACCACGAGAAGGGTTCAGGTGTTCGATCAAAAATAATAATAATAATACTAATAATAATACTAATAAATAAGAAAGAAAGAAAACCATGAGGTGTTCTTGTGCATTACCACACTTAATTTTTCTCTTCACTTTCTCATAGAATTTTGTTTCATATATTCCTTCTGTTTTGTCCTTTCAATTTTATTATTTCTTCTCCAAATTAATGCACTATTCCTGTGGTCCGAAGTAACTTGCAAACTGAAGCTAAACTTAGCCAAATGTTCACCAACAAGAACAAAAGGCCAACTCAATGTTGGGACCCTAGGGAAAAATTAGAAGCCTTGGCAGCATGGCAAATCTTCAATCGTTCACTGTACCAACGTGTTCACTCACTCCAATTCAATTTATAACACACACATTTAAAATTTAGATTATACTTATCAGACATAAATTTAACTTAACATATCAAACTAAGTAACCGTTCTACTATATGACCAAGGTTTTGAAAAACAAACTAAGTAACCTTTCCTGTGGGGCTGGTCTTGAAAATCGTTTGGTTATTAATGCTTACAAAATTTATTTTGTGTCCTGACCAGTTAAGCAGTGGGGGCTCCGAGGTTAGGTCTTAATTACCAATTCCATTGTTTATACAGGGACACGTTAAGGAATCATGTGCATATGTTTGGTTATTTGAACCTTTTCTTCTTTTTCTTTTTTTTTTTTTAAAAAAAAGGTTTGGTTAGTTGATTGGTGAAGAATGGAAAAGAAATATAGAGGATTTGTGTTTTGCGTGTGATTGTTTATTGATGCACATATAATGAAAGGAACTAACTGCTTACCAGTGTAAAATAATTACAACACAGATTAAGTTACATATAAGGGTTGATAAAACCAAGTCTCATAGTTCTTGGTAGTTGAACTCAGACATATATTCCGAGAAGCTAACATCGTAGCGGACTATGTGGCATCTGTTGCAGCACAAGGACTAGGCGGATTACAATGACTTATAATTCTTCTGTCAAGAGTTAAACCGTGATTAGATCATGACATTATAGAAGTCTCGTACCCCCGTCATGTACTGACTGGAAACTAGGCTTTCATGTCTCTCTTATTTGCAACAAAAAAAATAAATAAATAAATAACCAAGTCTCATAGTTTAGCAAGTCTGGAAAATTGATCTAATTCTTGTGTCACAATATTCATGGTATAAAAGTTCAGAAGAAATTAACCAGAACAAACAAATGAGGGGACAATAACAGAATATTATCCAAGTCATAAATTGTAAATTATATAAGTTGAAAAACGATCACGATAAGTCGAAAAATGTGTTATCTGTTAATAACGGGAGAAAATAAATAAAATAATCAAGTTAGTTTCTTTCATGAGTTTGGACAATATATTCGGATGTCATGTAGTTTTGGGAGTTATTTCTTGGTTCGTCTCTTATATTTTCCCTTTCTTTTGGATGAGCCATATATTGCTTTTTAATTAGTATTTTTTAAAAATAAAATAAAATTGGACCGGTACTCTTTTATTTTTAATATTTAAGAATCATCGTGTGACACATGGTTTGATTGTTTCCAAAATAAGAAATGAAAAAGACCCCAAAAAAAAAAAAAAGAGTACGGTTTAGTCACTTCAGAAAAAGGTGGTGAGAAGTCTGGAAAATGTTCCCCACAAACAACATCCAATTATCCCACTTAATAATTGGAGAACCACTTTCTGTTACTTTGTAATGGTACATTTTGGCCCTCATATGTATTGCAATTGTTAATTAAATCCTTACTTTTCAATTCAAATTATATATGATTATATGCACTAGCAAGATATCAAAATTAAAACTATGTACCAAAAAAGAAAATATAAATTATTTTTTAAAGACGAAAAAAGACAGCCATTTTCCCATATTGGGGCAAAAAAATTCCTTAAAATTACAGATAATTGATAAGTTACTAAAATAATCATAATAATATTGTCCCATTAAAAACGCTAAAGTGGAAAACCTCTAAGAGAAAGAAAACACTATATTGCATGCACTAAATAAGTTACAAAAAGTCATGCCAATTATTTCAATGTTTAGGTCAGACAAAGAAATGGAGAATGAACATGTCTGAATCTGGACCGTAAACTCTTTTTTTTTTTTTTTTTTTTTACGTTGACGTAAACTTCCATTTGTTTTCCCCATATAAGTTATTATAGTATGAGAGAAATGGCAACACATCTTCCTTGCAAAATACGTACTACGTATGTCAAAAAACTAATTACAATAATTTTTCATATTTATATTATTTTTAATATAAATTTTAAAATTTAATGTGAACTATTTCTTTGAAAATAAAGCTAATAGAATATAATAGTCGGAATTAAAGAGATAAAAAAAAATAAATCAAATTAATTTAGATGGACTTGGTTAAAATCAAGTTGTAAGAAATTCGATATTTTAACAATTATCAAGTTTAAAGTTATCCACGAGCGGACAATTACCTATGGAAACTTGAGTCTGGAGAGACCTTTATATCCTTTTGCATGGACAAATATTTAGTTGTTCCTTAAAGGAATCAAAGAATTGAAACATGATTTGAGATTTCCTGGATCAAGGAAGAACAATTTGCAGAGCTTCAAGAACGAGAGAGAGAAGATGAGAACGGTTTTCTTTTTCTGGAATATTCTCTCATATTTTTGAAAATGTATTTATAATGTCTTATATACTATATTAACTAACAAACTTTTTGCTATTTACAACCGATTGACCAAACTTTCTAATATTTGTAATTAAGGACAACAATCATAAAACACAAACACAGTAAAACAAAACTAATCAAGTGATCTCAGGATCGAATCTTGTTTGTGGAATCACCACATATCCTGTTGCTACTGTTGATCACTCTTTATTCCTCCACCATCATGTTCAGTATACTTTGGTTGTCCATTTTTACCGTCACACCTATCTTTCATCTAGCTCCCGAGAGAGATTCAACGCACGGAAAATACTCCGCAATTTCATAGGAGTAATCTATGTCATAAAAAAATTGATTCATATTGAAATTTAATTTTTATTTTAAAAAATAATACAAATTTCAAAATTTAATATGATTTTTTTCTTTTTCTTTTTACAAAGTGAGTACATTAATTATGAATATGGTACGTGTTACGAATCCTCCAAGCCATTGGCCCCTTTTTCTTTTATTTTCATTTCACTCCCTTTATCAAACTAACAACTCCAACGTTGACAATGCCTTTATGTTTCCTCACTTTCATGTCTATATTCACTTCTTTAATTCCATCTGTTGATGGGAAGATTTTCCCATTTGCAAGGTTATTATTATTATTCTAATAAATAGAAACAACGTCGTCTCTCATGCAAGCATTGCCGTGCATTCATTACGATTTGATTTTGAAGCTGATGTTAAAGTTAATAAAAAATATTTATTCAGTTTAGAAAAAATTAAATAACACAACAAAAGGATTTACATTTAATTTCGAGTTGACAAATTGAACCCCAAACGTGTCTATCGATTTTAAATTTGTGTTACACTTTTGCTATAAAACCAGTCCTGATCACCCCAGATTGCACTATATTATTATTCATGTGGTCCTTCTTGCAATATTGCAGATGACGTCATCCACGTTCAAGGTGACGCTAATGAGTTTTTGGGCCATTGATCGAAGAACAAATGATGTCTGCCCTAATCTAACGCCGCAGAGATCACCTTAAATATCCCTTGTTATTTGAGTTCGAATCTTACTATCAAATTGCAATACTTTATACTCTTCATCGCACAAACTCGTTAAGCACGGACTCTCCTCGTCCCAAAAATATTGTTCAGTTTGAGTTTTAATTTGTAATATAAATTGTATTAAAAATGAAAATACAAACTGGACAATAATTATGGAACGGGAGAGTAATTGAAAAAAAAAATACACATTAAAATTAAGAAAATCCACCAACTTTTCGATTTCTAACCCAACGTTTTTCTCATGTGATGAATAGTCAGGGGCTAAATATAGACCACATACATAACACTTTGATCCCTGTGGGCCTAAAATTGTTTATCTTACTTATCTTATTAGCACATATAATTCCAAATTCTGTTTGAAAATGATCATAATTTTAAGGAATATAATTCCAATTTGTGTTTTTGACTTATCTGTGGGGGTGGGGGATCACCAATCAAGGTCAAGTTACATGATTTACATAACGGCCATGTGACACACGTTTTGGAAAAAAAGAGAAAGAAAAAATAAATAAAACTGCTCCAATCATTGTAATTTTATTACGTACTATATTATTTTTTTTTCTTTTTTTCGTTTTTACTTTTTCAGAACAAAAAGCATAAGGAGAAGCTCGTCATTTAGCAAAAAGATGCTGCAAAGTTTTGGGGGGAAAGAAAAAGGTCTTCGACAAAAGAAAATTATTGGAAAGAACATGATGTCTTACATTAAACAATTATGATTGCTCTCGCTATCTGATCTGATCACATGCAAATTAGCCAATCAATTTGTTTTAGATACCAGTGACCTTTTTAAGTTTTAATTAATTGGAGATTTATGATTATAACAAAAACCCTGTACAACTACAAACTCATAAAACGTCCACATTGAGTTTCCAAATTTATAGTAAAAACAGTATAAAATTCAATACTTAATATGGATTAACCTTTAAACTTTAAAGCTTTATCACTTGATTATCTAGCAGTTTTGAGTAATTCCAACATTTAGTTTAGTACAATAGGTATGAATTTATTTATGCTAGCAATCGCTCGATAAAATATATCCTTTTTTTTTTTTTTTTGAACAGAGTGTGGAAAATCATAAATGTTGACAGTATCATTATCGTACAAACAGAACTTGCACATTAATTTCAGTGATCAATTAAAATACGGTCGCACGCGCGAATCCAGTGTAAACGTGACTGAAGCCCGAAGCAAACCTAGGCCTAAACTTCATCAATGTCTTGCCCACGCATTTTTGGTGGAATTCAACAAGACATTTAACATGGTGTGTCAAACGTGTCCAGATCATTGATTATGAACAAGAATTTTTCTCCTCAAAATGCTAAAATGTAAAAGAAAGAATGACTTTGAGAAATGCGTAAAAGTGTACACTGCAAACTGGTCCAAAAACAACAAAAACATTGACACGTTTTAATGATGGCCGAAAGTCTTCATCTGCTAAGAAGTTGAGAGTTTTTGTATTTTTGCAGAAGTCTCAAATACTATGAATTATCAACGTTACTAATATGCATTTGTATTTGTACTTCTTAATATGCATTTGTATACAATTTCATACACATTAATTTCATAGTATATTTTTACATTTGTAATGAATTTTGCATTTTTCTCCTTTAATTTATTGGTAAAAAAATAGCGCCACGAATAGAAAAATGGGCCAAAAGAATGCTTAAATTATCCTAACTACTTACCAATACTCGGAACAGTAGAATGAAGTTAGAATGAACGAATCGAACCAAATGAATTGGACGTACAAATTGAACTGCACATTGATAGGCAAAAAAAGAGAAATATGTACCAAACCACATGACTTAGTTCGCATCTTTAAATTTTAAGAAAGCAATGTAAATTATTACTAACTCAAAAATATTATTCATTCAGTCCCAAATATAATTGTCTAGTTTAGATTTTTGTTTTTAGTATAAATAATACTCCCTCCATCCCATAATTATTGTCTAGTTTTACTAAAATGAAAAATTTTATTTTTAGTCAAATTTAACTATATTTTACCTTAAACAACCGGATATACCCTTATATAAGTAATTGTTTAACAACTAAGATTTTATGGATAATGTTTTTTACTAAGGACAAATGTGTAACTTGATCCATAAAAAGTCAAATTGGACAATAATTTTGGGACAAAATTTTTTGGGCAAAATGGACAATAATTATGGGACGGAGGGTGTACTAAAAATAAAAATACAAAGTCGATAATCATTTTGAGACGGAGAGAATGTAGTTATTGAAATACACAATACACACAAACTTGAATGACTACTTTTTTCTTTTCTTTTTTTTCCTTGAGACACCGGGAGTACGATCAAGACTAAAAAATGAATTGGGACAAAACAATTTATACACCGACTACATACCATGAATGCTCAACCAAGTTGATGGAACTTGAAGTATTATATGGTTAGTTGATGAAAGCCCACAGCAGCAGAATTCATCTGCATTGTTCTGCGCCGTTGAGTTTTTGAAATACTACTCTCATAATGTTTGTAGTCATGATTCGTGATTTTGATGTGTTCTGTGGTTTACCTCCTCCAGATAATAGTTTGTGTTATGGCTAGTATGTTTGGTTCCACACTCTCTACCACCTACCACCACCTACCACATAAAATATTGAAAATCCTATTTTATATATTCTCTTCATTCTGGGAAGAAAAATGTTTGGTTTGGATTCCATCCGTAGTGAAATTATACTATTGAATATAGAAAAAATTCAAGCAGGAAGAAATATTACCGCATCAAAACAGTACTGCATGCGTAGAGGAGAGCGATTGATGAATTTGATTGAGAATGATGACGGAAACGTGCAAAACGAATCCAAGAAAAAATTAACCTAATTTGAACGCATTCCTCCAAATCTATCTCTGTCAAAAACACCGTACAATGTAGAGATTGATTATTGAGCATTCATTGTACACTGGCTTATTAGATTTCCACAGCTCGATGATATGTACTTGTGAGATAGTGCGTTACGTGTTTGCACGTACCATTTGAAAATTCAGATTCTGCTTTAACGACAACATGACAACAACATATTACACATTCGATCACATGAACCCGTGACTCCCAAACTAAATTGCTCAGATTTAACAAGAGTAAATGCTCCATAAATGAAAGAGATTAAATTTCATGCGTTTCACCTTGTGAGATCAAAATTTTAAAATGTACCCTTGATCCTGTCTCGTTAGATCAATGATTGAAGTAGTTGAATTGATACAGCAAGTCAATTGAGTGTTTGATTCTTGATTTTTGAATTCCTATTTTGTCACAACGATTATTATTCATATTGGAAACAAAATTGTAAATTCACAATCATATAATTGAAACTATTACTGTACTATCTCTCCATTTGACAACATACATATGAGATAATTAAGCTTTCCTAATTGTGTGTACAATTATGTACTCCTCTGTCCCATAATTATTGTCCACTTTGCCCAAAAAATTTTGTCCTAAAATTATTGTTCAATTTGACTTTTTATGGATCAAGTTACATATTTGTCCTTAGTAAAAAATATTATCCATAAAATCTTAGTGGTTAAACAATTACTTATGTAGGGGTATATCCGGTTGTTTAAGGTAAAATATAGTTAAGTTTGACCAAAAATAAAATCTTTTATTTTAGTGAAATTGGACAATAATTATGGGACGGAGGGAGTGTCTGAAAATCTAGTCCGGCCAGGTTATGGTAACATCAACATCGCCAATGGATTAAAAAAACAAAAATATTATACAGAGGGAAACCAACTTGGGGGGGGGGGGTGTTTGGACAGATAACCAAATTTTAAATTATGATGAGTATCACTTATCTTCCTATCAGGTGCAGCCATTTTCTGAATAACTCAATTTACGAAAAGTGAAAATTACTTTTTTTTTCTTTTTCTGAAGGGTTACTCCTTACTCCTTCAATAATTGGAGTAATAAAAAACATGGGTTTTTTGACCTATTGACTGTGAAATTGTGCTTTCATACGCTGGCTGAACCATATGTGTTATTCTATTCTATCATCAATTCACATTCTTACATTAATTGTCCAGCTTCATTCAGTCACACTGACCTTTTCTCTCTATGCTCCATACCTAATTTAAAAATGAGTTCTCCCCAATCGATAATTGCATAAGCTACCTTCCAAAGTTCCAACCTTTGCTCCAGCCACAAGATTACTCAATTCCATCTCCTTGTGGTTTTTGGGAGCATTTTTACACTAACTGATTAATTAGTGTGAAAAATCACAATGGAAGTGATACCACCACCACAGCAACAAGATCAACAACAACAGGATCATAATATGGAGGTGGAAAAGACTAAAGAAGCCCTGAAGCGCCCCCACCAACCGGAGGAAGATTCGTCCTCGTCCGATGAGGCGGCGGAGGAGGAGCAGTCCTCGTTGAAACGACGCGCCACCATTCCCCGCAACAATAATAACAACATAAGTGATGATCAGATTAATGGAAATGGTAGCAATGGTGGTAGTAGTACTCTGACTACAGAAGGATCCTCTGTTTCTTCCATCAGTACTGAAAATTCATCGTGGGCTACCAGCGTTGAGTTTGATTCAGCTCCCAAGAGTACTAATTCTGCTGTTGAATCCATTATTCCTGAGGAAGTTGCCTGGGATGGTGATGAAAATGACGACCAGAATACGCCGCCGCCGCCGCCGCCGCAGGAGGAGGAGATGGAGGATTCGTCGTGGAATACCAGCGTTGAGTTCGATTCAGCTTCCAAGACTAATAATAATGATTCTACCGTTGAGCCAATTAATATTCCCCAGGAAGAAGTCGTCAACGATGAGGAAAATGGTGGCCAGGAACCGCCGCCGCCTGCGGAGGAGGAGGTGGAAGATGCGTCGTGGGATACCAGCTTTGAGTTTGATTCGGCCTCAAAGGGTAACAGTAAAACTGTAGAATCGACTGTTACTGAGCCGCCACCTTCGACTGAGGAGCAGGATTCATCGTGGGCTGCCGGCGTCGAATTTGATTCAGCTTCCAGGACTACTACAAATACTGGAAAATCCATTGTTACCGAGGAAGTTTCATGGGATTATGAAATTGGTGATCAGAAGCCGCCGCCGCCGCCGGAGAAGCTGGAGGTGACGGAGGAGAAGACAAAGGAGGTTGGCAGTTCCTCTTACAGTAAAAGGGAAGATAAGCAGATAGCCATCCCGGCAAAAGGTATGTTTAATTATTACTTCCTCTTATTTTCTTTGATATAAAATATTTTGATTTATCATATATTTAACTTAATACACATTTTTAATTAACATAAAAATCTTAAGAATATTTCATAACAATTAAGAGATTACGACCAATGTGAAACTATACTTTTAAAGTTTTTTCATCGATTAAAAATACTTACTGGGTGAAATATAAAACAAAATAAAAATGATTTATATTAAAAACCGAAGGGAATACTATTCTCTCAATTTCAAAAATTGGGTTTCTTTGAATCATTTTGTTATTGGTTGACAGCATGAATCATTTTAACATGCATCGATGCATCATTTAGCCATTTGCCATTAATTTCTACAAGATCCATGTTCTTAGCAAGTTCAAGAATGCATGCATGGGAGTAATTTTGGATCCATGGCCAATCGGCCACACATGATTAAGTTCTAGATCCTTAATTAGTTTTGGTGCCTTTTCCACTTTTTTGAGGGTTTTTTTTTTTTTTTTTTGTGTGTCGATTCATACTAAATGAGATATATAGATAGTCAACTTTCAGAGAAGTATTAGGTCTTATGAGTAATGAGATATATAAAATATTCTTCACAGATAACTGTAATTATTAAATTACTCAATGGTCAATACTAGTAGTACTGTAGTACTCTGAAACTAAAAATTTTTCTTTTTGACATCTTAGACTTTTGTTTTGTAAACCCAAAAATAAAATAGTTTGTCAGGTCATCCACCAAATCTCCACAGCTGCCGTCGCAGGCAGTGCCGGCGCTGTAGGGCCATTGAGGGAGTGGTGGTCCAGTCAAGTTTGGTGGGGGTGCGCCAAAACTACCAAACATAAATGTCCACAACAAAACTTAATCCATTTTGCATTTACTTTTCTAATTAGTTTCCTCTACAGAAATCCGTCAAAGGTATTAATAGTGCTTCACCAAAAAAAATATGTATATTAATACTGGATCACAAAAATACTCCCCTCCCTCTGAAAATTATTGTGTAGTTTAGATTTTTATTTTCAGCACAACTAAAATTATTGTCTAGTTTAAATTTCATTCTAAGTATAAATACTGCCTAGTTTAAAATTTTCAGTTTTAGTATAAAACTGGATAATAATTTTGAGTCAGAGAAAATAATTAAAACAACGAAGTATCATAATATGTCTCCTTCTGACAGCCAAAATTGTTGTGCTATTGCATTATTGACCGACAACCTTAATTATTACAAGATCGAATGTTTAATAATTGAACCAGATATGAGATGAATAGGAGCACATCTGTACTTACTAGATGTAGATCTAGATCTTTGAAGATCTACTATGAAAAAGAAATGTTTCTTATGCTTTCCTGAAAATGGAGTCTGCAACAGGAAATTGAACGCCTAAATGAAGAAATTAAATAACGAAATCTTATTTATTAAGTGCATAAATGAAAATAATTCAATTTCACATACTGGTATTAGAGTAGTAGTACAGACTACAGAGTAGTATTAAGGGGGGGGGGGGAATGAAAATCTATTCGTCCAAAAAATGATTGTTAAGCTTGAAAATACTAACTAGACAATTATTTCACATTATTTAAGGGAGTATTAAAAAAAAGGAATAATAGTGCTAAAATAATTGATATTTCTGTAAATTGTCAAAAAGAAAATTTTTTAAAAAATCTAGTCGTTGACCTCCAAGATTTGAAGGCCATGAGTTGTCCCAGAAACCATCTTGGACGAATCAGAGGATTTTAGAAAGAAAAGAAATTCATAATTCTTCTGGGTCACATCACGGAGATGCGGCCCATTTTAAAGGTCAACGGCAGGTCAACCAGCCCAGAGCCCACTGCCGTTGCTCAAATCGGGCCCTAGCATGTCATGGAGTAGGGTAAAGCCCAAAAGAATAGAGACGTGGGATTCGGTTGATAATAATTGAGGCTACAATTAGATTGCATGATGAATCAATCGTCTCGCTGGTCGTATTCATTGAAGTACAATATTTGATTTTTAGTACCACTAACTATAATTTAACATTTTAAAGTTTACAAAAAAGATTTTTAGACTCTTGCAGCAAAATCTTTGTTCTTCATATAGTTTCCCTAACCTTGAATGCACATTTTCCATAATAAATTGGTTTAATGAAATTCCCGCCAGAAGGGAAATGCATCACATTATACACATAATTTGATGGTACTCTCTCCGTATCATTTTAATAGACCGATTTGTGATACTGTTTAACAAAGTAGATTATTAAAAGTAGAAATTATCATTTTTTTTTCCCTACCTTATATTTACGTTACAAGAAAAATACACTTATATTGCATGCTGCATGCAGGAGCGCATGATGAAATCGACTGGTCTCAACTGAATGTTAAAAGGGAAGATTTGGCTGCAAAGTTCAAAGATGTGGACATTGACCTACTCATCAGCAAGGCATTCGATTGGAAAGAAGATGATGTTAAACAGGTTGAATATCGTGAATTCGAAGGGTCAACTTCAGAGGATATAACCTTGAAAGATGGCGAAAGAGTGATCTACGAAATGGAAGAAAGTGATGAGGAAGTTGTGGAACTGGAATTTGAGAGGGCGGTTGAGAAGATTCACACTCACGATGGCTATAATATGTACTGTCCAAACTGTAGCAGCCAAATCACGAGGGTGGTTCTTCGTCGAAAAATCAGGCAGAGGAAGATTCTACTTGCATCAGAGAAAGGACGCCAAGATTTGTTGGGATGTTTATCATGTTTCAGCGTCTTCATCCCCTCAGGTATGTTCTTCTTCCAAGTAAGATTTCAAAATCAATAGTTGTTAAACCAATGCTGGTAATTTAGAGAACCCGAAATCAGATATCGCGAATTTGAATCTCATCAGCTGCATAAAATTGCTCAGTAAATAGTGTAAAAGGAGTCTCATGACTCTGAATTGATCCTGTTGATCATGCATAGTATACGGTGACAAAAATGCTGACTACAAGTGGAATATTTTGGCAATTTAAGCAGGTGATAAACTCAATCCTATTAGAAAAATTTTCGGACGTGGTAGAGACCGTGACCAGACTGTTCAGCTTCAAGAAGAGCAGCTACCGACATCAGATGTCCCCGCGCCAACACCAGATGGGGCCGTGCCTGTGCTTGCGCCAGCGACCGTACCTGTACCTGATGCCACCGAAGCCGAGGGTAATTAGCAGATGTTTATCAAGCATCTTACATAGACTTATATTTGATTTCATGATCCACCAATCTCGCTCGCAAAATTCGTAGTTGGATTTGTATAGTACTTAGTATTTCTACCTTTTGGTCCAAATGTTATCATGCGCTGATCCAGAAGTTCTAAATTATGCAGGAAAGAAATTTGATTGTTTCTGGTTCTTCAAGAAGAAAAGAGAACGTGAAGATGATTTAACCACCCCTCTGCTTCCAGCACCAGAACCGGAACAAGAACCAGTACCGGAACCAGCACCAGCACCCGCACCAGCACCAGCACCAGCTACAACAGTTTCCACCACTGTAGTCACTACTGAGACAAAAGATGAAACAATTGAGAAAGGTACTAGTTCATTTTTAGAGCCTCAATGCTTTTTCTGATTTCGTCTTGCTGATTCATGTGCATAGATGGGATTCATATTGACCACAAGTACAATAAGTTCTCAATACAAAATGGGAATAGACTAAATCTGTTCAACCTTTTGCAGTTGTCAAAACACGCGAAGAAACCTTTGAGATTCCTCGAGAGCAGCCAACACCAGAAGAAACCATTGAGATTCCTCAAGAGCAGCAGCAGCCCACTATTGATTCATCGAAAACCACAGGTAACATACTTAAATAAAACCTCTACCAACTTAATACTGTTCATGAGTTATTGAATCCGCATTCATCATTTTGAACTTCAAGATTAACTTAGGAAGTTACACTATCTCACTGGATTTTATTTCTTCTTTGCCTGCACATATTATCATCCAATCTGATTTATGGTTGTTGAAATGTATGCAGAAAAGGGATTTGATCTATTCTGGTTTTTCAAAAGGAGAAGAGTTGAGGATTCTGATTTAACTATGCCGCTGATTCCAGCTGCTGCACAGATACCATCTACCACCACTATGTTTACGACCACAACAACTACAGTGACCACTAAGACGACAGATGAGGCCATTAAGCCAGTTACTCCTCCCCACACTACAGCTACTCCTACAGAAATACAAAATACCACTACTACTGTCACCTCTAAGCCTAGAGATGAGGTCATCCAGCCAGTTACTCCTACAGCAATAGAAACTACCACTACAGTCACCTCTAAGACAACCGATAAGGTCATTGACCAAGTTACTCCTCTCTCTACAGCAATAGAAACTACCACAACTACAGTCACCTCAAAGCCTATAGATCAATCCATCAAGCCAGTTACCCCCGAAGCAATACAAACTACCACGACTACGGTCACCTCTAAGCCAAGTGATGAGGCCATTGAGCAAGGTACTTCAAGTCCTGAAGTTAACTTCTTTGTGGAAGTTATACTTTGAATACTAAATAACTTAACTGAGCACTCTGTCATGATTTGCTCTCTTGAAACCATAAATACTTCTTTCTATGCATTGAGATAGTTTTATTGACGGGAATATAAGGCAATGCCAGCCTGCTTAGTCATCTATTGTCAAATTTGTTGATTGTAGCATTCCATTTTTCTTGTGCAGAAGAAGGTGCTAAACAAGTAGAAGAGCGTTTACCTGGTGATTTCAAGGAGACATTTGTTGATAACAAGGTCGTTACTACTACAACAGTTGAAGAAAAGACTGTGCAAAAGGTTGAAGGAGTAGCTGCTGCTGCTGCTGCTGCTGCTGCTACTGCAGCTGCTAGCGCTGCTGCTGCAGTAGAAAAGGTTACTCAAACTATTCCACCATCAGATTCGGTGCTTGATGGAAATGTGATTATTGATGTGCGCGAAAAGTATGGTAAGGCTGGTTTGAACTCCTTAAGAATCTGATACTATAATTAACTGTTTTTTATGGCACAGATCTTGGTACATGTTTAATGGAATTCCTGTAAATGATGCAGAAGAATTTATCCGGCCACCAAAAGCACCTGCACAACCAGAACTCGAGGTTAAACAAGAATATCAGCCTCCAGGTAAGTATACTTGTATTTTTCATCACATTACTGCAATTACACCAGATGTGGGCTTTGCTACATATCTTTTTTTTTGGTACAAGAGCTTGCTACATTTTATTTCCTTAAGCTAATAATATTTTTCATTCAGAGATTAGAGAGGTTCTGTATCATTCATTTTGCTATTTATGTCCAAGCAGGTGATGTGAGAATTTCAATTTCGGAAACACCTCCTGTAACTGAAATCCCAGCACCAGCAGATACTGCAATTGCTGTAACAACAACAACAGAGATTATTACTGAATCAAGGCCTCCTGTGGTGTTGGACATATTGAAGAGTATTGTATATGGAGGTTTAATGGAGTCCACTATAAGCTTGGTCATTGTTTCGATAGCAGTAGCCCTGAATTCCACTACAAGTAAGTTTCAGTGTTATAAGAAACTCAGCATTCTGTCCTATCATTTTAAATCCTGAAGGAATTATACTAACTTTTCTTCATAATGATGCTTTCCACTTAATGTAACTTGTCTTTAATATTCACAGTGAATGTTGTGGCTATTGGATTGGCATGTCTAGTTGGTGGGTTCTTCCTCCTCATCCATAATGTAAGTAATGAAGCTACAGAAATCCTAGTATATACACTAACATAATGTGTCAAAAACAACATAGTTAGCGAATAATTGACACATCAATCATGTAAAATCATATGATTTTTCACTCTGTCATTACTAAGCAAACATATCTATTCCCTGAATTCTTATTTTGCTCATTTTGATCACAGCTGAGAATCTTGAGATATGGACATCCTACTCAAACAAATGATCAGAGATACTATGACCATCTTGGAAGGAAAGAGCTCTTTCCTCTGCATGTAACAGTAGCCATGGCATCCTACATCATATTCGGGCTACTTCCACCTGTGCTATTCGGCTTCACATTCCGCACAACAGATGATCGCGAATTTAAGATGATAACAGTCGCCGCGGCTGCTTTCCTGTGCATTGCTGTTCTTGCGATCGCCCAAACATATGTACGTGGAGAACGTACATTCACAGCTTACTTCAAAACCGTATTGTACTATGTCATTCTTGCAGCCATTGCCGCGGGAGCTGCATTTGGCATCGGTTACTTGGTTAAGGATCCTTTCCCCTGCCCAGCTGTTTTGGGAGAGATGTGAAGGCAGAGCTTATTTAGCTAAGAACAAATGTGTAAGTTTTTGGACCTTTTGTTCCTCTAGTGGCTTGGTTGGTTGAATCTCAGTTCAACTGGTGTCCCAATTTTCCACCTGAACTGGGATTCTTGCTGATCATCCTATATACAAAATTACAGATAATTCAATTTTGATATTTGATATTGAGTGTGTAAGTACAATAAAGCTATGTATTTGCAGTATTCCTTATGAAGTTTTGTTCTTATTCCCTTATGAAGTTTTGTTCTTTTTCTTCTGAGAGCAAGTTGATGTAAATAATGCTATTAAAGAATCATATTCTTTTATTGAAGTATTTGCGGTTTGAGTTGTAAGAGATTGAACAGCATCTTTTCCGATTAAGTACATTTTCCATCATTTCACATAATGCCTTCTAAGAAATACGAATATGGTATGTATTGATCACGATGAAATTTTCCTAACCACTATTTACACCAATATAGTCGCTGAGTTAGGGGTCCAAACGATGAGGTAGAAATCTACTAGTAATAGAAGCAGTAGATACAGTAGAAACTACCTAGGGCTTTCTTTTCCTAGTTTTTCACCAGCCAAAAAAAAAAAAAAGGCATTTCCGAAACAAAATCTGACCTCTCATTCATGCCCTAGGAATTTTTTCGCGGCCCACTTCTTCCTCATGCATCTAGATGGATTGCAAGCCACAAAAATAGAACATGAATGAAGTAGAGCTGCTTACTTGCTTTGAAGATGAAACTATCAATTTTACCATTTCTGAAAAATAAATCACTTCTCTTTTTCTACGTAGCTGCCGAATATATTACTCCTTTGTTTTTATTTCTATCCTTCATATGTTCTGCACAGGTTTTTCGTCACAAAAATTAGTTACAGTGTAGACAAAGACAGTAAAGATGTGGAACTGATAGAGAACACTGATCTTTCATTGAGGTCAGAAATTCCATCTCGGCGATGAATGCACTGCACTTTGGCGTGGTCTAGTTGGCTGCTGATCCAAGTTGTTCCGCTTCTTCATAACTGAAGAAACGGTTGGACTGTAATAGTCATTACTTCTTCGAGAAGCTGTGCCTTGGGAATGCACCTTTCTTGGTTGCATAAAGCTTCTCTGTTTCTCATACATTGTTCCGCGAGCAGCAGGATGTTTTTGAGCGGGCCCCCATCTGTTGTAGTTCACACAACTCTGACTCCTTCCCACCTGGTGAAATCTTCCCTCCTTAGGGCTTGGAAAGTTACGGCTCTCTGCAGTTTCAGCTGAATACATGGTAGTTTCTCCCTCACTACTATACTCATGGTGCGCCTCAGAAACTGCCACTGGGGATGAACTGGATTGGACCTCACTCCGAGCTGCACCATTCACAGACCCTGTTGAGGCAACCTCGGCATCATCCAGAAGACCAGAATGTTCTTTGTCACTTAATCTTTCTTCGCCCGTTGGATGCAGCAATGGTGATTCTCTGACATTATTTTCATCCGAGTTTGGCTGTATCCTGTTGGTAGGCTGCTGCGAGGTTATTACTCTAGCTATCCTTGGTGGAAAATTGATATCCAAAAGCTGAATCTGGGTGCTTTCCTTTTTCCTAACCATTGATGTTATCTTTGGAGACTCGTTGATTTCTGGTGTCAGAATTCCATGCATGTCGTTAGCAGTTGGATGATCGGGATTACAGGTGCCATTTTCGGAGTTATTCGCACCACTAGGCCCAAACTCCTCTTTACATTTTGACATTATGACTGATGAGGTCGAAGTTCCTTCATTTTCAGTTTCTGGTGACTTGAAGACTTGCCGCATTGTGAAGGAGGCACAAGAATGTTCACTCTTCTGTCCAGTAGACATCAAATGCATTAGTGGTAACTTTGGCTTGTTCAGTTCATCTAGGTTGCCTTCCCAATGCTGGTTCAACCAATCCCAGATGATTGGAATGGGAATACCAAACTGCATGGCAAGATCCCTTTTCCGTGAGGATGATGAGGAGGAAGAGGTTGAATTGGACTTTGTATTTGGAGATGTTGCTAGCTTCATCGGATCACAGACCATGAATGCAAGGTTTCCATGAACATCAAAACCAGCAGAACCAGGGCTCCAAGTCACTCCATCTGTACATAACTTGATCAGATTATCAGTAGCTATTACCACCTTTCCTTCCCCTACTGTCAACTTCCTCTCCTCCGTACATCCTAAGAGATACACTACACTGCCCAGGACCAAATTTGGATTAGAACTCCTCAAGTGGTGAGTGTTAGGAACCAATGCATTTGTGTCTCCATCAATAGCATCAAGACCCACTATAGTCAGATCAAGAACAGAGCTGGTTATGAAAAACCTGGCATCAAACGGGAAATAACTATCAGGAACTGAGGCCATAATTCACAAAAACACCTCAGAGGCATATAGAACTTCAAATTACTGAGGTGGTTACAAAAATGCCATCCACCATGTACATCAAGTTGCATTTTTACTGGCACAAATGCATTACATCTGACAAGAGACAAACATATACTACTAAGACTGTCACAGGCACTGTGCATATTCAGAAGTTCATGAATGCTGATTTCACTTGTAATATCAATACTCCTATAAAGTTGCATTTCAGATTACTTTGTTACTCTTACTCAAGCTTGCACATCTAAAGAAAATAGTTGCAATCTCTTACACATGTTAAAATTATTGCAGAAAAGGAGGCCTGCCAATAAAAAAGGCTTTATCTTGGTTCTCAGTCGTACTCGTATATCAATTATTTTACTTTGTTCATCTAATATACTCGCCAAATCATAAGCACAAAAAATGCAACCTCTGAATTATCATAGCTTGATATCAGTCTAGAACTAAACGAGAATGTGTATTTGACAGAGAACCAAATGAAGGATCGCGGCTTAGGTGGTTGTTGTTTGAATTTCAATATATTCCCCCCCTAACAAGGCAATCAATCAAAGACAAATGGTATAACTAAATTACATGTCAGTGTCTCTTTCTCTAGCATTTCTATATCAGGTCTGTGTCAACTGATTGAACAACGAAAAATCCAACCTTTATGTATACAATTCAAATTTTTAAGCATTTCTATATCAGGGTGTTGTCAACCAGATTGAAGTATGAAAAACCCAACCTTTCTCTAAATACAATTCAAATACTGATGAGTACATACCGCCGACATTTCGGATGCCAATTAAAACTAATATGCAAATTACAAATCCATCTCAAAGAGCATTCCCAAGTAACTTATGATGTGAATTAAAAGCAGAAAATGCAGCAGTAAGTAGAAGCTAACCTATGAGGAAAAAGTCGAGCAGCGACGCCGTTCTGAAGGCGGATCTCAGCTGTCTCAGCTGAGGAGACAGACGGAAGGTTGGCATGAGTCGTGAGGAGGAGGTTCCGGTGGATAAGAAAGCCGGTGCCGGCAGCTCCAATTCTAGCCATGGAATTGCCTTTGCCGGAAAAAATAGCAGCTTTCATTCTCTCCGACTTCCCGCCGCCGTTACAGAAGCACCACGACTCTCTTAACACCCCCATTACTGCTCTTCCTCCCACTTCCAAAACAATCAATGCGGAAAATAAACCCCAAGAAATCGTTTTGAAGTATTGGGGTTTTAGATCCAGAACAATACTAACTGATAATGCAGTTCATCTTTCCGATAGTTTTCTTCTGCTAAAGCAAAGATAAGTACTTTATTTCACTTCTGGGCCTGAACCCAGAAGCATTATGTATTCAAAATTCAAGAAAAAAAGTGAACTGAAACAGAGAACCCGAAACGGAACGGAATTACATTAAACCTTATTCTATCCGAAATTTAGGGAAGAATTGTGACTTTGAGTCTCTGTCTGTACAATTTTTGAGGAAGCTAAAAGGGAACGAAGTTCAAGAGAAGGAGTTAAAGACTACTATTTGACAGGATGCAAATTGCAAAGCCAAGTAGCCAAACACCTCACTTAAACTGGGAGGAAATAAAGGGCTTGAAAATTTGAAACAATGATTATTGAGGAAATGTGATTCATTGGACTAAAGAAGGTACTATAATAATAAATGAAATCTATGTAAATGAAAATGCTGAATTTGGTTTTCAGACAGCTATGAACTGGTTGTTTAAAATTTGTTTGCATTTGTGGGATCTAACTATCTTAGTGGTAGGCTAATAATGATGGGAAAAAATTATTTAATGAGGATACTATTTGACTATTTTCCAATGGTGGGAATGAAGGGATTTCTGAGGTAAGCTTTGGCATTGATGGATCAAGCAGCATTTTGTATTCATGGACGATGGATCCATCCATCAAATTGAAAGTGGAAAGAGTGAATATGGTGCTATTCTTTACTTGTTGAAGTGAGGCTCTTAATGTGCGTGGTACCTAACTAAAGGGGAGGCAAGTTAAGGAACTAGATTAATGCATTTGAAGGATTGAGCATGTCCTTTTGCTCACCATCAAAACTCTTATTTGGAGGCATGAATGTAAATTGGTCCATTGATAGAGAAACACAATGGTAATAGCAAATTCCAATTAACACAATCATTGATTTACCGAGGTAAAATCCATATTGTTGTAGACTTTTTATTTTACAACGGGGGATTGTTAATTGGTCCCTTAGTAGAATTACCGTTAAATGTACAACTTTTATTGGATTTGATAGTTTTACTGTTTAGGTAGGATAAAATATAGAGTAGGAATCTTCTTGGAGGGGAATTGGAAGATGGTTGAGAGTTGAAACCAAAGGTATCGTTGCTTCCTCTCCTGTCATCATCTCAACATTAGATTTGATCAGTTTTGATTGTTATTTACAGCAAAATTATATCTTAGCCAATGGGATTGGAAATGTGCAACGAGTAATATGCTTGTGCGACTGCTTTCATATGATTATGATTGAATCAAAAGTAGCATATCATGTCCAACGAAACTGAAAGGAACCATAAGACTAATCATAATCATGTTCTTGGAGGGTTTAGAGAAGAAAAAAAAAAGCTAGAAGAAGAAGGGTAAGTTGCACACACGTTCTTAGGTCGGTCCTATCAAAGGAAATTGATGATTTAAACCAACATGTCACATGTCAACAGACCCCATCCCATGGGAAAGCTCAACTCCTTCTATATTGACTGACATCTGCATCTTTCATTCCAATTTAAGATTATCGGCGCAAACCAATTCATATGTTCATATGCTTTTACAGGAATATTTTACAGTTGCATTATTCAGTTGTAACAATTTTCAAGCCGCAGTCAACCCTCACGTGTACACAATGGAATCATTCTTGTATCTGCCTATCCGGCTTTATTCAATCACTGATAAAACCGATCCATTGCCAGAAGCGTATTTTGGGATCACTGAGTTGTTGTTACTAGGCTCTATTCATTTCAGCTAGAAGTAATCATTCCAAACCCAAACGAATGAAAGAGAACCTTACAGGTTTTAGGTACCTGGGAGGTCGATTTAGGCAAAATTAACGTAATAAGATGGGATCCAGGTATCCATCTAACCAGTATAAACTCGAGAAAGATGTGATCTGTTCCTAACTGTCTTCTCATTACAGCAATCGTACATATACTGTATATGACAGCAAACTGAGACAAATCTAAAGGTCGATAGATGCTAAATGCAACACCAAAAGTTTTAGGATTAGGTTTAGTTTCAGTTGCAAATACACAAATACTTCACAGCACACGATATAGAAGCCAGATCTCACATACACATGAATGTTGTACCAGTCTCACATTTAAGCTACAAAATACCTCCACGACAAGTTCACAAGTGCATATCTTATATCTGGCCACACGTAACTAGTAACCTTCTACCTACCAACGTCTTACTCGCCCCGTTAACGGGTTTCACTACCATCAACAGCCATTGAACTTCTCAATAAAGGGTTTCACGCCCATCAACAGCCCTCGGATTTCTCCAATGCTGCAAAACAAAAGGAAAATGTAAAATGGATTTTGGTTCAAGGATTTTTTTTTTTTACAAAAATGAACAAATCAGCACAATTAGTTGAGTTCTCGAAAGGATGGGTCAATAAAAGAAACCAACAGACGAGAACTCAACTCCTGTCAAATTACTACAGTGAACAAGCACAGACAAAAACCACAACGCAGATTTCTCAAGTCATCCCATGGACTAGAAGAATAAGGAGAAGTAGACATGGCATGAACTCAAAAATACAACCATCACACACAGAGTGGGAGAGAACTCACTGTTGTAGTTCAGAAGCTTTTCAATCAAATCCACATGAGTCATCAGCATCCTACGGCAGCAATAACGAACCAAACTTAACGCATCAAGAGCATCTCTGCATAGTAAAAAGATTAAGAGGTCAAGTCCACATACTCTTTCAAGCTTACAAGAAATCCTACATGGCACTTGCAGACGTGTGCAAAGGAGATGGGCTAGTTAAATTGACAAGGTCAAGAAAGTGGGCATCACAAAAAAAGTCGAATTGAACCACGTTTTTACCTCAAACATTCTAACAATTTTCAGTCTTGGATTAACTGCAGCAATCTATTGTTTAGCAAAATAACCAAATGCAGCAAGAAGGCTAAATGTTTCAGATAATAAGTATAAGAGATTGGCATAGACATTAGAAATATAAGGCGGGCAAGCCTGGCATCACAAATTAGAGTATCTTCATCTAATCTTGGATAATCCACAAAGCAGATATATGATCATCCTTTGGGAGTTTTCTACTACATCCAACATCCTCCTATTCGAATGTAAGTTCCAGTTCTTCACAATGAATTATATAAGTATTAAGTACCAAAAAAAAGTACAAAACTTTCTCGAAGCTGATAAACACTAAAACTTAGACGAGGAAGGCACAGATTAAAGGGCTACAGTAGCCATAGCGACAAACTTATAATTCAATTAACACCAGCAAACAGATTGAAAATTGATCACGCGTAGTCCCTTTACAACATAATGATCTTCTAATAATCCTTCCTCAAAATCACGCAGACAGATTCTAATAGTTACAAGACGAATAAGCTAAGAATGCTAGCTGAAAAACGAAAACCCAAATCCAAAGAGAAACGGATAAACATATGGGAAGCTGCCAACATCAAACAGATGCTAAAGATGTCTGTCAAACTGATTAGTAGCGGGAAAGGTTAGGAAACACACCGGCCTCATCAAAACCCTAAGAGCCTAAGAAAGTCGAATTATCACGCATAAATGAACAAATTATCCTTACCCTTCAGTGTAATCAGCCTGAAGAAGATCGAGGTAGGTGTCCCACTTGTTCCCGATCACCTGAAATTCCAAACCAAAAATACAGTTAATCCTTGTTTCTCAAACATCCCAAATTCAAGCCACCCAAAACGCACAACGGAGAAATTCAAAGGCAAAGATAAAGAATTCGAAAAGACCAAGAAATAAAAGTAGTTCAATAAGCTAGGATTCACCTTGCCGCAGGTGAAACAACGCACGGGGATAATCATCTTCGAGCTCTTCTGAGGGTTTCGCTGGTTTGTTTCTCTCTGGCTGTCTAAAACCCGGCTGACTTTGAGAGAGGAGAGGCGTTTATGCTTTACGTCGCGCCCCGGAACTCTTGTGTGATTTATTTGGGCGGTTAAGCCCTTACTGGGCTTTATGCTTTATTTTTAAATGGGCTTGTACGTAGCCCAATAGTCGTAGTTAAATTCCTCTGGTTACCTTTGTTCTTCTTCTTCCTCTTATGATGTTTTTGTATGATGTTCGTATATCTTGAAATTATTTCTGTCTTTGAATCATGAAATGAACTATTTTATCAATGACATTACAAACTTTCTTCGAATGACATTATAATGTTACAAAAAAAGAAGAATTTTAACCTTAATAAGAGAGTTTGTTTTCTTGCAATTCTTCTCTTTTTGGGTCTCAAATTTGAACCAGTGACATGGTAAGGATGGAATTATAATTTACCATTATTATTCTGAATCACGAAATAATTGAAAAAAGAAGAAGAAGAAGAAGAAGAAGAAGAAGAAGAAGAAGAAAGTTGTAGTTATAATCAGAGTTGTGGCAGAGATACTAGCTTCAAACATGGAAACATTATGGATTTGCCAGTATTTGTACACATTGTTTTTGGCACTAGAAGATTTGTAAAAGCAGAATGTGATCAATAATGTCTTATCGTTTTTTGCTATATGATACTACTATTGATCAATTAAACCTAATTTACAATACTACTAAAATAATAATAATAATAATAATAGGGAAATAAGAAAATAGAAATCTAGAATTGGGAAAAAGTAATTTCGCCAGAGTTTGAGTGTTCATCTGTTTTCCACAATCCCCTTTTAACAAAATCCGTAATCCATCATGTATATGCTCTATGTATGTATGTATCTTATTGGTTGAGTAATTCAATTCATCCAAGACGATCTCTCTACCCTTAGTTCAAACCACAATCGAAGAAACCCCGTTAACCCTAGCAAACAGAACAACCGGAAACCAAACAAAAGATGGGAAGCAGCGGCGGCGGCAGCGACGTCGAAGCCGGATTCGCCAAATTGCAAGGCGAAGACTTTGAGTACTATATGCAAACCTACTCCATCGTACTGGGCCGAAATTCCAAGAAATCCACCGTCGATGTTGACCTCTCCTCCTTAGGCGGGGGTATGAACATCTCTCGCCACCATGCCCGTATCTTTTACGACTTCCAACGCCGGCGTTTTGCCCTTGAAGTTCTTGGGAAGAATGGGTGTTTTGTGGAGGGCGTGCTTCATCTCCCGGGTAACCCTCCGGTTAAGCTCGATTCGCAAGACCTTCTCCAGATCGGAGACAAGGAATTTTATTTCTTGTTGCCGGTGAGGAGTATTCTTGGTGGCCCAATTGGCCCTAGGCATCACGTTGGTGTCAACGTCAATTATCCCCCCGCCGTTGCTGGTGGCTCTCCGGCGACGCCTGTCCCTCATCATGGTCAGCACCATTCTGGATTGCCTCCGCCACCTGGGGCGATGGGGAAGAAAGGGCATGCTAGAGGAAGGGAGTATTACGAGGAAGACTATGAGGAGGATGGCGGGGAAGACGCTGTTTCCGCTGGTACTGGGGGTAAAAAGATTCGTCGAGTTGACGGAATTGATGGAGCTGGGTATGGATATGGTTCTGGGAGCTCCGGTGGAAAAGCAGGGCATTTGGGTGAGTAACTTTCTCCTGGAATATCTGTTGAGTAATGGATTTTTACAAGTTTAAGAATGTGGATAATTTATGGACTAAGTAACCTTTGTGTTAATTGCTGGTATTCTTTTTGAAATTGAAATATTTTAAGTGCATGCCTTTTCAATTGAGTTGCTTTAGATATTATGTGCGCTCTGAGATGAGCAAGTTTGATGCTTTATGCTATGCTCGTAGCCGCTTGGTGATGTACTTACTGTAAAACTATCAAACCCACTGGTTTTTGCTGTTGCTATTGCTGCCGATTTTCTGAAAGTTTGTTACTTGTGGGTGTTAGTGATGCATTTCATGAGTGCTGTCAAACTCTGTAGGTTTGAACTGCTTTAAATTTGCAATGCTTAGTTGTGATCTACTTTGCTGACACCAGTGTGTTCTAGAGTTGCTTTCATTGTTGGGTATGTGTATTTCGCATGCCTATCATTTGAAGTGTATCTTCAGCGCACTTTTCTTTTCTCTTTGAATTAGTATTGGGAAGAGCCTAATTCTGTATTTTTCACAACGTAGTCTACATTATGGATCATACTTCGTGGGAGCGTGAATAGTTTTATGTTCTCTTGTTGAATTCTGGTGGTTTTAGTTTCTAAATCTTTGGCTGACCTGTTTCTTCAGATAAAAAGCTGGAGGGAAGATCTCGTGTTGATAGGGACTCTGACAACCAACAGCTTCTTCAGTTGGAAGAAAAGGATGTCGTAATATCTGTTGCTAATGTGCTCTCTGATATGTGTGGTCCTGGGGATTGGATGCCAATGGAGAAGCTTCACTCAGAGGTATAAATATGAAATACAGTGCTTGTACATGTACCCGTTTGTAAGTTCCATTTAAACTGCAAGAATGATCCTCTAGCTCTCTATAATCGGCTTTGACCTTCAAGTACCTTCTGACCACGCATTAGGTTAGGTGAAGAACTGAGAGCAGCCTCGCCTCAGCCGGAGAACACATCCTAGTTTTTTTTGTTTTTTTTTTCAGAGAATTGGGCATTTGTTAATTCTGTGGTTTTTTGTTGTTAAGCAACTAAGAAAGTTCTCTTGCATGCACCAGACGAATATGCCATATGTAGATTACTTGTTCAGTATAATGTCATAAGGAGTCTGAATTATCTCACGTTGCTTGAGGCTTAAAAGACTGGATCATTATTTATTAAATTGCCTCTTCTCTCCTTAGTAGCTAAGAATGTAAGCTTGCATTTTTTGGTCTGATGGGATTGTTCTTGCTGTTCAAGATAATCTGATTAGCTGCTGTTTCTTGTACCCTGGTTAGCTTTTGTTTCTTTTGATTGGCTCAAATGTGTAAAGGTAGACTGAGGCGATAAGCTGTATATCTAGATGGCTATAGTTTATTTATTGTGGATAACCAGTATATATTTCTCCTGTAGAAAAGAATTTCTTGTCCAAAATTAAACCTCGGAGACTCTTGTAGTGCATCCTGAGACATAAGTATGATGTCTCTGTTGGATAATTGAATATAGTGATCAATAAATTAATACTTCTGCTTTCTATATTCTAGTGGTTAAGAATTAGGCTGGCTTTGGCGAGACTAAAGATACTTGCATCATTGCTTTGTTATTTTGTAGATGTAGCGTATGAATCTGTGCATGGTTAGTACTGGATGCTTTGAATAGTTATCTAAATATTGGTCCTTTTTCTATGCAGTTGTTGGAGAAGTACACTAATGTTTGGCATCACAGTCGGGTAAGGAGATACCTGACATCTGATGATTATTCTAGTCCTGAAGCCAAGGCAAAGCCTTGGTATGGATTGCTTATGCTGTTGCGGAAATATCCAGAGCATTTTGTTATCAACACAAGGTCGAAGGGGCGGGTGACTTTGGAGTTTGTCTCCCTTGTTTCATTGCTTTCATGAGGTGTCAACTACATATCTGGTTTTTTGTATGAGTTTCGGAATGTTAAAGATGGATGCATCCATCCAATGCGTAGATTGTGGTAACTTTAGGACCCTGATTAGATACATGTAAATGCCTAGTTGGAGTTGGATGCAACCATCATTTGTTTCTTCTCGGTGTTTTCTGAAACTAGTGATATGTGATATGAGATCTTTATTTTTGTGGTCACCCGATTCAATGTTTAAACAGTGGTAGTGACAGGTTTACAAATGGTTTAACAGCCCTCCCCAACTTGATATTTTTCAACATAATTGGCCATCTCTTAATGTGCTCCAACCTGTCATAAGATAACTATGATGCATAATTTATAGTGATTCTATCACAGAACGGTTGCACTACGTGAAAGGAATAGAACATGGCTCTTCATTTTGAATCATATGCATTTTCAGATGTTTCCAAATATCTGAAATGCCAAATCATCTGGCTTTCCCACAGTCTAGGATTCTCGAACTATCAGACTCTGAACATCTAAAAGACCTGAGAACGTAAATCAAAATCGATGCTTCCTAATAGCAGGTAGTAAAACAAAAGGATACACTTGCAATGGGGCTCATCATCATCTACCTATAAGCTTGTACAGAGTCACTTATCCGTGAATGAAAGAAGCCGAAGGACAAAAGACACAATCGTTGGAACAACTTGAGGGCGAGAACTGAGGCAAGCATTCTTAAGTTTCTTCCTTGTTCAAATTGTGGACTTTTCTATAAAGCTGTTCTTCCCTCTCGCGTTTAGCTGCGAGTGCTTCCTCGTCAAGAACTTGAATTGGTGACCATTCTGGTAACTTCAACCAATCTTGTTTCTTATCACCCTCCCCAACCATGGTCTTGTAATAATCACTCAGGATGGGCTTGAGCTTGATAGTAGCATAATCGACTGAAGTTCCAACAACAGCAAATAATATGGAATAACGAGCAGCAGCTACTGGACCACCTACAATAGATTCAGAAGCCTTTTAACTCACATTTTAATGAAAAGAATACTGTCTTCTTGAAACCTCAAGACATTTCAGGAAGTCCAAAATGTCCCAACCTATAATCACCTTTAATGGAATTCTGTACGACACACCACTTATACAGATGTACTACTGATAAAGCGAGGAAGTACTTCTAATAATAAGAAGAAGAAGAAGACAGAATATCAACAATTGCCTACCTTGAAGGCGTCCAAGAATAGCACCGCTGCCAAAACCTCCAATGACTGAGTTGAGCAAATCATCAGGTTTTCCAGTTCGATTAATTCTTACAAACTCCCGAGCACCTAAGTATTTTTCAAGGGCAAGTGTATCTCAGAAAGGGAGAATGAAATCAAGCTAATCAAGACACAGGAAAGCAACAACCAATGTGAAAGAGTAAATAAAAGCCTTCAAAGAAGCTTTGATATTTCAAATTACAGATTACAATAAACAAATTTTGATCTCGAGCAGAGGAATAAAACTCCAAGCTGCCACTGAAACCAAAAATTCTACTGCTAAAGCTTTACCATTATAGTATAAAAGAAACATCCAACATTTCAATATCACAGCAAGATCGTCAAAAATTTCCAGAAACTTCAAGTTCAAAATTCATATATGATCCATTCCATGATCGAATCCAGAGTTTATTCAAAAAATGTAAGCCCTTACCGCAGTAACAACCGGTGACGATGGCGAAATTAGTTGCATAAGTAGCAGAAATCTTGGCAAGGCCATGAACTTTCCGGTGCCTGGATACCAGTCCTACTCCTCCACCAGCGATCCCTATAGATGGATGACATTAATAATGCCATAAAAAAGATTAAAAGAACTCGAAAAGAAAATATTCAGAAATAAAATCAGGGTTTTAGCATTTCTCGTCAAACCGCCGATAGATGCCGGAAACATACCAGCCAATAAAGAAGGGACTATTATCCGGCTCTTCCATATATCCCACGATGAAGGGTAGGTAATAACCTCCGGGACGGAATTGTCTCCGGTAGCTTCCGAGGCCATATTCGGCAGATCACGAACCCGACCCGTATGTGTTACTCCTGGCCGAGGTAGAGAAAAGGTTGAAGACGTTCTTTTGCTGTTCGTTTGTTGTACAATTTTGGGCCAATTCGTATGGAAATGGGGAATATTAGGCCCAATAGTTTCGATCTTTGAACAAGGTACTACTTTCTTATGGGTTTTCATTATTCAGTTGAGCTTTTGCTATGGGACGGAATGGCAACGAATCCGCGGATTCTCTAACAAAGTTAGGACCAATATTGTTAGACTCGGCTCGGATAATGACTCGGTGAGGATAGGATTCAGGAGTTTTAAGAGTCGACTCGGGAGTCGACTCGGATGACGTCATTACAACGTAATAAATAATATATAGTTAAAAAAATATATTAATAATTAAAAAGACTTAATTTTTATGAATCTTTTTTATGATAATAGTCAACAATAGTGTTTTAAAGTACTCCTTCCGTCCCATAATTATTGTCCAATTTGAGTTTTCATTTTTAGTTTAAATTGTATTAAAATTGAAATCTCAAACTGGACAATAATTTTGGGACAGAGGGAGTATTTAATTATAGTTTAAGATAAGTATATTAATTTAAGAATACCAACGCCCGCCCTTCTATAAAGGAGATGAAGCCATTGATTTAGGCAATGGCCCTAATATCATGTAATCACTTCTAATGTTTAAAGGCATCTTATAACTTGCTTTAGGAAGCTCTTCCTTACCTTTTGACAAATGACAGTTTGTCTGTTATTTAGGTGGTTCTTATGAGATTCGGCAAAAATATTGTAGGAAATGAATTCGGAACTTCCTTGTCTGTTAACATTAGTGGGAGTGAATTATTTTTGGTCAAGTATTTAGTTCTAAGTAGCAGGAATTCCTTGTTCTGGAAGATAAGAAGTGCAAAGGTCCTGTTGCTCTTTTAGTTTGTTCTGCTTACGGCTACAGTTTAGTATGCTTCCTAGTAGTACTTTGTGTTTCAGTTTGATCTTTTTGGTGCAGTACTAATCCGTTGTTCGATATTACTACGCTGATTAAGCGTAATGTGTTCAATTAGCACCTTTTGATTCCAAGATAAAAATGTTATTTGACACTCTCCTATGAGATGCTTGAATGAGATCTCAAATCAATAATCACTGACTAACTCATTATTTGTATCTATCAGTATCAGGTGAGCTCAACATATTTGTGAATCAACTTCAATAAATCGAATATAATTGATTTGAGACAGAAGTTAAATCCATACTAAATGGGTTCACATTCGAGATGCTAATAGTTTAGCAGATAGTCTAGCCAAATTAGGTTTTTCGATTCTCTTGGGAATTCAATTTTTCTCCGATCGGCAATCGTCTGCCGGATTTGGAATCCCTAATCCATCAAGATAAATTAGGTTTCACCTAAGGTGACTTTTGACTCTTATATTTAAAATAAAATAAAATTACTGAACGGGTTCACAAAATTTATGTTTGAATACTCAATAAAATATCTTTGATGGTAGTGGAAAATTGGATAATCGGATGGCCAATATTACAAAGGTGTAAAAGATGAGAAACAAACCCCTAAACCATGAACTATATATATATATATATATATATATATATATATATATAAAATAAAATAACCCATGAACCATATGGTAATTTTTAGTGAACGGTGAAACAAGTATCTCACTCAAATTGATTGCAAGCATTGGAAATTTGGAATAATTACTTGTCTGTTCTCATCCTCAGGAATGAGAACAAGATGTACGAGATGTAATCACGGTTTTCTTCTTCTTTTTTTTTTCTTTTATTATTATTATTTTATTTTATTTTTGGGTATTTGACCTTTCTTTCCACTACACAACGCAAAATACATTGGGGGGAACCGGTCCTAGTCCTACTACTATGTGTATGTGTGTACCAACCAATAGGAAAACGAAGGAAGGATCCGTTTCTGTTTTTTCGTTTGGTTGGAATCTGGAAACTTGGTTTCATGGATTATGCCCTCCTTTTTGGTTGATCATGAGTCTAAGGTGTGACCTGCCAGTGCAATCGCTTGCGTTCTTGTTCCCAAGTTGAAGTACAATTTGATTCTAGTGTAGTAAAATATAAAATATAATTAACTCAATGATTCATACCACTATCATTGTATTCATATTCCTTCGTCCCAAAAATAATTGTTCTGTTTAAGACACAGGAAGTAAATAATATAACAATGAATGGTGAACTAAAATCATTTCTATTAAAAAAATGAAGATGATACTAACAATCTGCAGCATCTTCATCCCTTATTAGCTCCCATAATAGGAGCTTTGGGGTCAAAAAAATTATATATATAGCTGCAGATTATAATTAATTTGCAATTCTATTTTCGCGTTTCTGTTTGTTTTTCCTTTTTAAGGTGGCAACATGTTGTTTCACGAATCCGATGAATCTAGTTCTTCTGGCACGTCTTCTGAACCTGAGGGATTATTGCCTGCTTGCTCGCTTTCCCACTCACCTTTAGAAGACAATGCATCGGATTTTCTTCGGGGCCCTACTCCAGCCCTTCTGTGGTGTTCTGCAGATTTTGATAAATTTGATGAATGAATAAACCAAAAAAAGGAAACAACCCAGATAATGACAGAAGGTTACATAGTTTGATGTCCTTAGAATAGTACAAACAAGGAGACGAGATGAGATAGATCCTTTTCTCGTTTTCTCCTTCCCTTTTTGTACCATTCATGTTCCATTTGCAAAAGAAATCATTTTGTTATCTATAGCAACAATGCTTTTAACTTGAAACGAATAACTACCAATAGTAATGAAACTACAACGTTTCACACTAATGGAACACAGGTTATGCGCACGGTTAAGAGTTAAGAATTTCATTTGCAACTTGCAAGAACACTTACTTTTGTGAGTAATAGCAGAACGAGTCATTTCTAAGAATTCCTCCCATTTAAATTTCCGAAGCTCCCGCTTCTCCTCCTCCGAGAGTTCAAAATTGGGTTCTCTGCCGCACATAAAAGCTGCCCTGCAAAATTTCGACATGACATTTAGCTATATGATGTGATCAAAATTATTTGTGGCTCCTTTGAATTCATTTATGATTGAAATGTTAATTAGCTTTTACCTGTCATACAATCGAGCTGCTTCTTCTTGAGAACCAACTGTTCCTAAGTGGATTTGCTTCTTGTCCACTTTAATAGCTGCTTGCCATTTCATATTCTTAAAATACACCCCTCTCATCACGCATGCTTCTTGATTTTCGAAATGCTTTCTTCTGTGTCGCTTCCTTCGTTTTACTTCTGCAGTGGTAGATTGATTTAAGTCTTAAGGGACTTAAAACAAAAAAGTAACCGAGGAGGAAATCATCTGGTATTTCAGTGTGATTATACAAGGATAAAGCACTAGTGAACCAAAAGAGTTAAGGTTGGATTTCAATTTCCCCTTCAGTGTCATGCTAAACAGCATAGGCATAGGAAATATTACAAAATCATAAAGCTTGCTTTCAGATATTGAGTCAATTATACACACAACCATGGTGCTTATTCACAGGAATTACATCATTTATACCAGTGTCAAAAGTTGAGGAAAGAACCTGGGAATGTCAGAGTATGTTGCTCCTCTTGTGATTTTAAAGCAGGCATCTCCGATGCTTCGTGTCCCTTAAGTGGGGAAGGTTTCTGAAAGCATGAATTGTAAGGAAATTGTTTATGTCATCAGTACAAGATCAAGAAGTCTTTCATTTGCAGAAATGTTGAGCACTCCATGAAAGTTTCATTAATGTTTCTTATGTGTACGACAGTAAAATTTAAACATGTGGTTAATGCAACAGACATTTCAGAAATGAGTGAAGACCTAATCAAATTCCAGTCAAAGTTAACAAAAATGTGGTCAGGGATATTCCACAGTTCCAAAGTACAAGACTGCCCAAGGCACGAAAGATCAATCCTGTTATTGTGTGTTTTCCAATCACTTCTATTTCCTTTCCACAAATGTCATGATCCATCAAAGGTTACTACAATGCCTAGAACATTTTTATGCCACTCTTTAATTGAGATACTTTCAGACACAAGGCTCGGTATTAAACCCCCTGCATTGTGTTATATTAAGGTATTATGCATGATCAACAATAAACAAGCACAATGCAGAAGACAAATTCATGGACCAAGTAAACTGGAAGAGAATTTCAAGAAGACTAATACCTCCTCTGATTCCTCCATATCACTAGAAGGTAAAGGATGAACTGTGACTGGTTTTGTGATTTCAGGAGTGTACCCTATCTCAGAAAACTTGGGCAGGGGTGCCAGAAAGGAATTTCTCAGCCCTGCAATAGTCATTGAAACATTTTTGCTGAGTTGTGAGCCGAGCATTAAAAAACTAGACACTAAACATAACTGATCTCTTTTTTCTGAAATAGTAGAAACACTATCAGCATTACCCAAATGCAGGGCATCTAAACCTCAGCTGAAACCAACAATGTCGCTAACATAATTTTCTTGATAGCTAAACACAGTTTGTTACAATGAAATAGTGCAAAATCAAACACAACAGTTCAGGTTGGCTTACCAGGACACTTGACTAAAAGTTTGCGTCGACGAATACTCACCATGCTTACCTTCAATATCCCTAAACAAGACAGAAACTTTGAAATTCAGCAAAAATCAAATATCAATAAATGCAAAACAGAAGGATCACTAACTAGTAATAGGATGAAGGAAGCTAAGAAAACTAGAGTACTCAGCAAGACAGCAACAAATACACGAGACGAGGAAGTCAAATACTAGCAGATGGAAAAATGAAGAAGCAAACTTTAAGATTCAACAATGTATAAGGAGGGAATGCAGAAAGACTACTCGACATTATGCCATTCACTAAAGCAGGAAATCTCAAGTTTCAGACGGTATCCTCGCAAAACTTAAAGAAAGTACATCAAGGGAGAGAGGCAACTATGACAGGATTCCTAGAACAAAGACAATCAAGTTTTTGAAGGGGTGACAAAGATACAGGTCTGCCTATTTCAGAAGACCTTAAAGTAACTAAGATATTCCCAATATGGATGTCGAGTTAGCTTCGCCCGTGTTTCCATTGATTCTAGCAAAAGGTGGCAGTATGCGCTGTTACTATCTCAACCCTTTTGCCACCGAAGGGAAGCGAACGGAAACCAAAAGCCACCAACAGATTCAAACAATTCAATAGCACAGTTTCCCGATGCCATTTTTCGGCCCACTGTAACTTCATAATAAACACCAGATTCCCAACCTTCCGTTCCTACAAGAAGGGGAGACCAAAGATTCCTAGTCTACACAGAAGTGATTCAACGGATCAAAGGAAGCAACATATGATAACGGGAGGACCAGAACAGAAGTCAAGACGCTTGCAAAAGATGGCCAAGAAAAAGAACCTTTTTCATGCAATGATTTCTAATCTCCTATATGTGGGCAAAGTTCCATCTTTTTAACTCCAAAAAGGTATCAAATTGGGAAGGATTTCAAGACTAAAGGTGGCGAAAGCTATTCGAAGACACTATTCACTCCAGGCCAATCGATTCATCCCCAAAAGTTGACCAAATAATATGATGATCATCGGAGTGAGAACAGAAATTCACCCAGAAACACATCCAACCAAGACAATCAAATCCCCTCAATACACACACAGAAGATTGACCGAATGACTCTAAGCTTCTGACGAAGTCAACCCCCCCAACCTACCACCTTTTGTGAAGCAGTGTGTGTATGTGTGAATAAGAGAAACAACCACCCCAACTTAACTTATCCCTTTAAAACCAAAACAAAAAAATATGTGTCTAACAAAATGCCCACAAAATTTTATTAAACATAAATCACCCAAAAGGAGTTTTGCCAGAAAGAAAAAAAGCCCAAAACAAAAACAGGGAAGACAAGTCAAAAAGGGTCGGCACATAAAAAAAACAGAGGCATTGTGAAATAAAGCCAGGGTGATTGATGATGGGTTGGCACCTGTACAAGAAGGGAATCGGACTTAGAATCGTGGAAACCGATGATTTTGACTGGCGATGACTAATCAAACTTTTAGGCTTTGTAATATTTCAAAGGGTCTGGAAAAATTGAAATTATGAAGGAAATTACAAAGGGGGAAAAAAGGGAAGGAGGTGGATGAAGATTTGAAGATGAAGATGATGAGAGTTGACAGATAGGGAGAGGAGGGGGTGGGGAGGCTGTAGTAGTTGATGTTGTTACTCATGCATCTACCACCACCTTTTGTTTTATTTCTAGTCTCATAATAATGTGTGTGTGTGTGTGTGAAGGGGGAAGGTGGTGAAATTGGTGAAAGCTTTGATTTTTTTTCTCTTAAGTTTGATTTGGTATTTGGGTTAATATAAGCAGAGGAATATGGGGATTTTCCTTTATGGGTTTTTGAAGAGTTTTTTTTTTTTTTAAGAATTGAGAGAGAGAGAGAGAGAAAGAGAAGGAAAAGGATAGAAGAAAGAGAAAGAGGTGGTTGAAGTTGAATAAGGAAACTATATACAGATTGACGAGGAAACGAAAGTATGAAACTACGTATTTTTCTTTTTTTCCCTGTTTGTGAATGTTGTTTTTGTACTTAAATAAGTTATCAAATTGTTCGATTTACTATTTTAACCTCATTAGTCAACGTCACTGACACTTGTGAATCTGTTGATCTGTTTCCACCTTTCAGATAAAATTACCGCGAGGAATCTCTGTAGAGTTGACCTCTTTGCGCTTTCCTTGGAGTCCACCAGAGTTTATTTTTGGTATTTACTTAGAGGGAAAAAAAGGCCTTGATTAGCCCTCCAACACTCCAACTATCATTTACTTATTTTTAGTCTTTTTTGTCCTCTCAACTGAAATGTTTTTACCATTTTCAAATTAAAAAAAAAAGGAAAAACAATATTTTAAACCATTATTACGAGAAAAGAGTATTAAACTTAAACATACTTATCGGGAGATAAATTTTGCAAAAAAAAATTTTGCATCATTAAGGGCGTATAGTCCTAAAGATATTTTGTTGTTAGATGAACCGCGCCTCTGTTGTCATATTGTAGTCATTATCACGTACCAAATTACCAGTGATTTGAGCATGATATATCGATCTCTCTTTTCCGCGATATGTTATACTGTAATCGTTTAGACTTTTGCATCCCTTTGTATTAAAAAGAATATAATGTTGATTATTACGCCTTTACTTGTGATGCTTATGAGGATTATTTCAATAAATGAATATGACTAATGTGCATGAGTTTGAGGCTAACAATAACTAGGATTGACAATCATAATATTGCAACTACAGTAATACCATAAAAGGGGATCATTATGCAGAATTTAATCATATTTTACGGAGGACCAATCGGTATCTGGTTGAATGCTATTGTTGAAATCACAATTGAAATGAGCTATTCGCTTTCAAGATTTATGAATCAGAGCAATGAAGGTTTGCTTCAACAATGTTCAATCGAATTTCAGTTTTCAAGTTTCCACCTTTCATGAATGAAAATGGAAAACTACATTCACTTCATGGTCATGTTTAACATAATTAAATGTGTGCATCCTGTGACAACTAATTCCGATTGACAGAGATATATATTTACATTCTTTTTTCAGGTGATTGATTCAACCGGTAGGAATGAATTTGTCGTCCCCAACCTACTCATATCGCAAGCCTTTTAAAGTGCATGACTACAACTGCAAGCCAAACATGATCAATATGCTGCTCAGCCTTTCAGTTGCATATAGAGAACAAACACAGCATTAATCGGGCAAGTAGAAACCATCAAATATGGTCACGGAATTTAGTTAAACTTATTGTTGCCAAAAGGTCCATAGCTAATAAATCGATTTGCAATACCACTTCACAACCCCTTTACCCTATCTGATTTTTTAAAAAAAAATAAATAAATAAATAAAAAATTGAAGCATTTTTTTAAATGATATAAAAGAAACCTTTAATAACATCGGGTTCTAAGTAAAAAAATATTTCAGACGAACGGACATCTAAACGTAAATAATACATGAGCTTGTTGTAGCTAACGTGACTATATAAGTTGGTGCGAAATTTACCGCCCTCCAAGTATGTATCCCTTCTATGAATACTTATGTGGTAAGCAGCTACTTAATAATTAAACAACTTATTTCCCATTTCGTTAGTTCAAACCCAAATTTTATCCACCAAATTACATTACCGACAAGAAAAGATGAACAAGAGGACAAGAGTGTCATTTCAAATGTGTATGAAGAAATTCTTATACGGGCAAGGCATGCCTGACGGTGTACAATCGCAGGCGAAGATGATGAGGTGGGATTTTGGGAAGGACATTTATGGAAATTGGCAAAGGTAACTGAAATGAGTAATAAAAACGGTGATGTTGTAAGTCACAATTATTAATAGGTTTTGTTGGTTGGCTACTGCCTACTTGGCTACTGAAAAACCAGAAAAACTCAATTCTTAATTGAAAATAAATAATATTCCCTCCGTCCCACGAAAATAGTTCACATTGAGTTTTGAATTTTGTCCTACTTTTAGTACAAATTTAAAAATTCAATGTGAACTATTATTTTATTTTTTTTGGACGGAGGTAGTATTAGTTTAAAAATATACGACAAGAAATAAAATAAAACCAATGTGAAAATAATGGGAAAAAAAAAAAACAAAAAGCAGAGCACCGACGGATTCGATGATTGGACTGACGGCCTGCCATATCAGCATTTTGTACAGATAACGTGCCCCTCCAACCCCATCACCTTCTCTTCTTCTTTTAATTTAATAATAACTTCCTAATTTTGTTATTGTCAACCTTAATTGTACGGTAAGAAAAAGCTTATTAACGTATGCCAACTAATTATAGTACTAACAATGAACCGCAGGTAAAAAATTTAGGTATGATTCCCGTCTTTCTAAATACTAGTATCATTTATTTACACTAACAAATGACCGAAAAGAAAAAGAATATATTAAAGAAAAGAGCAAATGAAGTATCATAAAAAGTTTAGAGATGTAAAGTGCCTCTTCCGCAGTGAGAAATTTTAAAACCTGGGGTTTATTGGCTAATTTTGCACTTAGTGGCAACTTGACTTGTTCTAGGGGAAAAGTCAAACCCCAATAAACCATTAAAAAATGGCAACAGCTTTTGCACTAATAGTATTATAGTAGTTCGTCTCTGACCATTCTAAAATAACCTCACATTTCGTGAAATTGACTCGAGTACGTGGAAATTGCAGATATGCAAACCAATTGGGCGTTACCGTCATACTAACCCACCTAATAATGGTAACATTTTTAGAGCACATAATCTTGCAATCATTGCGGGCTTCAGGCTGGACGTACGCCCCAACGTTGAAGCTCGAACCTATTACAACAATTAGCTAACCAAAGTCTTGCGTTTGACTAACTGTTTAAGATCCAAAGGAGATAATTTTGTAGAGATAGTTATCGATATTGTTTATTTGCTTATTGAGTGAGATAATTGAATGGACGATAGTTAATAAAAATCCTTTTTCACAAAAAAAAAACACACACACACACACACAATTAGCACAATATTTTGTCCACTTTTTACGAGATAGAATCATAGAACTTCAGATTTTCCCGCCTATTCTCCCTCCCTCAGTCCACGTGTCTTCACTAGGTTATTCCAAATCCCGCCAAAATGCCTCACATTCCACTTGTCATTTTCTGGATTTTTTCAATTTTGTTTTATTGTTATTTTCCATATGTCATGTTTTGGTAGTAAGTTTTACGGGCAAGCTGACCCACCGTGTACATACAAGTCAATTCGTTTTGTCCATGATATTTCCTATGTTAATCAAATACAGTATAATAAATTTAAGCAAATACCTTATTTTGAGGCATTGCACCGCCCACCTCTCCTTTGTTCTCCGCCTAAACGAAGTTAACATGCTTACACTTTATACGTCATTCAATTTATAGTTCATCCAAGTTCCAATGCAAATTCAAATTAATTTGGTCAAGTGAACCTAATTTTTATTTTTGCTCCTTTTTCTTTTTCTTCTTCCCTTTGGAAATACCTAAAACCTGAAATAAATTAACCTTTCTAGAGGGCATGCTGGTGGCGGAAGATTCAAGTAAGCCAGAAACGCGGTAGCCTCTTTGGTTGCGATACTTGGGCATAATGATGAAAGAATTTGAGAAGCTCTACTTTTCATTATGCGCCGCCCAATATTCTACACTTTTCCAGCATGCGTTCAAAATGGAATATGCAATCTTCATACAGTTTACAATATTCTCTGGGATTAGTACATGTGATTTTCAATCGGTCAACCTCTATTTTATTTTTTCCTGCACACGGTCTCTCTTTCTTCTTACCCCTGCACCTCCGACCTCTCCCCGTTCTGAAAAACCATGAATAAAATCAGAGAATAAATTTCGGAATCGATGATGACGATGAGTTTTCAATGTATATTGGGGGTTTGATAAATAGTGATGAATCTACTGTATTTATGAAGACCTTGAAGATATAAAGTAGATTTTTTTCTTTTTTTTCCTTTCTCTTTATCCTCACGGTTTCTTCTCTCTCATTCCTCAAAAACCATCCATCATCGATAAATTAAGGAAGCAAGTCAAGGTATCCGATTCCTATAGCCAGAGCCACTATTTGTCATCGCCATTGCCGTTGACGAGATTGAAGTCCGCCCAGTCATAAGCAATCTGCTTGGTTTTATGTCTCTTACAAATAATCTTGAGCATCCTTCCTGACTCTTTTGCCATTCACCTTCAATTTTATCTCCAGATACAATCGTTTGCTTCAATTATTTTTTTAGATGGTGTATATTCAGATTATTTTATTGAATTTATTGTATTGTATTTCAGATTGATTAGTGTGAGGTTTTTATTGTGATTTTTGATTTTTTTTTTTTTTTTTTTGCAGTTCAGTTGGAGGAAGTTATGAGCTTGATTAAATTGTTGAAATAGGTCAACTGACGTGGTACTTCCAAGAATTTTTAATGTCTCTTCATTTTGTCTCATAGTTAGTTCTACACCTGCACTGTCGAGTTTGTATTGGTGTTTACAGAATTAGGGACTTCAGCTGATATTTTTGTGGGAGCTTTACTTCAATGTTTGAAAATTTGATTGACAAAGAGTTTGAATATGTTGATTTGAGTTCCTAACAACAATGGTAAAAAGTCTCAACTTTTGTTATCTCAACTGATAAGTTTATCTTTGATAAAATGAAAATGAGCCTAAACAAGTATACCTTTTGATTGCTTTGCAAAATATTTGGGAAAGGATTATTGAGTTGTTTTTCTTCAACTTTGAAAGTTTTTTTTGACTACATGATAGAATTCTTTTTCTTAAACATTTAAATTATGTTGTCATGCTATTTATGTTAGAGAATTCTGTTTATGATGATTTTGTTCTATCATGTGCTATAATCTAGATTATGAAGTTAAATTCTATAATTGTTTTTATTGTGTGTGTTATTTTGCAAATGTAGACTCTTTGACTCTTCCACTGTAGGGAAGATTATCAGTATAGAGATATGGACAATATTTGTCCATAGGAAAATACTCATTAGTTTGAAATACAAGCGTCCATCCAATAAACCATCTTTTTCTGCAAGAATAGGGGGACCATAGGACTGGTGAAATATATTCAGTTTACTTGCCCCTCTATTTTAGCATGCATCTTCAATTTCCTTTATTCTCTGTCTGGCTTCATAGTTAGAAAAGAAATATCCTTAGTTCTTCTCTTTACAAATAAATTAAACCGGCTAGCCTATTTTTTTTTAAAAAAAAAAAACTTTTTTACTGCGCAAGCTGAAGACTGCTATGGTTTAAATGCATTTAATCTAAAATTTACTACTTGAAGAATGTATTTTGCCTTTTGTATGTTGAGTTGTTTAGCTTAATCTATAAAATAATATTGATTGAGCCATACTCAATGATATTTTATTTACTTTCTCATGATCTTTTTGTATGTATGAAAAAGTTTGAAGCTTTTTCATTGTGCATAGTATATTGGGACATAAGGATGTAAAGTCAAGTTATCCATCTTAGCATGTAATAAAGAATGAAATAATGTAATGTATCATATGCTCAACAAAATATTTGTCCACATACTATTATTTTTGAGGTATGCGATTACAAGATTTGCTCGTCAGTTTTGATATGAGAAACTTTGTCATTTTTTGGATTCTATTAGTGTATCAGAGTTATCTTTTATGAATTAGTGTAATGATTTAGTGACATTGATGTGTTTGATTATATAATTCTAGCTGGAAAAGGTGATGAAGATCAAGATATTATGCAATTAAGTTTATTTGGTTATAGTTTACTGTTTTTTTATAAAATTTTTATGCTCTTTAGTTTAGTTTCACTTAGTTTTTGCATTACTTTTTTATTTATAGGGTAAAGAAAGCTTGGTGGATGTTTGTTGTCTTTAGTTGATATGGTTATAATCAATTTAAGACTTCAGGTATCTTTTTCTTTTCTTCCAATAAATGTTATAATGTGTTCCTTGTGGTTGAATTTCCTAATTTGTCAATGAGTTATTAGAAAACCGTGCATATTACTTTGCTAGATATAAATTTTAGACATAATTAAAATTTGAATTTTGCTGCAATTCCATCTGTTACATTAATTCAAAATGATTGCTGAGTTTGAATTTGATGAGAGAGATGCCTTGAGTAGAGTCTTATGCCTTAAGGTTACACTTGATTTGCCTTGCATGCCAGCCAAAAATGTCCAAGATCCGATATTTTTCATTTGGTTTGCTATGTTTCTATTTAATATTCCAGATTTTGGCATTCAATTTAAATCGATGTTGTATTATTTTTGAAAGGCCTCTTTTAGTGTGTAGTTCTTAAGTCTAACAATGTTTTTTATGCATTGTGACTGTATGTTTAGTTGGTGGATAAAGATGCAAAGAAGGCAGAAAAAAACCAGATGGTGAAAGGGTTAGTGGGGGACTATGGACCTGCAAGTAGAATTTTTTTTTTTGAGAATCCGTCAAGTTGAGAATAGTGAATTAGCTCATGCTCAAGGGATTGGCTAGAGAAAGTTCATGGGCCAGTAATGACATAAGTTTAAGATTTGCATTTATAAATTTGGGCCTAATTAGCAGAGAGTAAATTTCTTTTAATCGTGATTGTAGACATGTGAGAAATCCAAATGTTGGGAAGGAAAACTATTTTCAACAAAATGTACATGTAATGTCTCCATTTCCCAGAAGAGTTTATTATTTTTTTATTTTTTGTTTTACTTGCTTATTTATTAGTAGTTTTATCAATCTTGCTGCTCGAACACAAAATAATTAATAGGATAGTCTTTGATTTCACAGGTTGAATATGCGCTGCTACGGCTTAGGATGTTATTTATATTTATAAAATCTTCATTTTAAGTGTTTATATCAATAAATGATGTGTAAATAATGATACTTGGGTGTTTATAAATTAAGAATACCGTGTTCATATACAAAACTTTTTTGCGATATTACTATTAAAAGTAGATATAAAATTTTATGTTTGGATTATTAAATACGGTAACGGTCTTGAATCATTACTCATGTCAATGATGTTGGCCGGGCGAAAAAAAAATTATTAGGTTGCCCGTGATTACAAACGGGTTATATCTAGTTGGAAATATAAGATCAATTGATCATCATCTACGTCTACCTCTCTTGTAAAATAAATGGGGAGGAAAAAAAAAAAAAGTAGAAACACCTAATTAAAGGAAAGATAGAATAAGAAATAAAAAGGTCCAAACTGACTGGCCTGCGGAAACTCATTTTGGCTGGGCTTCATCATAATCCTAGGCCCAATGAGTAAAGGCAGCCAAAATCCATTAAATACCAGCTATCGACTGGAAATATCAATACACGCCTCACGGAGCTGTCTCCAGAGAATTCTAACAAAGAGGAACGAAATTAGGGTTTGTCCGTACCAACTTTAATCTGCGACAATGATTTACGACGTCAACTCTCCCCTTTTCCGATCATTCCTCAGCCAGAAGGGAGGCGCATCTGATAAGAGGTAATATTTATATGTCTCTCTGTTAATCTCAGCTAATTTTTTGGCTTTATATAAGCTTTGTAGATTATATTCATCTTCCTTTTTTTTGGTCCCCGATGAAGTCTTGTTGCTTCCTTTTTTTTTCCCGATGATGTCTTGTTGCTTGAATTTTGTTATGTCTGCTGCTGAAAATCGAAAAAATTCCGAAACATGGCTTCCACAAAATAGTGAAAACAGAATATTTGTATAGTTTTCAGCCGAGCCCGTTTAATTTACTGTCAATTTCAATATCATGTCGTCTGACAATGTATAACACGTTAAAGGGGGTAGCCGATTAATGGATGTTATGATAAGTAGGTGTATTTTATAGGGTTTAGGAGGGTTTACCTTTGATTTGCTTACGGTCTTGTTTACCTTATAATTTTGTAATTATGTTGCTCCTCTTTCTGGGCTGCTGGAATTTTTTTTTCCCCCTACTACTGGAGCATTCCTTTAATGTCTTCTGATATATGTTTTATATAAAGGTGAACGTATGAGTGTATGCATTTCAGGATATTGTTTTTTGGTCATACCATAGTTGATGTAACCTCTAATGGTGTACCAGTTTCTTCAAAGTTTATCAAACAAGGTCGTTTGGACCATGTCCGCCTGACTTTTGAATTGAGGGTTTCATTATCTACAGAATGCTTTCTTAATGTTGTTTTCTTTAGGAACTTTTACTCTTTATTTTGTGTGGGTGTTCTATCAGATAAGTCAGTGAAGTTTTTCTTAGTTGTTATTATTATTTTTTTTTCGTGGTTTGAAATACTGTAAACCTCTTCGTCATGGTTCATTTTAGGTTGTTTGTTCATATTTAAGTTGTAGTTGTGGTTTTCTTCATTCTAACTTGCCACCGACTTTCTTTTTCATTTCTAGGAAAACTGAAGAGCAGAAGCCAAGGGAGCACAAGCCGAAGGCAAACGAGAACAAGCCTGTTATGACGGAGTGATATTTCGATGCAGTCCTAAGAATGGGAGTCAGTTTAGTATTGTAGTTCCAGATGTCACCGAACTGAAATTTGAAAATGGTTGATATTCTATCATGACTGCCAATGTTTGGGTCCAGCGTTATGCTATGCTTTTTGTTGTAGTGTTGTAATGACTTATGGATGAAACATTTTGTTTAAAACAGCAAGGCTTGGTTATTTTAGTTTTTTGACACATCTGTTCACTCTTTTTCCTCTTTTGTAAATTGGGAGTAGTTGATCAAAAGCCATGATAGTCCACGATATCAGGCCAGGTTGCTGGATTTGCTTAAGTTTATGTAAGCTTACCTTGTAGTCTGTATCATGCGCCGTTGAAGCTTCTGGATTGTTTTCCTGTCATGGAGAGTGGAGACGTCAACTAGGTTTTCATAGGCTGAACCATTATGCCTCTGCTTCTGTCTGATTTACTCGGTGAGGTAGATAGCAGATGATCTTTTCATAGGCTGAACCATTATGCCTCTGCTTCTGTTTGATTTCCTCGTACAGGTACATAGCACATGATCTTTTCTTGACATTTCCAACTAGGTTAGACTTGGTAGGACGTTGCATTTATGGCAGGCAAATAGTGAAAGGTTTGCACTTGGCACTGCCAGGTCCATTAGGATGTCAGATGCCAAAAGGACCATTCCGATATGATTTAGCTGCATCAGGAATCGAGGATTGATGGGGATGCTCTGAGCAGGAGGGTGACTTTGTTAACACTGTCAACATTTTGCTTAGAAGAGAAGCATAGCTCTCACTGCATTCATCCCCAATTCATCATCTTAGTTAAAGCATGTTGGTACTATTGACCATCATTGTCATAAGTCATAACCCTTTGAACACGATGAAAAGTGGCAACAAGAAATGCAAAGATTATGCGTGGTCATGGGAACAAAAACATCTGGTTATGAACAGCCATCGCCATAATGATATGTGCGGAAAAAAGGTTAAAAGATGCTTGGGTCTCTCGAGTCAAAGTCGGATTTGACGTAAGAAATCAGGTGCAAATTTTCTTCCAAAAAGTGAAAAAACAATTGCCCTGCTGCCTGCTGGTAACTAAAAGCCTAAAAGGGATTAACAGCAAACATGTAGGGCAGTCCCGTTGAAAAGCAAAGATGGAGAGGAATAATAACAAAAGTGTGCTTGGGATACCATCATCACTTGAATAGCTAGCTATTGAGTGGTTTGTCATGTGCATTTACTAATTACCGAGCCCCGCCAAAATCATCACTGGACCTGATTCGGGGCAACTCCATCTGATGTCTTCCTAGATAGAGTTCTTGACGTCCAGCTTTTTCTTCTGGGCATCCATCTTCGTGGTAACGATGTTTTGTCGCCATAACCGTCCCATTCAACCATCACATCTTGGAATAACAAACCTTGATCAGGAAGAAAATATTGGAGTCGTCTTAAATTTGAATGCCTGTATTCATTGGCATTCATATTTCTAAAATGGGTTTTTCTTGCATAAAGTCAATTGAATCAGATGAAATTTCCTTATAAGTAACCAATCTTCATTGGAAGTCTATTGTAGTTCAACTTCCTATCCCCTTTATCAATGCCACCCCCACCCCCCAAAAAAAAAAAAATTTACTTGCGTAGGTATCACATGTAAGGTATTTTAGTTATTATATGATACGAAAAGCGAGAAAGGTTGAGATACCAAAGTAGGAGTATTTAGTAGACATTGACTGTCTTCTGCGGCAGTATATTCTATGGCTATTTGAATTTAGCTGTCTTTATAATAAAAATGAGATGTTTAAAATAATGGAGGAAATCTGATGCAAATCGGCGCATACCGTGCCCGGGGTTGTGGCGAGGTTGCTCAGTCAGTGCATTGAACAGTTCAACTTCAATACACCAATTATAGGCTTAAATAAACCATTTGTATATCTCAAATCTCGATGTAAAAGGGTTCTAGCTTAATTCTGCGTTTCATACAACTTGATACAGAGCTAAAAAGGTTTTCATGTGATCAACTAAGATGGAATTAATTGGAAATGAGCATTTGTACAAAACTGCAGATTGCTGGAATCTCTTTTGCGTTTGTGATGGATGAGATTAATGAACATCGAGTATGTAATAGTGAGAATTTGGTTAGAAATGACATGGAGAGTGGGAATAGTAAGTAGTAGTACTGATATCATAATTGCGTAGCATAACCATTATTGCATAGTTTTTAAATGATTGCTCTTTAAAATTGATTCCTTATGAATGGGTATCCTTTCACCCATAATAAAAATTTACTATATACAATTATTTTCTCCCTTGAGTTACAAAATGATCATAATCTGTGAATGAATCCCAAACATGTGCATTGCAGAACAGGCTATTGATTGACTAAGTTAACTGGTCTTACTTCTTGCGCATTAACTATGTAACCCATCACCAAAAAAGATGTAAATTTTATGATAAAACTTAAAGAGTGTGATATGACAATATGTATACAACTGCAAAACTAGTCTCCATTATTTTTAGGCTATTATGAGATGAACTCCTTAAGGTGAGGTTTTAGAATAAATTTTACTACCTCTGTCCCACAAAAATAGTTTACATTGAGTTTGTAAATTTGTATTAAAAACAGGATAAAATTCAGAATCGATGTGGACTTTTTTTTTTTTTTGGACGGAGGGAGTATTACTTTACACATAGCAATTCCATGGTTATTATAGAAACAAGAAGCCTAATGGAAAACCGTTATTATTATTATAAAAAGATAAAACAGTAACAGGTATACCTAATTGTTTTAACTATTGGAAAAAGGTAAAAAGGTAAAAAGGTAAAAAGGTAAAATTTGATAGGTGAAAAAAGGTTTGTAAATGATGATGGTCCCTTTATATAGTCTCTCTATATCTATCAAACAAATTGGAATAATTTGCATTCCCTTTATTCACGCCGCATTCACCCCCACAAAAAATCACAAACCTGCAGCTTCCCCTTGATCCCCTCTCTTAACTACATTTTGCAGACAAAACAAAACCATCTGACACACACACACACACACACACACACACACACACACACAGTCACACACTGGTACTACTACTACTCCAAACTTACTTCCACCATTTCTTCCCCATCTCCAATTTTTTCCCAATTCAAGCTCCTCTCTCCCCTGTTCCTGTATCTGAATCTCCAACACGAGCTTTTCAGAAATGTCTGAGCTGTGCTTTTCAAGCACGTCCAGGTATCACCTCATAAGAACCCGCATCAAATCTGACTTCTTCCTCCTCTGTTCCTTCATTTTCTCCCACCCTTTACAGTTTGCCTTCCTGATTTTCTTCTTCCCATACATTCACAAAATCCTGTCTTTTATCTTCCCTCTTTTTGTTACTACATCCCTCTTCCTCCTTGCTTTCTTAACATTCGTCCCGAACTTCTTGATTAATGACAATCAATCAGCACCAGAAACCAAGGTAAGTTTTCTCACTGTTAGTTATCGTTCAATTGTTGAGTTGCTGAGGTCTAAGATAGATAATCAACGAGAGGAATATCTTCGGTTGGAGGATTTTGAAGTTTTCAGAGCTGTCTTCGAACAGCCCACCATTCATGATGCTGATGTTGTCAACAAAGTTGAAGAATCAGAGCCAGAATCCAAGAATACTCATGATTCTGTTCAAGAAGCCTGCAGCCCGGATGAAGAAACATTAGCCAGCCAGACGGAATTGGAGAGTTTTGCTGAATCGGAGAGCAACTGGGGTGATATGGAAGATGCAGATGATAAGAAATTGGGTAGTTCTTGGCAAGATTGGGATGATGATGATTTCGAGGATGTTAAAGTGATGAACAGAATTAGTACTGTGGAATTGAAGAAAATTGCGCCACCTTGCACAGAGGCCAATAAAGCTAATATTAATGAGAAAAAGTCACAATTGAGCAATGGATCCGAGGCAGCAGAGGAAGAAGAAGCAGAAACAGGGGATAATGATAAAATAAGACGCAATCATTCGGTTGGTAAAGAAAAAGGCAGAGAAGAGTGTTACAAGTCAAAGCTTCTAAAAGTGCATTCTCACAGTATTGGTGCTAGTGCAGATTACACAAATGACCATGGAAATTACAGCTTAAGGGTTCAGAGTTTTTCTCCGTCATTGGATTACAGTTATGGATCAATGAGGAAGGAGAAAGAATGGAAGAGGACTCTGGCGTGCAAGCTTTTCGAAGAACGGCACAATAATGCTGCCGCTGCCGGCGCCGGCGCCGGGGATCAGAGCAGTGAAGGGATGGATTTGTTGTGGGAGACGTATGAATCGGAGACATCAACTAAGAATAAAGCAAATGGCAAGAAGAAGAGTAACACCAAGAAGACCAGCAAGCAGAGTTCTAAGAACAAGTATGAGATTAAGGTTCATGAGGAAGATGATGAAGAAGAGATTGAGGATGATGATGATGAATCAACAAATGGGCAATTGTGCTGCTTACAGGCCCTGAAATTCTCAACGGGGAAGATGAATTTGGGAGGAATGGGAAGGCCAAATCTGGTGAAATTTTCCAAGGCCATTAAAGGGATTGGATGGTTGCATAGCTTCAAGAAGCATCATAGCAAGAAGGTTCACAATGGTGACAAATATTGATGCATTAATTGTCATTTTTTAGCTTTTATCAATAGTGCCAAAAGATGATTTAATAGTAGCAGTGGTAAGCAGGATGTACAATAATGTTTTAATCCTGGAAATTTTTACTAGTAAATAGTTTTGTAAACTTTACTATTACTTCATCATCTTCGTTTCCATCTCCTTACCCGAGATTTAATCATTGTCCACAAACTGTGGGCACAGAACTACTACTAGTACACTTGAGATAAGTTTCGTTTCCCGTAAAAGGAATCAAATGCGTAGTAATTCCAATAAACTTAATACTACTTCCTCCGTTCCAAAATAAGTGTCGTTTTACACTTTACACAGAATTTAAGAAATTCTTAAATAGGATAACAAAATTACTTAAATATCCTCAACCAACCCTATTGAGAAAATGTCCACTAATAGTATTAATTCTTTTGAGGGTAATTCTGGAAATTTTGAACAAAAAGTGCATTAAAATGTGAGAACGACACGTATTTTAAAATTTTTTCATTTTACTAAAATCACACTTATTTTGGAATGGAGAAAGTAGTATTTTGCTGTTCAAGATTCAAGGGTTCTATATAAGAAATTGGGGAACGTGTTTTGTATGCATATAGGGTCAACATTTGCACATGAACAAAACTAGTATTCTTACCGACCAAAATTATTGAATCTGTTGGGACAAAATCGAGATGGGAAGTGCCTGGATTAAATAAAATTCAGCACTTTCAGCTGATGGTTTAAGATTCAAAGATTGTACATTAGTATATTGCAGGAGTATTTAACTAATGTGAGATTTTAATTAAATGATGAAGAACACTACAAACGCATACTTTTTACCTGATTCAATAAGTCTAACCTAACTCCAAAAAGAATCTGATTTACGGATGTTTCTCTCTATCTAATCCCTGTGTCGACTGAGAAAAGAAAAGGTGAAATCATTTCCACTATTGCGTCGGCAAAAACAATGACGCTATCCACCGCACAGGTTGAGCTTAGCAAACTACAAAATGTTCTTGTCTCCATTAAATCTTTTAACATTTACCAACAATCATTTGGTCTGAATAATAAAAAAGAAAAAATTGAACTCTGAGTATGAATATACAACAATGATTAAAATACATGTTGAACCTTCAGAAAGAGACTTATCAGACTCAAATCCGAATTAGTCATAGAGATGACACCTATTTATTTAATTTTAGTAACCTTGTTTGGAAATATTTTTATGTTAAACAAAATTGAATTTATTGACTAATTGGAATTGTATATGCATTTTTCACTGTAACATTCTTCACTTAGTTTGCATTTGTCAAATTTATGTTCAATGTACCATCCCGTTTATTCCACCCCTTCTCTATACAAAGTACTCCTATATGAATAATACTAGTGATGTCTGGTCGCGCAATGCGCGATCCTGGCCCAGTCTATCTGTAGATCTTAGAAATGTTTATATTTGAAAAAAATAAAATTTTATATTGGAGCGATATATTTTAGAAATGTTTGAAGGATTTAGAAATGTTTTATAAGTGTGATCATAGAAATATTTGTATTTCGCAAAAAATACAAATATAAATAGTTTATTAAATATAAATAGCTTAATCGAATATAGGTGTTGAAGTAAATGTTAGATAAAATATAAAAGTATCCTAATAAATTTAAATATTAGTAAGATGATTTATTGATGTTCTCTATTGGTCGTGTCAAATCAATACTTAGTTTTGGAGATTTTTAATAGCTTTGTAATAAGTTTCATCCAAAGGGTATACGCTTAAAACAAAATTGACACTTTGTAACAAAAAACCTAATTGATCAATTCAATTTAAAAAACCACTCTAGTTGAATGAAACATAAAGAAATTTTTTTTTTTAAAAAAAGTGTCACGTAAAGTGCAAAGGGAGATTTAGTAATTTAGTCATGGTTAGACAAAAAGGCAATTTAGTATTTTCTACATGCCACGTGGCAATCATATGAGGTGTTTGAAAGGGAGGTTTTTGTTTTTAATATAATAAGATATATTTGATAAGCTCACAATTTACTGTATGAAGTTTCTGTTTTTTTTTGGCGCCACATAAAACATTCAATCGGCTAGATTATCAAACTAAATTTTTTCTTTTTAAAAAATCTGACGATAATTATGAAAATTATTATTAAGGGATAGGTATTAAATTAAACACAATATAACAGTCTCCATGAGAACGATAATGATAAAATGATAAACTTTGGAGTTTGGAATGAAGCCAGTAACTTCAATCCCCCAAGTTTAAGGCTCAATTCACTGGAAGACGTATATATCGGTTGGGATCGATGGAGACTGGGAAGACTATATAAAAAAGTGTGGTGGTCCCAACTACTCCCAAACTACAAATCGCGTTTCCCTCTGGCCACCGTCAATCCCTGGCGCGTTTTCCCACTCTCTCTCTCTCTCTCTCTGTTAGTCATTGCGGCTGACATCATCTCCATTCTCCTTCTTCTCCTTCTTCTTCCCAGTCCTCTCTTCTTCTTCTTCTTCTTCTTCTCTGTTCACATTTGCAGATCAATCAAACTAGTGTTTATCAGTGGGACTGATTTTTGGTTTTACGATTGCTCACAGGATAGTTTAAATATGGCGATGGGAAGATTTCGGGGCTTCCGGACCACGCCCCGGGATCGACCGACGGCTCCGCAAGTTGGGGTTTCTCGACTCTCTTCATCAAATCTCAAGTTCTCCGTCCCCGCTCTCGCCGTCGTGTTTTTTCTCTTCTTCACTTTCTCTTCCCTCCACAAATCTTCCTCCATTCCCTCCGATCTCGAACAAGTAAGTTTTGGCGTTTTCCTTTCTGTATTTCATTGTCATTTAATCTTTACTGTACCATTCATTGATTCGGTCAGTTTGGTTGACGTTTTGGTATTTATTGTGGATTTATGTGTTTGCTTATGTTCATTTGCGCTGTTAATTTTATTTTCTGTTAGATATAGAATTTGTTGTTATTGTTGTTGTGCTCTATTACTCTGATCGAATGCAATTATTACCTTTATTGTGCTTCTGAATCTCTTTTGCTTTTACACCCGAAGTTGTTGTTCACATGTATGTTTTACTGTTGTTCGATTTTCCTTTTCGGAAATTGCACATTTTAATATACAATCCAATTTCTATGGCTGGTAATTAGTTCTTTGTCTTTTGGGGTTAGGGTTTTTCTTTTGGTTCCTATGTACTTGGACGCTCTGGCAGGTCGGTTCTAGCTATGAAATCAGATCCATTGAAGCCTAAATTGGATCAGCTCCGTAAGCAAGCCGATGATCACCGATCTTTGGTTCAGGCTTATGCTGCTTATGCTAGAAAGCTCAAGCTGGAGAACTCCAAGCTTGTGAGGGTTTTCGCAGATCTCTCTCGCAACTTCACTGATCTCCTTACAAAGCCTTTTTATAAGGATCTGTTTGATGCAGATGCCACCTCAATCGATGAGTCCCAACTCAGGCAGTATGAGAAGGAGGTGAAGGAAAGAATTAAAGTGACGCGGCAAGTGATTTCAGAGGCGAAAGAGAGTTTTGATAATCAGCTCAAAATCCAAAAGCTGAAAGATAATATCTTTGCTGTGAATGAGCAGTTAACCAAGGCGAAGAAGCAGGGAGCTTTCTCAAGTCTGATTGCTGCAAAGTCAATTCCCAAGAGCTTACATTGTGTTGCAATGAGATTGATGGAAGAGCGAATTGCCCACCCTGAAAAGTATAATGACGAAGGCAAGCCCTCACCACCTGAGTTTGAGGATCCAAAGCTATATCACTATGCCATTTTCTCTGACAATGTGGTTGCTGCTTCTGTTGTGGTGAATTCTGCCGTAATTAACTCAAAAGACCCATCGAAGCACGTGTTTCATGTGGTGACTGATAAGATGAATCTTGGGGCTATGCAAGTCATGTTCAAGGTAAAGGATTACAATGGGGCTCACATTGAAGTGAAGGCTGTGGAAGATTACAAGTTTCTGAACTCTTCATATGTTCCGGTTCTTAGACAGCTTGAATCTGCAAATCTGCAGAAGTTTTACTTTGAGAATAAGTTGGAAAATGCTACAAAAGACACCACAAACATGAAATTCAGAAATCCCAAGTATCTCTCTATATTGAATCATTTGAGGTTCTACTTACCAGAGATGTACCCAAAATTGCATAGAATCTTGTTCTTGGATGATGATATAGTGGTGCAGAAGGATTTGACTGGGCTTTGGAAGATTGATATGGATGGGAAGGTGAATGGAGCTGTGGAGACGTGCTTTGGGTCATTTCACCGATATAAACAATACATGAATTTTTCTCATCCCTTAATCAAAGCTAAATTCAGCCCAAATGCATGTGCATGGGCATATGGTATGAATTTCTTTGACTTGGATGCTTGGAGGAGGGAAAAGTGTACCGAAGAATATCACTACTGGCAGAATCTGGTAAGATTGCATTGAGATTTCAAGTTACCGCTTGATAATTAACTTAATATGTTAGTTACCCATATGTTTATTGATCCAATGTTATGTGTTTGGTCTTGAGCCGTCATTTGTGCTTGATGATAGTTGAATTAATACTCATGTCTTTAGTCTCCTCACTTTTCCTTCTTATCTTTATGACTCAGTGTGCTGGCCCCTTTAGTAAGTTGTAGTGTATGTTTATTTGAAGATAATTGGAATATCTTTTGCCTTTTGGATGTCATTGGAGATTGATAATTCGTTTATTTTCTTATGGCATTAATTTTGTTGGTAGAGGCCACTGCTTTTTTCTCTTTTGAGTTAATGTTTTATGCCTTATTCTGATGTCCTTTCTTTCATCTAGCACCTTAATCATGCATAAAACTTTGTGTATTATTTCTAATCTTTGAGTTTCACTTTTTCAGAATGAAAACCGCACACTATGGAAATTGGGGACATTGCCTCCTGGTCTCATCACATATTATTCAACAACAAAACCGCTTGAGAAGTCCTGGCATGTTTTGGGCCTTGGTTATAATGCCAATATTGAAAAGGACGAGATCGATACTGCTGCAGTTGTGCATTTCAACGGTAATAATAAACCATGGCTGGACATTGCCATGACTCAGTATAGGCCACTTTGGACCAAGTATGTTGACTACGAAAATGAGCATATCCGAGCATGCAATTTTGGTCTGTAACTCAGATCATGTTTGCATGTGTTGAAGTGTTAGGAGTGAGCTCTTCCAGAACCTAGTAATGCTGCCCATACTTCTCTCTTACACGGGAACTGATACTAATGTTTTATGCTGTCTTACACTCTTAGCGTTTGTCACTTCTGTACTAGTTTAGGCTCAAGCTTCTCAATTGTTCATAATATTTTCAGTTAACACTCAGTTGCAGAAGTTATATCTTTATATGGGGCATTTCTTTACCTTAGCTTACTTAGCTGCATTGTTTTTTTTAATATATAGTTCCGTGTTCTCAATCATGTTGCAAGTTTGTATACCCATGATGTCGAAAATTTTGCTAGTATTGGTCATTGGCAATGATAATTATTGCACTGTGAATCTCTTTTGTTTATGATTTTATTTACTTCCAGTTTCGTGGTTGTTTATGATTTTGGAGATTGACAATTGTGTCTCTCTTCTGCATACAGCAGGTCTCACATTTGATGATCTCCGGTACTATGTAGAAGCAATTTCATAACCTTTTGGTGCAGTGTTTTTTGTGGGAAAACAGTCCAAATTGTCACTTTGGTAGTTTATCAGGGAATGTGGTTTGGCATGGCTTATGGGTCATGATCTGGATTTACACTGTCCTTTGTGTTCATCAAGTATGTATTATGAAGCTGGTTTGGTAAATTACTCAACAAGTTCAGAAGTTTTGTCTCGTGTGAAGATACCGTCAAAAAAAGATCCGTAGACAGAAATTCCCAAATGGTCCACAGACATTTTTCATGGAAAATCCTGATACAAGAGTGTAGTAGTATTTAGCAAAACTAATCCAATGTACCCGAATGCGGATCATCGGGAAAAAAAAAAAAAAAAGAAGTAAAAATGAAAAGACAACACATGATTCAAAATGTAGTACTAAGCAAGACCGTTACACTATGATCAAATTTATGAGGATAAAAGAATCTAATGAATATCAAAATGAAACCTCAATTGAATCATTAATCAAAGATAAAGATGAACAAAATTTATTAAGTATTCTGGTTTAGCTTATGATGATATGCATTTACTCAATCCATGCATTATGAATATGATGCATTTACTCTATGTTATTTATCTCCAAGATCCAGTGAATCTCTTATGCTTTATGATGGAATTAATCCATCATAATGTAATAGTTTTAATCGACCCGATAAGTGACAATTTTCAATCAAATTTGTACTAGTACCATTTTTAATCGTCATTCATCATTATGAATGCGCGTTTGTTCAGATCAGATTCTCTATTTCATTTTTCTTTTATTATTATAGTACAGTTCTATTAGTGAAGCGGTGCTATTTATTGACAAAGTTTCGAAAATCCATCACGTAATAAGAACTATTTTTGATATTTTCGTTTTTGAGTTTATTGCAATTTTTGTTTTAAAAAAAGATAATTTACATTTTTATATAAAAAAAAATAGAATTATTATTAGTTGGAAATTTCGTGGGTAAAGAATATAATTGCCTAATCGGGAGGCGGTACAAAATAAAATGATTTTGGTTTCACTCGCTTCAGTCATACGCACTCAAAAACATTTCTCTCTCTCTCTCTCTCAAACTCATTATTAATAAAAATCCGCTGAAACCCCTCTCTCTCTCTCTCTCCTCCGCTCTCCGCTGCCTACTCGAAGATCCGCTCCCACTACCCTAGCAAAACCCTAGCTCCGCCACCGCCGTCGTTCCAGAGGAGGGAGAGTAGAGTAACAGAATAAAGAGTAGACAGAGATTCCAGCCAACTCTTCGCTCCTTCATTTCAATAAAACCGATTCGAATTCAGGTGAAGTTGCAGATCGCTTACTTATTCTTTATACACATAGATTCTTCTAGGTTCTGAAGTCATCTTGAAAGTTTTCCTTCTCACGAGTTCTGTTTAGCTTTGCTCTGTTTCTCTCTGTTAACATTTCTAGGGTTTTTTTTTTTTTTTGTAGGTTGTGAGAGGGGATCAATAAGAAATGGCAGCAGTAGCAGCAGTACCCGCACCGCAACAAGCACCCCAGCCAGTTTCTGCTCAAGTTGTAAGTGTTGATTTTTACCATTTTTTTTGGGGCCGGGGTTTGACATCCTTAGTTCCTATTTCATTGTTTTGATTTTTTTTTTTCCGCAAATGGATGGACAGGTTGGAAATGCTTTCGTCCAACAGTACTATCACATTCTGCACCTCTCGCCGGAGCTTGTTCACCGGTTTTATCAGGATTCCAGTAAGCTTGGTCGGCCTGGTGATGATGGCATCATGAGCAACACCACCACTATGCAGGTATTATACTCTTTTACTGGCTGTTTACTTTTAACAATTTTACTGATATATGCTGTATCTCTGTTTATCTTTCGACGACTAAGTTAATTTTAGAGAGTAAGTAACGAGCTTGGAGCCCCTGATATTAAAAATGTAGATATGAAGAGGCGAAACTAGGAGATTGTGGTTTGTAATCAGAGTACGGGAATGAATGAAAAGATCTATACATTTGATTACAATCTGGGCTTTCATGTTCTCGCATTTGTAATTTTTTACAATTTTTGAATTGTCTGGTTAATGAATTTGCAGGCTATTAATGAAAAGATATTGGCGCTCAACTATGCTGAGTACAGAGCTGAGATCAAATCTGTTGATGCGCAAGAGTCTCTCAATGGTGGAGTGCAGGTCCTCGTGACGGGATATTTGACCGGGAAAGACAACAATATCCGCAATTTTACCCAAACTTTCTTCCTTGCTCCACAGGATAGGGGTTATTTCGTTTTGAATGATATCTTTCGATACGTTGAAAATGGAAACCAGCAGAATGTGAACCCCAGTTCAGTGGCAAATAATGATGTGGCTCCTGTTGCTCCAGAACAAAGTATTAGAATTGTAATTTGCTTGATTGCTTTATTGTTTCACATTGATATGGGAAGTGAGAGTTTGTTGCTTGTCATGCTGCAGATCCTCCCCAGCCTGCTGCGCAGGAGAATAATGTATCCGAAATAAGCAGTCCTTCAACGGAGGAGGTTAATGGTGGGGAAGTTTATAACCCACCGGAGGAGAATGGAGATGTACCTATTACTGACGAGGAGGTTCCGGTGGAGGAAGTGGTTGATGAACCCCAGGATGAGTCGCATCCAGTGGTTGAATCGAACCCGAAGATTGAAGACACCCCGAAGAAGTCATATGCCTCCATTGTGAGTATTAGTATAGGATCATATTAATTCTAATGTGCTATTTAAAAAGTGGTTTTGTAAGTTTGCTATATGCTCTATACCGAATTAGAATGTGGTTATCAGTCGCCTGTAAAGTGTTTTAAACTGCAGGTACGTCTTCTATGAATTAATGATCGCTTTATGTCCTTTTTGACTTTTTTCTAGGTGAAGCATCTGAAAGATAGCGATGCAACATTTTCATCTCCTACTCCCCCTCCCAGGAAAGCCCTAACAAAGAACCAAGATCAAGTTAACCCTCCTGCTGAACCAGAATCTGACGGACTGGTCTCCCGTTCTGATGCTGTTGAGAATGGGAATAATCAAGAGGGAGAAGGCATGTTTATTTTGAACTTTTCTCTGCAACACCCCCCTTTTCTTCTGTTGCTTTGTGGCTCTCTATTTCAGCTTGTATTTTTCTTATCAACTTCTTGATTTGCAACAGCTGAGGGCTATTCAATTTATATTAAGGGTTTGCCAATGAATGCTACTGTGAGCCTACTTGAGAATGAATTCAAGAAATTTGGGCCTATCAAGAATAATGGCATTCAAGTTAGAAATAGCAGAGTAAGTATTTTCGACATGATTGCACATTTCCTTAAATCTTTCTGTTTTGGCCTTATGACCATGTTGTTCTCTCTGCAGCCATCCGGCTTTTGTTTTGGTTTTGTGGAATTTGAGGTGCCGAGTGCTGTTCAAAAGGCAATTGAGGTACATTGTTTTTTATAACTATTGTTGTATATAATAGCATCATTAATTTCAACAAATTATATATAGAAGCATTGCTGCTGATCTGTGTGGTTCCTTTCTTCTGTGAAGTAAAAAAAGTAGTTTCGTCTATGTTGCAAGCGTCTCCCATGCTCGTCATGCATTTCCCTGGCATGTTTTGATCAATGGCTTCTTAAATTAGCTTTCTTTTTTATTCTCTTCACTAGTGCGTGGTTGTACGGATATGCTTTTACACCTTCCTTATGATTATGTCATGATACTATTTCCAAAGCTTGGTGGCCTCTCTCTCTCTCAAAAACTTCGTTGCGTTCTTCTTGCTCTATTTTGGATACTTGTTATGTGTTATGACTTCATAACCGTTTTAAGTGCAGTTCAAGTCTTGAAAACTTCTAATGCCTTTTTCCCTGTTGCTGGGCTCTGATTATTGAATGTCACGAACCCATGCTCATTGTTTCTACTCTTTGAAACTTGTTTGATCTCTATTGACTAAATGAACTGAGTAGGATCTTGCTGTTCCATGTAATTGAATTAAAGTTATTTCCCCATGGCAGCATGGATGGGGGCCTCCTTGGATGCAGATACCTAATCTTCTCTTTGGATGTTATGTTTCACATAGTGGATATGGCCTCCTGTATATAAATTGTACTAGTATGCATGTATCAGGCCTTGAGGCCCAACTTTTCCTGGACACTGTATAACTGGAGGCTGATTTTGATTTTTACTGGACCTCCTTTCTACTATTGTCATTGACTTCCTTTTTCCTCTTGGTTTGCGAGATTGTTTGTAATACTGTTTTTTATCAATAAATCTTAGCAGTGTGTCCCTGTTTTGTTCTGTTTTCCTTTTGTTTCTGATTGTTCTTGTGCATGAAGAAGTCAGTGAGACCCTAACTTAGTTCTTTTCAATTGTTTTTATGAGCATTTAAGTTGTTCAATTGCCTTTTCAGGCTTCACCAATTAACATCGGTGGCCGTCAGGCTGTTGTTGAGGAAAAGAGGTCCACAAATTCTCGAGGTAAGTTGTGATTTGCCTTAGCTATTGTTTTTATTGTCCTATAAACGGGTTAAATGTGATTGATTGAAGTGTTTTTTCTTGCTGATGAATGAGTTAGTGACTGATATAATTTCTCGAATTCAGATAGGAAATTCTTTGATGATCTCAAGTATTATTGTTGTCATAATGATTTCAATTCTGCAGTGTGCTGCTTATTCTGTCTATTGTAGTCTGGCTTCGATGTGGGAGCTTGAATTAGTTCCTGTCAAGTAATTTCTTATTTTCCCTTGTCTCTTATAGGAACTAGTCGAGGAAGGTTTCAGTCTGGCAGGGGTTCAGGATTCAGAAATGATGGAGTAAGAGGACGTGGAGGCTATGGTGGTGGGAGGAACTATCGAGGTGATTTCAATGGCAGGAGTGAGTTTGGTAACAGAGGTAGTAACCGGGGGGCATCATCAAACCGTGGTGATGGATATCAAAGATCGGACAGTAATGGAGGTCGCATGAACCGCTCCAGTGCAGGAAGTATGGCCAATGGAACTGCGAAGAATATGGCACCTCGGGTTTCTGCTACTGCTTGATGGTTAACATAGGTTAGGAGGTGTTGGTGAGTAATCATAGTAGGTCTATTAGTTTTACTGTTGCAACAATTAAAGTACCTTAGGTAAGATTGGGGCAAAGGTTCTATGTCTGAGCATCTTAAATTCTCATTGGAGATCCGTTAAATTTGAATATCATTTTTTGCCAGTAGCAATTGTAGCTGGATAAGTAGGTAAGTTGGTGTAACTTCGGTTGTGCAACAGTACACTATCTGTGAAAGCCCTTAGAATTGTTCCGAGTCATTTTCTTAATGGGCATTTTTGTATTTGAGTTAGTTGACGAGTCTAAACCAAGGATTGATGGCATGGTATCTTTGCTTTAGATACTTCCGAGGAACAAAAGCTGTCATGACAACAATATGGAAGTCATTGTTTCCGCAATTGTGGATTTTTGAACATGCCAAAATGTTCACTTGCGAAGTGCCTTTGCCGCTAGTTTTACCTTTTACCTTATCTCGGTTGACTGATGGTTGAAAGTTGAAACGCTCATTGCTTTTTTCTTCTTTCCTTCCCATAATTTTTTGGCCGATTACATAAGAAAAAGACTAAAATGGTCCTCCCTCGGTAGCAAAAAGGGTCATAGTCTCCAGAGAATGTAGATTTGACGGCCACCTCATAATTTCGAGGGGTAAAATAGTTTTGGACATCTCAATAAGAGCAAAGCTTCCATCTAATTAAGAAGGCATCGAGAAAAAAACTTATGTCACATATATCTAAGCTAACATTCTCCACATTTAGTTGCTTTTCTATCACAATCTGTCCAAGCAGGTAAAAATGGAGGAAGGAACCAAAAGAATGATATAAAAACAAAACATGAAAATAAAAATGGAGGAAGGAACCAAAAGAATGCTATAAAAACAAAACATGAAAAATGAAGGCGTTGTCCTGTGAGTTAGATTAGTTACATAAACGGAGAAGCAACCGTCGTCATGTGCCCGAGCGGTTTAGTCAGAGTCAGTCCCTCGCGCAAGCTCCACAAATTCAGCTTGAGAGAACTCCCACTGCAAACCCAGACGATGTTTACCTCAGTCCAGTATATACCTGTAAAGAAAACCAATTACGGTTTTCCTGTTTTGTCCAATTCCTGTAGTGGAAACACAAGACATCTGTGGGAGAGACGGCATGCGATGGCCACAGTTCTGCTGCTGTTGGCTGTCCAAGGTCTCACCGGATTGCTTCAGACTAGAAGTCGGGTTTTTTGGCTTTGATGTCAATGCATCAGGTTCGGTGTGGACTTTGCAAATTGCTCGTGTTATCACCTTCACCACAGTCTGATTCTCTTGACAAAATGGTGTATTAACGTTTCGGCTCTGACTCCTGGTGGATATAGACTTATAGAGTATGGTTTAGTTGCAGTGAGTCATTAACTTGCAAGCAGCAAGAATAGCTTCCAGTGTCGTGCTTCCTCCTGAAACAGCGCAAACAAAGTTGCTACGAAGAATTCAGCTTGCTTCACAAGAAAATGAAACTCGAGAAGGATGTAGAATGCCTGTAGGCTATTCCTATCAATTGCCTAGAACATAGAAATATGAGCCATGCCATGAATTTCCTAATCATCAAAAGCACGGTTGTTAAAGAATGGTGATTTGTTTGAGGGCTGAATCCAGTAACTGATAATTAACCATGGTCAAACACACGAACCATAGACTCCTACCAGCCCGCAGGAAATAACAGCCTAAACAAGAACCTGGTACTAAGAAGTAAGCAAACGATGCGTAATGACAACCACAGTTGGGAAAAACATTAGGTTAAAGAAACAAGGATGTTGGCTCACTTAATCCGCGTGTTACCAAGTAGTAAGTAACATATTCCTTTAGTGTCTCCTTTTTATTCATCAGTAACAGCATTAAACACGACTAGTTTTCCAATTAGGCCAACGTGGAGGTTAAAAAACACCTTCAGGGGGCTGTTTTCTGGCACCAGCAGATCAAAAAGTGGAAGATGCTACCAAAAGATTGGCTGCAATTTAAGAAGATAAATAATTCATTACATAGGAAAGATTTATATGTTTATATAATCAGAAACATTAAATGAGATAATTCGTTCAAAATAAAAAGAATCATTTTGTTACAAATATTTAAATAGGTCTATAAATAGCCTGCACAATACTCTAGTGACTAATTATTATAGAAGAAAGAAAGAAACTTTTCCCAAATAAAACACCTATGATCGCGAGCAGCTTGGTTGTGAACATCCCGACCCTTATCCAATGCTTCAAAGCCTGATTCAGTTGCTTGAACTCCAAAGCCTGACCGCTTAATCTATTAAGATAGCAACCCATTAATACAATGAAGTTCACCAGAATTAACAGGCAACAAACTTATGCTACATGAATTAAGAATACAAAAACAATATTACTTACAGCATACAGCTTGCTCCTTTGGATGCATAACAGGGAAAGGATCTTCAGGCATAGACCGAGTTATAGGCTTTACGAAATCCATTTGCTCACCATCATCAACCTTTTTAGCTTCTTCGTCCACTTCCAAAGCATCTTCATAATCCTGGTCATCATCCTCATCACCACCACTTTCTTTGTTTGGTTTGCAGTTTCTCTTCTTTAACTCATCCTCCTGCTTAAGCCGTTGCTTAATCAACTGATTCAAACTATCTTCGCAACATATCATCCTGGCCTGAACAAATGCCCGCGAATCATAATCATAGCCCTTTTCCTCCAATGACACAGGAACAGGATCTGCTTTACCCGGCTCTTCCAATTCCAGCTCCCTCCAACGACCCCCCAAATCCTTGAACGTCACTGTTCATTCCCACCAAAATACAAAATCAACCCACAAACCCGAATATTTAATTCAATCAACAACGAGACGAACTCGGGGCAAAGGGAAAAAAAAAAGGAGCTTTTTTTAAAATTCAAAATCAGAAAATAATATTTGCGCGAAAATTCAGCTGGCATCATCACGAAACCAGAGGATAAATTAACGAAACAATAACTAAATAAATCGTGTGTAAGTGCGTAGTCAAAATCCATAAAATTTGCAAACGCAGAAGAACTGAGAAACGATCGGAAGGATAAAGAGTTTACCTGAAAACCTCCTCGCCATAGAATCGAATAATCGAAGCCAAAATTGCACTGGATTGTACCCTTGGAGCTGCGAACCCTAGCAGATATAAAAAAACACACACACACAACCCTGGCGTTTAAATAGAGGTAACTCTATGTCTTTCCGATTAGGAACCGGAAGACAAATTCCTTTTATACATGTAGGTCGGTGCAGCCGAACGACATCACTTTAAAGTACGTAGTAATACTTTTTCGGGCATTCTGTCCTAAAATTTTTGTCCAGAATTTTTATTTTTAGTTCAATTAATTAATATATTTTTTTGATTGCAAAAAAAAAAAATCTTAAAATTACATTTTCATATTCATTGTCTTCTCTTTTTATTATTAGGAAATATCGTAATTGAAGATAATGAATATGAACGTAGTTTCTTCCAATTTCGGTCCATTTATATTGCACAGAAGTTATCATATGCTTTTTTAAAAAATAAATACTAGAACAATTTAGGCTTATTTAAAATTGGGAGTTTGATGCATGACAAATAAAAAAAAAGAATATACTCCCTCTGTCCCATAATTATTGTCCTGTTTGAATTTTCATTTTTAGTTCAAACTGTACTAAAAGTGAAAACCCAAACTGGACAATAATTATGGGACGGAGGGAGTATATTTTTTCCTTTTTCCAAAAGTACTTAGGTTGTTGTTAATTAACAACGTCACTTAATTTTTTGTCACTTTTTAAAGTAATTATTAAACTAATTAATCATGCTAATTAACTGGCCATTTTAGTACCAAGGTTTGGAAGCAATGAAAAAGTAAAAAACACGCTGGTTGACCTAGTCAATTGCAGGAAATTGTTCATTTTTTAGCTGGTAGGATGAAATTGGTCAAAATGTTAAATATTAGGATGAAATTGACCATATTGAGATACGTTTGGATGAAATCGACTAGGTAGTCAAATCTTAGGACTAAATCGGTTATTTTTCTCATCTCACCGAATACTGCGAGCAAATCTTCTTAATGTTTGAAAAATACTTCTTTATTTTATTTTATTTTATTTTTTGCACAAAAGAAATCGGCGGCACTGGGCACTGGCTACCATTTATATAGAAAGAAGCAGTAGGGTCTTTCTTATCAAGCCATTAGAGCAGCGTTCACGAAAAAACCTTCATGAATCGGAAATAGGGATCACTTCTACTTTCCTGATACATTTTGCGATTTCACTTCCTGCTTCTTGGTACTCTTTGCGATTTTTCTTGCGATTTTACTTCCTACTTTTTGCGAGATTACTTCCTACTTTCAGAACATCAGTAATCATTCTCAAGAAAAAATTATGAGGGAAATTGATCTGAAGATCCGTTTTCGCGGGTGGATGATAAAGATACGCTACCCCTTACCATCCACGGTGAAGGATCTTAAGCTTTCATTTGAATCCATGACCACTCTGTCCAGCGCTGGCCTAATTCTCGTTTGCCGAGGTCTTCATGCAAATTCTTGTGTGATTTTTCTTTTTCTTTTTCTTTTTTTATGTTCCGTTAGGGTTTGATGGAGATTTCTTGAATTCTGATTACTGTTGTTTCTTTGAATGTTTTATGTCAAGGGAGGATGCTTCTTGATGATTGCAGTCTGGAAAGCCTCGGAGATAATTCCGTGATCTTGATTATGTCTAACCAAAGGAATGCAAGTATTTGTATCTATCCTATTCACTTTTTGAGGAAGACGGTGATGACGATTAATTGAAACCAAAACTAGAAAAAAAGACCTTCTCATTGGTCCTCAAATTCACATACCAAGTAACAACATAGATAACTTGAGAACTTGTTGCATCTGATCGCTTGGATAGGGATGAATGAACTTAGCTGTGGATTTTAGGTTCATCTGCAGTCTAGGAGAGACTAATTCTTCATTTCCTTTTGACTTGGAGGCCATTAGACGTTTTCTGCATTCTGTCCAGACTTTTTAGGCAGCATTTAGTAAACTAATTTGGGATAACTGCAACCAAATTGTGGGAACTTGCTGTTGTTGTTGGAGCTGGAATGAGCTTGCCTGTTATTTGAACCATACAGACTAGCCAGTTATTTGAATCATACGGATTATTCTCCTGACATGAGACTGCATCTATATTGTAAAATGAATTTTGGGATTTATGCTATGTACTTCAGAGCTTCTGCTTCAGTAATTAACATGCGAACAATAAATACGAACATTAAATACATACCATGCGATTAAGTTTTCTTTTTTTGTTTTTGACTCTGTACATTACCGGCTGTAGTTGGTACTGGATAATTTCCCAAAGGATCGTCGCGAATTCATGTTTGAATCACTATTCTGCTTCAAATCTCTTACCCTCTTATCCGTGTGCGGCAATGAGTAAGTTTTGTATAATGTTTCTTTACTGCTGGGCTGTCCATTATTATGATAATAATTATTTATTGCTTTTACTGTCAAGGTCTTTCCTTTCCAGATTTTTAGCTTTTATGGTCTACATGATTTGTTACTTTTATGATATGATTATTAACATAATATACATCCATGGATGGAGGAAGGACAAATAAATCTACAGTGAAATAGTTTTGTGAAACTGAAGTTGATCTGAGAATCATATTAAAGAACTTGCCAACATTTTGTTCCGAAATATGTACTGAAAGGAACTTTCAGAAAATATATAACAAACATATTTGCTCCTACCTTGGATGTCAATACTTTCACTTATGGGGCTCTTATTTTACTACTGAGATAGGACGCTTTATGAAAATTTTCCTATTCTGCTAATTGCTAGAGTAGTTTTTCTTTTTGGGCTAAGTGAACTCATTTTAATTTGGCCAGGATATCGGGAATTCCTCCTGCCATTGGCGATTTACCATTCCTGGTAGAATTCCGAGTAGCGAACAACCATCTGACAAGCTTGCCATCAGAAATCTCTCTTCTGAGAGAACTTAGAATTTTCATAGCCAATAACAACTGGTATGCTGCACTACTTATTGCTGAAAGTTGTGGAACATCTTATAATGAATTTCCATAGCCAATAACATCTGTTACTTCTATGTTATGATTATGAATCTGGATTACTCATTTTGCTTTTTGTATACCAACGGTTAATTGAAAATTAAACTGCTTCTGAATTTTATTTCAAACAGTTTTGCGGAGCTTCCGCCTATCCTGCTTACATTGGAAAAGTTGGAGCTGGTTGAGCTTAGTCACAATGAACTTTCTTGTCTGCCTGTGCAAATTGGGAATCTAACTAAACTTCGTCGCCTCGTCGCCGACTATAACAAAATCAACTGCATACCTTCCAGCATTGGGAGGTGTTCCTCTCTTAAAGAGGTATGTTTTATTTTCTTATATTTTTTATGTTTGCTCTTTGTTCATGATTTGACTGTTGAAAGGAATGTTTTCTTTTTGCACAAATGACTAAGATTTTCTGTTTTTCCAGGTCTCTCTTATTCATAATCTCTTGGTTCATTTGCCGAATATGCTTGATGCATCAGAAGCTGTGGAGTTTTCAGAAACACTTCACTTGTTCCTGCACAAAAATCAGTAAGAAATCAAAGTGCTTTAATACTTGTTGATTTGAGCAATTGTGGGAATATTCTCTGGACATTCTGTTCATTGACATGAGCAGGTTGAGAGAGCTGCCGTCTTGGGTTGGTTCCTTACAATTCCTAAGGATCCTTAATCTATCTGGCAATGAATTGACAAGGCTCCCTGATGAAATAGGGTCTCTTGAGAACCTTGAACAGTTGTCTGCAAATAACAACAGGTTTTTAATTTAAGTTTATTTTTCTTTTGGAGGATGCAGAGTATTTTCAAATCTGTTTTTTATAATGTTTATTCTCAATCAAACTACAGGATTAACAGACTCCCCTCAAGTATTGGAAGCTGCAGGTCTCTTCAGCTGGTAGGATCTTTTTTAAAGAAATTTACTTTTTCTTTTTGTGAATCGAAAGGTCAAGGAACTATAGATCAAAATCTCATTGTGGCCGTAATGATCATAATCTGATAACTTTGCAGCTGTCTCTAGCAATGAACTCTCTAGTTGAACTGCCAGACAGCCTCTCTATGCTGACAAATATAGAAGTAAGTATGCTGTTTATTGTCTAAATCCAAATTCATGTTGCTTGATTTTGTGAGCTCACATCAATGCGTCCTCCTTTATCATGCACTTCGCAGGAACTGGATCTTCGCTGTAATAGTGGATTAGCAGCACTTCCGCAAAATATGTTTCTTACATGCACAAACCTTAAGAGAATTCACTTGTGGCGTACTGAGATTCAATATGATAATCTCACTCTGGTATTTTTCTTTTAATCTCCCTTCTAAATGATATCGCCCCAGCTTTTTTTGTTTCTCTATTGACATTTCTACTTTTTACTTCAATAGTATGCTGGCTGGAGAGAAGGTTTGACCAATTATTTACCATCTCTCGGTGACAAAACTGACATGGATGACTGAAGGTAATCTTCTTCTTCATGTCTTTCTTTTTGGCCCTTTGTTATTTTATGTGAAAATCGAGTCCTTTTGGCCCTTCTTCATGTCTTTCTTGTTTGTACTGCTAGGTGCAGGTGCTGACTGGAACTTCAAAAGATATCGCACCTTTGGTTCCTGCTATGGCTTGACAGTTTAACATAGGTGTTGGTGCGTTGGTAGTAAGTCTATTAGTTTTGTTGTTGCAAGGATTATCTCACTTAGGTAAGATTGGGGAGGTTTTACGCATGAGCTATAAGAAGTTTCATTGGAGATCTGTCAAAACTGAGTATCATTTTTTTCCTGGTTGCAATTGTAGCTGGATAAATAGGTCGTTGTAATTTTGGTTGTGCAACAGCACCCTATCTGTGAAACCCTTAGTATTTTTCCATATCATTTTCTTGAATGGGTATTGTTGTAGATGAGCTAGTGGATAAGTCGAAACCAGGAATGTGATGCCAGGGTGTCTATGCTTATAGTTTTGGGGAGCCAAAGCTGTCTGAGTAATAGCTATTGCAATCTTTTACTTAGCAGTTCAAAATGAAATGCTCACTTTTGAATATGGCTTCTTCCTTTCCTTGCATTGTAGGCCAGTAAGCAAAGTTGCTTGTATAACTTCAATAGTGTTATTTCCTAGTCTTCTGATTGGCCAAAGGGTCTCCGGATCATTTTAGAATTGAAATTGAGCTTTCTGGCTTTCACGGTTCTGTGGTTGTTGATTTCCTTTCGGTTCACTGCTCTGTATTTTTCCAGTCTGCCTAAATGATTCTTTTCTTTTCAAAGTTTATAATAATGAGCCTGGTGGATTGTCTTTGCTAATGACATACTTTGAACATTGGTCCTGTCCCCAGAGCATCAAGCTCAGATGCAAAAATAGGACGTTTTCATTTTTTAGATGATTTTTTTAAATTAATATATTATTAACTGTCCCATCTCAGCATATCTTTTTACATTTTCAATACACCTTTTTACATTCCCAATACAAAAAATACCTAAAAACACATTAAAAAACGAAACAAACATACCCTAAAATTTTTAGAATAATCTCTCCAAGCAGAAAATGCAGATTTAGGGCCATGTCAGGCTTACCAGCGGACAAACTAGATTGTGAAAAATTCCTATATCAAAAAGAGCGAAGCTTCCAATATCTAAATGACAATGTGAAGGGAAACTAGGTTGAAGTCACTTAAAACATGTTTCTGAGCTAAAAGCATCCACATTTGGTTGCACTTCTATAACAATATGTCCAAGCAGGCGAAAAGGAGGAAAACCCAAAAAGAAAACATAAAAATCTATGTAAATGTTATGTGCTGCATTTCTGCAATTTAAGAATACTGGCTCTCAATTAGCCAATCAGATTGAGATTGAGCAAAATTCACAAAGAATATCCACATAGTTGGGGCTTTTGTGTTTTTCAGGATCCTGTGCCTAAGCTTATTTATGTGCGGGTGAACGGTAAATTAAAGATCCAAAATGACTATAATTCATTGAAGTTTTTAATACACAAAACAAAAGAGAAGCACTTCAACTTGTCCATCATCACTCAACAAATTTCTTAGTCCATTAAACATAAACCACTCCATGAGAGATATAATTCATTACAAAGGAAAGATTTATGTGGTTCATACCAACAGAAACATAGAATGAGAAGATTCGTTAAAAAAAAAAAAAAATCGTTTTCGTTACAAAGATTTGAATAGGTATACACAAAGCCTGCGACCTGCGTGATACCCTAGTGACTAATTATTATGGAACGAAGAAAGAGATTTTCCCATTGAACACCCACAATTGTGAATAGCTTGCGTATGAAACCCTTCAAAGCATGAAATTCAGCTGCTTGAAGTCCAAAGCCTGGCCGCTTAATCTATTCAGATCCCCATTTGGTTGTATTTCTATCACAATCTGTCCAAGCAGGGGAAAAGGAGGAAAACCCAACGCACAAACATAAATACTACCAACGCACTATTATATAAAATATATTGTCCATAGAGGACACACCCAAAAGTAATAAACACCGAGGGAGACACAGTGTAGTCCACAAGAGGAGGCAAAACTCAAAAGACCCCCACGCTGCATCACTCTTCAGCTTTTATCATCAAAGAGCTCTGCCACCAATCTACGAGCACGAGTACCTTTTAAGCGCGTCTTGCCACCGTTTGTCAGCTTCACTGTAAAGCCGCTTTTGCCATTCTACTACGTTATCATTAGAGACCACCTGTGTCACCCCGGCTCTTCCAACGTGGGGAGGAAAAAATGTCATAAGCAGAACAGAGAGGGGATACTCCCTCAGTCCCATTCTGATAGTCCGCTTTGTTGAACTATATTAGTAAAAACAAGGTATACTATAAAAATTGGACATTGCGAGTATAAGAAACCACAATGTCGCAATCTTCAGGTTATAGAAACTCACCACTGACAAATCTAACTACTTTCAGGTGCATGAGATGCAGCAATACAGAGTGCACTCTTGGCCAACTCTGTAGCTTCAACCATGGACATCCCATAAACGGGGCCTATAGAATAACCAGAAAAAAGTTCTCAATAATCAGGGCGAAATTCCAAAAACGTGACCCAACAGAATTTAAAGCAATTCAATGTAGAATCTGATGCATCGACAAGGCCAAGAATGAATCTGTAAACATTAAGCAACACATGCAATGACCATGTTCACGCGTAGGCGTAGGGAGAAGAGGCATACATGCAATTGAATAAAGTACAGCCACCTGAAGCGGATCCAGTTCCAATCCACGGTCTTTCAAGCAGTTCCCCCTTACCATTCACTGTATACAGTGTAAGGTCCCTACAGAAAGGTAAACCATGATCAATTTATTCAATTCAATAAGTGTCATAGGGAAAACCCAAAAGCAGAGACCATTCTAATTTAGATTAACCGAAATGTTGTCCCACCCAGCGACCAATATTCCAAGTGACAAACTGTCATCAGTGTCAAGATGAAGAGACAGAAAATCAGCCAGCCACCGGGAAGCATCTGCAGCAGAAGCTTTTCTCCCTTCTTTGAGGTCATGCTCGTGAAACTAGAACAGCCACAATGTCCACAAGAATTACAAATGCCAGTCTTTCCAAGGTAAAAAGAATCCAAAGTAAAACCGAGAGTTCACAAAGTACAGAAGCAGCAAGTACCTGCGCCGGCAGTTTGAGCCAAAATTGTCGAGAATTTTCGCTGCCTCCAGAAAAAAACGGCAAGCAGGTGCGAGTTGAGTACCAAAAGGTTGTCGGGAAATGCACCAGATGGATGATGATACACTTGCATGATCAAGGACTAACATTACCATTTGATTCTGGAAAATAAAACCCAATGCTGTGGTTCCCTTTTCATACCTAGGGTCATTGCGGCGCTATAAACAATGGTACAAAAAATAAACAAAACAAACCGAGCGAAAAAAAGAAACATTGCAAAGATTAAGCATTGATCATGGTCAAAATGTAAAAGGAAGAAGAAAACGAACACTAACGGCGGGACGAGGGGAAAATGCCAGCGAATCATCATCCAACTGCATAGGAACAAGCTCAGGTTTACCCGGCTCTTCCAATTTCCAGCTGTCTCCAACGACCTCCCCCCATAACCTTGAATCACTGCTTATTTCCATCAAAATATAAAATCAACCCATAAACCCGAATATTTATTTCAATCAACAACGAGACGAGTTCGGGGCAAGGGGGAAGAGGAATTTTTTTAATGCAACATCAAAATTAATATTTGCGCGACAATTCTGCTGGCCTCATCATGAATAAATTAACGAAACTATTATAACACACAAGAACTAATAAGAAACGATCGAAAGGATAAAGAGTGTGCCTAAAAACTTCCTCGCAGTAGAACGAGTAATCGAACCAGTAATCGCACTGGATTCTAACCTTGGCGCTAAGAATTGAACCTAGCAGATATCCCTCCATTTCAAAATGCAAGTGGGTATAGAAATTTTTTAAAATGTAATTCGTCTTAGCATTTCAAGGCAAATTAATGATTGTTTTTCTAACTTTACCCTCAATAAATCATACTGATCAACTTTTTTTTAGTTTGTTTGTAGTTTCAATGTAATTAATTATGGATAAAATATATATTTAACACATAAATTAGCCCCTTAAATAAGGTAATAAAATTACTTGAATATCCTCAATTAACCACATTAAAAAAATATCCACCAATAGTATTCATTGTTTTGAGGGTAATATTGGAAACTTCATACAAAAAGTACATTGAAATGTGAGAACTATACTTATTTTGAAATTTCTCCATTTTGCTAAAATGACACTTATTTTGAAACGAAGTGAGTAATTATCTTTTTCGTTAAAGTGACTTACAGTTTTTGAAATGGAGAAGTAAATGAATAGAGGCATTATTTCTTTTGGTTATAAATCTTCTTGTCTTTCAGATTAGAAACTGGAAGACAAGTCGGTTTTGCCGTGCTGCGAACGAAGATTATTAACACAGTTGTTTTATTTCCTTCCCGGAGTACTTAATTTATTTTTTATTTTTTGAAAAGGGGAAACTCCCATCAATATTATCTATGTCTATTTTTATTTGATAACTCAATATATGTCTATTTTATTTTATTCAATCAATATACTCCTTCCATTTCAAAATGTAAGTCATTTTAGATTTTGTAGGTAAATTAAGGAGACAATCATTCAATAATTAATTCATGTGTTAAATATCTGGTTTATCCCTTATTAATTACATTGAAACTATAAACAAGACTAAGTCAAAATATATTGGCATCATTTATTGAGGGTAAAGTTGAAAAAGTAATCATAAATTGCTTAGAATTTGTAAAACGACCTATATTTTGAAAAATCTCTCCAAACTTAAAACGATCCACAAATTGAAATGGAGGGAGTATATCTATTTTCTTAATTGAGTTCTTAGATAACTCATTAAGAGAGTACTTAATTTGGTTACTTTTTTTATTGTTTTTTTTTTAAAAAAATACTACCCGTCTTTTTCTTTTTCTTTTTTTTTTAACAATGAAATCATATATTGAAGAAAAATTAAGAAATATAACATTGAGAATGGTAATAAGCAAGCCCATGTACCTCATCTAACCGACTTCTTAGTATTTTAATAATACTCTCTCCGTCCCACAAAAATAATCCACATTGAGTTTTGAGTTTTGTATTATTTTCAGTACAAATTTGAAAACTCAATGTGAACTATTTTTTTTGGACAGAGATAGTACTATATATGTGAATTTAATAATACTCCCTCCGTCCCACAAAAATAATCCACATTGAAATTTGAGTTTTGTACTAATATTAGTACAAATTTGAAAACTCAATGTGAACTATTTTTTTGGGACAGAGGTAGTACTATATATGTGAAAACAATCTTTTAGATGAATAATATCACTAGCATTTGTAATTCCCAATTTAAGGCCCTCTTCAAGAGATATTTTACACACATTTGCTTCAGCTTAGGGGAAAAATGGTTCATTACTTTTTCAAATTTGTAGTAAACCTTATACAAATCTCAAAACTCAACATACACTGTGTTTTTACTTTCTTCTTGGTTAACAGCTTTGTTAATTTTTCGGTCTGCCTCAGTGACGGATTTAAGGGGAGGTCAGGGTGGTCGATCGACCCCCCGGCTGGCTGAATTTGGCCAAATTTTTTCTTAGTAGGGTGTCCATTATTTGAAATTTTTTCAGTTCGACCCTCCGGTGACTGTTGAATAATCTTATTTTCGACCCCGCGATTTGAAAATTCTCGTTCCGTCACTGGTCTGCCTAAATGTTTTTTTGTTTCCAACGTTTATAAAGCCCCTAGTAATGAGGGCCTTCATATGCCTCACTCTTGAGTACTATTGTGGATAGAATGAAATAGTTGCTAGTATGAAAGAAAAGATACTCTTTAGCTAAAGGACTATGCAGATCTGTTTTTTTCCTTTTTTAAAAAATTAAAACCTTTTCCGGAGGCGCTATTATAATCTGAAACTGGCCGATTAACTCCCCTCGGGAGACCAATTTGATACAGCATTTGGGTTCACAATAATGCCACTTCGATTTTTGGCCCAAGAATCAAACATATTATTGTGATCCTTTAAACAGTAGTCCCTGTCCCCAAAGAATCAGGCTTAGAGGCAAAAAAGGCGTTAAATTTTGAGGATATTCTCTCCACGTAGAGTAGAAATCCAGATTCTGGGGCAAATAAATTAGGAAAAAATTTTATCAAAAGAGCCAAGCTGCCCATATATCAAAATGGCAATGTTCCCTTAACCGATTGAAATCACTGAACCACCCATGTATCTAAGCTAAAAGTATTCACATTTGGTTGCTGTTCTATCGCAATATGTCCAAGCAAGCGAGAAAGTCCAAAAAAGACAACATTAAAACTAAGGAGAAGTTCTGTGAGTTAGATAAGTCATACAAACGGTGAAGCAACCATGGTTATGTGCCGGAGCGGATTAGTCACGTCGGTCCCTCCTGCATGCTCCACAAACTCAGCCGGGGTAAAAGAACTCCCATGGCAAACACAGACGATGCTGACTTCATTCTTAGTGTACCTGTAAAGAAAACCGGTTACGGTTTTCCCGTTTGGCCCGTTTCCTGTGGTGGAAACACAGGGCATCTGCGGGAGCGGTGGCATGCGATGGCCACAGTTCTGCTGCTGTTGATGGTTGGAAGGATTGTCTGAGGAGTTACTAGATTGCTTCAGATGATTAGAAGTTGGGTTTTCCGGCTTTGATGTCACTGCCTCAGGTTCAGTTTTGACTTTGTAAATTGCTGCAGTGTTGTCGCCTGCGCCACAGTCTGATTCCCTTGGCAATTTGGTGGTAGAATTCTTGGGTGCTAGCAATTTTGCATTGATTTCGGCCTGATTTTGTGTATTGCTGGTAGCAGTGATACTCAACTGTCTGTCATTAGCTTGTAAGCAGCTAGAATGGCTTCCAGTATCGCTCGTGCTTCCTCCTAAACCAGTACAAACAAAGTTATAACACAAACAATCGAATTTCCTTAACAAGAAAATAAAACATGAAGAATGTAGGTGGCACATATACTGCTCTCATCAATTGTCTAGAACATAGAAACGTGAGTCTTGGTACAAATTCCTAATCAAAAGCACAGTTGTAAAGAATGTTCTTATGTTATTTCTGGAGGAATGAGTAAAACTGGGGTGTGGGAGTTCAAGGAAGGAGTCTGCTAATGGGTAGTTGACCGTGGTCAAACACACTACCATTGCCGCCTACTAGCCCGTGGTATTAAGAAACCCTGCTGACAAATGATAATCTCTTTAGGGAAAAGATTATATTAATTTAAAGGAACAGGGAATGTTGGTTCATTTTAATTTGGTTGCTACCAAGTAATATATTTGTAATTCATTTGCTACACTTTTTTTATTCTCCAGTAAACTGCATTAAATGATTAAACAAAATTATTTTTCCAGTTAGGCCAGTGTGGATGTAAACAAATACTCTCAGGAGATCAAAAAATATAAAATGCTACCAAATTGACTTTCATTAATGCTGCCAATTTAAGAAGATTGGCGTTCAACAAGATAATTAGATAGAGATTGAGCTACATTACAAACTAAATTGGAGATAATTGGATAAGATATGACGAAACACTGAAAATGCAAAAAAAAAAAAAACATTTACCTTTCCCAGAGGTGCTTCTGTAATCTGAAACGGCTGATGAACTCCTCTCCAGAGACCCATTAGATGCAGCATTTTGGTTTACAATCCTAGTGATAATGCCACTTTGGTTCTGTCCCGAAGAATCTTGACCAGTAGCCTCTGAATTTTGCCTGACAATCTCCGAATTATTATTCCCATTCCCATTAACATAAGGCCTAAAACTCCCACAAGCGACAGGTTGAAACATTTTATTCTGCTGCTTCTCCTTCATCTCATTCTCCTCGTTCCGAACACCACCGCCACCGTAACCCGGCGGCGCCCCATACGCCTGATACGAAAATCCGTCCTTCAACGGAACACATTGGCCTTGAATGGCCGTTTCATCGTTTTTCACTGCAAAGTTGGTAACTTTAAGAGTGTCCTTTTTCCTATGTGCCGTATCATCATCTAACAACAAGCTTTCGTCTTCTCTGATTTTCCTATCTTGAGCCCGTTCTTGAAACTTTTGCGCCTCAAGACCCACCTTGTCAAAACAATTATTATTGTTATTACCATTCCCATTAATGGTGATTCCTCTGAACCAACCTGCTGATTTTCTCATTCTCACTTCCCTCTTCCTCCTTGCTTCCAACCTTCTCAATGCCTGAATCTCTCGCTTCCGGGTTTGATCCACCGTCGACTCCGGAATACCCGACCCGGTTGTGGCGGTCTCAATACCCGCCTCCACTTGAAACTCACCCCCAACCCGAATTGCAGAGGCCTCAGGAAATGGAAAAACGGGCCTTGGAATTACCACATTTTCAATTACCGCTTTTTCATGATTTTCCCTGCGCAAGGAAGAAGATTCCTCAATTATCTGCTGCCTGGGTTTCTTGCATTTCCCATATCTTCCCCCAATTGATAACTCCAAACTCAGCTCAATTTCATCGTCACTCTCTGCCACACCAACTCTTGATACCTCCAACATTATCTTTTTTTCCCAAACCAAACCCAACTGAGAAAAAAAAATTAATTCAATTGAAAGAATATATGTCAGACAACTAAGAAAATTAAGGACTTCATAATGATGATAATATCTCCTCTCCTTCCAACGTTGTTCGAAAACAAAACAAATTAAAACCCATCCAAAATAAAAGAAAGCTCAGAGCCAGCCAACACACAAAAAGGCAAAGAATAGGAGCGGTTAAAGTGAGGAGGATGAGCGCCACGTGGAGGGAGGAAGGGAATAGAGAGGAGAGGTCGGCTGACACGTATGCAAGAGATGGCTGAGATGTTTTACTCAACTTTTCGAAAACAAACGTTAAATACGGATAACCGTAATCAGGATTGATTTAAAAGTACTAATTGTTGATGATTAAGGTTAATTCAGGATTCTCAAACCAAAAAGAAAAAAAAACATAGGCCTGCATTTTGCATGCGCTGTCACCGCGACACGTGTTGCACTTCCGAAGCACGTGCAGAAAATGTCATCACGACTCGACACGTGTTCGATTTAGGGGATTTTCAGCCTTTGGTACTTTTGGCGGGTAGCGTAGAGAGGATGACGGGACACGTGGTCGCAGATCTTCATGTCTCCTCCTGAATCTGCACCGTCGCCTTCACCACAGAGAGGCGACCACGTAACAAGATGAGAACACGACACGTGTAAACGTTGTCGGGCCGGTTTTTACCATACGGGGAGTTTCGTAGAGGAAAGCAAGTCTGAGGAGGACTGGATGTGGGGGCCCCCTGTGATGATGTGATGGGATAGGTCAGCAGCCAGCCGAGTTTTTACTGTTTTTCTTTCTATTTTTGCAGCTTTTGTTTCTTGGACGATGGTGACGTGTCGTGGCGGGAGAACCCGGTTTGGATTTAACACGAGCCGGGATTGGTTCTCTTGTACTGAGCCAGGTTAGCTATTTGAAGGTGGGGTCCAGGGCGCTTAAAAAAGCCCATGAAAAATTTGAATTTGGGTTGACGCAATAGTGGGTTTGGTTGATTGAAACGTATTCCGGAGGGAATGAATTAGGCATTTGTATCGTGAAAGAAATTGATTTGATTTAAGATTAAAAAGAAAAGAGGACACATTAGTACAGGTAAATACTTGTGTCTATCTCTGGCTCTTGATTTTTCAAATATGGATAAATACAAAAATTATGCACGTTATAATCGAATGCTTGACCATTACCGTTAAATTTAGTGAGAATGTGATGCTCGTGAGTTATTACAAAGTTAAACGTCTTACTATATATAATTGATGACAATTTCCCTTTAATCAAAAAGTAACTTGAAGCCTTATTTTCCGCCCACCAGTAATGCCAAATGAGCTTAGAAATAAAGAGGGTTAGCTCTCATTTCAAATCGCATACACACACCCGGCATCGATCCTTAAAGTAACGCTTTCTCTTTTTGCATGGGTTTCGTTTCGAGCTGACAAAGTGCCAAATCAGTTCCAAACTCTTTTTTTAACCACATCCCATTTGACGCATTCTCCAAATGATGATACCTTCTCTCATTCAGCTTTAAAGCTACCCTTTACATGTTAGGTGCTACCATTCACATTTATTATAGCTTGCTGGTTTTAGTAATCTACTAACACACACCTTCAAAGGCTTTGAGCCCAACACGTTCGTCGGCTTTGAACTACTCTTTTGGTACGTTGAAATTGGGCGAGGGAGGACAGTCCCAAAACCAAATTAATATCCAATACAATGAGAAGTTGAGAACACTGACCAAATTAAGACTTGGTGGAATTAAAGAAAGGACACCATGTTGTGTACACTGTAAAGATGGGGAATTGAAAATTGATCTTCATATGAGTTTCAGGTACTTTTATTTAGCATTGGCAGAATAGTTCTAGCTCTCTTAAGCCATATAGGTAAGAACCCATAATAAAGAAACAACCATTTTCAAATCAGTCACTATTTTTCACTACCATGTACCATAGTTGACTGGATGTGTTCACAGAACCTTTCCATCTTCCATTGAGACTTCGGTTGGGAAGTTGGGACTCTGCAATCAGACAGGCAGAGGCATGGTGACAACAAGCTGGCCTCTGGTGATCACACTGTCAAAGAAAAATGCAACAATTAAACTTCGTTTCATATGGATACATCTATTTTTTGTTGAACTGAATCGCACGGAAAAAATGAGGTATGTAGCGGGATAACCAATTGAACAAGGTAGTTGCCTAGTTGGTACCTCTTAATGTAATAGTAACAAAAGTCAGCCAATATGAATGTCTGAACAATTTCTGCGAGGAGTGCCATTAAAACCCACAAGTACCCGTTTCCTACCATTAGCATATACTTCCCAGCCGATTCGTAAACCTGCAAAGTATACAAGAAGCAACTCGCTTAGAGAAAAAAAATGCAAAAAATTATGCATAATTAATACCCTAAGTTCTAACGTTTGACTGTTAACAAGAACTGACCTGAATTATCCAATGAGCACAGCTCAAGAATCTTGAGATACCCAAGGCGAAAACATAGTGAGCAGTGAATGGTTCAATCATCTACCACACAGCTATAGAATCAGTATTATATACGTACTTATAGAATCGAAGAACAAAATTCTACATATATGATACGGTCTTACCTTGGCATTCTTAATTAAGCGAAGTTGGGGCACTACGGCTACAGCTTCAATATAAACAGAAAATGCCAATAGGATTTTGCTCATAAACCCACTGAATAAATGTGGATGGACAATCAAAGCTAGAATTGCACATGGAACAACCTAAAAACAGTGCAATCATGTACACAAATTGCAAAAACATGTTAGAATTTAACCAAAGGTAAAAGAAAAAAACCCCTCCCCTGTCCTGTGGGAGCTCTGTTTTATTTAGGAACATACCAGATAATAATGGGGCGTATTGTCCAACGCTGCAACGTAGGTTGACTTCAATTTGAATCGCATGGTATATATAACCCATAAAGTTGATAGAATTGTAGCCAAATCAAGTAAAGAGTATATAAGGCCATGGCTGTGATCATGGATGAAAACACTCGAGTAAAGGCTTAGCCCCAAATATATCAGAGTCAGCTCCTGAGACTGCAACGATAAGCCTACGAGGAAAATACAATTAACAAAGAGCAATTAAGGCAATTGAAACATAGCCAAAAAAAAAACCAAATTAGCAAAGAGCAATTAAAGGAATTGAAACATAGCCAAAAAAAAAGAAAAAAAAGGTTTTTTCTTTTGAGGTGAATTGATGGTTGTTACCGGAGCAGGTCTTTTTGGTGGTGAGTTTGTAAATCAGAACAACGATCCCGGCTAAATGACAAGCCTCCGAAGCAATGAAGAAGTGGTCTGGGTTTTTGACAAACAGTCTCAGAACAATCAGAAGGAGAAGAAAGGCTAATATTACCGCCAATAATGTTGTCTTCTTCAGGGCTCGGCTCTTCAGCCACGATGACAACCAAATCAACGGGGAATTCCTCCGTCCAAAAGAACCCATAATCATAAATCTGTCTTCCTGCAGCACCCCAACTCCAAGATGTTGTGCCGGTGGTCGTTTAATTTGATGAACAATTTGAATGACCGGAAATACATCACCAAGAAACTCGTAAAAATCTACTATCATATTAATGCACTGATACGTTGGCATTTTAATCATTTTTTTTTCCTTTTTTTTACGTCTTCTGATTATTCTCCTGATTGATTTCGATGCATTTACTGCTGGATTCATACAAACCCTGGTCAGGTGAGTGGTACGAAACACTAATTGGTTGATTCTCATTGAAAGTATAGATTAAGGCCATAAATGCTGAACTCAGAATTTCGAGGGAAATTTTATTGATTTTTATTTAGAAGGAGAGGAGGTGGCAAAAAATGTAGGAGCTTAGGAAGGCCTTTAATTCATGGGCTTGAATCATAAATGGATTACAGCATCTGGATCTTTCTAAACATTTTGGGCCTAATTAGAGAACATCTCCATTCTTAAAGGGGTCGAGTGGCTTCTTTTTTTGGATATAGGATCGACTTGGCTGAATATATAGCACAAATATTTGACATTTTCATGAAAAATGATGACTGTTTCCACAAGTCAATATAAAATTCTTAATATTTGTGCTACTCAATAATAAATAAACAAATGATGTTTCTGCTGTAATTGTTATCATCACCGTGACCTTTTCCAAGTTAAAATTGTAGTATTTTTTTTTAAAAAAAATTTCCTTTTTTTATTTGGTACTATTTTTATTTTTATTTTTTTGTTGGGTGATTCCAAAGTGGAGTATTTGCTTTGAATTTCTCCAACTTCATCTGAAAGATCTTGGTATCCTCCATTTCCTGTTCTAGTCAATTAGGGTGTAGGCCGAAACCGATGTTCCATGGACATAGGATTGTGGGTGAACAAACAGGAATTTGTCTACTTTGGATCTAGAAAATCTTGGATTGTAAAATTGTAAAAAAAAATAAAAATTCCTCACTTAGAAGATTTATCCAGTTGAGACACATTTCCATCTAAAATGTGCTTTGCTTGCCGTGTTTGGTTTTTGCAGCATTTTGAAGAGAATTTGCAAAGGAGGGGGAACCTCAATGGCTACCAATTAAGCCAGTTCTATGATTCTATCCATTAACTTTAGAGGTTTCAGACTTTCTGGTTTGAGTTTCTCGACAAAATTTCTTCCTATTAGTTGTTTTAATAACGCATTTCGTTTTTCTTCCAACTCTTCAATCCTAATCCTCCGGTCCACAATTATTTTAATTATTAATCACACACACAAAGTGAGAATCAGGTTAATCAACCCAGGAAAAGCATCAGGTTGGTGATTTTGGCAACCTAAGGACTCCCAAAACCTAACACCCAAGCAAATCACACGAAAGCATTTGAAATTTGAAAAGGTCAAATAGTGTGAAAAAGGGCTTCAGTATCACCTTTTTGTCCCTTTTTTTTGACGTTGGAACTACTATGTAGAAAATTTTGTCCATGCAGGGAGTACGGAGTTGACCTATTTATCCAATCCACCATTCTCCTAAATCCTGGTAACGCCTAACTCGTCTGAGTATCAATATTTGCTTTGTTCATTTTACTAGCTAGATCAACTAACCCTTTCATGTTCTAACCCACAATTCTTTTCATATGGTTAGCAGAAACAACAACCCAACAAAAAAAGAGAGAGAGAGAGAGAAGAAAAAAGAAAATTGAAAAAGGTATAAGAGATTGCCAAGAAGAATATACCAAGAGCTTGTACAACTTTGTCCCAAAAAAAAAGAAGAGCTAGAGATTGGACAGAAAAGGCAGTGCCCTGATACATCCGAGTGACAAATTACACACGATGGTCATCATCTGTCGTCAATACATTCAGCTTATTGAACGATTAAGCTGGCAAGGGTCGACCACCATTAGGTTCATGAGTCTATCAGACAGGCAGATTAGCCAGGACTTGACCCTTCATAAGGCTGCAAAACAGGATAAATGAAACCATTAGTGTTTCTCTAACACTCATGTCCAGAGAAGAAGTTAAGAACAAGCTTGATACATAACGGCTCACCTCTTCACATAGTAATAGCAAAAGTCAGCCAAGATGAATGTCTGGATTATCTCGGCCAGGAAAACAATTGGTCGCCAAATGTACGGGCCTGTCATTAGAAGCAGAGCCATTCCTCTTGTATCATAAACCTGTAGGTGAATTAATAATGGTATAAGTGGTTGCAACTCATTCATGCAATGGTGATGATACCAACATTAAACAGTGTTAACTTAAAAACCTACTACATTTGATTAGTCATAAACATTTTTATTGGTCTATGGAAAACATAGTTTATTCCATCAGTAACACAGTGGTAAATTCAACTCTCACATAAAAGGGAGCAGAACTTAGCCAGGAGATGATAAGTAATAACAATTACTATTACTTGTCAATCTAATGCCTTTATGTCATTCGAAATAAACCCTAAGACAATAAGAACAAATAGATATTCTGCAACCAATGAAGCTTCTCATTTTGCACTAACCTGAATAATCCAATGAGCAAAGCCAAGAAATCTTGCCACACCCAAAGCGAACACATAATGTGCGGTAAAAGGTTCAATATACTGACAAGTTACAAAACAAAAACGAAGTTACTCTCTTAAATAAATAGAACCAAAAAGTGGTATCAAGTTTTAAATAAATAATATTTGTAAGAACCTTTGCTTTCTGGACCATCCGAAGTTGAGGCAGCACCGAGACGGCCTCTACGTAGACACAAAATGCCCACGCAATTCTGTTGATCAAAGCATGTGAGGTCATAGGATGAAAACTAAAGGCTAGCATTCCACAAGGCACCACCTGTCACCAGATACCATATACTTGTAAAGCGATTGTGAAACTTTTTACACTCTCATGTAAGTCCTAAAACATGAGCATCAGAGCTGAATGATGAGTTCAAGTTTCCACTAGATTACAAATCTCTTTGTGATTCTTCCTACCGATATTGCTGTGGTTTGAAGAATAAATCACACAAAGGAACTTCTCCCACAAAATTCTAGGTTGGAAGCAGTTTAGCAACAAATGAGGCAATGAAAGCTACTCAAACAGACAAATCTCGGGCCAAATAATTAAGTCCTCTTTTTCAGTGAAGAAAGAGACGCTAAATCCAAATGAATATGATCACAAAGATAACAGGCATGCATCCAAGATAAAGTGAAATAATGCAATCAAATCCTACACAAGCACTCGGGATTTCAAAAATTAGAGATATATAGGAGAGAGTGTTTACCACATAGTAAAGGGGCATGGTGTCCAGATCGGAGGCATAGGTTGATTTCAATTTAAACCTCATCATGTAAATGACCCAAAGAGTCGACACAAGGGTGACAAAATCAAGTACTGTGTGAACGTCACCCTCCATTGATACACTACAGGCCAATCTTACAGCAAGGAAGATAGCCGTCAGCTCCTGAAACTTCAATGAAAGCCCTGAAACAATTGAACAATAACAATTAAAAGAAAAAAAAGGGTCATATAAACATCAGCCAAAGAAAGAAACACTCCCACAGATTGTTAATTGATTTCCTAGCAATTAGAAAACCGAAAGGACAAATTTTTTAGAAGGTATTGAAACAAATAGAAAAACACGGCCAGAAAGCGCCAATGGAAAAGAAGCAATTCTAGACAATTAGTAATGGTAAAATTACCAGAACAACTCTTCTGGGTGGTGAGCTTGTATATGAGTACTACGATACCCAGAAAATGAACAGCCTCGGAGGCAACAAAAAAGTTGTCTTGATTCTTGATGAGTAATTTGAGAGCCACCAGTGCGAAAATCACAGTCGATACGGCCAAGAAAGTCTTCACCTTCATAGACTGCCTCCTCACCCATCTAGACATCTGGTTCACCGGCGAATTCCTCCGTTGACCCATCTCTTCGGACACCACCGCACACGGAATATGCCTTCCGCCTTAACAAGTTTAGAGAACTACCAAGTTTTTCGAATGATTCAGATGTTCAGTCACCCAGTGTTTGACTTTTAACCTTCTGTTTTTTCCTCTGGTTTGGAAGTACCGTTGAAGCGCTACTGCCTACTGCCCCAATTTAATGTGGTTCTTTCAGGATCGGGAAACGAATCAGCTCTTGACACCTCAGTCAGAAACGTTGGCGGGTTATTCCTCGCCGCTGACCTGGACATCTTATTCAGAATTCTATTTTATTTTTTATTAGTAGTAATAAACGCTATAAATACTACTACTGTGTTTTATTTATTTCATGATTCACGCAGTTCCTTTTTTATTAGGACAAGTACTAGTATCAGTGAACATTAATGATTTGTCCAATTGGAAGTGGATTAATTATCCTTTTTACCCTATTAAAGCAGAAAACAGGATGCTGATGTGGCAATTTTTTATTAAAATATTTTGGCTCCAAATGCACCATATTGTATAAATCATTCTGCCACGTGTCACATCCTTTTAAAAATAAAATATATATTTACAATATTAACGAAGAGATCAGATGGCCATGTTCATTCAAATTTTGAATTTGACAGTGTATGGAATTTTCCTTCTCCATTTATTTAGGACTTTTGAAAAAATTAATTTTCGATCAATCAATTATTTTCATCAAAAACTAAATTCATTCCTAATCAGTTTTGATTATTTACATATCAATTTATTAGGTGGGACGCCCCCGGACATTTGTCCGGGACAAGCATCTAGTTGAAATTAAATCAGAGTTGTTGGGATTCTTTTTTTTTTTTCTGGGGATTAATATAAAAAACACCCGAGATTTAGATGATTTTCTAAACCACTTTTACTACTTACTATTTAAGAATATATGAAGAAAGATCTTTTGATCGGTAAGTCAACATTTAAAATTTTTTTTCGGCTACTGATAATTAATGTGTGTATGAATTCAGTTAAAAAAAAAAAAGCATTGAAACGACGTTTATAACCCGTAGAAACCATCTTTTAATCTTTTTAACCTTTAACTAATTAAATATACGCTCCTAAATTCAAAAATTCATCTTTCTAGAGCTTGTAAAAAACTGAATTTGCGATTTTAAAGCTGATAATTGATTTTATTAGAATTTGAAAAAAAAATTCCAAGAGAGTTTTACAAACATGCTTTTCTCACTTTTAATAAAAGGGGTATGACCAAAAAATATTTTGTATAAAGGGCGGTAATTCATTTGTCAAAAATCTCAAAATAAAAAATAATTTGAATGGACAATAGCCCCTTACAATTTCTTACGCACAAGAAATAACAAAAAATATGAAAATAATCCCCCTTACCGGTTATAACAATTTCTTGATATGAATATTCAATAAATTTCTAGATCCGTTTGTATTTCGCCCCCTTTGTTTATGGCAGTTACGAGATGAGCTTTGTGAAATTCACACTGTTTCAACCGACAAAGATGTCCTCCTTGGGAATTTTTCTCCTAAGTGTAATTATGAAAGAATTTTAAGTAAATGTGACATTCGGGCAGATCTCGATCACGTTTGATCCTTCGAATTCATTCTCTTTCATAAATGCTGGGGAAGTTGTTTCAGCACCAGACTTTCTCATCCCAGATGATGCAACTATAACCGGTACCTCATCATCATTCACTGGTCTAGTGAATAATTCCCTCGAACAGTTGCAAGGGTTAATATCGCTGGAAGTCTTCTGACGTTTACAAATGACATATTAGGCCGAGCTTGGGTGAATGATCAAGCTTTCTTGGTGTCCCCTGCTTCTGCATTCACCAATAATTCTGCGATTCCATCCGTAGCATATATGCTACTTGTACTGAAATGAATTCATCTGGCGATGCTGATGTCAATTTCAATTTCACATGGCGGTTTAATGTGAACATTGGCTATTAATATCTCCTTTCGCTGCAATTTTGCGACATTGTAAGTACCGCTGCCAATAATATTGTCTTTGATATTTATCTCAATTCGCGAAGTTTACTTCAAGATTTCGACCTAAGCACAAAAACTTTTACCACTTTGGCAACTGCTTACTATCAGGATTTTGTTACACCACCAATAAATTCTGATACGCTGCTTCTATGTATTGGTCATCAAAAAAAACATAGTCATTCTATTGTTTTTTTTTTTTTTTTTGAAAAGGGTCATTCCATGGTTATTCCATTAAAAAAACAATTTAGGCTTTCATATTTTTTAAATTTTTTTATAAGAAATTATAAGAGTGATATTGTCAATTCATAATTTTTTTTATTTTAAGAGTTTTCACAAATAAATTACTGCCCTTCACGCAAAATATTTTTTTGGTCATACCCATTTTATTAATTTGACCTCTTCTACCGTAGCCAAATTTTCCAAAATATTTTAGAATCATCTAAATCTCGATAGTATTTTTTATATTACCCCTTTTTTTTGGAGGGTTGATGGGATCTTTAATGCTACATATCCCATCTACATACTTATCCGTTTTGAGATAGGTCTATTATAATGATCGATGACTATTATTAATTTATTATTATATCGAGAAGAATAAGGGAGCAACAGGGTATTGCTATAATGATTCTCCCAAATCCCAATCATTTTGATCAAACTTGAATTTCTATATTGTAGATAAAATATAGAGTAAAAGAAAAACATTAAGAAATTGTATTCTACTGGTGGATGATGGAATCATTAAAAGATTGAAAGTTTGTAACAAAATTTTCTTTTTTTCTATTTGGGCTCTTCTAATGTCTAGTTTGATAATGTATTTTCAGTATTTGAGGTTGGTTCATCCATAGTTAGTGTTTTCCATGCGATATGGCTTGATTTGAATTCTCAAATCTAGATTTTTTTAGTCTTCTTTGTGGTGGAGAAAATCGTATTGTAATATCGGCTTAATTCTCAATTGTAAGTTCAAACTTTGAAGTCTGAAGTAACAAACGAATTATTACAAGTACTATAATGCTGCAACATAGCAATTGTTACTCTAGTTTAGGAGATAAAGGAGAATGAGACAAGCGAGGCATGATCAACACTTCCAATGGATTAAGCTTTGGCAACGTAATTCCTTGACCTTCAGCCATGTCCACCGGCAACTCCGAAACCGTCGCGAAACTAAATCCCTGAAGCAACCTTGCCAGCGTCAAATGCGTCACTTGCATCGCAAACGTCAGTCCCGGACACGCTCGCCGCCCGGACCCAAAAGGGATGAACTCGAAATGATTCTGCCCGGAGAAATCGACCTCTGCGTGGCTACCCATGAATCTTTCCGGCAGAAACGTATCGGGATCCGACCAAATCCTCGGGTCCCGATGCAGCTTCCACAGATTAACAAACAAACGGGTCCCCTTGGGAACGTGGTATCCGCTGACCTCTGTATCTTCCCGGGCTAGGTGTGGCACTGATATTGGGCCTGGCGGATATAAACGCAATGCTTCTTTCACAATGGCTTGCAGGTAAACCAGATTCTTTATGTCAGTTTCTTCTGCCCATCTTTCCTTACCCACAATATGGTCGATTTCTTCTTGGGCTTGTTTCATGTCGTGTGGATTGTTCAGTAAAAGGCTTAGGACCCATGTCAAATGTGTTGATGTCGTGTCCGATCCTGCCAATATTATATTCTGAAACGCACTACAAAGTTTTTTTAGAGTCTTTTAGGACGCAGTGAATTAGGTGACGTTATTTTTACTGTTTATGGACTACTACAATTTACAAATTCTTCAACAGGACAAACGAAGCTTATCTAACCCTAATGAGGATATAATTAATCAAAATTGAGATATTTTGGACGGCAATTAGGCGATAACCAATCAACAAAGAAAAACGACCATGAACTTTCACGGGCACTTGAAGTGTCGTAGCAAATGATTATGACGAAAATGTCACGGATGGACAATAATAATGTACTTATACTTATAATAAATGAGTTGATGAAGAAAGAGACGTCGGATAGAAAGTTTAAAAAGATGGAGAAATTAGTGACTCTGACCTGTACTGTGGCTTTGATGACGGTCTCTCGCGAGTGTCCAAATTCATCCACAAAGTCGTCTTTGATTGCTGAAAGCATCACGTCAATGAAGTCTTGTTGTTGTTCTTCGTCATCATCGTCGGTCTTCCCGCCGGCCCTTCTCCTCTCAACGTGATCATCGATCCAAATCTGGGTTATAGTATCAAGCTCTTTCGCAATTCGTTTCATGGTTTTAATGTGTCCTAAAAAATATTCCAACCACTTCAAGAACGAAACCGGAATCACGTCGGACAACACAAACTGCCCCGACACGTGCATAAACTCCTTCACAACTTTCCTAAAATATTTCCCGCCTCCAATTTCATCCTCACCGTTGTATCTTTTCCCAGTAATTGTCCTCACAATTATATTCAGAGTCAATTGCTCGAACCACTCACTCATCACCACTTTCGCCGCCGGACGACGATCAATTCCGGTGTTTCCTAGCCAGAACAATTCCCTGATGCTGTTTTCGAGTTCCGAAATTCGGATATGCCGGAGGGATTCAAGCCTTCGGCTGGAAAGGACTTCAACCAAGACTATCTTTCGCAATTCTCGCCAGTAAGGACCATAAGCGGCGAAACCAAAACCGGCATAATTGTAACCGAGGTAGATTCCGGCACTTGAATTTGGGCGTGATGCAAATACTTTATCTTTGGATGTGAAACATTCTTTAACAGCTTCCCAATTACTCACAACTAAGCAGGGGCTCATACCAATACGAATCCGGAAAACAGGGCCGTATTTATCAGCCAAAGCTCCTAAGGATCTTGCCAGAGTTTCATGGCTAGTCAGTTGAAGAAGGTGGCCTATTACAGGCCATCCGCCGGCTGATTCTGGGGCGTATTTGAGCTTGTTCTCTGGGTTCTGATGACTCGATTGTTTCCACCGCTTGAGAAGTAATAACAGAGCCAAAAATCCAGCAATTGGTAGCAGGGGAGTGAAAAGTTCCATTTCTTCAAGAAATTGAACTGAGACTGTTGTAATTGTAGTGCTTATATGACCAATGTCAGCCAATCAAATTCAGTTCTTGTGACGGAATTTTCAACATTGCGACTAGTGAAAGAATAAGAACGTCGACATGGAGTCAAGGCTGGAAAATGATACACAAGAGCGTAAATGTCTTCTAGAAAACCAATTTATTGTTGTTTGATTGAAGTGGTTTGACACGATAAATTATTTTATTTTTTTTGGAACAAATGACTATAATTGCGAGGTACAAATTCTACACCTGTGGACATGACCAAGCTATAATAGCGGACTAAGGATAGGATTTTCTTTCAGCCCATATCTAAAGAATCCAATGGAAATAGTTTATCACTTGCTTTCTTACAAATGAATTGGGCATTGAGAAATCTTTGGTTCAAAGATTATGTAAAGCCCAAGTGTGGAAGAGCTCAAATAAAATGATAAGCCCTAGTGTTACACATCCATCAAGTTTTGATATTTTAAAAACTACCATTCGAATTTTACAACTCCTAAAAACTATTTTGCCCTTCTTTTTTTCTTTTTTTTTTTTCGTGAACCACAAAAAACTCCTCATAATACAACCAAATTTTCTTTTTTTTTTTTTTCGTGAACCACAAAAAACTCCTCATAATACAACCAAATGAACCTCTACAGGGGTGGTCCAAGTAGTAAAAGGCTAAGCATCTAATCGGGAGATCCCGAATTCGAAACCAAATGGTAGAGGCGTTGCAGGCGTGAAGTCGTTCCCCACTAAACTAGGCTAGTAGTAGATCCTGACCCCAGACTCACACACGTCATAGCCTAAATGTTTATAAAAATTGTATAAAAATAAAAAAATAAACCTCTACAATTATTGTCTAACAAAATAATAATGTAACTTGGGGAATATCAAAAGAATATGACCATCGATCTATATCAAGTGTCACTTTAACAAAGATATTTACACCAGAATTATTATCTCTAAACGTATGCACAAAATATCTCTAAAGAGTGTGGATCACTCTTACTATGCAAAAATTCTTTCTACTTTTATGGTACGAGTTTTAGTTTCATTCTTGAAAAATATCCAACTGCAAGTCTGCAATGGCACAAAGTGGTAGAAATTCGCAACTAAATAGTACATTTGATATCACCATTCTTAACTAAACCAGCAAGCTCTGACATTATGGTGTTCTCACAACGCTATACCAAGAAAATCTCTGAAAGATCGATAGTGTGGGGCAAGGGTATGCATAGCTTCCGTGGCCGAATTGGAATCGAGAATAAATTCTTTGGGTTACAAGACTTGTGTTCATCGTAATCTCCCGTGTTTGAAAAATTCACAATCCTACATTCATTTGCAGTTAGATAAGCAGAAGCACCTCCCTCGACTCTAAAACATTCTACTACTCGTGGATCGGGATCTTGGATACCCAAGCTTCGAGTCAGTCGGTATGCGTCCCAATAAAAACTGAGATTCAAGAGACTGGGACGGACATCCTTTGATAATCTTTTATAAATAGTATAATGTAAGTGTAATATCAAAGGATTCAATTGCTTATCATGCTTGATCAAGTAATTTATTTGGATTATTGGTGGAGTATTGCCTATTTGCCTTCACTCTTTGTTAACAGAAAAAAATAAAATAAAAAACAAGTTGTTGGACTGAATACAAGTTGTTAGTAAACCATACATCAAGTCATTTTCGAAACTGCTGAGAATACTTGAAGTTTGGAACTGTCATATTTTTGGTTTAGAATCCATAACAATCAATATGTGATTAACCTTGATTAAAATTAAAAGTAAATAGTTATACTCTGTTTTTCCTATAAAATTAATCGTAAAATTGTAAATTTTACTATTTTAAATACAATTTACAATGCGAATTATTTTAATGAGATTTAGAAAGTATTATTATACCTTTTTATTGTATCTCCAGACATTCAAAGATTAATTATTGCTTGTTACCCAATACAGGTTGATTCTAGCAAAAAGTAATAGGAGTCGTGTTACGATATGTAGATGAACTTAGTTGTTAATATGAGACGGTGAGTGGTGTCAAATTTAAGGGACGAATGCTGTCATTACATTCTTGGCATTTTCATGTTAATTCAAAAAGGCAATGATAAAAAGTGCGTAGTGGCCAAGTTGGGACCGTGTTACAGAAAACACAAGTGTGCAAGACTGCGTATGCCATTGAATTCGGATAGAATTTCATTGACACCGAAAAGTTTCAAATGACGAAATAATTAAAAGGCAGAAAGATGTATGCCAATTGCCACCTCAGCCGTCTCCAGAAGAAGGAAGAAGAATAATGCACAAGTCAATCATACAAATGGTCCACACGACGAGACTCTCCTGGTCAGCAATCCTAATCTTTATCCAGTGGATTTTCTTTCTTTTAACTTTTTTTTCCTTTTCTTATACAGTTAAAAAAAAAAATCAAGTGTTGCATCTAATGAAAATATACGGTAAAAATGAGACACAATATGTGAAAACTCCCCCCCGTTCCCAAAATATAAACTAAACAATAATTTCAACGAAAGAAATATTATTCTTTATTGATTATGTCCATTTGTCAATTATTACCTTATTTCAATAGAAACTTTAATTGATAATAAGTTTAATTGATGGTATATATTACTGTTTAAAAAAAGCTTTACAGATTTGGAGAATGAACATATACAGTAAAAGTGTAAAACTCTCCAAATTAATCATCCGTTAATTAACAACCTCTATTAAATAGTATTTTTTTCGACCCAACTCAAGACCAATACAAAAAATGAGAAAACTCGATTAATTTATTAAATAATAATTTTTCAAGAATCTCTTATGTAAATATTGATCTCCACAATTTCATGAATTAATAAATACCTAAAATAATAAATTAGATTTGAATATTAACTTAAGTTTTAACTAAAGTATTTTTGTTTATTAAAATTATCATGTTTTTGTTTCATTAAAAAAAATTATAATATTATAGCTAGGGCTACAACGAACTTTTCTTGATATAAAAATAATGAGTTTTTTTATTTTCTTACTCATATAATTGAAAAAAAAACTTTAAATTAATAAAATATTATTTTATTGATAAATTAATAACATAAATTAATAACTCCTTAAATTATTGATTTATCGATAAATTAATAACTCTACAAATTAATAAATTTTTAAAGATCCAAGTTGATTAATTTATAAAGATTTTACCGTGTACATTTGTTATGCAAATAACGAATTTGGATATAGAAATATGTTAAGATATAAATGCACAAGATACAACTTTTCTTTACTCGGAAGAGAGCAGCAAAATTTAATCATTTAGAAATGTAGATAACCACATAAGTCACCATCATCACGTTCCTATATTCATATTATTTTTATTACTTTCCATCTCTCAAAATTATTGTCTAGTTTGGATTTACAATTTAAACTAAAAATAAAAAATCAAATTGGACAATCATTTTAGGACGAAAGGAGCAATAAATATTTTTTCCCATTTCATAATAGCGACTGTATTTGTTGAATACAATTCTATTTAATAGTAATTTTGTTTATATCAATTACTCTTTAGAACCGTATAATAGTAATGATATATATATATATATTTATTTATAAAGAGAGAAACTGGAAATCAGCCAGCTCTGATTAATAAAAACCGTCTAACAACAACTGACGGGAGAATACAATCACTAAACTAGTTACTAAATTATTACAACTGGAAATATAAAATAGAATTTTCACCAACCAATTGTTATTCCCGGAAGGAAAGATCCTCCAACGGCATGATTCTATTGTTAGACATATAACGGAACAGATTAAAAAATCTAAACTTGAGTAGGTCACTAACCATCGGATTAAAAGCACCAATTAGTAAATCTAGATAATAGATTCACCGTGACTGAAAATTCCCGAGCCAAACTAGCCATCATTAAAGACGACGTGCAACAATCGGCAGATCGAACAGGATCTACTGAATCAGAGAAAGCAGACGATACACGTGGCTCTGTTAGCGCACTATATTCATTCAGTAAAGAATCTAAACAGGATCTATAGTGAGGGTGAGAAATTTCACTTAATTGAATTAAAAAACAACGGTAAAAACACCAAAAATAAAATAAAAATAAATTAAATAGATAATACAACATTGGCTGACCAATAGATCGCATCCGTGATACCGGCAGACAAGCAAATTTGACGATATGGGGATGGAGCGGAGCAAGCAAACAACCACCGATGGAGATCGAGTAATTAAATTAGACAATCATTTCGGGACGAAATGAGTAGTATTACTTTTTTTTTTTTTTTACAACCAAATCAATTATACCTTCAGTATTTTTATTTTTATTTTGTTTAAATCATTATTACTTCAGTATTAACAATAAATAAAGGAAGGGTGGCTATTAGCTACTACACTTAGCCGCTGGATCATTGAAAGGAAAAAGCCGCTTGTATTACTTTCCGTCCAATCCAATCCAATCCCAGAAAGGACGAAACAAACAAAGGCCAACCCACGGTCTTGAATTCCGCTTTTACACGACATTCACAGAATTTCGAAGCTTCCTTGTCACGTCCACCCCGACCCGAACCCTTTTTATTTAATTGAATAATTGATCATTCTACTTTCAATCTCCCCCTATAAATACCCTTCTCCACTTTTTTCTTTAATCATTTCAATCTTCAAACCAAACTCATAAACAATAGTATTAAAAAAAAAAAAAAACAAGTTGATCATCAAAATCATAATGACGAGTACTACTAAAGTGCTTACCGGTGGATACTTATCCCTGTTTCCCAACACCCCCAGCAAGGGATTTGGATCTCAGCTAAATTCTCCAACAAGGCTTCGAGTTCCGGCGAAAGCGTACAGAGCCAGAGCCGTGGCCGCCGTCTGTACGCCGGCGCAAACCTCCCCGGAGAGTTTCTACGAATTGCTGGGAATTTCGGAGACGGGTTGTTCGACTTCAGAAATCAAACGGGCCTACAAACAGTTAGCCCGAAAGTACCACCCAGATGTGTCACCGTCGGGTTGTACGGAGGAATACACCCAGCGGTTTATTATGGTGAAGGAAGCTTACGAAACGCTTTCAGATCCCCAAACCAGAGCTATGTATGATGTTGATTTAGCTCGAGGTTTGCAATCAAACTTTTCTACTACCAGAAGAAGATATGATCATCAGGTAATTTAATTAACATTATTATTAACAAATTGTTGCTAGCTAGCTTTTTAAGTATTGTTACCTCTGCCCTGAAAAAAAAAATGTCCGAGTTTTGAATTTTATATTATGTGATTTTTTATTTTTTTTGGGGACGGAAGAAATATTGCTTGCTAGTAATTAAACTTGGAGAAAATTTAGTTACTAATTAATTTGATGTTTGGTTTAATAATATGACAGAGGATGGATGAGGAAGAGAAAGAGTGGCAACGTCGGTGGCAAAGTCAACTGGACAACCTAATGCAGCGTAGCATGCATAAAGGATCTTCTGGTTGTTCTGGTCGGACCAAAAGTACGTCGTCGTGGGGAAATCCCACCCGGCGAAAGAGAAATAGCATTTTTGACCTTGGATTTAATTAATTAATTAAATTAATATATAGTCTAACGTAGGAAGAAAAAGATTGTTAGCCAAATTTTGTCGTGGAACTGTAATTCCATTTTGAATTTTCGACATGTAAATATATCTATCTCCAATTTCAATTTGTCCCATTTTGGTTTCTAATATATATCAACTAGGCCATACCATTTAAGTGATTTTAAATTAATAGTATACAAAAAGGTTAGCATACAGTATATGAAAACAAAGCACGCGCGTAAAACCAAAGTGTAAAAAAAAAAGGAAAAAAGAAAACATTTGCATCTCACCATGGTAGATCATGGTATTATTGGTGAAGTTTTTTTTCGCCCACTATGCATTTTCTTTTTTTCCGTTGCTAAAGTTGAAAAACAATCCAACGCAAATATGAAAATTTTTTTAATAGACACATAAGTTCACCTAAATTAATCCACTTGACTTCTTCCAATAATTAGGTAAAGCTTGATAATGAAAAGACAAAGAAAAGTTGGGTTTCGTTAGGCCGACAACTGGTAATGATTAATGTTGGACAAAAGGAACGGGAAAAAGAGAAAAAGGGCATGTACGATATGTCGGTTAACTGTTGCTATCTTCTAAATTGTGAATTGCGGGAACAAAATTTACCATATGAACGTACCTTTTCAATATACGACGGTAAGCTGTGTTTTTGGCCGATCCGTTAGATTAATTAACACCAAATAATAATAATAATCTTGGAGAAGAAGAAGAGATTAGGGTTCGAGCAAATTGGGGAAAAATTGTATATTCACGAATTCTGTCAAAATCATACATTCATTCTGTACATTGTTCATATGTATACCGTATTGACTAAGTCAAATACCCTAACTATCAAGTATTTAGAAGACAGTCCCTGTATTAACAAAAAACTATAATATCAACTGTACAATTGCTATACAAAAAAGAATCATGTATCCCGGAAATCTAAGACTTTATTGGCCTGATTAGCTTCAACTCCGAATGCATTCTGATTACTCAACACCTCCTCCTCAAGATGAGCTTGGGATAAGCCCATCTTACCAAGAAGCACATCAAATGTAGGAAAGGGGATTTGGTCAACAAGTCTGCAAGCTGGTGAGAGGAACTGATGTGATTAAGAGTGATGAATCCCTGTTTATAAAGGTCCCGGACTATATGACAGTCAATGTCAATATGCTTGGTGCGCTCGTGGAAAACAAGATTGGCTGAAATGTGAATGGCAGCCTTGTTGTCACACCAAAAAGCAATAGGCAGAGAAGGTGTAAAATGAAGATCATGAAGAACAAAAGTAATCCATTGAAGTTCTCGGGCTGTAACCGCCATGGCCCTGTATTCTGCTTCAGCCGAAGAACTAGATACCGTGGTCTGTTTCATGATTTTCCAGGAAACCAAGCAATCACCAAGAAAGATGCAGAAACCAGTTAAAGAGCGTCAAGTAAACTGGCAACTACCCCAGTCAGCATCACTATAAACACGAGGTTGAAGTGAAGTACCACTGGGATAGAACAAACTCTTAGAAGAACAACCAGCAAGATACTTGAGAACATGAACAGCAGCTTGCCAGTGAGACTGTAAGGAAGCATGTACAAATTGACTGAGCTGTTGGACGGCGTAGGCAAGGTCAGGGCGAGTGAAATTAAGGTATAACAATCGGCCTATCAACCGTCTATATTTGGCGGGATCAGGAAAAACAAGACTGGGATCTTTAGCCAAAAACCGAAAATTTGCAGGGAAGGGAGTAGAAACTGGATGACAGTCAAGCAATTCAGTATCACGCAGGATGTCAGTGATATACTTATGCTGACAAATATAAATGCCAGTAGCAGATCTGGCAATTTCCATGCCTAAAAAGTATTTAGCCATACCAAGATCCTTAATGGTGAACATCTCATCTAAAAAGGTTTTTACCTTAGCAAGCTGGTCTTCATCAGAACCAGTGAGCAAAACGTCATCGACGTAAACAAGAAGAAAAATCTGATAAGCAGGAGTGATCAGAGTAAAAAGACAATGATCATTGGTAGGGGCGCTAGTTATTCGGGTCAACCCGAAAACCCGCCCGAACCGAATGGAATACGGGTCGTTTGGTGCGGGTAAATAATTTGCGGTGCGGGTTTTGGGTAAACCCGAAAAATAAGAGAGTAATTCGGTTCAGGGACGAGTGTCAAGGAAAAAAATCGAGGCCCGCCCGAAACCCGTATATATAATAAATTAAATTTAATATATAATAATATATATATATAAAGGATAACTTTTAATCTACTAAAGCTTTCTAATTTCCGATTTCCCTCAATCTTCTCGTCTCCCTCTCCTCTTCTCTTTTCCTCAAACCCGGCAGCGGCTATTCACCTCTTCCAATCTTCACTTCAGTTCAATCCATAGGTTTTTAATTTCAATTTTCACTCTTTTTTCTAATAGCTTGCCGATATCTTTTTCTCTCCTTCTCCTACTCAAGCTTCACTTTTTTCAGCTCCGTATTTTTCTCCGATTTAAGATCCAGATTTGAATCAGCATACGAAAAGACTTCAAACCCCTTCTTATTTGATTTGTTGTAATTTGTTTTGAGATTACTTGTGTTATGTGAAGACTGGGGATTATGAATTCATTTGATTGAATTGTTTTTGTCTTGAAAAAAATGGAAGATTGACATCATTCTGGAGAATAATTATCTGGGATGAGTGGATTTCAGTCATGATTCTTTTGTCTTGGGAAGATTAGATGTATTTGAACTTTGGAAATCTGGGAACGTGAAAGATTAAAGTCTGAACCAAAGTTTGAAAGTTTGAGATTTGAACCAAAAAGAAGCAGAACAATAATTCGGCTGAACCGAAACCCGAACCGCTTAAACAAAAAAATTATTCGGTCGGATCGGGTGCGGTGTTGTACAATATCGGTTCGTTTTGCGGGCGGATTGTTGAGAGCTGCAAAACCGATTTATCCGAACCGATTTAACCGAAACCCGCCTAAACCGACCGAATTATCACCCCTAATCGTTGGCAGATTGTGCAAACCCAAAATCAAGTAATTTGGAGGTAAACTCAGCATTCCACTGTCGGGAAGCCTGTTTAAGTCCGTAAAGAGATTTATGCAACTTGCATACTTGGCCAGGAAGAGCTTTATGATAACCAGGGGGAGGTAACATGTACACTTCTTCATCAAGAGACCCGTGAAGAAAAGCGTTATTTACATCGAGCTGATGTAAAGGCCAAGAGTAACTAGTAGCAATGGCAAACATGAATCGGACAGTTACAGATTTAGCTACAGGGGAAAAAATCTCAGAATAGTCCTCGCCTGCTACCTGAGTGTAACCCTTAGCGACGAGTCTAGCCTTAAAACGATCAATACTTCCATCTGGTTTACATTTAACCCGATACACCCATTTAGAACCAATTGGTTTCTTTCCTAAGGGCAAAGAAGTAAGTTCCCAGGTCTGATTACGTTCTAAGGCTTCTAATTCCTGATTCATGGCATCTATCCACTTGACATTAGTTCTAGCTTGATTATAAGTGTAAGGTTCTCGAAAAGTTGACAAATTAGTAACAAAAGACGCATGTGTTTTAGAGAAAAGACAACAATCATTAGTGATGTAACTGCAAGAATCATCAACAATACAGGAATTGACAAGAACGAAATCATCAAAACGGGTAGGTAATTTGGTAGGTCTAGAACTGCGTCGAAGAGCAGGGACTGAAGGGGGTGAATCTGATGGAGAAGAAGGAATAGAAGGAGTGGAACTGATAGGAGGAGATGAAGAAACTGAGGGAGAGAGATGGAAAGCATCATTAGGCAAGCAGTCATTCACAGGAATAGGCAACACAAACTCAGGTTGCAAAGATTGAGAAAGTGGAAAGATGTGCTCATGAAATATGACATCACGAGACACAATAGTTTTATGCAAAGATGGACAAAAAATCTTGTAGCCTTTTTGGCCAGGAGGATACCCAATAAAGATCACTTTGTGACTTCTAGGATCAAATTTATCTCGACTGGATGTATTATCGACAGCAAATGCAAGGCAACCAAAAGTGCGGAGAGGAGTGAGGTCTGGTTTCCTGTGATATAAAAGCTCAAAAGGGGATTGCCAGTTCAAGATGACAGAGGGTAAACGATTAATAAGATGGGTGGCTGTAAGAATAGCATCTCCCCAGAAAGCTTTAGGTAAATGAGATATAATTAATAGAGATCTAGCAACCTGGAGTAGATGTTGATGTTTTTGTTCAACAACTCCATTTTGCTGTGGAGTATAGGGACAAGTTTTATGATGTAAAATACCATGCTTAGAAAGAACCGACTGGCAACACTCACTAAGAAATTCAGTTCCATTGTCACTTCTAACGGTTTTAACAGTGCTACGGAATTGAGTTTGCACCATAAGAAAAAAATTTTCAAGAAGAATAGGAACCTGGGTTTTATATTTCATTAAGAAGGTCCAGGTACACCGGCTGTAATCATCTACAACAGTAAGAAAAAAACGAAACCCATTCCCAATGGCATGCTTATAAGGTCCCCAAACATCCAAGTGAATAAGCTGGAAAATAGTAGTACTTTGAATAGAACTAGTGGGAAAAGAACTACGATGTTGTTTTGCAAGTGGACAAACTTCACATATATCATGAGATTTATGGTTTACAGAAGTATGAATATCATCTGAAATATGTCTAAGTGTAATGGGGGAAGGATGTCCAAGTCTATTATGCCAAACGGCTACATCAACGACTGTATAGGCCTTATTTGCATTAAACTGTCTAGCTCTTAGTGCATAAGAGGCGTAGAACTGTTGACTCTTTTGAATAGCTTGAGAAGTAAAAGAATCGGTATTGATGATGTATAGGCCTCGAACCACTTTACCAGCTGCAATGACCTGACCAGATTTAAGATCCTGCAGCAAGCAAAAGGTGTCGAAGAACTAGCAAATTAGGAAAAACTGTGCAAGTTTCTTGACGGATAACATGTTGTGGTTTAAAGAAGGGATGTATAAACAACCAAAGAGGGTCAATGTGGGTGATATTACGACATCGCCTATTTTATGTACTTCCCTAATACTACCATCAGGCAGAAATACAGGTGTGTATGCAGTTACATTCCTAAGATTTATCATATTTTCTAAACTATAACACATATGACATGTTGCACCAGTGTCATTAATCCAATCATTCACACTTAAACATTCAGCATAATCCGAACTAAGTAAGGAAAGGATAGATGTACCTGCAAACTCCCCAAACTGCGGAACATTCGCCTAATGTGCTGATCCTCCGGGGTTAAAAGCAGTATCCTCCATTTGCCCCTTTCCTTTCAGCATTCTGCTAACCTCTTGTTGCACAGCATTGGCAATGAGATCCTGCAGCTTACTCTTATCTTTAGGATTGTCCTCAAACGGTGTGTCAGCAAGATATGCCTGTTTCTTCACAACTTGATTCGAAGGCAAGTTCCACCATTCTGGAAACCCAATTATTTCAAAACAGTTCTCTTTCAAGTGCCCTGTTCTTTGGCAGTGAGTGCACAGAAGATGACTTTTGTCTACTTTCTGAAAGCCAGGTTTGCTACCAGTCTTGATTAGTGGAAGTTTAGATCCCTGTGGTCGAGCTCCTTCCTTCCTGGAACTTTGTAGTGGCTGAGTTTTCACAGTCATAGCTGAATTCTCACCAGATATGGAATCTGACATCCCAACACTAACTTGCTTATGTTTCTCTGCCTTAAGCAACTTTGAATACACTGTTCTCAGATTCGGCGGAGGATCTAACATCAGAATGCCACTTCTTTCTGGTTCATAAACCTCATTCAAACCCATGAGAAATGGCATCACCTTATCTTCCATTTCACGTTCTTGAATCTGTTCCTTAAGCAAACCTGTTGCAGCTAAAATTGGCCTAAGCTGTGCATATTGATCCCAGAGGTGACTTAGCTTACTATAATACTGTGAAATGCTCAAATCACCTTGTCTCATCATAGAAATATCACGCTTTAATTCAAAAACCATCTGAGAGTTACAAGATCCATATGTATGAGCTAATTCATCCCATAGTTCCTTAGCATTATTCACAAACTGAAAATCAATAGCAATCTCTGGTGCTAAAGCATTTTTAATCCACGATAATACCATACTATGAACTCTTCTCCATTTCTTAAAGATAGGAGAATGAATATCATGCATCTCACAAGTACCGTCTACAAAACCAAACTTATTCTTTGACTCTAAAGCAGTAACCATGGCGTTGCGCCAAATCAAGTAATTCTTACCATTCATAGGACAATTCACTATTACCGAACCAGGAGTTTCCGAACCATGGAGCTGCAGCTCATCATCTGGATCGAAGAATTGCAATCGCTCCCTCAGAACTCTCTGGTAGTCTTCATCATCGGATTCTTGATTTCTTGGCATGATTCAAGAAATTGAACCGTACAGTTACTCAGCAAGGTGTGCGCAGCAAAACCTGCTAATTTTAAGGATGCGGAAGCGACTGGCAGAGCAGGATCTAGTCCTTCTCTGTTACCATCTCGGAGAAGAAGAAGAGGTTAGGGTTCGAGCTGGGGAAAAATTGTATATTCACGAATTCTGTCAAAATCATACATTCATTCTGTACATTGTTCATATATATACCGTATTGACTAAGTCAAATACCCTAACTATCAAGTATTTACAAGACAGTCCCTGTATTAACAAAAAACTATAATATCAACTATACAATTGTTATACAAAAAAGAATCATGTATCCTGGAAATCTAAGACTTCATTGGCCTGATTAGCTTCAACTTCGGATACATTCTGATTACTCAACAAATAATAATAATAATAATAATAATAATAATAATAATAATAATAATAATAATAATAAATTCACGCAAAATGAATCTGGAGTCTGGAGTCTTTGGACACTATACATTTACGATATAAACGTACTTTCTTGAATTCATCTTTTTTTTGCGGCATATTTTTTTTTCTCGACTTTTAATCTAGTCAGTCATAATTAGAGAATTAGTTTGACAATTTCACAAATAATACTCACTATAATCTAAAGCGATCGGTCAATTTAAATATTATTTTAGTACAAATAATCTTTCCCGGACAAAAAAAAATAGCATACTCGTATATGTTCAGAATTAGGTTGCTTGCTTAAGATTTTCAAAGAGTTCTTTCAAGTTTCAAGATGGGTATTTTCGAGTTATGTGTACACATTAAGTCCTATAACCCATATAGGCAGTGGAGATTTCACAAAAGGGATTCCTCTGTCTCAAAATTATTGTTCAGTTTAGATTGTCATTTTTAGTATAATTTGAATTAAAAATGAAAAATTCAAATTAAACAATTGGCGGAAGTACATTCTTTCACTCATAATGTATGAGTAACCTAATTTTGCTTCAAAACATAGGCTTCAATCGGAATTTTGACAAATCTTCTCATCATGCGGGTTTGTAATCCTGGGTAGATGCCTCTTAACTCTGTTTCCAAAAGGTTCGCACTCGCCTTAATTTTATAGATGTCACGCCCAAAATTACAGAAAACCCTGTCGGTTGCGGAATATGGAACACAGTTTTTAAGTTCACAGATATGAGATCTCAAGCCATAAAGTCTTAGCTGAGTACTTTTATTTGGTTGCAACATGTCTATCTGGGAAACCTCTATTGTTCTAGATTTTCATAATATTCGCCGTTTTCTAGACTCTATGGAACTTTTCATGAATTTTTTTGATTACGATGGGAAAATTGTGTTGCATATTTTTCTTCTCTTTCGACCGCATCTTTTAGTTTGATTTATAGAAACGAAGAAGTAGAGACCTCCCATTTTCTTATTTCAACACCTCCTCTTTCCAAATCGTTTATTCGTCGTGTTAAAGGGTTAAACATACTACTAATACTATGTATTTTCACTATAGATTATCCATTCGTATATGTCGGAAAAAATGGCAGATTTATCTAAAGTTTTACACGTGTTGTCGATATTACCTTAATTTTTTATTGTTAGCCAGTATTACCCATATCTATTAAACGTTAGTTAATTTTGTCCAATTTGTCCAATCTCCATTAAATTAAAGGATTTCTGTTAGTTTTAATCACAAAGATATCCCAAAAGTTTTAAAATTTATAAAAATAACCCAAAAATTTGTATAAATAAAAAAACAGTCTATTTTCATTTTTTGTTTTCATTTTCTCTTTACTATTTTTCATGACCATAAAAAATATAGTATGTGATCTTTAAAGAAATATTTATTTATTTTTTATCTCAATTGTACAAATTTATATTTATATATTTCTAACTCATGGTTGATCTATATCAACATATAAAGTTTTTCAATGATATAGTTTATCAGCAATGATACTATTTTGTTGGTTTATTTTTTCTTCTTTTTTTAAAAAAAAAATCACCCCAGTGAACCCCACTTAAATGTGAGTAAAACTCTCTACATACCCTTGGTGAGAATTGGATCCGGGTCTAGTACCAAAAACAACATCGTCTTAACCAGTAGATTGTTATTTAATTCCTAATCTGATTTTTTTCATATAATGTAAAGAATAAGAATATTTAACTAATATTAGTTTTCACAAAATGTTAAACCTTGCAATGGTACATATATATTTTATATAAAAAGTTTTTGTACCTTTTTTTGTAAATGCCACGAAATTATATTCTCGTGTTGGGTCAATATAGAAACAAAATAGGATTTTATTTTTTTTAACTTTCTCTTCGTATTTGGCCTTTTAATAAAAATTTCTATTTTAGTTTAATTTTTTTTTGATAGTATAATACAATCTATAGTATGTTGAGTTAAATTGTAATACACTGAAATATGTCTATAAGTTATTTTTTCAATCTAAGCTAAATATTTTATTTTATTTTTTGTGAAAAAAACATGAATTAAAAAAATAATATCGTTACTGTTGAACTATATTATTTAAAAAATTAATATGTTTATTAAATCAACTATGAGTTACAGATATGTAAATATAAATTACTTTACTATTTGATATAATCCTATTGTTGATAAAATTACTATACTCTTTTTTTTTTACTATACTTTCTCCGTCTCAAAAAAAATTCACCTTATATAGATTTTATTATTTTAATATAATTTTTAATTTATGTTTTTGTAACTCAAAAGGAGTATCAATTAAGCATAAAATATACTGTAGTACTCCACAACAAGCTTTTTTGGGGAAAAAAAAATTGTTCTTTGTTTATAAAAGAAATTCGTTATAGGATGACGAACACTCGAACAGTCATCACTGATTAGGTAAGCATACAAGTTGCCTTTTGCCCTTTTCCCAGGTCAATTATTCGCAGACGGACCCCCAGGGCCCATGGAAATCCAATTTGATGATATTTTATGGCATATTGTAATCTTCATCAATCGGCGCTGGACCTTCTTTTCAGCAAGAAACGAAATCCGTCTTTTTACCCTCAAAAAATAAAAATTAAAAATTAAAACATTCTCTGTTTCGAAAGCCCAACTTTATAATACTCTTCTAAGTAATCCTTATGTCAAAAAAAATAATAAAAAAATTATTTTGTTTAACTAAAATACGAAAAAAAAGTGGACTATTTTTTGAGTTTTTTTTAATCAAAAAATAGCCTAGAAATAGGAATAGAGAGAAATATAAGTCGAATTTTGGAGAAGAGAAAAATACCGGGATCGGATTTCTGAAATCCGATTTTACACCTAAATCCGACTTTCCGTTAATATAAAAAATTAATTACATTAATCATGATTAACAGAAGATCGGATTTCAAAATCCGGCCTTGACCTAATAAAAAATAATATTTTAAAGAAGAATACTTATATTTTTTTCGAAAATAAAATTTTGACCAAAGTCGGATTTTAAAAATCCAAGTTACCATTAAAATAATATTTTATGGATAAAAAATAAATTTTTTTATCGAATTTTTTTTTGCCTAAAATCCGACCTTCCACCAAGAATTTTTTTTTTTTAAAAAAAGAGATAAACTAATTCTCAAACCAGTCTAAATTTGTCACAACAACAACAAAAATTATTTTTCATCCATATAAATATGAAACGTAATAATTAATTTAGTTTTGAATAAGTTCGGATTTGCTAAATTTGAAATTAAATAAATTTTTTTTAAAAAAAATAGACTAATTTTTAAAAGCAAAACTGATACTGACATCTCAAATTTATAATTCTTGTAGTGCCCATTCCCACACAAGACACATTACGAGACCGGGGATGGAAGAAAAAAAATTTGGATTTCCAAAATCCGGCATAAGAAACTAAAATCGGATTTTGGGAATCCGACTTTCAAGCTTACTCAGATATTAAAAATCCGAAGTTTCTTAAACAAGTTTAGGTTTTAGGGTTTATTTCGGATTTTCAAAATCCGAACTATTGGTAAAATCGATTTTCAAGAATCCGATTTTTTTAACTAACTCGGTATTGAAAATCCGAAATTTCTTATACAAGTTTGATTTAGGGTTTAGGATTTAACTTGGATTTGCGAAATGCGACTTACTCCAAAAATCAGATTTCACAAATCTGAATTTACCTTTAACTCGAATTTTGAAAATCCGATTTTCTCCTTAAATCGAATTTGTGAAATCCGTTTTAATCGTAAATTCGGATTTGTGAAATCCGATTTTTGTTTATAGATTTGCTTTAACTGGGAATTCATAATTCAAATATAATATTGTGTTAATATAATTCGCAAAAATAAATGTATCAACGTTAATGTTGTGTGTATGGTATTGTATAACATTAGTACGTATGTTATATAATGAGTAACAGAGTTAACAACACTTTCTAACACTAGTACATACGATATGTAATGAGTAACAGACAAATTATAATAGATAATAATATTAATGATAATTATTCACAATAGTAGTGATAATAATATGTAAGAGTAATACATGTGATATCTAATATATAACGGTATTAATAGTATTATGTCATGCTAATTTAGATGATATCTAATGAGTAACAATATTAATAGTCCCTAAAAAAATATTAATATTAATGTGTATCTATAATAACAATAACACGTAATAGGTAACAATGTTAATGGTAGTGATGTGTAACAGTGTTAATGATAATACGTAGTACTAGTACAAGTGATACCTGATGTGTAACAATATTAACAATGTCAATAATAATATGTAATACTGATATATATGTGATACTTAAGTTGTAATAGTATTAATGATACTACGTAATACTGATCTAGATAATATCTAATGATTAACAGATTTAACAGTAATAAGTAACACTAGCACTAGTGATATAGTGGGTAATAAAATTAATGTACAATATAACACTAGTACGTATAAATAATACATAACACTAGTACAAATGAATTATAATGAATTAATTTAATACAAATTTCTAACAGTTTTAATAATACTACGCAACACTAGTGATATATTTTTTTTCATCAATGCAAATTCCTAGTAATTATTAGTAATATAAGATTTTATTATTATCATATCTAATACAATTTTTTATTTTTATTTTTTTAAAAGTGGATAGGTCAATTTAATGTGAATTTCTATCAATACTAGGTCAATTTATTTATTTTTTTAAAAGTGGATAGGTCAATTTATTTTTTTAAATGTGGATAGGTCAATTTTTTTTCTAATAAAAATTAGTTCGGATTTTCAAAATCCGATTTTACTGTTATTTATTAAATTTTCCAACTTTCCCACCATAATAAATTTTCAAATTTTTCTGCCCTTCAATTTTTTTAATTAAAAAAACAAGGTCAGATTTTGAAAATCCGACCTTGTACCGTTCATTATTTGACCATTCCCCTAATTTTTTTCACATGTATTTTCCACAAAAAAATTATATATATTATTTTATTAGGTTGGATTTACAAAATTCAATTTACTAATTAAATTAGTAAATCGTATTTTGTAAATCCGATCTCGGTATTTTTCTTTACAAAAAAAGAGATTTATAGATCTCTCTACTTCTTTTTCTAGGCAATTTTTTAACCAAAGCACCCCTATTTTTTAGGACAAGAGAGTATTTCGTATCTGATTGTGTACATTAGGTTAAAGTAATAAAAAAAAGTTTGATCATTTTATTTTATCAAAAAAATAATTTTTTTTCCTACTCATAAAAATAGTTCACATTTTATTATACTCATCGCGTCTCAAGATAATTGATGAGTTTAGATTTTCACTTTTTTAGTATAATTTAAATTAAAAATAAAGATTTAAACTGAACAATCATTTCGAGATGAAGATTTAAGAATTACAGAAACAATTGTAATTCATGTCAAAGACGGCGCAGAAAAGCCTGCCTCCCCTTGTTCCATCAGTCGATCATATATATAGTTTATTAAGGTTACCGTCAGAAACCCTAGTTACAAAGGTAATTACATTAGTGTAAAACCCTAATTACCGTAACAAAGATAGCTAATTGTAATGTAGTTTAATGATCCAAAAATTTTCACATGCATACAAAATATACTCCAATTACTAGATAGCTAGTTGAACCATATATTGACGGTTTTTTTCTTTAATTAGTATTTTCTCCTATTCATAAAAAATTATTCATATTGTAAATTGTTAAATAATATACTATTTTGACGAGTTACAATTTTTAATTTTGTGAAAATAGAAAGTATTTTTGTAGCACAAACGGTTTACATTGTGATTCAGATGGTAGTGTTTGTCATCATTTATATGATTGTTGTACGTACTCGGTTGTTTCTTTGAAAAAATAATCAGAGATTCATAATGCATAAAATATCTTTCAAATCACTTCCTTTCAACGTTCTTTGGATATCCTTTTCAAAATATCTTCACGTGTATAATCTACTCACCATTTTGGTATAATCTATCTATAATAACCTCCATTATAGCAAAAACCATATTTTCTTAAAATCCCAAATGTCACACTCTCTTTAAAAGTTTCCTCACTCAAAACCTAAAAGATGCCCATTTAATTTATTTATCAAAGAAAAAAATATATACTGAAAAATCAAAACCCAAAAGATGTCCTTTTAATTTATTTAATTTATTTATCAAAGAAAAAAATAAACTGAAAAATCGAAACTATATGATGCTCATTTAATTTATTTAATTTATTTATCAAAGAAAAGAAAATAAACTGAAAAAAAAAACCAAAACTGTTCAAATGTATCTATGGCTTCCAAATTCCAACTAAACCGGGATTCTTCAGAAAACAGACTTCCAAACAGTTACCACGTTCTTTATCAAATATTTTTATTCCAAAAAAATAGCATTAAATTTTATACTCCCTCCGTCCCATAATTATTGTCCAGTTTTATTAAAATCAAAGATTTTATTTTTTGTCAAACTTAACTACATTTTACCTTAAACAACCGGATATACCCCTACATAAGTAATTGTTCAACCACTAAGATTTTATGGATAATGTTTTTTACTAAGGACAAATGTGGAACTTGATCCATAAAAAGTCAAATTGGACAATAATTTTGGGACAAATTTTTTTTGACAAAGTGGACAATAATTATGGGACGGAGGGAGTATTTAACTTTAATCCTATTCATGAAAGGCTTTTCAATTACCATTCCACGTTTCAAATAACTGCACATCCTCTGTCTCTCCACGGTGAATATCAAATTCTGAATTCATAAAGTATCGTCCGGATCATTCCAAAAAAAGATTTTCTCCCTATCACGCAATTAGATTGATATCATATCATTCTTCTTCTCCTGTAAAATTCAACATATCTTTGTATAAATTGTTACCGTTGATATCATCACTCTTGAAGTTCGATCGCAATAGGACTCTCAATATCACTAGAGATTCATGACAAGAGTTTCCTCGCACCATTAAATCGATGGCAAAGGCTGATTTCAACGTTAGCCGAGAGTGTAGTTCGAGGGTGCCGATTGGACTTCACTGGAGACAACATCAATTATTTAACTAATTCAGGTGCTTTTTATTATTAAAAAATTTGATTGATGCAAACTTTTTTTCCAATGAAATCATTACAAGAAAGAATTGGACGCTTCTTCAAAAATTATGTAAAAAGACCAATTTTGGAGTTACTTATGGCAACCGAGAAACTAACGGAATGAATGGTATGATTGCATTTTGGTTTACTTTGTTCTTTAGGATGATCGATAATGCTTGAGTATGAACCCAGTGAGATCTGTTTTTTTTTTTGTGTGTGTGTGAGTGTGTGTGTGTGTGGTTTAAGACGGCGCACTTTTTTATTTTGCATTAAAGATAACAATACAAGAATTAAGAGGGGTGATGATTCTGTCGGGACAAAATCTAGTATCCAGGATAAAATTTGAGTAAAAAGACATATTTACCTATCATAAAAAAATCAGCACTCATCGTCTTTTTTCACCTCACTATCGATCCTCAAACCCACGCCGCCGGGGTGCCGTTGCAAGAAAAAAAAGAAGTGCAGAATTTCTTATTTCTCATAGATACTTTTCCTATTCCCTCCGAGAAACAACATAACAACTTTTTTCCCTCTTCTCAATATTAAGTGTTTTAATCCAGTAGAAGTCAAGAATTGAGAAAATCATAATAAATTATTTGCAATCAGTAAAAATCAACCAAATTTCAAAGGGTTCACAAAAAACAAACAATTTGGAACGTAGAGATGCGGGTTTTTAAGAACACTCAAATAAAATTTTCTATCTTTATGTTTCCTTTGCAAAATTGGGATGTTTTTCCAAAACCAATGAGCTCTCCTTGTCTCTGTAGCCACCAATGCACAAAAAAAAAAAATTGGACGGGTTTTTTGTAAAATTTATTACGAATCCTAATTTTCATGTTCTTTGAGATCAGTTGAATAAATTCAGGTTGCTTTGCCTAGAGAATTGGATGTATTTTCATCGGCATAAGAAAAAGTAAGGGAGGTGACTGCCGCAACCGTGAGAGATGATGATAAGTATTAAGTACCCCATTTGAAGAGGGATAATCACTTGCCAATTAAGAGTAGAAGTAAAGTAATTTTTACAAGGAAGTGATATTGTCAAAGTTGATCCCAATTGATTAATGTTATTAATATAGGACTAAAAGCAAAATGCATATGATAACCCCTTAGGCCTCTGCAATAAATATGCATAATTTTTTATGTACTAATTTATTCTCACTGAATCTTGGTCATGATCATCTAAATTGTTCAAAAAATAATGAATTTTGTTGTAAGAATTTTTTTTTTTTCTGTGTTGGTGGGTCTTTTGCTGATACGGGTTGGTGGTTTTATTTGTTAATATTTTTTTATTTAGTTCCCTTTGTCTGCTCAACTCAAAAGCAACTATTCACTGTTTTTCTTATTTACTAGCCATTTCAATCTATTTCTATATGGTACTCAAGGCTTACGATGGGTGTAACTTTAACTGTGCACATATTTATAGTTGAAAAAAGATAAACAAGACTTTGTAACTTCTAATAAAGTCTCCAAATTTGATAAAACAATATAATATAAGCAATACTTTCATCTTTGCTCATTTGCTCTGTGTAAAGTTTTATATGGAAATAAAAATAAATTACTCTACTATATACCCGTGCGAATGCACGAGTCCAGAATCTAGTTCCATAGTTAAATGTAAGAAAAATGTTAGAGTCAAACTCTACAAAACATATTATACGAATATTGAAAAAACTAAAAAACAATAAAAAGAGCAAAACAAGTGATCAAAAAATTGCAAACCGAACAAATAAGGCACGACACTCAGAAATAATGCAAATTATATTCGTAAGGACCCATTGAAGGCGTACGATGGAGCGATCACTTTCGCCATCTGGCTTTGTAGGCTGTAGCTCATCATGAACCAAAATTTTCCTGAACGTTAATTGTTTTGTTAGTTTCTTGCTTTGATTGATTATCCATGCTTTAGCAAAATATCTTCTCTGGTACCATACAAAATATACGTCTTACATTTCCTATGACGCTAATTCAATATTTCACAGATTTTTTATTAGTTAGTACGCTATTATGATTCACGTAACATTGTATTAAGGTATTACTACTAATTATTAGTCATGAGAATTGTTTTCTTCTGAAAAAAGGACATGTACTTAGTGATGTCGGAGGGAATATAACACCAAAAAGTGTCTTAAAAGATTCAATTCGAAATTTATAAGTAATAATATAACTATTTCGTCCCAAAAAATTGTTTATTTTATTACATTATTCTAGTATGACGAAATAAACTATCTTTATGGAACAAAAGATGTATAAAATTATGTCATACATCTCATTCGCCTCATCTTATATCAATTGGCATTTCTGCTTGGAGTTCTCTATCTTTCACTACAACCTTTATTAATATTTCTTATTTTTTAAAATGATATTGTTATTTGTCGGATTATTAGTATATTTGACTATATAGTCATATACATTTTGATTGTAATCCCGTTGGGCTCGATATTGTTATAACTTACTAATCTATTTTCTTGTCTAATTGGAAGCATACATTTAGTGCATTTGTGTTGCAATGTAAGATGGTACAACCAAATGCATTTAGGAGGAGTGAGACAAAACATGCAGGGGATTCAAAACAAATTAAAATGATTTGTTTGCTACATTAAGGGCTTCATTTAACTGTCTGTGCCCCTGAATCGAACGTTGCATAAGTGTAGGATACTTCTACCGTAGACAAAATTATTACTTTCTAGTACCATTCATATCAAACTGTGACCAAAACACGGTATAGATAATACTCTTTGTTCCAAATTGGAATAATATCATAAAGTGTGTTGATTTGAAAGATTTAGACGCATTACCTTCATACAACAAGATAGGCATATCCTCAAAAGATCTTTTCTTCTAGCATGCAACGAACGTGTTACTTTGATGAGTTGCAAGTACCTCCTCCCTCCATTATGGTTTATACTGTAAACTTTATCGTTATACCCTCTTATAATTATACCTAAAAAAATATCTTCAAAATATCTTTTTCTCTTTAGCATGTACTAATAGATAAGGGACGCCCTCTCCCGAATCCTCCAGCTTCGCAATTCATATGTGTTGACCCCTTCTCTAGCAAGTAGCTAAGGCCAAGACTGTTTTCGTAACCCTAATGATTTCATGTAATACTTTTCCAAAAGTTCATATCTCAATCTCAATGCAATATTCCAAAATAGAAATCTACATCTGGCAAACATTTTTTTTTAATTATTTTCTTCGGTCAAATGAGCATATTTAACGTGCTTGGATTTGCAATTTATTTGCGGATAACCTACTAGACATTCATTTCGGGGATAAAAAAAGAATAATTGACTAAAGAATTAAAATTTAAACGCTCGATCAATAACAACATACATAATATAATCCTAATCAAGTTAGGGTCTGGGGGCCAATTGTACACATGTTTACCCTTGTAATTATACAAAGACTCTGTTTTCGTTGCAACCCAAAATACACTACGTCATTTGATATTGTTATTTCCAGCTACTTCACTAATAGAAGAGACATTGGAATTTAACTGGGCCATTGTAATCTAATCCACTATCTAGCACAGAGTTGTGCTAATTGTTCTCCCAATTCCAGTGTTTTATAAGTCAGAACAATTCCCTGGTGCTACTTTCGAGTTCGAAAATTCAGAAGAGACCTCTCTGTTTTTTTTTTCCTTTTTTGGGTTAAATGAAGGAGGGAAATGCCTAGTGTCTTAAACTAATACCGATCGTTGATAGAACACACCAACAACATCATGTTGTAACGATGGTTGAACCACAGGTGGCGAATCATTTAACCAAGACAGGCCTCCGGAACTAGCAGCTGCCAAGAATACAAAAGAGTCAGCAGCAAAATTCGACTCATGCTCTACATTTTACTCACTTTTACCATTCTACTCACTTTTGTAAGTTTGTGTTCATCCGTTATCATATTTGCAAAAAAGACATTCATGCATAGCAGACTTTATCGTTGTGAATTAAAGATTCGAACGGGATACTTTTGTATAAATAGCTTCAAAATAATTATTTAATTTAGATTTTTAATTTTAATTTAATTTATTTTTAAAAATAAAATTTTAATTGGACAATTATTTCGAGACAGAAGAGTAGATGGGTGCATAAGAATCCCTGTAATATCATGATTAAGTGGTTAAAACATTTGCTGGGGACTGCAATTTAGCAACACATTGCTAAACCCTAATTTGTTTAGGGTTTAGGGTTTAGGGTTTAGGGCTTGACAGTTGAGATGTTAATTGTCAAATTTTGTAAAATTCACCATTATGTAAATATGTTTTACAGTCGCATGCCAATCGCAAAAATTAAAAAAAAAGAAAAGAAAAAAAAAGCACCAAAGTGGACTGGGGATGAAGACTTGAAGTCTTGAACCCTTGAAGGAAGTATAACTGTATAACAGTAGTACGAATTCATTTCGATTAGGACACATTCTGTGGAAGAAATCAGCAGCTAGAAATGAAGGTTTCCCTGTTTTCAACTGTGGCTATCTGTTGTTTCTTCCTTCTATCAGCCAAATCAAGTTTGATTCTTCTTCCAGACAGTTTCATCCAATGCCTTTCTGAATATCAATTTTCATCACCAAATTCCTCTGTTCTGAGTGTAGTTTATGCCAGAACCAACACATCCTACCAATCCATTTTGGATTCAGCAATCCCAAATTACAGATTCTTGTCATCTTCCGCTCCAAAGCCCCTTGCAATTATCACTCCTCTGCTTTACTCCCATGTCCAAGCTACAGTCATATGTTCAAGAGAGAATCGACTCCAGATTCGAATCCGAAGTGGTGGTCATGATTTTGAAGGCCTTTCTTACAGATCCCAGGTCCCATTTATCATACTTGATCTCAGAAACCTGAGATCAATTAGAGTTGACATTGAAAACGAGACTGCCTGGGTTGAATCTGGCGCAACAATTGGTGAATTGTACTATGCCGTTGCTCAGGAAAGCCCTGTTCATGGATTTCCAGCTGGGACGGCTCCGGTTGTCGGCGTTGGCGGGCATTTCAGCGGTGGAGGAAATAGCTATCTGAACAGGAAACATGGGCTATCTGCTGATAACGTTGTCGATGCGATTGTCGTTGATTTTCGCGGCCGAATTCTAAACAAAGAATCAATGGGGAGTGATTTTTTCTGGGCTATTAGAGGAGGTGGAGGAGCAAGTTTTGGAGTCATACTTTCCTGGAAAATCAACCTCGTTCGCGTCCCGCCGGTAGTCACAGTTTTCAGATTAGCCAAGACATTCAAACAAAACGCCATTGGCCTTGTTCATAAATGGCAATACATTGCACCTCATTTGCCAGATGATCTCACCATTGCCGTAGCAATACAGAGATTTGGTCCCCTGAGTACTCCGACCGCAACATTCAACTCATTGTTCCTTGGAAGAACAGAGGAACTACTGAAAATGATGGAAGAAAGCTTCCCTGAGCTCGAATTGAGCAAACACGACTGCAAAGAGATGAGTTGGGTTGAATCAGCTCTTACTTTGTCAGAATATCCAGATCAATTTAGCATTGAAGTTATGAAGAACAGGTCATACAGCCCATTTGATGCTAATGTTAAGCTCAAGATAGACTTGGTTCAACAACCTCTGCCTTGTGTAGCTGTTCAACAGTTATGGAAATGGTGTTCAGAGGTAGAGTATCCAAGGCTGCAACTCCATCCTTACGGCGGAACCATGGGAAGGATATCGGAATCAAGAATCCCATTCCCACACAGAAAAGGTGTTCTGTTTGAAATCATGTACATTGAGTCCTGGTTCAATGATGAAGATGGGAAAGATTCAGAGAAATACATGAATCAAGTCAGAGGGTTATACGAGTTCATGACGCCGTATGTTCAAAGCAATCCAAGAGGGGGTTATGTGAATGGAATTGATCTTGATTTAGGCACAAATGGTAATGATCCTTGGGGAGCTTCATATTCTAAAGCCAAGGCTTCATGGGGTTCAATGTACTTCAAGAGTAATTTTGAGAAGCTAGCAATGGTTAAAGCCAAAGTTGATCCAACCAATTTTTTCTTCTATGAGCAGAGCATCCCGCCACTTCTTTTTTCTAGTCCTGAAAGTAGAAATTGCAGAAAAGGGAACTTTGCTTCTGTTTGACTTGTTAATTTACAAAATGTACATTTTTCTGGATTTGCGTATGCAAGACATGAACGAATAAACCATTTCCAGTTTTATCGTTTTCTTCTCCGATGGAATAACATTTTGCAAAGACAACAATGAAATTGTTTAGTAAGGCGTCAAGGCGCTGAAGAAGTTGTATAACTCTTTGTTATCGCTCATAAATGGTGACACTGTCTGAATATGAAGAAGCTAGAAACTAGCTAGCTGGCATAACTTCTAAGCTTGGTTGATGAAGCAAATGCTAACACATCAACAACAACCAAAAAGAAAATTCGAAAACATGCCTCCACAAGTTTTGCCGATAGCGATTTCCCAACTTCTAATGGATGCGCGCACATAGATGTGTATATATATAAACTAGTGCAAATTGTTGAAATCATAAAATCGTCTAATTAACTAATGGAAACGATGAATGTTGCATTTATGATAATGGTGATACTGGTTTTTGTGATGATGATTGTTAGTAAAGAAGGTAGTGATTGGCAGAGGACAAGGAAGAATGCCAAGACCAAATAATAGACTTATCTTCATGTCTTCCTTTTCTAAGTGAGCAGAGTAAGTTTCCATCTCCAATTTGTTGCATTCGTCTTGCAGACAAGTATGATAAGGAGAAGAGGAGATGTTTGTGTATGGCCGTGAGAGACAGAAATGAACCCTGTGGAACTTCTTATTCCAAAGCCAATTCAAGAACAATTTCAAGAAGCTGGCAATGGTTAAAAGGCAAAGTTGACTAAAATATAATGGGCAAATTGTTCAAAGTACTGTCAATCGGTGGTCAAAAGTTGTACAAAGTACTGTAAATCAGTGGACACAAAATATTAATTAATAATCTAACAAATGTGGCTTCTTCTAAAACAGTGAACACAATTTTAACCTAGCAAAAATGTATCTGCTGGAGGCATTGTCCTCTTCTTTTGGTGTGAGCATATTTACATGTTTTATATCGTTGACAACAATGACTAATTTTTCTCTTTAAATTGTACTAACTTTTTGAATCCCCAATTTATAGTTTAGAGTGGACAAGTCTTTACTTCTTACCACTTTTTTTTTTTTTTATAAATATTGAGAAAGCTTTCGCTTTGAATCCACAGTGCTCCACTTCGAAGGAGAGGCGGGCAATTAAAAGATAGTTTGTCTAAAGCTATGCTAAGGGGAGCTGGCAAAATGTGCAATTCAGGTTCACCGACAAGCCTAGTTTTGTCAAAGAGTCCGTTACTTCGTTCCCCTCCCGTTCTATAAACAAAATATCCACCTGCCAATGTAATTTGAGCAGGAATTTGATTCTAAGCAAAACATTACTAGTTATGCAGGGGGAGTCATCCGCCTCTCTTATGTCCCTGACTGCATTGGAGGTATATAGTCATCCGCCTCTCTTACCACTCTGACCTACCCCTTTAGTTATTTACAGTACTTCTAGAAAATCTTCATCTTCTTACAAAAGATGTCGCTAACTACGATTACTCCCAAAAAACAAAACAAAATGATTACTGATTTAGGATCAGGCCCATTAAAGATATAAGTAAAAAAGGATCGGACCAATGAAGCTTATCTCAATTCTTAATTTTAAAAAGGCCTATACAAAGTAAAACATAGAGTCCAATGAGAAATACATCCGAGGGCCCATTCTTCCACGCAACAGAAGAAGAGTGTTGGAGTTTGGAAGTGCAGGTGAGGCAGAAAATAGAAATCCAGATCACTTCGCGTAAGAAGAAAGAAGGATTCCGAACGAGTCGAACAAACGCGATTTGAGAAGGAATTAAATTTACTGTAAGAGGAGATATCCTTCGAGTTCATCGCATATATTGTCAAAAGAAAGAATCAGCAAATCAGTTATGGCTGCCAACTTTTGGACTTCATCTCACTGGTAAATCAAGTGTAACCAATGGGGGATTTAATGTATTTTCCTTCGTTTCCATAACTTTTGTGTTTTGATTTGTGAATCTGTGTGTCTCTTTAGCAAACATTTACTGGACCCAGAAGAGGTTGATATTGTGCTTCCAATTGACAAGGAAAGAGGCATTAGTGTCGAAGATTTTAAGCTGATTAAGCTGCACATGGCTAATTGTAAGCCTTTACTTCTCTGCGAGTGTGCTTTGATCTTTTTGCTTCTACTTTTGGAAGAAAAGGGTTTCTTTTTTTTGGCCGTAATTCCAAATTGTTGGAATGCATTAATGTTAATCAGCTCTGTTGTGAGCATTTTTTTTTTTCCTTCTCGGATAGTTGGTTCTTTTCCATTTGTCTTTTGAAAAATTATTTGAGCATACAAATTATTTGAGCATAATTTTACCACGAATTTTTGTATTTAGTTCATTTGGATTGATTCTTGCTTCTCTTTTCCCTTTCTTCAGATATTGCAAAATTAGCTCAACATGTTAAAGTCAGGCAAAGGTGAGGTTTGATTATTTTATCTTGCTACCTTTGGATGTATTCTGGTTTAGGAAAGTGTTTGTAGCACTGTCTAAATGCATCTTGCTTCAAGGCTATTTTATATTCTTCCTAGTTATTAATTTTTCTTTGTCTTTATATGTTTTGTTGTATTTTAGAGTTGTGGCTACAGCAATTACATACATGAGACGCGTTTATATCAGGTAAAATTTTGGCCGAATACCTTGTAATGCTCCGACATGGTTGGCTCAGTTCAACTTGTTAAAGTGTGTAAAATAGTTCCAGTTCCTTATTGTTGCATTTAGTTTGATTTCATTCAGTATCACCCTATCTTATTTTCCCTTCTTGTAGGAGACCCATGACTGAATATGATCCTCGTCTTGTTGCTCCAGCTTGCTTGTACCTAGCATCGAAAGCAGAAGAAAGCACTGTGCAGGCTAGACTTCTTGTGTTTTACATCAAGAAATTATGTAAGCAGCTGCCATTGATTCCTAAGATTAAACTTGTGGTCTTTCTTCTAGTTTAAATTTATCTCATGTACATGTGATCTCTTATACAGTTATACTTAACAAATTATGGACAATCAGACTAAAATTTGAAGACTTCCCCATCTGTCTTTGCAGATTCGGATGATAAGTACAGATATGAAATTAAAGATATACTTGAAATGGAGATGAAAGTTCTGGAAGCACTAGATTACTACTTAGTTGTATTTCATCCTTACCGGGCATTGCCTCAGTAAGTGTTTACTGCCCCATTACTGCAAGTCAATGTTTGATAACTTAGTCTATGTTCCGCCACCTGTGTGAAATATTTTTGTCTGTACTTTGATAACTATAACTTCTAAATCTTGTTTAACTTTTTGATCACCCCAAAACAATGTGAAATGTCGTAATGATTATCTACCAAGGCATTTCTTGTGCAACATTTTCTTTGTATTCTTTGCCGCTGTACTTCATGTCTGATAATGTTAATGACAGTTCCCTCACCCTTGCCTATTTACTTTTTTGGCAGGTTGCTGCAGGATGCTGGCATGAGTGATGCTACTCAATTAACTTGGTAACTAAATAATGGCTTTTTCTGATTAACGATTGAACATTTGCTTCTTAGTCATGATTTGGAGTTCATATAGGGTTCTTTGTTGTGCATTTAGAAGCTCTTAGTGTAACTTGCCATACATGCTTATCTGACCAAATGAATAGGCACGATTTATTGTTGGTGAACATTGAACATTTGTAGCGTGGTCTTTTTTTTTTCTTTTTTTTTTGGGGGGGGGGGGTGGTTTAAAACATGATCAGTGTTTGTGGCATGGTGATGGGGACAAGGAATGGTAGAATAACCCTATCAGTAGGTTCTTCCATATTTATGCCCAGGATTATCATGATCCAAGGGAGGAGCCAAAGTGTTAGGACTTTGGTTTAGTTAATCCTTTATTAAGCAGTAATTTAATTAGTTTATTTTAGTATTAGTATTTAGGAAAGGGTATTTTAGTATATTAGTTATGCTGCAGGATTTTCTTGGAATAAAAAGGAAATTAGGTGAGAATCCTAGTTGTCTTTGGTTTAGGTTAAGTTTTAGGCCTATATATATGTACCTCGTTTGAGGGTTTTGGACAGTTATCAGATTAATAAAATTCCTGCGAGCTTTTGCTTTCAACAACAGTTGTGTGACTCAACTAAACCCTTGGTGTGACGCCTAGGAATCCTGCAGTGTGATGCCAAAGGGCCCTAAGAGTGATTCTTAGGTTTTCTTCTTCTTTTCCTACCCTTATCTCTGTTTTCCTGCGATTTCTAAACTTGCTTTCCTATAGATTCTTTTAGTTTTCCGCTGCATGCTACTCTTAAATTAACCTACATCCTGATTTTCTTAACCACCACGTTTGGTGCTGCATCACGTGGTCTTTCTAAAAACATGATGAATGTTACCATTCTTTCTTTGTGTATTTTGTCTTCCATATTCATATGCGTTCATGTCCAAAATAAATTGTCAAGGTGGAATGCAAAATATTAGGTAATATGTTGGTTTGATATTTTGAACATAGCAGGGGAATTGTGAATGACACTTACAAAATGGATCTGATTCTCATACATCCTCCACACCTGATCGCCCTTGCCAGCATATACATTGCAAGTGTGCTCAAAGATAAAGAAAACACAGCCTGGTTTGAAGAGCTTCGAGTTGATATGAATGTGGTAAGTCCGCCAACTAATAAACTCACCTTCTGAATTCAATAAGAATCTGCAATGATAAGAGGACTCGCATTTCTATAAACTAAATGAAGAGAGTTAGTCACAATATTTCTCAATGTTGATGTTGATTAGAGCAGTGGGTTGCTAGTGTGGATGTAATAATTGCTTTTGGTACGAAGAGTAACCCCAACCCAACCCCCTACTTCTACTGTATCGCACCAAGGCACCTACTTTCTTTCTCAGTCGTCTAGAATAAAAATGAACAGGAAGTGGTTAGGAGTACGCATTATTCTCTGGATAATTTTTGAAAAATTAGATAAGATCAGGGTTTGTGCTTGCAGCATTAATGATGTGTCTTCTTTGTCTATGCTAGCAAGGCTTTGTATTTTCGTGTTATGCGAGATATGTTGCTTTTGACAGGTTAAAAACATCGCCATGGAGATTTTGGATTTCTATGACAGCCACAAAATCATTACTGATGAAAGGGTGCTAGCTGCGATGATGAAATTAAATAAATAATTGTTAGGATATTTAAAATAATGAGTCCTCTGTATTATCCATGTCGCGGAAGTTATGAAGTCTGACGTGAAAAAAATTAATTGCTGCTGCTGCCGCTGGTCATTTATAGAAGATGGAAGAATAGGTGAATCTTGCGGCATCCAAATTTCAGCAGGGTCAAATTTGATCTGATGCATATGAAGACTGAAACCTAAGGATACTTACTGAGGACTGAAATGCTTCAAATGGATGATGGCAATATCGAAGTATATAGCTGTTGTCCCATTTGACAGAGAGCTGGCTGAAAAGCCCTTTTCTTGGGTACTCAAGGAACCCACCTTAACATTTTGATCAGGCTTGAAGCATATCGTGCACCAAATTTCTTTTCTTGTCTAATTTGTAATAAAATTACATCTATCTCCTTTGAAATTTTCTCTTGTTTTCTTCCCATTCTATATGATGCTGAGAGGTCCCGAGTTCAATTCTCGGAATGCCATTTATACAATAATAAGGTCATAACAGCGGAACACAAAGATTACATGAACAGATTTTACGTCTTTCTGAACCATAATGTATGATGATAGTTGGCAAACTACTTTATTCATGTGGAATAGTTGCTTGTAATCTTGGTACGATTGTTCTCGCTTTGAATTTTTTCTACTTTATTTCATGTGAAATAGTTGGCAAAATTACAGTGTTTTTGACCAAGGAGTAAAGAGACGCCCAATCAATCATCTCTTTGTGGGTTGGATTGGGGAGGACTACCAAAATATACATCTCCACTTGATCACAACCTCATACCATCCACTTAATGCTAAGCTTAGCCCACTTAGTGCTAGTAAAGTCTAATTTTTTACGATTTTACTCTTATTTGAACAAGTATAAAAATTAAATCTCTTTTTATTGTTTTAAAATGTACAACCTTCTAATCTTCATTAATATTTAACTTTTTAAGTATTTCTTTAAAGAAGTGGCAAATCGTCCCACGAAAGAAGGAAAAATCTTGCCGCCGCTATATTCATCATATTTGAAAAAAATATATATATACATATAAAAAAAAAGAGTAAAGATCACACCTTCACTAGGCTAACGACCAGCAGCGGACAGCCCGACGGTGACCCACACAGAGAGAACGGGCGGCCAGTCGACCGCTCGCTTGGTTAACGCGGGCGGCTGATTGGTCGCGCGCCCTCTGTGCACAACTCACCGTCGGGTTGCCCGCGGTCGGTAGGCGCGGTGCTGCCGGCCGTTCGCGCAGTGAAAGCGTGGCCTTCACTCTTTTTAAATTTTTTTTTCCCAAATCTAATGTAATTATTTGTTTTATGTTCACTTTGTTTTAAAAAATAGATGTTATGTAATTATTTATTTTATTTATGCGGTTAACTTTTTTTTACTTGATGTAATGTGTAATTTTTTTTGGTTGATTTTTTTGATATTAATTAATAGAATAATTTTTTTGGTTAAGGTAAAGTTAATTTAGGCTAAGTTAAATATTCATTTTTATTTAGGTAAGGTTAATTTTTTTAATATTAATTTAGTTTGTTTAATGTTATCTAATTATTAGTTAGTAAGTAAAATATACGCTAAAACTATACAAATTAATTTTAATAATTATTGAATTTAATAATTATTAGTTTGTTTAATGTCAATTTTATTATTTTTTAATTCAAAACTTAGGCAATTTATAGCGTGCACTGTGTTCACCAAGAATGGTGCTATGATTTTCCTGTTTGTAAAACACGCAAGAAAAAAGTGAATGAATTTTCATAACTTGTTTTAAATTCTTTCACGCGCGGCTGATCCAAGTCAATCAATTCCTTAATTGATTTAATTTTTCCATTTTTTTCTCCCAAAAATAAATTATTTCTATAATTAACTGATTTCTCTCCTTTCTCTCTCCAAATCAACCGTGTAAATTAACTCTAATTTAAAAGTTTCCGTAACAAAACTTAATATGAATATTGGGCTTCATACTTATGAAAATTTTGACCAATCATCATGAAAATGTATAAGTATGATGAATACTTTTACAAAACATCACGAACATTATGATATGTTATCTTGAATATATGTGTTATTATGAATATATGGGTAATGAAAATATGAAAAATATTATCGGCAATCATGAATTTCTCACCTTTAGGGTTTGAACAATAGTATATCTATGTAAATTCATATTTTTATTTTTATGCATAATATGAATAATGTGTAAATTTTTTATGAGTATTGTATTCTATAGTTATGAACAATTAATATTTCTATGTATTGTATGAACAATGTATAAATTTGTTATGAACATTGTAATCTATGGTTATGAACAATTATTATTTCTTTTTTAGTATCAACAATGTGTAAATTTATTAAGAACATTGTAACTTATGGTTATGAACATTGCATATTTATAAGATAATATTTAAAATTTGTGTTTTTTTGAATGGTGAACATTGTCAAAATCATCATAAATTATGTTTAAGATGAGTATGAATATGATATTTTTATATAAAGAATGAAAATGTATAAATATTAGAATGAAAATCCAGCAATAAAATAATGGACTTTTTTTTACAAAAAGAAATGAATCACGATAGATATTAAAAATTCAATTAAATTATATGAATAAATCACGGAGAGATATTTTATTTTTATTGAAAAAAATAGAGGAAATAGAGTTTTATCATAAATATGATTCATATTAAAATTTGAACATACACAATTTGTATTTTGAACAAATTAAATCCTAATTTGTAGAGAAGGTTACGGCCATATTGTAGATTTCATTATTTCCAGAATTAATAAAATAAAATAATTAATTATATCAATCAGAAAGTTTCCATTATTAATAAATAAAATAATTAATTATACAAATCAGAAAGAGGGACGCGTATTTATACATGACAAGTGCACCAAATATGGTGAACACCCTTCACCGTATAATAACTCCAAAACTTATGAAATGTTAAAATAATAATTCTTTTATTAATAGTAATGAAAAAGGACAAAATGGTCACAAAGTGGGCTCCTCCTATGATGAAGTGGGCTACATTTAGTTCCTCACTTTTCAACATGTATATATTCTAAGTAATTTTGGATATTGACCGCTAACAGTAGTTGGGCCAATAACTTATATGGATCTAAAACATTAACTCGTAAAACTGTAACTCTGAGAGCCCAATCTGAGCCGAGACAAAAAGTCCAACGACTAATGCAATGATGGTCAAAGGCTCCTAGTCCGGCAGTGCCCCCACCAACACAGAAGGAGAGCAAGACGAAACAACGAAACGAATTGATCAAAATTTGATTTCAGAAGGAACTGAATTCACACAGCCATCCTTCGTGTTTACTGCGTAGATTCAAAAGAACAAATCAACCAGTCATGGCTGCCAACTTCTGGACTTCATCTCACTGGTAATTCAAGTTTGCAAACCTTCATACTATATCGTTCAATTATCATTTTCTTTTTTGCATTCTTTGTTTTCATGACTTTTTCTTGTTTTTGGTTCTTTAGCAAACAGCTACTGGACCCAGAAGAGGTTGATATCGTGCCACCAATCGATAAGGAAAGAGGCATAGGTGTAGAAGACTTTAAGCTCATCAAACTCCACATGGCCAATTGTAAGTCAACGCCTCTCTGCGAGTGCGCTTCTCTTGTTTGCTTCTTCTTTTGACAGAAATTGAGTTCGTAAAATTTAATGGGTTTTTTTTTTTTTTTCTGGTAAGCATTTTTTGCTATATGGGTTTTGTGCGGATAGAAGTTGTTTTTCATTTGTCTTTTGAGTTCCCTCTAGTTGCTGTTCATTTAAGGGTATCATCAACATGCTTTTGAGAACAGAATTTTAGCACGGGATGGGCAGAATTGTGTATCTTGTTCCAATTTTATTGATCCTTTCTGTTTTTCTTTTATTCCTTCAGATATTGCAAAATTAGCTCAGCAGGTAAAAGTTAGGCAAAGGTGAGGTTTAAATATGTATTACTGAACTTTCAGATGCATTTTGTTTTAGGGGGGGAATGTACAGCTGCTTGGAAGTGCATTTTGCTTTAAGGCCCTTTTATTATTCTGCAAGATATTTAGTTTTTTCTTCATCTCGATTGATTTTTTTTATATATTTTTTTCCTCAGAGTTGTGGCTACAGCAATTACATACATGAGACGCGTTTATGTCGGGTAATTTTGCTGAGTACCTAGTGTTCTTACACTTTTACACGGTTGACTTAGTTCAGCTTGTTAAGTATCTCTCACTCACTTTCAAAAATAAAAAGAAGATCTCTCGCTCTAAGTATTGTTCAATTTCAAAGTATCTGTTGATTTGTTGTTTGTTTAATTTCACTTTAACATGTATTTACTGAAGAAACCAAGTTCGTCAGTGTTCTGTGTGGTATATTAGCATGTCACTGGCCCTCTTTCACTAAAGACTTGGAATTGAATATGTAGTCTCCGAAGTCCTAACCGTTTAAAATATCAGCCATGTAAAATGTCTTCTCCTTTTCCTTTCCTTTAGGAGACCTATGACTGAATACGATCCTCGTCTTGTCGCTCCAACTTGCTTGTACCTAGCATCAAAAGCAGAAGAAAGCACTTTTCCAGCCAGACTTCTTGTGTTTTACATCAAGAAATTATGTACGCGCTGCCATTCATTTTTATCTTACACATCCAGGTTTTTCTTTTAGCCTAAATTTAATCAGAAAACCTATTTCATCCACACATGATCTCTTATACTTATCAACTTACGGCAACAAATTTTGATTTGAAGAGTTTGCTCATCTACTTTTGCAGATTCAGATGAGAAGTACAGATATGAAGTTAAAGACATACTCGAAATGGAGATGAAAGTTTTGGAAGCTCTAGATTACTATTTAGTCGTATTCCATCCTTATCGGGCTCTGTCTCAGTAAGTAGTTCTCACCCTACATGAGGAAGTTAATGTTTTGACTACGTAGTCTATGTTCCACTAGTTGTGTGAGATAACTTTATGTTTTTGCTTTCGTTGGTGTAACTTTTAGATCTTATGTAACATTTCTGAACAGCCCAAAATAATGTCATGCTCCCTCAATTCTAAAATATGTGTCGGTAGACAACTTTAGACAGTTTATGAACCCTTAGTTACAATATGTAAATTACATAATTGAACTTAACCTGCTCCATCAAAACAAACAGTTGTCATTAATGCTATTTTCTTTTTCAGGGTAACTTTTGGAAAAAAAAAAGACAAAAATTTGCATTGAAAGTAGAGAACAACCCATATTTCAGAATTTTTCCACTTTCCTTCAAGGAAACTTATTTTAGAAGGGAGTTTGTGGTGATGATTATTACCCAAGGATTATTTTGTGTACAATTTCTTTATCTTTAGTCTTAGCCCCTGTACTTCATCTCTGACAATTCCCTCACCCCTGCCTATAATTTTTTTTCCCAGGTTGCTGCAGGATGCTTGCATGAGTGATACGACTCAATTAACTTGGTAACTTAATAATGGATTTTTTTAAGAACGATCAAGTTTTGTTGCTTACTCATGATATGGAATTGTAGAGCCTGTTTTTCTTTGATGTGCATTTAGAAGTTCTTTCTGCGATTTCCTCTTTCGTGATTATTTGAACAAGTGGATAAAACTAGATATTGTATTGTTGGTGAACGATAAATATTTGTTGCTTGATTTTGTTGTGTAATGATTACCGATTTCATTCTTTCTGTGTGCATTTTGTCTTTCATATATGTCTGGATTTGTTCCAAGATAATATTTGCCGTGGTAGAATGCAGAATATTAGGTATTATGTGGGTTTAATATACTAAACATAGCAGGGGAATTGTGAATGACACCTACAAAATGGATCTGATTCTCATACATCCTCCACATCTCATTGCCCTTGCCTGCATATACATAGCAAGCGTGCTCAAAGATAAAGAAAACACTGCCTGGTTTGAAGAGCTTCAAACTGATATGAATCTGGTAAGCCTAATCATCTGTACTCTTGATTCTCATGTGAATTTATAATCACAGGTGGAATCCCATTTCTCTTTAAACTAACAGGAGAGATTCCTTCCCTACTCTAAGGTGCATGCTATTCCCTGAGAGTCATGTTTATTAGAGCATTTGAGCCTTTTTCAAGATATGTTATACTTGTAAATTCATCAGTTCTTGGTTAGGATGAATTTGATTGCTTTTGAAAGTAGAGAGTAAGTCCCACTGCTATTTTTCTTGAAGTTTCAACAGTGCCCTATAGTATTGTTGCAAGGGGCCCCTTGTTTCGTTCTCATGCCTATAAAGTATTGAAAAGTGAAGATCACGTGGTCAGAGCTATGAATTATTCTCTAGATTGTTGAATAAAATAAATTAAGAGTTTTGGCTGGCTGCGATAGTTGTGAGCATGTCTCCTTTGACTATGCAAGTGATTCTTTGTCTTAAGTTGGACTGAATTTTTATTCTACTTTAATTGTGATTCATGGTTGCTTGAGTCTTCACAGGTTAAAAACATCGCCATGGAGATATTGGATTTCTATGACGGCCACAAAATGATTACTGATGAGAGGGTGAATGCTGCCATGATGAAATTGAGTAAATAAGTGTTTGAAGTCAAACAGAAAGGTTCGAGTTATCTGTATTCTCAAACTGAGACAGTGCAATGTGCAGCTCTTGCACCCGAGGAATTCGGCGGAATCGGGTTCATGGTGATGTATATGAAGGTTGAAACCTGAAAATATGGATGATTGAGCTGCTTCACATGGATGACAGTGATGTTTAAGTTAATGGAATCATGCATATTTGTATAGTTGTATTTGGCAGTAACGAGGATTGACAGATGAATTTTACCCTAAGTGCCATTGTTGTCTAGTTGCAGTCGTTTTTAAAGTAAAATATGTGCCATCATTGATGAATGTTGTATTTTGGTCACCGGTGTCCCCAAACATTATATGCTAGTAGAGGCGCCAGAAAAGTCATTTCCGTTTCACCAAAACAATGAAGTAGCAGAACTTCAATAGAGTATAATCTCAAACAGTTTACAGATTTGAACTCCCATCTACTGAAATGGAAATAGAAAGGAACTGCAACCCTAAAAGTTTTACCTCCCGACTAAGTACTGAATGCTCAAAATACCAAAACTTGCAAATGATGAACTGTCAAATGAGTCTTCGAGCCTGCGGCGTACGATTAGTCATATTTCAAAACAGATTTCAGGCTGACGACTCCTGATGAGGCTGGTAGATTACTCAGAACTCCCGTTCAGATGGCAACTTCGCAATGGCTCGCTAGTGTTCCAATCCGCCATTGATGAGGCTGATCATTGCTCAATCCGATTCTTCCCCCTTTTCTTGGCCTGCTTCTTAGCTGCATATGATTGGTAACATATTCATTTCAACCTTCATCATAATTAAAAATCTCCTGAAAATCATAAGAAAAAAAAGAGGCAATGAGTTTTAAAATTGCTACCGAGTCTTCTCTTAGCTTCAGATTTTGCAAAGAATTCCCTCCATTCATCAGTCAGGACAAAAACCAGGTCCTCATCCTCTTCGCCTAGCTGTTCTCCCACTTCTTCCAATTCAACAGTATGCTCATCTGGCATTGCCCTTCAGACCAACCATACATATTGGAGAAAATAAAACAATCAGAAACAGGGAACCACAAGAACAAGATAAATTTTGTTTCGGAACAAGACTCTGCAAAAAGAACCCTCTTCTGAATAAATATTGGCGAATAATAAACGCAATTAGATCAAGCAATTGTGTGATGTTGGCTAATTTGGTTCAAAATGATCAATTTTGATAGCACCCAATTGTACAAACTAAAACATCTAAGCTTGCCCCCCAAAAAAAAAAAACAAAAAAACCAAGTACATATAACGCTTCAAAGAGAAAATTAACGAAAAAGCACTTACAAAGAACCATCGGAGATATTTTGCTGGGTTTCGAAAACCTGTAAATCCAAAGGGTTATTTATCGAGTAGGGAACGGAAGCAAGGGTTTCAGGGTTTTGAGATTGGGGGGGATAATACGAAGAAGCAAAAATAGGGCAAGACGGTGAATGGTTTTGGAGATGAAGCATATGGTTATGGATAGGACAATTGGGAGATACGTGAAAATGATGGTGGTGGTGGTGATGAGGAACAGAGTTGTGGTGGTGGTGATGGTGAAAATGGTTGAATCCGCCTTGGCTGGGCGGCATTACTGGAGGAAGTCTTTGCCCGGCTGAAGAATCCATTGAAGGGCTAAATGAATCGAAATTTGAAATCACCTAATTGGGCTAGAAGGAATTGATTTGAATCGAGGATTCAATCAAAAGTTTCGATTAATTGGTAGATTTGAATCTGACACTCAACAGAAGAAGAAGCTGTTTGAGGCGGAGCTAGTAACAGCGGCAAGTTCTCTGAGTCGCCACCAACAATTGTGTTTATGATTATTATTATTATTATTTGAATTTTCTTTTTGTTTAGGGTGGCGCCAATTTTTATTTTTTTTTTTGTTTGTTTTGGTTATCATTTATTTCTGTGTAATTTTAACAATTTTCTGGTACAATTAATTAATACTACATACTTTCTTCCTAAAATTATTGTCCCGTTTGAGATTCAATTTTAGTACAATTTGAACTAAAAAAAAAAAATCTAAAGTGGACAATAATTTTGGAACAGAGTAAGTACATACTAATTATTAAGAATCCAACGCTAAATTAATAACCGAACGTGATGTAAGACTTTCGATATTGTCATTATTTTTGGATGTAATCATTATTTATAGGGAGTAATTAATAAAATTATTTTAGACTTACCTACTATAATTGTAAAATACATTTGAGAGGCATGAGATCTACAGAACTGATAATTGATGCTACAATTAGTGAATTACAATAAAAATTCATTAAATTGATCTATTAATCTATCTATATTCTATATATCCTATTATGGAAAAACCCAAGAGCATTCCAAAAGCTGACTTGGCAAGTTTTCTTACACCCAATTCCCGCCTAAATCACTTCTCATAGTAAATATTAAAGGGTAACTAAATTACTTTATCTATAAATAGTAAAGGCGAAATAAATTTCTACATTTATTAACAAACCCCATTAATTGTTTCTACAAATCAACTTACCAAAATATCCACGATCAAATCACTTCCCATAATAAATGGTAAAGGGAAACTAAATTACTATATCTATTAACAAACTCCTACGGTAATTCCGGATTAATTGCTTCTACAAAACAACTAACCAAAATATCCACGATCTCTCCTTAACCATCAACCCATGATCTTCTTTAAAATCCAAATCCCAAACCAACAAAAAAAAAACAAAAAAAAAAATCCCAAACCAGCGAAGGGTCTTTTTTGGCCGGAGAACACGATGATGATCACAATTCATTGTTTTTCAGCTCACCCTCAATTTGAAGTTCCCAACCCACGACCGATTCTATGAATCGCCAAAACGGAAGCACGATTCATCATTTTATCCATCAAAAATGAAATTTACGAACGTGGTCAGTTTTTGGATCTCAGTTGATGAGAAAGATGGAGGCTTCTCTATAAATACAAGCCCGCCCCTTTTGTCAAACACTTCATCTACATCATCATATAAGCAATTCCAGCAAAAAAAACATGAATCCAGTCCGAGCTATGACGGGCGACAGGTTTTTTATTGATGATATCACATCACATGAGAATAATGAAGCTCTACTTGTGCGAATTATGAGTATTTGGAAGCAGCCCAACAAGTACAATCCTTCTGAAACAACTTCAATCGAAATGGTTCTGGTGGATTCGAAGGTATTTATCACTCATTTAGCTTTTGCAAATCAGTGGCACAAAGATTTTTTTCCTGACGTTTTTTTTTGGGGGGGAGGGTTATTTTTCTGGGTATAAAGTTTTCAGAGTTTTTTCAATCGAAAAAATTCACAATTTCAAAAGACCATTCTAATCGCTTCAACGGAATCTATAATTTGTAGGGGTCAACAATCGAGGCACAAGCCAAGAAACAGAGTATGGGAAAGTTTGAGACGATTCTTCGGGAAGGAGATACTAAACTCATATCAAATTATGGTGTTATTATGAATTACGATTTCTGGAAAGCTTCTAAACACAGTTGGAAAATATAACTATATAGGAGTACTCATGTTAAGTCGGCAGATCCTTTCGACATCTTACCCTACCCAGTGTTCAACTTTGAACCTTTTGAAATTATCAAAGAGGGCAAAAACGATCCAGATTTCTTAGTTGGTACATAATCACTTTCATCTATTTCATCTCAATTTAAATGGTAGCTGCCATCGTGTTTTAAATTTCCATCTGCCACTGTTGCTACTTGTAATTTTGCTGTTTCAGGTATAATACTGGGGGTATAATAGTTAAACTTTTTCATCTGCTTCAATTGAGTAATTTTCTTTCATGTTTTTTCTCTGTGTGATGGGATCATAGATTAGTTATTCTCTGTCTGATCTTTTATTGATGCAATTTGACAAAGACAAAATCTTAAATTTTTTATAGAATGTTGAATTTCGGGTACTTTGCTTTACTGCTATTGACTTCTCAAGATATGTATAATTGTAAATGAGTTCATATCACATTAATTTACAATCGTTGCATTCTATTTATACCTTTTATTTTCCTCTTTCACAATAGTGAGCTTAAATGGCTTAGCTAAAAATGCAGGAATATGATTATGTTTCCATGGATCATGGTTTCTAAAGTTTTCTTTGTTTGTAACCACTTTCATCTCAATGTTTATTTTAAATTCTTCAATTAGAAGGGTGTTATTATGTCTAATGTACATCAAATTCTCTTAATTCTCATATGCGAGGTTAAAGATGATAAGGAACAAAAGAAGTTGCTGGTCGAACTTGAAGATTTAGAGTACGTTGGTTTACCTTTTAATTTGTTTCTGCATATTTGTCAATCCATTACACAATGTTAATGCTGTGATGTTTCAAATTCAATAGGAATGAGAAAATTAAGGTACTCCTATGGGACACCCATGCTCAACAAGTTCTAGACTACTTGGGACCTGAAAATAAAACCGATGTGGTACTCATTGTCCAGTTTGTGAAATGTGGTACATGGAATGGTATTATTATTATTCTTTAAAATCAAATTCATAATACTTTCATCATTATGACTTAGATGTACTTTGTTTAACAACCTGTTAAATTGGCAGGTCAATTGTCCATCACCACCTCAAAACTTAATGGCAAAATCTATCTCGACAATGATATGGATATAATTCGAGATTTCAAACTCAGGTATAATATGATGTATCAACGTTTCGAACTGTTCATTGTTTTCATGAAGGTTTCTTATGTTTGATAATATCTCCTTAATTTTATAATTTATGTAAATAGGATGGATAATGTTAATAACCAACATGACACTGGAAAGTCATTGTCCCTACTATCCACAATGACATCCTATGGAACTCTTGAGTCCTTCATGAAAGATGCTGAATTGATTACTGTTGATGGCATCAAGAATGTTGGGGAGGTCAGAATATTCTTCATATACACTTTTAACTACATATTTCCTTTATGTTTATTGATTACTTTTTCAACTGTTGAAACCAGGCTTGTCATTGTGTTACTGTGGGTAAAATTGTTGACATAATTCAAGATGATGATTGTTTCTATGTTGCTTACAAGAAGTGCAATAGAAAGGTTGATTTTGATGTCATAAAATCTGATGGTCCTATAGCGGATGGCCAATTTTCTACTGGACAGTTTAACTGTCCTCGCTGTCCGACCAACAAAATTGTAGCTTTTCCAAGGTACTATCTATTTAATTAAATTAAGTTTTAAACTTTCTATTTGGCTAAACGTCTTTTGTCTATCGTGGATCTGCAATACATATAAATTTTCAGATTCAAAGTTCAAATCATTGTTGTTGATTCAACTGGAATTATGATTGTAACAATCTTTGATAAAGATATGTTTCGCCTCATTGGAAAAAGTGCCTATCAGTTGAGAGAAAAGGTTAGTTATTTCCATTTTTTATTCAGATTCTTTTCTGTTTTTATTACAACTATCATTAATACCTTTGCTGCTTACATTAATTTTAATTCTAAATTTGTTTGACAGTATGGGAATGTAGAAACATTTCCTCCTGAGGTGATGAGCCTGATTGGCAAAACCCTACTATTCAGGGTTTCTGTCAACAAGTTCAATGTGGTGCATAATTCCCACATGTATACTGCAGTGCGTGTTGTTGATGATGAAAAATGGCTAAAGAAGTACAAGACAATTACCAACCCTAAACAGGTTCTAACCTTTTCAAAACTTATCACTTTATATGTACTATCTTTTGATACGATAAATGAGTTACAAATCTTCTGTAAAGGACCTATTTTTTGGATTGGTTATGTTTAGTAAAGTGATTTTAGATATTGGAATGTCATGAATTGTGTCCATGTATTTTCATAATTGTTGTAACAATTATCAACTATAGGGAACTATCTCTTCCAATGATGGAGAGGTCCTAGGCTCTCAACCAGATCCAAACATGGCAAATAGTCCACTTGTTCGTACCAGCCTGGTTGATGATAAAGAAAATGATCCAGATGTCAACAAAAAGGTGGTCAATGATGAACAATATAGCACACCAGAGAAATTTGTGGCTCATGATGAAGAAGACAATCCACAAGCCAAGGAAAATGAGGTTGATATTCAAGAACTTGGAGCACCAAGTGTGGCGTCAACTTTGCCGAAGAGAAAGAGTGTTATGAAGACAGAGAAAGTGTTCAAGAGAAAGTCTGCAGTGTAGCTGATCACCAAATCCACCACTTTTCCAATGCATTCTGCAAGTTTAAGCTTTTTTTTCATAGTTCATTAAGGATGTTTCTATGTTTCTGTATTTTTGTTTCAGACAAGGTTTGATATTTGTTTTCTTAAAGACTATTTCCGTTAGTATCATGAAGATTTAGTCATTCGTATGATAGCAGCTATGTTTTTTTTTCTTCCTCTCCTCAGTGGATTTGTTTAATCAATGAAAAAAGAGACGTTTCTCTAATGATTTTGCGTTTTTTTTTTTTGGTCCTTTGATGCTATGACAATCCAGAAAATTAGTTTAGCATTTTTGACAAAATATTGTAGTAGCTATGTCAACTTCGGTGAAATAGCATTAGGTTCAAAATCAGGGCCTAGCCTAAGGTGTTTCCAGTCATGCTTCCCATAGTCAAAATGTATTAGTCATTCTAAGTAGGTGACAATAGTCTTCATAGTGTGTTGCTCCGGGCCAAAGAAAACAATCCCCTTAGATCTACTAAAACAATACAGTAATTTTAATTTTTGTACTTGGAGATTAATTTGTTAAAACAGGTTTATTCGAGGAACTACATTTGTTCAGTAAAAATATATAGCTTGAGGAAACTATAAATTGAATATCCACTTTCAAACTAAGAAGTATGTTTGGAGTTTAGACAATTTTGCATTTGTTTTTTGAAACCAATATATTCAAATTGTAACCGGATATAGGAACTCAAGAAATTGACATTAGGAGTGCTTATCTTCTTCAACTCTACATATCAAACATGAAGTTAATATTTTCTCAAAGATTAACTTAACTCCAAATGCATGTATGCTCATGATTTTGAATTGAAAAATAATAATAATAAATGCGTGAATGAAGCCTTCCATTACATTTTCAGTTTCCAAACAAGCATGCAGTTCCGAATTGGGAGAAAACCACTCCCCACGTTTGCATGTTTCATCAAAATTCAAATTTTAATTTGTAACTCAACACAAATTACATATTGTTGTATAAAGATACAAAACCAATATTTTTACAGAACTCCATATACAGTTGTTAACTTCTTCATCTACAATGGATGCAGAAATTGCTGCCAAAGCAAGAATGAGACGGAAAAAAATATTGGATGTAAAGAGATGTAAGGACAAACAATCTCGGAATGACGAGAACTCAACACCAAACGAATCCAGCATAATCCCGTCGCAAAGAACCTTTGGTGGCTTCTTCTTTGTCAATCAGACCAAAAGTCCAAGTTACCGGCAACGAAGTTTCCATGAAGCTTTCGACACTTCCTTTGATAAAACACGTACCCACTGCAAGACTAACGATGAAAGATCAGCAATGAATGATATTACGAATGGTACGACTCTTTTCAATAACTACTAATTCCATAAGCACTTCTTGCTACTTTCAAATGCATCATGTCTACATTACATACTCCTTTTTTGTATTCAGATTCTATTGCTCCAAATGTAACAACACTCACAGTACCAGAAGAAAGAAAAAATGGAACATCTCAGAAAAGCAAGAGCACAGTATTATCAGACCCAAAAAGTTCCAAAAAATTGAAAAGAACTACTTACTCGGCAGGTAAAATGTCACATTCACATAAGTTTCATAAACATTCTAATGACTTTTCCATGTGAATATATATGAGTTTGAAACAATTTGCAGCACATTCAACAGCAAAATTTGATACCAACGCAACTCCCATTATGGCTACCGCTTCCACATTTGAAACTGGGGAGAGCAGTAATAAGGGAAAAACTCAAAAAAAAAAAAAATCCAAAAAATCAAGATTCTCAGCCTCATTTTGTACCCAACCATTGAAAATCACTACTACATCATCAGGTGAAAATACTCAACTTTAATTGTTCATATTCAAATTGAAAACTTTTTTTTTGTCGGTAAGTGATACTAACTTTTACAAATCATTGTGCGTGAAATTTAAAAAGCACAACCACCACACCTTTCAAAAGTAAACTCTCATATGGTGACAACTGCAACAGCTGCACTACCTTCCACATTTGAGATTGGAGAGAGCAGCAAGTCTTTTAAGTCCTGGAAGATACAAGATAAAAGGCAAATCAATCACTTTTACTCCACCAAAACTTATTGCAGAAGACGGTGTCACAAAATCAAAAGGTGATGAATACTGGATTTAACTTATTGAATATTAATCTTTTCACATAACTTAACATAAATAGGAATTCTTTTAGATTATTGGGATGTTGGTGATCCCATCCACACATGTGAGTATTGTGGTGCAAAAATGTGGTATAAGGAAAGATGCAGAAGTGACCGACGTTCAAAGAACCCAAAAATTTCACTCTGCTGCATGAAAGGGAAAGTGCACCTTCCATTACTGAAAGATCCACCTGCAGAATTGAAGGAGCTATACATGTCCGAAACTGCCACAAGCAAAAAATTTCGCGACAACATTCGAGCTTATAATTCTATGTTTTCTTTCACATCTATGGGTGGCAAGGTTCTCACTGAGGTGAATAAAACTCGCGGTCCATTTGTGTTCCAGATACATGGCGAGAACTGTCATCGAATGGGCAGCCTACTACCAGTATCAGATAAACCAAAATTCTTACAGTTATATATTTATGATACAACAAACGAAATCAGTAATAGAATGGGTGTTATGAGGTAATCTCCTTCGACACTAAATTACCCTGTAGTTAAGGCAATTTTATTACAATTTAATTACAACTTTTCTTATGATTTAATATTCAGCTCCCGGTTTCTGAATCTCGATCAAACCCATTGGATCCTAGTATTGTGGATGTATTGAAATAGATGATGGATGATCACAATGTTTTGGCAAAATGCTTCAGAAAAGTGAGGGATACATACCAATCTAATGTCCAATCAGAGGTGAAATTAAGACTTATTGGGAGGTGGGATAAAGATGCGAGGACTCATAATCTTCCCACAGCCGATGAAGTTGCTGCAATCATAATTGGAGATTCCGGTGATGAAATTGAACCGAGAGATATTGTCATAAAATATAAGAGTGGACAGCTGCAGCTTATAGATGAATTACATCCTTCTTATGTGCCACTTCAATACCCTCTGTTGTTTCCTTATGGTGAAGATGGGTTCAGATTAAATGTATCACTTGGAGATCCGGAAAATGACCATGATAGTGATACTGAATATGGTGACCCAAATGGGAAGGAAGAAGGTGAGGTTCATGTTGATGGTAATGTTAGTTCTAATAAGAGAAAAAGAAAAATGAGCATGAGAGAATGATTTGCCTTCCGGTTACAGGGGAGAGATAATGAATGCTCATTGCTTCTACTTGCAAGAAAACTTTTCCAACAGTTTTTGGTGGATGGCTACAGCACCGTTGAGTCAGGCAGACTTTTTTACATAAAGCAGAATCAAGCAAATCTTCAATGTGAATCGTTTGAGAATATGACTAAATCAAGAGAGAATGGGGCTGATAAAACATTTGAAGTGGGCCAAAGAATTATAGTACCATCTTCTTTCATTGGTGGTCCTAGATATATGGAACAAGACTACAAAGATGCGATGGCTTTGTGCAAGTTCTTTGGATTTCCAGATTTATTCATTACCATCACATGCAATCCTAAGTAGCCAGAAATTGTGAGGTTTTGCACATCAAAGGGCTTAAAGACCGAGGACAGACCCGATATTACAGTCAGAATTTTCAAGATGAAAGTTGATGAAATAATAAATGAGATTAAGGCGAAGGAAATTTTCGGACGCGTTGATGCATGTACATATACTTTTTTCTCATGATACTTGATAGTATGCAATGATATTTTATTTTCTTATATATATTTATTTTAATTATTGCAGTAGTGTACATAATTGAGTACCAGAAAAGAGGTTTACCTCATTCCCATATTTGTGTATTTCTGCATAAAGATGACAAGTTGAAAACAGTTGATCAGATTGATAAATTTATAAGCACTGAGATTCCAGACAAGGAAGAAGACCCAGAGTTATATAGGCTTGTCCGTGATCACATGATTCACGGTCCTTGCGGTGAAGCTGATCCCAACTGCGTCTGCATGATAAATGGAAAATGTTCAAAGAAGTTTCCTAAAAAATTCAACGAAAAAACTACCATTGATGAGGAAGGATATGCTGTCTATGCAAGGCCTAACAATGGGAGATTTGTTGAAAAAAGAGGAGTTGGATTGGATAATCGCTGGGTTATTGGATACAATGCCTACTTGTTGAAATGGGGCGAATGTCACATCCACGTTGCATGGTGCAATCAGTGCAAGTCCATCAAGTATTTATTCAAATACATGAATAAAGGGTCTGATAGAATATCCTTTCAATTTATTCATGACGGTGCTGAATCCGCTGTAGATCAAAATGACCTTCGAATTGATGAAGTTCGGAAATTAAAGATGGCAGATATCTTTCTGCATGTGAGGCTGCATGGAGAATTTTTAAATTTGAAATCCATTATAGGACTCCAGCTGTTGAAAGACTATCTTTCTATCTACCAGATCAACAACCAATTTATTTTGATGAGGAAGAAGCTTTATCAGATGTTATTAACAAGGCATCATGTTCAAAATCTCAATTCATTGAATGGATGGAATGCAACAAAAACTATGAGGAAGCAAGGCAGATAACCTATGTTCAATTTCCAACTAAGTTTGTTTGGAACAAAAAAAAGAAAATATGGACTCCAAGAAAAAAAAGAAAAACTATTGCAAGAATACACCCTGTGCCTCCGTCATGTGGTGAAAGATATTTTATGAGGATTTTATTAAACAAAGTTAGAGGCCCTACATGTTTTGAAGACATTCGCACAGTTGATGGTGTGGAGTATGAGACATACAATGAAGCATGCTTCGCAATGGGACTCCTCGATGATGACAAGGAATATATTGATTGCATTAATGAAGCAGCATTTTGGGGAACAAGTCGTTATTTGAGATCACTTTTTGCTCTAATGTTAGTGACTGATAGCTTGACTAAACCTGAGGAGATGTGGGAAGCAACTTGGGAGGCATTAACTGATGACATCCTTTATAAACAAAGGAGAATGAGTAGGAAGAGGTCATGGTCCCGTCGTCGTCGCTAGTGAATGAGTAGCACCCATGGTGACATGGCTATGGGGTGTCATCCAATCAAAAGCCCCATCATTATTTATTTATTTATTTATTATTATTTTTTTTTTTTTGCATATTTGCAGGGTGTCCATCGGTAAAGGAGGCTCAAAAAACACGGGTAGGAAGAGGTCATGGTCCCGTCGTCGTCGCTGGTGAATGAGTAGCGCCCATGGTGACATGGCTATGGGGTGTCATCCAATCAAAAGTCCCATCATTTTTTATTTATTTATTTATTTATTTATTTTTTGCATATTTGCAGGGTGTCCACCGTCGGTAACAGTGACTAATCCCCCTCGCTGAATTGTAGGCACCTCGATGGGTGGGACAACTGGCCAAAGTATTTAAGGTTACTCCAATGCCCATAGCGAGGTTCGAACCCTCGACCTATGGTTAAGGGTGGAGGAGTCGCTTCCACTCCATCACAACCACTTTGATTATTTTTTTTTATTAATAATACATATGCAATTATTGTTGCTACAGCTATTGGTTTTGGGTCATGGAGATTTTTCCTCTTTTCTATTTATATAATTCATGCATTTTACCCCACTCGAAAACTGTTTATGAAAGTTTTATTAATACGAAAAATAAGTATATGAAATCTACATCAGGTAATTATAAATAAAACTTTCTATTTATGTAATGCATGAATTAACTCTTTTCTATTTATATAATTCATGCATTTTATGCTAATAAGGTAATTATTCATACGTTCATGGATTTTGATCATGATTCAATCTAAATAAAGAATAAATATTTTCATTAATTAGCAAGTAAAACCTTCTTAAATTAATATTATATTAATTAGTAATCTCTATTAAATAATATTTTCTCCGTGTACCAACTCGGGATTGGTAAAAAAAAAAAACTCGATTGATTTATAAGATAACAATTTTTCAAGAATCTCCTATGTAAACCACAATTCCATAAATTAATAAATAACTAATATAACAAATTAGATTTGCATATTTACTTAGATTTTAATTTAAGTATACTTGTTTATGTTTGCAATTTTCATGCTTTTGTTACATTACAAAAATTATAATGTTATGGTAAGGGTTGCAACGAACTTTTCTTAATATAAAAAAAATAAAATTTTGGATGTACTTACTTATAGGATAAAAAAAAACTCTTTAAAATGATAAAATATTTATTTATTAATAAATTAATAATAAAATATGCACAAATGTTTCAGTTGTTAGATATGGTCGGTAGTATTTCAATAAATAAGGCCATTTGGAACAATTTTATTACAAAATAAATCGGAATGAAATAATTTGGAATCAAGGAACTAAAAATAAATTATTTACATGAATATAAAATGCATAATTTTTTATGGATATATAAAATGTCTGTGTGATTTGTTTTAATTAGTAGATATGCTCAACAGTAATTCAATAAACTGGGTCATTTAGGAAGGGTTTATTACAAATGAACAAAAATAAGATCATTTCAAAAGAGTTAATTTAAAATACATAATTTTTAACACAAATATAAAATGCATGATTATTCATGGTTATATAAAATACATGTCGTATTTGTTTTTATTACTGGACATGCTCAATAGTACTTTGATAAATGTTGTCATATAAGAAGGTGTATAACAAGATCATTTAGAATATGGGATCATTTGAAAAATTCTTACTAAAAATAAATAAATAAATTTTACCACGAATATAAAATGTATGATTTTTTTGGTTATATAAAATACAAATATGATTTGTTTCAATTATTAGATATATTTAATAATAATCCAATAGGCGAGTCATTTGGATATGGTATATTGAAAGTTGTATTGGAACGGGATCATTCGGAAAAATCTAACTAAAAATATAATAATTATTAACATAAATATAAAATATTATTATTATGGTTGTGTGATATGTATATAAAATTTGGTTTGAATTACTAAATATACTCAATAGTACTTCAATAAAAGGGGTTATCTGGGAAGAATTTATTGCAAGGCAAAAAATTTTCTATACCATAATCAAACACCATTTCTTACATCATTTATGAACATTTTGAGATGTGACCCCAACGGTTCATCTAATGGTAGATTACGGTGTTAATAAAATTTTTAAAAAATGAAAGTAGTGATTAAATAGAAAAATAAAAAAATATTAAATGTTAGGTTAGGAAGTATTGTAGGATTATGGTGTAGGAGATAGTTAACCTTATTACAAGATGAATAGGAACGAGGTCATTTGAAAATGTTAAACTAAAAATAGATAATTTTTAAAATGAATATAAAATATATTAATTTTATAGTTATATAAAATACATGAATGATTTGTTTTAATTATTAGATGCATTCAATAGTAATTCAATAAACGCAAACACTTGGGAAAGATTTATAACAAGATTTGTAATGGGATCATTTAGAGAGGCTTAACTAAAAATATTTAATTTATTTACAAAAATTTAAAATATATCATATTTATAGTTACATAAATTTATGTATCATTTGTTTCAATTACTAGATATTCTCTATAGTATTTCAATAAACATGGTCACTTGTGAAGGGTTTATTACAAGTAAAAAATCTTTTACACTATAATCATATACCACTTCCTACAACATTCACCACAATAGTGACACGTGGTCCAAAGAGTTTATCCAAAGGTGGGTCAGGGTGTTAGTAAAATTCTTAAAGAAAAATGTAATAATAAATGAAAAAATATAAAAATATTTATCGTGAGTTAGGAGTGTTGTAGAATTGTTGTGTAGAAGATCTTTAGCCCACTTGAGAAGGATTCATTACATAACAAAAGATTTCCTACACCAATTTCTACATTATTTACTAAGATTTTGATGCGTGACCCTAACGGATTCATCCAAAGGTGTATTAGTGTCTTAGTAAAATTTTTATAGAAATAAAGTGGTAACTAAATAAATATATATATAATAATAATATATGGTGGGTTAAGAATTATTTTAGGATAATGTGTAGGAGATCCTTATCCTTATTATAAAATGAATTGGAACGGGATTTTTTGGACATATCTAAAAGTAATAATCTTTTAACATAAATATAAAAAATATGATTGATTATTGTTATATAAAATGTATGTATCATTTGTTTCAATGACTAGAGATGCTTTATAGGGTTTCAATAAACGGGATTACTGGAAAAGTTTTACCACAAGATAAATTGGAATAGTATCATTTGGAAAGGTCTTACTAAAATTAATAACTTTAACACTAATATAACATGTGTTATTTCTATGGTTGTATAAAATGCACGGTTAATTTGTTGCAGTTACTAGATACGCTCAATAATACTTCAAATAATAGGGTCACTTGGAAAGGGTTTATTACAAGACAAAAGATTTCATACACCATTCACCAAAATTTTAACACGTGATCCTGATGGATTCATCCAAGGGTGAGTTAAGCTATTACTAAAACTTTTAAAGAAGAAAATAATAATTAAATAGAAAAATATAAAAATATTATATGGTGAATTAAGAAGTGTTGTGGGATGGTGGTGTATGAAATCTGTAGTCTATTTGGAAAAAGTTTCTTACAAGGTAAAAGATCTTCAACATCATAACCTTAGGCTTCTTTCTATCTTATTTATCAAGATTTTGACATATAGCTCCAATGGGCTCATTCAAGGGTGGGTTAAGATGTGAGTAAAATTGTTAAAGAAGGAAAGTAGTAATTAAATAAAAAAATATTAAAAAATAGGAAGATTGTACAATTGTAGTGTAAGAGATCCTTAGCATTATTACAAGATGAATTGGAAGGGGATCATTTGAAAAAATCCAATAAAAATAAATAATTTTTAATACAAATATAAAATGTATGATTTATATGGCTATAATTGCAAGTATAATTTGTTTCAATTACTAAATATTTTTAATAATAATTCAATAAACGGAGTCATTGAGAAAGCTTGATTGAGAAAGAGTTTATTGCAAGATGAATTAGACTGAGATCATTTGGAAATGTCTAACTAAAACTAAAAAATTTAACACAAAGATAAAATGTATTATTTTATAAGTATATAAGATGTATGTATAATTTGTTTCATTTACTAAAATTCTCAATAGTAATTTAATAAACGGGATCACTTAGGAAGGGTTTATTACAAGATGAACTAGAACAAAATTATTTGGAAAGGTCCAACCAAAAGTAAATAAATTTTTTTAAAAATATAAAATATATGATTTTTATGACTATAAAAAATGCATGTACGATTTGTTTTATTTACTCGATATACTTAATAATATTTCAATAAATGGGGCCACTTGCGAAGAATTTTTAAGAAGATGAATTGGAAGGGGAATCATTTGGAAATGTCTAATTTTAAAATAATTTTTTTTACACAAATATACAATGTATGATTTTTTTGTGGTTATTTAAAATGTATGTATGATTTATTTCAATTATGAGGCATGCTCAATAGTGATGGCTTTGTTTATAAGAAACTTTTTTCCGTTATATCATTGATTGAATTAAAGTTTGTGTTTATGCATATTCTGAATATGATTGGTGTAAATTTTAAAACAAAATAATATAACTAAAAATTATACACAATAATATTTACACCTTGTGTGCAACACATGATTATCTCTAAGTTATTTTTTTTAGGGTGAAGTTCAGAAAAGGTCTTAAAGTGTTCATCTAAAACAGGGAAGGGTGATTTCCCAATTGCACCACCAGCATTGCCTACAAAAAAAGCGTTTCAAAATACATGTAACCGGCTACTTTCATTTTTTTTCTTGTCGAATTCTTTGTCCTTTTTCATTTTTCCGCTAACAAATTAAATGTACGGTTTTTAGTAGTTTCTATTTGGTGTTCTTCAATTTATTATCAAAATATTTACATGTTCAATAATAGCAATTCACCGTTTGTGTTAATATATTTCAAGTGTAACAACTATCATTTATATGTCAAACAATTATTTCTATATATCAGCCGTGCAACGTAGGGGCATAGTACTAGTACTCCATAAATTAATGAACTCTATTAAATAATAAATTATTTTGGTCTCAACTCAGAACCAGTACAAAAATTTTAAAAAAAATTTGATAAATTAATAAGATAATAAATTTTTATAAAAATTCTATATAAATATAGGTCCCCTAATTAAATGTCATATATAATTATCTAAAATAAGGAAAAAAAACGTAAGTAAAAGACTAAGAAAGTTTATGAAAATAAGAGGACATTCAACTTTGTTTCTTCTTGAGAAAATTTTTATCTTATATTTTTCCTCCAACCCATAAATGAAAAAATATGATCGTAAATGTACATAGAAAGTAGGGTTGAAGTTGAGTATTTGTCTCCGAATAGAAATAAAATAATATTTAAATTAATAAAATATTAATTTATCAATGAAATAAAAATTATCAATTTATCGATATAATAGTAGTATCTATAAATTAATAATCTTTTTGGGCCCAACATTATTAATTTATGGAGTTTTTAATGTATTGGGAGTAGGGCTGTTTAACGGGCGGTTAAGTGGTTTGTCGGTTGAACAATTCGGTTAATAATGATTTTCTGTATTTTTTTATAATAACCAATTAATCAACTAATTAAGTATCGGTTATGGCAGTTTTGGTTAAACAATTTTCTCTTATTATCGGTTTCTTTAACTGTTAAACCGATAAAATTTTAATACTTTAAAAATGTATGTAATATTCTAATTTCTAATAATTTCACAAAACTAGAGAAAGAATCTATAAAAATTAACATACTCAATCATTTTAAAGAACATCTTTTTTAAAGGAAAAAAAAAAAATCTTGAACGAGACACTCACTTATGTAAAGGTCTCTCAACAAAATTATATCTCAAAATTAATTTTTTTATAAAAATTTCATCATTTGTCAACCATTTTCAATATACATCATGCATATCTATGTATTAAAATGATATATATATATATATATATATTTATATAAAGGAAGTACGATTAATCGGTTCAACCTTGGAGGTGATGCTTCAATCACGAACCGATCCATTTAACCTAAAAAATCTATGAACTAAATCAAAACTATTTAACCAAATAAATAAACCGTTTAAAACAAAAGCGTTTAACCATATTCAACAGTTAAACTAGTTAAACAGTTTGGTTTTGAACGGTTTACGAGTTGGCTAAATAGTTCCGGTTTTTTGAATATCTCTAATCAGGAGGGGTTGCGATTTTGAAATAACTTACATTCCATGTATCATTTTCAATTAAAATATTTGAAAGGAATGCAGTCGTACCTATCTCTCATTACTCCTTGCTTAACCATGGGTTTTTAGAAAATTTTTTTTTCCATGGGTTTTTAGAAATATTAGAACTCCGTCCTTTGGGAATAGTTTTACTTGCAAACATGACGAAGCAAGGTATACGTAATAAGATAACCAATTGCCGAAAAAATTAAATGCAACCAACATATAGTAAACCCTAGGATAATATTTTATACTAACAAGTATACGAGTAACAACTAACAACCCACTATCCACAAGGATTAAAAAGCAAAAGTAGATTGAAAGTCAAAGAAATAGAAAAAACACAATTGTCCATGAACTGTTGTTGATGATGAATTAGCTGTTTGAACTATCAAACCAGTGGTGATTAATAATGCTTTAATTATCATCATCTACTGAACTGAAGAGCCATTTATCAGTTTCCAACTGGAGATTGTTTGTAAAGTTTGACATTGTATGCACTCTTTCCGTCCCAAAAAAAATAGTTAACTAATTTTAGAATTCAATATGGATTATTTTGTTAGGGACAGATGTTGTGATACCCCAAATATTTTGACGTACTTAGAAAATTATAACTTGACATTGAAACAACTTAGATTAGATTTTAAGTGGAAAAGTCAATTTATATATAGGAGGTGAAGGATAAATAAATGAGTTAGTTGACAAGTAATTTATACTATAGTAATTAAATCAAAGAGAGTCCATGACTCGGTACATATAAGTTCAACACAATTTTCAAAAAAAAAAGAAAAAGAAAAAGAGAGAGCTACACCGTCACTATATTCTTCTCATTCGGTTCATTAAGGATCGACTCCGGTTCTGGAGCTTGAAAAGTCGTTGGGATAAAAGGGTGGCTTTAAGACCAAGAGGAAAACAATGAAGGAGAGGTAATTGATATATCTAGGAGTCAGATGAAACGAGGAGTAAGTAGCACTTGAATTAAGTCTTCCGGCGGTTTGGCCAAAGTAAGATTACAAGCTGTGATTCTTGTTTTTAAATCTTGCGGCCAGTATTTTATCTTTGGATTAACCTGGAGCAATAACTGTAGGAACTTTTAATCATGCCAGTAATCTGAATCTTTAGTCGAAATTGATTAGTATAGTATGTTTTAAGCTTTAAACAGAATACTTGTTAGTAATTTGGCAAGTTATGGATTAATGAATTTATTTACGTTCCCAGAATTGAAGTGGTACTGCATGCACATTTGAATATAGGATGAGTAGTCACATGTATATTGATTTAATAAAACTCTTTAACACCCATATATATTCCTTGTCGTCGGCAGCAGTGCGAGGTCTTAATTACGAGTCCGTATCCAGTGCATCCGGGTATACCATATATCCCCATTAAACAAACGCGTTACACGCGCTCAACAATTTTCATCTTTACATTAAATGCTGGTTATCCACCCATTTCATACTGGTTATCCTATGATGTTATCCTGCTTATCTAATATTTCTTTGCTGATTATCCAATGCTCTGTATTGATTATCCAGGACTTTTGTACTGGTTATCCAGCCAATGTGCAGCAATATCCAACCGTTTGTAATGGTTATCCAGGATCTTTGTACTAGTTATCCAACTTGTTACACCTGATTATCCGAATGTTTTATAGTGATTATCCAGTTAAAAAAATGTAAGTACAGTCTTTAATCTGATTATCCATGAGTTTATACTTGTTATCCAAAACCTCAATACTGCTTATCCATATGTAACCAATGCCTATCCACCATGTGGATATAACAAAACAAAGATTCAGAGAGGGATTCCAAAAAGACATAAAAAAAAGAAAATATCCATAAGAAAATGGCTATCCAAACGGCATGTTCATTGGGGGGCGATAAACTAAACGACTCCCGCGGCTACCGGAATCGCAGGTCACCAACCTGCCCCGGCTGCGCCGCCCCGCCGAACACCCCAATGTAGCTAAGGTAATCTTTTTTTCGTGTGTGTGTAAGGAGAGTGTGTGTGTAAAGAGAGTGTGTTATTGCGTTAAGAGAGGACACAAATTACTTGTATAAATCCCCCTGTGATAAACTAAACGACCTGGCTGCACCGGTGCCCGAAGCTGCGCCGCCTTTCGCGGCTGTGCCGCCCCCATGCCGAACATGGAAAATTTCATAAATAGTATTTAATTGAATGAGGGGAAGTTTACCAAATGATGGAGAACAAAAAATGAATGAGGGGCAGCTGGATAACCAGTGTAAAAAATATGGACAAGGATATCTAAGAAAAATATAAAAGGAAAAAAAATGAAATTTGGCAACTGGTTATCCAGCTGTGTGTAACTGGTTATCCATAATGTGCACACTGGTTATCCACTATGTACATACTGGTTATCGAACAGGTTAATAATGGTTATCCAGCTGTGTGTAACTAGTTATCCATAGTGCCAACACTAGTTATCCACATGGTGAACACTGGTTGTCCATAGTGTGTAGCTGGTTATCCATAGTGTGCATACTGATTATCCAATATTCAATTTGAATGAATTCGTTAATTTATATATGCCGCGTTTAAAAAAAAAAGAAAAAAAAAAGAAAAAGAAGGATGAATTATCTAGCGAACTCACGCTATTCTAAGAGAGTAAAGTACACGTGCAGGGGGGTACACGGTGTATATGGGTGTACCAGATAATTTGCCTTAATTACTAAATCAGACGTCTCCGACTTAAGAACCGATTAATTCTTTGTAAACTAGACCCGTAGATGCTTCCAACGATAGGAAATATAGATACTGAATCGTTTCAGATTAGAACAGTTTAATTGATGAAGATGACCTTAAAACTAGTCTTTCTCCAACTTTAACACACATGTTTTACTTGGAGACTTGGGCTATGGCTACGTTGATAGATGTCCCCTTGGAACCCCTTTACTTACTGGTAATTAATCATACTTTAAGGTGATTCAAAACTTATGGGATTTACGAAAGTTCTATTGTTTAAGGAGGAGAAATAATAAGACTTCAAAATTACAAGTAATTTGTTGTACTACATACAATCAGACCATGTGATTAAAGGCTGAGACCGAGCTAATTATGATGTAGCAAGATTCTAAGTAGGAAATAACAATGGTGCACTGATAATATTAATGTTTAACTAATACCTTGAGACTATTTGATATATTGCAGGAGACACCTGTACCGAGGCAATCACTCATAATATTATTTGTGAGTAATTCTCATGCTTTTGAAATCATTTCAAAAATTGAGAGTATGGGAATATATATTTGAAAGTCACTACACCTGTAAGCATGTCTTAAATATATTAAATGCATATCGTTAAATGACCCGATGGTGTACTTAATCGCCTCGGGGTTAAGTGTTAATTGTTATAAGTGTTGCTAGTTTCGGTCGTATGTGTTAATGTGTTTGAATGATATTGACTAGTTATATGATTGACTATAAGCGTTGAATGCTGAACATATTGTACTAAAGTGAAATGTTTTAATGGAAATGTTACCGAGGGTAACATCACCTTGGTAGAGTTGCAATGTTATCGTTAAATGTATTGTACTCGGTGGTGTACTTTATCGCCTCGGAAAAGTATATTGTTTGTGCATGCAATTGTTGATGTGTACACACGTCCAGGTGATCTTGGTCGCCCTGGAGCATGGGCCCAAGCAAGGAACGTGAGCCGGCATCGGGCTTGATCACCAGTCTTTGCTCTCAGTGGCTATATCGTAGGAGAAATTTGACGAAGTGATCTTGGTCACGATAGGAGTAAGGTGAAGATTGAATTGTAAATAGTTATTGTTAGTCGGTAAGGTCGTTACTTCCAGCGAAATATTGATTGATTGTTGAAATCTAGTTTGGAATAACGTCCTTGTGTCACATTGACCCTTAACGTGCCTTACTAGATTTTTTCGTATCGACCCCATTGTTAATTGTCCAATGTGAAAATGTTTGATTGCTAAATGTTTAATTCTATCTGTTATATTGTTTTACAATTGAATAACGTTTTTATTTTCTAAACTGATTTATTTAAAAATATCGTGGTAGTATAGTGAAATTCACACTGAGCTCGGCACTCACCCCTTTTTATATTTTATTTCCCTATTTCACTCCCAAGTTTAGAACGGATGCAGATGAGTTGAAGGAAAGCATTCTGTACATTCTGCAAGATTGTTATCGGTAGATCGTAAATGAGATAGGTTTTAGTGAGGATGTTAAGTTAATGTTCAGAATTAGCATTTGGAAGTAATATTGTTAAATAAGATTTATTCAGTTCTTTTAGAATTTATACTTGACAGGAAATGAAAGTAATGCGTCTTGGGCGAGAGCTTGACGGCCGGCTCAATTCGTAGCTAAGTACGATATATGAAAACATGTTGGTGAGTTGATATAAATTTTAAAATTTAATGTGAAGTACTCCCCTCCGGTCCTTAATATAAGGCATTTTGATTTGTTCTATGTTTCACTAAGCACATATTATTAATTGACGAAAAAACCTTAAAAAATATAACTTATGACAAAATCAAATGCCTTATACTAAGAATCGGAGGGAATAGTATTTTTTTTTGGACAGATATAGTATTAATTAATTAACCAATATACGTACTCAACTATAATTAAACAAATTCATGATAACTTCGTCGTATGTCAGCTTATTTCGTTAGGTTATATTATTGTAGGTACATCGTACATGGCAAATTATATTGAGCAGGTAGCACCGGGTTGGCAGGCGCGCACTGAACGCATCTGCTCAGTGCTCTCTTTTTTTTGGAAAAAAAATTATTTTTGTATTTTAATTTTTTTAATCTTATAAAATATTTTTTGAATGTAATTTCAACCACTTTTAGACATGCGATTAATAAGTTAGGATTTAATGTGTGATGAATAATTTATAAATTTTTTTAATTCAATTAGTCTAGGGTCTCGTTTAACCTAATTGAATTAAAAAAGTTTAAACCGAATAAAAAACATAATGTGTTTAGTGTTTAAGATTAAGTAGATTTAAATATTTTAATTAAGTTAAGGTCTAGTTATTAGTGTTTAAGTTAGAATTTAAAAATAATAAAAATAATAAATTAAAAAAAATTTAAAAAGCAAGCGCACCCACCCAGGTAGCACCGGGTGCCCAGCATAACAACTGCATCCCACGTGGAAACTTGTTTGGCCAGTTGCATGCACGATTATTGCTTTAGAAAAGTTGAAGCTCGAGAACTGGGAAACTGTTGAGTGTCCTAATTTTTTCATTTGAGCGCCCTAAAAAATTATATTTTGATCATTTTATCCTTATTATTATTTTTTTTTTTAAAAAAAAAAGACTGTGACGAAGAACATTTGCGCTAGCCATGAAGGAGAAAGGCGCCACCCTTTAATAGGTGGCGCCAATTTTCTCGCCTCCTAATTAAGGGAGGCGAGAAAAATTTTGCTGTCCAAAATGGGGGTGGCGCACAAATCTGGCGCCACCCCCCTCTGTTTGGCAAGCGTTTTGCTCGCCAAAACCGAAATTACTTTTTTAAAAATATTTTTTTGATTTTTTCTATTTTCTAATTAATTAATTTAATTTATTTAATTCATTTATTTATTTAAGTTTATTTTTTATTTATCTATTTGGCGGTTGAACAAATAATTTTAAATTAAATATTTGACTTTGTAATAGTATAAATTAAATGACAATGAGGTGTGGTCTAGAGGTAAGACATCTCACGTTTGACCAATAGGTCACGGATTTGAGTCACATAGGGGATAAATGGGGAACCACTATTAATCCTCTTTTTTTTAAAAAAAAGCAAAAATATTAAAAAATTAAATAAATAAATAAAATTATTTTATATTTTTTCCATGCTTTTTAACAACGTATTTTATATTTTATATTTTTTTCCAAAAAAATATTTCCAGAACGGCTAGATGCATCGATGATAAATAATTAATTTGTTTGGTAGTAAATTCATAAGTTTTAGTTTTTATTAAATGATAATTTTTTGTCTATGTTTAAAAAATTTTACATAACTAAATGATAAATTTTATAAAAATTTACTACGTAATTAAGCAACATTCCCCAAATATTTAAGTTAAAATTATTTGTTTAACCACCAAACAAATAAATAAAAAAATAAACTTTAATAAATAAATAAATTAAATAAAAACATGAATTAAATAAATTAAATAAATACATGAATTAAATAAATTCATTAAAATAATAATTAAAATAAATAAAAGAAATTAATTAAATACATGACAAAATAATTAAATTAAAACTAATTAAATAATAAATTAAAAAATAAAATAAAATTTAAAAATTAAAAAAAAAAGTAATTAAGGTGGGTGGCGCACAAAATGGCGCCACCCACCCTTTAGTTGGCGAGCAACACAAATGTGGCGCCCAGAAGTGCGCCACCTTCACCATGCGGCGAAGCGAGATTATTTCACGCCACCCCTTAAAGGGTGGCTTCTTCCTTCCTCGCCTTACCTTTTTTTTTTTTTCAAAAAAACCAATGTAATTCTATTTTGCAGAGGCGTGTACGTCTTTTTTAAGGCGTTCAAATGAAAAAATTAGAGCGCTCAATAGCACGACCTGCTTGAGAATGGTTAAGATGTTTTCCAAATCGCAGTTTGACCAGTCATGGAGCAAATTTCATCCCTTTTTTGTCAACATGAATTGAACGCTGTACCCAAAAAAAAAAAATTAAATAAATAAAAAGGATTTGAACAGAGTTACAAGCTCAAGAGGGGAAAATGGGCGAGTCATTCTTTAATCAAATTTTAACTTAAGAAATTGTAAGAACCTAGATTTACATTCATATAGTAGATTCTTCGAAAAGAAAAGTGCGTAAATTCTTCGAAAAGAATTTAAATAACCATTCTGAAAAGTGCGTAAATAGTATCAAATGACAAAAAAAAAAAAGAAAGTTACATTATGAAATATAAAGAACCATTTATATTTAAATATTAATGTAAAGGATCAAAATATGTATTGAGCTTAATGTAGAGAACCATTTATAGATTTTAATCTTGCAATTAATATATAACAGATTTGAATTGGGAGAGTATTTTGTAAGGGATTCCAGCGCAAAAGTTTGATCCATGAACGGATTCTGGACATGAGATATTCATTGAAATTTGGGGAAATTACATGATTATTTCCTGTAGCCATACTTGACTCTGGCATGGTTAACAGTGAGATTGCGATGCCATAATACATAAAATCGATGGCTGATTTTAGAAGATTGTCCGTGAAAACGAAGAAATGTTGGATAATGCAAAAGAGTATGGAGAGGGAAAATTGTTAGGAAAGTTATTGACTTTTACATACTAATGAATCACATGATTTAGTAAATGATGATAGCGTCTCTCGTATTTTATTTGTTTGTAAACAATACATTAAATTCAATTTTAATCTGCATCTTATAAATAATAATCTTCCTTTCTCTTTTGTTGGTTCATATTTGTAAAATGTCCACCATTGACATTTGACAATGATGATATATGAATAATTTCATTAGATGGATCATAAGTATTTGTTGTTTTTAATAAATAAAACTTAGCTCAAAAAATTTAAAATTATTCTATCTATCCGATCAAAATAAATTATATTATAATTATAAAAAATAATAAATTCATAAATTTTATAATATGAATTATTTTATTATTAATTTTTTTTTTGGGTACGGAAGAAATAGATCCGACCAGATCTTGGGAGAGGAAGAAGAGCCAATGAGGAGTGAGGCCACCACGATTAGTGAAAGTCCCAATTTTGACCTCTTTTATCCGTCGTGCGTTGGTTGGTGGTATCGACTTTTCGAATCTGTTGAGTTTATGCTTTTATCTGATTTTGACCGTTTCTTTTTCCCCCTTATACCCCTTTGTTATCATTCCATGAATCTGTGGGTTGGTAGAGTCTACCTGTTTGTTGAATCTGTAAATTAGTGCGCCCTCGTGGTAATATCGGATATTTATTACTATTAGACTCAATTTTATTTTATTTTTTCTTTGCAGTTTCTTCTTCCCGACAGACAGACGAGGTATCTCAATCCATGCAGCACATGGTACCCATCTGAAACAAATGACAACTGTCTATTTGTTTTTGTTTTTTTTTTCCCAAAGAAAATCCGGTTTAGTGGACACTTTTAAAGAATATTACTACTATGTTTTTAATGATTTACGTACAAGTAATTCCCGATTTACCGAGAAACTCTATGTGTGCGTCTCTTGTTTTAATTTCGGATATTTTGAAGAGTATATGTTCACTTAACTAGGCTGCTTGCCCTCGGACGACGCCTTAAGTTAACAACTCCGTGTGGTTCGATTTCAATCCTACCATTGACAATCCTGTTAGAAATGCTGCAATTGACAATTTTCAATGATCTGAGATCCTTGAATGTCTCCAATATGACAATAATCCGAGTTCAAAAAAAAAAAATGACAATAATGTAAAGCATATGGAAAAAAGAAAAGAAGAAAATATGTTTGGGTTGGTGACAAATTTCAGCCCAACCACAAATAGGAAAATGTATTCGTGTGGGTCCGAATTGAATGGTGCAAGACTCCCACGAAAACGTCCCCAATGATATTCGCAGAGCCGCGCCAGATATATTAACTGTAGAAAAAGCGCCAGTTGACTCCTCCTTTAAGGTTCCCCACCGACCCCATATGACCGAAAAACCGCAAGATTTAGCATTTTCTGATGGAAGAAAGACGCAATATTTAGTAAGGAAGGAGAGAATAAAGAAACAATAATAATAGGAGGAATATTCATCAATATTGTACAGTGCAATTTGCCTTCGGGTTTCCACGCTTAACGGCAACCCTACGTTTTATTTATTTTTTTTTCTTTAATTTATATCATTATACTGCTGCTTGCGAAGATTTGTATGCACCCATCTCTCATCCCAACCCTCTTTATAACAGCCCTACACTCCTTTCTTCTGTTTGTCCATCCTTCTCTTTTCTGTTGCTCCCTTTGAATTTTCCCCAAACGCCACCCCTTTTAAACTTTTGCCACGCTTTTTCGTTTTTTCTCTCTAATTTGCTTTTTTTTGATTTGACGTGATCTGGGTTTTCCGATTCCTTGCCGAAAGTTTGAATCTTTAGGCTGAATTATATCCGGGTCTGGTTCATTTGGCCAAAAAGTTTGGAGATTCGATTGGGAGTCCCTGTTTTGTGTTTCGGGTGGTTTTGAGTGGATTGGATTCCTGGTGTACCTCAATGGGAGCTTTAGATGAGGGGCATTTTAATGAGGAGTTAGAGAATGGAGTGTGCCTTGGAGACTGCGTTGAGCTGGGTTCAGAGGGAGAACCAGAGTATCCTGCCATTGAGGATGCAGTGAGAGTTCTGTTGCAGGGTTTGGGCGAGGATATCAATCGGGAAGGCATTCGCAAGACGCCTCACCGTGTGGCTAAGGCCCTTCGTGAAGGGACCAGAGGTGATTTTTCCTTTTAGTCCCCTGTTTTGGTTGATTTATATACAGTAGTAGATTTTTTACTTTTTTTCTCTTTATACCTGGCCTTTCTGTGCTCACTTCTAAAGGGAATCAGCGCATTTAAGTGCATACACGTGATACATGCATGCTGGATTGCAAACAACGAAACGCCAATTTGAGATTTATATCTTTAACTATGCTTACAGTGATGTGAGGTGTAGTTATAGCTTATATGGTCTTCCTTGTATAGAAGGTTTTTGCACCTCGCAGCAATGTGACGTGCCAGAAAATGATTTCGTTTTGTTGGTTGGCATCGGATTGTTGGACTTTATCAGTATTTGGGTGTTTTTGGGGTGATTGATTTAAAACTGCACAAGTTCATACTGGAAACTGTACAATATTATATGTACACATTATTTCATTTCCTGCTGTACTTGGTGAACCGAGCATTTTTTTAGTTGTCTGAGTGATGGTGTTGGAATGAGTTTGAGCATTTCTTGAGTCAAGAAGTAGGTCTTTTAGAGCATTAGCATATGGTTATTGCAAATATTTTCCGTATTGCATTGCTTTTGACAGATTGAGTAGATTGGCATTTGTTAGGAGTTCAATTTGTTTGTATGTAGAAGGATGTAGAAAAATGATTCGTGCTGAATTCATCTGGGATATGCAACTTTCTAATTTCTGCTGTGAATTTGGACTGGATAAATGGGGGATACTAATGGAACCTTTTTCCACTTTTTCTAGGCTACAGAGAGAAGGCCAAGGACATTGTCCACGGTGCATTATTCCCGGAAGTTGGGGGGACTGGTGAACTTGTAATAGTTCGAGATTTGGATCTATTCTCATACTGTGAGTCTTGCTTGCTCCCGTTCCAGGTCAAGTGTCATGTAGGATATGTCCCATCTGGAAAAAGGATTTTAGGTCTTAGCAAGTTTTCTCGGGTTGCTGATGTTTTTGCAAAGCGACTTCAAGATCCACAACGCCTAGCTAATGAACTCTGTAAAGCTTTGCAACATAGCATGAAACCAGCTGGGGTGGCTGTCATACTTCAGTGTTCACATATTGGTTATCCTAATATTGAGTCTGCCATTCCAGATTCAAATCACCAGGGATGGATAAAGTTGCTCGTAAGCTCAGGTTCAGGTGTTTTTGAGGATGAGAAGGCAGATATTTGGGCTGACTTTCTGAGTCTTTTAAAGTTCCGAGGCGTAACAGATAGGCCTTTGAATGGCATTGTTGAGCAGCAATCTTGGTGCCCATCCCATTCTTTAACAAAAACCCCAACCAATTCTGCAATGACAGAAGCTGTATCCTCAATTCTTCAGTCTCTTGGGGAAGATCCGTCGAGAAAAGAGCTTGTAGGAACCCCTGCTCGATTTGTGACATGGTTGATGAACTTCAGAATTTCTAGTTTAGAGATGAAGCTGAGTGGGATCATTCAAAACCAGAGAGATTGCTTGAATCTTAATGGTGATGTCAAGCTTAGTGAACGACATTTGTCTTTGGAGCTTAATGTTCCATTCTGGTCCCAGTGTGAACACCATCTGCTCCCTTTCCATGGTGTTGTTCATATAGGGTATTATTCCGCTGAAGGTGTAATTCCTGTTGGAAGATCGTTGTTACAAACCATCATACACTTCTATGGTTTCAAGCTCCAAGTACAAGAGAGGCTCACAAAGCAAATTGCTGAAACCGTCTCAACCATTTTGGGTGAAGATGTGATGGTAGTGGTGGAAGCTAACCATAGTTGCATGATCTCGAGAGGAATTGAGAAGTTCGGCAGTAATACTGCTACTACTGCTGCGTTAGGCCGGTTTTCAACCGATCCTAGTGTGAGGGCAAAATTTTTGCAAAGTATTCCTGACTTCCTTCAGTCTGCACCTTGATAACCGAAAACCCGAAATTAGTCTTTGTTCGCAACAGCCCCAACCAAGGCGCTCCACATGGAGGTCTCTTTTGTTCCTTTACTATACCCTTTGATTGTTGAGGCCTACCTTTGAGTGTTGAGGTCTTTGATTTTCGTTTGCTGTGAGAATTAGAGTAGCAAAATCATTCTTTTCTGCAAGAATCAAGAGTTTGTATTGGTCTTGAATCTCTTGGTTGAGGTTTTCTGCGGACCACTTCCTGTCCAGATGATGCAACAAAGCTTCAGTGGAGGAGCATGCAGCCATTGTATTTCTATTAACTTTTTAGCCAAATTGTTGTAACCAAAAGAAGAAATTTTGGTGGAGAATACCTTACTCAGAAGGCCTGTTTCCCACTTTTCCCCCTTCCTCTGTGACAGAATTATGGCCTTATTGCCCACATGTTAGTGCCTGTTTTACAGTTCAATCAAATAGAATACGACAGGTTTTTTCTTTTCTTCGCTACTTAACAAGGAAATACATAGGTTTATTTACTGCGGCATTTTATATGCATCCCACATCCCACATACAGAGTAACAGACTGTGTATCTCTTAGTTCAAGTTAGTTCTTAATCGACTCTGTTTTCTCTTTAGATTTTTCACGCTTTGCGCCACTGATTTTTGGGAAACAAGAAGAACCAGGATAGCTTCATTCATCGCAACAAACTAGGATCATCAAGTCCATGAGAACTTAACATTGATACTTCTGCAGAAGAATCCGAGATGTGATAATGTCAATTATGTACAAGCATGCTTTCTAGTAGCCATATACAAATCTTAATCTGTCCCTAGCCATAAATGACGAATTGCTTGCCAATCGATTGGAGCATCCATCCCTCCTTCCGGGGCATCAGCTACGAAGGCAGTATGTGATGGAACAGCACTACTAGGGTCACGACTGGTGTATCCAGCATGCAGCTGAGCCAACAGGAATCCAATTTCAAACACCAACAGAATCAGCCACAAATACGAAGGCAGTGATTTTGCAGCTATCTGTATATCGTTCATTTCTTAGCTAATCTTAAAAAGGATGCAATCATGGAAGATAAATCCTAAATACATAACCTTGAATAAGACATGCCTTACTCAGACGCCGGCTTTTAAGAGGAGTATTTTTATCAGCACGATCAAGGCAATAGCAAAGAAGATCAGCTATCGACAACTCATTTTCTGACTCATTGCTGCCTGCAAACACAAGCATTCAACAAGAACTATGTATTTCATTCGTGGTAAATAATGCATTGATAAAAGTAAATCAGGAAAGGTTTTTTGGCATATACCAGCAATGTCAAAAATCTGCGTTGTTGGCGGAATACCCAATAGCTCTCCCAGACAAACACGTACCCTGACGCGATCAGAAAGTTCAAGTAAATCTCCATGTGTAACAACAACAACTGGCTTGTCATCTGTAAACAGGAAAGCAAACCACTAAGGAGTCCGGAAGAAAAGGAAGACCTTCAAGTCTTTAAAACCTTTTAAATGGGATACAAAGAAAATGATATACAATTTGTTCTTTTCCAAAACTGTTGTTTTAAGAACAAGGTAAAACCCTCTAACAGTTACATTAAAAACTGGAATCCAAATGGAAGGAAACACATCATTCGAATCAGGTAAACAAGAGAATAACATCACTGGATTCAGAATGGGGAATACCAAAATGCCCATGTCTTCTTTAAGAACTTAAGTTTACACAGGAGAAGGAATTATAACAGACGGGCAGACTTTTAGCATTAGAAACAACAGGTGTAATGGCATCTGACTTGTTGAGAACCATTCATAGAAAAGTAAATATTAAGGTAATCTCAGTAAGGACGTTCACTCACAACATATCTCCATGTAGATCCATTAATTTCAGATATAAAGCAGATATGCAGTTGAAAGAAAGAGCATAAACATTTAGAACTCAATTAGGAAGGTTCAACGCCAAAGAGCCTTATAGAGCAATAATATATGTCACGCTAAGGTAAAAAAAAAAGAAAAAAAGAAAAAAAACAAAGGAGAACTTCAGAAAGTCTGACAAGCACCTCTAAACGACAAAAAGGGACTGTTGAACTGTGCAGCAATCATTTGAGTATACAGTTTCTTTCGTTCATCAGCACTGTCCATTGATTCCAATACTGAAAGCCCATTAACAACCATAATGACATAGTTAACCATCCTAACCTTACCAGAAAGGTTACTGTAATGGCGAGCTTTATATTTCATTGTAGTTTTTAAAGTTGAACAGTCTGAACCCCTGAAAGATTACACAGGCAGAATATTTTTTTATATATACATATGTTAATTAAGCACATCATAAATTCAATTACAAAATAATTCATAGACCTTTTAACCAGTTCGCCATTCCGTACACCTTCAGTCATCCATCGCTTGAACATCTTTGTGCTTTCAGTTACATCATCAGGCAGACTACGAGTATCATACAAACAGAAAGAAGTGGAACCTCTGGGTATTGCATACTCCTGAAGGAAATAGGTTCCCTCTCCTCCAGAAGGATTATCTGCCAAGACAAAACACCATTGAAACATTGTAACTTTAGACAGTTGAAAACAACGTACCAGGAGTCAGAGAGAAGTTGGATGTAAATTACATGATACTTGGGCTCTTTCAGGTTGAAATTTATTGTTCTCAAACATCCTGGAAACTTTATTAATGAGACTGCTTTTCCCAGACCCCTTTGGGCCAATCAACAAGAGCGATGTTATCTCTGGCACACGAAAATCATCCAGTTTGACACCAGCAATCTTTTCCATCCATGAACCCGGTGTATAACTGAGGAAAAAGAAATTATGTCACTAGAACGAGGGAATTTCCAATCTCAACTAAAACGAGCTACTTGAACAACGGTTAACAAGCGATAGTCATTCTGTGAGTAAAATCTTCAGCTTATTCATTGGTTGCCACAACTAATAATGGACCAAAGAGAGCACATAAAGCAGGGAAACAATAAAAGAAATGCTCAAAACTTCAAGTCCCACGATTCAATCAATCACGGATATTCGTTAAGGCTGGGGAAGCCTAATCTGCCAGCAGATATGTGAGTGGCACTAGTAGCCCTCTAAAGCCAGCGAGAATATGAGCTGCATGCTATCTGTTATCGCTTCCAAGCCGCGGTCAACAATCACAGATGCTTATGAATTAGAATGATATAACAAAACCCAGCTCAGGAATTAAGACTGATCCCATTCCACAACCAATGGGAAGAAGAAATGCTCATATTACCTCAAAATTTTCATCTTCATGTCCTCCAAACTCCCCCTCCGACATTGTAACTCCTCATAACTCTGCCACACCTCCATATAAATGCCTTCTTTCCGCCTCCTGTTGGCCTCCAAAACAACAGAACTCGAAGAATTTTTAAGACCCATGTCCTGGAATTCCCCGGGAACCAAGCCAAGCCCTCCATCAAGTGATCCCTTATCAGCTTTGGTAATCAGAGTATCGTCACTGAATTCAAAGTCCCAAGTCAACTGGTGTTCACAAAAACCGTTTGCAGAAAAATAAAAGTAAAATTCAAAAGCAAGCACCTCAGAGTAGAGTATGAATCAAGAGATTGTGGGTGAAAATCCTTTTCCAGTGGTGGCAGGTCTTCTGCAAATTCACATTAATTTTAGAGTATTAAGTCCACAATCAGCCATTTTTATACCCAAATTCCACCTAGACATATAAAACCAATTGGAAAAATGTCAAAAACAGAAAAGGAAAAAAGACAGAAATAATCGATCACCGGCGGAAGAACTATGAGAGACGGGAATTGTATCACCGCCCATGATTTGCTCTGTTCGGTTCAAGCGTACGGATTAAGAGTTTAAGACTCAGGAGATTATGCAAGCATTTTTTAGTTTTTAACAATTTATTTAGTACTCACTCTATTTCTTTTTATATGTTTTTTTTTTGAGAAAATGAGAAATCATCAAAATTAAGAAAATATTAATTTATAATTAAAATACAAAAATATCCTTATCTATTATCTATACAATTTATCACAAATTAATAAAAATTCATTATAAATATTATTTTATTTCCAATGTAAAGATAATATTACTAAAAAATAGTTAAATATGTCTCGATTTGTGAACATATATTTAAAAAAATTTATCAAATTCTAAAACGATATATATTTCAAAATAGAGTGGGTACATATATAATACATATCAACAAGTAAGCAGCTGACGTAGGCTGTAGCGGCAAGAAAGCCTTCTCCCTGCCACGTTGCTTTTTGGACGTGGCACAATGCAGCTGAATTTTCCTTGTTTTTTCCTAGTCCAAATCGAACAGTAAAAATGATAGGTGTTATAACTTACAAACTTACAAATTGTCATTTTATGATTTGGAATTTCAGACATTTCACAAAATTGATCCTCGTTCCTGAATTATGGCCAAGGATGTGGGTAAAATGGCAGGGGGCAGAAGAAGGAAAAAAAAAAAACTGATTAGCAAAATAATGATTGATATTTTATATTTATTAGTATTTGGTCCCGTGTTGCTGGTGCTATAAATTTAACAAAAAATATATTCATGAACAAAATATTATTATTTACATTCATGAATAAACTTTTTTTAGGCCTAAGTAGGTGCTCATTCAAGACCGTAATTAGTTAAAAGTAAAACGAATTATCTATTTTACATAAAATTTTAATAATTTAATAATGAACCAATAATGAAATAACACATGTCACACATGTCAATTGAAATTATTGAAAGGCTAATTGAGTATTTAATGACCAACTCTCTTTTATTTATTATATAATAACATATATTATTTTCATAGTTATCATCAATACATAATCTTTCCTTCAAATAACTACAATAAAGTAAAAAAAATTTACTCTCCTGCAAACCACTAACTTATGTAATCTCAATTAACTACATAGGCAGCTAATTTACTGCGAGAATTTCGCTTAGCTAATGGCTTTTCCCTAGTTGTTTCTTCATCTCTTCGATCGTGCCATCTAATTTGCCCGCAAAATTTGCAAAATTGTGTCTATTTTGATGGAGCAGTGTGGGATTAGGAATATATGTGAAGGATGTTTCAGGACAATTTATAAGTGCAAAAGGGCGGTGTGCCATTGATATTAACTCAGCAGAATTAGCGGAATTTCTAGCATTAAAAGAAGCTCTCCTTTTGCTGAGGGAACTCAATCTTAGCAATATTACAGTCCTCAGAGATTCTTCTACTGCAATTCTGGCTGCTGTAGGAGAAGGAGATTGTGCCTATCAAAGTGTTCCAATCCTTCACGATATTAGGACTCCACTTTTAGACCTTTCCTTTGTAAATTTGTATTGGATTCCTCGATCACAAAATGGGATTGCACATGCTATAGCAACCCATTCTAAGTCCTTTGTATCCTCAGTTAAAACTTGGTCTTCATTACCGAGTTTCTTGTATCAAACAGAGCTGGCTGAATTCCAGCAAGTTTAATGGAAGTTCTCTTTTTCAAAAAAAAAAAAAATGTAATCTCAATTAAAAATCATATATTTTGTATTTGTGTTAAAAATTACTCCCTCCGTCTCAAAAAAAATAGTCCACATTGAGTTTTGAGTTTTGTACTGTTTTTAGTACAAATTTAAAAACTCAATGTAGACTATTTTTTTGAGACGGGGTTTTTTTTAGTTAGAACTTTTCAAATCATCCCGTTCGAATTCATCTTGTAATAGATCCTCCACAAATAACTCTTTTTATTGAAGTAGAACTAAGCATCTAGTAACTGAAACAAATTATACATGTATTTTATATGTCATGGAAAATAATAAATTTTATATTTGTGTTAAAATTATTTATTTTTAATTAAACCTTTCCAAATGATCTCATTCCCATTTATCTTATAAAAATACTAAGGATTTCCTACAAAATTTCCTAATCAATCATATAATATTTTTACAGTTTTCTACTAATTATCCCTTTCCTTCTTTAAAAATTTTACTAACATAATCCACCCTGAGATGAACCCGTCAGGCCTGATGTCGAAATCTTAGGGCTTGTTTGATCAACTTTCATTTTGTATTTTTATCAATGTACCTCTTAAAGCATCTCTCAAACACAAATCCCAATACTATCCAAACAACTTTTTAATTTACCTTTTAAAAAATATTCCAAAAATTATTTTTACACAATTTTCATCTGCCATCACCGGACTACCTCAACCACCACCCGCCGCCACCGGACCGCCAACCACCGCTGGCGGCCAGATTTCGGCCAATTTGGCCGGCGGCGGCACCGGTGGTGGAGGTGGTTCAGTGGTGGTCTAAAAATACTATTAATTTATTTAAAATATTACCCAAACAACTTTTTAAATTTTATCTTAATCCAAATTTTAAATCAGATCTCAAACCCAATTCAAAAACTAAAGTAAAATGTTGGCAAACAAGCCCTTAGTGAACGATGTAGGAAGCTGTGTAGGATTATAGTGTAAGATTTTTTGCGTTTTAATTAACTCTTCCCAACCGATCTTGCTTTTTGAAATATTATTGAGTAATTAAAACAAATTTTTACACGCATTTTATATAGTCGTAAAAATCATATATTTTATATTTTTCTTAAAAATTATATTTTTAGTTATAACTTTCCAAATCATTCCATTCCAATTCATCTTGTAATAGATCATCCACAAATAACTCTTTATATTGAAGTAGAATTAAGCATCTAATAATTGAAGCAAATCATACATGCATTTTATATGTCACGGAGAATAAAAATTTTATATTTGTGTTAAAATTATTTATTTTTAATTTGACCTTTCCAAATGATCTCATTCCCATTCATCTTATAAAAAGACTAAGAATTTCTTACAACACTTCCTAATCCACCATATAATATTTTTACATTTTTTATTTAATTATCTCTTTCCTTCTTTAAAATTTTTACTAACACCCTAACCCACTCTTGGATGAACCCGTTGGGCTCGGTGTCAAAATCTTGGTAAATGATGTAGAAAGTGGTGTAGGATTATAGTGTAGGACATTTTTCGCCTTGTAATAAATCCTTTCCAACTGATCATGTTTTTGAAATTTTATTGAGCAATTAAAAAAAAATCATACACGTATTTATATAGCCATAAAAATCATATATTTTGTTTTGTGTAAAAAATTATTATTTTAGTTGGACCTTTCCAAATCGTCCCATTCAAATTCATCCTTTAATATATAGATCCAATTTAATATTAATGGTTTCGTAACTTCCAACTTTATATAAATTTTTACTGCAAATTAACATGTCTAATTGCTACAATGAGTTGATTATTCATGAATGATTCATTTTATCAAATCATTCATTAATTTCACGATTAATTTCAAAATCCTTTTCATTATTTTTTGTCAATTCTTTATTTTTTGTCATTTTTTTTCTTGTTACAAAAGTAACAAAATTTCTCTGTAATAAGCCACTATTAATGAAACTTGATGCCCGAAACAATTACATTAACGCAGATTAATCGTAGCTATATATTATAACGTAATTATTCATATTTGGGCCAATTCTTTCGGAAAAAATTTGTGGGACCTACATGAAATCGTTAATTTATGTAATCTCAATTAATTAAGCCACATTCTGCAAACAAAATAAATTTATTAAGGAAAGTATTTCATATGAAATCATTCACACATATAATTAATCATGTATGAAATCATCAACAATTATATATAAATGTCATTACGGTAATCAAAATCAAATCTCTTTATATGAAACCACCACATAAAATTTATTATATTTTCGTATTCAATTATTAATTTTCTTTTTTAAAATTTTACTAACACCCTAACTTAGTAATTGGATAAACTATTGGGGCCAAGTTGTAATTACTCTTGGTAAATGCTATGGAAATTGGTATAGGTTTATGCCGTAGAAAACCTTTGCCATATAAAGGTGTTTATATTAGAGAACAAATTCTATCTCATTGTTTATTTTAGAAATAGTGTACAAATCAGTCCCGGGGTGCCAAAGGAATAACAAAAACTATAAAATATCGAGAAACGATTATAATGAGCTTGCCATTTTTCTTTTGAGTTTTGATAATTTGGGAGCAATGGTGTATAACCGGATTTCAAACAAATGAGTTAGAAGTAGAAGTTGACAAAAAAGGCAGAATAAGGGCTTTCATATTATAGTGACCATTTAATTTATTTTCATATTTCTTTAATATAAACTAAAATAATTTACATATTCAAAGCATATAAATAAAGAAATCAAATGTACAAAAGAAAAACCCATTACAAAATTTATAACTTAGATACATGTCTCAGAAGAAATCAATCTCCTTGTTTAAACTTGATACATGTCTCTGAGAAGAGAAACAACAAGGAAATCCAAAAGAAAAATTGGAGTAGTGACATTTTCGGTTCTAAATTTAGAATACCGACAACAACTGTATTAAGGAAAAACTAAAGTAACAATCATGTATGTCCATGAGAAATTTTTTGAGTAACTTGCTCTGCTCTCATGATTGTCCAAGACGGTTCGAACCAAACCCATATATGCAAGAGCTAAACTAAAAATCATAAACCACAACGTTAATAAAATGTTAGTCGATCTATTGTAATAGTTTTTTTTTTGAGAAATTAAACAAATTTATATTAGTAGTAATTATATAAAAACAACGCCAAAGCAGGTTCGACTCAAAAGAACACAAACCATTTGCAAAACTTTTTTTAGGCGGCTTTCAAATCATCGATTTTCTTAAAATACATAAATATGTAGCTTTGCGCCGATTTGCCTATCGAAATATTATTCAACATTAGTGCATCCGATTCGACAGAATTTGTAAATTTGTCCTAGTTAAAAAGATCGAAACTCTATAAAACAAAAGGAATAAAAATCTCAAATTTACAAAGAAGTAAAATAATATTGTTCATGAATACCAATTTATATTGGAGTTTGGGTAAATATGATCTTAGAACTCCATTGACTTGAGGAACCGATCATATGTACTTGGGGTACATAGTTAGCATCAAACACAAATTGCTATATTTTATAAGCATAAACTCAGACCTCCCCGTGTTTCAAAACTGATTTTGACATAACAATAAATTAAAAAATTAATCAATGCTAAAATTACCTTGAACATGACAGAATTCTCCGTCAACCAGCTCCAATCCAACAAAAGTTTGCTCTGCCAAAATAAAAGTAAAATCGAAATTAATTTTAATTAAAAAAAATTTGCTCTCCGTCTAACTCGTTCTCAAAAAATAAAAAGTTACGAATTTTCCAGCCACAACCGGTGGACATGGCGACTAGCTATAAACTAAAAGATTTTTTTTTAACTGATTTGGATGGTGTTCGTTGTGGAGGAATTATATGTATTTATAGAGATATGGCAGCATCTAATTAGAGTTTAGTAGAGGCGAAGTATATTAAAGAAGATATAAATTAGCTTTAATTGAGAGCCTGGTTTAGTAGAGGAGAAAGCGTATTTGAGAAGATATAAATTAGCTCTAATTGAGAGATTGCTACTTTTTTGTTAGAAACTATATTATCTGAATTTTCATAATTAATGATAGTTTTAAATTTAAAATTGAGTTGGTTAAAGTAAAAACTACACGAAGTAAATGGATTAGTTAGTAAAGGTGAAACGAATTAACTATTTTATATAAAATTTTAATGGTTTAATGATGAGCCAAATATAAAACGACATATATCAACGGAACCTATTAAAGCCTAATTGAGCGATACGTGTTCAATGATCAACTCTCCTTTAATATATAGATAGATAAGAATAGAATGGTAAATGTAAGATTATTAGATAGGTGCAAACTTTGATAGACCCAGGTTTTTAGTTTGAAAGATAAAACCATGTAATTTATAAATTTTTGTTTTTCCAAATTAAATTACTTTTCTCTGATAGGATGACTATTTAAGAACATGGGTCATAAGTGCGAGTAAATCTTTGCGCAATGTATTTTTACGGGAGAGAGGGAGACATTTATGGGACACAAAAAAAAAATTAAGATTAATCCCTATTGATCGGTTACACTAAAAAGGTGAGTACAGCTATTGTATATCATATTTTCTCCATAAGGGCATTTTCAGTTGAAGGAAGAAGAATAATGAGTTGCTCACAAAAATATGATGAAAAGCTACCCGTCAAGAAAAGAATGGAAAACTATTTCCCTCTTCTATTTTCCACTATTTGTCATAATTTCACGTGTGTTCAGTGTAATATATTACATAAATCAAAATTGCATTGCGGTTTCAACTGAAGACCACAACTACTCTCATTCTCCCTGTTTCTGAAGCTCTCTGCAATCTACAGCATTGGCTCTCTCTCATCATTTCATCCTTTTTAACTCTGGGCTAAGACATCATGGTCCAATGGTAACAATAATAGTTCCCCCGCAACAGGAGCTAGCAGTAGAGATCGAACACAAATGAAGTATGACAGTGCTATTTACATATTCGAACTCTTTGATCGAGTGGCGCCAACCAGGTCGTCCTGCTTCCATTGGGTCATTCAAAGTTCCTACAAAGCTCGTTCATCACCTTCTTTCGTGCTCTCGAGCCTTTCACCCTAAGAACTATAATGTGCTCCTCAAGGAAGCATAACAAGGAAGTCGATCCTTAGGGACGATTTTGAAGACCCTACCTGAACAAAATTAGGCACCAATCCTTGGTTCCACAATTATAGTGGAAGACACAGATGAGAACAGGAGGGTACCATAATGAGGCTGTACTTGGTGCTGAAGTGGATAAGACAGTTAACTTCCTCGGCCAACTAATATGGAATCACATAAGGTAACGCAGTCACATCTGCAGACTCTATGTGCATCGCCTCTGCCCATACCTGCTTTGGCTCCTCAGTCATCATGGAAACCTTTCTCGGTTTCGTTTCCAGTTGATTTTCGTGACTAAAAAGCCATGTCTGATCATCCACGTCAGACCATTCAACTTTAGGAATAGAAAGTATATTATCTAGATATTTGACATCAGGATGAGGAGGCTTCACGGGCATTTCAGAAATGTCCTTCTGTTGTCCAGAAGTAGTTGGCTTCTCTGAAAGTTTAGCTCCAGCACTTTGCTTCTTGAGCTCCACCACACCATTTATCTTCAATGCTTTCTCATCCAATTTTGGGGCCAACACGCCATTTATCTTTGATTCTCTATCACCAAACTTAAGTTTGGCGACCATCCCCTGCCTGTCTACAGCAGATAGGTGGTTGGCTGGGCTGGATTGTAATTTCCTCCCATTTTCAACAGGATGCAAAGGTACAGCCTTTTTGTCCAGTGCAGGATTAGCAACCACCCCTGGCTCCATACTGGCAGCAGAACTCCTTACAGTTTCACATGGCTCCAAATTCCTACCATTTCCAAATGCAGGCTTCACGGGAGTAAAGGGCTTGCTAGTAGCTTTACTCTGGTTATTAACCAGCTCCTGCTTTTCAGTCATAATGTTATTCGCACTTTGTCTCATCTCCAGTTTCGTTCCATTTTGAACAACTGGGCTGGAGGATGAGCTCTTGGACTTCGACTTATGTCTTAGCCCCGTACCCTCCTCCAGAGGAAACTGGATGCCGACATTTGAAGCATCCGTACTATTTCCAGTTGGAAGCACTTGATGAGAGCCAGATGTAGGCCTTAATAATTTATTACTCTTAACCTCATTGCCTGCTCAAATGTCAAAGTAACACATAAGATTTTAAGGAGCATATACATGAAAACTTATAGTCATGGCTGACAACTAGTAACAAGCAGCTACTAGTAGGTTAAACAGCCAAATGAGATCCTATATTGACAACATGTACACTTGAAAGTGTCTGCGCATGCAATATACAGAGACTGAAGTAACAATAATATGTTTCTGCCGCAACTCTTTAAGAATAACGTATCAAAAAACCATGTAAAACAAGCAGCCACAGCATGAGCAGTCTGTATTTACAAACAAGAGCGGAATACCTTAAAAAAAAAAGAAAAGAAACTCACCATTTAAAACTCCATCCTTTTCGGGCTCCTTTCTTTTGTCAAGAATTCCACGACTTGAACTACTCTCCTTAGACACAATAAGCCCTTTATCATTGCTACAATCTACAGCATTATTCCCACCATCTCTTACTTTACTTGGAGTTGAGGTAGATAACTCATTCACCTTCTTCTCCTTCTCCTTCTCCTTCTCTTTCTCCTTCTCCCTTTTCCTCTTTTTATCCTTCGATTTACTTTTCTTTTCTCTATCTCCATCCTTGGGTTTGTCCCCCTTTCCATCATTATTCCTTTGCTTATTAGTATCTTTATGCTCCTTCTGCTTCTCCATAAACTTAACTTCTTGAAGACCACCTCCGTCAACACTCTTTTGCTCTTTGGGAGGAAAATGGGAAACAAAACCATTGGCCAACCCAACTGCACTGACATGATGTCCATTAGGTATCCTATTTTCTTCCTTCTTGTCCTTAAATTTCTGAATCTTCTCGGCCAGAATGTTGTTACTGAGCTCTGTTGCCTTACCTGATGACTGCATAGCGAGATCTGGAACCCGAATCCTTTCAATGATCTGTGTTTCCTTGACTCCATTTTCATTCCTAACTTTCTTCCCAAAATCAACCGAAGGTCTAGAGTTATGTGTCTCACCAACCTGTACGCCTGCTTGACCAACTTGTTCACTTTTTTGATGATCTAAGAGGCCTACGATTTTCCTCTCCTCAGATGATTTTTTTCCTTCTTTATCCCTTTTCTTTTCCTTCTTATCTTTGTGCTTATGCTTCTTCTCTTTCTTTTCCCTTTCTTTTTCACTGCTTTTTTCTTTTTCCTTCTCTCTTTTCTCTTTCTTTTCTTTGTCCTTCTTATCTTTCTTCTGCTTTTTGTCTTTCTGATCTTCCTGGAGACACAAAAACACACCCATTTAATGTTTGAGAAGAGAAAGACAAAAAAACAATTGCTACAACATTTGTCTACCAAGATAGACCTAGACACAGAAGTCATATCAAAGAATGTACACAAATAATTAACATCTAGAAGCCACAGGAAAGGTCAAATTCAAAAGGCAATAATAAGGAACCCAAAGCAGATATTGAAAGCTGCTAAACCCATCTCCAACTAAATTTAATTTAACTAATAACATAGTTATAGCAGAGTACACAGCAAAAAGAACGAAACATAAATAATTATCTATCACCACTGAAAAGCCACCAAAAAGAACGAATATGTCACATCTCAGCCACTAAAAACAAATTTTGCAACTCGAACCTTAATAATAGCTAGAATACAGTCCCAAAACAGATTTTCTCATAAAAGCATGCTCTACAATGTAATGGTTAAGGATCTTTTGAAGACGTGCTTATCATAGACAACAATTGATAGAACAGATAAAGAGTTACCACGAGGTTCAATGTCCCACTCCAATTTGCCTAACAAATTTCATGTGGATGCTCTAGGGCAGTTAAATATCATACACCAGCAAACTTCTATCCATACCCTACGATAACTCAATACACCAGAGTTTATGACTCCTATAAGTCCATTCACAAGTCTCCACCTGGTACTGGTTCAAGCTACAATTTCAAGACCAAACTTAATTCTACTGAAAATATTTTGCTCCCCAACTTACCATGATTTTTAAGGCTAATCTGCTCTTGAACCAGTGCAATCTACTTAACAACTATCAAATCATAAAATGAGTACTCCCTGGAATAAAAATTATTTTCAAGATTTTGATGTATCAACCACCAGAATGGATGTATTTCGGTTCGAGCAATATAGCTAAAAATTCAATATGTACCTTATTAAAGTTTGACTAATCTCCCATAATGAGATATAAAGGCTTTCTATAATAACTTCTTAACAGTCTACTACACCAACACATAAGCAGACATATACTAACCATCCTATTGCAGAACGATAGGGGTCAGAAACTTAGCAAAACTAGGCGCATCAGAAGATTATAATCTCAAACTTTCAGAAAAATGTGCCCCTAAATTGCAGTCCTTAACTTCAGCATTCAAATAGATTTAATACTCAAGAATACCAGAATTTAAAGGGTCATTACACGGACACCACAACTAACTTTCTTTTCCAGCCAAATACCCTATCTACAAGAACTATGGATTACGCCAACTATGAAGTAATGGACCTGAAAAGACTAAAAGCATCAATCATTTTTTGAACCACATAAGTTACCATGAGTTAACTGCAATACTGATAGCACATTCACCTTCCAAACTACTAATCTTGATAAGGTCAAGTTCTCATTCCATAAATAGCGAAACAACTAATATCACCAATAACCTTTAGCAATTATCTCGTTCCCATCTTAGTTACAGCCGTTTCCATCTTTATCTTAATTACTCTAAAGTAAAGGGTTGGCAACTAATCTAGAGAGATATATTTTTTAAATAAATTCGAGTCAGGTTGAGCAAACTACAGAAATGAATGTACACCAACTCAATTAAGCAGAAGGAACTCAATTTTGATGGATCTGACAAGGAATTCAGAAGCGTTTGTACAAGTTAACAACGAAAAAAGGTATAAACCGACTATAGCATATGTTTAAGAACAAAGTGTTAATTCTCTCAGTAACCCCTGTTGAGGACTGATATATCAAGACCAACTACGATGGGTAATCTAGATGAAATCGTATCCTATGAAACTTTATAATACCTCTAAACTTCCAAAGCTACACATTGCAAATAACATACACAATAATTCAGACATATTGTTTCACCCAAAGTTCACTTTATCAATCACGATGAAAGAATATCACACCACTTAGCCAAACGGATACATTTGTACATAAGTCACCAGATGCGACAACTTTGCACACCATCAGAACAGGACAAGAAGAATTAATATACAACCAAATCAGTGGCATTTTATTTCTGAGTAGAGCACCATCACAAATGTCACAAATGTACACCATCACAAATAATATACACCATCACAAATGTCCCAATAAAAATTTCACTGGCATTTTATTTCTGAGTAGAGCACCAAGATTAAATCAGTCATACACATCACCAAAGAAACAGAAGGTTTACTATTGGTCAGAACAACTAAAAAAAATTTGAACACAAATACACTTTGATTTGAAAAGGAGACATGTAAAAGAAGTTTTTAACTTATTGAAATGTGATCGACTAAAACAATACTTCCACATAATGTAAACTGATGGCTGAATGCAGACTATTAACAACTGTTATCTAAGACGTACTCATCATGAATTGTTCCAATAATTCTTCTCTAGCAACCAACGATAATCCTCACAGGACGCATGTTAAAATTGTTATTACTAAGTCAGTCACACCCATTAAATGTTGCCTACATTTAATCAACAAGCGGTCCTTCCTTTTCTTATCCCCATCTCACAAATTCTTCCAATCATGTTAGGCCTTAAACATCATGCCTAAATGCTGCAACCTTAAAGCAAATGCAGAGGTGCTAAACAAGAGAATCACCAGCAAGAGAATTTGTCATAGGTCATAAAGTTACATCAGAGAGCAAAACCTTTATTGACAAGTTTGCATCTTGATCAGGTCTAGCCTTCTTTTCATATCCTGGAGGTGGAAATGGAAAGCAGCGAGACATTGCACGTGATCAAGAGAATTATACAGTGGAAACTCTCCACCAGAGACAAAGCTTCCCTTAGTTTCTGCTTCTGCTCCTCTTATTCCAGTAAGGGAAAAAATCATGAAAAAATCGTTTATCCATGCACAAATTCCCAGCGCGCAATCCCAGATTGGACATTAGTCCATCGCCTTCTTCAAGGTGATCGAACTAAATACCAAAACCAATGGAGTGGATCCGTTCTCTGCTGGCAAACCAAGCAAACTAGGGTGGAAAATGCCGGGAAAACAGAGCTACTCTTTTGGAAAGTGCACAACTATTCCACTAACCAAATAGTCTCAACCTGAACTTTATTTTGAAGAATCCAGATGTCCACAGGAACCTGATCCTTTCCCACTAAAGAACTACCACCTGCCCAATATCCCAAATCAAAATCAGAGCCTCTTTGCTGGACCAACAGAAAGATCACAATAGAAACAAAGCAGCTAGTGAAGACTGCAACCTCAATCTGAGCAAAATTAGTTAGGTCTCAGCACCATGCATATAACCAAGTCCCAATACCCAATCAAACCAAGTTCTCCTGAACTCCTTTCAAGCTTTATTAGTGGCCAGACCAGAGGCTAAGGATAGAGCTGCAGAATCCCACAACTTGCTCCTTGTTCGAACTGCCCAATTGAAAACAGTACAAGGGTTCAAGCACTCCACAATCTAAGCTACCCAGATGAAGCTCACCGATCTCAAACCATTATCCGGTGTTATTCTGATCACAATCCTGCTTATTCACAAAGGGCAATTAGGGACTTTGCTCCAGTAGATCAAACCCTAGAAAGATCAGTCAAGAAACCCACCCAAAAATGCAATTTCTCCCCACAAATTACACTGGTTTTACACCACAAATCCGAGGGGGAAAAGTAATGGGAACCGCTTGAAAATCAATAAAAAAGATCAAGATGAAACAAAGTGGTAGAAGATTCTTAGGGGAGCAATTGAAGAGGATAAAAATCACTTTTTTTAAATAGGTTTTTATTTTTATTTTTTCATTCCTTATTTTTTTCCAAGAAAGAAAAATTTGGAAAAAAAAGAACAAATTTTTAAGGAAAACCCAGAAAAAATTCAAGGGATTCGAGATTAAAGAGATTAGATTGGTGAAGTTAATTCCGAAAACAAGTAGACATTGTGGGGAAAACAGAGAAGGAAGATCAAAGGGGGGAGGAGGAGGAGGAGGAAAAGACAAACAAAAAAAAAAGGGAAAAACTAAAAAGTATTTCTCTTTGTTCTCTCCTCTTCCTCTCTACCTCTCTTGCTCCGGAATATAATAATTATTTTGTGCAACTGTAGATTGAGGGCGTGGCCCGTGGCTGTGTATATATGTATATGTATCTACACAAGTGGGTTTTCCTCTGTAAGTGAGTTGTTGTTTTTCTCCTTTTCTGGTTCTTCTTCTTCTTCTTCTTCTTCTTCTCCTCCTTTCTCAGATCCTCAAAAATCTTTTTTTCGCAGTTTCTTCTCTCTTTGCTTGATGTGGGTTTTTGCCTCTAAAGAAAGAGAATTGAAGGAACAACAAACAAATATAAAGGGCCGCCCCACCCCCCAACACAGTAATAGTAATTTCCCCCAAAGAGGGAATAGAAAAAAATTTTCTGTTGGGGGCAAAGCCTCTCTATTACATAATAGTAAAAAAATACACACAAATAAAAATAAAAAATACAAAATACAAAATAGATTCCCAAGAAGAAATAAGGAAAGAGAAGAAGAGAGGGGGCAAGGAAACGTGTTAACAAAAGAAGGATCCGGACATATTCAATGGATGGTGGTGGTAGCTAATTGGATGGATTTTCCCTTCGTTTCCTTTTTTTTTTTTTTTTGAACTTCATAGGTACATTATTTTTTTTTAATTGTAATAACATATTTAAAATTTACCTAAACAAACTATTATTGTTGCATGTAGTAGACGTATTGGTTCGTTTTTTAAGGTTCAAACCTTGTAATAAACACACCTTTATTTGGCAAAATCATATGGAATTTGTTAAGGGAGTGATTTGAGACGCCTAATAAAACATAAAGTAATATGCTGATTCCGTAAGTAATACAAATAACTATTTTCTTTATTTTCTTATAGAGAAAATTTCACTTTATGTACCCTAAGAATAGTAAGTCTTCAGATCATATAACCTAATAATTAGTCACACCAAATCATGTACCCTATGTTTGAAGTTTGTTGTTTTAGGTACTTTTTAAAGGGCAAAATTAAACCATAAATTCTATTAATTTTACTAAAATTTATTTTCCAGTCAGATTTCAACAAATTACACCTAAATTTTTGGTCAAAAATTTCCCATGACTTCCAGTATTTATTATTTTTTACGTACATATTTGTTTCATAAAGCGACTTTTTGTTATTATAAGTTTAATTTATACTTTCATTTGTCGTTTCCCATGATTATTTTAACAAATATTTTTTTAGTCCTTCCTTTTTTGTACGTTTGTTCAAGTTCTTTGCACTTTGATGTATTTTTACGAACATATTTTTTTTTAGATTTTGTTTTAATTCGCCTTATAAACTCTAAAAATTCACGTAAAATAAGAGAATTATGTCTTACTAGAATTGCATTGCAAAGAATTTAAACAAAAAGTACAAAAAAAGAAAGAATAAAAAAAGATTTTTCAAAATAATTATGCAAAATGACAAATAAAAATATAAATTAAACTTATAATAAAGAAAAACTCACAAAAATAAAACAAATATATACATCAAACTAATATACACTGGAAGTCGTGAGAAATTTTTGACCAAAAATCTAAGCGCAATTAATTGAAATATGGCTGAAAGATAAATTTGGGTAAAATTAATAAAATTTATGGTGTAATTTGCTCTTTTCTAGAAATTCGGGGATAAAAACTAGTAATTTAGGACAAAATATTGTTAGTTTCCTATTTTACCATGAAAGAAGTACTTAAAACAACAAAATTCAAACATAGAGTACATGATTTGGTGAGACCAATTCTTAGCGTACATAATCTGGAGACCCTCTATTCTTAGGGTACGTAAAGTAAAGTGGTTTTTTCCTTTCTTATATACGTGTTTCGTCAAAAACCGAATTAATTTTATCAAATGAAATTAGCCCTTTTTATCCGAACTATTACCCCAAATTTTTACATACTTCTATGTAATAACTTGCAAATTAAACAATAAAAAATGGTTAAACCAAGCCGGAGAAGTTTTAAAACCCAAGCTCAATGAAAATATGGAAATGGGGAATTCTAAACCATAACAAAAACCCTTCTGTAAAATTTTACCTTCTTGCTTTTGTAAAAATGACGCTTTCTTAATTTTTCCTTAAGTTTGTAATAGGTAGAGATCTCTCAGTTACTGCCATCAATTCCATCTGAGAAGGAATATTTCCAAGTGAATACAATCAATACATTACCAATTAGAGCGACTGAAAATTGACCCATCAAATCCAAATGTAAGTTTTAAGCTTTGGTAGGAAACAGTAATTTTTTAATGTCAATATCAATTCGGATTTTCAGAAAGCTTTGCTAATAAAATGGAACTCTTCGGTGGGAATTGGTTACAAAGAGTAATGAAATGTCAACTCAATTTAAAAAAGATACAGAGACTAGTGAGAGTAAAGAAGAGTTTCCATTTGAAGACACTTCCACTATTTTTTTTTAAAAAAAATGCATTTAATTTGTGTAATAATTATGTAAAACCATGAATATTATGATGGTGAAATGTTGCTATCGTTCTTGGTTTTCATTCAATCTGTCAAAGAGACCCCAAGACAAAAAGGTTTGGATATATGCGGCCCAAAGTTCTCAATTCTGATAATTCTTGTTACTTTCCTTTTTTCCATTTTTGTCATCCCCCACTCCAACCCTAATGTTCATTATGGTCCTTGAATTACAAATTTTGAACTAAGTTCAATGAAACATCTTATAACTGTATATATATCCTTTGCATTTATGTCAACTTTTTTAATCGAGTTTTATGAGATTTTATTTTTTCATGTAGATAAGATAAGGTTGATGCGCTATGTATATAAAGTGATCATTATGCAAAATAAAAGGAGGCGTAACCTAATATTAACACAATATTTTTAACGGTTTATTAGCACATTATTGATTATAGTAAGAGTGGTGATATATAGAAGGAAAAATTATAAGAAAAATTAAGTATATCCTAATGTTAAATGGATAAATTTCTAAATATAAGGTGTAAGTATGCATAATTATGATTTCTTGTTAACTCAGTGAAATTTTCATACACAAATAATTATCCTAAGTGAGTATTTCTATTGATCAGCGCTCATTGCCATATCTGCAACTTTATTTTATATTTTACATCTACTGGTATTTGTGAGATATCTAAACTATTACAATGGAGTTACACGTACTAGAAATTAAAAGGAATAATGCTATAGAAACTTGAATGCGCCACTTGATCAAATTATCCCATCTTCTAAGGTTGGCATGTGCATGCTACATATTTACTTGACCAGTGAAGAGGCCGAAAACAAACCCTAACCCTAATGTGGGCTAGGACCGGGTTACTTGAGAGTTAAGTCATCCCATCTTTATAAAGAGGTGGTGTCTCTCCCTTATAATACACAATCTCATGTACATGGTACGCGCTATCTATCTCTATTATATCTCTCTTATTTTCTTATTGAGTTAATCATCAAGAGTATACTCTCGAGAAATCACCGAGGTCTTGTTTAGCAAATTTTAGGCCATCCGTTGTTGCCTAGGTTACTATCGCCACCCGTGCTAAGCACCATTCAGATTTGGACTTTGACAAATAGCGCCGACTGTGTGGATCAATTTGTCTGGTCTTCACATCCAAATAAATTTCTTAGAAAAAAAATGAAATTTATTGGTGTTTTACGATCGAGAATTTAGAAAATTCATAAAACTGATACACGTCGACCTAGACACCAACTCTGTCCAATTGACTCTTAGGTCGACAAGTCAAACGTCGGCTTTTGCATCGAGTTCTTCCAGGCGACAATAAGGCTGGCGAAAAATCTGTCGACTTTCTTGCGGACTTCAACCTCCCGATGTAATAGCTGACAGAAAGAATTTTCTACTTAAATTTTGGAACAAATCCAAGAAAAGATAGTTTCCAACTTCCAATAAATTCCGCCAAGAAGACAGAATTCAGCCGCACAAAGCTTCACCAAATTTGATATGTCTCATATTGGCCCTTAAAATTGTAAATTATTATATTTTTATCCCTTATAATTTAATAATTTTGTAAATTAACTCTCAAATTTCTTACTGCAACGGCAATCAACATGTTTGTCACCAAGTCCATACATACTATTACCCAAGAGGTTTGAGAAAATGTACTATCACTTATTCTTGGGGCATAACTATCTCGGATAAAAGGTAAAACATATATTCTCGGATGACTTTCCCTAAGAACGAGATAACCTAATTCACCTTCTCGATTTATATTTTGTACAATCAAGGAGTCTTAATATCTTTAAGATTTTTAATACAAGTAACATTTATTGATAATTATGTTTGGAGACAACTTAAGCTCCTCCTTTCAATTATTATTATACTGTAAATATCCTTCTCGGGTATAATTGCAGGATCCGTAAACCAACTTACTCGGGCACATCCCTCCAAAATCTAACAGTCCCGATGTTGGCCACTACTTGGACCTTATGCTCTCATACACCTCGTTATTTGGAAAGACCGTCACCTATTGACCTTATTCCTCCGATGGACCTTTTTCTGTCGACCATTGTCTCTTCAAGAACCCTTCCAGTAATTATTCATCCATCCGATGGCCAGTCTTTCTCTCTTTCAGAAACTGTCTTTTCACAGACCTTTGTCCTCCTGGAGACTGTCCATTAGAAAGATCCTCCATTGTCGAACTTTGTCCTTTCAAGGTCCAATACTTATCAACCTTTGTCTTTTAATGACCCGTCATTGTCGACCTCGTCCTTCCAAGGACCTCTATTTATCAATCTTCCTTTGCTCTTCTTACAAACGCAGGTCCAAGAATGATAATATTTGAGAACTGGAACAACATCGCGAGACTTGATAAGTTATCAACACTCCACCCTTATGCTTTTAGCAATCTATATCTCTGTCACCAAGTTTTAAAAATACGACTTGTTAGGGACACTTGAAGAGGCCGAATGTAATCTCTAACCCTAATGGGTTAGGACCGGGTTACTTGGAAGTTAAATCACCCTCCTATATAAAGAGGTAGTGTCTCTTATACATAATCTCACATATATAATACACAACTACCTTTCTCTATCCAATCTTTCTTATCCTTTTATTGACTTAAGCATCGAAGAGTTTATCAACAGGAGACCATTAAGATTCAATCTTGCAGACTTTCAATCATCCATTGTGGTCTAGATCATCGTGGCCACCCACCCTAAACACGGTGCAAATTCGACTTCGACAACTAGTTTTCTAAACATCAATTACATGTTTCCTTCTTTAGTTGCATATTTTTCACGTTTGCGGTAGGAATAAAATTCTTAATCTTTGCAATTAAAAGTAAAACGTCTTGCTACCAGAACATGACTGTGTCCCCATATGCAAATTAGACATGACTAAGTATAATTCCAAAAAAAAAATGATATCATCCAAGTTTGTACACCATCCTCTCTACATTGGAGCTAGGATTTTAGGTGTCTTGCGATTCATTTGTAAAGTAATTCGCATACTTTTGCATATTATTAGCGAGATCGGGGACATACTCACTAAGAAATATTATATTTGATATTCATAACAATATTATATTTCAACTATACCACACTACTCATGTTTTTATAAATAACTCGTGATTACTGTGTGCTAGTCAACCAATTCACCTATATTGTGATAGACCAGTAGGATTTCGAATACTCAAGCAGAAATATAGAATCAGTTCTTCAGATTATTTGCAATGTCTCATATTGTATAGTTTTGTTCGGGAAATTTTTTGTCTTCCGCGTCACTTTTGAATTGGGTATCTCCCGGTGCGGGTTGACACTAACATTTCTATAAAGTTGATATTTAGCCTTTAAAAAAAAATGAGTTACCACCAAAATCTCTAATGATCGTCACCACCTTAATTTATTATACGTTCCTCTGTACCACTAAGGTGTTCAAAAAACTGGAATATATAGAATAGTGTTATGAGAAACAGTTTTTTTTTTTTTTTTTAAAAAAAAAAAACTATGAGAAACAAAAGTTGCTATAAGCTTCATCCCGCTTATCCATATTATATACTCTCTTCGTCCCATAATTATTGTCCAGTTTGGTTTTTCACTTTTAGTACAATTTAAACTAAAAATAAAAACTCAAACAGGACAATAATTATGGGACGGAGGGAATATTCCTTAAGTAACACGCATCGTTGCCACTTGTGAGCGAGTTAATAAACCCAGATTATGATGGTTTGAATAATAAATAAGTTAATTGATATAGAGTGTTAATTTATACTTTTCAAAATGGGGAAAACATGGTATACAAACGCATATATATAATAAATAATTCATCCAAGCATATCTATAACTTGTGCTTTCACTGAAATTTTCGGTACATTGTGAAAAATTATGTAAAACGAAACTCGAAATTTCTTAATTTGAATTTTGCAAGAGTTTTAATTACATAAAACTGATGAAGGCATTTTGCTTAATTATAATAAACACAAGAAGCAAATAACCCGTAATAAAGATGATCTGATCACTTGTATTAATCATGAGATATATACTGATAATAATCTAGTAAAATACTTTTCGATTTTCAGAAGAATATTATGGAGAAAGAGAAGGTCGTAGAATTAATTTCTTTTAGCCGTCAGGGCCTAGTCATGATTCTCAAAAGTTTCGTGGTTAAATGCTTTGGCCTTTTGGTCCAAACATTTTTAACACGCATCTTTATCAACTACTATCAAATCTTACAATTTATTTTTGTCAAAAGTATTACAGAAAAAAAACACTCACTCACAGTATGATAAGTAAACGTCAATGGAGTACTTGGTTACAATTACATGCATATCAATGGCGTACCAAAATATTTGCTAAAATATGATTCATAAATGAACTAAAATTTTAAAATTGTCTAGGTGAATCATTCTTGCTAAAACCACATCAAATTGTCCAATACAAATATCGCTCCAGTATTATTAAGAAATGGAGAGGCTAAGAACTTTCCAAGCCCAGTGTGCCACCTTTGGACCCAAAATGATTGTGGTCTGTAGGTTCAAGGTTTGGTAGTATACTTTATCCTATGCTGTTTACAACTCCTCTATGTGTTACTGGGTCTTAAAATCCACATTATCAGGCCTTTTCTTCAAGGCCAGCCAGCTTCTGATCCCTCTGAAATAAATAATGAAAAGTACATAGTATCAGGCTATCAGCTTGATGTGGACTCCCAGAAAGAAATCTACCTAGAATTTCAGATTACTCAAAATAATGATTTTGGACAAAATATGTAGTATATCTCAAAAATTAAAAATTTATCTCGTTCTTAAAACTAATAATGAATTCACATTTAGTATTACCATCTTTTTCTCTTACCTGTACGATTCATGATGATGCGTCCAAAACAAAGATCTAAAACCTAAAGCAAAAGCAGGGCGAACAGCGAACCTGCCTTTGTGGCCTTTCATCATCTCCTGCCCACAAACACAAACATGAAGCATGAGGCCCAATTTTCTGCGAGTATTTGGCCCAAAGTTAGCCATTAGGCTATTTTATGTGTCTCTCCATCTTCATATATTTTTAGAATCTTTGGTTTTGAAAACAAAAGATTGGAACGGGAAGGTTCGTTCGTTTCCTTAATCATAGGTCGAATATCATAAATATTGAACAACTTTAAATCTTTTGGTTAAATAATTCATTTATAAAAAAAGTCTTTGATTCTGTAATTAGTCATTATTTCTGACAGTGAACATTATATTATATGTGTTAAAAAAAAAGAAAGAATGAGAGGTATATGAATACTTGTATAGTAATCTTCATTTCATTTTCAATTTAACAAAAAAAAAAAAAGGACAAAGAGAATAGTAAAAGAAATTCCAAATTATGAGTAGCGACGATGCATTCATCAAAAAGGGTACATCCATTTCCCATCTGACCGATTTCAGAATCAATAATTGCTTGGTTTGTTTGACGGTTGGGTCGCGAAGATGGTGCCTTGCTTGACCGACAAGTCCAATGCACATCACACAATTGCGATACAGACAGAGTGGCGGTTAGGAACGTTGGGTTGGTTCGTGCACAAAAAAAAAATCAAATGTCAAATATTCACTCCATTCTAGCGCGGATATTCGAAAAAATAAAATAAAATTCAAAATTAGACAATTATTTTGAGATATAAAAATTAATAATTTATTATTTTTCAGCTACTTGGATCTCAGTTTCTATTGACATGACGTTTTAAATAATAAGTGGAATACGGGTGGTTGTTTTTGTGTTTCTGAGACGATCAGACAAGTTTTGGCTACTTCTATTAGTTTGTGTATGATAAAACGCTAGTCCTTAAGTAAATGGATGGATAGGTACGAAGCACTCATGCAAAATCAGCTTAATACACCAAAGTTTTCTTTCCTTTTTTTTTTTTTGTTTGAAAGAGAAAAGACGTGACCAGACCCTAACGATCCGGGTATACGATCCGGCCGGGTCGACCGACGGATTAATCGGAGCAAAGCTCCAAAACCGTGACAAGTAAAAAAAAAAAAAAAAACTCATTTGTTTTGTTATGATTTTGGAACACATGTATTTTGGAGCCGCAAGCCCCGGGTTAGACCGGATTTTACCGCCGGTCAGTGGACATAATTTTTTTCTTTTCCTATTCAGAAGTTCTTGGATCTCAATTGGTTCTTTCCCGGTTCGAGATCTATGTCCCGCCATCGAGTTCGTCTTCAATTTGCTTTAAAAATGAGATTCTAAAATTAAAGAATTGAGAGAATTTTTGTTTGAAAATTGCTTGCAATGATGAAATGTGAAAGGTAAAATGATCAAGTTGTTGCGGCAAAGGATCTAAGTAATAGCGGCAAAAACACTCCTGCCAAATAATTAATCTGCTGCAAAATTCGCTTCCCCTCATATATAACTCAGTTGTACTTCCCAATCTTGCAACATTAGCTCAATCATGCTCCGAATGATCCCATCGTATGCAGTTACCCATCATCGTACAGAAAGCAAATGGAATCGACTATATCAAGAAAAATACTTTAGTTATATATTTGTCAACATAGAATAAGACTGACCTAATCGAAAAAATCTTCAATTACATACATTTTATAGTTCAAATTACCAATCAAAAAATAAATTAATATTTGTTGGATTTCATCTACTGTATGTTTCTTTGACTCTTGTAGAATTAATATTCTCCTCTCAATTGTACGAGCCAGCCCGTTGTACAGTTATTTTCTCGATCGAACCATTGTCTCCCGGTTGGATTTAGTTTTGCCATTAATGGACAAAAGAAAAAGACGCGAAACACCAGTATTTGAATTTGGAAGGAGAGCGTGAGGGAGACCCAGCCTCTAACTAATGTATTATTTCCTTCATCTCAAAATTATTGCTCGGTTTATATATTCATTTTTAGTACAAATTAAATTATAAATGAAAACTCAAATTGAACAATAATTATGGGACGGAGAGAGTATCTAAATTTGGAGGGAGAGCCTGAGGGGAAGGAATATGCTTAAAAAGAAAAAAAGCTTAATGAACTAAAATGAAACCAAAAAAAAAAAAAAAAAAAAAACCGTGCACTAAATAAAAAACTAAAATGAGATCCACTTTGACATTAATGAAACATAAAAATTAAGTGGAATCAAATGGTGGTTGGAAATTTGGAATATGTTTGTATCGGTACTCTCACTCCCAATCCCAATTCATACGTGTTGATTTGTTATGGACATTTGCCTCATTCGGTGTTAAATTATTATTTTTTATTTTCATTGTTTGAAAATAATTATTTAATTTTAATTTTTAATATTTGAATATGTTGAAATTATTGTCTAATTTAATTTTTCATTTACAATAAAAATTCAACTAAAACTAAAAATTCAAACTGAACAATAATTTTGACACATAAAAAGTACATTTTGTACTATTAGAAAGAAGTAAAAACCCAAATTGGAGACGGGTGCGTATCATCAGTTCAAAACGGAGAGAGTTAATCTGCCTCTTCTACAGCAGCTAAACAAACGTTTTCACCAAAAACCAGATAAAAACCCAAACGCATGCATGATGCATTCATTCAGCACTATTTAAACCCGCCTCCCGTTTCATCAATCTTCTACAAATCACCAGTTTCAGGCTTCTTCCTACCACTCAAAATCGTCGCAGAAAAAAAACAAAAAAATATGGGGGAAGAACATTCATCCAGGGAATTCTCCGGCGGTGATATTCATGTTGTTATGTTCCCATTTTTCGCCTTTGGTCACATCAGCCCATTTGTCCAATTAACCAAGAAACTCTCCTCTCATGGTGTTAAAATCTCTTTCTTCTCAGCTTCCGGTAACGTCAACCGCATCGAATCGATGCTTAATCCAAATCCCACCACCCAAATCATCCCTCTGACTCTCCCGCCGGTGGAGGGTCTTCCCCCGGGACTCGAAAGCACCGCAGATCTTTCCCCTTCTCAGGCGGAGCTCCTTAAGGTGGCTCTTGACCTCATGCAGCCCCAGATCAAGGCAATCTTATCAGAGCTCAAACCCCATTTCGTGGTTTTCGATTTTGCTCAAGAATGGCTCCCTCCTTTAGCTTCTGAATTGGGCATCAAAACGGTGTTTTACTCTGTTTTCGTTGCTCTGTCCACCGCTTACCTCACCTCTCCGGCGAGGATTCCCGACGAATCACCCAAAAGGTATCCGACCCTCGAAGAATTGTTAAAACCTCCGCCTGGATTCCCCAATACCTCCATCACTTCGGTGAAAACTTTCGAAGCTCGAGATTTTCTGTATTTGTACAAGAGCTTCCATGGCGGCGCCACCGTGTACGACCGTGTCCTCAGGGGACTGACGGGCTGTGACGTCATCCTTGCGAAGACGTGTAATGAAATGGAAGGCCCATATGTTGACTTCGTAAAGAAACAGTTCAACAAGCCGGTTCTTCTAGTGGGTCCTGGAGTTCCGGATCCCCGGCCCGAGCCTCTGGAGGAGAAATGGGCTAATTGGCTGGCGAAATTCGAGCCCAAATCTGTCATATACTGTTCATTCGGGAGTGAAACGTTTCTGAGTGATGCCCAGATGAAGGAACTGCTTCTTGGGTTGGATCTCACCGGTCTTCCTTTCTTCGTCGTCTTGAATTTTCCGGCCAACGTGAACGTATCGGAAGAGCTAAACAGAGTCCTTCCGGATGGGTTTTTGGAGAAGGTGAAGGATAAGGCCGTGATTCACACTGGTTGGGTCCAACAACAGCAGATTCTGGCCCACGAGAGTGTGGGCTGTTACGTTTTCCATGCAGGCTTTAGCTCGGTGATTGAGGCCATCGTGAATGATTGCCAGTTGGTGTTGTTGCCCATTAGAGGGGATCAGTTACTGAACTCTAAGCTGGTTTGTTGTGATCTGAAAGCTGGGGTGGAGGTTAATAGGCGAGATGAAGATGGGTATTTTGACAAAGACGACATAAAGAAGGGTGTTGAAAATGTGATGAAGGACATTGACAAAGAACCAGCCCAATCCATTCGGACTAATCATTCAAAATGGAAGGAGTTTCTTCAGAATTCTGATATCCAGAAGAAATTCATAGATGATTTGGTGAAGGAGCTGAGACAAATTGTCAAAGTGTGATGATGTGCAATTTGTGTTTTTGTTTTGTGTTTTTTTGTTGTTGTTTTTGTAATCTGCAACTTTTTTTCCTTTTTTTTTTTTCTGGCCTCCAGGTTTTGGCTAATGATGTGAACATTAATTAGTAATATTAGTTTGTTGGGTCATGCTCGAGTGACATTTCCTGGTTAAAACATTAGTAGTACGGAGTTTTTGTTTGTTGGTTGATCGTGCTTGAGTAACATTTCCAGCTTCATGATTGTGAGATTGTAAGTTGTTTTATGTATATTTCCTACAAATCAAACAAAATATACATAAAACAACTCTCATCAACTATTACACAAATAATCTGTAATTATCTGATCCCCATTAGTCTTTGCTACGTTACTATATATGGCTGAAGTAGCAACATCACCCAAGATTGAATTCTGAAATTTAAACAGTAAGTTATGAGATTAAACTCTTTGGATCACACAAATATATGATATATATTTAATGGGTACATTCTCTGTCTAAGTTCCTAGATTGAGAATCTGATCCTCAAGATGACACTATTTGAGGTTTGTAAACTACAATTGGGCTTCTGGCAACATGAATGCCATCATTCCATTCAAGTGAAGCAGATAAAACACGTTCTATATTTTCTCCACTAATTGTAATCACAAAGGGTATCTCTTCATTTAGAGCCTTAAACTCGAGCCTTTTCGGCACGACAGTCACTTTGCACCCTGACTGATAACAGTTGGTTTTAGCCTGGTATATCGATTTCGCTGCACCAACATTTTTAGCCCTCCTCTTGAATTCGAACTTGAATTTCCCGACATTGTTGGATTCAATTGTAGCAGCCATTGAAGGGTAATTCAGATCCTTTGCTTCAAATGAACCTGGCTTGTAATCATTACAGGAAATATTAAAGCCAGAGCCGAGGTTCATGCTGCACAACAATTTGTGGTATTCTTCTTTAGTTGTTTCGTACACAATCCCTGGATTTGCAGCTTTTATTGGGTTAAGATGCCCTGCTCCATAAGAGAACTCATTGTCTCCATACTTCGATACAGATATTTTCATGCGAGAAGCATCAGCTACAAAAGCAAAAGTGAACAAACTTCCATTAGTTCTCTTTCAGTTCTATGGTAATTAAGAAACGAATTGTACCACAACATTGGTTTTTTTTTTTCGAATTTTTGTTTTGGCAAATTATATAAAAATTTACATATATACTTCGCCAATAATTATTATTAATTACCTGTAGTCATCAAAGCAGATTTTATAGCAGAAGCAGACCAATCGAGATGCATCGATTTTACATAAGCAGCTGCACCAGTAACATGAGGACAAGACATAGAAGTTCCTGACAATATACTGTAAGATACACGCCTTTTGTCGATGTCAGAATCATTTGGGTCTGAAGGAGGAGTTTCAAGTGAAAATGCAGCTAAGATTTCAACTCCCGGAGCAATTATATCTGGCTGTACGAACACAAGAATAAATCAAAATCTTTGAACTCTTATAGAATGTAACAAAACACGGGTCATTAAATTAATTGAATATTATTTTCTTGTACCTTCAAAATATCTGGAATTATTGCATTAGGCCCTCTTGAAGAAAATGTAGCCACTATAGGAGTATCCAAATTTTTCACTTCTCCACTTTTCAATATGTTCATTGTAGGGTTCCTAAATGGTAATATGCAATAAATATATAATTAGCTACTTCCATTTCAAATTAATGTTTTTTTTTTTGGACGGAAAAAAAATGAACTAAACACAATACAAGGAGTGGTTACTTAGTTGATTTGTAATAGCTCGTTGCCAAATCAAACACTTGGCTGTCTAGGATTACTGAAGCATATGGAGAAACACTTGAGACATTTAATGTACGTCCTGGGGATATAAATCCAATAGCTCCAACTTCATAAGCATAATGATCAGCAAAAGGATCATCACAAAGTATAATCTTCCCCTTCACCAACTTAGGATCTAAACAATTTTTCTGGCAGGACCTAAATTACAAATAAAAGAAACGAATAAAAATAGAGAAAATTATTTTATTTATCTTTCTACTATATTCAATCATTGAGAGAAATATTTAAAAAATCAAATACCATAAGTTGAAATATATACCTGGCCGATTCAACTTCACATCCAGGTGCAACAGCACCATATACAACTGGAAATTGGGTTCCATTCAGCTTAAAAGAATTGACAGAATAACCCTGCCAAAAAAAAAAAAAAATCAATCATAAAACTTGTTTTAGATAGTGAATGAATGAACTGTTTTAAAAGTGTTACGGAAAATCTTTTGTCAGTATGGTTATTTTACCTCCAAAATCTTTCCATTTCCAAGCACAACTTTTGTAAAGATTTTGCGATCAGTAGTACTTGCAGCCACACCAAACAACCACGGCGCAACGCTCGGAGTTTGGCCTGGTTCAGGGCCACCGTTTCCGGCTGCTTGTAAAGTGAGGATACCTTTCTCCGCTGCGTGAAAACCACCGATCGCCACCCCGTCAATGTCAAGACTTAGAGGATAATCTGGTCCAAGAGAGAGCGACAGAATGTCGACCCCGTCAGCGATTGCATCGTCAAATGCGGCCATTATGTCCATTTCAGAACAACCAATTTCACTGCAAACTTTATATGCTGCAATCCTAGCTGAAGGAGCCCCTCCTCTAGCAACTCCTCCAGCAATTCCATAAAAACTTGTATTTTTGACAACGTTTCCTGCTGCTGTTGAGGCAGTGTGTGATCCATGGCCTTCTGTATCTCTACATGATTCCTCTGGATAGGTTCTTGCTCCGATGATCTTCCTGTTGGGAGATTAATATAACCTATGTGTTAATATATATATTTGACTCACTAACAGTGTGATTTGCAGACTATTGCAGTGGGCGTGGGTTTACCATCTCTGATGGGTTCCCGGCGTTACCAAAAATATATATATATATACATTTGACTCTGTACTGTCATATGGATCCTTAACATACATGTTGTAATCAGTATGATAAATAAATGTAAAATGATATAAAGACTTACTTGTTACAAGTGAAATTAGGTCCACCTTTACATTCACCCTTCCATTTCTTAGGTATAGGGCCAAAACCATCATCCTTAAAACTTGGGTTTTCTGGCCAGATTCCAGTATCAAGAATTCCTATGATAACTTCACCCTCACCGTTAAGATTGCGTTGTACATTTTGAGGAAAACCAATGAAATCCCATGACCTCGTTGTACGGATATGAAAAATTTTATTTGGGAATATTGATACCACAGCTTCATCACCTGTAATAATCAGCTGGTATATAATCAAACAAATTTATGGTATCTTCAGTAATAATCTACTTTTACCTGATTAAAGTAGCTACCATAAGGAGCCCTGAGAGCTTCTAAGCAAATATTTTTCTACCAAAGTTAAACTCTTTGTAAATTAATTAAATTGTTATGCGTTTTATAATTATGCAAAAAATAAAAGCAAAGTTTTCAGATACAGAAATTCTATTTAATATAGGCATTAATTAGATATTAAATCCAAATTGTTCAAATTCATCCTTCATTTATATGCTTACAAAACTACTGAAATTTTATTCTTAAAACTGCTCAAATGTGATTAGTGTAATTAAATTGAAAAATCAACATATCAATCCAAATACTAATAAATATCTTCCAAAAACGAAGAACACAAGATCTCCAAAATTCAGTTATATAAATTAATAGTATCAACCGTGTAAAAATTAATCTAATCAACGACAATAACTCACAATATATCATTTTTTTTACTAATCTTGAAAACAGCGGAAGGACTCTTACACTAATACACAATTATGACGGTCTGTAGCTCTATGGTAATTAATGTTGCTCCATGTAATTTTCTAATGACAAATCTTTATGACATGCATATATGAAATAAAAAATTCGTACGAAAAATTAATTTATGAAACTGACGTGATAATTTTGCAGCTTCTTTTTCTGTTAGACGAGCAGCGAATCCATTCAAACTCCGAGTGTAGCTTCTGATAAGAGATTCCCTATTAAAGCTTCAGAAGAGAAGGACATGGGTCAATATATGTGGTTCATAAAATAAAATTAAAAAGAGTTAATAAAACATAATTAAATTGGGCTAATCTACCTGCTACCAGTCACTTGTTGAAGCAAGCTCAAATGGTGTGTCTCAGGTGAATAATTTGGATTTGAAGGTAGGGCTCCCATATAAACTATATAAACCTATTGTTAAGAGGGAAAAAAGTTTGTAAAATTAGTAGATGATTTAAAATTTATAAATCGTAAAAATTTATGTATGTGTTTTTTATTTATTCATACAAAAGATGGACAAATGAATTCAGATTACCTTCCTCTCCTCATTTGCAACTGATATAGACCCTCCCAAGGTGCAAACACAGATGGCAAACAGTGTAAGAGAATGCCAAAAAGACGAGCTCATTTTAGCCATCACTAAATTATCAAAATTGTGATGTCTATGTTGCAAGCTTATGCTCACTTTTTATAGTAAAAATGGTAGTACTGTATTACTGTCTCCATACAGTGGGGGGTCAAACTTGCCAAATTGGCATGTGTAACAATTGTCTTCCGTTTAAGTTAATTTTAACAATAGCAATTAAATTTCATTGATTTTGCGCCTGGTTATAGAGATCATGGTAATCTCTATTTGAAATTTGAGAGGTGTTAGATTATACATCGGCCATGGCTATTCCCAGGAGCCCAAACAAATGCTCACGTATATGGTAAATTAACTTCATACAGGCTTTAGTAGTGGTGGGAAAGAAAAAAGACTTCGGGCCCAATTGAACTGAATGCAGTTATACCAACGCAATATGCAGTATTAAAAAAAAAAAAAAACAACCTGGTTATGAAAAACGATTTACTCTTCCGGAAGTTGCTCAAACTCAGGTTTTGAAACGATCAGAAAGAACAATTCTTATTGGCACAACTTTAGTTATTAGCTGTTTCAATATAAGTATCTACATGATTATAAGAATGTCTTTTCCAACAGTATCCTCAAAGATACGGGTTAGAAAGTCTTCCTAGTAGCACATAGCCAAGTTCAACTTCCTATATATGCAATTTGTACTATGAAGTATGAATATCAGAATGTAACAGCTACAGCTAATAACTAAAATCCGTCTCTTATTCAATCAGCAACGGATGCGCTCCATCATTCAAGGGCAACGTCCCTGTTGAAAAGGGGAGGACATGGCAAGCAATGGGCGATCTAGAATGTTAGATTGCAATGATGCAATGGCAAATCCAGTTGACTGTGGAACTCCATTTGATGGATTCGAGAGTGTACTGCATACAGGAGGAAACACATTAAACAAAGTAACGAATACATTCAAATATGAACTGGAGACAAAGATGCAGCTGAAAGCAAAACTTATTCATTCTATTTGAGCTCATAAGCAACCTGAATGATAATGATAAGGAAGACTCCACAGGTGTCGAGATTCTGTGGTCTTCATGAGGTAGGAGGGACCAAAAAACTGAGGCGGAGAAGGAGGCATTTGATTGGCACAATTCTTCAAATGAAAAAAGACCAGAATAACAATTCTTCCTATATATCCTCGTTCTTTTACTTAAAAAAATACAATTTCAGTAGAACCAGAAATGTGTCATGTACCTGATTTCTTGGAGTCATCTTGACAACCTGGGTAAACCAGCATATCCTGCAGGTCATCATGTCTTGCGTTATCATCAGTAGACATCACAGGTATCTTGTATGAAACTTAAGAGTACCTACTATACTCACCTCCTTTTCGCATTGAGTCTTATGCACCAATTCTCCAGGAAATAAATCTGCACAAATATCAAATACAATATCATTTGAAAAGATCCATTGAAGAAAAAGGCGAGTCCAGTTCCACTGAAGCTCCCTTGTGCAGGTCCAGGCAAAAGGTAGCCCCCAAAAGGCTAGAAACAAAACTAGCATAGAAAAATAAAGGCGATAAAACAGAAAAGGTAAAATGGAAAAGAAAACTCAAGTTCAAACAAAATTAACATTTAAATTTCCAGCTTCTATGCATATATGGTTACAGCAGAAGAGAGAATTAGAATTCTGCAATGATCATCTGGCTAAATAAACAAATAAGAAACAACAATAGATGATTCTATGTAACGAAACCAAGATCTGTTATTGTTTATCATAATTCAAATTAAAGGGCAAATATCCTAAAAGAAGTCTATCACAACTAGTAGGTACCAAACTGTTAAAGATCACAATAGATGCAAACTTCCAATTAAAAAGAATGTGACTATCATAATTATGAAAGCCTTACCAAAGCTTGAAACACTGGGGTTCACAGCCAAACTCAATCCAAGAAAACAATCATCATTTTGAGAGCCAAAGTCCCAGAGGTTCAATTCAAGATTTGGACTTGAACCTGAAGGAAACAGAATTCATTTCAAAAAAGAACACACACACAAAAAAAAAAGTATCCTGAAGATATCAAGAAGGAACCCGTATACTAACCAAAGTTGCTTAGAGTTAGCTGAAGCGGATCTGCAGGTGAATGAGGTATCCACAGATCAACCTGTACAGTATCCATGTTAGGAAACCGTCATGTCTTAAAGGTAACGCACTACTATAATGACTAAAAGACATACATGAAAAAATGGATGTTGTAAGCATTGATCTGCTGTAGGCCTTTTTGTTGGATCCCATGAAAGAAGTTGCTGCATAAACAGAGGCATTCAACACTAAGGACATTATACAAGAAAAATAGATGGAATGATCCAAACTCAGAAAGATTGATCAAGTAGCTACCTTAATCAAGTCCACAGCTTTTGGACTTGCATTGCGAAAAATCTCAGAAAGATTGACTGGCATAACCTAAACCCAAAAATGGAAAAGCAAAAAGAAATAAAGAAAAGAAAGAGAAAAAAAAATTAGCATGCAACCATGATAAGATGAGGAGGAATGATGAGAATACATTTAAAGTTGTTCAAGTAGTATATACCTCAAAATAACTAATTTCAACCAAATTCGAAATGTTCCTTGCTTCAGGAAAGACACTCCAATCAGGTCTACCAAGAATACAGCAGATCTTGTATAGCTGATCTATTTCACTGGTCATACCAAACAGAAATTCCCAGAATAGTTTATCAGTTACAAATTTTCAAGTAAATTAGTTGAAAGATAAACTATAACTAAATAAGAATCAATACAGTAATGATGAAACTTATTATCCAATAAATTCAGGTAAGGTTAAAACTTAAAAGAAGCTATAAAATCACCTTTCACCAGGGAAGATTGGAGCAGAAGTGAAAAGTTCTGCAAATATAGCACCAATTGCCCACAAATCTGTGTAGTTTGGTCCTTGTTAGACGATGAACAAAATCACAAGGCAGAAGAAGCAGCATAACCTATTTGGTCTATTAGGAAAAACTAACAAGTTCAATCTTGACACAACCAGACATGAAGTACAACAAAAATAACAACAGCCTAAACTTTATAGCAGATAGCATAAATTAGAGATCAAAATCTTAGATAACTGCACAACACTCAAAGTAGCATAAAATGTAGTTCACTAAATCAATAACTCCAAACTTCATCAAAATGGGGATCCAGGGACAATAAAATTTTCTCAAACTAGTCCAATATAAAATGCATTAGAAACACTTTTACATAAAAGCTGAAGAGGCGACAAGAGCAATTTTGAGCATTTAGTATACTTCAGAAGCGTGGGATGAAGTTTGCAAAGTTGTAACTCACCAATAGCAGGAGTGTAGAATGAAGATTGCAACAACACTTCAGGCGCCCGGTACCTAAGCAAAACATGTAAGTTCTCATCACGATGAGGCTACATGACCAAATGAATAAGGATAGCATTCAGACTGAGCGGAGAATTGCCCACCATCGAGTAGAGACATAATCAGTATATGGAGGCTGGGATGCCACCTCTCTAGCCAATCCGAAGTCAGCGATTTTTATGGTATCCCCCGTCACCAACAAATTTTCTGCAGACAAACATTTTGGATTAGTTAACTTTGCACTCATGAGGCCCCAACAGATTAAATCAGCTGCAAGGGAGGGGGAAAAAGGCAGCAAGACAAGTATTCAAGAATAAGTACCAGGTTTTAAGTCTCGATGGAAGTATCCATTTCTATGCATATAACTAAGTCCTTGCAACACCTGACGCATCAAGTTTCGAATCTCTTCCTCTGAAAATGGCATTTGCCTTTCTCTCATTATTTGATACAGGTTGTGTTCCTGAACACATTAAACAAATAAAAAACCTAGAAAAATATGTTCCGGATAAAAAAAAGCACAAGAATACCAAACAATATAGACAGAACAGACACTAGGAAGAGTTAAGTCCTAAAAATGTTAAACAAATTTTTGTCAACACCAGTTCACATCTCTTTATAGCTAAATCTTTATAGCTAAAGGGGCAAGAAGGAATAAGCTCCGAAGAAGTATAAACCTGTCCAGTATTCAAAACTGAACAATTTTCTGGTCAAGAAATAGACCAAACACACAACTAGCCAACCTAATAAAATGAGAAAATGGAAGCTTGGAATGAATTGAATTCACTTGGTTTATTCTTTCTGGAAGATAGAGACAAAAAACCTCATGATGAAATCAACCTTAAATGTGGAATTTGAATAGATCAATTTAAGAATAACTCTAAAATGCCAGATTGGAAGTCATATTTGGTGGTGCATGGTAACTAATATTTAAAGCGAGTACCACATGTGCAGAGAGAGTTTTTTCATTAAGATAAGATTACTTAAGGACACAAATGGTACAAACGAAAGAAATAGCGCATAAAAATAAGTCATCATACCATGAATTCAAATATAAAAAACAGCTCATTATTTTCGCGAACTATCTCCTTCAACTTGATGATCTTTGGATGATTCAATTTACGGAGAGACTACACAGATAAAACAAATTTGTTAGCTCGAGCAGTTAGCTATACAAAATATGAGAATCAAAATTGTTAACCCAATAGGGGGTAAAGATCTAAAAACTGCATAACTTGCCTTAACTTCTCGTAGACTTATGCACTCTCCCCAGTCATAGAACTTCCGTTTCATCTTTTTGACAGCAACCTGCATATCCAAGACCGAAATTCCACAATAATTAGCTGTAGACAAAAGCAATTTCCACGATTAAAATAGATAGACAAATATGTCTCCTTACAATCTCCCAAGTTTCCTTGTTGATGGCCTTATATACACTTCCACAAGTTCCATCACCAAGCTCTTCCAAAATTTTGTACCTGAAATTATATTTGTCAAGAGCGTGCAACAATCAGCTAAAAGTAATTAACAAGAATTGTAGTCATCCAAATAAAATGTGACTGATGATTCACCTTTCCATTTATCTTTACAAGAAATTAGAAAGCAATTTCTGCTTAATTGACTCGCAACAGCGAACAAGAGGTTTCTACACTGTCACAACAGTGTTTCTGGCTTGCTTGTAGGCATATGTTACTGTATATATACTGCATATAGTAGAATATCACACTACAGACCCAGTTCTCAATGTACGAGTGATTAAAGATCAACCAGAGAATTATCAACATGCTTGACTGCAGCCTCTACAAGCTGCAACGGGAAGCTATCATCTAAAGGCAGCCACAGTTCTCCCGGATACCCCCACAAATACTTCTGGAAGGTAGACCGAGTCAACAAGATCTCAAATGTCCTGCCAAAAAGCAGAGAAAAAAACATCCAATAAGAATCAACAAAACAAAATACCATTACACTAATTTGGCAGAAAGCAGAAAGCTTGCTATGTTGCGCAGAAAATCAACCCAAAAAAAGGGAAAAAGGGTGAAGTTACTGACACTTCAAATTTGAGTTTTTGAGCCTTACGTGACAGGTAATTAAAAGAAAATACAGAAATAAACTGCAAAGAGTTCGCTCCCAATTTGGTCAGGAAGAAATAAGATGTTCTGACCTTCATTGCAAGGGAAACCTAATCTTCTTAGAGACACTAGGGAAAAATTTCCAATATTCTTTCCCAAACGCACATTAAAATAAACCAAACACAAAGAACAAAAGCAAATCCTGTCTCAATCCTTTTCCGACGCAGGATTGAAATGATACCAAAATCCAGTAAATATATTCCACCATATGGTTCAGAGATTCAAGAATCAAGAAAGGAGAAACCAACAAAGAGATTCAGAATATACAAGAGGTAAAAGAGGAAAAAGTTATCTGTTTCTGAGAATTCAAATTTCAAAATCGTATGCTACAACCAATTAGACACTACAAAATTACGAATAGCAAACAGAGAAAATCGTCAGATTGAGCACTCCAATAAATGGACTCCTGAAAACATCCAAAGACCAAACCGGAACCGGCAGAAAAACCAATACAGTTCAATTCAACTCACAGGTATGAATTTTAAAATCTCTTTCAAAGAACAAATTAATTCAGAAAATTGAAGAAGAAAACTAAAACGACAATGGGAAAGCCAGATAGAAAAACGGAAGACTCTAGCACATACAGAAAATTCTTGTAAAAACTAAAAAGCAGTGTCTCATAAAAAAAGAAAAAAATACAGAAGAACAGCGAACATAATGCAGCTGAAAATCACTATAACAAAAATTTGGATTAGAATACTAGATTACACACAATTTTCAAGCCCCAAATTTCAATGATCATACTCTAAAAAGAAAAAGAAAAAAAAAGAACAGAACAAATTCGAAACAAACATGACTCACCTTTGAGGCTCAGAAAATAAAAAAAAAAAAAAAAAAAAAAGATCCACGGAGAATGAGAGAATATACGATGGTGATGAAGAGAAGATAATCGGAATTCACAGTGCAAGAAGGAAGCGACGGCAACAGTTTAGTGAGAGAAAGTGGGAGAAGAAGAAGAAGTAGAGAGAGAAAATAGGAATGCTTGCAATGAAGGCATATAACAGTAAAATCCGCAGAAGAAGCGAAGGAGAAGAAACCAAAGAGTTTTTTTTTTTATTATTCTTTTTTCAATACAGGGAAAAAAAAGGAAGAGAAGGGAGAAGAAAGAGCTACAGGGAAAATCTATATATACTATACTAAGCCAAATACCACAGAGAAAACTAAAGGCATGGAGTTTAATTTTATATGACATTTTCTTAATTTGTTAGATTTAAAAATACACAAAACAAAATAATAAAACAAAAAAAAGCAATTAAAATAATTTTTTTAAAAAAACAAAATAATAAAAACCAAACCCTTATTTTCACGAACCAAACTCTAACACAGATATTGATTGGAGAGAGTATCAAATCCTAACAAATTTTAGAGAGATCTGCATAAACCTTATCACCAGTGAATATAAAACGTCATTTAAAAAAAACAAATTCCTGTAAATCCAGAGGTAATCGTGTTTAAAACTGAAGTCATTACATATTTTATAAAAATACAAAATTTATGTAAAAATGTCTAAATGTGTATGTCTTCCCCGTCCATTGGACAGGTATGTGGGAAAAGCTTCAGGATATTGTTATTTTATTTTTTCAATTTTTTTCCTGTTAAAATAATTACTAAAAATATTGCTAAAAATATTTTATTGGCTGTATATTAAAATAATGAATATATATATGCTTGGTCTTGGTGGTGGGGAAACCGCGGTGTGGTCCCCTCACTGTGTGAACAATGTTTTATCGTTTTTTAAGATTTTTGATTGGGCCCTTAGCGTGCTGTTCTTTATTAGTAATAATCTTTGCCAGCCCATGGTTAGCCTTTAAAAAAATAAATAAAAATGCAAATGATTTTGCCTTTTCTTTTGATCTTTCCCTATTAAAAGAGCAATTATATAGATATTGAAAATTTTATAGTGAATTTAGATAGTGACAAATGAAAAGACAAATGTACTACACTTATCAAATATGTTTAGTTATTAATTAAAGGTAAAAATATAATTTCACAGAAAAAAACTTTAACAGAAAAATGACAAAAAACTAAGAGTCAATAATAATTGACATCAGTCACTATGTTATGTCACTATTTTTATTCACTATATATATCATTTTCCTTGTTAGATTTGGATACATGATTTTTTCGTTTTATAAACTGTGTTTTGTTTACAAGTATATTTACCATAGCATACATGATGTCAGTAAAGATTTTTCAAACGATAAGTAGTACTCCCTCCGTCCCATAATTATTGTCCAGTTTGGATTTTCATTTTTAGTTCAAATTGTATTTAAAGTGAAATCTCAAACTGGACAATAATTTTGGGACAGAGGGAGTAATTATTAAGACTAGAAGAATACGAAGGAAAGTATTAGTATAGAGACGTTGCTTTTTTTTCCTTGTTCTTTTTTGTAAGATGAAATATATTGCTTCATAAGTGACAAAATCCGTTGTGAGGAGAATTTACAAATGAGATCTCTAGTCCTATCACTATGCAAGATTTTTTTCGAGTCATTCAATGAAATCATTAATTGCAACAATTCAAAATAAGAAAAGAAAACAAAAGAAACGATACTTAATTGAATAGTAAAGAGTCATCACCACTTTTTCTAAACACGTAACGAATTTAAATAGATATAACTGGTAATTGTGGAGAGGCCTTTGATTTCCGGGAAAAGGGCTACAAGCATATGAGTGGTGTGTGTTGTGGTATTATTAATTATTTAAGATTTTTAATTAATGAAAAGAAAAGAAAAACTTTACTTTTGTTAATCATACAAAAAGAAAAATGCCCAAACAAAGTTTTAAAGGTTGACCATGAATTCAACTCTTTTACCAGATCATCTATGAATTTCTTCTGAATACCAGTATTCTGAAGAAACTCCTTCCAGTTTTTCTGATTCTTCCCAATAGATTCGGCCGGTGCTTTATTAGTTTACCAAAATACCCATCTTCATCCCGCGTATTTACCTCAATCCCAACCTCCAGATCACAACAGGACCAGCTTAGAGTTCAACAACTGGTCGCCTCTAATCGGCAACATCACCAATTGGCAAATGGCAATCATTCACGACAGCCTCAATCACCGAACTAAAGCCCGCATGTAAAGTGTAATAGCCCACACTATCGTGGGCCAGAATCTGCTGTTATTGGACCCAACCAGTGTGAATCACGGCCTTATCCTTAACCTTCCCCAAAATCACTTAGCAGACATTTCATCAATTTCATTAGGGACCGAAATGACAGAACAACGTAAGGTTTCCTGGAGAATAGAACTCACGGTACTGATGATGAGACGGCGACAGTTGGAGACAAAGGGATGCAAAGTGCATCATTTAACAGTAAAGCCCGCAGAGGAAGCGAAAAGAATTTTTCATACTGTTGAAAGATTCAGGCTATGGGAGTTGTTACCTACTTTTTCAGCACTGGGGACGGGAAATACTACTCATACGCACCTCATTAAACAAAATAAAAGCATTCATGACAATCATGCACTACAAACAAGATAAAACCTATGACATTTGTACACCAGAAGAGCACAATTCTGTTCTGAACTCCAGAACTTCACTTTAAGTCTTTAACATACAGAAATGAGAACAGCTAGAAAACATATTACGGCTCCACGACGATCTTTCCAGTAGCATGACCATCAATACTCCTTGCCCAAGCATCTTCAGCCTTGCTCAGAGGATGCCTCGAGTCAATCACAGTTTTCAACTTCCCTTCTTGAACCAACTTAAGAACAAGTTCCAGGTTCTCACGTTTTGGAATCAGGAACAAAGGCACAATTAGCTTCTTCGCAAATGTCAGCTTCTTAAACGCATATGACAAGAAGGAACTTGGTGGTGGAGTAAGATCTATGACCTTGCCATTTGCACTCAAATTGGGCTCGAAAGTTGACCAGGGAATACCAGTTGTACAATGAATCACTGCATCGTATTTTATACCAGATGGACTCTTAAGAGCAGCCCCTTCTGCTGTCTTGTAATCAATAACCTCATCAGCCCCCAAGCTTTTCACCAGATCAATGTTCCGAGCTCCACAAGTTGCTGTCACATGTGCATTTCCTAGTTTAGCCAATTGAACTGCATAATGACCCACGCCTCCAGAAGCAGCAGTAACAAGAATGTTTTTCTGTGGACCGCTACCATCAACCTTCACACCAGCAGGCTGGGCAAGAGCTTGAAGTGCAGTAAGCGCAGCTACAGGGAGAGATGCTCCATCAGCAGCTGATACTTCAGGTGGCCTTGCAGCAGTTAAGCTCTCCTTAGCAACAGCATACTCGGCAAGCCCGCCACCACCCTGCCATTTTTATCAAAATAGCTGGTGATATTTGGAAAGAAATGAATTCAGTTTGATTAAAATGGTTAGGTGGTTAGAACTATAGCAGCTGTGTCATCACTTGAGAACAATAGGACTCACACCAACATAATCAAAAGAAAAAAAAAGAGCATCTCCAAAGACACTATTGAATAATTCGAACAAAACTTGATTTCGTGCATACATATATCCAGCTTCAGTTATGACAATATAATGTCACATTGAATAATTCAAACAAAACTTGATTTCATGCATACATATATCCACCTTCAGTTATGACAATATAAGGTGATAAGAATAACACTTACCAAACCAAGAAACGCCACTACTTTATCACCAACTTTGAAATCTTTCACTCCACGTCCAACTTCCACAACCTCTCCTGCGGCATCAGTAGCTGTACAGGCCACCCATAACCAAAGGAGGCAAAACAAATTTGTCAGATAGATTACATAAAATAATCTCAGAAAACACCATTTTTGGAGTGGAAAATTATGTTCAACAGGAAACCAACTCAATCATATTTCAGCAGTTGTCATTACCATCACTATTATCACATCATTTCTTTCTGCATTAGCATGATAACACATAATGTTGACAGTTGACACCATTGGTCAGGAAATCAGTTAACCTATTATCACTTTTGCAGACAACAAGCCAATTTACGCATGTCGAAAATTAAAAACATGGGACATACCACTATCATACTAAATGTGACGGAAATAACAATCTGAATTTTGCACACAAGCGCCAGCGTATAATATGTAAGAAAGTCAAGCAAACACATTCAGGAGTGCTCCATACAAAGTAACAAGTTAAGCAACTTATCCCAAGCTATACCCTCAGCTCTGCAAATTTGACATCAAAACAGAGACATTTTCAGTCAAGAGTTTCAGAGATAGTTCAGGCACCAATGTCCACTATCAACTTCTAAGTGATGCTTCATTTTCATCAAGACCAGGCTCACAAAAAGTACTAAACACTCAAAACAACAATCAACTTCACCCAAGGACCATAAGCAAAATTTGAATTCACAACAAAAGTAGCCCTAACATAGCCCGTGTAGACCATAAGAAAGTTTACCACTCCCCACAAATACCAGCGATAAGAGGAAAATAAGAAGTATGGAACTAGAAATACTTGTGATGAGAGAAAAAGTAAAAACTACGACTGTAGTTCAACTCACTAGGAATAAAAGGAAACTTTCCAGGCAGGAAAGGTCGAAGCATTCCTTTCTGTATTTTCCAATCAACCGGATTCAAACTCGTAGCCTCCAACTTGAGCAACATCTCACCTTTACCAGGAGAGGGAATGGGAACTTCAACATGCTACATTAAAGCAAAATGATGTTACTTAAACCCGATCCTACAATCAGTCAATATAGCTTCAGCCGGCCAGAATCACAGATACAATTAAAGGAAACGAAAAAAATAAAAAACGATCAAATTCATGCATACAATCAACTACTAAAACTTGAAATGGGAAGGGCTGATCTACAGCAGAACATGCAAACTAAACTTGAAAAACTTTGGCTTCAAATGAATAGAAAAGTGAAAACAATTGCAGCATACACAGAGATTATATAGCAAATATAGAATTCAGTATACCTACATGATGTTAAACCTAAATCCACAAAGACCAACTAACCTTCAGAAAGATACAAAATCATCAAGTAAAGTAGTACGGATTCGTCACCGATGCTCACCATCTGATATTCTAATTAGAGACTAATCTTGTAAGAGAACTAATTAACTAATCAAGAAAAGAATTCTAAGCTACAGAACACGAAAACACAAACAAGAAGGGAACCCAAATTCGCACTTGGGGAAATTGACACCAAATCCAGGGAGCAGGCCAACTTGAAATACAGATTGGCAAGTAAAATTCATCATTACAACTCTAAACCATTCAAAACCCCTCTGATAGAATTTCCTCTATTATATACTAAAAGAAATTAACAACGGAAATACTAGCAGAGAAAAAAAAAAAGATGAAGCAAAACAAGAATTATAGTAGCACAAAACAAAAAGGGAGGAAGGAGAAAAGTAAGATTTTTACCTTCAAACCATCAACTCCGCCTCCATAAGAAGAGTACTGAACAGCCTTCATAAGTCTATCCGCCATAGCCACAAAATTCTCCTCTGAAAAATGTCAAAAGTTACCCCTAACTTAGAACAAATGATAGTGAAAAAATTTTTTGCTATCTGAAATCGAGAACAAAAGGACGCAATCAAGCACTATGTCTCTTACTTTTACGATCAGAAATCAGAGAAGTTCGAGGAAGTGTTCCAAACGGTGCCGCGATATACAGACTGCAAATATCTGCTGATTCAGGAAAAGGGGTAAACTTAAGTGACGTAAACAACGTACCGTTGTTAACTGATAGAGATGGATTTATTGGAGTAACCGTCATGGAATCGATTTAATTAGATTTTTGGTCCTTCTTTTTACTACCAAATGATTTTTGCGTCCCCCACATTTTTCAAATGCATCCCAATGGGTTTTCTGATTTCTAATACTGCACTTTTAGTCATTCCCAATTTTCTCTTTAGGAAAAAAAATACCCATTTTTGTTTAATTTTTCTTGTTTTAGTAGCTCTCTATTAAACGCATAAGAGAATGATTACTCGTATCGTTCCAGCATTCTGTAAGAAAGTTTTGAATTAATGTAAGAAATAACCATTTATTAATTCGAAAGAAGCACATATATAAAAACTCAATTTCACAATAGTTCTATTCTAGATTTTGCTACTATTTACATTTAATTATGATAATAAAACAAATACTCCCCGCATCTCGAAATCATTGTTCAGTTTGCAAATATTACGAGAGTATTTACAAGAGTATAATCAAACATTACAACGTCTAGCACACTAATGTGAGTCATTTGCACATATCTTTTTCCCACTCGCAAAGTTCCACACACTATAGAGCACAGCCAAAACAAACAATTCATCTAACTTTGGGGTTCCACAATGATCTTCCCAGTAGCATGCCCATCCATACTCTTTTCCCAAGCATCTTCAGCCTTGCTCAACGGATGCGTCGAATCGATCACGGTTTTCAGCTTTCCTTCTTTCACCAACTTCACAAGAAGTTCCAGGTTCTCACGTTTGGGAGTCATGACCAACGGCACCAACTGCTTCTTCGAAAATGTCAATTTTTTCACAGCAAATGTCAAGAAGGAGCTGGCTCCAGGGCTGAGATCTATGACCTTGCCGTTTGCGCTCAGATTGGGCTCGAAAGTCGACCAGGGGATACCCATTGCACATTGAATCACTGCATCGTATTTCTTACCAGACGGGCTCTTAAGCGTGGCTCCTTCTGTTGTCTTGTAATCAATAACCTCCTCTGCACCCAAGCTTTTCACCAAATCGATGTTCCGAGCTCCACATGTGGCGGTCACATGGGCATTTCCCAGCTTAGCCAGCTGAACTGCATAGTGACCCACACCTCCGGATGCAGCAGTGACAAGGATGTTCTTTTGTGGACAAGTACCATCAAGATTGACACCAGCAGACTCAGTAACAGCTTGAAGGGCAGTAAGCCCGGCTATAGGAAGAGATGCTCCATCGGCAGCAGATACTTCGGGTGGCCTCGCCACAGTCAGGTTCTCCTTAACAACAGCATACTCAGCAAATCCACCAGCACCCTGCCACATTAAATCAAAGTATCCAGGAAATAGGAAAGAAATAAAGTCAGAAACGGATACATTTGTCTAGCTAGACGTATAGTAGCACTCGATAGTTAAGAGGAAAAACATGTGGACACAACACTGAAGTCAAAACCAGAAATTTAACTGTGCAAATCTACAGAAATGTATACTTCAAGAAATGGAAAGAAAATGCAATGATGGAAGAGAAAGAACAAACATATTGACCATATCGAACATGCCTATTTTACTCACATCACCAAGCTTTTTTGTAACTGTAACATTTGTCCCTGAGTTGCAAGATAGGCTACAATGACAAGAGATGTTGTTAGGTGATCCGAGTCCACATGTTTGAGCCACTGCATCAATCTATTATAAATATTATGTCCATTACTCATTAGTGGTCCAACCATTTTCAGGTGCAGCAAATACAGGAGTTTTTCTGAACCAAGTTGCCTTGAAGGATTGAACTACTGCAAGATATGATACCCTATTGCTTTCTGATCTCTTTCTTTGGTAACTCGAAATCTGCTAAATTTTTCCTCCATTTCTATCTGGCTTCAAGAGTTGCTGACTTTCTTTTCTAAGTTCATATCCCCTCTTTTTGTGTCTTTCATTGATTTCATGTCATGTTATTAAAGAAACATAATGAAGAAGATTTTAAAAAATGCTCAACTTAATGGAATACGATGACTCTTTAATAGATCAACCATGTAAATCATTAGATGTTTAAAAGAACAGCCCAACAACAAAAATTAAACCTCGAGGAACCGAAAATGTACTCCTCCACAGAAGCTGACAATACAAAGGATGTTTTAGGCACATTGGATAACAGGAAGAGAGCATTATTTCATGCATAGACATTTCTGCTCACAAGCATCAGTTGTGATAGTAGAAGGGTCCGGGACGACATGTGCGATGGAAAATATAAAACAACAAGATTGACACTTACCAACCCCAGACTAGCCACGACTCTGTCACCAGCTTTGAAATCTTTCACCCCATTTCCAACTTCCACAACCTCTCCAGAAACGTCACTTCCTGTTCCACGCACCAAACCAAAGGAGTCAAGAAGCTACCTCAAACAAATTAAACAAATTAAGAGATCACAACAATCACCATTTTTGAATTTAAGTTTTTTTTTTCTTCAAGTGGCATTCAACTGAGAGCTAACTCAACAAGAATATTACAGCATTTGTCATTATCATTGTTAGTTTTACATAACTGATTAACACTGAACTCGTAATCACTGTCAAGAAATCAGCTCATTATCAGATTCGAAGGCACCATCCCCATTTACTCATATTCACAGTGCTATCTTGACAGATTCAAAAGTGGCGCAAACCACCAGTATACTACGTATGATGGAGCTAACTATCCAGTAAGCCCACATAAGTTAGCCAGCCATTCCTACCGTCTAATAAGTCAAGTCAGTCCTGCTAACACATCAGGAGAGATTAGCAACTTATCTCGAGCTAAACATAAAGGCTCTGGGAAATTTGCCGTGAAAACCAACATTGTCAACAAATATTTACTTAGTCAGAAACCTAAAATGAGGGGGATCAGTCAAGATTTTCAGCAGGTTCAAGCACAGAAGTTTGCTCTCGAGTTCCAAACCATGCATATTGTGTTTCATAAAGACAGGATCTGAATAAATTGAAAACTAACAGAAACTTACAACAACTACTAACTTCATCTGAGGACTAATGGCAAAAGTAGAATCAACAACTAAAGTAACATACTAACATAACCAAAGTAGGGCATAAGAAAGTTTAAAACTCACCCAAAACGAAAAGTGATAAGAGAGACTTATGAATTAATTGAATGATCTATGATACAAGGTAAGTTAAACCTATGGATGCTGTTCAACTCACCAGGAATATGAGGAAACTTGCCAGGCAGGAATGGTCGAAGCATGCCTTTCTGTATTTTCCAATCAGCTGGATTCAAACTAGTGGCCTCCAACTTGAGCAAGATCTCACCTTTACCAGGGGAAGGAATTGGAATTTCAACATGCTACAATGAAAGCCAAAAGTTGTTAATCAGTAATATAACCCAATTAACTCCTAAACAATCAGTCCACAACATTTCAGCCAGCAAACACACCGATTAGTTTACAAGAGAGACCACGTCGAAATTCTCTTCACAAACCAGTGTAGCCTTGAACTTGGAAGGGCATTTTTATTTTTTTAATAATTTCAGTTTTACTAGAAAACAGCAAATGAAACAATCTTACAAACACATACAGTGTGAAAATCATTCTCATCTTTGAATCATCAAACGGAAAGCAACCTAACATAACACGGTAATGAGTGAACGCCATTTTAGCAAAAATCCATCCTATTCATAAAGTCAACGGGGCACATACGAAGAAAAGAAGGCGGGTAAAAAATAGCGGGAATGAACAGATAGAAAAAAAAAAAGAAGAGAAAACAGAAATATTACCTTCAAACCGTCTACCCCGCCACCATAAGAATCGTACTGAACAGCCTTCATCAGTCTATCCGCCATAGCCACCAAAATGTTGCTCAAGAATTTATCGCTGAGAGGAAATTAATCGTTTATTAATGGCGGTTGTGTGGGAAGAAACAATTCAGCAGGGAAAAAGATATTGTAAGGAGTAAGGACCGACAAACATTTATCATATAATATTGAAAATACCATCATCACTTTTTTTATTTGGCGTTTGACTTCGTAAAAATGCCGTCACAATAAACTTCTCTTCTGGGAACTTTGAATATTGGAGATTTGGTTTTTCTTCCTCATTACAAATAAGTCAATCATTTTGGGACTAGAGAATTATATTTTTTAAGCAAGACTTTTACAAATTTAAACACTCTATTGTATAGAATACTCTAATCATAAAACTCCAATTCATGAAGATCATCATTTATTACATCCAGACTAGATCAGTCTTTCCCATATATACGACAGCTAACCTCTTTTTTATCTATGGCTCCACGACGATCTTCCCAGTAGCATGGCCATCGATACTCCTTCCCCAAGCATCCCCTACCTTGCTCAAAGGATGTTTCGAATCAATCACAGTTTTCAGCTTTCCTTCATTCACCAACTTAACGAGAAGTTCCAGGTCCTTACGTTTCACCGATGCAAACATTGGCACCATCATCTTCTTTGCAAACGTCAGTTTCTTCACAGCATATGACAAGAAGGTAGTCGGTGGTGGAGTGAGATCTATGACCTTCCCATTTGCACTCAAGTTGGGCTCGAAAGTCGACCAGGGGATCCCCGATGTGCAATGAACCACTGCATCATATTTTCTATCAGACGGACTCTTTAAAGCGGCTCCTTCTGGCGTCTTGTAATCAATTACCTCATCTGCCCCCAGGCTTTTCACGAAATCAATGTTCCGAGCTCCACAAGTGGCGGTTACATGTGCATTTCCCAGCTTAGCTAATTGGACTGCGTAATGACCCACACCTCCAGATGCAGCCGTGACAAGAATATTTTTCTGGGGACCAGTACCATCAAGATTGATACCAGCAACCTGAGTAACAGCTTGAAGGGCAGTAACCCCAGCAATAGGGAGAGATGCTCCATCAGCAGCTGATACTTCCGGCGGCCTTGCCGCAGTCAAGTTCTCCTTAGCAACAGTATACTCCGCAAACCCACCACCACCTTGCTGTGATTTGAAAATCAAAGTAATTCAGGAAAGTTGATAACAGAAGAAATTAAAAATCGTCCTGTAATCTAGAAGTATAGCACTGCTAGTAACTTGAAGAAGCACACAGAGAAACATGAAAGAAAAGAGAAGAAGAAAATTACACAAAGAAATGCAAAAGACACTGGTGGAAAACAAAGTGGAGGAAGGACAGAATAGTAGAATGTATTGAACATTACTCCTCTGTAAGATGGCTTACAGCAGTAAGGCTGCTGCCATGCGATCTGAATAGCAGGAACAACTAGAACATTAGGCTTAATGACCAACTATTTCCCCAGGCAAGCATATGAGGGGGGTCTTTCGTGAACCAAGCTGCATCGTTCCATACCAAGATATGCTAACCTAATCATTTCATGCAAATCGCTTTATGTGATCCCTTAACTGAAGCTTTCCAATATTTCCCTGTATACCTCAGACTCTTGCTAAGTTTCTGTTCTGTCTTTTGTTTCTTTAATGGCTTTGTTTCACCACATCATTTTTAAAAAACAATATAAAGAAAGTTTTTAAAAAAGGTTCAACTCGATGGAAACAGTGACTTTTTAAGAGATCAACCTTGTAAATCGTTTGGACATCTAAAACAACTGTCCAAGAACTAATTAAATCACTTCTTCGAATCCAAAGGGATGAAAACTTCTCACCCTTCCATAGAAGTTGACAGCATAAAGTTCCATAGACGCATTGAATAAGAATGATAGAAACTTAACTGTCATGCGTAGACATTTCTGCTCACCAGCAGCTTCAGCATTGATAGAAGGGACTAAGGGAAGAAGCAGAGACCCTTACCAAAGTAAGATATGCCACGACTTTGTCACCAGCTTTGAAATCTTTCACTCCATGTCCAACTTCCACAACCTCTCCTGCAACATCAGTGGCTGTTCCACCCATCCAAAACCAAAGGAATCAAAAAGCTTTGTTAAACAAAGTAAAAGATTCAACAAAACCATTTTTCGGAATTTACGATAATGTTCACTAATTCAAAGATGCTTCAGCAGCAGTCATAAGTATCGATTATTATTGTCTTATTTTCCTCATAAAGAACGGCCGAGCACAACGGGCACTAAAAATGTCATCAGCGATTGGGAAATCAGCCAATTATGCAGGCACCACACGAATTCATGCATATAGACATACAACGATAAAGATAGGCTATGAAACTGTTCAGACTGCCAGTATACTAAATATGCTGGAAATAACAGTCAGGTTACGCCAGATAAGCTATCCAACATTGCTTCTTTTTTATAATTGAAGACAGTGATGCAAATATGTGTGGAGATTTTAGTCCCTGCGAAAAATAAGAAAGGACAAGCTAGGAACTTATCTAGAGCTAAATCTCAAACTCCGTAAAATTTCCACGACAATTCACATTTGCTACCAAAATTCAATTAATCAGAGAGCAAAGAACAGGGGTTTAGTCAAGAGCTTTTGACCAAGTTGAAACACTGATATCTGTTCTCAAGTTCCAAGTTATGCATTCCATAACGAAACGGATAAGCAAAAAACTGCTAGTAAACCATAACTTAAAACAATTATCAACTTCACCCGAGGACTAAAAGTTAAGAGTCAACAACAACCAAAGTAGTAACCTACCAAAACCCATTAGGCCAATAACTTTCACACTCACTCCAAAAAGCATAACAATCAGATAAAATTAATAATTAACTAACGGAATTAGACAAAAATGTGATGAGTGGAAAGTTAAAAACTACAACTGCCGTTCAACTCACTTGGAATATGAGGAAACTTTTTCGGTAGGAACGGTCGCATCATGCCTTTCTGAATTTTCCAATCAACTGGATTTACACTCGCTGCCTCCAACTTGAGCAAGATCTCACCATTACCAGGAGAAGGGATAGGAACCTCAACAGGCTACATTAATTAAAACAAGTTACTATTCCAATTTACCCAAAAGAAATCAATTCACCACCCATACGTTAAACAGACTCAATTCTTCTTATAGTGATCAAATCCCTGAAATAATTCTTATCTTTGAAGCATCAAAATTCATACGAAATCAGCCACTCAGAGAGCAGGGAAAACTTGGATAATTCAGCAAACAGGTTTGCATATCTATAAAAATCATAATTACAACACTAGCAAAATTGGCAACACAAAAAGCACCGTCCTGAAGGAAATAGGGAAAGTTAGAAGTACCTTCAAACCATCAACTCCACCACCATAAGAAGCGTACTGAACAGCCTTCATAAGTCTATCCGCCATAGCCACCAAATGCTCCTCTGAAGTCTGAAGTATGCTAAGTAATCCCAAAGGCTGGAAATGATGAAATTTGGTTTTGTGTCCAAGAGAGAGCAAAAGAATTTAAAGAACGCAGTTCAAAGAGGTAGCAAATGGTAAAACGGAGCAGCAAAATTCGAAGAATTTAAGGGTGCAAGTATTTCAATTCCAAACGGGGCCGCAAATGTGGAATAAAAAAATCTGATTTGAGAAAGGGCTCCACCGACATTCAATCTTTATAGGGACACCGAGATATGATTATTCTCGTTATTATTAGTATTAAGGATTTTCATTGTGCTCGATGGCGGTCGTTAAGGCTTTTTATACGGATTTAGGACAATTATCTGTCTAATCAAAAATTCAAAATCCAATCTGAATAACGATTTTATTACCGAAGTAACAAACAGTTCGTTATTAATACGGAGAATCCTTACCTCTCATTTTGTCGGTATGTTTGTGTACTCTCAAAAATTCTAGATAATTAAGATTTGATGGGGTCCATACTAATCAAAAGTCAAAACCTTCTAAATAGTTTGATAATACATGCGTAAGATTGATCTTGGGGAATGAAATAGTATGATCGCTCATTGCTCTATCGCGTGATCAGCTCCGATCTCGACAAATTGAAAAGTTTATAAACTTGTTACTTGTGTATCATTAGCCTTAATGCATTCTCTTGTACTTTTCACCGCTCTAAAATGTCGGTGACGTCATTATGTTATAATAAATTAATTTAAATATTTATAATAATATAATACTTCAAAAACTATGAAATTTAGTTAAAAATTGAGTATTATGTTAAATTTTTAAGTCATTTTACTCGTAATATAGACTATGAGCGTCATAACCTATATTTAAGAACATCAAAATAAAACCCTACCCATTTTCCTCCCCAGCCGCCGCCCCCTCCTTTTTTTCCCCTTCTCTTTTCTTTCTTTCTCTTCTCCATTTCGGAGCCTTCTGATTTCATCTTTCTTTTTCTCCTTTTCTCCTTTTTTTATACCTAATCTCAATTAATTCAAGTCTTCAAACTTCATCTATTTCTTTATCTTCATTTTCTATTGAATAAGAATTTTCTTTTTTCTTATTTTATTTTTGTGTTGAAGTAGGTTGAGATAAGAGAAATAAAGATATTTTGAATTAGAAAAAGATTAGAATGATACAAACACGTCATGGAAGTTTCGGAATTGAATATGTTTCCAGAAATTGTGTGAGATTTTTTGAGAATTGGTATAAAATTGGAATTAGATATTACCCGTACGATGTGCGGGTATAAAAATTCAGGTTTATTCGATCATGTTATAATGATTTTCATATTAAATTTCATCATTTCAACCCTCACCTCTTTTCGAAAAATAAAAACTTCTATTGAAGAACCAAATTAATCAGAGTCGATATTAACGTTTTGTATCTATACAAAAACATGCCAATATCTAAGCAAACATTTTGTGTCTATACAAAAATACCAATATCTAAGCAAAAGTCTAATACAACTTGATCAATTGAGTATTCAATATCAATGAAAAAACACTTCTCTATTATAGAGTAAGTGTTTTGAAAAAATAAAATAAAATTGTGCGGCACATGATATTGATTAAATTTCTAATCTTTAACTATTTATCTTTTAACTATTTATTCATTTTATAAATTTTACAGAATTTTTTAATATAAGACTGATGTTGATTTTTTTTTTGGCAAATATAGTAAGTGATCTCGAGTTAAGATGACATATACTAAACCGGAAAAGTTATTCACGATTCTCATTCTGTATTAAATACAAACTTTTAATTAAATTTCATAGAATATTTGTAGGGATTTTGATTAGATAATCAACGCATTACCCAAAATATCGTATAATCATCATTTGCAAAATTCAAAATTCAAAACGGTAATATAAATTTATTCGTTCATTGGCAAAAGGTCAAAGATAAAAAGCATACATGAGTTATCAATAGTAGTTTTTTTTTTTTTTCTCATTATCTTATTTTCTGGCAACATTCAAAACCCAAAAAGCACGAAAATACAACAAACTCCAAAGTAATTTTCAAAGGAATCATAACACCAACGTTTATTAAATCATCCATTGTATATGGAAAAATGCATCCATGATTAGGAATACCAACCTCTATTAAATCATATATTTTATAAGAAAAAATGTATCCATGATTTGGAATATATTTTAATTCTAGACATATGATCGCATATATTGTCCAGTGGTTCAATCACCAATAGATAAAAGCAAAGTGAGAAAATTTTCAGTACATCAAACTAATTAATTTATTTTGATAAAAATCAATATCACGAAACTAAATTGAACACCCCCAAATAGGCACTTAAAAGAGTAGGAGCAATATTATGACAAACCTTATTAGTCGACATTCCAGAGTAGATAAATCGGTGAGCACTTCTTCCCCATTATCAAGGTGAATGATCCAACTTTGGTTGATATTTGATAATTAATTCTGTACAGGGAAAAAAATCAATTAGTTTTTAAAGAGACACGATGGAGTCAAACGTGAAGAAAAACGTAGTATTGAATCCCAAAATTATTTTGTATAAACTGTGATGTAAATAATGTAAATGGGTGTTTATTTTTCAAGCCACCAAGATTACTACTTGAAGCCACCACTTTTAAATTTGGACCATTTTACCCTTATTATTTTTTCAAATCAAATAACTTGACTAAAATAACTCGAATAATAAATTATTCATAAATTTAATGACCTAAAAATCAGATTAACTAACTACAAAAAAAAACTAAAATTTTAAAAAATTTAAAAAAATTTGAAAAAAAAAACCGGCCGACCAGGCGGTCCACCCGTCCCGGTTTAACCGGGGACGCACAAGGAACGCGTCCTCTTGTTCGCCCGAACGCGTTCATTGCGCGTCCTGGGTTAACTCGGGACGTGCAATGAGCGCGTTCAGACGAACAAGAGGACGCGTTCCTTGCGCGTCCCCGGTTAACCCGGGACGGGTGAACCGCCCGGTCGGCCGGGTTTTTTTTTTAATTTTCAATTTTTTTAATTTTTAAAATTTTAGATTTTTTTTTTGTAATTAGTTAATCTAGTTTTTAGGTTATTAAATTTATAAATTTATTATTTGAGTTACATTAAGTATCACCAATCTTTGTTTTACAAAAAATAGTTAATCTATTTGCACATATTTATCACAATTTTTGTAGTACAATTATAATTTTTTACTATAAATGTATAATTATTATTTTAACTAAAAATTATCTTTAAAATAATGCTTGAAGTAAAATTTATATTTTAATATCAATTCAATTAAATTAACTTAACGAATAATCTTGAATTTGTTTTCAAGTAAAAATTAATTACTTATTTATTTTTAAATAAATATAAAATCAAGAGTTTAACCATTAAAGTATAAATATTATTAAATGACAGGGACAAAATGGTCCAAAAATTTTTTTGGTGGCTTTGACTACTAAAGTGGGTGGCTTCAAAAATCCATCCCCTAAATAATAAGCAAAAAACTAATTTCACGTAGGAGGAAGGGAAAAGACGTTTTGGTTACATATAGTTGATGAAGATGGAGTTTAATGATTTGAGACATTTTAGGTATATATTTTTAATATTAGTGATGTTCATTATCATATATAATTTAAGGATTATTTTTTAAAATTTAAATTCATGAACCCAATCCCTTTCTTTTATTTCCTCCATGGTTTTAGCGATCATTACCAAAATTTTTGTCATCAAATACGCATACTTTTTGAATTTTGGATTTGTTTCAATTTAATTTCATTTTACGCATATCAATTTACACCTTATTAGTAAAAAAGGAAATTTGAATGGATAAGTAATCGTTAATAATATTGGATAAGACCGGAGCATGAATTAAATATTTTACATATTATGCATTAAACGTAGGTTTGGGTTTTTTTTATCAGCGTCTATAAATATTTTATAATAGTTTATATATTATGTATTAAACGTAGGTTTAGGTTATAGTACACTGAGTGTATTTTGAGGGGTTTTTGCCATACTTATTTTTATCCGCTTTTAATCAATTCAATAGTAATTTTAAGGATTCTTTTGAGAGGGATTAATTTCGGCGCATTAATGTTGATTAGACCCATCCATTAAATTTGATTATTTTCATTTTTTAATTTTAGGTCATTATGTTTCCGAGATTTTAGGATAATTGTGGTCATTTTGAACTTACAATTTAAATCAATCAATTAATAATAATTGGGGATTATTTATGGAAGGAATCAAATTTGATATGTCCCGTTTTCTATTTTGAACTAAGTAACTTTTAAATGCGATTTGTTAAACTTATAATTATAAGAAATTTTAAGGACTTTAGTATAATTGTACAAAGATATATTTGAGAAATGCATTGGATAATTGCTACATAGGATAAAAATCTTATGTGACACCTTTAGAATTTTTTTTTGGTTTCTCTCTCTGCTTTTTCTCTTAGTATAATATCTATAGAATAGATGGGAATGAAACATTTTGTGTTTTTTTGGGGGAAAGTTGTGAAACCGGAGTCAACCGATTTTCACCGGTTCTCGGTCAAACCGCGATTTTGACCGATTTTTTACTCAAGTGATTTTTTAATAATTCGGACTAGTATGGTGTCCGATTTCCGGTCGAACCGGTCCGACCGGCCGGTCCGATCCGGTTTTAACAACATAGCTTTTCACCGTATTGATATTCGTTAGTTCCTCTGTGACGGGTGTATGAATAATTTGGCTTTTGATCTCGTTTTCTGATGGTTTTAATCAAATATAAGATACGACTTATCTAAGTCAAACTTGTTCATATTGTAATTTTTTCTCCCACAGAATGATAGCCCTGTAATTTTTTTATAGGCAAAAAAAGAAAACGTATTTTTCAGCTACGCTTATACAATATAGAACATTTTATTGTCTGGAATAGTCCAACTAACATCATAATCATAAAAGTAGAATTCATGATCTTTCATTTACAACCAGACTAGCGCCTAAAGTAATTTTGCACACTACAACATACATAGCTCAATCTTTTCTAGATGCATATTGAGAACAGCTAAATCAACTCAACCTTTCGTCTACGGCTCCACAATGATCTTCCCAGTTGCATGGCCATCAATACTCCTTGCCCAAGCATCCTCTGCCTTGCTCAGAGGATGTTTCGAATCGATCACAGTTTTCAGCTTTCCTTCTTTCACCAATTTAACAAGAAGTTCAAGGTTCTCACGTTTCGGATTCATGAACATAGGCACCAATAGCTTCTTCGAAAACGTCAATTTCTTCACAGCATATGACACAAAGGTACTTGGTGGTGGAGTGAGATCTATGACCTTACCATTTGAACTCAAATTGGGTTCGAAAGTCGACCAGGGGATATTTGATGTACAATGAATCACTGCGTCGTACTTTCTACCAGAGGGACTCTTTAGAGCCGCTCCTTCTGGCGTCTTGTAATCAATTACCTCATCTGCCCCCAAGCTTTTCACGAAATCGATGTTCCTAGCTCCACAAGTGGCGGTCACATGTGTGTTTCCCAGCTTAGCCAATTGAACAGCATAATGGCCCACGCCTCCAGAAGCAGCAGTAACAAGAATGTTTTTCTGTGGACCACTGCCATCAAGATTGACACCAGCAACCTCGGTTAGAGCTTGATGGGCTGTAAGCCCAGCAACTGGAAGAGATGCTCCATCCGCAGCTGATACTTCAGGAGGCCTTGCAGCAGTCAAGCTCTCCTTAGCAACAGCATATTCCGCAAACCCACCACCAGAACCCTGCCATTTAAAGCCAAAGTAATTCAGGAAAGTTGATAAGAGACAAACTGGAAAATGCTCAGTTAGTTTTTAGCAGTGCTAGTAACTTACTGAAAACATGAGCCTAATTATAGCAGTACTAGTAACCTAGAAGACAGAATGAAACCAGAAGTTTAGCAGTTACAAGTGACTTAAGGGGATAAACCATCGACACAACAGTGCAGCAGTCAAAAGGAAAAATGAAAACGTAAACAAAAGGAGAAATGGAATACACTTAGGAAATGCAAAAGAAATGGCAATGATAAAAAGAACGTGGAGAGAGGACAGGAGATGAGAAGTACTCCCCCATGGTATACACTGTCAACCTACTCTGCAAGGAAATTCGTGAATTTGTTCCAAGATTGCAAGATGCACTACAGCGATAAGGCTACTGCCACACGAAAAGTCTCACAGAAAAATAATGATAAACCATGTGCAGTAGCCTTAACAACCTAACACTTTCCCCACCCCTGCATATGCAGGAAATTCCATAGACCAAGCTGCCTATACCACTGCAAGCTATGTTAATGTAATCATTTTGGATCTTTTTAGATGACCTCCTTAATTGAAGCTTTCCATTTATTTCCCCATCTATCTTTTGGCTTCAAATTCAAACTCTTGCTAACTTTCTGTTACAATTTTGTCTCCTTGTCATAGTTTCTTTCATGAGTTTAATTCATCATATCATGTTAAAAAAAAATAATAACAGCGAAGATTTCAAAAAGCTTCAACTTGATTGCAAACAGCGACTTTTTAAGGGATCAACCTTCTGTCCCTTGTCTTGTAAAATTTCCATTGACGCATTGAATAAAAATGAAAGGTCCCTAGCTCATGCATAGACTTCTGCTCTCACAAGCAGCTGCAGTATTGACAATAGAAGGGCTGCAGATGGCACCAAATGTGCAGCAGAATACTCGGAACACAAAATAAATGATACTTACCAAACCAAGATATGCCACAACTTTGTCGCCTGCTTTGAAATCTTTCACTCCATGTCCAACTTCCACAACCTCTCCTGCAACATCAGTTGCTGTCCACCCACCCGAAAGCAAAGAAATCAATGCTTTATCAAACAAAGTAAATGAAGATTCAACAAAAACCAGAATTGAGAATAACGTTCATGCTTCGGCAGTCATTTATCATCATTATTATTCTTGTTTTCATTACGCATAAAAGCTTAGCATAATAAGCACTAAACATGGCATCAGTGGTTGGGTTATCAAGCTATTAAAGATTTGCTGGCACCACAGCAATTTGTGTATACACATATTACAACAATCAAGACAGACTACAACATCATTCAGACAGCATTTTTATTACAGCAATTTGTGTATACACATATTACAACAATCAAGACAGACCACGACATGGTTCAGACTGCATTTTTATTTGTTTTTAAGGGGTTGCCCAGGCAGTGAGTAAAGGAAGTCACCCAAACACATGGGTAGACATTAGTCCCCATGAAGTAAGTAGGTAGAAAAAAGAAACTGTTCTCAAGCTCTGGAAAATTGCCAAGACAACTCACATAACAAACGTCTGAGGAGATATTAATCCCTGTGAGACTAGAATGTACAAACGGGGAACTTATCTAAGGCTCTACAAAATTGCAGAGACAACTTGCATTTCAATAAAATTAATTATTCAGACACGCATATTCATTCTCAAATTCGACCTGATGCATTTCGTTAAAAACCGGATCAGAAAAAAAAGAATTGTCCATGAACTAACACTTAAAACAATTATCATCTGAGGACAATCGGCAAAATTAGAGTCAACAACCAAAGCAGTAACATACAAAAATCTATCATGTCAAAATCACCCAAAAAACTAATAATAAGATAAAATTGATAACTAAAGGAGTTTGAAAATATATGATAAGAGAGAAAAGTAAAACTATGAAATATGAATGTCGTTCAACTCACTTGGAATATAAGGAAACTTTTTAGGCAGGAAAGGTCGAATAACGCCTTTCTGTATTTTCCAATCGACGGGATTTATACTCGCTGCCTCCAACTTGAGCAAGATCTCACCATTACTCGGAGAAGGAATAGGAACTTCAACATGCTACATTAAAACAAAAGTGGTTACTATTCGAATTTATGTCAATAACATTTTAGCCAGCCAACACATAGAGACCACATCAAAGATCAAAGACTTTCTTAGTATAGCACCTTAAAAACAACAATTTATACCTTGAAACTGAATTCTAATACAAGACATGCAAACTAAACTGGGCTTGTAAAATTTGCTTAAAAAGCAATATGAAAAATCTTACGCAATAGTACAGATTGCAGAGTGAAGGGGAGCTGTAATTCAAAGCCAAACTAACTCCAAACTATCCAACACATTCAATCAAATGTGGTCACTGGCCTAGGGTTAAAAAGCTTTCATTCGAGAAAGAGGAAGGAAAAGAAGTTCATCCTACCTAATCAATGATACTCCAAGACAAAATCTCACATATAAAACTCAGGCGTAATCACACGGAGAAGAATCTGAATCCACCAACACTTAAAGGCACTTGAAAAAAAAATAAAAGCACCAATTTATTTAATTATTTATGAAGGCACAACTAAACCTAAGCGTGCTGCGAAATCCAAATCATATGAAAGAAAACAGACAAGGGGGCCGATCACCATTCACCAACAACAAGCTCATAGACGCTATTCCATGAAAATCACTCTTTCAAGTTCGAAGCATCAAATGAAAAACAACCTAAATTGATCCTCTGATAAAAGTAATACCTAATCAGCTACACGGGTTGAAATACAAAAGTTACTTAATAACGACAGTAGCAAATTCCCAACCCAAAAAAACTCCCCCGCCAAATGCTTCAGAAATATACCTTCAAACCACCAACTCCGCCACCATAAGAAGCGTACTGAACAGCCTTCATAAGTCTATCCGCCATAGCCACCAAATGATTCTCTGAAGTATGCTTATCCCGGCGCCAGAAATGATGAAATTAGTTCGCTGCTTCAAGGAGAAGAGAACGAAAGGATGCAATCAACAGTATCCAAAATCAGGGATTCTAGCGGAACGAGGAAGTAATGTTCCGATTTTAAATGGCCCGCAATTTGGGAAATGGATTTAAGTATTGTGTTTGCTTGACGACGGTCGTGTCTACAGTTGGAATTTGACCTCTTTGTTTTTCGCCAAAAAGAGTAATAAGTAATAAGTATGAGCAATGATAGAGATAGTGACTAATTATAGTGAAAAAGTATACTGACTAATGAAAAGACAAATATATTATTCTCACTAAATATGTGTATTTATTAATGAAGTATAAAAATGTAATTTTTTAAGGAAAGATAAAATTTTAATGAAAAATAGTAAAAAATTAGGACAAAAAATAAGTTCACATCATTCACTATCTTTTTTTCACTAGATATATCATTTTCCTAATAAGTACAGGACTAATAAAAAAAAAATAGGCAAATTATTATTATTTTTTTTTTTTGCATACTGATTAAAATAAATTTTTTGCATATTGTTTGTCATTGTACTTCCATTCACGTATTGTTGTGTGCTTCCTTTTTGGTCCTATATAATTATCACAGGATCGATGTGTCCTTTTTTTTGTTTCTATGTATGAAAGCATGTGATCGTTAAATATTTGAAATTTCTATTTGCATACTAATGTATCAATTTTTTATTAGATTGTTAAACGAGACCCTAATGAAAGTATAATTTGATGCGTTTGGAATAATTGGAATCATAAGATCTTGCTGTTTTACGACCTCTCAGACATTTTTCCCCCCCCTTGATACTGCTGAAAACTCTATGAACTCGTGCCTCATTAGCCCAACGTTCTAGTTCATTTCTTGGTTTTTTTTACCCATATTGATAATATTTTGCTTTCGAGCAAATTTAAAAAGTAGGAAATCATGAAAAATAATAATAAACCAGCCACGCTAACCTGAAAGGAAGACTTTTTTTTTTTAATAATTGAAAAAAACACCGCTCATTAACATACATAATAAACTCCTATTAAGCTTTATATATACTGTATATATATAAGCTTATGGAGATGAACAGCACAAGCATATTTCTTCTATAATATATTATTACTCTTCCACTCACACATTTACATGGAAGCACTCGAATTCCGCAATAATCCACAGTTCACACCCCCAGCGTAAGTTTTTCATGGCTCCACAACTATCTTCCCAGTAGCATGACCATCCATACTCCTTTGCCAAGCATCTTCAGCTTTGCTCAGAGGGTATTTGGAGTCAATTACAGTCTTCAGTTTCCCTTCTTTTGCACACTTAATCAGAAATTCCATGCCCTCGCGATTTGGCGATGAGAATATCGGTATCAGTTGTTGCTTAGAAAAAGTAAGTTTCTTCACAGCATAGGTCCAGAAGGCCTTTGGTGTGGTATCCAGAGCAATGACCTTTGCCTCAGCCGCCAAGTTGGGTTGGAAAGTCGACCAGGAAATGCCCGATGCACAATTGATCACCGCGTCGTATTTCTTCCCTGATGGACTCTTCAAAGCAGCCCCTTCTGGAGTCTTGTAATCAAGGACCTCATCTGCCCCTAAGCTCTTCACCAACTCGACATTTCGAGCTCCACAGGTGGCCGTGACGTGATTGTTCCCGAGTTTTGCCAACTGAACAGCATAATGACCCACACCACCTGATGCGGCAGTGACTAGAACGTTCTTCTGAGGGCCACAGCCATCAAGTTTGACATCAGCGGTAGTAAGAGCTTTATGTGCTGTTAGCCCAGCGACAGGGAGGCATGCCCCTTCAGCAGCTGATACTTCAGAGGGCCTAGCAGCTGTGAAGTTCTCCTTAGTGACGACATACTCAGCTAACCCGCCACCACTCTGCCATTAATCATCAACTCAGTTAAGAAAGAGTTCAAAGAAATTGAATTCAGAACAAACAAAAAATTGATTGCAAGTTGATGTAGTAATGAGTAACTAAGGCAAAGGATATGACAGAAATGATGACATATTCCTTTGTGACATTGTTTACTGAACAAAGAAACCTTTGCAAGGAAGAAGAATAAATCAGAACAAATTCAAACACAAACTACTGCAGGTGAAGCCTATCTCCAAGCATATATGAATAACTTGTCTTTTTTGTTTGGGGACAATATCATTTTATACCATGTACATTTTCACGACAATTTTCCTTTTGGCCATGTCATTCCTCCTGCCTTTGTGCCTTATTTCTTTGTCAAATTATTTGAAAACAACAAGGTAGAGAAGATTCTGAAATGGCATCAGGAAGTTCCCTTTAGGAGGGCAACAGTTAATTCTCAGGAGGCTGCTTTTAAGGTGATATGAAACCATTTCTTCAAACATCAATGAATAAAAACTTCCTAACACTACAAAAAAATTCGCAAGGGATGTAAAATTAGGTAGTCTAGAGAGTGGGGAAACAATGAAATAAACATAACATGACAGTGGTTAAGATGAGTGGCTTATTTCCAGCAAGTTTAATGAAATCCTTTCTTTCAAAAAACGATGAGATGTGAACTGCAAAACGACGAAAGATTACTGAAGAAAAACTTACGAAATTAGGACGATAGCCCACAACTTTGTCACCAACTTTGAAATCTTTTACTCCAGGTCCAACTTCCACAACCTCTCCCGCAATATCAGTTGCTGTTCCATCCAAAGTTTCCAAACCACAGTTAACAGAGAAACAGAGCTTAGTTAAGCAACTTAACTAAAGTGAAAGAAAGGCTATATCTGACAAGAATCTGAAATAATCTCAACCATGAATTTTTGTATAGCTATTGTTATTATTACTGTTGTGGTTGTTGTTACAACCGTTTCCAAATCTTCAATTTGGATAGCGTTAAAGTCCTAAATTTGTAACCACAGGTTAGGAAAATACGTAAACACATAGCAGGTAAATGTCGCCAATTAACAAATACGCGTAAGGAATCCAAGCATCTCAGGACGAACATTGCAGACCAATAACAACAATCCAGATAGCCCACGTAAGCTAGCATTCAATTTCATTATTATCATTACAAGGACTAAAGGAAGTTGTGGGGCACATAATATTCTTCGGGGTTTTAGAAGGAAGGCATTTAGTCGATAGGTTGAAATGGAATCGACTCTTCCAACAATGACAAAACCATTCTTTAATAAAACAGAAGTGTGAAGGAAATGGTAAACTTCATATTCCATGTATAAGTAAAGCGTGGTCACCCAAAGTATACAACAATACCGTAATTGAAGAATCTAAAAAAAATTTCGAATATCATTCAACTCACCAGGAATGTGAGGGTACTTGCGAGGAAAGAAAGGAATGCCTCCTTGTTGTATTTTCCAGTCGATGGGGTTTAAACTTGTCGCTTCCATCTTGAGCAATACCTCAAATTTATCAGGTGTTGGGACTGGAACTTCAACATGCTGCAATGAACAGAATGGTAAGGAATCATAGAAGAGTTCATCACCAATCAAGTTTCAGTTTTCAATTGAATAATTAATTGTTGCTTGGATCTTCCACCATGGGTCCACATAACAACAAAACTCACCAATCAAACAGTGAGTGCATAAAACTCAAAATTCCACAACGTGCATTTTAAGAAAAGGCGAACCACATCACTTGTTAATTTTAGCAAACAGCTACGGGTCAATAAAACAGAGATTTCAAAAACCGGAAACATGTAGTAGTTAACATGTCGAGAAATCTGAAAACGCGAAAATATTTTGGAAATTACCACAGCAAATTCATGGAAGGGTTGATTTTTAACTTTCAAAAATCATCACATCTAACGAGAAATTTCAACTATTCATGCAGAAGAATTGATCCAGTTGGCCTCAAATATCAGGGGAAGGAAAAAAAAAAAAAAAAAAAGAAACGTTCCGTGATCCCGCCATTTTTCTGAGTCTATATTATCCATGAAATCTTACCTAACATAGTATCTCAATTCCCAGACAAAAAAAAAAAAGAAAAAAGAAAAAAGCACGATCGCAGATGATGGTAAGAAACAGTACCTTCAAAGCAGCAGCTCCCCCTCCATGAGAACTGTATTGAAGAGCCTTCATAAGCCTAGCCGCCATATCAGAAATCGTATCCTCGGAATGATTTGATTGACTGTATGAAATGAAAATTCGTTTGTGTGTTGTATGAAAGAGAGAATGAAATGGAAGATGATCCAGATGGGCTACCGAAATGTGAAGAGCATCAATCAAAGCTATATATATAAGTAATGGAGTGGGGGAAGGGGGGTGACTTGGAGGTTAAATCGAATAATTAATTATTCGACAAGAAGCTTCTGAAAAGTCGAATTGCTGGCCGTCATCAAAAGGTTGAATTTCTCTTTTGATTATTAGCGTTAATCCAAAACGTGTTGACTGCCCAGCTTAATTTAAAAAGAAATTTCAATCGGGCCTACGGGACTATAACTTTTTTCCCCTTTTTCTAGATGTGATCATGGGAGGTTTCTTTATTAAATTATCATTAAGTTTGATATTTGCAAAATGATTATTCAGTTCAAAATTTTTACTTTATGGGCTAGACAAATATTTTGGGAAAAAAGTGCACACATTTTTTTTATTTTTTATTTTTTGTCTACCTCACAAGTCAAATTGTTGACCATACATGATATTAAACCATTTTTTATATTGTTTGACCACGATATTCATCGGAACATACCCCCAAATCCGAGATTATATTAATAAATAATTTTTTAATACCAGATTTCGCGCCCTTTATCGCTTATTTTTTTTGGGAGGTTACTGAACGCTCTAATTTTTTCATTTGAAGGCCCTAAAAAATTATAAAAAGACTATTTTACCCTTATATACATACTTTTTTTTAAAAAAAAGAGGTGGGGGTGACGGAGCACTGAAAGGCTGGCGCAGGAGAAATGCGCCACCCTTTAAAGGTGGCGCACAATTTTCTCGCCTCCTAATTAAGGGAGGCGAGAGAGAATATTACCCCCAAAATGGGGGTGGCGCACAAATCTGGCGCCACCCCCTTCGGTTTGGCGAGCGTTTTGCTCGCCAAACCGAAATTACTTTTTTTTAAATTTTTCTATTTTTAATTTATTTAATTAATTATTTTATTTATTTATTTATTTAAGTTTATTTTTTATTTATCTATTTGGCGGTTGAAAAAATATTAAAAAATTAAATAAATAAATAAAAGTATTTTATATTTTTTTTCCATGTTTTTAATTTTTCGTTTCAACATATTTTAAATTTTATATTTTTTTCTAAAAAAATATTTCCAGGACGGCTAGATGCACCGATGATGAATAATTAATTTGTTTGATGTAAATTCATAAGTTTTAGTTTTTATTAAATGATAATTTTTTATTTACGTTTAAAAAAATTTTACATAACTTAATGATAAACTTTTATAAAAATTTACTACATAATTAAGTAACATTCTCTAAATATTTAAGTTAAAATTATTTGTTTAACCACCAAAAAAATAAATAAGCTTTAATAAATAAATAAATTAAGAACATACACGAATTAAATAAATACATGAATTAAATAAATTCATTAAACTAATAATTAAAGTAAATAAAGAAATTCATTAAACACATTAAAAATAATTAAATTAAAGATAATTAAATAAATAAATTAAAAATAAAAAAATTAAAAAAAAAAATTAATTAAGGTGGGTGGCGCGCAAAATGGCGCCACCCACCCTTTGGTTGGCGAGCAAAATGCTCGCCAACCACCACAAATGTGGCGCCCAGAAGGGCGCCACACCTTCGGTATGTGGCGAAGATTTTCTCGCCACCCCTTAAAGGGGTGGCTTGGCTTATTCTTCCCTCGCCATACATTTTTTTTTGTAAAAAAAAACCAATGTAACTCTATTTTGCAGGGGCGTGTACGTCTTTTTAGGGCGTTCAAATGAAAAAATTAGGGCGCTTAGCAGCACGATCCTTTTTTTTAGAGTTTGGGTGACTGTAATGGTTTGTCATTACTTTGACTGGATTTATCCCAACTTTGCTCGATTTGAAAATAAATTAAAAAAATTACTCCCTTTTGTACCCAAAAAATTACATATATAATGTAAGAACAAAATTGATCGTCTAAATGGTTAACTTAGTTGATTTTCTATTTGTCGACAGGAAAAAAAGAGTTTTCTTAAAGGATTTTAGAGGAATCTTTAGGTGTATAAGACAATTAACTATACGTATCTTTAGATATTTTTGAATTTTATAAGAAAAAATAAAAAATTTCAAAAAAATCATCTTAAATTACACTAAATGTCAATTCCAAACAATTTTATTATATACTTAGATATTCCAAGATAACTAATCTTAATTGAAAAAATATACTTAGATATTCTAACCAAACTAATCATAATCAAATATAACAGAATATGTAGTTTTTATAGATTGAAATAAATTTATTATAATCAGGGTTTCAATGTAACGAACAGTTATATATATAACTAGATGTTTGGCCCAGGCAGATGCCCGAGCGCTCCTTCTAAATTACTATTTTATTAAAATCTAATTGAATTACTATTTTTTGAGGAATTAATTTGGCGTATATATCATTTATGCTATGGTTTGGGGCTTAAAAATATACTTATAAATCTGAAGTTATAAGGGAATAATAAATAATTAATTTATAAGGCATTATTCTTAATTGCTAGATTTAGGTATTTTTATTTTTTGTTTATATTAAGCCTGCAAAACTATGCGATTGGACATTTGAATTTGAATTAATATATCAATTCGTTTGAAATGTGACTGATCCTTATTTGTAGTAAAACATGTGTTTTTTTTTAAAAAAAAATTATATAGCTTCTAATTAAAAGAGACATACACGTGGCAAAAAGACTCATGAAATCTGAAATATAGTGCATTGGAGCCAAAACAGATACATACGTAATTGCCACATAAGTTTCATGTCTTCTGCTTTAATAGGGTAAAAGGGATATCATGAGTCAATCTCTACTTTAAATTTCATAATCAAAATTTGCATGCCCTTGAATGTGTGAATAGTTAATTTAATTAACGTCGACATTTATGTTCGATCTGATGAAATATATTAAATAATTTTGACATTAAAACATAATTATAAATTTAATTTAACTCAATTACAATTTTTTTTTACACTTTAATGAAAGACTACTAGAGTGATGTCATGCAGCAAAATAACTAATGTTCTGCGTAAAACATCATATTATGAATCAGTTGAAAGTATCAATGTACATAGTACACCACATTATTTCAACGTTGTAAAGTACATTTTGTATTTCAGAGAAATGTTACTCCATGGGTCCCAAAAGTCCAAAACAAAATACTCTACATTAAGATTTAAAGTGTACACTATTTTGTTTTGGGAGAGAGAGTATTTTTAAGAAACTATCAAAGTCCATAACACTCTAAACATTCCAGTCAAAGTATTTTTGAGTATATTTTTAGTAAAAGACTTCATAATCTCTCTATATATAATAGAATTTTTCAATTTTTACGTGTCACTCAGGGATGACTTTTAGGCTCTGTTTGTTTGATTTTTTGGATGGTTTTTTTAGAATATTTTAATAATAAATGTCTCATTTCAGCACATTTTTTTATATTTTTAATATATTTTTTTACATTTCTAATACAAAAAATACTTAAAAATACACACTAAAAAAACGAAATAAATATACCTTTAGTGTAGATACCGTGACATGACCAAAAAAAAAAAAAAGATACCGTGACATGACACCAATTACTCACAATAGAAGACATTTTTATATTGTATTCAAATCTCACCATTCACACGTTAATCCAATCTTCCAAAAGAAAAAGAACAGAAAAAATAAATCACTACGAAATTTTGTATAAACCACAGTAAACTATAGTACAATGTATTTTCAATTAATTCCAGGGCTCAACAATGATCTTTCCGGTGGCATGACCATCAATGCATTTAGCCCAAGCATCATCAGCCTTGGTGAGAGGGTATTTGGAGTCAATCTTCACCTTGAGCTTCCCTTCCTTAACCAAATGAACCAGAAAATCCAAATCCTCCTTGTTCTGAGATGTGAACAATAAGGCTGCCTTCTTCTTGGAGAATGTCAACTTTCTGATTATAACAGACAACAATGAGTTGAGATTGGGAGTCAAGTACACAACCTTCGAATCTTCACTCATGTTCGGCGCAAATGTCGACCATGGAATCCCTGAAGCAGCATCGATGATCAAGTCGTATTTCTTCCCAGATGGGCTCTTCAGAGAAGCCCCTTCTGGAGTTCTGTAATCGAGAAGCTCATCAGCTCCTAAGCTCCTCATGAACTCGAAGTTCCGGGCACCACAAGTTACGGTCAAATGAGAGTTGGGAGCCAATAGTTTTGCAAGTTGAACTGCCATAATGCCCACACCGCCTGAGGCCGCCGTGATCAGAATGTTTCTAATAGGGCGGCTGGTTAGCCCGCCGACTCTTCTCAGGGCCTGGTAGGCTGTCATTCCGGTAGTTGCCAACACCGAGGCTTCGGCTGCCGGAACCTCGTCTGGCCGGTGAACTGTCGTGTTGGCCTTTACCGCAGCATACTCTGCCAGCCCACCACCATTCTGTTCTTTCCATCAACAAATAACAAAATTACACAGTAATTAGTACAGACAAAACATCATAGGGCTGCAATAACAAAAAGGGGATATTTATTTATAATATCACAATCAACTTACAAGGGGGCTGAGCATGGCTACGACTTTGTCACCAGGCTTGAAACCTTTTGTAGCAGAACCAACTTTAACTACCTCTCCGGCAACATCAGTGCCTGCACTTTCCGATCATCAGAATTCAGTACTCTATATATTGATGTGCATTGTAAACAGGGCCAATCATAATACTACATTTCAAATCCTAATTGCCGGAGTTGATTATGATGAAATGGAAAGAAACTTACAAGGGATGTGAGGGAACTTGCTAGGCATTATGGGGCGAAGCATGCCCTTTTGAATTTTCCAATCGAATGGATTCAAACTTACTGCCTCCACTCTGACAAGTAATTCATCCTGTTTTGGCTCTGGAATCGGAACTTTAACATGCTGTTTTAAAACAGAGTTTCCATGAACATCAGAAATTGATCTATCATTATACATTCGTACATTATGAAAATCGCTACGAAATTTAACTTCCCCAAAAGGAAAGGATCAATTGAATTAGGGACAATGATCATGGGGGAAAAAAGTTAGGAAATGAATTACCTTTAAGCCAGCGACACCACCACCATAAGAAGTATATTGAAGAGCTTCCATGTTCAGGTTTTCAATCAAGATTGCGTAAGACAGAAACGATGATATTTATGAATCAAGGAGAAAGAAAGAAATAGGAGTAACTGAATTGGGTTTATGTCGGAAAACCTGTTAAGATTCTAAAAAATCTGTGTTTTGAGTTTGAATGATTGAATCAGCAATACTGAGATTGCTATTTATAGTAGTCATGGCGGTCTATGCACTTTTAGACCGGATAAACATTATTCTAATTCCCGAATTATAGCTTTTTGGGGTTTAGGTACCTGGACATTAGGAAGCAGACGTCATTCCTGACCTAAGTTCGAAGAAATGTTTCTAAAATATTGACCAAAGAAAGGTATTCTTCACCTTTTTATCCTTTCATTTTAGCTAACAATTACCCCAAGAATCTAAGAGGATTAATGAATTTTTAATACACATAGTTACATTGTGTTATACAGTTAAACGTTTTAGGTGATCAGTGGGCTTAACGCTTAAGATTTAATTGATCGTTAAGGTTTTGACAAACTTTTCTAGATGACGGAGTTAAGTTTCGTGTACATATATGACAACTTCCCATAAGCTATAGTAACTTGCAAATTCTTCATTCACATCGCAAACACATTTGTTTTTTCCCGCGTTCTTCTGGAAGCCAGTTTTGCCTGCGCTCATTCATTAGTAGCGTATCTGCGAGAAACTTCCAATGTTTGTTGTCCTCGCAAAGGCCAAAAAGCCATAAACTTGAAGAAAGGATTTCGGTCGTCAAAGTCAAAAGTCAACGGAAAATGAAAAAACAACCTAGTCTAGAATCGAAGAAGATTAGCAAATATACACTACATAAAACTAGGTGTTAGACCCGTCCAATGAACGGAGAGAACATGTACATATAGACATTACAACACAAGCAAAGTAATAAAAATATCACTATTTCTATGAATTTTGTACTTTTATAAAATGTTAATTATAAATTATATAATTATTTCATTGAAAAATATAAAACACAAACATCAATAATACTTTACAAAATGGTAATAATTTATTTAATGCAAAGAGAATTATTTAAAAAATCTAAAAAAAGGGAATATAGAAAAGAAAAATAATTAACTTTGAATTGAATGATTATATGTCCTGCAATACTTCTCTGTACGAAATTCATAGTCTTAAATTGACGCTACCACATTCATCGCATATGAGGTTCTTGATTCCTTGTCTCGAAGTGACTATTGATAAGGCGGCATATAATTGGTCATGGTTAAAAACTGGACGTGGCAAATAAAATAATTTGTTAATTTAAAGGTGTTAATCGGACGGTCAAATAAACTTAAATGGAAATTATAAAATAGAGATTTAATGGATGAAAATTTCTACCAAATACAATATAAATCATAATATAGAGAAAATGAAATTATTCATTATTAGATAAATTTTCAGCATAATGTGGAATGTTGAGAAAGAAAAAACAAAGCATTCAACTTTGAATTGAATAATTATATATCTTGTAATAATTTAAATCAAAATCATTAAACTTATTTTTAATGACATTCTATGGTAGAATCATTTTTTTCGTTGATTCTAAGGTAGAATCATTTTTTTTACCACATTAATAATATCACTGAAGTTATTTGCATATTTAAATTTAATCTCTCTCAACTTATTTTTAATAATATCCCACAATTACTGTATAGTGGGTATCTATTTTTTTTTCTTAATGATATTGCAAATTTACCCTAGGCATTTCTTAATGATATTGGGGGTGTCTTTTATGTAAGCCTTTACATTTCATTTTCACGTTTTGGTCCAAAATTGTTATATCACGTGAGATGAAATAGTCAATTTTGATTTATCATCTTCATTTAAGAGGTAAAGGACCAAATTCATTCCTTTTACAAAACTAAAGCTGAGGCAGAGGAAGCATTGGTCTAACAAACGTAATCGAACGGGGGTAGTCCAATGGTATTAAATTTAGAATAGTTTTGTTATTTTAAAAGCAAAATCTTATTAATTATTACTTATATTTATCCTCCTGCGAGATTAAAAAATTTAAAAACATTTATTATATTCACTTATTTGTCTCCAATCTTATCTTTCTTGTTCTTCTTCCTTAATCTTCTCCTTTTGTTCTCGAGGATGAGAGATGCGAGGGATACCTTATGCTTCTCGCGTCTTTTTTGCCGGGATTTTTTTTTAAAATTATTTTAGTTGGTTTTTTTTTGTTTTGTTATTTTGTTTTGTGCATTTTTAAGTCTAAGAAATTAAGAAAATGCCACATAGGATTAAATCCTATATGGCATGTGCTCCATGCCTTTAGTTTTCTCTCTCTGGTTTTTGCCTTGGTATAGTATATAGATAGATTGGAGAATCTATTATCAGAAATCCATAACTCACTAGATCCGTTGACCAATTATCATATGTCTCGGGTGTTTTGTTAAAATCCCCCTTTAAACTTGAACACAAGTGAAAGACACTTGTTCCACATTAGAGTTGGGAAACCAACTTGATCACCATATTTATCTCATGTGCTATTCCCCTTATTGCCAATTAGTTTTGAGGTGAAACCACATGTGGGCTTATATGGGCCTTCAAGATAGTATCAGAATGGATTTTAATCTGCGAACATTGTGGGATGGACTTTGACCGATCCAACGGTTTCTTCGGTTTGACTGGCTCATATTGGGCCTTTGATTGTTCAAAGGGGTCTTGTTCAACCCCTTTAGGCTTGAAGAGGGAGTGTTAAAATCCCCTTTGAACTTGAAAACAAGTGAAAGTTGGGAAATTAACTTGATCACCGTATATACCCATATACTATTTCCCCTATTGCCAATTGATTATATATCTATGTGTTACTTCCCTCATTGCCAATTGATGAGGGGGTGTTAAAATCCCCTTTGCCAATTGATTACATACCCATGTGCTACTGCCTCATTGCCAATTGATTTTGAGGTGGAACCAATAAAAAAGATGACGGTGTAACAGTAATAGTTCAAACAAATGCATTGAATAAACGATTCTTATAACATCACTCTGTTTTTGTTATTTTTTCCTCCCAAGATGACAAGTTACTTGGAGGATACTGTTAAGTTAAAAAAACACCTTCCTCATTATCAAGTGATTTACAAATGATAGCTCACAATTGGTAAGTTATTAAGGAGAAGTTATAAGAGGATCAAATTTTCTTATAAGATGGAAATTAAGGAAGTTCAAATCTTATTAAAAAAAAAAAAAACGAAAGAATAAAGGGGATACAAAGTTTTTAATGTAATCACATATTTTCAAGAACATAAGCTACAGCTTCCTTGTAGCTATTCCACAAATTTACAACAACATTTGTGATCAAATCCGTAAAACCTTCAATAACTTGAGGTGCTATTTCTTTGATCAAATTTTCCAACGAACCTCTCATCTCCTCCATTAAGCTGCCCAGAGCAGAGCCAGCACCAGTAGCCGAATCCGTAATCCCCTGTTTCATTGCATCAAAAAGGGAAGAAACAAAAGCCATCATGGAGTTCATGGACAGCTCCAAAAGGTACACCAAACATGTACGGATAACATTTCCCAATTGCTCTAACGCGCCTTGGATTGCTTGACCCGGAATCTTGCAACCCCGAATCGCCAAAACCAGAAGGTGAGCCGCTGTGTTGAAGATTAACCATGTTATGATGTTCAAAAGGGTGGTTATAGCCCATAAAACTAGGTTCAAGAAGAAAATTACCATGGAATCTCTTGATTTTAGCTATCCTTTGTTCTTTATCATTCAGTTAAGAGGAATATACCAGCATCATATATGAACGAAGTTTTACAAACGAAACTTGAGAAGTAAGTCAATAAAAATTGTTGTTGATGTTCGTTGAGTTGGATCTGTTCTACGCATTTGATGTAATAGTTTGTCATAAATCGTTGAAAACTGAAAGTTTCTTTTGCTTTGCCGATGTAATTTACGTGTAGTGTTATAATTTTATAATGTGGTAGGTGTTGTCCGCACATTTTAACAATTCAACGCCACATTTTTTAATACTCATCAGAAAGGACATGGATATGAAGATTGAAATCCAGTCCAAGTAACAATATAAATCATTTAATTTACACAGAAATTTAAGCAGTTCAAGCCAAACATGGCTGAGTTTTTGAATTTAAATTTACAATCTGAACCACCAAGACATGACTTTGGTAAGAACAGTTGCTCCTGTGAGGGCTTGGCGAGCTTTTAAGTTCTGCAGTTGGGACCAACTGCTTGTGCAGCTGAGGACCGGAGTCCGAATATATCAATAACATTATGTTCCGACCAACGGGGTTTTAACATATAGGGAAGATCGAATATATGGAGACCATGTGAAGATTTAAGACAAATCGTCACTAAAAATGTCAATTAACCTATCACAAATTTGCCTCGTATAAACACATATGATATAACTAATCAAGCCTCCCAAATAGACTCAGAACACACAGGTTATTCACCTCGCCAAATTAGATGCTCTCCAAAATCCTGCAATATTTGTAGATACTCCGTAACTCCTTTTGAGTCCCTTTGGTTACTGGAGTAAAGCTCTCCTTTTGAACACACTAATAGTAGAACATTTAGTTTGAACACGGGGTTAAAATTAACTGTAACGTACGGGATACTGTTTACTTTGACAAATTGTGTACATTAGTGGGGAGGACTAAAATTACAACTTGATAATCAAAAGTGAAAATGTTTACTTAAAACGAATCAAAATTCAAAACAAAACAGAGTTGAGAGATCCGGCATAGTTAGCCCAAGGCCACACTATTTGGAGTCGCCAACTTTGACTAAAAGAATAATAATTCTACCGCAGCATCAATTGCTCTCAACTCTCACAAGTCACAAACAATAGACTTTTTACTGTATTCAAGTATATCACCAATTCACATATGTAATTCAACCAAATCCTCAGCAAAAAAAACAAACAGTGATTTTTCAAGGCTCAACAATGATCTTTCCGGTAGCATGACCATCCATACACTTAGCCCAAGCATCTTCTGCCTTGGTTAAAGGGTATTTGGAGTCAATCTTCACCTTGAGTTTCCCTTCCTCAACCAAACGAACCAGAAACTCCAAATCCTTATCGTTCTGAGCTGTAAACAATATCGCTGCCTGCTTGCTGGAAAAGGTGATTTTCCTCAGAACCACAGTCAAGAAGGAGCTCCCATTAGGAGTCAAGTACACAACTTTGGACTTGGCACTCATATTACTCGCAAAAGTAGACCACGAAATCCCTGAAGCAGCATCCACCACCAAGTCGTATTTCTTCCCAGACGGGCTCTTTAAAGAAGCCCCTTCTGGAGATTTGTAGTCAAGAACTTCATCAGCTCCTAAACTCCTCATGAATTCGAAGTTCCGGGCACCACAAGTTACGGTCACGTGTGAGCTGGGAGCCAGTAGTTTTGCAAGTTGAACTGCCATGATTCCCACCCCGCCGGAGGCGGCGGTGATCAGAATGTTTTGGATTGGGCGAGTGGTTAGCCCGCCGACCGTCTTGAGGGCCTGATAAGCCGTCATTGCGGTGGTTGCCAATGATGCTCCGTCGGCTGCCGATACAGTATCTGGCCGGATTACTGTCAAGTTGGCCTTCACGGCGGCGTACTCTGCCAGCCCACCTCCATTCTGTTTCATTAATTCCATCAACAAACAAAAACATCAGAGAATCCGGTTGATTTTAGCCCACCAAAAGAAAATGTAAGAAAAAAATCACAATTATCTTACAGCGGGACTGATCATGGCTACAACTTTGTCGCCGGGCTTGAAGCCTTTAGAATTAGAAGAACCAACTTTTGTTACCTCCCCTGCAACATCAGTGCCTGCACATTTTCGACGATCAGTATCCCATTGATAGGAATTTTTAGAAATCTTAATGAATTGCAGAGAGATGGGGAAGAGTAACTTACAAGGGGTATAAGGGAACTTGCTGGGAAGGAAGGGACGAAGCGTGCCGGCTTGGATCTTCCAATCGAATGGATTCAAACTTGTTGCTTCCACTTTGATCTGCACTTCATCTTTTTTGGGCTCTGGAATTGGAACTCTGACATGCTGTTTTTTTTTTTTGAAAACAGAATGAAGATCAGAAAATTGCCGAAAGTTTAGCAACCATGATGATGGCGGAAAGAAAAATCACTACTTTGAAACGATCAATTGATTAATTACCTTTAAACCGGCAACACCACCACCATAAGAACTGAATTGAAGAGCTTCCATTTTTCTAATGACTGACTGTTGAAGAATGCGTTGAGGCAGAAATGAGATGATGAGAACCAAAGAAGAACTAGTTTTGGGTCTGTATTAATTAATTGGAGATTGTACGAGAATGAAACTCTGTTTATGAGTTTGAGAAATTGGAGTTAGTTATTTATAGTGGCGCAATGGCGGCCAAGACGACACGCTCTAAAGTGTGAACAGAGTAAACGTTGTTATTACTCCTGAATCCACATTTACTGTAGCTCCCGCGCTAGACGTCATTCCTGACCGTATTATGCCAATGATTTATAGTTAAACACTTACTCAGGACTCTATTATTATTATTATTATATTGAAATAGAACGGCTTCTAGTATAATCACATTAGTTAGATGATTTTTGAAAAATTTGATCACCTTTTTTACTATGCAAATTTATTAGCACTTAAATGAGTAAATTTCTGGAAATTAAAATGTTATGGGGATTTTTGATGGCACTGCACACATTAACCACAGAAGCTTCCAGTGTTTGTTGCCGTAAATTCGGAATTTCCTATAAAGTAACCTTCTCCTCCCTATTAAAAAACCAGGAGAATGAAGAAAATTTGGATCATAAAAGTCAAAAGTCAAAAGTCAAAGGAAATTAACAGAGCGGATAGTCAAGATTAAAAGAAATTTAAAAAGAACGCTTGTGAAATTCGTTGACCATCTAGAACGCTTTCCTGAATCCCCACCCTGTCCCACTTGTCATTCGCCGAAATTATCCTCTGTTTTCTTTTTCCGTGTGTGTGTGAATAAATTGTCAATGACTCCATCAAATGATGTTAACAGCCTAATTCCTCACCCTAATCTTTGAACATTAGCATTTAATAACGTTACTCTCTATTCAATCATGCACATCAATGGAATAAAGGAGTGCAGTGTTTTTTTGTAGCAATTTTACGTTTTACTATCATTTTGTTCCAAAAAAAAAATTACATTAAATTTTAAAATTTGTACTAAATTTTTTTAAGACAGTAAATATTTTTTGAGTAAATCTTGTTCGTTCAGAAGATAAAGGTAAGATCCCTTACATATTTAACAGCCCATACCAAAGCGTATATATAGAAGTGTAAAGTGTTCATGCTTGAAATTTGCTCTTAACAAGCATCCAACCACAATCGTTTGAGACAACCGGAAATGGAAAATTTTATGTCCAAATTTGAGAATATTTGTCATGTAATTAACTGATTCTATGAATTTAACACATTCAAAATGTGTGATTATATGTAGAGAAGAATAAAAAGGTTTTCCATAAAACCTATATACATAGAGATAAATGTTTATTTTAAGGCACAGTCAAACCACACGCTAGAACAATTAAGGCCTAATTAAGATGAAATTCATAACACCATCAAGACCTAATTAAATCTAGAAAAAATCAATATCTTTGAGAAGAGTTTTGACAGTTGAATTTTATTTTCGGTGAGAAATCGGGAAATCATATAATCTCCTTCGTGAGTTTTTTCTTTTTTCTTTGAAAATGTCAGAAATCAAACTGAAAAGACATCAAAATTGGCAATGTTTCATTGTTTTGTGTAAAACTAACAAATAGTATAACACTCCTTCCGTCCCACAAATATGATCCACGTTAAGTTTTAAATTTTATAATATTTTTAGTACAAATTTAGAAATTTAATGTGGACTATTTTTTTTTGAACTGAAGTAATATAAACTAGACAAAGTTGCCAGACCTGACCAGCAAGTACTGGCGACTTTGGAAATTGCTTGTTGATTGAGAAATCAGATAAGGATTACATAATGATTAATCATTATTAAAGAGTTTACTAATTACTAGCACTAGTAGACTTTACTACTATCACTCATCACATCCTTAACCTCCAGTAAAATTTCTTCTTCTTTTTTTCCTATAAGTATTTTAGTCTACTATTAATGTTGATGATGACTTCAGAGCTTCGTCATACATGGCATTCTGAACCAAAATTTTTCATGTCATTGTAAAAACGTCGCTCTGCAAATCCTTACTTAGCAGAGAATCTTCGGGCAACTGAACTTTATTATGATCATTATGTCACCGTTCACTGCAATAGATCACAACTAAAGGTTACCAGAAGAAATTTGAACATGAACTCAGTTGAAATCCTGCCTAGCAGTTCATACTTTGATATATACACATAAAACATCCAGAATACCATACACCTCCCCTGATACATAACCATTTACACTATCTCCATTTATAACAAAGGAGAAGACGCTGTACAATCAGTACTCAGAAAAGTTATATATCACAAAAGAGCAGAAAATGATGGCATTGCTTCATAGGTATCCAGAGTTCCAGGTCTAGTCAGTTTTGTTGTCCTTCAGCTCATATACAGTGTTCACAAACTCTTCTGCATCCCAAAGGAACGAACCAAATGCTATTCCCTCCAAAACAAATCTCTTCAGGCTCGCGTATGATGTGGATATAAGCTCTTTGTTCTGTAGCAGACCAGTTTTCCCATCATGAAACAGCTCAGATATCTGTTGCTCGATCACATTGGCAGCCTCCTTGGACCTTGGTTTTGCACACATTTGGAAAGTTTCGGGGTCAAAACCCATAATGTAACCCTTCAGAGTTTCCTGTTTCCTACCCTGATTGCATGGGACTTCACCAACTGACGTAGATCGTACGCTCATGACACGGCCAACTTCAGCCTGTTTTGACCCTAAAGGAAAATTGTTCAATACTGGAAGACAACTACCTACATTCAGGCCGAGATCAAAGTTGTTCCGGAACCACTTCTTTTCAAGTGTGTGTCTCAATGAAGCAGACTTCAGAAAGTATCCATACAAGACTGAAGCAGTGTAGACTTGGCAGAGCTGAAACCGAGAGATCTGAGTCAGTGCCCATTTGTTAGTGACATTCGAGTTTGTTCTCCAGCCCACGAAAGTATTTAGATGTTCCCTAATCATCTCCAATGCCTCAAAACTGTGAATAGATTCAAGTTCCCAGTCCTTAGAAGGAACTATCTCAAGTCTGCCATAACACATGCATTTGGAGAGCCGGGGAACCAAATGCACTCTGATTTCATAAAATTTGGCACATATCAACATATAAATGATATCCTCGGCAGCAGCTTGACATTCACGCTCTTTCAGCTCGGCGATCCTCCTAGAATTTAACAATGTCAACATCAGCCCAGGGATGCGGTAAACAAACATTTAAAATACAGTTTCACAGAGAAGTATTGAATCATATGATGCCATATCAATCACCAAAATAAGATTCCTCAAACTGATACAGTTATGTTAGCAAATGCCACGACAAATAGTGGTTTAGTCACAAAAAGCAGAGCTTAAACATTAATGTACATTCAGGTAAATCCAAACACAAAATACAAGCAAGCTTAAACCTGGCCACTTATAAGAGCTCAGAGTAGGATGTTGTTCAAACAATGCATGGACGGCAAGTTACTCCAATGCCCACTCCAAGCCTTTGCATTGCCTTATGAGAGCCAGAAAGTTTTGAAGAAGGCCAATGCAGTTTTGAGGCAATAAAGTTGCATCTTTTGCCGGGCCATGCTGTTGATAAAGAATGCACTGGTAACCTCACCCCATCCATGCCATTCCGAGGAGATTGGGCTATCCGACAAATATACTATGCAATCGAAGAAAAGAAAACAAATATCTAAGTTTTCTAATTTAACAGTTCAAGATACATAAGAAACTATAAGCAACTTTTCAAGAAGACAAGCCAAGCCATCAGTCCCCAGTTCCCACAAGGAAATGAACCATCAGAATAATTATTTGCATGCTTCTTATGCATTCTTTAGGAGGCAAAGACTTGTGACCAAAAAAAGAAAAATAAAGAAAGAAAAAAAGGATAAACCACGATCATCTGAAATTTCCAAAAATGGAGACTTAATGCTCAACTTTAAGAATTTGTCCGTGACTACAACCAATTACAGACCCAAACACAATATTACGAGCCTAAAAGTCGACAAGGGGGGGTGGCAAGAAGGAGAGATATGTCTAGGTCCCTCAGGGCCAGTGTTGAGCATTTTGCTGAGCTGAACCGAATGGGATAAGAGAATCGGTCCGTGACTACAACCACTTTACGGACCCAAACACAACATTACGAGCCTAAAGGTTGACAAGGGGGGGAAGGCAAGAAGGAGAGATATGTCTTGGTCCCTCGGCTGCCAGCGTTCAGCATTTCGCTGAGCTGAACCGAATGGGATAAGAAAACTCCCCAAGGCATTGTACGTAATAAGTTCTCATACATTCCTCACAACAGATTTTAAATGGAAAATAGATAGCGGCACAGCCGCTACACAATGGGCATGGGACAAAAATTGCCAAAAAGCATAGTCAGTTAGATAAACATCAGGAATATCTGACACGCGTCGTTGACATTTCACAGACGAGTCCTCAAAGTTAAATTTCCATCCAATATTCTCTATAACCCTAGGGCGTGTTGGTTCAATGATCAGTTTGGTAAAAAAGCATCCCAGGTCAGATATTATCAAACAAATACCACTTGCCTTTGAGAGTCAGAGCAACAACAATCCACAAGAACCAGATTCTTTTCTAATTAGGACATTATTGAGAGTTAATATATTACTCGGAGACTAACTATTATTTATTTTATTTGGCCAGCTTGTGGATTGTAAAGGTGCAAACAGGAAGAAACACTTAACTCAATCCCCTAGTTAAGATCAATGCAAAAGCCTTTTCCATCAGAGACCTAAAATCCATAGCAATTGCAACTTGCAAGTCTAAAATTATGGAGAGCATTGAATATCTGTTGCAGAAAGATATAAAGAAAAAAAGGGAGGACCAAGAAAAAATAGGGATGCTTTCACCCTTTCAGGTGACCATAAATTATACTACAAAATAACCTAAAACACTAAATAGATAGAAAATAATTAATACCTATGAAGGCAAGCTTCGTCAGAGGCAGAGCTCAAATTTATTCTAGCCAATGCTTCATGACGATCAACCACTAACTGCTCCAACTGTTTCTTGACCACTTGAGGAAAATATTCCGGATCGTTCTGGAGAACACTACCCAATAACTTCCCGGCCACCGATTTCGGCTGGACCGGAGTGTTCAGCCCGCCACCACAATCACTGTAATTAGTAGCGGCTACCACCGCCAAACCGGCCCTCCTCCCCTGATAAGCCCTCCCACCGATCAAACTGATCCCGCCGCAGTAATTACCCGGAGACTTTAAGGGATTTTCCCGAATTGACGATCTTGATGAAAAAGTGGAGGCCTTTACTCTGGAAGGTAAAGATTCCACTGGGCGAAGTGAGTTGAAAAAAGGTGTTTTGTGAGAAAGGCAATGGTCCATTCAACACTGTTTTTAAGACCCTTTTTAAGATTAGGCTGTTTTTGTAAAAACTAAAAACTAATTCCAGTCTTTCTCAATGAAATTATAGAGCTTTGAAACTGTTCAGTGGTTCAATGAAGCTCTTTTGGGTTATGGGGTTTTATGAACTTGGTGAAAATTGTTGTGAAGAAGATAAAGAAGTGGATAATGGTTATTGAAAAGTACTAGTACTACTATTATAATCACCTTTTGCGAACAAAGTGACAGAAGCGGTGACAAATGAGGATAAGGACACTGAAATACATGATTGATTTTTGCTGCAAGTTGGACACTCGGCCTCTTATTCTTCCAATATCGATGAGCTCTTATCAGCAAGATATTTATTTGTTCATTAATATCGTCCGGATCATAAATGTTTATTCACTTTTGAGAAAGAACGAGTTTTTTCTGGACATTTTTCATTTTTGGTTCATCTTCGTATTTCAATCTTTCAAACGTACGCAAAATATCTCTGTCTTTTGGTTTGTCATTTGTGGCATACTATATCATTGGATTGGATGTGTTAGTGTAAATGTGTAATAATACAACCTTTTAAAAGTTGATGGAATTGCGTATTACCTCCTTTATTGTGTGGAAAACAAAGATGATGGAGTTAGTCTAAAATAAATTATCTACATTTTGAGTTACAAAAAGGACAGTAGGTTTTTTAGGATTTGTTAAGGTGATGTGTCAACTTTGTATTCTAATTTAAAGTTTTTGTCAAGTCTTTGTATAATTGATTACGACTGATTGAACTGACAACCCGACAACCGTACTAATGTTGGATTCCGGTTCACTATCTTATTACTAATAAGGCCTATTTCTGGAGTACACAGGTCGATGTACATTCATTGTCCAATTTATATTTGGGCCTTTAAAGCCCGAGTTGACCAGACCTGCTTTTGAGTCCAAAAATATGGACAATAAATGGCGGCCTCTTTTATAATCACAAAAATCCTTTTCACGCGCCAAATTGGGGTTATTCTCTTTCAGTCTCCTCCCATTAGTCTACTCTCCACTGTCCAGTCTTTCCGATCAGGCGATTAAGTTCCGGCGGCAACTGGAGACACCTAAATGAAAAGAACCCGAAAGAAGGAATCCATTTTAATGGCGTCTGAAGGAGCATCCACTGTCGATCTTACAGTGGCGTCTTCCGAAACATCCATTGACGATCTTCCTGAGGATATCCTTATTCACATTCTTTCCTTCCTCCCAACCATCGCCGCCGTCAGAACCACCGCTGTCGCACGAAGGTGGCAAAACCTCTGGCATTTGGTCCCCATCCTCAATTTCGACGTTTCAGAGTTTCATGCCCGTATTCCAGAGATATCTACCCGGGATGCTCGCCATCTGTTTGCTGTATTTATCGGCCAGACGCTCATACACCGGCCCCACCACGTTCCTATTGGCAAATTGAAGTTATTCTCCAATTACAGGAATGATGAGGCAATTAGGTTGTGCGTGGATGGCTGGCTTATGTATGCCATCCTTTGCGAAGCAACTGAGCTTAAACTCGAATTTGATTGGGATCAAGGTGAAAATGAAGAACATGTCGGGTTATGCCTTTCATTTTTCTAAGCTTATAAATAGCTCAGTCGAGGTTTTAAGACTGCATTGCATCGAAATCAGTTTCGCTGAAGAGACATTTTCTATGAAGATTCATTCTCTCAGGGAATTACATCTTGTGGACTCTTTTGCGCTGGATGAACAAATTAAAAATATGATGGCATTTTGTGTTAATCTTGAAATATTGTCTATTCTGGATATTCGGGGCTTGCACAATTTGCGTATAGTGTCAAACAAACTCAAGCACTTCAAGTTATCTTACTTCGGGTTCGTCGAAGGAGATTCACTTCAACTATGTGCTCCAAGTTTGGAATCAGTGACGTTTGATAATGTTTTCGGGAGGAAGTATGCTTTGAAAGATAGTTCGTGTTTGGTTGAAGCTCATTTGGATTTCGGTTCCAGAGGTTGGGAGGAGTTTGTGTGCTGGACTTATCTAGTAAGATTTCTAAGTAGTGTCAAGCGTTTATGCATCCAAAATATGTGGAATTGGTTTCCAGTAAGTTCTATTTCTCTTCCAGGTTTGGAAATATACCTTTTCGTAATTAGCATGAACCACTCATGGTTCAACGTGGTGAATTTATCATTCATTTTTCTTTGCTATTCTTAATTTGTTCATTATTGTTGCCACGATTTGTCGTATAGGTATAACCTTTTATTTCATCCGCTTGGTTGAGAATTGAGACCTTCTTTACTGGACGGATGAATGATTTTATGAAAAAGAGAGATACCGTATGTCCTTATCTTTTGAAACGTCATTTACCAAAGCAAGGCATTTTGTTTTTGAAGATTCGGATATTGTATATGATGTATGTCTACAACCGTACATAGATTATAAATCGATCCATGTATATTGCAGTGCGGGTTTGAGGCCCCTCAAAAAGATATTTACAGTATGAAATTTTCTTATGTGCGCAACTTTTGCTAGAGCTTTTACTGTTTGTTTGACGAATTTGTCTGATGTCACAATCGCCTTTAGGATTATGTAGATATCAAAAGGCAACCTGAAGATTGTAGCTTCGAGCAACCAATGACCAGTGAAGAAGGGCGTCATGGAAAGGTAAACTCAACTTTTTGGTTTGCTCATGTGTTTATATGACTGGACTGGCTTGTTCAGGATAATGTAGCAAGAGATCCCAATCTTTTTAAAGAAAAAAGAGCAATTTTATTCTCATCATCTTTACATTTGTGATTAATTCAATTCACTGGACCATTTTTCAATTTGTTTCCTGTATTATTGGTTCGCGTTCGCAAACACGTCACTATGCAGTTGGTATCCTTAACCGTAATAGTGTTTCTGTTTTGGAATTGCTAAAGTTATCGTAATTTCATCCTTGATTTTTTCGTTATTGGCATTTAGCCTAGAATGATAGGTGGGAGGGATATTGTAGGTCATGTGAAGCTTGTGCTGATTTCTGAAGAGTATTTGATTACAATGTACTAACTACCTCTTTATGGATTTTGGTAGCTTGCCATGCAACCATTTGGCTGAAACTTTTCTTCCTTTTTTTTTGCTATTCTGGTCTTCTGAAAACTGACTGGTATTTGGCCAAGAAAATGATAGTTTGTTCCATTTTGGGTTTGCATAGAAGGAAATAGGAATATAGATTGTCCATAAAAAAGGAATATAATTTTGGAATATAGAAAAAAAGGAATATATACTCTTATTGAAACTCACAATATTAATTAAAAGTAAGTATTCATCTACCCCAAACCCCAACACCCCAATTAATAACTTGTTAAAATTTTTTTTTTTTTTTTTCTGGTTTTCCTTGTTCCCAGCTTCAGGAGGGGTTTTTTTTGTCTCACAAGTTTCATTCTGTCTTTGGTTTAAGATTGGAGAGGAGGTTTTCTCGAGAAGGTTTGGATTTGGCAATCTCAAACATTTAGAGCTGCTATTTGGGTACTCAAAAGATGATCTTCTTGGCCTGGAAATTTTACTTCAGAATTGTCCACAGCTTGAGACGATGGTCCTTGTGAACTCTTATCCGTCACATTGTGATGTGAGTATCTAGTTTTGCCTTTGTTCTTTGTGGGAATATATTACTTGTTAGTTCTTTCTGGCTAGCATTGGATGCTGACACTGGTAATATCTTTCAGGGAGGCCTGCAAAAACTGTGATAAGGTTAGGTCGATTGTTTTCCAGATGCCCAGACTCAGGGTAGTTAAGATGAGCAAGTACAGGTTCTTGTTCTTTGATTGGTAAGCCTTTTGAAAAAACACGGAGTAGTCCTTGAAAATATTGTTGCATTTCCGGGAGAAGTATATATAGATCATCATCAGTTCTTGTTCTTTGATTGACAGCCAGAGAAACAAGAAACCTCGTTGCAAATTTGCTTCAGAATGTTAATGAGTGTAGGTTCTGGACTTTATCATTGCCTTTCTGTTGATGCATATGTCTGCAAGGGAAGTTGCAATATGGTTTTCCAAAATCAGATCAGACAAGGGTTAAAATTTGTTATGAGATCTTTATGATTTTTCTAATGATATTGCCAGAGCACAAATAAAATAGCTGCTAATGCATTATCTTCTATTACTATTCCCGCATTTTGGGCCAAAAAATAAAATAAAAAACAACTAGCACAAAATCAATCAGCCCTCTCAAAGAATAAAAACAACCATTATATGATGTTTTCCATTTTGAGAGTCCATCCCTAACACATAATACGGACAATATGTAAAAGAAGGGTGTTAGTTTTTGAAGTCACCATCTTTACTACTTAAAGTTACCATAAATTTTTTTGGACCATTTTGCCCCTCACATTTCAAACTTCCACTTAAGGAAAAAAGAGAGAAAACTTGAAGCCACCACCCTTCTAAACCCCATTTTGAAGTCTAATTTGATGAAAAATTGATAGCAACACGGAAGAATCAAAGCGGGAAAGAGCCGATCTCATTACGGGTATGTTTTTTTTCAAAAAAAACTTTGTGAATTGAAGAAAAAAAAAAAAAAAGACTTTCTGGCCGCCAGACGGACAATGAAGCCGTGAGCAATTTTGTCCGTAGTTGTTTGGGTTCTACTGGCGATATCCCGTGATTGAATTGTTTGCTTTATTTACTAGCTAGTTAATGAAATACATGGCTATCTGTCTATATCCTTGAAATTAATATCTTTATTTATTTTAAATAATGATTATATTTTTTGAATTAAATTATATATATTTGCTACATATTTGCATGCTTGTGAGTGTCAAACCCTCTTGACTACTTCACGCGGCTTTCCAAGCTCACCCCCCTTACCTCACATTACAGATTAGCTTTGCATTAGCTGGTGGATCGAGCATAGATCTTGGGGACATGTGCGAGTGTTGAAATCAAGAAGATCAAGTATGGTTAAGAGTGGAGTCTTGTGAAACATTAGATTTGACTTAATAATTATAGTTTTAATAATATTTCATAGCACGATATTATCTTATTGTAAGAGTTAACACTTTCATATTTTATAATTGAGAGTTATTGAGTTCTAGCGCGAGCTAGGCAAATGTCACGTGCAAGGCACCACGCGAGAATTTGGTGTTTTGGACGGGATGTTACATAACATCTAGTTATATTGTATTAAAAAATTTTGTTAATTGTGTTGAATGATCCGACCATGATTTGGTTAATAAAACCGAACCATTTTCTTAAGGAAGACGTTGAACATTGGTTAACCTAAAAAAAATGATTGAAACATTGGGATTTGCTAAAGGTAAATATGATGCAATTTGTTTTCCAATATATATATATATATATATATATATATATATATATGTATATGTGATGCAGTTTTAAGGAAGAGCACTATCTTACTCCGTAAATGTGTCCACATTTGCTCCATAGAAACATGTTTGACAATTAACATCCTGGTCAATCTATTAATCAGCCTCTAATCAAAGATTATGATTCCACCAGACGACCAAATTCATGTTTCGGAGATGGCTCCTTTCATCCTCACATAATGGTAGCCGGGGCATGGATAATTACCTCACCGTTGGAAGTCACAATGCAGATTAAGGCAATGCCATTACAATTATTGTCACCATTTCAAGCACAAGAAGTTGTTTCTTTGTTATTAACAACTGTGTAACATACTTGTGCCGACAGAAACACAAGAAGTTATTTCTTTGTTATTATTATTCGCTTTCATACCATCTTTTGGCTCTTGCGAACTGATTAAAATTAGCAAATCTAATGTTAGTGATCTACATAATATGGCCTACAACTCGTGTCGATGTAATAACATAAGTACTTTAAATTAATATTAGATATTTTATTTTATTTTTTATTTTTATTTTTTTAAAAAAAAGACAATTAACATCCAGATCCCAGCTAATTATGGATTTTTCTTTTCTTGTGAGGAGTATTCAATTCTATGTATTACCTCTTCCTTGATCTTTCTAAGCACTTTTGTTTTGGGTTGAAAATGGGCATTTGGTTTAACATTGAAGAAACGAAAACATATTGTTGTCCACGATTTGATTGGACCTTTTGGGATATGGGATTTCTATTCTGATTGAAACTCGTCAGATTACTTAAAACTAGTACTAAAAATCTGTTTTTCCTTCTTCGGAAATTCACAACAAATGAGTAATCTTCTTGGATGTTGTTTAATTGCTCCCAACTTGAGTAGATAATGATGTTGTCTCACATATTTCTGTCTTTCTGTCTGTCTATAGCTTAAGATTGGGGAGCAAGTATTCTCCCGCAGTTTTTTGCATTTGACAATCTCAAGCATTTAGAAGGAATCAGGCAATCAGGACTTATTCAGGAGAAGCCGCTTCAAATTCACCCCCTTCACAGATGTGCATTTCCATTTCCATCTTAAGGAAGATGTTGAACATTGGTTAACCCCCCCAAAAAAAAAAAATGTCGAACATTGGGATTTACCAAAGGTAAATTCTGATGATGGCATTTTCATGTTTGACAATTAACATCGAGATCCCAGCTAATTTTGGATTTTTCTTTCTTGCTCCTAATTCCTATACATTTTCACTGGACTAATGGTTATTGTCATAATCAAAGCTTAAAAGTTGGACTCAAATTCTTGGGCCATTGAATCAATGAACGTTGGATTAAGGAATAAAGAGATGAGTTAACCGACAAAGCCGTTCTTCGTTGTCCAATCGGAAATCATATAGCCGTTGAGATTCTTATCGAAAAGTTGTACTCGAAGCAGAGAGTAAGAGGACCCTCCACCATAATCTTGGGTGGGGAAAGGGGAGACCCCTTTTTTTTTTTTTTTTGCGCCAAACTGCTGTGGATAAAGGTTTTTAATAATAAGGGATAAAATGCTGGAAAATACTGATACTACATTAGTAACCAAAATGTTGCCCACAAATTGACGAACAAAAAAATGTTAAAAATGGGCACCAAATTTAATCAACCAGTCTTTCAATTTTTCTTTCTTTTTTTTTTAAATAATCCTAATTGCCTAACGTAGATAGACACCTATCAATAATCTCAAAACCTAACAATAGGAATTTAAGTTGAATTTATTTGCCCAGAAATGTTATTTTCCACGTTCAAATCCGCTTCATCCTTCAAAGAAAAACGCTGGGATACTTGCAATCCCCATGACCTGCACAATAAAGGAATTCAGAAAATCAGTAACCTTTGAATTAATATTAGTACATCAAGAGAAAAAATGAACTTAAAAAAGTCAAAAATTAACAGCAAACTTATATAATTCATTCATTTATTGTGCACATTATAAAAAAATGTTACCCAAGTCCCCATACTATTATGCTATTGGTACAACACAAATTATGAGATGAAATAGTCAGCAGTCCAACTTTCAATGATTTCTTTCATTGACACGAAACTCTATATCTTCTGAAAGTTATTTAAAAAAAAAAGAAAAAAGAAAATATCCAACTTGATATCATTGTCCAAGGGAATAAAATATCCAAACGTATCAAAAGATTTTATTATTTTCTAAACGCATTTATCTATAGTTTATGAATTATTAAAAAAAAAAAAAACCAAAATGCCGACTTACTTGGATCTTTGGCCGTCGGAACAGCGGCGCCGTTGAAAGAGCAGGTGCCACCGACGTTCTTGAACTGAGCCCAGTAAGAGCTGAAAGCATAGCCCGCATGGGCGGCCAGTGAATTCGGTTTGTAGCATTTTCCACCGGGTTGAATCGGGTCGCAAGTCCCATTCCCCTGCCCACAAGCATAACTCAGGGCAGCAGCCACATCTTTATCCTTGGCTAATTCCGACACCACGCACCATACTTTCCCTTTGTAAAGCTCATTGTTTGTTGGTTCCGGCAATGGCTTATACGCCGAATCGGGTGTCTTTCCGGATAAATCTATCCCGTACACATCCGACCCGTTCGGGTACAGCAGCCCGAAATGCCGCTCCGTTCCCGGACCCGGCTTCTGGTTCTCATTGTACAGGGCAAAAAGGAAAGCAGGAATCACCACTCCAGGCCGTGCCGGAGTTCCCAACGGTGGATTCGCCGAGAACTTCTTAACTGCATTACGGTTGTAAGTGGCGGCGTTGTAAGTATTGCATCCGATTTGGGTGACGTCACCGCCGCTGGGCCAACCCGTTTCCGCCACGAACAAACGGATATTTGGGTACCCGAGTTTCTTCATGGCGAATACAATGGCGTCCAACATCTGGTCCAACAAGTTTGTGTAAGTCAAACCGGAAACCGGGTCGGTGTAGGTGAGATTTTTGGAATCTGACAGAGCATAGTCAAGATTGATGCCGGAAGGTTGGGATGACCACGCAAAATACGGGTACACGTCGACGAAGAAGAACGATTTGGTACGATCCAGAAATCGCAACATTGGCTTCATCACTGATTCCGATACGTCTGACCGGAACGTCCCGTTTGACGGCGGGAAGGAAGATTCCAGGACGTCCATAGCCAGTGGGGTCCCCACCTTGATTTTTTGTAGGCCGAATTTCTTGCAAGCCGCTCTGATTTTACGCATGGCCGGCACCACTTGGGACCAAGTCGTCGTGTTTCCGAAGCTAAGCATTTCGTTTCCGACGAGGAGGTAACGAATCTTGGTGTCTGGGTAGTAAGGGACGGCATTTTTCTTGACCCATTGGTCGGCGGCGGACTGGCTACCGGCAATGTCCGGTATGATTTCGTCCGGCACCATTATCGACACTTGCAGTTCGGTTCCCTTGAGGGCCTTGAGAATCTTTGGTGTTGCATCGTAGATTTTGACTCTTTTGGCTCTGAGGCCTTGGATTAGCTGGACGGATTTTGATGGATTAGGCAGATTGTTCCCTAGTTGGCCATAGCACACTCCCACCTTTGGTGATAGCCCTTCACCTGCAAAAAGAAAAAAAAAAGTGAAATCAATCGGAGAAAAGGTCAAAGAACAACCAAAACAACCGGCAGAATCACGGCATTGGTATTAATTTGTTCATCGGACTCACCGGAAATCGAAACCGAAGCACAAACAAGAAGAGTAGATAGCAGAAACAGAGTCATGTAAAGACCCATGATTTTTTCTTCTTTTTTCCCTCTTTCCAATAAGGGGATTGCACTTTTGTATCTTAAAAAACAAAGAGAAATGAGGGGTTTTATGATTTTATTTTTATCAATGGAAGTCGGTGGGATACAGGTTGATGGTGGGTGGGCAAAAGTTAATTTATATTCTCGAGTCCTCTCAGTAGAAAACAGAACTGAGGCCAGGCAGGACTCAGAGCCAGGAAGAGTGAAGAGAAAGCTGCGGAGAGCTAATAAAAAAGCCTAAAAAATAAAGGACCGTTTTGAACTTTGCATCAACTTTTTCCCTTTATTCTATGAAAAAAAATAAATTCCAAACTTTTTGTAGACCCCAACTTTTTTGTAAGAGCATTTTTTTTTTTAATACTAATATTTTCGTCGAGTATGGTGCCCTCACGGTCGGGGAAGAAGACCAACCAGCTGTGTGTTATTGATGTTAGTATTTTACCTAGATCTTTTATCTAGGAACTTAAAAATTTTAATTTGAAAATGTCCTATTTGTAAGATTTAATGAACCATTTAAGTTGTCATATCTTAAGTTTGATTACTGTTTGCGCGTGATTATTCAAGTGTGCTGAATAGTAGTAGTAGTAATTTTTGGGATTGAATCCCATAAATTAGCCCATAATGTGGGGAATGATTAATAAATTAGGCGGGGAGGATTGAGATAGGTCTAAAGATGACGGAGAGCCAAGAATGTGATATGATATGGGAAGATTGTGTTTGAGTAATGGTACAACTAACAGAAATACAAACGTGGATTAAGCATGGATTAAGTTGGATGTTTTGTCCTTGGCTTACTAATCATTCATTCAAAGAGATTTAAGCACAAGTCTAGTAATCACATTATTACACTACCTGGGTATGTTATCCGGATTATATTGTGAGTTAACAACTATTTTACGTGCCATCAATTTTCTAAGGTAATTGATAAATACAAAACTCTTTTGTTATATAAGGAGCAAAAAAATTTCAATTACCAATTATACCTTCATATAAAATTTTAGCACATTTACTGTAATTAATTTTATTTATTTTCTTCCTTTTTTATGAATCAGGTAAAAACCAATCTTTTATTCCAAAAAAAAAAACTTGCCTTACTTTTTTCATCTCTAAATTATAAAAAAAAAAAGAAACTTGCATAACTTTTTATTCTTCTTGTTTCCTGTGATGTTAAATTAAACTTACATCACATAGTTAAAAAAAAAAAATATTAGAACATGATATTTGAGAATTTTTGTGAAGAAGAAAAAAATCATCAATATAAAATACAAAATTCGGTTCTAAGCAAATAAAAAATTGACATGTGATATTTTAAGTTGATATTTTTTTTTCTACGAAAAGTTTCAAATATCATGTTTCAATAGTTTTTTTTTTCTTTGGTACTGGGAGTTTTAATTCAAAATAATGGTGATATCAAAATTCGGTGAATAGTGAACAAAAATTGCATGAGTATGGTTACAGGATTAGTTGTTATAGGATTATTATCATGTTGAAATGCTTGATTATACTGATTTGAGTACTCAATTGTTTTTAGTTCAATCTTAGTAGGTTGAACTTTAGGTATAAATATATGAAATAACAAAGTTTTACAAAAAAAAAAAAAAAGTTCTAGTTTCATATTTTTATAAGTTAAGGCCCAATTGAATATAATATTATGTGTTTAAGATCAAAATCAAGAGCCAATTTTTTTTTTAAAGTAAAAGCCCATAATAAGAGTTTCAATATGCTAAACAGTTAATAGAAAAATTAAAATTATAAAACGGATAAATTTTCTTGCCGGGTGAACAAATCTTGATGTCAAATCAAGTTAATTATGCTAATTATTTTTATTGCATTGGTTTTGATTTATAGAAAGAATTTTTTTTTCCTTATATCAAAAAAATTGCCAAATGTAGAACCTTTTGTTCTAAAATTTTCAATAAAAAAATTATGTCTATCTTAAAAAACAAATTTGAATCACATACCATTATAACTTTTAGTAACAAAATGTATTAAATATTAATGAAATGGTTCTAAATATTTTGTTGTAAGTTGCTGAATAAGAAAAAACGTATTTTAGTTTTTTTTTTTTTACAAAAAAAAAATAATGTATACTTTTTTAAAAAAAAAAATTAGTGCACTTGTCCTCATAAATTTATTTCGCACCCCATAATCTAAAATCCTCGCTCCGCCATTGATTTCATGCTATACATATTTTCATTTATTGTGTAATGGTTTTTTTTGACAACGTACAACTTTTATTTTTCTAGTATGCTGTGTTTTGTTATGATGTATGTAATATGTTGTAAACAAATTTAGTTGAATGTGATTAGTGAAACTATAATTAATTTTTTATTATGAAAAATAACAAATCTCTCTTTTTTTTCTCTTATCATTAATTCACAAGCATGATTAAATGAATTTGATATAATTTATTAACTATGTGAAGTTTTCTTTTTATCACTTCTAATTTTTTTCTTTATGTCTATTGGAAGTATTAAAAGTTCAAAGAAAACTGAAGATTAAATTTTAATTTTTTTTCCTTTTTTCAAAATTTATTTCGTCAATCTTATTCTGGAGGAGCCATGTCATAAGAGATGTTGCAGTATTTTATAAGACGGTGTGCAACTATGTATCAATATAGGTGCAATTTTCATGGTAAGATAAAAATAAAAAAAAAATAATAATAAAAAAAGAAATTTAATTAAGTATTGTGGTAAGATTTTGTACTGTACAAATGTTGCGAGTGAACATGCAATATACTTTTTTTAATGTGCAATTCATCCTCAAAGGTGAAGATTTTTCCTATATTTAGTATTGTGGTAAGATTTTTCGTATATTTTAATGTGCAATTCATAATTTTTTGTGGTAAGATATTTCGTATATTTAGTATTATATTATTCTAATATATATATGTATTATGATGCAATTATGTATCAATACATGTGCAATGTTTTATAGATTAATATGCAATCAGATATAAATATTTGTACTCACACGTGAGTTTTTTGTCCAATTTGAAGATAAAATAAAGAAAGTGAATATTAATATACTTACGGTAGTAAATTGCAATTGTTTGCAGTAAAATGTAAAATGTATTTTTCTTGAATGTGTAATAATATTCTTAAAGTACAATGCTTGTACATTTTTTATTATTTTAAAGAAACATAAATGCACGTGCAAAAGGTATTGCAATTATGATATATAAATATAGGTGCAATATTATATAAGCTAATGTACACCACATTTAAGTATTTGTACAATATAAAAAATATAAATAAAGAAACTTAATTATTAATTGATGGTATTTTTGTTATTTTTAATTTTAAAACTTTCTTGAATTATTCATTTTTTAAAAGTTTGGTAAGTTTACCTGATGTTATGGTCAATTTACGCAGGTTACAAAGGTTTTTAAAAATTTAATGAACTTAATATTATGTTGATGTGTCAATTTGTTATTGGTTAAATCATACGGGACCATTTCAAAATTTTCAACAGGACTCTAGAATCTTCTTGAAATTAAAAGATGAATTTTTCAGTTAGATGAACTTACTAATTTTTATTTTATAAATTATGTAATACTATATTAATTACATGAGATACATCTTTACTAATACTTGTATATTTGATCCATATAGTGGTGACACATTTCTTTGCTGCCAACCAAATAAATGATGTTGTAAATTTCCTTGTAGCACATATTCGTACACTATAATTCTCTTGTTTTATTGGCGCAAACGGCAAGAAGTTGCACCAAATTCCTATGCTTCACCTTCGAGTAGACATTCATTTCAGCATTGAACTCATCCAGGCCCTTTTTAGCGGCTGCAGATAATTCCATCCTCTTCGCAGATATCTGTATCCCATCTTCAAGTTCTCCTTTATACATGAAGTTGAATCTTTCTTTCGCCACTGTTTTATTCGTTAAATTTGTTGGTCACTTCTTGAAGTTCATCGATTGTTATATGACCATATAGTGACATATCCATTTCAATTAATTTTTGCATCTTCTCAATCCTAATTTTCAATAGAGTTATATAATACTCACTCTGTCCCAAAATTATTGTTCAGTTTGAAATTTCACTTTTAGTACAATTTGAACTAAAAATGAAAATTCAAACTGGACAATAATTATGGGACGGGGGGAGTACACACAAAAGCAAAATAGATGTATGATGTGCATTATTCTTTCGCATTTCAAACAAGACTCAAACTTGTGCATTATAAATAGTACTGATGGCTAACCTGCATTACTTGTTAATTGCCTAATTATTAGTTAATTTTTACTTTTATTCTAATTATATTGTAAGTGAATTTTACAAATTTTTGAACGTGAAAAGGATAAATGGAGAATTGAAAAATTGTATACTATAAAAAGTTAAAGTCATAATTTCATCGATTTTGTGATAGACAAAAGTTAATCTAAAGTCATCTTTCGTTAAATTTGTATAAATCACGTGCAAGTTACTAGCATACAAAAGTCATCTTTCGTTAAATTTGTATAAATCACGTGCAAGTTACTAGCATAAAAGTTATAGAAGAACTAATAAAGAGTTGAAAATAAGTTTACATCATAATAATGAGAGATATGATTTTATTATTTTATTTGTAAATGAAAAAATTTATCCGGTCTTTATCTTTGTGAACAATTTTGTTAATTAACTCATATGATATTTTTATAACTATAAAATGAGTTTTTAACTATTGGCACTTTTACCGGCAAGCTAAAATGGCAACTATAGGTTTGCATTGACAATTTGCAGTAAACCACTTGTTATTATTGTTCAATGATTAAGCAAAATAGGTAAAACACTGAAACATTATGGAGTCTATTTGATTGAACATACAACAATCCAGATTATCTCGTTTTCTGTACATAAGTAAATGTCTCTTGGTGAGTTTAGAATCTCAAATGTGATTAGTCAGAATTTAAATTGAATAATTTGATTGGTCAATGAATTCACGTGACATCATAAAATTTAAATAGACTAATTTAATTGGCCAATTGAAAACAATGACATCAGCTATTTTAATCGGGGTCAAAGATATCAATTCAAACCTTTATTTTTTGTTTTCTGTTCAAAATATTACATTTTTCTGAATTTTCATTTTATTGCTACCCTAGCACTCAAAACGACAACATTTTGTACTTGTGTCCCCATTGATCCTGTCAAAGTTTTCAGTCCCAAATTTTTTTTACTATAAATATTCACATAGAATTTCAAAGACTTTATTTTGGTTGAAGTTAATTTTATTTGTTTTGCGTTTAAATAGAATAAGGGTTTTGCGGATATGAAAGAAGTTGAGCGGTGATGTCAGACTACGTTCAAATTGATCGGTGATGCAATACCATGATGAGAGACAAATTCTAACTAACAATTGATGCAATACAATGATGAGAGACAATTCGGTTATTCTTTTGCAAAGAGATTATTTGGTTTTTGCAATTGAACTTGATGTGTTTTACATTGATAAAGATTGTTTTACGTCGCTTTGAAGAACCTTTTGATAAGAGAGGCTAAATTTATAAGAAAATCAATACTTTTTACGGTTGTTCAAGTTGCCTAACCAAAGCTCTCGTCTTATAAGTTAACTAACTCTTGCAGAAAGTATTTGCTTATCTATTTTGAGGCCTCAACTTTTGTTGAGCAAATCACTGAATAACCGAATCTTTTTACTCGACGATGATAGGTTATTGCTTTACCGTGTCTGTAATAAATTAACTCCTATAAAGATTTCTAAATTTGAATCTTGAGATGGCCTCTTATACGTAATATATAATTAATGTAAATAAAACTTGGCACTTCTTATGAACACGACACTAAAATACTATATTTTCAACAGAAGGAGTAAAGCTTCAAAGAGTTGTGGTGTTTTTAGTTTAGTATGTTGATTTGGTGGAATACTATTATATTTTGGTTTTTAGTCAATCAGATTATTTTCTTTATAGTCAATTTAGTCATTTAGTTACTAACTAATGGTTATAATTAGTCCACAATGTTATTCGTTTTCTTGTCGCACGTAGCGCGACAAAAACAGAGCTAGTCAAAGAAAAATGCATGATAAGTTGCAAATCAGTGATTGTATATTGGACAAAATCATGTTATTCTTTCGATCTATCAGATACTAAGATATAGTATTAGTTAGATTGTGATATTGTGGGGATAATTATTAACCACAAGGTGCAAAAATTAGAACTGATAAAAAGAGCCCGCAATTTTACAATTTACACCGAGTGTCACTTATGTTGCAAAAGTCAGAACTGAAAAACCATTCTAAAATGTTTCCCAATTAATTTCCAGAAAAAAAAGGTAAAAAAAATATAAATCTCAATGCCACCGCCGAAGAAGCCTTATCGGGGATTCTCCTTCTTCGGCCTTACCGCCGGTGCCGGAAGAGTCGGTGCTGGTGGAGGTCATGGCAAGACCGAAACTCCACCGCAGTTGAAACTAGAGACCGATAGAGAAGTGTATCGACCCAGTGATCTACTTACCATCACAGTAGAAATCAAGAAGCGCCAGTTTTTACAACTTGGGAAAGATTTAAGGGGGAATTTAAGAAGCAATTTCTCCCAGCTGATGCTGAAGTCGAAACTCGGGCCAAACTTCGTCGCTTACACCATAAGGAGGGACACATAAGGGAATATGTACAATAATTCTCTGATCTTATGCTTGAAATTATTGATCTCTCACCTAAAGAAGCTTTCTTTTCGTTTATGGACGGCCTTAATCGTTGGACTAAACTAGAGTTGTAACGGAGTGATGTCCGAGACGTTAAACATGCTATGCACATAGCAGAATCTCTAGTAGAGTTTGAAAATAAAAATTACAATGAAGCCATGGGTGAGAAATGTTTCAATGACACAGGTGGAGAAAACAACACGACGTCTTATCCGAATCATTTGAAAGAGTAAAGATCGCCTCCAAAGAGAAGTCAAAAGTAGAGAAAATAAAAAAATTCGAAGGTTACTTTCTATGTGAAGGGTCTCACTTAGTTCGTGACTGCCCACCTCGTAGTAAATTTGTTGCCATAGCTCAAAGTTTTCGTGAAGACGATGAGTTGACACATAGGGCATCAGGGACGATGCCCCATTCAGGTAGGAGAGAGTGTCACGATCGTGACATTTCTAGAAATATTTAGAAAGTCCTAGAATATTATAGATTATTCTAGACATGTGTAGAACATCGTGAAAATATATAGAACATTTTAGAATGCTGTAGAACTCTTTAGAACCTTCTAGAATCTTGTATAATATAGGACAATGTGGAATTAACTAGAAGATTCTAGGTAATTCTAGGTTAATATTCAAGAATAGTCTAGAAGTTTGGAGGTAATTCTTGTAGAGGAGGTGGAAGAAACTTTTAGAACCTTAAGGGTTTGCCTATAAATATGACAAGATCCCTCATTTGTATAAGTGTAGAATTGAAAGGGTTATAAACAAGTGGAGAGGTTTCCTTTGAGTTAGGTCAAGAATCTTTTTTTTTTCCCTAAATTTTTCCTATCAATACTTTCAATTTTTGTTTAGATAGGCTGAACTAGCATCACTTTTTATATTTGAGTGAGCTAGTGCCACACGGATTGCTATTGAAAGGAGCAGCCCGTGACACAAGGAACTCAATCGTTGTTGGCTAAACTGGCTTGGCGAATAGAGTCGAACCCAGACTCACTGATTGCAAAAGTTCTCAAATCCAAATACATCGGCACTGGCGATTTCCTTAATTGCACACCATCAAAAAGGTCAACATGGGGATGGAGAAGCATCTTATGGGGAAAGGAATTGTTGGCTAAGGGTCTATAGTGGCCTGTAGCGGATGTAGGGGGAAAATGTAGTGGGGGCCGACTATATATAAGTATATCATTGAAGAATGAATTTTTATTTTAACTATTGCTTAAAAAGTGTTTTTATATTTTGAGATTTTTAATTATCTTTAAGAGTGTCGTACTTAGCTCATCAATGGAAATCTCATTTCCACTATAACTAAAACAACGCCCAGAATGAGAGCACAATACTTTTTTTATGGGTATAAAAAAAAGTTATGATATGAGAAAAACTTTGATGGTTAAAGTTTTAGATCCTATATATATTTTTTATAAAATAAATTAATTTTTTTACATCATTACTAGCATTAATTTTCTTATAAAATTAAGAATAAAATTATTTACGACCAAACTTAACTAGAATTATGACTTTGAATTATTTTTTCTATGCTCAAGGCCCAACCCAAATTTAGAGAAAATGAAATAGGAAACACAATTTAAGTCCAAATAACAAAATAAATCTTAATAGAAACCTATAAACATAATTATTATAATTGTATTCTTAAAAAAATTAAATCCATATAATAATGATTTATGGCAAGTTGTCAATGGCTCCAGAATAAGTGTGGTGGATGATTGGATCCCGGGATTAGATAATCCACTCAGAGATAAACCCCAGTTCCATGAGCCTCTAAGTTTCACGGTGAGAGATCTGTTGGATGATAATTTCCAATGGAGGATTCCCATGATCAAATGCTCTGTTCCCACAACATGTCGCTAAGCTAATTCTTGCCATTTATATTCCAAGGAATGCTCGCTACAGAAAAGATGAGAAAGTGTGGTCCCGAGAAGCTACGGGAACATATACTGTCAAATCAGGGTACTATGAAGCTCTTAATGCTAGCGACTATTCACGAAGTGTCCCCTCAACCTCCAATGTAGCTCAACTGTCGCAAGAGGTTTGGAAGAAATTCTGGGCGTTGAAAATACAGTGGTTGATATGGAGAGCTATTGTTAAGGCTCTTCCTTCATTGTCCGGTTTACACAGAAGGGGAATAGTCTGCACAAGTGTGCCCCAGCCCCAGGTGCAACTTAGAGGATGAAACAATTGAGCATCTGTTTCTGGAGTGTGAAGCATCTAAAAGGGTTTGGAGGCTATCTCCCCTAGGTTTTGATTTTGACAGGGGGAGCAAGTTGTATTTTGCTCAATGGTTTGATCATTGGATTAACACACTGCACCATGTACGGATTTTATTCAATTATCATGCTTTTTTATTTGGGCAATTTGGATTGACAGAAACAGAAGAATCTGGGAAGATAAGATTCAGCCTCCAACTACAAACACAAAGAGAGGCCATGCATGAGTTTCAAACCTTTAAACATGGCGAATGGAAATATGAAGTGCCATAAGAGCACATACAGGTGCAGCATACAAACCTATTGGCCAGTGACAATCAGCCCGAGTTCTATATTAGAATTGATGGAGCTTTCAGAGACTCAAAATCAAGAGGAGCTGGGGCGTGGGAAATTATGTTTGTTTCGTTTTTTTAGTGTGTGTATTTTTAGGTATTTTTTGTATTAAGAATGTAAAAAGGTGTATTGAAAACGTAAAAAAATATGTTGAGATGAGGCAGTTATTATTAAATAATCTGAAAAAATCATCCAAAAAACCAAAACAAACAGATCCTAAATTATTAAGGAAAATACTTGGCATCAAGTGTGCAAGTGTTTGCAGCCTCTACGGGGCATTGCAATCAGAATTGGTTAGCTGCATTGTTGGGTTTGCAGGTAGCTAGAATTATAGGACTAGATAGATGTGTTTCACAAACTGACTGATAACCAGCTCTTAGCAAATTTAGAAAATGACAGATGCATCATGCTTCCTTTTGAGTTACGGTATTTGGCCGAGGATATTAGAGAATTAGTTCATAGTTTTATGTATTGAATTGGTAAAATTTGATAGAGAGATAGTAGAGAATGCTCATAGACTAGCCAAAGCATTTCTCTAGTTTTATAGAGCTTGGAAGTTCTTGTACCTTGTATCTTGCGTATGAATATATAATACTCCTTCCGTCTCATAATTATTGTTCAGTTTGAGTTTTCATTTCTAGTTCAAATTGTACTAAAAGTGAAATTTCAAACTGGACAATAATTTTGAGACAGAGGGAGGATGTTTCTTCAAAAATAAATATATAAAAAAAAATTATCGTTGAAAATTGTTCGGATATGATCTAAATACCTTTCTACCCTTTCTCGTTTCCTCTGCCTTTTCCTTTTTCCCTCCTCCCTCCTAATAGTTTCATTCATCTTCCTCCGACGGTCCATTTCCGCCGTCTTCGGACTCCACACCAATCAGACTCTGCCTTTAATCATCTGCCATGAGACTCACCCCACGCAATCCTTTCTTCTCCATTCTCAGATCTACTTTCTCCTCCGCCTCTATTCGCCCCATTTCCACCGCCGCCCCGGAACCATCCAAACCCTTAAACCCTTCGCCCCCGATTCCTCAAGCCAACCCGTATGCTAAACCCGATCCATACCCTCGAATCCGAACTAAAACCCCCCTAGAAAGAGAATTCGAAACATGGATTCACAAACTCAAGCCCGGGTTTACCCCACCCGACGTTCGGGAGGCCCTCACTGCCCAGTCCGACCCGGACCTTGCTCTTGACATTTTCCGTTGGACTGCTCAGCAACGTGGCTACAAGCACGACCACCTTAATTACCTATGCATGATTGAAATCTCCGTCACCCGGAAGCGTTACCGAGTTGCCGAAACTTTGATCGAGGAAGTCCTCGCCGGCGCCTGCCCGCCTAGCCTTGCTCTGTACAATTCCATGATCAAGTTCTGCTGTGACCGTAAGTATTTATTTAAGCGGGCATTCGATATTTATAAGAAAATGTTGAAATTTGATGATGTTAGTTTAAGGCCCTCGTTGGAAACTTATACGATGCTGTTGATTTCGTTACTTCGTAAGTTCGATAAAGCGCCTGTGTGCTATGTGTATATGCATTCCGTTAGATCGCTGGCGAAGCAAATGAAGGCTTCCGGGGTGATACCCGATACGCTTGTATTGAACTTGATTTTGAAAGCCTATTCAAAGTGTCTAGAGGTGGATGAAGCCATTCGGATATTTAGGGAAATGGGGCTTTATGGTTGTGAGCCCAATGCATATACATACAGTTATCTAGTAAAGGGATTGTGTGAGAAAGTGAGGGTGAATCAGGGATTGGAATTCTTTAAGGAAATGAGGAGGAAGAATCTGGTGCCAAAAGCGGGTACTTATGTGATTCTAATCTGCAGCCTTGCCATGGAGAGGAGATTTGATGATGCCATCCAGATTGTGTTTGACATGTTGGGTAATACTATGTTTCCTGATTTTTTGACTTATAAATGTCTCCTGGAGGAGTTGTGTAGGGATGGAAGAGGTGATGATGCTTCTGAGCTTCTTGAACGACTGAGGAAGAAGGATCACAGGATGAATGAGAAAATCTACTGTGCACTGTTGAATGTGTTGCATGATCTAAATTAAGAGTAGATCTTTCCGCTGTTTGATTTGTATGACATCGAGAGATGCCGAAGATTATGGCTATTTGCTCTTTTGAAGTCTTTCTGAAACCAGGTGTCGTTTTTGCCTACTAATGTTAACGGAAATGGATAACTTGGGAACTGTATAATCCAGAAGGATGTTGCTTGCTGTGGCAGCTGGCCGATTAATCTGTGATGATGCTGGACTGTATAGAGGTGGTTCTGTTGTCAAACTAGCCTTGTGGAGTGTGTCTTATGGTTTCCAATTTCCACCCAATCTAGAAGCTGGTCTACAAAAGCATAATCTTGGATTTGGACTACAAATTTGTTTAAAGCTTCGATGTGGCAAAAGAACCCCATAGTTGTGAACTTGGGTCCCATATTGCAACAGATCAGATTGTTATTTTGCAGGAAATTGAGAGTTAAAATGCAACTAGCAGCAGATTGAGAATGGAGAAATGGGAGTTTTTATATGCTGACCACATACAGCACTAGAGTTTTCATTGGTTTCCCTTGGATTACTATTGTCTCTGATTAGGTAGACATAGGACATTCCCTCTTGTCTGAAGCATTTGCTCATGAGGATGATGCTGGAGTGTTATAGACGATGTAATTATTTTACAGTTGGGCGTTTACCCCTTAATAAGAAAGTATAATGCAATGTCTTCTTCAATTGAGTGAAGAAAAAAGAAATTTCTATATGCTCCAACATACAATTTGTATTGGTGGAGCAACCATTGGTTTGATACTAATGCATGTCTTAGCAGTTTGAAGGTGAATACTAATTCATTGCAGGGATTCAATCTAAGTTTATCTAGCCATTTAATCTGTCTGCTGCATTCACAGATAGTGAACCTAGATTAACTAGTCCAAAATTTAACATCACCTAAGTTTATCTAGCAATTCAATCTGTTTGCTGCATTTACAGATAATGAACCTAGATTTGTGAAACTACCTCTGAGAATCAAAAGTGATCTGAAAAATCAAATGGCTTTTGTATGGCTATTAAAAATGAAGATAAAGTAAGTCATTCCTCTAATAATAAGTCTGTACATGTTTCAAGAGCAAGATGTCCTATCAAAATGAAGCCCAGACTTATTCACTCGTAAGATCTTGTGGTCTGTGAAGAGGTTCTGGCTGTGTGAGTGAATCCAGTACTGTTCTTTCCAAACAGGTGACTACTTGTGTCGGTCAAATCCTCGTTGAACTCACTATCTTTCCACTTTGCCAAGGCTTCAGGGAGGCTCATACTTAGATCAATGCCGAAACCCTCTTCCTCCTCATGGGAAAAAGGTTTCCATTGGTTGACGAGAGGAGACAAGACACTGACTACATGCCCCATGGCTGGCCTCTGATTCGGCTCACGAGCTGTGCAATGGGCCGCTAATTCTGCCACTTCGCAAATGCATTTGAAAGTTTCTTCATCTGGTTCTAGTGTCGGATCTAAGTATGCTCTGATATCTTCCTTGTTAACAATGACTTTACGGAACCATGCCACTAGATGAGATTTCTCTTCTGGTAGAGTGTCGTCCAGAGACTTTCGGCCAGTAATTATCTCCATTAAGATCACCCCGTATGCAAATACATCAACTTTTGCTGTCACTCTGCCGGTGGCTGTGGAAGAAAAAGAATGTTGTTCGATGTTAAAACAGCGGTTCTTCAGAAAGAAAATTAGGATTCAAAACCATCTCGTTTAAAATAAAAACATTACTATTCAAAAATTTCCTTCCACAATAATATGAAACAGATGAATATGGATCCAATTCAATCTCTTAAATTCAACTTGACTGGCAGCTAGCCAATATTGAGCAATATTCTCTGATCTAATCAGAGAATGAGTGATTCAAGTATCAAAATTCAACATTGCATTCATAATGAGAATGATTATAGATTATGCTATCATTTTCTTCCTCTTATTAAACAGATACACCAGAATGATTATAGATTATGCTATCATTTTCTTCCTCTTATTAAACAGATACACCAATCTTTTTGCTCTGTAAGTAAGACATATTGATCCAACAATTTAGTCCTTAAGTTTGCAAATAAATGTGACTTGATTGACAGAGAGTCAACCTGAATAAACCCCTCATTGGATTTCAACTCAGGAGTAAACTTAACTGAAAGTTAATAAATGCTAAAACCCCTACAGTAATTAAGCTTCCAAGTGCTAACATGTTGCATGTTTGAAAAGAAAATGCATTGACACTATGAAATAAAAGTCAAGGATTCTGCGGCACTTACATGCATATTCAGGTGCAAGATACCCAAAAGTCCCAGCAAGTCTTGTCTCGATTGAGTACTTCCCATCAGGTGCACTTTTGACCAAACCAAAATCGGAAACTTTTGCTCTCATGTCGTCTCCTAGGAGGATGTTAGAAGGTTTGAGATCCCTGTGGATGAAACTTTGATGCGCCAAGCCGTGAAGGTATTCAACTCCTCTGGCAACATCCAATGCTATGGCTAGTCTTTGCTTCCAAGAGAGCGGTGGGACGCCTCTTTCCTGCCAACCAAAGAGATGTTGTGCCAGTGTTCCTTGAGGCATATATTCATAAACTAGAAGCCTCTCATTTCCATTGACACAAAAGCCAACGAGGGCCACCAAGTTCCGATGCTTCACCTTTGAGAGCACATCAGTTTCTGCCTTAAACTCATCTAGACCTTTTTGGGTGGTAGCAAGTGATTCCATCCTCTTCACAGCTATCTGTGTCCCGTCATGAAGTTGTCCTTTATATACAATGCCGAATCCCCCTCGCCCTAATATGTTTTTCTCATTGAAATTTCCTGTCACTTCTCGTAGTTTATCAATTGCGATAGGACCACTACGGCCATCACTGGTTTGAGAACCAGTTTCACTGGTTGATCCACTGTCAATCTTTTGTGAATTTTCCCTTTTCTCAGTGCCTTTTTCCCACTTAAATTTATTCCTTTTCTTCAAACATCTCCTGTAAAGTACCAAGCCCAAAACAACCATTGTGATGACGACAACTAAAACCACAACAACAATCCACGGTGACACAGAAGCTTTTCTTGTAGTTCCTGCCTTAGATCCAGGAGAAGAGCTGGGTAAATCAACTCCAATAAACGGGTTGCCGGAAGTTTTTACCGTCACGGTTGGGCCAAATGGTGGTATTTTTCCTGAGACATTGTTGTTGGAAACATCAAGGAGGGTCAAGCCTTGCAAACTGGTGAGGCTAGATGGTATAGGACCAGTTAAACTGTTATTGTTCAAAATCAAAGACCTCAATGAGGTGAGATTAGCAATAGCAGGAGAGATTGTCCCAGTAAAATTTCGAGCAGCAAAATTGATCACAGTAACTCTTCCTGAAATGCAAGTTATAGATTCCCAATTTTGACAAGCATCATTCCCCTTCCAAGATTCAGCTAATACAAACGGATAGCCCAAATCACTAGCAACCTGAAGTAATATTGTTACCTGAGGATCACAAGTTCCTGGACTTGGATTACAAAATCTATTGTTATCTGTTCCAATAGTAGCATTAACATCATTCCGAAAACTAGGCATAGGACCCTGAAGCCTGTTATTGTTCAAAGTCACATTCTTCAGCGCCGGAAGGGAAACTAAAGAAGCCGGAATTAGACCAGTAAGGTTATTATCCCGAAGCTGTAAGTCAATCAAGTATTTGCATCCAGAAAGATCAGGAATTGGCCCAGTAAAGTAATTGACATGCACCCATACCTGAATCAATTGCGACATTGATCCAATAACATCAAGGTTTCCGATTAATCTCGGAATCTGATTGTTAATCCACAAATTCTGTATCCCTGATTTAGCCAAAGATGGTGGCAGAGGCCCTGAAATATTATTATACGACAGCCTGAGATTCTGTAAACTGGGAAAAGATTCAAATATGTCCGGGATTGGACCTGATATAGAAGCCGTGGATGCCATAAAAGATACAAGCTGGGTAGAATCCTTAAGGGTATCAGGGATTCTCCATTGAGCGAGTCTCGGATTGGAACTAATGCTAAACGTCTGTAAACTTGTCAAGCCAGATAAAAAATCCTTTGGGACAGAAGTGAAGCTGTTGGAATCCAGGAAAACATCTTGGAGGTTTGCTAGGTTTGATAAGGAAGGTAAAAGGCCGGTAATTTGATTGTTCCGTAAATTCAAGGTTTGAAGGCTGGAAAGTTGGTTCAAATCGGGGGTTAATTGCCCTGTTATAAACCTGCCGCTAAGATCAATCTCCGTAACTCTGCCGCTTGAATCACATTGAATCCCTTTCCATTCACATGGGTTACTTCCAGACCAATTCGTCCCGTTTAATCCCTGAGCCAATGATCTCATAACAGCGAAATCGTCTGCGCTTACATGGTGGATATTGATGATGAAGAAAAGGGTGGAAAATAAAAAAAGATAGTACCAGATGTGCATGAGAAACCTGTGTTTTTCTCCGCCCATTCTGGTGAGGGGGGTTTTCTTTCGCGTTCAAAATAAGGGTAGGTTTTTGGTGGTGGTGTGGTGGTGTCGGAAGGCGGCGGCGGTGGAGATGGTTCTCATCCTCTAATCTCTCTCAACAGGGCACGTGAGAGAGAAAGAGGGAGACAGGGAGACCAGAGGAAGAGACAGACGAAAAAGGAAAGAATTGCTGGTTTGCCAGTCCTTTTTTTGGTTGCATAAATTGAGGAGGGAAATCAAACCAGTCCTTTATTGGTTTCTTTGCTTAATGGCTTTTTTTAAAAAAAATTATTTTTTGATAAAGTAGCTATAAAATCTTCCTCCCGTAATAAATTTGTGAGAATCATCACCATAATAAAATTATTCCAAAGTAGTAAATTGCAAAGTAAACCCATCAACTTACAAACTAGTATTGTCTAATTGCTTGATTTTAGCAATCTAATAAAATTCGATTCTTCCATTCAAGAATTAGCAAGATAACCGAAACATTTAAAATTTATTGTTTCATCAAACAACTTATTTTTTTTCGTACAACGTGTTTAAACGTGTTATTCACCAAACTTGATCTTAACAACATAAATCAGTGAAGATTATGATTTTACATCATGCAGGTATAGTCCCATGTCTTTGCTTTTTATGCCCTTCTTCAACCCGAAACTAGTTTAGATTCTACTGACTCAGATGGTGGTGTGGTAGAACGAACGAAACTATTAGAAAAATACTATTTCACTATTTTGTGTTTAATATCCAAAACTTCTGAACAAAATGAGAATGCACAATAGGAGTTTTTCTCTTTTTCTAATTGTGCACAGATAAAGACAACTTTATACTCCACAGTAGTATGATTGAGTTTATTTGTCTTTCGGGGTTATCTGTTGTTGAATTAAAACTTTCGGCGTCTTAACCCATAATACAGAATCTCTAGGTCTAACTTTTCACTGAATACTTGAATCGAAGATTATATATTCGTCACTTTTATTGAAAGTATGGCTTTTTCTTCACTTCCTTTTCTTTCTATCTTTTTTTTTCATATAAAAACTAAAAACCGTATTAGATCCTAATCTTTCTGTTTTGCGTCACATTGATATTTCAAACTAATGACGGAGCTGTTATTACTAAATGTTAAATTACAGGACATGTTGCAATTGGTTATTAGTTTAGAGGGTACTCTGCAATTAAAAAACTCTACTAAGAGCTTTTGTTGGTTAAATTCAAATGTCCATATTTATTTTATTTTGTTTCTAAATTTGCACCAACCCTAAGACCCCTAAAATGACGAGCTAATTTATTGCTATTGGAAAAAAGTCTACTTGGAAACAGCGAAAGTAAACGAAACCTTTTACCTTGATGACAGGCCTATGACGAGGTTAAGTTAATGTCCATTTTAGGAAAGAAAATACACAAATTAAACGATTATTTCTACTTTATCGTAATATCAAAAACATTTCGTCTCCTGGAATCCCCTTAAGCATATTCTTCAAATCTCCATAAATTCTTAGCATTTATAGAGAATTTTAATCGTATGTACCCATATTAAAAGTGTATCCAGAATGGAAATTTTTTTTGTTTGATTGACTCATTCATGTAGCAAAAAATAAAAACAATGACTGATTTTTCATTCTACTTTCTACAAGTAATTTTTTTTTTTCTAAGATTCCGGTAAGTGCTTGTAGAAAAATGTTTTTAAAAAGTTCTTTTTCTAATAAGTCTGTCGATCGGATCATTTGTTCCTCAATGATAAACTTAGTTTGCTTGGTTATTATTTACAGTGAAATACCCAAACATTTTTAAATAATTAATTATTTATCTAAATTTTCAATTTTAATTACGAAACTATATTAATTAAATGTTATCAGAGTTGAAGAAAGGTTTCTCAGTTTGAAGACATTGCACCAATTGATCCAGGCTGATTGTCTATTTGTTGGATTAGTTTTGTGAATATAGGGACTAAGTTGTAAATATCATAAATGTAGGGACTCAATTGTACATCTATCAGTTAGTCACAATTAGAGTCGGTTAAGTTAGTTTAGTTGTATATAAATACGTGATTAGTTTATTCTGTAAGCAAGTCAACAGAACTGTTTTTTTCAATATACAGAAAATTCCCAAATTGATTTCTTGATTCAATATCTTCCGTACTACGAACCCTAGATACCTTTTGATGGTTTTAGAGCCATAGCGCTCTTGGTATTCATTGATTCCCACCGTACATCAATAATTCTTGTTGTCCGCTGACACCCTACTGGATTAATTTTGTGTTTTGAGATGAGAATCATGGCGGATCGAAGAAACGCTGAGGATCGGCGTGCAGGGGATCGCTGGTAAACACCAGATTAGAGATTGTATGAATCTACTATGAGTTTGAGTGGATCAAAAAACGTCGGAGTGCTGAATATTCCGGCTAAATTGACGGAACATAACTATCTGGCGTGGGGTCGTGCTATGCTCACTTTCTTGAGATCGAAAATGAAGATTGGATTTATTAATGGAGCTTGTAGATGTCCACTCTGTCTATGGAGTTTGATAGGTGGAATCAAATATATTCTATGGACAAATCATGGATCATATCAGGACTCAGTGAGGATGTGGCTGACAGTTACATGTATACACTGTCTTCACAAGAACGCTGGGAGAATCTAGCTGAGAGATTTGGAACCTCCAACAGCCAGATGTTATACAGAATGAGACAAGATCGAATTGTTGTCACACAAGGAGATTCAACGTTGGTAACGTACTATGGATGCCTCAAACGAGCTTGGAACGAGTATTCACACTGTAGACCAATGCATGCTTGTACACCTGAAGTAGCAAGAATCTTGGCTGCAAGGGAGGATGAGGATAAACTGATTGACTTCTTGATGGGACTTAACAAGTCGTATGAGGCAATCAAAGATCAGATACTACTAATGGAGCCTCCTCCAACCATTAACAAGGCAAATAATCTGGTATAGAAAGCAGAAAAGAAATTGCCAGGAAGAAGTTCAATGAATAATGCTGCTGATAACAGGCCTTTATTGCAAAAGGAAATGGTTTGCAAATGAATGATACTACTTTAATTCATTCTGATACAGCTTTGGTTGTCAGATCATTTGCTACCTATGGAAGGAATGATGGAGGTCAAACACAGTCTCATCAAGGAAGCAATGTGAGTTCTGGAAGTTTAGTTTTTAGGAAGAATAAGGAAGACATGCATTGCACTGTATGTTACAGGACATGACATGAGAAGAAAACCTGCTTCAAGGTGATTGGCATACCAGATTGGTGGAAGGAACTCAAGAAGAAGGGCTTTCTGAATTTGCAGAACAAGAAGTTAGGAGGTACTAACTATGCACAAGTAGCTGAACTGGAAACTCCTCTGGATGTAGTTCCTAAGACAGGTCAGAATTGAAATCAAATGGATGTTTTGGCAAAGCAAATTAGACAACTGTAGATGGAGTTTAGCAAGCTGAACAAAGAAAAGGGGAAAGCAAATGCAGAATCGCACATGGTCAATTTTGCTCATATAAATGACTTTGCAGGTAGTTCTGTATACTCTAAATTTCAAAGTTGTCCTGAAATTAAGAGTTATATCTGGTTATTTGACACAGGTGCTACAAGAAGTATGAGTCCTAATCTATCCTTTTCCATAAACCTAGACCTGTTAGTGCCACAACTCCTATAAGATTACCTGATGGAAGTATTCCAGATGTGTCCCAAATTGGTGATGTGCAGTTAAATTCCAGAATTACATTTGTCAGTGTGTTATATGTACTCTCTTTTAAATACACGTGATTTCTGTTAGACAAATGGCTAGGACTTCCAATTTTTTTTTTCAGATTTTCAGCTGACCTTTGCATATTATAGGACCTCATGACTGATGAGATCCTGGGTATTGGCAAAGTGATGCAAGGACTATATGTACTTACAAGTGATTCATTCAACCCTACAGAGATCAGAAGACAAATCCAAATCCATTACTTCATTGAGTCATTAAATCCACTGAAGATAGTTCTTTCTTTAGTCATCATTATTTTTCTACTGGATGTAATGATGTAACTGTTGCTCAGTGGCATCATAGATTAGGCCATCCATCTACAAATGTACTTCAAAAGATTTCTTCTACTTTGAATGTCTCTGTTGATCCTAGTTTTCATGTGATATTTGTCCATTAGCCAAACAACAAAGGTTATCTTTCTCTGTAAGCCATACAAATACAACTGATGCTTTTGAAATAATACATGTGGATTTGTGGGGTCCTTATTCACATAGTAATCTTTCTTATAGTTCCTTTTTTGTTACAATTGTGGATGATTATAGCAAATGTACTTGAACATTTCTCATTAGACATAAAACCTATACTCCACAAATTCTAGAAAATTTCTTTTCCATGGTTCAAACTCAATTTCAGAAACAAGTAAAGGCCATCAGAACTGATAATGGAACTGAGTTTGTCAACCTGTAATGCAGCCTTCCTTTCTCTAAATTTGGCATAATACATCAAAAATCATGTGCTTATACTCCACAACAGAATGGAGTTGTGGAGAGAAAGCACAAACATCTTTTGCAAGTAGCTAGATCTTTGTTGTTTTAAGGCTCTCTTCTAAAGAAATTCTAGGGAGATGCCATAGTTACTGCTACTTACATCATAAATAGATTGCCTTTTATTGTTTTGAACTGGAAAACACCTTATGAAATGTTGAACCATAAACCTCCTGATTTGTCACATTACAAAATTTTTGGTTGTCTTTGCTACATTACTAATACCTTGCCTCATAAAAATAAATTTGCTGCAAGAGCACTTAAATGCATCTTTCTTGGTTATCCCACAGGACAGAAAGCTTATAAAGTGTACTGTCTTATAGATCATAAAGTTTACATTTCAAGAGATGTTATGTTTCATGAACATCTTTTCCCTCATACTAATACTTCTTTATCACTTGCTTCTAGTTCCCACATACCAATACATAACCCAGATTTGACATACATACCTCCTAATACTGATTCTGATAATGATACTCCTCTTGGTGATCATGATCACATAATACATTCTCCTGATTATTCAGATACTCATACCTTACATTCTAGTCCAGTACACACTGCCGATACTCCCTCATCATCTCCACAAGTTCCAATCCTCAGAAGATCATCTAGAGTTCATGAGCCTTCCTTCTGGTTGAATGATTATGTGACAAATAATGCTACTGTAGAACAACCTAAGTTCATACCACCTCCAACTTTTCCCTTTCGGAGTCAACCTATTATCCATCCCTCTTACTTAAGCTTCCTAGCAAATGCGTCAAAAATACCAGAGCCATACTCTTATGCACAGGCACAGTATGTTCCAGAATGGGTAGATGCTATGAACAGGGAGTTATCTGCCTTGGAGGATAATCAAACCTAGGAGATCACCACATTACCTTCTGAAAAGAAGCCTATAGGTTGTAGATGGATCTACAAGGTGAAATATAATCCAGATGGAACTGTAGATAAGTACAAGGCTAGATTAGTAGCCAAGGGATATACTCAGGGAGAAGACCTCTTTAACTCTTTTTCTCCTATGGCTAAACTTGTCACAGTACGGATTTTGTTTGCCATTGTTGTCTGTTGCTAAAGGATGGCTTTTGCACCAGCTTGCTATCAATAATGCCTTCCTCCATGGTTTTCTGGAATAAGAGGTGTATATGGAATCTCCCCCTGCATATGACAACATTAGACCAAATCAGGTGTGTAGACTCAAAAGATCTTTATATGGCCTCAAACAGGCATCTAGGCAGTGGAACCTTGAATTTACAAGGCATCTGGAGCAACTTGTTTTTCACCAATCTCCTCATGATCACTGTCTTTTCATGAAGTTTGGGACAGATTATTGCCTGTTTTTGGTGGTGTATGTAGATGATTTGTTAATCACAGGCAGTTCAGAGTCTCTGATCTTGCAGACTAAACAATCTTTGGATGCAGCTTTCACCATAAAAGATCTTAGACCAGCTAAGTATTTTCTTGGTGTAGAAGTAGCAAGATATTCTGAAGGAATAATGCTCAACCAGAGAAAGTATGTTTTAGACATTCTAGAAACCAAAGGAATGCTTGGTTGCAAACCAGTTCTCACACCTTTACCCAAGGATTTAGATTTACAGAATGACAAGAGTCCTGATTACTCAGATCCTAGTAAATACAGAAGATTGATTGGAAGATTGTTGTACTTAAGATTCACCAGGCCTGACTTGGCACATGCTACACAGTAACTGAGTCAATTCCTACAGTCATCTAAGGAGATACATTGGATAGCAGCAGTTCACATCTTGAGATATCTTAAGGGAACAGCCTCCCTTGCCCTGTTTCACTCCAGTAAGTGTGATCTAAACCTTTCAGCTTTATGTGATGCTGATTGGGGAAAGTGCACTACCACCAGGTTCTCCTTAACTGGTTATTGCATTTTCTTGGGGAGTTCTTTGATATCTTGGGAGACAAAGAAACAAATCACTGTTTCTATATCATCTTGTGAAGCAGAATATAGAAGCATGGCTAGTACATCATGTGAATTACAGTGGATTAGTTACATTCTCACAGATTTAAGGTTGCTGGTCTCTTTACCTGTTCCTTTTGTTTGTGATAACAAGTCAGCCTTGCATATTACTCTTAATCCTGTGTTTTATGAGAGAACCAAGTATTTGGATATAGATTTTCACATTGTGCGCAATCTCTACAAATTTGGTTTTCTTCTTCCCCTTCACATCTCCTCACATCTTCAGCCGGCAGATTTGTTTACAAAAGCTTTACACTCACCACAGTTTCAGTTTCTACTGTCCAAGCTCAGTCTTGGTAACTTGCATCATTCCAATTCTAAGCTTGAAGGAGGATATCAGAGTTGAAGACTGAGATGAAGGTGCCTCAGTTTGAAGACATTGCACCAATTGATCTAGGCGGATTGTATATATGTTAGATAGTTTTGTGAATACAGGGACTAAGTTGTAAATATCGTAAATGTAGGGACTCAATTGTATAACTTTCAGTTAGTCATGATTAGAGTCGATTAAGTTAGTTTAGCTGTGTATAAATACGTGATTAGTTTATTCTGTAAGCAAGTCAACATAACTGTTTTCTTCAATATACAGAAAATTCCCAACTTGATTTCTTGATTCAATGTCTTCCGTACTATGAACCCTAGATACCTTTTGAGTTATCTATAGTACTTAATTAAAGGAACATACAAGCTACTGATGTGTAAACACTACAATGAAAATTTTTCCGCTAAAAGTCATTTTCAGTACAAAATTATTTTTGACATGTGGCACTAACTATTCAGAAAAAAATGGAATAAATAAATAAATAAATCCCTTATTTATAGCTACATACTAATCCCTTAATTATAACTATATACTAATCCCTTAAAACAATAAACTTGAGTTGATAAAATCAAATGTAAAAAAACCTTAAATCACGTGAAATATTACTGCGAGTAGCGCCTCCCCAATCTCCGTAAATACAAAATAGTTAAATAAAAATTGGCTCTAACATACAATTGGCTCAATTAAATATATAATTCCTCAATCAAGTATTTTTGCTCAACGTAATACAATTGACTCGATGAAAATGAAGGTGATCACTTTAATATTTTTGTTTTAGCAGACAATTGGCTCAATCAAGGAGACATCAATCCTTAAAATTTAACTTAAAATCTAGTAACGGGAAAACTAGAAAAATTCCATCATGCTATCATAGCGATCAATACCGGGAGAGCGAAAAATGATCTCTCCATTATCGCAGTCAAGATATTGTATCCAAGGATTCTATCACCGAATGTTTATTTGTTAGTTCAAGAGATATTATCTCAATAGTATTGTAATTTGTTATTAGCCAACGGGCATGACTCGCGGGTAATTTGTTATCGTGATCTATTTTATAATATTATATTATACATATTATTACTCTAAAATATACTTTTTTCACTTATAATTTTTTAATTTAACAATTTTAAGACACAAACGCCCTCAGACATTGGCCTAGAACAAGCATTTAATTATGTCTATATCACTATCTTAATCGAATTTTTGGAAGCCATATGTTATTGAACTGCGTACTACTGACAGTGTTCTGTTAGTTCAAATGTATTAATAATGTACGAAGTCCAATTAAGTTGTTACTGTGGTTAGTCAAAAAGTTGATTGTGAATAGTGATACTCCCTCTGGTTTTTTTTATAAGACACTTTGATTTCTCTTAGATTTCACCTAAAATGTTTTTTCAATCGAAATAAAAAAATCTTAAAAATATTTTATAATAATTAGGAGAACACAATGAATTTAAAAATATATTTTTAAAGTTTTTTTTTAATTAAAAAGACATCTTAGGATAATTAAGAACGAAATCAAAATGCCTTATAATAAAGATCAGAGGGAGTACCATTTTCGAATTTCACAAGAGTTGTTGCATTTGTCTTCTCACCACGTACTGATTTTTCAAAAAAATATGCATTTTTGAGCTTCTTATTTCATTTATTTTATCAACACAAAAGGTATAAAAAGATTGATCAAAGTCATGAAGTATACTAATATCATGAAGCAAACAGCAATAAAGTGCTGCGAGAATTTTTTGTTCTTTCGAAAAATTACATATTTAGTTGCAATTTTGTTGGAGGATTAAGTTTTTAAGTTTTTTTTAATTTAAAAGAAAATTATGTCTGATACTACTCCCCATCCTTAATATAAGGTTGTTCTAAGTTTTATTTAATACATATTTTTTATTGATAAAAAAACTTTAAATTTTTTCTCCTAACAATCAAGAGAACACAATAAGTGTGTGTATATATTTTTAAGGTTTTTTAAATTGATTAAAAATGTATAAAATTTGAAATTCAGAACAAATCAAAATATATATTTTATATTAAGGGGATAACTATTTTTACCCATGCCAGCGTAGCAATTGTGACAGGGCCCCCGAAGTGCCTACGTGGGAAATCCTGACTGGTCACTTGATGTTACCATTACGTTGGAGCTCCCATGTGTACCAAAGCAATGAAAGCTATATAAATCTTCACCACCGCTGCCGGCAGCTTCCCAAATTTTTACCGGAAATTAATTCTGCTATCCCAAATACCGTAGGGAAGGAGGTTCTGATACTGAAAATGAAATCCACTAACGCTTACGCTTCAATATTTCTGCTTCTCATTTTTGTTACCATAGGTAAATCATTCTTCTCCTTAATGCTATTACTGTGATCTGGTTTTTGTGAATTTGTGGGTAGATCCGGTATTACAGATTAACTCTGTTGTTCAGGCACGCACTAATCTGAAGCTCATATTTTTGTTGCCTCATCCGAATTTAACTTGTGTTTTTGTTCTTCCAGCATTGGCTAAGAAATCAGGGGATGTCACGGAGCTGCAAATTGGCGTGAAGGTAAAATACAGTATTTGTCTTCTTTCTGATTCGTTTTGAACTTTTTTTTTTCCTTTACCTTTGATTGGTACAAATGGTAAACTGTTTCTTATGTGGAGTTTTATGGATTTTTGGATGATGTTGACTTGATGATATTACTGTACTTTGTTATTCTACGCGGGGGAAAGTTTGGAATGTATTTATAAGAACAATTAATTTCACAGTCTTAAACTTATCGGGACGATCTCTGAGTAATTATTAATGTATCCCATATTCCATTGCTTTGGAGAAAGCTAGCTAACTGGTGTGTTTTAATTTGTCTGATGGAAATTGTACTTCCGTTTAGGGTGCTCCATTTATGTTGCGTCCGGTTGATTTTAATATTCATTCATTCCTGTGCTTAAAGATTTTTAGCTCGCATCATTGGTTAATATTCAAGCTGCTGCTGTTGTTATGATATTTAGGAGATAAATTGACTTATTTGAAACTCTCTTCTCAATTGGAGTGATCCAGCAAACATCACCCATTGATAAATGTGGCTTCTATTATCTTGGTCTGTGTTTGTTGCTTGACAGTTTCCCGTGGCCCTCTAATATGAATATACTAGTTATCACGTTCTTCAGAACTTGTATTATAGTTCATTCTTTATTCTAAATTCATAAATTTTCTCCCTGCCTCAGCACAAGCCCGCGTCTTGTGAATACCAAGCCCACAAAGGTGACAGAGTCAGAGTACACTACCGGGTAAGTGGAAAATATCATCTTCTTCTCTGTACTGGTTTTCCTCATGTATTCTTTTGATTGGTGGGATAAGCACGTTATGATCACAAATTTATTACATTACTTTGATCAGCTAGTACAAACCAATAGAACTGAAATATTATGAATTAGCCAGTAGTCTGCAGAATCTGCTGCTGTGTATGCAACTTTAGATGATGCATAATTATGGGGTTGGAAGTAGTTGGGAGAGTGCTTTTGTATCATTTGAATGCTACAATATCTTTTAGTTTTCGCATTTGTAATTTTGATAGCTTCCTGATACTCATCCATTGAGATGCCGAGGACTTTCTGCAGTAAATGAGGGTCACGCCAAAAAAAAAGCTGCTAATATTGTTTCTTCATAGAAATTGACGATTTTTCTAGATTTTTTTTTGGGTATTTTCTGAGTTGCTGAAATAGCCTCTTATAGAAATGTAAGGAAAAGCGTATACGTTGGGACTTAATGGTTTGGCCCTGTGCCAGTACCTTTTTTGTGCATGGCAACTCAACTCGTGTTCCTGCACCATTTTTGTGCTTTTGGATGCTCTATATAAAACCTTATTAGCTGACCATTGATTGTTTGATCATCTGGACCTTTTTTTTTCCCTAGTAGGAGAATTGATATGCGCCTTTAGAGTTTGGCCACTTCATTTGTTTCTGTTCCTACCGACATTTTTTAATCTTGTTGCAGGGAAAACTTACAGATGGAACTGTATTTGATTCTAGCTTTGAAAGGGGTGACCCGATTGAGTTTGAGCTTGGAAGTGGTCAAGTGATTAAAGGTAGTGATGTCCTTGATATTAGCTGTTTCCTCTCTGGCTTGAAATTTGACTGCTAGATCTTTATGTAGTTGGATTTGGTTCTTAAAGTTCTGTATGAATAAGTGATTGAAAAAATGGTTAATAGTTGCCCACAATAGAACTGACCACTTTCCATGCTATGGTTATTATGCAGTTTGACATATAGATATGGGCGGAACTCTCTTTATTAGCTATTCTGCTGGCCTCTTAATTTGAGCTTTAAAAAGTTGTTTGCTAAGTAACAAGCCGAAGTAACCATGTCTAGTTTGTGATGCTTACGACATAATCAAGACTGGGGGATACAAATCTTATGAATGTTAACCCATTTTTACATATGGATAGTTGCACATTCTGTGGAGTGATTTTTATAACATTATGGAACTTGTAACATACTATCTAATTCATGGTGCTTTACTTCTTATAGTGTGTTGTACGTAATTTTATGCTAAAATGTTGGTTTGTTTCTTTGAGTCACTAGTTTTTGAGACGTGCTTCTCTTGCTGCATGACTAGCCTCATCAATAACATTGCAACTTTTCTATATGGGGAAAATTTCTATATGCATGATTTGTGTACCAAATTTCTATCTAGACTTAATGAAATTTTATCTCGTGAGCAGGATGGGACCAAGGACTCCTGGGAATGTGTGTTGGCGAGAAGAGGAAGTTGAAAATACCTTCAAAACTTGGGTACGGAGATCAAGGTTCCCCACCAACAATCCCTGGTATGTTTATCAGTACATATCTCTGGAGTAAACCTTCTGATTAGATTATGCAGTCATCTTGTAACTGGAGTTGAAATTCTTAGTAAATGCACATTTTAGGTCTTAAAAATCTGGTTCATCAGGTTGAAACAAAATAAAATTTAGTGTTTCTTCCCTAACATTAATTTCAGTAGCAGACCAACAATCTTTTAGGCTGCATTCACTTTAGTTCTGTAGTTCTTCTGGTAGTCATTCAGTATATGTTCGGGCATGGCCTCCGTCATCATGTTATTGGGTATTGGATTGTCCTATATGTTTGAATAAGTTTTTTTGTGTTATTTATGCCGGGCTTACTGATGCATCACAGGAATTCTACTGATGAATCTTTGCTTCTGTTTTGGTTATTTGTAGGGGGAGCCACTTTGATCTTTGACACAGAGTTAGTTTCGGTAAATGGAAAACCATCAAGTGGGTCAGACGATAGCGAACTATAGGTCCACCAAAAGCTGCTAGGATTGGTTTAAGTTGCTCTGTTCTGAGGTTGTGCTGAACTAACAGTTCTTCACAATCCAGTTTGCACTTTGGTCAATGTTCACTTTTGCTAGTTTTGTCAGTGTCTCTGGCTTTGGCGATTAGTTTTAGGTTTTTCTTGTCTTTCTTTTTCTTCTTTTGCATAAAGGAGCAAGTCTCTCCCTTCCCAGTCATCAGGTAGTCCCTAAGTTCAGAACCCGTAACCAATAGCCGGTGGCACTCGACTTCTTCCAGTTGTTACCATCAGAGTGTTGTACTTCTGTTTGAGAACTTCTTCACGTTCGAATTGGTGGGAAAGTAGTTTCATTTCTGCGCTTGTACTGCTGCTGTTACTAATCAGAAAAACAAACAGTTAACAACCTTTTAAGCACAGTGTCTAAACAAGCAATGAAAAGTACTTCCTCATCAATTATTTAGTGCGATAAAATTTATGGTCACAACGGCTAAAAGAAACGGACCTCTGCATGGTTCCGGACCACTGAAACATTTAGGAGGATATTGACTACATTTCGACCTCAAATTCAATGTTCAAAAGTGTAACTTTAACAGTAAATCGCGTAATTAAATATACAATATCAGCCTATAATCTTCTGAAGTGGTTGGGTTTGCAAGATTAGACCGTAATGGAATCACCTTCTCAAGCGTAAATTCTATGTTACATGTTGACATGATTTAGCTTAAATCGTAAATGTAAAAATATATACGTATAAAGAAAAAAAATAATCCAAACAGGTTCATGCGGAGAGGTCAAACAATTATTCTCCGCATTACCTAAACCTGCACACTCCGTGCACCTTCAAGGGCCAAAGACGCATAATCACCGTTGGATCTTAATCAACGGCTGTAGATAAGTACTAAAACGTCAGACTCGCGGTAAAGTCCACGTGGACCGAATACCGAAGAATCATATAATCACACTACCGTAAGCAGTAATCCAAAGGACATAAAAAAAAAGATTATCTCCAGAAGAATCCTGACCCTTCGTCACTCTACTCGCTTCCTAAACCCTCTTTAGAAGCCTCTAGAACCCACACACCCAATTTAAACCTTGCTCCTTATTCTTCCCCAATCACACAATTCGTTTTTACTCCCCAGCATTGTTTCTCCTATTAATCGTTCGATTAAGGCTTTTGAATTTTTTTGGTTGTGTTCTATTAATCTGCGTGTAGAGAAGAAATGGATGAGGATTTCGATATGCCTCCCATGGACGAGGGAATGGGAATGGGAATGGATGATATGGATCTGCCGGAAGACACCGTGCTGAAAGTTGGAGAAGAGAAAGAGATCGGGAAGGATGGATTGAAGAAGAAGCTTGTCAAGGAAGGTGCAGGTTGGGATACTCCTGAAGCTGGCGATGAAGTTGAAGGTAAGGTTTATCTTACGAATTTAGGTTTGAATAATAATTTTGAAACGTGAAAACGTCTTGGTTCTTATGCTTTTGTTTGTTTGTCTGTCTATCAGTGCATTACACGGGGACTTTGCTCGATGGGACTAAGTTTGATTCTAGCCGCGACAGGGGTACTCCATTCAAGTTCACTCTTGGCCAAGGTGAGCTTCTGATGCTAGTTTCTTATGCTAGTTTGTTTAGGTTTACCTTTCCATTTGCATTCTTTTCCTGTTGATGTAATTTTTCAATTTAAAATGATGAGAACTTCTTTATCGTCTTTGAAACGTCAGTTGGTCAACATAGTTACAGTTGTCAGAATTAAAGGAATATAGTTTGTTTTATATTTCCTTTTTCGTTTTGCTCCCATCTCTGTTTTAGGCCTTTTGATTAGAACAAGTGTTTATGCAGTGTATGTCTTTAAGAGAATGGGTTGAGGATCAGTTAATTTTTCGGTTAATGAATGGTTTTCATGCTTTAAACATTATTTGGCTGCGAAATAAGTTTTTAGGAATTCCAGTACCACGTTGTGCAAGCCGGATCAGCTTTTTTGGTTTCTAACCCATACAAGTTATCCCGTTACTAACTTGCCTGAAATTTGTAGTGTACTATAAGTTTCAGTGTCTAAATGTCAGTGTTCACATATAACAGGTCAAGTGATAAAGGGATGGGATCAAGGTATTAAGACTATGAAGAAAGGAGAAAATGCAATTTTTACCATACCTCCTGAACTTGCCTATGGTGCTTCTGGATCTCCTCCTACTATCCCTCCGAATGCGACTCTTCAATTCGATGTTGAGTTGCTTTCATGGGCAAGTGTAAAGGACATCTGCAAAGATGGTGGAGTATTCAAGAAGATTCTTGTTGATGGAGAGAAATGGGAAAATCCTAAAGATCTTGATGAAGTTACAGGTATATGAAAGAGTGGGTGATCATTTTAGTGATAGGTTGATGTTTGATAATATGTTGTGTATCTCAGAGTTCATCTGGTTTTCCATTTTGTGGTACAGTGAAGTATGAAGCTCGCCTGGAAGATGGAACAGTGGTGGCCAAATCAGATGGAGTGGAATTCACTGTCGGGGAAGGTTTGTTCCCGTAATATTCTCTGATGTCAGTCAGCAATTTTATTCAGTTCTTCTTATGGGGTCTTATTCTCGTTGAATAGGTCATTTCTGTCCTGCAATTGCCAAGGCTGTTAAGACGATGAAGAGGGGTGAAAAGGTCCTTTTGACCGTCAAACCACAATGTAAGCATTGTTGAGAGTGATGATCTGTATCCATTCTTTCCTTTGCTAGGAAGTATGATGCTAATACTTATAACAAACATGTTGCAGATGGATTTGGTGAGAAGGGCAAACCAGCCTCTGGCGACCAAAGTGCCATCCCTCCTAATGCTAATTTGAATATAACTCTCGAGCTTGTGTCTTGGAAGACTGTTACTAATGTAACAGATGATAAGAAGGTGGTTAAAAAGATTCTGAAAGAAGGAGAGGGATATGAGAAGCCTAATGAAGGGGCTGTTGTCAAATGTAAGTGTTGTATTTTACTTCTACTCTGATTTTGTAAAGTCACGCTTCCATTTCAAATCAGCTATAGTTAAACTTTCTGACTTGCATTTTGCAGTGAAAATTACTGGGAAACTGCAGGATGGTACTGTTTTCTTTAAGAAGGGTGAAAGTGAAGAGGACCTCTTTCAGTTCAAGACGGATGAGGGTAGCTTTTGTGTTTAAGCTCCTTTGTTACGTTGTCTGCTTACTGTTTGTGTACCTGTTTTTGGTTACTGACTTTCTTAATGGAACAGAACAAGTCATTGATGGACTGGATAAAGCTGTGATGGCAATGAAGAAGGGTGAGATAGCATTGTTGACCATTGCGCCTGAGTATGCTTTTGGTTCAACTGAGTCCAAGCAGGAGTTGGCTGTTGTTCCTCCTAATTCCACCGTTTATTATGAAGTAGAGCTGGTGTCTTTTGACAAAGTGAGTGAAATGGAATGTTAAACATTCTGGTACTGTGATTAGCATCCACCTCTTCAATTTCTTACATTTTCAAGAAATTCCTCCAGGAGAAGGAATCTTGGGATATGAACACCCAAGAGAAGATTGAAGCTGCTGGCAGAAAGAAGGAAGAAGGAAATGCACTTTTCAAGGCTGGGAAATATGCTAGGGCTTCTAAGAGATATGAGAAGGTTTGTGTCCATTTGAGGTTTGTGGCTCTTCGATATATTGTCGGATTTATTTTGTTTGCTAACATGCTTTGTGTGCAGGCTGCAAAGTTCATTGAGTATGATACCTCTTTCAGTGAGGAAGAAAAAAGGCAGTCCAAAGCCTTGAAGATCTCTTGCAATCTAAACAATGCTGCTTGCAAGTTGAAGTTGAAGGAGTATAAGGAAGCAGTAAAACTCTGCACTAAGGTATGAAGGATCTAGAATGAGAACCCTTTTCTGATTACCTGATGCGAACCCATTCCCATGTTCTACTCTCGTTACTGAAGTTTGTTCATTTCGATATACTCTGTGTATTTGTTTAGGTATTGGAACTGGAGACAACAAATGTGAAAGCCCTTTACAGAAGAGCCCAGGCTTACATGAATTTGGCTGACCTGGATTTAGCTGAGTTTGATATCAAGAAAGCACTTGAAATCGACCCTGATAACAGGTAATGCCTAGTGAACCAGTTGGTGGAGATCTTCCATATTCTGTAATTGTCTGGAACGAAAAACAATCCTGAACAATTTCTTGGACTGCAGGGATGTCAAGCTGGAATACAAAACCTTGAAGGAAAAGGTGAAGGAGTTCAACAAGAAAGATGCTAAGTTTTATGGAAACATGTTTGCCCGGTTGAACAAGGTCGACGTTAACGTAAGTACTTGAAACATTCTCCCATTCTCCTTGTTTTTTCTTTGTAGGTCTTATACTTAAGAACAGTATGGAACTAAGGTAAAACATTTGGTTTCACGGTGCAGAAAACTGCTCCTAAGGAAGCGGAACCCATGAGTATTGACAGCAAGGCCTGAGCAAAGTGGATGTGCATCTCGAAACAAAGCTTATGCATCCTAGATACCTTGTTCTTTTTTTTTTTTTTTTTTTTTCCTCATTCCCTCTTTTGGGCTATTTGATTCTGTACTTTCACATTTGAGAAAAGTTACAAAATTGTGATGGCAATATTAGGAGCTGACATGAGAGTACTTTATAATTGAACGAGGTTAAAACTTGTATGCTTTGACAGACAGTCGATGAGGTTAAACTTTATGTCGAGAAGATTGTCTGTTTCAGTGTATATGAATTCGTTTGATACTTGTATTCTGCTTGTGAGCAATTTTGGCTATCCAAACACGAACTGCTTGTCGTCTATCAGTTCGTTCCATGTAAGCCTGCACAACTGCTTCTCGGTTGTGCATCTAGTTTACCCACCAGTGGGAAACATTTTATATCCACAGTTGCTGTTGGGGAAAAGGAAGACGAGTTTTTTCAACCAGAAAACAACATAACACCGTCGATATAATATTACAGAACCAAGTGTTCAACCTACTAACACTAAACTTAGATGCGCAATTATTTGTGACAGGATAAGAATAGTGTTCTCACATACAAGAGTTAATAATAGCGGTAGCGGAATCTGGTTAGCTATCATTTTGCCAAGTATTAGTTTCTCAGCATAGATATAAAGAGGATCAACGAGATACACCCCTATTGTAATGGACTCTATTCCGTCTTAGTTAAAAGATAGTACAAGTTTTAACTTTAGTGTTTATTTTTTGTACTTTATAGTTAAGACCGGTAAGGATATTTGTAAGTTATAGAAAAGGGAAAAAATCGGGATTTACTCTATTTTACTCACTGTATAAAAAATTAATTTATATTATAAGCTGTGCATTGTAGTATATTTCATACAGTTTATGATTATGATATTGCAATATTTTCAGAAAACAAAGAGTACATTATTACGTTGGTATGTAATTGCGTAAGGGCTTGTTTGTTATAAACATGTTTGATAAATGAAAAGTAGTCTACTCACTTGATTAAGCATGCTGAAGTACAAATTTAAGCAATAAATCTATTTAATACTTATTGTTAATTACAAGTACCCTCATCTATCTTTTTTTAAACAACTTATTTGTTATTGGATTCCAAAATCACTAATGGACATCTTTTTATTCAATACACTAATTGATGACTCTTCAATTATTATTTAAAATACTCATCTTAATGAGAAAAAAAGGCTTGTTGGTATTACCTGTAAAATTCTTAATTAATTTCATAAAAGTACATTCTTATTATTGACTTTATTTATTTGCAAAGATATAATAGTTTAATACTTTAGGATTTGCCTAGTATCATCTAAGAAATGCCATGTAGATTTTAGTTAACTACTTGACAACATGGAGTCGTTTGATAATCTGTATTTTACACGCATAATGAACATGCTTATATATTGTATAACAATTGAGAAAGAGTAGTACGATTATAAAATAAATCTATAAAAGATTCATCTCGTACAATTTTGGCAATTCAGCAAGTTTTTAATAATTTTTTGAGTGAACCTCAAAACAAGTCATTAACCTTTAATATATTTCTATTCTAGGTCATCAATTAAATTTATTTGTAACACAGATTACCTTACTAAAGTTTTAATCAATTTCAGATTGTTCTGTTGATTTTGGTCGTTAAATAGTGACGAACATCCATTTTTCACATACTTTTGAGTTCAAGAGTATTTTTATCATTTTATTATTTTTTTATTTTTTGATCTTTTAAATTTTTTTTTTTTAGAATTCTTCTTATACTTCCTAACTTGTATACATTGGTAGTATAATTCTAAATTTTAAAAATTTATTTTCCTTTTGCATTTTAACTTTTAGATTATAAAATTTTTTTAAAAAAAATTTAAGAAATGAAGAAGAAAAATTCGAGCTAAAGTAAACATGAAAATTAATAATTTACCATTTTAAACAAAAAGAAAAACTAAAAAAATTAGCTAAGACAAGTTGTTTCTTCTAGGTTATTTAATTTTTTTCAACTCTATTGAATTATTTAATTATTAATTTTCACGTTTCTTATTCCTTTTTTTATAATCTATAAATTAACATACACATGACAAACAAATTCATTTTTTAAAATTAATTTGTCATTTGTATATTAACTTGTAGATTATTAAAAAAAAAAGAATAAAAACATGAAAATTAATAATTAAATAATTCAACCGAGTTGAAAAAAATTAAATAACCTAGAAGAAACAACTTGTCTTAGCTAATTATTTTAATTTTATTTTTATTTAAAATGTTAAATTATTAATTTTCATGTTTACTTTAACTCGAATTTTTCTTCTTCATTTCTAAAATTTTTTTTAAAAAAATTTATAATCTAGAAGTTAAAATACAAAAAGAAAATAAATTTTTAAAATTTAGAATTATACTACCAGTATATACAAGTTAGGAAGTATAAGAAGAACAATTGTAAAAAAAAATAAAATTTAAAAGATTAAAAAATTAAAAAATAATAAAATGATAAAAATACCCCTGAACCCAAAAACATGTGAAAAATAGATTTCCGTCACTATTTCATGGCCAAAATTAACACAATAATCTGAAATGGATTAAAACTCTAGTAAGGTAACCAGTGTTACAAATAAATTTAATTGATGACCGAGAGTGAAAATATATTAAAGGTTGATGACTTGTTTTGAGGTTCACTCTAATTTTTTTATCAAACAAGAATCGTAATTAACCATTTTGTTTGAGAAATTAAAATTTAAACATCAAGCATTTGAAGCTAAACACTTTAATCAATTCAATATTATTTTTTTAAACAAAAATTCAATATTCAACATTCATAATGAAAAAATTATAATGAAAAAAATAGTGAAAAATTAACCAATGAAAAATTATAATGAAAAAAAATAGTGACTAATAAAAAGAAAAAATTACCAACTTTCATTTTTAAAAACAATCCACTAGAAAAAAAATACTTGTGTAATTATATGCATGTTACTTCGTTCATTATTTTATCAAGAATAGTAAAGTTTTGGGTAATTACTTAATTGAAAGAAAGCAGAAAGACATTCATGGGCCTAAAGGTAAAAAGGGTAACTCAGTGTTGGCCCATAAGTAGTTGATAGGTAAAAGTAGCCCGTTAGCCCAACAAATACGATTAGGGTTTTTAGTGCAGTCCCCCCTCCGCCAGTTTTTATCAATTTAACATAAAAAAACTACACATCGTTTCCGCGGAGAGCAGCGAGAAGAGGCAGACAGCAGCGAGAGAAACTCAAACTAAGATTTGATTCAAGATGGGTATGTTCAAACATCCAGTAATTTGTTTTCTGGGTTTTCTCTAACTGTTCATCTCGGAAGGAAATGGCCTTTAACATGCCAGTTATCTGTGATTGTGTGGATAGGTATCTCCCGGGATTCCATGCACAAGAGGCGTGCTACTGGAGGGAAGAAGAAGGCTTGGAGGAAGAAGCGAAAGTATGTCTTTCTCTTTTGTTTTTAATCAATTTGTCTGGTTTTAAAAACTTGTCTTAGATCAGTGTTTTGCTTGTTTGATTCCGCCGCCTAATCTTGTTTTTATCATGCGGGAAGCTATCTGTTTTTATCATCCACATTGCTATTGATTGGTGTGATTTTGATTTTCATTTGAATTCATTGGTATCCTAATTAAGATTCAGAAGTGCCGGTTATGATATGTTTTCAGTTGTGTTTTGGGTTTATGATTTAAAGAGCGAAAGTTGAAACCTTCCCCCACCCCCCCCCCCCCTCTCGGAAATGGCATTTTTAGGGTATCCCTGACAAAGTCTTTAGTATAATTAGCAAAAGTGAAGTTGTACTAGAGGTTAACGATCCATGCTAGTCATGATAGAGGACTCCTGGTTGATTCTTATTTGTTGCAAAAAGATAGTGCATCACCGTTATGTGTCTGGGTATCAGTAGTCATGGCGGAAGCTCCACTGGTAGGTATTCTGAGTAACTTGTACTGATTAGAAAAACTACTTTGGTCCCAATGTGTTTTATAATACTTGTGATTAAACATCGAGTGGTGAATCATTGAGACCATAGTTTCATGAAAGAGGTTCACTTATTTTCCACTGCTCCTGCTTTTCCTGACTTCTTTCATCAAAGGTACGAGCTTGGTCGCCAACCAGCTAACACTAAGCTATCGAGCAACAAGACAGTCCGTAGAATCCGTGTTCGTGGAGGCAATGTGAAATGGAGGGCTTTGAGGTTGGACACAGGAAACTACTCATGGGGTAGTGAGGCTGTCACTCGGAAGACCCGTATCCTGGATGTCGTGTATAATGCCTCAAACAATGAACTTGTTAGGACTCAGACTCTTGTGAAGAGTGCTATTGTTCAGGTTGACGCAGCTCCTTTTAAGCAGTGGTATCTTCAGCATTATGGTGTTGACATTGGTAGGAAGAAGAAGGCTGCTGTTAAGAAGGAATCCACTGAGGTATTCTTACCTCTATAATCTGCTACTTAAATTCGTTATCAAAATTCTCCTTGAACAATCTATCATGATTACTACGTCTGTTCTATACCTCTATTGTTATTAGCACAAAAAAAAGTTGAATCTGATTTTCATTGACCGTCAAAAGATATGATTAACTCATATGATTTGAAATGGTGTGACAGGAGGGTGAGGCTCCTGCTGCTGCTGCTGAGGAAGCTAAAAAGAGCAACCACGTCACCAGGAAAATTGAAAAGCGGCAGCAAGGTCGAACTCTTGATCCTCACATCGAGGAGCAATTCGGGGGTGGTCGATTGCTGGCTTGCATTTCTTCCCGTCCAGGTCAATGTGGCCGAGCAGATGGGTAAGCTCAATCCTTACACCATTCTTTCATTTCTTTTTTTGGCAGTACATTGGTTCCAAGTTGTTTTTTTGTATCATCTCACTAGTCTGAAGTGCATTACCGTCTTTAACTTTTACCATTGTTGGAATTTGCTTGTAGTTACATTCTGGAGGGCAAGGAACTTGAATTCTACATGAAGAAGATCCAGAGGAAGAAAGGCAAGGGCGCTGCTGCTTAATCGAGTCTCGTGATTCTTTTTTATGAGTTTAAATGTTTCTAGGTTTCTGATCTCAAGGTTTATTTATGTATCCCCTCATTATTTGAGGTGGTTCCTTTTTGTACTCTACCGCCAGAAAGAATGATGCGAATGATGCCTGAACATCGGTGTCTTCAGGATTGTAAAATTTTGAGTTTTTAATTTGCCATCTTATCTTAATTATGGTTGACATATATACTCTTGTGCGGTTGTTCTCAATTTTTTTCCTCCTATAATTCATCCGTCGTGTAGAAGAGCCATCAGTTGTTGGGGTATTGCAGAAATGGCAAAACTGATTTATAAAATATTTTAAATCTACTAGAGTGTTGATAGCTTGATACTGGTGGTCATAGATAAAATTTGATCTTTGGCATGTCTGCTTCTAAGGTTGAAATCCTGCTTTTCATAATGTTTAACATGCTAATCCTTAAAATTGCTCTGGTTCCTATTGTTTGACATGCTAATCTTTCTTAAAATTACTTCTGGCGTAGATTTTTTAAACGAACGAAATGCTTGATTTCGGTGCTTCTTTTCCGTAGAGATCCGAGTTTAATTCATCCATGAGGCATTTGTATCAACTTAACTTATTTCTTCAGCAATTTCTTCGAAGACTACAAGCATAGCACCTATTGTATTTGGAAATCAGAGACCGATCTTTTTAAGTAAAAAAGTTGATCAAATGAATGTTTCACGAGCACCACTTTTCCGACCACAGTATCACCACAAATATTCACCGGACAGGCGAATATTCTGAATATCCACATACCTAACTGCATTCAAGGCAGAAAATCTCAATGACAACATCATCAGCTGACCATCAGCTTTCTACTCAATACTATAGACCAGAGCATGGTCTTTTTCCAGAAAGTGTGTATAAACTGTGTGATTGTACAATATCTATCAATAACACAAACAAAGAATGACTAACCTCAAAATCTAATCTAACATGAAGCCTGCACATAATCACAGGTCAATGTTTCATACTAATACAGCATACTAGCCATCTATAAGTTGCAAATCCCCCCGTTTGTGCCACCTTTGGAGCTTTCAACAAACTCTAAACAGCACTGCAAACAATAAGCTTAGTGCTGAACAAATAAAGAATCCGTGTAAAATATACCTTTTCATCTCTGATAAGCTCTACTCGTTGGAGAGAGGGCCTCGCACTCAAAGTACAATTGCTAAGCCTATGTATTGCACTTCAAAAGAGAGGTAGTGCTTCCACTAGGCACAATTACTCGTTCCACGCGGAACCCCAACACAGGGCTATGGAACATACTGCAGCGAAGTACCAAGTATTCAACTGACCTGCTCGCCGATCAAATCAAGACCAACTGCCAGAAAAGTTACTCCTTGAAATAACAGGAAGTAGAAGTGTATTCCCTGAGCAGATAACAAGCTCCTAACTGAGGCAGTTAACAAAATAAATGCAAGACCTAATTCTTTTCTGTACAGTCTATTTTTCTTGGCCTTCCCACTTTTTTTGTTCATCTCCAATCTATTAAGCTCAGCAAGTCCTGAATCCGAGGACGACTTTGGGAGACCACCACTTCCAACCAAAGACTCAGATTCATGTTCAATTATTGAAACCAAATCAGCTTCAGATGATCTGCCCAATTTCTTGGTAACTATCCACTCATAAGAACTTCCTAACTGAAACAGCCCAGATATCATAGCATTAAATTTGGTTACGGACATAGTGTTTTCAAATAGAAGGTATGGTACGATGAATGGGAATGACTGTGGAGCTGGAATGATGTTCAGGATAGACATAAGCCCAGGAATATAACAAACCACCCAAGCTGGTAGCTGAGCTTCAGGAAGGAACATTGTCAGAGGAAGAATGATGCAGAAAAGGGTGAATGAATAAAAAGGAAGTACGAGCTTTCGGAGGAGGAAGAAGAGGAATATCATATTAGCTTTCTTCACCACACTGACCTGAAAAAGAGAAGAACACAGGATGAAGTTTCCAGAATAATACTATCATATACATCCCTAAAACAGAACTCATGGCAAGCAGCAAATGTCAGCTTTCTCTTTCTCAACCTTTTATCTTTACAAGATTCCCCCTCCATATTTTGCAGTAGAAATTTTGTTCAAAGTAGTGTATGAAATATTGTTTTCTAAATCCAAATCATTAAAGCTGATTGCACATGCAAGGCCAGGAGATCATTACAACACATAGATGGAATACGGAATTTGTTAAGGAAAACCAATAAATAACATGAAATGAAAGGTATTCTACACTGTTGTGATATTTGTCTTCGATTTTTGTTTAGATCTAACACCTTCGAGCACAAGCAAGAGATTCAAATCTGAAAGGGGAAGATAGCCGGATTGTTTATGGAGTTTTTATGACTACCTTTGAACGAAGTATGTCAACAAAGCATAAGCGAAATAACTGCATTGGGCCAGAATGCCAACGGTGTTGCTGCTTCTTGTACGCCTCATATGACTCTGGGAGCTCACACAGGCACTGCAATACATGAAGCAAAATATAATTCCAGTGGCATAACTGATCTTAAAAGCAGAGAAGAAAATCTAGCAGCACACATACCCTAACATCATTCAAATAAATGAATCTCCATCCACAAAGGTGAGCACGCACAGCAACATCCATGTCTTCAACAGTAGTTCGATCCAACCAGCCACCACAATCCTCGAGTGCCTTGATTCTCCAGACACCGGCAGTTCCATTAAAACCGAAAAAATTGATAAACCAACCATTTACTTGTTGCTCAACCTCAAAGTGAAAGGCTAAGTTTATATTTTGCAACTTCGTAAGCAGATTCTCATCCTTATTTACGAATGACCACCTTGTTTGGACCAGTGCAAGATCATCATTACCCTGAAAGAATAGAAAAGATTCCAATGAGTAGGTGAAGAACATTTGTGAATTTAGATAACAGACTCCAGTACTCTACTCGTCAGCCAAGGGAAAGTATTAAGGCACAATAGCATAATCATACATTTAAGTTCAAGCTCTGTATAATTTTACTATGGGGTCGTTCGACGAAATAGGGCAGCATTCATACAATGTTTAAGCAGAATCGCATGTCAATCTAGATATATGAATATAAATCAATACTTTTCCAGCCTAAACCTCAAGGTTTATTATAGAAATATTAAATGCATATTCAGATCGGAGTAAAGGTATTACTTTGAAATAAGGAATAGTTTTCTTGAGAAAGTCAGGTGCTGGTTGAAAATCTGCATCAAAGATTGCGACAAACTCATAATCTTTGACATATTCACAGCTCATTGCTGATTTGAGGTTCCCAGCTTTATAACCAGTGCGTACTAGTCGATGTCTGTATATGATGTGGACACCTCTTTGTTGCCATTTTTGAACTTCTGCCTTAATAAGGTTTTGAACATCCATATCATCAGAATCATCTAAAACTTGCACGAGCATTTTATCCTTTGGCCAATCTTGGATACATACAGCTCCAATAGACTGCTGGTATACCTGAATTGACATGACGAACATAAAATCAATGAAAAGAGCTCGATTCTTAGTCAAGAAACTCTCACTTTTTAGATGAACACATTCTGGTTGTTCAGGAATGGAAACTTTCGTTTCCATTACATTTTGGTGAACAGCACACTGTATTTGAAGTAGAGCACATATAGCAAAACCTTAGCAGCGGTACTACTACATCGACTACAATGTACAAAAGCTAGAGCTCTCCATGAAACTTAATGCGCTCAACTCCAAATAAACCACGAACATATTGATTGTAAGTTTGTAAACGAACATAAACAGCTATAACTACACTTTTGTAGGCATATAAACTGTAAAACATAATGCAGAGACTCAAATGATATTCTACATAAACATTGAGAAAAAAAAGGCATAGTTGTTGTGGAAGCAAATAGAATTGAATTAGAAAGAGTAAGAGAACCAGAAATATAAGTATTTTTAATCCGGATTGAAAACATACATCATCTTACCTCCTTCTCGTTGCACATTGGTATTTGCACGAGCACCATGGGATAATCGACCGCAGAATTCTCGAGGTCCGATGATGAATACTCAATTTGAGCCACCGGTTTCATTCCCCTGAACTTAATCCAGGCACAACCGAGCACTAAAACCACTCGATCCACGGACTGAACCAAGAACAAGACAATGCACACATTCGTCAAGGCTTGCAACGGCGGAGCCAAATAATTGACCCGAATGTCCAACCACTTAGCATACAGATACTCCACCAAATCCAACACCTCCTCGGCGTCCAATGTCGGCGGACTGAAATGCCATCCCCTAAAGTAGGCAACGAGCTCAAACACTAACATCGTAACAACGACAACCAGAAAAGCCTTAATTATCCTATACAGCTTCGATTCCGAGCGGTGCGCCGTCGCGGCGGAGGACGCCGACGCGACGCGACGATTGGCCGTGCGGAGCAGCGTGAAGAATCCATTGGCGAGGAACGCGACGGAGCTAGCAAGCTGTTGGAACTTAAGAAGCCAAATCCAGGAGAGCTGCCGGGCGTTCCGGTAACGCTCCTTCTCGAGTGGACGGCCGGCGTTAGGGCTGTTGATCTCGACGGTTAAGAAGCTACGGGTTTCGGGAGACGACGACGGACCGTTCAAAAGTTCGTTATCTTTGTCATCGCCATTGGCTCGCTGCTTGTTCCACCACTCCTGAAATTCATGGTTTGGTGGCCGAGACATATATTATATTTTAAAAAATATATAATAAATATATAGAAAAATATTCGCGTTCGTGCAATGGAGAATCGGCGATTATGTCAGATCTCCATTGGGCGGAGCGTTGGCGGAGGCGGTGCGTGCTGGTGTGTGTGTGTGTGTGCGCGCGGCCGTTGGATCCGGAGAATGAGGCGGGTGGAGGGAAGTTTGGGAAAAGAGCTGAGGAGGAAAAAAGTTAAACCGGGTTCCGTGAATGTGAAGCTGTGCTATTATTAGCTTGCTAATAATTATTGTTAAGTGTCCAATCCGGGATTTTTTTTTTTTTCATATTAAACTAGACTATATAATGCTAATGTTAAAAACTGTTTACTAAAAGAAGCACGCCATGTGATGTGCTGCAATTTTTTAAATTCTATGCGTCTATGGCTGGTATGCCCGTAAATTTGATGAGTGACAACTCGTTATTTAGAATTTTGGTGACTCTTTTGATACAACGATTGTTATTTTTTGATTAATTAGTACTTTTTTCTCTTTAAATGATTGTCTAGTTTAGGATTTTATTTTTAGTACTTCCTCCGTCCTATAATTATTGTTCAATTTAACTTTTTATGGATCAAGTTACACATTTGTCCTTAGTAAAAAACATTATCCATAAAATCTTAGTGGTTAAACAATTACTTATATGTAGGGGTATATCCGGTTGTTTAAGGTAAAATATAGTTAAGTTTGACCAAAAATAAAATCTTTCATTTTAGTAAAATTGGAATATAATTATGGGATGGAGGGAGTATAAATCATTTAGGATGGAGTATTTAGTTTTCAGACACATGATTAGTGAATTTGAAGGATCAATGCAGTTGAATACTAGTCAAAATACAAAACTAAAAAGTCACATAATGCAGAGGGTTCTTTTCTTTTGCCCCCTGCCTAAAAAATTTTAAGGATTTTTGTATGTTTAAGAAGTTGATTTGAGTGAAAGAATTATTGTTCTACGTGCGAATCATAATATAATAATGCGAAGCTTCTATTGTTGAAGATTTTAAATGTAGGGAAAAAAAGATTGTTGGGTGTTTTCAGATGTAAATCGGGAAGCGAGATGGCCTACTGAGGAGGTGTGGACTGAGTATTTTGGGCCAGTAAGCCTCCGGATGCGGACGAAAGACAAGGTGGTTGCCTTGTTGGTTTCTGTCTCACTCAGTACGGCCACCACCAATCGCGGTGGTGCAGAGTCAGCACCGGTTTAATTTAGAAAAAATTAGCGTTTATATCCAAAACTTTAGGTTCATCGTCAATTTTATCCTAATGATTTCCGGTTAGCTAACTTTATTCTTACTGTTTGAAATTTTTGTCAATTCTACCTAGTTGGCGCAATTTCCGTTAAACTTAACGAATTTCCGTTAGTTTTTTACCAAAAACACCCTGATAGTTTCAATAAATTATAAATATAACACTAAAATAAAAAAATAGTCCATTTTATTCATTTTTTTTCTATTTTATTTTATTTCTCTCTATTACTTTTCATAACCATCAAAATATACTATATGATCTTAAAACAATAATTATTTATTTTCAAAATCTACTTTTCATGTACATTTGGATTGAGGGGTAATTTTATCATTTTAAATTTTTAAAAATTTTTAATTTAATTTTTTTTATTCGTTATGGTTTTAGATTATTTTTCTTATATTTTCTGACTTGTATATATTGATACTAGTATAATTATTGAATTTTAATAATTTATTTACCTTTTTATTTCATAGATTATAAAAAAAAAATAACATAAAGAAAATGAGGAAGAAAAAATCAAGTTAAAATAAAAATTTAAATTAGTAGTTTATCATTCTAAACAAAAATCAAAAAAAATCTTTGAAAAAAATTGCAAAGAGAAGTCTTTCCTCCTTGACTTCCTCTAATTCATTAGTGAGTTACGAAAGATAAATTTTACTTGATCTAGCCTAAAATAATTATTTAGTTTGTTTTGATAAAAATAATATAAAAATTAGACAATCATTTGAAACATAAAAAGGTGCTAATTTAATTAGTCCACAACGATACATTTCTATAAATTTGGTTAACACTATTTTTATTCTTTTTTAATAATTTTTTTTGGCCGATTGGCGGTTGCTAAACTACATAAGTACTTATTGAATTTCATGAAAAAGATAAATACGTGTATTTTTTAGCAAAATAATTACTAAATTATACTACATGACTTGTATTATATTTATTACAAAGAAAAAAATAATCATTTTATGTTAGATCAAGTAAAATTTATGTTTCGTGACTTACCTATGAAATAGAGACAGTTATGGTGAAAAGACTTTTCTTTGCAGGTTTTTTTAAGTTTTTTTTGCTTTTTTTTTAAAGAATGATAAACTATTATTTTCATGTTTATTTCAACTTAAGTTTTTCTTCCTCATTTTCTTTATGTTAAAGTTTTTATAATCTATGAAATGAAATGATAAATCAATTGTTAAAATTCAATAATTATTCTAGTATCAATATATACAAGTAAGGAAATATAAAAAGAAGAATCTCAAAAAAAAGACGAATAAAAAAAGAAATTAAAATTTAAAAAATTTAAAATAACAAAATTACCCCTCAACCCAAATCATATGTGTTGTACATGAAAAATAGATTTTGAAAATAAATAATTATTTTTTTAAAGATCATATAGTATATTTTGATGGTTATGAAAATTAATAAAGAGAAATAAAAGAAAATAGAAAAAAATGAATAAAAGGGACTATTTTGTCATTTTTATACTTTTAGAGTTATTTTTATAATTTATTGAAACTATCAGGGTGTTTTTGGTTAAAAACTAGCGGAAATCCATTGAATTTAAAGGAAATTGGGCCAATTGGGTAGAATTGACAAAATTTTCAAACAGTAAGGACAAATTGGCTAACCGGAAATCAATAAGGTAGAACTGACGATAAACCCAAACCTTTGGGTATAAACGCCAATTTTTTCGTTTAAGTTATACTATTAATAATATCTAAAAAGCCCCCAAGGATTTAACCTTTTCTTTTTTCAATTAATCTGTTTCAATGCACCGTTGTTAAGTTTGCATCGTTGAGAGGACTGCGATTGAGAGGTTTGGTGTTCGCCAATGCAACATGAGTTGTTGAGAGTGATCGATACAACTTACAATATTCACACACGATATAATAAACAATTATACACCTTTATTTACAAGAAAAAAGTATACACTGTTTTTGCAAATAAGATGGATAAACATTAACCAATTTAAGACCACACTCCATTTACTCAATAATTTTGAGTGCAAACTTGGGTATCACTATGATACAAGTACACACATATTGTGAAACTTTAAACGGTGATTTAAGAATCGATGCAACTCCGACTGAAGCACAGGAAATAATCTCTCTCTTAATTCCTCTTATTGTTTCTTTTCATTTTTGTTAACTGATTAAAGTTACTAGATAAGATGTTTTAGAATTACATAATTTAGCTTATAGTAGGATGCGATGTAATAATTTAGGTATGTCTTAGATAATATACAGGTATCTTTTTTTAAAAAAATAATAATAATTTTGAGTGCTTAATCCTCAAATAAGAAAGTTGAAGTTTGACCTAGTACAACAAAAATGCAATAATTGGGAGTTTTACATTTAACGAATGGGCTACCGAGGAAAGGGGGTTTTGTTGCAAATTATGCTTATATTTTGGAGTGGGCTGTTGCACAAAATGAGTCAATTCAGATTTCAGATCCATTCTCATTCTGTATTCTCTACCCATTTCGTTATACTTTTTGAATCAATTGAATTTGGGCCAACAGCCGACTCTGAAATTGCTGATTGTCTTCTCCTTGCACAAAATGTAGGGTGCCGAAGGCTGATGGCATTTTGTCACGTAGAGCTACTTTTTGCCTCTCTCTCTCTCTCTCTCTCTCTCTCTCTCTCTCTCTCTCTCTCTCTCTCTCTCTCTCTCTCTCTCTCTCTTTTTTCTTCTTTCCATTTAAGTGTATCAGTGTTCAATGCAAACGCACTTGAGACTGCCGGTAGAGCATATTCAAGGTACGTTGTGATTAATTTGACACAATATGAGGGCATGATAGAATTATGATAGCAAGTTTGTAACACGGATGAAATATATATAAATAACAAATGAAGATAAACATAATCGATCAAATTATTTTTTTCGGTGCAAAACATAGGAAGCAAAGGCTGAAACTAACCTTGGCTTGATCATGATATAAGAGGGTAACTTGTCTCCGTACTATAATCGATCAAATTTTATTTATAGAAGACCGTATGCAAGAAATCTAGTAAACCAAGAGACGACTTGGTTCGTTAGCTAGTGTAAAAGTAAGCTGGCCATCAAATGAGTTATAATACTCTTATCTGTCCCAAAATTATTATCCAGTTTGAAATTTTACTTTTAGTACAATTTGATTTAGAAATAAAAATCCAAACTGGATAATAATTATACGACGGAGAGAGTAGATCAAAACTTTATGTACACAACTTTTGTAAATGTAAAAATTTAAAGTACAAACGAAGAGATACAGAAACAAATATTGAAAAGTCATAACAGTAATAAGAATTGAACCGTCAACTATAATCGTAATAATGACCTGAAACTCAAAGAGCTTTCCAACTCGAATCGTACTAAATGTGTAATTTGTACAAACAAGTTACGATCTTTTGGAAAGCAATACGACAGAATGAGCAGTGGCAATGTTTAGTTGAGAATAGGAAGACAAGAATGAAAGCATATATAGAAGACACATGGACGGATACATTTAAACTAGAGAAGAACCCAAAAGCAGCAACATTTAAATTAAAAGATCCTGATTTTTTATTTTAATTTTCAAGCTAAAAAGACCCAAAAGAAGATCCTGATTTTATGTGATTTTTCTCCCCATCCCCAATAGAGGGAAGAGCACCCTTACAAAAGAGGTTGTAAAAAAGCAAGTATCAAAATATGCAGAGTTTGGTAAAATGGCAATACACACCATTATACCAAATGTAATTCACTGTCTGCTGTTTCTCCCAAACAAAGCAAATAAATATGATACTACCCAACAATGTGCAAACTGCAAAGCCAAAAAAAGGGTTTCTATCTCTCTTTCTCTCTCTCTTTTTCTTTCTTTCTATTTTTTGGGAGAGGTTTAATTAAAGAGCGATTTCTATACATACAGTTTGAAAATGACAAGCATTTCAATGTGTTTCTCACGCTTTCTGTTTGTGCCCACTTAACGAGTTTTTATGCATTTAATTGTCTTGAGCATTTTTATGATCTATCTTCCATTAATAGGACACAAAGTTTCTCTATTTGATGGTGACAAAGAATAGTAGAATCTACTACTTGTTTTCGAGCTGGATACACAACGTATCTATTTCCCTCTCCGTTGAATTATATAATTTGGACGTTTTTGTTTCTTATGGTAGAACTTGCAAAGTTGCAATTCAATTTTATTACATACTCCCTCCGTCCCATAATTATTGTCTAGTTCGAATTTTCATTTATAGTTCAAATCGTACTAAAACTGAAATTTCAAACTGGATAATAATTTTAAGACAAAGAAATTATAATCTATTGTAATTTGCTCTCATTTGTTCAATACAACTAGTGTCCCTTTGTTTAAGTCTATATAATGATATTTTTTCTGTCACAAATATGACTCTCTTGTTATGCAACGGAAAAATATTAATTTAATCAATATATACACTCACCAAATTAAATAGTCGTAGTAATGTTTCCAACTAAGCTCAATGGTCCGTTTGATCCGTTCCCAAAAACAGTTAAAGCTTTGTACTTGTACCAATTGCGTTGCGAGGAAGTAAATATCGAGTGACATGAAATTCATGTCAAACATCATAGCGTGCAAGAAAAGCTTTAACCATATCTTTCACTCTCTCAACTCTTTATTAAATTTGTTTGTTCCCCGTATTTTTGGTTCAATGGCTTGAAAACACTCACAGTATCTTCAAAGTAAGTTCATTTCAGTTCTTACGTTGCTGTATCAATCTTACCTCATCGATAAAATAAAAGGATTATTATGTTTACCAATAGAGAAAATCATTTTTATTTATCTTTTCTTTTCTTTCTCTCTTTTTTTTTTTCATTTTATTTGATCAAATTGGTGATTATAAGATTAGGGAATAACGTAGGAAACTCAGCTATATTTTATTTAAACAATAAACAGACTATAATGTACGAACGACTAAAAATGTTAAAAACCGAAACCAGCAGCACCTCATCCTGCGCATTAATTAAGACAGCAAATTAAATTCCCAGGAACACTTTAAATTAATAGTTTTACTAGTAGGAAGGAATATGTTCTCTTTAAGCTAAATTAATTTGGAGCCCATGTTGATTAGGTTAGAGAAATGAGTAATGAGACAAGAGAGAGGGGTGCATGATAATTTGCTTTCTTGCCAGCCAATCAAATTCGTACCTTAAAGCTAATTGAAAATCTAAAGAGTATTTCCAAAGGGAGACAAGTGTGTGTTCCTCCCCCAAAAGTAGTACTCTTCTGTCTCAAAATTATTGTTCAGTTTGAATTTTTATTTTTAATAGAAATTAAAGTAAAAGTGAAATCTCAAACTGAACAATAATTTTGGGACAGAGGGAGTATTTGTTTTCGTCCCATGACGGGTCTATAATTTTATAAACAAACTTCGTCAGTCTTTTTTTGATCAAATGATCAGTAGAAACAGCTGCGCCACCGGTCTGAGCCTGACAATGTCGGAGGAAAGTGGTGGCTCCTAGCCTCTTACAGTCTTACACTCTTACTCTACCTGATCCGGAGGAGATAAAAAAAAATGTCGATGGATGCCGCAGTGAAAATGTATGCCCATCGGAAAAAAAGGGTGAAAATCCCAACTCATTCATTTCACGTCCGATTTTGCATATGATACGATACAAGTACTCTTTTCGTATTCATTTCAGCCCTCAAGTCATTTCACTGAATTATTATAATGATTAAAAATCAATACGAGTTAAAGATTGTAACTAAGATAGAACTTCGATATTCAATAATAGCAATAGTTGGAGGGAGAAAGTAAAAAAAACAAAAAAAACAAAATTCTTGACTTATAATTCATTTTAAAAACCTTTTTAAACAAAAGATATTCATTTTCAACGATCTATTGAAGTAAGCGAATAGGAGTAGTGCACAAGAGATTCTATGGTAACTAATTAATTATCCGCATTTACTTTTACTATTGAGAGGATAGAGGAAAAAACTCGTTTTATTGGTTGGCAATAAAAATTCCTTAAGTAACCAATAATTCTTTACCTAGTATTCCTTCCGTCTCAAAATTATTGTCTAGTTTATGTTTTCATTTTTAGTTCAAAATGTATTAAAAGTGAAATCTCAAACTGGACAATAATTATGGGATAGAGGGAGTAAAATATAACACGGTCCATTTGATGATTTTTCTATTTGATAATGATTTTGTCGGTAAACCCCATTGTAAATAATTAGTTGCCATCAATTAACACAACTAGCTTTGTTTTCTTCTTCTTAATAAAATCGATTTGTCAGAAGGATGATTGAACTCAACTCAGAAAGATGTACAAAAATATTCAAGAGACAGAGAGATGAGCAGACAAATAATTGACAGATTTTTCTTTTTCTTAAAAAAGAAAAGAAAAGAACAAATAGGAATTCAACTCACATAATTAAAAGATTAAATTAATTTAAGAGGATTTATTTGTTAATTAATATCTGCTAAGCGACAAACTGTCACTTAAACAAATTCAACTCCAATTGTCTAAAAGATCATCTTCATAGAATCTTTTTGATAATTGCATCACAAACAGTAATAATACAAATTTTTTTTTCTCTCTATAAATAAAATAAGTAAAAGGCTGCAACCGCATAAATACACTTTTGTTAAGCCCCAAAACCTTAATTTTTATTTTCCGCCTCACATCTAATTATTAGTTTATCTTCCAAAGGTATCTTTCCATACCAGAACTCCACTGAAGTCCCTTAACCTTTTGCTGTTCATGGTTTTATTTTTTTTACTTTTATTTTTGTGTTGCATCTAATGTTCGAAGTCATCGTCCTAGTTATTTTAGATTCGAGTTAAATAGCCTATTTTTTTGGATTTAATTTTTTTTAACAGATATTTTAATAATAGATGACGTGCATGTTAAACCTTAATCTTAATTAAACCGGTCGGTATGTATATTATCTGGATCAAAATGAGGGCAAGAAATTAAATCAGAACCAGATTCATTGTGCTTAGTCAGAGTGTCACCATTTGCCAACCTGGGATTCTTTTTGACACCATTTTTTCAACTTAAAAATTACTAGTATTTTGTAAAGTAAAAAAGTTCCAAAAAGACCAAAACTGCTTGATTGAATAATTATTTCTTCAGCCGCACTGTAAAAAAAAATATTAAAATAAGGAAAGAGAAGGTTCTGTCTGTCTGGTTAAAAAAACAAAAAGAAAAAAAAAATCCTTAATGGAAAAATCATTACAACAGTGAGCCCAGAAATGTGCCATTGATTATGGCTGACTAAAAGCTCTAAGTTAACATCTTCAAGTCTTAATCATTTGTGTTAAAGACTTTTTCCTGAAGAGAAATGAGTGGAAAGTACCCACTCATCCAGCTGTTTACAACAAATATTAGTGAGAAAAAAAAAAGATCATAACCACCAGAAATCGCGATTTGACACCAACCCAGGAAGAAAATCTAATGGGGAGATCTTTCATCTAATCTTGTCCCAGAAATTCACTAATCAGGGGAGATATAGGAAAAGGGTTGATGTTGATGCAGTCAAATTTTGGTTAATGGAAAGTGAAAGATGGAGAAACTTTGGTGTATCATTGCTTGTACAAGAATAGATATATTACAGATTAGAGTGCAGTAATTTGCACCATAAACACGCATTAAAGCTAGGATTTTACAAGAGATATTATACGCTTAATTAATTACTTACCATCTCCTGGAAGAGGAAAAAATCTTAATCTTCCAGGCAAATCAATAATTACTACTAACTTAGAGACAGAGACAAATTAGAGGCAATGGGGTGGGGTGAGAATCAAATTCCCCTCCCCTCTCTCCCAGATCAGACCTACATGGATGACAGCCAATTCCATGGAAAAAAAATAAAAATAAAAATAAAAATCCCCAACTACTATTCTCTTCATTATGTACAGCAGCCTCTCTCTTCCTCTTTTCTTCTTCTTCTTCTTCTTCTTCTGGGCCTTGAATAGAATGATGAAAGTGAATGATGATGGTTGATGATCATAGCTCAACTTTCATGTGGGACATCTGATTTGAAGCTGCAAGTAATGAATTTTCACATCAATTATAACCCAAAAAGGAAAATTTATGGAATAATACTGAATTACTGATACTGAGACATGAAACAGAGTCCCCTGTCCTTACCAGGAAAGCCTTGCGATTGAAATGATGCATCCTGCCCGTATCCCATCTGAACTATGCTATGCAGATCATCCTCACTGAATGGGGGGAACTGAGAAATTGTGACAAGAAAAAACATTGAATTAGTGTATGGTAATCATTTCAAACTTTTGTTCTCTGTTTTCCCAGTCCCTTTTTTTCTGGAAAGAGAGAAACTATTGACTGCAAATAATCACCTGAGGTAAATTTTCAATGAATCCATCCAAGGGTGGTAATTGCAGTCCGAGGTTCCGGCCACAAAAGGTAGGATTATTTACTTGGTCCACGGGGCTATTGTTTTGCAATGGTGGACTTTGGTGGTGCTGATTCTTATACAAACCCGGTTCAGAAGCATCCACAGGGAAGAGGGTGTGGGGCAAAGCGGCATTTGGTTGAAGAATCTGAAATTGAGAAACGTGATTGGGAAAAAAAAAGGATCTTTAGTATCAAAGATTGTAAAGTTGGGACATAAAACATATGATTGAACAACATAAATATGACTTACTTCCTTGGATAAAAGAGTATCCATGTTATCTAGTCTTGGATTTACAGAAGCTAACTTCATCGACAGGAACTGCAAAAAGTTGTACAAGAAAGATCAAATTAGCAGAATGGAACACATATGAACGTTTTCTGTTATTCACATGTCTGTCTGACTGACTGATTTTTTTTTTTTCATTTACCTCAACTTGACGTTGTAATGATTGGACATAGTTTATGATCTCATCCAACATAAGAGCCTTTCCAGTCACCTAGATATATATTCATTTGACCAAGATGTTAAATTGTTAATGATTCATTCAACCAACTTTTTAACCTTGTCAAAAATGTAAAAACTTAACAACATGAAAAGGAAATTTTAAGTAAAGATGATGTTACTATTGCCTAAGTACCTTATTGCAACCGGGAACGAGGTCTTGCAACAGTTTCATCCTCTCACTAATCTTCTCACGTCTTACCTAATCCCAATTCCGAAGAAAAAATTAGTCTAAAATGACATGAACAGCAAAGCCATTAGTCCAATTTACTGTTGTTATCCCAGAGAATTGGGACCAAATAAATGCTTACTCTTTCAGCTAGACTATGGCTATCTGTAGCTTGACCCCTTCTGGCTCTCACATGAATGTAATCCTTGGGTGGCTCAGGAGGCTTTTGATTCACCTTATCCTCCCCAGTTTTACTGTCATTGTTCTTAGCTTCCTCCTCGGCCTTCGTTTTTGCATTGGCATTTTCGCTCCCATTAGCTTCATTAGGCTTCTGTCGCTTTGAAGTTTTATCAGCATCAACCTCCGTACCCTGTAATAAATATAGTTCACCAAGACTTAATACTACTGTATTTATTAGGCTTTGAATAGGAAACGAAGAACGCAAAGTCGATTAATTACTCTATCCACATTACCTTATTAGAGTTCACAGGTTGACTTGGTGATGCATCTTCCTTGGCTTTTCCTCTAGCTGGTGTTTTCCTTTTCCTGGAATTGGGTTCATTTGGAGTTTTCATCCCTGTTTCCCCACTTGGCACTTGCTCAGACAAAGAAGACTCCTCGTTAGAATTGGCACCATTTGCAGTCAATTTGTTCAATCTCTTATCAGAACCATTGACCGGAGAAGGCTTCAATTCCACCTGGGGTTGACTTAAATTCTTGTTCCCAGTTGGGGATCCTGCTTGCTTAAGAGAAGGACTACTCAGCACTCTTGGTAACTTGCCATTCCCCATAAGTGGGGAATTAGATCTAAGAGGCAGCTCAGGGTTATTTTCACAACCCACAAATGGACTCGTTCTGCCATTGAAACTCCGGCTCCCAAAGGACGAAAACTTGGCGGCCCTCTCGGCGAACCCGGGATCAGCCGCGAGGGAAGGCAGAGCTGGGTTTAACGGCACCGAATTTCTCAAATTGGGCAAGTGTCCGTTGATAAATTGATCCATAATTGGTACCTGAAGCTGCTTCGGCGGCGAGCTTATCGGCGTGGTAGTATAAGAAGCAGGGTTGCTCGAAGTATTACTAGTGTGATGATGAGGTGCAACCGCATAAGCAGGGCCCGCCGGAAATGCCTCGCCGGAGGAGTGACAAACTGGGCGGCCCAGCTTCCTAATTAGTTCCCGGAGTACAAGAGCGTCAGCGGGCACGGCGGCGGAGTTAGAAGACGGCGGCAACATTGAGCTCAAACCCGAGTCCATATGAGGAGGAAAATGATCACCCGGTTTTTCCCAACTGGGATTCAAGAAGCAAGACGAAGAAGAATTCTGGTCCGTAGAGCAATTCAGTTCTGGAGGAGCGGAGGAGGTGAAAGAATTCCAGGCGTGCATTGTAGGGTCGAATTGTAGGGGCAGCGGAATTCCAGCATTCGCGAAATATTCTTTGTCCATCAAAAACTTTAATAAACTTTAATTTTTTCCGATTGACTTTCAAAATTATAATTTCAGTAGCTTAAAATGTTGGGGAGGAGAAAGTATGAAGAAGGAAAGAAAAGGGTAAAGAGAGAGAGAGAGAGAAAGAAGAAGGGGGGGAGGGGAAGGGAAAAGGGAGGGTGGCGATGAAGTTATATAGCCCAAAAGGGAACTGTTTGTTTGACCTTTTTAGTTCTATTCGTTTTTTTGGTCGCAGTAAATTTTTTATTTATTTATTTTTTTCTCTTTTCTTCTGAGCACTGCAGGCGTAAAAAGCGGAAGAAGAGGAGACTACTTACTGGACGACTGGGACGTAGGACGACTCAACATTATTACTGCTTCTTTTTCTTCTTTACCGAAAAAAGTTATTCTAGACACCGTCATTTATTAAAGTTATAAGTCCGTGAACTAATTTTTAACAAGTCAAAATTCATATTCGGATTAACTTTATTGGACGCCATTCTTCTAATAACCTTAAATATAAGTATAAAAATTTTCCAATAATCATAAACCCAAATAGTGTAAAATTTGGGTGTTAGTACTAAAGTTTAACATTGGTTAGTAGTGCCGGGCCTCGAACGTCTAGTTCTAGGCATCAAAAAAATGTCTGTACGCAAACTAGAAAGACTGTTTTCTGGCAATCACCGCTGATTTTTTTTATTTTTTATTTGGTTTACAAAAATGTAGAAGCCTCCAACGGTTCAAGTCTATTTTCGGTCCTTCAGTTATATCTGGACCGTTTGGTTTCAGAATTTTACACTTTCTTCCAGGCGGAACTGCGATAGCGCAACTTGTTAGTTTGGACTTTGGACGACAAATTCCCTTTTTTCCTTCGCCCGATTGATTCTGAAAATAGAGTGAAATTCAGAACTTATGATATGATATACTGTATTATTATTCTTGCAGCTAGTAACATATTCTTGTAACTAGTTGTGTACTAGGTAACTCTCGTCCGCGCCTCGCGCGGACTGCCACTGTTATATTCACAAGTTTTGTATCAATTTTTTTAAAAAAATTGTTATAAACAATATAGTCGAAATTTTATGGTAGTCTCATGCATCTAATACAAAATAATAAATTAAACAATTACATAAAAGTTTAAAATCTAAAATTGATTAAATAACTTTAAAAGTTAATAAAAATATTTAGTTTGATGAATCAATCAATATTCAATGTTTAGAAATTGTTAAAGTGTATTTTCTTGTCCCACATTGCCACCGTGAAGAGAAGTGACTCAGTATATAAGTTCCAAAGACCATTTCATTCATAGCCAATTGGTTTTGAAATGGGAGTCCAAGATACTTATATATTTTGACATGGTATCAGAGCGGTTTGGCCATGTGGTGATGTTCTGGTCCAGAGGTGGTTTGTTCTCCCACTTGGCTGTTGATTATGGCCTTGTTGTGAACCGAACCAGCGGTATAACTGGCTTTTCTCTCACTTGAGCGTTGACTCGTAGGCTTGTTGTGGACTAATCCAGTGATATGATTGGCTTTCTCCCACTTGAGCGTTAACTCGTGGGCTATTCTGTTTTTGTCTTGATCCAAGTGCATTAGGTAAAAAATTCAAAGACCCATTGGAGTTGAGGGAGGGTGTTAAAGTGTATTATCTTGTCCCACATCGTCATCGTGAAGAGAAGTGACTCAGTGTATAAGTTCCAAAGGCCACCCCACTCATATCCAATTAGTTTTGAGATGGGAGTTCAAGGTACTTATATACTTTGACAGAAATTGTACTCAATTTGTATTTTCGTGCTACGTGAAACTTTTTATTTTCTATTTTCTATTTTTGTTTAATTATTCGCTTGTTTTTTTTTTTTAAGAAGTAATTATTCACTTGGTTTTGTACAACATGTTTGTTTTCGCTGAAGCTAAATGTAAGTAATTCAAGTAAAAATTTCAGATTAAATTAAATTTAGACATTAAATATTACTCCTTCCATCTTGAAATATTTGTCGTTTTAGGATTTGGTGAATTTTTTAAATATATGTCGTTTTTACAAATCGAGGCATATTTGACTATTTTTTACCAATATTACCCTTACATTGGAAATGAAACAATATTTGTAATGAATTTCTATTAGTTTGTGATGAATTGTGTAGATAATAAATAAGAGTATTTTTGTATTAACTATATTAATTAATATTTTCTTGGTTTTGATGATTTTTTTAAAAAGATATATAAAAAAAAATGGAGGGAGTAGTAAATGAATATTGAAAAATTGAGAATAAATTCTTTCAAGTAAATAGTATGGGCCTAACACCCCCTACAAGAAAAACTTATCATAACCCTTGTTACATTTTTGGTTACGATACTGCTACTTGTCAGTGGCTATACATAACGAAGGGGAGGGGGAAAAAAGGGGGAGGAGGGGAGGGAATGGAAAGGAAGGAAAAAACAGTAAAAAAAAAAAAGGGGCCAAACGCAAATGGTATACGACGACGACGAACAAAACTTCCACTCTTTATAATAAGAAGAATGGATGTAGGTTCTAGGTAGGGATTTTAAACAATAGCTAATTGAGTCCCAAAGCTTAGATGGGTGAGTTAGGTGAAGTGGAGCAACTTGAGAGAGTTCATTAATCAGTTTACAACATGAGACCTTCTTCCCAATTGGTTTGTTAATTAAATTGGTGGCATTTAGCATGATTGTTTGTTCTCATATATGCTTTTAACTTTTTTCTCTCCAACATTTTGAAAAAATTAATGAGAGACATTTCCCGAATGGTTTCATCTCAATTCCCTTGGAGGGAAAAATAATGACAGTTGAACAATCAAGAAGGTTTTTCAGTTTTCAAGTAACGGCGAGATCGATTCTCATTTTCTCATCGACAATATTCTTACACTAATCTTATATTTGTAGTAACTAATCAGTAGACGGAGCTGGAGTAGGCATCGAAATTTTTTGGTGTTTCAAAAGCACTATTAAAAATAATCTTGGAGGGAAATAACTAATTTTATCACGTTATCACTGTCAATTATTCAATCATAAATATTTTGTTTATGAAAGTCACCTATTTTCACCTCTTAACCTTTTTTTCCCAAGTACTTAGTAGTATGTGCTATAAATACTTATCAAAAGTTATTTCTTCATTTTTCGGTGCTACTAATTATCCATCATGTTGATCCTACTCGATTCTGGTGGCTAGGTTGGATAAATTTGTGAATTTCATGGCTTTGTTCATTGTTCGTGAGCATGATATCTCACAACTGCAGCATACTTACCAACTCCGTAATCTTTCAATTACTAATTTTCTAGCCGCGGTAAAAAAAAAATAAAATTCAATCACATAATAATTATTTTATAATAATTTTGATATTCGAGATTGTTTGTCTTCAACTCTGAACTGCTCCCCCTTTCAAGTTTTATTTTTATTGGTTGGGTTGAAGAATTAAGGCAATGACGTTCTTGGGTTCTTCACCATTCAATTCAAAATTCCTCATCGGAGCTCCATTGCCCTGTATTTTTAAAAAAAGACTGATGATTTTTATTTTATTCATCAATGATTAGAGTCAGCAGAAGTTGTCTGTTCCAAGTTAAAGTCAAAGTTTGTTTTAAATAAATAACCAAAAAACAGCTAAACTTAAAAAAAAAAAAGGAAAAGTAAAACTAATTTCGTAGTGCTCGCACTAATATTTTTATTTTTATACTAACATGAAAATGCTTTAAAGAAAGGGTTGCAAGTCTGATATAGTAGCGTGAAATTCTTAAAATAAAAATGGTTAACGTGAATTGAGCAGGTCAATCATTGCATTAAAATTCTACAGGCTTGTCCGGTTAAACCGGATTTGGTCGGGTTCAGACATTGAAGCACAAGAAAAATTATCCCAGTAATTACTCCACAGCTCTGTTCTTGAGGCAACGAAATTGCCATTAAATTCCACAAATCTCCAGTGATGTTTCCCAGCCATTGGACACCAAGGAAAGCAACTGCTATGGCGGTTAATTTTTTATTCTTTTTATTTTATTCTTTTGTTATCTTCCAATTCCCAGTGAGTTTATATAATCTCCAAAGAGACCAAAAAAAAAAAAATCGCTTTCTTTCTTAATTGGCAAAACAGTGATTCAGATCGACTGAGATCTTGAGAGGGATGAAGAACACTCTTGCTGGGGTGGGAGCAAGGCAATTTCGACATGAAATGTCGGCTTAACATTGTTTACACAACCTTGGCAGTATTTTGCTGAATCTTGTGGTAACATTTACTGAGATGAACAGCTTAGATAAACGAAAAATACTGATCCCTACTACATGTATAGCAATGCCGAAAACTTTGTAATAGGCCCGCCGAAATGATATGCAAATTCAATACTCCCTCCGTCCCATAATTATTGTCCTGTTTAAGTTTTCATTTTTAGTTCAATTGACGAAAGGAGTAATTAATTTCTTGCACGGTTGCACATTAGTTAGAGAGCTCCAAATGTAATTTTTGGTGCCTGAAATTGTAAAAGGTACAGAAATCATCGCTTATCGTTATGGAAATCATCTCAGGTTCATTCTTTCCATTTTTTCATTCAATGAAATGTATTATATATAGTTACAGAATTCAATTACATTGTTACGGGGATTTATTTGCTAACCAAACATCTCAAATTCCCATTGTATGTGTAACATTTCCCTAATTGCTTTCAACTGGCGCATTCTTCGTGTGGTGAGAAAATGATAACTGCATGTTTCGATCGCTAAGAGTCAAGCCCAACATAAGACAAAAAAAAATAGGACACTTTCAGATACACAGTCGACCACCATTATTAGAGAGATATCAAGAAGAAACATGGTTTGGAAAAAAAAAAAAACGTGAGGCTAGGTTCGTTAGCGCCCACAGAATTCCTTCAAATTGCATCTACATTTTTCTCATAACGCCAACCAAAACTCTAGATAGCTTCATAGTGTATATATCTGTCTGAATGATACCTTTTCCTACTTCTAAAAATTTAAAAAAAAAAAAAAATTGGCTAAAACAAATCATTAGCAAATCACTAATGTACTATTTGCCTTTTGAGCTAGAGCAAATCACGTACGTTTGTTCCGGAAAAAAAGAAAATTGTAGTAGCCACCTCTCGGCAAGAGATATGAACATGAAGCTCCTTTTTTCTTGTTTTAACATTTACTTCATTGCTATATGAGCTAGTATTAAACCGCGGGGTTGAAACACGGCGTAATTGATGTATTTTACCATTACAAAGTGTTAACTTAACAGACATATGCTTCCTATTTTGTACAAAGAAAAGATATATCATATATGAGCTAGTATTAACTTAGGCATCGGGTTTATGTTCTTAAAGAACTTCATTCCCTTAACATCTATCTCAATGGTAGTTTTGAACTGTAATGCTCATCATCACCAAGAGGTAAAGTTTGACGGCAAAAGGGTCACAGCTGATGATTCAATCACGCTAGACAGAACTACGTGAGTAATTTTAAGTTGTACAATGCAAAGAAATGGCGAAATCGGGAAACATTTTTTTTTCCCCTTTTTCTTTCACCATTGCAAGTCTCTGATGAGTTTGTTGTTAGGTGTACGTACGTGAATGTCAGAAATGAAAATTGGTCGACTGGAAAATCGACGATAGAATCATAAATGAAAAATGTAGTACGTAATGATGATTCATTTTGTCTTAGTATATATTTCAAGTTGAACCAACGAAACATCCCCATTGAAGCATTTATGGTAATTCTGCAAACTCTGCTACGGAGCACCTTTCTTGGACTAAAACAGACTGTATATATGCGTTATGATTATGGCTAGTCAACAGTTTTCTGCTCAAGAAAAGATTATGGGTAAAAAAAATATAAAAAAAAAATAATAATAATAATAAATACTAAATTCTAAAGACTCAAGGAATGCATGGCTGACCCGGCATTCTTCTTCCATCAATAATCATTTTCATCGACTCTTTTCACATTTAAGATGCATCAACTGTATTTTGCCAACCTTTTCACTTTAGCAACACCGATCTCTCTCTTGATCAATTCACAAAAACAATTTCATTGCCCAATTGGGGTAATTGAAGTGTAATTAATGGTCATGCCAGTCTATACATACATTCTGCCGGAAAAGATGTCGAAAATAAATGAGAACAGATGATAAAATGTTCATACTCGAGACTTAATGAGTATGTGAAATTGTAATACTATTGAGATTTTAAATTTGAACTCGAAAAGTGTGCAGTATATGTTCATAACGGCAACAAATTAGACTACAATAAGAAGTTAATTAATCTATCCAACTAATAATGCAAAAGGGAAATTAACTACTACGTTTTTGTACTCTTTTGGATCATCACGTGGAAGATGATTTAAATTTTTTTGGGTTTGCTTGATTGATCAATTAAGCCGGATTGGAAGTGTAGTGTTTGCTTTGCTGAGAAAACGTTTCAAATTTGGTCAAGATCCAACCACCGCCTTGCTAAAATCTTTTCCATTTCTGACCCGAAACTTCAAAATGAGTTCTTCCGTGATCTGTCACTCTCTAATGCTGTGAATTAGAACTGCGAGCATTCATTGATCTTCATTCATTCAACAAATATATACAATCACGGCCTCCTACCAAAATGAAAATTGGCGACCAAAATTGAATGGAAACTGACAAAAAAAAAAAAAAAATAGCCATGAAAATGACAAGTGATTCCTGTTTAGTGTCCTCACCTTACCTAAATCTTGAAACTTTCTGTCTTTTGGATCTAATGTAAGCCAAAAAAAAAAAAAAACACTTAAGAGATTTTTGTCGCAATTTTAGGTACAGTTTTTGGGTTTAACATTGTTAACTTTCCGATTAAACTAAACAGTTGTAGCAGATTGGAAGCTGCTTTGTTGGTCGATGCATTGTCAGCTACCTAATCATGTAGTAGGATTACAACATAAATCCAATTAGAACTTCATTAATATATGTAATTGAAACCTTAACAGCAAGTGTTTAAACAAATTAAATAAATGGAAAACCACTGAACCTTAACCAGCATCCAAAACAGAAGAGGGTAAAACAAAATGAAAAAAAATAAAAGCTTTATCGATCAGAGACATTCAGACTGTTGCGATGAGTGGTGACAGTGGTTTGATTGTCATGTTTTGCCATTATCTCTCATTATTATTATGATTATTACATTATTCCACACGCTGCAGCTTTAAATTTATTGGTTAGAGTAGGGTTATAATTTATACTTTAATAATGAATGAATCATGGGTTTGTTTTTTGTTCTAATCCGAGCCAGAGGTTCCTGGAAGTATAGGAACTTGGAGGAAAGAAAAGTCACTAATTATGCAGTCATACCAATAATAGTCGATTTGATACTTTTGAGCTTCTCAAATCGTGGATTTAAAAGAACAAATATGCGTAGGTGCCAACCTCACTTTTATGAGAAAAATCCAGCATCCACTAATCTCTTGTATAGGTTCAAAATTCTTGACTAAGATCCAAAATATGTTGTTTCTCGCTATGTTAACGAATCATCTCGTGTATACTAGTAGATATTTATTACTACTTCCGTTCTCATGAAAATAATACACATTGAGTTTTCATTTTTATATTGTTTTAATACAAATTCTAAAATTCAAAGTGGACTATTTTTTTTGGGACGGAGGGAATAATTATTTTCTCTATATTGTTTGTATATTTCATTTCATTATCAGATTCACATCTTTCCATAAATTGGCACATCTCAAGAAAAAAATAAATAAAATTAGCACAGATTAAAGAGGATTTTAGACTCTATAAATGTGGCGGCTTGACGATCAAACTGCAAACTTCCCTAGATGTTTTACAAATTGTTGGAGAGATCTCGTAAAGGGTTGACAAAATATATAGTCTTGAAATTATTATTCTATTTTAAATTTTTATTTTTAGCATAAATTAAAATAACAGCACGAATTCAAATTAAATAATAATTTTAAGACGAATGGAAAGTTTTAGCAGCCTATAATTCATCATTTCAAGTCCAATAGAGAGCGATGTTAGTCTGCAAATTTAATTGGATCCGGTACATAACTCAGCCCAAAATATGAACTCTTAAGTTGCAGATGTGTGGCAGGCTGGATCTTCAACTGTTTGATTGAAGTTGTCACTACTCAGTACAACCAGATTCCAAAACATTCCTTCCTCAAGTTTCTACACCGCAGTCCACAGAAGTGTTTCTTGAGCCCATTGATCTTGATCCCCTCTGAATGGGCTTCATAAAATTTACAGGACTGTACAAACAAAGGTTTTCTTTTATTTTCGTTTGTAGAGTTGAAATGAAATTTAAGAAATATTTCAGATAAAACCGTAAAAGTTATAGTATTGTACTCCCTCCATTCCAAAATAAGTGTCGTTTTAGTAAAATGGAGAAATTCTAAAATAAATGTCGTTTTCAGATTCCAATGCATTTTTGGTCAAAAATTTCCAAACATACCCTCGAAATAAATAATATTATTGGTGAACATTTATTTTAATGGGGTTGGTTGAGGATATTCTAGTAATTTAGCTATCATATTTAATGTTTTTTTTAAACTATGTGCAAAATTTAGAACGACACTTATTTTGGAACAGAGGGAGTATATTATATGAAGATAATATTTTGATAAAAATAATACTTCATTACTACTACTGACATCCAATCCCGGTCGTAGTGCCACTACTTACTGCCATTAGCCTAACTGAGACGAAGTTTGCCTGATCTCGATTGGACGGGATGGAAGTAGTGGTAGATTAGTTCCTTAATATAAGTGATTTTGGTTTATCTTAAGTTTCATCTAATATGTATTTTTAATTGAAAAAAAATATTTTAAAATATATTTTTACAGTTTTCATAATTGTTAGGTAATTTATATATATTTTTTATTAATTAAACATGTGTATCAGGTGGAACTTAAAAATCAAAATGCATTGTATTAAGGACCAGAGGGAGGAAGTTATTCGAAAGTCATAAAAAAACTGAATTTTTATAAAATATTTTCAATTCTCTTCCTCTTATTATTATTAAAAATATCTAGAAAGTTCTACAGTCGTGGACTACGAAATTTTTAAAAAGTCTCATAGTAAATTATTCATTAGAGTATTAGTAAACAGTAATTTTTTAGAGAGTATGAAAATTCTAGAAATTTTACACCGCGACCAAAGGGCAAAACAAAAGGAAAAGAAGTGTATATTTGAGTTGAATAAGGAAAATTTTATTAGAGCATTGATTTCTTTATTTATTTTGGTGCTATATAAAGATGTCGTCTTGGAACGAATTAAAATCAATATCGAGGGGGTACTAAAACCCTCGAAAACCCCTCATAAACCCTCCCTTTCTCTCCCTCTTCCCCTGTTCGGGACATTGTTTCCGAACAGTATATAATTATACTAATAATACAATGGCGTCCAACGTCAAGAACCCTTTTGCTCTTCTTGACGCCGTTGGCGATGATGATTCGGAGTTGACCCTCCTCGCCGCCGACTCTTCTAAATTGTTGCGGTCCCCAGCCGCCAAGTCCTCCCCGTCGCAGGGCACTCCCCTGTCTCAACCCCAACATGATGGTATTGATTACAAACTTCCCTCGATTTTTATGCGCTTCTCTGCGCGAAAAAAAAAAAAAAAAACGTGTTTATTTGTTCATGCGAGGATTACAACATCTGATGCGAGAGATTTTTTTTTTCTTACAGTTCTGTTTGAGATTTCGCCCTTTTTTTTAAAAAAAATATATATATATATTTCTTGATCATGGCATCGATGTCAATTCGATTAGTTGAAAGATTGCACCAATATTTACATGCAGTCGAAATTCTATGGGTGATTGAGACCCCCTTTTTTTTTCCTTTCTTTTTAACTTTTCTTGGTAAAAAAAACGTGATTCTTGGTGGAAAAAAGGGGTGATTCTTGATTCTGATGCTATTCCACTTTTTTTATACTCGACGTTATGCCAACTTATGGCTATTGAGAACTATCGTTTGATGAATTTTCGATGAGTGGATGTAATTAGAATTTGTGTTTCAGAGGACGCGTTGTCGCTTGTTGCACTATTTCATTGTCCCTTGCTCTTGTTATTTTCAACAAATTTGTATGTATAAGCTCCTTTTCCATTCCAAAAAGTTTGTAAGGTCTTTATGATAGTGTAGTTTTTCTACTTTGGAAAACATGTCCGCAATTAAGATTATGCTCTTGAAAGATCTCTTGTTATGCTGCCAAAGATTATGCTGTTATAGTTGCTCTTGTTTGTTTGAATCAGGGAGACAAAGAGGAAGAGGAATTCCAGGTGGCCAGCAAAATGGTTTGCTGAAAATTCATGAAGGGGGAAAATCTCAGGATGAAAGGAATGGTTACAGACGCCATAATGAGCAAGGTTATCAACCACGGGTAGCAAGCAATGGACAAGGTCACTCTAATGGCCGAAGTGAGGGTTACAATCAATATGATAGAAGGGATAATGGTTCTCAGCAGCAGAACATTGGCAGTAATGGTTACAGAAAGAATAGCATTCATGAGCAGAATTGGGCTGATAGCTTGAAACCATCCAGGAGTGAACAAAGAGGAAGTAGGAGTTACAATCAATATGATCAAAGAGCTTATGGTCATCAGCAGCAGAACATTGGCAGTAATGGACCTAATGGTTACCGAAAGAATAGCATTGACCAGCAGAATAATGCTGATAACGTGAAGCCTAGGAGAAACTCATCTGGAACTGAGCACAATGGACATGTCCAGGGAGAGAGGCAAATAGTAGGAGGCAGAAAAACAGGTTCCAATGAGGACAACCAACATGAAAGCAAATTGGTAGACGGAGATTCTGGAAGCAGCCAGGAGAGGGTTACTGAGAATAAAAGTGACCAGGAAGAGTGGCAAGAAGTAAAAAGAGGCTGGAGAAAAAGTATCAATGAGGGCATTCAACATGAAAGCATTAGTGAAGGCATCCAGAATGGAATCAACTTGGTGAAGGGAGATTCTGGGAGCAGTCAGGAGAAGTTTACTCCGAATAGATTCTATGGAGAAGATTCCAATAAAACTGGAAATCAGAGGTTTGATTCCAGCTTGGAGAGGAGGAATAATCGAGGTGGAAACAGGGGGAACTGGAGTCATAAGAGTAGGTCCTTTGATAGACGCGGAAATGGTGAAGTGAACACTCCAAATATTGAGACGGGACAAAGTGCCAATATGGAAAGGTAATCATCTTCATATAATTTATGAGATATGTTAGAATCATCTAGCTATTTGTTTTTGTTACCTTGTTTATCTTTCCATTCTTTCGCCTTGACCAATGCAGTTACATCGTTTGTAAATGTTTCTTTTGCTACTATTGAGAGTTTCTAACCTATTTAGTTAGACTACATATATGATCCTGTTCTATGAATGTTTACCCTTTCAGTCAGAAAGGGAAGGAGTTCATTTGTTTGTGAGAAGTTTGACTAGCTGTTCACTCTAGTGGTTTGCTTTTTTCCATTTCTCCTCGAGCTGAATAATTCGTTGAGTTTCCTTGTGGCAATAAACTGGTTAATCGTTTTCTTTTTTGCTGGACTTTCGCTCAGGAAAAAGAGAGCTGTGGAGATGAAAGAGGCAGAGCCGAAGGAAAATCAAGTAGATTCTCCTCTTAAAAGTGGTGCTAAAGATCAGATGGAAGAGTCAAAGGTCATTATACCGCTTCTAAGTTTTACTCCCTCTGTCCCAAAACTATTGTCCAGTTTGAGATTTCAATTTTAGTACAATTTGAAGTAAAAATAAAAACTCAAACTGGACAATAATTATGGGACGGAGGGAGTACAATTCTTGTTATTTTGGCCAACTATAATTCTAGCTGAGTCTGAAGATTTTTATTTTTCCCTTCTTAATGGCGCTCAACAGTTAATGACTCTGCGGCAATACGAGGAACAGCTATTTGCAAAGACGGTGGCACTGGAAGCTTTGAAGACAGAGGAAAGAAAAGTGACAATGGACAAGGAGTTTGAGTCAATGAAGCTTGTTGGAAGGAAGAAAGAAGTCACTGGCCTTGAAAATTCAGTGAGCAATTCTCTATTTCGTGCCCTTTTTAGTTATTTGCTTCTCTGTTGAGTGTTGATCGATGATCTGAGCTCCTACCTCTTTTTTTTGCTGCATGTCTAGAATTCTGAGAAAGAAAAGCCCAAGAAAGAAGTTAAACTTAACAAGGACAAGAAGTTGGGGAAGGTAATTGTTCGTTTTGCTTCCACTTTTTCTGGATGCCTTGTTCTTCCTTTTGGTTTTACGCATTCCCGTTTTCATATCTCATACTCTGGGGCTGTAAGAAGGAAATGTTCATGGTGCTTCCTGGAAGTTACACGAACTACATTTTCTTGGCAATTAATCCTTATGAAACTGACAAAGATAGTCTTTGAATTAAAGGTTCCGGTGAGCATTGAAGAATTCAAGAGGAACATGTTTCGTGGTTATCATGACGGGGGTAGACGTGGTGTGCGAGCTGAGAATGGAAGTGCAGGACGGGCAATCCCTGCCAGGGAAGACAGGGGAAGAAGACGCGGTGTGCCAGCCGAGAATGGACGTGCGATCCCTGCAACGGAAAATGAGGCTAGACGGGATGTGCCGGCTGAGAATGGAAGTAAAGGGAAGGAAAATCCAGCTCCTCCCCACCCCACTCCCCATCGCTCTCCGCCTCCCCCTGATGTTATGGATTCCAGCCAGTTTCCGGTATTGAAATCCAGTGTGAAGGAAGTTGCATAACTCTACGATTCGAGCTTTTGAGGAACGGACATTTTCCACATCGGGACACTAACTATCTCTTATACTTAGTTAAATCAGTCATACTTTAAAATGATAGGCGAATTCCCAATTGATCTATGCAACATCAATATATTACTCGAGATTTGTCCGTTATAGAATTTCATCAGCAACTCTATTCAGGAATAAATACTGCTACTTCTTTTTCTTCCCTTTCTTTTCTAGAAGCTAAGTCCTGCTGTAGTTGAAATAAAGGGTAGGGATACATATTTCTGTTCTGGAGCTTAACATGGCTTTTCCTTCCAACCAAATACCATCACTAGTGTGGTGGTTGATAATGGATAAGCTTGAGCATCATTACCTCGTCTAAAGTATAAATTTTCCTGGCTTATTGTTTAATTCTTCTTCTGAGATGAATGTGTCAAAGAAAGCGACTTATGTGCTTAATTACAACCTGTAATTCATTCGTGTTATAATTTTTTATTTGGATTTTGTTGTGTCATGAGTTTGAATGATAGGATTCTGTGGGATCAATGGAGTACAACAATGTTGTACAAGTGTCAGGTCAGCTTTATCTGCTATATTCATTCATTGAGGGGAGTTGGGAAAGGGGCAAATTCTCTCAATATCAGACTTTCTGCCTTTCCTAGCTGCAACTCAATTCTCTCCTTGGCCAAGAATGATGGCTGACTCATGTCATTGATTATCTACTTTGTCTCCAGTTAGTTTTAGATAAAATATATACATTTTTTTTTTGGTTAAGCAATATATACATTTTTAAGTTGCCCTTATCTCTAATTTTTTTTTTTCGTTGCCTGCTACGGTTTCCGGAGCTTCGGCCCGACTAATCGCACAATTGAATGAGAATGCCCACTCATTCTTAATGAAAGGTCAGAGATATGAATTCCTCCTTGAACAAGAGAGAAAATCTTCCACACAGCTGTTATGCTGTACCATGTAAGATTGAACAGTCAGACACATAAATAGGGTAAAATTATAATTTTATCGAGAAAGTTAGCACAAAATTAAGGGGGCCATGATATTTTCATGTATAATGGGTATGTTGCTACACTAAAAAAAGGATATACTTGCTGTATGAAATAATTTTCCTTATTGGTATGTTGCTACACTAAAAAAAGGATATACTTGCTGTATGAAATAATTTTTCTCAATAAGGAGCATTACTAGTACAGACTTCGTTGAATATTTCCAAAATATTTACGTGACATTTTTTTTTTACACTCGATGAAGATAAAGAACATGATATTATATACTCCCTTCGTCCCATAATTATTGTCCAATTTAGTTAAAATGGAAGATTTTATTTCTGGTCAAATTTAATGATATTTTAGCTTAAACAACCGGATATACCCCTGCATAAATAATTGTTCAACCGGCAAAGGTCTCATTTACTACTTTCTCACATTAGCACCGGAAATTCAAAACCCAATTCATATAATCAATCAAAACTCAAGAACAATAATCGAAGAAAATATAGAGTTATGCAATCTCTTTATTCTTCTTCTTCGTCCGGATTAATGAATTTCGGTGCTCTCAAGTCTATGATTGCCGGGACTTCTCTATCTAGCATAACACAGCCGTCGCCAAGTTTGAATTTGGTTACCATGAATGGCCAGAAACATCACTCTACGGATAAGTCCATGTTCATGAATCTGGTATCCCGTGTATGGCCTAAAACATTCTTGAATTTGGTTCTGAGGGACTTACACCCATGCTATATCTTGGTGGCGCCGGCGAAAAAATCACCACCTTGAATGGCCAAAGGCCTCTGAATCTCGTCTCTATTTACTCCCTTCCCAAGGCGCGGCGTCTTTAGATCTTGTTCCAATTGATTCTCTTCCAAAGGCGCTGACAATTGGTGATCTCTTGCCGACTCCGATGCAAGCTCCGGTGGCGTAATAGGGAGTTCCGATTCACAGTTCAAAGCTCCGGATTTTTTATTAAAGGGCAAAAGTGTAACTTATCCCATAAAAAGTCAAATTGGACAATAATTTTGGAACAAAATTTTTTTGGCAAAGTGGACAATAACTTTGGGACGGAGAGAGTAATTATTAATTTATAGGGAAGTAATTGAAAATACGGGGAGATAGACTGAGGGATAATTTAACTTTTATACATGATCAAATATTTGTAGTCTGTTATCATCTTCTCCTTCAAGTTCATGTTAAACTTTTTTTCTAAGAACGTGGCAAAGATATGAAACTTAACATCTAGAGTCACGGACAGAGTAATGGCCAGACATATCCTTGATTGGCTTCAATAATAGTGTAAAATAAACTTTGTATTCCTTATCTTTTTCAATATGCTTTCCTTCCACTTACTCATCATTGCTATCATCCTGTCATTCTTTCTTGACCAATTTTAATTATATCACAATCATTTTCATTTTTCATTAACTAGATGTTATTCGCACCATGTGTGGAGTAAGAATAAATAATTTTATAAATTTTTTTTTAAAACTTTACTAATAGCTTAAAAGAAAATGAAACTTATTAAAAAATATATTAAATTTTGAAATCAATCAAAAGTCCTTTAAACTCAAGTATGTGAAGAAGAAAAAATTAATTGTTATACATATTATTGCATCAAGCAATGTTGGGTGGACAAAAAAAGTGGATTGTTGTATAGTTTTATTTTTAATTCGTGTGATTGATGGTTGTGAGTTGTTATTGTAAAAGGCTACATCTTGTTAAGAAAATCATCTTAGGCCATGATGTTGGCAATGTTTTGATTTACAATTTATGTAATGGTTAACTTAAATATGTCAAAAAGAAAGAAAATGTTAGCATGCGGAAATGTTAATCGTGAAAAGGAAAAAGGCAATGTTATCGAGGTGTATTGTTTTTTGCCCTTTTAAATGATATAATATACAGGATTATTCTCTCCTTTTTTTTTTCTTATTAAGAAAAAAATGTTAAGAGTCAAGAATTGCTATGGCTTCTTTTTTTTTTTTTCCCCATACATGCCTTTTCTTTTAGCATGTACATATTATTAGTTAGTTGGTGTGTGACTCACGTATTTTTTAAAATTGAAAAATTTTTAGGTTGATTATTACATCGATATAAAATTCCAAAGATAACAATTGAAACTTGATTAAGGACTCTTAACATGCATTTGAATTTATTCACTATATCGGCAATAATTCCAGTCAGTTTTTTTTTTATATAAAAATAAAATAAAATAAAATAAAAAAAGGCAAATACTAACCTTGAGACAATCACAGTATATATAGGATAAATTAGAGATGAAAGACACAACCTTATAATCAATTAGCAAAACTTCAACTGATGCTACATCATTTTTCCACACTTTGGACACACCTACATTAAATTGTCAATTGGATTTGACCTTCACCGTAAGGTCATGGATCAAAGCATATTGAGCGGCCATGACTTCTTTGCAAATCGAAAAATGGATTCATAACTATTGCAGTATATTTGTGAGATAACTGTATTGGTAATAGATAGAGGTGATAGTGTCTTGTAGTTTTATAGGGAGTAACTGGATGGATTGTTTTGTAAATGATTTTTGGATTTTGTAGGGGTATTGTAACTTCCTTGTTTGTATCGAATGGTGATTTTTCCCATTTAATGAGTTGATTTGAATGGTATTTTCTCCCAATGATTTCGGATTGGGATTGTAGTCTTTTTTTATCCCTTTTACCCTATTAAAGCAGAAGACATGAAACTTATGTGGCAACTACGTATGCATCTGTTTTGGCTTCAATGCACCATATTTCAGATTTCAGAAATCTTTTTGCCACGTGTAAGTCTCTTTTAATTAGAAGCTATATAATTTTTTTTTTTTTAAAAAAAAAACATGTTTTACTACAAATAAGGATCAGTTACATTTCAAACAAATAGATATATTAATTCAAATTCAAATGTCCAATCGTATAGTTTTGCATGCTTAATATAAACAAAAAATAAAAATACCTAAATCCAGCAATTAAAAATAATACCTTATAAACTAATTATTTATTATTCCCTTATAACCTCAGATTTATAGATATATTTTTTTAAGCCCCAAACCATAGCATAAATGATATACACGCCAAATTAATTCTTCAAAAAATATAATTCAATTAGATTTTAATAAAATAGTAATTTAGAGGGAGCGTCCGGGCATCTGTCCAGGCCAAGCATCTAGTTCTTTTTTAAGGATATACACGATTCGGTGAAGAATTTTTCGGGAAGAATTAAATTAGTCCAAAAAAATTTTAGAAATTCTTTTGGGGGAGAATAATTTCGGTGCATTAATGTCTATTTAATTTGATTAATTCTCATTTTCTCATTTTAAACTAATATTTTAAATGCGATTTGATAAAACTTTATTTACAGAAAATCTTTTTTTGTTTCTTTCTATGGTTTCTCTCTTAGTATAATATATGCTATAGATGTTCAAAAAGTTATCCGCTCCACAAGAATATAGGGGAACTCTTATGTACAGTACAATACTCTCTCCGTTCCACAAAAATAGTCCAGTTTAATAAAAAAATTTGTCCCAAAAAAATAGTTCAGTTTCATAAAAGTCAAAATTAATTAAATTGAAATGACTTAAATATCCAAAATAATAGGGGTAAGGAAAATAATGTCTAATTTTCATTTTTTTTAGTTTTCTCCCATTTTTTCAAATAATTATATCTTTTAATACATGAATAATTAGAAAATGTGTTATATATCAAATTAATCTACGTAACGAGATCTTTCCATCAAAATCCATTGTCAGTATTTTTTTAGATAAAAATTTTGATCAAATTTAAGTGGTAAAATCTTGTTTTTAGTAAAGAGTATACGTTTTATTTATTCGGTTTGAACCCATGATTATCCAGTCACAAACCAACCATTAAACGATTGAATCAATTACTCGCTCGGTGTTACTACCAGTTATTACAGTGGCATACATAATGCAACTCAAAGTTGATCACTACAAAATTAATATTGGCTGAATCCTCTGGTTCTTCTTCTTCTTCTTTTTCTTCAATATAAAAAGATGTTAATTATATGAGGTCCTAAGTGATGACACCTTCAATAAAATTAAATAAAGTGTGATCAATTGATCGATGTATAATCTAGGGAAAAAGAATGTGGGAGATAATGCACACGTTCCAACTTTTAAGCCCTCCATATCTCTCTCATTCTGTGGTTTAAATTTTAACTAGTTGGGACTCATATGTCGAAACATGACAAGCAATAACGATTGACAAGTGTACAAATGTAGCATGCTAAAAATGCTTGTTCTATATGCGTCCCATTACATCACATCTTCAAACGAAAATAAATGAACGCTTTGAATTTTGACGAAAATTAAATGCATTTTTTCCTTAGCAGAAATGAAAATCATTAAGGAAAGAAAAATAAAGGCCAGATAAAATATATAATAGAAGAATTTTTTTGCACAAGAAATATTATAATGCGTCCCAAAAAATCAATGGGGGCATCCTCAACTTTTTAATTGGTAACGTAACCAAAATGAGAGGCTCAAGACATGGTGGAAGACTTTCTTGTTACCCAAGCAACTCCAAAATACATCCTCATTTGTCCATTTCCCACGCTATTGTGTCCCTTCTACTGTTCTACATACATTTCCAGAATCCGTAATAGGTTGCCACATATATAAATAGCTACCGACAAATTACTACAAATAATCTCTGATTATATCTGTCCCGAAATAGTTGTCTTGTTTGATTTTTTTATGTTCCTTATAAATTTTGTTGGGGATAAAAAATCTAGCTGAACAATCATTTCAGAACAAAAAATGTATTTGATTTGGTTTCTAATAAATTTTTAACAATGAATTTTATTAACGATAGTTATTTTGTTATGAAATATACGTTAAATTTGAACAGAAATATATTGTAAATAAAGAGAAAATATAACTACAAGTTTGTCTTGTTTAGAGTTCAACTTCAGCTACCGGTTAATTAGAAAGGACTTAATGACAAGACAGAAGCTATGAGCCCAAAAATACGTTAAGAGGAGGCTAGCCCTTTGCCAATACGAAGAGGCAGGCAGGCGACAAATGCACACCACCCACCTTAACCCCGTAAGGCAGGCAGTTGTTCCGTACGGCTTTTACCATTCCCAGTTACCCCAATTCCCCAAAAAAAAAAAATAATTAACAAAAGGGGAAAGAAAAGGCATTCACAGTGTTATTAATTTTTTATTTTTGATTTTTTTGGGAAAATAAAACTAAATAAATGAATTACCCTCAAGTTAACTGTACTCTAAGTTGAATTACTGCAACGAAATTACTGTTACTCAAATAATTACCTACCTTAAATCGTTGGACAACCACGAGGAAGATTACTTTAATATTATTTTAATTTTAAATAAAAAGAATAATAATCCTAAAAAATACTCCAGTAGATAATTTTACATTTTACACAAGTAGTACCAAATATAATAAAAAGAAACGATTTGCCCCTGAAAACACCAAGGATCAGCCCGACAAATCAACCCAAATTGGCATAAAATTACGTCCAGATCATCATGATGATCCACCACCCCATGAATTCCATTTCCAATGAACCTTCCAATATGCCTCTTGCCCTCCACGTGATTTTTTAGTGTTCACCTCTTTGGACACACGAAGGCCTCCTACTTGGCCCTATCCACGGCCTAATCACCTCACCTTAAGCCACCTTATGTTTTTAGGGTTTTTTTTTTTCCCGCTTTTTGTTTAAGAAGATGAAGATGTAAAAAAACATGGCATTTCGTTATTTCTAAAATAAATACATAAACATATATATATATACACATATATTATAGGATAATAAAATCTAAAGCAATATTACTGAACATATGAATGATGTAACTTATAATAATGTCGAAATCTAACACCTTTCTTTTTTTTCCCATTATTCTTCTACATTTATGTACATTTCAAATTATACAAAACTTTAATCCTTGAACAACATATTAGTGCAATTTTTGGTGCAACCGAGGAATTTTTTTAATACCTTTGGTCAGGAACACAAGACCATGTTCGTTGAAATAAAATGACATACTCCCTCTTTTCGGAAATTATGTCCAGTTTGGATTTTGATTTGTAATACAAATTGAACTAATAGTGAAATTTAAAATTGATAATAAATATGGGACAAAATGAGCAATAAACAATAGTTTTAATTTATTTTTTTGAGACAGGGAAATCATTATTGAATATTGATCCTATTAAGGCAAAGCTTTATAATGCATCATCTTTTCTGCCTCAAAAGGAGACCCAGAATCAAGTCTTGGTTCCTTTGGATATCCTTTCTCACATTTACTGCAATTCTTCGAACTCAACTGGGATACACCAAAGCATATCCCCTCTTCTTCCCAAAGTCCTCCCCCTTGCCTTACGTACTCGTGTCCTTTAAATTTCACCAAAAGCTGTACCCAATACCGGATTATCCCCCGGCTCCGTCTTTTCTCCTTTTTTTATTTTTATTTATTTCAAAAAATACGTGTTTATCTTTACCGAACTAATAAAACACTTTCTCAAAGCATATTCCCTTTTAATATCCCCTTTTTTGCATTTTAATAATTTCACCATTTCCCCTAAGCTTTATATAAACCTCCCGTTTTCCCCTCATTCCCTTCCAGACTACGCTCTTTTGGCTTTATCCTCCATTATCTTAAACCACGACACAAACCCAAAACCAAAATCAAAATGTCTGGTTTTGCCAGAATAAAACGAGTTATGGATCCGCTCAATCTTTCCGACGAAGTTGCCAGCAGCGGCAGCGAACACAGTGCTCACGCCGACGCCGACGAAGCTGACTCCTCGGTTTCTTCGCTCAGCTTGTCTGATCTTGTCTACGGCTTCTTCGCTGACGACGCCAGAACCGACGAGTCTTCTTCCCCCTACGACTCCGATTCCGACCGCGATTCGTCGGTCTATGACTCGGTCGACGGTTACGACGACTTGGTAAAGCTAAAGCAGGTTTTCAATAACGGCGGCGATTCTGCTGCCACCGATACGTATCGGAATGTGCTTTGTGCTAATGTAAATAAAGCTGTGGATATTTTTGCTTCCGTGAGGACCGTTACGGCGTCGCAAGTACGGCGGAGCGTGATGGCGTATTTGAGGAATTTAGGCTACAATGCCGCCGTTTGCAAGACAAAATGGGACGGCTCCGGCGGACTCACTGCCGGAAACTACGAGTTTATCGATGTCCTCAGATCCGACCCGTTCAATCGGATCACGAGGTATTTGATAGACCTGGATTTCGCCAAGGAGTTCGAGATCGCCCGCCCGACGTCCAGATACGAGCATGCTGTACAGTCCATTCCGAAGGTTTTCGTCGGTAAAATCGAGGAGCTGAAGCAGATTCTGAAGGTGATGAGCGACGCCGGGAGGCGATCGTTGAAGAGCCGGGGGCTCCACCTTCCGCCGTGGAGGAAACACCGTTATATGCAGAACAAATGGCTTGGGCCTTATAAACGGACTACTAACGTTTTTCCTTCTGTAACGGGGACAGTTTATCAACACCAACCGCCGTTAGAACAGAACTTTGCGGTCAAGTGCCGTTCCGTCGGATTCGACGTTAACCCAGCTAACGGACGTTTGTTGTTGTTTCCCGCGATTACCCGTACAAGATGATAATGTTAATTAATGATGCCAAAAGAACAAGGAAAAAAGAAATATTCAGATCATAACATTTTTAGTTAAGACTTTTTCAGCAGATTACAGTGATGTCGTTTAGTGATTACGAGTAACTTTGCTACTACCTTCATTCCTATTTATAAGAGATTTTAGACATTTTTTTTCATTCTTTTTTATAAGAAGTTTTATATTTTCCAAAAAATATTTAATGACTTTTTTCCTCTCTTTACCCTCATAACTAATCAATTCAAAATTAATTTAATTACTTCATTATGTTATTAAAGACAATTTAGAGAATTTATAATATTTTTTGAGTGTTAATTTTATTAATTTGTGTAAAGTTAGTTAACTCCATCTTATAAATAGGAATGGAGGTAGTACTACTATTACTAATTTCTTCTTCTTTTTTTTTTAAGTGCGATATGTTTAATTATTCCCAAGATTTTATGCGGCATTTGCACGTTGTAAACACGCCGGCGGTCGCTATTTAGCCAAGATTCACGTGTTATTAGTCTAATTACTAATTGGCGCATGAGCCGTTAGATTGGTAATTAGGTGCATGATCTGAGGGTGGATGTAAATTTAAAGGCTTATTAGACTTTTATGGATCGAGCCTACGTTACATTCACCGACGACATTTTGATATTCAGATTAAGGGCTAGGTTTTTTATTTTATGTCAAACTTTCTGGGAATAAAAAAAAATTGAAATTGTAACAATATCCGAACTACGTCGGAATTCTTGTGGCTCTTTTATCCACTACATGCAGTCGAGTACACAAGTTGAAATAAACTAAATGGCTCTTAACTTTCATGTTGAATTGAAAATTTTCCGGCTTAAATGACCTAAAAGCACACGAAAATGCTTAGTAATTTTTTCGTCTCAAAATTATTATTCAGTATAAATAATAAAAATTCAAACTAAATAATAATTTTAAAAATGAAAAAGTCAAACACAGGTGACAAAAAAGAGTCGCATGGGCTCAATTGCGGTATGATACTCAGTACACGAAGTTATCTAGAGTAGAGTATTAGGAAGTTTCTTATCCTTCAGAACATATAAGTTTACATTCCGTCAAAATCTATAAGTTTAAATTCCGATCGTCTGTTGTAATTCGATGAACACAAAACACCAAAATCCACCTCCAACAAAGGCGAGAAAAAAATAAAAATGGGACAACGGGAGTATCAAATGATAGTAGTAACAACCAGTGCAATGCAACACGCAAGATTGGAAACATGAAAATTGTGGAAATGGAGGGCCCAAAGTTCATGAGGTTTGGTAGACAAGTTAATAATATTTTAAAAAGCCCCTTGGCATTGTGGATGAGGTCGAGGTGGCAGTGAATTCTGTTCATTTTCCTCATCACACCCACTTTTTGATAATGACCCATCATGACAAGAACCTCAAAAAATCATAGCTACAAAAAAATTGGACAAGTGGACTACTATTTTAAATTATTATTATACGTAGTACATGTAAAAATTTTTAGGTACTCCAAAGTCCAAAGCTTTGTAGGTTTTGGAGCAGTACTAAAAATCAATATAGAATTGAATATAGACTGAACAATGGGCGATGGGAGAGAGAGAGAGAGAGAGAGAGAGGTGGCAGCACATTGATAATGTACTAGTGAATAAAGGGGATGGATATTAAAGGAGATGGGTCCCGGTTTGAATGAATGGATAATGTTTTTCTTTATGGGGTAATTATAAAGATAAGGGTTAAATTCACTTTTGTCCTTTCCGACTTCAAGGGTTGTGTTTCCCTTCTGAAAAAAGGGGCCATTTCTTTTTCTCTTCCCTGCGAACTGATGAAAGTGCCCTTAAAGTTTAATAAAGACTAGTCTGATTTGAAACAACCGAACCAACCTTCAGAGAGAGCCTGGCGCCTGGGGGACCGGACCTTCCTGGGGCATATTCTGATTCTTCTCTTAAGCAGCTTTGGTTTATATTAGCTTAATTATGAGTTTATCACGTACGTTAAGCCGATTAAAAAATTGTTTACCTCGGACCTCGGAATAATTGACAAAAATAATTAACTTTGTCAATTATGTACCTCCTGTGTTATTTTATTCTCTAATAGAGTACTCATTTGGAGGAACTTAAATTGCGTCCAGGTGCAGACGAAGCTGATTGATTAGCTCTAGTTAATTAGCTAAATACTCTATCCAGGTAACATATCAAATGTTGAAGGTGACACACACATTACTGCTCTTTTTTTCCTTTTTCTTTTTTTTCTTTTAGGGCAAAAACTATATTGTATGGCATTATGGAGGTATAATACGTTAGCACTGCATCCATCAAAATTGACATACTCTACAACGTTGATCATCGAACTTTAAAATTTAATTCTTTTTAATATAAGATTGAAATAACTATTATTTTGAAATGGAAAAAGTTTATACATATTCTATTTTTCAAAGGTATATTTCATGCTACCACTGCTGCATTTCTGATATGTTTACTTCCTCGCAAGTCACAACTCACATACTAAATAGTAAATACCCTAAAAAAATGATTGCTTTTGTTCTACGTCCTTTACGGTTCATTTTTCTGCAGAGCTAGTATATATACACGAGGAATTTGTTAGAATCAGGTTACACTACATTTGAGTGATAAATAACTAGTAACGAGTTAAAAACAAGCATTCTCTCTGTCCCATAATTATTGTCCAATTTGAATTTCATTTTTAGTTTTTATTGTACTAAAAATAAAATCTCAAATTGGACAATAATTTTGAAACAGAGAGAGTACTATTTTTTTACTTTCCAAATATTTGTCCGATTTCTATATATGTTTTACGAAAAAATAATTATTATTTTTGAACAAATAGTACTAAATGCATAGTCATTGCAACCTGTTATAAAAGAACACAAAAATCAACAATTGGTTTTAGTATTGGCCATTTGACATAACTAGTGATCATCGCATGGTGACATTAACAAAATTAGTCAAATACATTAATATTAACACTGTGACTATCAAATAAGTAAATTCATTCGAGTAAATGACTATACAAGTGTCAAAATAATGTCATACCAACTGTTACACAAATACGTTAAAAAAAATTGTTTTGTCTAAATTCATTAGGTATACATAGGGACCCAAACTTACAACTTATCTGAACAATATCACTAATACAATCAACTATAATTCCTAACTAGCTCAGCAAGATGAATTATTAAAATAAGATAGAGAATTCTTGTATTATTTTTTATCTATGTTATAAAAAAAAAAAAATCCACTTAAGTAAATTAAAATATTGTAGTAAGTAAAATTTTTTGGGATGAATAGAGTATATCATTTTATTCAGTGCACTAAAAGCATTATTTAATTCAGTAGGGCATTTTGTTTGTTTCAATACTGAAACTTCATGTGACACCAAATTACAAAAAAAAAAAAAAGAAGCTGAATAATCGAACTAGGCTCCATCGAATCTTCAATTAACCCTTAAATATATCGTAATATATTGTAAACATATTTTAAAATTGATTGTAATCGAATCCAATCTTCTTTTCTATATTTCTTTATCTTATCGAATCCAATCTTTAATGATATCTTATTATACAATGCGTGTTCAACAGTTCAAGCTGTTCTTGAAAACTGGAAGTCCCGAGCAGCCAAATTAATGGCGATTTCTTATATTCCCCCTTCCAGAAACAAAAAATAGTACATAAATATTATTGGTTTAGTTTAAAGGAATCAATTTCATAGAATACAGACTATGTACTCCCTCCGGTCCAAAATAAGTGTCATTCTAAAGTTTGCATACAGTTTAAGAAAACATTAAATAGGGTAATTAAATTACTAGAATATCCTCAACCAACCCCATTAAAATAAATGCTCACCAATAATATTATTTCTTTTGAGGGTATGTTTGGAAATTTTTGACAAAAAATGCATAGGAATCCGAAAACGACATTTATTTTGGAATTTCTTCATTTTGCTAAAACGACACTTATTTTGGAATGGAGGGAGTATTATATAAGCCAAGCTAAGATTACACATTACTTACTGTTGTTTTATTACATATTATTTTTATTTATTTATTTTGAAAATATGACATACTATTTTTCTTTAAGCAATGATACAGATAGTGAGAAAAATAGTGAAAATATATAGTGATTGTTGTGTCAATAATAAATTAAGAGTAAAAGGGTAATTTGGGAGGGGGGAAGAAAAAATTTCAACGTCAAAGTGACAACAAAATAGGGGGTACACATCAGTCACTATATTTTCTCAATATACTACTCACTCTATTTCAAAATGTAAGTCGTTTTATGCTTAGAAAAATATTTCAAAATATAAGTCGTTTTATGATTTCAAGACAAATTAAAGACTAACTTCTCAATTTTGCCCCCAATAAATAATGCTAATCACTTTTCATCTAGTATTAGTTATAATTCTAAAACAATTAATGATGGATAAAATAGAAATTTAACACACAAATTAATTATTAAATAATTGTCTTATTAATTTACGTGTAGAATCTAAAGTGACTTACATTTTCAAATGGAGTGAATATTTCACTAAGAGTATCATTTTTTTTTTGTTTATCATTTATTATCTTATTTTTTTTATAACTGTATACAATCTAAAATTTTAGATATTATTCCCATACATTTTATTCATAGTGAAGGGGAGAATGTGGAATTACGGTTTATATATATTCTTGAAGGATCTTAGAAAACGATTTGGCATTTGGATGTAAGCGACCTGTCCATGTTGACATGTGTAATTTTTTGACAGTAAAGTACGTAGTAAAATAGCATGCTTAATAAGAATAGTTTAATCGTTAATTATTCTTTTTCCGTATTTTAAGTTCATTAAGTTCTCACCAGCGCACAACCTTCAACTTTTTGGCTTTTTGATTCTTTATTTTTTGGGTACATAAAAGGAGGATGAAGCATAAACGTACAACAGTATATATGGAGCGTGTGCAATAAGTTATGGCTAAACAAAGGTTAAAATCCTAACAAGCGAGCCTGACAACTTTTTCCTCCGGTGTTTATTAGGTAAAATAATCATGAAAAATGGACTAATAAAAATATGCACATTATGTGCTCATAGAGTCGTAGGTCATACTTCTTTTATTTTAAAATATATTTCGTTTTAGGGTTTGGTGAATTTTTTTAAATAAATGTCGTTTTCACAAATTGAGACACATTTGACCATTTTTTTACCAAAATTACGTTTGCATTGGAAATGGAAAAGTATTTATAATGAATTTCTATTGATTCGTGATGAATCATATAGAAAATTAATAAAGGTGTTTTTGTATTTAAACTAAATTAATTAATATTTTTTTGGTTTTGATGGATTCTCTACATAAAAAAAAATGGAGAGAGTAATAAACAAATAATGTAATTGATGAATGTTTCAACATCCATCACTTTTCAAAAAATAAAAATAAATAAACATTAGACAATCCTAACCAAATTTGAACCTAATTTCATGTATTCTTTCTGTCTCAAAACGGCTGTTTAATTTGGATTTTTTAATATATTTTAAATTAATAATAAAAATTCAAATAAAACAATTATTTGGGAACAAAACAAACAATAATTTTCTCCAAATATGCCACCGAACCATCTCTCCCTTCTCAACATTCATCACTTTTGTAAGACCATGCATGAATTTAGTCCATTTGCTTCACGCACGATAAAAATAATAATAAATAAATAAATGTTTGGATTTTACTTTTGTGTTGACAAACTTAATTGTGATTATATTGATATTTTCTTTAAATCACAAGTTGAAGTTTTTCTTTCTTTTTTTCTTCTTTTGGCAATCAGCCTAGATCCGTTATCACTCATCGCAATTTTATTATCACAAATGAGATATACAGTGTAATGCATTTTTTGAATCTACTGGAGTGTGGAACCAGGGGATTCGTGAATGCTTAAAAAAAAAAAGAAAGAAAGAAAGAAAGAAAGAAGAAGAAGGTTAACTGTATGAAAGTCACGTGAATTCATTGCTGGATATTTACTTCAAACACAGTACAAGGCTAAAAGGCAATTTGAAAAGGAGGAAAAAACTGAAAGTTGACAACGTTTCCCTCATTTTCAACCCGCATTGTGTTTTGAATGACAACCCTTTTAGAGTATTATCAAATGTCTTTTTAACTGGAGAAATTAAGTGAACATGAAATGGTTTATTTGAATGAAGGGCGCGAACGCTGTTCTAAATATTACTCCTTCCATCCCAAAATTATTGTCCAGTTTGCCAAAAAAAATTTGTCCTAAAATTATTGTTCGATTTGATTTTTTTTGGGTTAAGTTACATATATACCTTTTATCTCTAAAATGAAAAAAAAAAAAAATCTAACTGGATCATTTTCTCCCTACGCACACCACCACCAATAGCCGCCGCAAACGATGGTTCTCCCATGGCTCCAAGCAGCAATGGTTCTCCAACACCAATAGTCACAAATGATAGTTCTCCGATGAAGAAAAATAGTGTACTTAATAATTTTCCTCGTTGTAATTCAATAAAATGAATTATTTTTCCGGGATTGAGGTGTATAACTTCAATGGCATTATTCATTCAGAGTGGGCTTGTGTGGGAAATGTTGGGAATTTGTTTTGGGTTTTGGTCTAGAGAGCAGCCCATAGAAAGATGGACTCAATAACAAATTTGCCAATAGCAGGCTAGACTATATATACTGACTGCACTTTAGCACATCAAGAACTCAGTCTTCAATAATAGGAGAACTTTTTTAAAAAAAATAATAGGAGTAGTTATATTGAATACAGAAAATGATGAAAACATGGTTCAGGTCATTAGATCATCATGATTTTACGCATTGATCGATGGTTCATTTGTTGCTATGATTGATCACAAAGGGACAGTCAACAATGCGGATAAATAAAATCAATCTCATGATGCATGCTATTTGTAGCCTTGCAATATATATATTTGTTCAAGCCTTCTTTAAAATATATCGGTTTCTCAAACTTACTGGAGTTATTGGATTTATAAAAATGCTTACAAAAATATTTGTTGGGGGACGATATTGTTTGGGCAAAAAGGAAAAAAAAAATAAATTAAAGTTTGGGTTGAAACACAATGAGTTGTATTGAGAAGAGTTGTTTTAACCTTTAAAACTCCTTAAAACACAATAAGAATTTTCGGCATTGTTGTTTTAGAAAAAATTTAACCTTTAAAACTCCTTAAAACACAATGAGTTGTTTTAACCTTTAAAACTCCTTAAAACACAATAACAAAAATTTACACTTACGACAAAAATTTAGAAAAGAGTTATTTTAACCTTTAAAATTCCTTAAAACATAATGAGAGTTTATATATTAGTGGTTTAGGTTTATTTTATGAACTACAGATTTAAAGAAAAATGTAAATACTAAGAATTATAATTCAATTGACATATTTAATTACTCACGCAACAGTTGCTTCAGCAAAAAAGAATTTCTCAAAACTTAATTTAATTAAAAATTATTTAAGATCAATAATGTCACAAGACAAATTAAATAGATTGACTATTATATCAATAGAAAAAGACTTAATCGAAGAGATAGATCATGAACATTTTATAAAAGAATTTGCGATCAAAATAGTTAGAAAAATAAACTTAATAAAAAAATATTTTAAAAAATACTAGAAAAATAAACTTAATATGAATCATATTTGGAATAAAAAAAGTTTTTTACTCCGTCTGTTATAGGCTCATGGGTTTATAGTTATTGGCATCAAATTCGCAAAAATAAAGGTTAATATCTTAAAAAAAATTTCTTCATCATGGAAAGGTTTCGATTTCAAAATTTGCCTTACACCCCCAAAAACACATTGAGTTGGATACAATGCATCGACTTTGAGTTGAATCCAAGGTTGAAGACAGAAATATTGCTCTATTATAGCGTTTCCTTTCATGAACTGAAGAAATTGTGGATTTCGAGTGTTAATGATTCCTTCTCGGAATCAACAAATAGTTCAAACCCAGTGGAACTCAGATGATTAAGCAACACGTTTGGAGAGCATTCTAGTGATATGGTAGGTTTGTTTGTGAATTCAAAAAGGACCCAAAGGAAAGATAGGAAAGGAACCGGAAACCCTAGACTTTGGGCATATAAAAAGTGTGCACATACCACAAATGTGACTCCATTTTAGGTTGTTTTGGAACAGACTGAAGTAGCCCATTTCATCTTATGCCTTGGGGCTGGGTTGTCTAGTATTGTACTCGGTTAATTTTTAAAATTTTCAACACTTTGTTATTATAGCCCACATTTGATTGAAGTTGTAGGCACTAAAACAAGCTCTGTATTTAATTAAGATTCTTAAATCCTTTGGTAAGAAAATACTGACTAATTAAGGATCTCCTACACATCCTATAATTTTTCCTAAGCTGATATATATATTTTATCATACTTTTTTATTTACATATTATTTTTTTAAAAAAAAATTAACACCCTAACCCAACATTAAATAGACCCGCCGGAATTACATGTCAAAATCTTAATGAATAATATAAGAACTGGTGCAAGATTATAATATAGGAAGCTCATTTGTCATAAAATAAGTATCCACATCAATTAAGAAAACAGTAATTGAAAATTTACACTACATATCCTCGTGGATATTCTCATAAAGTACACAATATACATCATGCAACATTTATTTCTAACGAAAAAAGAAACCCGGCCCGATATGTATATGAAAAGAATTGCGATAAAGCTCTCTTTTAATCAACTCTATAGTAATTGCATTTGAATATAATCATTTGTTAAAATTCTTATTACATACCAACAGACATACTTCAACTTGGAGTTAGACAGCAGACTAGCAGCAGCACCCCATTCTTTGGTCCATATTATGAAACATACCGGATATGTGCCCTGCATGCTGCCACCTGCATCTGATTCACAGATTCAGTGACGAATCTAGTCAAACTACACTAACCAAATCTCCAGCAGACTTCAAGATTAATGTCGTGTAGAATTTGAATAGTGAACCGGATTGATTTCTTTTTATCTTTTGGTACAAAAGATCATTAACTAGAAGATACCATTACATATAACTATCTTCTGATACTAGAAGATTACAGGATCAGGATGTGATATAATATAAGTATCCGATACATAGAGGGCATTAAATGATTATGAATTACATTACATGATGTGCGATCCCAATTATGACGTGATAAATTCACTCCCTAATCTCTTGTGATGTGTGGTTCTTCATATCCGCCATAAAATTAGTTTCCCTAAAGCATATTTTGATTTCACCATCCAGACCCGCTACCTGATTTCACGAATTCCACTGATTACACCAGCATGGGCTATCTTGGTCACCCTCCTCCTTCTGAACCATTTACCAATGAATAATTCTTTCCAAAATCAATGCTATGATGCTGCTACATTGTATTATTGTCATGGGGACAATAATCAACATTGGATTTTATTTCAACATAATGAATCGGTTATGTGAATCATATGTTATCATCGCATACGGTGTAATCAATAGATAGAGAAAATTCATATTAAAAATTGAGAATAATATTCTTTTGGTTTTGGCATTTGAATTATTTTGGGGCCAATGGGGTTGCAGCAGATAAAAATGGGTGTTAATTTTCAAAGCCACCACCTTTACTACTTGAAGCCACATATTTTAAAATTGGACCATTTTCCCTTATAATTTTTTTAAATCAAATAATTTGACTAGAAAGACAATAAAAAAAATTGAAGATTTAAAAAAAAAAATAAAAAATTGACCAATCAGGCGGTTCACCCGTCCCGGGTTAACCGGGGACGGGCAAGGAACGCGTCCTCTTGTTCGCCCGAACGCGTTCACTACGCGTCCCAGTTTACCGTTCGGGCGAACAAGAGGACGCGTTCCTTGCCCGTCCTGTGTTAACCCGGGACGAGTGGATTGCTCGTCCGGTCCCGGTTCGGTCCGATATGGTGAACCGGACCGGTCAGACTCTTTTTCTTAATTTTTATTTTTATTTTTTTTTAAAATTTTTTTTGGTAATTAAAAAATAGCAATATTTTTTATTTAAAAAAGTCTAAAAATTAAAAAATATCAATCGGATTCATTGCTATTTTTTTAATTTTTAGATTTTTTGTTGTAATTAGTTAATCTAGTTTTTAGGTCATTAAATTTATTAATAATTTGTTATTTGAGTTACATTAAATATCACCAATCTTTGTAGTACAAAAAATAGTTAATCTATTTGCAGATATTTGTCACAATCTTTGTAGTACAATTATTATTTTTCATTATAAATGTATAATTATTATTTTAACTAAAAATTATCTTTAAAATAATGATTAAAGCAAAATTTATATTTTAATATCAATTCAAATAAATTAACTTAACAAAAATCTTAAATTTTTTTTCAAGTAAAAATTAATTACTTGTTTATTTCCAAGTAAATATAAAATCGAGAGTTTAAGCACTAAAGTATAAATATTGTTAATAATATTTAAAGTACGAGGTATTTAACATGTAATGATACTGTGAATAAACTAACATTAAAATAAAAATTAATAATTTATCCGTTCTCACGTGAATCGGACCGAATGACTTGCCCGATTCAATCCGAGTGGCAGGGGCAAAATGATAGGGATAAAATGGTCCAAAATTTTTTTCCGTGGCTTTGACTACTAAAGTTGGTGGCTTCAAAAATCCACCCCCATAAAAATTAGAGAAGCTTTAGAACCCACACCCCTTAGCTAGCCATCTGGTTCAATTTTGTACACGAGGAAAAAGACAAATGAGGCGTTGGAGGAGATGCTATCAGGGGACTGAGAGAATGACACGTCGGAGACAAAATGGGCCCGGTTAATCAGTAAGGAGGGGGTGAGCCCAGTTGGCAAGATCAGCAGGTGGCGGGCTAGAAGAGTCAGAGGACGAGTAGCCCGGCCCATATCGGACCCCTTTGCCACCTCACAGCTTCAAGGATTGAATGTGATAGAACTTCCCATCCCATTTATTCATCGTTCCAATTTCACCAAATCAAATTATTTTGATGTCAGGGAGGCCGGCATTCAGTTGTGATCTAGTTTCCTCATGTTCCCGCCAAAAATGACTTAATTCAGTTTGTTTACGCACTTACAATTGTGATTCAGCTGACTGAGTAAAGATAATTTCAAGTTTTTTCTTTTCTTTTTTTTTTGAAGTGGTAAGATTATTTCAAGTTAAGAGAATGAATTTGTTAGTGTAATACAAATATAAAATGAATTTGTATCACATTTAAACTAAATTTGTTCCGGGACAAATTAATCCTTTTTCGAAACTTAGAGTCCTTGCAAAATAACAGTGCTATTGTTAAGATATACTTCGCGAGAGAATGGTTCCAACGAGATTATATTTCATTCAAAGTTTTTGTTGCGTTACGAGCCAATGGCAACATAGTTTTTAGTTAATTGGTCATTTTCCTCATGTACACCCATTGCTTAACTGGCCGTTCCTATTTCCTAATTACTTCCTATACAAGTGTCTCTAACTCATAAATTCAAACTCCTCCATCCCAGTCATACTTAGAACAAATAAGAGATGTTATACCGAGAACGAATAATAGTTTGTATGGAAATTTGAAATAAATGTGGTGAAAAAGAAAACTCTGTAAGGAATGAACCCGATTAAAGGTTTTGAGAGACTAATAATAATACTTTGGTGAATCAAGGAACTTTTGAAATTTGAATGAAACCCCACTTAGATTTCCTTTAATTTGTAATTAGTGGCCATCACGACTTAAAGTAAATGAGGGATTGATCATAATGATTTTGCTTAATAAATGGTCATAATTTAATGTAAAGTTCGATTATACTAGAATATAGTAAAGTACCAAATAATCTTCTCATTCTTTTGGGGAAAAAAAGAAGAAAAAATAAATTAACCAACCAAAAAAGGAAACGATAAGAAGGAAGAGAGATTCTAGATAAATAATTGTGGAGCCTATTATTGGTTTTCTTTTCCAAAACTTAAGACCCACAATATATGTAACCTGAAATATACTGTACCTCCGTATTTGCTTATAGACGCATTCCGGTATTTTATAACCCTAGCTAGCTTACAAGATAAATTAATATTCATTTCACTCAACAATTACTCCTCTGTCATAAAATTATTGTCCAGTTTGAAATTTCATTTTTAGTACAATTTGAACTAAAAATGAAAATCTAAATTGGACAATAATTATTATGAGATGCAGGGAGTAATTTTTATAAGATGCACCTAAGGCCAGAGTTTAGTATCTCGAATCATAACAATCGAGGAAACAAAAATTGATTTTCCAAAAGAATTAAATATACCACACTATAACTTTACTCCGATTCATTAAAAAGTTTGGCGTGCAAGGAATTACTAGTATCGTTTTGCTGACTGTGTGAAAATCATTTCGTGAACCCTAGCAATAGAAAGATACTGCATTGCATTTCTCTAGGCAAACCCCCTTTTAAACTCCCTTTAAAGTTTAGTGTCCATTAATTTATCATGTGAAAATTGTTTCTCGACAAAGTAAAATTTGCACAAATTTTTTTGTTCTTTCTAAAATATGAACCTCAATGTAAATGCATAAGTTATGCCTTTTTATGTTTCTCCAAAAAAGAATGCAATAGAAAAAAAATAATTATTTTGAGACAAAAATAAAGTAAAGTTACAGTCCCATTGTTAATTTTAAGAGTATGATCTCGTTATTTAATTAATAGTCGTTGGATTAATTTAAATCAATTATAGCCATAAAATTTACATTAAAGAAATAAAATAACTAAAAGTGCATACGACCGGCAACTGGTAAATTATTTTATAGTATAGAATTTAATTGGAAATCTTCTTCTCCCTTAATAACTATGCGCATGCTATTATTGTGCATATAAGGCTTGATAATGCCCCTATTAGAAACTCAATATACGAGAGCAATCTAGTTTCCATTTTTTTTAAAAAATCATGCAATGTGCTGCCCCCCTTCCCCCAACCCCGAAAACCAGCACTTAGTGCTATTTTACGTATAACTCAGGGGCTGCAACCCCTATAACTATGTAGCTGCTACATAATGAATAGCAAAAACTTGCCCAGCAAAAGGTGTAAGCCAAATTATATAGTGTGCAATACTTATTTAATAAAGATACAATACATATGTATATATTATTATATTGAAATTAATTTCAATTGTGCACAAAAAAAAAAAAAAGCTTATATAAAAAGGTAGTGCAGTTTTTTTAGAGTGTATGTAATCATGTACTCCCTTCATCCCATAATTATTGTCCACTTTTCCCAAAAAATTTTGTCCTAAAATTATTGTCCAATTTAACTTTTTATGGATTAAATTACATATTTGCCCTGCTAAATACCCTGTTTTTTTCACAATCGCAGAACAGAGCATCATCCTGTGATAAAAAACAACACAAATGTTTGGAGTGGCTTGACCAACAACCCAGCAAATCGGTTCTTTTTGTTTCCTTTGGGTCCAACACTTCGTTATCCGATGAACAAATTGAGGAGATTGATGTCGGAATGAGAAATAGCAACCAAAGATTCATCTGGGTCTTAAGGTGTGCTGACAGGGGAGATGTTTTCGCCGCTGAGGAGGTGAGCCGCCAGCATGGACTTTGATTGCGGCACCGTACGAAGAAGGAATATTGAATGATGGAAGGGGATTGATTGTGAGGGATTGGGCATCTCAATTAGAGATCTTGCGGCATCCATTGACGGGCTGATTTTATGAGTCATTGTGGATGGAATGAGAATCAGTTTTGGGGTGCCCTTAGCAACATCGCCGATGCATTCCGACCAGCCAATTAATGCTATTCTTTTGACGAAGATTCTCAAGGTTTGGTTTTATGGTGGGTGAATGTGGCCACGAAGGGGAATCGATTAAAGCGGATATAGTCGAAAACGTTGTTCGGACATTAATGAAGTCGCTCCGGTTAGATCTGAAGCTGAGGAATGGGCTGCCGATGAGGATTGAGATGGAGATCAAAATGCAGGTGAGTGTAGAAGCTCAACAGCAAGGAAGTTAGGATCAAAATTGTGTGTTTGCCGATTAAACAATTAAGTAGGCAGGGGTATATCTGGTAGTTTGAGCTAAAATATAGTTAAATTTGACTAAAAATAAAATCTTCCAACTTAGCTAAACTGGATAAAAATTATGGGACGGATGGAGTATCAATTCATGTGCAATGTGTAATTTTTAATAAACAAATGTGCTATCAATAAAATTAATTGAGTGGTATTGTAACTTTTTGGTATAATGCAACAGTTTGTAAGTGAGCATGCAAAATGATTTTCTTGAATGTGCAATAAGATGTTCAAAGGTGCAATGTTTATACACAATAAAAAAAAATAAAATGAGAAATATTTTGCTTCACTAACTTTCGATAACAATAATTCTGAAAGAGTAACTCTTACACTTTTTCCTTACTATTCATATATACTTGGCCTTGAATATTAAAATTTAAACATTCCATTTCTTTTGATTGAAAACTGATATATACAATGAAAATAAAATAGTAAAATGGGATAGTAACTGACGTGGCATGCATGTATCTTACTTAACTATCCATATCATGTTATTAGTGTTCTTATCTTTTTACGAGTAACTATCCCTTTTCACTATATGTAGCCAGTGTCTATGTCAATGTTTTTTCTGATTATTACATGTCATAGCAGTCAAGTTAGGTCTCCTTTGTATTTGTACAAAAGAATGAAGAAAAATAAGAATAAGGATAAAGAAATCACAAGAAAGGTAGCTAAATATTTTCATGGACAATAAAATGAGTAGTTATCACCTAAATATTTTACTGTATAAAAATATAGTTTCGACAAAACAACACAAAATATAGAGGCAATCTATTTTATTATATGTATAATAATATACACACAAATGTGCCATGTTTAAACATACATTATTATGTTAAAAAATTCAAAAACAAATTGCAAATAAAATTTTATTATTCAACGTAATATGTAAATACTCGCTCAGTGAGGCTTAAAAACAAAATTTGAAATAAAAAAAAATTAAAATTACTAAAAAAAAACTTATATAAGAAATAGCATAGATGAAATGTGCAATCATATATAAATATAGGTGCAATTCAAATGAGAAAATGCACAATCACTGCATATAGATTTATTTGTAATGGAAAAATTAAATAAGAAAGTTTGATTAAGAATTTTGGTAAGTTTTTGTATGATGCAATTGTTTGACAATGAACGTGCAATATATTTTTCTTGAATGTATAATTAATAAAAAAATAAAAGGAAATAAAAGATTGTGTAATTAATCATCAATTAATTAGATGTAATGTTTTATAAACGAACGTGCAATCATATGTAATTATTTGTGCAATATATATAATGAAAAAAAGAAATTTAATTATTAATTAATGGTGATTTTGTTATTTTAAATGTTAAAACTTTCCTAACTTATTCAATTTTTTAAAATTTGGTAAGTTTACTTGATATTATGGTAAGTTTACCTGCTTAGCAGGACATAAAAAATTTTAAAAATTAGACACATTTAATGTTAGATTGATGTGTTATTTTTTTATTAGTTAAATTTTAACGGGATCATATCCTCAAAATAGCCAACGGGGCCCTAGAATTTTCCACAAAAATAATATACTTTAGTAATAATCGTATTAATTTCCTGCTTTATATTTATTGCAAGATAGTGAGAGATTTCTTGAATCACAAATTAATTATGAGAGATCGTTGCAGATACATAATTAAAATTAAAGTATAAGCATAATCTTGCAGAATAGTAAATGCTGAGTATCTTTTCTATTTTATTTTATGATTTTGGTACAAAGTAAATCACTACTAGAAAGACTTTTTCTCTACGTTTAGTCCTGTGTGCACGATATAGAAGTAGAACACAGTGCATGACCAGCTGCAATTTATAACAAACTTATTAAACCAAGGATTTAATGATGCGTGTGCAGTGCAGGATCTATAAAATTTAAACAAACTCATATAAATGGACTAACAATAGTATAGAGCCTGTACTCATTTTTCTCCCTATGAAATTTCCCACCGCTTTCATTTTATTCTTATGTTCATTTTTTGAGGCCTTGCATTGTAAGTAATACCTCTTTGGACGGTCATACATCATAAATTTATTCAAATCATAATATGCCAATTTAATCTTAAATTATTTGAACAGGAAATTATATCAGCATATTCGGTGAAAATTTTAGTTATATACCTTCGATGAGAATTCTAATTATAGTATCACAATGGATCATAAATCATTTTTGCATAACTTATCAAGCAATTAGTATGTCCTAGTAATGTTAATTACATACTAGTGTAGTAACTTATTAAACCTTTGTTAATTTGTTACCATGGAGAAGTAGTGAATTTTGAGAACACAATACACAATACAATGTTGTTACATAGATTTTGTTTAATTTTTTTTTTTTTGGAAAGAAAAATATGGAAGTATTCATGGAGTTATGAAAGCTACTTACATTATAATTTGTGGACGTCACTTATCCTCGTATATCACCTTTACATTATTATTAGTCTCTTATAACAATTACTTCCTCTGCTCAAAAAAAAAATCTACTTTGAATTTTAGAATTTGTACTAAAAATAATATAAATCTAAAAACTCAATGTTGACTATTTTTCTAGGACGGATGTAGTATAATAAATCTTCATCAAATGTTTATTCAACATTATTCTAATCCATTAACTAGTAATGGAACTTAACATTGGCAAGAACTCGTTTAATAGTGATTTTTTTTTTAATAAAAAAAGGTCAAATAAATAAATAAATAAATAAAAAACTAGTGAATCAAACATAAGATTAGTGGTAGCCTCCTAGCCATTAAATAAACAAATTAATTAGAAAGATTAGGCACAAAATTAAAAATGCTTACAAAGTACTAGTACAATTTAGATCTTCCTTGAGAAGATGGCGGCAAAAGCGAGCGTAAGAGAGAGGGGGAAGTAAGTGACGACGACGACGCATTTTTGTCCGCGTAGGCGCCAGCTGTATGGCCACGGATTCTCTCTCTGTGTTACACATTGGACCAACCCCCGGTCCCACACCCTCCACTTATTACACACAGTCACACAGTCACACACACACACACAGCTATCCTACTCCGCATCACACCGGACCACACCCCACCTTTCCTCTCGTCAGACAGACAAGAGAAGAAAGCAAAAAAGAAACATCTTTTCTTTCTCTTCTTCAAATCCTTGTTCAGCACATTTGCAATTTCACACTCCACGCCTCACTGCCAAGTGCCCCTCCTTCTTTCTCTCTCTCATTTCTTGAATAAATTAGGAAAAATCCCCCAAATTCTTCTATTATTCAAATGAATAAATCAGAGCAAATTTGTTTCGGTGTTACTGTTATTCTTTGCAATAACCCTGGAAAATGTGAGACAGGGGAATGAATGAATGAATGAATAGAAATACCCAAAGAATATAAAATATATTCATTCCTTCTCGGAATTGTGTTGTTTGTAAACCCACATCGACCCGGCCCACTAATTTTTCTTTTTTATACTTGTTTGTTTTGTACAGTTTCTTTGAAATTTTTAGAAAAGAAATTTTGGTGGGTTTTTGTTGGGATTCTTGGAAGTGAAATGGCGAAGAGTGAGGTGTTTAATGATCCCGTGGCGGCAAAAGTAATGGAGCTGAAGAAGGAGTTACAGAAGCTTGTGAAGGCAATTGCGGTGGATGATTCTGATGATTTTAGTGTGGAAGCGCTAGATAAGGCCCACCGGGTGCTTTGTCTTCTCAGAGATTCAAAGATTAAGCGATCCCTCTCTCTTAAACTCAACGAGTCGCCGGCCACCGTGCCGGAGGAGTTTCGATGCCCACTTTCTAAACAACTTATGAGAGATCCTGTTATTATCGCAAGTGGCCAGGTTTGTTTCTTCTTGCTTTTCTTTCTTCTCGTTTTTTTTCTTTTTTTGTGGCATCAGAAATTTTGGCATTGTTTGGGTTGACATGGTTTCGTTTCCGGGGTTTATTCAGATTCAGTTATTTTCATTTTCTTGGCATTTTTGTTCATACGAACTTTGGTTGATTCTGGTATTATTGCCAATTGTGTTGTTTGGCTGTTGGTTGGAAACTGCAACCGGATTATTGTTGTTGCGGGGGGAACTCTGTCTTGACTTTTCTTGATGTAAGAAGAAGAAGAAAAAGTTCAATTTGTTTGTTTGAGTTGGAATCATGCTGAAATTGTCTCGAATTGGAATGTGGTTATTGCATGTATTTTGACTGGATAAGTCCTGCCCATGAAATTGGCTTAGCAAGACGGGCTGAGATTTTTCCATTCGAATTTTGGTTACAGAAATTGCATTTTGCCTGTTGTTTGTAACTTTGTCAATCTTCTTTTCGTGGTTGGAATTTGTCTATTTTGCTGTTCGAAAACTCTGATTTGTCATTTTCTGCTTTCTTACAATTCGTGGATGGACCTGAGGGGTTTTGGTCATGGTTTTGAAAACTTTGGTTCTTTATTTTGTGTGTCTTAAATCTGGTTGATTTTGTTCTTAGAGTTTTGTCATTGATGTTGCAGACCTATGATCGGCCCTTCATTCAGAAATGGTTGAAAGCTGGAAATAGGACTTGTCCAAGAACGCAACAAGTACTTTCGCATACTCTTCTCACGCCTAATCACCTGATCAGGGAGATGATATCTCAGTGGTGCAAGAATAATGGGATAGAAATGCCAGACCCTATCCAGGTTTCCGAGGATGATGCTATAACTGAAGCTGATAGGGAACGGTTCATTAGTTTACTTTCCAAGATGTCTTCTTCAATATCTGATCAAAAGGACTCTGCTCGTGAGCTTCGAATGCTTACGAAAAGGATGCCTTCCTTTAGGGCTCTATTTGGTGAAACAACTGAAGCAATACCTAAGTTGATCTCTCCTCTGTCTCCGGACAAGTTCAAAGAAGGAACAAATGCTGAGCTCCAAGAGGACATTGTCACAGCCCTCTTGAATCTTTCCATTCATGACAACAATAAGAAGTTAGTCGCAGAAACGCCAACTGTTATTCCCATTCTGATGGGTGCATTGAAATCAGGAACTATACAAACAAGGAGCAATGCAGCTGCTGCCCTTTTCACTCTATCAGCTCTCGATTCCAATAAATCACTCTTAGGGAAATGGGGTGCTCTAAAACCGCTTATTGACCTTTTAGACCAGGGGCATGAGTTAGCAATGAAAGATGCTGCATCTGCAATTTTCAATTTGTGCATCACTCAGGAGAATAAGGTAATAGCTGTCAGAGATGGCATTGTGAAAGTGATCCTGAAAAAGATCACAGACAGAATGCTTGTGGATGAATTAGTTACCATTCTTGCAATGTTTTCAAACCATCCAAAGGCTGTGGAGGAAATGATAGAGTTTGAAGCAGTTCCATGTTTATTCAGTATAATCAGGGATACATCTTCGGAGCGGACCAAGGAGAACTGCATTGTCATTCTTCATACCATTTGTGTCAGTGACCGGACACAACGCAAGGAGATGAGAGAAGAGGAGTTGACTTACGGCACAATTTCTCATCTTGGTCAGCATGGCACTGCAAGAGCCAAAAGGAAGGCCAATGCCATTCTGGACAGATTGAATAAGGCCATCAATTTCACGCACACAGCATGATCATCATCATCAGGCATTCCAAGTCCCAGCAGAAATTTTGTAAATTCTACATCTTTTTTACCTGCTAAACTTGTCAAAAGTTCATATTGTGTATATTCTGTGACGTCTCCAAGGTTTTGATCTCAGCCTTTTTAAGGGTTGCCCTTATTAGTATAGTCATTGTGAATATTCAGGAACAGAGAGCTTTTCCTTTTAAAGATTCCCTCTTTTACCATTTCTCAAATAATCAATGCACATGTCTTTGTTTAGTACAGTGTACACTTCTTCCTTTGGAACTATTAAAGAAAGGTCCCATCTTTTGCTTGCGAGCTGGCAAAATGTCTTTCTGAACCCCTTATTGTACAAGTTTTTGACTTTGTTGATTGCCTAATTATGCACATGGTGATATTCTACGCCCTGTTTGGTTGATTCGGACCACCAAATGGTGAGTTTTTTGGCTTTGTGTGCTGCCAGAAAACTATGTATATTCGGTTCCCCACGGGGCGAGGAAGTGAAAAAAATTTATCTAGTAGAGTGTACTGCAGAGAGAGAGAATATATTCCAACTTATTCGCTGCTGGTGGCGACGTTCTCGGACACTTGTTCTTGTAGTTCTCATGCTAGCTGGTAAGATTTTGTTTTTTCTTAAAAAAATTATATTGTCGTATTATTTTTTCTATCTTGTACATTCACTTTAATGTATTATCTTGTACTACTATAAAATAATACAAGGAAAACTCACTAGGAATGATAACATTTATCTTTAAAATTTTCCATCTAAGGCATACTCATTTAAGATTATGACAGTTAATATTTTTGACATATCATTACTTATAGTTTTCGTTGTAATTTTTTTCTCTGTATGTATCATTACTCTAAAATATTATAACAGTCACATTTTCTTTTCTAATTCTTCTTTCTCATAATAATAGTTCATTTGATCGTACTATCAAGGCATCTCATTGTCCCCTTATTTATCATCACATTCCCACAAATCGCAATTCACCTTGGGTTACTTTAGTAAAAGAATTTAAAAAGTCTGTTGTCAATGGAAGGAAATTTGGTGAGTTAGTAACAAAGAAGGGCAAGGTCTGCATTTCAGGGAATGATTTCCCCGTTTAAGGTTAAAAGGGAATGCAACGGGAAGAGTGTGGCCATATTGAATGTGAACGTCTTGTGATTACCAACATTTAACAGCTTTGTTTGTTTTTGGGTGTGGTCCAAAACTTCCCCATTCCATTCCCCCTTGCCCTTATTTCCAATCCAACATGCATTAAAAGTTTACCCCTTTCCCTGAAAAAGTTGATGGCAAAACTGATGAAAGCACTGGAAACATGCACATAGCAGAAGTAAATGTGAGTGAATGATGATGATTACAATGAGATGCAACAAATGTAACCTCAAACCTCCAAACAAGGAGGCGGTGCAATGAAAATTATGACGCAGAATATTGATAGAGATAGTGAATACAATCCGTAATACAGTTTAAAATTGATTCGATAGACATAAAAGTTCAAGCGGATAGTATTTTTTCATATTTTCTCGCATCAGTTACTGAGTCATTTGTATTCTTTTACCAAACAAGATATACTCGAATAGGATCCACGCCAGTCTGTATGGCTCGATTTTGTTATGCCAAGTCCATGGTACTAATACCTCTGTTTCCCAACTTCCCATTCCTAAGCAGTGCTGTCTTGTAGCCCTTTAACTCATGGGCAAAAAAAAAAAATAAAAAAATGGCACACTATTTCAAGCCCCCTTGCCTCAATCTTCTCCCCCTACTCAAAGGTATTAGTGTCCTACAACTACAAGAATCAGCAGCAGCATGGTACTCGTGTAGGATAATGAATGTGTGCCCTCTGCCCTTCTGACTCGGTTTCTTTCAACCTTTTTTTCCTTTAAAATTATTTCATTCACATGGTGACCTGGACACAGATGTTGGCTTTTGCTACTTGTTCTAATACTACAGTAAATACATTACAGTTAGAACTTATAATTTCGCCTTTTTTTTTTTTGGATGATTATAATTTTACTACTATACTACTATTTGTTTGGATAGACATTGGAATAGTTCTAGTTACGAAGAAGATGTCATTCTTCATCTTACTGGACCTTTTTTTTTTTTGTTCTTTTTTAACTAGGACAAAGACATTTTTAGTTGAGAGTGATGATAATAACATCAAAATCAACTTTGAAAAGCTAGTTTGTTAAATTATTATTACTTGCCACCAGAAAATTCAGTGGCAATAAGAGCACGCGGTTTCAGCATTATTTTTTTTTTAAAAAAAAAAACTATTCTCAAATGGTGGTGTCCAGCTTATATTTGTATGTTTGTTTCGTTTTTTTAGTGTGTGTTTTTAGTTATTTTTATGTTGAAAATATAAAAAATGTATTAGAAATATAAAAAGATATGCTGGAATGAAACATTTATAATTAAAATAATCTGAAAAAACCATTAAAAAAAACAAATAACAGAGCCAATTCAATTGCTTCTCATTGATCTTGTGTTATTGACAATTTGTCACTAATTTGATCGAACTAATTAACGAATGCTAATTAGGTTGAGCTCAAGAACTGGACCCATCCTTGTTTAGAGTTTAGACCCTAATTTATAGGTATAAAGGTAATGGGGGATAGATTGGCTGAAATTGGGGCGGTAATAGTGGGTTTAATTACGAAATTTGAGGTGATTTTATTGTCGTAAGCAAAGTTGGTCATGGACGCATGGGGCTCACCCTACCATTTTTATATATAGAGTAATGATAATACATGAAAAATTTACAAGGAAAATTCACAAGAAATGAGTTATCAATCATCTAAATTATGCTCTAACCTTAAATACTTAAACCCCAAATAAAAAGTGTTAAAAATGAATGGTTATGATCAATTCCTTGTCATTTTTTCCCTATACGAATCATTATGCTTTTATACATCAAGTTGTCGGCGGAAGTTGAAATTCTTTCCTCCTCACCCAACCAAAAATCAATCTGCAGAATGGAATTTTTGCCTTTGGATGTGTAGATATATATATATAGATTAGGAGGCTGTGATAATGACCAATTAGGGCAGCTTGTTGGCCTAATTTGATTACACTTGTCCATCCCATTTTCATGGTCAGATTAATTAATTGATTTATGAAACAGTAATACAACGAAATAAACCTTTTCTTTTTCTTCCGAATTTCAAGCAATTTTTTTTTTGCCATCATCAACTTGAGGGTTCTTTTTGTGTATGTTTGCATGGAGCTAACGCTTTACGTAACGTTAGTGTTGTTGTACCAAGTCCATAGCCAATTTCGTCACTTTGAGATTGATGTTTGTTCCATTCAAGTCCCTCGGAATCTCTCAGGTCCACCACATTATAAAAGGGGTTTATCCTCTTGCATCTAAAGTATATTTACAAAATTATAAAAAAAAAAAAAATCGTCACTAATGATTATTAGTCCTATTTTTAATTCCCTTCTCTGATCAGTAATTGAGTTGTAATAAGCAAACTGATCAATGCATGCCAACCATTACGCCACCAGTTTGGTTATCATTGACCCACACATTATCAAAATTTTATTAACGGCAAATATTTTTCTTTTTTCCTTTTTTTTTAAAAAAAAAAAGAGAGAGAGAGAGATACTTGAAGTGTGAGGAAGAAAATATCTATAGAGACAAATACAGAAGTTTATAAATAAGTTTAAGCATAAGATTAGCTAAAAAAATAAGGTTGCAGTAGTGAGCTCCGACTTACTTTATACGGGACATCTTTGAAATTTTTTACTGCTGGAAAAATCTCAATTGAAAGAGTGGCCATTTGATTCGACAGGCAAAGGGCTATGATAACATGGTAGTAGTATAATGCTTGTAGTATGAAGGACACGAACGAAATTCAATTGTCAAGAAAAGAAGAAAGAAAGATGTTGATATGTTTGAACTTGAGCTGAAGTAGTAGTTGCAATGGCAAATCATTGCCAGAGGGTTGATTTGGTTATGCATGTGTGTTTCTGTATTTCCCCTAAATCCTAATCCCCCTGTTATTTTGCACCAACACGTAAAAAATTGTTCAAGGACAGTGTCGACATAGAAAAAGGCTGCTGCTGCTGCTGACTCCTTTGCGAATTTTATTGTGAAAAATCATTAATCAATTTTTTTTTTGGAAATATTAATCAATATTAAAAAAAAAAAAAAAACTTCTACAAGAGCATTCACTGGTTCAAAAAAAATTTTTATTCTTCTTCCAGCTGTAGAAATTAAAGAGGAATTCTTTTTATTTTTTTTAAATCAGGTGATAACATAATTGAACTTATAAGCCCCGAATGCTGAGCGATTCAGCTCCAATTATTGGTTCATATTAGTACAATGTCAAAGTCAGAAACATATTTTGGTCTGCTATATGCAATAAATTCACGATGCACTTTTTCTATGACATACGTACAAATTATAAACAAACACCTTGGATGACTTGTGTTTGTAATATGGTCTACCATGTGTAATTGGGGACCTTGTAATTATATTATATATCAGATCAAAACCTCCCAAAAAACAAAAGGAGAAGGAAGAAGCAGATGGGATGGGACAATAGAACTAAAACCCTAACCGCTTTAACCCTTGTTGCCATTTGGATTGGGAACATAAAAATGTGATGTCCCTCCCCATTAGCTTCAATGATAATCGCATTACACCATGGAAAAATCCTATTCCTACAACTACTATATTATGCAATCATTTTATTTTATTTTATTTTATTTTTTATATATACTAAAGTAGTTACAAAAGTAATTCAGTAGAGGAGAGTTGAGCTAGGACAGTCTAGTGCAATCATCCAAACTTGAACTCCAAAATTATCATCATCTTATTCTACAAGATGAAATCTTATACTGGAATGGGCTTCAATCCCCCTACACCCCAAGGCCAGCCCAAGATAAAACAGTCCATAAGTTGTGCCCGGATAAACCTTTCTTTGTTACATCCATTTTATGGTTGTATACTTAATTATACTTGTAAGCTTTTCTTTTCTGCAATAATAATGCCATGTAACAAAAACAAAAAACAAAAAAAAAAACAAAAAAAACTGGATGATAATTCCATTCACACAGTCAAGTAGTAAGTAGTGAACAACGAATTATGTTCTCGGAAATGAACGAGAATTTGGAACAAAAAAGCTCGCAACTTATAGAATTATAACCACCATTGAATTTTTTTTCCCGGTTGCTGTTGTTACTTTCAAGTGGTGGGGGGGCTCTTCTTTGTTACCTGCAGGGTTATGAGGTCAATGATCCTCCTCATTATGATACCTCCAGTCCAACAATACTTTCTTTTAAAGAGTACCAGTATGATGAGGTCAGAACCATGGCTGAGTTCCGTCAGATTTCTCAGCAATGTCTTGCATTTTACCACAACAACCACCATGAGGATCATGAGGTAAACTTTATATTTAATGTTTTTCGGGGCGTTACGTATGGCAACTATGGTAGCATGTCTTTATGTCTGATTTCCTGTTTTCATATATCTTATCATTTATAAGACTCTGGTGAAGGAATAGGTTTGCTTTTTCAGTTTTTCACTTATGATGTTTTATCTGCAGAGACACAAGGATGTTGAGGTTCGGACCGTGACTTACGACCTTAATGATGTTTAGATTTCTGTATTACGTTACCTTGGCTGCTTCTCGAGTTGGCGATCCCAGAAACACTCAGAAGACCACTTTTCGAGCACGGTTTGTAGTTGGACGTGGTCATTGTAAAGCGCGAGAGGTGACGTCTTGCGAGCGGAAAGATGTGTTTGAGTTGGCCTTGAAAAAGGATGAGGCTTGCGGACTGCGTTGCTGTGACCCAAGAAAACTTCCTTTGTGTAGCAAATATCCACTTCCCCGCAAGGAGCCCTTCTGGTGGGAAATACCCGGGGGAAGGCCCCCTTGCCCGACATATGTCCGTGAAGATTATTGCTCCGGTTGTGGCTGGGGTCGTTGAAGCTTTTTTGCATCTGAAACATGTTGATAGTTTTCCATTAGTAGTATAGGAACATGATGACGGATAATTCTAGCTTGCGGATTGGCATCCTCAATTGTCCATACTCCATAGTCACCGACGGCAGAGGACATCAAGCCAGATTTTTTTTTAATAAAACAAGCATCAACAACGTAGACAAAATAACAACTTAGCAAAAACCATTGCATCAGCCATACCAGTAGATGAAGAAGAAGCACGCGGAATACTTGTTTGTATCTGTGGTTACAAGCAAAATTTCTTTGGGTAAAAATTTTACTTTATTTTTCCTTAACAAAACATATTATAACACTCATACATTGAGACTTGAGAGTTTGAATTTTTCGCAGCTTATCTTACACTATTAACTCTATTAAGGTGAGTTTGATTTTTTGCGCTATCTACAGGTACAACTATACTTGTGAACTCCACTTAGAACACTTCACAGGTACCCTTAAAAAACAAATCTTCCCAAGTGTAGACGAGATCTCATAGGCTCCTACTGGGAATGCACCACTCCTAGATGAGACAGTCGAAAAGTTAAACCTGTATTAGCATTTTCTCCTACCTATTGAATGGAAGGACAAGCCCTTGTCTCAGTCTCCATTACCGAAACATGTCGCAGAAAAAGTAAAACAAAAATCGGATGATAATTCAATCCACACAAACAAGTTGAGACCAACTAATATTTTACTTTTAGGAAATGAATGAATATTAAATCGGAAAGTTTGCAACTTGGCATAACCAGCATTGAACATTCCATCACAAGAAGAATCTATAAAGACAAAGCAGACTCAGCCTGTGATCTAAAATCAAGCATTCAAGCTCAAGTGTAAGGTACAAACTCTGTACAGTAATACTTTTGCAACTTAAAAGCTGTAATTCCCTACCTGTACAACCCAAAAGTTCACAATGTTGCAATTTTATACAATTGGGTACACATGTTTTCATTAGCCTTCGGGGCCGCAATGCCAAAACTCCTCAATCAAAGTTAGCTTCGCTTTGTGAAAAGCAAGAATCGGTGCACTTCTTTGAAAGCCAAGGCATGGCCTCATGTCAGTCTATTTTGTAAGCCCACCCATGCTTGTCCAGAAAAGCTCGTACTGCCTCTTTTATGGCCAAATTCGGAACCAGTTGAGATGGATGAAGATATTCTCGTGTGATTGGATCGAATTTACCTACCTGACGTGTTACAACAATGAGAACACACATTGTGCTTGACACCAAACGATCTTTAAGCTTTTACACGAGAACTGAAAGGTCCATACCTTTTGAAAATGCTCAAGCAGCACAGCCCTCTCATATGTAACTCCACTGGGAGTGATCACTGGATCGCGGAAAATGTCAAGAGTAATCTTGCAACATAGATAATCTGGTATCTGCAACCGTCAATGTCAAAATCACTAACCGAAATTATATATAAGCAAGTATGAAATTCTGAATAAACTGCATTCTGATACCTCTGTTGGAATATCATCTTCTGCAGCTTTTTGGAAAACCCTATCCAAAGCTTCAAGTTGATCAGCATTAGCTTTCATAGTTTCATCTACAAAACCTTCCTTTTCAGAAGAATCCAAAAACTGTTTCTCCTTTAGAGCTGCTTCACAAGTACCTCTGAGAACAGCGAAAATAAGCAAAAATAAACTCAATACTTTCTTCAATCCACCCAATTATTCACAATAATAGGAAGAGCACCTCAGGACCGCTTACTTCAATTTTTGAAGTTCCCATGAACGCTTGGTAGATTCATGCTCCCATTCCAAATATTTTGCTCTTGCAAGCTCCTGCCATATCTCCTCTACCATATAACTTTTTGGATTAGCATCCCTTCCAAGATCTAATGCCTACATCAGTTGAATAAAATTTCAATCAGAACAGAATTAATGCATCTCCTTGAGTGTTTGTCGACTGAACCACCTTTCTACAACGTGTCACACCATCATTACAGAGACATATATACATTTAACTAGGCTGAAAAGGAACTGAGTTTTTCTCCCCCTTCTTTTCCTTATCATGTTCAAGAGTTGCAAAACAATACAACACAAGTCACCACAAACACAGTACTGAAACTGATCTGCCAACAAGTGACCAAGTAACCTGCTTATCAATGTCTTGTTGATTTAAATCATCGTGAAACTTCATGTGTATCTAGACATTCAGTTGTACAATTTTTCAGTATCACCCACACGATTTCATCCTAATAAAAGATGCTTTGCCAATAAAATTCAGACAATTCCTTCTCTTTTTTTGTCATTAAAAATCTATTATGTTGACTACCCTCAAACCAAAAGCCGTATCATGACGACCCCTTCAAACGACCCACCCATACCAAAACCCAGAGGAACGCAAAACTGCCGAAGCAAATGAAACGAAGTTCCAGGCTTGAAAATAGTTCAAAATGTGACTTAAGGAGTCTTGAGGCTAACAAACTTGGGATCAAAGAATGGAAAGCATCATTTATGCTGGACACACAAGAGATTAAAACATACTTTTTCCAATTCTCGAACTCCTTCAGCAAATTCTTCCTTCTGCAGCAAAGCAAGACCAAGCATATAATGGGCCTGTAAAACCAGAAAGCACACCATGTCACACAGTTACTTCAAAGGCAGCTACCAGCTGACAGTTTATAGCCCTACATTAAAAAGAATGGCATGCCTAACATATTAATTTATAAAAAGAAAGTATGCGATGTCACAAATTCGAACAACATCAAACAAAAATATCAATGTAATCAAACATAACAAATCATCTTACTATAGACCAGGAAGTAACAACTTACGGAAAAAGAAGAAAATCACTATTAAAATTTGAGGCTAATACAGATTCATAGATAAACTCTGAGTGAATCAATAATCAAAGACCACCAAGCAATCTTTCCTCACCCATTCACAAAGAAAGGTAATTAGAAGGGTGAGATTCAACTATGCTCTCTTCACATCTTTGTTCCCAAATGGCTTACTAACTCTATATTTCATGGTAAAACAAGATAAATATATGCATTAACTATTTCATCGACTCACTTCCTATTTGTATCTCACTTTCAAGTTAAAAAATCCTCATGCTCCCAATATATTTCTTTTACATTCCCACTAACCCTTAGCTCCCAGTCAGGTTCAGTCTCTATGAACCACATAAAACAAGATCACAAATCGAAAATTAGGATTAAGAAATCAAATTCATTCAACACATTAGCTGATGAAATGAGGAGGCAACCGAAAATGATGAGAAAATCTAAGAACCTTCAGATACTCTACACAGGTCAGTCCTAAACGACTGTATAGCGAGATGGATAACTTGAACATATGTGATAGATTATCTGATTCTTTAAATCTGGACCTTACAAGGAACCGTAAAGCAAGCTCTAAGGGAAAAGAAAAGAAGGATAAAATCAGCAGAAGAACAAAATAAGTGGCTAATCACAAGACTCCGATCATGTCTCTGAAAAAAGCCAACAAATTGACCCAGTCGTTAATTCTAACTCTTGTCTCAACGAGTGTGGTTTCTTTTTTACTATGAAATTACACAAAGAACAAATCTAGAAGTAACTAACTGCAGATGTTAGATCCAAGTATAGATTTCCGAAAGCAACGCCAACGTCAAACCCCATTGTTCAGAATTATAATCCCCGACCACCAAACATTGAGAGTGTTTCGCTCATGGATGTCCCCAATCAAGACACAATGCTTGCCACCAGATTTGACCAAGAAAAATACAGATAGATATAGATTCCCAAGCTCTATCAGCGCCTGGGAAATAAATGCCTTCTATCTATACTTTAAAGTTTAAACATCACAAGTGGAAGGAGTTCAACTTAATCACCAAAACTAAATAACGGTGGTAGCTTGGCAGGTATTTCTGACAGTTGTGTGGAAATTTGACAATAGTTATACAACCAAGGTGTTACTGTGTGCATTCCAAACATGTCAACAATTCAACCCTCCAAGAATATCAAAAGCAATAAAGCCCTGGAGGTCTCAATCTGATCGTGGACGCGAAACCAAACTCAAAGTGCACTAGACACCAAACCCAATCTCAAAAGTTTAATCACAATGGCAAGCATCAGGCATGCTCAATGCCTAAATTTGAGTTAAGAGAAACTATGGCATAACTAATTTATGAAAAACAAACTGTACGCAATACAGAAACAAAAACAAAAAGTTTGCCAAGGGGTTACTACCGACCGATACTAAATGTTGATGCAAAAGTACCTATTCACGAACCTTGACAGAATGATGATCAAGCTGAATAGCCTTTCTACAATCTTCCTCCACTTTTGTCCATTCACTACAATTGAGTGAAAGAGGGGAAAAAACCACATAAATCCATAAATTCAATAGTCCAAGTCTAAATAATTCCCATACCATCAAAAAATTGGAAAATTTAAATTTCACAAAGTCAAATAAATTTAAAATCATAAAGGGCACTGAAAACGTACTTGCGCTTACGATAACACAAGGCACGATTCGTCCAATAAATGGGCACGTTAGGGCACAACGCAATCGCCTAAGAAATCAACAGAGAGAATGAAATAAGGAACAGAAACCCCATGCTGCAAACGATTAAGAAATATCTCAAAATTAGAATTATACAAAAACAAATTAAAAGGCAAAAAAATAAAAACCTCCGTGTAAGCATCAATGGCGGCACCAAAACGACTTTTGCTAAAGGCCATGTTGCCATCAAGCTTGAGCTGCTCCGCTTGTTCCGCCGCCTCCATTGCTGGGGACATTCTTTTCTTTTTTAATCTTTTCAACTCTAACCCTTTGCGATGTCCCCCAAAAATCTTCAGCCCGAGTTTCTTCCCTCTTCCCACTTCAGTATTTCAAAACTCAGACGGTGTGGACAAGTAAGGTGTTTGTGTTTATGCCTATACGGTACAGCAGTATTAATCTTAGAAAGAATTCAAAAATGATGTACGCTGTAGAGAGTGGGTAGGGTAAATTATGGGACCAAAATGAAGGATCTAGAGGAAGACGAAGAAGATCGTAAAAGTGGGATTATGTTAACTACAATTCAGACCCAGAAAAATCACAAAAAAAAACTTGGAAGTTTCGAGAGGTTGGGAATTTTGGCTCCAGGAGGAAGAGGTACAGCCGTAGGGGAAAAACGTAAGAGACTTCAGGGGAAGAAGACTTTAGGCATTCTTTGTTCTTTCTAATTTACTATTCTTATTAATAAATTATAGTACTACTGTATTAATTTAAGATCAATAATTAATTGCTGGGATTATTCATTTATTTGACCTGGTGGGAGGCAGTTACGTCACCTTGCGTGTTCCTTATAATTTTCTTTTCCTTATAATTTTCTTTTTTCCTTTTAATTTTTTTTTCATATTTACAGAGTGTCCACCATCGTTAACAATGTCTAATCTCTCTCACTGAATTGTAAGCACCTCGATGGGTGGGACAGCTCACCAAAGTATTTAAGATTACTCCATATCTATGGTGATATTCGAACCCTCGACCTATGGTTAAAGGTGCAGGATTCTCTTCCACTCCAACACAACCACTTTGGTACATTTTCTTTTTCTATGTCTTGATGTTCCAAATTGTTCATCGATAAAATTTCATTGTTGAGTTATTTTGTGTAATTTTTATTTTTTTTTCCGTTTCTTGATTTACTAAGGCATTCCTCCTTTGTTGAATTGTAAACTTGATTACACCCTTCTTTGTTGTGCGGACTTAAAATGTGCATACATTTTAATAAGGTGAACTTTCACTCAACCTCAACTTGTCATATAGTTCCCGTTTTTTCTTCTTTTGATTTTCACTCAACATTCAGTCGTTTAGTGAAATCGTTAATTATTGTTTGGAATAACTGTGCAATTTATTCGAAAAAGTTATTGGGTGAGTTGAAGAGACCAGGGATAGGTATCTTTGCGAAGATAACTTCAACTTGACCACTGAAATTGGAGAAAGCAAGGAATTACATTGCAGTTTCCTTTGCGTTAGGCCTGGAGAAACTAGTTGACCTTTCTCCCTAATCCCAATCCATTTCTTTTTCTTTGTAAAATGTCCAATATTAGTCATATTACGTGCATGTTCGGAACACAGCATAGGTTCCCAAGACTATAATGTCTAACGCATTTGTCGAAGGCAATTTCGTGAGAGTCAGAATATAACATTCTATTTAAAAATAAATAAATTTGAACTAACGTAGGAAGTTACACTTATTAAGGGTCAAGGCCTCAAGGGAACACTCAGACTTCTCAAAAGTCAAACAGCGTTGATCCGTCATAGCCCAACATAAGGAATTTTTTTTCTCCCTCAACCTCAAAATTATTGTCTAATTTATATTCTCACTTTTAGTTCTATTTGCATTACATATAAAAATATAAACTGAACAATAATTTTCGAACAAAGGAATACTATCCCCCCCCCCCCCCCCCCGAACTAAATGCGGCTAATCGTTACGCAAACACGCAGACAAAGAAACAGTCCCGTGGTATACGAACAAAAACCTCTAAAAATTAGAGATCAGTAGACGCTAAAAACATACAATTGATATCAACTTACAGTAATGTATGCCTCCTACTACTTGACATAACTTCACAAACTTTAGAATGTAACCAATCGACCAAAACTTTAAAAACAATTTTCAATGACCCTATTAGGTTCCAATGACACTGGTTCCTTGACTCTTCATATCCTCAAAATTGTCCAATGACTGTAACCGTTCTCTAATGCTATGTGCAAGTCGCGCTGCTTCCTGATCCAACTTCAATTTCCGCCTCCGCAAACTCTATGGATGATCATAACCAATCAATTTCCGAACACCATGTAAGAACAGAAAGCCAAAGGGAAGACAATATACCTCAGAAGCCCATAAGCAATCGCTTGCCTTGCGAGGGATTATATGGATGTGAGTCTGCATTTGCAAAAAGTACATTGTTAACAATGGTCCCAAAACATCATTTTCCTCGAGCATAATGAAAAATCTTGAGAAAAGAAGAAGCATTCACTAGTTCATTAAATATTTGGTTTCATAAAGTTCTACCACCCTTACATGGAATATAACTTGGCCAGCAGCAGCACCATTGTTCACCAACAAATTGAATGAATCTACAGGAAATAAATCAACTATCAATAACACTCGAAGCACCACTAGATGCACCCTCAGCAAATCGCAAGTTTTGCAACGAAACTCAAAAAGACAATAAAGACGAACATGATTGCCAAGTAAATAATAGATTAATCAACTCCCAATTGTAAATTTCCAAATAAGACTGTCAAGTCCTGGAATCATGAATCACATTCTAAAATACTACTTGGATTCTTACCGCTCTTAGCTGGTTAGTGATATCAAGCACTTTCTAAGGAAATAAAACTCAAGAAAACAAGGAACGAATGAAACAGGATGATTATGACAAAACTTCATGAATTATGGCCAACAAATAATGAGCTTATCCTTACCACATCCGGTAGCTTTCTTCACAGCTTTGCTAATTAAAGGTACTTTAGAACACATAGCAGCAACAACCTGAATGATATATTCGTTCAATTAGAATTACAGTAGCTTGATGTAATCAGCAGAGAAACAATTTAAAATTGATCTTACACACTTAGTGAAAACACTATATACCAGGGTAACTTACAGCTGGAGGAGTTGCCTCCAATGAAGAAAAATGTTGTTTTGGGATGACGAGACAGTGCCTGAAAAAGAAAATGAAAAGATGGTTAAATAGAAAGAGGACAAAATGGTGTCAACAATCTTATTAAAAAAAAAAAACAATATATGCTCAGGACAGGGGCATTGTAAATCTATGAAATGCAAGAATAAGCATATCAACAAGGCTATGGTATCAAAACTTTGATCTAGCCAATGCCATACATCATCTTCATTATGCTTCAAAAAGCACTGCTGCAATGAAACACTGAAATTGCGCACACAAAGTTTACAAAAGGAACAGTAGCATGAATCAAATGCAGGTTGTAAGAAACCAAGATTGAAGAAGTAAAGAAACATGTTTTGGATTGATTATTTCAGGTGTCAACACTAAATATTTTATAACTTTACAGAGAAAATGGGAAAAAAAAAAAAAGAAGTCAACAAACATTACAAGTGCATCGTTGCATTGGACTTGAATATTCACAAACATTTGGTCCATTTTCAATGGTTAAGCAGAAAGATGGATGATCACAAGAACTATATAACCCAAAGTTTGTTGTTAATCTATAGCCAAAACTTTTTGCTGGGAGAAAATCTCATCAAAATACCTAAACCATGATGACTCTTGAATGCTCTCGCAAAAATAAACTAGCTTACCCATGGTACCTTCCTTACCCCTGACTCAGAGGATTTACATCCAAAATGCATAAGCATACATCATCTTCGTATATCTGCAGATAAATCAAAGTCCCGAGGACAAGACGACATCAGGACTAGAAAAACAGCCATGATTTATCGAACACTGTAAAATGGAACTTTCCTCAAATGATCGAAGATATAATTAAGATAAATCTGGACACTAACAAACTATATGAAACTGTTAATATTTGATCACTTTCGAAAATAAGAAACAGCAGAGCTGAGGGCATTGCGGAATTAATATAGAATTCAAACTGACATGGAATTAGGCTGAGTTTAAAGCAGGTAGTAACTGTGTGAAGAGATAGGTCCTCAAGATCAATGGCTTATCTTTAGTCTGAAATCAGAAAAGCGGTCGCTAAAAGGAAAACCAAAGGTGATCCAGATTCTTCAATTTTACCAACAAGCATATTCTAGAGACATTGAATATAAAAATGTCAGAACAACTTTACCAACAATCCTCAACCTAGAGGTTCACACTCGGACATTACCAATACATGTGAAATGGCAACTAGAAAACAAAGGAACCACGACAAGAAGTACCAAAAACAAAAAAGGAAAACAGAAGTTAACAAATAGAGACAGTTTAACTGGCATTGAAATGCTCTGGACGCGGAAACTAGGCCAAATAGATAAAGAATTACATAACGCCATTAAGAAATTGAACAACAATAAATTCAATAAACAGAAGCAATCCATTGAAATAGTAGCAGCAATCGACCTCTCTTAATTAAAAGCAAGCAATTACCTTCAAAGCAGGGGATTGGCCACGAATGATCTTGCAAAAAACACAATCATCTTCTTGGATTTCTTGAGGCTCAGAAGAAGCACAAGCTGAAGCAAAAACGGATTGAGCTGGCACGGATTCCGCAACTGGATTGCTGCGAATATGGGATGAAAGAACCGCAAGACGCCGCAGCGCACTGGCCTCCATTAACAGTTTTTTTATTAAAAAAAAAAAAAAAGAAAGAAAGAAATCGTTGATTTCCTAACTGTGCAAAGGAATTTTAAGGAAGAACCCTAGAAGAAGAGAGAGAAGCAGGGGGGGTGAGTGAATTTGAGGTTGGTAAATTAAGAGCTTATTAAACTGGGAAATCTGGAGTAGTGAGTGAGATCAGAGAGATTGAGATTGGAGGAAGTGGTTGGTTGTGGTTTATCCAAAACAAATACAGATGGTTTTTTTGTGTGGTTAATTAGGAGATGATGATTTTGTACACCAAATCCGACCCCCTCGATACTGTCGAACTCTTTTCTCCAGCTCCATCCGATTTGAATACATTGGCCCGTCGTTTTCCCACTTGTATTTCACTATTTTGGGATTCGGGATAGGGAGGCACTCTGCGTGGCATCCGTGGGACATATAAAATGTATTTTTTTCAGCTCCATATTTTTTTTTCACTTTTTTCTCTCTATCTGAAAAAAAATAATGGCCATTTCAATTCAATGAACAAAAAGATTTACCCAAAGAACGATAGGTTATAATCTACATAGCTAACAGGGGCGGTCCAAGTGGTAAAGGATTAGGCATCCAATCTGAAAATCTTGGGTTCGAAACCTTACGGCAGCAAAAGTGCTGTCTTTCTTTGCAAAGTACCTGATAGACGTTTCTCTTCGCAGGTTACAGTTGAAAGGTCTTCGAGTACTTGATAAACGCACAAAATTGCAGGCATTGAGTCATCCTCTACTAGACTAGCCTAGTAATAGATCTCCTCCCTCAGACTCACACATGTAATAACCTAGGTGTTTGTAAGAATTGTATAAAAAAATATATAATCTCCCACAAAAGCTTGAAATATTTTTACAACGAGCTGCCAGTTGTTTTGTTTAACCAATTAAGTACACTGAGAGTAATGTCACTGTTAACTTGTTTGCAGTGAGATGGAAATTCCAAAATAAGAATATTTCCAATTGCACTGTTGAATTCAAAATTAAAATTCACCATTCAGATTTCAGATTCAGACGATGATATCATGTCTTCGTGGAGAATGAAATCAAAAATTGAGGCGATGGACCAATGTCGTACTGAAAAATTGGGGATTTTTGTGAGGACACATTTCCCAAAAGGGACACACATAAGGTCGGCTAGAACTGCAACTACCTTGGGCCAGCCCAACAACAATAGCCTACCCATATGATGTTCCGTTAGGGCACGTGTCCCTGCCTGCTTTTTCTTTATTGTATTTTTTCTCTTCCCGTCAGTATTACTTACCACCACGTGGCCTCACCGGTTCAACCTAACTGTTTTGTCCTTCAGCTCTTGTTGCATTTACTTTCGAGTAATTCTCCATATCTAACACCACAAATTATCTTTAACTAACTAACTAAAAATTTGATCAAGTTAATTATTGAAGCCAGTGTAACAAACGATAAGCCAATTTCATGTGACTCGATACACAGCGCCATCGCTTTTGTTTTTACTTCGAATAATTTCAATACAATTTTTATCCTAAGGTGTATTTTTCACTATCAATCTTTTTTTAATTTTGTAAGTGGAAAACACAAGTGCAATAATACGACTAGATGTTATTGTGTCAAGATATAGTATTCGTCTCCTAACAAACAGTACTCCAAAAAAACATCATTGGTGGGTAAGAAGAAATACTTCTTGATTAAGGATGTAGTCTTTGAGTTAGCGCAAAATCCAACATGCACTCAAAGAGGCTCCCAAATGTCAATTCAATTGTTTTTTTTTTCTTTCATATTGCAAGGTGTTCAATAGTGACTAATCCCTTCGCTCATAGTAAATACCTCGATAGATGAGAGAGCTGGCCAAAAAATTTAAAGTTACTTCATACCTATAGCGAGGTTTGAACCATCGACCTATGGTTAAGGATGAAGGAGTATTTATCCCTCTACCACAACCCCTTTAATTAATTCAATTCAATTGTTTTTAACGAGTCAAAGCGATTGATTAAATACGATAATGAGATGATATTGACCGTCAAAATATCTAAACCACTTACACATTTCGAGCAACAACTTGTGACGTGTTAATTATTTACATAAGTTGATCATTTCATTCATTATTTAATGATACTACCCAAAATCGAAATGCTTATTAGTTGTGAGTTGTGAATTGTATTCTTTCTGTATAAAAATAATTGTGCGACTTGAATTTTTAATTTAGTAAAAATAACATAAGAATAAAATTTCAAACAAAATGATTATTTTGAAAAAAAAAAATATATTAGCACAAACTTTCTTTTGAACTCATTGTTTTTAGTTTACTCTTACGTAGATTTTACAATAACCAATTAGATGCTATAAGTATAAGACAAAATAATTTTTATTTATTTTTTTGTAAAGGGATAATATAATGATTTAATTGTACAGTTGTATATATATATTGGTAAGATTCAATCAATGTTATGCATTTCCTTTAAGGTTGAACGCAAATAATACTCGTTATCCTAAACCAAACGCAATGTAGATTATTTTTTTGAAACAGATATAGGTATAATTTATAAAATTATATAGAGGACAAAATTAAAACATGCACCGGTGCTGTTACCCACTCCCGCTACTTGTTCCGTTGTTCGGTTGTTCGGTTGTTCGGTTGTTCGCCGCCGGACCACCTCAACTAATATGCTCAGTCCTCTTTCTTGTACTTGATTTCTATTTGAGTTTAATTTGTAGTACTGCTGTTTATTCTTAACGACACAGACTTAATCGGACTTTTGACGGTGTCTTTCTCATGCGTAATTTATTGATACTTGGTCGATTCATGAAGAAGGAAATTAAAAGGGGAAAAAAAACATTCGCGGACACAATTCAAAGTAGATAGTGCTTAAAGAGTCGAGGGAATCATAGTACGTACGACAGTGTGTGAGAAGGTAACATCAATTATTCCAATTCTTTGTTTTTGTTATATATACTTAGTCAATTTATAATCTATCGTTGTTTTAGGCCTGTAATCACTAGCTCTAATATGTTATTTTTGTGTATATATTAGCACGAACTGAATTTATTCCTGTCATGACTTTGTCGAAAATAATTGAATTTGTAAGATTGTTATGGCAATGTGTAAAAATGATGGGGAAAACAAATACATATACAAAAAAGTAGCTGAAAAAGTAATAAACCGTATATATGCATCATCTTGAAATAAGTTAGTGGCGGTTTGACGGAGTCACGAAATCAATGTAAAGGGTATGAAATTTAGGAAAAAATAATTAATGGCCATAAAATTAACGAAGGGCGTACAATAAATAGTTTCTATTAAATATTTATTAGAATTTCACTACTAATTACAACAAAATATTGAGGAGGGGGAGGAGGAGGATTCTGATGTTGTCAAAAGCGAAGGATGAATTTTATGTTTGTTATTATTAGTTTTTGACATAGACAAAAAGGGCTTTTTTCCTCACGTACCACACATTCCACTGAAATGGTAATGAACTTTTCCACACCAACATAAACGCACAACTTGCATAAACATTTATTAAAAAGTTGACCTCAAAGCTTCAGATCAGAAAATTCCCATTTCACAAACTCTAACGCAAGAGCTGAGGTTGATTGAAACATGGAGTACCAAATATTTATACTATTTTTTTATTTTTTTTAAAAATACATTTAATAGGGACAAGATTTGCCAGTTCAAAATTTACAGCAAGGCGAACCATAAAGTTTAAAAAATTTGCAAATCATTTTTGACCAAACTCGTATGGATTGGTGTTTTTTTTCCACATACCCTGAATTGGGCACATGAATATTTAATGAAATAGGGGGGGTTTAGTTTCACATAAAAATAACATTATGTGGTCTGCAATACTCTCAGTAGTATATTCTTCTCTATGTCGAATCTAACCCTAGCTACCAATATTTTAAAAGATTTTTATCATGGCCTTCTAGAAGTCGAGCTCCGAGGCCTTTTCATATTCAGCATGGAGTATTTGTTAATTTGTGCGGTCCTGCAACGTATTCAAGAACTAACAATTTCAGATGCCTCCATTTAAGAATCCAACAATGTAAGCCATGTTGGGAAAGAGAGGTTGGAGACTTGGAGTGACAAAACTGAAATTTTAAGTATTAGTATAAAAATAAATAAATGCTTTTTATTAATTAACGTTTAAAGCAAGAGGCAATTACTATAAGTGGGGTGGGGGAAATCATAAGTACAAAAAGAGATTGTGGCTTTAACCAGGAATTAATTATCATGTTTTTTTCTGGTTTTCTTTTTTTGGGCTGATTCTGTAGTGTCTTTGGCGACGAAAGTCGTGTGAACTGTGAAGTGAATACCTCAGCGCAAAAATTGAGCCAAAGTTTCAACATAATATTAGTAGAGTCATATTATTTACACCTTAAACTTTTGAAATCTTTATATGCATTTTTTTTTTAAAAAAAAAGAAGAGAAATCGTAACACTATAACAACAGCAAACTCATTTATGTGCATCATATGTCGTATTATAGTGCTCAATAAATCGTGAATTCGAAATTATAAAAATTACTCCCTCTGTCCCATAATTATTGTCCAGTTTTACTAAAATGAAAGATTTTATTTTTGGTCAAACTTAACTATATTTTACCTTAAACAACCAGATATACCCCTACATAAGTAATTGTTTAACCATTAAGATTTTATGAATAATGTTTTTTACTAAGGACAAATGTGTAACTTGATTCATAAAAAGTCAAATTGGATAATAATTTTGGGACAAAATGTTTTGGGCAAAGTGGACAATAATTATGGGACGGAGGGAGTATTTCAGATTATTGTAATGTGATTCAGATTTCAGATGCAATAAAACCCATAATGCAAATTAGGGTGGTAATAGTTCAATTAGAACGATTTTGTTGGTGATTCGGTGCATTGTTACAGCACGAAAATCAAACAGATCAGTACAGAATCTGCACAGATCAACACGAATGATGGCTTTGGGAGGAAGTTCGGGAGGATTTTTGACTGCGCCGTTAGCTGACACACAGTCACACACTAATACAGCCATTTCCTGGTCGTATTTTGTTGAACTCCATACCATTTTTTTTTTAATTCATAAATCCGTTTAATAATTTAAACAAAATGGTAAAGTTGACGCAAGCATCTACTTCATCCTCTCCTTTTAGTTTAATAATGTCAATTGAAATTTATGAAATCTCCCAGAAGTAGTCAACAATTCTTCCTGAGCAAGGCAAATCAAAAACACCCCAAAAATTAAAGAAATCCACAAAAAGCTACATTCATCTCTTTCCTTCTCACCTCCCCCTTCTTCTAGTAGTCCTATAAATTTAAAAGTTTCCCCATATCCCACACTCATTACTACTACAGCAGAGACTAATAACACCAGGTTCAGGGTCCCCCACCCCCCCACCGCACAACTCAACCCTCTAATCTAACTTTTTTCAGTTTCTATTGATTCTCCTTCCAGCTTAAATCTGTTGTTGCCCAGCAACTTGTTTCACATCATCCTCAAATCTTCTTCAAGTTTTTTTTTTTGCAGAGAAGCTTTAAAACACAGGAGTTCATTCTTAATTGGTTTTGCAGGTCGATCATTGTAATATTTAAGAAATGAACGACCTGGAATATCAGAACATAGAGAGTCATCATCAAGTAGTGCCGTTTTTGGAGTTGAAGAATCTGAAAGTGATTTCTGCACTCGGTCGGGGAGCCAAGGGAGTGGTGTTCTTGGTTCGATCGGATACAGATGATGATGAATGTTTTGCGCTGAAGACGGTTTTGAAAAAATCTATTGAGAAAAGTAGTGGAAGGAAGAAGACCAAGAAGAGCCCAGATCGCGAGACTTATGCTAATAATAATGGGAGGCAGAATAGATTGAGCTTTGAGGAAGATGTTTTGGCATCGCTTAATCATCCCCTGTTTCCCAAACTCAGGGGACTTGTGGAAACCGATCAGATCATCGGTTACGCCATTGATTACTGTCCCGGCCGTGATCTCAATACTCTCAGAAAGAAGCAAACTGAGAAGATGTTCTCCGATGACATTATCAGGTATTTTAATTTTTTGAACTGGATTCTCTGTAATCTCTCCTCCTGTTCCAATTATTTAATTTTTTTTAGTTTATTAACTTATAACATGCGGATGATATTAATTAATTTTCATTTCGATTGATAGGTTTTACGCTGCAGAAATTGTAATGGCCCTGGAATATTTACACGGAATGGGAATTGTATACAGAGATTTGAAGCCAGAGAATGTGATGATCCAAGAGAATGGGCATTTGATGTTCGTCGATTTTGATCTCTCTACAAAACTCTCAATCAGAAGTCCCGATATTCGCCGGTCGGCCGAGTCATCGCCGGAATCCCCGAATGTAAATAATGGGAGGACGAATAAGAATAACAAGAAGAATAAATTCTCTCCCCTATCATTTATTTGCAAATCCGGCATAATTACCGAGGCGGACTCCGTACACCCGGTTGAATTCAACTCCGACACGTCAAGTCACCAGGACTGGGACTCCGTAGAGAAATCAAACTCATTCGTGGGTACCGAGGAATACCTGGCGCCGGAAGTCATCTCCGGGAACGGCCACGATTTCGCCGTGGACTGGTGGTGCTTGGGGGTGATGTTATACGAGATGCTCTACGGGACGACGCCGTTCAGGGGGATAGATAGGAAGGAAACGTATTACCGGGTTCTGGTCAAGACGCCGGAGTTGGTCGGCGAGCCAACGCCGTTGAGGGATTTGATTCGGAAATTACTGGAAAAGGACCCCAAAAAGAGGATATCAGTGGAGGAAATCAAACGGCACGAGTTCTTCAAAAATGTCGACTGGGACCATCTGTTGGAAATTTCGCGGCCCCCGTTTATTCCTCCTGTCGAGGACTTGCCGGGAATTAAACAAATTGATGTGGAGTCCTTCGTCCATGAAATATTTCAAGGTGATGAACATCATCATGATGACGTCAAGATGAAGGATAAATTGGATTCGGAAGCTAATAATAACAACAACAACAAAGGAGTGTGGGTTGAAGGATTTTGATCAATTTCCACACCAACAAATGAGATTTTTTTTAATTTTTTTTTTTGGCTTTTTAGGTTAATTTTTGTAGCGAATAATTATTTTATTCTTTGGGGGATGATATTGTAGAGTTCAAGAGTGTATATAGTGAAAATTAATTTATGACCCTCCATTTTACACAAAATATATAATAGTCTACTTATAACAATGAATAAGGTGATTTTGATTTGTTTATCTTGATGTTCTGATTGTAAATTCTAGTTTATGATTTTGAAATTTGTTTTACCATTTGTCACGTTACTACTACAATAGTATAACAGATTTTTTAATAAAGTGAATACGAATCTGAAAACTTTGAAAAAGGGAGAATACACTGTATTCCATTGAAGATTACGGTTCATCAGACAATGAGCTGTTTGCACATTAAATTATTCGGTGGAAGTGGCACCATCAATTCGCTTGCAACAAGTCAGTCAAAATTGAATTGGAGATTGTGCTTTTTCACCTTTCATAACTCTCACCGTTTTGGCAACAGTGGCAAACACAAGAAAACAAACTTTGGCATTTTTCTAGAGTATGGTTTCAGTCGTATCTCAAGATTCTCAACTAAGATGACAAAATGGTTGGAACTGTTGCTGGCAATGGCATCATATTGCATTGGATTTTACTAACTTGGTTCAGCTAACATAATGCTATCCAGAAAAATGAGGAAGTAGAAGTCAAATTAACCATGCGCAACACCTTCATTTCAATATTGGTTAATTTGTTGCATTCCTCCCAAGTCCCAATATTTGAATTGCGCTAGTGAAACCTATAGCATAAATAAAATAATAATTATTTAACAGAGGATAAACATTGAGACGCAAAACTCGATTTTATCTTTTCGAAATTTCTTTACATATAATTGATTTTTAAGTTCGATACTCAAAAATTGTGCCGTTAAATGATAGGAGGGGTTTATGTATTTGTATCACTACTCCTGTTTCAAATGTTTGGATATGTCTTGTCAATTGTTGGTTTCAAACAGATCTCCAATTTAGCTAAAAGGTGCCAGAACACTAAAACTGGCATCAGCAATTTTAGAGTTATTTTACACAACTCTTAACGGCCTAATAAATTAGAGCATATCATGGGCAGAACAACACCATCCACCCTCCTCCCATCATGAAGATTATCATATCTGTTTTTTCAGCTTAATAACCTCCGCCACCCTCGAATTCATTTTCATAGTTTAATAAATATTACTACTAATTTGATGCGTTTTATTCTGTTGAATGAGATAGTATTATTATGTTGCCTGGGCAGAATGAGAAGATAGGGTTTAATTTGTATCATTTCATATTGGTGCAATTACATCATCGTAAAACGTCTCTATACGCAATAGCCCCAATATGGGTCACGTACCCCATATGATTTAAGAAAAGAAAACAACTAATACTAGACCAATTGGAAGGCCAATAAGACTACACATCACAACGTTGAAAATGAAATCTAATATATGTATCCCAGTTTGTTAGTTGCATTCCCACAACGTTAAAAGTCAGCATTGGAAAGTCGAGGAATAATGCATCAACCGTGTGATTACGTAGTTACGAACACTCGAGAGAAGTGCAGGAAATTTCTTGTCAATTTGTATAACTTTAGCATTTACGCTTGTGAATTGGGATCACAAAAACTCGTTCCACTTCAACTTTCATAATGGGAGTTCACTATTCATGATGAAATCCTTACTCGTTAGTGGCAATCAAATTCAAGGATGACTACATATCACTTTGTGACCTAAGGCTTAGGCATAGGATCACAATTCCTAGCAAAAAATTTCTACTCACTCGTGCATTAGTTCCTTTAGTTGTGTTTTACCAATAACGTACCTTATGTTGTTCCCTGTCTCGTTTGTCCATTATTCAAAATATACTCCCTCTGTTCTAATTTACGTAACGTTTTTAGCAAAATATAGAAACACCAAAATTAATATAATTTTATGATGTTAATATACTTTTGTTTAAAACGTTCAAAATTACCCTAACAAAAATTACTAGTATTATTGACTACCATTTGATTTAATGAGATTAGTTAAAAATATTCTAGTAATTCCTCGATCATATTAACTGAACTCTGTGCAAACACTTATTTTGGAATAGGAGTATGATTCTTGCTCATAGGTTCATACATTCGATAGTCTGTTCCTGAATTTTTTTTTTCTCTGTGCAAGCACTTATTTTGGAATAGGAGTATGATTCTTGTTCATAGGTTCATACATTCGATAGTCTGTTCCTGAATTTTTTTTTTCTTCTTTTTTTATTTTTTCTAGTAGTATCGCTTTGAAACCCGCACTAGCGTACTTAAGGAACAGCACAGATACAATATTTCTATACCCATACCAGGATTCAAAGCTCCTAACATTTAGAAAGCCGCATAAATCGAAACCAGACAGTTGAAGTCTTTGGAGACAGGGACCTCAGTGAATTTGAGTCGCCAGTTAAACCTTCTAGTATATGGAGGACTTCACGCACCAGGAAGTTATATGTTCAGTGAAATTCAAACTAACAAAACACCAGTTCCCTTTCGGAACACAAAAAGCAATCGAAAGTGACACTGATGGAACAGATGTTATTTTATTGAAACTGATTGTTTCGCTTGTAATAATTTTATTGGCAAACTAATAAGTTACACCAGAACTTTGCCAAGCAAGAGAATCCGAGAAGCAGCTTTCACCACTTCCCATCACCCCAGTCGTAGCATGGATGAGAAAGTCGAAAAAAAATCAAGGGGAAGAGAAAATTATGCATAGAAAAATAAGCTAAATATTGAAAGCAAGGTTCTCGAAAGATACGCAATGATGATGAAAAGTTTTAAGTGGTTTCGTACAATAGTGTTCACCTAAGCAGAAAAATAGACCAAACAAAATTCCCACAGAAGTTTTCCACTCAAGCTTCTGAATAGCAAAAGCAAATATCCTACCACACCTCAACATAGACCTATCAAGTGCCTTACTCATCTTCCTGGCTACGCAACCTGGCCAACTTGTTGGTTACAACAACGTCCAATTGTGCAGCACGCTCAACAATGTCCTTGCGCTTCTTAGTTGATACATTGTGTGCTATTTCAGCACAGTATGTCCTGAAATTTAATAGCGGTAGCATCAAGTAAATAAAACTCATCACATCAAGAAAAAAAAGATCACAAGGACATGGACATTGTATCAACACAATACAATTTTGCTATTAACCAGACGACAAAATGCAAAACTGAAAAAGTCAAAAGAACTAAACGAACCTGTTGTGCATCATAAGGAGTTCCAGGTCTTGGACATTGTGCACAACGAACTTCTTAAATCCGTTGGGCAGATAGTGTCGGGTTTTCTTGTCTGAACCATAACCAATATTGGGCATCAGCATGCATCCTTTGAACTTTCTCCTAACACGGGAGTCAATACCCTTCGGCCTACGCCAGCTTTCCTGGGCAAGAGTTCAAATCAAACATATGAGGAAAAACATGTAAGTGAACGCATAGCAGAGGCACAATATTGCACCAAAAATAAGAAACAAAGACAGCACAAGTCAGTAGTGTTTGGCTTTAAACAGATCAGTTTTGGGAGGTCAATCAATCTAGTAAGGCATAAACCATAAAATCTTGAGGATGCAGGATGGTACAATGATCAAGTTGTAATATATATAGCACTAAATATTTAATATCCTACAGCCATCTAAGATTTGGAAAAATAGTAAGCATGCTACAAAAGTAAAACTCAAAAATGATGAAACAATAAAGATGAAAGTTAAAACTAACAACTGTAACAACTGTAGAAGAACCATTACAATTTACCAGGGAAAGGCATTTAAAATAAAATAAAATAAAAGAGTATAAAGAATCTATCTTAGAGATCTTCTACAACAGCAACCCTAAACTTGGATCATCCTAACACAAGACTTACATTTTCCTCTAGTAACAAAAAATTACACAAGGATATAAATACGATAGATAAAACAAAAAAAGCTGTAAGCACCAATCAGTGATGGTTCCTTGAACGAACTAGTTAAAGAGCTGCAAAGTACCTTCACTGAAATCTTCCTGTCACTTTGGGGCCTCTTGAACTTCTTGACACGCTTCTTCACAATCTTCTTGGTAAGTAGAGGAACAGCCATTGTTACTGCAAATCATTAGGCAAATGCAGACAATACATATGTCAGAGGACAAAGTAAATGAGATTCCAATTCATGCATGCTGAAGCTGAAGCACATGATTATTTCGAAGTAGCCAGGGAATTCCCCAGTCTCCAAATTAGCTAATACTAACTTCTACAACATTATCGAAATTCCCAATTAAGACAACAACATTATTTACGGGTAGAAGCATGGCAAGGCAGCCTAAGGCTAGCAGAAGCAAGTAATAAATTTGAAGTCACAACAAATTTTCCCAGCAGCCAAATTAGCTAAATTAAACATTTGACATTTCCAAATTCAAATAAGCAACATTACAGTATACAAATTATGCATAACTTCAAAATTCCTAACCAAAACAAGCAACATTATACAAGGGTAAAAGCGGATAGAACAAGAACTTCGAAAATGAACTCCACGGACAAGAAAACTTGCTTAGAATCATAACCATAAAAAAAAAAGAAGCTCTACAGCATACCGCTCTAACAGGCACAACGGAGACGACAAATTTTCAGACAATTTGTAACCAACAATAGATAAAGTCTTTCAAGCAAATTCACGAAAATGGAATTACCCAATTCAGTAATCAAAAGGTCTGCACAAAACAAAGTCGATAACGCAGATCAAAGAGGATCTTTACCTGTTTACGAGCGCCGCAGCTTTAGCCACTCCGGAGATGAGACAGTGTGAGGGAGAAGCGAAATGTCGATTAGGGTTTTTAAAACCTTTTATATGTAGAAGCCTGGATTATATGTTTGCCGGACTAGGTTAGAACAATGAGTACGAGGCGCAAAACCAATAAATTTATGGGAGAATTACATCAATACTCCCCTGAGTTTGTAAATATTATCAATTGAACTTTTAACATTTGAGGTATACCCACGTCATTTAAAAACATGTAACATATTGATTCATCTGAGATTCAATAAATAAAAAATTTAAAAATATCATCTGATTTTTTATCGCTCCTGGTGGCTAGTTTTGTGATATGTTGTGGTTTTGTTAATCATCATCAATGGTTGCTTATCTTTTGTTTTAAAAATACTTTTTTTTTCCCGGCTTGGGTCCATTTTGGTAAAATAAATTACAAACACCATGAAAAAAAACTCAAGTAGTTAGATTGTTAGGCAAACATCACCCAAATGCCCCTGAACAAAACAAATTATAACACAAAGCTTAACTATTATGACGACGATAACTTATCAAGAAAAGATTGGTGTAATACACATCATTTTAGCCCAAGAGTTGTTCTTCTGAGTGTATAGTTAGTGCATGACCACATAATTATGATTCCTTAGATAATTAAGTATGTTTAATGGCAGTGAAAAGTGCAAACATGCAGCTTAAGCATGTTTACATGCGGATTAAACAAACTTGTCCCTCTTCAATGCGGTAGGTGGATGGTGGATCGAGCCCTATAATCATACCCCTATTGGGTTATATTTCAATGGGCCTTTTAGCCGGGGTCATCATTCGGGGGCCGCACCGAACATTTGGAATTTCTTTTTTTTTATTATTATTATTTTGATAATAGAAACTCAATTCATATAATACTTTCAAGAGCATTTGAGAAGAGAAAAATGAGTTGTGCGAGAACGTTGTCAGAAGAACTACCAATGTATTTTTTCTTAATGAGAAATTTTGTTAAGAGATGAACATCGGAATTCCGAAGTGCAATTATTGTAACATTAGTTGTATATTGCAAATTGCAATCCTTCAGAGTGTGGCGTAGTCCGACCGATGGGAAAAAATGCTTCTCCTAAGTCCTACCTAACACATTCACAAACTCATTCAACTGTCATAACTTCATGCCTGCCTGGTCTTCACTGGTCCCTCATTATTGTTCTACTTTGAAATGGTTATGTGAATGGGAGAGAATCCGATTCTGATTACCAAAATTTTCATTACTCCCTGCTAGAAGTCGGACTACTTTAAAATTAAATCGTACTTTCATTAGTCCCATCCCACCACATACGATACGTACATAGGACTTGAAGGAGTTATTTCGCTAATGTTTTTTTACTCAAACTCAAATCTCATCTAACCTCCTCCTCCAGCACATCCTACTATATTAGAAACAAAAACCTCCCTTTCAAACACCTCATATGATTGCCACGTGGCATGTAGAAAATACTAAATTGCCCTTTTGTCTAACCATAACTAAATTACTAAATCTCCCTTTGCACTTTACGTGACACGTTTTTTTTTAATTTTTTCTTTATGTTTCATTCAACTAGAGTGGTTTTTTAAATTGAATTGATCAATTAGATTTTTTGTTACAAAGTGTCAATTTTGTTTTAAGCGTATACCCTTCGGATGAAACTTATTACAAAGCTATTAAAAATCTCCAAAACTAAGTATTGATTTGGCAAGACCAATGGAGAACATCAATAAATCATCTTACTAATATTTAAATTTATTAGGATACTTTTATATTTTATCTAACATTTACTTCAACATATATATTCGATTAAGCTATTTATATTTAATAAGTAACACTTATAAAACATTTCTAAAACATACATGGCGAAATACAATTTTTTTTTTTTTGCGAAATACAAATATTTCTATGATCAAACTTATAAAATATTTCTAAAATATATCGCTCCAAATACAAAATTTTATTTTTTTCAAATATAAACATTTCTAAGATCTACAGATAGACTGGGCCATGCGCGACCAGACATCACTAGTATGTTAATAAGTCAACAATCCGGACTTAGGATTATGTAACTTGAATCGAAATGATTACAGACATCCGAAATCATCGCAGACTAGTAGTAGTATCTCAGTTGACCAACCATCAAACGTCTAAAAATATGGGACCTCATTCGGAGATTAGTTCACATGGTTTTGCATTTCAACGTCAATTACGACCTAGCCAGTAGCCAGTGAAGTTTTCTTCTAAAACGGAACAAGTCTCGAGTCTTTATTCCGTTTGCAAACCTCAATCTTACTTTTGACTGTTCTTCATCTCTCATGTCTCTCGATCGCTCAGTACATAACGTTTTAGTGACCCTGGTTTTCGGTACAAAACTAAACAATGCCTTTCATGGGTCATGTTATTTTTGTTTATTTATTAAAGTTTTTCTTTATTAAAATGACTTAGTTGTAGCAATAGTTTTGCATATAATAAGTTGCGTAATGTACCCCAAAAATAAAAAAAATTAAAAAAAAAATTGCTCTCACTAGGCTACAAATGCACAAAAGAAAAGAAAATGAGTTTTTTTCTTTTTTTGATACGACGAGAAAAAAGAGTTTTTAAACAGGCATCATTTGTGTTTGCTTCTAAGTTCTAACTGTGCATATCCATCCGATCCTCATTTCAGCTAAAACAAAAACATTTTTTTTTCACACGTACGTTAAATAACGTGCTATAATTAAACTGTGAATTGGTTACAGAAAACTAAATAAATTTCAACTTGAGGCAAATAGGTGTGAGATAAGAAAATTTCAAAAATCAAATTCGGCGATAAGGGGTTACGATATTTCACAATCGTAGTTCAGATCTTATTTCCCTTTCTCGCATTTTTTTTATCTGCTCTTTTATTACTCAAAGATAATATTTTATTCCCTCGTCTTTATCTTCACTGTTACTATCTTAGCTGCTGTATGGAAAGTGTGATATTAATTTTATGCCAATTAGCTAACAAAAATGGATTGCACAACGGCCTTCTATGCAGTATGCACTATTAAATTCAATCCATTTTACTTGGTGCAGGTTTTTTTTTTTTTTTTGATGGAAAAAGAAAATCATCATTTCCTCAATCAAATATACTATTACCTCCGTCACAAATAAATAGTCTACATTAAATTTTTAAATTTGTATTAAAAATAGTATAAAACTTAAAATTCAATGTGAACTATTTTTGTGCTCAATCTGAATTATTTTTGTGGGATGGAGAGAGTAATTTTTATAAGGCACATTCCACGTTACTTGCATCCTTCTTAACTATTTTCTACTATTTGAGAAACAATTTCATCCCATTTTAACAAATAGATTAGACCGAGATCCATGGTCCAATCACGCACCATAATTTCCTCTCCCTATATATATGAATCTGAATGAACATCAACAAAGAACAAACCTCCCATATTTAGATCATCACATTATCATCAGTTTAAAAATCAAAATCTCTCCCTCTCTCAACGCAAAAGCCAATGGCAACTTCTACTCTCCAACTCCCTTCATCAGTCCTGATACTATTTCTCCTCACCGCCCCATTGTTAGTCTCATCGGCTTCTTCTTCCCTGAAATGCACTTCTCAAAAGTTCACCGGCGCCGGGATCGCCCAGTACTCAGAATGCGCCGACTTGCCCGCACTCAACTCCTTCCTTCACTGGTCCTACAATCACTCCGACTCCACTGTCTCCGTCGCCTTCGCCGCTCCGCCGGCCAAACCCAACGGCTGGGTCGCGTGGGCCCTCAACCCGACCGGCACCGGAATGGCCGGAGCCCAGGCCCTCCTCGCTTACAAGACGACCAACGGGTCCTTGGTTGTGAAGACCTACAACATCACTTCTTACGCTTCCATCGTCGAATCCAAGCTCTCCTTCGACGTGTTGAACAAGAAGGCCGAGTTCTCCAACGGGGTGATGACGATTTACGCCACGCTGGCATTGCCGGCGAGTTTGACCGAGGTCAACCATATCTGGCAGGTGGGTTCGTCGGTGTCCAGTGATGGGGTCCCCGCGAAGCATGATTTTGCCCCTGCCAATTTGAATGCAAAAGGCAAAGTGGAGTTTGTGAGGCAGAGTAAAGCCGCCGGTTCTCCGGCTCCGGCCCCGGCTATGAGTCCTGGGCCTGCTGCAGGTGGGCCTACCGGTGCAGGCAAAAATGGTTCATCCAACGGAGTTGCAAGCAGTACTAGTATGCGGTCGTTGGCGTTGTTTGGGTTGTTCATCCTTTTTGGGAACTTGATTTACGGTTTTTAGATTTTTTTTTTTTAAAAAAAATTACTATTAGGTAAACACGAATAATTTGATAAGGATTGTTTAGGAATTAGTTGAGGAAGATTATCTTTTCCCCTATGTAATATGCGTGTGATTGGATCATTCGATACTATGATTTATTTATCTTTAGCTTTTATATCATAGTTTTCACTTCTTTTCTTTTCTCTTTTTTTTTTTTTTTTGTAATACATTTCCTGCTGAAGTACTTATGTTTGACCGGTGGGAGGCGGAATTTTTGCTTTAACTTCTGGCTTGATTTCTCAAAAATTGGCAGATAATGAAAGAGGATTTATCGGGTATTAGTTTATATTGTTGTTTTGATTGTAGCCAAACCCAAATGTAGTTTCATTTCCTATGATGAATGGGATTGTTGAGTTGTAACTAACAAATTTACCGTTTGGATGATTTTTTTTAATGGTTTTTTCATTACTTGATATTAATACCTGTCATATCCTAACATTTATTTTTACACTTTGAATACATTTTTTTATATTTTCAATACAAAAAAAATTTAAAAACACTTACTAAAAAACAATCCAAACATATTGCTCTGTAAGAGTGAAATTTGAACATCTGGTGGGTAATTTTTGGGTATGTTTGCTTCGTTTTTAGTGTGTGTTTTTAGGTATTTTTTATATTAAAAGTATGATGGGATGAAACAATTATTAATATATTAATTTAAAAATACCATAAAAAAATAAAACAAACAAAACCTTAGAATGGATAGAGGAGTTTTGCCAATTCTATTTTACTCTCAACTACACTTTTGTATAACTTTTCATTGCACACACTAAAAAAAATAGTAGTACTGTACTACTATTCAAACAAAGAAGAATAAATGCTCCTTGGGAGAGTTGAGGGAGGACTGAGGAAGGCTAAATTTGTTTCTTGGAAAAAAGCTAACAAACGTAATGCCTTCCCCTGGTAGTCGCAGTCTCGTAGATCCAGTTGGTTCTTTTAGTACAAGCAGATTAGCACATGCAGCAGTACTCCGTATTTGTAATTGTCAAACAGATAAAGCCTTGAGAGGCTTTGCCATTAATGCATGGACTTCCCTCAGGAAAATTAATGCACGGTCTAATCTAGTAAAAGAAGCTAGGCCAGTAAAAAAATTTTAAAAAAAAATCTCGTTGAAGTTAAACTAGTGAAGATTTTGCCCCAAAGGCCAAACTCCAAAGTTACTGGTCTTGGGGATCTTTTACCCCTTTTTACTCTATTATTGTTCTCTTTTTTGCTAAATTTCTCGCTCAAAACCATCATGAACAAGTAAGTATATGCCGTGGAAAGCTCTCTCTGGCTCTGGCTGGTCTTTTTTTGTTATTCCTTTTGCCCCCTTTTTCATCCCTAAAAATTGATGTTCTTTTGTATGGACCTAGCTATAGCAGCACTTTGGTTATATGATCATAATGAGCTTTCTGTTGAAATTTCTAATCAATCGTCCACTTTTCCCGATATTTGGAGCTCCCATATATATGGGCCACTTATCTTTGCATTTACTTTTGTTTCGAATCTCTTCAACAGCAATGTAGTTTTTAGCTAGCACCAAATAGTGACAAATTTTTGAAACGTTGTTGTTGTTCATCTCCATTGATCTAAAAGTAAGATCAAATGCCATCATTTCGACCTTCATCACCTCCAAGTTCATACTAACGTTGTTTCAAAATATCACTCATATTTATCATACTGATTTTAATTACAACATACAATTCTTATTTTACGATTAAGGAGAGTATTTATTTCGACTAGCAATAGATATGTAATTTCTTCCATATCTCGAAAAAAGGTGCAGTAAAGAGATGTTCAAAAACTAACCATATTAACGAGTTGCTTAACTTAAACATCACAAGATTTCTATAGCCATGTCCATGTGCATGCATCAGTTAAAAGTATACAGCTGAGCTCAGCTCATACGTAATTTGCATAACAACAATTAACCTTTCTCCGAGATGTCGATGATCACAATTATTAACGTAACCTTTTGGTAGTAGTATAATTACGGAGTAAAAGAAGGAAATTAAAGTCACGATCTTATCGATTTTGTCAATTCTGGAGCTCCAAGACAAACATTAAATTTGTTAAGGAGAAATACTCCCAGTTAAGTTAGGGGAAACTAAACAAACTACATCCATATTTTATTTCAACGCTTCCTTCGATCAAGCCAGATACCCGCAAAACATGTGGCCTTTTTGTACCCAGAAAATGATAAAATTGACTTCTTCAAGTTCGTAAGTGCACTTGAAGCAGTAGACTCCAAGTAAATAAATCAAGTGGGATGTATATATATTGTAATAATTGACTGGGAAATGTGGGAGATGAAATGATATATGACTTGGGAGAGTATTGAGTCAAATTTGCGGAAAGTCGTAGCTTTAGAATATTGTCAATATGAACACTTTGATTCTCCGCGAATCTTGTTTCTCGCTTTTCTTCTTGTTAGAAGTTAAAGATATGTTTGTTTCGTTTTTTTTTTTTTTGTGTTTTTAGGTATTTTTTATATTGAGAATGTAAAAAAGTGTATTGAAAATGTAAAAATGTATGCTGAGATGAGACAGTTATTAATATATTAATTTAAAAATACTTAATGAAACAAACGAAACCTTAAGCTCCTCCAAATTGACCCAAAAAAATGTGCAAGAAGGCGCCTTCGATTTTACACTTCTACATTCACTATTCACTCTCTGAGTCCTAAACCACTTTTAACCAACTCGATTAAAACATTAAGAAATTTAACAAAAGATCATGAGTTTTGATTCGAATATTTATCAGAAATCTGTAATTTTAATCGATGAAAAAGTTATGAACGTCTCTATACAACAGTGGGGAAAAGTTTTCAATATGCAATTTCAACGTCTTTAGTAGGATGTCCATTCGAGATGAGAGGCTATTGAAGTGGGGATTTTGCTAATCCATCATAGTTTATGATAACTAGATACATATTGTAAGGTCCATTTAGTCCCCGCATAAACCTGTATTGATTGTGCAAGCATCAGCCATCTGTTACACCCACACAAAAAATGCAACAATATAGTACCAACAATTATCAACCACCAAAGTATTACTTTCCGCCTAAATCAGAAACAGGAACATTGGTGCTTTCCTCCTTTAATTAGGTGCTTAAGCATTCGCTTTGCGAGACAAAAATGGTTATTATATGTTAAACTCTAGGTGTACAACATTGACAATTTGGTTATGGAAACCAAAAACATGATAAAGGAGGCGATAATGACTGTCTATAGAACTAAACACTAATTTTCAGTTATACTCGTTACGAAAATAACAAATCAAGTAATATACGAAAAGAGATTAGATATTGGCATTACCATATTATAACTTTAGAAAAATAAAACAACTCGGGGACACTATGAGAGGAAGAAGTAATTTTGCTGGCATTATATTAGGCGTGATTTAAAGACCGGACAAAAAGCAATCAAATAAACCATTTTAGGAAAAAAAAAATGAATGAAACCGAACATGGCATAATTGATAAAAACCGAGCAGTCCTAATAAACAAATTAATCGCAGGAGCACATTAACTGATTTGTGGAGTGGCTTGAGTCATATCATATTGTTTGAGTTGGAGAAGAAGTAGCAGCATTGATGTGCCGATTTCTGAAAGGGACTCTTGAAGCAAATAATAATGATGTGCTTTGTTGCGGTAATGATGTGTTTTAATGTTTGCATAGGTCATTCCGGCATCATCATGACATGTGTGAAAAAGTGACAAAAAGGAGGTAATTCGTTAGGCTGCTTTTTTAATCAAAGTTTAAACTTTAAAATCGAATTACCAAACTGTTTACAAAAGTTGACAATCTTGTCTGACTTCTCCTTTTCTTTTTTAATATTCCACCCGTTCCAAAATAATTATTCAATTTAAAATTTTTATTCGTAGGTATAATCATATTTCTGATATTTTCCTTTTTTTCTTTTGGCGTGTCTTCCTACTTTGCCTTAGATGCATCTTCAGGGCATCCCATCGCATCTGCTATTCAAAAGCTATGAAAAATTTGACAAGCTAGACAAAGGAATCATATTCGCCTAAAAATTGATATGTAATGGACGGAATATCGCTATTTGAAGCGTCCAACGATTACGAAACTTCCTTTCGTAACAAGCATTTCTCCATAAAGCTTTTTTTCATGGAAAAGAGAAGGGGAAAAAGCTCAAAAAAAGAGACCAGATCTTCCTATTCCCTTTACTAGAGGGGGTTACTTGGACTACCATAATCATGATTTTTCAATTTACAACAGTAAATAAACTAAAGCAAATAACAACGAAAGAAAGTGCTAACTCATAACGCAAAACGCTGGTGGGGTGGGGTAAAGAAAAGGGGACCAAGTGTCAAAAAACTACAAACACGTGAAAATGACGTCCGTTTTGTGAGGAGGTGTTTAGTGTTTAGTGTTTACCACACACTGGAAGGGTAAGCTCCACTGTTGTCCCATAACTTATTAAGTGGGAAAATGATAAGTTAACTTTAGTGCTCCAAACTAGATTGGCGACGTCAACAATCCGTGTAAAACTTTCCGACCAAACATGGACAAATTGATGGGCATTGAGCTATACGAAGTAAAGATGCATCAATCTAAGACGTCGTTGGTGACGTACCAAGTGAACAACTCCCACATTGCAGGAATTGATCTTCTCCTCCGCAACAATGGGATACAAATTTGACATTGCAGAGATTGCAAGGACAGATAAACGCTCCACGAAATAGTGGCATCGTAAGCTTCAGTTTTCCAACAACATTACAGCATCGGATGGCCATCCTCATTGCTTTCTGTAAAGCCGATTGCTGGCGCTTTAGATAGGATTCAACAGAACAAAAAAGGACAGAGGAGCCCCTATTATGAATAGAAGTCATAGGAAGGATATAAAATGTCGGCATTGCAAGTATATTTACATTCAACAGAGATAACTATGACAGCTTTCGAAGAAATTAGGGAAGGGACGATCTGATTTAATGTTACATATGAGGAAATGGCGAGATTCTGTGCATATGAATACATTACACTAAGCTAGTTTACAGCCGACGGTGCAAACACCATCAACCTCATTCCTCATCTCATACACATCAAATCCAAGAAGCGATCCTAGCTACACCAAGAGATTGCAGAGATGAAGATTAATGCCTGCCCTGTCCTTCAAGGTAGCCATCATATGGTTTGGTAGACTTGTTAGACTTTTTCCTTAACACCAAAACCCAGGTGATTGCCTCCAACAACAGGGCAATTGCTCCCAGTACAATGAGCACGACAATGTAAGCAGACTTCCACATCTTTGCAGGACTCAAGATGGATAAACCTTTGAAGACGTTAACAATGCTGAGGACAAGAATGGTGTAGCCGAGTCCATGATGATAAAGATTCCAGTAAAATCTGAACTTGTGTTCCTTTTTAGGCCTTAGGAACAATGCAAAAATCTACGATAAAAGAAGTCTAGATCAATAATAAGGAATTGCAAAATATCGGTTTGTCTGCAATAGGAACAACTAAGCTGAGGCACCCCATGATATCAAACAAAACAGCTACGTCAACAGCAAGATGTTAAAACAATTCTAAAAGCTTTCCGTGAAACACACCATTTCACAAGAACAGGAGTTTGCACTATCAGATATCAGCAACTAACTTTTTTACAACAGAAATTCATCAGATGAAATGCATAACAGTCCTCACAAACATATGATCCTTTTAAATGCGCCAAGAAACAAATTTTCCATGTTGAACTTCAAAAACTTTTTTGTTAGCAAGTCCTATAATATCACTGCAAGCCAGTAATGTAAAACTACAATAGAGAATACACAGACGGTCAGAGACTAAAGAATTACCTGCACTGTGGCCAAAGCAAAGAGTGCGATCCCAATATTACGATGAACGGAGTACTGAATTCCCTTTGATTCACTACCAAGCTTCAGACCAGTAGCCCAACCGGCGACCCCAATAGCATAGGCAGATAACTGGCAAAAGATATGAAGATAAAACCACGCTGGATCTGCAGATTCAACTGTTCTCAAATACCTTGCAACAATGATACCAATGGGAAACAGAATTCCCCAGCTCACAGCATTCAGTATACCATGAATCTGCACAAAAAGATACCAACTTTAGCTATTAACCACACCTGTGGATAATCAATTACAGTACGAGATACTGACAAATGTAGCCGGAATCTGCATATTTCAAAACTTGACCAATCCAATCCCAATTTCTACATTTTTACTTTCGTCCAAAATGTATAATTGATCAGAGTAAAAACCATTATGTTCTCATTTCTTCCAATGGCTAATTCTGACACAAAAAAAAAGAAGAAAAAAGAAAGAAGTAGCCAGTAAGAAATTACAAAACACAATAAAAGCATAAATCCATAGAAATTTGCGAACTTTACCAAAAATGATTCATTTTTTCTGAATTAAATGAAATAACAAGAAAAGCTTACGTTTTTCTTCTTGGTCCTAGAATCAGTAAAGTCACCGGAACCCTTGCTCTCCCCACTCATCAAATCAAGGGAACCTTTAGAGTTCAAATTGGCCGGCAGAAACCCATGCTTATCCGGCACCCCGTTGGTAACCGAGGAACCCACCTGCCAGACATGATTGAGCGACGTTTTCCCCTTTTCCGGCAAAACCACCGTCGCAAACAACCTCATAAGACCGCCGGAGAACTCCGCCGATGAATCCTTCACAGTGAACCAAACCTTGGACTCTTTAACAGGGCCGTAAGAGGTGATATTGTAGGTCTTAACAACCATTGCGCCGCCGGAATCTTTGAAGGCGATTAACGTTTGGGACCCAATCATCCCACCCGCCGTCGGGTTGATGGCCCATGCAATCCAACCGTCAGGCTTCGCCGGAGCAGCAACGAATGCCAGGGAAAGCGTGGATTGTATCGGGTCATAGGTATAATGAAGGTAAGAGTCTAAAGCTGGCAAATCGTTGCAGTGGGCATACAATTTATTGTTTGCAAATTTCTGTGACGAACATTTCTGGGATTGGGAAGGTAAAATTAACAAAGAAACAGTAAATATAAACAGGGCCGGAATCAAAGGCTTCCCGGACGGTAATGCCATTTTTTTTTTTTTTTGCAGAGGAAAAAACAGAGAAGTGTATAATTCCCTGCCTGATATAATTCCTTGAATAAATAGAACAAAGTTCACAGAACTAAAAGCGTCTAAATTCACTCCACGAAAAAGGGGAATGGAAAAGGAAGAATATATATAGAAACGACGAAATGGAAAATGAGATGCTCTTCTGTATATAATGCGGGGGATTTTAAATCATAATTATTCCAATTCTAATTAATAGTATTATTCTTAAATACTGTCGGAAAAGCAATATCATGCGAGTGGTGTAAAGGGAAGATAAGGGCCGGAGAGGGGGGCCAGTTGTTTACGAGACGTGTGCTCCGGGGAGGTCACGTGCTTGTCATCATGGGTAATGAATGAAAAAGAGGCAGGCCGGATTTGGAAAAAAACCGTCACGCGTTCTAATCCCACGATGAAAGCGTTATGGCTTCATTTCAAATCGTTCAACTTCCAACGATCCAAAACTACGGACTGGGTTAAGGGACTAGGTTAGGGGCTAGGGTTGCTTTTCTTTTAGATTAAACGGAGATCTTGACATTAACTTGTCTAAGACGATCTTTTTATAATTAAGAAATGAAAATAATATCCTACAAGTGTATCCATACCGGAAAAGATGGCGGATGCATTGACGGATTAACAGTTTCGTGGGATCAAAATGGCATGGTATTAAGAGTGAGAAATCTAGAAGGTTATTGTGTTTGCTTTGTTGGTTACGATAATGTAGGTCTTAATAATAATTAGTAATAGCCCAAATGGGAACCATATCGATTACTTATAGGAAAAAATTGAATCTTGCTAATTAATTAATACATATAGGGGTTCTATTCTCCATACAAAAATGGATTGGGATTGGTTTTCCATATGTATATGGGGTGGAAAAGAGGTTGCAAATGCAAGTTGAAAACTTTGAGATAGACCATTCTTGCACACACGATACCATTGTGATATCTCCCTCTTGGGTTGGATTGGACTTTGATATGTTTGCCCATTTCGTAGGCGTTAAAAGACGTCTTTTTGTATGGCCTTACGTCTTGCATGCTACTTGCCCATTTGCAGAACTGAAAATAGAATGCATAATTATTTTTGGACAAATATTTGCGGTGAGGGTTATTGGTGGGTGGACCAGTATGTCATTGTTCCTTTTTTTTTTTTTTTTTTGAAACTTTCTTATATGGTTTTTTTGAAACTTATTTTCTTAAAAGTTTATGTTAATTCGTCACAACATCCACATTCATTTACCCAAACCCATATTTTAATCTTAGAAATTAACAAGCCCATTATTTATACAAATTGTTATTTTTCTATAACCTTCATTCATTCATTTGTTTGAGCGTCTCCATTCATTTTGTTTACGGAAAAGATAATCCTATAGGGTGCTACATGCTTGTGTTATGGGTTTGATACTCATTTCACTTGAATTGACGTACTTGGTTCATACATTTATGATGGAATGGACTCAGAAAATTAGGATTGATTTCCATAAATTTCATTATCCAACATTTCAATATATATGACTTCTTGTGATTTATTCCATTTCATTGGTGAACCACACACCCAATTTTCACATGCTGCAGCCAAAATCGAATAGCCCCACCCATCATCGGTGTACTGACAAAGTAAGAACGAATGTTAAAAGTATGGTGGAACTCCACTATATACTACCTAATCGAATTATATGCGCCTAACTGATATTTTTCCCTCTCAAAAATTCAGTTTGCAATACCTTTTACAAAAAAAAAAAAAAAAGGTTTGCAACACACATTACAGTCTTCTCGTATGCAGAGAGTGGTTATCATTTCAAACCAAAGACGTGCTAAAGGGCCCAACAGATGAACATAGGCTTCCTACGTGCTGTGAATTCAGGCCTCCGTAACGTAAGCCGTAATAGGCCGAAAACCTAAGTGAGCCCAACCCAAGAAATCACCGCAAGGTCCTCTATTATGACCACAAAATTTAATCCAACTATGATCCGTTAACAAATTATATGTATACTCTTGAAATAGACATGGCAGTAAGATAATTTGTATCACAATTTTCCAGTGGCGGAACCAGCTGCTCGGATTTGAAGGGACTAATTTCATGTTTATGATCGGAAAATATGGTTGAAAATACATGACGGCAGGTCAACTATAACTATCCATAAGGAGCCTTCCGGCCGACTGAGAGCCTCCGTATCCCCGACTCCTTAAAGAGAGTTTTGTCACTGTAATCTTCAGTTATTCATGGTTAAATTTTCACGAGAGGACTAATGTTATATCCATAAGTATAAGTAGACAATTACCACAACTCATCAATCTTTGATAATGCATGTTGAAATTCAAAACAATATAGAGTAATTGAAAATTAATTCAAAAATCCATATAATGGTATGTTGCATAACTAATATTTTTACTTCGAGTAGATGAAAGTATTCCTATTCGTATTGAATATAACATAATAGCATGTGGACACTTTTTATTTACATATATTAAAGAAAAATGATAAAAAAAATGGATCCAAACTACTAATAAAATATGTATTGTTTCAAAATTAATTTCATATCTATTTATCTATCTATATTATATTCTAAGAGAGATAGTATATTCTAAGAGAGAAACCAGAGAGAGGAAACGTCATTTATACTTAAAGTGTCACATCAATAAAAATCTTAGGTGTAATTTTCTTATAAATTCTCCAAATAAAACTTATTGTAATTGTCCAATAGTCCTCCAAATTTGGGTTGTTATAATTATCTTATCTCTTAAAAGATTAGTAAAATTTATTGAGATCCCACTTTAAGTTTTTTAAAAAATAAGAAGTATAAGAATTTCCTTAGAGCTGAGTTGCAATAATTTTTTTTTTCTTTTGTTTTGTGTGTACAAGCAATAGTGTACACAAATTTCTTTTTCTTTTTTTCTTTTTTTTTTATTTGGGAACATTTGAGCTAAACTTGAATTATAACAATTAGGCATATATTATACTGTTGACTACAAAAGTTTTTTAGTATTAATAATGATTTTACAGGGGACTAAACTGTATAAATAGTCCCCTACATTTGTCCGAATTTAAATTTTGGTCCCCTACATTAATATGTATATAGATTGAGCCTTTATATTTCATTTTGAAACTTTTTTGGTCTCTTTTCACTGTTCCGTCACCATTTCCGTCTTGATGACCGTTGACCCTACTAAGTCAGGGGTATTTTCGGAATGACACATATAAGATCAAAATAACAACTGTTTAAATGGTCCCCTACATTTGTCCAAATTTAAATTTTGGTCCTCTACATCAACATGTATATGGATTGAGCCTTTACATTTCATTTTGAAACTTTTTTGGTCTCATTTCATTGTTCTGTCACCATTTCCGTCTTGATGACCATTGACCCTACCAAGTCAGGGGTATTTTCGGAATGACACATATAAGATCAAAATAACAAATATTTTTATAATAAAATAGAATAAAATATTAAAATTATTATTAATAAAAAATTAAATAATTTAAAAATAAAAAAATTAAAAGGTAAGTTTACTTTTTAATTTTGATTTTTTTTACTGTAGCAAAAAAAAGGGGAAAATTGACTGGTATGTGGGACCCACAAAGGTGGGAAGTGAAATTTTTTTTTTTGAAATTTGAAATTTGAAATCATTTTAATTTTTTATTTTTATTTTTAAATTATTTAATTTTTTATTATAAAATAATAATTTTTAATATTTTATTCTATTTTATTATAAAAACATTTGTTATTTTGATCTTATATGTGTCATTCCGGTAGAGTCACGGTCATCAAGACGGAAATGGTGACGGAACAGTGAAAAGAAACAAAAAAAAGTTTCAAAATAAAATGTAAAGACTCAATCTATATACATGTTGATGTAGGGGACCAAAATTTAAATTCGGACAAATGTAGGGGACCATTTAAACATTTGTTATTTTGATCTTATATGTGTCATTCCGAAAATACCTCTGACTTGGTAGAGGTCAACGGTCATCAAGATTAAATGTGACGAACTAAAGTGAAAATAGACCAAAAAAGTTTTAAAATGAAATGTAAAGGCTCAATCCATATAAATGTTGATGTAGGGGACCAAAATTTAAATTCAGATAAATGTAGGAGACCATTTATACAGTTTTGTCTTTTACAGGGGTTAGTACTAATATTTTGTTTGTCTTGGTATTGTAGGTTTATATCGTATTTGCTCGAATCTTATATCAATTTTAGCAAGTTAAATGTTAAGTTGACTATATAGGGACATAAAATCGATTTTTTTAATATTTTATTTGATTTTTTAATAACTGATACAGTAAAAAAAGTAAAATCATCGTAAATCAATAACAATAAATTATTATTTGATTCCGTGCATGTATAACATCTAGTATTATAATGTACTATTAATATAAGCGAAAAATACAAGAAAATAGCAAAAATGGTTGAGGCAGGGGCAGAAATTTGTGGATTAATTTTCACACACGGCATCCTGAGAATACTGAAGCATATACCCCAAATCTCGATAACAAAACAAAAATGGTCCGTCACTCTCTCACTTTTTAACATTTAATCCTTTCGGTTAACCGCGAACGAATTCCCTCACAAAATAATCACAAAATAATCTCCTTCCCAATATTTCACCCCCATTCGGTGGCTCACCGATCGACCAAATTAGGGCTTCGGAAGTGATGATGCTCTAAATGGATTATGGAATCATTGCAACAGAAGGTGGAGTCATGGATCAGAGACGGGCGGATGAACATCTTCAAGGTCACCTGGCCGCCGCAGTGGCAGTGGCCAATGGTGGTTCGGTGGCCTTGGACTCAAGGGAGGGAACAAAGGAAGCGTATTCAGGAAGAAGTTGTTCGGAGGAAGAAACAGTTACAGGATCTCTGTTTCGCCCTCAAGGCAGAGACTGTTTCTGATTTGCAGGAGATTTTGTGCTGCATGGTGCTCTCCGAGTGTGTTTATAAGGTTAATCCTTAATTTTTCTTATCCGTTTCCCCTAATTTATTTTCCAGCATTTCTTTTTGTTAGTTGAGAAAGGCGCTAAAATGCCACTTGTGTCGGACACTCGGACTAATTACTGTATTTCAGTTTCTTTCATTCTTTTTTTGGAATTTTGAAGGAGTGTTTTGTGTTCTTAATTCTTGGAGTTTAGTTTTAGCCCTCTTTTCAGATTTTTTTTAATAAATTTTTTATTTTACATTATGCATGTTTTAGTAATAGCATGCTGCGTTCTTTCACATGATCTCTCTTTGTAGGAAGTGAATTTTTGACGAATGACATAATGTGGTTGACAAAATGTTGTTTTGTCGAAATAGATTGAACTTGAGGACACGTGGCTAACTTAATTGATTTTACATTATTGGTTGGGCCAATAGTTGAATCATTTCGGAATGATCAAATATTCTCCGGATTCTACTTATTTTCTTGTTCAACTTAAAAGTAGCAATTTCTTAAGCTGCAAGTATTGCTTCAAGCAGAATAAGGTCATTTGATCATTGTTCTGCCTGGTTATTTTATATCCTTTGTCGGAATTGGATCACTGGTTTGGAAATTGAAAAAGAGAGACTAGTTTGGAGGTTGTTCCGTGTTGATTTTACCACATTTGAAGCCGTCTGTGATGACTTTTAGACTATCCTAAACTAAAATTATTCCCATGTTCTTTTTTTGTGCGCAGAGACCTGCTTCTGAGTTGGTCAGAGCAGCAAACATATTCAAGGCAGATTTTGGAGGTCAACTTATTTCTTTGGAGCGTGTTCAACCTTCAGCTGATCATGTTCCGCATAGGTTATTTGATAAATTACTGTTTTAATCTTATCTTTGCTGGTGATATTTAGTTGTCATGAGTTTCCTTTCGCAGAGAAGCTGTAGCACCTAAATGCATTCTTCTCACCTTATGATGATATCTTGTTGCTTCTCTTCCGGACTGCTGTACAATTTGTTTTGCACTGGTTATCTCCTTGAATGGTGTTTTTTTTGTTTTGTTCTTTTATGCTGGTTTAAGTTGGAAAAACATGAGGAAATAAGATTTTTGTTTTTTGGACTAACTGCTTTGGAAAGAAGTAAAATGACGAAAAAAGATTAATTCTTCTTTTTTGGTTGGTTTAATTGGTGACATCTGCTTGTTATAAACAATTGGTTCCTCCTTGTAGTTCTTAAGTGTTGAATCTCCGGAATTTTGACGTTTCTGTCAAACTTCATGAGGAACTTCTTACTGATATTGTCAAGTATCACTTATCTGTTTCTAATCTTTTCATGCCATCTACTACTTTGTAAGATCAGTTATGCCGTATCTTATTTTTATTTGAATGTAGCTTGCAAATTGCATCTTCTTAGTCACTAATCTTGTTTCTTGATAATTTTAAGATGTGGCTTGGATTTATTATTTTGTAACCTGGTCCTCTGCACTATCTTGTTGTAGGTATCTATTAGCAGAAGCTGGAGATACGTTATTTGCTTCCTTTGTTGGCACAAAGCAGTATAAGTAAGATTTGTAGTGCAAATTCTTGTTCAGTCAATTAGTTTTGCTTAATTTTATCTCCGAAAATGCTGTCTTTATTTTATCATGTTTCTTTTTCACCTCTCCTGTTACAAAGGGATGTCATGGCTGATGCAAATATATTTCAAGGTGCCATATTCCATGAAGATAAAGTGGAGGACACTTCTGGGACAGAATCTGCTGAGAGCAGCAGCCAATGCAGCAATGGGGAGAATAACACAAAATTTGTGGAATCCATTGCCAGGCTTCCAAAATCTGGACCTAAACCAGCCGCTCATCGGGTATTAATCCTTTACTTAGCATTTTTTTCTCTTACCAGTGACTCGAAAACACTATTCTTTCAAGATTGATGGCTTATCTTTCTAATGTGTATAGGGTTTCATGGCCCGGGCTAAAGGAATACCAGCATTGGAATTATATAGACTTGCTCAGAAAAAGAAAAGGAAACTTGTTTTATGTGGACATTCACTTGGAGGAGCTGTAAGTAATGCTGAAAACACTGCTTATGAAGTGAGTAATTAAGATACTATTTTCGATGGCCGAACTGATTCAGGAGCTCTTTTTCGCAGGTGGCTGCCTTAGCGACACTCGCTATTTTGAGGGTATTTGCTGCTTCATCAAAAGAACATGAAAGAGTTCAAGTGAAGTGTATCACGTTTTCTCAGCCTCCTGTCGGAAATGCGGCATTAAGAGAGTATGTTCGTAATCACTTAATCTTACTTAGTAGCAACGCAAATTACATTAACTATTGTAATTTGTTGCTTTCAGCTATGTAAATGTAAAAGGGTGGAAGAATTATTTCAAAACATACTGCATCCCAGAGGATCTGGTGCCGCGTATCCTGTCTCCTGCATATTTTCATCACTACAATAGCATGGAGTCTGCCCAGTCATCCGATGCCGGAACTTCACCATTGCCTTCAAAAACTGATGAGAGATTTGAAAAGCAGAAATCTGAGAAGGAAAAAGATAATGGAGGGGAGAAATTGGTCCTTGGTTTGGGACCTGTTCAGAGCTCTTTCTGGAGGCTTTCAAGACTTGTACCTCTAGAGAGTGTTAGAAAACAGTTGTTTTCGTATGGAGGAAGTAAATTGGGTCCTGCTGCAAACTCTATAGCTGTTGATTCAAGTACAACATCTTCAATCGATTCTATTGTTGGTTCTCCTCAATCGCTTGAAATCCAAGAGGATTCCGATGGAATTTCTCTCCGGCCATTGCCTGAGACTGATGATGAGACAACTACTGAAGTGCAAACTGGAAAATCATTGGGGAAAAGCACTACAAAGAACGGGAACAAGAGGGCATGGCAGAAAATACCTGCCTTGCCGTCTTATGTCCCTTTTGGCGAGGTATATGTTTAAGCTGTGCTCTTTCCACGGCCCTCCTTTGCTTAAAGAGATTTCTATGTTATATAATCGCTGGTTTGTGGAAAATGTAGCTTTGAGAAGTAAGAGGGGAGAGTGTTGTAGTCATTAAAATGTTTGATTTAAAGAAACACGAAGAAAAAGAGTTTATTGATTATGAATTCGTATAAAGTTTCCTTTCATATGCTGCTGTTGTTTATGTACTCATTGAATGATTATCATAACAGCTATACCTATTGGGGAATTCATCTGTGGAAGCACTATCTAGCTCAGAGTACTCGAAGTTGACTTCAGTATGTCCTTCATTTCCTTGTTCTTTTTGGGCTTAGCAGCTCGTACTTTGATACGTTCGATTATTATTTATCTCACCTTTGGATATTTTCTTTACCTTGATCTTGGCTGCTATCAATTTCTTATGCTTTTGAAAGCTCTCATATTAGTTGCTTTCTTATGGGCAAGACATTTTCAGGTCAGATCGGTGATTGCTGAAGTGAAGGAAAGATTTCAGTCTCATTCAATGAGGTCATACAGATCGAGATTCCTCAGGTACTATTTACTTCTTTTGTACAGTTTACCTGTGTGTTCTACTCAAGTGCCAAAGGATACCTATATCTGGATATCTCATGATTTGGTCATCGTTTACCTAGTTTGATTCCCTGTCACTCCCCCATCCGGATTGGGGTTAAAATGTTCAGGTTGACCTGTAAGATCCACTGCTACGGTTCATATTCTCTTATCTTTCAGTTTGTGAATCAAATTTTAGGGAATACCCAAATTCGTATGTAATATGATCTATTGAAAAGTTATATCCCAAGTTGACAAGCTGGCTGTTCCATGAATTTTGCTGTTCATGCTATTATAATTCAAAATGATCACTGTTTCTCATTTTAGTTGTCATATGTAGAGTTAAAAAATTTGTAGTGTTATTAAGTCGCTGTTATTCAAGAAATTTTATTCTTACTTTATGTTTCAGTGGTGATTTCTGACCTTTGCACGTGATTTTCATTATTAATGTCAGTAAAATAGGGATTTTCATTGTTGTATTTACATTCATATTGAAATAAATTGGTTTTTTTGTTCCTTTTATGTTGGATGTTCTGATGCTCTTATATCTTTATTAGTGATGCACATTAGTGATGTTATGAACACTGACTGCTTTTATATTCTTAGTGATGTTATGTTTCTGAGCAGTGATTCCTCATGCTCTTGCAGAATATATGAACTCTGCATGAATGACAATGAGCCATCCTTTTTTGGGCTGGAACAGGTCCAGCAATTTCCCCATTTACAGAAGTGGTTAGGTGTTTCCACTGCCGATACTATTCAGTTGGGGCATATTGTTGAAACTCCAGTTGTTCATGCAGCTACATCAATAGTTCCGCTTGGATGGAATGGCGTTCCTTGCGGGAAGAATGCAGACACATTGAAAGTGGACATATCTGGTCATGGGTTACACCTATGCACAATGATTAGAGCTCGAGTTGGTGGAAAATGGTATTTTGTTTTCTTTTTTTCTCTGTGCGTTCATACATGAAATTTGCGTATCAGCTGTTTTTTTATTTGGCTGAAGTTTATTGTTTTCTATAATCTATACGCAATAAAATATCCAAATGATCATTCCTCCAATTTTGCTTGCTTTATGTCAATTAGATTTCCATCCAGTACCCCTTTTCCTTCCTCCAAATGGAAATCTCTTTAAAATGTTTTCCCTTTCTAAAAAAGTTTCTCAACAGAAGGTGCAGACATAGCAGCATTTTCCAAGTTTTCAATTGTTTTATTCTGATAAAAATTCTTTTTTTCCCCTTTTATGTGATCATTGAACTTAAACCCTTCAAAAAAAAAAAAAAAAAAAAACTTAAACCTGGTCTCTCAACTGTTTTTGAGGTTTTAATGAGTTTTTTTTTTTATAATAATCCTGATTATCTTTGTTTTGGGTTTTACAGAACTTTGAGGCTTAGCTCTCTGTTTTGTTCTCAATATCCACTAATATTTCAGATAATGACAATCTTTTATGTTTATTGTTATCTTCCTATTCCACCACTATTTACAGCTACAAAAACAAGTTCACTTGAAAAATGTGGATTTGGTGAAACTGATTTTTTAACCATTTTTTGGCTGTTTTTCCGGCTCCATGGCTCAATTCTCATTTCTAGCTGATTTGTTCATGTGGACTCTGGTGATGAGATCTTGTTCTGTCATCTTGTGGCCTTTGCAGCTCCTTGGGCAATCAGACCCTACCGTAGTTCGTTTTACAATTTATAGTTGGCTAAATGTCCTTTTTGATTTTTTGCTGCAGTATAAGTTGTGAAGTTGAATTTCTAACACCCCCCCCCCCCCCCCCCCCCCCTCTGCGAGTGCATTTGGGAAAAGATATTCTTTTTCCATCTTTCGTTCTTTTTCTGGTACCAATGTGTGTGTTTGTGTTATCAAACGTATTTAGGTGCTCAACAATAGTAGAAGCATTTCCTTCACCACCAAGCTTTGCTCAGAACCATGGATTACAACCAGAGATACAGAAGATGAGGATAATTGTTGGTGGTCCTCTGAGGAATCCACCAAAGCATCAGATAGAGGAGACTATAACGCCTGTGTTTCCTTCTCTTGCCTCAACTTCCACCAGTCTTAAGATGAATCAAAATGTTTCAACTCTTGATGAAGGGAAGTTTGTCTGTCCTGATGACTTAAGTGATTTTATGATACTTTGCACGACGGATTTTTCAACGGTTTCCAAGCCGGTTTATACTAGAACCCGCAGGGTTAGACTAGTTGGCCTTGAGGTACTCTTTGAATAATAGACTTGGCCAGTATTTGTGTTTATGTCATCTACTTAAGTTTGGAATTGAGTTTCTTCTATCTTTGGTTCAGGGGGCTGGTAAAACCTCTCTCCTTAAAGCAATTTTAGAACAAGAGAGAACAACTAGTAGAATTAGCAGTGATGATTTGCATTTGGATGTTGATGTTCAAGAAGGCATTGCTGGTGGCTTGTGCTATTCAGATTCATCAGCAGTGAATTTGCAGGTTTGTTTTTGAGTACCTTTACTTTTTCACTATTGACAAATTGACCCTGCATTTTGTTCCACCAGCTTTGCTGTGCTGGGTTTGAAGAATTTTTATTTGCGGTTCTTGACTCTTGAGGTTGTCGTTTCTGTTTAATGGTGCAGAATTTAAACTGGGAGGCATCTCATTTCAGGGATGAACTCTGGAAGGGAATTCGGGATCTAAGTAAGAAAACTGATTTAGTTGTTCTTGTGCACAACCTGTCCCACAGAGTACCGCGCTATAGACTTCCAGACTCATTAAGTGAACAACCTGCTCTTACACTTCTTTTGGATGAGGCCAAATCTCTTGGGATACCTTGGATACTTGGTATAACAAATAAATTCTCGGTGAGTGCACATCAACAGAGAGCAGCTATAGATGCAGTGCTGAAGGCATATCAGGCATCTCCAAGCACATCCTCTGTCATTAATTCATGTCCATACATTACGTCTACTGGTGCTTCTGTGTCTTGGGAATCTGACGACAATGACTCTAATAAGAAGGAAGGATCAAAAAATCTTTTTTTCGCGCCTATCAATTTTTCTTGGAGACCTTTCGAGAAGAAACCTGCCATTCTCCCAGTTGAGGGTGTTGCTGCCTTTTGTCAACTCATTCATGAAGTGCTCCGGAAACACGAGGAAGCTGCTTTTCAGGTAGACATATCTTACTCTCTTGATTTTTTTGTTGTTGAAGCTTAAAGGCTTGGTTGATTATTGCTTTCTGTTAAGTGTTCTTCTTGTTTCCGCCTATCTGTTTTAATTACCTTGGGGGTGAAAGGAGCATTGATCATTCTCCATCTGTTTCTTTTTTATGCTCTGAACTCACCAGGAACTTGCACGAGACAGGCTTTTTGTGGAGTTGGCTCGTGCTCGTGCAAGTTTAGCCCGCTCGAATCAAGATGCTCAGGCCAAGGCAAGCTCTTTGACATCCGCAGCTGTTGGTGCTTCACTTGGAGCTGGTCTAGGCATTGTGTTGGCGGTTGTAATGGGGGCAGGATCAGCATTGAGGAAACCGTAGGATGAATATTCTCGGCACTTAGTGTCGCCTATGCAAAGGTTTTGCAGGTGTATAGATTTGGATTTTCTGTTTAGAGACCCCATCATTGTTTGTGTATAGAGCAAAGTCAGGTTGGCAAGAGTCATTTGCTCCTATTGTCGACTTTATATTATCCATCGAATTCAAATTTTTTTTTTTTTTTCTCTTCACCCGTTGGTGTTTATAAATTATAGCACATTGTGGAAAAAGGCATGCTTTTCCCATAAAACTATCAAAAAGTTATGGTTCTAGGGGCCTAGCCTGTTGAAAGGGATTCTTCGCAAGAGTGAAATGGGTCAGACCTGATAAGCCAGGAAGGCTAGATCAGGCGATTGTGCTCAACATCGGGTCCGACCTGATAAGCCAGAAAGGCCGGATCAAAGGTCACCCACGAATTAGTGAAAGGATCCTACGAAAGCATAGCCAAAGCTAAATCCGTACACAATAATACAGCGCGTTTTGAACGACTGTATAGACCCATTAACCTAGGATTTGTACAAGTCCAAGCACACTGAAGAGAAGTAGGCCTAACATCAGGCCAGGATTTAAGTACCACCACTTTAATACCCTCACTCGAGTTACAGGCCTACGTTACCAAGCCCGGTGACCACGGTTGCCAACTTCCTAACTTATGAATAAGTTCATAAGTATCACATTCGCCGATGTGGGATTCCCAGACACAAAGCAAACTAGTAGTTTTATTAGTCATGTTCTGCAAGTTGATACTTACATCACTTAGCCAAGATAAACAATCCTCAGCTTCCACACTTCATTCAGATGAAGAAAAATATTGCATCTGAGACTAAGAGTTTACATTCAATATTAGGTATAGAAATTTCCGCATCATAGTAATAATACTGTGCCAATTACAAAGACAGCAATTTCGTTTTTATCTCTCAACTCTGACTCTGCTCGTGTGCAATTCAACAAAACCTAGGAATCTGCTATAACCAAAAGCTATAATGGAATAATAGCTACTGCATAAACAAAGGTCTTTATGTTCCATTTTCAGTAGACCACTCCTGGCAGTTGTATAAAAAGATCTCCAATGAGTATTCCCCAAAAAGGGAAGAACAACTTTGTGTTGTATAGATGTTTGACAAATCATCTGGAACAGCACGAGTAACTGTTATTCTTCTTGGATAAGTCGATCCCGTTTGCCAGGCTGACACGGTTTACGGACAATTCAGCTTTGTAGGAGTCTGAATTGAGCGTTTTCCTGCTAATATTATTGTATATCTCTCGAATAACAATTTCGAAAGCTGTTTTCACGTTGGTGGAATTCAGTGCAGATGTCTCCATGAAGAATAAACCCTCTTCTTCCGCAAGACTCTTTCCTTCCTCCACGCTCACATCTCTAATGTCTTCCAAGTCACACTTGTTTCCAACCAGCATTCTCGCGACCGTAGTATCACAATGAGCTGCAGAATGATTCCAACACAAAAGCCACAAAGAAGTTAACTTTCTGAAAGTAGTACCAACACAAAAGCCACAAAATAGTTCACTTTCTGAAACAAGTACAGTAACTGATTACTGAATTTGAGGAAACGAAGAATAACATCTACAAGACCTAGAAAAGATAACCTACAATGGCAAATAGGTGGACTGGCAAAAAGTTTTTACATCTATTCAGTGCTGTCTTTGTGACAAAACTCCAGACTCCCAATTTCTTAGGAGTTCTGCAGATTCAGCCCTACTATTTCTCATAGCCAGTCGAAGATCTTAGTCAAGTGATATATTTACGAGCATTTTGGTCTCCCTTACTCCATCAGCTTTGGGACCTACTCTCTTTTATAGGCGGGGCATACAAATGACAAATTTGTTCAAAATGAAAATCCAGTGACTGAAAATTAAGAATATCTTACATCATCTATATCCACACTCTTTGATTTGAGTTGTGACGCCAATGCAAGGAAACCTCAGTTCTCAAAGGTGCTGAAAATAACACAAAAATACAAAGAAACAAAAGCAATACTTCCAAATGTCCTCAACTTCTGAAGAACCTAACGAAAGCGCACTGATGGCCAACAGACTAACCGACACTTGTGAACAAAATCACAATTTTGGCAAACTAATAAAGAAAAGCAGCAACTTGATTGAACACTCCTTAATCTATATGAAACTTAAGAAAAGCAAAGGAATGTGAATGCAAAAAACAGAACAAACCCAACAACAGAGAAGCACAGAGCGAGATGGATTCCACCAATTAAAGATGCAAACGATCTCAGATTAACCACAAGTACTGACCAAAGAAGCAAACTCATAAAGATTAAACCTTTAATCAGAAAACATACTGTTTAGCTCCTCGAGCCATCTTTTGATGCTCTCAAAAGTTGTTTTCCTGCTAATGTCATACACAATGAGAGCCCCAACAGCACCTCTGTAATAAGCAGAGGTAACAGCCCTGAATCTTTCCTGGCCAGCAGTATCCCAAACCTGGGCTTTAATCTCTTTTCCATCAATTTCAACAACTTGGGTCTGAAACTCAACTCCAATAGTGGCCTTGGAGTTATGGTCGAACTCATCTCTAGCAAAACGGGAGAGCAAGTTAGATTTACCAACTGCAGAATCCCCAATTACCACAATCTTGAAGAGATACTCCTCTCCTTCTTCTTCAGCCATTTTTTCTCTGCTTTGTCGGCTAAATGTGAAATGGGTTTTTGGATTTGGGCTGAACGGAGAGTAAAGTAAAGTGGTGGCGAGGGTTTTGAGAGATTTGAGAAATGGGGAGGAAATAAAGGCAGGATTTTTATAAGTTTTAAACTTAACATTTATTACAACAAAACAGGAGTAATGCTGTGTGTGTGTGTGTGTGTGACTGTGAGAGCTTTGCAGGGGAGTGAAGTTAGGAGGGAGGAAAGGCGTAATTCACGGATAAAGACATGCTGCATTAAAATATGTGAAAAGGGAACCAACACATTCACATTTGCAAATTGTTCGTAGGAAAATATTTCGGGACATTCTTTTTGGGCCAAATATATTCTTCCAATTTTTAACTATTTTATTCGTTAATAATAATGGCAAATGGGGTAAAAAGGTGGGAATAATTGGCCTTTGGCGTTTAAACTGGAGTCAAAATGAAATTTCTATCGTCACAACCTTTCCTTGCATAAAAGATCTCTGTTCAAGTGTAAAATAAGACATCTTTTTTTTTTTAATATTTTTTTTGATAAACAAAATAAGGCATCTTTTCTTTAAAGGAAGGCAACGGATGGGGTCAAATGATCTGGATCCGAGTCAATAACGAAATGTAGACTGTAGAGTAGCTTGTTAAAATAAAGGGTCGAACTATTGAACGCCCTTATTTTTTCATTTGAGCGCCCGCGAAAGATCAACACACCCCTGAAAATGGAGGTATGTTTTTTTTTTTCGGGAAAATGGGGGGTTGGCGAGGGAGAAACGCGCCAGCCGTTAACGGCTGGCGCTGAAGAAACACGCCATCCCCAAACAATAAGCTCGCCTCTCCTTACAGGGGAGGCGAGGCAAGCCTTCGCCAATGGCGAAGGCGGTGGCGCCATATTCGGCGCCACCTCTATCATGGTTGGCGAGCAAATGCTCGCTAACCGCCAGAGTGGCGCCAAACGGCGCCAACCAATTTTTTTTTTTAAATTTTTAATATATTTAATATTTATTAGTTTAAAAATTATTATTATTAGTTTAATAAATTTAATTAATTCATGTATTTAGTTTATTTGAGTATTTGTTTTGTAGTTTAATATATGTTTAGAAAATTAGGGTTTATGTTAGATATTTAGAGAATGTTTTTAATTACGTATACTTGTTATATGTTAATTACGTTGTATGCTCGTAAGAAATACTTTGTTTCTTGTTAAATGGGTATTTAGGTTGTATGTTAATGCGTATAGTTGTTAGGGATTAGAATATTTGTTAAAATAATGAGTTTTGATTAATAATATTTTTAATTAGTTATTAGTATATATTAATTATCTCTAAAGTAAAAGATCATTATATCGGATTCTATAACAATGTTTACTCATATGAAATTAATTGTGGTTTAACAATGTTAGAGTTAACTTAAGTTATGATATAATTTGTTTTTAATGTATGTGTGCGTAATAGTTTTGATCGGGGATGGAATCGATTATAGTGCGGCTTTTGCTACGCATTTGAGACTTTCTCAACGAACACGGAAGCTATTGAATATGCGAAGGGTATTGCGAACATCTACAATATGGTGTTAAGTATATCCTCGCATAAGGGTAATAGTACTATACTCCTTTGTCATAAAGGGGGGCGGTACCAAGGTGAACAGGTGGATGAAGACGTGCAGGCCCGAGCTAATACAAAGACACAGATGACCGGATGCCAGTTTCGTATTACTACTTACAAGATGTATGATAGGTGGGCAATCCGTGTATATCCAGGTCCGTGGGAATGCACAACCATTCATTGAAAGATCCACCTCGAGTCGAGGCCATTGAGTATCAAGTAAAAGAGCTTATTAAAGAGTACTCCAAATCTGGGACTAAGGCGAGTCCACATTTTACGGGCGATATGGACACAATTTCCGATGAAAATGTAACCGCTAAACAAGTCTACAACTACAGAAATTTTTGCGTAAGGCGGGGTTTCCAATTCTAGATGACTTGTCTGCCATGGACGTAGTGGGAAAGGTGTTAGAGGTCGCAGAACAAAGACAAATACATCATCTTCACGGAGTGCGATGAAGAGACACAGAGGTTATCCCACGTCTTTTTCGCACATCCGGATTTTTGTTGTTATTGCGGACGTATCCTTGGGTTGTTTGTGTAGATTCCACATACAACACAAACAAATATAAACTGCCTCTTGTGGAGTTTGTTGGAATGACCCCTTGCAATCAGACATTCCTCATAGCATATGCCATTCTGAGTGATGAGACAGGGGAAAGCTACCATTGGGCGTTGTGGCAGCTCCGTAACTTGTATGGCGAAGATATGCATCCGAGTGTCATCGTGATGATCGCGAACTCTGGATGATGAGGCCTCTTGATGATGTATTTCCATCTTCACATCACTTATTGTGTACGTGGCATGTTTACGGGGATGTTGAAAGAAATGTGAAAAGAATTTTTAATGGAAATGCTCATACAAAAAAAGTTTCGCGTATAATGCCTTCAAAGCGTGATCGAAGTGAAACCGAGACGCATACGAAGAAAAGTGCGGTTTCGGAGCATAATTAGATCCAATTTCAGGCCGTTATACGGTATGTTAGGAACACATGGTTAGTGGTGGCGCACAAGTTTGTGCGTGCATGGACCAACACTTATTTGCATTTTGGCAACACCACTACCTGTAGAGTGGAGAGCGCACACAAGTTGTTAAAGGAATGGCTCGTCATTCCAAATGCTTCTTTTGAAACGGTGTGGCACAGGGTTCACATGTTACTCGGAGACACGACTTACGCAAATAAGGTACAGCCTGTTGATCCCTTTTTAGTTAATTTGTGTGTTTAGGTTGTTTAATTAATTTTTTGAATTCTGTACAGGAGAAATTGCAAGAATCAAGGCGAGAAAATAGGAGGCAACACAACAAGTACCCTTTCTACCAATTAAGATGCAATGTTTCACACCACCGCTTGGATCTTTTGAAAAATGAATTAGAAAGGATGCAACAACTCGGAGATGATGTGTATTGGGAATGCAATCATTACAGAAACAAACTCATTCCATCCCTTGTGCATGTATACTTAAGCGTGTAATGGAGGCCAACGATATTTTAACTCCAAAATACTTACACCAATTTTGGAGCACACTTGACATCGGTGAGGTTACGAGAGAAGGATGGTTCGGATGATGTTCCTCCTCACGCATTGTTGTTCAGCCGATTAGTGGAAGAATTGAACGCTGCCGATGAGCCTATACAGCGCGAGATCACCAGATTGATGTACAACAAACTCCATCCGGGCCAAGAAGGATTAAATGAACCGCGGGTTGGAAAGAGAGGCAAGGGCGAGATCAAGAAGAGGGCATCTCTAAAAAAGGCAAGACAAACCGAATGTGTGGGCATACAGGACGGCAATCGTGGTGGCACGAATACCAGCGGTTCCAGAAATCGGGACGAACACCCATAGTTCCAGAGAGGGCATACGTCGGGAGTCAAGATCGAACAGAGGTCCGATATTACTTTCTCTTTTTAAATGTGTGATAAATTATTTTACTTTGTTACTTACCCATGCTACAACAGGTCCATGGACTGGGCAAGGTGAGACGAACAACAGCAGTTCCAGTAGAGGCAACAGGTCGGGTTCCGAACCACATGTCGGAGGTAAGTTTATAATTTATATTGTAATACATAATTCAGACTTAATTACTAATACATAATTCAGAAATAATGATATTATTTTACGTGGTTAAAGATGTTATGCAGACAGATTTTTTCCAGTTTAGCCACAAGAATAGGATTCCGCAGGTACTCCACAATCATGTTCAGTCATATCTTGATGTCGAGCCTGACGACAATTGTGGTTTCCGTGTCTTTGCGAGTTGCATGTTGGGCGGGCAGAATAATCACATTTTGTGCAGACAGATATGTTATGATGAGGTTATAAATAACCCCGCCTATATGGGAACATTTACGGGTATGCAACCAGTTTAATGTTGGTGAGCAATTGTCTTACTGTTATTTTTTTAAAAAAACTTTCATACCCGTGTCTTTGTGTAGGTGGGACAGATGGGCTGAGAGCCTAGAGCGTATACGGTGGACAGGCACCGCATTAGGTCACTGGATGTCGACAGATGACTTTTATCCCCTTGCTACATATTTCAATGCAGTTGTGTACTACCTCAGTACCCGCGGTGCTGAAAATCTAAACGGCTCATGTTGGACTGTGCTACCACTGAGCGCACGAGGCGGGGCAACAAGACCTGAGTTCCAGATAGTTATTTGCCACCTCAATCCTTACCAACACTTCATTCGACTCAATCTACAGGGTGATTTCCCGATTCCCCCCATTCACCTCAGTTGGAGGCATGATCGTGATAGTAGTGTTATTGGTTGGGATGAACCTTTTGAGTCCAGACTACAGCTATGGCGAACTTTGGTACCTCCGATAAGACCCACACAGGCATTTGAAGATCTGGGGTGATCTTTTGTGTATATATATATATATATATTTTTTTTTTTTGGAAATTGAAGCACAGATGGTGACGTAAATTAAAATTTAAATTGCAAACAAACATAAGTGCATATTGTTCATAAGTACGAATCATTGCATAATTGTACGTAATCATCATAAGTAGAATGTCATGGGGCTCGACTGCACGGAAGATGACATCATCCAGCGAGTATCCCACTTCTCACCTACACCCACATCGAGCTTCTTCAAATCATCGATGCAACCTCGAGTCAACTTCTCCATCTCACGCATCCACTACAAATGTTAAATCAAACCAAATTAATCCCTTAATGATAGTACATGTATTATTAAACAATGGGTAATTTTGTTGAGTTGAACTTACGTATGTGGTGCGGTTCTTCCCAGGATGCGTGATGTAGGCCGTGCGGACTCCGGCAGAAAAATGGATGTGAATGGCTCTGTGCAGTCGAGGTAATCTACAGTGCTGTCCTACCTCGGTGGACGATACGGCACACAATGACCGAGGCCGATGCACTCCGACTCCGAAATCTTACCCAACAGCTTACATGTCTCGGCACTAGGACGCTCAACAAAATACTTGTGCGCATTTCTCCCGCGAAACCGAGTAACCGGTGTGAGCGGCGCACGAGGTATGTACGCACATAACCGAGCCGGCGTAGCACTCTCTCCGGCATGTATGGCTCCCGGAAGTCGTGGTACATAATCCACCCACCGAAGATGGTCCTGGGATGTCTTTGCACTGATTGCGACCAAATGGCTCCCATTCGACTCGCAAACGTTAGCAACATTTATTATAGTGTAAAAATAAATACCCCTTACGTAATATACGAAAATGAAATATAAAGTGTACCTCTTGCTCGGTCATCGCGTCGAGCTGCGTACGAATCTGCTGAGACGACTATGAATAGGCCTCGGCCCCTTATAGCTAACAGGGGTCCAGTCTCGGGCTCTGGGCCAACCAACAACACCTCGACGTCCTCGCCTCTTGGAGGGCTGGAAGCATGGAAAATACTCATATATCCATGCCTGGAGAAGGGTCATACAACCAGCCATCGTGGTACACCCCGCTCGACTAGCAATACCAAGCTGACGGTAGAGGAATGCTAGTGTACCGGATCCCCAGGAGTACTCTCCAATATTGTCAATACCTCCGTGCAGCTCGGTCATAAGCGAAGCACCGATCCCGCCCCACTCCCGTCAAGGAAGAGTGTCGAGGCTAACAAGATCCACACCCAAGCTTGCACTGAACAATGGGAGGACCCTACGACAACACTCCTCAATCAATATGTCGCTCACACCTCCGTGGCTCCATGCACGCTTTAACTCAGCCAACGACATCTCAAGCAATCCTGCGACCTGCATCTTCAAAATCTCACCTTCCGCATGTTGGATCAACAAGTCACCATCAAGGGGAATCGCCAAAATGTGTGCCACATCATGCATCATAATGGTCATCTCCCCAAACGGCAAGTGGAAAGAGTTTGTGTCGGGCTGCCACCTCTCTATGAAGGCAGAAACAAGCGCAAGGTCGATGTCATCATACATGGTATCAATGAGATGATACAAACCGGTATGCTGAATCTGCAACTGTGCGTTCTCCGGCAACCTCGCATACCATCCATGCAATCTAGACAAACTCTTCTTCGCTGGCTTAATGGTAAGGTAATCTCATGGTTCTCCATTCCACAACTGATAAGCAGTGTGTCCAAGAAAACTAGGAATCATTGACCCATCACATGGCCCGCCAGGTACGTCGTCTGTCACAACCCAATCATCAATTTCTTCGGTAGAAACCTTAGACCGTCTGTTAGTACCTGAAACCCGAATAACGAATAGTGTATAAATACTTTATCGAATGCAATTAAGAAATTGACCAAACAGTAATGAATGCTTAAATTATTACAAATACGTACCTGATGACGATGCATGCTGAAGAGTAGTACTCTGACCTCGCCCAAGAGTAGTACTCTGACCTCGCCCAAGAGTACTCTGTAGACCGGGACGAACACTGGAACCACCAGGAGTGTAAGCTGAATTCAGGGCCGATAATCCAACAAGGGTCTTCCCCCCCCGGGTAGGGTGAACTAGAGTCTGATCAACAGTACGACCAATGGGGTTCAGTACTGAGGTATCTCCAATCCGTATATCCCTCCTCTCATACGAGGAAAACGAGGATGTGTCATCCTCCTCAGCCACATCGTCCCCCCCACTCTCATAACTATCCTCTGCTGAATCCTCTCCCTCAAAATCATCATCATCATCGTCTACGTTGGCTGACTCACCAACTGGGCCAAACGTAGGATGTACATTTTTCACTTTCTTTAACTTTTTTTCTTTTTCTGCTCGATGTTCGGCATACAGATTGCGCGTAACTGCATGCCGATGCCCAGATCCCTGAAGAGGCGATATCCCATCCTACAACAGTTTCAAATTTTACACGTAACTTAGATTAATTAGTTTAATACAATTTTATATTATTCAAATATGTAATTATAATATTATCTACTCTACATCTAAAGTGTTCAATTTATTAATAATATCTACATATTTATTTTTTCTTACAACTACATAAATATTTCTTATTAACCCTAATTATCTACTAACCTCCTGTATTTTTTTAATTATAACTTATTTATTTAATTTTCCTATACTAAATATTTAATTTTTTAGCCTAATTATATTAATTATACCGACTAATCCAATAAATATATTTTCTATAATTATATTAATTATAATAACTTTCATAATAATCCAATTTAATTTACAAACCGTTAAACTCCCTAAAAATATAATTAAATTCCTAAAACTATAAAAGTATTATAACTATTCTATTTACTGAAGATTAAACCTATACTAAATTAAAACTACAATTGAATTCCAAAATAAATTAGACTAATAAAAATAACTAATTAATTTCACTAATAACAAATAATTAAACTAAATTTCATAAGACAAACATTTACTAATAGTAACAATTAAATAATAATTAAATAATTAAATAATTAAATATAAATATAAATATAAATTAAGTAACAAAAAAAAAAAAAAAAACCGGCCAGCGCCGGTTTTTCTCGCCAGGCTCAACCGGCCTGGCGAGAATATTCTTCGCCACCCCATCTTCCGGTGGCGAAGAAACCGGCGCCTCAACTGCCCCGGCCGGCGAGGGAGAACCGCGCCGGGGCAAACAGAGCTGGCGCCGAGATCTGCGCTAGCTCTGTAAGGGGTGGCGAAGATTTTGCGCCACCCTCACAGAGTGGCGCAGATCGTGCGCCCGCCTCTGCTTGCCCCGGCGCGTTCTCTCTCGCCGCCGGCAAGTGGAGTTTTTTTTTTTTTTTCCAAAATAAACTTTAAAACAATTCAAATTCAAATTTACGTACCTTTAGTTTGCGTAGCTCATTTCGTAGCCGTTTAATTCGATCCCCCATTAAATTAAAGATTTTTAGGTATTTAGATTGAGAGAATTTGAAATGAAAGATTGATTTAGGAATTGAAAGAATGAAATTGAAACTCTTTATTTATAAATTCATGTAAAGGGCAAAATGGTCATTTGGTATTTATTTAGGGCGTTGAAGGGAGATTTTTAGGGCGTTTAACAGCCTGCCAGAAAATAAAAGTGAACTTTCTCGTCACACCTTAAAAAATCGTAAAAATAATACAAACAATAAATTTTGACTTCTGTGATTTTTCTCATGGGTTTTGCTAAATATACTAACAACACAACGCAGGAAAAAAAATTACATATAATACTCCCTCCGTCTCATAATTATTGTCCAGTTTGAGTTTTCATTTCTAGTTCAAATTGTACTAAAAATGAAATCTCAAACTGGACAATAATTTTAAGACAGAGGGAGTAATATTTATAATGTACTACCAAAACTTGAGGGAAAATTTAAAAGACATCATTTGAAAATATATATATATATATATATATATATATATATATATAAAACTTAATGGCTGAATTTTTTTTATAAATTTTTGGACCACATCTACTTCTAGGTCGCATCCTCCAAACTGAGGATAAAATGAAGTTTCCCGTATCATGTTTGGAGTTTGCAACCTACATATTGTTCATGAAATATTCAAGTGATCATTTATTCTACCACCATCACAAGATAAAGAAAAATGATATAAAACAATAGATTTGCTTAACGGCTTTTTTTTTTTTAACAAGATGAAGAACTTGATGCGAATAATTTTTACAAAAAGTAAAAACTTTGAAATTGATTCTCAAACATCAAATACTTACAAAACAATAATACCAGAAACACTTATGGCAAAAAAACAAGAAAAGGATTTTGTTCTTTGTCGACTCTATCGTCGGCTTATCTAAAGAGATGAAAAAGTCGACGCAGAGAAATTTCCGAAAAAGCAAACATTTTGTGAGTTTTAATTAATTACTAAATAATAATAAAATAAAAATTATTATGAAAATGATGCAAAAACAATTGATATCCCCCTCCCCCAATTTAGTTGACTTTCTTGTCATTTTTCAAAGTAGATCAACAAGTAGACACGAACGATTTGAATAAGTAGTTTGTGACTTTTTGGAATTCGTCGATTTTCTCATCAATTTTGTTAGAGAGACGAGAAAGTCGACACACAATTTGCAGAAAATAAAAGAAATGAATACTACTTGTTGTAGGCCATGTTAATACTACTTGTTATAGCACTATCATTTAGATAGCCTTCACCAAAATCATTAGTATCTTTTGGATTCAAGCATGTGCGAATTAGGAAGGCATTCAAGTGTGAAGAAGAAGCATAACAACCTCCTTAGTTCTCCCATCCCCACCCCACATGGCGGGCATATGGTCTTAACTTTCCAGTGATGATGATTGATGATCTTCAACCCGGATCATTTCCCTAACTCAAAGTTAGCCCACCCATTCCACCATTTTTTTTCAGCAAAAAAACCAGCTCATGCACCAGCTTTCCTGCGAGCAACAACAGCAATATAACCTGCCTTGATTGGTGCCACTGACCTTCCAGACCCACACTACAGCACAGCAAACATATCAGTACCCCCCGCGAAAATGTATTATATCAACAGATTAAGAACTAAGGCAGGTGCCAGTTATGGAGGAAAACACCACTTGAAACAAAAGGGAATAAGAATGTATACCTTCTCACACCGAAGGAAGAAAATCCTTCCATCCTTTGAAAGGGTTGTATCTGGATTTTTGTAGCCATTACAGGTGACATATCCATCTGCATACAGACAATATCATCAACAAGTTCTTGGAAGTTTGGAAACCGGAAGGTAAACAAGTTCTCAAGTAAAAGCCACAGGATAAACCAAGGAAACAAGAATGATTTTACAACATCCACCAAGCTAACGATAAACAAATCAATCACTATTTATAGGTTCCACACTAGCAATTAATGACACTAACAAAAAACAACAAATTTCAGGATATCACCGAACAAATGCTGATTATTCGTAAAGCATTAGAATATGCCAATTTATTATAAGAACTTACTGACGTATCGACACAGAATACTCTCCAAGTCTTTTGGTGCAAATCTTCCTTTAAACACTAGCCGTTGTTGACCATCAAGGGACACACTTGTTCCCATTTCAGCCAAAAAAAAAAAACACATGACATGCGCCGGCTGCCTAAGCATCCTATAAGACGTCAATAAATGGGGAAAAGAATTAGCAAATGTCATAATATATCCTGTGTTGGAAGAACCCTTGAAACTAAACAAAGGGAAAATTAATAGAACTATCAGACCACACAAATCTTAAAGAGAAATAGAAGCTAAACCAGACTTATATATAACAGTTCCGAGACCAAGATATCATGGAACTCAATTGCATTGGAAGGCAAAGACGCGATATATGCAAACAAAATATGATTACAAGCAATCAGATTGAAGCAACTTGCACACATATCTCAATTTGAATGTACTCCAAGCGACAAGAAAAAGAAGACAGCTGCAGAGGAAACGATACATAAGACTTCATATTGGACCACATGCAATACCAACTAGAAAATAGAACATACATATTGCAGAAGTCCATGAAATTGACAAATGTAGTTTTCTTAGTTCCTTCAGGAAGAACTTGAGGCCTCATGACTGTCCTGCACTTATCTCCTCATACTCATAATCACTTAGAGTCCCATCCCAAGGATATTGTTGCGAAACAATGCTTGGAAAACTATTACCACACGAGCACAAATCGGTAAATTCAAAAGCCCACTTGGAAACCTTACCAAAATGAATGGAAGAAAAAACGAAAAGGACAAAAAAAAAAGAAAAAAGACCCATAATAATAAATCTCTAAATCTACGAAATACAAATAGAACGGGAATCTCATTCCTGGGGCGGATGAATTTACCTGAAAATCAGATGGTGAAAGCTCCTTCACTGGCTCTGTTGTCTTTGATTGGTGACTCTCTGTAATTTGCCGCTGATGTGATGATGTCTTTCTGAATGCGATGAAGTATATATATGATCATTTATATATAGCTGCTGAAGCTGAACAATTAGGAAGCACCCTTAACCAGGAGTTTCGATTCAATCTCCTTATTCATCAGTTAAAATACGGCTTCGGTTAAGAAACTGGAGAACACTTTTTTCTTTGCTTGCCGTATACTCCATCAACTATTTGTTACCTGAGACGCTATATCATCTAGATTTACATAACCAATCTCGTTGTCATTTTACTGGAAACAAATACCAAGTTAATAAATTGAAACTTATTTTTTTAATACCATGAATTAATAACTGTTAAAAATGGTACAAAACCCCTTCGTCGGCTTCAGGAGTTACAAAAAGAAAAAAATGAAATTTTAGAGGCCGTCGACTTTTGCGTCGGGATAAATATCTCGACGACATAGTCGATGGGGGTGTTGATCTCTCTTTTTTTAATTTTTCGGATTTTTGAAGACGTGGTTTCACCGTTTCAAACAGCGACTTCAGCATTAAAGCTTCAAATGTCCTCGTTCGTCGACCTTGTCATCGATGTAATCAACTTGACGAAACAGTCGACGTCACAGTTTTATTTTAATTTAGTTATTTGTTGTTTGTTTTCTTCTCTTAACTAAATTTTTTCTTTACATTTTTTAAATTTCTCAACTATTATATTTAGTTTTTTTCATTAATTTTTAATTGTATCTATGACAAAAAAAAAAAAAACAAACTAGAGTTATCTTTTATTTACTTGTATATCAAAGTTTCTAAGTAGACCACGGCACATTTAGCGCCAAGAATTTTCAAAATTATACTATGTTTCAATATTTAGATTTTTTTTGTAACGGAATCTGAGATTGCATTTAGGGCCTGTTTGGTTGCTTGAAAAGTTGAGAAAAGTAAAGTGAACATTCCTGAGATTTTAATTCAGAAAAAAATTAATATTTTACTTTACTTTATCATTCTTAAGAATATGATTCTGGAACGAATTTAAATACTTTCCTATGTTTGGAAAATAGGCTTGAAAGTGAGTTTTTTTTAATCTTTTTTTGTCGTCTATAAACCTCCAACATGCCGGTTTTGAATTTCATTTCAAAATCTTGAAACTATCCATTCAAAATCTAACTACATGAACAACATTAAATATATGTTTGTAGGTGTATAATTATATAATTTAACAAAATTCATATAACTTTTAGCTAGATGAATCAAGTTAAAACTTTATTAAATATGATCGGCTTAAATTTTGACGTTAGATATATTTATCATAGCCATTTTAATATTATAAGTTATTTAATGAAACTTGATTTTCTTTTTTTAAAAAATTATAAATTTATTTATCTAACATTTATACATGAATGATCAATAATTCTTTTTTTTTCAAAAAAAAAATTTATATTGATAAATAGTCTAATTTTATGTGGCCAATCAAGTATTTTAATCATTAATAATTAATAATGTAAAAAGATCATTGTTTCTTTGCTAACTACTATTAGAAATATCATTACAAGAAAATAAGACTCATCAGTATAATTCATGTTGTAAACTAAATTAGACTAAGTTAATTTTTAAAGAATTTTCAAAGTCAATGTAAGCTCTTTTAAATTAAATCATTTAATTACTAAATAAATAATTTGTTAATTTTTTTCAAATTGAGAATTTTGATATATTAATATTATGGTAATTTTAAAATTAAAAAATAAAAATACATTTTTTAAATCAAAATTAATTTATAGATAATTTTATATTGGACAATATAAATTAATTATAGTGACTAATTTATCTGATCAAATAAGTGTCAATTTGAAAATAGAATATGAGTAAATTAAAAAATAAACGATTAGTATGAAAAAAAAATGGTATGAAGATTAGACAAAAAAAGATGTATAAAAGTTTAGAGTCCAAAGAAAAGTAAAAAGAATAACAGCTTTTAGGTAGGTAATCACAATCGTGTAATCTTGCACTTATTTTACTTGACTTTCTTGACTTTAGAAATCTTTTATACTTTCCTATAACTAAACAAACATTGGAATTTAATAATTAGGAAAATGATTACTTTCTTGAACAAAACAAACATGAAAATTTAAAAACAAGGAAAAAGATTACATTTTCACTAATTCCAAGACAACCAAACATGAGCGTAGTGTTTAGTCGATTTATAGCCGACTCCTTTGTCGGTTTTACATGGAGGAAGAAAACGTTGAACCCAACAAAAATTTAGAGAAAAAGAAAAAAAAGAAAAAAAATGTATGGCTTTGTCATGTTCCTCTTCTCGTAACATATTTCACCCACCAAGTGATGAATAATATGCAAAGCACATCAATGGCTTGTAACCAGCCAACATTGTAAAGGTAAATATTCCCCCATGAGGTGAACCTTCGAAGGAAAATTCTCTCAATTGGGACAGGTCTTTTTCTGCTTTTAGTCGCAGATAAGATTTGAAGAAGAAGGAATTATTGTACGTACTTTGACTGGCAAGTCAAAAAAAAAAAAAAAATACACGCTCCAATGACGCGTTTTCTTATTGAGTTCTGATCGATATAAACAGGGGCGACCGTTTGTCTTCTTTCCATCCATCAACGAAATGCAAGAATACTGAAACTAATTAGTATCAATTTTGACTCATTTAATCATCAATGGCTTCATTTCCCCTTGTTTTCTTGCTCTTATTCTGCTTCCGTATTGCAGAATCTGCATACATTGGAGAGATTATCACTTCGTTTTGTAATGAGAACTCCACCTTAGCAAGTGCTCAAATGTCAGCAAACATCGATGTGGTGTTGGCTCAATTAGACGCAAACACTGCTAAAAATGATGGGTTCAGCATTTCCACTTATGGCCAAGGTAAAGACACGGTTTATGGGTTGGGACAATGCAGAAAAGATGTAAATTCATCTGCTTGTTCCACCTGCATTCATAATGCAGCTGGTTATATTCGTCAGAGTTGCTATTACTCCGCTAATAGCACCGACGAAAGGATTTATTACGATAGTTGCCTTTTGAGGTATTCTGATCAGAAATTCTTGGGAATATTTGATCCATCTATCTATATCAACTTGCCCTATGGTGACAAGGCTCACAAGGTGAATAAAAACCCCGAATTCTTCCGGAAACAAGTCGGGATTCTGATGAACGACATCATTTCGCAAGCGATTGTGCCGGGTAATAAAGGGTTCTTCGGCAAAGGAAGCATTGCGATATCGGCATCTGAAACTGTTTATGGAGTGGTTCAGTGCACTCAGGACGTGTCAACCAGTACTTGTTCAACTTGTCTGAATACAGGACTTTCTAATTTTCCCAAACTCTGCAGGAAGCTGAAAACCACGGGATGTCGGATTCAATATGGCAGCTGCTTTCTGCGTTATGAAACCGATCCGTTTTAAAAGTGTTTTTTCTTGATTGATTTAGAAGAGCACATTTTTCGTTCTGAGAGAGAATGCTGTTACTACTTGTGATGTTGAAGAACACACAATGTTGGAAACTAAACTCATCAATGCGACTTTCTTAAGTATTGACTTTCGTTTTATCTGAGAATACTCTTCTGTTTGGAGGAGCGGAATAAATTTGCTTTCGACTTCAGAAAATTTGATGCACACCACTACATCTGTGGTTTTGAGTTTTTGACCCGCGCGCACGCTCAAAATCGTAGAGCTGCTTGAGGGCTGGAGGCAAATAAACTCTTTACTGCCTGATTCCAACCATTTTTGATAATCACCATATCATTTGAGGCTTACGATAAAGTCGCAATTTAAATGGCACAACCAAAATCGCCTCAAAAACAGATTTATTATTTCTTCACGGGGGCCGAAAAATCAAGGCATGAAATTCCAAATTGCCTATTAAAATCATCCTATAAGTCTGTTGGTGCTTCCAAATTGTGAACTGTATTCAACCAACTCGGGCGTCCATGTGCGATTTCGGGAACACATTTCAATTTTCAAGTTCCAACTCTCTGAAGAACAAGGCACAAATTCCAGTTTTCTTCTTTCTCTTAATTCCTGCCCTTTCCTTTCTGAAATCTCTTATCTTCTCCTCCGATTCAGTCGCCGGATCTCCGGTAGCTGACCCAAGAACCTTGCGAGTGTTTTTCATAATCGCCCAAAATAAGAGATCATAACCACTCCCGGAGTCCGGACCTACGACGCGCAAGAAAACTTGTCGGCGAAGAAGGTAAGTCATCTGGGGTTCTTCGTCGAACTAGGGTTTCCTTTTTCTTCTTTTATTTGGGTCGAACTCTTGCTGAATTATATAGTTTAACAATTGACTAACATATCTATGGTAATTGGATACTATTCGGAAAATCAGCTCTGTTTTTTCTTTTTTTTTTTTCTGATTTTGTTTGTTTTGCTCGGATTGAAGGTGAGAACGAACGATTGATACAATCTCGGATCGACCTTACTATGGGCGAAAAGGTGAAAATTTAGTATTCTCTTCTCTTCTCTAAACTAGATCTTGTTTTGCTGCTTCAATTTCCTTTTTGAATTTCCATTATATAAATCTTCGCGCAGATTTTTTCAGAATCGTCTGCCGGAGATGGTACTTTCTTCCGTGAACACTAAGTATACTTGAGTTAGAAGTGGTTTTACCTGCAATCTAAGAAAGAAAGAAGATTTAACTGTTGTAATTCATGTGGACATTGTATTTGTTATAGTGCTCGGAATTTGAACTCATGGAGGGGAGAAAACCTTCTGTTGCAGAAGCATCCAAGTTGCTCGCTGATTACCTGTCCCTTCATCCTGACAGCGATGATAGTTTCTCACTTGGAATACTGATCGCTGGGTGGGATGACGAATCGGTAAACATCAGAATTCTCTTTTCTTTTTGAGTTTCCCTATTACTCTTATTCAATTGACTCATGGTTTGTCTCTCTTGCGGTAGGGACCTGCCCTGTATAAAGTGAACAGTCAGGGAAAACTGCTTAAAGACTCGGTGGTTGCAACTGGATGTGGTTCACCTACCTGTGGTTATTTTGATTAGTATGTCTCTCCCTACTTTGAGTTTGTAAACATGGTCGTTGCCCTCGTTGCTTTAGTACTTAGGAATTGATGCTTGGCCTTCTTTATGCATAGACACTACATTTAAATTGTTCTAATTTCTGTTGGGTTCTAATTTTATTCAGATCGGGTTTCTTGTATTGCACATGATTTTACTCGATTCTTTAAGAACTTTTTTTTTTCCTGGTTTTCCTATAGTCCCATGTTCGATGTCAAGGGCGCATCTGGGAATAAAGCTTTGGATTTGGCCAAAAGAGCACTTTGTATTGCTTTGTATGACGTGCATGAAAGTTTGCATCACCGGTAAGTTTGTGATGTCCTCCCCCCCCCCGGCCACTTTCAATTTTACACGTTATGTATACTTGAAGATTGGCCGGATGGTCGATTCTGACATTTTACCTCTCTACATCCAATTTTTAATAGTTCACTTCGTTCAACTAATTCGGTTCCACAAAGTGGACTGCTGATTAGCGTGTTCTTTTTTCCTGTATGTAAGTCTTCCATGTTGGACGAAATGGGACTCAAGTGGCTGGTCACGAATGATGATGTAGAAAAATTGCAAAAGCAGTACTTCAGTGAAGTTGAGCGACATTGGGTAGGCCGGCGTAGACACAGCAATTTCGGGCTGAGATGGTTCAAATGGCTCGTAGTCGTAAATTTCACCGAATCTGTCAAGCGTAAGCCTCGAAGTATGGAAAGTGCTGTCTGATTATAAAAGCTGAAGAGTGATTCACGTTGTCCTATGCCTCCTTTTCTGGATCAGAGGGATTTCTAGATTGTCAGTTTTGTGTTTAATTCCCTTGGTGGTTTTCTTACTTTTGGTTATTGTATCTATACATCGATGGATTTATATTTGTGCTTTGGTTAGAGCTGTCCAGTCAGAGTGCTTTGGTTAGAATCGTATCTATAGACCAATCTATGTATTTATCTTTATGTTATGGTTATAGTTGTCCCGTAAAAACTCCAGAAGTGAATTTTCAGTGAAATGCTGAATTGTTGAAATTCAACTGATTCTGGCTATGGTTGGACAAGGTTTTAAAAAGTGTGGTGCGGCAAATAGTGAATTATATCCCAGACTTTGACTGAGGTTCCAATTTTATAATCAATGCACAGAAATAGTTTTACATTCAAAGGCTCCATAATTATCAGTTCAGTTGTTTTTGCCTTGAAAACAATAATCATGGTAAGTTCATTTTTGAATCTAGCGTTGCTTTAGCTGTTGCATATTTGATTCTATATTCCCCTACAAACTTTCTTTATCCTGTTGAAAATTTGATGCCCAACTTCGGTATTTTGATTTTTGACCAAGTTAATCACTATGTCCTTTGTAACAATCCATTTCCCCCTGTTGCATATGCTCAAAATCGTAGCGCTGCTTGAGATAAATAAACTCGTTACCACTTGATTCTAACAATTATTGATAATCACAATATCATGTGAGACTTACGAAAAAAATCAAAATTTAAATGGCACAACCAAAGTCATCAGTATGACTTATGCGCCCAAAAAAAAAAACAGATTATTTTCTTGATGGGGACAACAAATCAAGGAATGAAATTCCAAACTGCCTATCAAAATCATCCGATAAGTCTGTTGGTGCCTACAAATTGTGAATTCTATTCAAACCACTCGGGCGTCCATGTGCGATTTTGGAACACATTCAAGTTTGAACTCTGAAGAACAGGCACAACTTGCAAGTTCCAATCCCAGCCCCCCGACCCACATGGAAATATAGTGTCTGTAATTTGTAGACTTAAGTGATCACCAACTGTTCCTTTAACTGGTTTATTTGCCTTAATTTCAATTGTTTACTTTGTTTTTAATTTTTTCAAACAGAGACCTAGGGTGTAACCTACTAGACATAACCCTCGATTTACAATACAATGATCGTGCATAAAACTTATCCAAATACAGGTTTGCTTTAACCTATACTTCCGAGCAATTGAAGAGGAAAGAAAATGAGTACATTAATTCTTATAGCATTACCTTACACTAGAATCCTAATATAATTCCTAGAAAGATATGTGACATTGATCGCGATAAATATGCACCTTGGAGAATTAATTAGCCTAACATATCCAAATGGTGGATGGTTTCATTAATTGGTGTGTAATGTGTATAAGTGTGAAATCAAACAATATTCTCCCTCTTCAAAAGAAGACAGTTTTAACAAGTGGATATCCTCATGAGCTCGGCGTTCCCTCATGATCTAGAGTAACAGAATCAGTCACCTACTACGAAGATGTTTATACAAGATACTAACTAGGATTTCATTCTAGAAACTTAAGAAAGTTTAGTCTTCGGAAAAAAGCTGTCATGCGGAATTGAGAGCGATCCTATTAGCAATGAAAGCCGCCAAGGAGTTGGGAATCGCCAAGTTAATATGCGAGTCTGACTCACAAGAGGCTATTGATCTGATCCTAAAGATAAAGGATCGACCAGAGGTGCCCTTGGACCCAGAGCTAAGAGGGATCCATACTCTTTTGCACACTAATTGGGACGTATGTTTTGTACATACATTTAGAGATAACAACGCTTGTGCCGATGCCCTTGCTTAAGGCGGCACTCGAAATGGAGAGGGGCTTATATTCTTTTGATGTTCCCCAAGTAGTATTACTATTTTGCTAGAGAATGATTGTATAGGGTCATCAACTAGTTGTACTATGAGGCGTTAGCCTTCTGTTGATGTTGTTCACCAAAAAAAAAAGAAGAAAAAAGCTGTCATCTACATATAATTGTCTCTAAATGCAAAAGGATAAAAATGATTTTGTCAAACAGGAAAATGCTAAAATCGAACGTCTCTTTTCGAAGAAAAACACCACCTTGGACAAGCATTAGAGAAGGATGAATGATTAAGTCAACGCCTACCAAGCAGGCAAACATGATACTCAAGTCAACAAAATCTGCCACTTTCATCATCGTACACTAATTCATCATGAAAATATCTTACTGTATTAACTCTCTCCATATATCTCTCTACTCCCTATAAAAATAAAACCTGCATTGAGTTCTTCAATTCAAGATATTACCACAAAAATATGGCTTTCTATCACCACATTCTTCTCTTTCTCATCATCTTTAGCTTCACAGCTGACTCCCAAGAGCTCTGGAGTGAAAGCTGCAATGCCAATATCCCAGTAAAAAAAAACACTCCATTGGATTCAAACATCAACACTTTGATAACTCAACTCGTATCAGGCACAACCAAAAATGGCTACATCGCCACCTCCTACGGTGCATCAAACAACCAAGTTTACGGTCTCGCGCAATGCCGGGCGGATGTGACCGGGACTAATTGCTCGAGGTGCATTCGAGATGCCGCGGATAAAATCCGCCAACTCTGCCCGGATGGATCAATTGCCGGCGTATTGTACGACGATTGCCTTTTGAGGTACGACACGAGCAAATTTGCGGGACGACTCGACACGTCGGACGGGTCGTATGTTTACAATGTTGAGAATGTGACTGATCCTGATTCATTCAACAAGAAGCTCAAAATCTTGACGGGACAGATCAGTTCTGAAGCTGTTAAGCCTGGAAACAGAGGATTTGGCAGGGGAAAGATTGGATTGACAAAATCAGAGAATATATACGGATTGGTTCAATGCACGATGGATTTATCACTGGCTTCTTGTAAACGGTGCCTGGATACAGCAGTTGGGGACTTAACCAACTTCTGCCCGGATAAGAAGGGATGTCAGGTTTTGTATAATAGCTGCATCCTCCGTTATGAGCTATACTCCTTCTTCTAGTCATCTCTTCATGCCAGAGAGCTATCATTATATCAGTTCATGTTCCCCTGAAAAACCCTCCCTAAGTTATATTTACTGTATGCATGATTTATGAATAAAATCAGTTCCGTGGTGAATGGCATTATGAATTCAGGGCACTTTTCCGTACCTTTTTCTGTGTGTTTTTTTGTTTTTTTGTTTTTTGTTAGGTTGAAGGGCAGCCTTTTGTTCACTTGTGTTTTTTAGCTGTGATACCGTTGTTTCATGTCATATCCTTATATTTACTTCAGTACTTACAGAGATTATCACTTCGTCTCCTCATGATACTAGTCCCTCTGTCCCAAAACGATTGTCAAGTTTGAATTTTCACTCGTAGTACAATTTGAATGAAAAAAGAAATTTCAAACTAGACAACCATTTCAGGATGGAGGGAATAAAAGATACAGCTGTAAGTTCAGAACCAAAATGTAAGTTGAAATCTTAGGTTGATTGCAACTGAGAAGGAACACTAATCCGGTGCTTCCCACCCTTAATCAATGCATGCAAGCTACGATCTAACAGAGGAGATTGGCGGGAAAACTTGTCTGGAAGCATCACAAAAGTCAACTTCCGATTTTTAATGTCTAATTAAGCTGTAAACAGTAGAAAGTTGTGTAGATTCTTTTACTGGGATGATCAGAACCTGATATGAGTTATGGATGTAATATAGACTAGTTTATCATTTAGTTAATTCACTAGACTGGATAGAAATAAGTTTTCCTCTCCCACCAAGAAATTCTACAGATTCTTTTCTTCTTCATTCATTTTCCATGGATCCAAGCCGGTGATCTTAATATACCTTTTTCCTATTCAATTCCTTTAATACACAAAACAAGTTAAAAGTTCCCCTAATCTCTCGTTTGTCATTTTCACTAAAGTTGTAGTAGTTCTTATTCCACTGGGAAAGTAAGTCTCAGTTGCCACAATTCTTGTGCTGGATAACGAGAGATGAAAGGAAGGAAGGATTTGGCTATCTTAAGTCTGTGCTTTTTCCTTCTCATTAAAGTACCACCTGAGTTGAACAATTGTCAGTGTGATTTATGCATTAAACTCAAGTGCATCAAATGTTCACTTGAACTGGATTATTTGTTCAACTTTTTACTACGTTAGCTTGCCTAACTTATTTGTGTGTGTATCCGTGTGAACTTCAATAAATTTTTTACAAAAACAATTCCCTCATAACCTGGGCGTTCTATAATATACTCCTTCCGGTCCTTGTTATAAGGAATTTTGAGTTCGTCCTAGATTTCATCTAGGATTTTTTTTTTTTAACTGAAATAAAAATCTTAAAAACATTCCATAATAATTAAGAGAACACAACGAATGTAAAAATATATTTTTTTAAGATTTTATTTCTAATGAAAAGAGTACATCCTAAATTAAACCTAAGACGAAATCAAAATGTCTTATAATAAAGACGGGAGGGAGTATAATCCAATGGTGGTACTTCGGTAGCTTCGTTGAAGAAACTTGAGTAAACTTTTCCTTTGCTTAAAGAATTATCCCTTTTACCCTATTAAAGTAGAAGACATGAAGCTTATGTGGTAATTACGTATGCATCTGTTTTGGCTCCAATTTCAGATTTCAGATTTCAGGAGTCTTTTTGCTTATATTTCAGATTTCAGGAGTCTTTTTGCCACGTGTAAGTCTCTTTTAATTAGAAGCTATATAATTCTTTTTTTTAAAAAAAAAAACACATGTTTTAGATGTGACACTTATCCAATGAAAAAATTCTACAAATAAGAATCAGTTACATTTCAAACGAATGGATATATTAATTCAAATTCAAATGTCCAATCGTACAGTTTTGCAGGCTTAATATAAACAAAAACTAAAAAACTTAAATCCAGTAATTAAGAATAATGCATTATAAATTAATTATTTATTATTCCCTTATAACCTCAGATTTATAGGTATATTTTTTTAAGCCCCAAACCATAGCATAAATGATATATACGCCAAATTAATTCCTCAAAAAAATAGTAATTCAATTAGATTTTAATAAAATAGTAATTTAGAAGGGACGCCCGGGCATCTGCCTGGGCCAAACATCTAGTTATCCTTAAAGAATTGAATCCGTAGCGACCCGCAATATGTTTTTAACAAGAAGATAAGGACCGAGTTTTCATTCTAGAACTCATTTGACTGAAAGGATGATTTTGTCAACGTTTTTACCTGGCAAACATCATGCTGAAGTCAACAAAGTCTGCCACCTTCATCAATATCCTACGTTAGAGGTAATCTCCTCTTAAGAGCAATACTCAATTCTATAAAAGGCTAGCCCTAGAAACAGAAATGAATCAAGTACTTCAATTCAAGATATTATACCAACATGGCTTTCTTTCACCATTTTCTTCTCTTGCTAGTCATCTGCAGCTTCACAGTTGAATCAGCTGAGCTCTGGACTCAAAGCTGCAATGACAACTCCATCACAAACAGCACTCAGATATCATCCAACATCGATGCATTGCTGGTTCAACTCGTATCGGGCACTATCAAAAACGGCTACATTACAACTTCTTACGGTAAATCAAACTACAAAGTTTACGGTCTCTCGCAATGCAGAGCGGATGTAAGCCGAACCACTTGCTCGACTTGCATTCTCGACGCAGCGAAACAAATTCGCCAACTCTGCCCGAATCAGGCCGGCGCAAGCATTTGGTATGACGATTGCTTTCTCAGGTATGACACGAGAAAATTCGCGGGACAAGTCGACACGACGGTCGGGATTTATTTTTACAATGTTGAGAATGTGACTGATCCTGATTCTTTCAACAAGCAACTCGAAACCTTGACAGGACAGATCAGTTCTGAGGCAGTTAAGCCTGGAAACAGAGGATTTGGCAGGGGAAAGATTGGATGGTCAAAATCAGAAGATATATACGGATTGGTTCAATGCACAAGGGATTTATCACAGGCTTCTTGCACTCAATGCCTGGATACAGCAGTTGGGAATTTACGCAATTTCTGCGAGGATAAAAAGGGATGCAGAGTGCTGTACAACAGCTGCATACTTCGTTATGAGTTATATTCATTCTTCTAGTTGATTTCCTCTTCATTGCCAGAGTTCTTAAAAAAGTGTATCTGTATCTGTATTCCATAAGAATTGGATAGTTTATATATGCATGAATAAGATCAATTCTGTAAAATCTAGTTGCACAGGGATAATAATGTAACAGAGAAACTGAATTTGCTGTGGGTTTACCTTTTTTTGTAACTGCTCATTTTGAATCTTTGGTTGATTTTTGTTTGTTTACATATTGCAATATCTTAATTAGACAAGTTGATGAATGACGATCATCATTCGTCATGGTAGGCTGGTTACTTATGATGATAATAAAATTAGAGTTTCCCTTTCATTTCAAAAAGTTGCACAAACCTTGTTATGATCTTTTAGGTCGCAGGCCACACCCATCATCGTTGATGCTTCTTCAATGATGACAGATGATCAGTTCTATTTTATTTAGAATGCTGTAATGCGGAAGAAGAAATATACTTTCTCTGTCTCAAAATTATTTTCCAGTATGAGTTTACATTGTTAGTTCAAATAGTACTAGAAGTGAAATCTCAAACTGGACAATAATTTTAGGATGGAGGGAGTAATTGAAAATGCACATATAATACCAAACATGAAGTTCTACCCTGAAATCGCATCGAATCGGTATGTGCTCCTTTTTCTAAATTTTCTTCTATTTATTAATCTACGATTTACATTTCTAAAAGAAATAGTTTATACTATCATTCTCTCTGTGCGCTATAAATTACACCCTACGATCCAACCCGACTGTTGCTTGTGAAGAAATACATATATATATATATATTCTGTAAAAAATGAGAGAGTATTAATATATTCAGAGATTGCAGCTTGCAAGCTAACAAGATTCTATTTTTGCTGGATTACTCTAGAAAGTGAGAGTGAATGGAGTTGGAATGGAGTTGGGCTAATTCGATCTGTATGCTCTGTTAAACTTCTCATGACTTGAATGTTTCCCAGGTGAACCTATCCCAAAAAATACATTCCCAATTACACCTACCCCTGTTTGATTAATAAAAAAAATTATCCACTTGGAACCTATAACAATGGCATTGAGTACGTCAACATTCAAATGTATTAATTTTTTACCAAGTTGCAGAATCCCTGACTGCTCCCAGAATCTCCTTCTACCAAGTTGTTTTCATGTCGATTATCCTCACTGGAACTCATTCTTCTGCCTCCTCTTATTTTCCTCTCTCCCTGATCACTTCCATTATGCTCAGTGCCACTAGGGTCTCTCCTAGATGGCTTCAAGCTATCAGCACCATTCCGCCCGTGAATGGTATTCTGGCTGTGATAACCATTAGCCCTTCTAGGGTGTCGATTGTAACCCTCGCTTCGGCCATTAGAGTGAGCATGTCCATTGTCTGCTCCCTGCTGTTGATAACATTGCCCATTGTAGTGTATGTAACCATTCATTTCATCCTGAGATATTCCCGCTTCCTGCATTTTTCAGTAAACTTCCATTACGGCCATCACAAGAAGAATCTCTCCTATATGGCATTCATGCTAATACTATTCTTTTTGTAGCCAAAGTTCTGGTTATGGTAACCATGAGAGACCAATTATAATTGATAGAAAAAAGGAAGCTACTACTGAAAAGAGAGAGTTATGGGATATTCATCAATCAAAAGATTTGAATTCTAACCAGGCCGCATGTAGGTTGAAAGGAGGAGGTAGAAGTAGGATCCGTTGATGTGGAAGCCTTGGAAGACCTCCAAATCTCCAAGTCAGAATCAGAAGGTTGTGATTTAAATTCATCGTAATTTGATTCCCAAGTAGAAGCTGTTTCCAACCAAGCATCAGCATTTGGTGATTTCTCTAACCCTACTTCAAGAGGGAAAAACAAACGAAGCCTGCCGCGAAAAGAACGCTCAAGAAAACTCATGGTAACTTTGAGATAACCGAAGTAACCCCAGTCGTCCGACCAATGATTTTTCACAAGATAATATGGTTTAACGCATAGCTGCCCATCAGGGAAAAAACTGATTTCAAATCCATACCCAACCACCACTACAGAATGATATCGTCTTTTATCTCGTGGGAGGGAGAGAAAATTCTCAATATCCCCCTCTGACGGTTCATAAATCTTTGTCGGGTCAGGGCCACCTGGCCGACCCGCAAGACGGAATCGCTTGTACATGGGCACCGTAGCCACGCCAGGAGCTTTCTTGATCATTTGCAGAATTTCCTTCCGGCAACTGGTGGTTACCATATCACGGAGATAAAACATGGTTCCGGGCGGGTATATGTTAGCGGTTGGATTGATTCCCGTGTACGGATTAAAAATCTCTTCTCTCAGGCCGTATACTCCAGCGAAGGCGGCGCACCTCATGTAATTCGACTCACCATCTTTATTCGCACCGGCGTGCATCTCAGCCCTCGAGAATGTCACTGGGGGAAACCCATTATTCACAAACCAGGAGCTCATTACATCGCACATGGAGAATGATGTGCACGAAGGAATGTCGCTTTGGTTCCAAACAGGGGGTAACACATGTGGCTTATCCGTCCAAGTGTATCCTGTATCCCGCTTTTTTATTCTGGTAAAAAAACTCTTCAGAAAAATGCAGATTAGCCATGGCGATTCAAGATTTTTTTCAAGATGATCACGAGAGGGAGTGGTGAAGAAGATGATAATTGGGGAAACAGAGGAAGAGCGGCTAAATCCAACCAACCCGTTAGCCCGAAACTAATGACCCGAATGACCCCAAAGCAGATTCATATGGCTCGGTGTTTTGTGCGATAATTAGATTTCCCTGGGTTTATATTGCATTGTGCTTTTCCCATTTTCCCGTGAAAATTTATATGTTTTGATTATATCTACATATATCGTACAATTAAGAATAATAAAAGGATAAAATAGACAAAAACAATCTGAAAACCAGGGCGATTTCTCAATGAATACGGCCATGTCGTCGATTACATCCAGGCCGATTTCTATCATTGTCACATCCTGCCACACAGATTTACGGCTACCATCCTCTTAGCAACCGAATACTGAACCCGGCCGCTTAGGTATCAAGCGAGATTTGAAGATCAGAGAAAGACTACCCTTCATCTAAACGATGCAATACTAACCGCGACAGTATTGCCGCGAACAAAATTACACCGTTTAGATCAAGGAATATCCTTCTTTCACCAAGACAAGAGCATATCTCCATCTCCATCTCCATCTCCATCTCCATCTAACAACAACAGCGAAAAAAAACCAATTTTTCAGAAGAAGAAAAAAATACCATCCCTCTGAGAGCCGAGGGGAGAGGATATGAGGTCTAAGAGCCTCCCTCTGTCATCTGCGACAACAAAAAAGCCCTCCACCTAACGATATATATACTATTCGAAGTTGGATCTAACTATTCTGTCGTAAGATGGGCTGCCAATCTCTGCCCATGATACTTTTGGGCCATCGCTTTTGCCCATGATGGTGAGCTAATACTTTTGACCCATCTTGTTTTTTTTTCTTTTTCTTTTTCTTTTTCTTTTTGGGTTTCGAAAGTTTTTTTTTTTTTGGATAATGGTTTTGAAACATTTTATAATCATCATAATAATAAATATTCTTTTGACAAATTCATTTAACATTTAAATTTGATTGATTTAGTGGTTAATTAATTGACATTGTTTGATAACGCATCACATAACAATTCAATTGATGGAGTAAGTTATAGTGATCCTACTACTGTGAAAAAATATGCTAGAAGTTTGATAATTAACTAATGAAGGATTTAATTTTTAAGTTTCTTTGATAATTATAAATCGAATATATTAATAGATTAAAAGGATTTGAAATGCAACTATACATATGAGTCTAAAAGAAAGTGATATCACTTATTGTCAAAGTATATCATTGAGATTTTTTTTCTTCCTAATTATTTACATTTATGTTTTATGTTTTCGATGTGGGGTAATTGGGGAATCACTATTGATCCCTTTTCATAAAAAAAAATGTTTATATTTTTTATGTTTTATGTTTAATTCAATCATGTTGCACTGAAATTATTTGGGCCCACTCGTTATCAATAGGATCAAGGGTATATTCAGCAAGAAATATATTGAAGGGTTAGTGCAGGTCTAGTCAAAAATCAAAATTTATCAAAAGTGTGTTCTTAAATTCCTCAAAATTTAGGTTTTTGTGATTATATTGGAAATAATTCCACAAAGGAGATTGTTCAAGGTGGGTTTAATGGATAACGACGATGGAAAAGCGGTTGGATGGTTAAGACACCCCATATTTTGAGATAAATAAGGACGGAAGATTCTTGTATGTCGGTATGTGTACTTTTTTAAAAATATTTTCAGTTGTTTTAGTTAACGATTATGGAATTGTTATAGCATATATTCCTTTTATAAGGGTGAATCGAAATGTAGTGTTGAACAATTCGGCATAACTGCATGGTGGCGAACTCAATGAAGTCAGTCATATATTTTAGAAATATAACTGTATGGCCCGGTACTCAATGATCGCAATGCGCGACCCTGGCTCAATATATCTGTAGATTTTAGAAATATTTGTATCTGGAAAAGAAAATCTATTTTGTATTTGGGTCGATATATTTTAGAAATGTTTGAAGAATTTAGAAATGTTTTATAAGTGTGATCATAGAAATGTTCGTATTTAGCATAAAAAGAAATTGTATTTGGCCCGGAACGTTTTAGAAATGTTTGAAGATTTTAAAAATATTTTATAAGTGTTACTTCTTAAATATAAATAAACTTGATCAAATATATGTCTTGAAGTAAATGCAAGACAAAATATAAAAGCATCCTCATAAGTTTAAATATTAGTAAGATAATTTATTGATGTTCTCCATTGGTTGTGCCAAATCAATACTTAGTTTTGGAGATTTATAATAGCTTTGCAGTAAGCTTCCTCCAAAGGGTATATGCTTAATTGTTGAAACTATTTCTTCCAAAAGTTTATAGGTAGTAAAATATCAAAAATATGATTTTGAAACTGGTTAATTGTTGAAACTGGTTGATCACAAATATGAGAATAAAAATAATGTAATTTACATAGGTTTCAAGTTATAGCAAAAAACAACTCACCTCACCATGGCAAATTAAAAAAAAAGTAAAAGATAGCCCATTAAAAATTGAGAAATTTATTTTTTCTGTAGGTAAAAATGATGTATAAAAACACAAATAAATGTAGAAAAATCATTCCTTCCCTCTCCACCTCAAATTCATAAAAAGTTTCCCCATAAATTAGTTAGAAGAAGCGACCTGAACTATTTATATGATAAGGAACTAAAAAAAGTCCAAAAACCAAATCCAAAAAAAAGTATATTCTTGAAAGATCGAACACAAAAAAAAGCGCTTCATTTGTAAATAAAATAAAATAAAATAATAATAATAATTAGTTAATTGGGAGTATGAAACAAAATCAAAAGCAATTAAACAAAGAAAAAACACACTTCATAACTGACCATATACGAAAAAAAACCTGAGACTCCATAATTAAAAAAAGAAAACTAGTCTAATTGAATGAAACATAAAAAACAAATTTAAAAAACCACACTTTGTAATAAAAACCCAATTAATCAATTCAATGATTTGGATTTTTTATGAACATGTGGTTTTTTTTTTGTTTTTTTTTGCGAAAATAGGAGGTGAAGGTAGATTTGGACTGCATTTGCCTTTTAAGTCTAGGAGATGTGTAAATAAAAATTTATTTTAAAAATATGATGTGGAAATGCCACATGGCAAATGGTGGTGCTTTCTCTAAAGTGTGGTTTTTGTTTCTAATATAGTAAGATATACTAGTGATATCTGGACGTGCAATGCACGTCCCTGACCCAGTATATCTGTAGATCTTAGAAATATTTGTATTTGAAAAAAAATATTTTGTATTTGGTTCGATATATTTTAGAAATGTTTGAAGAATTTAGAAATATTTTATAAGTGTGATTATAGAAATGTTTGTATCTGGCAGAAAAAATAAATTGTATTTGGCCCGGTACGTTTTAGAAATGTTTGAAGATTTTAGAAATGTTTTATAAGTGTTACTTATTAAATATAAATAAACTTAATCAAGTATATGTCTTGAAATAAATGTTAGATAAAATATAAAAGTATCCTAATAAGTTTAAATATTAGTAAGATGATATTGATGTTTTCCGTTGTCGTGCCAAAGCAATACTTAGTTTTGAACATTTATAATAGTTTTTTAGTAAGCTTCCTCCAAAGGGTTTACGTTTAATTGTTGGAACTGTTTCTTCCAAGGGTTTATAGGTAGTAAAATATCAAAAATATGATTTTAAAACTGGTTAATTCTTGAAACTGGTTGATCACAAATATGAGAATGAAAATTATGTAAATTTGCATAAGTTTCAAGTTATAGCAAAAAAAAAAAAAACTCACCTCACCATGGGAAAAAAAAAAGTAAGTAAAAGAGCCCATTAAAAATTGAGAAATTATTTTTTTTCTTGTAAATAAAAATGATGTATAAAAACACAAATAAACGTAGAAACATCATTCCTTCTCTCTCCACCTCAAATTCATAAAAGGCTTCCCCATAAATTAGTTAGAAGAAGCAACGTGAACTATTTATATGATTAGGAACTCAAAAAAGTCCAAAAACCAAATCCAAAAAAGTATATTCTTGAAAGCCCAAACAAAAAAAAAAAAAGAAAAAGCGCGCTTTATTTGCAATAATAATAATAATAATAATAATAATAATAATAATAATTGGTCAACTGGGAGTATGAAACAAAATTAAAAGTAATTAAACATAGAAAAAACACAGTTCATAACTGACCATATAAGAAAAAAAACTGAGACTCCATAATTAAAAAAAAACCACTCTAATTGAATGAAACATAAAAAAAATTTAAAAAAAATCACACTTGGCAACAAAAACTTAATTGATCAATTCAATCTAAATAGAACTAAAATCATACAAAAATTTTAGGCTAATTAACCATATAAGAAATTACATCATATTACCTGGCAACGGCTATGGTAGCTGTAACGGGTGGACGCATAAAAATAATAGTAATAACACTATTCTTGAACGGGAAAAATAAAAAATAATAAAAGCCGTACAAATGATCTGTGGATATAAAATCATTTAAATCTTAATATCAGTAATGGCACCACCACAATGGCCGAAGCAAGATCAATGAGAAATTAATTTTTTTTCCTTTGTGTTTCTATAGCGAGGTAAAGAGAATATTTTTTGAAGTCGAAATTTATCCGATTAGGATGTAGTTGATCATCAATAATGAAAAGATTGAACACGCTAATAGAAAAGGAGTATATTTTACCACATATTCTCAATTGATGATTGATGAGGAATTTATTTTTTTTATTGTGGAGAAGAGATTGATTAGGGAGTCGATTGTTGTGGAGATGTGGATGAGGATTTTGGTTTTTTATGAAGCCGTGGTTTTTTTTTTTTTTTTGTGAAAATAGGAGGTGGAGGTGGATTTGGACTGCATTTGTCTTTTAAGTCTAGGAAACTGATGTGTAAATAAACATTTATTTTAAAAATATAATTTAGAAATGCTACATGGCAAATGATGGTGCTTTCTCTTAAGTGTGATTTTTGTTTCTAATATAGTAAGATATCGTGGAGGCTAAAAGCCTAAAGTCACATCATTTCCTAGCACATAACAAATGGTAAAGACTTTTACGGTAAAATAGCCAATTTCACAAAATCTGAAGAGCCAAAAAACCGTTTCCCTTTGTTGATATGCATCAAAGCACCGAATCAACGATAACTTCAGCAATACTAGAGAACGTCTTCCAAATTGCCCGCAAGAATCTTGCTTTGCTACCACAAGCCTTCTCATATAGGAGCTCCGATTCCACTTTGTTCTTCATTGTTTTACCAAAATTCTCAAAATAATAAGCTTGTTTTCAGTTAATGGTTGTATGAAAATTTAGTTATCTACCTGGCGGTATCAGGAGGTTCCTCCTCCTGATCAGAGAAGCGCCTATTATCCATCTCAATCAGGTGCTCCTCAGTTTGGTTGTCATCCAAATCTTCAAGGTCCTCTAGAGCCGCCATAATAGCCTCCTTATTTTTCTCTTTTTTGCCATTGACTTTGAATTTGGATTTGATGTTGAAAGCATTAGTTCCATCCCTTGATTTTTAGTTAGGGGGAGGACGGTTTGTCTTGGACATCCGGTGAGTTAAAGCCGTTAAACCTGTAACCGGGTCAGGGATATGTACTACCGTGTGATTTTGACCATTTAGAATAGGCTGAGAGATAGCCACATGCCTTGATTGATTCCCTTGGCCATGGTTGGTGGTGTCAACAATGGCTTCATCTGTTTTTTGACTTTTTTCTTTTTCAACTATCTGATGGTTGCTTGTTGAGGCTGGGGCCGTTTGGGCTTCTACGCTATTGGGCTTACTCGTATCTTGCTTGGGTGAATAAACTGTTGTCTCCCTAGCCTCATTCTTCCTCTTGTATGTAGTACACCCTTGTTTGGGCTTGTAAACTTGAGTGGATGGATGGCCCATTTCAAAACCCTTAAATGCATTAGAGCTATTCTGAACCAAGTTGACTTCCTCGTCATTGTGCTCGATTATCAATGGGGCAAACTTTGACTGACTCGCGAAGGACTCCATTTTTGCCCCGATTTTATGCCGTTGCTTGTCAGTAGCCGTTGTGAGCGCAGACCTAGGTGGCCCCCTCCACACTCTCTTCGGTGCCTGCATCCATTCTCCGATTTCAATTGGCCGTTGCAGCTCAATTGATTTTGTCCAGACAAACTAGGTTGGTTGAGAGTGTTAATTGATGCCGTGGAATCACATTTTTTTTTTGAGCTTGATTTTCTTTCACCGGAGTTGTTGCCTCCATTGTCGCCACCGGGAATTTGGGACAAGACTCCGATAAATGTCCGTATTTACCGCACGCAAAGCAGATTGTGGGTAAATCTTCATACTCAATTTTATAGACAACCTTATCCACGGTCACAATACCCCTCAAAGTCTCTGTGAGATCTAATTGCACCGCTACTCTAGCGTATTTAGCTCTTTCTGCCGCCAAGGTATGTTGATCCGCCTTGATGAAGACCCCCATTTGATTTGACAACATTCCTCAATATGTCCTTGTGGAAATATTGAATTGGAAGCTCCGGAATTGGTATCCACGTTGCTACCGCTGACAAATCCTCTGTTTTGGCATTGAATTTCAAAGTCCATGGGTAGACTCGAAGGTATTTTGTTTGATAAGCTGTTCCGATTGTCCACGGACCGTTTAGTATTGCTTTGTTGTAGTCTTCTTCATCACTCAACCTGACCACGTAATGCCCATTAACAGCATCAGCTACTTCCATTGCTCCTTTTGGTTGCCAAAGTAGCTTGAGTCTGTTGTAGAGCTTTGTGTACCCAACTGTGCAACCTAGAGGGCTAACAACAACTGAGAAGCCCATAGCCTCCTTCATTCGTACTTGAACCGGAGGTAAGAATCTCACAGATGCAACCCCGTCCACAATCTCGTGTATTACCTCGTCATCATACACATTGATTTGCTCCCTAAGAGGACTGGTGAATTTGCCATTCAGCTGTTTTGTGACAGCTGCCTTAAACGAAAGCCCTGGAGGAATTTCTGTTTGTGGATCTTCTCTATTTTTCACCTTTTTTGTTGCCGGATTCTCATCATTGTGTTCCTGTGGAGCTGAGGCGTCCTCCTCCATATCCATTATTAGGACTAGAGTTTTCAGATGACTCCCGTTCTAGAGAGAATCGTGTGTCATTCAATCTTCAAAGCCCGTTGATTGTTTTAAGTACCGCGTTTGGAATTTCAAAAAACAAAAAAAACTGATCCAACACGCATTTTTTGCACGTTCTCGACATGCTAAAGGATCCATCACAGGACTCGATCCACCTAAGAATTTTCCATTTTTCCTTTCCTTGTTCTAATATCAATTTCCTACGATGAGTCCCCCCATATGTAATAGGGAATTTACCTCACAGTAGTCTAAGGAACTTAGGTAGTACGAGGTACCTTATCGTTGTTCCTATACCAGGATCTCCCCCGGATTCCTTAGTTTATATCTCTATCATTGCGATCCGATGAGATAATTACTTGTTCTAATATACACTTACAGCTCATACCTCCCTACCCACACCGACTTTGCTCATCGGAGTTGATTTTACCACAGAGATAATCTTCTTGTTGACAATGGCTCCCACAAATTTGCCTTCAGTATCCCGCAATAAACCACCAGCCGCCCCTTTCCATCAAAATTAATTTTAATCCGGGCTGCAGAACCCAGCCAATCTCCGTCCTCCTGCTTTGTTCTGCAGCCTGCCATGATAGTTTTTTTTGACTCCGTTCCATCTCATCCACTCTCTGGTTCACCAACCTTACAGCTGCTTGCACTTCTATGCCATCATCATTTAATACCCTATTTTTTCTCCAGTTCCAGAGGGTCCAACAGATTGTATCAAATTTCGTACTCCACCTCTTATCCCTAGCTAATAACTTGGTGTTGAACCATTCCCTCAGTTTTTGTGCATAAAACATGTTCCTTTGATTCCTGGTGCAATCTCTCAGCACATGCATATCCTATATGTTCGAAGTCCTCGTCGGTGGCAGAGCTCATTTGTTGCCAATAAGGGCCTCTCCATTTCCAAACTTTATTCCAGTACCTGTCAACATTTTCATCCACACTCGCACAATTTAGGATTGAAGGAGGCGGTGAAAATTTTGACATAGTTCGCCATGTCAAATCCTTTCTTTTTCTTTTTCTTTTTTTTTTTTCCCAACTTAGTTACTGATGGACGCAGTTGCCTCATATTCACGGATATAATGCTGTTGCTTTTGAACCATTTCTATTTTTTATTTTTTTAATTGAATATGAGATATACAAAGGAAGCACAGCAAGAAGAACAAGGCGGAGCAGGAGAAGCCGAAGGATAAGAGCATGGTGGGTAGACCAACTGGACCAACAGGACCAAGTTTGGACGAACAAGGTGGTGAAACCGTGTAACGGAGTATGAATTTACCCATTAACTTAACTGGGTTCACGGAGTATGATATCAATTACGTTTTGGACGATGGAAGGAGCAAGCTGGATTATAAGGATTTATTGGCTCCGCACAAATATTAGCTAGACAGAGGTCCAGTAGAATGCATATATGCACTCCAAGTTCTTACCCCTGTACCTGATGGTTGAATAGAGCCCCACAAACCACCCAACCCTGATCTCTGGACTTGTGAATCAAATTAAAGCAGCAAATTAATCACTCCACTTGATCAAATAAGTAAAAAAGAAAACCAGTACCATCACGCATTTCATTGCTACGCAAAAGAGTCAAAAGTAATTTAAGACTAGTAAATAAATGTAGTCATTATCATTACTCCTAGGAGGCTAGGACTACCTACATGTTCCTGATGCAAAAAAGCTTCAACGTACCCAGCCACAGCACGAACAATACTCTTCAGGAACAAATGTCACACGAGGGCGTACTCCCCCAGGTATTTCCCACCAGTAGGGCTCCTTGTCAGGAAGAGGATACTTGGCACACAAAGGAAGCTCTCTCGGGTCACAGCAACGAAGTAGACAAGGCTCATCCTTTTTCCAGCCTAATTCCAACACATCTTTCCGCTCGCAAGACCTCACCTCTTGCGCTTTACAATGACCACGACCAACCACAAACCGTGCTCGAAAGGTGGTCTGGATGACTCCGGGAAGGTCAACTGGAGAAGCGTTAAAGGTAATATAATACAGAACTCTAATATCATTACGGTCATACATCACATACTGAACCTTGACATCCTTGTACCTCTGCAGATAAAACATCGTAAACAAAGTAAAAAAACCTACTCTTTCGCTAGTGTGTTATAATGACAATAGATATTAAACAAGAAAATCACTCGTAAAGATATCTACTACCATATAGATGCCATAAGGGCTGTGGGAAAGCCGTAACACTATTTACACCACAAAAAAGACAAGTTTTCATTAGCTTTGATAGACGTGATATAACTGTCAATGAAGAACGAGCATAAACAGGCCAGTAGCATCATACAAAAAGGTCGAAAATGATAAAAAATGCAGGGTAAACTTCATATAACATGTCAATAGGTAATTGATGTTAGTGGATGTCAATGAAAGGGAGGGCTCCTCTATTTTTTTTTTTTTTTTTAATCATAAAGGCAAATAAAAATCAGCTAAAGAAAACTGAAACAGGCATTTTAAATTGCATAAATAAACTATGAAACTATCTATTCTCCAAAAGAAAAAAACAATGCAGCTTTCTAAGAAGACACAATAACATAAACAGAGCAGTTTTAGGATATAAGTGTCAGATTCAGAGAGGTACCTCCTCCTGCTGATGGTGGTTGTGGTAAAACTGGAGACATTGCTCAGAAATCTGATGAAATTCAGCCATGGTTTTGACCTCATCATACTCGTGCTCTTTAAAAGGATGAATTCTTGCTCTGCTGGGAACATTATCAGGAGGAGCATTGACAAGGTAACCCTGAGAATTGTGCATCTCGTCGAAGTACTTCTCCCACAGATCCGGATTCCTCACCGTCCCAATATGCATGTCCCACAACTCCGAACGAAGCTCCCTCACAGCATCAGGGACGAATTTATAATCCTTGAGAGCCTGATAATAATAACACAAGATAAACGGGGGGAAAGAATTAAAAATACAAACAGGAGATTCAGAAGGAGGCTCAATTGATTGAATTAATGTCAATTAAACTGAACTGACCTCAGTATTAGTTTTAAGCATCTCTTGGATGTCATTTTCCCACTCAGCATCACATTTCGCCGTCTCGGCCTCACCTTCCAACAGTTCCGGATTAATCATCATCAGAATCTCCTCCACAACCTCATAGAATTTCGGATGTCCAGGGCGTATACTATGCAAATCCCCAACATATGATTTGCTCCGCAAATACTCCCAAACAATCTTATCCCATCCCATATCTTCATCATCATCATCATCATCATCATCATCCCCTCGCCGTTTCAGAGGATTGCCTTCCGAATCCCCCTCAATAACCACTGCTTTTCCCTTTTCAAACAATTGCATCCCCAGGTCCCCAGATCCCAAAACCGCCATAGCCACCGCGCTATTCTGTTCCCTGTAATTAGAATCCGAAGTTTTGCTGGATATTGTTAGGTTTTCGAGTAATTTTAGCCTTTTAGGGGCAAACAAAGGAATGGTTTAGGTGTATATATCATTGAGATCGAGTCGGCCCGGCTCGGATCTGCTCGGCTATGCTTTCTAGAAAGTTTTTATATTAATCATCCCGTGCGCTTAAAAAAAATAATAATAATATTACTGTTGAATTAACCCACAAATTTTTTTTTTTTCATTTTTTTTTCTTTTAACTTTGTGGATTATTACTATTTGTCTTTCGGGTTTTTGCGGTTGGTGGTCCAAGACAAAAATTGTCAAAAATTTCTATACAAGACTAGTATTATGCCTGCGCGTTGTACGGTGTATCAAATATAGAAGAGTTTTAATAGTTAGATTATGCAAAGTGTAAAATAGTTGTTATAGCTAGATTTTTATTTTATTTTTTTTTACAGGATAGTGAATGACATTACCTTTAGAATATGTACTTTTCCTTATTGGTATCTTGATGAGAAAAAATATTTACTATCTACTTAAATGGAAGTTTTCTGAATTATTTTTTGTTTGACACGGAAATAAACAATTTTGAATAATGTATGACAATTAGAATGCACAAGTTTTGACTTCAAAATGAGAGGGGGCTTGAGAAACTATCACAAAGCATTTTTTTTTTTACTGTGAAAATTACAATCTTAACCAAATTGGTTGATTGTTATTAAGGTATAAAATCCTTGTGTATAAATTGACACCAAAAAAATATTTATATTTGAGACGGAACCAAATATTATGTAATCCTTCCTATTATATGTAATTGATCCCTACATTTCCTTCTCCCGCCTTTACACCTTGATGGTTTGAGCTTCATTTAATCATTGCCAGTATTGTTTGAAACAACACCAATTTCCTTCAAATATTGCAGAGATTTTGTAGCTGTACACCATCACTGTTTGTGCTGAAAAAATATCCCTAAACCTGCAGGAAATAAAGGATGAAAATCTCTCTAAAACATACAAAACCAATCGATTGTGGATGTGTTCTAAAACTATGCTGAAAAAATATCCCTAAATCCGCGGGAAATAAAGGATGAAAATCTCTCTAAAACATACAAAACCAATCGATTGTGGATGTGTTCTAAAACTGGCCTCGGGCCTAGATTCAAGGACTTAGGGTTTAGTTCGATTTATTATTAAGAAAATATATAGAGAGGAAGTGAGGCGAGCCGAAGTGGTGGCCGTCAATTGATTAAAAGTGGGAGAAAAAGGGATATGTAGCGGCGACTTGCTACGGAGAGCGTCGATAAAGCGCTATACAAGGAGAATCGAACTGAAGTAGAAAACGATAAATGACTACTTATTTCTATGAAGGAAAATATGCTAAAAACTATTTAATCTAGGTTAAACTAAGAAAACAAGATAAACATACATGAAAGAAAAGACGAAAAAGAAAGAAAAAAATAAGAATGATATCGATTGATGATATTGAGAGGTGTGTCCTTCTGTGCTCTCGGCCGCCACCTTTTATAAGCAGCAAATAGGTTATAGCTTTCTTGGAGACAAAGTAGCTCCCCCTCCTAAAAGATAGGAGTTTAGCCGAACTAATCATAGTGATGGTAGTCCATGTGACTTCTCTTGGAAATAAAGTAGGTTGCACATCCACTCCTATAAACTTAGAATTCGGCGAACCAAACAACACTCTAACTTGGCCAAATATTTGATCAAATCCCATTAATAAATGAATCACCATCTGGGAAGTTTTCTAATCCAAACCAAAGTAGGCTTCTTTTGCAAACCAATCCCAATCAAGTGTGAATTAGATTCAAATATAATCTTTAAATTATAGGAAACAAGCCAAATGAGCCTAGGATTTCTTTGTTGCTTAACAATCCTTTCCCGATTTGAACACCAATATTAGGGTAATTTCGCCTCTTCGGTTGACGGCCAAATCGGCCCGTCGAAGGACCCAAATTCATTTCAGGGTCCAACATAAAGCCCCTCGAACGTCCATATGGAGTGGAATGGAATGAAATGAGATGTGGACGTTGATAAGCGCAATGTCACCAGAAATAAGCATTCGGCATGGCATTAACATCGACATAATGCCAACCTGCTGGAACGACAACGTAATATGATGCCCATGCAAAATGAGGAACATGATTAAAACGAGGAGTATGCTTACTTCGCCGAGATGTTGGATGTCTCCTTTGATAATCACCTATTGTGTTAGAACTTCTCGAACTGCGTCGACGCCAAGTATGGTTACCAATATTGCCGAGATGAACTTTATGAGCTTGCTGGAACTGACCCTCATGTGTTGGAGAACCACTATTCTGGCACCCATTATCATTCCGAACCTGACGGCTTGATGTTGTACTGATACTTTCAACTGCTTCATTAATCGTCGACAACTTACTAGCATCTGCAACAGAACTTGCTTGATCGTCGCCGGCCTTATCATCGCCATTTGACCCTGCAACAGCAGATTCTTTCTCTTGGTCGGCTGCACCCTGAATAATCACATCATTATTGATCTTAGCCGAATCACTACTAAACTTAGCAACGACAACCTTGGCCCCAAATGCCTTGATTCTGCTAGGCCGCATAACGGAAGGTGGAAGTATCTTCGACTGATCTCTTGCAGAATTCTTCTTTTCCCGGCCAATCAAGGATTTTAGCAACTCACGATCTTTGGCCAAATCAATCCTTCATTCTATAGCAGCACCATGATTCACTCGCCGATATTGTATTTACTGGCTGCAACACCTGTTCATTTGCAGTTACAAATGCTTGTTGGGGGTGCTCAGACTCTTCTTGTAGGCTTTCCCTAAGCTTGCCACATTCAGCATCAAAATCACTAGGTAGCCCTCCGGGTGTCGACGATAAATCTGCCCCAGAATTTTCTTGCAACTGATCTGCTGTTGCAACTGAACTTTCATTTGCTTCTTGCGTCTGCTGAGTTTGTTGTACCTCCTGCAGATTTTGTACCTGCGGCACTACCTGCTGTAACTGCAACTGTTGCAATACCTGGATCTGAACTTGCTGATGTTGCTGCGACAAAACTTGTTGTGGTTGTGCCTGCAACAGAACTTGCTGATGCTGCAGCGACATAACCTGATGCGGTTGTGCCTGCAACAGAACTTGCTGATGTTGCACCGGTGACACCTGTTGTTGTTGCAATGCCTGCATCTGCAATTGCTGATGTTGCGGAGACAGAACCTGCGCCTGCGCCTGCGCCTGAACTTGCTGTTGTTGCGGTGACAAAACATGCAGTTGCTGCGCCTGTATCTGTTGCACCATGTTTTCACTAATTAGCATATTGTAAAAATCATGTGTAGCATTTGAATTACCAACAGTGGACAGCCCCCCGAATCTTAAGGGATCTTGCACCACAGACCCGTCACGTCGTCTGTCAATGCAACTAGATTGCTGTTTCGCGCCATGTTGATCATAAGATTGAGGAAAGCGGCCATCAAGGGTAGCCTGCCATCCGATATTATTTTCAGCCCCCAAAGAATTATGTCCTACATGTGGAACTGCAGGCTATTGAGAGATATGCCCACCAAGTGGTGATGGACTATAAGAATATTGAGATTGGGGATTACTAGGCGACCTATTATGTGGAGAAGAAGTATAGATCGGATCCCTGGGGCTACTAAGATCGAATCCCATAATAAAAAATGAAAGGAAGAACCTTTTTTTTTTAGAGAAGAAAGAGAGATTTTAAAAATAGAGATTTTTAGAAGGAAAACCACCACGATCTAGGAATCAAACCAAAGCTTGTCCCAACGGGCGTGCCATTATGTTTGTGCCGAAAAAATCGCCCTAAACCCGCGGGAAAGAAAGGATGAAAATCTCTCTAAAACATACAAAACCAAGCGATTGTGGATGTATTCTAAAACCAGCCTTGGACCTAGAATCGATGACTTAGGGTTCACTTCGGTTTAATAATAACTAAGAAAATATATAGAGAGGAAGTGAGACAATCCAAAGTGGTGGCCGTTGATTGATTAAAAGTGGGAGAAAAAGGGATATGTAACGCCGACTAGCTACGGAGAGCGTCGATAAAGCGCTATTACAAGGAGAATCGAATTCACTGAAGTAGAAAGCGATAAACAACTACCTATTTCTATGATAGAAAATAGGCTAAAAACTATTTAATCTAGGCTAAACTAAGAAAGTATGATAAACATACATGAAAGAAAAGACGAAAAAGAACCTCGCCTTTTCTTTTCATAAGGACGTCTTTCTAGGACAGTAGGAGCCCATTAATCATGTAGTCGAGGTGATTAATAGAACCAGGCCTGAGAATGAGGGGAAGGTGAAGAATTTTTTTTGTTTTAAAAGTATTCTATTAAATTTTATATTGGTTTCTTTAAATATTTCTACTCATTTCATATCTTGTAAACTCTTCCTCTAACAATTTTTTTCCATTATTTTTTTCCATAAATTTACTTTTAATTTTCATATCTCTATATACCTTTTGCAACTTTCTTTTGAAGTTTGTTTGTATTATTTTCTTATAATATAGTGTTTACTTAATTTGTTTTCATGGTTGCATGTCTTTACCTCATTTTTTTTAAAAAAAAAATTGATGACCTCTCTGTCTTTATTTCTTTCAAAAAAATTGGATGACGCAGGGAGAATCGAACTATCGACCTCAAGGTAATAACTCTCCCCCTCATCCTAATCTCCTAACCACCCCACCCAACCCTCCAACCCCTGATGACCTCTCGTTAAAACTTCATTTCTTGAATTTTTTTTATAATTATTTCATTTAGAACTATTATCATGGTTTCTTTTTTCATATTTTCGTATTCTATATATAATTTTTTCCTCCAAATAATTATTTTTAATTTCTCAATATATTTTTCTTCTACTGTTTGCCTTTCACAAAGACCTTAATGATTTTTTTTCTCATTTTGAGAAACTTTCTCCATCATAACTTTAACGCTAATTAATAATCATAAGTTTGTACGTTTTGTTTTATCACCATACAATTAACTTGTTTACCATTATATCATATGGAAAAAATACAATGAATATATTATATTATTGTATTAGTTTATTAGTAATCTTTTATTTTACTATTTACTAATATAAAATATATATATATAAGGTTATGTATAATATAATAAATTATTACATTATTAAAAGTTTGGCCGACTAATATATAATTACTTTTTTTCTTTTGCATAACGTAACCAACAATAATCACTTATTATTATTGCCCGTTAAGGAGCGAAAAGTATATCATCATTTAATGACTCAATATTATGATAAATTATTATTTTAATCTTTTTGGGACTTTTTGACTTATTAGTGTCATCGACAGGAAAGAGAATTTGTCCTCCACTGAATCATTTGTATTATTAATAAAATTAACCATTAAGGGTAATCTTTTATTTAATTTATTTTATCTATAAATTTATAATTTTACATTAAAAAATTATCATTAAATGATGAAATGATGTGATTGTGGCATGTGGACTTTATTATCTAATTTTTCGCCACGTGAATTAGCTTATCTAATTTTGTGCCATGTGTCCGATTGAAAACTCTCCTTTAGTATATATATATATATAAATCGGACACATGGCACAAAATTAGATAAATAAGATTCCCAACTCCCAAGAGTGAATAATCTATACTAAGTATTTTGACAAAAAGACATTACTTTTGAATAATCTATACTAAGAGTCTAACAATTTAATTTTTAAACAATAATTTAATTATTTTAAAATTAAATTTAAATTGTTTGATTTTTTTTAATCAATCTCCGCTTCCCCATTTTGTATTTTTTTCGTAGGGAGAATTACCTTTACCTCCCTGAAATTCGGCTTAAAAACTAGGGCATGTTTGTAGTTTGAATTATTGTTTAAAAATATTAGTTTGAGTGATTTTTAGAATAAATATGTTTAATAAACAAAGAGTGGTGCACTTATTTGATTAAGCACTACTAAAAACGTAGTACAAATTTTAAGTTATAAAATCTAGCTTAGTCCTTATTGCTAGTTACTCTCAGTCACTTTTTTAAGTGATTTGTTATTGAATTCCAAAACTACCAATAAATATCTTATTACTCAATTCACTAATAAATTATCCTTCAAGTACTTTTTTTTAATAATTTTAGTGGCTTGTTTTTTTAATTAGCTCCCAAGGCTTGTTGGTATGCCCATAAAATTATTTTAATTTATCTCATACATATATATTTTATTTTTTTCATTTATTTGCGAAGACATAACAATTTAATTCTTTAAAATTTAGCTCATTCATTATAGTAGTAAAAGAAATTATTTAGATTTTAGTTTCACATTTTAAAATATGAAACAATTCGATGGTCTGTAATTTATGGATATTGAACATGATTATTTTATAGTTTGGGAAAAACTAATTTACAATAAAGTTATAAAAAAATTACCTCCCGCAATGATTTGCAAGCTATTGCAATTGGCATCGGTTTACCCATCTAGTAGGGTTCCTGGCGTTATCGGAAAAATAAGTTATAAAAATATTTACAAAAAAGATAAATTGGTAAAATTCATGGAATTCAACATTCAGATTAGTATTTTTATCAAACAAGAATGGTTTATTAAACATTATGTTTCAAAGATTAAAATCTAAAAATTAAGCATTCAGAGTTAATCACTTTGATCAATTCAACATTTCTATTTCAACATTTAGTATTCAGCATTAAACACTAATTTTTATCAAACATGCCCTGAATCTTCTTGTCCTTTGCCCATGTAAGACAGTTACCCTCTTTAACTGGCAAATTAACACAAAACTAACCTCATCTAGACTGAAAATGCTTGCGATGCCTAAAACACCCTTTGAAAATGGGTTTCCAATTTTTCTCTTGACAAACATTACCTTTAACAATTACTCTCTCTCTCTCTCTCTCTCTCTCTCTCTCTCTATATATATATATATATATATACACACTGGAGAATGATGGAATAATAGGATGAGTTAATTGCCCAATTGTCCAATGTCACATGAGTTCATTTTTGGAGGGATGACTAGGGATTTTTTTTTTCTTTTTTTTTCTTTTTTGTAATGCTCATCATAAATTGATCCTGTATCATGATTTTGATGATGAACTCCTGCAACAATACAAGGTAAAATAGACAATCTCAACTCTATTGAAAATTCAGTGAACATTATTTTGTTGTTATCTTTTTTATGTTGAAGATTATATTTTCATAAAGTATATACTCCTGCAACAATCCTGTATCATGATTTTGTTGTTATCTTTTTTAGAACATATACCAATGGTGATATATACATGCACACACATACACACATCACATCTCATGTATAGTTATATGAATAGATTAGTTAGCCGAGTTGGGGAAATCGAGTGTATATAATTTTAATTTTTTTTATTAATTATATTATTTATTTGTGGTATTTTAAAGATCATATTTTGCATATGAAAATATGATAACCAGATGAATAATTCACCACTGATAGGTTTTCTCTTTCTTTCTTTTTTTATTGATCGATGTAAGCATGTATTTATTGTAATAGTTCTGTTGTTTGGGATTCACAAATCAACACATGGGCTGAATCCTTTATACTCAGAAAATATAATCCGTTATATTTCACTAAAAAATTATTCCAATATGTTAACCATTTTAAATAACAACAAAAACATACCAATTTTTCTTTCGATTGAAGTTCAACATTTGGCCTTGCATCTCTCTTTTTTTTTGCTGGAAGAAACATGCATGAATCAATCAAATCATTCATTTAGTCATGAAACTTTTAAAATTTTGAACATTGTCAATAAGCAACCGCACGAAGTTGTACATGTATATGAGACCAATAGAGTTAGAAATATGAAACCTTTTTTTCGGCCTTGTTTGCTGTTTTTTGCAATTTTTTCTACTACGGATTGCTGCCTTTTCGTGGTTGGACGACCTCGAGACATCACGAGGTTGCTCACTTTGTTGAGTTTCTGATGACAACTTAGAATCCTCCTCAACAATAGTCAAGAAGTTCTCTTTTGTTTCCTTTAAGACTTTCTTTAGCATAGGGCAAAAAGTATCATTTTCAGACCCAAGTTCTTGTACTTCTTGTACCAAAAGAGTGAGGCTGTGATATCGCTTTCTTTTTTCATCACAACCATAATTATCATAAATTCTTGTGATACTTTGATAACCCCTCTTGATATGTTTACGCCAACGATCCAAAATATACTTGCCCGGAAGCTCAGTCACCTTACTTTTAATAAGCACAGATATCACATGCCTACATTAAATTCCCTGAAACTCAAACAAACGACACGAACACTTCACATCACAATCCTCCTCTATATAATGAACAAAATACAATAATTCTTTTAGAGGTTTTCCATCAGTCTCCAATATTTCCACAACTTCAAATGTTTGTGTTGTTCCTTCTTGGTTCACCAATAAGGTGTTGCATAACATCAAACCTTTCCATTTAACTTGGAACAATCTGAATATAAAATTTGTGTAGACACTTTGAAATTGTCTTTCAATGGCATAACCACTTAAAACAGGATAGACAGAGTTAAAAGAGTAAAAATCAAAATCCTTTTCTTTCTCAATCTTTTTCTTCAAACAATTATCATATTGCTCAACAAATTGCCTCAAAGTTGTTTTCGAATTTATGTAACCATCAAAATAAGCATTCATACTTTCACTTCTTTGAGTTGTAGACATTCCAGCCCAAAATTTATCTTTGACAAACACAGGTATCCATCTATGACGTTTATCATACAAAGAGTTCAACCACTCATTATTCTCTAACTCAAAGTCCTCAATCAACTTTTGCCATTTTTCTTCACATTCTTCAATGGTAGTATAACCACACAACTTTTTTGGTATCTTTTGCATGACATGCCAAAGACATATGCGATGATGAGTATTTGAGAATACCTCTTCAATTGCATTTCGCATAGCTTGGCACTCTGGTCAGTGATTATAGCCTTTGGAGCATGTCCATGCATACAAGCCAACCATGATTTGAACAGCCACTTGAAAGAATTTCCATCCTCATGTGATATCAATCCACAACCTAGAAAAATAGACGCACCATGATTATTTACTCCAACAAATGGAGCAAATGGCATGTTATAACAATTGGTCAAATAAGTAGTGTCAAAGATAATCAAATCAGAAAAATATTCATATGATGCTCTATATCTAGCATCTGACCAAAAAACATTCCAAATTCGAGAATTTTCATCTGGATCAACCAAAAGTTGGCATTCCGAGATTGCATACGCGAAAAATAATTACTCAAGGCTTCGGCATCTCCAATCCCTAGTATTAACCTTCTTGCTTCTGAAACATAATTTCGACATGTTCTCTCATCAAATGGCAAATTGTCATGTCCACCATGTTCCACAACCAATGATTGGAAACTCTTACTCAGGGGTAAACCGGCTTGATCATTATATTCCAACTTTCTTTTGGTATAATCATCCAAAACCTTATACGATTTAAAATGGTGTGACGTTCCAGGGCTGCACAAATGTTTGTGTTCAAGGTCAACACGGGTAATTACAAAGTTTCCATCTCTTTGGACGGCAACATTAATCTTGGCTTTGCAATTTGTTTTGGTTGAAGGCCGAGAATTAAAAATATTTCTACCTCGAGATGTTGTTTTACGACTCTTGGCGCACCCAATAACAAAATAATTTTGCTTCCCATAATCTACTTTTTTCCGCGTAACTTGCTAACACCAAAATCAATACTTCGAGCATATGAATGCGTAACTTGCTAACACCAAAATCAATACTTCGAGCATATGATTGATAAAAGTCTCGGACTTCTCCTTCGGACAAAAATAACATTCCTGGTTTAGGAACTTCGACTTCATTTGCATTTGTTGGCTCTTCAACGACTTCCTCAACATCACATTACATCTCACATACAACTTTGTCTTGTTCCATGAAATGTTAATCCTACATACTCATAAATTTTTTCATTTAATAACATCATATGCATAAAGATCTCCAGTAAATTTTATTTTCTACTCAATCATATAGATAACGATTCCCCAAAACATTCTTATGCATGAACTATTTTATTTTTAAAAAAAAATTTAATCAGATTTATAAAACCTTTCAAGAAATTTAATCAAATTTTTATTCAAATCGCCATGCCAAAATACAATATACAGAACAAACTAAAAGCCCCTAAAAAAGGCTAAAAAAAACATATTCTGGGGATCCTAGGCAGCAAAATTTCTAAAGAATAAAAATTCAGAAAAATAAAAAACCTAAGATTCTTACCGAAACTTCTTCAATTGGAGTGACACCACAACCTCGATAGCAAAATTGCCGAGATTACAGTTGATAATTTCTTAGGAGGAAAAGAAGAGCAATATAATAAGAGTCTAGAAAAAGGAATGAGTTTGATCGGTGTTCGAAATCCGGAAGATGGGAGGAGACGAAACAAATTCCCAAAAAATGATCACTTTGCTTGATGGGATTCAGCCGCCCGTGCTCAGGGGAGGGCAAAGTGAACGGGCAAGTTTTGACTTTTTCCTTTTGTTTCCTATTTTATTTTTTTTCCAAATAAAAAAGATTAATAAGATGGGACGAGGTGGAGTGTCCAACATGGCATGCCACATCAAGTGAGTTAGAATAGTGAGTTATTTGGGTGAGTCATCTATCATTACTCTAATACTTAGAGCTTGTATTATTACATTTTCCTTAAGCAATATATATATATATATATATATATATATATATATACATACATACATACATATACTACCATTTTATAGCATATATATTAAGGGAAATCAGGCGGCTGGAAAATAATCAGTCAGGCACATGAACTCAGTACCATTATCACTACGAACAACTTTCACAAGTTTGCTAAACTGACGTTCAACCATAGCAAAAAATTTGCACATGAACTCAGTATCATTATCACTACGAACAACTTTCACAAGTTTGCTAAACTGACGTTCAACCATAGCAAAAAATTGAAATAAAGAAGAAGAAACCTCTTTCTTATCATTCAACAAATATATCCAAGTAGCACGATAGCAATCATTAACAATAGTTAAAAGATAAACGGGCCCCACAAATCACAACGTATCAAATGAAAAATATCAGAAGTAGTCGAAGAACTAAGAGGAAAGCTAGTCCTAGATTGCTTGGCTCGAAAGCAAACATCACAAGCCTTATTGCAACCCACTTTGGAAACAACAAATGAAAAAGATTCTAAGACCTGACGAGAATGATGTTCGAGGCGCTGGTGCCACAGATCAAAAGAAGATACACAGGTAGATGTAACTGGAGCAGCAAACTCCACGTCCCGGAAGAAATACAATCCCTCTCGTTGCTCACCCACTCCAATCAGCGTCCTCAAAGCGAGTTTCTGCACAATACAAAAATCACGGGTGAAATGAGCAACATAACCAGAATCTTATAATAATTGGGACACAGAAATCAAGTGACACAGCAGGGAACATAAAGCACATTAATCAACTTGACATGATTGCTCAGAATAACAGTGCCAACCTTAGTGGCCCAAGTATGGTGACCATTAAGCAATTGAACCAAGATAAACATCGTAAAAAATCCCACGAACATCCATAAAAAATCCAAACTGCCAGTCATATGTCTAGTGGCTCCGGAATCATACATCCACAATTCAGACCAAGACATACCAGAAAGCTTTTCTATCGAACCAGGCTTAGAGGATTGCAAAAGTTGAAGAAGGGTGTGCCATTGGTCATTGTTCAAACCGGTGATAGCATTAGCCAAAACCGGAGGACCAGAACCCGGAGCAACCATCATGGTATTGATAGCGGAAGCAGAATTCGGCGACGCGCTACTCGGCACAAAAGATCCAACACCAGAACCCAAAGGAGAACGGCCACGACCGCGGCCACGCCCGCGTCCACGACCACCAGAACCACGCGACCAACCTTCCGAATAACCCACAAGCTGAAAACAAGTGGAGACATCATGATGCGGCCGGTTACAATGAGTGCAAAACAAGGGTTTGTCACGAGAAGACCCACGGCCGCTGGAAAGCACACCTACAGCAGCCGCAAAAACAGAAGTTTCCGCAGCCGGAGTTGCTGCAGAAACTGGACCGCCGGAGGAAGGCTGAACCGCAAACCTCATGACGTCGGACGTGGTCTCCGCCGAATACGTGATCTGCCGCATTTTCTCTTCCCGGACCATGGTCGCGTGCACTTTATTGAGGCGAGGCAAGGGATCTTGAGCCAGAATGTTGGAGCGAGCTGTGTCATAAACTGAATCATCCAACCCGAGAAGGAACTGATGAATCTTCTCTGTTTCCAGGCGTTGAGTAGCAACCGCGGCGAGATTGCAGGTACATTTGCCACAAGAACAGGCCAGAAATTGATTGTATGTGGCCAAAGCTTCCCAAAGCTTCTTCAGACGGCCGTAATACATGGCCATCGAGAGACCTTTCTGCTTGCAAGCCGCCAGATCGGCCTTCAACTGTTGGATCTTCGGACCATTAACCTGGGAGAGACGTTCTTGGATGTCAGCCCACAAATCAGCGGCAACCTCCATATGAGTGAGAGACGACCGGAACGACGGCTCAACGGTATTCATAATCCAGGACACGATCAAGGAATTGATCGTCCACCAATCTTCAAATTCTGGAGAATCAGGCGACGGTTCAGGGATAGAGCCATCCACGAAGCCGTATTTTTCTGTGCCCGTAAAGCGGTCTTGACGGCGCTGCACCATTCATCGTAATTAGACTCGCCTTGAAGCTGGATTGTGGTGATGGACTGTCCCTGTTGATCACTGCCGGAAAGATCATACGGAGAAATGGTTTTTCGACGAGAGAAATCATCGGAAATTTGACGATCACGGCCTCCTTCATCCGTTAATGAATTAACGGACTTACTAGACTGAGGAGGATCATTAGGATTCGTCATATCAACAGAAAGAATGAATTGTCGGCGATTGATGCCATAAAGGAAATCAGGCGGCTGAGGAAGAAAGCGAAAGTAGGCTTTCTTGCCTTTGTATTACGACTTAGGGTTACAATATATACACTTATAACCGGTTAAAAGAATAAATGTAAATACAGTAAATACAACATATATATTTACCAAACCCTAAAGTAATTACAGTAATATCGTAATATATATATATATATATAATACCAATAGTTTATCTATTTTTTATTTATGAGATGGTGTCTAATATATTTTTAATCGCATAAAATTTATTATTACAAATCAATAACTTCATTTATATCACCTTAAATTTGAAATTTTTTTTTTCATATAGATATGAATAAACCCCGCTCATCGTGCGGTTTAACATCTAGTAGACCTATATGAAATTTGATGGAGAATTATCTACATTTCTGCTAGGATTTAGAATTTATATATAGTAAATAGAATAATATGCAATAATGTACGTACTTTCTAAAATAATAAATACATAGCCAATTCGCGTCTCTGCCCGTTCGTAGCAAGTTATCTGGATTTCCCTAGAAACTGATTACTGGGATCATTCTGATGCTCTGAATAATGCAATCCACTTGGAGTTGGAACAAAGTCAACATCCAGCTATGCTTTCCGGAAGAACCTTAAACAGAATCCTCTCACTGTCAATGGCTGCTTTTGATTTTAGATAAGACATGACAAGTCATACTTCGCTTATTAGTTTTTCTGGTTTTCAACACACTTTTGCCTCTGGTCAATAAAACACACCCTCCACCTATGCTTCTCTTTCCAGTTTCTCACTTTCTGGTTACCATAAATAGGATAGCCTTTCTTCCAGCTTGAAAAAAATCAGAGTGAATTTTACTCTCAATTAATAGCACAAATGGCTTCATTTCCCCTTGTTTTCTTGCTCTTACTCTGTTCTAGCACTGCATCACTTGCAAGTATCATCTCCTTTTGTAATGAGAACTCCACCTTAGCAAGTGCTCAAATGTCAGCCAACATCGATGTCGTGTTGGCTCAATTAGACTCAAACACTGCTAAAAATGGTGGGTTCAGCATTGCCACTTACGGCCAGGGAAAAGACACGGTTTACGGGTTGGGACAATGCAGAAAAGACGTGAATTCCTCTGCTTGTTCCACCTGCATTCATGATGCAGCCGCTTATATTCGTCAGAGTTGCTATTACGAAGCTAATAGCACTGATGAAAGGATTTATTACGATAGTTGCCTGTTGAGGTATTCCGATCAGAAATTCTTCGGGATATTCGATCCGTCCGGCGTTATCAACTTGCCCTATGCTGGCAAACCCTATGGTAACAAGGTGGAAAACCCGAAAGTGTTCAGGCAACAACTGTCAACTCTGATGAATGATATGATTTCGCAAGCGATTGCGCCGGCTAATAAAGGGTTCTTCGGGAAAGGAAGTTTTAACACATCGGCATCTGAAACTATTTATGGAGTGGTTCAGTGCACTCAGGATCTGTCCACCAGTACTTGTTCGACTTGTCTGAAAACAGGGTTCGCTAACCTCGACAGATTCTGCAGGAAGGGCAGAACTAAAGGATGTCAGATTCTATACGGCAGCTGCTTTCTGCGTTATGAAAAAAATCCCTTTTAAAGTTGTTTTTGTTTCCAGGCATTGTAATCCTATTTATACATACAGTAGTTCAAATACCTTAAAATAATAAACGTCATGCTAAAGAGCATATGCTGTTTGGAAATCAAACTGAACTCGTTTTTGTATCTTTAATAATCACAGATTATCAGTTCTCTACCTTAAAATGCAGTGACATTTGAGTCATGCTGAGTTCCTTTCTTCTGAAATTAAGTATGTACCTCTATTGTTGATGGTGGAATAAATTTGTTTTCTGTTTGAAGGTCAACTTCTTATTTTGAGTCTTTGACCATCTTCTCTGTCCTGCATTATATCCATTTTGGTTTTGCCCCCTTTTTTGACTCCAATTATTGAAATCGCGACTTTATGGGCTGGCGGTCAACGACAATATTTTCCCTTTTTCTTGCGTTTATTTATGAATTTATGGAGTTCAGATTAAGTTTTGATTGTACGAAAAATCCAAAGCTTCATTCCCAGGCAAACCAAGTCTAAAACATGTTTTCTTACTTTTGCACACCCAGTTATGTCCCTGAAACTTTAAGTTCAGTTCAGTTAGCTTAGGCGAAGGAGAAATCGTCAAATTTTCTCGTGTATCCTCAATGAAAGAAACGGAAGAAGAAAAAGAAAAAAAAAGAAATCAAAATTCGGGAATTCAGCCAACCAAATAATACAGAATTATAGAGTACTAGATAGTACGTACTAGTTTCTTTTTATTTTGTCTTGACCGATATGAAAGTCGGCGCATCATATAATCAATCTAATACAATATGCTTTCAATTTGCTCGGCGGCTCTTTTAATCAGGCTAAAAAGTAAATGTAATTATGCAATTTGAAAATTCATCGAAAACTTTCAATATTGGTTTTCTTTTGAATATTGAAAAATATTTATGAAGTCTCCTTGTTCGTTGATGATTGATACATAGGAATTGATTTTAAAATTTTTCGTAAGTTTTTTTTTGGTTGTAAATTGTGTAAGTTAACTTTTCGTCACCTTATAAATGTCGACGCAAGGATTTTTTATTTTATTTTATTTTTTAACTAAACATTTTCACAATTTGTGCATATTAAACTGTTCATTCATTGATCAAGGTTAATCTTCCCATTCTATATTTCTAGTGTTATTGATTATTTTCATAAATCATGATTTCACGTATTCAATTGCATATAAAAGCCGATGAAAAATGTTATCATGTGTGAATGAGTACTCTTAAGGCGGGATTCAAATAATGGATAGTAGAGACACAATGATTGAAAATATAGAATCAACAAAAAAAAAAAAAAACTAAGGAAATAAAATATTAATGTTTCCCGGTTTATTTCAACTTTCAACCACATATACCGTGCAAGCCAAAGGGTTTCCTAGAAACAGAGTGCTGTAATCATTCTATTTGCTCTCAGTAATGGAGCAATCATCCACTTGGAGTTGGAACAAGTCAACATTCAAATGGAACAAACACAACTTAAAACACATACTCCCCCACAAAATCACTGGAAATATAATCATGTCTTTTCCAGCATATATTTTTGGGATCATGATTTATATTTTCAAGTCACTTTCCGTTCATGGTTTCCTGGTTTCGGTAAATTTTTACAACTGGCAAGTCAACAAATAACGCCCCTTCTCCACCTTTTGGTTCTTACGAGTTTCCGATTCACATATAAATTGGATAATAGCCTTTCTTCCCCTGAAGAAAACGCATTGTGAGCTCCAACAATGGCTTCCTTTCGCCTTGTCTTCTTGCTCTTACTCTGCTTTTGTGGTACTTCAGTACTTGCAGAGATTATCACCTCGTTTTGTAATGAGAACAAATTAAGAAATAAGGAAAAGTTTTTTTTCTTTTTTATGAGGAAAAGTTTTTCATAGGACAAACCTTTTAACAGTTCCATCTATTGAGAATAAAATGCAGAAAATAAAGATACAAATCGGAGTATGTAATTGACAACGAACTTGTTTTCCTGTTATAATAACTTTAAAGTATATATTGTCCTTAGGAATTATTTTCTTGTTATGACTTTAAAGTATATATTGATAAAGTTTAGATATTGTCCTTATGAATATGATTTTCAAACATAATAATAGAAAAATCATCAGGGAAATCAATAACACTACACAATTTATGATATCTACACTTTTATCCAAATTTTATGAAATTTTTGTTAATATGATGATCTAATGTTAAGATACTGTATATAAAAATTGCTCTATTTTTGTGTGCAATCTTAACATATTTATTAATGATTAAAATGTCCAAATAGTCTCTTACATTTGGGCTTACTTGAATTTACGTCCTTAACATTAACATTTCAATATCGTAGTCCCAAACATTATGTTTTCACACTTTTTTTGTCCAATTTCACTGTTTCCGGCCGTTGACATTCCGGAATCAAGGGTATTTTTGTCTTTTTAATTTAAATTTTTATTAAAATTTAAATCATTAAAATTATTTTAAAATTCAAATTTCATTATTTAATTGTTAAAATATTATTTATTAATTTAAAATATTATTATACAATTATAAAATTTATCATTATTTTCAAAATTACTTTTTTCATTTATTATTTACTTTAAGTACACAGTAAATGGTAATTATGTTGCACTTTTAATTTTGGGCATACCGCAACTTTAAAAATTTACCAAGTTATAGTAAATAATTCAAAATTCAATTTTTTTTTTTATAAAAAAAAAGCAAAACTAAGATTTCTTTTTAATCTGACCGCTGCAGTAAACCTTAAATGGTAATTATGTCACACTTTTAATCTTGGGTCCACTGTAAATTAAAAAATTTACCGAGTTACAGTAAATAATTCAAAATTTAATTTTTTTTAAAAAAAGAAAAAGCAAAACGAAGATTTCTTTTTACTCTGACCGCTATAATAAAATCTAAATGGTAATTATGTTGTACTTTTAACCTTAGACCCATTGTAACTTAAAAAATTTACTGAGTTACAGTAAATAATTCAAAATTCAATTTTTTTTTTCCAAAAAACAAAAGGAAAACCAAGATTTTTTTTTTACTCTGACCGCTACGTTATTTTTTTAACCTTGGATCCACTATAATTTAAAAAATTTACTGAGTTATAGTAAATAATTTAAAATTCAATTTTTTTTACAAAAAAAGAAAAAGCAAAATAAAGTAATTGACCGTTACAGTAAACCCTTATGTTGCACTTTTAACCTTGGACACAATGTAACTTAAAAAATTTGGCGAGTTACAGTAAATAATTTATAATTCAACTGTAGTGTTCAAAGTAAAAAAAAAAATCTGGGTTTTGCTTTTTCTTTTTTTTAAAAAAAATTGAATTTTGAATTATTTACTGTAACTCGGTAAATTTTTTAAATTATAGTGGGTCTAAGGTTAAAAGTGCAACATAATTATCATTTAGGATTTACTGTAGCGGTCAGAGTAAAAAAACTGGTTTTGCTTTTTTTTTTTAAAAAAAAAAAAGAAATTGAATTTTGAATTATTTACTGTAACTCGGTAAATTTTTTAAGTTACAGTGGGCCTAATGTTAAAGTGCAACATAAGTACCATTACTTTGACCTAAGGTAAATGATAAATAGTTTTGAAAATAACGTAAATTTTAAAATTTTTATAATAATATTTTTAATTAATAAATAATATTTTAATAATTAAATAATGAAATATGAATTTTAAAATATTTTCAATAATTTAAATTTTAATAGAAATTCAATTAAATTAAAAGACGAAAATACTCTTGATTCCGGCATGTCAACGGCCGGAAACAGTGAAATGGGATCAAAAAAGTTTGAAAAAATAATGTTTGGGACTACGATATTGAAATATTAATGTTAGAGACAAATTGAAGTAGACCCAAATGTAAGAGACCATTTGTACATTTTAGTTTTTATTAATCCAAGTTCCAAGTTCCATTCCTCTGGATGTCCTAGAAACTGAGTGGTGGGGGGATCATTCTATTGCTCTGAATAATAATCAATCCACTTGGAGATGGAATAACCCAGCTATGCTTTTGTGGAAGAACCGTGAACAGAACACTCTCAGTACTGTCCCCTGACTCACCGGGACAAGTCTTTTTCTGCTTTTAATTTTACGTAAAGAATTCAAGTCACATTTGGCTTAAGTTTTTATGGTTTGTTCAACACATTTTGTAGTACGATTGGTCAATAAAATACGCCCCTCCAGCTAATGCTCCTTGCGCGTTTCTGGGCACTATAAATTGGATCAACCTTTCTTCTGGCTTGAAGAAAAAGCAGAGTGATCCTGTTTTAAGTTTTTAACTCAGTTATCACAATTATATAATGGCTTCATTTGGCCTAGTTTTCTTGCTCTTACTCTGCTCCAGTACTACTGCAGTACTTGCAGATTTTGCCATCTCGTATTGTAATGAGAACTCCACCATTGCAAGCGCTCAAATGTCAGCAAACGTCGATGTTGTTTTGGGCCAATTAGACTCAAACACGGCTAAAAATGGTGGGTTCAGCATTGCCACTTATGGCCAAGGTAATGACACGGTGTACGGATTGGGACAATGCAGAAAGGACTTCAACACCTCAGCCTGTTCCTCCTGCATTCATTTTGCAGCTAGTATTCTTCGTGATAGTTGCTCCCCCTTTGGTAATAGCACCGATGAAAGGGCATTTGCCGACAATTGCCTCGTCAGGTATTCCGATCAGAAATTCTTCGGGATATTCGATCCAAATGCCGTTGTCAATTTGCCCTATTCCGGCAAGACTTCCAAGGTGAACAACCAGAATTTGTTCAGGAAACAAGTCGGGATCCTGATGAATGATATCATCTCACAAGCGATTGACCCGGCTAATAAATTAGGCTTCTTCGGGAAAGGAAACATTACGATATCGGCATCTGAGACTGTTTATGGAACAGTTCAGTGCACTCAGGACGTGTCTACCAGTACTTGTTCAACTTGTCTCAATACAGGACTTTCTAAATTTCCCACACTCTGTCGGAAGCTGAAAACCAACGGATGTCGCATTCTATATGGCAGCTGCTTTCTGCGTTATGAAACCGATCCCTTTTAAGAGGAGAGGATGCCGAATTACTTTAATAGTAGTACCTCTACTTTTTGTATGGTGGAATAAATTTGCTTTCAATTCAATAAAATGGGGATGCCCAACTTCTGTATTTTGACCATCTTCATCCTCACTCTGTCCCCCTACTCCAATTACAAGTTTGTTTCTCATTTTGCTGAACTTTTTATAAATTATTACGCCGACTATTTTGCTTACAATATATGTATAACTGCTTGATAGATAGGTACTATTTAAATTTTGCATCTATCTTTTTTTTTGTGAGAAAAATAATATTGTTATTTTTTACTACACTATCAATGAATAAAGAGATTAAAATTATGAATTTGGCTTAACGAGAAATTTTGTTTACTTTTTTTGGGATTCATAAAAAAAATATATAATCCTACGTTTCCTATTAACTTTCAAAAGCAGGCAAACAATCCACGGGCCAAAACACTGCATAGAAAAGTAAAATATTGACCTGGTAGTTCAGCACCCTGTCCCTTAAGCATGAGGTCAGGGGTTCGATCCCTACCCATATAAATGGAATAAACTATTTGGTTAATTTCTTACCGCATAAAGAGCTGACCGTTGGGGCGGGGGATTAGCCCTCTGACTATCGCCTGGATGGATACCCTCGAAAACCCAAAAAACAAAAAAACAAAAAAAAAAAACAAAAAAACAAAAAAATATTGCTCCGAGTGGTAGTCGACAAAGATGTTACATTCCATTTTGAACTTTATTAGCGGTTTTCTTAACCCGACTAAGAAGTTGGCGCAATTTCCAAACTTAAAAATTTCAAGTATACATTTCTATTGATATTAAAAAAAGGTCTTGTTAATTGACACATAGATATCAAACTAAAATTTGTAGTATCAGTTAATTATAGAATAACTTGCTATCGTCGGCTTTATTGTCAATGTAACTAAGTAGACAACAAAGTCGACGTACTAAATTCATCATGGATATTATTAACTCAGTAACCTAAATAATTTATATATTCTATTTAAATTCATCATGAAATAAATCTAACAAAGAAGTCCACTGAGGACAAATCTTTTTCTTCTTCTTTTTAATATTATATGGTAATTGATATATCTCGGTTTTTGCATCATACTTTTTTGGTGTTATTGATTATTTGCTTAAGTTGTTCCTTTTATAAGAGGGAAAAAAAATTATAAAAACTTTTTATTTGTTTGCACTCAATAGCCAATGAAAAGATCAACATGTGTAAATAAAACTTGGAGTAAAATGTTATGTTGAGTTTTGATGAGCGATGTATAAAGTCGACAGCGATCCGGAATCGATACAGTACACTCCATTTTTATAGGGATAACGATGTATGCTTAGTTATTAGTTAATTAATATGTGGACAACAAAATACGCCCATTCTCAAGTCACTTCCATTCGAGTTGCCTTAGTTTCATTACGAGTTTTGTGATTGACAATTTGATAAAAATGGGATGGCCTTCCTTCCCTTGAAGAAACCAGAGTGAGTCTAATAAACTAACCCCCATATGGCTTCATTTCACCTAGTTTTCTTGCTCTTACTCTGCTCTAGTACTCCAGTACTTTCAGATGGCATCGTTTCGTTTTGCAACGAGAACTCTACCTTAGCAAGTGCTCAAATGTCAGCAAACATCGATGTGGTATTGGCTCAATTAGACGCAAACACGGCTGAAAAATGATGGGTTCAGCATTAATTTTCACTTAATAAGCTTTCACTATTGCGGGAGTTGTAACGAATCACAGTTTGTCGGATTCTCACCAAAGGTGTCGTCTGACAATGATATTGCTACCACCATTGGTAGATGGCAGTGGCAGTGGTCGCTCCGATAGTGGGTCTGAATTATTGATTTTGTATTATTATTATTATTATTTTTTGTGTGTGCGTGTCCAAAATTGCAAATAAATCATGTTTCAATTGAAACCTTGAAGAGGCAAAATCAGGAAAAATTGGCGGATTTATCCAAATCTTTATATGCGTCGTTAATTTTACCTTATTCTTTTTCGGTTAGTCAATATTACCCTAAACCATCCAACCGTTAGCCGATTTTGTCCAATTTGCTATTTTCCGTCTAAATTAACGAAATTCTATTTGTTTTAATTATAAAAATACCCTAATAGTTTTAAATATTTATAAAAATAACCCAAAAAATTTACAAAATTACAAAATAGTCTCTTTTCAGTTTTTATTTAAATTTTTCTTTTTTTATTTCTTTTTACTATTTTTCATAACCATAAAAATATACTCTATGATCTTTTAAATAAATAATTTATTTTTAAATACTACAGTACAAATTTATAGATATACATTTTGTAACTCGTGGTTGATTTACATAAATATATTAATTTTTTTAATGATATGGCTGGACAATAATGATATTATTTTTTTAATCTGTCTTTTTTAATTTAAAGAACAAGATTTTTTGTCTAAAACTAATTTTTTACAAAAAATTAAAACATTTAGCATAGATTAAAAAAAAATATATTAGTACATTTTAATTTATTGCAAATTAACTAAACAGACTATAGATTGTATTATCTAATTAAAAAAATTATTAAATTAAAATATAGGGTACTTTCTAGTGTTTAGGGTGTTAAGTTTCATGAGAGTAGATATAAGATTAATTGTTACCAAAGGATTTCTAACCGGGAGAGTGATTTTACCCATGTTTAAGCTGGGTCCACTAAAGGTAAGAGGGCTCAATTGGATGGTCAGGTAATTTAAGATATGAGATGATTAAAACTTTTTTCGAGGTTTGATTCTCACTGGAGAAATCCAATTTTTTTTTTATGCAAAAAAAAGGTGGAGTCCAGTACTGGAGTAGATTTTTTTTTTTTTTTTTAAAAAAAAAGAAAAGACTTCCTGCTAAAGTTAGATATATTAATGTCTCAAAACATTATCACAAAATGTTAAACCCTCACAGTAATAAATATACATATTTTTTATAAAATATTTTGTACCATTTTTGTAAATGTCACGACACTATATTCTTGTATTGGGCCAACGTAGAAACGAAATAGGTATTTTTTTTTACTTTATGTGCGTACTTGGCCTTTTAAAGAATATTTATATTTTAGTTTTGATTACTTTTTAAATTTTATAATACAATCTAAAGTCTGTTGAATTAAATTGTGATACATTAAAGTATACCAATAGATTTTTTTTAATCTATGTGAATTGTTTAATTTTTTTGTGCAAAATTAGTATTAGTTAAATAATCTTATTCTTTAGGGTGGGAGGGTTGGGTGGGATGGCTAGGGGATTAGGATGGGGGATGGTTATTACCGGAAGGTCGAGGGTTCGATTCTCGCTGGGGCCATCCAATTAAAAAAAAAAACTATTCTTTAGATTAAAAAATAGTATCATTATTGTAAAACCATATTATTAAAAAATTAATATGCTTATGTAAATCAAACGTGACTTACAAATATGTAATTAAAAATTTGTACATTAAACTTTAAAATAAATATTTTTTTTAAGATCATATAGTATATTTTTATAGTTATGAAAAATAGTAAAAAGAAATAAAAAAAAATAGAAAATTTTAAATAAAAACTGAAAAGAGACTATTTTATAATTTTTGTAAATTTTTGGGATCATTTTTAAAATTTTTTAAACTAGTAGGGTATTTTTATAATTAAAATAAATAGAATTCCGTTAATTTAGACGGAAAATAGCAAATTTGACAAAATCGGCTAACGATTCGATAGTTTAGGGTAATATTGGCTAACTGAATAGGGTAGAATTGACGACGCATGTAAATCTTTGGGTAGATCCGCCAATTTTTCCGGCAAAATCACAATGTAAGGCTCCAATTCAAATAGGCCAATTATTTGTCCCTACAAGATTGCTGGAAAACATCATTACAAGTTCTACATTGCGGTATTGAATATCAAGATCAACATTTTCCTCTTAGACTTGTGGTGGGAAAACCACGAACACAACTTGTTTGATGTTTTTTTCATACACACCTGTTAATTATAAGCCTTTTTAAGCCGTAACCAATTGTTTATAAACTGGCTGTTTATGTTTCTAACATGATATCAGAGCACAATTTTGGTTGATCAATTCTGGTAATTCAATCGGCTATGGTTCCGACACAAATCACGTTTGAAGGGACAGCAGATTCTGTCTCACATCCTTCCATATATCACTAATTGGACCACTATTTGCGTGAAAAAAATAGGACCCTCTCATTTGACAAGTCATTTTCTGCTTTCCATTTAAGGAGAGATTTCGAGGATAATGAATTATTGTACTTTTGACTGTCAAGTAAAATTATTTACACCCACCCAGCTAATCTTCTTCTTACTGAGTTACTATACGATTGCTATAAATAGGAGTGGAGTTTCCTTCATTCCATCAACCAAGATATAAACTGAAATAGTAGCAATTTTTCCACTCATCTAAATGGCTTCGTTTGGCCCTGTTTTGGTGCTCTTACTCTGCTTCTGTTCAGCAGCATTTGCAGAGATTATCACTTGGGATTGTAAGCATGATTCTCCCATTGCAAGTGCTCAAATGTCAGCAAACATCGATGTGGTGTTGGCTCAATTAGCCTCAAACACTGCTAAAAACGATGGACTCAGCACAGCCAGTTTTGGCAAACGTAAAGACACGGTGCATGGATTGGCTCAGTGCAGAAAAGACGTGAACACCTCAGATTGTTCCGCCTGCATTCATGATGCAGCCAAGAGTATCCGTGAGAATTGCTATTACGATTTTAATAGCACTGATGAAAGGATCTTTTATGATAAATGCCTTATGAGGTATTCTGATCAGAAATTCTTCGGCCAATTTGATCCATCTACCTACATCAACTTGCCCTATGGTGATAAAGGCCACAAGGTGAAGTAAAACACACAGTTCTTCAGGAAACAAGTTGAGACCCTGATGAATGATCTGATTTCGAAAGCGCTTGTCCCGGCTAACAAAGGGTTCGGGAAAGGAAGCATTAAGATCTCGGCTTCCGAAACGGTTTATGGAGTTGTTCAATGCACGCAGGATTTGTCTGCCAGCACTTGTGGCACTTGTCTGAAAACAGGTTTTGGCAACTTCCCAAAACTCTGCAGGAAGGAGAAAACCAAAGGATGCCGTCTTCAGTATGGCAGCTGTTACCTGCGTTACGATACCGATTTGTTTTAAGAATTTTATTAAAGTGCTTTTCTTGATTCTCAAAGAAGAGCCCTTTTCATCTTTGAGACAATGTTGTTAGTTTGTTTCATGTGCTATGGACCAAATGTTGTTGGAAACTAAACTCATCGATGCTTTTCTTAATAACTAGCCGAGTTATAGACCGCGCGATGCGCGGTCGACTACATGCCCGTTGGATATATTAAATCATATTATTTGAGTAAGACTTCACCTGTTAGGTTTAAAATTCAAAATTAAAAGGCAAATCAATCAACAAAGTGGAGGCACAAAATATATAGTGAAAATGCAGAGAAGGTAAGGAAAGGGAGGAGGGAGGGGGGGTGCCTAGTTAGAGAACTCTAAGTTGTACATGAACTAATTAACCCCTCAACCTAACTCAATGTAGAAGAACTTATACAAATTCAAAAATTCTTTCAAGCATTAATTTACAAGTTTTCACTGAAAGGAAAACACTGCAATGGAATTCAAGCATTAGTTTACATTGCAATGGAGCCAAGGAGAACTCCGATCCTCAAATAATGATCACCAAAGTTGAGGTTGAGTATGTCGTTGAGATGCTGGATAGGGATTCGGGAAGATTTTTGACAAATTCAATTCTGCCGGTTCCGAAGAGGAGAAGAAAAAGGAGGAGATTGGAGAAGACGCGCCGCGTAAGAAGAAGGTTGATTCAGATTCGGACGGGGAAGACGACGACGGCGATGATCAGGACTCCAAACAAAAGAAGGAGAAGAAGAAGAACGAGCAGAACGAGATTTCTAAGAAAAAGAAAAAAAAAAAAAGGGGGGGGGGGAGAACCGGAGAGACGGCTGCGGCGGATGGAGAGAAATGAAAGAGAGGATGTAATCCTAAAGCCAAACCCTAATAGCCTTTCACGTGAAGTACACTTTGGTTGCAGAAGAGACCAAGAGCTGAGGGAAATAAGGATGGACGCGTGCGAAGGAGGTCGAACGAAAGTCACACGTGGGAGTTGGGTGGTCGAACGAAAATGTGCAAAAGTATCTTATCTGATGAGATCTGTTTAGTATGTTATCTGAAACCACTTTCATATTCCTGCATTGTAAATTTGTAATGATAACCACTCCGGCCAGTCATGGAGTGGCCGGAATCTATTGACTGGTAGTCAACCTACAATGGCCGGGCATTGTTTGTTACATTTGCAAAAGTAGTCCTTATATGATTGTGAGTTGTGACCACCCTCTCACAATTTCCTCTTCGACCATTTTTGACAATGACAAAACTAACTGAACCATTAGACAGTGATTTAGGCATTGAACTCGGTTACACGTGATGCCTGAATCACTGTTGTGTAGCCGGCTAATGTATCAATAATTCAATCATTCCAGTGATATATATATACCTCTCTTACTCTACTTCTACTAAAACAAGAAGAAGCAAAAAAAGGGGATTTTTTTAAATCTCTAATATAAAAAGTTGGTAAATGAAAAAAGAAGGGACAGTTTTCAGTCTCCAATGCGTGCAGCTAAACACATTTGCTTCCACAAACATTTCTTATTCTAAATATAGTACTCTCTCCATTCACAAATAGATGTCGTTGGAGGAAAATCCAAATATTCCAAAATAGATGTCGTTCTCACAAATCGAGGCATATTTTATCAATTTTTTCCAGTATTACCCTTACATTGGAAATTGTAGTGATGTTTAATATAGAATTGTATTAGAACTTAATTTTATTGGGACTATAATTGAATTAAGAATAAATGAGGGTATTATAGTATTTTAACAAGATAATTATTGTCTTCTTAAACTTTGTGAAATCTCTCCAGCGACATCTATTTGTGAATGGAGGGAGTAATATACTAGCATGGGGACCGCACCTTGTGCGGTCTGACCCGGACAATTTTAATTAAATTTAATATTAACTTAATATACAATCATTTCAATTGATAAAATATTGTAAAAATTTTAATCATAATATTGCCAACATGATTTCGAACAGTTTTATTATATATACTAGGTGTTAGACCCGTCTGATGGACGGGGAAGGCATATACATTTAGACATTTTTACATAAATTTTGTATTTTTATAAAATATGTAATGACTTCAGTTTTAAACATGACTACCTCTGGATTTACAGGAATTTGTTTTTTTTTTAAATGACATTTTAAATTCACTGGTGATAAGGTTTATGCAGATCTCTCTTAAATTTGTTAGGATTTGGTACTCTCTCCAATCAATCTCTGTGTTAGGATTTGGTTCATGAAAATAAGGGTTCGGTTTTTATTATTTTGTTTTTTTTAAATTATTTTAGTTGCTTTTTTTTGTTTTATTATTTTGTTTTGTGCATTTTTAAGTCTAAGAAATTAAGAAAATGCCACATAGGATTTAATCCTATGTGGCATGTGCTCCATGCTTTTAGTTTTCTCTCTCTGGTTTTTACCTTAGTATAGTATATAGATAACGAGTCTTGGAGGATCCAGTCTGCAGATTGATCCGACTTCTTGGCTTTGGCCTATCGTATAGTCACACCATGCCTTAACTTGTTTGTACAAGAAATGCTATGATTTGCAATTTTGCAATGTCAAAGTGAAAGAAGTGTCATTTTGTTTTCAAGCTTGTCCATCATGTCCTTTGTGGAAAGAGTTTGTTATAGCAATCGCTAGTTCCTACAACGGTCTAGGCATGGTTTAACAGTTACCACTAATTGTCGCACAAGAAAAAAAAAATCTAATTAGCAGACTTTAAATCTTCAAAAGATTGAATTTCAGGTTCCATACAACAAGTACATACTCCTAAAACTAAAATCATATAGTAAGTTCGTAATCCTAGAACTAAAATCCCAAATAACAGGTTACTTGTAGTTTTATGTCTAGAGATAGTAAATTTTGACATGGGATTTTAGTAACACAAAGTTGTATAGGTGCTGTGGAAACATCAAGAATACTAATTAGATTTAATAACGGCCATAGTATATAACAATGCTGTCGAATCACAGAAGTTTTAATTGAGATATCTTTCAAAATACTTGACAAAACCTACTGTGTGTCTATTGGATTTTCAGTTTGATCCAAATGCTTGTTCCTAAAGAGTTCTTATAAATGATATCAATATATTTTTGCATCCAATTTAGCAGTGAATAGAGAAGATTAGAGAAGTAATTAACTTCTGGATTACAAGTATTTTGTTTTCTTAAACTTCATGTTGGGGTAGCAACTGCGATGAATTTATTCTGGTATTAACATACCCCAAAGAATCACAGAACCTGTACATTTTGACTGAAGTTTTTCAGAATATGCACTACAAATTGAACTAATTCTTGGCTCAAACAGACTTTGGGGAAATTGCACCAAGGCAGAAACCAAAAAAAAAAAAAAAATTCAACAGATTTAAATATGAAAATTTCAGCTAGGCATAAAATCAAACACCTACTATGCAATGAACAGACCTAATTGCTCTTTTATTGGGGAAGAACATCACACTATTCTTTTTAGTCTTCCAGACAAATAATCAAACAGTTAACATTCATTTGAAGCATCTCCAGTTCACCACCATAAGCCCAACCGAATCCAATTAATTGATAAATTAAAATTACTAAACTCAGAGAACCAATAGAACTAAAACTCGGAAAAACACAATCCAAATACAATCCTAGATTAACTAATCGAACTTAAACTCATCTGGTTATTTGGCCGCACCTTAACGGGGCATGAATCGGAACAGCAAGAAGATTTTAGATGTAAAGAAAGTTGGCCCAGTTGTCAATTTATTGGCTGTGGTCTGCCTCATTTTTCATCTTCGCCGCCAGCATGACCAAAAGAACCCAGAAAACTACTTTCGATGATTCAAAACCTCTCTGGATTGGTCGGTTATTGCAACGAGGGATTTTGGAACAGAAGAAACGGGCTGCTGGAAGAATGACAGAGGAAGATTGGGAAGATTGAAAATGGAGAAACGGGCATAAAGAAGAAAGTGGACCGGCAACGTATTGAAATATTTATCCCACATTGGTATATGTGTATCAGTAAGTAACATGGACTACTCCCCTCATCGCCAATTGGTTTTGAGGTGGAACCCCATAGGCTTCTATATGATATTAGAGCGGGCTTGGCCTATGTTGATTTTAAAGTCCATGATGTTATTCCGTGGCCCAATTAAAGTTTGCGACGTTATTCCGTGATCCGTGATGTTATTCCATGGTTTATTTCATGATTATGGTGATTTAGTCAATCTCGTTGGGCTTGAGGGGGAGTATTGAAGTATTTATCCCACATTGGTATATGTGTCTCAGTATATAAGTACCATGGGCTACTCTCCTCATCGTCAATTGATTTTCTCCTCATCGCCAATTGATTTTGAGGTGGAACTTCATAGGCTTCTATACAACGGGAAAGTGAAGAATTAGAAAGCTCGTGGACAACGTGTCTAATACAGGCAGTCTTATTGGCTGGTGCAATGTGTCCACAAGTGACCGAGAACCCAAAAAAAACGGAGCCAAAATCTGGGATTCCCCCTTAGTATATAGTTAGATATTGTATAATTTGTACTGGGAGGTATTTGAGAAGTTTATGAAGGGAAAGGGCAAGATACTATGTCTTATATTGTTCCAGCAGATTTCGAGACATGCATGTCAATAATTAATCTTACTCAGTCACTCCTTTGTTTTTTTTTTTGGGGGGCCTAAGTTTCAACAATCATCAAAGTAGAAAAAAATGGAAACAAATTACACAGAAAATTTATAATCCTTTGCTGATTAATTTTTATATCTATACTAAAATTACTTCTGCACAATTCTAATCCAAACACGTTTTTATCTATAAAAAAGGTTCTTGCTCTGGAGGCACTTTTTCCATTTATAAAAGGTGAGTCTAACAATAGTTTTTTGAGAGTATTATTTTTCCAAAAGAAAGACCACAAATACAGTAGAACGTCAGTAAATTAATAATTTATAAATTAATAACTTTTAACAATTAATAATTTTCTCTGGTCCCAACTTGGGATCAGTAAAAAAAAATCGAAAAAATGATAAGATAATAATATTTAGGAAATCTCTTATATATCTATAGGTCCCAATAATACCAGAAATTAATAAATACCCTAAAAACAAAAAATAATAATAATTATTATAAATATTTAGTAAAATATTAATTATTAATACTTATTTTTAGTCCCTGAAGATGATATGAACTATTTATGTATGGATTTTTTATTGTTCGGAATAATTTTAATACTCGATTGATTCAGATGTAAAAACAATTGCAAATTAAAGAATTTAGTGACACTTATTTTTTCTCACACAAATTCTTTAAATTAATAATTTATTAATTTATCGATTATTTAATAATTCACTAAATTAATAAATTTTGGTGGTCCCAACACTATTAATTTATAGAAGTTCTATTGTATCTTGGTCAATGCATTTTCTATTGTTTTTTCAAAAAAATATTAAAAAAAAAAGATTTTTAAAAAAAGGTTATTGTAGAATACCTCATTAAATTTGTCCTGACCAATTTCGAACCCAGGACCTTGTGGAATTATACATTTATCAATTCCACACAGGCACCAAGTAAACTGGTGTCATAAACGGGTTCTTAAAATATGATATCCAATACAGCCTCCGATAACTATGGACCAAAAACAATTTTTGAGCTTGGGCGATAAACTCGATATCTTTTCAGTAAGAATTGCTATACATTTTCCACTGCTAAATCGGCCATGGGAATGGAACATACTTGAATCGTTCGACTACTTGTCTCATCCATCACCCTTCTAGTTGCTTGTAATTCAAAGAACAGACACACTGTTGTGTCTTGGGTGACTTCTGTGCTATATTAAAAAATAAATAAATGCAAATCTACAACGATTCCATTTTCGCTGGATTTCCTAGAAACTGAGTGCCGGGCTCACTGTATGTCGGTTGACGAAGAACCATGAAAACACAGTACACAAAAAAACCCCTCACACTTGGACCAGAAGTCTTTTTCGTGCTTTTAATTTGTAGATAAGATTGGGACACAGCCGACATCGCACCTTTTGACTGGCATGTCAACGAAATACTGCTCTCCTCAATGATCAACCTTCTTTTACGAGTTTTTTTTTAATCTGAATGCTATAAAAAAGGGTAGCTTTCCTCCAATTCCATCAAGAAATTGCAAGTTTAGTAGCAATTTCATACTCATTTAATCATCAATGGCTTCGTTTCGACTTGTGTTCTTGCTCTTACTCTGCTTCTGTTCTGCGGCATTTGCAGAGCTCATCACTTCCTACTGTAGTGATAATACAACAATTGCAAGCGCTCAAATGTCAGCAAACATAGATGTTGTTTTGCGTCAACTAGCCAAAAACACGGCTAAAAATGATGGGTTCAGCATTGCCACTTATGGCCAAGGTAAAGACACAGTTTACGGGTTGGGACAATGCAGAAAGGACATAAATTCTTCTGCTTGTTCCACCTGCATTCACGATGCGGCCAGCTACATTCGTCAGAGTTGCTATTACGAAAATAATGGCACCGATGAAAGGATTTATTACGATAATTGCCTTTTGAGGTATTCGGATCAGAAATTCTTCGGAATATTTGATCCGTCTGTGGTGATGAACTTCTACTCTTCTATCAAGCCCAGAGATCAGGATTTCTTCAGGGTACAACTTGAGACCCTGATGAATTTTGTCATTTCATTTGCTGTTATGCCGCAAAACAAAGGATTTATGAAAGGGAGTACTGCAGTGTCTTCTTCTGTGGATATTTATGGGATTGCTCAGTGCACTCAGGACTTATCTACCAGTTCTTGCCAGACCTGTCTGAAAACAGGGTTTGCTAACTTCGACAAACTCTGCAGGAAGCAGAAAACCGTAGGATGTCGGGTTCAATATGGCGGCTGCTATCTTCGCTATGATACCGATCCGTTTTAATCTATCAAATTCATATACAGTTCAGAATTTCAGATACCTTAAAATAATGCCAAAGGACTAAATGTTTGTTGGAAACTCAACTCATTTATGCACCTTTTAGTAAAAGGGCAGAGGATTAGTTTCTATCTCAAAATGTAGTCTTATCACTCATATGTATGATGTTTGAGTTCCATTGTCTGGAATCACCTGATCCCTCTCTACTGTTTAGTTGGAGAAGAATAATCAATAAAGTTGCTTGCAATTCACGAAAAACTGCTGCTATTTTTCTGTAATTTTGACCATCTTCATCAATCAATTTTGTTGACTGCGATGAAAGTGATCACCTCCAAATTTTTCCTGCTTCTTGCGTTTATTTCTGATTATCTGGTGTTAAATTAAGACTAAGTGTATGACCAAAACCCAGTTATATAACACGCATCATTCCCAGATTAAACCCAGCCCAGAATGTATTTTCTTAGTTGCACCCATCCAGATCCAGTTGTGAATGATAAGCAATCCACTTGGAATCAGTATTTGTCAGAGAATTATACTAAGTCAACGTTCAAAGGGAACCAGAAACGAAATTAATTTTTTTAAAAAACACGTTTAATGTCCAACAAAAAGTCAGGAAAATACGCTCTCCAGTTATGCTTCTTACCCGTTTCTGATTGCTATAAATTGGAAAGCCTTCCTTCAACAAAATGCAGAGCAAAACAAAATAGCAATTTTGTCATTTTGTCTTTGCTAATCATCATGGCTTCATTCCGCCTTGTTTTCTTGCTATTCCTCTGCTGCTGCTTCACTGCAGTATTTGCAGATGTTATCACTTCCTACTGTAATGAAAATTCCACCATTAAGAGTCCTCAAATGTCAGCAAATATCGACAACTTGCTGGCTGGACTAGCAACAAACACGGCTCAAAATGGTTTCGCCATCGCGAGCTATGGCTCGGGTAGTGACGCCGTCTATGGGCTGGGGCAGTGCAGACAAGATGTGAGCAGATCAGATTGCTCCACCTGCATCAATGATGCAGCAAGCTCCATCAAAACCCAATGCGGATTTGATCCTGTTATTAATAGTACTGATCAAAGGAGATGGTATGATAACTGTTTCCTAAGGTATTTGGACCAGAATTTCTTTGGAAAAGTCGATACCTCTGTTGTTTCCAACTTGTACAACAGTGATCATCCCCAAAGCCCATCTCTCTTCAAGAAACAAGTCACCAGTCTGATCAGTAACCTCACTTCACAAGCTGTTGTGCCGGGGAACAAAGGGTTCGCGAAAGGAACTCTTGGAGTATCGTCTTCTGTTACCCTTTACGGCTTGGTTCAGTGCACTCAGGACTTGTCTCTCAGTTCTTGCACGAGTTGTCTGAAAACTGGTGTTGCCAACCTTTCCAACCTCTGCAATAATCTGAAATCCGTAGGATGTCGCCTTCAATACTCCAGCTGCATTCTGCGCTACGAAATCGCTCCATTCTAAGACTAGCTTCTGATTCATGACAGCATCTGGTCAAAGCTACAATATATATATATATATATATATATATGTATTTCAAATCCTCTGAAACAATAGTCACAATAAAGAAGAAGCAGATGAAAAAAACACAATCTGCATTGTAATCGTCGTTGCTGTTTCAAACTTCATACATATACATCAATGTATTTTACAATCAATAAAAAAGTATGGGTTCACTGCTACTATACAGGGATTATACAGGCAATTATTCTTTGAGTTTCTAACATTTTATTTACATTATCTTGCTTTGTTGAGTCATCAAGTTAAGCATGACCTCATTGCGATGCAAACAAAGGTGTACAATCATTCTCCACAGCATTTGATAAGGAAAAAGTGCTTATCAGCTAGGAAGTTTTAGTTGTACGCTTTCCCATAACTTCTCGGGAAGGGAACAGCGTCTTTGATATCATTGAGTCCAGTTGCGTAAAGAACTAGGGAGTCGAGCGCCACGCTGAAGCCTGAAGTTCTGGCAGTTCCATGCCTTCGAATATCCAAGTACCATTCACATTCCTGCTTCGTCAAGCCAACTTCTTTCATCCTAACAAATGTAGCAAGAGAGTTCACAAAGAGGAAAGTAAAATTTCCTTGCTATTGGTGTGATAAAACAAAATAAACAAGTTTAGGAGGCACATAAAACCAGATAGGCTTATGCGCCGACAACAGACTAGATGTGGGATATTTTGGCTAAAATATGAGAAGACTTTTCACCTATTGCTTAACACATTGAGACGTTCCTCATTTTGGCTTCCTCGTATCACAGCTCCAACCTGGACAAAAAAGCACTCGTAAATTGACTCAGAAGACAACTCAAAGTGCGTATATCTTATAGAAGTAGTTCAATTGCATCCCGCAGATAGTTGTATCATCCAAAGGGCGTATACTTGATCTCACCTTAGGTAAAATTACATCGAATGAAGAAACTGTTTTTCCGTCGTCATTTAGGCGCACATTGAATGGCTTGAGTGCTTTTGGTTGGTTGTACACGATAACTGGTTTTTCATACACCACATCTGCAAGATAGCTACAAGAAATAGAAAATGGGTGAGAGGTTATCCCAACTGAAATCTTATGACACAATATATATATGTACAGCCAGCAGTATGCGACTAGTAGGTAAACTACCTTTCATGTTCTTCAGTCAAAGAAACACCATATTCTACTTTGACTTCAAATTTCTTTTGAGTAACCTGCATCAGATAATTAATGCAGCATAAGACAGTCATAGAGTAGATTGATTCAGAGTAATAAACAATCTCTAGAGAAGAGGTAGCACAAATTACCCGTTTCAAGACCTCCACTGCATCTGCATAGGATATCTTTTCAAGCGAACCTGAAACCATTAACTTAAGGCGATCTTCAACAGTTTTATCAATTCGCTTTGTCACGAATTTGAGGTCGTCATTGCAGTTGTCCACGATCCATTTACATATAAATTTCAAGAAATCACTTGCGCAATCCATTGCATCCTAAATATACCAAGGAGAACAAAGATTCAAATTTCAAACTATTTATTAGCATAGGGAGCCAGAAACTTTTCAAAGCAGGTGCAAAGGAGCATCCTGAAGGGAAAAGTTAATCATGCCAAAATGATGAAGACTTTGGATCAAGACAATTAATTTTGAGAAAAGGGAAGGACTCATACTTCAAGTTCAGAGAATGCCATTTCAATCTCAAGCATCCACATCTCAGCTAATGATCTCCTTGACTGTGATTGTTCAGCTCGAAATCTAGGTCCAAACGAGTAAACATTTCCAAGGGCACAAGCATAGCTTTCCAGATGAAGACGACCAGATACTGTAAGGTACGCTGGTTTAGAGAAGAAATCATCAGAGAAATTAAGTTTCTTGGCTTTGAAAGAATGACCAGATTTAGCTTTTTCTCTTGCTTCTAACTGTGCCACAAGCTCAGTTGTTTTCCTCAAATCCTGGATGGCTGCAGCTGCAGCTTCTTTATTGCTTTCGCTTCTCTTGAGTTCTTCAACCCGATTGCTTTTTTCCTTAAGTGAAGCTTTGATGGTTTCAAGGCTAACACCAGCAACATTATCAGCAGGATTTTGACCTCGCGTTTCTTGACTGTTCAAAAGAGTCGTAACTTGAAACATCTTGTCAGAACCTTCCATATCCATGTGAGTAATTATGGGCACTTGCACATAAACAAATCCATGATTTTGACAAAAGACATGACTTGCTTGAGTAAGGGCACTGTTTATTCTTGTCACAGATGCAACCTGAAAGATGTTGAAGAACATTGCTCAGACAATATAGAAGAGGGATAGAAAGAGGCCCTAAGTTCTCAGACATATTTTCAATGATCTAAAGAAAGAATAGATCCTATGATTAACTTCATATCACTTTTTCTCATGATTCAGTTGCTACATCTCATAGATCATCTAAACAAAAAGAAAAGGAAAGGCCTTACTGTTGTTGTCCGAGGGCGAAAATGGGGACGATCTCTTAACATTTCCAGAGGCAAACGTTTCTTAGATAAAGGATACTTGTCCTCATCCACTCCCCCAACATGTAGGACTTTTTCCACCTTGAGCTCAAGAACTTGTTTCCCCTGAATAGATGGCTGCTGTAATACACCTTCTGCAAGAATGCAAGCTCCAGTAGGCATAACTAGGCTAGGTAAAGCTAAAGCTGAATCCACCGAAACCTGAGGTTTCACCATAGACAACAACAAATAAGGCCTAATGCAATCATCCTGAACAAAATCCCAATAAAAGTATGCTTCTTTTTTTGTTTTAAGCTTAAAATTTGCCTGGAATTTGAAATTCCAAGAAAACAAAAGCTGGATATACCTGAAGAGTGGGAATACAAGATCCATCTGTAATTTGCAGAAGTGAAATCGTGGGCTGCGGCGGTTTGACCCGTTTGGGAGTCAGGGAATCCAACTTGCTACGACTCCGATGATCTCCTCCGCCCAAAACCTTCACAATAGACTTAAGAAAAGGGACAGATTGAAAGTATTCCACACACCTCACATCTTTAGGTCCAACAGCATCGGGAGTTGTATTCGGAGACGGAGAAGAAGGAGGAAGGTCCTTTTTAATCTCCCTGGAAGACTTGACCCATCCTCCGACGAGAACCCTCTGACCAATCAAGCCAACCCCGCCGTCACTCCGGCCAACTATATCTTTCAAGATGACCCTTTTCGAGTACTTTGAAAAGGGGACTTGAATTTCCTTCTGGGCTTGTTCTGAATCCATAATATGGTACGATCTGAATCCGAAAAGTGGAAATTAAAGAGTTTGAATGTGAGTCTTGCGATTGAATTGGTAGTGGATTTTTTTTTCTTTCTGATTTAGTTTGTAATGATGAAATTAGATGGAAACGAGGGGTTATATATGGAGATGATGATGCAGAGGAAGAAGAAGAAGGGAAAGATGGATACTTTCCTTGAGAAGCCATTGGAAGGAGGGTTAGGAAGATGAAAGAAGAGGGCGGCCGGAAATTTGTTGGGGAAGGAAAGGGATTGTTTCTGGGTGTTGCCATCTTCTTCCGATCTGAATGATTTCGTAGAGAAACAATCAACAGTGGGAAAGCTAAGAAAGGAGGCAAGGTTTTGGTATTCTTCAAAGATTGGGAATTTCGCGGGAGTTTAATTTCCCTCTTCGGCTTTTCCAACGGGTTTTCGCAATTTTATTTATTTCTTAATTTTTCCACAATATCATCAAAGTTGTTAGTATTACCCAAAAAATTAATATTCTTTCAAAACAAATTTCAATTTTACAATATTACTATCACTTGAAAAAATTAAATTTGTTATTTACGAAGAAAAAAAATTATTTTTCGTCCACTTTCTATCAAAATTTTGGAAACATACAGTAAGGTATATCTATGATGATATTGTTATTGGAAATATGATTAATTTCTAAGACTTCATAAACATAGATATAATAAAAGGATACATGCATACTTAGCGATTCATCTTTCAAAAAAAAAAAAAAAACTTAGAGATTCATAAAATTCAAACCGTCGTTTCAGAAAAAATAAGTCCTTAATTTTAATTTTAGGAGTGGGTTTTTTAATAATTCATTCTCTGTCGCCATCTTTTTTTGTTCATTCACAATTGGTTTTAATTTTTTAGCTTCAGAGTTTTTAATAATGTTCGAAGTCCAGGCCGCAACCATCTTTCTATAATGATATTGTTGAAAAAAATTACTACTGTTTGTAGGGTAGGCATGAAAAAATAGTGATTAGTATATAAGCTCTAAGAGTAAATAGTAGAGGTAAAAACTTTGAATTAGTTAAAACCGAAAACATACTACTCCCTCCTGTCCTTAAAATCTTTATTTTATCCTAGATTTCGAGTAGAATGTATTTTTAATTGAAAAAAAAATCTTAAAAATATATTTTCACATTCGTTGTGCTCTCTTGAATGTTAAGAAAGATTTTTTAAATTTCTTTTATCAACTAAAAATGCTTACTAAATGAAATCTAAGACATATTAAGGACCGGAGATAGTACTATTAAATTTACAAACAGTCTCACGGATATTATTTTACAGATGTTATGTTAATAACAACTCTTGAATGCTTTTCTTTATTCATTCTGTCGTTGCCAAACCAAACCATGCAAATATGATACAGTGACATTCATTGAATTTGAATTGCAATTTTGAGCCTACACATATAGATAGTATCTGAAATATTTTAATAAAAGCCTAATCTCTCAAATAAGATGATATCTTTAGCCTGTGAATCTGTGATGATATCCTGTTGTCCATGCCCATATCAAAATAGGATCAATTCCAAAACTAGCTGCAAGCCAGAGGACCACCCTCAAAACGAAAGAGGAAAAAAAACAGAAAATAGGCCAAAGAGAAAGATTCGAAATAACAATGATGAGTTATGAAGCATGCTTTTGGGGTGTCCATTTGGTGCCCTGTTCTAAGAAGAAAGACATACCAAATTGGAATGAAATTATCCCCTTTTTGAGTTCATAGTATCAGTTCGTTTCTTTTTTCAATTGAGTCAAGGGTAAAGGATTACAAATCCAACAACTTCTTCTGGGGTGTGTGTGAGGGTGACCATATGTGGGAGATATTATTGCAGATTACAGTTCAAAAATTTCTGTCTTTTAGCTGAAAGCCAGTAGTTTCCACATTCTTCCAATGAGTTTTCAATGAAAATACAGACAGGACAAAGATGCATATTATAGTTTGCCTGGAGGCCTTACTGAACTTTTTACTATTGCTGCTGCATGCTTGGTGGGGATGATTTCTATCTCCTTAACTATGTCCTCCAACCTATAATCTCGTGATTACAATTCAACTCTGTGTTCGAACTTATAATCTCGCGATTACAATTCAACCTAGAGTTTGAACCTATAATTTCGCGATTACAATTTAAGTTCAAACTTATAATCTCGTGATTACGATTCAACCCAAAGTTCGAACATATAATCTCACGATTACAATTTCTCTCGAAACCCTCTTTCAAACTACAACTTAAATCCTTAAGAATTACCAAAAAGATATGTTTTTTGACATTAAGGGTAAGGTAAATTTGGAGGCAGAAAAGCCACCACATTGTAGTAAAAACACACCATAAGGAACCGTTGGCCCAAGATAGTATGAAAAATGTCAGTGTGGTAGGGGACCTCTCTCCCTCCCCTTTTGTTTGTTGTTGCATGCACACTCTTTTTTGGTACAGAAGATGATTAAGCCAGTCTATCTCTTATGGTCAATATTCAACCACAACCCCCAACCCTCTCAAAACCCAACCTTCCATATCTCTTTCTCAGTTCTCTCAGCCAATCCTATCTATAAATTCTAAAAAACCTATAAAGTTTTTTCTTCTTCTCAGTAAGAAAAGCTGGCAAACATGAAAAAAATGGCCAACAGCAAACATCCCTTGTTGCAGTTTCTCCTTTTGGTTATTTTTTTACTCAGTGCAGCAGCTTTTGTACAAGGTCATTCTCAAATTTCAATTTCATCAGTGTTCACTTTCCTAATGATGTGAAGTACTTACACGTTGTACAATTTGCAGGGTCTAGAAGTTCGAGAATGGCACATTCTACTTCGGGAGGTGAATTACAGTTTCAGGTACGATAAAGATATTCCATTCGTCCCAAAATAAGCGTCCTGTTTTGTCGAATACTTGTGTTTTTCATTGAGTTATGTGCTAAATTTTTTTATATCTGTATTGTGAATGCGTAGAATAGTGGCAACAAGGATTCGAAGAGACTGATGATTGGGTCGGTGGCTCCAACTTGCACATACAACGAATGCAGGGGATGCAAATACAAGTGTAGAGCAGAGCAAGTTCCGGTTGAAGGGAATGACCCAATCCACAGTGCATATCACTACAAATGTGTCTGCCATAGGTAAAAAATTTGTAGAGTTACAGCCACCCTTTAAGTTTGAGGTTGGAATTTTGGTTCAATTGTGTGGAAATTTATCCAGAGCAAATGAGCAATCACCTGAGAATTGAAAGTTCAATGTTCAAAATCCACATTTTGCAATCGGTCTGTTAATATAGTCTGCTGGATTCTGGCATCTGGAGTTAGTTTTAGATGAGATTTTTGTATCTTTGTAATCACTCAGTTTGGTCCATTTTTTTTACTCAATTTTCTTGTACTTTTGATTAGAGATATAATCAGTGAGAGGATGTAGTTGCATGATGAAGAAAAAGAGAAGACAATGGGTAAACTTACGATATGTTCATTCCCAAAATGAAATTACTGTTTGTGAATGAAAAACAATGAATGATATATAAGATTGTCTTTCCAAGGTTTATGTTTTTTTGGTAGTTTCAAGTACAGAATACTACTACATCTTCATGAATTCCAAGATGGAATCATTTAGAAAAAGCAGTTGGAAAACTCTGTTTTGCTCTGTATCTTATAAAGATAGCTTAGCAAATTCTAAGGCTAAATCTTGGGGGGGAAAAAAGGATAACAAACGAATGTATCAAATAATTCAGGAGCCTGGAAAAAGACTGATTCTTGAAACAGAAATGGCCTACCCAGCTTGGCGTGCCAAATATTTTGGTATTATTTTGGAGCAAAACTGGTGACAAGAAACGTAGTGAGACCGAATGCCAAACACGTATCCCTTTGGATTCCAATTCCAAATTCTAATTGCTGTTCGTACCATGTTTCGGGATTGGGTTGCTTGAGTGAACATGTGAAATAGTGAAGAAAAAACTTTCTGATCCCTAAGAATCTTTGACTTGACATCTATTCTTCCATCCAAAAATAATAATGCTATTTGTATAAATGGAGATAATTATTTTAGAAAGAAATAAATACTATTACTTTAAGAATTTTACGGTAATATTTAGGCACATGATTCTCCGTGATATTTTCTTGTGACACTCACTGTAAAAAACGACTTACATGTTGCTTGTTGCCGGGCATTTCAGAGCTTTTAAACAAACCTCAGGCATATATTCAACAGATTGCCTGATTGAAATGCTATCCGAACGTGAAGTATCAGAATATCAGATTGAGAAGTATCTTTTGATATTTTTCTCCACCAAATACTTTTATTTATTTTTTAATTATTCTTTTAACTTGTACCAATTTTTATCAAGTTCGGTATGACTTTCTATATGGGGCTAATTGTTAGAAAATATGGTACATATACTTGTAACTGCATATAACAGTTGCAGAAATTTCTAAGGTTTGAGTCCATCACAATGTTCTTAAAAAAAATTTGATCGTCTCATATGTAATACTACCTTGTTCTAAAAAAATAGTCTACATTAAGTTTTGAAATTTGTATTATTTTTAATACACATTTTAAAACTTAATGTGGACTATTTTTCTGAGACATGGGGAGTAATATATTAGAAAATCAATGAACCTTTCTTTTTTTTCTCAAGTCACAACAGATGCCATGATTTTAACACTTAGAGAAATCAGAAACAAGAGATACATTTGTTACAGTACAAAACAAAAATCTGGTTTAAAAGTTAGTAACACTTATGTTTGTTTATGTAATATATTAACTACATTAAGATAAAAATTTAAAAAGAGGACCAAAACTCCAAAAGTGACATAATTTGTGATTTATCACTGTGTTTTGGATGTTATATATCACTTACTATGTCATGTCAAATAGATTTGTTCTTTTATAAAAATAAATAAATAAATAAAATTTATTGGAGCTTTTAAAATATGTTGCACACTCGCCCCAAAATCACTATATACTTCTATTAATTCACCAAAAATCATCCCTGCAATGAAAGAACGGGAAAATATTTGCCTTTTATTGTTAGACTGGCCGCATTTATCAACACAAATGAATAATCATTATCCTTAAAATCCTGACTAAAAAACAATTTATGTCTATATATATATATATATATATTTTTATGTCTATTTTGGCATATACCCCCATCAATGGCAATGAAACTGTTACCAAATTAACAGAAATCTTCTTGCTTATAAAAGTTGACCAAACGTGTAGTACATTTTGGTAGCAGTCTCCCTCCAATTCCTTCTGCAGCCTCGAAATCTTTCACTACTTCTCCTTGAATTTCTGAGGGAAAAATGACAGGGGGTATTGAAATTGGGAAAGAAGAGCAAGTGACCCTTGATCTTCTCAAGAAAAAAATGGATGACTTTGCCAAGGAACGAGATTGGGAGCGTTTTCACAGCCCCAGGAATCTTCTCTTGGCTTTGGTAATTGTTCTTCTTCTATCTTATGATTTGCCCTGTTATACTGTTACCAGAAAACCCATGATTTTTGGGTTCATTTTAATAGATGACTGTGAAAACCCATGAATCATTTACCATCAGTTCTGTAAGAATTTCATCGTACTGTCAAGTATAAGTTGTTTTGCCTAATTTTTAGGATAAAAGGATATGGGATGAGCAGACAATTCAGAACAGAGTCGAAAATTTTAGTCTTCATTTTCTTAAAAATGATTTTCTGGAGAAAGATTTTCTAGCCGTCAGCTTTTCCTACAGAGTTTTTTAATCAACGGCATGATAACGCAGAATCAACCACCTTTAATACGCTTTTTGAGTTTTTTTTTTTTTTTTTTTTTTGGGTTACTGATTAACCAGAAAAGAAAAACAGAGCAAGAAATCAGGGCAGAGGTAACTGAATCATTTACTTTTATTTCGTCATGATTTTTGCCCAGGTTGGTGAAGTTGGGGAACTTTCAGAGATATTCCAATGGAAAGGGGAGGTTCCAAAAGGCCTTCCTGACTGGAAGGAAGAAGAGAAACAACACCTGGGAGAAGAGCTTTCCGATGTTCTGCTTTACCTCGTACGACTTTCAGACATGTGCGGAGTTGATCTTGGGAAAGCTGCTCTTAGGAAAGTGGAGCTTAATGCTATCAAATACCCGATTAATCCCACCATAAGTTCTTCCAATAAGAACAACAACGTCACTGAAGACGGTGGCTCTGAGAACTGAAGAAGTAGCCATCAAAGCAACAAGAAATAAATGGAGATGGAATTGCTTTTTCTCTACTCCTGAATAGGTTAAAGTTTTTCCAGCTTTAAGAATGACGGAATGAATAATGTTTTGGATAACTTGATTTGGGCTGTTTCATTAGCCAATGAAGATGGGCAATTTTGTTGTTTTGGAAGCTGATAGTTTTAGCATCAGATTAATTAAGATGTTAGTCTCTTTGGAATCTCCACGAAATTGGTAATCTTTTGTAATCCTTTGTTTTATTAGTCGGCTGAGATGAAAAGCAATTCCATTACATGAATTTGCCTGATTTCAACCAATTTGAAATGCAACTTGAAATGGCATGATACTAGTACTAGTATGGAGTTTCAGCAATGCAGGCATCTCCAAAATCTTGCAAGTTGTTTCTTATCAATTATTCTTTTGTTAACAGAATTCCTCTTCGATTGATTAAAAGTGGCCCTATCTATGAATTAAAGGTGCAACACAATTTATATAGATTTTTTTTTTAAAAAAAAGGTGTTGCACAAATCAAAACCTTGGGATAGATTAGTCATTAGAGAATTGGTATATCCTATAACAATGTAAAAATGTGGTTAGTTGGCAGCATAAATTAAGGTACAACTTACAACCCAAATGTGATTGCAAAGGCACAAAATTCACTCATTAAAAATCCTGAACTTTGCTTGTAAATACATGAAGGGCCACAAGTTCCTTTATGAAGTAAACAAAGTCTTACATGGAGTTCTAAGGGGTCATCTCCACCTCTAATATGCATTTCAATTAAGCAACCGCTCGTGTATAATCACTATTATGATTCTCTCCCAATTAATCTTTTTTTAAGTTTTAACCAAAAGCATCGATATATCTAATCATTACACCCACAACCCAATCGCCGGCAAAGTGATACAGTACCTTCTTTTGAACCATTTCTTTAATCTCCATTAACGTCGCCGCGGAAAGACTATGATAGGTATAATTACAATCATAATGAATGATCATAAATTGACAATTGATGAACCAAGCTTTACAAATTACTGGTCCCAATCTGATCGTTCTCTGTCTGTGCGGGCACCAAATTTATCTATGGATATCATTTTATTATGTATCAGTCGTGTCTTATTAGTAAAATAATAATAACATTTTGTTTGTAAAGACTTGAATTGTTTACATTTTTGTCTCGATGAAACAAAATTATCTCGATAATACTATTAATACGTGACAAATGTGTTAGATAATAGTATTACTATGTTTTAGTACCTGGTTAGTTGGTCTTACCTTTCTTTTTTTATTAATTTACACTGATCCGAAACAAATTTATCAAAGGTATATATAGCAAGTTATCAAACCATTTGGGACAAATGCATTAGAAAAAGAAAAAGTAAACTAGCTAGCCAATTAACACTAAATTAATGCCTACTGGTACATTGATTCTCCTTATATAAGTCTCACAGCTAACAAAAGTTTTGTTACATAACTTTAGCCAAAAGAAGAAGTCGAAAATCAACAGAATGGTAAGGAGAGGTGGCATAACCGTTTCTATGCTTCCCAACACGACGGTGGTGCTGGGGTGGTGCCGGTCACGGCGCCGGTCGCGTAGGCGAAAGGGCAGCAGCGTCCGGCTGGGGAATAAGCGTAGAGGGTTCAGCCTGGGTTCAAAAGTGGTGCATTGGAGGGTGGTTTTATGCCCATTTCGGGCGTTGCATAAGCTAATCATGGAGGTGGCTTCTAAAGGCCGGATTGTTGATGGCTATTTTTGGTCTTTACCTTTCCTTCGTCCCCATATATTTCCCTTGTGTTAGATAAATTCATCATCATTTTTCACCCGTTTGATGTTAATCCATTTCTTGTTTCTTCTTCTTAATTACGATTGTCAATAAACATGTACAGTCAAAGGTACACGAGTTCTTCTTCTTTTTCTTTCAAATGTACTGTGAATTGTGACTGTAAATGCCATTAATATCTTAGGATTTTTCCGAACCATTTGCATAGTTCGTTTTACTTACTCCCAGACCAAGTTTGAATTTTAACAATATATGTGATTATTGTATTATACTCTCTGGTCCTATTTAAAAGATACACTAAAGTTGTACCCAAAAAAAAAAAAAAGATACAGTAAAGTTAAGTAGGATCCGATTACATAAATCGTGAGTGATGGATATAATGTATGAATATCATTATTCATCATGCTATATATGTTTTTAGTCGACTATCATTAGATACAATTTGTTGCTTTTCAAACTTTATATACTCTCTACTTCTATCAAGATCTTAATAGAACCAACAACAAGAGGGAGCCCGCTAACAAGATAGATGGTCATATTTTAAAATGATGAATCTACCCTCGTTCATCGACCATCGTATATGAATATTCAAAATGGAGAAAATTTTTGAAAACAATTGATAAGTTTTATCGCGACAATGTAAAAAAAAAAGAAAAGAAAAAGAAATCAAGATCAAAATAACAAAACAAAAGTTATAAATGCGAAACATCTGATATAGAAATAACTAGTTCATAGTGTAATTTACAATTTATAAATGAGGATTATTTTTATGAGACAAAAAGAATATGTATTTCTTCGAGAAAATATGGACTAAATTGAAAATCAAAATCTTATTTTGATGGGGACTAAAAGTAATTTAAACGAAATATTGAGGTGGTTTAAAAATTTACATATTCTAGAATCATCTGACGGCAATTTGGTTTGGCCAACCGGTTTGAGTTTCATAGCAAAAAAGACCGATTTGGGTGTGGATTAATTACATCTTACAAATTTGTGCTGCAACCAGTGTGGGTGGTCATTTTCTTCCAATCATGGCCACTCAAACCCTAATCCTCCAAAACCCTGCCTTCTGTATCAGTCAACCCAGGGCCACCGCCCTCCGCCGGATCCCCAAGCCCACCTCCGCCGTCTCATTCAAGCCCAGCCTATTGTCCTCCCGATCAATCTCGAAGCCTTCCCTTTCCCGGTCGTTGTGCCGCCGGAACCATTTGAGTTTAACTCCTGTTAGAGCTTCCTCTCCTATTATCGCCGCCGATGTCAATAGCCCTACTCCCTCTCTACTCACCGGTTCAACCCGGACTGTTACGACGCTACTGGCAATCGCTATCGCCGCCTCAAAGGTGTTTGCGAATAGACTTGTCTCCTTTGCCCTGCCGTTGAAAGGAGCCGTAATTAACTCCGCCGGACCTGCTTTTTTCGCCGCAATTGACCAGACCTCTGGGTCGTTGAATACCCCGTTCACGGTGGTTGCTGCTGGAATGGCGAAGTGGTTGGACATCTACAGTGGGGTTTTGATGGTTAGGGTTTTGCTGAGTTGGTTCCCAAATATTCCTTGGGATAGGCAACCATTTTCTGCTGTGAGGGACCTCTGCGATCCCTATCTGAACCTCTTCCGCAATATAATTCCCCCAATCTTCGATACGTTGGATGTTAGTCCACTTTTGGCGTTTGCTGTTTTGGGAACACTTGGCTCGATTTTGAAGAGCAGCAAGGGAGGATTTTGAGGCTATTAGGATTATTTTGATGCAGGGATTCAATGTGAAATTTTGTAACTTGGTTATCTTTATATAGCTTATTATCTGGTTCTTGAAGGTATAACAGCTCAATCTTTTCGCGCATATCGGAATTTGTAATTCTGGTTCTTCAAGGTCTAACTGCTCAATCTTTTATGTAGCCCTGGTTTTGTCCATCTTGTGTTTGTTGGATCTGTAGTACTTTTGAGTTGTTCAAATATGATGAAAAACTTACTTTAAATGAAAGAATTTGTATGATCACTTGATGAAATGGATTCCTTTTTTTGTCCATTTGAAGCAAAGGCTCGAGGACTCAATAGCTTCAACATGTGCCAGTAACTAAGTTTTACAAATGTAAAACTTGATATATTTTACAAGAGCAAAATACAACTAGGTGAAACTATCCTGTTGTTCCAAGATGTTAAAAGTTAATGCAGAATTTCCAACTATACTAAAGAACCCGTAGCCTACAAATTAAAGAGGAGTAAGCCAAAGCCACCAAACGATAAGGTTTTTCAGCTTCAATCTTAAAGCTTCATCTTGGCAATACTTGTCCAAAATTCTCACAACAGTCACTTGTAACCTACAAGTCTACAGTTGTTTACAGTAGCATGTAAGTGTGCCGGATCATGAGTGTTTCATCTGCTTTACCCTTTTCCGAAGTAAGAGAAGAGTGTTGGTTGTTTGTCACCAGAACTGGGAGCTTTCTTTCTCCCCAAACCTGCAGCAGGTTTCGAAGGTTTGCCAGGAGACATTTTCTTAGTATGTTCTCCTGGATTCACCATTGTATCGTGATCGTCATTGACGCCTCTGCTTTTCTTTTTCACTGGGCTTCCATGTAGCTTTTCATTTGCATTATCTGAATGTGTCTTGTCATCTGAGGATACTTCATATTCTCGCTTTGCTGGAAGCTTTGTGGCCCTTTCACTACATACATCAGATACTGCAGATTTAGCATCACTTTCATTTGATCTGGCGAGCAGTTGATTGTTGGCTACATCTTCAGTTTCAAGTTCTTTTTTCTCCTCAGGTTCAAATATATCTTTCACCTCAGTTTCAGTTTCTTCCTTCAAGCTCTCTGGCTCTTCCTTGATAGTTCTGTTTTCAGACTTCACCTCTTTCTGACTGTTGACTCCTTTCTTAGCGAAAAACTGAGAGATAGTTTTGGTCTCATCCCTCTTTAGTTGTATCTGCATTGGAAGATCCCCAAGTAAACAATCAAGATCACAATGATGGCACTGAGATAAGAAGAATCCAATATCAAAGAATCACCCCATTCTCAGCAGAATTAGTACAAGAGTGTTTCCTTTTATAATGCAAAATGTACCTCGTTAACACACTCAGGGCCATCAAAAGAAGGTTTACCCATTGCAGTTGTTACTGGATGCCATACCTGAAAAACTTCTTATGAATAATCCAAGAACAAATGAGCAAGAAACGGCAATAACAATTGTCATAATTTCTCACCAAATCTGATTCTCCATATGGTTTAAGAAGTGTATCAAAGTTGGCTGATGCAGAACCATTTAACCACAAGTCAGTTGATTCCTTGTCACTCAAAACCACAGGCATCCTGTCTACAACCACCAGGACCAAATTATTGACAGCAAATCTGAAGATGGAGGCAGAATATACAACACAAAATAACTAGCACTAGTCATGTAATCCTATGTCTGGTGTTTTTTTTTTAATAAGAATGCATACAGTTCTATATGCTGGGGCAGTTCTGCAAATGTGTATTTCATTGTTAACCAAATGTAGAATTAATAAGATTAGCTCTAGCAAAAATGTTCATATAGGCAATATCTGATAAAATGCATTGTACAAAATGCCCATCAAAAGATGCATAGAAGTGCGGAACTCCTAAAAGCCCAAGCTAAATAATGTTTGAAACCCGTCAATGGAAGAGAAACTGCAGGCAAATACACAGAGTTTCTCACCATGAAGCCATTCCAGTGTGGATGATGACGAAGTTGTGACAATAGTGAAGGTGTAGATGATTTCTCCTGCATGGGAAAGGGTTCAACTTCAACCAAATATTCAGAAAGAGTAGAGCACAAATAAATTACTCCCTCCGTCACAAAATAATTGTCCTGTTTGTACTATTTTAATACAACAAATAGGACAATCATTTTGGGATAGAGGGAGTATCTAAAAATGCAATCAGGTAACAGTCACAGAAGGGAAACCTAGCAATACAGAAAGACATGAACAAAGGATGCAAGAAAACTACAGCAAGACGTGAACTGAGTTTTAAGGTATTCAGGGGAAAACATGTATAAGGACGCAACTCCAAGTTTACCTTCTGCATTTTTCCAAGAGTCAAAGAGAGCAGCGAATACCAGGGGACGGCCATCCTTGAAATATATGTAGTATGGTTGCTTTTTTGAACCATCTTTTTTCCACTCGTAGAATCTGTAACGACAATCCACGTTTAGTCAGAGCTTCAAGAGCTACTTCCAAGCAAGGCATCAAAACTATTAACTCTAAACAGATCACAAAGAGGAAAGGCACATCCGATTGACACCATTATAGCTTGAAACCGTACCCTTCAAAAGTAACCAAGCATCGATTGTTTGGAATGAGGCGGCGAAAGGACGCCTTCTCCCGCAACGATTCACTCCGAGCATTGAACTGAAATAAAAAAGAAGTCAACTTCAGTGCCAAAGTCGCATCATAGAGCATCTAAAGCCAAATTATCATACTGTAGGAACAAACTATTCCTTCGACCCCCCTGTTTCCCTATCTTGCTATACTTATTCAAGGAATCCAAAACTTTGAAAGAACAAAAACAAGGATAGAGCGAAACACAGTACTTTCTCAACTAATTAAGGAAGAAATAAAAAGTATTTTCACAATATTGAAAGTAAAATCACTCTTTCCTTCAAGGAATGAAAAGGTAAAGAAAGAAACAAATCTAATAAGAATTCCCCATAATAGAACTATTTGCAAGGCTGGAAACAACCTTCAACGAATGCACAGGTTTAAATTCTTAAAGGGGCAGTCTTTGAAAACTCCCTACTCAGAATATGCACAACCCCAAATACCGGTCAACAATTACCATAAACCAGTGGGAAATCGCAGTAATATCAAAACATCAAACTAAAAAAGCAATCCAACTCCAACCCCAGGGAATAATTCATCAACAACACATAAACATGAAAAGCATGAAATTATCACAAAAAAGATACTGTACTTTTTAGTTCTCACCATCATATAGTGATCAGGCTTTTGAGTTTTCTTGGTAAAGCTAGGAATAAGGCCCCACTTCATACACTGAATCACAGCCCCTTCTTGCTGGGCTTGACCATCCCCGCCATCTTCCCTCCTAACCACCGGTAAATTAAATCCCGGAGAAACATTATAAGCCGGCCGATACCTGAAAAAAATTTCACCTTTACTCAGCCATCACTTAACTGAAACACTTTAGATGAAAAAAAAAATATATATATATATATATATATATCAATACAAAATGGAACGAATTCAAATATTAGATTAAGAATCTGTTTAGCTACCTATTCATATCAACGTGACGAACAGAACGGCCATTGAGATGACAAGCTCTGGGAATATCATCCGGCCTCATAGTACACCTAGCCCTTCCACACATGGTTCCTTCTCTCTTACTGTGTTCTTCTGGGTTTTGCTCTGCAAGCTTCTTTCTTTCAATTTTCAAATAGCTTTTGCTTTGTTTTTTGACATTTTTTTTTTTTGGTTTTGATTTGCGCACTTAATTATTTGTTAATTACATTTGTTAGTGGTTTATTAAGAAAGGCGGGAAGACTGAAGAAAGTGGGTCAGATGGTGCGTGACTCCGTGTGTTCGTGGGACCCATATATATTTTCACTGTTCTCTATTTTTCTTGAAACTTGGTTCATTTTCAGATTTATTTATTTTTTTTTAACTAATCTTATTAATTCATCTCGATAAAAAGAATTATTCAGGTGATGAATTTCTAAAAACTATATAAGACGGCGAAGAAGTGTCTCTTTCTGGGATTCGTTAATGGCGATGATGTCGCGGATTCAGAAGTTGGTTTTGGATGGTGGTTGCTCCAAATTGATTCGTCCGCATGTTTTACAACTCCGGTATGCCCGAACGGAAGCGGGTCACCCGCCGCATAACCGTCGGAGGTCCAAATATGCTCCGTCGAATTTGCTGAACAAAGCTGACGCGGGGAAATCTGAGTGGTGGGTAGTCGACGGCGAGATGCACGAGATCGGCGAGAATGTTCCGCCCCGTGAAAGGTTTGTAATCCCTCGAGAGAATCTTCCCAACAAGCGTCGTAAGCAGCTCCGGGAACAATTCATGCGCCGCACTCGCCTCGTTCTAAAAGAATCAGTCAGTTCTGCTCGTTTTCCTTTAGTACACAAACTGTTTGATAATTGTCCTCACTATGAGTATTGTTTTTCTTTTGGGGGAAGAAATTTAAGTTTGGGGTTCTTTCGCTTGACAGGAGCATGAACCATGGTGTAAAAAGTATATTGAACTGTATAATGAGCTTAGGGAGAACTGGGAGAGGCTATATTGGGACGAGGGTTACTCCAAAAAACTTGCTCAAGATCATGCCAACTATGATTCAGCCGAAGATGATGATGCAGATTTTAATCCTTACAGGTTGCTCCACTTTTCTAGTACTTTTTTTACATATTGTTCATCAGAATGTTTAATTGTGGTGATATCATGCTCCTTGCAAGTTAATCGAATGAACTGATCATTTCTTTTTCTTTTTTGGTGCAGGAGAAGACAGAACCGGCCTGAGCAGTTTCAGGCATGTGATTTATTGTGTTTGCTTGCTTATATTTCCTTGAAGCGACAATTTTTTTTTTCTGCTTGTATACTTTGCTTTTGTTATTTCCTATGTCATTTGTAAGGCCATGTTGCTTTAACAGAGGCGTTCTGAGTTTTAGAATTAGCACATACATGGTGTTGCTATACCACTTTCCTTGTTTGGTTCTGGCTCTCTTTCCTCTTCCCAGGGGAGACTTGTGTCTAAGCTTTGATCGACGACACCTACACGGAAAACAAATTGCATTGAAGAAATGGTTCCAAAAAATTATGAACTTCTTTGTTCCTTTATTTAAAGAAGTTGATTCCGGGTGGTCTGCAGCAGGCTGGATTGTGTTATCCTTTCTTAACCCACAAATCCTCCGCCACCCTTAACTTAGTTCCTTTTTGTTCTTTCACTTTCACTGTCCATTTTCACATAAATGGGTGGGGGTGGGGTGGGGGATTGGGAAGTACAATCTCATACAATGTGGCTGGATTAGGACAAACTAACACTGAGTGTAACTGCATGATAAAAGTTTGCTGCTTTTTCTGTTGTCTCTCAATTGATAGTGGAGGATCCTGTTCTTGTAGTTATGGATGTTCATTTTTCTTGATATGCAGGACCAGGGTATGGGGAGAAACAGGGAAGGAGAAACATGGCAAAATGCTAATCAATTTCGTGGAGATACTTGGCAAAAGGCCAGTCAGATTCGCGATAAGTTTGAACATGATCGTGGACAAAGAATGAGAGAGAAAGGTGAGTCCAGTGATTGTGACCTGCTTGTTCTATTTGGTACTTAAAGTTTGTGGCTGTCAGCTGTCTTCATAATGATAAAATGTTAACGATTCTGCCTCCATGGTGAGTGCTGGTTATGTTGCTTATATTTTCTTCGCAAGAAGCTTAAAGTTTGATGTTCCTCATTTCGCGTTTATGTTGAACACTCACAAGTTCTTGTCTAAGGAGTGAAAGAGAAACAAGCCAAATAGGGTGATTGATCAAAGTGAATATCTTCCAAATGTTTCCTAAATTAGTGCTCCTTAAAATGAAAGATAGCGTTGCGAACTACCATTGGTCTGTTTTAAGATGAACCAAAAAAGAGTGCTCGTTGATATGCTATCCAAAATACCATCGAAATATAATTGGGTGGGTCTGTACTGTTGATTGTTTCTTACTCAGCAAAATTATGACACACTGTGTTTGAATTGCAGCTTTTGCTCCTATGAATGGAGGAAATGATTTCGGCATGGACGATTTTTCATCCAGGAATCAGCCATTCAATCCTCAGAGATACATATCTGAGAGCGAGAGTGACTGACTAAAGAAGGATTGGCTGAACACTTTATGTCAAGTGTACCACAAGATACGGTCTGGATGCGTGATTTCTGCTCACTATCAATCCGGTAGAGGACAGCTCCCAAAATCTTCTCCTTACCTGGTGTTCTTCAATCTTCAACAGACAATGGACTGCAAAATCACATCGACGAATGTGGTCATGGCTGCTACATCAGAATGAAGTTTTAAGGACCTTTAACCGCATAGAATTGTGTCTGTTTTGTTTTCTCTTGTGAGTTGCCCTGGCTTGGAGGTAGTTGTAATTCTTAGCTTGCTGGGAAATAAGTAGAAACTTGAGATTTGCGGCAAGATTCAATGAATAGGTCTGCAATAGTTTTGTCTAGTTTTATCACTGCTTTGTATGTACACATGTTGTTGCTAATGCAGTTCTATTCTTTGAGGCGCATAAAATACAATTGTCACGTTTATGCTTAATAGTCGACACCCATTACTAAGCGCTACGGAAATGAGCATAATGGCATTTGATTTGGCGAGATGTTTTCACGTGTACTATTTTTCTACTTAATTTAATTTTAAATTATTTTGAGCTGAAAAATAAAAAAATGGGAATCTTACTATAAATAGTTGAAATACAATTCCTACATAATCCCTCCAGAAATTAAAAACAAGATTTCAACAGTTCAACTTCAACCCCGTTCCAGAATTCAAACTTCATTGTCCCATCTTGAAATTCTGCAAATTAAAGAAACAGGACAGGCCGGCGCCAAAACTATCCGTCTTGTCTCTCTCTCCTCACCCTAGAAAATTCAAATCATTCCTTAATTTACTGTTTTCATCGACGGCGAATGAAGAACCACTTGTGTAGCTAAGCTCGCATAAATGGGCCGGCTCGGCGGGGAACCATAAAGTTGTTAAACGACCGGATTTGGTCTCTCAGATCTGAGAAAGCAAAAATTTGAAGGAAAGAAAAAAGATGAGTAGTGGTGGGCGATTGTGCGCATTGTTGGGGGAATTGGGTTACGAAGGGCATGAATCACTGGACCCGGACAGCTTTGAATGGCCTTTCCAGTATGACGAAGCTCGACCCATTCTCGATTGGCTCTGCTCTAGTCTTCGCCCTTCTAACGTCCTCACCCCTTCTGAGGTTTCACAGTTAAGTTTCTTATTATTTATTCACTCGCTCTCTGCATTTCCTTCTGCAAGTTGCAATTCTTCTTGCTTTGCTGGGTGTTTGATCTGGGTTCACCTGTTTATATAATCAGCGGATGTGGTTTACTGAACAATTTGTTAGCATGAAAAGGGCTAACTGGAATTGACGTGTTGATGTTGGAATCGTATTAGTCCGTAATGTATCTTGATTTTAGGGTCATACTTTACTCCACATATTGAAGTTCGTCTTCTGTCGCCAGGTACGAGCAGTTTTTACAAGAAGGGAAGCTTTTGGAGGTAATATAGCCGCTCCCCTGTTTGCTTTGCTTTGAGTAATTTTTGTGTTGCTGCTAATGTTCATTGGCAATGATGTTATGCTTTGGATGATTTTATTCGATAGGGGGAGGACCTAGATTTCGCTTATGATAGCATTTCAGCCTTTTCTACTAGGAGAGACAACCAGGAGGCAGTTTTTGGAACAGAGGAAGGTTTGAAAGAAATTAGGTATGTGGTTTGGCTGCAGCTCTGCTGGGAGATTTATCAGTATGGAATGTGATCCACTGTGGTTACCTTGTTTATCTAAAACTTTTTAGAAAGCTTTGATATATTGGAGTGTAGAAATCTCATGCATTTTTTTTACGTGCTAAACTTAGTTTTATTCCCTTTCTTAGTCATTTACTTGATGTTAGTGTTTATCCTTCAGTTCTGTAAGAGCTGCTTTTTCAGTCGTAGCATATCAAAATTTTGGTTTGCTTGTTTAGGCATAAAATGCATTAAAATATAACAATGATGACCTTCCAGAATCTAGATAAATTATCCTTTAGGGCAATGATTATAATACTTTTTGCAACCTTACATGGCACAAGATAAAATTTTCATTTCATCATCAGGGATGCTACGGTAGCACTAAAGACTGAAGCATTGGAGTTACAGAAACAGCTGAGACGCTTGCAGTCTCAGTATGATATGCTCACTGGGCAGGCTTCATCATTAAGTCAAGGAAGAAGAGCACGAGTTGCAGCCACATCTGCAGTCAATGGACAACTGACATCTATACAGGATGGCCTTTCCGCCAGAAATTTAGAGGTAAGCCAGTTCTTTTGTTTACGGGTTCATTTTCAAAGTTCTCTATGGTATGTGGTTATAGTGTATGAAACTATTTCTGCTTTTTTCAGATGAATGCCGTTCTTGGAAAGATGGCTGCTACAGCTCAAGAACTGGCCCATTATCATTCAGGAGAAGGTATTACTACTTTCACTGAAACCGAATTGTTTCTCATGTACTCCTGGGAAATTCTGGGAAAAGTTTTAGTTTGTTGGAATTTCCCTCTGGAGTTCGGTTTTCAGAACTTAAATCCTTGAACACTACTCCGGTTAAAATGTTTGTCTGCAAACATAATGTGTATGTAGTCTAAATGAGTTAGCTTTTTTTGCATTGCATTGTGATTTTCAGTTTATATCTCTCTTCACACTCTAATTAAAGATACTGATTGGCTTGAGATTGAACTGGGGCAGAATGGTTCAAGAAACCTTCTTGTTTTCATTATGTTTCCCATGTATTTTTGTAACTGTTCGAATCTCCTTAGAATAGCATTTAGCTATGACAGTTTCTCTATCTGAAGTAATTGTGTCTTTTTTACAAAGCTATGGAGATATTTGAGGATGCTAAGCTCATAAATCAACAAGAAATTTAAAAGGATATGCAAAAGTCTAACTATTTCAACTTGCCAGTTTTGTCTGATTGTCGCTACTCAATGAATTTTTGTTTGTACCCATGCAGAAGATGGCATCTACTTGGCTTATTCTGACTTTCATCAGTATTTACTTGCCGATGCATCTTGTATGAAGGAGCTAAATCAGTGGTTTGTAAAACAACTGGATACGGTACATTTCCTATCAATGCTTGTTGCCGTAAAAGTCTTCAAATCCTTGAACAATTTGTGAAAGAAATATTGTTGCGTTAGCTTTATCCCGCATAAATGTGAGAGAGAAAACTTAGCTATCAGACAAACCTTGTGAAGCAGTGTTTGAGTTTGTGGTTCCTAATCTACTAATGTATGTCAACCTTTAAAATTTGTTAAAGAGAATCAGAGGTTGGTTTTTCTTGGGCTGTTCCATTTCTGGGAGAAAGGGGAGAATGGAAGTAAAAGTAACTTTTCACAATATCTGCAGTATTTCATTTATCTTCTTCAAACTTTTCTATTGGACGTGGCATCTCGTAAGCAGTATAATATGAGTCAGTTCCCAGGTATTTATGGAATATGTGATGAGTGTGCAATAAAATTACAGCTGATGAACAGGTTATATTTATCTTTGGCCACCCGTTTCCTGATATACATAGTGGTTTTCATCAGTGGATTCTAGTGAAGGGAAGAGGTCATTTGTTGAGGTCAAGTGAAAGATTAAGTAGAAGCTAGGGAGAGTGTAATGAATTTCCATCATCATCTTTTAATTTCAGTTTTCCCTACAAATGGAATTGTTTGTCAAGTCATTATGAAAGCATAATTGTATTTAAATGGCACTTTATATGATTGGTTAAGCTTAAAGAACTGAAGTCAGTTCATTTATTGTCAACTTGCATCTAGCGGTGCTGAATTCATGTATAATTTTTATGGTCTTGTGGAAAGGAAAGGATAGACCTCTATGTTCCATCTTTTCTCTTCACCCGATATTTCTCCATTCTACTATTACAATGATCCCAATAAATGAAAGATTGCTTTGGAGATAATGTTCATGGGTTGTCTTTTGTCTCATCTAGGGTCCATACAGGTTGGTGGCAGAGGAGGGAAAGTCGAAATGTTCTTGGGTCAGTTTGGATGACATCTCAAATGTCTATGTTCGAGGTATGCCATCAAAATATGCCTATCCCCTTCCCCCCAGCAAACAGCTGTTAACATCTTTAGAATGTACGGAGAAAATGCTTTGTTTCCATTCATAACCGTTTAGTGACTACATTTGTAAGTGGCGGAATACTGTAATCAACAGAAAGAGTTCAAGTCTGGCACATTAGTTGAGACACAAATTGAAAACCTGAAAACATTTTACTGGATTTCTGTTATTTTATTTTATTTTTAAGCTGGACTTTTAATTTCTATCTTGCATCATTGTGCATTTAGATCTGGAAAAATCACACCATCAGCGTGTTTCAGAACTACAAAGGTTGAGATCTATGTAAGTCATTTGACTCCTTTCCAGAATTTAATCTTGACATTAATTATGCCAATGATTTTTGTATCATTACTTTTGCACGAATTGAGAGCTTTCCTATTGTCATCTCTACTTTCAGTGTAGATTTGTAACGGCTTATCTTAATTTATGCAGATTCGGTACAAGTGAAAGGCAATGGGTAGAAGCTCAAGTTGAAAATGCTAAGCAGCAAGCCATTCTCATGGCACTTAAGGGGCAAGTTACCTCAGATGAAGCTCACATTCATCTTGATCTTCACTCCCTGAGGTAGAAGTATATATTTGATTGAAGGGTTTTTTAAATATGTAATTTATCCAATTTGCATGAGCGCATTCGTACTTTCTTTGCTCAATGTAATTTCTTTTTCCACCAAATTAGGAGGAAGCATGCTGAATTGGTAGGGGAACTAACAAATATGTACCGGAAAGAGGAGAAATTACTATCTGAGGTCTGTCTTTAAAGTTTGTTTGATTGTGTTATCTTTTTTTCTTTGTGGACTTTTGCTTATGCATATAGATGATTTCCGCATTACTGAGGCATGGAATGAGCCTCCGGTTAACTCTCTAGAGTTGCATTTGAGGATAAATTCCGCAAAGTAGCAAAGCAGGATTGTGATATGTTGGATTTTGGGCCAGGATCATGTGTTGTTTTAGCTTTTTGTAAGTGTTAACAAAACCAGGCTACATAGATAAGTTAGATTTTGTATTTGAATTTAACACTAGGGATTTTTTATCCTCAGAAGTGACGACTCAGGTTGTGTTGCATAGAACGCAGAATATTCAGAAGGGACAATATGTACTAATATTTAGTAGCATTGGAGAACATTTTTTGAGATGTCCTTCATGAACAATCTCAATTCTTCACCAACTTCTTATTAAGTGCTAGTGCACTTGGACATATAACTGAAATCCTAAATCATAACTGGTTAACACCAGTTCAGTGTGCTAAAGGTTGCTTTTCAGTTCTCTACCTAATATTACTTATTCAAACGTATCCCGCAGACAGTTCCTGATCTGTGTTGGGAGCTGGCTCAGCTGCAAGACACATATATCCTGCAAGGTATCTGATAAGATTGATGTTCTTTTATTACGTTTTTGGGTATGGAAACATCTTTTCTCACTCATATTGGTGGTAAATCTTCTACTGAATTAGGTGATTATGATCTGAAGGTCATGCGCCAAGAATTCTACATCAATCGACAAAAATTGGTAGGTTCTGTGGAGATGGACCACAGTTTATTACTGTAGGAATTTGATATATTCCAGGTTTAAAATGCACTTTAATTAGTCGGAAACTATGCCAGCAGAGTCAACTGGAAGTGCTAATTTGAAAAGGCATTAATCTTTGTTTATCGTCCGGTGCATGTGTTGAGCTTAATGTTCTTTTGGTGCTTGTGTCCTGTAACAGTTACCCTGACTTTCTCATTTGCCTGCTTTGATGCCCCTAGAAATTAAGTCTTCCATGTTGTTTACATAAAATAAATTTTCACTATCCCGGATCCTGATCACCTTTTCCTTTTTTTTTTTTTCTTTTTTCCTTTTAGTTCATAACTCACTTAGTCAATCAGCTGGCAAGACATCAGTTTCTAAAATTAGCTTGTCAGCTGGAAAAGAAGACCATGCTTGGTGCATTTTCCTTGCTCAAAGTTATTGAATCAGAGCTGCAAGGATACCTGTCTGCAGCGAGAGGGCGAGTGGTATGAGACACTTTCTAACTTTCTAAGGCTTTTCTCAATGTTTTTATCTGAAGATTGAAGCAGAGAAGTGTATATCCAAAAAGCTCAATCTCTTACCTTGGCTGATAATTTGACATGTTAGTTTATGGCTCTCTGGAACTTATGCATTTAATTTCTCTTTAGGGTCGTTGTTTAGCATTAATTCAAGCCGCAACTGATGTGCAAGAACAAGGGGCTGTGGATGATCGAGATACGTTTCTGCATGGTGTCAGAGACCTTTTGAGTATCTACTCAAGTAATAACAATATTCATGAAGTATCATTCTTTTGGGGTTTGCTTTCTCTTTTTTCTTGGGATTAGTTCCTGATGGCCCTGAGGTTTTAATTGGTTTAGATGCTCAAACTGGTTTATCAACATACGTATCTGCGCCGGGCATTATTCAGCAAATATCAGAGCTTCAGTCCGACTTGATGACCTTGCAGTCTGAGCTAGAGCATGCCCTCCCAGTAGACAGAAACAGATGTATCAATGAGCTGTGCGTTTGCTTCCCCTTTCTCATGTGAATTGCTTATAATTTTGTTCATATTTTTATATTCAAATCGGGACTAGATGAGATTTTCAAATGTGCATATTTTGATGTTTAAATCACCTAGTTTTTTGATATTCACAATTCATTTGAAGCTTAACGGTTTGCATCTATCAGTTTAGTATCCTTTTTCTGAAATGACTTCAGTTGTGTGGATTTCTTCGTTCAGTAAACATCTAATGGTTTATGTTCTGCCTCCCTCTGTCTCATAATTGTATCAGGTGCACCCTTGTTCAAAGCCTGCAGCAATTGCTATTTGCATCTTCAACAACTGCTCAACCAATATTGACCCCTCGGGTACGTGTCAGTCTGATGGTGGTAGATAGTTCTCTGCATTCTAACCTCTCTTTGACTGGTGTATTTGATTTATATTGGTCAAGCTTTATTTCTGTCATGGTTGAATATCATCAAGTGTTTATAAATAGGTTTTGCGAAATCAGATTATTTGTTGTTTGCAATGAAAAAAAATTACAGTCCGAAGGCTTTGAAATGCTTAAATGCTACCAGTACTTGTACTCAGTATCTGTTTGTTGTAGTATTCTCCGAAGTGTTTTTTGTTTTGAAATGGTGTCTATCTTCCTATCTTCAGACATTGATGAAGGAGCTTGATGAAATGGAAAAGGCCAATGCGAAACTAGCAGCTGCTGTTGAGGAAGTAACCTTGGAACATAACAAGAAGAAAGAGGTACCTTTTCTCTTCTTTCCTTGGGTGCATCTGTTTGTCATCAGGATTATGGCTATGGGAGTTATATTATCAACTCATACATGCTAGGTTAGCTTGCATGTAAATTGAGATACTGTTCATTAATAACAGACAAGTTAGTTGGTGGGAAAATGTGTGGAAGTGATGGTTATGTTATGCAATAGTCATGCATTTTCTTTCGATTGTACTTTGGATACATTTTTCCCTTAGGTTAATAAATTCTGATAGCCAAAGCTTCTGGTTCACAGATGGTAAAACATCATTCACAAGAGATAGCACTTCAAAGGCGGGTATTTGTAGATTTCTTCTGCAATCCAGATCGTTTGAGGAACCAAGTCAGGGAGCTCACTGCGAGAGTTAGGGCTATGCAAGCATCATAGTTTTGATTGGGGGATTCACTATTTTCCAATTCATTTACCGAAATTAGCTTGTATTCTCTAGAAAATGCTTGTTGCGAACTTCGTGGTTTGTACATGAAGACAGAAGGCATTTGTTGTCTTGTTTTAATTTGTGGTTGAAATGACTGTACAGGATATGAAACCATACATGGAAATGGAAGAAAAGGTTCTTCTTTTTTATTTTCCGTGTCTTCTTATTAATGTCTGTCTCCCTATGCACTTCCTCGACTTATGCACGTTAATAACATCACATTGTAAAAACCTACCTTCTAACTGCATGATCTCTTCTAATGCAAAACTGGGCTTGGATAGGAAAGATCCTTTCTTGAACAACCAATGCCTTGACTTGTGCAGAATTTCCTTGTCTAAAAGAACCATCTCCATCTGATATGTTTTGATCTGATTTTTACCTTGGTAAAAGTAAAAACTCTGATTAAGTTTTTCTATGAAGATTTCCTTTGTAACTATCTGAGTCATGATGGATGGGGTAGGAAATCTTCTTGAGCCAACAAATGTAAGATGTGTCAATAATGCCATAGCCAGTATTTTAGTGGGCTCAACAGCCCTTTTTTTTTCAGCTCTACCGTTCTTAAATTTCATTTTAGGACTATAGGAGGACCGTTAAGCCAATCGGCCCAACAAAACAAGACGAAACTGATGAATCTACAAGGAAGTACAAGGCCAAGCCAGTCCAGAAACAACGGCAACCTAAGACACTAGGGAAAAAAAAACACATGAAAAAGAATGACAAAAAGTTGGCTATAAGCTTGGTTCAAAAGAGCTTTGAAATATGGCTATTTTGTTCATACCAAAGCAAACATATTGATTTCAGAAATGCATGTTAAAGTACATTACTTTTGAAATTGAAAGAATGTAGAAAAAGCCCTGCATAACATAATATTGTCTTGGTACGCAAGAAACAAAAACATACAAGAAATTTGAAACTTTTTTTTGTCAATGGAACCATGATGAGTGAAATAAAGCATACTCCATGAAATTGAATGAACGTACCTAGTATTTTTGTTTGGCCCCTCAAAAAGCTATACTAAAGCCATGAAAATGTGGTTAAAAAAAAGCATAGAGTTGAAACTTTTACACTAACACGTCCCAATGCCCCCCTCTCCCTCTCCCCAATCTCCTATCGCTTTAACTTTACGCAAAGGAGAAAAAAGAAAGCCATTCCCCACCTTTATGAAACCAAACAAAAACACAAATGATTTTCCAGAGTTTCATGTGGGACAAAAGTTTGATCCCCCCATTCCCTCCCCATCCTGCTGAAAAAAAAAAAAAGCAAGCCTACTACTACTACTACACCTTCCAATTCCAAAAAAATTCAAAATAGTTTGCAATTTCGGCTTTGACAAATGAGAACAATTTGTACCATTGCTCAATCACAATCTTGCACGAATTAAGCAAAGAAAAATGATGAGAAGAAAATAAATCAGAATGGGATAATAACCACACCACATGTAATTCCATAATAATTGCAACCCGTGAGTTTTGTCTTTCACTTTTCAAGCAAGCCTTTTTTACAATAACTCTACATTAATAACTCCTAATAATAATAATATGATAAAAAACACCATTGTAGCAGCTTTAGCTATAGCTAAAGCTAGTAGAGCTGATGGAATAGGAGGCTTCAAAAAGGTAACGTTCAAACAGTTTGGGCGTGATAATAGGTCATCATCATTGTCATCATCATGATGTTGAGTACTACTTAGATATTGAATGATCTTCCAGAAAACCGCCATCAATTTCATCGCCAACTCCCCCCCCCAAAAAAAAAAGATGAAGAAGAAGAACACCACCATTTTCTTCATTCTTCCACCCCTTTATAGCTCTTTTTGGTGCTTGCTTTGCTTTTCAGTAGTTTGTTGTCAATTCTCCATTAATGCATAATAATACTACTACTAACATTTGAGCTTCTTCACCGGATTCAATTAAACACAACTGGGTACCAAGCAGCTTGAGAAAAGACGCCACCCACTCTTCTGCAATCAATCAAACAAAAATCAAAATCAAAAAAGCCGTAAAGGGTCACATTTCATCTACCTAAAACGGGTTACTTTTAATAAAGCAAAGCGCGATGTTTTGGTGGACTCTAGAGTAGATTATGATGAATTTGATGACTAAATGGAGATAAAAAGTAGTTAAAAGCTAAAATCAGAGGAGGGGACTTTTTTTTTTTCGTTATTCACCTTTCTGGGTTTTGCACGGAGTAATTCAGGGGAAATTTTGTAGAGGTCTTCATCGACGGCTTTTGGTGCTCGCCGGGGAGGAGACGGCGGCAGAGGACTTGGTGGTGCTTTCAGAGTCACCCCATTTTCGCAATCGCACACAACCCAAGCTTCTCCTCCTCCTTTGGCTTCTTTCCCTCCTTGGTAGCTTGATTTTACCTGCAGAAAAAAAAAAAAGAAAAGGTCAGTCATAATCAATCCAGAGAATTTTTTCAAATAATAAAGCCTTACGACAATTAGTATGAAAGAAGATATATTTTGGGTTCACGAAAGTGACCTCACTTACTGTAAATTCCATTGTTATGTATATTCCATTGTCCCAATTTTTTTGTTTCTGATTCAATTTTGAGTTTTTGGATATTTTGGGGTTGCCATACACATCTGACAAAACAATCAATTAAGGCACACGTAACATCAAATCAAAAGGGTTCAGTTCTCACGTGACATTTGCAAACTCTTTTTTTTTTTTTTTTTAGTTTGATCAACCTAATTCTTGCCTCAATTAAAGAACAGAAAATATCTTCTGGCTGTCCAATTAAGGGATTAGTAAGGCATACCCTGCGGCGAGGAACAACAATCATGGCCGGAGTTACAACATCATTCTGATACAAGTCGCCGGCGACGTACAAATCACGGTCCTCGGAGTAGCTGTAGCGGAGCAATCCGGCTTGGGTTGCGCTCTCGAAGCACTGAGTGAAGGGAAGATCATTGTTACAATCCCAGCTTCCAAATGCCGGAATATGGCCCCTTTTCACGTTGAAATAGTACTCCTGTTTTGGAAAAACAAAAAAACCCAGGTGAAATTTCATTCTTTTGGAAGAATTAAAGGCATCAATCAATTTGAAAGCATTCAACTGAGAATAAAAATGCAATCTTTACCTCCATGGTAGAGTAGACTAGCAGAAGCAGGAAGGGGGAAAAAGGTTTTGAACTATGAATTGACTTCTCAGATACTCAAAACCTCAAAAAGGGTTCAATTTTTTTGTGCGGAGTTGAATATGCGAGTATGGGAATTTAAAAAAGAGGAACGAAACAGAGAGTAAATGCGGCAACTTTCTAATGTATCTTCTTTCTCGCTTGTGGGAATGAAAGAAAGAAGGAAAGAAAAGATTGATGGACCAAATATATAAAGAGGGAAAAGAGAGAGAGAGAGAGGAGAATGATGAAGATTTGGGATCCAAAGTAATGTTAACTTCCACTCCAATCTACACAGGAAATGAGGAAAACCCAAATTTGTAAAAAAAAAAAAAAAAAGAAAAGAAAGAAAGAAAACAATAAAATAAATTCTGAAGCAACCAGAAAGAGACAGAGAGACAAAGAGTTAAGGCAGAGACAGAGCAAATAAAGATAAAACTGAACAAGGGTGGTTTTACTTTAGCTTTAATTGTTAGTATAATGGTGGGGGACTGATTGACGAGAAAAAAAACAGGGAAAGGGGTAATAAGTAAATAACAATTCATTCCATTTCCTATCGTTTTCTAAGGGGTAATAAAACACTGTTTGTCATTTACTTTATATACAGTGAAGGAAGGCCCATTGAAGGGTCGTTCTTATGGGCAATTTTGCATATACTTTGGCTTGTTTGTCGTTCTTCTTTCTTGAGTGTATATTCCAATGCATGCAGATATTGTATATCATAAAAAGTAGGAGTAGTTTTTTTCCTCTTTCTCATAAATTGAAACACAGTGAGAGACAGAGAGAAAGAAAGTTTGAAAAAGGCTATTTAGCCCCACATGGCGAACTGGCTTCGTCATGCTAGTAATATTTTTCTGTGGGACTCTGTCTGTACCCAATTCTGTAGGGGGGGGGGGGCCTAATACCCAGTGCCCTTAAAACAAAGGCTCCCTCATTATGCTAAAGAAATGCTGAACATGAACAGTGTTAGTAGTGGTAGTAAATGTAGTTTGCACTTTCTGATTGATTAAATGTAAATGTAATGGGATGGGGGGTGGGAAGACCTCTGTTTGTGGGTCAACAATACTGTACAAGTAACAGCGATTTTCTGCAGCATCTTTGCAGAGGTTTGTTTTGGCAGGATAGGAGGTTAAACATGCTTTTGAATTGAATTCGTTCCAGGTGAACGAATGTTAGTGGGTCTTTGTTGTTGGAATATGTAATGTATGGGTTGATGGGATACCTAACATTTATTGTGTCATTTTATTTTTTTTTTAAAGGATTTAGTTCGTGTGAAATGATCAGCCAAGTTCCAGTTTTGATTCCTTTCATCACCCACAACAGTTCCTTCAATTCATCATCAAGGATTTAGCAACTTCAGAAACTTTTAAAATGGGTTGTTCCATTGGAGAGTTTCAATTCAATTAATCGAGGAGGATAAAAATATTACGAAAGCGTTACTCCTTGCGTCCCACAAAAAATATAAAAAAAAAATACTGTGGTACTACATGAGTATTGATTTAGTAGCACATTGCAAAGAAAGTAGTATTATTATGGTTGTCAAATTTGTTGACAATGGAATTGGAAACGTCCCATTGAAAACAGTGTTTGACTTTGGGTAGGCTCTGGAGTCTATGGGGAAAGGATGCCGCCCGCCCAGAGGAGTGATTTCGGAGCTCCAAGTTCAAGTAATGCCTTTTTCAAGCAAATCCCTTCTGGACAAAAGATAAAAGTGCCAGGGGGAGTCGAGGTCGCCGGTGTTTACTCCCCGGTTTTGTTTCTCTCTTTTTTTTTTACCCAGTCTGTTGAGTCACCCCTCTTTTGAATTGCTCTGCCATCTTGGCTTCTAGTTCTAGGCATCTGTTTTCTGTTTAGCCTATAAAACACAATTTACTGGATTATACAATGATCTGTTTTGAGAATATAACAAAGTTATAAAATAGTACTGTAATCTGGAATTGAGCTTAGATCATTTCAGTTTTTTTTTTTTTTTTAATTAATAGAAAAGTTTCAAATTTGGTCAAGAATGAAGAAACCATCTGAATTCTGGAAAGCTTTGGACTTCCTTCTAGTATTTGAATATTGATATACTCTTCCATAAGTCATTAAGATGTCAGTACACTGTCTCCTGTGTAAAAAATTACATTTAAGTTCTACTTTTGCAGCTTTTTTGGTTCAATTAATTAATTACTCAGTTTGTCTAATATATCCACAATAATGTAATGGTCACTGTAAATAGAGTACTTTATGGTTACACGGTAGTACAATGTACACAATGGTCTCTTCCTTCAGGGAAATTGGATCGCAACTCTAAAGATATTCAACAAATATCACAAAACTATAACGTTATTACATAAAAAGTATCGAGTTTTCGAAACAATGAGGGTTTAGAACGTGTCTAACCCGAAAGGTTATTTGTCACAATATTCTTACCATGTTCAATCTGAAGTAGTTCAAGAATAGTTTGAATGTGCAATCTTAATCGTTCAGTATTATGATACCATGAAAGATAATTGTTGTATTGACATTGAGTATATATATAGTACAACGTCAACTATATATATATATATATATATATACCAAATTGGCGTGGACTGGGCCAGGCCAATCTTATCTTAAATGGTAGACACTGCAAGTGAGACGAGCAAGGAAACCAGCCGAATCCGGACCACCACCCCGGTCGATACCATTCATCCGGAGCTATGCCTTGTCACCACCTACAGGATCAAAATCTCTATCCATCCTTAATTAAAATATCAATGATCGAGATGCATGGAAAAATTTCACCCAACTCTCAAGCCCGTCTGAATCCACAACTTATTGTGCATCATGTGGCCTCTTTTCCCCTTAAACAATTCATCATAACGGTACTTTTCTAGCCCAATGCACTTATTGTTGAGTTTTCCGATGAACTCTAATTGGAACCAATCTCAAATCATCGTATTTTAATTAAAAGAGAAGAAGGAGATAGAGCTTCCATGTATAATTTATGTAAACAAAAGCCAAATGTTTGATTCAGACAAAGGATTTACTCAGACATTGTCTGAGTACTTCAAACTATAACTTAAAACAAACTTAAAAGAAAATATTACCTTTAAAGGCTTCTTCTATGCTTCAAACTTGAAAGATATATTTATTGAAGGATTTTTTTACAAGGGAGAGAGAGAATTTCGAGATAAAGGGAGAAGAAAAGAGAGAATGCTTGGAGAGAATGATTCCCTCCAAATGAGCTTCTACCTCCTATTTATAGACATTTCTAAATACTATTTTACAAAAAATTATTAATTCTTGTCATTATTTGACATGTTTTTCTTCAGATTTGACTAAAGGTGGGGGTCTACTTGTACAAAAATTCAAAAGTAGATTCCTACTTTTGTCAAAATTTCAAAAGTAGATTCCTATTGTCAAAATTTCAAAAGTAGATTCCTACTTTTGTCACTTCATTCTTTTCCTTTTCCTTTGGCTGATTGAGTGTTTCTTGGATCTCTGTAATGCATTTTGATGAATTCATCGTGATCGTCATCTTTTCTCGGTGACCGAGATTCTCCTACCAATATTGCAAAAGAATTTTCTTCATTTGAAGTTATGCTCTTCATCGAAACATCCGATTTTTCGAAATATTATCATTGTCGAGATTCTTTAAATTTCTCATGAGATCCGCTTTAACTTCTTTCATATATGCGATATTATTTCTTCCTTATTAATTGCTCCTGTCAAGCTGAATCTGCTTTGTGATATGTTTAAACGGACTTTCTTCATCCGGGTTCGCTTTGAGTCGTCCTTTGTCTTGAGTATATTCCTTGATTTTATGGGCAATTTCGTCCAAAGAAATCTTGTCCTTCCATTCTTTTGGTATTGTGATTCATCTTTGTTAATTTGTCCCAAAATTTGGTGTAATATGTCTTATAAAGACACGGAATTTGAAATTCATTGAATCCCACCTCGGGGACCCATTTATAAATCCAAGGAATTGAGAATTCAATAAAAAGTATAACAGAGTGATTTTTCCCGGAGCACGATATGATATGTGTTGAAGTTTATCAATGATAGGAGAGGATTTTAACCATTGATAATATAATTTTGAAAAATTATCTCGCAAAATTTTTGTTGTTGGCCATATAATGCCCACCACCGAATAAACCAGTTGGGTATTGGAGAAGAATATACATGGGAGCATATTTTTATGAACCAAGTATGCTTCTTTCTGGGTTTTCATAATAAAAAGTTTTGTAAAACTTTGAATATAATCCCAAGAAGTAAATTTTAAAGGAGGAGAAGTAGGAGTATTACGTACTTCTCTTTCGAAAGGGTTGAAATTCCCATTCTTCAAAAGATAAAATCTTTTTGATATTAATTTTTGAGAAGTTATAAACTTCATCGTAGTCCGATTAGACTGAAAATGTGTTATTTCACATGTTTGTTTGAGAATATTCTCATAATAATTTCGGGTTTGTATGACTCACCCAGTATCATTACTCTTTCGCTAGATATCTCCTAATATTACCCATGGATCATCTTTCCACCGAATATCAGCGTTTTCAAGAAGGAATATTACCTCCTTTGTGGATCCTTTTTCATATGACCGGATATCATCCTCGGTCAAGATCACTTACTTTGGCAAGAAAGGTATCACTTTGTTGCTCTTGGATTTGGTCCATAATCTGCTTATATAATGCGTAATCTTTCGAATAAAATCCATTATTTGGACCAATTTCGCATTTGATGAGGAGGATTCCTCCGAGATTTTGAAAAATCAGCAGCTATTAGCTTTTATTCCCATGTTGTATTACGGGGTTTGTTGTTCTTCCTCCACGACCTCTATAAGGGCCGCGTCCTCTATCGGGTGGATACATAATCTGAAAAATTAGAGAATTATTAATGATAATTTGGCTTTACAATAATTCAACTTTTCTTCACTTTCGTTAATCTTCCAGTGAAGTCTTCTATCATGTCATAGACAAATTCAAGGTCTTCAAATGATATTATCTGTTGTGGTGAAGTAAATTCATCAAAGACAATCAAGAATTGTATTACGAACTCGTAAAAAGTTATTTAGTCTATGCTTCGCAAAAATATATTCCGTTCTATAATGCATATATTCAAGAACAATCTTATTATAAGCAATATGTATCACGGATAATGGTTTAAGATAATTAACTTGTGGCCACTCCATCCTCGCAAATATTCACGTGATAAAAATCGTAAAGAATTATCACTACCCTTTTATATAAAATTTCAAAATCAAAAGGGGCTAAATTAGCTCGCCATCGAGCATATATTTGCTTTGAAGAATCATGCTTATAATCTTTATAAATCATGTGTTTAACAAAGAAGTGCATCAGTGTGAATAACAAACGACCGATTAAATAAATCATCTTGGAATTTTAATACACATTTTACAATAGCAAGAAATTCTTGTGCAATGATTGCATATTTCTTTTGAGGTTCGTCCATTTACCGAATGATATCTAATAAGATATTCATTATTATCATGAGGGTTAACTGCTTCAAGATTCCACCGAATCCTATGCTACTAGCATCGCTTTCTATTATCTTTTCCAATTTGGATTTGCTAATGTTAAACATGGTAGAGTTTTTACCTTTTCTTTTATTTGCTTAACTAATTGAGTATGCTTTTCATTCAATCAAATTTAATTGATTTTTAAGCAAATCATATAGAATTGCTAAATCTTTCGTAAATTCTTATAGTATGGTGAAATATAATTCAAACTTCCTAGAAATCTCTGGAGTTGAATTTTCTCAGTAAAAACATCAGGAAATTTAGAAGAGAATTCAATTGATCGATGAATAGGGGTTATTCTCCCTTGACTTATTTGATGACCAAGAAATCTTATATTATGTTGAAACAAAAGCATCTTTGGTTTAGATATTACTAATCCATTTCGTAAAATAACATCCTTTAATATATTAAGATGTTTAAAATGTTGTTCAATATTATCAGAGAATACTAAGATACCATATATGTAAACAATTATAAAATCCATATAATGAATAAATATATCATTCATGATTTTCTGAAATTCAGAAGGAGCATTTTTTAATCCGAATGGCATCACATTCCATTCAAATTGTCCTATAGGCACATTAAAAGCAGTTCTATAAGTATGCTCAGGATTTATTTGAATTTGCCAATATCCAGATTTTAAATCGAATTTAGAAAATATGTTGGCCTTATATAATTTTGATAATAAATCTTTTTTATTAGGTATAGGATATCTTATCCATTTTAAAACTTTATTAAGTGGCTTATAGTTTATTACTAATCTTGGGACGCCACGTTCTTTTTCAATTTGCATTATTAACATAAAATGCAAGACATGACCAGGAGATTGTGAAGGTTTTATTAAACCCTTTTGAAGCAAAGAATGTAATTCTTCTTTACATAAATTCATATATACGTAATTCATTTGACATGGTCTTGCTTTAGTAGGAATATCCTTTTCATTAAAATTATCTTCATAAGGAAGATTAACTAAATGTTTCTTTCTATTCCAAAAGCATTTGGGTGATCAAAGACATACCGATTCTTGAAATTGTATTGTAATATGTTTTATTTTTCTTGTAATTTAGTATTACTCAATAATTCAGGTATTGATAAATTCATAATTTCATTTTTAATGAAAAATAATTGTTTTTCTTTAGCTTCTATTAATGACCTAATAGACCTTGTTATAGGGTCTGAGACAAACTGGAAATTTATTGATTTATCTTTATAGGTTCCTGTAAAACCTTGAAAATTAACTTCTTTAAGTGGATATAACATACATAAAAATGGAAGTCCTAATATAATAGGCACTCCTGGCATATTTCTTACTAATAAAAATGTTTGTGGAAGACAAATATTATCTTGACAAACAAAAGCATTAGGCAATTTATATGAGATGTCTAATGTATGATTAGATGCGGATTTTAATGCATGTGATGTTTTTTCAAAATATTGAGTGGGTATTAACCCTTCTTGAACACAAGATAAATCAGCACCACTATCAATCATTGCAACAGTGTTTAATACGAATTGTCTATCTATCATTAGAGTTAATTTTATATACCATCTTTGAGATGTAATTACTTGTATTGTTTTTAAGAATTCATAATTATGATCTTCAGATATATTTTCAGCTAAATTCTGAATAGTTTTTGGATCAACTATAGAGGTTTCACCTGATTGTGAATACTCAATTGTTTTAATCCTTTTTTCTAATAATTCATTATTTTGTTTTAAATATTTTATTTCATTCTTTATATTATGAACTTGTATGTGTAAATCTGAAATAGTTATAACTGAAGAAGATGATTCTTCTTTATTTAGTAATTTTTTCATTCTTTTTTCTATTTCCTGCATTGAATAAGGATTATTATTGAAAACTATATCTTTTTTATTAACTTCCTTTTCTTTTTTATTAGACACATCTATCATTTTAATTATTTTATCACGAATATCATGATCTGGTATTTGTTTTAGTAATTCTAAAACATTATCAGTTGTTAACATGTTAAATTGTAGATCTTGAAATTGAGATATAATATTGTAAAGATTATTATCCTTTTTACAACAATCATTATTGTCATTATTTTGACATGGAAGACATTCATCCGAAGAACTAGATGAATATTCATCATTTTCAAGCATATTATTTTCTGAGCTATTAGTTTCTTCTGTTTCAGACTCAGTGTCTGATGCTTCTATTACTTTGCATATTTGTTCTTTAAGTTGTTCATCTATTTCTAATAATCTAATTCTATTTATCTTTTTACAATTAGGGGCAATATGACCCTTTTGACCACATTTGAAACATTTTATGTCTCTTTTATTTTTTCTATTAATTTTTCTAAATTCTCTTTGTTCTTTTGTTCTTTTACGTCGTCGTTTTCCTTTGGGTATATAAGGAATTTTATTTTTCTTCATTCTTTTATCCCTATTTTCTGGTCCAATATCCATAGCAAATTGATCACAGAACTGACCTAATTGTCTTCGTTCTGATAATTGTTGTCTTTTAATTTGTTGATTTAACTTTATTCATTACATAAAGCTAATCCTTCTTGTGTACAAACACCTATTAAATGACCATAAGTATAATCATCATAAGGAATGTAAGGAAAATCTTTCCTGAGAACTTTTCTTATTCGTTTAGCAAACAGAGTTGGTAAGCCATCTATAAATTTAGCTTTCCAGTAAGAGCTATTACTTTCTGGTAATTCCATGACCCTTGATAAGAATGAATCTTTATACCATCTAAAAGAAGTAAGTGTTTTACACTTAAAATTATTCAACAATGTTCGAATATTTTCTTGATTATTAGTAAATTTTCCAGAAAAATGTTCTAATATAGATGCTATCAAAGTATATACTGCATCTTCCATCATAATGGGTGTAGATGTTCCTTCATTCTCAATTTTTACTGTATTATAAATTTTTTGTCTATCATTTTCAGTTAAATAATTATCCCACCATCCTTTAAGGACACCAGTAAAACCACAAACAATCATTTTCGCGATTGCCTGATCTGTATTACCATTTGCTTTTGCAACTGAGGAGTACATTAACATCCTATGCACCATATTGGTTAATTGCCTATCAAGAATGCGTCACAATTCCATTCATAAACAGAACGACTACTATAACTATTAGTAGTTTCTTGATGTTCTTCATAAAGAAGATCTTGTGGAGAAGGTCGAGGGTAATAATAATGATTCATATATGGTTTATTAGCAAATTTATTATGTCTAGATTTATTAGAAAGACGATGTATTTCATCTCGTAGAGTTTTATCAAAATCTTTCTGTATATTCTCAGAAAACTCTAAAGTGGATAATTTAAGGTTTTTAAATTTTTCTTCCAATAATTTTTCTAATACATGTGGAGATTCAAGATTATAATCTTTTACTATAGGAGGAGGTTGTATAAAATTTTGTATTTTAATATCTTTATTTTTGTTTTCAATTAAAACTGGTTTAACTGTTTGTTGAAGATTATTTATAAGAGAAAATAATTTGTCAACTTTATCATGTAAAGAATTAATTTGTTCTCCTAAAATTTTTACATATAAATTTGTATAATTATTTTGCTGAATAAATTTATTTACTAAGGAAACAAGAGAAGGTAAAACTTTACTTTCAACCAATTTTGAAATGCGTAAAAGTTATATGAGTTGCATTTGTTAAAACAAATTCTTTTGGGAGGGTAAATTCCTTTTGTAATTTTCCCATCTGCAAGATGATATTCTCTTTCGAGGAGGAAAATATATTTATCAAGATAAGTGATTATAAACCACGGGACAAAATATATTATTTGATTGTGAAAAGAAGCATATTCATAAAATTCTTTTGTATAATTTTTTGATTTTCAATATCATAAGTAGAAAAGAACCATTCTCTCGAAAAGTTTCCACCTTTCGATTGAAATTCTTGTCTTATTATTTGTCTAATATTAGATCCTGGACTAAAATCTAATTTTTCAAGATTCGCCATGATAACCCATTTCGAAGGTGAAGGCATATCCTTATCAAACGTCTTACTATCAACAGACCGAACAATGTTATATGGATCAATTTTTACTTGATTTATTCTATTTGTTAGATCTATTTCAGAATCGAAGATGTCGAAAATTTATGAGAATCGAATGGATCAATATAAGATTTAAAAGATCTTTGAGAGATGGATCTTAGTAATTTAGGAATTTTGGTTTATCAAAAGTAATACTTATCCGACCATTATCGATTGTTCAATTTCGTAACATTACAACTTGTAACATTATGAGTTAATGAGTTTCCTTTAATTCCTTTATTAATTTGCCAAGACTCGAAATTCAATTTCTTCCCATTTAATAGTGTTACGAGTACTAATTTGAGATTTATAAAAATTAGTTTCTATTAGTATGGTTTCATCGGATGGTTTACTTATAATCTTACATCCGGGTGTTAAGGTATTTAATAATTTAAAACAAATACGGTAATGTAAACAAATAAGTTCACTTCCGGTAAATAATTGTAACCATGTAATTTCACATTTAAGGTTAAAGCATCGAGTATATTAACATCGACAGTGATAGTCAAATTTGGGTAGACATTGAAATAAACTGGACCATGAGCTAGGCTGGATCAGATTATGCCCATTAAGGATTTTTTCCAATGTAAATTTCTACCGTCACGTAAGGCAAAGAACAAAAGATTCGAGTAAACCTTCTAAAGTTAAAGGTTTAAATGCAATTTGCACCAATCCAATATGCATGAACTTATAATTTTTATGAGATCTATAAGATTCAATATCTGTAGCAGATAAAAGTTGTAAAACCCTTTCATCAGAATTTAAAGCAATTGATTGTTCAGTAGTTTTAACTACCTGTTTAACCAAGTATCGATCAAACATACCATATTCATACAAAGTATTAGTGGGTACCTTTGGTATTGACCATTTATTAAGAAGAGCAAGCTGTTGAGGCATATCATATTCCTCTTGAACTGAATTTTTTATTGAAGTACTTTCTAAATTATTCATTTTCAATTAGGTTCTGAATCAAACAAATCTTTTGTAAACATAAAAAATACATAACCGCTCTGATACCAAATTGGCGTGGGACTGGGGCCTGGCCAGTGCTTATCTTAGCCGGTAAGACTAGGCAAGCAGACGAGCAAGGAAACCAGGCCGGAATCCAGACCACCACCCTGGCTGATACCGCCAATTGAGTATATATATAGTACAACGTCAACTATATATATATATATATATATATATATATATATATATATATATATATATATATATATATATATATACTAACAACTTTATTTAGACACGAACAATTTCATTGGAGTTAATCCCTTTATGGCTTTATCAAGAGGATTTTCAGGGTGAATCCCTTCTTCTAATTCATATACTTTTGCCATCAGTGGAGTATTTCAATTACGTTTATATTTGAATTCTTCAATTTCATTCTGCTGCCCAAGTATGGAACTGTACCTCTTCTAGTTCTCACCACTGAACTTGTCTCATTTACACGGAATAATGCAATTTGCTTATTCATTCTACTGCGGGAATACTGATGAACGGAGCACCAGAATATCTGAAAGACTAACTACATATATATATGACCGGGATATGTCAAAGTTCATTAGAAATGCTAATTCATTTCTTGAGTCTCTTCAATGGAACTTAGTTGGGTTGGGCTGTAGAATGAAAAGTATGATCCCCAAAAGGCCATAATCAGGCCGAAAAGCAGAGACAGGCCACATAGGGGGTATCCTTTTAGGCCCATCAAATCAAAATATGCATTTTAAGTTGCTAAAATTTGGATTTTGATTTTTTGAGTAATCCAATATACTGTATATACTCGGAAAGTAGATAAGTGGTAACCAAAAAATGAAAAGAAAATAAAATGCTTATGTCAATTTTTATTGTATCTTTGGATTCTTTTTTAATCTATCATATAAAATAACAGTATCATATGCTAAATTCTTTTAATAAGGTAGAATATAATTCAAACTTCCTTAAAATCTTTGTAATTAAGTTTTTTTCTAAAATTTCATCTGGGAATTTAGAAGCAAACTCAAAACTTCTATCAATATGAATTATTTTTCCTTTCTCAATATTATGTCCTAAAATTCTAACATTTATTTGAAACAAAGATATTTTTTTATTGAAATATAACAAATTCATTCTATTTTATTAATGGTAGAATTCTTAAATTGTCTATTCCCCTCTCCTTAGTTGTGGTATTAGTCTATGTCCTTCTCCAAAATGTCCTGGCTGTTTACATTTATAACAATCCATTATGGTAGAATAGAAGCTGAGACCATAGCTAAACATTATTCATTAATTATTCCACAACTTAATTTACAAAAGATTGATAGTGTCACGATTCTAATATTCACTTCAACAAGAAAAGAAAAGAAAAAAACAGGAAAAGAATTAAAATAATAAAAAACCAAAAGCAGTCCTTACAAATATTTTTCGTCAAACATGAAATCATACTCGCAAAGCTCCATAGCCACAAAATGAAGAGACAACATTACAACAGAAAGGAGGGACTCCCAAAACCACAAATTCAAACTAGCCCGTGACATTGTTGTTCCAACTCCCAGCCAAAATAGTTTATCACGGGCCAACACACTATAATGCTACTACTATTTTTCAGTTTTCACACACGAAATTTCGTTCTATAAAACCCCCATAACGCAAAATATGTCATTTTACCCATAAACCAAAAAAACCCAATAGTACTAAAACTAAAGCAAACTCGTACGTGAGTACCAAAAAAAAAAAAAAACTCCCTAACAATGGCAACTACGATAATTAATGTGAAAAAGCTGCTTCCTTTTGTGGCGGTGGCCGCGGTGGTGCTCGTGGCGTTCCTCGGCGGAGCAATGGCGTTGAGCATGTGTAACATGGACGAGGAAGGCTTAATGGCATGCAAGCCGTCCGTCACTCCGCCGCCACCAGCGCCGGTGGATCCCTCCGCCGCATGTTGCGAAGCTCTGCGTGGGGCCGACTTAGAGTGCCTTTGTTCTTATAAGAACTCGTTGATGTTGCCTTCTCTTGGGATTGATCCTGATCTTGCCCTAGCTCTCCCGCCAAAATGCAATCTCCAGCTCCCTCAGGGTTGTTGAAACTTGTAAGTATACTTTTGCTACACTTACCTTAATCCAACACATATGAACATTTTTATTGTCACATGTTGCTAGTAAAATCGGATGAGATCGTTTGTTCCACTTGTTTTTTTTTCATAGTTTTATTATTTTAGTTTATATGTATCATAACAATCGTCACGTCTGAATAAAAAATAATTTTATTTTTAATTACGAAACTCAACTCAACTAGCGTTCCTCATTTTCGTTAATGCTTCACCCTCAAGCTAGTAGTATTTTGATAAGCGTAAAAGTTTCAAATATGATTCTCTTTAAGTTGAAAGGAAAATGTTTGGAATAAAGAACATTATTCATCAGTATTTGTTTAAGCTAATAGTATTTGTATAACAACATTTCATTAGTAAACTAATATAATCGATCGATCTTGCGCTGATATTAATGTAGCTAACGTGACTAAAAAAAAAAAACCCACACTGGTTTTGCTTGTGCTACAGAAGCATCACGAAGATGGAGGCCAGTTCAACATGTCTGATTGTATGATGATCGGTTGGTCAATCCAGAATTCCAGATGGGAAATCTTTTTGGCTTCTTTTTTTTTTATGTACGCGCAACTTAAAAGTTGACGACTCCCAAATGAGCAATTGTTTGGTTTATTTAATTTCTAAGTTGTAGTAATCAAATGTTCCCGCACTTAAATTTGACTTCGTGTTGTATAAAATTTAATAAGTTTTCATCCGTTTGTCCAACTTTTACATTAGTGTGAATCCAATTAATAAAGAGGGTCTATTGTAAACTCAATATCCAATTATCATGTTGGTCTTATCATGTTGGTCATATACATATAACCCTCTTTTCTCTAATTGGCCATATGTTCTTAAAAAAAAAAAAAAGGAAAATCTCTGCCCCAATGTGTCAAAGAAGGGACGGGTTTCTTCATTTAAAAATTCAGGAGAAAAAAAAATAGAAAGAAGAAAGAAAGAAAGAAACAGAAAAAGAAAAAATTGTGTTAGGCGAAAAGGGCCAGACTCTCTTTTTTGGACATAGGCAAACTCTCTCATTTGGGAAGACACTTGAATAATTCATGGCTTCAGCTTTCATGGATTTCGGCTATTAGAGAGCGCAAATGTATTTGCCGTCTAGACGGAAACTCCAGCCCCGACATGCTAAGCTGAGCAGTTTGTCGAACCAGTCTACTTTAAATAAAGTAGGAGAAATGACCATATATTCGACACGTAGGGATAATGCTAAAAGAAAATCAAGTTAACTTGGATCATGAATATAAAAAACGAATTTTTGTAAAGGGAATGAGTTTGAAAATTTTGGTAATTTTATAATTCTTCAATCCCATTCTAATGAGTCCATTTAGTATAAGTAGTAACAATCACAATTAAACTTGAGTTATACCTAATAAAGTTGGCGCTCTTGGTGTGCTTCTCCGATTTGTACAGATTACTGCCCGCATGACTGAATTGGAAACCACGCCACCAATCAGCTTCCTATAAGAGTTAATAATTGCCTATTACACACCGGAAATCCTATTCCGAGTGGGAACACAAAAATGTAGATAATTTCACTCCCCATATACCAACGGTACTCACCTTTGTATTCTAACAAACTTCTTCGCATTCAACATTGAGAAGCCTTAGTAGAGTCATGAGAAAGATTGTCGAATAATCTCAATTAGTTATTTTTATTTGTGCATTTGCAATCAAAGCAAAAAAACCTTGATCAAGAATCAAGAAGCTAAGATTGAGAAGATTACGTAACTTATATGTATTCGCCATCCATGGTTCCGAAAACAAATAGTACCACTACAAGATGCATATCAGTTTCAGAAAATTGTGCCGGGATTACGTAACTTATATCATTAACGGGACTTGTCATTGTTATAAAGATAAACTCAACTCCGCAGTTTTATCATTTTTTGTAATAACATTCTTTAATAGGGCTCTAATGTTACATATAATAGGAAAATACAACAAGGACGTGCTATATAGTAATCTTTCTGTTAAAAAAAAGTTTACATTAAAATTTGTTGTAACGATCACATAATAACAGAATACAAGAAGCATGTGTTAGCAAAGACAAGTAACATAACGAAATGGCACGTAAAACAAAAAGATACGATGATGGCGCCGAGCACGATTAACTATGGGCCGTTTTGTGGAGTACAAACTTTGATTTGTCTGATCCATCTGAATTGAGGCCCAATATTGGCGGGTTTAGGAAAACTTGTTCCGAAATTCAGCCCACGGGAGCCCGTATTCCCATCAAAACTACCGCCAACCAATAACCAAACCTCCAATCTCACCATAATTATTGTTTCCTACCCTTTTTTTTTTTTTTTTTTGAAGGTTCTTGTTTCCTACCTTTTAGTTATACGTAAAAATATTTCTTCTCGGTGAGTGTATGTGGGAAGACTGCAATTAAGTAAGCTGAAATGCAATTTACAGGGTTTCGCCATTTCCTAAGGCATAGTATTAACGAGGGCTTAGCTTACATTAATTGTTTAGTCAACATGAATTTGGGAGACTATTTTGCGTCGTACCATTGTGATATAAGTTTAGGGTTGAGATGACTGGAACACAAAACGATTCTGCTGCACAAAAGATTGGGTTTGTATCAAAGTTTTTGTACCAAAAGAAGAAAAACCCTTCTAAATTTGAAGTTTGTGTGTTTGTTCAAATGGCTGCTTCTAAATAGAAGTCTTTATACTGTAATAACATATGACACGACTTAGAAAACAGTCTATTTTGTTCTATTCTATTTAAATAGTCGATTTCTTAAAACCATTTCGATATAACCAATGCTGAGAAAGCAAATAGAGGAAATAAAACTCATTTGCTGGTTGAACAAAAAAATAATTTAAAAAATTAGACACATGATTCAGGCCCAAGGCTGAGGCAGTATCCATTATCCCATCCCCATGATTCCATAAGAAACAAAAAGTTAGTAGTATTAAACAATGTATCGGGATTAGGGATTAACAACAATCTGATAAAGCTAATAGAATAGGAGCTTAAATCAGCGACCAAAATTAACCATGGACAGGAAAATACCAGGTGGAAATGATATAGTATTAAAAAAAAAACCCAAAAATTTGGAATTTGTATAACCGGCAACTTAGCAGAGAGTAAACTGTTGCTAGTTACCCAGGAACGGAACAACGCCATTGTTCACGAGATATCAGCCAAAAGAAGACAATGCATAAAGGATTGGGACCACAAAAAATCTCTCTCTCTCTCTCTCTACCAAATTAAGCTGACATATGACAATAGTGACAGACATATACTAGAGCAGAAGGGCAGAAAGCTGGAAATACACGTCCCTCCTTCCTCGAATATTAAAAGGTACCTACTGAAACTGCTATAATAAGGGACGCGTGTCCATGGGTCATATAATTGACTAAGTTTCGTCCTAGTCTCTTTAGTCCAATCCTAAAAGGACCTTTAATTTAAGCATTGGAATGTTCCAAATATTTTCACCATCACAATTAATTTGTTTCTGCTACTATAATTCTTCTTCCATTAAAATAACCCAACTGGGATATTTATGGTTATCAGAAGTATAAACAATTAGTAGCACAAATCAAAAGCAACCACCAACACGCCACCTAGAAGGCTAGAAAGGCCTTTATTTTAGTTCCAACTCCCAAGGTAGTATTAATATGGATAGAGTGGGTGCTAACCAATACTAATAAGAAAATAAAGTAGTACTGAAAATTACTACTACCATCATTTCACCAACGCGATATTCAAGGCATGACTTCAGTCTTCAAAGGGTAAAAAATATAAAAAGCAGAGTAATCAAAAAAACACACACACACACACGGAAGAAGAGCGTAAACTTGGAAGGCAACATCACAATGAAGCCTAAAAAGGCCTGTTTTTACTAGACCATATTGATAACATACCATTAGAGTGAACCAATCCTAACCAAATGTCTTTCAGATAGATCACAAGCTGATTCAAAATCTCATCGTTGTACCAAATCTTTTGCCTCTTAACAAAAAGATGCCCAATTACCAAATGTTACTTACTACTACTACTGATCGATACTACTGAAAGTTCAGGAGGAGATATCAAAAGGCGGTGATTGTTAGGTTACTGCACCAGATATAGAATAGACTATAGAGAGAAGAACATTAACAGAAAAGTAGCACTAAAGGCAGCCAACAGAAATGCCATGGTTCTAAGCCTCGGCTGCTTCAGTGGACTCCTTGGCAGCAGGAGCAGCAAAGGGGGAAACCAGCCAGGTATTGCCGTAGGGATCTTGGACTTTAGCCATGCGAGTACCGCAACCCAGTTCAGTGACACCCTCAGAGGTTGCCCCAGCCTTCACAGCTTTCTCCACAGCAGCGTCAACGTCCTCAGTCTCCATGGAAAACACAAATCCAGTTGTCACAGCTTTCACTCTACCGGAAAAAAAAAATGAACATAATGGGTAAATCGATAAAGGTTTCCAAGAGTCTCAAAATATAATATTGAAATAAAAAAATCTCCGACAACTCCCGGTGACACTTTATAATTTTTATTACTCATCATGCATACTAAAATAACCTTTAAAAAATTCATCATTAAGTTCCAAAGTCCAAAAGATGACAAAATTCACTTTCAATAAAGTAGTCATGGACAAGACGAACCAACAAAAAATCAAACCACCACCGGAACAAAATATAATCAGAGAGCAGGTGAAAAAATCGGACACCGAAATCAATTTACCTCATCACAACCACTCCACCAGAGGACGATACACATATTCAAACCAAAATGAGGTCATACTGGTACAGGATTCAATGATGTTGTCAAGAACAGAAGAAAATCATACAATCAAAAACCGGTAAGTCGCCATCCACAGGTTAATAAAAGTACGTAAGCACATCATATGAAAACGACATACTCCCAAACGAAAACCTCATCAACAACAGCACAAAATCCAAAAACGACGGGAAAAACGGACAAAGAACACAGAAAACAGAAATAAAACCATACTGAAAACGCCGGAAATAGCATAGATCTACCAGAAAAATGAGCTAAAAATCCCAAACAAATAACAGAGACACACATGCACAGTGCGAATTTAGATATAATCAAAAAAATGAAGTCGAGGAGAAGATAAAAAAAATAAAAAACGGAAGACGTACGGGCAAGCAGAGTCGTCGGCGACGAAGTCGGAGACGAGGAAGGCGGAGGAACCAAGCTTGAGTTCAGCGGACAGAAGGAGAGGGAACTCCTGGTCAGCCTTCCTCTTGGGATACACAACACGGTTGACCTCCTCGGCTCCGAACGCCGCCTTGAAGAACTGAACGGCGTCGTTCGCCTTGGGTGCCTCCAGATACAGACGAGGCTTCACCGTCGCCGATAACTTTACTTCCTTCACAACCTCCTCCACAGCATCACCGTTCTTAACGATTTCCTCAGCCATCGCTACCAAAATCAAACGCTCAGAGAACAGAGAAGAAAAAAACCCTAGAAAAATTAACAGAGAGAAAATGGAGATGGAGGAGAATTGAAAAGGACAGGTACTAAGGGATAAATGCGGTGGAGGGGAGTGAAGAGGACTGTGGGGCTCATTTTATAGGAAGCGAGGAAGCGGAAACGTTCGAGGACAAAAGAGTAAATTGAGGAATCGAGATTATCCCTTTGGTTAGAAGATATTACAGTAATGCCATCTTCTGGGCTAACAAAGCAACCATATCTCGGGTGATTTTGTTGTCATAAGTGCTTTTGGCGTGTCAGTTTTCTGAAATGGTGAAAAAAAAAAAGTAAAAAAAAAAAAAAAAATCAGAATGCATTGGGCTTTGTCTTATTATATGATGCAGTTGGAAATTGATTTCAACTTTATTTCAAATTCAACGACGAAGTTGTCCTGCTTTTAATAACGGGACGACTGATGGGTTTTTTTTTTTTTCATGGGCTTCTGTTGCGTTTGGTCTTAATGGATCATTTGGAGTAGATTTGAAGAAATAGATTAAGCTGACGTGGACCGATAAACAAGGCCCGAAGAGAAGAATCATGTGAATAGTAGAGAGGATGTAATTGGAGGCTAAAGGTGTGTACAAAAAAACTTTGTTAATTTGGTCTAGTGGTACAGGGATTCTCCTCCTTTGGTCATAAATTGTTTCATTGGCCAAACTATTAAAGCACAACATACTAACTTATCATTTGGGTATACATTTTATTTTACATTAAAAGAAACTTGCTCCTCCTAGTAGCCTCAATGTGGATTTGATTAAAATTTTCCAGTGGGATTCGTTGTGCACACATAAAACACTGCACGAATTGGTAATTAGTGTGAAGGTTTTCGATGATTTAAATATAAAATTGGTGAAATAGTATTCTTTTCGTCCTTGATATAGTAGATTATTTAAAATGGATAATATTTATTTAAGAGTGACGGAGTATTAAAGACTTTAGCTTCACTAGAAGAACAAAGCCCAAATAGCTTACTCTTTCATAACATCCTCAAAAAATTTCCATCTACGTATACATATACACAGTATTTAGAGACAAATTATAACTTTATACTGGGTTTTATATTTTAATAATGATCACATTATATAGTAGACATTTCTTTAAAGCCGGAGGATGAAAGGAAAAAGGTGGGATTAACATCAATTTTTATACTTTTCATGGCCCATGATAAGAAAAACTTCAGGTTAGAGCCCAATTACTGCCTATTAACTTTTCTTCTTCTTTTTTTTTTTTCTCTATTCATAATTCTTGCTCATTTTCATCCTCACCGGGACAGATCACTACTCTTTTTTTTTTCCCCCGAAAATAAACAAATCACTACTATTATTGACTGATTGGTGGAAAATTTGGAGATTAACTGTGATTTAAGAAAAATGTGTATTTTTAAAAAAATCTGCAATGACCGCAGCCGTCTTAACTCAGCCGATAGAGCGATTGGCGTTTAACCATGTGGTCGTGGGTTCGATTCCCACAGACGGCGAATAAATTGAAAATTGGCTTCGCAATAGCAGCAATTCCTCGCAAATCTTTTTGTAGCCATTATCGCACTTCTAAGCTATAATCATTCCATCATCGATTTGCTCCCATGGCGATACTCTCCGCTCCAAGCGGCAGCACTTATGGGTTTACCATCTCCCTCCCAACATCCAATTTAGGTACCAAAACATGGTTCAAATCTTTTCCCACCACTCTCTTTCAAGCACCCAAGCCGCATCTAACGCAAAGCTCCAGGAGGCAAAATTTACTGGCTTCATCCTCCACATACGAAGTCGGTGGAGGTTTTCCCATGGATGAGATTGGAGCTCAAAATGACAGTGGCAGTGGTGGTGTCAAGCAAGAAGATCAGAGATTGAGCCCAGCCCAGTACGAAGTTCTGCTTAAAGGCGGTGAACAGGTGACCTCTGTTCTAGAAGAGATGGCGAAGCTCGTAAGTTTTGATGTCCCCCCTTTCACAAATTGCCGGTCTTATCTATTCGTGCTGTGCTTGCTTTTTGTCCTTTCTATCTTCGTTTTGATTTTCTTTTGCATCTCTGTTGATTTTTCAGTTTCATCTCTTTTATCGCAAAGTAGGGAAGCTGTTCTTGTTTGATGATTGAATGACTACTTTGTTAGCTCTTAGGAATTTTGCTGTTCATTTTGTGTTTAAGTTATTCGCATGTTGAAACATATGAATATAATCCGTTAAACCCACTCCTAAAACCTTAACCCCCAAAACCCCAATTCAAATTTTTGGGTTTAGTTTTGGTTTCCTTTTGGTACGGGAAGTTGAAGTGATTTGAAGTTGTGTGTTTCGATGATTAAAGCTCAATTCTGATTACATGATTGAGTCTCTGCATTCAAGCTGCCGTAGAATTCCAGTAGCCCTGATAGTTGTTGCCATGATCTTACAATTTAGAGCCTTTATGATTTGTGCTGATATTGCCTGTGTTTCAGTCTCATAATTCTTTATGTAGTTTCATCCTGAGTATTAATCCTATTGCGGCATTTGTCTTTGTGGTGGCGGTTAACTTTTCTCTGCACTGTGATTTTTCAAGTCTACTAAAATATCCTATTTTAGTCCAGTTTTGTCTCGAATCTAAGGTTTATATTCAACCTGGTGAACTTCCTGTTGTGCTATTTATAAGCATAACCTTGGATATAATTTCCACCAGTCTCCTGAATGGAATCTTTGTTAAAATTAAGAGAGTATATGTCTGATGGGTGCATGTTTCCAACAGTTGGATGACATGAATATGGATGAAGCTTCTGAGGATGTGGCTGTGCAACTAGCTGCACAAGGAGTTATTGGGAAGCGAGTTGATGAAATGGAAACAGGCTTTATGATGGCCCTTGATTACATGATCCAGATTGCTGAAAAAGACAAGGATTATAAAGTAATGACTCAATGTTTTTCATCTGCTTTCCTCGATTTAGTTCGAATGGTTTCATTAGTTGACTATATTATTCATGCTATGCTTGAATCATACCTTGCTGAGGATAGCTTCAGGCCTCATTATTGGATATATCTTAGGATAGAGGTTATTGGGTTTCATGATATCATAGTTTGCATTTTACTGAACATGCCATTTAACTTTTGTTTCAGCGCAAGTCACTTCTGGAGGTGATAAAGGAGACCGTATTATCTCATCTTACAAAAAAATGCCCCCCACATGTGAGTGTACTATAGTTACCCTTTATTCCTTGTCTCACTCACAAAAATTGGTGGATAACTAAAAGCTTCAGGTATACTATGTGTATAGGTCCAAGTAGTAGGCTTGCTCTGCCGAACTCCTGCTAAAGAAAGTAGACAGGAACTGCTCAGGCGAGTAGCAGCCGGGGGTGGTGTGTTTCAAAGTGCTAACGGTGGCACAAAAGTTCACCTTCCAGCAGCGAATCTGAACGAAATAGCTAACCAGGCTGATGATCTTTTGGAGGTAATATTTATTTATTTTAATATGTTAAACATTTGGTTAGCATTATTTTTTTTTTGTGTGTGTGTGTGTGGCTATTTTCTGCTGTCACTTCTTCATTAGGTTGAAAGATCCAAAAGGCTTTAGAAAGAAACTACTCAATAGGAATTGATTCGCTGAAACCTTCATGAGAACATGTATGTTGACAACATGATTGCTTTAGTGGCATAATGTGATGTATTGACCAATCCCACATAATTGTAAATGTTATTGTTGTACTTTGTCAGGAGACTCATAGTTCACATCAATGAATAAGACTTGAACGAATCTGGCCTAGTTGATGATATTAGGGCCTTTTATTTTAATGATGATACTCTTCAAGAGAACATGAGTTGCAAAAGTTGAGAGATAGTATGAGCAGCAGTTACTAAGTGTTTAGCTGTTTTGCTAATCGGCACTTTGCAGTCGATGGAGACCCAACCTACCATTCCTGATCGCAAATTGCTAGCAAGGCTTGTTTTGATACGAGAAGAAGCAAGGAACATGATGGGGGGTGGGATTCTAGATGAAAGAAATGGTCGTGGTTTTAGTACGCTTCCTGAATCAGAGGTCATTTTGCTCTTGATTCATATTTCATGTACCTTACTCGATCCTCAAGATTCCATTTCCATTTAATTGTTGGCTTAATACCTGGAATTGAATCGGACTTTTGTTCTGCTTCGCTTGGCTGAAAACCATTTGAATCTCACAGTGTATAATGATGCAGGTAAACTTTTTGACCAAGATCGTTGCTTTAAGACCAGGGAAAACTGTCCGTGAGATGATAAAAAAGGTTATGCAAGGAAATGAAGAGGGTGCTGAAGATTTCATTTGTAGTAAAAAGAATCCCTCAGGGAGTAGGATCTCAAATGGCATTGCAGGGAAGGTGAGATTTTCTGGAAACGTTTATATTTTGTCTAAAATGTCTTAGACTGTCAGTCTTTGTGAAATATATTTTATGCTTCTAACTTTGTTATTCAGGGTAGTGTTTCTGGTATCAAACCATTACCTGTTCGCCCTGGCATGTTTCTTGAGACTGTGACAAAGGTATGTCCAATTGCATGGATCATTAGGCTTTGCAGATGGAAGTTTTAGAGTCATTAGGGATCACATTATGTTTAAGTTGCTTACAAGCCTGGAAGTAACCCAGAATTCCATTTTATATTAACAAGCACAGATGTTTGTTTTATATTTGATCCATCTCTTCTTGCTTGCAGGTGTTAGGTGGGATATATGCAGGCAACGTCTCTGGCATCACCGCGCAGCAACTAGAGTGGGTAAGTGGGCATTTCTGCTTCTGATGGTTGTTATGGAATTATTTCTCCCGCGTGATGAATATATCCTCTGGGATCTTTCTTGATTGAGATGTTGACCAGTTGCTGCCTGCTAGGCTGCTAATATGGTTTAGTACTTCATAAAAGAATGCCGTGATTTGCTTTGATTTAGTTATATTAGGAAGAATATCCTTACATGTTAGTATGCCATTGTCAACTTCTTGGGATTATAGTATTGTCAGTCTGATTTTTCCTATTCATAAACTTGGCTTTCCAGGTTCACCAGAATACTCTAGAAATCCTTCAAGAAATCGCATTTTAGTCCCTCTTACCAAAAGTTCTGACGCCAACAATTACTCTGAGGTCTTTGCTATGGTACTTTGCAAGTTCATTTACAGACTTAAGGATCTCATCACTTTCTGGCTGCCCCATCAATAGTGGCTTGAGGTAATTTGCGCCAAATCCGGATTCGGTTTTCTGTCAAGTCAATTCTTGAGTTAACACAATAGTTTCACTGTGTGACCGATTTATGTATGCTCTTTGTAGGTTCGGGTGCTGTGTGTTTAGGTATTAGCTAGGGGCTCTTGAACCTTCGGAATAGGCTTTGTGGTACAAGTAAACATCAAGTGAATATAGAAGATAAACCGATAAACGATCATCAGAAAAGAGACATCTGATTCAAATATTCAGCCATCTTTTTCTGCTTTTCATTAGTAGAAAGGAAGCTTTTACCATGGAAGGCAAGAGGAAAGGGAAAAAAAGAGGATTCTAGAATCATTGTTAAAAGTAAAACTGGTTCTTCTTGTAATCAATGTGTTCTCTAGGTTGACTGCCTTACTAATTTGCCTTGGTCCTAAAATTAGTGGTGAACAGAAATTGTCTTGAGCTTTGGTGTAAGATTTGACTACCTACCTAAGCCTAATCATCTAAGATTATTAAAGGTTATAGTGTCCATCTTGTTGTCGTTTTCCCAAAGAAGGGATCCTAAATGGAGTCTTATTTTAACTGTAGACAAGATCATAAGAGAGTCGCTCAGTTGAGAAATGGAGGTGTATTATGGACCTAAATGAACTTTCTCATTCGGGTCCAATCAAAAGCAATGATGAATAGCACTCGAGATCAAATCACCAGAGAGTGGAAACCCATGTGTTTACCGGACCTACCTGTCCTCTATTATAACTTTAAAGTCGCACATAATTTGTAATCTCTCAAAACAATCCTTCCTCTATTTGCTTATGCTATGGGTGTGTAAAAAAGGTTGCAAAATAGTCTCCATGAATTATGTTCTGGTTATGATTCTAAGAAGATAATGCTTATACTTCCTCCTGCCTCTAAGTAGAAAAGAAAAGAGCCGAAATTGGTAGACGGTTTCAATTAAACACAAACGTAATTCTAAGACAAAAAGAGGTTGACCGTTTTAATTAAACACAAACGTTATTTTGACACAGAAAAAGTATCGCGTACGAGTTAGTGCAACCGTATCTCCTACTTGGCCCGGCCGGCTCCTAGGCGTCTGACCCAGGTTTCCCCACGTATATCTCGTGTGGTATCACGGAGAAAAAAAGAAAGCAGGGCTAGCATTGCCCACGTGAGCTGCTGATTTTGAGTATAATTGCTTCCCAGCTATGCACACTACTATATACGTAACTTTATACTGCCAACAAATGCATTATTATCATTAACTTAAAAGAAAAAATTTTGGGTCACGTATGGCATTTATTAGTATCCATAATCCATCATATTCCATGCCCCTCACAATTTTTTTTTTTTTGATCATCGTATCCGATTGCTTATACATTCCTCTAATTCAGACTAAATATAGAAACATCGTAATCGAGATTATCTTGGTCGGCAGGATCTCCAACCTTTTAGGCTGGTCTATATCTTTTCAATTGATAAATAATGCTATGTAAATGCCGAATAAATATGAAGTGTTAATTCACTTATTTTGTCCAAATATTGGCATTCCACTGAATATTTCAAGTTCTTGTCAGATTAAGTGAGAGTGACATACCAATATAAAACTATGACGCATACGCATTAATTTACATCAGTAATGATGATAGAGACCGTAAATAATTTTTATTATCAGTAATGTCATAACAATGTTGTAAGAATTAAAAAAAAAAAAATGTTCATCGAAGGAAAATTTTTGAATTATCTGGTAAGAAAGGATCTTAATGGTGTGTATTACCTACAACGGATAAATTATTCAACCAAACGAATTCACTCACTCTATTATGTGAAAACTTCTATAAAAATCATCCATTCATACAATCCAAATTATGCCGTCTTTCTTATAAGCCCAATACGGACGGCCGTGCAATCTTTTCAATAATTGGAAGAAGGAAGATAAATAAAACAAGGGGAGAGGGTTTGATCCTAAAATTCAATTTTTGGCAGCAATGGTAGTTCCAATGAGTCACTTTCAGTGATCTGTAGACGTAATAGTAGTTCATTCAGTCAATAATTCCAAGTTGTAACCAATGTGACAATCCATACCAAAAAAGAGCCGTTCTCTCATGGGGTTCAAAACTTTCAATTAAAATTCAAAACTTTTTATAAAGCAGATATTCTTTTTTCAATGTGGACCTCTTCGTTTCAAAATGACCAATTTACCCTTCTTCCCCTTCACTTTTTTTATTTTAATAGTATTTTGTTTTTGAAATTTGCTTAAGCAGGCTGGTCACGTACCAGATTACTTTAATAGCTTAGAACCAAAACAAATTGCACGCAACCTGGACCTTTACGATTAATTTATCTATTTTGAATATGACTCAGGCTAATTGAGCTATAATTGTAACCAGTTGGGGAGGGAATGTCTGAATGTGTGTGCATACTTGATTATTTCATTGTAATACACTATTTTATTACTTTTTTCCCCAAAATAATTACCATTGATAAATATTATTTTTATTTTGATAGTTTTGAAACTTTTGATTATTTCATTGTAATACAATAACAATTTTTTGTCCCAAAATAATTACCATCGATATATATTGTTTTTATTTTGGTGAGTTTTGAAAGTTGAAGTATTACAAACCAAAGGCCAAAACTATCACGTTAATTTGCTAGTACAGTTGCTTTTAGTAGTTTATTTAAGAATAACAATGATTATTTCAGTAATCAATGCTTCTATTACTCGGAAAGTGGAAAGGTAGACAGTTTAATTTATTTTAATTAGTATATTGTTTTGGTTAGTATCATTATTCTTTTTGCGTTAACTTCTGGGGAATTTGTAAAATGAGTTATCATTTTTTCTACTTTTTTGTTTTGATAACAACGCGTTTACAATAAATAATTATAATCACCAATTTCATCAACTTAGTAGGTGAAAAACAATAGTTTAACTACCAACTATGACCCCTTTGATGGTTGAATTAAAAGTAATGCAAAATGTTGGAACAAAGAATCTCACATCAGTGTCGTGAATGATTTGTCACCTGTTTATAAGTGCCAAAAGCCACCCTATTCATTACTAATTGGTTTTGAGATGGGAGTCCAAGGTAACTTTGACATTATATCAGAGTCTACGATCTGTGAACATGTGATAGCTATAGACCCGCATGTGTGGGTTTGGACCCGTGTGCTTTGGACTTGCGTCAATCGCTATCGTGCGTATGGGTGTACCTTGGGCTTGCGTCAATCGCTTCCGTGCGCATGGGTGGACTGATCCGGCAGTATATCCGGAGTATGTACCCGTGTGTACAGACTTGTTGTATATTGTATTGTACAACTCCAATGGGCCAAATACTCCATTGGGCTTGAGGGAGGATGTTGGGACAAAGAATCTCACATCAGTATCGTGAATGACCTGGCACATGTTTATAAGTGTCAAAGGCCACCCCACTAATTGCCAATTAGTTTTGAGATAAAAGTCCAAGGTGATTTTGATACAAATAAAGTAGCTGTTTATAAGTGTCAAAGGCCACCCCACTCATTGCTCATTACCAATTGGTTTTGAGATAGAAGCCCAAGGTGACTTTAACACAAAGTAGTAGGACTTGGACATGACAATATATTGGGAAATTATTGAAAAAGGTTTAAAATATAAGTTTTGAATTAAAGTTTGTATCCAATTCACTTAGTTATACTGCTAAAAGTAAGTTGTTGAAAATTTTTATTTCGAGGATAAAACACCAAAGAGCCAAAATCCATGTCCATACACCAACAAATTTTATTAGAAACCGAATCCAATTAAAAAAATTAAATACATGTTGTTTATAATTTGTGTTACAATAATCCAAATTTTCGATATAGAATATGTCGTGCTACCATAAGTCCCAATGTTTGAATACTATGTTAAAAATCGCTTTTCAATGGGACCATTTGCGATATATTACTTCCGTCCTAAAAAAAATAGTCCACATTGAGTTTTCAAATTTATACTAAAAACAGTAAAAGCTCAAAACTTAATGTGAATTATTTTTGTGGGACGAGAGAATAGTATGTTAGGTTATATGATTTTTATGTAATTTTTTCCGTAAAAATTTGAAGGCAACTTTTGTTCACACAACACAACACAACACAGTTTGAAGCAAAAGCTATAAAATCAAAACAAAGGCATTTGTTCGCAAAAAGAAAAAAAAAAACAGAAGAAGCATAATTCGGAATATTTATAATTTAAATGGTTAAGTTAACAAAAAAAAAAAAAACTAAAAAATATGTTCCGTGTGAATGCAATTATAATTAGGGTGTAAATGGTTGGTTATAGATTACAACTTAACAAACTTCATTAACCAACTTTTCACTTTTTCAGTTTTGTAGTAAATTGAGCTGAGTAGCGTTAATATGGCGATTGTGATGATGTCACTCTGTAATATGAATGTTTTAAGTAGAATTAAAATTAAAGAATAATAATTAATTAGAGTTCAAAAGGCGAAGGCTTTGGCTTTTGGGGCCTTTTTCATTTCCTTTCCTGCTCACTAATTCAAACGGTTAACTGAGAGGGACAAAATGGTCATATTTTGAATCCTCTTCCAATGGCTTCTTCACTTCAAACCCCACCCTCCCTCACACACTCTCTCTACTAAGTTTTCCCAACACCTCCCTCTTCCTGACAGCTCTGCTCCCGTCCCCATATTGTTAGGCCTTTGTTTCCTCAATTTTGATTTTCCTCCTCCTTTTTTAATTTAAGCATTCATTTCCACCGAATTCCTCATCGTCTTGCTTCAATTTCGAGATTTCAAGCAGAATTCAGAGCTTGAATTCTGTACCGTGTATCACTAATGGCTGGTTATGTTGGCGTGTTAGTATCAGATCCATGGCTGCAGAATCAGTTCACTCAGGTGGAGCTTCGTACCTTGAAATCTCAGGTAAGTTTCCGTACTTCCGGTAGTTAATGTTTTTTTTTTGTTTCTTGCTTGTTTGATGTTTGTTTAATTACTGAGGAGTGGTTGAGGCTCTGACGCGATTTTGATCAAGTTCAGTTTGTATTTTGTAGTTTTCGACGATCCGAAGAGAAAACGGAGGAGGTCTAAAGCTCGCCGACTTGCCTGCCAAAATGTGCAAATTGAAGCATGTTGGAGAAAATCTGACCGAGGAAGAAAGAGCTGCATTTCTTCGAGATTCTTACGAGAATTTGGATGACGACGTTGATTTCGAATTTTTCCTTCGGGTAAGGAGTTTCACAGTATGTGTATACTAGGTTTGATAATTGATATCATAAAGTCACTTTTAGTGAAGACAGCAGGATCATTCTTTCTACTGTAGTTTGAAGGTCCAGAAAGTTTGTTTTCGATACAACAGAGAAACTTTTGAGCTTGTAGCTTTTTCTTTTTTTCTTGTTTTCCGCTTGAAGAACTGATTGTTTTTCTTGTAAATCTATAGATATCAAATTTGGTCAGCTTTTCATGTCTTCGTTTGATGCATCTCTGGTATTGTCTTGATGATTAGCAGAAATTTACTCTGATAAAGTTGAGCTCCAAAAACATTGAAAACTGAATGATAAATAGTAATTTATTTGATGCTACTTTTTAAATTGTCTGAAAATTAAAGTTTGCCTTATAAAGCTTTTGACATGTTTTAATGTCCAGTCTGCAAGACTCGCTCAAATAGAAATGCGTCTTATGTGGCAGGTTTATCTAAAGCTTCAAGCCCACGCCGCTGCGAGAATGGGAAGTGGTGTAAAGACTTCATCAGCTTTCCTCAAGTCTCCGACTTCTACCTTACTTCACACAATCAGTGAATCTGAGAAGGCATCGTATGTTGCACACATTAATAATTATCTAGCGGAGGATCAATTTCTCAACAAATACCTTCCAATTGATCCTTCAACCAATGACCTCTTTGAGATTGCCAAAGATGGAGTTCTTATCTGGTGACTACCACTTCTTACATGCTTTACCTCCAATATTCCTGAATATAATCATATATCAATGTCATTGTGACATCTCTTGCTTTTGATTTTCCCATGCAGTAAGCTCATTAATGTGGCAGTGCCAGGGACAATCGATGAGCGGGCGATTAATACTAAGAGAATACTCAATCCGTGGGAGAGAAATGAGAACCATACCCTTTGCCTCAACTCTGCCAAGGCAATTGGGTGCACTGTAGTTAACATTGGAAATGAAGACTTCATTGAAGGAAGGGTATGCATTTTCCCAGCAAACAGTTTATTATGATTTTAAAATTGTTCTGAATTGCAGTGGTATTTCCATGGCCTAACATAGATAATTTGACTTTTTTTCACCTTTGGAGGATCTTATTAACTTTGTATGCTTGCTGCCATTGACAGAGGCATCTCGTGCTTGGATTAATATCACAAATCATAAAGGTAAACTTCTAAAGCTAAATATTATTCTATTTCACCAAGTTCAGAATATCCCCATATTGCTGTTCAAGTTTATAAAATGACTTCCATTAGATCCTACTTGTAGCTTGTTAAACTGATGATCATTAGTTCTATATCCACTAAAAAGTATAGTCCTATACTAATTTTTTTAGTATAGTTTTATGTCCCATGCATTCACTAAAAAGTTTTGTAATTCATGTATATACAGATACAACTACTAGCTGATCTCAATTTAAAGAAAACACCACAACTGGTGGAGTTGGTTGATGATAGTAAGGTGAAGATGATTCTTTCACAAAGTGGTTTGTTTCTATTCATATGAGACAGAATTTCTAATGCTTTTTCTCTTTATTTCTTTCAATTTTAGGATGTGGAGGAGTTGATGAGTCTGGCTCCAGAAAAGATTCTGTTACGTTGGATGAATTTTCAGTTAAGGAAAGCAGGATACCAAAAGATAGTCACAAACTTCTCCTCCGATGTAAAGGTACAAGGAGTAATATGGTATTCTACAGTATATTCTGAATGTGTTTGGTGATGCCTTGCACTCCTAGTATAATGGATTGCCACATAGAAGCTGTCTACTATTTTCACAAAAGCCAATTTACCTTCTCACTTTGCCAATTTGTCGGATATAAGTGGACATCATGGTTTTACCTTGTTACTGATGTCGTAGAAGCGAAAAACAAGCACAAATTTAACGTTATGATATCAGTATTCTTTCATAAGCTTTAGTCACGACATAAATGTATTGATAATTCAAGTGTTTCTGCTGAAGAACTTTTGTCCTGTTTTTGCCATTCTGGTGGATATTTCACAAAATACATGCAATAGTAATATGCTTTAACTGCAGGATGCTGAGGCTTATGCACACCTTTTGAATGTTCTCGCTCCAGAGTACAGTAATCCATCCACATTAGCTGCAAAAGATTCTTTGGAAAGAGCCAAGCTTGTATTGGAGCATGCTGATAGAATGGGGTTGAAGAGATACATAACACCAAAGGATATCGTTGAAGGATCTCCGAATCTTAATCTTGCATTTGTGGCTCATATCTTTCAGCATAGGTGAGTAAACAGGTGTCTACACCGGGCTTGTATTAAGTAAGTTTTATAATCAAGGGACGCTTTTGCATCAAGTATATGTTGATAAACTGCCAGTAGTTTGGTATGAACCAGCCAATATGTGGGAAATTATTAACCTAATCAACCTTTGACTGCAGGAATGGTCTCTCTACTCAAGCAAAAAAAATATCTTTTCTTGAAACTTCACCAGATGATACCCAAATATCCAGAGAGGAGAAATCTTTTCGACTTTGGTTAAATAGTCTGGGAAATTCAGTCTATATAGATAACATTTTTGAAGATTTAAGAAATGGGTAAGTATCCTCAATATTAGTTACTTTTTTTTTTGAAAAGGTATTAGTTACTCATTTGCTATCCCTTTACTTCCTCCGAATTGGAAACCTTGATACCCAAACATTATCACTCTGTTTACATATCATTGCATTGATGCTGACTTTGAAATGCAACCATGCAACAGGAGAAGTAACTTTTTGTTCTTGATTTTTTTGTGTGTTTGTGCACCTGATGCATGTAACAATTATATGCACCAAAAGGCTTTGCTTTTGCTATCGGTTTTCTCATGCTCTAAGTTGATTGTCTGTCTGCAGATGGCTTCTTTTGGAGACGCTTGACAAGGTGTCTCCTGGAATAGTGAACTGGAAAATTGCTTCCAAACCTCCAATCAAGATGCCATTCAGAAAAGTCGAAAATTGCAACCAAGTTGTCAAGATTGGGAAACAGTTGAAGTTTTCACTGGTGAATATTGCTGGAAACGATATTGTTCAAGGAAATAAGAAACTGATACTTGGTACGTGGCCTTCACATTTACATCTTAAAAGACATGTTGTTCTTTTAGACATGTTCTTCCAGTAAACAAAATGTTGTATAATTGATAGCTATGAAGTTTCTACACATTTTTATGCATTACCTCCCAGAAAATTTTTTATTTGTTCTTAACACGAAGGTATTCAATTCATTTTCAGCTTATCTGTGGCAGCTGATGAGATGTAACATGCTTCAGCTTCTGAAGAACTTGAGATTTCATTCTCATGGAAAAGAAATCACAGATGTTGACATTTTAGAGTGGGCTAATATCCAAGTTAAGAATTCGGGAAGCAACTGTCGTATGGACAGTTTCAAGGTAAAACTCCTAGAACTTCTCCCCATCCTCCAGTGTATTATTTCGACAGTTTCCGCCGGTTTGCTTAGTTACTTAGGCTGTATGTTTTACAAAATGTCAATGCATAAATGACAGACATCATAACTTTTCCACTTATGTGTGGGAGTCAGTAATTTCTCCAATCTGTTACAACGGAATTACCTGCTCCGTCCTCACTGTTCCATGTTTTATTACTCCATCTTTGGTTGAGTTGAAACTGAAATGTTGTTACACGCAAATGATTTACTTCTATGGTTGAGATTACTTACGATTTAGTTCATTAGGTTATGACTAATGAGAATGTCTCACTTGCAGGATAGGACCTTGTCAGATGGCATCTTTTTCCTTGAGTTGCTTAGTGCTGTACAACCCCGAGCTGTTAACTGGAGTCTTGTTACAAAAGGAGTAACTGGTAAGTGTTAGTTCTGATTTCCTTTTATTTTCCACAGGCTGATTGTTTCCATCTATTAGGAAGATAAAGATCACCTTTAACCAGTTGGCATCACTCTAATTTGACAAGGAATTCATAATTAGCTCTAAGCAATGACTTCTTCTGGGGAGATTTTTAAGTTGTGAGTAGCGAATGATACACACATAGCTCTTATTTTAGATAGAATCAAGTTTAATGCCTAAAATTAGTCTCTCCACAAGGGGGTTTCTGATGCCTATAAACTCTAGGATATCTGATGTGTATAAATACTAGAATATAGAGCATCTTAAAATTAGTTTGTGTGTACACGTTGCAGCTTGTCAGACAAAAGTCCTTAACATTTGATTATTGCTGAGCATTATTGTATTGTTATATTGGATATCTGATTTTTCTCAAGAACTTTTGCTGATGCAATGTTCTTACTTTCTGGACATAGGGTGGTGAAATTCTTGAAATAGGTCTCTAAGATAGTTATAAAGCAGCCACTGATATATACAGTTTTATATGTGAAAGTTGTTAAATCTCAATATTGCTTATGTTGAACCTCACCGAACTTCTATTTGAACACTACAGAAGACGAGAAAAGGATGAATGCAACATATATTATTAGCATTGCACGGAAACTTGGATGCTCGATATTCTTACTCCCTGAAGACTTGATAGAGGTAATTTTGCATTTTCTTGCCTTTTTCATGTCATGCCCTTTCATTGCTATGATCCTACATCAAGAATGTTGGCAAGAACATTATATTAATTACTTCCTTCTACAAAGCAACAGAACTTTCTTTTTCAGCAGTCTCTGATAAACAGGGGACTGGTTCTTCAGCTGGTCCTCAGTTGCACATAGTTGCATTTGCATTAAACATGACATCATCTCTTTCGGCTGCTGGTCATGTGCATCTATACTAATGATGCAACAATGATATGTACTTTTAGGTGAACCAGAAGATGATCTTGACGTTGACAGCGAGTATTATGTATTGGTACTTGAAACAACCTTTAGAAGGATCATCTGATACTGAAAGCCTTCTGGATACTACCTCAAACTCAGCAACGGACGACACAGCTTCGTATTCATCTTCAGATGAACACAGTAGTAGATGACGTCAATGATTCTGATAGAACTTTTACAAAAAGTTGCTTCTTTTCTTTCTCTTTTGATTATTGGAATGAGATTTTGAAATTCATGATAATGACCTTTGTAGGAATCATTGTATTGAATGCTATTTGTCTATATAGCAATTGCCCATGTGAATAGAAAGCAACATGCATTTGTATTGATAGAAATGCTAAAGCTTGTTGTAGCTTGGACTATTTGTACTCCATAAAGGAATATAAGGAACTGGGAAGAGCCTTTTTCATCAGTTAGAAGTTCTTAGAATTTTAGATTTGCTCGTTCTGTCATTACTTTCTATTCAATGTTTTGAAATTTATGGTATTCTTTTGCCTTTTTCCGCTACCTCGCTGCAATCTCTTTCAGAGGAGGTAAAGAATTTTTCAAAACACCGTGTAGGCTTACTTTATGAGGATGAAAACAAAAACAGGAGACAATTGCAAAATCTGACTTATAAGACCAAAATTTTCATAAATTGAAGTATTTAGTAGTAATTGTGCACGATCATTACTCCTCCTTCTTCTTCTTTTCCTTTTTTTTTTTTAAAAAAAAATTATTTATTTTGAAGAAGCACAATCTGATTCCATTCTACTTTCAGTCTACATCTAGAGAATTTATAGTTTACTTTTGTGTTTGCCATAAAAGAACCAGAGTGGGCAGGAAAACATTTACCAGTAACCTAACCAAATCATCTACCCATATCTCCATAAACAATTATATATAGTTTATTATACTAAAATTAATATTTAAAATAAAAATAAAAAAAAATGATCTAGAACGTCAAATTTATATACTACTACTAACTAGTAAGAACCAATCTTCTGCTGCATTAATTACAACTTTCAAAATTATTCTTTTACTGCAAAATTTCTTCATCGGCAGTTGCATGCCAATGATTGTCAGCAATAGTAGAAGAAACGAATACGTAATTAAGCATGATGACATTGATGTGTTAAAAACATCATTATTTATAGTGATCTAAAACTTTTGGCGGGGCTTGCGATATCACTAGGCAGTAGCCATGTACGTAGAACAACTCTTTTGTTCGTTGTATTTGCATTTATTGCACTACATCGTATCAAATCCATGCATTATTGTTTGATTAAATTAACTAAATCCATCATCATCCATAGGTGAGAAAAAGAAACCAGCTGACAAGCATTCGAAATGCTTGTGTGCATGCAGAATGTCTAATTCCGACACTCAATTTGTTCGACAAAGAAATTCAACTTACTATCAACTTGTTTGATTTCGAAAACAATTGCATTGTTATGTGCAATGGCCAATGGCTTAGACTTTGTAACAAATAATTGAATTAGAGACACTTAGATCCAGTAACTAAACTTTTGTCAATCAGTTATATTTCATCTGTTTTTTAAAAAAAAACTATATTAAATTTTTAAATTTGTACTATAAATAATACAAAATTAAAAATTCAATGTAAACTTTTTTTTTTCTTTTCGGACAGAGGGAGTTTTTCTTTTAAAATTCCGGTGTTTATGATAGAGAATTAGGGCTCCAACCACTAATCAACCAATTATCAAGAAGTGTAATGTACATTATTACTTGCAGCAAAAATTCAAAAAAGAGAGGAAAAAGAATAGAGAGAAGTTAATTAGTCTAATTAAGAAAAATTGATAGTGTATTTAGGGGGCCAAAGTTTTGAAAGAAAATAAATGATCACATAGGAATACACCTGTTGCTGAGTCAGTCGGCAATTTAGTGGTCCAAAGTCCAAACACCAAAAGGGTCGCATGTGCGACAGTTTGCTTATCCGAAAATCCATGTCTTAATTATGAGAAAGGATTAGTTAAGGAGTCTTAATTTTTATAATTTTAAGAAGGGAAAAAAAAAAAGAAGATACGATATTAGTATATGTTTATAGTACATTGCATTTTGCATGTCACCCCTCTCAAGTCTTTGAAATTGGACCTACCATGTTCTTCTTCTTCTCCTTCATCTTCTTCTACTTGACTAGCTAGCTAGTATTAGCTAAGCTACTCTTCCTAATGGAAAAAGCCTATTACTTCTCTTCAAGAATCTATCATTTACATAGCTATGTCGATTGAGCCAAGCGTGCGTTTGATCTTTCACGTCTTTTTCCTTTTTAAATCCCCCCCTTCTAGAGATGTTCTACTTCATTTTGAAAATGAAATGATGTTTTGATTGAAAGAGATCGATCGAATACGTTCCCTTTATTTTATATTATTTTGGCGATTTCATCTTTTAATTAAATATGTCATATTAATTGATCTTAATGTAAATTCGATTGGATTCTATATGAAACACCGGACCGGGCAAAGACATAAATAGTAACAAAAAAGAATACCTTACTAATATATGATCATTGGTTTTATGGATATATTATTTAACACAAAACTTAAATTTTATCGTTATCTCAATCATTAACTTTTAATATTGTTGTAATTGAGATCAAATCAATCATATGATTTCATAACAATTAATTAAACTACATGCTTCTATGCATTGCTACCAACAGGTGTATGAATTGACGTGTTTATGTGCTGCTCCTTCTGTCCCAAAATTATTGTCCAGTTTGAGATTTCACTTTTAGTATAAGTTGAACTAAAAATGAAAACCTAAAATGGATAATAATTATAGGACGGAAGGAGTATATTTGGATTCGACATTGTCATTTCTAAAAGTTCTGTTGGTTGCAATTGGATTTTTTTTTTTCCCATGCAGTAGCTAGCGCTGCTAATCGTTTGATAGGTGTTGTTTGTTACAACAATATAATAATTAGTCGAGTAAACACTAAACAATCACAAATGGCACAAATTCGATCGGAAAAGTAAGTGTATTTAGCACTGCGAGGGGCATTGGTTGAGGAAACTTAATCATGGGTTGGTTTGGTTTGTGCTTGCTTAGAAATATTCATCCCATTCCCATTTGGCATAATCAAAAACTGATTTAGTGGTTAAACGGTTCGTGCCAGCTCAAATCTAATCTTCATGCTTTTAGTAGTTAGACAAGATGTTCCTCCTATTCTCATATTCTCCATGCAAACGTGTTCATGTCTGACGGGCTGTGATTATATCAAGTTTAAGTTTACGTAAACATAATTTTATATTTCTTCCGTCTCACGGTAATTGTCAAATATGTAGTATTAGCATATAGTTAGCTTTACGATCTGAATAAGTCCTCGAGAATATATTATCATAGTGAAGGAAATAATTAATGGATCGGCTGAGTCATTTTACAAGTTGAATATATTCACTTTGATTTATTATTGGTTTTCACTGTTTGGCGATAAATGCAATTTATTCCAAAAGGCTAAACGATCTAGTATGTATAGAGTATGTAGGGGTAAATGGAAAACAATGAGATTTGACCCAGAAGTTAGTTGACCTGAGGCTATCAAAGTGTCAATCAAGAGAGTTAATTAAAAGCAAAGAAGAAGAGAGATTTAACATCACTAATTAGTGGTAATGCTTGGCTAACGTGTGTCTATCTATCGCTCTGATAAGAATTCAAATCCCCTACTACCCAGGGCATCTAGGATGGAACCGCTTCCTATTTCATGCATGCATTTTCGTTTTCTAATCCAAACCCAATTGCATGAAATAATCCATTCATTAGGGTAACTAAATGCTCCTTCCCATCTAAAAAAAAGACGAGGTCATATTTATTTTAATAATTAAAATGATATAACTATAGGAATCAATCATTTTTCAATCTTTTTCTCCCACTAGATTAATGATGTTCTAATATTCAAGCTATTATTAATTATAAACATTTGCGATCAATCTTTTTATTATCATTACTATTATTTTTATGACGATAACTCATGGTCGATTGTCACACACCAAGAATCACTATAAACTTGTTATCAGATGATTTATAATTTTTTTCCTGGCGTAGCCTTTACATGTTTCACACGAGAGTACGTGATAAGAAGCCATTATGCCAAAAATATTAATATGATATATATATATATATATATATATATATATATAAAAGGATATCACATTACGCAGCATCAAGTTATTGATATTAATGATGCTTCACCTTCACGTAATAATTATGTAATATGATGCTTATTAATCTTTTCAGGATTCACCAAAACTTTTTTAATTTATTTTTTTTATCACACTTTGCAAAGATCTTTGTGACTTCGTCAGCCTTTCATTAGGAGCACTCTAAATCAATTACACTTTTTGGTTGGTGAAATTTTACCCCGATATACGTATTTTATCTTGTACATATACACCCGGTAGAAAAGCTCCATAGATTTCCAAGTTTGAAAGGTTTAATGACTAAGAGAACCAATTTTTCTCATACAGAGTATAGACATTTAAGTTGTTCTGAAGTTTAATACTTCTGTGTTTGAAATGATTGCCAATTTTTGGTATACTAAACAAAGAGTTAATCATATTGTCACGTTTTTAAAGTACAACATTATATATATATATATATAATTATTTTGAAACGGATGTGAACGTTGTACATATAAATTAGTCTGCTTTGTAATTTTTGTGATACAATAATGGTCTATCCAATATTCTCTCCCTTTATTGTTGCCCCTTTTCATTTGAAGGTTTTACCTCTTATATTTTTGTGGGTTTGCATGGTCACTAACTGCGTGCTTTTTAGGATCAAATTTTCAGACACTTCTGGCATCATCATTATCCAGAGGGATTAAGAAAGAAAATGAGTCTTCTTTCAAACCTATTTTTCGAAATGCATCAGCAATAATAGAATATATACGCATGCATGGCTCTATTAATTAATTATTACAGAGGTGCAGCTGGTTTTAATTTAAATCCGTAACATTATTCTTGCATGCATTAATTCGGTCTTATACTTGAAGATAAATAGGGTTTTACATGCTCACATGCATCTCCCGGACCCAATTAGGGGGTTTTTTTTTTTTTTTTTTCACTTTTTACACGCTTTCCCTATATAATTTCCACCCCCTCTCTTTTGCGCGGTCTGTCTGTAATAGATTCAATAAAACATTAGTCTTCAATCCCAAACAAAGAACCATATTCATCGATCTAATATAGGTTTTTTTTTTTTTTGGGTGGGGGGGGGGGGAGAAAAAACAATAGGACTTTGAATTGGTATTAAGAAAACGTTATTAGTAAAGCTTCGTAGGTAATTTTGGCCTCTAGGTACATAATGTTCGGTTTTCATTTATACCCTATGATCAAATTAAAGTATATTGAAAAAGTCAGTGCCCTTTCTTTCTAGAGCAAGAACTTTTTACTCAAGAGACTTGTAAGAACTTGCACAACTTCAAAGTAACTTCGACTATTGATTCAATAAGTAATTAAAACATTGCATACCCTATATATCTCCAAATAATTATCTTGTTAATAGAGTGATAAGTAAGAATGTTTCAACATCCGTATCAATTGTTAAATTACGACAAAAGATGGAAGATAATGTTGGTTGATGAGAACAACGTCAAAAAGACAACACTAACGTAACACTTGCATGTTATTAAGTGCTTAATTTCAACTAATATACTTGTTAAAGTCAAAAGCAATTATCAACCGACTCTCATTATCCTTAAAAATGGAACATTTGTCAAACTTTAATCAAAGTTTTAGGGATAATACGGTTCCCTCTTAAAGTCCTCAAAAATATTCTCTTCTCCTAGCTAGCAGCATGTCTCAGGAACTACCCAACAAACAAACCTACAGCTTATTACCCTAAATTGATTTTTTATCAATTAAAGCAGCCTCTTTAGCTAGCTAATCTATGAAGTGAGAATAAAGACATAAAAAAAAAAGACACTAACAAATCGAATGATAATTAATAATTATCGTCTACTTATGATTTTACATAATTTTTGTATCAGAAAATAACCAGAGATGTGACAAGATTAATCAAAGTAAGTATATGGAAGTAGTAACATTTTGATCCAATCATTATGCAAAATATTGCCGACTCTTTAATCGGCCAGCCTATTAATTAAACCGCTCAAAGAGGAAACACATACAATTATTATTATTATGGAGGAATTGTATAATTATTATTAGTACATCCCTTTCTCCACTCTACACAGCCAGCCAGCGGCCAGCCAACCACCGCGGCCGGAGCCTCCACCACTACTTTTTTTATGAGGTTGAGACTTACAACCGCCGAAACAGACAAATTTGAAACATAACTATAACATGGGAGATGAAGGCAAAACATAAATATTAATAATACTCCTCCTTCAGTACTTTATTTTATTTTAATTTTCATTTTTTTGCAAATAATAGTAGCACAAAAAAAATAAAATAGAACTGGAAAATGCCCCCACCAAAACTCAAGTGGGTAATGGAACCATGTGCGATCATATGGTGGTTGGCCCTTTCTTGGCCCACTTTAATACTTCTCTTTTCATTTCTAAACCCAATTCTTTGAAAATGAAAGATCAAACCCTATATTTTTAATTTTAATTATTCTATCCAATTACATTCTAGAGAATTTACAAAGCAAAAAAAAAAAAAAAGCAGAATAATAAAGATTGATGGATTCCTTCTTCTTTAGTATAAGTCATCTCCTTCTTCTCACCGCCCATTCTTAATCTTCTCTTTGTCATAATATTCTTTTCTTTTTGTTTTTTTTTTTCTTCATTCTCTTCACACGTTCTTCTTCCTCTGACAATATCCCCAAACCCAAACCCAACCCCATAATCCTTAATCATCAGTATTCATCATCCTTTCTTTCTTGTATATATCCTCATATATTTTGTTATAAATAGATATAAATTTTGTGTGTCAGAAGTCCCAGGAAAACAATTTTTTTCTTTTTTTCTTCCCTTTTGTCCTTCTGAAAACACAGAGGACCCTTTGTGTCAGAAACAAAATCTTTCATCTTCAAAGTACCACACAACACACCAATTACTACTTAGTAGTGCTTCTCTTTCAATCCATAAAAAAAAAACCCTAAAATCCTTTGTAATCATATCTAGACTTGACCCAACAATATATCCCCCCACACGTGCACCCTGAGGAAATAAAAACCCTAAGTTTTTTGAGCTCTTTGCTTTTGTGAGATTTTTGTAATATGTTTTCTGGGAAAATTAGAAAGATCCCTCTTAGTCGCAGGTCGATTAGGACGAGGTTTGCTTACAAATTTTCAAAAGCCCTGAAAGAACTGAACCAGAAACGAACATTTTCATCTAGTTTAGAGGCTTATAATAGAAGATGTTATATGGTTAAGATGGCTTCTTATGCATCTCTGGCTTCAGCTGCTGGATCCAGAAGAACTTGGAGCCGTGCTTTGCTTTGGAAGATTCGGAGGAATAAAGGGTTGATGAGAACAAACAAATCAGCAGCTCCAAGAAGAAGAATCAGTAGCTTGATATCCAAAAAGGAAGAAAACCCTAATAATAATGGAGAAGATTTGTTGGGTCTTGAAGGGCTAAGAAAGCTTGTTCCTGGTGGTGAAGTAATGGATGCTTTAAGTTTGTTCGATGAAACTGCAGATTACATTAAGTGTCTCACTATTCAGGTACAGATAATGAGAAAGTTTGTCCATTTTTATTCGGGCTGATGAAGAAAGAGAGAGAGAAGATTAATTGGTTGGTTGATGTTGATGACGAGGTATAAGGTAAGTATATAGTCAAGAAAAATTTTAAGGTTTCAAATTTAAGGACAGATGGGAAGATGATAATCATTTTTGTTTGATTGATCTACATAGTTTTTAGTAAATATATGAATCTGCAGTTCCACTTTGGGAATAATATGGGGTGTATTTGAGGAGGTTGATGAGATGTATTATGTCAAATATGGTTTTTGTACATAAATCAAGAACAGTTGAAATATTACTAGTCGATCTAATAGTAATCCTTTCTGTGTGTATATATATATTTATAAGGTGTGTACATTTTTCATGTCTTTTTTTCTCTTGTAGCTAGCTAATGAAAACTGTGATCTTGGATTTCCTTTGTGGAGAAGAAAATTAAGGTTTTGCAGATTTTCTCGATCCAGGTTGAAGGTTGAATTTTTATTAACTAATTATTACTACCTCCTTCCTTCACAAAACAAGAGTTTTGGTTTCTCTACTTTCGTGACTCTTATTTTGGGACGGAGTATAGTATACTTTCTTTCTTGATGTTTATGATATTCAACCAAATCACTGGCACTTTAATCTCTTTGATATGATTCATATAAATAGTTTCTGAAACCATTTTCATTCTTCAAGAGAGATAGCAAATGAATATTTTTTGCTTTATATTATGATGAGGAGCTTCATATTTCTAAAAATTTAAACTTGGCCATGGGGAGAATCTTCTGGCTTTATTTCTTATGAAGAATCTTTCTAAGCTGTTTGGTTGACATCGAATTCGGTTTCTGAAAATTATTTGTTTTTACTGTTAATTATTAAGATTCCAGTAATCATCCTGTTGATTGTTGTACAAAATGCTTTAGAAAAATAACAGAGAGTTTTTGGAACAGAATCATTTGGGGCAAAACTCCATTCAGTAGTATATATGAATCTTCACGTAAAGCTTTTATTCTGATTACTTTTCTAGAAGCTTAACCTTAATAATTTTGTACGACTCATCTAATTAATTAACTCTCAATTTCTGTTTGAGTTCAAATACATATGATTTGGTTACTAATAAAGATATTGTGATTTTATTGTTTATTTATTTCCGAGAAATTTTCTTTTCTAAAGTTGAAATTTTGATGATTTTTCACGTTCATTTTCATTGATTTTCGATAGGTCATAGGTGGTTTAGTGCATGATAAAGGAAAAAAAAATGAATGATAATAACTCATTTGTTTTGACTTTGGTTCCTTTACCATCATTATTACTTCTTTGTTATTAGTATGCTAAAACAATTTCAAAACCTTTTATTTGCATAGTAGGTAACTGAAAACACCTACTTTGGTTTTCCATTTTTTTTAAATTTTTTTTTTTTTCATTTTTAAGACAACATTGACGTAACAAAGTTAAATTGAGAATGACGAATGCTGATGGGTAAGACAGAATACAGTATTGAAATTTATAAAAAAAAATTACTAAAACACTCTATATAAATACATTCATTTTGTTACAAGATATTTGTACAAGATAATTTTCTGTGAACAGTGAAATCAAGTACTTCAAAAATCATATAATTCTAATATAAATAAAATAGAACCGAAAGATTCCCAAGTCAGCTGGGGCGCCATATGTACGCTGTACGCCTGTTTTCTTTCAAAAAAATTTGAGGAAATATGTGAGTTTACACATGTAAATTGGAACACTTACGGGAGCACTTGTGTTATGCAATCAATATAAAAGATGTAATACTTTTATAGTTCCTTAATTTCTTTGTTTCAACGCAATGCCTACAGTTTTCCCTGGGTGCACTTATATAGTATTATGTTATGCAATGTAGCTTAAATACACCAAAAAAAAATAAAAAAATAAATTATAAATCATTATTAAGTGGAGCTAGGCTTGTGTAATTTATATTCGTTTCATTTTAAAATAAGAGGTGCGTTATTGTATTATTATAAAATAATTGAACAAACAATTCTTTGTTTTGGAACAATCACAGTGCTAATTACCTTACTCGATAGTCAAAGGCGTCTGTTTGTACTAATTAATTTTAATGTTAATGGGTGGAGCAACGCTAAATAAGGTAATCTTTTACCTGGTTCTCTATTTTCTTAATTTTATTGCTACATAGTCCATGCATATGGTGTTTTCTTCAATGGTTTACATGCATGTGCTAATTACATTACAATAGAATCCGATACATAAGCTTTGATTTTGAGAATCCAAAGGTGAAATTTGTTCTGGAATTTTGGAGGTAGACACATTTGGTGAAAAGAGAAACAATAAAAACTGAATTAATTAAAATATATATTTTGTGATAAGAGTTGTCAGAACACGGACGGGAAGGAGGAGCAAGTAGTGATAACAGTATTAGATTTGTATTTGGAATCAACGTTTTGAGGCAAAAGAAACTTGACGACATTTTAAGGTTTGATTTGATCACGCGATTAGAAAAACACATTTTAATTCGTCTGTTTCAAAAGAACGATCCAGAGATTTTCAAAATAACCAATGACTAATATCCGTTCTCATTGTGGAAAGTGAAAATGTTCCCCATGAACACTTCAAACGTGTTGCTTCATGAACAACTTGAAGCAAAAATATGACACACTCCCATTAATTTCCATACGACGGAATCAAAGGGTTCCCCAAGTCATGAGATCGAGTGTGCCAGAAATTTGTGAAGTGATTCTCTTTTATCATTTGAAAACTAATTATTTCTTCCGTTTTAAAATAAGTATAATAAGTATGTTGTTTAGACTTTCGTTTTTATTACTAAGAGATATGTGACACAACATCCCTCCTATTATAAGCAGGTGTCCCAATAGAAGTATAGCTTAATATGTCGTCCATTCTTGATGGAGAGACGACAAAAGCAGAGCTCCTTCTATTTTATTCCTATTTAAATGGATTTTTTAAAAAAAAAAAAAAAAAAAAAAACAGGAAAAAAAAACTAGTGCGGCCCAGCCCAGGTAACACAAGATATTGATGACAGGTTGCACGAGTAAGAGTTTGAGTTTCCAGGATGCACTATAAAAATGTTTTAGTGTCTTCATGATTTTTTCTTCTGAAACTTTGATTAATAAGCATCTAAGTAATGACATACAAAAACTTTATGAATCCATCCTGGAATATATGCAGAAAGTTCTTTCGCTCAATATATTTGATTATTACGTGTTTATGGTGGATTTGGACAATCAGATATCTAGTTAAGGATGGATGAGTCTCTACCATTCAACCATAACCAGTTTAGTGGTTAGAGATTCTAATACTTCAATGGTTTAACCTTGCCAAAATTCCCAACTTAGCAGAGAACCTCATTATGAGGAAAGGGGAAATAATAATAATTCCTAATAGCAAATTAACTCATTATTAACCACTTCCTAATTATGTCATACTTAACCTCAAATCAAATTAAATTAATAAATTTGCTTAACCAACAGGATGATGGGCTGGTTCAGACTAACTCCAATCCAGGGTTAAAAGCCCAGTAAATCTACCGTAAGCCCAAAGATAAAAAATGAAGTAATCTTTAATCATGGGAAATTAATACCAGTACACAATCTTTCCATGGTTGTTCCTTCCATGAATCCCTTAGATCATGTTAAAGGATTTTACATCTACCAACTCCCCACCGGCTACAATGCATGATATGTGTTTCTGCGATTTCAAATGTAACACGAACAGATAGTCTTTTCACGTGTAATAAAAATAATTTGGCGAGACTAGTAAAACGTGATCAAAAGATTTCAAAAGGTACTCCTTCTGTCCCAAAATCATTGTCCAGTTTGAGATTTCACTTTTAGTACAATTTGAACTAGAAATGAAAACTCAAACTAGACAATAATTATGAGACGGAGGGAGTACAAATTAATTCATTGATTCTAGATACTGTTTCTGTACAAAGATAAAAAACTGTACATGTTAATAATCGGGCCCCGAAGCTTCCACTTTACATTATACTTATAATCCCCTCTCTAACCGTATAGTTTGTAGTAACACTACGCATCTAGAGTGTATTTACTAATTATGTCTCCCTTTCTGCTTAAAATCCATATACTCTTAAAGCTATTTATGAGCTCACAAGCTGGCAGCTATTACTACTGGTTTCTATTCATGTTAATTAGCTAAATTGATTCTCCACCGGGAATGATCTACCAACATCAAGCCTTGACAGTTGAACCTGCTTGAGAAAGTAAACGTGACGGTAAGTCTCTGATTCGATATCCATTCCCCCAGAAAGAGGCAAGACATAGTCCCATGATAGCCATGGCAACAACAGAACATGCTGGGGGAACTGCTTGAGTGCTCCCGAGGAACTGAGTAGCTAGAAGCCCCGCCAATGTAGAACTTTGCATTCCGGTACATAGTGAAACTGTTCGGCTGACTTCCTCTTCCAACCTGCATAGTAACAAACTTGTTATGAGACATTGTTAAGCTCCAATTCTTTTACTTCCATTTGACACTGATATGATCTGTTGATAATGAGTTTCAACATTTGGAACTCAATCAATTTGGACCCATCCAATCAAAAGATCAGGCAACTGTTAGATGTAGAACTTACAGCAGCAGATCCATCACAATTTAACAAAGCAACAGGGAAGCATAAAAGAAAATATCAAACACTATGCTACCAATAAGAAACATGAGATGAGATTACACAATAGAGACTGAGGTAATCATCGGTGAATTGTAAGCTCCTTTCAACGACAGGGAAATTTCAGGAATAGGTTCCGTATAACTGATTATTAACATGAGCATTTGTCAACAAATGACAAATTCAGGATAAACATCAGTTGGATGTTGATGCATCATATCTTAATTTAGTAACCTGTACCTCCTAAAGTCAAATGAAACAGTGTCCATTTATCAAACAATGAGACAGAGCTCACATGATGTATAAAAATGCCAGAGGAGCATAATTAATGAGAAACAGATGGAAGTTTATAAAGACCACATCTTACAGATTTTTTCATCATCAGAAAGCGTAATAGGAAGGTAAAGAAGTTTACCCTAATGCTGGGATTTTTGACACCCAGTACCCCAAAGTAAATGCTACTGCATGAAATGTCAACACTGGTGCAACCAATCGCAGCCCTTCAGAGGACAGTATTTGGCTTCTATTGATAGCAAGAGGGCTTCCAATACACAATGAAGTGCAAATCATTGCAACAAATGGCATCACAGGTTTAACCAGAGACACAACAGGTTTGGCATAAGTATTAAGCACTAAGCCAAGCGTTACTGGAGCAAGAACGACCTGGCAAGACAAATGTATATTATTTTAACCAAAAGTCCTCAACAACAATTATCAAACATCAAGTAAAACTAAATAACAATGTGTTTTCTCGGAGTGCCCACTTTTCCCCTTTCCATCATAATTTTGAGTCCAATCTGAAAAGCCTAATTTAATGTCATGGCACAGGTCTGCGCGAGTATCTTCATCTCACCATGCTACAAGTAATTTTTTATTGGTTACTCACTTATCCCGTACCTGCAAAATTGATTTTGACATAGCAACTGCATCAACTGGAACAACAGAACCAATGAGAAGCCCAGTTAGAAGAGGAGTAACAAGGACCGAAGCAATGGTTGACGAACTGGTCAAAAGTATGCTCAATGCCACATCGCCTTTGCTAAGAAAGCTAGCATAACTAGACAATTGAGCACCAGCAACGCAAGACATGAGAACAAAGCCAGCAAAGAACATATCAGACATCCCAAATGCCCGTGCCACCAACACGCCAAGTGCTGGTTTCAAAGCATATTGTGCAATAAAGCCGATAGACAGAGGGACAGGCCTGAAATCAACAAGGAAAAACAAATTCAGCTACAATGAGTATCAATTGAACCCATACAATGTACCCGAAATGGTGAAATTACTAATATAAATCAAAAAAGAAAAGACTGAACCTTTTGAAAGCAAGAGCAAAGTCATCAATCGAAAGCCTGATCCCAATGGATAACATGATTCCTCCAAGTGCAGGAGCGTAAAGTTCTTTTGACACCCTGCAGGTTCCTCTATCATTTACAACAAAAGACCAAGAAATTCGTAGGAAGTTTTAAGTTCAAACACCAATATAAAATGCACACATATAACCAAAGAGAAAGGGACAGAAATTAATAAAAATACAGAAGTTGTGGCTCAATCTTGACTAAATTATCACAGTCCAATAAAGAAATCAACTAGGTGAATTAAAAAAATGCATTAATGAAGGACCAAGAAATTAATACCTTCTTTCTTAGGGATGACACTGACATGAGTATGATTACCATATACGAATACCAGAACTTTAAATTACCTTACAGAATGAAAACTAAGAACGCATTGCACAATTTTTTCTTAAATCCTGAAGTCAAAATTCTCACCAGGTGAAGGTGGAAGGCTGAGAAAGAGCAGAAATTGCAGTGATGGCCACCACAAAGGGAAGCATTGCAGACAGTACTTGGGAAGAATCCGCTTCCTTATCATCGTTGATCACACTATCATCAAATTTCGCCCCAAAAGAGAGTAAAGAAGAATTGCCTTCTCGTTTATGCCACCCAACTTTTCCGATAAACGGCGACGAAGTAGTTGAGCACGCCAGGGCAAATGAAGAGCCAATCCCGCCATGACCCTTCTTCAATAGAGGTGAAAATACGAGCTTTCTGTCGAAATTGAGCGAAGACGAAAGAGAATTGGGAGTTAAAGTCGAATTCTTGGAACGGAAAGGAAGTGATTTCTTGGGCGAAGTTGTCGATAGGTTGAGGGAAACATATGGAAGTATTGACATTCTTAATGGATCACTTCAGGTGAGTGATATAGGGAATTCAGCTTCCGGTGAAGCTAGAGAGAAGTGGCTCGCCGGAGGAGATGAATTTTCTTCCGGCGAGGATGTTGTGAAACTGTGAAGAAAGGAGAGGAGCAGAGTGAAGCAGTGTTGATGATGTAAAGATAAGTGGGAAAAAAAAAAAAATTAACTTTAACATTTTCAGAAGTACAGCATTATTAAATTATTACTTATAATTGATTGATGTTCTAGAATGTGGTTAAACTTCTCAACCCAAAATGTAAAAGAACAGGAAAAAAAAATAAAATTGTGACTATCTATTTTGACTCAACACATAAAGACAAGGTTTTGAAGGGTTACATTGCATCATTCAATTTGATACAATACTTATGTATCATTTACTTAATTGTCACTGTGCTAACCAAATAATAGTAATAAAAAAGTTGTTACTACGTTTTGAAGACATCTTTTAGAACAGAACTCCCTCTAAACCATTGTTATTAATCATTTTAAAACATAAATTACAATTTTATTAGAGCGTCTTTATCGACGATTTTAAAATAAAAGACAGATTTATGATTATATGCATATCAAATTTCATTAGTTGAATATTGAATATGTTACCAGATAAATTATAATTGAAAGTTTAGGAAGGATTTAATGTATAACTACGAAAATAACATGATCGTGAATTCTTTTACACGGTTCTTGACTAGCCGTGTACTGAATTTACAAGAACTTCCACTTTTATACCCATCTAAACCATATGGCATGAAGGATATAGTTCCTGTCTGAAGAACTTGCCTCGATCTCTCTGTTTTTTTTTTTAGTCATTAGAGAAGTCAGTTATTCTTAGCTGACAAAGGAGAGGAGTGGAATCAAAGTATCAAACACATTTTAATCCCACATTTATTATTATTATGGGCGAGCACGTAAATGTCAACCCTTTGTGGTGTTGTTGTGGATCATAACGTGATTTCAAATAAACCTAAAAAATTTTACCGAATGAGAACCCTTTTCGTGACTCCACTTGATCACACAGAACAAGAAAAGTTCTACAAATTACAAGTTGTCACCTGTACATGGGGGGGGGGGGCTAATTAATGCAAAAATCTCACGGATAATCTCAGGGTTTTCATGAGGAAATCTTTTTGGAAAAGGAAAGATCCTTTTTTTAATGGAAATTCGGAATTATTATGACAAGGAATCGTAGCATAAATTCCCTAACACAAGGCAGCAGCTATATATAGCTGTAGAAGCTGAACCTTAAGTTATGCTCCACGTCGATTACAGCAGTCAGCAAAGAGCACCCAAAATCCCAATCGATCTGACAGTTATCACTTTTGATGAATCTTTTGTCACCGTACATAGGATTAATGTCTCATGATCTTATCGAAGTTAATTCCACCTCACCATAAATTCTTTTTCAATTTTGTTGATAGTTTGGGCAACAAATACGAGTTAACTAACAATTAGTATTAGTGATCTAAGTCCAAAAAATTCTCTATTTGTAACACATTGTGTAGCCCTTTTAGTTCCATTTTCTAACATGGATGATTGGAAAAAGTGCAAGATTCGAATGTGCGATACATTATTCGAGATATTGACTTGAGGATATTTGTCAAGATGGTGACATGGTGTTATGTTACCTTTCGTTTCTTTGCGAAAAAATGGTCCAGAAGGGGCAAATAAAAGAGAAACAAACAAAAAGAAAATTAGCCCTCAATTCTCTAAAAGCAAAATCAACGTAGCCATCATCCAAGCAAACCAAGTGAAAAAAAAACACTACTACTACTACAAGGTTCAAGATTGAAAGACTGAAAGATGACGACTTTAGAGGGAGGAATAATGCAAAGAAAACTGGGTCCAGCTCAGAAAATGAAATTGTAGTAAATTGGTAGTGGAATTTAATCATATGCAACTCTCATCCACCCTTCTAGATCTCCATGTGCTCATCATCTCCATCCTTACTCAGTTCTCACAAAGTCCATGATTTTTATTGAATTTCTTTTTCTCTTGGTGGGATGATGATGTAACATCCTGTGCCAGCTCTATAAAATGTGATATCATATTTCAAGAAAATCAACATTGACTTTGGTAGATATCAAGTTCAAACTTGGTAGATTATATTTTCCCTCCTTTTCAACATAACCTAACCCTTTTTCCCATTGTCAGAAGCTAAAAAGAACAAAAGGAACCAGCCAATTTCTCAACAATTAATATCATTTTTGTTTCCAGTTTGCCTCAGAAATGCTTGCAGCTGGCAGCATTCAGAGAGTCCTTTTTTTCCTTCTGTACCAGCTCTTGAGATAATTTTAGTTAGTTGGATTGGAGCCCATTATTTAATAAAATAATCCCATCATAGATTTTCTTGATTGGATTCCAGACAAAGAACTTGCACAACAAAACAGCAAACCAGTTGAGTCCAGTTAATGATCAGAGTAAAATAATGCAGAACATGGTTCTGAGTACCTCAGATGCTGCAGGAACAAAAGGGTTGAAAACAATTGCTGATTTCAGTTAGTCTTCACATGTTGTATGGTTTCAAGTTCCCTTATATGCCAACCAAGGGAACAAATTAACAGCTGTTGTGAAATAGGTAACATGGGAGATAAAAAACTAACAGTAACATCTGTTTTTCTCCTGGTGTACTTTCTTTCATCTCCTCGTCTCTTTGTAAACCTCAGCATTGCAGTTCGACTTAGTTGCGCAATGATTCAGAAGGAAGATTCGGTGGAAGTACCGTATCAGGGGGATAAATTACCTTTTCCCCCGTCAGTGACATAGGGCGCGCGCTCGAAACCTTAGGTCTAAAACTATCAAGGGTTAAAACCTAGAACTACAACAAGCTCAAGAACCCCCAAGGGCAAATGCAAAGGGGAAAAGGGAATATAAGATTCGCATTCTAACGCATCCGTCCCCTGTGCTTCAAAATGTAATCAAACCCAATCAGGCACTTTCACATTGGCACCAAGACCTTCCCCAAAACAAGAAAAATGGAGTTATGTCAGTTATTTCTATTCAGAGAAAGACGTATATACTAATGGTTAGCTAGATAGATCACTTTAGCACTATAAAATTCTCATTGAACAATGTAGTCAATTCCTTGGATGCTAAAACAAGAAACATTGTCAGCAGAACACAGAAATGGTTTCTTTGTAACTGCGGCACAGGATTCATCAAATTCCATCATACAATTCTACATGACAACTAAAGCCTACAAGGTTCTAAAATGATGAGAACAGGTTAATTGTGAGCACAATATCAAATACACAAACAATTTCAGTAGACAAATTCCACATGTTCAACTAACTGTAAACAAAAAACTTCTCTTAATCTTCTGACACATCAATAGATGACAAAAATTCGAAAAGACTGAACATTGAAATTAGGGGTGAGCATTGTCACTGAAACGGTATCACACTGTTAACCGGATGAAGTTGCAGCACCATAATAAACCAAAACAAGAAGATTGAGTCGCGCACATAGCATTCAAGTTAGATTAATATTAGCACGGCAAGTGAAAAAAGTTCAACAACAAATGGAACATCCTGCTTAAGAATGAAAATGATATAAACTTTATTCTTCAAATTATGTATACCTCATCAACTACAAAATGAAATTTGAGTAACAACATATTTAAGTTCTCATAATGAATTTTAACATCGAAAACAAACCTCTGCAAATCTATCACCAACAAGTATGTAATGCTCCTGTATCTCTTCATATCCTCTGTCTCATGTATATCAAAATTTATAAACCATTGATGTATCCATGCTACCAACCAAATTTTCCTCTCAGAGTTCAGTCAAAACTGCCTTCACCAATACAGGAGCCGGCGTGACTAGTTTGCAGACTCACCACTATACATGAAACCGCAAGCAAGCACACCTGAATGAAGGATAAAACCTGCTAAACAAGACTTCGGGCAGACATGTGCATAGAATGAATTGTGGAAGACCCGTGTCATGATTGAGCAAGAGTGCAATTGAAATCTTCACAAGGAAAATCTACAAAACAGCCCGTGCAAAATTCCCCTGATCTAGCTGAAACTGAAGCTCGCCCTCGAGACTCTGCAAACATATACGAAACAGGTCAATGCCATTATCTGAACAAGATAAAGCAACCGGGAAATGCCAGCAACCGTAATAATGTGAAGACTCACTAGCGCACTGCAAATAACATTTCCTAGTCTAACTCCTGCAGACTTTTCAACACTGTAAACTGATCAATGTTGTTGATGGGTTAAATCTAATACGTGACCATTTGAAACTGAGTCCACTGGCAGTCAACAAAATCAATTCAAGCATCTATCCGCGGAGACACGACATTGCCATTTTAAAGTGCTAGGCGCTTCTTTTTAATCCGTTTAAATCTTCAAAAGTGTCTGACAAACATTATGTTTACAGATAGACAAAAACTAAAAGCTTTGAAATCTCAAAACAAGCAACAAATAACGAATCCCTCTCATGTTTTCTTCTTTTTTTTCTTTTTTTTTTTTCTGTTTCATTTTTACACGGTAAAGCCATTTACATCCAGAAAACAGTGGATTGACTTTTAAATTTCAGGAGAAGAGGAAAGAAAACAGAGGACCAAAATCAAAATGAGAGACCTTGGAGACAGCCTCCAACATATGCTTCCCATCTTCAATCTGATCCGTGAGCTGAACCGCGGTACAATCCCTCGGCGTCTCAAAAGAGGACAAAGAAAATTGCTTAAACACAACACCAACATCGAAGTAAATCAATCCAGAGCTGGGTATATCGACTCTAATCTCCTTCACAGGAAACCACAAGAACAAATCCTGGGCAGAAATCCCAGATAGCCCACCGATCTGCCCGTATCTAAGAGTGCCCGAAACATTCCTTTCATAGTGCAATTCATTCTCGAACTTGGCATTGCAAGCTTGATCCAGGAACACCTCAAATTTACCAGAGTCATCAAAACTGAAGTTGCTTACACCCTTTGGAAGCAAACCCATTGGCAGTCCGTGAGATTTAAGCACATCATATATGGAAGAAAAGTTTGACTGTACTGAAAGGGAAGGAAGAACTAAAATGGAGATTACAAAAATGGAAAGCTGCAATAAAGGAAGCATTTTTTTTTCTCTTGGCCTTGAAATGGGTAATGGGCTGTGCTAAAGCATGGATTTTTACTAAAGGGTTTTACAAAAAAGAAAAAAATCAAAGAATTTCCGGGGTTTATGGAAAAAAATTTTGAACTTTTTCGAAGCAAAAGTGTAAAAAGCGTATAAACTGGAAAGAATTTGTTGGGAGGAAGGAGGAAGAAAGAAAGAAAGAAAGAGAGACAGAGAGAGAGAGAACCCTCTCAGTCAATATTCAATAGTGGGCTTTGGAGTTTGAAGACGAAGAAGAAGGAAAAATAAAGGTCATACTCATATGGAGGGGAAGAAAGAAGAAAGAAGAAGTAGGAGGAGGAAGAGTATTGTATTTTCTGCCAGCAAGAATACAGAGAGGATTAGGAGAATGATCAATTATTGGTGGTGAGGGGGTGGGTCCCAACTCAAGAGAGGCTGGTCCCACAGTGGGGGGGTTTTGATTATCTAGGCATGAGTCCTTGTTTTTGTTGTTGAATTTATGACAAATGGGGTCCGGCCACGTCGGATGAGGTCGTGTGAGACACGCGTCGCGTGGTGAGAGTTGGGGATGGATTTTTCCTTTTTTTCCCAATCAAATTGTTCTTTGGGTTCTTTCTTGTTGTGTGATAGGCATGAAAAAGGTATTGCGATAAGTACGAGAGAGAGTTTTTGTAAAGATTGAGGATTCGGACAAAAGCGTGATTCAGTAAGCTGCTGAAGCTGCTTACTTTCATATAAACTTTTTGTTCATTAATGTCATCAAACTCTGTTACGTTTGGAAATTGGATACTACTGATGCTGGCTCTATCATCCAATTTTAACCGATAAGAATAGTAAAAAGGTAAAATGTGATAAAATTTCTTCTTTCTAAAGATAAAGCCTGAGACCTTAGTTGAGATATTGAGAACAAAATAATTAATCATGTCGTTATTCTTTTCGACAGTGTGCAAACATAATAAATTCCACAAGTTTTACTATCTCTGACAATATTCAAATAAGTTTGGTTAAGGTTAGGGTATGTTTGGATTGTTTTTTTAGTGTGTATTTTTAGGTGTTTTTTATATTAGGAATGTAAAAAGATGCATTGAAAATATAAAAAGATATGCTGGGATGGGACAGATAATAATAATAAAATATGAAAAAACTATAAAAAAAAAAAAACCAACGAAACAGATCCTTAGTTACTAGCTTGGAGAAGAAAGCTAATTAAGTGTACAAAAATGATTGTTTTCAAAGAAATAGTGTCTCTTTTTCCAACTTGGATGACTGCAATAGAAAAGTGAGAATGGCTGCTTGGTCCCAATTTAATAATCCACAAATTGTTATAGTCATACTGTTCCAATTCAATTTTAAAATAGACTGTGATATTATTCATACCGTTTCAATTTAACAAAATAGATTGTAAGAATAGGGACGAAGAAATAATGTTCGGGGGGGAATTAATTGGGAGAGAGGGATGAAGAGCAAAACGTAGTTTTAGAAGGGAGGCCCAGATGCTGGAAAAAGGGTACAATGATCCAAGAATCTAAAATGGGTGTATATAGCTGGAGATGTGCATAATTGGGGGGATGAAAGAAAACGGCATGTGAAAGAGGCAAACATATTTGCCATATTGGACTCTGAGAGAGAGAGAGAGAGAGAGAGGCTGGAAATTGGAATCATCATCACTATCATTTTGTCTTTCACCCCCTTTTTTTCCCTCTCTCTTCTAATAATAATGTTCATAATAATAATCAATCAATTCCTCCTGTTCATGGGCTGCGACCTCTCAACCCCTCCCAACAATCCAACATGTCATTTTCCTCACAATTATTTGCCACATTTCATCCCAAAATTTTGACCACCAAGTTAGTTTGTGGTACCATAGCAGCAATTTCGACTGTCAATTTGTCATTTTTCCGAATGAGATGTAATTTTACACAAACAGATACCTATAATACTCTTTCAGTCTCAAAAAGATGGTCCAGGTCGAGTATTTATTCAGAAGAACTTTTTAGGGTAACATTCTTTTGATAATTTACCATTCGGGACGTGGAACTGTTGCATGGTGAAAATAATTTGTGTTTTTATTTTTTTTACCATGTAGGACATCAACTAGGAAAAGTAATAATGCATGTTTGGAGAGGGAAATAGAGTATTGGATACCATACCTGAGGTGACATTTCCCTATGCGAAAGGGCCAATGATCACACATGCAGCATTAACGAGTTATGTTTCCACAGCCTATTTTGCTATCATTGTACCGTTATATACTATTTCATTTCATCTCTGTGGGCTTTATGTTTTTAAGGTATGTTTTTTTCTTTCTCTTCCTTTTATTCGGCCTTTTGGGTGTTTGGAGGAACAACTTACTGTGTATATAACCCTAACACTGTTCAGTTTCGGCGGTTATACTGTTTTTGTTATCAGACTTTAGTCAATGTTGGCCGCACCGCCTTTCTGTGGGCTTTAATTGGAGGTTTTATTTTAGCCACCTGAATTTGGTCTCCTCTCCATCCCTCGGCTAGATTTTTTTCACTAAATATCTCCCCGTAACAACCATTCCGTCTATTTCATAGTAAGAGTCGTCGAGTCGATATTTGTATTATATAGCAACGTACAATGAACATTACTCTAATTCTGAAACGGAATTATTTTTATTTCTCTTATTTTTGTTAGTAATGTAAGACCTTATTTGAGGCACAAATGTACAAAAAAAAAATTTGTTTCCCTAAATTCACTATATATATGCATTGAAGTAAGAAATGTTATACTATTTCTGTTCTGTTCCAGAAAAATAATTTATATTGTTTGACACTTTGACATTTGTACTGAATAGAAAGGGAGTAGTATTTTTTTTCATCTTTTTCTAGTGTAATACTCTCTTTGGGTGATAAGGGTGACTAAGACATTGTCGGGCTGAACGGGGATTGATTTATGGCATTCGTGATTTTATTAAGAAAGATTGGATTGTTGAGTTAAAACACGTATTTCATGAGACGAATTTTATCGTAAACTATTTAGTTTCACTAGCATCTCATAGGTCAAGGGGGTGTGCACAAGTTAGAAGCTCAATCTTCGGAGGATCAGACCATATTTGAAACATGATTTAATAAGGGTTGTATATTCTCGAAATATGAGAATGTAAACTTGAGCCTCATTCACCGTAACCAAAAAAGAAAAAACTCTATTTGCGTGCAATTTCTCTTGATCTTCTCACCGCCTTTAAATTTTTGGATTGTTGGTCTGTTTTCATTTTCTTATTATCCGTACTCATGTTAAAGTTTGAACGTCTAAACTTCGTGTTTATAATTTTGCACTCATTTTTCATCTCAAGTACACCGATGTATAGAGTGTAGAATGTCTAGTAGTAGTAATAATACACCAATGAGTCCTTATAGTTTTTATGACAGGATTAAAATGCTGTCACAATTACATGAAGCATCTACTTGTGTACATGAAAAAAAAATTATTTTAGAAGGGATGGAGATGAATTACCTTTTTTGTTTTCAAAAAATAGTCCACATTGTAATTTGTACTAAAAGTAATTAAAAGTATAAATTGCAATAAGCTTTTTGTTTTCTTTTTTTTTTTTTGCGTATGGAGGGGTATTATTTTTCTTGCTCTAGTTAACAACATCTAATGCACCCACATTGGTTGATCTCAGTCCATGGAGTGTCATGTTTCACGGATACCATCATTTTCAGTCATCCGCAGAATACGGCATATAATAATTCCTTAATTAAGAATTACATATTCATTGTATTCAATCATCATTAATCTTTGCAATCCATAACTTCTAATTGGTTTAATTTCCACGAAAAGAAAAGTATCTTCTTGTACTGTTCCCACAAATTCTGCTGTTTTTAATCTCTCTACTTAAACCATTGGCGTGCTGTTAATAAAGTTAAAAAGACTCTTACACCAATTAAAAACCGGGGAAAGGAAGAAGAAAAAAAGTTTAAAAGGCTCTTATGATGCTGAAACATTCAAGAAAAAACCAAAAGCATAGTCAATTTATTAGGTGAAAATCTGAAAAGTTGTTCCGTAGTACATATGAATCGAGGAAAAAGGAACTTGAAATTAAGTCAACGTACTTACGGTCTGTCAAAAGAAACAAACAACTGCAAATGAATCTATAAACAAATGACAAAGTAAAGGATTAGAGACGGCATGCTTTACCTGTTTTGTTCACGAATCCAAGTAAATGATAGTAATAATTAAACATTTGTTAACAACAGGTATCCAAAGACCATTTCAAAAAAATAAAAAAAGGCCACACAGAAGCGTTGGCAATAAATATAAATTTCAATCTAAGTATTAATTAGCTTTTGGACATAAAACTAACAAAAAGACGAAGTACGTAGAGATGGTGCTTGCATATCAAAATACGAATAGTTTATATTGTAAACAAAAATAAAAAATAAAAAAGTGATAGTTTATTGTATTCGACGAATTTTTTAATTTTTTAATTTTTTTTCATGAAACGAATAGTTGAAATGAGCCGGGGGAAAAAAAACAACACATTTTACCCTCTTACACACCAAAAAAGTAAAAAGGAGTAAACTATATAATACTTAGCATGGCATGTCTACCAAAGAGTAGCAGCGGGGCGGCAATCTGCACTATATAGAAACATAGATTAAGCCGCGAAGCTATAAACAAATCATTCCGCCGTATGGACTAATTATTTACTTTTGATATTTAATTAATATTAATCGCAGAAGGGATCTGATGGTTAGAGAGAGTAGTGCCTGGACTTCAATTAACAACACACAATATTCATGTATTCCTTTGAATCTTGACTTGAATTTCTTATTCCCTGCTTTTTTATTCTAAAAAAATAGTTTACATTGAATTTTTTTTATTACAAATATTAAAATTCAATATGGTTTTTTTTTTTTGAGACTGAGATGCTTTTTTCAAGGTCCGGAGATATGAACTAATACCTGGTCATTTTTAAGTTTTCATACAATGATTTCTCATCTAGTGTATAGATAAATATTATAGGGATTAGGGAATTTAGGGTAACAAGTTGAATTATGGACATGGATATATTTTTGCAAGTCTCTAAGAATATTGCCAATAGCTTATGGCTTAATCATTTTCCTGATAAGCTTACTCTCTCTAGCTAGCTATTCCTAGGCTCCTGGATATACATTCTGCACATTTTATCAGAGATTGTTTTGGCAATCACTTACTAATTATATTATTATTACACTTGTCTTACAAAAGAATTATTTAATAAAATGAATTATTTTTCTTGAATGTACTTTTTGAAACATAAGAAAGTTATTACATTTATTTTTGTTATAATCATTTCCACTCTTTCTTTTTTTTAAAAAAAAATTAGAAATTTCAATAGCATTGAAAAAAATGAAGTTACAAAAAACATTAATTACAAATGAATTTCAATTATTTCCAGGCTCTCTGATTCTGCTCCTTAATACATTATACTCCTAGTTTCGAGCTTTTTATATTAAATAAATTCATGAACGTAAATAGGTAGAGAGAAAATTGTAAGAGAACTTTCTTTTTAAAGGAACAAAGAAACATCTAAGAAAAAAATATAGTTTATTTTTATTGTTTAGGATTTTACTTTTGAAAGCATATTATACCAGCATTGATGAATTTATATGGAAACAATTATAAATGTGATTTGCATGTCAATGTACACCAATGCACCTAGATGCATCTTGTTCTGCAAGTTTACGTTTAAATCCCTCAAACGTGAGTAGATTACTATTTACTCCACACCTATTTCACGACTGCATTTCCCCAAAATAGCATATTAAGAGAGGGGGAAGAAAACAAAAAAATAAAATTCCTATGTCAGGTCCAAAATGATTAACGAATGATATAACCTCCAACGCGCTAAAGATGTGTGGTTGATGAGAAAACTGAAGAAAAATATGAGAAGTTCAAAATAAAGCAGCGGACTCTCTTTTATGATTATTTTTCTAAAAAAAAAAAATTCGCACAACCTTTAACGTTTGAGAAAGGGGGATTAAACTTAGTTGGTGCTTGCTTGCTGGAATGGAATGTAGCAGCAATATTTGAGGCTAGCTGTCTACCAATGATATATTGATATGCACCATTTGATCAATAGCATAAATTAAAAGCAGAAGCGCTTCATACAATTGAATATGCCATATTAATATTTCCTTCGTCCCGAAATAGTTATTTAGTTTGAATTTTTGCGTTCAGAGTAAAAATTTATACTAAACGTGAAAATCAAAATATACAAAAATTTTATTTAACAAAGAAAGTACTATTTCCAGTCGTATTTACATATACACAATTTAATATTGGGCTATACGGTAATGAGACATAAAAGACTCCTTATTCTATTCTTATTTAATATGAGTTTGATTCTAATTTTTTTTAAGACGAAAAAAAACTGACTCGATATCAAACGAAGTTTACTGAAATATCGTACTTGTGTACTAGAAACAAGAATGAAATGAATTGGATAATGATCATTATTGATCCACATATGACTCCCAAAAATGAATAACGTTTGGAAGGTATTCCTCGAGTGTTCTGTTTTACTGGGCAGAGACCTTTCCTGGAAAACATGACGACGTTTTAATATACGCAGCCCAATTTAATGTGGATCTAGTCGTCTCAATCCCAGATCCACATGCAAAAAATTAATGGGCTAGCCTACTAGGCTAAGTTGGTTGGTAAGCTTGCTCCAAAAAATGTAACTGTAACACAAATTCCAGTCCAGCACAGAGATTGAAATGGCGGCGACGGTCTGCATAGTAGTATAAACAAATGAAGATATGGCAGAGATCGTCAATTCGTTATTATTTTTTAAAACAAAACTGACGTGTACATGGCAATTTCTTAATATCTTTTCAATTTAATAAAGACACCATAAGAAATAATTAAGAATCACTATCAAATTAGTTATTGAAGAAGATGCTGCTACAAAAACAAAATTATTAATTTAGTAAAGTCACATTCACCATTCCATTTGGAAATATATATCTCTTTGGATTGCTTTTTTCATGATTTTTCACCGTTATTATAATTGCGATCATATTTTTTTTATATTTTTAATACATTTTTTTATATTTTTAATTGAAAAAAAGTGTAATAATACTTTAGTACATCAATAATGATAGGATGTCCGAGCATTTATTATAAGAATTTCCTGAATTTAGTTGGGTGACTGGAAATGAGGAGTGAAAAAAACAGTAAAAATGAGAGACTAGAAAAGAGGAAATGACCAAAAAAGAAAGAAAGAAAATGCAACGGCTCAATTCTCAAAGAGATCGGGACCCAGAGAAAGGAGCCATAGACTGGCGTTTCAGACGCTCAGTTTGTCTATAACAATGTCACCCCATCACGTGCCCTGCTTTTGCGTCTTCCCTTCTTTCCACCGCAAAAACACGCACTCACACACTGTGTCACTCACTCTGCAGCAGCTTCTACACTCTTTGTTTTATCAACGTCAATCTTAAGCAAAGCAAAACTCCCAAAGTTGCCCACCCAAAAGCCCCAATCCCAAAGACTGAACTGAATCGACCCAGATTCCTGATCATCAAGATCCTCCAAATCTTGCGCTTGTGATTGCTGCTGCTGCTCATTTCAGCTGAGTTGAGAAGTTTTAGGAAGAGGGTCTTTTTTTTTTTTTTTTTTTCCTTCTTTGTTTTTTGGCTGGGAGATAGATAACTGGGATTCGTCAAATGCACATGCCATCCCGTGATTGTTGTTTCTTTTGGCTGAATTGGTTTTTCTGCTTCTTTTTTACCATTGGTTTAGCTGAAGACCCTTATGTGTCCTTTGATTGGTCCATCTCTTACATCACTGCCTCCCCTCTTGGAGTCCCACAAAAGGTACTTTCTCTTTTGCTCTGAATTCTACTAGTTTTTTCTATTCTTGCTTCGTTTCACCTCTTCCAAAGAGGGGTGCAGGCGGGTGGCGGTGGGCATTGAGTTGGGAATTAAATTCTTGCTGATCAATCATGTCATTTATCGTGTTATGATGATGTTATAATTCAATTGCCATAAGTTTGAGTTTGTTGAACTTTCAGGAATAGCTGATAAGCTCACTAATGCTTGATTAAAGACACCATCTTTGGAATCAGATTGTACATTATTGTTTTGGATTAATTTGTTACTCACTCCTTGCTTATGAAACGTTAAGCACCAGCTTTCCCATTGATGGATTATTTGAATCACGTTGGTTGTTGAATGTCTTTACTTTTCTTTGTTTGAACTTGATTGATCCAGTTGCAGGGGTCTGGTCAGTGCATGTCTAAATTGTTTAAAAGTATGCTGAGAAATGGTTTCAAGTCCACTTACAAATTACCCTTAAACTTAAGTTTCACTCGGTTTACGAGAATGATTTTGATGAAGGTTAAATTTTGAAGTTGCATTTTAGATTTTCTTTTCTCTAGATTTTCTATTAGCTTGGCCTTTCAGAACGACATGATGAAGATTGCATAACCTTTTTCCCCGGGGAAATTCGTCAAGTTTCAATTGGGTGTCGATTTCAGCCTCTGGGAAAATCATTTAGAAAACCACAGAAGAGAACAATAGAATATACCTTGGGTGTTACATTTACATGATTGTGCATATTTTTCGTGCCATCATGTGAATATATCGGCCAATATTATGCTTGCTATCATCGCTTTAACCCGTTTTGTGTATCCTGTGGTTGCTTATTTCTTTTGGTACTCCTTTTTTTTTGTATTTTTCTTTTTAGGTGATTGGAATTGAGGGACAGTTTCCAGGGCCAATTCTGAATGTTACAACTAACTGGAATGTTCTCATTAATGTGAGGAATAACCTTGACGAGCCTTTGCTTCTGACATGGTACACTTTTCAAACCGAACCCCTTAACCTTATGGGTATTAACTGATCTAATGGTGGCAAAATCTACTGCAGGAATGGCATTCAACAGCGAAAAAATGCTTGGCAAGATGGAGTTTCTGGCACGAATTGTCCCATTCCTGCCGGATGGAACTGGACATATCAATTTCAAGTCAAAGATCAGATTGGCAGTTTCTTTTACTTTCCTTCCCTTAACTTCCAGAGGGCTGCTGGTGGATATGGAGGGATTGTTGTCAACAACAGAGAGGTCATTGCTGTACCTTTTCCAGCACCTGACGGAGATATTACCCTCTTCATTAGTGACTGGTACACAAAGAGCCATAAGGTTGGTCAACAGTGTACATCGTTCTATACACAATGCTCTTAATCTTTATGGTTTCTGATTTTTTGCTTTTGATCCATAGGAACTGAGAGAACAAGTTGAAAGTGGAGCTGGCCTTGGAGCTCCAGATGGTATCTTAATCAATGGACATGGTCCTTATCGATATGACAATGCAGCTGTACCCGATGGTATTGCTTACCTAACAATAACTGTTGACCCAGGTACTTATCTAGGCAATGATGTTCCTTTTTATATAAATTCCTGTGACAATTCAGATCTATTAATAGACCTACCTGCTGACAAAAATTATCTTGCACCAACTGGTTCGTCCTTTTCATGTTCTAATCTCAGATGATTTAATCATAGTCAGCCCTAACAGTAATGAAGTTTTTATTTAGGATATGGTTGGTTTAATCTTTATCGCTTTGTCATGTTTATGACCAAGTTTCTTTTCCTCTTATATTTTACAGGCAAAACGTACCGGATAAGAGTGCATAATGTTGGTATAACCACTAGCTTGAATTTTAGAATCCAAAACCACAACTTGCTTCTCGTAGAAACTGAAGGATCATACACAGTACAGCAGAACTACACAAACATGGATATCCATGTTGGGCAGTCCTACTCATTCTTGGTCACCATGGATCAACCTTCTGGCAGTGATTTTTACATTGTTGCGAGTCCACGTTTTGTAAATTCCACTGCTTCGATTAAGGCTCCTGGAGTTGCTATTTTGCACTACTCAAATTCAATGGGGCCTGCATCAGGTCCTCTTCCAGACCCTCCTAATGAATATGACACTCATTTCTCAATGAATCAAGCACGATCCATAAGGTTGTAGTTAAACTTGGTTGATTTGGGAAATAAATATTAGGATATCATTTTGAAACTGTCTTACATTTCACACTTTACCACGTATCACACATCCACTAGTATCACATTGTTTATTCACATGGCCTTCATGATAACTTTCTAAGTTTCATTATGATCATAAAATTCTAAAGCTGATGAGATAATTTCGAGCTAAAAATTTAGTATGCTGAGGCCTTTAAGCCTCTCCATGGTTTCAATTGAAAAGTTTTTAACACATCCAATTTTTTTGAGTTGATTTGTTATTGTACTTCTGGTTTTGCCCACGTTTCCTTTGTCTTACACCAGTAATTTTGTGATAATCTTTAACAGATGGAATGTCTCTGCTGGAGCTGCACGCCCAAACCCACAAGGGTCTTTCAAATATGGCCAGATTACCGTGACTGATGTATATGTAATCCTCAATAGGCCTGTTGAGCTTATAGATGGAAAGTGGCGCAATACTCTAAACGGCATTTCATACTTTGCACCATCAACACCATTAAGGCTTGCTCAGCAATTTAACGTTCGTGGGGTCTATAAACTTGACTTCCCCAATGAATTGATGAACAGACCAGCAAAAGTTGATACATCTGTGATTAATGGCACTTTCAAAGGATTTATGGAAATAATTTTCCAAAATAATGACACATTTGTACAGAGTTACCATCTTGATGGTTATGCTTTCTTTGTTGTCGGGTAAGCATATAATTTAAAGATGTTCGACTTTCACAACATTTTGAGAGGGGGCATTTAATCAATGAGCTTACAATTTTTTGAATCCCAGGATGGATTATGGTGTTTGGTCAGAGAGCAGTAGAGCTACATACAATAAATGGGATGGTGTGGCTCGCTGCACTACCCAGGTATCCCCAGTTCCAAGGATCATGTTAACTATTCCTATCCTGTAAAGCACTTATCTGGATATGCATTTTAGTAATGTGAAACGAGAAATATTCAGTACGAAGTAGTTAAACAAAAACTTCTGTTTCAGATCATGCTATAGGATAGTTTGAATGTTGAGAGAAGCATCTTTCATATGTAGAAAGAAGAGAAGTCAAAAGTTGCTATTCTGCATTTTTCTTCTTGAGCCTTTTCTTTTGGTGGTGTTTATCGGCATGTATAGTTAGAAAGGCATTGGCCTTTTCAATTACTCTTTTTTATTCCCGTACCAAGGTTTCTAAAGGCTTTTTGACTTCAATATGTGGCTAACTTGTCCAGGTATTTCCTGGAGCTTGGACAGCAATATTGGTTTCGCTAGACAATGCTGGCATGTGGAATCTTCGGGCACAGAATCTTGACTCATGGTACCTAGGTCAGGAAGTTTACTTAAGTGTGGTGAATCCCGAAAATGACAAAGATGAGGTTCCTTTGCCAGATAACACCATATACTGTGGTGCACTGTCCCCTTTACAGAAGTAAGATATATGCTCTTACCACTATCCTTGCCATTACTTTTGTTGTGGTTTATGCTTTTTTGTCTCCTGAAGAAGGGGAAGGAAATTTACGCTCTGATATTTTAATACCAAACCCATTCTGTGCTGTGATTTACATCCATTATATTTTGATTTTAACTTTACTTCTGTGTATAACTTACTGTGAATTTTCCTACATTTGGGGCTGAATGTATTCTTTTTCGGATTTTATGGCATTAGTTTGAATACTGACCTTCTTGAGCGCCGAATGTGAGGCATTTAACTCGTGGGCGTTGTTTGGCTCTTGCAGGGACCAAGCTCAGAGAATCAACTTCTTCTCTCGCTCTTCATCCCGTTCTAAGAGCATGGCAACAATTCTTGCTGCAATCTTCGCGGTATTGTTTTTGACCTGCTTGTGAGTTCTTGCAAAGCATGAAGAAGCAAGATGGAAACTGTAAATCACTATGGTTAGTTCTGACATGCTTAAAAGCTAGATTTTTGAAAGAGAATAGGAGTAATCACAGCATATTCCCTTGCATTTTTGTAATAGTTTCCTTTAGGGTCAGATTGTGGAGACATTCTTTAAGTAGTAGTAGAATTTCTGTAAGTTATAATATATTATACTTGTATATTTCTAAAAATGTAACATTACCTACATGCTCTTCCTCATGAGGGATAGGATGTGCATTGTGCTTGAGCTGAACTTTGAAGTGTAATTGAATGAGTCTTCTGATTGAAAAAAAAAAAAAGTAAAAGAAGAAGAAATGTCTGCTGTTACCCCCATGTCCTCAATTCTCCTCGTAATCTAATTCCCAGTATCACATTTCTTTGAGGCGGATTCCTTTCATCATCAGTTTGTGCAAAAGAGCCAGTTTCTAGGATATCCATAAAGCGCACAGTTCCTTGGAGCCATACAATATACGCATGTGCGCAAAAACTAAAAAAATCAATCATGTGTTGATAACATATGATCAGTAGAAAGTTCCTCGTACAATTTCGAGACAGACGGATCGGTAAAAAAATTATCTTTGCATACCAAAATCTTCTGCCACATAATGTGGTGGTAAACATCGTTACACGGGACCAAGCATCAACGATACGTATATACATAAATTATAAAAGGACCATGTGCCATTTGTCCAAGTAGAAATGGATGAAAACTGCAGTTTGTCTTGCTTCTTAGGCAAGTAGTTTTACTGTTCTTCTTGGTCCTCAATGGACACAACTATAAATTGGACGCTCATATCTTATACTAGCTGCACAACTAACGATAAGCGTCTTTCTCGTACGAGCCTGCTGGCTGTAAGGGATTACCAGACCAAAAGCTTGGGGCCGCCATGGCTGAGAGTGCTTTAAAGCATTGTTCTTTACTGGTTATTTGCCTTGTGCTTTGTTTTCTCTTAACTGAATCTGCTCCGGAAGGTGCTCTCGTGACACAACTTCCTGGATTCAATGGCACAATACCTTCTAAACATTATGCTGGGTATGAATCGTTTGATTAAATGACCCTTTTTTTGGGTGCTCAATTTTGCAATTTTTCGTTCATTTCTTTTCAGTTTCATACTGATGATCAGTTTCTTGAAATGGGTTCTTGAAGGTATGTGACTATTGATGAGAATCATGGGAAGAAATTGTTTTACTACTTCGTTGAGTCGGAAAGGAACCCTTCTACTGACCCGTTAGTACTGTGGCTCAATGGTGGTCCTGGTTGCTCAAGCTTTGACGGTTTCGTCTATGAACATGGTATTTACGTCTTATCCACTACATACTGCTGTTTTCGTTTGAGATTTGAAGCTTTCTTTTTCTTCCTTCAATTTTCATTTTGAAGTACGGAAAGGCAATGTTGGCATGATTTTTTTAGGAGTTTAGAAAGGTTAAAGGTGCTAGCTTTATTCCTTGACACATAGTCTTCTAATCCTCTTCATCTACGTTTGGACTTAAAGATGTGATGTCTGGTAATGGAAAATTCCAACTTTTATGTGTTCTCTCGCGGAAAGATGTGTTGTATTTACTGACATTTGGTTGATGTAATCGTGTCATTTGTCTAATTGCTAGCATGTCATGTGTGTTTTATGTTAACTATCTAAAGAAGAATAAAAGGAGTAAGGACCGGATGAGATCCTGAATTTTGCTTCTTTTTTTTTTTTTGGTTTCAATGTCATATAGTAATCTCTGTATCTTCCAATTGTATTTTAGGTCCCTTCAACTTTGAGGCAGGAAAGACACCTACTAGTTTGCCGAGGTTACATATCAATCCCTATAGCTGGACCAAGGTTCTGAATTTAGTTCCTGTAGCATGTTTTTGTAAATACTATGAAGCAAGTATTGAAATTGTCCATTTCATAAGTGTGATGTGTATCACTGTTCCCTTAAGTGATAACTACACTGTAAACGTCTCCATGATTTTCTAGGTTAAGTTTTGAGTTGGTCTTCATATCACATGTAATTATTCTGATCTGATGAAAAAATGAACATATTGAATATACTCAGGTCTCCAACGTCCTGTATTTGGACTCTCCTGCTGGTGTTGGATTATCTTACTCGGGTGACGAATCAGATTATGTGACAGGAGACTTAAAGACAGCATCTGATTCTCACACATTTCTTCTCAAGGTATTAACATGAATAGACTAGTTTATAGCCTTTTAGCCTGTCTCTGGTTTGTTGCCATACTTAATAATATTATCCCAATTTGATGCATTATTAATAGTGGTTCGAGCTCTACCCGGAGTTCCTCTCTAATCCATTTTATATTGTTGGCGAGTCCTATGCTGGAGTATATGTGCCAACTCTTTCTTATGAAGTTGTAAAAGGTGAGTGTTCCAAACATCTAATACATACAATTCGGAGACAGAAGCTAACTTGTGTTATTCTGAGTTGTGACCTTCAGGAAATGATGCTGGCGTGAAACCTATCCTTAATTTTAAGGCATGTCATTTTCATCATGGAAACTGAGTTATTTTTGTCATTTTTCTTTTTCAGTAAATTATTAACTACTTCAATCCTCTACCTGTAGGGTTATATGGTGGGAAATGGAGTCGCAGATGAAAAGTTTGATGGCAATGCTATAGTGCCTTTTGTCCACGGCATGGGTCTGATCTCAGATGACTTGTTTAAGGTACATTGTGCCTGTCACTATTATAGTTGCTCCTTCTAGATTAAGCAGGTAAACAAATCGATGTTGATTCAACCATGTCAGAAGCATGAATCTGAATGTGTTTTGTTGCTATAGATTCATTAAAAGTATCTTCGTTTTGGCAATTTTTTCATTCATACCTCGGTATCTTGCATAAAACCCTTACAAATTTTGTTTAAGGATTTTAACTTCTCTATGAATTGCATGTATCATCAAACCAATGTCGTATATTGCTTGTAAAATTTCATGATTATCTGGTTTATTGTTTTTCTCTTTCTGAGTTTCAGAGTCATAATTCTTTACACTACACAAAATGTAGGACGTTATTTCTGAGTGCAATGGGAACTATTATGAGCCAACAAGTGAGAGTTGTGCAAGCAAGCTTAGCAAAGTTGATCAGGTAAAGATATGTCTTTTTGGTGCAGTTGTTTTTATTTCTTTTCATATCTTTCTTGTGTAATTTCTGGTTTGTTCCAGGCAGTTGATGATATAAACATGTATGACATTCTGGAACCCTGTTATCACGCTCCTGGCACAATAAAAATGATAACTGACAACACAAAGCTGCCATCGAGCTTCAGAAGTCTAGGTGAGACAGATAGGCCTCTTCCTGTCCGTGTAAGAATGTTTGGCAGGGCTTGGCCTTTCAGAGCTCGCGTGAGAGCTGGAATTGTGCCAACTTGGCCCCAGCTTCTCAAGGAAGAAGTTCCCTGCACTGTGAGAACTCAAACTATTAGTCTCCCACTCTATCTCTCTCATGCAGCAATATGGGACATTAGTCATCTCCATAACAAGTTTTTTAATCTAGTGTTAATAGAACTCTTTTTCCTTTTCACTAGCCTGGAAAATGTTAAGTTGGATAGTCTTTTAAGCTAAGATGACCTGAAATCAGCAGATGCAACTCAATCATTGTCACTGCAGTTCTTGGCTTATACATTAGGTGAACATTGTAAGAAGTACACATGCATGTGAATTTAACTGTTCAGTCACCTAAGCTGGAAGAAAGCAAGATATTTCTCCTTGTCAAACTACATTGCTTGATGCATCAATTGCCATGATGACCATGTACCTTAAATGACAAACAAGTAGTAAATTATTCACAGTTTGTTAAATTACCGAACGAGTTTTTGCATCTTGCTACTTATATGACGAGGACACATTATCTGCTTCCTGAAGTGTTTGTTCCTCGACATAATCGAAATTTGTTTGATACCGGAATGAAACATGCAGAGTGATGAAGTTGCTACAGCATGGCTTAACAATGAAGCAGTCCGGGCAGCAATTCATGCTGAACCGGTAAGTATTCTCATTAGAACTCCACAAGCTTCTGAATGAGAGATTTATGCTGTTGTGATTCATCAGATGAACATATCAATCCAATGAGAGATTTATGCTCTTGTGATTCATCAGATAAACGTATCAATCCCATGGGAGTTGTGTACAGATAGAATCACTTTCACTTCAGATGCTGGGAGCATGATTAAGTATCACCAGAATCTAACCTCTAGAGGATATCGAGCACTTGTATACAGGTAGGAAGACAATACCGAATTTTTTAATCTTTGTTAAGCTAAACTTAGATTAAAAGGCAAACCAATTTATACTTGGATTAGAATAGCTGTCAACAAGAAGGTCAGAGGCCATGATTATGACCATAAACGGATCAATTTTTCAAGTAGAAGAAGATAGGGTTGGCTTCATTATCTGTATAGAGATTTTGTATTTCAAATACTGGGGTCCAAATGTGGGTAACTTACATAATACAGCAAGCAAAAGATTACTGTAACTAGTAGGGCTCGAACTACTAGATCGTGAAGTGCTGCCACACAATGGAGTCTGCTAATGAAAGGACTCTCTCTTTCAGTCCCTAATTGTTAATCTGCAGAACAAATAATGAAGTAGTAATTTGTAATGAACGAGTGCATATGCAGTTTTTATGAACTTGAAACATAAACTATCTTGTTGCAGTGGGGATCACGACATGTGTGTTCCATTCACCGGGAGCCAAGCTTGGACAAGATCACTTGGATACAAGATTGTGGACGAATGGAGGCCTTGGTTTGTGAATGACCAGGTTGCAGGGTATGATCTTGAAAGCTTTTGTTAACCTCACTGATCATGTCTTTGCTTTTTATACCCCTTTTCAATCTGAAACTAGCTTAGATTCTGCTGGCCACTGAAATGTTAACTTTGAAACATATCGATTGTGCATGTCTCATCATCACGAGGACATTTCTCATCATCCTCTTTGCTGCCATGTGCAGATACTTGCAGGGTTATGACTACAACCTAACATTTCTCACCATTAAGGTTCGTACGATGGTCCTGACTCACTAAATCAGTTTCAAAGGAATGACTGATGACCCCCTTTTTTCAAATGATTTTCTAATATTTCTTGCACTGATCTCGCTTGATAACTCATTTGTGACTGCAAGTTGTTAATGATAATGCAGGGGGCTGGACATACTGTTCCGGAGTACAAACCAAGAGAAGCATTAGCATTTTACACCCGCTGGCTGGAGGGAAAGGAAATCTAAAAATGCTATGGTTGAAAATAAAAATTATGCCTGATAAGACGTGTATAATAATCCTTTAAGCAACTCAGGTATGCCTTAAGCCTGCTAGAATAAGAACAAAACCAGAGATGAGCTTGTATTGGATATTCTCTTCTCTGCATCATTATTGTCTTCTTGACAGATATGATTTTAAATAAAGAAGATGATTACTTGCTTTATTACTGTTATTGTTTATACTCCTTAGTCCTTACTCCCTACTCCCTACCGAGCAACGACTGAACTATTTTTGCAGCATTTATGTTCATGAGTTTCTCATGTAATAGAAATGTGTCTGCAGAAAAAATGCATCTTGGTTTGTTACAAGGCCATTCCAGTTATTGCAGAGAAACTAAAAATGCATAAAAACATGGCGAAAAGCTTCAACTTCTATTTAAGATGGTAATGGGTCATTCGCTTAAGTTGAATGTTGAGTCTACCAATGTGGATATGCTTAGGAATGAGGAAATCAGTCAGGATGAACTTTGAGATGATGAAATGACAGCTCCATGTTTTTTTTTCCCTGCAGTGTACGTATAATTCTTCATTGATTATCTTCTTTCTCTACGTCATTTCACGAACTCACATTTATTCTGTGTGGCAAAAACTTCCTTTGTTAGTTTGGACAAGGATCGGTTCTGTTATAACGTTTGTAACAGACACGAGGATCAGTTATCAATAACGCACAAAACCATGAAAAAAAAGCTGTTCTTTTAAGGATTCATTCCATAAGGACACAGAACTCAATTGAACATCATCATCACCATCATCTCATCTCATGGGCAGACGAGAATGTGTATCACACAATCCCATCACTGTAGAAAATAGAGAGTTCTCTTTTTTTAACAACTTTGACAAAGAAAAAAAAAAAAAAGACCTGTAAAATATCTTTGCCCACCAGAACTTTCCACCCCATGATTTGCTTGTAAGCATCGTTATAAGGTGATAAGGGCCCCAGTGTCCCCATCTCATTTACTGTGACTCCGTCTCAAAATCATTGTTCTGTTTATTTTCAATTCTAATACAATTTGAACTAAAAATAAAAATATAAATTGTATAATAATTATGAGACAGAGAGAGTAATTTTTAATTTAACAAGAATTGAATGGAAAATTGATCTCTCCGTCTTTATAGTTGTTTATTTCTTCTTTTTAGACCACAAGGTTAAAAATTAAAATAGATATATACTTTACTAATCAAAAGAATATTCAAAATACTGCATCATTATCTACTATTCAAGATTAGCAGGTTCAAGGGAAAAATAATAAATCCCAATTAAGAAAGCACTGATCTTGATGATGGTCTCTCACTCTCAGTAGTCATGTTCTAAATTTTGACAGGGCAGTTATCCTAATTTAATTTACTTTGACCCAGTTTTACGTTATCAAAAAAGAGCAAGGATCGGATGAAAACTCAGGTTATCTTGCTTACTGGGCAAGTCGTTTAAGAAGATTTCAAGTTGGGCTCGAGTGTATAAAACTTATATAAATTGAAGGAACTATATCCTGCTGGGAAAGAGGAAAGAGACATACCACAAGAACACACAGTCACACACTAGTATGGCTGAGAGTATTCCCAAGCACTGCTATTTACTGATTATTTGCATTGCTCTTTGGTTTCTTTGTACCCAATCAGCTCCTGAAAGTGCTCTTGTGACGACCCTTCCTGGGTTCAATGGCACTTTTCCTTCTAAACATTATGCTGGGTATGAATTGTTTGATCATTTGTCGCAGTCAATTTTGCTAATTTGTGTTTCATTTCTTATGAGTTGATATTCTTTTTTTTTTTTTTTGGAAATGGGCTGTTGAAGGTACGTGACCGTTGATGAGAATCATGGGAAGAAATTGTTTTACTACTTTGTTGAGTCGGAAAGGAACCCTTCTACTGATCCAGTTGTACTGTGGCTGAATGGTGGTCCTGGTTGCTCAAGCTTTGATGCATTTGTCTATGAACACGGTATGGTGTCTTAGTACTCTGTCGTTGAGAATTCTCAGGTTGTTTCTTCTCCCTTTTTAAGGAGAAAGTCCTTTAGACAATGTTGGGATGGCTTTAAGAAATTAAGAACAGGTTAAAGTAGCTAGCTTTTCTCTCTGCTTTAGTGCAGTTTTCAGCAGAGGATATTCCATGTTTTAGTAGTGTAGTCGAAAGGAGTGTGTTATATGCGCAGTCATTCAAGGTGAAAACTGTTGGTTCATATATTGATGTCAATTGTCAAACAGAGTAATTGCTCTCATTTTATCTGTGATTATCTTAACTATCTTTGGAAGACAAGATGAAGGGTGGCAGAGGATATGAGAAGTTCTTTGTTTTTTACTTTTTTAAGCTAATACTGGATCATCCAACTGCATTCCAGGTCCCTTTAATTTTGAAGCGGGAAAGACACCAAGTAGCTTGCCCAAGTTGCATATTAATCCCTACAGCTGGACCAAGGTTCTCAATTTAGTTCCTGATTTGGCAAATATAATTAGAAAATATTTCATTCTGATGTGTCTTATATATCTCTGTTCCAGAAGTTATAACTGCCTAAAAGATGTGATGATGATTTGTTAGTTTTGTGTTGGTCTACACATATGCAAATGAGAGGTCTTATTAGAACTAACCAAACTTCATGCGCTCAGGTCTCCAACATCGTGTATTTGGACTCTCCTGCCGGTGTTGGATTATCTTACTCAAGGAATGAAACAGATTATGTTACGGGAGACTTGAAGACTGCATCTGATTCTCACACATTTCTTCTTAAGGTGTTCACCTGATCAGAATACTTTTGAGGTTTATCCATTCTGTCCATAGGTTGTCGCAATTTTCTGGTACTGAAACTATTTTGTATAACAATTTGATGCTGTGTGTGTAGTGGTTCACGCTCTACCCAGAGTTTCTCTCTAATCCTTTTTATATCGTTGGTGAGTCGTATGCTGGAGTATATGTGCCGACTCTTTCTTATGAAGTTGTAAAAGGTGAAGATTTCTCCTAAGATCAAAGGCATACCCTTCAGATTTGGAAACTATTTCACTTGTTTCATTTCATCTTCAGGAATAGATGCCGGTGTAAAGCCTATTCTGAACTTTAAGGCATGTCATTTTCATTTCAGTAATTGAGTTATGTTTTTCAGTATCTGGTAGTATGAGTAATGACTAGTTAGTTTCACTAACTGCAGGGTTACATGGTGGGAAATGGAGTTACGGATGAAGTGTTTGATGGTAATGCTTTAGTCCCTTTTGTGCATGGCATGGGTCTAATCTCAGATGATCTATATAAGGTATGTTATACCTATCATGGTTTTAATAGTATCTCCTTCTAGATTCAGCTGATAGACATAGATGATGATAGCTCCTTTACCAAGTCATTTTCATAAGATTGATGCATATTTTTGTTACAAAATTCCATCAAGGATGTCTTTGTTCAAGTGCACCTTATTTTTTCACAGCTTGGAAATCTATCAGAAGTCGCTTCTTCTGATAGTCAGTTCTTCTGGAACTGTCCCAACAATGGAAATCTATTTTAAGTATTTTAACTTCCCCATGAAACCAGATATCAACAAGAGAATGTCGCATATTATGCTAAAAAACTAGTCATTCTGGGGAATAATTTTTTGTATTTTACACCTTAAAATGCAGGACGTTGTTTCTGAGTGCAATGGGAACTATTATGAACCAACAAACGAGAGTTGTGCTAGCAAGCTTGACAAAGTTGACGAAGTAAGATAATTCGTTTATGCTGTCACCGTAGTTTCTATTTCCTTTTATATAATGCTATAGAATTTATTGGTTTTTCTTTTCCCCAGGAAGTTGATGGAATAAACATCTATGACATTCTGGAACCTTGTTATCATTCTTCCGACTCAATTAAGATGATTACTGACAACACAAAGCTGCCACTGAGCTTCAGAAAGTTAGGTGAGACAGATAGGCCTTTTCCTGTCAGAGTAAGAATGTTCGGGCGGGCTTGGCCTCTCAGAGCTCCTGTAAGAGCTGGAATTGTCCCAACTTGGCCCCATCTTCTCAAAAGCGAAAATGTCCCCTGCACTGTGAGAAACTCAGACTTCTAGTCTCCTATTCTAAAATACACTGCAAGTAGCCAACAATGGTATAGGATATTTGCTATCTCCATAAGAGGATTTTGGTGTCTAGAATTAATTAGTCTTAGTACAACTGCCATGTTGGAGTAAATAACTTTTTAAGCGTTGATAGTAAATAAATTACCTCTGCCATGACATTATTTGCTTTAGAACTTAATTTAGACAATGTGCAAGTTGAAAAGTAAGATGCATGTGAATTTAGCTTTTTTGTCAGTCGTCATCTTCACCTTTGCTTAAATAACAATCTATTCACCCTTGTCAATAACTATATTGCCAAAAAGTTGTAAAAGAGAGAGGAACAAATGCATCAGTTAGTATGACAATCATGTAGCTTTAAGCAACAAACAAACAAAATAATGACATCCTGCATGTTTGTTCTAATATGATGAAGAGCAGGCATAATGTGCTCGGTGCTCCCCGAACTGTCTGCGCATTGGTCTAATTAAAAATTGTTTGGTGTTTGAAATGAAACATGCAGAGTGATGAAGTTGCTACAGCATGGCTTGACAATGAAGACGTTCGAGCTGCAATTCATGCTGAATCGGTAAGGTTTCTCATTGCAACTTCATCAAGCCACTTAAGGATAGTTTTATGATGCTGTGGTGCATTAGGTAAATGTAGCAGGCCCATGGGAGCTCTGTACAGGCAGATTAACCTTTCATCATGATGCTGGGAGCATGATCAAGTATCACAAGAATCTAACATCCCGGGGATATCGATCACTTATATACAGGTAGAAAGAACTTATTGAATTTATGTCTTCTCTTGGTAAGTTCTACCTGACTTTTTGGTTACTTGAAAATAAGCTTTGAGGCCATGATTTGTTTCCATAAACTGCTTAATTCAAAATTATGGGACTATAGGGTTGGTTCTATTTGAATTATGAAATCATTTCTTTTGAATGTCACTGATTACATTGTAAAGCACAACCCTAACGGTAACTTACTCTGCTTAAACTAAAAGTTCATGAAGTGGTGCCAGAAAGTATTTAGGAGACTCTCTTTCTCAATTGTAAGCTGCAACATTTGGGGAGTATAGAGAACTATTAATTTGGAGCTCCCAAGTGTAGTGCCATCATCATTGCACTTAGTAATGAAGGTGTTCTTATGCAGTTTTCGTGTACTCAAAATGTTAATTCCAGTTAATTTGTTGCAGTGGGGATCATGACATGTGTGTTCCATTTACTGGGAGCCAAGCTTGGACAAGATCAATGGGTTACAAAATTGTGGACGAATGGAGGCCCTGGATTGTAGATAGACAGGTTGCTGGGTAAGTTCTTGTCAATAATCTATCTCCAATAACAATTTTGAGGTTGCAAATATTTTTATTTTTGCAAATCTTGTATATACAAGTTTGTAGTCAGTCTTCACTGTAAGCACTTACTACCAACTTTATATGTTAGTCAAAGTCATTTGTCCTAAACATTTTTGCCTTTATGCAGATACTTGCAGGGTTATGACTACAATCTAACTTTTCTCACCATCAAGGTTAGTACAGCACACGAAATCAATATCACAAATAAGCTCTATCCAAAGTATAAGAAACTTTTTTCACACATCTGTTAATACTACTTGTGGGTTCTGGTACAGGGTGCCGGACATACTGTTCCGGAGTATAAACCACGTGAAGCGCTGGCATTTTATACCCGCTGGTTGGATGGCAAGAAGATTTGAAGTGTATTAGATTCATAACAATTTGAAAGGAAGAAAGCATATGAGTAATTTCTAGGCAGCCCAAGTATACTTTCAACAAGTTTAGAATGAGGATTGTTTTCATTTTTCAATGAGCCTCAGAAAATGATGAGAACAGAGATTAAGAGGGTCATAATATATAGCCAAAGTTGTTAAAGGACATGAAGGGCGCAAACTGGCAGCGCCATAATAATTAGTGAACATTCTTTCCTTCCTTTAGACACGATTATTTACCTCATTTATCTTAGAATGATGATGATTACTTCCTTTACTACTGCTCTACCCTGTTTCAGTCTTCTGAGTATGTGTTTGTGTGAGATTTCAATATTGCCTATCTATAAAGTAGGATGGTGATACATTATTCTGCCTATACTTTGGCTTTGAAGCTTTTCGTGGGAATTCATTATTGTCAAGCAACAATTATGACTGTTTCTGGTAACGAGTAAAGTGCAGAAAATTGTAAAAGATGGCATAATTGTCAAATGATAACATATTATTAGTAGGCGATTGGAAGAACAGGAAGGGAATGAGGAGTACGCTTTTGAATAATTCCAGGCCTCCATTACAATTTAGTTTAAAGCAACTAGCTTGTTGATCTGATGATGTGATGACGTCCAGTTAGAAGAAGTTTAGTACATCAGAAATGATAATCATGATACTATTCTGTTTCTTCCATAAGCTATGCACTAATTTCAACTCTAATTTTTATGCAGAGAAGTAAAACAGTTATATATGAGATACATTTGGTGTCTATATATGGCAATGATTCCCGTATTTGAATTCCTGCTGCACTTTCCTTACATGGGAATCTTCCAACATCTTCTTCCTTAATGATCCTGGATTTGCATTTGTGAATTGAGAGATTTTTTGTGGCTAACACATTCAAGTCTTCTTTCCTTAACAGAGTAATCTAATCAATTTCAGTAGGTTACTAGTCCATCCTGCACAGAATCATTGAGAAAAATGGAGTCTTCTAAAAACACCAAAAACAATACCTGCATTGTTATCTTCAAGCATTGTTATCTTCTTGTAATTTGCCTTGCCCTCAGGTTTCAGTTGACCCTTTCAGCTCCTGAAAGTGCACTTGTGAAAGCGCTGCCTGGTTCCGAAGGCACTTTACCTTCTAATCATTACGCTGGATACGGACTAACTCCACTCTGTTTGTTTGGTCTCCAGTTTAAATCATTTTTGGGAATTTCTTGTTGACCTATACTGTATATATTGGTTGCCCTGAACTGGGTTCTTCAAGGTTGCTGGGTAAGTTCTTATTGATTCAGCACATATCTCAACAATTTGTGGTTACGAAGATTTCTGTTAATTGACAATTTAGGTAAGTAATGATTTGTTACCAACGTCAAAGACATTTTTCATTATTTCTTTTTTGTACGCCAAAGGCATTTTTCGTGGAAAATAGCTATAATGGTGTCTGTGTTTTGTGCAGATACTTGCAGGCTTATTATTATAATCTGACATTTCTCACCATCAAGGTTATTGCATTAGTGGTGGAGATGCTAAATCAATCTCAAACTGAATGAAGCTCTTCAAATTATAATGAAATTGTATCACTATATCCAATGCATTTGAATGCCTAATAAAAATACCGTCCCAAAAAAATAGTCCACTTTGAGTTTTGAGTTTTATACTGTTTTTAGTATAAATTTGAAAACTCAATGTGGACTATTTTTTTTTGGATGGAGGGAGTATTACTTTTTGAGTTCTGATGCAGGGAGCTGTCCTGGAGTGCAAACCGTGTGAAGCACTGCATTTTATACCCGCTGGTTAGATGGCCAGAAGATTTGACATCTATGTGATCAGTTCTGAGCAACAATGAATGGTCTCTTTTCCAGACACACAGATTATTTAGCAGATTGAATTTTGTCAATGAAAGCCGATGGATGGTTAATTTACTACTACTTCAATCAGATGCCATGTTTTGAGCTTAAATTGTTGCATGTATTGAGTTGTTTTTCCAAGCAATAAAAGAACAATGCTGAATGCTGATGCATGAAGCTGTAGCCAAATGTTCTAATGATTCAAGAGATAAGCAACAATATAAAGCAAAGTTCCGCACTGAACTCCAAAAATGAATCCAGAATCGGAGACACCAGAAAACATGAGAACTCTAATAGGATTGCAAACAGAAAATAACTCTACAGTTCTACATTGCCCTTCTTGAAGGAGATACGTGTGTGAGCGTAATGAAGTTTCAGTGGGAGCTTGCCTTTTTTTTTCTTTTGGCTTTTATAGTAACCAGAGAGGAAAATGCACAATATCAGGATACAAAACAGGAATGAAGTGTTGTTCTGGTTCCTGTTTTGTCTTCTCGATTCTCAGTTGTTTCTCTTGCCTCCAGTTTCCTCTTAAACATCTTGAGACAGAAGTTCCATTAAAGAACCCTTTAGATTCTCCGGATGGATTTCCTTGCTGGAAGCCTTACAAGAAAGTTGGCAGAACAATGAAATGTCAAATGACTGAGATACTCAATGATTTTGCGAGTTTGACATTAAAACATAGACCAAAATACAAAATTAGAATTTCTACCTGAACTTTGAAAATGCTGCGGACCAGCCCATTCAAAGTTGTAACATTAGCATCAATCACCTGAAGTCCATAGGAATCCAGCGCCTGCATTAACCGTGAAAAACCACCATGCCTTTTTCTACTAATGATTTCTACTAAGAAGTCACTTGCATCAAGCTGGCTTACTGCAATTCCTTCCTGTGTGTAAAATAGACATTACAGAAGTGAGGAATTCCTAAAACTCTCAAATCAACTGTCAGGTAGTATAACGAAGAATAGTGACACTGAACAATGTTCAGGTCCTGACCTTTGCTTGATCCTCATAATCAGTGCATGAATCACGCTCGCAAGTAGGGCGATCTCCAGCTGCATTGAGTTTTGCATTCAACTTGGGGACTTCCTGCTCTGCCTCGTACTCATTGCACTCCTCTGTCAAAATTTTAAGTTCTTCTTTGTACATTTTCTCAGTCATTTGCAGCTCTTGGATGTAGTCATATGCATCCCCTAATGTTGCGGAAATATCCATCTAGTGGCAACATAAAAGACAATACATATAAAAAAAAAACAAGGAAATTGAATACACAATTCAATTGTCATTGACAAGGGGCACAAGCAGCAGAACCTTGGAAATATTGGGAACCAGTGAACGCAGCCTGAATATTCCAGTTTTTATCTTCTGCCTGCGTTTCCTCTCTGTAACGAGATTCTTCGATTTATAGTTTCCCTCATCTTTCCTCTTTTTAGATTTTGGACCCTCATTCCCAGCAACACCAGGACATCTTGGATTTCTCCTTGTTATTGAATTCAACTTTCTTGGATATGTTGCACTTGACTCTTCAGGTGAGGTCTGACAAGATGCAGGACCTGGACCTAAAGTAAGCAACTGGCAATCCTTCGAAATGTTGGAACAGGCAAAAGATCCTTCAAAGCTAGGATAAAATCCCAAATTGGAAACAGGAACCGGAAGCTGTAGTGTGGAGGTAGAATCAGCTTTAACCATAGTTTCTGGAAAGTTAGGAAAGCCTTCATCAAGAAACTGTTTGTAATGTGGTTCTCCAGCCATTGTTTCTTGTTTAACACAACCGAACAGAGCCAATATGAAGTTGATTATCTGATGATCAGCTGGAACCTGAAATATCACCATTATTATTATTATTACTATACGCAGATTAGAGATGAGAAAATCAATTCCATGCTCTAGAAATAAAATCTCTACCTTCTTGGTACTACAGAGTTCAACTAATCCACCTTCAACTGGTACCAATACTTGAGATTCAAGTCTGCAAAGAGGAATACAACAGGAAAAAGAAAGCCCAGTAAAGATTTCACTCTGTGAAAGGATGCTGATAATAATGATTAAAGTTTCATATGCTTCAATAATAGGAACCAATCTATCAATTTCTTCATGTATCACTATTGCCAGAGTTCATTGAATTCCAGTGTAAGCTTAAATCAAATTAAATGCAAGTCATTCACAAACTTTACACAGAAATTCATGAATCGGAAACAGTAGAAAGAACACATATATTCTGGAAGTTGGAACACCCCTTTCTTACCATCTTCATGAGAATCATGCCATAACAGCACGAAATTTCATTAATAGAGATCTCATATAGAAAGGCGGCCGAGAAATGGGTTTCAGCAAATCATCAACATGCAAGGGAAAAGGTACGGATTCATTGACTCACCCTTCAACTGAATTGGCGCCGCGGGCGTCTTCCACTAGCCACCTTGGTTGATTTGATAAGACAACCTCTCCGCGGATCCTGGTTCAAAATCCCACTGATTAAATCAGTTGTTCATCTGAAAAAGCTACTGAGAATGGAAAAAAAGGGGAACAGTTTTACCATACCCGGAATACAAAGGTAAAGAAGAAGGCAACTTGCAGAGCTTCTCACAAGCCTTGGTTCTTATAGGATGCTCAGCGTATTCATCTCTGCACCGAGAATTTAATGAATGATCAACACTCCCACTTTCCGTTTTTACATTAACAAACTCCTCATCATTTCCTCCACGACAACAGCAACCTCTCCATTGCATAAAACTGCCAACAAAATCAATAACCCTCAAGATCTTAACAAAAAAATTTGATCTCCAACGAAGAGAAAAACCAAATTTTAAAAGGGTATCTGCAATTTCCCTTTTAATACCAAGTTTTTTGTTTTTTACCTGGAAGGGTCAACACCAAATTGCCAAACGATGCAATAGTCCCACATACTGGACTGAACAAAGGGACGTAAACACTCCACTGCCCAGTCTGAAGCTGCCATGTCTCCTCACAGAGGCACAAACTTTTTGAATACTTGTTTGTAATTTTGTGGGCTTGCTCTGTTTTCTTCTGGTTTTCTCTCCCTTACCCTTTTTTGTTTGTAGCTCAGGACCTCAATAAATGCAACATCATAACCGAGTTTACCACTACACTGGTCCTCTATTATCTCTCTGACAAAATCTGTGTCAGAACTCAGAAAGAATCAAAATAACTTTTGGCTAAAGAAATAACGAATAGCCATGCGATTAATCCAACTGGAGACTAAGAGACAGTAGTCCATTTCTCTGATGTACAAAAAAAAAAAAAAAGTGAATCGACAAAATTGGCTGTAAGTTTATAACAGAAAAAATGGGGTGAAAAAGAATGGTTCAAAAAGCTCTCAAGAATGGTACTATAACTGCAAAAGGGTAATGCTGACTCCGTATTGATACCCACAATTGAGGCAAAGTTTTCCACTTTGGTTGTTGTTTTTGTGTCTGTTACAATTTTCGACGACGTTGCTGTTTGATTATTTTTCATGGTTTCTCATGTTGCTACTTTGGTGTACTAAATGATTTTCCTTAGGAAATGTACTAATTATTCTTTTTTACTCCTTTTTTGTCCGAAAAAAACACTCTAGTGAACCCCACTTAAATATGCGTAAAATCCCTTTACAATTCTTAATAGGAATCGAACATGGTCTATTACCAGGAAAGACAACAACCTAACCACTAGGCTGTAATTCAATTCCCTTTTTTTCGGATAGTTATATATAGCTTGTTTTTTTCGGTTTAACAAAGTGTGCACAGTACTATCAAAATAAGCAAATAAGGTATGGAATATTTTGCTGAGGGCAATTCATGTACTATTTGTCTCTTGATTGGGAGTTCAGTCAAGCTGAATTTGGTACTCTTTTGCATGTTTTGGTTTGCTGCATATGACTGTACTTGTGATTATAACTCCTCAAATATGATTGTTTCATGAAGATTTTCTTATGATAGTAGTCAACTTTTAGCTTGTAGGGGGAACCCGCGTTTTAGTCTGAAATTTTCATCCAACAGTCCCCATTCGGTCTATTTGTGTTTATTTCAAAACTTCAAACTTTTTTCTAAATTTCTGAATATGTGTAAGGGAAATAGAGGAAGGGAAAAAAAATGCAAGAAAAGAAGTAAAGATTTTGAATTAGAAGGGAGAAAAATGATTGGTATTAAGAGCATATTTAGATGACAATATACAAGTAACTTGAAAAAAAAATATCATTATCTTCTATAGTATATTATACTAAGAGAGAAACCAGAGAGAGAAAACAAAAAAGAATTCTAAAGGTGTCACATAGGATAAAATCCTATGTGTCATTTTTCTAATGGTTGAGTCAAAAAATATTTACAACAATTATGCTAATAGTCCTTCAAATTTTATGTAAATAAAGTTTTATCAAATATCATTTAAAACTATAGTTTAAAATAGGAAAATAAAAATTAATTAAATTTAATGATCGGGATTAATGAATATTAATGCACCAGAATTATTCCCTCCCCAAAAGAATCCCCAAAGTTACTACTGGACTCATTTAATTAATTTCTTAAAAAAAAAAACTCTCTTCCAATCATGTAAATCAATAGACTACAATTCAAAAAAAAAAAAATCCAATCATTCAACATTAATGTTATCTTTAAAATCTTCTCCAAAAAACATGACCCTGTATTTTTCTCTAATAAAAAAGAAAAAAAAGGTACAAAACTTGCCTTCAATTATTACTAAAAGGATGGGATTTAACTATAATTAAATGTTATCTTTTGAATTTCAAACCAATGCATTTATTTGTGTAATATCATATTTACCCAAATAAATATAATATTTTCTTAATAATATCTCAAAAGTTGTTATAAACTTTATCTTTATCACTGAAATTTTGGATAATCAATTATCATCAATCCCAATTTATCTCTATTTATTTCCACTTTTGGATAGTAAAATTTTGGATAGTAAAATATACTCCAAAACACCTACATTACTGATGGATCATAAATAAAAATAGTAAAATTCATTTTACACTTTTTATTTTTTTTAGATTTTTTATAATATATATAAATAAATCCTGCGCATCGCGCGGGTTTAATATCTAGTGGTGTATAAAATAAAATAAAGAAAATTGAGCGGGGGGAAGGGGGATTAAGTTTAGTATGCTTTTGTACATATCGATGAAACATATCTGCCAATTTAATATGGAAAGTTATACAATATTAAAAATTATATTTAAGATTCTAAATTGTTACTCCTTTCGTTCCAGAAAAATAGTCCAATTTAAAAAAGTATAATATGGAGTACAAATTAGATTACCTGATATTGTAAATTAAAAATTTAATATGAAAATTTGAATAAACTTTCATGATCATTTATCAATTTGATAATCTATTTTATGTTATACCGATCTCATAAGTCTAATTTTAAGATTTACATTTTTAAAATTGGACTATTTTTCTGGGACGAAACTAGTACAATTTATGTCTACACGATATTAATATATTGAGAGTAATTTTGTTAAATTAAGAGCAGATTTTATTCATATACTACTTATTAACTAGTAATAATATAAGCGCAATTTTTAACTACGAGAGAAAAATTGCGAATTTTGAGCTTCAAACTCTTCTCAAATACTTATATTCTCCCACCAGCGGCATTCCATCTCCTCTGTTTAGAATCGTTGCTTCCACCAATTTTGTCAACCAGTTTGAAATCATCAATATATATTGAGAAGTCCCACATTCCAATAAACGAAAGGAAAAGCTTCATACTTCTCTCTGAAATTAGGAATAATGTTTTATGAAATTTAAAATATAATGAGGAAATTCAAGATCACTCATACTGCCAGAATCCTACGTCTAATAATTTCATTTGTGATAAAAATCTACTTTCCATTTGAGGAAACTATGAGTATCTATGAGAAACGTTGGCTAATGGAAAGAAAGGCGCGCTCCGCATTTGTTGTTGCTGGGAAACGGCTGGCAGAAGTTCCAGTTCCGTAAGGCAAGAAATCGTGGTTGATACAGCATCTTCATTCCACGCCTTTATATACTCCAAATCAATTCATCTAAATGACAAACAAAGTCGTTCTTCAAAACAACGACTTCATTTTTAATTGACTAACATTCGAAATGACCAGCAGACCATAAAAAGTAAGGCTAAAACTCCGGCCCGCCGCCGCTCGTCTCCGACCGCCGTCACTTTCAATCTCATTCCCTTACTGGTTCAGTTCACTACTAGGATTTGACATAGTTCCTCGATGTTGAAAGTTATTCAATAGTGTTTATTGCTTCTTCCCTCAATCACCAAGCTCTATCCGGAAGCTAGACTGGATTTCTCGATTCGTCTTTTATCGAGTTCTCTTTATATTCTAGCATATAGCCGGAAGCTGTAACTCCGAGATGGTACGCTGTGCTCGCTTTCTTCATTTCACTATCTCCCCCTCCGTTGACTATGCAAGCAAAACTTCCAAAGAAAGCCCAAAAATGGCGATGATGGATTTAAAAGCCATCTCCAATCCCCTTTCACTTTGTCGGAATCAACTTCTTCATCGGAAATTAGCTTCCCACAAATCCAGCTATTGTGGCCGTGAAACTCGTCGACATCTTGCCCAGCCGGTACATGTTGCCAATTTGCAACGGGATATAAAAGCTCAATCCCATTCTTACGATGTGGTCATAGTTGGCGCCGGAATCATCGGGTTGACTATCGCCCGCCAATTCCTTCTCGGGTCGGATCTTTCAGTCGCCATCATTGATGCTGATGTTCCTTGCGCTGGTGCTACTGGTGCAGGTATCACCGTGTTTCTCCAATTATTATTGTAAAAGTTGTGACTACCAACTAATGAAAATAGCTTTACCAATATCTGAGCTCTCTGATCCTGTTCTGTGCTCTGATAAATTCATTGGACGAGTAGAAGCACTTTTCGTTGAGCATAATTTCTTTCCTTGTATGCGTCCTAGTTGATATGGATGAAGCATATTCAAGGTTTCATTGACCTCTTCATACGAGGCTCATTTGAATTTGGTCAATTCCATAGTTTCTGGCATGGTTGAGTCCTTCATTTTTGACTATTGGTAGTCTTGATCATATAATATGGGATTGTTTGTTTCTTTTAGAGGATTAACTATTTAAAATGGAGTAACGTACATACACTTTGATGCACTTTTAAAAACAAGAAGCCTCAAGTTCTAAGACTATTGTTATAGGAAAAAAAAACTACATGGCCTCCTTCACTGGATATAAAAATAAAGTCAAATGTCAAAGGACAATTTTAGGGATGAACCATGGTTAGATAAGCTGATTTTTATTGCAATCTATATTATGCAAGATATTTTCATTCTGATAGGTTGTAGGATATCTTCAGCTTCTCTTTGGTAATTGAGCCGATTATAGGCCAGGGATACATTTGGAGGATAAACAAGGAGCCTGGACATGAAAAATGGGAGCTTGCCTCAAGAAGCCATGAACTGTGGGTGAATTTGGCAGATAGCCTGCAACAACAAGGCATGGATCCTTTACAGATACTTGGATGGAAGAAAACTGGTAAGTTTCCTTCCCTCCTTCATCCACAGTGACTTAACTTGTAATGACTTAAGAAGTATGCATGCCATCATTCTTGTGTATTTTACAAGATTGCTCAGCTTATAAGAAACTTGTAAAGCTGATAAAATATGCATTGCTATGAGTTCTGGAACAGGAAGCTTATTAGTTGGAAAAACAGAAGAGGAATGTGCCATGTTAGAGAGTAGGGCAAAGCACCTTCGTGATGCTGGGCTTGGAGCACAGTTCTTGTCAAACCGTGAATTACAAATGAAAGAACCTGCACTAGTGCTTGAGGAGGGAGGAGCCGCAGTTTTCTTACCTGATGACTGCCAATTAGATGCTCACCGTGCCGTCGCCTCTATTGAGAAGGTTGCTTAAGTGGTTCAGTTTACAACAATTGATTACTGGTGCAGTTGTTTCCTTCACGTGTACATGTAGCTTCCAGGATTCTGAAATGCCGGTGATCTTTGGTTTGTAGGGAAACAGACAGTTTGCCCTTAATGGAAGATATGCTGAATTCTATCATGAGCCTGCCACTGGTTTACTGAGGTTTGGTGAAAACTGCCTCTTACTCAAGATTTTTCACAAGAGGATGTTTATTCTTTCTGAAGTGAAAAGGAGGAGTTAAATGATCTCTTTTCACACTGTTGTCTCTGTAATACTTATTCAGATCTGAGAGCAGTGGAGAGATTGATGCTGTGCAGACTTCTAAGAGTACCATCTACAGTAAGAAGGCTGTTATTTTGGCTGCTGGTTCTTGGAGTGGGTCGGTGATGCATGGCCTATTTAGAAATTCAAACATGGATATAGATGTCCCAGTAAAGCCTCGAAAGGTTAGAGTCTAATATGTGATGCTTTTAACAGTCCAGAAGTAGCTTCCTTCTTTTGTTTCCCTCCCTCTCCTTCCTTTCCATTTCTTTCTTTCCTTTTTTTTTTTTTTGCCCAAGTGGAGTATTATTCAGGGTTGAAGTGCTATCATTGATTCTATCCAGTGCCATTTCTGTCGCCATGCATTGTTGTCTTACTGAAATGGATAAATCTAAATAGAAAAACTAAATGACCAAAAATTACCCTCTGCTGTAGATTTCTTGTTTAGTCAAGAAGTAAAGAAATATGTCCCGCCTATAAACAAGTGAATATACAATTGGTTTGGTCGTTAATTGCAAAAAAAGGAAGCCTTTTAAGTTATGTTGCGAAGTCTAACTTCTTTGTATCTGTTGTCAGGGTCACCTACTGTTAATTGAGAATTTTGACTCCTTCAAACTGAATCATGCTCTTATGGAGGCTGGATATGTGAATCATCAGTCTGCGGCTCTGCAAGCTGCTGTATCTGGTGCAGAAACCCCCTATGATGCTGAGACTACATCTGTCTCAATGACTGCTACCATGGACTCATCTGGAAGATTAGTTCTTGGTAGCGTCTCATTTGTCACATTGTTTTTTACTTTCTGGAAATCTAATGTTTGGAAAATAAACGTATTTCCGTGTGTGATAAAACCACACATAAAGTTTCCATATTCAATATTTGGTAGATAAATGTATCTCATCTGTAGAATGGCCCTTGCAGGAAGCAGCCGCCAGCTTGTTGGGTTCAATACAGACGTAGATGAGTCAATCATTACTCGAATATGGGAGAGGGCAGCGGAGTTTTTTCCTGCATTAAGAGAAAAATCTCTGACTGAGTTAAAGAAAAATAGATCAGTTAGAGTAGGATTGAGACCTTACAGTAAGTACCAAAGAAAAGGATTAGGTCACTGCTATTAACCTAGTCTTTTTCTACTTGATGCCTTTTATTTTAATCCAACATCTTTCCTTGTAGTGCCTGATGGGAAGCCAGTGATTGGACCTGTTCCTGGATGGTCCAAGTTTTATGTTGCTGCCGGACATGAGGGTGAAGGACTGACTTTGGTACATTTCAAATTGTGCTATTACTAATCATTTTGGTTCATTCAGGTTCAGCTTCTCTTTAAGTTGTTACTATATGGGTATTCTAATCCTATGGACGCATGTTCATCAGGCTTTGGGAACTGCTGAAATGATAGTTGATATGGTATTGGGCAATCCTACCAAAGTTGATCCTGAACCCTATACTGTTCACCGGTGTAGTTCATAATAAGCGAGTTCATGTGATCCTCTTAATACTGTTTGTATCACCAGATTTGGAAATGTTAGCTTATGTGAACAGGTTTGGCTCCAAAACATCAATTGCTGTCTTTTGTTTTCCGTTATGATGTCCCTTTGTGGTTTTCAGAAGCTATGAAAGACTCCCTAAATTTCTTGCAGATATCATTGTGACGGGGAAGTGTAGATTATCTTTGACAGGAGCAATCAATAATCAGGATGGGGAATCCATCAGATTTTTATGTTATGATCTTGAGTATGTTGGGAATGTTGTTGTACCTTGTTAGCAAACCATGAGCTGTACAACCTTTTTCTATCATTTTTCCGAACATTTGTTAATTTTACCGTGTGTTGTTGAGGAACTACCAACATTTCACAACTAAGACTACAAAATCCTACAAAGATTAAAGAACAGACTATAAATCAGAATGCAATTTTGATACTCCCTCGTCCCATAATTATTATCCAGTTTGAGTTTTTATTTTTAGTTCAAATTGTATTAAAAGTGAAATCTCAAACTGGACAATAATTTTGGGACAGAAGGATTTCTTTCAGATGAAAAAACTTCTTAAAGTTTTGTTGTCTTTATGGCGCTCAATTTCATTGAAGAACTTAGCATAAATCCCTCAACCTCGCGTCTGAAATAGAAAGGAAATTTCTTTTCCAACTTTGGGCACCAGTTTTGAAAATTTCAAAGTAAGTGAACCAAAAAGTTAAGAAATTGAAAGTAGAGGCACGCAATTCGAAATTGAGCAACCAATGTGGCTGACCGAAACGGCATCGTAGCGAGAAACTTCGACAAGGTAAAATCTCCTTGCCTCGAACCCTCGAAAGTTTCTCAGTAGGCCGGAAAGATGGCGATTGCAACTCTGCAGAGACTGGCATCTCAAATCTCCAAAACCCCCACTTTATCCCTTTCTTCCAGAATCGTAATCTACCGCTCCTCCGCCACCTCCACCTCCACCGCGTCATCCAGCGCAAAGGTGGCCGATCGCATCGTCAAGCTTTCCGCGATCGATCCCGATGGCTTGAAGCGCGATATCATTGGTCTATCTGGCCATACTCTTCTCAAGGCGTTGACTAACCACGGATTGATCGACCCGGCTTCCCACAGGCTCGAGGAGATCGAAGCCTGCTCGGCTGAGTGCGAGGTCCACATCGCTCAGGAATGGCTGGACAAGCTTCCCCCTCCGACCTATGACGAGCAGTATGTCCTTCAGAGGAATTCTAGGAATAGAGTTTTGAACAAGCATTCCAGGCTTGGGTGCCAGGTGGTCCTTACTCCTGAGCTTCAGGGAATGGTCGTTGCCGTGCCGGAGCCAAAGGCTTGGGACATTCCGTAAGGTTGTTTATGTGGTACATTCATGATTTACCTACAGAGAGAAAACGTTCTGTAAGGTCCACCTTTGGAATGAAATCCTATGACTCATTTATGTTTCGTTATTGTAATAATAATGTTTATTCTCAATTGGATCCTTAGAAGTTGAGATTTTGGTATGATGTTATGTGGCACGTTATTTACAAGTTTCATTCAATTTGATGCTTTGTGGACTAATTGAAGTTAATTTCTTGGATTATTAGCTCTGAGAATTTCTCGTGATTCTTTAGGTTCCTATTTGTTGCCTTCCAGGCTAATTTTGATTGACTACTTGGATGAATTAGATAACCTAACCATGTTTTCCCCCTAAATGAAAGCATCATGTTTCCAACTAAATGTGTCAATAGTAAGGTTTCTGTAGGACAGACAGGTTGTGGAAGAAAATATCCAAACTTTCACGTGCGTTTTTATTCCTGTTTTAAATGAGCTTTTGAAGCTTTTAGCTTTCGTTGTAAGTGTATATTAGGGTTCAGAAGAGTATCATATTGCAATGCATTTTGAGCTGCCCACTTTAGGAGTGACGGAATCATAGTTTCTTCACTGCAGTTGTATATGTTGCTCATTTTAGACGTTTAAATCTCAAGAACATTCAAGATGTTAAGTTGTTCATTCTTGTTTAGTTGAGGGAACTTAGTGGTGAATTCTGCCAATGAAATTTACTGTAGCTATGCTTCTTTTTGGTCATTATGCTTGTCAGTAAATAGGTGGGCATTAGTGTGGCTTTGATTCACTTTCAGTTGAACCGTGTTTTTTGGAGAAGGAGAAGTAGAAAGGTTTCTTGACTATGTTTCGTACATATATTTAACAGAACGATGGTAATGTATGCAATGTGAGAGACAGGTTGCTATGCATCAGATTTGAGGTGTGAGTGGCGGGGGACAAGAGAGTGTATTATATTTGTTAACCCTGATGATATCGAACCTTTATTGTCCGTAAGAGAGCTTTTCTCATTTAGAGCGGGTGAATGGAGAACATATGTATAGCCCTAGTCTTGGAACCTTATTGTATATTCTGAAGATCCTAGTGAAGGGCAGCAGATGCGTACTATATAGCAAAATGAGTGAAATCTGATCTGTCTGCTTCTTTTTGCCTCTGGCTCTTCTTTGTAGCCCTTTGGTGATATATTTTGTCTTGGCTATGGTAAAATGTGTACTGAACTGTTGCAGTCTGGCTACTGAACCTTATGTTGTCAGTGAAGTTGAGGATGATGTTGAGGATTGGCATACCCATATCTTTAACATGAATGAGGACTAGAAACCTCCGGTACTCCTTCTATGTCCTGGTATGATAACATTCTCTCCTTACTTCAGGCATCCTGCTCAACAAATATCTGCCTTCGTCTGTCCTTAGAAGTTAGAAGTCTGATGGAAGTCTCATAGCCGTGTTTTGGGGTTGAAAATGTAGACAAGTGAGTTAGGTCAACTTGCTGCACGTTTAGTTACAGTCTCTAGGGTCGATAAGATTTTAAGAAGCACCCCATTCATGGGGTTTTTACAAAGATGGTTGTACCGTAACGGATGCCTCCCATTCTACCTTTAATCATATGGGAGTCCTGTGGCTGTTACGTGTCTTCAACCTCATTTGTATCAGGAGATTAAAGATGGTTCAATACTGCAGCTACAAGAACCAAAGAATTGTAATATTGTTGAGTGCTGATGGAGATAAGTTTGCATTTCGGTTAGGCCCTTTTCTTCATTTAGTGTTATGAGAAAATCATGAATGTTTCCATCAAGGACCTCAGTTGCAGCTCGAAGCCAAATCCAAGGTGTCACCTGTCACGTAGCATTATCTTTCTGCTGACTGCTAATTACAGACTAGAAACCGTGAGAATGTTCGGATAGACCACCAGGTTTTCCTTTTAAATCAGCATAACAATTTTACTCCATTTGATCCTGCTTATTGTTGAAATTCAATCTTTGTTGAAGATTTTAAAACCAAAATCAAGTACATATGCAATATGCTGCCATGCATAAGGCAAATGGACAATAAGGCTAAATTTTTAGTTTAGGCAAAACTAAGATTAAAATTTAAATCTTTCAAGCTTTTTCCTTTCATATTGTTTACCTCCGGAAAATTAATCCGCTCATTAGGTCGTAGACAATAGGGCTTTTAACTTTTTTTTTGGACGAAAGTTGTGTTTTCAGTCCAAGATCAAAAGGGTTTAGTACATCACTCATTTACATTTCAACATTCCATCAAAGGAATACATATATGCAAGAATCTTGTCCTAATGTGGAATACAAATAGGCAAAAGATGCAAGGTGATCCATCAAACAATTCCTCATGGTGTCTTTCAATAGAGCTTTAACTTTGATTTACGCAATTACCGCAGTTTTTTTCGTAAATCAAAGCAGGTAGCTTAAAATGAGGCTGAAAATGAATTGGGCCCTATTAGGTTCGGATCAGTGAGCCCAATAAGGAATCACCTAGTTGATGGAAACAAGAAGCCCATTCTCCCCAAAAAACCCTAATTTCCGCCGTTGTTCTCCTCCTCGTTTCCTCTTTTATAGTTCAGGCAACTCAGCAGAGAGACTCCAGCTCCTGCCTCATCTTTTCTTCCTTCCGTGTCTCTTTGAACTGAATATCAGACGGTGGGAATCATCTCCGGTATCTCTGTTCTGTGTGTTTCTCTCTTTTTTTTGCGCGCGTGTATGTGTGTGTGTGTGTGTGAATTATCTCAAAATTTCTCTCCTATGATTTACTCGGAGAAAGCAAGTCAGCTTCTTGACTGGATTGAATTTCTACAATCCAGGCAATTATTATACAAATAAACTTGCGATAGTGAATTCCAGTATCACTCGCCTGGATTTGATCATTAACCTGATATTTCAGGCCCTTATAATACTGGTACATTCCTTATTTTGTTTGTCTTTCTTCTTGGCTTGGCTTGTTTATCTCGACCAGGAAGAGATTAAATTCGAGATTGTCAGGCTGTATGGTTTAATTTTGTTGTGAGAAGTTGATCGGCAAACGCACTCTGTCCCTAACCCTAATATGAATGGTTTGAGGCAATTTCTTCGTTTGCCAAATTAATGTTTTTTGTTTCCAATTTTACTCGTCCATTAGATCCTAATCTGCTATGATCTAATTGGCCACATGGTTGGACTACATTTTTGTCTATGCCCATTACAATTTCCAGAGATTTGATTGAACCCTAGAACCCAAAAAAGGAAATGAATCAAACAATCAATTGTTCGTAGTAATAAGCCATGGACTTGTCTGATTCTAATCGTCTACACCAATGGATGCAATCCTGATTCAGCAAAGGATGTGTAAGAAAGCTAATTTTTGGCCAATAACTACTGCGATACAATCGTTTTGGGATGATCACAAACTGTCTTAACGGATTTGACTGGGTCTGCAAAGCCAGAATGATTCAGCAATACACTGACTCAGCAAAGCCACAATTGAATAACTCAATTATTTAACTACTTTATAGTAGTGAATCGGCACTCTGCATTCTGCAATATACAAAGAATACTGTGATATGCAACAAAACAATGAAACGCGTAAACACTATGGGAGTAAGAAACTGTCCAAAAGACCCAAGTATTATTGTTTATACATTCTCATGGTGGTCTTCATCACTTCCATTCCGTCATCCAAGCAACATGTTTTGGCCTTTTTTGTTACAGAGGGAAAATGCATATATCTTACTATATTAGAAACAAAAACCACACTTAAAGAAAGCACCATCATTTGCCATGTGGCATTTTCACATCATATTTTTAAAATAAATTTTTATTTTCACATCTCTTAGAGTTAAAAGGCAAATGCCGTCCAAATTCACTTCTACCTCCTATTTTCGCCAAAAAAAATCACGAGTTCATAAAAAATTCAAATCCTCATCTCCATGTTCACGAAAATCGATATGGAGGTATGTGGTGAAATATACTCCTTTCCTATTAGCATGTTTAATATTTTCATTAATGATGATCAACTACATCCTAATCGGATAAAATTTCAACTTTAAAAAATATTCTCTTTACCCCTCTATATAAACACAAAAGAAAAAAAAATTCTTATTGATCTTGCTTCGGCCGTTGTGATGGTGGCATTACAGGTATTAAAATTTAAATGATTTTATTTCCACAGATCATTGGTTTGACTTTTATTATTTTTTATTTTTTCCGTTCAGAAATAGTGTTATTACTATTATTTTTATGCGTCCATCCGTTACAGCTACCGTAGCCGTTGTCAGGTATGTGATTTCTTATTTGGTTAGTTAGCTTAGAATTTTTGTATGATTTTAGTTATATTTGGATTGAATTGATTAATTGGGTTTTTATTACAAAGTGTGGTTTTTTAAATTTCTTTTTTATGTTTCATTCAATTAGAGTGGTTTTCTTTTTTTAATTATGGAGTCTCTTGTTTTTTTTAGTATATGGCCAGTTATAAAGTGTATTTTTTCTTTGTTTAATTACTTTTGATTTTGTTTCATACTCCCAGTTGACCAATTGTTGTTATTATTAATATTATTATTATTATTATTATTATTATTATTATTATTATTATTATTTTATTTGCAAATGAAGCGCGTTTTTTTTTGTGTCCGGGGTTTCAAGAATATACTTTTTTGGATTTGGTTTTTGGACTTTTTTTTAGTTTCGCGTCATATAAATAGTTCAGGTCGCCTCTTCTAACTAATTTATGAGGAAGCCTTTTATAAATTTGAGGTGGAGAGAGAAGGAATGATGTTTCTACACTTATTTGTATTTTTATACATCATTTTTACCTACAGAAAAAAAAATCTCAAATTTTAATGGGCTATCTTTTACTTTCCTTTTTTTTTTATTTGCCATGGTGAGGTGAGTTCTTTTTTGCTATTTCTTGAAACCTATGCAAATTTACATTATTTTCATTCTCATATTTGTGATCAACCAGTTTCAACAATTAACCAGTTTAAAAATCATATTTTTGATATTTTACTACCTATAAACTTTTGGAAGAAACAGTTCCAACAATTAATCGTATACCCGTTGGAAGAAGCTAACTACAAAGCTATTATAAATCTCAAAAACTAAGTATAGATTTGGTACTACCAATGGAGAACATCATTAAATTATCTTACTAATATTTAAACTTATTAGGATGTTTTTATATTTTGTCTAGCATTTACTTCAAGACATATATTTGATCAAGTTTATTTATATTTAAGAAGTAACACTTATAAAACATTTCTAAAATCTTCAAACATTTCTAAAATGTACCGGGCCAAATATAATTTATTTTTATGCCAAATACAAACATCACACTTATAAAACATTTCTAAATTCTTCAAATATTTCTAAAATATATCGGGTCATATACAAAATATTTTTTTTCCAAATATAAACATTTCTAAGATATACAGATATAATGGGCCAGGGTCACGCACCAGACATCACTAGTAACCTATAGAAACAAATCATCTCTAACTGCCTTTTACTTGGTAGTACTGCATAAGATTCATTCTGTTGGACTACTTGTTCCTGGAGTATCAATGCTACTTGTAATTGACCATATCAAACTTACATCATGCGGGTTTTATATATTCTTGGCTAAGTCGTTGGGTGTCAATTTTCAAGGATCTCCCAATATTCTAAACAGTCTTTAACTCGAGAGCTCTCCAAGTGCCAGCTCCTCCACAAGTCCAACATTCTGTTACACATAATAAAATCCTTAAAATGCTGTCTTTCTGTTAGAATTCGTCAATGATAATGTGCCAACATTGCAGTTGTTGTTTTTTTTTTAAGCAAGTTGTCCATATCCCAGTTTCTGGCCATTGATACCCGAAGTTTGTGGATATCCTCAATCTCATAATATCCACTTTTTCCCCTTTTACCTCTTTCCCCCCTTCATTTTGACACCATCCTTGATCTTACTATATATCCTTCTTTATCCCTCCTTCCTTGCCAACCATTTTGCCCAACATTCTCGATTCCCCTGTTGTCACCATCTTCAATCTCCCAATCTTGCTTCTTTCTGGGCTCTTTTTTTCCCTCTTTAACTTACTTTCACGGCTCCTGGAAAAACTCTTTGTTCCTTTTTTGCCAACTAATTAATTTCAATGCAATATAAAAGCCTTATATAAATACAGTGCTGTGTACTTTGTTGTCAATTAATTCTAAGATAGCGCATTTGCTGATTTTCCACCCGGGTAGTTTTAAGTTATTAACAGTTTGATTCCACATTTCTCGACTGTTACAACAACAACAACAACAACAACAACAAAATTTCAATGGATCCATCAGAGCTGCGACGGGTTTTCCAAATGTTCGACCGGAACGGAGACGGGAAAATCACAAAGAAAGAGCTCCACGACTCGTTACAGAACCTAGGAATATACATCCCGGAGAAGGAACTGGTTCAGATGATCGACAAGATCGACGCGAACCGCGACGGGTACGTCGACATAGACGAGTTCGGGACGCTGTACCAAACGATCATGGACGAAAGGGACGAGGAAGAAGACATGAGGGAAGCTTTCAACGTGTTTGATCAGAACGGAGACGGGTTCATCACGGTGGAGGAATTGCGGTCGGTTTTGTCGTCTTTAGGGTTGAAACAAGGGAGAACGATCGAGGATTGCCAGTTGATGATCAAGAAAGTCGATAAAGATGGTGATGGGATGGTGAATTACAAGGAATTCCGGCAGATGATGAAAGGCGGTGGATTTGCCGCCTTGAGTCCTAGCTGACCCTACATTTTTTAACGTAAGAGGTGTTTCTTTGGTTTTTTTATCCCATCAAATTAAAGTTTTAGAGATGGGGATTTCATGGAGGGAGGTAGTTTTTTTTCCATGTAAATTGTTAAAAGAGGTCTTCAAATGGTTTATGCTATAATTGCATATAGATGTCTCCAAGAGCTAGATCCATAGGGTTGGAAGATTGTGTTTGTGGATTTGATTCATGTCAAAGAAAGAAAATGAAGAATCATTTGCTTGTGACTAATTGATCTTCTTTTTGATTGCTTCTTCCCCTTCTTGGTTTTTATTTTTTTTAATAGTTTGATTAAATGGTAATGAATGCCCTAATTTGAAGGTTTGTAAGGTAGCGTGTACATATATTCAAACATTCACAAATGTTACCAGAGTAAATTATTTTCGACGACAGGCACAAACAGAAATCAGTTTGTAATTTGCACTAAAAAATGGATCAGTTTTGAAAGATTAATTTCATTTTCAAAATGTAGCTCATAATTAATAAATTTACTCGTTTTCAAAATGTGTAGCATAAATTCATAACCATTAAGAAAAGGTGATATATTCACATTGATGTATGATTAGCACGACTCCCCTCTTTTCTATAAGAGAAAGAAAATTAAAGGAAAGATGAAGGAACAAGTAGATTGGGGTGTCCGAAAGCTATCATACCCTCCAGCGGAAGTCATGAAATAGCTACGCCACGAAGTAATAGGGGTATCATACCCTAGGAATGTAGTATTGTAATCAGGCGCTTGTTTGCCTCCTTTAATGCAAAAAAAAAAAAAAAAAAAAATTAAAGGAAAGAAAGAAAGAAAGCGTTTCTTCACCAAATAAAAAAAGGCTCTTTTGAGCCGGCCCACGTTTTAAGAACCCATCATCCATAGAGAGGCCCAACGAGCCTTTACTTCATGACTCTGCTCGGGCCCGAAAAACCTCTTCCTCCTCGAAGAAAAATCCCAGAACTTGTCAGTCATGTTCTGCTTCGGTTGTTCTGTAGTTTCCCGGGAGGATGCTCATGATTCGGAGTTTAATAACTTCCGCTTCGATTACTCAGCGCAGAGCACAAATTGGGCAGATTTTGTCTCATCATTTCATCTTCTTTCCATATCTGTACCACCCCATTCTCCATAAGCCCAGGTAGAAAACTTAAATAATCTACCCTTCTCTTAATTGTTTTCTTTTACTCGCGATTAATGATGTATTGATTGATTACTTTGTTTGGTTTCTGTTGTTAAATCTCTTTTATGGCTTAGTCTGCGTGATGGGTTTTGCAAATTTTCTGGAACGGATCATTTTTATGGGATGAAAAGATGGAGTCTTGGGGGCATTTCATGGATACATTCCGGTAGGGTTTTATGGACTGCTGAAACGGAAGCGGAGAAAATTGGGAACCCGATTACCGATGCTGATGATGGTTCTGGTGAGGTTAAGAAAAAGAGGAAGAAACTCAAGGGTAAGAGGGCTGTTGTGAGGTGGTTAAAGTTCTTCAGGTGGAAGAAGAAGAGAGACTATCAGAGAATGACGGCTGAAGAGAAAATCCTGTTCAAACTCAAGAAGGTAAACAGATCTTTGATTGATTTCTTTGTATACTCAAATTTGCTTCCAAGATGATACGTTCTGTTTTTTTTTTTTTTTTCCATTGTTGGTTTGTCCCTCTTGATGTGGTTATAATGTGCAAATTTTGAGTGAACTTGGACTTCAAATTGTGAAAGAATTCACTAAGAAAATTATATAAATGTAGTTATCCTTTTCATTAAACTTATCGTGAACTGGCCTTTTTCGTGGTTCACCGAAGACCAATATTGTGTAATTAAGCCATTCTCCACCAATTTTTTTAGGCTCGGAGGAAAGAGGAGAGGCTAATGGAAGCTCTTAAGAAAATTGAACCTAAGGAGACTTCTGAAACTACTCACGATCCTGAGATATTGACTCCAGAAGAACATTTTTACTTCCTGAAGATGGGGCAGAAATGTAAAAATTATGTTCCTGTTGGAAGACGAGGTGTCTACCAAGGTGTGATCTTAAATATGCACCTGCATTGGAAAAAGCATCAAACTTTGAAGGTAGTGGTGAAGACATTCACCCCCGAAGAGGTCAAGGAAATTGCTGCTGAGCTAGCACGATTAAGTGGTGGCATTGTGCTTCAGATTGATGATGACGATACAATTATTATGTACCGAGGGAAAAATTACTCTCAGCCGCCGACTGAGATAATGTCTCCAAGGGTCACTCTTCCCAGAAAGAAGGTGTGCTTCTCTCCTTCTCTTCTTCTTCTTTTTTTTTTTTTTTTGTGTAAATACAACCGTAACCAATTTTTAGTCTTGTTATGACTAGCTGCCAGTCGATCACTTAGGTTTCTGTTTTAGTCTGACGTTCATTGAATCTTTCAATGCAGGCTTTGGATAAATCGAAGTACCGAGATGCCTTACGCGCTGTTAGGCGATTTATTCCTAGGCTTGAGCAGGAACTTGAACTGCTTCAAGCACAAGCTGAAACTAAGATTGCCGCTTCTAGAGACAATCAATCAACAACTGCTGCAACTGACCACTCTGTTTCCCCTTCCACCACTCAATTTGAGGGGTCTGATCGGTTGAAAGAAATAATTGCGAAGACAAATGACTTAGATGAGGCTGATGACACTCTGACAGATACTGGGATTGACTCAGATTCTGATTCTTTATCAGATATATTTGAGAGTGAATCGGACTCAGAAGATGAGAAAAAGGTGGAACGGCATCTTTATTTGGATGCAATTGACAAGTTTTCCTCACAAAGAAGTAATGAGACAGACAATTTCGAAGAGCATCTGCGCCAAATATCGGCTGATTCAAGGAGACATAAATTATCAGGTGAAAGTGTAGATGTACCAGATTTGGATGAGGTGGATAAGATGATTATACAAGCTGCATCACTTCTAAAGAAGAAGAGGAGATAATTATGACTAGACTGAGTTCTGATGCCAACTAGATGAAGGAATGTACAAGCACTTTCATTTCATGAAATCCCTTGGAAGTGCTAATATAAATCCAATTCCAGGCTCTCAGTATTTTATCTATTGGACTATTGAGTTGTGACTCTTGTTGACAAGGGAAGTAAACCAATTCACATTTTTGTTCAAGGTTGGTTTGGTGGAAGCATGCAGTTTACTTTGACCTCCTGATTGCAATTTATGACTTCCTTCTTCCGAGATTATGGAAGTGTTATTCCCTTTCACTGGAGATGAAGATGATATGAGTCAAAAGTTTTTCCAGATCTTTGCATACTCAGAAAGACAGACAAGTTGATTAACAGAGAGACTTGGGATTTCTTCATGGGGCTGCCCCTCTCTGTGCTGCCACTGCCCATGATTCTGATTTTCACAACTTAAGCAAACAAACTGCCGCGGAGGATGGAGAGTGATGGACATGTCTATTTCCTTGAAAATCCTATTTGTGGACAAGCAGTAAACTGTCAGGGATTGGCTGAGAAACAAAATTCCTCTTCTCACCCTTAACATGAGAAGTGGTTTGGATGCAACTTGTCGAAGATCATCGTCATTGGCAAATGCTATCATGGTGGAATTCAGAACTTGGGTGTATAATCTAGACATCACTGCTGCCTGTTGGTGCTAACTTTAAGTTACTGCATTTCTCCAGTGTTCTTGAAATTAAAATTCCAGGGGCCAGCGGGAATGTTTATTACCATGAGCCATTCCAATATGTGTTGGGAGTAATAAAACAGACTGGGGGAGAGTGAAAATTCTGAGTTCTGAAAAAGCACAGCTTAATCATCTCCGGCAACCATCAAGAGACAAATGTGATGTCAAACACTGGAAATGAGCAAAATAATGACAAAGTAATTTGCACTCCTTGTTACTATAAACTTTTCCACCTCCTTTTTTCCTTTTTTTTTTCCCCCCTTCGATAATCAACATTTCATCTTAATAAAAGAGATAACAAAATTACAACATTGTAGCCAACGCTTTGCCATCCTATAAAGTATAAACATTTTCCATTCTACTCACTTTCACAACATTACTACCAGGAACTGAGCAGTAAAATTATTATAAGACTAAATCTTCCCTACGCTACTAATATGATTGGGTGGGGGGTGGGGAATCCTTGCATATTTCTCTTTTTTTTTTTTTTTCTAAACTACCCAATACAACCTGAAAAGAGAATGTAAATAATTGTACTTTTTTTTTGGTTCCGTACAGTTTGATATCAGGATCAACCAACTGGATAACCAATCAGACTTTTCACTTCATAATTGTATTTTTGTGGGACAGAGAAAGTACTATGAAAACTACGGACATAGTCAATCTGCTGGAGGGGGGCGAAAACATCAGTTATCCGCTCAACTATTTCTTTAATACTCCTTGACAAGTGTGATCAGGTTGAGTTTCAACAGCATTCGAAACTGTTCTTCTTGGTAAAACTATACATTGACGTTTACTTTGCTGCATTATTGTACAGTTCAAGTACTAGCTCTTGAATCCTCTGATTTTCACCCCGAACGAAGTAAATGAATTCATGTAATTGCAATGCATATGCTAAACCTTCTTCGGCCTTAACCATTCTAGAATGAACGAATTCGCCTTCTCCTAAGATGATGATTAATTTTGCAGTGTGGATAAACCAGAGCTCGTGGGGTTTCCCCCACAATTTTTTTTTATTTGGAAGTGAGAGTGATGCTGAATTTGTGAGGATAGCGGAGGAGGCAGAAGAAGGAAACGCGAGGAAGAAGACAATCTGAGCTTTTATTATTTTGGGGAAAATAATTTTGTTTTATTTTTTTTTTTTAAAAAGGATCAAAAGGAGGTAGTTTTAGCCGTTACGGGTTTTTTTTTTTGGGTGAACCTCAAAACAAGTAATCAACCTTTAATATATTTCCACTCTAGGTCATCAATTAAATTTATTTGTAACACAAGTTACCTTACTAAAGTTTTAATCCATTTCAGATTATTCTATTAATTTTGGCCGTTAAATAGTGACGAAAATCCATTTTTCACATGTTTTTGGGTTTAGGGGTATTTTTGTCATTTTTTTATTTTTTACTTTTTAATCTTTTAATTTTTTTTTTTTTTACAATTCTTCTTCTTATACTTCCTAACTTGTATATACTGGTAGTATAATTCTAAATTTTAAAAATTTATTTTCCTTTTGTATTTTAACTTCTAGATTATATAATTTTTTTAAAAAAAATTTAAGAAATGAAGAAGAAAAATTCAAGTTAAAATAAACATGAAAATTAATAATATACCATTTTAAACAAAAAGAAAAACTAAAAGAATTAGCTAAGACAAGTTGTTTCTTCTAGGTTATTTAATTTTTTTCAACTCGATTGAATTATTTAATTATTAATTTTCACGTTTCTTATTCTTTTTTTTTTATAATCTAGAAGTTAAGATACAAATGATAAAAAAATCCATTTTTGAAAATTAATTTGTCATTTGTATATTAACTAGTAGATTATTAAAAAAAAGGAATAAGAAACGTGAAAATTAATAATTAAATAATTCAATGGAGTTGAAAAAAATTAAATAACCTAGAAGAAACAACTTGTCTTAGCTAATTATTTTAGTTTTTCTTTATTTTTAAATGGTAAATTATTTATTTTCATGTTTACTTTAACTCGAATTTTTTTTCTTCATTTCTAAATTGTTTTTTAAAAAATTTTATAATCTAGACGTTAAAATACAAAAGAAAAATAAATTTTTAAAATTTAGAATTATACTACCAGTATATACAAATTAGGAAGTATAAGAAGAAAAATTTAAAAAAATAAAAAAGTAAAAAAATAAAAAAATGACAAAAATACCCTGAACCCAAAAACATGTGAAAAATGGATTTTCGTCACTATATAACGGCCAAAATTAACAGAATAATCTGAAATGGATTAAAACTTTAGTAAAGTAACTTATGTTACAAATAAATTTAATTGATGACATAGAGTGGAAATATATTAAAGATTGATGACTTGTTTTGAGGTTCACTCTTTTTAAAAAAAATAAAATAAAAAGGGGGTAGAAAATAAGATTTGTGTACAATGGTGATTTTAATCTCACTTAACTCGTGGCACATCAAAACCTCCCCACGTTTAAATTTAAAATTTCCAAAACAATATATATAAATTTGCTCTCAATATATCAATACCCATTTTTATTAGGAAATAAATTTTCCGAATTCTTCTGGGTGTAGGAAATAAAATTTCCACATACAAGTGTGTATAACTATGTAATATTATGTATATGTATGTACGTGTAGCACTAGAGATTTGTTGGGGGGATAAACAGGAGTTCGTATCCGCAATGCAGAAAATAGAGAGAGATAATTTAGGGCAAAAGCCTATTCCGGACGACCTACTCTTGGATATTCTGGTATGTCTTCCAGCGAAATCCCTAATGCGATTCAAAATTGTGTGTAAATCGTGGCATGCTCTGATTCGTGATCCCCGTTTCGCTGAATCCCATCATGCCGTCTCTCGGACCCGCAGGCCGGATTCCTCACACGTTCTGCTTTATGTCACCACCGAAAATGCACCGGCACTTCGCCGATGGATGAGTATCTTTCCGGTTCAACCAAGATGGGGTATCTTCCCGGTAAAACTTGATGATGGGATTTTGTCCAATCATCTTCCCGTACACATGTTTGATGGTGCATCAGCATATGATGAAAATAAATGGTTTCATCGCGCAAAGTTTATCAGTGCGACAAATATCGTCAACGGCCTGATCTGTCTATGGGTGGAGAAAGAATATCAATTTGAATTGCTCAATCTCACGACTAAGGAAAAGGTGCCTCTCCCTAGATCAGAACTTTGGCTTCATTCCCGCAATCCATGCAATCCCGCACATTATTTGGGGTTTGATCCAATCAAAAAACAATATAAAGTACTAATCCGTTTTGGAGAGGGTGAATATTTCATCATCACTTTTAGCGGTGATAAGCGCATGTCTTGGAGGAAGGTTGATGGTTTACCGCAGCTAGGTATCTATAGAAGAAGAGAGAACACATGCGTGGATGGTGCAATATATTGGCATACATATTCACATGTTTGTGAGCTTCCTAATTGTGAGGGTTGGGAGGAGAAGAATGTGCAGTATTTTGAGGTTGGACAGGAGAAATTTAACGTACTTCCAGTTCATGATCACGTAGGTAATGAACCGGTTGATTCTGTGTTCCAAACAGAAGTAGGTGGCAAATTCACCTTGGCATTCTTAAACAGATCCCACAGTCATGGTACTACTGATCAAATCACATTGTGGAGATTAATTAATAGACGCGACCAGGATTGGGTTAGATCCAGAATCGAGCTACCGAGTTGGTTGCTTGTTGGCCGCCGATACCTTAGCTTCTCTGGCAGCACAAATACAGGTGATATGCTCGTTAAAATATCAAATCTTTATGCTTGTGATACTTTGATCTTTTGTGATTTGGAAGAGGACAAAAAGCATGCAACTCTTAAGCTGATGTCTACGGATAAGTTTTCTGATTGGATACCCACTCCAATGCCCACTTATGCTGCCTTTAGGCATCATGTAGAAAACATTCTTCCTTTGAATCTTTTAAACGACATGAGAAAAGGCTAGACGAGCCATGCATTCAGACAAGTAAACTTTATAGCGGAGTATCACGCATCGAATTCAATTGGTTATCAACTTCTTTCTGATCTTCCCTTCCCGAAGGTGTGAGATGCATGGTGCAATTGGTATTTTGCATAAATGAAGTATAGCAGTTTTATTTTTATTTTTAGACGCTATCAAGCCAATTTCTTGTCTATTTTATTTCCTTTTTATACATCAATTGTTCTCTGGGTTTCAGTTCAATGATTAGCATTCGAGGTGTCAACCTCGCTGCTCTGCTATAGCTTTAGGCTTTCCATCGTAAAATGAAAGAGTCTGGGTTCTGAGGATTGTGGACTGGGGAAGAACATTTGTGTTGATTTCCAAAAGAACAATGTTTGCCTTGATTATTTAATTTGAATTGGATTTATTACGAAATTAACAGTTTTAAATTTTCTACAGATTCACACGATTGAAATTCGACTATTACTAATGCGCGACCAGTACTTCTTCAATTCATTTTAGTGTATAGTTTTTGAACAGATCTGTTACAATTAATATTAGTTAAATTATTTTTTTGAACCCTAATGGTTGACGAGAAATTATAGAAAAATTTTTATTTTACTAAGTTCTTCAGAGAAAGTACCACCATTTGCCATGTGGCATTTTCACATCATATTTTTAAAATAAATTTTTATTTCCACATCTCCTAAATTTAAAAGGCAAATGTAGTCTAAATTCACTTCCACCTCCTATTCCTGTCAAAAAAAAAATAAAAATCACGGATTCATAAAAACCTCAAATCCTCATCCCCATCTCCACGACAATCGACTCCTTAATCAATCCCTTCTCCACAATTAAAAAAAAAAATCATCATCAATCATCAATTGAGAATACGTGGTGAAATATACTCCTTTTCTATTAGCATGTTCAATCTTTTCATTAGTGATGATTAACTACATCTTAATCGGATAAAATTTCAACTTCAAAAAATATTCTCTTTACCTCTCTATATAAACACAAAGGGAAAAAAAAATCTCATTGATCTTGCTTCGATCGTTGTGGTGGTGCCATTACAGGTATTAAAATTTAAATGATTTTATTTGCACAGATCATTGGTTTGGCTTTTATTATTTTTTATTTTTCCCGTTCAAGAATAGTGTTATTACTATTATTTGTATGTGTCCATCCGTTACAGCTACCGTAACCGTTGTCAGGTAGTATGATGTGATTTCTTATTTGGTTAGTTAGCCTAGAATTTTTGTATGATTTTAGTTATGTTTAGATTGAATTGATTGATTGGATTTTTGTTACAAAGTGTGGTATTTTAAATTTGTTTTTTGTGTTTCATTCAATTATAGTGGTTTTCTTTTTTTAATTATGCAGTCTTAGGTTTTTTTCGTATATGGCCAATTATGAAGTGTGTTTTTTCTTTGTTTAATTGCTTTTGATTTTGTTTCATACTCCTAGTTGACCAATTATTATTATTATTATTATTATTATTATTATTATTATTTTATTTACAAATGAAGCACTTTTTTTTTTTGTATTCGGAGTTTCAAGAATATACTTTTTTGGATTTGGTTTTTGGACTTTTTTTAGTTCCTCATCATATAAATAGTTCAGGTCGCTTCTTTTAACTAATTTATGAGAAATCCTTTTATGAATTTGAGGTGGAGAGGGGAGGAATGATGTTATACGTTTATTTGTGTTTTTATACATCATTTTTACTTATAAAAAAAAATAAAAACTCTCAAATTTTAATGGACTATCTTTTTCTTCTTTTTTTTTTATTTGCCATAGTGAGGTGAGTTCTTTTTTGCTATATCTTGAAACATATGCAAATTTACAATTATTTTCATTCTCATATTTGTAATCAACCAGTTTCAATAATTAACCAGTCTCAAAATCATATTTTTGATATTTTACTACCTGTAAACTTTTGGAAGAAATAGTTCCAACAATTAAGCGTATACCCTTTGGAGGAAGCTAACTACAAAGCTATTATAAATCTCCAAAACTAAGTATTGATTTGGCACAACCAATAGAGAACATCAATAAATTATCTTACTAATATTTAAACTTATTAGGATACTTTTATATATTGTCTATCATTTACTTCAAGAAATATATTTGATCAAATTTATTTATATTTAAGAAGTAACACTTATAAAATATTTCTAAAATCTTTAAACATTTCTAAAACGTACCGGGCCAAATACAATTTATTTTTTTGCCAAATACAAACATCACACTTATAAAATATTTCTAAAATTCTTTAAATATTTCTAAAATATATCGGCTCAAATACAAAATATTTCTTTTTCCAGATATAAATATTTCTAAGATCTACAAATATATGGAGTCAGGGTCGCGCATTGCGTAACCTGACATTACTAGTAATATTATATATATTAAAGAGGAGTTTTCAATCGGATATATGACAAGATCATAAACTATTACTCTCTCCATCTCACAAAAATAGTCCACATTGAGTTTTGAGTTTTGCACGATTTTTAGTACAAATTTGAAAACTCAATGTGAACTATCTCCACAGTCAATTGCAATGTTCAAGAAAATGTTTAAAACATAAGATACCTATCCTTAAGAAAATGTTTAAAACATAAGATACCTATCCTTAAACATTGATACTAATCTCTTTGATTTTAAAAATTTGGAAATCCTTTTATATATATATATATTTGGTGAAAAGATAAATATATATTAAAAATTGAACACCAAAAGTGAATATACAAATTGTCTGTTTCCCTACTCCATCTATACAATCTCACTCCACCTGTCTAACAGAAAAAGAACCTGATAAAGAAAAAAACTCAACTAAGCTACCATTTACAATTTAACCAGAAGCAAAAGTGTTGGTCAAAACTCCAAGTACTGAAGTAGTAGCCTTCTTCTTTTTCTATTTTATTTCATTTTTATACATCAGTTGTTCTCTGGGTTTCAGTTCAATGATTAGCATTCGAGGTGTCAACCTCGCTGCTCTGCTATAGCTTTAAAAATAAAAAACCATTTGATAATGTTGCCATATTAATACATGCATGTCTTCGGTCGGCTCTGTTTTTTTTTTGTTTCTTTTTTTTTTTAAAAAAACATGATATCATTAGTCTAGTTTCAAGTGTATAGTTCTGTTACCGAATTAAGTTTAACATGATATCATCGTCGGGTTTTTTTTTTTTTTTTTTAATTTTAGTTTTTTTACGGTTGTTTTGATTTATTGCTTTAATCATAATGGGTGTTTGTAGTTTCAGATTAGAATATCTGGTTTGACTTTGTTGGATGCCCTGGTTTTTCTTTTATTGCCTAAAATTTTTTGAGAACAAAATATGTAATTTCTACTGGTTTTGTTGTTCTGCGACACCATCAATCATTAAGTTTTGTCCACTAATATGACTAAACAATAAATTGCTTTTTATGAAATATGTACGTAAAAGAACATTTGCCCAAACATTTTGTTTATGGAGGAAGATGTCACATATTTGTTTGGTGCGTTTCACTGATCATATTTTATTTAGTGGCTTTGTGTATTCCTCTCTCCCCCGGAAACCCATTGGTGTAGTTTTTCAGAATTTTAAATTTTATCTAAAAATAAATAAATTTAATTTGTTCAGTTTAGTCCTTAAAGTTTTTTTTCGTTCATATGGTCCATGAACTTTGTATTTAAATTTATTCTTGATTTATTTGCAGTTTTCAATAGCAATATCATGACTAATAATCTTACAAACTTGAGTTCGTTCCCCTTGATATCTCGGGGGAAAACTATCTGTCATAGGTGCTAAATGCTGAGATTCATCTCACTTCAAGTGGTCTTGAGAATACCATCAGAGTTGGTAGTAATGCCACTAATCAAGACAAGGCTAAGGCTATGATCTTTATTCGTCACCATCTTGACGAAGGCTTGAAAACTGAATATCAGAAAAAAGCAAAATTTGAAAGAACGATTTGATCATCAGAAAACCATTATCCTTCCACAAGCTCGTCATAATTGGATGTACTTGCATTTGTAATGTTTTAAAACGGTCACTGAATACAATTCCGTAATGTTCCGAATTATTTTCCAGTTGCAGTTGTGTGGGAAAAAAGCAAGTGATAAGAATATGTTAGAGAAGACTTTCTCTACTTTTCACGCCTCCAATGTGCTCCTGCAGTAGCAATGTCGTGAAAAGGGGTTTAAAAAATATTCGGAATTGATATCCGTTCTTCTGGTTGTTGAACAAAACAATGAGCTCATATTGAAAAACCACGAGACTTGTTCAACTGGGACTGCTCCATTTCCTGAAGTAAATGAGACAGCTGTGCGGTTCAATAATGGGCCAAATCGTGGCCGTGGTCGTGGCCTTGGGGATGGACGTGGTCGTGGTCGTGGTCGAAACAATCAGTTTAGCGCTCGCGGTGGTTTTTTCAAACATACTACAACCCACCAGAAGTTGGGAAGTAATGCTAATGGTAACAAAAAGAAACATGGTGACAACAATGCTAACGTTGTGGCATGACAAATCATTGGGCTCGTATCTGTCGTACACCAAAACATTTTGTTGATCTCTATTAGTAAACATTAAAGATAGGAGAGAAGAAGATAGAGACTAATTTTATTGATCATGGTATTGTCGGCAATGGCACTACTGATTTTATGTCTATAGATGTTGCAGATTTCTTTGGTAGTCACCCAGAAGATGCATCTGATCCTTTAAAAGTCATGGATGACAAAGAATTATGTGTGACAAACAGTGCAACAACTCACTCTATACTTGGAGACCAGAAATATTTTTGTTCTCTCCAAATGAAAAATTCTCATGTTAGTACTATAGCTGGTACTACAAAATTGATTGAAGGCTCCAGAAGAGCAAATGTAGTTTTGCCAGGAGGTACAAAATTTTGCATTAATGATGCATTATATTCTCTAAAGTCTCAAAGAAATCTATTGAGTTAGGATATTCGCAGAAATGAATATCATATTGAGACCTATAATGAAGGTAATCTTGAGTACTTGTGCATTACAAGTAATGTTGTTGGAAACAAAGTTATATTGGAAAAGCTACCTTCTTACTCCTCTGGCATATATTACACGAATATAACTAAAATTGAAAGTTATGCAACTGTAAACCGAAAGATTATTAAATATGATGATTTTATTGTTTGGCATGGCTGGTTGGGCCATCCCGGTTCCATTATAATGAGATGAATTGTACAGAATTCACATGGTCATTCCTTAAGAGGCCAAAAGATTTTTCAAACAAATGAATTCTCCTGTGCAGCATGTTCTCAAGGGAAATTGATTATAAGGTCATCACCAGTGAAGATTAAAAATGAATCCCCTGAATTTTTAGAAGGCATACATGGTGATATTTATGGGCTGATTCACCCACCTTGTGGACCATTTTGATATTTCATGGTTTTAATTGATGCATCAACGAGATGGTCACGTGTTTGTCTTTTATCAACTCGCAATTTGGTATTTGCAAAATTACTTAGGGAATTGATTCGATTACGGGCACATTTCCCGAATGATCCTAATAAGACAATACGTCTTGACAATGCTGATGAATTTATATCCTAATCTTTTAATAATTATTGCATGTCTATTAGGATAAAGGTTAAACATCCTGTAGCTCATGTTCATACACAAAACGGTCTGGCAGAATCGTTTATCAAATGCATCCAATTGATTGTGAGGCCTACACTTATGAGAACTAAACTCCCAATACATTCTTGGGGTCACACGGTATTACATGCCGCAACATTAATTTGCATAAGGCCAACGAATTATCATGAATTCTCTCCCCAACAATGGGTTTTTGGTCAGGAACCAAATATTTCTCATCTAAGAATTTTTGGGTGTGCGGTTTATGTTCCAATTGCTCCACCACAATGCACTAAGATGGGGCCTCAAAGGAGGTTGGGTATATATGTTGGTAATAAATCTCCATCGATTATCAAGATTTCTTTAGCATTAAATTGGAGATTTATTCACTGCTCATTTTGTCGATTGTCAATTTGACGAGTCAGCCTTTCCAACATTAGGGGGGAGAAAATAAATAGCTTGTTCACAATATAAGTTGGAATGAATTATCATTATGTCATCTTGATCTTCGTACAAGGCAATCTGAACTTGAAGTTCAAAATAAATTTCATTTGCAACGTTTAGCTAATCAATTGCCAGATGCTTTTTCTGACCCAAAACGTGTGACTAAGTCACATATACCAGCTGTTAATGTTCCTATTTGAATTAATGTCCCTGAAGGACCTTCTACCACAAGTAATGAGATAAAAGACAAAACAAAAACATGGCAAACCTATAAAAATCCTCATAAACGTAAAGGAACAATTAATCAAAATGGCAAAATCGAGGTAATTGGAATTCCTGAAGAATCTCCCAAAATGAAGTATCCGGAGATGATAGTTGATGAACTTCTAGAAGAAGTCCAGGTACCTGAAAATTCTGATAACTATGAGATCTCAATAAATCATGTCACAACGGGATAAAAATGGAACCGATCTACATTAGAAGTTGATGTTAAATTTGCCTATACTGCAAGTTGATGAATAAGGAGGATCATGAACCGAAATATGTAAATGAATTAGAGATGACTGGCCAAAATGGAAAGACGCAATTCAAGCTGAATTAGACTCACTGGCAAAATGTATAGTTTTTGGCCCTGTTTCGCACACCAGAAGATGTACAACCGGTAGGATTTAAATGGGTATTTGTGCGGAAAAGAAATGAAAAATATCAAAATGAGCGATATAAAGTTCGTCTTGTCGCACAAGGATTTTCCCAAAGGCCAGGTATTGATTATGAGGAGATGTATTCTCCGGTGGTGGATGCAACAACTTTTCGCTATTTACTACATCTGGCAACAAGTGAGAAATTAGAAATGCGTCTTATGGATGTTGTGACTGCCTATTTATATGGCTCACTTGATAATGTGATTTACATAAAAATCCCAGAAGGATTTCAGATGCCTAAAGGATTGAATCCTGGTGCTCGAGAACTTTACTCTATCAAATTATGTAAATCTTTATATGGCTTAAAACAAGCGGAGCGAATGTGGTATAACCATCTTGGTAGCTATTTGATTAAAGAGGGTTATTTGCATGACCCGATATGCACGTGTTTTCAAGATGTGAATCTGAGTTTCTAATCATTGCAGTTTATGTTGATGATTTAAATATTATTGGGACTCCTGTAGAGCTCCATAAAGCTGCAAATTACTTGAAGCAAGAATTTGAGATTAAAGATCTTGGAAAGACCAAGTTCTATTTGGGGTTGCAAATTGAGCACCTAGATCATGGCATTTTCTTACATCAATCCACATATACTTCAAAAGTAATTAAACGGTTTTACATGGATAAAGAACATCCATTGAGCACTCCAATGGTGGTGAGAACACTTGATAGGGACAAAGACTCTTTTAGGCCTTGTGAAAAAGATGAAGAACTACTTGGTTTGAAAGTACCATATCTTAATGCAATTGAGGCATTGATGTATCTATCTAATCATACACGCCCTGGCATATCATTTGTTGTGAATTTACTAGCAAGATATAGTTCTTCACCTACAGAAAGACATTGGAATGGTGTTAAACATATATTTCGTTACCTCCAGGGGACGATAGAAGAGGGGCTTTATTATTTTAAAGCACTACCTTATGATTTGGTAGGTTTTGCAGTTGCATGGTATATGTCTGATCCCCATAATGGTCGGTCACAAACTGGTTATGTGTTTACATGTGGTGGAACAATTGTTTCATGGCGGTCTATGATACAAACGATATCTACAACTTCGTCTAATCTTGCAGAACTTTTGGCGATTCATGAAACAAGTCGGGACTGTGTCTGGCTACGTTCTATTGCTCATCACATTCGAGAATCATGTGACTTACATTTGGAAAACAATGCTCCTACTACGCTGTTTGAAGATAATACTACATGCATTACTCAGTTGACGGACGAATACATCAAAGGAGATAGAGCAAAGCACATTTCACTAAAGTTTTTCTTTACTCATGATTTTCAGAAGAGTGGTGAAAGCAATGTTCATGAAATTTATTCAAGTGAAAATCTAGCAGACTTATTCACAAAGTCGCTACCCACGTCAACATTTGAGAAACTGGTATATAAGATTGGAATGCAAAGATTGAAAGATGTCAAACATTGTGCTTAATAGGGGGAGTAACCCATATTGTACTTTTTTTTCCTTGACCAAGTTTTTATCCCAATGGGTTTTTTCTTGCCAAGGGTTTTAACGAGGCAATGTTCTGCAAAGATGGACATTCAAAGGGGGAGTGTTATGAAATAATATGATTTGATTTGATTGAAAACCCATTCAATGTGTATTATTCTATTCACAATTAAAGAGATATGATTCTTTTATATTTAGAATTAATGATAGAGAGATTTGATTCACATAATTTGGTCCCCTCCTCTCTTATCTCTGTAGTTCTATTCTTAGTTTCAAATTGTTAGTTTAGTAATAATACTTTTATAACACTTGGTCACTAATAGATTGAAGAAGATCCACATGGCATTATTAAAGGTTTAGTTACGTTGTTATGAAATCGTAAATTGTTCTCAAATTGTCCTAGAAGAACATATTCTCCACATCATAATAAGTGTTTTAAATGATCAAAACATAACTCCCAACCTTAAAAATAACAACTATAATTCATAATCAATCAAAAGAGGAAACTACTATAAAAGTTATACTAATCTAAATTGCAAAAGTTCTCATTTTCATACAAGCTCTATGGTGCAATTGAGATCGTGTCTTCCACATTTGGTTGGTCAACAAAAAATTGCTCAAACCGGGCACTCTAATGCTGGATCTTTCTCAATATACTTCCGATATTCGTCCAAAGTTGTTGCGCCAATGCAATGCAACTCTCCACGGCCAAGCATGAGCTTTAAGAGATTGCCAGCTACAATTGCACTATTGGTACCAACCGAAACAACCACTACATACATAAACTGAAAGAAACATTGATCCAACCCATTGCATAAAACCACCACAAATCTAATCAACCCATTAAATACATGATTGAACTATTTTTATTATTAGTTAAACATTAATTACATGGAACGGTGCAATGGTACCATTGCATGGGCTTTAAGTACCATTAGTATCATTGCACCATTGGTCCATCTAAATCGATAACTTCCTTGAGCACATGCTTAAGTCTTTCTTCAAACTCTCCAAGGTACTTGGCCCCAGCTAAGAGTGCTGCATGTCAAGGGATATTAACTGTACAAGAAAATAAATCGAGTGGATTAGAAGACCCTAAATGGTAAATGAATTTACTCAAGTCAAACTCCATATTCAAGTTTTGAGTTTTCAGGCATCGCAATCCAAATATTGCCACGGAAGTGAAACATTGCTTCCAACTTTCCATAGAGAAAAGACATGAAAGATCAAGATCACACACATGTCGGTTCATCAATGTTTGAGGTACATCTCCTTGGACAATTCTGTGGTGTGTCAAATGGAAAATAGAGAGAACTGAAAATCCACTAACAGTAAAAATTCAGATGTACAAATATCACATATATTTGTCAGATACTCTCCCCAGGAAATAATGACATAACACAACTAACCTTTCAATTCTGTTGAGCCGAGCACCGAGATAGAACGCAACGGAGAGCAAACAACATTCACTGTGTACAGCAATTCCAGCAAAAGCCAGTCTCTACAGTTCATCCCATCCCTAGCATCCGAATGCTGAAAAAGATATTTCAGCACAATCTACCTTGTAATGCAGTCAAGATTTTGATGTGTTTTTAGTGGTATGGTATAAATACACCCCAGTCCTTAATATATATAAAATATTTTGATTTGTTTTATATTTCACCTATTAAATATTTTTATTTGAAAAAATTTTAAAAAAATTTTCTCAATAATTAAAAGAACACAACAATGTAAAAATATATTTTTAGGAGTTTTTTTTAATGAAAAATGTAAAATAAGTGAAACTTAAGACAAATCAGAATATTTTATATTAAGAACCGGAGAATAGTTCACATTGATTTTGAAGATTAGTATTTAAAATAGTCAGTTATCTCTTTCATTTTTTTGTGACACTAGATCGGCCGATACTTACTAAAAAGCTGATTTTGCATCTAATTACTTTTAACAAACATTTCTCATCGATTGATATCAATAAAACTGTATACTTACTACATTTCTTCCTCTTTTCATCAAACTACCAGTTAGATCTTATTTTTTGCACCCAAAAAACAATTATTTAGAGATTGCAAATTACAATAACAATTACTCAAACAAAGTGTATATTTGAACATTTGATATTATCAGCTCATGTATGCAACGAAATAATGGATGTTATGATTCACAAGTTATTGTTTCATGTAGAACACTATATGTTTTGGTTCAAAACTTTATGTAATTTCCAATTACTAAACATGCTATAGCAGAAAGAATGATTGTTCCAGTATCCCATTCAAGATTTCAGGTGGGATACCAGGTACACTAGCTAAATTAACCACAATATAAAGTCAAACTATTTTTGTTTCTACTATTGGCTAAAAAAAATGTTGAAATCAATGAATAAAATAAGCATAAAATATTAACAATTTCAAGTAACAAACTTTAGCAATAACTTGTAAGGCAGATTTGAGGTGTTTAATTAAAAGCTATCCCACTTGAAAATAATCAGAGTACCAGAGACTCCGGTGTGTCACAAAAGCATTGTTTGCACAATTTTTGACCTAGAAGAATTATACAATATATCTCTCAAGCAATTGTGCGTTGTTCTCAACAACTTGTGCTAACTAGATCGAATATAAAAACTTCGGAAAATAAGAATCGGCCGAAAACCAGATTTTATTATGATCTTTGAAGAAAAGTACAGCCATCAATAATCGACCTAATTTGAAAAGTTCTTAAAATACCCTAGTTTAAGAGACAAAATCGAAAATAAAAGACTGAAAATTAAAAGAAGTAATTTGTTGCTATTTTAATTGTGTCTTTTTCTCTCACCGTCCATCTTTTTTAATAAATCTTACAAAACCAAGTCGGTTCACAGATCTTTCTTCAAATCCAATTTGGCCTCCTCCAATCGAACCAAGCCCCATAAAACCTCTAATCCGCGGCCCATCACCTTACGCTGTAGCGGCCCAACTTCAGTGTCTGTCCGACCGCGAAAAACTGGCCCAACAAGTATATTTGTTCTTTTCCTGGCCATATATCCCACAGTCAAAATTGACGCCGTTGGCGGTGTAGCGCAACATTAAGGCTTCAACTAAGAAGTGGAAGTTGTAAATTTTGTTTTAGGGTCGAGTACTTAAAATTTATTGTTGAGATTTGAGAACTCGTATTGGACGCAGCTTGCTTGAAGATTCAACAATTAATAACTCCACATTCTCTAGCAATGATCTCCTCATTCACATTGACCAAAAAATTCCCATTTAATAACTCGTTATTCTTCACTTGTCACATTTACAAAATTAAGATTTGCATTTTTGAAAGCCCTTCAGTTAAGACGACTTGATTCAAGCTCATTTCCCCCACACCCGAGAGATGAAATTGGTACAAATTTCCCCAAAATGGATTATTCTTCCCTTCAAAATTTGCATTATCATTAATATTTTGTTTTGCGGTAAATTTGGAGTTTGATATCTTCAATGGGGACTCATGAGAGAAGAGCTAGACGCGCCATGCGTTTAGAGAAGTGAATTTTAGAGCCGATTGTCACCACCCTTCCTTGGCAAGCAACAGGCTATATTTTTTAGTCTCGATGGTCGTTGGTGTTGCAAACGAAAAAATTATAGCCGGTTTGATTTCTAGGCTGTCGCCTCCTCATCATGTCATAGGATTAGCAAAGACTAAGGTTATGCAAGACAAGGAATTTGCCCAAGTATTATTATAGAGATACAATGTAATTTAGATGTTACTCCCTTTGTCTCATAATTATTGTCTAGTTTGAGATTTCACTTTTAGTACAGTTTGAACTAGAAATGAAAACTCAAATAAGACAATAATTATGGTACGGTGTGAGGACTATATATTACTCTCTTCTCCCTCAATCTAGAGTAGGTAAATATTTTATTTTTTATCACTCAATAAATTGAAGTGCAGCCAATTTTCTGGTCTTGTTTATTTGCTTCATATACGCCAATAATTTCTTGAATTAAACTTTACTCATTTATGTGTCCAATGCCAGCATTTTTTTTAATAGAATTATTAGATTTCAGCTCGTGCTTTGCACGAGTTATTTTAATCATTGGTTATGTTAAAAGGTGTAAAGTTATTACTTAAAAGTGGCGACGTTGAATATTGTAGTAGTTGAACTATAGAATTAAGCGATGCGATTAATTAAGCAAACTAATATATTTGCCTCTGAAAGAACGAATACAATTTTTTTTTATAATTAAATTCATCAACCAGTTTGTCTAACTTCTATGCCCAAAACGGAAGTGCAAAACCAGCTTATCCGAGCGGTAAATTGAACAGTATCCTAATCAAGGAATCAGATCATGTAGCTTTGGCACTTAATTACTTAATCACCCTCCGTGTGTATGTTAGTTTTAGGATTATTGACTTTCTTTGTTCACTGAATCGAACTTCTCTCTTTACATTTGTTCGTTTTATTGTTCCATTATGTTGTCCGAAGGAGTATTATTTTATTAACTTTTTTTTTTCAAAAATAGGAACAAAAAAGAGGGCAACAATTAAATAAGATGATTAGATGAATGGATTTTATTCATTAAGTTACTATAACCCATCATCATCATATTATAAATCAATAGTGACAATGAGTTCTAGTCTTATTACATACTTTGATAAATTAATTAATAAGTATTGTAATCAAGAAATTAAAAAAAAAAAAACTACTTAAGGGCATTTGGGGCCACCTTCTTTGTTCTTCCAGTTATCATAACAAGCACAACATTCCTTATTGCCGAAAGTACCAGGTGGAACACACAAACATGTGTTACAACACTTGTTGCATCCGTCCAAACAATTTCCCTTGTGGGATGTTGCTGAGCATCGACGATCACATTCGGCACCACATCCTGCATTAATATAAAAACCATCATAATTAAGTAATTTATTGATTGTACGTACTATTCATTTTTATCAAGAATTAGTCAACCAAACCAACTGATAAATGTATATTACAAAACTTACGATCAGCAGGCACTTGACATGTATTAACCCCTGAAGGAGTGTCTGCTGGATACCACCGTCTTTGTTGCAAAGATCTCTCAGCAGCAACCTAATAAAATAACAAGGAAATGTTACAAAATTTTAGTTAATGTACGATATGAATTACTCCCTCATCAAACAAAGAATCGTGAATGGCCAGTTTAATTAACAAAGATTGGTCTATGATATATAATCGCAATTGTATAAATTAGAACCTGGAAGATTGGCATGGAACATGTTATGAATAAGAGAAGGAAGACGCAAGGAAGGAATGAAAGTTGAGCCATTATCAAAGTATTTGGCAATGGAGCTGATCTATTTTCCTCGATTCTTTCACTGTTTGGTACGGGAAGTTACTTGGTAGGGATAATATTACGTTGTAATTTGCCCATGTATTTATACCAAAAGACTTAATTATTGTTCATTCATATGGTGCCAATTTTGATAATTTGTAGTTAATATTAATGAAAATCAAATGATTAAGGTAGATGGGCCATGAGATTAAACTTAACTAGGTATCCAAACTACTGCAACTCCCATGATTAAAATTGACATGAGACATATTTAATTTGCCACATTGTACATGGACGAAAACAGTATATATACTATGTTAATATTTTCTTGTTAAAGCATGTGACAAAATCCAGATAAAATGTTTTTTTTTTGGTGGAAAAAGTAATGTGTAGTATCAGTAGGCAATGGCCACACCAATATACTAGCTTAACAAGCTCTTCACTCGTCAAGTAAAGTACTAGAAGATGGAACCTTCTTGGGGTAGTGGGAGACTTTTTATAACATCACCTGCGCATTTCAACATTTACTATTAAAGTGTAATAATTCGTGGTAAAACTGTAGAGTGCAATCACCAAAAAGTAATGAGAATATAAAGAAGAAAATTAAGTCATGAAGAAGTATAACGAGCATAAAGTGGCCCCAACAAAAATTGAGAGATAACAAAAATGGGATATAATGAGATTATGAACAAAACAGAAATTGAGAGATAAGAAAAATGAAATATACTTGAGAGATAACAAATATGGAATATAATAAGAGATAACAAAAATTGAATATATGAGATGAGGAAAAAAATAGAAATTGAGAGATAACAAAAATTGAATATAATGAGATGAGGAACAAGTGTACTCATCCATGTATAGTTGCAATTTGCAAATACAATAATACCTAGTGGTTTACTCCGAAAAACAAGCAAACACAATCAAAATATTTGCTATAGTTCCAATTCTCTATTACTCCATTTTATCTATTGTTAAATTGAATATGGATGGATCTTTAGAGAACAACCTAGCTTCGCAGTGCTAGTTTTGGAATGGTCTAGTGTAGTTTACAATTTTGTGAAAGACCTTAAATTTACACAAGTAGTTGGGAAAAATTATTCAAAATCTATAATTTATTGTTTCACAAATCATTCTTGCTAGCAATATTTGCATTCTTTATGTAGTTATATCTGTTTTGAAACATTTAACCTCTAAAAAATATATCATGTACACTTTTAGATTTGTAGGCTAACCTTTTTTATTTTTAGAAAAAAGAGCAATAGTGAAACTTTATAAAATGTGTGTTAAGAATGTAATTAGGTCGAGTAGTCAATATACACTCTCCATTTCAAGATATAAGTCGTTTTACACTTTGCACGTAAACTAAGGAGACAATCATCCAACATTTAATTTATGTGTTAAATATTTATTTTACCCCTCACTAATTACATTGAAACTATAAACAATACTAAAATGTAAATAAATTGGCATAATTTATTGAGGGTAAAGTTAGAAAAGTAATCATTAATTTGCCTAGAATTTGTACAACGACCTACATTTAAAAAACAATACTCTCCAAACCTAAAACGACCTACAAATTGAAATGGAGGGAGTAATATTATTTGATCAAATAATAGTTTTCCCATTCATTTACACATTTTTATGTTTCCAACATATACTTTCCCAAATGTGCTTTGCATTAGGTTTCAACATTTATTCACTCCAGAAACTCCAAAGAAACAACATTGCAACTGCTTAAAGATGATGGTGAACACTGTTGCCCTTTCTAACTAAAGCCCAAGAAGTGTTCATTTTCAACTTTCATTGAATTCTATCTACTATTTGCTTGCAAATGCTATCAGTGAATACTTGAATTTTGAAGAGAAGTACTACTTCTTAGCTATGGCATACTACAGGGAGGGTGCTTATGAAATGAGTGATTACCTTGTTGATAAGGTTATACAGGTAGCACCGATCTTACTTAGGAGAACAGTAAAGTATTTTGCCATAATCATGAAGGAGATGTTAACGGTCGGATGTTAGGAAAATGGTGATCTGTAAGAAACACTGAGCCTTAAGGAATTACGACACAAGTTGGTGAGCAATGCATTTATTGGAGACCTAATTCCATGTTTTGACTCTAACATAGTTAAGGTAAGCTACTAAATTTTATTTTTAAAATAAGTTGAAAGTTGCATCATTTTTGCTTTACTTGTGGTTTATAGCCTGGAATAGACGTAATCAATCTTTGCAGCTCCCTCCATGGAAGGAAAAAATAGTTTGGAGAATTCCTTGGGGTTTATCTCTTCCAAACAAATTTGAATTGTTAATTTGGAGGGTGTTAGTGAATGCTCTACCCACCAAAAAAGCTAGTTAAGAGAGTTGCCATTTCAAAAAATGTGTTCCCGCTGTCAGAATGTTGTTGCTAGCAATATTTGGACTCTTTATGTTAATTTTTTCACAAATGATTCTTGCTAGCAATATTTGCACTCTTTATGTAGTTATATCTGTTTTGAAACATTTAACCTCTAAAAGATATATCATGTACACTTTTAGATTTGTGGGCAAACCTTTTTTATTTTTAGAAAAAAGAGCAATAGTGAAACTTTATAAAATGTGTATTAAGAATGTAATTAGGTCGAGTAGTCAATATACTCATTCCATTTCAAAATATAAGTAGTTTTACACTTTGCACGTAAACTAAGGAAACAATCATCCAACATTTAATTTATGTCTTAAATATTTATTTTACCCCTCACTAATTACATTGAAAGTATAAACAATACTAAATGTAATTAAACTGGCATAATTTATTGAGGGTAAAGTTAGAAAAGTAGTCATTAATTTGCCTAGAATTTGTAAAATGACCTGCATTTTAAAAAAAAACTCTCCAAACCTAAAACGACCTACAAATTGAAATGGAGGGAGTAATATTATTTGATCAAATAGTAGTTTTCCCATTCATTTACACATTTTTATGTTTCCAACATATACTTTCCCAAATGTGCTTTGCATTAGGTTTCAACATTTATTCACTCTGGAAGCTCCAAAGACACCACATTGCAACAACTGAAAGATGATGGTGAACATTGTTGCCCTTTCTAACTAAAGCTCAAGAAGTGTTCATTTTCAGCTTTCAATGAATTCTATCTACTATTTGCTTGCAAATGCTATCAGTGAGTTCTTGAATTTTGAAGAGAAGTACTACTTCTTAGCTATGGCATACTACAGGGAGGGTGCTTATGAAATGAGTGATTACCTTGTTGACAAGGTTATACAGGTAGCACCGATCTTACTTAGGAGAACAGCAAAGTATTTTGCCATAATCATGAAGGAGATGTTAACGGTCGGATGTTAGGAAAATGGTGATCTGTAAGAAACACTAAGCCTTAAGGAATTACGACACAAGTTGGTGAGCAATGCATTTATTGGAGACCTAATTCCATGTTTTGACTCTGACATAGTTAAGGTAAGCTACTAAATTTTATTTTTATCCCCTCTTTTGCACAATTTAGATATGATTAGGTAGCAATGGATCCTAGATTATGTACAACTAAAATCTAGGATTCCATCCAGCTGGGTTGATTTAGAGTCTTAAACTGTAGTGGATACTTCCACATCTCATCTCTTCCTATAGTGCATTCGACAAGAAAAGACATCTCTCTCCACAATTACTACGAATTTTCTCCAACTTTCACAAGACTTGCTTGTACCTCTAGGCAATTGTACTAGGTTTTGTTTGTTCTGCTTGCCTAACGAACTGTGTTTATCCATTTCCTGGTACTAAGTTTTCCTCTGTTCTGTCTGCCTAACGAAGAGTGTTTCTCCATTCCCCCCCTATAAATTATAGAAAGCTGAACGCAAGTTTCTAGCTAGTCAAAACATTACATCTAGGAAATCCAACTTTAATAGGGCTTGAGTCCACTCAAAGCAGCCTGAGGATATAGAAAAAGGAATTCGCATCCTTAAAGGTGATTTTGATCTTAATAATAATCATCCTTTCCACGTTTTAACTCTCTAAATGCTCGCTTACAGCTACATGTGATATGATATGTGCATGCAGGCATATATGGAAAAATGTCCTATTTAGAGGTGAAAGATTGTATCTTCTGGAAGTAGCCTTTTTGAGAAGGGTGATAAAACTAGGAGTGAAGAAATACGGGGCTGGCTTCTGAGTATGCCGGCGAAGCTGAAATTGAACCATACATACTTTGGTTAAAAAAACTAATTGAAAGACAAGCTAGAATAGCTAGCTCTTCAATTAAGTAGTACTTTGTTCCCTCTCGTCACTCTTTCTGTTTTAATCCATGTTTAATTTTTGTTCTTATGTTAGGTATCACACGTTCTAATTTGGAGAGGTTTAGCTGTTGGTGTTGTCATTTCTGGACTTATGGCAGCTGTCCTCTATCTTAAAGGAGGCTCTAGAACTAACAAAGAACTACGTACAACTATTGTACAGAGATATACTCAGAGAATTAGATTAGTCTCTTACTATAAGCCACTTATTGAAGACCACTGATACCACAACATTGTATGTAACTGTGACCTATTTTGAGTGGTTTTGTTACTCTGAACTATGAGGCATTTTGAAGCTTTTCTAGTTTGACTTTAGTTCTACTGCAAGGGTTGTCTTTGATTACAATATTGTATTTGATATTATTAATATTTTCTTGCGTTAAACTTTACGGATAAATATCTTCAAAGTATGTTGAAAGTTGCATCATTTTAGCTTCTTCAGTGAATAGAAGAACGTTTACTTGTGGTTTATAACCATATAGTTTGTCCAAGTTCATAAATTACATGCTAGCATCACTTTTTCAGATTATAAACCCAAAAATATGGGTAGTCTATTGATCTGAGTGCCCTGCACTGATATCAATCTTTAACTTCTCCGGCTTCCCTTACCGTGTCATTATGGAGGATTCACAATGGTGATGATTGATGAATTTGCATGTTCAGTTTAGTGTCATTCAGTATGTGTCCTTGTAGGCCATGTGATTTTTTTTTTGTTTTTTAAACATTATTTTTGTTTCCTTCCACAACAGTGAATACACAATAGACCCTCCCAATTGATAATAGCTTTTTTGATCTTAGATTTATTTCTGAACTTACCTTATCTTATTGTGTACTACATGCAATTCCTCATTTCTTTTGGTGATGGAAAATCCAAAAATGTTATCAGATAGAAAAGTTGGTTGCATAATTCACATGATTTAACCTATTTAAAATCACGATTCATTAGTATGCCTGTTGATTCTCATTATTTGTTGACATAGATGTAATGATCAACGAATTGACAGCTCAATTGAAGAGAGAGAGAGAGGAAGAAAAAGCGATCTGCACTCCAATGACAGCTTGACAGCTCAATTGAAGAGAGAGAGAGAGGAAGAAAAAGCGATCTGCACTCCAATGACAGCTTGACAGAGGCGGCTAAAGGTTTAGAGGGGCGTAAAGCAAGTTCGAAATTGTGGCCTTCGACCCTTCTCTCAAACAACATAATTAAAAATTTATTTTTTATATGTATGATCTTTCTTAAAATAATTTTAAAAAGTATCTAATCAATCAATATCTAAATGAAGACATTTTTTTTGAAGAGATCTTAATAACAAAACCTCCTTCACAAGGAAGGAGGAGTCTGACAAAGTTATTTGGAAGGAAACTCATAACGGGATGTATACAATTAAGACTGGGTATTATAAAGCCTGGAATAGACGTAATCAATCTTTGCAGCTCCCTCCATGGAAGGAAAAAAAGGTTTGGAGAATTCCTTGGGCTTTATTTCTTCCAAACAAATTTAAATTGCTAATTTGGAGGGTGTTAGTGAATGCTCTACCCACCAAAAAAGCTAGGTAAGAGAGTTACCATTTCAAAAATGTGTTCCCGCTGTCAGAATGTTGTTGAGGACAAGGTTCGTTTGTTCTTGGGTTGCGACTCTTCCAGAAAAACATGGCGAATCTCCACACTTGGCTTCGACATTGATCAAGGGACCCCTGTTGATTTCACTAGTTGGTTTTTTTTTTTTTTTTTTTTTGGTGGCTTGAGTATGCTACATCTGAAGAGGAGGTAAACGTATTTGTCGAAATTCTGTGGCACATTTGGAAAGGCCAGAATCTACAAATCTGGGAGAATGGGCATTTGGATCCAAGTTTAGCATGAACTCTTATTCTAGAAGACCACATTCTGCATAAGAGGATCTTCCAAAAGAGGATCCTTGTTAGTCCAGGTACTACCACCATGGTGGACTCTATCATCTCAGGGAAGCTGCTTTTGAATTCCAGGCTGAAATCATTATTGAAGGTTCATACCGCTCAGAAACGGCAAAGAGGAAGTAGCTTGACAAATCTCAAACACACAAGGTGCTGTTTACAACTCAAAGCCATCCCCGTACTTGTCTTATCTGCAAATCAAGCTGAAGTCCTAGATTGCAAATTGGTATCACAAGAAGCATGGTGCCTGGGATTGTCCAGAGTTCGAGTCTACACAGATTGCAAAGCTTTAGAATCTCGCATTCTATTAGAATTAGATTTTTCTTTAGAAAGTAAAGTCCTTGTAGCTGCGTTAGTGAGGCTTAAGAATCAGTTTAGTATCTATAATATTATCAAGGTCAATAGGGATAGAGTGGAGGTGGCACTTGATCTCGCCTATCACCTGTCAATGTTGTAATTACCTATGACTTTCTTATAATAATGTAGACTTTTGTTTTGAAAAAAATAATGAACAAAAAATGAATTAGGACAAAAATTAAATATTATAATCAAGTAATTTCAAATTTCTAATTAATTTTTAGCAATGTCATTTACAGAACATCACAAAGAATCTCCACCCATCCCGCCAGTTCGCAATCTGCTCTGGGCTTCCTTCTCCAATTCGACTCTGATCCAAGTAGGTCAAACGATTTGATACCTTTTTATACAAACACATTTTCTACCTCTCTAATTCATTGCATATCCAGTTCTTTTGATTGACAATCCCTCGCGCTCAATAAATGATTGATATAAACTCATCACAGTTATGGTTTTGGTGAAAACTGTTTGTCTCAGCTTTTTCATCAGCTTAACAAGTTGGGGAGAAAGTCGACACTATCAAACTTTATTTATTCATTTATTTTTTCACTTTTGAAGTTGAATTTTGTTTTTTTAATGATTCAATAGGAATGGTGAAAATGTCTTGCTACTAAAGGAAGAAAATGTTAGACTTTTGAATTTAGAAAAAACCAATAATTTATACTTCATTCATCTCGAAATAATTGTCTAGTTTGAATTTTCACTTTTAGAATAATTTATGCTGAAAATGAAAAATTAAATTAAACAATCATTTCGGAATGAAGGAGTACATTACATCTTATATAACTTAGTCTCATATTTTTTTAATTTGAGAGAAATGATTGACTATTGAAAATTTTATACGAAGAATAGAAAATTATCGCGTGATTTTTTTTTCTTTTTATTCTTTGCCGATGTCAAAATCAACAGTAAGGAGACTAATGCAATAAACTTTCACCTTTTCAACCTGCCTCACCATTCCACATCCGACTACAATGTATGCACGATACGGAAGCATTGTGAAAAAATTTCAATGTCGATTTCTAAATAGCCTATTAAAAACTTCCTGCTTCGTTTTCTGTTTGATACATCAATATCGATATAAACTTTTTCACACTTATTTTGCGAATGAAAATTGTAGACCTCAAATTTGTCGTCGGCTTATTTGCAAACAAGTCGATACAACTAAACTTTAAAAATAAAAATCAATTTAAATGATAACTTTTTATGATTAAAAATGAGTGATGAATTATATTATAGTAGTATTATATTTGTATACCATTCTGCCACAAAAAAAAAAAAAGAAGTTATCCTCATTAAATTTTAAAAATTGTACTAAAGCCCAAATATTATATTATTAAATAAAAAATAAAGATGAAAACTAAGAGTAGCAAGCAAATAATTTCAAAAGCTTACTACATTATTGAGACTGCTTTAATTGGCAAATTTGGCATAACACAAAATCAAACCAATAATACACTTCATTTTCAACTTAGAGCCATCGGGCTTCCTAACCATACAAAAAAAAAAAAAAAAAAAAAAAAAAAGACTAGATCAAACACTATTTAAAGATTGAGATTCGGTGATGATGCATCGATGCTGACGGAGAACTTGCGTAAACTCTCAGAATCCCTTTGATGGAATGATGGTTATTTTAGTACTTTTTGGGCTTTATATATGGACAAATACCATAAGTCACGCAGTAGAAATGTAGAATGTCAAAGAATCGCATTATTCGGAAAGAAAGAAATGTTTTTGTCTATTGTTTTTTGGGGTAAAATAACTCAACCAGCTGGCTAAGTTTTAGTTATACTCACTCCATTTCAATTTGTAGGTCGTTTTAGGTTTGAAGAGATTTTTAAAATGTAGGTCGTTTTATAAATTTTAGACAAATTAATGACTATTTTTCCAACTTTACCATCAATAAATAATGCTAATCTATTTTCATTTAGTCTTGTTTATAATTCTAATGTAATTAATGAGGGGTAATATAGATATTTAACACATAAATTAATTGTTAGATAATTGTCTCTATAGTTTACGTGTCAAGTTTAAAAAGACTTATATTTTGAAATGGAGGGACTATAGTGATAAAACATGGGGAACCTAAGAAAATACAATTCTCAAAAGAAAAAAATGCTTTAGGTCCATTTTCAAAACTCAAAAGACAAAAGTTAGCTGCAGTAAAACATTGGAGAATGTAGATTTTACTCGAATAGTGAAATAGTAGAAGATACTATTTTGTCTGTTTTGAAATTATTGTTCAACTAGATGCTTGCTCGGGCAAATTTCCAGGCAAGCTTGCTCAATAAATTAATATGTAACTAAAAGAATATATTAGTGTAATAAAAAAACAAATAATAAAAAACCTCATACAATATATATTTTATTAGCATGATTAAATAGTGATAATAAAAGAAAAGTAAAACATAGATCGCCATACATGGCAATGATTTATCTGAAAACGTTTTTTTGTTTAAAACGATCGAAATACATGGCAAAGGTTACTATTCTCAGGGGACAATGAAAAGCTAAAATGAACCCTTTTTATGTCGCTGGGTTGTTGATGTTTTGGTTACAAAAGAATACATGGCCAATGCCCTGCCTATGTCTAAAAGATATTTTATGTTTTGGGTTGTTGTTGCCCTGCCTATGTCCATTTTATATTTTCCAAATTCTCTATTTTACATGTCACATCGATATTGACGCTCGTTTTTAGTAATGAAAACTGACACTTAGTACTTTAAAATTTCAGGAAAAGTTGTATCTAATAAAACAAAAAAATAGAAAATACCTCTCAATCTTTTCAATTTCTAAGGTTTTGTTGCCAATTAAAAATCCCGTAAATCAACCGATTACTACATTCAAAATTCATAGCTATTGCGCCGGAAGTAATCCAACAAATCCTTCTTATTTCAAATTCATAAAAGAGATCACTTGATCAACTACCCGATACCCAAGTCAAGTCTCCGTAAGCGGTGGATTTTTGGCTATTTTATTAATCATTTCTTTTAAAAAAACTTATTACATTCTAAAGTGACTGGTGTTAGTCTCCAATCATTTCAATTATTAAATAGACAAGACTAAAATTTCCAATCCCTTCTCCAAATTATTGGATTTCGTTCAAAATTTTGAATTACTGAAAAGTTATTAGTTTATCTAATATTTTTAATTGTATTATAGTATTAAAATTTTCAGCTGAATATGTATTTCTTTTTACTATATTTATTCCAATTACAATCTGAAAATCATTTGGTTGATAAACCATTTAATTTATTTATACATTTTTTGTTTTTTTTTTCCTGATCAAAATGTTAAGCACCAAAAAGTCCATCCTTACTACAAATCGCACACTTAGGCAAAAATATAATTTCAACTCAGTAAACATTTTAAAATTTTTGTAAAAAAGTTACCAGATGAGCAGGTCAAGAAAAACCCAAAAGTTCACTAAAAGAATTGATTGAAAAATATAGGATCGAAGACTTGAGTGCACATAAATTTCTAGTTATCTAATACTTATTTTTGGAAAGTTCCAAATGAGCGGCTACGGGTTACATCATGCATCGTAGAGCCTACGGTGCAGCATAATTGTTGGCTATGGCTATTTAACAATTATGCAACAAATTAAGTTCCTATACCTCTTTCAATTGTAAAAATTAATCCTTCAATTTTGTTTTTTAATGTTATTTGACAAAAAAAAAAAAGCAAAATATTTTATCACGTTATGACATATAATTTCTTGAGAGAAAATATTTTATTGCCAGCTTCATTCATACATATACATGTATGAAATGATATCTGTTTTCATGTAAGAAGTACCGCCCGCGTATTCAAAATTGTTTAGCTGTTGTGAGAAACATAAGTAAACCAAATGATGTAAATCATAGATAAACCCAAAACAAAAGGATTTTATTTTTTTTTCTTTTAAAAAGAAACATGCTTCAGGCTTCAGCTTATAAAGATAGTTGTAATTCTTCTTTATATTTTTTTTCCTTTTTTTTTTCATATTTCAATGACATCTGTAATTTAAACCCTGGGTCAATCTGCACATCTTTTATTTTTGTTTATATTAACAATAAGTTGTTGAAATAGAATAACTTTTTTTTATTCGTTAGATTTCAATGTGTTAAATCATGTTCGAGTATTAACATTTATGCTTGGCTTTCCATTCAAATTTTCATTCCAACGCATGTGCACACATTTTATGAATGTTAACTTAAAAGAAAAATCACTTACCGTTCACTTTAACATTTTAATGTGAATTCGCCCGAACTTCCGCCAGGGCTGAGATTCTAGTTAGTTGTTAATTGTTAATTGTTATACAAGCAAATAGTAATTTTAATGGTGTAATGTGTTTGTATGGATTTTACTCTCTTCACATAATTTTAGCAGCTTGACAATCTATGTGGTTCAATTTCAACAACGTATTAATACTGTATAAAATAACTAAAAAACCAATGTATGTACTATTATACAACATTTAAAAAGAGGAACTCAGAAATTTATATCTGGAAGTTAAATCACATCTCTATGACTTCTGAATGCATGTACAATTATACAATATATATATATATATATATGAAAAACCTAAAACATAGATGAAGCACCTAAAAAAGAAAAATAAAGTGGAAATTCCACCACAAAATGGTTGTAAATTTATTATATAATATACTAGTATGAAACCCTACAAAGTGTCGAGCTAAAAAAAAAGGAAAAACACAAAAAAAAATTACACTTGAATGTATGATGACCATCGATAATTAACATAATAGCTGTAAATTTGGGTATCTAAGAGAAGATTAATTATAGAAAGGTTATTCTCAAAATTCACAAATTAAAAGGGCATTTGTGTTATTTTACTTATTAATTTATACTTTCATCAACAAAGTGATTCAAAGGGTTTCTTTCAAACAAAAAAAAAAAAGTGATCCAAAGGGTTGAACTGTCCATTTGTACATAGATTAAGGGAGTTCTTGTCGTTTTAAAAATATCAAGTGAGAATTAATGTTTGAAACATAACTCAAGGGTTTTGTTTTTATCTTGTGAAATAATGAAGCAGATAGATAAGTATAACAACAAGAAAATAAATATAGAGAGTAGAGACTAGAGAGAGAAAAGAGACTTGTATTTATGTGCGTTTTTGAAACATGAATGAGCTCCCTATTTATACAAGGAGGGGACCAAATTATGTGAATCAAATCACTCTATCATTAATACTAAATATTAAAGAATCATACTCCCTCCGTTCCAAAAAAAATAGTCCATTTTCAAAATGTACAATTTTTTAAATTTAAACTTCCAACTTTATCCCTAATTAAAAATTAATGTAACATCACAAAGCCAACACTATTTTTCTTTCTTTTTTTTAAGAAAAAATAAAAAGCAAACCGTACTGTTTTTCAGAAGAGCCTCTCATGTCCGCTACCGCAAAGCAAGGCTGAATCTATGCCTTTAATGTCTCCGGGAAACTTTCGGCTGAAAAAGATGGGACACCGTGAATTCGAATTGCCACGGTGGCGAAAGAAATCCGTCAGCCGTAATTCGGATCGAGCTACATCTCTAACAGCCACACCAACACCACTGACGGCGGCCGCCGCCACTGCTTTTCTTTCTTTTTTTTAGCTGCTGTCGTCCGCCACTGATGCCCGCCACTGCTTTGTTATCATCGATAAACGTTCATCTCTTCTTTTTCGATTGGTTTTTATCTCAGATTTTTCTTCGTCAGTGACTTCATCTTCCAATACTATTGCCGGAAAATTTTGGCTTTAAGATTCATCACCATCGATGGCCGACAACATCACTGATGAAATTTTTTCTTTCCTTTTTTGGGAAGAAGATTGCCGATAGAACTGAAAATTGGGTGGATTAAATTTGCTCATCAAAAAGGACAGTTAATCATTTTATCTTTTTTGATTTTGACTTTATTGAAACTGAATTTTTTTTGGGACAAGATTTTTTTTATTAAAGTGGACTATTTTTGTGGGACAGAGGGAGTATCTCTCTATTTGTGAACAGAATATAACGCATCCCTTTTACATTATTAAAGCAGAATACAGGATGTTGATGTGGCAACTTCTTATTAAAAAATTTTGGCTCCAAATGCACCATATTTCTTTAACCATTCCACCACGTGTCATCCCCTTTTAAAAGAAAAAAAAACTTCTTATCCGGAAAAACAAAAACTAATTTACAAAAATAGCTACACAATTTTAACTCCTAACACTTATCATTTATCAATCAAATTAAGATAGGACTTAAATTTGTCCATAAACTTATCCCTTTTATTACTCCACATTCTTTTGTATGATTTCTGCATCGGTGTACTTTTCAATATTTTTTTCTCCTTTTGCAGATAATTTTTTATTTTTATTTTTATTTTTGGCTAAAAAGGGGAAAAAATAAATGTGTAGCTATTTTATTTTTCTAAATCAAAAATTCATTTATCTATTAACACAAAATTAAAGTAGAGGGGGCGCTCGGATAGCTGCTTGGGCCAAGCATCTAGTATTAATTATGTACATTCAATTAAATCAAATTGATATTTTAATAACAGTTTATATGGTATATATTAACTATTAGATCAAATCGATATTAAATCAGCATTACATATATATATATATATATTAGTTTAAAGTACTAAATCGAAAAGACTGGTCATGGAAATCAAATCAACTTTGTTTTAAAAACTTGAGAACACCGCCTTTTACTTACTACTAGTACTTATCCGCGCGAAAAGCTTATGTGACACGCTAAACCGCCACTCGGCACTAATTACAAAAAACCGATTTCAACTCATAATTATTTCCACCCGCTTCATTTTCCCCCCAAATCCCCCAGAAAAAAAAAAAAAAAACCTGGTACCGGAACTTGGTCGGAGGAGATTACCATGGCAACTGACGGTGTATTTTTTTACCAGTCTCCCGCAAAATTGCTTTCATCGTCTCTTTAATTTATGCGGATGTATTTTTTTTATTTATTTTTTAATTCAGAAGAAGAACGCATGGAAGAATTTTTTTGGGGGGCTGCTTCAGGGGATCTCATGCTACTGAAGACTATGAAAAGATTCTACTACCTTTTTTTTTTAATTGAATAATTTGCAGTAGGGTTAATTTGGTGGAGAACGATGCTCAATACTAGGGCTTGCCAAGAACCTGAAAAACGTTCCAGAGTTTAAGAGCTCTTCCGGCCAGACGCCGCTTCACGTAGCCGCTGCCGGCGGCCACACGGAGATATTCGACCACTTAATCAACAAGTTTGGAGGATTAATAGTAATAATGAAAAGATAAAATGCAGTTTGACGAGTCCAAATTAGCACGGCCCGCGCACGGCCCGCGACTAAGCACGGCCCAAGTTCGATGAAAGGTCCAACCGGCCTTTGAAGCTTCTAGGTCGGTTCTTAATTACTTTTCTACCAAGAAAGTGTTCCATAACCTAGCTCTATAGATATGGATCAACCCTTCACGGTTAAAGGTACGCTTTATGCACCCGATTTATACCCTTACTGCGAATAATTTTACTGACTTAAGTATCGGAGTGTCTACCCTCATAAGACCCCGAGGCCCTCAGGTTTTAGGGTTCGGATTCCGCCATGACCGCCATAGTAACCAACCGGAGACATTGGTACAATTTCATCCATCGTCACAGTTTAACTAATATTTAGTTTTGACCGAAGAATCGATGTTCCTAATCTATATTCACATTTTCCATATAATCCCACCACAGGCTTCACTTAAAATTCTGACATGGCACAAATAGGAAGCAAAGGATTATATGGATTAAAATTTTTTGAGATTAAAATTTGGCTTAACATTAGTATTTTGTTTTGCGGTAAATTTGATGTTTGCGATCTTCAATGGAGACTCTATGAGAGAAGAGCTAGATGAGTCATGCGTTCAGAGAAGTGAATTTTATAGCGGAGTGTCACCCTTCCTTGGCAGCAACAGCTTAATTTATTGAGTCTCCATGGTCGTTGGTGTTGCACACAAAAAAAACTATAGCGGTTTGAGTTCTAGGCTATCGCCTCCTCGTCATGTCATAGCATTAGCAAAGATCAAGGGTATACAAGACAAGGAAATTTGCTCAGATATTATAGAGATATACTAATAATGTAAGTAATTTAGATGTTATATATTACCCTCTTCTCCCTCAATATAGAGTAGGTATGTATTTTCTTCCTTTTTTTTTTTTTGAAAAGGTGTATTTTCTTTTTTTATTATTCAATAAATTGAGGTGCAACCAATTTTCTTGTCTTGTTTATTTGCTTCATATAAACCGATAATTTGTTGAATTGAACTTTTATTCATTTCTGTTTCCAGGGCCAGGTCTTTTATAGAATGAGTATTTTCTTTTTCTTTTTTTTTTTTTGAAAAGAGAATGAGTATAGGTGTTCTAATGGAGATGATGAAAGTGGCAGGACTCTCTTGCTATGCCACAAATAGCGGGAATTGAGGGCGGAAAAAAGGCCATCGTTGTACGTATGACCACTCTTCACTGTGTTCGAACTCTACAGTTCAGTTCTATACATATAATTATACCATATTGCATCACTCTTTTGCTAACTTTTCTACCTTCTCTGGCAAAAGAAACCCAAGAAAAACGTAAATAATTGTATCCAAATAAATAAAAAATAAAAAAAAATTGTTCTGTACATTGTGATCTATTCAAAGGATCAATCAACTGGACAATTAAGGGTATGTTTGTTTCGTTTTTTTAGCGTGTGTTTTTAGGTATTTTTTGTATTGAAATTGTAAAAAAATATATTAAAAATATAAAATGGTATGTTGGGATGTGACATTTATTATTTTAGTATTATGAAAAAACCATCCAAAAACAAAACAAACAAAGCCTAGGTCAAATTAACTTTTCACTACAATACTACATAAATCCGAACAATACAAGTGTCACAACTGTTCTACAATTCGTTCAAGTTAATACCATGAAAACTACGGACACAGTCAATCTAAGGGGGAAAAGACTATGAGAGCAAAACTGAGAAATCTGAATTTAGAATTTACTATTTCAGTACGTCGATTAATTTATACAACATTCGTAAGTTTTCTTGGTAAGCTGTACTGCACATTGGCGTTTACTTGGCTGCCTTTCTTGATCAGGCTCGAGATTTTCAGTTGTCTAGTAAAATCTTTTTTAAAAAAAAAAGAAAAAAAACTTTTTCAATTGCAGACCTTTGTATACTTTCCAGTTCCTCTTTTTTAGCAAACACTGTTTTGCTTGGTTTTTTTTTTCTTTTTAAATGTCATTAACAAGTGGCAACATCATAGGCTGCACCCATGGTTTTATTGATCGCCCTCGGACACCCTATATCTTGTGGGGATGTAAACAATCAATACAGAAAAAAAGAAAAAAAAAAGAAAAGAAAAGAAAAACACGAAATAATTCTAAGTGCATATCCCATTATTAAAAATTAACGACGTACAAAAGTGGCTAGTAGTGGAATTAAGCGATGCGGTTAAGCAAACTAAATATATTTGCCTCTGAAATAAGGATTGCAATTCTTTAAAAATTAAATTGATTAACCAGCTTGTCTACCTTCTATATTTTTTTCCCCTTTCACATGGTAATGATAAGCGACTATAATGTAAAATAAAAAATAACCAAAAAAAATAGAAAAATGAATCAATTACCCTTATCGGCAAGTTTACCTGGCCGGACTGTTAATTAATATCATCAAGAACACAAGTAGTATACAATTGCAAGGGAATTAACTGATTATTGTGTTAGTGAACAAAAGCTACTCCATGCCCAATACGGAAGTATGCGTCGGTCAACCATATCCGAGCGGCTCACCGTGAATTGATCAAGGAATCAGATGTTCTCCGTCCTGTAATTATTGTCCAGTTTGAATTTTCATTTCTAGTTCAAACTGTACAATTAATTTGGGATAGAGGGAATATGTAGCTTCGGTACTTAATTACTTGATAACCCTCAAAGTTTGTATGTTAGTTTAGGATTATTCACTTTCTTTGTTCAATGGATGTACTTTTCTGTTTATATTTGTTCGTTTTATTGTTCCATTATGTTGTCCCAAGCAGTGTTACTTTATTGACGTTTTTTTTTTCAGTAATAGGAACAAAAGAAAAGTGCACAATTCAATAAGATGATCAGACCAACGGATTTTATTCATTACAAGTTACTATAACCCATCATCATCATCTTATCAATCAATAATGACAATGAGTTTTAGTCTTATTACATTCCATCATAAATCAATTAATAAGTATTGTTATCAAGTAATTAAAAAAAATTAATTAAGGGCACTTGGGGCCGCCTTCTTTGTTCTTCCAGTTATCATAACAGGCACAACACTCCTTATTGCCGAAAGTACCAGGTGGGACACACAAACATGTGTTACAACACTTGTTGCATCCGTCCAAACAATTTCCCTTGTGGGATGTTGCTGAGCATCGACGATCACATTCGGCACCACATCCTGCATTAATATAAAAACCACCCTAATTAATTAGTTTGTTGATTTTACTATTAATTTGTTTTAAGAGTTAGTCAATCAAACCCAATTGATTAATGTATAATACAATACTTACGATCAGCGGACACTGGACATGTGTTAACCCCTGAAGGAGTGTCTGTTGGATACCAACGCCTTTGTTGCAAAGATCTCTCAGCAGCAACCTAACAAAATAACGAGGAAATATCTCAAATGTTAGTTAACGTACGTATGGTATGAATTGTTCCCTCCGTCTCAAGCAAAGAATCAGGTTTATTGTATTCTTTTTGAAGATGGAGGGAGAATGTGTATCAATGGCTAGTTTAATAGAGATTGGTCCATATGATAATAGTAGTTGTATAAAATAGAGAGAAACCTGGAAGATTGGCTTGGAACATGTTATGAACAGGAGAAGGAAGACACAAGGCAGGAATGTAAGTTGGGCCATTTCAAACTAGGATTTGGCAATGGAATTGATCTATTTTTCTCGAGGCTTCCACTGTTTAATTGGTACGGGAAATAACTTGATGGGGACACATTGTAATGTGATTTGCCCATGTATTTATACTAGAAGATTTAATTATTGCTCATTCATATGGTGCCAATTTCGATAATTTGTAGTTAATGTTAATGAAAATCAAATGATTAAAGTAGATGGCCAATGTGATTAAACTTAACTAGGTAGCCAAAGTAATGCAACTCCCATGATTAAAATTGAGGAGACAAATAATTGAAGTCACCATTATACATGAGGCAAATCTAATTTGTCATATTATACATGGATGAAAAGAGTATATATACTATGTTAATGATTTTTTGGTTAAAGCATGTGACAAAATCTTGATGAAATGATTATTATTATTATTATTATTATTTTAAAAAGTAATGTGTAGTATCAGTAGGCAAAGGCCACACCAATATAGCTAAATTAACAAGTAGTTCACTCTTTTTTTTTTCTTTTTTTTTTTGGGTACAAACTACTAGAAGATAGAACCTTCTTAGGGTAGTAGGAGACTTTTAACCAAAAAAAAAAAAAAAAACCATGTGCATTTCAACATTCACTATTAAAATGTATTAAATTCGTGGTCAAGTTGTAGTGTACAATCACCAAAAAGGAATGAGAATATAACCTATATGTTGAAGAAGAAAATTTAGTTATCAAGAAGTATAAAGAGCAAAAAGTGACCCAACATGAGAGATAACAAAATGGAATATAATGAGATGAGGAACAAGTGTACTCACACCCATGTATAACTGCAAATACAATAATAGTGGTTTACTCCCAAACACAAGCAAACACACATGACATATCTTTTATGAGGTGCGATTTGCAGCCCAAGCTATTTCCAGTGTGAATAAATTCACAGCCAAACTCATCTCCCAGACAAAACCAATAAATGTTGTTGATTTTGAATGTCAATGGATCTTTAGTAAATAACCTAGCTAGGCGGTGCTAGTTTTGGCATTGTAAGAAAAAATAAAATGGTCAAGTTATTGTAGTTTACAACTTTATCAAAACTTTAAATTTACACAAGCTGTTGTGAAAAATTATTCAAAATCTCTAATTACTTGTTTCACAAATCATTCTTGCTAGCAAGATTCACACTCCTTATGTAGTTATCTGTTCTTTACATTTAATCTCTAAAAGAAATGTCATGTACACTTTTAGATTCGTGGGCTAACCTTTCCATTTTTTAGAAAGAAGAGAACTAATGAAATTTATAAAATATGTGTTAAGAATGTAATTATGTCGAGTAGTCAATATAATATTATTTGATCAAATTATAGTTTTTTCCCCTTCGTTTACACATTTTTATTTTTCCAACATAACTTTCCCAAATGTGCTTTGCGTTGAGTTTCATCACTTATTCACTTCCAAAGCTCCAAAGGTATAGTGACAACATTGCAACTTCTAAAAGATGGTGGTGAAAATTTTTGCCCTTTCTAACTAAGCCCCAAGAAGTGTTTAATTTTTATTTCATTGAATTCTATCTACCATTTACTTAAAGATGCAATCATTCGGTACTTGAATTTGGACGAGAATTACTACTTTTCTATATAACATTCCGGCTAGAAAACCTTTAATAGGGTATGAGTCCACTCAAAGTAGCCTAAGGATATAGAAAAAGGGAATTCGTATCTTTGAAGGTGATTCTAATCTTAATAATCATCCTTTTCATTTTTTTTAAAAAATTTATGAATGCCCACTCACAGCTACATGTGATGTGATAAGTTCATGTAGGCATACATGCCAAAATTGTCCTATTTTGGAGCTAAAGATTGTATCTTTTGGCAGTCAAGAAGTACTAGGAGTGACTATACTAGGAGTGAAGAAGTACGGGGCCTAGCTTCTGAGTATGCCGCCGAAGCTGAAATTGAACCATATGTACTCTGGTTGAAGAATCTAATTAAAAGACGGGCTAGAAAAGGTAGCTCTTCAATTGATTAGTGCTTTGCTCCCTCTCTTCCCTCTCTCCATTTTAATCTGTGTTTAATTTTTGTCCTTGTATTATTTATCAGACGTTCTAATCCAGAGAGGCTTAGCTATTGGTGCTTTCATTTCTGGATTCATGGTAGCTGTCCACTATCTGAAATGAGGCCTTTTTTTTTTAATCAAAAGGGAAAGTTGTTTTGCATCGGGGATAACTAACTCATATTACATCATGATAAATCCAATTTACAGCACCTGGTGGTGGCAAATCCAAGTGTTTTAAGTTACTAGATTTGTCGCCCCCAGTTGATGGAAGTCAAGAGCACCAAAGTAATTAACTAACTTAATACTGTAGTAGTAGTAAGTCGAGTCGATCCCATAGAAACTCTAGTTAACCCCAATTTAGTCAAGGAAAAGATAGTAGGGAGAGCAACATGAAAATAAAATACTGGATACGACTCGAGTAAGTGAGAATGTGACTTTCCCGAGTGGACAGATAGAAAGTTAAACAGAAAAAAACCTAGGGTCATTATCCACTCTTCTCTATACAGTTGTGTTAGGTTTTATTTCTCCTTTTGCATGTATGAATTATGTCTGATCAAGCACTTGTATACCTTCCATTCACTCTCGATACCCGAAAGGAGTCCTAGTATAACCAAACTGACTATTCTCCATATATGTCAATTTCCATTACACTAGGGCATTAAGTAATTAAGTCTTATTTGATCACCCATGCCAACCAACTAAGTCTCTTTTTTAGTTGAAACCAAGGGTTGTCATCCCCATCATGATGGACTAGTTTAAGTACATTTAAACTATGTTTTACCATAGTATGCATGCACAATTAGTTAAGTGATCAAATTAACTAAAAGATTGATTCAAATACTTAAACCGGAAACAATAAATCATATAGGAGCATTACCAAAACATACTTGTATAAATAAGATGGAGACCCTAGAGAAGAGTTTAGCTACCTATACTTATAGATAAAAATAACAAATGATGCATTACAGAGTATTTAGCATTAATACAAAGCAAGGAAACAACTAAAAGAAGGAGAAAGAAATCACGAAATTACTGCTGTCTTCGGGTGACTTCCTCAAGTCATCTTCTGACTTCGCCGAGTGGTGCAGAATCTACTCCTCCTACCTTCCCCTATTCACTCCTTTTTGTATTGTATTTAATTCTCTTCCTTATTGTCCTCTCTCTCCTCCTTTCCTCGCTGTTGATCTTCGTGTTATATAGAACTTAGGGGAAGAAATTTTTTACTATTTTAGTCTCCATTAAATCAAGGAGTCAAGTTGTCACTTTTGGGATTATCATTTGACTACTTTTTCCAAAGCCCATATCTCCATGTTTTCTTGTCTTTTATCCACCTTTTTAGGGTTGCTTTTTCCTCCCTAAAATCAGCAACTTCAAATCAGACTTCTTACTTAATTAGCCTCTAAGCTTTCGTAAAACTTCCAAAATCTGATTCTTGAGCCTCCATTCATGTAACTCCTATTTTGGTTCACGTCCCATCAGCAACAGTAACAGTAGCCACTCTAGGTGTGACATTGTGGCTTCCTCAAGTGACAGCTATCCTCCAAAACCTTGCCCTTTTCGACCATTTCAGCTTATATTTTGCTGAATTGCACATAGGAGTAGCTTTATCATCCAAATACAGAAAACATAAGCAGAACTAAACAAACCCTAACTAATAAGACTTATTTATAAGTTGATGCTAAATATACTTGCTAAAATATTTAGATTTGACACTCATCACCAGTGATGCCAAAAAGTCTGGAAATTACATTCTCTATGGGTTTGTTCTTGCTTCACCACCCACTTTGTAGATAAAACGGATCTCAACAGGCCTTTATGTGAGCAAAGTGACCTGTTCTCATCAATAACCATCCGGACGACATCTGGTTGTCTATTTATCTTCCACCTTCCGATAGCCCATATCCCATGCCAAGCACAAACCTTAATACAATCCCCAAAGTTGGCTCTCCGGACTGAACAAAGGCCTATGTTCATCAAAAACCCCCCACGCCATCTCCCATGACAATCCTTTATTCACCCCCCCCCCTCCCGGCGCTGATGCTATTCCATCTTCAGCATTAACTGCCCCATCCGAGTTGATCTTTACCCAATCATTGGTCGGTAGCCTCCAACGCAACAATCAGATTTCTTGAGTCAGCTCACTGGCTCCCACCAACTTACCTGCACCACCGCATCTTTGACTTCTCTAACTTTCTTATAGATCTGAAAGGAGGTTCTTGAAATAACTAAGAACTACATACAACTACTATGCAGAGGATGACTTAGAGAATTAGATTATCACTTACTTTTAGGCTTTAACCTCTTACTAAGGACCACTGATACCTCAATATTATACTCCCTCTCTGTCCCAAAATTATTGTCCATTTTAGATCTTCACTTTTAGTTTGATTTGTGCTAAAGATGAAAATCTAAACTGGACAATAATTTTGGGACGAAAGGAGTATGTAATTGTGGCTTATTCTGAGTGGTTCGGTTACTCGGAACTATGAGGCATTTTGAAGCGATTCTGGATTTGACTTTAATTCTACTGCAATGGTTGTCTTTGATTAAAATATTGTATTTGATAGTGTTAACCCTTTCTTTGATTTAACTATATGCGTAAGCATCTTCAAAGTGAGCTGAAAGCTGCATCATTTTAGCTTCTTCAGTGAATTGCAGAACGTTCACTTGTGGTTTATAACCATATAGTTTGTCCCCAAAAGTTCAAGAATACTACATGCTAGCATCACTTGTTCAGATTATAAACCTTAAAATATGGATAGTCCATTGATCTGAGTGCCCTGCACTGATATCAACCTTTCATTTTTCTGGCTCCCCTTACCATTTCATTGTGGAGGATTCACAAAGGTGATGATTGATAAATTTGCAGGACAAAAATATTAAGCACGACATATATACCTCATTATCAAGTCAATTTCTTTTTTTTTTTTTTGTATTGATCAACCAACGACATGAACAAATATAGTCCATAAATATAATATACTTTTCTTTTCTTTTTTTTATTTTCCTTTCGAATTCGAAATGTATTAAACAGTAAGGTTAAAAATTGAAACTGAAAGGAGTAATACGTACTTATTGGTAAGGGGAATCATATTCGATATACCAGGGTAAAGCATGTCGAAGATATCGACCAGATAAAGTTTTAAAACATAATAAAAGTAATAATGATGTTGGTACTTGGATTAGTTTTTTTTTTTTTTTGGCAAATTATTATCCTTTTTCAAAGCTTTGAATCTGGGATCATTGTATAGTCGGTTTGAGTAGACCATCTGGAACTATAAAATAATCTTCAACACGGCACAAGACTGGTACAATACATTTTATTTTTAGTTTGCTCAGGGATTTCCTCGTCAATGCATATTGATGAAAACTGTATGTGCAACTGTGTCGCTGGCTTAGAAAAGTTGACAAAGAAGATATAGCTAAAAGTTGTAAAATTTTTAATATAAATATGAACGTTTTACGATTTGAACTGAATAGTAAATGTTATAAATATATCCTTGCTACAAAATAATTTGAAAACTCGGAAAACCGGCTAGCAAATAAATTATTGAATCACAATTGTTTGGAGGTGAAGAGGAGTTTGAGTTTACCCATGCTTGCAAAATCAAAATTTTATCTTTTTTTTTTGAAATAACATTTCATTAAAATATACCAGTCTTATAGTTTTTTTTTTTTTTGTTCCTTTTGAAATCAAAATTTTATCCATTTTATGAAGTTGGGTGTTTCAATTAATTTTATCTCCCTACATTGACAATAGTGTATGTAACGCTTAGGAATGCATTGTAACAAACTACTGAATGATTTGGAATTATCTCAATATTTATAATATCTGACAAACTACTAAATGATTTGTACCTTATCTCGACAGCTGAATATGTAACCAGATTTTGTGAAGTGCTAAATTTCACATAGATGATTTGTGTTCGATTGTAGTATTTGAGTCAGGTAAGGATTTTTTTTCCCCCTGGATACAATTAGGATGTTGTTCTTTGTTAATAGTTTGAACAAGATTAACTATTAGAATTTAGAACAAAAGGCTGCAATTAATGTGATCCGACCATAGTAACTTTAGGAGTAATTTTTTTTTTTTTTTGCCCTTCAAATAAATCTGAAAATTTAGAACATTGATGAGAAGGAAAACCATTTCCATTACTATATAATAATAATAGATTATACTATACTAGTACTAAATAATGAACGAGAAATGAATTAGGACAAAGATTAAATTGTAATCAAGGAGCAATTAGTTATAGCAAATGTCATCTACAGAACATCACAAACAATCTCCACCCATCTCGCCAGTTTCGCAATCCGCTCTGGGCTTCCTTCTCCAATTCGACTCCGATCCAAGTAGGTCAAACGATTTGATACACTTTTTTATGAAAACATATTTTCTGCCTCTCTAATTCATTGCATATCCAGTTCTTTTGATTGGCAATCCCTCACGCGCTCAATTTGTGTTTGGATCTCAGATAAAATGATTCACTTGTTCTATTTTGTGACGAGGGATATGAATGATTCCTTATTGCATGATTTATAATTCATGATTTCACTTAGATTTCAATTGTTTCTTGTCTACACAGATTATATGCATATCGGTTCCAATTATGTGCTAGCAAAGAACCTAAAAAACACCGACTGGAAACACTCCATTCATCATGGTTTATGGAGCTTCAGCTCTCATCCCCCGGTCAGCTGTCTACGATTGGCAGTACCGCATTGATTGTTTGGTGGAATTGGATCCTTTGTGACATCGCTGCTATGTGATCTATTTGGCAGTGGAGGAGAACCCTAGCGTAGATGACAAAAGAGAAATGTCTTCTGATAGATTTTGCATTCCCATCATTTAACCTACTTACAGTTAAGATCAATAATATGCCAATTTTTAACATTATGCTTTGATTCATCTGCTTACCAAAGGCTTTTTGCATGCTTTTAGTGGGATGACAAAGATATAATGATCAGGAAATTGACAGCTGAATTGTAGAGAGAGAGGAAGGGATCTGCAGCTATCCAAAGACAGTTTGATATGGCTTTAAGAGATATGGAAGAACATTCAGAATATCTAACGAGAAGTATAGAAGGCATTACCAAGAACTTGAAGAAAATTGAATGAAGCTGAATCATATTCTCCCCAAGCTGATAGACTCACTCATGGGATTGCCACCACTTTTGTTACTTTTGACGGCCTATTTTACTTTGTGGATACTCCAGAGCTTGCCAAATTTGCAAGTTTCGGCTTCACCATAACAGTTGTAAATTGAGAATGTATTTACTGTAGATTAGCAAGGATATCATATATTCATACAGTCCAATTATGGTACATAGCTGAATGAGAAAATAGGGTTACACAAGAGGAACATTCTTTTCCCTCTTGATTATAACAAGGTGTATCGAGTTACTACTATTTTGCAGTTAATAAAATCGAAACTTTAATTTTTTTCACCCCACAAAATAATTGTCATATTGATTTCGTTTATTCCTTATGAAAAAGAAGATATCATACACCTAAAGCTCTAGTAAAACATTTTTGGAAGACTGATGTTGATGGAACTCAACATTTATAGTTTAAACAGTTTACAGGATTTATTTGCTCCATTGGATTTGAAAATTGTCTTACCTTATTGTTATTATCTTGGTTCGTAGAGTATTGGTTTGAGTTGTCTTGTTGGAGATTATCTTCTATGCCTCTTCAACTTTTTATACCTCAGTGAGTTAGTTGATCTGGTTAGTTCGTGTTTACAAAAGACACTGATACGAGTACCATTCTTGAGTATAATGTTTTTTCGCGCTTACGACAAGGGTGGCCTTACTATAAAGCAAGTAAAGCAGCATCAGTGTTGGGTAAGGCCCCTAATTATCTAACATTAATCAGAAAATTCTAATTTTCTCTTTTTTTAGAAAAGGTAAAAAACGAACTCGACCAATTTAAAATGTAAAGAATGTTAGATTTATGTTGATGATGTAAATATAAAATCAATTAACATGAAAAAAGCTCCCTTAGTCATGCAAATTCCATTCACACGAAGATGATTAGAGATATTGATGCTTAAATTTTTTTGAGAATTACAAAAAATATTAATTGATATAATTAATTATAAAACTTGATATTTTATACTATTATAATGTCAACTGCTACTATGAAAGTTGATTGTCCAAAAAGAAATTTTGCTAGCTAAACGAATTAAAACAATTTAACACATTGTGACTATCTCATTAGTTGAAAAAAAAATCAAAATGAATTTGTTTGTTAAGGAACATTAACTAAAAATTTTACATCCAAAAAATTTTAACAAAATAATATTCACATAAATTACAAATTAACTAAATTTCTCATAAATTTTACATGATTAACATTATCTTTAGATAGTGTTTTAAAAATTTAAAAGAATCCAGTTTTATACTCGCTTGAGGCCTCATTTAATGTTAAGCCGCCCGTGGCTTGCGATACCATGTTTTATTCCGAAACTATCAAAGTCTGAGTGGATGTTTGTGTAGATTTTCATGGGTCTCACCCTCATTGTGGTTGAGGGTTACTTTTCAACTTCAAAAGTTTGCCTATTTACCTGTCCCGTTGTTGGTACAATGAGTTCACCGGATTTCAACGGAAAATAGTTAGTTGTCTTAATGGAAGGAATTGTTGAGTTTATTAGGGGTTCTATTTTGTTTTCTCCGGCTGTATGTATGAAATGACACTAAGCACTTTCTCTATTATAGAAGAGACGATTTTGATCTCGACGTTAATTTTTCTGTTGAAAATTGACAATTTCTTGTAACATCAATATTGATTGATATAAACTCATCACACCTATGGTTTTGGTGAAAACTCTTTGCGTCGGCTTTTTTTCGCCACCTTAACAAGTTGGGGAGAAAGTCGACACAATCAAACTTTATTTATTCATTATTATTATTTTTTTCATTTTTGAAGTTGAATATTGTTTTTTTAATGATTCAAAAGGAATGGTGAAATAGTATCTTGCTACTGAAGAAAGAAATACTCTAAACTTTTGAATTTGGAAAAACCAATAAATTATGATTTATTCGTCACGAAATGATTGTCTAGTTTGAATTTTCACTTTTAATATAATTTATACTGAAGATAAAAAATTAAATTAGACAATTATTTCGGAAAGGAGGGATACATCTTATATAAATTAATCACATATTTTTTAATTTGAGAAATGATTGACCATTGAAAATTTTATACGAAAAATAGAAAATTATCGCGTGATTTTTGTTCTTTTTTTATTTTTTGCTGAAGTAAAAATCTACGAGTAAGGAGACTAATGTAATAGACTTCACCTTTTCAATTCAACCGGCCTCACCATTCCATACCCGACTACAATGTATGCACGATAAGGAAGCGTTGTAAAAAACTTTCAATGTCCATTTCTAAATCGCCTATTGAAAACTTCTTGCTTCGTTTTCTGTTTGATACATCAATATCGATAAACACTTTTTCACACGTAGTTTCTCGGATGAAAATTGTTGACGTCAAATCTGTCATGGATTTCTTGCAAAGAAGTCCATACAACTAAACTTTAAAATATTTTCAATTTAAATGATAAATTTCCATGATTCAAAATGAGTGATGAATTATATTATATATATTGATCATTCGTTCACAAAAAAAAATAAAAAATTGTCCACATTAAATTTAAAATTGGTACTAAAGTAAAAAAGAATAGTTCACATTCATCTTTTTTTGGGAGAGAGGGTATATTGCAAATTAAGAAAAAAAGATGAAAACTAATAATAGCAAGCAAATAATTTCAAAAGCCTACTAAAATTATTGAGACGGCTTTAATTGACAAATTTGGCATAAGACAAAATCAAACCAATAATACACTTCATTTTCAACTTAGAGCCATCGGGCTTTCTAACCATACTAACCAAAAAGACAACTATATCAACCCCTATTTAAAGATTGAGATTCAGTGATGACGTACTGATGCTGATGGATAACAACATCGAAACAAAGGTGGTTTATACTCTCAACGTTACAGAATCACTTCGATGGAATGATGGTTATTTTTGTACTCTTTGGGGCTTTATACATGGACAGATACCATAAGTCACGCAGTAAAATGTCAAAGAATCGCCTTATCAACCTAATTGGTTGTGGTGGAGTGGTAGAAATTCTTTCACCCTTAATCATAAGTCGATGGTTCGAATCTTGCTAAGTAACCTTAAATATTTTGACCAACTCTGCCACCTATTGAGGTGTCTACAATTCAGTGAAGGTGATTAGTCTGTTGCAGACGGTAGACACCCTGCAAATATACAAAAAAAAAAAGAATCGCCTTACCCGAAAATAAAGAAATATTTTCTTCTTTTGTTTTTTTGGGTAAAATAACTCAACCAGCTGGCTAAGTTTCAGTCATATACAACTAGATGAATCAGTAAATCAGTCTCTAATAACAGTAAAACAGTAGAAGAATTAATATTGCTCCATTAGTTTCGAAATTGCTGCTCAGTTTAAATTTTTATTTTTAATATAAATTAAATTAAAAGTGAAAATTGAAACTAAACAATAATTTTTAGAACAATTTATATTAAAATAAAATAAAAGAAAAAAAAAGAGAAAAAGGAAGTCAAAACTCAAAACTGGCAAAGCTCTCTTTTGAAGCAGCCGGAATAAATATTAAATAGAGGGAATCAAACACCGATACTACTACATTACTAGACTCTATAACTCTATTCTCCGAAGTTCCCATTTGAAGGCAGGTTTGAACTACTGCAATTAGACGCGGTACTTCCTTTCTTCCACCTAAAACTTGTTAAATTTGAAGTCCTTTTATTTTTGTTGTTGAAGTTATGTGTTGAAATTTAAGGGTTGTGTATTCTGGGATTCACAGATTTGGGAGTAAACAGCATTTTGACTTTGGAGTCGAAGATGGGAGATGGAGAGGGGCATCCTTACGTTCCGAGTGACATGAAATTGCCTGGTTTTGTGCCCCAATTGATACCCACATCCACCATTCTTGGCGTTTATCTCGGCGTTTCAACTCTGGTCGTCCTCGTCACCTGGATCGGCTCCGGTGAGTTCTTGCCTGCCGAATCTTACAAAAGGGCCTGAAAAATGTATTTCCGTTGTGTTATAATCTTACTGTTTTTGTATTAGTTTGGGCTTTTATTGTTGGAGATTATCTTCAATTCTTCTTCCTGTTCTTTTTTTCTTCTTGTTGAGTAGTAACTTAGTTGACCTGGCTAGATTCGTACTAGAATTCCACCAATTAGAATTAGAGTTTCATTCTTTTCATAATTTGGTTTGTACTTATCCAAATCTTCTTGTGAATGGTGCAATGCTGTCGTACTAATGCTGGTTTCGATTATTATTATTTTTTTTTTTTTGGCACATTACTGCCTGCTTATGCTATGAGTGCGCGCAGGTTATCTTGTCTTATGTTTACAGATTTATCATAATTGTCATTGATTTATTATAGAATGGACTATGGATGACCCTTTGTGGAGTAATCGATCTGGTGCGTTATCAAGTTATTGCTTTCCATAGTATCTACATGGAGTCTTAAGATTCTTGGTTGACTAATAAATAGTAATTCTTGTAGCCTAGGTCGCAGATACCTGGTTACCTAGTTTTCATTCACTGGTTAATTGCGTGATTGGTGTGTCATGCTTGTTGTGTTAAGCTACCAAAAACTTGATGTTGTACATCTTCTACGGGGCTTCATGTTCCTAAACTGTTTATCAACCTGTTACCCCTTGGCTTCAATTAGATGCTTGGGGATCACCCCCAACTTCAACTTAGTTATGTAATTCTTAGCTCAATTTGTTGTCTTGCTGCTAACTTTGGACTTAGATTCCCTGGTTTGACTCAACAGCAGTCAAACTAAAATGTTCTTTGAACCTTTCAAGCCAGCATAGAAATTCAATAACAGCATAATAATATACTTTGTCAGCATACTTAGATTATGTAGTGGATCATTTATCTGGATAATGGCTATGCTTGAATTTTGGCAATTACATATCTTAATCCAAGTATCATTCTTGAGTAAGAATTATTGACTTTTTTGTGTTTGCGACACCAGGTTTTATTCGGAAACTATCAAAGTCTGAGAGGACACTTATGTGCTGGTGGATTTTCACGGGTCTCACCCACATGGTGCTGGAGGGTTACTTTGTATTTACTCCTGATTTCTACAAGAAAACTTCCCCTATTTATCTTGCAGAAGTTTGTAAGTATTGTCCTCAGTTTTTCCTCAAAGTTGGTATTGTCCTTTCTCATTTTGGCAAAATGAGTTACTTGATTTACAATGAAAATGGCAGGGAAGGAGTATAGCAAAGGTGATTCTCGATATGCTGCGAGAAATTCTGCAGTTGTCTCAATAGAAGGAGTTACTGCAGTATTAGAGGGCCCATTTTGCCTTCTCTGTTTGTAAGTACATAACCAAGAACTTGATATATATTATTTACAAGAACAATTCTGATATTGTTAATCTTGCTTTAATTTGAATTCCATTCCCTACTCTAATGATTATAATGCGGCTTGAATTTTGTAGATACGCTATAGCTGCAAAGAAGTCATACAGGCATGTACTTCAGCTGGCCATTTCTCTAGGACAGCTCTATGGGACCATTGTGTACTTCGTAACGTCTTACCTGGATGGAGATAATTTCGCCACAAACTCGATATACTATTATGGATACTATGTCCTTGCAAATTCCTTTTGGATTGTCATCCCATCAGCAATATTAATCCACTGCTGGAGGAAGATTTGTGCCGCAGTCGGGGATCAGGATCAGAAGAAGACCAAATCGCTATAAGTTGGCCTTCGGCTAGATGCTTTTGAAATGTTACATGTCAAATCAATTGTAAGGCAACAGAATTGCCAGGGATATTGTCAATTCATGAGGACTAATGTGTTGAAAGTTGGACTGAGAGATCCAGCCCAGCCTGATTTTTCCACTTACTAGAATTTTCTTTCCATTCTCTTCAACCTCCTCTCTTACTGTAATCCGTTGAAGGCCATGGTCTTTGGGGTATTCCTGTTGGCATCTCTCATGGTAGTTTTGCCAACGGGGAAGCTAGCCAGTAAAACTTCTTGAATCGAAGCATTAGATCGATCATATAATAGACTTCGGAGGACTTTTCTTTTGCTCTCTTTCTTGAAATGGGGTGGCGTAGTCTTATCGAAGGTTCAGGACCTCTTCTCTTGATCTTCTTCAGATTTCCAGGATTCTTAAACTAGTTCCTCAGAGAGACTGGTTGTGAGAAAGTATTAAAATTCAATTTGCATTGGTCTAGAAAATAGCCTCCCAACTTACATTGTGATGAAGAACTGAATCATTGAGTTAAACTAACATACAGTCTTAAATTAAATCACAGATGTATCAAATAGTGAAAGTGCTATATAATTCCTAAAATTGATTCTAGTATAAAAAGCAGGTACGTGGGTTCCTGTCCATGACAAGCCCTTCACAGATTTTTTTTTTTTTTTCGCCAAACGCCATGAACTCAATGAAATTGAGATTAAAAACATAGTATGAAACATTTTCTTCTTTTTTTTAAAACAAAAAAAAAAAAACAATGATTAATACAGAAAGAACAGTAGGAGTGAACTGCAACCAGCATTGTGATTTCCTCGGAATCCAGCTTGAAGGGCCTCAGAAAAACTACCTGCATCTCGGTTAAATAATGACCTTCAGATCTGAGTTTCCAAACTCCTCCTGTAATTCCTCAATCTGCTTCACCCTTTCAACGACTTTAGGGCAACGAATGACCTTGATCATTTGGAGCGCAGGACATGTTTCTAGACAAGAGGGCAAATGATTCAGGAAAAGGCAATCCCTCAATTCCAACTCCTCAAGAGACCTCAATTGATCTTCAGAAGCACTCCACGACTTAAGCCACCTGGAATTACTCAATTCCAATATTCTAAGTTCGGAGAATTCCTCTTCTTCCATTGTCAACGTGTCCCCTTCGAAATCAGTACCCTCTAATTTGAGGACTCCAAGATTTGGCAATTTGCCAATGCTTGAAAGACACTTCTTAGACAAAGGAATGCCTGACAGTGACAATTTCTCCAGATTTGCAGGAAAACTCAACTCAAATTTAATGCCTTCGGGTTTCCCAGATTTATCCACGGACATATTGAGTGATTTCAGCTGAGCCAATGACACAAGAGCTGCAATCTGGACAAGCTTTCCTGCATGACTATTGTCAAATCCCTGGATTCTGCATTTCAACTTGCGGATATTTGGAAACATTTTCATTACCCTTTCCATTCTCCAGTCAGAAGGCAAAATGACACCAGAAACTCTATCCAAGAACTCCCACGAGCTACAGGGACTGTTGTGATCAAGATTGTCAATGTGCAAAACACCCGGAGCAACGCCATTCATGTAAAGATGCTTCAATTTCTGTAAATTCCGGACTGTGACCGGCAAGGAAAGTTCCTTGTCCGATGACAATTCACCTATAATAAGTGTCTCCAAATTAGAGAGGCCACCGATTGTGTCCGGGATTTTCAAACTATATCCTCGAATTGCAAAGAAAGCCAGCAGAACAAGTAGTCTTATCTCACTTGGAATCTCAGCACATAACTCCATTTGCTCCAGGTCTAGTACTCTTACAAATTTCCAGATGCGCAAATGCATGACTGAGATTTTCGTCTTCATCGGCTTGTTGTTTAAACTGACTCGGAGAGAGCGAAGCCGAGGCCAGTATACTTTCGAGTCCAGCACATGCTCGAAACCGGAGTTAATGCATAACCTCCATGGGTGGCGCGGCTCCTTGAATGCTGACAGCGCCTCATATCCTCCTTCAATGAAATGGAAAAAGGGTTCATCTTGGACTTTCTGCAAACAACATTCACGAAGCAAGTCATGAATGCGGCAGGTTCGTTTTCCACCTCTGGATCTGTTCTTGGTTACCATTAGTAAGTTTCTGACAGTCAAATCATTCAGATACCCCTCAGCAACATCTAAGGCGCGCTTCATCTCTGCTTTTCGAATGAATCCCTCGGCCATCCACAAATACAGCAACCTCTTGACAGAGACTTGTTGATCTTCTCGAGATGTTGCGAGATAGAGAAGGCATTGTTTTAAATGCTCCGGTAGATTACTATAACTGAGCTCCAGTTTGTCCTTAGATGTACTATTTCTTGACCTTAAAGTTTCCAGAACTTTATTCCATTCCTTCGGGGCAGTGGAATTTAGGAGTCCAGCTACAGTGCCAATGTCAAGAGGTAATCCATTGCTAATTTGAAAAACTTGCCTCCGAAAATTTGTGTCTAATGCAGGGGACTCGGCACTTGCAGTGGATAATTTCATCCGAAATAACTTGAAGCTCTCCTTTTCATTAAGTGATCTGAGCTTATGAGGTGTCTTATCAAGCTCAGCCACCGCCTCCTGCTTTCGAGTGGTCAACAAAATCCTACTTCCGTTACGGTCATCGGGAAATGCTAGTTTCAAGCCACTCCAGGCATCAGCATCCCAAATATCATCCAAAACGATCAAATATGTCTATCCCTTCAAACTGCGCCTCAGTTCGTTCGCTACATCATCCGCAGTTGTTTCAGAAGTAACCAGCGAACCTTGTGTGTGATTAACTTGATTTAAAAGTTCAAGCAACACTCTCTTTCTGTCAAATTTCTGAGAAACTCCAGTGATTGCACGGGCTGAGAAATGGTAGAAGATAGAAGGATGATCATAAACTTTTTCGGCCAATGTGGTCTTGCCTATTCCCGACATACCAACAATGGACACAATCTGCAATTTCTCCATCGCCCTATTCTTGAGCCGATTGATAACTGACTCTGCATCATGGTCGAAGCCTACAACCTGACGTTTTGCAATAGAGGGAGTTGTTGTTGTTGTTGTTGATCGCACTCGACTGTTAGTCCTCCTGGTGACTTTCTGCCGTTTGATGATCTCTTCTATTTCTTGCAGAATATTGCGGATATCTATCACAATAGAATCAAACAATGTTGAAATATGATGCTGTGGAATATCACCGGCCAAGAGGTAGTTGATGATACGCTCCACCTTGAATGCCACCTCCAAACCACGAACCCAAAGATCTTGGATTTCCTGCTTATCATGATTCGGCGATTCCACAACATGCGCCAAGAGAGATCTTAAGTTGCTGAGTTCATTTCGGATAGTTTCAGCATGACTTTTGGAGCTGGCATCGCTAATTGTCAGCTCCATCAATTCCTCTAGCAAAAAGTCCAAAAAAGCCAAATGTGTGCTACTTTTTGGTACTTCAGGATCCTTTTCTTCAAATCTGCCTTCAACGTCCTTGAGTGCTTCTAACAAATTCTCAAGAAGGTTAAGGTCTACTTGTGCCTGTGCTTGGTATAATGGGAAAATGAAGACTCCAGCATCACACATTAGATCTCTAATTTCCTCCTTCACATTCACAGGAAATATGTTTGCTTGCTTCTGCCAAAAAAGCTTCATCCTCAAGAACCTGAGTCCTTCATATAGTTCTTGCAATTGATCCTTCACAGGAAAAAGATCCTTCACAGGAATGAGATCCTTCATAGGGTGATCCAGGGGTAGCAGCTCCCAAAGAACAAATAAGAAACAACCAAAGAGTTCCTTCGGTGGGAGAACAACATCTATACGATTTGTCACACAGGGTAACGATGTCGCCGACTTTGAGCTATGCAGGGATTTAGCATAAATCTCACAGGCACGAGGATCAGTTGGCTTGATCTTTCCAATCAATGCTTGAATCTTGGACAACATTCCTTCACTAACATTTTCTGGAATATGATATGATCCAGAAAGTGTTCCATCATACTGGTAAGCTCCATCCTTAAGAAGGATGTATGCAGCCTCAATAGTTACAGCTCCAGCATGAGCTAACAAATCTTGTATGGGTTTTACATTACCTCCTTGTGTGGCAAAAAGGATGAAACTTTTCAAGAAAATCATCTGCTCTCCCAGGGCTTTCATCTCATCTTGTAAACTTTGAGCTATAAGAAATAAACGATCCAGATAGTCCGCAACATTTTGTTCGTAGTAGCCAATGGTTTCCAACATTTCATCAGTTGAGAAAGAATTTGATTGTCCAGCCGCAGCTAACAAACTTGGTTTCCATTCAGTTGTTTTCTCAACGAAATACATGATGAGCTCTCGACCACCACCGGAATCAACTCTATAAGAGTCGATGAGCTTGGCGACTCTGCGAACAGAATTGCCTATGTTTGCCAAGAAAGATGTCCAACGTTTATCGTGTTCCAAATTTCTAGCAAACACTACAAACATTTTGAGATTCCTTAAGATAAATCTCATGTGCCAAAACATTCTCCGGTCCCCGTGATTGTCGACCAGAATTCTACCTTGTGTGAGGCAGAATCAATACATGGTATGAGGGTGGAGGCCATATTTTCGTTGTGGGATCTGAAATGGCCGCAATGTAAACGAAAGAACGAAATGAATTTGCACAAAAAGCAATCAGAGATATAGAGAGAAGAGTGGTAGGAATAAGTTGAGGAGAAGAAGAAGGTGAGCACAAGGAAAACTGATGAGATGTTGACCAACACATATTTGTTCTGTCTTGCTTCCTTCTCATCGTTTTCCGACATTGACTTTTGGCTGAGTAGTTACGGCTATCATGTTGTTCTCTCTGTTCATTGAACTTAGTCATCGGCTACTAATCATGTGCCTCTCTCTGTTAATTATGCATATTTGTAACAATTAGACCCGCATTCTGCAGTAAAATATACTAATTGGAACGAGAATATTTACAAAATAATAACAAGTTGAAAACGTGCATCAGTATCCAAAGTAATAATGGGGTTTTATTTTTCTATTTTTTTGGAAATAGGACTTTGGAGTGCTTTAGCCCAAGGGAGAAGATGATTGTTTGGACTTCGGAATAAAGAGGATTACTGTACTGATTTCTCTTCTTGAGATTTCCAGGTAGCCTTTTCTACTCCATGGCATTTCCAATGACATTAATTTTTGTTGCTAGGACTAGAAAAATGACTGGATTTTGGCACTATTTTCCATGTTAGTCAATCACAGTAATCCCAGAAAGGCTTAGGAGATTGGCTGGATTCCTCGAATCTTAAACCCTCCATTAGAAGCTATTAGCTGTAGTACGTTATAGATTCCACTCAAGAAGGGTGGGAAAAAGCATTTTGACATTTACAAGAAATAAGGAAAAGGTGTAAAAGCTCGTGTTATGACCGCAGAAGAACAAAGCTAAGGTCAAAACCCAATTCCTAAGTAAGTCTAGGATCAATTAACTTTGAAGATCTGCACCTTCTCAATCCCACCATATTCGATCACATTGCTCTGCCCTAGAACTTGGCCTTTACAAACAATTTACTCCCTCCGTCCGTCCCATTTTATTGGTATAACAAACTAGAGTATTATAATGGGACGAGTATTACGTTTTCATTCTCCAGACCATTGAAAGGATTATCAAACTAGTTCCTCGTAAAGACTGTTTGAGAAAAGGATCAGAATTGGATTCGCATAAGTCTAGATCAATGGCCTCCCCACTTACATTGTGATGAACAACTGAATCGTGGAGCACTTTGACTAACATATACGAGTAGTTTTTAACTTTGCAGGTATGTTAAGCAGTGAAGGTTTTGTATATTTCCTAACATTTCACATATATTTGAACTAAAAGTGAAAATCCAAAGTGGACAATAATTTTAGAACGGAGGGAATATAACTTTATGAAAACAGATATGATGATTCTTTTCATTACAAGCACTTCAAAGTTAAAACGAGTGGAGTGGCCATCGTCATCATTTCAATGAAATGAGATTAAATGCATAACATGTAGAAATCAACCTGAAAAGAGAAAGCAAGACAAAGAGGAGTCGGGGTGTACTGCGATCAGCATTACAGACTTCCTCCAAATCCAGCTTGAAGGGCTGCAGAAAATTTACTTGCGTCTCGATTGAATCATGACCTTCAGATCTGAGTTTCCAAACTCCACCTGTAAGTCCTCAATCTTTTTCACTAATGTTTCAACGACGACACCACAATGAATGACCTTGATCATTTGAAGCGTCTCAAGGGTTCCTAGACAAGAAGGCATCTCTTTCAACACAAGGCAGTCACTCAATTCCAAATCTTCAAGACACATCACTTGATCATCAGGAGCATTCCACCAGTGAAGCCACCTGGAATTCAATTTTAGTATTCTAAGTTTGTAGAATTCCTCTTCTTCCATTGCCCATGTGTCCCCTTCGAAAACAATACCCTCTAATTTGAGGACTTCCAGATTAGGCAATTTGCCAATGCTTGAAAGGCATTTCTTTGACAAAGGTATGCCTGACAATGACAATTTCTTCAGATTTGCAGGAAAACTCAACTCAAACATAATGCCTTCAGGTAGTTTATTGTAGTCTACAGATATATTAAGTGATTTCAGCTGACACAAAGAGACAGGAGCTGCAATCTGGACAAGCTTTCCTGCATGATTATCATCGAATCCTCGAATTCTGCATTTCAACTTGCGGATGTTAGGAAACATTTTCACCACCCGTTCCATCCTCCAGTCATGAGGAAAAATTACTCCAGAAATTCTATCCAACTCATATAAGTAACAGGAATCGTCAAGGTTTTCAATGGGCAAACCACCCCGAAAATGGAGCTTCATGTAAAGATGCTTCAATTTCTTTAGATTCCAGAATGTGATTGGCAAACAGAAGTCCTCCTCCCCGTAATATCCACTGATAATAAGTGTCTCTAAATTAGAGAGGTCACCCACTGACGTTGGGATCCTTACACCGTAGCTTCCAATTGCGAACATGGCCAACAGTACAAGTAATCCTATTTCACTGGGAATCTCACCATATACCTTCACTTCCTCCAGATCTAATACTCTTAGATATCTCCAAATCCTCAAGTACATGACTGAAATGTTTTCCTGCAGTGTCTTGTAGAATACACAGACTCGCAGAGAGCAAACCCGAAACCAGTATATTTTCGAGTTTAGCAAAAGCTCAAAACCAGAGTTCATGCTCAACCTCCATGGATGGCGTGGCTCCTTAACTAATGACAGCTCATCCTCGTCTCCTTGAAGGAAATGGAAAAAATGCTCAACTTGGACTTTCTGGGAGCAGAATTCATGAAGCAAGTCATGAATGCGGCAGGTGCGAATTCCACCCGTGGATTTTTTCTTGGTAACCATAACTAAGCTTCTGCCAATCAAATCATTTAGATACTCTTCAGCAACATCTAACAGGCGCTTCATCTCCACTTTTCGAATGAATCCTTCCGCCATCCATAAATAGAGCAACCTCTTCACCGAGACTTGTTGATCTTCTCGAAATGTTGCAAGATAGAGAAGGCATGGTTTTAAATGCTCCGGTAGATGCCTATAACTCAGCTCCAGAGTGTCCTTGAAGCTCTCTGACACATTGCTTGAGCTTAAACTTTCCAGGACTTTATTCCATTCCTCTGGCTCTGAGGATTTTAGAAGTCCAGCTACAACAACAATTTTAAGAGGTAATCCTTTGCAGACTTGAAGAATTTGCCTCCTAAGATCGCCTAGTGCAGGGGACTCTGCACTTCCAGCTGATGATTTCATCTGAAATAACTCCAAGCTCTCCTCTTCATTAAGTGGTCTGAGTTCATGAGGTTTCTCGTCGAGCATATCTGAAGGAGCCACCTCATAACTACGACTTGTGAGCAAAATCCTACTTCCCATAGAATCATCAGGAAATGCTTGTTGCAAGCTATGCCAGGCTTTTGCTTCCCATATATCGTCCAGAACAATCAAATATCTCTTTTGCTTCAAACTGCGCCTTAGCTGGTTTGCTACATCATCTGCAGTTGTTTCAGAAGTGATGATCAGTGAACATTTGTCAGGAGCAACCTGTTTTAAGAGTTCAAGCAACACTCTCTTGCTGTCAATTGTTTGAGAAACAGTAGTGAGTGCACAAGCTGAAAAATGGTACGTGATACATGGATCGTTGTAAACTTTTTCAGCCAATGTGGTCTTCCCTATTCCAGGCCTACCCACAATGGACACTACCTGCAATTTCTTCGCCCCTCTCGTGAGCCGATCAATAATTGAGATTGCCTCCTGATGGAAGCCTACAACCATATTTGCATTAATTGAGGGAGTTATTGATGGAACGTTGCGATTAGTCATGGTTACTTCCTTCACTTTGATTCCTTCTCTTTTGAGTTTTATTCCTGGTGCCTTGACTTGGACTTCTGTCCAAATGTTGCCAATGTCTTTCATGATAGAATGAGATAATGTTGAAGCATATTGTGGAATATTGCCAACCATGAGGTAGTTGATGATGTCCTCTACCTTGAATGCCACCTCCAAAACACGACCCCAGAGAGCTTCGATTTCCTCCTGGTCATTATTTTGCAACTCCACAGTATCCCCCAAGAAACTTCTTAAGTGGATGAGTTCGTTTCGGATAGTTTGAGTATGAGTCTTAGCATCTAAGTCAGCCTCGTTAGTTGTCAGCTCCATCAATCTTTCCAATAAGAAGTCCAAAAAAGCCAATTGAGTACTACTTTTTGGTACTTTGGGATCCTTGTCCCCAAATTTTGCTCGAATAACCTGGATTGCTTCTACCAAATGCTGAAGAAGCTCAAGGTCTAATTGTACCTGTGTCTGGTAGAATGGGAAAATTAAGACTCCAGCATCGCACATCAAATCTCTAATGTCTTCCTTCATTTTCACATCAAATACGTTTGGTTGCTTCTGCCCAAAAAGCTTGATCCTCAAGAACCTGAGTCCTTCATACAACTCTTGCAATTGACCCTTCACAGGAATGGGAACTGTGACGGGGTGACCTGATGAAAGCAGCTCCCAAAGAACACCTAAGAAAGAAGAAATGAATTCCTTTGGCGCGATACGAACATCGATGATACTCTCCGCCGCACAGAGTAACCGTGTTACCAGCTTTGAGCTATCAAGTGCTTTAGTGTAAATCATACAGACACGAGGATCAATTGGTTGTATCTTCTGGATCAATGTTGAAATCTCAGACAGCATTTCTTCTTGAACTCTTAGCGGAATATAAAGAAATTCAGAAAATTCATTATATACATAAGGTCTATCCTTAAGAAAGAGGAATGCAGCATCGATGGTAACCTCTCCAGCATGAGCTAACAACAGATTTTCTTTGGATTCAACAACATCCCGTGTGGCAAAAAGGATGAAACTTTTCAAGAAAAGTATCTGCTCTTCCAAGGCATTCATTGCCCTCTTTAGAAATGCATAATCACGGAAGCTGGACTGATAGTCCACAAGAATTTGTTGAAAGTAGCTAATGATTTCAAAAATTTTATCTGTTTTGAAAGAACTTGACTGTCGTAACATGATAACGTACCATTTGTTCGCTTGTTCACTGAAATAATGGATGACTTCTACATGACCTGCAAATCTAGCTCGACCACCGGAAACCAGATTATATAAAGTGTCAACGAACTTTGCGATTCTGCAAACAGTATCTTCCATATCGTCTTCCAACTGTCCAGTAGAAAGAGCAAACATCTTGAGATTCTTTAACATGAACCTTAAGTGGTTCAACATACATTCAAGGTAGTGCTTATTGACATTACTAGAACGTACAGTCTTTTGGACCAGCAATTGTAAATTGTGTAAGACAGAATCAATATAAGCAGTGATGTTGGAGGCCATTTTCGTTGTGGGATCTGAATTACAGCAAAGTAATCAAAAGAACAAAAGCTAATTGACCAGAAAGCAATTGAGGCAGGTGGAGAAGATGGGAGGAATAAGTTTAAGGGGAGAAGGTGAAGGAAAGGAAAAAGTGGAAAACTGATGAAATGAACCAAAACAAAACTACGCCAGTACACCCTACCGTGTATCATTCACGATTTCACGCTTCGCATCGTTTTCCGACATTGACATTGTGCTAGGTAAAGTTAGCTATTATATTCAAAAGTCAGCAACTATTTTTTACTCTCGTGCCTTCTATCCATAAAAATAGTTCATATTATAAATATCAAATTAGATTATAAACAACATAATTACAATTTAAAATGTGAATTATTTTATGAGATACTAAGATTAAAATTTCACTTTCATAATGAGGGGAATCATAACAACTTCTGGTTTTTTACTTTCATAATTACATAATAATTGTATGCCTCTATGCATAATAATTATTATATACTTCCTCCGGTCTTTATTATAAACCATTTTGATTTCGTCCTAGGTTTAGTCTTAGATGTCTTTTTAATTGGAAAAAAACCTTTAAAATATATTTTCACATACGTTGTGTTTTCCATATTATTATGAAATGTTTTTAAGGTTTTTATTACAATTAAAAATATATTCTAGGTGAAACCTAGGACAAAATCAAAATGCCTTATAATAAGAATTGGAAAGAGTACGTAATAATGATGTAATTATGTGCCTCTATATATACACATTCATAATTTTTGCCCAGCTCTCATGGCACCCAAAAAGTCAACTTTGATGATTTTTTACCTTTGTTCATTTGCTGGAAAAGTCATCATCGATGACTCCTTCTTCGGTGTTCAAATAAAATTTGGTGTTTTTTTTTCAATTTTAATGACATTGCTAATTATTAAATCAAATGGCATCTTAGATCATAGTTAAATATATGTTCTCTGTATTAAAATTTAGAGGTAATGCACACCCAACAGAAATTGTGATTATACTTGATATGTTGTTGTTTTCATAATTAAAGTAGTTATTTATTTAATGCGTTATCAAAATTTGAATGGTTTATGGTAGATCGGGCCAATACTCGGGATAACATGTAGTTTGCCCATCATAGTAAAATGAAAAATTTTATGGTCCATTCACCGGAATTATTAGTCAATGATAAAATGGTCAAGATCATTAAATCATACCTATGTATATATCTATAAGATAATATAAGACGACAAGCCTTTTAAAATTTACTAACTATTAAGCTAATTTTAATTAGTTTGAGGTGTTTTTTCGTCTAAAGATTTAAATTAACAACTAAGCACTCGCCTTTAAATAAAATCGACAACTAAAACAAATTTTTAGACTAAATCGACGATCAAAGCAAACATTTAAACTAAAATGACACTTTTCCCGTATTTTATTTTCCGTCTATTTTATTTTCTTGATTCTTTGCTTACATCCCAATAATTTTCTGTTATGCACAAGTTTACCGTATTTCCCTATGTTTGTGAAAGATGAGAGCGGCTTTAGTATAAATGGTGTTTTGGTTAGTTTTGAATTTGCCTAAATTCGGCTTTTTTTTCTCAAATTTTGGTTCTCTTTAAAATTTTCAACCAGAATATTTTAATAACATATGTGATACCATTTTAATATTGGCATGCCTATTAAAATTTTATTGGGCCTTGACCCCGCATGCATGCTAGTACTAAATTGCCGATCACCACTCCTACTACTAATATCAGCAACACCGCGTCAAAAGTAATTTATTTTTATTATTATTTTTTTTTACATCGTCAAAAGTAATTTATTATCTTGGCAATATGAAATAAGCTATTCATTGAACTTGGGGATTGTTTGAGAAAAGTTAGTGCTTAATTATGAATGTTTAATAATGAATTTATTAAAGAGTTACGAAATAAGTAATAAACTAAATTTTATTGCTTATATGTAGTATTACAATTTCAGCACTACTTAATTTATTAAAAAATTTATTATTTATTATCAAACATGTTGATGAAAAAAATGATTAATTTAATAATTTTAATCATTAAATGACTTTATTAAACGGCCCTTTCAGCTACTACTAATAATGTGCCTCTCTCTCTATTAATGACCCATGTTTGTGCCCATTAGACGCGCATTCTGCTGTAAAATATACTAATTGGTGGTACAAGAATATTTACAAAATAGGAAATTTTGGACGAAGGGTAGTGGACTAGTTTTAATTAATAAAAAAGGCATAAGTTTTGCATAATATGGATAAGGTTAATAAATTATTTTCTTAAAATCATAAAATTAAAGAAAATGATACTCTTAGTGAAATAATATAGTGAGAAAATATAGTAATTGATGTGTATCCTCTATTTTGTTGCCACTTTACCGTTGAAATTTTTTCTTTTCTCCAAAATTACTCTTTTACCCTTAATTACTAATGCCACATCAGTCATTATGTATTTTCACTATTTCTTCATACTATCTGTATTATTGCTCAAAAATTAAATTATTTATGTTGTGGCATAATTGTCTTTGTACTCTTAAGTTGATCAACTTATATTAGGGGGAAAAGAAAAATTAGAGAAATCCCGACCGCTCATCATCGACACTTTTTTTTAAAAAAAATCAAAAATGAAAAAATCAAAGCACACCAGGCAAAGCTAAGAACTCATGATATTACCAAAAGCACTGGAACACACAATTTCAGGAGTTCAGAAGAAATTCAAGATCCGTTGACAGATCAATTAAGGAGGAAATTTTAACAGAAAATATGCTCCAAGATCATGTAAAAAAAAAATTTCTCAGAATCCGCTGAAGTTTAATTGATACATATGTAAGACTAATCAAGCACATATGTTTCCTCAAACTTTACCGAATTTCGTGGCAGCCTGCAATAATTTCACTAATATCCTGCCGTAGGACACCTTGTGAGGCACTTTTTCGAAGGAATAGTAGCTAATTGATTCATCAAATTGACAAAGTGAACTCTTTTTTACTCTTGGGGTAATCAATCCAATTCGATTCATAAAACACTCAATTTAGTTTGTCTTCCTCTAATTTATAACATAGTGAATGTGGTTATTGATTATCATTTCTTTGATGATTTAATACTAATTTATGTAGGTAATTACTTGAGAATTGACCCAGATTATGGAATATTAGTGCTTGATGAACTATCCTTGTTATCTTAGCCATGCATCTCACACATTCATTCTTGTTTGCAAATGCGCATGTGATTTTGTGTTAATTTATTTAGGGTTTTTTAGTTTTCAGATTTTTCAGCAGATAATTAGGTGAAGAAGAGTCCTTTTTTTGTTTCGTTTGTAACTTAAAAGAATTTGGGCAGTTAAGTCCAAACATAAATAATTTGATATGTAATTTTGAGAAAGTAATTTACTATTCTTAACCCATATTATGTAAAACTTGCACCGTTTTTATTAATTAGAATTTCTCCACTACCCTTGATCCAAATTTACCGTACAAAATACTAATAACAAGTTGAAAAGGTGCACCGGTATTCAAAGTAATAATGGGGTTTTCTTTTTTCTTTCTTTTTGAAAATGGGGCTTTGGAGTTTACTTTTTATGTTTTAGCCCAAGGATGAAGATGATTGTTTTTGTTTTTTTTTCTCTTAGATGTTCCATGGGACAGAAGATGATTGTTAGGATTTTAGGAATAAAGAGATTACTGTACTGTTTTCTTTTCTTGAGATTTCCAGGTAGCCTTTTCTACTCCATATGGCATTTCCGGCCTTACTAATGGCACTATTTTTGTAGCTTGGACTAGAAAAAAGACTGGATTGGCACAATATTCCATGTTACTCAATCACAGAGAGGCGACATGGAACGTGCCCTTTATAAACAATTTACTCTCCTCCCTCCGTCCCATTATGTTTGTACAACAAACTGGACTATTATAATGCAAAGGATAGAGTATTAGGTTTTCCATTCTTCAGACCATCAAAAGGATTCTCAAACTACAGTTCCTCAGAAAGACTGGTAGAGAAAAGTATCAAAACTGAATTCGCATAAGACCAGATCAATGGCCTCCCAACAACAACTGAATCGTGGAGCACTTTGACTAACATATAGTTTTAACTTTACAAATGTATACCAAGCAGTGAAGGTGCCGTGCTGCATGTATCCAAACATTTAATATGTATGAAAGCGGATATGTTGATTCTTGTCATTACAAGTACTTCAAAGTTACAAAGCGCCAACGTCATCATTTCAATTATTGAGATTAAATACATAACATGTAACGCTCAACTTAAAGGGAAAAAAAAACATACACACACACACACACACACAAGATGATTTATACAGAAAGAGCAGCAAGAGTGAAGTGGCAATCAGCTTTGTGACTTCCTGGAATCCAGCTTGAAGGGGTTAAAAAAAAGTTACCTGCGCCATGATTGAATTACGACCTTCAGGTTTGGGTTTCCAAAGTCCACCAGTACTTCCTCAATTTGTTTCATGAAGCTTTCAACATTGCGATGACAATGAATGACCTCGATCATTTGAAGCATCGGAAGGGTTTCTAGACAAGACGGCATCTCAATCAAACGTGTGCAAGACCTCAACTCCAACTCCTCAAGACACCCCAATTGATGATCCTCGCAAGCATCCCACGAGCGCAGCCACTTGGACTTCAATTTCAATATACGAAGTTTTGAGAACTCCTCTTCTTCCATTGTCCATGTGTCCCCTTCAAAATCCGTACCATCCAATTTCAGGACTCCAAGATTTGGCAATTTGCCAATGCCTGAAAGACACTTCTTCGACAAAGGAATGCCTGACAACGACAATTTCTCCAGATTTGCCGGAAAACTCAACTCAAACATAATGCGTTCGGGTAGTTTATTGTAATCTACAGACATATCAAGTGATTTCAGCTGACGCAAAGAGACAGGAGCTGCAATCTGGACAAGCCTTTCTGCATGATTATCAAATGATTGAATTTTGCATTTCAACTTGCGGATGTTTGGAAACACATTCATTACCTCTTTCATTCTCCAGTCATCATGAGGCAAAATAACTCCAGAAATTCTATCCAGCTCACATGAAAAGCAGGAATTGTCAAGATTCTCAATGGGTAAAATACCCAGAGCTCGGCCCTTCATGTAGAGATGCTTTAATTTCTGTAGATTCCAGAATGTGTCGGGCAATGAAAACCTCTCAGCCGAAAGATCACTTATAATAAGTGTCTCTAAATTAGAGAGATCGCCAAGTGAAGTCGGGATGCTGAAACTGTGGCCACGAACTGCGAAGAAAGCCAACAAAACAAGTAGTCCTATTTCACTTGGAAGCTCAACAGATAACTCAGTTTCCTCCAAATTTAATACTCTTAGAAATTTCCAAATGCGAAACATGACTGAGATTTTCGTCTTCATTGGCTTGTTGTTTAAACTGACTCGCAGTGTTCGAACACGATACCAGTAAACTTTGGAGTCCAGTACATGCTCTGATGCAGAGTTAATGCATAACCTCCACAGGTAGCGCGGCTCCTTGAGTGTTGACAGCTCCTCACGTTCTCCTTCAAGGAAATGGAAAAACTGCTCATCTTGGACTTTCTGGGAACAGAATTCATGAAGCAAGTCATGAATGCGGCATGTGCTCATTCCACCAGTGGATTTTTTTTTAGTAACCATAACTAAGCTTCTGCCAATCAAATCATTTAGATACTCTTCAGCAACATCCAACAGGCGCTTCATCTCCACTTTTCGAATGAATCCTTCGGCCATCCATATATAGAGCAACGTCTTGACTGAGACCTGTTGATCTTCTCGAAATGTTGCAAGATAGAGAAGGCATGGTTTTAAATGCCCTGGAAGATGCCTATAACTCAGCTCCAGTGTGTCCTTGCAGCTTTCTGATATATTATTGCCTGAGCTTAAACTTTCCAGAACTTTATTCCATTCCCTTGGCGCTGTGGATTTTAGAAGTCCAGCAACAATGACAATTTTCAGAGGTAATCCATTGCAAATTTGAACAATTTTCCTCCCAAGATTGCCTAATGCAGGGGACTCAGCACTTCCACTTGATAATTTCATCCGAAATAACTCCAAGCTCTCCTCTTCATTAAGTGGTCTGAGCTCATGAGGCTTCTCATCGAGCATATTTAAAGGAGCCACCTCATAACTACGACTTGTGAGCAAAATCCTACTTCCCATAGAATCATCAGGAAACGCTTGTTGCAAGCAATGCCAGGCTTTAGCTTCCCAAATATCGTCTAGAATGATGAAGTATCTCTTTCGCTTCAAACTGCGCCATGGCTGGTTGGCTGCATCATCTGCGGTCATCTTCGAAGTAATAGTAGAATCTATGCCAGGAGCAACCTGTTTTAACAGTTCAAGCAACACTCTCTTTCTGTCAATTGTTTGAGAAACAGTTGTGAGTGCACAGGCTGAAAAATGGTACGATATACAAGGATCATTGTAAACTTTTTCAGCCAATGTGGTCTTGCCTATTCCCGGTCTACCCACAATGGACACCACCTGCAATTTCTTCGCCCCTCTGGTGAGCCGATGAATAACTGACTTTGCCTCCTGATGGAAGCCTACAACCTGATGATTTGCAAGTGAGGGAGGAGTTGTTGTTGATCGCACTCGACTGTTAGTCATCGCGGTGACTTCCTGCCCTTTGATCTCTTCTATCTTGAGTTTCATTTCTTGTGCCGTCACTTCAATTTCAGGCAGAATATTGCGGATATCTATCAAGATGGAATGAAATAATGTTGAAACGTAACGTGGATGATCACCGACAATGTGGAAGTTGATGGCGTCCTCTACCTTGAATGCCACCTCCAAAACACGACCCCAGAGAGCTTGGATTTCCTCCTGGTCATTATTTTGCAACTCCACAGTATCCGCCAATAAACTTCTTAAGTGGATGAGTTCGTTTCGGATAGTGTGAGCATGACTCTTAGCTTGTAAGCTAGCCTCCCTAATTGTCAGCTCCATCAATTTTTCCAATAAGAAGTCCAAAAAAGCCACTTGAGTACTACTTTTTGGTACTCTTGGTTTTGAACCCTCTTCCCCAAATTTTGCTAGAATAACCTTGATTGCTCTCAACAAACTCTGAAGAAACTCAAGGTCCAATTGCACATTTGTTTGGTATATAGCGAAAATGAAGACTCCAGCATCACACATTACATCTCTGATGTCTTCCTTCATTTTTGCATCAAATATGTCCTGTTGCTTCTGCCCAAAAAGCCTTATCCTCAAGAGCCTGAGTCCTTCATACAACTCTTGCAAACGATCCTTCACAGGAATGAGAATTGCGATATGGGGACCCAATGCTAGCAGATCCCAAAGAAGACATGATAAAGAAGAAAAGAATTTCTTCGATGCACTGAGAATATTTATGCTCTTTTCCGCGCAGAGTAACCGTGATGCCAACTTTGATCTATTGAGTACTTTAGTGTAAATCTTGCAGACACAAGGATCAACTGGCTTGATCTTTCGTATCAATGTTGAAATCTTGATCATCATTTCTTCTTTCACATTTTCTGGAATGTTTCGACAGCTTGAATAAAGTTCTCCATCATACTTGTAAGCTCCATCCTTAAGCAGGAGGTATGCAGCATCAATAGTAATCGATCCAGCATGAGCTAACAACACATTTCCCTTGGATTCTACAACATCCCGTGTGGCAAAAAGGATGAAACTTTTCAAGAAATCCATCTGCTCTCCCAATGCATTCATTGCCTCCTGTAGACTGTGGTAAGAGTAAGACTGATATTCCTCAAGTATCTGCTGGAAGCAGCAAATAATTTCCAAAATTTCATCTGCTGTGAAAGAACTTGATTTTCGTGTGGCATCGAACAAAGTAATGTACCATCCATTTGCTTGATCAATGAAATAATTGACTATTTCTTTCACAGGACCTTCAAATTTTTTAGCTTTATCATGCGATTTAATATGAAAAGTGTCAGTGAACTTTGCGATTCTGTGAACAATATTGTCAATGCCGTTCAGCTTTCTAGCACAAAGAACAAATATTTTGAGATTCCTTAACATAAATCTCATGTGCCATAACATAGAAAGCTTCCCGTACCTGTGGAACATCAATTCTACATTGTGTAAGGCAAAATCAATACGAGTAACGAGGTAACCTGTTTTGGAATCTGAACGGAACCAAAGCAACCGAGAGAACATAGTACTATGTGAACTGAAAGCAATAGAGGGAAGGGAAGGATGGTAGGAATAAGAGAAGAGGAAATGAGATGATGAACCAAGGAAAATTACACTTGTTTGTTCCGTCTTCCTCCCTTCTCATCGCTTTCTGATGCTGGTGTTGCGTGCAATCAATGTAATTCTATTTTGTTGAATTGAAACAGTAAATACAACAAAATGAACGATTAAGACAAGGACGTGACAATAACTTCGTTTGATTGTTTGTGCCGTTCATCAGATGCGCATTGTCCAGCCAAATGCTACAGCTAATTTGTAGTAGTACAAGACTACAAAGTAACAAGGCCGGCAGGACTGCATTTAAATTTTAAACTTAACAACAGATAAATGTCCTAATCTTACTTTAAAAATTCCAAAACAGACGAGAGAAAAATCTGAAAATGAAACAAATTTTGACTATAAAAAATATGGCCGCCATTTCTACTCACTGTTTAATGACATTCTCTTCTAGATCAAGCACCATTCAAGTAGAGAGAGACTTGCAACACTTCAAGTGATTTTAACCTTTTTCTCCTTCGCATCTGAGCACATCTTGTTTCCAAACATTTCGCATGTATAAATTGATTCTAAAATTAACTTTATGAAAGCAGATATGATAATTCTTTTCAGTACAAAGCACTTCAAAGTTAAAAAGAAGGCCAACATAATCATTTCAATTAAATGACATCAAATGCGTAACATGTTGGAAATCAACCTGAAAAAAGAAAGAAAGCACACAATGATTTCCACAGAAAGAGGAGCCTGAGTGAACTGCAGTGAGGATTATGACTTCCTCTGCATCCAGCTTGAAGGGCTGCAGAAAATTTACCTGCGTCTCGATTGAATAATGACCTTCAAATCTGAGTTTCCAAACTCCACCTGTAATTCCTTAATGGTTGTCACTAATGTTTCAACGACGACAGGACAATGAATGACCTTGATCATTTGAAGCGTCTCAAGGGTGCCTAGACAAGAAGGCATCTCTTTCAAGAAAAGGCAATCACACAGTTCCAAATCCTCAAGGCACATCACTTGATCATCAGAAGCATTCCACGAGCGAAGCCACCTGGAATTCAGTTTCAATATCTAAGTTTGGAGAATTCTTCTTCTTCCATTGCCAATGTGTCCCCTTCGAAATCTATACCCTCTAATTTGAGGATTTCAAGATGTGGCAATTTGCCAATGCTTGAAGACACTTCTTCGACAAAGAAATCCCTGACAATGACAATTTCTCCAGATTTTCTGGAAAACCCAACTCAAACATAATGCCTTCGGGTAGTATATATTTATCTACCGATATATTAAGTGATTTCAGCTGACACAAAGAGACAGGAGCTGCAATCTGGACAAGCTTTCCTGCATGATTATCATCGAATCCTTGAATTCTGCTTTTCAACTTGCGGATATTTGGAAACATATTCATCACCTCTTCCATTCTCCAGTCAGGAGGCAAAATGACACCAGAAACTCTAACCAACTCATATAAGTAACAGGAATTGTCAAGGTTTTCAATGGGCAAATACCCCAAGCCCGGCCCTTCAGGTAAAGATGTTTCAATTTCTGTAGATTCAAGAATGTGATTGGCAAATAAAATTCCTCCGCGGAATATTCACTGATAATAAGTGTCTCCAGATTAGAGAGGTCACCCACTGACGTGGGAATGCTTAAACTGTAGCCTCGAAATGCGAACAAGGCCAACAACAATACATTGCTTATAACTTAGCTCCAGGATGTCCTTGCAGCTTTCTAATACATTGCTTGAAGTTAAACTTTCCAGAACTTTATTCCATTCCTTTGGCTCCGTGGATTTTAGTAGTCCAGATACAACAACAATTATAAGAGGTAATCCATTGCAAATTTGAAAAACTTGCCTCCAAAGATTTCTGTCTAATGCAGGGGACTCGGCACTTGCAGTGGATGATTTCATCCGAAATAACTCCAAGCTCTCCTCTTCATTAAGTGATCTGAGCTTATGAGGTTTCTCATCAAGCTCAGCCACCTCGTGATTGCGAGTTGTCAACAAAATCCTACTTTGGTTAGAATCATCGGGAAATGCTAGTTGCAAGCTATGCCACGCTTTAGCTTCCAAATATCATCTAAAACGATCAAGTATCTCTTTCCCTTCAAACTGCGCCTCAGCTCTTTTGCTACATCATCCGCAGTTGTATTAGAGGCAAAAATTGAACATTTTTCAGGAGCAACCTGTTTTAAGAGTTCAAGCAACACTCTCTTGCTGTCAATTGTTTGAGAAACAGTAGTGAGTTGCACAAGCTAAAAAATGGCGCAAGATACGTGGATCGTTGTGAACTTTTTCAGCCAATGTGGTCTTCCCTGTTCCAGGCCTACCCACAATGGACACTACCTGCAATTTCGTCGCCCCTCTCGTGAGCCGATCAGTAATTGAGTTTGCCTCATGATGGAGCCTACAACCTGATTTCTAACAGAGGGAGAGGGAGTCGCTGATGGAACGTGACGATTAGTCATGGCTACTTCCTTCACTTTAATCCCTTCTCTTTTGAGTTTGATTCCTGGTGCCTTGACTTGGACTTCTGTCCAAATATTGCTGATGTCTTTCGTGATAGAATGAGATAATGTTGAAGCATAATATGGAAGGTCGCCAACCATGAGGTAGTTGATGATGTTCTCTACCTTGAATGCCACCTCCAAAACACGATGCCAGAGAGCTTGGATTTCCTCCTGATCATTACTTTGCAACTCCACAGTTTCCCCCAAGAAAGACTTTAAGCGGATGAGTTCGTTTTGGATACTTTGAGCATGACTCTTAGCATTCAAGTCAGCGTCGCTGATTGTCAGCTCCATCAATTTTTCCATCAAGAAGTCCAGAAAAGCCAATTGGCTACTACTTTTAGGTACTCTCGGATCTTTTTCCCCAAGTTTTGCTAGAATAACCTGGATTGCTTCTCAAGGTCTAATAGTACATGTGGTTGGTACAATGGCAAAATGAAGACTCCAGCATCGCACATCAAATTTCTAATGTCTTCCTTCATTTTCACATCAAATATGTGTGGTTGCTTCAGTCCAAAAAGCTTGATCCTCAAGAACTTGAGCCCTTCTATAACTCTTGCAATTGATCCTTCACATGAATGGTAACCGTAATGGAGTGACCTGATGAAAGCAGCTCCCAAAGAACACCTAAAAAAGAACAAAATAATTCCTTTGGCATAACAACATCGATGATACTCTCTGCCGAACAGAGTAACCGAGTTACCAGCTTTGAGCTATCAAGTGCTTTGGTGTAAATCAAACAGACACGAGGATCAATTGGTTTTATCTTCTGGATCAACATTGACATCTCAGACAGCATTTCTTTTCCAGCTCTGTCTGGAATATAGAGTGGTTTAGAAAATTGAGCATACGTCTCTCCTTAAGAAAGAGGAATGCAGCATCGATAGTAACCGCTCCAGCATGAGCTAACAACAAATTTTCTTTGGATTCCACAACACCCCTTCTGGCAAAAAGGATGAAATTTTTCAAGAAATCCATCTGCTCTCCCAATGCATTCATTGTCCCAAGTAACCATTGTAGAGAAGTATAACTGAAGATGGACTGATAGTCCACAAGAATTTGTTGAAAGTAGCTAAAGATCTCCAAAATTCTAATCTGTTCTGAAAGAACTTGATTGTCTTACAGCATCTAACATGTTTGTCTGCTTGTTCACTGAAATAATGGATGAGTTCCACAAGACCTGCAAATCTAGCTACACCACCGGGAACCAGATCTAAAGAGTCAGCGAACTTTGCGATTCTGCAAACAGTATTTTCCACATCGTTTTCCAACTGTCCAGTAGAAACAGCAAACATTTTGAGATTGTTTAACATAAATCCTAAGTGGTTAAACATATATCAAGGTCGTCGTCCTTATTGCGATAACCAGAACGTAAAGTCTTTTGGACCAGCAATTGTAAATTGTGCAAGGCAGAATCGATATAAGCAGTGATCGATGTTGGAGGCCATTTTCGTTGTGGGATGTCAATTACAGCAAAGTAATTCAAAAGAACCAAAAAAACTAATTGAACTGAAAGCAATAGAGGTAGAGAAGGTGGGAGGGATAAGTTTTTAGGGAAGAAGGTGAAGGAAAGGAACTGGAAAACTGATGAAATGTGTTACCCGGACTCTTGTATTTGGGAAGAATACCTGTGTCGTGTGGTGTCAACACCGGTATGGGTATGAGTGTCGGGTGTGTCATTTTTAGCCCAAAATGTCAAAAATTTCTAAGATATTGACGAGTCGGACACTCAGATCCCCGCACCCGAGAGAAAAAATCTGAAAAAAAATGAAACAAATTTGAGGCTGAAAATATCTTCGCCAAATAGACTCGACTCTTGAACGACATTTTCATGTAGAGAGACACTAGGTAATTAGTATAATTAGTAAAACTCTAAAGTCTAAACTGGAAACCTTTTTATATGGAGTTCTAATATTCCACTCAGAAGGGTGGGAAAAAACATTTAAAAAATTTACTAGAAAGGAATTAAAGGTGGCAACGATCGATGAAGTCAACCCAAAACAGAAGCAGTAAACTAAATTACTCTCTTTTGTTGAATTGATTCTTTTGTGTTGTGATTCTGGGATTCCCAGATTTGGGAGCTGCAAGAATATTTTGATTCGAGAAGATGAAGATGGTGGAAGGAGAAGTGCACCCTTATTCTCCAACCGACATGAAATTGCCTGGTTTTGTGCCCCAATTAATACCCACATCCACCATTCTTGGTGTTTACCTCGGCGCTTCAGCTCTCGTTGTCCTCATTACCTGGATCGGCTCCGGTAATTTGTTACCATTTCTTGATCTCCTTTCAAAATAACCTAGCTAGTCATTTGGTCTTATTCTGTTACATTGATGAGTGTAATTGTGCTAGTATGAGTTGACTTTGTCCTCCTAGGGATCAATCTTCCTTTCTCTTTGCAAAGATGTAGTTCTGCAAGTGTTTTATAGCAGGTCATTTTTGAATTGTGATTGTTTCCTTATGAGTTCATGGCATGCATTTTCCAATTTGATCTGAATGTTCAAGGGAGTAGTCTTTATGCATTGATCTTTTTATGGTAATAAGTATGTCTGCTCCGAGCCATGTTAATGTAATCTTGACGATGAGGTTTTATGGAGCATCAGTTATGACTGATGAGCAAGAAACAGTAACACATTATTAAGTGTTCTCTGGTAAAATTGGTACATATATAGATATGACAGGCGAATTTTTGGGTTGTGATGAGCAACCAAAAACTTGAACATTTCCTAATCTGGACTTGATTGTCATGCTGTTATTTCTTGTATTCCCTGGCTTCACTTGGGTTAATACGGCAGAAACCCCTGCTTGGAATCAGTGGTATAAACATTTTGTTTGTCGATCTGTCTCATTAGTGTTGTCTTGCTGCTAACTTTGGACATCCTCAAATGACCTGGTTTGATTTGAAAGCAGTCAGACTACGTGTCCTTTGAGCCTTTAAAGCCAGCTTTGAAATTCTTTTGTGCCAGCAGAATTTTTAGCAATTTCTGCCGTGATCAAGTAATGCGGCGTGCACTGAAATTGGCATAGTTACATATAGCAGATCATTCATCTGGAAAATGCTGGGCTAGTATTGACTTTGGTTTGCTGTCTACTGCATCTGGATACATCGATGACAGTTCTTGATCGCATTCTTTGATTGCAATGTCAGGCCGTATTCACAGATTATCGAAGTCTGATAGGACACTTATGTGCTGGTGGATCTTCACGGGTCTCACGCACTTGGTGCTTGAGAGTTACTTCTTATTTACTCCTGATTTTTACCAGAAAACCTCCCCTATCTACCTTGCAGAAGTTTGTAAGTTGTTCACCTCATTTTTTCCATTGGAAACTGCTTATCCTTGACTCTTGTTGGTACTGAGTTAATCGACTTGAAATGATAAATGGCAGGGAAGGAATATAGCAAAGGCGACTCGCGATATGCTTCACGCAATTCCACAGTTGTTTCAATCGAAATAGTAACTATATTATTAGAGGGCCCCCTTTGTCTTCTCTGTCTGTAAGTTAAGAAACGGGCACTTGCGATATTACTATTTCAAGATCATACTACTATGTTCACTCCACATTTCTCGTCTAGTTGATTTTTTTTTGCATTTATTTAGATTCCACTCCCTTGCCTTAATGATCATAATGTGGCTTTAACTTCGCAGGTATGCGATAGCAGTGAAGAAGTCATACAGGCATGTACTTCAGTTGGCCTTATCAGTAGCACAGCTCTATGGAACCATCGCATATTTTTTAACTGCTTGCCTAGATGGAGATAATTTTGCTACAAATTTGGTTTACTACTATGCATATTATGTTTTTGCAAATTCTTTTTGGATTGTAGTCCCAACAGCAATATCAATCCACTGCTGTAAGAAGATTTGTGCTGCAATCTGGGAGCAGGATCAGAAGAATACCAAATTGCAATGAGGCAGTTTTTTGGCTGATAAACTTTTAAAACCAAGGATATTATAGCCTTTGCAATCTTCATTCTCTTCTCATTTCTTGAATTGTTACAGGTTCTGGACACTCTTTTTTAAAGATGACCTTTTGGTGTTTGATTACTGGTTTTCATGTTGATGCCATCACCAAACAAAATGATAATCATTTTCAAATACAAATGATTGTTGATGCCTTGCTTTAAATACATCATCATATGTAATTTCCAATTACAGAACCTTAATAGAGGGTGGCTAAGAAATGCAAAAGTAAACTGGCTTATAAGCACCGATTGAAGTTGAACCACTACATTGGCAAAACTTTTTTCAGCATCAATTTATAACATGGAGGTAGGTAACCGATTCAAAAAGCAGGACCAATCAAATTGAGACTAGAAATTAGCCCAACCACGGGCAAGACACCATTCTAACTTCTAACAACGACTTCTCTGTTCTTTATACCGTAAGGGCTTTCTTCTTTCTCCGGATCCTCGTACAATTACAATAAATATCAGACCATAAAGTCTAATCTAAAGGAATATACCATACTTCATCCCCTAAGTCAAATATAGGTTTATCGGCCTCAAGCTCTGCATGATAGTTGCAGCTAATCTTTGAATGTTAAATATACTTAGCAGATATTACAAAAATATAGTATCTCTACAAGAACTGTTCACTTCCGCAAGAAAAAACAACCACAACAGATCTGTGCAATATCTTTGAAATTCTTGAACTCTACCTCACCATCCATACTTTCCTTGTGTTTGAGCTTTTGTGAGGAATCCTCTAGCGCGTCTTTCTGCAAGCTCCGTCTCTTTCTGCTTCATATCAAATAAAAGTGATGTAATCTGATGCTTTCGCTTGTGCAACTTTGAAGGCTTCCCCTTGGTTGACGCAGGCTGCAGAAGCAAAGATATAAATTAAACTGAAAACAAACTACAATACAAAAGGTAAAATTTGCGACAGTTCAAGGCATATTTCAAAAAACAACTAGGGGCACAGGGCTATACTATATAACGCCCACATATAATCTCTTTCACAATAACTACTGCAAAGAGCCCATCAAGTGACAACTACTTGAATTAAAGAGAAGCTCCATGACGTCAATTTTCTCTTTTGCATACTTTATAAGCGTGAAATAAAACCCAAACAAAATTAGCCTATATCTTGGGGATGTTAAGCAAGTGACCATACACTGCGACCTTAATCCAATGTAAAAGCACAACGAACATTCATTATACAGACATCTACACAGGCATGGAAATATCAAAGAAGTCAATACATGAAACAGATTCTATACCAGTAAGGAGCTGGGAAATCAACAATGACAAGGTGTTTACAAGTACATTACCTGGTGCGATGGGCCAAAAGCAATTCCAGTTACTTTGACCTGATCCTCCCTAGGCCTGTTTTTCATCAACTCATCCTGCTTGACCTCTATTATCTCCTCGGGGACATAATTCCTACCCCTCTTGCCAGGCACCTTAAATGCACTTCCAGCTATTCCAGACATCTCCGGAACAAAGCTTGTACTCGATTCTTGAACCTGATTACTCTGATACTGCCCATAATCTGCATAATTACCATAATCACTACTGTAATTTACATAACCTCCAGTTTGATAATCCCCTGAACCTTCAACATAGCCGGCATAGCCACCATAAGCAGCATATTTCTCATCAGTTCCTGCACCCCAATTAGCATATTCACCACCGACATCAGCTGCAGGATAATCACCGCTGCCACCAGCTGCCGCATATTCTGAGGATTGCCCAACACCTCCACTTGAGCTGATTGAGCTCTGATCAACACTATGCTGGCCCTTAAGATACCCCTGATTATCAGTACTCGCAACATTAGAATTCTTCAACCCTTGAACATCAGCATCAATAATGGACCTCCTACCAGTTCCTGAGCCCAACGAGGATACACCCAAAGTGGAAGAGTTTCTGGGAGCCGGAATACTTGACAGGAAGGACTTCACGGATGCAGTCTCAACGGTGTTCTGCTTCTTCCTTCGCTTATCCTCCTCGTCCTCGTCGCTCTCTTCGTCATCACCGCCAGCCAATGATGAGAGGTTCACTGGAGGAGGCCTGAATTGCACAACCTTCTTGGGAGGAGCCACCGGAGATGGAACAACGCCACCATCACTATCATGGAATTTCGGCGGCGGAAGAGAAGAGAACAAGGAAGAGGAAGAGGAAGACTTAGGTTGAGGAAGGGAAGAGAACAGAGATGCGGATGGTTTAGGAATCGATGCAGATGGGATGGGAGCTTCGCCATTGTTTAGGGATTGCCGCCCATCTTCGTCGATCGAAGAGGGGTTAGGGAAGTGGGATTTGGGAGGAGGGAGTGAGAATAGGGATGATGAAGATATAGGGGGTGGAAGGGAAGAGAAGAGGGCATTGGTGCCGGATTTGGATTGGGAATTTGGGGCCGGATTTGAGGTCTGAGGTTGTTTTAGCTCGTCTTCTTCGTCGGAAGAAGCGTAGCTCGCTAGCAGAGAATCCATAGCTAAAGAAGAAGAAGAAGAAAATTGTAAGAGAAACAGTGGAAGGAAATTGGGAAATTTGGAAATTAGGGCGTCGAGCTACGGCGGCGGCGGCGCTTGGGAGGAGGAGCTCAGTTCGTCGGAAATACTAAAATTGAAACGCGTAGAATTTGAAGCATTTATATAATTTGGAACTGAAAACCGAATGGAGCCCATTCTAAATGACTTAATCAATAAAGTTTGTATTATTAATTTCGCTCAAAAAAATTCCTCCCAAAAATGTTTTAGGGGTGTCAATTTCTGATACCACAACACGATTTGCAGAGATAACCCGACGTGACACGATATGATTAATATGATTTGAGTTTTTATCACATTTTTCTCCAAAAAAAAAAAAATTATTAATCATATGAAATATATAACACGAAATTGACCCGATAACTTGAATTGATATTACAAACGAGTTAAAAAATTTGCATTTTCAAAAAGAAGAAAGTTAAAAAATTTGAGTTCACAATTATGAAATTGAAATTCCTTTAAATTGAAAAGCAACAGTTTCAATGCGCATTTTTTGCAACTGTTTGTGATTTAGATATTTAGACATTTATTTCTTTGAAAGAATTTGGGTGAATCGGAAAAAAGAAAATCAAATAAACTAAATGTGGACAAAAACAAAATCTATTTTTGTTTAGAAGTAGTTCTCTAGGATATGTGAAATCCTAAAGTTCATATAAAAAAGTCAAATTTTCGAAATCCGAAAGTTCGAATCTAGTCAAGGTAATATTTCAAGGTTTTGAATTTGTCAAATCTGAATTTATCCCATTTTTGGATTTTCGAAATTTGAAATCACCTTCCTTTCGAATTTAGAAAAAAAAAAAAACATAGAATCAACTATGCTAACAGGTACTCCCTCCACGACTCTAGGATTGTTAAACGTTGAAGATGTTGTAAGTTACCCAACCACTCTGGAAGAATCTCCAACCCAAGGAAACAACTTATGAACAAATGTAAATTGTCTCACATCACCATCGTAAAGAGAAGTGACTCGATATATAAGTTTCAAAGGCCATCCCACACATTGCCAATTGATTTTGAGATGAGAGTCCAAAGTACTTATATACTTTGACAGGTTTGTGAATGACATAGTGATAAGTAGTATGAATCTTGCAGATTGATCAATATTCAATATGTACATTCTATCAACGTTCAGTTTTGCCAGATGACTTGTAAAATATATACACATCGTATACACTTGTGTTGAGCTTGAGTAACGAATCAGATGAATGTGGAAATGATTTTTTTTTGGAAAACGGTACATGTATATATTAATTAAAGATACCTAAACTATTACATTGCATTTTATCTTGAAAAAAGTAATAAAGAGGATGGTAATTCGTTGAACATATATATCTTGGAAAAAGTTTAAGCCTTCAATAGTCATGCATCAGCATATCAAGCATCAGCAGCAATTGCAGGACTAGTAATGTACATAGCCTCTTTGCCTGGCAAGAAAAAGGACCAGATGATGTAGAACTCAAATACGTCTAACAGACTTGATGTACAGATGAGCTGACTGCTGGCTGGATTTTAGGTTCAGATATTGTAAACTGCAGTTCCCACTGTAACATGAAAGAACAGAAATATAGAGAATGGCCAACTTTATTCTTTCAACCAAGGAGGATGGTTTGATTTCCTGTATTCATGGAAAATAAACATGTAGGAAGACGGAAGTATTACAGATTTGCAGCAACAAAGTGACTAAGAGAGCAGATCTTTTGACGGTTTGCAAGGTGATGACAATATGTACCTTGGAAGGGCCATTATGCAAGGTAACTTAGTCTTGTCAAAATTGAAGTGTCGTTCGCAATCGATGCTGAGAAGCAAAAGCGCAGTAGAAAAAAAAAAAAAAAAAAGAGAACTCGTGATCGGGGCAAGCACAACCAAAGCTACTTGTTCTGCATCAAGTTAATGCACAAAATATACTTACAGAATTCAACTATATGACAAAACAGGAAAATAAAAACCTTACCTAAAGAGAAGGTCATCCAAGTCGCAGCACATCTGAAACAATGAATCATGGACAACTTTAAATTCAGGACGAGTAGTTTTAATCAAATTGATCGCAGGCCAGCAGCAAAGATAATTTCCATTCATGTTATGTGTATACCTTATTTACTTGAGCAAATGCAGTAAGAGGAAAACAAGAAGGGAAGTTTTCAACATACTTGTGCTTTAAGAGCGCAACAAGTATAACTTTCCATGACCAACTTCAACTTCAAATGCAAGACAATAGAACATATTGAATGCATAGTGTAAAACTTCAACTCTCCAAATACTAGTCGTGTAAGGAAAAAACAGAATCAACAGTTTCAGCCATCTTGCTTCGACATACTAGAGAAAACAGAATGCAGACACTTCTAGTATGTCGAAGCAACAAAAAGGTTCCATCATATGCTGCATTCTATCAGTGAGAAGAGTCTGCATCGAAACTACTAACAGCCAACAGGTGCCATCTTGAAAGAAAGAAAATAAATGAAAAAGGCATCACATAACCGTTATCAGCTTTAGATACCTCAAATCCAAGCTTTTCACAAATGGAAAGAAATCCGGCTGTTAGCCGCAGTTGTATCCTCCATGGCTGGCAAATGCAAAAATCGAACACCAGCTCTCACTGCCACAAAAATTCCCCATGAAAAACTTATATTATGTCTGTCCCCAGGCAATACCAGAGAACAAGATAGAAATTGAGTTTGATTAACAAAGAACAATCAGAGATATAAGTTAATTCGATTTTTACCTATTTACAAATTGGATCGGAAATGGCAAGCAGTTAATCAAGTTGAATGATCTTGGAGAACTCCATGTGACTTCTTTCCCACCGCTGCCACTTCCCAACACGTTCACACTTGAAGACTCTCAAAGTTTGTAACTTGGTGAGGCGATGCATTGTTTTTGCCGAGGGCAACTCCTTGAGATCTTTGCAATCAGAAATTGTAAGATGCTGAAGACGTTCTAAACTACCCAACCACTTTGGAAGAGTCTTCAACCCATGGACACCAGTTATGGATAAATCCGTCAAAGAAGTCACATTTTGAATATGATAAGGGAGTGAGGTCTTCAATCCATATGCATTTAATTCTAGAGACAAAAGAGAAAAACAATAACTCGTAGCATGGGAGATGGTTGGGCAGGGCCAGGTCAAACGATCAACTTCCTGTTCATCCCATCGTGCTCCTAGGGATAATCGCCTCAGGCTTGTAAACCGGAGCAAAACTCTAGGCCATAAACTAGGTTTGCAATCAATGTTCAAGGATTCTAGTGGAACAGAACTTGAAATGAGGCTGCAAAATGGTTCAGTAAACTTGTTACATTGTGAGATCTTTAGTTTACGTAGACGTGGAAAGTAAATGTGACTCTCATCATCTCCATCTTCGGGTGTATTCCCTTGCCTCTGATCATCATTTTCCCATTTTTGTGGGTGACCAGGCCCCCTGTTTAAATCATCATGAAAAATTCTCAATTTTTGGCATCGTTGTAAATGCAACTTCTGAAGACGTGGTAAACTACCCAAGTTCGGAAAACCCCTCAATTCGGGTAAATTCCATAGATCCATTTTTTCTAGGAGAGGAAATGCTCTAACTTGAACTGATGCTGAGGAAAACGATGATGAGTGTGTTGTTGGTATCAGTTCAAATACATCTGACCACTCCTCCAGATCCCACATCTGCTGTAAAACAAGTGTCCTTAGAGCCGGAAACAGAGTGATTGCCATGTCATTACGACTGTTGCTTTTCACTGCCATATCAAAGTTGGACAAACCATAGAATTCTTTTCCAATGCTTCTCACTCTGTCCATGTTACTGATGCGTAGATATTCAAGAAACGGCAACTGTCCAAGTGATGGGAGTCGTTCACATGAATGCAGACCCTGTAATACCAGTCGCCCCAAATTGCATAGTACTGAATCATTGTTACTTACCGTCATCCATGATGGAAAGTTTGAGCTCTGATAACCTTCTATATTCAAAATCTTCAAATTTGAATGAGGTTTCAAACCCTCAAGCACATCACAGTCATCACGCCCTGGTCCTCGATTCCACTTAAGCTCTAAACACTGAATGTTCGACTTGTTTGACAATTTCGACTTAGCAGCAGATTCATGACTTCTCAGACATTGAAGGTTTAGTATCCGGACATCTCTAAGGTTGTCCAAGTATTCTAACTCTTTTATCTGACACCCATCAGCTTTACCAACCACAAAGTAAGACAAAAACTGGAGATTTTCCAATTGGCCTAACCCTGCAAGAGGGTGTTTAGGCGGGCATTACATGTGAAAATGCCTCAAATTATTCAACTTCCCAAATCCCTCTGGTAGTTCATTCAAACACTTCACTATGAGGGTTTGCAAAAGGTACAACTTTGTGATGGATTGTGGGAGTTTTCTTATCTTCCCCTTACTGATATCTAGAAATCTCAAATGTTTTATCTTGCCAACTGAATTTGGTAATGTAGTATGGCCCTTCAATATCAAAACTGAGAGATTTGTCAAGTTTTCAAAAGCATCTTCTGGCAGGGGAAACAAATAACCTTCAAGGTTAAGCGTTCTCAGACTTGAAGGGAAAATGCCTTTCAAAATGTTCCAAATTCTCATTTCACTTGAACTGATTGATATATGCACAGCTTCAAGGCGATTGATTTTGATCATTGAATCATCCACATGAAAGTAGTCATTGCCCAACACTTTCAACAAATCATCATGGACAAGGTTGTGTATCTTGTAAGCCTTGATGTTATTGTAACGATCCTTTTTAGCAATTTGGAATAAAGAATTTCGCAGGAGTACATCACAATATAAGCTACCCACGTCTTCCATTTCCATTAGGCTTCCCTTTGGAGGATTTAGCAGGCCATGCGCCATCCACTGTTGAATAAGTTGAATCCTATCCAAGAAAGTGTCTTTTGGAAATATGGCACAATATGCAAGACATCGTTTGACTGATGGTGAAGGTAAATGATCGTAAGTTAACTTGATAACCGCAAGAACTCTATCTCCACCACTCTGTATACTCCACATTCCACTTTTTTCAATCTTTGACCACTCGAATACAGAGTGTTTAGTGTAAAGTGAGCATCCAATTATCTCGATAGCTAGTGGAACACCCACACACTTTCTTACGATCCTCCTACCAATATCTATCAATTCCGGGGTTCTTGTTGGACCTCCCTTTGCAAATGCACATTTTTCAAACAGTTCCCAGCTTTCTTCTTCTGAGAGTTTTTGAAGCCGGTGACAGCTAGAGGTTTGCATGGCTGAACAAACATCCTCCTTGCGTGTGGTTGCCAAAATCCTGCTTTTCTCAGAACCTCCAATTTCTAGCAAACAATTCATCAGGCCATTCCATTTGTCTCCTTTTTCGTTCCAAACATCATCGAGCACTAACAGATAGTTTTTACCCCCCAATTGCTCTTTTAGCTTGTTCATTACAGCTTCTGCACTTTTCAGCTGGTGGATAGTTCCCGTAAGAGATTGTAACATCTCACCTAACAACCTTTCGACATTAAAGTTGTCAGAGACACAAACCCATACGAATTCCTCAAAATGTTGTTTAGCCATCTCATCTTTGTAGATTAGCTGAGCCAAGGTCGTCTTCCCTAGACCTCCCATGGCAAGAATGGTAACGACCGGCAATTCCATCTCATAATTTGTACTGATTAGCATGCTAACCACCTTTGAGATATCACCCTTCCTGCCAACAATTTTGGAATCCTTAACAAAAGGGTTCGTAGAACTCCCGACCTTAAGATCAGGAAGTGAGTTGATGTATTCGAGTGGCTTAAGGCCAATTCGATGTGCTTGTGCAAAAAGCCTTTGTAAGGACGACCGAACATTCTTGATTCTACGAGCTAATCTCCAACGAAACACGAGAGGAGTTGAGGATGGAAAAAAAGGACGTACTTTGCTCCATTTCTGGGCCCTCTCAACCTTTTGCCTTTGAATTTCGTACTCTGATTCTTCCAATGTAATTTGGGCATCAAGAGCAATCGAGTCCAGGTCTTTGAGCCAACATTGCACGTATTGGCTAGTTATTCTCTTGCTTTGAGCATCGTATAGGAAAGCTTGCATTTTCTCGAAATCGCGGGCAAGTTGTGTGAGGCATTTTTTCAAACGCCATGTAAGCAAGATTTGGTGAAGCGAATCCGCCATCTTCACCAGGGCCTCAATAGCGATTCCGACTCCCGCATCTCCCATCGTACTTCCTAGTAGAGAAGGGAATAAAATCCCCTTGTGAATGAGTGAACGAGAAAAACATAAAAATGCTGAATCAGGAATATATGTGAACAAAGCCTCCATCAAATCTTCAAACGAAGCTCATTCCAATGGTTTTTACATTGATATTACTTGGTACAAACGAAGCTCAGATAATTCAAATTTGTCTTATACTTAGGGAATATCGATTTCACGTTTGACCAGAAGTATTGTTTCTCCATTATTAGTACACATTATGATAGTGCAAGAAAGATTTGGTCAAGCTCAGTTAGTTTGTCCAACCCAAAAAAAAAAAAAAAAAAAGATAATTCTTTGTACCAATGAAAAATGTGGAAAAATCGTTTCCCAAACAAATATGAGAAGTGATTGATAGGCCTTCAAAATGAAATATTCATCAAAAACCAGACCATCAGGCTACCACTGCTTTCTCAATATGTGTAAAACCTGGTTAGCTTATTTATTCTGGAAATGGAAACCAAATATAGTATGGCTTATGAGAATCAATCCTCACAAGTAACATACAGTAAAATTAAACAATAGTCAAATTAATTAAAGGTGGACGACATAAAAATATGTACCATCAAAATCGGCTAAGTAGGGAGCAAAATACCTTGTTGGTGAAGAGCTTCAAAAATTTGAGCGGAACTCTATTGCCTTAATTTCCGGTCCTGATCTTCTTCTTCCGGGGAACCAGCGGTGTTGTTTTTTTTTTTTTTTGGAAGAGATGAACAAAAAAAAACGTTACTTAAGCTTGTTGTGAGTTGAGTCCTTCAGGAAACAAAGACAAGGCAAATGAGCAATAATTCGTCTCTCTCTATATTGCTTTCGAGACTTGAAATGATGCATTATTATTTTCCTCTCTTTTTTTTCTCCCAATTTATACAATGCTGCCCTTGCTTACACATCCACTTGCTCTTTAAGAAATTTTATTACTCCCTCCGTCCCAAAATTATTGTCCAGTTTGAGATTTCACTTTTAGTACAATTTAAACTAAAAATGAAAACTCAAACTGGATAATAATTATGGGACGGAGGGAGTAATAAGAGACGACTTCTCGTTGCTTAATTCAGGCTGGCTGTGTGTAGGTACTACTTTAAATGATCGTCGTAGTCGTCATCCCCTTTATCGAAATTGATGTCTAAATGCATTGGCATATATAAATGTGTAGAAATTAGTTGCTATCCTTTGCGTCCTAAACTGATAAACATACGTATTTGTTCAGTACATCAAACATCACAATCATCATGGAATAAAGATATTATTACTATAATTTCTGGAATTCTGACATCTGACTAGTTCAGCGTTTTGAAGATACCAAACCAAAACCAGGTTGGATGTATAAGTGCATGGTTTACTTCCAGTTCCCCAAATACATTCTGTAATGACTAAGATTAACAAATTAAAAGTCTTTAACTTTATTATTGAGACACTAATTGTATACCACTTTAAAATAAGGGACTCTGGGGAAGGTCAAAGGGATACTAAGCCAAAATGGACCAAGTTCTGGTGGATCGAAATCCTCCTCTTGCCCGGGGTTTTAACAAGATTTCAATTTCACGAACCCTATTACGCTAGTAACATTGCCCAATATCACATGATCACATGAACATGGCTAAAGATCTTAACACGACTTGTCATGGACTTTATTTCTGCAAGTCTCTTTTAACTCTGTTTCAGAAGTATTGGTCCATTATCAAAGATTTATTACTATGAAATCACCCTTCCGATGGACATGTTAAATAGTGTTCCACCGTGAAAAGGAATCCATCCTATGCTAAATAGTTGAACCAAATGGACTATGAATATGAAACATCTAGAAGACAATACATACCCGGACAACTACTCTAGCAGCGGTCACCTGTCTCAAAATAACACAATGATATCATAGGATCTCCCCACTGTGCACATGAAACCATCACCTTCAAAGGTTACACACAGCTAACCTTTACTTTGGAACATTCGTTCATCCTCATTGAAACCTTATATATTAAACCATAATAGAATTCACCACAATACCAAACCTAGGACTTTGAAATCTCAAGGTGACTCGTTCAGCAGGCTTTCATCTCCTCTTCTGGTGCATACGTCTATACCAGAAGAAGTGATGTGGAAGCAGCCACTTGTTCAGAAGAAAAAGTGATAAAAAGAAAACGTAAATCGAATGCTGAACAAGTACTACATCCTGCATTTCCTGTCCACAGTAGCAGCCTACTTCACTTCATGAGTACTCAAATGTGGTCAACTGGAAACCATATTGTGAAGCAAAAAACTAGTCAGGCAGCAAGCTTCATGCATCAACATCTTATTTGCACAAAAATAGCACCACATCCTTGTAGAACAGCACAACTTCTGGCAATCAACAGCAGCTTAAAATTTTTCATTGTCCTCAGTTCTTAACACACAAACAACTTGACAGTAAATAATGGTCACTAATTTATAATAAAGTGGCCCTGACCAGTAATTCAAACCTATATATAATAATAACTACCGAGCTTTTGTCCGAAAACTAGAAAAGGCTTTCCTTGCCTTTAGTAAACACAACACTAGCAAAACAAATTGAAAAGATTGTAAAAAAACCAAGAGTTAGAAAAGGATCTTGACACTCACTTGAAGCGTATTTCAAACATCTGTGCAGTAATCTAGTTCTCTTCATTCTCTTACCCCCTAAACATGCGAGAATTGTTCCAAAGTTTTACTTTGAATCAGCCATATGGTTAATGAAACCAGAGAGAAACGAAACCGATATTCAGGAAGATAAAGCTAAATAGATTGCAGGGGATTCGTTCCAAGTACGAGTAGAGCAAAACCTATCAAATGGCAGGGAGCTCTTACAGTATCATGAAATCAATGAGACACTTGATATACAAACTCAAAGTATCTCAACATCCAAAAGCTACATTGTAGATTACACTAAAAGGCTAAGGCTACAAACTTCAAAGCAAGATACTGTATATAGTCTCCCTGATTACAAAGCATAAATTAATGCAGAAAAGCATATACAGCAGTCGAAATATAAACCAAAAGAGCAGATGACACAAGAACAACCAATGCAGTAACTGCGTGAACCGAAGATTTACTGCCACAAGACAACATTCCTAACCTTATTTCAATCACATTCACCATCGAAAGCATTAAGAACAAGCAACCCATAACTGATCCAATTGCGGAGCCCAACATTCCAAACCTCAAGACCTTCAAACTGATGTGGGCTCTAAATGCTTCATCCACATCTTTACTATTCAAAAGATTGATTGCCAGCTTAAGGCCTTGGGCTACGAGGGACGAGAAGAGGAAGAAACTAAAAGAGACTACCTCGAACACAAGGAGTTTCTTCGCCACATCAATGCCAGCATCACAAGCTGACGTCTCAAGACTGTGCTGGTTCGGGGTGGTCAAGGATAACCCAACAAAGACAGCTATTGTGAAGAGGGAATTAACGTTAACGAGGCCATCGAGCGCTGTCACATGAACACTGGTGGTCGAGGATGATGAATACGAGGAGGTCGGCGTTAACGCATTTCTTCTGGGTTCTTCAGAATAATACTCTTTTGGGTACGGCCCAGATCTGTGGAGAATCAGATCATGCAAAATAAAAACCCAATCTTTAATCAAACGAATTTCCGTTACAGCATTTGAATGTGAAATAGATCAGAGAAAAGAATATTACTCTTCCATGGATTGATGAAATTGCTTTCACTTCTAGCTGGATGCGGCTGAAATAAACGACTTATGTGGAATGGTTGGATTATGATTTCGTTGTTGAAGTTGCTTGGAGGATTAAGATGGTATTTCCTGTAGTGAAAGGGAAAGTTGGGGAGCAGGAGCTGGGCAGCTGAGGTTTGCCGTTTTGGGGCCCAAAAATAGGCTCTTTGTGCTTTACTCTACTGCTTTATACAGAATGCCGGGCTGAAAATTCCCTTGACAAAAGATCCTTGTGCGTCACAACTCACAACTCACGAGTAACGTTGGATAATTTCGATTAGATTAATAAAATTGTCTCATAAAATGGCATTATTTTTGGTGATCTAGTTGACTATTATTATATGATATGACTAGAAATATCACATTTGTCAAAAATAGTTTACTAGCTAAGGTATTGGAAAATCAAAATTTGAAGCCGGAGATTTCATTTACTCATTCACCAGTAATCACCGCAAGAACATACACCATTTTCAAAATGATGAAACCTATTTCGATCCCTCACAACAATTTTTCGCCCAGTTATTTCACTTGTGAGCTTGATCATATGATGGCAGTCATTGCAAACCCGCAAATTTTTTACAACCCTTATGGTCGTGTTCGGCTGTGTGGAAATGAGGCCATAGCATATGGCAAGCCTCTCACTGTGTATGGTTAAAGCCCACTTCTTCTGTTGATCATCAATGTCCTGTGAAATCCCCCGTGTATCTGGAGAGTAACCCTTCAACTTCAACTTCTTGTACAATTGGTTGAGCTTTTTGTAGATAGCTTCTCTTTGTGGATGTCTAATGTCTCCACAAAAGAATTCGTGAATGTCATTCGCCACCTCGATTGAACTGCAACCTGGTTCTTTCTGAACACCGGCTTCCTTTAGCTTTGATCGGGCAAGCACTGCATCTTCCCAGTTTCCCTGTGCAGCATAGACATTTGAGAGGAGGATAAAGGTTGATGAATCAGCAACTCCTTGATCGACCAGCACTCGTGCTACTTTTTCGCCTAAATCAAACTTCTTATGAGTTCTGCAAGCACTCAATAATGATCCCCATATTACTGGATCAGGAGCTATGTTCATATTCTCAATGAACTTGTAAGCATCCTCAACACGACCTACTCGACTAAGAAGATCAACCATGCATCCATAATGCTCAATCTGTGGTTCAATACCATATCTTGTTGTCATGCTACCAAAGATCTCATTTCCCAAATCTACTAAACCACCATGACTACATGCATTCAGGACAGCAGTGAAGGTAATGCTGGTTGGTTTAATTCCTTCATTTATCATTCTCTGGAACATCCCAACAGCTTCAGAACTCTTCCCATTCAGTGAATACCCCGAGATCAATGAATTATAAGTGGTGACATCTTTTTCCTTCAAACAATTGAAGATTCTCTCTGCTTCATCAATACTTCCACACCGTGAATACATGTTGACCAAAGCTGAGCCAACTAAATGATTTACCTTAATATAATTCATCCCAATGTAAGAATGAACCCATTTACCAAGTTCCAAAGCTCCCAACTGTGCACAAGCTGACAAGATGCACACAATGGTATATTCATTCGCTTTAACACCATCCTTCTGCATTTCCCTAAAAAGCTCCAAAGCTCTGCTCATCTCCCCATTTCTAACCAACCCATCAATCATGGCCGTCCAACAAACTGTGTCTTTCGTTCTAACTAACCTGAAAACATCAATCGCCTTCTCAACCAACCCAAGATCACTATAACACGAAATCATAACCGTGGATGCAACTGTGTCTCGTTCAAGCATTTCACCAAACACCCTGTACGCATCCTCAAACTCCCCACACTTCCCGTACAATTCCAGCAGCTTCAACTTCACTGATCGGTTGGAGCACAACCCTAATTTCAAACCTTGTCCGTGAATTTGCATCCCGCTTCTCAAATCCAGTTGAAGCCCACAAGCTTTAAGTACGGAAGTGATTACATAGTTGTCGGGTAGAACAAATTCTTCAATCATCTTAATGTATAATCTGATGCTATCAAGATAAGACCCTGACAAAACAAGCCCATCAATGAGGGCGGTGTAGAGAAACACATTGGGTTTTGCAATATCCCGGAAAACATTGACAGCATAGTGAATAAAATCCAATTTAGAACACATCCGAAGCAGCTCAAATGCAATAAAGGGGTCATCTTTGAGTCCATTCTTTATAACAATGGCGTGAATTGGAGGAATTTCTTTGAAGGTTGAGCAATTCTGCAATGTAAAAACGATGCTTTTATTAGGGGAAGCAACATCCCGGGAGTTACTGAAACGGATGCTGGTGGAATATTGTGGCAGAGTGGCGGTTAATGCTGTGGCTTGCGTTAATGAAGTCATCAGCTGAAGTACTGAAAGGCGGACTAAGTAGAATCTCAGGAATGAGAAATGAATTCAGATGACTTCTTTAGTCATTAGCACTTTACAAATTGTCACCTTTTTGTTTGCATTCCAATTCCATTCCACAAGCGCGAATGAAAACTCCTTTCTCTTTCTTTTTGTTTGCATTTCAATTCCAATTCCATTCCATTCCACAATTCAATTCCAATTCCATTCAGTAGTATTATACTCTCGCCGTTGGGAAATGATTGTCTAGTTACAAGTAAAGAATTATACTCTCGGCATCCGTAAATGATTGTCTAGTTTGATATTTAACTTTTAGTATAAATTATACTAAAAAAAAAAACCAAACTGGACAATAATTTTAGGACAAAAGAAATATACACTATATATTAGTACAATTGCAAACACTAAGACACCAACTCGTACAAAACTAATAGCACAGCTCTGCAGTTAGACAAATCATTCGGTTTCATGTTATACCGGAAGATGTGGTGGCATTGTTGGCCTGATGGAAGTGGCAATTCTGCCGAGCATGCATGCCAATATTCCTTGTTCTCGAAGCACCCTAGTGATACTTCTCAAGTGATCCAAGTTGTCTCGGATTTTCGAAATGAGGTGTATGAGCAGAACAAATACACAAGGTAAGAAACTGACGAGGAACAATCCACCGAAACTATGTATGTTCAAAATGCTAGGTTGTGAAGCTGCATCTTCACCAGGCATGAATGATGATGATGATGATTCACTTCTTACCCATGTGTTCTCCATCCGTGCAAGTTTCCCTTCCTCCCGTAGTTTCATAATCGCCCTTGACATGTTAGAAACCAGCTGTGCGTGTTTTTCCTGGAATGCCTACTCATCTTGCAATTTATAATAGCAAATGTTAGATTGTAAAAGAAACTACTAACAATGTCCGCATGATCAAATTATACGATGCATCATCAGTATTGATATACAGATTATTATTGGTGTACAGGGCTCAATTAAGGTAAAATATAATCCGGTAGGACGACAGACAAAGGTTGAAAGCACTCACAAACCCGAATGCATTTGTGGTAGATCGGGATGCAACCATGGAATATCCATCCCCATATTTTGCCAGAAAGACTTTGAGGTATGGAATTTCGTCCTTGATGGCTATGACACCACCATTTTTAATTCCTTTTGATACAGCATCTGCATATCCTTCAGGGGAGGAGTAGAATTGAAGCCGGTCATCTTTGACGTTAGTGTTATCAACGATATATCTCTTCCTATAAAAGAATTCAGATGGGTTCCTATGTATTCCCCAGCAGATCCAAGTTGAATCTTCTGCAATGTCAGCATAGAGCTCAAGGTAGCAGTGTAAGTAGCAGTTACTATAAGCACTGCAAAGAGCCAAACCACGACTACAAATCTTGACAAATTACTTGTCAACTTTTCATCTATTGTGATTAACGTTACCCAGATTGAAGTTAAAAGCTGGCAATTATACACATTAAAAAGATGTAATCATGAAGAAGGTTTCTGTTTTTCCTTTGGCACATTATAGTACTGAGCTATTTTACTAGTTGAATTCACTGTACATCATTTCATGTTTATGAAGTAGAAGCATGATTAAGAGCTTACTCTGAACATAGAAAAGGGTTGAAAAGCCAAACCACAACATGGTTCCGACTTGATGAGCATAAGTACCCTGGAACTCCTCATTATTAGAAGAATGTTCAATAACTCAAACCACCAATCCGTTTAGGACTAAGAAGCCAACGATGGCCACCCATAAATCCGGTTGAAGGGGCCTCGAGAAAAGCCATATATTATTGCTTTCTCGTTTTGTGATGGTTCCCATGCCTATATCTGAGTAAGTAATCGTGAAATCCGCATACAAGCTTCGATTGGATGTAATCGTAACGTCGCCAACAATGCCATCAAAGTTCTGAGCATATTACATGTTACGTGACTCAATTATACAAAATTAGGAGTTAATAATCAGCTCAAGTTGGACTTTAACATTTTCTACACTCTAAAAGTACTAAAAGGAGGAGCAAAAACAGGGGAAACAGGCAAACAAGAAAGTTGAAAATTACCTCAAGATACAGTTGGTATACGAGTTCACTGTAGCTGCCCAGATTTTTGCCAGTTTGGTCTACCATGGGATGAACTCAAAAGCTACCTAATAATCTAATGAACCGATCACAGCATGAAAGACGTCTACGCAGAAGCCCGTAATGCTAGTTGTATTGGTATAATTATCTCTCTCTACACTTATGAATTGTTTGAACCCTGCATTGTTCAAAACTGCAATTTTTAGTTTGTGCTGGCTTTCAATCATTAGGAGCTCCCTTGGAGCAATTGTTGTGAACCCTGGCCATACAATGGCTTCTTCAAGACCAACCCTTTGTGAAGTACTACTAGAACTACCAGATAGACTCCTCCCTTTAACAATGCCATGTTTTGAAGTCCAAAACCCAACTCTTCTTTCTCTTTTCCATATTACATTCACTATTTCAAACGCTTCAGAAGTTCGTCTTCCATCCATGATTTGAAATTTGCCACTCAACCCGGAAAAAATTGTTCTTGTAATATCATCTAGAACCCTTTTACTATCATAACCATGCTCTTCTAATTTTTCAGCAAGTGCCCAAATTGTGTCGTATGCCCAAATACTCAGGACATCGACTTCTCATGATTCGACATTAGGGTTGTTGCTGTAAAATTCCTTTTTCCATCTAAAGCTGAATTCTAGCAGCTTTCTTGAGGATGGAATATAAGCCTTCAGTCCAATAACACCCTGCATTGATCGACCACTTCCGGATCCGCGGATCGAATCTGATTCATACTTTGTCAGTCACAATCCAGGCATACCCTGCTTTCATCATCCCCAGTCTATTTGCTACTGAAAACAGACGATAAGCATCAAATGCTGACAAATGTACGATGAATATCGTTTGCTGCAGAATTGCAAGCCTATGAAGGGCATCCAAGATTTGATCTTCAGTTGAGAAAGGAGAAATAGTTGCCCTGTGATTGACCCGAATGCTCCTCTCTTGCAGGGAACCCACCAGGAAAGGTAGGGAATTTTTGCCATTATCTGTGTCTTCGTGGATCACTGAGACAGTTCTCCATTGATGCCAGCTTACGATGCTCGCAATGGTCTTAAATTGTAAGGTTTCATCTTGATTTATTTGAATGTGGAAAGGAAATTGACCACAGGAAGATGGAAGAATTAATGAAAGAGTAAAAATTGGAACTTTGACTTTGTTCCCTAGACCACCCAAAATTTTCAGGATTGTTTCCGTTGCTGGGCCTACAATTAGTGCCTCAACCCTGAGATTTTCCAGAAGATCCCCAGCTGCGATTTAAGTCAAATTCAGCCTATTGAATTTGACGAAGCATAAATCTGCACTAAAAGAAACAGAATGTTCTCATTCTCTTCGGACTTTGTTTTTCTTTTTTCTTAAAGGCACAAATAAGAAGGTATAGTTGAACATATTACACTAACACCTCTATCACGGATAAAGAACCTGACACTATGTTGTAACAGTCTCTTAGGCAGGGACGGAACCAGGGGGGAGCGAGGTGGTCGGCCGACCCTGCAGTTGGCGATTTTTTTTTTTAAAAAAAAATTATTTTTAAAATTATTAAAATATTTTCAAAAAAAGAATTTATATATGTGCTCGACTCTGTGAACATTCGGAGCTAGTTCCGTCACTACTCTCAGGGATCAAAGAGATGCAAAATACCATTAGAACTTTGTATCTAGTAGAAGATCACACACATATATAAGGTAGGTAAACATATCTATGACTTATAAAATCATATTCTATTTTGTTTATTGTGAAAATTTAAGCATAGTAATTATTTTGAGATAAAATATTTGAACTCGATAATCGTTCTTTAACATTTCGTTTGTCTCGACATCCAAACTTGGTTGTCATGTCCCTGAGTTGACTTTGCCGAACCTACAGTTGACTTTCCACATAAAATATAATTTTTTTTAAAAAAAATTAATTCTAATTAAATACAGGATTTGATGGAAACACATCCCCAGTGCAAAAATTGAAGATAGAATCTAGAAAATAATAATTCACATTGCACAATTTTATAATGAAAATTACTTTTATGAGGGAGAAGAAATATGATGTTTAGTTGGGTGATGACCGGTGCTTTCGATGGTTGGAATTGAATAAACATGGAAAGACAAGTGGTGGTAGTCGTGAAACTTCTATCCGCCTGCGTTTTGTGACTAGTCCTAAACATAGAAGACAAAAGGCGAGGAAAATAATCAAAGTGTAATGATCAGTGACACAAAACTATAACGTAAATGCAAATTATTCTTTGGCTGTTTTGTGTAGTAACTTACTAATGTTTTACTCTTTCTTTCTTAAAATTATTGTCTAATTTTGATTCTCATTTTAGTACAATCATTTTTGTTTTACGCCAAAACATTTCCCTTTTTTATGGACTTTTTTTTTTCTTTTTTTTTTTTTTTTGTGCAAGGGTGGAAGTATAGGATTTACGTAATGAAATTAACCTTTTTTTTTGGTGCAAGGGTGAGGTATTGTGAGTTCTGATGCAGCAGCTTTAGAAAATTAAAAGAGTCACAAATTTTTTAACAGGCTTCCACTGCCCAAACTATGTTCTTCAATTTGGTTGCGCAACTGTTTAATATAAACCAAGTTCGCCAAGTGATCTCTCTTGCTAGTTTTCAGCAAAAATCGCACGTTTGGCAGACAGACAGTGAAGCGCAGACCCAAGATTTACAAAATAGTACCTCAACATCCAAAGGATCAACAGTATTTTAGTGCAATATATTCATGAATAATCCTTTAGTTTCATTGTTAAACTTTGATTGATAGTTTGATACTACAAAACTAGAGATGCTTTTTGAATCTGATCCTTCAAGTGGTAGAAATGCAGTAAGCACTCTTCATCATCTTTTCTAGACTTATCTTCTTGTACCCTGCCCTTTTACTTGCATGAATCTCTTCCTTCATCAAAAGTATTTATTAACTTGCTAAAGTTCATAAAAGTTTTCCAGAGCACTCACTGATCCAACAATTTGTAGGTTCAAAGGCGGTCTTATGTTGAGTTAGAAATTTCCAAGAAGAGATGGAAAAAGCAGTAAGAGAAGACCGATTCTGGATTGCTCCCTTTCAGCAGCTAAGCAAGAGGATTCCGAATTCCAATCAAGTAAACACATAACAGTGGGAATTTTCACCTGTTTCCCTGGTGATACTACCTGTTAGTAATTCCTCAGAAGTTTTTTTGCTTAAATTTGCGCATAATCCAATCATGTCTACAGAAAATCTTTGGAAACCAATTCAACTTGATAATTTTGCCGTTGCAAGGAAACCTAAGGACTGTTGTGAAGGAAGCAAATACAGTACTACGTCTGTCCTAGAAAATAGTCCACATTGACTTTTGAAATTTGTATTGTTTTAAGTAGAAATATCAGAACTCAATATGGTCAATTTTTTGTGGGATAGAGGGAGTAGTAAAGAAAGTAGCTGCATTTCAATCAAACAAACAAGGAGAATCCATGTTTTATCGACAAAGGGGAAAAGAAAAAAATTATCTAAGCAGCATTGGAATGCATATTATGAGGAAATTCCTCTAGCATTATCTCAAGGGGAAAAAAAAATCTTATCATCAAAAGGAAGGCAAAACGTCGTGAACCAAAGCTAATCTTGTGCCTTGCTCTTTTCAGAGGTTCAAATGAAGAATGTTTTCGATATGATGACTGATAGAGATAATGTCAACTTCAGTATCCAATGCTGAAGAATGCTTGCAATCAGCAATCATATCCTGGATCCTCAGTGGAACAGTTTCATGCTTTTTCTTCTCTCCCAGATCACAAAAGAACAGAGAATCCCAACGCAGTTGCCCCAACTCTGACCTGTATTTCTTTAATGCCATTAGGAGTTTGTCACCTTTTTGATTTGTGCCGCCAGTGGTCTGGATTGCAAGCAAATTCTTAGGTAGCTCAATGATAGACTTGTCCCATATCTGATCATGCCTATTGATCAATCTCCACAATGTCAATGTGTTTTGAACACCGAAATTTGCCTTTGTCAATTGCCACTAATTTTATGTTTCGAACAAGGAATCATAACCCAAAAGCGTCACGCCGAACAAAACAATATCCGTTTTGCCAATTTGATCATGGACCGGAAGTGTCTTAAACTTCTCTTCCCCAACCTCAAAGTATTCCACAACTCGTTTGTCATTCGAGTCTATACGATATTGCTCCATCGACACATAAATTTTCCCGATCCAGAACATTAAACCGATTTGCAACTAATTTCCTCCATGACTCAGACGACATAGTATTGCTGTTCAAAGTGATGATGAACACCTCTCTCTTGTTGTTATTATGACAGTAAAGTAGTAGTTTATATTGGTTATTATTGATCGGGTCGAATCCCAAGATACAGGTCGGGTTTGTGAAATCGGGAGGGCGACCTTTTCCCTAGTCGTGAGATTGAGCAACTCAAATTGAAATTGGTTCTGCGTCCTTAAACAGATCAGCCCGTTGACTATGTTTGAACATGGTATTCCGCCATATCCATTATCCGGGAGCATCATCGTCAAAGGTGTGTACAGGAAGCTGACCGGGAAAAGCTCCGCCGGGTTTTGCCGGAATAATATACCGTCGTTGTGCAAACACACGGTCTGTGAAATAGGAGATGTGATGATTCCGACGGCCGGCGTATCTGAGACTGGGTGAGATGAAAATCGGCCAATTTTGGGTCGCGAATCAGGGCGTGCCATGATTTACACACAACTTTGAATCGCATTAGGGTTTTGGCTGGAAGGCATGAGAGAATATCGAAGATTAAATCGTCAGGGTTTTGATGAAGCTCTCTGCTCTTCATTTTCCCCTAGTTTTGGCTTTTGAGATTGGTTTCTCGCTTGTAAATATATAACTTTGATGGCTTTTATTTGTTTTTTAGGTACACCAAAATTTGGGGATGTTTCGTTGATTTGCGGAAAAGCAAATGCAGATTGAATTGCATTTGGAAACAACATCTCTCGTATTCCAATTTGATTCCTAGAAGTGGTTGGTCTTTCAGCTCAAAACAACTAAGAAAGAAGGCAGAGTTCCGGCGCCACGATGCTAACAGAAGACTTAGCAGTTCTGTTGATCACTTGAATACCGAAATGGTCAACGTTATTATGTGTTTATATGATACATTGCAATTCCGCTTTAACAATTCACGATGTTTGATTGTGTGTACTAGGCAGGAGATGAGACTTCCTAGCCGCCCTACTCGTTATGTGCAACATCGTAAGAGTTTTATCAATGATCCAACATCACTGCGACAAACTCTTCATCTTGGGTATGATCCCGCGACTAGAACGTATGAATTGCTAAGGTCGCAGCTTGAAGGGTTGGCGACATCAAATGCAAGCTGAGATAATGACATTGAGGCCTAATGGTCAATCCACATGGAGGAAACTGGAGCCTGATTGATATTAACTTGCGGATGTGGACTCGTGAAGAGTAGCTAAAGCAGCCGAACCTAATAAGATACCAATTACACCCCAGTAACGTTTATTGACCAGCTGATGGGAACACCATTTTGCGGTCGAAGATGAGGTAAGGGTAATTGCAGGTATGAGAAGACGAATGCTGGATTCATCCTTTCCAGGTTTCAGCAGCCAACAAAAGTGGGAGAATATCATCTGTTTCCCCTGATGATACTACTAATACTAACAACAGCTAATGGTGAATGATGCCTCGTGTTCTTTACAATGTAAGAAAACCTTCTCAGCGGTTCGTTAGAACTAGACTTGCACATAAACTGACCATGGTTTACAAGATCATTAATCAGAAACAGAAAACAAACAGAGAATTTTTTTACAAGATCATTAATCAGAAACAGAAAACAAACAGAGAATTTTTCATAAATTTCAACGGAATGCCTTCCATCGCACAGATGAACTTCCTTTGCACCAGATGTAACGAGCATTATGGTTATGTGTCTTTGTAGTAATACAAATGACAGAACATCATCATCTCTCAAGCAGAGTAACTTTTATTGAACCAGAAAAAAAACCTTAACATCTAATTTAACATCATAATATGCTATCTTCTCTGAGAATAAATCCCTCTCACATTATTTAACCTTAATCAACCTTTTGCTAATCTTCTGCCTTGATCTTAGAGAGATTCACAGGAAGAATGTTCTCCACATGTCTGTGAACGGTGAGGAACTCTAGTCAGCAACTTCACCCTCAAATATCATTCCAACAGTTTCATACTTATTCTTTTCTTTCAAATCACAAAAGATCAAACTATCCCAAGCATGCCGCGTATTCATCGGCCCTCTCTTTGATCTTATTACAAGCTCACTTGCTACTGCAAGCTTACTTTCTATTACAAGCTTACTTATAAAGGTTCTGAAACTGCGAAGGTATCCACTGGCATCAAAATCTTTCGGCAGCTCAATTATAGATTTATCCCAGACCGGTTGGTCAGTGTCCACAATGTGATGAAACTCTGACCATTACCATTGCTATTGCGGAAGCTTGCCAATGTGAGTTTGCCTCCAATGCCTGTCTGGGAAACAAAATCAAACTGATACTCTAGCATATCATCATGAAGCGGAAGTACCTTAAACTCCTCCACCCCAACCTCGAAATATTGCAGAACCATTTCATGATTCAAGAAAAATATTGCGCCATCAACACAGGTAATGGCTTTGGCTGAAAAAATGTCAAAGTTGTACACTTGCAACTTTCCTCCATGACATAGACATTTGGCTGCTAAAAGTGATGACAGTATACTCTCCGTTGTATTGAACGGAAAGTACTTTGTAGTGGTTACTGATTGGATCAAATCCCAAACGTGACAAACAAAGTGTTTGTGCTATAGGGAGAGCTCTCTTTTCCCTAGTGGTGACATTGAGCAATTCAAATCGCAGTTGGGGCTGTACCCATAAACAGATTAGACCATTCACAATGTTCTATTTACCAAAGCTATTGTTGCGGCCATGGACAGGTGTACACAGGAAGCTGATTGGAAAAGACTCCGGTAAGCATAGCCGGAAAAATACCATGTCTTAACGAAAAACCACTACCTCTGACGAGATGAAATAGAAGATAAGAGGATTCAGGCCGGCGGGCCAGAGAATCGGTATGATGGATATCAGCAAAATATGGGTCGCAAATCAGGGAGTTCCATGATTTACACACAGTTTTGAATCGCATCAGGTTTTTAGCTGGAAGCCTTGTTAATACATCAAAGATGATGTCGTATGGAATATGATGCCGCAGTTGCCCAGAATCATTCAGTGGGTTTGAACCCTGTTCAACTACTTTCCTCTCCATCTCCTTTTCCGTTTTTTTTCTCTCACCCTTTGCGTTTGTATTCTAAGAAACAATATAACTTTGGGGGGTTTTTTTCTTTATTTAGTTATTGCTGGTTAAATTACAGAACAGAAAGATTCCTTACCCTTATCTAGGATGTTTTCTTTTGCAGATAAACACCGCAATTTCCGTTGTATATGGAAACAATACTTTAGGTGCGTAGGAGTTAAATTTGCTGCATTTCACCAAAAGAATAGATACTACAAACTGAGACTTCTTTGGCCAACCACTTGAGCAATCAGCTGGGCTACTTCTTCACCACAATCCTCCTGTACATGATGACCCGCCTGCGATGGCAACAACGACAGGAGCATTACATTTTATAAACCAAAAGAAGGATTTGAAAGCAAGGATCCAACATCCCGTTTGTTTTGTTGTACTAAAAATACGGGACAATCATTTCGAGATGGAGGGAGAAATCTTTAGGCAGCAAATTGTGGGCCAATGGTAAACTTACCATAGGGATTTTGATAAGTTGGTGCTTTGATTCTTTGCAGAAATCTTCCACGCCATCAAAGCTAAGCCAGCGATCCCGTTCTCCCCAGAAAATTGTTGTTTTTACTCTCCATTTCTCATCCATCAGTGTCTTTCTCATCTCTTCAACATAAGCCTGAGAAGAGACAAAAATTTAAGCCCATAAATCATTGCTAAACTAAACCATATCACTTAGAATGTCAAATGCATATGTTCTATAAAGCATTTGGAAACATCGATTTAAAAAACCAGCAAATGAGTAAATGAGCAAATGATGTAGAACCAGTTTGAGGCCACTAAATTCAAAGGCTAAAGCAAAGAAGTTTAACTTGACCATTGTCACATTGAATCCATTTCAAACCGTATGGGAAAGTATTAAAACCATTTACTATCCCGTGGAAAGTTGCTGATCACCTTAAGTTCTTTCTTCATGGCCCGACTGATTGCATTCAACGCAAAACCTGCTGAGCCAGATGTTAGATATGGTCTTCTATACACCATAGCAACATCTTCTTTGATTTGGTATGGGCCACAGCTTGTCAGGGCTTTATCACTGGCTCTTAGAGGATCCTACTTGTCAAACCAAAAGAAGGCAGTTGATGGGAGCAGAGTTTACAAGTGTATTGACAATTTTACAGACCTGTCTCCTACCTGTGAAAATATTTCCCCCAACAGGAAGTTGCTGAATATGGATAGAGTTGATGGAAGATTGGCATGCTTATCTGTGATCTGTATATACCACAGAAATATGCACTGAAGTGTCTCTAAACTGACAACAAATACTTAGAACAGTAACAACTGCATACTATAAAGATACCCATGCAATTATGCACTTCCCAAATGCAAAAATGCTTTTTAGCTTTTGGGATAAAACAAGAACACTGAAATGATACCCCAATTCACTATCAACTTATCAGACTTCTACATTTTGATTCATTTTTGGGATCTCTTGATTATCATGGATACTTATTACTTTCCAAGACAACATACGCATGCATGTTACAAATTTGCTTAAATACAACTGACTTTTCAAGCATTATACCAGTTACATTGAGATGGAAAAGTAAGTTAATTTATAAGAAAAAGAAAAGGAAAAAATATCCATGAAGAACTGGAAATATAACTTACTGGAGGATTCAAAAGGATGAGATCAGTAATCTTTTCTTGGTGTGTGCTGGCATATTTCACCACAACAGGCGAGAAGTAACCCTGCAAAGGAGGGGGTATTAGCTTGCGGCTGCTCAACTGTATTTTCTGCTATACGTACTGGTTTATGCAAATTCATGAAAGGAAAGATACCTGGACAACAAGTGTGACCTTACCCTTGGTGGTTTCTTCAATAACAGATTCCAAAGATGACACATACTCTGCAAGCGCAAGTCTAATTGCTCAAACTATTTCAAGTTAAAATGTTGATTAGTCTTTGATTCTTGATTGGATATTATATTTGTACCATCCAAAGTGTAGTCAAAACCGTATTTGGGTTGAGGCTTGTCGGAAAATCCAAATCCTGCAAATGCAAAAAGATATAGTTAACTTAGAATTCTTTAGCTGATAATCAACTAAATTCTCTAAATTGTGTTATTGGTGAACCTTGCTAAACACAATTGATGGCACTCCTTTCAAAAGGAGCACCATAGAAAAACCATTGAAGCAATGAATCTTCAAATTTCTTTAGGTATAAACAAAAGTCAAAGCTCACCTAACCAATCAAAAGCGACAGTATGATATCTCTTTGAGAGTATTGGAAGAAATTTCCTGTATGAATATGCCTGCAACACAAAGGAGAGTATGATTGACCTCAAATATGATTGACTTGTGTAGTTTTAACTTTAGGATCAAATGATTGTTGTATAACAAAAATGCTGACCTGCGAAGGAAACCCGTGAATTAACAAAATGGGATGATTGTCGTTACTTCCGCTTTCAATGCAAAACCATCTGTTGTACAAAATCATATGATATAGAGAGAATGTTTCATGCAGCAAACCCTGCAAATGACCAAATGCTTAATTTCTGCATAAGGTTTGGGCACTTCAACCACAGTCTTTTTCGAAATTATAATCAATAACCTGAAAAGATCAGATGAGGCCTGTGAACCAGAACCCATAGCCAAACCAAATATTGGATCTTTGGCCTTCTTCCCACCAGTGCCCCCAACAGGATGTGCTTTTACCTGAAAAACAAAACCCAATGTCATCAGGGCAATTAAAACCCCCAATCCCACCAATTAATCTGTATACATTTAGCTACATACAGAATGCAATCAAGGAAATTTTGATGGTTTAGTATAACTCACAATCTTTCCTTGATTGAACCATTCATCAGCCGGACTTGGCTCGTCCGAATATTTACCTATGCCAACAACATATATAGTCGAAATCAAGAATAACAGTCCTAAATTACACAATTTTGTAATCAGAAATTAGCATACCTCCGCTAAAGGAAAACCCGTCTCCCGCTGAAACAGGAGCATCTAAGTAATAATCCTAACAGGGCAGAGCAGGACAGGACATGAGAATATGAGATTGCATTACAAATTCTAGCCGGAGAAATGAAAATGTACAGGAATCACACACATAAACAGCAACCCATTTACAGAAAAGGCCAAATTTTCCACTGTACCTCGTTGCCATTGTCATTGCTAGAGTGGCAAGACAGCAATGAAGACTTCTCTTTGAGGAAGTTGCAGTAATGCTGCCGGTGCGGCGTTGATTGGAGGAATTTATAAGAATGGCCGGCGACGGAGGAGTGGCGGCTGCTGCGGGAGCCGGCAAACAAATTACAAGATGAGAATTGAACAAGGGCCATCTTGGATTATTGTTTTTTCTCTGTATATATTCAAGAAAAACAAGAACAACAATAAAAATGGGAGAAATTGATCATATTGCTCAGAGTGGCGGTTATTCAAGTTGCATTTCCCTCCTCCTTTGTGGGCAAAGCATCATTCAGGGCCCATTCCTTTCCAACGGATAGGGTGTCTTTGGTTCTCATTTGTTTCAACTTTCATTGGTTAAGCTCTCTAATTTAACCATGAAATTAAAGTACAGGTATCACATCATGAGGAAGCAAATTTAAATGGACATAGTGTGTGACTGTGTGTCTTTTCGACTGAACCCTTTTTCAAGTACACACGATGATATCTGTCCTTTGTAACTTATCCATAAGCATTATCATGACAAAATAAATGCATATATATAAGATCTAAATACAGGGTTAATCTTTGGTTCCGAATAACTAACGGAGAAACTCAAAAGATCCCCCCTTTATCGTATTTAAGTTGATTCTGATGTGTTTGGAGTGATACTGATGGTTGTGTTTAATCGTAGTCTTCCATGGATGGCATTATATTATACATTATGATGACTGAAGATCGATTTCCCCCCGAGGGCCCCGACAACTATGTGATCGTCAGGGCTTCAATTGGACTTAAAGAAGCGGTAGCAAATTGGTTGGGTTTTGCTGAAATCAATCACTGAAAGTTGACGCTAACGGAACTGTACAGGAAGTGCGGGGAAACAGAAGTTGCGAAGAGGGTGTTTGTTGAAATGCTCAAGAGAGATTTTGCAACTCTAATCCAAAAGAGAAGTCGAAAGAAGTTGGTGTTCAGAAAGAATCAGGTAGCCGTTCAAGTGGGGGGTTATAAAGGATATTCAAGAGCTCTTTTTTGGAGACATTGGAGAGCCACAATAGGTGCAAGTGTAACCTACAAAAAGGTCGAGCAGTCTGTACAAGATGTTGAGGGTGAAGGGTTGTACCCACAGAAGAAGTGGGCTTTAACCATACATCTTGGTATGTTTTCAACATGCAGTTGCCTGATTCCCATTGTGATAAATTCGTAGGCTTGCAATGACTGCCATTAAATGACCAATCTCACCAGTGAATCATGGAGAGAGAAACCGTTGGAGGGATCAAAATCGGATTTGTTTTTTTTTTCGCCATTTTGAAACTGGTTCCTACTGTTGGTATTTGATTAGTGGTGAACCATGCATGCCGGTGCTTGGGAACAATTTGGTTTTCCTGGAAACTTCTGCATTTTACTGACAGTTACTAATCTATTATTTTACCTCTGTGATTCAGTTGTCGGCAGAATATCGCTGGTTTTGTTCTCACAACTTGAGAAGACCTGGTCTCCAAGTCAACCAAGGTGGTATAATAAATCAGCAAATTAAGCCCGAAATTATATAGTAGTAACACATTCAAAACTGTTTATTGGAATTCATATGGAAAAGAAATGATGAGGAGATCCAGAATTCCGTTTCTGAAACTAACTGTACTGTTTTTTATGATTTGCCTTATTCTACCAGCTCACGAGCTTTATGTCAAAGATCTTGCTCAGTCTGAATATTCCAGTGACAACCACATTATGGCAGAGGATCATATCAAGACAGTTAACATTGGTGTTGTTATTGACATGGGATCTTGGATTGGTAAGAGCATCCTTTGCTGTATTAAAATGGCAATTTCTGACTTTTATGCTTCGAAACAGCACAACAAAACACAGCTTGTTCTTCATTCCAGGGACTCCAGGGGAGATCCAAGGCATGCTATTTCTTCAGGTTGGTTTTCTATTCTTCATGGCAATTCATTGATCATACAGTAAATAATCAACTCATAACATTTGTAGACGTTATCTTTATTATAAGCGATGAGCTATTCTAAAACTTATGAACATTTCTTTATAACAAAAGCTCAGTTGTACCTAAAAGTGCAATGATGTCTGTACTTTGTAGACACTGTGGGTGCTGTTTGCTGATTATAAGAAAGTTTGGTAGTTACATTTATCTAAGTTGTTCTTGCAGAAAGAATATGGTGGCTGAATTTGTTTTTAGGAATACCAAAAAAATTAGAGCTAGTCATTGGTATAACTATGTCCTTTTGTAATTGTAAGTTAAGAGTTTGGGGGAATTAGTTGTTCATTTTTATGGATAGTTTAAGTTTAACTTACCAAAAGTCAACTTTATAAAAAACAATGGGTGAGATCAAACCTTTTATCAATGTGTTTAATCAAGGAAGTCGATGGTAATTTATGTAAATTGTGGGTTAAAGTAAAGTATATGCCAACAATTAATTAAGTATTTGGATTAGAGGAAAGTCAACTTAAATAAGAATGTGACAGCAAAATTATTTATGAAAGAAAGAACAGTGATTAAGGACAAGTTGGCATTTAAATTGCAGCTGCTGAACTTCTGGAAAGTGTCAAGTTGCAAGCATTGATCATGGGGCCCGAAACAGTCCTGGGAACAAAATCTTTGGGCGCTTTGGGAAACAAAGCCAACATTCCAATATTTTCTTTTTCATCAATCCCCTCATCCCCTCATCCTTTCCTGATTCAAGTAAGCCAAGACGAAACCTTACAATTTAAGGCCATTGCAAGCATCTTAAGTTGGCATGAATGGAGAACTGTGTCTGTCATTTACGAAGATACTGATGATGCAAAGTATTCCGTACCACATCTTGTTGGATCCTTTCAAGAGAGAAGCATCCGTGTCTCTCACCGAACAGCCATTTCTCCTTTCTCAACCGATGATCAAATCCTGGATGAGCTTCATAAGCTTGCTAATCTGCAACAAATAATTTTCGTTGTCCACCTGTCACCATCGAATACATATCGTTTGTTTTCTATGGCAAAGGGACTTGGAATGATGAGAGAAGGGTATGTATGGATTGTAAGTGACAAGACTATGAACCAACTTTCATCTGCAGATTGGGGAGCGGTTCAGTCAATGCAGGGAGTGGTGGGAGTGAAGGCTTATATTCCATCCACAAGTAAGTTGCAAGACTTCAGTTTGAGATGGAAAAAGGAATGCTACAGAAATAACCCTAAAGTCGAATATGGGGAAGTAGATGTGCTAGGTATTTGGGCATATGATGCAGTTTGGGCACTTGCTGAGAATATTGAAGTACTGGGGCACACTACTACTGGTAAAGAACTTCTAGATGTATTTGCAAGAACAAAATTTTCTGTGTTGAGCGACCAACACATTGTGGATGGGAGACTACATTCGGAAGCATTTGAACTAGTAAATGTAATAGGCAAGGGGGAAAGGAGTGTTGGGTTTTGGACTTTAAACCATGGCTTAGTTAAGAGGAGGAGTCTATCTTCAGAAAGGTTTGGCCTTGAAGAAGCCATTGTATGGCCAGGGATCACAACCGTTGCTCCAAGAGGCCGTCTAATGTTAGCGAATGGCAGAAAGCTAAGGATTGCAGTTCTAAACAGTTCGGGATTCAAAGAACTCTTATATGTGCAGCAAAACAACAACACTAATACAGCTAGCATCACTGGCTTCTGCGTGGATGTCTTTCATGCCGTAATTGATACATTGGATTATCAAGTAGCTTTTGAGTTTATTCCGTACGTTGACCAGCATGGGAACAATCTTGGTAGCTATAGTAATCTTGTATACGAATTATATCTCGAGGTAATCTTCTACTTTTTTGACCTTGGAAGCTTAGGACATAAATGTGGAAATGAAACTAATGACTTGACCACCTTCACTTCTCTTTGATACTTCCCCTGCTTTTCTTCCCAAGGCTGAATTGGTAAAAAGTTGTATCCATACTCTAACCGTCTTAGAAGTAATTGAAAAGTGTAAATTACGGTCTTGTTGAACATTAGCTCTATATTTTGTCATCTAATTTTGATATATACTTTTTGAATTTTAGAAATATGATGGCATCATTGGAGACATTACAATCACAGGAAGTAGAAGTGTGTATGTGGACTTCACAGTTACTTACACAGATTTAGGCACCGGAACCATAATAAAACGAGAAAGCAGTGACAGTGACTTTTGGCTTTTCTTGAGGCCCCTGCATCCTGATCTATGGTTTGGCATTGCTGCCTTCCCAGTCCTAACCGGATTGGTGGTTTGGATTATTGAACATTCTTCTAATAAAGAGTTCCAGGGTTCAGTAGCTTATCAAATTGGAACAATCTTATGGTTTGGCTTTTCAACCCTTTTCTATGCTCAGAGTAAGCTCTCTGAAATCTGAAACATGCTCTTAGTTTTAACAATGAAATGATAGTCTAAAATGTGGGTTATTTAAGTACAACATTATTGTATTGGTCATTGCAGGGGAAAGGTTGTCAAGTAACTTGTCAAGGTTGGTTGTGATCGTTTGGCTCTTTGCAGTGCTTATACTGACTTCGACTTACACTGCTACCTTGAGTTCTATGTTGACGGTGCAAAAGATTCAGCTTGGATTGGAAGGGGAGTACATAGGAACTCATGCAGATTCTTTTGTAGGACGAACTATTGCCAACAACCTTAATTTTAAAGATGACCGGCTTCAGTTATACGGCTCGCCTGAGGAATATGCAGATGCTTTATCCAGAGGAATTAAGAAAGGTGGCATTGGCGCCATCATTGATGAAATTCCTTACCTCAAAGTCTTTCTGGCAAAGTATGGGAATAAATATGCCATGGTTGCAACCCAATCTACAACCAGTGGATTTGGATTTGTGAGTGCTTCCAGCAATTTTTGTCTCTACTTCATTATCTTATAATTTTTCCAAACACTTTCCCAATCCTGAGTTCCTAGATTGTGCTGACATTGTTTAGTATTGCTCTTAAAATAATGAACAGGCATTTCAGAAGAAGTACGGTCAGCTGGTCTCTGACATGTCACTAGCAATCATAAAATTGAGGGAGGAAGGAAAACTTGCAAAATTGGAGAACACGTGGATAAAGAGTGGATCATCCTTCATCCCCGAAGATGCTGCCACACAACCAAATGAATTGAACCCGCGTAATTTTGGTGGAGTGTTCCTCATTAGCTTTTTGTGTTGTGCATTTGTCCTCCTCGTACGCCTCCGTTCCATCCTCCAAAACAACTTGGATTACTTGAGAAATATCATCAAGGTGCTTCGAGATGGAGGAATATTGACATACATGCTCAACAAGATTGCTCCTTCAGTCTGGTCAATCCATACACATTCTGTCTCTGCGTAAAAATACAAAAAACAGCCTAGTTTGTACCAAAAAAAAAAAATTGATGTTTCTAACTTCTTCTTGTTGTCACATTTTACTTTGTACTTGTAAATTTTTAGCATAGTTTGCGGATTAACCTCTGAGGTTTAACCTGTTAAATTGCATTCTCAGCTGTGTTTATTTGGTACTACCATTGTTTTTTTTTTTTTTGTGTCTAAACCCTTTCTTGGAAACTTCTGCAAGCTGTTGTTATTGTCTGAAAACTTCTGTAGACTGCAGTTTTGCTGGCCGTTATATATCTGTGTATATTTTTACTACTTCGAACAATCAAGGTGGTGTTATGCTTTAGCATGTTCTTGAAAACCCTGGGAGAACTCCGTTTCTGAAACCACCCACTGTTTCTCATAATCAGTCTTCTTCTACCAGCCCATGAACTTGGTTTTGACTTCGAATTTGCTCAGGCTGAATATTCCGATGACAATAGCATGGCGGCGCTGCAGCATAACGAGAATGTTAACATAGGATTTGTTATTGACATGGGATCTGTAATTGGTAAAATCATCCAAAGCTGCATTGAAATGGCACTTTCTGATTTTTATGCTTTGAAACTTCTCTACAACAAAACACGTTTAGTTCTCACCAGGGACTCCAGGGGATATCCCAAGTTTGCCATTTCTGTAGGTCAGTTTTCTCTTGTGCAGTAAGTTCATATACATTATTGATTGTTTGTAGAAGAGGATTACTCTTCAGTTCATATACATTATTTTGTTTTTCCTCAGTACCTTCATCGGGAATACCCTTTCTTAATCCAAAAAAAAAAAAAACAAGACGAAATTGCACAATTTAAGGCAAGCAGTAGTTTTATTTTCATGATCCTTTTCCTACTGGTTATAGGAAGAACCAGAAACCTCTCAATAAATAAGAGAGGTTAGATTCAAACTTCTACGCGCGCTTCAATACCAATTCTTATTCAATTAGCTTTCAAATTAACCACATTTATCTTATCATCCATGGATTGCACTGATTTTTCATCGGTGGTCGAGTCGTTGGAGCTCCCGGTGAGGTATGGATAAATTTTTTCGCAGTATGGACTGTTCAATCCGACTCCTAAAGTTGAAGGGCTTAAGGACCACCACCGATGGGGAGCTAGTAAAACCAGGAAGTGAACATCTTGAGCTAAGGAAAGTTTTCCGTTCAAGGCTCTTGAATTTTCTCAAAGCTCATCCTGCTGAGAGTGATGGTATTCCGGAGGAAGATCTTCCAGAGCCTTTTTAACCCGACGTCGAACAAAGATATTATTATGAATCAGAAGATCAAGTTATTCACAACAATTTCGGACTCAACTACTGTGGCTGCATCTCATTTTGTTCCATCATTTAGGAGATGCTTTTCGTGACAAAACAAGAGGTTATTATACATATTAAATTAGTTTCCAGCCAATAAACTAAACATGGTTGATAGAAGAGAAGAAGACTAAAAAAAAAACAAGACTAAACATAGTTTCAGGCTTTTGCCTCCTTTTCTATACCTAAAAAAAAAAGAAGAGAAGAAGACTAAAGACTGTTGCAAAAGAACTAGTGGTAGTTCCTGAATGGGATTTACGAGAAGCCATCATCTGTGGGTGATATACTACTTTGTGTGTAAACAACTTACCTAGTTCAGAATTAGTGATATTATTGATGCAAAAGAACAAATGGATTGAGAGCGGATCATCCGAGGCCGAAAATGCTACTACGCAACTAAATACAGTATGTTGAATAATGTTATAAACTTCTTTTTTTTTTTTTTTAGAATAATGCTCATCGAACTTAGGGGTGTCAATTTCTGGCACGAAGACACGATTTTCAGGACATACACAATACGACATGATTAATCTTATTTTAGTTTTTACTTTTTATCATATTTTTGCTTTAAAAAATTTATTAATTACGTAGAATACATAACACAAAAATGATCCGTTAACTCAAAAAAAAAAAAAAAAAAACCTTCTTCCCTTTACCGTACCCAAAAAAAAACCCCTAAAATCAATTTTCTTTTTTGCTCAAAAGAAAAAAAAAACAAAAAAAAAAACATGTTGAAGCTAAGGTTGGTTCAGGGTAGTCTGTTGAAGAAGGTGGTTGAAGCCATTAAGGATTTGGTGCAGGATGCGAGGTTCGTTTTCTCCGCCAGTGGGGTCTCCATGCAAGCCATGTATCCCAGCGGAGTTGCCATGATTGGTGACCTTTTTTCTTAAATCTGAAAGCTTTGAGCATTACCGCTGCGACCACCGTAGTATTTCCATCGGGATGAATATCAGTCGTTTGGCTCACATTTTAAATCGGGCCGGGAATGATAGCGTCTCAAGTTTGAAGACGGCAGTCCCACTGTCAATTTCCAGATTGAAAGCCCTTGTAGGTAATTTTTATATTCCTTCCGCCCAAAATTATTGTGCAGTTCAGATTTTCACTTTTAGTCCAATTTGTACTAAAATTGAAAATTTAAACTGGACAATAACTATCTGACGGATGGAGTACTATTTTAGTTTTTTTTTTTTTGTCATGATCTTAATTTTGCCATCTGTTTGTGAATTTGCAACCCTAGATGAGATATCGGAATTTGAGTTGGAGCCGGTACGCATTACCGATCCGCTTCTAGAAATTCCACAAGTAGAGTATGAAGCAACCGTGATGTTGCCTTCAGCTGATTTTGCTAGAATCTGCAAGGACCATGGCGCTATTGATGGCACAGGTAAAACAACAATCGTAGCCTGTCCGTTTTATTAAACTAAAATCTTAGTGCTGTCTGAAATCTCAAGGTAGAACACTTTTTTTTTTTTTCCAGGAGATATAGTTGTGATTTCTGTGACAAAGGAAGGTGTTGAGTTCTCTACTGAGAGTGGTTATGTTTTCCGCAGGTGCAATACAATAGTAAATAAGGTATCTCTTGGGGTCATTATTCTCATTTCAATTTCTTTGGTAATGTTGTTAAACTAGAGTCTGTGTTTGTTTCTGTTTCCATCCGGAGGATGCGACTGTGATTGAAATGAACGAACCGGTCTCTCTGACATTTGCTCTTCCTTATTTGATCTCCTTCACCAAAGCCAGCTCACTTTCAAAATCGGTAACAATCTCCCTCTCTACCAAGACAGCTGCTAACAGTGGAGTACAAGATTGCTGCAGGGATGATTGGTAACTTAACGTTCCATTTGGCACCAAAAGTTAAACCAGTTTGTGAATTCTACTTTCTCTCTAAATTAGACCCGAAGTAGCTTTGGTTTCAGCTAGTCTGTCTGCATTATCTGTGGATGCTTTTGTTGGAACCTTGAAATTGCCTTTCCACGGTTTATTCTCGGGGTGTCTATCTACTACTTAGCCATATATATAGTTCGCTCAGAATGCGTAGTTGTGGATGCTTTTGTTGGAACCTTATAGAGACCTTTCTACGGTTCATTACTGCAATTCTCTTCCAATTCTTTCGGCATTTGAACATTATTATGGTCGTCTAATCATCCGATAGAAATGTTCTGTCTTAAAATCAAACTATTATATGATTGGGAACATTCACATGATGCTGAAGTTTTCCAAGTTTGAGTATTTTCTCATACAATATTTGTTGTATAAGATGAGGCCGGATCATGCTAACGAAGTTTTGATAATCTTTCTGGTAGAATTCATTCACAGGACAGTACATGTTGAATGCTTTGTAAGTAAAATTCCAGGCCGTATACATTCAAATTTAATTTTGTTGTCCTTAAATAAAATGGCAATTAATGTCTACACATATATGCAGATAGATAACTTTCCTCAATTGGTCTGAAGAGCCAAATCTAGGCCAATTAGAATAACCAGTGTAACTATGCCCTTGATTTCGGAAACAAAATCTAACTAGTTTGGTCTTCATGAGGTTCTGTATATAGATGATTGCCTACATCTGTTCTGCAGGACTAATCCCATTAAGTCTGTTGATCTTCCTCTTTCTACTCGAGTGAAACGCTTAAAAGCCGACTACTACCAGCACAATTATCCATCACTGAAAAAGCCATCATAACATGCCAACAGTGGAATGAAAAAGATACATCTGGTTTTAAAGCAGGGTTGCTAAGAACAGCTCTTATAGACACATTTCCATAGTGTTTCTAGAAAGAATCATACAGGTGAAACAATATACAGGTCTTTATCTATGACATACATGTTCAAATTAAGACTTCCCCTTCAGACAGGCCAATCCAAACACATAGACGGTTTGTTCTCAATGTCTGTTCTCTGTTGTCTCACTTTATACGTATAAATTCAGCATATCTTGTGGTCTAGACGGTCAATGCCAACAACTTGCATCATTGTAAATCATTACTACATGAGATAAGATTCGAAAAATGTTCGATTAATTTACCCAAATAAAATGATGCATATACTGATTGTTGAAATGATCCATCGTTTATTATACAATCTTCACTATCCCTCTGGCATTAAGAATGGGAAACAAAGCTCGATTTGATTGAAATAATAAGGAAATATACCCAAATGATCAACATCGGAGATCCCAGGGAAGAACCCTCCGGCCGGTAAACTTGGCTATTTGACGGTGGTGAAACTTAAAAAGAGTTCTTTGTGTTGTCTGTAGAACACGTTTTCGAATGTTGTAACCCAATATTCCTTCCCTGCGGCGTTGATTTGCGAACAATGATGCCACTATTTGCACAATTATAATAGGGATCCTAGATACACCTAGCAAGGTGAAACTCACGCGATTAAAAAAAGGAAAATTTTTAATATTTACAATAATGTCATCCGAGTGTTTACACGCGCCAATTAATACCCTCATTATGTGCGATTTTTTTATTTTTAAATCTTGATAACCACCATTATCTCCTAATTTTCAGCCATTATTGATGATCCAACATTCCATTCGATCTATTCCATTACTCCCCAAATCAAAAAAAAAAAAATTGAAACCCCAAAAAATCAATCATGCGGCGATACATTCAGAGAAGCTATCGTCGGCGGGCTTTCTGAAGTCTGAATCGAATCGTTCATAAAAAACGGTAATTCTGATTACAAGTTACAATACTGAAGATGAGGATTAAGGTGTATTCTGGTCAAATTCATTGATTTTTCTGTATTTATCTATTGTTGTTTGATTTTGGTTTGATGAATGTTGTTTTTTTTTAAAATATTCATGTAGATGCCTATGACTGAGGATTCCGAACCGAGTATGAGCAAATCGGAGGATGAAGGGGAAGCGAGGTAATACAACTACTTTCTTCAATCATTGGTGTGGTTTTTTTATTTGGGTTATGTATATCTAAGGTATGTTCACTCAATTAACGATGTTTGTTCATTAATTTTAGAGATATGTTCTTCGATTTGCTTTTTTTTTTTTTGGTAAATTAGAAGATCTGAGAATTATTCATCAGTTTGGTATAATTAGTCATTGTTGCAATTATCAGATTCATCATTTTCATAACTATTGAAATTATCATATTCATCAATTTTAGAGTTTTGTTCTTCTATTGGATGTTGTTTTTCTGGTAAATTGGTAGATTTGCGTATTATTCATCAGATTGGTATAATTATTCATTGTTAAAATTGTAAGATTCATTGTTTACCGTAACTATGTAGTATTGTTTTTTTTTTTTGATAAAGTAGTAGATCTTTGTATTATTCATCAGTTTTGGTATAATTATTCATTGTTGAAATTGTCAGATTCATCGTTTACCATAATTATGTAGTATTGTTTTTTGATAAATTATTAGATCTTTGTATTATTCATCAGTTTGGTATAATTATTCATTGTTGAAATTGTCAGATTCATCGTTTACCATCATTATGTAGTATTATTTTTTTTTTGGTAAATTATTAGATATTTATATTATTCATTAGTTTGGTATAATTATTCATTGTTGAAATTGCCGGATTCATCACATCTGACAAGTTATTCATGGAATTTGTAAATATATTGTAGCATGAGCGATGAATATCAGACACAATCTGAAAGAAGCATGAGCGAAGAACAACATTCAGAAGCCAAAAGAAGCAGGATATCTGAATCTGCATAAAATCAAACCACAATAAGTGTAGATATTGATATAGAGGGTTATTCATCAGTTTGGTATAATTATTCATTGTTGAAATTGTCGTATTCATCAGTTTGGTATAATTATTCATTGTTGTATCGCACCTATCTCTTGAATTTTTTACTCCTTGTTTGCTACATGCAAATTGTTTCCAATATACAACACCAGATTTGGACATTTTCTAATCTTTGAACTTGTTTATTGAAAAAACCAATGCGGTTTGTGTAAGAATTATAAGCAACAAAAGCCTCTTCCTCATAGTTGAAACATCGTCCAATTAGCAAAACTTCTATTATTCATCAATAACAACTCGTTATTCATTAGTTAACATAAGATATTCATCGTAAAATTGTAATAATATAATACACCATCAGTCAAAAAACAACAATGAACACCCTGTTCATCAATAACCATACATTACGCATTACCTTACGCAACGCGCGACAAGAAGAAACCTAGTTTTAAAAAAATAATCTCATAAAATAAAATAATATAAAAGCTAACATGATAAGTATTAAAAAAGATGACATTTGAAATTAAACATGTGCTAAAAAAAGGGATAAAATTTGGAAGAATTAATTTACGTAGTTAAAATTTGGAGAAAAAAAAAAGGATAACATTTGATCACGTAATTAAACTGATGATTAGCATAATAAATGCGCATGTGGACTCTTTTTTTTCGGACTCAATTATTCCAATTTCTCTTCCCCCATATGTGGTTCACGCACTGCCTAGGTACACCTTGCAAGGTGTACCTAGGATCTTAATATTATTTGCCCTATTTGATGCAATCATGGAAATCATGATGAAGTACACTCCAATAAATAGTATGTAGTGAGAAATTAAATTCTCCATACGTTCCAAGAAGAAAAAAAAAAACAATTCACATTGAGTGCAAAATCACAAAATTCAACGTAGGCTATTTTTTAAGACAGAGAAAATAGTATTCATGGCTTAAAAACTGAGTGTTACGGGATGCTGAGTGAGATACCTTTCATATGTTTTAAGAGCTTTTATAACTAGGTTATAATCCTTTTCTTTATCACAATTTAAACTGAACTACATCTTGATTAATTAGTGATGTATGAATATTATTTGCAATGACATATGAGATGTTAAATTACTAACCATCAACGGGACTATTATTTGGGACAGAAGAAGGCATATGTAATATGTTCATTTTTATTTCTTTTTGAAAGCATATTTTGATTGATTGCATGGAAACGCGAGTGCATGTTTTTTAATGTTTTCTTATTCACTACATGTCTCTATGTAAAGGAAGAAGTAGTTTCTTTTGTGTGGACTGTGGAGGTCGACTCAGGAAAGTGGTATATGCATGTATTGTAAAAATAAACCGAAGACATTGAAAGTTTAATTAGTGTCATGCATTTGACTTAGGCCAAAAAAAATAAAATAAAATAGTGTCATACATTTGTTAATAAAAAAGGAAACTAGTATTGTTCATTTGTTAAACGAATTCAAAAAAAGTGGTAACTATTGAACACATGACTTTGATAATGTACACTAGAAAGTAGTATGAAAAGTTCGAGCACAGAGGCTCGAAGAAAGAAAGATATATATACCTGAAAGGGAGAGTTTATTGGGAGAGTTTTGCTTTTCGCAAGACATCTGTCCACCTCGAATTCAAATTAGTTGAAACAATAATTTTGAATATTGTATATGTAATATACCAAAAAAAAATTATTGTATGATTAATGAATAGACTTTAGATTGCCGGGAAGAGAATTTTTGTTTGGAAGTTTTTCAGTGGAGAAAAAAAAAAATATATATATATATATATATATATACTCTATCCGTCCAAAAAAAAAGTTCACTTCCATATTGAGTTTTCAAATTTGTACTAAAAATAGTACAAAACTCAAAGCGGACTTTTTTTTTTTGGGGACGGAGTTAGTATATATTAAAAAAAAAAGTGCATTGCGAGTGTTGTAAAGTACTATGTATATTGGAACTCTTACGTCGACCAGATATCGCTCAAATTTTTACTCAAATATTTACAAGAGTTTACTAAAAATTGACACGAGTTTATTTGGCAGCTGTTGATCTACTGGAGAAAGTCAAGGTGCAAGCATTGATCGTAGGGCCAGAAATAGCCCTGGAAACCAAATATTTGGGCGCTCTGGGAAACAAAGTCAAAATCCCGATATTTTCTTTATCATCGTCAAACCCCTCAATCCGGCCGGCCGAATATCCTTTCCTCGTTCAAATAAACCAGGACGAAACCTCACAATTCAAGGCCATTGCAAGCATCCTAAGTTCACATGACTGGAAAACCGCCTCAGTTATTTACAATGATACCGGTGATGGAACCGATTCCATACCGTATTTGGTGGGTTCCCTGCAATGCAAGAAAGGAGCATTAGGGTCAGTCACAGGGCACCCATTTCTCCCTTCGCAACTGAAGAACAAATCTTGGATGAGCTTCATAAGCTCGCAATTCAGCAACAAAAAATCTTCATCGTACATTTGTCAGCATCCAATGCTTATCGACTGTTTTCAATGGCAAAGAGACTTGGGATGAGGAAAGAAGGGTATGCCTGGAGTGTTACCGATAAGACTATGAATCAGATTCGATCTGCTACTGGGGAAGCGATTGAATCAATCCAGGGTGTTGTGGGATTGAGGGCTTATATTCCGTCCTCAAGAAAGTTGCAAGAATTCAGCTTTAGGTGGAAAAAGGAAATCTACAGCATAACCCTTTTGTTGAATTTGGGGAAATTGATGTTCTAGGCATTTGGGCTTATGATACTATTTGGGCATTAGCTGAGACACTGGAACAAAAGGAGCCACACGGGAACAGGTAAATTTTACACAGGTAAAGAACTCCTAGATGACCTAGGAAGAACGAGATTTTCCGGGTTGAGCGGCGAATTTCTAATCGTGGATGGGAGACTTCATTCTGATGCGTTTGAAATAGTGAATGTAATAGGTAAAGGGGAAAGAACAGTTGGGTTTTGGAGTTTAAAGCAAGGCATTGTTAGAGGGTGGAATCTGTCTAGTTCTAGCTCTTCACAAAGGATTGGCCTTGATGATGAAGATATTGTATGGCCAGGGATGACAAAAATGGTTCCAAGAGGCGTTCCCATCTTAACAGGCCGTAGAAAGCTAAGAATTGCAGGGCCCAACTGCGCAGGATTCAAAGAAATCTTACATGTGCAACGATACAATGATACCAATACAACTAGCATCACAGGCTGGTGCGCAGATGTGTTTCGTGCCGCAGTTGATTTATTTATATTATCAAGTGGATTTTGAGTTCATTCCTTACCTGGACCAACAAGGGGAAAATCTGGGTAGCTATAGTGATCTCGTCTACGAATTGTATCTTCAGGTAATGATTCTTTTCTCGGTTTCTAACTCCCCTGTTGTCTTTTTTTTTCATTTTTTTTTTGTTCAGTAAAGCTGACTTGGAATTGTAGCATTTTCTGTTTGTTTACCATACTTTTCTCTTGCAAATGCACTTTTGTAATATTTCAGAGTAGTTCTTGTTGGGGATTGAAAGAAGTTGTTGCTGCACTTGGGATTTTGAGTCGAGGGAGGATTTGTTGGGTTTCTCCTCAAATTCCCAAGACCAACAGTTCTAAATTTAGATATTCTAACTAGAATAAATACTTTTTGCATGTAGAACTTTGATGGAATGCTGGCAGACGTCACCAATCACAGGAAATAGAAGCCTGTGCGTAGATTTCACTGTTCCTTACTGGGAATTACGCATTGGAACCATAGTGAAACGAGAAAGTAGTGACTGGCTTTTCTTGAGGCCATTCCATCCTATTTTGTGTCTTGTCATTGTAACCTTCTCATTCCTGACCGGATTGATAATCTGGTTTAACGAACATTCTTCTGAGAATAAAGCATTCAAAAAGGGTTCAACGCCTTATCGATTTGGAACAATGCTCTGGTTTGGATTTTCGCTCCTATTTAATGCTCAAAGTAAGCTCTCTCAATCATTTTCCTAAATTTGGTTAGTATGAACAATACGGAAGTTTAAGATTGATGGTTTTCTTAAGTACGACTTAATTTGTCATTGCAAAAGAAAAGTTGGAAAGTAACTGTGAGTGCTTTCTGTTTTCCTCTTACTGTCATTCATAATACTCCTGCTGCCCGTATAATTGGATCAAATACTGTTACTTCTTAGTGTGTTTTTTTTTTCTAGTTTTTTTAACTGTTATTTGAATGATAAACAGGCATTCCAGAAAAAAATATGCACAGCTGGTTTCTGATTTGTCACAAGCAATTATAAAGCTAAGAGAGGAAGGACAACTAGCAAAAATGGAGAATACATGGATAAAGAGTGCATCATCTTTCATGACTGAGGCGGGAAATGCTGCTACAAGACCTAGTACTTTGAATTATCAAAGTTTTCGTGGCTTATTTATCATTACTTCAGCGTGTTCTGGTTTCGTAATATTCATGCGCCTTGTCTTCATCATCCTAAAGAGATTAGGTTACTTGGAAGGTATGAATAGGGTGCCTCGAGATGAAGTCATATTGACAAACTTAATCAGGAGGATTCAGCTTATTTTGCGGGAAGCCCAATTTAGACAACTTAGCCTCAGAGATTTGCAGGAATGAGATTGCCCAACATCGTGACTATAGGAAGTGACAGTTGCCAGTGCCATAACCAGGATAATCATTTCTAAATTTATCTCCATGAGAGGCTGGAACTCTTTGATCAGGAAGATTTAAAGTGAAAACAGAGGAAAACAACATTGGTATTGGGAAGGTGACTTCTCGTAGAAATTTACTTGCATAAATTTGTTCAGAGCTGTTTAATTTATTTTTTTTTTAGAAAAACCTGAGCTTAAATGCCTCCTTTTCATTTGTATTTTTCCATAATCTTCTTCTTCTTTATGAAATGATATTGTTTCATTCATACATATTGTACTCTCCTTAAGTTGATGAGACAATGACGGTTAGTACATTATAAAATTGAGATATAAAGACCCCTCGTTTGATCACCATGTCATTGCCAACATGGTTCGGGACTCAATCATGTAGTCGTGTACTGCATGCTTAAATTAAGACATAAATTTGTTTCATTTTGCACTTTTTGGATGAAAACTCAGCAGTTTCACTACCAAGCTAGCTGCTTTCGAGTTACTGATTTTCATTGTTTCGTACGAATAATTTGTACACAGTTTACCGAATTGATTACCTTATGAGAGTAATCAATCCTTGAATGTCCAGCGCCATGCGGGCTCCTGGGGCCTATTTAGAACGGCTGGCTGGCGTCTGACTAAACGAGACCTCATCAGTAAATTCGTGGAAAATTCTGCAATTTAGCTGGCGTTTTTTAATTTGTCAGTCTATTCTAGTAGAGTGACGTTTGCTCTTTTTCTTCTCTTCACATTTTGAGAAGACTTTGGTCCCAAGTCAACCAAGGTTCGTACTTTAGTAGTATAAAGAGCCACTACTTCAAGAATCTCATTGGAATATTGACTATGGAAGGAATGGGGAGTCGGGCCCGAATTCCGTTCCTGAAACTACGGGTATTGTTTTTCATTATCAGCCTTCTTCCACCAGCCCACGAGCTAAGTTTGGTCGATGGCGATTTTGCTCCGTCTGATCATTCCGATAATAACAGCAGCATGATGACACCGCTGCAAAACGAGAATGTTAACGTTGGAGTTGTTATTGACATGGGATCTTGGATTGGTAAGAGCATCCACAGCTGTATTGAATTAGCCATCTCTGATTTCTGTGCTTCGAAACTTCACTGCAACAAAACTCGGTTAGTTCTTCACACAAGGGACTCCAGGGGAGATCCCAAACATGCTATTTCTTCAGGTCAGTTTTCTGTTGCGCAATTTTGTATGTGGATCTTGTTCGTTAGACATGCCATTTACTCTATCTGATTGTTTTCCCAAGTTGATTACATGTTGGTTGGTTGAATTTTATCAGAAGATGGAAATTTTGTAGTATTTCTAAACTATGCTAGTACTTAATTCTCAGCTATTGCTCTTCTGGAAAACATCAAGGTGCAGGCATTGATCGTTGGGCCAGAAACAGTCCTGGAAACCAAATATTTGGGGGCACTAGGAAACAAGGCCAAAGTTCCCATCTTTTCTTTTTCTTCAACACCCCTGTCATCCCCTGCTGATGAATATCCTTTCTTCATCCAAATAAACCAAGATGAAAAGTTACAGTTTAAGGCCATTGCAAGCATATTAATTTCGCACCAATGGAAAACTGTCTCAGTGATCTACGATGATACTGAGGATGGAAGATACTCCATTCCATCCCTGGTTGGATCCTTCCAAGAGAGGGGAATTCGTGTTAGTCACAGAACAGCCGTTTCTCCTTTCTCAAATGATGATCAAATCCTGGATAAGCTTCATAAGCTCTCAATTCTGCAACAAACAATTTTCGTCGTGCACTTGTCAGCTTCCAGTACATATCGTCTGTTTCCAATGGCGAAAAGACTTGGAATGATGAAAGAAGGGTATGCCTGGATTGTAACTGACAGGACTATGAACCAACTTCAGTATGGAAATGGAGAAGTGATCCCGTCAATGCAGGGAGTGGTGGGATTGAAGGCATATATTCCGTCCTCAAGTAAGCTGCTAGACTTCAGCCTGAAATGGAAAAAGGAATTCTACAGTAAGAACCCTTCTGTTGAGTTCGGGGAACTAAATGTCCTAGGCGTTTGGGCATACGACACGATTTGGGCACTGGCTGAGAAATTCGACAGGCATGAATATAGTAGTGGTAAAAGGCTTCTAGATGATTTTGCACGAACAAGATTTTCCAGGTTGAGTGGCGAATTTGAAATCATGGATGGAAGACTACATTCTGAATCATATGAAGTTGTGAATGTAATAGGGAAAGGAGAAAGGAGTGTTGGGTTTTGGAGTTTAAAGCATGACATGGTTGATAGGAGCGGTCTATCGAGTTCTAGTACTTCACCAATAGTTGGTCTTGATGGACCCATTGTGTGGCCTGGAATCACAACAGCTGCTCCAAGAGGCCTGCTCATGCTAGCAAATGGTAGAAAACTAAGAATAGCAGTTATTATCAATGAGGGATTTGAACAATTTGTAAGCCTGAAGCAGAATAGTGTTACGAACAGAAGTGGCTACACGGGCTTATGCATAGATGTGTTTCTCGCTGTAATGGATTCACTACCTTATCAGGTAGCTTTCGAGTTCATTCCATGGAAGGATATACAAGTCAACAACGGCAGTTATAATGATCTTGTGTACCAATTATATCTTGAGGTAATTTTTCTACTTTCTTCTTGGCTACTTCCCTGCTTTTCTTCCAATGGCTGAAATGGCATTAGTCTTGTCTATTTGTTCGATGACATTTTTTATCCTACCTAAGAATTCACTTTACAGAGCAAAGGTTCAAATTTTACTCAGTAGTACCTCTATATCAAGTCATCTAACACCATTCCATCTGAATGTTAGAGGATTGATGGTCTCTTAGGGGACGTCACAATAACAGGTAATAGAAGCCTGTACGCGGATTTCACAGTTACATACACCGATATAGGCATTGGAACCATAATAAAACGAGGAAACAATGATGATATTTGGTTTTTCTCGAAGCCCCTTCAGCCTGATTTATGGGTGGTCATCGTTGCGTTCTTAGTCCTAACTGGATCGGTGGTTTGGCTCATTGAACATTCTTCTAATCCAGAATTTCAGGGTCCTGTGATTCATCAAATTGGAACCATAATATGGTTTGGCTTTTCAACCCTTTTTTATGCTCATAGTAAGCTCACTTACTCATGGTCCTATTTAAACACCAATAATGAAATGATGTGGTCTAAAATGTGGATTATCTAAATACAGCATATTCATATTATTGATCATTGCAGGGGAACGTTTGACAAGTAACTTGTCAAGGTTGGTGGTGATCGTTTGGCTCTTTGCTGTCCTTATACTAACTGCGACCTACACAGCGACATTGAGCTCTACGTTGACGTTGCAAAAGATTCAACTCGGATCGGCAGGGTTACTCATAGGATCCCAGCAAAATTCTTTTATCGGAGGAACTATTGCCAACAACCTTAATTTTAAAGATAACCGGCTTCAACTGTACATTTCCCCACAGAAATATGCAGATGCATTATCCAAGGGGAGTAAGAGAGGTGGTGTTGACGCCATCGCTGATGAGATCCCCTACCTCAAAATCTTTTTGGCAAAATATGGGGATGAATATGCCATGGTTGCAACCCAATCTATCACAAATGGATTTGGATTTGTGAGTGTCTTCAACCTTTTTCTGTTTTTGATATATTGAAATTTGCTTCAGGAGTTCAGATTTCGCAGTAACGATTATACGTCGTTAAATGACGAATAGGCATTTAGTAAGAAGCATTCTCAGCTGGTTTCTGACATGTCACAAGCAATCATAAAACTGAGGGAAGAAGGAAAACTTGCAGAAATGGAGGACAGATGGATAAATCAGAGATCTTCCCTCGTGCCTAATGCCGAAAATGCTGCTACACAACCAACTATATTGAACCTACGTAATTTTGGTGGATTGTTCCTGATATGCAGTTCGTGTTGTGCTTTAGTCCTCCTCATACGCCTCGGTTCCGTCCTCCTAAACAAGTTGGAATACTTGAGAAATATGATTAGGGTTCTTCGAGATGGAGGAGCTATATTGACATACATGCTCAACAAGATTGCCCCTACACACAGGCCGATCCAAACACATTGACTCCTGTAAGTTGTAAGATATAAACCAAAGTAAATGATAGGTGCAGTTGTGTATATATATATATATGTAATTAGTTTATGTGTGTTGGGGTGTCTACAAATGCAGATTGTAGACCATAAATGATAAAACGTGAAATGTTGGGGAAAGAGGAAGATACATTTCCAAGACTAATATCTTGGTTTTGTTTTATGTCATGGTTCGATTTCTTATATAATCTTGTATATTTTCAGAGCAATGATTCATGTAGTATTATAAATGCAGTATAAGCCGAGGTTTCACCAAACTTCTCTGATTAGGTTGTTTGCTATGCTTTCTTTGTTTTTGATCATTCTCAAAGAATTTTTTTAGATATCCGTTTTCCCGGCCTAAACATCCTGAAGTTGGAGAAAATGGTCCATTTAATTGAATTTCTCATTTTCCATCTTTGTTTGATTGAAATTGATTTCTCTGTTTTCCTGATTAAGTAATGGCAACTTGTCTCAATTCTCTTGGGTACTCGGAAAAATAAAATAAAATTGCAACGGTGCTGTAAACGTACTCACTGCTCAAACACCAGGGAATCGAATTGGCGCAAAATATTTTTTGTGGCATGTTGAAATGATCAATCTGTTTAATATACAATTTTCATTTTCCCACTGACATTAAGAACAACAAAAGAAAAAAGAAGCCAAATTTACTTGAAGTAGTAAGGAAAGCCGAGTGTATAAAGAAGGAATTGTAAGCCCAGATGAGGAGGTGACTTTGTTTGATCCTTGTGCTTAAAAAAAGCTTTGTGTTGATTTAAAGGAGTTTCAAAGGGAAAAGGTTTAAATAAGACATCATCACTGCATACGAATTGATCAGAAGGATGATCCATTCAATTTAGTTTCTTGGAAATTGCTGCAGCCCTCTGGTTGATTTCTTGGAAACTTCAAACTTCTAACTTCTGCAGACTATCAATTGTCCACATGTGATTATTTCGCTTTCAAATTTGGGAAGACCTGGCACCCAAGTAAGTCAACTAGGCAACCTAAGTACTACATCCGTCCCCCAAAAAAAATAGTCCACTCTGAGTTTTCAAATTTGTACTAAAAACAGTACAAAACTCAAAACTCAATGTGGACTATTTTTGTGGAACGGAGGGAGTACTTGGCTGAAGAATTCAACCAGAAAATTACCAGCTTGCAAATACTTGAAAAACATCAACTGGAATCGGCAAAATGGAAAGAATGGGGAGACCTGGAACTCCATTTCTGAAACCAACCCTACTGTTTCTTATCATCAGCCTTGTCATACCAGCTCACCAACTAAATGTTGAAGATCTTACTCTGTCTGATTCTTCCGGTGACAACAGCATGATGCAGCATAACGAAACTGTTAACGTTGGAGTTGTTATTGATATGGGATCTTGGATTGGTAAGAGCATCCACAGCTGTATGAAAATGGCAATCTCTGATTTTTATGCTTCAAAACATCAACGTAAAACACGGCTAGTTCTTCACACCAGGGATTCCAGGGGAGATCTAAACCATTCTATTTCTTCAGGTCAGCTTCCGCTTCTTACTTGACTCATAACATTTGTGAACATTCTCTTATTACATGCTTTCTTATTTACAACTTACAAATATTGCTTCATCAGTCAAAACCTCAAAGGTGACAGACTTACACTCTGTTGGGCTTGTTTTGCTAATTATGATTGGTTGTTGCATTCGCGCCAAATATGAAAGAAAGGCTGAATTTGTCATAGTTTTTACATTGGGTCCGTTTGCTATTTTAAGTTAAGAGGTCAACATCTTATTGTTTCGTTTAATCAATAAATGTTGATGGTAATTTATGTAAATTGTGGAAGAGAAAACATGCGTTCCAAAGACAAGTTAATTGAGTCAGTGGCAGCAAGAATCATAAAGCAAGATGACTGATTAGGGCACTTAATTGGCAGCTGTTGATCTTCTGGGCAAGGTCAAGGTGCAAGCATTGATCATGGGGCCAGAAACTGTCCCGAAAACAAAATATCTGGGCACTCTGGGAAACAAAGCCAAGGTTCCAATATTTTCTTTTTCCATCGATCCTCTCATCCCCTGCTGATGAATATCCTTTCTATTTGGGCACTCTGGGAAACAAAGTCAAGCTTCCAGGTGATATTGCAAGAACAGGGTTGAGTGGAGAATTTCAAATCATGGACGGCAGACTACATTCCGAATCAATTCGAAGTGGTGAATGTAATAGGCAAAGGGCAAAGGAGGGTTGGGTTTTGGACTTCAAAACATGGCATGCTTAACGGGAGGAGTCTACCTAGTTCTAGTGCTTCGGAAAGGGTTGTCTTGATGAAGCCATTGTGTGGCCAGGAATCACTACAACTGCTCCACGAGGCATGCTTATGCCAGCAAACCGTACCATCCTAAGAATCGGAGTTCCTATCAATGAGGGATTTGAGCAATTTATAATGTTGAAGCACAAGAGATTCATGGGCTTCTGCGTTGATGTCTTTAGCGCTGTACTGGACTCATTGCCTTATCAGGTAGATTATGAGTTCATTCCATGGCTGAATTCAAATGGCGACAACCAGGGCAGTTATAATAATCTTGTATACCAAGTGCATCTTGGGGTAATCTTCTACCTTTCTTCTTATCTTCTTCCCCTGATTTTCTTCCTCGAGGAAGGCTAAATTGGCATCAACCTTGTCCATTTCTTCATGAAATTCTATCCTCTCTTAGAAGTTACTTTAGGGTGCTAAGGTTAAATTCTGCCGAGTATTAGCCCTATATCAAGTCATCTAACATTATGTTATTTGAACATTAGGAGTTTGATGGTGTCTTGGGAGATGTTACAATCACAGCAATAGAAGCTCATATGTGGATTTCACGGTAACTTATACAGATATCGGCATTGGAACCATAGTAAAACGAGAAAGCAATGATATTTGGATTTTCTCGAGGCCCCTTCAGCCTGATTTGTGGATTGCCATATTTTCCTTCTTACTCTTGACTGGATCGGTGGTTTGGATCGTTGAACATTCTTCTAATCCAGAATTCCAGGGTCCTGCGGTTCATCAAATTGGAACAATCTTATGGTTTGGCTTTTCAACCCTTTTCTATGCTCATAGTAAGCTCACTTAATCATGGTCCTATTTAAACACCAATAAATGAAATGACGTGATCTAAAATGTGGAATTATCTAAGTACAGTGTATTCGTATTGATCATTGCAGGAGAACGTTTGACAAGTAACTTGTCAAGGTTGGTTGTGATTGTTTGGCTCTTTGCTGTGCTTATACTAACTGCGACCTCTACAGTGACACTGAGCTCTATGTGACGTTGCAAAAGATTCAACTCGGATCAGAAGCGTACATAGGAACCCATGATTCAATTATTGGACAAACTATCGCGTACAACCTCAATTTTAAAGACAATCGTTTAAAAATGTACGAGACGCCTGAGGAATATGCTGATGCATTATCCAGGGGAAGTAAGAAAGGTGGAGTTGACGCCATCATTGACGAGATCCCATACCTTAAAGTCTTTTTGGCGAAGTATGAGGATGAATATGCCATGGTTGCAACCCAATCCACCACCAATGGATTTGGATTTGTGAGCCAGTTTCAACTTTTTCTGTTTCCTAATGTGTTTTTAATATACACATACATATTTTCTTTGTGCGCCCAGATTTCCCCATTGTGCTTACATTTTGGTATTTTTGGCGAATAGGCATTTAACAGAAAGTATGCTCAGCTGGTTTCAGATATGTCAGATGCAATTATAAAACTAAGAGAGGAAGGAAAACTCGCAGCGATTGAGAACTTATGGCTGAACAGCGGTTCATCCTTCATGCCCGAAAGTACTGCTACCCAACCAGATATATTGAACCTACGTAGTTTTGGTGGATTGTTCCTCATTAGTTTTGCGTGTTGTGTTTTCGTCCTCCTCATACACCTAATTTCAATTCTCCAAAACAAGTTGGATTACTTGAGAAACCTCGGTATGGTGGTTCGAGATGGAGGAATATTGGCATACATGATCAACAGAATTGTCCCTTCAGTCAGGCCAATCCATTTCTTTGTATCATTTGACATTGTACCTAAAAACTTTCAGCATATGTAGTTGTCTGATCAGGGGTATTGCATTCGCATCAGTTCTTAATATCAAATATTCACATGTAAATCAATACTAGAATCAGAAAAAGTTCATTGTAGAAAACTAGAAATGATCATCTTTTAATATACAATCTGCATTTATCCACTGACATTAAGAATCAAAACAAGAGCCCACTTCACTTGAAGTAGTAAGGAAGGTCAAGTACATAAAGAAGGAAGTAAGCCCAGATGCCACCGAAAAAGAACCCGCCGGTGAACTTGGCCCACCATTCAGCGCTCTGCAATGGGTCGGGCTGCTTCTTCCGTCCGGTCAAAGTCAACGACGGAGCAATTGAAGGCTCACCTTCCTTGAACGACGAAACTCCATAGATGGTCAAGCAGAGGCTCAAGATCACCACCAGCCAGCAGCAGCAAGCGAACCCGCCGGCCCTTTAATGTCGGTGTTCCTGAGTGGGCCAGTCATCACGAACGGCCCAACCAAGAGGTACCCGTGGGCTACTCCGACCTCAATTCCCCTCAGGAGAGGGCTCACCGCCGTCCGGTAGACCGGAAGGTTGGAAAGGTACCACGCGATCAGTGGGCTGGATGTAATCGGAGTCTCAAGACTTCCGATGAAGGGGTCTCCGTTCAACGGCTGAATGACTTGGTAACTCTTTGATCAGGAAGATCTGAAGTGAAAACAGAGGAAAACAACATTGGCACTGGGAAGGTGACTTCTCGTAGAAATTTACTTGCATAAATTTGTTCAGAGCTGTTTATTTTTATTTAGGAAAACCTGAGCTTAAATGTCTCCTTTTCATTTGTGTTTTTTCCATAATCTTCTTCTTATTTATGAAATGATATTATTTCATTCATATGTATTCTCCTTGAGTTTGATGAGACAACGACGGTTAGTACATTATAAAATTGAGATATAAAGACCTCTCATTTGATAATCATGTCATTGCCAACATGGTTTGAGACTCAATCATGTAGTGGTACTACACGCTTAATTAAGACATTCATTTGTTTCATTTTGCATTCTGTGGTGAAAAACTCAGTTTCACTACCAAGCCAGCTGCTTTCAAGTTACTGATTTTCATTGTTTCGAACGAATATACACATTTCACCAAATTGATTACCTTATGAGAATAATCAAAATATATGACTCCATCCGGGCTCCCGGGGACTATTTAGGACGGCTGGCTGGCGTCTGACTAACCGAGTTGCTAGACCTCATCAGTAAATTTGTGGAAAATTCTGCAATTCCGCTGGCCGATATTAATCAGTCAGTCTATTTCAGTAGAGAGACTTTTGCTCTTTTTTGTTCTTTTCACATTTGGAGAAGACCTTGGTTCCAAGTCAACCTAGGTGTATATAACATGTAGCAAATTCTTGAAGCCCCCTGGATCCGCAGAAAGCTGCTATAAGAATCTCATTGGAATAATCAATCACTATGGAAAGAATGAGGAGTCGGCCCAGGATTCCTTTCCTGAAACTACCCCTACTGTTTTTCATTATCAGCCTTCTTCTACCAGCCCACGAGCTAAGTTCCATTGACGCCGATTTTGCTCTGTCTGATCATTCCGATAACAGCAGCATGATGACTCCACAGCAGACCGAGAATGTTAATGTAGGCGTTGTTATTGACATGGGATCTTGGATTGGTAAGAGCATCCACAGCTGTATTGAAATGGCAATCTCTGATTTTTGTGCTTTGAAACTTCACTGCAACGAAACGCGGTTTCTTCTTCACACCAGGGACTCCAGGGGAGATCCCAAGCATGCTATTTCTTCAGGTCAGTTTTCACTTGCGCAATTTGTATGTGGATCTTGTTCGTTAGACTTGTCATTACTCTTTCTGATTGTTTTCCAAAGTTGATTACATGTTGGTTGGTTCAATTTCATCAGAAGATGGAATTTTTGCAGTACTTCTAAACTATGTTAGTACTTAATTCTCAGCTGCTGCTCTTCTGGAAAACATCAAGGTGCAGGCATTGATCGTTGGGCCAGAAACAGTCCTGGAAACCACTAGGAAACAAGGCCAAAGTTCCCATCTTTTCCTTTTCTTCAACATCCCTGTCATCCCCAGCTGATGAATATCCTTTCTTCATTCAAATAAACCAAGATGAAAAGTTACAGTTTAAGGCCATTGCAAGCATATTAATTTCGCACCAATGGAAAACTGTTTCAGTGATCTATGATGATACTGATGATGGAAGATACTCCATTCTGTCCCTGGTTGGATCCTTCCAAGAGAGGGGAATTCGTGTCAGTCACAGAACAGCCGTTTCTCCTTTCTCAAATGATGATCAAATCCTGGATGAGCTTCATAAGCTCTCAATTCTGCAGCAGTCGATTTTTGTGGTGCATTTATCAGCGTCCACAACGTATCGTCTGTTTTCAATGGCAAAGAGACTTGGAATGATGAAAGAAGGGTATGCCTGGATTGTAACTGACAGGACTATGAACCAACTTCAGTATGGAAATGGAGATGTGATCCGGTCAATGCAGGGAGTGGTGGGATTGAAGGCATATATTCCGTCCTCAAGTAAGCTGCAAGACTTCAGCCTGAAATGGAAAAAGGGATTCTACAGTAAGAACGCTTCTGTTGAATTCGGTGAACTAAATGTCCTAGGCATTTGGGCATACGACACGATTTGGGCACTGGCTGAGAAATTGGACAGGCATGAATATAGTAGTGGTAAAAAGATAACCGGCTTCAACTATACAACTCCCCACAGAAATATGCTGATGCATTATCCAGGGGAAGTAAGAGAGGTGGTGTTGACGCCATCACTGATGAGATCCCCTACCTCAAAATCTTTTTGGCAAAATATGGGGATGAATATGCCATGGTTGCAACCCAATCTATCACAAATGGATTTGGATTTGTGAGTGTCTTCAACCTTTTTCTGTTTTTGATATATTGAAATTTGCTTCAGGAGTTCAGATTTCGCAGTAACGCTTATACATTGTTAAATGACGAATAGGCATTTAGTAAGAAGCATTCTCAGCTGGTTTCTGATATGTCGCAAGCAATCATAAAACTGAGGGAAGAAGAAAACTTGCAGAAATGGAGGACAGATGGATAAATCAGAGATCTTCCATCATAATGCCCGATGCCGGAAATGCTGCTACACCACCAACTATATTGAACCTACGTAATTTTGGCGGATTGTTCCTCATTTGCAGTTCGTGTTGTGGTTTAGTCCTCCTCATACGCCTCGGTTCCATCCTCCTAAACAACTTGGAATACTTGAGAAACATCATTAGGGTTCTTCAAGATGGAGGAGCTATATTATTATTGACATACATGCTCAACAAGATTGCCCCTACCGATTCAAACACACTCACCGTTGTAAGTTGAAAGATGTTAAAGCAAAATAAATGATAGGTGCAGTTGTATATAAATAGTGGTCTGTAATTAGTTGATGTGAGTTGAGGTGTCTGCATATGTAGATTGTAGACCATAAAACGTGAAAGTTTGGGGAAAGTGGAAGATACATTTCCAAGACTGATATCTTGGTTTTGTTTTGTGTCTTGGCTCGATTACTTGTACAATCTTGTATATTTAGAGAGCAATTGATTCATAGTTTAAATGCATTATAAATGGAGATTTCACTGAACTTCTGTGATTGGGTTGTTTTGCTATGGTTTCTTTGTTTTTGATCATTCTCAAAGATTTTTTTGGATTGAGATGCATATTTTAGAGATTTCCAATGATCTCAACCAGGCTAAACCATCCTGAAGTTGGTGAAAATGGTCCATTTTATTGAATTTTACATTTTCCATCTTTGTTTGATTGAAATGGATCTCTCTGTTTTCCTGATGATTAATGGCAACTTGTCTATATTGCCCTGGATACTTGGAAAAAAAGTAAAATTGCAACAGCACCGTAAACGTAGTTAAACATGAGGGAATCGAATGGCGCAAAATATGTTTGTGACACGTTGAAATGATCAATCTGTTTCATATACAATCTTCATTTTCCCACTGACATTAAGAACAAAAAAAGAGAGCCAAATTTACTTGAAGTAGTAAGGAAGGTCAAGTACATAAAGAAGGAAGTAAGCCCAGATGACACCGGAGATGCCACCGAAAAAGAACCCGCCGGTGAACTTGGCCCACCCTTCAGCGGTCTGCAACGGGTCGGGCTGCTTCTTCCGTCCGGTCAAAGTCAACGACGGAGCAATTGAAGGCTCACCTTCCTTGAACGACGAAACTCCATAGATGGTCAAGCAGAGGCTCAAGATCACCACCAGCCCAGCAGCGGCAAGCGAACCCGCCGGCCCTTTAATGTCGGTGTTCCTGAGTGGGCCAGTCATCACGAACGGCCCAACCAAGAGGTACCCGTGGGCTAATCCGACCTCAATTCCCCTCAGGAGAGGGCTCACCGCCGTCCGGTAGGCCGGAAGGTTGGAAAGGTACCACGCGATGAGTGGGCTGGATGTAATCGGAGTCTCAAGACTTCCGATGAAGGGGTCTCCGTTCAACGGCTGAATGACTTGGTAAGTGGGCTGCAATAATAATAACATTCGATTAAAATTCAAGACACCATTTTTCATAACTAATGACAATTCTTCGTAACATAAACTTTAGAATTGAAATTTTCAAGTCACCTTTTCGGATTGGATGGCCTTGATGGTGAAGGAGGACTTTCTAGTAGACGGCAAGACTCTGAAGGGAGCACCGGAGATGCCCTTTGGGGTGGCGAGTTTAGTGGTCAAGGAAGAAGCAAGGCTGGTCTGGAGTTGGCTGGCCATGGTGGATGCAGCAGCAGCCATTTTTTTGGGTTAGATAGATTAACAGTGAAGAGAGATCCAGGCAAAAATGAAGGAGGAAATGGGAATAATGTATGTAAGATGATGTATATTGTCTGAATATGAAAATGTCTGGGAGGGAGTATCTTTTGCTCACAAATGCATGGTTCTAAGTGAAGGAGAAGTATTACTTGTCCTGTTTTCATTGGGCAAATCTTATCCCTTATCCACATTCTCTCAACTGCGGGAGTGTGGATGGATCAGCTAGCTAGCTGGTTTGGGTGTTTCACTATTTTGTTCTGTTTTTGCCTTTTTGGGCTGATGCAGTGCAATAGTCTCTTTTTTCGTGAAGCTGTCACATTTTCTATGTACTCCATTTTTTAGTCGCAATATGAAGGGTACGTTTGTTTCATTTTTTCAGTACGTGTTTTTAGGTGTTTTTTGTATTAGAAATATAAAAAGGTGTGTTGAAAATGCAAAAATATATGATGGAATGGGACAGTTATTAATAAAATAAACTGAAAAAATCATTAAAAAAAATCAAACAAACAAATTTCTAGCAATTCCCTTTGACAAAAACAGGTTTAAGGTTTACACTTTTAGAGAAAACAAATATTTCCTCTGTTTAGAAATGATTGTCTAATTTGAGATTTCATTTCTAGTACAAATTGTACTAAAAATCAAAATCCAAACCGTACAATAATTTAAAACAGAAAGAATAATCATTAGTGATGAGAACTGGAATTGGGAACAGTAACATTTAAATATTAATATTAGAGTAACATTCCACTATTGTAAAAGGTCGCTTCACCTGTCACGGGTTCAAGTTACACCGATGATAAGTGGAGAATCACTATTGATCTTTTTTTTTTTTTTTGTTAAAAAAAAGGTCGCACTAAGTCTGTCATCAACTTTAAAACTTTGTGAAATTGAGATCAATACCATAAAATTAATGAAAGACAAGTTCCACATAATAGTTCTTTGCAAGAAAAAAAAAATAAGGTTACAAACAAATGTTGCCCATCTCATATCTCACGAAGTGAGAAATCTATTTTTCTTTTTTTCTTGTACAACAAATGAGACAAAGGCAGAATGACTAGATAGGCATTTGACGGGGATAGAAAACCCCTATAATATTATGATCTAGTCATAGTTGAACCCTCAGCAGTGGAGCAGTGGAACTTCTAATTGATATAAACCCCCCGGACACTGAACTATAATGATGCTAAATAATCAATTACAAAGTTAATTTTCCAGAACTTACGTTTCAGTTCAACCTCCCAATCACGAGTTAACAAATCTCGATTCCCATGTACAATTCATGCATTCAAGCCAAAAACATCATCTCTCTCCATAACTAAAGTGATGACACTTTGATTATCAACTTCTGCCAAAACCTTCCTGCTGCCAACATAAGATTGACTATGTAAGTGAAAAAAGTGTGATATTGTATTTAATTGCACAACATAAGCCATTCATATTGTTAATAAACAAAATCTAAAGGATTAGTAGTGTTATGGTTCTTTTTTTCCCCCATAACATTTGACATAGAAAATCGGCCATTCACGATCACAAGATTTTGTTTGTTTTTTTTTGTTTTGTTTTTTTTTTTTTTTGAAATCTCATTCACTAGTTTATCGTAACAGATTTCTCATTTTCGTTTATTTCTTTTCATTTGGATAAAGAAAAAGGTAACAGACCCAATCAAGGATGTAACCCATTCAATTTACTAAACACCCAAACCAGTGTATCACTTTGACCCATTCCCTCACTCACAAGCCCAACTGTACTTGTCCAGTTCTGAACTGAACTGAAACGAACGGCTACACAAACGCAATTATCCCCACCCCCGTCGCCCCCGCCATTTGTTCGCCGTCGACGGCTTCCTCTCGCCTCATACCGCCACCATGATGCGCCCCTTTTCCTTCCACTGACCTTCTGCAAATTTCGATTCCGGAGAACAAAAATATGATGGCTCAGCAGATTCTGAAGCTGCCCTTATCACGTTATTCATCCGCTACTTTTAGCTCAACATGTACCCTCTTGTTTTCGTCCAAACAAGCCCTTTCTCCTCATGGCTCTGGTATTCATTTCTCTGCTCCGTCCCGTTCATGCTTCTTTCTGTAGTCACTTACTTGCTCTGTTACCCCACTTCAGTACATATATAATCTTGATTAAACTAATTTTCTGCTTGCTTTGATATTATTGTATAATTTTCTTCGGATAGAATTATCTCGATCCCAAGTTAGCGTCCTTCATTAGCTTTTTTTGGCTTTTTTTTTGGGGGGTAAAATTTTGGAATTTGGCCTTCTTAATTTAAGAAGTGGAAGTTATGTGATCAATTTGGTTCAATTCTGCGTATTGTACTTTAATCACTTGAATTAAATGCCTATATGTGTAGTTGTGAAGGAAAAGATTACTCCTAATTATGTCTTACTGACTTTAATTTGCTCTGTTTATTTACTTCTATGATAATTTTTCAGTAATATGGCCTGTCGCCCAGACGAAGTTTTGTCTACGATGCTTTGCGGCGGTGAAAGCAGCAAAGGCTCAACCCCAGAAAATGTATGATCCCATACCCTCTCTCTCTGTTTGCAGTATGGCGTTTTCCCTTTGCATCTCCTGTGGATAATTTGATTATCAGATATTTTAGCTTTGCATCTCCTGTGGATAATTTGATTATCAGATATTTCTGGCTATTGTCACTATCAGACCAGATGCCTCCAAAAACATTTTATGTTAAGCAGATAAAACATCTTGGATCAGAACTAGGTTTTTGTCAAAAAGTACAGTGGAAGGGTTTCCGTAGAATGTCTGATAATTCCTGGAAGGGGTATTTTTTTCTTTCACCAGAAAAATTTTTCATTCCCTTTCCGGCTCTGATTCGTTGAGGTTTAGAATTTTCATATACTGCATGGGCTCAATTTGATTGTGAAAAGCCCTATGCCATTAGGTAACTCCAGAATGCTCCGGTTCAAACAAATTAGAACTGAATAGGTACTGTTCATGGGTTTTAGAGGTTTAACCGTTTTAAGAAAGCACATGTATACCTGACATTGGGGGTGGCATTAAAATCCTCTTTTGTTTTTTCCCCTATGCATCCTGAAACTCTATTATACTTTTTTCAGGAAGAAGAGATTGGATGAATTGTGTCTTGAAAGATTTCAAGAATATAGTCGGACATATATACAGTCCTGGATTCTTCAAGGTAAAGCATGTCCATCACGTATATTTCCTTGGTTCAAGTGCTTTGTGGGTGCCAAGAAATGATCTTCTTGTTCTGTGTCATTGTTTGCATATGTACTGACAAGTGATGGTTGCATCTGGTTTATTTTAGCTTCTAGCAAGCCAAAATTTTCTGATTTTTTATCAATTTTTTCCTCGTTGCCAGGCAAAGTTTTTGTTGATGGCAAAGTAGTGTACAAAGCTGGAACTCGTATCCCTGACAAAGCTTTAGTAGAGATCAAAGCTGAAGTTCCTAAATATGTATGTAGGTGATTACTCTTCAAAATATATCTATTTAGTTTCCATGACCTTTTTTCACTTATTGAGCAAATTTGTCACATAAACTTCTTTGGATCATTTTTTTAGAGCTGGACACAAGTTAGAGGCTGCCATTGAAGAGTTTGGGGTTGATGTAGTTGGAAGGGTTGCTCTAGATTCAGGATTGTCTACTGGAGGGTTTACAGATTGCTTACTACAGTATGGTGCTTCATTTGTTTACGGAGTTGATGTCGGTTATGGACAGGTCTGGTTTCAAATTTTTCATAAACACACATATTGAAAAAGTTTCAATAATGAATTTACATGCTTCTTGTGCATTTTGCTCTGGCTTATGCTTGAAATGCACCTAAGGCAGTACAAACATAATTGCTCTGACTTACTGTGGATTCTTTTAAGCTAGCTAGTCCATTCCACTAAAATGTTATTTTATAGTTTAATTGATTAAGTTCTGGTTTTGTTAGGTAGCAGAGAAAATTCGCCGGGATGAACGCGTTAGTATCATAGAACGAACTAACTTGAGATATTTAACGGAACTCCCGCAGAAGGTTGATATAGTAACTCTGGACCTATCCTTTATTTCCATACTCCTGGTAAGCTTCTATCTATTTGTTATTTTTTCCCCCCCTTAAACTATAATTGTGGCATCTCATTTTGGGGTTAATTATACTTACTGCTTCGAAACTCTGCACTCTCAGTGAATAAAACTTGTGGAACTCCTAATTTTTGTGACTTTCTACTGAAATTGCATTATATCTTCCATCTTAGGTGATGCCTGCTGTGGTCAATTTAATGAAGGAAGAAGCTACTTTGTTGACTCTCATCAAACCTCAATTTGAAGCTCGCAGATCTCAAGTATGACAACTTGATTTTCTTTTTATTCTTCTTGCATCATTATATGTGCTTTTCAGGAGTGTTGATGAACTCGGTTCGGCATAGCCAGAGTTCTTTCAGTGCACCTTTTGCCGTAATCTTAGAATTAGAATAAAGAGATTTACTTATGCAGTCCATAATAAATCCATATTAGCTTCTATGCTTGAATATTATCACATGATTTGCAATTTATCCAAGTCTTGGAACCTTACAAGCTTGATGTCTTGTCATCCTTAACTTGTTAATTCTCTTGTTTATCTTTTTGTTTATCCCCAACTATGTCATTTGGTCATCTATTTATAACTTGATTTTTGTTATATTTTTATCGAGAATAACTATAGATAATGATTTTAATATCATGAATTGTGTCGTTCAGGTTGGGGGTGGTGGAATTGTGAGGGATCCTGCCGTTCATCAAGAGGTAAAACTAGATCAATCCAAATAAACAAATCTATTATGTCAAACTTCTCCATAGTTTTCTTTATTTCATTTTCTTTGAGTTATGCTGAAATCGTGACGTACACTCTCTGTGCCTTTGATATGTTTTTATCATGGGGATTAGTCTCTGAATGTTTGCATGGTGTTCCACCAGGTTCTTGACAGGATTATAAATGGTGTGGAGAAATTTGGATTCACTTGCAAGGGTTGGATTGAGTCTCCACTGAAAGGCGCTGAAGGGAATAAAGAATTCCTGGCATGCTTTTGCAGAACAGCTCTGAACAAATCTGAATCCACCGAAGCGGATAATCAACCAAGCAATTTTCCTACGAATTGATCAAACAGCATCAACTCAACATACAAAGTTGTCGAGTCTTATGCTTTGTATTATTTGACTGACTTTGCTGAACTCTAGATTGAACATCAGCTTTTAAAACCATCAGCAATTTTTCAATTCATTCCAAACTTGAAGAGGAAGATAAGAAGAGTTTTCCGGGGACATATGCTAATCAGTTTTAAGGGCCGAATCCATTTCAAAATTGGAAACTACTAATTGTTTTCCTAAAACAACAATAATAAAGAACTGTTGGTAAACCGAATTTGATGAGGAATAGGATTAACATCGGCTATATATAGGCTTTGCAGGAGAATAGAACAACTTTTTGTCTTTTGTTAATTTCTTTCGAGTCAACAATGGCTCCATCACTTCTTAAAATTTTAGCTTCTGTTGCCGCGGAAGAGAAAAGGAAACGAGATTTGGAAAAAAATTCAAATGGGAGAAGGATGGCTGGTTGGGAAGATCATGAAGAAGATTCAGATAATGAGCTGCCGCCGGCTTCGGAGATGAGCCGGCCTGATTTTCTGCGTGAAGTGCATCGACGTCCCAGGACCAAAACAGACACTGTAGGCTGGAAAAGATTGACAGAGGATGGAAGGTCTGTGATTGAGATGTTCAATGATACTAATGAGGATCAGGAGGAAGTTTTCCGAAGAGAAAGATTGTTCAAAAGAGCGCCTATGGAATGCAGAAGAGATGAAGCAGAAAGAGTCCAGAACAAAGTTCAATTTCGTAACTTTCTGAAAGATGGTCACGAGATTCGATCTCGGAATAGTGGAATAGTGATTAGAGAAGAAAGTGTTCACGAGGGACCAAATGATCAGAGTCGGAGAAAACTGGAATACCGGAATACTGGAATAGTGATTAGAGAAGGTGGTGTTCCTGAGGGACCAAATAATCAGAGTCAGAGAAAACAATTCAACACCAATTTGGGAAAGAGGCCTTTGGAAGACAGCTGTATGGATGATCAGAAACTGAAAAAACACAAATTCAAACGCATTTTGAATGCGGAAGATTTTATTGGTGAGGGTCGGCAAATAAGTTTTGGGAGGAAGAAATTGTTGAATGAGAATGAAGCTGTTGCAGTGGAAGCAGAAGAAGAAGCGAGACAGAGGAAAATGAAGCAGCAGAAAAGAATTGCAGCGAAGAATGGCCATCGTGGTTTGATGATGAACAAGGAAGATAAAAAGTTGGGCCCTAGAACGTTTAACTCGAAAGGTGGGCATTATGGTGAGGTAACGGAACCAATGTCGGAAGAATTCATGGCCAAAATTCGTAGAAAAGCGCGAGACCAAGGAGTTGATAATGATGATGATCTGAAACTTACGCCGTTAATACAAAAGGCTCTCACAATGAGTGATATTGAAAGGCAACAAAACCGCCTTCTGGTTCCAAAATCACGGGTAGAAGGGAAAGAGTTTCTAACAGAAGTAGAAAAAACTTACCTCTCAGAAAAAAACTATCTCACCGTTCCTATCATTGAGCCTTCGGGCAAAGTAGCGAACATAACGTTGAGAAACTGGATGGTCGGCGCAAAGCCAACATACATCCTGAATGGGGATTGGAAACATGTGGTAGACAAGAATAAGCTTCGAGAGGGCCTAAAGGTTCAGCTATGGTCGTTCAGGATTCAGGGGATCTTGAATTTTGCCTTAATTGTACTTCCTGATGAAGAGATAAGAAGGGACGGAGATAACCAACGGGAAAGATCTGCTCGCCGGAGGAATGTGGATGATGAGGCATCAACTTCTCGAGCTGCTACAGCCGCTTCTGTTAGCCCTCAGAGTGATGATCCACAACATGATGATGCTGATGAAGGGTCCATGTCGGTGGCACCATCAACATCATCTTCTGTTAGATCTCATGAGAACGATGGTACTAATAACGTGAAATTTCGAGACACGAGCAGTAGCGAAAACGGGATTGGTGATGATGATCATGGAGATCACCAAGACATGAAGGGCTCAGAATCGGATGATTGAGCTTCAGTTTACCCGGAAGTACCTGAGGCTAACAAATAAGCAATGTTGGTGTTGAATTTGTTCTGTCTCTTGGCCTACTATGACATGACCTTATTATATACTCCCTCCGGTCCATAATTATTGTCCAATTTAGATTTTCATTTTTAGTTTAAATTGTACTAAAAGTGAAACCTTAAACTGGACAATAATTTTCGGACGGAGGGAGTATATTATACTACATTAACAACTTATCAAAGAGTTTTTTTTTTTTTTTAAATAAAAAAAAAACTTATCAAAGAGTTTGAGTATTTTTGTCTTGTAATAAGGTTTTTCTAATTCGAGAAAGAGCAATACAAGATAATTTTTGCCAAAAAAAAAAAATGAAATTCAACTCATTGTTACAACTCGCCTTTCTGGAACGTTGTGAAGAAAAAGGTTACTCCAAATTACTCTGTTTTACTAACTTAAATTTCCTCCCATCACAACTATAATAATAAGTTTTCAATAATAAAGAGCCAAATCCATTTCAATATAGGAATCTACTAATTCTTCTCCTGAAACAATACTAATAATAAAATCATCGCTGGTAAACCGTATTCGATTTGGATTAATCGTTAACAATGTGCGTCTATATACAGGACCGTGGGTAAGCTTTGCCGGAGAATTGATCTGCTTCTTCTTTCTTAGTTAATTTTTCTGAAGTCGAAAGAAACAATGGCTCCATCACTTCTTAAAATTTTAGCTTTTATTGCCGCGGAAGAAAAAAGGAAACTAGATTTGGAAAAGAATTCAATGGGGAGGAGGAGGGATGGTTGGGATGATGATCATGAAGAAGACGAAACAGGCAATGAGCTGCCTCCGCCGCCGCCGCCACCGCCGCCGCCACCGCCGCCACAGGTGCCCACATCGGAGATGAGCCGTCCTGATTTTTCCCCTGAAGCACGTCGGCGCTCAAGGACTACAAGAGAAACTTTAGGCCGGAAAAGATCGACAGAGGACGGGACGCCGGTAATGGAGAAGTTCAATGATAGGAATGATTACCAGGAAGTTTTACGGAAAGAAAGATTGTTGAAGAGGCCTTTGGAGAAAAGAGTCAAGAACGAAGTTCAAAATCCTAACTTTCCGAAAGATGGTCCTGAGATTCGACCCCGGAATACTGGAATAGTGATTAGAGAAGGTGGTGTTCTTGAGAGACCAAATGATAATCAGAGTCAGAGAAAACAAATCAACACGAATTCGGGAAAGAGGCCTTTGGAAGACAACTCTGTGGATGGTCGGAAGAGACTCAAGAAACGGAATTTCCAACGAATCTTGAATTCGGATGATTTTGATGCTGATGGTCGTCAAATAAGGTTTGGAAGGAAGAAATTCTTGAATGAAAGTAAAGCTGTTGCAGGGGATGCAGAAGAAGAAGCGAAACAGAGGAAAAAGAAGCAGAAAACTGATGTGAAGAATGACGACGTTCAAGAAGCAATATTGCCGGAAGAAGTCATGGATAGAATTCGCAGAAAAGCACGAGCTAAAGGAGTTGATAATGATGATGACCTGAAACTCAAGTTCTTGATACAAAAGGATCTGAAGAAGAGTGATATTGACAGGCAACAAAATCGCTTCAGTGTTTCAATCAATCAGTTGCAAAATGAATTTCTTGAGGACACAGAAAAAAGGCGCCTCTCAGAACGTGACTTCTTCTACCGGGTTCCTATCATAGAGCCGTCGGGCCAAGTGGAAACTGTGACCTTGAGCATGTGGTTGGTTGGCAGGACTACCCCATCTTACATTCTGAATGGGAATTGGAAACATGTTGTAACCAACAATGGTCCGCTTCTTGTCGGCCAAAAGGTGCAATTATGGTCATTTAGGATTAAAGGGCAGCTGAATTTCGCCTTCGTTACGCTTCCTGCAGGAGACATGAGGAGGGAAGAAGATAACAGACGAGAAAGACAAGTAGTTCACCAAAGGAATGTGGATGAGGCACCATCATCACAGGCTACTACGGCTTCCGTTAGCCCTCATGAGTATTTTCATCTGAGTGACCTAGAGCATGATATTGATGATGGGTCTGCGTCGCTGGCGCCATCGACATCTGTCTTCAGGAAGATCTCATGAGAATGATGGTGATAAGGTGAAAATTCAGGGCAAAGTAGTAGTAAAAACGGAACTGCTGACGATGATGATCATAGAGATGACCAAATGAAGGCAAGCTCAGAATCAGAGGTTTCAGCTGCAGTTTACCCGGAAGTACCCAAGGATAACAACAAATAAGCAATGTGGTTATAGCACATTGGCACTTTTTTGTGATGTTGTATGTTTTAGTTTTACATTATATTACCAACTTATATTGATGGAGTTGTGGTTTAAGTCTTATAAATTTTTTCTAGTTCGAGAAAGAGAGTGATGTTAATATATTATTGAGATAGTTTTTGGGCTAAAAAATAATTACGCGAAATTTGCATAGACATAATTACCACTTTGGAATACCTTATAAATCCTCTGGCATCACCATAAGATTCATTAGCTATCTATTTCCCCATCTGTACAGATAATAAACGTATTGTTCAAACACTGTTAATCAATGCATCTACAAGTGCTTGGTTTTCTAGTCTAACTACTGTCTGTAATGGTGTTCTTGTGTTGTCTCCCTGATTCGTCAACGTAGCCCATCATTTCAAAGGGAATTTTCAGATCAAACAGTTGGCCAACAACAGAGAACCATGCCACCAGATACTGGGCAACCGAGAGTCCACCTTGAGCCCTGGCCGGATCGCTGTTAAAGAGCATCTTCAGCCACTCACTAGTACCACAAGGATGTAATGTAAACCATGGTCTATTCAAATACGGGTGATCCTGCAATCAAGTGTCATTCTTCTTAGTCAGTTACTGTGCTCGCGATATGAAATCTTCATGCCTGCTCCAACACATGCAAAATGAGACCTATTTGTGACTCCAAAACAGGAAGCACAAGTTTGTCTTTCACAAGTATTTCCCTTAACAACAGTTTCTTTGTAGAAAAAAGATTATGAAACATGGTATGTTATACGCGGGCATCAGAACGTAATGCAAGATACTTGGAAGCTACAATGATGTCTCCGATTGAACAGTCATCTTTAAAGAATAATGGAGAAGCGACACTTACCTCCTGAGTTATAAACGTCCATTTTGATTCCATCAGAAGCCTTTTGGTGCTGGAAGGGATGCTCTTTATGATATCATCCAAACCCAAAACTTGTCCATCTACACTACCAATGGAACTTGTGAGCGACTAAAACTGGTGATATCAATAACTTTATCTTGAGTTGCTGGAAAAGAAGTTTGTAATCTTAAACAACTCATTTCATATAGCTGGTAGATAAAGTGGACTGACTAACCACTCAAGTATGCACGGAAATATAGTACTGGAACTCTATAGGAAACATTGTAAATAATGTTGAAGTCATAGTGGTGGCTTGAAACTTCATCAGTTTGGGCCTGAGAGGGGACAAAGCAAAGTAAGGGAGTAAACAAGTAAAAAATCTGACCATATTCAGAAAGCCAAAAAACCTCAAGCTAATTGAAAACACAAGGACAGAATTCAAGCTTCAAACTCAATGAATTCCGTAAGTCATCAGAAGAGAACGGATAATGAAACTAGTAGAATTAGAGTTTTAATCCCTCTTCTTAATAATGGTAATTAAAAAAAGGGAGTTTCTATCCCCTCCAGTGATAGTAGAATCAAAGGTTCTGTGAAATGGTTGTTGATTAGGAAATCTAATTGGAGCTCCAAAATATTCATTGAATCATCATACGTATAAAAAACATTAGAACACTCTTGGAAACACTACAAATATATTGCATTGACCAGAACTATCAAAGTGGACATCAACTGGATGATGCCATTCTTCATACTTCTCAAAGAAGCTGGAAAATTCAAGAGGAGAACTGAGTCAAAAACCAGAAAACATAAGCAACAGGGACCATATGATTCGCCTAATATAACCACTCATCTTGGATAGACTCACAAAAAAAAGAGAAGAGCTTTAAAGATTTACTACTAGAAAAGAATCAAATTAAGTCCTGAGCTGAAAGAATGGATAATTGGTTAAACTAGAAGACTGGATACATACAAGCATTGCAGGATCAACTACGTTATCATTGTCACAGCAACTAAACTCTTCTTCCTCTTCCTCCTCCTTGTCATCTCCTTTTTTACAAGTTTCCTGATCGCCAAAACAAAATAAAGACATAAGAAGATACAGATTGCACGGGATAATATATTTTCACAAGCACATCAAAATTTCATAAAGCCAATGTGAATACAACAGTACCTCAGTTCTGCCGAAAATAAGCACATTGTCCACCGATAAATATCCTTCAGACTGAACGAAAAAAAATTACACAATTTCAGCAACCCACCATAAAGCTAGAGTAAGCTAATCAAAAGGAAAGATTATTGCTCTGTTGAGAACAAACAGAAGGGCTGAGTGAAGAGAGCGACCTGAGAAGAGGGCGGAATCCAAGGTGGGTTTGGACGCGGAACCCATGAAAACGGAGGAAGATCAGCATTAAATCTGTTCCATTGTTCCATGAAAGCTCTTGCAGCTATGCAAAATTCATCCCAAGAAAGGGTGCCATCCCAACTAGATTTTGTATCTATTCTACCATGATTTGATGGATTCGTCATATTCATACTAAACCCAATTCCCAAATAGCAACAAAGATTTCACTGATGAGAAGAAGGGAAGGAAGAGCAGCCGATTCAGTGAATAAATTTGCAGCGCTGCAATTTCGTTAATTTACTGAAGGCTCTTATTTGCAGAATTTAAGGTAATTGATCCCAACGACGCCGTTTTTTCCTTTTATTGACCCATTAAAAGCAACTTTGAGCCATATCAACTTCTTGGCTGCTTGCTTTTACTTCTTTCCCATGGAGTCTTTATCCATTGGAGGACTAGGAATCTCAGCAGCTTCTCCACCATGGCGAAAGCAAAAGTATCCCAGAACTCGAAATTCATCTTTCAAATCCATTTTCTGCATTCCCAATTCATCCTCTACTTGTGAGGCCAGCCATTTTCTGCATAGTAATAGTATTTCTTCTACCCCCAGGCAGCTACATGAAACGCCCCAAAGTGAAATTCCTGTTTGTCAATCAAGCAATTTAGACGGTGGTCATTCGTTTTTGCATTTGAATGAGATTTTTGTGGCATCCCATGTTTCTTTTTTCTCTATGGGATTCTTTTTTCCACTTCCTTGTTTTGCTTTGGAAGGTAGCAGTTTACCAACAGAAGAAGTGTCTAACAAGATAAACTTGGAAGCTATTGTGGTTTCCATTGATGATTTCTTCAATAAATATCCATTCTTTGTAGCGGGAGTGACCTTCATTTGGCTTTTTGTAATTCCATTAGTAAAAGGGTACCTCCGGAAGTATAAGTTCATCTCTGCCATTGATGCTTTTAGGAAACTCCGGGATGATCCCACTTGTCAGTTGTTAGATATTAGAGATAAGAAGAGCTTAGATTTCCTAAATTCGCCTAATTTGAAGATTTTGGATAAGAACGCCCTACAGGTGGAATTTCGTGAAGGCGATGAGGAAAGCTTTGCAAAGCAAGTTATGGGATCCTTTAAGGAGCCAGGAAGCACGAGTTTGTGCATTTTAGACAAGTGAGTTTGGCAACTTTTCACCTAGATAATTATCTGTATTCTGTAATGTAGGGATGTCTTTTATTGCCTTATAATTCTTCTGAATGCTTTGTCTGGATTCTGATGAGATTGCTTGACTTGTATGTTAAAATTTTTATGCTGTATAGTGCAAATGATCAAGCCATTTAAGTGTACTTGTGTTTTTTAAGCCTACTACCAATGTTGATGTACCATGGTATGAAGATTATTAGAGGAGCTTGACTTGTGTCGTGGATGTTATAATTAGTCTTGAAACTGCTTTCCTAGTTGTAGTGCATTTTTAGATTTTCTTCTGATCTTCAGAGATTATTTTCTGTCTCGTAATGATGAAATATTGATTTGGCAAATTTAAGTGATTATCAAACGGAGTCTTGATCCATTTTGTGTGTGTATTTCAGCGTTCTTAAAATTCACTTGTATCACCACATCAGAAACGATCTCTACTGATCCTGTTACTATTAATTTTTTGGTGTATCAAAGCAGAAGGGAATATTATGGAAAGCACCGAAAAATCTTGTAGTAGGCTGCTCTTCCATGAACTCATTTGTCTGTGGCTTTGTCTTTGAAAAAATGACCTTCTGGGCCTGATAGCAGCCCGAGATATTCCACCTGTTGTAGTTAGTTTCGGTATATGTATATCTAATTAGTTGCTCATACAATCTGTTAAAACTTGTAGCAATGTGATTTTAAAGCATTGTTCTTATTTGAAAATATGGCAAATATTTACTCTGTTTTGCTTGGACTGTAGTTTTGATGGAAACTCCTTGAGAGTGGCAGAGTTGTTAGTCGAAAAAGGGTTCAAGGAGGCCTATGCAATCAAAGGTGGAATTAGGGGCAAGAAAGGATGGCAGGTATACCACTTACTCCAGACTATAAACCGAAGTAATAAAATGCAAATGCAGTTCTGCATTGTTGATGCGTAGGACATGTAGTCTTATTTACCTCTTGCACTAAGCTTAATCGGGAATAGCTTAGTGTATCATATATATAGTAGTTCCATAAAGGCATATGGGATTTAAAGATTGTAATTGAACAAAACATATTTATTTCCTAAGAGAGCATGATTTCCTGATATCTCATTTGAAGCCAGCGACTTTAACAGACTGGTTTAAATTTTAATTCTTGTAGGAGATACAAGAAACACTGCTTCCTCCATCCACACACATCTACCCAAAGAAGAAGGTTAGAGAGTCAAAAGAACCAAGAGGGACAGACAAACCGAAAGCCAGTAGTGATCCTCTGTCAGCTGAAACCAATATTCCTGACAGCCGAAGTGAAGAGACAAACAATGGCTCTATAAAGAATTTGAGCGAAGTGAAGTCAGGAACAAAGTGTGTCCCTAGATCATCATCTCCGTATCCCAATGTAAGATCTCTTTCAGACGCAATCATTGTGTTCTTGTCTTCACGCATCTCTGTTTATCCATCTGATAATCTGGTGGCTGTAGATATGCCAATATAAAAAACAGAGTCAATAAGTGAGTTTGTATCACTTCTCTTTCCATTTCTTTTCAATATGGTGGGTTTGTTTCTTGTGTTCCCAGGAGAGGGTGATAATTTGAGGATTACAGCATATTAGCGTAAATGTAGGATACGATAATCATTCTGGGGAAAGATTGTAGAAGATGATTATCTTATGATGCTTAACCTAGGGAACTAAGGTGTTGTAGAATAGGTCTGTTCATTTGAAGTTTTTTGGCTTATCCACCAACTTGGGGGTTAGTTTCTGGTTCACCTATTTTGTGGAAAGGCAAGATGGGAGGTTTATATCTGTGTGTTCAGGAGAACTTCCTCTTTTTATACTTTTGTTCTCAGTTTCCATTTAAGACTGGTGAAGTAGGGTTAATACTTGACTCCAGAAGTATAAGAAGTGAGAGTATGAATGTAGTGGTCGTTCCTCTCCATTCATCTTTCCGACTGAAGGAGAAGGTTCCATTGTACCAAATAGAAACCTTTGGGATGCTTTCTATTCAGTCTGTTGTTCCTATTTGTTACTATGCCGTCTTCTTCAGTTGCCCCTTCTCTGATTAACTGTCTGTCTCACACACTTCTGTTGCAAGATTTTTATCTTATATAAAGTGACTCTTTTTTCGAAAAATTTATGTATATAAAGTGAATAACAAACAGTATGAGTAATGCAGTATCCAGATCTGAAACCGCCATCATCCCCAACTCCATCGAAGCCGCAATGATGATGCGGGATTTGAGTTAGAGTGACCAGCTCAGTGCTTTGAGAGCACACAAAGATGACCAAAGTATCAAACGCTCTATAAAGAAGTGCTGATAGAAGAAAGGCATCAATGCTTTCATGCTTCCTCAACAATCGGTCCCAGTCGAAGGAGCAGATGTGTCATTGTGAACCCAAAATTTTAACAGTAACAGACAGCTAACCATTTGCATTATGTATATAATCATCGTTTGAGGACAACTAAAATCCTGTAACAAGTGAGCAAATAAATGAAAACTGTGTTCAACGTTTATTTGCAACAAACTATTAACAGTTGGAAAGATGATTTTCATTTGAGTATTTTCAATTGCACTTGTCAGTAGCTCTCCATGATTATTTGCAAATATTCAACCTTTGTTAGAATTTGACGAGGTATATTGTGATTATGATAGTAGGTCTCTAATTTGGTATTTGGGGGGATAAAAATGAGTCAAAACAACCACGGTTATATGCACCAAAAAAAGCACAAAATAAAAACAGAAGAACAATACGCAGGAACAGTATATGCATCATCTAAACGAACAATTTGTGTACTTAGAAGTTAGTATGGCCCAGAAGCCTATCAAAGTAATAGGAACCCGAAAGAGATTTGCAACCGAAAACTACGTACACAACTGCTGTCCACCCTCAAACAAACATCTCCCAAAGTCACAAGCACATATTAAAAGACACAAGGCCATCCTTATGAAGATACTACATGAGGCATATATCTTGCAAGATACTGCTTCTCTAAAGTGCTGGAGTAGAAGGCTTATTGTCAAAGACCCGTGCTGGAGTAAAAGGCTCATTGTGAAAGACCCTCTTCAAATCATTAGCTCCTACGTAGTACCCTTGAAACAAGAGAGAGGCAGTCATTGGGAAAAAAAAATGACAGAGAACAAAAAAGGGGGCAAAAAAACAAAAAAAAAAAAGAGCACCAAGAGGACAAAAATACCACTTATGTAACCACAAGTTTCAATGTCAGAGCTTCCCGTTCTCTTCAAGAAAGCAAGTACAGATACAGTAGCATCAATTACCCATTTAACATACACCGCAGCTTCATCATAGCCCTTCTTGTCAAAACTATTACATAGAAGCACCAACAAATCAGGATGACTAAAAAAATTGACAAAAACCACTAAGTAATCAAATGGAAAAGGAGCTTGCCCGATTTTAAAAAAACAAGGAACAACTCGTGAACCAGATCCAGTGGCACCCCATTTTTTTATGGACCTTTGACCATTAGCATCCATGATAAACACTCCAGCTCTCTACACGAAGGCAAAAACCAAAATTCATCGGGAGGAGGGGAGGAATTAACTCCTGACAACTTAAAATCAACCTATAAGGAAACAACTAACCATTTTTTCATCGTCCCACACTGCAATTAGCACTTTTGCAGATGGATCCTTATCATTATGCGAAGACAGATACTTGCCCGCCCACTCTGATACCTCCAAAGCAGAAAATCTCTCCTCAGCTTCATGATCATGTTTGTACTGGCATCACACGATGAAATTTATCATCAATCTTCCCAACAACTGCCACACAAGCGTATAAGAACACAAGCAATGACATGATTAATTTTTCTCTTCTTAAAAAGATATACAAAACATGATCAGAGAAATTCACGTTATCCATATAATTGAGATCCTTGTTTCCCTCAATTTAAAACAACGGAAACAAATAGCCACCTCCATTATCCTTGCTTACCCCAGAGGCAGCTTACCCTCCATTGAAAACTACATAACCAATCTAGTACATGTTCTAAAAGGAGATAACTCCTCTTCTATTCACATATTACAGTATCAGAAATGAAAGGAAAAAACATACCTGCTCTTTCATATTTCTGAGAAAAGATCTAGTGTCCCCAACTCCAGAAACAGTGACGAGCACATGAGAATCAAGATTAATAACGTTCTCGACAAAATATTCTTCTGAAGCTGAATTCCAAAACAAGAGAGTCATTGTCTTTCTCTGATTAGACTTTAGATGATGTACTACCTACAAAGAACATAAATATGTACAGAGAGACTAAGATCTCACCATCCTTGCTAGCATCTGAATGATCAGTAGCTACAAATACACCATCCTTGAAAGTAAAAGCAAGAGTTGTGGTTCCCTTTGGTCTCTTTGGGGGAGGATCATACTCTTCCGGAAACTAAAAAAAATACCATACAAATTAACAACAAATCAAACCACAAGAGGATAAAGACGATATTACTTCTCAGGAGAGCAAAAGCTTTTCAATTATTAATTTTTTATTTTTTATTTTTTTTAAAAAAAAAACCTTGGGTATTTATCATCATCAGTTAGGTGTCATGATTTTCAGGTTCAATCCAGGTAAGATTAACAAAATCAAACGATCAAAAAAAAAGTTTATAAAAAAAGACCAGATGCCAGATAGGAATACCATCAACCCGCGGGAGGGGGACGAAGCTACAGCCCCAGTTGTAGTTTCCTTCTCTTCATTGGGGCGTAGGGCGGCGGAGGGAGCCGTGGGCAATTGATCAGATTCAGTCGTCATGATTCTCCTTGCTTCAGACAAAGCAAGAAATCAAATGTATTCAGCAAAATTGGGGGAGAAGCAAAGGCCAATTGTGGATTGGGAGTAATTTTATATAGGATTCTCGCCCTAATTCTTTGCCGATTTCAGAGCCGCGCAATGCTGTTTTCGCTCATTCTGATAAATTCAAGAACTGGGGTGGGTTTAAATAGATGAGAAATTTTGGCTCGAGTCGAGGCAGCACAACATGCCAAATCATTATTAAAAAAAAAAAAAAAACTGACCTTAAAATATACTCCCTCCGTCCCATAATTATTGTCCACTTTGCCCAAAAGATTTTGTCCCAAAATTATTGTCCAATTTGACTTTTTATGGATCAAGTTACTCACTTGTCCTTAGTAAAAAATATTATCCATAAAATCTTAGTGGTTAAACAATTACTTATGTAGGGGTATATCCGGTTGTTTAAGGTAAAATATAGTTAAGTTTGACCAAAAATAAAATCTTTCATTTTAGTAAAACTGGACAATAATTATGGGACGGAGGGAGTACTACTACTTTTTATTGAGTGTGATAATTTATCTGTCAAAAATCATAAAATAATTATTCTTTTTTATTTCTTTTGTTATCCTTTCAAAATCATAAAATATTTAAGAAGTATTATATGTTTTCCAATTATTTGAGATGGTGGAGCAGTTAGGAAAGTATTGGGTTAATCAAGCATTCAAAGTGAAATGTCCATTACTTCTTACGACTATTCTGGCACGGATAAGATTTTATTAATTTGTCAATTCTGTTGAAAAAAGTGATATTCTCTAAGATGGATTTAGACTTTCATTTATTTATTTATTTATTGTATAAGAAAAGTGGTACTATTAATTCAAAGAAAAAAAATTTATCTTGTTATTTTTTATAAAGAAGTTACCTCCCTCTATAAAATATATATATATATATATATATATCTTACTATATTAGAAACAAAAACCACACTTAAGAGAAAGCACCACCATTTGCCATGTGTCATTTCCACATCATATTTTTAAAATAAATCTTTATTTTCACATTTCCTAGACTTAAAAGGCAAATGTAGTCCAAATCCACCTCCACCTCCTATTTTTGCCAAAAAAAAAAAAACGGGTTCATAAAAAACCCAAATCCTCATCCTCATCTCCACGACAATCGACTCCCTAATCAATCTTTTCTCCACAATAAAAATAAATAAATAAATTCCTCATCAATCATCAATTGAGAATATGTGGTGAAATATATTCATTTTCTATTAGCATGTTTAATCTTTTCATTAGTGATGATCAACTACATCCTGATCAGATAAAATTTCGACTTCAAAAAATATTCTCTTTACCTTTCTATGTAAACACAAAGGAAAAAAAAAATTCTCATTGATCTTGCTTCGGCCGTTGTGGTGGTGCAATTACAGGTATTAAAATTTAAATGATTTTATTTCCACAGATCATTTGTTTGGCTTTTATTATTTTTTGTTTTTCCCGTTCAAGAATAGTGTTATTACTATTATTTTTATGTGTCCATCCTTTACAACTACCGTAGCCGTTGTCAAGTAATATGATGTGATTTCTTATATAGTTAGTTAGCCTAGAAGTTTTGTATGATTTTAGTTCTGTTTGGATTGAATTGATTAATTGAGTTTTTGTTACAAAGTGTGGTTTTTTAAATTTCTTTTTAATGTTTCATTCAATTAGAGTGGTTTTCTTTTTTTTTAATTATAGAGTCTCAGTTTTTTTTTCGTATATGGTCAGTTACGAAGTATGTTTTTTCTTTGTTTAATTATTTTTTATTTGTTTCATACTCCCAGTTGACCAATTATTATTATTATTATTATTATTTTATTTTATTTGCAAATAAAGCGCGTTTTTTTTGTGTTCGGGCTTTCAAGAATATACTTTTTGAATTTTGGTTTTTGGACATTTTTTAGTTTCTCATCATCTAAATAGTTCAGGTCGCTTCTTCTAACTAATTTCTGAAGAAGCCTTTTATGAATTTGAGGCGGAGAGGGGAAGAATGATGTTTCTACGTTTATTTGTATTTTTATACAACATTTTTACCTACAGAAAAAAAATAAATTTCTCAATTTTAAATGGGCTATCTTTTACTTTCTTTCTTTTCTATTTGCCATGGAGAGGTGAGTTCTTTTTTGGTATAACTTGAAACCTATGCAAATTTACATTATTTTCATTCTCATATTGTGATCAACCAATTTCATCAATTAACCAGTTTCATAATCATATTTTTGATATTTTACTACTTATAAACTTTTGGAAGAAATAGTTTCAACAATTAAGCGTACCCTTGGGAGGAAGCTTACTACAAAGTTATTATAAATCTCCAAAACTAAGTATTAATTTGGCACAACCGGAAAACATCAATAAATTATCTTACTAATATTTAAACTTATTAGGATGTTTTTATATTTTATCTAACATTTAATTCAAGATGTATATTTGATCAAGTTTATTTATATTTAAGAAGTAACACTTATAAAACATTTTTAAAATCTTTAAACATTTCTAAAACGTATCGGGTCAAATACAATTTCTTTTTATGCCAAATACAAACATTTCTATGATCACACTTATAAAATATTTTTAAATTTTTCAAACATTTCTAAAATATATCGGGTCAAATACAAAATATTTTTTTCCAGATACAAACATTTCTAAGGTGTACAGATATATTGGGCCAGAGTCGCGCATTGCGCGACCAGACATCACTAGTATATATATATATATATATATATATATATATATATATATACTAGTATATATATATATACTTACTGTTTGAGATCATACTCCATTTATTATTTTGACATTTTTTTTACTTAATGATCGGATTATAGGATTGGTCAAATAGCAATGCCTGGTTCTTCTCCTTCTCATTTCCCTTTTGTTATTTTAGTTTCTAAACACAATTAGATGTTTAGTCCGGGCGGATGCCCGTGCGATCTCTTTAATTTTATATTTGTAATAAAAGGTATGAATATAATCATAATTTGCCTCGACGAATACCTAGGCGCCTGCGTTTTAAAATTAATAAATGACAAAAATAAACAATCAGAAAAAAAGAATAATACCTTTTGTTATCTCTATACTTATAAAACAACCACCTCTAATTATATTCTAATATATTAATTGTCCCATAACTTACGATGACATCAGCCTTTTTTAAAAAGGTTATAATCGTTATTACAAAAACATTATTTTTTTACAAATTTTTTCGCGTAATAAAGGCCGAAAACGACATAAAAACGCTTCATAAAATAATAACTTGAACACAAACGACGTCGTTTTGACTCCTTCATAACGAAAAGCTCCAACCTAATTTCGCACATTCTTTCCTCCCCATTGCTTGTTCCTATTGAGGAGCATAACTGCAGCTCAAGAAGGTATATATTGGACAGACAATTTTCTCAAAAAAAAAAAAATGATCGCACAAGCAGTACAAACCTTATTTGGATAAGTAGCGAAAATAATTGGATAACCAATACAAAATGGTTAGATAGCCATTACAAACAAGCGAGACAAGAATTTTCGTAAAAAGTAAAATGAAAAGAACGACTGGAGAAAAGTAAAAATAGTTGGATAAGCGATACCATTCGGTTAGATAACCACTATTCACACATTGAACGGCCACTTTTTACAAAATAAACCATTAGATAAGCAGTTCAAATATAATGGTTAATCAGTGGAAAGACGCTGAATAAGTACAAAAAAAAAATGGGTAGGCGTCCGGATTTAAACTCTCTTTAGATAAGCATTACAAATCATTTGAATAATCAGTAAAAATAATTAGATAAGCAGTACAAACTGGTTGGGTAATCAGTATAAAAAAATTGAATAATTATTTTCGTTAAAAAAGCAAGAAAAAAAGGTAGGATATCCATCACCAAGAAATTGGACAAACATTTTCTCAAAAGAAAAAGATAAGAAAAGAAATTATGTTTGGATAAGCGGCGAATTTGATTGGATAACCAACATAAAATGGTCGGATAGTTAGACAAAAAACTAGACAAGAAGCATTTTCTCAAGAGAAAAAAAAATGATTACACAATCAATACAAACTTATTTGGACAAGCAGTAAAAATGATTGGATAAACAATACAAAACGATTGGATAATCACTATAAACACATTGGACAACTGTTTTTTTTTCATTAAAAAATTTCCAGTGGACTCTACTTAAATGTGGGTAAAAACTCCCCTTACAACCCCTGGTGGGAATCGAACACTGGTATATTACCAGGACGGACAGCAATCTAACCACTAGACTGTCATTTATTCCCACATTAGACAACTGCTTTTCAAAGAAAAAAAAAATGGTTGGATAAACGGTATAAACAAAAAGGATAACCGGTATTAACATATTGAACAATGGTTTTTCCTAGAAAACTGATTCGATAAACAGTACAAACGAAGTAGATAATCAGTTCAAACATGTCGGATAATCAATATGAACACAATGAATAATCATTTTAAGAAAAAAAAAGAATATTCATTCATTTCTGCCCATAGAATTTAAATGCGTTTAACGTTCGAAAACAATATTCGATATCAATCTTGTTGGATAGACCTAATCGAGTACTATAAATTTCATGTATAATTCGTTTACAAATTATTCACGGATCATGAGATATATGCAATACAAGATTATCAATCTAAAATAAGTTGGTTATCAATTCTTTTAAACTAGATATCTATCTTAATTCTACCCATCAAAATTTGATCATTTTTAAGCTCGTGAAAAATATTCCATATGGATCTTGTTGCATAAATCTCGACGAGTACTATAAATTTCATGTGTACACATTTTCTAATTCTTCACGGATCCGGAGATATGCTCTTTTAAAGATTAGAGATGGTTTTGGGAGGAGAGAAAAAAAATGATATTGACTAAACTTGTAAAATATAATAATATTGAAAAAAATTGAAATAAGGACCACTTGTGTAAAAAATAGGAGGGAGTGTACCATGATTCCAAAGTGCACCCAATAAATTGCCATTTCTTAGACTCCGACTTGCGAAATCCGAATGTCCCATTAATCCTTATTAGTAGACTTAATTTTTTTTTATTTAGTGTGTGTCGGATTCTGAAAATCTAATTTTTTTATTAACTCGTATTTGCAAAATCCGATACTGATATTACTATCCACCCCTTCTATTCACTCCTTCTACAGAACCATTTTTTTTTTTTTAATAAAAACTCATACATGAAGTATGTACAAATTCGTGACAGTAAGATGATGTTAGAAAAATCTAACAAAATAATTACATGTTCTAATGTCATATTTGCTTCCGATGAGAATGTGCGCCTACCACTCTACATATTATATACGTCAATGTGTATTCAAGTTTCATAAGGTCATGTTGATTATTGAATTTTTTTCTCCTCTCATACTTGAGAAAAAATGATGACTTTTTTTTTTAAAAAAAAAGAACACTCGTGTAAATCCCATTTATATATTATACTAAGACGAAAACCAGAGAAAGGAATCTAAAGTTAAGCACATGCCAATCCTATGTGGCATTTTTTTAATTTTTTAGATATAAAAATACACAAATAAAATGATATTTTTATGATTCCATTTGGAAATGACTTATTTAATTTCCATTTGAAGCTAAAAAATACACAAAATAAAATGAGATTTTATCCTATGGGAGCTTTTTATGATTCCATTTGGAAATGACTTATTTAATTTCCAAAATATATACCACTACGTTAAAAAAAAAAAAGGCCAGCAAGAAATTCCTCTCGTCCAAAACTACAACAAAATAAAATGAGATTTTTCATGGCATTCTTTTTATAATCCTTAATTGAACCATAATAATTTGCATGTGTAGATAAAAATTATATAGATAGAATACGGTAAATATAATATACAAAGTGATACGAATCGTTATCCTTATAAGAACTAAGAAGGTTGTTACAAATTGTTAGTTTTGGAAAGAAAATCAACATGAGAAAATCTAAGGTATCGTATCATGCCACATATATTAAATTTTATGTGGCAAATTTATGATTTTCTGAACCAAATTTTAAAATTATTTTCTTAAAAAATCTAAAATGAGTATAATGGATTTGACATTTGCGAAAATGTCTAGAAAGATATTAATGAAGAAAAAAATGGGTAAATGATATTCTTTAAGGGTAAAAAAATAGTCCCACCCTCACATTTTAAATAAAATATTTCTGACAACGGACAAGTTAATTAAAGATAAATTATTAAATAGGTAATGAGAAATAACTAAATCAAACGAACAAATGAGGCTAAAAAATAAAAAATAAAGGAAAGTGATAATGCATCATATTTAAAAAAGAAAATAATAAAATAAAAACACTGAAAACAACAATCACTCCGAGACAAGGAATAAAGGTCCTGATATCCAACCTTTTTTTTAAAAAAATTTTCTTATTAAAAAATTGGATGGCCTCTACAACAGGTTAGGGTTGTTGTTTCTGTAGTAACCATTCCTTATCATAAACCTTTTCAAGAAAAAAAAAATCATTATCATAATTTCTTAACCACCGTAGCTAACCTTTCCACCTCAGGCTACCAATATAGTTTACCAAGAAATATTGTAAGATATATAATTAATTAATTCAAAGTTCATTTTTTTTAATTTCTTAACAATCTTTTTTGCGTTAAATAAATTACCAGTGTATTCGGTTGGTAAAGTGTTGTCGATGTTTGTGTTTTATATTTTTCAATGAATTCATTATATATTTTATAAAAATACAAAAATCTATACAAATATTAACATTTTTTTGATTTGTTTGTGTAGTAATGTCTATGTATATGTGCTCCCCGTCCATTAGACGGGTCTAACACCTAATTTAAATATACGTAAAATCCAACTTACAAATCCCTTGATAAAAATTAAACACAGGTTTAATATAAAGAATATAACATCCTAATCACTAAGTTATATTGAATTCGATAACTTCATTGAACGCCTAACCATGATGTTTGTCTTGGGTATGTGTTTCAGAACTACACTATTTTTGAGTCTTTGAGGTGTACTAAATATTCTCTCTAGTCTTATAAATCATACAATTAAATTAATATTAGAGTTAATTTGTATATAATTAGGGTGGAGAAATACTAAATTGGCACATGTGAAAAGGTATAATCGAGTTTTTTTTAATCATTATTGCTTGAAAGCTCACGTAAGGCAAAGTTCAATGCACGTATTTAAAATACCATACCTTTTGTAAAAATGTGATAAAGCCAGAGCATCTGACTATGCACAAAGACCCCAACTAAATACAAAATGTTTACCCCAAATATTGGTTTCAGAACAAGCACATATAGAAATATTAGGGGTGCGCTCTCCTCTCTCACTTTTCGGATTTATTAGTCCCAATCAAAATCTTCTGTCATTTGCTCGGTCTGGTAATCCCATTCCATTGCTCTGTACTCTGCACATTCTTCAATGATCTCTCCTTTCACAAGTTCTTCACACGTGCCATCATGTTTATTAAGAAAATGAACTGACAAAAAAGGGAAAAAAAAACAAATGTATTTAGTAGTCAGAATATTAAGATAACATGCATGTACAAATGGATGTAGCTAATTATGAAAACAATTACCGAATACTCTTCCCCCCGTTTTCCCCCCATCTCTCAATGTGGCATAAATGATCCCTCGCTTTGCAATTATTGCTGCTTCGGCTGGTGAGGTAATGTTGTGAATATCCCTAAAAAAACAAACACAAGCATGAGATATTATGGTAGGAGGGAGCGAATACTATGTATTTCCTCCGTCCCATAATTATTGTCCAGTTTTACTAAAATGAAAGATTTTATTTTTAATCAAATTTAACTATATTTTACCTTGAACAACTGGATATACCCCTACATAAGTAATTGTTTAACCACAAAGATTTTATATGGATAATATTTTTTATTAAGGACAAATGTGTAACTTGATCCATAAAAAGTCAAATTAGACAATAATTTTGGGACAAAATTTTTTGGGTAAAGTGAACAATAATTATAGGACAGAGGGAGTAATCAATTAACGAAATTCAGTTGATATTAAGCAAACAAGATTATGAATGTGAAAAAAAACTACTTACTTGATGTCATCCTCGCCCCTCAAGAAACCAGACCCGAGATCACAACCACTACCAATAGCAAAACTTTCTCCCTTCAGCATGTCCTCACCCGGCTGAAAGCAGTAGAGAATTGGCTCTCCTTCAAGAAGGCCCCCGAGTAGTATGCGGTGTGGCTCTTCCTCTGATATGGTCTTCGGATCCATCATTTTGTTTTGCAGCCACGCTGCTGCATCCTCGACCGTCATAGGTCTTCCACCAGCTATGGGATATTTTGAAATCACGCACTACATATACATATGTATAATAATAATTATTACATAATTATTAATTTTTGCTCCGTAAAAATGAAAATTGCATAAGAAGTGCATGGAGATACCGCTGTGTCCAGATCATCTAACTTCTTTTTGGTTGGACCGATCGTTCCCGATCCCCCAGCAAAAATTGCAGTGCCCACCTTTACCACTTTTGGGTAGTCTCCCGCTAAATTGTACATAATTTTTTTTTCCAACAAAAAAGGAAATAATATAAATTTACACATTAATGGCCAAAAAAAATAAGAGTGAACCTCAAAACAAGTCTTCAATCTTTAATATATTTTCAATCTAGGTCATCAATTAAATTTATTTGTAACACAGGTTACCTTACTAAAGTTTTAATCCATTTCAAATTATTCTGTTAATTTTGGCCGTTAAATAGTGACGGAAATCCATTTTTCACATGCTTTTGGGTTCAGGGGTATTTTTGTCATTTTGTCATTTTTTTTAATTTTTTAATTTTTTTTTTTTACAATTCTTCTTCTTATACTTTCTAACTTGTATATACTGGTAGTATAATTTTAAATTTTAAAAATTTATTTTCTTTTTGTATTTTAACTTCTAGAGTATAAAATTTTTTTAAAAAAAATCAGAAATGAAGAAGAAAAATTCGAGTTAAAGTAAACATGAAAATATATAATTTACCATTTAAAAAAATAAAAATTAAAATAATTAGTTAAGACAAGTTGTTTCTTCTAGGTTATTTAATTTTTTTCAACTCAATTGAATTATTTAATTATTAATTTTCACGTTTCTTATTCTTTTTTTTTTAATAATCTACAAGTTAAAATACAAATGACAAATTAATTTTCAAAAAGGAATTTTTTTGTCATTTGTATCTTAACTTCTAGATTATAAAAAAAAAAGAATAAGAAACGTGAAAATCAATAATTAAATAATTCAATCGAGTTGAAAAAAATTAAATAACCTAGAAGAAACAACTTGCTTAGCTAATTATTTTAGTTTTTTTTTTTGGTTTAAAATGATAAATTATTAATTTTTATGTTTACTTTAACTCGATGTTTTCTTCTTCATTTCTTAAATTTTTTTAAAAACATTTTATAAGCTAGAAGTTAAAATATAAATGGAAAATAAATTTTTAAAATTTAGAATTATACTACCAGTGTATACAAGTTAGGAAGTATAAAAAGAAGAATTGTAAAAAAAAAAAATTAAAGATTAAAAAATAAAAAAATAATAATAAAATGACGAAAATACCCCTGGACCCAAAAGCATGTGAAAAATGGATTTCCATCACTATTTAACGGCCAAAATTAACAGAATAATCTGAAATGGATTAAATCTTTAGTAAGGTAACCTGTGTTACAAATAAATTTAATTCATGACCTAGAGTGAAAATATATTAAAGGTTGATGACTTGTTTTGAGGTTCACTCAAAAAATAAATGTTGCAGTGTAAAAAACGAAAGAACACACAAACATACCAGTTCCATCAACATCTCTAGACATCGTGTCTGAAGCAATAACAAGACCACCCCGAAAAGTGAATCCAAGGATAGTCGTTCACTTGAAACTTGTTGAATCCCGATCCATCCTGAAAAAATTAATTGCATCCAAACATAATCAATACATGACTACAAATCTACAACCCCAAAAAGAGACGCTTCTACTTACTTGCTTTGATGATTTTCGCATCCATGAGATTTGTCCTCGCAGCTAGCAACAAAACCCTCCATGCATGACCTATACGCTTGCATACTTGTAACCTTCTTGGCCAACTCCAATCCCATATTCATCCACTTCTTTGCCACTTCAATGTTCCCCAACCTCAGAGGAATTGCTGCTCGATTCCAAGCAGTCATGGACAGCCATTTTGCTTCCTTTGAAGGATATTCCCCTTCTCTCAAATCCACCATTATCCGGAATGCTTGTTTGTAAATGCCAAGAACTGCTTCATCATCTGCATCACCCTTAGAAACAGTACTTACCATGATTAAATGCCTGAGAATTTGGGCCACAGTATGGTAATCAGGACTGGGGGATCCGAGAAGAGCAGAGAGGCAAGTATTCAGAGCAAAAGTAGCCACTTCAGGGTTGGATTGTGGTCCATGTGAAGCATCAAGACCAATTTGAAGGAGATGCAGTGGATTGCAAGATTTAGAACTAGCTAAGCTTTTTATCAGGGCGAGCTGCTTCTGTCCCCTGTCAACTAGCCTTGCATAGAGAGCGGATAAACTCCAACAATGCATAAAAACGAAGTTGTCTATAATGGCATCACCACTGTCATCTTTCCATGAAATAGCTGACGTTGATAGTAATATCTGCAATCAACAATGTATGACAGAAAACATCAAACAATTTATCAGGGCAAAATTGCTTTGCACTAGGAAACCATTACCTACAATGTAGCTTACAACTTGCTGGAAATGCTAGACTTCCTGCTATAACATCTAGACTAATACTATTATAGTTGTAGCAATTGCTAAATGAAGATTATAATATCTCAATAATCATATTCCAGGGACAATGCAGATGAATTAGTCCTTGTACAGGCTATATGTCCCCTTACCTTTCCAGCTCTTTCTGACAGTTCAATGGCTTGTTTAACTTCACTTTCCTGCAGCGGTATGTTTGTTTCCTCCTCATCAGCAAGAGTTGCGGACACACTCAAAATCAAGCATTTACAAACCATTACACTATGTTCTCCTTCCTCGCCATCAATGCTGATGGCATAAAAGTCTGATGCTGATCTAAAAAATTGAGCAGATAGCCCAAAACGTTTTGCCTTTGCCATGTGCAACCCATGATTCCATGAATTCATAGCAAACCAATTCATTTCTTGTCTCCCAACCTCACCTTTCCCGAAACAGCAGTCAGATCCAATCGCAGATACCCTCTCAAGAACGCGGTTCATGTACTTTAGGATTTCTGAAGCATCGCCAGGAGCTTGAGTAAGTAATGTCACTAGAGTTCTGAAAACTACAACTTCATTGGTTGGAAGGGTTTTCCCAGAGGAATAGAAGTTTAACAGATTAGATAAAGAAGCAACTGCGACGGGAAGAGACTGGCTAGCAATGGCTTCATGTGCCGCAAGAGAGAGGAAATCAGGAGTGAAGTCAAGGCAGCTTGACATGGCCTCCACCTGACTTATTGCTCTTATATGGTCATTTTTTGGCAGGTAGATTTTAAACTGCAGAATTGAGATCAGAGAAATTGTGTTGAGTGATATTAACACCATATAAAATAGATCAATGTACAAGTGTTGCGTTTCAGGGAGACAAGACCCACACCTTTAGGAAAACGCTAGCAATACTCGGTTCAAGCTGCGCAATCAAATAAACAGCAAGATATTCAGATATAAATACCGTGCAAACATTTGAGAAAGTAACTTATAAGTAGGGTTGATCAATCTTGACCTTTTCGGCTTCATTGATGTATTCTTGAGCTTGATCTAGTTGAGAGAGGCCTAGGTGACAGAGACACAATACTTTGAATCCTTTCGCTCTCAGTACTCGACTCTCTATGTTGTAAGGGACGTAGAGCATGCATTTTTCAAACAACAAACTACTAGTCTGAAAATCCTTGGATTGGAAATGTTCAGCAGCACTGGGAAAAAATTTGAGCAACAGAAACCCATGAAAATTTAAACTGACATAAAATAAATGCAGCAATCAAGTATTTTCCATAGTTGCAAGTGCAATACAACCAAGCCCCATACTCTGAAATGTGAAACATCTGATCATACACGCATATTTGTTCCTAGAATCATGTAATTCATATTGTAAACCGTATCCACTTAAGACATTCATGTCAGCATAACAAGACAAGTAATGTGAGCATCCCTATCAAAATAGGTACATGTTCGTCATTTGATTTGAAGCAGCCCATACAAATTCTGAAGTGTTCTCAGTAGTAAGATCTTAGAAACAAAATTTGACCATTTCAGAATGTGATCAATTAGGAAATGAACATGTTAAGGAATTTTACCAGTTCCAGAGAAGAGAATGCATTGTTGTTCTCTCTTTAGACACCTCTTCTCCAGCAAAAAGCGCAACCACCCTATCGTCAGACACCAGTTCAGCCACCACTTTAGCCCTTGCCCTTGAGCCCTCCCCACCACCTCCTCCACCATCCCCAACCAGCCTATTTACAACCCTTAAAGCTGAGATAGCACTGACATGGCATCTTTCTAAAAGCCCCAAAAACAGTCCCTTAACAGTCTCAGCTCCAGCCACCCCAGCCGCCTGAAAATACGACTCGACTGCAGATACCCAAACCACCTCTGGAATTCCCTTATTCACAACCATACCTTTTAACTCTTTCTCTGCTTGTCCATACCTTGCCAACCCCAACCATGCCTTCATTGCTAAAACACTTAAACTAGGGTGCTGATCCCCACCACCATCCCTCAAAATTCTCACACACTTGAGCACATTCTCAAATTCATCCCTCTGCAAATGCACCGCCGCCATGAATCTCAGAGTTTTGGTTCTCAGTTCCTTCAATGCTAAGGTCTCCTCTGCTTTCTTGACAATCCTTAATCCTTTCTCAGACAACTCAAGTGCTTCATTCATCAATTTCAATGCTTCATTCAGTCCAGAAACTTCATTTTTTGACAAAATATCTTTTCCAAACATCAAATACTGAGATGCCAATACCTTGTAATGTTCTGAATTTCCACATAGTGCCTTTTTGGACCGATTGAGTAACGTGATTGCCAAACTCCTGTCAGGAATTTCCCAAGCAGTTCGAGAGCGAGCTAAATTGAGATTCAGGAATAGCTTCTGCTCATCATTATCTGCTTTTTCTGAATCGATTTCAACTTTCGACATGAGATCAGCCGCCTTTTCAAAGCAATTGTTCGCCAGATCGAACTTTCTGATATCATGCCAAATGAGACCAGTCTTGTAGAAGAAGGAAGCGCACTTTAAGGAAGGCGTCGGGATTCCAACGACGTTAACCGCAATGTAGAGGAGATCGGTTGAAACCTGCCGGAGCTTCGCGAGTTCCTCCGACGTCTCACCACCGCCGGAGAGGGAGGCGTTGTGGAGATCGACACAGGCATTCCACAGACGATAGCTCAGTTCCCAAATTTGAACGCTTACCGAGTTGGGAAACGGAGCGAGTTGAGTCAGCTCAGATAGGTTTAATCGGACGTCGGACGATAGAGTTTCCGGCAATAAGCTTGCAGCGGTTAAGAGTTCGAGCTTTGTAATTGAAAATTCAAGTCGAGAAATTGCGTGAGAATAATGTTCGGATTCTTGAGTATGGCCTGACCGGAGCTCCGGCGACGAGTTCTCTACGATTCTCATGTTTCGCGAGAGGAATTTTCGTCCGAAATTCCCTAAAACATTTTGGAGGGAAATGAAAAATGTAAAACTGCAAATATGCAACCCCCCCTTTGCATGTTAAGAATAAGTATTTTACAAATTTTCCCTCGGAGTCGGTGGAGACATTATGCAGTGATCACCCAGTACTTCATAAAATTTATTTACCACCCAAAAATTAAAGAATGTTCCAGAAAACATCACGTTCTACAAATATAATCCATGTTTTTAATTTGTGAATTGTACTAGCAAAAGACAATATTTTGACAATTAGTAATTTATGTCCCCAAAAATTAAAGAATGTTAGTAAAAAAATTTCACTCACGTAACTAATTGTACAATTTTTTTTAGGTCGTAAAAAGAGCCAAAGAAATTCAATCATCGAAATCTAATCAGTTGTAGGGTACACAAGGACGAATTGTAACTCAAATAGTTATGATCATCATCGGAGGGGTTGATCATTAATATAAAATCATCTTGAAAGATTTGAGATATTCTCGCAAACCATAACACAAGTATCGAATATTTGTAAAGTCACTAGACCTTATATCGTGAGATAAAAAAAAAAAAAAGATTTTTCACATAGACTTTTGAAGAAAAAAAATTATTCAAACAATCAGCTTCAAATTAAGGAGAGAGGATACAACCACCTTTTGCAGTTGATCCTTTTGGAAGAATACAACAAAATGAAAAGGAAAGAAACAACATCAAAGAGCAAGAAAACATCACACAAGCTTAAGAGTAATGCAGAAATTTGAACTTTTTTTTTCTTTTTGAAAAGGAAATATGAACTGAAAGTAAGAAAAGAGTGCGTAGAAGAATAAAGTATTACTACATTTTACAACAGATTAAACAAGGATAATTTCCTTCTTTTTTTTTTGGGGGAAGGGGGGGGTGGGGTTTCCTAAATTTTAATACAACAACAGTAGGATGAACCCTAACAGTGAAAAGGATCACAATCAAGTTTCCTCATTCCCTGATCAGTGCAGGGTAGGGAGTCGACTGGTACTGGTAACCAGTTCCGAAAAAAGTTGCCATGACTATGTGGAATGCCGTAGGCAGGTGTACCCGAGATCTCCGGGATATGATTGTCAGTCGGAGCAGGGAAACATTAAGGTCTATCATCAATGTACTGTTGGTACCTATCACTCACTCTAGCATAGATGTTTTTGTCAGTTGCAGGAGTGTTGCTAACTCTTGGTCCATAACTTGCACCATTAGCACGAGCTCTCTTGGATTGAAGTTTGGGAACTTCTGTCCCCCTTTTCTTCTCAGCCTTCACCTTCTTGAGCTGCAGTTATGCTCCTCAATGCACTTAATCGCAGCCTTAAAAGGGCAGCGAGCTCCTTTTCATTGACATCATACTGAAGCCAAAAGAAATAGTTTACAGCAATCATTAGCTTTACTTGACGTGGGTGGCTTAATCTTAAACTAACTGATTGAGATGAGACAATCAATGAAAACATAACATTAGACACTAATATATATGCTTCAGTGAAAATGCTGTGAGCATGCGTGCAGAACTTAGGACTCATGTCTACGTTCCTACTGAAAGTTACAATAACCCAGAAAGAGCAACCAGAAACTCATGCTGCTGTAGGATACATAAATAAACATCACCAGCAATGTGCTGCTGTAGAATACAGAGGAGGAAAGCAAACCTGTATAGGAGATGTACTCCAAGGTTTAGTAGGCGAAGACACTTTGCTTGCCTCTGCCTAGTAGGATTTCAGCAATGCGACAGGTGAAACTAGCTCTGTCAGCTAAAATGCACATGCTGGATAGAAAGCATCGACATGTCTTCATTTCTGACTAAAACATCAACTACACCTGAAAGATCCCCATGGCAAACTAAATAAACGAAATACAAAAACTAAAAAATAAATAAATAAATAAAAACAGCTTCAATACCTAACCATAGGTCAGAAAATATTCATGTGTTAACTAATAAGGCCCCTCCAACGAAACCGGGCATCTTGTCTGCATAGATCCGCTGTCTGACGGAGGCGAGAGGAATCAGTTTGGATAGATTCTCTGGGTCAAAGTCAGAATAGATACCAAAAGTAGCTAGAAGCTGTAAGAAAGCATGAGCCTCGAAGGAGGTCCCACTACAACATCATGTTCCCACTCGTCAGCAACAACTATTGCTCGTTCCTTAACGTCTTCCAATATTGTAACAGGAATGAGATCCTCATACAATTTTGCTAATGAAATGTTGAGGCATTCCATCAACATGATGATAGAGGTTCGCCAAAGGCCCAGCAGGTTTGAATCCTTCTTGGCATCTGAAGTAGCCACTTCTCCATAGTAGAACCCATTGAGTGAGTTAGAAACCAGAGAAGCAAGGCAAGTTGCAGCCTTCAGAGCAACTGGAATTTCCTCCCTCATGACAGCAAGGTTTTACGGTTATCTGATATAAACTTGTGCAGACCCTGCGTCTCCATCTTTTGACTCAATGTGACAAGCTCTGGATACAACTTGACCACCTTATGTCTTACTGCCAGAAGGCTTTGTCAACTCTTTTACAGCATTCTCAGAAACCATGGCATCAGGTGGTTTGTCCTCCATAACTGGTACTCCACCATGGTCCTCACCAACAATAACAGCAGCTTCATCAGAAAACAAGTTCCTATGCTTCTCAAAGCCACAAGAGAAGAAACTAAAATCACCTATATGGAAGCAACTAACTTTTCTTTTGTCGTCCAACGCTGCAATTAGCACTTCTGCTGACGAATCCTTACTATAATGCAAAGACAGATGCTTGGCCCCCCACTCTGATACCTCAAAAACAGAGTTTTTCTCCCCTTTCACGTTGGTAGCTCAAGCATCAAGCAGAGCATGTTACACAAGTCCACTATTATAGGTTAATTACCGAAATAATGAGCCACTTAAAGGCAAATTTTTCGAACTAACTTCCAGACATAAATTTGGTTTATGGGGAAAAAAATACTCCCTCCGTCCCATAATTATTGTCCAGTTTGGGTTTTCATTTTTAGTTCAAATTGTACTAAAGTGAAATATCAAACTGGACAATAATTTTGGGACAGAGGGAGTAATCAATAACCACAAAATAATGACAGCAGAACAACATGGAGGAACACTAAATATATGCATCATCTAAATACAATCTGCAGTACTTAATATGGTCTAGAAGCCTGTCGAAGTAACAGGTACCCAAACGAGATTTGCAGCCAAAAACTACATTCGCAAATGCTGTCCACTATCAAACAAACATCTCCCGACACGACAGAAGTATATGCATCATCAAATTACAAAGTCACAAACACGAATTAAAAAGACACGAGGACATCCTTAAGAAGATACTGCATGAGGCATCAGGCATGTCATGCAAGATATTGCTTCCCTATAATTCTGGAGTAAAAGGTTCATTGTGAAGCTCCTACGTAGTACCCTAAAAACAAGAGAAAGGCACTCATCAGGGAAAGAAAAAAAATAAAATAAAATAAAATAAAGAAACGGGGCGGGCAGAAGACAAACATACCACTTATGTAACCACAAGTTTCAATGCTAGAGTCTCCCGTTCTCTTCAAGAATGCAAGTACAGATACAGCACCATTAATTACCCATCTAGCATACACCACAGCTTCATCACAGCCCTTTCTGTCGAGACTATTACATAAAAAGACCAACAACTCAGGATGACTAAAATAGACAAAAACCACTAAGTATTCAAATGGCAAAAGAAGCTCACCCGATATCATAAAGATCAGAAACGATTAGTGCACCACATCCAGTGGCACCCTTTTTTCTTGTGGACCTTTGACCATTAGCATCCACGATAAACAATCTAGGTATCTGCACAAAGACGAAAACAAAAAATTCATGCATGTGTGTGTGTGAGAGAGAGAGAGAAGCAAACTACTGACGAGTAAAATCAATGCATAAGGAAGCAACTAACATCTCTTTCGTAGTCCCACACAGCAATCAGCATTTTTGCTGACGGATCCTTTGGTAGTCCCACACAGCAATCAGCATTTTTGCTGACGGATCCTTATCACAATGCGAAGACAGATGCTTGCCCAGCCACTCTGACACCTCCAAAACACATTTTCTCCCCTTAAAGGCTTCATGTTCGCGTTGGTACTGGTATCATTCAATGAAACTTATCATCAATCTACCCAACAACAACCAAGTAAGCATACAAGAACCCAAACAATGACATAGTTAATTTTTCTATTCTTCTAAGAATCGAGAATCAAAAATATACACATCAGAGATTTCTGTTATACACACAATTTGTCTCCATATTAACCTCGGTTCAGAGAAATTTATGTTATCTATACAATTAATCTCCCTGTTTCCTCAATTTAAAACAAGGATAAGCTGCCTCTGCGAAAAGCAAGGATAAGGGTTTGTCCCCATGCCCTTGCAAGGCTTTTTGCACCAAAGATTGATTATGATATGATACATTGTCATCAATCTAGAACTACAAACCAATCTAGGCTATTTTTTAGGTGGATATAACTCCTCTATTCATATTACAGTATCAAAAAGGAAGGACAACACACACCTGCTCTCTCATATTTCTGAGAAAAGATCTAGAATCCCCAACTCCAGAAACAGTGACAAGCACATGAGAATCAAGATCAATAACGTTCTCCACAAAGTATTCCGAACCTAAAATTCAAAACGAGAGTGTTAACAACTTTCTTGTTTATATGATATACATTGCGGAATATACAGTATGTACAGAGTAAGATATACCAAAGTAAATCAAACTCACCATCCTTGCCGGCATCTAAATGATCAGTAGCTACCATAACACCTTTCTTGCAGACAAAAGCAAGAGTTGTCGTCCCCTTTGCTCTCTTTGGGCGATCATCCTCTTCCGAAAACTAAAAATACCACAACAAAGGGGAACAAAAAAATCAAACCAAACAAGGAAAAAGAAAATACTTCTTAGGAAAGTTAAACCTTATCAATTATTATTAAATTATTAAAAAAAAAAAAAGGAACCGTTATTTATCATGACCGATTGCTAACATTATTTTCAGCTTCAATCGAGGCAAGATAAACAAAATCAAACGATCAAATAATAAATGAAAGCTTCAATCCGGGCAAGATAAACAAAATCAAATGATCAACCAAAAAAAATGGAAAAGAAAGGAGCAGATGGAATACCTTCAACCGGGTGCACGAACCTTCAGCTGGAGTTGTAGTTTCCTGCTCTTCCTCGGGGCGTAGAGCGGCGTAGGGACCAGAGGACAATTGATCAGATTCAGTTGTCATGATTCTATCAGCTTCAAATCCAAGGAAGATAAACTAAATCAAATGATGGATCGGCAAAATAAAAAAGGGGAAATAAAAATGGAATGCCGACAGATTCTTTTTGCCCTAATTGTTAGAATTGCGAAAAAGGAGTGAAATTCAAAGCGACCAGAGTAACACAGAAATATACGCGACGCGCGAGCTTCTCTGGTAGGCCAATTCCTTCCTCTTGTTCCTTGGGGCATAATCATCAACCTAAAAATATACAACCACCAAAAAAGGAAAAAATTCTTGTTGGGTGTAGCTTAGAAGTATTTGTTTTATACTCCGAACCAAGAGGGGCAGACAATGTGCCCTTAGATCATCATCACCGTATGCAAATTGTATGCTGCTATTCATCTTTCCAATTGAAAAGGATCCATGATATTCTTGCCTAGTTTTTTTTTTTTTGGCTGTCATGGTACTTAAACAGAACTTCTGTGATCCCTTGCCGATTATTGCAACTGTTCTATAAAATGAACATTATGAGTGCAGTATCCTCACCTGAAAACCACTGTCATCTCCAACTCCATCGAACCCACAATGATGTTCAGATTTGGGTTGATAAACCGATGGTTGTAATAACTTTTGTTTATTGCTTAGTTTCTACATAGAACTACTCATAGAATTAAGGCATCTGTGCTTTTATCCCAATAGGATGATCCTCCAAGTCGAAGAAGAATATGTTCGAATTTTTTCAACCCAAAAAAAAAACTCACAATAACAGTATCTAACCAATTGTATTTTGTATAAAGCAAACATCGTGCAGCTATGACAAAAATTATATCCTGTAGTACCAAATGAGCAAATAAATGAAAACTGTCTTTGTCTCCTGTATTTGACCTGTAATTATAACAGAGAAGAAGATGCTTAAATCGAAAACAATAAAAACATAAAGGATCAAATGGTATTCACTTGCCGAAATCGTACTTCCAGTTCGAAAACACATTTAGCCGGGGGAAATTTATAAAGTAGAGAAAACCTAGACATTCTTTACTGATGGATATACGTGGTGTTTCTAGCTTTTGTACAATAGAGAAGATTCCTGCCTCAATAGAATCTAAGTGACTTCCACTAGCCTGCTTTCATTATTTTCGCATCCATGAGATTTGTCTTCGCAGCTAGCAACAAAACCCTCCATGCATGACCTATATGCCTGCATACTTGTAACCTTCTTTGCCAACTCCAATCCCATATTCATCCACTTCTTTGCCACTTCAATGTTCCCCAACCTCAGAGGAATTGATGCTCGATTCCAGGCAGTTGTGGAGAGCCATTTGGCTTCCTCAGAGGGATATTCCCCTTCTTTCAAACCCACCATTATCCTGAATGCTTGTTTGTAAATGCCAAGAACTGCTTCACCATCTGCATCACCCTTAAAAATAGTACTTACCATGATTAAATGCCTCAGAATTTGGGCCACAGTTTGGTAATCAGGACTCGGTGATGCGAGAAGAGCAGAGAGGCAAGTATTCAGAGTGAAAGTAGCCACTTCAGGGTTGGATCTTGGTCCTTGTGCAGCATCAAGACCAATTTGAAGGAGATGCAGTGGATTGCAAGATTTAGAACTCGCAAAGCTTTTTATCAGGACGAGCTGCTTCTGTCCCATGTCACCTAGCCTTGCGTAGAGATCGTATGAACTCCAGGTGTACATAAAAATGAAGTTGTCTATGCTGGCATCACCACTGTCATCTTTCCATAAAGCAGCCGGGGTTGATTGTAAGATCTGCAATCAGCAATTTTACGACAAAGCAGTTCAAACAATTCAGCAGGGCAAAAATGCTTTTCCCTAAGATATAATTACCTAAAATGTAGCTTACAACTACTGGAAATTCTAGACATCCGGTTATAATATCTAGGCTATTATAGTAGTAGTAATTGCTAAATGTAGACTGTAATATCTCAAGAATCATATTTCAGTGACTAAGCATATGAATGTGTCCTTGTACGAAGCTATTACGTGGCCCTTACCTTTCCGGCTCTTTCTGACAGTTCAACGGCTTGTTTAACTTCATTTTCTAGCAGCGGTTTGTTTGTTTGCGTCTCATCAGCAAGAGTGGCAGACACACTCAATATCAAGGATTTGCAAACCATTACACTGTGTTCTCCTTCCTCACCATCAATACTAGTTGCATAAAAGTCTGATGCTGATCTAAAAAATTGAGCAGATAGCCCAAAACGCTTTGCCTTCGCCATGTGCAGCCCAAGATTCCATGAATTCATAGCAAACCAGTTCATTTCTCGTCTCCCTACCTCGCCTTTCCCAAAAAAGAAGTCAGATCCAATCATAGATACCCTCTCAAGAGCGCGGTTGATGTACTTTAGGATTTCTGAAGCATCGCCAGGGCCTTGAGTAAGTAATGTCACTAGAGTTCTGAAAACTACAACTTCATTGGTTGGCAGAGTTTTCCCAGAGGAGTAGAAGTTTAACAGATTAGATAAAGAAGCAACTGCGACAGGAAGAGACTGGCTAGCAATGGCTTCATGTGCCGCAAGAGAGAGGAAATCAGGAGTAAAGTCAAGGCACCTTGACATGGCCTCCACCTGACTTATTGCACTGGTATGGTCATTTTTTTGCAGGTAGATTTTAAACTGCAGAGTTGAGACCAGAGAAATTGTGTTGAGTGATATTAACACCATATAAAATAGATCATTGTACAAGTGTTGCAGTTCAGGGAGACAAGACTCACACCTTTAGGAAAACGCAAGCAATACTCGGTTCAAGCTGCATAATCAAATAAACAGCAAGATATTCAGATATGAATACCGTGCAAACATTTGATACAGTAACTTATAAGCAGGGTTGATCAATCTTGACCTTTTCAGCTTCATTGATGTATTCTTGAGCTTGGTCTAGTTGAGAGAGGCCTAGGTGACAGAGACACAATACTTTGAATCCTTTCGCTCTCAGTACTCGACTCTCTATGTTGTAAGGGACGTAGAGCATGGATTTTTCAAACAACACACTACTAGTCTGAAAATCCTTGGATCGAAAATGTTCAGCAGCACTGGGAAAAAAATTTGAGCAATAGAAACCCATGAAAATTTAAACAGACATAAAATAAATGCAGCAATCAAGTATTTTCCAAAGTTGCAAGTGCAATACAACCAAGCCTCATACTCTGAAATGTGAAATATCTAATCATACATGCATATTTGTTCCTAGAATCATGTCATTCATATTGTAAAAGGTGTCCACTTAAGACATTCATGTCAACATTACAAGACAAGGCGAGGATCCCTATCAAAGAAACAATGAAAAGAATAGCTACATGTTCTTCATTTGATTTCAGAAGCAACCCGTACAACTTCTGAAGTGTTCGCAGCAGTAAGATCTTAGAAACAAAATTTGCCCATTTCAGAATGTGATCAATTAGGAAATGAACATGTTAAGGAATTTTACCAGTTCCAGAGAAGAGAATGCATTGTTGTTCTCTCTTTAGACGCTTCTTCTCCAGCAAAAAGTGCAACCACCCTATCGTCAGACACCAGTTCAGCCACCACTTTAGCCCTTGTCCTTGAGCCCTCCCCACCACTTCCTCCGCCATCCCCAACCAGCCTATTTACTACTCTTAAAGCTGAGATAGCACTGACATGGCACCTTTCTAAAAGCCCCAAAAATAGTCCCTTAACAGTCTCAGCTCCAGCCACCCCAGCCGCCTGAAAATATGACTCGACTGCAGATACCCAAACCACCTCTGGAATTCCCTTATTCACCACCATGCCTTTTAACTCTTTCTCAGCTTCACCATACCTTGCCAACCCCAACCATGCCTTCATTGCTAAAACACTTAAACTAGGGTGCTGATCCCCACCACCATCCCTCAAAATTCTCACACACTTGAGCACATTCTCAAATTCATCCCTCTGCAAATGCGCAGCCGCCATGAATCTTAGCGTTTTGGTTCTCAGTTCCTTCAATGCTAAGGTCTCCTCTGCTTTCTTGACAATCCTTAATCCTTTTTCAGACAACTCGAATGCTTCATTCATCAATTTCAACGCTTCATTCACTCCAGAAACTTCATTTTTTGCCAAAATATCTTTTCCAAACATCAAATACTGAGATGCCAGTACCTTGTAATTTTCTGAACTTCGAGATAACGCCTTTTTTGACCGATTGAGTAACGTGATTGCCAAAGTCCTGTCAGGAATCTCCCAAGCAGTTCGAGAACGAGATAAATTGAGATTCAATAATAGCTTCCGCTCGTCATTATCTGCTTTTTCTGAATCGATTTCAACTTTCGACATGAGATCAGCCGCCTTTTCAAAGCAATTGTTCGCCAGATCGAACTTTCTGATATCATGCCAAACGAGACCAGTCTTGTAGAAGAAGGAGGCGCACTTGAAGGAAGGGGAGGGGATCCCGACGACGTTAACAGCAACGTAAAGGAGATCGGCCGAGAGCTGCCGGAGCTTCGGGAGCTCCTCCAACGTCTCCCTGCCGGCGGTGAGGGAGGCGTTGTGGAGATCGACACAAGCATTCCAGAGACGATAGCTGAGTTTCCAGATGTGTAGATTTACTGAGTTGGGGAACGGAGCGAGTTGACTCAGCTGAGACAGGTTTAATCGGAGGTCGGACGATAGAGATTCCGGTATTAAGGCAGTGGATGTTAAGAGTTCGAGCTGTTTAATTGATGATTCGAATTGAGAAAGTATGTGAGAGTGAGGTTCGGCATCTTGACTGTGGCCTGAGCGAAGCTCCGGCGGCGACGAGATCTCCGCGATTCTCATTTTTCGCGAGAGAATTTTCGGTTGCCAATTTTCTGAAATATTTTGGAGGGAATTGGAAATTTGAAAAATGAAATTTTCATTTGCCAAGAATATTTTATAGCTCCTCCCTCCGAGAAGACTTATTGCAGCGCCCGCCCCTACTCTTATCGGAAAATTAGTAATCAAGCCTCCAAAGCTTTTTATTTTTTATTTGAAGTGGTAGATCCAAAATTTACGTTCCAGAAAAAATCACCAGGTATATAGTGGCAATGTAGGGAGCGGTAGGTGAAATCACTGGGTATATAGAGGTAAAGAGAAGAACATTCTTTCAAAATCTTTAAATTTGTACTTCCTCCGTCCAAAAAATATTATCTAGTGTGAATTTTCACTTTTAATTTGAATTTATATTAAAATTTGAAATCCAAACTGGACAATAATTTTAGAATGGAAAGAATAGTCGCAAGACATTATAATTCGAATAGTTATGACCATCTTCGAAGACTAATCACTAACACAAGATCACCTCCTTTAGAAATAGTATTTGAGAATTCCATTCTCACACTCATTTGAACGATACTAGATTTTACCAAGTGATAGAATAGATCCGTCAAAGATGCTTTGGAGAATAACTGAAAAATAATCCACATAGAATCAAACAGAAGAATTCAATCAGCTTCAAACTAAGGAAAGAAAAGAACCACCTTGGGCAGTTGACCCTTCTGGAAGGCGGAAGCATACAACAAGATGAAAATTAAAGAAACAAAACAGAAAAAGAGCAAAAGACAACAAACAAGCATCACAGTAGCGCAGGCATACAAACCGAACTTAAGGGAAAAGTGCATATATTAGAGGATTAAAGTATTAGATTTTACAACAGATTAAAAATTAACAAGGATAATTTTTTTTTGGGGGAGGGATTTTTTAGTTTTTTTTCTTAAATATTAAATTTGCTCACATGGTACAATACAACAACAGGAGGGTTAACCCTAACAGTTAAAAGGATCATAATCAAGTTTCATCATTCCTACTGATTAGTGCAGGTAGGGAGTCGCCTGATACTGGTAACCGGTTCCGAAGAAGTTGCCATGACTATGTGGAATGCCGTAAGCAGGAGTACCCAAGATCGCCGGCATGTGATTGTCAGTCGGTGCAGGGAAACAGTAAGGTCTATCATAGATGTACTGTGGGTACCTATCAGTCATTCTAGCATAGAAGTTTTTGTCAGTGGCAGCACCGTTAGCAGCTCTTGGTCCATAACTTGCACTGTTAGCACGAGGCCTCTTGGATTGAGGTTTGGGAACCTCTGTCCCCCTTTTCTTCTCAGCCTTCACCTTCTCCAGCAGCAGAACCCTTTTCTGGAGTGGATCTAGAGGGTAGAGCTCCTCCAGCTTATGCTCCTCGACGCACTTAATCACAGCCTTAAGGGCAGTGAGCTCCTTTTCATTGACATCATACTGAAGGCAAAAAATATAGTTTACAGCAATCATTAGCTTTGCTGGCATGGGTGACTTGATCTTAAACTAACTGATTGAGACCAGACAAATGATGAAAATATAACACAAATCTATACTTCAGCGAAAATGCCATCAGCATGCGTGCATAACTTATGAATCATGCCTATATTATCAATGAGTTACCATACCCTAGAAAGAGCAATCAGAAACTCATGACAGCCATACAGCTTGTTCGACATCTTTATAAAAATAAACATCAACAGCAATGTGCTACTGTAGAATGTGACATAGAAAACAAACCTGCCCAGGAGATGTGCTCCCAGGTCTAGCAGGTGAAGACACTTTGCTAGCCTCAGCCAAGTATGAATTCAGCAATGCAACGGGTGAAAACTGCTCAGTCAGCTCAAATGCACTCGCTAGATTAACAGCATCAATATGTCTTCCGTTTCTGACTAAAACATCAATTACACCTGAAAGATCAAAACATATGAAAAACTAAATAAACAAAATACCAAATAAAATAATTATATATATATATAAAATTACATGTAAACAAATAAGATCCGTTCAAGCAAACCTGGCATCTTATCTGATAAACCAAGTGAACGGCACAGATCCGCTGTCTGACGGCGGCGAGAAACCATAGGAATCAGTTTGGACAGATTATCCTGGTCAAAGTCAGAATTGATACCAAAAGTAGCTAGAAGCTGTAAGAAAGCATGAGCCTCCAAGGAGTTCCCACTGCTGGCATCAACATCCAGTTCATCCAACTTCGGCTTCCACTCTTCAGCAATAACTCTTGCTCGTTCCTTAACATCTTCCGAGATTATAACAGGAATGAGATCCTCATCCAAATTTGCTAGTAAAATGCTGAGGCATTCCATCAACATGATACAGGTTCGACGAAGGCCCAGCAGGTTTGCATCCTTCTTGGCATCTGAAGTAGGCATTTCCCCGTTGTAGAAACCACTGAGTGAATCCAACACCAGAGAAGCAGGGTCATTTGCAGCCTTCAGAGCAACTGGAATTTCCTCCCTCATGACAGCAAGGTTTTTACGGTTATCTGATATAAACTTGTGCAGACCTTCAGTATCCATCTTTTGACACAGTGTAACAAGGTCTGGATACAACTTCACCACCACATTCTCGCCGTTAGAAGGCTTTGTCAACTCCTTTACAGCCTTCTCGGAAACCATGGCATCAGGTGGTTTGTCCTCCATAACTGATACTCCACCATGGTCCTCACCATCAATAACAACAGCTTCATCAGGAAACGAGTTCCTATGCTTCCCCAAAGCATAAGTAATAGCAGAAACTGCAGCATCTCTCTTCTCTTGGAGTCTCTCCAGAGAAGCTTGCTCCTTAGCCACAACGGCCTTCTCACGTCTCTCCAACATCTCTTTAGATTTGACAATTTTAGTTTCAAAATCCCTTTCTTGGTCCTCCAATTCAGTGAAACGCCGCTTCAAAGACTTCTCAAGACCATGGAAATGTTCTTCAAGTTGTTTCCACTTCCAGTTGAGGGTAATAGCACGATGACTTTCAAGCTCAGCAAAAGCTTTTTGCAGTTGCTGAATCTTGGAGCTCGTAGAGTCCATCAGTGAAGCAACTGATTGTGAATCTTCCATGGAAGGCAAGCCTACATGCACCAAAGAGTTACATCACTCGTTAACGAAAAGACGTCTGCATAACCAGATGATAAGCAAGTATACATATAGCAACAAATATAACATTCATTAATAGGTTTAATTTTATGAGAGACTTACATCATCACCAACATTGAAATAACAACAACAACAACAACAAGCTTTATCTCACTGTACCATCACCAACATGAACAGCCAATAAATGAACTTCAACTACCATACAGAGTCAGTAAGAGTATAATTAATCTAGAGGGTGAAAATAATTTCAGTATCACCATAAAGGCTTCTTACTATATAAAGACCAGCTCAACAACAAATTTCTTCACAGATATTAAACTAACGGCACAGTCAAAGAAATGGATCCAACAATTATTAACATATTAACAAAATCTCCTTACTGAAATACCCTGTGTGAGTTTTGTGCTCTGGTAAAGTTAAGACACATCAGTGTTCCTTAATGACGAAATGAATAAATTAGAACATAATCAGCCATTTTCCCACATTAACTAACCCTAAGAGGACAAACGCGTAGTATTACTAAACAAAGTATAATTAAACAGCAATTAACGCTAATTAATCCCTCAACTTAATTGCAAATACTTAACCACTGGAAACCAACACCATTTTTCAGCCGACAGATTTAAATCACCAAAACCAGCAACTAAATACGCTAAGGTTACTAGAAAACAGAGACGGACACTTGGATCAGGTAAAAAAAATAAAGAAAAAAAAATAACAACATGATTAATCCCATAAACCAACCAAAAGACACAAAGCTCAGCTAAGAAAAAAAGAACGACAGTCTACAGCAGTAAATCTTGAAGAAAACGGAACAGAATAGCACAGCTTGAAAATTCAAAAATTAGAGCCGCCTTGATCTGAGAAAATAAAAAACGACAAAAAAAGGAGAGAGAAATGGAAGTGAGCTTACCAGATCGTGAGACTGACAAATGGAAAGAAGTGATTGGGAGGAGGAAAAATGGAGACGAAGAAGATCAGACCATTTTGAAAACAGGAGACTTTGGAGGTGTGATTGGTTTGTGTGTTTTGCAGTTAAAATTCCTACTGAGTGAGCGAATCCCTAGTTTTTAGGTTTAATTTTGGATAGGGAGAGAGAGAGAGAGAGAGAAGAGAGAAAGAGACGACCTATCAGAATAATTTCACAGCCGTAGAGAGAGAAAGAGAAGAGGAAAGAGGAAAGTAGCAGAATGGAATGTACAGTCGTATTTATGACTTCAGCCCTTACCCGACACACACCACAATTCCTCTGACACGCACACCTCTGTTCTTTTTCTTCTGAGCACACCATTTCCTTTTGCTATTGCCAGTACCCCAGGACTTTTATTTATTTTATTACGAATTACAGTATTCCTTTTTTAAAAAAACATAAAAATAAATAAAATAAAAATAATAAATAATTAGTGTTGTCATTTATGCGAAACGTTGCACTTCTATTTTTTTTTGTTGTACAATGAAATGATTCGATAATTAACGATATACGTTTATAATTTTTATAAGAAATCACGAGTTCGAATTTCACCAGTTATAAAAAATAGCTTGTCTCGCTCTTATTTTTTAAAACTGGTGTTCGATTTTAAAACATCAAACGTTTCTTCATGAAATTACAACTGCTTAGTGAGATCCATTCAGATCGTCTAGGCACTTGAATAGGAATCTCTCAGCTCGGGATTCAGAGTCAAAACTCTCATAAGCAATGAATTTGAATACAGATAAGAAAAGTGTGTTTGAGATAAGAAGTAGACGTACTATATAATAGTTTTAAACTTTTGAATTTGAATACAGATTGCAGAAATAGAAAGGTTGTTTGACATATTGATTGACTCTTATGGACAGCTAGGAAACAAACAGAGTTGAGAATGAGTCATGAGTGTCAATATTTGTTGCTACATTAATTTAAGAACACTTATTTATTTTATCAGGAAAGACATCACAATTATCATTTTCTTTCTCTTTTTTTTTGTTGGTTAACAAAGACATCACAATCCACATGTACTACTTGACAATTTTTATTTTTTATTTTTCTGAATAAGGGTAAAGAAAAAAAAAAGAATAAAGAAAAAAAAAAGATTGAAAAAAGAAAAAGAACAGTACTCAGTCTCAGGTGATAGCTAATAAACCATTCTCTGGAAACAGTACAGTGGCGACCTTATTTTGTATCCTCAGGCCCGTAAGCTAACGCGTAAGCCCAATCTTTTAAAAGTGTGTCTTTGGAAAGATCATTTGAATTTACATCAAAATCCAGATCTTAAATTGGCCCAAAACAAATATTATTCAACTTGAGTTTTTGGTATTTAGCTTTTAAAGAGAGAACCATATTTTGGCAAAATTTGGTTTCTCCTGCTCGGAAAAAACCATATTTTGTCAACACCTCCATCTAGCATAAAAAAAAAATTAGAGAACCATAGGCCTTTGTCATCCCTTAGCTACTGGAATGTTTTTGTAAATATTAACCCTCGAGGCTTCCTTCGTATATAAAATAAAATAAAATAAGCTTTTAAAGAGAGAGAGGGAGAGAGACCATGATGTTCTTTTGTGAACAAATTTCAAAAAAAGAAAAAAAAAATTGAGGAGGACGGAGGATGATAGTAATAAATTTGTCTCAAGTCATCAATGTTTTTTCTGTCTCGAAATTATTATTTAATTTTTTTTACTTTCAGTTTAAATTATAAAGAAACAGAAAATCCAAACTAAATAATCATTTTAAGACGGAGAGAGTGTGATTTTATAACTTAGGTTTTGTTTGCTCGTGAGAGTACGATGGGGATAAATAAAATAAATAAATAAAAACAACCACCTAGAGGTCCTAAAAACATCCACCTAAAGGTCCTAAACTACAAGGCATTTAGGGCTTGTTTGGCCAACATTTTGTTTTTTGTTTTTGTTTTAGTTTTTTATTTGATTTTGAGATGTGATTTAAAATGTGTTTTGAGAGAAAATTTAAAAAATTATTTGGGTAATATTTTAAATAAAATAATAATATTTTTGACCACCATCGGACCATCTCAACCACTGCCCGGTCGCCGGCCGGAGGCATTTGGTAGCTTGGCGGCAGACGATGGCGGCGAAGGTGATCCGGTGGTGATGTAAAAATAATGTTTGACATAAATTTTAAAAAGTAAATTAAAAAATTGTTTGGATAATATTAGATTTTTGTATTTGAGATGTGTTTTAAAAAGTAAAATGAAACAAAATGGCAAAATGGGTGTCAAGACCTAATAATCTCTTACAAATTACAACATCAGTTGGAGAACATCTTAACAGTAGATTAGTTCCTTTGATCCTTTGAAAGAAAATATGCTCATTCTACTCAACCCCGTAGGTAGTTCAACTCAACAATCTATGAAATTAGATGTTGTAGAGATAATTTCTCATCAAACCTCAAGTTTCCTTACACAATTTTCAATTTACACGTGACAAGAATTTCCAATTTTTATTAAAATCATAATAATGTACCTACTATCTACTAATTTATGAAACACAAACTTGAATTTTTAGTGAATAGCCGCTAGTGAGAATAATTTATAATACTACTTCCGTCCTAAAAAAATTATCTACTATAAATTCGAAAAATTATATTAAAAATAATATGAATATGAATATTTAATGTAGACAATTTTTTTTTCAGAACAAAGGGAATATCTATATCTATATACTATACTAAGGCAAAAATCAGAGAGAGAAATCTAAAGTTAAGGAGCACATGCCACATAGGATTTTATCCTATGTGGCATTTTCTTAATTTTCTAGATATAAAAATGCACAAAACGAAACAATAAAAACCAAAAAAAACGAAACTGAAAAAAATCCAAACCCTATGTTGATTTCTCCAAATCCCTGCAAATTCAATGGACGGATCTCTTCCTCTTAAAAAAAAAACGCAACTGAAAATGAATTTTATATTAATAATTTATTAAAATAATTAAAAAAGTTAGGCCAGCCTGAAACTTCTATAATTTAGTTTCAAATATGGAATTGAGTTAAAATACTATGGTTATGGGTTGATGTAGCGGGACTAAAAAATCTAACTTTAATTCAAAAAAAAAAAATGAGCAGGATAGATTTGACATTTGCGAAAGTGTCTAGAAAGATATTAATGAAGAAAAAAATAGGTAAATGATATTCTTTAAGCGTAAAAAAACAGTCTCACCCTCACATTTTAAATAAAATATTTTTGTCAATGGATAAGTTAATTAAAGATAAATTATTAGATAGGTAATGAGAAATAACTAAATCAAACGAACAAATGAGGCTAAAAAATAAAAAAAATGAAGGAAAGTGAGAATGCAGTATATTTTAAAAAAATAATAATAAAATAAAAACATTGAAATCAAAAGTCACACCGAAACAAGGAATAAAGGTCCTGATATTCAATTTTTTAAATTTTTCTTTAAAAAATTGGATGGCCTCTACAACAAGTTAGAGTTGTTGTTTCTGTAGTAACCATTCCTTATCATAAACCTTTTCCAAAAAAAAAAATTCCTTATCATAATTTCTTAATCACCCTAGCCGACCTTTCCACCCCAGACTACCAATGTAGTCTACCAAGAAATATTGCAAGATATATAATTATTTAATTCAAAGTTTATTTATTTTTTTAATTTCTTAACAATCTTTTTTGCGTTAAATAAATTACCAGTGTATTCGTTTGGTAAAGTATTGTCGATGTTTGTGTTTTATATTTTTTAATAAATTCATTATATATTTTATAAAAATACAAAAATTTATTCAAATATTAATATTTTTTTGATTTATATGTGTAGTAATGTCTATTTATATGTGCTCCCTGTCCATCGGACGGGTCTAACACCTAGTTAAAATAATTATAAATTGCAGAAACAAAACCAAAAGCCCCTAAAGGCAAGAAAACTAGAAAAGTGGAAGGTTATCACGACTTGAAAGTCAAAGTCTTCCACAATAAGGTTTAGCCGTTTAGGCGTCTATTTTGCGTCCGAATTTTGGGCGTATGGAAGTTCCACGTGTCACGTCTTCGTGGCTTTCAATTATTGGTTGCTGGCATAGTCAAAATGATGAATACATACAAACCGCTTTTTTCACATAGCAGAATTAATTAATAAGCTGATTTCAGTTCACACTTCACAGTTCACACACACGTCCATATTTGGTACCAGCGTCGCAAGAGGAAATGAATTCTTCCCTATTAATGAATTATTCTGGAACGCAATGTCCATTTTGAGATGGACGTAATTAAACCATTTTTGTGTTACCGCTTACCGCAACAATATTCCCACACAGATATTTCTGCAAGAGTTATCGAAACATTAATTTTGAGTAATTTTTAAACCATTCCCAGTCAAAGTCACGAATCTAGATGAGTCAAACAGATTTCTTGGCAGATGCCACATGAGGAATAGAGGAGTAAATTTATTTAGGTTAGCACTTAGCAGTGGCTTCATTTAATGAACAACTGAACCCTCATGGTCATGGACGACCGAGAATGAGATCATGGCTAAAATATTATCACAAAGGTAAAAAATTTTCCTAGATTACAATACATAAATTCTTTGTCTTTCAGATGAACAAAAATAAAACAGAATTCAAAGAGTTTATAGGAAAAATCATACTAGTAAATTCATAAATGTGGTAAGATTTTAAATGAATAATCATACTATTCATCTGCAAAAGCGAACGTTTTCTATTTCATAGAAGCGTTTAAGTTTATCAGAGCATACCGTTAGAGCGTTTTAGTTTTCCAGAGTAGACTATGAGGACGTGTCTGGTTAGTCGAGGAAAAAAATCGAGCGAGTTTTCTGGCTTTTTCTCAAACGTTGGGGGAGGTAACTGCAATTCATTTTACCTTTGTCGTCATTAGTTGACTAGAAGAAACGAATGACACTAATGAATGAACTTAACAAATGAACAAAGGAAGGTGGGGGCTGGGGGATAGTATGAAAAGAGGAATTATGTATGTAGCCATTCGTCATATTCCCCATTAGTCCGGTCATCCTACACGAAAAACTCTTCCCCAATTTTTCTTCTTTGTTGTTGTTGTTTTTTTTTTTTTCCATTTTCACGCACTTGGAAGCGGCAAAAAGTCAAGCACTAAATTCACCTTTCTGTTAATCAATCTTCCCCTTTGATTTTCCTTGCAAGTAGTAGTCTCAGTCGTCGCTGGGACCTCACTCTGGTGACTCTTCTACTATAATAGAGCTTTTGGTTTTTGTTAGAAAATTTTAACGTATCGTAAGCATTGCTCCTTTGACCGGAAGAAGTGAAGAACCATCAAAGTTCAAACCAAACTGTACACATCTTTACTCCCCCTTTTTTTCCTTCTAATTCCTCATCTTTGTAGTTTATTCTATGTGTTCTCCTGATTTGTGAAGACCCTTTTTGCTCTGGATTAAGGAATTTGATCTAATCTGTAAGCATGTTCAGTCGCTTGGGTTTTATTTATCTATTTATATTTTGAAATGATTATTGCTTGTTCTTGGGTTTGCTTGGTTTGACTGGAGTATTTCTGTAGCTGTTTTGGGTTGGTGTGGAATCATGTTGTGATGATCAGTTTGAGGTTTCAAGGTTTTGTTTGAACAGAGATGCTTTTTTGTTGCTAATTTCAAGAGCCCTTTTTGTATGGATCCTTAAATCTGCTAATTTCTTAGCTCCTTGATCGTATGTAATCCGATTTTGTCTGCAGATGTTATTTCTTTTTCTTTTCAATTTTCATTTACTTGTGAACTGTGCTGGCTACGAAGTAGAAGATTTGCTCCTTAAATTTTGGTGCCTAGTGATTTTCTAGGTTCCAGGCTTAGTGTTTCTGTGTAGATGGTTGAGGAGTCGTTCGGCTGGAAGTTTTTCAGTGCAGAAAGTCAGTTTATTTTGATGAATTAAACGAAACTGGAGCTTTTCTTTAACTAAAATTGGGGTATGGGTTTCAAGGAAAATGGTTTTGACTTGCATGTAAGGGTGGGAGCATCCTTTTTTGACTTTCTTTGGTTATTAGGGGTTTTAAGGATTTTAAACCTTCTGTCTTCCTATTTTTGTTTTAATTTTACCCAATGCATTGTTCTTCTCCTTGTTAGAGCTAGTTCCGGACCGACAAAACTTGATGTTATCGCAATGTTTCAAACAAAATTGTGCTCTGGATTTTCTGTTCTGTTTTTGTACTTGAGAGATAGCAGATGATGCAGCCTTTTTATTAAGAAGTTCTAGTGCCGGGCTTATCAATTTGACTTTGACATTCCTAGTGTAGTTTCTGACTTTCCTCCTAGCGTAATCAATTTGGATGTTATGCCAATGCTGAATTTGTTTCTTTTAACTAGGATTTGGTTCAGGGAGGTCTATGAAGATTGAAGCTTGCAGTTTGGCATATAGGACAATTGCCTGTGCTAATCATCATTTTACATAGTATTTATCCTTGATCAGCAAGTGTTTTGCTGGACTAGAATGTCACTTCACCGTCAAGCTCTCGTTGCTCATTTTGGTTTCTTTGTATGGTGGCTGGTGAATACTGTGTTCAGCAATGGGATTCAGGCTGATGTCGACTGCCTCAAATCTCTAAAAGCCTCCTTAGAAGATCCCCTCAATATTTTATCATCTTCCTGGAAATTTGAAAACACAACTGAGGGTTTTATCTGTGACTTCTCTGGAATTGAGTGCTGGCACCCAGGCGAGAATAAGGTATTGAATATTCGTCTGGCAGACATGGGGCTCAAGGGAGAATTTCCACGTGGTCTTAACATGTGCTCATCTTTGACTACTCTGGATCTTTCCAGCAACAACATCAATGGAAATATACCATCTGATATCTCAAAACTGATTAAGAATGTGGTGAATCTTGATCTTTCCTCTAACCATCTCACAGGACAAATTCCCGTGGATCTTGTGAATTGCTCATTCCTGAACTTTATCAAACTTGGCAACAACCAATTGACGGGGCCAATTCCTCCAGAGTTCGGCCTTCTAGACCGAATCAAGGAATTTAGTGTCAAGAACAACCAGTTGATGGGACAAGTACCTATGTTTAGAAATGGTACTACAACAGACTATTCAAACAATCCCGGGCTATGTGGGATTCCCAACAAACCTTGTCAGGCTCCTGCAAAGAAAGCAGTTACAGGAATTATCATTGGGGCAGCTGTGGGTGGGGTAACGTTTGCTGTGTTACTGGTTTTGGGATTGTTATTCTTTATGCGTAGGACATATAGAAAGAAGAAGGAAGAGGATCCTGATGAGAATAAATGGGCAAGGAGTATTAAGGGTGCCAATGGGATAAAGGTATGCTTTTACATAACTGATAGAGTGCAATCAATTGATTCCTCTTTTCCCTGTTTAATCATGCCTGTTATCGTGATTTCTTTTTTCTTTTCCTGGAAAAGTAAGACAGCTCATTGTCATTGAAACTGTTATTATGCTGAAGTTTTGCACGTTGCCATACAAGTGTCCTCAATTCCTGTATTACCAATATGTAATTGTAGCACTATTTATGAGGTGGTATATGACCTTTTTTTCTGCCCTCTGTTAATCTGAAGTTATGGTGCTTATATTGAACCAATATTTTGCAGCTTTCAATGTTTGAGAAATCAGCTTCAAAAATGAGATTGAGTGACCTTATGAAGGCTACCAACAATTTCAGCAAAAGCAATATTATTGGGTCTGGGAGAACGGGGACTATGTACAAGGCTTTACTCGAGGATGGAACTTCACTGATGGTGAAAAGGTTACAAGATACCCAACATTCTGAGAAACAGTTTGCTTCTGAGATGGCTACTTTGGGGAACATAAGGAACCGTAACCTGGTTCCCCTTTTGGGCTTTTGTGTGACTAAAAGAGAGAGGCTTCTAGTCTACAAGTATATGCCAAATGGCACTCTGCATGATAGGCTGCATTTCCCAGGTGAAGGTGAGAAAACACTGGATTGGCCTTCAAGACTCAAAATTGGAATTGGCTCGGCTGAAGGATTTGCATGGCTCCATCACAATTGCAATCCACGAATTCTTCATCGAAATATAAGCTCCAAATGCATTTTGTTAGATGCTGATTTTGAACCCAAAATATCTGATTTTGGACTTGCTCGTCTCATGAATCCAATTGACACCCATTTGAGTACTTTTGTGAATGGCGAATTTGGGGATTTGGGTTATGTAGCACCCGAATATTCTAGAACTCTAGTGGCAACTCCAAAGGGGGATGTTTACAGTTTTGGTGTAGTTCTTCTTGAGCTAGTTACTGGTGAGACGCCTACAAATGTGGCAAAAGCACCTGAATACTTTAGGGGAAATCTGGTCGAATGGGTTTCCAACCTGTCGAGTAACTCCACACTTAATGATGCAATTGACGGATCTTTGATTGGAAAGGGCTATGATTCGGAACTTTTCCAGTTCCTAAAAGTTGCTTGCAGCTGCGTGCTGCCGGCTCCTAAAGAAAGGCCTACAATGTTTGAGGTCTATCAGCTTCTCAGAGCTATTGGAGAGCGTTACAACTTCACTACATATGATGACATTTTGGTGCCTTCAGAAAGTGGAGATACAAATCCCCTTTACGAGGTAATCGTTGCCCAGGAAGGAATAGAAATGTATGGAAAGGTATGAGTATGTAGGATAGAATAATTAGCCTTGTAATGAATGCATATGTAAGTAACAGATGATTTTGATTTGAAAATGGTTGTCAATATCTATGTGAGTGTTTCCATTAGCTATGCTTAGTTTTTCACCATCATTTGGAGTCACTTTAGGTCTAGTTTTTGTCGAAATTCAGGCAGAAGATAAAATCTTTTGATACCTTATACTCCATCTTGCTGACTAAGACCTCGTGATCCGTGAGGGTAAGTAACAGATATCCTGATAGGGAGAACACATAATTCTTTGAATGTAATTACAAACATTGATGACAGCTTTGTCAATTGACTGCAGTTCATTTTTGCTTCTCGTATAGTGTATCTCCGGGTCTAATGTGCTAATTAGGAATTCGTCAATGTTCTAATGTGCTAAAATTTCTCATTTGTACGCCTTTTCTTTGATCTCCCCTTTGGCTTTTCTGCTCCGTGTTCCATGATTTCCTTCGAGCATGAAATCTTTCTCATCTTTACGAGTCCTTACTCCAACACCACAAGCATCCTGAATATACTTGGCAGTGGTGGGCTGATCCGACCTTGGGAACTCCTACCTCTTGAACCCAACCCAGAATGAGTAACAAAACAACCAATCGTTTCATGGGCTGAACCCACAAGTTGCGGACACCAAGATACAACCCGGCCTTCTTCATCCAACGTTTGTGTTTCATCAATGAAAGTGTTTTGGAAGCTTTTCTTTTTCATCCGCATTACCCAGAGAAACTTCAACTTGGTGTCTTTCAAGCTAAAGCCATATTGTTCCATTTGTTGCTCGTTAATTTCTGCCAAGCTCCAGAATGTACACGCGCTGGACTCTGGCTTAGTGAGATTGATCCCGTAAGCTGTCGTCCTATCCAAGTACATGGATGGAACTGTTGGACCCACAGTTGGAACTCGCCATAGATTACCCATCCATTTCAATGACTGGTTGTAAACACAACCAAGAAGATAAATTAGCAGAAGAAGATTCTGTGTAATACTAAATGTCAAGTGTCAAACTGTAAGATGCAGGTTTTTGTAATCTGTTCGCACATTATCATCCCATTAGTCCACCCCACCACTCTCCCATCCCAGAGGTAAATTAGTATGAGTGAGTGCAAAATATTCCATTGAAACAACTCACATCTTCATTCAATTCGCCTAAATTGCGGAAAGTAGTATTTGCATAGCCAATCCCCGAAATGTTTGGCTACATCAAGAGCCCACGTCATGAAGAAGCGTAAATCACCACATCAACAGGTTGACCATTGTCATCAAGCTTCTTGAGGATCGAACAAGCCAGAAACCTTTCCAAATGAACTTCAGGGATTCCCGCGGTTAACTAGCCATGCGCCTTCATTGCCTTCATCCAAAATGGCCTCGAAATTGATTGAAGTTCTGGAATCTGCATGCATTAATATGGAGACGAAAACAATGTTTACAAATGTGGCCTTCACCCTTTTGAAGCTAGCCGCTTCCAGAACTAAAGCCATGGGTTTTTATGTGGCCTTGGGCGGGAAATGGCAGCCATAGAGAGCACGAACCATTTTGACATTACTGAATGCCATGATGACCAAGCCAGCACCTATGCATTTGCTTTTTTCTCCTTTTGATTCTACTAGGATTTTAAAGAGGGCACAGTGCTTAAAGTTAGCAAACTATGATTAATTAAGACATAGGATTACTTAATGCTAATAAATGCATTCCTGAATCGGTTCAGTTAAATGGTGTAATCATATGTGATTTGGCGATGGTAAGATGCCCATATGCCATCAACCAGGGGACCCTCTTCGGTCCCCTGCTGCTTCACCTGTCTAATTGCAGCAAGTTCGTCCCCACGTACTGTTATCAGTCACTGTAAAGATGGAAAAGGAGAATTGAATTCAGAATGCCTTCGTACATTTTGATACTTAATAATCAGTAAAGAACAAACGACACGGAAGAATGATATTGAAACTTCTTGCCTTACACGGGGATACAATATATGTTTGGCTTTTATTGTTGATTTGTTTCTGGTACATAAGCTGGAGGCCTAAGTTTAAATCATATACTCCTTACTTCTGCTCCTTATTATAAAACCCTTTGATTTCTTCTAAAATTTTTTTTATAGTGTTTTTCTAATAGAAATGAAACCTTGGAAATGCTTGTTTATTATTGGAAGAACACAATAAATGTGAAAAATACATTTTCAATGTTTTATTTTCAATTAAAAGAAATTAAAATATCTTATAATAAAAAGCGGAGGGAATTAAAGTAAATGTCACCCTCACTCACTCATATTTCGTTGCGGCGGGGGTTACAGTAAGTTTAGTTAGATGATTTGCCATTAGAATCTTTCTATTACCTTGTAACACTTCTATATATGGAAGCTTTTATTTATGGAATTGTTTTATCAAAAATGTTTTTTTTTTAAAAAAAAAATGTTGATGAAAACTGAGAAGAAAATGCGAAATTTCTCAAAACAAAGGAACAAACAAATTGCAACGACATGTAATTCTTAAATAATAATATTTAAATAATAATATGCATTTTGATTCCGTGGTACATGATTTTTTAGACTCTCACTTTAAGACTGATGAGAAAATTCGGACCACTAATGACTACTTTGGCATGCTAGCAACCATCAATTTCATCGTTGCAGACTTGGAAGTTTATTCTATCTGAGTTCTGACCAAATCTAACTAGCTAAGTCGGCTAAAAAGTCATCAATGTTCTTGTCTGAACTCCCACCTTCATCAATAGCTTCCTTAGCTAAATTCTTCCATTTGGCAGCATTTTCTTTGATCAGTTTCCCTTTCTCTGATCCCTCCTCCATAATTTCCTCCAAGCATGAAACCAGACTTTCCTTCCTCACTATCCCTTGCTCGTCTTTCTTAGTCCTTATTCCAACTCCCCAAACATCCTCAATCAACTTCGCATTGGTGGGCTGATCTGTCCACACCGGCGCTGCCACCATCGGAACTCCTAAACACAGTGCCTCCAGAACCGAATTGAACCCACAGTGAGTCACAAAACAGCCCAAGGATTCATGGGCTAATACCTCAAGTTGTGGACTCCATGTCACAACCAGGCCTTGATCCGACGTCTCCTCTGTGAATGTTTTAGGAAGCTTTTCCTTTTCAAATGCCCTCACAACCCATAAGAATTTGAACCCGCTTTGTTTCAATGCCGAAGCTATTTCTTCAATTTGTACCTCGTTGATCTGTGACCAGCTACCAAAGGAAACATAAACAACCGAACCAGTTTCTTGTCTGTTTAACCAGTTCATACATAAGCTGGATTCTGGCTTGCTGAGATGGATTCCGTAACCTGTGTCATCTGCTAATCGCTTATCCAAGTACATGGACGGAACTGTCGGGCCGACAGTTCGAACTCGCCGCCAGAGTTTCCCCATCCAATTCAGCAACTGTTGGTGAAATTAATCACAGACGATCAATAAAAGTAGATGAAAATTCACAATGTAGTAGTACTCATTTCCCAAGTAAAATTCAGGTTATCTTATAATTATTTAATAGATTATTAAGCGATGCATGATACATTTAAACTAATTCCAGTCGAATAATGTCTCCCGACTTCCAACATTGTTTTTTTTTATTCACAAAACTCAAACCCGAAGCATGATAGTACCAAGCTCCTAGTCCATTAAAGTCAGTTTTTTACTTCTTAGAAGAAATGTTCCATCCAATTAGTCCACCTCCCATTTCATAAGCCAAATAGTAAAAAGATGTGCTGAGAAAAGCAAAAAGGGAGAAAAAAAAAATCCAATTAAATTTCAAACTACTTACATTTTCCTCCAATTTGTCGAAAATATTGAGAAAGACCCAGTCGGTTTGATCAACGTTGCAGAATTGATTCACAAGCAAGTCGCGGAAAGCGGGATTATCTTCCGGCCGGTACACGAAAGACGGAGTTTCCTCAGGTTGAAGAACCGGCAACTCAGGGAGCGAAACAGGGGAACCCGACAGAGGAACCGGAAGAAGGCCGTTGTAGACATGGTAATAAACGCTGTTTACAGCACAAGTTTGAGTGAAGAACGCAGCAGCCACAATCCCGAATTCTTTCGCAACATCAAGAGCCCAAGTCAAGAAGGAATCATAAATCACAACATCAATAACTTGGCCATTGTCCTGGAGCTTCTTGATGAGCTCAGACAAGGTTTTGGAACCCACGGTTCGCAAGTTGTCGAGGTAAATCTCGGCGCTTTCTGCTGATAGCCAACCCCCTTCATCGTACCCATCTGAAATGGTTTCGAAATTGATGGAGCTTTTGGGGTCCGCATGCATGGATTTGGAGAGAAAAACAGAGTTAACAAATGTGGCTTTCGCCCCTTTAGAAACAAGACGCTTGCAGAATTGGAGCAATGGGTTTATGTGGCCTTGAGAAGGATAAGGCAGAACTAGAGCATGAACTACTTTGGTGTTGGAGGCCATGAAATTGAATTGATTAACAATTCTTCTTTATTTTTCCCGCCCTTTTTCCTAGTTTTGACACTCTTGAGTTACTTGAACCTACGAGGATGTTCAAAAGGGGAACAATAATGATTCACAAATTCAGCAGAACACACCGAATGAGATCTGATATTTATGGCTACCATTTGGTACTATGTACTGGCTAATAGTAATAATGGTCCCAATAATTGAATTGTAGGATGACAAATTTCATTTGTATTCGTAAATCAACGGAATTCCAATTAATGGAATAACAACTCCTGTCCCCTCCTATTTATGATGGAAACTAAAGAGTGCTTTTCAAACAGCGTACAATGAAATAAACCTAACGTAAAACTCTTGAAACTAAACTAACGAGGAAAAGACATATTGGTACTGTGTTTTTTGAGACCATTCTTTTTCACTACTATTATTAATCATATTGTTACTGTGTTGTTGAGCCCTATTCCCTATATACATTCATTAAACTGTTAGATAGATAAGCTTAGTATTTTAATATTGGCAGTAGTAGTAGAGTTGAGTTTTGGTTACTAATTTAGCATGTGTTTATCCGTTTAGCCGGTTGGTGCCAGATAGAGGACGTAGTCATTTCAGAATTCTCTGATGCCTATATGTGGCCGTTGAAGTTTTGCAGTTGGAGTTTTCCTGCAGTTCTTTTGCGTGTTTGGTATATTTATATGGAAAAGGAAAATCTGACGGGGGCGGGCGGGGGGTCATCTCACTCCTGCTCCACATGCTCTTGTTTATATCAGGCGTCTCAAATGTATCACTTTCAAAATCCCAAATTTCTTCCTTAAATTTCATGCAACTACATTAACACACTTTCCATCATTGATTAATTTGTGCCTCGATTTGTTGTGACGCTTTTAGTGTCATTCTTGAAATATGCTCCTGATTTTTTTTTTTATAGTACTTAATAGAAACACAGTAATTATAAGATAGTAGGCAGCATGCACGAAATATTTTTTTTCCCATTTGACATTTCTTTGTAATCCGCAAATTTAGACTCGCCATGTCATATTATGGTACAAGTGGATTACCATTTTACTATTTTAAAACAGATAACGTATTATCTAAAGTAATAATTGAAAGATGGTAGAAGACAAATTAACGTTGAAGGGTATTCACTAAGCGGAATTAATCATTGTTGTTGTTGATGCAGATTTGTAATACTAATACCTTCTCACTATATTTAGGCTCCATTTAATAAGTGTTTTGAAAATTTGTTTTAAAAAGTCTGTTTAAACCAAAACTTATAAAAGTACTTTTTGAAAAATAATACATTTGTACAAGAATTTTTCAAAACCCTTTTAGCAATTAAAAATATTAAAAAGTCTTTGGACTAGGTCTTTTTCAAAATTAATTTTTCTTCAAAATAATTTGTGAACTTTTTTTTTTAAAAAAAATTCATTCTTACACAAATTGTCATTTTCATTTTCTTTCCTAAATTTTTGTTTTCTTATTTGCAATTGTCTTGTTCCAAAAATTTCTTTTCCACACTTTATCTTCCAACATAAATCAAAATTAGAGTATAATTTTAAAATCATTATGACTAAATTAAAGCATAATATTAAAACCATTCTAACTTATCGAATGCATAATAAGTTTGGAATATTGTTGTCGAGAGATTTTTAAAAGTCCAACTCTCAAAAGAAATAACAAATAGTTCATAAGACTTGGAATAAATACATAACATTTTAAATTCCACACATTCAGCACATACGGATTCCACAATATTTAAAACTCTAACGTGCATTCCAGATTTGTGTTGCTATGGTCATTCGCCGGTTATTCCATTGGATTATGGCGGGATTAAACATATCAACTTCTTCTACTTCACTTTGAAAATTGCCTCCACTTCCAGGTTCCTCGTCCACGATTAAATCTTGGACAAGCCCCTAGTATATATATACATCATATATTACAAACAGGACAAGCCTCAAAGAAACAGGTATCTAGTGCCTGAAGTATTTACTCCTCTCAAATGACTAACAGGTCAGCTCAGCAACCTGAAGTCCTTTGTTCCACAGCTTAGATATCTGGAAACTGTATGTTTTCAGGCATTCATTAGTAACAGAAGAAAAAGTTGAGAAAAATATACACCATAACATCGCAGAATGATTAGGCAAGCATAACCTGAAAATATAAAATGGAATACTCTCTGCATTCTCAAAGAGCTTAAGTGGCCTTCAGGTATTCCACAATTTCAGCGCTTTCAAACATCTGTACTCCAGTATTTGGATCTTCCGGGTATGGAACCTGCAAAGATTTGCACTAAAAACAATCATGTTTCTGTAAAATAAGATAGGACAGAGTTGCGTCTGAATCCATAAGAAGCTAGGACCTGAAAATGTCCAGCTTTCTCGTACAGTATCTGCCTTTTTGGGCTCCCACGGGCACAACTGCAAAGTAACAGCAACAAATGACTTCCCAGGGCATCTACTAACTTCAGCACAATCAAAAGTAACGATTGAAATGTAGAGTAGAGAACAATTCAGTTGTTAAAACTGGTTAAGATAATGTCAATGGTAAATAGAACAATTTGATGCACAATCACAGAGTACTGCTGAGATCAAACAAGCTAACGCAGAAGTTAAAAAAACACACAGCATATTTCAGTGAATATGGGTTGATTGGATGCTACCTCATGAATTTATATTCATGAAGAGTAAGCATCAACAAAGGACCAACTCTGAACACAATGACCCAAAAATCAGGTATTTAGCTTAGTAGTAAGGTGTAGACTGACAAAGCCTTAAACTTGAAGGCCTTTGCCCAACACCACATATCAAAGTACAATTGCCATTATTTGAACACCGAAATCAACTAAAAGCATTTTACGAATAACATGGCCTAATACTCGATGAACTAGGTGATCAGTCAAAGTATTCTAACAGGTTGATAGTTAAGGTACTCTTGTCCAGCAGAATGTCAGTTATATGTTTTAAGCTAATCATATTCAGCAAGTAGACATTTTACCAACAGAAGCATCAAACTTCCCGGAAGAAGAAATATGATAACTGTCAATTTTATCCATCCAAAGAACAAAAATCCTAAGCTGCAGAGACCCGAAAAATTTCAGAAGGAAATAAGCAAAGTAGATTCTAGGATAGTTGCATAATCATGATGTTTTATACGGATACAGGATATCACATTTTTGTGTTACCTGCGAAGTATGTGAGGAAGCTCTAGCTCCACCAGTGTTTCCCTCACAACTTTACAACATGGAGAAGGCTGCAATGAAGAGTGATAAATTAATGTTTTATTCCTAGTCATTAGAATTAGATGTGAAAGCGTACACCCAACTCCATAAGTGTTAATTGCAAAATTTATTCTCTATGAGCAGTGTTGTACTACCAAAGCAGTGTTGATTTACCTCCATAAGTGTTAAGCGGACTGTAATGTTACTCTAACATAGGCTGGAAAGGATTCAATTGGACTAAAGTTGCTAATTGGCCCGTCAATTGCTTAAGTATTTGGATATTGAGCTAGAAGTACTTGAGAATTGCCTACGGACTGAATACTTTAGGTCTCAACTTTCTAGAATTACAAATCTCACTCATTTAGGCTTTATGACATTAACCGCTGTTGAGTCCAAGACCAGATCCCAGGTCCTCTAACATTTGAAGCATAATTAGGCAAAAAAAAAAAACATTTAAAGCACACAAAATTGGAAGTTCAAGGTGACCATATAATAACGAGTAAAGCGCACCACGGACAAAAACCAAGTTGCCATCATGCTTAGTACAAGTAAATCATTTTCACAAGGCAAGCAATCTCAAGTAGTTTTCAGCAAAACATCAGGGAATACGGTATCATGTAAACACTAACATGTCATCAAAAAATCGATAACATTGGCATTAGTTTTTTATTCAGTGACCAACAGCTTAATTGAAACCATTCCAATGAAGCATAAATTCATAAACAAAACCAACAAAAACATCTATATAGCTGCAGAACAGAACTCATCATGAACCGAACCACCACTTGTATACTTGTATATCATCAATTCAAGAAAGCATACTTTTTTAATCAGAAAGGAATATCCAGAAAGAAAACCAAATCAACAAAGACACGAGAATTTAACCAAGGGTGTGTTCAGTTACTTGGAGTTGAAATTATATTGGTATTAGAATATTTTGGGATTTAATTGGCATTCAAGATATTCTAATTCAATGCCAATTCATTTGTTCGGGAAAATCATGAAATTGGCCACAAATTCAATTGGAATTTCAAATTCTCTGTTCGGATGGTCAAGTAATTTGGTTGGTTTTGGCTTTTTCTTATTTTTTTTACAAAAATAAAGAAAAAAGAAAAAATTGATTTATTTTGAAATTATTTCAACTTTTAATTTTTGTTATATTAAATATTATTATTTCTAGAATAATATCTAGATATATTTTGTTACCATTTTTAAGGTGACAAAGAGTAAACTCTTGAAATTTTTATTTTTTAAATTTATCAATTATTTAAATATTCATTAAAATGATCAATTTAGGCCGTTCCAACAGTTACATTAAAATAAATATGAAAATTACAAAAATTTATTACGTATGTAGTAATTAATTTAATTCAAGTGATTGTTTTGAAACCAAAGAAACTAAATTGATTAAAAAATGGAGGGGCGGTATTAACCAATTTTTTCACTCACATCCTTCTCAATCACATTTCTAGCAGTTGCATGGCGGAGGTTATATAACTCCTTAGGAGTTTGTGGATTGTTACCTTGGGCTGACCATTCATTGAGATGATATCTAATTCCTCTATAAGGCGCAAGAAAACCGGGACCATTGGTATAACCTGCATCCACTAAGAAATATTTGCCTACAATATCAAATGGAAACATTCTTGTTAATACTTTATACACCTTAAAAAAGTAATGCACAAAGAAGTCTTTTCCAAATTCAAGTCCCCAATGCCATGCAAACGAACAGAGCCCAAAATCACTAACTTGTGCTCAGCCGTATGATTTCGACCCACAAATAAAAAACTCAGTTCAAATATGACTCAATACCTAAAACCCATGAAAAATTCACACAGATCCATGCTGAAATAAAAAGGATTTGAGTGAAAATTTAAGCATTAAAAGTGATGAGAAGCTAACCCTAATCCAATCAAAAAGAAAAAAAAGACAGGAATAAGAAAGATTACCAGAACAAGGTATCGCCTCCTACTTCGATATCGCCATCACCGGCACTGGGAGTGCTGAAGGAGAGAGAGTGAGAAAGGGGCGGCGATCTAGGATATGAAGAGAGTGAGAAAGGACTTTGTTTTCCCGTTATATTAATGACTCGATTTTTTCATGACCCGTCTTTGTCCCGGATTTCGACCCGCGAACAGAGAAAAAAGCTCTGTTTCAAAAAATTGAAAAATACTCCCTACTTATTTTCTAAAAATTCTGTTTCAAACCTTATTTTTTTCAAATTGATGTTTAGAAAAGACTTTAATTATTTTGTTCTGAACGTATTTTAAACTCTAAACAGACTTTTTAGCTTTAATAGTTTTTTTAACTCTTGTCCAAATGAAGCCGTATTCATTTTAATTGTTTTTTTCATTTCGGCCCATTACGGAGCACCTGATCTGGTCCGTTTGTTCATCATGGGTTTTTGTAGGAACCTTTGAGCGGACCAACTGACCCAGTCCAATTTATTCATTTTAGTTTTCCCCCATAATTGAGTACTATTTATACCTGGAAAATAATTTCGCAACTGAATACTGTTTTCAAGAAAAGAGTCACAAATAACGTCAAAACCCTAATTTCGATTTTTCTTCTTCTCTTTCGCCCTGATGATGGAACCGCCGTCGCCGTTTTGCTGTTCCGTTCCTCTGACTCCATCGAAAAGGGTTTTCAACGGTAGTAGTAGTTCGGCAATATTTTTGGAGGATGACGATGATGAATTGGTTGAAATCCCCCCACCACTGCGGTCGGCTAATGGGCGCTGGAAACGGGCCAATCAGGTTGAAGTTGAACATAAGAAAAAGAAGCAAAAGGAGGTGATTCCGCCCCCCGAAATCATAGACGTTGACGACCTGGATGATGAACCCGAAGATTCCACTGATAAGTTGCCTTTCAAAAGTTTTGATACGGTTGAAGATTTCCCCGATCACCCTTATTTAGAGGACGCCTCATCGAACAAACAACCTCCAAAGGAATGGGCAAAGAAGATCCAGGGGGAATGGAAGATTCTCCAGGATCATTTACCCGACACGATTTTCGTTAAGGTTTGCGAATCCAGGATGGATATTTTGAGGGCTGCCATAATTGGTGCTGAAGGAACTCCATACCATGATGGCCTCTTCTTCTTTGATGTCTTCTTCCCAAGCAATTATCCTTCAGTTCCGCCTCAGGTAAACTACCACTCTCGGGGTTATGGAATCAACCCGAACTTGTACGATGATGGATACGTTTGCCTCAGCCTTCTTAACACGTGGAATGGTAGTAAAAAGGAGATGTGGAATCCCAAAGAATCAACCGTACTTCAAATTTTGGTATCTATTCAAGGCCTGATTTTGAATTCCAGGCCGTATTTCAATGAGCCGGGAAATGATGGCATGGATGGCACCCCTGAGGGGGAAATAGAGTCAAGGGAATACAATGAGGAAACTCTGATCTCGTCTCTGAAAACAATGGTGTGTCACATTAGGAATCCACCTAAGCATTTTGAAGAGTTGGTCGCCGGCCATTTTTCCCGGCGCGCTCGCGCTATATTGTTGGCGTGTAAGTCTTATATTGGTGGAGCTCATGTGGGCGGTATTGTGAACGGAGGAGTTGGTCAAGATCTTGAAGAGGGTGACACAACTGAGATTTTTAGGGGTGATTTGACAAGGTACATTAAAACACTTGTGGAAGCATTTAAAACAGTTAACGCTAATGGTTGTGATGAGTTTCTTTCTTTAGCCCAAACTGCTGCAAAAACTACACCGAAGAAGGGGGGAAACTACTGGTTCTATTGACCACACTCTTAAGATGGAGGGCTCTTCTCTTTATCTATAGTTTTGAGTATACTTCTTGATAATAATTCTATTCTAGGTTAACCAATTCATGCAACCTTGAACAATATCATCATCATTATTATTATTATTATTATTTTTATCAACTTGATGAATGATTGAATTTGTTGATTCCACTCCAAGTTGTTTTGTTGCATGCATGCGTGATTGTCATTAGGCAACGGGTGTCAATTATTGAGTCAAAAGAGTGTTGTGTTCTTTACATTAATTTATTGTTGATTTGATTATTAGATCATAAATGTAATAAGATTATAAGTTGAGTTAAGCATGCGGGGTTTTCTTATGTAATTCTAATTATCTCCCTTATATTGGTACGTGAATGTGTGACCGTCGACCACTGTTAGAACTGTTGTCTAGTATAGATTCGAGCAAACTGATCATTTGCAATGAATTGAACTTTTCAAAATTAATTGTATCCCTTTCATTTTGAAATACTTGTCCAGTTCAAATTTTAATTTTTAGTACAAATCAAACCGTAAAAATTTTATGTGAACTGGTAAATCCTAAATTTTACTTATTACTCCATCCATCTCACAAAAATAGTCCAAAAATAGTCCAGTTTAATAAAAAATCTTGTCCTAAAAAAAAATAGTCCAGTTTAATAAAAAATCTTGTCGTAAAAAAATAGTCTCGTCAAAATTAATTGAATTAAAATTACTTAAATATCCAAAAGAGTAGTGGTAAGGAAAACAATATTCACTTCCTTTGATTTTCATTTTGTTAGTTTTCTCCCATTTTTTCAAATGATTATATCTTTTAATACATGAATAATTAAAAAATGTGTTATATATCAAATTAATTTACGTAACGAGATCTTTCCATCAAGATCCATTGTCAATATTTTTTGAGATAAAAATTTTGATCAAATTTAAGTTGTAAAATAAATACATATTTAGTTAAATTTTATAGAAATAACTAGAAGTGGCATTAGTGAAAATTAGGGGCATAAAATGAGTTGTACATTTGGTGTATTGACCAAATTAAAAAATTTGTACATTTTCAAACTGGACTATTTTTTTTAGATGGAGGGAGTATAATTTAAATTAATTAATATTTATGGTTTTAAACTTTTAGTCACACACGTAAATAGGAACAGATGCTTTTAATTTGATTTGTCCTTCTTCAGCATTGATGACATCCACGATCGTAATTACCATCATAAATCCGACTTCTGACTAAAAACACTGATGTTTCATGCTACCATTTAATCTTTTTGCCTTTCTTAGGGGTTTTGTGGAATTCTTTAGGTGATCATTTTTGGTAAAAAACGGTAAATTTTAACAGTTTGAATTCAATATTGTAGTTCAGCGACAGAACCCTTTTGTGTGTAACTGTGTGAGATTTCAAATCTCAAGGTTGAAGATAAGGTTTCTTATGAATTTATTAATAAGCTCACCGCGAATGACTGGAGTTCATCATGGGGATTGTTTCGCGTGGTTGAATGGAGTGAAACGGCAAAACGGATGAACAATGAACCACAGAACGGCGAGCGATGAACGATGAAGAGCAGAACGGCGGAAGATAAAGTGTCAATAAAACCCGGCAAGATTCTCGGTTCCAACTTCATTAGCTCTGATTCCAGCATGGATCGGCTGAATTGAGATATGGGTTTTCTGTAACTCATCATGGAGATCATTTTGACTTAAAAAATGATGAGTTTTGTGCACCATAATGCGAGATCGGGGTGCAACGGCAAGGATCCCTTTGGCCGGCAAATATATTTTTTTGGCCGAAAAATTTCATATCGGGAGGTTGAAGATGAAAATTTTAAAAAATTGCTAAAAAGCCCCATGTCTCCAGGAACCCTTGCACTTGAAAGCTGAAACTTTTAATTGGTTGTCAATTTGGTTCTTAAAGCTCCATTGATGTGCTACCTGGTTCTTCAAGTTCGTTAATTTTATACTTTCAAGGACGATTGTGCCTTATAAATTATCTTTTTGGTTATGGGCTAAATTCAAGTTGACCCGAAAGCAGGATGCGTGTCGGGAGTCCATACATATAGAGATTTAAATAGGAAAATAATAGAACTTGTGAAAAATGCTTTCCATATTGCAATATTTTTGCTAATTACGAAATTATTGAGAAAATATATTTGGGGGGTTGAAAAGAATAAAAAAGACATAAATTTATATTCAAAGTTCGAACACAATAAATTTAAACAACCATGAAAGTAGTGTTACCCACTGGTGTAGTTATGGAGAGCTTTTATTAATTTATTATACTATCATAAAGGAATATCGATTAGTAATACCATTTGATCTGTTAGTATTGTTTAATTTAACACAAAGCCGCCCATACCAAATATGGACAAAAATCTGAAGTTGTATTATGATATAATTCTTACAACTGATACAAAATAATTAACTCAAAAAAAATTAGTGGCTATAGTATTTTCTAATCAATATTAATTGGAAGAATGCTTGCTTACTCTTTTTTCTTTTTTCTTTTTTTTTTTTTCTGGATTGGTTGTACTAATTTGATAATGAATTAATGACTATAATAAATTGTATATGTGTTATGACTATTTGATAATTTGAAAATAGGAACGTTCTAATGGTCCCAATTGGTTTCAATAATTTTCAAGAATTAATTAGAATCATGGTTTAAGAATTATTAATATATTGACTAGAGGATATGAAAATAAAAATTATTAGTTAATTTAGTTACTTAATCTATGTGAAAATTGGTAACTCTCTAGACAAGAACTTGACGCTCTACTCCAAAGGTTTGCGAAAGATATCTTAATGAGGAAGAGACTACATTACACATTTTTGTCAATATTCCTTTAAATATGCCAATAATGGGTTGTCAAAATTAGATATTTATTTTACATATTCAAATTTGATTTTATTCCTAATTTTTATTTTTTTGTGAACCGCAGACAAAGAGATGGATAAACGCGATATAAGTTTATATAGGTGACATGAGTTTACTTGATAATATTTGAAATTTTGGGGTGATTTGTGGTGATGGTATTTGACGGGTTTAGATCAAGAAACGAATTTTGTTTTCTTTTGTATATGGTGATAAAAACAAAATGAAATTCAAAGATTATTATCTAAACGCATATGCCTACCGTGTCCAAGACCTTGAAATATCTTTGGATAAGAAATTAAATAACACTTTTGAAGAATTTCTCTTTGGATAAGTAAAAAGTTATTGGTCATTATTATTATTTTTTTTGGTTAAACCTGCTGTCGAAAACGAAGATGAAAAGGTGAAAATGAAGATGGAATGAGATCTTCCAGTTCGTATTCCTTTTTTTTTTTTTGTGGTTCAACAGAGATTGTCAAAAAAATATTAAAATTGCACCAAAACCATTATTTGTTATCAACCTACCAAACAATCAGAATCTTTTAACCAAAACAATACAGAGTGACGTACTGTTAAAGATAAAAATAAAGATGGAATGAGACCCGCCGAAAGACGATTCTTTCATAATTAGATAACACTTTTGAAGAATTTCTCTTCGGACAAGTAACTAATGTTTGATTCTTTTTTTTTTTGGAGGGGCTTCACAAAACAAAGATGGAAGATAAAAATAAAGACGGGATGAGATTTACCGCTTCTTCTTCTTCTTCTTATTATTATTATTATTATTATTCTTCTTCTTCTTCTTCTTCTTCTTCTTCTTCTTCTGTTCAACTTGTTGTCAAAAAATAATTAAATACAGCAAAACTATCGTACCTCCAAAAACTTGAAATCTTTTAAGTAGGACGATACGAAATGACATGTTGTTAAAGATGGAAATTAAGCTGGAATAAGATCCGAAAATTCAAAGAGGACCCTTTTATAACACTTTTAGAAAACAATTTGGACAAGTAAGTAGTGTTTCAATTTTATTTTATTTTTTTTTTGTGTTCAATGGGTGGTTGAAAACATAGATAGACAAATAAAAATAAAGACAGAATAAGATCTGCCTTTTTTTATTTTTTTATTTTTGTTCAACGGGCTGTCAAAAAGTACTAAAATAGCAACCAAAATTCCCTTAAACTCTTAGAATCCCAATAATGGACTATCACAGATCAGATATTTATTCTACACTATCAAATCTGAGTTACTTTCTAATTTTTATTTTTTTTAACGGTAGATAAATAGATTAAAAAAAATGAGGCATGAGTTTATTTGAGAATATTTAAAATTTTGGGGTGATTAATGGTGATCGTGTTTAATAGGTTTGAAATGCAGCCCTCCCCCCTCTGGGTTGAAGTCCTGAAAATGTCTTTTGACGAGTAAATAGATAACACTTTTGAATAATTTTTCTTTGGACAAATAAATAATGCTTCGGTCGTTCTTTTTTTTAACAGGTATTCAAAAATGAAGATGAAAAGAAGAAAATGAAGATGGAATGAGTTTCGCCGTTTCTTATTCGTTTTTTAATTTTTTTGTTCAACAGATTGTTAAAAAAACCTAAAATTGCAGCCAAACCCATAGCTGGTTTTTAACTTACCTGAGACTTGGAATTTTTTTTATGCAGAACAATATAAGGTGACATACTTTTAAAGATGAAAATGAAGATGGAATGAGATCTCCTAAAAGACAGACCTTTCAGAGATAGGTAATACTTTTAAAGAATTTTTCTTAAAAAAAATAAGTAAAATTTTTGGTTCAATGGACTGTCAACAAAATAAAAATAGAAAGATAAAAATAAACACAGAATAAGGTTCGTCGGTTCTTCTTCTTAAGCGAAGGTAATTCCCAATCCTCTTATACGAAGGTAATTCTATTCATCGCATGTCTTGCGATGACAATAGATAAGAGGTAGGGCCAGTCGCCATCGCGATAATTTCACAATAAAAATGTGATCCAATTTTTATACTTAATTGTGACAAGTACAATAAATATTATTCTACACACATTATATAATATAATATCTTAATACTCGCCGTGAAACGCAATGTATACATACTAGTTGTATTGAAAGCTAAAGTCCAAATATTTGACAATATTTTATGAATATAGAGAGTTTATTCTAATCAAGCTGCGTTGATCAATTTTCTAGGACAAGTTGAAATGAACCTATACAAAATGAAATATTGCTGTTACAATCTTGCCAAATGCATGTTTCCAAACTTGGTAAGTATCGATCTTTGAATTGATCACAACCCCACTTCATTTCAGCTCGATTTGAGAGAAAATTTGAATTCCTTTCTGTTTAGAGAGAATTCTTGACTGGAATGGATCCTAATTCCTAAGCAATAATCCAATTATCGACCTCCTCAATCTTGTGTCTCCATAGCAAAATATTCACCAAAGGAAAAAAGTAACAAGATTTTTTGCGGAAAAACCTTAGTTCATGGCCCGTGTCGTAACCAGTGACAAATGCTTTGTAGGGAAAAGGTCTAAAATTTTAGAAAGATAGCTTGATCTCCACCAAGTGTTACAGACTAATCTGACATGATCAGCGCCTTGCCTTTTACTGGAAAACTCTCACAGCAATACAATAGAATGCTTTTGTAAGTATTTATGTTATTAGGATTCCACCATTTTATAACAATGAGGGATAACATTAGGAATCCACCAAAGAACTTCGAAGACTTGGTCGCCGAGCATTTTTCCAGCCGTGCTCGCCGGATGTGTCTGGAATGTAAGTAATACATTGATGGAGCAGCGTGTCGGTGGGTAGTGTTGTAGTGAAGGGAGGTTTTCTTTTTTCTTTTTCTTTTTTTTTTTTGGGGAAAAGATACCTGTATATTAATTATCAAGATCTTAAACAGAGTGCATTAAAACGCTTGTGTTGTATTTTCAGAAAACAGGGGTGCTCTGAAAATTTTCAAACAGAGTTGGCTGGGGCTACATTGCAACTCTTGTGGAAACATTCAAAATGATTGTGATGAGTTTTCTTTCTTAGCTCAGTAGAGAAGTACGGAAAAGAACATTACACCGAAGAAAAAATTGGTGGTTATTTTGACCACCCCCCATTCACCTGTTTAAATTATGTGTCTTTCTGTAATTTTATCTAGGGATAACTGGTAAAACATTGCAACCAGCTATAGTTTTAACGTTTTCTTACGTTATGCATACTTTGTGTATCCGGTCAAAATCAGTTTGCTGTGTAGTTCATATGCTCTAGAACCAAAGAGTACTGAAAATGCAAATGGTATAATAAGTGTATTGTCAATTGTTGTCTCAACTTTTTAACTGCGGAAGAAAATTTTTGATTGATTTCTTAAATGTGGCGTCAATATTTTAGACCAGTTGATCCAAATTGTGGAGGGCTTTTATTGATCTCATCAATGGCCTTTCTTTCTCGCTTTTTGCCAAGTGCATCATCAATGGCCTTTCTTTCTCGCTTTTTGCCAAGTGCATTCACTAATCGAAGTTCGAATCATACATTTCAAGATGTAAAACTTTTGAAAATATTTTCACTATCTCGAGTTGGGATTCATCTTTTTTCTAACCGTAAGACTTTCCTTCAAACTAATTTACTAATTATAATAGTACTACTTTGATAATTTACCATGTAAATGATGTAATCCTACTCCACCCCGAAAATTACCATGTAAGCGTACTAAAAGAAAACTGAAGAATAGTGGAATTTGTAGTCGAGTCCAGTCCATTATTGGTTTTTTTTTTTTTCGCGTTGGGCCCTTTGAGGAGACTTCGTATGTTGTTGGAAGTTTAACCTATGTAAGAGATTTAATCGCGAAACAAGACTTATGTTGTGAACTGATTAAGCAACTGAGGAGTCACGCCCGGTAGGAGGATCAAATTAAGCCACAATTTTTATTTTCCCTTCCGAATCTCTCGCCCCTGATGATGGAATCGGCGCCGCCGCTGTTCCCCTCCGTTCCGCTAACTCCGTCGAAAAGGGCTTTCGTCGGCGGCTGTAGTTCGGCGAGTACGGAAGATGATGATGATGATGACGTGGTTGAAATCCCACCGCCGGCTAATCGGAACTTTCCCAGACGGGCAGCCCAAAAGAAGCAGGAAGAAGTAGTAGTAGTATCTTTGCCTGAAATCATAGATATTGTTGATGACTCGGATGAAGAAGATTCTACTTCTACAGATAAGAGTTTTTTCAAAAGATTTGATGTGGTTGAAAATTTTCCCGATCACCATTACTCCAAGAATACTTCTTCCTGGACAAAACAACCTCCAAAGCAGTGGGCAAAGAAGATTCACGAGGAATGGAAGCTTCTGGAGAATCATTTACCCGATACGATCTTCGTTCGGGTTTGCGAATCCAGGATGGATATTTTGAGGGCGGTCATAATTGGAGCTGAAGGGACTCCATACCATGATGGCCTCTTCTTCTTCGATGTTTTCTTCCCAAACAATTATCCTTCGGTTCCGCCTCAGGTCTATTACCACTGTCGGGGTCACAGGATCAACCCGAATTTGTACGATAATGGATATGTTTGCCTCAGCCTTCTCAACACTTGGCATGGCGGTCCCAAGGAAAGGTGGAATCCCGAACAATCAACCATACTTCAAGTTTTGGTCTCTATTCAGGGCCTGATTTTGAATTCCAAGCCGTATTTCAACGAGCCTGGATATGCTAGAACGAGCGGAACGCTCGCCGGGGAAAAAAACTCTCAACAGTACAGTGAGAACACCCTGATCCTGTCTCTGAAAACAATGGTGTGCAGCATTAGGAATCCACCTAAGCATTTCGAAGAGCTGGTGGCCGGGCATTTTTCCCGGCGTGCTCGGGATATCTTGATGGCTTGTAAGTCTTATGTTAATGGTACTCAGGTGGGTTGCGTTGTGAAGGGTGTTCAAGATCTTGAACAGGGTCATAAAATTTGCTCCGCGGGTTTTAGAGAACAGTTGGCACAGTACGTTCCAACACTTGTGGGAGCTTTTCGAGCCGTCAATGTTAATGATTGTGATGAGTTTCTTTCTTTAACCCCGGCGAAGGAAAGCCCAGGGAAGAGGAAGGCAGCTGTGAAGAAGGAGAAGTCAGCGAGGAAGAAGAACAAAGTGTAGTTGCGAAGTCCTGCTGATTAGAGAGAAGCTGGTAATTTGTTTGATTAACAAAAATTGCATAGTTTCTGTCTTTCTGATAATGAATGCACAGTCTTTTAGCAGTAGTTAGCACTTCTTCTTGTCAATTATGCTCCTAACTAGCTTAATTACCATGCTTGTTTGAACAATATATTATATTCCATTGATTGAATTTGGTTTTTGAACATTTTGTTATTGAGGGGTCATTAGCCGGGCTCGGATCGGAATCAGGTTTTGTGGCTACATGTTTTATACCATATACTGTTTTATTTAGAGTATATATAAAGGTAGATATTAATAGTGTTTAGACCAACTTATCTAAGTACACTTGATCATGCTTGCATTTCAAGTAAAAAAGGAGCTGCGTTCGATATATTTATTGCTATTTTCTTCATAGATTGCGTCAAAGCATCAATCTTTGAATTGGTCACGAGTCACAATCCTATCGATTAATTTCCCAGCTGAATCCACTTTTGATAATTCTCCTCATTTCAGCTGAATTTGTGAAAAATCCGATCTTGCCGAGAAAATTCTTCATCTCTACACATTTTAACCCCTCTTCTGCATTCTTTACAATCCCCATTAGTTGTATCCTCTTTCACGCGTTCAGCCAGGGAAAAAGATTTAGCCAAGAAGTCTCTGTTTATGGCCTGAGATGCACCATTCAGGGATGAAAAATGCTTTATGGGAAACTAGGACTATGATTTTGAGATCCCCACTTAGTGAATTGCTTTATGGTATTGTTCATGCTAGAATACTGAGGATGGAGTTAAGGACATTTCTATTACTCTCTGTAATTCTGCAACTCCAATCCTTCTAAAATTCTAGTCTTCATGCAAGGCAACTCTATTTACTGATTAATGAGTTTTTTTGTGCTTCTAACTTGAAATTATTTTTGTTCCTTTGTTTGGGGAAGCGTTGCAGTAATGGACTGCAGACTCCTCCATGTCTTCGTAAAATGATTATTTGAAGAGTTCTTTACTAAATTATACATGAAATTATAAATTGCCGCTCACTTTAAAAATTTTCAAAATACATACTGTGTGTACAACCAGAAAACTTTCAATAAGTTTATATAATTTATATTTGTCACAAAACAAACAAATAAATTTATATTTCATACGCTTCGATAAATTTAGAAGTCAAGTATGATCGGCTCACAAATTCACCTATTTACGTAACTAAGTAACTTTTATTCCAAGATAGATAAAACGTAAATACTATGAGAATTAAGGCCCATGAACTAGGATAATACTCTCCCGTTCCAAAATAAGTGTCATTTTAGAGTTTGCACATAGATTAAGAAAATATTAAATAGGGTAACTAAATTACTAGAATATCCTCAACCAACCTCATTAAAATAAATGTTACCAATAATATTGTTTATTTTGAGGGTATGTTTGGAAATTTTTGACAAAAAATACATTAGAATCCGAAAACGACATTTATTTTGGAATTTCTCCATTTTACCAAAACGACACTTATTTTGGAATGGATGGTATAAAATAAAAAAATGAAGGCCCAAAGTCTATATACCTGAAACTACAAAACTAGGCCCAAAATATTAGTCTTGTTCAATTGTTCTATTAGGTTAAAAGGTAAAAAGAAAAAGTTAAAGGAAAAAAAAAAAAAACCCAGAAAAAAGAGCACAACTTTTCTTCTTCCTAGCCACCCTCCTATTTCTCTCGCCTCCCAAAATCCCAATTCCAGTTTTCCGATTTCAGCTGTCCACGGAGCAAACCAGTTAAGACCCACATTATTAATTCTCCACCCCAAAGTTTCCGACCCATTAGTGTCGATCACTGTGGTGCTGTTAACTCCAAGCCCTTCAATCGATCGAGAGAGCCAACTGGAAGTAGCTCAGCAAACAGAACTACAGATGGTACGTCTTTTTGATTTTGCTCCATCTGTTTGAATTTCTTGGAAAGATTAAGTTTTTCTCCTTGAATGGTTTGAACTTTGTAGTTAAACTGAAGTGTTGTAAATTAAGGTGAATTTCCAGTTCACTGCTGATCATCCTTTTAATTAAAAGAACGCAGCTTTATGCCCTCTTTAATGTAGTGATGAATTACTTATATGCTAATACTAGATAAAAACCTGGATTCTTCACTACCCACCACCAAAAGGGCCTTAAATTGGTATGTTTAGTGACCCAGTCCAGTATTACTTCATGTTCCTACTTATACTGTATAAAGATTTGATTGCGAAGAAAATGAGACTTAGTCTTGTAAACCGTTGAAGTGAAACCTCTGATTTTGATTTTTTGCCTGTATTCACAGGCTCCATGGAAAAGGTTTTTTTACCGGTAGTTGCAGTTCCGCGAGTATGGAGAAGGACAAAGTGGTTACCCTGAAGCAGAACAAGCAGGTGCCTGTGACTGAAACTGTAGATGCTGCTGACAACATGTTTGAAGATGCCAGAGATTCGTTTGTTTTTGAGAAATTCGACATTGTTGACGATTTTTCCGACCACCATTTCGCAAAGAATGCAACTCCATGGACGAAACAACCTCCGAAGGAATGGGCAAAGAAGATACAGGGGGAATGGAGGATTCTCCAGAACCATTTACCTGATACCATTTTTGTTAGAGTCTATGAATCCAGGATGGACCTTTTGAGGGCTGCCATTATTGGAGCAGAAGGAACTCCATACCATGATGGCCTCTTCTTCTTTGATGTCTCTTTCCCAAGCAATTATCCTTCTGTGCCTCCTCTTGTTTACTACTACTCCCGCAGTTATCGTATCAACCCGAATTTATACAACAATGGAACTGTTTGCCTCAGCCTTCTGAACACTTGGTATGGTCGTGGCAAGGAACTGTGGATTCCCAAAGAATCAACCATCCTCCAAGTTTTGGTATCCATACAAGGCCTAATTTTGAATTCGAAACCATTTTTCAACGAACCTGGAGTGAGCTACTTACCTTTCATGGGAAAACTCTCAAAGGAGTACAACGAGAACACTTTCATGTTTTCACTTAAAACAATGGTCTGCAGCATTAAGAATCCACCTAAACATTTTGAAGAACTGGTTGCCGGGCATTTTTCGAGGCGTGCTCGTGATATTTTGGTGGCATGTAAGTCATACATTGATGGAGCGCAGGTGGGTTGTCTTGTAAAAGGAAGTGTTCAAGATCCTAAACAGAGTAACAAAAGATGCTCAGAGTATTTCAGAAAACATTTGGCTGAATACATCACAATACTTGTGGAAGCATTTAGAGAGATGGGAGTTAATGATTGTGATGAGTTTCTTTCTTTAACCCAGAATGCAACTGCAGCGAAGATTTCTGCACCGAAGAAATTCTGGTTTTTTTTTTACCACCAGTTCACTTCTTAAATATGCGCGCCTGAAAAGTTCTCACTACAGAGAAATTGCTAATGAGATCAGCAAATGGTGCTCCTTTCGTCCCAAAATTATTGTCCACTTTGAGATTTTACTTTTACTACAATTCAAAAGTAAACTGAAAATCCAATTTGAACAATAGTTTTGGGACGAAGGAAGTATTAGATTTGACATTTGGACGTTTCTATATGCATATAGTTGATGACCATAGATGCGGTGTAGTCTTGAATAGTACTAGATGGTACATCTTAACAAATTGTAGATGGCGGTACAGCTTCACAGTAGCTCTGCTCTCGGATTACTAGTTTATGCAAGTTTGAACAATCTACTATTATATTTCATCAACTTGAAAATTTGACTTGAAGTTGTGTTATTGTGATAATGGGTGAAAAGTCGTGTTATTGGATGAAAATTGTGTGAAATATTCCATAAGCTTAATGTAAAAATTACTTTTACAGTTCTAAAAGAAATGTAGAAGTAATTTTGATTTTTTGACCGAGTGGCGCTCTTATTCATCTCATTAACGGTAAAGAAGACTGCAATTTGTATAACTTTATGTTAGGTCGCTGCGTTTACATAATCAGAGTTGCATAATGCATAGTTGTGGTTTTCAGATTGGTTCTCTTAAAGTATGTTTTATTACTCTTGGAATAAATTTCAAACATGGAGATGTTTCGTGTTGATGCAAACCAGGAAATTATTGAGTTGACGTTGATTTAATTTAGTACGCAGTTCAGAATCATTACCTAAGTAGCTACTCAATCAAATCAATTCAATAGTATATATCCTATAATTAAGCAACATAACCTTTACAGCTTCCAACTACCTAGGAGGCTGGCGAACCATACACATCAATTTTTGCTGTTACAAGATCTCCCAGGTTTGCTTGACAAATTTGCTCATACCTTCTGTCAAAGTGTCAATTTTTTGATTTGATCGCAACCCACTATGGCATTCCTCTTCATTTCAGACTAATTTGCAAAACATTAACTTATCTTTTTCATGTTCCTTCTTTTTATTTATTTCTTTTTTTCAGAAGAAATTCAATTTCAATGGATCCCTCTTCTGCGAGAGAAAGAACCATCTAAATTCCTAACTAACCGAAAGAGAGCGAAATTCTAATACTCCCTTCGTCCCATAAAAACAGTCCACATTAAGTTTTGAATTTTGTACTGTTTTTAGTACAAATTTGAAAACTCAATATAAACTATTTTTCTGGAACGGAGGTAGTATTTCCTAAGATTTTATTGTGTTTAATTGGTATTGTAGATAGAAGATCATCCAAATTCCTTACAATCCCGATTGTATACACTTTTATGGCTTCCTTTGAAAATTCTTCTTGGGAGAAAAAGAAAGATTCAGACTAAAAGCTTCTAATTATTAATTAGTTATTAAAGGCCCGGGAAGTGCCATGCATTCACCAGCACAAGTGCTTTGTGGGAAACAAGGTCTAAAATATTTGAAAGAATGCTCCCCCGCAAAGTAAATTGCTGAGCAGATCGATCTCCATCACATAATTTGGTGTTGAAAATCACTGCTCCCAAGGATACGTATTGATTTTAAATATATTGTTTTTTATGATGGCATAATGATGATGGAATTGAAATTACTATGCCTTCTTGATTCATATTCTTTATTCCTCGAGGCTTCAACTGGAAGAAGTAACTCATCATCATACACAAAAGCGGAAGGCACTAACTATGCACGTTTGTCATCCAGTCCATTTCTTGTTCATTAGGGGTTTCCTTGGACCATTAGATCCAGCCCATTAATTTATTGCATATGTTCCCATTCGATCCAGTCAATTAATTAAGGTTTTGGATACAAAAGCTTTTCATTTTAATCATTTCAATCTGTGAAATGATAAAACCCTACTTTTTCCTATCTTCTGAACTCATTTCTTGTATCACAGCACTCATCTCCTGAGGCCTTGATAATGAAATCGCCACCACCTCCGGCGTCCCGTAATGTTCCTTGGACGCCGTCTAAAAGGGCTTTTCGCGCCTGTAACAGTTCGGCGTGTATAGAGGATGATGAAGTTGTTGAAATCCCTCCAGAAGAAACAAAAGTTTGTCCAGGAGAAGAAGAAGGAAGTACTTTTGCCGGAAATTATAGATGTTGATTCAGATGACAATGGCACCACAGATACGTTGCTTAATTTTAAGAGATTTGATATGGTTGAAGATTTCTCCGATCACCATTACTTATCACCGAATGCTTCATTATGGACGAAGCAATCTCCAAAGGAATGGGCAAAGAAAATCCAGGAGGAATAGAAGATTCTCGAGGACCATTTACCCGATGCGATTTTTGTTAGGGTTTGCGAATCCAGGATGAACCTTTTGAGGGCTGTCATTATTGGAGCCGAAGGAACTCCATACCATGATGGCCTCTTCTTCTTTGTTGTCTTCTTCCCATTCAATTATCCTTCGGTTCCGCCACTGGTTCACTATCATTCTCGGGGTCATGGGATCAACCCGAAGTTGTAGCCTTCTTAACACTTGGCTTGGGAATGAACAGGAAAAGTGGGTTCCACTATAATCAACCATCCTACCAGTTTTGGTATCTATTCAGGGCCTCATTTTGAATGCCAAACCTTATTTCAACAACCCTGGTGGAACGAATCAGTATATGGGTAACCCTGTGTTCGAAAACAACTCATTCCAATACAATGAGAACGTTTTCCTCTTGTCTCTCAAAACAATGGTGTGCATCATTAGGAATCCACCTAAGCATTTTGAAGAATTGGTCGCCGGTCATTTTTCAAGGCGGGCTCGTGGTATTTTGTTGGCATGTAAGTCTTATATTGATGGAGCGCAGGTGGGATGTCTTGAGAATAGGGTTGTTCAAGATCTTAACTCCTCAATGGATTCTGGAGTGTACATTAATGGAGAACATTTGGGATCGCAATCCTCACAAGCTCCTCAAAGAATTTTAGGTCCCAATTGGGAGGGTATATTCCAGCACTTGTGGAAGCATTTAAAGCTGTTCATGTTAATGATTGTGATGAGTTTCTTTCATTAGCTCAAAATAATTGCTAGCAAGAAGAAGGCAACTGCAAGGAAGAAGACTAAAAATATGAGAATATTTTGACCGGGTTCACCTCTTAAGATATGCGCGCCTACCAAGTTTGAGTTAGAGAGAATAAGTTAATTAGTCTGGCATTTTGGACTGTTTATGCATATTTAGTAACAATAATACATAAATGTATCTATGGTAGCGGCCGGGGATGGTGTTTCTAAGATATTCATGCAACTTTTGAACATATTATTGTGCATTATATATCATCAACTTGATGGCTGATTGAATTTGTTATTTTCACTTGAAGTTGTTATCATGTGTGATGTTTTAACTAAACTTTGATCTGATAATAAGTTACGAGGCACCATTTCTTGATCTTGTACAATGGCATTTTTTCTTTTTGCCGTTTTCCTTCAACTATGAAGTAATCTTAAGTCTGCATCTATCAATTTCCCTTTGGAACTTGGCAAGTACTTTTACCTCCTGACCAAGGGCGTGTGTGTGTGTGCGCGCGCGTGTGTGTCTTTTTTTAATAAATTTGGTAAGCATCTTTTGTTAAAAAATTTCATTTTTATATCTCAAAAGTGTGGCAATATGTACAACTTCTGCATGTTTTTTAATTAGTTATGCTTTTGAAGTTAGTTCAATTCACATTTATACTTGAAATAAATTTTGAAACGACCAGAGAGCTAGGCAGAGATGTTTTCTGTGGGGGAAAAAGGAAATGAAAAACGAAACATTTGTGGAGCTTGGAATCTTTAAGGGAAAAACTTTTTAATTAAAAAAAAGAAAAAGAAAAAAAGATAAATGCTCAAGGAAGGATAACTAGTAACTACTACTACTTATATACTTAAAGGAAAAAAATATATATTTACAACAATCATTACATCAAAACCATGCACGTACTTTCTTGGACGGATACGTTGGAGAAAATTGTTTGAAATGTTCTTGGAATTAAAATTTACAATTTCATATAATAAAATTCTTACCTTTGAGTGTGTATAAAACGAGCAAAAAAACAAATGTGAAAAGCTATAATAGCGCAGCAAATGTGTCGGAAGCTGGGAAAAACCTTAAATGGACCTTGCAGCTGGGAAAAACTTATCATCATCGTTTTCTTTTGTTTTTTTGATTTGGGCCCTTTTTGAGTAGACCATTTGCTTCAGGTCCATTTATTCTACATTTCACATAGTATATAATTATTATATGTATGGAAAAAGTTCGTTTATTTATTAGGTAAAACCGTAAAAGATGTCACTGCGAGATAGACTTATATTTTGACTGAACCACTGATGAGTCCCAACTCCCAACCCCATAAAGAAGATCAAAACCCTAAAAATAGATTTTGTCATCGGATCTATTTTGATCCTTCCCTTTTCTGTTTTTTTTCCCTTCTCTTCCTTCCCTACTGATGGAATCGCTGCCGCAGCATCAATCCCGTTACTTTCTGCGGTCGACTTCCAAAAGGAAGTTCATTTCCGGTAGCAGTACTTCGGCGGGTGATGATGAAAACCCCACCAGCTCCAATCGGGTTGTCCAGAAGAAGAAGAAGCAGAAGGTTGTCCAAGAGAAGCAGACCTCGCCGGAGGAGGAGAAGGTGGTAGTTTTGCCTGTTGATGATGTCTCGATTACTAAAGATGCTGCAATTGATGATGGCTCGATTGATTTGTTGCTTAATTTTAAACGATTTGATATGGTTGAAAATTTCCCGGATCATCATTTTTCTTCTTTATCACTGAAGACGATGCAACCACCAAAGGCATGGGCAAAGAAGGTCCAGGACGAATGGAACATTCTAGAACACCATTTACCCGATACCATTTTCGTTAGGGTTTGCGAATCCAGGATGGATCTTTTGAGGGCGGTCATAATTGGAGCACAAGGAACTCCATACCATGATGGCCTCTTCTTCTTTGATGTGTTCTTCCCAATCAATTATCCTTCGGTTCCGCCTCAGGTCTATTATTACTCTCGGGGTCATCGTATCAACCCTAATTTGTACAATGATGGATATGTTTGCCTCAGCCTCCTTAACACTTGGAGAGGTAGTGCCAAGGAAAGGTGGATTCCCAATGAATCAACCGTCCTCCAAGTTTTGGTATCTATTCAGGGGCTTGTTTTGAATGCGAATCCGTATTTCAACGAGCCTGCTTATGCTGGCCAGAGCGGCTCCCCGTACTCAAAGTCAGTCTCAATGCAATACAGTGAGGATGCTTTGATCTTGTCCCTGAAAACCATGGTCTGCAGCATTAAGAATCCACCTCATCATTTTGAAGAGCTGGTGGCCGGGCATTTTTCGAGGCGTGGTCGGGATATTCTGGTGGCATGTAAGTCCTATATTGATGATGGAGCTCAGGTTGGTTGTCTTGTGAAAGGGGTAGTTCAAGATGCTGGAAATGATGTCACAAAATGCTCGGATAGTTTTAGGAATCAGCTGGCTGGGTACATTACCACAATTGTGGAAGCATTTAAAACCGTCAATGTGAAGGATTGTGATGAGTTTCTTTCTTTAGCTAAGAAGACAGTGATTCCAGAGAAGATTACTCCCTTAAAGAAGGAAGTGATTGCAGAGAAGGTTCTTTCTTTAGATGATCAGAAGGCAGCTTCTTCGGGGAAGAAGTCGGCTCCTAAGATGAGCACTAAGAAAAAAGGGAAGATTGCTCCAAAAAAGGATACTCCGAAGAAAAAAGAGAAGACTGCTCTGGCTCAGAAGGCAAAAACTTCAGGGAAGAAATCGGCTACAAAGAAGAGCACTATCACTCCGAAGAAAAAAGGGAAGATTGCTCCAAAGAAGGATACTAGTCCGAAGAAGAAAGGGAAGACTACTCCTAAGAAGAGCACTTTGAAGAAAGAGTGATCACCCGATTGCCTCTTAGGATGGTAATTCGGTAAGTAGTAGTAACAATGTAGAGCTTTGACATCTTAGGCATTTATATATAGAGTCGGGGATGTTACTTTTCTTGACAAAAAATCTGCATTGGATGGCTAGTTCTTGCAAGTTTGAACAGTATATTTGTTTTATATCATCAGCCTGATGAGTGATTGAATTTGTTAATTTTTCATTTCTGTTTTCTTGCGGGTGGCAGAAATCCTGTGAATACTACTAGGCAACAAAAAATCCTACACAAAATGAGGATCTTAAGTGAAATATAGTGTTATTGGCGATGACCATTTACTTGTTTGGCAAAACTTAGATGGAGAGAATAATCCTGAAATGGGATGGAAAACCAACTGATCTTGATCTCGTATATGTGTCAAACCATACTGCCAATTTTATAGTTTCATACTATAGGTCAAAAGCGGTGGCTGCATTCAATATACTTATATATGTACTGCATTTTGTTTTTCACTTCTGCAATTAATATTGATCACACCCAGTGTCCTAAGTCACTGTCCTTAATGTGAAAGAACCTCCATTCGGGATGAAGTTCAATGCATGATTGAAGCGAGAAAAATGCAAACGTGAGAAGCTATATCCAACTTCTATCTACCAGCCAAAAGCTGATCACATCAACGACCCTCATTAGCAACCATCAAGGAGGCTAGAAGGTTAAGATATTACACACATTAACGACTATATTGGTGCTACAGCCTTGAAAATTGCACAAAAATTTTCATAGCTTGTAGTATCAAAGTATCCATCTTTTTATTAGAGAATTTTAAGTACCGATCTCAATGGATCCTAATTCCTCACATAAATGCTTTGTAGGAAACAATGTCCTAAAACTTTTGAAAGAACGCTAGATATCAAAATCATCAACAGCCAAATTAAAAACAAACTACATCGTGATCATTAATGTTTGTGACATGGTAAGGGGTAGAGATTATTCATCTTCCCCCTGCCGAGGAATGCGAACCACGATTGGGCGATCATATTGTCTTCTCAACATTTCGATATTCTCCAATTGCCGCTCTTCCATATCATCCCCAGAAATGAGCGTCTTCCATCCATCCTCATTTATCAGGAAAACACTAACAAAATCGCCACATTCATAAGCTCCAAATGCAGCATAGCAGATTGCAGATTTCGCCAGCTTTGCAGCTTCCATTGCTGGAATCTCAATTATAATCCAACTTATATTCCAGAAAACAAACAGCCTGATTCGCGCCAGATCCAGTTGCATAAATCCTCTTCTTCTTCTCATCAGAACAGTTCTTACCCACCTTCCTTCTTGGCTTACCATTCAAATGACACACAGTACCGCCCGTTTCATCCCACCCCGAAATAAGTAATCCTCTTCCGCACTTAACAGAAAAAGTAAACTTCTTCAACCCACGAGCAACCGAGATTCTTATTCCATCGATCCTACGCTCGTGCGCTTCGCACTTCTTTTTCAAGCGTTCGAGTGAGACCCCGCCCCCTTCAGAAACCACGGCAATCATGTGAGAATCGAGTTCAACAGCATTGGGAATGCAAGACTTTGGGGTGTGATCCACGGCTAATTATGATTTCATCCCCGTTAAAGAAAGCTAAAGATGTGGATCCTCTTTCCTGGCAACCATCAATATCGATGTGACGGAATCTCTTGATTGGCGGGGGGCAAATGCGTCTACGAATAATGTTGGTTGAACTGGAGCGCAACGCAAGAGAATCTTTCGTGTTGAACGAATGATCCAACGGTTTAGATCCGCTACAGCCGTCCTGTGTTCCTAACCTCATGAAATCGAGCCTTCCCGCCTTTTCCCACCTTTTCCTAACCTCACGGTTTAGATCCGACGGTTTGTTTTCAGGTTTTGCTTTCTTGGCCTAGGGAAGAAATTAACCTTTGTCTTCACCTCTGTATTTTCGAGGAGATCAGCGTAGGGTTGGCGTCTTGTTAGGGACTTTTTTCTGGTGTTTTTCTTTTGGAGGAGCCCACGAAACAGAATCTCATCGGTCTTCTCCACTTGGAAGTCATGGTAGATATCCATCGCTTAATTGCGTCTTTTCGCCGACTATACGTCCAAGTCGACAAAAGTCGGACCAAAACAAAGGAAAATATGACCAAATTCTTTTCAATTGATCCCGTATGGAATATTCTGGACCTAATTGTTCCGACTAAAACCAAATATAATATCCCGACAGCATGTCAGGTTATGGGATTTAAAATCCAGAAATTAGACTTTCAGATTGCAGATCTCAGAGGAGGTAGAAGAGAGAGGCAGAAAAGGAGATTAGTGAACTGAAATTTCGGGATTTAACCGTAGGAGGAGGGGACAGAGAGAGAATAAGGCGAAGGAAATCTTCATTCATTCGATAATGATTGCAGTAAACAAAAAAGCTATTTAACCCTAACAATTAAAGTTATCTAATTTACAACTTAATCCTTCCACCTTTAATTTAATTTTAAATAACCCCAAAAGCATGGCACAGCAATGCTTCAACAGTATTTGACGAGGTTTACGTTAGCTTTACAAAGAAGTTGAGATGGTCGAGTCCCATAATTTGAACAAAAAAAAATAAATAAATAAAAGAATTAGTGAATCAATAGATATTTCAAGCGAACAAAATGACCTATAGAATTTTTTTTTTAAAAAAAAATAAATCAATAGTTAATTTTTTCAACTAACTTTTAAATGGTACTCTCCCCGTCTCATAATTATTATCCAGTTTGAGTTTTCATTTCTAGTTCAAATTGTACTAAAATTGAAATTTCAAACTGGACAATAATTTTGGGATATAGAGGGAGTAACTTTTATCCAAATTATTAAGGCTGACGACCAAATAAAAAAAAGGCAGCATTATATCAAGTTTGGTCCCCTTCAACTTTCACATTGGACCTGGAATCTAAAAGAAATAATTTTTCTAAATTACGTTTTATATTTAAACCCACAAGCACGTGGTTATAAGATTATTTTGTTGTGAAGAGTGGAAATTGTGAAATTGTGTAAATAATAAATAATATTTTAAATATTTTTATATCATAAATGAGATTATTAATTATTAAACCATAATGTACAATAAAAAAATTGTTAAAATGATACAAAGTTGGGAAATTTTTTTCTTCGTCGACATTTTTGTCGACTTCAATAAGATGACACAAAAGTCGATGCTAACAATATTCCTAGAAAAACAAACATTTTGTGACTTTTGATACCTATAAACCAAAGAATATTTCATGGTGAAAGTTTAATTGAGAATAAGAACACTTGATTGAATTCTTCCAATAGATTTTCTTATTATTGAATCTAATTTTTGGCGTGATTTAGAACACCGATGAACAAGTAACAAATTTAAATTCTATACAAATAACAACCGATGTTATATCATCCATGAAATTCCATTGCAAATCATGCTTATCATTTTTCAAAATTTATTTTTCGTTAAAGTCGGGATGCGTACCAAAGATATAATAAGCGCACGCCTACTTCAATAACATGCTAACTTCAATAAAAGGCAATATATCCCAGGCAAATCATCTTATGAATTATAGGGTTCATGTACTAATTTACCTTAACAAGTTTTCTAGAGATGTTTATGGATTTAATAAGTTCTTCAAAGTGGGGATTAAATTCAATTCCTCTTCTAAAGAACAAGGTATTAGTTTTACTATCAAACCAACACTTCATTTGCCCTAACCATCATATTCTATTGATATATTATATTTAAAAAATTAAAATTTTATTATTGTGGTTTAATTGGGTTATATATTTATCAAGTTCAAGTGACATGGAAGATGAGGAAAGATTAATGTCCATAATTCCTTAGGGTTGGATTATTTTTATGTATTTATTATAATTTTTACTTCTATAATTTAGGCAAAAGAAAAAACGTTATTATCAGTTAAGGCGTGATATTGGCCAAAATTAACTTGTGTTGGAGTGATTATATTACGGTATGTATTAGGGTTTAGTACCAAATATATGTAAATATATAGGAAAGTGTACCGTAACTCGGTAAGGGTAGATAGGTCATTGTAAATCTGAAACCCTAAAGAGTCTAGTAATAAATTGTATAAATTGCCGTTTCATCAATGATCTTCCAGTTCATAAGTTTCTATATGATATCAGTTTGCTCTCCTGGGCCGTAGTCGGTCGTTCTTGTCTCCGTTCTTGACTGCAGCTTTATTTGCTTCGGCGGCGGCGCAAGCCTTCTGTGGATTTCGAGGTCATGGATCAAAAAGATGTTTCGGAAGATAAGTTTGGTTTTGAGAGATTTGATGTGGTCGAAAATTTTCCCGATCACTATTACGCAAATAGTGCTACTTCATGGACGAATCAACCTCCAACGGAATGGACAAAGAAGATTCAAGCGGAGTGGAGAATGCTTCAGAGTCATTTACCGGGGACGATTTTTGTTAGGGTTTGCGAATCCAGGATGGATCTTTTGAGGGCTGCCATAATCGGAGCGCAAGGAACTCCATACCATGATGGCCTCTTCTTCTTTGATATCAGCTTCCCAAGCAATTATCCTTCGGTTCCGCCGCTTGTTTACTACCACTCTCGAGGTCTTCGGATCAACCCGAATTTGTACAGTACTGGATATGTTCGCCTTAGCCTCCTTTACACTTGGAGTGGTAGGGGCAGGGAACTGTGGAATCCCATAGAATCAAGCATCCTCAAAGTTTTGGTATCTATCCAAGGCCTAATTTTGAATTCCAACCCCTTCTTCAACGAGCCTGCCTTCGCTGGCCTGAGCGGGTCTTTTTTGATGAAAACATCGTCACGGGACTACAATGAGAAGGCTTTGATCCTGTCTCTCAAAACGATGGTATGCAGCATTAGGAATCCACCTAAGCATTTTGAAGACTTTGTGGCCGGCTATTTTTCGAGGCGCGGCCGTGATGTTTTGGTGGCTTGTAAGTCGTACATTGAGGGAGCGCGAGTTGGTAGTCTCGTGAACGGGGTGGTTCGAGATCCTAATAAACTGTTTCGCAAAAGATGCTCAAAGCATTTTAGGAAAGAGTTGTTTGGGTACATTACAACACTTGTGGAAGCATTCCAAGCCGTCCGCGTTCAGGATTGCGATGAACTTCTTTCTTTGATCCAAAACGCAGCAGCTGGGAAGAGTACTGCTCCGGAAAAAATACCAGGGGAAAACACTGCACCAAAGCCTACTGCAGGGAAGAAGAAAAAGAAATTCTGCTTTTTATTCTGTTAAAGATAATTACGAAGAGTAGCTGAGAAAGATCAAATTTAGTGATAATTTTCTGATGAGTAATTATCGAGTGTGGTAATTTAATTTATTAGTTATCAAAAATAATATTTATCATCAAAAGTAGTTTTTATCCAATAATGTGCACATGCCTATAAATATGGCATATAGCTTTTATTTTGGATAACAATCAATACAATGTAGTCTTCAAATTTATTTTCGTCAAGTTTCTCTCTTGTATTTTATTTTTCTTCATATTTTAGTTTTTCTCTGACACATTTTAGTTTTTCTCTTGGTATTAGAGCAGGTTCTGTCCTGTTTCTGCATATCATTTTTTTTTTCTGCATATCATTTTTTTTTCGTCTTCAAAAAATAAATCATTGGTTGATTACTTCCGCGTACTTTTTTTATATATATATATTTTTAAAAAATGGTTTCATGATCATGTTCATTCATGAATATTTGTGTCATGTTAACTCGAAATTCATCAGAAATTACTATCTTGCCTTTCCCTATACTATTAATCATATTTTTCAGTCAGATTTTCTCAAGAATGACCACTTTCCATAAATCTCGCACAAATCAAATTCCATTTGAGTCACAATTTTTTTTTCCACAAATCTAACTTTAGTTGATTCATAAATTTCAGTAACAGACAAAGAGGAAAAATATATACCTCCGAGTCAACCCACAAAATTCCCATCATGACAAACCTCTAATCTTTTCTCGAAAGAGTTTTGACTTATCATGTAACAATCTAACCATCCAACGAAAATTTTCATTATGACAAACGTCTGATCTTTTCAAAAGAAGATTTTTGACTTGTCATACACCAATCTAACAGGAATTTCAAGCAAGTTGGCCAAAGTATGGATAGAATCACTCAAGATCAAGAATCTCAAGAAATTTGATGCCATCAAGTCAGTGAAAGCAAACTGAGTCTCCAACTCCGAGGAGATGTTAAAGATAATCCGAGGAGATGTTAAAGATAATTATAAAGAGTAGTTGAGAGAGATCAAATTTAGTGATAATTTTCTAATGAATAATTATCGAGTGTGGTAATTTAATTTATTAGTTATCAAAAATAATATTTATCATAGTTTTTTATCCAATAATGTGCACATGCCTATAAATATGGTATATAGCTTTTATTTCGGATAACAATCAATACAATGTAGTCTTCAAATTTATTTTCGTCAAGTTTCTCTCTTGTATTTTATTTTTCTTCATATTTTAGTTTTTCTCTGATACATTCTAGTTTTTCTCTAGTTCTAGAAGTGGTCATGGTTGCTGCTATTAGAAGAAAGATGGAGTAGAGGATGGCGGATTGTTTTGTGTATTTTAACAATATACATATCCATTGGGATAATTAGTTTTATGCAAGTTTGAACAATACTCCATGTGGCTCTATTTATAAGCATCAAATTTGGAGTAATTTTTAGTACTCCATCGGTGGACTTTTTTTTTTCTTTTTTTGGACAACAGGGATATAATCACGACCGGATGAAGTATTATATTCGATGAGTGATTGAATGTGATCTGTCACTTGAAGTTTGTGTTCTTAATTGCTTACCTGAACGTCATTAACCAGATACTGATCGATGAGATTGAAATTCGTAATCACAATTAAAAGATTCATGTACCCGAAAAATACAAATGGTGCCGTCCGAATGATTAGATGGTTTTTGACAAAAGTAAAGAGAAAAAAAAAATCATAGTTTAGATCTACTGGCTTAAGTCGTGGTGTGTTATCCTTGAGCTAATTGTGATTTCGAAATGTGTTTCGGATTAGGCGTACGGAAAATAAAACAGCACAGGAAATATTAGTGACTGAACCATCGGGGAATACGAATTAATGTAACATTTTTGACAAAGCATTGTCGGTAATTATTTGTCAAATTTAGGTTTATATATTCCAACAAATATAAATAAAATCTCTCCGTCAGGCGTCAAGGCGCGCGTCAACCTTTTAGGGACAGAGACTGGACTTATTGGTTACTTTTTTTTTTTTCTTTTTTTCTTTTTTTGTTGAAGGATAACACTCATGAGTTCTTCGTGGCACACACATAACACGTCGGGTACTCCAGTGAATAAACTTGTTTTCCGAAATTTGTAATGAACAAGAAGTGTGTAACAGTGCAAGTATACCGAAATTTTTGCTTTTAACTAAAGGCTAATTATAACCTCTCGTTACCCAAATCTACAAGTTAAGTCCATTATTCATCTTGTTCCCCTCGAACACTACGGAGTTTATTTATATGTATAAAAAGGTTTTATTGCTATAAAATAAGACCTATATTGTGTGAACGCAATCAAAACCCTAAATTTGTTTTTTTTTTTTTTTCCTTTTTTGGTCCCAGATGATGGCATCGTCAGCACGGCTATTTAGTTCCGATAAGTTTGTTTTTAAAAAGATTTGACGTGGATGAAAATTTTCCCGATCACCACTACTCGACGAAGAATACATCTTGGTGGACCAAACAACCTCCAAAGGAGTGGGCGAAGAAAATTCAGGAGGAATGGAAAATTCTCGAGAATCATTTACCCGATCCGATTTTTGTTAGGGTTTGCGAATCCAGGATGGATATTTTGAGGGCAGCCATAATTGGAGCAGAAGGAACTCCATACCATGATGGTCTCTTCTTCTTTGATATCTTCTTCACAAACAATTATCGATCGGTTCCGCCTCAGGTCTATTACCACTCTCGGGGTCATCGGATCAACCCGAATTTATATGACAATGGTTATGTTTGCCTCAGCATCCTTAACACTTGGAGTGGTAGTGACAAGGAAAGGTGGATTCCCAATGAATCAACCATCGATCCTCCAAGTTTTGGTATCTATTCAGGGCCTAGTTTTGAACTCGAAGCCATATTTCAATGAACCTGGATTTGCTGGATCGAGAGGCACCCGCGACGGGGAAGAACGCTCTTAACAATACAAACACCCTGATCCTGTCTCTGAAAACAATGGTGTGTAGTATTAGGAATCCACTTAAGCATTTTGACGAGTTGGTGGTGGCACATTTTTCGTGGCGCGGCCGTTATGTTTTGGTAGCATGTAAGTCGTACGTTGAGGGAGCGGGAGTTGGTTGTCTTGTGAATGGGCTGGTTTTACAAGATCCTAAACTGCGAGGCGAAAGATGCTCAAATGCACTTTAGAAACGAGGTGGCTGGGTACATAGCAATACTTGTGGAAGCGCTTAAAGCCGTCGGCGTTATGGATTGCGATGAACTTCTTTCTTTGATCCAAATGGTAGCCGCAGAGGAGAGGGCCGAGAACACTGCACCGAAGCCAGCTGCGGAGAAGAAGAAGAAGAAGAAGAAGAAGAAGAAGAAGAAGAAATGGTTCTGGTTTTTTTGAGCAAAAAAAGTTCACTTTCTAGCTAGATAGACATTAAACATTAGAGGTTAGTAAAGTGATAGAATTTTGACATTATTATATAGATTATTCATGAGAGATTGAATTTAATTTAATTTTTTTTTAATTTTACTTGAAGTCGTGTTATTGCTTACTTGAACATCATTGTCGTCCCAACAATATAGGTAAGTTATGGTGACACATGATTGACAAAACTAACTAATTAAAGAGAAAAAGAAAAATCATAGTCAAGACCTTTTGATAAAGTTAGGGTGTACATGTATGTACTCTTCTTGATCTAGGGCCAAAGGCTGGCTGCATTCTAGTATATATAATGTTTTGGATTAATTAGGCATACGGAAAACAATGTATCACATGCAAGAATTAGTAGCTATTGCAATTGGGGATTATGAATGTAATGGTTTGGTCGGACTATGGGCAAACTATTTTCCAAATTCACATGATTTCTCCTGGAAATAGTTTGAGGTTACACTAATTAAACTGTGTGTGTCTACATAAACTTTTTTTTTTTTGGGGGTTTGACTTTTAAATGAAAAACATGCATGCAAACACTATATTTGTTTGCCACAAACAGATTGCGCATTCATTTGATCTTGATCATTGTGAAACAAAACCCGAGAGAGAGAGAGAGAGATCTACCCTCGATGTACACACAAACCTTCTAGTCATTAATATACAGGAAATAGATGGGCATTACTATGTACGTCTACTACTTGTATTTCGCCATTGAGTTAGAATAAATATGTTTGCAAACTTGATCTTTAAAAATAACAATCGACTCGTTTTTTTTATTTTTATTTAAAAAAAAAAGAGGCATAACCTCCAGGGCGTTACATAACCACATTGTGGGTAACGGGTTACTCTTACAATTGCATGCCTAACCCTGCTTCCAGTCAATTGACCTCCATTAACAACAGTTTCTAATTTTTATCATCATCATTCATCATGAAACACAACCTTTATAGCTTCCAACTTCCTACGAGGCCGGGAAACTATTCACAATAAGTATTTGCTGTTACAATCTTGCAGATTGCTGGACAAATTTGTTTATAGCTTCCGTCTGAAGTATCAACCGTTGAACTGATCACAACCCAGTTGACGAATTTCCCCAGTGAACCCACTTTGATAATCTCTCCAATTTGGCTTGATTTGTGACAAATCATTCCTTCAAAGGTTGAAAAGAATATATGATTATTAAAACTAGTACAAATTTTAAGACTTAATATGGATTTTTTTTTTCCGAATAAAAGTAATATATCATAACTCAAAAGTGAGTTATGATATTATCATCTAAATTGTGTTACTTCCTCTGATCCATAAAACAATTTATATGGATGGTAAATCGCGCTATAATTTTCAATGTGAATTATATTTTCGCGGAGATCAGAATTGTTTGTTTGATGTTAAATTACGAGATGCTGTCTTGATCATGTCAATTGTCAAACCGTATACCGCCATTTTTATGTTTCATGTTAGGTCACTATCTATTTTCCTCTTGGCTTCTCTATCTGGTTTTCTCTATGCTTGCATTCAATATATTTAAATATACTAGTGCGTATATCACTTTCTCCTTATTCTTGATCAAGTTCATTGGTTGAGTTTTTTTTTTTCTCTCTTTCAAATGTATTAGTACATCTAATGTTTGATTCATATCAATTCATTGTTTTTTTTTTTCAGCTTTTCAGGAAATAAAATTCTTATTCAATCATCATGGTTATTATATGACCATAGTAGTAAAGTACTCTCTCCATCCCATAATTATTGTCCAGTTTAGATTTTCATTTCTAGTTCAAATTGTATAAAAAGTGAAATCTCAAAGTGGATAATAATTTTGAGACAGAAAGAGTAATTTTTTACACTTAAAATATCAAAATGACCAAAGATGTTTCACGTGAAAAACACAAATGGAAAAAATAAAAACACTATAGTGGAACTTGGAATCGGTAAAATATAATAATTAAGAAACTCCTACTACTTTTATACTACTTCTTAAATTCAAAATTGTACATTGTGTTAAGAAAAAGCTAGCATTGAGGTCTGAGAAAACGTTTGGAACAAACATAAACTACTCTCGAAAGTTTAAATCAACAACCTCATTACATCACAATTATGTTCGTTCTTGGACGGAAACTTTGAGGGAAATTGTTTAAAAACATTCCTAGAATAATCTTTTTTACAATTTCCAAGAAAACTTCTTTTGCTAAAAAGAGAGAAACGCAAACGGGGAAAGCTATCAAACTTCCATCTACCAGCCAAAAACAAGTGATCGAATTGATTAATTTTGTTAAAGGGTCCCCTGCTTCCAGTCAAATTGACCTGCATTAACAACAATTTCTAATTTCTATCATCATCATTCATCATGAAACACAACCTTTATAGCTTCCAACTACCTAGGAGGCCGGGAAACTATTCACAATAAGTATTTGCTGTTTCAATCTTGAAGATTGCTTGACAAATTTGTTCACAGCTTCCGTCAAAGTATCAACCTTTTGAGCGGATCACAACCCAGTTGACGAATTTCCGCCGTGAACCCACTTTGATAATCCTCTGATTTGGGTTTAATTTGTGAAAAAAATCCTTTCTTGCTGAGAAGATTCTTGATCTCAATGGATCCTAACCCCTCTTCTGCATCCCTTACAATCCCAATTGTTTCCACTTTTGCTTCTCCTTTTGATAATTCACCAAGGGAAAAAGATTCCACCAAAAAGCCTTTGAGTTTATGGCCTGGGATGTACCATTCACCGGTCACAAATGCTTTGTGGGAGACGAGGTCTAAAATTTTTGAAAGAATGCTAGACCCTCCACTTGATGCTCCCCCACAAAGCGAATTGCTTACTAGAACTCCTTCACACAGCCGGACTACCATTCTGTATAACTTTTCAACTGACTATATATTGAGGGAGCAGTATAGGGATCCCTGGAATGAGGTCAGAATTGGGAAATTGCTTGAAGATCTTGATGCACTTGCAGGAACTATCTCTGTTAAGGTAATAGGTTGATCTCACGAGTTGTTTTTTGGTTTGTTTTGTCTGAATTTGGATATGATTATGTTCTGTGTTTCTGTTTTGGTTCTACTTTCATATGTAGGCTTATATTTGCATTTTTAGTGATTGGTCTTACACGCTGGAAGGAATTGTACTGATTGGTTGCATATAGGGTTATAGTATCTTTCCTAGATGGAGATTTAATTGTAATTCGAGTTTTTGTTGGTTCTGTTTGTATGCACTGTATGGTCCATCGTTACTACTGAGAATTGCTATTGATTTTACTGTTACTGAATCATATTTATCATCTTAGCTCATTGATTCTAGGATACTAATGATGGAATTCATGAAATTTCTGTGGCCCTTGTATTCTTTGATCATATATTGGGCAAATATGTGTTCTGTAATTCTGCATATATAATCGAACTAAAATTATAGTGTCGATGTGTAGGAGTTCATATGCTTTTCTTCCTAGAAGCTACTCGTTTTACTGTTTCTGGTGTTGGCTTACAATCTCAACATAAATGAGAATGTATCTATTCACTGCATTCTCTTGTTATAGCAATATGGATGAGTTCTTCGTGCTTCTAACTTGAAACTGTTCTGATCGTTTTCTGTGATTTTTTGTTGCTTTTGGATAGCATTGCACTGATGACGACAGCATGACAAGGCCATTGTTACTTGTGACTGCTTCTGTGGATAAAATGGTGCTTAAGAAGCCCATTAGCGTAGATGTTGATTTGAAAATCTCCGGAGCTGTTATTTGGGTTGGAAACTCTTCTATTGAGATTCAATTGGAAGTAACTCAGCTTACAGATGGTATGTCTTTTGCTTTTCACTCCTTCCATTCTTTATTATGTGAATCCTGAATGAATTAAGTTAAATTTTAGGGGTTTAAAGGGCATTTGGAGTTGAATGAAAAAAATGAAAAGCTATTTGCTTATCCTGTTTCAAGGACTCATCTTTCTGCTGTATCTGCTATTGTACTAGAAGTTACTTAAGCGCTACAAGTATCTTTACTGTAAAGTGTAAACCTTGTTAACACACCAAACTTTTCTCCATTAAACATGCAAATAACATACCGAAACATTAAAGATTTGCATATGTTGAACCCGGTTAGTAATAGAGTAGAAGCAAGGTCCTTACATTCATGATAGTGTTACCCAAGTAATCTACAAAGCCCATCTTTCATCTTTGGCCTTATGTTGGACATGTTGCACAACCCTGTCGTAAGCTATTAGCTTTATGTTGACCCTTCATAATAACGTTGTTAACTAGTTAGTATATCTACTGTGCGAGTGATGTGTGTTTGGTTTGTCCCATCATTCCAGCTGATAATTGAATTTAATATGGTAAAAGCATATCTGTGTCTTCGTTTGATATCATAATAGATTTTGCAATCTGCATGTCCATATTATGGAGCTCAAGAGATCGAGAAGCTATAGTTACATCAAAATGTGCTAATTTCTCATATGTCTAAAGCGCATGTTCCTATCCTAGTTACCAATTTATTCCCGATTTTGTAAACTTGACTTCTCTCTGAGAAGCTTCATACTTTATTATTTTATGAAGGGCATGGACATTGTAAAAGCTGCTGTTAATTGCTGTTAACACTGGTAGTTTGGGGTGCTTCACTTTGCAGGAAAAACTGATGATGCAGAATCTGTGGCTCTGACAGCCAACTTCATTTTTGTTGCCCGTGACTATAAGACAAGGAAAGCTGCCCTAGTGAATAGATTATCACCTGAAACAGAAAAGGAAAAATTGCTCTACGAAGCAGCCGAAGCAAGACATCAGCTTAGGAAAAGGAAAAAGGTGGTAGATAGAAAGGAAATTGAGAATGGGGAAATCCATAGACTTGAGTCCTTATTATCTGAAGGGAGGATCTTTTGCGACATGCCTGCACTTGCTGATCGCGATAGCATTCTTCTTAGAGACACACGCCTAGAGAACTCTTTGATATGTCAGCCTCAGCAACGGAACATTCATGGTCGGATCTTTGGAGGCTTTCTGATGCATCGCGCATTTGAATTAGCATTCTCAACAGCATATGCTTTTGCAGGCATGATGCCTTCCTTTTTGGAAGTTGATCACGTTGACTTTCTAAGACCTGTGAGTTCCCTTTTGGAATGATTCATACTTTCTATTTGCAAATCTGCAATTTTCTGCATGTTTTACTATGTAGAATAAAGACAAAACTGAGTGGGTTGCGGATTGCATTTATTCTTCCCTGATGATTTACGTGACCTCTTCATTTTCCACCTTAATTGGGTAGTATACATACTAGTAGTTTTTACCTTTTCTTGCAATGGTATAATCTGAAAATTTCCAAATTTACGCTGACATTATGAAAAATCACAAATCTGTGGCACTTGCAGTCATTTCTAAACCCTGAATTGGTCTTCACACTCTGATGTGTAGGTGGATGTCGGTGATTTCCTGCGTTTCATGTCTTGTGTTCTGTACACAGAATCTCATAACCCTGATCAGCCATTAATCAACATTGAAGTTGTTGCCCATGTTACCAGGCCTGAGCTGAGGTCTAGTGAGGTATAATACAATCAGTTTGGCATCGTCTATTTTGTTATCTGAACCTAGTCGCCTAACCTATGCAGCTGCAATCTATTGACAAATATTAGAAACATTAATGTCTTTAAAAGTGATAAATTCTTGGGTGAATTTGTCTACTTGTGCAGATTTCAAACAGGTTTTACTTCACATTCACTGTTCGGCAGGAGGCAAAGGCGAACAATGCAGTTAGAATTAGAAAGGTGGTTCCAGCCACAGAGGAAGAAGCGCGCAGAATCTTGGAGCGCATGGATGCTGATGCCCTTTCTGCCTGAAAAAACGGATAAATTAAGGGACATAGTTGGCTGACCCGAGTAGACGGTAGAGTATTAAATAGACATGGATGGATCTTTAAGAACTTGGATTCTTTCTTCCCTGAACGTTACTTGTTGTGTCAGAGTATCAAGGGGACTGAGAATATGACCGTTGTCGTAATTAAAGGGCATGGGTAAAGTGTTTATGCAAAACGCTTTCAATTATGTTGTTGGGGTAGAAAAGAATAGCCTTTCCGATGGATTCTTAATTCCGTTTTGAACACCAAAAAGCAAAAGCAATCTATAGCTAATCATCTTCATCATCATTCTATACTGGCTACTTTATCCTGCTGCTCCACAATGATTTACTAGATTACTACCAGTATAGGAGCCGCCTTCTGTGTTGTGTGTATGTACTAACCCAAGACAAAAAGGAAAAAAAAAAAAAAAGTAATTGTGTATTAATTAAAGATACCTAAACTGTTACAAGAACGCAAGTCCTTGAATTGTGAAAAGAAAATTACTCTTTTCGTCTTATATTTAATAATCCAATTCAGTAGCTAGTTTGTAAGCTCAGAAAACGGTACATTCTGGCTTTAAGATCATATGGTATAAAAAAAAAATGACAAAATGCAATAAGTCCTGGAGTACACATTGAGAGAGTTATGTGTACTAATCTCATTATTAAAAAGAAAATCAATATGATTATTTGGAAATATATAATCGACCTCAAATGCAGCTGTACAAGACGTTGATAATGGCATTAGTGCATTCGCATGTGCATCAGCCAACACCAGTATATAACTATTTCAGATAAACCCAAAAACACCTACCTACACTCCCATTACATATAAAACTTCTTCTGTCCAAAATAAAAACTTTATTTGTTCTTTTTTGAGATGAGATAACCATATCTTTTGTATATCTACAACTTGAATGCTTCTTCTTTCCTGTCTTCAACTAATTTTTTCTTTTACTATCTTCCGATTTGGAATTTTGGACCATTGAGCAACGAATTCTGTGCATGTTACTCGTCGTTTTCATCGCTGGTTTTGTTCTTTTGATATTCTTCTTTTCTTCTTGATTGGCATCTTGAAAGAGACCTGAATCCTGATATTATTAGCTTCTGGCATTGACTATTTATCTGCAGAATTTTCAACTTTTTTCTTTTTGGTACATGAGATTGTATATATACACCCCTGTCCGACACCATGACTCTGAGTAATTTGAGTTAAAATTTATAGGTAATTATGAAGGAAATGAATCAAACATCTGAAGCGCTTTCGCCATTGTCTCATTTCCGAATAAAAAATAATACCAAAAGATACTCCTTAATTTATGTGTATTTATTTAGAAAAGCTCTTCAAAGCTTCCGAGGTCTACAGCTACTTGTTCATTCCTGTAAAGAGAAGATCTCCTCTCTACACGTATATTATATATCTACTGGACTAACAGTTTATAGAATTGTTATACATTATGACTTACATACAAAAATACCTAAATTATTTCGCCTGGCCACTATCCTAAACTATGCCGAGGAGCTATCTTCGTCTGAAGAACTGCTTTGTAGCCTTCCAGGGAATACACTGGATATTGGCTGTAGATTTGGGTTCACTGGAACTGGAAATTTGTGAGCTGAGCTAACTATAGTGTGCTCATTAATCATTCCAACTTCCTTGCAAACCCGATCAAGAATAGTCAGGAAATCTCTTACCACCAAAAATATTCTGAATGGATGAGCTTCTTCTTTAGCTGAGTTTCCATGGAAGTATTCTGTGATCTCCTTTACTAGGGTCAATGCAACACTTTCTTGGGCTTGAATCCTTATAATCTCCTCTTCAGCCATCTTCAAAAAGCTCCACGTTGTTTCACAAAACTTATCACTGCTGCTTTCCTCTGATCCTGCTTCAATTGACCTCACAACTTCTGCAATCTTCCCAATTCCACTAGCGAGCTTCAAAACTTCACCATGGAGAACTTCAGATTCCATTGCAGCAGCTTTCTTGACATTTGCGAGTTCTGAACTGAGCCCGGATACAACCTGAAGCCCAAGCTTGCGACACTTGACGTCATCGACCATGTAACCCTGGTTTTGGTTAGAAAGACGGGCGCCCTCACTTCTTATTATCTCCTGAACAACAAAATGCAAAAGAGTTGTCTTTCCATCGGTTCCCTTCACATCCACAAGCTTGAGGAGAGTGTCAAGCTTGAATGCACGTGCATCACCTCGGTTTGTTCCAACATTCATGCGGTTTCCTGTCTTCAACACTGCTTCTAATAATTTCAAGAACATCCTGCTACTCCTTAGTTCCTCACAAGCAGCCTGTAGATTCAAGTAAACGAGAGATCCTCAGTATAACACCAGAATAACTTTGTTTTTTGACAGCAGACCAGAATTTAGCACTTGTAAGAGAATATGTGAGCTATTTTCAGTTTGATATAACTTGTCATGGTTTTTGAGTACCAAAAGATATAATCATAAAAAATTACCTCTAATGTGTCAAATGATTTTCTGAGGTAGTCAATCTCAGATTCAAAATTGGCTACATAGAGCATTGCATCTACTCTTTTAAATGCAAAAGGTATATCCAGAACTGCCTTCAAAAATTTTTCTGCTGGTCCAAGCTTAAATGGAGAATCATCTTTGTACTCTTTCAATTTACGCTCCTCTTCTTTAGTGGGGGCCATTTTCAATAGACTCTCAAGGAGTTCAGTTCCAAGTGTATCTACATTGCCTGCATAGAAGCATGAAGGACATCTTATAATCTTGAAATTTAGCACAAGACACAGAGGCTTGAACTAAAAAGGAAAAGAAGAAAATTTAAGGTAATGTGACTTTTGTACCGGTAGAAGTCAAAGATCACCCAAAACTGGAAGCCACACGAGGCTATGCAAACATATGCGATGTCTGCTTCGACTAGGTAAAGGAACAAAGGAATTCCTCAAAGCGTGTAGTATTTTAATTGCAGCCTTAAAGCTAACCTGATTCTACAAAAGGTACTGATCCATTGCTCCCATGTTTCTCTAAGCAAGTAGTCTGGGGCAATCATATCCAGGATTTAGCAAGCAAAAGGCAAAGTATAATAAGTGAGCCGAATGCATCTTTTCTTCGAAAGGTTTGATCCCAAATGCTCTTACAGTTATCAAGAGGACATTACATTATCAATGCCGTCTAGGCTAGGATGTCAACAAACCACAGAAGCCAAGTAGTCAGGGGATGGGTACAGTACTGGGAATCACTTTGAAGGCTGGAACTTGACAGGTGTAAATTATTTGCACAACCTTCTCACGTTGCAATAGAAACTAAAGCCAAATGCAGACTGCTCATTGGCTGATTAAAATTGAAGTAACCGGGAGACTAGCAGCAAATATGGAGTCTATAGGGGGTGGTTTAGAACCAATCAAGCTTTTACGAAGACCATAAGGCAATCTACGTTAACCTTTACTTTCATTTTGAACTTACAAATACATATGAACCTCTTGATCACTTCCATAGGCACACATACAAGCAAAAGGAGGATAATTTGATATTAAAAGTCAGATTATATACTATATGACGAAATTTTGTGGCAAAAGGTAGACAATGGGCATCCATTTCCATTTCCACAGTGCCGAAACTTAAAAGTTTACCTTCAATTAGGGCTTCACAAACTTCATCCACGGTCACATTCAGGGCTCTCAGCGAGATAGCAATGTTCTGGGACTTTTTGGGATCAAGAACCCTGTTTTCTTGGGTTGTGGAAGGAAGAACTGGCTTTCGGATTGTTTCCTTAGGAGCTGGAGGAGGAATCTTCAGAAACAATGTCTCAATCATCTCCTCATTCAACCTGCAGGAAAGAGTTATTCAAATTCCACAGAAAAGACACCAAAAGCAAAGGACACAGTCACACACACACATCATATGCCAGACATAACTAAGCATAAAAGATTGAGCATCTCACTTGAATGAACTCGACTGCAGTTGATCCCACACCATTTCTCGATCAGAACTTGCTCTTACTTTGTCCCAATGCAGTGGCTTCAACTGGGGTTTGAGACCCTCCTCGGCTTGTTGGACGTTCTCTTTGGATATGTGTCTCAATTCAAAAGTATCCTCATCCTTCTCAACTTGTTCGGCATTTCCAGGCAGTTGCATTGGTGATATCATTGTTGGGCTCTCTAAAGACATAGGCCTTAATGGTGTTACTAAAGCAGGGGGCTGAGTTATTATCTTGCTAGCTGCAGAAGATGGTGTTCTGGGACTTTCCCAGTACTTACTCGGTGGCGGAGGAGGCGGAGGTGGAGGAGGAATTGAAACAGGCGGAACCGGAGCTGCCACATGTTGATCAGCAAGTCTGGGAATAATCACTGGAGACTCCGGATTATGATCAGAAGCATTTGAAATTCTGGGTGATGACTCTTTGCTTCTATTATAAATTCTCCCCGGCGATGGTGAACGTGGCGGCGACGGTGAAGGCGATCGTGAAATTGTCGGCGATGGCGATTTAGATAATCTCTGTTGACCCAATTGAACGTCAAAGAATGACAACGTAGGAGGAGATGATCCGTGATGAGGCACAGTCTCGAGAGCGACTAATTCCGGCGACTTGGGTCGGGAGACTTTCGGACTTAAACTAGCCGGAGGGGAAATGCTGGGAGAAACGGACCTCACCGGAGAATCTGATCCAGTACTGGAAGACGAAGACGAAGTAGAGCTAGAGTGACCCAAGGTCTCCGCCTCTACCGGAGGGAACCCTCTCCGGGACGCCGATCCAGTCCCAATCGAGCTCTCTCGACCACCTAAAGACCCCCTGGGCGAGTAAAACTCATCACCCTCTTCCGTAGTGGCGGACCCCACATCGCCATTACCGTAATTTCGCCTAACAGTGTTGTGTCCATAAAGCGGCGGCAAAGGGCGGAGCTCCGGCGAGTCGAATTTTCTCGAATTCGCTGCACTGCTCTCGCCACCGGTGCTACTGCCACGCGGGTGTTGTTGCTGCATAACGCTATTGTCAATGGCTCCATGTGTATTAACCAAAGTGCCCAAGTACAGAAACTCCGAGCTCGTTTGCGACGGCCTCTGAAGCTTCGGTACGTTTCCGTTATTGGCGTGGCTGGGCCGGCCGCTGGTATCCGATCTCTGAGTTTTAGTGTCGCTGCTGGAACTCGTCCCCCTCCGCCGCCGCCGGCGGATGTGTAGAAACACGACAACCGCTAAAACAATGACGGCGGCAAGCACGGCGGCGATGGCGCCAGCAACAAGCTTGGAAGATGCACGTTTGGATTTGGGAGAGTCGGGAATGGTAATGGAGGAGATATTAGCAGGAAAGGAGGCGACGGAAGCTGCCGGAGGAGGCGGAGGGGAAGGGTAGAGTGGGAAGAAAGGGGCGTTGTTTGAGTTGTTGGCCGGGGTAAATGGGATGTCGGCGGTGGCCGGTGCCGGTGGAGATGGATTAGGAGGCTGAGATGGAGGCAAGGAGTCCTGTGGGAAAAAGGGCTGATGAAGAATCCGCCGGTTAACCTGGAGGGTGGAGGAAGATAATGCAGATGTAAGGAACAGAGGAAGAAGAAGGAAGAAAAGGGAAAAAGGTAGCATTTTTTTTCCTTCTGGAATTGAGAAGAAAAAAAATTCAGAACAGAGGAAGTAAATGCAGCTGGAAATGGAATCTGGGCTTGTGGGGACTGTTGCTTTGTCACACGGTAAGAGTGGGTGTGTGCGTGTGTGTGTGTGTGTGTGAAAAATTAGGAAGAGATCTACATCTGCATGAGAGAATGCAGAATCTGGGGCTGTCGGAGATGAAATTGAGTGGAGTGGGAGTGGAAGATTAGTGATGATGTTGATTGGATTTGGAAATTGAATTTGGGTGTGTGTGTGTGTGATTGAGTACTTGAGAGTGTGTCTGAAAAGGTAGATTAATTAATTGGATTTGGAGAAGTAGCAGTAGAAGAAGTAGAAAAATGGAGCAGAGTGGTAATAATTCAATTTGGATTTTGGCATTTGGTTGGTTGACGGTGCTGGACTGCTTTCATGATGTATTTCTGTATTCCACGCTCCAGCTAAGATTCTGCTGGTGGTGGTGACCGGTAACCGGTGACGGGTATGTGAAAGTTAAGTGTAAGGAAGTAAGAATATTGTATATTTCAAGGACCAAATACTAATTACTAATTTTGGTCAGACCATGCATTTCAATTTTCAAACAAACTATTCCAACAAATTTTGAAGGCTACTGTTTTTTTTTTTTTTGTCATAAATGATAATCATAATTATATACAGAAAAATGATGAATAATACATAATCACAAAGAATTGAACTACAACAATACTAGTGTTTTTTCACTTTCACATGGTTTATTATTTATTACTATTATAATTCATCTTCTTACGTTTACATTGTTACTTGATCCTTAGTATTTTTTTACAAAAAATTCACCCCAGCAATCCTACTTAAATGTAGGTAAAATTCCCTTACATATCCTTTGGTGGAATTGAACTTAGATTCGATACAACATTTTAACCATTAGGTTGTCATTCAATTTTCCGATCCTTAGTATATTCTCAATCTCCCCGTAAGGTTTTGATGGAACGGTGATGTTCGATAATGATGTGATTCATAAACATAAACACTGTTGGGATGATACTCATACTATTTAAGTGGCCAAATGGAACAAAACAAAACATGTGAGGATAGGTGAGAATGGCTTTGAAAAATTGAAGGGCTAAATGCCAAAACACCAAAGAGATTACCGACAGTCACACCCCGAGATTTGAGGTCAACGAAAGCGGTCGGTTTTGTTTTCCCGTTTCTTGATGATGTTTGTTTCGGCCTTTGTTTCCATGTTTTGGTCTTTCACCAGTTGCAACTCTACTGTGTTAACTTCATAGTAGTGAAATGAATTTTGTGTACATTTTCTTTTTTTTTCTTTTTTTTCTTTTTTTGAATGACACACAGATTTCATATTCACCTTTTCCCACCAGATTTTTTAAAGTTTCGATACATTTTTGGACCACTTCAACATGTTAATGCCCATCCAATTGTTCGGAATCTTTGGGTTTTACTCCCCCAATACATTTTTGAAACCCGAGATTCAATATCACTAATGGCTCAACTCTCAAGTCAACATTGTTGATCTTATGAATTGTTCATATTCGTAGTTTTAAGTTTAAAAAACACACAGAAAAATGTCAACATTGTCGATCTTACGAATATATAATTCATATTGGGGGAAGAATTTGATCTATTTGTTCTTGTTTTATTTCCCCGTTTCGTTACTGATGAAAGAGTAAGGGGGATACATAGTTATGAAATGATTATGGCATAAAGTTGATTTGAGAAATTTTAAAGGTTCAACCAAAGTGAGAAGAAGATAAAAAAGCAACAATTATGACTGTTAAAGGAATCCACGTAAATTGTTAAAAGCCGATTCAATGGAATCCCTTTTTTCCTTTTCTATACTTGCATGATTAAAAAAATTTCATCATGTTGAGTTGTTGACTCTCTCATCAATCTCACATGATGCAAATAATACTAATAACAACCGTGGTGTGATGAAAAATTTCCTAAGAAAATTTAACATTTCCATGTCCGTTACTCAAAAATTAATTCGGAGATCTTATTTTTAATGTAACAGATTAACACCTTGAACGATATTAAATTTCTCTTACTAACTCGATCATAATTTTAACCAAACATTATATTTTTAAACTGTCTTATGTAATACACAAATATTCTAGTTACAATTTGAACGAACTTTCTTGTGATGATTTTACCATTGTTTACACCATAATAATCGAACTATTCTTAGTTCTATGTTCACGAGGGAATGAACACTTGTCGAAAGTAATCTTGACTACAAATTAAAAAAGTTAAATTATAGTATAAAATTCCGAACTTTACAAGACTTTCGTTTGTGTCTCTGAATTTCATAGCACAGTGGATCACCGACACTGTACGGGTAGTGCCAAGTATACATGGTCTGATTATAGTGAACTAATTACGGTAATGAAAATCGCACTACATTCTAGTATTAATTAATAGTAGTTGGCCCAAACAAACAAACAAATTAGTGAGTACTAGTATATACAAATATATATATATATATATAGGGAATTTAAGTTAGGGAATAAAGGGTTCCGAATTCGAAAGCACTATTATTTTGTCTTTCTCAAGTTGTCTTTTTCTTGAAAAGCAAATCTATTTAATTCTATCTTATTAAAAAGCCTATAGTTTGCATATTAACCATTATATGATGGTACAACTATTATTACTTTTAATTAAAAAAAAAAAAAGAAAAACAGCGGCATCATGCCCTTTTGGTGATTTGTACATAAAAATAAACTGGAATAGAAGTCATGAGTGCAATGATTGCTATTGTAATGAGTACTCACTCCATCGTGTTGTCTTTGATAAAATTAGATACAATCAAAGGAACTGAATAATAAATGGGTGAAAAATAATAAAAGGATTAGTTTGGGGCCCGAAATATGGGTCGGCCCAATACCTCCTCATCACCTACAGTGTAAAAACCAAACTTACGAAGCAGAAGACTTCAGATATAGCAATTTTCATTTCAGGTGAAACGTATTGTAAGTTGACTGTGGAGATGTGGGTAGAAATTTTCTGTTGATATGTAAAAAATGTTTTTTTTCCTTTTTCAGAGACCATAAAAATAGAGCCCTAAGATATGATGGGCGTTCCCTCTGCCAAAATAATGGTTTTAGGATCCGTGGTTCATGATATTTTCACAAAAATAAAGTTAACAACTTCGACAAATAAATACTAACAAATTGGAAGTTTGAATGGACGGGGTCCGGAGTGATAAGAAAAAATGTTTTACCATAGATAGAAATAGGAATTCCAAGAAAATATAATAACAATTTCAAATCAAACTCATAACAGTAAAATAGATATGAAATGAATTTAACTACGTCATGATATATAAAGTTATGACCTTCAATGGTGGAGAATAAGTTGAACAAATTTGATCCAACGGTTTTGATATAATACGGTCACATTTGTAGACTTACAAGAAAATTTCACTTTAATAATATAAAAATTCTCTGACTTTCAGTCCCAAAAAAATCACTCAATTTAATCTACATATTTTTAGTTTCAAACTCAAAAGATAACAAAAGATTACAAGTTAGAAAATTTCCTGAATTTTTTTTGGATCTTTTATTTTTTGGATAAATGAATTTTTAAAATTTTTATTTTATTATTAAACTGATTTAATGCATGGGTGGTTGGATATTCGCCAACGGAAACATCTAATTCATAATTATTCATTTAGTGAAAGTCCACAAATTCTTATTATCTCTGTTTCGAAAAATGTGGACTTTCACTATAAGAATTTTTTAGAAAAAAATCCACATCAGTAGAATACAGTCAATTTGTGATGGATGTGTATATTATTATTAAGAGCAATGATATATACAGAAAAAAATTTAACAAAAAAAACAAAAAAATAATGTTTTAAAGATTTAAATTGTTCCCTAACCTTAAACTCCAAATGAAAATTATAAAATTCAATAATTAATAAGCAGATGCCCCTAAACTATTTCAAAAATTGTCTCTAGGAATACTAAAAAACAATCATGGGTTAATTCTTTACCTTATTTGTTTTTTTTTTTTTAATAGAGCCCGGTGTCCACTCCACTTTTGGCATACTAACTAATTTGCTTTCTTAACAGTCAAAATATTAAGATTACTCCATAGTCATCGTAAATTTTGAACCCATAATGGCTTTTTTTTTAATTTTTTTTTAATCATAAGATACCTTTGGCTACAGTTTCTTGTAACACTCCCTGATACAAGCTTAAATTGGATACAAGTGTATTTTTTGATCAAATCACCTTCACCGAACCCAATTCCACTTTAATTAGTCAAAATGTAATAGATTATTGAGAATTTAAAAACCGTAATTTTCTAATTTTAGAACTGTCATTTGTCATTTCTTGACAGTTCCTCCTAATACAATTCAGAGATGTGATTTGAAACTAAGGAATGAGATATAGATAAAGAATGCATGTGGAAATAAATGAAGTAATAACATCAATCATTGCAAAAATGTACATAATTTCTCCAGTGGAAACTCCATTAGTAATCACTACTAAACGTCTGTCGAACTGAACCTGATCATAAACTACAATCTATTGGAAGGCCACATTGCCAAAAATCAACACTGCTGTTGCAGGAGCTAAAGAATAACAGGAACAAATTCTAAGATCCAAATTTGGTTTGTTACATAACCAAAATCTAATGTTCATCAGAAATGTCAGCCTGGTCAGGCAGCCCCCGGATCCGCAAAAATCTTGGAACATCGTGCTTTTTGAAATAAGGATAATGTCCCCGCTCCCCCATAAGGTAAACTATATAAAACAAGGAGCGTTGTTAGTTTAATCCCAAAAATCTAACCGGTACCGGTAGCGTTGTTAGAGGATATAAAATGACTGGAACTCACCGGTAACGGTTCCACCCGTTGACCAGTCTACAGTTGCTGCCTCACAGATGGCTTGTCTGGCCACCAAACATGCCTGATGAGTCAACATGCGAGTGCCCCAGACACTGAACAAGAACAAGAACAAAAATGTGGAAAAAAAATGGTGAAATTGCACAATCCAATAAAAGTTAAGTGTATAGTTTTTTAAGATAATCATGTACCCAGAATCAATTAACGATTCAAGTGCAGTAGATCCCCCGTGTCCTAGGATGACGGCTTCTGGCCACTCAGTTGCCACGCCGTCATTATCAATAGCGAAAAGGCGAAATTGCTGCACAATTTACATTTTAGAAGGAAATAAATATATAGACACCAAAAACCAAATAACTGAATCCCACAAACATCAAGCTGAAAAATGGGTAGTGAAAATTAGCTTCAAACTCTCTGCTCAGGAAACAGACCCAATAATATTGTAGGGGGTGGGTGCTCAGGCTTTAATCACGAATCAAAAGGGCCGAATCTGGACTTTTACAGGTCAAAAGCAAATTGCCATTGACAATTACTATTGTCAAATCTTACAATAAAGCAAACAATCTACCCAAAAATGAGGTACGTAAGACAGACATAAAATGCCCTCCCCCCTTAAGATCAAAGCATCCTATCAAACCAAAGCAATTAATCAATCTACTTCAAATTGCTAGAACCACACATCAATATAGCCATGAAGCAATAAAAATGGGACTTTCTCAAATTCCCATTTTCTCAGATAAAGACATAGGAATCATTTAGAAAACTAGGACGCAACATTATCCTTAAACAACAACAAAGACATCTTAAGTTTCAGAAACATTTGGGCTACACAGAAGCAAATGAATGCAGAACTTTAGCCAATTCAGAAATTTGCCAAGAACTTCACCAACCAGAAAGGCAAAAATTAAACTCCATGCACACAGTTCTATTTCCAGTAATCCCAAAAATTTCATAAAACTTACTCTCAATGCACTGTCATATCCACACACAACAGATGCAAATCCCTCGCCAGCACCCTTGGCCTCCCTAACTGCATCTCCCTGATGAGTTTCCAGGTACAAAATAGCATCATGGATCCCATAATCTTCAAAACCCCTTTGCTGGACCTGAAACAAATAAATGCAGAATATATATATAGTCCAACACTTCAACAAGACATAAGAAGAAAATAATGAAGGTTTAAAATGAGCTACCTGATTAACTAGACCCTTACTCAGTGATCGTCCAATAGAATTGTGGCCACAAAATGCAAACAAAGTATGTCTGCCTACCACAGTAATTTTATTGGCTCTAGTTAGCACTAATCAATTAAAAGATTAAGTCAGTCAAAAGATTCAGTGAGACAATATAAAAATTAAGATCAATCAATTACTCCTGAAAAGATGACTCACCTGTTCTATAAGTCACAGGATGAACCCCACGACCATCGGCCGCAAAGCAGACGTGACGCTTACCAGTTATGAGGTCAATGAATTTGAACACAATAATAGTGGTACCGCTCTTTATTATCCTGGACAAGCATATCGGAGACAACCAAGAAAAACTAAAAAAGTATTCCAGCAGCAGAACAAGAACAACTATAATGTACTACTACAACATTAAAATTAGGCAGTCTAACAACATTCAACTCTGTACAAAAAACAACTAATAAGTTCAACTTCATTATCACCCTGCATTAGGCATAATCTAAATATAAGAATACCCTTTCTGGCAAAATAAACCTCTTGAAAAAACTCAAAAGTATTCAATCCAAACCTAGCAAAAAAACTAGATCTAGTCAAAACAAAAATTAAGAAACAGCCGCAGATGCAGGAGAGCAATACACAAAACAAATACTGAGAAAAATTACAGAGTCTTTAATGCAGCATTTCATTTCAGAAGATCAAAAACATACTTGACAATAGGATCATCCCCAACAGCAAGAAAAAGGGGTACAGAAGGCAGGGCCTGGACAGAAGAGGGCCCAGAAGCAGCAGTACTGTACACACAAAAACACAGTTAAGTTAAAGTTTAATGATCAATTTCATTTGCAGGACTTGAGATCAACAGTAATTAAAGAGCTGGAAAAACAATTCCATAGAAGATACATGACATTTCTATCTCTGACGCTCAAAAGGCCTCAGAAGTAACACATCAAACATAGCATGCAAAAATCCAAAAGGAGAAATACATAAAAGTCTAACTATCCACATGGTTTCAGTAACTAATTACAACAGAAGCCCTAAGTGTAACCATGGATATCATGGCAGAAAGTTTGATACAAGAGAAAGGACAGGAGTTATTACAGTTTTAATAGAAGAAAGTTTCAAAGAATTTTGTACTCACAGGATGAAACAATTGAGAGACACTTGATATCTAAAGTCATCAAAGATTATCCGAGAAAAATTCTAAAAGAAGCATCACAAAAATCACCCCCGATAACAAAAGATATCTACTATTGTTTGTTACCATAACTGAGCTCCTAATATGTAAATAGCAAGAAACAAAAATTTGAGATTGCACTGTATTTTTCATTGGCATGGCTAGCGTGGAAAAACCTACAGCAATTACACAATATGTCGCATGTCATAAGCTCAAAAAGACACAGAAGAAACACATCCAATATATACAGAAAAAACCCAAATGAGAACCACATAAATAAGTGTAAATTAAGCCAAAGATCCACACAGTTTCAGTTACATATTTAAGAAGCCCTACATGTAAACCTCAGAAATGACTGCAGCAAGTTTAATAAAGAAAAAAGGACGGAAAAACAGTCATGAGAATTATTTGAAGTAATCAAATAAAGAACAAGATGTAAAGATTGAGAAATTCTTGACATGAAAAGATATAAGAGATTTTGCGAGCAAAATAAAAAGATGAAACACAAAAGCCACCGATATGTAAAGTATCCATTACTTTCAGTTTCCAATAATCGAGTTCCTAATTGTCAATAGTGAAGACACAACGGAAGCGCAGATGCAACGGATTACTTGATAACAAATGGTTTGAAAAAATACCACAAGCATTCCAAGGGCAACCTAAAGAGTAAGAAGCCACAAATTTCCATTTATATTTACAGGTATAAAGAGAACAAGTAACACTCTTCAGAACCAACACTCAGAAAAAAGCTTATCCAAGGGAAAAACTCAACACACATTGTTCCAAATGGATAAAACACATCAATAACATATGCACAAGACTCTTGAGCAGAAGGAATAAAACAAGAATGAAAACCCAACCCAGCAAAAAAACACTCAGTACAGTGGACAAAATAAGATGTAAACAAGAAATGTAAACCCAAATACACAATAATCAAAACACAGCAAAGTGCAGAAAAAGTAGCAGTACTTAAAAAGGGAATGCAATAAAGTTATCTGCAGTATAACAAAATACAAAAGTTAAATATGTGTTTATATATACACGCAAAAACTATATATATTTCCAAGAAATTCACAAAGAACAGTACAAGGTCTGCCTGGGGTTGCAAGAAACAGAAAAATTCTAAGATAAATTCAATTAAAAAAGCAAAAGGTAGTAGAAAAGTAGCAATACAAGTTATCCTCAGTCACATTGGCGAATATTACAGAAATAGAGAACCACGGCCACAGAGAGGGGAGGTTTTTTCTAGCCTTCTAGCACAGTTATCTTTGGAATCAAGATTATTAGCAAGAAATTCATCGGCCAGAACATAAATCACAGAAAAACAACAAAATTAAAACAAAAACTTACCTCCGTAGTCTCTTCGTCTTATGATCTACATCATCATCGCTTCTGAAGAGAAGAACGAAGAGGAAAAGATTTTCAATAAAACAAAAATAGCAAAAATCAACCAAGAAATCACTGATAACGAAGAAAAGAGGTGACGATAAAACAAGAAGCTTACCCACGATCCATTTGATTTGATACTACAAATTTGAGATGAAGAAGCAAGAAGGGAGGGAGAGAGGAAATTTGCTGAAGAAACTCTGAGGTAGCTTGGAATGCAGAAAACGTGAATTGCTATGGATATTTATAGTTGAAGGCAAATGAAGAGGCTCAAAATTCGTTCTCCCCATAACCCCCAGGGAAGAACATAACCGAAATATACTTCGAGGCGGGAAAAGAAAAATATTAAAAAAAAAAAATAGTATTCCAACTCAAGAAGCCCAAGAAGCCCGTTCAGACTGGGCTAAATTGGGCAACCCAATGTGATTAAGCCCACAAGCACAAATACTCGGAGCGCGGAAATCAAACGATGAAATACTGGTCGGAAAAGCCCCGACGGCCGGTGAACAGAAGAATCGTACAATAGTTGCATTAAAAAACAGAAGATTCCGAGAATCCCAGCCGATGGCCGGAACGTCGAATCCAGCCCATGGCTGAATCCAAAAGAAATGGAAAAACAAACTAAAGTACAAACGGTTTTGAGTATGAGAAACAGAAAACAGTCGAAAGTTAAAACTTTAGTTAATGAAAAACAAATTGAAGGTTTGAATAGTTCTGAAATTGATGCCATTGGAGAGACGATGCGTTTTTTGATGAAAAATATGATGAGGGTCAGTGTGAGTAAAACAACGCAGGAGCAAGTCAGGCGGGATTCAGGGAAGATGCGGCGGTCTTTTATATTGTGCTGCAAATTAGGATTAGTTTTTTACTGGTAGGCCTGGAGCCCTGGACTGCTATCTTTCAAAGGTAAATGTCATGACCTTGGGTATCAAATAGAAAATAGCTTAAATACAGGATCTTTTGTGTAATATCTTTAGTTTTGGTCATTTGACCGGATTAGAATAAATAGCACGGAATCATCTGTAATGAACAATCGATTATTGATCAAATGAATTAAACCAGTTTTGGTTTTTATTCCTTTCCCCCTGAAATCTCTCTCTCCCCCAATTTCTTCCAAAACCCTAAATTAGTCCTGTTCTTCTAATTCTCCCCCATTGTTTGATTCTTGGTCCGAATTATTCCGGTACCTTACAATTTGTATCAGAACTAGCGATCCTCGAATTATCAGCTCATATCAATTTGAAATGGAATTCCAATTGTTCGAAGCTTTCGCTGAAAATATTGATCGACGGTATTTGATTGGCGACGAGTTCTGCATACCTACCTGCGGAGTGAAGCCGCCATGAAAATGACTACTTGTGCCGGAATAGAACTATCTAAAGTGCAACAGCCGAGACGTTAGAATGGAAGCGTGGTGATATGTAATGGTAGTTACTTGACTCCCACATATGTGTTAGATGACACTAATGCATGATTTATATGTCTCTGGGTTCTTTCCCCTTACAAATTAGCTTTTGAGGTGGGCTTTGTAAGAGACATGACACCTTCATCAATCTATTCTTTAGTCATGGTTCTTATGTAGAATCAGGTTCTTATGTAGATTGATTCTGATTAAAAGCTGCATCATTGCCCAAAATTTTTATTTCCATTTTTTTTTTACTTTTCTTTTCTAAATTATTATTTTCATTGTTTACAATCTTAATTTTAAATCATTATCTCGTTGACATAATAATTTATTTGCTCATCCAACCCAAACTTTCCATCCCATATACAGAAGTAAATGATTGTAAACGCTTTAACGGACTTAAGAATTCAGAATTAAAAATCGCTTTTAGAGTTTCTCGGTGGTTGGTTGTTACCGGCGCGGCACGGCCCGGGGTTGATTAAAAATTGCTTTTGGTCGAATAATTAATTCCAATAGGGCCAGGTGACGTCATTTTCATTGTGGGAAGAAAATTAATGAACAAGTTCAAACTTTGGCATGAATGGTTGAATTTTTAATAATTTACGATGAGATTCAGTTCTCTAGAGCTTAGGATTTTCCCATTCATTTAGAAAACTAGGACTTACATACAAATCATTATAGTGCAGATTCGAATCCAAATCCATATGACAGATTTTAGAAGTACAGTCGTACAGAGATAGTATAACTATAATCTAAAGGTAATAAAACCTTCGAGTGCAAACATAGACGATCAGAAAATCCCTCTAGTCCGCAAAATGAGAAAGAAGCTCATGCACTCTTCAGTTTCTAGGTCGAAGGTTTTTTTTTGCCATGTTCATGCAATCCTCCAAAACCTTCCTCTGCCAGGGCACTTTGCTGAAGAAATGATTCTGCCATTCGCCAATATCATCACCAAAGACCACTTGTGTAACCCCGGCACATCCCACGTGGAAAACTTAAATACAGGAAAAAGAACATACGGTAAACCAAAAAAAAAAAAAAAAAAAAAAAAAGAAAAAAGAACATACTCATCAGGGAAAGAAAATTTATTAACATAAGAACCAAGACATTATCTAAGAACTGCAGGCATAAACAAATGTGTAAGAACAGAAGTGGCCAGGAGATCACGAACTTACCACTCACACATCCCTCACTTTCAGGAACATAACATACACCAAGACAGAGTGCTTTTTTGGCCACCTCTGTAGCATCAGCCAGGGACAAATTACCGAGGACTCTAGAAAAAAGCAGAAAACACATTCTTAAGATCAGCCGAAATTTCAAATCACAGGAGCAATATAAAAATCAGAAACAAGGCCGTAGGAAAATCATTCAAGTAAAACCAGACAGAATTTCAAAAATCCATCAGAAGATAGAACTCAAGACAAATTACAGGAATTGAATTATAGTGCTTGATGCATCAAGAAGGACAAGTATCAATTCCTAATACTTGAAAGTAAGGCAAGCAAAACCAAATGTTCTTGCGTTACAACTTACAGAACCATATAAAGTGGCATACCTATAACTCAATCCACCAGATCCACTTGAACCACATCCAGCTCCAAGGTATGGACTTTGACGTAGTTTCCCCTTACCGTTCACTTTATACAAGGCAGGTCCCTCCGGAAACACAAACCATGATCAATTCAATAAGAGTCCGCGGAAAAAAAATCAAAACGGAAGGAGCATTCTAATATTTACCAATTCGTTGTCCCACCCAGCAATTAGTACTCCTAGGGACAAACGGTCATCACTGTCAGGATGAAGGGACAGAAAATCAGCCAGCCACTTGGATGCTTCTGCAGCAGAAGCTTTTTTCCCCTCCTTGAGTTCATATTCGTGGCACTAAACACACACAACGTATTCACAATCATTACAACAGCCAATCATTCTTAGATTGCAGTTAAACCGTCTCTAAAGTAAAACATAGAGTTCACAATGCTTACTAGCAGCTAGTACCTTCTTCTGCAGATAAACCGGCAAACGTTCAAGCGAATCTTTACTCCCGCCAGAAAAAGTGGTAAGCAGGTGTGAATGGAAGACAATTACGTTTTGGGGAAATGAACCAGATGGTATGCTTGAATGATCAACAGCTACCATAACACCTTCCTTGTTCAAAATAAAACCAATTGCTGTGGTACCATTTTCAAACTCATAGTAATAGCCATCACAACTCTATAAACATCACAACCAAAAGTAAATAAATCAAACCAAACGAAAAAGAACGCCTAAGAAATTAAATTCCCAAAGAATATGCATACGTGTATATCATACACACATCTCAAAAAGAAAGAAAAGTAAGAAACCAGTTACCTCCACCGTATCAGGGGTGATGAGGGTGCAGAGGCATGGACCAGAGAGGTCGGTAAAGGGGTGTTCCTCGAATCCATTGTTCTCCAACTTCATTACGAGCAAAACAAACAAAATCATCAAACGAAAATAAACAAGTTCGATTTAATTTTCATAGACCTACTTATTCCGGCCAAGATCGCTCAACAAAAATTTATATATAATGGAAATTCAACAAGGAAATAGAAGGTGAAAACGAGACCGCGCCAGTTGCAATAAGAAAAAAAATAATTCCAAAATCACAGGGATTTTACCTCTTCGCGGGTTGCAGAGAAGGGCTCAGTCCACCAGAGATTGTATCCGATCTTCCTTTTCGTTCAACCTGAGCACATCGCACAAAATCAGAATTGATGTATGACAACCTTTTGCCCTAATTGCTCGAAAAGTATCAGTTTAAATACGTCTGCTTATAATCCTATATGAATATATCACAGCAAGAATTCGAACCAAAATACCAAACGTCGAAAAAAGTGATCAGATTTTCATTTTTTCCCAATACAATCTTACAATCAGAAATAACTCTTTACCTTCTTCGCCGACTTTCGAGAAGTTATTATCCTTGTGTGTATGTTCAGGCTCAAGTTATTAATAAGATGTTCGTGAATCCGGGTCGGTGTTCATCTACACGAACCCGGTGCGGGTTGTAAATGAGATTAATGGGCCGAAATAGTACAAGATTAGTTCAGGGCCCAAAACATGGATCAGCCCCCAATTCCATATCACCCTTTGGTAAAAAAAAAAAAAATTTATCAGGAAGCAGAAGATTTCAGAAGAATTTTTTAACTATGTATATAATCAGTGACGGAACGAGGATTTTCATATCGCGGGGTCGAAAATAAGATTATTCAATCGTCACAGGAGGGTCGAACTGAAAAAATTTCAATTAACGGACACCCTACTAAGAAAAAAATTGACCCAATCCTGCCGGTCGGGGGGTCGATCGACCACCCTGACCCCCCTTGAATCCGTGACTGTATGTAATCATCTTTCTGTAAGAAACTGAGATATGATTCTCATTAGATACATTTTCTCAAACGATGCGTATGAAATATGAACAAGTACTTTGTTAAAGGTAAACGATGCTTATTGGATACTACATTTTATGAAAAAGAGATGCGTCTGCCATGTCAAACCATGCTTTTACTTTGTTACAGGTTTTGTTGGTTACAATTTATCTGTGACATCAATTCGTATGGCTACTCTATTTTTTTGGTCTATCAAAAATTTATTTTTCGAGAAATATCATATTCTAAAAATAATTAACTTTTTAACAGACACAAAAAAAAAATCAAGTCAAATTACCGTTTTAAAGATTATGACCCAAAAAATTGTAGAATTTAATCCTTAAATTTTGCTAATATCTATTGTTTTATAGTGTTGGAAGCAATCAATGTATGTAAATCCATATAAACATTAAAAAATACTGACTCCTTGTACAAATTTTTGGTCGACTAGTTCGTACAACTAAGAACTATGACGGAACGATTTACATTCACGATAAAAGTCACCGAAATATAAAATCCAAAATCTTTTATGATCTTTTGCAAAAAAATTTTATGATATTATAATATTTGAGTAATTAAAGTATAGTATCAATATAAAAATTAAACATTTCATTGTTTTTCAAGGGAAATGATCCCTATCGAATGTTTCGTCAGGTTATAATACCGACGAATTAGTCAATAACCTCTAAAATTTATGATTTTTTTTACCATTTTCAAAATTATTTGATTGCTTTATTGTTTTTTGAGTAATTAATGTATGGAAATCATTGTAAAGTTCACAAAAATACTGATTTTTTGAAGAAATTATTTCATTGACTTGTTCGTCTACCTAACAACGGGACAATTGCTAGTCAAATGAGATTTCTATGAGTATAATCACACTGCTGAGTAAAATGCGACTCGAATGAGAGTTATATTAATATACTCACACCGATTGTTCAATGCGATTCAAGTGAATGTTATATGAGTGTACTCACAATCTCACATCGTTGAGTCAAAAGCGAAAAATAAGAGTTATATGAGTATATTCACATTTTATGAGTTAAATACAAGTCGAGTAAGAGTTATATGTTTATATTCACATTCACGGGTTAAATGCAAGTCCAATGAGAGTGATATGAAATATACTCACATCGACGAGTTTCATTAACGCTTTTCCACCTGGGAGCATACCCTCGAATTCAGAACACTCATCATGTAGAATATTATCTTTCACTTGTCAGTTGCCAATGCCTCCGCTACCATTCCTATGAACAGATTTTACGCTCAGGTAAAGTGGATAGTGATAAACCATGTCCAAAAGCAATAATTTTTAACATGGATTATTTTATGGGTTTTTTTTTTTTGAAAGGTATTTTATGACTTGAGTAGGCAAGAAAAACTCACTCTGTGTATAAAGATCAAGCGCGACAAATTCGTTTACCTCCAAGGCTCATATAATCAAAATTCAATGTACATGTATAGTTCAGGCCCTTTCCTCTTGGAAATAAAAAGCCCTCTAAATACAATAGCGGTTACGTAGTAACTCGTCGAACGATGGATCCTGACTAATTGAATGCCAGAGTAGTTTAGATAGGACTTATTGGTTTGGCCGGAAGCCATGATAGAAGTTCCCTCACCAGTTTCTGTGGTAGTTTGCTTAGAATAATTGGCCATGAATACAATAGTTTGGTTTGACTTATTATTACAACGATTGTGGTTCTTCTTGTGGGATTGTTTTTATGATGAGTTTATTTACGCCGTAATTATTTTAGGAATCGGGTCCTCCTCTAATATGCTCTTACGAAATTTTCTGAAAAAAATTGGTTCACATACTTTCGTATTTTCCACTTACAAACCCGTGAAAAGTGTTCTTAACCAAAAATGAATCATATCATGTATGGTGCGCCGTGAATGAGTTTCTATATTTGAGGCTCGAGTCAGCTGAGGAGTATTGTTTCCCATGGCTGCGAAATGTCTTAATTCCTCATACTTTTTTCTCTTTGGATCTGACTCATGCCATACTTTTTTTTTCTATCTATCTTTATGTGTTTGTGCCTTATTGAAACCTGCATAAGTTTTTCATTTGAGAAATTAATGGATGAAATTAGTTATCAATATGGTCCTTTAGAATTTTTTTTCTCTCTCTAATGCAATTCAAAATGCGACTTTAAATTGTCTTGAGCTAATTTGTGTTATTTGATATTAAAATAAAAGAGACATTTCATTAAAATTAGTTAACCCAATCAAAATCTAAATAAAGCGACTGGAGTTAAAATAGTTGAACTGGTCGAAGTACAGTAGAAAATACCCTGAGAAAGGTATCAAAAGAACATCTTAAGCCGCATGGCGTCGAACACCTCTGTTTGGTGAAAATTATACCATGCACATTAAGTGCATGTAGCTAGTTACACATAGACCTTTATTTGGCAATTAGTATAAGAAAGGAGGGCTAAACATGCAAGTCTTTATAAGTTATGTGAAATACACGCACCACTCTTTCTTAATTTTAAGAAATGGGTTTTAAAAATTTCTTAAATTTTTAAATCACTTTATTTCTTAATCCGTAAATAATTAGACCAAGTGTCTTATATCATTTTGATAGTACTCGACCTGTATAAGTTCTCCCCAAATCTTGACCTGTTGTTGTTAAATTTGAGATCGGCCATAAGGTCCTTAATGTTGTTAATGTTGGTTGTTGCTCATTTTGCTTAGTTCAAATTTTCTAAGAATCTGTTGGATTACTTGCGGTAAGTTATTCTACCAAGGTAAAAAAAATAAAACTAATGCTATTCAATCACACAGCATGTATATGAAGATCGGATCAGTCAGCTTCTAGATAAAATCCTTTGTTGTATATTATCATTTTTACCGCCCAAAGAAGCTGGCAGAACAAGTGTTTTGTCGAAAAGATGGAATCTTGTGTGGACTTTTGTTCCTGGGCTTGATTTTTTTGATGCAGTAGCTGCCTTCTGCGACATGGCATCAACTAGTACATGGTTCTCCTTGAAAGGGAAAGATGCAATTTTACTAACTGGGTGAACAAAGTTCTGGAGTCCCATCAATCATTGGTTTTGAAAAAGTTCAGTATTTATGCTGATTTGGATGTTTCCTTTAAGGAGGATATTAATAAGTGGCTTCAGTATGCCCTGGACAAGAGCGTGCAAAGCCTGGTGGTGAACCCGTCACGGCAGGGTCCAATTCCAACCCCCCCTACTTTCAAGACTATTCTTTTCTTTCTGCGCTTGTTGCTCAAAGAAGTTGGGATTCTCTTAAAGTATTGATTTTAAAGAGGGTCAAAGTCTCCGGGTTCAAACTTGAAGTCCTATTGCACAATTGTAAAGTTCTTGAAAGTATGTCAGTGATCGATTCTGCTCTAACTTTGGCAGTTTGTAGTCCTTATCCAGCATCCGGACACTTGAAAATTTCCTTATGCCCCATAAAATCCCTCATTGTTTGCAATGCTAATCTTATATCGCCCAGGATTGGTTTTCCTGTTGAATTAGTGCTTATGAATGTCCCCTGCCTTGTCAATATATATTTCCATCAGCAATTGTCGTTATGAAGTTGAGAATTTCGTTCACATGCTTTCATCCCACTTCTCAAGACTGGAGGTTCTTTCCGTATTTCTTAATCCTTGGAGGGCTAAAGAGGTATATATGCATCTTTCTCATTATGTGGTTGGACTAAGTTTCTTTTCCTAGCTTTTCTCTATGATGCTTCCGAATTGTTTTAAATTACTATTTCTCGCCGTCTTTGTTTCTGTTGTCCCAGTTTGAAGGGAAACTGCCTCTGCTAAGTGCACTGAAGCAGTTATATATACTCCCTCCGTCCCATAATTATTGTCCAGATTGAATTTTTATTTCTAGTTAAAATTATACTAAATCTAAAATCTCAAACTGGACAATAATTTTGGGACAGAGGAAGTACAACTTAATTTATTCTATGCAAAGAGCGTGTCTGGACTTACTTCCTATTTTGATGTATCACCACGCCTTGAGAAGTTTAGGGTGAAGGTAGTGGATTTAGACATTATTAGTTACTCCTCTTTCCAGATGATGCATCCATAAATTTTTTTTCTTTTCTTTTCTTTTCATATGATTCATCCATTTCGTCTCTAAACCTTTGAGATGATTCTTTTTGTTTCGTGTTTTTGTTGTAGCATTTTCTCATGATTTTGTGCCATTGAATAGAACCTAGTTTTTCATGCTGATTGCTCGTAACTGAAGTACTCCCTCCGGTTGTATTTATTGTATAAATTTATAAGGCACAAATTTTAATTGAATTTAGTTCAAAATTGTCCGTAAATACAAATGGTACTTCAAGCAGGTTTCTCTGTCATTTATCAGGATTAGGATAAATGATTTGCCAACTCTTTCGACCTGTTTTAGATATAGATACTCTTTCACAGGAGACAAAAGAAATCAATTTAGTGATTATACTTCATTAATTAGCATGCCATTCATTTTTGTTTATTGTTCTGTAAATCAATAACTTGAAGAGCAAAAGAGATTAACCATTCTTTCTTGTGTATGGATCGAGAAACATAAAGTTAAGAAGTTGGTAGGGTCCAAATTAAGATGGTCCAGTGAACATGGTACAAATTCTGAGGATTTCCCTCTTGTTAAATAATTAATGACGTATTAGCATCAACGTAAACTGGAAAAATCCCAAAGTTGAACATACTCAGTTGTGTGGGGGAAGAAGACATGTGTATTCCATAGCTTCAATGAATTAAAACTTTAAAAAATGTATTTTCACATTCATTATGTGTTACCAATTATTATTAAATAGTTTTATGGTTTTATTTTCAATTGTAAGAAAATTATAAATGAAACTTAAGAAATACTACCTTATAATAAGGACCGGTTCGGAGTATCCGCTTTTCTAAGTATGGTGAATCATTATTTCAGTAACATTGATAAACTACATTGACTTATTCCTATTACCTAGTAAAAATGCTACATACATATATATATATATATATATATATATGTGGGATGCACATCGATCACAAAAACTTCTGCTCTGTTTTATACTCTATTGAATGAGTTTTACGCATGATCAGCCATCCTTGCTACCCAATTAACTTTATACACAACTGATACTGAAGAATAAGACAAAACAAGAAAACCATTTGAGGCTAAAAGTTCTACTCTAGTTTCAACAGCAAGTAGAATTAAACCTAAAGCATAATTAGCCGGTTTATTAATTATTTGTTTCCCAGAAATAATGCATGCATGATTAGTAGGTCCCCAAATGGAGGAGGGATAGGATCTCCCAGGATTTCTTTTGGCAAAGATGCTCTTCCAATTCAGGATGGAATTTGCAAGATCTTCATTCAGTTTTCACTGGAATATATGGTGCTTGTACATGTTGTGGCTTCGGTGAAGTTGATCTGAAATAGCTAGGCGCGTAATTTCTTATCCATTACTAAACTGTTTGAACCAACAACAACAGAAACAATACTTTTCAGCATAAAATTTCATTTACAAAAATTTATAGGTATCATCACATTTCACTACTTATGGATTGAATTCTAATAATATATGATGGTTCAGCAACATGAAATTTCTGAAGATTCGGATTCTGAGAACCCCATCTTTTTTTTTTTTTTTACAATAAGAAGAGGCTCTTGACTTACAATCAAATGACAACGTTTCGAGAATAAGAAAGCCTAATTAAATCATGCTAGAGCCATGTGCGCACTCTTTATTGTGGAGCAGCTTGAACCAATGTACTCCCTAATTAAATCATGCTAGAGCCATGTGTGCACTCTTTATTGTGGAGCAGCTTGAACCAATGTACTCCGCCATGTCCTTGTGTCAGAAAATCTACTACAAAATTAGTTTCTCGATACTCATGACTGTGATCTACAATCCAATCCCGCTCCAAAAGTTCAAACTTTGGCATGAATGGTTGAATTTTTAATAATTTACGATAAGACTCAGTTCTCTAGAGCTTAGGATTTTCCCATTCATTTAGAAAACTAGGACTTACATATAAATCATTATAGTGCAGATTCGAATCCAAATCCATATGACAGATTTTAGAAGTACACTCGTACAGAGATAGTATAACTATAATCTAAAGGTAATAAAACCTTCGAGTGCAAACATAGACGATCAGAGAATCCCTTCAGTCCACAAAATGAGAAAGAAGCCCATGCACTCTTCAGTTTCTAGGTCGAAGGTTTTTTTTTGCCATGTTCATGAAATTCTCCAAAACCTTCCTCTGCCAGGGCACTTTGCTGAAGAAATGATTCTGCCATTCGCCAATATCATCACCAAAGACCACTTGTGTAACCCCGGCACATCCCACGTGGAAAACTTAAATACAGGAAAAAGAACATACGGTTAACCAAAAAAAAAAAAAAACAAAAAAGAAAAAAGAACATACTCATCAGGGAAAGAAAATTTATTAACAGAAGAACCAAGACATTATCTAAGAACTGCAGGCATAAACAAATGTGTAAGAACAGAAGTGGCCAGGAAATCACGAACTTACCACTCACACATCCCTCACTTTCAGGAACATAACATACACCAAGACAGAGTGCTTTTTTGGCCACCTCTGTAGCATCAGCCAGGGACAAATTACCGAGGACTCTAGAAAAAAGCAGAAAACACATTCTTAAGATCAGCCGAAATTTCAAATCACAGGAGCAATATAAAAATCAGAAACAAGGCCGTAGGAAAATCATTCAAGTAAAACCAGACAGAATTTCAAAAATCCATCAGAAGATAGAACTCAAGACAAATTACAGGAATTGAATTATAGTGCTTGATACATCAAGAAGGACAAGTATCAATTCCTAATACTTGAAAGTAAGGCAAGCAAAACCAAATGTTCTTGCGTTACAACTTACAGAACCATATAAAGTGGCATACCTATAACTCAATCCACCAGATCCACTTGAACCACATCCAGCTCCAAGGTATGGACTTTGACGTAGTTTCCCCTTACCGTTCACTTTATACAAGGCAGGTCCCTCCGGACACACAAACCATGATCAATTCAATAAGAGTCCGCGGAAAAAAAATCAAAACGGAAGGAGCATTCTAATATTTACCAATTCGTTGTCCCACCCAGCAATTAGTACTCCTAGGGACAAACGGTCATCACTGTCAGGATGAAGGGACAGAAAATCAGCCAGCCACTTGGATGCTTCTGCAGCAGAAGCTTTTTTCCCCTCCTTGAGTTCATATTCGTGGCACTAAACACACACAACGTATTCACAATCATTACAACAGCCAATCATTCTTAGATTGCAGTTAAACCGTCTCTAAAGTAAAACATAGAGTTCACAATGCTTACTAGCAGCTAGTACCTTCTTCTGCAGATAAACCGGCAAACGTTCAAGCGAATCTTTACTCCCGCCAGAAAAAGTGGTAAGCAGGTGTGAATGGAAGACAATTACGTTTTGGGGAAATGAACCAGATGGTATGCTTGAATGATCAACAGCTACCATAACACCTTCCTTGTTCAAAATAAAACCAATTGCTGTGGTACCATTTTCAAACTCATAGTAATAGCCATCACAACTCTATAAACATCACAACCAAAAGTAAATAAATCAAACCAAACGAAAAAGAACGCCTAAGAAATTAAATTCCCAAAGAATATGCATACGTGTATATCATACACACATCTCAAAAAGAAAGAAAAGTAAGAAACCAGTTACCTCCACCGTATCAGGGGGTGATGAGGGTGCAGAGGCATGGACCAGAGAGGTCGGTAAAGGGGTGTTCCTCGAATCCATTGTTCTCCAACTTCATTACGAGCAAAACAAACAAAATCATCAAACGAAAATAAACAAGTTCGATTTAATTTTCATAGACCTACTTATTCCGGCCAAGATCGCTCAACAAAAATTTATATATAATGGAAATTCAACAAGGAAATAGAAGGTGAAAACGAGACCGCGCCAGTTGCAATAAGAAAAAAAATAATTCCAAAATCACAGGGATTTTACCTCTTCGCGGGTTGCAGAGAAGGGCTCAGTCCACCAGAGATTGTATCCGATCTTCCTTTTCGTTCAACCTGAGCACATCGCACAAAATCAGAATTGATGTATGACAACCTTTTGCCCTAATTGCTCGAAAAGTATCAGTTTAAATACGTCTGCTTATAATCCTATATGAATATATCACAGCAAGAATTCGAACCAAAATACCAAACGTCGAAAAAAGTGATCAGATTTTCATTTTTTCCCAATACAATCTTACAATCAGAAATAACTCTTTACCTTCTTCGCCGACTTTCGAGAAGTTATTATCCTTGTGTGTATGTTCAGGCTCAAGTTATTAATAAGATGTTCGTGAATCCGGGTCGGTGTTCATCTACACGAACCCGGTGCGGGTTGTAAATGAGATTAATGGGCCGAAATAGTACAAGATTAGTTCAGGGCCCAAAACATGGATCAGCCCACCAATTCCATATTACCCTTTGGTAAAAAAAAAAAAATTTATCTGGTACACCAGGGGGCACCGTGTATCCCCATTCGCGTGTACTTTACTCTTTTAGAATAGCGTTAGCTCGCTAGATAATTCAGCTTTCTTTTTTTTTTTTTTAAACGTGGCATATATAAATTACCGAATTCATTCAAATTTTGAACACTTACTGTGTCATTATTGACACTGTGGATAACCAGTGTGCACACTATGGATAACTAGTTAAACATAGCTGGATAACCAGTGTGGACACTATGGATAACCATCTACACACTATGGACAACCATTGTTCACAATATGGATAACCAGTGTTGTCAATATGGATAATTAGTTATACACAGTTTGATAACCAGTATTGACAATATGGATAATTAGTTATACACAATTGAACGTACCTTATTTCCATCATTTGGCAAACTGCCCCTCATTCATTTTTTGTTCTTCGTAATTTGGCCAAATGTCCCTCATTCAATTAAATACTATTTATGAAATTTGCCGTGTTAGGTAGGGGGCGGCGCAGCCGGGTCGTTTAGTTTATCACGGGGAGATTTATACAAGTAATTTGTGTCCCCTCTTAACGCATTAACACACTCTCCTTACACACACACGAAAAGTGATTACCTTTGCTAAATTAGCGTGTTCGGTGGGGCGGCGCAGCTGGGGTAGGTTGGTGACCTGCGATTCTGATAGCTGCGTGAGCCGCTTAGTTTATCATGGGGGGCGAAGCCCCCCAATTAACATGTCGTTTGCTTCTCTACCTCTGGATAACCAGTTTACAACTTGTGGATAACCAGTTTACACCTTCTGGATAACCAGTTTACCCCTTCTGGATAACCAGTTTACAACTTGTGGAGAAATTATGGATAACCAGCAATTGTGTGTGTTTGTGCGTGAGGATGAAAACAATTTTGTTTGTGTATTTAATGTAAAGGTGAAAAATGTTGAGCGCGTGTAGTGCGTCTGTTTGGTGGGGGTATACGGTATACGGACTCGGCAAATTATCTGGTATACCCGGGGGCACCGTATACCCCCCTACGCGTGTAGTTTACTCTCTTAGAATAGCGTGAGTTCGCTAGATAATTCAGCTTTCTTTTTCTTTTTCTTTTTTTTAAACACGGCATATACAAATTACCGAATTCATTCAAATTTTGACAATTTTGACACTGTGGATAACCGGTGTGCACACTATGGATAACTAGTTGAACATAACTGGATAACCAGTGTACACACTATGGATAACCAGCTACACACTATGGACAACCAGTGTTCACAATGTGGATAACCAGCGTTGGCGCTATAGATAATTAGTTATACACGGTTTGATAACCAGTATTGACAATATAGATAATTAGTTATACACAATTGAACGTACCTTATTTCCATCATTTGGCAAACTGCTCCACATTCTTTTTTTGTTCTCCATCATTTGGCAAAATGCCCCTCATTCAATTAAATACTATTTATGAAATTTGCCGTTTTCGGCAGAGGGGCGACGCAGCCGCGGGCACCGGCGCAGCCGGGTCGTTTAGTTTATCACGAGGGGATTTATACAAGTAATTTGTGTCCCCTCTGACTATAGGAAATAAGATGTGAGTAGGTTTATTATGTTACCTCCTTTCCGGTCTGGTTATCTCGAGGGATGGTTGCCCCGTTGAGAAGATGTGTTTCTCTACACAAAACTCAAATTGTCACTTTCTTTGAAATTGAGAAAGTTAATCATTGACTTCAAAGAGCCACACATGACACTTTATTTTGCCAAATTTGAGTAGATACTTCTTTTCCTTCGTTGATTATTTGACGTCGACACCAAGAGTCAAGAATCACCAGTTTCAGCTTGGTGGTTATAAAATAAACCTTGTGCGGTGACAACTGCATTGGCTCCTGAGTCATCAAAAGATCGAGTTGAGCTTGCATGGATATTTACTTGAACAAAAGGTTATTCGTTTTAATAATAAGATGGTCGTGCCCTCAGTAAGAATAAAAGATTTTTGCATTGGTTAGAATAAAACAAATAGTTGAATGACTCTCAATTTTAATGAATGATGAATATCAAGCTAAAGTTTTTGAACTATCAAGGCTAGTAGTAGTAAATTAAAATTGGTGAGATATGGATGCAATGCAAGTTGCAATTCCTATAAGACTTGTGCCAATCCTCTTTAATGGAAAGTCATTCTTGTTCCTCTAATTGTCTATGTTAACAACATCTAGATCATAAAATAATGATATAAACAACCAGCCTGTTTTATGGTTAGTTAATGACGTGCGAATAAACGTGTATAGCTCTGTAATCATATTCTAAAAATAATTAACTTTTTAACAGACACAAAAAAAAATCAAGTCAAATTACCGTTTTAAAGATTATGACCCAAAAAATTGTAGAATTTAATCCTTCAATTTTGCTAATATCTATTGTTTTATAGTGTTGGAAGCAATCAATGTATGTGAATCCATATAAACATTAAAAAATACTGACTCCTTGTACAAATTTTTGGTCGACTTGTTCGTACAGCTAAGAACTATGACGGAACGATTTACATTCACGATAAAAGTCACCAAAATATAAAATCCAAAATCTTTTATGATCTTTTGCAAAAAAATTTTATGGTATTATAATATTTGAGTAATTAAAGTATAGTATCAATATAAAAATTAAACATTTCATTGTTTTTCAAGGGAAATGATCCCCATCGAATGTTTCGTCAGGTTATCAATACCGACGAACTAGTCAATAACCTCTAAAATTTATGATTTTTTTTTTTACCATATTCAAAATTATTTGATTGCTTTATTGTTTTTGAGTAATTAATGTATGGAAATCACTATAAAGTTCACAAAAATACTGACTTTTTGAAGAAATTATTTCATTGATTTGTTCGTCTATCTAACAACGGGATGATTGCTAGTCAAATGAGATTTCTATGAGTATAATCACACCGCTGAGTAAAATGCGACTCGAATGAGAGTTATATTAATATACTCACACCGATTGTTCAATGCGATTCAAGTGAATGTTATAGGAGTGTACTCACAATCTCACATCGTTGAGTCAAATGCAAAAAGTAAGAGTTATATGAGTATATTCACATTTTATGAGTTAAATACAAGTCGAGTAAGAGTTATATGTTTATATTCACATTGACAGGTCAAATGCAAGTCTAATGAGAGTGATATGAAATATACTCACATCGACGAGTTTCATTAACACTTTTCCACCTGGGAGAATACCCTCGAATTCAGAACACTCATCATGTAGAATATTATCTTTCACCTGTCAGTTGCCAATGCCTCCGCTACCATTCCTATGAAAAGTTTTTACGCTCAGGTAAAGTGAATAGTGATAAACCATATCCAAAAGCAATAATTTTCAACATGGGTTATTTTATGGTTTTTTTCTTTTTTGAAAGGTATTTTATGGCTTGAGTAGGTAAGAAAAACTCACTCTATGTATAAAGATCAAGCGCAACAAATTTGTTTACCACCAAGGCTCATATAATCAAAATTCAATGTACATGTATAGTTGAGGCCCTTTCCTCTTGGAAATAAAAGGCCCTCTAAATGCAATGGCGGTTATGTAGTAACTCGTCGAATGATGGATCCTGACTAATTGAATGCCAGAGTAGTTTAGATAGGACTTATTGGTTTGGCCGGAAGCCATGATAGGAGTTCCCTCGCCAATTTCTGTGGTGGTTTGCTTAGAACAATTGGTCATGGATACAATAGCTTGGTTTGACTTATTATTACAACAATTGTGTTTCTTCTTGTAGGATTGTTTTTATGATGAGTTTATTTACGCCGTAATTATTTTAGGAATCAGGTCCTCCTCTAATATGTTCTTACGAAATTTTCTGAAAAAAATGGTTCACATACTTTTGTATTTTCCACTTACAAGCCCGTGAAAAGTGTTCTTAACCAAAAATGAATCATATCATGTATGGTGCACCGTGAATAAGTTTCTATATTTGAGGCTCGAATCAGCTGAGGAGTATTGTTTCCCATGGCTGCGAAATGTCTTAATTCCTCATACTTTTTTGTCTGTGGATCTGACTCATACCATACTCTTTTTCTTCTCTCTATCTTTATGTGTTTGTACCTTATTGAAACCTGCATAAGTTTTTCATTTGAGAAATTAATGGATGTAATTAGTTATCAATCTAGTCTTTTAGAATTTTTTTTTCTCTCTAATGCAATTCAAAATGCGACTTTAAATTGTCTCGAGCTAATTTGTGTTACTTGATACTAAAATAAAAGAGACATTTCATTAACATCAGTTAACCCAATCAAAATCTAAATAAAGCGACTGGAGTTAAAATAGTCCAACTGGTCGAAGTACAGTAGAAAATACCCTGAGAAAGGTATCAAAAGAACATCTTAAGCCGCATGGCGTCGAACACCTCTGTTTGGTGAAAATTATACCATGCACATTAAGTGCATGTAGCTAGTTACACATAGACCTTTATTTGGCAATTAGTATAAGAAAGGAGGTCTAAACATGCAAGTCTTTATAAGTTATGTGAAACACACGCACCACTCTTTCTTATTTTTAGGAAATAGGTTTTAAAAATTTCTTAAATTTTTAAATTATTTTATTTCTTAATCCATAAATAATTAAACCAAGTGTCTTTTATCATTTTGATAGTACTCGACCTGTATAAGTTCTCCCCGAATCTTGACCTGTTGCTGTTAAATTTGAGATCGGCCATAAGGCCCTTAATGTTGTTAATGTTGGTTGTTGCTCTTTTTGCTTAGTTCAAATTTTCTAAGAATCTGTTGGATTACTTGCGGTTTGTTGTCCTACCAAGGTAAAAAAATAAAACTAACGCTATTCAATCACACAGCATGTATCTGAAGATCGGATCAGTCAGCTTCCAGATGAAATCCTTTGTTGTATATTATCATTTTTACCACCCAAAGAAGCTGGCAGAACAAGTGTTTTGTCTAAAAGATAGAATCTTGTGTGAACTTTTGTTCCTGGGCTTGATTTTTTTGATGCAGTAGTTGCCTTCTGCGACATGGCATCAACGAGTACATGGTTCTCCTTGAAAGGGAAAGATGCAATTTCGCTAACTGGATGAACAAAGTTCTGGAGTCCCATCAATCATTGGTTTTGAATAAGTTCAGTATTTATATTGATTTGGATGTTTCCTTTAAGGAGGATATTAATAAGTGGCTTCAGTATGCCCTGGACAGGAGCGTGCAAAGCCTGGTGGTGAACCTGTCACGACAGGGTCCTATTCCACCCCCCCTACTTTCAAGACTATTCTTTTCCTTCTGCGCTTGTTGCTCAAAGAAGTTGGGATTCTCTTAAAGTATTGATTTTAAAGAGGGTCAAAGTCTCCGGGTTCAAACTTGAAGTCCTATTGCACAATTGTAAAATTCTTGAAAGTATGTCAGTGATCGATTCTGCTGATTTACTAACTTTTGCAGTTTGTAGTCCTTATCCAGCATTCGGACACTTGAAAATTTCCTTATGCCCCATAAAATCCCTCATTGTTTGCAATGCTAATCTTATATCGCTCAGGATTGGTTGACCTGTTGAATTAGTGCTTAATTATTGTCCAGTTTGAATTTTTATTTCTAGTTCAAAACGTATTAAAAGTGAAATCTCAAACTGAACAATAATTTTGGCACAGATGGAGTACAACTTAATTTATTCTATGCAAAGAGCGTGCCTGGACTCGCTTCCTATTTTGAAGTATCACCATGCCTTGAGAAGTTTAGAGTGAAGGTAGTGGATTTATACATTATTAGTTACTCCTCTTTCCAGATGATGCATCCATAAATTTTTTTTCTTTTCTTTTCATATGATTCATCCATTTCGTCTCTAAACCTTTGAGATGATTCTTTTTGTTTCGTGTTTTTGTTGTAGCATTTTCTCATGATTTTGTGCCATTGAATAGAACCTAGTTTTTCATGCTGATTGCTCGTAACTGAAGTACTCCCTCCGGTTGTATTTATTGTATAAATTTATAAGGCACAAATTTTAACTGAATTTAGTTCAAAATTGTCCGTAAATACAAATGGTACTTCAAGGAGGTTTCTCTGTCATTTATCAGGATTAGGATAAATGATTTGCCAACTCTTTCGACCTGTTTTAGATATAGATACTCTTTCACAGGAGACAAAAGAAATCAATTTAGTGATTATACTTCATTAATTAGCATGCCATTCATTTTTGTTTATTGTTCTGTAAATCAATAACTTGAAGAGCAGAAGAGATTAACCATTCTTTCTTGTGTATGGATCGAGAAACATAAAGTTAAGAAGTTGGTAGGGTCCAAAATAAGATGGTCCAGTGAACATGGTACAAATTCTGAGGATTTCACTCTTGTTAAATAAATTAATGACGTATTAGCATCAACGTAAACTGGAAAAATCCCAAAGTTGAACATATTCAGTTGTGTGGGGGAAGAAGACGTGTATTCCGTAGCTTCAATGAATTAAAACTTTAAAAATTTATTTTCACATTCATTATGTATAACCAATTATTATTAAATAGTTCTATGGTTTTATTTTCAATTGGAAGAAAATTATAAATGAAACTTAGGAAATACTCCCTCCATTCACAAATAGATGTCGTTGGAGGAAAAAACAAATATTCCAAAATAGACGTCGTTCTCACAAATCGATGCATATTTTCTCAATTTTTTCTTATATTATCCTTACATTAGAAATTGTAGTGATGTTTAATATAAAATTGTATTAGAACTGAATTTTATTGAGACTACAATTGAATTAAGAATAAATGAGGGTATTATAATATTTTAACAAGATAATTACTAATTTCTTAAACTTTGTGAAATCTCTCCAATGACATCTATTTGTGAATGGAGGGAGTCCTTATAGGACCGGACGGGGAGTATCCTCTTTGCTAAGTATGGTGAATCATTGTTTCAGTAACATTGATAAACTACATTGACTTATTCCTATTACCTAGTAAAAGTGCTGCATACATATATATATGTGGGATGCACATCGATCACAAAAACTTCTGCTCTGCTTTATACTCTATTGAATGAGTTTTACGCATTATCAGCCATCCTTGCTACCCAATTAACTTTATACACAACTGATACAGAAGAATAAGACAAAACAAGGAAACCATTTGAGGCTAAAAGTTCTACTCTAGTTTCAACAGCAAATAGAATTAAACCTAAACCATAATTTTCCGGTTTATTAATTATTAGTTTCCCAAAAATAATGCATGCATGATTAGCAGGTCCACAAATGGAGGAGGGATAGGATCTCCCAAGATTTCTTTTGGCAAAGATGCTCTTCCAATTCAGGATGAAATTTGCAAGATCTTCATTCAGTTTTCACTGGAGTATATGGTGCTTGTACATGTTGTGGCTTCGGTGAAGTTGATCTGAAATAGCTAGGCGCGTAATTTCTTATCCATTACTAAACTGTTTGAACCAACAACAACCAACAGTGACAGAAACAATACTTTTCAGCATAAAATTTCATTTACAAAAATTTATAGGTATCATCACATTTCACTACTTATGGATTGAATTCTAATAATATATGATGGTTCAGCAACATGAAATTTGTGAAGCTTTGGATTCTGAGAACCCCATCTTTTTTTTTCTTTTTTACAATAAGAGGAGGCTCTTGGCTTACAATCAAATGATAACGTTTCGAGAATAAGAAAGCCTAATTAAATCATACTAGAGCCATGTGTGCACTCTTTATTGTGGAGGAGCTTGAACCAATGTACTCCGTCATGTCCTTGTGCCAGAAAATCTGCTACAAAATTAGTTTCTCGATATTCATGGCTGAGATCTACAATCCAATCTCGCTCCAAAAGTTGCCGTATTCCTCCAACAAGGCCCGTATTGATCCCAAACTGTACTGCTCACCATTGAAATGATGCTTTAATTATCATACCGGTACCCTTGTCTCCATACAAGAATTAAAGCCTGAAACAAATTAAATCACACAATATTCTGCTCCAATAATGGAGCAAAAGCCTAAATTCATCCCAAAGCCACCCAACCATCTTCAATGACAATCCCGTAAAACATTCCCAGCACTTCCCATCCCGGTCAGACAGTTGAAGCTTCCGTCCGAGTTTACTCTCACCCATTCTAACGGCGGACACTACTAGTAAACCGCCTTTGTTAATACACTTGAGTTAACACACAAAAATTCACATGTCACAAAAAATATGGCTTTGAGACAGTTTTTTATTGCTACATTTTTTGAAACTTTATCACCGCACTTAAATGTGAAATGTCATAATATCATACTATGTTGAGACACTTGTGAAAATCAAGTTTATTAGCTCGCTGCAATTTAATTAAATTTATCTCCGAAAATTATTTTTTAATTAATAATGAGTAATCAGATATTTTTCCAAACTATTCCTAACCCTAAAAGAAATTAAAGAAACTTTGCTGCTCTCCCCAACCAAATATATCTCGTCCGAATATTACGGCTGTCGCCCCCTTGATTTTTCATCTACCTCGGGCTCTAAGTCTCTAAATTACAAGATCGATTCTTGACTGCTGCAAGGGTAATTTCTCCTAAGTTCCCCAATTAGCACGTTCGTGAATCACTAAATTTCATTTTTGCTGGATTTTTTTGTTTATTGGATTAATTTTATTGGCTTTTATGATTTGGGATAACTAGATTAGGGTTACTCTTTTGATGATGGAGGAGTCCAAATTTCCTTCTCACGTTGGTGTATTAGTGGATTTTGCCGCACTTTTAGTCGAGTTTTTGGCTTTTATGATTTGGATTAATTAGTTTAGGGCCAGTTTTTTTATGATTAATGAAATGAATCCATGCCTTTAACTATTGCTTATTGCTTTTTTTTTTTTTTGTGTACTCAGGGCTGGAGATTGAAAGATTTAGCAAGAAAAAAATCAATTTTTTAGTGGAGGATAGAAATTAACTTCTTTGGCAAGCCCTATTTGTTAAAAACTAGAGGTAATCTAAACTGTAATCACGTCTCATTTTCATTTTGTTTTCTGCAATTTATTTTATTTTATTTTTTTTTCATTTTAGTGTTTCCGTTTGTATTTTTAAATTTTTTTTTTTTTTTTTGAGAATAGTTAGGTAAGCTCTCTCTGCCTTTGAGTGGTTTAGCTATAACTGATTTAATTTTTGGTAAAGTATCATACGTGTATTATTCATTTAATAAGATGAGAGATGTTAGTAAAGGGCAAAGACCAAAGTTGTTGATTTTAGTATTGGGAATGAGAAATGTGCGAAGAGTAAGCAAATTGTAGAAGTTGCGCATAGACACAGACATAAATTACCTGAAGGTTAAGTACATTGTTGTCTGCAATGCAAAAATATGTGCAGCATTAGTTTATCTACATTCTTGTTCTGGTTAGATAAAATAAATCCATAACTGTATTTGTATATGTATATATATATATATATATATATATAAAGCTATTTTCTCCGGAAATTCATGTTACTTTCCTGTTTCGAATTTCTCTTCTGAATGATATTCCCTTCTATAGATGGATCTGTTTGATGTGCATGGTGAAGCCATTGCTTGATCGAAGAAAAAAATAATAAGTTCTAGTGAATTGGATAGGTGGGTGTATGTGCGAAGAACAACTTTTTTCATTTACTTTACTTTGTTGAAGATGTCTTTTATTTCACTTGTTCTTTTTTTCTAATATTGAATGATATGCCTTTTTTTTTATGAAACAGAACGACCACAGTTAAGAATGAAGATAAATTAGAGTTCTGCAAAACCTTGGAGGCAAATAAGCCAACTTCAACGGAACTTCAATGGATATATGGGAGAAATAGGGGGTGTCATATCATGGATCAAACTTCCAAGCAAAAACGAAGGCCAAGAAGAATTTGTAAAAGTGTTATTAATTTTTTTTTAATGCAACTGGAAGAAATAATTTATAATTTACCTCTTAGTAGTTTCATTACCTTTGAATGTACAAAATGATGTTCAATATAAAATTTTATATTCAATTATAAGTTTCGATATTAAAGCATGCATTACTTTTTCTGTTGTCAATTCTCTTTTTATTTTATTTGACATAAAAATTCCTTTTATTTTTATTTGGTTTCTTCATTTAGCATTCAAAAGGCAATAATAATAATAATAATAATAATAATAATAATAATAATAATAATAATAACTGCTATCATTACAATAAAAAAAATAAAATATTATGCCAATATCATCATAACTATCTTATAAAGACACTTAAAATTATCTTAATTGTTTAAGACCTATTGTCACATTGGAATATAAGACACTTTAGAGTGTCTTAATAGTCAACGTGTCTCAATTATGTAGAATAGACAACATTTTGAAGTGTCTCAATACGGGAGGATTTTCTAGTAGTGGGATGAACCCATCCTTTTTAATTCCTCTTCTCGATATCTTTTCTCTTCCCTCGCGTAACTCTCTATTTCCACTTGTTGCGAAGACATTGGTTCAAGACTAAAATTCAATCCATTGAACTCAAAATAATACTTATTAGTATACCCGTCATGGTAAGTATGCCTATCATATTGCCATGGTCTACCAAGCTTAATATCGGCCACCTGCATTGGAGTGACAATACATATCACTTCCTCCGCATAACTTCCAAATGAAAACTTCACTTTCGCTTTTTTATCCATCTTAACTTCTTCGTTAAACCATCGCATTTTGATCGGCTTAAGAAGATTCTTTGTTGGCAATCCCAATTTCTCTACGAAATCTGCGCTTATCGTGTTGAGAAAACTTCCACCATCAATTATCAAGAGGGCTACCACGTCTTTGACCAAACAACGAGTTACAAACAGATTGGTACGTTGATTCTCAACATCTTCCTTCCCCACCTTGTTATCATCACCATCCGCCACTGGAGGCATCAATGCAATTTGATCACTGCTGAAGCTCTCCCTCTCTATTTGCTTTCTCATCTCTGAATTTTCTCCTCTTAATGCTTGTAATTTCTGTTGAGGAGACATAGGTAAGAGAGTGAAAGTCACTCCGTTGTAGGTAAAATGATATGTGTTGGTAAATCCGTCATGAATAACACGTCTATCGTATTGCCATGGCCGTCCAAGCATAATAGTTCCATTCATGATGTCCGATATTGGCTCCACAAAACAAATCACTTCATCCACATAATCGCCAATCGAAAAGGTTACATGTACTTGCCTATCCACTATGATGCTGAAGGAGTCATTAATCCATCCTATTACTTGTGGCTCGGCTAGTTTAGTCGTAGGCATCATCAATTTAGCTACAAGGTCTTCGGTTATGGTGTTAGTGCCGGAACCGCCATCGATCATCAACAAGGCTTTCTCGTTCTGCACTAAACAACCGGTAAAGAAGACATTGTGGCGTTGATCCCTCGGATCTTCACCCTCCTCCACCTTTTTATCATCAGCCATTGTACGTAGTAGCTAGTATAGTAGTTGTCGTAGTAATCTTGCAGAAACAAGCGAAATATCACAAAGGTCGGGTCACAGGGTGTTTATATAGAGAAAGTAGGCTCAAAAATTAGTAATTTAGAGTTACTTTTGGAAACAGGAAATCTAAGACCCAAATTTGCATATGAATCGGATTCAAGATGATTAAAGAATTACTAGTGTATCCAACTTTTTTTTTTTCTTTTTCTTTAACTTTTATCTTTTACCTGGAACATACTAGTAGAACCTCTGTGATGCCCTCCAAAGCAAGGAAAGCGGAATTCACAATCTTTTCTAGGACAGTAATAGTAATATTTAGCGTGCACCTTAATTTATCCTTACTACGTGTGTGTATATATATATAGGGATGATTGTGGCCATTTACGTGGATAAACCACATGCGCACTAACAAGAATATTTAGACTGGCATATATTTTCCGTGTTTGTACAATATATAAGGTAATCATTTTCAAACAGAAAGAGTATCAATAAGACTTCAAATGAGTTCAATTAACTTCCATTAAGTATGATGGGAAAAAACCACTCATTTGGTTGGCTTTCCTTGGTTTCTAGTTTTAGGAAATCCTCACCTAGCAATTCTTTTCTTTTCTTTTTTCGTTACAATAAAAGAGGCTCATGCCTTACATTAAATAGCAATTCTTAACAAAATAAAAAGGCACTCTTTTAATTTCAGTCTCTTTCTTTCTTGTGTGGGATTTGCACAATGCACATGCATATGCGCGCATCCTGTCGAAATGGATTTATACAAAGAAGGTTCCAGATCATTCGTCTCAGTGTACTTATTACAATTGCTAGATATCCTCTTCCAACTCCTAGTATTTAAATGTAAATTCAATATCACGAATCAGCTAATTAAGAATTCTCTTCCAGCTAGCTTTTAAGCTAGGACTCTCCTCAGACAATCACTTGAACTCTCGATTTTGACATTTTCAATTCACATGGCTGTTTAGAGTCTTTAGACATTGATGATTGACGATTTGAACTGATTGCAATATTGGCCCAAAATTCCCATTTCAAAAATGCAGGAAGTAGGCCACAAATCTGACATATGGGAAGGATTCGTAGAGATCAACGAAACAGACCAGATTTGAGAGACCCACATATATATATATATATATATATATATATATATATATATATAGTGGAAACCTTGATGCATTCTTCGCTCTATACTTTATTCCATGACTACATACATATTACAAGGCCACATTTTGGACTAATGGTGCTTATCAAAATAAATTGAACGTGTGGATCGCATGAGACTTACTTTGTTGTTTCACCTCATTTTCACAAATATCTAGTTGCCAAGGGGATGGAGAACCTGTAATAACTTGCAACTGCCAAGCAACCTACTGCTTTACCTGTCCAAAATCATGCATTTTTTCTCCATCCAGTTTAGCCAACATTGTAACAAAGTTTCATGGGCACTTGCTCTCTTTCGAGGCTTCTATGTGATTACTGATTAGCACCAACTAGCAATGCGTGAGAAACGCATAATAATCATTCCAAACTGTTTAGTAACTAGATAAGTATCTTCCAAGGAAATTTAGAGCACAAAGTATTTTTGCTGAACTATAACCAAAGAAAGAGATTCTCCAAAAAACAACAAGTTATCACAGCCCATGTATCACAGAAAATCATTGCAGAACGTGTTCAAAACCAGCAATCATCAAAACCAGTCGGACTCCCTTCTTCTTCTGGCTTCACTTCATATAGCTCACGGATCCTAGAGATCTGACGACGTTTGTAACGATCATTAGGAAGAACTTCAGGGCATGCAGGCCCCAAAAGGAGGCAGAGGGACAGAGGGCCCAACTCTACAAACAGAGGAAAGAAAAACCAAAAATCACAATAAGGACCATTTGATAAAACAGTTTACAACACAACAAACAAAGCATTGAAACGGCGCAAATCGGTAGCGTTAGGCATCATGAGGAAGTTTATTATATCGACTTGCACAGGGGAAATGACTAAAGGCAACCCTACAAGTAGCCAGAAAACTTGCAAAAGAACAAGCCAGTGTAAAGGCTACAACAATAGGGGGAAAAAGTATTGGAGACATAAAAAGACCTACTACACAACCAACTAGACATATACAATCCTTCAAATGTAGTGGAATTACTCATAAGAAACCAGAGACGACTAGAATATGGTTATCCTTATGCCAATCAAAATCAATATACACAGAATTAGTACTACCAAAAAACAATACCTATCCACCTCATATTTTTGGGTTACTAACTGGTGTAACCATTACACCTAAAGAAATACATAAATCAAATTAAACTTGTCATAACTGGCTGCAAGTTAACTATCCAAGAGAAGAATTCGGCAGCACCGGAAAAGGACAGTTAATGCAATTCAGATTCATACAACTCGCCCACCTCATTTAGGGTATATAAGCATAGTATATGAGGATAAAAAAGGATAAAAAGCCAGAGTATCTAGACAAGGAGATCTTAAGCAATACATTTCAAGGGATGAAATAATCTGTTTCAAGGGATGAGTAAACCATACATTCAAAGATCTTAAGCACAGCTGGAAAGGCTAGAAAGACAGTAATGAAGTTAGAATCGTACTTGATCACTCCTCCTCCAGCTTTTTGTTCAATCTTCACTCCAACTCCTTTTCCAGAATTCCCATCGCCAAATTCACCAAGTTCAGATCTGAGAAAAAAAAAAATCTAAGGTCAGAATTAATCAAAAAATTTGAAAAAAAGAAACACAAAGTAAAAGAGATTTGAAAGCAGAAAAACAAAAGTACAAGAGCGTGATACGACACCAACGGCAGTTGAAAAAACAATAATGATGAGCAAGACACCAACAGCAGTTGAAAGGGAAGAAGGAAAACAGAAGATCGATAGACCAAAAATTTCACATAATAAAAACTCACGAAAATCAACAAAAAAAAAAATCACCGATAACTTAATTTCTAAAAGGGAAAGCAAAATCAATCCTACTTTTTCCCTTCTTGATCTTGTTCTGAGGTCAATTTTCCTTCCACAGACTTTGCTGCTTCCTCTCCTACCTCAGATTTCACCAGAACTGTCTCTCCACCAACAAAACTGAAATAAGATCAACACAGGAAATCAAGGGAGAGGTGAGAAATAATCTCAGAGTGGCTGAATCCACGAGAAATCAATTTTAAGATTAAAGAAAAGATAAATAAAGTAAAGGTAAAACACATACTTCTTGGATGACTCCATGATTTAGAGAGAGAGAGAAATTCTTCAAAACTTTCAGTGAAATTTCTGTTCAAAAGAAAGCTGAGAAATGGAGGAGAAGAATGTGAGCTGTGAAGTTATAGCTCCATATATAGACGCACTTGAAAATTTTGGCGGAAAATTTTGCTTTTTTGAAAAAGATTTGAAAACCGATTTCTGGAAAGTCGGCAAACTTAGCAGATTATAGTGTTGGGCTCCAAAAACAAAGAAAGGCCCAGCCCAATCACTACCTCAACCAGGTACAAGTAAATTTCCACCACAGGTAAAACTCATCGAAATTGTTAATAAAAGTAAATTTCCACCCCAGGTAAACGTGTGTTACTACGGCATCAGGGGGATTGAGATTATGGTGAAAAAAAAAGATATCTTCCATTCACAAACCCACAAACACAAAGAAACGACAAAAATGGATTTTGTTTTTCAAAACGGAAATATAATAAATAACTAGAAAAGGGTAGTATTTTAGACTGAAGACAGTTTTTGCCCCTCCCTGCCGAGATCCACGTCGTCACTGCCGCAAAACAAACAATCAACGACAAGGAAAAGGTAGGTGGTAAGGAGGCGCAGGGGGAGGATATGTGAGAATAACACAAGCTCACTCTAGAGAACGAATGAGTAGTACTGGGTTGTATATATTTTGTGGAAGTCGGAGTTTTTTTTTTTATTTTTTTTTTTATACATACGTATATATGGTATCCAGCAGCAGTCGGAGTCTTTACTAGTTGAAGTTTTGAAACGTTAATGGGCCAAAAACATTTACTCGTAGGCCGCAGAAGTTAAAAAGAAAGAGTTGGGTCTGGTCTGTTTATATTTCAAGTTTATTATTAATGGATAAATTCATGATTCCAAAATGATTATAATTATTTAAATTGTATTAAAAAAATAAAAATTCAAAAATAAAAATTCAAATCAGATAATTATTTTAAGACAAAGAGAATAGAAAACATACATTATAATCCTGATGATTTTAAATGTTGTTTTTCAAAAAAGAAAAAAATATATGTACGTTCCATGAAAAGAACTCGTCAACATAGATTGACACGATGAATCTGTCATTAACTATGATGAAAAAAAAAAAAAACCCCAGTCATTTGGTCGGCCCGTCTCGTTATTTCCTTGGTTTCTAATTTTAGGAAACCCTCACCTAGTTTTAGATTAGTATATCTGATTCTGAGTCATTCTCATTGGCAAACATATGGTTTTAGCTTAGCTTTTTGGCCCAAAAATGAAATTGCTAAAACTTGATATTTAGCTCCCAAATGAAGGTCACATTCTCCAAAATCCAAATATTAGTAACTCGATCACAAACTACTAAAGGTCTACATCGAGAAAAGGTCCAGAAACAGAGGAGGATCATTACAACAGCAAAGCCCACTCAGACTGAAGAAGCTTCAAAAGCAAAAAAGTTAACGTAATACTATTAAGCTGCCTTTTGTTAGACTAGAACCCCAATGTAAGAACAGTGAACTCATGGCACTCCGACAATGTTATCAGAGCTTTCAGCTGCAGCGTGATAGTTCTCAATAGTTTGCTTCATGTCATCTAGCTGTCCCAGGACATACTCAACCTTCTTGCAGGCAATCTCATTTGATATTCTTGGAACATAGTCACATTTCTCAAACGGACGATACTCACATGCCCTTCGAATCTCATCCCGCAGTGTCACCTGGATATCCTGCTTTGTAAGGGCGAGTGAAAAGACACATTGTTAGATAAATGTTTCACTTGGGGTTAGCTAAATATAGTAGCCAGAACTTGTGAGTTAACCATGCCTCCTAGAGATGTATTCTAAAATGAAGATTCAGGAGAATTACATTAGTCCTAACCATAGCAGAGATATGAATATAGACAATACTTAAATTACTATAGTTAACAAAGCATTTCAACTTTATGTAAAAAGAAGAATCAGAATCAGTCATCAACTGTTGCATGGTTCAATTGCTCCAAGTAGCAAGCAGATCCCCACAATGTACAACTAAAAACAATTAATACACAGAACGAAAACAACGTGTTTCTTTCAGGTAAACAAATATCCACTCAAACAAAAGGGAAGCACGGTACAAAATTAAGCTGTCTACAAGAATTCCTCAGCTCAAGAGTGATAAAGCATGAGAACAACAAGAACCATAAAGCCACAACATATGCATGAATTTGGGAAACAAGTAACACTAAGACTCCAGAAACCAGACCCACGCAACAAAGTCAAATCCATTTAATACATAGTGAAACAGAGATGGATGACCACATAAAACAACTCCATTAACTGCAAAGAGGGCCCATAACACAAACTAAATACACTGATAGACAGGACTACCCAAGCAGGGATATAAAATAAACAGTCCAAAATTCCCAAAGTTAATAGAACAAATAAGACATTTCTCCTTTCCTTTATGTTAAAGAAGAATCAGAATCATTTGTAAACTGCATGGTCGATTTGTAGCAAGCAGATCCCCACAATGTACAAATAGAACAATTAATAAACTATTAAAGCCTAGATGCAGAACAAAAATGATGACCTTCTTTTTCAGATTATTAAATCAAATAAATGGGAAACACGGTACGGTACCAAATTAGTATTCTACATGGATCAAATGTGATGAAACATTGGAACAGAAACAACGATTACGCTATAAAATATGAATGAACTTGGGGAACCAAAAGAAGTAAGGGCCTTCAGAAACCAGGTCCACACAAGAAAGGATTACACGGAGCAACAAAATCTGAAGTCCCAGAACACCTTTTAATACATAGTAAAACATAGATGCCATGACCACATAAAACAACTCCTCTTTAACTCCGTTAACTGCATAATAAAGGGTTCATAGCACGAACAGAATACAATGACAGACAGGGTTAACTGTAAGTGATACGAAACAAATACTCAAAGGAACGATACATTCACAGTAATCAACTGGAATATGACCTAGAACTCCCGCAACCAGAAATTTAACTAGGGCACGAAAAATAAGAAGATTCTGACCTTCATTAATGCCATGAACTCAGGGCAGTATTGGTCGTAAACATTTGAAATGTTTGAACTGTCAGGCTTTCCTAGTTCCTCCATAACCGATCCAGCTAAGTCCATAGCCCTAATAATTTTCTATCATCAACCAGCAAAACAAAATCAGCATAGAAAATAACTCCACATGTATATATATGTAATGTAGACACTAAATTTGTTGCATTATAGTTACCTTTTCAACTTCTTCAAGGCGTTGAATTGTCGGATTTTGTGATTGCGGATCCATGGCGTGTTGGGATTATGAATCCAGGCGTTTTTTTGCGTTACTGCGTTTCCGCGAAGATGAAGAACAATTGTATTTTATATAGAGATTAAAAAAAAATTAATAATAATAAAAGAAAAACAAGAATTTTATATTGGGATAATCCAGCTCCGTTTATTGAAGAGCCCCTTAAGTTGTCATCGGGGCCCAAAAATTCCTATACCTATTACCAGTAAATGGGCAAGTGGGGAAATGACCAATTAAGTAATTGAGGGAAATGACTTCTCGACTGGTGAAAACTCAAAATTTGCGTTCGAAAATTCAAAATAAACAAAAACGAATATTCTGAATATATTTTTTTGGGCGAACTACATCTTGCCTCTTGAGTTTTTGTCTAATTTACCATAAATTCCCTAAATCTTAGTAGCAAAATATTTATTTTTTATTACGTAACTATTTTATACTTAATAATAATAGTAGACCCGTATGGTGAATATGTATTTATCATGTGCTTTATTTGTATTTTAATTTTTTTTATCAAATAAATACCAATATATATAAAAAATAATTTATACAATTTTTAATTTTAAAATAAACATAAAGATTAATAAAATGAAACAAAGATAAATATATATATTATAAACATAAAAGTAATAATTAAGAAGAGAAAAACAAACTGTCTCAAGAATTCAGTTCGGTAATATGTGATAAAGCTATGACTTATTTTTATACTTAAATTTGTACTTGCACTTCACATTCATTTAATTTATTAAGACGTCTTACTTTTAGTTATCAAACACACTTAAAAAAGTCCTTACTGACTTATATTTTTATAAGATCATGTTATCAAATAATAACAATCAATTAAGCACTTATTCGGTTAAGTGTAAGTGTTGAATGAGTTTATCAAATAAGGCATGGATGAAGGATTTACGGGGAAAAAAAAAAAGTTGACCCGGGTTGACTTTCAAGTCTAGTTTGTACATATTGTAACATATTAGTATATGATTAAATTGCTGATAGTTGTAAACATATATCGGAGTTAATGACCAAATTTTTGTAAGTAATAAGACAAATTACTATTAATACTCTCTAACCCTAGCTATAAAGTTCTTCGTTCATTTTTAATTTTTTCTTTCGATTTCATCAGCCAATGTTGATACCTCAACAATTGTTGACCAAGAGAAAGAAAGTCTAGGTCTCTTCAATTACAGAAAAGAAACACCAATTCTTTCAATCATATATTTTAATTAGGTCTATTTGTAAAATAGTCTCTTTCTTTTCTCCTTGATTAATGATCGGGCTTAAGACCTGTCAAACTTCTCAGCTAAAAGCAAAAGATGAAATCAAACCTTAGAGCCTCCTTATCGACGTTTTAACTCCAAAATCAGAAAAATAATACGAAACAAAATTATAAAATTAATGCTCTCAAGGTATATGTATGAAGGAAAATAGTGCATAATCATCCATTTTTTACCACTTAAAAGCAGTTATCACTCAAGACACGTGACAACTCCTTATAAAATATTTTTCCTCCCAAACTATTTAGCTTTATATTAGGTCAATTAATACGTAAATATAAAAAAATAAAATAAAACCAAAAATAGAAATATCTCTTAATCTTTTCATTTCCTAAATTTTTCCTGCTAATTAAAGATTCCGTAAATCAATCCATAATTAATTATTATAATGTGAAGCCGGTTGGGCGCCCGAACTGAAAATCTAGTTTATCTTTATCTATATATATATATATATATATATATATATATATATATTTATTGAGGAAGCCGTAGCTTAGTGTACAAAAAGTAACTCTTCAATGGAGAGTTGGACTAGGGAAATCTAGTTTTTTTTTTTTTTAGTTTATCTTAAAACTAAAAATTATAGAAACTCTAATCATGACAATGAAACCACGTGTAACTATAGTTGGCCCATTTATTTCATCCAGACAGTTACGGCCCATTATCTATTCCCAATTTACGAAGCATCGATCCTTCCGCTTCTATAAAGCACAACTTTTTTGTGCAATTTGGAGCAGAACCTACGCAAGAAGTCGGGGAGAAGGTAATTCTCATCTCTGGTTAAGATCTCTTGTTTCTTCATCGAAATAGGTTTCTTTTTCATCTTTGGTTACCGATTTGTTGCTGATTTTTATAGTTTAGTTAGCCGAGGGATTTAATGGATATTCGAAACAATTAGGACAAGAATCCACATGCGTCAATTGAACCAAATTCGTTTATTTTCGTCTGATTCTGTCTGATGTCTCAGGTTGAGGGTAAGAGCGGCTGATACAAAATCTCGCTTGAACGACTCTACGGACGGTGAAAGGTAATATCTGTCTCTGCGGTATTCCCTTTTCTTTCTTCGAGCTAGGTCTAGTTTTCCTTTTCGATTTCACTGTTGAATTTCCGTTAAATCATTTTCTCGATTGACTTAGCCAGAATCATGTCAGTTCAATCGACGGTGTTTGTTTTCCTCTGACGAGTTTGCTTGTTTTGCTTGTATTGAAGGTGAAGAAAAATGGATTCCAGGACTGTCCCAGTACCGACCTCTCTGGTCCATGGCAGCGCAGCAGGGATATACCCGTCCCGTGAAATTGGGGTCAGTGTTTTTTTTTTCTTTTAATTATATATAATTCTACATGGTTGATCTTTGGAAATAGTCCCCCTTTTGTTCTATTTATTTATTGATTTGCTTATTTATTTGTGCGGTGGTGTTTATAGATGCATGATTACCCTCACTATGAGAAGGGAACCACTACCTTGGGTTTTATTTTCAACAATGAAGGACTTATGGTAACCCTTGAACATGCAAGGTTACCATCAGGTTCATTTCCAGAAAACCTTTGCATACTCAATTCGCACCTGCTTGCCTCTATTTCTGGAGGAAACGGAAACATACGAACATTTTATCTCAGTTACCTGCAAACTAAGGTACTTTTCGTTTGGAAATGGTTTAGTTACAATCTAAGAGCGAGTAACTATTTTGAAATTCATGTGAACGTTATACATGTTTCAGTGCCGCGAGCATGAACACCTGAAGGGGGCAAGGGCTTCTGCTGCAGAAGCATCAAAGTGGCTTGCTGACTTTCTGTCTGATCGTCCTTACAGTGATGACCCTTTGTCACTGGGAACACTGATTGCTGGGTGGGATGATGAATCGGTAAATCTTTGATTGCTCTTCTCTATCTCTCTCTTTTCTTTTCAATTTTCCCCTCTGATTCTTATTGAACTTTGTTCATGGTTTGTCTTCTGTAGGGACCTGCCCTGTATAAAGTGAACGCTAAGGGGGAACGTTGTGAACGACCATTTATGGGCACTGGATCTTCTTCAGATGGGTGTGCTCTAATTTCTATGTATGCCTCTTTTTCCCTAAAGGATTACTTCCAAGTTTTTATGACTGAGATGGTTATTGCCTGTTTTGCTTTCAACTTTTAGGAATTGATACTTGCCTTCCTGGTGCATCAGACACTGAATTTTAGTTTGCTTTAATTTGTGTTGGGTTCTATCTTCTCATCAGCTTTTTGAAATTTTGGCCGTTTCCACTTGGGTAATAGTCATTAGAACCTGGTTATGTTTTCTTCTACAGACCCCGTGATAAAATATCCGTGACTGATGCTTCCAAGTTGGCCAAACGTGCACTCTGTCTTGGTGTTTGTCTTGTTCCTGAAAGTTGTGAATGTGTCAGTGGTAAGTTTGTGATCCCCTGGCCGCTTTCATTCTTATTTTGTGTGTTTTTTCATTGACGAGTATGTTCTTTTTCCGGTAATTCAGTTTTCCACATTGGAAGTGATGGGCTTGCAGCGGTGGTCTTTAATGATGACATAGGAGAATGGCTTGAGCAGTATTTCAGTGAAGTTGGAGAAAATCATAGGGAGATGTTCAGCAAAATTCGCTCGCAGTATGGCGGAAGAAGTTTTGTGTTTTAAAAACTGAGGAGTGATTCAGTGACTTCTTTATTATGGTGTTCTGTATGTTATTGTTTGTGATTTTTTGTCTCCCGAGTACATTGTCCATCAGCTGTTTATATTTTGGTTGTATTATCTTAGTGCTTTGGAAATATCAGAAGTGCAGTAAACGCCGTCCAAAAATTTCAGTTTAACTGAATTTTTGAAATATTGAAATGATGGAATTGACCCGAAGTTGAAGCGCTCGTGGCTAGAATATCAATTTTTTCTCTCGGGTTTTCTTTAACAACTTAAGCAGGGGATGAAATGCAAGCAGATCTTACTCTTTTTAGTACGACGCCCGTCCAACAAATGGTTAAAAATGAACCTCAGATAAGTGAATGTGTCCATAGTTCCTTGCATCCTCAACGGTCATTGAGCCGTCAACGAATGTGCTCTTCATTCAAAACATGAGGAAAGAAGTGTCAGTTTCTTGAAAGGAATGACGTGCTCATCATTTCAAATGTATTACGGGACATTATATTTTATTTTTCTGAGAGGCTACTGAACGCCCTAATTTTTTCATTTGAACGCCCTAAAAAATATCAAAAAGACTATTTTATCCCTACATTCATATTTTTTTTTAAAAAAAAGGGTGGGGGCGACGGAGCACTGCGCCAGCCTTTCACGGCTGGCGCAGGAGAAATGCGCCACCCTTTAAAGGGTGGCGCACAATTTTCTCGCCTCCCAATTAAGGGAGGCGAGAGGGAATATTACCCCCAAAATGGGGGTGGCGCAAAAATCTGGCGCCACCCCCTTCGGTTTGGTGAGCGTTTTGCTCGCCAAACCGAAATTACTTTTTTTTTTTTCTATTTTTTAATTAATTATTTTATTTATTTATTTATTTAAGTTTATTTTTTATTTATCTATTTGGCAGTTAAAAAATATTTAAAAATTAAATAAATAAATAAAATTATTTTATATTTTTTCCATGCTTTTAATTTTTCGTTTCAACGTATTTTAAATTTTATATTTTTTTCCAAAAAAAATATTCCCAGGACGGCTAGATGCACCGATGATGAATAATTAATTTGTTTGGTAGTAAATTCATAAGTTTTAGTTTTTATTAAATGATAATTTTTTGTGTACGTTTATACATAACTAAATGATAAATTTTTATAAAAATTTACTACATAATTAAGCAACATTCTCTAAATATTTAAGTTAAAATTATTTGTTTAACCACCAAACAAATAAATAAATTAAGAACATACATGAATTAAATAAATTAAATAAATACATGAATTAAATAAATTCATTAAACTAATAATTAAAATAAATAAAAGAAATTAATTAAATACATTAAAAATAATTAAATTAAAGATAATTAAATAAAAAAATTAAAATTAAAAAAAAAAGTAATTAAGGTGGGTGGCGCACAAAATGGCGCCACCCACCCTTTGCTCGCCAACCAGCACAAATGTGGCGCCCAGAAGGGCGCCACACCTTCACCATGCGGCGAAGGTTTTCTAAGGGGTGGCTCATTTCTCCCTTGCCATACATTTTTTTTTTCAAACCAACTCTATTTTGCAGGGGCGTGTATGTCTTTTTCGGGCGTTCAAATGAAAAAATTAGGGCGCTTAACAACACGACCCTTTTGGTTATGCTACTCATTACCATCAATGGCGTCTGCTACGTGACTGCAGATAGGAAACTCTCTTGAACATAACAAACATATCATTCCGATTCGGACACGAAATGAATGCAAAAGATTTTGAGGTTCTCAAACATTTTAACGAAGCCGGGAGGCTGTGACAAACGCTATAAGATAAGAGGTCACATCATGATTACAGAAAGAAATGGAGGATCGAACAGTTGCCATGGTACGGAAACTAGCTGAACTGGTTGATGGTGAATGAGAATTAATTGGAAAAACTAATAAGGAGAAAATGTAACTAATGACCATGGATATAACGACTAAAGAATTAAGGGGTGCCAATGATCTGGTGGGTGAGGTTTTTTTTTTTTCTTTTGTTTTTTATTTGCCGTTGTGGTTGTGGAGGCAATGACATGTGTAACAGTTGCGGTTATGTGCTCAAAGATTTTCTGGTTTCTGGAGTACCAAACATTGTAGCAAGCCACAAAAGGCTTGTAGCGCGCAGATTGAACCAGTTCTGATTACCATTCTTGCATAATTGGGTGTGTTTTAAACATAGTTTGGCAAAAATGAAAATTATGCAAATAAGTTGCATCCTTGTTTGTAAAGAATAATGAAATTATATGGAAGGGTAAGAAATGGGAAAACCTTTGAAGGCTGTTTGAAGTCCTCCATTTGAAGAGCAACAATATTTATCGAGCAGAAGGGGGAAAAAAAAGAAAAAAAAAAAGGTAAGCTTATAACCTTTGAGCACATAAGATTGGCACAAAATACCACTACTTCAACACATCAAAGTATGGCCAAATAGAGATGCCAAGAAAGTACCCACAAAGCAAAATGACCATCTTAAGATCCTTCAGAATGTGGTGAATCAATGATCTATCAATCAATACGCTATCTAATCCATGATCATGCAACAAAGAACGAACATATAACTACATTCATATGCAAACCTTAAGATCTTTCAAGATTTGGTGCCATCTCCCTATAAGTAATTTGACATAGAACATGGGTAGCGAAAATACAGATGCCATAAAAAGGGTCCACAAACAAGAAGGCATTGTGTTCAGATCTTTCAGAATGCGTTGACCACCATCTCCCAATATGCCAGTTAATCCCTGGCCTGCCTCCCTAGTCCTTGCTCTTTCAGGTACTCTGGAATGCTGTGGAACCAGTGCGAACAACGTCGTCCTTGCGCACTTACCCAGTGTACTAAATACAACAGCAACAACTTGGGGTTAATCACCAAAGTGGATTTCCTTTTTTTGTTTGTGGTGGGGGTTGGAGGAGAAGGAAACAAGCTCAAAACATGGAGTAATAATTCACAACATACCATTTACAGTGCCGCCTGTCCCAGGGTCACTCTGAGCTGTCCTACAAACAATACGTTTTGCCTTCTCGCATGCATCAGCAACAGACCTCTTAAAATTTAAGCTAAAAAAGAACATATTATGGTTAATATCGAAACAAAATACCGTCCAACAACAAAAAATGGATTCCAACTAATTTACCAATTACCATATAGGTTAAGTAACCAAATACATTAAAAAAAAAAAAAAAAAAGCTATTCAGAAAAGAGTACTCAGAAAACACACAAACTCCATACCCCATCTCCTCATACAAAAGTTTTATTGCAGAAGAAGAACCCGAACCCATAGTCGCAAAATAAGGACATTCGACTGCAATGCCATCTTTGTCAATCTCGTATATAACAGGAACCTGCACACAACTAGGTTTTAGAGGAAATAAAAAAAAAAATATGGGAGATAATATAACAAATGTTTTAGACCAAACTAAAATTGGGTAATCCCTACCTTTCTGATTGTGTGATATCCTACAACAACAGATCGAACTGACGGATCTTTCTTAATATGCCCAAAATTTTCAATCAGAGTCTTCCTATAATTTTCAGTGACTGTCTTTTGATTCTCACTCAAGTATTCGGAGAGCATCTTCCACAGAATAATCAGTGGAATTTCCACTACGTTCAACAATTTGGCTAAACTGAAACCATAAATTAAACAAACATCATGAGTAAAAATAAACGACAATATGAATTTTACCAAAAAAGCCTCAGAGAAAAAGTACCTCTGCAATGAGATTAAAACTCAGAAGATTTCCCACAGAAAGATTTCCACAACACGCAAACATTACATTCTTCCCAAGAAATGTAATTTTTCCATAGTCATTTTGCACTGGATCAATGAAGTATTTAGTATGAATGAAAAGAAAGTATAACAATTATTTGCAAAAAAAAAAATTAAAAAATAAAAATAAAATAAAGTCACCTGGAGTACCAGACGCATCAACTATTCTACCATCAACAGCAAGCACACACCGTTGATTCGCATCTGTGCAGTGAAGTGCATCTTGACATTCCCAAAATTTGAAAGCCAAAACAGTGGTGGAACTTCTAATCTCACCAGTCCAGAGTCAAGAAAACCAGAAAAGATATGTCAAATCCAAGGACTGAAAGAAAAATCCAACAGTTCGATACTCCATGGACAACAACAAAACAGAGAAAACCAAATAAACGAAAGAAAATAAGTGAAAGAGAAAACCAAATAAACGAAAGAAAATCAGTGAAAGATGAGTTCAGAAAGAATAATTCCACGATAATGAAAATAGAAACTTACTTGATCAGTCCAGCTTGTTGTTCTATCGTCACTTTATCTTCATTTCCAACAGTCATACTTTCACCTTCTCCTACATACTTCCGAAGCTCCATATGTAGCTCCATGTTTTGATTCTTAAGCTGCTCTTCCTTTTCACCAACACCAGAGCTACATTAAAATGAAATTAAGGTTAAAGCAGAAAACAGGGTAAGAGAGGAGCGGTAAGGAGCCAAAGGCAGAAAAGCAAAATTCTCATACGAAAATCAATAAAATTATAAAAAAAATAAAATAAAAATCACCGAAACTTAAAGTAACGATCAACAGTAATTAGATACCTCCATTGATCTTGTTCTTCGGTGGCTTTTGGTTCTATGCGCTTCCATGCTTCCTCTTCAACTTCAAATTTCACCACCATCTCTTTATTGTGAAGAAGACTGAATCAACAAAGATGGTGAAAAGTGAAGTATAGGTGGGTGTGTGTGTGTGCGCGCGCGTGGAGATTATAGTTTCAGCTCTCAATTTGGCGATCACTAATTTAAATTTTTGGCGGAAAGTGTTTTTTTTTTTTTTTTTGAAAATAATGGGAAAAAAAATTGTGAATGACGGACTAGATCGCCCAAGGATGATCCAGAACAGAATTTTGGGCCGGGTCCGGCCCAAACCAACCCCTACGCAAAACCCACCCCAGGTAAAGCACCCTTCGGAGATCGATGACATTAGGGCGAAAAGAGTTTTAGAAAAATAAAGATCTGGGAAGGGCAGATGCTTCCCCCTTCGACAGGCGGCCGAGACCGACATCGTCACCGCCGGCAAAAAAAAAAAAACACAATCAGTTGAAAAACATCAATCGAAACTCTTGGAAATGGAAAAAGTCATAAAAAAGGGTCGAGGGGTGGGAAAATTTCCAGATATGATCCACACAAAAAGAAAAGAAATTCAATGGTCTGCAGTTGAAAACTTTAATGGCGCCACTAGATTGAATGAGAATGAAAAAGGTGGGTTAATGGGTTGTAACGAGTGACTATTTTGCCGAAGTGTAGAGACTAGAGACGGAGGATCTGTCTATTTGTTAGACTTTGTGAAGGTTAATGGGCCAAAAAAACTTACTCGTAGGCCGAAGAAGTTTGGGCCACTTTGCTCAGGTCTTTTCTATTTCAAGTGACTATTTGAGACGAGTGACTATTTAGAAACATGAGATACTCAAATAACTTTTAAAATTTAATGTGGATTTTTTTTAGGACAGAAGGAAAACAATGTATATATTACATTCCACGATGATAGTCTTGTTAAAAAAAATAAAAAATCAAAAGGTTGATTAAACGCTACTGTTAATTGTGAACTAGGCTTGCTTCGTCGTGCGACCGGTGCTAATTAAAATCATATTATTATTGTTCTTTTTTAAATAAATCGATTACAGTCAACATTTAGTTAAATATTTTATTTGGATGATTCTTAGACCATTGAATTGCAGACCAATGAATTTTCAACTTAGACAAGAAGTTTTCAACTCAAAAAAAAACAACAAAGACATATTAATTTGTCTTAGTTTTGACCGAATACGTATTTTTAATTATCCAAAAAATCTTTAACATATTTCATAACAATCAAAAGAATAACGAATGTAAAAATATATTTTTAAAATTTTTTCGACAATTAAAAATGCATATTAGGTGAAACCTATGACAAAATCAAAATGTCTTATATTAAGGACCGGAGGGATTATATACTACTGATGAGACTCTAACATCAATTTTCCTTTCTATTCATTGGTAAATACAAGTGAATTCTTGACCGGAAACATAACTGAAGAAGAAAGCAAAAGAAAAGTTGCTACTTCTTTATCGCCATGTAGACGCAACAGCCATCAGTTCAAATTCAAATTACAGAATCATAAATTATGCAACAAAGGCAATTGAATGTATAGGCAATTAAATTGTGAGACAACCCCAAGCAGGCCAAACCATTTTCATCCTCATCCAACAATTGTTGGCATTTGTTAGAATCGCAGAAGCCAAAAGGTTGCCAGTACTTGCATGGAAATTCAAACGTTGTAGGATCAAACTAATAAACTACTAAAGGCAGCAGCAAGACTAGAGTGCAAATGGCTACAGAAAGGACGGGAGGGGGTGTGGGGGTGTTACAAAATGAAGAACATATCCTTCTTTTTGATCAGCAATAAAATTCCATTTACAAAATTGTATAAGTATCATGATTCTTTTTCGCGTTCTAATTAAGTAGGTAGGAGACTGAGTAAAAAAAAAAAGTGCCTGTATGTATGTATGATGGTTCAGCAACATGAACTTTCTAAGGATTCGGATTCTGATGAACGCATCCTTTTTAATTCCTCTTCTCGATATCTTTTCTCTTCCATCACGTAACTCTCCATTTGCGCTTCTTGCCAAGACATTGGTTCAAGACTAAAAGTCAATCCGTTGAACTTAAAGTGATACTTATTAGTAAACCCGTCATGGTAAGTATGCCTATCATATTGCCACGGTCTACCAAGCAAAATATCGGCGAATTGCATTGGAGTGACAATGCATATCACTTCGTCCACGTAACTTCCAAATGAAAACTTTACTTTCGCTTTTTTATCCATCTTAACTTCTTCGTTAAACCATCGCATTTGGATCGGCCTAAGAAGATTCTTTGTCGGCAATCCCAATTTCTCTACGAAATCCGCGCTTATCGTGTTAATATAACTACCACCATCAATTGTCAAGGTGGCTACCACGTCTTTGACGAAACAACGAGTTAAAAACAGATTGTTACGTTGATTCTCAACATCTTCCTTCTCCATCTTATCATTATTATCATCATCATCATCCGCCGTCGGAGGATTAGTAGTAGTGTCACTACTAATCATCATCAATGCAGTAGGATAATCATTGTTGAACCTCAGCTCCCTCTCTGAATTTTCTCCTCTTAATGCTTGTAATTTCTGTTGAGGAGACATAGGTAAGAGAGTGAAAGGCACTCCGTTGAAGGTAAAATGATATCTGTTGGTAAATCCATCATGAATAACACGTCTATCATACTGCCATGGCCGTCCAAGCCCAATAGTTGCATTGATGTCCGTTGGCACCACAAAACAAATCACATCATCCACATAGTCGCCAATCGAAAAGGTTACATGTACTTGCCTATCCACCGTGATATTGTAGGAGTCATTAATCCATCCTACTACCTGTGGCTCGACAAGTTTAGTCGGCAGCATCAATTTAGCTACAAGGTCTTCGGTTATAGTGTTAGTATTGCAACCGCCATCGATCATCAACAGGGCTTTTTCCTTGTGCACTAAACAACCGGCAAAGAAGACATTGTTGCGTTGATCCCTCGGATCTTCCCACTCCTCCACCTCCTTTTTATCATCAACCATAGTGCGGCGCGTACTATATAGTAATCTTACACATACGGAAACAAGTGAAACCACAGGCCTTTAGGTCGGGTCACCGCGGTGTTATATAGAAGAGAGAGTAGGTTCATAAATAAACTACTAATTTACAAGTTACTTTTGGAAAGAGGCAAACTAAGAAGACCCTAACTTGCATATGAATCGGATTTAAGATTAAAGAATTAGTAATTTGATAGGAATAACGATATTCAACTCTACTCATAACTCTACCCACATATAGTAATTTAGTTGGCATATCCACACCATCGCCTCATAAATTTATCATATTCGTGTTTTAAGTCAAAAATAAAATCTACGCCTAACTTTAATAGGAGTAGATTAAAGTATATAAACTATAAAGTGGATGATTGTGGGGATTCACGGAGATATAAACCCTGCAACGTGTTACTTCGTTGTTTCACCTCATTTTGATAATCTAGTTATTGAGGTGATGGAGAACCTGTCATACCTTGCAACCGCAAGCAATCTAGCAAGTGTTTCACCTGTCAAAATCAGGCATTTTTTTCACCATCTAATTCAGCCAATATTGTAAAAAAATTTAATGGGCACTGCATTTCTCCTTGCTCTCCTTCGAGGGCCTCTAATCTGATGCCTTTTTCACCACTTCTATAGCATCTATCCGATTAGCACCCGCCGTATTTAGCAATGGGCGAAACAAGCATAATAATCATTCCAAAATGTTTAGTAACTAGAGAAGTATCTTTGAAGAAAACTTACAGCACAAAGTATCTCTGCTGAAATATAAGTATAACCAAAGGAAAAGATTTTTTCTACAAGAAAAATGATCACAACCTAAATATCACAGAAAATCAATTACAGAACGTGTTCAAAACCAGCAATCATCAAAACCAGTCGGACTCCCTTCTGGGTTCTCTTGATGCAGCCTAAGGATCTTGGAGATCAGACGTTGCTTGGCACGATCATTAGGAAGAACTTCAGGGATTGCAGGCCCAGCAGCGGGAGGCAGAGGGACAGATGGCCCAACACTACAAACAGAGGAAAGAAAAACCAAAAAAAAACCACTGATGAAACACTTTACAACACAACTAACAAAGCACTGAAACAGCGAAAGTCGGCAGGCTGGCTGCATGTTAACAATCCAAGAGAAGAATTCAGCAGCATGGGAAAAAGACAGTAACACGAAAAGAAAGTTAATGCCATTCAAAATCTCAGATTCATACAACTTGCCCATCACATTTAGGCTATATTAGACATAGTATTTGAGAAAATATATAACGATAAAAAGACAGAGTATCTAGACAAGGAGATGGATGGATGAAGGAAGAAGATGTATTTCCACTGGGGGAGACCAGATTCGCATAGGGCAAAGGAGCAACACATAATCCCATTCCATATTCAAAAATAATGCAACTCTTTCAAGGGACGAGTAAAGAAAACATTTCAACGAGTTTTGAATCTAGAACTGGAAAAGCTACAAAGAGTTTTGTACTGACACAAATAAACAATGAAAATTTATTTCAGAAAAAGAACTCCACAGAAACGTACTTGATCATTGTTGGGGATTTATCTGGAGGAGAAAATCCGACATGGAGCCGAATAAGTAAGATAAGACCCATCTGAACTCAAAAGCTCAAGCTAATGAGTTCTGAGACCACCTTACTTATTAACTGATTCACATGTCCTCATGCCTCCGATGTGGGATTCATAATCCTTGCCACATGACCCTCAATAATCACTTGTTCTTCTGTATTGACTTCAACTTGCTTTCACAATTCACAGTCTCTCCACGAAGAAAGCTGAGATAATCAACACAGAAAATCAATCGACCAAGGAAACCAAGGTGAGAGAAATGATCCCAAAAGTAGAGAAAGCTGAATCCACGAGAAATTAATTTTTTTAAGATAGATGAAAAGAAATAAAGAAAAGATATATAAAATAAACGTAAAAGACTTACTTCTTGGATGAGTCCTCCATTATAGGATTAGAGAGAGAAATTGTTCACAAAATTTCTGTTGGAGAAGACTGTGAAGTGTGAAGTTTATAGGTGCATGTATGTATAGACTGTTCCAGCCGGATACTAATTTTGGGCGATAACTGATTTTTGGCGGAAAGTTTTCGTTTTTGAAAAAAATTAGGAAAACGATTCTGGAAGGGGCGAACGACTGGATAGCCCAAGGCTGACCCAGACTATATAGTTTTGGGCTTCAATCCAATGAAAGACCCAGCCCAAACACAAGGCTTTAACTATTGAAGGAGTAAGTGTGGCTGTATATATTTCATTATTTTCTCCAACTCTACTAGGTAAACTACACTCTACACCAATGGACTAATACTTAAAAAAAGTTTTGAAAGGTTAATGGGCCGAAGAAGTTAAAAAAATGAGTTGGGGCTGGTCTCTTGTATTTCAAGTTTATTTTAATGGAGATACTCCAATTTTAAAATAATTATCTAATTTTAGATTTTAGTGTTGTGGTAAGAAAAAATTCACATGGGAAAAATATTTCAGAACAAAGAGAATATACTGTAGTTAAGAAGTAGAATACATATATTATATCCCACAATCATTTAATGTTTTTAAAAAATAAAAAGTAAAAATTCAAATAGTTGTTTTAACACAGCGGACAACGGTTAATTGTTTAACTGTGAATGAGATTGACGGAGTAGGACTTTGGCTTCCAGAGATAAATAAAAGTTTACAACTGCTTCCATCTTTTAGGCTTGTTTTTTCTATGACGACTATAAATCCGTTTGTATTAGGGTAATGAATTGTGTCGTGCGTGGTTAAATAAATAAAACATGTACTCCTTACGTTCCAAAATAAATGTCGTTTTAGTAAAATAGAAAAATTTCAAAATAAATGTCATTTTCACATTTCAATGCATCTTTTATCTTAAGTTTCCAAAATTACCCTCAAAAAAATTAATCCTATTGATAGACATTTTTTTAATAGAGTTGGTTGAGGATATTCAAGTAATTTCATTATCCTATTTAAGAGTTTCTTAAACTATGTTCAAAGTGTAAGATAATACTTATTTTGAAACGGAGGGAGTACCAAGTAAAACTATACTCCCGTGAATATATCCCGATTAGACTCTAGTGTCAAACTTTTCTTTCTATCAATGGCAAATGTAAGTGAATTCTTAACCGAAAACATACCCCTTTTTTTTATTTATTAAAAAAAAAAAGGGACCGAAAACATACCTGTAAAAAGGAAGGCAAGGAAAAGTTGCTACATTTTGATCAACATGGAGATCCAACAGCCATCAATTCAAAATCAAATCACAGAATCACAACCAGCCAGAATTAAGGTAAAGGTAAAGATAAAGGCAATTAAAGTGTGAAACAACCCAAAACAAGCAGCCATTGGTAGGTCAACCATTTTCATACAAAATGAATGAAGAATACACAAGCAACTAACTGCAAAATCTTATCCTTCAATCTACAAAACCAGCAAGTTCAACAAGTAAGTACTACTACTGCTACTACTACTACTACTACTACCACCACCACAAAGCAAAATGCAAGGCAAAATTTTGCATGGATTTCTAAATCGAGACCTGATAATTAGATTACTACAGAGAACAATCAGTCTGCGGTCTTGCAAGTATTTATTTTCTCCCACGACTTATGTTCATGAGTAGAGCAATAACGAGAACACTAGACCAATTCACAGGAAAACAAGCAAGATCAACAAAGGAACTGCTAGGGGATTCCCTGGTAGCAACGAGCAATCTATGCTAACTTGCTAAGACAGAGAAACGAGTTTGACCCCCCAGTAGCAACCAGCAATTGATTCAAAATATAGAAGATCTGCTGAAGATTGGGAGATTTACTTGAAAATTTCTGCCTAGACCACAAGAAATCAAAGACTAAAATGTCAACATGAACCCCAAAACAAGAGGTTCAATGAAAATCAATTGCAATACAGATATCCAACTAGAAGAGAATAAAACAAATTACAATGCTGTCTACGGAATGCAAAAGCTTTCAGGTAGTAGGGAGGTCCTCGAAGAGCATGGCTAGTAAATATGAAAGTTGCAGCACAGTAAATTATGCTGGTCAAAACACAAATAATGGGAAATCTTACACTCAGCATTCATATTTTATGGTAGCAATCAAAGATGCCAGAACAGCCTTAATGAATCACCACTGAAATTCAATACATCTGCTTTTGTAAGTTCTACAATCAAGGCGGACTACTAACAAGCCACATTAACATATTTCCAGAGTTCCTCGCATTCTAATCATCTTTTCTTAAAACCGTACTTCTTACGCTCGTAGAAGAGATCTGTTTTAGCACTTCCAAGATTTACGATTTTCGGACATCCATCTCGATCTTTCTCTTGCTGTGTACACTCCTTACAATAGTAGGCATCAGAAATACCCACTCCTCCACAGATGACACAGCGACCCTGAAACGAGCCATAGTTGCATTCATCACAGACCCTTACCAGGGTACAGGGGCGCACATAGGAATCACATATCACACATTTCCCATCACATTTTTCACAGAGCCGCCCAATTGCTATCCCTGGCTGCTTCCGGCACATAATCAAATCAGGATGATGCTTTGCCATGTCTTAAAACCAAAGCCAAAACCTAACACACAAAAACAATATTTACGTATGCACATAATTAGATAGTTTTACAACCACTTGCTCCAGTGTAACACTACAAAAGAGTTCCAAATTCTTTCTATACATTGTCTATGATTGCGTCAAATCACACCTGAGTCCTAAAACAACCTCACAACTAAAAATACATAGTAACCCACAAAAAAAAAAATAAATAAATAAGAAAACAGCAGGTAAATAAGATGAACAGGTAATCGGAGTTCAATCATCAGTTGATAAAGATCCAATTGTGCATTTGAGCACTAATAGCCACCCAAAAAACCAGAAATGAGTTGTTTTATTACGCCGGTAAAGTTTACAACAAATCTCCATCCAGCCCTTAAACGTAGTCAGTATATACAAGGAAAAAAAAAAAGAGGAATCACAAGCATAAACCTATTGAATAATCGAAATACAGCTAATCAACAATAGGATTAAGGAAAAAACAGAAAGGAATTGTTTATTACGCCAGTAAAGTTTACAACAAATATTCATCCGGCCCTTAAACGAAGTCAGTATATACAGGGGGAAGAGGGATTAAAAGCATAAACCGATTGAGTAATAGAAATACAGCTAATCAACAATAGGATCAAGAAAATTGCACCTCAGATACGGAAGAACTTTGCTTTGAGAAGGAATGAAGCAGCGAAACTGAGCTTTCTCCAAAGGCAAGTGGAGAGAAGCGAGATTATGATGGCTCAGAGCGTCACAACGAATTGGAAGCTGGGGTCGTCGTTTTAAAGCTGCTATGGAATCGCTGGAAATTAAAACCCTAATTCTTGTTGTTCTTGAAGACAAGTTGAACTGACTCTCCCGCTCGGTCCAGATAGAAAGGGGAGGAACGGACTGTGGAGCGCTTTTGTTTTCCAAGAGTAAATGATGTGTTAAAAATGTAAAAGGCAAAAGTATTTTTTAAAAAATAAAATGCGACTATACTACATTAAAAAAATATAGCGATCAAAAAAAAAATTCAGTGGGAATCTACAACATGCCTTTAGTTTTGATTCAAAAAATGAAAAAAATATATTTCAGAGAGAAGAAATAAATGTAACAAATAACAGCACAAATATTTGAAAGTTTACATTGATTATGAGTTATTATCTATTGATCTAAGCACTATATTTATGCCGACAGAAACACTAGAAGTTATTGTTTTATTATTAATTTTAATTTCATCTTTTGAGTCCTGCCAACTTATCAAAATTAACAGATCTAATGTTAGTCATCTACATAGTATGGATTATAATGCATGTCGATCGAATAGTATAGGTACTCTTAATTAATATCATGTATCAATTTCAAAAAAAAAAAAAACCAAATAAGAGCGCAAAAAAATCGAAGAATCTGTAGACGGAGTGGGTTGACTCAAATCCTTGAGGGTGGTGAACATTTACTTAATTTGGCAGCAGATTCAATTGAATAGAAATACTCTTGACAATTTAAAATATTTCAACTTGTACTAAAAAAAAATAGTCCGTCTGGATAATATTTTGTCTCATATAAAATTTTTTCAAATTATATCTCAGAGTTATGCTTTAAAAAATATTCAATTTACAATATAACTATTATTTTTATGAAACATAGGAAATATAATTTTATCAAAATCTCTTCAAAAATTAAACATATAGATACGGTCATGATGAAAAAATGAAAATTTATATATGATTTTCTACTTGATCTGTTGATTTTTGTTGAATGTGTTTTCTTTTGGCTCTCTGAGCAGGAAGTTACTGGTTTCAGCTAAAGAAAAACATAAATTTGAAGAGTGAATTTTAAAAATACATAATTACTTATTGGTAATTCACCGTGTTAAAGTTTCCAATTATGAAATCAGCACTTCAACGAGCTTCTAATTATAAAATTACAAATGTTAAAGTTCACACTGATTGTGAATTTTTAACAAATCATCTTAGAAATTTACAAATACACCTCTATTCATCTATCTTATAAATACATTTGACTATGGTGAATTGATTAAAGTCAATAGGTCGGATGTAACAGAAGTTCATAATATGGCTTATTACAGGATGCAATGTAGTCCCTCCATTTCTTTTCAATAGACTCACTTCCCTTTTTGGGATATTTCAAAACTTTAGTCCCATTTTTTACAATTAACTTGTTTGGACGTCCACTCATTTTACATTTTAATTCATTTTACCTTTTAAACACAAAACCCAATAGAAAAGAAAACATTATCCAAACAATTTTCTGATTTACATTTTAAATTACAACTTAAAACACTTTTTGTTAGTGTAATGACCATTTAAAAACAAATAGTTCAGTGGCAAATTTGGCAGGATTCCATTGTTGGGTGATTGTTTTTGGAAAATTATTTTTTGCGGTGACTATAATTGACAATATTTAATTGGTTAGTGATGACTCATATTTGATATTTTCAAAATGTAGTTCAAAATATTTTTTTCAAAACCAACATCTAAACAACTTTTTGTTCAAAATACCATCCAAACAACATTTTCATTTCCCATTTAGTTTTCAACTTGAAACACTTTCCACTTTTAAGTGACAAAATGAAATGTAAGATGACGTCCAAACAAGCACTTTTTCTATAAACTCTCTAATATACCCTTCCCACTTTCACTGAAATCAAGAACATTTATTTAATTTCAACTATTACTCTCTCATATCAAGTAATAATTCACTAGTCATTAATAAGGATGTAGTAGAAATTTTATTTAAAATTAACTACATAAACTACATTACTCACTTTTTTTTAATCTCTGTGTATGTCTAAATGAGCCTATTGAAAAGAAATGGAGGGAGTAATAATTTAGGGACATTATCCTAATATAATACAAGTATCTTTTTTTTTAAAAAAAAAAACCATGATCCCAAAATATATACAGTAAAATAATACACTCAACTAGATGTTTGGCCCAGGCAGATGCCCGGGCGCCCCTTCTAAATTACTATTTTATTAAAATCTAATTGAATTACTATTTTTTGAGGAATTAATTTGGCGTATATATCATTTATGCTATGATTTGGGGCTTAAAAAAATATACCTTTAAATCTGAGGTTATAAGGGAATAATAAATAATTAGTTTATAAGGCATTATTCTTAATTGCTGGATTTAGGTATTTTTATTTTTTGTTTTTATTACGCCTGCAGAACTATACGATTGGACATTTGAATTTGAATTAATATATCCATTCGTTTGAAATGTAACTGATCCTTATTTGTAGTAAAACATGTGTTTTTTATTTTAAAAAAAATTATATAACTTCTAATTAAAAGAGACTTACACGTGGCAAAAAGACTCATGAAATCTGAAATATGGTGCATTGGAGCCAAAACAGATGCATACTTAGTTGCCACAAAAGCTTCATGTTTTCTGCTTTAATAGGGTAATAATAATAAAAGGGATAATAATTGTGTAAATGTAATACAATAAATTAAAAAAAGAAGAAGGAGAAAAGCATTGTAAAGGAATGTCAAAGCTTTTTGCTTAAAATTTAGCAGAACTGAAAAAGGAATCTCACATCATCATCGTCATCTCGAGTACCGTACAGATTTTCGCTTCTTCCTCCAACCATCCTTCCCTCCCACCGCTTTGTAGCTGTTTTCTACTGTATTTCTTCCCTTTATTAAAGGTTAATTATAGTACTACTAAATTAGTTATAATAAACTATCCTTATCTCACTCGCAATCTTTTCCCCCATCTCGTCAGCAGCCAATTTTCAGCTCTATCCACTGACAACTAAAATTCCTACATACCCGCTGCTCTTCATTTTATTATTTGGGGTTTTTTTTTTTTTTTTTGGTTTTGTTTTGTTTTGGGTTTTCAATTGTGCCCACCAGAATAGAACTTAGAAATTAGGAAATTGAGCTGTTCAATTGATTTGAAACTTTCCGTTTGAAGGATTTGTGAGGAGGGTTTGGACAATTTTGGGGGGTCTGATTGATGGCTGCGAGTGCGAACCCATCTGGCGGAGGCCATCCTAATGGGACCAACCACAATACCGGAAATAATGGCCAAGAAGGCGCCGGTAATGGTAATGGTGTCACCACTAACGGCGTTTCCGTCCCGGATAATTCCGTATTGGGACCTACCAAGGCGGCCCTCCGACACGACCCCGGTATTTCTGCCCAGTGGACATCCGAAGAACAGTCCCTTTTGGAAGATTTACTCAACAAGTAAGTCGATTATTGTGTGTTGGGTGCTAATTTTTTTCATGGAAACACCATTCTTTTGCAAAATTCAGGTCATTTCTTGGTCTGTTTTGGATCTGTGTGCATACCGGAGAAAAATTATTGGAGGTGGTGGTGAATCTCTTCGAGTCATTGTCTAGCATTCTGCATGCCTTGCATTCTTAACTTTTTTGCCTCAAGAGCATTCCAAGTTGGATATGGGAGGTTAAGTATAGGCTCTGTATAGTGAAAAGTTGAGCTAGGAGCCCATAGATGTGTACGTTTTGAAGATGGCAAAATTTCCTGATACTAATCCGTGATGAGACATACTGTATTTTCTTCTGGTGCATAGTGCTTTGCCTGATTGTATTATACGAGGTGCTAAACTGTGAACATAAACTACACACTAGATCAGTGTGGAAATCCAGTTCCTTTGGGGTGCATATCATTATCTATGGAAATTTGAATAGTAGGTAGAAGTCATAGAAAAAGTTTAAAGAGGATAGGATTTGGATTTTTGAGACAAAATATCCTGACTCATCCTAATAACTGGATGATTCAATGTTACATGGTCCTTTCCTTGCTTTTATAGTTATATTTATTTTTTATTTGGTTTTTCTCTACATCCCTAGATTGGTAGGATTGGCGCCACCAGAAGATAAAAAAAACTCATGGTGAGGTGAATTGTGACATCTTTGAGGGCCATTGGGGTGACATGACATCTTGTGTAGAAGCTTTTAGAAGCTTTAAGATTATTGTTCTTATGTAATTCCTTCAGTCTTGATGTCTTGCATTTCTAATTAAATGTAACTACTTCTTGGAGCGAATGAAGTTGGCTGTTGATTTTCTTAGCTTAATTAGTACAGTCTTATTGTCGTTTTTTTCCAAGGTGTCCGGACTCCGGATATGTCATCTGCAAAATTGCCTGCTTTTTCTTTTTCTTCCTTGTTTTTTTATTTATTATTATTATTTTTTTAATGTCCATTCACTGAGTATTCTACAATATGGTTATGTTCCTTGAAGTATAGTCACTAAGTTGACCAGAGAATTGTATCTCGCAGATATGCATCAGATACAAATATTGTCCGGTATGCAAAAATTGCCATGGAATTGAAAGATAAAACTGTTCGAGACGTGGCTTTACGGTGTAGATGGATGAATGTAAGCTCTCTAAGTCCAGTTTATTCTCTTTCTTGGATAATTGACTTCTGTTCTTATTTTTGGTTTTCAATATCCGAACCTGCCCCTGAAAATTTAGAAAGAAGGGTGGTTGGTGCTACAAAGAGATTGCCAGGGTCCCAAATAGCAATTTAATGTTTAGTAGACAGGAATGCTTCGGCTTATGTAGGGTTGATTAGCCTACATTACTAGAATGTTTTGGATCCTCAGTCCCAGTGTTTTGATCCTATCTTCAGCAGCATTAGAGGTCTAATTTGTTGTTGCAGGTTGTCATTTTAAAAATATATTATCGGCGTTTGAATTGGTTTATCATTGTGAAGATTTCCAAACAATTGGTGGACGACTAGTATATCTGATGAGCATTGGATGCTTCTAAATTTCTTTAGTTGTTAGTTTTGTTCTAGGAGTTTCAATTTGCTGACACTTCTGATTAGTGACTTAAGATGTTCAGCTAATGATTTCTGTAGTTTGTTTAACATTTTCTCATCTCGTTTCTCCATGCGCCTCGCCCTTTAACTCACAAAGGTGGTCATTTGGTAGGCATAGCATTTGTAATATGCTTTTCTCTATTGCAGAAAAAGGAAAACGGCAAGCGAAGGAAAGATGATCACTCGTCCCGGAAAAGTAAGGATAAAAAGGTATCCTCAAAATCTCCTACTTTTTATCCAACAGTCCATGTAAAGTGATGTTTACTGTACAAAGGTCTTCAGTAATGGTTATGTGGAGATTGCTCGCATTTTTGGAGATATTTGATGTTGTGTTTGAGTTCATAATATCTGTTTTAGAACACTATGTACAGGCCTCATTTTTAGTATGATTCAACCACGTTCCCCTCTCTGGTAACTCTAGTCTTCTCTCTTCAGTAGGTACCTTTTGATTGTAGAATCTTACATTTAGAAATAATTTCACTAGCCATCTTGAGCATATCTAACTTGTTTTAGGCCTTATCTCGGCCTCTATTTACCTTTTTGGATTTTTGTCTTTCTGAGATGGCTTTTGTCCTGAAACTGAGAATTTTTTACCTTGGGCTTTTGAGTATGTTGGAATCTATAAATCCTTTCAACAAATATGGCCTTCTTTGGTGATTTTGTTGTCACTAAATTATAATAATAATAATAAAGAAATTTTCCGGTACATTAAAATAATGAGATGCTGGAGTTGTGCATTCTCTCATTATTGTATATATAATTGATTGCTAAACCTTTGCATTTGCCCTTTTTTACTGGTGACTAAATCAATCTAAGGTATGCATTTCATGCTGCTTTTTTGTTTTTCAGGAAAAAGTTACAGATTCTGCGCCGAAGTCTCATGTTGCAAATCGTACCAATGGTCCCCCTTATGCCCAATCAGTAATGTCAATGGACAGTGACGATGGCATCTCGTATAAAGGTCGGTGGAGAGTTCAATCAATTAAACTTCATTTTTGGAAGTTAATCACCAGCAGTGAATTGTCTTTTTGAGTGTTTGATCTCATCTGCCTTACCTGTGATGTTTATGGTCTGCTCCTCTATTAGCATTTGTTTTCTGGTTTAAACAAGGTCTTGTTAGACTAAACTTATTTCTGTGGTTAATTCCTTAAATTCGCGGGGAGATACGAAAATTTTTTACTGGTCTTGCCTTTTATTCACTTACTGCTTCAATCAAGCAAATGGTGTGTTGGATCCATCTCTTTTCGCTCGTTATAATGTCTCTGTCAATATTTTGTTGATATTTTGCATGTCTCGGTACCATGTTCAAAAGGGAGGAGTATTCGCCTATTTATTTGAACTACAGTGAATAGGCATGTGGGCTCTGGATGTTTTACCTAGTAGTCCTGCTTTAGTTTACAACTTTAGTCCAATCTGAGGGGTTTGCTACTGGGTATGGAAACAAACTTTTAATTATGATCAAGTAGCAGGAATTAAATCTCTTTTTTCCATTCTAAAAGAGGGGAAAATTTTTAAAAATTTTCTTTTACAATAAGGGACTTCTGTATTCTGGGATTATACATGTCTTATATCGAATTTTGCTAGCTTTAGTCATTGATTTTCTTGTGGGGATGCACAATACTTGTGCTTTGCAGCCATTGGTGGTGCAACTGGACAACTTCTTGAACAAAATGCTCAGGCCTTGGATCAAATTTCAGCAAATTTTAATGCTTTCAAGGTAATTCTAATACCTTTTGCTCTTTTGGTGTACATGATTTTCTCTCCGACTGTAGTTCCATGTATCATCTGTTAACCAGCAGTTTGATTTGTCCTGTTTCAAATTATCAAGATATGATGCTCGTAAGTCGTACCTGCTCTTTTCAGCATTGCTATGTTTCACTTTCATAACCACTATATTGTCCAACAGTTTACCTTTTTTATGACTTATTGTTGCCAAACATTGTCCCTGGACTTGAACTGATAATATGAGATTTCCGTTTCATTTTGTGCAGATTCACGAGAACATAAATCTCTTCTGCCAAGCCCGAAACAATATCCTCAGCATCATGAATGAGTATGTCACACTTGTCCTCAACTGACTTTTGTAGCATTGCATATAACCAATACAGTACTTTAATGATCACGGATGGGAGCCTTTATCGCCATTTTGTTACTGACATGATTTGTATTGCAGCATGAATGACATGCCAGAGATAATGAAACAGATGCCGCCTCTTCCAGTGAAACTGAATGAAGATCTTGCAAATTCCATCCTTGGAAGAGTATCTTTGCCAAAGAAATCTTGAGAGATGCTGGCTCCCCCATATGTATGTGGACTTACTAATTGACTCCACCCCCCATGTTTGGGATGCTTGTGATGGAGAATCAGATAGCTAATAAACCGGCTAATTATGTCTAGGTCTCTCTCTCTGCTGTTTAAAGTAGTAGAACTTTTAGCCTCAAATGGTTTTGTTGTTCTGTTTTCTTCTATATCAGCATTCAGTTGTGTATACAGATAGTTGGATAGGAAGGATGGCTGATTATGTGTAAATCAATTCAATAGAGTAAAAGCTGAGTAATATTGTCAGTAGCTTTTTATGATGCGCTTCCCTGTTATTGTATGTAGCACTTTTATTAGGTGACGAATAAATCTTTTTTTTTTTTTTTTGAAAATGATTTTTACCATACTCAAAAAAAAAAGAAAAAAGAAAAAAGGTGACGAATAAATCAATTAAGTTTATCATTGTTACTGAAAGAATGTTTTTACCATATTCAACAAAGGATTTGCCAAAGAGCCAAGGTGTTTGATCTATCCCTTAAAATCTCCTAAAATGTAAAATCCATCTTTTCATGTCCTTGATGAGACCTCTCCAACCTCAAAGTTACCTTCTTGTGCGTGTTAAGTGTTTACTGTAGGGGCAAGGTTACTCTTTCAATAGAATTAAGCTGATAACTTTCCCAATACATGAATGGACTTACTTTTTTCTGTTCCGAAATAATTGTTCAATTTGATTTATTACAGATAGGATACATACAGTATTTCTAGAGCATTGAAAGATTATGCAAAAGATGAGAGCCTTGCAGCCTTTAGCTATTCATTGCTAATTACTTGGGCACTTAAAAAAGAATAATAGTAAAAGGAAAAAAATCATTTATCTTAGTAGTATCTTTTTAAAAACAAACGAGCTCCCAATTCTCCAAAAGTGTAACAAAAGAAACCCCATGATAAAGAAGGAAATTTCCTTTTTCTAATATAATCCTATGTTTCATTTTTCTTTCTCTGAGAAGGATCTTTTAAATTGGAGAGAAAATATAAAGGAAAAAAAAAAGCCCTCTCACAGACGAGTCACCGTCTAGAGTAGACTGGGAACTGTGAGGATATATTACCGTAGCCATTCTCATTACCCACCGGCTCACCGTCTGTGCTCCGTCATATCTGCCGTTATCTCCCTCTATTAATTTTCCCCTATTTATTTCTCACTCTGATTAAACAGTAACGGATGTTCATTCTCTCCATCTTTTGGTTCTTTGCTGGTGTTTCTTAATAAAAAGAAAAAAAAATTCCGGCGGTTTATTTAAGATTTTTTCTTTTTCCATCTGAGAGAAAAGGGCGGGAACATGACGGAGGCGTCGCCGCGGCTGACGCCGGAAGAAGAGAAGCTCACGATAAGAGACATTACTGTCGCCGCCGAGTCTCAAACTAAGGAAGGCGACACTTTTTATTTAATTACTCAAAGGTACCATTCACCGTCTTATGCAGATCGAGCAAATTTTTGAGATGACCAATTTTTAAGGAAATTTTTCTTTGGGGTCTATGTTTCATGTAATGTTCATGCGTTATTTCTTGAGGATGGTCTTTTTTTTTCCCCCTAAGTTAATTAGCTAGGTGATGGAAACCCTTTAAGCTTTAATTCTGATAGGATTAGGGTTTAAGAAGGTGATACCCGAGAATTATGAGGGTGAATGCTTTGGGCTTCAATAGTGTGGTCGGTGATATGGAATTTGAGCTTCAGAATGACACCATGATGAACTCTGAAGCATTAATTTACTTTATTATTTGGTTTGCTTACACAAATTCCTCTTTGCTGGCTCTGATTCTGCACTTGAAAAAAACAGTTCTCCGTGCCAATGTTTAAGGTCTAAAAATTTTCCAGACTTATCATGCTAGGCAAACAGTTGGCTTGTTTGCGACTTATTTTATTCGCGTTCCAAAATTTTAGTTATTGGCATCTACATGGTGAGGTTTGATTTCGTGTTGTTCTTATGCTTATAATATGGTTATTGTCTGCTAACAGGTGGTGGCAAGATTGGCTTGATTATGTGAATCATAGCCAGCCGGCCAATTCAAATGATGGGTCTTCCTTAGAGCTGCATGATTCAGTTGGATCAAATGCTCTTAAAAGGCCTTCAAGTATTGATAATTCTGATTTGATAGATGAAGCAGAGTCAGGGAAACCATCTCTGGGGAATGAGCTGCATGACACCCTTGTAGAAGGCACAGATTACATATTGCTTCCAGAAAAAGTATGGAATCAATTTTATGCATGGTGAGTTGGATATTGCAGAGTTTCATGTTATGCAGGGCACATTCATCAGCAAATTTGTTAATTTTGAGTATGTGTAGTGGATTCCGCTGCATGTTTTCTTTCAATGATTAACTTAGTTAAAACTCAACAAAAGTGCACCGATGTTGTAAGGTCCATGCAGGTAGGAAGCCAAAGGTAATAGAGAGGATGTTCAATCTGAAATCACCCCCCAAAGTGTATCATTGTACTGGGTCTGTTACTCCCATCCTTTCTGAGCAACTTGAATCACCACTTAATGATGTTAACTGGAGGCCTCGAGAAATTTAAGTCTTTCCGGTGTTTATGAATCTAAGGTAAATCAGTAGATCCAAAGGATGAGAAACCTACAATTTTTGTGCCCTGAGTCCTATTGAAAAAATAACATTGTTGAGTGGAGGCATTGCGAAACTCAAGACTTTCCTGGTGTTTATGAATCTAGCGGTAAATCAGTAAGTCCATAGGATGAGATACCCGCAATTTTTGTGGGTCCTATTAAAAAAATTAGTAACTTCAGTACGAAAGTTCTGTGAACAATTGAAGTACTTCGACATACCTTTGTTTGTTGTAGTTTCATTCTATGCATCTGTAAACACACTAACAATGTACTCTCAAATATGCGAGTCCAATGGCTGTCAGCCTTTTAGCTCTTCAGTTTTGATTAACATTAGAAGTTTTAAAAATTAGTTTTTCCTGTAATTTATCGTCTACTCCTATACGGTTCAAGTACATTTTTGGCCATCACTGCGCTATCTCATCGCAATGAGGCTGTGTGAGTATTAGAAACTAGGGGAAACTTGAAAGCTTATAGCATAGAGAGTAGAGTATATGCTGAAGTGTCAGAAAATAGTGAGTCGTCACATGTTACTTTAGAACTTCATTGATTGAATTAAGAAAAATGATTGAGAGGACCTGCAACATTCTTTAGGTTGCTTTTTTGAGTTCATGCCAAGATATCCTCTTATAAGGTTGCAATAGAAACTTAGTTCTTCCTAATGGTAGAGCCCAGTGAATTATGTATTAGATTGTATTAGTCCATTGAAAGGATTGTCTGAGTAGGTAACAATAACAACTGCTGCTTGGTGGTCAGGTATGGCGGGGGTCCTGTACTAGCACGGAAAGTGATAAATTCTGGTCTCTCTCAAACTGAATTGTCAGTAGAAGTTTATCCTTTGCGTCTGCAGTTGCATCTGATACCGAAAGGGGATCATTCTACTACAAGGATTAGCAAAAAGGTAGCAATGTTGTTTTCGCGACTTCTGTTTCTTTGGCGGAGAGTAACAAACAACGATAACTTTTTTTTGCCATGGTTTTGAAGGGTGAATCATGTAATTGTTTTGGCAGGAAACCATTGGAGAACTTTACAAAAGAGCTTGTGAGATCTTCCATCTTAATGCAGAAGAAGTAAACACATAGCTCAATCCTTATCATCAAGTCTTCTTCAGTTGATTAGTAGCATTCATTTTTCATGCTAAGTCTTCATTTTTTCAGGTGCGCATTTGGGATTACCTTGGCCGAAGTCATGTTTTGATGGATAATATGGAGAAGACACTTGATGAGGCTAATATACAAATGGATCAGGATGTAGGTGTTTCTAAGTTATATTTTCTTGAAAACATGCTTTATTGAGAGGCTTGTTTTTGTTTCTAGGAGGGTTGGGTTTAATGTTTTTAGTTGATGGACAATAATTTGTTTGTCATTACAAAATGCCACTCTAAATCCCCTCCATTTCCTTGACAGTCTGTTTCTTCTTTGGTTCTTAACTAAACCACCTGCAGTTATCGTAATGAATAATGTTCATGTCCTTATTTTCTTTTTTTTTTTTTTGCTGAAGTCATGTCGTTATCTTCTTTAACAGTTGACTGAAGTGGCTGATTTTACTGATTCTCTAACCTAGCCGAACTGTATTTAATTTCCCGAAAACTCAGGTTGAAGTAGAATTAATCTTTTGCTGTAGGTAATCTTAGTGCATATATTGCAAGTTTCCTGTTGTTTAAATCTGCTGGCTGCATAATATGTTAATTCTGTTTCAATGAGCTTATATTACCCCAGTGCAAAGTTTTATCTATGTATGTTTGCTTGTTAACACGTTTTCCCTGATTAGACTCGTGCTCATTGTTTTGTTGTCTAATTTTTTTATTATTCTGATCCCTGTATTGCTTTCCTCAACTAGTCGATGGTCGGTTTGATGACAGTTTCTAATGCTTGTTCAATTCATTTACCAGTTTTATTTTTCCTTTGATGCAACTCTGTGGAACAGATTTTGGTGGAGGTTGGTACTATTGGTAGTGTTCCAAGTTCTGTTCTAGAGAATGGAGCTGCTGGCAACGGAACTCCGGCTTTAGTGGAGCCATCACGTCACTCAATTGCTGGTGGTATGTCTGCAAACAGAGGTTTATCCCGGAATGGCAACTCGCTGCCGAACTTGGACTCTGTTAAGGAGGCAGATAAGACATATGGGACCTCTGGCGTCAGCACGAGGGGGTCTTCATGTGGTTTGACTGGATTGATGAACCTGGGTAACACATGTTTCATGAACAGTGCCATACAATGTCTTGTTCACACTCCAGAGTTTGCACGTTACTTCCGTGAAGATTATTATCAAGAAATAAACAGGCAAAATCCTCTAGGCATGGTTGTAAGTCTGAAATACTTTGACCCTCTCTGCTTTCTTCACTTAAATTGTCTAGTTTCCATTATTTTGGGTTGAGATCCTTTTTATTGCTTCACTTTTATAATTGATTCTGTATCTATTTGGGATAGCTGTTAGCGATGTTAATCATGCATTGAAGCTTTAAAAGTTCTCCTGCCACTGTTTCGCTGGTCTTGGCCTCGTACTGTTCTATTTTTGTTTATTTGAGGCAGTAATTGCTCTCTATCATTTCTTGTAGAACATTGCATGACATTTCACTTCTCCACGGTGGGAAGCTTCACAATTTCGTTGGTTGGGTTAAAATGTGAAGTAGTACGTTTAGGTGCGATTAGAAATTTCAGAACTGCTAACTCAATTAAAAGGGGAAGTGTAGACCCAAACAGACTTGGAAAGAAACTACGAAAAAGGTCATGAAGGGTATTTGTGTCAACTGATGGTAATATATGATCCATGATTTTGGGATGAGGCTTGTTGTTGTTGCTGTTGTAGATTCGATTAGGATTGTTGGTGAACTCATTCTTTTCCTGATCTAATCCTTGGTAACTTCAGGGTGAATTAGCTTTAGCCTTTGGCGACTTGCTTCGGAAGCTTTGGGCACCAGGCAGGAACCCAGTTGCCCCTCGGCCGTTTAAATCGAAGCTTTCTCGTTTTGCACCACAATTCAGTGGATACAATCAGCATGATTCCCAGGTTGGACTATGACCTTAATTTATTCAGAGTAGCTTCTGTTCTAGGGAAACTAATTGATGTACCTTTCCCATGCAGGAGCTCCTCGCCTTCTTGTTGGACGGGCTTCACGAAGACCTGAACCGTGTCAAGCATAAACCATACATAAAATCTAAGGATGCAGAAGGTAGATCTGATGAAGAAGTAGCTGATGAGTATTGGGCGAATCACATTGCTCGTAATGATTCAATTATTGTGGATGTATGCCAGGTGAGAGATAAACTTTGCGTGGAAAAGCTGGGTGTTAAAAATCTTTTCCTGAGGAAAACCATGCAGTAGAAATGCCAAGTGTTAAAAATCTCCTAAACTTGAGTTAATGTCATGAAATTGCTACTGAGCAAAGCCTCTGGAAAATATTATTATGTGTTCTCTTATGTGCTTGTTTGATTTTCCCGTAAAATTGTATGGTGGTGCATAGAGCGGTCATTATTGGGGGATGAATAGGCTGAAAACGGTACATTTTCATAGCATTTCCTGCAACCTGAATCATCGTTACTTGCAGTATCTTTAAATTGTTTTTATTTCGTATCCACTGAGTTTAGATGCGTAAGTGAAGCAATGGTCTGCATGCCATGAGTAATAACTTGGTTTAAAAGTTCGTTATAATTGTCTCTGTAATGCATTAAGGGGAGGATCTTTCTTGAACTGTAGTAATTTGTCATATGATTTTGTTGTGAGCGTTCATAGTCTGTTATCTGGGTTTACATTTTCTTGTTTCTGATTACTACCAACTTTTTTAGTCTGTTTCTGCTCTCTCATCTGTCACATATTGCTTCAAGACGTCTTCCTTTTTTCCCCTAAGGCTTATGCTACTGTTTTGTGTTTTCTAGGGCCAATATAAGTCGACACTGGTTTGTCCTGTGTGCAAGAAAGTCTCTGTAACATTTGATCCATTCATGTACCTCTCATTGCCCCTCCAATTTACATCAAACCGAAGTATGACAGTTACAGTTTTCACTTGTGATGGAAGTGCACCTCCTGCTGCTTACACCGTGGCGGTCCCTAAGCAGGGGCGTTGCAGGGACCTGCAGCAAGCACTTGCTACACCATGTTCTTTGAAGCAAAATGAAAAACTCTTGCTTGCAGAAGTCTGCTCTCATTCTTATTACCTTACTTTTGTTTTCTAAAGATTTATAAACTTTTGCTATGATTCTCATTTTGATATTATTATTATTCTTTTTTGTTGATAGATACGGGGCCACAAAATATATCAGTACATGGAAGATCCGCTGATACCCCTTTCTTCTATTAAAGATGATGAGCACCTTGTAGCATATAAGATTCCAAACTTACCAAAGAATACGAAGTACCTCCAGTTGAATCACCGACGGGAGGAAAGGTATGCGCAAATGCATTCTAATAAATCCATCGTCTTTTTCCATGGTTGAAAACTCCGACAGTGTGCATAATACACACTTCGAGGAAGAAGTTTCTCAATTTTAAAGGCTTTATTGTACTGTAGCTCCTAACTTCCCGTAGTTTCTTACCACTCTCTTTTGTCATGCTTCTTCTCAGGGAAGCTGGTAGTGGCATGAAACCTTATGGAACTCCTCTTGTATCCTCAATCTTATGTGAGGATGTACTTACCAGTAGTGACATACAGTCAATTGTTCACACCATGCTTTCACCCATGTTAAGAGCTGAAAATGGCGGGCAAGTGAATCAGACTACTACTCGTTCATCAGCTGCGGCCGCTCAGTTGCCTGCAGCTACTAATTCAACTGAAGAATGCAGTAATGGCAGCTTACCTTCAAAACACGAGAATGGTGGCAGTTCGAGAGTGACTGACCTCCAGAAACTTCCATTGGTTTTTGTGGATGAAAATAATGTATGCATTGAGCTAAGCAGTATTGCTGATGATAAGACACTCAAATACTCTTCATCATCACCATCAATATTGGTATTTATTAATTGGTCAAAGAAGCTCCTTAAAAATTACGACACACATTACCTGGAAAACTTGCCCGAAGTCTCTAAATATGGGCCCCCAACCAAGAAAGCTCGTACCGAACCTCTTTCATTGTATACTTGCCTGGAATCGTTTTTACGTGAGGAGCCTCTGGTTCCTGAAGACATGTGGTAGGTTTCTACTTTTTTTCTGCATTTCATACTTTGGGAGTGTTTGTAGTGCCTGCATACTACTGTTTTGTTATCCATTATTCATGCATGGCCTCTTGTACTCTTGTTTACCCATCACTGTGCTGTTTTGTTTGGTAGATTTAGTGTGCTGAAGTTGGTTTGGATTGTCATTTGATGTTGCAGGTACTGTCCTCGATGCAAAGAGAGACGACAAGCTAGTAAAAAGCTCGATCTTTGGAGGCTTCCTGAAGTACTTGTCATCCATCTTAAAAGGTTTTCATACAGCAGATCGATGAAGCATAAGTTGGAAACTTTTGTCAATTTTCCCATCCATGAGTTTGACTTGACAAACTATGTAGCCAACAAAAACAACTCACAGCGGCAGCTGTATGAATTATATGCTTTAACTAACCACTATGGTAGCATGGGAAGTGGGCATTACACAGCATATATTAAGGTGTGTTGATTTCATCTGTGTACGATGATCTTTCATCTTATTTGGTTTGAGTTAGTTGTTTTAACTGATTACAATCTGATACGAATATTAAAGGGGTTAAACTGTATGATCTGTTTGTAGTTTGTTTGTCCTGGCATCATTAAGCCAAGCAATTGAGTTTGGAGTTGGTTCTTTCTAAAGTGTGCTGTGCTTCTCTATGTCTGTATCCCGTGCCATCTGGCAAGTCTTCATCTTGTGGTGTTTGACTTGAGCATTAATACTTTGTTTTCTTTTTTCTTGTTTTGGGGGATCATGTTGGTTGGTTCTGCTCTGGCTTGAGGTTTAATTAATTACTCTGTTTATTATGCAGCTTCTCGAGGAAAATAGGTGGTACAATTTCGATGACAGCCATATATCAACTATAAATGAAGATGATGTGAAGTCTCCTGCTGCCTATGTACTCTTTTATAGGAGGGTCAAAACTGAGAAACCATTAAGCACCAAAAAGCAGTCTTAGGGTGATCTCCACGATCCTGCGTCTCAGAAGTAGCATTCAGATAGATGAACATTATTTCGTATGTACATGAAAAATCCTTTGTTAGTGTACACTTTTTGAAATGTTCAGAACACAGGAAAAACCCTGTGGGCGTTTTTGGAGTCCCAATGGGGTTACGGAAGGCTGCGCAAAACAACTAGCTTATAGAATTGAGTTTGATGAATGTCAAAATCTGCAGGTTGTGGTTTGGTTTCCCATTTCTCCGTGTTCTTTTTGTCTCTACTGAGGCAGTGAAGAGTGATTTAAGAATTGCTCACATGAGTATTGCTCAGGTGGTAACTAGCCTGATCAAATTTGCCGAATGCCAAAAGCTTCAAAGTTTTATGTGGAGAAGGTTTCTTTTCCTTTTCTAGAACTGGCCCTAGTGGGGTTTCTATAAATCAAACACTGCCCCATTTTTTCAATATTTTTTCTTACGTTTCTTTCTATTCTACAGAAGGAAAGTCGGTTACCTGTGTTGCCTATTTAGTTTTGGCGTAGCAAACTGTGCTCTTTGGAACACCAGAGTGATTTATAGTATATCTGACACTTTTGTTGAACATTGTATAGCTCTTTGGTTGTGGTCGTTGATGGAGGGAGATTGCACTGATAACTTTGTTCCTTGTTTCTTGTCAGAGTTTTAGAGATCCAGAGAAATTTGCGTAATGCCCTCATGTTTCTCGTATTCAACCAACCGCCATGTTCTTAAAAATTTGGGGTTATATATCATCATTTTTTGAACGTGCTCCCCAATTATGTTTTGTATTTTGGAAATTGAGAGATCCGTTCAGGCTCATAAGGATACGTAAGGTGATATTTTATCTAAGTGATGAATTCGCTACCGATGTTGATACTATCACAAATTATAAAATTCACCGAATCTAATTAAATCGTGTAAAAGAAATTACCGCAGATGAATTATATGTCTATAGGAATTGAATGTATCCAAATCGAATCAGCGTTCTTAAGGAGTAAGGTCAAGCAAAATTTAATTCGCGACAAGGTGTAACAAGTACATGCACTCTTTATTGTAATGATTTTTTCTTAGTTTCACTTATTTATTATGTTTTCCTTGAAAATGAAACCTTAAAAATATTTCTATTAATTAGAAGAACATAATAAATGTGAAAATATATTTTATGGTTTTTTTTTTTGTAATAAAAAAAAAACATAATAACAAATACTCCCTCCATCCCAAAATTATTATCCAGTTTGATATTTAACTATTAGTACATTTTGAACTAAAAATGAAAACTTAAACTGGACAATAATTATGGGGCGGAGGGAGTAAAATTTAGGAGACATCAAAATGTTTAGGACATGAGGGAGTAATATATTGTTGCGTTTTCTCAAATCACTGTCTTAGTTACCCGGTTAGGAAATACCCATGAGCAATAGGCCGCTTGAACTCTAACCGGCGCCGGCCAGCTAAACCATGATTTCATAGTAGTAACTAACTAGTAACTGGTAATCCCCATAAACTAACAACAGAATGGTGACAATTGACAATCTCACAATATACTGCGTGCCGGATAAGTATTTCTCTTGATTAAGACCAAATTAAATCCGAGTCCCCATCCCCTAATGTAATTCAGTCGTCCTGGAAATGATTATTCTATAATTATTTTGAGATGAAAATGTAGTATTTAATTAGTAGTAGTTGTAATATATCTTATAATAAGCAACATGTTCCCTTTGTCTTAAAACTATTATCTAGTTTGAATTTTCACATTTAGTTCAACTTATATTAAAAATGAAAATTTAAACTGGACAATAATTTTGAAAAGTAGAGAGTACAAACTATTACTCACTTCATTCTAGTAAGATAATTCATTTTGCGGTGTCGATATAGCAAAGGGAAAAAAAATTTTGACTTTTTGAGACGGGGAAAGTAATATTCTCTTTGTTCCAGAATAATTGTCCAGTTTGGATTTTTATTTTTAATATAATTTGTACTAAAAGTAAAATCTGAATTAGACAATAATTGCAGGACGGAGGGAGTAGTACTATATATTAATTCAACGCAGCTCCCCAGCCTCCATACGTCCGTCTTAGATGTACCAAAACCAGAATAAAAACCATTTATGGTCAACTCCACTTCTTATTCTTTCACATTATAATTCATATCACCAACAATAATAATCCCAACCACTCCCCTGCTTCCTCTGCTTCCTCTGTTACGTAACACCACATTGAGAAGCAAGATGAAAGAAACATTAATCCTTTTCATCTGTAGCTTCTTCATCTTTAACTTTCTCATTCCCAACGTTGTTTCTCAATCTGATGACTCCTGTAACTCCAATCTTAGCTCCATCAACTCCCAGCTTCCTTTCGACACCACTTCTTTCAATTGCAATTCGGTTTGGGCTTCTCAAGGTTTCATCCTCAGAGTAAGTACTCATCAATTATGGAGCCCATATTTTGATAATTATAGCTAGAAGAATATGAAATTAATGTTAATTTTTCCCTTTCAGTATTCAAAAACAGGGCCAGGGGAATGGAGCTTCGTTCTGTCGGCTCCGAATTCAAATTCAAATGCTTACGTAGCGATTGGGTTTTCGCCCAACGGGAAGATGGTCGGGTCAAGTGCGATTGTGGGATGGGTCGGATCGGACGGTTTGCCGATCATCAAACGGTATTTCTTGGGAGGACAATCGCCGGCGGAGGTGGTGGCTGATCGGAGCAACTTACAGGTGGGGAACGCATCCAAAGCTCTAACGTCGCCTTCTCGAATCTATCTAGCTTTCCAGTTGACCAACACCGATCAGCCCACGAACCGGATCATCTACGCCGTCGGACCCTCCGGCCTACTCCCCTCCGGCCCGCCTAATTTCCGTTTGGTTCAGCACTCTGATTATATCTCCACTGTCCTGAATTATGCCACGGGTATGTAATCTCTTTCATTGACCAAATCATTTTTTTTTTGGAGCAATTTGGGAGTTTAATTTTGGCGTCGCTTTCTTGTGATTTTGACGTAAAACAAGATCCCAATTACAGGCAAACTGAATATTAACATGAAAGAATGACTACAAAACAAATGAAGCATTTCGGAATATTTGATGTTTGCATAATCAAAATTTCTTTTACGGTCAGTGTTACATGTCTGATTCGTTGGACATTTTTCCGTGTCTTGTCTATGAAGCAAGACTTTTTAGGGCTGGTTTGTCCAACACTTATTTTACATGTTTGTCTCATTTTACTTCTTAAAATACCTCTCAAACACAAATCCCAATACTATCCAAACAAATTTTTAAATTCACTTTTTAAAAAATATTCCAAAAATTATTTTTACACAATTTTCATCTACCACTACCGGACCACTTCTATCACCACCAGCCCCCTGTCGCTGCCGGTCGGCCAGATTCCGGCCAAATTCCGTCTAGTTCAAAACATTTGAACTAGAAATGAAAACAACTCAAATTGAACAATATTGTCTAGTTTAAAATATTTGAACTAGAAATGAAAACTCATACTAGATAATATTTGAACTAGAAATGAAAACTCAAACTGGATAATAATTATGGGACGGAGTGAGTACTACTTTTTACATTTTCGTTTCAGAAAAAAGTTCAAAATTCAAATTTTCAATGAACTAAAGTTGAACTTTTGGGTTTTGGGCAAATGTTTTTAATGTAAGGTGGGATTAGTTGAATGTGTCCGTAAGAAGGTAGGGACCGTGACAGCTCTTGTTTTGAATATTTTGTATACGAAGTTTTTTCTTTATAAAAAAATTATTCACCTAATAATAATTAGATTTAGATGCTTCATTCGTGGCCAACTTGCAAAAAATCTTTGAACATGGCTGACTTGCAAGGCAATACTGTCCTCTCTCCCTCTGCTTTCCATGCAACTTCGCCTGAATTTTTTAAACCGTCATCTTTAACCATTTCACCCGACCTATCATTTTCGTTATTGGTCATTCTTCAGATAGATTACTTTGTTGTAACTTTTTACCAGATTCAAGAACTTCATGAACACTTACAAGTGTCAATGAGGTCATTATTTTCTCTCACTTTTATTTTTTGGAGGGTCAGTTGTTAATTCTGAAATGATTAGGCTTATGACCTGTAAGCGTGTGGGTTTTGTCACCATCATTACCAATTAGAATCTAGATTATCTCAATCATTCCAGGTGGGCCTCAGGATCCTAGATGGACCGGGGCTCGTCCCTGAAATTTCATACCCAAATTAGCATTAGATTAATAACCAAAGCCTAGAGTTGCGAAGTCAATTTACTCTAATGTTGGCCAGTAGAGAATTGGACCACATTTACCACATATAGGTACAAAAGATTAATAATGGGCCCAATAGGACTATCATAAGCCCAAATTTTGACCCTTCTGATATTCAACCAATTTTACCAATTTATGTAGTTGAATAAAGTAGAATTGATAAAGAAATATGAATGGAATGAACAAAAATGTTGATTAAATTTCGTGATAAGTGAATCACAATGAAACTTAATCTATGTTTTCATGATTATCATTATGGTTTTGTGTAGCTCTATAAAAATGAAAATATATTTGTAAATATCAACACGGCTCACGAAGTAATCGTTGAAAAATAATATTGATTTACATATTCAGTTAAGTTATGTACAGAAATCGTTAGGAGAAACTTCTCAACAACCTTAATATAACGTAAAATCTTCTTAAATAAGCGCATGCGTTTGAGATTGTTTTGAATGAATCGATTAATCAGGTGTTTGTGGGGGTGCAAATAATTTCTTTCAGGTCAAACCCAAACAAAGGGGTCAAACACAGATTCACTGAGAAGAAGCCATGGGATACTAGTGATAATATCATGGGGAATCATGATGCAGATAGGAGCTTTGGTGGCTCGATACATGAGGCAATGGGATCCCATCTGGTTTTACTCCCACGCTGCCATCCAATCATTGAGTTTCATCCTTGGCGTGGCCGGTATTATTTGTGGTTTAGTCTTAAGCAATCGTGTCAGCACCGATGTGGACAAACACAAAGCCATCGGCATCGTCGTTCTTATTATTGGCTGCCTCCAGGTTTTAATCACATCTTTTATATTACACGCTGTCAATAACTAGTATTATTGAATGATCGTTACATTCTCCATTTCATAAAAATTGTATTTTTTCGTCACGATAAAGTGGACTATTGACTATTAGGTAATAGAAGGGATAATTTGGTTATAGTGACACTGATACGGATGAATGGTGATTTTTGGTAGGTGATTGCGCTATTGGCCCGGCCAGGGAAAGAATCCAAAGTGAGGAAATATTGGAATTGGTATCACCAGGGACTGGGAAGAGTATTGATCGTGTTGGCCGCGATAAATGTTTTTTACGGTATCAGCATCGGTAAAGGAGGCAGTAAATGGAATGCTGCTTATGCGGTTCCTCTGGTTATCATTTTTATTACTTCTATTGTTTTAGAGTTGAGAGTGAGACTGAGAGACTAATTTTGTTTGTGTGATCTGTTAAATATTTTGTGGTTTCTAGATATCATTACTTTTATTATTAACTTATTTTATTATTTGGGTCAATGTAATTTTTTTAAAATCTTTTTTGGGAGTAGGACAATAATCCACCATTTCTTACACTACATAGATACATTGTAACTCACTATACAAGATTGCTTGATCTTATGATGTATCCTTTTACTTTTTAGGTGATCCATATAATCTGCTATTTTGATTTTTATCCTTTGTCACATTTACAAATATGGCATGCTCTTTGAAATAATTACTACTTTTAGGGGACAACAATAGAGCTTGCTAATTAATGACACCACTCGCGCAAATAAACATTGATATATGCATACACTCACCTTATAGATTCGGTTTAAAACATGGCAATATGACATGTTGTCAGTGTCATTCTTTACAAATTAATTTGTCTGTAATATTTAAATTTAATATGTGTAGGGAAAAAGTTAGACTTTTTATTATGATTGTATTGTTACAACAAACACAATAATTTTGTTTTGGAATTAAACATGACTTGATATTTGTTTCACACAAATGCAAAATATACATACCATTATTACATCAAAATCAAAAAGTTTTAACTTCAAAAGCAGCCATGACCAAAATGCAAAAAAAACCAAAAAATTTATAGATTTATGTACTGACTTGTGAATAAAGTGAAGAACGAACATAATCATGATCATGTTAATGCAAAAGGATTGAACGTATTTGTCCAGACTCTGTCCTCTACTATTATTGGCACTAGTGAAGTTTTGGGGTAATTGATCAATACCCAGAACTAAAGAGTCCAAAAATAAAAATTAACTAAAAATACCAAGGCCGAAGTCTGATTTCTTATTTTTTTATAATTTTTTTTTTCAAAAAGAAAAGAAGAAAACAAAGAAAAAAAAAATCGAATCGACTCAATCAATTGAATAAATCAAAACAATGAAGAAGAACAACAAAACCACAAAAAACGAGAGAGAAGGCAACAGGAAAAGGGGACGACACAGGACGAAGAAAGTATCAAAGAATCCACCCAATCGCCTTCTTCTCCAGCCCCCTCACTGTTACAATCTCAAGAATTTGAATCTATGAACAAACATACTCCTCAATTTACCTTAATTTGATTTGTATTTTCCAGACCCTTTTCGGAATTCTTCCTCATTTCATTCATCCTCTTTATGATTGCGCATCTTACAAATCATATGTGTATAGATATATCTTCGCTGTAATTGTACAAACGTCTCTCCGATTTTGCCCCTTTTTGAATTTTCTTCCTCGAGGATCGTTCTTCTTTCTTTGTCAGTTTCTGTTGGGTTAATTTATAGGCCTTTTTTTTTTCCCAGATCCATTTTTTGATTAGTTTGGGTTAAGGGCAGATCCGCCGGAGTATCCAAATCCAGCAAATATGGATGACCTTGATGTTTTAGCTCGCGGCTACGGTTTCAGACCCCAAGGCAAATCGAACCCTATGAGATCCGAAGCTGGAGATCGACGCTCCGCCTCCACTCGATCCTCATTCACCGCGATCTACGATGACGATCACGGTGGTCGCGGCGGAGACGGCGGTTTCTTCAACGGCGGACCTCCTAAATACTATAGCTATAGTAATAGCAACAGCAGCAAGCCGTCCTCAGGGATGGACGATTTTGACTATGATTCTATTTTCAATTCATCAGCGGCACCGGCTAGCGGCGGTAATAGTAACAGTACCAAAACAACTTCAGCTCCGGTGTATGATAAGCCTGTGTATGATGATGATATCTTTAATGGATTGCCTGGGGTGAAAAGCAAATCGGTTTCCTCGGCATCTATGGGGAGATTCGATGACGATGGGTTTTCCTCCGTGGCTTCACCCCCTGGATGGAGCAGTACAGGTAATAGTAACACTCGCATTGATGAGCCAGATGATCTTCTCGGAAAATTAGGCCAGAGTGAGGGGGAGACCAGAAAGACTTCATCTACTTCGACTGGATTTGAATTCTTGGATAACTTGACGAGAAAAGAGCCAGTACCGGAGGTCAAGAGTAGTAGTAGGAGCTCAAGTTCGCGAGGGTTTGATGATATATTGAACGGCCTTGGGAGTGGCAATCCTGCCAGTAGTAAGAGGTACTTGATCTCTTGCTTAGCTAAGGCTCAGATTTGAAAATTTTTATAAATCCTTGGATAGAAATGAATTTAACTGGTATTACGCCTTATATTTAATTTAGCTGCGGTGAACTGTTATTTGGGTCATGGAATTAGTCTACATGTTCCAAATATGCCAAGTTAGGATGTTTGTTGTGCAATCTTATGTAATATGAAATCATTCCTGTTACATCAGAACTTGTGGATATGATAATGAAGCAAAGCATGTGTTTGTAGTTTATATTGTACTTCTGCAGTTCTGGCATGTTCAGCCTTTGGCGGATCACTCAGTAGATATCTGGATCAACGACAGAGGAGAGGGTCAATGTTTTGAGACCGGATTATTGTATCTTACAAGAGACTTGTATCCGTACTACAGACAGCCTTGGAAAAGCCTAATTTAGATCTTGTCCTAGCTTTAGTTTGGAAGTTTGAAATAATATACACACCAAATGGCTAGAATTCTCTATACTGACAGCAAATTATGTAACTATGTCGGAAGATTATGAAAATTTCTGGTTAAATATCTGAATTTTTTCTGTGAACAGTTTGGGATTTTATGTCACTTCATTTATCAGGATAAAGATTTTTACGGTTATTCAAGTGTGTGTTGGTTAGTGATTTGGATACTAATTCCTAAAGTTAAGTGGTGTCGTTAGTGATGGATATGTTCCATGTGTATCTGGCAATTTTATGTTGCAATGGTAACTATACGTGCATTCTTTTTTGCTTGGTATAAGAATCCTTGATTTTTAAATGGATATGAAGTATCCCTGTCTGATAATGTTCTGTAGTATAAGTAATTATGCTTTATTATGCGTCAGAGAATGGGGTTCATTACTAAGAGTATTCACTATCTAAAATCCTGGCCGCAAAAGTTTTGTTTAGTGATTTTTAGCCCTTTCCGGTTGCTCTAGCCTGATTAGCATTTCGTTGTGGACATGTTCTGATGTCTCTTTTAAATCCGACTTCTCAACCTTGTTGTGTTTCCCTTATTTTGTTGGGTTCAGGCCAGTTTCAGAGTCTAGTCGAGATCCAAAGTCCAGTTCTAATGTCATTCATGATCCCTTCGTTGTGTTGGAGACTTCATCTCCTGTTTCTTCAACACCAGGGATCTTTACAGATCCACTTGAAGAGATTGGCAATCTTGGCAAATCAGGAACTACGAAACCGGACACTTCTGCTGCTGCTGGTGGAGTTTTTGATTTTCTGGATCCACTGAATGGTTTCGGAACTTCCGCAACTCCTTTTTCACCGGACAAGAGCAGAATGGAGAAGGAAAAAAGTCCGTCACGATCAAGCTCGAGGGTGAGTGAGACTCAAACAGCAGGAAATAGAGAGCACATTTTGAGATCTTCTTTTAAACAATCTGAAAGCCACTTTCAGAGAAATGCACCTGAGGAGAGTTTACATGATTCTCCACTCTTTGATATGCCGAATGCTTCTGCAAATGCTCCTCAAAATTCAGTTCGTCAAAATGCTTCTTCACCGCCACCTGTGAGTGAGAAATTGAATGGGACCAACTCCCAGCCAGATATGTCTCCACGATCAGAAGAACATGCCCAGCAGTATGATGATGTATGGTTAACTGTGTCAGAGGTTCCTCTTTTCACTCAGCCCACAAGTGCTCCTCCTCCTTCGCGGCCCCCGCCGCCTATACCAAGACGAACTTCAACATTAGAAACGGGCTCCTTTCCTTCTAACGCAAGGAAGAAGAGTGATGACTTTGCTTCACCTCCGGGTTACAGTGCGTACGCGCAAAGTCCCAAAGGTTTTCCTGATGCTAGCAAAGGAGCTCCTGGTTCACAAATAGATGAACTGGAGGATTTTGCGAGGGGCAGTACCCGTAATAGCGTTGACAAGGTTAATTTTCATTCTGGTGAGGAAATGAATGCAAGCTCTGCTGCTGTTGCATCAGCTGCTGCTATGAAGGAGGCTATGGATATAGCTGAGGCCAAATTTAGGCATGCTAAGGAAGTGCGTGAAAGAGAATATGCAAAGGTAGCTAGGAGTCGTGAATCTACACAATTAGATAAAGATGAACAAGCCATGTTAGATGCACAAGAGAGAGAGTTCCGGGAAAATCAAGAGAGACTGGAGCAGGAGCAGCGCAAAAGAGAAGAAGAGGAGAGAGAGAAGAGGAGACTTGAGAAGGAGAGGGAGAGGGAAAGAGCTAGGGAGATTGAAAATGCAAGGGCAAGACAAGCTGTGGAAAGGGCCACTAGGGAAGCGCGGGAGAGAGCAGCTGCTGAAGCTCGCCTAAAAGCAGACCGCGCTGCACAAGCTGTAGCTCGAGAAAAAGCGGAGAGACAAGCGGTTCTGAGAGCACAAGCTGAAGCTCGTGAAAGACTAGCAGCTGAGGCTAAGGAACGGGTAGAGAAAGCTGCTGCTGAAGCTAGAGAAAAGGCAAATGCAGAAGCCAGGGAAAAAGAAGCAAGGGATAGAGCTGCTGCTGAAGCACAGCGTCGAGCTGAACGAGCTGCTGCTGAAAGAGCTACTGCCGAGGCTCGGGAAAGAGCTGCTGCAGAAGCTCGAGGAAAAGCTGCTAATGCAGCTCGCACTGATCAGCAGAGATATGATAATAATGATCTTGAATCATTTTTTGGTGCGGGTTCTCGACCGAGTAGTGCTCCCAGACCGAGAGCCAGTTCTCCTGTGAGCACCAAATCAAAAGTGATTCTGTTGAAGTAGTTTTTATTTTTATTAGTTGGTTGAGATCCATTTTTCTTTTTCCATCTTATTCTTCGCAGGATACCAACAAACCCAACACGTCCAATGCGCCCAACATGAGGAAAACATCTTCAGCAGCCAATGTTCTTGATGATCTATCTTCACTTATTGGAGGTTTAATTTTGTTTACTTAGTTGAAGTAGAAGCTGAAACATTTTGTAGTCCTCTTCATTAATATGCATCTAGCTGATTAAATTTCCTGTTAATGCAGTTCCAGGAGCTGCAACATTTGAAGAAATTCCAGGAGAGAGTGCAGAAAGAAGAAAAGCTAGATGGGAGCGAGAAGAAAGAGTACGAAAGCGTGCTGTAAGTAATGAAATTCACAGTGAACTTAAAAGATAGAGAGCATTTCTTGTATTCTTTTCATAGCTTCAGCCTCTTTCTTTACCTGGATGGTCTGTCGCTATTATACTGATGATTGAGTTCTCATCTACATAGATGGAAGCTGTGGCTGAGAAGAATAAGCGTGATCTCGAAGCTAAGGAGGAACAGGAGAAACGAGATGTAAGTTTATGAATTTTATGCCATTTAAAGAATTGGGAGTATTACGGAGGTGCTAAAGACCTTCAGTTGATTTTTGTATACATGCAATAATCTTGAGGATGTTCACGTGTTGTGTTTTGGCTTTAACGATTGAGCCATGCATTGCTTTATATAGTTAATTCTGACTTGTACACTCCGTGAATCGACATGTCGTTTTGATTCAATGTCGTTCCCTTTTATGTTTGGAAATGATTTTTTTTGGGAAGATTCAAATAATAGTTGTTATAAATCACGTGTTTTAACTTTTATATATGACATTGGCTTTCAATGATTTTTGATTACTTGCCATCTTCCTGTAACTTAGATGGCCTACACTGTATAAAGAAAGCAATCATAATAGACTATCGTTGTCCAGGTAAATATTGACTTTGAAACCTGGTGAAATTCATCATGGAATTGGAAACTGATTATGGTTTCTTTTAAGTGAACTTTGTTGCTTCTTACTAGTTGTGAATTTGCATATGGCATCTATGAAAAGGTTCGAAAAGAAGTGGTAGCTGACTCATTTTTTCTCCCCCAGTTATTGTGCTTGTGTTTATAGGTGACTAGTTTTTTTTTTAGGATATATGCCATATGCTATGTTAATATTTGTTGTTTTTGCTGCAGAAACTAGCAGAGACTATGGATATTGAAATCAAGCGCTGGGCTGCAGGGAAAGAAGGAAATTTGCGAGCTCTTCTGTCAACCTTGCAATATGTGCGTATTCTGCCTTTATTGAGTTGTGTAATTCTTGTACAAACAATCACTTCATTGTATAAATATCAATGGAGGATCAATATCATCATTTTAGTTTTAGTAATTGAGAATAGTGCTTACTGCTTCCTCTCTCTCTTTCTCTCTCTCTCTCTCTCACACACACACACACACACACACACACCCCCACATGCACACACACGCAGGCTCAACTAACATTATTTGTGATACTTAGGTGCTGTGGCCTGAATGTGGTTGGCAACCAGTTTCTTTGACTGACCTGATTACTGCCATCTCGGTGAAAAAAGTTTATAGAAAAGCTACTTTGTGCATACATCCTGATAAAGTCCAACAAAAAGGTGCCACTTCCGAACAGAAGTATGTTGCGGCAAAGGTCTTCGACTTGCTCAAGGTACTTGTGTCTTTATTTGAGAGACAGTTTTTTCCTGTTTATGTCAGGAGTGACAGTTTCTTACTTTCCTCTTTGTTTTTGGACTGAATTTGACATCTGATATTTTTTGTTTAAGCAAACTCATAAGTCATATCCGCTTTTAGTTGGCATAATTCTTTCTATATGTCAGCAAAGAGAACTTTCAGCATTCTGTCTTTATATATTGGAGTCTTGTTCATGCATCATGCACTTAACTTTTTATGGCTGTGATGACTCTTCTACCTTCTCAACGAATTTGTGCAACATTGGAAACTCATCTTCTATATATGATGAAATCGCGAGAAGAGAGTCAAGGGACCTAACTACAGCTAGCAAGAAAGCTTATTGCACTTCTCCTTTAACCATGAAATGCATCTGTAACATTAAAAACAAACTGTATCTTTGTTTCTTTTTGCTGTTGGTTTGATCTAATTTAAGTGTTGCAGTTTGCTAAATTGGCATTATGGTGCTCATTTTGTTTTTTTTTTTTTTCTTGATAAACAAATGTAGGAGGCTTGGAACAAATTTAATTCAGAGGAGCTTTTTTGAAAGCCTTCTAATGTGCTTTAAAGGCAAGTCTGCCAGGGAAGCTCTGTTTTGTTGAAGAAACAAGCCAGCCACTTTGAGAAATACTGTATAACGCGATTGTTGCTGTTGTATCTATATAATTGGCTTTTTGCGGTTTGATCTGATTCAAGGGGCATTTGCGACATTGGATTTCCTTTGGCGATCTAGTTCTCGGTAAGGTATAAAAATATATTGCTGTAAATTGATGGAGATTGCAAGAGGAATGTTGGATGAGGAGTGGGACGGTAGATAGGTGTACATTGATGTCTTAACCGTTTTCTAGTTTTTTGCCAACACTTGCCAAAGAGTGCATAATGCAATTAGTCGTCCTTTTACTAACTTTCCTCGTAGAAATCATTGTTTGATTTTGTTCTGGTGGTCATAGATGTATACCAATACTTGATCCATGGCATGAAATGAACCTTGTGCCATTTTTTAAGCTCCTTAAAAGGTGTTTGTCCAATATTTCAATTCTGCTGTTGAATTTTGGTTTTATCCTGAAGTGAAGTATTTATTATCTCTAAACTTATCTTAATGCTGTTTCTCCAATGTATTGTTGATTTTGTGAACACCGCTGGCAATGATTTGTTCATTCTCTTTGCCAGTAAAGTGTAGCGGAGGCAATTCAATTTTTGTTGTAAACAATTTAACAGTTTAATTACTACCGACATGCTTGTAAAATCTTGCCTTATTGACATTAACCATTGGAAAAAAGGTGTTTTGCACACAACATGCTTCTGTGTAAACTTAATTTTCAAACAAGCTGTTTCTGTAAGATGGCTATACGGCCCTATATCACAACCTCAAATGTACGGCAATCCTCACACTTGATGTATAGAGCTGTAAGCCCAAATCTACTCTCTATGCAGAACCCAGGTCTCAATTTGCAACCCCGGTCAAGATGATCAGCGTGAGCTTCAGCCAACCGACTACGCAAGAATTCCAAATTTACCTGTGCCATAACACTAAAATAAGTGACACCAAGCAACAAAATCTCCTTAAGTTACTGTCTCACTGCTTCACATAATTGACAAGACAAGCACTATCACGCGTGGAATTAACAGAGAAAACAGAAAACGGCATAACATACATGATAGAAAACAAAGATCACAATTCGTAATCAGAACTACATACAGTTTACCCCGGTTGTAGACATTTTGCCGCAGCGCAGTCTGAAGAAACGTATAAGAACAAGCACATGGAGAACTCTAAAATTGAAAAAGTAATTCAAAGCTAACATTGAAATATGAGGGAAAAGATATACAACCTCATCGGCTCTGTCAATTTTAAGTTGACATAAATTGCAAAATATAAGACGGCAATGTTCTTGCAGCACCCCATGCTTACAAATAGGACACCAAACATCATTCTGCCCCTGCAGAAAATGTTTCGAAATCTCCTAAGATAACGAACACAAATCTGGAATGATAATTCATGCAGATGCAAAGAACATTGAACTAAAAGGTTCGATCTTAAAAACCGTAGGATATGCATAGAGATGTCCTCTAACTCTGTACTACTGGAAAAGAGGGAGGAATGACAGAGTAAAACTAAAGATAAGATAGAGAAGTAAAAATATTGAACTCTCTCACATAATGAAATGACTAATCTTGCATATCAGTTGGAATACAAAGCTAAACTTTCCAAGTGAATAAACTAACCCAAAAACAAAAATGCTTGAAGAGAATGATAATCCTACCTTCCCTTATCCATCTTCCTACTGTATAACTTCGGCTAACTGCATAGGGATCGGGAATGGAAATTTTCAAAAGAATACAATTGTGGCCCAGCTATCTTCATTTATTTAACTGTTATAATCATGCAAGTAAATCTTGTAAATTATAATTGTCGGTCCAGATGTTTCACAAAATGCAGGAGAAGTTGCAAATAGGGGTGACCAAAAAGCTGCCCATGAAAGAGAACCAATCCGATATTTCATTTATGGTTTTGAAAATGTTGCTAGATCAATCAGAAAAGTTTTAGTAAGAGACATCTAGCAGAAGAGGCACCACGGGACCAAATATTCGCCACCGTATTGAACACATAAAATTGTAGCTAGATGTCAATAGTTAATGATGGAGGACATAAGATATTTGCACAAAAGTAGCTAGCTCAACCAGCGCAATCCAATCTTGTTAATATCATACCTGTTCATCCTGAAGCTGCATATGCTTAAGAACTTCACGCGCCAAGTATTCATCTTCTTCATCATCCCAGCTCATGATTTCCGATTCTGCAAGGAGCCAAATTAAATTTAAGCTGAAAAATGATGAATGGAAGATTTAAAATTTCCCATAGTAACGGATAGAAAAGCAGATATAACAGAAAGATTACAGATAACTCCAATGCCCAATTGAATTCCTCCCACTGAATGCCCTCTCTCATCTCAATTCGCAATCAAAATAATGGTATGCTCAGGTAAAAAACATAGAAGCAAAATTTAAACTTATTCAAAGATGACAGCATTTGATGGATCTAAGAACCAGTGTAGGGATGATGTTAAAACTTTAACTGTGCAGAAAATCTACGTCATTTCACAGGTTAGACCTTTAGGGGCCAAATTGGCCACCATTTAGGGTCCAAAGGAGTATACCTTTTCTACCCTCTTCCAACCTAAGTTCCTCATAGAATATCTTCTGCATCTCTAATAAAATGTCTTCACAGTCTCCTTCATCAGCTATGGGCAGTCCATTATATTCCCAAATTGCATCACCATCGGCAGGAATTGTAGGTAATTCATCAAAATTGCTGTCTATAGACGAAGACTTTATGCTTTTGAGTTCATCAGAAACTATGTCCCTGAAAGTCGATTTGATATCCTACAGCCAGAAGTTGATAAAAAAGACTTTCAAAAAATGCAAACATAAACTGAATCTTGCTTTGCTGAAAGAAACTGAATTTGGCTCTCATACAATTGTAGGAAGTTCATTAAAATGGGTCTGGACAATACATTTTTGCCACCAAATATTAGCACTGGGACAAAAAGTTCAGTTGATTTTGCAAATATAGTTTCATACCAAATTCTGCCGCCTAAACCATTTCGAACACTATCACCATTAAACCAACTCCACAGCAGGGAGAAGTTTCCTGTCTATACTTCGAACTTTGAACTAACAGAATTAGGTCCTTACAACAAAAAAAAGGGAAAAACTCTTCCAACCCTTTTGAAACAAGGGTGTGGGTGTCTAATCTTTTATCCAATTCAAACGAAAAACCAAGAATAACCTTGGGTTTGGGAAGGCAAAGGTTTAAATTACTAAGTCCCCAAATATATGACACGAAAAAATTAGAACCTGTGAATGTATAGATTGATCCATGTTATTGGATAATCTGAGTTTCCAGAGCAGCCGATTCCGATCCTCCCTGACCCTCTTGAAACATTTCTCTCTGAGCTGCAATTGATCAAAAGAACTCTGTTTGATAACACAATCATCAAAAAATAAATACATAAAAAATCCCAGATATACGAGAATTTAAATAGCGCGAGCATAGAAGCATAATACCTTCTCCTTCCAACTGTAATAATTATTGAAAGAAACATGGGGTTTCAGTGGAAGCCGGTTGTGGATTCTTTCTTCTTCCTTTCCTCCCAACATCGGCGGTTTCTTCTTCCTGATTCTAGAAAGGGTTTCTAAAGAATTTTATGCGATTCTTTGAGACTAACAGTTTGGCGCCACCGTTCTGCGTTTTCCAGAAATGGGCTTGGTTTGTTATTTGACCCGTGATCCATTTACAGTAAAATGGAAAATAAGATGAAAAAATGAAGGCAAGTGAGGCCCCGTCCTTAATAGAGCGCGTGAGGAAGATCTACCCTTTGACCTTTTGTGACTCGTCCGCCTGCAAAAGTATCCTCTTCGTGATATCACAAAAAACCCTCGTAATATTTTTATCCTCCGATCCGGAGTGCTCTTCGACGGCGGGTGTAGTAATAACTTAGGGGTCGATCCTCATCGTCGGATCACCGGTCACCGACGCCGCATCCTGAAACGATATGCCTCCTCATTCTTTCAGCTAAAATCAAGATCAATTGAATTTGTAAATAGAGGAGCAGAAACCTGCGGCACCGGCATCCGCTTTTGCAGGAAATTATCTTAAAAGTTGTTGAAAAAGATGCTGGAGAATCCTACCAATGATTCGTCGGCCTCCGCAAACGTTGCTCCCGTCAAACGATATGCACCTCCCAATCAACGGTACTTTTATCAAGCTTTTACTGCAATTTTGCATACAGGAAAAGAAAATTTTCCTCCGCTTAGTTGCCAAAGAGTTGCTTGAATGTGATTACTCATATTCATCCATTGGCTATTGCAGGAACCGTGGACTAGGGAGGCGTAAATCTGGAGGAGGTATGTAATTACTTACTTTTTAGCTGGAAGAATGACACTCCACACTGATCACTTTCCTTCTTTGGAGAGGTGTATAAGAAATTTGATACGGCCTAGATGATTCATACCAATAAAAGTTCCACGCTGCAGATATGTAGAATTCTGGAAGTGTAGATTACATTACCTGTATGAGTGAGAGTTGTAATAGTTATCTTGTGATGGAGAGGAACTGGGAATAGCATGGAAATGCACTCTTAGTTATTTTTGTTTGTCAAAATTAGTTCTTTTATTAATTAACTCGAATTAATGTGTCCTGTTCCTTATCTCTTTGCAGAAAAGCTATCAGAGATTTTTAGGAGTTTATATTTTGACTCATATGAATAGCCCGTCCACTCTCCTAAAAGAAACATACTAATTGAGTTACATTAAGTTGCCACTTGTTCCTTCACTTCCTATGTGTCATTTATGTGTGCATCTTTGACATATATGATACAATGAATGACATGACATTAACTTCTCTATCTATTTAATCAGATAATAAATCCACTTAGAGCAAGTTTTAGCTTTATTTTCCTGATTCTCCATTTGACATTAAATTCGGATTAGCTCTTTTTATCAATTTCCATAATGTTTACTATAAGTTTCATGTCAATCTTGTAAGATGGCTGATGAAAATCTAGCCCCTTTCTAGCTTAGGCTTTGGTTTGCTTTGTCTTAGTAAGTACCTGTAAATTGCCTTTTTCTCACCTTTCTTGTAAACCTGCCCTTCTTACCATTAGATGCTTACCTTATCAGAAGAGGGACTAGAAATCATATCGCATTCTTGGCTAGGCTCTCTCTACAGTTCTATTTATAACCAGTTATTGCTTTTATCGAACCAGCGGACTTTAATGGATCGTTTAAACCCTAGCATATTAACATTCAATATCAATGTGAGATAGTTTTCCAAAGTTTGTCATCTTGTTTCCTTCGGTGCCTTTTTCTCAGTAATCCTTGTTCTGTTGCATTCTCAATTGCAGTTGACTGTGTATGCTCTTATGAAGTTGCATAATTTATCTTCATTTAATAGGCCTTATATTCTTTCTCTCATGCACTCTTCTGTATTTGACATGCTTACTTTACAGACCGTTTGGAACGAGGAAATAGCTATACTAGTGACGGGGATAAAGCTCAGGTTGGTTTCCCCAGGGACACAAACAGCAGCTATCGTGGCGGGGAATTCTCTTCAGTGGCATTGATACCATTACATGGCTGCAGCAACAGCGAAGCAGCTCAGCTATTGAATGATCGTAAGTCCTTGTGGATTCTTGATTCTTATGGCAGTCTTTGTGTTTTTTTTATGCTTTGTATTTATCGCATCACTGGTTAAATATTCTAGGGATTGTGAACTGTCACATATCTGATGCTGGTGGAGTGGTAAGTGTTGACATCTTTGTAGGGAAATTTAGATTTCACGCATCGGTTTAGCTGATTACTTGATGTTTAGTATAGTTCTCCGTGTTATTGTAGCTGCATTTAAGGGCCATATAGACTAGTTTTTGCTTTATTATCACTCTTTAAAGTGGTTCTTGGTGTCCAGTTAGGTCTTGTATCTTCATGAACTTTTTAGAAATGATGATGCTTCTATAAAGCTATCAACCTATATAACAATGTGTCTATTCTTAATGTAGGCTGGGCAGCTGCGATGAATGCACTAAATAGTCTCCCGGATAATTCCTCTGGTACGCAGTTTATGATTTGTTTTTTGTGATTCAATGTCCTTGCTGCTAGTTCTTTAATTTGTCTCTGATGTAGTCTCTCCAACTCTGTGCTGTGCTATTTTAACTATTCATGGACTATAGTTTAATAACATTTTAGTGAACAGTTGGTCAATTTCTCTAGTATCTTTTTTGTTCATAATGTACATATATTGGAAATGTTGTTCTAGCCTGGTTTCGTGTAAATGTATTTTAAATATTGATTATAGTGTCCTCGCCAGTTTTTCACGCTTAACTCATCAAACCATGCTTTATGAAAAAGGCATTAGGAGGCTGGTCAATATGTTTGTCAGCAGAATTCAGACATTTGCCCTTTAGAAATCTGTTTGACCGCTTTTCTTTTGCATATTCGAAGATCTCTTTCTCAAGTTCTTGGCATTTGCTGGTTCCTGTGGTAGGATGAGAAAGTAGTTGTACCTTTGAGTAAGCAGATTAGTCTTGAAGCTGGATGTAGAGTTGGTTTATTTTGTTGAGTTTAAGCATTGATGACACAGTATGTTGCAAGGGTTGTCATTTGAAGCTCAGACAACTCCTCTATGAAATTATAATCCTTTTGTAATAATGAGCCTATGGCTCCCCCACTGACTAGCCATTGTGTTGTATGATTTAACCAGTATTATCGTTTTGGGGATTCCATCTAAGATAACTTGTTTGCAAATTATTTTGAATGCGAACAGAACAAAAATCTTGAGAAATAGACTGTGGTTTTACACTTATGTGTCTAATTAGGCAGACATCTGAGGTATAGATGTTGTTGTGCTTAAAAGCTGTGAAATACATGTACTAACCTGTCTGGGAAAGTGTATTCATATCTGACATATTTTAAGTTGTATTTCAACAGAAAAGCCAATCTTGTATACAAGGAGTGGAGTGTCATCACCTTGGGGACATCCAATACTTCCACATCTGGTTAGACATTTCTAGCTTTACTTATTCATCTCTCTCAGTCTCTCTCTATCTCTCTCACTCTCTCACTCTTACTCTGTCTCTCTCTCTCATGCAAATTTTGGATTTTGCCTTCAGATGATGCAACCTGCTGCTTCTGCTGGATTGAAGAAAGATTTCTTCAGTGAGCTCCGTCAAGCAATCCATAATGCAAATGGTAGTTCCACTACCTGATTCAGTGTTGGTATGGGATTTAAGGGATTCGAATTCTTGACTAGAGAATGTGCTGTCTGTACTCTCTTTAACTTAAAAGAAACAGTAGTAGTAGAGTAGTAGATTTGTTGATTTAGTGTTTTATCCTGTGATGTCCTGCATATAACATAATCTTTGAGCTAAATTAATGAGATGTGGGTTTGATGTTTATTTTCCTTTTTTATAGCTTTCTTTGACATAGATATTCCCATAATTTGAGACCCTTTGAAGCAAGAATTGTAGGTTCGCATTTGACATAATCTTCTCTTTGGACAATTATGTAATAGTAGATGATTGGCCTGAAAAATAAGCCGATATAAACTGTCAGTTACACATCTTTGAATCACGAAGCGGAAATAGTGTTGTTAGTCTTTCCACACAGGGATTATTCCCTGAGCAGCCAACCGCTTCTCTACCCAGAACACGACATGTTTTGTTGTGATTTTCTTCTCGTCAATGAGGAAAGGCTCCACGGTGCTGACACCTGATCCATAGGAGGATATTGAAAATCCTTTTGGACCTGGAAAAAGCAGAAGGAAGTTTCATTTGTAAAGTTGTCATTTTGGAGCTGCAAACAAATAAAATGAAATGGCAATTGGGACAGGTAAACAACCTGTGAGAACCCCGTCGGGGAAGAAAGCCCAAAAGGTGTAAGGGATGCCCTTCTTCAGAAATGAGCCTTCCAACTGTGACCACAATTAGCACGAAAATGGGATGACACAATCTGTCTTGTTAAACATTATTACTTGAGAAGATTTATGAGTCCCAAGAAAATCATGCCGGGGAGTAACCGACCTTATTATCCTGGAAAGTCAGCTCGAGTTCGGAGATGTCTTGTTGAGCTCCTAGAGTTGCTTGTAGAGAAGGGATGACTTCTTCTTCCATCATCTCCGGCAAGGGCTTCACCGGCGCTTTTGCAGCAGGCTTCGCGGCAGCTGCTGGCTTTGCAGGAGCAGGAGCGGGAGGAGGACTCGTCTTTGACTCTTCCTTTTCCTCAGGCTTCTCATCCTTTTTCTCCTCCTGAGCAGCAACTGATTTTAACAATTGTGAGTATCTATATACGTTGATATTCAAAGGATGTAGTTGATGAAACTTACAAGCACTTCATCATACTGGAAGCGCAGAAGCCAGATTAATAAATATGCTCACCTGGAGCAGTGGTCGATTCTTGAATTGCAGAGCACCTGAGTTTGGAGCCACTCAATACCAATTTACTGGAAACCATCTAACGAAGTACAAAAACAAAAGGTTTACAAAGACGTGGATTTGCAACGTGAATTTCATTCCTTAGACGCTGGAAGTTACATAAATTATTTTACATACCGATAACGAAGTTCTGGAGCTGGATACAGATTTCTGCGCCAAACTAGAAGAGGGAAGGAAGCTGGATATGGCAACTGATCTTGCTCCGCCTGCTGCCGCCATTGGAGTTTTTCTTGGTGGACTTGGGACTGAAACAAAACCCGCTGCCCCACTGCTCTGTTGCTTTTTGCTTTCTACTCTCACCAAAACTTTATATGTACTTACCTTTTCTTTTCACTAGAGAAATGATGAGTAGCTCTTTGATTATTCAAGTCAATAAGGATGGAGGAAGCGAAATGGAAACTGGAAGCCCTCCCTAGAAGAAGAAGAATAAGAACGACAACAACTACGTTTGGAAACAGCTTGAGTTACAGAAAACCCAAACAGCGCAACCTTTTTTCCCCCTATTTTTTTCTGATAAATTGAGAAGAGAATTTTGTCGTCCACACAGTGGTGCAGGAGATGAATGCCACTAATTTTTTTTAGTGGACTTCGAAATTATAGGCATTGAAATGCAGTCTATCGATTATATCTGTTGATCTGATGCTATTGGGACAATTCCCGGCCCAGCATATGCAGACCAAAGCCCACAAGGCCCCTATTTTCCACACTTTGCCTGGGCCATTTTCACTCTTCATGGATTTCTGGCAAAAAATCTCTCTATTCCAGTATTCTTCACTAATAAAATACTCTTCCCGTCCCAAAATTATTATTCAGTTTGAAATTTTATTTTTAGTTCAAAATGTATTAAAAGTGAAATCTCAAACTGGACAATAATTTTGAGACAGAGGGAGTACATGGTGAAATGTTACACAAAATCACTCTCTACTAGTAGTTACAAAATGGCTCTAATTTTCTTTTTCCCCTTCATTTTTCCTTCCCTTTTCGGGATAAGAAATCGTCTGATGAATACTACACGCCAAATAGAGAGATTCGCATCTATCAGAAGTAATGTAAGATACGAAGAAATACACAGAATGGTAGTAGTGCTCGCTAAAACAATCTTTACAATTCTATGGTACAGATGTCTCCCAGCTGACTGACTATTCAACTATCAGAATCAATCACTTTCTGTTACCTTTTTGTTTCTCGAGTTTCTTGAACCATTTGTCTGTTTTTCTTCATCTGGGGGAGAACTTAATCTGCTTTGCTTGTAGTTTTCAACCATATCATAAACCTAAGGGAATATTGAACTCCGCAGTCATGTAGACAATTTGAAAAAGATATACACAAGAAAAAAACGGACACATGCACAAGCAAACATGAATTACATGCCAGTAAAACTCGTGTAACAGGAAAAGCAAAAAAGTGCAAATAATGCAGTATGCAAAAAAAAAAAAAAAAAAAGTGCAAATAATCAACCGATTATCAGAAAACAAGCATGCTCTACTCAAAGAAAAATCGCAAGAGCAGAGGAACATTTCAGGCAAAGCACGAGAAAGCAACAAGTAGTTTGGAACCAGTTTTTCTCCCAACTATGTAAAGCAACATTTCACCTAGCGGGAGCCACTTCTTCCCACCCTCTACGACCGAAAGTCTCTTCCCATTCAGTTAAGACTTACGACATTACATTAACTTATAATTCAGCAAATCCTTTTTCAGCCAGAGAGTTTTACCTTTCTTACTCCTGAAGTTAATCCCATTCTTGCCAGGGCCTGTCTTTCAACATATTTCCAAGTTAAATCAACTGGGGACTTCTTTTTATTCTGAACATTCTTCGAACCTTCATATATCAACAAAAATAATATGGATCAGAATTAAAACCAGAAGCTAAGACATTCACAATAATTTCGTTATTTTCATTTGAGGAGCAGGTTGGAAGTAGCTAATGAAAAAGACCGACCCACCTTTTAAATGCAGCGCGATCCACTCCACATGCATCTCGAGACGAATGTGAGAAAAGACATGGACATATTTTCCAACATTTTCTCTAAAAACAACATTAGAGGACTTCATACAGTCAAGACCAAATGATGACTTCAAAAAATGGTTGATTGCTTCTCTTCTAGTGGTTGAATTAGCATCTTTGCTCACAAAAACAGAAGGAAACTCCCAAAGGCCAGCAAGTAGACCTTTATCTGCTCTCTTTACAAGAACAAATTTACTGTTGCTCTGAGGATCCTCCATTTTTGCACTCTCCAGTATTTCAACAACACTGACGGCAGAAAATTCATGCCTCGGTTTCGCCTTCACAACTTTGATAGGATAGTCAGTAACTTGTACAGAGTCATCACATTTGGATCGCAAATGAGCAACGCAATTGGCAGCAATAGGACAGTCATTGCAACTTGGGCTCGTTGGAGTGCATACTGTTGCACCAAGTTCCATGAGAGCCTGATTGAAATCTCCAGGTCTACAAAGATCAACCAACTGCCCCGCCAGTTTCCTGGTACAAAGAAGCTGAATGTAATAAGAAACGTAGAACCATAGGAAAACAATAAGAAACACTTACGTAAAGAAGAATTTCAGTTATTGTGACGACCGATAATTAACAGCCAACGAAGAGGATAGATACCAGTGCTTGACATCATTGTCAAACAAAAAGAGGGAAAATATCAGAAACAAAAAACGAGATTTAACCACCCTAACTTCACGAATGCATATAAGTTCTGATAACTTTCAGGTAACTAATCAAACCTTCACTTAGAAATTAGGAAAGTTTCCAGCACTAGAGCCTCTATGTCAGAAATGTAGTTTTCGGCACAGAGCAGATTTAAAGCTCTAATTATAAAAAGAACCAAAACCTAAATAAAGTATCAAGTTTGTAGCAAGCAAACTCACCAAATATTTTTTACAGTTGTGGCCTCCTTTGGATTTGCAGAAATCGCTCTTAGTCTGGCAATGACCCTGACAACATTCCCATCAACCACAGGGACTACCTACATGAATCATTCTCAATTGTCTGTCAATTTTGGAAAAGTTAAAACATAGAAATATTAAGGAACCAGTAATAGTTCAAGACAGAGACCTGCTTGAACGCAATTGAAGCAATTGCACCAGCTGTGTAGTCTCCAATACCCTTGACCTTCCGAAGAGCCGGAACCTCATTTGGAAATCCATCTCCTCCTTCAACAATCATTTTTGCACCCTAGTAACAAATCTATTTCCATAAAATAAGAAAACAATCTTTGTACAAATTTAATCAAACAACATACTTTTGCCGATAACCTTAGAAGTTCATTATAAAAATTTTTTAAAAAAAATAAAAAATAAATAAAAAAATCAAACAATCCAAACAAAGGGGGTGGGGAAAAAAAAAAAAATCTGACCTCGAGTAGAAACCGACCCCGTCTGTAATACCCCAAGCCCGCCCACATCTCATTCACCTCCTTTCAAACACAAAAAAGAAAATTCACCCACAAGGTAAAGAAAATTAGATGTTTCCCAAATAATCGGACAAACCCAAAAAAATAAATTGAAAATACGCGATAACAAATGCAAACCTCAAGAGAAGCTTGAGCAAGGTGGTGAAGAGTAGGCCATTTGTTCATCCATCTGTTAAAGTAATCAATTACAGTCTGAACCCTAGTTTGCTGAAGCATCACCTCCGATACCCAGACGGCGTAAGCCCTCTTCTCATTCTCCTCCCTGTCCTCTTCATTGAAGCATTCTCTGCTTATTCTTCTCCAGGGAAGGTCTCTTTGGTTATCTTCGTACCATTTCAACAGCGAACCTCTGACATCCAAGATTTCGTCTTTGCTGAAATTGATGTCTTCGATGTCATCTGACTTTCTGACTTCCTTCTTCTTCGGCGTTGGACCGACAATCCGTCGAGGTCTCTTCTTTCTGTGGCTTGCCGGAGTTTCATCTCCGTTGGGGAGGATGTCGCCCATGGGCAGGGATAGGGCCGACGGCGGAGCGTGGCGGCGGCGGTGGTTGCGCCGGGGAGTGTGTGACTGAGATTGAAAGATTACGAATGAATTATTTCCCGCGAAACTGTAATGGATGTGAATGTTCGAGCAGGCTCGGCCCATCTGTATCTTCTTCATACGGCCCAATAAACAATACAGAGAGTCATTACTTTTTTTATTTTGTGTATTAATCTACACATTGGCTTGCTGTGATTCTGAATTACCAATTTTGTTATACTCCCTTCCGTGTCTTTATTATAAGGCATTTAGACGTTTCTTATGTTTAATTTATTACGCATTTTTAATTTACAAAATTACCTTAAAAATATTTTATAACAATCAAGTAAACACGGCGAAAGTGAAAATATATTTTTAAAGTTTTTTTTCTCAATAAACAATACATACTAGGTGAAATTTAGAACAAACCACAATGCCTTATATTAAGGACCGGAGAGTATGTATTTCTTATCTTTTTGTAATTTTTTGGGTTTAGTCGCTTGTAATGTTGATGAGATTATGTGAATCATTTCCGTTTGTTCCTTGTAAGGGGATGAATTGTAATGAATTGGGACTTGTTTTCCCTTTTTAGTTAATTAGGGGACTTAGTTGTAATTTTGGATACTGAGACAATTAATTGTCAAGTATAGACCAGAAAAGGCATCATTAAAATTTAATAATCTTAAAATTATCAAAATAGTTAGTTAAGTTATGTAACGCTTTATATTTTATTATAATATAATTATTATTCAGCTGTTAAGGAAAAGAGAGAAGAATCATATCATGAAGACAAAAAAAAAAAAAAACCATTGAACAATTTTTTACCCTCAGCTGAAATAGCCAATTTAATAATATTAAGATTATTGTAAAAAATTATCTCCCACCCCCCACCCCCCAAAATAATAATAAAGTGAATTATAGTGATCGACTTTCATTAAACTAATCATAGTAAACAATAGCTTAGCATTAGTCTTGCAGAAAATACAGTAGCTAACACTGTTGACTTGGAATCTAACTAGCCGAGTTTTTACACCGCGCGCCCGTTGTAACTTCGGTTTCGGAGTATGTGTAGGGAGAAAATAATAGTACTAAATTCACTTGAAAAATCTAAAAACAAAGTGAAAATGCAACATGGAATAACATACTCATCCGTCCCATAATTATTGTCCAGTTTGTGTTTTCATTTTTAGTTCAAATTGTACTAAAAGTAAAATCTCAAACTGGACAATAATTTTAGAACAGAGGGAGTATTTGTGATGAAAATTTAGTGAAAGTCACTTTTGGTCAAATGAGTGAATGCATAATCCTCATCAGACATGACCAAGAAAGGAAAGGAGCACGAGAATCTCGTGTAGTTTCAGCACCTGATGCCAATGCAGAATTATCAACTAATTTCGTGTAGTTGCATCGACTTGTCAAAGAAACTCGCCAGACCATACTCAGCTATCTTCAAGACGCATTGTCAACTAAAAGATTGGAACCCTTAATATCTCAATGCAAAACACCTCGGTTGCGACCGTGTTCAAGGCCACGTAAAAGTTGTTGCATGTAACACTTCACCTACAAAATTAGAAACGAAGCAATATTTTCTCAAGCAGCCAATAAGAAGTATAACAAAAAGGCACTCAATTCAATGCCTTGTTGTAAGAAATTCATCAGAGCTGGCTGTGGTACCTGTTATTCGGTGAATTTCACACCAGGATGTGATGCAAGGCCAGCTAGGTCATATTCCATGTACTCAAAAACAAGGTACAAGCTGCAAGACATCCTCGATGTAATAAGACCTTCCAACTTGATAATATTAGGATGATCAAGCCTGCGCAGAATATGCATTTCTCGAGCCATGAAACGCACACTTTCAGGCTCCAGATTGTCAAACCTTACTTTCTTTAAAGCCACAATCTTCCCTTGATCGAGATCTCGGGCTCGGTAGACATTTTTGTAAGTGCCCTGGCCAATCTAAGCAGAAAAAACAATATGGATAAACCCAAATCCGCCACTGTTATTAATTATACTAAACCAAAATACAAATGTGGATACACCCCCTAAACAAATCAAAAGTAAGGAAGTGCCATTTCAAACACGAACAAAGCTCAGATGTTGCCTAAGTACCAAAGACAGAAGTGCCCATAAGATTATATTGTGAGTGACAACTTCAGACTTCTGATGAAGCTGATTAGCATCCGCCCCATTTGAATCGAGGAGGTCTTGAACAAGCTGTTCACTGGTATACAGAACAATACAAACAAAATACAGTATAAGTCCAAATACATCTGATCATTCCGTTCAACACCAAGATCACACAACGCTTGGCAAAAGACTGAATTGACTCTGAAATTGTCACTTCAACCCAATGCCTCGTTCAAAACAACTATCTAGTATGCTACCCCGAAATTCATATCAAAGGAACTTCCACGACTAAACATTCCAAATTCCAAATCAGTTCGTTTTCATTTCTTCTCAAAAAGATTACATCTTCGAGCTCCCATTTCCTTGGAACACTGACATATTCACTTCCATGACAAAACATTATAAACACAAATTATCTATTTGATTCATTCAACTTTTTAGAAAGAAGGGGATTGAAAAACTATCACACAGGCATTGTAATGTACATGGAACATACCAAATATTTCTTTGAGGTGGTTTTCATTGAAATTCCTGCTGAGCTGATCAACACAAAGCTCCAGAGACTCAGGAATAGGAGAAGATTTCCTGAAAGATGGACGAAACAGAGATGGAAGATTCCCTGTCTATTCCAAAAGCCAGTACTAAAATCAAATAGCAAGTAATAACTCAATTTCACTAGCTTATCAAATGTTTTGCAACTACCAAAGATCAAAAGATTTGTTTCGTTCCACAATCTTATACCTAGATTACAAAATTAATTTGAAATAGCTAGAGTGAAACCAGTCACAAAACAAAGACTTTGTGAAATTCTCTGTTTACAAAACGTGACAATTGATATTAATCCAGCAATATAAAAAAGGTACAGAGAATCAACACAGCTAATAAAAACATAGAAAAGATCAAAGGCCAAACCTTGCAAAGAGCATTACTTTTTTTTATCATAAAACTGAATTCGGTAAGAGAAACAAATAAAACGATATAATCACCAGAATGGAAAACAACATGAAAATGAAAGAAAAACACCCGAAGCAAAGAAAAGAAAGATTTCAAACAGTTCAAACTGTTTTATGACAAATTGCATAGCATCTTCAACATTTATAGCACGTAGACTTGAAGGCTTTGCACTTGACATAATGAATCTAAGGAGTAAAACATAGAAAAAACACTTCAAGTTTAAGAGTATGAGACCTCTAGAGCTAAACCAAAATTTCTTCAACTTTTGGCTATCCACCCAGTTGGAGAGAAAGAGGCCATTAAAAGGCATATCGGAGCAACAATACATGACAAAAAAACAAAAAGAAAATCAGGCTTAAATGGAACACCCATTGTGATGATTAAGATCTACTACCTCTTTGATGATTAATCTTTCCGTCATCCGAGACAACAGTAGAATCAAAGAACCATCGACCTAATTTACAAGCATTGGAAAAACCACAGAAGTAGACAAAAAAAAATCACATAAATACAATGTTACAACTCTTAAAATACTCACGCTTGTGTGCTTCTTCGATGAGGAAAGATCTCAAGGATGCTTGACCTGAACTAGATTGATGATGAAAGTTGTGAAACTGAGGAAAATGCGGGTAAGTCTCCTCCTCCACTGTGTCAATACAACACCTCTGTTACATCAACGTTGCTGTCTTTATGATACTGAATTACTTTTTACAGTTATAGAGATTACTCACCTACAGTTGTTACAACAATTTTGCCCCTCTTTTTCTTATTTTTCTTCTTTCTTCCTCCTCTTCTTCCTATTCTTTTCCTTTCTTCTTCTCCAACCTCAAACCAAAAAAGTAAAACCCCATATCTTTAAAATTTAGATTTACAAAAATTAGGAAGCTAAAAAAATGACGGATGGCAAGAAACAACCAATAACAAATTTCATTGCTAAATTATTGCTAAATTAAATTTCATTCACATAAAAATTAATATTATTTAGTACACAATAAAAATATAATTTATAGTAAATTAATTTTTAAATTCAAATTAATACTACTTATTTAAATTTAATTACATTTAAAAATATAATAAACATCAATTATTAAAATTACTTAATACTTCTTATTCATATATTAAAACTAAAATAAATATAACAATAATAATAACAATAACACAAAAATATAATTAACACTAAATTAAATTTCATTTACATAAATAATAATTATTAATAATACTCATTTAAATTTAATTAAATTTGAAAAATATAAAAATTAATTAAATTCACTTATTAGATTTCACCCAATAATTAAATGACATGTAAGATGAGATACAATGGTAAAATGAATTAGGTGAATTGTGTATCATTACTCCTATTGCATAATCTCTAGGATAGTCCTTGCTCTACTTATAAATAGTAGCTAATAAATCGAATTAAAAATTAGAATAAGAACATTCACTTAACTCCGAAATATATTATATAATAATAGTATGTTCGTAACATTCACCCATCACATAGTCTTCAAAGGTATATTGAGCTGACTTTGTTAATTTCAACGAAAACAACCAATCTCAAAGCGACTTTAATCACCTCTCTCATACTGCAAACACAAATCACCAACTGCATTACTTTAAAACACAGGGAAACATGCATGCATGTATTCAACGGTAGTCTATGAAACAGTATTTTACGAGTTTCAAGGTAACATGTATGGATCCAATTACCTGTTTCTTTCCCAAGAGGCCAAGAAAATAAATCATCAACCACATCTGGCTTGATTGAATCTTCTTCCTTCAGTTATGAAATTTCAGCTGGAGAAAAGTGTACACTGCTTTTGACATACAAAATAAAAATAACAAGATGAATAAACAACAACTTAAACTTCATAAACCTAGGCCTCCTTAAAATGAGCCAAAATTTACTTTCACCTTCGCACGATGATTTCATTCTTCTCTTTGGTAACAAGGGAGACCCCTGAAAGCTTGATGATTGGAGCTGATAGCCGATCTTTTTTACCAACCGTCTCAAAGTCTACATAAATAATGCCCTGAATTCCTTTGGATGGTCCATTAGAATCCTAATACTCTGTCCATAATCGATTATTTTCGTGCAAATATCCAGTTCCAACAGTTGCGTGCCAATCATCATCAGCAACATCATGTCGACGGTGACAAAACACATCACCCTATTGTTTTTAATTTAATTAATGGTTGGTTTGAAAATTTAAAATTAAAATCCGTAGAAAACTTAACTAAAATAATGAAAGTAGAAAACGTAAAACCAACATCCGACTTCTCACGCACATTGATCAGTATTGGCTGTTTCTGAATGGCACCCATGAAATCACTGGGGAGGTGAGAGAGCTCATCATCTATAAGCATCTCAGACGGGCATAGTCTCTTATCCTATTCAAAATAATATATAGGTCTGTCAGGTACCACATAAGAATTAAAAGAATATTGGAGGGTTTGAAATCAAGACATAATTAGAAATGGAAATTATGGTTCGAGATCCAATTGGGAAAAAAAGGTTTGTGAATATTCAATGCATTTGATCAAAGATCGAAAACCCTTAATGTGTTATTAGTAACAATGACTCAATGCGTATGACAAACTCTTAGACACTTAAAAACTTGGTTAATCCCATTACTTGTCCTTGGACGCTTAGAACTTGTTGAGAAACATGTTGGCTAATAAATGAGGCCCAATTCTAATACAATGCCCTATTTAAGTAACTAACCTCAATTGTTGTTATTATTATTGATGTTGATGTCTTTGATGAGTTGGTTGTTGGAAAAAAAGTGAAATAAATTGTTGTTATTGTTATTGGAGTTTCTGTGCTCTGTGTTTGGAGTTTGATGTTTTAGCTAGTATTTGGTCCTATTTATGCAACTAAGAAGAAGGAAGTAGTTAATTATACAATGAGTATAGTTTTAATGGCTTGGTTGATTTTTTTTTAATTCTTAAAGAATTGTTGGTAAGGTCATTGGGATTATAGGCTACTTGATAAGTTTGTTTGTTGTCGTGGTATGGAAGAGGCTAGGAACTTTCCACTCCCCCAAGAAGCTGAAGACAAAGCACTATTGCTCAGAAAATCTCCATCCTTTACATACTCGGCAGTAAAAACCCTAGCAAGCAATGAAGAGGGATTTGTCAAAATTCGCCAAACCATTTTAGCAAGCAGCGGCTGATTCAACTCTTTAGCTCTTCTTAGTCTCAATCCATCCCTATTGATGTGATCAAAAATAGGCCATTGGGATTCATTCCTAATCATCATGATCATTATTTTATTTGATCACATAATGGATTGTTGGAATCTAGTTGATATTAATATGAAAGATGGGAAGGCTGAAGCAGAAATTACAAGTGATGAAAAGTCTAGCATAGTTCTGTCAACTTATCCGCCGATCTCTTAAAGTCGACGCCAGACTCGACGACAGAATTATCTAATTTTTATAGTTTCTTAAATTTTAGAATTTTTGGATTTATTATTAATTTTCCTATTTTATGATTTCTGGCCGGCCCTAGAATTCTCTATTTAAGGGAAAGTCGGCTTCCATTGTAATAGAAAGACTTTTGATGAATTTTAAACATGAAAAATAAGAGAAGATCTCTTCGTTCTTAATCCTTTTGGGTTAATTTGGTTCGTGCGATTCTATGGACTTGCACTTGTAATAATTGTACCTTTGAGTGTAGTGTTCTCAATTGGTGGAAATTTGTTAACTGTTTCATAACACTTTATCAAACTGTTTTCATCGAAAGTTTTAGGGCAAGAGTTGTTTGGGGAATATCTAGGGATTACTAATTATAACACTTTCTTCATTTCTAATATATTCATCCCTTTTTATTCGCATTTTTTGTGGGTTTGAATCCTTTTATAAGAGATTTAAGTCTTAGGATTGCTTCCGCATCCTTCACGGGTAAATTTTCATATCACCTATACTTTGATTTACAGATGTCATGCCATGCTTTCCGATGAATCTCCCGTCCATCTTTATCTCTTTTCCAAATAAAATTAACAATCACATAGTGCCAATTTTATCCCCCGTCCCAATCCACCCCATATTGAGATTAAACTCGAGAGTGCTATATATCAAAAAGGCGCCATTGTGAGTATCTGATTAAGATATGACAGGATCATCAAGTTAAGGTTTTGCAAGTAATGTTCTTTTTGTAGGAATATTTCAAAATTTAAAATAAAGCTTTGAATAACTGTTAAATTAAATTATTTGACCGGTTAACTTAGCGTACCAAACTCTATGTCCCTGAAGCAAGGCTTTCGACGTTGAATCATGCTATTTATAAATTATACTGTCCGGCCAGGAGATACCAACTACAAATTTTAGTTTGGTTATTCGCCTCAATGTCAGTCTCTTAAATGTTTTTAGACTTGGTGATCTGTAGTACGATCCAACACCCATCCACCCTCTAGCTCAACTGGTGACTGCTGAATGCTGCTGAATGCTTCTAGGAGTGCAAACCTGTCATATATCCTTGCGGCTTAGCGAGACAAATAAAGAGAGGATGATCTTTCTGAGCAGAACTTTTGTTTCCGAGAATCTGACGAATAGCTCTGTGGTGCAGCATCAAAAACATATAAGGCTCCGTTTGGTTAGATTGAATTGTAATTGAATTAGAATTATAATACTATTGAATTGAAAATGAGATATTAATATTGCAATTCAATCTTAATTCTTTCGTTTGGAAGATCGTAAGAATTGACTAGAATTAAGGTTCTAATACTAATTCTTGTGTTTGGATCCTTATAAATTTATAAAATCTAGAATTAGAATTAGTTTTTTATTATCTAACTATAATTTAGTATTTTATTTCATTGAATAAAATAAATACTTAATTTTATATATCAAAACAATTTATTACTTACATATATAAGATAACAAAAATAAATTTATCATATACATTTATATTAGAACTTTTTTTGTTTGAGTAATATATATCAATTTTATAATTTATAGATACATACATATTTGTAGAAAATCTTTTTTTATTATTACGTAAGTGTGAATGGGATGATCGAAATTCTCACAAGTAACATGTAGAACATCCTTGTTCCTCTCCTTTTTATTATTTATAAATTTTTAATCTTTAGTTTTTTTTTTTTTGGATTTTAGTGTAAAATTTTTATATAGTTAAAAGTAAAGACCATTTATTTATGCATAAATTAACATTAATACATGGTGCTAATTAATTATTTTTGATTTTTAGTATATAATTACATATGGAATAATATATATTTCGACTTCTTGAAAGCTTACATAATTTTTAGTGAAAAAAATTTGAAGTATAGTTCAAAATACATTTGATAAAAAAAATACTAATTTTAATATATAAATTTCATTAATAATTATTAATATGATTTACACCTCGTTTGCACCATAAATGAAAACATATGTTAATTTAACAAAATGCAAAAAAAGGAAAAAAAAAAAAAAAAAAAAGCCCAACGCAGCAACGCTAAAAGAAAAAGGGGAAAAAAACGAAAATGAAAAAGGAAAAAGCGCATGTGCAGCGCTACAAAAAATAAAAAAAATAAAAATAAAAAATAAAAAAAACTCAAACTTAAAAGGATCCGTTTTGTTATAACCCGGAAAACGACCCGTATGTAACCCGCGTTTTTTCTAAAGCCCCTAGAGTTCGAATTGCAATTATTTGCTCCCACAAAAGAATTGAAAATAAAGAATTGAGCCTCATCTTGAATTATAATTCTAATTCTGAAACCCCTATTTTTTCAGCCAAACACAATAATTGGAATTGAGGGCCTCCAATTCCAATTCCAATTCGTGGGTCCAATTCAATCCAACCAAACAGAGCCTAAAAATAAATGGTGCGAAGGAATTCACATTCCAACAAGTGTGAGCAGCTACCAGGAACTTTTGACGCCTCTTGTCTGGCTGGGCAAGGTGGTTATGGGGAAGTATTGCCAAGGCATTCTAGCAGATGAAACAGTTGTTGCCATAAAACCTGCTCTAGAGTCTGGACGGATAACCGCAAGGTGAAAGGGTCCTCACTGAGATAGAACTACTGCCAAGACTACATCATATCTGGTTTCTTTACTCGGGCTATAGTGATGATGAAGGTGAACATGTACAACCTCAACTCATTGCAGTAATTCTTAGCAACAGTGTTTGGGAGTACTTTCTTTTTGGACATTCCTAATTCATCCTCGATCAGTCTGGATCATGATCAAGTAGTTTACTGATATAATTCTTGCGGGTGTATCTAAATCTGTGGGAAAAAAAGCCAAACGTACAGTATCTATCACTTTCCAACAAGTTGGAAATGCATCGGACCGCTTAAAAGAAACGCGATTTCCAGGTTCTTTCGTCAATGGATGATCAAGGCCTACCATAACCCCTTCGTTTTTTGTAAATGAAACCCAGATTCGTTAAATCCATCTTCAGACGCAGGGCAAAGATCCTTCATAAACACCACCGCCAATAAGGATAAATAACTAAATAGATGAAAACTATTTCCAAAGATTCAAGCATAGTAGTAGGAGTATGATAATAATTACTACTCCCTCTGTCCCAAAATTATTGTCCAGTTTGAGATTTTACTTTTAGTACAATTTGAACTAAAAATGAAAATCCATACTGGACAATAATTATGAGACAGAGGGAGTATTATATTATAATAAAAGGGTGAGGGAAAAAAGAACTAACAGCGATCCGTATGACACCGGGTCTAGTAACCGGATCCATGGTTCCCACCTTCAATACAAGCAATACAAGTAAATCAAACGACGATCTATGTGATTGAGATTCAAAAAAGGAAATTGAAACAGCAAAACGTACTAGATCGGGTTGAGGTCGATCCACGGCAGAGGTTCTTCTTGTGGCCGCGGGATTATCCTTATATCTTTGGGCGATCTTGCCCGTTGATTTTTAATCCGACGGTTAGTAAATTTTTTTTTTTTTTTTGGGGGTTATACATCCGTCCCAAGGTTTAATCCTCAAAAGGAGAAAATAACATTACTGGGGGTAAAATGGTAAATTCATTTACCAACCCAATCTACCACCAAAAATTCCCTCCCATTCAGTTAAGACTTGAGTGATGAGTCATACCATCATATCTTTCACTGTTAGGCGCAAAAGGGGAAAGAAGAAAAGCCAAACATCAAACATACATTACATACATACATCATTACATTGTACAAAGCCAGAGCTCTTCATCAGCTTCACTTTCTACCTTTACTACCTAAACCCAAGCCTGACCGAGTTACAACTTCGAACCCATGTCAGAATTCAGAAACATGCCCGCCGACAAATGGCAGCACCAAAATTCCTAGACATACATCTCATCTCTTCAAAGATGATCTCGGTAAAATAACTAAAATCCACTATCTTCTCAACTTGTTCAAGAGGCCATCTGCAACTACTGCGAGTCGCGAGTGGTTTCCTTGCGCTCTATTTCTCCCATCTCCACGACCGTGTCAGTAGTGCCACCGGTTTGACTTCCTTCCTTTGATCCACCATTAAATACACCTTTCAATCGCTTTTCTCCAATCTCTACAACCGTATCAGCATTGCCACCGGTTTGACTTCCTTCCTTGAATCCACCATTAAATACACCTTTCAATCGCTTTTCTCCCATCTCTATAACTGTAGCAGGAGCGCCATCAGTTTGACTTCCTTCCTTGGATCCACCACCAAACATACCTTTCAATCCCTTCTTACGTTTCACCTTCTGTGCCCAATCAATAAGGCCAACTTGCACATGCTCCTCAAATATCGACTTCTTAAAGTGGGTTCCCATCTTCATTCAAAACAATCCAGGAGGAAAAAAGAGATTAAGACAAAGTTAAGATAAAGATTGAGAGGAAAAAAAGGGTTATCTATAAAGTTCCATGAGAGCTTACCTGCGTAACAATAGCATACAACGGCAAAGTGCTGTAGCTGCAGAGTACCTGAATGAATACCCTAAAACAACAAAACGGCACGTTTAAAGTCAAATTCAAGGACATTTCATCTTGGCATGATAAGAGCATAATGCCACTAAAATATTCAAGGAAAAATTATAACAGAAAACAGATAGTAAACGTAATAGATTTACCCTATAATGAGCCTGGGAATAATATAGCGAACTTGCCCCATAATGCACGAGTCAAAACCATATTGAACCTAAAACACATCAAACACCTATGGTTAAATAGCAATCGAAGGATCAATTTATCAGACAAGTGCTAAAGTAAAATATTTTATTACCCATATCCAGAAGAAAAATGCAATCTCAAATGCATTTTGGAAGAGAATAAAATGTATCAGGAATAACACAATTTGAGGCCGATGGAACCAAAAATGATCATCTGAAGGTTTGACCACCAATTCGCCTTCTATAGCTACATGCTTCTCAGCAACCTCATGAGCCAATTGAGTAATCACATGCTCCAACTTCGTTCCGACAGCAAGAAGCAACTGAAAAATTAACAATCAGGATGAATAAATCAGCTATCCTAGGCTGTATTACAATATAAAACATGGGGAATCTACAGGAGTGCAATCACAGCTGTAATGCATGAATTAAACATGGAATCAAACAGTATAACAATCACAGCACGAAAAATAGAGTTTAACACCACTTACAATGAAAGGGAAGAAAGCGATCCAAAAGTAAGTATGCCAACCTGCAGATGCAATGACAATTATAAGCTGGCTACCACAATCAATATAGAAATCATGATAGAAAGTTCAGTTTTAATAGCACTCGCAAAGTAGAGGAAGAATTCGAAATTTGGGCCCGTCTCCTCTAATTACATATTGATGAGATAAAATATCAATGAGCTTAGAATGACAGAGTTTTGCATTATCTGCTGCCAGCCAAAGTAAATCGTAAGTATAAGGTGACTTACCATTTATATTCAGCAGCAAGAACACAATCACAAATATCCAAAGATACCAACTGCAACAGTTATCAGATTAACACATCATCAACTGAAGCTTATGAACACCAAAACCGGTGATAAGTGTAGATTAACGGGTTGGAAAGCTAGCATAAGAAACCTACAAGTATAACTTACCTTATGCCTACAACTGTCTTAAAATCAGCTTCCAGAGCCCGTATCATGTACTTGTGAAAATTGAACTTTGGGTTTCCCCTGCAATGAGTCTGGAGAAGAAGAAAAAAATGAGCGATTCTCTGAAAAGGAAACAATGGAAGTACAGCAAAAAAATTAAGGGTAACCTTGTACCCTAATTAGTGACTCACCATAATGAAACCTGTTCTCAGTGCAACATAATCTGATTTTGTAACAGACCCGTAAAATTGCTTCCCAAAGGATTGCTGAATCAAAAGAAAAAAGCTTCAGCTTCATGCCCATAAATTGTTAGAAAAAACAGAAGGGAAGTAAAAACACAAATGGCAGGAGATTACTAGTTTCCTCTTGTTTTCATTTATGCTTCATGAGGGAAATATAATGTTATAACATCTCAGCTGCCTTTTCTGAGATTAAACGCCTAACACCCCCGGGCGTTTCCACCCAAAAAGAGCAGAAAAAACAAGCCTCTAGTTTTTCTATAAGCATTGTGATTTCAGTTATTGTTGTTATCTACTTGGTCCACACATAACAAAAAGGAAATTGTCCTTTTTCTTTGTCCCAAAGTCAAACATAGATGCTTCATCATGTGAATGTTCTGCATTAATAAGACCAGTTATTTTCCATGCATTTTTAGGCAAAAACATACTGTCAACACGGAATAAAACAGGACATTAATAAATTAGGGCTACCGAAATTCCCAATCACATTGAAGCTGCAGAATAAATTGCTGACAAGTTTGGGTCTCTAAAATAGAAGATTAAGTACAAGGGATCAGCAAGTTTTTACCTATTCTCAACAAAACACAGCCAAACAAAGTTTCACGTGTTTCAAATTATGGGAATGACGAACATTGTCAATTCCATCAAGAACAACATATTTAGATAGATGCTTACCAACCAACCCAACAAAATGGAATGCTTCCCCAAGCCTAGGAATCGGTTCCTAATGAAATCATGTTGCTGAACATGAGTGACCTTGTGTTGCAGCACTGCATCAATTTTTATTCATTAGAAACTACAATAAAGGAAAGAGGAAGATCAAGAAATTACTAATGAAGGAGAATCAGCAATAATGGTAGTATTCTTATCCCCCGCCTTCTTAATTAATAAAAATAGGGAAATGCAAAATACTATTACTGCAGTCAAACTGTAATAACAAGTCCAATGGTCCATCTCAAGCACCAAAAACAGGACCTTGATGATTTTGCATTTCTGACAAATTTTGTCTTGAATAAGATCTGTTTAAAGACTAGACTTTTCAAATGTAGCATGATCATCACAAAGACAGATCCTGTATGGAGATGGAACTTTACTAAGTAAGATTCAGGAGCAAAAGGCACATACCATGTTTAGTCTCATAATTTTCTTTCGCAATAGCATCTTCCCAGTGCTTCCATTGACGTATCTGTCAGGTCACAAGTGAGTCTCTGACTGAATTTTGGAATGCAGTAAGAATTTTGACAAGATAGACTAAAAATACCTTTGCACCGCCAAACACAACAGTAAGGACTGAGAATGACACATGCACAATAGCTAGAACAAAGATAAAGATGTGCAGATGGTGCAACGCCTCAAGTGATAGCAACGGGACCTTATGCTGCAATAGAGGAACATGGAAGGCATAAGTCACTAGCAATGGAAATTCCCATTTCAAGTAATCATGTTTCTAGCTAGAATATAAAACTATAGTACAATAAAAGTTAGAAAATAAAAGTTGGCACCGGCCAAAAAGGAACATATGTACGTACACATACATATGCTGTGAACATTATACATTTCTATTGAACAAGATGCACTAGTAAAATAGGTAGTGTCCCTGACAGTGAAAGGCCTGCGAAGCCTTCACATGTCTGCTTGTTGATAACACCCCACTAAAAGCAGAAGCAGTTCATCCATTTCATACATTTCTAAACAGTATGCCATGGCTTAGAACAGAAGACATGCATGTTCAATGCAGTTGACTAGCGCTCTATGTCTTTGTAACCTACTCATGCCAACACAGGATATTCTCATCTATAACATAGAGGATCCACAGAACTCAGTTTCCTTTAACAAATTCAAGCTCATTGATTCGTGAAATGAAAATGAATGGTCAAGTTCAACATCAAGCTAAAATCCACCACAAATGTATCAAAATGAAATATGCATGCTTTGACATTCTTGACAGTCAAGATAGGATTATGACTGTTCTATAGTGAGAAAGCTCATCTCTAGAACATGACACTTCAATAGACAACCGATTAACACAGGATTCACAGCACACAATACCAGATCGATATATAACATTCTATCACCTTTGCGCTACAATAACCAGCAGCACTGGCTCCCTCTGCAAGCAAGCGTCGATGACCACCAGCTTCTGGATTAGGATGATTAGATCCTCCTTCGTTGGCTGCTGACTCAGAGGGCAACGAACAGGGTAGGAGGTGTTTTAATACCTTCTCAGGTACACAAATTTTTACTATACTTCCTTGCAACACAGTCAATAGCAGTGATATAAAACCTAAAAGCATCAATTCTGCACCCACAAAATAAAAAATTGATCCATAATTAGATCAGCATCCCAAAATTTTACAAGTCCAGAAAGCCGAGAAGGGGTCGAATTTGAGGGCGGAAACACAAGTGACAAGGAGCAACCTTGTATTTGAAACAACCGAAAAGAAAACTACAGAAAATAAAATTAAAGAAAGGTGGAAAATGACCTTCTTTAACCTTCTGCAGCGCTTCATATAGAGGCTTCTGGTTCTTCTTCTTCAGGTACTGCACACATTCCCAGAAAATCAAAGGAACTCCATCAGAACGAAACATTGCAAAGTACATCCATGTCTTCCTACAGGATAAATCTAAACTCATTCAGCAAAAAAGACAAAGGGGTATGAGTTTGTTCTTATTAATACTTCTTCCTACACAATTAACACTCCAGCAAACGGTCTTAAATCGAAGAACAAGAAATGGCGTTTATGCATGAATGACATAACACGTCAAAAGTAAAAAAACACAAACTTTATACTTCCCAAAAGACGAAATCACATGAATCAACTAAAAAAAAAAAATCTGTCGGGAAATAAACAGCATATAAACGAAAAGGGAAAAAATGTGGGACCTTTCCGCCGTAGTGAAGGAGACGCTCGGCGGCCAGTGAGATTGAAACGATGACGGTGCAGACACCGGCGACCACCCAGGTTGGAGTGAACTCCAATGAATCCCCTCCTTCTCCACCTCCAGCCATTTCTTCTTCTCAAGAAGTGTTTGGGAAAAAGAAAAAAACTAAATGCCGACCCAAAATTCAAAACAACTAGGATCGTTTTCCTCAACCCAGTTCTGTAGATTTTCAAAAGAGGGGTAAGAAAAAAAAAAGACAGAGATTCTCTGCACAAAAGAAGTGAAAACGCACACCCCACTTTGCTAGGTGAAGGAAGCAGGAAACAGACGATGAGGGGAAATGGAAAATGTGACAAATTAACAAAAGGATTCAAATCAATCTGTCAAAAACATATCGGTGATTGATTTTGATTGTTTAATCGGTATTGACCAAACGACGGAGAAAAAGGTTAGATAGTGGAATTAAGCTTTTTTTTCCCCCTTCTTTTTAGTACCATAATTATTAAAAAGAAAGCATGACGACCGTGAAGAAGATGGATGAATCGTTGCTGGTTTTTTTTTTTTTCTTTTCTTTTTTGGAACCTTTAAAATCGACGATTAAATTATACTCGCTGTTCATACAAGAAGAGACGTGGGTCGTAGAATTGAGATGAGATGAGATAAAGGGCCGTTTAAAAATTGAAATGACGGTTCTTAAAAATTTTCAATTTGGACAGTATTTAATGCCAAAAATCTTTCCTTCTTGCACATGTAAACAGACAAAGACAGTTCAGTCTTTGAGAGAGAAAGAAGAACAGGAGAATCGTAATTAGTGAAGTCCAGACTTCAGACACAAGTACTGATGGCGGTTTTGCTTTAAATTAATTTAATGATGAAGAGTCAATTTAATTACTATGCCCTCTTGTAATAACTTATTCTAATAGTAGTATTTCCTGATTAATACTCACTTTCATCCCATTTTAATATAGATTCAATAACTCTTAAAAACCGGATGAAACAGAATGAAAAAGAATTATGGTAGCACAACTTATTAGATGATAAACACTTTCAATTTCTTTCAATTTGACTCTTAGCTCTCTTTTTCTCTAACTAACTAACCTCACATCGAATATTATATTAGATGTCTTTTGGCGTGTTAATATATTATATACTACTACATTACAGATAATACGATCTTAAAAATAATTTATTTTTTTTCCGGAATCGTGACATTTTTTTTTCCCTCCACGCATTCGGCATTCTATATGTTATATGTTAATAAGGATTCTTTCATCTTGCTGAATCGAAACATTTAACTTAATGACTCGCCAGTAATGTAGAATAAATACAATTCGAGGATATAAAAGAATAGAGGATTGTCATTAGACATTAGTGTAAGTACACTAATTAGTGTAGAGATGTAATTAGCAGCCAACAAACAAGTGATGATGTTTTCGGTTTAATGCTAGTTTTGACATTTTGGCTTTTTCTACCAAATTGCACCTCATCTCTCATAGTCAGTGTTTTACATGGTTGTCTTTTGGGCATGTTAATATATATGGTCCTAAAATGATGCAAAAATAAAACAATTAAAGAGTCGGTGCATAATAAATTCTCCACTTTTTTAAAAAAAAAAAAAAATTCTCCCTCCATTCGAAAATAAATGTCGTTTTGGCAAAATAGAGAAATTCCAAAATAAGTGTCGTTTTCAGATTCCAATTCATTTTTGGTCAAAAATTTTCAAATATACCCTTAAAAGAAATAATATTATTAGTGAGCATTATTTCAATGGGGTTGGTTGAGGATAGTCTAGTAATTTAGCTACCCTATTTACGTGTTTCTTAAAGTATGTGCAAATTCTAAAAGGACACTTATTTTGGAATGGAGGGAGTAGTTTAAGAAAAATGTACAAAATACAATAAAGTAAGATAAAATAAAAATGGTTTTAATAAAGTATTGAAATTTCTAAGCTCAAGATTCTATTACTTTTAATTTTTGGCTCGGAAAATATCAGTTGAAAAAAAAAAGTAATTAAACATCACGTTGTGAGCTGAAATATGTCAACATTGCTTCCGATCCAAGACCGAATTTTGAATTAAATTCGTATTTAAAACTGTAACTCGTTAAAGGAACAATCAATAAATCAAAACAGCAAAAAATGGATGGTAATGTTCATTATACTGTACTAGTAGTTCACAAGTGAAAAACTCTCATGAGTCAGGAGACATGCCTTCTGGAAATAATTAAAATATTATTTAAAAAAAAAAAAAAACACAAATACTAATACCCAAGTCAAGATTGAAAAACTGAATATCAAACCGACGGGCTGGGTCGCAAGCAACATTTTCAGTTTCACCTAATTTCGAGATAGCTGATTGAGGAAATTTCATACCAAAATTATGGTAACGAAAGGCCCCACCTCTTAATTTCGTAATTTGCGTCTTCATCAATTTTCATTTGATTATTAGTTTATAGCCTTGTTTTTAAGGGCAGTTTCCATTTAAGGTGTGTTCGGCTGCATAGCAATGGCGTTCAGTTGGAATTCTTAATATTCTAATTTTATGGTAAACTCTTTGTTCAGCAAGATTATGGAATTGATCACAAAATCAATTGTGTGATTCCAAATCCTTTGTTCGGATGCTTAAGTAATTAAGTTGGATTCGGAATATGCTTTTTTTATTTTATTTCCTTTTTTAAAAGTTAAGTTTGTTGACATTGGAATTATTTCAAGTGTTAAAATTTATATCTTGTTAAAAAAAAATATCATTTTTAGAGTGTTACTTAACGTGCATCTATATAATAACAAAACTATCCAGATATTATTGATAACTAATGTGTAAATAAGTTTTTACTGTAGAGATTATGTTCCATTTACTTTTTTTTATACTTCTTGTCTCATAATTATTGACATAATGACATGTATTATGTGTTATTGATAGTGCAGCAAAAAGGACAATAACTTTGAGACGAAGATAGTAAAAAATTACAATTCACTAAAATTTTACTTCGCTATGAGAATCATTTTCCCGACCCCTTTTGGATACATTTTCCGGCAGCATTGAATTTCTTATAGAGGAAAAATTCCTACCCATATCAAATGAAACGGGCAATTGTCAACTGGATAGTGGTGATATGGGCAGTTTCTGGCCTAAGTAACAGCAACAAGGTTGAGTGCAGGAAACCAAGGCTTAAATATTTCCAAGGAGTCATTGCCAAATTTTGAGTATTCTACTATAAGTAAGTTGTCAAATTTTGGTTGACATCTCGCTAACATTTCATTCTAAATCCATAACGTCGTAATTAGTGAAGTCCAGACTTCAGACACAAGTACTGATGGGGGTTAATTAATTTTGCTTTAAATTAGTTCAATTAATGATGAAGAATCAGTTTAATAATACGGCTATTTGCTGTGGGAAGGATGCAGGACGACGACGGAGAAGGGAAGATGTGACAAAATTCATATACCAGAAGAATCAAATTGGGAAAACTGTTTCTTCATACATCCGGCAGTGTTCCCTCATTTTGTACTGCTGTTGTTGAATTGATCATGTTTAACTACATCGTACGTATACCACTGTTTCTGCTTCTGATGTACAAGAGTATGACAGAATTTTGAATTAAGTTTAGTCCAGAAAATGCAACCCGCATTAATAAAGAAGATGTATAATTCGGAAGAGTTGCCAAGGAGGCGCTCTCGCTGAAAACATGCCAATTAATAGTAGGTTGCAATCCTAGTAGCAGTTCACACCAAAATCATTATGGTTAAACAAAATGGTCCCTTTATAAACTACTACCTCCGTCTCACAAAAATTGTCCACATTAAGTTTTTAAATTTATACTAAAAACAGTATGAAACTCAAAACTCAACGTAAACTATTTCTTTTGAGACGGAAAAAGTATAAAATTAACAATTTTAGACCAGACAAAATACAGATTGATAAAACAGTACGTATTATACGTCCTATTCATTTATTATTTCTGCGACCACAACTCCTGTAATTCATCACATTTCGATTTGTCGCTTTTTCTAATTAGCGTTGTTTCAAAGGCAATTTCAATTCCAATCAAATCCTCATAAACATCATTTGGTACAAGGAAATTGAGATGGGAAATCTATTTTACTTTTTCGGGACATATCTCTTTTAGGCTTGTAGCCACCGAACAAACAATCAAATATAATTATACTCTCGTCTCGTCACCTAAACAAAAATCAAAATTTCCTTTTTGAGTTACCACAACATTATACTACTCCATTTGTCTCAAAATTATTGTCCAATTTGAGATTATGTACGACCAAACAAACTTTGACAATTCTTTTTCTACAATCATACGTAAGGATGGCACATCAAAATGTAAATTAGTATAATTTACTATTTATTACTCCACCCCTCTCAAAAAAATAGTCCATATTTAAGTTTTGAATGTGCACTAAAAACAATATAAATATATACTTATAAGTTTGTGTATTTGGGATTTCAGAAATATATAACTGTTTTTTTAATCCATCACAGTGAACCCCACTTAAATGTGGGTAAAACTCTCTTATAAATCATAATTATCCATACTTATAACTTTCTTTTAATAATTTATTTATTTAAAAGTTAAAGGATAACTAAGATTCAACCACTTCGCTATAAATTTCCTTATCAATTATCATCACTCTTTATATTCTGCCGAAACATCCATCACAGGGGATCGTGTGTTATTCAATCTTAGGACGTACTAGAACATTTCCCTCGCCACCTCGAAAGTCAACTTTTCTGTGAATGGAACCAAAACCTCTCTAAAGTTGGCCCATATGAGAAAATCACAGATGCATTTAATGGATTACGAAAAGGCTCAAGTCCAACAACCCACGGGCTTCAGCCTACAAAACTACCTTTACGGTTGCCCCAATTATCATCAGCAACAGAAAATCCTCATTGGCCTCAAGCTCCCATAACAGTGGAATCAAATCAAAGGACAGGGAAAAAAAAAAAAAACGAGTGGAAGAAACACTCTGCTGACGTGGTCCAAACAAATAAAAATTTTCCCAGCCATCTCCGATCATCGAAAATCCGCAACCCGACAATAACGTAAGACAGTAATATTATGATATTATCAAGTTTGATCTGCTAAGGAAACTTTTAGTACCCAGAAAAGAAGAAAATAATAGGATTTTAAATCTGAAGATAAGAGCTTTATTGATTTGTAGTATTGCTCACTAAAACAACTCATTTGGGCATTAATTTTAGAGCGTCATTGTCATCCCTTTTGCTTTCCCTGCATCCATATGAAGTTGGGATTGAAAAGAGCAGAAGCATTTTTATATTAGGCCACTAATCTGTACTCTAGTGGATAATATAATAAAGAAACCATTTTTAACACTACTATTGGGCTGATTAGAGTTTGTATTGGTGCGGATTCTTGTGGAACTCCTTTTGAGTGAATTTGGTAAGGTGAAAGTTTGAAAAAGATCGATGGAGGAAATCGGGTTCTTGGGGATGGGTATAATGGGTAAGGCTATGGCGATGAACCTGCTGCGCCATGGATTTAAGGTCACTGTTTGGAATCGCACTCTCTCCAGGGTACTCTCCCTTTCTCACTCTCTAGATATTGGTGTGTTTTTTTATCTTGCATTTTAGTGGCGAGTGTTTTTATTTCTTGGTTTGGAACTAAAGATTTTCTTTAGGGGTGGAGGTTTTGTTTATGTATAACTGTTTGGAACGTGAAGAACTGTAGACTGATAACTGAAACAGTGAAATGAGCTTTCTAATGATTGTAGTGATGAAAGAATGTGGAGTGGTCTTTGTATCTTTCAGAAACGGATTTGAGACTCTGGCTCAGTTTGGTCCTCAACTTTCTTTTTTCTATATAGGTTTTATGTGTTCATAGCCTGGTGGTTCCTAGAATTCATTTGTCTAAAGGATCAAAGTCTCTGATTGAAGAAATAGGATTATTTCTTTGAAGAGCATATGTAGGTAGGATGTGTGAATCACTATTTAAGTCAAATCTCATCCAAGATACTTCCAATATCACTCCGCACGGAGAAATAGCATCCCATGTAGAGCTCCTTATTGACAACAGAGCCAATTAGCTATGTATTTATAGATGTCGCTTCTTGAATTCTGAGTTTTTCTTATTTTGGAGAAGGGAATTATGTGCCATCTTGTTTTGTTTTTGTTTTTTTGTTTCTTAAAGCATTGGTAAAAAGTAATAGCTCTGTGAGTTGAAACTGGCATATAAAAGCCAAGAAAAACATGAGTTTTATGTGTACGCCTTCACCTTTTTTTCTTCCCATTTGTTGATATGCAGTGCGATGAGTTGGTCGAGCATGGGGCCTCTGTTGGAGAAAGCCCTGCAGCGGTAGTGAAGAAATGCAAGTACACCATTGGAATGTTGTCCGACCCCCCTGCAGCTCTCTCGGTAAAGTTTAACATTGATAGCCCAATCAATAAACAAAATGGTCCATTTTCAATTACTTTTCTAAGTCTAGTGTTTATGGATCTCCAGGTTGTGTTTGACAAAGGCGGTGTTATTGAACAAATTTGCAGTGGTAAAGGTTATATTGACATGTCAACTGTTGATGCTGACACGTCTTCAAAAATCAGTGAGGTCTCATAGATTATACAACTTTAGTCTCATAAAGCTGCTTTTGATGCTTTGCATTTGGAGGTCATGTTGTATGCTTGATTTTGATGTTTTCAGGCTATTACATCCAAGGGTGGTCAATTTCTCGAGGCCCCAGTTTCAGGCAGTAAGAAGCCTGCTGAAGATGGTCAGTTAGTCATCCTTGCTGCTGGGGAGAAGGTGCATTTTCCATGTTTAGCACCTCTATGCTGGTCTGCTTTTTTGTTTCATCAATATGATGCACTGTTAACATGTTTACTGGGCTGAGTCATAACTGAATATTATATGTTGCCTGTTACTTTTTACTCTCTTATAATCCTTAGAGAGAGTGGAGAAAATGAAAAATTGACCATATGAGGGTCATTTTTGCCTGAATAAGTTACAAAAAACATGCAATGACTGTAAGATTTTAATTGCCGAGACCTTCCATCCAATTCAGTCCCATAACTGAACAGAATGATGGTGCATTAGTTTTAGTTGTGTAATGCATGAACAAGCTAGCATATTGCTTCATAATTGGCTGATTTATTTGTTCATAGTTTCTCAGCTGAATGCGAGAAAATGTTTATTTAATGATACATATGTAAAGCCTCAAAAGAAAAGAGGGGGGAGGGGAAGAGGGGTGGAGGGGTGGGAGTTGTGAAAGTATGAACTTGAGAAACTTATTCCTTATTTCATGAAGGGTCTGCGTGTAATGTTATGATATTTATATCATGTCTTTGTAGTTATTGTACGAGGCAGCTATTCCTGCCTTTGATGTCATGGGAAAGAAGTCATTTTTCTTGGGCCAAGTCGGAAATGGAGCAAAAATGAAACTCGTTGTAAACATGATCATGGGCAGGTAATCAATAGTTGCTTTAAGATTTACCAGTAATTTTTATCTACTGCTTCTAGAGCGATTTATGATAGATGCTTCTGGGACAATTTAATTTTCTCTATACCTGTGCTGTTTTGCTGGAACTAAAGTTAAGGAAGTATATTATTTGCTTACGGCATTGGTTGGTCTAACCTTTCAATTTATGGCCCATAACTTTATCTCGGAGCTTCTTTCTTTGTCCCCATGTAGTTCATGGTTTCATGAAGATTTTACGGTAGTCTATATGATGGACTGGTATTAATATGTATTTCGTTCATGCTGCATGCAGTATGATGAATGCATTTTCAGAGGGGCTTGTATTGGCAGACAACAGTGGGCTGAGCTCTCAAACTCTTCTTGACGTGTTGGTAGGAAAATGAACTACAGATATCTATCCCATTTCTGTTATCGGATATTCAACTTATCACCCTTCGTGATTTGTTGGAGCAGGAACTTGGTGCCATTGCCAATCCAATGTTCAAAATGAAGGGACCTGCAATGATCCAGGGTAATTATACCCCCGCGTTCCCTCTGAAACATCAGCAGAAGGACATGAGATTGGCTCTTGCCCTGGGGGACGAAAATGCTGTGTCCATGCCCATTGCAGCTGCAGCTAACGAGGTAACTGCAATTCTTCACCATTTTTATGAGTTTGGGAATGTCCAATAATAGATCACATTGCTTTTCTACTCTGTTGGAACTCGAACCTTATAAAATTAACATGATTTATATAGGCCTTCAAGAAAGCCAGGAACGAGGGCTTAGGGGACCTGGATTTTTCAGCTGTGCACAAAACTGTTTTGGGTGACAAACAGTGACACTGATGTCTGAGATTAGATCTCTTTTGCTGCTATACAAAGATCATGAAGATTCAGCTCCCGGCAAGAGAAAAAAGGATATACATCTTCATTTTGCCTGAGAAATTATAGAAACTGTCTACCTCTTTCTGTCTTGTGTCGTGACGACATTGTGGTTACATTCTCTCGCCTTCTGTCTGCTGTTCTGGTTTTAATGTTTCAAATGCGCACGTTAACATAGGAGGGATGGTGAAACTTGAACTTAGATAATCACTACATATTTGAATTGTTAACTGAGGACTGCTATTTTTACATACTAGGAACTATTGTTCCTTTGCTATCCTTTTTGGCTCCAAAATTTGGTCTGTAGCCAAGTATTGGTGACGAATGGCCCTAAAATTTTATGCAGTGTTTGCCAATTAAGGTCCTCCCCTGGGTCTGAGTTTTACTCGTCGTTTACAAAAGGGGGGAAAGAAAAAAAAGAAGAGCCCCGGCCTGAACGCATCTGGCTTCCAAAATTATGGAAAGAGAGATAGGACTTCGTGTTGCATAACTCAAAAAACATGGTGACTGAGATGAAAGTAGTAAAAGATTTCTTTTGGCATGCTTCCAGTAGCGATGAAAGGAGAATGTAGTTGAGGATGCACAAAAGGAAGTGACAGCTTTAGCTTTCCAGTCATGAAGTACAGCCATGGTAATTACAGCAAAATGAATGCACCAAAAGGCTTCCCCTATTGCCAACAGCTTTAGATGCTTGAATATTAAAGCCATGAGAGTCAACAACCTGTGCCGAAACTAACTACTGCGACGGCTTCAATGGACATAATTTCATATTTAGAGACACTACATTGCGTTGCTGTATGAACCCAAAAAACCCCCACAGAGACATCGGGATATTGCATTACTTCATAGACTTCAATGGTTTGAAAATGTTCTCCTTGTAGTATCTGAGTTGAGCAATACTTTCTTTGATGTCATCCATAGCTCTGTGCTTGTTTTCCTTTTGAGGAGCCTTCTTGTTATCTATTCAAAACAAGGCAATCTCATGTCAAAAAGACTCAAAACCAAGAATCTAACAATAACAGAAGAAAACTTATCAAATTGCTTTCATGACTGTTAAGGCACAAGATTGTACTATCACCTTTAGGGTACCAACGCACGCAGAGTGCTTTGACACTGCTAACGTCTACAAGCACATGAGAGAAAAGGCTTGCCAATTCAGGCATGTACTTCTGCCAGAAGAGCACTTCATATAAGAATTCAACATCATCCATAAAAAAATGTAATACAGGAAGGTAGTAGAATAAGAAAGTATCCAACCAAACAAGTCAGATCCAAGCATTTACAAAAGACAACATAGAGTGATTTATCTGCTTCCAGTCAACTCTAAAAGTCATGCTGTAAACAAGGCTGGAGGAGAAATTTATTGAGCATATTTGATGCATCAATACGTTTCTTTCCTTCCTCGTCAAAAACATATTGGATCCATGCATATCACATACATCAAGATAAACAGTCTAAATTTGTTGTGAGTTTCCCATATTATTGTGGGAGGAAGAAAAAGCTTACTAGAACTCTTATCATACACCCACCAATGTTCATGCACGGCATTAGTTTTCTATAATCTCAAGAATGTTCCCCATACCTTCAAAAACAAAAGATCCATGTAAACTGAGTTCCCAGCAAGGAGAGGGGTGTAAGTGCCCACGTGTTTCCTCACAAATTCCACAACCTACCATCAAGATGACATGAATTACACAATAAATCTGAAAAATGAAAATGCTACAAAGAACTTAAAAAAACAAAGCATTATCTTCTGTAACATGCGCCTATGCAAAGAAGTGGTAATGAATGGAAATGAGTGGAGTAGGAATGATACCCGGGCTTCAGCTTCTTGTTCAGTGATTGTACTGTTGAGCACCTTCTCAGTCAACCCTGCATCATAAATAGTCAGTTCACTCCATGGTTTCATCACAGAAAGAAATCTTTTCATAGCCCAAGGATTTGGGGATTGAAACAGATACAAGACCAAAATGGAGTATCTATTGGAATAGGAATAAAACTGATGATTTAGATCACAGAAAAGAGAAACTTCGACTGCAGCTTACCACTTGCTGGATGATGTTCTTGACACCACTCATTCATGCTTTCCAAACACTCTTCACTTTGGTGAATAACCAAATCAGGACCCTACATAAAGGAACCAACATTTATTATAAAAATAAATCATACTGATATGTTTGTCCATTTGGAAACAATAAAGCAACTTGAAAAGGTTCTAGAGCTCTGTATTCTTCTATTCTATTTGGTTCTAAATGAGTAAGGAAGTTTTGGTGTTAACATGAGAGCAAGGATAAAGTTTTGATGGCATGGCCTACACAAGGGACGATGGAAATGAACTGAACACACATCTCATTATAATTTGCTTATGCACAGCAGCTAGTTACTTAAAGGTCATGGATAGTAAATTCTTCATTTGTTATTAACCATATTACATTGAAGCATCAACTGATTCAATATGGCAAGGTTGTGAGTCAGCAGCCGGGGTTCACATTAAGATAGAGAGAACAACTTCAAACCAACCCAACAGAAAAAAAAAAAAAAAAAGCACTATCAGAAGCAGCAAATACAGATAAGTTCAAACAAGGAAAAACAAAAGTCAGTTCGTACAATTACATCCCAACCTGTAAAGAACTAATCTTTTATTTGTCTTGCTAACTTCACAATGGGCAGCATACATAACTTGAAAGGCAGACGGAATCAGATTTCAAATCAACACCATACCATTTGTCCATAGAAGTATGATGTTGTAGTTACTTGAATGAACATGAAGTTTAGCAAAATAAACAAATACATAGAAGGCAAAGGCAACAAGCACACAAAAGCAGGACTTGCAATGAGATCATGATCAACAGAACGATAAAAGCCACCTTACCTCAATTAATTTGGTCAAACTACCATCTGTAATTACACAAGCAATCTCCAAAATTCTGTCGCTCTCAACATTTAAACCTACATTTACAGCCAAAGAAAACGATTAACTATTATTCAAAAGCACATGTATAGCAAATATTGGGCAGCAGAAAAATCAGCTTTCAGGTTGATGACAACTAAGTAAATACTACTTTCCCATAACAGTTTGGTTCACTACAAATAAAATATTAGTTAACCATCATCATTGAAGGTTACAAATTTTGCCCTCCCAAAATAAAGACAAAGATTAAGAAGAAAACCAAAGGTACTATCACTGAGATCAAATATCTAAGACAGAAAAATGGTTCTGTCACTAGAAGAAAGCAACCAAAAAGTCATCAAGTTGAAAAAAAAAAGAAAAATGCCGCATTTCAAATTTCGAAATAGGAGGCTCTAATAATAATTTTAGAAAGAAATCCTTCCTAGGCCTTGCCTAGAGGATGTGCTCAAACCTATTCAATGGAATGACAGTCACAGTCCGGGGTTTGCAGAAAGAACTGATTCAGATACTGAAAACTTGACCAGAGAGTTTTAGGAGACAAACACTGCAAATAAAAATAAAAATTTTTATTAAAAAAAACCCAGGTAACTAAAGAGGATGGAGAGAAAGAAACAAGGGGTCAGCATATCAATGCTTCTTTGAGGAAGAGTGAAAACGAGAAAATGAGGATATTTTTCCAATGAAAAACTGCTCCGTTAATGTCTCCAAGCAATAAACATGAAATTTAGGAAAATGTGATTAGGAGTATGTGCAGCAGGAAGATGCCAGAGCAACAAACCTGGAAAGAAAATTCATAGATGATTGTAGTGAAACCACAGAGTTGCTCACATTGACTCAAAGACTAAAACGGCTCTCAAAAACCTAAATAAAATAGGAACTCTAAATAAAACGGATCTCAAACACCTAAATAAACAAGATTACTTTTTGACGCTACAGCTCATAATCAACTAGTACGAAATAACAATGTACAAAGCTCAGTAATTTGTAGGAAGAGAGGTCCAAGTTTGTAAAAGTGGGCAAATTGGACCCCACGTAAGTACAGGTCTTGTACATCATATCATTGTAGGTGATGAAATAAGGACACAAGTCCACCACCAAGATGGGATGCAATTCAGGCAATACCTTTTTATTCACATGAAAACAAAAATAATCAATAACTCCTCAATAACCTAAGAGCTACAAGCTCACCAGTCATTTCCAGGTCAATCCACACCAGTGGCATCTTGTACTCTGAAGAAGCCACTCCTGAACTAAGCTGACCCGATGTTTCATCCGCCGAGGCATCTGACCCTTTAGGTTTTTCCTTTCCATTAACTACACTACCAAAAACATTGATGTACAATAAATGAGGTGATACACTACGCAGCACATGAATTAAAGTTAAAATTTAGAAACATAATTGTGATAATAGAGGCAGAATGAATATCAAAATTAGAAACACTAATATCCAGTTTTGGGCCAGTCAAAACATGTTCCATCAGTTGGAAGTAAGTCAAGCAACGGGAGCTTGGGTTCTCCCTAGATTTCAATTAAAATGTGAAGTTTAAATTTGTCGATCACACTCACCCACTTCCTCAGCTGCAACTATTGTTGTCTGTTCTTTATCATCCGTTGCATCCAGTTCAAGCAAAGAGAAAGAGTTTGACAGTTGATCCATTTTCAGGTGGACGAATTTATAGATAATACTTTGATGCCGCGCTCCTGATAAATAAAAAATCCACAGAAAGAGAAAAAAAAAAAAAAACAAAATCATTTCTCAACCTAGAATGTAGTGGAACTAACAGTAGCAAGGAACAATGACACCCATTTCAAAGCAAGGGTTTAGGAAGAAACAGAGATTTTAGTTGATTAGGTTCACAAACCTGAACACTTTTAAAACACCCAAATAAAAAAAATCAAAACATCTATAGACTTCCTAAGAAAATTGGTTATCTAAGGCTTAAAAGCAAAACATCTTCGGCAAATCACCAGACGTGCCGTATGCATTCAAGTTCATAAAAAGAGGTAAAAACACAACAATTTTGTAAACCTAAAATGTAAACATTCATAGGTAGTAACATCAGTTCTTCACAATTCTGAAGGAAATTCTAAAGACGTTTAAGTTCAATCTTTAAGCAGAAAACTAACCACTAACCAATACGGAGTGAAAGAGAGAGGGAAGAAACCTCACCGGGCACGGTAGCTCGAAAGGTGGGGGGGAAGGGGAGTTTTTGCCGGAACCTTTTCTGGTTTGAAAATCAGTGATGGTCAACTTTGTAGTCAAACAAACTGCGACGACGAGTAATTGGGCCAAGTGGGCTTTTTTAGAAACGCATATGGAAGTCCAACATCAAAAGGGGAGGCGTTAATTGTTTTTTCTTATGATTGTTTTTATTTCATCCCATCTGAAAAACAGTAAAAAAAACGAGTGGCTGAATTGTTAACCCCGTCGGGTTCATGGAATTGGAGTCTTATATCTCCTTTCTTGACGCCGGAAATTACAGACAGATTAAGGGCAATCCCTCCACCGCAAAGAAACTCGACCAAAGACCATGTCGTCTGGGGGCTAACTGAATCCGGGAGGTTCTCAACAACAACAGCTTACACGCTTCTTATGCAAGGGAGATGGGAAGAAGCAGATAGAGGCTGGACCTTAATCTGGAAGTGGTGTGGTCCGGAGAGAGTCCGTATTTTCTTGTGGCTATTATACAGGAAGGCTCTAAGGGTGAATTCGGAGAGGATGAGAAGACATTTGACAAACGACGCAGCCTGTCATATATGTGGAGAAGAGGAATCCCCTGTTCCACCTCTTCAGAGACTGCTACCGCAGCAAGGAGATTTGGCGTGGCTGCAACAACAACTTGGGCGCCGATTTTTGGTTAGGTTCGGATTGGAATGAATGGATTATCTGTAACTTGAAGTCGTCTGCTTTTGCGGAAGGTCTTTGCTTGCCAACATGGTTCGCAATCACGTGCTGGAGACTGTGGACTGCCAGGAACAAGGAAGTATTTGGGGACGAGATTGTGGAGGAAGGCTCCTTAAAATGTCTCATAAAAGCGACCGTGAAGGAAATCACTAGATCGAACCGGATCTTTGCCCAGAGTCAAGGCCGAAGTCATCTCCTTTTGTAAGTACAACACTGGCGCCCTCCACCCCATAACTCAGTTAAAATAAATACTGATGGGGCCAGGTCCGAAACCGTGAAAAAATCAGCAGCGGGGGGAGTTCTTAGAACATGTCATGGTGAGTGGATAATGGGATTTGCAGCAAATCTGGGATTCTGCAGTACGCTAGAAGCTGAATTTTGGGGGGCATATTTCGGCCTCCAAATTGCTTGGGAACTCGGCTTTCGTAATGTCATTTTGGAGTTGGACAGCGTAGCAGCGGTCCAATTCTTATCGGATACAGATATTGTCACTGTAAATAGTAATATCTTTTGTAGAATCAGAGGTTTGCTAAACCTCAGATGGCAGGTAACTATAGTTCATGCCAGTAGAAGTCAAAATCGTGTGGCGGACGAGTTGGCAAAACTTGGCTTTTTGTGTCCTTATGGAAGGCAAGTTTTGCCAACACCTCCATCCCAAATCTTAGAGCTTTTGGAAAGTGAAGCTGTCGAGACATCCCAGTATTAGAGGGATGCTTTTGTATCTAAGCCATTAGGCTTCCACATTATATAAAAAAAAAAAAAAAAAAAAAAAAAAAAATAGTGTACGGTGCATATTATAGGGTACAACTAACTGAATTAAAGAAAAATTAAGGTAACCTTAAAACACACACATGCATATATGCATTTTTTTCAATAATATAAAATTAGTATTATGCCCGCACGTTGTGCGGATTTTAATATATTTTAGAGTAACATTAATATATTATTATTTTCTTATAAAAAATGTCATATTTTATTTTTCCTTTTTTTGATATAGTAAGCACTCGGAGCCCGAAATTAAGAATGTCATATGTTTTTTTCCTTCCGTTTTTGGTATATAGTTTATCCAGTGTTCGAAGTCATTGTTCCAATTAATCCGTCTTTGAATCGGAGAGGTCTCTTTCGGAAGACAAAACTCTCCCAACAATCATTACTACATGCCCATGCGCAGATTTAATCATAAATGGTAGTTTACTTGGTCCAATACTTTTACCACTTACTTGTATGGATTTTTTAAAGTACAAATTTATATGTTTCAACTATCTAATATGCTTCTTGTTTAGGAGTGTTAGTATATCAAAAAAATAAATATGAATTAATATGATCAACTGTCTACTATGCTACTTGTTTAGAGATATAAGTATATAAAAGTTATTTTCAATAATAGAAATTAAATCATGTATATTCTAAAAATTTATTGACTGAAACGCATATATTGTTTACTTGTAGTAATTGAATCAAATATTATAAATAATCTTTTTTAGGCATAAAGCAAAATGGAAAAAGAAAATTCCAACAAAAGTAAATAAAACACAAAAATAGGGGGAAAAAACCTTTTTAAAAAACTAATAAATCATTTCCAAATACATATCCATGTTCGTCAAACTTTTTTCTTAGTTATGAGTGTTTTTTAGGTACTTATTTTAATCTTCTGTCATCATCGTGCTACACTTCTCTTGTAAAACCAAAAAACATATATAATTATGCACTTAAAATAAATATGTGTAACTATTGATATATCAAATAAAGTATATTTACCTTGACACTCTAGATCATGAGCAATTTTGTTTTAGTCTATATCGCTCTTTTAGAGCAAGATTGATACATAAATATTTTTAAGCTCAACCCATTGAAATTTAATAATAGCAACGGTGCAAAAGCATACCAAAATAAGGCCCTCATGATTGTTTAAAAATAAAACTACCCATACTTATAAATATTTGCCAATGACATATAATAGAAATAATCCTTAACATGGAGAATATAATGCATGTTTAAAAAATAATGCCTCCGGTATAGAAAAGAAAAGGTATGTCAGTAGTACCAAATTTTTCCTTATAATGTCGAAGCTTAAAATGCAAGAAAAAAATGATGAGTTAACAGTTCAAAACAAAGGGAAAAAATCATGTAGATTTTTTTTTATTGATGAGCCTTTTATAATTAACGACCACGCTTCTCATTGTTAATCAAAAATCAGATGAAAAGTCGTCCACAAGCATCAACACTGGAATAACTTAATTAACCTTCAGTCAATACAGGTAAAATTAAGAAATCAAACAAAATTCTAACAATCACTCTAAACATTGAGTTAATAATATTAAAAGTATAACTTACCATGTCAATCGAAATCCATCACACTCCTTTTTTGACCAACAAATGAAAAACATCGATCTAAAATTACAACCCTACAGAGAGAGAGGTCAGTGTATACCTTTCAAACAAAAAAGAAAGGAGAGGAGAAGAGATAGAGGACAGAGGGGAAAGAAAAGAGAGGAGAAAATTAGAACATAACTTCTTTATGTGAAAAATATATCATACGGGATTATGTGAAAAATAATATTAACTTACATTTAACGAATCCATATCTGGTTTTAAATTGTATTATAAAAAAAATTATTTGGTACTGATCTCTTTTTATTTTTTGTAATCCGAATCTTTTTGTTTTTGAAAAATACATCAAATGGAATCATCTAAAAATATTAATAATAACTTACATTTAATGTGTTCGGACATAGTTTCAAATTTTATTCATAACATAATAATTTGATAACTAAATCTCCTTTATTTCTGATAACTACTCTTTTTTTCGAAAAAAATATATCAAATGAAATCATTTGAGAAATAATATTAACCTAAGTTTAATGTATCTGGATTTGGTTCAAATTGTATTCATAATATAATATTAAGTAAATAATCTCCTTTTATTTTTGAAAAATATCTCAAATGTAATCATGTTAATCAGCGTTTAATGTATATGGAATTGATTCCAATTGTATACATAAGTAGTATAATTATTTGCTAGCTAATCTCTTTTTATTTTTTGTAACCAAACTCTTTATTTTTGGAAAATATATCAGATGGAACTATTTAAAAAATAATATTAGCATATGTTTAATGTATCAAGACTTGATTTCGAATTGTATTCGTAATATAATGATTTGGTAACTAATCTTTATATTTTTTGGTAAATAATTTTTTGTTTTTTGCAAAATATATCAAATGGAATCATCTAAAATAATAGTAACATACATTTAATGTATCTAGATTTAGTTTTGAATTGTATTTGTAATATAATCATTCGATAACTAATCTCTTTATTTTTGGTAATTAATTAATCTTTTTTTTTTTTTTTTACAAATGTATCAAATAAAATCATCTGAGAAATTATATTAATCTACATTTAATGTATCCAGAATTGGTATTAAATTGTATTCATAATATAATTATTTGGTAACTAATCTCTTTTTATTTTTTTAAATTAATCTCTTTTTATTTTTTAAAAATATATTTAATAGAATCATCTGTAAAATAATATTAAACTATGTTGCATGTATACAGACTTGGTTACAAATTGTATTTGTAGTATAATTATAGCAATCTATTTTTATTTTTGAAAAATATATCAAATGGAATAATCTGAAAATTAATACGAACCTACGTTTAATTTATCCAGACTTAGTTTCGAATTGTATTCGTAGTATAATTATTTGGTAACTAAGATTTTTTTGTGTTTTGTAACTAATATATCTTTATTTTTGGAAAAGATATCAAATAGAATCATCAAAAAAATATTATTAACCTATGTTTAATGTAATCAAACTCAGTTTCGAATCGTATTTGTTTAATTATTTGGTAAATAATCTCTTTGTTTTGGTAAATAGTCTCTTTTATTTATGGAAAATATACCAATTATCTAAGAAAATCATCTGAAAAAATACTATTAACTTATGTTTAATGTATTAAGACTTAGTTTCAAACTGTATTCTTAATATAATTATTAATTTGATAATTAATGTTTCATTATGCCATATATTTGTCAATAATTACCAAACACGTGATATTTAATTTTTCAAAATTAACTTTTGGTCAATTATTTAATTTAATTTAACAATTTTACGTTTTAGTAATGAATTTTTAACTGTTTAATGAAGGAGAATTTTGGTGACGACACGTGGCACAATTGGCTAAACTTGCTCAAGAACTCTGCTTAATATATACTAGTGTTTATCCAGCACGTTACGTTATGCAGATTGTTCAAAATACATATGAGTTTATAATCATATGACATTTCCGATTGAGTGATATATGAAAGAAATACTATTAATAATATAAATAACAATTGTTTAATTTTTATTGTCAATATGTTTTGTTATTTTAAGTATATTTAGAATAATTTAAAATTTGGAATCATCTAATGTAACTTATTTTTCTTTTTTCATATTATTGATTTATGGTTTTATATATTTCTAAAGTATTGTCATAATTTTTCACAATGATCTCTCTAAATATTTTTACCTATGTCATATCTTTTAAACTATCGCTCCAATATAAAATTTTCTCATAATTTCTCTCCAAAAACTTACCTTTATTTTTTATATTTTTTATGTAGCTTTTGCCTTTTGCAACCTTTCTTTAGAAGTTTGTTTGTAAATTTTTCCTACAATATAGTGTTTACTTTTTTTTTTTAAGTTGCATAGTTTTCACCTTCTTTTTTTTAAAAAAAAACAAAATGGATCGCCTCTCTTTGAAGTTTCATTTCTTGAAAAATTTGTAATAATTATGTCATTTTCCACTATTATCTCGTTTTTTTTCATATTTTTTTATTCTTTACAAAATGTTTCCTCCATATCATTATTTTCAATTTTTCAATATACTTTTCTTCTATTGTTTATCTCTCACCAAAATTTTTATTTTTTTTTCTCATTTTAGAAAACTTTCTCCCTGTCGATCTCTACATTTTGTTTTATCATCATAAAATTAACTGTTTATACCATTATGTCATATAGAAAAAGGTATAATTAATAATTTAATTGATTTTTTATATGCCAACATCAAGCAATAAATAATCAGTTAAATGCCAAAAATACTTATTTTTGTCCTATTGGAATAAGAAATACAAAAAGTTTCAGTAATTAATTGAATAGATTATATCAATTATTCACTTTTTTCTTATGTGTGTGTATCATTTCATTGAATATAAGACTCAAGAGATTCTCATTAATTGTGGGTTTTCTTTTTCTTTCTTTTTTTTTTTTTGTTGGACATCAATCATGGTTTTAGGTTTGGTTATGAGTGCAGTTAGGCATTCTTGCTGAATATTGATTTTAGGCCGGAATGCTATTATGAGGGTACAAAATATAGGCGAATTTCGTCTTATATCTTGAAACAAAAGGAAAAAAAAAATTAGTTTTTAATATTTTTCACTATTTTAAATATAAAACACCAAGATATTAAAAGAATAAATACTATTAAAGCCCGCACAACAAACATTGTGTCACAAAATAAAAAGGCCAAGTGGGCACCATATTAAAACCTACCAAGAAAATATCAATAATGTAAATAGTACCCCTGAAACATTATCAATAATGTAAATAATATCATTTAATAGTGTTTTTCCAAAAAGCACTATTTATTTTAATAATAAGTATTACTTCTATACTTTCATTAGCAATTACCTCGCAAGAGTATATAAAGTTTAGGCCTTAGGGAAAGAAATAAATCACTATTTGAATTTTACTAAACCTTTTGATGATTAGTGACTGCCAAAAAAAAAAAATCCAAGAAAATCCTAAAAATCCAATAAATCTTCGACGATCAAGTTCTAATGGCAGAATGTTCGTTTGTCAACTAATTTTATCTTATATTATTTTTGGTTTCGTTTTTAATTTATTTCTATCGAATAAATAAGTTTTTTGTTTTAATAATTATCCAATTTACATTTTTATTTTAGTCAAATCGTTTTGAGATAAATGGAGCATGTTAAATTTATTTTCTAATTAGTGATGTAAAATGTGGTTACACACTTATATGGATACCCTTGAAACACTATCATTAATGTAAATAATATCATTTAATAGTGTTTTCCCAAAAACACTATTTTATATTAATAATAAGTATTGCTTCTATACTTTCAAAAGCAATTATCTCGCAAGAGTATATAAAGTTTAGGCCTTTGGGGAAGAAATAAATCACTATTTGAATTTTACTAAACCTTTTGATAGTTAGTGGCTGCCAAAAAAAAAAATCCAAAAAAACCCTAAAAATCCAATAAATCTTCGACGATCAAGTTCTAATGGCAGAATGTTCGTTCCCAACTAATTTTACCTTATTATTATTTTTGGTTTGGTTTTTTATTCTATCGAATAACTAAGTTTTTTGTTCTAATGATTATCCAATTTGTATTTTGATTTTAGTCAATCGTTTTGAGATGAATGGAGCATGTTAAATTTATTTTCTAGGTAGTGATGTAAAATATGGTTACACAAAATCTTATATGGATCCTTATTGTTTTAGAAGTCTTGCATGTTCATTTTCTTTTTCTTTTTCTAAATTTTTAATTTACTTATTTTGGTCACATCTCAATCATTTTTTTAAACGTTTCAACCCATTAAATATGGTGTAAATGTATAAGTTTACCGCATTAGTCATAATATTTAAAAAATAATTCCAAGATAATACTTAAATTGTAGTTCACTTTTCAAATCCTAAAAGTAATTTTGAATTCTTAGATTTAGGAAAAAAAGTTACAAATAAGAAAAAGGAGGAAAAAAGTGCCTATGTATTCACTGCCCAATTATTTATCAAGCGCTTAAATTCCGTAATACATAAATCTAACATAAGTGCTTTAATTAGATTAATTCGGTTTTCTTTTTGTTTTTTTCCCTTTTAAGTTGATTTTGATAGTTATATTATTTTTCTGTACAAATAAATCGGTTAAAATTAGTTATTTATAGATTTTACGGATTTATAAATAAAATTTACTGTTAAATGATGGAGTGATGTGAACGCGATATGTGGACTTGATTATCTAAGTTTTTATCATGTGGATTACCATATCTAATTTTGCACCATTTGTACGATTGAAAACTCTTCTTTCAATATATTTAATAAAATTGAAAGAGGAATATATTTTTTTTCCCTTGATGGATAATACTAATAAATAATTTTTGTTGATTACTTTGTGTATAAATTATAAAAGAAAAAATTAATTGATTAACAATAATTATTACGGATGATTACGACATCTCACGGCCTAATAAGGTTAAACTATCATTCGATTTAATCCACACAACGAAAATTATGTGATCCCGTTCCCGTTTAGTGTATGTCACTTTGTGCATTTTCTTTGCTCATAATTGTTTTGGTTGCCTTTTTATTGTAAGTTTATAATTCGGTTGGTCATTTTGTATTTGCATATAATCCACATAATTTTTTGTTTATGTGGTTTTTACACTGATTTATTTTTCAGTTTTTGTATGATTGTAAACGTGCGTGTGACTTTAAAGCCTTTTTTTCTAGTGGAGTTTTAATGTAGTTTTAATTTTTTTTTTTGAATTTGAATAAAGTAAAATTGGTTACTTAGAGATTTTACGGATTACAATTAAAAAATTACCATTAAATGATTGATTGATGTGTTTGCAACATGTGGACTTGGCTATCTAATTTTTTGTCATATGAATTAACCTATGTCATGTGTCCGATTGAAAACTCTCTTTTAATATATTAAATATATATATATATATATATATATATATATATAGATTGTCTGTGTTTGATTTCCTCTAGGATTTGGTAATCATGATACAATGCTTTCTGAAGTAGGACGAGAGATAAATATGAACATTAACTTTTTGCTTTGGTGACTACTATCAACACAAATAAAATTAGGTATACAATTTCTTGCGTGGCAAGATGAGTTGTATAATTTTTTAATAAATGGAATCTTAGTTGTCAAGTGTCACGTATCAAATGGAAATAAAACTTAAGTTTTTTTGTTTATAAAGTAGTAAGAAGTGTAAACAAAATCTATATATATCCTATTAAAAAAATAGTCCAAGTTAAAAAAAAAAAAGATGATGTGTCGCACTCTCATGCATTTTTTTTCCCGCCCACCAAAAACTATGTCGTTTTATAAAAAATGAAAAAAAAAGAAGAAAAAAAACTTCATTGATCAGAATCAAATTATTCACGCAATTAATGTGCCTAATTGATATCAATCCATTTTGAAAGATCAAATGTAAAATCATTACTGCCTATCATTTTGAATTGTGCTATTGAATGATATCTTTGACTTTAACCAAATAAAATATATTAAATACTAGGAATCATGGTATTAATGTGCATTGATCTTGATTGATACTCCATAACCCAAAAAAAAAAAAAAACGCTACATTAAAATTTCATAATCAAAAATTAAAAATGAGTACCCTATTGTCGGAAAAAAAAAAAGACTACCCTATATTATCATTCTTCCTTCGTAACTCACCATATTTTACAAAATACTTCCAAAAACTATCTTATATCTTAGCCCTAATCTTCCGTCTCAAAAACTACTATAAGTATATATACCTCACTTTGGAAGATTATTCACTACGACATCAACCAAATCAATCAATATATATATATATATATTTATTTATATATATATATTTATATATATCCTATTAAAAGAGAAGTTCAAGAGAAGAAAAATGTTGAAATGTCGCGTTATGGTTAAAAGTTTTCCCTCCAAAGCACCTTAAGTCAAAACTACTTCGTATTGCTTAAAGAGAATTTTAACACCGTATACATAAAAACAGATTCATGTTATAAATGTATATAAAAATTAGATTATTCTATTGTGAGATAGGGAAATATTAATTATGTATTGTATTCTAATTCAACATTTTATTTTCAAAAAAAAAAACCCCAGCGCCTATGTTTAAAAAATTATTGAAACTTCACGGGTAAAATTACGAAAAAAAAATCCAAACAAAATATATTTTTACGCCAACTTTTTTTAAAAAAAAAAACTTAAAATTTCACGGATAAAATTATGAGAAAAATTCAAGTAAAATATTCTTTTTATATTTAAGCTCAAAGAAATTAATAATAACTACTTAATTTCTACATCGTCTTTTTTAACCTTATTTTTTACTGTTAATTTATTCTTTGTATAATCCCTTTTTTTCTTTAGATTATATCTCATAATTAACCATTAATTGAGTATGGTATTTTTTTTTCAAAAACTAATAATTATTTTAATAATGAATGTTAATATATTCCGTGCAACGCATGTGAGAGAAGCTAGTTATGTGTGAACTAATATTTTTGTATTTTCTATATATTATAGGGAATTTTCGCAAATTTTCGAAACAAAATTTAGAAAAGTCCAAAAAATTGAAATAAATTGGCCCGTAAATTTGCTAAAAAAATGTTATAAATGTTCTTTATATTGTTTGGCTAGATCTCTACAATGAGATCCATTTTCATATATTCCAAATTTTATGTTATTTGAGTTTTTAATAGATATAATATAGTAGTACTTTATAATTTTGATATGTCAATCTCACATTTTTTAATCAAATTTGTGGCATCATGTTGATGGATATGCTCTTTAATTGAATGTCACGTGTTATAATCGTTATGCACGTTCTAATGTTGTTCTATCTTATGTACAATTATACTCCCTCTGTCCCAATTCAATAGGCTACCTTACTATTTAAGAGTGTCCCACTAAATAGGCTGGTTTCCTTTTTAAGATGTGCTTTTTCTAATGAAATTCTAAATGTACCCTTAATTTAATTAATCACCTACCCATCATTAATGTTTTTATAAGAATATTTTAAGAAGATAAAGGTAAAAATGGTTAGTTAAGTTAGTTTTATTAATCTGTATGAAAGACACTACAAGCCTATTGAATTGAGACGGAGGGAGTATGATATATAAGACACACTGTTAATGTATTTGCGGTATAATTTTGAAGTAGCTATACTTCTTTTTTTTTTTATAGATTATATTTAGTTGTTATAACATCCGAAGTATAAATTTTAGTGGACATATGCTAATGTTGACATATTCACACTAAAATAATTTTTAAGTATCGACAATATAGTGTTAAGTTTTTTCTAATGTGATCGTCAAACGATAGAATTTGCTTATTGGACGACCCAAAGACAAAATTGACCGAAGTTTAATATGTCGGGATACAATTTGGGTATCTGGGAATACACGAGGGACTAAATTGAGTAAATTGTCAAACTTTTCATACGGATTACAGAGGAGCACGAAACCGAATTTATATAAAAGAGTCCGGGTACAAATGAGTCGGGTGGGTCGTAAATACTTTGGGGTTTTATAATCGGGGGGAAGGGTTTTTCGCCGCTTTTCAGTAAAGAAGAAGAAGAAGAAGAAGAAGAGCAGGCAGTTAGTTCGTCCTTGTTCCAGTTTCGAATCTCGTTGAGCGCAAGGACCCATCCATCCAGGCCAACAACAATGGCAACCTTCGTGTATCCTCCGGAAAGTACACCGGCCAACCACCCGGCCGGCAGCAAACCCGCCGCGGACAAACCGGAGAAAGTCGATTACTTGAACTTACCTTGCCCAATTGCTTATGAAGAAATCCACCGTGAATACATGAGTTAATACTCTCTTACTTTTTTGTTTTCCTGTTGATTTATCCGAATTGTAATTTTCTGTTCTGCTGTTATAATGCCGTGACAAAGACTTGATTTTTTTTTCTTTCTTTCTGGATTATATGGTTTGATTTTTTTTCAATTGGATTTTATTTGTGATTTTTAAGGGGCCGATGTAGAAGACCTGTGTTGTATTGCAATCTAGCCAATATTACATCCTTCTTATCATGTGTTTTTAAGGAATTTGTTGTCCAATTGAGTCTAGTTGTAATCTTTTAGCTGAAGTTGCTGACAATGCGCTGCAATTTGACATTTATTTGTGTTCATGAATTGCTTGCTATTCCTGAAGCACTTTGATGTCTGAAGTAGTATCCATGTTAGTGAAAGCATGCCCACTTGTTGATGGTTTTAGCAAGCAATAGCTAAAGATCAATTTTGTTACAGAGTTGCATTTGGTTTTTCAGAAAAGGAAAATTGTTCCTACATATTGAACTTACTTACCGGTTTCTTAGGTGTTTTGTGTGAGGTGTAATTTTATTGCGTACCAAAACTGATTGTTTGCATGGTGTTGAGGTTAGCTTTATGTTCAATGTCAATGGCCAGTTGGAAAATATTTATTGCTTATGTAATGATTCCATTTTTTTTTTCTGTTGACAGCGGCTTTGAAGCCCGAAGTCTTCGAGGGGTTTCGGTTAGATTTTTCTAAAGTACTCAATCCGAAGTTTGTACTAAGTCACAGGTAGTTTTAGAATTCTTCCTCAGAAATCCGTATTTTGTTTTATGACTATTGCATAATAGTATCAACTGAGTTGTTGCCTTCTGCTATGTCTCAGCATGTTCATGGGGCCTGTAGAGATACCTTCTCAGTCCCCGGAGACTATAAAAATTCCTACATCTCATTATGAGTTTGGTGCCAACTTCTTAGACCCTAAGGTGCGTAACTGTCAAATATTCATTTTATTTCCCTTTTGAGAACTGATGGAGTAGGCCTAATTTTTGCTAATTAATCTTTTGCAGCTAATGCTTATAGGGAGAATTATGACCGATGGTAGATTATCTGCCAGGCTTAAGGGTGATCTTACTGATAATCTCGCCTTGAAAGCTTCAGCACAAGTAAATTATAATAATATTTGTAGCTTTTGAGGTCTTTAACTTCTTGTAATATATTTTTGTCTAACTTTTGTATTCATTTACTTGTTTTACACTCTTTGTTCCCAGCTTACAAATGAGCCACACATGAGCAATGTCATAGCCAATCTTGATTACAAGGTAAGCATTTGTCTTGAATTTTCTTGTAATAGACTTCATTTGTGCCATATTTTCATCTTCACGTAAATTTTGTTTGCAAAAGGTCATATTACTGGGTTATTGACAGGCTTGGCTAATTCAGACATTTGTGCCATAAGTTAAATTTTGTAGTAACACAAATAGGTTGTTTTATGTGCCTAAGGAAAAGAGTTAAATGTTGATTTTTCTTGCCAACTTGATTTTATGCGCAGGGTAAAGACTACAGGAGTCAAATTCAAATGGGAAGTGGTGCCTTGATTGGTGCCAGCTACATTCAGGTAAAAGATCTCATTTTCATTGCAATGTATACTCTCAGTTGGCAGTTAGGGTTTAATTCTATTATATTTATGAAACTGTAATATCTTGGGAAGCTAAGGTGGATGGTAGATATATGTTGTTCAGAAGGAACTTCCACTTCATCTGCTGTTGTTTGGTTCTGATGTGTACTAGTCTCTAATTTCTGGAAGCCAGAAACAACAGTGTGTTAATCTCTGAGAGGAAGCTCTCTTTCCTTCTCTGTTCATTGCATGGGCAACGTGTGGGTTGTTTGAGTTGCGTAAGATCCTTTTATGGAGAATTGGTGTATTTGAAAGTTAGGTCTGAGATGCATCTTTGTGGATTGCTTTTGTCTATATGAGTACTTACTCACTGATGTAAATGGATTTGGGATAATGTCAGAAGCGAGGATCTTAGATCGACACTATCTTCCTTTTTCAGTATTTTGGCGTTAATAGGTTTAGTAATTGCCTTCATCTTTTGTCACTCGTTATTGTTTAACTGTGCAACATGGAAATCCTATTTCCAGGAGTGGTTGTCCTTTTTGTTCGTGTTTTCTGATTGGAAATTTTCTTCTTCTGTCTTTGGAGATGTAGCGCATGCTTTCAGCCCATTTTATTTGGCTCTTCATTGTTGATTAAGAGAACCTTTTTATATGCAGAGTGTAACCCCGAATCTATCTTTGGGGGGTGAAATCTTTTGGGCTGGTCAGCAAAGGAAGTCAGGCGTTGGTTATGCTGCCCGCTACAACACCGATAAGATGGTTAGACCTCCATAAACTATTTTTCCCTTTCTCTCTCCTTATATCTGCTCTATCCTTTACTTTTGATGGTAGCATTAGTAGAAATATCAGCATGTTGGGAGACCTATCCTTTAGTTTTAAAAAGGAATAGAGAAAATCTGGCTTAAGTATAGCACTGTAAAGAAACTTTTGAGATTTTCTTAAGGCAGATAAATGTTTCTCTTGAAGAATAGATTTCTTTACTTTCTCCCAGCTTCCACCTCTAACAAAAGATTAGAAAAAACCATAAAGTGGTAGCTGGTCAGGCATATTACAAGTTTAATCTAAAAGACAACCATCATGTGTTCTCTGAAATTCTAGTCTGCATGTTACCTGGGCTTGTAGTTTGTACATGTATGTACTCCCTCCGTCCCAAAATTATTGTCCAGTTTGAGATTTCACTTTTAGTACAATTTGAACTAAAAATGAAAACCCAAACTGGACAATAATTTTGGGACGGAGGGAGTAATTTATACTTCTTCGTGGATATTTGGGCTCAAGTTATGATTTTTATTGTGATTATAATTACAATTGTTGATTTTTTTGTTAAGGAGGCACCATTAATTTAGCCGCCGAAGCCCTCTCCTTTTGAATATGTTCTTATCTTCTTGATCTCATGCATGAATTGCTTTGTAGATGCTGTTATTGCTTGGTCGATCCTGTTATTGCTTGGTTGATCCTGTTACTGTTGTTGACCTTGGTTCGGACAATTGCTTTGCACTTTTACTGAATGTTTCCATTGTGTGTGTATAGGTTGCCACTGGACAAGTTGCTAGCACTGGAATGGTCATGTTGGGTTATGTTCAGAAACTCACGGATAAGGTTGCTCTCCTGTCAGTTTCATTCTTTTTTGTCTTTCTTTACTTGTTTGCTCTTCTAAGATTCTCTTTTATATCATGTAGATTTCTCTAGCTGCCGATTTTATGTACAATCATATGTCGAGAGATGTCACTTCGAGCTTTGGTTATGACTACATCCTTCGCCAGGTAATTTACACCATTCTTTGGAACAATTTGCTGTTGTTTGGTATTTAAGGTCCTCTTGCGGAAGTACGCTGCTAGTTCAAACCTCATTTAGTTGCAGGCTGGCAAGTTAATTTTGTCGCACCATTAGTATTGTTTTTGTTATCCACGTACAAACCAAATAGTTTGGGGAATTTATTTATGCGACGTACATGGCTGTAGAAAAGAAATTCTGCATGTGGCAGATGTGTAATACTTTACTTGTTTCCATGTTTCCTTGTTTGTTCAAACTAAACTCCGACCATGCTTTAGTGGTGGGATCTTTTTGTCCATGGTACATCTAGAGTGAACTGGAAATAATTGTGTGATCTCTTTTCGGCTAGAGGATAATCTGTAATTTCAGTTTCTCACTGATTTGAATTTCTCTGGGTGAGCCCATGTTTTCTCTTCTTAAATATTGTTTTCATCCTCATTCTGATTCTCAATCAATTGGCAGTGTCGCCTTCGAGGGAAGATTGATTCAAATGGCTGTGTATCTGCTTACCTAGAGGAGCGACTAAATTTGGGTCTCAATTTCATTCTTTCAGCGGAGGTAAGATTCAATATATCGGCTTATTATGTTCTTTAGACTTTAGCTATTTCTCTTCCGATCGCATAATGCCTTTGACTCTATGATAGCCGTTTGCGGACTCTCAATACCTGGTTTTGATTAAATAGCTGGGCGAGGAGTGGTTTGGAACTAATTAAAGTGTGAACTGATAGCTGTCTCTCTACGTGTGTATTTGCTTGTAACCAACTTGTCGTAGACAAGGGTTAGCAAATTTATTATTATCTTATTAAGACACGGTGGTTTATGTTCTCGACAAGTATGCTAAATATCCCAATCGCCTCTTCATCCTTTGTTTTGTCTAATAGTTTCGAAAATGTGGCTTGCAGATTGACCATAGGAAGAAGGACTACAAGTTTGGGTTCGGCATGGTAGTTGGAGAATAGATAGGTTCCGGCATTACAAAGTTAAAAAGGTCTAGCTTTGGGTAATAGGGGGAATTCTACGGGTGATTCTTTCGCCCCTTTTGCTTATAAAAATGATTCCGAGAATCAGTTTTGTGATTCTGCTCAGAGTCGATTGGTGGACAAGCAGGAATCGCTCATCAAACGAATCTTACCGTATCACTATTATTATTTATTAGCTGATTTTGCAGTTCCGGATTATTCATTTCTTGTTTGCCGTCAAAGAGTTGTACAACGTCGCAAAAAGAGTGTAGTTTTTTTGCGTATTTATTGAGCTCGTGAGACATGAATGTTTGATTTTTTTTTTTTATTATTTTTTTTCCCTTGGTTCTCTCATTGTGTAACTTTTCCATAGTCTAAGCCAGTCGGCTGGAATGTCGAGTTCCTTCTTCGACACAGGCGCGTGGTAATAGTTCAGAATAATTGCAGTGCTTTGGTTGTTAATTAGCAAAAATTGTAAAAGGAAACTTTTTTTTTTTTCCCTTCGGAATTGGAAAGCCTCTCATCCAATATTAAAAAAAGAAAATATTTCTTGTCTTACCTGCCAAAGTGATGATATGATAATGACAAGGAGCCATGAATCTGAAATGACAGATTCCTGGTTCATTAAAAAAATATAACAAAAACAAAATAGATATTTATCCTGATTTCTAACGAGATAGTGACATGGAAGCCATGGTGTGACAGATTATTAGGATCCGATTAAATCCTATATTGTGAAGGTAAAAAAAAAAAAATAATTGGACAAATTTGTTCTGTAATTTGTTCAATTTACGTAGGTTCGATTCACCGAATGCATCTTGAGCTAAAAACAGAGGGAGCAAGTGTTTGGATATGTGTTACAAGTGCCCTCTGACTCATCATTCACCTTTCCTATATATCTATTAAAAAAAAAAGCCAGAATATATTCATTAAAATAATGGGGGTCCACCGACCATGCCTAAATTTCTGGTCACCTTATCTACAGTTTGCTTCCCCCAACTTTTGTCTTCAGTCATCACTATCACCCAGATTCAATGTTTCTAAATCAAATTACTGCCCATCAAAATTACTGCAAGTAGGAAATATCACAAATTGTGTAATTTTATGTTAAAAAAGACATTTTTTTTCCCCCATAATGAATGAAGCTGTTATAGTAGTCTGGCATTCAGTTATGGAGATCCACATGATATGTCAAACTTTTGTAGGACTCAAGGGTCATGATCTTCTCGTGTGATTCAGTGGTGAAATGAAAGCGAGTGTGCACTGTCCAAAAACTCTGTGTGTGTGTGTGTGTGTGTGGACGAATAAAGTAAGGATAGAAAAAAGAGGACAGATGTAATAAAATACTAGATATTAATTTTAAACAAGTTGATGGATTGAACTTTTTTTTGGTCAGTTATAGTATACTAATACACTGACTAATTGATTTTTGTAATCTGACACTTTCTTTTTTTACTTCTCTGCTTGAGATACTTTCTTACAAGGGGAAGGCTATATTCCATTGTAGACTTCAGCTTTAGTCTTTTAGCCGGCAGGGGTGAACTTGAACTTCTTCAAATAGTTTCTCTGGTGAACATCTTTCTGTTTCTTGGTAATTTTTTTTCTCATCATTCTTTCTGGGTTTTCCCCCCCCCTTGTTGAAGAAGTTATTTTTTTGGTTTTATTCTTTTATTCTGTTCAAAGATCCAGGTGGGCTTTGATTAGCTTCATTTCTGAGATTATATGGTTAAAGCATCAGTTTTTATGGTTTTCTTTAACATGGATTTTGTGTATTTGATTAAGATGCTGATTCAAGTTATGGTTGGGATGTTAACTAATTGTGAAGAATGTTGTTATATCTTGAACTTGTGTGGTTGGACTTTGGTTGAAGTTTTTCCAGATATCTTCTGAAAGTACCCACTTTCTTCATTTTCTGCCATAGCTTACTAGCTTCATCTATTTGACTTTGGACGAAGCTGGTTGGTTAACTAATTTTCCCTGGATGTAGTGATAGCAAAAGATAACTCTTGAGTTCATTGACTTCCTTTCTGATGTGGTAATCTCTCGAGAAATCATGCAAGCATCAATCATTTTGATTTTTTACATTGTTCCAGTGGTTTTGTCTATATAATGTAATGTGACATTAGCACTCAGTCTGGTTTCTTGGAATGCCTTTTGTGAATACCAGAAAAACTAGAGATTTGTATCGTTAGATGTCGGTTGTGCTGCCATAACTAGGTCAAAAACTAGCTATGTGGTTCAGTTTACAGTTCAGTGATTTCCGATTCTTTTTGCCTTGTTTCATCTTCATCTTGCAAAGCTGAACTGGACATATTCATGTGTTTAAGTCTGGGAAAATCTTCTTTCTACATAGTACTGTCACACTGTTGCCATGGTAGTAATTTGTTATTGTCCATTTTCTAGTTAGCTCTTGAAGCATAAATCATGATCTTGATTTCCTTCTCCATTGTCCTGACAATCTGTTCTGATAGGCAAAATGCAAGGAGGAATTCGAGCTATTTTTTCGCATGGCAGTGTCCTTAAGAATGCCATTCTGCAACATGTTCGTGTGGTCAACCCAGTTATGCGCCCTCTTTTGCTTGCGAGGTATGAGTCAACATCAGCAGCTCAAATGGAAGAGCATGGCTTTGAAAGTACCACAATATCTGACATTTTGAAGGGCAAGGGTAAAAGTGCAGATGGCTCTTGGCTTTGGTGTACTACTGAGGATACAGTTTATGATGCAGTCAAATCTGTGAGTATCTTTGTTCTCTAGGCCCGCTGCTGCTGCAATTTTAGCATTAGTTGTAAAAATTCATCCTGCTTACTGTTCAGAATGAGCACTGAACAAAACTATGCGCTCGTTCGGTACATGCATTCGATAATGTTGCCATGAGTTATTTAGTATTACGAGATGACATATGTTTCCATCAATTTACGTACAGATGACAAACCACAATGTTGGAGCCTTGGTGGTTGTGAAACCTGGAGAGCAAAAGGCAATTGCTGGTATCATTACCGAAAGAGGTACATAACTGTCAGAAGCAGTTTTTACACTACATCATTAGTTGCTTTTGGTTTTGTTAGTCTACTAAATTTAGCAGCTTTTTACGCTACAAAAAGTGTTTGTGCCGTGACAATCAAAAGCTTGCTGTATTGTAATTGCCCTTTCAGCCTCCATTTCCCCTTCTACTACACTTCCATAATATTGACAAGCGACGCACTGAAATAACTTCTCTCAACGCTTTCAAACTTAGGACCATTCTGTTTTCGATACTTTGTCGAATCATCCTTGTTAAATCTCTGCCTTTTTAGTGGTCTTAGGGGTCAGCAACTGCTGATCCGTTGTTGTATCTGCTTGTTATCTTAAGATATGTGCTCACCAGTCGTAACTTGTTCGCTCAAATTTGTCTGCGGTTGAATAAATAATGTCGTGTTTGTTATCTGGCCAGATTATCTTAGGAAAATCATAGTGCAAGGAAGATCATCTAAATCAACAAAAGTTGGGGATATCATGACCGAAGAGGTATGTGTTGCTATTTGAGAAAGTCAAACGAAGCCTTGGTAGTGTTGTTCAGCACATCATCACACATCTCACCACATATCTTTACACTCCCACTGCTCCTTGTTTCAGAACAAGCTTATTACGGTCACACCTGACACCAAAGTTTTGAAGGCAATGCAACTGATGACAGGTATATACTTTCGGCCTCTACCTGTCAATTATCATTTGTGTTTGAGAATCATTTTACCTGATTGAATAGTGACGATGGATTATGGATATGTGGTTATGCGGTAGATAACCGTATCAGGCACATTCCTGTGGTCGATGACAAAGGAATGATAGGAATGGTGTCCATTGGAGATGTGGTTCGTGCAGTTGTGAGTGAGCACCGCGACGAGTTAAACCGTCTGAATGCATTTATTCAAGGTGGATACTAGATTAGAGATGACGACGATAAGCAAACAAGACTCTTGTAAATATCCCTCCAGGTTACAGCCTATACTACCTGTGTAGGTAATAATGGCTTGACCTCAAAGAGGCAACTTGGACCTTCTGTTGGTGTTTGTCACCATTGCATTTGCTTACTCATGAATAACGTGTTTGATATTTGGCAAACCTGTGGGTTTTGGGCCACAGGGATTTCAGCCAAGATACAAGACTCGTGAAAGCTTTGCTTTACATGAAATTGCAAAGAAATTTGACTGTTGTTCTTTACGTATTTTGGTTATTTATTTTAGAAATTCCAAAAAAGAGAGAAAAGGGAAACGAAGTTACGCAGAATAACAAAAGAGATTACACTTGTCATTCCTCGAGTTAAAACATTATAGTTGGCTAAGAATTTTCATCGACAGAATCAGCACCAATCTATTTGATTACTGCGTTAATCATATCCTTCAAATTCCAGCAGCCGACTAACTCAAGGTCCATAAGATCCAGGTTCGACAATCGTTTGATGGCTGGTTCTGGAACAATACACTTTTTGTACCCCAAACTGGACAGGGTAAGAACCCTCTTCTCCATTTTTTGGTACTATACGAAGATCACCACCAAGGCCAACTTCTCCTATGAATGCGACCCCCCTTGGGAATGGGACGTTCAAAGACGCTGCTGCTAAGGCGACGTCTCCAGCCGTGTCAAATAACTTAGCACCATTCGCGACGTTTATATAAATGCCATTAAGCCGTAGGTTTAGGTCCGCTTGTTTGTTGAGAACTGCGATTATCATGTCTGCTTTGTTGGGTAGAACACCATTCACTTGCTTTGTAGTCGAACCTGTCATGATGCATAGTGCCTGAACTTCAATGAGAAAAGCCCGCGAGCCACCCATAACCACGGATATGGCTGAGCCTGCTAGAAACTCCGAACCTGAGTATGCTTCGCTAAGAAATACTTTCACTGGGATTCAAAACAGGTTGAAGCCGAGTTGCGACATTTCAAACACTCCAATCTCATCCGTGGATCCGAACCGATTCTTCACAGATCGAAGCACTCTGTGCGAATATAACTTGTCGCCTTCAATGTATAGCACAACATCAACGGCGTGCTCCAACTCGCGAGGTCCAGCCAGTATTCCTTCTTTAGTCACCTGCCCAGCCAAAAGAATTGGGATATTTGTCTTCTTAGCAAAACGCTGCAAAGCAGCTGTGCATTCTTTTACTTGGGCGGGGCCTCGTGATTGTCCAGCGACGCCCCGCATATAAACTGTCTGGATTGACTCAATAACCGAAGCATGAGGGGAAAGACATTGAACCTTTTCCAACATGTCATTAACCTCGGTACTCGAATACAAGGAAAGATCAGCAGTCTGAAGAATATTCATACGATAAGCCCTGTTTCTGATTTGTTCAATGCTCTCTTCACCGGAGACATATACAACTGGAGCTGGACCTTCCTTGTGGTTCTCCCCGTCAGCAATTATTGATGCCACCTGTAACAAGAATGTGCTCTTTCCGGCGCCGGGATCACCACCAACTAAGACTAAAGAACCTGGCACGATACCACCGGCACCGACAACCCTTTCAACTTCAGCTCCAAATAGTCCGGGGAGGGGAATTCGCCGATTCTCCTGGTTGATTGGCATGTTCGTGTCGGACAACTTCACAAGACCAGATTTGTCATCAGAATTCTGATCCAGCCATGTCCATGCTTTATTGTAGGAAACCTTCTTAGTTCCTCTCATTTTACCTCGACCACCTGTTTTTCCTGCACAATCTTGCTTCCTGGTATCCACTTTTTCATCATCATCATCTAATTTCCTCATTTCTTCCATCCCAACAATTACTCCCATCTTTGATCTCCCTGGAAGATGGAGGTGGCTTTTCGGACTCTAAATCGGTTTTTCCACGGGTCAGAGCATTGAGGTGGAAATCATCAGGGGAACGTTGAGAGCATCTCAGGACAATGGAGGAGTGAATTTGGCGGGAGAAAATGAAGGGTTTTATGGGAATTTTGAAGAGAGAAAACGTCTGGCATACATAATGAAGTCGGATTGGCTGAATACCGCGGGTTTCCGATCAACCGGATTCTGCTGCAACTTGCTTGAGTCGGAGCAGTAAGGCAAAAATAGAAATGGAAGGTTTTTCTGAAATGTTTCGTGTTTTTAACAGTACTACAACTCCTGAAAGGATTACAGAAGTATATATTCAGGCTCTCAACTTCTCTTCTTCTCATTCTTCCATTCATTTATTTATCCCCATACTTTGATCGCCGAGCCATATAATTCTCTTTTAGCTGTCTCAATTTAATCCACATTTTCTTATGTTTCCCAATTTGATCTTTGAAATTCATCCAGTTTACTCCCTCTATACTTACTCCCTCCATTTCAATTTTTAAATCAGAGTTTCCGATGGTGGCAAAGTTCTCCTAGCGCCAGTGTTTATTGAAAAGATTATACAAAGGGGTCGCCTTTTGGCCCAAAGCCATCCTAGGAAATTTAAGGTAGAAAACATAGGACCCCAATACACTGGTTAATAGATACATTGGGCATAAAAACACCGACAAAAGTATTTAGCATAAAAGATACATTGACCTTTCAAAGAGAGATTGTACATCCATCCATTGAAAGTACCAAAGTAAGAATGGTGAGAGGTGCACATTTTCTTGGATTATTTTGTTCCTTTGCCCCTAGTACTTCCAAGATTAAGAGTATGAAGAGCACATAATATAGACTGGACCATGGCAAAGATAATGAACTCATGGCATTTCTATTCATTATGTGTCATGTTATAACGATGTCAAGTGCGTGCTTATCAGGGCAACATGGAGCAAAATATGCAATTCTATGTGCATATATCATGTAAAGTGAATGCTCATTAAAATAACCGAGGAGGAAACATGCATAGTCACATAATTATCCCCTTTTTCAAAGAAAGTCATCTAAGAAAATGACCAATTCACTTATAAAGGTTAAGAACGCTTATCTCGTTCGGTGCGTAGGAAAGTGACCTAGCAATGACCTTAAAAGGCCTCCAAGAATTGTTGCAATCTTCGAAGTTTGCCCCATTCCTCAATAGGGACCTGTTTGTTTTGCAAAGTTTTGAATTTCTGCAACTTTTGGTCGCTTCCGTCCAAAAAGAAATCCCTGGCTGCCATTTTGCCCCAGCACCGTCGCTAAAGACGCAAGATCATCAAGAAGGGTTGTTGGCTGCTCCTAGCGACGCATCAACGATTGCGCATCTTTGAATCGGGGACAAAAATGCTCTAAGAGTAGGAGCTCGCCCCGACAAAGGAGGAACGAACTAATGGTGGTCGCCTGCTGCCCGAATCCACATGGCGGACGCCAATCGTCTCAAGCTTCCTCGCCGAAAAATGAGGTCCGCCACTGGCTTTGGGCTTGCACCAGATCGCATCAAGATCGCCTCCAGCGTATGAACAATGGGATCGCCAAGCCAACAGACCCTGGGTTGGAGCACCAAATGGTGAACGCAAACTGCCAATGCCAAAGTGATTGCCGATGAAGATGGGACACGTTTAGCCCCAACACAAATGGTGAACGCCAATCACACAAACCCCATCGGAGGCATTGCAAAGCGTGTTGCTGCTTTTACGACTCGTTCGCAGTCGACGTGGCTGATGAAGGAAATGCCCGGGGTCGCCTTGAAAGCGGAGATAACTGTTGCTGAAGGAAGCTCAAGGTCGCCAGAGACTGCTGCTCCTCCAATCGATCGCCAGCCGGCACGTGATAACTCGCTCGCGGTCGACGTCGCTGATGAAGGAAATGGATGCGGTCGCTTTGAAAGCGGAGACCGCCGTTGCTGAAGGAAGCTCAAGTTCGCCGGGGGTTGCTATTCTAATCAATCACCAGTCGGCACGTTGCTGATGCTATCGCCAAAGTGGCTGCCGGTAAAGACGGGACGCGTCTAGTCCCAACACAAATGGTGAAACGCCAATGCAAACCATCATTAGAGGCATCGCCAAGCGCCTTGCTTAATGATTAAAGCCATTGCCAATCGGTAGCCATTGAATGGGTGTTCTCCACTTGCTGACCCCATCGATTTCTTGACAACTAATGTTGTTAAACTCGGCTCGGACAGGCCGGTTAAACTACGAACTGGACCACATACCGAGCCGAGTGACCTGTAAAACTCCTTTTTTATGATTAGGTCAAAACCGGTCAAAATCCCGAGTGAACCGGAAATCGGGTCGACCCGAAAAATTTATATTTTTTCCACTTTTGGGCCAACTTTTTATCTTTTCTCCCCTCGTTTTCTGTTTCTTTCTCCCTCTTTCTTGGTCCAAATATTTTTGTTCTTAAATGGCCCAACAACTTTTGATCATGAATTAATTTTTCATTTTAGTCCCAAATTTTTTAGTTCAACTTATTAAACAACCATATTTAAATATAAATCTTTTTAAATATTCTTCTCAAATATGAACTCCTATTATTTTACAAAAAATTTAAACTATACCTTGAATATGATGAAATTAAATTATATATATACATTTCATTAATAATAAAAATTGATTACCTTGTATAACTTTATAAATTTTAATCATAAATAATTAATTTATGTTCATTGTTAAATTAATAATACTTATTTTAGACTGTAATTGCAAGCTCTAAAGTACTAATGTTGACTATTACCACAGAAAAGATTCATAAATATTAAGTCTTTTTAATTATTAATATATTTTTTAATTATATATTGTTTATTACATCGCAAGCCCTACCCTTTCCGAGTCAGTGTCCGAGTCGAGTCTAACAACATTGTTGACAACAAACTGGAACGCAGCACTCGGTGCGACCAAGTCTGGTGTTTTGCTTGGTTGCAGCCGTTTGCTTGGACGCTCTGGGATCGGGGGGATGCACTACTGTAGAATTAGCGAGCGCGATTGCGCTACCCTAAGGTTAGAGAGCACCATTGCGCGACCCTAGAATTAGCGAGCAGCGTAGCACTACCGATTTCTTGTCAATACACTCGAACGCAGCACTCGGTGCGACCGCGCCTGGTGTTTTGCTTGTTCGCATCCATTTGCTTGGACACTCTGGGATCGGGGGAAGGCTACCCCAACCTACTCAGGCCCCTGTCTCGTAGACACCATCAAAATCCAGGAACACCAACTTAGTAAAAGAGAAAGATAAGTGAGGAAGGGATGCGTTTCTTTATTGTGTCCCCACAGTTGGCGCCAACTGTTAGTGCATTCCTTGGTCAATCCACGGGACAATGCCTATAATTCCTAAAATGTCCTGTAACACAGAGTTAGCACTCCGATACCAAAGTTAGAACTCTTACAGAGAAAGAGAAAGCATTAAATGCTATCTAGAAAGTGAATAATGTATGAAATAAATGAGTGAGGGACTCCCTTCTATATAGTACCAAGAAGGAATATAAGAATATTACTTAAGCACATAGGTGCACATGGATCTAAATGGATATTCAGTGATATTTAGGCTTTTAAGGTTACGGCCCAAAAGGCAATGGGTTACTTGTTGCACCATCATGCATTATGTTAGCTACCGGCAAGGTAGTGACAGGCAAAGGGCGGAATCTGGCGAACCGGCGGAGGGAAGAGACGGGACAAGCCCTGAATTGGGGAAACCCACACAATTATGAAAATACTAATTTCAATATCAATCTTTCGTTAATAGTTTTACAGACCCACAAGACTATATATAGTCCCATCAATTCCTAAAATTACAAACAAGTCCTTATACTATGAAATCGGGACAATTTTAGCCCTGGATCGTGACACATTAACTAGTCTAGATTTATCACTCATTTAGATCCTTACAATCCCACAAATTTATATCTCTAAAATTTCTCAAATTTCATTCCCATAATTAAATTCAAAACTTAACATATGAATGCAAATAAAATATATCTTCCAAATGTGAATCAAAATTCAACCAGAGTAAACCAATTGCATCAACCGCAAAAAGATAAATCCAAATCGATGACAAAACTAAAGATGGCTAGAACTAGAAGAGATAATACGATCATCACAAATTTTTCTCATTGAAACGACGTTGTGACACTAGTGTTAACTTATTGTCTTGATACTGAAAATAGAACAAACTCTGGTATTCCAAATAAATTTTACCAAATAAAACTATTTAATGCAGAAGATTTTTGATATAAAAGATTCAAAAACTTGATTTTCTTCATACTACATTATAATTGTATAATAACTTTTATGATTTGGTAGTCCTTCCATGTGATTGTCACATGCTCTTATTACCTCATGCAATACTCATTTTTTTTCTTTCATTTACTTATGGTAAAACAAGGAATCAAATGAATCATTAATAATCTTTCTACTCTTTTTAATATTTCCACAAAGCTTTTTACCACTTTATTAGCACAAGAAAATAAAGAGTCTATATTCATGAATACATAAGATCGTAATTAAATGGATGTTATTACATTTATAATCACTTTAGACAATATAATGATTCGAGAATTAATGTGGTGCTACAACCTGGTCATTATTTTTGGTGAGATTTTGTAATTCTTTACTTGCGCCCTAAGTGTTGACTTTTTTTCGTTCTTATTTTTTCTTTTATGTTTTTATTCTTTTTAAGATTACGAAAAGTCATTACCAATCAAGTGAATTTTAACAGTCAAAAACAGTTTCAATAAGACTCTAATCTCTTTGAATTCTTTATTGTTCTTCCTGTTTCTTTTCTCTTTGAATTCAGTTAATGTACTCATTAGAGTTTTAGGTACATAACTGAAAAGAATACCAAAAGTTTTTGCAATTAGTTTTTAAGGAAAATTTTTCTTATCACAATATTCATTCTCCCAATACAATATATAGAGTAAATAATGAAGGCACCTTGTGCATTTGTCACCCCTCTCAATTTTTTTCCACGTCAAGTTCAATTTCTCTCCTCCGTAGCCTCACCATCTCACCATCTCAAGTTGTTGGAAGTAAGTATCTAATTATTATTCTCATTCTTCTACCTCTATCTTCTCCATTTCCCTAGCCATAGAATAATTTTTTCCCCCACCTCTTTGCTTCTTGGTGCAAATGACAAGCTACACTATTTTTTTCCTTGTTTTTTTTTTGTAAATTCAATTTTGAATGTATTTTCTAAATTTGTGATAGCTTGGGGGTGACAATTTTGTTGTGCTTGTTGTGCTTGATTGTCATTAATGGATTACTACATAACTCGTGATATTTTAGTTCTTTTTTTTGTTTGATTAAGTTATTATGCATATTGTTTAAGTTATTACACACTGGTGATTTACAAATTATGTGACAACTACGTTTTATTATAATATTTGAATTATTCATGATGAAATACTTAATTAATGATAGTAATCTTAATTGGTGAGAAAGATTGAGTTTTTAACCTATGATGTTCGCGCGTTCAAACCCCCAAGTGCATAATAATTCCAAAACTTAGAACCAACAGAAGAAGCATTTGAAATCAATTAATCAAAACCAACAAAAATTTAAAATTTTGAATCAAAGGGGGATGGAGTATTTCGAAAAAAAGTACAGTGTATCTGATTAGTAACTCTGGAGAATGCTAGTTAGTCAACTTCGCCTTTAAAATGTTTTCGAAGAATGCTTTTGTTGTTTGAATTAATATTTTTATATTTCACAATTACTTTGGAAATTATATATATTATTATAAAGAATGAGTTTACTTTTTTCGAATTAGGGTATATTATTTTAACTTTCATAATTACAAAAATCCAATAAGAATAGGCAAATCTTTAATATATATTAAAGGAGAGTTTTCAATCAGACACATGGCGCAAAACTAGATAGGGTAATCCACGTGGCAAAAAATTAGATAGTCAAGTCCACATGTCACAACCATATCACTCCATCATTTAATGGTAATTTTTATTTGTAAATTTGTAAATCTATAAAATACCAATTTTACCGGTTTAATTTTTATGTCATATTAAAGGAAATATATAGAGTTGTTAACGTATGGCATAACTTTAATACCTGTGTTCTTTTTTGTACACTAATGACTCATACCCGAATACACTAATCCTCATTCTACTAGGCTGCATAATAATTATAAAAAAAAATTGTACAAAAAAACATAATAATAATAAAAAATTGTGAAATTAAGCAAGCACCTCAAAGAAACCCTATGTTAATATTAACTATTGACATCTACGAATATACATTGAGAAAATTTTTTAGACGATGAGCTTCAAGAACAAAAATTAAACAATGAAAAGGGTAGTATAAATATTTAATCATATGTTTAAAGCTTAAAGTAGTTAGCATACAGAAATGATGCTTTCAAGAAAGGTCATCAAAATGTGGTTATTCAAGATAATATTTTCTCAAGAAATGATGCTTTAAAGAGATCAGTCATTGCGTTTAGAAAAAAAAGGGAAGACTATGCAAACAAGAAAAAGAAAAATGAAGTAAACACTATATTACAGGAAATGCATATGAAAAATCTTTTAGAGAAAAAATTTAGAGACACAGGTAAAACATATATAATGATGAGAAAATTTTCTATTAGAGGAGAGTTTAAAACATATGACACGAGTAAAAATATTTAGAGAGATCATTACGAAAAATTAAGAGAATACTTTTAAAAAATTTATAAAGCTATAAATCAACAAAATGAAAAAGATGGTTGACAATAAGTTACATTAGATGATTTCGAATATTGAAGTTTATTCCAAATATACTTAAAATAAGAAAATAACACATTGACATTAAAAACTATACAATTGGAATTTTTATCATTAATATTATATTTTTTATAAATATCAATCTGTCGAAAATGTCATATAATCGTTAAATCAATAAACTCATATATATATCTTTACCAACCCGCACAATGTGCTGGATAAACACTAGTTTTATTAAAAGTAAAATAACAATATGAAAATAACGTACATTGAAAATATGTATTTATTAACATTATGTGATTTATGAAGGAAATTATATTGCGCAGAGAGTGTCATGGGAAATCGGTATAGAGGATCCCGTGTAGGGCGAAAGGCGTCAACAAGGGTACTAACCAAGGGATATGCATTTCTCCTAATTGCCAAGTTTGACATCCAAGTGTAAGGAGGCCGGACCATTGATCTCCGAGCTGAATGTGTGTTTGTGTCGTAAGCATAGATAAACCTGTCGTCATAAAAGTAGATTTGGCTACCTGTCCTTCTGTTGTAGCTACCCGAATATGATACAAGAATCAGATAACGCATCAAACTAAAGTCCAAATTTGGAGGATCCTGCAAAATAATCATCTTGGTCCAAGAACTCTTGACGAACGGTCATCCAAAACCCCTAAACTTACCTTTCTAAATGGTAATAGATAATCAAAATCATTATAATCATCATCATCATCATCATCATCATCAATGGGGGAAGGTGGTTGTGGAACCAATGTGATCGTCTCGGCATTGAGATGGAAAGCCACAATGACAAAATGTTTGTCATCCTCCTCCATGATCCAATGGAGAGAATGATGAACCATTTTGGCCTCCCCAGACAGTCCATTATATTTCCCAATAAAATAAGGGAATCGTGGTAATGGCCTCCAGGAATTGGATCTGGTGCTATAAAGTTGAACGCTCTGGTGGTTTGAAGAAGAATGGAAGGAGTCGTTAATCAGCATATGGAACTCAACCACCCTTACAATCTTGTAGCCATCCTCGACATCGTCATGTCCGAAACCGCACATCCGCAATACCCGGTGCACACGATGTTTTGTGTTAGAACGAGGACGTTCATCCCTATTTGGAGCAGGTAACTCCCAATACTTGCGAATGGTTGGATTCCACAACACCAGCTCACAACTCCAGTTGTTCAAGCAAACCAGGCCATTGCAGCAACCGTGGATTCTAGACCAACGTAAACCGAAATAGCTCTCTGGTGGTATCAACACGGTGGATCTCATCTGATTACTGCCCGGCGGTGAATCCACATCTACAATGTGGAAGAAGGGTGGACTACTACACCGTCGTCGTTTAGAATCTGTCAACAATAGAATTTTGGGATTGTCTGCACCTATTTCTTTGGACGATTTTAGGTGTACATTGATGAAATAGTTGCTGTCGATTAGAGTTTTCCATGATCGGCATACGCATTTAAATCTCTGTAGCGATTTCACTGGGAGCTTAACAAGCACTTCAAAAATCAAATCTTCAGGAAATTGGCTGGCCAAGGTCGACATGGCCGATAAATACTAGCTAAAACTCTAATACAGATTTCGACCAGGGCCAAAGAAATATACACGATCAGATCAGATCAGATGTATGATGATATTGAGACGATGATTCTCTGTAACGTGCACCGTATTTATAGAGTGCCACCCGTTGGCCAGTTTCCCAGAAAGATTTACAATCTCAAGCCCAAAATACAACAAAGATTTGACTTGGGAATTTGAATTTGGACACACCGATTCCCTTTATCGCCAAAACAACACGGTCCCAACGTAGGAGTATACATGATTCCTCTTTGGGAAGTTTAAACAAGCACCCAAGCACCTATGTTTCAAAACAACAAAAAGAAAAACAAATAATGTTGTCGTTGACTGACGAGCATCACTTTAAGAACAGATATACTCTTGGTGTACCAAGTCGGTATTTTTATTAATTAGTGTGTGTTTTTTTTTTTCTAATCTTTAACAATCTTAAGCGTCATTCAAGTTTTATTGCTGATCTTAACTGGTAACTGCAACTTTCAATCCAATTAAAAATGTTAAATGAAACTATCGATTCAATCCCGAGAACATATATCTATTCCGAGGCGAAGTTTCGCATCATCAGAACGTGAAAATCCAATTCCAACTCCCACCAGTCCACCACCGTTGAAATCCAACACAAATACACAATCACAATAGAACGCAAACCCAAATGATGCATATGAAATGGATAAAGCAGAGAATAAGAGAAATCTAGGAAAGACTTTAAAAAAGGAGCTAAGTTTCAAATGGCATGTAGCTAGCTACTCCTCTGTCCGAGAATATTAGTTAGAACATCATTTTTCCGCAAAATGGTAAAACCTCTAACAATTCACACTTCAACTTCCTCTCATCATTTGCGAAGATTAGTATACAGCTTTCACTTCGGATTGGTCGATTTCTGCTTGGCCTTCTCTATAAGAGGTCTCAACTGCTTCTTTTCTGCGAGAATCTTCAGAAAGTTGAACAGAAAGGGTATGTAGTTGTGTTTGCGACGGATATTCTCTGTTCTCCATTTCTTGAACTTTTCTTCCTCGATCAATATCTTCTCAGTCGCAGCCTCAATTCCAGCATTTATCCCTGAAAGTTGTTGGTTAAGCGCTTCCACATTGTTGTTGTCGACCAGTCTCTCTGATTGTAACGTGGCCAGCTGCTGCAGAATACGTTCCCTTCTCCTCTGAAGCTCCTTCAGTTCAGCTGTATACAATTCTTTCCGGTTCTTTATGACTGCCAATAGATTGAACCTAATTTCATTCTTAGAGTACCTTTCAATGCGCTCCTGAATCACAGGCGTCACCATTCGTAACCACTCCAAGTCATTGTGTCCCCCGGGGCACTGCCCAAGGCTAATAGGCCCTTCCTTCAATCCATCAAGCTCATAAAGCACACCATCAACAGGTATATAGCTAATGAAATGATAAACATCATCATCTTTCCCAGCAGCTCTCTGTTCTTCTGGCACAAAAGGCTCTGGTCTTGCAAAACTATTATGAGCAGTACGAATCGCTTCACTGTTGTTTATAGCCAAACCTTTTAGTTCAGGTGGGAAATTCTTGGTAAATTCTTTCAGTGCCGATAGTTCGGGACCGATATCAACATCTGGACAATTCATAAGGATAGAAAGAATAGCTTGGGTGGCACAAGCATTATTTATAACCTGTACGAAAATTGAAAATTCGATTCAACAACAATAATCCTTCTACCACAAAATATACAAAATGTTAAGCAAACACAACTTGCCTGGCTGGCAAAAAACAAGTTAGGGTTTGGATCCTTGATTACAACCCTATCATCTTTTTCACCAGGGCGCCATTTGAAGAGGAATATCAACCCATACACTGGCCTGTAACATCAAAAAAACACCAGTCAATCAGGAGAGTGCCAAAGAAAAATGGAACACAGAGGATGAGTAACTATTGTGAACGCAAACTGGAAGATATGTACCTAAGACTGTTAAGGGAGTCAAGATCCAATGAATACAACTCCTCAACCTGCTCATGGACAACATTCATATCAAAAAAAGGATGGAATTTGTAACAATATTTTGCTAGCAAAATCAGGTTCATGTAAAAAGTCTTTATGCCTAAACAAGCATAAATATGACGGAAGATCTTAACTAATGTCACATATGGTAGCCAAACATTAGGTACTGAGGTTCCTCATTAATACATAATTGCAAATTTTGACTCAAGGCTGGGAAGAGCAAAAGCAATGCCACATTATGAGATATGAAAGAAAACAATCAGAACGGAGGAATGACAATGTAGGGTGAGGAATAAGAACCAAAAAGAGAGAATCAAGCAGAGGGAGATTCCATGAAGAAGTCTGAACGCAAAAAGGTGTATTGGAAATGTAAAAAAGTATACTGGGATGGGACAGTTATTATTATTTAATTCTGAAAAACCCAACTAAAAAAGAAAACAGAGATGTACATACCAAAAAAAAAAAAGAAAAAAAGTAAAAATAAGCACCTGCACGCCTTTAACTTGCATCTGCTGTATAAGTTCTGTAAAGACACCTGTTCCACAAGCAACAACATAATAATGTAACATCCTTTTTCAAAAGTTATCTGAAGAACAAAAACTCATACAGATGCATTACAAGCCGTTCACTAATCTTACGACAACAGCTAGAGGAATGTATTTTCTGTTTAATCTTTTTATCTTGTCAAATTTCACTCAACCTGAACAAGACTTTTTCCACAAAAGAAGCATAAACCTTTCCTTAAAAATCATGTGCACTAATTACCACCAGAAATAAAGGATCAGGCATCCCTGAAATGCACCACAATAGATCAGGGCATAACGGCTCTAAGGACCAGTAGGTGCATAAGAGGCGAGAAGACATATTTCTAATATACCATGACATAAAGTTGTACATTATGAGGTTAATTAAGGGGGTGTTTCATCATCATGATGCTAGCTTCAAATAAGAGAATTTCTAGCACCATAGCCACTCGAAAATGTGAGAATTCGACAAAAGTAGAAGATACCAATGAGGATTTCACCATCAACATTCTAAAATTATTCGGCTATGCAGTAATCTCAAAACACACTAATTAAATCACTTGGACATTGAAACAATGGTCTGAGTTCTTATTTGAGATTCAATTATTATAAAACAGAAGTCACAAGTGAAACTCAACTGTGACAGTTATATGAAGGGCATAATTTTAAAAACATCACGGCACAGAAGATAAAGAAACTCAGGCAGAAGCTTACCAGGGTCAGACTCGATTGTGCACCAAGACATTTTGCCAATAAGGAATCTGCAACCCAAAAACAACAGAAAAAATAACTGTTACCAAGGGCTTTCAAATTAACAACACGAGAAAAAATCACTTATGTTGAACTCTATTGGCTCAATCGACGAAATCAAACCCATCCAACCTCATTCCATCTATTAAAAACGAAACATACAACGGAAAGAAAAGGTTCTTCGCTAGAGTTTTAGCTTGGCATAGATATACTCGATTAGAAATATTACTCTCGAAATAACAAAACCCTCTTCAACACTATCCAGCACCATTATTTTCTTAAAAAAATAATTAACGATGAACTAAGCAAAGAAACGATAAACACGAAGGAGATTGAGCCACTATTGCGAGTAAAAAATAACACAAAAAGTACATACAAAATTAAGGTTTAAGGTTGCAAAACAAGTTCATATAAAATCAGCATATTCAAATCTGAACCATATAGTTACGTAATTTAAAGCTACGAGTTGCGACCTTAATCCGTCGCGAAGAGGTGGAGCAACGGTGGCGCAGCAGTCAACGGCGGAGGCAGATGACAGATGTGGTCGCTTCGGTGATAGGAAGAAGAGAAGAGGAACGAGGATGTGGATGATGGAAGCCTATGGGCCCAGACACAGTGGATTAAAGCCGGCGCTGAAAGTTAAGGTTTAAGGCCCTAACTAAGTCAGTTGGGCTCCCAAATAAGAAAATAATTACAGCCCAAATGCAGAAAATGTTTACCTTTAATTGCAATTAACCTCCTCAGATTTCATTATTTCTCAAAATGCGTATACTAAGAAGATGAAATAAACAATCTGGCCACATAAGTATATTTGTTTTCTTTTCTATTCATAGACAGAGTTCTCTGCATCTCATCTCAGAAACCGAACTCCTGGAATGATTACGAAGTGAAACTGCATCGATCCCATCAGGTTGTGGCTTGTTTTACATGGGTTCTCCTGATTCTTCTAAATTTCCCCTTTGCAAGTTTAGGATTCTATAATAATTTGTGGCTTCGTAAATTTGTGCTTAAATTTGTATGTGTCTGGATGATTTATTTTTTTTTTTTTTCGCAACTCTGCTTTTGAAGCGTGATTGATTCCTGCTACATGCTACCTCAAACTGAGGATTCACTTTTGCAATTGTGATTTACTGATTCGATGTATTTACCAGAATGCAGATCGTTGTTTGATGAGTATTTAGGTTGTTTCAGTGCTTCTTCCCTTCTTTTCTTGAGCTAAATTTGTGTGTTTACTGTCGTCCTGATTTTATTCTACATGTCTACTACACATTTGAGTTTACACTGTTCATCTGTGAATTGTCATTGGCCTTAATCTCAAGAGCTTTGTTGATTAAAACCCATGTTTCTAAAGCTTAATCAATAGCTTTAATGCGTCTCATAGATATAGGAACTGGTTTGGGAATGCAAAATTTGTAGGAATAGTAGAAGGGGACGCTTCAATTTTGGTGCTGCTGTTAACTTTCTTTTCCTCTTATGGAAAAATAATAGCTGTTATTTTATGTCTTTGCTGTTAATAATCACTATGAGTTTGCTGTTAATAATCACTATGAGCTAAAAGATGATCCTGTTAATAATCACTATGAGTTTGCTAAGAGTTTTTTTATGTCTTCAGCCTTGGGAAATTTTAGCTGTTATAATCCTTTGATCTAACTAATGTGTATTTGTGTTGCCTGTTGTTTTCCAAAATTGGAAGGAAAAAAAAAAACAAAACTTTGGGAGAACCAACCATAGATGTCAAGCCCTTTCAGTATTAGAGTTCTATTTCATGATTTGTTTTCAACCGTACTACGCAAAGAAGAACGATTGTGCTGTGATATGTGGGGATCATATGGAAGGTTTTTCCTTAATGTTGGGTACAAAAAACTGAAATTATCATCACCAGCCTGACCATGTATTATGGTTTGTTTGCTGGTTACTGATAAAGACTACCACATCATTATTTGTCGGTTTCTTGGTGTTTGCGCTGATCATCTTTGCCTGCAAGTATGTCTCAAATGTAATGAGATAGCAACTTGTCTGATTTGCCTTTGTGTTTTCTCTAACAAGAATTTATTCTGTGGCTCAGACTTAGTTTCAAATGAACCTTGAAGTTTACTGAACCTAATTTACCATTTGGTCTGGTTTAGATTAGATACGCTGGAGTTGCATTATTAAGTGAAATATGGGATTTCATTCATTTAACTCTATCTCCATTTGATTGTGGCGCATGAAAAACACGGTCGTAAACTTCAAGTTTTAATAGCAGTTAGAGACCTTTTGAAAGCATTTCACTATTTCAGGAGACTAAGTGGATGATATTTTTACTGGTGGTCTAGGTTTGTGACTGTTCATGTCTATCTATGGCATTGCTAGTTTTTCTTTTCTTGCTTGCTAGGTTATTCATTATGAAAGTTTCTGAAGTGAAGTATTGGACAATAGACTTGACAATCTCATTTCTTCTTTTACGAATGTGTAACACAGAACTGCAAAGTCAAAATGGGAGACATTCTAGGCAATGGATCTGTTGAACAAGAGAGATTTCAGATTCGGAGGTTGGAGGTGTCCGACAAAAGCAAGGGTTTTATCGAAATATTACAGCAACTAACCGTTTGCGATTCTGTCTCTGACCAACAATTTGAAGAACGGTATCAGGAGCTTGCAAAATTAGGGGATGACCATCTCATTTGTGTAATTGAAGACAGTCAAACCGGGAAGATTGCTGCCACTGGCAGCGTTTTCATCGAGAAGAAGTTCATCAGAAGTTGTGGTAAAGTTGGGCACATCGAAGATGTTGTGGTAGACTCGTCGATTCGTGGAATGCAGTTAGGGAAGAAAGTTGTAGAGTTCCTCACTGATCACGCTCGATCCATGGGGTGTTACAAGGTCATTCTTGATTGCAGCGAGGCGAATAAACCTTTCTATGAGAAATGTGGTTACAAACAGAAAGAAGTTCAAATGGTGAAGTACTTTATTTGACTGCACTTTTCCTTTCTTGTGCCGGCATTTGAGTTCAGAACTCATTGTAAAGCGTTGTTGAACAATTCTTCCATAATCCATCCATATTAATGACAAATTCCTTGGACAGCATCAATCAAAGGATAAGGAAAGGTAATTTTCGTCTAAAATTTTCCGGTTACATTTTAGGAAAAGCAATCCTATAATACCATGTCCAAGTCAAGATTACAATAAAATAATTCATCAAGTTCCTGAATAAATGACTGTTCATTGAACACCCTTCAATGAATTGGAAAGTCAAAGTATGAGTAATAAATTTTCTTCACGGAATTAGTAAAGTTTGTTGTTCTGCATATAATTTAGGGAACCCTATAAGTTTACTTTTTAACTAAAAATAACGTGACAATAATAATAACAAAAGCGACCCCTACCAATAGACATACATCGAATTCAGTATTAATCTTTCTCAAAAATAAATAAATAAAAATCCAGTATTAGTCATCTTCTAATTTAATAAGTCAAACTTCTGTGAATCTCTTTTTTATTTATTGTTTTTTTTTTTTTGCTTTCATCTTAGTATTATTTTTATTTTTCCCAGTTTCCAAGACTACTACTTGCAAAATAATTCAGGCCATAATTCCCTGTTTTTCTGTATCAGTTATTAGCCAGTTACCCTCCAATGGCTGCAACGAACCAAACCTCATAAATAATCCTATCTGCCACCACCGGCAGCCCTTTTTGGAACTTCTTGAATCTTCCATTCGTTTTTGGACTTATTTATCATTGCAAATTTTGGGAAATTGAATTTGTTCTGAATGATGATGATGAATCAGTAAAATAGTACAGTACAGTTTCCCGTTGGTGCGGTTGTACCGATTTTTACAGACTTCAAACAGTGTGTGTCAATTCATCATTTCCGTCGCTTTTGTCCAATTACAGATTCTGCGGCTTCCTTATTATCGACCACACTGAAAAAATCAAAACTTTTCGTTGCCGGGTTTTGAAGGGTTTATCATCTTCTGTACAGAGAGCCCTTGTAAGTTTCTCATTTGGATGATAGCGAACTGTGCGAAAATTGGAGTATTTCTGTACTGCTTTTTTTTTTTTTTGTGATAACTGGGTAAATTTGTGGTTGTTTTTGGTTGCAACTGGGTGATTACAGGAGCAGCATGGTTGGATTAGAGATGTTAACTGGTGGTTTTATCAACGTGGCTGGGCATGCCATTCCAACCAAACACCTGCTCTGGCTATTTTCCATCTTCACGGGCTTCCTCATGTGTAAAATTGTGAGTTTACCGTCTAAACACACATTTGGGTTCTAGTAAGATTTTAAAAGTTTTTTTTTTTTGTTAGTTTAAGCTTGTTTGTGATCTTCATAATTTTCATTTTCAAATGGTATGCTAGCAAGTTTACTTTTAATTAAACCTCTTGTTCATCTGTGACTGTCATTGCCCTTAATCTCAAGTGCTTTCCTAATAAGAAGATGTGTTTCTAATGCTTGATCAATGGCTTTAATGTGACTGACTGTGATGGGTGTTGGCTTTTACCATCTAATAATAGGGAGACGCATCTTGTCACAGAGAATTAAAAAGGGAACCCTGCAATTATGGTGCTACTTTTAAGTTTGTTTTTCTGCTTGAAAAGGAAGATTATCCTGTTAATCCATTATGAGTCTGCTCAGAGAAACTTTAACAGTTCCAATGCTTTGATTTAGAAATATACTTTCTTTGCCTGTTGTGCTCTAAAATTGGAAGAAAACTTTGGGAAACCAACATTAGTTGTCAATCACTTTCTGATCTCTCCCAAGCTCCATATTAAGTATGAGAGTGCTACGTTATGACTTCTTTAAAGAACTTCTAATTTCTATCTGCATGTATGTCGTCATAAATTTCATGCTTTTAATATTGTCTCCTGATGTATAAAGAGGTCCAGTTTTGTTTTTGAAGGTTTATGACTTAACAGGTGTGGTAAGCTCTTTGACTTTTGGTGGATATGCTAAACTCAAGAAGAAAGAAAAGCTTGAATGGAACAATAGGTAAATCTTTCGACCTATAGTCTCCTCTTTGTTGCAGCATTTTTGCGGTTCATGTATTTGTTTTTTTATTTAGTGATTTTTGGATAATATTTTATGTAATAAGACATTGTGATGCTAACATAAACTAAGCTTAACTTTGCAGGGGGTTCTCCACTTTCCACGCACTTTTTGTTGCCACTGCCTCTCTGTATCTCTTGACTGTATCTGATCTTTTTGATGGAGGTCCTGAGAATGAAATTATTATCAACAGAACGTCTACCTTTGCTGATACTGTGCTGGGGGTAGGTTTCCATAGCAACATTTGTTTTGCGGTTCATTTGATGTACTCATCTTTTATATTTTATGTGAATCCTGGTGATCTAAAGGTGTGTGCACTTATTTAGTATGGCAACATATGCCAAGGGTTATAGCGGCAGGAAACAGCATCTTGTCTAGAACTTCAAAAATTTTTAATTTTTGTCAATTTATATGAAGGGAATAGGAGATTTTTTATTGTGCGGTCTTTTTCTTCAGCTTGGAGTCAGGATTTGATAGGTGATGTTTGGATGGTTTTCCATCAGTCATAGTTCATAGTTGTCTACCATATCTTCTTAGCTGGGTAAACAGCTTATTCAGCTGACCTGCCTTTTATTCTTGACAATGTGGTATTTAAGTTTTTCGTTTTTGTAAGTTCTTATGTCCTTTGATTTACTTTTGTGACTGTTCATTTGATGAATTGCAGATCTCCATTGGCTACTTTCTGTCAGACTTGGCAATGATCATCTTTTATTTCCCAGCACTTGGTGGTTTTGAGTATGTAAGTAAAGGCATGATGTGAGTTCTTTCTAATTACACAATGTATCCTGCAGTGCTGTAAATCTAATTGCAAGATTATTGAAGCTGTTGCTTTACTTGAATTTCTCAAGATATGAGTTGGACATGTTTCTAGTTTCTACCTCTATTTGTGTTCAGATTTTGCACCATGGACTCTCTATGTTTTCAATCATCCAATCCCTACTCAGTGGTCAAGCACAGATTTACATCTTCATGGTCCTATTCACTGAAAGCACCACCCCCTTTGTCAATTTAAGATGGTAGATTTCTTTCCCATGTAGTCGTTAATTTATTTCAGGCATTATATTGTTTAGAAACCAACATTTTCCCTTGCAGGTATCTGGATATTGCTGGAATGAAGAACTCTAAACTCTACGTCGGGAATGGGGTGGCCTTATTTTTTGGCTGGCTGGTAATGTTTATCTCTAGCATACTTGCTTCTATTTTGCCGTGTTCCCATATCCTCTGGTGTGAAATTAGCTTGCGTTGTAATGAAGCAGAACCCTACTCTACATCACTTTCTCTTTTTCAGATTATTAGGAAACTTTATATATATATATATATATATATATATATATATATATATATTTTACAGTCTTCGGTTTCATAATGGCCTAGTTACTGGTGACTAATTCTGAAGTATGAACACTGATGTATTAGACAAGGCTCAATAATACATATAACACAGCTTCCATCCCCTCACACAAAAAAATTTATGATAATAATAATTGAGAGAGAGGGAAGGAATCATAAAAAGCAATCAGTGTAAGGGGGAAAAATGGCCAAAAGTGAAATGGGCCAATTTTCTATTAATCTTTCCTTGAAATCTGCTGTAAGAATCCTCCCTTTCTATCTGTGATCGTGTAGAGGATGTATTTACTACTGTGAATCTGTGAATCCCCAGAACTCCAGGGACTACAATCTTCCTTGCATTTGAGATTTATGTATGTGTGCCTTGGAAATCATACTTTTTCAACCACAAACTTAGCAAGAATAAATTGTCAAAGAAGGGTGCCAAATGTGTTCTCTTTTTTTCTGTGGTTAATTGGATTACTGTTCTGATTTTATTTTCTGCTTGAAATTTGTGATGCTTCAGGTGGCAAGGATTCTTTTGTTTATCTATTTTTTCTACCATATGTTCACCCATTTTGATCAGGTGAGTGTATACTCTTTCAGTGTTAGTCTTCTTCAAGGAGTTTTCAAGCTAAAGTTTTATAAGTACAATGTACAAACAACCATAAATTCGTTAGCCTAAGTCAGATTTCTAGCAAGTGGACCTGAATTGGCCGGGGATCTAGCTCTTTTGTGTTGGGGGGGGGGGTGTGTGGTTGGGTTCTTATATTTATTTCCCTGGCAGGAAGTATGATCAAATTGTAGGTTGATAATTTAAAAATAACGTTGCTTTTAATGCTTCAAACTGTTTCTGATCTCTGGTCTAACCATGAACGCTACGATTGCTTGACTTCTTCTTCACGTCTTTTCTTTTTGGGCTTAACTCTTCACATTTTTTCAGGTGAAGCTAGTGTATCCCTTGGGGTTTTACAGCTTGCTCACGGTTCCTCCCGTGCTGTCTCTGATGAATGTATTTTGGTTCTGGAAAATCGCAAGAGGTATGATAAAAACGGTGACGAAGGCAAGAAAAAGCAAGTAATGAATACGGTTGGCAGTTTTTCTGACACACTGGGTGAATATCCCTGCTTAACTGGACTACTGTAGGATCAGTATTCAGCATTGGCTTATTTCAATTTCAGTTGAAAAAATTGTGTAGTTCAATATTGAGTACATACATGATTTAGACAGCTCTTTTAGTGTTCAAATGTGAAGATGTTACTACTGGTGTAGTTAAGTTGTTTCTGTTGATCAAATTTATTCATGGTTTTTTTTTTTTTTTTTTGGTGAGATGACATTCCCAAGTTGTGGAGCCATATCATGTTTGATGTGGTAATTTTGAACCACTAACTGTATTATTATTTGAAAATCTTTGATAAGTTCAACTTTCAAGAAGACCTTTTCAACCTCTTGAAAGAAAAAAAGAAAAAAGAAGAAGAAGACCTGCTTCAAATACCGAGATTAACTTCTTCCCAAGACGTTTTTTTTTTACGGAATATTAGAGGCAAATGCACCATTGCTTCGTAACTAATGATGATGACTAATGAGAGAAGTAAGACGAGTACAGTAAATAAGATACCATTCACTCTGTCTCAAAATTATTGCCCGATTTGAGATTTTACTTTCACTACAATTTGAACTAGAAACTATAAATGAAAAACCCAAACTGGACAGGAGGGAGGGGTAATGATTAAAAAAAAATGTTTCATTTGTCGAGAAACGATTTGAAATTTTATTTTTAGTAGAATTTGAACTAGAAACTAGAAATGAAAAACTCAAACTGAACAGGACGGAGAGAGTAATAATTTTTTTAAAAAAATGTTTCATTTGTCGAGAAGTTAAAAACAAAGTGGACCAAATCTCCTGCCCCAATTTGGCAATTTCAGATGCCACGGATTGGCAACATGCGATTTGGTCTAGAAAGAAAATGCCAAACTATGAAGATCCTGAATTCTTGTAGTAGTTGGACAAATGACCATTAAATTTGCTTTAGGCTGCGAACAATATTAAATAATCAAATCATTCACTTTTTTACTAATTTCGATTAAATAGTTTGCAAACTCAATCACTGTTTTCCCGTCACATACATATTGCAAACTGATGAACCATTTTTAGTAAAGAGTAAAGATTGCAATTTTGTTTGGCATTATTTCTACGTTCCAAAACTTTCCTTGGGAGATTTCGAGAAGTTTACAAAAAATAGAATAGCAGCATCATGCAGGCCGCTTTCTTTGTTTTACTTCTACGGCCTTCCCATGCCATTTTCATTTAAACATCTTTCTCTTTGGTTTTTGAATTACTCCCTCTGTCCCATAATTATTGTCCATTTTGCCCAAAAAATTTTGTCCTAAAATTATTGTCCAATTTGACTTTTTATGGATCAATTTACACATTTGTCCTTAGTAAAAAACATTATGCATAAAATTTTAGTGGTTAAACAATTACTTATGTAGGGGTATATCCGATTGTTTAAGTTAAAATATAATTAAGTTTGACCAAAAATAAAATCTTTCATTTTAGTAAAATTGGACAATAATTATGGAACGGAGGGAATATTACTAGTTGATATTCCAAAAAAAAAATTAAAAAAAAAAAGTATTTTTCCCTTCTTAATTTTCCAACCCTTTTCTCTTCCTGTCTTTTTCTTAATAACAAACATTTCATTAACAAAACACAACGTACAAGAAATGAAATCCAACCATATATTACCTTATGCGTCCGTATTGTAAAATTAACAGTTTGAATCTTGCCACGCTAAAAAACAACATATCACTCATATTTTAACATGACACAGAGTGACTATTCATAGTGAAATGCAACAGTAGTCAATGAAAAGATTATAAAACAAAACAAATCATACCACTCTTCCAATAACTACCAACAAAATAGAGGTGATTATGTATATATACACGTACCATATCAGTCACTATTTTATTTTTCTATATATTTTTACTATCTACTCCCTATGTTTTAAAATTATTGTTCAGTTTGAAATTTCACACTTAATACAATTTAAACTAAAAATAAAACTCAATCTGGGCAATAATTATGGTACGGATGGCGTATATCATTTTTCTTTCACATAGACGTAAAACTGCAGTTAAAATATTATATTGATCAGAAAGCAACACGGTAACAGGGAAAAAAAATAAAAATAAAATGGCAACGATGGATAGTATCAGTAACGAGCCATAAGTCGCGTCAACAAAGTACAGAGCCACAGAGTAAGAACCGTGTATTACTATTATTTCTTATTCTACGGCCTTAAAAACCCAATGGGCCTACCAGACCCAACTCGCCACTTTCCTTTTATATATTACTTCCGTCCTAAAAAAAACAGTCCGTGTTCAATTTTCAGATTTGTATTAAAAATAATATAAAATTTAAAATTTAATATGGACTATTTAAAATGGTCCATGTTAAGAAAATACTCTCTTCATTCTAAAATAAGTGTCGTTTTACACTTTGTATATAATTTAAGAAACTTTTAAATATGGTAATAAAATTACTTGAATATCCTCAACCAACCTCATTATAAAATTGTCCACCAATAGCATCAACTCTTTTAAGGGTAATTTTGGAAACTTTTGACAAAAAATGCATTGAAATATGAGAACGACACTTATTTTGGAATTTCTTCATTTTGCTAAAACGACACTTATTTTGGAACGAAGTGAGTAATACATTTGACTTTGTTTAAGCTTCAGTTGCCATTTTGGCCTACTCCTTAGTGGTCCGAAAGACCAGCCACATTCCGTATTCTACTCCCCCCGTTTAAACGGGTCTCTTAACTGTAATCCCGTTTCCGTTACTCTCTCCTTCCTGCCATCTTCCTCTTTTGAGATTACACACACTCACACACTACTCCCCCAAAATTGATTCATATACTTTCTAATTTTTCCCTTTCACTCTTTCTTGGGATTCAATCTTCAGATTCACTTTCCTTTTCCGGTATGGTTTACCTTTAGGAAATTTTATTACCGCGTAGTACAAGAAAGAGAGAAAGAAAGGAAGGAACAAACACTGAGAAATTAGGCAATGTGGAGGAGAGCGTCGTTTAGCTTGTTGAAACAAGGTTTCACGGCGGGGACAAGGGGTGGAACAAACCCAGCTCCGCCTCGATTAGATGGGTGTTTCAGTTCTTCTTCTGGGTCGTCGAGACGGATTTCTTCGTCTTACTTCTCCACTTCCGCTCCGGCGGCCGGCGGCGTCGGCGGAGCGATTGGGGGTGGTAGGAAAAGGGAGGACGACGACGACGATAATAGTGGGAAAAGGAATGGTAACGGGAATGGGGATACAATAACGTATAGTGAGGCTAAGAAATTGATGAGATTGGTGAACGTGGAGGCTTTGAAGATGAAGCTTGGGACTGAAAACAAGGAGGTGATCGAATACAAGGAGCTCCTTGAAGCTTGTGAGAGCATCGGCGTCGCTAAAACGGCCGATGAGGCTTCCGAGTTTGCCAGAGTTCTTGATGAGGCCGGTGTCGTTTTGCTCTTCAGAGATAAGGTCTATCTACATCCCGACAAGGTATAGGATTAAATCCTCTGCTTTTAATGTTTTATTTCATTTATTTCTGTCTTTTTGTGAGTGTATAATTGCGTATAATTGTGTGTCACATTTGTTAAGATTTTAAAGATTGGTGGTGTAAATGTGATCTATTGAGCTTTTTGTCGGATTCAATTCTTTTTCTTTCTTTTGTGGAGTTACTTTGGCCTAATGAGTGAGATTTAGCAATGTGATCTGAGATTCTTTTATTCTTTTCCCCTCCTTAAATTAATTAATTAAGTCAGTCCTTTTGATACCGGGCTCTGGAAATCTGACTCTTTTATTTGATAGTGGAGAATGTAACAACTGGATGATGAATCTGCTTTAAGGTTTTTTAGCTCATTTTTTTATTCAATCTCTGATAAGCATTGAGGTACTTCAACGTTAAGTTTTTCTTGTCACAGTGTTTGCTGTCTTTTAACCTTGGATACTCTTTGTTATGGTTAACTCGGAAGATTTTACTGTATATGGTCTGCTACTTGAGCACAATGAGGAGGATCATTGACGTTTCTGTTGGCCTGAAGGATGATTTTTTTTGCCTCCAGCAAGATGTAATTTGTTCGTTGTTGACATTGTAGAGCTGGAAAGGAAAAGGACAAATCTTTTGAAGTTTATTCTTATGTGAACATTTTGACGTCTTTCTGAACAATGATCGCCTTGAAATGCTGTTTCATACACTACAAGCATCTCGACTAGGGGATACATGACTTGGTTCTGTTGTCTGTCTTGTCAATTTTTACAGCCTTGTTCTTAGGATAGTGTTCAAAGGAATTTAGATTCCTATCCACATTGAATTTGCTGTCATAACATGTTCCAGACACTAACTATGCAGTTTTATATGTTGTGTTTCACTGGCCTATTTTATTGTGTTACTGCGTACCACATCTCTATTAGTGATAGTTATTTACATTTGCATCTTTTTCATGTTCAGGTGGTTGACTTGGTTAGAAAAGCTGTTCCTCTTGCACTCTTACCTGACAATGACCCTTGCAAGGATGAGATGAACCAGCTGCAGGAGAAAAAGGAACAAATTGACAAGCTTGCGCACAAGCAGGTTCGCTGCATTCTGTGGACAGGTTTAGGCTTGGCAGTGATACAAGTTGGTCTCTTCTTCCGACTAACATTCTGGGAGTTCTCTTGGGATGTTATGGAGCCAATTGCATTTTTCACTACTGCAACTGGTATAGTTATTGGGTACGCTTACTTCCTGTTCACTTCGAGAGATCCAACGTACCAAGATTTCATGAAGAGACTCTTTCTTTCAAGGCAGAGGAAGCTCATCAAGAAGTTTAACTTTGACATTGAGAAATTTAAGGAGTTGCAGAAGAAATGCAAGCACCCTTTGGATGTCCCTACCGCTGCCAAACATCGGATTGCGCTTCAAACGGACCCAGATGATCTTCTGCATGATCATTGACCCCTAACACATAACTAGCTTGCGTCCTTCTGACTCTTCTCTATACCTTTGAAGAACTTTTGTTGAAATTTTGCAGCAAAATCTTAGTCCTATCTACTTAAGAATCCCCACAGACCCCATTACACTTGTTTTTGAGGCCGGGCATATGTGGGGTTTAAGGCTTGAAGCAATCTGACTGGTACATCATATAGTCATATTTTAAAGAATTTATCACTGATCCTGTTCATGGATAAGCCATGAATGAACGCAGAATGATTACTTCCCTTTACTTCTTGTCATGTTGGTTTTTTTTTAGCTTTTATGTTGCACAAAATATTGCTGTTGCTAGTTTAAATTTACAATGTATGAGCACCAGTAAATCAGTAAGTTACAAAACTGGAAAGAACTACCTTACAAGAGCATGTAAAAAATCAGTAGGTTTTTCTCGTTAACTGGTTCCAATTTAAGTGTCCTAAGATTTGGTTTAGGTTGAAAAATTTCGATAACTCAAACTACAAATACAACTTGACACGTATTTTTATTGCAATTATTCTGTATAATCTGTTGAAGTGTATATAAACAAAATACACAACACGTTTTTGCTCCGGTAACAGGAAGCGGCCGGACAACCGGAGGACCTGTACTCCGGTAGTGGTATAATGGCTATTAGTCCAAAATGTAAGGGTGGTGGTTGCAATTTTTTGGACGTACGGATGGGTAACTCTAAATATTACCATTTAAGTCCCTCTGTTAAAAGATTAGTCAACAAGCAGCGCGTCATTAATTCACTTCTATCGTCTAAAACCCAGAAATCTTAGAGGTGAAGTTCAGAGGTCACTTTCACAATTTTCACTCCAACTCCTCTCTCCTTGGAAGTCATACAGACAGACCTTCTGGTGGGAGCCCACCTTCTCCAGCTCATCCAAGTATCCTTTTTTTTCCTTTGCAGCAGATAGAGGTATTGTTCTTAGCTTGTAAACTGGAAGGCATTTTTCTTCTTCTTTCGAATTGTTCGTTTGAAGTAGGTTTAAAGATTCATTATTTATGTACCATTTTTCATCTTGATGTTTTCGGATAGAAATGGAGTTTGTTTCTGAATGTTTTCGCAATCTAATCCCTCCTCCTCTTTCTTTTTTCTTTCTTAATTTTTTTTTTTTGGTGGGTTTTTGTTTGTAGATTTATAGAGTTGGTAGAACTATCAATCTCAGTGAATCAATCAATAGAAAACTGGATATAGAAGACATCACATGTTACAGGAATCTAGACCCTTGTTGCAGAAATTTAGGGGAATATGGATCCGAGATTCATGGACAATGCTTTTCATCTGAGAAATCAAACTCTAGCTAGTTTGTCCCAGGATAGCAATCTAAATCTAAATGGACCAGGATTTGAGATTCTTCATCACCACCATCATCATCATCACAATCTTGACCAGATACCTGTGAATCCACCCGAACCCGTCCAAGGAGGTCCATTTCAATCATGTCCAACTAATTTGTCATCGACAACTACATCAAATAGCTTAACATCCACTTGTAGCTTGGCCATTGAGGATGATTTGAATGAAGATGTTGATTTCTCCGATGCTGTCTTGAGTTATATAGCTCAGATGCTTATGGAGGAAGATATGGAAGATAAGACATATATGTTGCAAGAATCTTTGGATCTTCAAGCAAAAGAAAAGTCTTTCTATGATGCCCTGGGGAAGAAGTATCCGCCTTCTCCCGAGCCGAACCACCCGACTTCTGCCCTTGATCAATGCAAGCTAACCAACTCAAGTAGCAGCAACATTGGTGGAAGTTACATTAGTGATCCCGACCTTCCAGAATTTAGTCCGAATCCTCCTCCCGTTGGATGCTCCCTGGCTCATACCGCGTCCAACTCATCGGTCGGTTCTTCAAGTGATGTAAACAATCTTATCAGCGCTTTCTTTGATCCTCCTTCTGAGACCGAATCTATTTGGAATTTCATCAAGGGTGTTGAAGAAGCTAAGAAGTTTCTTCCTGAGGGTAATCAGTTGCTAAATGTTAATGTTGATGCCTTGTTGCCTCCAGAGCCAACAGAAGACATTGATTTGAGAGAGAAAGGGAATTCCTCTACGACAACAACAGGGCTAAGGGGTAGGAAGAATCCTCCTGGTGAGGACACTCTTGATTTAGAGGAGAGGAATAGCAAGCTGGCAGCACTTTACTTCGAATCAACCATTCGATCAGAGGAGTTTGATGTTGTGTTGCTTCATAGCAAGGGAAAGGGTCAGACTGTATTGGCTGCACTTCGTGAAGAACTGAAGACTGCCAAGAGCAAACCTGTGCATCAAAATGGACAAGTGAGAGAAACCCCTGTGAGGAAGGTTCGCGGGAAAAAACAGCGTGCGAAAAAGAAAGAAGTTATAGATTTAAGAACACTCTTGATTCATTGTGCACAGGCAGTTGCTGCGGATGATAATAAGAATGCAAGAGAACTGCTAAAACAGATCAGAGAGCATTCTTTTCCTTATGGTGATGGGAATCAAAGGTTAGCCCACTGTTTTGCTGATGGTCTGGAAGCACGAATAGCTGGCACTGGTAGCCAAATATATAAAGCCCTTGTGAACAAAAGGACATCTGCATCTGACTTCCTGAAGGCTTATCATTTATATATGGCTTCAAGTCCATTTAGGAAGATTTCAACTTTTGTCTCAAACGTAACAATTAGAGTTAAATCTATGAATGCAATGAGACTTCATATCATTGATTTTGGTATCCTCTATGGTTTCCAGTGGCCCACCTTTATGCAACGAATTGCCGACAGAGTGGGTGGACCACCTTTTCTTCGAATCACAGGCATTGAGTTTCCTCAACCTGGATTTCGTCCTGCAGAACAAGTTGAGGAAACAGGGCACCGGTTGTCAGAATATGCTAAGATGTTCAATGTGCCCTTTGAATACAATGCAATAGCTAAGAAATGGGAAACCATCAAACTTGAGGATCTTAAGATAAAAGAGGGCGAGTTTGTTGTTGTCAACTGCCTATATCGATCTAAGAACTTACTGGATGAGACTTTGGCAGTGCAGAGTTCCAGAACCACCGTTCTCAACCTGATAAGGAACATCAATCCGGATATCTTCATCCATGGGATTGTCAATGGGGCTTACAGTGCTCCCTTTTTCGTTACTCGCTTCCGAGAGGCTCTGTTCCACTTCTCAGCGCTTTTTGATATGCTTGAATCCGTTGTACCTAGGGAGATACCCGAAAGAACATTGATTGAGAAAGAAATTTTTGGACGGGAAGCTCTAAATGTAATAGCTTGTGAAGGATGGGAGAGAGTTGAGAGGCCAGAGACATACAAGCAATGGCAACTCCGTGATCTGAGAGCAGGCTTCAGGCAAATTCCCTTTGAGCGTGACATTATGAAAAGGGCAAGGGAAAAGGTGACAACAAGTTACCACAAAGATTTCGTTATTGATGAGGATAGTCAGTGGTTGTTACTGGGATGGAAAGGTAGAATAATTTATGCACTGTCTTGTTGGACGCCTGTTTAGCATATCTGAAGACGCTTTGAAATGCAAGGTAATGCAGTGGAATGTGTTAGATCTATTATCTTATGATCTTATTCTGCTGATGCAGCTGCGGGTCAATGTCATTTGATTGTTGGTTTCCTAGTAGTTATTCCAGGACACAATCCTGTCCTTTCACTTTATCCCTGCAGTGGGAAACAGATCAATATGGATACTCTAATACATGATGCTTTCCTCAGTCTCCTCAAAAACTGTATCAGGTAGCAATACGATACTGCTAGACTTTTTTCTTCAACATGAATCGAGACTGCTATATTCTTATGAACTGCTACTTTGGTTTGGTACTGTGTCCAAATGGGCCTAATGTTTGGTAGACTTGCATTTGAAATGATATAATCTTTCTTTGCATGTAGTCATTATATTGCGTAGGCGAAAGCAACAGAATTGATTCTGGGGATGAGTAAGAAAGGTAGTATGCTGTAGATAGATACAACCAACTGCGTGGTTTTTTCCATTTACAAGGACTGATTAATATGATATGGGATGCAGATTGGCATTTGAGAAGGTGGAGTTCCTTCAGAAGCAGAAGCAGGTTTGAGATTCTGTATGTTGAACGAGAAAGGCGAAGGAAACAGGCAGGGATATGATTTAGGAAATGAAGTTGAGAATGATGACAACACGCAGAGGACGAACTCTATGAAATTCCAGAACATCTCAGAGTGTGAATGAGTAATGTCTATCTTCTGCTTAATCTGTTCTGAAGATTGCTGACTTAATTTGTCAACCATATGCTTGATGTCAAGTTGCATTGTGGTCCTACCTTTCCCCTCAGGTGAAAATGCAAAAATTCAGAGGAAGCTCCAAGCAGTGGACAACTGGGCATTGCAGAGGTACAAAGACATCCCGGAGTTGTGCAAAGACAAGGATGTCAAGAGATATAGTCTATGCAAAGACAAACAGCATCAGTTGGAGTTGAATGGCAAGCTGCCACCATGTAATGTGAAGATACAACGTTGTTTGGTCGAACTCTGAAATGCCAGCCACCCTTTAAGATTTTTGCTTAAGATTGTTTGATGGAGAACATATAGTTGTCTAGTCATAATTCCAGGTTGTAGTGAATTGTTCACTGCGATGAGGATTATTTAGCATCCAATCACTAAACTGTAATCACGCATAACCGTTTCACCTCATTAGCTAATAGCTACACTCGGTTCTTTCTATCTTCCAAATTCAGTAAATTTGTTTGATGGTTTCTGACTTTTATTTTGACTGGGGAATTGGTGTTGGAAATTTCAACCTAGAACCTTGAATTAGCACCAGTTGTCAGTAAGTTACAAAACCGAAAATGTTTTCCTAAGTGTGGAGTAAGACTTGGCTACAAGAGCATGTACAAATCATTCTTCCTAAATATCACAAATTCACCTTCGAGGCTGCTCAGCAATTCAACTACAGACTCCTCCGTGGACCCATTGAAATGCTCCAAAATCTCAGATAGAGTCACCTGCATATTCCAGTGTTAGCGTTTCTCCAGTGGTTTTGAACTTTTGATAATTACATGGATAAAGGAAAATTTAGTGCATCTAAGGATAGACCACCCTACCCCGGAAGAAAACTTCTCGAGCCAGTTTACAATTGAATTCCTCGTTGCAAGCACAACAGCTTCATTTTCTACCTCCAAATCCACTTTTTGGCGTTTTCTTACAATGTTGACTGAACCGTCTGTGCTCTTGCCTTGTAGAGTGTTATCAGAGGGAGTAGCTTCTTCCATTAACTGAAAAATGTCACCGACACCATTACTGTATTCAATGTTGTGAGGATATTCATATTGTTGACACGAAAGATTTAATCATGCTGATGTTCCGGTTACCTTGTTCGTGTTTTCATCCTCCTTGTTAGACTGCATAAGAGCGTTCGCAGAGCCTAACTCTTGCATTGTCAAGCATGCCTTGATCTGGGCGTAAGTTATCTGCCAATTTAAGAAGAGATCAGGACAATCATCAAGGGATGGCAGTATGACATACTATCTACTTACTACTAGGAGGAAACTCAACCATAAGCTCCAAAAGCTTTCCTACAGTCGGCCAAAGTAGTACTAAAACAAATATAATATTACCTCCTCAGGTAATTCGTTCTTTATGGGCTTTAACTTTTCTTTTCCAACTTTTGCCACAACATCCTGAATGCTTTGGTATGCCTCTTGTGTCAACTCAATCTCTCCGGCGAATCTGCACCAGTCAATTTGGCATCCCTCCCTTGCTGCTTCGAGAATATATTCCATCACGGTCTGCTCTTTTATCGGAGCTGATCTTCCAGGGAAATTCTAAAGCATACTAAGTTAATGCGGGTACAAGAATGGTAAACTAGATTACTGGAGGAAGTGAAAAGGAATAGATAGCTTACAGCAATTTTCTGGATCGTAAGGCCTTCTTCTTGCCACATTTTCCAAGCTTCAAACTTCGCAGGTGTAAGGTTTTTCACTCTTGGTACTCCAAGAACCTGCTTTTGAATGGGAGGCTGAGAGTCTGGATCCCTATCCAAGGAAATGGAAAGTTCTTGGCATAGCTGCTGGATCCGTTGCAGAAAATGATCACCATGAACTTTCATCAAATGCTGCATTAATAAAAGAGCCTCGAGTCAGGTTAAAATTCCAAAGACAAAATATCTACACAACCTAGCAAATTCAGAATTTTTAACCATATAATGGCTTCCACGACATCAAAAGGTAAGGCCATATTGACGTGGTTAGTGTTACAAGAGATCCAAATTACAAGTTAATATTGATTTGTTACTTTTGTCACAAAATGGAGACAAGTTCAGATCATAAGACTATAAAATGCCTCATGCTTTACTGGCTCAAACCTTCCCACAAGCCTGCAAACAAAAGGAGCTCTATGCACCAAGCTGTTTTTTCTTCCTTCTACTTCATGTGTGAACATTGTGACAGAATAAATCAAAAGAGAAAATAACAAAACAAGTTCTTCTCTTCCTTTCACCGGTCCACATGAGACCAAATATTCATGGAGATAAGCACACCAATAGATAGTATTCTGTATAGATTTGACACTAAAAACCACATGCACGATCTTTTACAAATATACCTGGTTTACGCCTTCTATATTAGCTAGCCTTGCTCTAGTTGATGGCCTTGTTAATGCCATTCTCCTCACCGTTTCATCACCACAAATTGCATATCTGCCGTTACAATAAATCAGTAAACAGAACAATTCTTTTTCCTACTCTTAAAATAGTAGAGAATCATAGTTGAATCATAAATGGAAGTTATCATATTTCTTCACACCAACCAAATATAAGTACTTACGGGGCAGTCCCACTGCCTCTTGCAAGCTTCATTCTCTCATCCAAGAGCAATTTATAGAGTTGCTGCTCAGCCTGAGACAATAAGAAGAGCTTTCAATATTTTTAGTTGCATTAACAACAGGCCACCAAGGAGGCAAATCAAATTACAAATTTATTCTAAAAGAACGGAAAAAAAAAATTAAAAAATTTGTGCAATCGACTTCTCACTGAAATCTATTCATAAGAGAATTGTTATGTATCGTGAGCCTAAGTTTTTTGATCATTTTCAAGGATTTCTTAAAACATTGTTCTTCCAGATACAGAGCTCATGGACATTAAAAGAGAGAATAATTAGTTGGAGCCATGAACTGAAAATACACAATGTGCACAATTTCGGAAACCAAAATAAAGATGGGACTTCTCATCACAACATTATAACCGTTTAGCAAATTTTCATTTAAGAGGATATGATTATCAGGTTGGGGCGGAAATTATAGCGTAACATACATCAACACCTAAAACTACTAACCTGAGACATTCCTTCGCATCCGGCTGATACCACACTGCTCGGATTTTTAATTTCCACATCAGAAATCGTTTCAGACGCAATTGGCAGATACAATGGTGGCTGATAATCAGGTCTGCATGAGCTCAGAAACTGTAACCCCTTTGCAGTCAAGCTGTTTCATAGAGAAAGAAAAAGTCAGCATCTTTAGTTGGATAGGGAATCACGGTCCAGTGCAGAGGTGTGATAGCTAAAGCCGTATCTGAAGACTAAAATGTAAATGAGGAAAGGATGGGAGAGCAAGCATAGGATTTATGACAAACAATCACAATAACAAAGGAGAAGTGACTCACCTTACATTTCTGTACATGGAATCATATTTTTCAATCAAATAACCTGCATGAAGTTGCAAACTACTCAGAGCTCAAACATATTGACCGTTCAAGATAGAAACTGTTAATGGAATATGCTTTGGTGGTTGGTGTTATCCTCATTTGTGGGCTAAAGAATCGAGGATTAATACTATAATCTACTTTTACCCCCTTATTCTTCTTTTTCGTATAACATATCCAACTATCTTTCCCTACCACAAGAAAAACCAGTGAAAAAGAAGGAAACAAAAATTTTTAAAACAAAAAAAAAAAAAGAAAAAACATAACACACAAATACTTTCACAAGTTGTAGGCAAGACGCGGCAATTTGGATAACTAACCATTTGAGATCAATTGATCCCCAAGGGATTTCCACCAGTCTGCTGTTATCTCTTTCCCAAGGCCATGAAAAGGCAGCTTATCAAGTTGAGCTTCTAGAATTTTCTTCGACTGTGACAACAGAATATTTCACATCAAAACAAGACTTTGAAAAAAGACAAAAAAGGGAATACAGGTTACGAGAAGGAAAAGAAAAGGAAAGTGAGGAAACAAATTCCTTAAATATCATTGTTTCTTCTATTGTTGATTTTTTAGAGCCAAGCGTAAATCAAGTCCTGACATAGGAAACGATCTGGCGCATATTTCTCCCATTTATACTTCCGATGGTAGTTCTTTCACTGTTCAAATGTATCAACCACGAACAAGTGGATGACTGAAAGAGGCAAACTTACCCGAGAACCACGAAGTACATCTATAGGCATATTGAGTCCCCATTTTCCTCTGCATGACCGCATGCAACCCATCAGAAGAAATGCTTCTCTAGCCATGTCGTTCTCCTTCTTTGAGCTAGTGCAATTATCACAATTTCCTGCAATCTTCTAATTTAGAATCCAACACAGAGATTTCAAAAAAATTTGAAAATGGATGTAGATTACAACTGATAGATAAGCCTTTCTATATTTAGAAAGCATACATTTTTCCCATTGTTTTGTCTAATGGTTGTTCGATTTTACTCGATCTTTAAAACCTTACAGGCATATCTGTAAACTGTTGGTTATACAGCTGTGATTGAACAAATAAGACGGACCTCATTCAGCGAGGGAAGTATAATAACTGAATCTCTTATTTTTAATGCTCATATTTACTCTTGGTTTACAGAACAGGCATCAGACATATACTCAATAGATCTTATTGATCACAGAAAACAACCCCTTATAACAATTTAAAATGCTTAGCCTTCACCGGCCTATGGTTTGAAAAGCAGAACTCAGATTATGAACAATTTAGAAGTCATTTACGTGAAGAAAAAAATGCAGCAACTCAACAGAAAGGCCAAAGCAATAGTCGTACCGCATCTATCAGAAATAATTTCTTGCCCGAAGTACTTCAAGAGATATTTTCTTCTACAGGTTGTCAGGAAGCAATAATGCCTAGCAGCTTCATAAGCCTCCAAAATAGATTGTTTTTGATCGGCCTGTTAAGCAGCAAACAGATCAGGAAGTCACTTTAAACCAGAATTTATGTTTTAACCTAGTAGGAAACTGCAAAGGATGGAAACCTACTGATTTTGCTTCTTTACAATAAAAATCAACTTTTACAAAGTCGCCTCTGGAGTAATAAAGCCAGCAGACTGAAGCCACGCCATCTCGGCCACAACGACCACTTTCCTGGTAATATGCTTCCAAACTTTTGGGACATCCGTAATGTATAACATATCTGATATCTGGCTTATCAATACCCATGCCAAAAGCAATAGTAGCAACCATCACGTAGTATTCATCTCTGATAAATGATCTGAACAGGTAAAGAATTGGCAATCAGAAATTGGGCACATTTTTTTATATGAGTGGCGCAATATTCAGCTGACCAGCCTAGATAAGAAAATCGAAGGAATACACTAACCTGTGTGACTTCTCCCTTGCACTGTTAGACATCTGACCATGGTAAATACCAGCTTTAACTCCAGCTTTGAGCAGCAACTTGAAGATCTAAGGGGAAATTCCCAAAGAATAAAAAGACACAGAAATGATCAAAAACTTGAATTGAAAACCAAAAGGATATTGATGATTTAATCAAAAGCTAGGAAAATGACGTGGATTGCATTATGATTCAAAACCAAGCTCCGGAAATTACTTCTTCAGTATCTTTGACAGTTGTACAGTACACAATAGTCGAGCTTGCACTCTGAGCATACTTATTGAGATCTTCCACAAGCTCATCCATAAAAGCTAAACTGTGGTTGAAAGGTTTAACGCCATAAAATAGATTTTGGCGATCAAAAGAGCCAACTGCCACGTAGGGATCCCTCATCTTCAAGGAACTGATTATATCGAGGCGAACCCTGATCCACAGGGAAAAATGAGTTACCAGAAGTTTAGCAAAGTAGCTGAGAGGAAAAGTTACCAGCCAGTAATATTCTGCATTGTATGGTTAGGGGAAAAAAAAGAAGAGAGATCCTGATTAGGGAGACTTACTTCTCTGTGGCTGTCGCAGTTAAGCCTATAAAAGGAACATTTTGAAGTACGTTGCGTAGCCTGTCTAACCTTTTGTACTCAACCCTGAAAATGAAAGATAACATTATAAAATCACCTCTAAGCAGATGAAATGTAAATTTCATGACACAAATAAATCATCAATCGGCAAGTAAATGCCAGAGCTGCGTAGTTGTCAGAGTGAAATGTTGACCTGAAATCATGGCCCCACTCCGATATACAGTGTGCTTCATCAACAGCCAAGAGACATATTCCTGTTTCTTGCATTTTAGCCCAGAAGCTGCAGCAAAAGAAAAGAAAAAATCGGCAGCAACTCAATGTGTGCAAGTGGCCAAAGTTGAAAAAGAACAACCAAACAATTTCGTATCTCGGTAAGTTATCATTTGAATATAATTGGAAATGCTTGGCAAATCTCCAAGAAATCATGCTAAGTTGCTAACAATGAATAATATCAGTTCCAAAGTAATTTGATTAATGAAAAAGTTTAGGCCTCAATCCACTCTGTTTGATGGGGGAAAAGTTAGATCACACTACATTACCTGGAAGGAAGCAAACAAGCCTTTTCTGGGGTCATGTACAGAATGTCATATTGGCCCCTCTCAGCAATGCTTTGTACATTAGAAGCATTTTGAGCACTAGAAAGATGCTCAGTTCGAATTCCCCTTTCCTTCAGAGCCATAACCTATATACATTGGCCAATTAATTCCACAGGCATCAACATTTCTATACCTTATACAACAAAAAGAAAGAGCAGTGCACACCAAGCATATTTTATACCTGGTCTTGCATTAATGATATGAGAGGGCTAATGATTACAGCAGTCTTCTTGGTGATCAATGGGGGCAATTGATAGCTTCAACATGAAAAATCGAGGTTTCAAACAAACAAGTACAGAAAAGAGCCCAAAAACAAATTCTTGAAAATTAAAAAACCCAATGGAGAGGAATGAAGTGAAAACCTACCAGAGTGACTTGCCGCTCCCGGTGGACATGACCACCAAGCAGTCCCTTCCGTCGACTATTTTTTCCACAATTTCTCTCTGATATGGACGAAATGTGGAAAACCCAAAGTATTGCTGAATCGAGAAAACAGAAATTGTCAGGGTTTTCACAAATTACTATACACACATGTACTCAACAATTCGCCTCATTTTCAATTAGGCCAGGAAAACAAAACACAAATTTTCACAAACAGAAGGGGAAAAAAAAATGGAAACAGAGTGTTTGTGGGGAAAACCTTGAGAACAGACTCCATGGTATAACTTGGTTTCGCTTTCAGGCTCTCAACACAAGAGGAGCGACTCAGTAAGCCATGGCTGTTTTTGCTTGGAAAATGTATCGACTAGAATTGGGTAGTGAGGTATTTTACTTTATTAATTTTATTTCCAAGTTTCCCGCCATATTTATTTTATTTTATTTCGTTCTTCAATTATTAAAAAAAAATACTTATTTTGTTTTTTTTTTTTTAATATAGAATTAAGCTGAAATCAACTGTTATAAGGGGAGTAACATTATGTCTACATGGTTTGTTTGCCTTTGGTCTTCCATTGTACAGCTCTGTGGATTAGTGATTTGTGTCGTACGTAGTATTTTTATTTGATTGTTAAAGCACCTGTCAAATTTGAAATATCAGTTGCAATGGTGAGCCTTAAGTTGAACATCAATATAAAATCTGGAGCTAGACGGAATTTAATCTCTCAAATTCGTGGGACGAACACTTAATGCATTATCATGGAGCCACAATGTAACTTCAAATCGATAATACCACTAGAAAACTTGAAGTAATGTTAAGTTAACTTATAGAAAGTCGGACATGGGTACAAATCTCACCCTAGCAGTGACAGATGAAATTTTTAGTTTCCTCTGAATTTCGATAAAAATACAATATAAAAAGGCCAGCAGGCCTGTTTGTTAGGAAGTCAACAAAAACGCTTCAGACATTAGCTCAAGAACTACTGACTGATTCAAACTAGGAAGCCTAGGCGAAAAGCTTTCTGTAGTGTTCTGCTTCTTCGGCCATCTCCTCCATGCTCCTGTCCTTCCTATCTTTATCCAAATCAAGCTTCTGATTCAATTCCTTCTCCTTCACATCTAACTGCGGGTTGAACGACACATCAGAATATAAGTGATACTTGATCAAAACATAGCCAAAGATACATATCCAATAGTAGAACTCTAGAAACTTTCTTCAGGTCTTACAGCATCATAAATCTCATCATTTTTCTCAAAGTCGCCACTTCTACGCGGGATGATGTGAATATGCACATGAGGAACTGTCTGTCCAGCTTGAGGACCATCCTAAATTTACAAAACAGCAAGAAATTAAAGGTACGCCTACAGGGGCTATTAATATTAATGAGGAACCATGAAAACTGTCAGCTATTTATTAGGATTGTACACCACAAGGGGGATAATGCAAACTGACTGAAAAAAAAAATCACATTTAAACATTTAAGGCAACTGGAATGATGATAAACAACTTTCTCCATATGCATATGAGGCACCATACAACAAAGGATGCTTTGGGAAACTTCAGACAATGGACAAAGAAATTCATGTTTACGGAGCATATTAGCTCGTCAGTTAATATAAAGAATCTACATTTTAAATAGGCAACAAATTATACAAAGTAACAACCTCATTCCGTTGGAGGAATGGACCAGAACAATTGAGAAGTTTAAAAAGCCGTTGCCCTATATTTGTGTTAGTAAACAGATGAAGTATAAGAGATCCTAATTCATTTTGCAGCTTCGCAAGTTGCTAAATGGAAACTGCAAAGCCAAGCAGAAGGAACATCTCTAACATTGAGGGACTGCATATTACTGAGCCTAGAGAAACTGGAAAGGTAAGCTACAACTACAGAAATACATATAAGCCAATGCACGTGTGAGAACTTAGAAACACAATACAGCTCCATCAAGAAAGTGAATAAGACAAATACCAACAAAAACCTTTAAAAAAGTGCAACTTGAAATTCTTACATCCTAGGTAAACTTTAAAAGAGATGCTAGAAGACTAAATGTAATTGTTACAATGCAGCTTGCTTACTTGAATAGCAAAAGTGATTGAAGATGCCGAGTGAAAGGACTCAAGCTGTCGTCCAACTTTTTGTGCAGTGAGCCATAAGTCAGCAGTCTCATCGGCAGTGAGATCAGTGAACCGTTTCACTTCACGTCTTGGGCACACAAGGACATGTATGAGTTGTCAAGGGAATCAAATGGGCAACTTTCGATTTCATTTCTTGTAGAAATTTTTGAGGTGCAACTGAGTGTACATATTAACAGAAACTATAATATGACTAATGAGAATTTTTGAACACACCAAATAAGAACCACAGTAATGCTGAATTGAAGATAATGACTCTAACCAAAACACAATAACAGGAATGCTTCTCCATTTTAGTAAAATGATCTAGCCCACTTAATCTTTCCACATGTCCATTAGTAATCAACAACATTACGCAAAGCGCAGGGAAAAGGATATGACCTGCAAAGACAAACAAAGAGATCAAACCAATGAGTAGAGCATATATCGTTATTTAGTACTAAAACGCTTCTTGCCAGAAAACTCTAATAGAAAAACAGAAGTGACCTAATTCAGCTCAAGTTATGCATGAACGAGAGAATCATACATTCTTATACTCCGCCAAAGTGCAAGCAGTACAAATTTAACGTTTCGTTCAATGACCTATAATTTTGTTTCCAGTCTACCTAAAGATGATCGCAACAGGGGTAGGAAAAAAAAAAATACCAGGGAGAAGAGGGCGCAGATTGACCATTGCATATGAAAGATGAGTGCATAAGAACACTTCTTTGTTGTCAATTTTGTAAGGTCCAAATTTATAATTCTCCGGCTCCATCTGTTCAATCGATTTTCACAAGTTAATGCCACGGAAAAATCTGTTCGATTATACTCAGAGAAGGGAAAAAACTACAACCAGCGAAGAAGAGGTTTCGGGAAAGTATAAAATCACCTGCGACTGATTAGAGTAACACCTCGTGGATGAATACGAACAATTCCTCAGTCTACAGAAAGGAACACTGGCGGATGGGATGGTGACGCCGGGAACTCGAAGGCCTCCGGCCGATGAAACGCCGTGGAAGAAGGATGAAATGAAGCTTCGGTTGGGCTTCAACATGGGGTCTTTTCAGCCTGCCATTTGGTTTTTTACGTTTTTTCCTTTATTTTAACTCTGTTTGGGCTACAAATGGGCTTACTTTATCAGCAGCTGTCCAAGATGCCCAACCCACCGTGTTTTATTATTATATATATCGCCTCCCAATTTCCCCTTTCCCTCCAAAAATCAAAAAGCCTATAAAGGATTGGGGCTACGATGTGAGGTGCTTGTGATCATCATCAGGTTTCTAACTCCTCTACTATCGTTGACGGCATTAATGGACTGCAAAACTTAATTAGTATGATGCTTAGGTTACTGGTACATTTTGTGACGCTGACAGAATTCTAACTCCTAACAGAATTATAACTCCTAACTTTCACGGATACTTAATGCAATACACTACAGATGCTACTGTAATTTAAAGTTTGCTTTGTCCTTTCTAAAGGTTGGTTATTTCTTAAAATATGAAATGATAAGGTGGGTTATAAAAATAGGGACAAAAGGAGTACAAAAAATGAAAGTGATCCCTAAACAACCAATGAAGATTATAAAATGTCACACTATCAAAAAAAAAAAAAAATGACCTTATTTATTAAGAACAAACTCAAGAAAAAGAGCCACCAAATTAAAACATAGCAAAATCATATTAGGTTTGACCCCTGATTGACTGTAACTTCGCCTCCAACATTCAAGAAGAAAATTTTTTTTCCTTATTTAAATTTTTACCTGTTTTGGGAAATATATATGGAAATATATACATAAATATAAATCCTACTATATTAGAAACAAAAACCTCCCTTTCAAACACCTTATATGATTGCCACATGGCATGTAAAAAGTACTAAATTGCCCTTTTGTCTAACCATAACAAAATTACTAAATCTCCCTTTGCACTTTTTTTTTTAATTTTTTCTTTATGTTTCATTCAACTAGAATGGTTTTTTAAATTGAATTGATCAATTAGGTTTTTTGTTACAAAGTGTCAATTTTGTTTTAAGTGTATACTCTTCGGATGAAACTTATTACAAAGCTATTAAAAATCTCCAAAACTAAGTATTGATTTGGCACGACCAATGGAGAACATCAATAAATCATCTTACTAATATTTAAATTTATTAGGATGCTTTTATATTTTATCTAACATTTACTTCAACACATATATTCGATTAAGGCTATTTATATTTAATAAGTAACACTTATAAAACATTTCCAAAACATACATGGCGAAATACAATTTTTTTTTTTGCGAAATACAAATATTTCTATGATCACACTTATAAAACATTTCTAAATCCTTCAAATATTTCTAAAATGTATCGCTCCAAATACAAAATTTTATTTTTTTTCAAATATAAACATTTCTAAGATCTACAGATAAACTGGGCCAGGATCGCGCATTGCGCGACCAGACATTACTAGTATATATATATAAAACTCTCAGTCAAGAAAAAGAAATTACTAAAAGTTTCATTTATATGGGTTGTAAACCTCACAAGTAGGACTTGAGACAGGCCCATGATACATACCCCAAACAAAACCGGACCAGGCCTGCAGAAGGACTAACCCCATTAAATTTTAATAGTCAATCTACTGTAAATCAGCCTGATATAATATGTCCGTGACTGAAGCTATAAAGTTGGCCCGAGCTGCGCTGTGTCATGGTGCTTTACTAGTTCCTGAAAGTCGTAAATTTTGCAGTGATAAGATTTGTGATTTTCAGGCCACTTCTATTCTTATATACTCCATCTGTCCAATAATTATTGTCTTTAGATTTTTATTTTTAGTTCAAATTATATTAAAAGTAAAATCTCAAACTGAACAATAATTTTAGAACAGAGGGAGTAATATATTCCTCCCCGTCCCCCTTTCCTGATGAATATTTTCTTTTTCCTGTATATCAGTTTTCCATGTTGGATTAAACATGTAGTCGTGAACGATGATATAAGAGAATGGCAAGAAAAGTATTCAAGTGTAGCTGCTGAGGAGGAAAAGTGTTTCATCACCAATTTTCTTAAGCAGAGGGGCACAAACTGTTTTTATGTATGATTTTTAATACTCCCTCCGTCTCATAATTATTGTCCACTTTGCTCAAAAATTTTTGTCCCAAAATTATTGTCCAATTTGACTTTTTATGAATCAAGTTATACATTTGTCCTTAGTAAAAAACATTATCCATAAAATCTTAGTGGTTAAACAATTACTTATATATGGATATATCCGGTTGTTTAAGGTAAAATATAATTAAGTTTGACCAAAAATAAAATATTTTATTTTAGTAAAACTGGACAATAATTATGGGAAGGAGGGAATATATGAAAACCGAGGAGTGATGCGGTGGCTTCTTTCTTATTTGTCTGCTTTTAATAGGAAATTTGTAATTATATTTTACCATGAAAGGGAGGGTTTCCAAAAGATAAATGCCACCAAGGCAAGTAGCTTTCAACATAGTCCCCCTTTTCTTTCCCAATGTGTATCTAAACTTAAGCCATTTCTTTCAAAGTTGCATTTGTCATTCATTAGTCACTTCCATTCTACACATTAGTCGACAGCAAATATCCATTGCCATGGTCTACCATTAAAGTGCAAATCTATTTCAATTGAATTATTCAGTAGAATACATTACCTGGTGCATGGTGTTTTGATTTTATTAAATAAGAACACTGATATTTATTTACTCCCTATGTCTCGAAAAAATAGTTCATATCGTGGTTTGAAATTTGTATTGAAACAGTACAAATCTCAAAATCTAATGTCAAATATTTTTCTTGAAATGAAGGGAGTATAATATAGAGTCTTGGACTCAAAATTTAATGTCAAATATTTTTCTTGAGACGAAGAGAGTATAATATAGAGTCTTGGACTTAGGCAAGAGAACCCGAAAAACAATAGTAAAGCTTGTAGCACAAGAAGTCACATTGCCTAGTAGAAAAGCTTTCTGTATTGTTCTGCTTCTTCAGCCCTCTCCTCGGGGCTTCTGTCCTTCCTCACCATATCCAAATCAAGATGCTTCTTCAGTTCCCTCTCCTTCTCGTCTAACTGCACAGAACATAACACACATAACACTATTGAGCTGCACTGATTCAAGCACTTAGCTGAAGCTTATACATCCGCACCACATCAGTGGCAGAAATGTAGAGTTCTTGAAGTCTTACAGCATCGTATATTTCATCATTGTTCTCAAAGTCGCCATGCTTACGTGGTAGGATGTGAACATGGACATGAGGAACCGACTGTCCGGCCTGAGGACCATCCTGAGTTAGCAAAATACAGAGGAATTAGAGGTGGATATTTCAGACAAGTTAAAACATGGAACGCAATGTGACCTAGCAACAAGACTGCTCCCATCTGCATTTGAAGCAACACTACAAAGCTTAATATGAGACTTCCAGATAACTAAAACAGACTGGGGAAAGATAGGGATCAACATATTGTTTGAAGCACTGAAAATATCATTTAATAACTTATTAGTAGGATGACAAACTGAGAATTACTCAAAGTAAGAGCTTCGTTCTGTTTAACGCATGGGCCATGAGAACATGTGATGCAGGGTTACACTACTAATCAAGATAAATTAAGGGAACATCAAGCAAGTGAAATGACAAACTTTGACGAAAACCACAGAGGGAAAGTACAATTTTTGACTTGATATATACAGTTTGTGCAACATTAAGAGATATGTGGAAAACCTAGAAACAAATTCTACAATGCACTTTTCTTACCTGAATGTTCAAAGTGAGCGAAGTTGCTGAGTGAAAAGACTCGATTCGCCTACCAACTTTTTTTGCAGTAAGCCATAAATCAGTAACCTCTTCGTCTGTAAGATCAGCAAAGCGTTTCACTTCACGCTTTGGGATCACAAGAACATGTATGCATGGTCAAGTCAATCAAATGGGAAGCTTTTTGAACTCATCAAAGTCTCTTTCTAGCCAAGGGAATGTACATAGGAACAGACTCAACAACAACTACCAGGAAACAACAAAGTTTGAAGATTAAAGGGAAAGCATGATTAACAGTTACGCAAACATAAATTGAGTATTTTCTACAAATTAGAGCTTTGGGGAAAATAAACTTTATGTCACTAGAATAAAACAAGTAGAAAATGAAATCAAATGCTGCCCTGCCACTGTAAAGGAAAAAATGTAAGCCTAAGATAAACACGCTTGTCTTCTCCATTTTGAAGTGTGATATATTACCCACTGTACAATTCCACAAGTCCATTACATATCAACCACAATCAGAATACACAGAGCATAAGGAAAAGGATATGACCTGCAAAGAAAAAGGAGGAGATGACAAACCAGAAATGTGTGATCTCATAAGTAATTATTAGGAATAAAATCTAAAATATCCGGATGCATATTCGATTAATCAAATTCAAACAAAATTATAGTATGTGATACTACAAAATTTCACCCCAACTTTTAAACTCAGCAAGATTCTACTTTTCCAAAGAGAATAAATTTCAACTTTTTTTCTCCACCCGAATTGAATACAGATAGTTTACAATTTTACTGATTGCAAATAACATCAAATGAACATTACCAGGTAGGACAGGGCGCAAGTTGACCATGGCAAATGAAAGATGAGTCTCCAAGAACACATCTTTCTTGCTTATCTTGTGCGGCCCAAACATATAAAACTCTGCATCCATCTATTCAATCGATTCTCAAGTTAATCCACAGCAATTTGCTCAATCACAAAAATACCTCAAAAAAACAATAATCTTATCGGAAAATTTGTACTTGCCGGTGACTGATCGGAGCAACTGGATCGGATTCACACTCTACTGAATGGAGAAGACTCTGGGGAGTATGATTGATTCATGGCAAAAGTGGCGAAACATTTCTTCTCCTATAAATAGAATTAGAGGATAATTTCTTTGGCTGACTTGGCTTATCATCAAAAACATAAGAGTGAAAACTATGTGACCCATAAGAGTTGAAGAATCAAGAACAGCTGCTCAAATTTGAAAAGTTTTTGTTTTCCTGTTGTCTAAAGCCATTGAATTTGCACCTTGCTTTGGTTTATTTTATATATAGCAGACTAGTATGGGACGACCCTCGCACAATATATATGTAGATCTTAAAAATTTTTGTATTTGGGAAAAAAAAATATTTTATATTTGGCTCGATATATTTTAGAAATGTTTGAAGAATTTAGAAATATTTTATAAGTGTGATCATATAAATATTTGTATTTGGCATAAAAAGAAATTGTAATTAGTCCGATACGTTTTAAAAATGTTTAAAAATTTTAGAAATATTTTATAAGTGTTACTTCTTAAATATAAATAAATTTGATCAAATATATGTCTTGAAATAAATGCTAGACAAAATATAAAAGTATCCTAATAAGTTTAAATATTAGTAAGATAATTTATTGATGTTCTCCATTGGTTGTGCCAAATCAATACTTAATTTTGGAGATTTATAATAGCTTTGTAGTAAGCTTCTTCCAAAAGGTATACGCTTAATTTTTGGAACTAATTATTCCAAAAGTTTATAGGTAGTAAAATATAAAGAATATGATTTTGAAACGGGTTAATTGTTGAAACTGGTTGATCACAAATATGAGAATGAAAATAATGTAAATTTGCATAGGTTTTAAGTTATAGCAAAAACGAACTCATCTCACCATAGCAAACAAAAAAAAAAAAAAAGTAAAAGATAAACCATTAAAATTTGAGAAATTTAATTTTTTTTCCTGTAGGTAAAAATGATGTATAAAAATACAAATAAACATAGAAACATTATTCCTTCCCTCTCCACCTCAAATTCATAAAAGGCTTCCCCATAAATTAATTAGAAGAAGTAACCTAAACTATCTCTATGATGAAAAACTAAAAAAAGTCCAAAAACCAAATCCAAAAAAGTATATTCTTGAAAGCCCGAACACAAAAAGAAAAAAAAATACGTGCTTTATTTGCAAATAAAATACGAAAAAAAAAACCTGAAACTCTATAATTAAAAAAAACCACTCTAATTAAATGAAACATAAAAAAGAAATTTAAAAAACCACACTTTGTAACAAAAATCCAATTAATCAATTCAATCCAAACAGAACTAAAATCATACAAAAATTCTAGGCTAACTAATCATTTAAGAAATCACATCATATTACCTAACAACGGCTACGATAGCTGTAACGAATGGGTGCATAAAAATAATAGTAATAACATTATTCTTGAACAGGAAAAACAAAAAAATAGTAAAAGCCAAACAAATGATCTGTGGAAATAAAATCATTTAAATTTTAATACTTGTAATGGCACCACCACAATGGCCGAAGCAAGATCAATGAGAATTTTTTTTTTCTTTGTGTTTATATAAAGAGGTAAAAAGAATATTTTTTGAAGTTGAAATTTTATCCGGTTAGGATGTAGTTGATCATCACTAATGAAAAGATTGAACATGTTAATAGGAAAGGAGTATATTTCACCACATATTCTCAATTGATGATTGATGAGGAATTTGTTTTTTTTTTTTTTTTATTGTGGAGAAGAAATTGATTAAGGAGTCGATTGTCGTGGAGATGGGGATGATGATTTGGGATTTTTATAAACCCGTGATTTTTTTTTTTTGGCGAATATAGGAGGTGGAGGTGGATTTGGACTGCATTTGCCTTTTAGTGTAGGAGATATGTAAATAAAAATTTATTTTAAAAATATGATGTGGAAATGCCACATAACAAATGGTGGTGATTTCTCTTAAGTTTTTTTTTTGGCGAAAATAGGAGGTATAGGTGGATTTGGACTGAATTTGCCTTTTAGTGTAGGAGATATGTAAATAAAAATTTATTTTAAAAATATGATTTGGAAATGCAAATGGTGGTGCTTTCTCTTAAGTTTTTTTTTTTTTTGGCGAAAATAGGAGGTGGAGGTGGATTTGGACTGCATTTGCCTTTTAGTGTAAAAGATATGTAAATAAAAATTTATTTTAAAAATATGATGTGGAAATGTCACACGGCAGATGGTGGTACTTTCTCTTAAGTGTGGTTTTTGTTTCTAATATAGTAAGAGTTTTGAAGCTTTCTAATTGACTTTTCTATGATCATTTTGAACTCTGATTGGGCTCCAAAAAACAGGCCAATCTGAACACAATTGGGCCCGTTAAGTAGCAGCCCAACCATGCCCGAAATCACAAATTCGAATACAATTGTGGAGCTTTTTAATAAGATACAAAAAATAGAGGGTCTGTTTTGAAATTATCCAGATGAACAACAAGCAAATATGCCGTGCCTGATCCTTACCACCATACTTCTCAGAAAACACACAACCGCCTGAGCAAAAAGAGATAAACTCCGGCGAATTCTTTCCACCACCATTACCGGCGGCGTTATATTCAGTCTTTGGGTGTCACCGGGAAAAAAGTAATGGCTTGTGGGAGCACCACAGCATCTGCGACATGGAACATGTCATCACTGAAGGCGGCTCTTCCGTCGGTTCCAATTCAGGCTGCTTCTTCGGTTCATTTTTCAATTGGGTTACCTTCTCAAAGTTGCAGAAAGATCCCCACTATCAAATTGCCTGCTCCAGTTCCTGTTCAGTCATTTGTCGGACTTGCTCCTTTCAACCCTCTTCTCTCCATCTTTTCCGCAGGTATTATTATTACAACCTTTTGCCAATTTCACCAGTAGCTTTCATTGTTCTTGTCTGTTTTTTTTTTTTTCCGTTCGTTCTTTTGTTTTGCATTGTTGTTTTGTGGAGGAATTTCTTTGTTCTGCATTTTTCGAGAATGGTGCCGTGTCAAATGTTTGTTTATTTCAGTTCATCTTCAATTTGATTAGGCTGTTGTTTATTATGATTTTTTTTTTTTTGGTTGAGAGCGTTTGCTTATTTCAGTTTATCCTCAATTTGATTAGGGTGCCCTTTCAATAATTTCTTAGGGCAGATAGAATGACATTCCTGTCTTTCAATATTGTGATTTGAATTAGGAAATGCTGAGATATCATTTACCTATTTAGAGGTTGAATGTTAGTATTTCTCTTATTATGATTGGAATAAGGAAATGCTTTGATATTATTACCTATTTAGAGGGTGAATTTTAGGATTTCTGTTAGTTCAACATCTCAGGATATTTGGATTTTGGCTATATCTTCAAAGCGCAACTGTACAGCCAAAAAAAAATCTTTCGGTTAAGGATTGTACAGCAAAAAGTAGTGATTCCATTTTGTTCATTCCATCAAATATAGATTTCCTTTCACAACCTTTACAGATGTATGAAGTTCCTGTACAAGGTATTGTTGAACATCAAGTTAGTACTGAAACTACCAAGAAAAAAGCTGCAATGAGCTTTAGTGGAGGGAATGGAGATAAATCAACACAAGCATCTGTTCTCAAAAAAAAAAAAAAAAAAGAGATTCCAGATCAAATATGAGCAAAAAGGATTTATTATATCCTAGAAACAATCAGACATTATGCTGTATTGAATTTCACATGGTCATTTTCTTCTTTTGTAGTAAATTTCTTAATTATCAGATTGCAAATTCTGGTACATCGCTGTGCATATACACGGTGGAAGTTACATTTTGGTAATTTACTTCAAAAAATAAAATAACGATAAAAAAATTGGATTTTGGCATGGCCAATAGGATGACATTTGGAGACAGTTAGCAATTTGAGTAATTTAGGAGATCCAAATCTATGGATACATTTCTGATTCTGAGATGGTTGAATTTATCTGATGGATACATGTTTTCTGATTTTCATCCTCTTCACATATAGCCTTCTATTACTATGATTCAGTGCGTTTCTTTTGAGTTTCCGTATCAATTTGGCCTTCATGTGCTTTAGTCTGCTGTCAGAATTATTGAGTTAACCCTACTTTCCCTCGAAATACCATACTCCACTACACTCTTTGGGGAACACTGATAACTTGTTTCCCTTGAATTTGAAAGATTGAACTCATTTAAGAATGATCTCTTGGAACTTTGAACTGGCCTGATTGAATATGAATGTGGATGTTATGTGTAAGAAGATTATCATAAAGAACTTTGAGAAACTGGCCTAATTGGATATGAATGTGGGTAACATGTTTGAGAAGATTATTATAAGACCAGTAGGTATCATCTATCTTGGGGTTCTTAGTTCTCCAGGTTAAGCAGTCAATCTTATTATTCAGTGGACAGGAAGGAGTTTCCTTTTGGTTTTCTGCAAACTTTTAACTGTTTATGCTACAGTTTGTGAGCTACTGGAAATATTTCAATTGTTATCTGTTTGTTGGAAGTCTCTCACTCAGTCATGTATATTTTTGTTGCAGATTCATCCACTTTTGAGCACTCTTTCAACATTATCGACACTGGGGGCCGTTTCTTTGCCATGAGACATGGGAGGAAAGTTCCTAAACTGAACAGGCCTCCTGATCAGCGACGTGCTCTTCTGCGTGGTCTTACTACTCAGCTCTTGAAGTATGGGCGGATCAAGACTACTAGAGCTAGGGCTAGTGCTATGAGGAAATATGTCGACAAGATGATTACATTGGCAAAAGATGGTTCTTTGCACAAGAGAAGGCAAGCCCTTGGCTTTATTTATGAGAAGCAGATTGTCCATGCACTGTTTGCTGAAGTACCAGAAAGGTATGGGGAAAGAAATGGAGGATACACACGGATCATCAGAACGTTGCCCAGGCGAGGAGACAATGCACCTATGGCTTACATTGAGCTGGTTTAGATGCTGATTTTCAATCTAAATTGAGCCCTTTTGTTTCACTTCCTTGGAATTTTTGTAAGATCCTATGTTTTGTTAGAATCTGTGCCAACAGGTGGTAAATCTTGTTCCCCCTGATGTCCATCTATGAAATGTATAATTTGATTTCTCAAGTCCCATGAACTAAGAATTCTGAAACTTGTAATCTTGAAATTGTGGATTCAGTAACTTCTTTGTAGAGCGTGACATGAGGTACTGCAATTATGTAAGGGATATTACATAGAAAAAAATTGACAGGTGTAGTCGAGGTCAAATTAGTGGAATTAGTGAAAGAATAATTATATTAATCCTTCCGTCTCATTTTAATAGTGTACTTCGTTCAAAATGAGATAGTGACTAGTGAAAGAGTATCATATTTCAGGTGAAAATCACATCTCTACATGGGAAAAGGGTGGGAATTTAAACTTGTCATACTGCTAGTTAACTCAATTGCATAACCAATAATTTTTGCAAAAAGGGTTTTAGTTTATCAAAGTAGTGGATAAGGGGTAAACGGAATCAGGACCAGATAAGGTTGGTGGTTTACTTCTCTGCAGTCTGCACTTGTATTCGTTACTCTGTTGGCGGTATCACCAAAAAAAAAAAAAACTTCTTTTCCCCATTTCCTCTTTTTCTAACCTTTTCAATACCAATAAATTTGTTTAGAATCATCAGAAACTGAATAGTGAATACACAAAGCTGGCTTATCAACAATGTCAGCCTCACAAGCTCTGAATCTGGGCTACTTAAGTGCTTCGGTTGTGAATGTTCCGACCCAGAAATCTTTGTTGCTTCCTGGGACGATACAGTCAATTCCATCGTTGGCATCACCAAAACAGCTCCCTGGGTTGAGAACCAGTAATAACAGCTTGAGGAAAACCACATCCTTAAAGACCGCTGTTGCTGCAGCTGAATCTTCCGTTCCCACTGAAACGGTTAGTCACCTGGTGCTTTAATTGCAAAGTTCTTTCCTTTTTTGTTTTGTTTTGTTTTTTTCTTTTTTGTTTTTTTTTGGGAGATATTGAGGTTCATTTGAGTGAAAGCTGTCTAGATTACTTAATTGATAATTGAGGAAATGGTGGTGATGTTGCCTTTTTGAAACAGCAGCAAGAATCATCGAGGAAAAGATATCATTTCATCGTTGCAAATGCAAAATTCATGTTGGATGAAGAGGAGCATTTCCAGGAGCAATTGGCTGAGAGGCTTCGATTGTTTGGGGAGCGTGGGAATGAGCAGGACTTTTGGCTTGTGATTGAACCCAAGTTCTTGGACAAATTCCCTAACATTACTAAGAGACTCAAAAGACCCGCCGTGGCTTTGGTTTCCACCAATGGCCCTTGGATCACGTATGAACCCTTTATCCTAAATTTAGTGATTTTGATGATTATCTGTTCAGTTGCAGTTGTTCTGTCCCGAAATGCATTATGTCTATAGAGAATGATTGAACAAAGTAATCTCATTGCATGAATTCAATTTTTCTCATTAAAGTAATGCCTCAATAGTCACCAGCTTAACTAGTTTCAGGCTTTCAGCACACAGCCTTGACACCAAAGTCCTTTTGAGTGTGTTGCCGTGCATTCATTTTTTTAGATGTAGTCGTTCTATGCTAGAGCACAACAAATGAAAGTGATTCCTTTGTAGCGGATGTTATGACAAATGTATTGTGAATCACATTCTAGCTGATTAAGGGGTTTTGCGCCTATGTAAACTTACAGAGTTATTGGTTCTGAACAGGTTTATGAAACTAAGACTCGACCGTGTTTTACAAGAAAGTTTTGAAGCCGACAGTCTTGAGGAGGCTTTGGCATCTACTCCTGTAACTCTAGAGTTTGAGAAGCCAGAGAGATGGGTCGCACCATATCCGAAGTATGAGTATGGTTGGTGGGAACCCTTCTTGCCCCCTGGATCCAAAACAGCTTCAGTATGAGAACCTCAGTCTAGCACTTTGAAAAATTTTCAGACTGCAGGTTTAAGGAGCAGTTGATTAGAATGCCTGCTTTATCTTTAGAATAGTTTGAAGAATGTGTGCTAAATCTGAAGTGTATGAATGTTATGAGGCAAACCTAGATGTGCATTTGTTGCGCTGCAGAGGCTTAGTTAAGATAGACAGTAATTTGTCTATGTTTCTTACAATGTTAAGTAGTGTGTACATTTACTTCCTCTGTTATATGAATATCCTTTGAGATTGTTGTACAGGAGCCTTCCTGAAGCTGACTTAAAGATTAAACTGGTTTCTGGTACTTTGTTCTGCATAATGTTCGCCATAATACAATCTGATGTCAATGATGCTGCTAACTTTTTGCCTGTTCTTTTTAGCTGTTGTATCTGTCAAAGAGGTAAAATGCCCTTGGCTCTTTTGAAAACCATCACGAATTTTTTTAACTTTCGCTATCAGTTGATTTGGTGAAATTGTTTAGGGCAGCGTACCAGTGAATTTAAGTAGTCAAATAACAGAAAGTACGTCAGTAGCAGCATGTCATCTGTATTCATCTATACCCCCCCCAAAAACAAAAAGATAAGATAAATCTCATATGCAAGCAAAAACTGTATCAACAGGTAGATAAAGATCCATAATTTAAGGACTGAAGAACTAGCTAAGCGATGATTCTGTCCGAGACCAAATACTCCTGACTAGAGTAACACAAAATAGAGGAAGAAAATCCTCCTAAAGCAAGACAGAACTCCCTTGTACCGCAAAAATGCTGCATCTCATTAACTCTGTTTGGGGGCAATATTCGGGAGTTTCTGAAGCACCTTTTCATCTAGCAAGCTGTATTGCTTCTTGAGTTTTACAGTTGCCTGCTGTGCATATGCATCCACTCGATCTTCATGTTTCTCGTACAGCAAAGGTACCGTCAACATTGCCACACACACTGTCCAATGAAGAACACCAGTTGTCAGAAAGGAAACATCAGATTACCTGTATTGTTGGGAGGATAGTAGAGATACCAAGAATCTGTTGAAATCTGAAGTTAAGGACTGACAAACTCACCCATGTATACAAGCGTCAAGAAATCGAACCAACTGCCAACTTTTGAAACAATCCATAATATCAACATTCCCTGCATTCGAGTAGAGATTTCTGTTAAAACCAGACCAAGTTCCCATTGCAAAAAAATACTATAAATAGAGCTCAAAAAATTGGGAAAGACATACACCAAGAAACTTCTTCAGATCCCTTCCTGATGCCACTTCTCGGAAGAAGTTGAATGCCTGGTTAAATCGATCCATCAACAAGAGCGCAAGCCCTGTGCAAAGGCCCTCCGGCAGTACAATCTCAGGGAAGTCCAAAGGAGACCTGACGAATGAACACACAGAACAATGAGACGTCATACTTAAAGGAGGATGAAGAAAATTAGCCAAAACTAACACAACATTGGCATTGCACTTTCAAAGAGGATGTTCAAATGAACACGTAATAGGAAATTGTGCGAAAACTTAAAAAGACCCGAAAAACTACAATATTACATGAGGTGAGAATGTGACTAGCCTGTTAAAGAAGAAGGAGACATTAGACCATAGGAACAACAATGCCAGCAAAAGTATTAGAGCGTGGCACACAAACGTAAGCAAATGATAGCCAATCCGCTCGAATAAAAGCCAGATGACAGTCGCAGCGGCTAACATGCTAGCTGATACTTGCTTGTTCCTCCAAAGCATAATGTCAGCAGCTGCATAACAAAGAAATCCAAGTGATCAGAATGCCATTTTCAGATCTAAATCTTAACTACTGCAAACTGGTCGAAAGCATTTCACGAAACATCATCTTCCCTTTAAACTATGCTTGCCAAAAACAAAATCCAATCCATCAAAGGATCAAATGCTTACATGATTCCAACATCTAATATAGTAGGCACATAACACAAAGGGTTCAAAATTTTCATTAGGCTACCAAAGAAAGGGAAAAACAAAGAAGAGTTTTGAATGAACAGCACCAGTTGAGGACTAAAACTAAAAGATGCATGGGAGATTCATACGTTTACCACCACCAAGAGCGCTGTGAACCGGTTTCTGGCGGCCGAAGAGATGAAACTTGTCGGAGTGTTTGTGCTTCTTGTCACCATCGCTATCATCAGAAGAGGAGTCGTGGCCGCGGTCACGATGCTCGAGAGAACCTGTACCATTCCCCACTGGACTGGACATTTTCTCCTGCTGTCAATCCAAAAAAGTTTTAAAACAACATTGTTAATTCTAACTCTTACAGACATTACAATAATGACAAATGTACAAGTTAACATTTTTATTGCATCAAGACAGGAACTACGTACCGGTAGATTAAGCGAGCTTAATAGTTTGTTCACTTTGTTTGTAAATGATGAATTTGATTCTTCTTCCCAAGAGTCAAGATCAATTTTTGTTTGTAGTTTGTGTCCTTGTCTCTCTTTCTTTGTTTATTTCATTCCTTATGGCCAGCAAAGTCGGTTACGAGGTGTTACTGAATTATTCAAAGGGCTTAACAAACTAAGAGCAAAAAAATGGTACCAATAGTCGCACGTAACAAAATTCCTAATCTTAAGGAATGAGGAAGGCAAAAAAAAAAAAAATTTACTACAAATCAACATAACGTTTCATTCGTTTCAAATCTTAACAAAGAATATTACACAACTGAATAAATAACATCACGCTTCATTCGTTTCAAATCTTCATTAATACTCCCTCCGTCCCATAATTATTGTCCAGTTTGAGTTTTCATTTTTAGTTTATATTATATTAAAAGTGAGATCTCAAACTGAACAATAATTTTGGGACAGAAGGAGTATAAAAATGTTTGTCTTCCTATATATGAGTTTCTTACATTATCTCAATTTCAATTCATTGAAGTGTCTGTTGGTTTGGTACTTTCTTTGGGAGAATCAATGTAAAAGTTTAAATCACTTAAACAACTACTAGTAGTACATTTGAGGAGGATATGTTATCCCTAGACCCCTAATCAATCTTGAAGTGGGTGATAGACGAAAATCTAGAAGTTCATTGATCGATCTTAGTTATTGGGATTTTGATAAGAATTTACCAAGTACTGCTGGTTGACCAGGGAGCCCGAATTAGGTAATGGATGAAATTTACCCAGTGTACTTCAGTACTAATAATATATAGTAGTGGTTTCGGCTCCAAAACAAATGAATTAGGTTCTAAACCACGTTTTCTTACATCAATTTTCCAAGCAATTACGGTCGCTTTTTTTTTTTTTTTACCATGATGAAATGAGTATCTTTTCAGAATGAAATTTATTTCATTCTACTGGATAATTAAATAATACGTAACACTTTTTTCTGGTACAAATAGGTAACACTTTTAAGAGTGCGTATATTTAACCTTTTTTTTTTCTTGAAGGGTAAATAAATGGAATAAATACTTTCAAATCAAACTAAATTCTCCCATATAAGTTGAGACATGATATTATAGGGTGTTTTTATTCCCGATTTACAAAATCTTTACTGAGATTTGAGATTTTGCATTCTAATTTCATCCAAAAAATAATAATATATCTCAATCAAAACATGAGGTTGTTTCCCTTTGAAACTTTCATTAGTAAGGTTACATTGCACCCTAAGGCTCTGTTTGATAATCACTTAATATAGTGATTTAATTTATTTAAGTACTTAATGAAATTAAGTGTGTTTGATAATCGTTACTAAAAAGTCTTAATAAATTAAGTTTTGAACTAATTAAGTACTTATAAATTAAGTGCGTTTGATAACTAAAATTTCACTGTCTGAATTAATTAAGTGTGTCTGAATGGGCAGTTCAATTGTGAGCCAGTTAATAAATGATATGCCTACTACTTATCACTTATCACTTAATTTCTGTAATGACTCTTTTTTTTTCTTTTTTTCCCTTTTTTACCCTCGTCTTTATTTCGTCACTTATTTTTATATTGTTTTAAAATTTTTATTTTCTTAAGATAAATTAATTAAGAGTGCTTAAAGTTGAATTTATAGTATGAGTATAAAAGATCTCAAACTCAAATTAAACTAATTTTAATACATAAAATTTGCTAGTAACAAGGTATACATATATATGTAATAATCTAAATTTAATTATATATTGATTATTTACCAAGTATAATATCTTCTTTCATTATATATACCAAAAACTTATTTTAAAATTATTATGTTATTATGTAGAACAAAATATTAGTTATTTTTTATTTAAAAGAATTTTGTTTATAATTCAATTTTAATGATATTAAAATTTTAAATAACTTTCAGAACTGAGTATTCAGATTCAGTCTTCAGACTTCAATTCAGTCTTCAGACATCAAATTCAGACGTTTTTATCAAACAATGTAAATTCAGTCTTCAGACTTCAGTTAAGTGTTCATGTTCAGATTTCAGTGATTATCAAACGGAGCCTTAAGTCAATTTATGAAACAAAAATATCATCACGTGGGAAAACAAAATTTTATTTGCAAAAAGAATTTGGACAAAGCTAATGACATATCGACTTTTATCATTTACTCATTGTTTTATTGATTTTACACAATCAATTTTATATGTAACAAATTCGAAAAGAAATACATCTTTAAAAAAAAGAAAGAAATCTTATAGTTTGTAGTACGTTTACAACTTCTTGACGAGCAAATTGAGTCCATTCCCTGGTTCAATAACCAAATTCAACGCGGGAGAGTGCTTGTACTTGGGAGAAATGGACAATGAGAAGTTAGCCAAAATCAGAGAAATCAAGATCTTGAGCTCAGCCATGGCGAGATTCTGGCCAAGGCAAACCCTCGGGCCGACGCCAAACGGCATGTACAAATGCGGTATCTTGCAAGCTCCGGTGATCCCATTGGCAAACCTCTCCGGATTAAACTTGTAAGAATCCGGCCCCCAGTTTTCAGGATCAGTGTGCAACGATGTTACCGTTGTCCAAATGTTAACTCCCTTGGGTATTTTTATGTCACCAAATTTCAGGTCTTTTAAAGCTTCCCTTGATATGATGGATACCGGAGGGTAGAGTCGTAGTGATTCGTTGATTGCCATTGTTAGCTGAAAAAAATGGAAATCATTAAGTCAAATGTTTAGAGTCATACGTTGAATAATCAGTAAATATCTTTCGTCACACTTTTGTATTATATTTTCTGAAGACGTAATAAAATGTATCTTTTCTACTATCTATAAGTTTTGAATATGTAAAAAAAAAAAAGTACCTGTTTCATTTTACGGATCATGTCAGAATCGGGGATTTGGCCCTTGCAAATATCAACAACCTCGGATCTGATCCGTTCTTGCCACTCAGGATTGGCAGCCAAGAGCATAAGACACCAGGCGGCAGAAACAGCGGTTGTTTCGTAGCCAGCCAAATAAATGTTCTTGCAATTGTCCACGATGAACCGGTCCATTTCATCCTTGCTGAAGTCACTCTTTTTGGCTCCTTCAATGACCATTTGTAACAAATCTTTTTCACATCCACCGGCTTGACTAGTCCTCTCCTTCACTACTTGTAAAATCAGATTCTTCACCTCCTTCTCTAACGCCCATGTCTCCCTGTTATTCTGTGTTGGAAGATGCCTGCGGTCCAAAATTTCGAGACAGAATTTTTAATAATCTAATCGTTATTACATTTTTACAATGACGTTTTTTTTTTTCTAAAAAAAAAATTACCGTAAAAATATTTTATTAATTTTACCTCATTCCAGGGATGCCGGTTGCGAGAACTCTCCTTGAAGAAGCTTCTTGGAGGGCTCTAAGCTTCAAGAAGATCTCCTCCCCTTTGGCATAGCTACTACCAAAGCATGCTCTTGAGATCACATCACCGGAAAAGCTTCGCATTTGCGGGTCAATTTCAATGTCCGCAACTCCACTCACACCGGCCTCATCAATTATATTCTTCCATGTGTTTATCATTGTCATTGTGGACTCTTGAACTAGAGTAATCATCCCCTGCAAATAACATTCAAATCCCACATCAATTACAGTAAATATTCACTGTTTTTTTTTTTTTATAATCAAACAATGTAATGACTAAAAGGGGTGACAATTTGCATAGAAGGAAATCTCAAGGTCGAAGTAATTATTATTCTTCATACACGACCAAACGGCATGTATAATTGTTTCAAGTACACGCCCAATCAATAAATGCTTGTGGATTTTTGTTCAGTGATTATATTAGTACTGTCTCATGGAAACATGAGAGGAATCAACAGATAAATTTTTGGATTTTTTTTTTTTTTTTCCTTCTGCTTGTTTTACCTTGACTTTCTCCATGTACAATTCAGGAGCAAGGATCTTCCTCTGATGAGCCCAAACAGCACCATTTGAAGTCAGAATTCCCTGTCCCAGCAAAGACCCTCTTTCCTTAGCTTGATATGTTGGTTTCCCCAAATCCAAAGAAGTGCATGTGGTTATCTCCTTCACCATATCAGGTTGTGTTACTGACAAAATCTGTGTGTTCCCAAGTGAAAACATAAACACTTCACCTGCAAAAAAAATTTACACAAGCCCAGAATACGATCATTATTAGTCCATAAAATCGACCAAGATCACTTTTTTTTAGTAAGGAAAAAAACAGAGGAATATAATCGTACCGAATTGTTTCCTCCATTTCTCGAGGAACGGAAGGAGAAGCGACCCGCAATCATGGGAAACAGGGGCGGCGCCGTCGGAGAACAATGAAGAACCTTTGGCGGCGGCGACGGCTTCATCTCTGCTCTGTTTGATCTGCAAAATGTTGCCCAGAAGCAAACTGGGCTTGGGTCCACTCACTCCTTGCTTTCTCAGTGCGGATCTAAGCCTATTGGGTTTCGCCACCAGTGAATCGTACAGCCGAAACAAAAATCCCACAAAACAGATTACTCCAATTGTTATCAACCCTTCAGAAACACTCAAATTCAACTCCATTTTTCTCTTCTTTTCTTGGCCTCTTTTGTTTTTTCAAATTCAGCCACTGGTTCAGAGCTTAATTGAAAATTTGATTTCTTTAGTAGTTCGAATTGCCAACTTGCTTGATCTTGTGGGTTTATATAGAGGAAGAAAAAGAAGAACACAGAGCATGGGTTTTTGTGGGATTTGTGGACTTATTATTATTCTTCGGTGTTGGATTTAGAAGGAAAAAATGGATTGCGAAGAGTGCGTCAACTTTGTGACGCAAATTGAAGTTTTCTTTATTATAATATGGCCAACCAAATAAGAAATTCATACGTAATAATTAAAAAAAGAAAGAAAGTAGGATATCACAAAAATTAAAAAAATAATAATAAAAAAAGGTAGTACGAAAAAACAGAAGATTATGACATATTACGAGTGTTGAAGAATGGAGTCAAATATTGCAGTACGAGGATAAATTAAATTGTTTCGTCCAAAATGGTCACCGATATAGGGTTATAATCGACTTTTGTTGTATTGGAGTTGGGGACCGGGGTTAAACGATACAAAAAATACGGTATGTGTCTAGATATGATTGAGGATACAGAGAGTACTAAAAATGATAATTCAAAATAAATAATTATTTTAGAATTGAGAAAATACAATTTATATTAAAAATTAAAATTCAAACTGAATAATATTATAAGGTAGAAATACAAACATAATAATGAAAAAAGAACGTAGGTCATTTGGACACATTGAATATCATGACTGTTATATAAAAAACTATAATCGATTTGAACTGAGTTTCACTGTTGTTGTTATTAAAATAAGCTTAACATAAAAATAATAAATTCATAACGTGAAATTATTCAATGATTAATCATGTCTAAGTGATAAGAAAAGGTCTTCTTCTTCTTCCCCTTTCTTGTGTATCATGAGTGTTTGTTTTGATCGATTATTCACACTAGGAATTCAAGTAGTTCAAATATGTATACCATTAATACAGAATACAGACTAATTAAAAGAAATTAAAAAAAAAAGAAGTTACTAGGTACCATCTCCGTTCCAAAAAAAATAGTCCACATTGAGTTTTGAGATTTGTACTAATTTTAGTACAAATTTGAAAACTCAATGTGAACTATTTTTCTAGAATAGAGCCAGTATAATATACTCCAATCTGTTGCTTTATTTCCATGCAGATCACGTTGAATTAATCAAATAATATAATTTTTTTGCATATGCATAATCTGACCAAGCAGAAAATGCACAGTCAATGTCGTTCAGCTCTCAGTTTCAGAACTTCTGGAACCACTTCCTATGTATATTCAAATTACAAAATCAATTCTTCAAGACTTGTAGCACGTTACGAAAATCTGAGGGGACAAAAAAAAATAAAAATCAAAGTATTTGAATTAATTAATTAATTAAAATGCACAAACATTATCTTGTAATTGTTTTTCCCTCCCTTTTCTATTTTTATTAGTACACAAAAATCAACTAGTGTTGGCTCAACAACATGATGGGCAGGGGAAGAAGCTACTACTATAATTAGATGATTGTCTATGAGACCTTTTTGTTTTTCCTTTTTTCTTTGCCGGCCGGTTTGGACAATTATGATTAGGGAGTGCTAAAAATTCTGGATCATTTAATTTAGTTCCCACGGTTTTTTTTTTTTTTTTAACAACTTTTACATTTTGGTCGATTGTCCCAACCGTTAACGTTGTACTCTATATGGGTTGGTGGCCAGTAAAGAGTTCCGGCCGTAGAAGGATCTACTTAAAAAAAAAGCCAAAATCACCTTAATTATTCCGTGTTTGGTTTGTTCTTTCTGCGTTCAAAATTAAATTTTATTCACAAACAAAACAAAAGATCCCAATTTATTATCCTTTAATTAGGGTTTACTCATGTATGTAATTTTTGTTTTTCATGATTTGGGTTTGGAGTGACATATGAATCTGGGCTCTCTGGCCATGGTTGTTTTCCGTGTAGATCCTTTTAGGATGAGATTTTTTTTTTCCCCTTTAATGTTCTGGATTTGCATACAATCAAGAATCTGGTCATGATACAGTAAATTAAGTGTTTTATTTAAAATAAGTAAAATCAAAATTTCAAAAATCAGACTACATTAATTACGGATTTTGAAAATATTAATTAGTTAATGTTTTTTTAAAAATTTAAAACTAACTCATTATAATTAGTGGATTTCGAAAATATTAAGTAGTTAGTGTATATTTTAAGGGCTAGAATATAAATTTGCTAGGTGAGTTTTTGACATTTTAAAAAAATTGACATGTGGGCTCTTGCTCTATATGGCACTCTATGAGTAATTAATCTTTAAATTCTCTTTATGGTATTCTTCTATCTAATAACTATATAAAACTTTCTATGTCTAAAAAAATTGTTCATTTTGGATTTTTAAATGTATACTCCTTCCGTCTCATAATTATTGTCCAGTTTGGGTTTTCATTTCTAGTTCAAATTGTGCTAAAAGTGAAATTTCAAAATGGACAATAATTTTGGGACAGAGGGAGTATTTTTTATTACAAATTTAATACTCAAATTAAATTATATATTTGGACAAATTTGTTCTTTTTTTTTTTTTATTTCTGTCTAAAACTTTCTCTTTATAATATACTTGCATGTGCAGAAAGAAAGAAAGAAAAGAAAAGAAAAAGAACCAGAAATGTGTTGAAATGCAGAAGTGGTATTAAAACGGTGTGAAAAGAATTTGGGCCTACCGGACTGGTTTTGAATTAATTAATATGGTATTAAGTGCTTCTGTTTTGAATGACGAATTAACAAAGCCATATGGTTCTTTCTCACTTTCTGGTGGTGGTTAAACTGACATTTTTTTGTGGCCTTTAGGTGGAATCCTGATCAACTAACTAATTACACAATAATAATCATAAAATATTGACGTGAACATAATTGGCATTTACTTCCTTCGTTCACAAATAAATGTCGCTGGAGAAATTTTACAAAATTTAAGGAGGTAATAATTATCTTGTTAAAATACTATAATACCTTTATTTATTCTTAATTCAATTGTAGTCCCAATAAAATTCAATTCTAATACAATTCTATATTAAACATCATTACAATTTCAAATGTAAGGGTAATATTGGAAAAAAATTGACAAAATATGCCTCGATTTGTAAGATCGACATCTATTTTGAAATATCTGGTTTTTCCTCCTACCACATTTATTTGTGAATGGAGGGAGTACCTACATTGCTTTGCAAACTACTACTACTAACTTTTTTTCCGTTTTAACACCAATAGGAAGTATTCTGTAAATTGTTTTCTATATTCAACTTTTTGACCTGTATAAACTACTACAAATAACTTTGCATTTTTACGTTTGGTGGTCACAGTTAAAATAAATTTGGTTAAACGTATACTATCCGATCATCAATAATCATTTCTTTGTTGAAAAGTAGGATTATGATACCTTAACTCCATGGGGAAAAAATTCAACAATATAATATATATAGTGTTGTCCATCCAATCACACTTCCTGCCATTGTAATTGTTAAATTTGAGGGTATCGATGAAATTACGTATTTACTTTTCATCTCCCAGTCCTATCTAGTATAAGACTATAACGAATTAACATCCAAGTTGACTGGGCTAAAGAATTTTTTCAGTGTTTCCACAACTTTTCATACTCCATCCGAAGAAGACCCAGAGATTACTGTCCGAAATGGAATAAGCCACCACTGAAATGAAAGTGAGTTGGTGTATTGCCGTATTCACACTCTTTCATTATTTTCATGCAAAACTGTCATATTAACTATTAACCATATGACAGAAAATTCATATACCATAATATTGGTGACTATCTTTTATGGGAAAAAAAATGAATCATGATTTCTAATAGTTATTGGTTTTAATAAATCGTGTTGAAAGAGCAGTGATGTATTAGGGTATAAACTAAAGAAAATATAATACTTAAACTTCATTGTGAACTATTTTGTTGAACGGAATGAGTAATTAATGAGAGAGACTATAATAAAGTCGACTGAAAGATAGGATGAAGAAGAACAACGTTGGGGCATTAGATTGGAAAAATGTGTTTACAAATTTAAAAACCCAATTGCACAAAAAAGTTATGTGCTATACTTTGCAAAAAAGGAGGCACCAAAAAAAAAAAAAAGACTAAACAATTATAGACCCGAAGACTATAAAACAAAAAGAAAAAGATATACAATTAATTATAGAATAGTGAAAATGTTCAGTAAAATAGTTCTGTGTTTTTTAGGCGTGTTTAAATGTGTTAGTGTGCAATTTTAATAGATATTTTTACTATCAATTTCCTTATATCAAATAAAACGCGTCTGTTTTATTCATGAATTTTGGGATGAGAAACACAGAACTATAGAAGAATTAGTCTTTTTAGTAGATTTTGTGAAGGGTCAAAAAAGTGGGAAAAATTGCCGCGCTTGAACGGTTAAAACCAACTTTGGAGGACTAATTAATTTCCAGTCTCGAGCCTGTGTTGAATGTTGAAAAACTTGAAATTCTCTCTTCGCCCCGTGAAATAATTAATTAAGCAGGCTTAAGAACTTGAGTTTTGGCTACCCACCGAATAGCAATCACTAAGTCAAAACGAAAAATGTAAGACCAAAGTAGTCAAAATGGTAGATATTTTAACATTGTCAAGCGTTTTTTGCCTGCTAACTTCATAGTAATCAGATTTTTTTTTCTTAATTCATGATTTTTCGATTTTAAAGTGATTACCGTGTTTGAAGATAGAAGGACTAATAACTTATAACATTATTTCATTAAACAACAATGATAAAGACAGTGAAAAATTATAGTGAAAACTAATGGTGACTGATGTGTCTTTGCTAATTGAAGGTATAAGTGTAATGTTTTAAGAAAAAGATATAATTTTTACGGACAAGTGACTACAAAATAGGGGACCAATCAGTCACTATTTATTTTTTATTATATATAGTCACTATATATACTTATTATTTTCCTTCATTAAAATGGGAAAATAAAAAGGAACACGTTTTACGTTATCCTTTTACACTTTTTTTGTGAACTTATGAACTGAAAGAAGAAAATGATAGATTCTCTAAAGTCATGAATCACATTTTTGTTTTGTCAAGTCAATCAAAATTGGGGGTGCCAGGTGCCTATTGGCGCTCACGAACGACGAATTCCAAATTTCCAAATCATTCTTGTTGTCTTCAAATTATATTTTTTTAATTAATTTATTTTTTTTGTTTACTTTTTGGAAGTTGTGTCGTTTTCAATTTGTTTGGACGACCAGGATGATGACCCTTTACTCGGTCCACACTCCATATTTCGAGCTTTATTTGATGACCTTGAATTCTCTCACACCCCTCTTTGTTACTAGAATCTTTTAGATTCCACCCTTGAAATTAAGGGTTGCCCTTTATGTTTAAGAATTATCAAGCCGTTTTGTTTTCTCTTCTATTTGGATGCTCTGCGTCGCAACTTACATTCCGTAACATTTTATGATTAGGGATGAGAATCAAATGACATTTTCGTGGTTACGTTGTTTGATTTCGAGAATTTTCTTTATCATAATCATAATTGTTTAAATGACAGTACATATTTATAGTATTTGAAAAAAGTCTCAAATAATAAAAATTATCATTTTGTCATTAATCGCGAAATCAACAAACTACAAATATTAGTTGTTGGAAAGCCATGTAATTTTGCATTTTATTTTAATTTTTTTATAGTTTCAAAACTAAAAGTATCAAGTTAGTTCATAATTTGCATGAGATATGTATTTGGTGATAGTTTGGTGAAATATAGAAACAATTAAATGAAGGTTGAAGGTGACCGAGAGTGGGCATCTTGTGATTGTCGTAGACATTCATGGGAGATAAGGTGTCATCTGTACCATAATGTGTTCCCCACCAAAAATAAAGAACCAATTATTGGAGTGTGAAAATCAGAAAATGCTTGTAATTGTTGTCGAATTTCCAGTTCAAATTCACCAACCATGAAACTTGCCTTCTGCAAATTTTAAGACGCCTAATATTATTGTGACCGTCATCTCAATCAGTTTCAAGAATGTTTTTTGATACTCTATTATATCGTCTCAAAATAACTTTTCCCATGAATCATATCTGTAGGATATGTATTACTTCTCCAAAACACGATTTCTTATAACATTGCCCTTTTGGTTTAGTGAGTTTTAGTTACATTTTCGTCCATTATGGGAAGATTAGGGGGTTCTGTTAAAGGAGTAAATTATGGACCGAATATCAAGGGAAAATGTAATTAATATTCAATCACTCATGTTCCCACCAAAATGTAATGAGTATTAAAAGAGAGGATTTCGTATGATATCTTGTCCATACATACTTGCACACAAAATTTGATTCCATTCCACGACATATTTATAAAGTAACCCTATATATATTGTAGACATAGTTTGACTAAAAAATTTCACTGGCTGGACAATTTTATGTGTTACCAAATTACAAATACATGTGTATAATGCTGTAGACTATACAGATATAAGAAAAAACACAGAACAACGCAACATCATTCGTCAGTTTTTATGTCGCGGTAGAGTATGACACAGTGAGCGCGGAAGTTCAGCGAAAATCTGTTTTTTGTGAAAAGCAGTTGCATTACAAAGAGGTGTGTTTAGGATGCTTTAATTTGCTGATTGCCTTCACCAATTTATGATTGGAAGAATCTTGTTTGCTGTAAATAAGTCAAGGTGAAAAGCTTTAAACTGTTTCTAGTCATAGAAGAATTTTGGAAGACTCTGTGTGTGCATCAATACATTAAATTTGGCTAATGCCATGTGATAGTTTTATCTAGTATACCCCTTCGTGTCATAATTATTGTCCAGTTTGGGTTTTTATTTTTAGTTCAAATTTTACTAAAATTTAAATCTCAAACTGGATAATGATTTTGTAACAGAGGGAGTAGCTGATAGAATGATCGCCCGGCCGCTGGATCTCTTGACTCTTCCTTTTGCTATTAGGATCAAACACGCACTACACTGTCTCGGTTTATCATTCCTAGCTCTTCAGGATTAAATTTCAGCTGCCAAAGACTTTCTAGAGCCAACTTGTTTTGGAAATGTTTATAAGAACACAATTGTGCGCAAGCTCGAGTCGGCCCCTCAAGCCAATTGACGGGGAATGGCTCCTAAAGGGGTGCTATTTATGGCATTGGTGGTAGATCTGAGAGTGTAGTGGTTTTCAGCCGTTCAACATGTCTCTTCAACGAATGTGGAAAGAGGATTCAATCAGGAATGAAAACAATCAAAGGAGGAAGTATTAAATCTAGGTATCCGCTAGCTATTTGAATGGCTGGTGTCTGCGTGATGTTTTTAATGCAGTTTCTTGAGAATAAAGTAGCTGCGAAACTTATACATTCAGAATTTGTGAAGCACAAGCCGCTTCTGTACCAATGAGAAATTGGTAGGTTCGTTCTTCAACGGTTTTACAGGCTTGTCAAAGAACTATCGAGATGCTTGTGGGGGCAGTATGCACCTTCGGTTGGATGCTAAAAGTGGAGCTTCTTTCCATCTTCTTGAAGCTTCAACAGTGACAGTGGAAAAAACAATAAGCACTGTATACAAGTTTATGCAGCAGTCTCCTGTACTTGTATTTGTATTTGTATGGGTGATGCTGAATGCAAGAAAACTAGTTTGACTGGAAGGGATAATATATGCAAGAACCAAGAAGCGACAAGTCTGTGCCCGAGATGCGGCTGGATGCGAATTAATTTCAAGGAGTTTGCAGTGGTCCGGAAGATTGGGAGGGTTATGTTTCCTATTACCAATCATCATACTTTAGTACTAATTGTGTAATACTAACCTATTTTCTTTTCCTTGACCTATTTGCTGTTGGTCATACTTCTCGGAACAAATATTGTATCACATGGTTTGACATGACGAACTGATGATATTAGAAGAATCTCCTAAATATATTTATTTAGTTTTGACCTTGTTTCAGAATCCATATGAAATTGATTCCCTATCAAGCAAGGCAATCTCCAAACGATTAAAAAAACATGTCAACATGCATTTCCGTTTTCACAACCAAAAAAAAAACACAGAATTTCCGACACAAGGTCACATGCATTTCCGAGGCTGTCCATATATAATTGTATAAACATCGTTCTACCGCATAATTAGTAGTACTCGTGATGTTGAGCACTGAGAAAGGTTCTACTGCATAATTAGTAGCACTATTGAGTCCTGAGAAAGGTTCTACTGCATCAAAAGATCCAACAAAAAAGGCTTACAAAATCTTAAACAAAGTCTTCAACATCTTTAAACACACCAAGTCTTCAAAAGTCACATTTCTTCATTGCCTAGACCACTGTATTCTTCAATAATCAACTGGAGGATGAGCCGTAGGATGAGCCGGAGGGTGAGCCGGAGGATGAGCCTGGAGGATGTAGGGTAGGCAACAGTGGAGGATTCAGACCAATACGAAGATTCAGTTCTTCAATGTCTTCCATCTCAAAAACATGAGCTGTTGCCTCTGAATCAAGGACCTTCACTAGAAATTATCAAAGAGAAGAGATGTATGAGTAACAAATCCTAAAAGCCACAAACCAACAACAAAAAGAATATACATATATACATAATAGCTATACCGCATAAGAATCCACCAGTTGTTTGTTCATAAGTTGATGCTATGCAGATTGAAAGACGACACAAATTGCAAGCATACAGATCGGTCATCTCTGCTTGATAACTGAGGAAGGAAAATAAAACAGAATTATTACAATACATTCCAAATTATATATAGCAACAAAAGTTCTAATTAAGGACAATAAAACAGAATTATTACAACACATCCATCCCCGATTATATGACACATTCCAGATTAAATAAAGCACCTAACGTTTTGATGCCAGCATAGCATCATATTAAAGCATTATAACAAGTCTCTTTAGAAGTAAAATATTACAGGTGCTCTACAACTTGAGTAACACCACGGCAGCCTATACAGCAATATTCATCAACTTCTGAGATTCTCCCCAAACCGTCAATGTGGAAAATATGACTTCCCTACAGGAAAAAAAAAATATATATATATATATAAATATATAGATAGAGTGCAATATGCAACTGCCTTTCACAAAAATAACCAAAAAAAATACAGAAAGAATAACCATTCTATACATCATAGATCACCCAAAAAAAAACACTTACTTCCTCGTCGAATCCGGCAACCACTGATTCAATAACATTGAGCCCTTGAGTTTGACGAACTGCCAAGTAGTCTAACACACCCTGTATGGTGGTTATATAGTTAATTGCGAGTTCAAATTCTAGAGCCGATCCAATTTCAGTTTTACCAGAATAAGCGAACACAACATGAGGACCCACAGCGGTGATTTTTTCACAGTCATCACGGTTTACAATCAATTAAACAATAAAAATTATTAAATAAATGACAGGAGCCAAAGAAAACTTCCAAAAGTAGCATTAAACAACACTGACCAATTTCATTTTCTTCCACATTAAATTGCCTTCCATCACCACCAACAACTATTTTGGGGGTACCATCTTGTTTGTACTTCATAACAGTAATAGTAGTCTTTGAACATACCCTGTGAATAACTAGAGATTAAATATTACAGTAGAAGAACAAAGTTGACCCATGAAAACCTAATTATTTTGTCAAAAGATTCAAACTTTTTATAATTTCTGATTGCTGGAGAAAGCACAACAAAATCAACCACCGTCCAAAAACATTAATTACCGAAATCATTGTTTTTAATCAAACGGAAATTCCAAAACCCAGATGAGTATTTAGCACCAAAGAACTGGAGCAAAGCATCACCGAATAAACCATTGGGAATAAATCAGACATTTTCTAGCTTAATTTGTGGGGGAAAGTAGGATTTGAAAAACAGTGTTTAGAGCAATCAACAAAAAAAGAAAAGAAAAAAATACAATTAAACATAGAAGGAAGGAAAGAACAAGAGCTCACCCCACTGCCATTGAAGAGCAGTTGACAAGACAATGCCAAAAAACAGAGCAAATTTAGGGTTTAGCAGTGGCTTAGATGAAAAAGGCGTGTCCCATATCGTTTATATATACGGGAAGACTTAAAAGCCAAATTCTAGTTGGAAAAATAGCCCAGAATATTGGGTGTGAATACCAACGGGTTATTTTTTTAGTGTAAGAGATTGTTTGGAAATTAGGCATTTGATTCCGGATGATACATACCGATCTCACAAACCAAATTAAATTTTGATGAAATGAAGAGATAAGAACCTGATACCGATCTCACAAACCAAATTAAATTTTGATGAAATGAAGAAGAGATAAGAACCAGATATAATCAGGGAGAAAAACCAACAAGACTCCATACAAATCAAATTAAATTGTTAAATGAATAAACAAAAATCAAATACTCCCAAAATAATTGTCTCAATTTGTAGTTTGAATTTTTATCTTTATTTTTGTAACACAATTTGACCTATAAAATCGACAGAGTAACCATGGTACATAAAATTTATATCAAACTTATGAACCATGGTACATAAAATTTATAAAATCGACAAAGTAAAATATATTGAAACGATAAGTAAACAATTTATATCAAACTCGTTACCCCAACCAAACAAATCCAACTTCACCAATCCATACACACAAAAACATCACAAACATCCCAAAGAAACAACCATCGCTCTAATTAAACTGATGCCTTCACCAGTCACCAATTAACACAAACAAGAACTCACGAATATCGTGCAAATCCTCCATCAAACCTCTCCTCCATCTCGAGAGACTCAAAAGTCATCGGCCACGAGGGAGGATACCATTGTTTAACTCCATTATGGACTCTCCATGAGGTCTAATCAACAGAAGCAAAGATTTGGAGATTGATATGAAGGTCTCCATGATATCTGAGCAACATAAAGCGAAGATTTGGAGATTGAGATGAACAAGAAGAGAGGGGAGGGAGAGAGAGGAATTACGGCTTAGCCTTCTTACCTATTTATAGCAAAAAACTGGCAGAAAAAGCAACGGTTAACGGTTAAGATTGCTTATCAAAATATCAATGGCTAAGATCGCTAACTTCTAAATATAAGTACGCTTACTATTAATACGCATGGCTCATGCACAAACAACTTGTGCATGCATGCCCATGCATGCGTAAGCAAAAAATCTCCTATTCCATTACAAACATTACAACTATTGGAGATTATATTATAGTCCTCCGGAAACGGCTCAATTTTCTTAACGATAACAGGAGATAATATCATTCCAAAAATTATACTAACATATAAAGATAAGATTGTACCAGATATTTCCAAGAGGGACTAGCTTAAGTTGAGCAAGTTCCTAAAAGCTCATAAATCAAAACCTGTTTTGGATTAAATTGGACTAAGCCCATAAATGCTACTCCATGAACGGTAAAACTTGACGGAAAGGGAAAGTATCACCCGTCCAAGATAAGTTTACTCGCGAAATCTATTGTACTTAATTAAAACAACATACAAGAAGTATATGTGTCAGTTCTATATTAAAAATTTTCTCGCCAAAGTTCATTTTCAGTACAAAATTATTTTTGACACGTGGCTCACTTAAAAAATAGATAAATAAAATATTAAAATAATGAAGAAAAAGAAACACCAAACATTGGGGTAATAGTAGAGTTTATTACTTATTACTTAGCCACTTAATGAATTCAATATTTCGAATTTAGAATGAGACAATGATTTTTATCAAACATGCTTTAGATTTTTTTTTTTTTTTTTTTGTTGTAGAGGGTGAGGGTTATTTGAGTCATTGCATTGCCCTCACTGTTTGACTTGGAAAATTGGCGGTCAAATGGTTTTTTATATATACCATTTTCACAAAAAAAGAAGAAACATAGACGAGCTAACACCGTCTCCGCTTCCACCAGGGCTTTTCATTTTGTATTCTCCTCTTACTCGCCGCGCAGCTGAATCTCCGAAGACCTCATCCGCCATGGGGAGAGGTAAGCCCTTTCTTCCTCTTCCCTGCTACTTTCTGTTTCACACAATTTCACATTCGGAAGCACATATGTTTTGCTGATTTATGTAAATCTTGATTGTTTGTATCGTGTGTTTTGCTTGCGGCTCTAGGGTAGAAACTACTGTGTTTTGGAAGGATTTTGCTTTTTATTAGTTCGTTTGTATGCGGATGTTTGGTATAATCCTTTGCTATGTGTTGAATTGATGGTTTGAAAAAGAGGAAAGTTATTTCCCAAACGTTGAATATGCATTCGATTAGGGTTTTTCTTGGCTCGTGATGTCACGCGGCTCTTGGAGCAATTTTTTTTTTTTTTTGGGTGTGGTTCCTTATGTTTGTTTCAACTAAGATGGGTTTTTTGCCCAGAAGATTTTTGACAACAGGAAGCTTCGGTTGTTATTTATAAAAATTAGTTGATGATTATCTGACCTTGTTGGTGATCATAATGAAGCCTTATATCATTCATTGTCATTTCTGATTTATTTTGATTATTTGTTGATTTACGTTGCCCATTCTGAATAGTTGACAAAGAGATATAGTTAGGAAGATCTCAAGTAACGGTCATATTGTTATTGGGCAGGACCTGCAAGATGTTACCGTCAGATCAAGAACAAGCCTTATCCTAAGTCCAGGTATTGTCGTGGTGTCCCTGATCCTAAGATCAGGATCTATGATGTGGGAATGAAGAAGAAAGGAGTGGATGAGTTCCCTCTCTGTGTCCATTTGGTCAGTTGGGAAAAAGAAAATGTCTCAAGTGAGGCACTTGAAGCTGCTCGTATTGCTTGCAACAAGTACATGACCAAGTTCGCTGGAAAGGATGCCTTCCACTTGAGGGTCAGGGTTCATCCATTCCATGTCCTGCGTATCAACAAGATGTTGTCATGTGCTGGGGCTGATAGGCTCCAAACTGGTATGCGGGGTGCCTTTGGTAAGCCGCAGGGAACATGTGCTCGTGTTGCCATTGGTCAGGTACTGCTCTCAGTGCGTTGCAAGGATTCCAACAGTCCTCATGCTCAGGAAGCTTTGCATCGTGCCAAATTCAAGTTCCCAGGTCGCCAAAAGATTATTGTTAGCAGGAAGTGGTACGTACATTAGTTCTCAGTTGACTTTTGTTATTTTAGTTGTTCTTAAAATGGAGTACTTGCTTGAAATGATCACAGCATACGCTTTTTAAAACACTCATTTAGGTAATGATTGTTTTACTTAGCTGTGGGTTTTTGTGTTCTGTATATATATTTTGAATAGGATGGCTATATGTACCTTGTTTTGCTTGCCGGCATGACAGGAATTAAATATAACTCGTGTTTGTGCTTACTTTCAGGGGCTTTACCAAGTTCAGCAGAACTGATTATGCCAAGTGGAAACAAGAAACAGGATTGTTCCTGATGGTGTCAATGCCAAGGTTTGGTCAATGCTCTATTTGTGGCTACATATGAATGTGTATAGGCATTTCAGAGTACTCTTGTTAATTCTTTGCATTTTAAATCTGCAGCTTCTTGGCTGCCATGGACCATTGGCTAACCGTCAACCTGGCAGAGCCTATTATAAGAAACACGAAGAAGGGAAAAGTAATGCCACCTTGCTCTTCCTGTTGTTTAGTTCTTTTATTGCGTCATCTGCATGTGTTTTTATAGATTCATTAAGTGATCAATGCATGGAGCAACTGGATTCATTGTCATTTGCAAAGCATATACACAGTTTGAATGAAATATAACTTTAGTTTGTTTCCCCGTTGATAGCTGCTTATTATTTTTATTGTGCAAAAGTATTATGCTTTACAATTGTTTTCCGAGTAACGCATGATAAATGATCTGAACAGCTGATGCTTCGATACTTAATGGTTATTTAGGCATTGTAGCCGTGTGCTGTTTTCTTTTTTCCCTTTTCTGACTCATCTTTGTGTTGGCCTGGAAGTGCAGCTGAAAAGAAGATATGTGTGGATGAAGGTGAACAAAATGGTACTTTGAATGGTGCACAAATTGACAGCAATTCTGACTCAGCTGTAAGTTACTGTACATTTAGCCACTTCGTTTGTTTTTCTCTGTGAAACTATGATCTGCAATGTGAATGCAGACCAGATTATGCCCAGAAACTTTTTAAATAAACCCCGTTTTGGTCTTTCGGGATGTAACACATGCATGCATGGATTTCAGAGTTAAAGAACTCCCTAAATTTGCGGGTTGCTAGCCCTTTCATGCCGTGAAACCTAGTTTGCTCCCATGACATTTATTCCTTTTGGTACTTTATATTTATTTGTCACTTGATTAATTCTGCAGGCATACTCTCATCCAGGAACACCAGGTGCTCAAGAACTGTATCGCCACACGTTACTTTTCATTCGGACTCTAGTAGAGGAGGATCAAAAAGAGTTACTACAGGTACTTCTAAACCAATATCCTGGTTTTAGGGAATTTCGGTTGATTGAGGCAGAATCAGGTTTATCTTTTGTAGAATTTGAAGACGGATACAGTTGTGGGTTGCCATGCAGACACTTCAGGCCTTAAAAATCTCCTAGAATTCTATGTTAATCACTTATGTGAAGTGATTGTTGAAGCAATTTGGTAGCTCAGGTCGATTGTTAAAACCTTTTTGCGTGAATTGTACTAAAAATTTGCAAAAGTTGGATGCTCTGTATTTTAAGTTTTAACCGTTGAGTGGTATAATTTCCAAACAATTTTGTCCCTCTCATTTCATTGAAAAAGTTCGTATACAGAGCAAAGTTTGTCAAACTATCTGTTGCATCAATCTTCTGTTTTATATGTTTTCAACTATCTTCTCCTAAAGATGTGTTTTGCAATTTATGAGCATCCTTTCGAGCCAAGGATCCTTTTTTCTCCAACGAAGGTGGGTTTCTTTTGCTGCTTTTTGGTTGATTTTCCATTATCTAAATTTTTGTTGAGCTCTTTAATGTGGCTTTGCCTGTACAATTTAGGCCAGAATTCATGTCGATTAAATGTACTTTGTTTTTTTTTTTTTCCCGTTTGTTTATTTTGTTTGTTTTGTTTGTATTGAAGATAAAAAAGACCCCTGTACGGGTCCTTAGCTATGAAGAAAGAGTGAAACGTGCAATGTCCTATCTTGGATATATCCCTAAACTGCCAACTGGCCCTGTAGTACCAACTCCCAACTATCTCGTTAGTGCCTCTTCCTTGTTTTTTTGTTTGTCTTTTTGTTGTATCTAACTATACTCTATGCTGAACTTTGGCCTGATTCGTGTTTTTATTGTTCTTTTCCTTTCTTTTGTGGTGGCGTTTGTAGAAGTATTTGCATAAGCGTGAAGAAGGGACCACGTCTTTGGGTTTTATTTTCAACAGTGAAGGGATTATGGTAGCTGTTGATCATTCAAGCATATCATCAAGTTCTTTTCCAGAGAATGTTGGTTTACTGACTTCCCACATGCTTGCCGTTATCTCTGGAGGAAACGAAGTTTTGCGAAATATTTATCTGGGTTATCTGAAAGACATGGTACATGCTGCTTTACTTTATTAATGTTTTATTTGCATGCTAAGAAAGATTGGCTGTTATAATTCATGTGGACATTGTATGTGTTTTAGTGCCGTGATCTTGAAAAGAAGGGGAATAAAGCTTCTGCAGCTGTAGCATCGAAGTGGCTGGCTGGCTTTTTGTCTCGTCATCCTTTCAGTGATGACAGGTTCTCACTAGGAATACTGATCGCTGGGTGGGACAACGAATCGGTACATCTTGGAACTAAATGTTGTTTTCCTCTTTATTTTCCCCACTGACTCTTATTGATTACTGATCATGTTTTGACTTTCTGTAGGGACCCGGCCTGTATAAAGTGGATGCCAAGGGGAAAGAGCTTAAAGAGTCGATGCTTGGAACTGGATCTGGTTCAGATGCTCGTTCTATATTTCTTATCAGGTTGTTGCATACATTGCTTTATAGTATTTAGGAATGCTGCTTCGGCCTTCTTGAGATCTCAGACACTACATTTAAACTGCTTTCCTTTTTTGTTGGGTTCTATTTTTAAGATTTTGAAATTGCACCTGATTTTACTTGACATCTGATCGTAAGAACTTGTTACTGGTTTTTCTACAGGTCCCTTGACAAGATGTCCGTGGCTGAAGCTGCACAGTTTGCCAAAAGTGCACTGTGTACTGGTGTAAGAATCGCGCCTGAAAGTCGCGAATGTGTTAGTGGTAAGTTTGTGATCCCCTGGCACTTTCGTTCTGATATGTCTATCGGTACCTGAACATATTGGTTTAATCTGGTTTCTTTTACTCCCTCCATCCGATTTTAGTAGTTCATTGTGTTGTACTAGTTTAGTTCAGTAACGTGGACTATTAGAAAGGGATGAAGGGAGTATCTCTCCCGCTTCTCTCTGATGAGTGTTATGTTTTCCTGTAATTAAGTTTTCCATGTTGGAAGTGCTGGAGTTACACCGGTGGTGTCCAACCATGATATAGCAGAAGCGCAAAAGCAGCTCCGCAGGGCGCAAAACAGAGCTCCGATGTGAGGACACGGCTCTTCCGAGAGCGGAGTTATGGGTGATTTAGGAGAATGCCAAGAGCGCTCTGAAGAGTGATGCAGTGGCTCCTTTCTTATTTGTGTGTGCTTTTTCTCATATGTGGTCTTATTCTTCCTTTTCTGGACCAGATGGATTTCCAGATCTTTCTCCGTTGGTGGTTTTCTGCCATAAGGATTCTTTGGTCGGAGTACGAGAGAAAACTAGTGTCTTGTTTGCGTATGGACTTCTTTTGATAGGGCAGAATAATCTGCAAGAAGCAACAAATCAACTAGCATCTGGTTTGCAGACGACATACAAATATATATAGGGAGTCTCTAACTCGTGTTGCAATATAGGAAACTTTGTTTCAGAGTAATTGCAGTGCCAATGAGATTGACAAGGAGATTATTGCACTGCTCCTCGTTGTTGTGTAATGCCAACTTTTTTTTGCCTCCCAACCTTATGGATTTGAGTATTCTCACCTAATGAGTATTGTTCTTGGAGTAATTTTATTTAGCTAACTGCCCTGTTATTTTGATCAATGTTACCATTAGTTTTCCGAGGGAATTGAAGTTGATTAATTGTACTGATTGACAACAAAAAGAAAAAGCAATGTTCAAGATTCACATGCAAATTCGTGTTGTGCTTTTCAGTGGTTTCAAAATCTATTACAAAATTTGAAGGACAATCTCTAAATGGTTAGGCATAATTGTAGGGAGTAACAAAACAGTATCTCCCAATCAATAATTCGGGATAATTCAGGTTTTGAAATTACTACGAAATTCCTTAAAAGAAAGGACACTTTGTCAACATAAAATGAATAAAATCCAAAAAAAAAAAGATTAATTAATCCAGAAATAAATGACTAAGTCTCGTAAATGGTCCGATACAAATGGCTGAGCCGTAACAAAATTCATTTCAACATTTTTGTCCAAAATTAACGAAACCGTCTACTTTTGTCTTTATTGACTGTTAGGCCAAAGTCAACGGGGCTATCTTAGGGAATTTACATGCTTTGAAATCTTAAAAAATCTGGAAAATAACAAATATTTATTTAAAATATTTTATAATAAAATAATCTTTATAAGCAATTTTTTTTTGAATTTTAAATTTCAAATTTCCAAAAAATTTGGTGTTACTCAATTCTTTAAACGTTCGGGTCCACTATTTACCAGTTTGTTACATTTTAATTTTCTCTATGTGGTTGCTCTTTTTTTTTCTTCTTAAATCCACTTCAGTGAACCCTACTTAAATGTGAGTAAAACCCCCTTTACAATCTCTAGTGTGAATCGAACCCTGATCTATCACCAAAAAAGACAGCAACCTAACCACTAAACTGTCATTCAATTTCCCTATATGGTTGCTCTTTATGTTAAGTTGTTGACACCAAATGTTCTGATTGTGTAACTTTGACCTAATGAGTGTATTCTTATTTTTATTTTTATTTTTTTTAAAAAAAGTGTATTCTTATTCTTATTTGCCCGGCGCCAAAAGTTTATGTACTCACATATTGTGTTAGGATGAAAAGCGGCAAAAAGACAAAATTTTAAGCTGTGTATCGGCAATGATCCGGGCTGTGAAATGTAATAAAGTTACAAATCTTTTTTGTACGATTTCTTTTTTTTTTTTCTTTTTCTTTTCCCAGTAAGCCGATTTAAATAATGGGCGGGCGTCCGGGCTAGTTTTAATTATAACTGATCTCGGATTATTGTTCTTTGGCTCTCCAACAAATTCACAACATATTATCTCCAATAACCTTATTTCATACATAGTCCCCCGCCCACACCCCCGGGTTTTGAGTTGGTTTTCATAGGATATTTATCTCCGTTGAATTTGAATCTCATATCCAGTAAAATCTTACCCGTTATTCTTTGTTTTTCAATAGGTTAATCTCAAAAAAAAAAAAAAGATATAGTTCAATGAGTTAATTTTATTAAAATAAAAGAAAAAGTTATTAAGAAAAGAAAAGGAAGAACAAGAAAGACAAATTTCTTATCCAAGCACATTTCTATTCAATCAACAGGCTAAAAACGGAGAAAAGAATAAAATCAGAAGAGACCTAAGCCATTCTCTATTATTCTTATAAAAAGGCTAAACCACACTTTCAAAAACGTAGTCTTAATTATCAAAACCTGTATTAGTTGAGCTAAATGAAATTAACTTTCCATAAAAAAAAAATTTCCATAATTCTGCATTTCACTTGAATTCTGGAGTTTACTTAACACCTATCACAAAAGCACAAAATATTTAGTTTGGTCTGTAGACACAAAACACAATAGCCAAAAGTTAATGAAAAAAAAAAAGAAAAAGAAAAAGAGAAATTGGCAATCTAGAGACTCGAATATCCTCTAGTCCCGCGCTTGCTCTTGCAATTCATTGAGAGGGGACATGGTTGAAGCTACACACTCTTTCCATACTACGAGCCTCAACTTCCCCCACGAGGGCGATCTTCGTAGTAGATCCTCATTCCTTCCCTAGACAGAGCCCGGGATTTGTTGATCGCACGCATGTCTTCCCACACTTCCCAACTTCGCGGAAGTAAAGCTTTTGCAATGTTTCTATATCCTCATTGAAGACCACCCGTTGAACCCCGCTGCTCCCAACATTCAAGACTTACATACAAGAAAAAAGGATACATCCATCAGCAGGAATGGTGTGTGAAACACTCTCCTTCTTCTCACTCTAATAGTCCACTTTATTGGACGAAATTAGCCCACCAAAGTGAACTATTAAAAAATAGACGTAACCAGACACGAAACCATAATGGTCCAACCAACCAATCTTCAAATATACATTAACTGTAACAATGAAATTGGCCAGAGGAAATCACAGAGCTTACCACTGACACATTCACCCCTTCCATGCTCGTAATATACAGCAAGACAAAGTGCACGTTTGGCCAGCTCCGCAGCTTTATCCAAGGACATATCCTTGATATAGTCAGAGGGCCTATAGAAAAACCAGAAAAGAACTTCTTAAAAGAGTAGGGTAAAACCAGGCGCAACTCAAAAACCCGATCTAAAATATCAATGGAATCCAATCCAACAGGCATTAAAGCAATTTAAAGGTAGTGTCTGATCAATGCATCAAAAAGGCCAAGCATCAATTCCTAGATATCAAAGCAAGGCAACGACCATTTCTACGTTACAACTCAACATATGGCGAAGAGACATACTTGTCATCACAGTCATCGTCGTCACAGTCATCATCAAGGTCATCATCACAGTCAAATAAAGCACAGCTAGCTGAAGCACATCCAGTTGCAGCCAATGATTCTTGGAGCAGTTTCCCCTTACTGTCATGGACCAGCTTCCCCTTACCGTTCACTTTATACAGGGCAGGTCCCTACAGAAAGACAGTCCGTGTTCAATCCAACAAGAGTAACAGGGAAACTAAAAGAGATGAAATCAGTGTAATTAGGTTACCGATTAATTCCTTATCCCACCCAGCGATAAGTATTCCTAGTGAGATACTGTCATTGCTGTCGGGATGACTATACAGGAAGTCAGCTAGCCACTTCGATACTTCGGCGGCTGAAGCTTTTCTCCCTTCCTTGGATTCATGTTCTTTGCACTAAAACACATGCAACGTCCACGTGAATTACAACAGTCTAGAAAGCAGGTAAACTTTTTTTCTAACATAGTGTTCACAACAGCAAGTCCCTTCACTGGCAGATCATTCCGCAAATATGCGCGTGAAACTTCGCTCCCACCAGAAAAAGAAGCAAGCAGGTAAGAGTTTAGTACAAACTAACGTTTTCGGGGAATTCTTTAGATCGTCGTCTCATCCTTGAATGATCAAGGGCTACCATAATTTCTTCATCATCAACATTGTTGTAAATGAAACCCAGCGTGGTGGCTCCCTTTTCATACCCAGGGTGCAAATGCTACGCGAAATAACAATAATAAAAACGACAATAATAATAACGATAATAACAATAATGACCCATTATTATTCTTATTATTATTATAATAAATAAAATAATACAAAACAGAAAAGAACACCCGAGATGGAAACAAATTCTACAGAATTACGACTATAGTACTAATGATTTTAAAAGGGAGAGGGGAAAAGGAGCTAACCTCGTAAAAAGGGAATTCCCTCGAAGCCATTGTTAATTCCCACCTTTAATGCAAGCAAAACAAATAAAGGTTATGAAACAAAAAAATGTTATATAATGGAAATTCAATGATCTAGTTGGGAGAAGAAAAGAGAATTCTAAAGTGGCATAAATTTTCACCTTTTCGCCAATAATAGAGAAGGGTTTAGGTCAGTCCAAAGAGAGGCGTTCGGCGGCATGCTGCTTAACATGTTGTTTTGATAGATACCTCTCTGATTCATCGCCTCAGGGTATTTTCCATCGCATTTTGAATTGCATGAAGAAAAGAAGAAGAAGAAAAATCCAAAGGACCATGTTGATAACTAATTCCATCCATTAATTTCTCAAATGAATTTTTGTGTCTTAAATTGGAGTATGGAAACGCTTCTGCATAATGTCTGCATGTGCTGCCACTGTTATTTAAAATGGATTTTTCGTCTTAACATTATGATAACTTGGGATTTGGAGGCTGAAAATAAAGCAGCGGGGTGTCTTAGAATTGTGGAAAAACAACAAGGTTTTCCTCTCTTTTTTCTTTTTCCTTTTTTTTTTTTTTTTGAGGATGGAAGCAAAACAAGCTTTGGTAAAGATGAGAAATTGGTACATTCCTTTCCCGACAATTTTACGGGCATGTCAAAGTGCTATGGAGATGGTTAGGGGACAACCTGCGCATTCAGTTGGATGCTACACTGAACCTAATTTCCATTTTCGTGAAGCCTTCAATAATGAAAGTGAAAAACTCAATGAGCACTTCATGCCAAGTTTATGCAACAGTGCCCTATATTTTGTATGGGTGATGCTGAATCATCTTCAAATGCCCTTAATCTGATTGGTCCTATATACAGGGAAATGGATTGTTTTCATTCTGGTGGAATAAAAAAAACTAGTTTTCTGTTTGCTTGCAGACTTCTTTTGACTGGGCAGAATAAATCTGCAAGTAGCCAGAGCTTCTGGTTCGCTACTTAGCTCCTTGAGGGAGGCTCGGGAGGCGCCTAACTTAGTTTCAGAGAATTTGCTGAGATTGAGAAGTAGATTATGATCTTTTCAATGATTATAGTTACAGGCCCTTGCCGTGTAGTGCTAACTAATTTTGCCTATGCCATATTGTTGTGAGCAAGGTCAGGCTTCCAGTGGAGTAAGATTATCTGCGTAAGCCTTACAGGCGGTGCAGTCCTCTATCTTTATTTGTTGGGCCATTTGGATTGATAGGAATGATTGCATTTGGAACCACGGGACTTCTTCACCTTTAGAGATCACAACTCAGGCTTGGCAGGATTGGAAAGCTTTTGTTGCAGGGAGCCCTTTGGTCAAGAAACAAGCATTTGCACCTGAGGAAGTGTCTCTGAGCACACCGAATGGTAGCTGCTAGCAGACGAGTTGTTTTGTACGCGCGGATGGAGCCTTTGAGGCATCGGAGAGCAAAGGGGCTGCTGGCTGGGAGATAATAGACAGTCATGGCGAGCTGGTATCTCAAGGTTGCTGCAATTTTTTTTGCTAATTCAACCTTACAATCAGGTTTAAAGGCGGCAAGACAAGCAGGTTTTCTTAGTTGTACTTCACAATCTGATAATGCAATGCTTTACGATCTGATAATGCAATCATAGGTAGGCTTGGGAAGCAACAGATGATTTTCCCTTTCTCCTTGCATGCTTTAGAAGAAGACATCAAGGAATTTAGAGAGAGTTTTATGCTGTGTCTTTCAAAAGGTAGATAGAAGTTAGGTAGGAAATGCTCATCGTTTGGCTAGAATATGTTTATCTTCTCTGTAATATTTTGTTTGATATCCATGCATATTAAGTTTGTTGTTCAAAAAACGTAGTAGATTTGTTGACACAAGTTAGTTAGTCGTCTTCGTTCTAATGAATATCTTCGAAGACATGGAACACTTCTAATGTTACATTAGATTGTATTCGTGATAATAGTATTTAGAATGTGCAAAGATAGACAGGTCCTCGTCTGTTTCAAGATATATAAGATATTCAGATTGTGTTTGCATAGTCATATTATTAGGAATGCACAAAGATCTATAGTAGAAGGTATTAGAAATGTGCAGAGAAAGATCTCCTTCTGCGCCTCTCCGGCGGTGCTGAAGCGTTGATGTTGCCACTCTTTTATATCATCATTAAAGACCACCGCTGTAATCCCAGCACTTCCAATGTGGAAAACTTACACACATAATAGAAAAGAACGTAATCAATAAAACATCAACAAGTGAAAAAAACAATATAACTATGAAGTTGCCAGGAGATCACAAACTCACCACTCACACATTCACAACTTTCAGGAAGAGGATATACACCAAGACAGAGTGAACGTTTGGCCAAGTCAGAAACATGAACCATGGACATATCATCACGGCGCCTATAGAAAAAAACCAGGAAGAGGTTCTTAAGATACTTATTCAAGTAAAATCAGGTGAAAGCAATTAAAATATAGTGTCTGATGCACCAAAAAGGAATCATATCCAAAAAACTAAAACCAAGGCAGCCAACAACCATGTTCGCACATTAAGTGATCATAGAGTGACGAGACATAGCACATCCAGAGCCGAGGAATGGTTCCTCAGACAGTTTCCCCTTAGCACTCACTTTATAGAGGGCAGGTCCCTACCCAAAGACAAACCATGATCAGTATTCACAAGAGTCATAGAGAAAATTAAAAAAAAAAACCACACACACACACACAACAAAACAAAAAAGATCAGAGCATACAAGATTACCGATTTGTCATCCCACCCAGCAATAAGTGTTCCTAGTGACAAACCATCATCACTGTAACGATAATAAGACAGAAAGTCAGCTAGCCACCTCGATGCTTCTGCAGCAGAAGCTCTTGCCCCCGTCGCGCCTTCATGCTGCCGGCACTAAAACGCATACAATGTTCACATGAATTTCAGAAGTCACACTTTCTTAGGTTGTAGATAAACATTTATAAAGGAGAAAATAGTGCTCATAATGTACACTAGCAGCAAATACCTTAGTTTGCAGATAAGCGAGATAAAATTTTCGCGCATATTCGTGCCCTCCAGAAACTGCGGCAAGCAGGTGCGAATTGAGCAGAGCAACATTTTCGGGAATTGAACCTGATGAGCAGCTTGAATGTTCAAGGGATACCATAATCTCTGCATTGTTGAAAATGAATCCCAAGGTTGTGGTTCTCTTTTCAAACTGAGGGTCATCATCGACCTATAAACATCACCAAACAAAAAGAGCATGAATAAATCAAACAAACGAGAAAGAACACAAGGAAAAAATAAAACACTGACGCCAGAATGAGCGTAAGCATCGGCCAGAGAGGTCGGTACAGAGATGTTCCTTGAATCCATTGTTCTTCACCTTCAATACAAGCAAAACAAACTCATCAAACGAAAATAAACACAATCGATTTAATTTACATTGCCCAAAACTCTATTCGACTGTATTAAAGAAGTCAGTCAACACACTTATAGAAATTCAACAAGGAAATCGAAGAAGAAAAGAGAACTCCAAAAGAGGCAGATTATACCTTTTAGCCGATCGTAGAGATAGAGCTCGTTCAGTCCTCGTGAGATTGTACCGACTGTTCTTTATTTCTGATCTGAGCACATCAGACAAAATCAGACGAAAAATAAACGAATTTTGGTTTGATTTATGGATGTGGATTCTTGCCCTAATTGGTTCCAATAGAATTTCTGGCGCGTAGCTTCTCTTATATACTGGGTTTGTGAATCCTTCAAAATTAATTGAACCGGGTTCAGAGGGGTCGTAAATCAAGAATTTACCTTCTCCGCCTTTCTGAGAAACGACATCGTTTGACTGGCGACTAAGATACCAACATGGCAAAATGATGAAGTAGAAAAAGAGAGAGAAACTCGTCATTGAAACGACGTTGACACGAACCCTTCTTCTACGGGGGACCGAAAATTCGGATTGAAATCACGATCTCAGCCAACCCGATAATCTAGTCATTCTTTCGGTTTGGCTTCTTCTTCGCTCATAATTTCTACAGTACTCCAGTAATTTTACCAGTTTTTCAACTTCACTGTTAGTCAAGAAGAATACAAGATTCCACTGCTTGAATTTGTCAACGAATTGATGGATTTGAGCAGACTGAACTGAACCGGGTTTTAAATTGAAGAGAGATGGAAGCTGTGGCGGAGGGACTGTGGGGATTGGCGGACCACCACGAGGACCAAGGAGAAATTGCCAAGGCCATCAAGTGTTTGGAAGCCGTATGTCAAAGTCAGGTCCCTTTTCTGCCGATTATCGAAGTTAAGACTCGCCTTCGCGTCGCCGTTCTCCTGCTGAAGCACTCCCACAATGTCAACCACGCCAAAGCCCATCTCGAACGCGCTGTCAGTGCTCTTTCTCTTTTTTTTTTTTTTAATTTTTTTTTGAATTGTTTCGACTTCCGCTTTCTTGAAAATATCTGTTGGGATTGTTTTTTTAGCCGTTAGTTTATGTGGTTGTTGCATAAATTCCGATTGTCTGAAAATTTGAACTTCATAGTAATGGCAGAGTTTGTAAACCCGAGATCATTGCAGCTCTATTAATTATTGAGGTACTAGTGCCTTAGATTCAATCTAACTGGGTTATTATGGATATTAAGTTTATAGGGTTGAGTACTTGAGTACTGCATAGTTAACTTGTTGATATATGATACTGAGTCGCTGCAATTGATATCAGAGTTAATTTCTCAATGGAAATAACTAATAAGTATTGTGGAATGATTGCATGCCTTATCTAATAAGGTTTGTGGACAAGGGATTCTAATGGACTTGGTGGATTTCCCCTATTTTCAAGCTACTTGTTTCTTGTTCTTCATTCATCCAGGAGAAGTTGGCGGCTAACATAATGTATGTGGAATTTGGAGGCTAACATAATGAAGAAGTCGATTAATTTAGCCTTTCACTATTGCTTGGAAACTATAGATTTTTTTTTGGTTTTATCTTATGTATGGATGTCCTGCTTCCCATTCTCATTGAGAAGGTACAAAGAATTACTTTTGGTAACAGTTTGATTTCCTGCAGCAAGTGCTTCTGAACAAGATGCCATCATGCTTTGAGCTCAAATGTAGAGCATATAGCCTATTGAGCCAGTGCTACCATCTTGTTGGAGCCGTTCCTTCACAAAAACATATACTCGGCAAGGCGTTAGAACTCACTGCAACATCTGGAGATGGGTATGCTCTTTGGTCTTGTATTATTTCTTTTCTTACTGTTTTTCAGCTGTTAATTATGTCTGCCTTTGTCTGCAATTTAGTTCAATTAGGATATAGTAATCATCTTTTATGAGTACTTTCTTTCTGAAGTTTCCTCTTTGTCTTGTGTTTCATATTCTTAAGATAGAGTTACCTGCACCATCTGCTGCTTTATACAAGTGTTGTAAATTGTTCCACCATGCAGTTTCAAAAGCTTGGGAAATTTGATTAGCTTTGAATATCTGTTGTACCATAAAGAATCTCTCTATTCTTATGTGAAATAGAATATATAACTTGCTCATAAGCTGTTTGGATTTGTTGTACTCATCATTGAATTAAATTTTTTGAAGGTTTACTGGGAGGTTATGGTTTTGCAACTTTAATTCTCAGAAAGCAAATGCTCTAATAGTTGAGGGAAATTACCAAGAGTCAATTACTGCTTTGGAGCATGGGTTCATTTGTGCGACAAAAATGTGTTACCAGGAGTTACAGGTTTGTCTGCCCTATTTTGGACATCTATGTCATCTATTTGTGATCCTTGTTTGCTGGCATAACTTCCCTCGTGTAGCTGGATGAGATTATTGTTCTTTTCTTTTTCTGAAACGAGTTATTCTTCTTGTTAGATTGTATACAAACTGGGTTTTGCAAATTTGGATATTCAACTTTTTTGCGGACATAATTGTCACTTTTACTTGCTGTTTTATCTTGTGAGAACTTAATTTGTCAGTTGAAACTGAATTTCTCTGCTGTTGTTGGATTAGATGTATTTTGCTGCTTCAATCTTGCACGTGCATCTCATGCAATGGATTGATGTAAATTTGGTGGAGGGAGCGGTCAACAGATGCAAGCTAATATGGGAATCATTTTCACCTGACAAGGTAGGAAGTTGGATTCTTTGGATACCAGTGCATCATCTTTTCCTCTTATATTCACCAAGCAATTTCAAATATCTTCCTTATATTCCTGTCAAAGTCCAATATTTGTCAAATTTGTAGTTTCCAGGAGTATTTCTCTTTAGGTCGTCTGATCCTAATCTGTGCTAAGACATGCCAAGGCATTTACATTGGAGCAAATGATTGTTTCTTAGCATATGACCAGATTTGATAGACTTCTGTTTTTTCTATCGTCAGATATAATTTTTCATTTTTACAATGTCCAAGACTTCATTAACTAAATATGTTTGTCTCTTCTTCAAATGAGTTGATGAAGTAGATGAAGTTTGTGGCTGTAGAAATCCTTTTGAAGTTGAAACAGTAGTTCATTACCGATGGGTCTCGAGAGATTTGGAAGAAGTTGGATATGATAATTACATTTTATGTGTAAAGCAGTTGGATTACAAAGAGGTGGTGTCGTTAGAATGCTTTTTTCATTGGTATTCACCAATTTATGATTGGAAGAATCTTGTTTGCTTGAAATAAGTTAAGGTGAAGAAGCTTTTGGAAGATTGTCCCTAACACCGAGGGAAGATGGGATATGTGCCTTTCCATGGTATGAAAAGTTTTAAGAGAATGATTGATATCCCGTCGCAAATATGATTTGTAATGTTTACGTTGCAAAGTCAGGTTTTCCAAAATAATTATGGTCCTGGTTGTCACTATGTTTATATTGCTACACCAGGTACACTACTAATATAACAGTATGTGTGCATCCATACATTAAATTTGCCTAATGTGCATTTGATAGTTTTATCTTGTAACTGAGATAAAGATCTCCTGCTGAAACTCTTAACTCTTTTATCAAACAGGCACATCACTGTCTTGGTTTATTCTTTTATCACGAGCTGCTTCACATAGTCTATCTACTCCGGATCTGTGACTACAAAAGTGCTGCCGAAGTTGTGGAGAAGTTGGATGCTGCGATGAAGTCTGACTTGGAGAGAACCCAACGTGTTCAGGAACTCAACAAGGAAATTGATGCGATAAATCTTAGTCTTGCTCTGCCTGATTTGAGCTACAGGGATAGGTCTATACTTTCTGAAAAACTAGAACACTTGAATGGACAGCTTACTAGTTCTGCAGGATTAAATTCTGCTGCCAAAGACTCTCTAGAGCCAGCTTATTTTGGAAATGTTAAACGCGCAATTGTGGGTAAGCTTGAGTTGGCTCCTCCACCAATTGATGGGGAATGGCTCCCAAAGGGTGCTATTTATGCATTGGTAGATCTGACTGTTGTGGTTTTCAGTCGTCCGAAAGGACTCTTCAAAGAGTGTGGGAAGAGGATTCAATCAGGAATGAAAACAGTCCAAGATGAACTAATAAATCTGGGTATTTTCGATGAAGTCACTGAAGTAAATCTTCAACCCTCTGCTATTTGGATGGCTGGTGTCTACTTGATGCTTTTAATGCAGTTTCTTGAAAATAAAGTAGCAGTGGATCTTACACGTTCAGAATTTGTGGAAGCACAAGCAGCTTTGGTTCAGATGAGAAATTGGTACTTCCGTTTCCCGACTATTTTACAGGCTTGTCAAAGTACTATCGAGATGCTTAGGGGGCAGTATGCACATTCAGTTGGATGCTACAATGAAGCTTCTTTCCATTTTCTTGAAGCTTCAACAATGACAGTGAACAGATCAGTGAGCACTATGTGTCAAGTGTATGCAGCAGTGTCCTATATTTGTATGGGGGATGCTGAATCATCTTCCAATGCCCTTAATTTGATTGGCCCTATATACAGGGATATGGATTCCTTCGTTGGAGTACGAGAGAAAACTAGTGTCCTGTTTGCTTATGGACTTCTTTTGACAGGGCAGAATAATCTGCAAGAAGCAAGAAATCGACTAGCATCTGGTTTGCAGACGACATACAAATATATAGGGAGTCTCCAACTCGTGTCTCAATATTTGACTGCTTTGGGGAACTTGGCTCTTGCCCTTCATGACGCTGGACAAGCAAGGGAGATTTTGAGATCTTCTCTGACGTTAGCAAAGAAGCTGTATGATGTACCGACCCAGATTTGGGCATTATCAAGTCTAACTTCCCTGTACCAGCAATTAGGTGAGAGAGCAAATGAAATTGAGAATCTGGAGTATCAAAAGAAAAAGATAGAGGACCTGCATAGGAGGATTGCGGATGCATGTCGATCTCCTCATCATTTTGAGCTTATTAACAAGGTAAAACTCGAAGCTTGTCAACTTAGTGACATTGACATGAAGCGGGCTACTGCTGCCCCGTCCATGAATATCATCCTCGATATTCCAGAATCAATAGGCTTGACAACTCCATCTCCGATGCCTGCATCCTCGAGGCTTATGGATATGGACTTGGGAAGGCTCGGGAGGCGGATAACTTAGTTTCAGAGTTATTGCAGTGCCGACGAGATTGACAAGTAGATTATGGTCAGGTTGTCGATGTTTGTAATCACATGTTTCCTCCTTGCCTTGGTGGTGTTGTAATGCTACGGGATTTGTCTATTCATCTCACCTACTTGGAAGTGTAAAATCTTGGAAGTATTAGTTTTGCTAGGTGCTTTTAGTTGGCTGCCATACTATTTTGAACAATATTCGTTAGTTTTCCAGCCCTAGTCGGACGCACAGTGGACAAAGTATTAGATTTGTAGTCTTGTAGATATTCAAAAAGTTGGAACCACGTGGTTAACATCTATGATAGGACTGATGGCTTACATCTCAGAAGCATCTCTTCGCTAATCAATATTTATTTAAGAAAGTGAGAGTAAAAAAATATTCTCTCCGTCCCATAATTATTTTTCAGTTTGAGTTTTTATTTCTAATTCAAATTATACTAAAAATGAAATCTTAAATTAGACAATAATTTTGAGACAGAGGGAGTAATATCTTTGTCTCGGTAATTGAATTGATAGCATCAAGCAAGCTAGTAAGGTTAAAAGAAACGTGTATTAGAGAGGATGCAGCCAAGTTTCTTCTCTTCTCTTAACTTACTAGTGATGTCTGGTTGCGCAATGCGCGATTCTGACCCAGTCTATCTGTAAATCGTATAAATGTTTATATTTGAAAAAAAATAAAATTTTGTATTTGGAGTGATATATTTTAGAAATGTTTGAAGGATTTAGAAATGTTTTATAAGTGTGATCATAGAAATATTTGTATTTCACACAAAAAAAAAAAATTGTATTTCGCCATGTATGTTTTAGAAATGTTTTATAAGTGTTAATTATTAAATATAAATAGCCTTAATCGAATATATGTGTTGAAGTAAATGTTAGATAAAATATAAAAACATCTTAATAAATTTAAATATTAGTAAGATGATTTATTGATGTTCTCCATTGGTCGTGCCAAATCAATACTTAGTTTTAGAGATTTTTAATAGCTTTGTAATAAGTTTCATTCGAAAGATATACGCTTAAAACAAAATTGACACTTTGTAACAAAAACCTAATTGATCAATTCAATTTAAAAAACAACTCTAGTTGAATGAAACATAAAGAAAAAATTTAAAAAAAACGTGTCACGTAAAGTGCAAAGGGAGATTTAGTAATTTAGTTATGGTTAGACAAAAGGGCAATTTAATACTTTCTACATGCCACGTGGCAATCATATGAGTTGTTTGAAAGGAGGTTTTTGTTTCTAATATAATAGGATACTAGATGCTTGTCCCGAGCAAATGCCCGGGGCGTCCTCCTACCTAATAAATTAATATGTAAATAATCAAAACTGATTAGAAATGAATTTAGTTTTTGATGAAGATAATTAATTGATCGAAAATTAATTTTTTAGAAAGTCCTAAATAAGTGGAGAAGGAAAGTTCTATTCACTGTCAAATTCAAAATTTGAATGAACATGGCCATCTGATCTCTTCGTTAATATTGTAAATATATTTTTTGTTTTTAAAAGGAGGTGACACGTGGCAGCATGGTTTATGCAATATGGTGCATTTGGAGCCAAAACCTTTTAATAAGAAATTGCCACATCATCATCATGTTTTCTGCTTTAATAGGATAAAAGGGATATATCATCTCAATTCTTGCCTAATGAAACGGCCCTAGTTTCTTGAACAATATTTGTAAGGGTCATCCCATCTTCTTTTTACACAATACAGTGGGAGTAATAATATTATTAGCTTTGTAAAATTAATATTGAAAAAATTAGTTGGAACAAAATGGTTACCATTTGTGAGCATGTTGATCTTCACTATATTTAGTTGGGGGGAATTGAGAGTAAAATTTTTTTAAGGTTTTTCAGAATCTATGAAGCAAGTCAGACAATCTCTAAATCATGAACAAAAAAACACATGCAACTCCGCCCTACATGAGTTGACTATTTTTAAATTTTAATTGTAGAAACAATTAGAGCATAGAGTTGTTGCTCACAATTAATCCTTCGAAGTCTGACCCTTTAATTGTGAAAAGAGTCAAGGATACAGTTGCTTACAAGAGTCATTCTAATTCCAAGAGCGAAACAAACTGATTTATTACTTAGCACCAAAAATAAAAAATTAAAAAAAATCCATAATTTGTATCCAAGAAAAAAAAAACCGCCATAAGACTTTTTTTTTATTTCCCTTAGATTTTATTTATTGCATTTTTCTAGTTGAAAATAATAAAATATTAAAAATATTATTTTTTTCATTTATCGTATTATTTTAATTATTAAAAAATATTAGTATTAAAGTTCTATTTTTTATTTTAAAAACACAATATAAATAAATGAAATCTAAAACAAATTCAAGTGTATAAAGACACGAGGGAGTAATAAGTTAACTTTAAACAATCAAACAGAAGTGAAAAAAGGTTCATTGTACGTAGACGCGCTGTCGAAAAGGCGGCTTGGTAAGTAGTAGAATCTGGGACAAAGGACATTTGTCAAACACGTAACCTATATATACACTTTAATCTTCCCAGAAGGGGGAAAATTAAACACCGTGGGGAAAAATCCAGGATGCAGGCGGCAACGATCACTTGCCGGTGTTTTAGGGCTCGGGAGCTCTTGATTACCCGAGCTCCAGCCTTGGTTAATTGTTACCGATCGAGCTATTCGCCGGCCATCAATGGCAGAAACCATCTCCACCTTGGAATTCCCTCCAGAAGCTCTCCAATTACCCCAATTTCAACCAGACAATTATCCACCAAGCACAACCCCTGGAGTGCTTCCAGAGCTTCTCCTTCTTTCCTTCGTAACGTCAAAGCTTTCGTCGCTGATGTGCCTACCAATCCCTCCCCCGGAAGCAATGTATGTGATCTCTTTCTAACTGTATTTCGTACTGGAATGAATTGCATTTGTTTTTTGGATATTAATTGGGTGTGGGGATTTACTTTTCCCAGGGTTCAATGCCTAATGGGTTTGGTGCTGGGAGGTTTTCAACTGCAGCTCGTAGGGATGAGGATGAGGGAAAGAAGCCTGCCGAGAAGAAGCAAGTGGCTACAGTCTCAGCTGACCAAATTCCAGATGCTAAAATTATGCAAACATTGGCAAAGTATTTATGGTTGAAGGATAATCATGAATTTCGGCTAAGGGTGCTTGCTGCTTTGGGTTTCTTGGTTGGCGCCAAAGTAAGTGAAGCAGCATTTACTGAATTTTATAAGCTGTAATTTGCGTTTTTGGTGAGGTGTTTTGAGTTACATTTTTTTGATTTTGCTCTTTTGGATATATGTAGGTGTTGAATGTTCAGGTGCCATTCTTGTTTAAGCTTGCTGTTGATTGGTTGACCACAGCTACTGGGAACGCTGGTGCTCTTGCTGAGTTTAGTGCTGCTAATTCAACTATGTTGGCACTTTTTGTGAGCCCAGCTGCGGTTTTGGTTGGCTATGGAATAGCACGAGCTGGGGCCTCTGCTTTCAACGGTACTTCACTATGAAGTAATTGCTGTTGCTTGCTGTCTTCATTTCCGAGAACGTTTTTGGGTTATCAGTTTGCTAGTATTAACTTTTAGCCTAGCTTTGGTCTCATCTTGGAGGTAGCATTTTCGGCTCTCTAGTTTTGATTCATCCTTGTGTGCTCTCTTTCCAGAATTGCGAACGGCAGTGTTCTCCAAAGTGGCTTTGCGAACCATCCGGTCAGTTTCCAAGAAGGTACAGTATCAGAACTAATACCTCCTTTTTACTTTTGGCCCCAGTAGTTTTTCTTCCTTCGCCGGAGAAGTTTTAATGTTTTATTCTGTTTTTGTTGATTGAATGTATCTATGTGACGGTGCTTATAGTTTTCAGTTACAATATATCTTTTCATTTTATATATACAGAGAGAGAAGAGACTGCTTGTTAGATTGTATTCCTGTGATTTGAATGGGCTTTTGTCCTTGTTAGTTTTTGAAAGAGTCTCTTAACTTGTGACATATTTACCTGTCCTTTTTCTGTTGTATCTGTTGACCACTAGCTACCATAATTTTGTGAATAAAGATATATTCACTTATCTTCCTTTTGGTTTAGTTGTTATTTTCAAGCACTTTTGATTACTAACAAACTATCCTTCAAATTCTCAGGTGTTCTCTCATTTGCATGAACTTGATCTGCGGTATCATCTAAGGTAGCTTCCTGAAAAGCCAGAAAATGTTTATTATACTCAAGCTTATATTATTGTCCAACTCTACAGTGTAGCCTAATCTCACTCATTGCAAGTGACTTGATGTGTCGAATCTTAATATCTTTGAATATCCATGTTTGGCTGGCCCAGACTATCCTCTTTCTACAAATTAAGAGTTTGATAGTTAGATAAACATCTTGCTAAGGAGATGATAAAAATCATCTTTGTGGATGATGACAAAATTGTTCATATTTGGATCATTAAATAAGGAACTACATCAGAAGCACCATTAAATATGCATGTTATATTGATGAGTGTATATAAAAAAATAAATAAATAAAAAGAAAGATGCATGTATAGGTACGCATGAAGTATAAGAGCACTTTTCTTAAATACTTCCTGGGAGTTTCCTTCTGGGAAAAAATTAAAAAAAAATAAAAATTCAAGCCACTTCTTTTGCTTTAACGGTGATGAACAGTTCTTACTTATTGGGAGTGAGGATGAGTCAATTAGGTCAATGGCCACCCTGATTTAGTCCTCATCATAGTGTTCATCCCTATTGATTGTATGCTATTTTTATCTAAATCCTTTGATTGCGCTAGGTGTGAACAGTAATTGAGATTGAGTTGTTTAATTGATGTCGGAACCTTTGAATCCCTTTTTCCTTCCTCCTTGTAATTATAGTTCTTATTATTTGGCTTGTATGCAGTCGTGAAACTGGTGGCTTGAATCGAATTATCGATCGTGGTAGCCGTGCTATCAATTTTATTCTATCATCCATGGTGTTCAATGTTGTACCGACGATATTAGAGGTATTTCCTTTTGGATATTAATTTTTTTTTTTTCTGTTTGATGAATATTTCTTTAGTCAGTATCTTCAGCTGGCATTTTGTTTCTTCCTTTATCAATTTCTGATTTTAAGTTCTCAATATCTTTAACATGAGGGCTTCAGATATCCATGGTATCAGGTATTCTTGCTTACAAATTTGGAGCACCATTTGCATGGATCACTTCCCTCTCAGTAGCAACTTATATTGCGTTCACTTTGACCGTGACACAGGTACCTTGTCTGAAAAATCTGTAATTTTTCTCTCTGTGGTCTTCTCTTCTTCTAGCTGATCTATTATTTTGAGTGACTGGAATGGTTTGTCTTTAAGTACTTCTTCAAGCTGCACCTTTTGATAGATGGCTTGATTTATTTTCCCTGAATTTGGATTAGGCAGAGTGGTACTGCATGTTTATGTAAAATTTTAGACTAAGGAAAGAATGTGAGGCTCTCCTTTTGGGAGAGCATCGTCCTTGCTAATTCTAATTTTTTTTGTTCTATATGTCACAAAGATTCTTCGAGGGTGATGATTTGCAGTACTCAATAAAAGTTGTTTGTATGATCTGATTATTCTTCTGCCTAATTTGTGCTGTTTCTCCCCTCCTTTTTTAGTGGAGAACTAAGTTCAGAAAGGAAATGAACAAAGCTGATAATGATGCAAGTACAAGGGCGATTGATTCTCTTATAAATTACGAGGTAATATTGCAAAGCATATTTAAGTCATCTTTAATTTGTAAACTTCCATTCCTCCAATTATAGGTTTTAATAGCTCCTTTCTATTTTACTGTAGACAGTCAAGTATTTCAATAATGAACCCTACGAGGAAGAAAAGTACGACGAATTCCTGAAGAGTAAGTTTTCTTTGACGTAGAATAGAGAATTATTTTCTATTCTTAAGCGTTCCTTTTTTCTTTTTTTTTTCTCTAGCGTTCCTTTATGCAACAATGGCTAAAACTGATATAAGTTTCTTAAAAAGTCATTAATCGATGTACATTTTGAAGCCTGATATAGAGGTTAACACAAAGATGAAGACTTGCTAACATTTCATGGGTAGTTGAAATGCACAAACCCTCACCTGGCGAGTTATAGTATCTCTTTTTTCTTTGGTGTGAGTGGCTGCTGCTCCTACTACAACAATTGTTGTTAGTTTTCCATATTCTCCCAATAGACCTTTTGCCTTTCTCTGGAGTAATGATGGATCTTTTGGTGGGCGTTTGGAAGGAAGTGAAATATTTTTTATCTGCAACTCATGTTCTCCGGAAGCTATTGCACTAAGGAACCTTTAAAACTTTTCTAATTTGAAGAATATATATACAAGGTATAAAAATCATGATGTCGTTAATACTTTTCCAGGATATGAAGATGCAGCTCTAAAAACACAAAGGAGTTTAGCAGTTCTTAACTTTGGCCAGAACGTGATCTTCAGTGTTGCACTTTCAGCTGCAATGGTGTTGTGCTCAAATGGAATCATGAGTGGTCAGTTGACTGTCGGTGATCTGGTAAATCTCTTGGTTATTAGTTTTGTTGTTTGACAATGGCACTTTTTGTGGTCTAGTGTCCAAACAAAATTTGTTGTGCCATAGGTTATGGTGAATGGCCTGCTGTTCCAGTTATCTCTTCCCCTGAACTTCCTTGGAAGTGTATATCGTGAAACAGTGCAGAGTTTGGTGGACATGAAGTCCATGTTTCAATTACTTGAGGTATATTCTGTAGTATCGTTTGGTTCAAAGTCTGCAATCATCATGAAGTCTATCTTTTCTGTTGAATTATGTGTTTAGTTGCTTTACCTTAATGAAAAAGTGTGCTAGCATTGGAAATTTTGCTTATTTCTTTATTTTCTACAAACAACTTGCAGGAGAAAGCTGATATTAGAGATGCTGATGATGCTAAGCCTCTAAAGTTAGAAGAGGGCAGCATTCAATTTGAAAACGTTCATTTCAGGTGTAGTAATCTCTTGAGTATAACTTCTGCTTCTTATAGCTGAAAATTTTCATGGGGCATTAGTTCATCGTGAACCACAATATGACACGAGGAAAATAATTGTCAGAGTTTAATATGGCTGTGAACAGTAAATAGTTTGCTCGCTGTTTGTTTTTTTATTTAGTTGCTACTTAAAAGAAGCTCTCAAGTTTCCCATATATGCCCTATATAGTGGCAAATATTGATAGCACAATCTTTTCTAATATTTCATTATTCTGTAACCAGTTATTTGTCGGAGAGAAAGATTCTGGATGGGATATCTTTTCTCGTTCCTGCTGGGAAAAGTGTGGCTATTGTTGGAACCAGTGGTAGTGGTAAGGCTTCAGATCCACCAAAGTTATAATGAGGATGTTGATATTTTTCCCACCAATTTATGTTGAATGCTTGCATGATGTTTACCTTACGACACTAAGAAACTGATTTGGCACTTGAAATTGCAAACGTATAATAACTGGAGAGACCTGGTGGTAAAAGAAATTGGAAGGATTGAATATTAATCAGATGCCATTTTCCCTTTATGTTCATTTGTACTTCATATTTTGTGTCCTGGGCATGTGCTGAGCTGTTCCTAACGTTTGAATCATTGCTTATCTACAGGTAAATCAACAATCCTTAGACTACTGTTCAGGTTTTTTGATCCTGATTCTGGGCATGTAAGGAGCAATTCTCTTTTCAATAAACCCTCCAACCCCTTGAGTTTTGCGGTTTTGTATGTCTGCATTCTATTGCACAAGTTATTTGGGCACTTTAACAAGGGTGCTAAAATTGGGACTACCTTACTTGCACAGCTTGTATAAACATTTGAAAATGGATGTTGTGGGTATACATTTATACTCTCTATCAGTTGAAGAGCTAAGCTGCCTGTTGTTATAAGTGGGATGAAGTGGGAAGTTGGTGCTTCATTTCTGCAAACTTTTCTCCTTTTTTTTTTTTTACATCATGAAAGTACACACAAACTTTCTTGGTGCTTCATTTCTGCAAACTTTTCTCCCCCTTTTTTTTACATCAGGAAAGTACATGAACTTTCTTGGTGCTTCATTTCTGCAAACTTTTCTCCTTTTTTTTTTTTTTACATCATGAAAGTACACACAAACTTTCTCGTACAAGATGATGGACAGCTATAGTATGCATGTTCACCTATTCTTTTTTCTTTCTTGTCAGGTCTTTTCTAATGGTTCATAAATTTTCTCTTACTCACGCATACTTCCAGTTACTTCTCTATTTGCCGTACAGATCACCTGCATGACCAGAGCTAAATTTTGCTGTTTATTTGATTTTATTGGGAATGGCTTTTTCTCATACAGGTAAGAATAGATGGGCAAGATGTCCAGAAGGTTACACTTGAGAGTCTTCGGAAATCTATTGGTGTGGTTCCTCAAGATACTGTAAGTTCAAAATGGAACAAACTAAATCCTCTTTTGTATCCGCTGAAGTGGCAATGAAATCTTACTCCATCTTGGTTTTCATTATTTCTGAATCTATCAAGTTGTGATGTAATGCAGGTATTGTTCAACGACACCATATATCACAACATCCATTATGGTCGTCTCTCAGCAACAGAAGAGGAGGTTAGTTAATAATTCTAGTTGGTATATGATCTCAAGTGCCTTACGTATCTTTCATAACAAATTCATATGTTGTGCTAGGTTTACGATGCTGCTCGAAGGGCAGCCATTCATGATACCATCATGAATTTTCCGCTGAAGTATTCTACTGTTGTTGGGGAACGTGGACTTAAGGTAATTGTTTTTTATGGAAAAAGGGTTTTTTAAGGTTGTTGTTATTGTTGATAACTCAAAAACATGTTATATCCTAATTTCCTTGATTTAGTTTAGGCAGTCATGCCCGTGGCTTAAACAGTAAATGTACAACTAGCTGAACTTTATAGATGTTACATGATTCATGTATTTGATGTTTGTGATGGGTAACCCTACTTAACTTGCCTTCTTCTTATCTCTTCCTTTTGCAGTTAAGTGGTGGTGAAAAGCAGAGGGTGGCCCTAGCTCGTGCTTTCCTGAAAGCACCTGCAATATTGTAAGATCTTTTTCTATTTGTTCTGGTTCAAGAACACATACGACATCTGTTTTCTTGGTGCTCAGTAGATAGACTGAGAGAGCATTACTAGTTGGATAAAATGACTTATTGAAACCAAAATGAGGTAGAAGTAGGAGAGAGGAAGTCCTCGAGTTTAACCTTGTTCATCTATTTTAGGGGGAGTTTCTTGTTAATGTTGCACATCGTGAAGTTAATTTAAGTTATGCCATGCACCTGAATGAGGACAACCAAATTATAAAATCGATAACTCATGCAGATCAGTAACTGTTATTATTTCCCATGGGACCAGGTTCAAGTGCAGTTAGGTGGACCAGTGCATCCTTTTATTTCATTCCTTTTTTGCTTTTTCTGTTGGTTAGTGTTTGCATTGCTTTAGCTCATGCATCTCTTGGAAAAATTTTCCTTACTCTGAGTTGCCAATGTTAGAACAGCATCCATCTTCTTGCTGTAATGGGTTTTTTTTCCTTTCTAGGATGTGACAACCATTGTTTGTTGGTGAAAATTAGGAAGTATCGGGATATACAGTTTACAGAACAATGACTCATTGAGTTGGCTACTAGACTGCATACTGGACTTCTATTATGCAAACTTAATGTCGGCCTTGTCTTTGTCCTTCCGTAATGTTTAAAGTACTGACTGCACTCGAGTGCCTTGTGGTTAACATATATGTACAAACACATATGCACATGCAAACATAGATTGATGTGTCTACATCATTCGATCTCGTTCTTGATTTTAGCAGCGTGTGGCGTAACGTAGATTCCTTATTGCTATTAAATATTGAGGCTTGCTTTAATGTGATTCCTATGTGTGTGATAAACCTTCTTCCCCATCTTGTCCTTAATGTATTTTGAAAGGTGTCGGTTGTTTTGGAGTCTACTTAACCCAGTGTAAAGTACAGTAGTTGTACTTACAAGGCAGTAGCTCTTTGGCTGTTGACACTAAGTGAGCTTTTAGTGGTGTCTCTTCTTGGAACATATGATTCATGTTTTATATATCTTGTGCCCAGGCTTTGTGATGAAGCTACAAGTGCCCTTGATAGCACAACAGAAGCAGAAATCTTGAATGCGTTGAAGGCTCTTGCAAATAATCGTACTTCAATTTTTATCGCTCATAGGCTTACCACAGCAATGCAATGTGATGAGGTATGCATTACAAATAGTACTGCCTTTTCTCATTCCACCTATTCTGTAGTATAAATGTATCTTTCTTGTTCAATTGGCATCATGTGCTTGTTGATCATTAGACTTGTTCAAGATGGTCTATTTTGTGTCTCTTGAGTTGATTTTGAAAATCCTTCGGCTATGCACTGCTCTATTCTCATTTCCATGACTGCTTTGTGACGTCAGATTATCGTCTTAGAGAATGGGAAAGTCGTGGAACAAGGACCACATGACATTCTCTTGGCAAATCCTGGGAGATACGCTCAGCTTTGGACACAACAAAACAGTACTGTAGATTCACTTGACACGGCAATCAAATTGGAGGCATGATTTATCTTCTTTTATATTATATTTATGATTAGTTTGTGTAGAGGGTGAAGGATTATACATAGGGGAAGATTAAGTCTTCTTCCCATCAAATTTTACTCAAGTTATATTTACACATAGTGTAGATATTTAGCTCTTACATCAAGTAGTATGGGAATTGATCAAGTACCATTTGTTGTTGTAACCTGCTTTTGCCTTCTTTTTTGGTTTTGAATTTCATTTATATAAATCTTTATACAACAGAGGACTAGTATTCTTTTTCTGTAGTTGACATAACTGCTACAAATTCAATTTGTAGTTTTGATCATTAACCATTGTTTGCTAATACAAGTAATTTTAGGACAGAAGAAACTCATCAAGCAGAAGTCCTGTAAATTTCCCTGCCTTCCCTGTAATGTGGATGAAGTTGCTGAATAATTGAGTTTAGCCTTTGCAGCAGGCGTGACGATCTCAACTACCTTCTCTGGCATGTCTTTGAGGTAAAATATTCAGGGTCAGAGTCTTCAACCTCTCCAGTGATACAGCCAAACACGTGACTTCTATACAACAAGAAGCAAGACTTGCAGGTTTCTTTTCTGTCTGAAAGGTTACATGCTCCTAGAACCAGAACCAAAAATGATGTAAAATTAATCAAACCAAAAAAAAAAAAAAAAACACGAATAGGATACTCCTTAACGTCAAGCCTAAACCCAAACTTTATAAAGAGCAAAAAAATAGACTAACCCATTGATGAAACTACAGAAAGATAAACCAGAAATAAAACGAAATAAGCGTAATTTGTATGTAGCGTAACTCAACCTAAACCGAGAAATTGTATGTAGCCATTGTAATTGTATGTAGCGTTGATTTCAAAAATAAAAAGTAAAAAATTTCGCACCCTTGTGAAGAGTAGTTTCCCTGAAGAGTAAATGTTCTAGTCGTGGTAACAAAAAATTGTATCTTTTTTGTGGGAATCCCAAGAAAGAGTTCAAGAAGAAAAGAGTACAGAGATCTCTGTATTCCTAACAGTCATCTTCTTCCTGGGGCTAAAACAGAAACCAATGTAAATGTAAAGTAGTTATACTTAAAAAGCAGTAGCTCTGTCTTAAGTGGTTCTTTTGCGATGTGATTTTCCAGCTTGCTTTCTGATATGTTTAAGGAGTTTTGTTTGAAGGTGAAAATTAATTTACTTTGCGATAAATGTCTATATTGTTTTTACCAGTTGAAACAAGTTTTTTCTGTTTCTTGTGTTCTAGATCAAATAGGGTTTCCTGACCCAGAAATCATGGTATCAAAATTCCGTATGATTGGATCGACAGTAATCAACATTTTGCATATTATCATAACAAATGCAATACTGATACCCAAATATGGCACAGGAAAAACAAAAAAAAAAAATTTGTTGAGGCGTCCGTCGAATCGAATCTGTCAAAAGAGTCTGTCCACCTTTGAGTTAATTCGAAAAGTACAAACTTAGGTTAGAGCGCGAGAGGTCCTCCAAAGTCTTTGTTTTCAACACAATGCTGGCTAGTAATTTTATGACAAAAGAAAGGCAACATGAAAGCTACTTACTTTGAATGGAAAATGACATATGCTAATTGCCAAATACAAAATCCAAAAGTTACACATTTGACAAAAGCCTAGAATCCCAAAGCAATTGGAACCCAAGCATTCAATTCGACGACGTACAATTCCAAGAACTACAAACCAATGAACTTCCACAAACAAGTGCCCGACTTGCATTGTTTAAGAAAAACAATGACATTTGGTCACTTTTTCTCTAGTTTTTCCATTCTTCCACAAGAATTCAGATCGCCTCCGGCTTCCTCTTCATTTAGCATATATGTGTACTTTTTAGCTTTCTAGATTCTCAATGAAAAAATGTAAGCCATAAAAACCACACCCTCTTCCTATAGAAAGCAAAGTTTTTGTACAAAAAAAATTAGCAAATAGGAAATGGGAAGCTCAATGTCTTGCCTAGCTCCATATTGTTCGGAATCAGGCTTTGAAAAGAAGACCATGAGGCAAGTTATGGTCATGAAAGACGACGGAGTAATTCATTGTTTCAAAGAAGGCAGCCATGTAAAAGATGTTTTGGTATCACATCCTGACTACCAAATCATCAAATGCAGCAGTTCGGACACAATTCAACTCCCAGAATCTTTCAGGCTCAACTCCAATCAGCTTTACTTCTTGATTCCTAAAGGGGCGTCTTTGAACGATAAATCCATCAACATGCTGCTGAAAATCGCGGCGTGTAGAGATCCCCCGTTGTTCGTGATCTCCAACAAAGGAGATGATAAAGATGGCTTCAAAAATATTAATGTGGGAACAAGAATAGCTGATGATGATGATGACTTCTCAATAAGTAACAATAAAAGGCGGAAGATGATAATAAGATCGCAGTGGAAACCATCTTTGAAGACTATACCGGAGGTATCGTTGTCTACTATCCTACAATCCGATACCTCTGCCGGAGGACTATAACCGTTGGAATGCATATTCTTTGTAAATTAATTTTGTCAATCACAAATTTCCACATTTGACTTGTGAAAAAACCAAAGCCAGTTGGAGAAACTTGAAATGTTGTTTGTGATATTCCCCCATCAATCACAAGTTTTCATATATGTCATACACAAATTTTTTTTAAACATCAATAGCCCAAATCAATGAAACGATCATTTGGGTCACCGTTGTTACATGGGGAGAAATCATTAAGTACTCGGGGAGAAATCATTAATTACTCTCTCCGTCCCATAATTACTGTCCAGTTTGAGTTTTCATTTCTAATTCAAATTGTAGTACAAGTAAAATCTCAAACTGGACAATAATTTTGGGAAAAAGGCAATAGTTCTTAAGTTTATCTTTCAGCTGGCAAAAAGTTTCGAGAGATATGGTTTATTGGGGTCAAGAGTAAATTAAAGACTCATTAGCTTTTACTTGGATTAAAGATTTGATTGGAGTTGGCAGCTCTTGAAAACATTTCCATAGCACAAATATAATAGATTAGATTATAAGTAGATATTATAACCAGAAATCGATGGCCAAGGTTTTAAGTCCTTTTATTTGATGGTGATGAATTATTGGCCACAACCAGTGAGAGATCCTGGGATGATGCCAGGCAAGTTTGGGTCATCGGGGAGTATGCAAATGCTGAGACATTGGAATAATTAATTTCCATAGGCCCGCCTTTGATAAACAACACTACACAAACAACCCTACTCATATGCGGTTCAAATCCCCTAGGGAAAATGGTGTCAAGATTTTGCAAATAAATTTTTTTTAATTTTATTCACTTTTCTTTCATGTGTACCGGGGGTGGGTGGCGGGCGGAAAAGACAATAATGGAGAATTGGTTGTTGGCTTGTTGGGAGATGCCTTAATTAATTATAAATTGCGGATCCAAGACCTTGCTTCTTCTGCAAAGGAGAACCTACCTTGGTGAAGCTACATTAAGCTGGCCCATATGGATCCATGGGGGGGAAAACTTGCCTTAAAAAGTAGAGGAGTATGAAAATAAACAAGTCGCCCAGCAGATTCTTACTTGAATCTAAACAAAACTAACAGAATCAGACGAAATTAAACAAAAGGTTGAATAACTGAAGTATGTGGATTCTCACCCAAAATTGTTCCGAATAGGACATACTGAATTCCTCGGCGTTAATTCTAACATATATCTCAACCAAACAACCGACGGGAAAACATAAACCCTGATGTGTAAAAGGGGATTTTGAGTCTTCGCCGACTTTTGAGAAGGTTTTTCAGGGGCTCAACTTAATCATGTAAACGAACCGGGTTCAGGGGTTAAGTTAAGTGATCAAACAGGCCCGCACACTAAAAGGTCCAGTCCTTGGGCTTGACCTTGAAAGTGATCGGCCCAACATGAGCTCCATAACAACAATCAAGTGAATCTGAATACTATCCTATATTCCTCCTTAATATGGCGGGCGTTGGCTTGACTGCTTGAGCGTTAACGGAAAGCCGGAGAAGAGAAGGACACAAACTAATGATCCTTTTAATTTCCTTAGAAACACTGAAATGGCAGGTACAGTTGATTCAGCCCCCTCGTAATTCGAATTCTTGGAACCTTCCCTTAATTTGGTACTCAGATTTAAGATAAATTACTCCCTCCGTCCCAAAATTATTTGTAGAGTTTGCTCATCTTCAGGCGTACAACCGGAGAAAGACGTCAAGGTCTCGCTGGGACTAGCTGAAGAAATTCTTCATAGTATGGGAGCCGGCGTGATCTTCCGAGACTATGTACGTGTTTTGTGTTTTTCGTTTTATGCTCATAATTATGATTATTATGGAAATAGAGGCAGAATTTTTGCAGGTGTGATATGTGTCTTGTGCGTAATCATAATAATAATACTTAGGTTTGGTTCCAATTAAGATTACCGAAGAAGCCCGTTAGTAGCCTCCTAATTAAGACTAAAGTACCTGCTGAAATCTTTCCTGTGTGAGTTTTTATGGATTAAGCTGGGTTTGCGCTGGACACATCAGAACAGTATTAACTGGTACAGAGAATCGTTAAAATGTTGCAAATCATTATTTCATCGGTTTAGAAGCATCCAAACTTTGGCTGGATTTGCCTGATCATCTGTTTTAAAATGATAACCTCTATTAAGAAACATTTGGATATAAGAAACTATCTTGTATCAGTTAAGGTGCTGTCCTTTCTAATCATCACTTCTGGCCACTGAAGCATTCAAGCATTGAGTTTTCGTACCGAGTTACTGTTGTTTTTTTTTTCTCCTTTTGTGTAGAACTGTAGAATAACTTCGATGGGATTTCCATAAGACGTGCACCTATCTGGTGACTGCTAGTGACGACGAAATCCTTACGGCTCTATGATGTTGCTAAGGCCACGTTAGCATTATCTTTGACCTCCATTTTCAATGTATTTAGTTTCCAAGGTAATTGATGCTCGAATTTCAAGTATTAAGCACAAAGAAGTGTCAATTAGAGGTTGAGAAGTGTGCCATTGTTATTGTCTTTCGTCGTGGCACTGAACCTCTTAAATATTTGAGATGCTAGTAGCCTTAAAAATGTTGGTGCCAGATGTTTGAAGACTACCAACAGCAAAAAGGATGGGATTGAACTTGTTTGTTTTACTTCTCATCCAACAACTGTTATATACTCCTCCAAAAACGGGTGGGATGATACATAGTTTGAGACAACATGTCTAGTGTCTTAACTTGGCAAATAGGATCACTAAAGTAACTTGTTCGATGGATACAGAATCTTTGTGTCTCCTTTCATTGCATGATAATAAGTATCTAAGATACTTCAAGGGACATCATGATAGGTAACGTGATTGTCGCGATTGTTATGTTACCTTCTGATTATCACGATATTAACATCACCAACAAAATGCTTTTCTGTTTGTTAGGGCTGTATCTCTTAGCTTGTGCTCTCGCACTGATTGTTTTATATCTGGATCTCTGGGTCGTACTGTTTTGATGTGGGACCAAAGAGCTGAGAAGTGCCAGGTATAGGCTTTGCGCAAGCTGATCCTTGTTTTATGATGGCTGTTTATCCTCACAAGTATTCTGACTGGTATGCGTGTTATATTTAGGGTCTTCTACGTGTGCAGGGAAGACCTGCCACTGCTTATGATGACCAGGGGATTGTCTTTACCATAGCTTATGGAGGATATATAAGAATGTTTGATGCTCGGAAATATGAAAAGGTTGTTTTAGTCAGACCTTATGATGTCTTTTCGAACTGTGTTAAATTAAAAATGAAACTAAACTCTTAAGATAATATTCTCTGAAGGGGCCTTTCGAGATATTTTATGTTGGAGGAGATATGTCTGATGCTAATGTCGTCAGGTTTAGTAACAATGGAAGGCTGATGCTTTTGACAACTTCAGATGGTTATATACATGTGTTAGACTCATTCCATGGCACACTTGTGAGTTGCCCTTCAACTTCTGGGGCTTGGTTCTTACTTTCTTGATATACCGTGCAATCATTTATAGATTTTGGAATCTGACACAGAGTTGATTTATGTGTTAGTTATCAACATACAAAGTTACGCCTGCATCAAGTGTTTCAACACTGGAGGCTGCTTTTAGTCCAGATGGAATGTTTTTTTTATCTCAGGTAATGCTTACTAATGAACCTGTCAACATTATGAAAGCTTCACTCATTTGCCTTTTCCTTTCTAAAACTCCAGCCTGACTAGGATTTCATAGTTATAACTGTTCATTGTCACTCAGGCATTCGAATCACGACAGATATACCTTCTTCCCCATTATGCACCTTGAGTTTTATGTATCAATGACTAGTGGTGAATGTTAGTTAGGTGATTGAGATTGTAACAAATTTTGTTGCCATCCATCTTTGCCCTTCCTCCTCGCATGCACTCTGCCATCAATTTTCACTGGGAAGAAATGGAATGTAACAGATTCTTTAACTACCTACAGTTTCGTTTATAATGTCTATTAGTTTGTCCGACAAAACTGCTTTTAATCCTTTGAAATAAAAAGCATTATTGCATTCTGGAGTGAATGATGCCATCTATCACTTTTTGATTCTTGTGGTGTTCTTAGGTTCTTTTAATAGTCATACTTCCTCCTTTGATATACTTCCCCCCCGTCGTTATTATAAGCCATTTTGATTACTCCTAAATTTATTTATTGTGTTCTTCCAATTGAAAATAAAACCTTAAAATGCATTTTTACATTTATTGTGTTTCCCAATTATTATAAAGTATTTTTAAGGTTTCAGTTTCAATAAAAAATACACCATAAGTGGAATTTAAGGGAAATCAAAATGCCTTATAATAGGGACCGGAGGGAGTACCTTTGAAGTCTGAATGCATTAAATTTCGTATAATCTTGGACCATTAAAATGCCAACTTAAGTTGACATTTCCGCCCATAGTAGGCGATCCTTTGAAACTTATTCCTGTTCTTTTTGCTACTTCAGAATGTAAGAGTTTCTTGTTTTGTGCTGTGAAATTTCCTCATGGTTTTTTGATACACATTTTCAAAGTTTTCTGACTAATTGCTAGAGATGTATGAATGAAGTAGTAAATTTTTGCTTGAAGAGGTTCAGGACGACTTTACTGGGTTTTACTATTGGGTAGGATCAGGAGATGGCAGTGTTCATGCTTGGAGTGTCCGGAGTGGCAAAGAGGTATAGTTTACAGCGCTTTGCCTCATTTCTATGTTTTACCTTTCTGAATGCATTTGCATATGTATGTGTTTATTGCATAATCAAGGCATCTTCCCATTGCTAGGCTGCATAGACTTTCATTCTGAACAATAGGTTACTGAGAGCCTGCAGCAATTCACACTACTTCTGCATGTTATTCTATATTTCCATATGCTTACTTGGCCTCCGTAAAAACAAAATATTTCTGATCCTGGGGAGCAGATGGTACCGGTTGAATGAAAATCCATTGATTGCCGTATAAGGAGAAAGAGTGTCCAGTGTCGCTTGATTTATAAGATTTCGATTTTCCATTGTTGACCTGGTCGATAAATAGAATTTGAGAGATTCATGATGAGCAATGTGAACTGATTGTCTTTCTAAATTGGAGTTTAGTGTTGCATTAGTTTTTGTTCAATAAGAGGCTTATCATGGTGCCGCTTTGTTCCTATTTTTTTTGTAGGTTACCAGCTGGTTGAGTAATGATATGGAACCACCTGTCTTCAAATGGGCTCTGGGAAGTTTAATGTTTGCCAAAGGCTCTTCCAAGTTATCATTTTGGATTCCAGATTTATCCAAACTAGCCTCTTTTGCTGGAAGAAAGTAGAAAGTTAATGCTGGTAAGTCTCTGGGTTTCTTCTTTCTGGCATTTGAAGATTACAGTTATTTGTGAGGCTTAAAACTTTGTGAAGTTTATATGCTTTCCATAAGCACTACATTTCGAACTGATACCTTTTGTTCATTAATGCTGCCAGCATAATTTTTGGATGGTCCTGCTGTTCAGTATTTGAGAATGAAATGTTTACCTGCCGATTTGAAGCCGTGTTGGGATATTTTCTAACGGAGTCAAACTTACTGATCTGGTTAATAACTCCGGATTCTGATATTTACGTATTGTTGTTCTTTTCTAACTGGTACAAAATTAGGAAATAACCAATCTTAATTATGTAACTTTACTAATCCTTGGGACACATCTTGCTCCAAAATAAGAAATGTGCATCAAGATTAGAACTGATACCTTGAGCTAGTTTTATCATTGATGGATGGCTATCTTTGCTTTTAGATATGGGCTTCTAGATGTTGGTGCTGATCTTGTAGAAGTCTTGTGGATGAAGAGGAGGAAATCGTGCATAGTTGTCTACTTTGGTCTTGTTCTTCTCCCTTGTACTCCCTCCATTTCAAAATATAAGTCGTTTTAGGTTTGGACAGATTTTTAAAAACTTAGGTCGTTTTAAAAATTTTAGGCAAATTAATAATTATTTTTTCAATTTTACTCTCAATAAATGATGTTAATTTATTTTTATTTAGTCTTATTTATAGTTCTAACATAATTAATGAGGGGTCAAAAAGATATTTAACATATAAATTAATTGTTGGATGATTGTCTCTTTAGTTTACATGTCAAGTCTAAAAAGATTTACATTTTGAAATGGAGGGAATAGTAATTTTCTCATTTTCTGAGACAACCTTTAAGCTTTAATTGCTAATAGTTTGCTTAGCTCTGTGTGTTATGGTTATTGAATGAACCAAATTATTCATGACCTTTGTAATTTCTGAATTGAATCTTTTCTCAAATTCGAAGAATTAACTGTCCACTTTATGTATCTTAATCTTGACCTTCCCAAATCAAAGTGCTTTGTTGTTTCGCATTGTACATTGCAAGTTTTCAACTCTAATTTAACGGAAAAAAGAGGACACTGACGGAAACGCCCAATAAAGTACTAGTTAATTTTCATTGTTTTTACCGTTCGATTTAGGCCCTTTTACCAAAATGAACCCTGAGGTTTGGTAATACTATAATTCCTCCCGTTGAGCTTCGGTCAGCTTACCAATAGCACCCATCTCCTCAGAAATGTGATGTAGGTTAATGATGTCATCAATGATCTGTCCAATCGGACTGATAACCCTTTTCCATGAGATTATCCAAAAAAAAATCTCTTCTATGTATTTTCCGCTACTGATGCAAATTTTTTTTCTTTTTTATGGGATAAAAATACTTTTGTAAGATTTTCAATTAAAAAATGTCATGCAACCAATTACACACAATCAACAAAAATTCTAAGTTTTACAATCATCATTTCCTAATCCTTCCTTCAGACTTTTGGCAAACTAATCCCCTTAATCCAAACAAAACAAAAACAAAAAGAAAAAATTAAGTTTTACAATCATCATTTTCGAATTGTTCCTTCAGGCTTTTGGCAAATTAACCTCCTTAATCCAAATACCACAATTAAGGGAGAGAAAACGTATGATAATATTTCAAATTTTCCAATCTATCCATTTCTTCTTACAACACATGGGTGCAGTCGATGGCGGGGTTGGGTTTGGAATAACGTTTTCCCTATGTATGATGGAGCCTTAATTAATTGTTAATTCAATTCAAAAAGGAAAAAAGCATTTATTAATGAATCTAAAGGAAAAATGACAGTAGTAACACAAATCAAAATCTGGGAAAACAATTAGACCTCTAAATTTGACTCATTGGACGTCTACATTTTCATTATTAAGGAAAGCTATTGCCAAAATATTTGGATTTTTAAATCTGTAGCTACAGTAGCTCTCTGGCCAGCAATTTTTCGTTTCCAGAGCGAGGTCGGAGGTTAAGAAGAAGGGTGGAGTGTTATTAAGGGCTAATGGTAGAGAAAACGAAGGTGGAGAAGAAGTTGGTTTTAATGAAAATGATAAAAGATGGTGGAGTGAAAAATGGTAGTAATGTTTAATAATTTTGACTTGAAAAACAAAAATAATTAAAATATAAATAAAATGCATAATGTGAAACATAAAGTATTTGATTTGGGACGATTGATTGTTAAGGTAAATAATATGGAGATTTCTTTTTGAAATATGCAAAGAACACATATTAATGACGGGTTCCCCTAAGAAGATCGACTGACAAATTAGGCTACAACAAATCAATACGTGACTGTTTAGTTTTCAGTTCAACTTAACCGCTCGTTTTAGTTTATAATAGTAAGTAGTATCGTTCAAACCCGTGCGTGATTACCGAAAAATGGGGAAAAAAATAAAAATAAATAAAATTTCCAGGAGTATATTTAGGGAGGAGAGGAAATCTTGAGCAAGAGATTGAGATCTTTTTCTCATACCAAATTAAACCAAAATACTCCCTCCGTCCTCCGATTTTAATTTTCATTTCTAGTTCAAACTGTATTAAAAGTGAAATTTCATATTGGACAATACTTTTGGGACGAAGGGATTAAAAATAAACCCAACATGGCAACATCCAAATCCGATGAGCAGATTTTTCATTGCTGGATTTTGAACATTTTCCCCAAGTTCGAAATGACTGGTTATGATACCAAACAAATTGAGCAGAGAACAAATGAAGGAATATTAATAATGCATGCTCGCTTATTAATTAGTTCTTCGAATATAGAGTACTAGAATAGTAGTACGTATTAACCTTTTGTCTATTTCAATTGGGCGTTAATCACATATAGAGTACTAGAGTAGTAGTACGTATATTATTTTTTATTTGAGCTAATATTTTATTTTTACGTGAAATATTTTTTTCATTTAAATGTTTTTTAATCTTTATGTTAGGAAGAATAAAATAAATCAAAAAAATAGTATGTTTATTACTAAATTATATTATTAAAAAGATTAATATGCTTATATAAATACAATCATGTGTTACAATTATACAAAGATTAACTTTTATGGTAGAGTTTGAAAATAAATAAATACTTTTTAAAACTCATATAATATACTTTTATGGTCATTAAAAGTAGTTGAGAGAAATGGAACAAAATAGAGAAAAATGAAATAAAAAAGTGAAAAGAGACTATTTTGTTGTTTTTATATATTTTAAGGGTTATTTTTAAAATTTTTACAAACTATTAGGGTGTTTTTGTATTTAAATTTATTATTTTATTAAAAAACTAACGGAGATCCGTTAATTTGGACGGAAAATGGACCAATTGGACGAAATTGGCGAAAATTTCAAGTATTAAGGTAAAATTGACTAACTAAAAATCTATTAGGTATGATTGACGTCGAAGACAAGGTTTTGGGTAAGAACGACATTTTTTTCTTTCTTAACACGAGTCGATTATCATTAATTGCCAATTACAGAATAAAAAGAAACCTCTATAATAGTAAAAATCACAAGGCAAAAGAAAGAAAATAGAAACTAGAACTACTCAAAATTGGAATCAGGAGATTTCTTTGGCAGGAACAACACACGTTTCCAGCTGCACTATAACTCAAAAAATTTCACACCAAAAACGATGAACTGCCGATTTCTTTAACAATTCCCACAAAGTGGAGTTCGACGGAATCTGCAGAGTCGACAGAGTTACTTTATGCAGAGGAAGAGAAAAAACCCTTTTGAAAACTGTTTTATAAAATAATGAGTTGGGGCTCAAGAAAAGATGTGAAAAAAATGATGATGACACATTTTCTGCAATTCATTACTCCCATTGTTAAGAACAAACTCATTAAAATATTGGGTTTTTTCCAGTTCCGGCTGTTAGTTTTTAGGGTTTAGGGCCGTACTTCTGTAGTAACAAGAAACGAGGTGAGATAGGCGGCAGGCAGGGCTTTGCATGCCGAATTCCACCAACCCTTTTTCAGGCTGCGACTAAATGTCACTCAAAGTCGCATTTTCCCATATGTTCAGAGTTTCAGACATCGAAACTAGTTTACTCCTTCGAGTCCTTAATATAAGATATTTTAATTTGTAAATATATTTTTAATTAACGAAAAATTTAAAAAATATATCCTAAGAATCAAGAAGATACAACGAATTTAAAAATATATTTTTAAAATTTTTTTATTAATTAAAAATACAAATTAAGTAAAACTTATGACAAATCAAAATACTTTATATTAAGAACAAGAGAGATTAGTTTAAACTAGGGAGTTCATAACACTTTCCCAGAAAGTAGAAATAAAACACATATTCAACCCCAGTAAACTTCACGGATGTCAACAGAAAACTATTGATCCAACTGTCATTTTTTAGACTAAATAGCTACAATTTCCAACGTCCCACTTCAGAAGTAGAGAAAAGGGCCAGAAAAGAAAAAAAGAAAATTTTGAAGGAAAAAAAAAACGATTTTTTTTCCAGCGGGTCCATTGGGCAGAAAAAAATTTCAAGTCATCAGGCTGGATTGACTCATTTTGTTTGGAGCAACCCACATGCTTTGCTCAAAATAGTAGGCCAAGCAAACCACTAAAAAAGAAAATATTAAAAAAAAAAAACGTCAATTATATCATAGCATAGGAGCTTGATTAGCTTTTGCCAGGTGCCAAGCCGTGATGAAATCATAGAGAGATTGCAGATGAAGAGAAACAGCCGGAGCCACGAGCCTCTTATGAAAAAAAAACATGACGCGGACATATATATAGCAGAAGAAAGACCAAGAAGGCGACTCAGGTAAGTCTCTACTGTGGTTTTTGTGAAGGACATTTCATCATTCTTTAGCTTGCACATTATTCCTTTCCAATACTCAGTAGTCTGAAGAGAATTTCTGATTTGAGTGATCAAATAACTTGAGCCTAATTAATGAGCTATAATCATCTATTCATCTAATTAAGGGAAATTTGTTAGTATGTATAGAATTACTTTGATGGACGCAATTGCTGATTAACTTGTCTAGCACAAGAAAGATATAAGGTAAAGTGGCCGAAGCTGAATCCACAGTTAATTTGTATTTGTTTTGGTTAATCTGAATCCAGAGTTTTAATTCACAAGAAACAGTAAACACGGACTCGAAGAAAGTAGATAGAGCCCTTCTCCAATTACAATATGAAACTCGATCATATAGGTACAATTAAATTAAATCAACCAAGAGTAAGATTGAGTTTGAGGATCATCATGGATAATACAGGACTTAAAACAACTTCTGATAACATAGATTGTAAGCAATAACACTTCATCTAAGTTTAAGATTCAATGTGCAAACTGATTTGAGTGGAACATTAATCTACACGATGGTTGCTTGTCCTTTTTACCTTGTCTAGTCGGAGTAGTTAGGAGCAAATTTGGGTATCAAAATTGGTTGGGACGGATTATGTTTGCTACACTAGTATGACATGCATCTTGACAAGGGAATTCCTACTATCTTGGAAGCAATCATAAATGCAAGAGATAGAAATGAACTAGAAAGAGCTCCCTCAGATGAAATATTAACATTCATATATGCAGGAGAGATAAATACATACTGGAGGGAGCTCCCTTCAGTCCAAGCATAGAGAAGAGAAGGATGAAGTTTAGCTCCCGCATCATTCACACATTCACTGTAGCACGATTTGGTAGCGGTGCTGCTACAGTGTTTGAATGAATGAGTCGGCAGCTAATTCAATCCCCTCGCCCACCCATGGGTGGACTGAAGAGAGCTCCCTCAAACCATTTCTTCTTGTAGCAATATTTATTGGCATCACACGGATATATTAAAAAAGAAAACAGTGCATTTGATTAGAGAAACACAAAGTGAATCCTAGTAAGATATTCAACTACATCAAGTCTCTCAAATCCTAATTCATTTGTAGCAAAATTATAGAAAGCTAATGGTAGTAAATATGGAGATCACTGAAGTTCTTTAGGAGTGAATGGACTCTTCCAAGGCTAAGAAGGTTTTTCATCTTGGGTAGCTTGTAGTTTCGTTAACTTTTTGTTAGAAATTCACTAACCATCTTTGAAATAATTCTTCTCTACCCATAATAATTCCACCTAATTCCACATATATCTTCTTGATTTCAACTGTTCAGGTGATCACTGTGGCATACATGATTTGGGTAACTCATTAGACGACCATAATTGTGTTTCGTATGTAGTTTTAATGTTCTATTTTTCAAGCATTTACAGAGATTTGAACCCAATAACTTGCAACTACAATCTCCAACCCTCCACCCCCTTTAATTCATGCATGGTTTCAGTAATGTGGTAAAGATTTGTGATTTATGCATCTCAGATGTGTAAGATATAAAGCCCAAGGAATTGTCACATCACTCTAAGAAAAGTGCCTGATCCAAAGATTCCAAATAACATCATCACTAAAAGTAACAAAAAAAAACTGCTGGATGGATTCCATATCAACAAGTAGATATTAATGAGAGAATATCAGGTTGAGGCTATACCTTGACTGATTAGTGACTACCACTTGCCCGCTGCTGCTGATATTACTGCCTCTAAAAAATCATCCGACATAAGAATCTAAAACTTATCTGTAAAGAAAAGAGGCCAAACATCACAAGTACCCCACCAAATTTCCTTTTGGCTCTTAATTATTAGGTTGGAACTATGAAGAAGTTCAGAAGTGTGTGAAAGTTATGGTATGATAACCCCATTGCGGAAGCATCTCATATATTAAACAATGAACCCTAACCCTAGGATACAACCCCAATACGACAAGTGAGTAAGAGGATGCATAGGAAAAGGTCAAAGCTGCATAGAGGAAAATAACCCAACCCATCAAAAATCTTCCAGATGGAAGAAACAAACATGCAAAAACATAATAAAAGAACCTAAAAAGAAAAGCAGACAAACCGGAAAAAAAAAACCTTGGAAGATGATCACACAGAATCTTTCATCTCTAAATGATGACCAACAACCAACACTAGAATAGAGAATCAGCTCAAATGTGCTCATTTATACCTTCATAAGCACCGAAAAGCCGACAAAGGGACTAGTGCAGACAAGTAAACAAGTTGAGACCACCTTCTTTTCTCTACTTGATCATTATTATTAGCAGAAAAATAAAATCAATACCCACCTTTCTTTTTGGCGAGTTTTCCCTTAAAATTCGATGCATCGACCTGATTTAGAACCCTAATCATGCAACCCATGTGCTTCCTTTCCTTGTTTGGAGAAGAAGCATGTGTAAACTAGAGGAACTCAACACCCAAAAAACAAAAAAAAAACGAAAAAGAAAAGGAAGGAGTAATGCATTATTGCATCATATATACTTAAGAGGGGAAGAAAAAATAGTTTACTAAAAAGGAGAAAAAAAGAATTGAAAACGTGAGAAAATAACAATTAGGAAAGCAGAAATCACGGAAGATAATGATGCTGGTGTTGAAGAAGAAGGGAAATGTCATTTTCCTCATGTTAGTCAGAACAAAAAAGAGTGAAAAATGAAGATCTCAGCAAATCTGCCAAAAGAGATGTTATAAACAGGATTTTGGATCAAGAGTGGAGGGTGGGACTTGGCCACTGAGAACACTCTTTCCTTCCCTTTTCTTTCTGTGCTTTTCTTTTTCCAGAGGGTTAAATATAGCTAGCTAGCTAGCTGTTGGAAATTAACAGGATGATTTTTATTTATTTTTTTTTGGGGGAATTTATACACATAGATGATGTAGATAAAAACAAGTTAATTAAAACTGAAAAAGTCGGGAGCTGAGGAAGGAAGGGAAAACAGCAGCTTCATTCATTGTTTTTCTCCCACCCCATTAAACTTACATCTCCCTGCTTTAGCTGTGTATACTAAGAAAAGAAACAAAACATGTGGTGTGGTGGTGGGGTTTTGGTTGTTGTTTTTGGTTTGACCATTATATTGCTCTTTTGAGTACTCTCACTCACTGTGTGACTGTGTGTGTGTGTGTGGTCAGTCACTGTGATAGACAACATCTTACAATATCTATCTGGGCAAATCTGGTGTGGGGGGCTAAGGCTAACCCTTTTCAGGTTTTTTGTTCTTTTTTTTTTTCCTGACAGAATGAAACAATTAACCACTACTACAGGAGAAAGAAGGAAACTCTAGTGTACTGGTGATGTTTCATGAAGGTTATGAAAGTCCGAATTTATAAGGAGGTGGACTGATCTCGAACGACTCAAACTCACACTATTGTAATTGACTGCGGTAAATTCTCAAATTAACTTTCTTAAAGTTTTCCATTTGGTTGATTTATATGGCTTTTTTAGGTCATGTTTCCTATTGGTCAAATTTTTAGGAATTTTTTTTATGTTTGAACTACTATCGTTCTCAAGAATGAATCCCAAGTATGACCTTAAGAGTAAGTAATCCCCCAGAAGTGCAAGAAATAGTTTCTTTATTAACTACATAACTTTTCTCTCATCTTCCGAACTGGCTAAAGTTATTAGTTTACGATGTTCATAAATTACATAATTTAGCGTATAATAAGATTGCTATGTAACTATTCATCTATCTCTAACTAATAAAAGTTACAGATGCCTTTAAAAAAAATTCCAAGTGAGATTCCACCTCATCAAAGTGAAAATTGACTATATGTTTAGAGATCCATGGATTTTTTTTTGTCTGTTTGTATCCATAGACGTATTCACCGTGGGGGAAGGGTTCATTAAAATATGAATGACATGTTCAACAGTCAGATTCGTGATATAGTATACTCACCATTTTAGTGGTAAATAGACATAAATTTATCTATAAGACGGTAAACAAATTGTAAGTTTTTTTTATTTTAATTCAGCCCAGTGAACCCTTTTAAATGTGGTAAAAACTCCTTAATACTTTTAAAAAACACGGGATCTACACCCTAACCATTAGACTTTACTTAATTTATATGTGTTTTATTCTCATATTGAATCATTCACAAACTTAAAGGGTCATTATATGTGTCCAATAACGTGCTACAAGTATACCCCCTAACTTGATTAGAAATGTTCATAGTAATTTACCGGAACCCGGCCCCTAAGAAGGAAAGCAAATTTTCATTAGTCGCCAAATTTGATGTCTTGTGAATTTTGGTCACAAAGTTGAAAGGAAGACTCTAATATATTTCTTGTCGTCGGTTTAATTTTCCAGTTAATCAAAAAATTTCAATACATGCACGATAATAATGCTAGTAGAATCTTGATGATGCGGTAGACTCGCAGTTAATGGCACCAATCCCTTTCAGAATTAATCGCAATAATAAGATTTAAAATGCTAAAAGGTCTAGTCCTTTAGATTCTTGTTAGGATCACTAGATGTGATAATGGCACGCATTCGACTCAAGAAATGTCTAGCATTTTCTTTTCCAGAAAACCAGCAAATTTATAAATATATGAATTGTTACAGTATACACTTTGCTCCTTTTTTTTTTTGTTTCAAAAAATTTATTCTATTATTTTTTTTAGTGCAGCTATTTTTTTAATCTGGAAAGTAATAGTAGATCAGAATAATTCTTTGCAATAATACTTCCTAATTGATTATGGATCACGCCCCTTTGGAATAAAATAGAACAATTAATCAAAAGAAAAGAGTTCAAAAACACACACACGCGCGCACAAAAAAAAAAAAGAAAGAAAGAAAGAGCGATTAAAAACCAGTCTATATTTGCTTCCCAAAAAAAAAAAAAGTCTATATGACGCAAAATATACATTCATTAGTCACGACCCTAATATCTTCCTAAGTTGGTATTAGTAGCTAGTATTATGAATTGATATGTGAACTGTTATATATCGATAAACCTAGTTGTTTCGTAGAGTCTGATTAAGAAAGCTGCGCCAATGGAGAGAACCATCTGTGTGAGAACTTATGACTCTCAGTGAATTGGAATATATTGGATCATAGATATATATAGCTAGAGCTGATGATGCATGGGTGATGTGTTATGTTCCCTAGCTAGCCAGTAGAAATAGAACTAGGTTTTCAGGCCAGCCCTAAAAAGTCATAGAGCCTAGGACGAGGACGAATATGTATGTCAACACCTGCATTTAGAGACTAGGCCACTTGATTGGTTAATTATATCTCAATCTTTTAATTTTGACATAGATGAAAAATGATAATACAGATGATTTAGGAGGGTGAATGATGAGATGCGCTAACAAAAGAAAGTAGATCGACACTTATTCAGTCTCGTTTTATTAAACTTCTTTTCATGTCGGACATTTTATTACATCGTAACGGAACTGTAATAAATATATAATTATTTTTTATTAACTCGCTTTGGTGATTTTAACCAAAATAAAATATGAATTCCAAAAGTCCAGGAGATCAAGGCAATTACTCCCTCTGTCTTAAAATTATTGTCCAGTTTGAAATTTCACTTTTAGTATAATTTGAACTACAAATGAAAACTCAAACTGGACAATAATTATGGGACGGGAGGAGTAACTGGGAAAATTGTCTAGTATTTTGACATATTTACTTTATCTATTACGGTGCATTTTCGGTCGTGACAACTATTTGATAAAAGAGGATACTATCGATCAAATTTCCGTGTTGGTAGTGTTGTGGAGATACCAGCTCTGTTCCAAATTTAACTTATTTTTCATTCCTCTCTTCAGACGTCACCATCTTTGTTGATTGATGAGATGTAAGAAATTCAACCATGAACCCATGGTTTCATTTATTTATTTCTTTTACATTGAAGGAGGCCGTAGCCTAAAAATCACTGAATGGGAGAAAAAATGGACAATGTTGTACTCTGCCCATGGTTTTATCTTAATTTAATTTAATGAAGTGAAATTTTCAAATAAGAATTATCATCTTGGAAAATGATACTCTTAGTGAATAAAAATAGTGACGGATATGAAATAATCACGGTTCTTATTTTTTTGCTACTTTTTTATTAATTACATTTTTACCCTTAATTAATAAAGAGACATATTTAACAAGTGGATGATATATTTATCTTTTCAATTGTCATTATATATTTTCACTGTACTCAGTCATATGGATGTATCATTGCTGTTATCATCTTAGTGACAAAATTAGTTATAGAGAACAAGAAATCTCCCACATTCCAATTCAACCTGACAATGATATTCAATGATTCAACTTCATTTCCTGAATACCTGGGAATTGACATCTGCTGCTAGCTGCTGCATACTCAGAAACTCCATGGAATTAATTTAACAGGAGGGTTAATATTTAATTAATGGACTAATTAATTAAGTTGGTAGAAGAAATGGTATCTAAAGTTATTTAAGTAGATTCTCATCCAAAGATTATCGTACACAGCAAATTGTGTCGTCTATGAAATACAGATTCAATGTACATTCATCAGCAAGGTCGAATTAGGTTATAATATAATATAGACACATAGCGTGAAATGAGCATGAACCCTTGTCGGAACCCTAAAAGAGGACAACCTAAGGAAAGATAGTTTATGAAAGAATTATTATTCCTCAGTCATACAAAAGAACAAAATTTCACCAAATTTGTGCACTCAAATTCTTCCATATCCATTTTCTCATTGATTCCCGAGTGGCATGCATATGTGTAGCAAGAAGCCAATAATCTTCCTTTGCTCTCTAACTTGGAAGTTTCTCTAAGACGTTTGATTGGTTATTAATAGCTAAAATTCCCAAGTTTAGGTCACGGCGTCACGCTCTTTTTCATTTTCTGGTTTTATCCTTTTCAATTTCATAACATCATTATTATTAAACATGTAAATCGGTGCACACAAATGAAAGATACCTATAAATCAAAACACATTCATGTGATATAAACAATTTGACTATTCAAAATAGATAATTATTAATCTAGACAGTACATAATAATATGAGGTTGACGCTTATCTTATTGACGAAATATTCGAAATATATAATTATTAATCTAGACAGTACATAATAATATGAATTGACGCTTATCTTATTGATGAAATATTCGAAATAGATAATTATTAATCTAGACAGTACATAATAATACGAAGTTGACGCTTATCTTATTGACGAAATATGTATGAAGATGACTAAAGTATTTAAGAATGCTCTATACCTATGGCGAGATTTGAACCCTCAAACTATGGTTAAGGGTGAATGAGTACTTTTCACCTCAGCACAACCACTTAAGTTCACTTTTCTTAAAGTTGACAAACTATTTAAATCACTTTTGGTACAACAAGTGTTAGTTGATACCATTACTTCTTCCATCAATGACATCTGACATGCTGAACCGAGTTAAGAAACAGATGATCCGTCCATTTTCTACCATTGGGCCAATCTCCAGTCCATTACGATACCACATCAAACTGTAGAGACATTGAAGGGCCCAAATACAGAAATTCAGACCCATTTATTCAGCACTTCAGCCTACAAATTGTTTGAAATTCATACTGGGCCGTGAGACTTACATTTCATCACCGTAGCCCAGCATTTCATTTCATTGCAACATAGCAATTTTTTTTTCATTTCAAACATGAAGGAATCGGATCTCCGGGAGAAGTTCCGAATCTCATAATAAACAAGATCAGGTTCCCCGTTGACGGATTCTTCCCCTTTTCTTTTCGTTTTCAGACAAAAATTAAAAATAAAAACAAATAAAGGAGAGAGGAGGAAGAAAACGAGCTTTATAGAACATTTTTTTGGGTTGAAGAAAAAGGGGAACTGGGTTTCTCGGAATTCCGCCAGTTCAGATTGGGGGTGACGAAGGTGTCGGTGGGGATCAAGGGGTTGACGGCGGAGCTGTTGTGAGGAGGAGCGAATTGGTAATTGATTGATGGCGTATAGGAGGCGGCAGCTAGTTGGAGGTAAGGGTTCTACCTATGAAGAATTCGGGAGTCCCTACAATCCGCAGCCGCCACCGCCTCCTCCGCTGCCGGACGACGTCGATCAAGGCGGCGGCGGCGCTTCATCTCCGTCTGCATCTTCCCTCGCTGCCAAAGCCATTAGAGCCTCCTCTGCTCATCGTGACTCCTCTCTCTCATCTGCATATGGTCAGTCTGCCCTTTCCTCTCCGCGTGGCGATTCCAATTCCCTTCGATCTTCCTCTGCTTCTTCATCTGGCAAGGTAATCTCTCCCGCTTTCATTTTGGTTGAAACTTCGGTGCATTCATACTTATTCGTGATTGTGATGTATGGTTTCATCTAGCTCAGCATATTAAAAAAAGAAATCTTTTATCCCTCGTTGTAGTTTTAGTGGAACTGCCGCCTTCTTTTTTCTTATATTCGTGGTTTTGCTGGAAAATAGCTGCGTCAGCTAGATAAATGACGCTTCTGTCGAAGTGTAAGGAATAAGTAACTTGGCCTTCTCTTGCTGCATAAAAATGAGGACTTAATCTGGGTGCTTTTGATTTAAACATTCTGGAATTTTTGGCTCTACAAAGAGAACAGGTTCTTTTGTACTGTGGCAGGTAATTTATCATTGCTAGTTAGATTTTGGTGTGGTAGTTTGAAATTTTGACCTGTATTCTAAGTTACATCATAGTTCACGAACCATTTTGGCTTGAGGTCAGAATTCCTTATGCTGACGAAATGAAAATGGAGAGGTTAGTTGTTTTCTGGCTCGTAGTTAGTCTGCGCATGACTTATGGAATGATTTTTTGCAGGGGTTTTCCAGCCATGATTATACAATGAAGAGTTCGAATGAATCAAAACAAGGATTTTGGAATGTACTTGCTAGGAAAGCTAAAGCGATTATAGATGATGATGATACTCAACAGCCTGAATCGCCAGGAAGAAGTAACACATACAGCTCTGGTAGAGCATCAAGGGGTCAGGTGAACAAACTGAAATTTTTGAAACACGAATAAAATTCACCAATGAAACTCTAATATTGGTCTTTTACTATTCAAGATGAGATTGCCAAATCTTTGAACCTCAATCACACACGTACTATAAACTTTGTTGCAGATGGCATGATTAATATGGCATTGTAGTTATTGTTCATTTCTTGTATTAAGTCTTTCTTCATGCATTTGCAGTATGATATGGCCTACCCAACCCCAGAAAGTCGCCCGAAGAGAGATAACCCTAAGTTACAGAAGGGATTAGGTGCTCTGGCTTCTTCGTTTAATTACATCAGTGGAACAATTGGGAATGCTTTAGAAGTAAGTAATCTTAATCTTGATTAACATGCTTTGTTTTTCCTAATTATACTGAAGTTTGCTTCTTGTTGGCTATTCAGTATTATCTTTGGTGATAATTTTATAATAGTCACTCTTACTAGGGTTACAATTGTTTATTTTGTGTCTTCTCTTCTGCATGATGATCCGTATAAATTGTGCGGGAGCCAACAATTTTGTTACATTTGGGAGTGTGACAGCATGCAAAATCGTTGCTATATATTCCCCGAATAGTTTTGGACTTAGGCCTTTTGTTGTTGATTGTGCTGCTTCAAGTACTTCTTTTACTTCTTTGTCTTTTCTTGTAACCAATTGAGGCTCTATACCTCCACTTCTGTACTGATTGGTTTGAGTTTACATGGCTTTTAGGAGATGATTACTAAGTTAGCAGCCTTATCAATCTTGTTGATTAGGTTGAGTTTTTTCCGGTTAACCAGGAGGTAATTATTAAGTTAGCAACCTTATTAATTTGGGAAAAAATTGGCAAGCAGTAGTCCTTTGAGTAATTAAATAAATTGATGAAGGCATATGTTGCAGATTTAAATGCTAAGTGGAAATGATTTTGAGGTACAATACTATTTTGGCTGGGAGGCAGACCTGAGGGTGAACATTGATATATTCTCATGATTCTCAAATGTTGACTGCCTCTTCACAGGAGGGCCTTTCAGTTGTGGAGAACCGCACAGCGGACATTATTCAAGAAACACGCAAATTACAAATAAGGAAAAAGGGAAATGGTTCTGTCCCACAGATCCAGAACTCAACTGCTGGCAATTTTTCGCAACAACCTAGGGCGCAAACAAATGTGCAGCCCCAGATGCAGGCTGACTTAGAAATTCAATTGAAGGCCTCTCGCGACGTAAGGTGCCAACTGTGTAACACTGGTTATAGAACTCAACCATTCTGCTTCACTGATTTAGTATCTTAAATCAATTGTACTCTAAATTTTAGTCATGAGTTTTTAGATCATACACGAAATGGTTGGTGTGCTTTTTTTGTCCTCATGAAATTTAGTGCTTGATATGCAATTTTTTTTTTCATGGAATTGCAGGTTGCTATGGCAATGGCCGCAAAGGCAAAGTTACTTTTACGGGAGCTGAAGACTGTCAAAGCGGATTTGGCTTTTGCCAAGGAGCGTTGTGCTCAGCTCGAAGAAGAAAATAAAGTCCTTAGAGAAAGTCGTGATAAAGGAGATCACTCAGAAGATGATGATTTGGTATGCGCTAAACCTTTTTTCCATTTCAGATGTAACCTTTTCTCCCTTGGCACAAATGAATACCTGACTATTGTATCCTTTACCTCAATGATCCAAATGAGACTTTTCTTTTATTTGGGGCAATATCGTACCACTTGTATTCAAACATATTACTAGATGAAAGAAGCCTCTGTAGCTGACTATATTTGTTTTCTTTAATTACTCGCTTTTAATGTCTGGATTGGGATAGAAAATAGACATTAATGGTGTTGATTATATTTACAATGTATGTACTCTGATGAGGCTATTGTTGGTAACAGATAAGGCTTCAACTTGAGTCTCTTCTAGCTGAGAAAGCTCGGCTTGCTCAAGAGAATTCAGTGTTTGCACGGGAGAACCGTTTTCTGAGGGAAATCGTTGAATACCACCAGCTTACCATGCAGGATGTTATCTACCTTGATGAAGGTACCGAAGAGGTCACTGAAGTTTACCCTTTCAAGATACCTTCATCTTCTAACCTGCAATCCTTGGGTGGATCCCCGGCTTCAGTCTCCTTTTCTCCCCCATCTCCAGTGGCTCCATATGGTGCAAGTTCACAAATGACCCGGGATACATCGCCCCCATCGCAGTCCTCATAGCCCAGAAAGAGATCTTTTGAATCTCTCACCACTCTTATCTCCTAAATTCATGTGCCAGGAAATCTGGACAGACTGTAATGCCATTTGGTTGATAGCTACATTTCACACAGGTTTGGATCTGTATCATATGAGTTATAACTGTCAACCACCCATTTGGGGCTCTTATGTTGGCAATTTGTAGTTATTTATTGAAAAATTATATGTGCATTGGCTTGTTCTCAATGTTAGAAAGCCTAGGGAAAAGGGGAAATATTCAAGCTTGGAAGTGATTTCAGAAAACGTTGCTGTGGTTTACACTGGCGCCGTTGTTGAAGAATGTATCCTGTTTTTATACTGATATGGTTTCCAATTTTCTTCATCTGTGTTATCCTGTTTTTATACTTGATACAATGATTTGCATTTCCGGCGTCTGTGTGCTAAGTGCATCGTGTCTACGAGTTGATTTTGGAATCTCTTCCATCATTTGCATTCCTAATTGATGCTTGACAGTCATACCATTGTGACATGTAATTCTTTCTGCAATGCAACACAAGTTTGCTCCCCGGGAGAGGGAAGAGAGGTGGGGAGTCGGTGAGCATATTTAGTCACAGTGTCCTCTTATCTAAGGCAAGTACCATTTGGTGAAAGTGGTCCAGTATAGTCTGGTGTCTTGCAACTTGAAGAGCGCATTTAGAGATGCATCCAAAGGCGAAATGGGTTTATTACTTTTGATCATGAGAGGAAGGTGAGCCAGAGGACAAATCTATCAGTCTCATCTCAAATGTAAAGAAGAAAAGATTGTGGAAAAGGACATATAAGGTCCTGCTTGATCTCTGCAATTTTTTTTTCTTTTTTTTTCTTTTTTTCTTTTCTTTTTTTTTCCCCCTCTTCTCTTGTTCTAATTTAACAGTATTAAGAGCTTTTTTGAAAGTACATTATAAAAAAGGACAAAAAAAAAAAATAAAGAAGAAGAATAATGACTAATAAAAAGGGAGAAAGCCAACCATAACGGACTCTGCTCCTATCTTTTTAAAGTTAAAGCGCATAAGATGGAATCCGGCAAAGAGCCGGTGGAGTAGAGGAACTCACCAGAATCGGCAAAAGCAGAACAAAATGAAACGGGATAATTAAATAACAAATTTTTTTAAAAAAGAAAAAATCATCCCTGCACAGTTCTAAAGTACGAGGTTTTAAATCATTTTGGACCGAATAAAATAGTGGAACACTTGCCGGCCTCTAACCGAATCATCTGTAGTTTCTTCCGGTGTTTGTCGAGCTTCTTCACCAGCAGTTCCTGATTCATTTGCCCCGACACATGCATTAGCCCTCCTTCTTCTAATCTACACTGCCTTACTGTCATTATAAAAGAAGGCTTTATCGTCGTCAATAATTCGTCTCACATTTATATCTTTGTTCTATATTTCTTCCGTTCTTAAAAATTAAAAAAAAATTATCACATCAAATTTTCAAATTTTTATTGATTCAATACGAAATTCAAAACTTAATTCGGTCAACGAAAATTCTCATAATTAATAATTAATGATTACCGTCTTTGGCACATCCTTGTAGAGCTGAATAAACCTTCGACCACTTAGGTTGTGTGACGTCCAACCTCACGATGAGATGCTGAAGAACAATCAAGAGTTGAAATTAATTAATTGATTTGCATGAATTAATCAAACATATGGCCAAGGAAAATAAAAAAATTAAAAAAAAAAGATTGAAGACGGGGATAAAATAACTAATAAATAGTTTGTAACTAAAACTGATTTTACCGTGTGATGATATTCTACTTTCTTCTCAGGTTTCGGCTTTTTGCTGAATTTCTTCACAAAGCTCTTCAAGCCGCCTATGATTTTCTTTAACTTCATGATTTAATCACTTTTTCCCTCTTCTGAAGAATAATTTCACGTGACACCCGGAATTAAATTAAACGAAAATCGAATCACATAAATCTTACGAGCTTAGGTTATCGAAGCAAAAACCATAATTCACTACTTCAAATTAGCAATCAAGAACCGTGAAAATTGAGGCACCTGCAAATTACTTAGAGATTAATGCAATAGAAAGAAATTAAAGAGGAAAGAAACTGACCTTTTTGTGTTTTTTTTTTTTTTTTTTTTTATCTGGGTTTACAACAACAGCTACGGTGAACATAACTATGAAATTAAATACCCAGAAATTGAAAGATTTATATAGGGTGCCCTAGCCCAAAACATTTCCTTAAATACCGTTTTTCTCTCTTTTGATTAGAAGAAAAGGTAAAAGTCCCAGAAAACGAAAGGCACGAACTTACCATAATTATGCGATGGGGGTAATTAAAAAGTTTCCCTCAAACTTTACGATTTCGTCCTCATAGTTTCACTTTTAACAAAGTAAAATATTTCTCCAAAAAACAAAAAAAAATAGTGAAATGAGTTTTTCCATGAATAACGTGACCAAACATAAAAAATCCGAAACAAGAAATTTAACGATACCATTGATGCTAATATAAAATTCCATAAGTTAGATTGATGAGATTTGTATCATTTTACATTTTGCTATAAAATAAAAAAAAAATAAAAATCAGAGCGAAATATCCTATCACCATTTCATCATTCTAAAAATATAGCTCAAGTACTCAAATTTTAAGAATTTTAATTTTCTTGGATGAGACTATTATATCATATATATAAGATGGAAAACGAATGAAGAAAGTCACGGTCTCAGTCTCTCACATAATTGCCAAAATTGGATATGGATTTTGGTTATCCTACACATTTCTTCTGGTTAACGAAGGTTCTTGTTGTCTGATTTATTAAAATTTAAAGCCAATAAAGAGATCATTAATTTTCAAAAATCTCATACTACTCCATGTACTCATAGCTTCTCCAAATCTCTCTTTAAAAATTTGAGATTCCCAATTTCGGATTTTCCAATAAATAATTCTTAAATTCAAGTTTAACCAATTTTATCCATAGCTAACTTCAAAAAAAGACCATTGGAAGAATTTTGAAAGGTTGATATCTTCTCCTTCAGCCTTCACAAAACCAAAGCTCCTTCTTCCCCCCATTCCATTTGCTTCTTCTTCTTGTTTTTCTTTTTTCTTTTTCTTTTTTCCTTCAGAAAAAAAGTACTTAAAAAGTGCGATTCCATCATTCATTCATTCCAGATTTCCAGCTTGTCACTGGACACAGAAAAGCTTATAATAAAAAGGAAAAATGGCAAAATGGTCCCTACTTCCGCCATCATGGTCTAATCTCTTGCTGACATGTCTGAATCTAAGTGGGTAGGAAGAAATACTGAAATAGGATCCAAGTAAAAAAAGAAATAATACTACTATTCATTCAAAGCGGTGAAGGTAGTAGAGGAGTAGTAAGTGGACACTGGGTCACTGGACACTGCCACTCTTTTTTGCTCTTCCCTTTTGATTTTTTTTTTTAAAATTTTTAATTTCATTTTATTTTTGGGTTTTGTTTGGGATTTCAGTTCACACACAGCTTAGCTGTTACCTATCTCTCTCATTCTTCCTTCATCACTCACTGTGTGACTGTGTGTGAATGGTGGTGGTGTTATTGCTTACTTATTAGCTGTTGCTGCTCCTTCCCCACTTCGCTTTTTTTTTTCACCTTTCCGGGTTTCCATTAATGTGTAGCTCATATTGATTTACCTACTTTCCAATAAACCCTAATTATTACACCTGTTAATCTTTCCTGGCATTGATTGCTTGGTGGAAGCCTTGGAGAGGGATCTGTCATTTTTGTCTCCACTCTACTATTTCTGCTTCTTTGACTGAGGATATTTTTATATTCTTCTGTTTTGGGTTCAATTCAAAAAGTTCAAGATTACATTTTTATGCAATTTGCTCTGGTTGTTGGAGACCCTTTTGCATGAGTGCCAGAAATGGTTCTGCTTGTTCTGTGGATTTGGTGAAGCAGAAGAAGTAATGGGCATTGTGGTTGAATTGGGTTTTTCAAGTTTCATATGTGGTGGTAGATTGCTATTTCTAGGAAAAGGCCATTTAAGGGAGCTCCATTGTTAGATTTGTTCTTGAATCTCTGATGCTACCCATTTGGTATCTGTACATTGTTTTCTACTGTCTCCCTGTTCTTACAGCTCAACCTTCTGGTCAAGTATTATCAGCCACTTCTCTTGATTCATTACTTCAAGACTATGCTTTTAGGGCATTGGTTAGGCCCAGAACAGGGGAAATTTATGATGGTGTTGTACCATCCAACTTGACAGGGGTGAAGGTTTCAGCATTGAGATTGAGGAGTGGGAGCTTGAAAAGAAAAGGGTTCAGTGGCTATAAAGAGTTTGACATCCCAATTGGAGTTGTGGAGCATCCTTATGTTGAGAGGCTTGTTTTGGTGTATCACAATTTGGCTAATTGGTCTTCCTTGTATTACCCTTTACCTGGTTATACATACTTGACCCCAATTCTGGGTCTCTTGGCTTATGATGCTTCCAATTTGTCAGCTAAGAATTTACAGGCATTGGATTTGGTAACTTCCCAAGATCCCATTTTGGTCCGGTTTTCCAATGTTCTTCCAGCTGGTCCTCAAGGGGTGTCACCCAAGTGTATTTATTTTGGTTTAGATGGTTCAGTAGAATTTAACAATGTAATTAACCAAAGTGTCTGTTCTGGTACAAAACAAGGTCATTTCTCTATTGGTGCTGAGTTCAATGCTCCGGTTCCTGCTCCTGCTCCTGCTCCGGTACCTTCTCCGGCCGGCGGAGGCGGTGGCAATCGGGGTGGTGGTCATAAAAACAGTCGTAAAGTGTGGATAATTGTTGGGTCTGTAGTTGGAGGAGTCTTGCTTGTTGTTCTACTGTGTATACTCTTTGCTTGTCTTCGGAAATATAGACGGAAAAGAAGCCTGCACAGAATGGAGGAGGCAGCAGATAGAGGGGAGCCCTTGGTAATGGCAAATGTTGGGCGAACAAAGGCACCAGTGGCATCAGAGACTCGAACTAAACCATCATTGGAAGATGATTATATGCCCTAGTGGTGTTTGCTACTTTGCTTGACTATATTCATTTCTGGTAAATCTCATTTTCATTTCTTTGAGTTGACTTGGTTTTTTTTTTTTTTTTTTTTGACAAAGATGTTATCTTTGATTCGTATCAATTTTTTGTTCTTTTAATCTGGATCTCTCTCTTATTATTTGAGATCCCAAATCAATTTAATGATTTCCTTGATAACGTAGAACGACATCATTAAGTCCAAAAGCTACCTTTGCCTCTGTATGCTGGCATCTGAGATATACTAACTTGATGGCATTTGCACTGTGGGACAGGAAGTTCTATCAAGCAATTAAAATACAAGTAGTTCTCATTTGTCATTACATCTGTGATCTGTCTTCCATATGCTATAGAGATCTGATGAACGAATTGGGGGAACTGGTTAGAAAACATGGGTTTTGAAATTGTAATGAAGCATTTAGCTTGGCTTGTTGTAAGGAACTTGCATATTTACCACTAGGAGTTATCTATTGAAGATTTCCTATGGACTTGACAAAGTTGCATACACCCACTCCATGTTCTTTTATGAGCATCCTGCTGGCTTTTGCTGTCTTCATGCGAGCTAATTTATCCCCTTTTGACCATGTTTGATCAGTCCAATGGTAACATGTGAGTTTGTACATGCTGTCACAATGTCCAAAGCTTGAGCTGGACACATCTAATGAAAAAGGAGAATTTATGTGAAGTTAACACTTTTTAACTTTTTGCACTTTTTTTTATTGTTGGCATAGAAAGCAAATGACTTTTGTCAATTAATACTCATATTCTTTCATCACAAATCAGATACTCATACACCTAATCGAAGTGAATGAAAGGCTTATGCTTTGGTCCAGAATTATTACTCAAACTCGCTTTGGCTTATAGAGTTATATCAATCTAATTAGAAAAGGACATGAAGGTGCTGATGAATCACTTTTCTCTCATATCTTCAAATGCATACCAAACCATACTTAAGGCATATGATCCTGAGTTGTTTAGCATCTAAGTTTGTGGTCCCTGCCTGTTGCATTTTATCATGTCAAAATTTCTAACTACCTAAGTTTAGCATCTGACTGGGTGGTACCCATTGCATTTTATCATATCAAAATCTCCTTCCGAACTACTTGTGGTATAATTGGGGGAAAATCATTAGATGTTGTGGTTGAATGGCAAAGTACCCCCTTTACAATATTTTGTTATACATTTTGATGGTTGAGGTGTTTTCTGGTTCATTTGGATCTTTGCTAAAAAATAAAGGCCTTTATTTGGATCTTTAGTGTGTACATTGCATTGCTTCTTAACGAGGGATTTCTTGCAAACTCTTAACTATTTGTGGATTCTTACCCTTTTTTTGGTCAGAAAATTTGCCTGGGCATTACATATAAATTCTTCATCATGTCAACTGAAATTTTGAGAATGCCTGGTTGTCCTCTATGTTAGCACCTTTGTGATGATTGATCTGTTGAGCAATGTGAGGAAAGTATAAGTACTTGTGCCATACTGAGACTGCATTCAAATATCTTCCCATCTACTATATGCTATGGAACAAGACAGAAGAATGCACTTTCTGCTTAATACTTCTTGATCTCTATGGTGTAAATATTGGACTGGTGATAATGCTCACATGGTATTCTGTACAAAAGCCAAATATATGGGTTCATTATTTGTCTTATGGCTTTTAAATATGGGTTTCCTGGTTTAAGTAATTGCTCAAAGGAAGGACCCTTTCGAGCATTTGGATTGATATGGAGCCTGATTCTTGCTTTTATGTTCACTTTGGAGTTTTGGCCATTTTTGGAATGCTTTTGTAGACAAATTGTGAGCCTGATTCATCTCTTTTGGCTCATTTATGCAGATAATAATATCGAATAAGTTGATATGGAGCATTGCCTTTCAACTTTTGATTTGGCGAACGGAATACATTGATCTCTGCAGATAAACTTCGCAACTGGATTCATCCTTATTTATCTTTTTATTCATTCTGGCTCATGAAGCTCGTAAAGAATATTTCACGTGTCTGCACAATTTCGTTGAGTGAAAAAAAGGAGGCAACACAGTAAATTTGTTGGGGGGGTTAAGTTTGTTGTTGTTTTTTTTTTAAGATTGGTTTGATTGACATTTGATAGTTGCATAGGTATGTTCATTGTCGTAAAATTCTTTTGGCTGACAGAAAATGAGACGAAGGGTCTCATACAATAATGTTTGACTACGTAAATTACATGTTCAGTAATCATTATTATTGGTTCTACTTTGCCATCTCTTTTACTTACGAATCATTAGTCTTGACTCTTAGAGGGACTCTTAACACAAACTTCAAACTGGAAAAAGCAAGCCTTGAAGTACTGAAGTGTTCTTTTAGTGAAACGAGATAGTAACTTTGTTGAATGAAGTTTGCATTTCAGTACTCCTTCCATCCCCGACAAATAGGGCTCTTTTTAAGTCTGAGACGGAAAGAATAGCATTTATGAAAATATTAACTTGACCTATACAATAGACATCCTTATTCTGTCACTAAAATCATGACAGTCGAGCCCGAGCCTCGTCGTCCATGTCTTAACCACAGAGGCAGGATCAAACTTGCTATCAAGCTCGGGCCATTATTGAATGTGTCCTTGATAAAGGACCTTTAATAGTCTCAACAGAAACTAAGCTCCACTTTTGTCCATTGTAGGTCACTTGACCAAAAAAAGGGGGGTGGTGACAGAGAGGAGAAGAGGATGGACAAAAATGTTCTGGCAAGACTTACAATATAGGTTGGTTGGATGGTTCCCCCAACATTAGCTTCAAAACTTACCTACAACAATTTTACGAGACCGAAAGAAATGATAGACACAATGAACTCATTCGGTAAAATAATTTTGAATTACTAACTGTAAGTTAAACCAAAATTTACTTGCAATCTTGTATTGTAATTTGTTCTTCCATTATACATATAGATAGATCATAATACCACAAAGAGGAAACACCCAAAGAATTATTGCAATCCAACGCATAGTTGTCTCCGGGCCGAGATATGCTAACTGTATTCATTTTCCCAATCTTAGAAGGAATCCTATGCTTTGTCTGCTGCCCCCTCTTCTTCCTTCACATATATGCTACTACTACCACCATCTCACTGATTTTTATTTATTTTTACAACATAAAATAAATGCTGCCAGTCTGAGAAGGGAATATGTCGTATTGTGTCACGTAATAAACTTACATTTGGACCAAGGGCATATTATATATGTCGAAGCTAAAATCAATTTGTCAAAACATCTGTTACGCATCATTTGATTAGGAAAGCTGTGAACTTTTAATGTTTAATTAACGAATATTTTAGGTAGGATTGACAAATCAAATTATGTTGTTGAGCAAGAATACTGAATTCTTTATATACATTTTCATTTTATTTTTTATATACGCAGTATGTAACTTGTGATGTTCAAAATCACTGTTCGATATAGACAAATTTCTAACAAAAAAATAAAAATTTTCTCAACAAGTATTTCAGTCAGAGGTCCATGTTTATACCAAATTTTGAACGTTGTCCATAATCAAGCTCGTCTATTCACTAAATTGAGGGTCGTTACTCGTTACCACTCGTGACAACTATATGTATGGCTTTTCTTCCTTTTTTTTTTTTTTTTTGGTCATCTATAACTCATGAGAGATTTTTATTGTTGGTGTAAATGTGAAACTATACGTTACTTCTTCTATAGTTGTTGGAAGAGATGATTCTAATGGCTCCTAGTCATCACGACATTATGTTCTTGTCGACATGTGCATATTGCAAGTATTTTCATGTGTTTGTTGTCATTTGTGGGGGTTGTGAAAAAAGTGGCTAATAGAGCAGCTGGGTTCTTCATATGCAAATTTTGTTCTTTAAGATTCCAAAGTATATATACTAGAGTCTACATCCCGTGGGTATTTTAATTTGTCCACTTCCATGTATTCTTGGTTTAGCTTTGTTGATGATCACTTTACAAATTATGTCATTTTTCTTGATATCATTTAGTAGTGACGGAATCAACTCTCTATTTCTCTCGACTAGGATCACATTTAATATATACTTTTAGCAGATTATAACTGTCAATTGAATTCACAATTATAAGTACTCCTTCTGTCCCATAATTATTGTTCAGTTTGTGTTTTCATTTCTAGTTTAATTTGTACTAAAAGTGAAATCTCAAACTGGACAATAATTTTGGGACAGAGTGAGTAATAAATATGTGTAAGATAACTAATTTTTGTATTAGTGCACATATCTAAACCTACTTATTACTTTCTCCATTTCATACGCGGATATCTGTATATGAGCAAAATGCAATTGTACTTGACATCTCACCAATTATAATATAGGGATCCTATGTACACCTAACAATGTGTACCTAGTGCGAAACACACGCGTCCACAATCTCAAAAATTCTGAAACTACTATTTATTATCCCTTTTTTATGGGATTTTTGATTTTTAAATTTTCATAACAGATTATTCACCTTAATTATCCGCCATTTATAATACCATTCCATCCATTCCATCTACAACCATAATCTTAGATATTTTTCATTTTGCATCATTTTGATATACCAAATTCTTACGTCGACAGTACTCTTGAAGACGAAATCAAATTCGTGCAGCCAAAACTGGGATTTTGCATCACGTTGCTGAGTATTACGATAAAACATCATGTTATTCATCCCTTTTGTGTGGTTGTTTTCAAAATCTATCTCTTAAAAATATAAATTTGTCCGCTAAATCTTGTTTGGAATTTTTAAAATCTTTGTTTCAGATTTGCCAGTTCGAGCTCGTTCGATAGTCGTTGAAGGTTTATGGATTCAAATTTGTTGTGAAAAAGAACAAAATTCAAATTTGGTGAATCGCCGGAGGCTTATGGATTCAGATCTGTTGTGTAAAGAAGAAAAGATTAATAGATCTAGATATTGTTCATTAGTTTAATGTCATTATTCATCTTTAAATCATGTTAGTTCATCGATGTTCTAGTCTTTGTCATCGATTTGTGGTTGATTTCAAAAAATATTAACAGATCTGGTATTATTCATCATCTCGGTATCATTATTCATCATCAATGTGTAGTTTTTTTAGTCATGTTTTCTTCTTCTGTGAAATATTATTCATCATTCATCATCGATTAATGATGTTAGTTCATCAATTTCTTAGTTTTGTTCATCGATTTGTGGTTGATTTTGGAAAAAATTAATAGATCTGGGCTTTGTTTATCAGTGTAATATCATTATTCATGGTTAAAACATGTTGGTTCATCGATGTTCTAGTCTTGTTCATCGATTTGTGGTTGATTTTGGAAATCAGATTTTTACATCATTATCTATTTCTGGCGGTTATTCATCATCTCGATATCATTATTCATCATCAATTTTGGGTTATTTTAGTCATGTTTTTTTCTTCTGGTGAAATATTTTTTCATCTTGTATTCTAGTTATTCATTATTTTCGCTTAGTTATTCATTAAAGTACAATTATTCATCTTGTAAAACTACAACTATTCTTCATTGTAATATTGTTATTCATTTAGGACGAGATCATTATTCATCAGGTTTGCATCGTTATTCATTTTTGTGAAATATAGGTATTCATTACAAAATTTAAATTTATTCGTCCATAACGTTGTTACTATAAGAACATCATTGTTCATCACGTTCATAACGTTGATATCATAAGCACCAAAAGTCTTTTCCTCAGAGTTGAAACATCATCCAATAAGTACATCATCTGTTATTCATCAATAACAACTTGTTATTCATCAATAACAACTTGTTATTCATTACTTATAATAAGATAATCATCGTAAATCTGAATAAGATGATACACCATCTGCCAAAAAACAACAATGAAATTCCTGTTAATCAGTAACCATATATTGCGTATTACCTTACGCAAGTATATTCACCAATAAAACGAATACATTCTACATCAATCGTCTTTCAATAATTGTATAATAATATTCATTGTCTAAACGTTGGTTATTCATTACTGAAAAAATACATATTGATTCTTTATATTCATAAGTCTCAATGATTAACCATAGTCAATTTTACTAAAATAAAATCCATCGTTATAAAAAAATTATCTCATATAATAAAATAATATAAAAGCTAACATGATAAGCAAAAAAAAAAAGGTTTAAAATTAAACATGTGTCAAAAAAAAGAGATAAGATCAGGGAGTTAAATACCAAAAAAAAGGATAAAATTATGGGGATTAAATGCCAAAAAAATAGAGATTAAATGCGCGCGTGGGAACTAAAAATCAGGACTAAAATGATCACTTTTTTCTTCCAAATTTATGATACACGTACTGTCTAGGTACACCTTGCAGGAGCTTTATATTATTTGCCGACATCTCACTGAAAGATTAACTACTCAAATGATTTGTTTGCAAAGGTTAAACACATAACTGCAGCTTGTTCCAGTTATCTTGCCCCCATATTATTGGAATCTAATCTTACATTTAAAAATAAAAAAATAAAAATTACATTGATTGGAAACAAATAGAGAATTTATAAGTAAAAACAAACTATTACAATGACACCCAAGAGTTGGGGGTGAGAGTGTTTCTTCAAATTTAATTACGGGTTCAGATTAAATATCTACAACATCCATAGTCATTTAGTTTGCTACTTAAACTATTCAACGAGCGCTAAAAACTGAATTTGTTAACACAAATGATGTAAAAGTCAAAATCATTAATAATGCATCTCCGTTTGAACATAAATATTGTGTCATCAATGATGAAGAATTTGCCATATGAACTGGGACGTAGTAGTATTAAATTGCAAGTCTTCCATTGACCATTTGACTCACGAACCTTAACGGAATAGATGAAATAATAATAATAATAAAAAAATACTCTCATCATTCTAAAATTATTATTTAATTTAAAATTTTAATTTTAATACAAATTAAATTAAAAATTAAAATTAGATAATAACTTTAGTACAGTAAGAATACTTATTTTATTAATACACGCTCTGTTATTATTTGGTATCGGAAACTTTTATCCCAACTTCTTAAATAAAGTTCATGTTGTGTAGATGTCTGAAATACACATCAATCAATGATTATAAATGGTACTGTTCATGAACTGGCAATTTTTCCCTCAATCAGTCTGATTGTATTGATGCGAATATTCGGTTACGCCGTTACCCAGCGACCAGAATGCATTGGATTTTTTTTAATACAAATGCGTATTCTTCTTATACACAGTAATCAATCATCATCGACTAATTACAAATTTTCAAACTTTAAAATAAAGGATCTTTTGCCTATTGATTTGGACTCCTGAAAATGATACATTATTTTGAGAAAATATCAAAAAAAAAACCCAATAATAGTAATACCAATCCAAATTCAGCAAAAGGGTTGGGGATTTTTTTTCTTGGCTCGTATAATTGGGAACAGGTGACAACAGAAAATGACAAAAAACGAAAAAGAGAGAAAAAAAATGATGATGATGAATTAAGGAGGAGAAAGAACACATAAACATTGGCGTGTTGCAGGTGATCCCTACCTACGCAGCTGGCTGAAGCATGCAGATGCAGGGGGTGTGCCGCAGCAGAAGAAGCCAGCCAACCTACAAAATCTAGAAGCCACCAAATCTCAATAATAATAAAGTATACATTTTTATAACACAAGTTTTTAACTTTCCTGAATTTATGATGATGAACATGGTATTTCCCCCCAGAAACTGTAAAATCTGATGTGTAAAATCGTGGGAAAATATGTTGTACAGTAGCAGTAAAGTGTTAAAAAGTGTAAAGTGTAAATCTTTTTTTTTTTTTTGACAGCAAAGAGATTGTTTGTTGTTGTTAAAGATGGGCATGGCCGAAGGAGGAAGAGAGAGCCCAGAAGAAAGAAACGTGTGCTCATTTGTACCCCACAACAATTTAAGTCTCCAACTCACTGAATCTTCTTTATACAAAAATTAAAAGAGAAAAAAAAAAAAAAACCAAAAACAAAAAACCAGCACTTCTTCACCTGTTGTTGTACTGTTGTATTTCACCATTTTTAGGTTAGGGAGGAAGAGGCGTATTTATTTCTCTCCATATTTATTTTTTTTCAATTTTTTTTTTTTTCCTCGACTTAACAGACTGTTCAAGTTCAACCCTTTTCTTTCTTCTCCCTTTGGGATTCTCATTTCTGTCTAGGTGGGTTTTTGTGGTGCCCCCTTTTGGTTTTCATTTTTTTCATCTTCATCATCAAATTAATCCACCAAGCCGCGGAGACCCTTTTTGAGCATGCAAGTCATGTCTGGTTTATACTCTCAGAATTTGAATTTTTCGCCTGCGAGGTCTGGTTCTCCGATTATTAGGAGTAATACAGATGTTGAATTAAGGTATTTTCTTGGAGCCCTTTTGCTAAAAGTTGCTGTTTTTTTTAAGTATCTGGAAAAGTGTTTTTGAAGTGTTTATCTTTTGTGGGTGTTTGTTTAATTTTGTGTAGTCAGTACTTGACAGAGCTGTTAGCAGAACGTCAAAAGCTTGTGCCCTTCGTGCAGGTCCTTCCAACATGCAGCCGATTATTGAATCAAGGTTTGATTCTTCAATCGATTTTTGGATCTTTAAGTTCTGCTCCTTGATTGTTTTGCTTTGCTGAATTGAAATACTTGCTCTTTTGCACTGATGAATCTGCATGGATGGTATATTCTTATGTTCCATAGACTAAGATATCCTGCTTTGAGTCTAATTTTTTACTGCGTCGTGGATTCAATTTGGATTCATGGCATCGGCTGTTCGGAGTTTCCTGTTTAAAGCATTGCACAAGTTTGAAAAGTCCTTGCTTCTTGCTTGGTAAAACACTCCACCGGCAGTTTTTAGTGATTGGCTGGAAGTGCTGAGTAGGTCACTGATAAAAACGATTCGAGTTCTTTTGCTGTTTTCTGTCGTAGCTATTGTGAAATGCTACTTCTCATTCTACCTATCTTGGTGGTTTGGTCTTCCTTTGTAAACTTTAAACAAATGATTGTATCATCTTGAATGCTGTAATGTGCTGGAACATCTTCAAGTTGGGAAGATCACTGTCTCTGTTCTTTAGATTTATGTTTTTTTTGGCTTAGTTCTCTTTCATAGGGTCTCATATTCGTGATTAATTTTTTTTTTTTTTTTTGGAATAAAGTGATTAAGTTTTTTAAGTTTGTCTAATTCAACATTGTTGGAAAAATCTTCATAATGTTTTTTGCATGCCTAGCTTGCAACTTTTATAAGCAAAACTCTAAAGTTCAAATTGTGTTGTATTGCTTTGCAGAAATATTGAGAATCTCTGCAATGATCTCCGACCAAAATATGGGTGACTATGACAGACTACTACGTGGAAGCCCTAGCCATATGACGACTTTAGACCTCATTCAGAATGCTGGAGCTAAAGGATTAGGAGTCTTTCCAAATAGTCCTCAGCTTGAGGTAAGCTCATCTATGCTGATATTACATAGCCAATAAATTCAGGTTTTTCAGGCATCTGAGTTATCCTTTGCTGTTCTTCTCACTTAATATTTGCAAAAATTTCAACCAAAATGAGTTCGTTAGGATTTGGAATCTATATGTTCATTTCTTAACAGTCTTTCATGGCGTATAAGCAAATACTTATTGGTGTAAGATTCATGAATCAAACAACATTATGATTATGATGGTGTTTTTGAATGTCATCAATTATGTTATGCTGGCCCTAGTGAATATTTCTGTTTCAATTACTACTTGTAAATGACATTGAAGTGGAATAGTATAGAGTGATGGAGAGGCGAAATTTTCCGTTGTTTCATAAATCGTGAATTTCTTGGAGGGAAGAAGGGGTGATACAGAACAATATAGTTCAGGGAGTTTCATAAGTCATCAATTATGTTATGCTGGCCCTAGTGAATATTTCCGTTTCAATTACTACTTGTAAATGACATTGAAGTGGAATAGTATAGAGTGATGGAGAGGCGAAATTTTCCGTGGTTTCATAAGTCGTGAATTTCTTGGAGGGAAGAAGGGGTGATACAGAACAATATAGTTCAGGGAGTTGACCCTACTACTATGTACCTGACGTGTTTAGGTGATCACTACTATGTACCTGACGTGGTTAGGTGATCTTAGTTTTCATTTTCGCTACAAAAATTACATCAAAGTTAGACCTGATGTTGAAATTGTAGCTGAATTTCAATGTCTAAATACCAAAATAACTGACCTAATGTCAAAGTGGTAGCTGGAATCTATACAAGCAAGTAGAGCCTAGTCTTAGAATTCCTATGTGCCCTTTATGAATTCTTTGTGAATGCACTATGACTTTTGGACTATTTATGCTTATATGCTTATATACCTCTACTATTTCTGACTGTAAAATCCATGTGCAGCCGTGGATGGGAGGGCCAGATGGGATGACTGTTGACTGGCAATCATCGGGTGGAAGTCCAAATCAATATGTTGTGAAAAGGGTATTGCGGTTGGACATACCTGTTGATAGATTTCCAAATGTATGCTTTCAAAGTCTTTTTCCTCTATAATTCAACAATTTGTTATTCTTCAGAGTTTATTGAAGTAAATTTTTTATACTTAATTAGATGTTCCTTGGTTGCAGTTCAACTTTGTGGGGAGGCTATTAGGTCCACGGGGTAATTCGCTGAAGCGAGTGGAAGCTTCAACAGGATGTCGTGTGTTTATTAGAGGAAAAGGTTCAATCAAGGACCCGGACAAGGTAACTTTTACGAGTAGATAGCGGAAAGTCTGGATTTGAAGATCGCTGAAGTCTGCTGCAATTCCATGATTTCCTCAGGATTTGTGTCAAACTGTCCCTTTGATATGTTGATTCTGCTCTTTTGCATTTTGGGACAGCTAATCTCACTTATTTGATTGTTGCTAAGCTACTTTTTTTCTACAGGAGGACAGTCTGAGAGGTAGACAAGGCTATGAACATCTTAGTGAACCACTACATGTTCTTATTGAGGCTGAATTACCGATTAGCATTGTTGATTCACGGTTGAAACAAGCAAAAGAAATCATAGAGGAACTACTAAAGCCTGTGGTAATTTTTTCATGTTCCTAAAATCTATTGTTATTAGCTATTGAAGGTTCCACTGATTAAATTTTCCTTGACTTTTCTTATCCTTTGATTAGGAGGTAGAATTACACCTTTTTTATTCTTTTCCTATGAAGATTAGAAGTAAACTTTTAAAGTGTACGTGATGCGTTTTAAACTTAAGTGAAGCATGTGTTTCTGTAGAGCACAATAAATCAATCCAAGATAGTAGGATAAGCTTTGTCACTGAAAAACATACCAGCAGCTTTTGGAAGTTCAAACTAGTATGAATACTAGACTAGGCAGTAAATATGAGGTTTCATCTAACACCCTCCTTCCCACATTACCTCCTTTGGTGTCCTCGTTGGGACTTGGGAGTGTTGGGATCACTGTGTTGTGTAAGATAAAGGAAGAGTAATCTCAATACATATGTATAGAATTACAGTGTTTGCAGTTTATGTGCATCATTTTGAAATACAACTTCAAGATTTTTGTCAGTTTGTATTAATCTTCCTCTTCATTGCAGGATGAATCACAAGACTTGTACAAGAGACAACAACTCAGAGAACTAGCCATGCTCAACAATAGTTTCAAAGAGGAGAGCCCTCAGCCAAGGGGTAGTCTATCTCCTTTCAGTTCTAGTGGGATGAAGCGTGCGAAAACTGGTTGGTCATAGGTTCCAATCTTCACCTTGCTGGTTTCTTCAAAGGCTTTGGAAACATCATGCAAACCTTGCAGCTACAGTATATGCCATGATACAGCAGTTCATCACTATGGTCTCTGTAACAAACCAGATTTTGCCTGGGAATCTGCTCGCGTTAACTTTGAACTGGGAAAATGCATGACGACAACTCTATACATATGACCATTAAAGAAAACCCAAAAAAAAAAACATTCATTTGTGTTTGGTCGACTATATTATTTCTTGTTTCTGATGGTTTTGTAGGATTGATTGTATTGAATTTATTTGTTATTAAAATTGAAAAATTTGTACATGTGGGAATTTTTTTGGATTAGTGTAAATGTGAACTTGGTTTGTGTATCAAATAGAGATTTCACCCCATATTGGCAGGGATCAGGTATCACTATTTTTACTCTTTGCTACTCGGTATCGAAATTTTAGACAACTAATGTAACAATAATGTTAAATCCTGAAATACTTGCGATATAGCAAATGTCCAGTTTGAAACGGAGGGAGTATGATATAGCAAATGTAATACTCTCTTTGTCCCAAAATGATTGTTCAGTTTGAAATTTCACTTTTAATATAATTTGAACTAGAATTGAAAATCCAAACATGACAATAATTATGGGACGGAGGGAGAACTTTTTCCGTCTCGCGTGCTGGAAAAGATTTAACTATAGCGCTGGAAATACACACATTCCGTTTGGTTAACTGGGCCGCTCCAAAAGAATTGTAATACGGGCTTTGCCGCTCCAAAACGGGAAACATGGGCCGCAATAGAATAGCCCAACCCAGAACAATTTGGTCCCCGGCGGCCTATTGAAGCCATTTCCCAGTAAAAGAGCACAAAACGCAAATAAGAAGAATCCAGAAGCTAACCTGATAGCCCTACGATTTGGCAGTTTGAAGAAGAACAGGGGAATCGAGAAAAGGAGAGACCAAATAGATAGAAGAAGATGGGGAAACAACCGGTGAAGTTGAAGGCGGTGGTTTACGCACTCTCTCCATTTCAACAGAAGGTGATGCCGGGTCTCTGGAAAGACATCACCGGTAAGATCCACCACAAGATCTCCGAGAACTGGATCAGCGCCACCCTCCTTGTCGCACCCGTCGTCGGCACTTACTCGTAATTTCACTTTCTCAATCTCTTATTGATTTGTCTTCCTTTTGTTTGTGATTCGATGCTCGCAAGGAATTTATGCGAGGAGTTTGGATTTGTTGGGTGTTTGACCGGTACTTTAAATGATTTTTTTTTTCTTTAAATGTTTGGAAATTCATTTCCGTTGATTTTTTTTAATAAAGTAGTGAATTGAAATGCTTTTGGAACTTCGTTTTGTTGTGGGTTGCTTATTCCTTGGTGATTTGGGTTTGGTCTGGATAAAGACTTGTGTTTTTTTTGGTGAAGCAAACTTTAGGGTCGCATCTCTGATGCTGCAGTTCTAGTCCGGTGATTTGGCTCTTTAATTAATATACTGGGATTTGGAAATGTTGTGTTATCTGAGCTGACTCCCTTTAGATGCTCTAGTGCCAGTTTATTGGGGGAAGGTGCAGAATTTAGTATGGTTGGAGTCTGAAAGGTTCTAATTAATGTAGTGCCAGTGTGAAAATTCAAGTGTTAGCTAGTGGTTAACTTTTTTTGTTGTTTCCGGATTCATATTTGCAGAAGAAATTAGTCAGAATGTTCTAGATGCTCTTTGATAATTTGCAGTAGGTTGTGGATTGAGTTTCAATCTAATGTAAAGATATTAAGAGTTCTACTGCTGGTCATTTTTATTCTGTTCCACCTCTCTTTTTTTCTACAGTATTTTTGTGTTAAAGTTGGTACTGGGCCTACTGGCTGCTTCTTCGAAATGATTCTAGAGTCAAGTATCTTGTTTCCTTAGAGTTTGGAAGATTAAAGAAAATTACTTTTTTTCTTATTTCTCTGAAATTGGAGCTGGATAGATATAGGGAATGCTCACTCTATTGCTCCAGTGTAGGGCTGTAGGCTTCACTTATTCGCTGTTCACGATGATGCACAGTTATGCAATATCTGATCTAGATCTTCTTGTAGTATCTCCACCGTTTAATAATAGTGTATGGGTCACTTTGCTGTTTAGGCTGGCTTTTCCAAATATGATAGATGTAAAATCCTTGGTCTATAGGTGCGACTGCATGGAAATCTAGGAGTTAGGGTGAGGTGTCCACCTAGGTTGTCCTTGTTTGTGAACTGGGAATTATTTGTTAAGGTGTCTGCCAAGGAGAATGTATTTGTTTCATGTTTAACGTGCAACTAGATAGGTCATGGAGGAAGCTACTGAGAGTATGCAACCTTCATCCAAAACTACTTTAAAACTTTTATGTCTTGATGACTTTATGCTCTTTTGTATCCATGTCCTGCTTTGCACCTCCATGTGAAAGGCGCTTTAACAGATAACCATGGTGATTTCCACTTATATCCACACAAGGTTTATTTTATGTTTTCTTTTTCAAAGGGAGGGGGCGGAAATCAGCCTGTAGGCTGGAAGGCATTATTTGCATTTTTGTTTCTGGTTATAGTATGAATGTGCTTTCTCCAAGGCTGAGCTAACAAAGAACTACTGTCATTGGTTTCCTTGCAGATATGCCCAGTACTACAAGGAACAGGAGAAGCTGCATCACAGATTCTGAAGTTGTTAGTCGTTGAAGACTGTTGTATTTTGTTCACTGAAAATAAGCTTAATTTTGTTAGACTAAGCTGCCAATGTAGTTGGTCATATTTGGGATTTCTTGTGTTCATTGCATAACACAACTTTGGCCTGAATCTCTGGCTTGATGCTGCCATTTCAATAGATTTTGTGAATCTTTATTCAATAGACCACTGCTCTAATAACAATGTGCTGTTTTCCAATTCCATTTCATACTGCTTTCCTCCGTAATGTATCTTCTCAATCATTGACTCAGAAAAAAGGGGGTTTTTTCGGTGGAAAAGGAAAAGGGGTTCTTTAATTAAGGACTGCTCTTAGTAGTATTGCTATGCGGGCGGTCTTAGTAGAAATGTTACTTGTGCATCTATGATAAATGAATGTCTCCCTGCCGTTGTATCATAATCAATCCAACCATGTAAGAACTTAACTCCTATTTGCGTGTCGTAGTGAAGCCAACCATGCAAGAACTGTAATCCTACCTGCGTCTTGACATTCATATCTACCTCCAGCATTCTGAAACGTAAAACCGATGTGCATTATAGAAAAAGGTCTAAAGGGTGGGATCACAAACGTTGTATTTATTCTTTTTGTTCTGCTAAGGATGTTCAAAATTTGGGACTTACGTATGGTGATGGATGAGACCTAGCATTTGTGACATTGAGCATGAACGTAGGGTTAATCTGCATGCCAAGAACTCTGAAAATAAGAAGGGCACGGTTCAATTTCAATGTATTATGTATGTTCTGTTTATCATTATGAAAACTAGAAATCCATGGTACATGATGAAGAATGACTTTCATAGACATTACTGAAAACAAAAAAGTTCGAATATTGAATTCTGGGAATCATTGTTAAAGAGGGACCAACAAGAAAATGAAACCGGCAGTCCTGCCCCAGTGACGAAGCATTGATTAGCATCGACGTCTCTAGTTGATTGAACTGGCGGCCATGGCGGTATAGAAACCCTAAAACCTGCAAAAGAAGGTCTCGGGATCTCCTGAAAGTAGACACTCTGATGTTTAAGTTAGTAAGAGTATTTGTAAGAGAAGTATTAAGTTAGGGTGCATAGACCGTATTGTTGATATGAGGGGTTGATCCTTATTTATAGAGGTAGGTTATGAAACCCTTTCTTTGTAGGAAAGTAATTACAAACCGACCTATAAACTTTCAGGGGCCGGTTGAACCGCTCACCGAACTTGGGCCGGCCTAGTCGCGGGTCGTACTATTTAGACTCGTCAAGTGCCCCTTATCAAGCCTATACTCCGAAGTCTAAAGATAGGATAGGCTTGCTAACATGAAGTATATTCCCCAAGTTCGGAAAGAACTGACTTGAATCGAGAACCTGCGACAAGTTAGTATCGAGGAGAAACTAAAGCAATGAAAGCATTAGTGCGTACCTTTTCTCGATGTGCATGTCACTATTAACGATTAACATCAATGTGAAGCCTGATGAAGATAAAATCACTAGTCCAGACTTTTAATCGAGAAAGTATCATGTGATGATCTTCACAATCTACACCAGAGAAATATCAAGGTGAATACCCCGCTCTTTGAGAGGATTATAGAAAGAGTGTAGTGGAGATTCTCACTACTTTAGATATAATGATGTGTTGTCAACAGCTGACAGAACAAGGGATCTGCTCGAAAACTACAATGCACGCTTCTAATCGGGAAGCATTAACTCCAAATCTCGAGAATGATAATTGAGAATTGATATCTGATTTGCATCGTGAATAGAGGCAAGAGATATGCCTAAATGAGGTCAAACACATGAATCTCGAGGACTTCGAGAAGATAAGCTCGAGAAGGAGATGTCTGGTAATACTATGTTGAGAACCAAGAGATAAAATCTAATAAGACTGTGATTATCGACATTTATCGTCGAAGACACAAGTTCGAGAAGAAATATAAGATGGAGCTGCATGCCAAGAAGTTGGCCGGAGATAATCTGTTGTCGAGAAAGAAACGTAGCGGAAATTCCCACTAGTCTCAAATACGCGCCATTAGCAGCGGCTAAGATATATCCACTATCGAGATGAGAAGTCTATTGGAGAACTGTGACATACGCTTCTGACTGAAAGGTAATAGATCCAAACGTTCAAGAAAAACTACTGTGCAGTGGATCGAGAAGCACCATGAATAAAGACAGAATATTCTATAGACACTCGATGTCGAGGACATACGTTTGAGAAGAAACACTGTCTGCCAAGAACTTGCCCCAATGTGACCTTCTATTAAGAAATCCAGAGATTCGAGAAGATTCTCTCGAGCAGAACTCCAAAAAGTACTCAAGAGTTGTAACCATCTGACCTTGAAGAAGGCACACAAGTATTTAAGCTTATTTATATCCGCCCAACCGACCCGCTTGCCATTTCTCATGTCCCGAGAAATAAAGCATAGAACCCTTAGTCCGGGTTTGAGAAGTATAAATCAGATTAATGTGTCGAACCCGAGTAGATGTATAATGTCGTTGCCTGAGATTCGAGCAAGAATCGAGGAGGTATTACGCATTAGTGTGAGAAGGAACGATACCCCAGTCTGAGGACCGTCGAGAATAGTCCTAGGAAGAGATTCGTAGACCAGTAATCATCAAAAAAATAAAACCACAACCTCCCAAACACCTCTGAAACACCTTACACATCTTCTAGACACCTTACATAGCTTACAGACGCCTTACAATCTCTCATATATAAGCACTCATCGTTATAAATTACCCCGGAGCCATTACTCATCTCGGAGCCCCCAAGTCTTGAGGTGACATTTGGCAGACCGAGACTTTAGATGAGAGTGTAATTCCCGCCGCTTAGTTCGAGGAGGTGCCTGATCAAGAAGCTCCCATACTCGTACGGTTAAGGCAATAAAACGGTGTCTATCAGAAGGAGATGGATGGTAACCACCTTACAGAAGGAATAGGCCTGTATTAACGAGGCACAAAGTGAACTCGAGGATAAAGTCATTTTTACTGATGTATTGGATGATGTGATAGATAGAACAAGTCTAGTTTTCATTGAGGTATAAAACATATGTGTTTAGGTTCGAGGGATAGTCCACCTATTGTTCATGAACATGAAAATCTAGGCCTTTCTCAATACCGGATGTCGAGTACACGGCTTATGAGTTATTTGTAAAGCGCTTATAATGGTCGGATGTTAAGTACACGGCTCTTTTGCAAGCGATCCTGAAAAGGATACCTTTGTACAGACGATTCTGAAGAGAATGTCTTTTTAAGGATGATCCTGAATAGGATATTCTCGAGGAAACTGGGTACGAGTTCCTCGAATACAGACGATTCTGAAGAGAATGTCTTTTTGAGCACGATCCTGAAGAGGATATCCGTTCAAGTGACTAGTCATGTTTTAAATTGGTGTAATTGAGTATATGAGATATAACAGCTCCCGTGAGTACTCGATTGGGCTACCACTATGTGCATTAGACTGATAATCTATATCCCGGGTTTAAAGTATGAACACTCTAAGGTCATAGCGAGAGTTACGAATCTCTGCTTATTTTGTCCCAGAGTTCTCGGGATCTGCTTGTCCTGCAGCTTAGTCCAAGACATGTATTGCAAGTATAATAATAATGACATGTTGACTGAAAGATAGTGAGAACTTCATCTAATAAGCGCATAAAGGCTCTTGGAGCTTGATAGTGTATATATGGGCTACTCGATCTAGGATGCACATTTGAAGAGATCATTCTAGTGTACTTTAGTTTCGAGGAAGTATTCGTCTGAATCCTTTCATGGCAATTGTCGAGGATAGATCATTCTGATGGTGATGGCTTTCGAGCACAAACACCATTAGAAGCCCAGATGGTTCTCTGATCCTGACAAAAACAACTACTCACGTACTAGTAGATTTATTAGTGACTAATAAATTATCATAGCACGAGAAATCGTGTGGAATAAAATATACTATTGAAGGATTCTGCCCCCTTGAAAAACAGTCCTTTTGAGATATAAAATGTAAGAAGCGGAAAGATCTCACCATGATATGAGCAAGGCTATTGAAGCCATGGTTTGGTTAGCTCACAAGAGCTATGAAAGAATGTTGCAGACCCTTGAAGAGTCATAGAAATTTGTCATGGAGCTTGACCATCAGATGTGAAAGTCTTAGCGGCTTCGCGATAGCAAGTTCGAGCTAGTTGTTAGGTAGAGTATGTACAACGATCCATTGCGACTCAGGGCTCAAGGAAGAAGAACCATCCTACACTATGACATTTATAGCATATTACCGACAACTGTAAGTAAGAGAGAGGGATCTACCCCCTTTCAAAAGAAAGAAAATGAACATGACTTCGTGGAAAGTAAACAAAGCCAGATATTTATAAAAGCTGTGGCATCATACTTCATGACTAATATGCGATGATGCAAGTAATAAGTCATGCATCTGAGAAAGAATTTTCGTGCAAGCAGTTTGCATGTGAAAGTTCGAGGATGCTGAAGAGGTCTAAGAAACACATATGTGTAATGTGTCATGATATGAGTGCAAGAACAATTATTTCATGCCTATGAACTATCGTAACATTCATGTCATAATGTAGATGTTCATATACTGAAGCAATTATAAGGAGATCGTATCACTTATTTGTTGGAACTCTTCCAGGGGTATCCACAAGTCAGATTAGCAATACCCACTTGTCAATGAACTCCTCATCATTGTTGTCAGAGCTCATTCTTGAAGTGCACGGTGTATTGATCTTTTGTTTGTTCGAGGCTACTGTGGCCTGATTACAATCTCGCATCATGGAGGGGCTATCGCCATTCTCATATTTCTGCAAGTTCTACAAAAATAGGAAGAAATTCTTCCTAAATCTCGAGCATGCCCTTATGATGAAAATTCTTGCATTCCTATTCTCAAGATCATACAATAAAAGCTTTTCAAGAAAGATGGAAACAATCAGCATAAAGTGCTATGGTTAGAATTTAGATCGCCAATAGCATTTAAACTCCACTCGAGAAAGCATAGATGGCACGATTCTGTGATTACGCGTGTGAAGGCTAGATAGTGGCTGATCATGAATGTAATGATACAAAAACCAGCAAAGTCACACATTGCATGTATGCAGAATAGGTTAACGATTAACTTAGTCGATGATTTGTAGTCTATGCGATTTGAGACATGATATCTTATGATATACTATTTATGCAAGGAGATAATAGCCATAGAGCATGTAAATGTCAATGAGATATAACACTTATCTTCCTTTTCGAGCAGGTCAGTGCCCCTTGGAATGGGTTGTTTCGAAATTCGAGAAGGATGCTCATCAAATTGTCTTGTTGTAAGACCTGCAAAACTAAGTATTATAACTGCACCACTCTCGGACAGTTTATTGTAACTACAAAAATTTCGTTAGATCAACTCAAGGGAGGCACTGAATAATTTAAAGAGCATAACCAAAATTGTATTCATTATAGAAGTCTAGTTAGAAATATGACAACATGGCACGAGTAAGTTTGGAGTTAGTTATCTCCTTCCAAATCAGTCGAGGGGATTGTCTCCACCCTTGTCATAGGGCTAATCTATGTGATCACGACTGTATGTGCCTTCGATCCCTCGAAAAATCGAACTATGCTTGCATAGTTATTCACTTCGGACAAACGTTAGTTGTTCTAATAATAAAGTAGTTGGACCCTTAGTGAGCATACAAGAATTGTGCACGGCTTAAAATGAAGTAAGAATGCGAATATCATGTTCTGATATAAGAATAGGGCAAGTAGTACCCTGAAATTAGTGAACTGTGCATGATATTCAATTTGTAAGGTTATTGAAATACTTTTCAAGAACCTTCATGCTTGATGTGATGGCAAAGAGGAATTGACTCATAAGTATGTTAGAAAACCTAATCAGGTAACATACAATCGAATGCTACTACTATGATTATGTAGCAACAATAGGCTCAGGGAGGCCTAGTATGTGTATTTATGCATAAGGATGCTAGACATAAATTTGTCCCCCTTAAACTGAATAAGTTCGGAAGGCAATGATATATAACAAGGAATTATTTGTAATAGAAGGCTATGATAACTTATCTATCATTAAAGTCTCTGCCTCGTGCAATTATGTAAGAATGGGTGTCTCAGTTTGTGCTGCCGGAAACAACCGAGTAGTCTTGTACTCACGTAGGATGCCGCGCTCCCTGTCGAGGAGATGTGACTTTTGAAATATCAGGTCGCCCTTGCTGTAAGGTTAGGACTTGTATGAAAAACAATGAAACTATTAGAGGCAAGAATGATAAATAATATCTGAAGGGAGTGAATCAAAAATTCTGCTTAGTTAAAGAGAATTTTGTCCAAGTATGTTCTTTGACGGTCCAAGGGCTAATCTGCGTATTCAGAAACTTTAGCATTAAAGTATAAATCATGAAATCATTAGGGACCGTTCTACAATTTTGTAAAAATTTGGAATCCTTGTCGAGCAGCTGCGGCTGTTTTGATTTCTACCATAACTAGAGGTTTCGTAGTTCTCGCTGGCTGACTTGTTTCTCAAGCGTATTTGGTTTGAGGAAGCCGTGTAGTCTCTCGAACCAAATTTGATGTGTGGTAATTTCCTTAGTCAACCATAAACTCAAAAGATTTATCATAAAAAATTATGGCTGATAAGAATAGAATAATGATACTCAAATATAGAGTTAAGAAACTCATGTCAATAGGTGCAACATGTATATAAGATACTCGGGTTATCACCATCCATGGCACGGATAGAGTTATATCCTCAAATTTACAAGTTGTTCCCAATAATGAAGTAGTTTTGTAAACTTAGGAAGGCTATATTTCAATGGTAAGCTTTCAATTATGAATGAAAAACCAAGAAGTCACAAAGCTTTAAGACATTGAGGTTGATTAATTAAGTCAGACCAGAAGTTACACCAGGTTATAGCGTATGTCTAAAAGGTCTCGTATATGTGTATGGCATGCATTCGTGAGAAAAGGAATAATGAAAGGCCCATATAGTCATGTATACAATTAATAATCGAGGGCATTAATATGAGTGGATGGATGGAATCTGATCACCATAATAAAAGATTTAGAATTCAATAAATTTTTATCATGGTATGGAAGCTTTGGTCGCAAAGCTACTTGTCACGAGAAACAGGGGTTGTTCATAATGGTATCCAAGCGATGATTACTAAACCCTGGTCAGACTTGCCTCACCATATAATTTGCAAAAATATATATGAAACTGTTGCCTTCTAAACTTAATCAAGTGATAAAATATGCATCGCAAGTAGGACGAAGATAGCAGACTCGTGCAAGACATAAAGGTATTTAGCAATCCATATATTTCGTCGTACTACTACGAAAGGGCGATAAGAATATAACAATAAAAAAGTATTATTGTTCCAACAAATTTTCAAGGCCGGAGTAGTAGTAATTTGAGCATGCATATAAACAAGAACTTGATGAAGTAAAGAACGATTATTTAAAATCATGAAACCTGGACATCGTAGCTCGGTTTGTTCTCCGTCTTTGGTTGTCAATCAATCAATTAAAGGGGATGTTCGAGAAAACTTTGTTGGAAGGAGTCCATCCTTGCTTCCTTAACGTCCAAAATGAAGCCAACCAGCATGCTGTCGCCTCTAAAACAATCAAACCTATGTTCTTTGATTAATTAAAGACTTGAAGGTTTACAACCATGTCTGTTGCCATTAATCTGTAACCTTTATCCCACATATTAATAATTTGATGATTAGCCATGCGGTGTGCTTTGGCCATGAAAGTCAATAGCACATTGTTTCACTCGTGAAGCTAAGGCGAATTTCCATCAGGCCAAACATATTATCACTAATATTAATTGAAAACATAGAACCTGGATGGACGCTTTGGTTTGGCCAAGCTTGTGCTTGCGATTATGGCAGTGCCTTGAGCTTGATCATCGATGATTAATTGGAGACGTTCTACGCCGTTCGTCCTCTTGGTTTTGGGAAAGCCTTGGGTCCTACTGGGCGTGCCACTTGACCGGATTAGCATCGATGTCTCTAGTTGATTGAACCGTCGGCCATGGCGGTATAGTAATCTAAAACCTGCAAAAAAGAGAAGTATTAAGTTAGATTTTTCATAGACCGTACATTTGATATGACAGATTGAGGTTATGAAACCCTTCCTTGGTAGGAAAGTAATTATAAACCGACCTAAAAAGCTTTCAGAGGCGATTGGACCGCTCATTGAACTTGGGTCGGCTTAGTGGCGGGCTGTACTATTTGGACTCGTCACCCAGGGACCCGGTTCACTTTCTCTTCTCATTAACCTTCTAGCTCTATATATCGGAAAAATTAGGGCTGGGAATACAGATTTATCAATTTCAGTATGATTTTGCTTGTTTTGGTCGGGTTGAAGGTGAGAACGAACGATTGATACAATCTTCCGTTGAACCAGCTTAACTCTACTATGGGCGAAAAGGTGAAAATCTCTGCCACTTCGGAATTCTCTTCTCCTACGTTTTGCGGTTTCAATTTCCTTTTTGAATTTCCGTTATATAAACTTTCGTTTGATTGCTTTGTTTTGTCTTGCTTGTATTGAACAATGGATTCGATTACTAGACCAGCCAGCGGTTGCTGGTTCTTTTTTACCTCTTCCTTACTACATAGTCATTATTATACTCCTCTGCTTAATATTTGGAAATTGTTTTCTTTTCTGTTTGGTTTGATTTGTTTGTGTGTGTGTGTGTGTTTTTTGTTTTTCCATTTGGGGGTTTTATAGGTTGTTCATTGATGATTTTTACCCTGGGCGTGGAGCTGGAACCACAACGCTGGGTTTCATTTTCAACAATAAAGGGGTTATTGTTAGCCCTCGATCATTCAAGGAGGAAACAACGACGTGGAAATCGTATTATTTCTAGTCGATCTGATGCATTTCCACCAAATGTTGTTGTACTCAGCTCGCACCTGCTTGCTGCCTTTTCTGGGGGGAGGAAAGCTTCGCGCAAGTATTTGCTGAAACATCTGCCAAAGAAGGTACTTGCTGCTGTGAACACTAAGTACACTAAGTTAGAAACAGATTTACCTACAATCTGACAGAAGATTTTACTGTTGTTGTTCATGTGGACATTGTATGTGTTTTAGTGCCATGATCATGAACTCGAGGAGGGGAGAAAAGCTTCTGCCGCTGAAGCATCCAACTGGCTGGCTGAGTTTTTGTCCCTTCATCCTGACAGCGATGACAGTCTCTCACTGGGTGGGACAATGAGTCGGTAAATCTTATTACATTGCTCTCTTCTTTTTGGTTTTCCCTATGACTTATCGAATTGATCATGGTTTGTCTTTCTGTAGGGACCTGCCCTGTATAAAGTAAACAGTAAGGGGAGACTGCTTAAAGTCCCAGTAGCTGGAATTGGATGCGCTTCTGCGGCCTCTGTTAAATTTAATCTCACGTATGTCTCTTCTCCCTTCTTTTTGTTGTAACGCGTAAACATGGTTGCCTTCCTCAATTTAATATTTTGGGAGTTGATGCTTGGCCTTCTTGATGCATCGGGCAGACACTAAATTTAATTGCTTTAATCTCTGTTGGGTTCTATTTTTATTCAGATTGGGTTCTTTGAATTGCACCTGATTTTACCCGACTCTTTAAGAACCTTTTTTTTTTCTGGTTTTTCTATAGGCCATCTTATGATATCAATGATATCTCTGTGGATAAAGCCATAGAGTTAGCCAAACGTACACTTGGTCTTGGTGTATATTTCGCACATGAAAGTCTTGAATGTGTCAGTGGTAAGCTTGTGATCCCCGCTGGTCTCTTTCGTTGTTACACATTTATGTATACTTGATGATTGGTCGGTTGGTCCATTTTGGGTTCTTATCTCCCTACGTCCCATTTTTAATTTGTCTCTTTGATGTACTAATTTTGTTTAATGAAGTGGACTCTTACAGCGGGACAAAGGGAGTACTCCACCCCCAGCCCCCCCTTCTCCCTCCTGATGAGTGTGTTATTTTTTTGTGTATGTAAGTCTTCCATATAGGAGAAGCCGGGTATAGACGGGTGGTCTCGAACGATGATATAGTAATATTGGAAAACCAATACTTGAGGGAAGTTGGGCTACGAAGGGAGAATTTGCGTAGCTACACCAAATCTCGGGCTCACTGTATGGAATCAAGGCGGAAGTTCCACAAATTCAGCACTCGTGTGGAAGCTTCAACGAGGTCCGCTGAATTGCAACAGGTGTCTGATGATGATGATGATGATGATGAGTATGTATGAAGAGCGATCCTGGTTTTATTACTTTTGGTTAATAGTATATCTATAGACAATATGCTTTTATTTGTGCTTTGGTTATAGCTGTTCAGTAAACTCAGAGACTCGAGTTTTCAATCCAAGTGAAATGCAGAATTAGAAATTGAACTAGTTTATTTAACTACATTAAAAATCTAGTCCAATTCTACTTCTGGTTGGATAAGGTTTTTGAAAGGGTGTTTAGCGGACTTTAGCCTTTTAAGGGTAGAGAAGATGTGTTTGTGCAGCTTCCTTTTGAAAAAACATAAAATAAAATTGTTTCTTCATTCATTTCTTACTCTTAAATACTTGAAATTCCTTGTCGGAGTGCGTTGCCGGAGCTCTTATAGGGACAGTCTCCACGAGTCTCTTTAAATTCAAATACATCACATTACAAGCATAGTGTAGATGATGTGTAGAGCATTTGAGCTCTGACGTGATGCAAATGCTTCTACTTTTGTCTTGTTCATCTTAATGATGATCGAAGATGAAAATGCATTTTAGTCTCGTCATCTTAATGATGATTCAAAATAGTAAATTGCCATTTTGCCAACCAAATCTTTGAACACAACAGCAAACCACCAAATGCAGTATCAATAGCATAACACTTGGAATCAACCCTTGGAAGCACCACAAACTAAAAGCAATATAGAATCTGAATACACATCGGAGATAATATCAAAGGAAAGCAACAAAAATGTAATTTTGACCAAAGAATCTCAATTCGCACCATGACCTGAAATCTCAAGGGTACTTGAATAAAACACTCTTTAAGAGATGGCTTCCAAGAAGGCTCTTCAAATTTAAAATGCAAAGTACTAAAATTATTACTATTCTGAATTCTGAAATGCCTATCCCACAGCTACAATGATATCCATAGAATGAAAGATGGTTCCAAAATAAATAAGCCACAAAAAGAGCATTGACACCATCAGGAAGAATTCAGAAAATGAACCCGGTTCAAGGCTCAAGAGAAAAACTGAAAACAGCAGATGGACCCGGTTCACTTTTTCAAATTCTTGGAAATCGTGAAAAGGGCGCTTCCTCTTCTCATTAACTTTTCTATTATTCTAGCCTTTTAGCTTAGGCTTCCCCTGATTTTGTCACTCAAACAACGTTCCACCATTATCCAGCCAGCCGATTTCTTCCATCTTCTCCGCCTACGCTCTCATCCCCGCCACCCTTCAGGCTCCATTGCATTTTGCATTCCACCAAGTGAAAGGTTCACTTCTTACTACAGTAATTTTTTAAAAAAAATTTTCTTTTTCTTTTTCTCCCCCTGTGTGCAATCAAAATTTTCATTTGCTGGTCTTTTTTACGATTTATGCTGTTTTTCTACTCAATTAGAAGTTCTGAGTCCAAATTTATGATTGATTTGTTTGCAAATTAGAATTAGATTTTACATGTTACTGTGTAGAAGCCTAAATGGTGGCTTTACCTACCTACCCGTCTTTTCTCCTGTTGTCTCCGGGGGTTGAAGATTGAAGGAGGATGAAATGATCTTTTGCCTAAATATATTATCAAAAATGATGGCACCATAAGACTGTAAAACTGCCTGAAAGAAGTTAAAGATTGTAGCTTTTCAAGTTTCTGTTCCCTATACATTGTTTTACATGCGTCCTATTCGACTATTGGGCTTCATAGGGAACTAAATCGATTCTTGAAACAAAGTTTCTTAGTGGGATAGTGATGGCCTGTTGACCATCAAGATTGTATCTTTTGAGGTTTCCATGATTCAACATGGAATGATTCATACCCTAAAATTGACACAAACTCTGTTCAGGTATTGGGTTTTAGGCTTTTAGCAGTCAGCTCCTTCCAAGTTGCAAAGCCCTGGTCAATTGACTACATAAGCTGGATATTAGAGATTAGGCACACTTTTGGCAAAATATGGCAAAAGAAGACATTTCCAGTACTTACGAAGAGGCACGTAAACAAAGGTTACTCGAAAACAAGAAGAGATTCGAGGTATGCCTCCTTCCATTCTGCCATATGTCACTGTCACTGTACTTATTAGTAATTGTTAATTTGCATCTTTTAAGTGTTTGCTTAGACTTTCATTGGAAGTACCAGACATATTATATGTTACTCTGTCTTTGATCCTCTGAATTTGCAACTCTGAAGGATCTGGGAATTTTGAGCATCTCCAAAAGCCTATCTGACATCTCAAACACTGAGAAGAAGTCACAGGTGATTTCTGTTTGGCTTGTTTGCTGCTCTAGTTTCTATCCATTTCAGTGGGTATAGAAAGTCATAAAGTTTTGTGGATACTTATGAAATGAGGCTTTTTTAATTCCTTTTCAGCAACGTATGAAGAGGCCAAAACCAAATGGTGTTTACACGCTGGAACCAAGACGCTCATCTCGCGCACGTAACCCAGTCGCTACATATCGTGATGATGTAAATGTAAGTGACAAAGTTTTGTGATTTGAAGTGAGTAGATCTTGATGAATTTAGTACTTTTTAGAAAAATCAGACTTCAGTTGAATGTTCTTTGCATTAATATATGAGACATGGAATTGGATTTATTTGTCCAGTCACATATATGCTGAATGGATTAGCTCTTTGTATGTTCATGACGTTCTAAGAAACTTAGTGGTTGCATTACTAACACAGACGATAGGGGTCTGTCCGTCTGCAGTTCCTGTAATGTCTGGTTGTCAGTTCCTTGCTTATCATGAGTTAGCAATTGTCTGAAGTCCAGTGTTACAATTTTACTCATATGAATGAACAGAACTGAAGTTTGGTCTTTAAACACTGGTTTTTCAAAATAGATTGACATAGGCCTTTCAAGTACGCGGAAGAGATCGACGAGGGGTTGGGGTTCTTCATGGGCAAGGTAAATTTGATCTCTCTTCCTATTTAGTTGTTGTGTTCTTCCAAATGTCATCTGATGGTAGCATTCGAATAGCAGTTACCTTGCGAGACCAGTAGAAGAAGTTAGAACTGCCTCATATGAAGAACGGACACGTGCGCTGAGATCTGCAGAGAAGGTCCAAAGGAACTTGAACTCAGACAACCCATCCTTTGTCAAATCAATGCTCAGGTCTCATGTTTACAGTTGCTTCTGGTTGGTAAGTGGCTTTCTTGGCCTAATTCGTAAACAATGATGATATGCCTGAAACGATGAATGCTGCTCCACTGTTTTACTCATTTTGTCATAACGATCAGGGCCTTCCTTCTCGGTTTTGTGAGGAACACTTGCCCAAGTCAACTACGGATATGGTACTAGTGAATGAAGAAGGTGCAGAGTATGAGGCAGTTTACATAAGCCATAGAGTTGGTCTTAGTGGTGGATGGAGAGCTTTTGCCCTGGAGCATAAACTGGATGATGGTGATGCTTTGGTTTTTGAATTGACTGAACCAACAAGATTCAAGGTTTGCTCGATTGTATCTCTGATGTGTGCATAACTATATTTGATGGCACTGTTTGTTAAGTTTTAATTGCAAAATGGTGCAGTCTTCCAACTTAGAAGTACCTCTCTATCCGGGCTTCTTTGTTGATAGCACTATGCGTATAAGCTTTGTTCATCAGAAAAATGAACCGTGGCTGTATTTAAGGAACTGTTTCTGCTGTTTTGTAGGTTTACATCGTCAGAGCTTTTGATTGTTCAACTCCTGAGGACAGTGGTGCTTGTGATGATGGAGAAGAAGCAAAGAAGGTGAAAGGCCAAAAAACTGAGGACAGCAAGCCAAAGAAAAAATTGAGAAATTCAATAGGGACCACGACAGATAAAGAGAACAAGTCGAAGAAAAATTTAGCGGCGTCAGAGAAATATGAACCGAGCAAACCAAAGAAAAATTCTACGCCATCTAAAACAGATGATCCCTCGGTTGCTTTAGGAAGGAGGAGGAGCAACCGTCTGAAGTGATATCTCCACCCAGAATGCGAAGTACTATGTAACAAGCATGCATCTCAAACAGATGGAAGTCCGAAAAGATTTTGTTGCTAGAACAATTAGATAGCTAATGTGTCAAATCTTTTGCCAGCATCTAGTATGCTCCCGCGTCTGGTGATAACATGTGGTAGAAATGTTGAAAAACAAAGGTATATTGGATATGCAAATGCTTCTTGCCATCTTAAACTTCCACATATTTGTTGGAACTTCCTTCACCAGAAATACGACAAACCCCAGTTTCGGTTTTATTATTAGTCGTGGATCGATAAAAGAACCCAGGGAGGAGGTAGAGGTTATAACAAAGACATTCTGCAGTTTCGTATGATAAAAGGGCCACTCAAATCGATTCTAATCTATTGACCCTGAACTAATTAAAATTTGTAGAACAATGCAAGGGGAAAAAAACCAAAAAAAAAAAACATCAACCCAAGTTTAGCTCTTATAATTTTAGGCAACGTGAAGTAGCAGGCCAAGCAAGATTATCCAAAGCTTTACCTCATTCAAAATAGTTAGTGAGCAAACCAAATTTTAGAACACTACCAAATGCAGAACCAATAGCATAATAGAACTTAGAATCAATCCATTTTAAGTACCATAAACTAAAAATTTTAAAATCTGACATAAAATAAAGGAAACTTGCAAAACTATAATCTGGCCAGATGGCCTCTGATCTCATTCGCAAAGTACTACAATAAACACCAGACAAGAAGGTACTTTAATTAAACACTCTTAAGAGGTTGCTTCCAAGAAGGCTCTTCCAGGTTGACGGTTAGCCAATGGTCCATGGCAGCCAAGAAGCTGCAAGTTTAAAATGCAAACAAATAGGATTAGTATTCTGAAATGCCTATCCAAAATGATCAGTACAAGATGGTTGCAAAATGAAAAAGCTTCAAAAGAACAATGAAGTAATGAACAACCTTGGCATTGACACCATCAGGAACAATCCTGTTTTCTTGCTTCCACCTAACATAATCAGTCCTGCTGAACTTAGTAAAGCCCCTGAAATTGAGCACAAAAAGACAGTTAGATTACATCTCCCCCAACGCAAGTTAGAACAAGAATAGAACGTCCTGTTCCAAACAATGAAAGATGGGGATAGCCACCGATAACATCATAATAGAGAACTGATAAAACAATTGGCCCATAAATTAGTTTTTAAAAAGGAATCTCACTAACAGATAAAAAAAGAATCTCATCCATCAAAACAAATGTTGGTTCCAAATAACAGGTTTATAAAGTTAAGGTTAAAATATCTAGTTGTTCTGTTTTGCCATAAAGCCATCACACCGAGAATAATCTTAAAAGAATAAAATAAGAATCTCATCCATCAAAACAAATGTTGGTTCCAAATAACAGGTTTATAAAGTTAAGATTAAAATATCTAGTTGTTCTTTTTAGCCATAAAGCCATCATACCAAGTATAATCTTAAGAGGATAATCTTAAAAGATTAAAGTCATTGTACATACCACTTCCTGCTAACAATGATCTTTTGGCGACCTGGGAACTTGAACTTGGCACGACGCAAAGCTTCCTGAGCATGGGGACTGTTGGAATCCTTGCAACGCACAGAGAGAAGTACTTGACCAATGGCAACACGAGCACAGGTTCCCTGTGGCTTACCAAAAGCACCCCTCATACCAGTTTGGAGCCTATCAGCCCCAGCACACGACAACATCTTGTTGATACGCAGAACATGGAATGGATGAACCCTGACCCTCAAGTGGAAGGCATCCTTTCCAGCAAACTTGGTCATGTACTTGTTGCAAGCAATACGGGCAGCTTCAAGTGCTTCACTGGAGACATTTTCCTTTTCCCAACTAACCAAATGGACACAGAATGGGAACTCATCCACTCCCTTCTTCTTCATTCCCACATCATAGATCCTGATCTTAGGATCAGGGACACCACGACAATACCTGGACTTCGGGTATGGCTTGTTCTTGATCTGACGGTAACATCTTGCAGGTCCTGCCCAACAACAATATGATTGTTACTTCAGATCTCTAGCTACATCTCTAAGTCAACTATTTAAAATGCATAAACAAAAGCAATAGCTTCAAATAACAACAAGGGTGGGCAAGGGAAATCAACATAAATCAAAATGACAATGAATCATTATCAAGGCTTCAAAATGATCACAAACAAGTTCATAAAATCATCAATTAATCTTTATAATAAATAAAATTAATAAAAAAAACCAAACGGCTCCTGTGGATCATAATTCAAACAAACATAAGGAGCCACAAAAAATAACAATTGCTTCAATAGCTGTGTGTAATTACGAGCCAAGAAAAAACCTAATCGAATGCATATTCAACGATTGTGAAATAACTTCCCTCTATTTCAAACCATCATTTCACCACATAGCAGAGGATTTTACCAAACATCCGCATACAAATGAACAAATAAAAGGCAAAACCTCCCAACAGAAACAACAGCAGTTTCTACCCTAGAGACGCAAACATAAAAGACGATACATACAATCAAGATTTTACATAAATAAAGAAAACATAGGTGTTCTGAGTGCGTGATTGTGTGTACCAGAAAGAGGTAAAGAGAAAGAGAAAGAGAAAGGGCTTACTTCTCCCCATGGCGGATGTCTTCGGAGGTTCAGCTGCGGCGAGGAAGAAGAATACACAATGAGAAGCCCTAGGGTAAGGAGCTGAAATGGTTATTTATATACGGATGTTAGGAATTGACTGGGCCGAATGGGCTTACGTCCGGGCATGCGTCATCTGTGGTGGTAGTAATTTACGCGTCTAAACAAAAGGTCCGATGTTTGGACAGGGCCGACCTTTTTGAATGTAATCGTAAGCCCAGGCCTCAGCCCATTCTCGAAGCTTCTTGGACCATTTAAGCTGACTCGCTGATACCCTCTTCTTTATTTTATTTTATTTTTATTTCTTTCTCTCTCTCTCTATCTCTTTTTTTTTCAATATATTGTATTTATTAATTTCCATTTGGTAAAGGGTAAAATTGCTATCAACCTCCTGAAGAGATGGCGAACCTATTCAACCTTTTAAGATAAGAAAATTATTTATCTTTTGCATATTGCAGATATCCACAAGAAAATTATTTCGTTTATGATGAAGAAGAAAACTCGTAATTTTTATTTTGAGAATAACCAAAAAAATAACTTGTAGATATTGTCTACCAAAAAAATACAATTATTTCATTATTTTGTTAGAGTCGTATATTTGGTCTTTCAATGGATATACAAGACCATAGCCGATATTTCATATTAGCACAACAGTGAACAGCAATGAATATAGTCATGTATAGAAGAAAGTTCGTCCGAGTACCATTTTCAACATGGACTATTAATAAATATATTTATTTTATTAATAAAATTAAAATTTCCGGAAAACTAATAATCTCCTGGCCTAGAAATTAAGCATTGGAAAAAAGAGGGGGGAAATAGAAATATAAACCAAAAAAAACAAAAACAAAGAAAGAAGCTAGACAAAAAATTATCGTTGAAAAGTTGAGTTAAATGAAAAATGCCAAAACACCAAAAAAAGCTGGCTGGTGATGTTTCTAATTTATTACTACAAAGTCTTCTTCTACAATCTAGTACTACGTGATACACAATACATATACTACACATACAAAATTGAATTCATGGAAAATTCATCATCTCGGTGTAATGGTGGGAACAACTCCACTCACGAGGTCACTGCCAGAAACCTCGGATGAAATGTATGGATGTCTCATCCCGGCAATTGCAGAAGATGAAGCTGAGGATGATGTTGTGGTTTCTACAACTTTTCCTGGATCAGTCGTGATCGAGTCTACCAGTTTTGTGTCGGATTCCGGCACCATCATCCATATGGATTCCAGTTCCCGGACCACTTCAGTCATCGAAGGTCGGGATTCTGTCTCTTCTTGGCAGCATTTGAGAGCCAGTGTCATGAACTTCTCCACACACTCAGACGGGTATGATCCCATTCGATCATCTATCACTGAGAATAACATCCCAGAACGGTATGCAATATTCACCTGATTTTGACAGATAAAGTGCATGGGAATCATAGTGTATTAGTTCTGGTTTTCACTTTAAAATGTAGAAAGTTACATTGAAAATGCGAAAAAGGTGCATTGGACAGCGCTGGCAATTAAGAGGTCAAAACCAAGATCAAGTTCATTAGCACAATGAACTACCCCGAAAAAGAAGTTGTTAGACAATACCTCTCTGACAATATTTTTGCCATGGGAAATTGGTTGCATCCCAGTTAAGAGCTCCAGAAATACAACTCCCAGGCTATAAACATCACTTTTGTCAGTGAGCTTATGTGTAAGGAAATACTCTGGATCAAGATATCCCTGAAAGATGATGACATGATTACGACTTTCCACATGGAAGATGATTATTTGACAAACCCGAAATATGTATTTGAAATGATGATAAGGAATGGCACATCTCTGATACGACACTTACAGGAGTTCCTTTAACCACTGTAGATACATGACTAGGCACCATTCCTTCAAAGTCAGGTGCAGGAGCAAGCTTTGAAAGTCCAAAATCAGCAACCTTAGCAGTTAATCTAGAGTCCAGTAGTATGTTGCTTGCTTTGATATCGCGATGAAATATAGGAGGATCAGCTTCAGTGTGTAGATAGAGGATCCCCTTTGCCGAACCCAAAGCAATTCTCAATCTCATTGCAAATGACAAAGGCTCTTTGAACTTTCCTGTTGCATTCAAGGGGTTATTACTTTACCCAACATTGTTACTATGGCAAGAAACCTCAATGAAATGGACAATCTTTTCTAGTTAGCAATGTGGGTCTGTGTTCTTTTAGTGTATCTCTTAGTTGTTCTATATGAAGTCACAACAAATCTTGCAGACAAAGGCAAAAGCACCTATATAAATCAAGTAACAAAAGTTGATGTATTTATAAGGGAAGCTGAGGTACCAGATATGTGATCTCTTAAGGTACCATTTGGCATGTACTCATAAACCAACATCTGCATGAAAAGTGAATCCTCAGCTTTGTAAGAGAACCAGCATATTGAATGATTGATGATAATGTTATACACAAAAATCATGTCAGAGATTATCTACCATGAATATGCTTATGATTTGAGAAGCCTCCCCCAACACACACACACACACACACACACACACACACACACACACACACAAAACCAACTAGAAATAAATGCTGTCTATTTTCAATTCAGTTTCAAGTATTATTGATAGGCCAGAGATGCTCTATTCTGGTCCCCATTGTCCAATATTTGTATCTTGTAAGTTTATCACTGGCTTGCAAATGATGCTATAACATACTCTACCAAGTCTCCAGAAAAAAAAAAAAAGAAAAAAAGATCCAAGTCTTAAACAAGATGAAATTTGGAATTATTTCAATGCTATAACTGGAAGTTGCCTTTTTCCCCCTCGGTTAGATATTCCCACAAGAACTACATTATTGTACTGCTTAATCACAACCCGAAGTGGCCGAATTCTATTCTATAAGAAACTAATAATCCATGACGGATCAGAAGTGTCCAACAAGAAAGTACTTCCCGAAACAGTTGCAAAGGTTAAGAAAAAGCTTGCAAATGAGTTGGGTTTGTAAATCTACCTGTTCCCCTTCATCATCACAGTATCCGAGTAAAGAAACCAGATTCCTATGATGTAACCTTGACAGTAGTTCTATCTCAGTAAGGAACTCCCTTTCACCTTGCAGTGATCCCTCTAGAGCACGTTTTATGGCCACAACTGTTTCATCGGCTAAAACACCACGGTATACTTTCCCATAACCACCTTGCCCAACCAGACAAGAGACATCAAAGTTCCTAGTAGCTGCTGACACTTCTTGGAAAGTGAATTCCTTCACACCGTCTATTTTGATAGATATTTTGGACACTGCATCACAGAGCTATACATCAGATGCCAGGAGACAAAAATGTTGCACAGAAAGATTATTTCTCTCTTTATCCATCTCTTTAGGCTGCAAGGATATGAAAACCTAGGATTCCTAGAAGAAAATGATATTGAGCTTTTATTTCTGAGCTCCAATCAGCAGTTACCAGTTGAGGTAGAAGGTGGGTGTTGAATCTTACAACAGATCAACAAGTCAAAAACATTTATAAGGATGACATCGAGATGAATAACCCAATCAGAATTCGTAGCTGGAAACTTGCAGGATAGAGTATAAATTGCATGATTCATATGTCCAGAACAATTCTAAAGCTTTGTTTCAGTGACATATTATGCTTTAGAGTTTCTTCCACCAAGTCAACTGGTCAAATCATTTAACTTAGCAGTCATTCAATGCTTTATATAAATTCCTAATATTCCGACCAAAAGAACCTAACTTCCAAAAGCTTACCTTGATGATCTTCTCATGCAATGGAACTTAATGCAATTTAATAAGTTCATATAAGATAACAAGATACTCACTATGGCGCCTTTTGGAAATTGCTTGCTGCCTGTTTGAGTTTAATCTCAATATAAGAAGAGTGACAAATGCAGATAGTGTAACTGCACCAGCTATGGCCCCCACTACAATGCCAGCAATCGCACCCTTGCTTATACCAGGTGATGACGTGGAGAAGATTACTGCAAATTGCAATTGAAGTGAGTATGAAGAGCCTTTTGCCTACTTTCATAAGCCAAAACCATTCACAAGTACATTGATGGGAACTATCAGAGAATTCATCTTTGTAAGGCTAGCAAGATAGGTTAGAGCAACTGATTGTGGTCATAAAATGAGCATGAATAGACTTGTAGTTTGGACGACTAACATCAATTAACAGCTTTCAGAGTTAAGGCATGTAATTGCAGTACAGTATGAATTAACTGCCTGTTTGCTTAACAGAAGAATTAACTCAATGAAGTACTCCCTCTGATCCTATTTACAAGGCACAAATTAAAACTAAACTTAGTTCAAATGTGTGCCTTACTAATAGGATCAGAGGCATTACTTATCTGGCTATAGAGGCCGAAACGATGTATGAGATTAATGCACCACAATCCACTTTTTCAAGCGCATGCATAGGATACATCTAGCTTTCTCTATGTTATTTTTCAGGATTAGGGTCAATGGTTTTTTGCGCCTTTGACTTATTCTTGATACAGAGATTTTTTCAGGGAAGAAAGAGAAAACAATTTAGAGATCAAATTGCTTTAGCGGGTTCTTTTTTTTTTTCTCTTTTTTTTTAACCAATAACTTGAAGAGTCGAAGAAACTAACCATCCTTGTAAGGATCAAGAAGCGTGAAGTTAAGAAGCTCGTAGGGTCCAAATATGGTACTATCAGGGATGTTCCATCCAGTGAACATGGTACGAATTCTGAGAACTTCACTCTTGTTGAATAACGACGAATTAGTTGGACCAATGTAAGCTGGATAAATCCTCAAGTACATTCTCAGCCGAGCCTCTTGCCATTGTGGTGAACCAACATCAAGCTGAGAAAGGTTAATGTTTAAGCCAGTTGTTAGGTATTCTTGAAATTGATCACGGTAGGGCTGGAAATCGGAGAATCCAGGACTTTTCAGCCTATAGCCAACTAGCAGAGGAGCAGCACAAACGCAAGGTACAGGAGATGATGCGTAATATTCATAAGGAATGGGGCATGCTTGAGGGGGGCATTGACTGCCATTTGACGAAATTGAGATGCGGTTTACAACTATATTCTGTGTCTGAGATCCACATAGCTGCACCAGGTTGGAATTAAAGCACAAAGGATTTCCTTGAAGCCTGTAGAAGTTGTTTGCACAGGAATTAGAAGAGCAAGATCAGCAAATGGGAGGAAATGACAAATAAAACATGTTGCCATGATCCATCCTTGCAGCTGGAGTAGTGAATTGACAAACCTCACGGTAACATTTGCCGGAACAAAAAGAGTGCCTGAGATATTTGCGAGGTGGTTGTTCTCTAAATCCCTATACATCAGTCATTGAGTATATTAAAGGTGAATTACACAAGGAGAAGGAAACAATCTGAAATTCAATTTCTAAGACAGCATTTAGTTGCTTGAGAATAAACAAGAAAGAAATTCCGGCATCCAACTTCCAAGAGTAGACTTACAAATAAAGACTTTCAGTGGCATTCAGAGTCCTGTTTTGCCAAATGATTGATGGAACAGAACCATTCAACTGATTGTTCTCAAGCGATCTGCAACAGGATTCACAGTCATACAAGTTCATCTATTGTGTTTGACTCCAAAACACTGAGAAACGGTCACAACCTAAAGGAGTACAAATGGCAACCTACAACAGAGAAAGCAAACAAGGTAGAAGGATTACTCACAATTTCTGCAAGAGAGGGAGGCTAGCAAAGCTAGTAGGAATAGGTCCAGTAAAATTGTTGTGGGACAGATCTCTGCAAAATTCAAATTAGTTTCAGACTGTGAGATAGCAAATTAGCACAGTTGTTAAAAAAAACAACAAAAACAATAATAGATTAAAAAAAATAAAAAATAAAAAAGAAGGAAAAGTAGTATAAGTGCTTACATAGTAGTAATATTATCGGAGAGCTTTTCAGATGGTAGAGATCCGTTAAGCTGGTTGTAGCTGAGGTCTCTGAATAAACAGAATTATCTGTTAGAACAAGAAACTCCTAGCAGAGTTGTTGCTTGCCAATCTCAGAGGGAGCACTGCAACATTAGGAACAAATTATGTGACCTCATCATATCTAAGCTACTCACATATATGAAAGATTATGCATGTTGCTGAAGTCTGGGAGTGTCCCTTGCAAGCTGCAGTTCCTGAGACTCCTGATACAGAAAATGACAGAGGCTTCAGTACAGTTAAATAAATCATCCTGATTCGGGTTTCTTCATCCTTACATTAAAATATGAAAACTTCCTTGGACAGAAAAACCCATTTCTTTATTAACTCGAAAGCGGAAATTTGGGGGAAATGGGGAAGAATTAGTACCTTTCTCAAGGCGTGCTTTGAGCTAAGGGGAAAGTGCAACAAATTAAAAAAAAAAAAAAATGAAAACTTCCTTGGAAACCAGGGTTCACAGTATGGACAAATAATTAAATTATTTGGAAGATTAAGGAGTACATGTAAGTATATGATAGCAAGCCTTGAATAGTTAAATGAATTGTTTTTTACAGAACTGGATGGATGAAACTAAAGAATGCCAATCCATTGTGCACGCAACATCCCATTGTTAGAATAATGATGTACGCAAGAGCACTTACAATTTTAACAGGTGGGACATGTTTCCGTAGGAAGGAGGTATGCTGTTGCCACCAAAGTTGTTATTATCAAGTTGACTGTAAGCAACAATAAAAAGGGATGTCAGGAGGATAATAAGAACTGCCAAAGTAGATAATGTCCTCAAGCTCAAGAAACTTGATCTTTTCCTTTTAAGAGATCTATATTACTAATTAGCTTGTGATAATAAGCTATCTCACCATCTTTTCCCTTATCTGCCACTTAAATTTACCAATTCCATAATCTTAATGTAGTCCGCATGAAAATCTACATATTAAATAAATAAAGGCAGCCTTACCCTACACTGAAGCTTAGATTGTATTTGTCATGTAGTGTGAGTAAATTAACCCCTTTATAAGTAACACCTTTCCTATATAGGCTATATTTGTGGCTTATAAGATGGAAAACCTGCCTAAAACTTCCTTCAAAAAGTACTAGCCTTTCAGTTATCTCTTTTCTCATTATATGCAAGAAATTACCAGGGGCTGAGCTATAGCAGCTAAGGCAACATCTTACACGTTAACATCTCAAGACTAATGAGGTTTTGCTTCATTTTCCCACAAGGAAAAATCAAAGAGCAGGACATAAGATTACTTACAGAATCAACAAACTCGGCATTTCAGAGAGCTCTGGTGGAAGATAACCAGATACGTTGTTATTGTCAAGTAGCCTGAAAAACTTTACATCATTATCAAAGATGTTCCAGATGCAGAAGAGCGTGACAGGAGAAAGGCCAACAGATTTTCTACTTACAAGTGAACAAGATTTGGAAGTCTGGACAGCTCAGGTGGAATTTGCCCACTAATTGAATTATTATTCATGTGACTGTCAAAAAATAAATTTGTTACGACCATGAAGCAATGACATTGTGATCAGCAACAATATTAGAGATAGAAAATCTACATACACACAATAATGGAGTAGAAAAATAGTAACATTCTGGTTAAAAGGCAGGGAAATTCTTACAAGTGCTGAGCTTTGCTCAAGTTTGCAAATGATGTGGGTAGAGGTCCAGATATATGATTTTCATCAATTTGTATCCTGTTCAAGTTAGAAAGAAGACCAAGCTCATCTGGCAATGAGCCGGTCAGCTGATTTCCATTCAGAAGCCTGCAAACACGGACGCATGAAAATCATATGGCAATACCATGGAACAATGTATAAAAAAGGTTCATCAGCCGCAGAAATAATTACTTCTCATATTAACTTAATGTGATACAAACCATACTCTTGATATGATACATGTTCTTAGGACCAAGAAAGCCGCAACAAAAAATAAAATAAAATAAAAATCAACACATGTAGCAACTTACAACAATCGTAAGGATGATATATAACCTATCTCCTTGGGTATGCTCCCGCTGATTCTGTTCCACATAAAATCCCTTCAAGTAGATAAATTGCTTTGGTCAAAACTCTCATTTTGCTTATCTTAATCAACTGGAAAAATAAAACAAAGAACTCTGAAAGTGCAAAACATCTAAGGTCATGCTGCGGAAAGATTCCGCACCAGTTACGCAAAGCAAGTAGGAAGTAGGATAGTCTAAACTTACAATATATCCAGATAAGACAAACGGCCGAGCTCTGGTGATAAACTTCCTGACAGGCCCAAACCGAATAATTGCCTAATAACAATGTGACCATCAACTAAAACATTAACATCATATTTTAAGAGTGCAGAAAATGATATTAGAACTCACAGTTTCATGCTTAGCATGAACTCCAAGCTCATATGCTATACCATCATACCAAAAAATGAGAGCTAAAGAAAATGTCTGTAATCAGGAACTTACAGTTCTCTGACGTGAAGATAATTGTCATCCATCGTATGATTAAAGCACAAAACACCAGTCCAATTTGAAGTGCATGGATCACCTTTGTTCCAATTACTGAGATTTCGATTTGGATCAATCAAAGCTTTCCTTATGGATTGCAGTGCTTTTACTGCAGAGTAAACAATCGAAAACATGGTAAATGATCATGCAGGAAAAAGTTGTCTAGTGTACCAAAAAATTACCTATCAGTAGCTTAAAACTGAATTCGATTCATAGAGAAAGAAATAAAGAGAAAGATTTGCATGAATTGTGTAGTGAATCTTTAAGCTGTCAAATAGATTTCCACAGGTTCTTTCGTACTTTGAATGTGATGATTCTTCTGAAGTTATGCACATTTTACAATGACTCAAATACTGAATGGGGAGCAGATTCAGAGCTCTGAAGCTGATGGAATAATAAATTACATGAAGAATCAAATAAATGCAAACTATCTGCTCTTCCGATTTCCGAAAGAAACTGGAAAGTGAATGTGTAAAGAGAAGTATACAAACTCCACTACCTTCATCAGGATGCGTAACTTGACTATCACAGCCAATCAGCAAGGAAGACCAGCATAGCAACAGAATCAAGCCCACTCCACACAACGAGCTTCTGGATTGCACCATCCCACAAGTTCCAAACTTCCCACAAAAACTCAGCATGTCTTCACATCAATAATATCGCCAACTTTCACCTCCTAATACAAACCATCAAAGAAGTATTTCATCATACACGTTATCGGCAACACAGAAAACAGCAAATATCCACTTGTGTTGAAACAACCCAGAACCCAGATCAAAAAAAAAAAAAAAAAAATCCCAAAATTTATAGTGAAATAAAATAAGAGGGCCCCTCCCCCACCATCCCAAAGACGAAATTAATGCACAAACTGGTCACAACTCACAACTTGATGATTAAGCCCTGTTGGCAGTAACCACAACAACGAGGTTTCGAAGCAGTTTTTCTGAGCAAAGAAATCCAAAGCATGGGACAGTGGGAAAAAAAATGGAAAATTGACTGGTCGGCATAATGGGTTTTTCTTTATATGAGTGAAATTGTTGAATTGATAAACGGGTTTGGTGATGATGACCGTGATGAGAGCAGCAAAGAAAAAAACCATCTTTTTCCTGGGGTGGGTTAATTTAATCATCAATTCAATTCAAACTCGCGAATTGGAATTAAAAGCTCGGTTCATACTATGATTTTTTTTTTCTTTTTTGGTACAGGTCCAAAATTGGGTCTTTTTCATTTCTTTAATGTTACTGGTGAATGTGGTTGCAAACGGCGGTGAACGGAGTTGGCGGGGGGAAACGCTACTCTTTTTGACTTTATTGTTGAAACTTCAAACTGGAGGGAAACTGAGCTAAGCTTTATTTGTTGTCTTGGGGATTGACGGCCGTCTCCATAAATTTATTATATTTGGTACGCTGATGTGATTTTTTGGAGTATTTGAAATTTTAACTTATTTATTTATTTTGGAAGGTGGAAGTTGGGACTTGGGGGAACAATTATTGATTAATTAATGATCAAAGACTAAAATTGGAAAAGTAGTCACCATTTTATAATATAATCTTCCTTAAAATTACCTTTTATACATTGGTTGTAAAATTTAAATTTTATTGACGGTATCTTTCTTCATGATTGTTGAACAATTTTGTTCAATATTTTTATATTTTCCGAAAGGATTTTTTTCACTTCGTGAACCATCAGGTGAATTTAAACAGATGTATAACATATACCCTAACCTTAAACGGATATAAAAAAAAAAAAATTCCTTAAAATATCAGAGTCCTACGATGATATCAGAAAGCAATAAAAGTTGAAAGAATGTAATGTATGTCAAACTCAAAACATAATCTCCCTTAGTGCCAATTGTTGAAAACAAGGTACTCCTTATCATTTTAAAGGTTGGCGATTTGGTGGAGATGTGGTCTAAAGAGTAGAAATGATGGTTGTTCACATTGGAAGTCATTCATTGATAAAGGACATTATTTTTGTAGTAAGTAATTGTGAAACCAAAGTCAAAAGTTCTTAGCCAGTTCAATATACCCAGCCTTGGCACTAAGCCACTGACATTATTAAACAACAACGTACGTTGCTGTCCAATACGAAAGAAAAATTGTAGTAATAATCCAGTAATTAGGTATTAACCGTCACCACAAAGTGACAAAATCCAACTGCTACCTTATAGTATATATTTATAAATTAGAATACTTTCTAGGTCAGGAAGTCAATATTGAAAAATCCCAAATAGGTAAAAAGGGTTTTCAACAATAACTACTCAAAAAAATTGTTACAAAATAAAAATAAAATATCTCAATAAGTGAATTATTCAAAAAAAAAATTAAATATCCCAATAAGTGAAGTATTTTTCATTGAAAAATATTTGTAACATTTTCTTTTTTTTGCATTACATCAGGTGTTCAAAACCATAATTTCGCATCATCTAACGTCTTTGAGATTACAATTTAATATTAAGAAGTTAAATTTTTTTTTTTATATTACTCCAATACATAGTATTCGTATTTAATACGATAGCAAAAAAAATGCACACTTACGCTTAAAAAATTTGTTACACTGCTTCAAAAGATAGATAAATAATCATTATAATATCGATCGATGCAAATTCCAAGTAAAAAGACACGAATAGTTTTCTACTAGCCTCGAATCAACTGCATTTAATTTAGCAAGTCATAAAGAAATTAAATTATAACAATTCTGTTCACGACTGATTCTTTTGGGAATTAGGTAGTGAAGTGAAGTTTTTTCGAATGTTTTCACCAAAAAAAAAAAAAGTTTTTTGAATGTGTAATAACTTTCTTTTTAATCTTTTTTTTTATCCCCTTTCACATTGTTGCTAGAACTAAAAATAACAACTAATAAAGACTCCACCATGGGGAACAAAAAATAAAATAAAATACTCTTTCTGTCCTAAAATTATTATCCAATTTGAGATTTCATTTTTAGTACAATTTGAACTAAAAATAAAAATTCAAAGTAAACAATAATTATGGGACGGAAGAATATTGTTTACGAAGAGACTGCGAAAAAGTGAATGCGTGTATCAGTTCGATTGTCAAGTTGGGGTGGTTGGCCGATCCTTTTTTAAGATGCTCCATTGATCCATTTCACAGCTTGATCATCATACATACTGACGGAAAAATTCAATGACCAAGATCTTCTTGTTTTGTCGTTTTAAGTATATTCCACACACCATAAAAAAATTTCCCTGTGGATGTGCCTATGCGTAGGCGAAAAAACCTATGAAAAATTCCACCCGATGTTGTGTGCAATGTGCATAAGCTATTAAAAATAAAGGTCCACTTTAATTATGATGGTTCTCAGTGCGATAATACTTCTCCTGTCTCATCAGAAATAATTAATTTTATTTATTATTTTGACTGGACTATTTTAAAAGACGGTGAGAATTAATAATAAAGGAAAAAATTGATTTTACAAATTTATATTCTTTAGATACAGCAACTCTTATTTTACATTTTGACACATGACAGTACATGAGATTTGGACACGATAATTACTCTAGTGTATAGGATTCATCGGTGGCCATCTTTCATGTATACAATAGCGTATATAGGATGTAAATACCACAAATTCAATTCTATAATAATAATAATATATATATGTGTGTGTGTATATATATATATATATATTTTATTTTTTTTTACCGTGGCAAGATAACTACTACCAGATGACTATTCTAGATTAGGTGACCATGTGATACGGTAAAAGAACGACGACAATATATTGACATATTCACGTACCTTGTTGGATTAAAATAATCACGGAATTGAAACTTGAACGTAATCCACCCAATTCGTCCAAGTTTCTATCGCGTTTGTGTGTGTGATATTCCTAATTCAATTTCTTGTAAGTTGTCCCATTAATCAAACCTATTCCGGATGCTAATTAGTTTTTCTTATTGTAGTAGTACGGAGTATTTTTTTATTTTTATTTTTTAGTTTTAAGTTATAGTAATACGTCTAGTTTTATCTTGGCTTCTAGATTTAGGTAATATGTTAGTAGTATAATTTTACACGTTTTCAAAACTTGGGAAATGTATTTCTAATTTGTGACATGGCACGGATCATATGTGTAGAAAAGTATATATACTTCTAGTTTCCACTTTCCTTCACGTGTAATAGTTAATTGAAAACATAACGCAAAAATAATAATGTCATCGTGTATCATCACAAAACCCTAATAAGCGGACGCAACCTTCTCCATGAATTTTGATTATGACTCCTGGTAGTGGCGCATTTTCAGAACTTTGAAATTTCCTTATAAATTATTATAATTATAATACAGTTCGTATATATCCAGGTACAAAATAATAGTATCACTCCGATCTCTTGTCTCATTTTTACGTGATATTTATGAGTTGATAATTGAAATTAATTAGGAGAAAGCATTATGTGATTTGCATTGATACAATTCGAGAAGCAAGATAACTAACATGAGAAAGCATCCCCTCGTCAATTATGTTACAATGATTCGACAAGTTTGATTTGTATAAAGAGAAAACAATTGTCCATAATGAGATCCAAACAATTGACTTCTTTAAATAGATATTGTCATTCCACAAAATATGCCTTATATGATATGCAGCCACATATCCTATTACCGAACATTCTTATTGTGCAAGATAGTTCATATTTACTCTTCTTTCTTCCTGTCCGCATTAAAAGATTTGATTATAAAGGATGATAATTTTTTTTATATATCTTGTAAAGCTGAAACTTAATTACAAAAACAATTCATTGCGAGAGCGTAGTATTGAATAGTCTAAAACCATTTTTTATAGAGTAGTAACGGGGGCCGTTGCCAAAATATGCTGCCCTGGATTATGTATAAAATCGAGTTTGGGTAGTGAATTTGTCGGTTCGTTACCGGTTCTCTTTATATGAGATATCTCCACTAGCCAATTCCGGTTCAAAAACTGCTTAACTCTACTTAGGACATTGCATGAACATTGCTTGGACATTCCGGTTCTCTTCGTATGAGATATCTCCACTCTACTTATATGATAAAATTTTGTTACAACGTTAACACATTACACACAATTAGATAGTAGGCCAACATTGGTATCAGAAATAAACAGCCCATACTCACAAGGCCCAACCATAGCCTGAGGTTAGAAAGTCGGAATCTGACATTAGTAGGGCATTTTAGCTTTGAAAGGTCCCATAAGAATGCCGTTAAGGATGTGACTTCCGGGCCGGGAGTGCCCACCTTGCCAGCTGAGGATCTATTCGCAACCACAATCGTAGATGGACCATTAACCCAAACCATGTTAATAGGTTTTCAGGAATTGGCCTACATACCCCAGATAATTAAGAGAGTCGCCATCTCTGAACATTTCCCCATCTTGTTGCATTCTGAGTCAAACAGATTAGGAGATGAAAATAAAAATGAAAATGAATGCTTAAGCTCTTTTAGTCGTCCGGGGAAAAAAATGAATGGATAAGTAAAGGACGAAGCCAACTATTCTTTTAATCCTCCAAGACGAAAAGTTATTAATCGTGTTCCCTTTCTTTCTCAATCTTAAAAAGTTTTACTAATCAAATACACGAATCTCGAATTTTTTTTTATAGAATGTTAAAATTTAAATTCGCGAGCGTTTTTTTTTTCTTTTTTTTAGATGGACATGATGAATTATCATGTAAAATCTGTTTGCGCATTTCGTGAGGTATGATACATATATACGGTTCAAAGTTCCAATATAACCAATCCAATTTGCATGGTAGACGCTAGAAATACCATCTTTTTCCATCTTGTGGGTACAAGGAAAACAATAGGAGAGCCGGATTAAACTTGTCTTATGCTGAATACAGGATGAGGCTTCTTAGCTCTTTGGTTTGTTTTTGTAACTCTGTACGGTCCCCTCCATCCAAAATGGTCCATACTCCATAACCCTATTGCTTATACTTATCAAGTATTGGTAGTAATATAATATCGTATTCGTATACGGTTTCCAGTATTCCACCGTGTATATCTCTGAGTGTCCTGTATTAACAACAGAGTTACAAAACAATATGTTAGTGAATTGGATATCAGTTCCTCTCACGGGAATGGAGGAAATAAAGTACGTAGTCCAACGTGTCAGTCCTTGATTTGATGAATACGGATACCGGGTGGTCCCACAATCACAATGAGATTAACTTGGAGTCTGGATTTTGTCAAGGCTGGAAAAGGGGAAGTGGGGTCATGCTGATATGGAAAATTATGGAAAAAGCATGACGTGGCATTCGGGGGCACCAGATATTTGATACTTACTTTGGGTTTAGGACTTTAGATGGCAAGGGTGGGAGCCTGGGAAGAAGGTAGCCACTGGTTTAAGTGGTGGAGAAACCACCGAATTTTTTAGGAGTTAATTAATTTTGAAGAAAGTTTGTAGTATCTTCCAGTGATCCCATTCTCAAACCCCCCATGTCTGTCTCTTTTGGACTTTGATGATCTGATTGATTGTTGTTGTCTCAATTCCCATCCCTAACAAAATGGTGTTTTTTTTTATTAAAAAAAAAAAGAGAATGTAGTTTTTCTGAAAGCTCAAAACCGTTTTACTGTTAGTGAATTTCACTTTTTTCATGTCAATTTGTCATTTAGCAAAATGAGTTGAAACTAACAAACATAAAACACGATTCAATTGTATCATTCATGTGTTTAACGTTTTGTTTGTTACACCAAGTGTAAGAGGGAGCTATGCAGTGGCAGAACCATGAAATCAATATTAGGGGTGTAAAATTTAGACAAAATTACAAATAACATCAGGGAATCGATGTAAAGAGTGCGAAAAATTATGCAACATATAGTTTGTATTGAAATTTAACACATTCCCACGAAGTACAAAAAAATTTAACAGGTGCAACCGCGCCTCCGTACCCCCTACCTCCGCCACTGACAGCTATGGATTCAACTAACATGGACACGTCGTAAGTAAAAAGGCAAAAAGTGCAAGCTCTGGTCACTTTAACTATCTGTATATGCATGAAATGACTGAAAAAAGGTTTGAGAGTAAAGTGTAGCTGTTTTGGTCAAGAAGCCTCCAGAGTTTTTAGTTCACATGTGAGACAGTAATGATAAGACTATAAGAGTATATATGATCGATCTTTTTTCTTGGTTAGTTCATCCCATTTAGCCATCTTTGGCATTAAAGTTCACATGTAAATTATGGAGTGAATCTTGTGATGGCGTAGTGGTGAATCGAAGGCTATAACAACTTGTGGGAAATGGAGACTTTACGTTACTAGTTTTTAATCAAACATGACAATCAATTTGGGACGGAGAAGTTATGTGATAATCACTGGTTAAAGAGGAGTCAAATTAACCCTCAAGTAAACAGTCATCTGATTGAAGGCAGAAGAATAAAGTTGATGAAAACTACCCTGGTGTCAAGGTGGGTGAATAGTGATTAGTGAATAGCCCCTGACCAATTGCGTCTTTTTTCTTTTAGGAGACAACACTTAAACTTGCTGTCTAACTAAATGCCAAGTTACATTATTGATGGATAGATCAAAAAGCCTAGTGGATCAATTTACATAGTCAAACAGACTTAACAAAACAAGAAGATGAAATTTTGAAGGGATCTATATATCCTTAAACTCACAATTCACTACTTAATACGAAGATCCCTTTCTCCTAAGGTCATCTTCCTCCAAGTCCTTGCTATATGGCTAATCCTCTGGTGAACAACAACAACAGCAACAGACTCTCTCTAGCCATGGAGAGAACTGGCCAATGGTAAGTCGGCAGCAAAACTAACTCCTCAAAGAAAACAGAGTTAAGAAAGGAGGAGAAAACTAGAGTTAAAGAGGCTGTATTCTACTAACACAAACTGATCAAATTTTTCATTGTTTCATTTATGATTTTTCACAGGGTTTTTTCCCAAGAAATTCCCACGGATGTTGTTGTTCATGTAGGAGGAGCCGCCTTTTCTCTTCATAAGGTTTGTTGCTTGTTTCATTGTTTTTATCATATTTGTTTTAAAGGTTCCATTAGCATCATCAAACCCACATAATTCAATCTTTCCTGGCAGTTCATGCTGGTAGCTAAGAGCAACTACATAAGAAAATACATTCTTGAATCTAGTGATCCAGACCTATCCGTGATTGATCTGTCGGATATCCCTGGTGGCCCTGAAATCTTTGAGAAAACTGCCAAGTTCTGTTATGGTGTAAATTTTGAGATCACGATTCAAAACGTAGCCGCCTTGCGTTGTGCAGCTGAATATCTTCAAATGACTGATCAGTACTGCGACAACAACTTGGCCGGCCGGACCGAAGATTTCCTTCAGCAAGTTGCCCTGCCTAGCCTCTCTGGAGCTCTTGTTGTCCTTAAATCATGTGAAAATCTCCTTCCCCTGTCTGAAGACCTGAAAATTGTCCAAAGATGTGTTGATGTCATCAGCTCTAAGGTACACCTATATTCCTTCCACCATCATGATATAATATAGAATTACAGATTCTCTCAAAATAATCGAAATTGCCAATTGGGTTTGAATCGTATGTGGGTTTTCAGTCAGTTTCGGGAAAAATTTAATCACTTTTGAATGGAACATGATCAGTGTTTACTTTCCCTCTTATTGATTAATTAGGCCTGTGTTGAGGCGAATTTTCCGTGTCGTTCGCCACCAAATTGGTGGACAGAGGAGCTATCAATCTTGGATATTAAGTTCTTTGGTAGAGTAATTGCTTCAATGAAGGCAAGGGGTGCGAAATCCTTTACCATAGCCAGTGCTTTAATAACATATGCAGAGAAGTGCTTAAGAGATCTTGTACGTGACCGATCCGGGAGTGGAACCATGACCATTTTACCCAATAACTCAGACCTCAGAACCCGGCAACAAGAACTTCTGGAAGACATAGTTGGCCTCTTACCACCCGAAAAGGCGGCCTTGCCGATTAACTTCCTTTGCTGTCTCCTCAGAGCTGCAATTTACTTGGGAGCAGCTAGTAAATGTAAGAATGAGCTGGAGAAGAGGATATCGGCTATACTGGAGCACGTGACGGTCGACGATCTTTTGGTTCTGTCATTTACTTATGATGGTGAGAGGCTGTTTGATTTGGAGAGTGTGAGGAGGATCATATCTAGCTTTGTGGAGAAAGAAAAGAGTGTCGCAGTTTTCAATGCTGGGGATTTCAGTGAAGCTAGCTCAGCTGCTATGCTTAGAGTAGCTAAAACTGTGGATGCATACCTCAGTGAAATTGCTACATTTTCAGATCTTAGTATTTCTAAGTTCAATGGGATTGCTGTTTTGATACCTAAATTAGCTAGAAAGGTTGATGATGATCTTTACCGGGCTGTTGATATCTACCTAAAGGTAAGTCAGCTAACTGATTTCTACTTGATTGCATCTGTCATATATTTATAGCATTGATATACTTCTAGTTTGTAGTGTTTACTGAATTTGAATAATTGATTTTGCTCGCATAAGCAGCGTTTGAGTTATGCTTTTGGCTTATGCTATGTTGAAAAGTCCATATACTGACAGATCAAATGCATTTACAAGTTCACATAACAAAAAGGGCTAATTCAAAGCGAATCATTTGTTTGTGTAAAATACAGGCTCATCCGAATCTAGATGAGATCGAGCGGGAGAAAGTTTGCAGTGTAATGGATCCATTGAAGCTATCGTATGAAGCAAGACTCCACGCTTCACAGAACAAACGTTTGCCTGTACAAATAGTACTTCATGCACTCTACTATGATCAACTGAAGTTGAGAAGTGGAGCAGATAATGATCACAAAATGCCTAATGCGATAACTACAAGGAATCAGCTCCAAGCTGATGTATCGCTGGTTAAAGAAAATGAGGAACTGCGAACTGAGTTGTTAAAGATGAAGATGTACATCTCTGATCTGCAGAAAACACAAGGGATACCAGCAAAATCCAGTGCTGCCACGACGAGTTCACGAAAGCCGACTTTCTTTTCGTCCATGTCCAAGACATTGGGGAAACTGAACCCTTTCAAGCATGGCTCTAAAGACACTTCTAATATAGATGATGCCTTACCAGAAGTTACCAAGCCAAGAAGAAGAAGGTTCTCTATTTCCTAGATGTGCTTCTCCCAAGTTTGATCATTCTCATCTATTGTGTTGTGTGTAGAGATGATGGTATATAATTTTACAATTTGGGGTGGGAACTGGCTAAAGTTTTTCTTCCTTGTTTTTTTTTTTTTTTTTTTGCTCTATTTAGTTAAATTCTGTTTTCAAGATTTATGCGTGTTTTGGTGACCATGTTGAATCATATCCCGTCTTATTTTTCATTTCCATTAGGATATATATATATATATATATAAGAAATTCTATGGTCCAATCATTAAATTTTGACTAAACTATTCAGTTAATACACATCCGATCAAAACGTAACATATCATATGCAATAATGGGGTGAGAAGTATTCAAACAAATTTCTTTCTAACCCTTAACTTTGTTATTAATTGGATAATTGATTACACAATTTTGAATAATTAAAAGAAAAGAATAATTAAAAGCCTCCTTTTCTTCAATCCATGTCGTCGGAAATACTGCATCCTTCCCGACCTTGCGTCTCCGGTGAAAATGCCCACTGATTGATTCTGTCTTATATTTTCTGTTATTTTTTTTGTATTTTCTTAGGAAGCATTTCCATAATTCCATTGAAATATTGAATTGAGCTCAGTTCTAGTAACAATTGAAAAATATAGAAAGCAATAAATAATTCTGACGGAAACTTAACCCTTTTTCCATTTTTGGAACAAAATATACAGATTCCTCTAAATTTTATTCATGTTTTTATCCTCGCTTTGATTTAAATTAATTTATCGGTGATCTAAATCTTCAGTTGAATTATACATCGAGGGGATTAGCATAAACAAAAATTAGAAAAATTGAGAAAGGGCTAAATAATGATGTACAATTTTTATTGAATTGTTTTATTAGCCTAAAAAATCTGGACTAACATTTCAGAAATAAAATTAAATTTGACATTAAAGATGAGTAGGAGTTCGTCGGAAAAAATTATGTGGGTGTGTATCGTTGTGATCTTGAGAACATGGGATGCTTGGGTAAAATTCTGAAATTTTTAAAACATTTTTTTTTACTGATTGAGTGAGAATAATCCAGTGCAATAGGTTCTACCAACTTTTTAAACACTATTATTCTAATCTAATGGCCGTCATCTCTCCTATTACATCCTACGGTTCTTAACATATGACTGAATCATTCAGTCGACTGGACCGTAGTCGCTCCCATATATCTTACTATATTAGAAACAAAAACCACACTTAATAGAAAGTACCACCATTTGCCATGTGGTATTTTCATATCATATTTTTAAAATAAATTTTTATTTACACATCAGTTTCCTATACTTATAAAACAAATGCAATCTAAATCCACCTCCACCTCCTATTAAGATGTAATAGGAGAACTTTTCATGTCATTCTCTCCCCCCCTCCCTCAACCTCCACGATTTCACCCACCAATCGACTTTTAATCAGTCCACGTGTAGAAATTATTCCGTGTAGAAATTATGGTTTTGAATCCGTGTAGAAAATCATGACAACGGCTCTAAAATTTTTTCTAAATCATCGACCCTCATTTATGTATTAGCTAACGGAATCTTTTGCTACGGTAATTTGTCAATATTCACCGAACCTTCTTGGATCAATTTTTTATATATATATAAACCCCAAATCAATTCTTATATGTGGATTAATTGAGCTAAAATTTACAACAAAAATACTGAAATGTTACATACATAATCACTGCTATTAATTTTATTAAGTTACTATAAAATGGTCATAACACAATTAAGTTTATTTCGATAGAGTATTCTTAAGTTACACTATTTTTTTTTTTGACATCTAATATTTTTATACAAAAACTACTTAAGAAATCGCAATCCTATTAAACTGATTAATTGATATCACATTCAATATTTGCAAATTAGTGTATAATAATATTTTTTGCAAATATTAGATAATGATATCATTACACTATTAAAATATTTGGATGTGATTACACTATATAAGAAAATATAATTGATTTGGGTTCGTAAAAAACCCAAATCCCCATCTCCATCTCCACGACAATCGACTCTCTAATCAATCTCTTCTCCACAATTAAAACAAACAAATTCCTCATCAACCATCAATTGAGAATATGTGGTAAAATATACTCCTTTCTTATTAGCATGTTCAATCTTTTCATTAGTGATGATCAATTACATCCTAATCGGATAAAATTTAGACTTCAAAATATTCTCTTTACATCTCTATATAAACACAAAGGAAAAAAAAAATTTCTCATTGATATTGCATTGACTGTTGCGGTGTTGCCATTACAGGTATTAGAATTTAAATGATTTTATTTCCACATATCATTTGTTTGGCTTTTATTATTTTTTGTTTTACTCGTTTAAGAATAGTGTTATTACTATTATTTCACAGATCTTCTATCTACTCCTGGGTGCGAGTTAGGACAAGAATTGACATCATGATCTTGTTGTCCACATTTCCAACATTCCCCCCGGCTCCGGCGTCCCCTGTAATCCATTTGCATTCTATGTCTCATTTTTTGTCTTCGTCCGGGTCCCGCATGCAACACAAGACGCTCATAATTCGGAATAATGTTCCAATTGACCGTCGGCCATTGTTCCTCATCGGGAACCGGAACAAAGCCCGTGTAATCAAATTGTCTACGGCAAGTTGGAAGGCGCCACACACTATGGTATGATCAATAGGCCGATCCCCTTTTCTCCGACAAACTTGGAGTGCGCGCGTACAAGGCATCTGATACTCTTGCCACTTCATGCACGAACGCCTATGTTCATCGTAGTTCACCGTATGTAAAGATCCACCCCTGCCACTTAGCCGTATTGCAGTAACAACCCGCCACATAGTATCATCACCATCAAAAGGGGTGGATTCAAAACTGGCTGCTTTGTCGTTCATTTTCTCGTATTTTTCATAACTCAGGAGGGATCGGTGTCATGCAATTTCTCGCAGACAATTGTTCTTCTCTGTAGAATTTCACAGTTTTGCGAAAGGCTGCATCAATCAAGGCTCTAATTGGTAAAAATCGAATCACTTTCAACGCATTGTTGTGACTCTCAGAAATGTTAGTTGTCATTATGCCCCAACAACGAAGACCGGCTTTCAATCGAGCCCAGTTACTCCCTCCAATCCCTCGAAGATACTCCTATGTAGGAGGTTTGAATTCAATAAGCTCTGCCATCATAAGGTTGTATTTCACTCTTAAAAGCGTCGTCCCCATCTTCCAACATAACCGCTTCACCTTTTTGCTATTATATCGCGACACAAGATTGCTGCGAACGTGGCGGAGGCAAAGAAAGTGGCCACCATCACCTAAATCACGCCATTCATCCATCTGTGACATTGCGCTCAACAACCCTGCATTCCGGTTGGATTGCTTACGATTTTATCATGCACAACCCACAACCTCAAATTCCTCATAAAAAATATCCAACTCTCTACTGTCTCCTCATCCACAATCGCAAATGCACCCGGTAAAATGTGCTTGTTTGCGGTATAGACCACCGCAACAAGCAATTTACCCTTGTATCCACCACACAAGAAGGTTCCATCGATACAAATAACCGGTGGACATTCAAGAAAAGTCGCAGCCACTGGTGCAAATGACCATAAGACGTATTTAAATGTCCTATTTCCCCTGTTCCAACCTTCTTGTCCCTCCTTCCATTCCCACTCTACTACAGTCTCAGGATTAGTAAACTTAAGCCCATCGATATACCTACACAACAAACAAGTCATAGTTAAAATATTTCAATACATGTAAAAAAAAAACTCTAAAAATATTTCAATACACGGATAAAAGTTGATATTTACCGTGGAAATTCTTCGAAATTCGAGGTCCAATCACCATAGACCGTTTCTATGGCTTTTCTCCTCCCGTGCCACGCCCTTTTGTATGACACATCTACTTTCAATAAGGTCTTCACATCTTTCTCTGCCGAGACTACCGTATAATCTACTTTGTCCTCAACCTTTCTCCTGATGAGTCTAGCAATCAAAGACGCGTCCACACACCGATTGTCATTATCATTCACGGGAGTCATGTAATTATGTGCATCATGCCATCTCACAATTTCATGAAGGCCGTGACCTTTCAAAGACACACGCATCTTCCACTCACATGGTGATTCACCATCCTCACTTTCCACATTTAATATTTTGCACCGCACAGCCCACGTTGTTGGACTACTTGCAGCGACCGTACATTCCCTTTTATGATGGATATTCCATAATTTCACAGCATGCTTTACTTCTGATTGAGATTTGAAACAAACACCAATATCCATTCCTTCGGGCGTCTCATCCCACATCTTAAGAGCAAACTCATCCTTGTGCACAAATGAGGCATCCCATTTCCCCATATTACTATATACATGGCGTCGGGGCAATGGATTACAATCCCTTTCCTCATTTTCCAACCTTTCATCATCACTTTCTTCAAAATCATTCTCTCCGGACACATCACAATCTTCTTCGCTTTCACTTGGAGCTATGTAGTCGGGATCTGACTCTTCTCGGTAGTCATCTTGTGCAAATAAAAGTGTCTCCTCTTCATCACAGTTTCGAGAAGTACTAGCACGTTCTCCCTTGGAAAACCACCAAATGGCACATTGTTTTCCAAACCCGCTTCTCTTTCTTCGTGAGTGATATCTTCGAAATCTATGTATAAATCCAAACATGACATTGGATCTACACGGTTCATGAACTCTACATACGAATCATTCTTGATCTTCATTGCACGCCTACCATTTGGACTATCGAAAATCAAAGAAAGATGGAGTTTTACGTGTGCTGGATTCCAACCAAGTGTCATACAAATCTTACTAATCAATCCCTCATATGACAACCTTTCCTCAACAAACAAACCATGATCCGGCATATTCGAAAAAGTGTTGATACTACCATTCTCTATCATATACTTGCTTGTATGAAACAAATTAAGCATGTATGATACATTACGTGCCATTGATAACTGTTTAAAAAAACATTAATATCTAATCATTTCTTAAATAACAAAATCAACAAATACACCATACATACTCCATTCATAATTCAAAAAACCTATAAAATACTAAAATACTTATAAATCAACTTCCATATCTCATGAATAACTATGATTTCTCATCTCTAACCTTAAAATCAACACCTAAAACATCCAAACAACCAACCAACATAAACCTTAATCTATCATAAATCATTCTAACAATCAAAATAACACAAAACTAAACTAAATAACATGGTTTTGCGATCTAACATCTTTTAAATAACGATTCCCACGTATCTAGAGGTAAGAATTCATCAAAAGCTTCAATTTGCCCTTGTTTGAGCTGCAAAAACAAAAAATCCCACTCAGTTTTCGAATTAGAACTCTCTGAATTTTTTTCTTTTATAGCACGATAAACTCGGATTTCCAAAATCCGAGCACGTAAGTAACTCATACTCGAAATCCGAATTAAGGTGGACTCGGATTTCCTGAATCCGAGTTTCGTCAATTCTGAATTTTTTTATTCATTTTTTGGTCCTCCAATTTATGGCACATGCCTACTTCCACCAACCAAAATTAAAAACAGTCGAATTTCCAAAATCCGAATACAAAAAACCGGATTACGAACTTCCGGTTTTTGGATTCAAAAATTTCGCGCCTCGATTTTCTTTTTTTCTTTTTTCTTTTTGCGAACTCGGATTTTGTAAATCCGAGTACTACTGTTTATTTAAAGATTACAGGTCCTGGACTCTTATTTGAGTTCAAATATTTCGCACCTCAATTTATTATTTTTTAATTAAATTCGGATTCCGCAAATCCGAACGGCACTGTTCATTTAAGAATTTTTAAAAACTATTATTCAACAAAATTTATTTAATTATTATTTTATTATTAAATATAGTCTCGGATTTCCGAAATCCGAATATTTAATTTTAATCGAAACTCGGATTTCGAAAATCCCAGGGATATAATTCTGTCCACAAATATTCTGAAAAATTTTAATTTGTCCACGTTTATTTTAATTATTTTTTTTGGAGAAAAAACCCCTTTTAACTATTATCCTTGTCGGAGAAAAAAAAATAAATATTGCTTTTGTTGTTTTCCAGTAATTTTTTATTGCATCTTATTATATTCTCTAAAATTTAATAAACGATCGACTTTGACCCCAAAACTAGCGAGACAAGTTTTTAAAAATTTTTACTCCAATCTAAGTAATTCCTACTAATTATTAAAGTTTTTAAAGTTTAGTTGGCTATTTTTGTTTCTTTTATTTAAGAATTAGGGGGATAAAGTGTTAGGATATTGTTAATCTATTATCAGGTAGTATTAGGATTTGTTATTGCCGAGTTTCTGTCTTTGTCTATAAAAAGGGGGTTTCATGGCTAAAATTTAAACACCTTTACCAACAACGTTTTGAGTGGCATTACAAACTTTTTTGAGGTAACATCTCTAATCTCTATGATTATTCCTGAGGAGTAATTGTAGTATTCCCCCCAAAACAAACCCCCTCCCCGGGTAAATGGACTTATTATGTATGGCACTAATTATCAAAAACTTCCTGTGCAACTTATAAACTTGATTTTTGGTCAAACACTTACTTCTATTTAGGTTATTTTGAAAAAACAAGTGATTTTATCATGTTAAGTTTATTTTTACCAAATCAACAACATATAGACTTTGGCCTATTTAATTTTCGTTTTGACTGGAAAATAGCAGATAATTATTTTTGAAATTTACATGATTTTTAATCCTGACTATAATTGATTTATTAGTTTCTTGTGTAGGAATATCAAATTTTTTTTTTAGCTATATATAAATAAATCACATTAAAATATCGAAAGAGGCACAAACGTCACCCCCGTTCCTATTGCTTTGCCCTTATTTTCCCCCTTCTGCTTTTTCCGGCTCTCTGTAGAACTCTCTATCAATGGCGACTGCGATGGTGCTTGACCCGAAAGAGCCACCGGCAACCCGTATCGACGCTTTCTCTTCGGATTCGTCGTCATCCTATGCATCCGATACCGAGGAGGATCTTTACACGCGCTTGAAATCCCTACAACGGCAGCTCGAATTCATTGAAATCCAAGAGGAGTATGTCAAGGACGAGCTCAAGAATCTCCGCCGCGAGCACTTGCGGGCCCAGGAGGAGGTCAAGAGGATCCAATCGGTGCCGCTCGTTATCGGTCAGTTCATGGAGATGATAGATCAGAACAACGGAATCGTGGGTTCAACCACCGGGTCTAATTATTATGTGAGGATTCTCAGTACAATTAATCGTGAGCTGCTTAAGCCCTCCGCCTCTGTCGCTCTCCACCGCCACTCCAATGCCCTAGTTGACGTTTTGCCCCCTGAAGCCGACTCCAGTATCTCGCTCCTCAGCCAGTCGGAGAGGCCTGATGTTACTTATACTGTAAGTTTATTGATTTCTCAGCCTGGTACTTTTTGTTGAAGTTTCTTCAATTTTGTACGATTTGGGGAAGTTTGTGACCTAGGGTTTTTTTTTCTAAGTTTTGGATTGAAGTTTTAACTTTGGGCTTTTAGTTCTAAAATTGCTCTATGCTTGATTAGTTAGCCTAGCTTTGTCTGTGGATGGATGCTTATGCTGCTTACCTGGGGATTGTATTGTAAAGATTGCTTTTTTAACGAAGTCGTATATGTTCTGATGCTTTTGTCTGAGTATTTAGTTCCATGCGCATGCTTTTTGTTCTGAAGTATTAGTTTGGTTATGTTTTTCTGATTCATAACTTTGCATATTTTTTTCATGGGGTACTGGGCTTATCTTGAGTCTTGAATGCAATGAAGCTTATTGTATTTGCTTGTGTATTATCTGATTTGTTTCACCTTATGTGGTCTGATGCTGTGCATCATTATATACCTTTTGTGTTGGGGTCAAATTTCCGTGCATAATGGTCTACATATTTGTTGTCGGGAGGGGATCCAATTCTAGTACCCAACTATGATATCATAATTTGTTCATGTGGCTTATAATATTCTGAAAATTCGGGCTGAGATTTACCTACCTTTTACTCTTTCCTATTTCGTAGGATATTGGAGGATGTGACATCCAGAAGCAGGAAATTCGGGAGGCTGTTGAGCTGCCTTTGACTCACCATGATCTGTACAAGCAGATTGGTATTGATCCGCCACGAGGTGTCTTGCTCTATGGTCCTCCTGGAACTGGGAAAACCATGCTTGCTAAGGCTGTGGCTCATCACACTACGGCGGCCTTCATTAGAGTTGTTGGTTCCGAGTTCGTTCAGAAGTATTTGGGTGAGGTATGTATTGAGGAACTCTTCACAGAGTGTTTCAGCTGCATTTTCTGTTTTCCGAAATTGCATGTGTTCAGCTACATTGTTAAAAAATCGATCTACCATGAAAGGCTTTCGAGTGTTAACTTTTAAGAATCTTTAGGCTAGATTTTCTTCTGCGACCATCGCTTGCATGTCTGTCGTGTTTCTGATCGTAACTGACCTTCATGTCATTTGCATGTTGAAAGATTTAGCCCCTGTTTTTGCTTCTCCATTTACTTAGTGAATAAAAACAATACATCAATGCAACATATTGTATCTTTTTAACTTACGTTTGGTGCTAACTGTCTAACTGGATTAGTTATGCCAACCTCAACTACAAGTTTGAATCTGCTATTACATCAGGAATCTCTTTTTACCTCTAGTAATTGTCGCAGAAGTCATTAAGAATACCTGTTTATATCTTTATTTCAGATAATGGATTAAGATTTGCTGATCTTTAATTCATATATGCTTTCTGTAGGGTCCACGAATGGTTCGTGATGTTTTCCGTCTTGCTAAAGAAAATGCCCCCGCAATCATATTTATTGATGAGGTAGATGCAATTGCTACTGCCAGGTTTGATGCCCAGACTGGGGCTGATAGAGAGGTTCAGCGGATTCTAATGGAATTGCTTAATCAGGTATGCTATGAGAGTGCTCTTGCTACTTTATGTTTATTCCATGTTCATTAATTACTTTGTTAAAAGAACTACCGTCTAGAACAGCAAATTGTCCTCAAATGAAAGTCAAAAAAGCCATCTGTTGAAGTGAAAGCAGGTTTTTGGCTATGTGAAGGACCTGTCTGTAATATTTGTGTGTATTGTTGTTTTCTGCAGATGGATGGGTTTGACCAGACCGTGAATGTGAAGGTTATAATGGCAACTAATCGCGCTGATACGTTGGACCCTGCGCTTCTACGTCCTGGAAGGCTCGATAGGAAGATTGAGTTTCCGTTGCCTGATAGACGTCAGAAGAGACTTGTGTTTCAGGTGTGGTTTGCACAGATACTCTCTCACATCTTCTGCATTATCTTCTCTCACATCTTCTGCATTATCTTCACTAAGTTTGAACTTATGGTGTTGCTTTTGTGTTTTATGCAGGTCTGTACCGCCAAAATGAATTTGGGTGATGAGGTTGACCTAGAGGACTATGTTTCACGACCAGATAAAATAAGTGCTGCTGAGGTTAGTTTTTTTTCTCAAATAACCTTTGGGGCCTAAATATTATGAAATGAGATAATTTTTCCATTCATCTCTGAGACTTAACCCTGAAGATGTACTCTTGCCGCAAAAGCAGTTCATCAATCCTGTTCCCACTTGGATTAGATTAGGTGTTTCTTCTGTTTTGCAATATTTGATTTGAGCATCACGTTCATAAGATTACTTTTGCCCTTCATCTGATGCCAGATTAGGATGCCTCGTCTGATTAGCATGCTACATGATGGCTGTGTTTCAGCCTTGATCCTATTTTAATATTTTCTGGAAATTTTAGTTAATTTTCGTACCAAAACTACGATGGCACAAATTCTTCTTTACTATCAACTATTCATCTTTGCGTGCTATGTGAATCCAATAGCTTAGTAGAGTGTTATGAGAAAACTGACATTTGAACTGGATTTGGCCTTGTAGATTGCAGCCATCTGTCAGGAAGCAGGAATGCATGCAGTGCGCAAGAATCGCTATGTCATTCTTCCAAAGGACTTTGAGAAGGGATATAGAGCCAACGTAAAGAAGCCCGACACTGACTTCGAGTTCTATAAGTAAATCATGCATCCTGTTTGCAGTTTACCAAAACTTGTATGGAGCACATGGAACATTATGGTTTCTTGTAATGGTCGAATCTGTATGGATGTTTCAATGAATGCTTATCAGTTTATTTCCCGCAAATCCATTTCCCTTCTGCATTTTTGATATGACCAGATGTTGATTTGAGGATGAATGGTAATTTTAGTGGCTTATTGACATCGGACAAATCACAAATGTATAAAGATGGAACTCATGGAAGTGCTTGAAAAGGCCGAATGTAACAGGCTTCATCTCTTAAAACACCATGTTAAACTCTTTCAAAACCTGGCTACTAGACAAGTTCTTGAAGAAGAACATTCTCGTGAAGTTCCCACTAATTAGATCCAACGTTTTTATTTCTTGAAGCTTGCCCGAAGCATTGGTCTTCAGAATATCTTCACACCATGAAACAATAAACACCCAAGGAGTTTTTTAAAAACGTAAAAAAAAAAAAAAAAGAATGAATCACCCTTCCGAACTAAAAAGGAAAACAAAAGATGATGAAAAATGCATATGGATAACATGTGAATCCTAATCGAGTCTTCTGCCTGATCTCTGCTTCAGTTCCCCAGCAGGAGGTGATAATTCCCAATCTTGATCCATAGACGATATCATACCATAATGCCCGAGGATTATGAGTTATATATTACTGTAGAACTTCACAAAATAAACAGTTCTACAGCCATAATTATGAATAAGCTCCTTATCAGAATGAAGTTGCCCTCCAAGTTGCAGCAAGTTCAGGAAATAAGCGGTATCAAACAGATTTGTAGGGAGTCAAGAAGTGGGGTGGTGGTGTCTTTTTGGGCAGCTGGATTTGGGCATCCATCCCTTAAGCTATTGTGGTCTGAATCGAGGATCAATGTTGGGATCCATTTGGCTAGACTGCGAAACTTCTATGGTTTGGCCGCCGGTTAGGACAACCAGGCCCCGTAATTCAGATTGTGGCTCTGAAAGTTGGTAAATTTGGAGATGTCGTTGTTTGCGTCGTTTTATGCTAGCTGTTGTTGAAGCCAATCTGCCCAGGTAAACTGGATATATATATATATATATATATAATGGGAAACATACTGGGAAAATCACATCCGCAAACTCTGTTTTGGGCCCTGAAACGAATCTTGAGCCCTTAATCCGGTTCAGGAACATAAATAAGCACTCCTTCAGCCCCTGATCTGTGGGGCAAGAGACAAACTTTTCGAGGGTCAATCATCTCTGGTTGTTTTAAATTAAGATCCCTTTTTCCTTCATCGAATCATTAGAGAATCCAAATACACATCATTTGAACTAAGTTTGATTGTTTATCTTTGCATGATTTGGTTTGATGTGCTCAGACTGAAGCTAACAACGGTTGATTCTACAATCTCACTTGGACTGCACGCACCCTTTTCTCCATCGAATTAGGGTTTCTTTTGCTGTTTGCTTTTTGGCTTTTTGGGTCGAACTCTTGCAGATTGATTTAGTTTGATTAGTTAAAGATATCATCTATTGGATACTGATTCGAAAAAATTAGGGCTAGATTCCACATACATTAATTAAATCAACTTTGAAAAGGTTAAAAGAGGCGGAAGAGGCTCAGACTCAAGACATGAGAAAGTTCATAACAGAAGAAGAGGCAAAAGAGGATCTAATTCAAGAGATGAGGAAGGTCGAAGAGGCACAAGAGGTTAGGGTTCAAGCTATGACGAATTTAAAAGAGGCAGAAGAATGGGCAGAAGTGACAAAAGGTGTTCTGGCTCGAGAGATGTGCAGGTTGGAAGAGGTAGAAAAAGAGGCTCAGGATCTAGCTAGGAAGGCCGTACAGGCAGAAGAGGCTCTAGCTCGAGGGACCCTAGAGGCCCGGGCTCAAGTTAGGAGGAAGTCCATAGAGGCAGAAGAGGCTCGGGCTCAAGTTATGCGGAAGTCCAAAGAGGCAGAAGAGGCTCGAGCTCGAGCTAGGAGGAAGTCCAAAGAGGCAGAAGAGGCTTGGCATTCAATGATTTCAAGTGCGAAAGCCTAGAATGGAAAGAGCTCATAGCTTTAACGATGCCAGCACTTGTTGAATTGAATTGCCTGCTGATAAAAGCTGAAGAGCAATTTTATGCCCCTCATTTTGTGGGAGTTTTCTAGCTTGTCATTTTCTAGTATTTATAGACCAATCTTTTTATATTTGTACTTTGGTTACTGTTGTTCAATAAACTCCAGACTTGAATTTCCAATCCAAGTGAAATGCAGAATTAAGAAATTTAACTTAACTCAGCTAACACAGGCTTTGGTAGGACAAGTTTTTGAAAGGGTGTTTAGACTTTTTATAAGAATAGAAGGTGGTGTTTGTTTCTAATCGGAAGTGACACCTGACGAAAAGGAGGTAAAATAACTTAAATGTGGTTTTTGTTTCTATATACATAGTGATGTTGAAGTCTGAGAATACTTTTACCACTGAATCGGTTACATCCCAGTTAAAAGCTCCAGAAATACAACTCTCTCGAGTTCCTTTTACCACCATAGATGAATGAGCACCATTCTTTCATACTCTGGAGCAGGAGCAAAGCTTTGAAAGTCCAAACTCAGCAACCTTAGCAGATAAAGTCCAGTGGTATGTTGCTTTGATGTCGAGATGAAATATGGGAGGATCAGCTTCAGTGTGTAGATAAAGGATTTCCAAACCCAAAGAATCTCATTGCAAATGAAAAGACTTTTGAGCTTCCTTGTTGCACTCAAGGCATTATTAGTTTATTAGTTTGCCCAACCTTGTTACTATGGCAAGAAATCTCGATGAAGAAGGCATCTGTGTGGGGTTGCATGCTGTTTGAATTCAGCCAAATTCACATTCAACCATGTGCTGTTTGTATGTTTATAGGGCAGGACAGCAGGCCACTTCAACTGTCGAAAATGGCTCTTCCTTTGGCTATCTTATTTGCACAAGTTCTATTTTAACCGCACACTTTGGGGGAAATTGTCGAAGATTGGCTCTGGTTATTCATGATTTTGCAGGAGAAACATTTGAGAATGAGCTGCCTTAATCAAGTTTATGAAAGCATGAGATGAAATTTTTGCCACCATCAAAGGACTCAAGTTAACAGGTTCACATTTAAGCATGATAAAACATTCTGAAGACAAACTAGCTCCTAATTCATGGGTTGAGGTTGTGACGGTATACAAAAGGTGGCACATTACGTCTACACGATCTATATTATGTTTTGTGCGCTGGAAATATCTGAGTGTGCAGTGCAGTAAAGTAAACTAGCGACGCCGATTTTCAATTTAACTGAAATCCAGAATTAAATAATGGAAATCCATCCATTGCTGAAACCTGAAGCCGAATAAGTTCCAAGGAAAGAGAGGTGAAGTTTTTATCCTGTATGATCTGTTCCCTGACTTTCCCGCTGCACAGAGATCCTCGTCGCGGGGCGTTAGTGTTTTTTTTTTTCAAAAAATTTATACAATTACAAACGTATGCAGGGTAAACCTTTGGAAATAATTGTGTGTGTGTGTGTGTGTATGTGTGTGGGTTTGATTTGTTTATTTTTCTGGTGTTTATAGATACCTGACTGCTCAAAGTATGAAAAAGTTATGCTACTTCATTCTCGCTTGCTGCCGTTTCTGGGGGTTCCAAATTTCAGCGCAAATGTTTGTTCACCACTCTGCATAAGCAGGTACCCGATTCTTGTGTAACATAAATGGTGAATTGTTATAGTATTTTGTTTTAGAAAAAAAGAACAGCTTAACTGCCCCCCTCCCTAATCATGTAGTCACATAGTCATTTTATGTGTTTTTTAGTGCCGGATTCATGAACTCAAGCAAGGAAGAAGAGATTCGGAATTCAAAAATGAAAAGAAGCCTAGTTTCAGTGTAGAGATTGATCATGTTCACAAGCGCATACGCATTAATCCAAAATATATGATCAAATCCAAATTTGACGTCATTATTTTGCGGTAGAGCTTTTGGAGGTTGAAAAAATCAAGCTCAACTTGTGATGTTGTTGTTGTTCTTGTGGAATCTAACTGACTGAAACATAAAAAATTTCAGGGAAAAATCATATTAGCAAACTCTAGTTTAAAACCTAGACCCGGTTAGTTTAGATGATCACGGATTCACCAACATAAATAAGAGTAGCAATTCCTTGAGCCTTGAGTTTACGCGCAACATAAACTTGTGGAAAGTCGGTGCATAATAAACCCGGCTCTTCCTATGTGGAAAACTAAAATACATGGAAAAAGAACACACTCAACAACATTGGGGAAGAAAAATACTCCCTCTGTCCCATTCTGATCGTCCACTTTATAAAACTAAATTATTAGTATCACAGAGTGAACTAATAAAAAATGGACATACTGTCAATATTGCAAAGGGGCATATAGAAAAACCAGAAACAAATTCTTAAGTAAAAACCAAGTGAATTTCAACACAAAAAGAACTGATCCCAAGAGAGAACCCAAACAGAAACTCAGAAACTAAACCAATTATTAAAAAGTACTGTCTGATGCATTAAAGGTAGGCCAAGTATCAAGGAGGAGGAAGAGGCAATACTTCATTAACAAAGGTACACGGGCATCTGAAGTAGATCCAATTCCAACCCATGATTCTTTAAGCGATTTCCCCTGACCATCCACTTTAAACAGTCCAGGTCCCTAAAAAAAAAAAAAAAAAAACAAACAAACCATGATCATCCTGAGTTTTCTCCTGCAATTCTCTGTAATTGTCACAAAAGGGCATTCTCGATGGCCACACCGCCCACACTTGAAACATATAAGGGGAAGCCCCTCGTATTCGATATTCTGCCAGCGTTCATCAATGCAAATCTTGGGAATCAATCAAATAAAAGTTGGGAATCAATTAAGTTCAGTAGCTCTTGCGCGCATGCATCTCAACGATGGAAGTATTTACGACTGATGCAGTGATTTGTGTCTCTTCTTTTCTCATATGTGGTCATTAACAATTAACATTGTGCCATTTGTCTGACAAATTAATATCGTCTCATTCTAGTATTCATTAACACTTACTCCCTCCAAACTGGAAAATAATTTTGGGACCAATGGAGTACACCATTTCATTGAATTGATCAACCTATGTCGCATACAAATATCACTTCTTCTTTTTTTTTTCTTTTTTTGGTCAAAGAAACTTTTTCTCAATAGCATATAAGAAACCTAAAAAATTTAATTTTTTCAAACACAAATGTAATAATAAAGAGTAAAAATTCAAAACAATTTGCAAAAATCTTAACTCTAACTAAAAAAATATCAAAAGAAGAACAGGAAAGAAACTACCTTGTAGATCGTGTTGTAAACTGGTGTCCTTATATTAATTCATTCGGTGCGAATCTCAATCTTTAATGGTTCTATTCCAAGGAAAAATTATTCGAGTCCGGCAGCTACAAGCCAAACTCTATGCATTATTGTCAAAAGGTGGACTATTAAGCAGGGGAATGGAAAATACAAGAAACCCTTAAAACAAAAAAGAAAAGCTAGTTAGGAGGAATGTTATTATCCTTTGTGCCCCATACCAGAAAGAATGTTTATAGTCCACTACAATTCCAATTCAAAATGGACAAACAATGAGACAATTTGGAAAAGAAAAGAACTCAAAAAAGAAGATATGACCAAATATGATTTGCCTCACAACTTCATGTCGCTTTGTCGGTGGTGGTTGAGGAATGACGGAATTACTTAGTTCATTAGTTCATTCATCTTAGTCATCATCAAGCCTTTCTTTTCTATTTCACTTTTCATCATAACTGCATTACTCATCGTGTTGTGCTTATCTTCGTATTTGATCACTGCTGGAATCGACATTAACGCATTATATATGGATCATACGCTTGATAAATCTTTATATATTTGTCAGTAAACTCGCATGCCCCTACAAAAAGGGGTCCGATATTCAACAATTACTCCCTGTTCTGTTAGTTTCTTTTGATACAAATGAGGCTTTAGTTTATTATAGGTTTCGATGATTGCATTACAGGGATAATATACTCCAATTACGTACATTATGGGTTTAGTCAATATACTGTATATATAGTCCACGTTATTTCTTTCATCCTGCTTTTGAGTTTTGACTTGTATATGCGTCTTCTTCACTTGGGTCAACTACTTGAAGAAAAGTATCGAAAAGACAAAGGAGCGTAATTTCACTATCAAACCTTTGCCCTCTTTGGGGCACTTCCAGTGAAAGGGATTTATGTTCATCTTTAAGAAGGGTCCCTTTAGCCAATTTCTTTTTCTTCCTAAATTATCACTACATAATGTATGTCATCCTTTCTATTTTATTCAAGTGTGTCTGTTACCAAATTCGCGTTCCAGAAAAGGTCCTGATAATTGATTTCGATATTTAAATGGATATTATTATGTGTACTTTTTTTGTTTCAAAATTATTTTATATGTTATTTTTTTTTATGTGTCTGTTTTTACCTTACCCTTTGTGGAGGATTAGTTAAATGTATATGAAGAGTAATAATGAATGAGAGATTAGTTGCAAGGGTGATGATGATGGGCCACGCCATAGCCCCCGTTAATCACTGGCCAGAACTATCGTTCTGAAGCTCACCGAGCACATGAGGGCAGTTGGAGCCATGAATATTGAAGCCCTCCCAAAGATTTAATTAGGTCTCTCATTAGCTGCTGATACATTCGGATTACTGATCATTTTTGTTTCCTTTTATTTTCTTGAATTGGAAGTTGAAGTATAAGATACTAAAATGTCACATTTCTTGATGGAAACTTTTGATAAACTGTGTTCCGAACACATGTTGAAGCAAAAAAGTAATAACAAAAATCACTATCCTTTTTATTTTATTTTATTTTTATTTTTATTTTTGAGTAGAGAAGTTTCACAAAATGATTTACTCAACAGTTTTTTGATATCTCAAATAAGTCATCCATGATCACCCAATGTTCGGTTTTGAAATATAAGTAGCTAGGAGTATATTTTACAATACTAAGTGTACTTTTAAATGTTTATTAAAAACCCTTTTCTTTTCTACAAATGTAAAAACGACATTAAATTGATGTGCTATATCTAAGTGTTTTTTTTTTTTTTTTTGGTTGGGGAGGGGGAGAGGGGAGATTTCTTTTAAAAAAAATTATATTGGGAGAAAAATTATTACGTCGGTTGGAACTTGACATACTAGTTCTCACGAGGTATATATGTCATGCTTCACGAGCCAACCTGGCTACTTTCTTCATATCTATACTATTAATTTTATTTAAATTCATTAAGGATAATCTATTTTATGCATAAAATGAGACTAGCTACTTCTTGTTGCGCAGGTTTTCTAATCTTCTAATTCAAGCTTTTATTTTTATATACTACCTCATTCAACCCTGTGAATGATTATTATGAATTAATGTCTGATATTAATGTATTTTAATAATGGGTTGGAAGAATAGAGAGTTTTGATACATCATCGAAATTATACGAAATTCAAAACCCTACGTCTCTAATTAATGAAAGAAAATACATGGTACAAATTGGAGTGTTGATCTAAACCCTCAATCCGGAATGAATTGCCGATATGTGATTGGCACACTATATCTTACTCCCTCCATTCCAAAATAAATGTCATCCTACACTTTGCACATAGTTTAAGAAACTATTAATTAACGTAATAAAATTACTTGAATATCCTCAACTAACCCCATTAAAACAATGTCTACCAATAGTATTAATTCTTTTGAGGGTAATTTTGGAAACTTTGGACAAAAAATGCATTGAAATGTGAAAACGACACTTATCTTGAAATTTTTTCATTTTGCTAAAATGACACTTATTTTGGAACGGAGGGAGTACTATATTAGAAACAAAAATCATACTTAACAGAAAACACCACTATTTAGTATGTGTCATTTCCACATCATAATTTTAAAATAAATTTTTATTTCCACATCTCCTAGACTTAAAAGGCAAATGCAGTCCAAATTCACCTCCACCTCCTATTTTTGCTATAAAAAAAACCATGGATTCATAAAAACCCAAATCCTCATCCCCATCTCCACGACAATCGACTCCCTAATCAATCCCTTCTCCACAATAAAAAAAAATAAATTTTCTCATCAATCATCAATTGAGACTATGTGGTAAAATATATTCCTTTCCTATCAACTGCATCCTAATCGGATAAAATTTCGACTTCAAAAAATATTCTCTTTACCTCTCTACAAAAACACAAAGGGAAAAAAAAAATTCTCATTGATCTTACTTCGGCCGTTGTGGTGGTGCCATTACAGGTATTAAAATTTAAATGATTTTATTTCCACAGATTATTTGTTTGGCTTTTATTATTTTTTTGTTTTTTCCGTTCAAGAATAGTATTATTACTATTATTTTTATGCGTCAATCCGTTACAGATACCGTAGCCGTTGTCAGGTAATATGATGTGATTTCTAATATGGTTAGTTAGCCTAAAATTTTTGTATGATTTTAGTTCTGTTTGGATTGAATTGATTAATTGGATTTTTGTTACAAAGTGTGATTTTTTAAATTTCTTTTTTATGTTTCATTCAATTAGAGTGGTTTTCTTTTTTTAATTATTACGGTCAGTTATGAAGTGTGTTTTTTCTTTGTTTAATTGCTTTTGATTTTGTTTCATACTCCCAGTTGACCAATTATTATTATTATTATTATTATTTTATTTGCAAATGAAGCGCGTTTTTTTATTTATTTTCGGACTTTGAAGAATATACTTTTTTGGATTTGGTTTTTGGACTTTTTTTAGTTACTCATCATATAAATAGTTCATGTTGCTTCTTCTAACTAATTTATGAGGAAGCCTTTTATGAATTTGAGGTGGAGAGGGAAGGAATGATGTTTCTACGTTTATTTTGTGTTTTTATACATCATTTTTACTTACAGAAAAAATAAATTTCTCAATTTTTAATGGGCTATCTTTTACTTTGTTTTTTATTTGCCAGTTATGAAGTATTGATTTGGCACAACCAATGGAGAAAATCAATAAAGTAACTTACTAATATTTAAATTTATTAGGATGCTTTTATATTTTGTCTAACATTTATTTCAAGACATATATTTGATCAAGTTTATTTATATTTAAGAAGTAACGTTTATAAAATATTTCTAAAATTTTCAAACATTTCTAAAACGTACCAGACCAAATACAATTTCTTTTTTTGCCAAATACGAACATTTCTATGATCACACTTATAAAACATTTCTAAATTCTTCAAACATTTCTAAAATATATCGGGCCAAATACAAAATGTTTGTATTTTTATGCCAAATACAAACATTTCTATGATCACACTTATAAAATATTTCTATATTCTTCAAACATTTCTAAGATATATTGGGTCACGGTCACGCATCAGACATCACTAGTTAATTGTAGAAAAAATAAAATTTATCCGGTATTAAATTAGCTGGTCCAGAAAAGAAAAAAGTCCCACTAACTAGTTTTGATACTACTTACTAATCATGTGCCATCCATTCATAAAATAAGTAGAAGTACAAGTTGATCATGCATGTTCCTCCAATCAGTTACAACATATTCATCTGGCTGGTAACATGCGGATACACATTAGTTATTGCATCCTTAATCCAAACTAATTAATCAGATCCAAATTTTGACTTGATTATCAAAATTAATCCCAAAAAAAATAAAGTAAGACTAGTTCTTGAAGAACTAAATTAAGATCCAACTAATGCATGATTAATTCGTAGAGATCTGTGCGTGAAAGTGACACAGCTGTCCCTCATCCCTCCTCCTGCGTGGCTATTACGGCACACTTTCTCCCCTTCATTTCCATACTGTAAATTTGTTAAATTAGAATTTAGAAGTATTAATTTTCAATTAATATAATTAACACCGTCGGAAATCGTACATTTCTGTCGACTTAGATTAAGGTAGTGGTTGGAGGACGCAACAAAAATACCAAAGGAGTTGTTCTGTTTTTCTGTACAAAATCATATCTTTTGAATCATCGAATTTGGTAGATGTGAACAAAGGTACGAAGCCAAATTAGTGATGGCGTATACTGAAAACACAAACCGTGGGAGATTGTTGTTGACGTAGAAAGACAAATTTGTTGCTGTCAATTTTAATTTGGGATAACAACGTATGCATGCATGTGATTGTAGTACGAGCGAAAGACATTGCCCAATACAAAAAGCTTTATATTATTATTATACTCCCTCCGTCCCATAATTATTGTCTTTAACTCAAATTGGACAATAATTATGGGACAGAGGGAGTACTTTTTCTTGATAGATATATAAAGCAATAATATTGATAGTGATTAGTAGTTTTTTTTTTTAAAAAAAAAAAGGATGAGAAAGTTATACAGTCACCACAAAAATTTTATCATTTGATGAAATTTGGTCAGTTAACACTTCTCTTTAATGATTCAACCCTCCAATTCCTTGGTTATTATTATTTTTTTTTTGTCGAAAACAGATTTCATTCATACATACACAAAGGCTAGGTGCCTTGATCAAAAGACGCACGTGAACCTAAATAATCCTGCTCTAACAACAAAGATATACAAGAGGGTGGGATATCAAAAAAATATAGTCCCTCATCCTTCCCTAAAGCCTCCTTTGCCAATGCATCAACATAATAAAATTCGTCTCTTATATTATACATATCTAACTTTGTTTGATATATTAATCAATTTATCACAAGTAAATGATCTTGAACTGAACTCTACCGTGTCTTACGTGGTGCACTAGTTATGCATGCGAGATCAATGTGCTCTGAAATCTGATCATCCAAGTGTCTAAAGTACTACTCTACAACATAAAAGGCATAGCTAACGAGTAATATTTCTTGTTGTAGACAGTAGACTAGTTGGTAGAAAGTACAAACATAGGAAGATTGAAATTGAAAAGTAGATATGGTTATGAGTTTAGATCAACTGATCAATTTAAATGGGTTAAATGTCACTTTTGTGATACTACGTACGAGCTTAATCAAAAACCTAGGAGATCAGCAGTTGATTTACCAAACACTAATATCTACCAATAACAATGATAATTTGGTGAAGAAGAATTTTGGGTGGACTCAACTCAATCAATGAAGTTTTTAGTAGTTTCACTTTTATTTTATTATTTTGTGTTTGTTTTAATTTTGCTTCACATGAAAGGAATAAATGAATGCTTACAACAACTACTTTCACGGCTTCTTACTGATTCCTTTCTGCAAAGAGTAAATGCCAAATCGGTGACCAAATGAAATGAAATACGTAACCATGTAAGCCATACTTTTGCATTTTGGGCGTAACATAAAATTGGTATGATCTCAAAATCAATTCTCACCACTGCACCCGACCTTAATCAATTACCGGATGAACCTACCAACTTACACACCCTTGAAGAGATAAACTCAATCAACAATACACAAGAATATACTTGGTAACTACGAATTTTAAATTAATGTTTATCCTTCAATTTTTTTTTAAAAAAAAAACTTGTGTGTCTCTTTTTCTCATAAAAAAAAAAAAAGTTTCTGTTGTCTTTCGTCAAATTTGTAAAATAATTATCATATGATTTGAGTTTTAATTTCCATTCATGATCTCCATCTCTATCTTTTTCTTCTTCTTCTGGTTTTTTTTTTTTTTTTGGGTATATCTGGGGTTAGAAATATAGCAGGGACAATGAAATCAATCTGTATCGTGAAATGAATGGTAAACATGAATGCATAGAGGACCCGCCCCCAAAAAATGTTTATTGTACTATATACATTTAATAAATATTTTCACGTTTTGTTCTAATCCAACAAATAAGACTCCTTTGGGAGGAGCATTTTCACTTAAATTTTAGCATTCTCATCATGCTTAACAAATCATATGCACAGTTCATAAATGGGAAAGAAAAGAAAGACAAATCATATTAAAAAATAAAATTTGATTACATGCAAATGACAAAAAACGAAAGTGTATTTAATCACAACAATCATAAGTCTAACTTGTACTTCTAGACTTCTAGTACCAATAATGGCCAATTTCTTAAAAAAAGGGGGGGGGGGGCAAAAAGAGAGAAATCCTCTTTCCAAAAATAATATTCCTTTAAGCTTACACACATTAATTAGTAGTAACAAAACCTAATTATTTTGGGTACAAAAGTTAAAACTAAAATGTATTCGTTATTACTATTACTCTCGATAACATACATTGAATTATTATTTTCGTTCTAAAAAATATTTTGACGCTGTCTAATTAAAACTGTAAATCCAGTGAATTATGAAAGGAATACGGAAGGGAAAATGTTCCCGAAGAAGACAAATATGGAAGAATATATTGACTCATTGGGTTGGACGTCTAATTAGTAATTCATCCAAGTTTCCTTGGTCAGCTCATTGACAATAAGTTTATCACCTTTCACTCTTTATATCATCCAATTATTTTTCGAGGGGTGTGTTTTGTACTTTATTTATGCAGTGGGTCTACGATGAACGATAATCCCAACTTTTGTAAAGTCAATTTAAGGCCATTTTGTTGCCCTTTTTCATAGCATCCTATAACATCAACAATCTCCTCTTTAATTTGAGTCTTTTTTACCCTTTTACTTTCATGCAAAGGAAGCATAATTGTAATTCTTCTTTTCATTCAAAAAAGTAAAAAAAAAAAAAACTAATCAAGCATTTGACATAATACTTTATTAATGTGGAGTAATTTGCTCATTTGGTCCCTTAACTTTCATAGTCAATCTAAATTTGTCTTTTAACATCATATTCCTTTTAGTCTTGATTTAGAGGAAAATATTTGTTTCAAAGTGTATAGTACGATCCTATGGGAAGGTACTTACGATTGGAAACTAGATCAAAATTGAAGACATTTTTATATATTGGAAACAAAATGTGACCGTATTTGACATGCGTGATTTGAAGTATTTATTCAATATATGACATTGGTCTAATCACTCGCCATTCTTTAAAATCGAACCAAACAGTAAAGGTATAATCTTATATTTCAAATATTATAAAATAATTGGCAAAATCAGATTGAGACATAAAAGTCCAGGGACTTTTAGGGTTCATATTTATTTGAAAAGAAACATTTTAAATTAATTTTATAATTTGTTTTATTTACAGTATGTACCCAACTTTAAAAATATATATATATATATATATATATATATATTGCTGATGGAGATCGGAGTATTAACGTATTCCATTAAATCAGAAAATAAAAAAGAGCAATAATGGCAAGAGGTCCACATGAACCTTTTCTAAAAAAACCAACAAACAAACACGATTTAATTAAATAAAATTAAATAATGAAACTCCCCTTGGAAGAATAGCAGCAAATAGACAAAATCCTTCCCCCGCTTCACCCGCCCCTCACACCTATCCCAGCCTCCTCCTCCTCCATCTTCCCCTCTCTCTCTCTCTCCAACAACACGCAGTCACACACTAAAAGCCAGTCGAGAGTGAGAGAAGTGGTTGAATAAGTGATAGAAGCAAGGCTGCTTTGCCACCTCACTCACTCCTCATTCTGTTTTCTTCACTCCACTCAAGAAATTCCCCATCTTTCCTATCTGCTCATTCTCTTTGGGAAATTTACTTCTTCCCTCCCTTTTTTTTTAGCTTTTCCTGGCTTGCGAGTTGTAGTTATTATCTTTGTATTCAGATCTAATTTTCATTTTGCCAAATCCCATTTTAGACTTTGTGAATTAGGCTCTTCTGGGTTTGCCCGTTTGTTTTTGGTTCTGGATCTTCATTTGACTCTTTTTTTTTTTTTTTATCCCGTTTCCAAATGCGGTTACTTTATCAGGGAATGTGTTTTGGGACATCCCTTTTCTGCAATTTCCATGTGAGGTTTCAATGCTGTTGTAGTTAACCAAGTATTATTGGAAAAAGACATTCTTTGCTCAGAATGTTAACAGGTAATGGCAACATTTTTTTTGGTTTGTTAATTTTCCCATTTGTGATAAATGTGGGTAGATGCTAAGCATTTGAGAAGCAGATCTAAGTGAAATTATCATTCTTGTTGTTCTATGTGATGTTTCTGTTGCAATGGGTGCTGGGTTTTTAATGAAGTGCTTAATTGAATTGAGTAAGCTTTAATTGAAGTGTTCTAATTATGGTAAATAAACTAGTTTAGCAAGTCAGGTTAAGTGTTTTTTTTCCTAGTTACTTTTGACTTGGCTGTTTATCTGCTCCCAACTAAACCTTCATTTCAAATATTGCTTTTTTTAGGTAAGAATTCGCTGCAGTTTTTACTGTTTTCCCTATATAATTATAAATTAATTATCTCTATTATGTTTTGTGACTTTTGTCTCTGTTTTCTTCTGAATTCCTCTACTGCTTTGAAACAGAGGAAGATCATTTTATGCTGGATCCATGCCATGTGACTTCTGCTATTGAAATGTATTAGCTCAAGTGACATGGTTTCTTTTCCAATTCTGTTTTTTTTTTTTTTTCTTTCTGTTGGGAGATTAATTGTCTTTCCTGTCACTTTTTGCTTTGATGATCACTCCATTTCCTTGTATGCTAAGAATCTTGCACTTTTGAGGCATAGCAAATGATACAAGAAAGCACAAGGGTTTATCCTTTTTCTTTTCTCAAGATGCCGTTTTTTAGCCTTTTTGCTGTCAAGGTGTTTCTTTACTCTATTCTTTTTCATCTTTCATAACCAAAATAACGATAATTTTCATGGTTTTTCCTTTCCATATAATCAGATTCAGTGAATCCAAGATTTGTTCTTTACTTTTTGAGTTTGGCCTGAAATCGAGTTGTAGTGACCTCTCTCACTTGGATCACTCTTACCTCCCATACATATTTTTCATGACTGAAATTCATTAATTATTCTTGTTGAGCTATTGTTACGATTCTTCTTTTTCCTCCCATTTTATACCTTTTTCTCACTTGTGTGTTGCGCTTCTAACTTCTGAGTTTGTTTCTATTTGGAGTCTCAAGAATTGTTCTGTAATGTCCAGTTTTGATTGCTTTATATGTATTTGAGAGCCCACTTCTCTTTTTATAATCTGCACCGTGCCTTCTTTTCTTGATTCTGGCACAAAACTGAAAGTTATCATTATATTTTTCTCTCTTTTCTTTGGTAGAAAATCTGTGTAATTTTCTTGATTGCGCAGATTCAATCTATAGAGTTTGCCGAATGCATTGTAATGTGTGAGAGAGAATTGCATGTTTTTTTTTAAAAAAAATTATTTTTACATCAAATAAAGGAAAAAAAATTATCTTGACATGGTTTATTCTGCCGTTCATTGATGTGAAAGAATAAGGTCTACATTGCTTTTGGTCGAAAATTTATTTGGGCATTTTTCTCCTTATTTCATTACTTCTTCTAGTGATTAACCTCCTTTTTATTCTTTTTCACTTGGCTGTTTCAAAAGCTTTATGCATTACAGACTTTCCTGGGGTTCAAATGAATTACTCCCTCTCAATTATGATTTGCGATTGTTTTAAAATGCTATTCTCCATCATGAAACAAAAATTGTGTCCAAGTGTTCTTTCTAATAATAAATACAGCAGGTGTTTTTATGCCTTAAAATGTTCTATTTGCAAGCATTTTGATGTATTGTGTCTCTTTCTTATGTTCATAGGGCGCAAATTCTGTAAATCAGACCATCTCATGAAACTCTGCAGCACCACGTTGCTGTTTTGGCTCGTCTTCAATGTGTATCACCTACCTTTAGCACTTGGTGACTCAAAAGGAGATGAAGGAGCCTTGCTTGCTTTTGCTGCTCATTTTCCCCATCACCGGAGGCTCAATTGGAGTGTTCGTACTTCTTTGTGCAATTGGACAGGAGTAACGTGTCTCAACAACCGTGTGCATGCTCTTAGGCTTCCAGCTATTGGACTCAGAGGTCCAATACCGAACAATACACTTGGAAGGTTGGACTCACTGGTGACTCTCAGCCTTAGAGCCAATCTCCTCAGTGGTACTCTGCCATCTGATATTTCTTCCCTACCTTCTCTTCAGAACCTCTTCCTCCAATATAACAATTTCTCTGGTGATATTCCAACTATGTTTTCTCCTCAGCTCAACATGTTGGACCTCTCATTTAACTCCTTCACTGGGAATATCCCTCCATCATTTCAGAATTTGACTGAACTTACTACATTGTCACTTCAAAATAACTCCCTCAGTGGTGCCATACCAAATATTACGTTTCCAAAGCTCAAGCGTCTGAACTTAGGTAACAACCGTCTCAATGGATCTATCCCATCTTCTCTACAAAGTTTTCCTAGTTCTTCCTTTTCAGGGAACCTTCAGTTATGTGGAAAACCTTTAAGTCCTTGCTTTCCTGCTCTTGCTCCTTCTCCTTCCCCTGGTATCTCTCCGCCTCCTCCAGAACAAAGAAAACACTCCAAAAGAAAATTCCCTCTAGCAGCTATTATTGCAATTGCAGCTGGAGGTGGTGTGCTTCTCCTTCTTATACTGATTATACTCTTACTATGTTGTTTGAAGAAAAAACCAAGTGATGCTGGCAGTGTACTGAAAGGAAAGTCCTCCACTGGTGGGAGAAGCGAGAAACCGAGGGAGGAGTTTGGTAGTGGGGTACAAGAACCTGAAAAGAACAAGCTGGTTTTCTTTGAGGGCTGCTCGTACAATTTTGATCTTGAAGATTTGCTGAGGGCCTCTGCTGAAGTGCTTGGAAAAGGTAGTTTTGGCACCGCTTACAAAGCTGTGTTGGAGGAGGCCACCACTGTGGTTGTGAAAAGGTTGAAAGAAGTAATTGTTGGGAAGAAAGACTTTGAACAGCAGATGGAAATTATCGGAAGGGTTGGACAGCACCCAAATGTTGTTCCTCTACGTGCTTATTACTATTCCAAGGATGAAAAGCTTCTTGTCTATGACTACTTCTCAAATGGCAGCTTAGCCTCTCTATTGCATGGTATGCAGCTCTTTGCTCTAATCTTTTTGTCTACAAGCCTGGGTTACTATGTTTTAAATAGAACTATCCCACCTGCATTTTGCTTTATAATCAAAATTGCACCTACACAAGTCACGTACATATGAGGCTACACTTTTTCTCTTCGTTAGTTGAGATTGCAGCATAGCTAATTACCATTTTTCTGGGCAAAATTATAAGCACAATAACAATGAATGCAGCATATCCCAAGTTTATTTATTTGATGCTGCAAACATAGTAACCTATTTCCAGCTCATAATTTAAAGTGAAATGATAGTGCTGCATAACATTGACTGAAAAGAACCTTGTATCAGCAATCATCCCTGTGTTTATGATAATTTAGATGGCAGCTTCTGTGTTATTAGTCTTACTCTCTGTTTTCTGATGTCTCAGGAAACAGGTCTGCTGGACGTACTCCACTGGACTGGGAAACGAGAGTGAAGATATCTCTTGGTGCAGCAAGAGGCATTGCCCATATTCATTCTGTGGGTGGGCCAAAATTTACTCATGGGAATGTCAAGTCTTCAAATGTCCTCCTCAACCAGGATCTTGATGGTTGTGTCTCAGATCTCGGATTGGCCCCGCTCATGAACTTTCCTGTTACTCGATCTCGCAACGCTGGGTATCGTGCACCTGAGGTTATTGAAACCAGAAAGCATACTCACAAATCGGATGTATACAGCTTTGGCGTCCTCCTACTTGAGATGCTAACCGGTAAACAACCGATTCAGTCTCCAGGACGCGAAGACATGGTTGATCTGCCAAGGTGGGTACAATCGGTTGTGAGGGAAGAATGGACGGCTGAAGTTTTCGACGTCGAGTTGATGAGATTCCAAAACATTGAAGAGGAAATGGTGCAGATGCTACAAATTGCAATGGCATGTGTTGCGAAGGTGCCAGACATGAGACCCAACATGGATGATGTAGTGAGGATGATCGAAGAGGTCCGGCAATCCGACTCAGAGAATCGGCCATCTTCAGAGGAGAACAAATCCTAGAAGACTAAACTGTGCAGACCCCATGATTTCTTGGAGGCATCCTTATGTTCCTTTTTCTTCTGATTGCTCCCCCTATTTGTAACTTCAAAAGGAATTCATCTGATTAGATAGATATTGATTTTAACGAATTTCGTGCCTGCTGAGGTTTTGGCCATCCTTTCTAGTGAGTTTGTGACCAACATTGCTCGTACAGCTAGTGTTATTTTCCGTAGGAATTGTAGAGCATTCATTTTTACTGTTTAAAGATTAAAGTTTGTACCTTTGCATCATACACGGAAAACAATTCTCTGTAGATTCATCAAAAGCTGATTCATGGTTTCAAGCAGATCCATTATCCATGACCCTTTTCATGTCAATTATTATATTCTATTTATCACCTTCCTCCCAAAACTAGTTGGCATTATAGTTGTACAATTAACTCCCAAAACTAGGTGGCATTATAGTTGTACAATTAACTGAATGTTTATTTTTTTGAGACAGAAGGAGTATATCGCTTTGTAATTAGCATTTGAAGGCGTTGTTATGATAACCGAGTTACAGGTATTTTACCAAAAACAAATTCGAATCAAAGTTTTTTGTAAAACCTAATACGAATTATTCGGTTTTCTCCATATACACCGACTTACAAAACTCTAATTCAAACCAAATAGCCCACAAGTGAGACGCCCGCCCTAATTCCATCCATCTCTATTAACTTTAATTTTCGCTGTAGGGTAACAGAAGCCAGCCATGTCAACTGAGAAGACAAAGACGATCGTGTTGGTATCCTCGGACGATGAAGCGTTCGAGATCGAGACGTCGGTGGTCGAAGAATCGCAGACCATCAAGAACTTGATCGACGATGGCTGCGCCGACAAACCCATCCCTCTTCCCAACGTGACCAGCAAAATCCTGGTCAAAGTGATCGAATACCTCAAGCACCATAGCAGCAGCGAAGAAGAAGGAAAAGACGGGTCGGACAAGAAGAAGCCCTCCAAACCGATAGAAGAAAAAAAAGCAGTGACGGGAAAGAAGAAGAAGGCATCGAAGTCTAAGGGAGAGGAAGGGGAAGGCAAGCCAAAGCTGTGGGAGGAATTCGATTCTAAATTTGCGAAGGTTGACAACAATACGCTGTTTGAACTGGCCTGCGCTGCAAATTATCTCAACATCAATCCCATGCTGGACGTTGTGATGCAAACCTTTGCAGACAAGATGAAGGGCAAGAGCCCACAGTATGTTCGTGATCTTTTCCACATTAAGAATGACTTTACCCCGGCGGAAGAAGAGGAGGTCCACCGGGAAAACCTGTGGGCTTTCGAATAATCATCTAATCAACCAATCAGTCAATAGTTGTTGCAGTAGTAATAAGATTCAGAACTCTCAGAAGTGTCAATGTCAATTAGTTCCCTTACACAAACAAGAGTTCAATTGTTTTTTCTATTACACCCCCAGTTTTGTAGAGAAACAGAGTGTGGGAAATTAATTAAACCTGTCTTCTTCTTCTTCTTCTTTTTTTTTCTTATCAATCGTTGAGTTTTGTTTGTTTTCAAATTGTTGAATATTTATTACTTTTAGTTCTTTCCATTGTCATACGCTTGTTGGGTTGTCAACCTCTTTTTTAGTTTTTACATGGTCAAAGCAGGGCTTTGCGGTATTCCTGCAATGTAGGAGGGGAAAAATTGTGAGCTTTCAGGACCCTTCCCCCCAATTAAACATTTTGACAAAACAAAACTATGAAGGATTTTTTTCCACCGGCCAAAAAATTAAAGTCTGACAATGGCGGGTTTGGCTGAAAAAAAGACCAGAGGAGGAGGTGGTGGTCAGGCCCAGCCATCGAATTCAAGCTCCGGCACCACCGGCAATAACAGCCAACAACAAATTCAAAGAAGTTTATCTCGCCGTGTATCATTCAACGAGTCCACTATCAAACAATCCCCTAAATCTGTAACCGAATCCGTGGTTAGTTCCGTTGTTACAGACATTGAATCCCAAAAGAATCCTCCTCCTAAAAAACGTTCGTCCCGATTCAATCTCTGCTGCGCCTGGGCTTCCCTCGTCGTCGGAGTATTAACCATTCTCATCCTCGTCCTCGGCGGCGTATCCTTTCTGTTCTTCCAATCCAACTTGCCGGACTTCCGTTTTGAGAGCCTCAATGTTACATCTTTTGAGATTGTAAGAGCCCCGAATTCGGATACCCTTTTGAGTGCAGATATCGAAGTGACCCTAAACGCCACCAACAAAAACGACAAGATTCCGGTGTTTTACAGCTCCCTGACGGCGGATTTGTCCTCCGACGGGGTCTCACTGGGGAGCATGCAGCTCCCGGATCTGTTGCAGAGGCCTCAGAATTTCACCGACCTGAAGATCCACTCTGTCCTTAACAATGTGACTGTTTCCGAAGACGCGCAGGACTTGCAGACCAAATCCGAAAAGCACCAGCTGCTGATTGATCTTGTGATTAGAGGAAACGTTCATTTCGATCTTCAGGGCCAGAGATTGGCGGGATTCCCTTTCAAAGTTATCTGCCAAGACGTTTATCAAGGCTTGCTTGATGATGGGAAAACACCCAAATGCATTGTCAAATTGACCCCTGTCAGGTAGCAATATTCAATCTGATTTTTCCATACAACTGTGTGTCTGCGTGTTTATTTTTTTATTGTTTTTAATGGGATTTTTTTTTCCTTTCTTATTCTCGCCTGTTGCTTATGGTTTTGCATTTTCTGGGCAGTTGATGATGATCGGGAAGGCGAAAAAAGATACGTAAAAAACACAGACGATGCATTTTATCGTTTGTCGAATATTGTGAATGAGGAAGGACTTGAGATTATTATTTCTTCCTGTGTCATCCTGTTCCTGTGTAATGAATGTATAAAGCAGGCTGCTCTGGATTCTGGTGTCTGGTCAATCTGGAAACTTGAAAATAATTATCTCGAGTAAATATGGAGGCAAGATAGAATGTACCAAATTGTATTTCCTAGAATTGACTCTCCTTTACCCATTTTCACTGTTAATGGTTATCTTTTGGATCAAAACTATTTTTTGTTAAAGTTTTGAGGTAGTATTATTGTTAGGTTTAAAGTTTCATTTCAACTGAAGAGAATCACCAGAAAAAAGGAAAAAAAAAAAAAGAAAAAGAAAACACTAGAACTCACAATGTAAATATGTACTCCCTCCGTCCCATAATTATTGTCCACTTTGCCCAAAAAAATTTGTCCCAAAATTATTGTCCAATTTGACTTTTTATGAATCAAGTTACATATTTGTACTTAGTAAAAAACATTATTCATAAAATCTTAGTAGTTAAACAATTACTTATGTAGGGGTATATCCGGTTGTTTAAGGTAAAATATGGTTAAGTTTGACTAAAAATAAAATTTTTCATTTTAGTAAAATTGGACAATAATTATAGGACGGAGGGAGTAAATGTTGTTTGAGTTCTCTTCCCATCAAAAACTTTTTCTAACAAATTCTCAGTCCCCTGAGAGGATAACTTCTTCATCTCAACTTTGTCATCTTGAATCACCAACCAATGAAGAACTATATGAAAAACGTTGAGCGAAAAAAGTCCTAGAAGTGAGCTCCACGTGATTGCATTGTGCCATTGTCGCCCATATTTTTAGGTATTCCCTTTGTTTCAAAATTATTGAGTTTTAAATAAAACTAAACTGATCAATAATTTTTAGAGAGAGTACTCTATGTAATATAATGTTCGAAACTATTGGTCCGACTAATTTGGGCGTAAGACGTTATTCATTTCAGTGTGTCCAGTTGGTTAAAGAGACCGCCTAATCATTTCACATTCCAAATAAATGAACTCATGGCCGTTTTACAACTCAAATCCTATCAACTGCCAGCACTATTTGCAGTCTGAAGCAAAACCAAGCTGTCATTTTCAAAGAAGAAAGCAATCAATACATTTTGTAGAGCTCATAAACGTAGTCTCTTAATTTCCATCCTCCAGAATTCCTAATCAAAACAGTGCCCTTTTGCGTCTCAAAACATATCAAAAACCGAAACTGGAAACCATACCAGATTACCTAATCGAAAAAATGTTTGTGAAACTAAAACGGTAATAGTATAAATTTTATGGGACCAAAGAAATATGAATAAATACCCTTGTCTTTAATACTCTTATTAGACAAAATTAAATTAATGTAATAACGTTGAAAACATTTTGAACTGCAAATATGGTTAGTGAAACCTGCAAAAGTGATATCCCCAAAAGAGGTAAAAAGAATGGTTGGAAACTGATGAGAAAGCAGAGGCAACGTATAACGTATAACACTATTAAAGGTACAAACTACAAAAAAAAAGAAAGAGAGGTTCGTTTTCGTTGGTGTTTGTGAAATGTGGGTGGAGGGTGCCGTTGATTGTACGCCATTTTTATGACTTCACCACAAGAAAATTCTAGAATCCCCACATTTTTATGACTTTCTCCTCTGTCTTTTCTCTTCACAAATTCCATATATAAATATATATATATATATTTTTTTAAAATAATAAACAAATAAAGTATTCCACCAAATTTTTTTCTTTTTATTTTTCTGCATTACACATAGTTGTGGGGAATATATTCTAATCCTTCCCTACAGGATTTTGGCCTTCAATCCGTCAATATAACACAACGCCCAACTATCAATCAATCAATTTTTACTATATCCTCTGCTTCTTTTCCTTCTCCTTCTTCCTCTTTTATCTCTGCATTATTCCATCCACACCCTTCTCCTCTATCTCCATATTCTTCCGCATAGCTCAGGTATTGATTCTGAGCTAGTTTTGTTTAGATCTTGAATTTGGTTTGATTGATTTGCTTGATTTGTTTGATGGGTCGCCGCCGTTGACTTGTTCTTTTCATTTCCCTGTTCTGTATTGGATTTTTTCTTCCTTTCCTTTTTTTTTTTTGTTTCCTTTTCTGGGATGGTTTGTTCTGAGCTGAATATTTGTTGATTTACAGGTTCTGATCTGAAGTTGTAGGCTATTAGCGTATTAGCTATGGCTTCCAAACGGATATTGAAGGAGCTGAAGGATTTGCAGAAGGACCCTCCTACTTCATGCAGTGCCGGTAAGCTTGGCTTCTTCTTGATGTCATGCATAAGTTTTTCATTTGGTGGATAGATCAAGCACTCACCTTTCCCTTATAAATTTATTCCGTTATTTGACAGCTTATCATTCATGGGATATTGATGAAATCCTATAAAGTTGTAGCCTTTAGGACATTGTAGATGTTTTGGGATGAGGAGACTGCTATAATCCTGATTTAATTGGGCCTTAGGAAGATTGCTCATTTTTTAATTATTATGATTGTCTGTAATTTTGGAGGCCTGATATAAATTTCTCAGATCCTTTAATACCATCAAATTTACCTTCCTTAACTTTGGGACTTTCCTTGAGATTGTAGAGTAGCATAGCTTGTATAATTTCTTGACAGCGTCTTGTAGTAAAACTACAATATGCCTAAGGATCTAATTGAGGCTAAAAGGAATATAAAATTTGCTTTTGGATTTCAAATTTGTGTTCCTTTCATAAGCTGAGGCGTAAAGGTTTTGTCTTCATGATACCTCAGTAAGCTTCTTCATATTTCTATAGGATTGATGCAGCTCTCCCCTGAGGTCTCTAGATGTTTAGGTTCCATTACAACCTTCAAAGATATTGCTCATAGAAGGATATTCGAAGATATTGATCATAGGAGGAGTTGTGTTCTCCTATTGTACTTTAAAATTGTTCTTTTCTAATTTCTTTCCACTTGGAGTGATCAGAATTTCAGTTTGTTCTCCTCCTATATTTAGATGTCACGTTAACCATTCCTGTATTAGTTTCCACTCCCAGGACGTAAGAAGTCTTACAGATCTATGTTCTTCTATAGTTAGATGTTTTGGAAATACCTCTATCCTGTGATTGCTCTATGTCAGTTGCTTTAGATTTCCATTATATAATTTCTTAGATGTTCATGAGCAGAAGTTTTTAGATTTATCTTCAAAGTGGTGTTAAACTGACGCAGGTCCAGTGGCCGAGGATATGTTCCATTGGCAGGCAACCATAATGGGACCTGCCGATAGCCCTTATGCAGGTGGCGTTTTTCTAGTTTCCATTCACTTCCCGCCAGATTACCCTTTTAAGCCTCCAAAGGTATGATCATGGGTGGTTTTTATTTGGGTGCGATGTCATCATGTTAAAGGCATTAGTTGGCATGCATTTGCCCTTGTTCAGTCCAAATAATGAAAAAACTTGAGCTGAGTATTCTGTAGTGTACATTGGCTGAGTCTTATCTGGTTAAATTAATGGTACTCTATCCCGAATATCTTCTGAAGTTATAGAAGTCCTACTTGATATTTCAAATAAGAAAAGAAGTAGAAAACCTTTGCTTCTTTTTATGCCCTTCCTCTGATGTAGGAAGCTTCCCTATCAAATACAGGTTGCATTTAGGACTAAGGTATTCCATCCAAACATCAATAGCAACGGAAGTATCTGTCTAGATATTCTTAAAGAGCAGTGGAGCCCAGCACTAACCATCTCGAAGGTTTGAATTTTTCTTAATATTTCTCTAATTACTTTTGTTCTTGTTTTACATCTTGAATGATTTATCCATGATTACGTGCATCTCTTTATATTTGAACTAGTAGACTTGGAACCTTGATGGTGTATGTCAAACGGTAACCTTAAACTAGCTAGTTTATTTGAGGGAAAATGATATGTGTGAAGGCGGAGTAGGATTCAAGTCCATATGACTTCTAAGTGGTGCAGTTATCATTTCATTTTAAGGTTGCATAGGCTCAAGGGGCGGCATGGTGTTAAACTTCCTCATCACACTAAATTGTTGGAATCTCTTTGGTTGTTGATTTCCTGTTATCTACAGCTTTACGAATTCTCTTTTAGATTGTGTCTTTTGGTTTCTTTGAGCACCTGTTTTGTATTCGTGCTTCGGAAATGTGGGTGCATTTAGAGTTCAGATGTATTGTATGTGGTCATTCCTTGAAAATCTGATGTCCTTCAGGACTGTTTCTTTAACCTTTTCCCCTTCGTAGTAGCTTCCGTTTTTGGTATTGTACATAATGAATCTGTGTTCCTTTGCGAATTAAGATGGTTTTGGTTTGAAAATTGTATGTTTATCTCTTGGTTGCTGAATGTTGAGTTGGAGTACTAGGTTTTAGCAGTGCCTCATGGTCTGAAACAGCATTCTGCTCTCTTTTCAGTTGAGTGAAATCTGGAATTATTCATTCATGCTTTCAACTTCTTTTGGTTCCAGGTTCTTCTGTCAATCTGTTCATTGTTGACTGACCCGAACCCAGATGATCCCCTAGTACCCGAGATTGCCCATATGTATAAGACTGACCGGGCCAAATACGAAGCCACTGCCCGGAGCTGGACACAGAAGTACGCAATGGGTTAAAACCCCCTGAATTCACCAGGGCGCAGTCGGGGTGCATGCCTGGGGAAACTTTGTAACCTTTTTAAGTCTTCTTCAATTGTGCTTGGTTGGAAGGAAAAAAAAATAAAAAAATTCATGGTTAAGACGCTTTAATTAAATTATCCTCAAAACAAGGTTGGCAAGGAACTTGATTTCTTAATGTTGTGAATATTGATTTGAAGACTATTGTTTTAGAGGAAAGCAGAAATTTGTAATGTAAAATGATAATTTTGGTGTTGCTCATCAGGTCAAAAGTGGCGTTTTTCAGTCTGTTGTTCATTTTCAATTTCCAGTGGCTTCTTACCTAACTGTACTATACGGATGATATATAAATCACACGTTAAAGTGCCGAAACTGGTTGACATTCTGGTATGGATCGTTGAAGAATCTTGGCACCCTAACGAGCCCATCCTTCTTCTCCACTGACAGATTTTCAGCAATACAAATCAAATTTTCGTGGTTTGAATTCTCTCATCGACGAAGGCATATGACTCATATAATGGAGCTTAGTGTATTTATTGCAAGATTCGATCAATTTCAGCAGTTGTATTCCAAAAGGAACTCCTCATATTTGAAATGTTTTGGGGGCTACTTGTTGGTGGCTAGACTGCTGTTAATATTAAAGGCACGAGTTATTAGTACCAATACTTTAAAAAAAATTATAAAAAAAAAAAGAGGCGAAGGGAGGAAAGCAGTACTATGAATACGCATGATTCTATTTCTACGATAAAAGTAGATGAAATATAATTTGAGAAAGTGAAGAACACTTTGGCGTTGCATGTTTCAAATCCAGACACGTAGAAACGTGGTTTCAACCTTACCCACGCTAAAAGCTGGTGGGATTGGGAATGATATTGATGTTCTGCCTAATCCAACCCCTCCCCAAAAACACTTAGTATGAAATATCCAAATGTTCATCACTCCAACGACCTCAATCACGTGATCTTCAGCAGGCAATCTTTGCTCGTCCCGAATGTTGCCCGATCATCTCTCGTTACGTGTTGTTTCAGTTGTGGTCTCGCTTTTATTGTTCAGTCCTTGTAAGATTAGTTGTGGAATAATGAAAACATTTAAAGGGAGTAGAAGAGAATGGCGGAGGCGACCGGGTTGGGCAGAGAGTACTTGATTATAATTAGCAGAGCATAATTATATGGTGTTATTACTTATTATGATGATGAAGAGTTATGTAGGTATAAGGCAGCCATTGTCCCTCCATGTGATTTGCAGGCCAATCCAAATCTAATTCCATCATTAACACAACCTTTTCTCTTCCTCTTAGTACTTATGTACCCTCATCATGCTCTGTTTTTCTTAATCATCATAACACCCTTTTTTTTTTTTTAAAAAAAAAAAGATGGTGCTACCCATAACCCACCCAAAACACGTGTTGATTGAACAACCGTTCAGCCTTACAAAATTTTAATTTTGTATGTTATTTTCGTCGTCTAAAATCATTACTATTACTCCAACTTATCTGTATTACGGTTTAACGTTTAGTCATTTTCTCAAAATATGAAATTCTCGGATGAAATTTTATCTCTGAATTATGCTTATAGTGAAAACTGCCTAGTTATCTTATTGGTGTAATGACATAGGAATATTGGGGAGTAGGTCAGCTCAGTTGGTGTTATATTTATAACACACTTAATGGTGTGGTTCGATTTTTATCATTTTTAGTAGCAGAGGCAGTGTGCAATGTGTCTGATGAAATAATAATCGCTTGGTTGACAAGCAAGATAAAAATATTTTATATGTAATTGCTCGTGTCATTTTTATGTCCATTTGCCGTCCCATTTGGCATTTGGCCATATCCTTCCCTTAATGGGGTCTCCATCCAATCCAATCTCCGTCGACCCCCTTTGCTTTGCTTATTTTCCAAGCTATATTACACACAAAAAACCAACTCTGTCTTACTTTTCAACTTCTCGAGTGGCCTTTTTGGTTCCTTTTCTTTAATCTTTTTCTTTAACTTAGAAAATTTCGAAGTGTGTAGATTTTTCACAATGATCATGTCTTATTCATAATTTCATCACATCTTGACTATCGAACTATCAACTACTGTATATATCGCACGTAGTTAATCAGTCGATATATATATATATATATATATATATATATATATATACACACACACACACAAACAGGATCTCCGGCTCTCCAATATTGCTGCTGGTCCACATTGTATGCGTGCTTAACAGTATCCCCAAACAGACTGGTCCAATTTAATGAAAATTTTTAGTACCCTCTTCTAATTAAGTTAAGGCCAGAATAATATTCCATCCATCACAACAAAATCAAACAATTATTTAAGATCAATTGAGCTATTTATGAATAGTTCAGTTCGAGACCCTCATTTCAAATTTCAAAATGACCCTTTTGCTTGTACTATAAAGAGAACATCATTTAGATCAATGACCTAATGAGATTGCATGAGAATCATTCAACGGTTGAACATGATCAACTGATTTGGTATAGCTTTTTGGGGTTAATTGAAATGGTTAATGACACAAGAACTATTGAGGCACATGTAGAAGTTTTAGTTAGTCAAACGCAATTAACCAGATTTGGTAATAGGGTATCCAATACATTTATGAAGTTTGTAAATTCTAACCTGCTTTGCTGTCAAATTTTTCTTCATTACTGTCGGAAGTAACCCAATAAAAAATAACAGAATTTGAGAAAGTTAAGGACTTAAGGGAGGACAGACTGAATCATGTCCCCTGTTTTTTTTTTGTTTTTTTTTCACATTTGCTCTGTAATTTGTATCTGGAACTGCAAACTTTGAAATTTCTTAGAAGCCGCGATGTCGTGGAAGCATATGTCCACAATTTCCTCCAATAGATGGGGCCATGGCATTTACTTCTTCCAGTTTCATGCCTTGGTGTTTTCACTGTAACCCAATTTTCGGGGTTTACGAAAGAATTAAGGTTAGCCAAACTTGGTCAACGACAGAAGTCTTGTTGTTTATTTGAACAAGCACTCATTTTACATTTTAACTCATTTTAACTCTTAAATACAAAATCCAGTGGAAAAGAAAACATCATCCAAACAACTTTCTATTTACATTTTAAATTCCAACTTGAAACACTTTTTGTTAGTGTGATGACCATTTTTGAAACAGAAGTAGTTCAGTAACGAAATCTAACAAAGAAAAATCTTAGAGTGACAAATTTGCCAGGTTTATGTTGTTTAGTGATTGTTTTTGAAAAAATTCTTTTTTAAAGTGATTATAATTGATAGTATTTAATTATTTAGTGATGATTCGTATTTAATATTTCAAAATGTAATTCAAAATATTTTTTTCAAAATCAACATCCAAACAACTTTTTGTTCAAAATACCATCCAAACAACATTTTCATTTCCTATTTAGTTTTCAACTTGAAACACTTTTCATTTTTAAGTAGCAAAATGAAATATAAAATGACGTCCAAACAAACGCTTGGTCGTGTCCGTGAATAAGTCTTTTAATACTTTCCCCTTATTCCATCATTACTAGTTTAACATAGTTTACCCAACAAATTAACCTTGGTTCGGGTGATAAACTATCAAGTACGTGGCATTTTGATTTTTTACTGTGATATTGGTTTAATAACGAGCAGTCGTGATTAAAAAATTCGGAAGCTATCACCTGATTAGTTGGGTTCGAATTGGTCGAAGTAATAGTTTCCTTTTGGATATCGAAAAAAACTTCTCTACGTTACAACACTTCTAAGATCTAATCCGCTTAAAATCTTATCTCTTTTATTAGTCATGTTTGATGCGTGAAACTTTTATTTTGGGACGGATAGAGTATTAATTTTAAGGAGATCATTGTGACATGGACTAATAATATCCAATTCCTTCTTCCATCATATTAAAATGTTCACGGGAAGTTTAAGGTAAGTAGCGTGGTCTCGACTCTAGAGAGAAAGAGTTTTGTGTGCGCTTCTGAGGCTCCACTCTCATGCCTCACAATTTCTGCTCAATTATAAAGGCTGGGAAAATGAGCACCACTAAATCCACCAGCAGCCTTCTTGGATATTTCCGAGTCAACAAAAAAAACTGAACACCCCAAAAATCCAGATTATAAAGAAAAGAATGTTTAAAACCAAAAAGGCAAAACCAAATCTAAAAGGATCAGATCTCAGATTTAATACTACTTTTTTTATAAAAAAAAAAAAAAAAAATTTGAAAAATAAGAAGGGAAAAAAATAAAGTGGAACGGCATTGACACGTCCACGAAGGACGCCAGCTGTAAGTGGAAATTCCAATTCCCACCTTCCGACAACAATTACCAAATGTATATTAGTCCACTATTAGTCCCAGTCCACTGTTCATTTCCCTCTGAATTCATTTAGACCCGTGTAGTATATATGTATGCTTTAGGCCAAAGTCCACTGCTCTTTCACTCTGTTTGATACTCTGTTTCTTTCCTTTTTAGTGTTACTACCTCTCTCTCTCTCTCTCTTGCCCTCCTCTGCTTCCTGCGGTTTTCCTTCAATCAATATATCATTCTGATTCAGAATCAGAGAAAAAATCACAATTCTGAACCACAAGAATTTCAAGAAAGAACAAAAAGAGGAGCTGAGAGGAGTGGAGGAAGAAAGAAGAAAGCAAAAAAAAAAAAAGAAAGTAAAGGCAGTCTCGATTCTTGAACCTTTAGGACAAGGGAAGACTACTTACTGTATTTAGTGTATATAATACCACTTACTAACTGGGTGGTTAGTAGTTTCCCGCCAAATGGTCCATTGCTTGGCGCGCTTTTCCTTAATAACAGCAAAGCAGAGTACAGACTACAGAGTCAAGAGCATATAACTCTTGTCAGTTTCCCCTCTTTTTAAGACTCCCCCTTCTTGAACTCTTTCTTGTTCCCAAAAAATCAATTCTCTCACCCAGAACCAGCTGTTACTTGATGCTTCCTTGATCAGTAATGGAATTATACAGGCGATTTCAATTTGTCGACCCTCAATCAGATTCTCAGCTGCCGGTTAAGTATTCAGAGCATGTTGTCATCACAAATAAGCCATTAGGCGATCTCAACTCCGGCGATTCCCATGCCCTTTTCCGGCACAGAGTAGTCAGAATCGCACTCACCGACCCAGATGCAACCGATTCTTCCGACGATGATGATGAAGAGGATGATCACCATCGAGTTAGACACCTACGGAGGGTAAAGAGACACGTGGAGGAGATCAACTTCGGGATTCTTCCGAAAACGCCGAAAACAGAGCAGCCAATCAGGAAGAGAAGTTTGACCCCTCCACCGGGAATTGACGTCACGCGACGGAAAAAGTTCAGGGGAGTCCGTCAACGACCATGGGGCCGATGGGCGGCGGAGATCCGTGACCCGAGCCGCAGGAAACGGGTCTGGCTGGGAACGTACGATACTCCAGAGGAAGCCGCCTCCGTCTACGACAGAGCCGCCCTGAAACTGAAAGGACGGGACGCCGTGACGAACTTCCCGGTAGTGGAGTTCGCAAACGCCGGTGAGTCGCAAAGCGAGAAAAGTCATTCTACAATGGATACTGCGACCGAGGAAGACGTCGCTTTATCGCCCACGTCAGTCCTCCGCTACGATGACGTCACAAGCCAAGCCGATACTGAGGTGTCAGTCGACGCCGCCGCCGACGCCAAGGAAGCCGTTTTGTCGCCGACGTCGGTTCTCCGTTCAGACGTGTCGACGCCATTTGATGGCTTCCCATTCCCCGAGGTTGACGGTCTCGGGTTCGGCATTGACTTTTCGTTGGACTTGCCGCTGTTGGAACCGACAGGAACCTATTACGCCGAGGAGTTCGGCGAGGTTGACTTTGATGATTTCCTCGTTGAGTTCAGATGACCAAAATTGCAAAATTAGAATTCGCGTGCTAATTTTGGAGGGTCCCAACCGTATAATATGAAAATAAATTGGTGTGTCCTATTGTGTAATTAGAAGTAGCTAGAGGGGGGTTATTTTCGGGTAAATGAAAAATGTGAATTGGTATTACTTTGGCGGGAATTTAGAGTGTTCATAGTACGAGAGAGAAAAAATTGCGTGGTAATGAATTATGATAATTGATAAGTGTGATTAATGATTAATCTAGCTTGCCTTTTTAAGGCGGCGATTTTGTGAGAGAGATATTTGTTTGTTAATAATAATTTTTATTTCCTCTTGGCTAGTGGCTACAGATTTTTGTGTTTGTTTTCTCATTTTAGCTTTGTTTAATTATGGATAATTTTGTCCCGTCCACTACAACTAGCTAGGACATGTGGATATAACATTACTCTCCGGTTTGATATGTGGATTTACTGCATTAATTACAACCTAGGATGTCGTATTATCAGCCTGCATTAGAATTAGAAAAATGATTTTTTTTCCTATTTTTTCCCCTCCATGTGTTGAACGGTTTGTTTTTCAATTTCGTTGAATAATGTTTGACAGGTTCCGGTCACTAGTAAATGTGCGGTGACGGTGATGCTTTCTTGGACGTCATGCCGGACGTTAGGAAGTTAATTAATGACGAGTTTTGTGTATACAATTTGAATTCTCATGGATTTTCAAGCCTTTCATTAGAACACAACTTGTAAATTGTAATGCAACAGGCCAACAATGTTGTATACAAAATGATACATAATGATATTTTTTTTTTCATATTAAGTACTATCTCTGTTTCAAAAAAATAGTACAAATCTCAAAAGTCATTTTGGATTATTTTCCTGAGATACGTACAAACTAAAGTCTAAAACAAAAATATACAATATTTTGAAAGTAAACTTAAATTGGCTTGTTTAATCATCGTCTAAAATTACGAATATAAATATGTCAAAAATTTCTTAACAAGAGTGACGGGTGGAATTAAAACATATCTATATTGAGAAATAATTATTCAGCTAACATTATCTCGTCAGAAGGAGTGGTTGGATCAAAATTGATAAGGATTAGGTCGTGTCCCTGATTATCATAATATAGAAAGAATATTTTTTCTTCCAAAATGTAATTTGTAATGTCTTAAATTTGATATCCTTGATTGTACTCACGGGACAAAAGAAGTTATGGAGTTATTATTTTGTTACAATAAGTTACTTCAATTTCCCGAACAAATTAAGAGTAAAAACTGCAACTTTTTCAAGTAAGTAGCAAAGCAATAATGTCAGAATGAAGCTTCCACTAAGCGCCATGGTGATTGATACCGGAAGTGGAGACTTGATCAGGATGACTATTGATTTGATGATAGTGCCAATGATTTTGTATTTTTGTTCGTTTTGGTATATAATAAGTTTAACATTTTGATTTGCTCTCCCCAGTCTATCCAGGTAGCTGCTTCCAAGGTGTGGGAAATAAGCACGTTTTTCTGAAAAAAGGATTCACAGGTCTTTGTCGTTAAGTAGAATTGGAAACTTCAGTGCGCATTCTACCTTTGTGTCTAAATTAGTAATTAGTGCGTACCATCACCCACAAGGAAATAATACTAATGCAAAACATTTGTTCAAACAAATTTCAACCAAAGAAAGACAGATTTCCAAGAGATCAATGTTGTTCTATGTGGTTTTTTAAAGCACTTCAATACTTCCAAACACCAGGGAGATCTCTAGGAATCAGCCAATTTGTATCACTATCCCATACTGATTTATCTATCATTGTTGTCACCAATCTGTATTTACCATTGATGACAGTAATTAATCTTCTTTATTGAAATTGTAAATGTTTTGATGGATGAAACAATTAACCAATTTAAAATTACTTTATGTTTGTTTGTGATCGAATTTAAATTCTCGATATATAAAATTAAAAGACGGAAGAGTCTCAACCGCTCTATCACGATTCGTGACGAGCTTCAAACTGAAAACAAAAACAACAAAAATGTATCAAACGGGAGTCTAATCGTTTACAAAGATTCAAATGCATCTAGATTTTTATGAAAAGTTGGCAATGGACTAAACAACCACCACCCTAAAAATCATAGAGGAGACCGCAAAACGTGTGGCTGGTGTTGATTTCAGCCTGTTCCTTCTTCTTGAGGACTACTGAATTAATAGAGACGGAGAAGGCAGCCTATCGATATGGAGGTAGGGAGCCATCGTCTCCTCCTCCGATCCTCCGTCAAAAAGGTCCCACAATCAATGGAACTACATAATTCAAAACCGGGCGATGCGGCAATCCTTTCTGCCAAAGTTAGCCGCCTTCCTGCCAATTGTGGCCAACAGTGATTGCTGATGTGATGCATGATGATGATTCCTCTCCTTTGTCGGATCATGGGCTCCATTCCTCCCTCCTCCTTTTTGTTAATGGAAATTTTCGGTTTTCATAATCAATATATTAAAGAAAAATGTTTTTTTCCTGGTGATATCTACCATTGACTATAGTGATTAATTCGTTAGCGGAATTGTAATCGCATCAATGAGTTTTTTGCATCGTTAGAAAATATTACATTACATATCACTCAATAATATCTTCAATCCTAGAAAAGTAATGGTATATAAAAAAAAAAAAAAGAAAGAAATTGATCGATAAATTAATTTTGTTTGTAGTACAATGAAGAACGGCTAGAGCTTCGTTAAAAAAAATAAAAAAAATTTAAATTAAGACATTTCTAAATCTAAACTTTAGGAGCTACGTATAATATAGCTAAGAGAGCAAAAACTTAGGAACAATGTTCATTCGATCCCATCAAACCTGTGTTTTCAAAATCGGATCGGCCCGGGTGGTCTAACCAGTTAGCTCGGGAACCGGGAGTCTCACCGGTTCAGTTTTCTTAAAAAACTAGATTCTGTATAACCCGGTCAAACTCGGTCAAATTTAGGCAAAATCGCGGTTTGACCGGAAACCGGTACCGGTTAAATCGTTTTTTATATATATTTCTTAAAAAATTAATTTTTAAATATTTTTTTAATATTATTTTAACCACTTTTCACTGGTTTCGAAGAACGAGCTAACCCGTTAACCCGATAAACCCACCAACTCAGTCATGCTAACGGTTCATCTTCCGATCCGATTTTGAAAACATAGCATCAAACTCTATTTTCTTGCACAGTCCCTTAAATTTGGGAAGATGCTGATAAACGAAATATAGAAGGTGGGAAATTCACTATCACCTTGAATGCATGCAAAAAAAAAAAAAAAAAAGTCAATGTGAGCATGTTACTCTGTAAAACAACTTTGATTTCTTTCCCTCTTGGCTCTTGGTCTTGGAGGATCTTTGTTTTCACTTTGTGCCATCATTTTCTCACAGTACGTACCTCTTTTGCCCTCTTTGGGTGTAGTGTATACCATAATTTTGAGACATGCTAGGCTGTTCCTTGACCAAGATTTGACGTACGCCGGTCACACGATGTAAATCCAAGTCAATTTTAAAGAATGGGGAAAAAAAAACAAAAGAACTTATTATATATAAGAACTTTTGAGTATTTCATTTACAATAAATATTTCAAACTTAATTTGACACGTTAATAAGGGCGTGATGATTGTGTTGTGTGAATATACAGCAACTAAAGTAGTCTGAATTCTCTCATACTTTTGACGGAATTTAACATTAATTCCAAAGTAGACCAAATGACGGTGCATGCATGCCCAACAAGATTGATTATATACTAGGATACGACTAGCTACCTGCTAAAAGTTGAGGGAAATAATTAATAGTCTGTGCAATGGCGGAAAGAAGGAAACCATTATCCGTGATCACCCAACGAGTTTTTTAATTTATCCTTTTACCCTTTATTATTATTGTTATTGAAAAGAACATCAGATTACGTTATATATAGCCCTAAAATTCCAAATAATATTATATTCAACTGTTTGTTTCAAAATTAATGTTTTATTTGTTTTACTTCTTCGAGACAAATGGATGGAATATTTCAAAAGGTTTGCCAAACTCTCATAACTAGCATGAGTTGGAAATTTTGGATTTTATTTCGTCAAGATGAGACTTCATTAATTAAGCTTTTAAATGGAAGCTTGAAACTTATTTTACAATCTTATACTATATGATTTGTGCTTATTTTTGAAAACCCTCCGTAATTACTCATGTCAACTGCTTTGGCCGAGTCATGGATAAAACCAAATCACAATAGTACGGAAACTTTATCAAATGATAAAACAAAACCATAGTCAAAGTTTGCTTTGTTTGGCAAAGAGAAAAATTAAAAAAAATATATTATTTGCTCTCTCAAAAATACGATTACATTTTCTATTTCCTTATTACCATCTCACCAAATATTTCCACCCTATTCTAGTCGACAGTACGTCACTACGTATTTCAGTATTTGTCTGCTCTTGTCTTCATTTGGCTTGAAAGAACTCCGAAAATCCCAAAAAACTAAAAAAACTATTGCTGTTGTTAAAGTACAGATCAGTATGAAAATAGTTATATATGTAGGCGGTATAGAACTGTTCATAATTTCATATGTTTTTTTTTAAAAAAAGAAAAAATCCGTATGCATGCTTGATCTTTATTGCCAGATGCACCCAAAAGGAGTCACCGGCGGCTGAGGTCGTTATCAGAAATAATTTGATAATTAAGGGTAACAGAAAAGCCACTGTGCTTAAGTAAAACGAATAGATTTGATAATTAAATCCCTATTTCGACTAATTAAGAAAAGATATATGTTCTAATTAATTCGGACTGATCGATTACTGTAGTAATAAATGAAAAATGAATGATGATTTCATACCTTTTTATTTTTTATTTTTATTTATTCTTGATTTTAGATCATAAAAAAATGTGCTTTGATTCATATAGTCTATATAATATCCCTGGCATGCAACTGATGCGAATGCTGCAGCATAATGCATATATATATGTATGTAATGTTTATCTCTTTTCTTTTTTTGAGTATGAGGTGATTTGACTTTGGTGGCCCTGGTAGTTAGGGTTTGGTAACCAAACAAAAAAGCCAAACTTAAGCATCAACCCGAAAATGACGTTAAAAAAAGTTGCACTTATTACGCCTTAAACATCATTAAAATTTTTAATCGAATCAAATAGAGGTTAATTTGAATGTAGTAACACTCGATTATCATAAAGTTGCTTTCAGGATAGAATTTCATCAAGCAAGGAAGTCAAACTACTTAAAGCCGCCTTTCACTGCATGGGCAACAGGGGCAAGAAAACAAAACAAAGAAAAGTTTAAAGTAAAAAAATGTCAAGTTGACCAGTGAATGGAAGTCTTCTTAACCATCTTTCAAGATATAATTAATTAATTATGTGATCATCAATAGGGACCTCGATTCCTAAATGATGGTAGAGTGGATGAACAGAGGGTGAATTATTAATGATATGCCTTTATGAAATTGCAGATTAGCATGCCTTAATGAAGAAGGTTATATGATCCGCGGTCGAAAATCATGACTTTATTAGATTTTTTTATTCTCTTTATTGCGCCAATAAATAAATATACTACTACCCTATAAGATACACCTGAACAGAGACTATAATTACTGTTGAAATACTTTTTAGAAAATAGGATATGAGAAAACATGATTTCGAAGCTCATTCACAGAACACATTCCAAGCACCAAACACGTGGAAGCCCCTCTATATATGCATACATATTCAAGTACTCCATCTTTCCCGAAATTCTTGTCTAATTTGAATTTTTATTTATAATTCAATTTGTACTAAAAATAAAAAATCTAAACTTGACAATGATTTCGGGACAAAGGGAGTATAACAACTTCTTTCGAGGGCCAAAGAAGCCAAGGTTGTGACTACAAACAAACAGAATTTGTTTTTAGAAGAATTCTGAAAATTCAAATGAAATTCTAAACAAGTATTCCAGTAAACTGAAACTTGAGGAACAAAACCTACCAACAGAGTTCAAATAACGTGGTTTTGAATCCGTTCACAAAATTTGAATAGCATAATTTGATAAACAAATCTCCGGTCCTAATAACTACTTAATTATCACAATTTGTTCTAACCGAGATAACTCCAAATTAATGACGATGTTCTGCAACACATGTAAGAAAATTCATGACTACTCAAAAAGACGGAGCAATACACACGGGCGGGCGATCAAGGCTAAGGACCTCATCAATGTCATGGAAACGTTCAACACTCCATCTTCAAGATTATAAATTCCCATATCTTCTTTTTCACCGCTTTGGATTATTCGTTCAGATATAATTTTGGTGTAACACTCGCGTGTAAAATATATGCAATTGCCCATGATTATATTTGAAACATCGTTTATCTTTTGTCTCCGGGAGGGATAATCTCATACAAATCTTTCTTTTCGAAAGACAGTAAACTTCGATTTCATCGTCGTCTCGTTTGTCGTTTGACAACATAAGCAGTGGAACTTGTGGTGTTGAAGGAGCACGGAATTTTGGGGCGGCTGATCGCCAGGAAGTACAGACCCCCTTGAAAGCCATGAAATCTTGCAGCGACGATATTCACATCGCTATCTCCGACAGTAAATCGGGTAAAAGCCCCGACCAATCAATCATTTGTTCCATGTATTTGGTCCAAGTCTATAACCTAGCCAATTAACTGCCTAGAATGTGAAACATTTATTTATATATATTGGCAACAATAAAATCGAATATCAATTGGTTTTTGAATTTAATATTGTTCCAGTTTATTATTGATAATAATTATGTTTGAAACAAACTTTTTGTCCTAATCAGAAGCTTAAAGGGCATTGAACCGGATGTACTAGAATATGCAGGATAGTACTAGATCTAATGTACAAGAGACTCATGATCGAGCCAAACTTGCAATGTACTCATCTGTTTTACCGTCATAAATATAATATACGCCATCTTTCAAAAAATTAAAAAAAAATTAAAAAATTAAAAAATAAAAATCAGAAGCCTAAAAAAAGTCGGTTTATTAGGAAGATTCGATCGCTTCTTCCTTCAGGGGACGCTAACACGGATGAACTTTCATTTGCTTGTGGCGTCGTTCTTTTTCCCTCACAAATTGCAAAAAGAGATTGAAGCCGCTATTACTTATGTCAATTGTTCTGGCCAAATTCAAACCTTCTTCAAAGGGGAACTTTTTTTTTTCTTTGAAAGTTCAAAGGGAAACTTGTTTTCTATATAATCAAATTAACTGTACTTATTAAAATTATTTGTCCGCTAGACCGGTATACTTCTTTTGTCTTCATCTAAGAGAAATAGATCCCGCTGTTTTTTTATTGGACAAAACGCACTTTTGGTTCTTGAACTATTCGGGATCACAACTTTTGGTCATTATTAATTTTTTACAAATAAAATTAGTCATCACCTTTTCGTTTATTCAACAGTTTTAGTCAGTTTAACGGTCAACTATTTTCTCTGTTAAATTTTTTTATTAATTTTTACTGAATTGGGACCTACAATATATTTTCAAACAACAAAATCAGTCCCCAAATATCGATTTTTTCAATAATTTTAGTCATTTTAACAAAATTTTCAAAAATCTAATGGTCCAATTCAATTTTCCTTTCAGTCTTTATTTTTTATTGATTACTTAATCGATTGTGGGTCCCACAAGTCCTTCATCAAAATGTTGTTATAAAAAAAACAAATTAAACGAATAATAAAAATATTTCTGACCAATTTCCTAAATCCCAAATATTCTGGTCCACGAAAAATAAATTCCAAAAAAAAAACAGACGACGAAAACGATCAATAATGAGGCTCCTTTTCTTGACTTCTTTGCCGGCGGGGAGGTGATAGTGAGATGTTCGGGAGCAGTATATTGGAATTTAGGAAGTTGGTCAGAAATACTTTCATTATTTTTTTAATTTATTTTTTTTAAAAAAATATGATCAAAGACTTGTGGGACCCATAATCTATTAAGTAATCAATAAAAAATAAAGACTTAAATTAAAATTGAATTGGACCATTAAATTTTTAAGAATTCTGTTGAAGTGACTAAAATTCTTGAAAAAGAAAAGATATTTGGGAACTAATTTTGTTGTTACGTAAAAAATTAATAAAAAAATCAAAAAAATTTAACGAAAAAAAAAGAGTTGATCGTAAGTTGACCGTTAAATTGACAAAAACTGTTGAATAAACGAAAAGGTAGTGACTAATTCTGTCAGTAAAAAATTAATAGTGACCAAAAGTTATGACCCCCATAGTTCATGGACCAAAAGTGTGTTTTGTCCTTTTTTATTTATACTAATAATTGCAGATTGCAACCCAAAGAGTTTAACGGCGGCTGAGGTCGCAATCCAAATAATTGAGAGTCGATTAAGGTTAAGAGGAATGCCGCCGTGGATAATAGGAAAGAATTTGTGGCCGTATTGGATTCGAATTTTATGTAAGGAGTAAATGAACAATTATTGGAGCAATAAATCGGCATCATAACTCCTACAAAATTATTGTATTCACGTGCAATGTCTTTTTTTTTTTTCCTCTCTAAAATTAATAGTGTTCAAAACAAAATATTTTCCCATGCATGTCATATGAGTCAACAAGATGTGAATTATTTCATCCTTTTTCACTCTTAATTAATTTATGATCAAAAAAAATGCGATGTTTTTTTTTGGGAAAAAAATGCGATGTTGATTCACCATTCAGATATCCATGTCTTTTTTTTTTCTTTTTTTTTCTTGAGTATTACTTTGGTGGCATTGTTAGTTATGGTTCGGAAGAAAGCCAAATCCAATAATTAAAAATCCAGAAAGATACTCCCTCCATTCCAAAATAAGTGTCGTTTTAGCAAAATGGAGAAATTCTAAAATAAGTATCGTTCTCACATTTCAATGCACTTTTTGTCAAAAGTTTCCAAAATTACTCTCAAAAGAGTTGATACTATTGGTGAATAATTTTATAATAGGGTTGGTTGAGGATATTTAAGTAATTTTATTACTCTATTTAAGAGTTTCTTAAACTATGTGCAAAGTGTAGAACGACACTTATTTTGGAATGGAGGGAGTATTAAAAAGTGAGAATTCTTACTCCTTCTATTTCAATAATTTTATAATTTTGAGATGGAGAGAATCCAAATTTGTTACTCGATCGTGATAATCAATGAAATCCGACAAGTACATGACAAAATACATGGACAGAATTTCCATTAAGCCAACAGGCAACAAGTCACTGTACCTAAGCCGCCTTTAACTACAAACGCCAAAACAAATAAAAGAAAGCTTATAAAATGTCAAGTCGACCAATAAAATAAGTCCCTTTAATTTAATCTAATTAAATAATTTACTGCATGCCCATTAATGGGACCCTCGATTCCTAAATTATTGTAGAGGTAAAGGGGATGAATAAAAGAATAGATTAATACCTAAATGGAATTGCTGATTAGCGTGCACCCAATAAGAGATTTAGTATTCAAATAAAGAAGATCAACTTTAATTGTATTAATTTTTTAAAGCAATCGTGCCTCCTCCCATGATAATAATAATGTAATTAGTTTAGTGTTGCTTAGATGCTAATGAGTGCTATGGACCTATAATGTGAGGACATTAGGGGGAACTGCAATCGATTTGAATGCCAAAGTAATCATATTGGAACCGAAATAAATTAAAAAATTGTGTTGAAGGACTATAAGGATGAATTATTGAATTAACATTAACCAAGATGGTTTAAGCACCGATTAATTCTGGGAAGCCCGTGATTTCTTTAACTAAATTTTCCTCATTTGATGTTGAAATACAAAGTACTATCCGGCCGGTGGCCGCTAACTAATGAAAGTATTAATATGATTAATGATATTGACAAAAATAATTTAATGGTTACTCCATAAGTATTCACGCAGATGAAAATGTTAAGAGTTAAACGAATAGGTTATTAATAGGTTCAGTAAGAAAATTAGCTATTTATTTTAGTTTCAAAGTGGTGTTACGAAAATCAGGGTTTTAAAATATCATCAATGTCACCTTTATTAAGTTTGCCTTGTGAAACTAAAACAATTAGTATATTTGTCACATTATAGTGGTGGTGATTTTGATCTGAATATGATCAGTGGGTTCATGGAAAAGGCCAAAAGGGAGACATCCATATTGGATGAATTTAATTATCGATCCTAAGCTCAGTTACATGTGAGATCGTAAGAAAACCAGTTAACATAAGATTTTTTTCTTTTCTTTCTTTTTTTACAATATGTACATTTTGGAGTGATTAATAAGTTTTATCTATCATGAAATCATTTCCTTTTCTTCTTTTTTTTTGGTTGTATATGAAAACGATGATAACCTTTAAATCATTAACTAAACTTCGTTCGACAAAACAACAAAATTTGTTGTTAGGGCAAAAGAATCCCACATCGGTGTTGTGAAAGATTTGTCACCTGTTTATAAGTGTCAAAGGCCAACCCACTCATTGTCAATTGGTTTTAAGATGGGAGCCCAAGGTGATTTTGATATGGTATCAGAACCCACGGTCTGTGGACCTGTGATAACTATGGACCTGCATGTGTGGGCTCGGATCCGTGTGCCTTGAACTTGCGTCAATCGCTTCCGTGCACATGGGTGGGCTTGTCTTCAATTTAAGTCCGCGATGTTATTCCGCGGCCCGTGATGTTATTTCACGGCTTATTTCCTGATCCTGGTGATTTAGCCCAAGTCCGTTGGGCTTGAGGGAGAGTGTTGAAGTATTTATTCCACATTGGTGTCTGGAATCACTTTGTATCAGTCTATAAGCACCATGGGTTACTCCCCTCATTGCCAATTAGTTTTGAGATGGGAGCCCAAGGTGACTTTGACATTTGTCTGAAGTTTGATTTGATTCTGTCGGTAGCCAAATGAAATTTATAGTGCTTGTTTGGACGTCAACTTACATTTCATTTTGCCACTTAAAAGTGTAAAGTGTTTCAAATTGAAAATTAAATGCGAAATAAAAATGTTGTTTGGATGTTGGTTCTGAAAAAAAGTATTTTAAACTACATTTTGAAATATCAAGTACAAGTCATCACTATACAATTAAATACTGTCAATTATAGTCACTGCAAAAAAGAACTTTTCTAAAAATAATCACTCAACAACGGAATCCTGCCAAAATTTGTCACTGAACTATTTGTAGTTCTAAAATGGTCATTACAGTAACAAAAAGTGTTTCAAATTGGAATTTAAAATATAAATCAAAAAGTTGTTTGAATGATGTTTTTTTTTCTTTTGGGTTTTATGTTTAAGAGGTAAAATGAGTGAAAATGTAAAATGGAAGGTTGTCCAAACAAGGCCACCTTTTGCTTTGTTGGATCCATTGCTCCACTCTTTACTTGCCTTTTAGCTTCGATCAATAAACTAATTAATTAAACTGAAATACAAACACATGTTACTTATATCACACATAAATAAATGGGGAGAGAAAATGAGAAATAACATCGAAGGTGAAAATATATCAAAGCAAATAATGTCCATTAATTTAACAGATGCAAGGAATTGAGCTGACGCAAATTTTTAAATATTGTCCACAAAAAAAAAACCCCATAATATCGAAAGCTATAAACTAATTTGATCGGATCCCCACCCATATATTGGTATTAGAATTGAAACCTCACAGCTACGTCGGTTTCTCAACTACACACATTCATGAACATTCACTACAATGCATCAACATTAAAAAACAGTAGATTTTGACAGATTTTGGTCGTTAGATATTTTTTTTGTTTATATATTCTATTTGGTCAATGGTCTTCCAACAACATGTGATTTTATTTATTTATGGAAGTAGTACTATTGAAGACGACTTGATTTCGTTTCTTTCTTTAAAAGCTTTTATAAAGAAAAAAAAAAATTGTTGATTTTATTGGATAAGTACGAAATGGAGAGGGTGCTTTCTTTCGCTATCATTATATCATTTAAATTTATTTTTTAGTGCCATTTTTTTTTGTTTTTAACCCTATTGACTCCTAAGAGCCAAATTGGTCTCCTTTTGCCTGTATGTGAAGAATATCTATGGAATCAATGTTGTCTGATTCATGTCTTTGAGGTAGGAACTCGCTTGAGAAAGGATCTTTCGAGTGGCTTTTGAGTTGTGCAGGCCGAAAAAATAAATATAAAAAAAGCATTAAAATACTAATATTACTAACAAATGCATGAGAATAATTTCTGATCCCTTAGGTTTTATTTATTTTTTTTCCCAAATCAATTTCGTTAAGAGTTGAGTTAAAATAAATTTGAGAAACACACCTTAACACAAGTACGAGAAATATTTACTGCTCTGTGAGAAAGATAACAAGTCCTGTTGAAAAATACACAAAACCCTCTCATTCCCTTTAAAAAACCGAGGTTTATATGATGATAATTTTGACGACAAATTATCTGCGAAAGACTCATGTACAGATTTGCCATAAAAATTATCAGTAAAAAGCTTTCGTTTTTTTTTTCTTTTTTTTTTGTTGGGTAATTAAACTTTACAAGTTACAACATTTTAGATATCACTAGCGTATAGATTACCCTCTTTTACATTTATTAATTCAGATATCTTGTTTTACAGGATTTTTAACATTTCCGGCATATAATGTTCTCTGATCCAAAATAAGTCTTATTTATTTTAGTAAAAAAATGTAACACGCGGTTCTTATTTGTACAGATGGTACTATGGAGAACATATATATATATATATATATATATAATGCAAAGTTATGTATTTTAAAATGACTGAAACACGACAACGAGGTACAACCTACGACCAATAGGTCACGGGTTCGAGTCAAGCTGGGTAAGTGGAGAACATTTAAAAAAAAATTACTGAAACACATTTTTCCAAAAATATGTGATATCTAAAATGTTGTAACTAAAAATATGTGAAACACACATTTTTTCATGGTTTATCCTAGAATAATATAATAATAATTGTCCCATCCCATTATATTTTTTTATATTTTTGATATACCTTTTTTATATTTTCAATATAAAAAACGCCTAAAAATACACACTAAAAAACTGAAACAAATATACCTCAGGCATATTGCAAACTAAATGGAAAAAAAAAAAACACACGATCAAAACACTCATGGAAGAGATTACCTTACGAAAGAGGACAGATTAATGGGTAGTGATTTGACACACGATCTTAGAGTTGATTTATTCTCCACAAATACACAGTTCACCAGAGGCCCAACTAAATATAAAGCCCAAATAATCACTTATTTTGTCTTCCAGCTAGTATTGACCCATTAAGCTAGAACCTATTTTAATTCGCCCATTTTGGCCCATTCGATTTATCCTAACTATCGGTTTTGGGCCTCAGCTATAAATAATAATCACAAACTTTCATCCTGGTCGGTCAGAAAGACATTATCACATCAGCCGCAAATTACAGAGAAACACCAATCGAAGACAACAACGCAGGGAAGGAGCTTCTCCATCTGATTTTCAGGTAATTCTTCCGCCCCAGGAATGCGATTCCCGTTCTATTGTTCTGTGTGGATTTAGGGATTTATGGGTGTTTTCCTTTTGTCCGTTTCCCCTTTTCGTATTTTCTTCCATTCTTTTAATTAGGGTTTCGATTTGCGTTACCGATTGATGCTCGTATGTGTGTGTCTGTGTGTGTGTGTGTTTTTTCCTTCAGTTTTTGAGGATTGAAAATGGATGTTTTACTCCCTGTTTCTTTAAAGACATGCGTTTGGGTTTGAAATTTCCTTTTTGTTTTTTGTGCATGGCTGAGAGGTTTTTTTTTTTTTTTAAATGATGTTTTAATACGCGTTAATAGTATTTGATTCATTTTAAATCTTGTTTGGTTCAGTTTATCATTGAAGAGCAATATGGCTGAAGAAGAGGTTAAGGACGGGATGCAGGAGGAGGTGAAAGAGGAGGCTGTTGGTGTAAGTTTCTTGTGTAATATTATTACAACTGGTGAATTAATTAAGATTGCCTTTGTCTCTTTGGTGTTGATGCTCTTGGTATATTTATGGATTTTCAGATCGCTCCTTTTGATCCTACCAAAAAGAAGAAAAAGAAGAAAGTAACCATTCAGGATCCAGCTGATGATTCTGTCAACGATTTGGCAGAAAAGACAGAGAGCCTATCAGGTATGCAGTTTCAAGTTATTTGGCTTATTTACTGAATGAGGCAAATGTCCACATTTTTGCCGGATTGATATTTATTTGGTTTTCTTATTGAACAGTTTCTGATGGTATCGAGCCTTCTTTTGCTGGTTTGAAAAAGAAGAAGAAGAAGCCGGTTAGTTCTGTACTGTATGTGTATAATATCTTCGAGCAACTGTTGTCTAGTTTCTGATGAGTCTCTCTTGATGTGATGCAGGTACATGCAGACCTCCTGACTGATGACAAGGAGAATTTGGGAGATGAGTTGGATGGTATACTATTGTCTTTGAAACTTTTTAGTTCTGGAAGGTTTATAACTTGGTCATGTCCTCAAACTTACTATTGGATGTGATAAACTGTAGAACAAACTGGGGATGATGAGGAAGGCACAGGTACCATCTTGCAACAAAATCCTTGGGATGGAACTGACCGTGATTATGAGTATGAGGAGGTAAATTTACCGGAATTTAGCTTTAGATTGGAGTTTAAGGAAAACTAATTCATCCTTATATTTGACCACTGGTTGGTTGCGTTTCATTTCATGTAATCCTACAGCTTCTAGGACGAGTGTTCAACATTCTGCGTGAGAACAATCCTGAGCTGGCTGGAGATAGGCGCAGGACAGTCATGAGGCCTCCTCAAGTTCTTCGTGAAGGAACTAAGAAAACTGTCTTTGTCAATTTCATGGACCTCTGTAAAACGTATGTTCTATTTTCTAGTTGATATTGCATGTGGTCCAATATGAATTCTTATTTGGTACAATTTCTGTGCAGCAGTCTTCTTTTTCTTGCCCCTTGAGTACATTCAAATTGAGATATATGTATAAGTTGCTTCAGTGTTTGGTATTGCATGTGGTCCAATATGAATTCTTATTTGGTACAATTTCTGTGCAGCAGTCTTCTTTTTCTTGCCCCTTTGAGTACATTCAAATTGAGATATATGTATAAGTTGCTTCAATGTGATTGCTTGTGGTCATATATTGTTTGCATATATCAGGTCTTTGCCTTCCTACTCATTTCATCATGATAGGTGTCATCGGGTGATTTATTATGGTTGCATTTCTATGATATCTGTCTCGAAACCGTTATACCTTATGTCTATGTTAGACTTGTGATATACAAGTCTGGTTTAGCTTCTATTTCCTCTTTAAGAGTTGTGGTGTGTTGAATAATTTTGTTGATTTCTCTTTGTTTGGTTTGAAGGGTTTTCCAACATGGGACATGTTTGTGACATTTGCTAAGTTTTTCCACATTTATTGACATCTTATAGGATGCATAGGCAGCCAGAGCATGTTATGGCTTTTCTGTTGGCTGAATTGGGAACAAGTGGGTCCCTTGATGGTCAACAGCGGCTAGTGGTTAAAGGAAGATTCGCCCCAAAAAACTTTGAGGGTATTTTGCGTCGATACGTCAGTAAGTACTAAGCTGAAATTGGCTTATTCTAATGCTTTACAAAAAACATAACCAGCATTTGCTTGGTGATTTCCTGAAAGAAGTTGTTATTTGTAACTATCATTCATTGCTTTTGTGGAACCTATAAAAAGTGATTGGTTTGTTTATTAGTAGCTTGGTCCGGGAACTTCTTCTTGATGATATTGTTTGTATGCAGATGAATATGTCATCTGTAATGGCTGCAAAAGCCCTGATACAATCCTTTCAAAGGAGAACCGGCTTTTCTTCCTTCGGTGTGAGAAGGTATACTTTCTTATTACCTTTTGTTTCAAGTGGTGTTTTCCTCCCAGTTCTGGATTTTGTAAATATTTTTTCTACCTTTTTAGTTCGAAGTTAGGTTTTCATCATGGACTGAATATGTTACATGTGAGGTCCTAATCTGTTTGAGGCCTGTGATGATTCATCTATTTGCCTACATTGTCTGATAGTATTTCTTGAAGATTATCTTTTTCTCTGAGGCCTCATTGTCTAACTCTAACCTTTGTTTCGCTCCTTTTTATCTTTTCTTTTTGTTATAACTTTTTCATTTTTTTTTTTTTTGGTTTTGTCTCCATGGTCGTTTACTGTTATCTATTTATCATATTATTGCTGGTTTACCATTTCTTGCAAAGCACTGCTCTTGCTGAGAAGGCCGATGATGTATTTCAAATTTTTTGCCTACATTGGCTGAGTTTTTGTTTAAATTAGATGAAAATCATTCTCTGAGGCCTTCTAACAAATGTGTATCTCTTTCAAATACTGATTCCATTATTCAAGTTTCAACTGCACAAGAGCTTTGCCATATAACGACTAAACCCTGATCCCTAAATATTGAGTCCATTATTCGCCCCCTTTTTTTATTCTTTTTGTTGTAATTTCTCATTATTTTGGGTTTTGTTTCCATGGTCATCTACAGTTATCTATTTATCATATTGCTGGTTCACCATTTCTTGCAAAGCACTGCTCTTGCTGAGAAGGCCAATGATGTGTTTTGAAGTATTTGCCTACATTGTCTGAGTTTTTGTTTAAATTAGATGAAAATCATTCTCTGAGGCCTTCTAACTAATGTGTATCTCTTTCAAATGTTTACTTCATTATTCAAGTTTAAACTGCACAAGAGCTTTGCCATATAAAACTAGCCTTGCATTCAATTGACAAACGTTACCTGTGGCATCTAGCTTTGAAGTTTGTAAAAGCATTTATTGTTGGTATTTGGGCGGGATATTTTTTTGTAGTAGGGTTTGTGCTATGCTTTGCTTTGATTTTTGCAATTCTAGTATTTTGCTGTGTTTCAACTTTGAATGCTTTTAGCTCCTTGAAAGGAGAAACCAATAGAGATGCCGTGCCTCCTTTCATTTGGCCCTCCTTGTTAACTTGAACTCAAGACTTTTGGGTTTCGCCTTCTTTAGTTCTTAATCTGTTGCAATATACATTTTTTCATGGGGGTACTGATATGTTTTCTTTGCTGTAGTGCGGGTCTGGAAGGTCAGTGGCACAAATCAAGGCAGGTTACCTTGCCGTTGTTGCTCGCAGGAAAGCTGGTACATGAGCTGTTTTTTTGCTGAAATAAAATGGTGGAATGGGTGGGGCTCATGCTTGTCTAGTGACACCTTTTGGTTGGGTAGATAATGTATTGAAATGCGTAATGACATTGTACTGAGAGTTTTCATGTTGATATCTCTGTACTGGGTTAGCATCTGTTGCCAGTCACTGCCTACCAGGTTATGAATTGTGGATGACATCTTTACTTAACTGTATGAAATTTTGTTTGCAATTTGGATTTCATTCGATTGAGTCAGCTCTTTAAAAGATTTAGATCAAATTTTGTTTCTGGATGTTAAATCCATTGGATGAAAGTTTTCATTTTCAACTTTTGTTTTTTTGGTTGTTTAAAATGTAAATATGTGGATGGAGGCAAGAAAATTCACTCGATTGCTTGAAAGTCCCCGATATGCAATATGGGCTTATGACTAGTTTGATCAATACTCTACACTTTCAATGAACATTGTTCTTCCTTCAATATTGTTCCTTGTAATACTAAAGGTGTAAATTATTTTATGCAAGAATCATGCGTAAAACAAGCCCGACAATTTAACTAATTTGGCTTATTCAAGGTTGCTAACATGATGAAACAATCGAAGAGGAGAGCAACCATCAAAATTTCTGCCATGTGTGTGTTAAGCTCTTAGTTCTTTAACTTCGGGTTAGGGTGTCTGCTATGGATTCCATTTTGCCATCCATCAACAAGAGAATACTACTATTTACTTTAATTGGGATTTCTTGTAACAACAATTCTGCTTTTCAGTGTGATTGAAAATTCCATAGTCTATTAGCTAAAGTAATGGAGCTACCCGAGACAAACAACAGACAGAATGTAGTAAAAACCATCTAGTCCACCAAAAGTGAGGCAGAAGACCACTACTGCATCACTCCTTCAACTTTTTATCATAAGAGAGCTCTCGCTATTCTCCCACATCTGCGCTCAAATTCTGTTGAAAAGGAAGAGCCGCTGGTCTTTCCACTCCATCCCACGTTTTCTGAAATCCCTTTTTAGCCATTCTACTACATCATCATCATAATTGAGACCACCCCCACATCACTTCCAACATGGAAAACTTGAATACAAGAAAGAAGAATGCATCAGTAGGGGGCGGGGGGAAGATGGATCCTACTTCCTACCCTAATAGTCCACAATTAGATTAGTATAGGACAAAATGAATTATTAGAATTAAACAGACGGAGTATATAAACAACCATAATGGGCCAATCTTCAAATATAAAAGCAATGTGTAAGAATGAAAGGTAATAACCATTTTTACAGAGTTACAACTTCAAAGAAATGATGCACTAAAACCACAATTTTCCCACACGAATTAAATAAGTAGAACGGTGAAATCGTTCTTAGATTGCAGCTAAACCGTTTGTAGCAGCAAATTACAAATTCAATACCTTGTTTGGCAGATGATTGAGCAAAATATTGGCGCGAATCTTTGGTCCCGCCAGAAAAAAAAGCAGCCACAAGCCGGTGAGAATTGAGTAAAAATAACGTTTTCTGGGAAATGCATCAGATGGGTTCATCCTAAAATTATCAGCGGCTAACATAATAATCCCTTCATTGTGCCCAATTGCCCATCACTGCGGTTCACTTTTTCTATTCAGGGTAAGCACAAAAAAGAATACGAGTTTTAATAATAATTGTGTAAAAAGGACGAAGAAAAAAAAAAAAACGTAATCGCCCCTTGGAGGGTAATGAAGATCTCCAAGCAGCGGAAAGGGAAAGGTTTAGTCTTCGGATCCATTGTTCGCTCCAACCTTCTTCAATCCGACAATAAAAAGAAGAGTTTGATTTGAGAGTTGAGACAGTTCCGGAGAAAGAAAAAAAGAACTGACGAATGACTTGTTATAATCAGATTCATGATAGTAATGTAATTATTTAGAATTAAATTTTACCTTTGACAACTTTATCATTCAGTTATGAAATTCGACAAGATATTTATAAGACAATTTTGATTTTGTAAACTTTTTCTTCAGTTTAGAAAGAAATTTGATCTCGTCGTCTTTATGGTCCAATTTGGAAAGTCGACGCCAAAGTTGACGCAAATGTTTTCTAAGAAAATTTTCTTTCGCCGACTTTATCATCAAGTTAAATAAAGTCGACAACAAAGTAAACGCGAATGTTTTCAGAAGAATTTTGTTCCGTCGGTTTTATCGTCGAGTTAAAGAAGTTTACCAAACAATTGATGCAAATGTTTTTCATCAACTTTTACTTTCGCCAACTTTATCATCGAGTTATAAAAACCTAAATATGAACATGAATGTTTCTAAGAGAATTTTGTTTCATCGACTTTATCTCGATTTATGAAAGTTTACTTAACGGTCAACACGTATGTGTTTAAGAGAAATTTTCTTTCATCGATTTTGTCAATCGAGTTAGGAAATCATGGAAAATTTGAGATGAATGTTTAGAACAGAAATTTGTTTTTTCCAGTGTTACCATCGAGTTCTATAAGTCCGCACAATTGTTTACATGACTTGACGTGTTGTTGGGTATAAACATATCAACACTCAAGTTTACCACAAACACTTTCATCTGTTGGGATATGAAAGTATACATGAGTTTATTATAACATTTGTATAACGTGGATGTACCCGGGGTGGACATCAGAAAGAAACCCCACTAGTTTTGAGCTCTATATTTTTCATTTAATCTTACAATATTAATGTGATGTTCGACTAGCAAATAAAGAATATTGTCAATCTCTTATCTACTTGTTTTGGCGTAATAAAAATAACCTTTTCACATTTAACATTGTTAACCCTTTTAGTCCAAACTCAAATTGTTTCTTGAATGGAAAAAAAAAACTTATCAAATTGATGGAATCATACAGTCCATGTTATTTCTTTACGTAAACATTTCTAAAATTAATAGTGTTACATTTTGTAAATTTTTATTAATTTTAGATTTTTTAAGGAAGAATTTTCAAATTTCCAAAGATTAAGAAGTTAGAATTCGATTTTGATTATATAAATTAATTTCAAATTTCAACTTACGTAATAATATATTAAATTTAAGAAAGAAAAAAAAAAACAAACATGTTATACATTCACATTTTCAAAAAGTTTTCGGGTAATTTCTTCTCCTCGTTAGATAAACCTTAAAAAACTCAACTAGTTTATACTTTAGACTTCTTTCATTTATTAAAAAAAATGAATAAATTTAAACATGAATAGACCGTCACTGTAGCTAACAACAAAGCTATCATAGTTACAACAGCTGGAGATATTTTTTGAGATAAAAATATTTAAATAAAGCGCATTTGTTTTGCATCATGCTGCCAAATGGAGCGAAGGTGACCGAATCAAAATCTCAAAGTCAAAACTGGGATTTTGATCGCGTGTTTATACTAGTAATTCTGAAGTATTAATTGAATTGGTTGATCTAGCTAGGATGGTTTTTTTCTTTTTATTTTTTATTTTTTACAACAGCTAAGATAATTTGATGTTGCAAAACCGAGTGACGAACTACCCGTATGTTTAAAATATGGGGGTTTTTTTTTGTCTTATAATTAATACTCCCTCCGCCCCATAATTATTGTCCAGTTTGAGTTTTTATTTTTAGTACAATAATTACGTACTAAAAATGAAAACTCAAACTGAACAATAATTATGGATACTAAAAATGAAAACTCAAATTGGACAATAATTATAGGACGGAGGGAGTATAATCTATTTCATTGAACGCAAAGATGTATTACTTCTATCATTATAACAATTTGTAATTTATAATGTGAATTATTATTATTTTTTGGGATTGATAAAATATTATAAAACGATTTTTTTTACACAGTGTAAGTAGCTAATGACCATCTTAATTTTTAGTTGGCCAAGAAAAACGGCGTTATTTTAAAAGAAAAAAAAATATGGTTGGATCAGTAGTGTCAAGTTAATAAAAAATTTGCCAGGTGTTGAGGTCAATAAATGAGCAAACCGAGTTGCTTGAGGAAATTAATCAACAAATTGTGAAAGAAAATAGAGTTGATTTGACTTCACAATATTAGAGGAAAAAAAAAAGAAAAGAAAGAAAAACAACATACATACAACCAGCAGAAGCTGCAGAACCAAGGCAAAAGGCACCTGGTTGTATGTTTGCGCGTATATGTGTAACGATCAGGAAATAATCACTCCCTCAACTCATATAAATACTCCACTTTGTTATAAAAAAAATACTATTTCTGTTCTAGAAAAATAATATATATTGAGTTTTAAATTTTGTATTAAAAAATTTAAAATTGATAACTCAACGTAAACTACTATTTTTTAAATAAAAATAATATAAAAATAAACTATTAAAACGAGACGGAATAGGGCAATGATCTTGCCAAAACAACTTTTGGCATCCAAAACAAAAATAACTTTATTTTCCAAAGTTGCCCTTGAGAGGTCAAACTCTATCTTCCTCTCTTCTGTAACTCTGGAATTCTATGTTATCTCACAACTCAACACTTCCGTAGTACATGCTGTTCTATTTGCTTCTCCAGGCATAATTACATATAGAAGAACCTAATTTCCGTAATCAAAATTTTGTACAACTAAAACAGTTCATTTACCCCTGTTTGTCAGTTGTCAGATTAGAAAAACAAATCTCCTTGTATTACAAAAAAAAAAAAAAACAAAAAGATGATTCCACAAGGAAAAAAGTTCTCACAGAAAGAGCCCATAGATTTTGCAAAAAAACTAATCACATTACATGTGAAAATTAATGAAATTTCTCCATCATATATATCACAATTCAACCCCAAAGCAAAGGAACCACTCTCTGAGAGTCTTGTTGGAATCAACAAAGTCCCAGATGATATAGCTTGCGCTATGAACACAAGATTGATAATTTCTACTCAAATATCAATATCACAGGCACACAAAATACTAGATCAAAGAGTTAAAAAAAAAAAAAAAGACAATGAGGAATTATATTATATGTAAGAATAGTATCCCCACCCTCAGAAAGATATCATAGCCCTTGCCCGGTAAAATTTTGTCTAAAGCTATAATTCAGAAATATTGTTGATTTCTTATCATATATAGATTCGTCATATTGAAACAAACGGCTTAATTAGCCAACTAAATCTTTATTCTCGGTCAAGTTAATACGAGATAGCAAGAACGTTAGTGTTATGCATTTTAAAAATAATAAAAATTCGGCCAAAAGAGTAGGTTAAGAAAACAAGAAATGTTTTGGGAAATAGAAAAAAGCGGGCAAAAGGGATAAGAGAAGAGAAGATGCGTTTGATCATATAAGGGCAAGAAATGTCATTTTTGTTTTGAATACTAAAAAGTGTTTTGGCAAAATCACTAGCCGACGGAATAATAACCTGCTACAAATGTGTTACAAATGATGAAATTCTTCAAAGAACTTATCAACACCATAGTTAGAAGCTGTGGTTCATGCATGTCATACTGTGATCGAAGTAGCCCAAACTGGAGGATAACGTAAAAATACATTTGTTTTAATAGGTAAAAAAGAATTATTGGTTTCTCTAGGGTCTACATAATTGAAGGGAAGAAACAAATAGGAATTAAATAAGAGATGCTTCAATGCTACCATACTTGTTCACATGGCTAAATCTTTGAAAATCAATAAAGAGTCAAATAATACTACTAACCAAACCAAGTCAGAAGGCCTTAAAGTTTCTTCTCATAAAAAGCAGTAAATTTATTACTACTATTTGCATTATTAATCGTCCGAAAATGCCATTTTTCCAGTTTCGTTTCTCCCTTTTTCTCCTCCTCTTCATCAAGATTGTACCTTTTTGCAGTTAGATAAGGAACTTCCCCTCGACGGAAGGCTTTTATTTGCCTATCCCTTTTTTTCTTTTCTTTTTTTTCTAGAGAAATTTGGGACAATTTAGGACTACCCGTATTTTGCAAAGTTTATGTGGCAATATTGACCATTTCTTTTAACCAAAACCTTTTTTTTTTTATCGGTGTTTCTTTTGATCAGTGGAAGTGTAATGACCCAGGAAGTAAATAAATTTGGCCAAACAACAATAATGTTAAAGGAAGATAGGTATAGTTCATTTTATTTTTCACATGACTCGAATACTACAGAACAACACAATGAGATCAATGCCACATTATTTATACATCTAAAATTTTAAAACATTTATTATGATGATGATAAATAAAATTTTTTTAAATACTACTCCCTCTGTCCCAAAATTATTGTGCAGTTTGAGATTTCACTTTTAGTACAAATTGAATTAAAAATGAAAACTCAAACTGGACAATAATTATGGGACAGAGGGAGTATGTACTATGTAGTACCAGTACTTATGATCACGAATTCACCAAATTCTTTCCAACATATTGAGTAAAATACGAACAACAGTATCATGAGTTTCATTCAATAACCACACCAATCGTTCAATCAAATCCATGCTGATTTTAAATTGACAAATTCAGAGAGTAAATCGTCTTCAAAATCATCTTCAATAGTACTATCGTTCAATAATACTAGTACTCTAGTAGTATCGTCAAAGGTCAACATATCTCTCTCGCTATTTTCTCAATAATAAAAAAAATTTAGAAAAATTCAACCAAATCCTTTTTATCGTGACTATGAATTAAACCAAAAAACAAATTAAAAAAAGATACCATCACGATGATGAAATTAACGCCCCGAAGAAATAAGACAAGAAAATTCAGTGTGAGAAAATGTGAGATAAAAAAAAAAAAGACAAAAAAAGTCCGTCTTTTCCCACTGTCCACTTCCTTAATGTGCTCCCCATAGCCATATATATATAAAGCTCCATCACCTCTTTGTCTCTTTCATCTCTCTTTTCACACTCTTCTCGCCGGAGGAGTTTTAGAACAACTGTAAAAATTTTGGGCCTCCTTTTTTTTTTTTTTTTTCAAATCATTAGATTTTCTTGTCTTTATTCATCTTTCTTATCCAGCTTCTTCTTCTTCTTCTTGGAAGATTCAATCAGGAAATACAGATATAAAAGTGAGTATTCTATACTACTGCTACATCATGTTACTCTGTTTTCTTTCTTTTATATTTCATGTCGGTACTACTTTTTCTTCTTCACGGTTCAATCGAATTTTTTTTCTTAGTCATTGATATCCCTTTTCTGTTCTTCATTATTGGTTTCCAGCTCCAAAGAATTGCCGGATACTGGGTCGATTTCAACTTTCTTGGTGTTCAATTCTATAAAGATTGTTCTTGCAAGATTGAAAGTTGGAAATCCCACTATTGCATCACCGCCTTCTATCTGATCTGAGGTAAGAACGAATAACCCAATTCTCAATTCCTTTTCACGAGGAGCGCTTTCACTTTCAAAATTTCAAACTTCGAAAGGAATCGCCATGGACATCATTGTTATATACTTGTTTAATAATTGGGTGGCGCTTTTCAACTTTTCATTCTGGAAGATTATTAAAAATTATGGGTCAAAAAGAAAAAAAAAGCCGGGTCCTTTTTCCCAATTTCTAAAATCAACATTTGTTCTGGTCTGGGTCAAGACTCATCGATTCTGATTAACTTTTAGTGACTGCTTTCTTTGTTCATTCAATTTCCGGTAGCAGTTTTCAGCCAGTTGCTTGTGGTCCTCCTAGAAGTAGAAGTGTCAATTTCCCGGAAGTTCCAGTTTCAGATTTGATACCATTTAATTTTTGTCCTCTCAGCTTCTTTAGGGTAAAAATAATTAAAATTTTTTTCCCTGCAATTATTCATGAATCATATACTACAACGATACAATGAATGATGATGATGCCCCGAAGAACACGACCGCGTGGGTATAGCTGGAGGTGGTGTTTTTGTCTAGTTGTTCATACGGCATCACAATCTCCGGATATTTATTTCTTCCTCATTTTGTGGATTTTAAAATGTCTTTCACAAAGTGAATTTCTTTCCCACGCGCGATTCTCACGCGTGCTTGCCACGTCTCACCTATATTGAGCTTACTGTATTGCTCTCAGCTGCCACGTGTCTGTTGGACAATAGTGACACCTAGTCATCATGGTGGGCCTACATGGATTAATTTAATTCAACTTAAATTAGTCAAACTGGCGCTCCCCATTTCTTCAATTAATATTGCAAAAGGCCTTTTTGATCGGCCCAAGGAAACTTCCTCTTTGTACTGTTTGCATCCAACTGGCCATTTGGGGCTATTGGGCCGGCAAATGCCAATTTTCCGTGATTTGCCGCCCACCTGTTTTTCACCTAAATTAGCAACATTGCACTTGTTTTTCTTTTTGGTCAGAGGTTGCTGATGCATGCTAAAGTTTTTGGATAAATAATTATTATATATTCGTAAAGTTTCTTTATTCTTAAGTTTTTGACGCTAATGTTAGGACTCTTTGTAGTTTGTTTTGGCATTTGGATGTTCATTTCGTTTCCATGTCTACCTTGTTCAGCATTGGATTCTGTAAAGATAAATGTATTTTGATCATTTTCTTTTTCTTAGTACTTGTTGCTCTAATAAGGCTTCATCTTCGTAGCAGGCGAATTACTGCGGGACTAAGCTGCTTCATCAAGTTCTGCTAAACCAGCATCATGGCTACTCCCTCGGTAAGAAATTCATTCATCCCGACCTCCACAACTTATAACTTGTACTTCTTATGTACTGTTTTCTGTTCTTTGATTCTATATTATTGATAACATCATTGCTATCTTCTTTTAGAATATGATCCTGATGAAAACAGAAAATGAAAAATGAAAGGATCCTGTATGTGGTGCTTGTTCTGTTTAATAACTGCGCTTTTTCTAATCAACTTCGTCCATGGTACCAAGAATTTGCTACTATAATGTACCTAGCTAAAACTGGCAACTGTGTTCTACTGTGCTTCCAAGAAAACTTGTTTGTGCCAGCTTCCTTGAATTTATAGTGGGAGCTTTGTAACAAAGAGAGAATGGAAGATGAGTTGATTTCATCCTTTGGTTTCAGGTTAAGCAGAGCAAGATGTTGAAGAGGGCTACATCCAAAAAGACATATTCCTGGTGGTGGGACAGCCATGTTAGTCCTAAAAATTCGAAGTGGCTGCAAGAAAATCTTGAAGGTACAAGACTAGATGCACATTTGTATATGTTTGTTTGATGTTGGGTTTTTGTGCAGCTCTTATATTGTTTATTTAAACCTAACATGAAAATTGACAATATTGCATGGATATGTTGAGTTGCATGGTAACTTGAAGCTTGTTTTTCTTTTTCCCTGTTGCAAAGTAATTTTGTGCACAAATTTGGGATTAATCATGAATAACTTTGTTAAGTCGTCAAGGGAGAATTGATGTGTAGATGATTACACTAGAAATTAGCTTTCCCAAAAGATGTGGAAATTTCCTTCAGAATAGGAAGGGTTGCATTTTTCTTCAAATGAGAACCACTATCTTGTAATTTAGACTAAGAAATTTCATGCATTTTATTTACTTGTGACTGGATCCAATGTAGCCATGTCATCCTTCCAAAAAGGAGGTGTGGAATCTGGATCCTTCTGAGATTTTCTATGGTACCATACTTTTAGTTTTAAGGAAATCTTGGCCGGCAAGTGGCCATCTACAAAATGTCTTTTTCCCCTAATATTAATGTTAATAGTTCACCAGATCAAAAGATGTTTTGACTGATTATATTTAGAATAATATAAGTCAACCCTTTAAAAGAGGTAGACATTGGTGGTGGGTGGTGGTCCTCCACTCATAGGTGCTTGCGCAGGAGGACAGGCTGCACGCACACCAAAACTTCCTGATTTCAACTTTAAATCAATATGATCATGCCTAATTGTGAGCCAACTTTCCAAAATGTCTTTCCAAAAAATGACGAAAAGATCTTTGATATCAGAGATGGACCAAAATGTCAAACGGATGTTGAAACTCATCGAAGAGGATGCAGATTCATTCGCAAAGAGAGCTGAAATGTATTACCAGAAGAGACCAGAGCTGATCAGACTTGTTGAGGAGTTCTACCGAATGTACAGGTCTCTGGCAGAGCGGTATGATAATGTTACCGGAGAACTGAGAAGAAGTATTCCTTCGGATCTTCAGTCACAGGGCTCCGGCATCTCTGATGTAAGTTCTGAACCACCTTCTTCTATGCCCTCCCCTGATCAAAGGCCAAGTCGGCGTAAGTCAGGTCCTCGTGCTGCTGGCTTTGAATTCTTTCTTGGGGCTGGCAAGACTGGCACAGACGCTTCCAATAAAGATGGTGATGAAACATCAACCTTGGACTCTGAATCAGAATCAGATGATTCTTCTGTTAATAATTATGCGGCTACCCAGAGCAGTGATGATGACCAAGGCTTGAGACGGAGGATAATTGAATTGGAGGTTGAACTTCGTGATGTCAAAGAAAAACTTCAAATGGCACGGGAAGAGATTTCTGAAGACTCGGAGGGAGGACCCAAAAGTGAAAATTCTGAAAACCTCTTGGCTAAAATTGCTGGCTATGAAGAAGAGTTGAAAATTTCCCGGGAGAAAATTAGACTATCTGAAGAACAGATAAGCTCTTTGAAAGATGAACTCGAAAAGTACAAGATAATGGATTCCTCCAGCGGCGTGCATGGTGAGGTTGACATAGTGCAAGAGGGAACAAGCATGGTAGAAACAGGTCCTGAAGTGGAGAAACAGGTTACAGACATGCAGGACTCGGATGAGGGTTTAGGTGCAGTTGTGGATTCAGAATCAGAGCACAAAATTAATGCTCTAGAGGAAGAAGTAAAACTTACAAAAGAGAAGCTTCTTGATTCTGAGAAGGAAGTTGCACGCTTAACCCTGGAACTTCAGAGTAATGGATCATCAATACAATCTTTACAGGCTCAGTTGGGATCAGCTCAGAAGGATATTTCAGCGTGGAAAATTAAAATTGAGAAAGAGAAAAGGGAGGTTTTGAAGTTGCAGGACAGAATAGTGAGGTATAAATCTAATTTAGCAGACCGTGATCAAGAAATCAGGGGATTAAGAGAAACAGTTTCCAATGCCAACAAGAGCTTATCCGAGGAGAACACTCAGCTTCAGGCTGAAATTACTCGGTTGATGAAGGAGAAAACATATTTGGAGGATAATCTCAAAGAGATGGACCTGCGCTGTCAGTCTTTGGAAGAGGATATCAGGCGTGTCAAAGTTGGAAAAGCGGAGATGGAAACTACACTTGGGGCCGAGATCGAGCAACTGAAGGCTGAAATCTCTGAAAAGAGTGACCACATTGAAGAATTGAGCAAAAACTTGGATGCACTGAAGGCAGAAAAGGATGCACTGGACGCGAAAATAGCCGGGCATGTAGCAGAAATCAATTCTAAAGACATCCATATTGATGAGATGAACAAGCACCTGCACCAATTACACATGGAACACATGGAGTTGATTTCCCGGGCTGAAGGAGCATATAAACAAACGGAAGAGTTGGGATCAAAAATCAAGGAGCTAGAGCTACAAGTAGATAGGCAGCAAGAACTGATCCTGGAAGGAGCAGAAGAGAAAAGAGAGGCAATAAGACAATTATGCTTCTCACTTGAACATTATAGGAACGGTTATCACCGGCTAAGGGAAGCTGTCATTGGACACAAGCGACATCCAGTGATGGCAACATAGATTAACAGGCCTCTTTGGTGTTGGCTTGTCTTTCTGCCGGCAAAAATCAGGGTTTGATTTGCCTTTTTTTTTTTTGTTTTATCTTGTCATGTGGGTGTTTTTTGTATACTCCTGCTTGTTCCTGGTTTTTGTGTGTCTTCCCTGTAGTAAAAGTCCAATGGATAGATAAGTAGTAGAATGTCATATCAACTGAAATCTTTGATATGATTTCTTTGGGTATTCCCTCCTGGATTTGGGAGAGTTCAAATCAAGCTTGGCATTTCTTTACCTTGATCTTGATGTGGAATATCTTCGACAGATGAGTCTTTTTCTTTGGACGGCTGTTATCTTTCCGTCTATGTTTTTTCCAACTTCTTAAACTTATTCTTACATCCAAGCCCCAAAAATCTATGATATAGACGAACTATACAAAGATGAGTTACCATGTGCTGATGCCGGGACAGAGGAATGAAAGAATTGACCCAAATTGCTTCTTTTCTGGCCATTCTTCTCATAAGCAGTATAGAGGTAATCAGTTGCCAAGTGTTTGTGTATGGTTGAGCTTAACAAAATGTCACCAGTTGATATGTTGATATGGGTTATCCCATGATCAACAGCACAAGGACTACAGTATAGTTACAGAGCTCGTCAAATTTTGTTAATAGTAATGAATGAGCTGACCACAGGAATATATTCACTCGTTGAATTCGTGATGAAAACGCTCAACATAATTACAATAAGTTCATTATTCATCAATTAAATCAGGTTATCATATTGCTGTTAATTTACGTGATTTTCATGAACCACAGTAACAAAGCCAAGCACAACTGCATCTAAATGTGGAAGCAAAGGCCTGGAAAAGACTTTGGAATTCGGAAGTTTCACCTAACTACCTCCATCATATTTTCCAAAATATGGTATTGCATCTGTATGAGATCCTGTTAGACACTGGAGAAAGCGCCGGTTCATAAAGACCTGAAGCTTCCATTAGCTTTTTTTTTTTATTATATATATATACCTGCTTCTGGAGACTTTTGAGTGTCCACTGAGAGTGGAGAAGATAAAAGACTCCTGAGAGTTGGGGTTCATGAATTGATTAACGGGTCTTGTTTTCATCATCATTCATGACCAAATTCACTGGGCAAAATGAGAAGAAATACTATACTGAAAGAAGGGAGAATCTCAGAGCCTTCATTTAGTGTGGCTTGGCAGGGCATCATTTTTCTTTTTCTTTCTTTTTTTTTTTTTGGTTGTAGAGTTGTAGATAATAATACTACTAATAAATAAGAGAAGCAGTCGTTCAGCCGCAGCAGAAACTTCTTGATCATATCTGATCCCTTTTTTTTGGTAGGATTTCGCTTTTTGTTTGCTGGGTCGAATTCTTGATTAGACTTGTCATCTAGCAAATCAGCTCATGCATATCCAGAAAACGTTATCTTCTCACTCGATTCGCATCTGCTTGTCGTTTTTTCTGGAGGGAGCACCCGTTAGAAAAAAATTTTGTTCAGTCTGCCGACTTTGGTACTTTGCCGCTTGTGTTTATTTGTGAACACTGTGTTTGGCTGGAAACTTAGAAAGATGGGCTTTTGTAATAAATGTGGACATTGTATGTGTTGTAATATCTGGACCAGGAACACAAGCACGGGGAAAAAGTTTCTGCTGCGAAAGCATCAAAGTGGCTGGCTGACTTCATGCTTCATAATCCTGACAGTGATGACAGTTTGTCACTAGAAATACTAATCGCTGGGTGGGACAATGAATCGGTATATCTTACAATGCTCTCTCTCTGGCCGAGAGTGGCATGACGAGCAGCGCTGCGCCCTAGATGAGTAGCCGTCTGGAGCATTGAAGAGTGATGCGTTGGTCTTATGCTTCCCTTTGTGAACCAGAGGGATTTATTGATTGTCTGTTGTGTCTTCCTGGCTGGTCTTATAACTTTGGTTACAGTTTCTCTAGACAATTTGTTGATCTTTGTGGTTTGGTTATGGCATCAAGTACTCTTGCAGTAAACTATGAGTCAAATTTGAGATCCGTGTAGAATGCAGCAGAATTATGAAAATTGGACAAGGCTCGCAACAACTTAATGAAAGGTGAAATTAAGGTCTATAGTTCGTAAAACTCTGCTCAGACTTGAAATTGAAGTTCAATGGTACGTAAAACTGTTGTTGTTGTCCAAAATCTCTGGTGAATACACTTTTATTATGAAAGCGACAGCAGAAAAGAAAACTTTTCTTTTAAACCTTTTGCAATTAAGCCTTGTGCAAGTATTGTGGAAGCAGTTGAACCATCCCCGGCAAGCTCATTTATCTTTGTCTGCTTTCCACACTAATTATACTTCACATTTTCATAGGGTCTTTCAATTGGATCTGTAAAGTGAGAGCCAGTAATATAAGCAGATACAGACACAAAAAAGGGAAAACAGGACAATCAGATAAGCATTTATGCAAGAATGCATCCTTAATTTACCATAAGAACGAGCAAAATGTGCATTTCTTCAAGTCTAAAGAGAATGATGATTGACTACCATACCTCTTTAAGAACAGTGCTTATTCTGTAACACAACATTCCTCCCCATTGGCCTCAAGAGTCACTCCAACCAACAACACCACCAACACCAGGTGTACACCTGTATTATTTTCCTCTATTATTTCTCACTTTAATCAAACAGTAGCGGAAGTTCACTCTATCTTTTGGGTAATTTGTTGGTATTTCTTAAAAGATATTCTGGCAATTATAAAATTTTTTTCATCTGAAGGGCGGGGAGGGAGCGGGAACATGACAGAGCCATCGTCATGGCTAGGGCTGGACAAACAACTCATTATCAGTTCCAGAGACATTACGTCCCAAAACTTCCGAAGGCAACACTTTTTATTTAATAATACTAAAAGATAGCTTATGCAGATTGTACAAAACATTTTGATGAGTGCTTTTGAAGGAATATTTCTTTTTGGTCTTTTCATGTATTGTTCATACGTGCTTCATTTGGGTAGTTGGTGATGCAGTAAAATTATTTTTGTTAGTAAAGTTTGGAGACGGAAAGTGCGTTCTTAGCTTTCCTGCTTTTTACAAGTTTAACATTGGATCCGTGTAAGCAGTTTCTCCAAGGTAGGAAGCAACAAGATTTGATCGACTCTTACAAAGAAAACAATATTGACCTTCCAAATTCTAAGGATTATTAACACCGTATGACTCTAACTCCTAGAGTATTTATGATTCAAATTGAACAAGAATGAATAACAATAACTTACTTCTACCTCAATATGAATAACCACATAGATTGTATAACCCGGCCTCCTACAAACTACCTAAGTTTTGATTTTCGTCTTAGAAGAAAAGGGAGGTTACGCCAATATTTCATCGTAGAAGGAGTTCAAATTCTAAGCCGTATTTTTAGTTACGGTATCTTTTTGCTGTAAAGAAGGAAATATCAATCCTAATATCAAACTAGTACATTACGTGAGTGCGAAATTTCCAACACTGTCACGTGTTAATCAAGGTTTGACGTTACAATAAACATACATAACAAAAGCTGTTTTTTACACTATGAAATGAAATGGCAGAGAAATAAACAACTCTCAAGGTCTCAAGTCTGAAAAACAAAATCTCAAACAAATCCAAACTGCAAAGGCTGTCACCTTAAAGAGCCAGCCCGGTAAAGGCCCAGTTAAATAAAAGCCCAAACGTAATAAACACTCCTCGGCAGGGGAAAAGCAAAACGTAAAAATTCAAAAAGGAATTCACAAAACCCCTCTCTTTTTCAGCACATTGTTTCTCCATTCAGCCCTCTCATCCAAATATCATCGCAGAAAATAGAAGGAAAAGCAAAAGAAAGAAAAAACTATCCGGAAACCATGTCGTATGTTCCTCCTCACCTGAGAAATTCAACCACAATTGCCGCCGCCGCCGCCGCCGGCAGCACCGCCACTGTCGCCACTCTCGACGCCACTATCTTCCACTCTCACTCCAAGCTCAACTCCTCCACTGCAAACAACCACCACACCAACAATCATAATAATAATAATCACGGCGGTCATCATTCTCGCCGCAGCAGCGCCACCAATTTCACCACTCCTGACATTGTTTTCCCTTCCTGGAAGCCGTCCGAACGCGTTCTTCGTTTTACAACCGACCAGGTACAATCCAATGCGGTCTAAGTTTTTCCTCAATTTTTTTTTTTTGCCTTTCTACAATTCACTTGGAAAATGCGAATTTCGCTAAGCTTGAAATTCCTCGCTCATTGTTTAGTGCGTGAATTTTTGTTAAGTTGATTCAAAAAGACTACGGATTCTATTTAGCTTTCTCCTGTATTGCGAAACTCTTTCTTTTTTCCCCATTTTCTATCTCTTATGTGAATTACAGTCGTTTATGATGTTCGAACTGATTTATTCAATAATTGACATGTATGAGTTTATGTCCAACAGATAGAGGAGGTTCGCTTAAGGCTTAATGTCGAAGTCATAGTAGGTCCTGATTCACCTCCTGCACCAGCGCCTATTGAGTCGTTTACAGACATGGTAACTTGGTGGAGGACTATTGACTGGTTTAAGAATAGTATTGAATGATCTGTTTTTGATATCTTATAATAAGTTTTTATAACTCTTATTTGCAGGGCTTGCATTCGAGCATTATGAAGGATATTACGTTTCATGGATATACGATGCCCACTTCAATCCAGGCGCAAGCAATGCCAGTTGCCCTCAGTGGGAGGGATCTTTTAGGTTGTGCTGAAACTGGTAGTGGAAAAACTGCTGCCTTCGCCGTTCCTATGATACAGGTGTTTTTTTTTTCTTTGAACTTTTTGGGTTGATTGTTCTTATACCATATTCTTTTGGTATAGACTGTAGGTTCATCCACGTGAATGTGTATGTAATGTTCTTTTGCTTCCTCTTGTTTGCAGCATTGCTTGGCTCAGCCACCTGTTAGACGAGGTGATGGACCGCTTGCATTGGTGTTGGCTCCTACGAGAGAGCTTGCCCAACAGATAGAGAAGGAGGTAGGCATCTCTGTATTTATGGATTCAGACTTGGATTAATGAAAAAAGATTTCCAAAATCAAAATATATTTGAACTTTGTTTTGCTATTTAAACTCTGGTTGTTCTAGTGTTTAACTTGGCTGATCATGTTTCATGCTGTTGTTGATAACTTCATATGGCTGGAGTAAGTTTTGTCTGTAATTGGCATAATATATCTATCGACAATATGTTGTTTTTTAAGTTTAATGTTGAAACACGAGTAATTATTCTTCCATTTAGATGTGGAGACATATCTGCAAATGTTTAGGTTATTGTGTATTGTTTTAGTAACGCCTCTGCTATTGTTTTACTCTGTGTAAATTTAGTGTTTTCTAAAAATGATTTGTTTTTTCCCTTGTCTTTTGTACGTTGTTTAGTGAGTGAAGCTTATATAATCTGGCATAATTTTCTGGTTGATATGATGCATGCACAAGTTCATGCGTAAACTCTGCTTTTTGAACATTTGTGTTGTAATACATTTTGTGCCTCTTTGAAACATTTTTCAGGTGAAGGCTTTCAGTAAATCATTGGAATCTTTTAGAACTGCTATTGTGGTTGGTGGGACTAACATTTCTGATCAGGTAATGGATGCGGAATTATTCATTTTCCTTCCATAATACCCTTCTTTTTAGCTTGAGAATCATCTGGGATGTGTTTGCGAGCTTTTTTGATTATGTTGTTGCAAACACTAAAATCTTTTTGGAGTTGTTTTTGACCAATTATGTTATACTTGGTGTTGGCGATATTTCAACAGAAGTCTGAACTGCGAATGGGAGTGGATATTGTGGTTGCAACTCCTGGAAGGTTTATTGATCATTTGCGACAGGAAAATACGTCACTCTCTAGGATCTCTTTTGTCGTTCTTGATGAGGCTGATAGGATGCTTGATATGGGATTTGAACCACAGATAAGAGAGGTGATTTAAGTTTAATGTAGTGTTGCAATTTCAGCATATTCAAATTTTTAATGTTTCTTAGCTTTGTTGTGCATGCTTGAGTTCTTGGTATCCGGTTACATATGCATGTAACTTCAAGAAAGATATCATCTGTACTATATAGTATATACTATACATCATATTTTGGGAAAGGATACCTTTAGACAATGATTCTATTTTCGTGTAACATTATGTAATTATTTGACTGTTGAGGAACCTCTGGAATTGCCAGCTGTTTCTTTGCTTTCTTTAAGTTATATGTCGTGTCCATTTGCTAATGAATTATACCATGATTGTTCTTGCCTCATTTTCTGAGTCATTCTTGGCCTTAAAAAGATTTGTTAATGCAAGTGCACTATACAGCAACTGCCAAAATGAGGAAGTAAAGAATTAGGAAAGAACTTGCTTAAAAGGACTTAGCAATTTTCATTGTTTTAGTAGAAGCATGTTTTATGAATCAATGATGCATAATTTTAAATGGATGTCGTGCTGACATTAATGAGCAGGAAATCGAATTTATGTATGCAACTATGCGAGTGAGCACTTACAAGTTATTTTCTGATACAGGTGATGCAGAATCTTCCTGAAAAACATCAGACATTGTTATTTAGTGCAACCATGCCTGTAGAGATTGAAAAACTGGCGCAGGTGAGTATTGATCACACTTCATTTTTCGTCTAATTAGTACCTTTGAAGAATGGCATATATCTTATCTGATTATAGCTCGTTTCTTGTTTGACTTGAATGATAAAGTGTACCTGGGATAACGTTGATAAGTTGATGCTAAACGAGGTTAATGTTGCACAATTGTTTACTTCCATGAAAAAATTTTCTGTGTGCATTGTATCGCATCTGTGGTTTTTCAACTTTGGTAGTTGTAACATGAGATTTAGCAAAAATTCTGAAATAGTTATCATTTAGCAGACTTTTTTTCTTCTTTTTTTTTTTTGTGTGGGATTTTGATTGGAATGCCTCTATATGTTTAATTGAACTTTTATAGAATTCTATCCACTTGTAGTAGCAAAATGGGCGTCTACAGCTCTGCAATTGTCGAAGTTTAGTTTAACAGCTCTTTTTGGTAGTATGCCTTACAATTTTGACATATTCAGTTTTTTCTTTTAAGAAAATAAAATTGTTTGTAGATAAAATGGAAGTATTTTGTCCAAATTGTTAATCTTACAATAAAATGAAATTGTTTTTAGTAGTTTGGAGAATTGTGAGCAGATTGTTGATTTCTCCAATCAGTTGTGACCAGCGTAACGTTTATCCATCACATTAATTATTTAGTGGCATAACACTGATGTTTTGTTTTTCTTAAGGCAATCATTACAGTTCTGCTAATTATGAATAATGACTTTATTTAGTTTCTTCTTTCTTTTTCCATTCATTCATAGGAGTATTTGAGGGATCCAGTGCAAGTAAAGGTAGGGAAAGTTAGCAGCCCGACAGCAAATGTAATGCAAGTTTTGGAGAAGGTGCCTGAAAATGAAAAGGTGTGTTATTCTCTGGTTCTTTTTGTTTCTGTTATGTCCCTTGTTTCATTTTGAAAGAATTGAGAGAGAACTTTTGAGTACTTCAATCTCCAGCTAGAGATCAAGTTGCTTTATCACATCGAAGTACAGCATAGGCAAAATTTCTATTTTGAACACTTGGCTGAAAGAAATCCATTAAATAGCAACTTCTCCATGGGCTTTAAAACATAATTTTGGGACTTTAATATGCACCTGCTGTGCTGTAACATTTTCATTGAGTATTTAACTACACCCAGGAGTATAATCCGTCATGCAGCGTTTGTAGTCCTTATTTCATGTTCAGCAATCATTACGGTTCTTTTACCATTCTCATTTTTGCTTTGCCTCTAATTGTGATTGTCTTTTAATGTGTTACAGATAGATCGGCTTCTTGGGATGCTTGTTGAGGAAGCTGCAGGGGCTGAAAATTTTGGCCACCCATTTCCTTTAACTATTGTTTTTGTGGAACGGAAGGTAGAACTGGTTCAACCTATTTTGATCTATGTCATTTCTCTTCCTTTTTGTGTTTCATATAAAGTAAAGTAAATACCAATGTGGAATACATGACATTCTCTTAGGTGTTAAACAGGGTCATCTTGTCAGTGATATATTCTCAGAGTGCCTGATTCACATACAACATTAATTGCTTTGGCTGTGATGTTCTGATGTTTGCTTAGGAAATGTTTAAAGTCATTATCATGAAAAAAAATATTTAGATCTGAAATAGTGATCATTTGGATGCCAAAAACTTGGATACACTATCTTATGATATTTATTATTATGGCTGTTTATGTGAATGATAGCTTTAAATTGTGAGTTGATTTGTGATCTGGATATCAAATATAGCAATATTATGGTGATGCAGACCAGGTGCGATGAAGTTGCGGAAGCATTGATCGATCAAGGTTTAAGTGCAGTGGCTCTGCATGGTGGTCGAAGTCAAAGCGAGAGAGAGTCAGCCCTTCGTGATTTTAGGAATGGTCCTACAAATATTTTGGTATGTATTTTTTCGAATTATGGGTAGAATTTTGTTAGGCAATAGTTACACAAGTTCTTTGAAATCTAGTAGTTTTCACAGATTGTAGTTTTTCTCAATATCTATTTGGTTGTCAGTAGAAATGGGTTGACCGTTTAGTTTGTGTTGATATGGAATCAGACTGCGTAGTGGAACATCAGTTTATAGGCCATTTCCATGTGTTAATAGAAACATGACCTAATGTAATTTTGAAACGTGACTCTCAATGAGTGATCTTGTATATTGTCTTCCGTAGGTTGCTACTGATGTTGCATCTCGTGGATTGGACGTCAATGGGGTGGCTCATGTGGTCAATTTAGACCTTCCAAAGGTACTCTGACTATCTGATAACCCTCTTTGCTTGTTGACTGTCATTTGAGTTGTCCTTTCACCCCTTGTGGAAGTTTTTGTCTTAGCCATGAAATTCTGCTCCTCCACTATATTTTCATTGAACTACTTGGAAAAAGGAGAAGTTGTGATACTTGTGGCAATGGTGGCAGATGATAAGCCTTCACTAATTTTTTTTCTTTTTTTTTCCCCTCTTGTTGATTTATTTTGTTTGTTTTTGGTGATATTTGTGCAAATTTTGTTTTCGGATGACTTGAGTTGAAGTTTCTGTTATGGTTGTCTGATTTTAGACAATGGAGGATTACGTACACCGGATTGGTAGGACAGGCCGTGCCGGTTCTACAGGCAGGGCAACATCATACTATACTGACCGGGACTCGGTGAATCTTTTACTTGCCTATTTGATAGCATTTCTGTTGTACTGTGTGTTTTTCAGTATGTTGAGATAAATTTCTGGTTACTTACAGTTAGCTTAAACTTTCACTGCAGTATCTTGTTGCACAAATAAGAAAAGCAATTGCAGATGTTGAATCGGGCAACACAGTTACTTATGCTACTGGAAAGGTACATTATTTATGTTTTCGGTCTTGTCATAGACATTTTAAACTATGCAATTACTTGCTCTTTCACCTACCCTCAAAAATTTCTTTTATTGTTGAATGTCACGCAAAATCTCACGTGGTATAAATTTTTGCTAGTATTGTTTCTTGCCTAACCTGGGTTTGATTAATCTCAGTCTCATCCGTGTTGCCTGTGACTTCTTATAGGTTGCTCGAAGGGCGCAGAAGGAAGCTGCAGCTGCTCAGAAAGAAGCAAGAGACGCTCTTTCTAAAGTATCCTTAACGGGCAATGCACCTTTAAAAGTCGACGATAGGTATAGACACATGATTGCCCCTGCAACGGTTAGAACAGAGGGTGCAGCAGATGGAGCATGGGACGATTAGAATCTGGTCATAACTTTCGCTCAGATTTGGTCTCAAGATCTTGTCGATTCATCCAATTTTAGTGAACAAAGGGGGAAGAAGAAAGAGAAGCCTCCATGCTTGGGATCAACTGTTCTATTTTCTGTTTCAAAATTCTCGGACAATACCATTCCCACTCATCTTGTAAAATCTGTCTGTATATATTTGCTTCGTTGCTGCTCCTTAGTTGTGTACATCACTTACGGCAGAAAAGAATCTGATAGTTCTGGCAATACATCATGATGAGGTTTTACTGTGGCATTTAAGAACTGAACTGGAAATGCAGCAGGCGGTAAAATCCCGGTTTATTGAGGCCTTGAGCTACTTCTCTCTCTTTGTTCCGTAATAAACTAAGGTTAATAAGTTTGTTGAACTAAAATTTCAATTACGATCGAATGATTGAAGCATTCCTGACTGAGGATTTAACCTTAGATAACACATTATGTTTGGGTTTCCTTAATCGCTTCAACAATGAACTATTTACGTGGGTCTACATGCACGATCCACAACCATTCCTGTGAAGTCGAAAGTTGAAACTTTACTAACAGTCATTAACCGCTACATGATACTGATAACCAATAGGGCTTGATCTTAAGCGAAAATGTCGAAACACTGCAAGTTCTGGGCAAGAGAGTGTTTGGATTGGTGTCCTTCTGTATACTTTTATCTCAGTCTCAGTAGTGGTTGTTTTTTACAATTCTCATCACTGTGTTTTGTTCAGATTCTAAATTGTCTTTTGATTCGTTACAGTTATAGGCTTTTGATTTGCTTCCTTCTCATTCATGGTTCTTTCAATTTTGTTGTGTATTGTGCCGGTGAAAAATATCGATTGTATCGTGTTTCAGTCACGAGTTAACAACTTCAGAAATTAAAAAATTAAAAAAAAAAAAAAGTGTTTAAACTGTTTGCCAGGAGAGGGGCATTGAGAAGGGGAGAACGGTCAGATTCTAGATTCTTTTCTCTGGAAGTAAAAAAACTTATTCCCAACTGCATAAAAGAAAGCACGAATCCCAATTTGACTTAGCTAGCTCAAAATGAGCATGTTTCCCCCTTAGGCATTTCTCAAGTACACGAGTTTGTACATAAATAGATAAGTTTAATTGAGAGGTTTATTTCTCGAATAAGTTGTACACAATGCTGAATAGCAATTAATATGATTCAGCGAAAGAAACAGATGACTTTTCGGGCTTCCAAAGAAAATGAATCTTAATCTCGTAAAATCAACCATCAAGATCGAACCGGCTGATCAACATTGTAATGAAAAAAAATCAACTCTGAATATAATGTTTTTTACTTTCATTTGATCTGTAGAGATACTACAACCACAAGTAATAAAACCTCCCCGAAGAGGGATACAAAATAGACAAATCTAGAAATGTCCACAAAAGGAGGCCTAGTCCACTTCATCGCTCTTCAACTTTTATCATCGGAGAGCTCTAGCCATTGTCCTAAATCTCCTCCCGGGGCTTGCAACTGAACCGTTTCTAGTACTAAAACATATACAGTAGTAGAATGTCGGTAAATTATTAATTTATAAATTAATAACTTTTAATAATTAATAATTTTTTTTGGGCCCAACTTAGGACTAGTACAAAAAATGAAGAAAATCGATAAAATGATAAGATAATAATTTTTCAAAAAATCCATTATATATATCTATAGGTCCTAATAATATCATAAATTAATAAACACACTAACAACAAAAAAAAATAATAATTACTATAAATATTTAGTAAAATATGAACTATTAATACTTTTTTTTAGTCCCTGGAGTGATATGAACTATGTATGGATTTTTAGCGTTCAGAATAATTTTAATACTTGATTGATTCACATGTAAAGACAAATGCAAATTAAGTAATTTAGTGACGGTTCTTTTTTTTCATATAAATTCTTTAAATTAATAATTTATTAATTTATGAATTATTTACTAAATTAATAAATTTTAGCGGTTCCAACACTATAAATTTATAGAAATTCTATTGTATGCGGCATGCGGTGTTTCACAAACTACTAAGCTAGCAGCAAGCCAGCAAGTATACCTTGTTTTTCAACCGCATTAATTTTTATCTGTCCAATTAGCTTTTCTTTTCTTTCTGTTTTTTTTTTTCTTTTCTTTTCTGAATGCTGCAATTTTTTTTTTAAGTGGTAATAATCGAACTTCCAGACCTTAAAGATAGGCCAATGAGATAAATATCCCCGCTACAAGAGCATCTCAAACTTTTACTTCTTGGTTTTGTTGGTACTAAAAAAAAGATAGGCCAATGAGATAGGCCTTGTTTTGCTAATAATGTAATTTTCTTCGTTTCATGTAGTTCGAAGTGATCAGGTAATTATTCGTTTTTGGGAAAAATTGGTTTTCATACCCAAAGTTTTGGGCTCATTATCAATTCTACCCTATTAATTTTTAGTTAGTCAATTTTGTCCTTATTGTTTGAAACTTTTGTCAATTCCACCCAATTGGCCAAATTTCCGTTAAACTTAAAGGATTTCCGTTAGTTTTTAACCAAAAAATACCCTGATAGTTTCATAAAATTATAAAAATAAAAAATAGTCCCTTTTAGTTCATTTTTTTCTATTCATTTAGTTTCTCATTATTACTTTTCATAACCATCAAAATATACTATATGATCTTTAAAAAAATAATTAGTTATTTTAATCTATTTTTCATGCGCAACACATGTGATTTGGGTTAAGGGGTAATTTTATCATTTTAAATTTTATAATTTTATTTTTTTATTCGTTATTTTTTGAGATTATTTTTCTTACATTTCCTAACTTGTAATTATTAATACCAGTATAATTATTAAATTTTAATAATTAATTTACCTTTATATTTCATAGATTATAAAAAAAATTAACATAAAGAATATGAAGAAGAAATAACATAAGTTGAAATAAACATGAAAGCTGAGCTTCCGGATATTTCTACGACCTTATGAGCGGGGTTAATCTGCCGGCGAAAATGTCAAACCTTTGGCCTACTGGGCGATAGGGTGCTGAACGAAAGCCAATAAATTAGTAAATTATGTGTTGGGTACCTCACATGGAACCGAATAGTTGAGCTTAGTAAATAGTACTCGGCAATCTCAACATAATCACCATGATTGCTCCATGCCCATGACGAGGTTCGAATCCTCAACCTATGGTTAAGGGAGGAAGAATCCTTAGCAGTCTATCACAACCCGTTTGGTTCATTTTCATACAATTTTGTATTATAGAAATAAAAATTCAAAGTAAATTACTATGTAAGGGTGGAAAGCAACTAAAATATATGATATATATAATAGTAATAAACTAATTGAATTTGTTTTTCTTCACAGTATTAAGACTATAAGAGTTCTATGTATCTGATTTTTTTTGAAAAAAAATACTTTTGTTATCAAGTAGAGGAACGATCACTCTGCTACAAAATTTGTAGTAGTAGTTTGGTAATTCTTTAATCCTACGTCCTGAAGTGATCAAATTTATTCCGGAGGGAAAAGTTCAATGTATAGCTAACTACCCTGGAACTGGAAGACTCCTCCATTAATTTTGCCTTCAAATATATAGAAGATAAATAAAGTATAGCCTTATAAAGTCCTAAACAACGGTAAAAAGTCAAGTTATACGATTTGTTTAATAATTTTCACTCGTGAGTTGTGACAACTGACAATGTGACATCTAGTAATTTTCTGAGATGAGAAGAATAAACCAAAAATGTGGAACTGAATCGGGCAAAAACATTAATAAAAAAAAAGAAAAAGAAAAAGAAAAAAAAAAAGAAAAAAGGACGGTTTCGTCTATGTCAAAATTATACCTGATCACAATTTTTCCATAAATTAGAAATTATTGAAGTCTATGAGTTATTGGCTAAGGCTAACTAACCATTTTATCACCAATAGGTAGAGAAACATGTTTCACATACAGAGAAACAAAAAAAAAAAAGAAAAACTCGGTGAAAGCTTAAAAAATGGTACTCCTTCTGTCCCAAAATTATTGTCCAGTTTGAGATTTCACTTTTAGTATAATTTGAACTAGAAATGAAAACTCAAACTGGACAATAATTATGAGACGAAGGGAATAGTAATTTTGAGATATATTTCTAATAATGTTTGTACCATATTACCAAGAGAGAATCCAACCCTTTTTCTCCTACGTACCTCTATATATATATGATTATTATGATGAATAGATTTCCATGGGAGTTTATGGGATGTCATGTTGCAGGTTCCAGATGATGATAAGAGGAGGACACAATCTAAATCACATTTGTGTTCATATCATGTGATGGATGATGATGGTGAAGGTGACACAACATGAGGAGCAAGTAGATGACGTGTAACAACTGGTTGCTCAAAAGTGATCCACAAAAGTGATAGTGGTGTATCCAATGCCAGGAAGGTGGTGGAACTCTTTAGCGGAGGTTTTGTGTGTGTGTGTGTGTGTTTTTTTTTTTTTTTTTGACGTTCATATTTCATAGTAATAATATAGATAGATGGTACGTTATTTTCTCTTTATTTTTAGGTATGGGTTTGGACTTTGGACTGTGGAGGTCTGGTTAGCCACAAATTTTTCCCCAATGTCGACGTCTTCCTTTTTCGCGGTAGTAGGTAGCCGTTTATGGTCTCCAATTCATTTTTTCTTTTTTGCTTTTTTTTTTTATTTTTTCATTACTCATTTATGACATAACAATTACTATTATATACATATAAACACTACGTACGTAAACCCTGATCCCCAAACGAAAATTGAACATTTCTTGTTTTTTTTTTTTTTGTCTTATTGCGTAGTACTACGTGTAATCTTTTTTCTCCCTAAAATGTGTCATTGAATCGCTCGTTTTTGTCCGAAATGTATATGTGCCCTCGATAGCTTCCGTCCCTTAAAAGTTTGGTTGTCCATTTCAGATTATTGATTGTTTTAGGATTTCAAAATAAATGAATTATTATTTTTTAAATTTTAATTTCGACAAATAATGTCAATTTCTTTTAAATTAATTTTGACAATGATTGTTTCTTTAATTTAAATATAAAATTTGAAGTGATTTATATTTTGAAAATAGAGAGAATTTAAATATTAGGAATATTTGTGTTTCGTGATAAGTAGTTAGCCATGTACCCGAATTAATCTTTTATGATTAATGAAATAGCCTCGTGCTCGTGCATGAAAGATGTCTCTTAATAACAACATTAAGGAACAAATAAAATTTGGGATCACATGAAATACTTCATTTTCCATTGAGTTATGGTAAGATCTACCCTAGTTTTTGCAGGGTTTCAAGTTCCATTTGCCTACATTATTCATACCGTTCACATGAAAATTGAAAATGATTTTGGGTTGTGACATTTTTAATGGCTTTGCTTTTCTCCTTTTTTTTCTTTCTTTTTTTTTGAATCTAACGCCTACCATAAACTTCGAAATACTTTTTGCTCCAAAACTTTACCTTTTATTAGGAATCAATTTTATTTCATAATAGGATAATACCCCTTTTACATTTTCATGGTTTATTTGGTTAACCCGTTCCATAAAATAAGACTACAAATTAAAGAGTTAATCTTTCCGAGTTTTGACTGTTATTTTTACTTGTGTTTACCAACTTTTAAATATTCAGATTTGTGTTTACCGAGTAAAGTAAGTTGAAGGCCATTCAAGTGGAAGAAGTCTCAAAAGCAAATTGCTTCCAAAATACTATAATAAATACTCAAGCGTGCATTTGGCATAATTTGACCGCGCCCGTACGTACTAACGACAAACTAGCAGGAGGTTTGACTTTCTTCTCAATCCTACGTCCAACTTTCTTAAGTGCTTTCTACCAATCTTCGTAATTTCCATGTTTCTGGCTGCCTAATATATTATGTTTTATACTGTATTGTGGTTTTTCAAGTTGGAAACTGCATTGAATCAAGTTGATAAAGAGGAACCAACACTGGTTGGCTTTGGGTGAGGGCCTTTTAGAAAATACTTTTTGGGTTCAAACACATTGTGAATATGAAATACAATCTTCTCAAAAATACTATATATATATATATATATCTATAAATTAATTTCAGTTCTGTAATGGATACTGTATTTAAGATAGTATGCTACGTACTAAACAGTTGCTAAGAAAAGCCGAAAAGGTCAAACAAATCAGAACAAAGGTAAGTAAATATATCTTTCTTGTTGCTGACTATTTAGCTAGTTTGGCTGAGACGAATCCATGAAAACTTTGTCGACTGGATTCGCATCCTCCACAAGTCCGTTATTAGTTATATCATGATATTATTGGGGTATCCTACTCACGTCGTGTTGTTGTAGCACCTGATTAAAGGTTGAATATACCTCCCTTTTTATCAAAGAAAAAAAGATATACTTTCTCCGTCCTAAATAAATAGTCTGCATTAAGTTTTCAAATTTGTATAAAAAAATGTATAAAAAACACTCAATGTACACTATTTTTTTTGGGATTGAGATAGTACTATATATTTATTTTTAATAGAACTCATTAAATTTTTCTGTGACTTATTCGATTTTTTCGAGAGCTTCTATACGTACCTTAATCCTCCAATGCTCCATAGCTTCTTTTCCGATACATATTCGTATCTCTTCTCTTTAGGTTGAGATATATCATGGTGAAGAACTTTTCCTCCTTTTATCACATGAAATACAAATACACGCCATCAAAATTTGCACATAGTATATAGGCTTAAATTAATGTTTTCAAGAAAGAGTCATATTTCTTAAATAAAATTAAAAGTATATACTAAATATTGCTCTTTATGGAACTAGAAAGAATATCTGAAGCTTGTGTTCACACACCCCGCTGAGAGAACCAAATTTCGTGTATCCCGAAGCTTTTAGGTGCTACGCCTACTATCAAGTAGTGGAATCACCATCTCTTTAATTTACATGTGACAAAAAAAGGAGGCAAAATGAATTGCGTCCCGTTCTAAGTTTGCAATTTCATCTGACACTGAAATTCTTAAACGAGTACTTACAAATGTATTTGATTCCAAAAAAAAAAAAAACGTAATGGTATCAAATTTGAAGAAGAACAAAGGTTTGTCCATTTTCCCAAAACGCTAATATAGCTACTATAGCCGAAATTAATGTTGCAGTATCCAAAACGAACACTATTGATCAAATTGCATGATGCTCAAAATGTCAATGTGCCGATAATTTAGTTGATGAGAGATCAGCATTAGAGCAATAAGTTATTCCAGCATTGTACGTTTGTTGTCGTGGTTGCATCAGAAAGCCTAATCGGGAGCACGAAATCCACATACACAGAACTCTGTATGAGAGCGACTAATTTAATTAGGTATCTCATTCGCTTCACAAGGAAGCATTCACGTCATAGAAATGAGATTTGTACTCTTCGTCCCAAAATTATTATGTAGTTTGGATTTTTTAATTTTAGTTTATTTTATACTAAAACTGAAAATCCGAACTGGAGAATAATTTTATATCGGAAGAAGTACTATTTAATCTTATTATATACGCCATCACTGAGAGTGGAAAAAAAAAGAATGCGTCACATCACAGAGTCTAGGTCAAAGTATATCTCCAACTTATATAACTAGTTACTCTATATATTCTGAAAATAACATAATCAACGACGCAGAAAAATCTTGTTTTATCAAAGAAAAAAAAAAAAGTAAAACCCAAGTTTTATAATGAAATCTAGTCGAAATGTGGTGTTATGTATACCAAAACACTGTAGTTTATCATCATGTTAATGTAACTATACTAAACGAAAAAGCAAGTATCATCACCATGAAGCTAAGTAAAGCGCCTTAATAAATAAGAGTCGGGGTTTTGACCCTTTCTATTAAGCAAGAGTCAGAAAGGACATGATGTATTCGTATCCATATAATATTTTGTTTTTTTTTAATTAATTGTTGGAATAGCTTTTAAATTTACGTCTCATTAACAATGTGGTGATGGAAGTTGGAACTGGTGCTAATTTGTTCTAAAATAGGATTAACATCAGCAATTTTTTTTTCTTTTTTTAAAAAATCAATTCAATTCAATCCACAGTTTTTTATGTGTATTATCAACCAAAAAAAAAAAAAAAGCACCATCAACATCCACAATAAATTAGTACTATTCCTCTATGAAAAATAGTTCATATTCAATTTTTAAATTTGTAATAAAACTAGTACAAATCTCAAAATTCAACGTGATTTTTATTTTGGGTCAGATGTAGTATTAATTAATACGATCCATATGGGTTGTTAACTTATTATATGTAACCACCATACTTTTTGTTGGGTTAAACGGAAGAGTGATACAATTAAAGATTAGTATACAACCAAACTAACCAAATCTCTCATCTAATTAAGCGCAAACTTTACTTGGTACATTGGGTGATGATGTTAGGACCGAATAAAAATATACAGCATATTTAGATGCTAAATCATGTATAAATTAAATTATCAGATCACATTCGTTATAACTATCAACAAAAAATGAAACAGTTGTGTATTGTGGCGGCAAATGCCATATCGTTACAAATTACATTTCCTATACTTTCATTGTTTTTATCATTTTCCATTTTTAATTAATGAAGGCCTTTTCTTCGGAACCAAACAAATTATTTTAACATGTCCGGCTTCATCTTTCACAAACCGTGAGGTGTTCCAATCTTTGCTGCTTAAAAATGAAACTGTTTATTCACAATGATTTAATAATACATTTCCTATACTATCATTTTTTTAACAAAATTACTCGAAGAAATAAGCGTCAATTTTAAAAAAACATTATGAAAGACAGAGTCAGAAATTTATATTTGCTTATTATCAAGGAATGAAATAATGGAATTAATTTATGTTAAAGAAATAAAATAAAATGATATGCATAGTGAAAAGAAATAAAGAAAAAAAAAACATACCGATTTGTGTGGAGTATTATGAACCCTAATATCAAGTACATATTAGTTTCACTGCTTCTATCACTATTCAAAATTAAAATAGGAAAAGAAAAGAAAAACTATGTACTCATAAGCTGGGCAGAGCTAGGCAAGTTTGGTAGGACAAAATTTTCAAAACTTATAACCATACAGATTCCCTCGGATGATTTTATGTTTTTCTGAGGGGCAAAAATATATATATTTTTTAATTTCTAACAAATTGGGGGTAAATGGGAAAAAGATAAACTAAAATGGTGGAGCAATTCTTGTATATGGCTCCGCCACAGCGCCACTGCTCAGTTTCAAACTAATATTTATACTTACATTTTATACCCATTTAATCTATGAATACATCCTATTAATATTTATCAAACACACTGCTCAGTTTGATATATTTACATTTTATAATATTTTTTTACCCACTGCTCAGTTTGATAATCTATAAGTACCTTTTATGCCCACTGCTCAGCTTCAAACTAATATTCATACTTACATTTTATACCCACTTAATCTATAAATACTACATCCTATTAATATCTATCAAACACGTTTGGGTATTTATAATCACATGATAATTATTAAACTTTGAAATCCTTTATTTTACTTTATCTCTTCCGAAAAAATATGAACTATTTTTTGAGATCAGGGTTTACGTAGTGTTTATAATGTGGATATTTTTATTTTATTTTATTTTTGGTGATAAAGGTAGTATTAAGTTAAGTCAAACAAAAAAACCAGTTAAGTAATTAATCAAGCATTCGTTACTTGAAGAGGAGCTCAAAACAATGTCAACTTTGTAAGAGTTGGTTGGCAATTGGGCAACTAGTGTACTCCTTACCCCCGAAAAAGAAGAAATTATTATAGTTAGATCTGCCTGTTTTTTTTTATAAGAAAAATCCCGCATCATAAAAAGTTGACAAATTATTTGTTGTCTAACAATGCATTTATGATTAGAGATAAAATATACATTAAGTGTCATAGAAATAAGGTTATGCTGACACATAAAGTAATGAATCAACAAGCTTCAATGCAAAATTATTCAATGAGATTATTGCATCATTCATCTGTTCACAAACCATGATGATAAGTTATTATTGAATAAATTAAGTTTCACTTTTGATACTAATATTGACAATTTCAGAGCTACCAACCCCCTTCACCAACCCCCTTTCTACCTTTCAAAGCATTTCTCTCCTAATCTAATAATCATCCATCCATCCATTATTTTGCCCCTCAAATCCCATCCAACTTTCCCACCGTTAAAAAAAACTAACGCCGTCAAAACCCCACAACTTTCACCGACCCCACTCACTTCTTCCTACTCCATCTTCGCCACCTAACCCCGTGCCAAAAATAATATATAAAATGTTAAAAACCCATAAATATGACCCATTTCTTCAGCCTATAAATTGCCCCCTTCATTTTTATTAACTGCAGCCGCCCAACCCAACCAAAAATTAACCAAACCAAACCAGACCAAACCAGAAAAACAAATAAACCAACTTCTTCTGTTTGTGGATTGATTTTCAATTCAAAAAATCCGTCTGTTCTCTGCCACCAATCATGGATCTTCTTCTCTTAGAGAAGACCCTTTTGGGAGTATTTGCAGCCATTGTTGTGGCTACTGTTATTTCTAAACTTCGCGGGAGGCGTTTCAAGCTCCCACCGGGGCCCATCCCAGTTCCCGTCTTCGGGAACTGGTTGCAAGTCGGAGATGATTTGAACCACCGGAATCTCACCGAGTACGCCAAGAAATTTGGCGATATCTTCCTCCTCAGAATGGGTCAGAGGAACCTTGTTGTGGTTTCCTCCCCTGACCTCGCCAAGGAAGTCTTGCACACTCAGGGAGTGGAGTTCGGTTCCCGGACTAGAAATGTTGTGTTTGATATCTTCACCGGAGAAGGGCAAGATATGGTGTTTACCGTTTACGGTGAGCATTGGAGGAAGATGAGGAGAATCATGACGGTTCCCTTTTTCACTAATAAAGTTGTTCAGCAGTATAGGTATGGTTGGGAGGATGAGGCTGCTGCAGTTGTGGAGGATGTGAAGAAGAATCCAGAATCTGCAACTAATGGGATTGTTTTGAGGAGGAGGTTGCAATTGATGATGTACAACAACATGTACAGGATTATGTTTGATTATAGGTTTGAGAGTGAGGATGATCCTCTGTTTAACAAGCTTAAGGCTTTGAATGGGGAGAGGAGCAGACTGGCCCAGAGCTTTGAGTATAATTATGGTGATTTCATTCCAATCTTGAGGCCCTTCTTGAGGGGTTATTTGAGGATCTGCAAGGAAGTTAAAGAGAGAAGGTTGCAATTGTTCAAGGACCATTTCGTCAACGAAAGGAAGTAAGTTCAAAGTTCTCCTTTTTCTCCCTCTTAGTCTCTGCAGCTTACCTCAACTCTCTTAGGTTATTCTATTATCTAATTCCGTTTCTGTTCACTTTAAGGATTTATATCTTAAGATTTAGATGCGAATTGAATGAGTTCTGTTGGGTTCTCTGTAATAGAATCAATTCCTAGTTTTGTAGTCCGATCCAAACTGTTATGGGGTAATGCATTTGAGCTATTTTAATTGAATAATCCAAATGAAACGTACGAGTGTTTGAGACTGCAGCGAGATTAAACGCGTGTATGACCATCATGACAATTTGTCCTATCTTGGTGACTCCTAGTGGTTGTTGATTAATTTGTGCCGTCATGGATAAGAGTAGATGACAATGAATCTTGCAGGGCTTAGTTAAATAAAGGTTTTGGTTCTTGTCTTGACTTGTCTTTGCTGAGCTATTTTAATTGTATAATGTTTGTAAGAAAAAGGAAAATGGTATCATGGAGAACCTGGTGGTTGGCTGGTGGCGCTTGTTAACTTTTCGGATTTGAACTACTTGGGTTGCTTACTCTTCTTTCAATCACTGTGATCATAAACTTACTGCGAATTCAATTTACAGGAAGCTTTCAAGCACAAAAAGTTCGGATAGCAAAAGCTTGAAGTGCGCCATCGATCATATCCTTGAAGCTCAGCAGAAGGGTGAAATCAACGAGGACAATGTCCTTTACATTGTCGAGAACATCAATGTTGCTGGTACCTTTCTCAGCCTCCTTTAGACTGTCAAATAACATTCGCTGAGAATGACCATTTCCTAACTTCTCTATTCCAATAACTTGAGAGAATTGACTAGAATTTTGTTTTTTTCCGGCTGTCATGATCTGTAATAGTTGGTGTCATACTGCCATTCTACACGTTTCTAGTACATGCAGATATATGATAACTATCACTTGGTGGAAAAGGCTGATTGTTCTGGCAATGTATGTAGAGCCCTTACTAGCTAAAGTTATCGTCTTGGTTTTATTTGAATCGTGTTGCCTAGGTGTGGTTGTCTGGGCTTCATAACCTTGGTGTTAAAAGTGATTTCACATTAAGAAACCATCCCACACCACTTTTTGAAATGACTAAGTTTGATCACATTTTATTACTGTTAGTTGACAATGTCAGGTTTCACAAAGCCAGAGTATAACTCTATCCAAATTGTTCTGAATTCCTTTCAGTCTCTGTAGTTTGTAGTCTGCCACTATAGTGATGTCTATTAACTACTTGTAATTTGTGATGTCCAGCAATTGAAACAACACTATGGTCAATCGAATGGGGTATTGCGGAACTTGTTAACCACCCTGATGTTCAGAGGAAACTACGTGAAGAACTCGATACTGTCCTTGGACCTGGCGTCCAGGTTACTGAACCCGATACTCACAAGCTTCCATACCTTCAGGCTGTGATCAAGGAGACCCTCCGTTTAAGAATGGCAATCCCTCTTCTGGTGCCTCACATGAACCTTCACGACGCCAAGCTTGGAGGTTATGATATTCCAGCCGAGAGCAAGATTTTGGTCAATGCTTGGTATCTTGCAAACAACCCTGAGCAATGGAAAAAGCCCGAGGAATTCCGACCTGAGAGATTCCTGGAAGAGGAGGCAAAGGTCGAGGCCAATGGCAACGACTTCCGATACCTTCCATTCGGAGTTGGCAGGAGAAGCTGCCCTGGAATCATTCTTGCATTGCCAATCCTCGGCATCACTCTGGGACGTCTGGTACAGAACTTCGAGCTGTTGCCTCCTCCTGGCCAATCAAAGATCGACACTTCGGAGAAAGGTGGACAATTCAGTTTGCACATTTTGAAGCATTCCACCATCGTTTTGAAGCCAAGATCTTTGTAATGTGATCTCCTTCTGTTTGGTGTGATGTTGGGCATACTGCAAATCAACGGTCTAGGCTGTTTAGTGTGCATCTCTTTTGTATGTGTACCAAAATGTTGCAATCTTTGTTATTATGATGAAAGATTTATCTTTACCAAATATTTCTTCATGGTTTTCGGACTATGTTACCTTGAAATTAGATTGGCTTATGGTTTACTTCATTCTTCCTCCAACCAAGCTTCACTTGTTGAAAAATGGAAATGGGTTTAACCTCCTCACCTAATAGTGAGGTGACCAAATTAAGGATTCCCCAACAGACACATTGGTAGAGTTTTCATCCACAGATCAAAATGTCAAATACCTCTTAAGTCCAACCAACCAATCTGTTAACTCACCAACCCACCTACTACACCCACCATTGCCACCTAATCTGACCACGGACCAAAATGCAACCTTTAATGTGATTGATAAACTTCTAATAATTTGTAACCTTTTTTTTTCAAATCATCTGCGCTTTCAAATGTATGATGGACCAGTTATATTTCTAAACCTCCATAACCCAGTTCCTTCAACTTACATGTCTCAACATTCCTTGTGGGCTTATCATTAGCTTTCTGATGTTCCTTTTTAGATAGATTTTTATGATCTTGAATTCCAGTGTTCTTTTAACATAGATTGATTTCGAGCTTCATCAGTTATTAGTGTTAATATAGCATTTTTGTGGGTTACTATTCCATTAATATTCCCAAACCGAAAAGCTTTTGTCGTTCTTACTCAAAACACAGGGGCCACAAGGGCAGCATGAAAATTTTGTTTCAAGAAGTTAGGATGGTTGAGAACAGCAAATTCATTTACAAGAGATCTATGAAATTCTTTGAGAAACAAATCAGGGTTCAATAAGAAATCAGTATTAAATGGGTAAAAAGGAGAGTGAGATGTGGATCTAATCCAGGCCCCCAAATCAGTAACATCAGAGGGAGCAGACATGACGACCCTGGAAATTCATTCTCTGTGCACATTACCATGCTTCCTTCATCCTTTATATTATCCAGAGCATCGGCTTATTGTACACAGGATTCGACTTTCAAAAACAAGCAACAATTCGAAAACAGTACTTTCAATTGCAAAACTAAATTACCACCAAAATAAAAAAGAAGATCATAGAGAAAAAGAAACAAAAAGTTTCAATAGATTTGAACATCCGACTATTGAAAAAACGCTAAGCGTAAAGCAGCTGCAAAGACTTATCCCAAGGCAGGAATTCTGCAAAAGAGTTTGTATGAAACTCATATATATAGCCAAGAGGCAGTCCTAGGGTTACTTTTATTTCGGGGAAGTGCACTGGGCTTTGGTAAAATGGCCCAATACAGACAGTCCATATAAACATGGGCTCATCCAGTAGAAACGACAAGTTTATCCATAAGTCCATAAGGATTTGGAAAGTGTTTGTTCTTATATATTCTATACTAGTAATGTCCGAATGCGCGACTCTGGCCCAATATATCTGTAGATCTTAAAAGTATTTGTATCTGGAAAAAAAATATTTTGTATTTGGCCCGATATATTTTAGAAATGTTTAAAGAATTTAAAAATATTTTATAAGTGTGATCATAGAAATATTTGTATTTGGCATAAAATGAAATTGTATTTGACCCGGTACGTTTTAGAAATGTTTGAAGATTTTAGAAATGTTTTATAAGTGTTACTTTTTAAATATAAATAAAATTGATCAAATATATGTTTTGAAGTAAATGCTAGACAAAATATAAAAGCATCCTAATAAGTTTAAATATTAATAAGATAATTTATTGATGTTTTCCATTGGTTGTGTCAAATCGATACTTAGTTTTGGAGATTTATAATAGCTTTGTAGTAAGCTTCCTCCAAAGGGTATATGCTTAATTTTTGGAACTATTTCTTCCAAAAGTTTATAGGTAGTAAATTATCAAAAATATGATTTTGAAACTGGTTAATTGTTGAAACTGGTTGATCACAAATATAAGAATAAAAATAATGTAAATTTGCATATGTTTCAAGTTATAGCAAAAAAGAGCTCACCTCACCATGGCAAATAGAAAAAAGAAAGAAAGTAAAAGATAGCTCATTAAAAATTGAGAAATTTATTTTTTTTTCTGTAGGTAAAAATGCTATATAAAAACACAATTAAACGTAGAAACATCATTCTTTCCCTCTCCACTTCAAATTCATAAAAGGCTTCTCTATAAGTTAGTTAGAAGAAGCGACCTGAACTATTTATATGATGAGAAACTAAAAAAAAGTTGAAAAACCAAATCCAAAAAATTATATTCTTGAAAGCCCGAACACAAAAAAAAAAACGCGCTTCATTTGTAAATAAAATAAAATAGTAATAATAATAATTGGTCAACTGGAAGTATGGAACAAAATCAAAAGCAATTAAACAAAGAAAAAACACACTTCATAATTAACCATATACGAAAAAACCTGAGACTCCATAATTAAAAAAAGAAAACCACTCTAATTGAATGAAACATAAAAAAGAAATTCAAAAAACCACACTTTGTAAAAAAAACCCCAATTAATCAATTCAATCCAAATAGAACTAAAATCATACAAAAAATCTAGACTAACTAACTATATAAGAAATCACATCATATTACCTGACAACGGCCACGGTAGCTGTAACGGATGGATGCATAAAAATAATAGTAATAACACTATTCTTGAATGAGTAAAACAAAAAATAATAAAAGCCAAACAAATGATCTGTGGAAATAAAATCATTTAAATTCTAATAGCTGTAATGGCACCACCACAACGGCCGAAGCAATATCAATTAGAATTTTTTCCCCTTTGTATTTATATAGAGAGATAAAGAGAATATTTTTTGAAGTCGAAATTTTATCCGATTAGGATGTAGTTGAGCATCACTAATGAAAAGATTGAACATGCTAGTTGGAAAGGAGTATATTTCACCACATATTCTCAATTGTTGATTGATTGGGAATTTGTTTTTTTTTTTTTAATTGTGGAGAGGGGATTAATTAGGGAGTCGATTGTCGTGGAGATGGGGATATGTATTTGAGTTTTTTACGAACCCAAATCAATTATATTTTCTTAAATAGTGTAATCACATCCAAATATTTTACTAGTGTAATGATATCATTATCTAATATTTGTAAAAAAATATTATTATACACTAATTTACAAATATTGAATGTGATATCAATTAATCAGTTTAATGGGATTGCGATTTCTTAAGTAGTTTTTGTATAAAAATATTAGATGTAAAAAAAAATAGTGTAACTTAAGGATACTCTATCGAAATGAACTTAATTGTGTTATGACCATTTTATAGTAACTTAATAAAATTAATAGCAGTGATTATGTATGTACCATTTCAGTATTTTTGTTGTAAATTTTAGCTCAATCAATCCACATATAAGAATTGGTCTGGGGTTTATATATATATATATATATAAAAATTGATCCAAGAAGGTTCGGTGAATATTGGCAAATTACCGTAGCAAAAGATTCCGTTAGCTAATACATAAATGAGGGTCGATGATTTGAAAATTTTTTTAGAGCCATTGTCATGATTTTCTACACGGATTCAAAACTATAATTTCTACACGGAATAATTTTTATACGTAGATTTTTTAAACGTGAACTGATTAAAAGTCGATTGGTAGGTGAAATCGTGGAGGTTGAGGGAAGGAGAGAGAATGACATGAAAAGTTCTCCTATTACATATTAATAAAAACTAGAGGTGGATTTAGGCTGCATTTGCTTTATAAGTTTAGGGAACTGATGTATAAATAAAAATTTATTTTAAAAATATGATGTGGAAATACTACATGGCAAATGGTGATGCTTTCTCTTAAATGTGGTTTTTGTTTTTAATATAGTAAGATACGTACTTGAATTTGTTTTTCCACTGAAATAATTTTCTCTAACCGTTACACTCACTAATTAGTACACCATTTTTTTTTTTCAGAGTCCCATTGTTATTGTTTTTTTCACATGATTACTATCTGATCTGTTTTCAACTTCTAATGTTCTGAAAAGGGTTGATAAATAGGTGATACAACCACAACTTGTATCCTTCAATCCCAAAAATAATCATACAATTTGTTATTCTATTTTCCTTGAATGATTGTCAATTCTGATTTTCATTTTCCCACAAAGTTTGCAAAAAATGAAAATTCAGTGGGTTGATTGTTTCATGAGAGAGTATACATATTGGATATCAATGAAGTAAGTAAATCTTCTTTTACTCCTTATGCTAATTGTAATCATTTTACTTTTCATTTTCTTTCGGTACAAGTGATTTTTTTTTAAAATTTTTTTTTTTGGATGTAGAAAGTACAAGTGAAATTTTGGAATAAAATTTTTTTAAAAAAATTCCTACTACCTACTAGTAGAGAACAGCATTGTATATACACGGAAAAATGCAAATATACAAAAAAAAAAAAAAAAGAAGAGGAAAAAATATAGAAACAAAAACGTAATGTTACTTCTCTTTGAGATATTGAACGATATGTATAACTTCACCACGCCGAACCAATTAATTCGTGTTCAAGCCACAGTCTAAATACACATCATTTTATTTGATTTTTTTTTTTTTTAAATTTTTTTGAAAAAGAAATAGAGCATTTGTCGAAATTACAGGAAAATTCAAAACGGCAAGAGAAGCCCCAGCTCTAATGTGTTCTCCCGCGGACTGACGCCAATGAGCTATTTAAAGCTACACAATTCGAAATCTTTCAATAGCCTTTCAGTTTTAACCCCTTTGGAGAGCTCTCCTCCGTTTCATTTAACGGCGAACACTATCGCAGCTTCGCTCCCCCACCGAAAATTACAGAATAAACCTGAAGATCTTCCCGTCGATCTCATTCCGATTTCGTCCTGCATTTCGATTCGGTTGTTAATTTCCGGTTAAATCACAGGTCAGACATCCGGAATTCGAACTCGTAAATTCTCTCTCAATAAGTTCACTCCACGTATTCTGATGAGCTTCTTAGGGCGGCTTTAGTTTTGAGTGTCGATTTTCCTGGAAAAACTTAATTAGTACCATAATTGTAGAGCTTTTGTGATGACACAATGTGCGGTTGTGTTTGTTACTGATTCAGCATAGCAGAAGTTAGTGCGGAGTTTTTAGGTTTGATTTTGTCGTATGAGTCAATTCCAAGTTCATATGAACTTGTTACAGTTTTCAATTTTTTAGTTTAATTAGGGCACATTTTAGATAACAATGAGGAACGGCGCCATATCTTTTGTTTTGCTTCAATTTGTTTCTCTTCTCTGTCTGATTGATTGAAACTTAAATCATGCAGGTAGTGGTGTGGCCGAGGAAATTAGTTGATTAAACAAAGATGTTGCAATGGATGGGTGGAGCAAGGCGAAAAGTAGCTTCCGTAAGTTTGATTTTGGATTAGGTTTTCTTCTTTACTAATGCCACTGCATGTTCAGCGTTTCTAATTGTCGTGTATCCCTTTTGTTGCCATTTGTCTTCTGGTTGAATAAATTCTTCGGATTATTGGGAGATGATGCAATTTTAGACAAGGAAGTCGACGCAAAACAGGTAAGCCCAAATTTTTATAATATTTATGTATATTTTGATTCAGTGGAATCTTTTGTTTTGGTACCATGTCAGTCATAGTTAGTTCTGGTGGTCATCCATTTGTGTCACCAGTCTTATCCGTATGGATCTCGAGGATTTGGATAAACCAATCAAACTTTTGCTCCACTCTAAATCTTGTAGACAAAAGCAATATTTCGAGCAGAGAAGGCTTCAACAGCTAGCTGCGAATGCAGGAAAAGCATCCGAAGGAATGAATACATACAGAAATCATAATGAAAATAATAGATCTTTGGATGTTCTCAGCTTGCTCAATTTATCAAATGTAGCACAGGAGCCCAAATCAACTTCTGCATTAGGTTTGTTTATCTTGAACAATGAAGTTTTCTTAATGTTGCTTGCTGCTTTTGACATGAGAGAGGCTTATGGGGGATTCTATTGCTTTTAGTACCGTATATTACATTTCCGAAACCTTTATACCACTTGGAGATGTGGTTATGTTGTCATTGTGGCCCGTGAAAACTAACACTATAATCTGATTTCATCCATTTCATGAGGTTTAAGGAAATATTGACTCTGATAAATTCACTGCTAAATAACAGTATTCCTTACATTAATACATGATCTACAGCTGTTTTTCATTGCAATATCAACTGAACTTGTTATGTCCAAAATTTCAGTATTATTGTTGATAGTATGATACAATGGGGATTTTCATCTAATCATGTCTATTTCCTGAGGGCAGCAAGTAATGAACCAGAGCATGAAGCTTCAAACTATCAAATTGTTCAGCCTCTACAAACATTTGGAAGGTTTCAAATCCATGAAATCAACCCTCCAGTTGCCTCAAAAACTAACGAAGCATGTATGCTTACTAGTTATTTACAGTCCTTGTGCATTTTATCTCTCTATTTATATCTGGTCAATGCAGATATGGGTGCTCATAGTTTTATATTTATATAGGTTCTTCACCGAGCTATCAACCAGCAAACGCAAACACAAAGACGTGAGTTTGTTCATGCAAATTGCTCATAATTAACATTTCATTTGAAGTTAATACTAATATCTTAAAACTCTGAGTTTCCGAGTATTCCGGTTACAGGGTTAAGATTCAGAACTAACTAATTAGCCTGATAATGCTGCTTAGGCAGCTTTTGGTTGTTGTTGATTTCTCATTGTCTAGTATGCTCTGTTAGGTTTAGCAGTCTTGATCAGCTACAGTGTGCTTGATGAGTTGTTTGGAAAGAGAAACATAATCGTTTAACACAAGTTGGTTCTCTCAGGAGTTCAGGTAGAACCCCACTTGATCATATCAGAGTTTCCAATTCAGATAATAAGAAAAATCAGTTGAAACTGGTCCCAGAGAATCAAGGTAAAAAAGATTGATTTGTAATTTAGCATTTTCTATGTTATGTTATGATATAAGAACTGACAATAAAGGATACAGGATATCATGTGTTGAGTTACTGTGAATCTAGTTTCTCTTCTTAACTTCTAAAATGTATATCTTAATTGTTGGAACCTGTTCCACAGAACTACGTATGATTGATATACTTGGTGATGAAGATGCGAATATCAATATCTGTTCTGGCAAAAGTTTAGAACGTGAAGCTCATGCTGCATTCTCAATTGAAGGTATACTGGGTTCCCCTGATCTACATCTCTTTTTCTATCTCATTGTTCAATCGTAATTTTATTTTCTGATAATAGAATCTTAAGTTGCTCTACAATATTGGCAATCATTCAATGAACGTGTGGCCTAATTGTCTTAGAAGTAGAAAACTTTAGCAAAGAAAAGTTTGGCTTACAATTTAATGATATTTCAAAGCCAGGCGGGGGTGGTGGTTGTATATAGAAGCCCCTTTACCTTGTTTGAATGTTGTGCCCCTATTGGACTTATGTCAAACAAGTACTATCATCCTTATTGAAACAACATACAACATATGACGAAAAAAAAGAAGAAAACTTTCCTTCAGCGCTTTATTTTATTACAATCTGCACTCGCTGATCAGGTTTAGGAGAAGTGGAAATGGAAACCCCAGTTCATACACCAGTGCAGTCACCAGTTCATTCACCACAGGGACATCTCAGGTGAGTGATTCATTGCTATATTGCTCATTAGTTTGAAAAGTGCCTATGATTCGTGAACAAGGTGAAGCAAATCAATTCATGTTTAAACACTGATATTTGGAGACAATGCACTGGCTACATGCGGGATTTATGCCTTCTCATTCATTTACTTTCTGTCAGCCGAGGCATCATGGAGAGTATTATTGAGTAAAAGATGGATAAATGTTCTTTTGCTTCTGTTCTCTAGGACCTTTCTCAAATGCTTCTATAAACTAATGAATATGGAAAACAATCTTTTGAATTTGAAACCTCCTGTGGTTGGTTCTCTAGGTCGGTTCTCTAGTTTCCCAATGCGCAATCAGAACAAATTCTTGATTAGCATCGTGAAATCATTGTTGTTTCTGTAATGGCTCAGGAGAATTTTCTAAAAAAATTGTTTGAAGCTTCTTCTTGACTTTTCACATCCAGTGGCTGCAGAACCTTTTTGCATGGTCGCTCTTCGCCATCAAAAGCTATGAAGCCAACATATTCATTCAACCTTGATAGCGAGCTGGATAACATAGGATTTGAACTGGTGAGGCCCACAATAATACCTTTTCCTTATTGAGGTGAAATTTCTGAGAGCTCTTTTTAAAAAATATGTGTAAAACAGAAAGATTCTTGTTGTAGAAAATTTTAATGTTATCGATTTCACATCCAAATCCTCCTGAAGTGTCAAATTTCATGTCAAAAATAACAGTATGGGTAAAAAAATAACAGTGTATCAATACTCCTTTGAAAGGATCCAGATTCAAATTCTCAGCAGTATTTGTCTAAAATAATATAATTTTAGATCATGCACATCTTCGGGCCTTTTCTGCAACTTACGTATTTCTTTTTTGTGGTTAAAATTATGGATTCTCTGCATCATAAAGAGGTAACATCCCTAAATTAATTTTCTGTAGTTGCTTTGGCTTTATGATTCACCACCATGCCTAGGATCTTCGTGCTCTAAAAAGACTGTGTCTGCTTGCTTGCTTATTTTCAGTCTTAGTTTTGTTAAACAATCACACTTAAGAATTTTATGTACTTAATGAAATAAGAGAGTAATTATGGACGACTACTGCAGGACACTATGATGCAGGAAGTTGATGTAATCTCTTGTAAAAGTTCCATCGCTCACTCCCTTGGCTCGAAAGATAGGTTGGGCTCGTGTGGCAAGCCAAAGCAAGGTTTATTTGACACTGAAAAATTCTCCCTGTTCAAAGAAAATCATAATGATTTCAATGAGCTTCTTGGGGATGAAGAACTGTTTTTCCACAGTAGAAAGAGTGGAAAACAAACTTGGGATGGTAATCCTTTTCTTTAGGTTTCTAATCGATTATTGTCTGCTTTGAGTATCTGCTGCTATTCAACGATTAAAAAAGTTCTCTTGTCATCAGCAGTATATTCATTTTGGCGATAATGTGAAGTGGTGTATTTTTGCACTAAAAGTTAACTTCTTGATTAAGATGTTCATTTAAAGCCAATTTTTGTTAATGTTCTGAAGGATTTTACAACAGCTGCAAAATATGATGCTCCCTCTGTCCCAAAATGATTGTCCAGTTTGGATTTTCATGTTAAGTACAATTTGTACTAAAAGTGAAATCCCAAACTGGAAAATCATTTCGGGACGGAGGGAGTACTTTTTTTTATTCAAACCCCTGCCGTGGTTATGTTCTTATAGCAACAAAATTCTGATCTGTGCTTTGTTATTGATGTCTATCAGAGAAGTCTAGCTCTCTACTTCACATGATTGTTAATGAGAGTGCTTTTGATTTATCTCGCGAGGACTGGATGAATCAAAGGGATGCTTCTAATGATTACGCCTTTGGCATGAACCATAAGAATAAAGAATTTACTTTTGAGGACTCTCATCGACTAAGCAGGTTATTTTTCTGAAATCCAACCTTCAGTGAAATCAATTTTTTTTTTCTCTCTTTAAACCCAACCCTCCCACCCCAGTGAAATCAAGTTAAGTAGTTTATGATCAGCTTAGTTATGCTGCTTCTTGTGTTTCCGTAGGACCCCCATGAGACGTTCTGGAAACCTTGAAGCAGCTGGTGCTTTTTGTTCCACTTTCTCAGCCCGACGTGGTATGTGAAAATTAGTTAGTTCTGAATGTCATTTCATCCTTTTTTTATGGTTAGTTCATGTTATCATCTTAAGATTTACAAAATACAGAAGAAGGTTATCTGTCAAATCAACTACTCCCTCTGGTTCTAATTATAACACACAAATTTGAACTAACTTTAGCATTAATTTGTGCCTTATAATTGTAACACAATCACTATGAGCTTATAATTGGACTGTTGGATTCCACATCAGATGAGGAAATATCTTTTGTTTTCTACCATGCAAGTGTGACTTTTTATCTCTAAGAATCTGTACCAATTAGGTTCTTATTGTTATATACACTTGTTTCTGGTTGCTTCCCATCCTTTGCTTGCCTTTCAGTTTATGTTGATGTTGGTTTTCTTTGTGTTGTATGTTCAGATTCACCTGCTCCTTATCTGAGCCACCAGAAACCAGATACTTCTCTTCATTTTAGGATATCAGAGACGGCAAGGTACACAATGGTCAATGAACCTGGTCCAGGAGTGTGTTTATTCCAACTAAACACATTGTTTTATACTGACAGGTATTCTCCAGTTCGAAGTCACTATGACGTTGAGGATTTTCTAGACCAACTGAAGCAACCATACTACACATACGAAGACGCAAGAGACAATACGAGCTTGCTCAGGTTATCATTGCTGGACATTTTTTATTATGGTTTAGGAATGCTTTATAAATCTCTCTTCATCTTCCACAAATTGATTTCATCTTGATCCTTGGCAGTGAGGAATCATGCTCATCAAGCGCGGGTAAGATTTGACAGTGCCAGCGGACATTTGAGAAGTAAGTACTTGTAATTAAGTTTTGGTGAAGTTTAACTTTTTTTTATTCTCTTTGCAGTAAAGGGTGTATCTAAGAAAGGCACATTCAACTCTAAGGAGAAGCAAAGCTTTGGAAGTGTCGATGTTGCTTGCTCAGAGGGTTTTTGTAGTGAAGACGATATGCCTGACTGGGAAGAGAACTGTGGCAATTGGAAGATATCTCATGAACGGCAGAACTTAAGTAGGCCAGGAATTTGCAGTACTTCAAATCCATTAAGATCGAAACCAGCGCAAAACTCATACAAAAGTCCTCAGAAAAGGTTGAAACCTGATAATAGCAGATTGTTTGAAACAGATTTTGGTCTTGGTCGGGCAAGTTCAGGTCGTGATTACTTCCGGGATTCTGAGAGCAAACAACCTTCGTTTTGCAACTCTAAACTTTGGATTGAAGATCCTTTGGAAGCATCAGAAGATATTGGACTGCATGCTGCTGGATCAGAGTTTGGGAAGTTTAGCAAATTTTCTGCTGATTGTTCACCTTGCCACAGTTTTAAATCAGAAAAACATGATTGCCACCTACCAAAACTGGAGAATAATATATTGATGTCAAGTATGGTCGACTTATCTGAAGATGGCAATTTAGAGTGCAGGAATTTGAAATCATTGCATGAAGAAAGTTGTCTAGCTTCAGAACAACAAAGCACTACCAGGGGTGTGGATGAGAATTCGGATTTTCATACTACTGAACATGAAAAATGTGAAGCAGAGAAAGACACTTCAATTTGTAGAGAAAGCTTATCCCCGAAAAATGATAACTCAAGGGATGCATCAGATATTGAAGACAAGTGTAGTGACTGCGATGAGTTCATGGATGGGTCTGCTGAAGTCGACTGTGCAAAACATATGAAGTGTGTTGAATGTGCAGAAGTGGCGTCTACAGCAGCAGAAATCCTAGACACCGTTGATGGCAACCAGTGGCATGTAGAGGAAATGTAAGTGATGAGAATAATAGTCTGTTCTCTTTCTCATGCTTGGTTTTTTCCAGGATGAGGATTGCATGCATTAAACTAATGAATTTTCATTGGAGACACAGAAGGAAGGTTGATGCTCAAACCTCTCTTTCGTGCCAAACAGGAGTAGAAGGTAGCTACAACCTGCTTTTTGTATTCGCACTTTCATTGCAATTAAAATTTAATGACAAGGTTGAAGCAACTATAACAAAGATGGTCATTTTCGTTTCTCTTTTCCGTAGCAAAATTGGAAGAAGAAGGCATTCATTCCAAACAAATCAAGTTAGACGGCAAAGACAAAAGTGGCGTTGACTCAAGATGTCAAGTGATGGTGCCCAATAGCTATGTTCTGCAGTTTCTTTGCATTCAGGTGCTGAGGAAAGCATCTGCAATGGTAACTGAAAAACAGATTTGATCTCAGACATCAAATGTTTCTATGCCTGATCAATTTCAAATTTTCAATGGGAAAGGTTCATCTTACATGCGAACATTTGGTGATCAGAGACCAATTTTTAATGTAGACTATTATTTTGGTTCAACAGTGATACTCGATTGAAAATTGTTTGTAGAACTGAAAGAGGATGAGCCACTCTTTTTTTTTTTTTTTTGTTTCTTATACCTTTTCATTTGAGATCCAAGGCATAGTGAAAGTGCTGTGCTAATTAAGTTGCAGAATGTACAGACTACAGAGAGTAAATATGCAAAAAGAAACTGTCTTCCATTCATAATGTTAGAAGTTCATATGCTTAGTACATATCTCCTGCCCACTATTTTGCTTTCTATTGGTATCCATCATTCTCAATCTCCAGGGAGAATACTCTCCTTCACCTCCCAGCGCAGAGCCGTCCATTGCACCCCTGGTTTAGTTTCGTGATATGACATCTTAATTTCTTGACATCTGACTGTTTGAGAGGCTTTAGCATGAATTCTTGAGCTCCCTCTTCCAAGCACCTGATTTGAGTAAACAAAAAGCAGGGCAGATGAGAATCCATATTCACTCTCAAATGCTAGCTACTTTTTATGTGTAAATTTAAACTTCTAATTACACTTTTGTATCACCGAAAAAATAGAATTTATTAGAGTTATTACTTCTTGATCCGGGTGGGAACATTCTCAGATGAAACCACGATGACCGGTATCTCTCTCAAGTTGGATGATTCCTGGTAAATCCATCAGGGAAGCATGTCAGTGGTTAATTTGTAGAGGTTTTCGTGGCGATGAATAGTAACTAAGACTACACTATTCAAAACAAAACGATACATAGAACAATCTTTAAATTTTGTTTTCTTTTTTTAAGAATGGGATTCTGAGTACCTTGACTTTTTTGAGCAGTTCATACCCTGACATCCCCGGCATGCAGTAGTCTGTAATTATCAAGTTCACTCTTGACATCTGCATAGTAAAAAAACCCAAGTCAAAAAAGTAGATAAAAAAACAACAGAAAAGGACGATGTGACAACAACTTTTCTTTTATATTTTCAGTGTGCTAAAGTTACCAATTTTTTTTTTTCTGGTTTGACACAAGAAGAACAAAACTGTTAAAAAGAACGTGTGTAGTAAAAGCTGATTAGTGGGTTTTTGTTTGTTTTCGCTTACGCTGTTGTTTCTGTTTTGTCCGCCATCTAAACCGAGGAACTCAAGAGCCCTTTGTCCATTCTCTGCAGTAGTAACTGCCCAAAGGAAAAGGTAGGGTAAAAAAAAAAAGAGAAATCCTTTTAGCCAAAGAAAAGAACTTAAAAATCAAACAAAAAAGCGTAACGCATTCCAGCCATGGATGAATATCTGTTGTTACCCGTTTATTCAGAATCCAGAGCCTTTCACTTTATTTATTCCTCCTAAAGGTAAAAAGTTGACTCCTTTTTCTAACTTGCTATGTTAGGACCAACAAATTGATGTGTGAATACATGAGCATTTTTACCTAATGAAGCGTAAAAACAGAGAAAGGGAAGTAGTATATATGCAAAGATGGAGATTGGTAAAAAAAAAATAAATTTACCTTTACATGCAGAGCTGGTGAGGAGTCTCTCGATAAGCTTGCGGTCAACAAGGCTATCATCGACAGCTAAAACATGGGGCCTTTCATCATCAACCACCTCTTGAACCCTCAATGATGATGAACCAGACGCCATTGTAAAAATCTGTTTGTGTAAACCAAATGAGCAAGAAGAAGAAGAAGAAGAAGGAGACTAAAAAATTTAATACGAAGATTTTGGAGGGGTGAAAAAAGGCAAAGACACCAAAGATTATGACTAGTGAGGAGAAGAAAAACAAGAGGAGGTGGAAAATTAAATACAAAGATTTTGAGTGCCAAAAAAGGGAACTAACTGATGGTTTTGTGGCCAATGGGTTTTATGGAGGAAAAAAAAGCAGAATAGGTGATGGTACTATACGTATAGGGCAGGGCAAGGGGGGAGGCTGAGAAAGGAAAGAATCATAGAACAATGTGCACAAATATTTTCCCCCCCAAAAGGGATGATGCTAATATGAATATATGATCCTCAGAAGCCAAAAAATACAGAGCAAAGGAATCGTGATAAAATCGGGTCACAGATATTTCGTGATCGTTTTGGGTTTCTGGGTCACACCACCCCATTTTGCAGTCATAGCAACAGAGGAAAGAGAGAGAGAGAGGGAGAGAGAAAGAATCAGAGGAAATAAAACTTGCTTCAATACTATGTATACCTACCTATTCCCTGTTTTTCATTCTTTTACTCTGGATCTTCTTTTTTTTTTTTTTCTCTTTTTGCAATATATTCTATTGACCTCACCAAATCTACTACTACTAATATGTGCCATCACAATGACCACATCTCTCGACTTTTTTCGCAAATATATATTCTCTTTGATGATCAGTCAGAGAGATCCTCTTCTGGATCACCCCGTCAAATCTCTCACCATTTTTTCGTCCAAATTTTTGTCTTCTTTTCTTGACGAAATGCAATGAACAGTGAACTTTTTTTTTTGTTCTTCCGGCAGCAAGTGGGGGATGGGTTCTGTTTCAGGGCTTCAGCCATTCCTTGCCCCCCGCCTTTATGGGCGCCTATCTCTAGTGCTTTTATTCCTATCCTCTTAACATTACTCCCTCCGTCCAATTAACTGAATTATTAAAATGAGACGACATAATTATTTTTGTTATTGTCGATAAATGCAACTGAAATTTGGCCTAACCATGCAAAATCTTTTTTTTTTACTCTCTATATAGTATTTGTAACATTTTGTATCTCTATTTTTTGGTTTGGTAGTGATTTTGTTAACACTACTACTATGTTTGTGTCTTTGTGATTGTGCATATAATTCAACCTTTTCTTAGTCATGCGCCAAGCGGCTAAGCCGCCAACTTAATAGTTCGTTCGTTTTCTTGATTGACGTATATTTTGTACTACTTCGGATTTGTATTATGATCACAACTCACAAGATCAGACTGAATCTTGTGCGCGTAGAAGAATGGATCCAAATTCTTTGGTTATTATTGTAGGGAAGTTTGATGATTGATGATTGATGAAACTTTCAATTCTCAAACTCACTTCGTCGTAGGAATAAATATCCGAAACTCATGAAAAGCTCTCAACTGTTTGGTCATTTCATTTTTTTTTTTTTTCTCAAGAAAAGGAGGAAAGCAACAACAAGTTTGTAACATGTTTAACACGATACAAAGCCAAAATAAAAGTCCATGCACATGTGGAATCTACTGCATGAAATGACCTCTCCAGTGCTTTCAAACTTCACAAAATTCATATAATTCACAATTGACATCTAATTACTAGGTTTCCATCGATTTACGTTTCAGTGGACTTTTTCTCTCCTTTCTCCTTTTCTTTTTCCGAAATATTCACGACTCTTTTATGGAGTGTTATATAAGTAATAAAGAAGATAATTGAAGTTGCTTATTGGACTTATCCTTGGTCTCGCATGGATGTCCCATATAGCCCTAGCTAGCTAGTTTGGGGGCGACCGTCCGTTCTTACGTCTCCTTCTTTTAGTGGAAAAACCATTCGGGCAATTTATTCATTTTATTAGAACGTAGGAAACTCCGAGCAAGAAGCATCTGTAAAAATCACTCCTAATTAATCGTCCTTGCTTTCAAGTTTCAAAAGCATGCAAAATCATGCATGTCATAACAAGAAAAGAAAATCATGATAAAAAAGAAAAAGGAAAAAAAAAAATACTCCCTCCGTCCCATAATTATTGTCCAATTTGAGTTTTTATTTCTAGTTTAAATTGTACTAAAAGTGAAATCTCAAACTGGACAATAATTTTGGGACAGAGGGAGTATTAGAAACCGAAGAGCAATCGCCAAATATTCCTAAATCATTCAAACCTCTAACAAACACGTTACCGTTAAAAGCGTTTTTACAGTTTCCTTTCGTATTTAAACTGATGCCCAATATGGGATTCAAACACTACTTTCTTGGTGATAAATTATTCTCACTCAACCATAATCCCCTGCGATTTTGACCTTAGCTAGTAGAACTAGAATCCAAATGCCAGGAGAAAAAGCCATTAGTGTGGATGGAAGAGTGGACTTTTTTCGTCAACTTATTGGGCCACTAATAAATTCCTTATTCAACACGTTGGTGTGAGCCCAACTTCTCTCTGTCAAATGAAAGCATCAATTCTTCAGGCTGCAATATATTTGTACATAGCCCAATGATACCTAACTAGTAATTGCACCTTTTGCCAATTGAATATGATCAGCAATTTAGATCTTTTTCTTTTTTTCCCAGTGTTACAGATATTGGTTTAATTGTGTATTTGAGACTTAAGAGATGTCTGAAAAATGAGTTAAAAAAAAGAGTGGTGTATAGCTGAAACGTCAATGGGGGTGATGAATTTATTCTCGTTAGATTTGGGAATGTATTATAATCAGGCCTTAAACGAATTCATCCATGCACCAAACTACGGACCGATGTGTTTTGACTTTCGACGGTTCAAAATGCATGGATCGATTTAAAGTTGTAAATTGTAATGATAGCTAATAATAATAACGTTGCTCATTCATTTCCATTAGGAAAAAAGAAGAAAAAGAACAAGCAATTCGCATTTGCATGCTACAATTGTCAATTATCGAGGTTAAATATCTGCATTAATGTCATATCGTAAACACCTATTATTTCAAAAGATCGAAAGTTCAAATTTTACCAACTTCAACATCAAATTGAACACCCTTTCTCCTCACTCATGCATGATACTGATGGTTTCAAAAAGAAACTCATCAACAGTTTAAGTGCAAATTACAAATACTTCGACTTTAGGTCATATTAGTAAACACACACTGCTTTTCAGTAAAATAAAAAATTCTTCCCTGAAGTTATAATTCATTTGCTCCCAAAACTCAAAATTCATATTGTAAACACTAAAACAATAAAATCATACATAGGACATTTTTTTTTTTTGGGCAAGAAGAAATCGTTTATGCTTTCCTTGTAAATATATTATACATTTGATCCAATCTCCCTCAGTAAACGTAGTTTGAGAATACTGATATGCCAGATTTCAGTGCTGGGATCTGAAAACAATGAGCCGGCTAATAATTAAAGGGATATGAATATTTTTTTTGGTTGCTAAAAATAGGGTTGGAAAACGGTTGTTCATATGCCATGCAAAGCTTCTTTGTTTTGGCGAGTTTACATCATATAATCGAACGGTTCGTAAATAACATATATTTAAAAAAATGCATGCATGCAATCCACATGTTATTAAATTTTGTCATTATCACACAAAGTCTTACACTATTGCGGTCGGAATATATCCACTTGTTCACATTGATACCCGAACAGCACATAATTTCATAACAGCATTCCAACCCAAAAACGAACAAGATAATACTCCATCTATCTTAAAATTATCCAGTTGATTTCACTTTTAATATAATTTAAACTAAAAATAAAAACTCAAAATGGATAATAATTATGGGACGGAGGGAGTACTACATACGTTGCCAAACTATTAACTCATCTCCGTTTCTCCACGAAAAAAAAGGAGGAATAGGAGGGAAGAAATGCTACATTTCTATTTGCAACTGCATGCATTCAGCATTCTTTGTATAAGTTGATTCTTTTCTTTTCTTTTTTTTTTAAAAAAAGATAATAATAATAAAAAATTTTAGGTGTGGATTTTGCTCAAGTTGATGATTAGACAGTTTGACAAATTAATAAGGCAATGATCATGGCCGGATTGATTTTAAAATAATCAGTTGACGTTATTGATCTATGGGTTATGTGGCACTAGCTAGCTTTGAATAAGAAGATGTTAAGGCTCTTCTAATCATTGAACAAGTATCTAAGTCCTTAAACGTAGTCAAATACAAATGAACACGCCAATAAGGAGTTTTTTTTTTATATTAAATATTTTTTATATTTGCGTCTCTCCGATGATTTCAGAATTCTGAATATTGTTTTTTTTTAAAAAAAATTAAATAAAAAACTTGGAGGTAAGGGATGAAGAAGTCACGATGTCACACCCTGCATTGTTAATGTCAAATATTTATCTGCATTGACTTTAGGTGATGGGCAGGCATTACATGTAGAGAACTTATGATGAATTCAAAGAATATACTTAAATGACAGCTTCAAAAAAGAAAAAAAGAGAATATAAATGGAGCACGAGTAAATAAAATTTTGCACTTTAATTATTCGGCCTGGAAGTAACAATAACAACTTAATTCTCATTATTGGGATAATGATTATATAATTTATAATAATCTTGGCCATGAGTAAACTATATAGTAGTGATACTGTCACAACTGCTGCTGCAGATCTACCACCTTATAATCCTTTAGAGAAAACATTCAATTTTCAATTCATTCTAAATGTGTTACTTACGTAGTTATTTTAGGGTTTTTTCTCCCAGCGAAAACAAGGAAAAATGACAACCATTTTTTTTTTCTTGGTGCAAAAAATGACAACCAATTTGATATACACTGACGTAGTGCGCATGGGTCAAAAGTATACTTAGACATGGGATTCCCGAAATCGTTTTTGTGATAGCCTTCGGTTTGTAATTATTTATATATACATATATTTAATCCATCATAAAATAATTATCTAATAATGTAAATTTTTATTTGCAGTATAATATATTCAAAATAAATAAATAAAAAAAAACAAGCGCAACAATCATTTTAAAATGGAGAGATTATATAAATGATCCCTTATAACCAGAACTCATTCGCGCAAATAATTATGATAAGAATGAATGTATGTATGATGCTTAATGGGGTTTTTTTTTAAAAAAAAATAAAATTTGTGCGTAGATAAGTTTTATTCAATTTTTAAATATACATCGTGCATGCACTTCATTCACCTCATGTGGTATCATGTTCCGTTCAGATTTGGACATATGCTTTTGGTTCTTCCAATATTATCGTTTGCTTGGATGATATGTCATTATATTTTACCAACGCAATTGATTAAAAATTAAATACCCTCCGGCCAATTTTACCCGATTCACATAAAAATTAATGTAAATATGATATATAGTTACTAGGAGTACTATATCCCAACTCGATTGAAATTATCTCTCCCATCATTCATTGTTCATGTACCAAAAAATGAAAACCGAATAGTGTGTGACGACCACGTACGTGTTTTTGTAGCATGCACATGATAGTCAGAGAGTGGGTACAATTAAAATGGGAAATCCAATTCCATAACTGTGACACATTTATTTAATTTATATATATATATATATATATATATATACGATTATAGCAGCCACTATCTAACCCTATTAAACTTCTCCACGTACATATTTTTTGGTGCATGAAGAGTAGTACTAGTATCAATGAAAGAAACTACACAATATGATGAAGAGTAGTACTAGTATCAATGAAAGAAACTACACAATATGATAACGACGCCGTTGTTAATTACTTCACCGAAAATGATAAACTAAAGAACAAAATTCGCGAAAGAAAAAGCATACCAGTGCATTTTTACCGTACATGCTTTAGAATTTGTTGGTGAAAATAATCACTCTATGAATATAACTCAAACTCTAGTCGCTATAAGCTTAGGAGAACTCATCGTCAAATCTGGTAAACGTTATGAAAACATTGAGTATTATACTCCCTTTCCGTCCAGACAAAAGAAAATATTTTTTTTACTGCCTTTGTCCTTAAAAAAAAAATAATCTACATTGAGTTTTCTAATTTGTACTAAAAATAATTAAGAACGTTATGAATATTTTAAATCAAAGAAATTAGACCAAAATAGGGAAGCAGAAGGAAATATCAAATAGTAATCTCTTTGATTAATTAATTAATTATTATCATTATCGACTCAGTTGTTTATCCGCGGAGGCTGTCAAGTACTCTAATTTTCCAGTGCACAGAATAACAACTCCAACTTCACGTGTGAATTAATGGTCCAACCGAAGGGTTTTCAAGTGCATTAGAAAATTAAATTTTAGCGTCCACGTACTCTTTGCACTACAATAGAAAATTAAAACCAAATTCCCCAAAAACTCACCATTTTCTGAGTTGTTATTTGCCTTGCTAAAGACCAGATCTTATATGTTAATTGTGTATTAATCATGTCACATTAGTACCCGGGACGTTTTCTTTTAATATATTAATCAATAATAATATCTTAAACAGAAAAATAATATAAACCCTCATTTTAACGCAAGTTGACGTTGAGAAAATTTTTCTTTTCCTATATTTTCTACGCTACGCACAATCCGTTCGGAAAAGCTACGGCAGATCATTCATTCATTAATATTACATAGTAATAATATCATGCTAAAAGTAATAATGAATGTGTAATAAGCAAAATAAATAATTTTATTTTATTTGAACTCTCGATGTATATAAAAATATAAAGGCAAATATATAAAACATGCGGGAGGAAGTAACGTTTTAAGTTTATAAAGATAGGATGCCAGAGAATCTCAGGTAGGACTACCGAATCAGCCAATGCTAATTGTTTGTTAGGTAGAGAATGAAAACTGCACAACCCACCAAAGCAGTAGAAAAAATAAGGGAATAGGAAACAAAGTGCAGTATATTTGTTTGCCCATGTTTTTTTTAATGGGTAATGAAAAAGATTATTGATTATTTTGTCATAATAAAGCACATTTCCTGGTAATAGACCATAGTTCGATTCTCACGAAGGAATTGATAAGGGGAAGTTTTATCCACACTTAAGTGGGGTTCATTGGGGCGAATTTTTTGAAAAAAAAAAAAGAAGAAAAAAGAGTGAAATATACGTACATGGATACGCTGTACGTAAACAGCACCGTATACATAGACATGGTTTGACTTGTACGTTATTATTACCCCGAGGGTAAAACTAAAAATTAAGAGTCAACACAAAGTAAATGAACCTGTCTAATAGTTAAAAGTTAACGGCCGCACGTTAAGTTTAACCAAAGTACTGAGGATTAAACTCAAACTCAAGTCACTCAAAAGTCCAGTCCAAAGAATCTACGAAACCTTAAGCAGTTTATCCCAGTCTCCATAAAACACTTCTTTTTTAACTCATACTCTTGGTCCTAACTACCATGAAATGAAATGGTACGGTAAAACCCATGACCCCACGTCTTAACCCCTTTTTTTTTTTTTCCTCCTTTTATGTTTTTCTTTTCAATTAAAAAAATAAATAAACTAGAGAGATTACTGTAATATTATGTATATATATGTTACGTTACCCACAACATAGAAAGAAGAAAAAGAAATTCCAGGAATCTATATAATAAATTTATATCATATGTTTTGATTGTTTTTCTTCTTCTCTTTTTTTTTTTTTTATATATATTTTGGAAACTCACAGCTAACTTACACTATGTCCAAATTGAAGGCCATAAACCGAGGAAAGAGGTAGTGGGGACTGACTGTGGGGGTTTTTTTTTTTTTTTGTGAGTAGTAAATTTTTGTTATTGTGGTATATTGTTTTGTACTAATAAAGACGAACAAACTCCAAAACTATACACAAAGAGAAGAGAGGAAAAAATTCATCACATCAAGAACTTGGCGGTGCCTTCAAGTGTCGTGCATGCAATTTGTGCCATCTCTCCATCATCATCATCATCATCTCTTCCTCTTTGTATTACTTTGCATGCATACACGCTTTCTCTCTCTAAACCCCCTTCCCCCAAATCTCCTCTGTTTTTTTCCTCCCTCTTTCTCTCTCTGTAAAATCTGATTCTGCTTCTATCTTTCTTCTTCTCTCTACTATTAGTATTTTGTTGTTGTTGTGTTTTTTTTGGGTCTTTTTAATCTTCTCTCTACCTAAACAAACCCACCGGCCGTTACAATTTCAATCCCATTGCCACCGTCCGCCGCTCCTCCGCCGCTCCTCTGCCCCCCCTTTTGACTTGACCCAGTTTCAGATTCGGGTTCTGATTTATCTCCGGCGGTGTTTTTGAGTGTTGCCAGCTGCTTAATTGAAGTCTCGCTTACATGTGGACGTCCAAATTTTTTTTTTCAATAAAGGTGGGTTCTTGATTATTTGGTTCCGATGTTTTTGTGGCCGTGTTTGTCGTTTGATCTGGGTCAAAAAAAATGTAATCTTTGATGGTTCTTGATTGAATTGGGATTTTGTGTTTTTATTTCTGGCATGGGTTTGGATTTATTTATTTATTTTTTTTCGTTTTAGTAGGATTGATTGATGATTCATAATTAAATCTTTTGGGGAGGAGATTAATAAGCCATGATGTCCAAGATTTGCATGAACGAGTCGTGCCGTTTGACGACGTCGTCCGAATGGAAGAATGGTTGGGTACTCAAATCCGGTGGATTCGCCACACTTTGTTACAGCTGCGGGTAAAAAAATTCTCCCCCATTCCAATTTTATCCCTTTCTCTCTTTTTTTTTTTTTCTCATGATAAGAGATTTCATGTTTATGTCTCTGTTTGGGATTTTGTTGATTGGGGGCAATTTTGGGACGGTGTTCATGTTGGATCCCTAAATTCTCTCCCAGCAGTTAATTTTTCTTTTTGTGATTTCAATTAAGAATTTTCTATTTTATGGGTTAAATTGGATTATGCTTTACTCCTATATTTCCGTATCCCCTAATTAGGCTGATAATGTGCATCATCTATGCCACATTTCTCGGGTTAATTGGTTTCTCCCTTAAACATGGACTTTTTTCCAATCAATTTTGCAAAATTTGGTGTGTAAATTAAAGCTACGTAGTTGGGCAGTTAAGTCTACATTTATTCATGTACTAAAATCAAAATTAAGCCCTATTGAGATTGGATTTGCCTCGTGGTTTGCATGCAAAATCAAAAGGCAAAACTTTTTTAGTAGTGCAGAGGTCAGAAATGTGCTCATACGCGTGTTCTTTTTAGGTAAGTATGAATTTCTAGGGTCATATTGTTGGGTTGGGTATATGATGCGTCACTCAGAATAAAACTAAACAAGCACATCTAGTAAAAATAACTTCTTACTAGTTTTTAATGAGAAGTTAACAAAGATTGTATCTTTCTTATGAATTAACGCAAAACTCAGGTGTCTTGTTCCTGATAACATCGTATTTTGATGTAATCTGAACGTTTTATTATGTTGCCTTCTCATGGGAGTACTGAAATAATGTTCCGTGGCTTTTGATGATTTTCAGAGCTGCATATGAGAAATTTGCTTTCTGCGATACATTTCATAGGAAGGAGGATGGTTGGAGGGATTGCAGGATATGTGGGAAGGTACTGATACATATCTAACTGTTTACCGCTTTGTTTTGTTTTTCTGTCCAATAGAAAGAGTGGCTTTAGTGCTAAAGTTACACCTTTATGTTTTGGGATTACAGCCTATGCATTGTGGATGTGTGGCATCAAAACTGCTGATTGACTGCCTGGATACCGGAGGCGTGGCGTGTGCAAGCTGTGTTAAGAGTAGGGATGCTACTCCTTTACAACCAGTGCAGGTGATTTTTCTCCATTGAAACATTTAAAGTTTTTATCTGACCATCATCGTGCCACTTGTTTGTATAAAGGTGGCATTTTTATGTTGGAAGTGTAATTTTTCATTGAAGATTCCCGTCTAGCTTTGTGATTGCTGGAGCCGAGACATTGGTTGTTAAGACTTTGAATAAAATTTATCTATTCGAAAAGAAGATTAATTCATTTATGTGTTTGACTCTTGAATGTTCTTCCATTTTGTACAGATATTAGGAGATGATATTATTGCCAATGGAACAGTGAATATAGATGTGGTACCCACTGTTGGAAAGCGCAGGAATTTCGGTGACCTGTTGCAAATTGGCAGTAGTTTTGATATAAGTGGTTCCAGAAAGGTGCTGAAAACTCAGATTTATGGCAATGCATCATCATATCTAGGGCAGAGTAGAAGTGAAGGAACTATGCTTCCTTTTGGGGAAGTCAACATAGGCTCTCCACATTTTGCCCAGCAGCCACTTGGATCATCCATATATCTTACACCTGAGAGTCATAGAGCAGAACCAGGAGTTAAAGACATGCATGAGTCTCTTGTTCAGTCACCTCTAAATATGTCGTTGAGCAATACTTTGAGTGCTTCAAGCTCAGGGATTCCATTTTCTGATGCGCATGTTGAAGGAAGTGACCAGAACAAAGGTTCTCCATCACAAAGGAGCCGCAATGTTCTTCCAAAACCTCCTAAGCCTGTCTCTAGTGCAGGCTCTGATGCTACAAGATCCCCTTCACAACCACGCATTGCAAGGCCTCCTGCTGAAGGACGAGGCCGTAGTCAGTTGCTTCCTCGCTACTGGCCCAGAATTACAGAACAAGAACTGCAGCAGATCTCTGGAGAGTATCCATTTTGCATTTATTTTGTGCCAGTTGAATTTGTTTTTAAGTTTTGAGAAGTAAATTTCTGTTCAGATATTATGCTTGTGACTTCTTGTTTAACTTAACTCATATGCTTAAGCTTAAAATCTACAATTGTACCGTTGTTTGAGAAGGTTCTTAGTGCCAGTGATGCTGGTCGGATAGGTCGTCTTGTCCTGCCAAAAGCATGCGCTGAGGTGAGTTGTTCCTTCTTTAGGTGCTTTCTGCAAGTAGAACGTTGACTTCTCAACTTTCCACAAGTTCAAAGTCTTCTCCACTGCCGTTTTACTGAAGAATCTTAATGTCAAATGTACACAGGCATACTTCCCTCCTATCAACCAATCAGAAGGTCTTCCAATTAGAATACAGGATGTGAAGGGGAAAGAATGGACATTCCAGTTCAGGTTTTGGCCCAATAATAACAGCAGGATGTATGTCTTGGAAGGGGTTACTCCTTGCATACAGAACATGCAATTACAAGCGGGTGATACTGGTATGGTGTCATCAGCTTGTATACCCTCTTAAGAAATAACATTTCTAAAAATGCCTAAATTTTGCTGGCTGATGATTTTATGCAGAATTGTGAAGGTTTATAGTTCTCTTCTGTTGTTTCGACGGGTTACCTAATCTTCTGTTAATGACCAAATTTTTTCAGTAGTTCCCTGTTTCAGTAGTTAAATTTTCCTTCTGAGTTTCTTTTAAATTTCAGGCCTAATGTTTTTATTTGTCTTTTGGCTTCTTGTAAGTTATTATAATATGTGACTTCTTTTTTTCCCATTGTGATGCCCTTATTAATTTCATTGTGTGATACTGTGTTAACACTTGCATTTTACTTCTGTTTTGTAGTCACATTTAGCCGAATAGATCCTGGTGGACAGCTTGTCATGGGCTTCCGAAAGTCAACCAGTAATGTTGATAATCAGGTGAAGCTTGATACGTATTTCTTCTATAAGAAGACAGCTTTTGTTCGGTTGTCATTTCAATCCTATTATTAATTTTATTTGAGCTCCATACAAACAGGATCAACCATCTTCTGGCCTTCCTAATGGTGGTTCTTCTGGGGAAAATTCACATTCTGGTGCAAGTGACAACATGCTCGTAAGTGCTCACCCTTGTCATTTGTCCATCAGTTCAGAAAGATTGTCAATTTTCCATGATAGCTGACTTATTACTAACTCATTGTTCAACAAATGTGAAGAATGGAAGTCACACTGGAGAAGATTCCTTGCAACAGCAAACATTAATATCAGAGAAAAAGAAGGCACGTAATATTGGGAAAAACAAGAGGCTCCTCATGCATAGTGATGATGCCCTTGAACTTAGAGTGACATGGGAGGAAGCGCAAGAGCTGCTGCGTCCACCTCCCACCAATAACCCTACTATTATCAAAATTGATGACTATGAGTTCGAGGAATATGATGTGAGCACCCTCCTCCGTTTTCCTCTCTTTATATATTTATTGCGTTGGAAATGCTGAAGCATTCAAGTTTTGCACGTTCGACCTTGTTTCATACAGCTTCCATTTTTTTCTGTTTTCGCAGGAACCACCTATATTTGGGAAAAAGACCACATTTACGGTTGGACCATCCGGGTACGGATGCCCATTTTAGTTATAATGGTTAATGATTTAAACTTTAAAATCAATTTTATAGTGTTTTATGAGTTTTAGAATTGATTTTTGGATTCAAACTCTCTAGAGTTTCGGAGAGCAAAAAGTTGATTGTCATGTCTTCATGCAAACTTAGGAATGAAGAATAATTTGACTAAGTAAAGAATTTCTCACTTGAAGTCTATGCCTTTAGTTTGTATCAAAATCTTATAATTTTCCTTGGCAATACCAAAGAAAAGGCTTTGATTAGAATGGCTATCCAAAATGTGTCAACAGAGGAATTTTTAATTTCTTCAATCGTGTAAATAGTTTGAGTTCTATCTGTTATAGCTTTTGATTGAATTGGATTCCATGATGATTAAAGATTTAAAAAACAAGTTTTTCGTTGTTCGATTGATTACAGACCAATGTGTTCGTTTCTGAAATGTGGAAGTTGTATATACAGGAAGCAGGAACAGTGGGTTCAGTGCGACAATTGCAGTAAATGGCGGAAATTGCCGGTGGATTATCTTGTTCCTGCAAGTTGGACATGTTCAGACAATATTTATGACCCAAACAGGTTGGTTGTTAACATTATTTTACAAGACAAAAAACAGGAGATGATCACTGGGAAATAATGTTGTGCTGAATTCGTTTGTCCTAAATTTCTTCATTGCTTCCTTTTCTTTTCTTTTCTTTTTTGCTTCTAAATCAAGTTTTAACTCGCTTCAAGAACTATTCCTCCCTACTCATCTTCATTATATTTCATCCTCTATTGCTTCTGTGATACTCTGTTTTCTTTTCTTGCTGGAGTCTGAGCATTCATGTTAGTTTCATCGAAGTTCTTTCAGTGGCATTTCTGCCTATCTGCTTGTGTTTATGGGTTAATGTGAATTCGAACCAGAAGGATGAAAGTTCAAAACACTTCTTACACCTGTGATTTGCTTTCTACAGTTCATGTTCTGCTCCTGATGAGATAAATCCGAGGGAAGAGGATGCTCTCAATAAATCCAGAAAGGGTATGAGCCGATTTCTTATTTGAATTCCCCAAAGATTTTCCTATTTTTGTTCTCTGTGTTACAGATCTGGATTTGTCTGGTTTATGTGTAATTTTACCATGGCTTCTTCTCCAGCAACATGCCTTAAGATGGTTCTTGCATGTGAATCCAAAGTCACAATACATTTTGGAAGAAGGAAAAGAAAAGTCATTTGAAGTTGTTTGCCAATGTTTTTTATCTTGTTATTTTCGACAAAAATGGGTCATGGATCCCTTACATTTCACTGGAACTGATAAATTTGCCACATCTGTTCACTTTTGGAAGAAAAGCATAAATTTTGAATGTGCGCAAGCCATCTTCATCTGGTTATACAGCCATTATGTTGCTAGGGGTTCTTGAGTTATGCTTTTCTTTGTCGTTGGATTTATTCCAGCCAGATTGTTTTTAAATTGTTCGGATGCATTCCTAACTCGTTACCTTTTACCAGATTATAAGAGGAAAATGATTGGAAGTAGCGTGGAAAGTGAGCCCTCTGGCTTAGATGCATTAGCTAATGCAGCGGTTTTAGGGGACAACACAGCAGACTTGGCCGAGAGCTCAGTTGAAGCAACAACGACGAGACATCCTCGGCATCGTCCGGGATGCAGTTGTATCGTATGTATTCAGCCTCCAAGTGGAAAGGGGAAGCACCCACAACAGTGTAAGTGCACTGTCTGCGCTACTGTGAAACGCCGCTTTAAAACACTAATGCAACGTAAGAAGAAGCGCCAATCGGAAAGAGAAGCTGAACTTGCCCAGGGTCTTACCCAAGATAATTCCAAAGAGGCGTCTGCAATGGAGGGTGCAACTGAGGTTGCAGTAGTGGAGGTGAATCAGCTGGATGCTGACATAAGCCAGGCTGGGAACCAAGTGGATGTGGAAGAGAGTGGCAAGGGACATTTGGACCTCAACAGCCATCCCGGGAGGGAGGAGGACATGTTGGCTGAGGCGGCCGCAGGAATAAACATGGATTCACTCATTGATGCCGCCAGCATTCCGCTGGACATTTACTTGAGGCAGAATGGGATCTCAAGCTTGAGCCAAGCATCGACGTCCCATCTTACCAGTGGAATTGAAGTTGTTGCTGATGAAGGATGCAGCAGTTCAGCCAATGGTGAACCGGACAAGAAGGTTGATGATGAATAGTTATTATACACAGATAAAGAAGTAGGTAGTTTGCAAGAAAACTCTGATGAGGTGGTTTTTTTGGAGAAAGTTACAGGTCTCCTGTCTTGTGAGTTATTACTTTTAATACATCTTTTGGTGAGAAAAAATACTGAGCATAGCCACAATTAGAAATTCCCAATTTGTTGGGGGTATTTTCATCCATCATTTTTTTTTTCCGTGCCGTAATTACTGCATCAGTTGAATTTTTGTGTGCTTTGTAGTATTAGCCTATTAGGCTGTAAAATTTGCCTACTAGCTCTGTGAATCAAAAGTATTGTAGTCTGTAGTTAGGGTTTTGTAGAAAGAAAGTTGTCATTTCTGGATTTGTAACAGAATCAGCCCACGCACTTGAAACAACCGTTAGCCCGCCTTCACTTTTCTTGAAATCATGCCCAAAGCAAGACTTCTTTCAGAAGTATGACATTGGTCATGTACGCCGGCATCGAAACAAGGTAGCCGACGCCTTGGCCAAGTTTGGATTCCTCTGCCCAGTACGGAGACATATCCTTTCCACATCCCCAACTAGTGTTGCAGATCTCCTTATCTCAGACAAACTAGCGAGCTCCCTTCTCACATAGGGACTTTTGTATTTAAGCCTCTGGCTACCCTTACATATATATATATATATATATATATATATATATATATATATATATATCTAAAAAAAAGCTTCCCATTCACACCAATACATAACGCTTTTCTCATTTTCTTAAAAAACATCAAGATTACTAAATGGCCAAAAAAAAATAAAATAATAATAATTGTTGATGAATCTATTTTAGTTGTGGTTCAAAGATGTGATAATTCACAAATTTTCTTTCTTTTATTTTGAGTGAAAAATATTTTATTGTTTGATTTGAATTAATGTATGAACTGTTTGCCTCGATTCTGACCTCGGGGTTCTTTACTCTGGTTGATGTAACATCATGATCTAAATTTTTGGCGTTTTTGACATTCAACTGACTGAGTACAATTTCAGCATGCATGCACATATGTGATCTCTCGTGGTGAGTGAAGATTATAATTGAGCAATCTCTTCTCTTTGTTTTTTCCGATCGGTGCTGGAAAATTTGTGGTAAGCAAATGCTGGATCGATGATGGGAGAATCCACAGGGTGCAGAATCAAAAGACAAACAAAATGTGGTTCATCACTGTGGAATATACGCCTTCCAAAAATTGCCAGATTTAATTTTTTTTTTAGGGCGCATTGAGATTAACATTACGTTCTTCTTCGCTCACATAAAAATTTGATCATTTCCTCCCCTCGTGTGAGGTCGAAGAACGCGTAATTTCCCTATGAATCTTCTTGCGAATTCCAAATTTAAGCTAAAGACAACCAAAGCAAAGAAGTAGCTAGTACTATTCGCTGAGAAAAAATAGTGTAGTAGCTATGTCCGGCTACACCAATATACTTTTAAACTCCACAATTTTGTCTTCTTTTGTTTGAATTTACATGATTCTAATTTGCGATCCCCATGTTTTACTTTTCTTATTATAATACTCTGTTTCAAAATTATTGTCCAGTTTAGATTTTTATATTTAGTATAATTTGTATTAAAAGTGAAATCTCAAACTGCACGACAGTTTCGGGCACGGAAGGAAGTATGATTTTGAGGTGTGGATACGAATTCATTGATGTAATAGAAGGTTATAATTATATATATGTGGGTCATCAACAGTCTTAACGATATGCATGATGATATTTTTACCTGTCGGAGTTTATTATTTAAATAAATGAAGGCGACCAATTCAATTTCATCGTACATTGTAGCAGATATTTTCGTCACCTTTTTCTAGTTTATTATGATTATTAATATTATTATTAAAAGTTGAAACTGTGCGCACGCTTGGGTTTAAATTCCACGAATGTGTTGCGATTTTGGAATTTTCTCTTTCGCTATAAGAGATACCTTAAACTCGGTATCCGGCAGAAGCTCCGCGGGACGGCCAAATGTTAATATCCTCCGGGAAAACATCGATAAAAACACGAGTTAGTTTGACTCACTTAGCTCAGCTCCAGCGTACGTCCCTATTATGTAAATGGACAGAGACTTCGGAATTTGTAGATATTTGTTTCTATAATATTGCCATATGGCCATTGTTATTTACTGCTCTCGCTCTATATTCTCATCACAGGAGTTTGTTATACTACTATTTTTAGTTCTAACCATTCGGTAGTTAATTTTTTTGTCAGAAGGAATATATTATGTAAACATAACCCTTTACATGAATTTGTAGATGTTTTTGCAAGACAAACAAATTAATTTAGGTTATATGATATACTTTTCTGTCTCTAAAATATAATTTACTTAACTGAAACAAAACACGTCGATGATACTCCAAGTGATCTAGCTAATTTATTTACATCATGACGGGTCTTTGTTGGTCAAATAAACGTTAATTTGATGGGATATTCAGTGTTGATTAAATTAGTCCAAAAGAATATGCAGCTGAATATACACACATATATATATATATATATATAAACAATACTTCAAAATTAAGGATAGTAGTTTTTTATTAATATTATTATTCAAGAATAATCAGCTTGTAATCGGTTGTCTAAAAAAGTGAAATTATCGACCGGCCTTGTCGCATCTGCCTACCATGCATCTCCACCCTCTTTATAAATATCCAAAGCTGCCAAATTCATTCAGAAAAGAAAGTTAGAGAAAAAGGAAAATTCAAACCTCAAACAGAAAAACAGAAAAAAAAAAAAAAAAGCGCGCGCGCACACTCACAGTTACACAGTAATCAAACTCTGTTCATATTCTGTTTCACAACCCACCCTAAGAAAAGAAAAAAAAAATCAAACAAAATATATAAACAGCAAGAAATGGGGGATTCAGCAGCAGCAAAGATGGCAAAAGCAAAAAGGGAGCTGGAAGAGTTATATTCCGGGATTCCAGATGATTCAGTAAACCTTACATTTGGGGACTTAGCCGAAATCAGACAAGAAAACAGGGTGTCCAGTGTTCCTCATCATCCATTAGAGAGGAAAAACTCGCCGCCGTTGGTTCCCATATCGGAAGCCAGCCCAAGAAAAGAGGAAGTCATGCCGCTGGCCAAATTGCCCAGCTTGGATTTCAGCCGAGCTTTAGAAGCATCGGCGCAATACAATAATATTAATAATCATAACTTTCATTCTAATCACGTTTCTGATCATCATCATTTCATGCATCATAATAATAGTCATCATAATCATCATCATCATGGACATCACCGGGAACACCATCATAATTATGGTCATGGAGAAACTCCTCCTCATCATGCTGGTGGTCATCATCATCATCATCTTGGAATGCAGAATAATAGCATGGTGTATGATGATATGAGCCAGATGAGTGGCGCGTTCACGGAGAGAGGCGGTGGTGGAAGGCGGCGACCGGGGATTCCTCATTCTAATATTTGCACTCTTTGCAGTAACTACATCTATGTCTTCCGTCATCGTTGCCTGGTAACTTTTCCCTTTTTTTTTCCTCCTCATTTTTTGTTTTACAAAAATCATGTGTTAAATTAAATGGAACAACCACTTTTTTTTATATACATAATACTCCCTCCGTCCCACAATTATTGTCCAGTTTAAATTTTTATTTTTAGTTTAAATTGTATTAAAAGTAAAATATCAAATTGGACAATAATTTTGGGACAGAATGAGTAACTTGGAAGCTGTTCAAATTTTCCTTGTACAACTTCAAACATAAGAATGGTCGTAATGCTTCTTTTACTTGTATGATTTGTATAGCACGAAATTGATAAATGAACGTGATATTTTCACGAGTTTCATAATATTAATAGTAGGATAATCTGTAGCATTATGTTGTTCAAATTGCACTGATTCTTGAAAAGCTTGGTTTCAATATTGTTGCCGGATATATATCAGGTGTGTGGAAGAGCATATTGCCGACAGTGTGTGAGGATTGGGATGGGAGAAATGTCGGAAGGCCGAAAGTGCATCGAGTGTTTAGGCCGAAGATTCAGTCAAAGGTCAGTTCATATCTCCATTTCTCTGTTGATCCAGTCCCGTTATCTGTCACGTTCAATGATTGTTTTAGGACAATAACATCGACAACTTATGATAGATCAATACTGTTTATTTTATTCTACAATATTTATCGTACAAATATATATATATATATATATATATCATTTTTTTGGTTGTCGCACATTGGTGACTGAAACTTAGGTAAAAAGAATCAGTAACTTCTCACCAGAATTGTCCAAAAGAGGACCAAAACAGCCTTCATATAGTACAGTGTTTGGTGCATGCGTTTTCCACTAGGACACAATTTGGCCCCTGCCTCCATGGTTTATTTTAATACAAAAGCCGGCAATATGGCATTGTCCCCTCCGCCCCTGCTTCTCCAAATTGTCCTTGACTCGGCCATTGTGATAACAATTAACAACCATGAATATGAATCTAATCTCATTCATATGATCTTTGTATTAGAAACAAGACAGTTGAATTGGTTCGATTCAACTACATACATACTTTTGTAAAGAAAAAAAATAAAAATTGCTCTGGCGACAAGTACTGATACATTTTAGTGAATTCGTACTATAGATTGATTCTTAAAATAAGGTGACACGAGAAAAATAAATTGCATAGTATATGATTTGAGACTCTTAGGGGAATAAAAATGGTCATTTTGTGGATTGCAATTGATAGGTACATACAAAGGGCTGGAAAAATTGGGTGTTGTATGGGATATCCAAGCCTAGTGAAACAACAAGAACTCAAGTGGGCGGAAAAAGGGCCCAGAGGAAGCGGCGGAGACAACCGCCATGGCCGGAGTGAAATGACGATGTCCAGAACCATTAGCCCAAGCCCAAGGCTTCCTCCGACCAGAGGATACAATAGCCACCACAGTATGCCGTCGTTTGTGAGCAACACCCATGGCCATGGACAGGGTTCATTTGTGATGGGCTCCCACTCTCCTTATTCCCCTTATTTTTCCCCCAAAAACCACCCTTTGCCATTCTAAAATAAAATTTCTACGATCAATTTGTTTGGGTTTTTATGGCTGAATTATAACTATTATTTGGTTCTTTTTTCGGCAATACATCTTTTTTAAGTGAATGTGTTGTACTTTCTGGATTGAAATAATAATATATGTACTTTCTGCATTAGTATTCATTCTCATGGATACACAAATATTGTTAGGTCAATAAACAACCACTCATTAGATATGTACGAAACATTGCTATCTTCCAAGTATGTATATTACTTGAAACTTTTTATACCAATGATCAATGAAATGAAACTTCACAAGTTCAATAGATCTCTAATTCGGAGGGTTCGAAATTTGTCTAAAACATACGTCTTCCCTCTAAAAATATGTAAATTTCAACTCCCAATGCAGCCAACAAATGATATTCGTTCAGATAGATTAGAGGGCCCCTGCCAATTCCAGACCAGATTTTGAGTTCAAGGTGGTTTGTAATCTTTGTTGTGCATCTTTCTGCCGACCATTCCTATCCGGCCAAAATCTGCGGGCTGTCATTTTGGTCTTTAATGGAGCAGTCCTTTCACTATCATTGTCCATTTCAAACCGGTTCTACCAGATGATTTTCTGATGTGAATTGCTAGTATTTTCCATCTATAATTCTTATATTGATTGGACCGTGCGTTACTGGAGAGAAGACTAATGATATTCGAGAAATTATAGGTGATGGAAAGCAGTCTGGGACCATTTCTTAATGTTCTAGAAACTGAAAGTTATTCGGTGGTCCTCGGACCAAATCAAAATTAATTCAGGCCCTCTCATTAATTCTCGTACCGGACAAATCTGTCAAACATTTAAAAGCGGCGAGATATTTAGGTGTGCGAAAGTGGCATCATTTTAGAAATATTGTTGTCCAGCATGAACACCATGCGATATGAAAAATAAAAATAAAAAATAAGACAAAATTAAAGAAGAATTAGTCCTTGTTAAACTGTATGATAACGTGATTTGCTCAAAAATCTATTGCCCCTTTAATCGAAGTTGTAAATGTAACAGTACAAGTTCACTAAAACGCCTGAATATGCACAATTTTCTGAATAATCCAGTTGATATCAAACAAAAGATGCATACTTTTATCAGCCATGGTTCGGAAAACTAAAATCAATCATGGGCGCCAGGGGCGGAACTACATATATATCCGCCGAAGAGCTACCGGAAAATTGTCTTCTGAGAATTCTGGGAGACCGGAAAAAAGAGGAGATTGGTTCCGTCATTTAGACTAACTACTTGCTGCGTTGGCCGGATTACCAAACAATATCTGCCGACAATTTGGACAGGATGAATGCGAAACTAACCAAGCATCTATACACTTGACATGGAAACCATGGTTGCATCTCGGCAAAATCCTGACTTTCTCACCTTCTGTAAACTCTCCAAGACAAATGGGACAATCGGTAGCCGGAATATCAATCCCGGACTTGTAAACAACCACCGGAATCCGGCGTAAGGCGTCCTTCGGCAGCCCTGATGAGTCCAGACGCAAAGAAACTCCCTCTGCGGTGGTTTCAAAGACCAATCTCCGGCTGCATCTTAAAGCACAACGGACGACTGAATTCAGGCCAAGGGCACAAATTAATGCGCAAAGCAGAACAGCTAAGATTATGACCATGTTGCTGTCGAAATTCGCGTCGCCATTTGGCGGGCTGATTCGGGACTCATTAATTGCAGCAATTGTAATATCAGTGTTGAGGAAATGCCGAGGCAGATGATATTCAGATTTTTGTTGTCCCATCATGATCAAAGTTTGATGTTCCTCTAACTCAATAACAAAAAACAACAAAAAGGGATGATCAGAAATGTTGTAATTAAGGCTTCAAAATCATGTGTGATTATACTTCAGTGACATGATAAACAGGGGAGGAAGAAAGCAGAGAGTGAACAGAGCACTCTGTTGGAAGGATTCCAACAAGATAAAAGAAACAGGGGATAAGGAAGGGGAAAAATGAACTTTTGAGAGGAATCAAATAAAGGGTTGATTGGAATTCGGGACCATATGCATGATGAGTGAAGGGCTAGATGATCAAGAGATTAGCTTTTTTTTTTTTTTTTGGTCCAGTTTATGGCAAAAGGCCAATTTGCGAATTGAATGTTTATTAAAGACAACTGAAAGTGGAATCGGGAAATAGGATATGGCAGAGAAAAGGAACAAGTTGTTAGTTGTTTTTAACCTTATTCTTGGTTGTGTATATCTCTCACTATTAGTTTTTCAGTAACTTTGACTGCAGCAAAATCAATTCTGACAAGATTTTTGAAATCTATGCAATGTTTTTGCAGACTGTACTCTCGGAAACCAGTAACTGCACAACAGAACAAATAGCAGTGATAGTGGTTCGTTCATTGATTGGATGCTGCCAATGAAAATAACTTTATAGAGTAACGCACATATCTATGGCCTGATTCCAAGTATGAAATAAAACCAAATAGTGTCCCTCAAAATAACAATATAACTCGAACTTAAATTCAACTTTTAAAGATAAAAGACCGAGCCAAGTTTAAATACCGCTTCCAATGTATAGTGTCACAAAATGTCAAGATATACTATTAAGTTTTGTGGCATTTTTTAGATGAGAAGGTGGGAAAGGTCTTTAATAATATCTTCCATCGTGTCATCTGTCATAGTTGTCACGAAAAGAATCTGAGCAAAATGACAGAGGAGATATTTTCTCTTTTCTTTTTCTTTTTTTTTTCTGGCACACATGAAATACTCCAATGTAGTCAAACAATTTTGTCAATTGATGTGAATATTTCATCCGTCTCCATGCATGCCTTGGTTTGATGGCATATAAATATGGTATGATAAGACATAAAAGTTAAAGGTGTTGGACTACTTGCTCTTAATTAGACTATCTACTACTTCATAATGCACAAACACCAAATCAAATATGCAAAATGGCCTTCTTCTTTTTTTTTTTGAGTTCGATAGTCGTGATCAAGGGATAAATGCAAATTGAAATTACATTAAATTCCATTTGTTTGTTTTCATGAAGAGAATATTCCGTTGTCTTATGTAAAATGGCACAACGATGCATATGATGTTAATATGGAAAAGATCAATTCTTTAGGAACAATATTCACATAGTTTTTGGGAAGATATGATCTATTAGATTTTAGTTTACTATATTTCAAAATGATTGTCCGAATGAGATTTTCACTTTTACTCTCTCTATCCCAAATTATTGTCGAGTTTGGATTTTCAATTTTAGTACAAATTAAAGTTAAAGTAAAAAACAACAATTTTGGAACAGATAGAGCAGTATAATTTGAACTAAAAATAAATATAAAAATTAGTCAATCATTTTTGGACGGAGAGAGTGTAACTTTTTTTTTTATTGAATTGCAATACTAATTCTGTAAAATATTTTGATGAATTTAGTGAATGATATGATTGGAATTTTTAGGATACTTGTAATCGACTTTCTATTTATAATAACACTAATAAAATTCTGATGCCTTTCTAAACCAGCAATTACACAGCCACACTCGTTTCTTTCAATCTTGTATGACGTTAAATTATTTAGTAGGTCCACAATTTAATTAGAAAAAATACGGGACCATCACACGCGAGACGCGAGGATATGAACCCTAGTAATAAAAGGGAGAAAGGTTCTCTGTCATTCTATTGATATTCTGCTCCTTGTTAGAGGCAGAAGCAAAAGCAGAACCGGGAGTGGATGCATCAGTCTTGTGTAAATTCCTATATCTCTCCTATTAATTTGGGACGAGACCGTCGTAACGTGACAAGCACGGTAAATCACAGTAAAAATAACGGTTGAGACAATTTCCTAATCATCATATCCTATTACTGTTTGAGAAAGAGAAATAGGATTGTTTGTTAGTTTTCGATTCAGAGTAGGAATAGAGTCATAATTAAATCTCTATATATAGAGAGATATAGTATAGAGGACTATTTGTATAGTAGTAGGCTTTTTGGTTCCAATTTCAAACCGATGGGATTGATCAGGGGGGCCACCGTTCCCCTAGCCCCCAAGGCGGTGTGGTTATGGTAATTGGAAGCGTAAAACCATGCGGATGTTGGAATCTCGTACTCGTAGAAACTGGCCGGGATCAAATTAAATTGCGCTCGATCAGTTCGGGGATGCTTTTATGTTCAGAGTTTGGTGGTGTACCCTGGAGCTAGTTCTTTAAAAACCCTATATTTTTCATTATCCTTCTTTTCTCTTCTCTATTTTTTCCTCTTTAAATTTGAAATCCGCCACAGCCACCATATTCACCATGACCGCCAAAGGTGCGATGCACGACATGCCTCTCGAACAAGAGATAAATATTTTTTTTTTTTTGTTTGAGATATATGTCGCCATGGTGGTTCTGGTGGTTAACGATGACTAGTGATGGGTATTCATGAGCATATAAATGGGGGAGAAAATACGAAGAAGAAAAAGAAAAGTAAGTTGAGTTTAAATTTTAAAAGTTTTTCTTAGGATTGAATCAATGTAAATTTTTTGTGGATTATGTCTCATGGATTTCTATATCTCTCTTCAAATCCCTACCGACTATACTATACACCATGACAAGCTTCTTCTGATTACTATTTTGATCAATGTATAATTCTGATGATTATACATTTCTAAACCAACAATTACTCGGCCACTCTCGTTTCTTTCAATCTTGTATGACGTTAAATTATTTAGTAGGTCAACAATTCAATTAGAAAATATTGGACCATTACACGGGAGGGTATGAACCCTAGTAATAAAAAGGAGAAGAAAGATTGTGTCATTCTATTGATACTCTGCTGCTTGTTAGAGGGAGAGGCAAGAGCAGAATCGGGAGTGGATTTATAATCATCAGTCTTACATAAACTCCAATCTCTCCTAATAATTTGGGGACGAGACCGGCGTAACGTAACAAGCACGCTAAATCACAGTAAAAATAAGGGTTGAGGCAATTTCCTAAAAATTAATATCCTATTATTGTTTGGGAAATAGGATTGTTAGTTTCCGATTCAGAGTTGGTAATGGAGCCATGATTAAATCTCTATATATAGAGAGATATGGTATAGAAGATTATTTCGTATCATAGGCTTTTTGGTTCCATACCGACCCTTCCCCTAGCCCTCCAAGGCGGGTATGGTAATGGTAATTGGAAGCACCGCCGTTGACCCCCGGGACGTGCCATAGTCGGAGCGGCGACACCAACAAACAAGTGTTAAATCATGCGGATGTCGGAATTTCATACTCGTACAAACTGGCCGGGGATGCTTTTACATGTTCAGAGTTTGGTGGAGCTAGTTCTTTAAAAACTCTATATATTTCATTATCCTTCTTTTCTCTTCTCTATTTTTTCCTCTCTTTGGAATCCGCCACAGCCACCATATTCACCATGACCACCATAGGTGCGATGCACGACATGCCTCTTGAATAAGAGATAATATTTTTTTTTTCTTTGAGATGTATGTCGTGCACTGCGCCATGGTGGTTCTGGTGGTTAGCGTCTTAGAGATGACTGGTGATGGGTATTCATCGGAGGAGAAAAGAAGAAAAGGAGAAGAAAATCCCTACCGACTATACTATGTCCATCATGACCCGCCATATATGCCTCTCGATTAAGAGACAAGCTGCTTCTGATTTTTTTTTTAAAATTTTTTTTTAATCAAATATAGCTGTATGATGTTTAGGAATTGCCGGTTATTAGAGAGATATATATGCATGCCAAGTAGACTGGTAGTGTGGATTTTGAAGAGCATATATAAACGGGCGAGAAAGGAAAAGGGATTTTAAATCGACTCAAGATTGATGCGGTTTTCGCCTTCTTATTCTCGCTCTTACCATCACATATATTTGCCTCTCAAACAAGAGAATAACATTCTGTTTGTTTGAAAGATTTAGTACGTGGTGATTCTGGTGGTCCACGATGACTTAATGCTTGATTTTGATAAGCAAAACATGAGGGATTTTGCCTCCCATTTTGTCTATCTTTGAAATCCATCACCCGGACCACCATGAACACCACAGGCGTCATATGCTAATTCGAGTAACAGACGGCATTAGCCAAAAAAAAAAGTAACAGACGGCATGTTACATTATGGCATTTTGAGGAATTATCTCTTTGTAAATAAATACATTTAAACCTTCAAATGTTACATTATGGCATTTTTGGTTGTCCGCGTCTGAGTATTGCTTTGATATACTATGTTGGAAAGATTTTTTTGATAGTATGTTTCAAATGACCATTTAAGACCCTCCAAAGAAAAGGCCATGAAGCTCTAATAACATGATAACAAAAAAGCCATTTTAGCTGAATTTGAATTTAAAAATTGTAACCCGTTTCATTATTTTCTCCACATTATTCCGAAAGAGAATGAGAATCCTTAAAATACACCTTTTCCCCTAAACATTATGATTTTCTTCTCAAATAAAGTACCAAGAGAAAACTTTTAAGTCAGAGAAGAGAAGGAGGTTAGTAAGGGGAACCTAGACAACCATCCTGACTTCATTCCATTTGGCTCTCATCATGTTTCAAAATACACAAAATGCTTTAATAATTCCTACATTAGTTACTTTACTCCAAAAGATTAAATTAAGGTATATTCCCTAGACAGTGGTAAAGGAAAAGGGGAATAATTTTAACTAATAACAAATGTAGCAACAAATGTAGGGGAAAAAACAAAGCCATATTTTTAGCAAAGATTAAAGATAAACCCCCTACCAATCAAAATTTCCCTGTAATAAGGGGAATTTCAGGATTGCTAGCTGTAAATTGTTATTTGTTTTTTGCTCCCATTAATTAATACATTTTCTTTTCTTTTCTTTTCTTTTCTTTTTTTTTCTCTTTTTTTTTTCCCCCCCTTTTGTTTTTTACTTATATTTCACCTACCCTTGACAAGTGTCTCTCTTCAATAAAATAAAAAACTTTAAAAATTGAATCTCACGCACTCATATCAATAAAATTTTTTTTTTTCATTTCCTATCAAAAACCTCCCAACAAAATCTTTGTCTTCTATATAATAATCAGAAGACAAGGGATATTTTGAATAACAAAACCCCATTTGTGTCCTAAAAACCTTCTTAAAACTCATCATCATATCAAAGACTTTTTAAAACTCTTTTTTTTTTATACAACTATAATCCCTTATCTAAAAACAAATAAATAAATAAATTTACATCATTTATTAATTTGACGATGATGAATATAACAACAGAGGAAAAAGGTTCAAACCCACCGCCATCATCATGCCATGCGACGGCGGCACCGTTGGTTCTGTTCTTCGAAAGTTCCGCCGGCCAGCCGGAAGAAATATCCATTCCGTTCAAAGGGTGCGAGGGGTGGCCGGAATTTGCTTTTACGACATCGTATGATGACGAGAACCTCGTCGCGGACGTTGACGTGGACCTTTTGAATTGTTTCTCCTCCACCGAGAATAACAACAACAACAATGCGTCTTCCGGCGGCGGCGTCGGCGGCGGAGAAGTTATTGAGATGGCGGCTGATCAGGATGATCTGTTCTCGGCTTACATTGACATGAAGAAACTGGAAGATATGAAAGAAACGAACAACATTAATAATCTTCTTCATGCATCGTCTGGAGGGATGATTAACGTTCATCGGGAAGAAGACAATGATCACCAAAATGGAGGCGGATTCGTTGTAGAGACTAATAACGGCGGCGGCGTCCGCCTTTGTGGCGGGAGGCGGAAGAAGAAGGAGAGAATGAATAAGAACGTGATGATCAAGACTGGGCCCACATTGAAGAAGCGGCAACGGCGGAGCCCGCAAAGTTGTCTGACGACGGCAGCGGCGGCGGCGGAAAACGGGTTCGTGGAGCCCAGGAAGGCAATGGCTGCCGAAGAGCTGGCTGAGCTTTGGTCCATTGATCCTAAACGAGCCAAGAGGTGAAACGTGCGAATATTATTATTATTATTATTATTATTATTATCTCTTATTTTTGTTAGATTAATGCAATAAATTTTTACATGAAATTTTTGTTGGCAAGTTACGTTGCACGTTGGTCAACTATTATAGAAGGTCATTTATTCACTTTTATTCAACACGATTAAAGAACACATTTTGTCCGATTAAACTACCCATGACACCGACGGATAGATGATCGGAATAGTAGTTTGGGACAAAAAAAGTTGTGAAATATAATGTTTAGGACAAAATTGTGTGAATTTAAACGTGCAAGGTGAATTTGTGTTTTGGTCCAAATATACAAAACGAATGGTGAGGTTTAGTCTTAAAATTAACGTTGTCAATGAATTTTTCAGGATTGTGGCAAACCGACATTCTGCAGCACGATCAAAGGAGAGAAAAGCTCAATACATAGTGGATCTCGAGGAGAATGTAAAGAAGCTTAATTCGGAGGTGGCTTTTCTCAACACCAGGCTCATCGCCAACCAGGTTAGTTATTTCTCTTACAAAGTGTTTTTTTTATAATTATGTTAATATTGGTCCGATACATCGCATTAACGCTAATTAAAACCCAACCCATCATGCTCATTTACCCTTCAATTTCATATTCTAAACGTCTCAGGAAAAAGAAAATAAAAATACAATAATGTTTGTTATGCTAGTTGTAGTTTTAGTTCAACAAAGAAAAGGTGGTCTCTTTGTGTATTTTGGAAATGGAAAGAAATGAGTATCAATAAATGAATAAAAGCCATTTTTGTTTTAGTAGTTCCTGCTTCATGTACTTTCCTTTTCTTCCTGATGCGACCATCTGAACTTTGGATGTGTTATGAATTTTGTTCAGAAGGAGACCACAGAACTCGCAGCTGAAAAGATAGAACTTAAGCGTCAGCTGCAAAATATGGAGAGTCAAGCTGAGCAAGTCGATGGTATGTATATACAATATTTAGGTGGTTGTATTAAATTTCGTCATATTTCTTATTTTTATACTCTTTTGTACATATACAAGAACGATTGTCCTGTTTCAAAATTTTCATTTTTAGTAAAAATTTTCATATGCTCTTACCGGCTGCGCGCTACTTTGTTTTGATGTACTCTGTAGCTCAAATCCAAGCAATGGAAGAAGATATCAAATGGTTGAGATCTGCCACTGGAGAGATGGAACCCTACCAGACTGATCAACAACCCCAACCACAGTATTTTCAGTTTCATCAGCCAATGTCATCATCATCATCAACCCACCAACAAAACAAGTGCTTGCCTCCTCCGCTGCTTCAGAATTGCCAGCAAAGCATGTTGCCGCCTTATTTGAACGTGGCGAATTCGCAACCTCTCTTCTAACACCACATTGATCAATTCCATCTCTTCCACCACACAATGACTAGCTAGCTAGCAAGACATATGTGCTCGCATGTTCTTGGTATATACTCATGTAATGACTAATGTGCAGCTGACATATATGGTTTCAGCAAAGATTAGAGAAGAAACTGCTCCTCCTATTTTGTGGGCTTATGGTCGACGCACCACGGGCGACCTAGCTACTTCCAAAGGCAGCTGAGGAGATTGTACTTTTGTTTTTTTTTTTTCTTCCTTTTTTTGTTTGTCCCTTTCCACAAACGATGGTGACAGATCACGATGAAAATTGTGTTCTGATAGAATCCGAAAGCGTCGTATGATGTATATAGCCGACACTTTATATATATGGGGTATAAAGGCTAAATTGTTGTACATCAATACTAGAACCAGAAGTTAATTAGTTTGGTACATCAGTGACAGATTAAACATGATCATGTTGGGAATCTGGAAACAGTAGTGGATCATTTACTTATTTGCAATTCACAAGTTTCTTATTGCACTTGCTAAGGAAAAATAAACACTTGGATACGTTTGTTTGGATATATGATAACTCTTCTCAGGTACTGCGACTTCTAAATGGCAAACTCGCCTGTCTCACTCGGGACCTTTACAGCAAAATGGACTTCCGTCACCAACACGACGCAGTAATTCCATCAATTGGAACACAAGTTTTGATATCCCCCGAAGGGTTGAGAGAATTCACGTTATACCAAAAGGGAACTGGTACTTCCATCATATGTCAACGTCTTGCATATGGATTAGTCAACTTGAGAAACCTGTCTTAGATAGCGAATTTGTCCGCACTCCAAAAGAAAATGGGGATAGAATTAGTGAACCCGGCCGGCACGTATTAGTCAAAGGCAACATTAAGGAGTCCGGAGACGTGATAGTCATAGTCAACTTTTAGTACTCCTCCCTACCAATTGGCAAATCCGAACTCATAGGAAACTCGCGGTCAGTTGCTCAATTCAAGAGACAGCAAGAGGAAGAAGGATCAACTGCTTTCATTCTCATTTCACAGAACTTAAACACACGATAAACTACTGGTACAGCGTTAAGCTATCTTAATCCTGACGACTAAGGAATACATCTACAACACAACATATACAAAGATTCTCAATTCCTTCCCTAGTACTCCAACAAAAAATTTACAGCTTTGACTTAAGGGGCTTTACCAAGAAAAGAATTGAGAAGGGAACAAAAAGGCTATATATGCAACATTTCACCAACCAGCAAACAAAACAATTAAGTCATTTCTTCAGAATTAGGATCATTTCGTCATGTTCCGCCACTTGTCCTTCAAGTCAACCTATAAATCATTTGCAAATATAATTAAAAGATCCGACCAAAAGAATAGAGTTAAACAAATATCACAAAGCATTACAAGAGTTGAACCACCAAATTTACCTCAGTTCTTTCTTCAAATACGTCCCGATATGCATTCAAAATGAGCTTCCAGTTTCCCCTTCCATACCTATAATGTGATGATCACAGGAATATTTTAGAACTTGTGCTTTGTCTAATTTTAAGTACGTCTGCATGCCATCATTTACTTACGTTTCAACACCAGTCCTCAGTGTATCTTCTTCTAGCAAGCTCCATCTTTTAATTTTTCTCCTCCTTTTCAAGTTGTTCCCTTCATATATTCTCAATGGAGACACTGCCCGAGTCCTTGGTTCATGTAAGCGAGGTCTGTTTTCAATATTAGATGAATCTGGTGTTTCCTCAACTGAGTCGTTCCACTGCAAAACAGGTTAACAGCACTGTCAGTCAACAGCAACAAGCAAACAGAATACAATAGATGCAATCAGTTCTAAATGTACTTACACAGAATAACATATCACACGAAACCAATACTTCATTGCACATCTCAATAAAACATATGAACTCCCCAAGGATAGAAAGCCACAGTTGTCACTCCAAAATAAAAAAGGATGCTAAGCATTTTTTTCTTATCAGACATGAACTAGGTGCTCAAAGAAACAGAAAACAAGCAAGGAAAGATTTAGGCAATTGCACTTTTCATTAGAAGCACAATGAGTCCAGATCAGTTCAGAAGGAAAAATAACCCTTTAGAAGATCAAACAGAACATTCAACAGCTTTAATGTGGTGGGGGACATTCACCAGTTCTGATGGATTAAAAGGAAAATAATATTACCTCCATGGTATGGGCGGTACCATTTCGTGCCATTAAACTTGGTCTTGGAGCATTTTTCTCGTGCTGTTGACAATCATTACCTCTGTCTTCTCCACTGGCCCCGGCAGACCTTGACCTCTCACCAGCAGGAATTGCTTCATTAAGACTTTGTTGCACAGGCAGCTTAACTGTCTCTTTACTTGCAACACCAGAAGCTTTTTCTCCATTAGCTTGGGGAGGTCTTAAGCTCTCATCAGCAGGACTTGCTCCATTACGATTTTGTTGCACAGGCAGCTTAGTCGTCTCTTTACTTGCATCACCAGAAACTATGTCTCTGTTGGTTTGGACAGACCTCGAGCTTTCACCAGCAGGATTAGCTCCATTACAACTTTGTTCCACGCGCAGCTTAGCTGGCTCTTTACTTGCCACACGGGAAACTAGTTCTCCATTGGCTTGGACAGGCCTTGACCTCTCACCAGCAGGATGAGTTCTGTTATGACTGTCTTCCACAGGCAATGTAGCTCTGTCTTTATTTGAAACATCAGAAACTACGGCCTTAGCAAAGTGCAATGCATCAGGTAATGGATCCTTCACAACAGCTTTAAGCTCCAGTGAACTTGATTTAAGAGCTTCCCGCACTTCACTTACGTCTGGACTGGATAATGAATTGCATGTTCGAGCATCAGAAGCATCAGCATCAGTGATCCTAGCTCCCCGGGACTTCCCTGATACAGCAACTCGAGTTCGTTTACAAGCAGCATATTTAAGTCTGGGAAGCACATTCCCTCCTTGCGTTTCTAAAAGAGAACAGAGACACAACATAAATTTACCGAAATAAATACATAAAACAGAAAGGATCCCAGTTTTTCTTATTTGTTCCTCACAGTGGCTAGTGACATACTACAGAGAGCTAATCAACTGAAATACAATAACTATTCATTTGTGATTCCAAGAATCAGACATAAGACTATAAACACTACCAGACAGAATAAGGAAACACTCGGCACACACCTGCCAAATAACCCAGGGCTGATGCAAAAAAAACAGGCCTCAAGCATACACCTAAATTTTTTAGCTAGTGATAACAAGCAATCAGAATTTACTGGGAAAAATAAATAGATATGATCAGGCATTAATATTTAACATAACATCTAAACACAACCCTATGCCCCTGCAATGGAAGCTAGTTCTTAAGTTCATGATCAAAGCAACTCACAATTAACGAATATTTCTAAGAATACAATAACAAGGTAGTAAATTCAAAGCCAACAAAGCACACGTATGAGCCAAAATGCAACAAAGAATCACCTGCATTGACATCTTTTCTCTGAACGGAAAGAGTAACAGCAGTAGGCGTGGAGGCGTTCACCCCTCCCTTGATACCTAGAATTCCCTTTAATCTATCATCGTTCCTTGATGCTTCTGCCACTAATTCAAGAAAGGAAGGGCCCATGATTTCTTTTTCCTCCTTCACATATTGCCTTACAGCCTCACTGGCATTAATCTCCTTACTCCTGTTTAAGAGAAGATCGCAAGCGCTATCATCCCACACAGCCGCCTCAATCTCGTCCGCCCAGCTCTTCAACTCTTCCGAAAACAAACCAACCTTTTCCCCTTTCTCCATCTTGGCAATTTTCCCTCTCCATATCCTCTTAACCGCATGAAAATACTCAAATCTATTCCCGTCGCTATCCAGGAACTTCACAGTGCAAAAAACTGCTACAGAGCAATACGCAGCCTTGAGTAAATCGGAATGTTGCCTGATTTTATCCCTGAAATCTAGCTCCTCAATTTGTTCGAGGAGTTCAAGAATCTTCTCCGAAACGTCCCCCTTAGCGATTTCCGTCTCGATTCTTCGCAAGAGAAGGGATTTTTTGAGACCCGCATTTTCGTCGGTGAGGGGAAGGGTGGAGATTAAAGAGTTTAGTACGCGATCTTCCAGAGGTTGCCGGACGAGGAATTCCAAAATCCAACGCGCGATGTCGACGTCCATATCTCCAACTTCCATAATCTCAATTGAAGCATGAAATTGATAATTTGAAACCCTAATTGCGCGTCGATTTTTCTTCTACAGGAAGGAGCGTAGCAAATAAGAGGAAAGGGGTATTTTCGGGTTACAAGTGCGCGGTGCTAGTAGTAGCCGGGAATATCTCCAGACTCCGGAGTCAAACAAATGTTTCGTTTTAAAAGAAAAAAAAAACATTTAAATTGTCTCCGGTCCTATTTACCCATACAATTTGATTTCGTTATAGAGCATATTAATATTAATATATACTAATTAATTCTTACAAATAACTACTTATTTATGTAGATCATAGTTAACCAACGTACAATGTATTCAATTACAGATAATATTGAGCACAAAGATAAATATTTATCTCGTAGTTGAATGTTTTTCATAAGTGTAATGACAAAAGTATATTATTTTAGTATAATAAACTTGACTTTTATTTACAAGACCAAGTAAATCTGTTTTTCATATTTCCAAAATCTAAATTGAAATTGATCTTCATTTTTTTTTAATGAAAATCTAATGAAAAATACATTTTTAAAATTTATTTTCAATTACAAGAACATTACTAAATGAAATTTGCAATAAATCAAAATGACTTATAATAACGATCAAAAGAAGTACTTTTTAACGTCACTTTGCGTCTCCCTCCATCTCGAAATTATTGTCTAGTCATGACTTTATTTTTATTAAAAAAATAAATTAAAAATAAAAATATTAGATAATAATTCTAGAATGGAGAGAATAAATTAAATTAAAAAAAATTACTTCAAATTAGTGACTGTATGATTATGATTATAAAATACTCTCTCTGGTCCTTAATATAAGACGTTTTGATAAGTCTTAGGTTTCACTTTGTACGCATTTTTAATAGACAAAAAAATTCTTAAAAATATTTCATAATAATCAAGAGAACACAACAAATGTAAAAATATATTTTTATGGTTTTTTTATCGATTAAAAATACATAACCCATGAACTTTCAATTTTGCACCCGAATTTGTCGCGCGACCTTGTCTAAGTGTTTTACCTCCTATTGTGGTTTGCAGATTATTGCATTTAGCATGGGTTTACCCATCTCTGGTGGGTGGGTCTCCGACCTTACCAAAAAAAATAAATAAAAGAACTAAGTGAAATATTTAGGACAAATCAAGATGCTGGACCAGATTACCAGAGCAATAATTTTTTTTTTTTTTGGGTACTCAAGAGATAGTAATATTTGTGAGTGTACTTTAAAAAGGATGGCCGCAGCCTATAAATAGAGCAAGAAGGGGTGGGTTGCGACGCCCTAGTCTTCTCTTCTTTCAGTCAAAACCAAGTCATCAGAATTTGTATCCGCCATTGATTGAGAGGGAAAGAGAATCAGCACAGCTTGCAGAAAATCCCTCTCAGTTCCTCCAAACCTTACAGAATGGCCGTCGGCGGTTGCACTTTCTCATCGGACGACATTGTGATTAAGTCTCCCAACGATAGGCGATTGTACAGGTACATTGAGCTGCCTAATGGTTTGTGTGCTCTTCTTGTTCACGACCCTGAGATTTACGGCGGTGATAAGCCTGAAGCCGTTGATGATGGTTCTGATGAAGAAGAAGAAGAAGACGACGACCTAGACGAAGACGAAGACGAAGATGATGATGATGATGATGATGATGATGATGATGATGATGATGATGATGATGATGATGATGATGAGGATGAGGATGATGATGACGAGGACGAAGAAGAGGAAAATGCTAATGGAAAGAAAGGCGCTGCTCAGAAAAAGGTATATCATCCTACATCGGTCTTATTGGTTTGAATTCTATACACTTGGTATGTTAATTGATTTAGATGTTTGGATACTTACAGGCAGCAGCAGCAATGTGTGTTGGAATGGGCAGTTTTAAGGATCCACATGAAGCTCAGGGTCTTGCACATTTTCTAGGTTTGTGTTTTCGGCCAAGTTCAACTTTATACTCTAATTTGGTTGCATTTTTTGTATTGCTTCCGCCTTGCATAGGATAGTTCAATAACGCTTCACTTCTTTGGTGCATCAAAGATGGGATGATCTTTTAGGGGATTTGTTTTAGTTTCAAATTGTGCATCAAACGGACCTAGTGCAGTTGGATTGAATGCCAGTTTTGAATCCTGCTACATCTTATTTTGCCACAGTATTCGTCATGTTTTGAATGGCTTAGGTCTTTCATTATATACTGCATTTTTTATTTTATTTTTTTGGTGTTCACCTGTTCAGATTCATTAGAACAATGGAAGAACCGAAATAATAAAAAATAAAGGTTGAAGTTTTTATATCTCTATTGGTGAAGGGATGGTGGATGGAAACTGATAGCTGTTTATTGAAGTGTTTAAACTCTTCTCACTTTTCAATTTTCTTGCAGAGCATATGCTTTTCATGGGAAGTACTGAATTTCCAGATGAGAATGAGGTTCGTATGGTCTTGCTCTTATCTTTCCTCTTTGAAGTTGAACCCTTGGTTTTTATTATTAGTCAAGAAACCATTTGGCTTTGTCGCTTACTCTTTCTCGATTCTAGTATGACAGTTACCTGTCAAAGCATGGAGGGTCCTCAAATGCATATACAGAAACAGAGCATACATGCTACCATTTTGAAGTCAAAAGAGAGTTTCTTGAGGGGGCTTTAAGAAGGTAAAATGGATTTCTTACTTTTTTAGAGTTCAGGGAAACAATTTAACATTCAACCATTTTGTTTAGAACCTTTTCTATTAGAAAACCTATGGTAATTTGTAATTTATATCTTGTGCTGGATAATCAATAGAAGATGTAACTAATTCTGGTTGAGGACTTACTGAGGCTTCCCATAGTCTTATTCACGCTGACACTTTTTATTGAGCAAGCGTCGGTTGTCTTCTTTTCTTTTCCTTATTCTTTCTTTCCTGAAAGAATTGTGTGATAGAATATAGGAATTATCTGTTTTAAAATGAGCTTGAGCCACCGTGATGATTACTCGCTCACTGTATGGAACTTAGTTTCCTCAAGTTAACTTCTACATGCTTTGTATAAAATGAGAGAGATCACAGTTAGTAATTATTGTTGCTTTAGATTTTCATAAATGCTGTACCTTTGGGAAACCTATCTTTGTTTTGTGCGATTGTTTTCTTCACAAGTATTGATGCAAAGCTTCTAGATTTAGTTTCATGATAAAACTGTGCCAGCCGGTTTTTCTGCCGCAGCACAATAGTTTACAAGAATCATACATATTGTGCCAGCTTCTTTATTTGAATAGTGCTGATATAGTTTACATTTTTTCCAGATTCTCTCAGTTTTTTGTCTCACCTTTGGTGAAGTCTGAAGCAATGGAGCGAGAAGTACTGGCTGTGGATTCAGGTTTGTCAAATTTATAATGTATGCCAATGCAGATTGATCCTCACTTGCATCAATTCTGTTTACTTTTGCTCCTGGGGTTTTCTGCCGGAGGCTCACTGATATTTTATCATGTGTCCATTTGGTTGCAGAGTTCAATCAGGTGTTACAGAGTGATTCCTGCCGCCAGCAACAATTACAATGCCATACATCTGCTCCTAGTCATCCATTTAACCGTTTCTTTTGGGGTATGGTTGTAATATGGTTTTTTTTTTCATTGATAAATTTATTGTTGTAATATTCTTCCCTCATCTTTTATGGATTCAATGCAAGTGATTTCTAATGTCAGTTACTTCAATTGGCATAATGTGAAGGTAATAAAAAGAGCCTGGCTGATGCGATGGAGAATGGAATAAATTTGCGGGAACGGATTTTGGAATTGTACAATAATAATTATCATGCAGGGGCGATGAAGCTTGTCATCATAGGAGGAGGTGAGGCCTCCAATTTGTTTGAGAAATGCATTATTGATACAGCATAACCTTTTGTTTTTTTTTGTAAAATGGAAATTTTATGAATGAATTTTTTTCTGTTTTATTATTGGACTAAATTTTGATTTGTTTATGAGGGTCGGTTTATATAACATGCAATAATTAGCCACATTTAGCATGTTTGTGCCCTGAAAAAGATGTATTTATGTTCAGTTTACAAACTTTTTACAGTACTGACATTTCTTGGTAATATCTCCATAGTAACTTTTTGGTGTATACTCATGTTTGCTGCAGAGACTCTTGATATACTTGAAAGCTGGGTTCTTGAATTGTTTAGCAGTATTAAGAGTGGCACTCAAATAAAGACAGAAACGAGGTTGGAATTTCCTATCTGGAAAGCTGGGAAAGTTTACTGGTTGGAAGCAGTTAAAGATGTACACATTCTTGATTTATCATGGACATTGCCTTCCCTACGGAATGATTATTTGAAAAAAGCTGAAGATTATATAGCTCATTTGCTTGGACATGGTATGGGACTGTGTTTTGAATCACTTTGTTTGTTCATTTCTTTCGGTTTTGAATCACTTTGTTCGTTCTTTTCTTTCGAAATGGTGATGGAATGGTAAAATCCAACCATCCACTCTCCATCATATTAGGTTACTGAAGTTAATTGTCTATATTGCTCTCCTATAGTCCTATGTGCTATGATAAGCATGCACATCATAGTTCATCAATTTTTTTTCTAAGTTTGACTTACAAGTTGATATTCTATTAACCTTTTAGTCAAATTAGATTCATGTACAGCACTGAGGTGATTGGGTTTTGGAAAATGATTGCCAAATTGTAGAGCCCTGCTACTTATGTGCTTGTAGATTATTGGTTGATCCGAGCATAATAATGACCTTGACCTTATCAACTGACCTGAGTTTTTTCTTTGGCCATCCACAAATTTTTACTGCTACCCTGGAATGAGCATTGCAATTAATCCTTGTTTAGAAGGCGTCTCTCTTTGTGGTTACTATTAATTGTGTCTAAAAACCTCTCATGTTGGAAATGAAAATCCAAAAGCTGATATGATATCTTTGTCCTTTCTGCCTGTGGTAGAAGAAATAATGTCTGTTCTTATGAAGCTGATGGCTAGCCCGTTTTGTTTCTATGCTGCCTGAACACTTCATGGCAGCCTAATTCTGATTTTGATCTTTGGTGACTCGGATATTTTTCAGTTTGCCCCATTTAGTTAATTGATAATTCTGAATGCAGAGGGAAGAGGGAGCTTGCATTCTTTCCTTAAAGCCAAAGGCTGGGCAACCTCCATTTCTGCTGGTGTTGGGGATGATGGAATGCAGCGCTCTACAATGGCTTATATTTTTGGCATCTCCATACACCTTACTGACTCTGGATTGGAAAAGGTTAACCCTGCATTCTAACAGCTCATTTGTGCATGTATTTTATTAAAACTGGTTTCTCCTTATTCAGACGCATGGGTGTTGTTTATACAACTACGTTGACTGTTCCTCTTTCTTAAATTGAGCGGCTTCCAGTTGGTTATTTTGCACTTGATAAATGTATTTCATGCATATCATGTTTTTTCCAGCCGGATAATTGAAAGCACACTTCAAACTTTCGGCTACCATATACTAATTGCTATGTTTATCTAAATGGAACCACTTCCACACTTTCCTCTGTTGAATAAATTTGAGAGGCCCTGCTCTTAAAAGGTCCAACAAATTGTCTAATCAGCTTCAATGTTTTTTCTTTGGTAGAATCGAGTAATTTATTTTATACCCCCGTTTGATACTTTCATACGCTTTTAAACAACTTTTTTTCTGCTTTCAAATATTTTACATCAAAAGGTTAGCTTTCTTGGGAAATCATCTTATTGCTTCGCTACTCGGGGGAATTTTCTTATAATTGTCTAGAGTGCAGAGAATTTTAAGACTTTTCTATACTTTCATCATGTTCAAAATATTCGCTTACTTGCTAAAGAAGTACATTGCTTCTAAGGAAGCTCAATGAAAGTAGCAAAGTCAAGTAGCTATATTAGTTTTCTGTCCTTACTAACTACAAAAACCCATAAAGTGGAAATTTCTTTCCACTCATTAGACATTGTTTAAAGCTGTCAACTCTGTCTTGCTGTGGCGAGATTCATGACATGAGATATTTTTACATTCACTTGTAGTTTAAATCAATTTTTGCTGGCTTAGTATTTGATGTTACACTGCAGATCTATGAAGTCATTGGTTTTGTGTATCAATATATCAAGCTATTGCGAGAAATTGCACCTCAAGAATGGATTTTCAAGGAACTCCAAGATATTGCAAATATGGACTTCTTATTTGCCGAGGAGCAACCTCAAGATGAATATGCTGCTGAACTTGCAGGTTATTTTACCCTGTGGACATCGATAAATTTCGTGCTTCGCTTTCTAGTTCCTTTTCATTAATAGTACTATAACATGATGCAACACCTCCTGCCATTTTATTTTGGGTTTTTTAATGATAAGAACATAGAATTTCTTTCCCTCATAATGAATCGTCTCTTTTTCTTTGTGAACTTTTTTGTTTCAGAGCATCTGCTTGTTTATCCTGCCGATCATGTTATTTATGGTGACTATGCTTACAAGATTTGGGATGAGGAGATGATAAAGTATGTGTTGGGTTTCTTCAGGCCAGATAACATGAGAGTTGATGTGTTGACCAAGTCATTGAAGTACCAGGGTAAGTTTGCCTACCTGTGTTTGAAATTGATTCATTGTACTAGTATTTGATACTCTCATACTCCCTCCATCAGGTAAATTCCCTTTCATATGTAAACATAAAGTTGATTTATTTGAAGATGCTTTGTAGTGTTACAAAACTGAGAAACCTGAACTAGAAGTGCTTCTATTACTGAGAGCGACGATTTGCGTATTATGCATTTCTTATTAACTGCATGTATTTCCTTGCATTCAGATGTGAAGTTTGAACCATGGTTTGGTGCAAAGTACGCCGAGGAAGATATCCCATCTTCTCTGTTGGAACTATGGAAGGATCCTCCAGAAGTTGCTACCTCCTTGCATCTTCCTGTGATGAATGAGTTTATTCCTCTTGATTTTTCCATTCGTGCAGATAGTATCTCCAGTGACTTTTCAGATGCTCCCATGCCGAAATGTATCGTTGATGAACCATCGTTGAAATTGTGGTACAAACTTGACAAAACATTCAAGCTTCCTCGTGCAAATACATATTTCCGCATCACCTTAAATGGGGGATGCAAAACCTTGAGGAATGCTCTGTTGACGGAATTATTTGTTCTCCTTCTAAAGGATGAGTTGAATGAGATTGTGTATCAGGTTTCTTTCATGCTCTTCCTTTTCAGTTTCCGGATTTCTCTTGTTAAAATTTCCACTATGTGTGACAACTAGTTTCTGGCTTTTTTTCGCAGGCTAGTGTGGCAAAATTAGAAACTTCTATGTCTCTGTATGGTGATAAACTTGAGCTGAAGGTTTATGGGTTCAATGATAAGCTTCCGAATCTTTTGATAAAGATTTTGTCAACAGCCAAATCATTTTTGCCAAATGAAGATCGTTTTAAGGTATTTCCGGGGAGAATGCAGGGTTTCTATAATTTCATTTGCATGATTTCCCGCCGCAGTGGATGGATTAACATCAGAATATTATTTTTTTCTATTTATGTTATTGGACCATATCTGTTGTATAACTGAATCTATGTCTAAATTTCCCGGCCTGCTTACTTACAAAGCAAGAATATGAAGCTGAGTCAAGGATTTTATTTTATTTTTTCTTTTTAAAACACACCTATAGACAAGTTATGTTTGCATGGGTACAGTTTTGTGGTACAAGTTATTCCTTTATTGTTGCTAAAGGGCTTCTCCAGTTGTTCTTTCACTGGCTCTTATGGGCTAGAAGAGATGGGTTGCACTTTAATCTGGGAAAACTGATTAGTTCATTCTGTATCTACTGAGTTCAGAAACCCTTGCATTTCAAATTTCTAGTAGGTTTCTCCTGGAAATTTTATAATCCTATTCTGGAGACTGCTAAAGCGCGTTTCAATTTTTTGGCTGATGCTACAGGTTATCAAGGAAGACATTGAGAGGAATTTAAAGAACACAAACATGAAGCCTCTGAGCCATTCATCTTACTCCAGACTACAAGTATTGTGTCAGACGTTCTGGGATGTGGAAGAAAGGTTATCATTACTGAATGATTTGTCTCTTTCTGATTTAAGAGCTTTCATTCCAGGTCTTCTTTCCCAGGTTCTTGTTCTCTCTCTCTCTCTCTCTCTCTCTCTCTCTCTCTCTCTCTCTCTCTCTGCATGTGTGTGTGTGTGAAATCCTTTTGATGGTATACTATCATAAGATGTCCATTGAAGAGATGTTTTTGATATTCAGTCTGCTCTGAGATTTGATGATTCGGGAGCATAATAAAGATATTGTATTCTTAGTTCAATTTCTGGGTTGGCTTTATTACTCAGTGCCTTTCTTTGTTGTCAAGTTACTATTTCTTTTATAACAGTTCAGTTGCTTATATATAGCTGCATCTTTGAAATCGATGAATTGCACTCTGATCTGACAACATAGCATTCATCTCTTACTGCCTTCCTGCAGATGTATATTGAGGGCCTTTGCCATGGGAATTTATTGGAAAAAGAAGCAGTTGCCATATCAAGCATATTTACCTGCAACTTTTCAGTGCCTCTTCTTCCTGTTGAGTTAAGGCACCAAGAAACTGTAATGTGTCTCCCTTCTGGTGCCGACTTAGTTAGGGATGTCAGAGTGAAAAACAAACTTGAAAAGAACTCAGTGGTTGAGGTAATCAATAGATTGCCTTTTTCTCATTTTAATGTTCTTACTGAATCACCCCCTTTATTAATTACATCTGTTTGCAATGTTTTCTGACTCTCCTTTTGCTCGCAGCTATATTATCAGATTGAACCAGAACAAGAGATTGGATTGGCCAAATTAAAAGCATTAATCGACCTGTTTGATGAAATCGTTGAAGAGCCACTCTTCAATCAGCTCAGGTAGGTGATGAACCCTCTTTGAAAACTTCAAAACTGGAGGATCTTTATTTCTGAAAATGGATTAAAAGGTTCTCTACATGCCGCCTCGCCTGTTTACAATAGGTCATGGGTTCGAGTGACTGGGGGTAAGTGGGGAACCACTATTGATCCTTTAAAAAAAAAAAAAAGGAAAAAAAAAGGTTCTCTACAGGCAACACTGTGCCCTCCTTTCTCCCTTGGCTTCCTAGGAGAAAAAAAAATGGAACATTTACTAAAACATAATTTATATGTATTGAACCCTCGTTAGTCTAATCTTAACTTGCCATGTTGTTTAAAATAGGACAAAGGAGCAGCTTGGCTATGTTGTTGACTGCAGCCCACGTGTGACATACCGAATAATGGGTTTTTGTTTTCGTGTTCAATCTTCTGAGTATGATCCTATGTACTTGCAAGGGAGAATTCATGACTTCATCAACAGCGTGGAAAAGATGCTGGTGAGCTTTAGGAAAACTATGATTAAAAAGTTAAATTTATGGACAGAATACCACGTACTGAGTTTAACATGTCTTATCAAGCTGGCACGAATTGCCCATTATCAAGAAAGGAGTTATAAATAGGATAACTGCAAAAGGAACACAAATTCAGTGCTCTGCTAATGATTCCTCAATCACATGATTTGCAATATGATATAATGTTTTTTTTGCTTCTAGTGACATGGTTCTTTTTGAACACTTGACTTTCTTGTATTTGAAAGGTTTAAAATGGCTTTTTGTGAGGTGATATTAACTCCATATTTTGTGGAAGCATTTCTTTATTGAAGATTTTAACTGTATTGCAGGATGGACTTGACAATGAGTCTTTTGAAAACTACAAGAGTGGTTTACTGGGAAAGCTTCTTGAGAAAGATCCGTCCCTCTTATACGAAACAAATCGATATTGGGGTCAAATAGTTGACAAAAGGTAAACTTATTTTGTCTATATCTTATGGTTGGTGTAGAGATTCTAGCTTTTATTGGTTGTGTTGGTATTCTAACAAAAATTTAGACATCTTTGTCTTCCTTGCACGTCATTTTCTGTCCGCTCCTTTTCTCATCTTTAAATAATTTATTACCTGATCTGCCTGTGTACTTATTTTTCCAGTTTTCAGATATGTTGATCTGCCATTTATCGTTGTTAGGATATGACGTTTATGGGGCTTGGACTGCAAATTTGTATAATCGAATTAGTATATTTAAGCTGTCTTATAATGAAAAGTGTCTGTAGTGATTTAGAAGGGTGCGTGGTGTAGTATGTTTAGTGCATGTAGAGTGAACATAATTTTTCGGAGCTAGTTTTATATTTAGAAGGGGGCATTGTCATGGACCTTGTGGTAGAAGAATATAAAAGCTTTACTAAGAAGAATGATATACAGGCTACAGCTGATTTAGAGAATGTTATTAAAATATCCAAGTTCCAGATGTATTAACCATATACCATTGATCTTCAGGTATATGTTTGATTTGTCCGAGAAGGAAGCTATTGAACTCGAAAGTGTTCAGAAGTGTGATGTTATTGAATGGTATCGTACTTACTTAAGACACCCTTCTCCAAAATGTCGAAGGCTTGCTGTACGGGTGTGGGGCTGTAACACCAATTTGAAAGATTCCGATACCAAAGGAACATCTGGGCAGGTCATACACGATCTTCTGGCTTTCAAAAAGAAGGCTGACTATTATCCAAGCTTGTGCTGAGATATTTTTTACCTTTTAGGTTTTCTTTCTTTTTCTGTGTATTACTGGGGGCAAAGGGGCAAATTTTGAATGTTACTGGTTTTTCTTTTACTGTTGTCATAGTAGTGAGGGGTTTCTGATAGAGACACAATTTTGTTTTATAGAGATTTGCATATTGGACAGAACGTGATAAATTTGTACTTCTCGACACATTCTAATAATTGAATTAGCTCTCATGGAGTAGTTTTTCATTTCTCTTTGGTGTATTGATTGTTTTTATCCCCTATTATTTCCAGCTTAGTGATCTTATGTTGTAGTTCTAAAAGTAACTTCTTGATCCTTCAGTTCAGAGGTTTATGTGCCTAACTGATGATATGTAGAGAGTTAGGTTGACTCTGTCGACATATGGATATCAGTGTTTCCATGAGCAAAAAAAATTAAGGTTAGATTGGAAACAGATGTCTTCAGATTTGCATTGTAGGTTGTTTGGCCCGTTACTACCCTATGAGCTCAATGTTTGCGTGTGCTTTGTTTGGTTGGGCATGCGTAAACCGGTGTGCTCTTGGCTGGCCCTCTGCCTTCGTACTATCTATTATTCAGAGCAGGAAATGAAGGACAATTTTGCAATGTCACTCTCCCAACAGTGGTTTGGTTGATGCAGTTCCTTGGATCTTCATTGCAGGTAAGTTCATTTTTGTCCTACTAACATCAAGAATTTGCAATCATAGAGTTGGAACAAGGATGTATTTTGAGTCCTGAAATCCACACAAAGGCGGTAGCTCTTCTGATCATGTGACATTTATTATAAGAGCACAATTAGGAAACCGACTGAAAGTGATGGTTTTTCTGGGTTGGTTTGGAATGTGAATTATTTGTGTGCCGGATTTGTTTTGCTCACTGAAATTGTGCCATGACATTGTTTGTTGGTTCCTGAAAATTTATTTTGTCTTTACTGGACACATCATCAAATCAATGGTAACTGAGGAGCCAGAAAAAGAGAGTTGGAAATGCCTGCCAAGTGCCTTCTGTATTTGACGCCCGCACACACCCCCACACCACACCCCCAAAATCCCAAATGAGCCCAAACTTCTGTTACATCAATAAAATTATTTCTAGCACAAATGAACTGTGGATAATCTCTCAAGTACTTATGAATCTCTTATACTTTTACGCTTTACAGAAAATTTAACAACTTCATGTTTCCTGAAACCCCTGGAAAGTATAGACGTCCATTTTCTTGGTCAAATTTTTTGAGGCATTTTTGTGGATTTGTTGAGATACGACATTTATACCGTATATGCTTAGAGAAATGACATGTGGTGCTACTAGCGGGTCTAATCTTTTGGGTATTAGTTAGTTGAATTAAATGAACCATTGATTGATTGTAAAGTGTCTGAATCTGTTGCCACTAGCAACCGGGGTGTGTTTCCACTAATTTGGTGTTAAACTATTCCTTTATTCTTTGAAAGGAAAAGAGAAAATACATCAAACAGATCTTGGTCTTTTTTGATCGCCGTATGTATACACATTTCAGAGTATTTGTATAATGTATTTGGCTAGTTCTCTCCTACTTGAGTTCTGTATTTTTTGAGCCAGCTCCGCCCAAACGGCCAATTTCCTCTGCCGCTGTTAAACGATCGTTGCCCAAACTTCTCTTTCTGATTTGATGATGACGATGATGATGATGTGCCTTAATTTTCTTGGGTGGGACAGAACGTCATAACGATGAATTGATGTGTTACAGAATGTACTCTTTCCAAGAGTTAGGAGCCTTTTGTATCTAGGATATAGGAAATCCCTACTTACGTACATTTGTTCTACGTGAAGCTAACCAAACCTCCAAACTCGTTTGGCTAAATTTTGGCATCTTTTGGTTAATCCTCCACCAGGAGATTAGCTATGAAGATTAAAAAAAAAAAAAAAAAAACTCAGTGCTTCTTTATTTTTTTAAGAAAAATATACTTCTCCCATCCCAAAAATGATTGCTAGCAAATAATAGCAATCGTTGTTGGACAGAAAGAGTTTTTCTTCTTCTTTTTTTTTCTTTTTTTCTCCCTTCATTTCTGGTTTACAACTCCATATTAATGAACACTGCTTTCGCTCGAGCCAGCCTTATTTTTATAAATATATATACACAATCACACATCTATACTTTGGCCAAACATTGTGTTCCGAACATCCAACAACAACCTGACATATCTAAAGTTTTTATTTTCAGCCGATCCTGAAATATAAAGGGGACAGATAGACTAATTGAGAAGGGTATTAAAAATAAAAAAATAAAAAAAGAGTGAACCCTAACTTCCATCACTGCCTTGTTGAATCTGCATGGTAGATAATATTGCATCTAATTGTGACAGTATAATAAGTCGAACCTTTAAGTTTTGGGAGTTGTTGATTTTGCTTGTTATCAATCTGCATCCAAAGGAGAGTAGTCGTGATATAAGATTAAATCCTTACATGTTATTCTTACAGCGAAAATAAACTTGTAATTTTATTAAGAACGTATCCAAGAGATAATAATATTAGGTAAAACAGATTATGAAGCATACACATTCGAACTCAAATATTTGTTCTAATACACCCCCAAAGAAAAAAAATAAAAATTAATTAAACATGAACGCTCAGAGAGAAGACAATGAACTACCCTATGAACCGAGCTGAAAGGGAAATTAAAACCGAAAAACTCAAAAAAGTCATTTATCTGAAGACAAATTTGCGTGCGCGTAAAGTCTATTTTGGAGACAAATTTTTATCATATTTTTAAAATCGTTTTTATTTGAGAGCCGTAGACTGAAAATGTTTGACCAACTAACTTTTGGACATTTTCTGTAACTTCCATTCAAAAGCTTCCTCCTTAACGGTTAACGTGCGATTCTGCAGATGCGACATTGAAGCCACCACTCCTCGACAATATCACAACCATTTCTTTAAGGCAATCCTGAAAATGTTAATGCCATATAAAACTTCTCCTCACAAAAGATAAGCCATGCAATTCCAAAACCAAAGTAAATATAAAATCGTGCTTTTGGAGACCAAATTTTTCCTTCCAAGTGAAAGTGACAAACTGAGATGGTGGGGAAGGGCACTTCTATTAGTAGGATAGTTTATTAGGGCACAACAAATGTTCCAACACTAAAGGCAACTAATGTAACAAAATATTTTTCCACGACAATTTTAACTCCTATAATAATTTAGGGTGCAACAGTTTACAAATCTTTGATACTTTTAATCCGCTTAAAAAAGTATAGATTTTTAATTTCAACATGTAATGAAATGGCCATCATTCATGTATTTACAGAGAGATAAATTTTGTAAGGGATAATTTAACGTAATGCATGCAGCTGCGCTATCACCAAGTCAAGCTTGTCATTGGTTTCACTTTCACCACAATTTTGTAAAGGTAAACTGGTGATGAGAATCATTAACGAAAAGAAAAAGGGAAATCTACCTAAAGTCTTTGATTCCTACAGTCAATCATACACTTGCTAATTTGGGTAAAGAAATTTTGTACTAGTAATTAATTCTGATTCATGTTCATGGAATGCATGAGTTTTGCTTTAACAACATATATAGTATTAAAAGGGGTAAAGTTTGTAACTTTAATGGCCGCCCAAATGAAAGCAAAAAGAAATGCGTGCATGCCTCGTCGTCAGCTATAGTCATATGCGGCATTTACAGACGACAAGAATCTCTCATGCTTTGTTGCTGGCTGTGTAAAGACCCAAAATCCCTACTACTAACTGCATTTTGTGTGAGTAAGCATGATGTGGAAGAAGTCCGATTATCCTTTCTTTTGTTTTGACAAACAAAATATAACTCAGAAAATATTCATCTCCAGTTTTAACTTTTTGTTTGCACGAGGGCTTCATTAATTTCGATATTCTTTTCTTCTTAAGTCTTTCTCTTTTCCAAGGTTACTACTATCAAAGCGCTTTCTAATGAATATTGCACGCTTGCAGTACTCGCCCGCCATACTTTTGCCATAAAATTGCTGAGCTTTTAGCATCATCTATCCAGTTAGCAAGAGAGGGAGAACGGTGAATTGCGATGCTCTATTAATAAAAAATATTTCGTATGTCTCAAAATGATTGTCTAGATTTTCACTTTTAGTACAATTTTAATTAAAATCATTTCGGGGCGGATGGAGCTTAACAATTTAATATTTTTCTGATTTTGGACATGCAAATACTGTATTTTGGTTTTGTTTATCGGGGTTATTTGTTTTTTCATGACTTTTTTATTTCTTTTTGCATATTTGGTTTTAAGAGTGGTTTTTTTAAAAATTTTATTAATTAGCAACTAATTGTGGTGATTTGATTCACTAATATGTAATAATATCCCAATTAATAGTAATTAATAAGCACATCTATTTCTCCAAATCAAATGATACAGGCCGGGCTAGGAGGAGTTACATATTATATTCATTCACTTTAGAGATTACGATTTCGATTCGCATATTTTTTTATGTATAAAATACAACTATATCTTTCTAATTTACAAAGATATGCTACGAGATGTCCGACTTTAGAATTCAAAAACTGCAAATTTGCATCAACAAAATTTTAGAGATTTCATCTTTTTTGTGTGAAAAATAGTCTACAACTTCATATTAAAAACAAATGTCCAAAGAAAAGGGCTGTGAAATCCATGTGTGGCCGAAACAGAGTACGTTGATCAATGCATGTGATTGGGGGGGTCGGATTTTAGGACCCTACAAATAGAAATACTCCCAAGTCTTTTTTGCTGGTATCCCAACCATAAACTTTTGCATGTGCTTCTCTGATTTTTCTCCCCTTTTTTTGATTTTCTTTTATTTAATGGCCTGATTTTTCTCCCCTTTCAAATTGATAAAGAAATTTTTACTAAAATATTAATTGGCCGATTTTTAATTAAGAGCGCTTCTCAATACTCAATAGGCCGGCAAATTATCCTTTCTTTTGTCTTCCATTTGTGTTAGTTAATAGCAGTTAAAGCTGCTCGCTTTACTCTCCTTATAAATAATACTCGAAACTACGTCCCAACCCACTCACTGCATTGTACTCCAAACAACAATTTTACACACAGTCACCTACTACTTAGTTTCACTTGCTCCTCAAAGAAAATGGCAACCAAATTTCCCTCCATCGTATTCATAACATTTGCCCTCGTTCTAGAGTTGCACTCCATCGAAGCTGATTATGGTGGTTGGCAAGATGCACACGCCACATTCTACGGTGGCGGTGATGCTTCCGGCACTATGGGTACGTATTTCTATAATATCAACGTTACTGAATTCAAATGACTCGATTTATTGATAACATATATTTTTTCGTGGTACATTATCGAATTTTCGTTACGAAAATTGCAGGAGGGGCATGTGGATATGGTAACTTGTATAGTACAGGGTACGGAACCAATACAGCGGCATTGAGTAGTGCATTGTTCAACAATGGATTAACTTGTGGTGCCTGTTACGAAATGAGGTGCAACAATGACCCCAGAAATTGGTGTCTTGATGGTACCATCACCGTCACCGCCACCAATTTCTGCCCTCCCAATTACGGTTTGCCGAACGACAACGGCGGTTGGTGCAATCCTCCCCGGGAGCACTTTGACCTCGCTGAGCCGGCTTTCCTCCAAATTGCTCAATACCGCGCCGGAATTGTTCCCGTTGTCTACAGAAGGTACCAACTACTCTATATGCATAATTAGTGGTGATTTGATTTGATTACAGTAGTTAATTTTCGTAATAGTTACTATATCAAATAAAATCACAACTGATACCATCATATCTAATAAATCACACTAACATTGTCCCGCAACTATTACATTAATGAGGGGCTTGGTCATGAGTTTTTACAATATTTTTTCGAACTCATGAAATAGTTGGTCTAACTCTAGAATAAAAGTTCAACGTTAATGTGACAAGATAAAATTATAAAGAATGTTACGAGTAAATGGATATTGTATAACGAAATTTTGTGCGTGTATTTTTTTGGGGGATAGGGTGCCATGTGTGAAGAAAGGAGGGATAAGGTTCACAATCAACGGACACTCGTTCTTCAACTTGGTTCTGATCACCAACGTGGCCGGTGCCGGAGACATCCATTCCGTCTCAATCAAAGGGTCTAACTCGGGTTGGCAAACCATGTCAAGGAATTGGGGGCAAAACTGGCAAAGCAACTCTTACCTGAATGGACAAAGCCTTTCCATTATGGTCACCGCCAGTGACGGTAGAACCGTGACCAGCTACAACGTGGCTCCTGCTGATTGGCAGTTTGGTCAGACCTTTGAAGGCAGCCAATTCTAGTTTAATTTACTTTTTATCACCGCCGTTAAAAGAGTAAACGTTATACTTACTGGGGTTTTACATGTCGCCTGATGGGCTTATTTGGAAAAAGCCCATTGGGTCAACTGGCAATTTATAGTAGTAGTAGTAAAGGGTTTTAAAGGCCGAGGTTGCTGATTATAATAGAGTAGCACCCGCTTGCTCTTCTTTTTTTCCTTTGAAATTTTCTGAAGTTCTACATATTTAAAGGCTACTCTTTGGCAATATTGTGTGGTCAATTTGAGAGGCCTTTCCTGACCCCTTGTGTAATCTCCATGAATGCATTAGTGAAGATTTGAAATTAGAATCTTGGCGTCTCATTCCACTTACGAACCTTTTTCTCGTGTTAAACTGTATTAATGATCGTGATAAAAGCTTTCAAATTGTATCTCATACCCGAAATAACTTGTATATATACTAAATTATGGCACTTTGGGCCGCTTATCATCTCACCATTTTGTTCTATGTTCTGATGGGCCATTTTTAGACACACCTGCTTCATTTCCAGAGTGCATTATTTTCCAAGTCGTGCTGCTTTTCTTAATTGTCAGCTCATGCATGCAAAAGGCAAAAGCTTACCCCAAATTGCTGCTACGGAAATGCTTTTGATCAAACTTTGTTTTTCTAACTTTGGATCAAATGCAGTAGCCATCTTATTGTTTTGTTTATGATTTCATAAAGAAAGATCCAACAAGAAAGAAGAATGTGTACAAGTCAACATTCATTTATTTTGGGGATTCTAATTGCGTGAACAACGAGGTCAACAATATGACCTAATAACAAAATCGCGAAATTCAGTGTACCGTGAGTACTTTTTAAATGTGGAAATTTTAAAAATGTCCCTTAACTATAAAAGCGAAAAAAGTATTTTCACTTCTCAAGTCCCATATTTGAAGATGACAAATACTAATAAATTTTTTTGGAGAATCGGCATTCCATAAAATCATCTTAAATCAGCATATTTTCGTCGGTGGAAGGCTAGCCATGTAGACTCGATTTTCTTATTTTTTTTATTGAATCCAATTGCACGAATTAATTTAGTCGAAAACTACTGCCAAATCTCTCAGCTAATGCAAATTATTAAAACCTATACGACACTTCCAAATGCTATCACTAGCCAGTTGCCAGTAGTCTCTAGCTTAAAACAATGATACATTAGATTAGGGCATCAAAAACTCAACTTTTAAAGTCTCCCCACCATCTCATTATTATAACAGCATGTGGATAAAATGTAACATAACTTCACTGGGGATCTAGGCTATAACCCTAATTTTGTGGTTTTGCAACCGACATTAGGAAGACCTGAAAACAATATTAAAACCTTAAAATTAAAGTGAGTAAATAAGAAACATGCTTTATACGTGGAGTTCTCTATTTGTAATCCAACATATTACCATTTTCCACACAAATAAAACAGTATAAATTAAGTTGTTTAGGTGTTACACGCGTCATATAAATAAAAATATGGATTTGAAAGTGATAAATTTTAAAAGTTACGATACTTCTCACGCATTTTATGAGTTCGATTCAATCTAGTAACATCTTACTTTTTACAGGAGATGAATGTTAACAAAAGTTAGAAGGAAAAAAAGGGTAAGGACACGACATCGTCGGGGTCTCTTATCCACGTAATGTAATTATTTGATTCATTCAGGCACTTAGCCTCTTCTTCTGTAACCAAACAAAAAAAAAAAAATTGAAAAAGAGTAAAAATGAAGAGAATGTTACTGAATCAATAATTTAAACTCATGATTCTCTAGTACATTGGAAATGATTTACCAAATGATGCAATAACGTAAAGATCCAGGAGATATTTTTGAAGGTAAATAAAAATATTCTACTTATATTTATTTTTATTTTTGCTAATGATTTGCTTATCGAAACATAATAAACGTACATATTAATTGAGAAGATATCCAAAAGTCAAAATTACTCATAAGGTCTTTCTTAATTGTTTAATGCGTACTGGTTACTCCTTTTTAATTCAACAATAATTTTCTATTCTTAACAACATTAATCACATCACGTAGGATTATATAGAAGTTGGAGAAACAATCACATTCCGTTGAAGAAGAAAAGATTATATACGATTCCGTTTCATTGACCCCCCGATTTTAAAAATTAAAATCACCACGGAGTACTGTTTTTTGCTTCAATTTCGCTGATCTGATTTGATTGTTCTTCTCAGAGTTTCAGGTTTCTGCTCCCTTTTCCGCCATTGAAACTGCTCTATTATACTTCACTGCACACTCGCACTACCAATATATATGACTGAAATGAGTAACTGCTTATCAAAATGCAGCAGATCTAGGGTTTTAATAATGCTGGTTTCTTACCTGACTGTTTTTTTATTTGCAGTGGGGTTGCGGGTTTTTCTTTTTTCTTTTTTGATATCCAATTCTAATGAGGTAAAATGATGTGGTTTTGTAATTCTTTTTGTTAAAGGAGATGTAAATAGTTGAGAATTTGCTTCATTTTTGAGTTCTGATGGAAGTTTATATTACTTGTGATTGAGTTAGACATTGAGATTTTGGTGGGAGCGGAACTGTACTCTGTGAAGATGAGCGAAGGGCAGCGGTTTCAGCTGGGGACTGTCGGAGCCCTGAGTTTATCCGTGGTTTCATCGGTTTCTATTGTGATTTGCAACAAGGCTTTGATCAGTACTCTGGGTTTTACTTTCGGTGAGTGTTTATACCTGGTTCTCTGCTGTTATTCTCTTAGCTCATACTATCTGCTTTTGTTGTTCTGGCATTTTTTCGGATTTGGAGAGTGCATCTACCTAATGTGGCTATCTCTACTTGTTGGGCTAGTAGGGATTAGTATTTGTTTTTTAAGACATTTTCTCTATTGTGATAAGAAGCAATGACGTTTTTCTGTGTTGTATCCTTAATTAACTTACAAGAATGCCTTGACGAATTTCATTTCAGATTCATCTAGATATTTTGTCTATTGGTTGATAGAGCCGATTGTGAGAAACATAGATAATGGAATAAGCAAATTTATAAAAGCTTGTTTGTTATGTACAAGAATGGACCGAATTTGACATTCTAACTTGTGTAATTTTGTTGTACTTTTCTCCAGTCTTTGATTGATGAGTGATGACTACTAACTTACTAGATACAGTAATGATAAGTTGCCTACAACGAGTGCATCCATCTGTTCTGCAACAAATTAGTCCCCTTTGTATAGTGACCTTTATTTAAGTTTTATGTCAACTAGAATTTTGAGCCCTGAACCCTTATCTTTCATTATTGGTTCCTCCTAATTGTATGCGGTGTTCATTTTTTGTTTCTTCTAATCATTTCCAATGTTGGATGACGAGCTTGTTGCAAACCTTTCTGTTTAAATTAGATGTAAAGACACAAAGTTGTGTTACTAAAAATTCTCTCTTACATACAAAAGGCTGGTTCACTCGGTATCTTCTGTAAACTATATTTACTTTTACTAACTGATGCTCTCTTACTTCTCAGCTACAACATTAACAAGTTGGCATCTTCTGGTCACCTTTTGTTCTCTTCATGTCGCATTATGGTTAAAATTGTTTGAGCACAAGCCTTTTGATCCTAGAGCTGTAATGGGCTTTGGGGTGCTGAATGGAACATCCATTGGACTCCTGAATCTGAGCCTGGGTTTTAATTCTGTTGGATTTTATCAGGTTGAGTTTCATCTTTTCCCTTCCACTCTGTTCTGACCTGTGTTTTAAGGTGTTGATGTTGTTTAATAAGTCTGGTGCATTAAGATTATGATGTTTGATAACTTGTTCTGCTTCTCTTGATCATCCATATAACTGAAGTTTCGAATTGTCGATTGAGTATGAAAGTAGTAATAGTGATTCTGCCTTACATTTGCAGTAGGAACATTTAGGTGATGCCTATGTTTGCGAGGAAGCTTGATGCTAATAGTTTTAATCAAACATTAAGTGTGTATATCCACTTTCCTTGTGATATTGCAACAAATGTACCGCTCTGCTGAAAGCTTCAGAGCAAGTTGGTTTACTAGACTTTGTCTTCAAGTTTATTCCTGTGCGTAGTTATCATAATTTGTTCTTTTGGAAACATATCTGATTGTTTTTGCCCTCTTCTCTACGCAGATGACTAAATTAGCCATCATCCCCTGCACAGTTTTGTTGGAGACACTCTTTTTCAGAAAGAAATTCAGGTGGACAGCCAATTCTATTTTGTTTGAATTTGATTAGGTTTTTCATTCTCTGGACAATTATTGCCAGTGGGATTCTTTAGGCATTAGTTAATATTGGCTCTCCTGCAGTGGATGCTTGTTTACTTTTTTCATCACCTTAACCGGGTGTTTTCAGAATTTTTATTTTAATTTACTTCTCCATCCCAACATATTACATTTCCAATATACCTTTTTACATTCCCAGCAATAAATGCACATAGAAAAAACGATCCAAACAGTGATCTTTAGTTGATTAGTGCAACTATTTCTAATGCAATCTGTCTATTTTATTGAATCCATAGTGTTTTTCATGTAACACTCGAGAGTCAAATCTTAGAGATAACCAAAAAACTAGGAAAGTGAGGAGTCCAATAAATATCCTTCCTGTTCATATTTAACCTGTTCCATTTGATAATTTTTTCCTCATTGCCCTGGAGTCCGGATGGTTCCCGACTTCTAAATCTCAGAGAGAACCTAAAAGCAAGTTTGAGTGAGAAGTTTAAAAGATATGCTTCATGCAACTTCATAAATTGATTAGTTTCCTATGTGTTTGAGCATCTTAAATGCTGGACATTATTCATTGCTCATTGGTAACTGCTATATTTGCAGTAGGAACATCCAGTTTTCATTGGGCATTCTTCTCTTGGGAGTTGGAATTGCAACTGTCACTGATCTGCAGCTCAACCTTGTGGGTTCTGTCTTGTCCCTGCTGGCAGTTATTACAACCTGTATAGCACAAATTGTATCCTCATGTGAATTTGCCTAATTTATGTTTAGAGTTTCTTGCTAAAAAAATTTCATGATTATGTTGGATCAGAACTTCATATGCTTTACCAATAGCTACAAAATTATGAAGCTGGAAGAAAGATTATTCTTGCGTGCTGATCTTGCTTTCTATACACTACTACAGAATTTAGTGTTTTGCATCAAACAGTGCCCTCTTTGTTGATCTTAACCAGTTGCATTCAGATGACTAATACTATCCAGAAGAAGTTTAAGGTGTCATCAACCCAACTCTTGTATCAATCTTGCCCTTATCAAGCAATCACGCTTTTTGTAACTGGACCATTTGTTGATGGACTTTTGACAAACTTAAATGTATTTGCCTTCCAATACACCCCACAAGTGTTGGTAAGCAGACATATCATGTTGCTTTGAATAGCGGAATATCTCTTGCTGGAAACTGACCATGGTTTTTCACGTGCAGGCATTCATTGTTCTGTCCTGCTTGATCTCAGTTTCTGTAAACTTCAGTACCTTTCTAGTCATTGGGAAGACATCCCCTGTCACTTATCAGGTCCTTGGACATCTAAAAACTTGCCTTGTATTGGCCTTTGGTTATGTCCTTCTACATGACCCATTCAGCTGGCGGAATATTCTAGGCATCTTGATTGCTGTAGTTGGAATGGTAGTCTACTCTTACTATTGCACGCTAGAGAGTCAGCAAAAAGCCTCTGAAGGAGCTGCACAATTGTCTCAGGTACTTCTTTCTTTCTTTCAAATGTGTCTTCTCGTGTAGTGGTACTTATGTTGTAGAAAAGAGGGTTAGAACTACGTGCATGTTCTAACTGTTCCATTTTCTCCATGTCCTTTGTCCTCAGGTGAAGGAAAGTGAATCTGATCCTCTAATAAGCGTGGAAAATGGAGGGAGCATCTTAAACGGTGACGCTGCTGCGAATGCTGTTGGATGGAATTCAAACAAGGACCTGCGAGCATAGTCTATCCTCTTACTTCATATTGTAACTCAAATACAGCGATGAAGATGTCGCTACTAAAGATTTTCATAGTGGCTCAATAGATGCGGCACATTACAGTAGATGATATATACTTGTATCTGGCAAGTTCTGAGCTTGATGGGGATTTATTTGCGTTACAACAGTTTTGTTACTCAGGCATGTGCCACAAAGAGTTTGATAGCAGAGTGTAAACTTACCAGTTGTAGGGGTATTGTTAGTCCAGGAGAGGAAGAAACACATTTCTTCACCAACTTTTGCCATTGATCTCCTTTTTTTGACTGTGATAACAGTCACTCATCATCATCCGAATGTATTATTTCTTTGGATCCTTAATCATATAATATATCATTCAGTATAAAGCAATTTTCATGCTACGTTTGGTTGTATGCCTTTGATTGGGAAGTGCACGAAATGAAGTGAGCTTAATCAAGCAAATTCGGGGCATGAACCTCTATCATAGGAGCCTCTAGCAACTCCGCGACTTATATCCTGGTCAAAGTTGTAAGGAATTGGCTTGTTTGATGTGTTATCTTTTGTTCGTACAATAGAACCAGGTCATTCCCCGAATTAACGGACTTTACCAGGCTTGCTTCTTCCAGATTTTGATCGAAAAAATATGAGAGAACTCACTGATGAGTGATGGGTTAAAAGGGAGGGATCTATGGTGTGAAGGGATAGTGAAAAGTTTCAAAAGGAAAAACAAAGAAAAAAGGGGCTCCGATGCGCCAGGAATTCGTCCGAAGATCAGACGATAGGAGGAGACCCATCCTCCAGAAGGCGCAATAATCTTCATAGCACCCGAATGCACCAGCCGGGAATCGAACCCGGGTCTGTACCGTGGCAGGGTACTATTCTACCACTAGACCACTGGTGCTGGACGGGAAGAAAGCTTCGCCGCGACATTAAATCTCTTCTTTTTCTGGATTCTCTCCATCCCCAACACCTAATGAGCAATGGAGCTGCCATTAGTGATTGAGTGAGTTGACCCTGTCTGGTTTTTTTTTTTTTGGTCGGTTTTTCCATAATTTTGTTATCAATGAATAACTCATTCCAATATAGATATATTACGATAAGATTATAATCTGAGTAATTAATCATGATAAAATAACATTATGATGAAATCATGAAAATCAAATAAGATTCGAATTAACTAAGTTTTGGATTTTATTTACCTTAATTTAAAAGTATGTACGTAAATAAGTAAAATTAAATAATTAAATAAAAAGATTGCCGTTTTCTTTTTCTTTTTTTTTTTTCTTTTTGAATATAAAGATTAGCGTATTTGTTTGCTATGAAAGTGAGGTTAAATAAAGTTAACATTTCTTCAACTTTAAATATGAGGAAAGTAAAGTATTTGGATACAACTCAAAATGTTATTGTGAAAATTCTGATTTTTTATTTTTGTTAATAAATTAGGAAGCTAATTTATTTATTACCAGACATACTCTTGACGTGTTTTTAAGGATACCATTAGGTGTTAAACCCGTCCGATGAATGGGAAAGACATAAATATAGAAATTACAATACAAGCGAAGCAAAAAATATTAATATTTTTATAGATTTTATATTTTTATAAAACATATAATGACTTCACTGGAAAATTTAAAAACATTAACATGAACAACACTTTACCAAATGAATACAATGATAATTATTTAACGCAAAGAGTGTAACGCCCCAACTTAACCCTCTATTTAGAACGAGCAGTAAAGCCAGACGCTTGCCTAGCTCACGCTAGGACTCAAGTTTCAATTCAATTTTTTTTTTTAAAGGAAATTAAACACAACTCACAAGGGCTAAGGCATTCGTTGCCTTTTATATATATACACATGGTTACATTTACATCACCAAGTCAAAAGACTTGGTTTAAAACAAAAGGAAGCTAACAAGGTTCCTTCTATCACTAACTACGTGCACCCGCATTTTCAAGTTTTACAAATATAAACCACAAGCCAGGAGGTTCAACACTAGGCACAACCACATCCTATACGAAGTGATTGCTAATGTCAAACATACAACCCCAAAATTGAACACTAAAGCCTCTAGTTTACACATGTTCACAAAAGAAAAGAGTGCAAAGTCGTAGTGATCTTATGCACAGCACAAAACATCTTGAGCCAAACCCCAAATTACGAACTATAACCCCAGTAACCAAGTTCCTCCTCTGATGGAGCTGTGGGGGGAGAAAATATTAAAGGATGAGCTTACGCCCAATTGGGTCCAATTCGATTGCATTATCACGACCATCTAGAGTCATTTAAATTCGTGCAAAGCATTTATTCAAAACTACATAGAACATTTAAGCAAACTTTACAGCAAGAATAATCAAGTAACTCAAACAGTCCATTGTCACAAATTCAGTCATTCTTTAGCACATAAACGATGGTTACCACCAGAACCATCAAACACAATAGTAAAGGATACAAGAGAGCCACAGATTAGAATCGCCAAGGGCCTATGTGGCCTTATTGGTCGACTTCCAAACTGGTCTCTAAAGAAGAATCCATTCTTTCAATGAACAAACAATTCATTTCCCGTCACTCTAAGTGGCCACAACAATCAAGTACTCGTAGCTCGTGCACGCCTACTAAAGCTATCCATAATCTTGTCCATACGTCGACGCTCTTTGCCGACTCGTTGGATTCGATATATGGTAGCGGGGGCCCCAAGACCGATGTGGTAATATACACATCCAGGTCTTCTCAACAAAACATGACAATTCATGCGCAAACAAACTCTTGACAACCACATAACAAGTTACATGCATATATGATATTTCCCGGTGAGATAAAGTACACAACGGGAAACACCATAAAGAATAATTTAAATGGCACATAGAGAGTAATGATAACACAATCCATAAACAACAGAATTGGATACACCTACTTGGCTCATCCCGATATTGCTCCAAAACGTCTTCCAAAACCTCCTCCGAACTCACATGCGTATCCTCTAAGCAATCTGCAGGTTTAAGGTTCCTTAACAAAGGTTTTCTTAAAGAATTTCAGTTATTAAATTAAAGATAGATGCATATTTCTAAATCCTACTGAACTCAGGTTCCTAATTCCTAAAACTCTAAACTAGATATAAGCAAATGGTCATTAGTGTTATTTTAAATTTTTTTTTTTTGAAATTTAGAGATGCTAACTCATTACTTACTTTTCAGAAAGTGAAAATGCAGAGATTCATAACATCAGAGCATTAAATCAAAGGGAAAAGAAAAGTATCAGGGTCAGTTCATCAAATCTGAAATTTCAGAAATTGCAGCAGCAATGAGCTCTTTTCATTATCGATTTCCCGTCCAACCAAAAGTCTAATTTGGAAACCGTTAAAACCAGTCAAATCTAGTTTAAGCATAGAATAAATTCAATGAAAGAAATCAGGAAAAAACAGCTTTTTTTTTAAATAGAAGAAATTCGACTTTGAAATCAGTACCCTGCACCAGAAAATTTTTAGAATCAGTCCATCCGTAACAAATGGGCATTTTTAAATCCAAATTCTGATCAATCCGTAAATCCGATTCATAAACCATAAAAAACCAGATTAAGCTACATTGAAAAGAGAAGGTATTCATGAAAAGAAACACCTCAAAATGTTTTCAGAGCTAGGAGAACGAGGCTCTGCAAAACAGCTACTCAGGCTGGTTATTTTTCTGAAATTTCAAAACAAGATCATACATAAATGGTCTTCCTTTCTTAGACTATCACTACTCCAATTAATCAATTACAAGAAAAACCATCACACTCATCAAAAGAGGACTGAAATCAATTAAAATCTCAGTAATAGCATATATCAAAAGACAAGTTTCAGCTTCAAGGCATGTAATAGCAACAAAGCAGAGAATCATCCACATACACTCCTTCCCTAAACAATGAAAATCATAAAAATAAAAGCACAACGACTCTTATCAATATCCGGCTGCTAAATTTCTAGTGCAAGATGAAAGTAACATGCTGAAGTAATCCTAGCTTCCCTAGTTCTTCAATCTATAAATCATTAATCCCTCTGATTCCATATCTAAAAATTATACTAAATCCAAACCCGATCCCAGAAAGTTATTAATGAAAATTCTATGATGATTGAACTAAGGAGTGAGAGGTTTACTTGCCTTGAAGATTGTTGATGCCCGTTAGTTCCAACCCCAATTCTTAGTTGTTTCCTTTGCTAATTTCCTAGTTCTCTTCTCCTCTCAAGCTTTCTGTCTTTCCTGTTCCTTCTAGCAGCCTCCCTTCTTTTCTTTTTCTTTTTTTTTACTCATTTTCCTATTATTTTATTAAACTAGCTTAATAGCTTTGGCTAGTCATGTTATGTGTTAGTGTAAAACTTGGCCAGCTCCCACTTGAACTTAGTCCACTTAATACAGTACTATACTTTATCTAATTTCTCCTCCCTTCTATTTGTTTATATAAAATTTTAGTTTATTTCCTAACTATATAAAAAAATTAAACAACCAATCTACTTCAATATGAGCTTACTAATATTTTTTTTTCTATGGATACTTATACTTCTAGAATTTAGAGCAAAATGTAGAATAATTACTGTTTATTTTTCACCTAAGATAAATGGTAAATGAAAAAACTATTTTTTAAAAAATATAAATTTTAAAATATTTTCATAATATTTTAAATTAATAAATACTATTTAAATAATTTAAAATATGAAATTTTTAATATTTTAATAATTTTAATTTGATGGAAGGTCAAATTACGTGCAAGGACAAAAATACCCCTGACCCCGGCAAGTCAACGGCCGGTCAACATCGAGTTGGACGGAAATGTGGTCGAAACAGTAAAATGGGACCCAAAAAGTGTGAACACATAATGTTTGGGACTACGATATTGAAATGTTAATGTAAGGGACGTAAATTCAAGTAAGGGCAAATGTAAGAGACCATTTCAACATTTTACTCTAGAATTTATTTTCTACATGCTTATCCTACAACCTACACAAATTTTAAACAATGAAATGACAATATTATTTACTGAGGCATAACTTACGAAGAATATATAAAATATGAGACCTCACAAAGAGGATTATTAAGAAATCCAAAAAAGAGAATGAAAACAAAAGTTAATTTCAAATTAGATGATTATATAGCCTGCAATATTTCTTTGAATATTACGTTCTTTGTCTTGGAATTAACATCACAATCTTCATCATATATCAGGATATTTATTCATTGTTTCGTAGTGACTCCTGTTTTCAGTGCTTTTATTTTACTCTTTTCTTTTTAACATACGACGCATTTTTAACTTATTTTATTACTTTTTTAACCAATCGTTTGATTTAGTTGCTTCTCATTATCTATCTAATAATTTATTTTTACTTTAACTTATTTGTTATCAGAAATATTTAATTCAAAATGTGAGGGTAAGAGTATCTTTGTACCCCTTGAAGAATATCATTCAACTATTCTTTTTTCTCACATTAATATCTTTTTGGACATTTTGGCAAATGTCAAGGCCATCATGCACAACTTTTTCGGAATAAAGTTTGACTTATAGAAAAAATTCAAAGTTTTGTCATATAGTTGTTTTAGCAATAGTTTTATTTTTTTTAGTTGTTTCACAATCATTACTTAATTATTTTTGTCTTAATCCTGCACATGTAGTTTAACTTATGAGAGAGGTGATTGTTTAGTATCCAAACCGACCTACTCATTAGTAAAAAGCTGTGATTTCAACTTTCAAATTCATCAAAAAATGAATGAAGCCTACTAAATTTTGCACATTCTATTGAGATGATAATTCTTCAATTTGAAAAAGAAATTTTATCCATTGAACTTTGTTATAATAACATGAAGGTTTATGGACAATTGAAAATTTTATATAAATATTAAAGGTTCATGGAGATGCGCACCTCCCAAACGGAGGACTTGAAAATGTAAAGTACAAAAACAAAAAACACTTTCCTATACGTATATAGTCATCTTTAATTGGGAAAAAATATTGTTCCTACCCAAAACTTTGCCCTCGTCGTCAATTATACTTAATAAATTTTCGGTTAGTCAACTTTACCCTAATATTTGAAATTTTTGTCAATTTCGTCCAATCGGTCCATTTTTCGTCTAAATTAACGGATTTCTGTTAGTTTTTTTAATAAAATAATACATTTAATTACAAAAACAACCCAGTAATTTTTAAAAATTTTAAAAATAACCCTTAAAATATTTAAAAATAAAAAATAGTCCCTTTTCACCTTTTTATTTTATTTCTCTCTATCTTTTTTCATTTCTCTTTACTACTTTTAATGACCATAAAAGTCGATTATATGATTTTAAAAAAATATTTATTTATTTTCAAACTCTACTGTAAAAATTAATCTATGTATAGTTGTAACACATGATTGTATGTGTATAAGTATGTTAATTTTTTTAATAATATAGTTTAGCAATAAAGACACTATTTTTCTGATTTATTTTATTCTTCATAACATAAAGATTAAAAACATTTAAATGAAACTAATATTCCACATAAAAATAAAATATTAGCTCAAATAAAAAAAAATATTAATATATTTTAGTGTATTACAATTTCACTAAAGAGACTATAACTTGCATTAATATAATTCATAAAAAATAACTAAAATATAAAATAATTAAGACACTATTTTTCTGATTTATTTTATTCTTCATAACATAAAGATTAAAAATATTTAAATGAAACTAATATTCCACATAAAAATAAAATATTAGCTCAAATAAAAAAATATTAATATATTTTAGTGTATTATAATTTAACTCAAGAGACTATAACTTGCATTAATGTAATTCATAAAAAATAACTAAAATATAAAATAATTAAAACCTTAAAAAAATCCTCCAAACATAAGTTTTCCCTTTTTGAATCTAAAACCTATTTTCTATCACAATAACTTATTACTATATTGTTACCTCCATTCATTTATTTTAAACTAAAATCATATAGAATAAGCTAGTAAGATTTCCTCTATAGTAAGATATATTAATATCTCAAATAATTATTACAAAATGTTAATATCATAAAATGTTAGTAATGTTAATATATCTCAAAATGTTACAAATATTAAATCCTCAATCCTCAATAATTATTACAAAATAATTACTACAAATATCTCAAATATTAATATCTCAAAAATAATTTATAAAAAAATGTTTATACTTATCAATGCGAGGATGTAACATTTTGTAATGATTATTTGAGATATTAATATATCTTACTATAGAGGAAGTCTTACTAGCTTATTCTATATGATTTTAGTTTAAAATAAATGAATGGAGGTAACAATATAGTAATAAGTTGTTGTGGTAGAAAATAGGTTTTAGATTCAAGAAGAAAAACTTATATTTAGAGGATTTTTTTAAGGTTTTAATTATTTTATAGTTTAGTTTTTTTTTAATGAATTATATTAATGCAAGTTATAGTCTCTTGAGTTAAAATGTAATACACTAAAATATATTAATATTTTTTTATTTGATCTAATATTTTATTTTTATGTGGAATATTAGTTTCATTTAAATATTTTTAATCTTTATGTTAGAAAGAATAAAATAAATCAGAAAAATAGTGTCTTAATTATTTTATATTTTAGTTATTTTTTTATGAATTATATTAATGCAAGTTATAGTCTCTTGAGTGACATTGTAATACACTAAAATATATTAATACTTTTTTTATTTGAGCTAATATTTTATTTTTATGTGAAATATTAGTTTCATTTAAATATTTTTAATCTTTATGTTAGGAAGAATAAAATAAATCAAAAAATAGTGTCTTTATAGCTAAGCTATATTATTAAAAAAATTAACATACTTATATGAATACAATCATGGGTTACAACTATACAAAGAATAATTCTTACAATAGAGTTTGAAAATAAATAATACTCCCTCCATTCCAAAATAAGTGTCGTTTTGGCAAAATGGAGAAATTCCAAAATAAGTGTCGTTTTCGGATTCCAATGCATTTTTTGTCAAAAATTTCCAAACATACCCTCAAAAGAAATAATATTATTGGTGAGCATTTATTTTAATGGGGTTGATTGAGGATATTCTAGTAATTTAGTTACCCTATTTAATGTTTTCTTAAATTGTGTGCAAACTCTATAATGACACTTATTTTGGAACGGAGGGAGTATCTTTTTAAAACTCATATAATAGACTTTTATGGTCATTAAAAGTAGTAAAGAGAAATGGAACAAAATAAAGAAAAATAAAATTAAAAAAAGTGAAAAGGAACTGTTTTGTTATTTTGATATATTTTAGGGGTTAGTTTTTAAATTTTTAAAAATTACTGAGGTATTTTTGTAATTAAATTTATTATTTTATTAAAAAACTAACGGAGATCCGTTAATTTAGACGGAAAATGGGCCGAATGGACGAAATTGGCAAAAATTTCAAACATTAGGATAAAATTGGCTCACCGAAAATCTATTAAGTATAATTAACGACGACGAGTGTAAAGGATAGGAACGATATTTTTTCCAGGTTTCACATAATAATTTTTTTTTCTAATTGAAAAAAAATCTTAAAATATCTTTTAATAATTAGGAGAACGCAATAAATGTAAAAGTGTATCTTAAATTTTTTTTTCTTTCAGGAAAATATACTAAATGAAATTTAAGATAAATCAAAATGCCTTCTAATAGAGAGTGGAGGGAGTATTAATGAAATCTTTCAGGAAAAAAGGGGCAAATAAAAAAGGGGCTCCGATGCGCTATGTATTCGTCCGAAGATCAGACGATTGGAGGAGACCCATCCTCCAGATGGCGCAATATTCTTCATAGCACCCATTTGCACCAGCCGGGAATCGAACCCGGGTCTGTACCGTGGCAGGGTACTATTCTACCACTAGACCACTGGTGCTTTACGTAAGACCTTCACAATTTATGATATATCACCTTTAATATAGTTATTATTGTCTTCATTTCTTACTAATTGTTTTTTGCATTCTTAAAAACATAGATTCCGTTCCTTTATTGAACGTTTGATAAGCTAATTGGCAATTTTTTTTCTACATAATTGGCAAATTTATACTTGTTCAAAGAAATATTGTTTCGTTGTTTTTTTCCTTTATCTTTATCTTTTTTACTGATTATTTTTCCCAGAAACATCCTTCTATACGTGTACGTGAGATAATAAGGACTGAGGGCTCATTAATTAACATTTATAATAAATCAAATGTTACATATATATATTTATCAATAACTGCAAAAAAAAAAAAAACACATCGTATAAGTTTGAGTAACTAATTAAACATTACAGATTGTTATTTCGCATTCGCCTATCGAACAAGAGTCTGAGAATAGTTCAATGAGGATTGTAATTGTTTTTTTCATGATAGTTTAGATCATATCTTTTTGAAAATGTTGATTATTTTTTTTTTTGGGACCAGAAAGAGAGTATTTTTTTAATTAAAATTACTTAAAATATTAATTGGATAGAGCGGCTACAGTTTTTTTAATTATTGAAATTGACTTAAAATATCAAGTAGTAATAATAATATTCATTCCATCAAAAAATAAAAAGAAAAAAGAAAAACGTAAACTTTAATCTTATATTGGGCCGATGAAGCGCACCTTCCAAGAGTGGCCTTTAGCTCAAATTGCAGGGGCTTGGAAATTTAGGCCCAAATCCAGTGTCATCACAATCCCAGTACCAATTGAGAAAACCCTATCGTATATAAACTCAAAAGTTTTTCTTCTTTCAGAGAGACTAAACCCTATATCTTCTGGGAGCAGCAGTCTTACGCCGGATTCCGAACCTGCCTTACCAGCTGCCCAACCATGGTAAAGATCCCGATAACTCTGTTTACTGATTCTACTGGTTTTCATATTCTACTGGGTTGTTTTTAATTTGTGGAATCTGACAATCATTCACGCCGGCATGATTGTAGACGTTCAAGAGAAGGAACGGTGGCCGCAACAAGCACGGCCGCGGACACGTCAAGTTCATCCGCTGCTCCAACTGCGGAAAATGCTGCCCTAAGGTACAGCTCCCCCTCGATTTTCTTCAATCTTAGCGGATGCTGGTTGCCTAATTTGTCCTTATAAGATTTTTCCTTTCTTTTATTTGTTGTTCAAATCAAGGTGCTGGTTTCATATTTGCTCTTTGTGTTGATTTAATTGGTGGATGCGTTGAGCAATTTTAATGGACGAAATGTAGGGATGACATTTTTTACTTACCTTTCTGAGCTTGACTGTGATGATGTAATCAACTTAGTTTGCATTTTAGTATCCATTTGTATCGCAAATATCGAATTCATGCTTGATCCTTTGTTGTTGATTTGTATGATTGGGTTATGAATCACGATAACGTGTTGGTTAGTCATATCTTGAATTTCTGTGATTTTGAGAAATTAGAAATGAGGATGAATGGCTGGCTTAAGTTATGTCTGCTCTTAAGGAATAGTACCTGAGAAGTAGACACTTAACATACACACACAAATATGCACCTTTAGTATATGGAATCTGACTAAATGTTTTTGTTTAGGACAAATCCATCAAGAGGTTTCTTGTGAGAAACATTGTTGAGCAGGCTGCAGTGAGAGATGTTCAGGAAGCTTGTGCTTTTGAAAGTAAGCTCATGTGTAACTGCAGAAGTCTTGAAATACTCTCTTGGGTGCTTAAGCTGTAATTCTCACATTTTATTGCTTTTATCTGTTTAGCATACACTCTCCCCAAGCTCTACGTGAAGATGCAGTATTGCGTTTCATGTGCTATTCACTCCAAGGTTGTTAGGGTTCGTTCTCGTACCGACAGGAGAATCCGTGAGCCCCCACAGAGATTCAGACGCCCAAGGGTAACACTCTGCTAATATTTTTCATTCCTTTGGGTTTTGAGATGTTCTTCTTTAGTATAATCCCGAATCCCTTCCCCTCTTTAGCATATAGTTTCAGGTTAATATTCATTCTGCTGAAATTTTTTTTTTCCTATGGCAGGATGATATGCCAAAGCCTGGTCAGCCCCCACGCGTTGGTGGAGCACCTGCTGCTCGTACTTGAAATTGAGAGATTCCTGTTTTGGGCTCCTTTCGGTTTTTGCGTTTGTAGTCTTACTTCCATTTTCTAGTTATATTGGTACAATATTATGATGTCGAACTGGTGAAAGAGTTCATTCTAAGTTTTGAACGAAGATGTTATTTTTATAATTCTTACTTGTTTCCGCGACCAATTAGCACATTTGAACTGAAGTTTTACCTTGTTTTGTCGCCTGTGGTTCACTTAGATGTGTCTAGCAGTTCTGTGCCAATTAATACATCTCTCTATGGAAGATTTTTGTTATATTTCTAGTGATTCTGGCTGTGTGGTTTATGGACTGTAATCAGGCCTTGCTGGAAGTCGTAAGGTTCAAAATTGCATCCAGTTAGATCCCAATTACCCACTCACTTAAAATAAGGTCTTGGTTTTACTGAAAACTGTTATGGTTATCCAAGTTGCAGTAGAATCTGCGTTTTCTTCTATCTTCTATTTGTTACATCACTAGTTGAGTTGTGTGCCTCTATTGTCGTCATTTGCTTCGCGAATTAGTCTTTTTAGTTATTGTAGCTTATGTTGGTGTGAACTGAGGCATTAAGTTCTGAAGCTCGTTGAGATTTGGAATTGGATAAATTTGAGTACTCAGAACATTTTCAATATATTTTATGTCTATGTTTTGGAACAATTAGAAATGAATCCTTGCGATCAACTGGGTCAAGTTTCTCCACCTACACCCTATCTGCACGTCAGTGGGATAAAATCCTTAAATGGAACTTGATTCAGTTCGATATTGTCTTTGCAAACCTTCCGTTTACCATTTCTTGATTACATGAAAGGTGATTTTAAGAAAATTTGGTTTGCTTTTACTGAAAAGAAAACTGGGTCATCATTCTTTTCTTAAATTTTAACTATTGCAACTAATCCTTGGGTGAACTCTCATGAATAAAGTAAAACGATTTAATTTTAATTACAATTAAAAAGGCTAATATTGAAATTTTGCAAAAATTAGCAAATTGCGTTGTATCTTAACGCTGCAATCCTGTCTAAAAATGCTGTGTAGGGTTAAGAGGGAAATGTGAAAACAATCAAACATAGCTCACCGAATAGTTTATGTTGAGGACGTCTCCCACCCTTTTCATTGTTCCCTTTTATCCAAATTGGGCTGGGCTGGTCCAACAAAATTGTCCCAATACTTTTTTGGAAAGATATTAGGACAGTATGATCCGCAACAGTAGTCGGGGGCTTAAAAGCATTCTCACAATAAATCATTATCAAAACTATTCGGGAGATTAGTCATTGTTACTGACGGTGGACATCTTGTAATATGCTCCAAAAAAAAACATTTGATAAATTAAAAGAGTAATTTCTGTTTCGTAATTCAACATGACAGTAAAGTATAGTACACGTATTTTTTTTTAATACAGGAAAACATCTATACTTGACAACAATAATTAATCTCTTTGAGTTAGCACTCGGTTGCGTATAAGTCCAAATCGAGTCTGGCGCAGCCCATGGAATTGTGATACACAATCATGCTTTAGAATACTCTGAATTTGGTCATTTTGTTGGCCCATCATTTACATTCATTTTTTGCTTCATGATTTTATATCATTTCTATAGTAGCAAAGGCACTTTTAGGTGTCTTGTAACTTGTAACCGTGTCACTATTGTTATCTCTTTCTCTTCTAAAATGGATGAAATTTTATTATCCCAGATAATCAAATGCGAATTTTACTAAAAAATAATAAATGTAAAAATGCAGTGTGATTATATGGATTGCTGATTAAAGCAGATTATTTATTTCGAAAATTTGGTCAAATCTTGCCTTAAAGAAATGGAAATAAATTGAATGATACGCTCCAGGTTCATTCTCAGACAGTATCAGAAATTAAAATTTTCTGGTAAAGGGTGGTAAAAATTATGGACCGAGTGACTGACACATAAGAATGTTTATCCAGTTTCAGAAATATATTATTATCTGCTGAAAATTGAGGATACATTTTATAATAATAACTTTTATTCCAAAAAAATTAAAAAAAAAATGTAATGTATGACATTCATCCAACGTAGTACACCTCTTGATTTCATCATTGTTAAGGTATATTTGACCGCCAAAAAAAAAAAAAGAAAAGAAGAAAGAAGCAACTAAATTAATTGAAATTTGACGCCCTGGCGACACATAAGCAGAAGAAGAAAATTTTTATTTGTACTCTCTCCATTTCAAAATAAGTGTCATCCTACACTTTGCACATCTTAACTAATCTCTATTGAAAAAATGTCCACCGATAGTATTAATTCTTTTGGGGGTAATTTTAGAATTTTTGGACAAAAAGTGCATTGAAATATGAGAACGCCACTTATTTTGAAATTTTTTTATTTTATTAAAACGACACTTATTTTGTAACGGATGGAAGGGAGTATATGTTTCGGTGGTCCACTGACGCACTAAAAATTAATGATAAACTTTTTTATCAACATTCTTTTGGTAAAAGGAAAACTTTATATGATTTTATAGCAACTACTTCACCTTGTTGTTTGTTGAGAAATAAGCAATTACTTCTACTACATTTAATATTTAAACAAAAAATAAAAATAAAAAATATGCCGAAGGGAGAAAAAAGAGATTCTTGTAATCCAGGATATCCAGGTCATCCTAGTCAAAATTGAGAAATTAATTATGTACCTACTTACTACTACTTCTGAACTCACCAAAATGGATTTGCCACTTCAGCGGTATTGTTCTGTCTTCCTCCGAACACTGACCGAATCCACCGCGAGATTTACTATATTCAATTTAAATAATGACGGGAAAATGAATCTGAAATGAGATATTTAATGATATTATGTAAATAAAAAGGCATAATTTTCTTTTATGAGTAATAATGATTTAAGTGGCAGTATAGTAAGTAATTTTTTTATTTCATTTCAAATAATATAATTGATGAATACGTTTCCTTATTGTTGAGTAGTGTGGCGATAATAAATCGTATCACAAACACCGGTCCAATTAGTACATGCTGATTCTTTTTTCATTCTATGGAATTATTGTTTATGTTTTTACTCTTTGGTCATGTTTTTATAAATTTTAAACTTTATAGATGAATGTGAAAATATCCTAACTTAGCTAATACTAATCGTTCGTGAGAGCACAAGAAGTCTCGAAATAAAGTAAGAACAAAAATATAAAAACAGAATTTTAAAAATATCGATATTCAAATACGTATTATAACATACTTTTTGATTTAATCGAACTGATTAATTATTTCTAACTTCATCTTATCAATTTATTAACATGATCAAACGACACTAATGTTATTTTGACTAGAGCACGTGTCTTTATTGTATTGATCCAAATTTTAGAATAATTAACTTTAATTAAACGTACTAGTTGATCATGTACATTTAAATATTACAAAATACATTGAATAACAAATTTTGACTCCTCGACTAGGGATGATCTTAAGGAACATGCCTCGATCGTGTCGGTTCGATTTTAGAATGGTTGACTTTACCGTACTTGGTAGACCGTTTTTAATCAATCTGTAGGTACATATATTTACTAATCGTGTACATTTAAGCGTTACGAGTTCATCGAATAACAAATTGTCACGCATTGTTGATTAAGGATGTTTTTCCGTTTAGAGTTCACATATCGATCGCGTCGATTCAAATTCCTAATGATTGCCTTTAGTGTACTTTTTAGACCGGTTTCAATTAATCTGTGATTATGCATTTGCTTATTATTTCTATTCAAGTGTTACAAGTACATCGAACAACAAATGATACCGGGCTGAAAAAATCACCTCATAAACATAGATATATTTATCTGTATATAGTAGTTAAAAAATAAAATTGGTTCCATTTGAACCGTACTTAGAAGGATCAAACTCTAGGAGAAACATTTCAAAATTAATAGATTAAATGTAAACCGACTAGGCAATGGAGAGAGGATTTCGCGAGTGTTGACCTAATTTAACCTTTGAAGAAACAAACATGGTTCATGTTCTCGTTCGTCTTTTTAAAATTAAAACACCATTAACGTGATTAAATTGTAAATAAACCATATTAAAAAGATAGCCGCGCCTCAAAATAATCAATAAAGGAAAAGAAAAAAACAGAAAAAACTCCTCGATGGGGAGCCCACACGCGGGACATGGCACGTGAGCGCGGTGAAGTCCGTTTCTTCTAATCCTTAGTTTATCCTCTTCATAGTTCGTATATTAAATATTATTATCCTTTTGCCACATCATAATTTAAAAAATTTTCCCGGAAATTCCATTTTCATTTTAGAAATAAAAGACATCATCTGTAACCGAGGAAGATGTCTTAATTCCCGATTTTTTTATTTTTTAAATTGTTTTGTAAATAATAGGAGTATTAAAAAATCACCGGCGTGGAAGCGCAAGCAGCCATAGAAACGACACCGTTCTGTTTATACAGTGACATAATAATTCTGAAAAATATCCTCATTGGTGATGATAAATTAAACATGCAGAAATAGAAAGAGGAAGACGATAACCACCCCCCCACCCATATAGGGAAAAAAATAATAATAAAAAAAACCGATACAAATTCATGTTTCCGCTTCCCATTATCGGAGAACGGCGGCGGCGGAGGAACATGAGAAAAAAGAAAATCTAGAAAAATAATGTCATCAACCCAATTATTATTATATTAGTACTAAATATAATTATAATTAGGGGGAAAAGGGGGAGAAGAAGAAGAAGAGGCAATGGTTTGTTTGTATGTGCAGTTTTTTGGCTGCAAAAAGCGCAACAAAACAAATACAGAATTGAAGAAGAAGTAACAACTTCTTCTGTGCTCTCTGCTTTCCCTCTTCTTCCCTTTCCCGGTCATCTCCATCACTCTTTTTTTTTTTTTTTTTTACAATTGTCAGTTGTTGTCTTCTTCTACCGTTTTCTTTCTTTTGCCTCTTTTTTATTTTTCTCTCTTTTTTATTTTTTGGTCACTTAATATTAATAATAATGATGTGTGTATCCTGCTGTGAAAAAATCCCAACCAATTTCACATATATAAACTCACACACACACACACAGTGTACACACACACAAGAACAGAAACTCTCCTTCAATTTTCCGCAGCCCTTCTGAATTATCATTTTTCAAAACACAGTCAATTTGTAGTCTTTTTTTTTTTAAAACAATTCCTTATCAAATTCTGTATCTGGGTTTTTGTTTCCCTTTGATGGAATTAACCATGGAATGACTGACTCTCTGTTTTTTTAAGGTGAACCCAAAAACCCAGAGCTTTGTTTTCTGTAAAAAAACAAAAAGACCAAAAAAAATTTAAAAAATTAAAAACACCAAAAATTTTTTTTAGGAAATTAAAATCAGTGATTTAGATATGGGAGATGTAGGAGGTGGGAATGCAAGTGGTTCTGTAATGGGGGACCGCTCCGTGGGTGATAACCCGGACCCTGCTTCAATTAAGCCGGAGAATTGGGCTTTAGCTCAGGAAACCATCACAGAAGTGATTCATGACGTACACCCCACATTGGACACTGAAGAGAAGAGGAGTTACGTTATTGATTACATTCAGAGGATCATTAAAGCTTCTCTTGGATTTGAGGTATATCAATTTTTTTTTTTCTTTCCGCCCCCGGGTTTTAGTTTTTTACTTGGTCTGCTCTTTTTGCATGTCGTGTTTTTGTCTCGAGATCGTTTGTTTTCATTCGATTTCAGTTCTCAATTTGTGTGTTGTCTGTCTCTGTTTAGTTGGTTTTCGTTTTCCCGGCCGTTTTCGTTTTCTTTAAAAAAATCGTTTTCTTCTGGATGTTGAATTTTGTGATCATCTGACGAGAAATGATTCCCTGATGGATATTCTGTTATCGTCTGTACTGTTATGTGTGTTCTTAACCCGTTTGAAGGTTGTTTCAGCTCTGGATGGGTTGTTACGTTACGTGTATGCGATCCTCTTTTGGCTGTGACTGTTACTAAGTTTATCCGGTTGCACCAATCAGCTTACCACCAGAACTGCCCATCTGTTGTCCCAAGAGGGCAATACTTTTTTTTTTTTTGGTTCATGATTATTTTATGGAATTCAGAGAATGAATGGGGTTCTGATTTTACCTTTAGATTGTTCATCGTGGATGATTAAACAAAAATAATATTTTATTTTTTTTTAAATTATGTGGTCTTAAGTATTTGACTATTTTTTGTTTTGTTTCAGGGTAATTGAAAGTCTATGTTGTTGTTGGCTTTGACAGTGAGAGTCAGCTGGTGGTGTTTTTTTAAGAATTTCTTTGGCTCTCCTGTATCTTGGTTTATACTCACCATTTTCTTGTTATTTTAGCTTTTGATTGCTTGTTTGTTTGGTGTTTGGTTTTTGCCTCTGATAACTTGGAGGGAAAAAAACTGAATTTGAAAAAGGAAAGAAATTCGCGCGGGAGCGAGGTTTTTTAAAGTTAATTTCTTATTTGAACAGTTGCGACCCTAGCATTTTCTTTTATTTGATCACGCGCCATGAGATTTTTATGCTATTCCTAGTTTCGCCTTAATTGTGAGGCAAGATTCCTGTTCCACAGTTTGTGTTTCTTGTGGATAGGTCTTTGTCTGGATCGCGTTGACTGTACGTCATTCCTTGCGGCGATTCTCTTCCCAGCGTTTGGGCACGCGCTGTCATTCCTTCCGTGACAAGTGTTACCACGTTACTGGACTGTCTGATTCGCTGCGGCAAACTTACTTTTGTCGCGACAAATCCCACATTTGTTGCGTCAAAATTTAGTGTTGTTGTCATTGGTTATTTTTTCAGTTACACCTCATCATTAGCCTTCAACATTTTCGTGTAGGTTCTTCCCTACAGCCAAATCGGAAAGTTTCAAGAATGACATCTATTTCGCATATTAACTTCTCTTTCACTTTTGGACTATAAATAGAGGAAGGAGGCGGGGCGTTGATGTCTTCAGACATACCTACATTCGCTATATATCTTCGTCCCTCTTTACATTTCACTTCGGCAATTTTCTTTTGGCTCCTTTTAGTTAAGTTTTTCCTTGGTCAAGTGGAAACGAAATACACAGTGTTCTTCCTTGTTTGTTTTGAAAATTTGATTGATAAATCGTTTTCTTGACTATGGTGTTTATGGAGAAGAGGGTGATTCTACACGCCCTTTTTACTTAATTTTCAGTGTCTAGGTGTAAACGATAATGATCATGGGAATTTCTTCCCTTTGGTTTTTCTCTTTGTTTTTTTTTAAAATTTTTTTCCTCTGGTATTCAAGGACCTCAATGGAGAAATCATATCTTGGCTGTTGGCAGATCAGGTGTAAAGTTTTGATGATTGTTTCACTTGACCATTACTTTAATAGAACTGATTTTGGTTGTCTGTTTTTAGTAGGTTCCATTTTCCAATTTGCTTCTGTGAGAGAAAATCATCTATGTCTCTGTTGTTTTTTTGCCTTTCATCTTCCTCCTCCTCTCCTCTACTTTACAAACTTTGGGGCTTGTTGACATTTTTCTGCAAAAACTGAAAAATTTTGTAATCTGCCATTTGAAACTTGGGATTTTGTTGTCATGATTTGCCACGATAAGGAACTTTTTTGTCCTTTCACTTTGTTGTTAATTATTATTGTTTTTTATTTTTTTCGGGTAGTGTCCCTATGCAATTTTGCATCTTTCTGTTGATGTTGATTTTTGGGGAATAGATTTAAGCTATAAAGCTTGCAGCTCATGAATTTTTTCTTTATATTCTTGTTATCACCATTTTTGTACAGCCAGCACATCTATAGTATTCTAAATCTGACGGGCATTTATGCCACAAAATTGTGATTCTAACTGTTTCATATGATCTCTGCTGTTGAATTCTTTCTAATGTTTTTGTGTGTGTGTGTTCTTTAACTTTGTGCAAGTTTTTCTAACAGTGTGTGCACCTCACAGGTCTTTTCATATGGTTCAGTTCCTCTCAAGACATATCTTCCTGATGGAGATATTGACCTGACCATACTGTGTTGGCCTCGACCTCCTGCTACTGGTGGTTCTTGGGCAGCTGATGTTCTTTCTGTCTTTCAAAAGGAAGAGAATGATGAAAATGCTGAATTTGTAGTGAAAGATGCCCAATTCATTGACGCTGAGGTCATTAAATTTTGATGCTTTTATCTTGAGCTGTATGTGACCTTAATTGAGTTCTTGCTTGAGTTTATTTATAGTGGTGAGCTAGGTCGTTATTCTTTTGATGAATATCTGTGGCTCTTCAATGACTTTTTCAATTGCAATATATATGTTCCTGTTGTTTAGCTGAACAGACTGTTGTGAGAGTATATTCCTCAGGAAGGATTATGCATATCCCCTTGGCTGACTTATCATGAGTGTTCTGTGATATGTTTCTCACTAATATATTGTTGAGTCATGTAATATATTTTTAAAGCTCGCACATAGTTCAAGATTAGAAGTTACTTTTTGCTATTTCCAAGTATGCAGTTTCCGTTTGTTGGCGTGCCCTCTCTGTTGTTAAAATATACAAACATTCCCAATTTCTGCTATTTGTTCTGGAGTCTCATAATGAGCAAAATCTTAGTTTTTCTCTTTCAAGTTATTGGAAGCAGTTAATTTCAGTAAATCTTTTGATATCTACAAATGCGGAAGGTGCATTTCAGACTGATATTATTTCTTGATTTCTTTCTTGTTTGATATTTAAGCATATTTGCGATTGTCACAGATATTTCCTTACCGAAACTGTGTTTTATCTGAGACAATTGTGTCTATGTTGGCAGGTCAAAATAGTGAAATGCATTGTAGCCAATATTGTTATAGATATATCCTTCAATCAGTTTGGAGGCCTTTGTACGCTATGTTTTCTTGAGAAGGTAAACAGCAAATACTACTGCTTTCAACCTTTTTCCACTTAGCTTTTGGAGCTGGGACTTCTATTTCTCACTTAAACTTGTTGTCATGCTTCCTCCTTTGTTCTTGCCCTTCTTTTTACTTAATTCGCATTTGATGAAATCATTCTAAATGTTTATCTTTTAATTCTTCTTAAACAGGTTGATCGGCTTATTGGAAAGGATCACCTCTTTAAACGTAGCATTATTTTGATAAAAACTTGGTGCTATTATGAAAGCCGTATTCTTGGTGCGCATCATGGTCTTCTGTCTACATATGCAGTGGAAACACTGATTCTCTACATTTTCCATCTATTCCATTCATCTTTAGATGGACCTCTAGCGGTAATCTTTTGTATGCTGACATTTTATGCACTTAATTTTGAAACTGTCTTGACTTGACATACTTTACTTGGCATGTGCAGGTTCTATATAAGTTTTTGGATTACTTCAGCAAGTTTGATTGGGACAATTATTGTGTCAGTTTGAAAGGTCCAGTTTACAAGTCATCTCTTCCTAAAATTGTTGGTAAGCTGCATTTTTCTACCCCTCTTATCTTTAAGTGTTTAGTGCTTGTAATATATGAATCTGATATTTTTATGCTTGCCATCGGTTGTTTTTGTTGTCTCTGCCTGTGTTCTCCCTTCCTATCTCTTTAAGCTTGTTTGAGCTTTTGACAATAAGAAAATGTTATCTTTCCCCATTCATCTTTTTCTCTATTTGCAGCTCAGATGCCACAGGAAGAACGGAGCCGTTTTCTGCTTAGTGAAGACTTCTTGGCAAATTGTATGGAGATCTTCGCGATGCAATCCCCGGACCAGGAAACAAACCCTCGTTTGTTTTGTCCAAAGAACCTCAACATAATTGATCCTCTGAAGGAATATAACAACCTTGGGCGCAGTGTCCATAGAGGTAAAGGATCTTTATCAAACAGAATTCTTAAAGATTAGTGATATCGGTTGTCATGATGTTTTAAAGGAATTTGTGGTACATTTGTGTTTTGTATCGACTTTTAACTTTCGGTTAACTTCTTGATGAGAATTACTTGGTTCAATTTTAGTATCAGCCATCAGGTAAGCTAAAAGTTCTACAATTTTGAATCAATGGTGGTACCATTTGGTGGGAAGAATATGGCTTTAGATATTTGTGTGGTGAGGTCTTCGATTTTTGGAAGCTAAAATCTTTGTATTATCAAAGAGTTACACATTATAGATCAATGTTTTATTCGCAACATCAACTGTCTTTAAGGAGTTTGAACCATCTGAAATTTGTGTATCAGTGTCGGCGTGATACAGTTGCCAAATTTATCTTTGTTATTCCACTTCTGTAACACTTGATTGTCACTTGCTCCAGGAAACTTCTACCGGATTCGCAGTGCTTTTAGATATGGGGCTCGCAAGCTTGGGCGAGTACTTTCACTACCTAAAGATGAAATTGCACATGAGATTAGGAACTTCTTCAGTAATACTCTGCGAAGGCATGAGCGCATGTATGGGTTCCGTATGCAAGATTCTGCTCAAGTACTCCACCCAGGAGTTCCTATCACATCCTTTTCAGCCGCTGCTGCAGTTTCATCTGAGGCTTATACTTATATGACATCATCAAATTCACAGAATCATGCTCCTTCCCAAATAATCCCAGGCCTCAGTTACCCAGTGAAGGAAGCTCTTTCAGGATACAATCTCATTGGGGATGCTTGTGACCTTGCGAAGAATAGCTACGTGGATTTCAGGACTTCAAATGCAACATCTGATAGTTCCCCTACCAGTGACCCAAGTTTTTCCTCTCTGGGCCAGTTTATTCATGTGCCTCAACTTAAATTGTCCAATTCAACTCCAAAAAGCTGCTGTGGCCAAATTGATGCATGTGATGCCGTTGGAGATAAGTTTGTCCCTGATACATGCTTCGGAGACGGAGGCATTGGTGTGGAGATGGTCGACACCTCTCAATCTAGTTCAGATAGCTCGGATGGATATGGCTCCTGCAGTTCAGCCGTCTCAACTCCAAAGAGCAACAGTTCGGAGACATTATCATTTGATTTTAGAGAGGACTTAGGTGACTTAGATGATGGAGAACCTATAAATCCTCTGGCCGACCTCACGGGTGACTATGACAGTCATATCAGGAGTTTATTACATGGTCCATTTCTCCATAAGTTGGCTCTTTCAGAGTTTCTACTTCCCTGTCTTCCCATGTCACCACAGCCGCAGTCCCAAAACCAGAATTCATGGCATCCTGTTCATCAATCCATGCCTCTAGAGCAGCACTCATTTTCTCAAACTAGCTCTACCTATACTTCTCTCACACACGCTGCAAGCAGCTATGCACCTTTCTTTCCTGCTTCTGCCTCTGAGGATAATCAAAGACCTCAAGCTGTCCATCAATCTGTGCCGCCAGAGAAGCACTCATTTTCTGAAACTAACTGGACCTTTACTTCCGTCAAACAAGCTGCAAGCAGTCTTTCAGCCAGTGCTCCTGCTTTTTCTTCCGAGGAGAGTAAAAGGCCTCGAGGGACAGGCACTTACTTGCCAATGATGGTATTACTTTTCTTCTTCATTCTTGGATATCATTCTGTAAAAATAAAATATTCATTGTAACACTCTTATTTTTCAGATGTTGCAGGATAATTACACCAGGGATGGCCCGTATCAACGTTGGGATAGGTTGTCGTCATCTTGGAGTCATTCGCGGAGACAGTACTCTAATGGCTATGGCCATGATTCTACCTACTCACAGGTGCACCTTTCTGCAAAAGGTGGTCGTGAAAACTTTCATGCTCGGGGCCCAGTTCCAACTCAGAAGAAGTCGTCTGGAATATCCAGCCAGTCTAACTGTGGCAAGGAATATCGCAATCGTGCTAATGGAATCTCCAACTCACTACAGAAAATTGAATTTGGATCCATTGGACGTTTGGTGGATGGAGTGATATCGACCTCCTGCAATGTTAGTGCCTTGGTTACCAATAGCCATTTGAATTCATCCTCAAGTTTCGAAAAAGTTGAAGAAAAGTAAGGGCACTTGTGCTATTCTTTTTGCTGTTTTCTTCAAACCGAGATCTGGAGTAACATAATCTAAAGCTGTGTTGCTGTCATTTTGGTATTCTTTTACAGGGTTGCAGATGAGCCATTATGCCTTATGAATGAAGCTGAGTTCCCCCCTCTGTCCATATGAATGCTTTTAGGAAGAAAGGTTAAGTTATTACATAGGGACTATAGAGAAACAGCAAAGCGAGGTGGTAAACTTAGATGTTAACAAACTGTAGAAGAGAAATTAGACATGAAAAAAAAAAAAACTCTAGGGCTGAAGAAGTTCAACTTGGGGTTTTATTTTGATGCTCGTTTTGAACCTGTTTTTAGGCAGCTAAATTAATTTTTAGCTGTGTTGTTGTAGTTTAAACGAAAAAATGTTTTGTAACTTTATCAAAGTACCTTTTTTTTTTTTTTTTTCTCTCTTATATTGATTTTTGGAAATCAAATGCTGATGAATTAGTAAAGGGGTTTGGAAAAGACAGGAGATGAGAATTTGTTTGGATTTTAAGGTTAGAAGATTTAACAATGTAGGTAGTGCCAGGGCCTGAGGGTTGGTATGCACTCACATAGTCACATTGTTTACAATGGTATTTTATGCACACCTTTTTTCACTTCTCATTCCAAAACTCTTAAAACCAGCTAAAGTATACCTTTTGGAATCTTTACACCGCTAAAGTCTACTTTCTGCTTAGCTTTGCTATTTTCTCAAGCGTTAAATAATCAAACTCCCTTTGCCATTCGTCTATCCTTGTTGGTGATTTTCTTTGATTCCAGCCATATTCGAACCTTTTTCCCATAAAACTTCAGAGAACTTACTTTAAACTGTTCTCTAATCACACCATTCAGACCGTCCGCCTTGAATATTCATCTTGTGTAATCTTTGCTTCATCCCAAGTCGATCTTTCCATGCAATCCAAGCTATGATTTGGGAATTGTGTTACTTTGGACTTTGGTCTCTCTGTATACTTGGCTTCTCATGAGAACAAATGTACTAAAATGCGACAGCTAAAACTCTGTTTCTCATGACAAGCGTGGAATTCTACATTTTCAATTCCAGTGGGGATAAAGGCTCCCGGCCCGGTAGAGAAAAAGAAGCCGTTAATAGAAGAATCAAGAATCTTCAAAGCTTATAGCTGCATTAATTCTCTGATCAGGATTGACCCCAGCAGGGTGGGCCGGAGGACTGGAAAATGAAATATATTGTGAAGGAGCGTATTTGGACTATCCGGCAATTCTCAATGAGCCTAAGCCCAAGTTGTGTTGCCGTCGTTCTCAACGTTGATTTGTGGGCTTCGATGTGGTGGCTGCAGTATGGCGATGATGATGATTTGGAACAGTCGGAATTTTGCGATCCACGAAGTTTCATCATCCAAAACTCGTGGGGTTTAAACTTCAAAAAACTCCTCGCAAGTCCACAATTGCACAAACAAATGGACAATCAACATCATCAAGAATACAACAGAATAAATGTTGGAAAACTGACCACCCATTTTTTCCCCATCATTAATTTTTAGCGCTATTTTTCCCTTTGCTTTTGCTGTTAGTTTTAGAAAGGACCCTGTCCATTCGCAACAATGATTTCCGATGTTACACCTTATATACCCAAAAAAGGAGCGCGTATAATATAAGTCGTAAATTGGGATTTTCTCTTGATTTCCTCAATTATATATTTTATTACTATTTCCAACAAATGATATGGAACTAAGCAAATATTAATTGTAGTGAATAGTTTGATTATGAAATATTGTAGATTTGGTTTGTTAACTTGATTGTTAGTGCAATTCGTCATGATAGTTTTTGTAGTTAAAAGTATCAAACAAATTGAATTATTATTAGAGAATGATGAACTAAAAGATATTTCAGACTTCAGAGACACGAATTGATGTTTAGCTGCTGCACTATCAAAAATCGTCATGATCTAAGTAGTACACAAACAACTACTATAAAGCAAGATCATTTCCAACCCTCAATCATATAGGTGCATCATTACACACATTTGATGTGGTGAAACTAAATTTATAAGCCAATCTACGTTGGATAATTATTTTGAAATAAAGAAAACATATTAAAAGAAATGATTGATATTGAAAAATGAAAAAAAAAAACAACAAAGAAAAAGGAAGTAACTGTAATGAGACTTCAGTCCAACAAAAATAGCGTAATACAAAGGGGAGAGGCTACTAAAGATAAGGCTTTAGTCCTCATATTTAGAGCCTCATTTTTTAAGATATTATTAACTATAATTATTTTTTAGAATTATTTTATAATAATAATTATTAAAAATAGTAAAAAACTATACTACCGTAAACATTTGGACGTGCAAAGTATGTAGTATTTTAGTTATCTAATAAAATTATTTGTATAAAGTATTTTAATGAAACTTTTATTTATTGAAATCTGATTATTGGAGGGTCCAAAAATTAAATTTCGCTTGAGGTCTCAACTCGCATTGAGCCAGCTCTGACGTGATATAAAATAAAAAAGTTGTATGCATCAAGCCATCAACACGTCCCAAAAACAAAGGAAGATTTTGACCAGGATTTTTTTTTTCTTTCCCCTTGAGCTTGAGATTTTTTTTTTTTAAAAAGGTACCTGTATATTAAGAAAAGATATCTATGCTATTACAACATATTCTATTATATGCTAGATTATGCAATTCTACATCTTGTCTACTCACTTTATTCAGTGTACATGACTGAAAAGAAAAAATAATGCTATTCAATAAAGAGACCACCTCTTGGGCCTCCGAAGGTATATCAGGGGATTACAAATCTCAGATAAGAGTTTCACAATCCGTATACATCATAAGACTAGTGATAGCCAAATTTGCTGCTTCCTTCAAAGCCAGAAGACATGTCATTGCCTCCGACTGAAAAGGAGAAAGCACATTTAGATCCACCGTTTTGATTTGCATCACCATCCCATGTGGTGAAATTATCTTCCATGCTCTAGCTGCTTTCCTTGATTGGTGACTGAATGAACCATCAAATATGACTAAAGCATCCATCGGACTCCTATTAAGGTGTTGGTGATTGGAAGATCTTCTAGCTGTGATTCTGGATTGGTTGTGTTGATGAAGACTGACACCGCCGGATCATTACATTGATTCCTCCAAATTTTATCATTTCATTCCAACCATATCCTTCAAATAATGATTAGGAAGAAGTCTATATCTTATTTAGATGGATCTGTCTGAATCCAAGCAATGAACCATTGCAGCAAAGAGTCATATGTGGTATTAAAAATAGAACCAAACCTTGGGAAAACTAAAGTCCAAATAGCCTGAGATTGAACAAATCCAGAATTGCAAAAGTAAAAGGATTATATGATTAATAAACCAACACAACTGAATATTCACGAAAGTACATCATAAAGTCAGAGATGGCTGAATTATTTATTATTGAGAGTGAGCAGGATGTTTTATGTTCATATGAGGTAGTTAATTTTGCCTTTTGAGATCTCTAAGAGCAGTTTCACTGTGTGTAAGACTAGTATATTTCATTACTTCTACCAAGAAATGAAGAATTAAAAAGGATCAACAGTCAGTAAAATAATACTCCCTCCAATCCTTGTCATAAGGGATCTTGATTTATTTTAGATTTTACTTAACACTTGCTCCCTCTCAAAACAATAGAGATGATAGGCAGTACTTCTGAAGAAAAGATTATTGCAAGTCCAACGCAACACAGAAACTAAAAGCAGCAAGAAGTTTACAATGATATAAATTTATAAACAAAAAAGAATTACCTGATTGGATATCAACTTATAATTGTCACGATTTCGTAAAATTCCACTAGTTACCGAGTTAAAACCCGGCCGTTTACTGAAATAATTCACAGTTTGCACTTCTAAATCAGTTAATTAATTCAAATAGTGAAAGATAACATCAAATTACTTTTTTTCTTTTTTAGGGGGAAAAAAAAAGAAATCATCAAATTACTTGTTCATCCATTAATACTTTTAACTTTCAAGCTGAAATCAAATTTAACCAATCAATTTTTTTCAAAATAAGACGATACTAATATTTATTGTCTTTCTGTCTTAGAAATATTACTTCCTCTGTCCTAAAACTATTGTCCAGTTTTAAATTTCACTTCTAGTACAATTTATCATTCATGTTTGTTGTACTGGACGGAAGAAATATTAATCGTCAAATGGTGTATATCATTTCATTTGCATGCAACACTGTAGTGCGAACCATGTTTGTAAAAATTACGCACAGGATGATCCAAGCTCTGTAACAAAACATCAAGAACCTGGATAGTCTGAATTCGACGTGCTGACTCGGAGGTTTTAGCGCTTCGCGAGCTGCGACAAAGATTAGCCTGCTTCTTGGACTACTGTTTTGTTCACATTTACTGTTTTTCGTGTCTTCAAACAACTTCTTCTTTTTCTTTCTTTTTTTTTCTCCCTCGCTGAAATCTATATTTGGATGATAACAATAATATACTGGTAATAATCAATTAACAAGTGATCACTATGTCGCTCTTATTATTTACTGCTGTTAATACTGATCATAGTGGCATCACAATTTTGACCAAGTAGTTTTAAGATCCGACACGTAACGATGATGTTAACGACTTTTTTTTTTTTTAACTAGATGTCCAAAGTCATACGATGTTAAAGACTTGATGAAGGTAAATTGCATATTTCAGATCTAAAATATAAAAACATAGTTCAAGATAATAATAGAACAAGTGTATCTTCTTTTAGATATTTTGGAAATTATTTAACCTAAAAGAATCCAAAGTTTAGGGTTACAATCATAATTAATATCTTAGTATACGCATAAAGTCTGCGCTCATATTCTCTCACTCGATCTTAAACGAATTAACATTCTGGTTAACAAGTTTTAAAAGTACACAACTCTTCTATTACACCGGAGGGATATGTGTATATCATTATATATTACTTATTCTCTTTGTTTTGCAAAGATAGTCTATATTACAAATTATAAATTGATTTCTAAAATAATATACTATCTCCGTCCCAAAAAAAAAAAAATCCACATTGAGTTTTCAAATTTGTACTAAAAACAGTACAAACCTTAAAATTCAATGTGGTTTATTTTTGTGGGACGGGGGTAGTAATTCACAATGTAAATTATTATTTTGGGAGGAAAAATATATATCTTAAAATATGTACTCATTGCTAATGGCAATAAGAAATTATGAGGGGACCAACATACACAAAGATATTGTAATTTTTAACGTAGGTGGTTGGGACGATGAACTTACTCTTGAAATCAAATCCGGGGCAGTGAATTTGACACTACCGAAGTAGACATTATAAATGAAATATACATGAACCAAATAATGCATATAAATTATACTGGAAAGACAAATTATTGTTTTTTTTTCTTCCTTTTTTTGTGAATTATTAAGTCCCTGACTGACGTATAATTACACGTCTTATGCGTTGCACCTCTGACCAGCAGAGTTTGAAAACATCAAAAAAACGACAAGAATTCATATAAATAAATAATCAACTGGTGCAGGATGATTGCCACCAAACTCATGATAACCACTATAAATAATCACCTACTAGATTGATAATTATTGGCTAATTGGATTACTAAAATTGATACTGTATCATCTTGAATAGTGTAGTAGATATTAGCTTTAAATTAATCTGTACTAGATTATTAATTATTTATTGTGAAATACTATCAATCAAATTGAAAGAACGTAGTAACGTGGGCTTATATAAGGACAACTAGTGTAGATTGTATGTTAGTTTTCATCCCATTTTATTTTATATTTTTTTGGGTGTTTTTTATAATATAACAACGTATAGAGATGGATTTGTGTTATTTTTCCAATGCATGTTTGCTATGGATTAGGTGAAGGTTGCGTTCTTAAGTCAATTCACTTGCTTTATCCAAAGGAGAAAATGGGTGTTTGAATATATGTTTATAGTAGTCACATATCTCATTAATAGTCGGACTGTAGTATTTTCATAACTGAAAAAGAGAGTCCGTTTTTGAGGAAATATTCTTTGAAAAAATGACCAATTTCATAAATTGCAATCAAACCCTGGATTCGTTAATTTGGTTAACTCTTACATTCGTTTGGTTTGCATCTTTGTACAATAAACATACAATCTAGCTACTATAATACAAATACTTATGTCTCTCTTTTTTTTCTTTTTTCTTTTTTTTTTCTTGATGTAACGTTTCAATAACATTATACCACATTGTCATTTCTTCTTTCAAGGGTGTTTTTCCAGAATAATGTAATATTAGATGGAATAAACGCACTTCGCACGCGCGCTATACTATAGTATAGTGAAAAACATCCTGTATAATTCAATGTAAATACAAATAGTATTCTAACTCTCTCTCTCTATATATATATATATATATAAAAGACGGCACACGTACACAAAGTGAAAAATATAATACAATCAATCTTTTAATACAATCTCCCATTGTCCCCTCTCTCCTAAATAAAAAAAAAAAGAATAGGAAAAAGAAATCGAAGCTGGAAGTTTCACAAGAAGTGAGTAAAAATTTGAGTAGGTGATTACTTTGAATGAGTTTGGGATAAAAAGGTCATCGAGCGTAGAAAACAGACAATTGAAAGGACAAAAAAAGTGATAAAAATCTTATTTTTGAAGTTATACATGTTGTCAAATTTAAATTACAAAACTCTTAGTATTTTATCTTAATTATGGAATAATCTTTCAAATTCTCATTAATAAAATCTTAAAATTCAAAAAAGAGAAGAAGAAAAGACATATAAAAAAGAAAAGAAAAATTCAAATCTATAAAAATATTTGAAACTATGGCCAATCAAAATTCAACTAATAATGAACATTAATTTGTTAATAAGTTTAAATTATAAATAAAATAAAAAATTAATTGAGGGAGATCAAAAGTTAGAACATTAAAAGAACAACAAATGTAACACATAAACTCTTTAAATTGAAAATAAAAGAAAAATTAATGGAAGGAGATCAAAGGTAAGAGCATTAAATAAACACCAAATGTAACACATAAAACCTTTTTATTTTTCTTGGTTGAAAAAGAGGGTAAAAAAATCCCATAGTTAATACTTAAAAAGGACAACCAAAGTCAAGTTTGCATTTTACAATTATAATATATGTTGAATAACTGTCTCATTCCAACATACCTTTTTTACATTTTCAATGTATTTATTTACATTCCTAGTACAAAAAACTCCTAAAAAAACACATTAAAAAACGAAACAAATGTAGCCTTAGATTTCCAATTCTTCCAATCCCCTCTCAATTTATAACATACAACTAATTGATCAATACCATCCTCCATTTTGCAGATTATCCTCCACAATCTACAGAAACTGTTCTCAAACTGTTAAGTTAGGAGAATTGTTCTTAGTACCGCTTAAAACTTGACCGGGCTATTTTATTATTATATTTTTTAAAAAAGGATAAAACTATAAAAATTGTTTTTTAGTAACTACGAGGATGTTAAAGTTTCAACAGATTGTACCAAAGGAGAAAAAAAGAAAAAGAAAAAAGTTCAACCGATTGTCTATTTGTCATCACTAAAAATGAACCAAGCCAAACGTCCATAAAAAATAAACTTAAAAATTAAACAAATAAGTACATTGTTCTCATAGTCATTGACATTTTGAATCAAACAATTGTGATTGTTACAGCTTACAAGTATTGCATTAAAAAAATAAATAAATAAACCCGTGCATTACTTTAATCAGACCCTACACAAAAGAAGTCGTCAGTCCAGTTTTGGTCCTTTTGGATACGGTTCTAATTCCGTAATCCAGAGTGGTACCGCAATAACCCTCCAATTATTATCAGAATTTTTTAGAAAAGTTAAAAAAAAAAAAAGAAAAAGAAGAAGAAGTCAAACTTGCCCGCCACAATTAATACGGTTTTAGAGAAGGGAATGTAAACCAACAATTGCAGGAATCTAATAAATGATGAAGCCCGTCTTCTTTTATTTACGTATCGAGTTTAATAATGTAAAGTAATATATACAAAAAAAGTGCTAATCGGGAGAGATCGAATCCAGTCGAATAGATGGTGCGGTACTTGCGTGTTTGCTTGAAAAAAGGACCAAAATGAAAAGATTTATCTTAATCGAATGAAAATTAATTTAACCTAAGTCCGAGATACATATTATATCGGGTAACACATTTTGCTGCTGATTATTAATGTTACTAAATGCAATTTAAATTTACTTGGCACAATTACTTAAATAAGCTAAAATATCCTTAAAAAACTACACGAAGTAAAATTAAGCTACACAAAAACAAGATCAAGCTGCATGAAGTAAAATTACTGGTTTCAACACCCATGAAACTGTCCAATTCAGGAGCATGTTGATGGACAAAAATCTGATCACACCAAAAACTAAAAAAAAAAAAAAAAAAACAATGGCATCATCCATCCCCCTCTCCAAAAAAAAAAAAAAAAACTACCGTACAAAAGCCCAAAAAATTATCCCAGAAAATTTCGCAAAAAAAAAATAAAATAATTAAAACCTGTTGAATGAATATGCCTCATGTTCTCTTGTCCCACATGGATAGTAGGAGTGAACCTAACATATATACCCATGTGCTACTCCTCTCATCACCAATTGGTTTTGAGGTAAAACCACATGTCACCCTATATTTGGACCTCAAAGATGGTATTAGAGCGGGTTTTAATCCGCGGACTTATGAGACTTGTAGGGTGAGATGGAATGACTCAGATTGAATCTTGAAATTTTGACCAACTCACGGAAGAAATTCGGGGTTTGACTTTAAACTTTGACTGGTCGGCAGGCGACGGTTTATCCGAGAAAATAACCAATCGCAGTACTAAAAAAAAATATAAAAATTACCCGTCCAAGCCCATTGGGCTTAAGAGGGGCGTGTTGAATGGATATGCCCCGTGTTCCCTTGTCCCACATGAATGGAAAGAAATACTTAAACCCAACATATATACCCCATGTGCTACTCCCCTCATCACTAATTGGTTTTTAAGGTGAAATCACATGTGAGTCTATATTTGGGCCTTCAAGAAAACTAAAAAATTCCACCAGAATATCCAAAACATCAAAACCACGGCCGCCCGATCACAACAAAACGGACAAAAAAGAAATGATCACATTAAAAAGTAAAAAATTCAGCCATAATTACCTCATTTTATCCTTTATTGCGTGTTCTTTGATTTTTTGTCATTGCAAATTATAAATAATTAGTGAATTTTTGACTGTTTATTAAAACAATATGTGTGAAGTTAAAAGAGATTATCGTATAAAAGGATTTGATAAGGTTTAGGATTCATAGGTATTTTAATCTATTTTACAAATTACGCAAAGCAAAATGAAGTTGCTTCAATTCACTTCATTAATTCCACTAGTTGTTACCAGTCTTGGAAGATTAAGCCTATTTCCTTGAAATGAGACCGAAATGAAAATTTACCTGAATCGAATGAAAATTAATCTAACCCGAGATACATATTACTATCGGGTAACACATTTTGCTGTTGATTTATTAGTTTGACTAGGTCGGTTCTTTACTGGTGGTTGAAACATGATGCCGTTGGTATTATCAAAATTTGTTATAATTTGGATTTTGACCTCTCTTTATTGTGAAAAGTAAACGGCAAAAAAGAGAGGGAGAGAGAGGAGATGAGATGAGATGAGATGACACCACCTTAAATAAAGAGAGCCGCAGAGGATTCAATACAAATGTGCCAGCAACCCACACAGGAGCAGCCCGCCAAGTGGACAACAAAACACCGTATTCAACAAATACTAGAAATAAGACTCTCCCAAAAACCACCATTCCTCAGGAATTCCGTATACTCCCAAAAATACATTCTTTGCAACTTTCCTCTCCTTCCATCGCAATCTCTTTCTCCTTCTTACGTTGTTGTTGTTGCAATCTATTCTCTTCAGATTCTCTGTTTCTTGGAAGCCCGATTATCAATTAGTAGCCACAGATGGAAGCAGCAAAACGCAGCCACAGATTCTTCAAGTTCAGATTTTTACTAACCAACTCTAATGATGTCTCTGTTCCTCTTTTCATCAATTAGTTTTACTGCCGTTTTTAAGTACTCTCTGCCCACTTTTTAAGACTAAGTATTTGGATCGAATTCTTTTTTTTTTTTTTTGAAATTGTGCGTTGCGGGTCTCTGTCCCATTCACTCTTTAATCTTTGCTGCTGTCAAATCCAAATTAATCAGTATCCATTCATTTTGGTCATATCCATTTCAACCCCAAATCATTTCAAACTCAAAAAATGCTTTCTAAGAAGAATCCCAATTACCAAGAATTTTCACGGAGAGCCCTTGTTGTGAAGATGATGGCTTCCATCAGGCTTAGTATTGACTACTCCAGATTTTTTTGGCTTCTCTTTGGTGTTTTCTCCTACGAAAACCATGAAGGAAAGCCTCGGATTTAGACCTTTCTTTCATCTTTTTTCCTCTACTTTTCCCCAGTGTTTGTAACCCTTTTCCCCTGTCCAAAAGTCCAAATTTTTATTCCTCAATTTTACGTCCTAATATTATATTGGTCTAAATCCACTTCAAATTTCAGCTTCTTCAACAGAAACCATTTTACTGTTTTTTTTAGCTCCAGCCTCGATTAAAAAATTAAGGAAATTAGTCGAACAAGAATTAGATTAAGAACATGCATAGAGGAAGCTTACAAGATGGAAGTGATGAAGCAGAGGAGGATCATGGCTATGCTGAAACTGACCCAACTGGGCGTTACGGTCGAGTAAGTTCTAATTAGAGCTGCTTTCTTTTCTTTTCTTTTTTTTTTTCAGTCTTTTTCAATTTACCTCTTTTCGATTGAGTTTTACATGTTGTTCCTTTTTGAGTTTTTCCCCTTTCATAGACATGTAAAATGTTGCATAAATGAGTGTTTGAATTTAATATAGCTTCGAATAAGCTCTTTAAGGGATAGCCGTTGTTTTGTCTGCTGAAGATTTCAAAAGCTTGCATCATGCATGCAACCTTTTTTTTTTTTTTCTCTCTGGAAGTGGATTAGCCGAGCAAAGCTATGATTGCAAAAGTCAAATGTTTGTTTGATTAATATAAGAACGCTTGATTGGGATGGGTTGTATTGAATATAGTTTATTAGTTATACTTCTCTGTCTGCAGGATTAAGTTAATTTAAAGTCAAAAAGCTATGGTCTTGAATTATTGATTAGTTTAAGGTATCCAATTGACAGTAAACAATTGTGTCCTTGTCTGGATTTTCTAGTTCTGCCAGGCCCTGATATTTTCCTATATTTTTTTATTGATAGTTCGATGAAATTCTGGGGAAAGGAGCAATGAAAATAGTGTACAGGGCCATTGATGAAGTTCTTGGAATGGAAGTAGCATGGAGCCAAGTGAAACTACATGACTTGCTCCGATCAGCAGAGGACCTGCATCGACTTTACTCTGAAGTGCACCTTCTCAGTACCCTTAGCCATCCATCAATCATCAACTTTTATACCTCTTGGATCGATGTTGATAAAAGAACCTTTAATTTCATCACCGAAATGTTCACTTCGGGTACCCTCAGAGAGTAATGACTTTTTCCCAACTCTATATTTTAATTTTAGGAAGTAGGAACTCATTAGGAAATGAACAGAAGAATTTTCATTACCTTTAATTGTACCCTCAGAGAGTAATTACTTTTTCACCATGCACCACTCTCTCTGCCTATTGCAAAGTCAAAAATCCAATCCCTAGTGCCAGCTAGTTACATGTTTGAGGATAGTGGCCAATGTTACAACAAGAATTTCTGGACTTCCGTAGAAAATGGTCCATTGCTAGTGGTTATCACGTATCTTAATGCCAAAGATCATAAATCTCTCTTTTTTCTGATGGACATTATTTTCCAGTTCATTCTTTTACTTCATTATTTCGACAGTCTGTGAAATGTTTTTGCTCAGAAGAGAAGCTTTTTTCTCTATTCTTTGCATTAGAATGAGTTATTTTTTTAGTAGCAGAATATAACATTCAGGCTGAAAATATCAACCACATGTGCATCAAATACCATTTTATGATACTAAACAGTGATGTGATGGATTATATGTAGGTATAGGAAGAAGTATAAGAGGGTGGACATTCGAGCTATAAAGGTTTGGGCACGCCAAATACTTGAAGGCCTTGTTTACTTGCATGGTCATGATCCTCCAGTTATCCATAGAGACCTGAAATGCGATAACATCTTTGTCAATGGTCATCTTGGGCAAGTAAAGATCGGTGACCTTGGTTTAGCAGCCGTCCTTCAGGGTTGTCAAAGAGCACATAGTGTCATAGGTATGCTTGCTTGCTGCACCTAACTGACATTGTGATCTCTTTTTATCTTAACTGTTGCTGAGAATGTACAATGTTAACTAATGAGCTGCTTAATTTTGAATTTCGAGTTGCCAATGTTTGTTCAATCATAGTGATCTTTTCATGTGACTAGAGAGAATGGCAGCCAAATCCAAGTTTGCTTAAATACTGAATGTCATTTGATGTTGGTGTTGTAGTTATATTTGGTCCTCCACATTGGAAGCTTCCCAGGGTATTTGTAGGATAATGTGTGAAAGAATGATTTATGTTTATCAACAGCTAAGTTTTGTGTGTTTCATTATGGTAGGAACTCCGGAATTTATGGCACCGGAACTCTATGAGGAGAACTATAACGAACTGGTTGATGTATACTCATTTGGCATGTGCATGTTGGAGATGCTCACTTCTGAATATCCATATAGTGAATGTGCCAATCCAGCCCAAATTTACAAGAAAGTAACATTGGTAAGATTAGATTGTCACTTGGAAGATTGGTCTTTGTTCAGTTAACGGTATCCTGAATTATACTAGATTTCCTCATTCAGGGCAAAAAACCTCGAGCATTCTACAAAGTTCAAGACTTGCAAGCACAGCAATTTATTGGGAAATGCTTGGAGACTGCATCAAAGAGACTGTCTGCCAAGGAATTGATGCTGGATCCATTTCTTGCGGTTGATCATGCTGATGATGAGCTAATTCAAAGGTTAGGAATTCAGAAAGCTATACTGAACGACAACATTGGAATTGAGGACCTTCAGTTGCATGATGATATACAGAAGACAAACATGACCATAACAGGGAAATTGAATCCCGCAGATGATACCATCTTCCTTAAAGTGCAGATTACTGATAAAGAAGGTAATTGCAACTTCTTCATTAATGAAAGTTCTCTGCTTTTACTGAGATTGATTTTCATTCGTGGAGCCACACATTGCTCCACTGTGAAAATATGATATTTCGGTAGTGTGAGGTCTTTTGGAGTTGGAAATTGTGAAATATTTAGTTACGAGCATATTTGAAATTCCAAAAATCGTTTTCTCTTCATAAGGGATCCATGGACCATATGCTTCTTTCCTGTGACAGGTGCTTCTAGGAATGTTTATTTCCCATTTGACATTGCGACTGATACGCCTCTTGGTGTTGCAAACGAAATGGTGAGGGAATTGGATATCATAGACTGGACGCCATCTGAGATTGCAGATATGATCGAAGGAGAGATTTCTGGACTCATACCAGCTTCCAAGAGATGGGGCTGGTCTCAGCCAACTCACTACCATGTCCTTGATTATCAGGGAGATGACGATCACAATCCTCCATGCAATGATTTCTCATCTTGTTCATCGTCGCAAGTCTCACTCTTTGGTGCTTTCACTTCTCAAGGCATTGATGAAAAGAGTCGTGATTGCCAATTATTTCAAGGTACTTCCTTTACTTATTATTGCGGCCCTTGAATGTTCATTCCTTGGTTTTTTGTTCATCGTACATTTGAAATTGGCAGGAAATCCCAAGTCTTAATTTAAAAATGAGATAGATGATTGATTGCCTGACCGTGGGGTTGTGAGATTACTCTGTATGGGAATTTTGATTGCAATCTTGGATGTTCACTAGGTAAATGATTGTCCTTTATTCCGACACTGATGCAAGATAATTTGAGTCTTTGTGTAGATGACATCTTTGACGATGCCAGCTCACAGAGCTCTCTGCGTTCTGGAAACTATTCCAACTTGACATATTGTTCGGCTGATGAACATGATCCTCCAGTCAGCCCTAAGGGGCAGAAGGGTCCGGCAATTTTAAGTACTCAAAGCTCTTCCAGGTTCTGCCCTGTTGGGAATTCAAATGCTGGAAAGTCCATCTGCTCCAAGCTCTCCAGAGAAATGCTTATTTCTAAGGGAGCATTCACACCTTGCAGTAGTAACAACATAACCGACAGGCGTAAACTGACAAGGAACCAATCCCTGGTGGATATGCGAAGCCAACTGCTGCATCGGTCTTTAGTCGAGGAAGTCAGCAGGCGACGTTTGTCAAAGACTGTCGGTGCAGTAGAACAAATTGGTTTTCAAGATCCTTGTAAAGTTCACAGCAAGAAAGCCTCCCGGCCCATAAACGGCATGCGAATCACAAGTGATGGTGGGAGTAAAGGACTAAAAACAATGTCTTCATTTGTTCCTTAGAGTTTGTGATTCTGGATGGGAGTTGGAGAACTCCAGCATGTATAATAGCAATTGCATATAAATAAACAAGTCAAGACAAGAGTGTGTTAAGTGAAAGTCATTGTCTTTGTGGTTTTTCTTAGTTGTGAACGTGGGTTTAGCCTGCCTTTTTGGTTCTTTTTCTCTTTTCCTCAATGGTCTGAAATCAAAGCTTTTTGAAGGCCTAGTGGTCCTAAAAATTGTATTGAATCGTGGAATAAATATGATGCATAAGGCAATATCAAAAGCACCGTTTCCATGGGTACTATACTACTATTAATAATGATGATAAAAAATTGCAATTGCACGAGTTCATATAATCATGATCAACACATCAAAAAAAAAAAAAAAAACCCCTACTGCTGGACCAAAAAGGATAAGCTATTTATAAGTTTTATTATACGGACGCCGGTCGGTCGTAGGGCGGTCCTGCAGTTTAGCTTCAGGCTAACAGTAAGGTCGAGAAAGAGACGAACACTAATTACACAATTCAATTAGAAAATGAAACTTATGGTTGCATTTTTGGACTTTTGTTGTAAGTATCATTTATTGAGTGATTTCATTGTGTAAAATTCATCTCCCCGTGTGCTATCCTATTGAAATATTCCTCAATACCAAACCCTTTCGTAACTAGGTCCCATCAGTTTCTGATTAAGACTTCATTTCTTGGTTGGTTTGTGGTTTGAAACCCAGCATCGTAAATGATTACTGTAAATTTGGGACAACAATTTGCCTATTTGGAGCTATCCTATGACGAGTGTGTGTATAGACAGACATGTGAGTAATTAAGACAGATTTCGCGGGACGACAACAAGATCTATATAATATTTCTCCGTTTACTATTAGTATCTGAAAATTATGACGTTTTTTAATATAACAATTCATAAATTGCAATGTGAAGTTATTTTTTACCGACAGAAATACTGTATATAACAAGTAATAACGATACCAAGCACTTCTGCCAAACAGGCTCGAAGACATTGATTCCTTTTTTGCTTTAATTTTGTTTTTTTTTTTGTCATTATGTTAGTTTAATAAGATTTGGGCAAGTCCAGCTGCCGCGCAAACATAACTATCAATCAATCAGTCACTTGGCTATCCTCACTTCATTTCATTTTCTTCTACAGAAGGTATGGTGAAATGTCAAAAGATTTTTGGTATAAAGTTTCAAAGATTTTGTGACAGGATCTAACAATTTAAATGACGTGCGAGCAAAATGTCCAATGAGTAATGCTACAAAGTCTAACCCAATTAAATTAGATTAATTAACCCCCACTGGCATGAACTACTTTTTTTCATAACCATGTTTATTTAATTAAGTTAATTTTTGCATAGAGATGGTTCAAAACGTTTTGATAAGAGATATTTGTGATTTGTCACTCGAAAAATAATATACTCTGCATTAATTAAATAAAGTGGAGTACTAATATGCAGTAAATGTCCGCTTCGAACATCTAATAAGTCATTACCGAGTTCATAGTTTTTCTCATTATTAGTGCCGGTCAATTAAATATGATAATTTGGATTTTTTTTTTTTTTGATTGCAATAGAAAGAGGCTAAAAGTCTAAGGGCATACAAGCACAATTCGGGAGTGTGTTACCCCGATTACATCATGCTCTAACCACGGTTTGATATCCGATGGTGAACCAAGTAGCCATTGCAATCCGCGCGGCTCTTGTGCTGCTAAAGAAGTTAAGAAATCGATTACAAAATTAGCCTCCCGAAAGACATGTTTAAGCTCAACCGTCTAATCTCGTTTCAGTATTTATCAAATTCCATACACAAGACTTGCATTAACATCGAGTATCACATTGTTACCTTGCACTAAGTGTAAAATATTCGTCCTATCAACTTACGCCCACCAAATTCCCATGCAAGGGTCAAGACCTGAAAAAACCACACAATGTTCAAATAATCAGAGCTGAGTTGCCTAACTCGGCATATAATATCCAATTTCATCTTATCATAGTGAAGAACGATACTATTATGCTTCCTGTCACCATAATTAAGTTTTTTAAGGTTTATTTTTCTACTAAAAAAGTTATAAACTCGAGTTGAAATACGTTTAGGCGAATAACTTTTGTCATCTAATCGACGAAATCGTTTCTGTCGGTTCTGGGGGTTTTATTTACGTGTCATGTCACGAAGCCCGTCTAGCTCAGTCGGTAGAGCGCAAGGCTCTTAACCTTGTGGTCGTGGGTTCGAGCCCCACGGTGGGCGTTTTCTTCAAGAAAATTGCATTCGTCATTTTTTTTCCCCACTCTTCACAATATTTTGGGAATCATATTTAATTGCACATAAACAAAATGACCCTGTTGGGGTGCAAAAAATTTCCGAGTTCAAGATCATACCATCACTCAAACTTTGGTATAATGCACCGTTGCGAGAATACCTTTGATATAATGCACTATTGCGAGAATATCATAATTAGAGCACGTTGTAATTTTGATGATCCTCATTTGCGACATATGTTAATGTAATGTTTTAAGCTTCTACTTCTTCTTCTTTTTTGTACTGAAAAAAATGTTTGCCATATACATGAGCAAGAATGATAAAGCGTTGATGAATAGATGTCTCTAGAACAGCAAATACGGCTATTGATAGGATTGTGTTTTTTCTGTATCTTATATAAGTTGAACTCAAAGCTTTGTGCAATTCGAATTAGGCTGGAAGATTGATTGTTGTATTGCTTGTTATTTTCACGAATGGGGTATAAGACGGATGGAAGGATTGGATTAAATCAAAGGGAAAAAAAAGAAAGAATAAATTAAAATGTCATTTTCTGTCAAAAAAAAATTCATGTTAAATTTTTAAATTTGTACTATTTTTAATACAAGTATCAAACTTTCAGCGTGAATTATTTTTTGGGACAAAATACATCTATCTATCTATCTATATACTATACTAAGACAAAAACCAGAGAGAGGAATCTAAAGTCAATGAGCACATGCCACACATGATTTTATCCTATGTGGCATTTTATTAATTTTCTAGATATAAAAATGCACAAAATAAAACAATAAAAACCAAAAAAAAAAACGCAACTGAAAAAATTCAAACTCTATATTGATTCGACCAAATCCCTACAAATCCGATGGACGGATCTCTTCCTCCTAAAAAAACGCAACTGAAAAAAATTTTTTATATTAATAATTTATCAAAATAATTAAAGGAGTTAGGTCAACCTGAAACTTTTATAATTTAGCTTCAAATATGGAATTGAGTTAAAATACTATGGTGATGGGTTGATGTAACAGGGCTAAGAATGGCGCTGACAAAGAATAAAATTATTAAAAGGCTTCAATTATGGCTATTCGTTATTCTTTTTTTTAATGTTTTGAAATCTAAATTTTTAGAAAAAGGTCCTCATATCCAACCTTTTTTTATTTTTTTTATTTTTCTTATTAAAAAATTGGATGGTCTCTACAACAGGTTAGGGTTGTTGTTTCTGTAGTAACCATTCCTTATCATAAACCTTTTCAAAAAAAAAAAAAAATTCCTTATCATAATCTTTTAACCACCCTATCCAACCTTTCCATCCCAGACTACCAATATAGTCTACCAAGAAATATTGCAAAATATATAATTATTTAATTCAAAGTTCATTTTTTTTAATTTCTTAACAATCTTTTTTGCGTTAAATAAATTACCAGTGTATTCGTTTTGTAAAGTGTTGTCGATATTTGTGTTTTATATTTTTCAATGAATTTATTATATATTTTATAAAAATACAAAAATCTATACAATATTAACATTTTTTTGATTTGTTTGTATAGTAATATCTATGTATATGTGCTTCCCGTCCATCGGACGGGTCTAACATTTAGTTATTTGACAATTGTGAGGCTTGGGCGTGCTGCGATTGATGGTGTCAATTGTGCAACTGTACAGAGAACGCAAAATTATGCTTTATATTGCATGCCACTAATTCGTGCCAATTACAACTTTATAGTGTGGAAACTTTCCAAATTATGATGCTCCACCTTTTCCTAAAGGTCTTCTCATTTTCCATCAATTCGTGGGGACAAAATAATGATCACAAATAATTCAGGTCAAAAAGTTTAATTTAATTTGCTGTTTATTCATAGTAACTAAAAATTTGTAGAATTACCCAATCAATCCTAAAATTAAATTAGCCTGATAATGATGATATATGCATCAATTAATCTTCACGTAGCATTGCTTGCTAATTACATCTAGTTTCTCGTGCTAGCTAGGCTGTGTGAAAAGAACAAGTCCCAGGATCATTTGTCACCCTCTTTCTAAAGGACCGATCGAAATCTGCAAATGTTAATGGATTCATATTTCCAGATTCTGAATGTGGAACTAACCATCCGGGCTGTGTGTTGTCGTTTTTCAGTTTTTTATCCACAACAAGATGCATGTTATTGAAGATGGCCTTTGAATGAAATATCAAGTGGACCATTTTTTCGGGTGGTACACTTTGGTCAACCTTTAATATACAATTCAGTTTGGAAGATTTTAATGTACGTCGAGGTGGAGGGAAAGGAACGGAGATGATATAAATGAATGATTGTGATTAGTAGGCCATGAGTTTATTTCTTACAAGAATCTAAAAGAAAAATCAATAAATACAAAACAAAACGTATATATTTTTTCTGTTCTAAAATTATTATCTAGTTTGAATTTTTATTTTTTAGCATAAATTAAATTAAATGTGAACAAAGAGGATATTAATTTGTTGTTGAATTTCTTTTCATTTGTGTATAAGTATGAAATCATGGATGGGGGGTCCTCTTGTACATGCAAAACCTGCAACGCCGTAACGTAACGAAACGAAAAAAGACCTAAAAAGCAAGGGAACCCGGATCAATTTGGCAAACCCTGCTGGCGTCGGGCCGTAATATATCCCATACTAACAATAAAGCTTTTCTGTTGCGCATTCTGAACTTTATAACAGGTTTTCGGGGATCGGTGTTTCGAAATTTGTTTATGTGCAAGAAATTTGCAATTTTTGATATTATTCATTTCATCTAAGGACTACATTACTAAATGTATGAGTTCTACCATGGGTAGTTCGAGATACTATTAGGTTTCATCTATGTGTTTTAAAGTGATTGTTCTGACTTCTGATAATGAAATTAAGGTTTTGTTTGTTTTGTTTTTTGAATGGTTCATAATATTAAAATAATAATTATCTCATCTTAGTATATTTTTTTTTATATTTTTAATAAATTTTTTTATATTCCTAATACAAAAAATACGTAAAAACACACAATAAAAAAACAAAATAAACATATTCTAAACGTGTGAAGTTTTAAAATTTGAGGAATGATACGGGAAAATGAGATGCCTGCCCGGAATATAAGAAAAGGTTTTCTATTAATATTAGTATATTTCACTTGAACAAACAGTGTCTTCTGGTTGAGTTGCGCCGCCGACAAACACCAATCAATCCCGATGACAAGGTTCTTGTTCTTCGGCCTTCCTATCCAAAAATTAAGAGTTGCCCACTAGGGTTTGACTCAGCTCTCCTCTGCTCATTCTTCAACATCAATCTCCTAATGATTGCAATATAGTAACTCGGTACAAAGGGGAAGAAACCAACCAAACCCACTATATATATATATATATATATATCTAAATATATATAAAATGTACCCATGCAACGATCCCCAAAATTTGAGGAAATAATGAATTGCATATTCCTCATTCTCTCATCAACTCCCTCACAAAATTCCACGGTTTTATGATTCCTTGCGCTTCACTTCTTCAATCAACCCAGCTGGCCCTTTCTCCACAAACAAATACTTCAAACATTTTTTTTTCCTTCCATTTTTTGTAAAGTTAATCAGAACGGTGTCTGATTAGTATGAAAATCAAACTACCAAGTGACATTTACCCAAATGAAGGAGGGTCTTATAAGTAGTATTTAACTTCTTAATTCATTTGTGAGTGCCCATTTGTTCTTCCTACAATATTAATTGGAGTGGCGGCCTATCAATATTTTTTCAGTGCTCCAAATTAAATTTAGTTAGTTGAGTTCCATCAAATAAATTCTTTCACTAGGGGAGACAAAGCATCCAATTTTAGCACACGAAATCGGCTTGAGAATTCATATATTAATGTTGATTTTAGACTTGTAGTTATAGAAAATTGTCGGTGGTGTCGTAACAGATACAAACATTTGAGCTTGACATAACCAAAATGGTAGGTGTTGTTTCTTGACAATGTATCAAGAACTTAATTAGCTAGTTTTGTCCTCACTAGGAATCCATACTGCTAATTAAGAATCGCTCAACTGATATTAATGAAATGAAAATTAAAAGTAATTTTAGACGATTAAGCAATCCAATTCTCACCAAACTTATATTAGTTTTTCTTTCTTTCTTTTTTTTTTAATACCTAAATTTTGTCTTATAAGAAGTTTGTCTTTTGTGTTAACTTTAAAGCCCATCAAAACAAGAAAACGATATGACAAATATTTAATGGTATCCTCCGCAGACTAATCACATCAGACAATCCAAAACACTGTTATGCATGCTTGATTTTTATTATGCTTAAATACCGGGAAAATTATTATTACAATTCCTGTTACGCATGAAAATTCTACAATGCTAACTTGGTTGTGTTTACGTCAAAGAAATATGGTTTGTCTGCCCAATTGATCACAATCTGAGTGGGATATTTGTTTTATTATAAAACTTATATATTATAAGACTGTTTTAAACCAACACATATATCACGAATTATATTATTTGTTCAATTCGGGTGTACCCCTTTTCGGAAAATGGTCTCTAAGGACGGTGGATATTATCAAGTTAAGTACCGATCATATTCACCGCGGAATCATTCGATTAATAAGGTTTACATATGTGATTGGAACACGATATATTCTTAACTATAAAATTAATATATTTACAGCCTCACTTGACGCCCATCCCGTTCGCAAAAAATATTATACTTCCGACAACCTCATTACTAAAAGGATGAAGCCTGCCTGAAGGTGGTCCTAATTCTTCTTTGTATCCCCACGGCCTTTTTGTTTTGATTCGTCCAAATTAACATCCAAGAGAATGAGAGTAGAAACAAAAGCATGTCTCAAATGAACCCTCATTCACATCTTATAAGCTCTAACACCACAATTTTCTTGTCAAACACTTAGTCCTCCAATCTTATTTGCTTATTTTTAAGGCAGTCTTGGTTTGTTTTGCTCAAATCATCCAGTCGAAGGTGGCAAGAAATACGTGACCTTGAGATTTCGACATCAAACTCATAGTAATACATAATTTCTCTTGCACCATGATTAAATCAGAATTGGTTTGAGTATGAATGTACGATCTGTGATTATGTTACCTTTATTTCAAGGTTTTTGTACCCAAAATAAATAAATATACAACGTTTGTGATTTTGATCTCCTTCAAGATTAAGTATAAAGGTTTAGCATGCGCAATATCATGGACTAAAAACATAATACTAGGGACCAAGATGATTTTTTCCCCCTCCATGCACACATCTGAAATAGTAATAATTAAAATTGTCGATTAACCAAGTGCCAATAAAAGTTTGATTATGGGGGGTCCATTTTAGCAGCTGTGTGCAACAATTACATATTATAACCTTTTACATAGACTTTACTTTCTCTATGGGATTCATGATCAATGTTACAGTACTCAAAACCAAATCCTTCTTTTCACGAGAGAAGTTTCTGGTATTCGTCTTCGCCAATGATTGTATCATTAGTGAATTGAATGTCATTTTAATTTAAAAACCCGAGATACTCGTTACATTCCAAAATAACAGTCTTGTTTTTCGTAATTGAAACTATGGGGGAAGGAGGGAAAAAAAAGAGCATAAGAAAAATGTGTAACAAAAAGCAATAACTAGGTGGGATTCCATATCTTCTTGTCTCATAGGTGCAGAATATCTAGAATCTGCACTTATTTCCAATGGAAATGAAATGAAATTTGTGTCGTGCAGTGAAAATGATGTGTAAATGACCCCTGAACACAGGTTGAAGAATGAAGAGCATGGAACAAATGATTCATATAGTTTTTTTATCTTAAAAAAAAAGAAAAAAGAAAAGAAGGATTCTTCACTTTAAGACACACAACAGCTTCAAACTCTGTTTTCTCTTTCAGACAGCGCAGTCTGAAACTCTGAAACTGTGAATTTAGCCCAACAAAGACTTTTTATCTGTTTGTTGTTCCAACTTCAAATGGTCCATTTCCCTGCAAATGTGACAAAACTGCAATCTGCTTTACATATATAAAGACATGATCATATCTCTATGTGGATTCAAAAAACATAGCAGAGTGCAGATTATCAAGAATGTCGGGGTGCCATATACAGAACATGGATTTTTGTCGTTTCAGTAATTAATTTTCGTACTGGTACAATTTTTACATTATGGCAGATTCAAAAAAAGGGAAGGAAAGCAAAGAAGAAAAAAAGAATTGTGTTTTTTTTTTTACAAGTTCAAATCAGGCATGTTGAACCATATTTGTTCAAAAGCCTTAATTATTAATCCATGATACTCATCTGAGTTTAACGAAAGATAACAAGCAAGAAGCTCTTCTAAGTCCTTGGATGCTCTTATGTTGTTTTCCACAATCATCTCCATCATTGATTCCCTGAAGTCTTTCTCAGGATCTAAAGAAGCCTTAACAATGGCGAAGCTCTCTGTTACTGATCCTTTCTTTTGTGATGATGATTTTGCTCGCCTGGAAATGCTCTTTCTGCCGGAGCCCTGAATCTTCTTGCTCGCTAATTTCGGAGAATTAGCCCTGAGCTTTATTCCAGATGAATAAGAAACTGATTTCCGTGTCCCGGGAGGAGTACAATTTACGTTATCTTTTTGAGCTTTTGCACTTTCCTCTGGCACAACTTTAACGGAAAGACCAGCTAATTCTGGTTTCTTTTTTGAGCTTCTACATTTGGCAGCTTCTTCTTGTAAAGCAACATCGAATTTTGCAGGCTTTGTGAGGATTGGAGGAAGATCCAACTCTAGAATTGTGTCGAACCCATCTAATTTTTCAATCTTTCTGGCGTAGGATTTTGCATCTACATCAATAATTATATCTGTAGCCGAAGAACTGAAACTGGACCTCGAATTCGAATTCCAAGCATGGAAGCCTCCATTGATGGACTCATTTGTTGGATACATAGTATCCGACTCGAATTCTGAAGATGGGGATTTGAGGTAGTCAATATCAACAGAACAATCATCGGAAGAATCGAAAAAGTCCCTGCCCACCGGAACAGAGCTTGCATTCCGACAACTACAATGATCATCGGAATCAGCAAACGAGTTCGCCGCCGCCATCTGCCGCCGTGGAGAAGGCTTGTAAACAGCCTTCCTTCTCGATCTCCGGTGCTTTGATGATCTTCTCGGTTGATCAGGGAAGAAGGAAGAAGGAAGATGAGGATCAGAGGCTTTCCGGGTTGTGTTTGAACTGTAAAATTCACCACTTCTGCAACTGAAATCTGAGCTGTAATAGTATGATTGCCTGGTTTGGTTGAGGTTTTGGGATGATTTCTGAGACAGGGTTTTAGCAGAGTTTGAAGATGGCTTTTTCTTTGCAGCAGGATGAGAAGAATTCCTGGTGATTCTCATATCTCTGAGCTTGTAAAACCAGGCATTTGGCATCATATCTGAAAATCTAAACTTGTAATTCCCCATACTGAAGATTGAAGATTGAGAGTTTTTTTTTTGTTTCTCTTCTCTGTTTCTACCTTTCTTAAAGCAAATGAAATTGAAGAAACAAATGAAGTAAATAATATAGAGGAAGAAAAAAAAGGCAGGGGAAAATGAACAAATTCAACAAAGTGTTTTGCATTAAAATAATGAAAGGGACCCAATATGGAGATAAAAAGCAAGTGGAGGAACAGGCCTGGTTCAGTAAATGGCCAATGCCTTCTTCATCTTCATCATCATCATCATCAAACGGCGCTGCTTTTTCTTGTTCTTTTTTTTTTATTTATTTAAATTTAAATTTTATGGTTTATTATTCCTTTTTCTAATTGATTATAATCAGATTTATTTTAAAAATTGGGATTTTACGTGTGCAATATTAAAATAACCCATATTGTCAACCGTGTGGCAACAGAATCAACAAACTGTCTGCAGTATGCTAAACAAAAGAGATCAACCTGGGATTTCTTTTTCCTTCTGGCAGCTTTTTTTTCTTATTCCGGCACTGACTGATTCTTTAGCTGCCATTTCACAAAATCTAACAGTTTGATTCCAGTACACTACTGTTATAATCTACACCAACTTTTAACTAATGTGACACATGCAAAACTTGTTTGTTTCGTTACACCATTGTCCTTCAAAATTAATATATTTCATCCGCCCCGAAATGAGTTGAATGTATAATTTCGAATTTATACGATCACATTATGGTTATAGTATTCCATATTGCAAAAATATTTTTGAAATAATATTGCAAAAAAGAAAAGTGGTGTGTTATAAAGAAGAAAAGTAGTATGGTGGGTTAACAAGAGAGGCCCATGTCTCCCACAAAAGGCTATTATCCTAAATTCCATGCCCCATAAAATGATAGCACATACAATGCCTTTCCACTGTATGAAAGTTGATCCACACGCATGCAAACCCAATTTTTAATAAGATAGTTTACACTAATTAAAAACTACTAACCAAAAAAAAAAAGAAAAAGAGAGAGTAGTACCAAATATGAACAATCAATTCCATCCATCAAAACTGATTAGAGAAGAAAGCATGACCCGTGAATTATTTCTACTATCAAAAAGGGGAGGCAAAATGGCAAAAATATTTGTCCGTGATGAGGTGAAAACACTATAACATTTTTACATAACCAGATGATAGTCAATTCCGATCATTTGAAATGAGCGCCATAAGATACGATAGTTACATATAGCTGAAACTCGTACTAGAGAAAGCAAAATCGCATTTGTTTTTTTGCTTGGTAATATCCAGGTTATATATGCGCCTAACTTTGGCTCCACCAACCTGCAAGTAATATATTCTGTGCCATTCTTTTTTGAGTTTTTTTGGTCCCGACATATGAATATAGCACACGGGCCAGAGCTTCTAAAAATGTATAGATTTTATAGGACTGATCATAATAATAGACTTTGAGTCACACAGCCTAGCTTGGGGTTACCCTAGTGATGAAGTATCATTCCATTGGCCTTTTCGAACAATTAAAAACCTCCAATAATTCGCTGTGTTTGTACGAATGAAAATACCTTAAAACCTAGAAGAAAAATGCTTGTGCTTTCGATTAGTACTTTTTTGTGTTTTGTTCATTGTCCCAACCGGAAGGAAATGAAATGACGGGTGCTAATTATAATGGAGTTTACAAATGGACTAAAATTTGGAGGCCCATCAATAATAATAGGCTGGAGTTTGATGGCTAGTGGTGGGTAGGTTACGGCCTATTAATTTGGTTTTCTTTTTACCGTTAAATGGTTAATATAGAGTAAATTACGGAAACGGAAAGCCCAAAAACAGGATAAGATGTTAAATGGGAAAGAGACTTCACAGACTGAGGAAGGTTGTGTTATCTGACAAGTCACAAGTCTAACTGAAAACAACTATGTCTTTTTTCTTTGAAATGGGAAAACAACTATGTCATAAATACACAATCTCTACATTCAACAGTGTAATAACAACTATTTTACAGTGATAATTTCTCGGTCACAAAATAATTAGACTCTTGTTTGTCTAATAAAAGCAGCGATGGAACCTTTGGAACAAGGAATTGAGCAAGTTGTAGAATAGTGGTTGGTAGCTCAAGTACAACCTGGAGATTAAAACCGAGGAATTTCTCAACTCCAACTCCGAAAGTTTTTTCTTAATATAAGAAACTAAATTGAACCATACCTCATATTTAGTTGACTCACACTCACTTAGTAATATAATCTTATCCAGAGGATTAATTGAGTAGTCTATTAACGTCCCAAAATGATTGTCTTGTTTGAAATGACAGATTTATTTTTATATTATAAATTAGGTTTTAGCTTGTTCGTTGATATTAATACACCTGCTTGACAAAGGAATATATACATATATATATATATATATATATATTAAAGTGTCACCTTGAGGATGTGCAATTGTGCAACTTTAACACCACTATCCAAATTAAGTTTTTTTTAGTCTCACTCTCATCAGTTATATTGGTTTGAATGAATGCCTGGAATACTACACCACATCATGAGGAAAACAACCTACATGAGTAATATTTATGAATTCGCTTTAAACTTAAAAGGGCATCATCATTGTTATCATCTTCTGAAATCTCCGCATTTTTTTGAAAAACTATTTAGCAAATGCAAAAAGTTGATATTAGCATTTCTCCTTTTTACGTAAGTTTATTAAAAGAAAACTACAGTTAAAACTCCACAAATTAATATTTACCTGACTCGGGACCAATACAAAATTTAAACAAAATCGATAAATTAATAAAAGAATAATTTTTTAGAAAATTCCTATATAAATACATGTCCCCTAAAAATTATAAACTAATAATGAGAAAACACTCCTCTTCAAAAAAAAAAAGAAAAAAGAAAGAAAACACTAAGAAGGTTTAAGAGGTAGGAGGTTAGTGAGTTTTAATTTTTCTTCAAATTTACATTTGAGAAACTTTCATCTATGATTTCCTCTCTAACTCGTAAATAAAAATAATTGGATCATAATTACTTACGAGAGCTAGGATTAAAGTCGAGTATTTTGTTTTCTAATAGAATTCAAAAAAAAAAACTTTAAAGTAATAAATTAATTTATCGAAAAAATAATAATTATTAATTTATTGATAATATTCTTTATAAATTAAGAAAAACTTGGCACGTCCTAGATCCTTGATAATAAAAGCATCATCAATAAGAGATTTTAACTTTTGCTATCTCATTCTCATCTGATCCTGTAACTAGAACATCATCAACATAGACTATCAGTATGATGAAGAAAGCAGAAGTATGCAACACCAATAGACAAGGATATGAATAAGACTGCTGAAAATCATAGTCAGTCAAAGTAGAAGTGAAAGCACTATTCTGTAGCCTAGATGCTTGTTTCAGGCCATAAAGGTTTCAGGTCTCATTATACTTACCACAAGTTCAGGCACAATTATATGAATCATATCAGTATTCGTCGTGAGAGAGACATGCTTGACGCAGTAGATGGGCTAAATCCTCCAACAGAAGAGCTGATTGCATTAAGGATTGCTTGTAATGCAAGCCTTGCGCAGTTCCAGAATCAGCTCATGGATAGGAATGTGGAGTTGTTATGGAGCCTTAACGACATTTATATCTGTATGACAAGACCAGAGGACCTATATTTCGTGAGGTACATGCTTTTGGAATCTCCTCATCATCAGCACTTCAACCTAAATTTCCTTCTAGCCCCAATCATAAGTATAACTATCAACAGATGGATCCAACTCCGATCCGCAGCAAGGGACATTTTTCCGAACGCATCTCATGCAATGCCATATATAAATGCTCTGTACCGGTTCCGAAGGTCGCCTGATGCCAAGGAAGTCCTGATTAAAATTGTTCATCATAAGATGTGTGTTAATCATGGGTTTCGACGCTATCACGAGTACATGGTTGCTTAGTGTGAATGTCTGGTCAGTTGTTTAAGTTTGTGTAACTTTTTTACCTCATTTTGTTTTCCTATTCTTGTTTATTGTACTAGTAGTGTTGCATTCTTATTCTATTTTACTTGCAGTACAAATGTAGATAGCCAATTCAGAAGTGAATGTTTAGTGAAGGATTTTGATATTAATGGTTCCCTGTACCGTGTTGTAGCCTTTAGATATTATCCCTGCACTTGCCTATTTCAGAGAGCAAAACTGATTCTATTGAAACATCTAGTTCATTATTCTGTTTGTGTTGCATGTTCCATCTAAAGGTTCTCTAGTTCATTATCATTGTCAAGTGGGTCTGTTTTTTCAGTAACCTCATCTTTGTAATGAGTCTCTGTCCTTTCTGCTGGTTGCTCTGTGCGTATAGCTTGATATTTGGGGTCAAAATTGTTTTGCTGCTTGGTTGGGAGCATTTTGTTCTCCAAATGTAGGGTTCTATTTGTTGGTGTGTTCGTTAGGGAAATGTGATCCAGTGAAGTGCCTAGTGGTGTTTACTACTTCTCTTTTCTCCACCTCGAGTGCAGTGGTGGCATTTTCTTCTTTGATCAACTCTTGACCATCTTTTTCATGTCTCAGCAGTTCACTTCCCTGTGAAATAACTCTACTTTCCTCAATGCCTAGATTCTAGTTATTTCATGTCCAGTTTTTGCTCTTCTCCATGCTCATCAAATGAAGGTGGATCATAGTCTAAGTTTGTAATAACAGGAAGAGGAACAATAGTTTTCTCAACTATGTTTGTTGAATCATTTTTGTAAGGGAAGAAGGTTTCTTGAAACTGAACATAGATACAATGATTTTCTTTAATTTTGGATAATAAACCTTGTATCCTTTCTGTCCAAATGGATAACCAACAAACACTCCTTTGTGTGACCTAGGATCAAACTTATCCTTGGATTGTGTGTTATTTATAACAAAGGCTTGACACCCAAAAACCCTTCGGTGATCTGAATTTGGCTGTTCTTTGTGTAAGATTTGATAAGGACTTTTACAGTGAAGTAGAGGAGTAGGTATTCTATTTATAAGATAGGTGGCTGTTAAAATTGACTCCCCCAAAACTTTTTTGGTAAACCAGACTGAAAAAGCAATGATCTAGCCACCTATAATAGATGCTGATGTTTTCTGTCTACTACTCCATTCTGCTGTGGAGTATATGGACAAGTTCTTTGATGTATGATGCCTAAATTAGCTAGTATGGTTTTAGTAGATGAATTTAGGAATTCTGAACCATTGTCAGTCCTAATTGTGGAGCTAGTATGGTTTGAACTAGATTCAAGAAATGTCTTAGAGTTTTAGGTACTTGAGACTTTTGTTTTAACAGAAAAGTCCAAGTAGTTCGACTAAAATCATCAACCATGGTTAAGAAAAATTGTGCATTGGAACTTATATGGCCCCCAAACATCTATGTTGCAACAGTTCAAAAGCTTCTGTGGTATGTATAAAACTTAAAGAATATGGAAGTTTATGTTGTTTAGCTAAAGGATAGATATCACAGAAATGTAAATCTTTATTTGAATCATTGAATTTACAAGTCTGAACATGTTTCAAGACCTCATTAGACGGATGCCCTAGCCTGGTATGCCATGTAGAAATAGTTATATTGGCACTTTATTGAAATCAGTAATAGTTACATCAGAAAAGCTAGTATCAGTTGGTGGACTTCTTGATAAAAGTAATTTGGTGTATAGAATGGGTGTTTGCTGAATGAGGATGAATTGACTATGTGAAGTCCATTGATGATCATGCCTGCTCTAAGAACCTCATTATTTCTCAGGTCCTACAGCAAACAACACTCATCAAAGAACTTTACATAAATTCTAGAAGTTTGGGCAAGTTTTCTGGCTGATAGCAAATTGTGTGTAAAGGTAGGCACATACAATACAAAAGTAAGTGTAACTATATCAGACAATTGCACTTTTCCATGATGATGCACAAACCTAACACTACCATCAAGCAAGTATACAGGAGTATAATGCTTAACTAGTTCAGTATGCACCAATAAAACTAGTGTACAACATATATGTGTTGTTGCTCACTATTAGTTATCCAAGATGTGTTGCTAATACTATGCATAACATCATTTAGTTTAGGGAAAATGTTGCTACCTGCAAGTTCATGGAAATGTGCATAGTTGACTGAACTTGAAGCATTGTAATCAACATGTGCTTTTCCTTTGATCATTTTTCCAATTTCAGCCTGTACCAGATTTGCAACCATTGTTTGCCATTCTTCCACTGGTTTCTCAAAGTCATCAAATGGTGATTCAACCATATGTGCTTGCTGACTAACTCTCTACTTATTCACCATTTTCTGCTGTTTATGCAGCGTTTGAGTCTTCTTATTTCCATATTTCTTCTCCCACCAGTCTGGAAATCCTTTGATCAGAAAACATGTATCCTTTAAATGCTCATTCCTTCTACAATGTCTGCAGAATTGACTCATTTTTTCCTTTTTATCAGCAGCCTTTGCTTTTTTCCAATCCTTCTATTTTATTTCTTTCTTTCAGATCACTGATTTTGCTACCATGGCCACATTCTCTATTGGAACTGCAACTACATTGCCAATTGGTTTCTAAGTTTCTTCATGCAAGAGCTTGGAAAATATCTCATCCAAACTCAGGTAGCGGATTCATGCGCAAAATCTCATTTCTCAATGATTCATAACACTGATTTAGCCCCATAAGCATTTGATACACTTTGTCTTCATAATCTCTTTCAAGTAACTTTTGCATTGCCTCTGCTTCACAGACTATTGGTGGCCTTCACATTCCATAGCTTATTGAGTTTATTATAGTATTCCACCATGTTTAAGTTTCCTTGATTAGTCAATGCAATTTCTCTCTTTAGCTAATAAACTATAGAACCATTGATTTTTCCATACCTAGCAATTATAGTCTCCCAAAGCTATTTAGCAGTAGGAATAAACGCGAAGCTACTCACTTGACTTGGATCAATCGAATTCAGAAGCCAAGATCTCACCATGCTATCCACCCTTCTCCATCTGTAGTAATCTGGTGAATTAATAGCAAGCATAGTACAACTTCCATCTACGAAACCTGATTTCATTTTTGCTTCCAAAGCAGTAATTGTAGAAGTCTTCCACATCAAGAAATTCATAGTTATCAAAGGAGTGCTCAACAGAATCATACGAGGATTATCATAACCATGTAATTGAAGCTGTTCTTCCATGAATCATTCCAAATCTGGACTTCGGGCACTGCCTCGCTCAGTCCTTCTGTAGTTGCCATTGTTTCCTGTCGCATCACGATCAGATCTTCGTTCCTCCGATTGATTTTCACGAGCGCGACTATTTTCTCCTTCCATGAACTCCATTGCTCAAATTGAAGATAAGGTTTTGTTAATCAACTGAAATCTTAAAGATTCACAGCTCAGTAATCAGGCAGGATCAGACTTGCTTTGATACCATCACCGGAATTAGGGTTGATCAATGGTGGTTTGGGGCAAAATCGATGGGAAAAAAGAGAGATGAAGACATTTGTAATTAATTTGGTGAAAAAATGATTAGTATTAATTATATAATCTTTGTCAAGGATGGATTGAGAGAAAGCATGAGGGCACACACGAGGCGGAGGAGGCGGCAGAGGATCGGGGTTGGTTGCTTCTATCTTTTAAGCCTGAAACTCACAATCAAACGTCGTCGTTTTCGGTGAGAAGGGTTTATGACTGAAACGCACAGTCAAACGGTGTCGTTTTCGGGGAGGGGGTTTGGCAAAAAAAACTGAATTGACAAAATGTCATTTAGCTAATTACGCTTATGTACCCAATTAAAAAGGTGATGCAAACATGATATCACGTGACGACCGCCCGCCCAAGAAACTGGCCAAGCGTGGTTTTTATATTAGCTTATTATAGATAAGTACAACTGCCTTAACTATTTACAAAGTAGATCCCTCTATTTACAATTATTCACAATCTGGCCTATTTACCAACTATATTATATACAATACACTATATATTGTCATGCATTTATCCTTGTTTCTATTGTATCTTTTCACATCGTGTATTGATTCATGGATTTGCCTCTATGGCAGTTTTTTTTTTTCTCTGCTGCACTAGGACTTGGAGCAGCAACGAAGATTCCTTCTCTCAAGAATGTGTATGTCCCTTTATCTCGAAATTATTGTTTGAAAACTATTGTACTTTTTGTTAATGTTAAAAGAGTTTCACTATCATTCAAAATAAGTAATTAATTAGGAACCTTTCTAGGTTTGATTTCCGGTGTTTAAATTTGAGGAATCTCAATGGATTTCGCACTCCAAGTTCGGGAAGAGTAAATAGTTATGGTGATTTACTCGATCTGTTCAAACCATTCGCCATCAACCACCGCCACAACAGCCGTGGTCGTTAAATATTAGCAAAATAAGTGCTTGTGGAATCCGGGTAGTCCTGCAGCATTCATTTTTAGCTTTTAAATTTTTAGATGGTTTCGGATTTCAATCTTTTAGTTCATTGATAATCATTATTCACATATGGATTACTCTTTCTGCCCCAGTTTCAAACGTTGTAAGGAAACTCGAAAGTTGCTTTACTCTTTAATAATCGTGATCTACTTTAATGTGTGTACACTTAAAATCTAAATTTAGTTTGCTTGATTCTCATAGTTGTTGAACCCAATTGTTGTGCGAGAACTGTGCTATTTGCCGTTTCCAGCCGAAGGATTTATTTTCAAGCTACTTTTCCATTTTAATTATAGATTTTTCAGTTTCCAAATCCTTAATGTTTTAGGATACCAGGAATGATTTTAGGAAACGAGCCTCCTTGATTTCATTACTAATTTTCAGTTTCCAAATCCTGTATGTTTTCAGGAAACTAGCAATGTTCTCTATTTTAACTTACGGTTTATGTTCTATATATATTTCAGCTTTTTAACAAATAAAGGCTCTCTCACGGCATGGATCATTTCACCTTAAGGATTTTGTTTCCCTTTTTTCCATCCTACAGTTAGGATTATTGTTGTTCTCGATTCTATAATTCAGTTTGTCTTATGTGTTTCCCTGTCTCTGTCAAACTAATCTCCTTTTGGTTTTGGGTTTTTTTTTTTTTTTCACTTTAGTGACAATCTTCTTCAATGCTCAATAGCTACAGCTTTGGGAAGGATGAGAAGCAGTGTAAAAAGAGAAAATTTGTTGAACATGGTCGAATTACTACGTCCCTTGACGGGGGCTATTTTCCTGACTGGTTACTGTATGAAATTCTCTCCCGGCTTCCTTTTAAGTTGCTGTTCAGGTACAAATGCGTCTCAAAATCTTGGCAGGCTTTCATATATGATCCTTGTTTCCCCCGTTTTTACGCTTCTCAAGCCAACTTTTGTTCCACCCCACGGGCTTTTGTTCCCAAGTTTATGCGGGTTGAGCGTTCTAGTTCTCCTGCATATCCTCGTTATAAAAGACTAGAGGATATCCATTATAGCAAAAATTTGTTGTCGTTACCAGGTTTATGTACTTCCTCTACCAAATTCCCAAGAAGCAAGTGCAATGACGGATTTCGCGTTGTATCACGTCCGAGCAGTTAGCAATGGCTTTGTTTTATATGGTTGAGCCAGACCATTGACTTTCATGTCCGAAGAGGAATATTACATTTGTAATTGTTGGGGATTTTGATCCCCTCTACATACAAATTGCTGGAAGTTTACTCACTCAACAACACACGCAGCGGAATTAAAGTAAACAACCAAGCAAACACAACATAAAATTACGTGGTTCGATCTCTCATAGATCTACGTCCACGGGAATGACAACACTTTCACTAGCATAAGAATAGAAGAGTTTATAAAGGTGGAGCCTCTCTCAAAATATTATGTCTCTCTCCCTCGATTCTACCCTTATACTTTCTCACAAAGTGTTTTCCATCACTCACCTCCAATGTGTCCCAGGGAAGAAAGATGCACATCACTACATAAAGAAGTAGAAACTAGAAAAGGATCTCCACTCACTCAATCCTATCTCTACTCCCCTCACTCAAGAGCTCTCTCTCAATTGAGTGGCTACATCTTGCCTCTCTTCTCTTCAACTAGGTTTAGTACAAAAGCTTCCTATTTATACTAAACCCTTACACAAATTATTACAACCTTATTGGACTCTAGGCCCAATACTCACCATCACAGGCTTGGGAATTTGAGGAGAAATCCAACAAATCCTCCCTTGACTCAAAATCCCAAGTGCATCAACAACATCTTCAAGAACAAGACTTGTATCTCTATCTTCAACTTGAGCTCTTCACCACGAATGTCAAGTGAACCAGAAACCTGTATCTCGAATCATCAACTCCTCAAAAAATAGGACAACCTCTCCATGTGTGGGAATGTCAACAAAACACACAACCTATTTTTCACTTCCATCAGCAACACCATAACAAGCACACACTATTACTGAGTCATTCTCTACTTGGACATTCCTTCTTTTATTATCTCCTCCAAACTCGTCAAGTTTTCATCATGATAGGGAACCACACCGGATGTGACCTCTTCAAACAATATCCTTCACATAATATTGCATCCACTCGGCCGAGCTTCTACACAAGTCACAATCCTCGCAAATGACTCACCACACACAACTAGTGCGTCAACATCCAACATCATCTCAAAGTTAAACCAAATGACTCAATTATCTTGTACCGCTTTTCTTGACTAGCAGGACACGACGCCTGGCCAACATATCAGGTAGACTTTCAACACAAGGAAACCTCACACAAATCCATATGGTTCCACTTGAAACACAACACCACAGTCTGCACACTCTCCTCTCGCACACCATCCTCACCACGTCAAACCACAGATCTCTTCATCAAGATTATCCTCCACGAGTAAATCTTGGAACATTACACACCACCACATCACAAAATTTCAGCACCCACAATGATTGGAGGCATACACAACCATCTCCACATCTATAACAACTTTGTTACACCCCTAACACACTTCAATTAAGCAAAACAGCACCAACCAAATTGAATTTGACAAAAACAATGCCAAAAACAAACTCCGCACGTCGAAATTAGGGGGCAAAGGTCACCTGAAAATTTTTGATGACGTGGCGGTCAACTAATGATGTGGCAGTCAAATTTTGACTTTGACCGATGACATGGTAACACAGTCAGCAACACATGGCAGACACCTAAGTGACATGTCGCATCCACGTGGCACACTCTCAGCCAATCAGATGCTGCCACATGGCGGCATCTCAACAAAACCCTAATCTCTTCATCTCAGCCGCCACTCCAACAGACGGTCCAGAACGCCTCAACTTCAGACCGTGATATCTCAACATCCAACGGTCAGATTCTTCTCAAACTTCATAGCTATCACAAATCAATAGCGTAGAATCCAGATCTGGTGTCCTATCAACGAGATTTTGCTCCGGTGGCCATTCTTTCCATGATTCCTCTCTCTCCGGGTGGTCCAATGCTCACGAAACTTGGGCTCCCAACGTTTTTTATATGGAAAATTCAACCATCAACTCTGATCGGCCAGCAAACACTTCCTTCTTGCAGAACCGAAAATCAACACCTATACACATTCAAAAAACAGTCCCAATTTCGAACCTTCAGCTCTTGATACTTGTTAGGGATTTTGATTCCCTCTACATACAAATTGCTGGAAGTTACTCACTCAACAACATACGCAGCGAAATTAAAGTAAACAACCAAGCAAACACAACATAAAATTACGTGGTTCGATCTCTCATAGATCTATGTCCACAGGAACGGCAACACTTTCACTAGCATAAGAATAGAAGAGTTTACAAAGGTGGAGCCTCTCTCAAAACATTATATCTCTATCCCTCAATTCTACCCTTACACTCTCTCACAAAGTGTTTCCCATCATTCACCTCCAATGTGCCCCGGAAAAGAAAGATGCACATCACTACACAAAGAAGTAGAAACTAGAAGAGGATCTCCACTCACTCAATCCTATCTCTACCCCCCTCACTCAAGAGCTCTCTCTCAATTGAGTATCTACATCTTGCCTCTCTTCTCTCCAACTAGGTTTAGTACGAAAGCTTCCTATTTATACTAAACCCTTACACAAACTATTACAACCTTATTGGACTTAGGCCCAATACTCACCATCATGGGTTTTGGAATTTGAGGAGAAACCCAACAGTAATCCCATGAACAAGCAGTGGTTTACTCTTCCACCTGCACCCAAGTATTTGTCGGAAGATGTGAGTGTAGGGTTTATCACACAACTTGAAGCAGGATGCACCTCAGTAAGTTTTAAGGTTGTATTACTTCATTGTCGGGCAAAGATACGAACTTCCCTTGAGCTGGAGGTATTTTCTTCTGAAACAGGTGAATGGATAGCATATAGCATTAAGAGTGATCTTTCGGTTCTTGGTAGCGGTCGTTTGAGTGGTGTTTACTTGAACAACTATTTGCACTGGATAGGCCGGGGACTTGGAATTATAGCCTATGATCCGTATGGCAGTCCTGATACGTTCCGATTCATTCCATTTCCAGATGGATTTAACAGTTCTAGTAAAAGGGGAAGAAGAAGTTTGTGCGGTGTACAACAAGGATGCCTGATGCTTTGTGAGATGTTGGGTGTGTTTGATCTGGAAGGCTTTTCCCATTTCAAAATATGGGTGCTTGAGGACTACAAAGCAAACCGATGGCTTATGAAGCATAGCATCAAGAAGGAAGATGTAATTGTAGATGATAAGTTATTGGTCAAGAAGTTGTGGGTTGAACCTGCAGCTTTCCATCCATATGATCCAGATGTTATTTATTTGGCGCTGGATGGCTTTGATTTGGTGTCATACAACACGAGGACTAGGAGAGGCTGGAACCATTTAGTGTTCCAAAGAAACGTGAAGAGAGGATTGAAGGGAATAGAATCTTTTCATGGCCACCATGCTTTTTGGTTGACCTCCCATTATGGCCTGTTTCTGTTCCACATTACTTATTTCCGTAGCTGCGCATAATGCCAACACATGAAGGAGCTGAAACTTGTAGTGACGTATAGTAATGTGAGTAGTTTAGAGATGATTTCATGTCTTTTAAGTGCGATTTGATATGTTTATTTACGGAAAGATTGTACTGTTTTATGGATGATGAAATGCAGTTTCATCTTTGATATCCAGACCTTCACATGACCCTCTTACGACAAGTAAGCAAAGTTGTTTTTTTTAAGTCACAAGAGAAGCAAGCTCCTGAGTGCTTTATCACTTTTTTTTTAAAAAAAAAAATTTGACGTAGAAATTGTTATCCCCAATCACAAACACAATTTGACAATGAATTTCATACTCAAATTTAGCTAATGGAGTTCGTGAAATACTTTTTTTTTTTCCCCAAAGATAGCTCTTGATGAAATCTGTACCAGTGACCTCGTAATATTAATTCTCACACGATTATTTCATTCAAAACCATTCCACTACGGGGAAGACGATGAACAGCTCTTGTGATGTTCTTTATTACTATTAACTCTGCACCTTGTACCGTTTTTACTTCGATCTTGAAGTTGTATTTACTGGATGAAGATTGATGCCCCACACGTTAAACCTTTGCTAGCTAGTTCCACTAGTTGAATCGATTTGTAATTTCAATTCCATATGAACTAAATGATCCAATGAAGTCTTTTGATACTGATGAATATCACTTAGTTCTCCTTCATATGAACCAGTATATTGAATGTTGAACTAGCGAAGACTTCATATTCGAATTCGCCAAAACTAGAGGCAACTGGAAACATCAACCAAAGTCTAAACTACGCAAAAACAATCTCATTATTAGGAACTGCCAAAACAAAAGACAACCGAAACCCTCCAACACAAAGAGTTTATTTGGTGCAGGAAGTCAAACGGGCGAGTGAGACGATATTCTCCTCAAAATGTGTCTAGCCTCCTTCAAAGATATCAGATTTTGCTCTCTCATCAATCCCTTCACAGGCAGAATGATCAATCCCAGGCATTTCCACCTTCCTTTTAGGCACATCATTAAGAAAAGATGTATTAATCCCAATTCTTTGCAACTCCTCCCTATTGGATAGATTCAAAAAGTCAAGCCCGTTTGAAAAACCATGGTAATCACCAAGGCGCATTAGCATCTTTCCATCAGGAAGTATACCCAAAGCAACTGGTTGAAATCCATCATCATACAAAGCAAACGATGAATTTTCAGGTCGATTTGCTGGCTGCAGTTCTGGTACAACGTCAACCCACACTCCTCCTCCTCCTCCATTCTCATCTGTACCATGATCACCACCACTAATATTATAACGTAGGATTTGATGTTCTTCCAAGTTGTCACCAATAGGTTTTGTCACAGCTATGCTGGGTCCGAAATTCGCTAGCTTCATAAAAGGCTTGTTGTTGTGATGCCTTGCATTATAATATAAACCTTCTCCACGCCCAAAAGGCGAGGGAATGTGGGTAAACTTCTCCTTAGCAAGATCAAAAGCCGTGATTTTGAGACCATTGCAGTCCATCCAGCAAAGTACTCCACCTAAACAAGAACTTCGGGGATCTTAGTGCTTCATCAGGCGGAGAAGAGTAATCAATCTCGCCGACCCTTCTCCATGACGAATCCACCCCAATGGTGAGAATCTCCGCATCATACGAGCAATTCTTACGGCATGTCTTGAGTAACTTGTATCGCTGGCTGACAGGTTCAAAACCCAAGTGGAGCCTATGAGTCGGAACATTGCTGTAGTCGACATCATAGTCAAAGTAGAAGTGATCCAATCCAAGTGAGGAAGAGTCACCATCTCCCGGGTTGCGATGTTATAAAACCACGAACCCCAGCCCTGAGGCTCGTAGAAACATATTAGGCCATTCACAACGTTTGTACGTCCTTTGGCCTGTGGTTTTTTCTCGCCATGAACCACAAAATGATGAGGCAGGATTTTTTTGGGCCTGACATTGCCACAATCATAAAGGGTGGCATATAAGAAAATGTCTTGAGAATATAACGCTTCCCGCAAGGGTAATCATCACAGTAGATTAGACCTCGGGAACCACCCGTGTAGGACTTGGTGAAGGATGGATCTTCAATCATTGATAGCCAATTTGGAGACACGCATTTGAATATCATCAGGGACTTCACTGGAAGCCGTGTTAGGATTTTCCGGACAGAATCATCCGGGATCCGCTGATGATCAGACGGAAGCCTTAACAATCAACAACTATGTAAGACATGAAAAATTCTAAGGGGGGTATAATAAAATTTAGAGATTACCATGCGAAACAACAAATCAAACAGGAGGGAAGCAAGCAATAATTGTGGTTAATTTAAGCAATCCAGAAACAAAAACACATGAAGAAAAACTGACCTAATTTCTTCATGATTCGGCCACAAGAAGTCCAATCTTAAACTGTAAAAGGATGCACTTTTCTGGTCTTCAGCCTACACTTTCTCAAACGAAATACAAATCAATCAAATTTGACCCACAGAATGAATGGGTTTTTTAAACGAAAATAAGCAAATCGATCTCAAAGCACTAACATACAAATCATTATAAGCGAACAAGCTATAGAAAAGAAGGCGTGACAATAATAAGGTTACAAAACTCACCTAAGCAACCAATAACGAAAGGCCGTACGACGAAAATAAAGAGGGCGACAAATTAAGAAGACGTACAGAGAACTCCGTTGATTAGTAGTAGTAGTATCTAAAAATGAGTTAGTATTATTATCGTTTTCATTTTCTTTTATTTATTAAAAAAACTGTAATATCCTTACAATATCAGAATTCAAATTTCAACATGATGCCAGGCCCTGGCTGCAACATGATGTACTAGGGGTGGCATACCCCCGGAATGTAAGAATCTAGGCTTTTGCCTCCTTTTTCGTACCACAAAAAAAAGAATTCAAATTTCAAATATATATATATATATATATATATATATATTCCTTCCTAAAATTCCTCTCACGTCATTTCAAAACTAATATTTCCCTCCAATCTCATTTTTGTTTTGCCTCCAAGAAATTAGGGTTAACATGATCAGTTGTTATTTGTCAACATTGTTTCATGTTTCTTTAAAAAAAAAAAACTGTTTTCCTGTCAATCATTCGTCGTTTCTGCCATTTTTTCGGCTTAAATAATTAAATTCTTGAATTGATGAATTTGTTATATTAAAAAAAAAACGTTCATGTTTTATGGTAATAATTTTATTCACACAAAATTCTATTCTTTTTCTTTCATTACAAGTCACTCTAAACGTGGAAAGCTGATTCTTAATTTTATTGCCATAGCACCTACACACATAAGAATGGATTTTCTTCTTCCAAAAAAATAGAATATAATCCTATGAAATGATTTCAATACACATATTACAGTATTATATAACGATTGTTCTGATAAAACATATAATCTTTTCGTTATATATTGTTTATCTTTTACGAATATTTTTTTATATAAAAACCAGTAATATGTCCGTGTAATTCAAAATTTTATTAATGTCCCATGTAAAATTGGTTTAAATATATATTTAGAAGATATTTTAATGAATTCCTATTTTAAATTGGCATGCCTTAGTTCGTCATTTATATATCCGCATAAATTTCAGTTGATAGCAACCACAGAAAATAGAACGGGAACCTTTACCCGATGCTCCAAAGGTATAATATATTGCGGGTTTGAAAATGTAGAACACGAAACTAATTCGTTTGTATTTCTTTTCTAACACAGTAATTGAACCTTACTCTCAACAATCAAGCTTACATTTGTAACTAATCAACAAATGTACTGTTAGAATATTATTTGGGGACAAAAAATTGGTTTCAACACAGTTCATCATTCGAAATACTCAAAACTAGAGGCAACTGAAAAAAATAAAAAATAAAAATCAACAAAGTGTACGTATACTTGCCAGAACAAACAATCTCATTATTCCAAATTGCCGAAACTAAAGACAGCCAAATTAAAACAACCCCAACAAAAGTATAAAATGCTAAAATTACCAACACGAAAGAGTTTAGGAGCAGGAAGTGACCAAATGGGAGACTGAGATGATATTCTCCTCAAAATATGTCCAGCCTCCATCACACATATCAGGTGCTGCACTCTCATCAATCACTCCCCAGGCAAAATGATCAATCCCAGGCATTTCCACCAACCTTTTAGGTAGGGCTAAAATGTCCAAACGGTTCCTTACATTTGTGTTTATTTGATTTTACATCCCTAACATTAACATTTCAATATCGTAGTCCCAAACATTATATTTTCACACTTTTTTGTCCCATTTCACTGTTTCGGCCACTTTTCCGTCCAACTCGATGTTGACCGGTAGTTGACTTCCCGGAATCATGGGTATTTTTGTCTTTTGACTTAATTTGAACTTTCATTGAAATTTAAATCATTAAAAATATCATAAAATTCACATTTAATTATTTAATTGCTAAAATATTATTCATTAATTTAAAATATTATTATAAAATTTAAAACTTACATTATTTTTAAAAAATTTCTTTTTCTATTTATCATTTATGCTGAATACAAAATAAATATTAATTACGTTCCATTTATAACTCCATATCACTCAAAAATTTTACCGCGCTACAGTAACTAATTCAAAATTCAATTTTTTGTTTAAAAAGAAAAGGCAAACTAAATTTTTTATCCAAATTTTCACCTACAAATTTTTTATTCGGTCGAAGTAAAAAATTCAGCGAGCCCAAAGGGAAGAAAATTGAGGGGGCAAAAATCTGGATAAAAAATGATTTATTTTAATTTATAGTTTGAATTGGAGATATAATTTAAAATGTGGTTTTAGTGAAAATTCAAAAAGTTGTTGGGATAGAAATTCTAATAAAATAATATTATCTATACACCACCACCTCCACACCTCCACCACCGCTGCCTGCTATCGTTCAAAGCAATAACTAAGCCAAAAATTTAAATAAATTATTTTTTATCCGAATTTTCACCCCACAATTTTCTTGCATTTTTTTTTAAAAAAAATTGAATTTTTAATAAATTATTATAGCGCGGTAAAATTTTAGAAATAACTCAAGATTTATTGTAGCTGTCAAAGTCAAAAATCTTGGTTTTGTTTTGTTTTTTTTTTTAATTTAAATTTTGAATTATTTATTATGACTCGGTAAATTTTTAAAGTTATAATGGGCAGTTAAAAGTGCAACATAATTAACATTTATTTTAGTAAAGAAAAAAGTAACTTTGAAAATTATTTAAATTTTAAAATAGTATTTTAAATTAATAAATAATATTTTAACAATTAATTAATAAATGTGTATTTTTATAATATTTTTAATGATTTAAATTTTAATGGAAGTTTAAATTATATAAAAAGATAAAAATACCCCTGATTCCAGCATGTCAACTGCCGATCAACATCGCGTTGGACGGAAAAATGGTCGAAACAGTGAAGTGGGACCAAAAAAGTGTGAAGACATATTGTTTAGGACTGTAATATTAAAATATTAATGTTATCGAATAAACCCAAATGTAAGGGACCATTTGGATATTTTAGTCTTTAGGTAGATTATCAAGAAAGGATGTGTTAATCCCAATTCTTTCCCACTCCCTATTGGATAGATTCAAAAACACAAGCCTTTTAGAATAAGAATGATCACTACCAACCCGCATTAGCATCACTTTTCCATTGGGAAGTATACCTAAAGCGGTGGGATAAAAATCTTTGCAGTACTTAGGAAATGAAGAAGCAACTTTATCTCCGTCCGCGAGATTTAACTCCGGTACAACGTCAACCCAATTTCCTCCTCCGCTCCTCTCATAACGTAGAATTTGCTGTTTTTCAAAGTCGTCGTCCCCTTTAGGTTTTGTTACAACTATGCTAGGCCCGAAATTCGCTAGCATCATGTATGGTTTGTGGTTGTAATACCTAGTAGCTTTATAACTCACACCTTCTCCAGCCCGTAACGGTGAGGGAATGCGAATGAACTTCTCCTTTGCCAGATCAAAAGCCCCGATTTCAAGACCATTGTCGTCCGTCCAGCAAAGAACACCATCTAAACACGCACTCAGAGATTTGATTGTGTGTTCAGATGAAATGGGCGGATTCTTGTCATGGAGGGTAGTTCTCCATGACGAATCCACCCCAATGGTAAGAATCTCCCCATCAAAGTAGGAGGAGTTCTTTCGGCATGTCTTGAGTAACTTGTACCTATGAGTCGGAATATTGTTGTGGTCCTCGAAATCAAAGTAGTCAGGATGCAAGTCCAAGGAAGGAAGTTTCAACATCTCCCGGGTGGCAATGTTATACAACCACGAATCCGGGCCCTGAGGCTCGTAGAAACATAGTAGACCATTCACCACGCTTGTCCGGGCTTTGGCCTGATGTTCTTTCTCACCGTGAACCAACAAAATGATGAGGCAGAATTGTTTTGGTCATCATCAGGTTGTCACAATCATCAAGGATGGTGTATAAAAAATATGTCTTAAGACTCAAACGCTCCCGGTAGGGGTAATCTTCACAGTAGATCAGACCTCGGGAACCACCCCGGTAGGATTTGGTGAAAGATGGATGTTCAATCATTGAAACGACAAGTCGGAGACACACATTTAAATCACATCACGGATTTCACCGGAAGCCATGTTAGGATTTCCCGGAAAAATCATCAGGGATCCACATATCAGGCGACAACCCTAACAAATCAACATGCATCCAACAAATCAAACAGACAAATTATCAAACTGGTGGGAAGCACTAATTGTGGTAAATTCATTATGCATATCCAGAAACTTACCTAACTTCTTCATTCTGCGACAAGAGGTCAAATCTCAAAGTGTAAAAGAATGTGTTCAGCCTACACTCTCAAAAGAAATAGTATCAAATTTATGCTTTCAAAAAAAATGTAGTATATAATTAGTAGTACTTCTTAAATACAAACATAAATAAATATTCAAACTAGACAATAATTCAACTACTCTGTAGTATGTATCCAGTAAATCAATTTAATTTGACCCAAGAAAAAAAGGGATTTTTTAACGACACAACAAAGTAGATAGTGAACTATCAAGAAAAGAGGGCGTGACAATAAGGTTACGAGACTCACCTAAGCAGCAATCAAGAAAAAAGGCCGCCGGTTTGCTTCGTTTGCTTGCAAGACTTGATCCGGAAGAGGAAGAGATCGAGGATGAAAAAAAAGACAAACAGACTATTTTTTTTCTTTATCCTAACAAAGTTAAAATTTAACATTTCAAAAAACTAAATTTCTTCCCAATATTCCTCTCACGTTGGTTAAAAAAAAAAATTCATTCTCACCTCACTTTTGTTTTCCCTCCAAAAAAAAAAGGGCTGATGATCAGTTATTAATTGCTATTCCTTATTACCTTTTTGTCGGATTGGTTATTCAGTGATGGACTCATGGTTAGTCTTGAAAGGCCCAAATATAAGCTCACATATAGTTCCACTTCAAAATCAATTGGTGATGAGGGAAATAGCACATGAGGTATATATGTTGGGTTCAAGTGTTTCCTTCCATTCATGTGGGACAAGGGAATATGAGGTCATTTTCTTTCTTTCATTCATTTAACAGTTACATTTCTAGAATTTATTATGGTGTTAATTTTATTTTTATTTTTTTGAAAAAAATATTTTTCCTTCATTAACAACTCTTAAACATGGCAGGTTGATTCAGACAAAAAGTAACTTAATTAATCAATAAACATGGCATGTCGATTCTAAATTGATTCCCAAAAATTTTTCTTCTAAAAAGAAAAAGAAACCTTTTCCTCATAATTTTTTCTTGATATAATTATTTATATATATATGGATTTTCCTCATAATCCTCACTACCATTAATACTTTCCAGTCATATTATTCTATCTTTACCAAATATAGTAGGGTTTCTAAGCATTACTTCTCCAATTAGGTGAGTAAATATCGTTCTATTTCTCATTGTAATCACTAATCACTTTTGAGTAACTTTATGGGATTTACTTTTTTTATGGTAATAATTTAATTTTCACAAAAATTGATTCTGCCTATAACACCTACACAAAAATACATAATTTTTCTTCAAAAAAAAAAGGTAACAGGTCGAAAAAGTTGAACTTTGTCAACAGCAGGAGCTTAATAGTTTTTTTTTTTTTTTTGAAGGGATTAAAAAATTTTAAATTTAATTACGATGAAATTAAGAATGAAGAAATCTTGAATGTATTAGATTTTTGTTATTTTATTGGGTATGATTTTCAGCCTGAAATCTGATTCCGTAGATAGGAGACCGAATTACAGTAGTAGTATTAGCAAAGATTTCTATATAGTGCTCCCCGTCCGAAAAAATAGTTGATACTGAGTTTTTAATGTGAATATCATTTATGTATTTTGTATCTTCTATTTTTTTTTTAAAAAAAATTGTGTTTAGTGATGCATGTACTAAAGATAATGAACACGATTTATGATCTGTATGATGCATAGAAAAATTTCAAAAATTAAATAAGGCTCCGTTTGATAATCACTGAAGTCTGAATTTGAACACTTAACACTTAACACTGAAGTTTAAAGTCTGAAGACTGAATTTACATTATTTGATAAAAACGTCTGAATTTGATGTCTGAAGACTGAAGTCTGAAGTCTGAAGATTGAATCTGAATACTCATGTTTGAAAGTTATTTAAAATTTTAATATCATTAAAATTGAATTATAAACAAAATTCTTTTAAATAGAAAAATAACTAATATTGTGTTCTAAATAATATAATCATAGTTTTAAAATAAGTTTTTGGTATATATACTGAAAGTAGATATTACACTTGGTAAATAATCAATATATAATTAAATTTAGATTATTACGTATATATGTATACCTTGTTATTTAGCAAATTTCATGTATTAAAATTAGTTTAATTTGAGTTTGAAAGTTTGATATCTTTTATACTCATAATATAAATTCAATTTTAAGCACTCTTAATTAATTCATCTTAAGAAAATAAAAAATTTAAAATAATGTAAAAATAAGCGTCGAAATAAAGACGAAGGAAAAAAAGAAAAAAAGAAAAAAGAAAAGAAAAAGTCATTACAGAAATTAAGTGATAAGTGATAAGTGGTAGGTCTGTCACTTATTTTCTGGCTCACAATTGAACTGAACATTCAGACGCACTTAATTAATTCAGATAGTGAAATTTTAATTATCAAACGCACTTAATTTATAAGTACTTAATTAGTTCAGAATTTAATTTATTAAGACTTTTTAATAATGATTATCAAACACACTTAATTTTATTAAGTACTTAAATAAATTAAGTCACTATATTAAGTGATTATCAAACAGAGCCTTAATTAGTTCAGAAATTTAATTCATTAAGACTTTTTAATAATGATTATCAAATACACTTAATTTCATTAAGTACTTAAATAAATTAAGTCACTATATTAAGTGATTATTAAACAGAGCCTAAGTGTCATAAATAAAACGTAATTTTAACACGTATATCAAGAGAAGAGCGTTTTTAATTGAGATGGAGAGTGGATTTGGTGAGATTTCAAATTCATTTTTGTTTTCGTGTTTCACTACCACTAAACAGTAAATTGAACATAGTAATATTGACCAGTGAAACAAATTTAGACTTAAGTGAAACTGTAAAACATCAAAAGGGAATACTGATTGGTCTGTTGAAGAAAGTGTAGTCCGTTAAAAAGATTTTTGTACATTACATAGCTATCAGAATTGATGAAGATCAAGACTAAGAGAAAAAAATGCAAAAGCTCTTAGCATGGAATTGGAATTCTCCCAAAGTGCATTAGAAAAGAAAACACCACAATGGCGAACCATCTTTATCATCCAGACACCCCAAAACACTAGTGTATAATTTGCAAGGTTTCTGACATAATGGCACACCACTTTCTTCTCCAAATTAAGAGACGTGAATTCCATAAACCATTAGAATTGGTACCACAACCAAACTTAAAATAAAAGGGAAAAGGTAAAGAAATTTCGTTTAATGCGGGAGCACCAACTGCTATCACACCCAATTTTGCCCAACAACACGATATGAAACTTTCCACTGTTCCCACATTACAAAAGGCAAACACACAACACTAACAACAACCATCATTTAAACCTTTAGTGCACTTCCTTTTCCTTCATCAACAATCCAAAACCTCGAAATCATTATGAAGATGAAGAAGGCCATAACCACCTTATCTCCCTTCAAATCCAAGCTTTTCAGTCCATGCAAAAAAGTGGTAAAGTTTTCCAAGCTAAAGCTTAGAAAGCCAATCTGTATAAGAGGACTCAGAATTTGCCATCCAAGAAGAAGACGAAAAAATCCCAGAAAAACTCCCACACTCAGAAAACGAGTAAGCAAGGCGATCACTAACGCCTTCTTTCCAGTTTTCAACTGCTTCAAAACGTCTAAAACTCCATTGCTCAGAAACCGTGTCATTAAGGTCTTCCCCGGCGTTTTGCATTGCTTTAAACGACGATCATCGGGGGATATGAACCGAGTGATGGAATTGAAGAGCTTTTCTGATGCAGGGTACATCGAGGCGCCATTTCCATCGCCAATCACACCGGCTTATGTGAAGTTGTGCGCAGCTAATAAGAAGCGGGGGATACCGCTTTCGGGGTGCCCTGAAGAAGAAGATGTTCAGGATGCTTGTAGAAGCTTTGAGAACTATCTGGTGGAAATGATTGTTGAAGAAGGGAAAATGAGGGATCTTATGGATGTTGAAGAGATGCTTCATTGCTGGAAAAATCTGAAGTCCCCTATTTTTATCGATTTGGTGTGTAGATTCTACGGAGAATTGTGCAGAGATTTGTTCTCCAACAACTGATTAAGAAGGAAGAATATGCAACAGCGGCTCTTCAGGACATACTTAGCAGCATTCACCAAAATTTGTTTGCCCTCTTTCATTCTTTTATACCTTATTCTTTATTCATCACATTCTCAAAGGAATAAACCACTATTTCAGTACAGAATTGTTTTCTTCAGTTGCTCAGTTTAGCAGTACAATAGTATGTTCATACAGGTTCAACTCTAATTCTTCGATTAATCAATGAAAGGATGATTTGAAACTTAACAGAAATACTGAATTGTGACAAACAAGTGCAAGTCACTAGTAGTAGTAGAATCAAAACTCCCTCCGTCCCAAAAAGATGGTCATGTTTATTAGACTAGACTTATAATTTCGGTTCACATGCAATGGAGATCATTGATTTCCTTTTTCTTTTTTTTTTTCTCGATTTTACATGGCATAGAATTCATTCTCCCTACCACTATTATGCTCGTGACAACACAATTTGTCTCAACCAATTGAACCAAGAAAAGTTCAAGAAAATAAAAGGGAGGTACAGAGTGAGAGTAGCAACCCCAAGAGGGACAGGATAATTTACAAAAGCAGAAACAAAGCTTTAACTAAAGATGAACCATGGGCGAAAACATCGGATTCTGCTCATCATTTTGCTCCCAGAAAAGCAAGCATGTCTTAAATTGAAGAGTAAGCAACATAAAGCGAAGTAAAATATAGTACTAATAAGGCATTTTTGAAGAGAGACATATTAACAAATTGCAGAATTAGCACGAACAAGGTTATCGCAGAAAATTACCTAGACAAGTTGTCATAATTATACAAATTGGAGCATGAGCACGTCATCTTAAAATTTAGAACCTTCGGAGTTCACTTTTGAAAGATAAACTTGAGACCTGATCACCGACTTACCAACTTTAAACCCAGGCAAGATCATGAATTCGACTTTATATCTCGCCCCTTCTTGACCAGACATTAGTGCATTTTCTTTCAGCTCCTCGATCGATTCCATATAAACATCTGAAAATTCAGCCCCTCTTGTAACTGTAAAGGTCTCAATCTTAGGGGTAGTTGATGAAGCAATAGATCCTTGAAGACACCAGACCCATTTGGCCATCTTAACAAATGCCCTGTAAAACGGCGTATATGGGTGCAAACCATTGGCCACAAATGTCCTGTGATCCAAGTTTCCAAAAAATGATGTTTCCATCCATGGATGAACCAACACGAGGTACTTCTTCCGGCAAAATTTTGCAAAATCAGAATGTGGATCTTCGATTAGAGCATTTATAGGATCATTGAATTTAAGAATCCTCTGCGTATCACATGGCTGCTGGCATGAAAATCCATTGAGCATTCTCCGGGCTATGTAAGCTTCAAATGCGTACTTCTTATGGGACCTCTTGGCATAAACAACCTTAGCCTCGATGGCATTAGCAGCTTGGTCTAAATCCCAACCAGAGACTTTCATTAAGGAAATCAATGGCTTAGCAAAATCATGAATTGCCATCCTAACTGCTTTGACAATCACTTCAAAGGAATGAGTATGCAGAACATTGACCCTAACTTTCTCTTGCTGCTTGAACTCTTCGGCCAAGCTTTTGTTCTTCAACTCCAAATCCTGGAGTTCTCTCTGCAATTTAACCACAGCACTCTCCTTCATTTTAACTGTTGACTTCAATTGCTCCAAAAGACTCTCCTGGACTTGAATTTCTTTCTTCACCAGAGCCGAACAAGCAGCAACAGAATTCTCTTCTTTCTTTTTCTTTTCCTTAAAAGACTGTTTGATTTTGCACAGTTGGCCAAGCTGATCAACCATATGTTTGTCAGCAGCAACAATCTTTTCATGGTCATATGGAATGTGAGCTTCTTGAAACTTAACATAAGCAACTTTCACAGCAGAAACAGAATCAAACAGTTCGGAAATATCCATAAGACAACATCCACATCCTTTAATACTCCCCTCCTCGCCATACCGAGGACAGAGCTTCCCTGAATCGAATTTCTCTTTGGTCAAACCTTTCTTGTTTTCATCCAAGAAAACAGGAGCCCCTTGACCACCATCATCGCAATGATTCTCAGAAGTAAAGACCCCAATGGACCGAAGTTTACAAACTTTTGCAAATTTGGAAACCAGATCAGGGATATTGGAAGGGGTTTCAGAGGGTTTAGCAGCTGGACATTCCATTTCTTCACTACATGAGTCTAAACCCATGTTCTGATTCGGTGTTGAACATGAAAACACTAAAAGGCCTAATTCCAAGTCCCAAGAAGTACTTATTTTGATTAGAAAAATACTAATAATAACAACAATAAAGGAAGGTTAAAGAAACAAGACCAGGGATGAAAAGTGGGCCTCAATAGAGCTTAGTTAAAACCATGATTCCCGCTGAAATAATCTTAAGCAATTGTGCAAGAATGTCACTTGGGTCCCCAAAATATTAACTCAAGAAGAGCAAAATGCTCAAGTACTAAGACGATAATATTAAATCCTTAAACTGAGAACAACGTTAAACAAGAAAATCTTGGGCTCTGTAAAGTAGAGACACCACCAACAAGAAGATCAAAATATTAAAAGATTCCTATAGATTTTTACAACATCCAAGTAATCTAACAAACCAAGAGGACTCACAATATGCAGTAATTATGCACGACGCGAGACCCAAAGAGACAAAAGACAAAGACCAATCCACCAAAATGGTTTAAAAACAAACAAAAATAAGAAAAATACTAAAAACAGAGCACGAAACACTCAGGCAAAGACGTACCAAAAACAGGGGGTTACGGAGGGTGACAACGTCGAAAATCTCCTTCTCCGGATTACATTACAACAGAAACCCACATAATTCTTTTTGGGTTTGATAAAGAAATCAAAAGAGGAAGAAAGGGTTGGAGTAACAGCTGAAAGCTGGTGAGTATGAGAGAGAAACAGGAAAAAGATACATCCTTTTGTTTTTCAATTTTTGAATGTGTGGTGATATCAGAAAAGAGCCGCGGGAGGAAGGAAAAAACAGACAAAGAGCAAATAGCCAGAAAAGGGGTCCGTCCGGCAGAAGCCTTTTTCAGGCGTGATTAGAAGAAAGCTGGGCCAGAGTGATTTCAGTAGGGAAGAAAAAAACGACGACGTAAGGGGGGGGGGCTCTACAGATGTGGAAATTTTGTGGTTGTGGGATGAAGAAGGAAGAAGAAAGCTAGAAGAGAGAGTAGGAGTAGGACAGAAGTTCAAGTGCTTTTCTGAGTTCTGCAAAATATACATCAGTCAGTCAGTCCATCATCGAATGGAGTGAGAAGCAGCTTGCTCTCTCTATTGCTAGCTGTTTGCTTCGATATTCGTTTTGACTTTTCGGAGTCTGAGTCAAGAGCTGAGAGAGAGCGGGATAACATTAAAGCTGCATTTTTTTTTTTAATATTTTCAGTTAATTACAGTATCTGCCCTCAAACTTTAGCTCAACTATAAAAATCAACCCCCTCAACTACCATCTCAAAAATGCTAGGAGAAGCAGCAAGTGTAGAGAAGGCGGCTAACAAACAACAAATCAGTTGATTAACCAGTTTCTCTGCAAGGACTACAACTTACAAGCTTTAAGAAAGGCTATCTCTTCCCAAATCAACTTCTCGAGGTGTGTTGTTCTATTATTCACTCCGGCACCTATTGTCGTAAATCATAATACATTACAGAAAGACAACTCACATTGTTGCCCTACATCATTCGTTTCCAAAGTGCAAGATTGATTTCACTGTTTTACATTTGGTTCAAAAGTGAGCAAATCTGAGATAAATCGGAGAGGCATAGGTACAAAAGTATAAAGGTTAAATTCAAAAACAAATTGTCTAGTCTAGCATAGAATAGGAGGATGAGAATGCCGCTCCTAGTTCCCATGTTGTTCCCAAGTTCAAAAGACCCTTTATCTGAAGCCTCAACCACCTGAGAAGAACAAACAACAGATCATCAGCTCACATGACACTGAAACAATCAACCTAATATAAGCATGAACTAGTTGTCTGCATTACACAAAATCCTCAAGCAAATAAAATTCAAGATTGTAGTACTTTCTAGTAAACAATATGCTTTCTAGAACGCCTTAACCTCGTCAGATATTGGCATCCCCTTATCTGGTATTCAAAACAACATCATAAAAGTAATCTTAATGCGTAAACAACCTTCCTGATTCATATAAACTCACATGCAGGACACGCAGACGATGACCTAAGTAAATTTTCCAACCTTGAGTCTAAAGTAGTTGTTCACCAGCAAGTTATACATACAAGGAACAAGTTAAAGCATTCAAGCATGAAGAATTTTAACTCACTACCTCATTTCAATCTTCAACTAGTCCTCTCCTTACCTACAAGATGAAAAACAAATATGCAATTAACTACTTCCCCAGAAAGTGAATACCCAAAGAATAGAAGATGAGTCCCAAGCACAAAATTTTAAGAAACTAATGTTAAAATGATCTTCTCCATCTTTAAGAATATATTATCTTGCAGATAGACCTATGTAATGAAAAGGAATTCCCAATATACGTCTGCTACTTTAGTAAGTGTATTGTGCAGAATCATAAAACCTTTTTAACACTTAAGAACGCCAATTCCAAAAGGACAGTTTAAGATAAGTTTAGAATCCTAAGACTACAGACTTAGTTGATACGAACCTGCAATCAAATTGCTTCCATATCTCAATCTTATGAATCCGAGACAACTACATGAAATACCAAATTAAAGGAAAAAAACTAATAAATCCAAATGTTGAGCAAAAGAAGCATCCTAAACTCACAGGCCTTAAGAAGTCACATAATAAAGTAGACACAGGGCATAAATTGACAACATCTGTCACAAAAGTACTAAATGAAATGTACGTGTGTCAAACTGCAAATGTTAAATGAGCATAGATAGCTAGTCCTCTAACAGGAATAAAGTAAAACCCCAAAGCAGCTATCAAAATCAAACACACCCATCATTTATCAGCACTAATTTACAGTATTAGTCAAGGAAAATTTCAAAACTTTGCATTTCCTCTAGAGCTATGATTTATATGGCACAAACCAACAAACAAATCCATGGAATTGCCCTCAGTTATTGAGTATCATTCGGTAATCATCAAGGTACAACTTCAAGATATTATTCATTGCAGAAATTGAACGATGATCAGTGATTAAGCCATGGTGATGACGAACCTAATTAGCGACATTACTTACAGAGAAGAATGAAAGCGTTCACAGATAATACATATATTATTGATTAACTATTAAACATCACCACTTTAAACATTTTGCGTAGCCTATCTCAACACCTCCAATTTTGCATTTCCTCAGAGATATATGCTTTATGTCAAGATAATGGATAACTTGGTTGATTATGATTCATATAGCTAAAATTATTGGAGCATAACGTTTTAAAGCATCAAATTGTAGACAGATCTCAGCAAAGAATATGCAAAAAGGAAGTAAAAGTAAACAAGCTATTACAACAAACTCATAAAATGAACAAGCATCAATGTACCAAAACAAACACATTGAGAAATGCAACTGACAGCCAAGATTCAGAATACAACCACTACAATAATTTTTTAAAGCACCAAATTCTATCATTAATTGGTGGCGAAATGCTCTAGATCAATCAGGGCACTAAAAACTAATCAATTAAACTTCACAGCACAGACACAACGAGATATACAATCAATTGTGGAAAATTACCTTCAAGAGTCCAACCGTAAGTCCGAGCAGAATCGGAAAGCATAGAAGTCAGCAAAGCAGAGGCGGTTGCAGTATGGTATGGAAACATCGAATTCACACTCACACTGCTCAACTCAACCGGCGACCTACAAAAACATCAACATGTTCAGCATCCAATTGTACAATTTCTTCCGGGGAAGAACTAGGGTTTACTTCACTCTCGCTTAATTTATAAAATTAACCTGAAAATGCGAGCTGTCAGGGGATTTTGAACCGGGGTGCGAAAGGGGGACGGAGCGGCCTTTGGTTTGGCACCGGCGAATGCTTTAGAAGACGCAGAACGAGCCGAAGCGGTGGCTGAACGCATCATAGACCTGGCGGCGACGGCGGCCATAGTTACTAAATCTGAGGGTTGAGATGGGGGATGGGGAAAACATCGAAACGGGGAAGGGGTTTGATGGGGTTTAAGCCGGAAATGAGAAAATTGAATTTGGATTAATTATGATTACAGCCATTCGATTTTAAAGAAACTACAAAATCACCCCTAATGTGCAGTTCCTAACTTTCAACAACTTAAAAGATTTGTCCCTTTTATTTCGAAATTAATGTCTTCTTTCGATTTTTACTTTCGTATAATTTATACTAAAAATGAGAATGTAAATCGATTAATTATTTTAGAATAAATAATTTATATAATTATATCGCAAGAGGCAAACTTTATAATGGATTATTTGTTGTTTAGGCTTCACTAGCTAGGCTCTATGTATAACCAATGAAGGAACTAAGGAAGGAACCACCTAAAGTGCATCGGTGCATGGCAATGCTTTTGTCCACGTATAGTCGGAGTTCATTTAAAAATCTCGTAATATTTTGGTTTTTGTTGAGTAAAATATTTTTTTTTTTTTTTGGGTACCATGAAAGAGGACCAAGCTTAAGTACAGAAATTTGCTTTCTCAGACAATTTTTTTTTTTTTTTTCTGGCAGTCTGCTTCCTTCGTTGTGCAAGAATATCATGGCTGGAATGGGGTTAAAATTTTTACATTTAGTACAATACATTTATTCCCCTTAATTGTGGTTCTCAAAGTTTTTACTATTTATTTAGTAAAATATTTTGTTGATGATGTACTTTTTGATGTCGCAATTCTCTTTTAATTATAGGATTTCCAGCATTCTCTTAATTAATTCGGTCTTAGTATTCTAATAACATTAGAAATCCCATACAAGAGGTTTTCATCAATCACACTCATACACACCACATGATCTTCCACAACTAATTTTTCTTCCTTCTCTGACGAGACTAATTAATTGCTTTTGGTGGTTTTCTCAAAGTGCACAAACAGGAAGACAGATCGGTGATTCGGAGGTAACACATTTGTACTAGTTTCTCTTTCACTAGTTTAATTTACTTACGTTTGTTTCTGTGTGCAGTATGTGTGGACTATGGAGTAACGAGTGTTTTACTATAGAGAGATTCAAAAGTTTTTTTAATACTCCAAACAAATAGTGTATAATGTGTTCTATTTTATTAAGATAGAAGAAATAATTAAAGATCATGACACTTATGTTCGATGTTGAATATTAACAACACTAGATTTGTTTTCGTGACACAATTGTGTAACAAAGATTATTGCCTCAACATCACATTATCGTCATAAATTAAAAAACTAGGTGCCTCAGTTAGCCTGGATTTTATAGAACAGTTAGGTCCACTTAAGACCTAGTCCTAGATCGAACTATACTCATTTCATCATTACTAGAAAATTTTAATTTGCTTCTTTGTCCTTATAATGATTTGGTTGAACCAACAAAAACGCTTATTATGAGAGGAAAAGATCTAGGACTGGACAGTCAACATGACTTACAAACATGACTTACATAGTTATCACTAACGTCACGAATTAGTACACCTTTGGTAAACACGTTCCACGAGCTCGGACGTGTATGCATGCGCATATATATATATTTCGTCTTCCTTGTTCTTCTTCGTGTTCTTTCAACTTTCACGTGTTAAGAGTTGAATTCTTGATCAGCGGGAAGGAAAAAAAGCCGTATATATACTCTCTTTTTTGTGCCTCTTTCTTTCTTCTTATGAATTAATTTGATTAAGAGCTATCTATCTTAGCTAATAGAAAGCTGCTTCAACGTTGTGTGGGGATTTTTTTTTTTTTTTTCCCCTCCTATGAATTTAGATTAGATCATAATGGAGAATTGGACTGGAGTCAAGCTCATGCAGAAAAGGATCGTCGGTTGCCTTATTTTCATCGCTTTGTTCTGCACTTTCGCAGGTAATTAAGGATTTGTTACACTTTAAATGTTTGTCGGAATCTTCGCATCAATTTTTTTTTTTTTTTAATGAAGTTGTGTTTCTCTTCGATCGTGGCCTTCAATAATCAATATCTATCTATCACATCAATTCATCTCTTTCAGAATCACTAAGCGAACCGGTGACTCCCGGTGGAGCTGAGATTCAGGTGCGTTGTTTTTTTTTTTTTTTGGCCCTTTTTCTCTGCTATATGAATTTTCACAAGACGAAATTAATTTAGGACCAGAGCGCGTTTATACACGCCCAAACCAACCAATTTTTTCTTCGTATTGTTTCTTTGTAAACTAGCTAAAAAGATGCGGTATTAAACATGAAACAGTTGTTATCTTATAAGCAAGAAGGGAAGATAAAATTTAAGACGACGAAATATCTCTTCTTTTTTTTTTTTTTTTTGTTTATTTAGTTTTCCCATGGATGCACTGCGCTTCCGGGGGGCCTTCTTGTTTGATCGACTAATGTATATATCCTCGTGAACCTCGCACACACGTTTGAGTTAGTCTCTTGTTCGATCTTTTTTCATGGCTTTGATACATTTGTGTTAAGGTGTATTATCTTGTCCCACATCGTCACTGTGAAGAGAAGTGACTCAGTATATAAGTGTCAAAGATCACCCCACTCATTGCCAATTGGTTTTGAGATGGGAGACCAAATTACTTATATACTTTGACATCTTGTCTATCTCCCCAGCTCGATTCTACGTACTTCATCTAGTCTTATTATGCATGATTAATTTTAATTTGTATCTTATAAACAAGACCGGAAGAAGTTTAAAATTTGTATTCAGTGTTGATCTCTTAAATTAAGATGACGTTGAACTTTTCAAATGTTATGTTTGTTTCGTATAAAAAATGATCAACTCGAATAGTGTGGGTGGTAAAAAGTAATTTATCATTACACTGAAAAAATGCATGTTTTTGGTGTGGGCATACAGAAGGTACTGGGGAGGAAGAACTTTGAGGAGGAAGATTATTATGGGATTGGAGAGAGGAGGAAGCTGTTGGAGAGGGCAGCGGGTTCATCACCGCCGAGATGTGAAACCAAGTGCGGGGAATGCACGCCTTGTGAGCTATCCTGGGTCCAGATTCCACCCCCACCCGGGTTCAACCGGTTGATGACCGAGTATTACCCTGAACACTGGAAGTGCAGTTGCGGTGGCAAGATTTACAAAGCTTCTTGACGTACGGATATGGATGGAAGGATGGATGGATGGATGAATGGGATATAAATATTATGCGCTTCTTTAATCAATCAGGATTAGGGATTCAATCTCTTGCTAGTAGCATATTAGTTCATTTATTAATCTTCATCGTTTATGTCCAATTCTCTCAATATGTGAACCTCTTACGTGTCTTCATTTTGCAACTTAATTTGGTGATCAAGGAACGCTTTGCTCAAAGCATGGCGACGAAATCACAAGGTGTTTTAGGCAATTAGTTAGTATTAATTGCAAATTCAACATTGCATATGCAAAATGGCAATGTGGAATGCATGCTAGGACTAATTCAGTAATCCCTCTATTAATTGTATATCTCTCAATGTTCAAGTACATGGATAGAACATGACATCTCTTTCCTGTCTAAAATTTTCTCGTATTCTTTCATCAAGAAATGTGCACCAGAGTGATGAACGCTCCAGATGAGCCGAAGGAATGATCCATACCATGATACTAGCTACCGCTACTACACTTTGAATTATTGCCAAGTATGAACTATGAAGTACAGAATCCAACTGCTAGTGCTTTTTGTAATTAATTAACCATTAGAAACTAACTTATGTAAAATACGATTATTCTGAAATAATTATGTAATGTAGATTTTTATTTGGTGTAATTATCAAATTTTAATACTCAACTAAAGATAATAATTGAAAAAATGATTATTCGAATATCACATTATTTTTGGACAGAAGGAATAGTATTACAAGAATTTTATTGACACTACTTACAAGACCAACCGAGTCACATTCATGACACTCGACACATTGAATCTGTGTTTTGTAAAATCTTTCAAAGAATTTTTCTTCAACATATGTAATGTCTGTGGGAAAACTGGAAAAGGTGAAAAGAAACATTGTGCGGCAGTTAGCTTGGATGTGCTAAAACAATACAAAACTGAACTTTTTTAAGAGATTGATTGAACAACTCGTAGTTGATAAATCTATGAACGGGACTATCAGAATTAAGGCTAATGTACTTGGACAAACAAATTTTGCTCTTGTCGGCTTGTTACGTCATGTTTGTATCATAATTTTCATGTCCTTATTTTAGCTAGAAGCCTCTCTTTTGATCGACTTTATTTTGCAACAAATTATGACCTTAAAACATATTTTATTTCACCCTTCAACCAAATAAACTACTCCCTCTATATCTCGAAGTTACTGCCTAATTTAAAATTTTATTCTCAATTTAAATTATAAAATTTCAATTCAAAAAATAATTTTAAAACAGAAATAATATTATAAATGACAGACATAATAACTTTCTGTAACGTCACTACTCGCACTAATAAGAGTATTAATTTGTAACCACTATAAAACACGATATACATCTACAACCTCGGACGTATAAATGCGCATAAGTCAGTACAAATGTCTTGGGTAATAGAACTAGAAGATCACACACACACCCACGCACACACACATATCTGAGTACTACTAGCTAGTAAAGGATTGTTGTAGCAAGGAAAAACCTGCAAAAGAATCTGGTCAGAAAGAAGGAAGAATTGATCCCTTCATCCGGAGACACCCGCAACCCCACACCTGTTTTAACGCCACTGTGTGTGTATGTGACACAATTTGTCCCAATTCCATCCCCAATTATTCCTATTTAAGTACTTAACTGTAGTTACTATTTCATCATCTTCTTCTTCTTCTTCTTAGTTCTTTGATTCTTTCAGCTTTCAAACGGTCTAGGAATTCGATCCAACTATAAACATGTATTTGACTAATCAATTATCCTGCAGTCACTTTTGGTTTCTGTATGTTTAGATAGGAGTTGAGCATATCAGTGGGCAAAAACCCAGTCGTTTTTGTGCCTTTTTTTTTTCTTTAATTGTTTGATTAAGAGCTGGAAAGTTTTGCTGCTCTCCGACCTTGTTGGGTCATTTTTAAATTTCTTTTTTTTTGTTTTTTATTTATGAATTTCATCAAGCATGGAGAACTGGAAGCCGACCCAATCCAAGCTCATGCAGAAACATTGCATTATTTGCCTTGTTTTCACCGCCTTGCTATGCTCTTTAGCAGGTAATTAACGATATACTAATTACTACTCATTAGTCCAGTTTTCTGCTTTTTATGTTTTATCCATATCGTTTTCTTATGTCAATATGTTTTATAAGCATTGGCAGAATACTTGAGTATACTTGGTTTCTCGCAATTTGTTCCTGGATTTCAATCTCAACTTCTTCCTTTTTTTTTCCTTCTTAATTTTTCAGAATCAAGGGCAACAGTGGTGTCGTCCAATGGAGTTGGTTTTGACCTCCAGGTTCGTTCTTCTCCATCTGTCCTTTTTCCATTTGTCGTTGATTCACAGATTATTCACTCTGCATTTCCAGCTGAAAGCCTGTTTACTATGGTGAAACTAGCTACTGTTTTTTTTTTTTTTTGAAAGGGCAAACTAGCTGGTGTTACTTTTTTTTTACTATGCATGTTACGTACGTTCAAAATCATTAGATCACTTTTTTTTTTGGTTACTATGTTACATATTCGAGCATCTGAAATCACACTGTACTCATCAATTTAAAACAAATCCCCATTTTGATAGCTCCTCAATTAATTTTATATCCAAAATTATACGTTTTTTTTTTTTTGGCATTTTGGTTTTGTTTCTTTGTGAAGAATAGAACATGCAGGATTGCGCGTTATCAATCAGTTGTACTTCCTTCATTCCAAAATAAGTATTGTTTTAGCAAAATAGAGAAATTTCAAAATAAGTGTCATTTTCACATTTCAATGTACTTTTTGTCAAAAATTTTCAAAATTACCTTTAAAAGAGTTGATGCTATTGGTGGACAATTTTATAATGGGGTTGGTTGAAGATATTCAAATAATTTTATCACCCTATTTAAGAGTTTCTTAAACTATGTGCAAAGTATAGGATGACACTTATTTTGGAATGGAGGGAGTAATGAACAGCGAAGATATTCAAAGGTGAGGAAATTCAGGCGTTTATTTGTTTTTTTTCTCTGGGCGCCATTCAACGCAAACCATATTGGCCTCCTTCGGCTAAATTAATCCTCGTGAACCCTGGCCCACCACACGTTAATCTGTTTGTTTTGTTTCACTGGTCATTTTGTTTAAAATGTTAGTAGTACAATTTTTCATATTATATGTCATGTCACAGCAATAACTGGAAAAAAAAAAAATGCATGTTTTAATTTGGTGTTGCAGGAGGTGGGAAAGAAGGAGCACGGCTTTGCTCATGTCGACGGAGTAGGGAGGAAGCATTCGAGGCCCGTGGGTTCGTCGCCGCCGAGCTGCGGAGGAAAGTGCGGCGGATGCACGCCGTGCAGCCCCATCAGAGTTACGGTGCCACCAAAAGGCGGAGAGCGGTTGATGATGTCCGCCGAGTATTACCCTCAACGGTGGAATTGTTCTTGCGGCGGCAAATTGTACCATCCTTGATGCACCAATATATAGTGGATGCTTCTTTTAATCGGAATTTATAGATTGATCCATCGTTATAACTGCTAAGTAACCTTGCTTTATAGGTTTAGTTGTAACGTCCAGCTATCATAGTTTTAATACTTAAACTAATGTCACAAACGCGCCATACGAATTTGTCTCTCTTCTTCATTTTCCAGAATTAAATCTTCATCAAAGACAAGAAAGGCAGAAAGAAAAATACATTTTAGTTAATTGATGGCGCCTACAGAGTGGTCAGTTTGAAGTCGAGATATACCAAGCATAACATTTAAGGATGATAATCTATGCGCTGATATTTTTGCCAAAGAAGTTACACAAACTAGTTAGAGGATGTGTATTTTTTTTTTTTTTTATATTCCCTCGTGATGTATTCCTGTCTCAAAATAATCGTTCACCTTGTCCAAAATGAGTTGTTCTATGTGAATTTTTATTTTTAAATTTTAATTAAAAGTTAACTAAACAAAGTTGTCTAAATTTATCATTATTGATCAGTTAAATAAATTTAATTTTTTTAATTGTATTAAATTAAAATAAAATTGTCCCCCCAACCTCACGTGACCCTTGCACGTCTGGAACATCTAGTCGTGCATTACGAGCTCACCCCTAAGCTTGTTAATTCGCTTTGGAGAATAATGATGAGCAACGTTATCCTACTTGGCCTTGGTGTAACGTTCCACCATTTTTTTTTTAGTACCCTAGCATCTCGTTCTCGTCCTTCATATGCTACATGATCCCAACAACTGATTACCCCTAGCATCTCGTCCTTGAATTGTTTCATGCCAAGCGCCAGCATTAACAATGCCCAACACCGTGTTGGTGTGCTCATCCCCACGATCTTGGTGGCCAACCACAACAATCTCCACTTTGACAAACCGTTTCTAAAAATTCACCATCGGCTCCTGAGTGATAAATTTCTCCTAATGGACTCCCATTCGAGAGTAAGTCCTCTCTGGTTCACGGGAGGTGTTATCACCATCCTCAAGTTCAACGCCTAGACAAGTTTCGATTGACTATACATGATGCATACACTATAATAATAAAGGAAGCATACGTATTCCTGGAATTCAATGTTCCAAAAGGTGTGCCTGAATCCAGCGTCAGGCAAGTTTCCAAATTCCATACATTGTAACATGTGCTACTAGGAATTGGAAGTTTCTAGTCTAGTCAACTAGAAGCCAAAAAATCTATACAGCCAAAAGGAACAATATGAAAACTGTTACTTGTTAAAGATAATTAAAATGAGCTAATTTACTAGTTAGGAGTTGTCTCATAAATACATCACTGGTCCGACACAATGGAGACTATAAATTGAGGTCTATCATTATCTTTCTAATCAAACTAAAATCCTTATGCTGACCAAGAGTTTAAAATGGTATTTCAGGAAAGATAGCTTGTTGGGCTGGCCCTGATCAGACGGAAAGTAATATCTGTTTGCATTTCGTTCCCGGCATGAAGAAATCGGAGAGGAGAAAAAAAGAGCTCTCCAATCTCCATCCTTGAACTTATTCGGCTTCAGGTTTCGGCTGTGAATTCCATTATTTAATACTGGATTTTAGTTAAATTGACAATCTGAGTAGGAGTTTACTTTACAGCACTGCACTCGGATATTACATAAGCACAAAACATAATATAGATTGTAAACAGGTAACTTCAACCAAAAGTTGTATAAAACAGCCAAGGACAATCTAGAAATACCTCTTTTGCTGAAGAACTGCCTATGCATCTCTCCAACTTCGCAGAAGCATTGCTCGAGCCGGTCTATATTATATGAAAGACCGCCAGTGTAACCCCATCAACTCCAACAGGGAAGACCTAGTTACAGAAGAAAAGAAGACATTCACGGGGGAGACATATGTCTACGATGAAAGTAGCAAGGGATCACAAACTTAACACGGACAAATTTATTACTTTTCAGTTTCAGGAACAAGACAGGTGCGAATTAAGTATGACGTTTTCTGGAAATGAACCTGATGATATGCTTCAAGGGCCTTCGCTGTTGACAATATAAGCCATCGTTGTGCTTCTCTTTTCGTGCTCAGGGTAATCACCCATCTATAAACACCACCCCCCGAATGAGAAAGAACACAAAAAAAAAAAATTGAAAAATGAAAACCTGGCCTTGGGGCTTGGAATCCAATCCATTGTTCTTGTCCTTCCATACCCATCAAAACAAACAAACTCATCAAACTAGATTTGATTGAAATGACACGAATTATTTGGGCTTCTTCAAAGGACTCAATCAACAACAATTTCATATAACGGAAAGTATCTCAGAACAAATCAGAGGACCATCAAATCTTTGATTGCTGGATTTGATAGGGTAATGTGCTTTCTGGTGGTTCATTTTGATGTTTGCTTAGGGAAATTGTGGCTAAAATGTATTTTGATCACTTTGACAATTTGTTACAATGTGCTAAGGTAATTATATATTGCAGGGACCTCGCCTGCATTATATTAATCGACTTGGCCAATCTGTTGAGAAAGATGTTATTTGTTGTGTTAGTTCTGACCATGTGACTGTAAAGACTTGGATCGAATCAAAGTTTAACATGTTTTCCTATTCTTTTTCAACTAGCTCTATTCTTCTAGTCAGCTTGAAATATAACTTGATTTTCATTTCAATAGATTGTTCTTTGAAAAAGCAACTGACTGTTTTAGTGTTTTCTTTTTCTCTACTCCCCTGGTTTTCAGACTGCAACCTCCCTTTGATTTCTTTGAAGCTATCGATCTTGGCCTTGAAACTGTATACGCTTCGGCTGTTAATGACCCAACTACTGATGGTTGGGCAACATGTTTTTCTTTCCCTGGTTTTATGAATGTGTACCTAATTCAACCTGTGATATCCATGTACACATTTGGTTGTCCTAAATCTTCAGCTCTGTTTTATGTGTTGCTTGTTACATTTACTTCGTTGACCATTTGCGTCCTTTTAGGTTATTTGATTATTATCATGATAGTGTACCAAATTCAATGGTGCATTTGGTAAATTTAAATTTATGTGCAAGGGATCATGAATTCACAGCTATGATTTCATCTTAGTGGGGATGTCGATGATGTTTTGTGGTAGATTATTATATCCAAACTACCTTGTATGTGGTTTAAGCCGAATCTTTCTTCCCGCCACCCCCTTCCCTATTCCTATATTTTGCCTAAGAATTCAGATTTCTTGGAAAAATTGTGGTGTTAATCTTAGGAGTAGTGAACCATCTATTTTAGTGATACTCTCTATCATACTTTTGTAATACTCCCTCCGTTCCAAAATAAGTGTCGTTTTAGCAAAATAGTGAAATTTCAAAATAAGTGTCGTTCTCACATTTTAATACACTTTTTGTCTAAAATTACCCTTAAAAGAATTAATTCTACTGGTGGACATCTTTTTAATGGGGTTGGTTGAGGATATTCAAGTAATTTTATTATCCTATTTAAGAGTTTCTTAAATTACGTGCAAAGTGTAGGATAACACTTATTTTGGAATGGAAGGAGTACTATATTATTACATCGTAGCTATATTTCCTGAATTTATTGAAGACTGACTGTCACTATCTTCTCGCGGTTGTCAGTTATTACTTTTGGAGAACAAACTAAAATGTTTCACCGCTACATCAGGGCACAATATTGGAACCAGAGTGAAATTTTTCGTATCCCTCCACCAAGAGTACTTCAGGTGTAGGCTGGCTATTATAAGTTTCGTGATATTGATTGATATTATAAGTTCGAGATGTGTACAACTAATGCTAAAATGCACTTTTGCTTCGGATTAGTTGGCTTGACATTACTTAATGCTTCAATGCTTTTGTAAGCAGTGTTAACTTTTGAATATGCCAAACTTATTACTATTTGTTATCAATGTAATAATTTTTTAGTATGGAAGGTGGATAATAGTTTCATATTGAATTGTCAACAAAAATAATTAGAACAACGAACCAAAAAAAACTGTCGTAGAAACAAGCATCCTTTGAGGCAGTTATGGTTATACTCAACATTAACCATAATTGCTAAAAGTTTCATCAGAAAATTAACCATAACTGCTTCAAAGAATGCTTGTTTCTACGGCAGTTTCTTTCGATTTGATGTTCCAATTACTTTTGTTGACAAATCAATATGAAAATATTATCCACCTTCCATATTCAAAAATTATTACATTAATAACAGATAGTAATAAGTTTGGCATATTCAAAAATTAACACTGCTAGCATTGAAGCATTAAGTAATGTAACAGCCAACTAATCCGAAGCCTAACTAATCCGAAGCCTAAAAAGTGCATTTTAGCATTAGTTGTACAATTCTCGAAACTTATAATAGCAATATCACGAAACTTATAATAGTCAACCTATACCTGGAGTACTTTTCGTAGAGGGATACGAAAAATTTCACTCGCGGTTCCAATATGTGCCCTGATGTAACGGCGAAACATTCCAGTTTGTTCTCCAAAAGTAATAACTGACAAACAAAGAAGATAGTGACAGTCAGTCTTCTATAAATTCAAGAAATATAACTACGATATAATAAGGTAGTATCACAAAAGTATGATAGAGAGTATTCACTAAAATAGATGGTTCACTACTCTTAAGATAAGATCTAACACTGCAGCTCTTCCAAGGAATCTGAACTCTTAGGCAAAATATAAGAACAGAGAGAGAAGAAGAGGGAGAAAGATTCGACTTAAACCACATACAAGGTAGCCTGGATATAATAATCTACCACAAAACATAATCGGCATACCCACTAAGATAAAATCATAGCTGTGAATTCATGGTCCCTTGCACATAAATTTAAATTTTACCAAATGCATCATTGAATTTAGTACACAATCGTGATAATAATCAAATAACTTAAAAGGACTCATATGGTCAACGAAGTAAATGTAACAAGCAACACATAAAACAGAGATGAAGATTTAAGACAACCAAATGTGTACATGGATATCACAGGTTGAATTATGTACACATTTATAAAACCAAGGAAAGAGAAACTTGTTGCCCAGTTGGGTCATTAACAATCGAAGCGCATACAGTTTCAAGACCAAGATTAGTAGCTTCAAAGACATGAAAGGGTGGTGGCAGTCTGAAAACCGGGAGGTTAGAAAAGAAGAAAATACTAATACAGTAAGTTGCTTTTTCAAAGAACTAAAGAACAATCTATTGAAACAAAAACCAAGTTATATTTCAAGCTGACTAAGAAAAAGAATAGGAAAACATATTAAACCTTGATTCGATCTTTTGCAGCCACATAGCCAAACCAACACAGCAAACAACATCTTTCTCGACAGATTGGCCAAGTCGATTAATATAATGCAGGCGAGGTCCTTGCAACATATAATTACCTTAGCACATTGTAGCAAATTGTCAAAGGTGATCAAAATACATTTTAGCCACAATTTCCCAAAGTAAACCAAAGCAAACATCAAAATGAACCACCAGAAAGCACATTACCCTATCAAATCCAGCAATCAAAGATTTGATGGTCCTCTTATTTGTTCTGAGATAGGCTAAAGCAGCCTCAACAGTGGTAATTCCTCGTTCTCGCATAGCATTAACATGGCCAGCCCCAGTTGCAACATCACCCGAGAAGCCATATACCAGATTGGGTGTGATGGCAAAATTTTTGACAAAGTCTTCAGTTCCTGATTAATTCAAATCAAACAGTAAAATCCTGATCAAATCTTCTGGAAAAATAAAACAGTCAAATGAAAATCAACAAGAAAAATATAAAAATTCACAAATTCTGCTACCAAATTTTAATAAATTCAAAGGTTGGAGAGAAAATACCAGGTACTGGACCATCACAGGCAACCGTGATCCAATCCATTCGTTCATCATCAATGTATTTAAAAGAAGCAATAACACACTTGCTGTAGAAATTAAAGGTATAAACAGTGAAAAACAATTTAAACAAATAGCCCAAGAACCAAACGGGACCAAATAAATAAACCCATCAAGAAACAATTAGCGGTCATTTTAAAGTAATGTGGAGCAAATGTGGCCTTATAAAAAAAAACAGTATACATATTTGACTCAGAATCGAAAAGAAGAATGAATTGCAGATGGAATCAAATATGCAGCATGGGGGGAGGGGGGCGCATAATTTTATCGTAATAAAAAGAGGGGGATACAGAAACCATTACCTCTGCGCCATCGGTAAGGAAGAGAGGCGAGCTTTTGACAGAGGGCTTGTGGGAGCGGAGGTTTCGAGGAAAGAGCGGGGAGGTTTAGAAGAAACAAGAAGGGTTTCCTTGTCAGCCACCGGTGATCGGCGACTGACTCGGAGAAGACGATAGAAGAAATTAAAAGTTAGGGTTCAAGGGAACGACATTCAAAAGGGGGAAGGAAAAGGGAGAAGAATCAAGTAGGGGAAGAAAGGAGAGAATAGTCTAAAAGGAAAGAGAGAAATGGTTAATTGGGCTGATAGGTAATTCAGTAATCTCTTTTACTTACTTAAAGCATAATCCTTTGAGCACACTTGGCAGCTCCATGTTAAAAATTTTTCCTGCAAAAACCAAAAATCCTGTACAAAAAAATTCGACACGTGGTATACTCAACAGGCTCTAAAAGGTCAAAAGTCCTCACCAAAAAAAACGACACGTGGCATCAAAGTCCTCCCCCTCTATTCTGCTAAAAAAAAATTCCTGATTTTGTGCTCCCTGATAATAGCAACTGATAAGAACATATCATATCCCTTTTATTTCGATAGTTATCAACTCTGAAACAAGTATTAATTTGCCTCCAATTTTAGCACTGCTAGGCTGCCAAAATTCCAGAAAAAATTAAATTTGTTATAAAAAAAAAACGTTTGACTCTCCCCATTCATTCGGAGGAACGGGTTCAATGAAATCCCTGATTTCCTGCTACTTGTTCTCTCAAAATCAATACTTGCTAATCTTTGGAATCAATCACATTCTCATGTTTCAATTTCAAACACACAGATGATCAAATCTTTATCACAAAGAAGAGTTCGATTAAGAGGAAAATCCGGCTTCGTCAATTCGGAAGAGATTTAAACGATGACAGAGTTCAAGATCCTAATCGATGATGGTATTGTTTGCTCTACCACAAAGCAGCACTGGAGGCGGCATCGTCGTTGGTATAATCGTCAGTTTCTTTTAATTGTGCACTTTTTTGTTTTAACTGCATCGCAGATCATCCTCATAATTTTCAAGGAAACGGTAGATTCGAAATCAGTTTACGGGCCGTGTCTATGAAGATTCCAAGCAACAGTGTTGGATCTGGAGTCGACCGTTTTGCTAAGAATCTTTCAAATCCCACTTCTAATTTTCTCCGACGAAGACAAGAGGAGGAAGAGGAACCGTCCAAGTCGGCTTGAATAATTTGGGCATTAAGGTAAGATCTATGTCATTTTCATCCACCATCTCTATTTGTTAATTTACAGATATGTTATTGATGGGGTTTGTGGTTCGTTCTGTATTTTGCATGGGAAGTACCAGGAAGCCGCCTTTCCAATTCTTTTGATTCATGTGTATTATATTCTATCCATTTTCTGGCTTTGTTTTGATAGCATACGAATTACTTGATTGTTATTCTCTTATAAAGTTCCTTTCTTTATTGATGTATACAATATACATAGCTTTTCTGGACTTGAATATTCCCTTCCCATGCTGACAGCTTAATGGGAGAATTTGTGAAGAAGGGTAAGCCTTATTACACAGATTGATGACAATGATGGTGCATAAGCAATGGGTTTTTTTTTTTTTGCGATGATGGTGTTCTCGCCTATGCAAAGGGCAGAAATTTCACCGGGTGAGTTTTTAGATTCAAAATTAAAAAATTTTAATTTCATTATCCAGTTGAGACTTCCATTCAAAAAGAGTTAGCTTTTGTTTTATTTTACTAGGTTCATGAGCGGAGTAGTTTAGTTTCTAAAATTCCCATTTCTTTCAACCGTCGGTTGGTTTTATGTTTGATATTTTGGCTTCAAATTGCATAAAGGTTTCCGTTTTTTGCCTGCAGTCATGGATGAAGTTCTGGGTTCAGATTTAAAAATGAAATAAAATAAAATTTGTATGAATTCTCTAAAAGCACAACTCACTTTTGGATTGAGTCGGTTATTCATTTTTACTACCCAAATGGATACTGCTCTGTTAGTCCCTCCCCACCTCTGCTTCAATTCTAGAGCTGTTCAATGCTTCATCATCATCCAATTTGTCTGATTTATCCTTAATTTATCTTTCATGAGCAGGGAAGTTGGACACCAGATTCTAAATATGTCTTCGTTGCCATAGCTATTTATAGAGGAAGCATTAGTTTGTTCTGAGGTATTTTTGTCGATGGTTTTGCAATTTGAATCTATTTTATGTGTTAAAATTCAAGGTAAATGTTTTGTTTTATTGTTTATAATTTAGTGTTTTATGATTTTTTTAGCGGGTATCTGAAGTTGGTGATATATTCTTGGATTCATAACGTAATATCAAGATTTTCCACTCATTTGGGAATAAAAGGGGATCTTGGTCGTCCGATTGTTTCGTGCATTGTGATTCCATTTTACTAAAGGTAAACATGGTGCAAGTTAAAACATTCCAAGGTTTTCCAGAATTTTTGGAGTTCAATTTTCGGGTTAGCACTTCATTCCATAAGTTTTTTGTTTCTTTTCTCTATAATAAAAAAGTTTCACAGTATGAAATATGATTTTTGCTGAAAATGCAGGACAGCGACGGATCAGATCACTTATGTTGTTGGGATTAGATATTCAACTCCAACTATTGCATGTGCCTTGACAAATTTGATTCTAGCATTCACTTTTATCATGGCTATTCCAGTTGGGTAATCAAGTATTCTTTTTTCTTTCACAATTTCAACTCATAGAAGACAGGAAAGATTGATTTATTTGTCAAAGGTTGAAGGCTAATACTAAACCCTCTGTGTGACAGACTGGAAAGAGCACAAGTGAGAGCTAATTAAGGCTGGACAGGCCAAGATATTGGGAACCATCATTTGTGTTGGCGATGCCTTTGTGTTGTCATTGTACTATGGACAAGTTTCAAAATCGGTCAATCAAGCATCCATTGGAAATTTGCAAAAGAATCAAGGAATAACGATGATAGCCACCATGGAAATTTCTTCTTTAGGGCATCCCTTTGGATCATAAGCTCTGTTTCGTGGGCAGTATGGATAACCATTCAAGTGAATCAAGACTACTGATATAATCTGCATTTTTCACCTGGTTTTTATGCTTAGAAGTTGAACTAATATCATTGCTTCTTTTTCTTGATTATCATTAGGCAAAGGCATCGATGACCAGAGCCTGCAGCTTGATGAAAAAATACTGAACATTAATTATTTTAATGGATTTTGCTAGGTTAGCTATGGACAGTCCTGTATTTTTGCGCATATATTCATCTCAAAGGAAGAACCAGATGGAGAGAACAAGGGAAGCAAATCAAAAAGGGAACACGCCAAATAAATGTTAGCAAAATATTGGGAGTATATTTGGCCACTTCAATTATTCTGTTTTTGATCTTCTTCGGGCTTTGTTACTGATTAATGTTGGACTTTATGTTACAGGCTTACAGCTCTGTTGCAGAATATCGGAATGTGTAAGTATGAGATAGGAGAAAAATTGGGTAATTTTGCTTTGGCTTATGCTGCTCACTGCCTCTCCCGTAAGATTTCCTCTCACTGTTGCTGTTACATGAATTGTTGCCAGCTGGATTGGGAAGAAAGTTGATAAAGAGAAATGATTTTGTAATATGGCATGGTGATTGCACCAGGCATTTTGTAGTGAACAAATTATTAAATATTTAAGGCCCATAAATTACAAATTTTTAAACAAATTGTTTCATCACAAATTTATGTATTATTATTATTATTATTATTATTATTAAAGTACATTCGAGCCGGCCGGACATCGTCCGGGCCAAGCATCTAGTTTCCAATTTAACCCCTGACATGCGACACATTTTATCGGGCAAATTTTACAGGAAACTACCAAATCCAAATTTACGTTGGGCCAAATAATAATAAATAGACTAAACCGCATAAAACATCCTGTACATTTGGGCGAAAAATTATTTTTGTCTCATACATTTTAAAACGCTCATTTTAATCCCATTTTGTCCAAAAGTGTCATTTTTCAACTATTTACGTCCCAAGTTACTTTTCCGTCCACTTTATCGTCAAATGCAGGGATATTTTTGTCTTTTAGCATGACTTTTGGTTTTTAATTAATTAAGAAATAAAATAATAATTATTTAATGATAAAATTAATTTAAAAAATATTTTTAAATTCCAAAAAAAAATTTTAAAAAATAAAATCTTCTACAATTTAAAAAATAAAGTGGACGGAAAAGTAACTTGGGACGTAAATAGTCGAAAAATGACACTTTTTAGACAAAGTGGGATTAAAATGGGCTTTTTGAAATGTATAGGACGAAAATAATTTTTCGCCCAAATGTACGGGACTTTTTATGCGGTTTAGTCTAATAAATAATAATAATAATATGGACCCTAGACGAATCTTAATGTAACGTAATAGCTCTATAATAAATAAATATTGTAATTTCCGGAATTAGCAACAAGCAAGGGAAGAGATTAAGGGGAAAAAAAAATTTTGTTTTTTGAATGGTTTTTGTGATGCCCGCCAAAATGTAAGTCGGTGGATGAATTCAAAAGGAAGGGGGAAATTGGCGCAGCGTGGAGGTTTTGACATTTATTGACTTCATGCACATGTAGGTTGGGTCATGGGTACGCACATGATCCGCCTAGCATTTCTTGTCTTCTTGTTATAAATATCTAGCTAGATTATTCTAGATATATTCTTAAGAAAATTCATAAACTTTGTACTATTACTTCTGGTGTGGTGTTTTCCGGTGACTACCGTCGACGGCTGTAACTACCATTCATCACTTACCGGTGTTGTTTGGGTTCATTTTCTTTAATAAATATCATATCCTTCTCAGTTCTTAACATTTGGTATCATCAGAGCTGGTGTTCTTTGGACTGTGACAGCTATGGCATCCAAAAGACCGACGACTCAAGCGGTGGAATCTAGCGAACAACCTTCGCTGGCGGCGATTATGGCAAAATTGAACGAAATGAATGATGATTTTGTTCGTTTTAAGGCAGAGGATGCGAAATTCAAAATGGAGCTTCCTCAATTCATTCGTGACAATCTGAGTGACCGGTTTAAGGCTTCGGAGGCAAGGATCTCAGTGATCGAGCGATCGAAGGATCAATTGCATGATACTCCTAGCTGTGAGGGTAAATATGCTAATTCTCATCTATTTCCTTCGGTTTCTGGCATAAAATTTGGAAAAGTAGCTGAGATTTCGATCAATTATAGTCCTAATTTTGTGCAACGAACCAGAGTTGAGGATAATGGTGAGTATCATAATTCTGGTGATAATAGAAATAATAAGAAATGGAAACCTAAGCCAAAATTGGAATTGCCTATTTTTATGGGTGAAAATGCGAGGACTTGGTTAAGGAAGTGTCATAAGTTTTTCAGAATCTATGAAATGAATGAAGAGGATATGTTAGATTCTGTAGAATTTTATATGGATGGAGTGGCTGATGTGTGGTATCAAGGTTTTAAGTTTGTCAATCCTAATGCTGACTGGAGGTTATTTGAGATTGAATTACTCAAAAGGTTCAAGGATGGTGCAATAGATGATCCTTTTGAAGAATTCAATAAGCTAAGTCAGAGAGGATCTGTGAAAGAGTACTGTGATAAGTTTGAGGGACTTAAATCTAGGGTTCTATGTGTGGATCCATTTGTGAGGTTTGTTGTGCCAAGAACTGTTCAAAGGACTTTTAAGGCTGCTAGAACTCAAGAAATTGCATTCTCTTTGACCACTAAACCTAAGGTATACACCACCAGTGAGCAAAACCTCTAATGTTGGGGGTAAGGTGGCTGCTCAAGGAGTCAAAAAACCTGACAAACCATTTTTTAAGAGGTTATCACCTAAGGAGAAGGAATACAAGACTATTCACAATCTTTACTGGAAATGTAATGGTGCTTGGGGACCTGGTCATGTGTGCAGGTTGGAACATGTCAATTTAGTAGTAGTGGATGATGATGTGGAGCTGGATCAGGTTAACTGGTTGAGTGATGAATTGGAATCAGGATCTGAGATACAAGTGCAAGCCATCTATTGTTGGGATCAGTGTATAACAGCGGATGAAGGAGAAATGAAAGAACCTAGAAAACTGATAGTGGTGGTTGGCTATATTAATAATGAATTGATAAAGATCTTGATTGACACGGAAGTAGTAAGAAGTTTTGTTGATAATTTATTGGCACATAAATTGGGATTGCTCAGAAAGGTTGTTAAACCATACTATGTCAGAGTTGCAGATGGTCATCAAATCAAGAATAACTTGATCTGTCCAGGTGCAAAGTGGACTATTCAGAAACTCCACTTCTAGTTTGATTTCAGAATCATGGACTTAACTGAATGGGGAATGATATTGGGCACTGATTGGATGTCCTATTTCAGTCCAATCCTCTTTGATTATGAATAATACCGCATTGAGTTGACTTGGCAAGGGAGAAGGTTCATGATCCAGGGCATTCTTTGGTAGATGAGGATCAGTTACAGGGATTACTCAGGCAAGCACAACCTAAGAGACTAAGCAGTACAGTTCATTTCACTTTAACTGATAAAAGGATGAAATGGTGTGAAGATGATACAGGAGAGCAACCTATGTTTGAGGGAATGATTGTAACTGTAATGTCTAGTTTGGAGGATTTGGAAGTGCCATCTGCTATACAAAGGATTTTGGATCAATACCATCAGGTGTTTGAAGAACCAACCTCTTTACCACCTGAAAGGTCAGTTAATCATCATATCGTTCTGAAGCCTGGAGCTGAACCCTTCAAGTTGAGGCCATATAGATACCCTCATGCGCATACAAATGAGATTGAATCTCAGGTGGATGATTTATTAAAGAAGGGAACTGCCAGAGAAAATGACAGTCCATATGTATCTCCAGTTTTGCTTACCAAAAAGAAGGATGGATCTTGGCGAATGTGCACTGATTACAGGCATTTGAATGATTTAACAGTGAAGAATAGATACCCTATTCCTGTGATTGAAGAATTATTAAATGAATTTGTGGATCTAAGTATTTCTCCAAGATCGACTTAAGGTCAGGTTATCATCAAATAAGAGTTTGCAAGGAGGATATTCCAAAAACAACCTTTCAAACTCATCATGGCCATTATGGGTTCCTGGTAATGCCCTTTGGCCTGACAAATGCACCTGTAATATTTCAGAATCTTATGAATAAGGTTTTCAAGTCCTATATCCGCAAATTTGTTTTGGTCTTCTTTGAAGACATTCTGGTGTACAATGTTACTCTTGAGGAGCGTGTTGATCATTTGACCAAGGTAATGCAAGTTCTGGTAGATAGCCAGCTATATGCCAAGAGATCTAAATGCTCTTTTGCACAATCTTTCATCGAATACCTTGGCCATGTAATTTCAGCAGAAGGAGTTCACATGGATCCTGCTAAGATACAAGGCACTGTAGAATGGCCCATTCCAAAAACAATGAAGGAGATGAGACGTTTCTTGTGTTTTGCAGGTTATTACAGGCGTTTCATCAAAGGGTTTGGACTGATAAGTAAACCATTGAACAGTTTATTGAGAAAGGGGGAGTTTAAGTGGAGTGATCTAGCTTATCAGTCATTTCAACAGTTGAAACAAGCCTTTACTACTGCACCTGTGCTGAAACAACTTGATTTTACGTTACCATTTGTGGTGGAGATGGATGCTTGTAGAGATGGTATGGGGACAGTTCTAATGCAGCAGGGTCAGCCCATTGCATATCTCAGTAAATCTTTTTGTGAAAGGAATAAGACCTAGTCAACTTATAAGAAGGAGTTGATGGCTTTGGTGATGGCAATCACCAATTGGAAAATTACTTGCAGGGTCATCACTTCATTATTAAAAGTGTTCATCAAGCTCTAAAGTATTTGTTAGAACAAAAGATCACAACGCCTTTACAACAGAAATGGTTGGTCAAATTGCTTGGTTTAGATTATGAGATCCAATATAAGAAGGAAAATGACAATGTAGCTGCTAATGCTTTGTCTAGAAATGGGGGTAAAGGAGATGATTTGCTTTGTGCAGTCACTACAATGCAACCTTTGTGGTTACAGCAGTTAGCCAGCAGTTATGTGGGAGATGTGGAATATGAGGAAATAATATTAGCTGCCACTGTGGATGGAGATAACAACCCTCATTTGCAATATATTGGAGGACTATTAAAGGTGGATGGAAAGATGCATGTTGATACCCAATGAGATATAAGAACTTTGTTGTTAACCATCTTTCATTCTTCTTCTTTGGGGGGATTCAGGTCAAAAAGCAACTTACGAGAGGCTCAGATCTTTGTTTACTTAGAAGAACATGAAACAGGAAGTGGAGCAGTTTGTAAGAAATTGCTCAGTCTGTCAGGCCAGCAGGGAGAATATGTTCATTATCCAGGGTTGTTACAACCTTTGGCTATCCCTCAGCAGTCTCGGAAAGGCATTTCAATGGATTTTATTGAGAAGTTACCAATCTCAGAGGAGGGTTTTGATTGCTTATTGGTGGTGGTTGATAGGTTGACAAAGTACGAGAACATCCATTCACTGCTAAGGAGATAGCTGATAAGTTCCTACAAGAGATTTACAGATTACATGGACTGCCGGAATCTATTGTAACAGACAGAGATAAAATCTTTACTAGCTACTTTTGGCAAGCTTTGTTCAAAAAGATGGGAGTTCAGTTGAACCTTAGCAATGCCTACCATCCCTAATCTGATCGCGAAACGGAAAGGGTGAATCAGTGCTTGGAAGGGCATTTAAGACGTTTATGTCATTCTTCACCAACCTCTTGGTCTAAGTGGATTGCTATGGTTGAATGGTGGTATAACAGTGCTTTTCATTCAGTGCTAGAATGACTCCTTATAAAGCATTGTATGGGAATCAACCAGTTGGAATACCTTTGGAAAGTTACCATGATGTGATCATTCCTGCAGCTACTGACATGTTGTATCAACAGCAGATCATTACGCAAAGATTGAAAGAAAGTTTGGCTAAAGCACAAGAGAGAATGAAGTTTTATGCTGACCAACTGAGAACAGAAAGAAGTTTTGAAGTAGGAGATCTGGTTTATTTGAAGTTACAGCCTTACAAACAACAAACATTGGTTGCCAAAAGCTGCTTGAAGTTAATGTTCAGGTACTTTGGACCTTTCAAGATATTGCAAAAGGTGGGAAGTGTTGCTTATAAGCTTGAGTTACCTCCAGGATCTAGAGTTCACCCAGTTTTTCATGTGTCATTGCTCAAACTTCACCATGGTCTAGCACCACTGTTATCACTATGCTGCATGATGAAGTTGATCCTGAATGTTGTGTGTTGGAGCCACAGCAAGTTTTGCAAAGACGCTTTATATGGGGGGTACCCAACAAGTAGTTCAATGGCTAATAAAGTGGAAGGGATTAGATGTGGAAAATTCATCATGGGAAGATGGTGCTTTTATCCAAGGTCAGTTCCCTGATTTTCGTACTTGAGGAGAAGTGTTTTCTGAGGAGGAAGGAATGTGATGCCCGCCAAAATGTAAGTCGGTGGACGAATTCCAAAGGAAGGAGGAGATTGGCGCAACGCAAAGGTTTTGACATTTATTGACTTCATGCATATGTGGGTCGGGTCATGGGTACGCACATGATCCGCCTAGTATTTCTTGTCTTCTTGTTATAAATATCTAGCTGGATTATTCTAGATCTATTATTAAGAAAATTCATAAACTTTGTATTGTTACTTCTGGTGTGATGTTTTCCGGTGACTACCCCCGGCGGTTGTAACTACTATTCGCCACTTACCGGTGTCGTTTGGGTTCATTTCCTTTAATAAATATCATTTCCTTCTCAGTTCTTAACAGTTTTTTCATAATTAATAAAATAATAAATGTCCCATCCTAACATACCTTTTTATATTTCCAATATAACTTTTTCATTCTCAATACAAATAAACATCTAAAAACACACACTAAAAAACGAAACAAACATACTCTAAAATTTGTCAGAAGAAGAAAATGATGAAGGGCTGAGATGAGATAGTACAGAAGGAGAGAGAAGGAAGATACTCAACATTAACATTTCACATGATTCCTTCTTCGTACAACTCATATGATATATCTTCATAATTTACTGTCTAGATTAACTAATTACTGATGATTAACTCATGCTAAGGTTATAAGTTAAAATAAAGGAAACTTCGGGGAAACTTTCTTTTTTAGCGGCTACTTCTTCTCCACTCCATCAGAACGACGCCGCATACTCCCCAATCTGCTACCCTTATTGAATTAACCAAACCCGGATGCCCTGCTGACCCGACCTGCTTGACACTTAAACAAGTCCATCCATCCAGTTCGTTTAAACGGTCACGATTCATCTCTGATTTTAGTTACAGAAGAGAAGCAGTCACATACCTCGAAAGTCGAAAATCATCTCTGATCGCCTTTTCTCTTCATCGAATCAGGGTTTTGCTGTTTCTTTGGTCGAATTATTGCTGTGTATTGTCATTTGCGTGGTTTAATTAGCTGAGGTATTTACTGGAACTATTCGGAAAATTTAGGGCAAGAATCCACATACATCAGCTAAATCAATTTTGTTTCGCTTTCGTCTGATTTTTGTTTGTTTTGCTCGGATTGAAGGTGAGAACGGTTGATACTATCTCCGGCGGAGCTAAACCCCTATCTTCAACCGGCGAAAAGTAAGATCTCTCTCACTTTTAGACTTGCCTTCTCTTCTCCCGACTAGGTCTCGTTTTGCTGTTTTAATTTCCTTCTCTTGAATGTCCATTATATGAATTATCTTTGGATGATTTTGTTTGTTTTTTTCGTATTGAAGGAGGTTGGAACAATGGATTGCTCGGATAACCCTTTACAGACCCCCGCCTTTCCCCTCGCGGCTGATGGGAGCTCATCTCTCCCCGGCTTATGGAAGGAGTTTGCAAAAAAGGATTACTGGATTACCCCATTACCCTCTGACGGCGTTAGTCCCCCCTCTCTCCTTTGATATGATTATACTTGCGTGATTAGTCTCTGGAAATGGTTTTTTTTTTTTGGTTGTGCCTGTCTGGGATTTTCTCTTCTGTTTGGTTTGATTTTTTTATTTCTTTTTCTTTTCTTTTGTGGTGGTATAGGAGGATCATTTCCTTAAGCCTGAAAAGGGAACCACGGCTATGGGTTGCATTTTCAAAAATGAATGGATTATGGTAGCCGTGGATCATTCAGGAACAAAACAAACCAGGAAATTTCCAGAAAATGTTATTAAACTCAACTCCCACCTGCTTGTTGCTTTTTCTGGCGGGAGTAAAGCTTTGCTCAAAGTTTTGGTGGAACATCTGCAACAGAAGGTACTTACCGCGAGTGTACTTTGCGAACATCTGAGAAATTTCTGGCTGTTGTTGTTCATGTGCACATTGTATATGTATTAGGTCGGCAAACATGAACTGAAAGAGGGGAGAGAAGCCTCTGCTGCAGAAGCATCGAAGTGGCTGTCTGACTTCCTGTCTCTTCGTCCCTGTGACAGTTTGTCACTTGGAATTATGATCGCTGGGTGGGACCACATATCGGTAAATCTTAGTGCTCTCTTCTTCTTGGTTTTCCCAACGACTCTTATTGAATTGATATCATGGTTTGTCGTTTTCCCAATGACTCGTATTGAATTGATATCATGGTTTGTCTTTCCTTAGGGGCCTGCCCTGTATAAAGTGGATGGTAAGGGGGAAGTGCTGAAAAGAGATTATGTTGGCACAGGATCTGGTTCAGGTTCCTTTGTCGTATTTTTCCTCAAGTATGCCTCTTTTCCCTGGTATCATTATTTGTAGCTCTTGAACATGGTTGTTGCTTGCGTTGCTTAGTATTTAGGAATTGATGCTTTGCCTTCTTGATGCATATGACGCTACATTTAAATTCCTTTAATCTCTGTTGGGCTTCATTTTCAGATCAATTTTTTGGAATTTCTCCTTTTTTTCAGTTGACTCTTAAAAACTTCTTTGTGGGTGTTCTATAGGCCCCATACCAAAATGTCCGAGGCTGAAACTGCGGAGTTGACCAAAACCGCACTTTGTATTGGTGTAAATAATGCCACTGAAAGCCGGAAACTCGTCAGTGGTGAGTTTGTGATCCCCTTCCACTTTCATTCTTACACTTTGAATTTTAATGGTTCGCTTTGCTGTTCTAATTTTAATTCAGCAGAGTAGACTATTAGATATGACATAAGGGAGCATTTGTTTCTCCCGCCCTGATGATTGTGTTCCTTTTTTTTTCCTGTATCGAAGTGTTCCAAGTTGGAAAAGCGGGGGTTACTCGGGTGGTCTCAAATGATGACATCAAGGAATGGCTAAAGGGGCACTTCCGCAAAGCTGGGTACGAGTGGGAAGACCAGCGGCGTTTCAACAAACTTCTTGCAAATCGAGTGAATTAGGAGAATGCCATGAGTTCTCCTATGCTAAAAGCTGAAGAGCGACGCAGTGATCTTATGGCTCCTTTTTTCTGGACCAGGGGGTTTTTCTACATTGTCTGCTTTGTTTTATGAGTCTTGGTTGTAGTGTCTATAGACAATCTGTTTTGGTGCTGTGTGTTTTGGCTTATGTATCAAGTACTGTTATTAGACTCCTTTGGAAATTTTATGAGCTCTCTAATTTCTACCACTTCCCTGCCCATCTTTTCCATTTTTTAAATTTACAGAATTAACACTTAACAGTAATATATTGAAATCGTTCCTTATTTCTTGCACGTGTATCTTTCAAATGTTTCAACAATTTTTCCCAATAATAATTCTGGATTTCAGTTTGTAGATTGAAAATTTAAGCCGGCAGTCTATTGAGCTGCAAAACTTCCAAAACACAATTTATCTATACTATAACCATAAGTAACAAAAACCACCACCCAGACGGCACTGCATCACTCTGTCAATCAATGCATATAACATCGCGATAGAGCTTTTGCAATTCAGCCATTCGCGCAAGAGCTGGTTCTTGCTCAAGATCTGCGTCTATAGCTCTCCGGCTTCGCTCAAGTAGTGCTTCATTAAATATCACCGATGTAACCCCAGCAGCACTTCCGACATGGGAAACTTGAATACAGGAAAAGAAACACACTCATCAAGGGAACAAAAATTATACTTCCTTCCAAGATTGTAGACTATGTGTTTGGAATAGAGGTAGTATATACAAGAATGAAAGTGGCCACGAGATAACAAATTTACCACTGGAACAGTGAATGTTGCTCCCCTGCCGCGAATGCTCACATTCTACGAATAAATAATGAGTTGTTGTTTCCATCGCTTTGTCACAACGATAAAGAGTACTAAACCTGTCGATCCAAGCATAAAGAGTACTAAACCGGCTGAATCTAGAACTCGAAGAGAATTACAAAAATCCATATACATTCAGCTGTTGATGAGTCAAGCCTGAACCATAGACCCTCAACCTCAAGCTGAACTCTAAATTCAGCCAACTGAATTTTAATACAAACATACTCATTGATTGGAAGGCTTTCGTGAAGGCTTGTGATCACATTGATTGGAGTCATCATCATCCATTAGCCAAAAAGAATTCTCAGTATAATAACAATGGACAATTATTTAACTAAATCATTATCCAAAATAGGTATGTTGGTCGACAAAGCAAATTAATCAATCACTTAACAACCATTACATAAAACTACTTTCCTTTCAGTCTCACGATTTTGGCTTGGAAATGAGCAAGCCTAGGCTGAATCTGTATGAAATATGCCCCAAAAAAGCTTTGCCATGAACTGGTGGCAATTTCTAGTCCTTATATCATACTCCCTCCGTCTCATAATTATTGTCCACTTTGACCAAAAAATTTTGTCCCAAAATTATTGTCCAATTTGACTTTTTATGGATCAAGTTACACATTTGTCCTTAGTTAAAAAAATATTATCCATAAAATCTTAATGGTTAAACAATTACTTATGTAGGGGTATATCCGGTTGTTTAAGGTAAAATATAGTTAAGTTTGACCAAAAATAAAATCTTTCATTTTAGTAAAACTGGACAATAATTATGGGACGAAGGGAGTAACTCATAAGGGATTCTAGGAATCTTAAAACATACACAAAACCGGATAGGAATCAAAGGCAGAAAAAATCTCCAACCTCCGGGCTCAAATTCAGTAACCATCTCAGCTATATCTGATCTGATCATACTTTATTTCTTGACATGCAACCTTCCTTCAACGTTTCGAAATTTCCAGTGGCCTCAGAGGTTAATTTTAATCCAATTTCCCATCCCAAGTCATCAAAATCCGAGAAGACCTATGAGAAGAACATGAAGTATGGTAGAAAGAATTTATCTACAGTATATTATAGTAAGAGAGAAATTAAAAAAAAAAGATTTCTAAGGGTGTCACATAGGATTTTCTAACAAATGACAAAAATAAAAGTTTATGCAATTACACTAAAAGTCCTTGGGATTTTAGGTAAAAAAAGTTTATCACATTCTATTTAAATCATTAGTTGCAAATAGAAAGATTAGAAGAGTTAATGTACGGTCATAAATTAGCGTGTCGCAAGAGTGTCGACACATATATTATTTTCTCTAAATGTATGGAAAAATTAAACTGACATATTTCTCAGCAAAAGAAACTGGATGCTCCTTAAGTCAGGGTCTAGATTTGGTCTCTGGCCTAGATTTTATATTAAATTCAAGGCTATTAGAGAATCAGATTCAACAATCAACCTGTTGAACCCATAATATACTGCAAGTTCCAGACTTTGTCAAATTACAATGATTTCTGTAGTTTGCACTGAGGAAGTACTGATATTCTCATAAAACGCTGTCACAAATTCACAGTTATGGTTCCGTACACCACCTACTGCAGCTCAATTTCTATCATCGTTAACTGCTGCATCACGATTGATTTTCAAGACATTCTCCGCGTTAGATAGACAACCTCTTCCTTGATGGACGAATATATTGGATGCTTCTTTAATCGGAATCTATAGCTAGATTTGATTGTTATAACTGCTAATTAACCTTTGTGTTATACGTTTGGCTGTGAGGTTACTATTAGTATATCACTTTTGAGTCTTCAAATGTTACAAAAGCATCAGACGAATTTGACTATTTGCCCGTGGTTGTGTTTTTCATTTTTCCTGAAAAAAAATATTATATCAGACAAGAGAGGAAAAAAGAGAAAGAAGATGGAAGCAAAGAAAACTAGAACCATTGGCCTGTTGCCCTACCTTTGCAGGATAATGAAACAAATGACGAATTTTTTCGTTTCTTTTTAATTTTTTTTTTTTTTTTGAATCACAAAATGATGAAATAATGAAGTGAATGATGTTAAGGCGATAAACATATTGAAATGTCATTTATGTTCACTAGCTCACTTGCAAGTTCAAACAGTTTCATTCACTAATCTTTAGTAGTCTTCTCCTTAGTAGTACCACCATTTTTTCATAGGTTTCACCTTATATGTAATAGATTAGGTATTTGTAATTATGTATTAAAAAAAAACAGTTCACTAATTCTTGTTCCATCACCCCAAAAACTGTTCCAAGTTTTGATATTTGTAATAATTTTAGTACAAATTAAAAAATTTAATGTTGCCTATTTTTCTAAAGGAAAGGAGTATTATTTTAACTCAATAAAAATGAATTATTAAAATAGGATGGGAAAAAAAAAAATTTAAGCAAAGCAAAGTTGAAGTGTTGGGCTAGATTGGAATTTCAAAAACCTGATACAATGGGCCTTCTGCTGTCCTACCTTCTCGAAAAGGTACTGCTGAGTCCACATTCCACACATTTCACGAGACATCTCAATTCTTATGCATCTTTCGAACAAAAAAATTTAGAGCATCCATTGCACTCTGTAGGGATAGATATTCAGATAAATGCGAATTTTGCAGAGAGAAACATCTAGGAGGGCAAAAAAAAGGAAACCTCTCTTACTACTTTGCTGCTGAACTAAATTATACTTCCTCCGTCCCAGAAAAAAAGTCCATATTGAGTTTTCAAATTTGTACTAAAACTAATACAAATTTCAAAAACTCAATGTGGACTATTTTTTTTGGACAGAGGTAGTACTCGTTTTAAAGAAAGCCAGAAGCCAAACTACATAGCTACTTCATTCACTGGTTGCTTCCGGCTGCAGAAGAGAAGCAATACAACTTTGGAGTTGCTCCAAAACAATATATCAGTTCTCTGTCTTGATCTGGAGATGTCTTAATAGTAAGTAGGAACCTGTACACTGGAATATGTTTCAAACCATTTAAATGTATTGACATAAATGATTTTTATAAAAAAAAAATAAAGAAAAAGTATTCTTTCTTCGTATCATCAACATATGATGGCAATTATAGTAAAGGCCATAGTGATTAATCGTGATGTAAAGCAGCCGATTGGGAATGTCGAGTTCATGGACACAATGGTCACTTAAAAAAACAAATAATATATATGGAGTAATAATATTAATGATTTGACTTCAAATAAAATTCATTCATGTTATAAACCAAGCGAATTATTAAATGGATATACAACATATTATCGCTAGTTTTCTTATCAACTGAAACCAGTAGTTATAAGAAATCAGTGCAGTATTTCTTAGAAATATGTCGTCATGGGCGCCATAGAATATTGACTAGAGGATAAAGTAACGGGTGGAATCTAGAGAGTAACCGAGTAAGGATATTCTTCCAAGTTCCAACATTCAATTCAAGTAGACGTGGGTCACATGAATCATTCACATGGGATCTGTTAATCTGTTTGACGACCAGACTGTAAAAGAGAGTACACGTAATTGAAGGGTTTGAGAGTTTTAAGACAAGGATAAGGATATGGTACCTACAAAAATATAGTAGTTAGGGGCTGATATGATATATAGTGGTTGTATTTTTTATTTTTTTTTTTGTGTTTGGGACTTCTGTTTGGTGGGTAGATTGGAAGAGTTAGGACCGTGAATCAAACACGTGATCCGAGATCAACTTACCTGATTGCTGATTTGAGATTTCCCTCCCCCCACAACACCTGGCTTAATGTCACTCTCAATTATTATTATTATGATTAAAATATTCTAATTGCCCACAAAGTGAGTGTGTGTCACTTGGCTTTAAAGGAGGATTGAGGATATCAAAATCTCCTCCCCGCCATAAATCCCATTTACACGTTTCATTACAGGGATGAACAGGAAAACCTTTCTTTTCCGTGTTAAAAAGTTCTCCATTAATCTATATACATTATCTTGACATTTGTCTCACTTTATTTGACGATGAGTCACACTGTAACTTATTACATGATCTATAAACTTTTCAATTGTGCAAAACATATACTACTACTGTCCTGTTAATTTAGGCATCATAGTATCTTACCAGGGAATACTAAAAATAAAGGGGCTTTAAATTAAAGTGAGATGCAAAACTTTAATATCCAAACAAAAAGAAGGAGAGAAGAAAATAAAGATACTGAATATCAAGATAAGCAATAAAGCGCGGGGTTTCCGTACCATATACGTTCAAGTGTTTTTTTTATCCAATTAATAATTCAAAATACAAAATACTCGCTCTCGCTTTATAAATTTACAAGACACAAAATTCGAACTAAATCTAATTTAAACTTTAAATGTATGGACTATGGGGGTATAAAGTAGCGGTTAGTAACATTGATATATAGTACTCCCTCCATTCCATAATTATTGTCCAATTTTACTAAAATGAAATATTTTATTTTTTGTCAAACTTAACTATATTTTACCTTAAACAACCGGATATACCCCTACATAAGTAATTGTTTAACCACTAAGATTTTATGGATAATATTTTTTACTAAGAAAAAATGTGTAACTTGATCCATAAAAAGTCAAATTGGACAATAATTTTGATACAAAATTTTTTGGTCAACGTGAACAATAATTATGGGACGGAGGGAGTATTATCTTCGATCCAAAATTATTGTCTACAATTTAGCTTAAAAATAAAAAAATTTAAATTAGATAATAATTTTATTACAGAAAGAATATATCATCAATAATTTGATACGTATGTTAATGTATCAGAATAGTAACGTATGGTCGATGTTGTATGATAATTAAGACTAGTTTTTATTTATAACGCCGCCCATCAGCCCATGTGGGGCGTTGGGCGGTAAGAACAGCGTCACCAGCTGGGCTGCGCTGTCCATTTGACTCGCTCAATTATATACTACGGGACTATAATATAGAGTGATACACACAGTCGGAAGGCACAAGGCACGCTTCGGAAGGCACAAGGCACGCAAGCAAGCATCCCGCATCCGCCGCCAACAACTACCGCCCCCAGCTCGCCGGCGAAAGTCAAATGGCAGCGTAGAAGACATTGCATAAAAACACCTGTCCTTCCTCCCAACTAAGTTCCCTTTTTCCCTTTCTTAATTTGGGAGTGGCGGAAAAGGAAAGGTCCAATGGCGATTATTTAACTTTAATTATTCATCCAAACTTCTCGACTCCGTCATCTCCCACGGCCACAGTTTTGTTTTTTTTTTTTTTTTTTTTACTTTCTTTGCTTTTGTGGGGGTCAAACGCATTTATATTGTTGGAAAATTTGGGTACTACTACAAAGGAAAATTGTCTCCTTTGTGAGAACTGACAACACAGCAGAGTTTTCCTATTTTTCTTCTTACAAGAATGTAATGCTCCTGCATAATAAATATCTTCAGAACTCTAATGTACGGCATTAGCACTTATTAGGAGTAGTCGTTTTTTCCAGTTCTTCCTCCTTTCAAAAAAAATAATAAAAAAGTAATAGTAAAAAAAAAATCGTATACTTTTATTTTTTGAAAGCTACATGGTGAATTTGACTATGTGAACAGAAAATAATAGTATCACTAACATTCATACTCCAACAAAATGAGAATAAATTTTTACGAGTTCCACTTTCAATTTTTTAAAAATAAAATAAAAGTTTCAAGCGAAATTTAAACTTCTAATATTGTGATAATAACAATTCTGATCATAAATCCATACGATACCAACACTAAGGCTACTTTCATTAAAATTGCTGAAAATGATTCTAAAGGTACACAAACTATAATTTTCCTAATTAACTAATTCCTTCTCTTTTTTTCCAAAAGATTGAAGTCAAATAGAGAAAATGTCAATATAAGTCGGTGGGAACATGAGCAATAGATAAAATTTGTTTGAACTTTGAACATAATAGGTTTCAACAAATTGATTTGATCTAAGGATTTTTTTTCTTTCTTTTTTAATATCTCCCCCAGTGAATTTCTTATTTTCATACTTCGAAAATATAAGCAAGCCTTGCTAGCTACAGAAAATATGGTCGAACGAATTTTGAATTTGTTGACCAACCAATAAATAAATTATGATAGAAGTATCAAATCCTCCTTCTTCACTCCCCCGGCGACTCACTACGAAACATGAAATTTGACAAAAATAATAAATTTGATGTATGGCGTATCAATTGGTTAAAAGAAACAAAATTGTTCACTCCAAATCCCCTCTTTGTGCTTTTGTTTGTCTTTTTAACAAGTTAAAAAAACTCGTTTTAGATCCAATTTGCATATTACACGTAAATTAGCTAGATGAATAACTTTATGTGTGCAATTAACTCAAAATAAAGGGGGAAAAAAGTTGTAATCATAGTTTTTCTAATCTAATTTACACATGACGAGTATAGATTATTCTATTGCATATATTTCTAGAAAGGCTTCTCCTTTCCCGTTCCCCCATGATTGAAAAAAAAAAATTCGAAAAAGATGATTTTTTAACCAAAAAATTAATTAATAAAAAAGACTGGCTAATATGACGTAAGTACATATGGACCACAGAAAGTCCCCCATAAAATAGACTTTCGAAGTTGGACGGTTGGTCCATTCTCATTTGTCAGCAAATCACTGAAAAAGAAAGGAAAGGGAAAAACAACTGTACCAAAAAACCAACCAAATAAACGGACGGCAAGAGCCCACCTACATTTTCTCCAATCAAACCTAAATTCCTCTTCCCTTTTTAATACTTTCTCTCTTCTTCTTTCTTTTGATAATAAATAAAAACCCAAACCCAGTAGTATAAACTCCCGTTTTTTCTGCCGTGATCGTTGCCTTTCTCCGGCATCTTCATCATGCCTGAGATCGAGGAAGTTTCGGCCCCGGCCGCGCCTGCTCCGGCGCTGTCCGGCTTCATTGCCGAAAGTCCCTTATTCGGCAAATATGAACTCGGCAGGCTTCTGGGCTGCGGCGCCTTCGCCAAAGTTTATCACGCGCGTGATGTCCGCAACGGCCAGAGCGTGGCGATTAAGGTTATCAACAAGAAGAAAATTTCCAGCGCGTCTTTGATGTCCAACATTAAGAGGGAGATCTCAATTATGCGGCGGCTCCGGCACCCCAACATCGTCCGGCTTTACGAGGTTCTGGCCACCAAATCCAAGATTTATTTCGTTCTGGAATTCGTCAAGGGCGGAGAATTATTCGGTAAGGTTGCCAAGGGGCGGTTCACGGAGAATCTCAGCCGGAAATATTTCCAGCAGCTCATTTCTGCGGTGGGCTATTGCCATATGTACGGCGTTTTCCACCGGGATTTGAAGCCGGAAAATCTATTGCTCGACGAGAACGGCGATCTGAAGGTTTCCGATTTCGGGCTCAGCGCCGTGACCGACCAGGTTAGAGAAGATGGATTCTTACACACACTCTGTGGAACTCCGGCTTATGTGGCCCCTGAAATTTTGTCCAAAAAGGGGTACGACGGAGCCAAGGTTGATGTCTGGTCTTGTGGGGTGATTTTGTTCGTTCTTACCGCCGGTTATTTACCGTTCAACGATCCCAATTTGATGACCATGTACAGAAAGATTTACAAAGGCGAGTACAGGTGTCCCAAATGGATGTCCTCTGACCTCAAGCGGTTTTTATCTCGTCTTCTGGACACAAATCCGGCCACCAGGATTACAATTGATGAAATTAAGCGTGATCCCTGGTTCAAGAAAGGTTTCAAGGAGAAGAAATTCTACGAGGAAGATTTCGCGGATTGTTATTACGACAAGGTTTCTAAAGATGATCAAATGGTTGATGGGTCGTCCAGTTTGAATGCGTTTGATCTGATTTCTTTTTCATCCGGGTTGGATCTGTCTGCTCTGTTCGACGAAGCATCTTCCCCGAAGGAAGATTCGGTGAGATTGGCTTTGAAGGAGTCGCCGGAAGTTATAATTGACAGGGTATCGGAGGTGGCTAAAGAGGTGGAGAATGCAAGGCTGAAGAAGACTAAAGACTGGGGAGTGGAAATTCAAGGCCTTCGAGATGGCGGTAAATTCGTAATCGGGTTGGACGTTCACCGTTTGACCGAGGACTTGATGGTTGTCGACGTTAAACGGCGTGCCGGAACCACCGGATTGTTCCTTGAATTATTCGAGAAGAAACTCCGGCCGGCAATCCTCGGGGAACAACGACAGGAATCCCAACAGGCGTAAGGAGTGGAAGATGACCTCAGATGACCTCACTTCACCTGGGTGAACCATGATTAATCATGATGATCACCAAATTATAAACTAAAAAAAGAAAATTTAAATTATTGCCATAATTTTAGAGTCCGTGTTTGTCTGTTACATTGTGCTACTTTTGCAAAGGGGAAAAAGGAAAAATTTAGTACCAGTAGTTTTTAACTTTAAATTACCTTCTCTGGAAAGAAAAAATTTTTACCCAACTTGATGATGAGGCGTCTGGGTTTTTCCTTTCTTACCTTGGCTGTCACTTCTGTTTAACCTTTTAAGTAGAAGGTTTGAAACATAGGGGGGTAAATATGTTTAATTACTCAGCAGCTCTCTGCAAATTGATGCATTGCTGACTTTCTTCTGTACATAAGTTATGCTAAGTTTATGTACTCACTCATTGATGAATAAACAAATGTTGATGTAATCAGCAATTATTGATATTGATTCTCATGTTTGTGATGTGTTATTATTCCTTTATTCTTAAACTAGAAGAAATACTATTATATTTAATATAAAGCATTTTGACTTATCTTAGGTTTCACCTAATACACATTTTTTATTGATAAAGAATTTTTAATACACATTTTTAATTGATAAAAAAACCTTAAAAATATGTTCTCTTGATTGTTATGAAATATTTTTAAAGTTTTTTCGTCGATTAAAAATATGTATTAGGTTAAACTTACGATAAATTAAATGTCTTATATTAAGGACCGGAGAGAGTAATTGAGTCGGACAATTATACTTTTGATTATTAAAATCCTCAAGAAATGGTGGAGAAGGTGGCATTCTGGTTGAATTGGCTGTCATGATATTCAAAATTTTTTTGATGCGATTGTAGTATTGAATGCATTTTCCAAATTGTGTCTGTTTTGTGGTGGTGGTTGTATTGGTTTCTTCGCGGGGGCCAGTCTGATTGAGCGCCAACGTGAATCAATTGCATCAGCTGCTTTTGTCAGATGGAAGAAACCAGAAAGAACTTTCATACAAAAAGGTGCTTTGTCACAATATTGACAAATTTTTTTGGTGGATACTTTTCATTTCATATCTTCCTCATGTACGTTAATGATGATTTTACATTATCTTAATCTCCATGAAAGCTGCATTTATTCATGCGATCTTTGTCATCTTCTGCACATGTTAAATTGATTTAGTCCCGCCCTAAATTTTTGATTAGTTTGAATGTTTGATGCATAAGTTGATGCGAAGCCCATTGATTTGAGCTTTTTGCTAGAAAATGAAAATCTAACGAACCAAATTAGACTAAAATGGCGTCCTGTCATGTCTCATTCAAATGCATATGAAGCAAGTAGGAGTATATACGATCAACGTCTCATATAATATTGTCGACACTTGACTAATCAAAATATGTACCTCTTTAACTGTATCCTGCTAGCTAACTACATCAAGGGTACGAAGGAAAATCATTCTGATGCCTAATGTAGCACTTTCTTGAACTTGGTTAACGCAATAAGGCATCATTCAGATGTGATGAGATGAGAAACCTCATCATGCTTATCCCTTTGAAATAGTATAGGATAAGTGCCAAACTTTCGCTGTAAAGGCCCTTTGTTATAATTGTAGACAACTCAAAATCATTATTCTTTTGCCGCTTGTGGAGCATGTATCAATTATCACTATGGTGATAAAAATTGATAGATAGTTTGGTTTATGGATAATCAGGATGAAAAGTACTTGCAGTTTACTTTTGCAAATACAAACTCAGTGGATTTGGCTTGCAAGTCGCAACGGCTTTGTTTTACGACTAAAAATATGACTATCTTTTTTTGGGAGAGCCAGACAGTAAATAATTCGGGACCAATAATTCACTGGAAAAGATGAAAAAGCAAGTGCATCGATCATTCTTGGGTGTACTCACTACTGTACTTATTATAAGACATTTTGATTTCGTCCTAAGTTTAATCTAGAATATTTTTGTAATTGAAGAAAAAATTTTAAAAATATATTTTAACATTCGTTATTTTCTTTTAATTATTATAAAATATTTTTAAGATTTTTATTCCAATTTAAAAGACATCTTAAATGAAACCTATGACGAAATCAAAATATCTTATAATAAGGACCGGAGGTAGTATAATACCAGTATATGTTTGGATATCGCAAACGTGCCTAATGGATGATTTAGTATAGATGCTTCCATTTGAGGACATGCAACAAAAAACAAAGGTCACCATTACTACAAATTTAGTGGATAATTTACTTAATCGTACGTTATCCTCTCAAAGGCATGCTAACAATTGCCTCACGGCTCTTCGATGGTTGTTGGTATTTGAATGGACGTAATTTGGGTGTAAAGATGTACAGTATGTACTTATGCGATAGAAAGATAACTTTATTTAGGGGATCAATGTGATCAAGTTGTGTCAAAACTCAAACTACAACTAGGTTTTATTTTACATTGCGCTAACAAAAAATATGCATAAATATATTTTCTTCTCGTCTTAAATTTAAATAGGATAATAAAAATTTGTGACGAAAAAAATATCCATCAAGACAAGTCATATCACGCGTCAACAACAAATGTACTCACCAACCAATTTGTCGGAAATATAGCAGGTTAGGCAAATAGGTTAATCAACAGAAGAACGTATTACCGACTTCAACTTGTTGCTTGGACTTGTTGGAAAGTTGCAGTGGCCCAAGGAACCCTTCCAAGTTCCAATTCCTAAAGTATCGGCAACCATCATCGTCTATGGCAAAAATGAAACAACAACGCCGCATCTACTACAAGACTATATAAAAAATGGCAATAACAAATTGCAAGTGTTGTATTAGTAGTCACCAACATATACATTGAAATTAAAAATTTTGCTTTTACCAAAAAATAAAAACTTAACGATAAAATCTTTGTTCCAGCACCATGCATGCTTCATATTCCTATTGAAATTTGTATTGTAAGGTGTGATAAGTTACATATTTTATTGTCCTTTATTTTTCATGAGATCAAGAAATTCTGTACAACGGGAAAACCCGACGCAGCATTATGCATATAGTGGCTTGTAACTATCGTTATACTAGACACTATAAAAATGTTTGAAATGTATTCTCTTTGTCTCATAAATAATTCGTATTATAGTGAACTGTTGTTAAAGTAGTATAATTTTTAATTTATAATATAGATTATTTTGATAGAACAAAGAGACTACAAATTTGTATTCGAACTTTTGATCAAAAGTATTTAAAAGGGAAAGTCGGATGAAAATGAGAAGAAAAAGCATACAAAACTATAAGAGGAAAAGAGTCCGGTCAAACTGCGGTTTCGTGAGAAGTTGATAACTTGAAATAACTTGAGGTTTAGATTATATGTACGATTGCTAAAGAAATGCTGGATCATATGAAGAGATTAAATATTTTTCCAATGTTGTCCTATATATATTGATTTTAATTTCAATGGTTGCTAGGGAATTTGCATGTATAGTAAGGTTTTACATTAGCTAGTGTATTTTTAACCAAAAAAAATAAAAAATAAAAAGAATGCGTACGACGTCGCTTCAGCGATGTGGGTTAATAAGCTTTGATAAACCCCGTTAAACCCTTGTGACTGGGACTGGGAGAAAGGGTTGCAGACTAAAATAGAACTCCAAACCCCCCTTGTTGGAATCAGCGTATGGCAATGGGAAGACTTTGATGAAAAGAGGATCATAATTCCTATAGGTAATCGTTATTCGTGCACTCCTCAATCTTCATTGGTCTTGTAGCCCCATACAATTTTCAAGTTTCCGTGCAGATTTCGGTGCATCGTAGGTGTATGTTAGAATGCTTATTTGTGTTTTTTCGAATTTAGCCGCAATTCCGCTCTTATTGCTGAGATTTATTAGTTCCTCTCATGATCTCATTCACAAATGTGGGAGCAGTTTCACATTTCAGTAATCAGCGGCCTTAATATGTGCTCTTGTTATACAGGCTGGTCTTCGGGTTGGTGCTAGTTATTGCGTTCTAAGAAACGGCCGTCTTGTGTCTTTGTGGGTTTTGGATTTTGAGATAAGTAACTAAATTTACCAACCATGGGTCTGGGTAGAAGTTTGCAGGGTGATAAGCAAGAAAACGGGTTAAAACTTGCACTTCAAACTGATGGCGGTTGGAGAGCTTCAGCTTCAAAGAAAAGGGGAGGCCGAACAAGTCAAAGGTTAGAAAGTGGAGGGAATGGCAATGCTAGTGTTTCTCGTGCTGGTGAGAGTAAAGGGTTGAAGAAATACAGGTCGCTTGGGGAAAGGGATGGCAAAACGTGGAACAACGGACAAAAGAAAGAGTCATTGAATTTTGGTAAGAGAAGGAAAACAACAAGGTCAAATGAAGAAAGAAATTTTGATGGCAATGGTGGGAAACTACGAAGTAAGTCGGTTTCTAGAACTAGGCAAGATAAGCGTGGAGATAGCACTCGTGAAGAAAGGCAGACAACGAATGAGAAACCATCCAAGTTTGAACAATCAAGCCATTATGTGTCATTGGCTGAAAGAAAGAGTTACAAAAAGCGGAGAGAGGTTTCTGACAAGAAAAATTCAGGAGCCAATGTGACGACTGAATCTGTAAATGATGAAGTTAGAAATAATAAGCTGAAGAAAATTTCTAAAAGTAAATCTGAACTAATTAAGCAATCAGAGCAAGAGCGAGTCACTGTTCTTTCAGGAAGGTCTTCAAAGAAGGTTTATAATAAGAAAGCTGACACTGACGAGTCCGAAGAAATGGATAAACAGCCAGAGAAGAAGAGGCGCCGGATTAGGATAGATCCATATGATACATCAAACAAGAGGCTTGATGATGGAATGGCCAATAACGGTAAGAGTCCATGATGATGTTCTTGCCTACTCTCGAAGTCCATCAACAAATTTCTGTCTTTTTGTTGTCTTTGTTCCCTCGTTTATGGTACTTCATGCATTAGTCTTTCCTTTATTTCTTTCCTTTTTTTATTATTATAATTTGTTTTTTACATAAATAATGCTTTTTGCATTTTTTATTGTCTTCATGACGTGTTCGTTATTCTTCTATATAGATATTGTTCAAAAGAAGGAAGAAGATTCAAAAGGTGATGAGGTTAAATTGTCACATAATGCACAGTTTCGAGCAATAGTTCCTAGCCCCTCTATCCTGTCCTTTGTTGAAGATAATGTAAGTTATCTCACTGGCTTTTGTGTGTTTGCTGGAAAAGTATTAATGTGATATATATCTTCCTAACTCTGTGTTGAAAGCTAAACTGAAGTGTTATCATTCTTTTAACAGTTATTGGGCCGTAGACGAGAAATCGAATTTCGGAGGGCTGGCTACAACATCGAGCTTTCTGCCCCATTAGATAATATTCCGCATTCATCAAGCTCAGAAAGGGAGAGGATTGAAGAAGCGGTATGTTGATGTTGTTCATTTTAACCAAATAGCCTTTGTTTGGTTAACTGACTTTGTTCTGCATTTCTTGAAATCAGTCTTTGTGTCTTTTGAGTCATAAGAACCTTCACCGAACTTGATATATCAACTATTTGTTTCCTTTAAATTTTGTTCTGTTCTTATTTTCTTATTCTGCTAAATGCTCTACAAAATTCGCTAGTGTTTGTCCTTGTTATGCGCTGTGGGATGAGGGTACAAAATGTAGATGTTGACCATGAGCGCAGCGGATTTCTGTCTCCAATCTTCTAACTGCTGTTCATTACTTGCTGCTTAGGTATTTAGGAATAAATTGACATTTTTTGCTGCTGCCAAGATTTCATCATCATTTCCACCACCTGAGCTTCCAGAGATAGCATTTGCAGGTATATCTTAACCATGGAACATATTTCTTCACTTTTTTTCCCTTCCATTTTTTCCGCTTTTCATTCATAGTTAACTGGCCTTTTACAATATAGCCTTCTTAATTGTGATGAAAGGCAAATTACGTGTCAATGTCCTTTGAAGAATGATTGCTCTAGATGCTGACAGGAATAAACTGAATCAGGACATGGTTTCACAATATAGATAAGGAATTGTTGCACTCTTGATCATCGAATGTTTACTCTAAGTCGGAGAGCATATACCAATCAATACTATAATCACTAAAATGACTCATAGTTCTGTGACATGAATTCCTTTCAGTACCTATGAAGATATGCTTGGTAATTTTGCTATCCTATTATGGTTGATGTCTCTGAAACACTTTTTCGTGATGAAAATATCATCGGTTGGAAAAACTGACTGGTTCGTTTAAATTTCAAAATTAAGTGAACATAAGTCTGATGGGTAGGTTGATGTGCTGTTCACGGATTAGCCTACATGATTGTTCTGTTATTGTCTAGATTGTTGTTGGTTCTGCTTTAAAATTTCAAGCTTTCTAGCTTATTATGGATGCTGTTTTTAATGTCTTTTTCCCTAGGTTGTGTGGATTATATTGTGAGGCTATGGCCTTATGACTTCATTAGTTGATGATATATGTTTAAAGCCATAGTAAATTATACATTGTATCAGGAAGATCAAATGTAGGCAAGTCATCTCTACTCAACGCACTAACCAGACAGTGGGGCGTGGTGCGGACATCTGACAAACCTGGCCTGACACAGGTGCTGTCTTTCACCATTGGTTTGAATTTAATGTTTGTGAGTTGTTTATGTTAACAAATTTTGATTTTTCTGTAGACTATAAACTTTTTCAAGCTTGCCTCAAAGCTGTGCTTAGTTGATTTGCCTGGATATGGATTTGCTTATGCCAAAGAAGATGTCAAAGAAGCTTGGGAAGAGCTTGTGAGTATACGCTTTTGCTCGCTAACACTTTTCTCGTCACTCTTTAGCTTCGATGATCTTTATGAAAGAAATCTTTCAACTCTAGAACTTCATGGTTGAATTGATATATGTCTTCCACAAACTTCGTCAGACTTCGATTAAAGTGCTTTTTCCATGACTGAGTAGTTTTCTATTGTTCTTGCCACATGAGTTACCTATGCTTTTGAACAGAGTACATGTAAGTATTTGCAATTACATAACATTATCATATCCTCTTTTGTTTGGTTTTCTTGGTATTCAGTAGAAGGTTGTGTCATTGAAAGAGTAAAGTCAGCCATGCTTTAAACAACTGGACAGTTGTTTTTTTTAATGACCACGATTGAGTAAGCTTGTATTTTTAACCGAAGTGTCAATGATGCCTGTTGGTGGTGTCATTACTCCTAAACAGAACTGAATTATTTCTGTTGTCAATGATCTTTCTGAATTTGTTTTTCTTTTCTGTGCCGCGCATCTACCACTAGTAATTTCGTTAATAGCAATCGAAATTTTGCAGGTGAAAGAGTATGTGTCAACGCGTTTTGGCCTAAAGAGAGTGTGTCTTCTGGTTGATACAAAATGGGGTATGAAGCCCAGGGATCATGAACTTATTGACTTGATGGAAAGGTAATAGTTACTATGTGAAAGAGAGAGAAGGCTGCATTGAATGCATGCAAAGCCCCTCAAAAAGGGGAAAAAAAATGAACAAGAAAACTCAAGGATTGAATTGATCAATTAATCTCATTAAGTGTTCGATTCAATAATCTTGAATCTTCATCTTACTCTCAGCTAATGACAATCATTCATACAACTGCAGTTAAAGAAAATCAATGGATAATAGAATGCCAACAGATTACTGCTACTAACTACGAACTATAAGTCTGCTACTAACTATGAACAAGAAGTATGCTAAATAAGGAGCTCAACAAATCAGTTAGCAACCAAACTAGAAACCCCTAATGATTTATTGTCGGACGCTCACCGATTTGTTCTTGGAGCCTGAACAGCTTTACAACTTTTACTCTTCTTTTTTGCTCGTCTGCGATCATTTTGTTTGATTTTCTGTGATGAATCTGCAGGTCACAAACCAAGTATCAAATTGTTTTAACAAAGACGGATATAGTTTTCCCAATTGATGTAGCACGGCGGGCAATGCAAATTGAAGAGGTAAATACAACTACACAAATCTTGATGATCAATCTTTCGTTGGATCTCTTGTCGGACTCAGTCCTGAACTCTAGACTAAATTAACTACTCTTTGATTGGACAGAAACTCAAGGGGAAGAAGTCTGCAGTCCAACCAGTGGTAATGAGGACTTAAGATTTTCCTAGTTGCTTTGCGACTTTCTGTTTTGTGCTTCCACAGTGAAAAGTCTAACTTATTGTTATGATGTCATTCTTCATTTGCAGATGATGGTAAGCTCAAAAACTGGAGCTGGTATCCGAAGTTTAAGAACAGTACTGACTAAGATTGCCCGCTATGTGAAACCATAAGAGGTATTTCTAGAATCTCATCACAGTCTTGTGATTTACTTCTGATCTTATGAACATGATGGATCCGAGTGTGTTGGTCCATTTCAGTATGGACTTTTTCTCAAAGTCAAGTCAGCTGATTTCCAATTTTTGTATTTGATATCCAGCCGACTGACAAAGCTTCGTCTATTCGGATCCAAGAGCCTACATTTGGATGCAAATTGTGTATGTTGCACAACCACGACATGTTGAGAACCGGATGCAGGCTGTTGAAGATTCTCTATGATAGATATTGTTTCTTTTTTTTTTTTTTTTTTTGTTAAAAGATAGATATTGTTTCAAGCTAGGAAAAATCTCAAGAATTGAGGGTTTATTTTGCTTCACAACCCGTGAAGTTCCAGCTGGGATGCCAGGCAGGTAACAATGTGGTGGTAGAGTTGACTCTTCAAGTTATGAGGATTGAGGAATATTTCCCCCCGGTTATGTACAGTTTTACTTTCATTCTTCATTGATTTCAACTTGAAAGTTTGCCAATGAATTTAAATCTTACACTGTTAAAACTTGCCCTCCTTTTCAGTTTTCCTCTCAACTCCATTTGTATACGCTCCTGGGATAGGCATATATGGTCAGTAGTTATTGAGTCTAATTTTAGAGAATTGTTCAGTGTTGATAGGTGGTTTACATTGTTGAATATCCTGCCAAATCCTGTGTAACTTAATGGTTGCGTTGTGCTCGTATTTGGTCTGTAATGGAAAAACACACAGCAATACCTGCTGGCTGCTTGCTATTGTTTGAAATGGACAAAATGTTTAATGGGTGAGAAGTCTTTGAAATGGACAAAATTCTAATTGGTGGAACGGAAAGTAGAAATGACATAAGTATTTGGGAGTGGTTGTTGACTGTTTCTCAAAAAAACTGTGAATGAAAGTGGGAGTTGGTATTTTACAAGTTCTTGTACTCACTTTTATTTTTTTTAAAGACATGCATATATTCGTGTGTAGAAAATAGTTAGATTATTAAAGCATTAAGAAACGGAACTGACAATTTCACAATTGAGCGTACAAGATCTTAATCACTAGGGTACGATTTGATTATGTTTATATACCAAGTCTTTTTTTTTTTATATATTTTTTTTAAACATTAAGCGGAAAGGGAGAGAGGGGGGCTGCGGTACTGTGGATGTGATTATGATTTGTGGAGTAGTGCCCAAACTCCAAAGTCTAGAGTATATATGAAAAATGGAGAGAAAGAAGGGGTCGTCATTGATGATGCACTTTGTCACTTCAATTATGCACTATCAGTAACATTCTGTTCGGTGGCGATGCACTGAGAAGTAAGAAGCCTAATCCAAAAACGTGGTTTTTGTCAATACTATATATAATTATGTAGTAGTAAATATAAAAAGAAGCAGGAACATTACTTTTACGTCGACAAATTTATTAGTCATGCTAATCCTTAATAATATAGAGTATGATTTGTGAAAAAAACTAACGCTGTGACCCCGTGCACATGAAGAGTGAATTAAGTACGCACTATTTCATTTCTTTTCTCGTCTCGAAATTAGTGTACTATCTGCATTATTTCAAACTGAACAATAATTTCGAAAAGAGAATATATTATAATTTCTTTTATCCAAAGTTGAAATTTTTTTTTTCTAGAGAGAGAGAGTTAGTATAATATATATATTTTTGGGACAGAAGATCTACCCTAAAAATTAGTCAAACTCTTAACGAAGGAGTTGTAGAGAAAAGGATGGAGCAGCTAAGGAGGTGGTTAACCAGACCTCCTCCTCTAAGATGCGTGCTAATGCTATGCTACTTTTGAAGAGTAATGGCGATCTTACAGAACGGGTCAACCCGATTATTTTACAAGTAGATGTCAGCGTACCTAACCGCGCTTTATCTTTACGTGTGTTCCGCTTTCTAAATTTCTAATCTCAAATGTATGACCTTGAAGAAGCTCCAAAGTCTCCAGGAATTAATTAATTTAATTGCTCTCTCTATTCTAAAATGATTGTTCGATTTAGAACAGGAATTTCACTCTTCCACAGTGTTATGGAGTGTATTACATAGTACTTAGTCATTGACGATTTTCAGGGTTTACGGATGAGACGATTATCTATCAATAAAAAAGAATCGTTCTTCCTCAAGACTAAACGTGTTTTGTTTATCAACAAATTGATACTATCTCTATTTTAAAAAAACAATCTATAGAATATTCATATTTTATACACAATTAGTTCACCTTGAATTTAAATTTATATTATATTGTCAGTATAAATTTTGAATGTTTAAAACAGAGGAAAAATTATTTAATTTATCGTGGTGAAAGTGTAGAGTGGTGGTGCTAAGTTCGTAGTGGCTTACCGAAAGGTATTCCTGTAGAGTATTTTCTGAGGAAAATACACATCTCCCCAGCCAGCCGGCAGACGCCACAATATCGGTTTTTCCAACCCTTAGGAGTTGGGAGAAAAGTCTCAGTATATTGGCTGTAGATGAAATTTCACCGACAACAAACAAGAAAAGGTTGTGATTTAGATCCGGGAGAATCTGTTTTGAATTTGTCCACCCAATCATTATGATGATTAATGATTCAACGCCAGGAGTTTTCATCTTTAATACTCCGTAGTGGTACAAAACAGCAGTAGATTATTAAAATGAAATAGAAAGGGGTATAATTTAATTTAAAATTTATCGCAGTAAGTAGTATAAATAAATTGCAGAAAAAAAAAGAGTACATTATTTAGTTTAACGAAATGAAATTATTTTTGTGAGATGGTTACTTATCAACTATTTGGCTTAGTTTCATATAATAGTGGTTAGACTATTTCCTTGGTGACACAAGCAACAAGCTAGGTGTGTTTGAGAAGAAACAAAGGAAATGTGACAGAAAAAGCAATAGTGGACGCCAGCCAAAATCCATATTCCATGGTGGCATACTTTAAAAAGCCTTATTAGCCAACATTCATGAATTTTGAGTTTCAACTCTCGCATTTGCTACTCGTTTTTCACCTACCGCCGTTGATTATTACAAAGGAAAGAAAAGTCCCAATCTCTGTGTATTTTTTTCTTTTTCTTTTTAGCTTGGAAAACATTTTGATCCTTTCATGATGTAAGTTAACCTCTCACCATCTAGATAATACTAATAATAATCTGTATGCAGTAATAATCTTTGACAACGACGCACAATAATTAACAAATAATATTATGGGTGAGAAAATATAGGTGGTCATCATCTACCCTCAACATTCATCATTATCATCACACAATCTCAATCACTTCTACAGCAAAACTTCCAGATGCGACGGTAAAAAAATGTTCCAGTTACAACAATGATTCTAGGAGCAATTTGATTTACAAGAGGATTTTTTTTTCTTAAGTACAATACCAGTCATCGAGATACCAACTATGAGCGGACAATGTGAAAAAAGAAAAGAAAAGATCTAGAAAAATATTATTGAACCAATAATAACAACATGATCTTCCTAATAAATTGCATAAGGGTAACTGAAACTATGAATAATAATTCAATTATGGCGGTAAAAGATGATTAGTAGTGTATAAATAATTAAGGTGGCGTGTGTCCAAATATAAGTGCGTTATGTTACTTTCCCTTTCCAAATCCAAAATTATTCCAACTTTGTTAATTTTTTACTCCATCTTTCTTTCTTCTTCTCCTTCTCCCTTTTTTTTTTTTTTTTTTGTGTCTCTCTCTCTCTCTCTTCAAGAACCTCTCTTCAGAAAAGGGGGAAGAACATAAACAAACCACAGGGAAAAAAAAAAAGATTATCAAAGTGAAGAGAAGAAAAAAAAAAAGAAAAGCAATGTGTCCTTTGAGAATCATCCTAATCTTCCTCTCTGCAACTCTCGCCGGATTCTTCGTCATCAGAAACCTCAAATCTCAACCCCTCGATCTTCTCGACGACGATAACGCCGCCGAAGTCAAGCCCAAGGATTCCTCCAATTCGCCTCCTCTGTCTTCCAAGGTCTTTTTTTGAGTTCCTTTCCTGCATTTTTACTCTTTCTTGAATACATGATTAATTTTGCGAAATTCATTTGATTTCGAACCTTTCTTTCTCTTTATCTTGAAAAACAGGTTTGTGGGGTCGTCGCCACAGGATTCTGGACGTTTGTGGACATGGCAAGCGGGAAGTATTTGTGGAGGAATTTGGTTGGTTCTGAGTCTGCTTCTTCAACTCCCCAAAAAACCCAATGATTGGGGTTCAGTAATCGGAGGCTTTTGAGGTTCTTTGTTTGGAAAAGGGGGGGATTCTAATGGGTGTGAATGTGTACAATTTAGCTGCTCTATTGAATGGGCTGATCACTGCTTGCATTGAGTTCTTGCATTAGTCCTGCCTAAAATCAGTGTTATTTGTGTAGTTACCCGTATATGTATGTTGTCAATTGTAGAAAAGCATCAATATACCACGATGGTAATGACTTCTGCTTGTAATATTACTCTTCGGCTTTGGTGATTGTTGTATATCATCAATACTTTTACCTCATATTATTGGGGGATCTTCTGAAGGTATAGAACTGAAAGTCCACATGGTTGAACTTTTGGAAACTTGCGTTTTCTATTTATTATTAGCAATGATTGACTTCTACAACTTAATGAATTGCTGTTGTCTTACCAGCAAAAGGCCTTTCTAACCCATTCTCCTTTAAATTGTCAATTGTTATTTTTGCTTTCCAACTTATTAGTTAGGAATTGTAGGTGCTATTGTATCTACTTGAAATTAGTATTAGGGTTGAAATAAGATTGTTGGTGGAGTAATTTCAAGTATTTGGTTGAAGTAATTTCACTTCATATTCTTAACATCTTGGAATGTTGTTCCTATCAGTTTGCTTCATATTCTTACTGGAAATTTGATAGGGGTTGGGATAAGTTGCAGACAGTGCTTCAAGTGGTGATGTTTACTGGTTGATCTCTGGTATATTTATTATCTGTGTATGGCTTTTCTCTTCTTTAAAAGTAATAAGTTTGCAATGTAGCTGATGACGTTTGTCATCAATAATGGCCTAATCATTGATCGTCGTTGGATTTGACAACAAACATTGTGTGGAGTTATAATTTTAGACTGCTGATTAGGTGTAGTGGTCTGAAGATAATTCCATGGATCTGTTAGTTGTTTCATATCTCTAAATTATGGGGACGTTTTAGTGGAATCAGATGTTGATCCGTGAGCTTTATAAGTATCCTCTGATTTCATTTCTTTGATAGGGATTAGGATTTAGGAGACATGCTGTAGCTAAATCAAACTTCTTTCAAGCATCTTTTGTTTTGGTCCATAATCTTGAGCACTGTATTGTTAGGAGTTAAAATTTCCATTTGGCTGGAATACAAATTCTCTGCAACTTTCTGGGAACTATGTATTATCATTCTCGTTGTTCTTGTTTTAATTGGTCTGAATACATTTGTATGTTGATTCAGGACTGTGTTGCGCTGCTTCAGTTGCAATTCTCAGCAAAACTTTTGCTGTTTGTCTGCAACTACAGGCTTGAGTATCAGTTTTGCAGTGCCACTTAAATCTGGCCTGTCTTTTGTGGAATGAACTGAAGGTTTTCCTCTTTGTAAAGCTATTCTTTTGGAGATGAGTAGTTAGGTTTTTTATTGGAAGCATCTTTGTGAAAGCCATTTACTTGCATATACGCTGAACAAGATCGCATTAAGTTGCTCGCATGTTTAGTGAATCAGTATGGATTAGTATTTCTAGGTCAGTATTTGGGAACCGAGGATGGCAGCCTGAATTTGCTTTAGTTTGGAAATTACATTCGCATATCCATCCGTTCCGAACAAATGTTACATCTTTTCCTATCTTTAGTGCAACAGATCTGATCTTCTGAATGTCTAATTCTAATGAGAAATGAGAGTAACTACAGAAGGTCATTTTCTTATCTACTTCAATTCCCTTTAGTTTGGCTCTAGTGCATGCTTATGTTTTACCGTCAATTGCATCTCCCGCTTAAGATGTACTCAACTGTAAAAATCATTGTTCTTTCACCAATTTCAACATTTAGCAATATGATGGCCTTGAAATTGCATAACCTTTCATCGTCAAATTTTTATCATCTCAATTCAAATCTCATTTGTGGCACTGAAAGTTGAAGCGACGACATCAAATCAAACAAAATTGTAGAAAGAAACTGAAAGCTTTATTGGCAATCATTACATTTTCATTCATCTCCAAACATCTCCAAAGCACATTACAATAAACCTTCTAGCTATTCTATGAGCGATTTCGACTCACATCTATTAACCTTTTCAAATACGACATTATTACAATAGAAAGGGTGGACTTTTATATTTAAGTTTTAGTTGTTAATCTCTGCAAGAACTTTTTTTTTTTTTTTTTCCCCCTGAAAAAATCTCAACGAGAACTGGACATTATTTGTATACTTTTATTTCGGAAAAATTAGCTAATCTACCCTAAGCTTTACATGCGTTGTCAATCCTATCCTATTCTTTTTCGATTAGTCAATATTACCCTAAGCTATCCAACCGTTAGCCGATTTTGTCCAATTTGCTCTTTTCCGTTTAAATTAACGGAATTCTATTTGTTTTAATTACAAAATTACTCTAATAATTTTAAAAATTATAAAAATAACCCCAAAAATTTATAAAAATAAAAAAACAGTCTCTTTTCAGTTTTTGTTTAATTTTTTTTGTTTTTTATTTCTTTTTAATATTTTCATAACTATAAAAATATAGTATATGATCTTTTAAAAAATACTATTTATTTTTAAACTCTAATGTACAAATTTACAATTTGATATTTGTAAGTCATGTTTAATTTACATAAATATATTATTTTTTTAATAATATGGTTTAACGGTAATGATATTATTTTTTTAATCTATTTTTTTCAATCTAAAGAATAAGATTATTTAACTAAAATTAATTTTGCACAAAAAAATACACATTTAGTATAGATTAAAAAAGAAGTTATTGGTATTTTTTAATCTATTACAATTTAATTCAACATAATTTAGATTGTATCATAAAATTTAAAAAATAATTAAAACTAAAATATAAATTTTTCTGTAAAAGGCCAAGTACGAAAAGAAAGTAAAAAAAAAAAAAACACCTATTTCATTTCTACATTGGCCCAACACAAGAATATAGTGTCATGACATTTACAAAACTGGTACAAAATATTTATAATAAAACATTTATATTTATTATTGCGAAGGTTTAACATTTTGCGATAATTTTTTGAGATATTAATATATTTAACTTTAGCAGAAAGTCTTTTCTTTAAAAAAAATATAATATAAAGAAAATATATTCCAGTACTGGACTCCACCTTTTTTTTTAAAAAAAAAAAATTAGATTGCCCAGTGAGATCGAGACATCGAACACAGTAATTTTATCTCACATCCTAAATCACCTGACCATCTAACCCTCTCGCCTTTAGTGGATCCCGTTTAAATATGGATAAAATCACTCTCCCGGTTAGAAATCCTTTGGTGAGACTTAATCTTATATCTACTCTCATGAAACAGAAAATTTGGCCGATTATTTTTTAACCTATGCTAAATTTTTTAATTTTTTGTAAGAAAATTAATTTTAGTAAAAAAAAAAAATCTTATTCTTTAAATTGAAAAAAATAGATTAGAAAACTAATATCATTATTTTCTAGCCATAGTATTAAAAAATTAATATGTTTATGTAAATTAACCATGAATTATAAATATGTATATCTACAAATTTGTGCAGTATTGTTTAAAGATAAATTTTTATTCTAAAAAATCATATAGTATATTTTTATAGTTATGAAAAATAGTAAAAATAAATAAAAAACAGAAAAAAATTAAATAAAAAGTAAAAAGTGACTATTTTATTATTTTTACAAATTTTTAGGGTTATTTTTATAATTTTTAAAACTATCAAGATATTTTTGTAATTAAAACTAACAGAAAATCCGTTAATTTAAACAAAAATTGACAAATTGGACAAAATCGGCTAATGATTGAATAACTTAGGATAATATTGACTAATCGAAAAAGAATATGATAGAATTGACAACGCAGGTAAAGGTTAGGATAGATTTGCCCATTTTTCCCTTTTATTTCTTGAAAACTTCACCGAAAAAGTATGTTTATGGAATTTTTAATTGGTCTTGGTAATTGAATTTGTATCACGGCCCATTTCATGGGCTCTTGGCCCATAACTGTCACCCGCCTCCAAACCCAATCGTGAAGATTCCCTAGAGGAGCAACCAGAATTTCAGATCCCAATCATAACATCACAACGGTCGAATTACTCTGGATCGAAGTAAATTCTCAATAGAAAATTCATTTCATCAATTCACACACACACACACACACAAAGTGCAGCGATGGGAAGGAGGAAAAAGGGACAAGAAGAAACAACAGCAACCCTAAAGCCCAGAAACACAGAGGAGGAGGACGATGAATCGTCACCAGCCAATAGTATGGAGGAAGAAGAAGATGGAGGGGGAAACGGAAAGTTTTTCGCCTGCTACCTCCTCACTTCGCTCTCCCCAAGATTCAAAGGTCACACCTATATTGGGTAATCTCTTAATCTCTATACCTATTTCTCAATCAGCTACAGCACAATCTTTTTGTATCTTTGGTTTTAAAGAAATGGGGAAATTACTGGAAAGAAACTTGATGAATCAAGTTACTGATTAAAAAGTGGAGTTAGGAATTCGATGTCTTGGAATCTGATACATAGAAGGGGTGATGGATATCATGAATTTTCCAATACTTGTAGGTTCACGGTGAATCCTAAGCGGAGGATAAGGCAGCACAATGGGGAATTAAGGAGTGGAGCCTGGAGGACCAAGAGGAGGCGTCCTTGGGAAATGGTCTTGTGCATCTATGGCTTCCCCACCAATGTTGCTGCTCTCCAGGTACAGATTCATTTCGAACTATTAGTGGACAAGTCAATCACTTCTGCTCAGTTGGTTGATTATTATTCTTTTCAGTTTAAGATAAAGATGGATCATTTGTTGTTTGTAGTTTCCTATCAGGTTGCTAGTTAGATCCTGCTAGTGTTTTCATTGCAAAAGTTTGTTTGTTGAGGCTTATTACTGTTGTCTAGTTCATTTGAAGTTTGAAATTGATGTGATTGGTTTGCATAGCAGGCTTTTTTGGTTTTAGGTATGTGTGGATAAGAAAAGAAAAGTTTTAATTTGTTAATGGGATCATTTTGATTTGCAGTTTGAGTGGGCTTGGCAGCACCCCGTGGAATCTTTGGCTGTAAGACAAGCTGCCGCAACCTTTAAATCCCTTTCTGGGCTTGCAAATAAGATCAAATTGGCATACACCATGCTCACTCTTCCATCTTGGAATAGGTAAAGATGTGAGTTTTATTGTGTTTGTGTTCAAATTTTGTCCAGTGAGTGACTCGCTACAACTAACTTAAATTTCTGTGTTGTCAGCCTGAATCTCACAGTAAACTACTTCTCAACAAAATACATGGCGCATGCAGCCAGTTGCCCTAGGCTGCCTGGTCAGATGAGAGTCCGAGTTTGTTCCATGGATGAGCTTCCATGCTATACAGGGATCAGCTTTTGTGACGATGAGAATGACGATATTTATTGTGAAGATGGTGGATGTGAGGAAAGTGGTGGATCCCAAGAATCTATAGAAGGTGAATTTGTGGAGGCACAAGTACCAAATGATGTTACCGTTGTTCTAGGTGCTCTTGAATCTGACCAGCATGATGGGGATAAAAAGAAAGCAGGGTCCAAGAAACGAACTGCCCAGAAAAGGACAAAGAATACACGACTGGGCAAAAAACTGTCTCAGGGTTCATCTGAACATGACAAAAAATCAGATCAGGAACAGGCCTTTTCGTTTGTCAGCCGCAATGAGATAACAGCAGATGCTCAGGATTCTGAAATATTGAGCTTGTCTGATGAGTTACTGACACAGCCTAAGAAGGGGGGAGTTCGAGGAGAGGAAATCCATAAGCAGTCATTTCAACTCAATGGCTACTCATTCAAAGCACTATCTTCCTCTGCTTCCAGCCACAACAAGATGATAGAATTTGCTGAAGATCCAGAAATTTTCAGGTCGCATGATGACTTAATAAGATATCGAGAGAATGAAGTTGAAAAGGAGCAGTGTCAACCTTCTTTGTTTGTTTCCTGTGGCAGTAAAATAGCGAGTATTGCTGAACAAAAAGAAAGAATATTCCAGTTGCTAGATGAGTGTATAGATGAACATGACCTAGCAGAAGATGAACAAACTTCAGAAAGCACATTTCATCACAAAGTTCAATGCGCCAGCATGTCCTCAGAAGTTGAGGTAATAGATGTATTTACGCCTTCACCTGGCTACAATGCTACGAAAGGAAGCAAGAGGCGAAGACGCTCCGAAACTGAAATTATCGATTTAACCATATCACCGTTGGTGGTTTAAATGTACTGTATTTGCGTGTTTGTCAAAATGAGTATACTCTACTGTATTCTGAAATCCAAAGTAATGCGTTGAAGCTTTGATCACAGTGTCTTGTTCCCTAGCTTCTGGCTTCTCCAGCTGTGATTTTATGATTAAGCTTTGAAAAGATACCTTCGGAGATTTACTGTGGTACTAGACTGAAAGCAAACAACTGACTGAGAAATGCTGCATCTCGATATCTTGATTTTTTTTTTTGCAGACTCACTTTGTTCCAGAATAATAGTTATGGGCTCATAGTATTTTAAGTTTAACCTGCATCCTTTCTGCAATTTAAAAGAGTTATATTACAATCTGTTGGCAAAAGAACACTTTCTCTTTTTCGGTTTTCACCTTCTTAAGACTCAAAAAGGGTGGTTGTAAATGGATAAGGGAGGGACCTTGTGGCCATCCTTGTTCGTGCATATAATATCTCACACACTGATAAAAATCAGATTCTAAAGGTAACAAAAGCTATCAGCTACCCATCCCAACATCCTCCACCCCATCACCGCCGTTTCCCGACGACTCTCAGCTGCAACATCGACAAAGAAGAAGAAAAATGTTCGAACACATCACTGCAAATGAAGTAGCAGGATATTGCGTTGGTGCTCTGCTTCTTTCGGCCACGCTTTCCGCCCCGAAGATTGACTTTTTCATTGCTGCTTCCCAGCGCAGGTATTAGACATTTTCTTCTCGTCTTCCTCACTCTTTCTGTTTGTTCATCTTCCTCCAACTATATTTTCTGACCTGTACTGATGTTGGTTTTCTGTGGATTTGTGGTTGGGACGATCAGTTCAGCAGGTATGTGCAAGAGATGTGGTGATCTGAAGTTGATAGCATGCTCAAATTGCAAAGGGACTGGTTCCATCAACAAAGGAATTTCATTCGAACTCAATCCATCCAAAAGATCCTTCATTTCCTGCACCAAATGTCAAGCTAGAGGACATTTTTGTTGCCCAGATTGTTCTTCAGATATGATTCGTGTATAGGGATTGTCCATCTTGCTCTGTGTCTTGCAGTATCGTATGATGTAGTATTCAGTCAGCAAAATCTTGAGAATGCAGCTTAACACGTTCTTGGAAATCAGAGTAAAACTATGCAATATGTACCTCCGTTTTTTCTATATTTCATCTCTTACAATCCTGCTTCCAATTTTTCCAACTAGAGTCTAGAAGAGTGTATAAAATGGCAGCTCCATAAAATGTGAGCTGACAGATTATTTATATGAACCGAAACGTTGACTGAGAACATGCATATACAGCTACATCTACACTCCGTAACCTGTGCTTCGTGCATCTTGTAGTTTTTTTACTTATTACAATGGGAAGAGAAACACTTGATCGATGAACTGAGCACATATCAATCTCATGCTCCTTCATCCACGGCGCTACAACAATCATGACGCCTTTTTCCCAGTAGACAGCTAACACAGCTAACACAGCTAACTCCCAGGGTCAAGAAAATAAAACACAAACTTGATTTCAGTGCTGATGGACAACTGTAAGCTAACTTAAATGACCTCGAGCTACTTAATGATTAGATCCTGATATTTGCCAGCAAGGAAACACAGGAAACATCAAATTTTACTGCAAAGAAGATATGATCCGTTTTAATCATACTCTATCAGGTAAACTGTCTATATTAACAGCATGAATGAGGCAGGAAATGCTTCCATCCTTCCATGGTAACACTGAATAAACATATCACACAGCCGCAAGATTGCCTGAAATGACAAAAAAGTTCAGAAACCAACCACAGTAGATAGATCGGTTCGGACTTAGGAAAGCAATCTCTCATTCCAGCATGCCTTCTCTAATAACAACTACTGGTAATAGATAAGATACAGTTTTTCTTGTAGTCATGTATTTTGATTCACCGAGATGTAGAAGATGGTTGCAATCAGCACAACACGTCACTGAAAATTTCTAGATAGTGACAGAAGTAGAAAGGACAAAATTTGCGACAACTATCGGCACAAAAGAATTGTGCAAGGTATTTTAACAGAGATGAGAGACTACTATAGAAAAAAGGCCACTCTGAACATGTAAAGATACATGACAATAAGGATACTGTACAAAATCAAGGTAACTTATCCTGCAATATTAGCTGCTGTAGAAGCAGGTTCTGTTTTTGGTCACCTGAAGCTTGAGGTTCCGGTTGCTGCTGTTCAGTTTGCGTGTCCTGCTGTTGCGAATCCAGATGTTCATTCTCTCCTTGCCAAACCCAAACAATATCTTGAAGACCAGGTCTTAGACCATCGTCTAGTATCTTTTGATATTCCAACGTATCTCCATTTGATTTCTTTATCTCAACCATATGAAATGCAGGAGTGACCTCAAAGATCTCTGCATCAATTGACAATATTCCCTTTCTGCCTTCTTTTGTTCCTTCGAATTTAAATAACCCTCCATCCCTTTTAGTTGCTTTTAGCTTCAAATGTTTAGCAACTTCTTCCAGCTTTGAGATTATAACTTTAGCTGGTTTCCAAGAAGTGAATCTAGCTTCTTTCTTGCGACAAGGTTCTTCAAATAGTCTGGATAGGTCAAATCCAGCAGAAAGGGAGATGATGTCAAATGCATTAAAATTGGAAAGTGCCATATGGTTTAGCTGGTCGCTGGCGGCCGCAGAGTTATCCTCACTTTGACGGGAACCAGCATCTGTACTTGAGGAAGCTAAATCTTTGTTTTCCAAAGAAGCCTTCGTAGTCTTCGAAGTCATACCCCTCCTAAACCATGGATGCTCCCGGATTTTCACAATCGAGATTCTAGTATTTGGATTTGGATCCAACATTCTTACAAGTAGTCTACGAACTTCTGGAGGAAACCAGTGTGGGCATTTAAATTCTGCTTTTCCAATCTTCCTATACATCTCCATCAAATTTGAGTCATGAAAAGGAAGATATCCCGCCAGTAAAACATATAGAACCACTCCGCAAGACCAAATATCAGCTTTAGCCCCATCATATCCTTTCCTATTAATTACCTCAGGAGCAACGTATGCAGGAGTGCCACATGTCGTGTGAAGAAGCCCATCTTGGCGCTTTGATTCAGCAAGTGCACTTAATCCAAAGTCAGATATTTTTAGATTCTCATTCTCATCTAAAAGTAAATTTTCAGGTTTCAAATCCCGGTGATAAACACCCCTACTATGACAAAAATCAACAGCATTAATTAACTGTAGAAAATATTTCCGTGCAACATCTTCCTTCAGCCTCCCTTTCGCTACCTTAAAGAACAGTTCACCACCTTTAGCATATTCCAGTGCAAAATAAATCTTGGTCTTCGTGGCCATGACTTCATAAAGCTGCACAATATTAGGGTGTCTAACCAGCCTCATAACAGATATTTCTCGTTTGATCTGATCAATAAGCCCAACCCGCAGAATCTTATCCTTATCTATCATTTTGATTGCTACACTCTGCCCAGTAATAATACTCCTACCATAGTACACCTTAGCAAAAGTGCCTTGTCCGAGTAATCTACCTACTTCATATCTTTCCATTAGTACACTTACTTTGTTATCCATTTCTAAACTACAAAACACTCAAAATGATATCTACACATTCTTCTTGTCGTCCAGATGTGGAACATAACACCTACACTGGAATCTTTCATAATCAATACAGGTCAACCATCTTGGCAGCAGTTAGACATTACCACCACAACGTGATTGTCAGAACTTGGCTCAAATTTCTTTTCAGTACTGTTAGGGTAAAAAATGTGACTTAAACAACCAGTCTCGTGAATGATGGAGGAATTAAAATCTGTCAAGGCTGGAGGATGTATTATGCACAAGCACATCTTTCTACATTCCCAAGCACCAGTGCTGCACAGTTTGAACGGGTAATGCTGAATGCATGACTAGATGAGCTTATTAACGAACTTAGTGGAACTTGAAAGAGTTTGAAAATGCAGCACTAGATAAGATCACTCAAAAAATGAGTTCCGGCCTGTGTAATAGTAAGAAAAGCGTAAGTGCATTGACTAAATGCAGATGAAAACAGCAAGGTAACTGGAAACAGCTAGTAGAAGTGGATTCCACTGATTAGCCAAAAGAAGCAACTACCATTCATGACATCCTTATGGAATCACCAATACTGGTCACATCATTAATAATGATGAAAAGACGAGCAACATCTCAATAACAAATATGGATATAGAAATATTATAACCAACTTCTAATTTAAAGTTTAGTAGGATACAAAATGATGCAAAGACATGATTTTGGACAGAGAAACACTGTGACGGAGAAAACTGTTGCAGACAAAGTTCCGGGAAAAAAAAACACTTAGTTCTGATTATAGTATTATACCATTATCTTGTCAAGTTCCAACAGACTACTATGGAGAATGGCTCGTACAAAATGATTCATTGTAGCAGAAGCCAGAAAGCCAGAGAATCAAACAAATACGCAGCAGACAAGCTAAAATACAAATCAAAAGTCACTTATTGCAGAAACAGGGAAGAAAACTAAACAAAAATTCTTAAGAATTTACGCACAAATTTGGCAATAGGACCAACAAAACCATGATCAAAGAGCAAAAGAATAGCCTTTCCAATTTTCCCTGTCCATAAAAAGATAATCTTGCATCCCAAAGGCCAAAAAACACAAAAAAAAAAAGCAGCCAAAGAATAAAGAATCCAGCTCGATAGATACCCACTTCAGAAAAATATGGCATATCAACCCAACTGAAACAGAAAACTAATTAAATCGCATATTATATAGACAACTAAGCTAAAGCCCACAACAGCCAAAAAGAAACACCCAATGATCAAAAGCAAGTTACCTTTTTTCAATAACAATCCTTGGAGAATCCGAGCCACAAAGAAAAACCCAGATAGAAAAGAACATTAAAAAGGGAAAAATGCAAAACAGTGACCGGATTGAAGAATTGAATGATTCTTCCTCTGGCCCCTGTGAAGAAAGAATGATCGTTTTCTTTTCCCTATTCTAACCAGCAAATCCAAAGGGAGGAAGAGGAAACGTACATGGGGACAGGCCAAAAAAAGGTCCTAAGAGGAGGAAATTTCTGCTGTGGGATGGTCTAGGGTAATTGAATGCCACGTGTGGTATCCGCAGCATAAGATCCTCGGATTCGGGAAAAACGGAAGGATTCACTTTTTTGCTGGGTTACGAAAGTACGAATCTTTGAGCACACTTGAGATCCAGAGCCTCCTTTTTTTCCTTTTTCTTTTTGGAGAAAATAATTATTTAATTTTAATTTACAGGTCACACCCCTGTCAGAGATCCTTTTCTGACTTTTCCTTTGATTTTCTTTTTTTCTTAAAAAAATTTATTTTTACTGCCACTAAATATCAAATATTTTACTCCGTTTTCAGCTTCAATTAATTCGAAATGAAGTTGCTAAAGATTGAGAATGAATCTCTTTAACTAATGTGAAAATGTATTCAGTGAGATACCCTTCCTCCTAAATGAAATATGATCATATCAATAAGATTTTCAAGGTTCAAAATAAGTTTTACCGAATGAGTGTTAGATCACAATTTCAGAATGACACAGAAATACAGAATGTATCTCGTTCATTCATTTATAAACCACCTTATAACTAGATATAGATATTAATCTAAGACTACATAGAATGCATTTTCTCCTTTAATATGTCTTGAGATAATGTTCCAATTTTTTTTTATCTATAATATTGAACGCTAAAGATGTGAATTCCCTAATATAAAAAAAAAGTGAAAAACAAAAGCGAATTGAACTTTCAAAATTATGGGACTAGAATGAATTAGTTTTAAACTTCGGGCCCCGCCGTCGCACGAGAATAAATTTCCAAGTTTAGCGCCAAAACCCATGGAAATGCAAACAAACAATTTTACCGCATGATTCCATGAACCATCAGTTAAAGTTTGATGAATTCAATCCCTAAAAACTTCTCGTCCCTCACAGATTATCTGAGCCACAAGTTATTTAGCGGAAGGAATCCCCTAGCTATTCATCAATTGAAGCAAATTCATGCCCAAATCCTTAAAAATGGATTACTCAACTCGGCAGATCTCCTTACCGATTTTCTGCTCTCCTGTTACCATAACCAACACCCGGATTATGCTAAACAGTTGCTACCCACTTTACCGAGACCCAATCCATTTTTATGGAATTCAATGATCTGGGTTTCATTAGAATCCAAAAGTATTGGAAATTTCCTTGATTTTTATCATGGGCTGCGGTCTTTTAAGTTAGTTCCTGATACGCGTACGTTCTCTTTTATTATTCGTTCTTGCACTGGTTTTGGAGCCGTCCAGTTGGGGAAAGCTCTTCATTGTCATATGTTCATGTTGGGGTTCGAGGAAGACGCGATTTTGCAAACTGGGTTGCTAGATTTTTACGCGAAGGCTGGGGATGTGAATTCCGCAGAGCATGTATTTGAAGAAATGCCTGACAGAGATATTGTGGCTGGCAATGCCATGATAGCGGCTCATATTAAGAATGGGCGCGTTCTTGATGCTAAGGAACTGTTTGATAGAATGTCGGAGAAGAACGTTTGTTCTTGGAACTCTATGATCACTTGCTATTGTAAGGCAGGGGATATTTCATCTGCTCAGTTACTCTTCGATCAAAGCCCTATCAAAGATGTGATTTCGTGGAATACAATGATTGATGGTTACTGTAAAGCTGGACAATTGGGAAAGGCGGAAGAGTTGTTTTCTAGGGTAGGGGCTGATAAGAATGCAGTTACATGGAATACAATGATCACAGGATACGTTCACTGTCTAGAATATAGAAAAGCCATTGATTTGTTTCCAGAGATGCAGGCTGAAAAAGTGATGCCCACAGATGTAACAATGATTAGTTTGTTAGCCGCTTGTGCTCATCTGGGTGCTTTAGAAATGGGTGATTGGATTCATGGGTTTATCAGGAGGAAAAGATTGAGAGTGGATGTTGTTCTAGGTAATGCTTTGATAGATATGTACTGGAAGTGTGGTTGTATAGAAGCTGCCCTGGATGTCTTTCATCGTCTTGAAGTTAAAAATGTTTTCTGCTGGAATTCTATTATTATTGGCCTAGGAATGAATGGGTTAGGGAGGGAAGCCATAGATATGTTTGTTGCCATGGAATTAAATGGGTTAAAACCAGATGGCATTACCTTTATTGGACTTATATGTGCCTGTAGCCATGCTGGGTTGGTTCCACAAGGCCGGCATTACTTCTCACGTATGCATAGCTTTTATGGTGTTGAACCTACAATTGAACATTATGGCTGTATGGTTGATCTTTTAGGTCGGGCCGGATTCCTCCAAGAAGCACTAGTACTAGTGAAGACCATGCCAATGAAGTCTAATGCTGTGATATGGGGAAGTCTTCTCCGAGCATGTCAAATGCATAAAGATACCGAAATGAGTGAGAAGGTAACCCATAATCTCTTAGAATTGGACCCGCTTGATGGAGGAAACTATGTGTTTTTGTCAAATATCTATGCATCAGAAAAGCGCTGGAATGATGTAAATGTATGCCGGAAGCTGATGATGGATAGAGGAGTGCGGAAAAAACCTGGATATAGCTCAGTGGAGGTGGACAATGTAGTACACAAGTTTTTATCAGGGGACATATCGCATCCTCAGTCCCATGATATTCACGCATTCCTGGAAGATGCTGGACGGAAATTGCAAGCTCATGGATACGAGCCAGACACAACTCCAGTCCTCCATGACATTGAGGATGAAGAGAAAGAGACTGCGGTGAAGTACCACAGTGAGAGATTAGCTGTTGCTTTTGCACTTATGAATACGGCACCAGGAAAGACAATCCGTGTTGTGAAGAATCTCAGAACATGTAATGATTGCCACTTAGCCTTTAAGATCACTTCCAAGGTATTTCAGAGAGAGATCATAGTACGGGACCGAAATCGTTTCCACCATTTCAAAGATGGAGTTTGCTCTTGCAAGGATTACTGGTGATCAGATGATTTTTTCCAACTTGAACACCATTCTTTCATGGAAGACACCCATAACAAAAGGATTTTGTCGGTTAGTTACATTTGACATCTTCAAGCTGTCAGGATACCGTGAATTTTTTTTCCTTTTCAGGAAGTGTTCAAGTTAATGTCAAAATAGCTATCTTTCTGTCATCATTCAGGGCCAAGTAAGTGTCCACCATACTGTGCTACTTTTTTTATCCACCCTCTTGCTCATGTGCTTCTTATGTGAGTTAAGTATCTGTTAGATTCTGTTACCAATAGCAAATGGAAGTGATTTGTTATGCGTTCCCTTGCTTAGAGAACTCATGATCTCTATTCATGAGATGTGACAAAATTTTACACTAAACGCTAGCCAAATAGAACCCTGATCAGCAATGGCCAATTGCAGTTTAAAACAGGAAACTCTTGACTGGTTGGGATCGGCAACTACAAGTCTACAAGCCCGGAAAGATTCATGTGGTGGCGGGCTGAGTTTGCTTTCAAAAACTTTGACTAAGAAGAACTTTGAAATCAGTGGCGGGCTTTTCATAATAAAATAATTCATTCACTAATGGTTACCTTGATCAAAATTATAGGCTGAATAGGCACAGCATTAATTGAGAGCTAAGTCACGGGGTTTTGTAGCATGAGGTAAGCCGTAGTAATTTGAGTCAAACCCAAACCATTAATTTCCACGAAGTTTAAGGAAGAGTTACATTAATCTAGAGAAGTCAGACAGAACTCAGAAATCAGAATTTAACTCCGCCATCAACACGTGCCATTCCCGTCTGAGATGGCGCCATCACTCAGCACCATTAAGCACTTGTTCAGTGGCAAAATTTGCAGGTTTTCACATGCGCCCCTAACGCCCCTACCGCCATTCCAAATTTCCAATTTGATTTTTGAACCATTATTTATAAACGCACATCATGGCGAAAATATGCACCTATGATGAGGAGGGGTCATGGACTCATGGGAGAAAAAGGAATCACAAGGCAAATAGTGGACTATAAAAATGTCAAAAAAAAATCTGTCTTGGGAATCTAACAGTATATAAAACACAAATGCCTATCTGGGCTCAACTCAGTGTATCTGACTGAAGTAGTTCTTATTAGTATTTAGTTACTCCATATACTCTGTTCTTCTCCAAAGCTTATTTTCTTCATTTCATTTTGACAAAAGGATGAACAAGAATATCGTCTCCGATGTGGCCATAAAAGCCGTCAAAGTCCGGTCTCAGCCGCCTCCGGAGAAAAGATCATCTTCTATTTCCAGGCGTTTGTCAAGGCAAGAATCCACAAGGAGCAACTCCGGGAGTGAAATCTTCTACGGGGATTCCCCTGTTTCTATCCCATTCAGGTGGGAATCTACTCCGGGGACCCCTAAAGTTGACTTGGGCGAAAGGAGGCCAATGCCGCCTCTTACTCCGCCGCCGTCGTACCTTTCTAGTCCGGCCAGGCTGTCGGTGAAGAAGCACCATTCAGAGGCAGGGGATATTTACACCAGATTTAGTCATAGCAGCAGCAATAATAATAACAGTACTGGGATCTTCCATCATGTTCTGCCTAAGCTGAATTTGAAGAAGAAAAGCAATTCAAATTCATCTTCCTCCTTGTCTTACTCCTCCTCCTCGTCTTCCTCGTCGGTGTCTTCCTCGCCGTGGTCTTCTGCCCGGTCAACCCCTTCAACTCCGGAACCTGCCGGCGGTCCACGCCGGAAGTTGGCGTATCATTTGAGAAGGAAAGAAGAAGACGAGGAAGAAGAAGAAGAAGAAGAAGGTGATTGTGAAGAATCCCATATGGGAAATCTGTGCTTTGGAATCCCTGGACGTAATCATTCCTCCAAACGCGGCTGCTCTGCTAATTTCATCAAGTTATTACTTAAACAACATGCATGAAAACAGAATTCATGGGAGAATTCAACGGAAATGTTGACCTTGTAAAGCAGCACTATCTTTTTTTTTGAGTTGTTTAGAATTACTGCTAATGTTTTTGTTTCAATTAATCAAGTTTTGCGTTGGGAAAAAGTTGCTAAATTTAGTCAATTGAGTTTTCTATCAAGATTTAGGATCAGAGACTATCTTGGTTTCAACATGTAGCTTGGCTGCTCTGTAATGCATTAATCTATTTTAACTTTTCTCTGGGGAACATTTTCAAGCTCAAATGCCTGCTTGAAGTATCATTTTTTTTTCCGATCCTGTTTAACCCAAATAATGATGCTGTGTATGATTATTCTACATTTATTTGCAGTCTTTTAAAAAAGAACCTCCAATTTGAACTTCCAACCATAAAATCACAGACTGTAGATTGATTGTGTCAAGAACACAAAGCTTTCACCATTTGACACCCAGAATGTATGAATCATCCACTTTCTTTTCCCTAAAAGAAAGAAAAAAGCAAAGGAAAGAGAATCATCAAGTAGACAACTTTCTGGAACAGCATTTCCTGATGTCCGTGGATCATCAATCATGTTGATATTCCACTTTCCATGAAGCATCCAGCTGAATCCCAATTTGCGCACTCAGTAGTGGACCATCTGGCCATCTGGGCTGATGATAAATTATATGTGTGGTTACAGAAAGAGAGCATGTGAATTTTTCAATTTTGTAGGCAGAAAAAGGAACTATAACAGGAAACAGAGTCAGGCTGGAAGCTTCTGATTCGGAAATTAACAAACTTTGGACTAATCTAATTAAATGCTTGTTAATCTGTTAATTTTTTTTATCCTTGTATACTCTGCTGTTTGTTCTTCTCAATCCTCTGCTGTCTGCTTTGAGGGAAATCCTTAAAATCTCACTCTTCATCACGTGACCCACATGGACTTGGATCCACGATCGGTTTTGAGGACTCTCTGCCATCTTCAAAGATTCTTCTGATTGTAATGATAAAAATATGTGTATTTTAATTATCTTTAAATGACTTTGTCAACTCACTTCGTTTAGCTGGTGATGACACTCTCAAAGGAGAACCATTGTTATTGTTTTTCTTTCCCTATACTGAAGTCCGATCAATTTATAGCTTTGAGCATTCTTCTTCGGTTGTGTAACTCCCGGTAAAGAACTATTTATCCGATTCAACGCACTATAGATGGGTGAGATCATTTCCTAATAATTTTTTCTTGTCATTTTTTCTTTGTACTAATTATTACTCATATAAAATACGCTCTGTTTCAAAATTAATTGTTTAGTTTGGATTTACATTTTAAAATTCGAACTGAAAAATCATTTTTGGATGAAGAGAGTATGAAAATAACTTTTAAAATTACTTAATACTGAATAACACAATTTTTTTTCTTTTTTATTGGGAATAAAAGTTGTTTCATTCCATTTTGAAAAAAAAAAAATCAATCTCCTTAGAGGAACCATATTTCCTAATGGATAAAAATCAGCAATACAAAAACATAATATACATGGTGGGAAACTAGACAAAAAACCACAAGTTATATTTTCTTGTCTTTCTTATTTTTGTTGTTGTCCATTTAATAATTTTGATAATTGATACTTTCTCGGTAAGAAAATAGTCTACATTAAATTTTTGATTTTATAATAATTTTAATACGAATTTCAAAATTCCTTGTGAATTATTATTATTTTTTTTTTAAAAAAATAGTATTACCCTTTTAAACACGACTAGCACTAGGCCAGTCACGACTCACGAGCTCTATCTGGACTGAATATGTATCTCGTTTGTAATTGGGCTTGACAAGAAAGATGTGGACAAAATTGGGTTTCTCTAACAACTCCATTGCCCCAACAAAAATTTGGTTCAGATTATTGGAATCCCTTTCAATTTTCAACCGTAAATTTAAACTACAACTGTATTAAGCATTACTACGTAATATTGTCACATTGAATGCTCAAATCATTTGACACCTTATTTTATTGAAGGAATGAAGGGCTTACAATTTAGCAAGATAAGTTTTTTTCTTGGCAGATATATGATTTTTTTTCCTTAAGAAATATGAAATGGCATAATGCATGTGAGGCGGGGTAAAATTTGGCTAATTAATATTTTTAATTTGGTCAAATAAGCAAAGGTATAATTTATCAAGAAAAAGTATTTCAATAAACTAGGGAGCTTTTATTTTAGGTAGCCTAAGACTGCGGGTCAAACTATGGGGGGCATTTGCCTTGCATTTAAAGCAAGCCTTGTACATATTCGTGATGCCTAATTGCCTGTGGATCTTCATCGTCGCTAGCATTTGGTAAACTTTTTATATATATATTTTTTTACTCATTTTGATGCTCCCAATGTTCGACTCCCTTCCATTTCTAATATATTTTCATTTTTCAGTTTAATATACTATAAGAATTCTGTTTGAATTACATATATAAAAAAACTTTTTGAATAAGATATATAGCCATCTTAATATCTTATTAGATTTTTAACCGCTAACTACGTCTATTTATGTTTGTAAGAAGTTACCCTAAAAAAAGTTCACAAGAATTTTGAATAAAAAAGTATTGGCATAAAAAGATGTACAATGTACTGTAATAATAACAATTTTCATAAGTGAACTGGGATATGAAAACAGAAAAGAACTTACAGATTAAACATACTGTATCTTAAGTTAAGTCATTATCTTACAAATATAGTAACTAACAAGACGTGGTTAATAGGCACATATTTTGACAAATCAAGTTGTCACCTTTCACCTTATACAGAGTTGGCATGTTGAGTCCTCAAGTGAAATTTTAATTTGAGGCTCTCCAGTAATCGGGTTTAGATAAATAAAATTTTCATTAAAACACTTTAAAATTTCGATACAAATAATTTTATAAGATATCTGAAAAACAACATACTCCGCATATCAAAATGTTTGTGTTGGTATAGCTTTTGTTATTATCTTTTCAACAATTATTATAAAATAATTCTAAAAAATAATTATATTAAAAAAATCCTAAAAAATGATTTACAACTAATAAAGCATCCATTTTAGAATGAATAATTATTTTGTTTGTTGTACAAAATAACTGTCTAATTTATTATAATATTTTGTACAATAAATTAATTAAACCACTTTAATTTCAATATACGAGCAATTATTTTTGTGGACAAAATGTAGCTCATACAATGTCTTTTATTGGTTTCCCTCACTTTCTACACCAACTCTATGATGCCAACTTGATGTATGTATACTTTCATTTCTACGTTTTGCCAACTTGTTTTAACCCAACCACATTTTGATGTTTACCGCGATATATCCATCCAGTCTATTTTTTTGGTTTGATTTTGTAAATATGCGCACGTTTGGTTCACATTTTGTTCTAATTTCTATTTCTTTTTTTTTTAATAATTCCTTCACTATAAAACAGAAGCAAGTTAGTTAGACTAGATATAAGGCTCACCATTTTGGTCAATACGATGAAATAAACATCACTTGATGAACTAGCTAGTGATACTTCATCGTATACTATTCATCTTTAAATGAAATGCCACCAATTTGAAATCATTAAGACACGAAATACGAGTGAATTCCATTTATTATTTTACTTGTCAAGGACCAAAGGAGAGATTTCAAAGGTTTTGATTTCTGCTGTCTGCTAAAAAGGGAATTAATTGGTCGAGCTTAGTGATATCATCAACACCATTAATTCCTACCTCATACATACCCAGGTGGGTTCAATGACATTGACTTCAACAAAGAACAAAACAAAACCAAAAGATTTTGTCAAGAATGAAGAATCTCCTTAACAGTTTCATTTCATGGCTTTAGTCATATGCGTACTTTACCAAAACTTCCCTCGTTTTCTTCAATTACAACACCACCATCGATCATCTTCTTCCTTTTGCTTCTAACTTTCAAACTTTATTTACCATAAAATAATAATCCAAACCTTTGAAACTGAAGTTTCAAATGAAGCTAGGAATTTAGAGATGGACCGCGGTATTATTTTATACATTTATCTAAAAATCCCCAATTTTGTTAGTTACCGATACTCAAGTTTCCTCATGTCCTCCAAAAACACGTATGGTTGAGAAACCAAAAAGACGTAATATACATTTGCCATGAACTGTGATTTTATTTTCGATTTTTATTTTTATTTCTTATAATATACTACCCTATTAACATTTTTTAACACACAAAAAAGGGTCGTCTAAGACATGGTGAGGGTTTAATGAGTGTCAATTTGGCCAAATAACGTCAAAAAGTCAAAATCTACATCAAGTCACACGTGGGGGAAACCAATCTAGGTAGCTAGCGAGCTTTGACGAAGTTAGGGACTTTGGGTGTTTTATTTTATTTTAATTTTTTGTTACCTTTTTTTTTTTATAAAAATTTTCTTGTGTCTCTATGTGCGTGCGTGACCTCGGAGGATACACTAATTAGTGGTATTCACTATTCATGGTATATGTTCAAATCATCAAACAATCATGTATTAATAATTATTGGTATCACTTTGCTTCTTTCTTCAATCAATTTCAGGGCCGTCTTTTATTATTCTTTAATTTTTGTTCCTCCTTATTACTTTCTTCATTTTCTTGTTTATTACAGCAAGAACTCAAAAATCAAAAGGGGGTCCAGACGAGTACAATATTTCACGATCTTAGATGTACTCTTGTACAACTTTATAATTTCTTGAGGGAAAAAAAAAATCAACATTGACCTACTTTTTTTCTTCTCCATATCTTGCCTTTTAAGCACTCCTATTTCCACCAAGTAGTTTTCTTTTCCTTTCTTTTTCTTTCTTTGCTTCTTCTCCTCTTGAGTCTTTGAAAGCTCCCTCCTCTCTCCGGAATCCGGACCACCTCCATTTTTGCCAGCTAGCTAGTTTTTTTTTGGATCTTCTAAACTAGCAAAATCCTGGATGTCCAGAGAAAGGTAAGGTGGATAACTCAAGCTATATACAAAGTTTCCTTTTTTTGCATAACCCTAGTCATAGTTTTGTAGATAAAACCAAACAAGCTTTTGATGAACTTCTTTTGTGTGTGTGTGTGTGTGTTGATGATGTAGGGAGAGAATAGATGAGATAGCCAAGAAGTTAAAGACAGAGTTTGATGCATCAGCTCATCAGAAGGTGGGAAGAAGACATATGTTAGGCCCTCCGGGAACATTGAATACCATAACCCCTTGTGCAGCTTGTAAGCTCCTCCGCCGGAGATGCGCCGAAGAATGTCCCTTTTCTCCTTATTTTTCCCCACATGAACCCCAGAAATTCGCAGCTGTTCACAAAGTCTTTGGTGCTAGCAATGTTTCCAAGATGCTCCTTGTAAGTTTATTAACCCAACCAAAAAAAAAAAAAAAAAAAAAACCCTTCAATTCAAATTCTCTCCTCTCTTTAATTGAAATTCATGGGTGAGTAATTAAGTACCAAATCTCACATCCGTTACAAAAAAAGTAAGATGTTCTCAAAATCTATTGAATTATATACTTTTTTTTTTTCGTCAAAGCTATCAGGTCATCAACTTACTTATTGGACTCGATATTGTGTTGTTCTAGTAGTTTATCCTATACACACAAGATTTGAATGAACAATCTTTTCTTTAGTGATGATTTATTTATTTCTTAATTTATTTTTGTGAAGATGGGTTTAAACATTAGGTCTAAATTAATTTGTGTGATTACAAACATTTTGTACAATAGGAGGTGCCAGAAAGCCAAAGGGCAGATGCAGCAAACAGTTTGGTGTATGAAGCAAATGTGAGGCTAAGAGATCCAGTGTACGGATGCATGGGAGCCATCTCCACACTACAACAACAGGTTCAATCTTTACAAGCCGAACTCCATGCTGTTAGGAATGAGATTTTAAGGTATAAGTATAGAGAAGCTGCTAATACCATTATCGCTTCCACCGCCGCCGCCGCTTTGGTTTCAACCACCACTAATAATAATAACCTCGTTTCCATTGCTGAGATGCCACAAGCTCCGGCGACTCCCACCCCGGCTCCTCCTCCTCCGGCACCGTCTCCTCCGCCACCTCAGCCTTGTGTTGCGACCAAGCCGCCGCCTTCCGTGGTCGTCGTTGTTTCCTCCTCCTCTTCTTCTTCTTCTTCTGTGGCGGTTCCGGCTCCGGCTCCTTCTTTGTACACCCAACAACCTTCCACAACATCTTCTAGTTTTAGCAACATTTCAAACACTAATATACCCTTTTTCGATTAAACTTATGCTGATCATGTGGACGATTTTTTGTTCTTTTGATTTTTTTTTTTTTAGTCTCAAGATGATCTTTAATCCGCCGGAAAATGGATTGTTGAGAGGTGGAAGGTTTAACTTGATCAGTTAGCGTAAATGGGTTTTTTTTTTTTTTTGTTATTTGGGAAGTGTGACTTCCATTTTCCGAGAGACACCACATGAAAAGGTCAAACCAAAATAATTCATCATAGAAAAAATGAACACTCCTCTGATTATTATTATTATTATTATTATTATTAAAGGACAATGAATTTTATGGTATTAACCTATCATTATGTCATGGGGAACTCATCCCTTGTACTACGTAGTAGTACTAGTATAACAGCGTTACATTTATTATATCGCCATTTGTTTTTGTTTAAGTTTTCTTCCGTTTGAAAATGTTGTATGCATTTTCTTTCTTTGGTTGGCTTTTTAAAAAAATGAGGCTTACACATTGTATAGAGAGAATTTTTTTGGTTAAATTCTTTGTCTTTTCCCATCAATTTTCATCCTTAGTGAAAACTGCGATATCTTCCTTACTGGGGCGGGCTTAGGGGTTCCTGAAAAACTCTGATGAATCATTCTTTCATCTCTGCAAATTAAAAGCTTTGTGTTTTCCGAGGAGAGAAGTACACGTGCAGAGTTGACCAGTGAAAAGAAGGGTAAATTTGCTTTTAACTGAGCTTGAAATTTTGAGCCCTCTTGAAGTGAAAATTGCTGGAAAATGCAAACAGAACATGCAAGTTTGTGCCAGTGAATTAATTGAATGATTAAGAAATGGCAGCAGAAAAACTGCCATATACTGGAGGGGACAAAATGCATTGTAGATGCCCAGGGAAACATTTAGCACGGTAGTATATAGTAGTAGTACACTATCGTGCTTGGCCGTAAGTACATGTTCTTCGTTTCAAGTTATACTAAAGTATTGTTTCGTTTCAATTTTTTTTATTTAAATTATTTAAACATGTCCGTAATGAAAATTTTCTTAGGACAAAAATATTGATTTGGCTGTTTGTGAGTACTAGTACGCATCATTATAATCACCTCATTTATTGTAGAGAAATATTTTGATATATTAAAATTTTAAAATTTGGTCTTCACTGACTCTCTTTCAGAAAAAGAAAAAAAAGAAGAAGTTGGTTTTGTGCTTATTTTCAGTGCAGCTGGTTTCTATATATGCATGTATCGTTCTATTAATTCTTGTTAATCATCTGTGCACGGTTGGTTGGTTTTGTATAATAAATCTCGAGAACTTTCCAAATTGGCTGCTGTTGAAAAATAGTTGATTTTGCCAAACCTTTGCGTGTAGCCATTATAAAAATGGCTTGTCATTTGTGAAATGAGCAGTTTCATATATATACGGCCTCTTTTACACTCTTAAGAGAGATCTCTGGGAAATGATGGGGTTTGATAGCTTTGATTGATCGATGCTGCCCTCCCATTTCCAAAACAGCGATTGTGAAAGACGGGGATGCAAGCTTGTATTGCCAAGCAATATATTTTTCTACACTCTGATTCATTCCAAAGTAAAAGTTCTGTTCGTTTAGAAAAAGACGTAAAATTTACATAAAGTTTATTTTAGAGGGGAAGTTTATGTTCTAAAATGACGATATTACACAAACCGGGGTTATGTGTGAACCAAAAATGGCCAGCAAGAATTAAATAATCACGAAATGGCTTTACTTTGTGAAGAGTTTTAGGTTATCTTGACGTGTGGAGCACATCCAAAAATTGAAGTAGAAACTCATATGATTCGTTAATTCTAAATTAGAATACGCTGTTTAAATGGTTGTGTCACGTTTGATACAATAGAATTAAGAGGAATTCTTTATTTATTGGTGTATTTTATTATTATTTATTATTGTACTGGAGTACTGGAGTGTAACAATTTAAGCCGGGAGAGAGAGAAGCCTGCGTATAGAATTACAATCGAATTTGTTATCACGTCATAGTTGCTTAAGCTTGTCGCACAATGGTCAATGTTTTATCCTTCAAAAAACAATGGTAAAACAATATTTGTTTAAAACCAAAATATCTGAATATTAATATAGAGAGCTTACAGATAACTAGAAGAACCAGCTTTGATTGGCTAGTGGCTACAGTATCCAAAACCATTCAATCAAAAAAAAAAAAAAAAAAAAAATTTAAAGAAAACCAAATATTTTTTAGCGTTAGCCCTTACTGCCTTTAGTATGCGTAAATCATATTACCACAGTGCATTCTGGGCATTACCATCTTTTTTTTTGGTTTATTTTTGTGGTGCTAAACTGTTAATAAATGATTATAGGGAGGTTCTTTAATTCGTATGTTTAAATTTTGTTGATTGGCGTGATGGCTAAATGCATCATATTGTTGAAACTTTGGGAACCAAGAACGTGTGGATAAGTAGTGCATGTAAATAATTAACTTGATAGTCAATCACTAGATTGACAAATTCCTATAGTATATTGAATTATTGATTACAGATGTCAAATGATCGAAAAACTTTGTAACATTTAGTTATAGGATACTGAGAAAAACTCTGTCATTTTAATATTTTGATACTCCGTCTGTCCCAAAATTATTGTCCAGTTTAAATTCTTAGTTTTAGTATAAATTGTATTAAAAATAAAATCTCAAACTGGACAATAATTATGGGACGGAGGGAGTATTAAACTACCCTTTATTCAAACCCTAATAAAGAACAATAATCGATGCTATTTAGCCTATAATAGTACTACATCTTTAAATTCTTCAGCTATTTTTTAATTCATTTTTATGCTAATTGGTAGCAAACAAAACAAAAAAAATTGTTGCCCTGACACATTCATACTACTATAAGCACTAAGTCGTCGTCACATGGGGTTCATTATTCAAAATTATTTCTGTCATTCCATTACATTGGATTCAAACAATAAGTGATTAAGTAACCTGACATAAATCCAGAAATATAGTTATATTTATATTTATATATGTAATGTATTTTATTAAAATTAGTTCGGAGACAAATAAAATCCTTTCTTAATTAATTTTATCTCTTTTTTTTTCCCGATCTCAAGGTCATCGGTGGTGATTAAACAGGGAGAAAACATCTTCAACTGCTAATAAACAGCCCAGTTGACTTTGCTCATAATTTAAAATTTCGTGTAATTCTTGATTAGTGAGTTGCATGCTGTTAATTAACCTTTCAAAAAAATAAGTAAATTAATGTATATCATTCGTTTTCTCATGCATTTACTTAAATTGTAAAGATCGAGAAGCTGACAAAATCGGACTATTTAGATCGAATTTGACTCGAATCGAGCCACCAATCACCATTATTATACCCAAAATGGCGAAACATGCATATTGAAAGTAAAATATTTTGTTAGGAGAGTTGTATAACTTTGAAGAAATGAGAATACATTATTTTAAATGAGAATACATTTAAATAATATATATTTGGTTATTTTGGTAGTAGCATTATTTTATTATTTAGGGTTGGAAAAGTGTTACTCCCTCCGTCCCATAATTGTTGTCTAGTTTGAGTTTTCATTTCTAGTGCAATTTGTACTAAAAGTGAGATCTCAAACTGGACAATAATTTTGGGACGGAAGGAGTACTATTTATATACTCTTTCTGTCCCAAATTTAAAACTGAACAATAATTATATCACAGAAGGAGTAGAAATTTCCGTTATTTTTCTCGATGGGATTGTACCATCCCGAATTAATTTTGGTGTGGCTTCCAAGGTTGTCTTAGTAGTGTAACCTCTGGGCAAAAATAAAGTTCAAACGGGAGAATCGTGTTTACATAATTTGTACTTGCTAAATGCAATTTCTCACACTTGGAAGCCCAAGGCCCAAAAAATTGATGTACCTTTACTGAAGGAGTTAAAACAGATTCGTAGATAGAGATTAATAAGATTGAACTTTTAAGAGTGGGCTTGTACAATCAGGGTCTCAGGGATATAATTATCCTACCTATCAGTGAGCTAATCAGGAGTCCGTATCTAGTGTACTCGGGTATACCGTATACCTCCACCAAACACACGCACTACACGCGCTCAACATTTTTCACCTTTACATTAAATGCACAAACAAAATTGTTTTCATCCATTTTATTGTTTTCATCCTCACGCACAAACACACACAATTGCTGGTTATCCATAATTTATCCACAAGTTATAAACTGGTTATCCAGAAGGGGTAAACTGGTTATCCACAAGGCGTAAACTGGTTATCCAGAAGGTGTAAACTGGTTATCCACAAGTTGTAAACTGGTTATCCGGAATCGCAGGTCACCAACCTGCCCCGGCTGCGCCGCCCCGCCGAACACGCCAATGTAGCTAAGGTAATCTTTTTTTTTGTGTGTGTGTAAGGAGAGAGTGTGTGTGTAAGGAGAGTGTGTTATTGCGTTAAGAGGGGACACAAATTAAGTAAACGACGAGGCGGCGCACCACTGGAATTTGCAGGGGCACCGGAAATGGGTGGATAACTAACAAATTGTATGGACAGATAGCTACATAGAAGCACATCTAAAAAAAGTATGGATAACCAGTTTACACTCTGTGGATAACTAGTATAAAATAGGTCGATAACCATAAACAAAGTTTGGATAACCAGTTTACAACTTGTGGATAACCAGTTTACACCTTTTGGATAACTAGTTTACAACTTGTGGATAACCAGTTTACACCTTCTGGATAACCAGTATCAAATAGGTGGATAACCAGCAATTATAGCATGGACAACCATCACATAATATTGCTGTAAATTAAAGAAGAAAACTGTGTGTGTGAGCTGAATTATCTAGCGGACTCACGCTATTCTAATAGAGTAAAGTACATGTACAATGGGGTACACTGTGCCCCCCGGTGTACAAGATAATTTGCCCTAATCAGTCCATTTATTGGCCTAAATTTGAGAAAAATGAAAATTAGAGTAGCTCTTCTGAGTTCCAACCCTCTAATTCCGATGCTGACGTTCCGTGGATCTTGGCCACCTTTTATAAGGAGTCGAACTCTGCTAGAATTTTTTTTTTCACTTGTATAGCAACAATTCAACGAAAGTTTTGGTAGACTTTTAATCTGACGCAAAGATTAATTCCATGATTATAACATGGTATAATTAATGTCTTCTACTCGTGTAGTTTGAATTTTTAGATTTTATTATGCCTCAAAAGAAACAAAAACTATCTAAGTTACTCTATTCACAGTCAGATTTATAACTAATTTAATTAACATTCTGAGTTTCAATTAAGTTTTAGAACTACTTCAGAAAATTTCATAGAACATTAGCATCTTGTTGCCCAAGATGCCAACACGTCAGCTGGCAGCTCAGTCTATGACTTAAAAACAAATTAATATTATGATGAAGAGGTTGAATCAAATGACGAAATGAAAGAAAAGGTAATTAAAAGACCGAATCCCTGCATGCATGCGATTTACATATAACTTGACGTTCCGTGTATCTTTTTCTTTGTCTTCACCATTTCTTTAATCGCACTTTTGGAAATGTTTTGGACGCGCCCCCACGCGCCCCCAATTTTTCCCCCAACTTTATGCAAATTCCAGAAATCTGGCTTTATGATCCATCCAATCTTCCTGTGCTGCTGCAATTAATCATTGCAAATACTCAAATAAGCACACCCAGAACACTTGGACGGATTCATTTCCTTCAATTTCCACTCCTTTTCTAGTTTAAATCCAATCAACGCTCCAATTCTGCTTCTGACGGCCATCGACGATGATGAAGACGGCAGCCGATGTCCTTCTCCTTCATCCTCTTGTAAATTGATGATTGCCATGCGTGGAGATTGTTGTTGCTGCTTTGGTACAGATTTGATCGGAATCAACGACTGCAAATCGAAGAAGCTTTTCTTGAAGTCACAGATTCATTCTCGAAAGCTTGGTATTCGATAATTTTGTGAGTCTCGCGCTTTCTAAAATTAGGTGCTTCTAATGGAAGAATTGAGGATTGCTACTCATGGAAAAGTTAATAAATATTTCTCTCTTGCCAAATGTATACTGCAACAGCAGAATTCCTTACAAATTTCAGCTTTGGGTTTTGCCATCCCAAAAGCAATAGCCATCGGAGAGTTACTTAAATGTCATTTTACTGATCTTCAACAAAATTTATCTACTAAAATGACAAATGGGATGTCTACCATTTCCATGACTTTGAGCAAAGCTGCATCTCCAGAAAGGGGGTCTCCAACTAAAGATTCTCCAATGAAAGGTAACCAAAAGAAAAAGAAGCATAGTGGTGTACATGAACGTTTTCCTTGTAAGCAGAGAGAGCAAATGATATGGAGGCCAATATCCACTTCCAAACCTAAAGGAGCTCCTGTTGAGGATAATATTTCTGGTTCAGTTTCAGCAGAGCCCATGGATTTAGTACATGAAGAACAAATCACACCTGCAGTACCACAGACGGTTGTTGATCAGGGGAGCACAATAAACTTACCATCCATCAACAAGACTAATGCCCATTCCGTCAACTTCCACAAAAAAATGATAGGCAGACCCAACAGGAAGTGGAAACGCTCATCTAGTAAATCTTCCTCAGTTGGTTTTTTAAGCTCTTGTCATTTTTCTGCTGGTGGTAAAAGGAAGTCCCTTGAGGTGGACCATACGCATACCCATATTACACAACCTTACAAAAGGAGGCTCTTGATCTCACAAAGTAGCCAAGGTTTGGAGGCATTTGGTACTGCCAAGACTACGGTGTCTGGTAAGATCTCTACCTTTCTGAAGTGTTTTGCGGCGGTTGAACCAGATCAACTGCCTTTGTTTCTATGAATATCCTTTCTTGGAATTTTAGGGGCATGAATAATGCCTCATCCAAATATGTATTAGGTAGATTAGTTAAGAATTATAAGCCTAGTATTTTGTTTATGATGGAGTCTAAGGCTAGTAAGGTTAATGTGTTGGCTTGGCAACAATCTTCTATTTTTAATAATTCCGTTGTAATAGATCCTGTAGGACTTAGTGGTGGTTTGTGTCTTTTTTGGGTTGATGGTGTTCAGTTAAGTGTGCTTTATCAGAATGCCAATATAATAGTTACTAAGGTTAAGGAAACTACAGTCCTGGAATGGCTTGCCATTTTTCTGTATAGTCCCCCTTCGCAGCAAGACAGGGCTGCATTTTGGTCACATTTAAATGGGATCATCCAGGGTTTTAGACATCCCAGTATCTTGTTAGGGGATTTTAATCAAATCTTAGATCAGGAGGATAAATTTGGTGGGCGCCCAGTTAGGCCTCAAGACACAAGAAACATACAGCAGCTACTGTCTTCTAATGACTTAGAGGAATTGAAGCATTTGGGTTATTGGTATACATGGACAAACAAGAAACAAGGGCATGAGGCAATTTTTGAAAGGTTGGATCGTGCTTTTATCAACAAGCAATGGCTTACCACTTTTAACAAGGCTATCATAAGGAACCTTCCAATCATAAGCTCGGATCATGGCCTAATTCTTGTGGTACATAAGCAAAAATGCTCTCAGAAGGGACATAAAAAATTTGAGCAGTTCTGGTTAAATTGTCCTTCTTCAAAGGATTTGGTAACCCAAGCTTGGACTCATTCCCCACTTCATATTGATAGTCCCCAGGATAGCCTCTCATTCTGACTGGATAGAACTTTGTCTACACTCCATCATTGGAGTAAAAGGCGTTATGGCAACCTGAACACTCTAGTCTCAAGCTGACTGAGAAATTGGCACAAGCTCAAATGCAATGGGAAAGAAATAAATCAGATGAGCAGCTTAGCATGCAGCTGGAACAACACCGAGTGGAATTAGAGGAAGCACTACAGCTACAATAGGATTATTGGCTTCAGAGGACCAAGCTTACCTGGTCACAATTTGGAGACAGAAACACCAAATTCTTCCATAAATGGGCTACTAGAAAGAAAGGGAACAAATGGATCACTGAGCTATGTGATGCTCAGGGTTTGTGGGTTCAAGAACCTGCTCAACTTCGCTCTCTGCTTTTGAGTCACTTCTCAAATATTTACATGTCAGTGGACTCAAGCTCTCTGAATTCTCAGTCTTCCTCATTCCTCACCTGTCTTCTTGCAAATGTGAGTGAATCTTTGACGTCAGATCAAGCAGCTCAATTAGATGCTCCATTTACAGTGTCAGAAGTGTGGTCTGCCCTCAAGCAAATGTCTCCTTGGAAGTCTTCTGGACCTGATGGGATGCCAGCGGGGTTCTATCAACATTACAAGAGCATCATTGGTTCGGACGTCCAATCCTCAATTCTGGATGCTTTCAATACTATGTATTTTCCTCCAGAATAGAACCAGACTCATTTGGTCCTCATTCCTAAGACGTCTACTCCGACGACCCCAAATGACTTCCGTCCAATCAGTCTGTGTAATGTCAAGTATAAGATCATAGCAAAGATGATTGCGAATCGCCTCAAACATGTTATGAATGATCTTATTGATGATAACCAGAATGGATTTGTTCCAGGCAGAAACATCAGCGAGAACATTCTTATTGCTCATAAGGTCATTGAATGCATAAGGAAGCAAAAAGGTGAGACGGGTTTGGCTGCCATCAAACTGGATATGAGTAAGGCCTATGATCGAGTCTCCTGGTCTTTCTTACAGGCTGTCCTTCACAAGGCGAATTTTCCTCCTATACTAATTTCTTTGATCATGCACTGTGTGACTTCAGTCTCCTATTCCCTCCAATTAAATGGAAAAAGGTTACCACCCTTCTCTCCAAATAAAGGATAGAGACAAGGATGTCCTTTGTCTCCATACTTGTTTATCCTTTGTCAGCAGGTCCTATCTTCTGCCATTACATCAGAGATCCACAACTTTCCAGGTTTAGGAGTGAAAATCAGCCGCCATGCACCCAGGGTGAGTTATCTCATGTATGCGGATGATAGTCTCTTTTTCATTGAGAGCAAGGAGTCTTCTGTTTTAGCTTTAACAGGATTACTGGAAAACTACACCAACTTCTCTGGCCAGCGCATAAATTTCCACAAATCTTCAATCCTCACTAGTGCTAATACAAGCCCGGAAATGAAGAACTTCATTCATTCCATTCTCAAGATCCCTACGGGACAGTCTCAAAGTAAATATTTGAGAATGAGTCTTGATTTCAAGGAGAAGATGATGACTATCTTCAAGGAATTCACTTCAAAAATCAGCAGAAAATTTGCTTCCTGGAAGACCAAACTTCTATCATTACCTGGTCGAGTCACCTTGGCCAAATCCACCTTGTCCTCAATGTTGGTGTACCCAATGGGAGTATTCAAGCTTTCTGCTCACACCTTGCATAAGGCTGACCAGATTATGGGCAATTTCATCTGGAAGGGAGATAAACAGGAAAATAAAATTCATTGGAGAGCATGGAAGAAAATTACAAAATCTCCCTTTCTTGGTGTTTTGGGTCTCAAAGCTATAAAAGAATTCAATCAAGCACTCTTAGCCAAACATGCATGGAAGTTAATCTCTCAACCCCACTCTCTCCTGGCTAGACTTTTTCGTGCCAAATATTGCAAAAATGACACTTTTCCTCCGGTACAACCTCCCAAAACTTCCTCCTGAGGTTTCAAGAGTATCATGTGGGGAGCTGAACTTCTGCAGAATCATACTAAACGGAAGGTAATCTCAGGCAAGGATATCCCTATATCAGCAAACTGGATTCCTGATACACAGAATCCGATTGGAGTTCATTCCATTTCAGCTATGTCTAACTTAACTGTGGACCGTTTTATTCATCCAAATGGTCAATGGAAGATTCAGGCTCTTAGGAATTTCTTTCCCGATCATATTATCTCCCACATTACTGGGATCTTTATAGATCCGGCAAGACTACATCAAGAGGATAAGCTCCATTGGACACTTACTGATCATGGGACTTACACAGTTAAATCCGGGTATCAATTGGCCATCAACGCCCTCCTGCCACAGCCCGTACCAAGTCCAGCAACTCAGAATGCAGAGAAATTAGCTTGGAAACGACTATGGAATTCTAGAGTTCAACCTAAGCACAAGTTTCTCTTCTGGAGAGCAATACTCAATGCTCTTTCTACTCGGTCAGAACTATGCAAAAGGGGAGTTCAAGTGAACCCATTATGCCCCAGATGTGGTTGGCAAGAAGAAGATAGCTTACACTTATTCTTTAAGTGTGAAGCCTCTCGGGACATCTGGGCCTTGGCTTTTCCTCAATTTGGCTCGATATTCAATTCTACATATGACTCCTTGCATCAATGGTTCATTCAGTGGACTCAGTCTCATCCAGCTAAAGAGGAGGTTGATTTGTTTCTGATCATCAGCTGGAGGATCTGGCTGGAAAGGAATGATAAAATTTGGAGAAACCAATCTCATGATCCGGCGGTATCTTGGAGACTTATCCAAAATGAAGTCACTCTCCATAAGCAAAGCCTTGGCAGTCTGATAGTTGGAAGACCTTCTCCCAACATACAATCATCACTACCACAGAGGGGTCCGACTGATTCCTTAGTCATTTTTGATGATCCGTTTAGCCATCAAACCCGCAAAGCGGTTGGTGCTTGGAAGATACTATCACATCATGGGATGGTGATGCAAATTAAAGTGGTGGACCTAAGTATGCTTTCTCCTTTTCAAGCCCAGGCAATGACTTGTCTCTTGGCATTGAAAGAGGCGTTACATTTAGGGATCACTCGACTTCAAGTTTATACGGATTGTGAAGCTCTGACTGGAGATTTACGGTCTGCTTTACTACCTTCTGAGGCCCAGGGGGTAGTTTCTTTGTTAGTAACTAGTATTTCCTTATTTCGGTCTTGCTCACTGATTAAAGTGAGTAGACAAGATGTTGTAGAAGTTCATAATTTAGCATTCCATAGAATGTGATGTAATAGGTCAGGTATTTCTTAATTAATATACAGGTACCTTTAAAAAAAAAAAAACATTCTGTGTTCTTGTGGGGTATGAATTTCGCGGTAAGAGATACGTGATATACACACACAAGAAAAAAGCAATCAATAATATTACAAAATATTATTTTGGAAATACATGCAAAGAATAGACTCGTTCTAAAAATTCAATATACATCTTTGCGATATTATTATAATAAAAGAAACAAAAAAAAAAAAAATCCGCCTACCTCCACCCATATGTGATTTGGTAGCCATAGCAGTAAAATTGTCAACGCCAAATAATTTTCTGTCTTTATTCACTAAATAACACCTGAATTTCGGGTAACAAATCCATAACAACTCCAACGCGGCCGGCCCTTTCATATCAATTATTAAAACTCAATAAACGAGTCAACTGAGTTTTGCCTTTATGTTATTTGATTTGCAAGTAAATGAAAGCATTATCGTTTTGTTGATTGAGTTAGCTCGATGTGGATGGGCTACACGCCTTAAATTTCTTTATATTGTACAAAGAATGAACTCCATTTGCCAATTGTATCAAAGTTATTTTAGTTGATGAAAGCTAGGGCTTAGTTTGAATTAGTCAACAACGAAACCTAATTTACTAAGAAAACTTGTAGAAAAGGTGACGTAGAGTGAAAATAGCAATATAGATGAAAGTTCAACTTCTAGCATATTCATTTCGTTTCATAAAAATAACAAATTTCTTGATTGAAATTTGAGATCGAGCTGTGTAACAACTCACAGTGGCTAGATATTACTTTTTACGTTTAGACGTTTAAGGCTTAAAAATCGAATGTTCGAATCTTACTATAATTGCTAAAAAAAAGAGAGGCATCCTCTCTGCCCGACAAGTTTTTTGCGGATATAAAAAACAAACTGCATTTGGATTTTGAATGGCAAATCCGATCACAATTTCTCAAATCAGAGTCAATCATTCGGTATAATGGACAATAATTTAAGGGGAAAAAGAAATGGAAGCATATCAACAAGAATGTGGACTTATAGTCTCTCGAGGTTATAGCTGTTGAGATTGGAGAAATTAGCTTTACCAGCTAAGTTTACTTCCGCGCAGAAGGAATTCTATTATTAATCCAATTTGCTCTATATGTTCTCTTCGAGCGTCGCGATATATGTATATGAAAAGGTTACCAGATTTTGGTTTTGCTACTTATATTTTATGCTGATGATGTTGACGAATATGCTTTAACCAAAGATAAGGGTTTGACAAACATAGCATAAAACCAAAATAGTTGGAAGCTATAAAATCACGAAGATTTTGACCATTGATGGGATGAAATTGACGTTGTAGCAGTTGGAATTAAGTTAATCAACTACTAGTACATTAACCATATATTCATCCCCCCATATATGGCATTTCTTTTTATTTATTACGAACTTTAACTTTTGCGTTGTACTTAATCATTTTTTGGCCTTTTTGGTTTGCATTTTTACAGCTTTTTACGTAATTAGTTTTTTTTTCTTTTTTTTGGGGTACTTGTATGATATGGACGACAATCGTCAAAAGGAAAACTTCGTTCACACACACATGAATTTGTGATCTCCAGTGGTTACATATTTGACCAAACGGAGCTTGATCTCCCTTAAACATGTGTTGAGTTCGAGTTATTGTATGGATAGATAATTTATTATATGACTTTTATATGTCTCATACAATTAAGGGTGAATGCCTCTTTTTTTTTTTTTTTTTAAAAAAAAAAGGTGAATGAGAATACATGTGTTCATCAATATAGTTTTATCTTGTGATTCATGTACCAAAATAAAAATAAAAAATAAAAAAAAAAGAAAAGAAAAAGAAATACAACGGACTTCAACTTTGGGCATCGAATATATGAGAATGAGAGTAGGAAAATCGTAGCTAGCGTCCATCGAAAATGAATAGTAAAATGGTAAAATCAACCATCAAGACCGAATCCAGGTTCAATTTAAATAGTTGTTAGGTGATCATGAACATTGTAATGAAGAAATCAAACATAAGTTACTTAAGAGAGGGGTGAACATTTTAATGAAGAAATCAAACAGAAGTTACTTTGAGACGGGGTCATCATCTTCAAGGTTACCAGTCTAGAGCTAATTTACCTTGAAGTAATCTTATGCCTTTTGATTTAGCATTCATGAAATAAATACTTTTTGGAGTTACGGTTTGGAATTTTTCAAATCTTAAAGGTTGCAGATTATTTATTTGGAGAGAAATATCGTCGAAATAATGAAAAATTAATCCTTAACTTATATGAATTATTACTTTGACAGTAACAACTTACGATTGGAACTCGAACAGTATATGGGGGAATGGAAGCAGCCTAAGTCCCACATAGTGACGGAAGCAAGCAAGTTTTGACAAACAATTATGTTGGACAGATTTAACTGAAGAAATTAAGAATGACCTGGTCCACCAGCAAAGGTGTATTGAAATTTTGGAGACCCAATCATGAATAAATTATTACTACATACTTCAACATGCCAATTAATCTAACCAAAATTTGCAATCTTGACACCCTATAAATACCACCAACACAATCTCATTATTCTCACTTCCATAGCCATAATCTAGCTCAAAACTTACAATATATACTTAAAGCTCTTAGTTCCTAAAGACAATGGGTTCTAGATCACTTCAATTTTCCGCAATGTTGTTGATCATAATCGCTTTATCAGCATCAATTATGCGTTCAAGTGAGGCTTTATCAGCCAACTATTATGTCCAATCTTGCCCAGATGCTCTTTACACAATTCGACGAATTGTTGAGCAAGCCGTCCGAAATGAGCCCCGGATGGGTGCTTCTTTGCTTCGCCTACATTTCCATGATTGTTTCGTCAATGTAATCCTCATATCAATTTCTCTTCATTCGCTTACTCATTTCATCCAGGAAAAAACATTACTCTTATTTTGGGACGACTTTTGTTCTCCATAAAGTTACATTTCAAAGTCAACATTTTCCCATTTGTTATACACTAAATACGAACTTCTGTTGCTTATAATTGGCAGGGTTGCGATGGATCAAATCTACTAGACGATACTCGGAGTTTCCAAGGAGAAAAAACAGCCCGACCAAACCTCAATTCTCTCAGGGGATTTGAAGTTATTGACCAGATTAAATCAACTTTGAACTCGGCTTGTGGCGGTAACGTTGTCAGTTGTGCTGATATCGTCGCAGTTGCAGCAAGGGACTCCGTAAACATTGTAAGCACTATTCAATTCCTTAATAACAAATCTACTTCCTTCCATAGACAAAATCCCCTGTCTCAAACAAAAAAATGCATTGATCATAGCAAAACGTAAATGACACCAAAAAAAAAAATGTCGCGAATTCGACACATAATTTACACTATCAGTCTCATGTCCCAACTCAAACCTGACAAATTTTATTTGCATTTTTTTGACCATTTTCGTGTGTAAATTTTATATTTCAGTTGGGAGGTCCATCATATCCAGTTTACTTGGGCAGATTGGATTCAAGAACAGCAAGCTTAAACGACGCAAACAACCACATCCCAGCTCCATTTTTCAGCCTCCAACAACTAATAAACAACTTCCAGAACCACAACCTGAATCTACAAGACCTGGTGGTTCTATCCGGCGGCCACACCATCGGCGTTTCGCGGTGTGCTCTGTTCCTACCAAGGCTAGCCAATGATTCCAACATTAATGCTCAATTCAAGGCCACATTGCAGCAGGGATGCCCGAATCCTGCTGCCCAGAATAACAACACCACCCCACTGGATTCCACTACAAATCTGTTTGACACTGCTTATTTCCAGAACTTGCTGCAATTCAAAGGGCTGCTTCATTCTGATCAGGAACTTTTTAAGAATGATGGGAGTAAGACTGATAAGCTGGTGCAATTCTACAGTAATAATCCTAGAGCATTTTGGTATGATTTTGGGGTGTCCATGATCAAGATGGGGAATTTGTCACCACCTTCTGGAACAAAAGGAGAAGTCAGGCTCAACTGCAGAAGGATCAATTAAGAAAGACTCGAGTCATCCCCTTGCAATTTTCATCATCTTCATTTTGTCTTTTTTTTTTTTTTTTTTAATCTGTGATTTAGAACTTGGAAGTGTGATTTACATTATTTAGTTTCACCCCCTTTTTCAGTTGTTTATTGTTTCATTGGAGTGAGAAATTCTGAAGACCACTTGCTTTGAGCATTTTGCGAGAAATGTAACTTATGGTATTTGGAATCAATTGATGAGAAGTGTTCTTCATAGAATATTCAATGCAAGAAACCTTCTTGTTGTCTAGCTAACAAAGTTGTCAAAAACCCGCGTAACAAGTGAAAGAAGAATACAAAAATTGTTCTACCTGCCACCACTCTTCGCGTGCTAGTTATTTAACTGAAAATATTACTTTCTTCGTCCCGAAATAGTTGTACAGTTACGAATTTTTATTTTCAGTTTACATTGTACTAAAACTGAAAATCTAAAAAGATTGACATTTATCTGAGATCGATACTATTTCAAAAAATCTGAGGTTGATTATATTTTTTAAAATCAAACGTCTATGGCTTGGTTCGAGGAAAGTGTCATTTGTTCTTTTAATTTGATAAAGGAATAATGCATAAGAGCTTAATTAGATTTTCAACCAAAATACTAATGTTTTGTGTATGTTTTGCTCCAGTGATCTAGACAGAAGAAACTAGCTCTAATTCATAATTTATATCTTAATTAAAGAAAACATAATATCAGACGAGTTTGATTTCATTTGTGTACCCAATCCCAACATATCGTGAAGAAAATTCATCAGGGCTTTGATGCGAGACAGAGTAGCTCAAATTTTAAATTTATTTCAATATCTAAATCACTTATATATATATATATATATATATTGTTTTCAAAATACTTTATAATTGATCATAATAGCACCATCATGAGATGGAAAGTAAAGACCTTTCGATCTAAATCACGCGAGATATAACATCATGTGCACCGTATGTCATTTGGTGGAGTATATTCAATTTCGATCAAATGACTGCGTGAGAGTGCTTGATTGAAATAGGAACGCAATCAAAGAAATGGTTTCAACATTTGGTCAGTGTGGATTATTTTAATCAAATTGATGTTGCGATTACCAGATAAAGGGAATCAATTAGAGGGAATTGTTCTTCGTAATCAATGTAAGAAACCTTCTTGCCTGGCTAACAGTTGTCAAAAATCCATGCAACAAGTGAAGGAAAAATACGAAAAACTGTTGTCCCCCTCGAGTAGGATTCATGCTTCAGTTGCCAACCTGATGAAAATTTCATAGCCAAAAACTATCGAAATTTCAGCCGTGAGCGCTGGTAAGTTCTCGGTTCTTTAACTTCGGCTTCAGATTTCTGGCTATGGGTTCCATCTTGTAATCCATCAACAGTTAAAACACACCACTCACTACCGTGATTCGCAACTATTCTATCACATATTTCAATTATTCTGCATTTCCACAAACATTGAGAATTCAAGTCACAGCAATAGACATTTTTGAAGCACAAATATGTATATAGACTGCAAACAATCCGGAAATCCCTTTGGTCCAATAAGGGGGCATAAACAGTGTCTAAGAAAAAAAAAAAGAAAAGAGGTAAATAAGAAATAAGCCACTACATGAAATCACTCCAGTTTCTATATCATCAGAGCTTTTTTCTCCCACAATCTCCTACTCATTGTCTACTCACCGCTCCAGCTTTGCTAAAGTACTGCTTCTGCCATTCTTCTATGCTATGGTTACAGGCAACCGCTCTAATCCCTCCCTCTCCGATGAAGAAAACTACATAAGGAGAAAACAAGTACTCATCAGGGAGGGACCTAGGATCCACAATAGACCAATCCCAAGGCATAAATTAACTCATTTTTTGGCAGTACGAAGGGGGAATTGGCCCAATCAAACAATGAAAGTGGCCAGGAGATCACAAATCTTACCACTCATACATTGACAACTTTCAGGAACAAGATATACACCAAGACACAGTGCACGTTTGGCCAACTCGGCAGCCTCAGCAATGCACATATTTCCCTTAGGTCTATAGAACAAACCAGAGACAAGTACTTAAGATACTTGTTCAAGTAAAATCAAGTGAAACTTAACAAAAAAACCTGATTAGAAAAAGGAATCCAACACAACATAATAAAGAAATAACAGAAGATTGTGAAGAGATCCAATGCCAAGGGATGGTCCCTTAAGCAGTTCCCCCGTACCGTCCACTGTATACAGGGAACCTTGCTACAGAGAGACAAAAACACCAATAAAAGTCTGGGAATAAATAATAAAAATAGAAGAGAGCATGAATAAATTTTTTACCGATGTGTTTTCCCACCCAGCGATCAGTATTCCGAGTTGCAAACTTGCATCAGTGTAAGGATGACGAGACAGAAAGTCCGCCGGCTACTTTGATGTTTCTGCAGCAGAAGCTCTTTCCCCCACAGCGCGTTCATGTTTGCCACACTAAAAGAACATAGAATGTCGGAATGAATTAACATCAGCCAAATCAAACCATGTCTGAAATAGAACACAGGGTTCAAATGTACACAATCAGCAACTATACCTTCTCTTGCAGAAAACTGAACACATATTGGAGCCAATATTTGTTTTCTCCAGAAACAGCAGGAAGCAGGTGGGAATTAAGTACACATAAATTTTCTAGTGGAAATGGATATGATGGTTGATAGGGTTGAATGACTGTTGACCCTTATTGCATGATCAAGGATTACCATAACATCTCCATGGTTGTAAATATAACCCAGTGTTGTGGTTCCCGTGTCATATAAAGGGTAAGCATGCATCTACAAACACCATCACCAAGAAAGAAAGAAAAAAAAAAATCAAATTAAACGAATCCATTGTTCCGCGTTAATATCAATAAAAATCATCCATAAAAATAGACTATGGATTCCGGCCCCTAATTGTTCGCGTTAAGATCTCATCGAAGAATTCGACGAAACCTCTTCTTTACAAAATAAAAATACAAGAAGAAACTTAAACAGGGAAAAAAAGAAAAAGAAAACGAGATCTAGTTCGAAGGAGGAGGAGAGAAAGTTATCGAGATTTTTAGCTTTTCGTCAGTCATAAAGAAGGGTTCATGTCCAGGGGAGATTATATCAATTTCTTTTACCTTTATTCAATCAACGCAAAACAAAACAAACAAAATCAGACGAAAACAACCAAAGTCAGAATTAATTGATGCACGTGTATTCTTGCCCTAATTGTTTCAAATAGTATCAATTCAATTAGATAACCTCGGTTTAGACTACATAATATAGTAGCAAGGAATTCGACCCAAAGAAATGAAAAGCAAAAACAACCCTAATTCGATAAAGGAAAAATGGATATTAAAGGCGATCGGAGATGATTTACTCTCTTTGCAATCAAAGAAATGGTTAAAACATTTGGTAAATGTGGATTAATCAAATTGATGTTGTGATTATTATCAGATAAAGGGAAACTTCATTATGATGATTATGCGTGGATTTTTACCTAGAAATGCAACCAATTATTTTAGCACTGCAACCCTTTGTTGTTAAGGCAGAGGGAATTGTTCTTCGTATTCAATGTAAGGAACCTTCTCGCGTGGCTAACATTTGTCAAAAATCCATGCAACAAGTGATGTCCCCCTCAAGTAGGATTCAAGCTTCAGTAGCCAGCGTATGATGAAATTTCAGCCAGCGAAAAACTATCGAAATTTCAGCCATGAGCGCTGGTAAGATCTCGGTTCTTTACAGGTTTCTGGCTATGGATTCCATTTTGTTATCCATCAACAGTTAAAACACCACAACACTGACTACAGAGATTCCTAATTATTCTATCTCATATTTCAATCATTCTTCAGTTTCACAAAGATTGGAAATTCAAGTCGCAGCATATGTATGTATATACACTGCAAATACATACTAAACCAAAACTAATGCAAACAACAACCAGGCAACAATTGCCACATACATAGACAATCCGGATATCCCTTTGGTTCAAAAAGGGAGGCATAAACCCACACAAAGAAAGAAACAAACAGACAAATAAGAAACAAGCCACTACATCACTCTTCAGTTTTTATCATCAGAGCTTTTTTCTCCCACATTCTCCTTTTAATTGTCTGCTCACGAAAAGTATTCCAGAACCGAGCTTCCGCTTCTCCGGCTTTGATGAAGTACTTCTCCCTCCATTCTTGTATGCTATTATTACAGAAAGCTGGTCTAAGCCCAAAGCTTCCAATGAAGAACCCTACATACAGGGGAAAAAGAACGTACTCATCAGAGAGAGAGGAGGGGGAGAGAATAAATACCCTATGATCTAAGGTATAAATTAACATCAAAAAAAGAAAGTGGCCAGCAGATCACAAATCTTACCACTCATACATTCACAACTTTCAGGAACAAGATATACACCAAGACAGAGCGCACGTTTGGCCAACTCAGCAGCTTCCAGAATGCACATTTTTCCCTTGGGGCTACAGAACAGACAAGAGTCAAGTTTAAGATACTCAAGTAAAATCAGGTGAAACTTAAATAACGTGATTAGAATATAGAATCCAACACAATAAATTAAAGGAAAACATATGTCTCTGATGCACCAGGCAACAACCATTTTCGCATATTACAACTCAAAAGTAATCATACAGGGAAAAGAGGCATACCTCAGATCAAAGTGAACAGAAGCTTGGGAAGCAGATCCAATGCCAAGGGATGATCGGTTAAGCAGTTCCCCCGTACCATCCACTCTAATACAGGGAACCTTGCTACAGAAAGACAAACAACCATGAGCTGGATTTAATAAGAGGCTGGGGTAAATAAAAAAGAAAAGAGCATGAATAAATTTTACCGATGCATCATCCCACCCAGCGATTAGTATTCCTAGTTGCAAACTGGCATCAGTGTAAGGATGACGAGACAGAAAGTCCGCCAGCCACTTTGATGCTTATGCAGCAGAAGCTCTTTTCCCCACCATGCATGCATGTCTGTCGCACTAAAACACATAGAATGTCCACATGAATTACATCAGTCAATCTTTATTGGATACAATTAAAATCATTTATGAAATAAAACAGAGTTCATAAGGTACAAAAGCAGCAGGTACCTTCTCTTTCAGATAAGAGAACACATATTGGTGCAAATATTTGTTCCCTCCGGAAACAGCAGCAAGCAGGTGCGAATTAAGTACACAAAGATTTTCGATTGGACATGGATATGATGATAGGCTTGAACCACGGCGAGTCCTTGAATGATCAAGGACTACCATAACATCTCCACTGTTATAAATAAAGCCCAATGTTGTTGTCGCCGTATCATATTTAGGGTAAGCATGCATCTACAAACACCACCACCCAAAAAAAATTAAAAAAAAAAAATCAAATCAAACGGAAAAAGTTCACCAAAAAGTTATAAAAAACTGTTCTAAAGATTAAAGAAAAAAAAAAGCCTACGCTCGCATCAAGGGGGTCGGTGAAGATATATTCATGGAATCCATTGTTCCCAACTTCAATACGACCAAAATAATCAAAATCATCCATAGGAATGGACATGGATTCCATGTTCAGCCCTAATTGTTCGGGTTAAGATCTCATTAAAGAGTTCGACCAAAAAAATTGTTTATACCATAATAAAAATTCAACAAGGAAATTTAACAGAAAAAACGAGATCTAGTTCGCAGAAGAAAGAAAATTCCGGAGATTTTTACCTTCGCGTCAGTTGTAGAGATGGGTTCAGGTCCAGGGGAGATTGTATCAAGTTCTTTTACCTTCATTCAATCAAAGCAAAACAAACAAGTCAGACGAAAACAACCAGATCGACTTCATTGATGTATGTGGATTCTTGCCCTAATTGTTTCGAAAATCAGATCTCGGTTTGAACTACATAACATAGAAGCAAAGAATTCTTCCCAGAGAAACGAACAGCAAAAACAACCCGAATTCCATGACGAAAAAATAGATCTTAATCAGAGATGACCTACCCTCTTCGCCGACAATTGAGATATCCGCGCAGTTTAGAGGATCAAAGGATGCTCATCAGCTCATCATATTTTTAGTCCTGCATAGTAAAAATATGGATTGCTTTTTGCAGATATAAGAATTACTCATTTACAGTTGTTTGGACATTTTTGCCCCTGAGTACTACAAATAGTAAAACACATAGTTTCAAATCATTTTTTTCTCTTCTTCTTCAACTCTCAAGGAAAAAAAAATCCAAAAATCATAATGTCAAAATTTTTATCAAAAAATTCAAAAAAAAATAAAATTTAACATTAAATTAGATTTCATTTACATAAATAACAAGTACTAATACTACACATTTAAATTTAAAAACTATGAACAACAAAGATTAATACTACTCATTTAAAAAGAAAAATAATTTTTGAAAAATATAATAAATAACTGAAAAAATAATATATATATATATATAAAATAAAAAAATATTATGGCCCGGGGTAGCCGGTCCAAAATCGGCTACCCAAGGAGAGCTAGCCGGCCCAAAACCGGCTAGGCCGGCTACCCCGTCTTGGGTAGCCGGTTCTGGGCCGCTAGTCCTCCATGGGTAGCCGGTTTTCGGGCCGGCTACCCTTAGCCATAATTTTATTTTTATTTTTTTTTTTTTATTTTTTTCAGTTGTTTATTATATTTTTCAAAAATTATTTCTTTTAAAATGAGTAATATCAATCTTTGTTGTTTATATTTTTTAAATTTAAATGAGTAGTATTAGTAATTGTTATTTATGTAAATAAAATTTAATTTAATGTTAAATTAATTTTTTTCCGAATTTTTTGATAAAAATTTTGACATTATGATTTTTGGGTTTTTTTTCTTTGAGAGTTGAAGAAGAAGAAGAGAAAGAAATGATTTGAAACTATGTGTTTTAGTACTCTTTGTAGTATTCGGGGGCTAAAATGTCCAAACAGCTGTAAATGAGTAATTCTTATATCTGCAAATAATACTAGATTAAAAAAAAACAACGGTGCTTACAATCAATTAGAATACTCAGAAGATTCTGGTGATACCCTGAGCTAAACCCAAAAATTGGATTAAAAAGGAACAACGGATGGAACAAAAAAAAAGAAAAAAAAATGAAGAGTAAGGAAGTAAAATAATATTTTGTTTTTGGTAATAATAAAAGAAAAAATAACTTTGACTTTAAGAATGGGCTTTCTTGGAAGTAAACTAATATTTTGTTTTTGGTAATAACAAAAGCCTATTAATTTATATTTTAATATATACTAGGCTGTGTGGCCACACTTCGCGCGGCTGATGGTGAATGATAGCCCAGACCTTAACTGAGGTTCTAAATTTATTTTATAATCAATACATAAAAATAGTTTTACATTCAAGCTGCATATATTATTATCAGTTTAATTGTTTGCGGTGGAAGTAATAACTAAATAATTTATGTCTTGAACCAAGTCTTGCACAACATGGGAATGCGAAATCAAATGGTTTTACATAGACTGTAAGTTTAAGTAGTTATTGTTCTCGTGACTTACCACATAATCAGACAATTGTATACATAGCAGCAACACCAAAAGAAAAAACAATATTTGATTGAGAGCCGGATCAAATGATCAACACACAAGTACCACATGTATACAATGATATTTTTTGAATAAGCACCAAATATAATATATATACAACGGTATGGTATCTCTTAATCTCGTACCTCCCCAACCATTTAGAATTTCCTAAGCACTTAGAAATCACCCTATAAAAAACATAGTGAGAGCGGTTCCAGGGAAAAGGAAAAATGGCTCCGAGATGAACTTCTATGCAGGCAAAATCCCTGCACTTCAAACTATCCACGAAACAAAATTTTAAAGTCAGCAATAAAGGTTTATACACTTAAAATACACAAATTCATCAACCAGACAACCGGCGCGCCGCTTGAAATCAACCAAACCAACACGCTTCTACTGAAATCAATCAAAGATTTAATTTAATTTGTATTCTATTTCTAAGATTACACATGTTATAGCCATACTCAGAAGAGACACATTTCCATTCTTCATCAGCTATGACCACCAGAAAATTAGAAGATTTACCAATTTATAAACATAACCATGGCCTTCAACATGGTAAACCATAGTTCAAGTTCTCAATCATTGTCCCCCTAGCAACACCCATATATTTTGTATTGAAATCATATGACGAGAAAGCAACTCTCTGCAAAGTGATGGAAAATCCAAAGTAAGCAAACCATAGACTTGAACCATACTAAAAAAATACAATGAAGAAGAACAGAACAAGTGGTAGACAAAGTACCATGAGTTGATTTACTTCTATCCTATAATAAGTAACAAATACACACTGAAAGAAAGCAAGGGTCAAGTTGCCAGTCCTAAGTTCTAAGCATAAAACTCAAAAGCTAGACAGCAAAAAAATAGATCCAACCATGATTATCATAATTCGCAGACTCTGTTCACAGCACACGGTAATGAAAAACTCCATTTTTATCTCGATTGTTCCAACAGACAATGCAAATATCAAGCAAAACCAAGTGAAACGTAATGAATTAATAAAATCAGAGTCTAGCAATGTACCTTATTGGTTGTGAGCCCAAGGAATTAATATTTGACACAACGCCCAACACTGGAATTAATGAACTGGAACTAAGACCAATCCTGGGGATACAAAAACTTTAAGATATCATGAAATTATAACATGCGAATAACCAAATCATTAATATCTCTTCTATTATAGGATATCGTTACACATGAAACGGCGAGGAATTAAAATGTAATTCAATCAGCAATTTACATAGGAAAAATTAAAGGGAAGGTCCCAATTGCACTCTTTGAGGGAAATGATCAAACATCTTATATGCAAACCAGCGATGCGATTTTGGGGCATGCGATTTTGTAGTACCCATATTTAGTCTATATCAATCTGCATGTCATTTCTTAGGGAAAAATTGGCGGATTTACCCTAAGCTTTACATGGATTGTCAATTCTACTCTATTATTTTTTAATTAGTCAATCTTACCCTAAGTTATCCAATCGTTAGCCGATTTTGTCCAATTTACTTTTTTCCGTTTAAATTAATGGAATTCAGTTTGTTTTAATTATAAAAATACCCAAATAATTTTAAAAATTATAAAAATGACTCCAAAAATTTACAAAAATAACAAAACGATCTCTTTTCAGTTTTTATTTAATTTTTTCTGTTTTTTATTTCTTTTTACTATTTTCATAACTATAAAAATATACTATATGATGTTTTAAAAAGAATTATTTATTTTTAAACTCTAATGTACAAATTTATAATTACATATTTGTAAGTCATGTTTGATTTACATAAAAATATTGATTGGTTTAATGGTAATGATATTATTTTTTTAATTCAATTTTTTTCAATCTAAGGAATAAGATTATTTAACTAAAACTAATTTTGCACAAAAAATAACACATTTAGCATAGATTAAAAATTAAGTTATTGGTATACTTTAATGTATTATAATTTAATTCAACGAACTTTAGATTTTACAATATTACAAAGATAATTAAAACTAAAATATAAATTTTTCTGTAAAAGGCCAAGTACGAAAAGAAAGTAAAAAAAAAACAATTATTTCGTTTCTACATTGGCCCCGCACAAAAATATAGTGTTGTGTCATTTACAAAAATGGTACAAAATATTTTATAAAAAACATGTATATTTATCATTGCGAGGGTTTAACATTTTGCAATAATTTTTTGAGATATTAATATATCTAACTTTAGCAGAAAGTATTTTTTTAAAAGAAAAAATAATATAAAGAAATATATATTCCAGTACTGGACTACACCTTTTTCTTAAAAAAAGAAAAACTAGAATGCCCCAGTGAGAATCGAGACCTCGAACAGTGTAATTTCATATCACATCTTAAATCACATGACCATCTAACTCAACCCTCTCACTTTTAGTGTACCCCGCTTAAATATGGATAAAATCACTCTCCCGGTTAGAATCCTTTAGTGAGACTTAATCTTATATCTACTCTCATGAAACGAAAAAATTGGCCGATTATTTTTTAATCTATGTTAAATGTTTTAATTTTTTGTAAAAAATTAGTTTTAGTCAAAAAAAATATTATTCTTTAAATTGAAAAATATGGATTAAAAAACTAATATCATTAATTTCTAGCTATATTATTAAAAAATTAATATTTTAATGTAAATCAACCATGAATTACATATATGTATATCTTTAAATTTGTGCAGTAGTGTTTAAAAATAAAATGTTATTTTAAAAGATCATATAGTATATTTTTATAGTTATGAAAAATTGTAAAAAGAAATAAATAGCAGAAAAAAACTAAATAAAAAGTGAAAAGAGACTTTTTTTATTTTTACAAATTTTTAGGGTCATTTTTATAATTTTTAAAATTATTAGGGTGTTTTTGTAATTAAAACTAACAAAAAATCCGTTAATTTAAACAGAAATTGGCAAATTGGACAAAATTGGTTAACGACTGAATAACTTAGGGTAATATTGGCTAATTGAAAAAGAATAGGGTAGAGTTAATAACACATGGAAAGATTAGGGTAGATCGGTCAATTTTTCCCATTTCTTAGGGGCAAAACAGCAAATACGTGAACAAATTTCAGAACAAAAGATGCAACCAATCAGATAAAATAAAAATTTGAGGAGAAAAGAAGTGGATCTATTAGAGACCATAAGAAATCTGAGACGACGTTGAGCTCCGCTATGGTGTCTTCCGTGCTTTACAAGAGAACTCAGTAATTTGAACGAAGAGAGGGGAAAAGGAAGATAAAAAGCAATGCAAAAGTAAAGGGAGAAAAATGGAACACACTTTTCAATTGAAGTAGTACAAAACAGCAACCACACACAGATCCATTTTGTTATGCTGAACAAAGCCTCTGCTCTACACGTGTGCGGGGTGACCGAGCACCGTACCTAAACAGGTGCATGTCCGGTAACAAACTCCTCCAAACTCCCCTTTATAGTACTTTAGATATATAGAGGACCGAGTTCTGGGCCGAAAATATCTGATCGCTGTGATAAAATAGGCCAAAATAGTTTAAAATTCGTTCCGGGACCCATCTGATCGGCCCAACGTGGTTTGGACTTTGGGATCACCTAATCAAATGTCATGAAACCAGGGACTAAATTATAATAGCCAAACGTAGGAGAGTTATTTTGGTAATTGTAGTGATTAACCTCTTTTATATATATCTGTAAACAGTAAAGTAAACAGACCAAGAAATGAATAATGCAAATCTCATTCCCCTCTCAAATTCTTTTTCTTCTCTCGACGATCTCGAATTTCCGGCGCTTTCTGACATCACACTATTGTAATTAAAAAATGCATTCTAAAAATTTATTAATTACTATCTCTCAATCTGTGTCATGGTCTTGGGGTCAAAAGAAAATTAAAAATTTTGGAGGGACTAATTGTAATTAATTTATTGTAAGGGATTCTACAATTCCTAAACATAGTTGTAATCGGATCATCAAATGAAAAATTAACGTAAACTTCTTTTCCAATTTCTCATTCTCCACATGTGGGGAAGGTATCTTGTTAGGAAAAAAAAAAGTTATCCGTATTCTAAAAATTTCTTTACTCAATCAGAGAATGTTGTGGACAATCTCCGTTTTAAATTGATGGACTATTTTTCCCATAAATCTGCAAGGTGTTTATAAGTACTTGATCTTTTTAGTCCCTAAATTATTTTTTGATTCAATTTTCATCCCTAATATTTTTTTCGTGATAAAAGTAGTACTGATAGTTTTTTTTTGGTTCAAAATTGGTCCTACTGGCCGGATCTGGCCACTATTCCGGCAAAATATGATTTTATAATCATAGATTTTTCCCCAAAATTTTACAATTTTATCCATTTCACCATATTTTTTAAAAAAATATTTCAATTTAACCCAATTTTAACTTTAACACATCAGTTTTTTAGTTTTAATCTATTTACTTTTATCTATCCAAATCAAATCTTTCTATCCAAAAATGTAAAATGTCCTACATTGTTTACTTCATTGTCTCTCTATTTTCTATTGTGATAAAAATAAGAGAGAATAGGGTAAATAATATAATAATTTTATATTTTTAGAAGTAAGATAAGATTGGATAGCATATTTTGAATGTCATATTTTTATAGGATGATTTATTCCCCTAGCCTAGTAGTAAACCAATTATCATATCTATTACCATTTTACTCATAAAATCACAAATTAATAAAATAATAATGTAACTAAAAAAAACAAGTCTAGAATATTAAAATAAATTTAATAAATAATATTATATTAAATAAATTTTTTAATAATAAATTATTTTAGTAAAATTTACTTTCACAAAAATTTGTTCAAATTTCTTTTATGTTTTCACTCTAACGCTTTATTTTTACTCGACTAACCATGTTTTTATATTAAAAGTTTGTATTTCTGAATATTCATCTTATAATCTCTTATTTGACCTTTTTACCTGACAAAAGATTTCCAAACCTTAGTTTAGTTTACCTTTTCTATATTATTATGCCAAAAAAATTAAAGCAGTGAGGATATTCGATGAACAAAATTTTTTTGGATGTTTTTATTTTCTTATTGATGTAAAAAATATATAAGGTAAATCAAATAGGGTTCTAATTTTTATGAGTTGAAATATAAAATAAAGAGTAAAAAAGGATGACAATTATTTATCACGAAGAAATAATTGGACATAAAAGGGAAAAAAAAAAACTCTGATTTTGCTTTTTTTTTTTATTTAACAATAATTTATCGCAAAATATTTCATTAATTTAATATTATTTATTAAATTTCTTTTTTGATTTATGGATATTTATTCTTATATTATTATTTCATTAAATTTAGAATTTTTTGAGATAAAATAGTGAAAATTAATAGTTGGTTTATGATAGGCCAGGAGAAGAAAAAAAAATAGGTGTAAAAAAATAAATATTTTAGAATATTTTTTAGTTTGTTCGTGGTAAATGTGATAGAGAATAGGGTAAACAATGTGATAAATTTGGTATTTTGGCATAGTAAAATTTGATTGGGAAATATAAAAGTAAATTGAGTAAAATTGAACTTAAATTGGATTGAACTTAAATTTTTCTTTAAAAAATAGGGGTAAAATTGATAAAATTACAAAATTTGGGATAAAATTTATAATTTAAAAATCATATTTAGCCGTAATAGTGGCCGTGTCCGGGCAATAGGACAAATTTTGAACAAAAAAAACTAATAGGACTAATTTTATCACATGAAAAACATTAGGAACAAAAATTGAACCGGAAAATACTTTAGGGGCTAAAAAGATCGGGCGCCCGACAAAAAATTTTAGATTGATTGTGAGGATTTCTTTGAAACCTTCTCTTTATATACATTGATTATGAGATACTTGTGCGAAATTCAAACCCGAACCATGCGACCCTCTAATGCGACTCGCTTGCTATATAAAGAATAAGACAAACACGCCACAAAAGTCAAGATTGGTTTTGGACAACGTAGGATTGTATTCATCATGCAAAGGAATCATTTTATATTTTTACTAGTGTTACACCCGTGTGGTGTATGGCGAGATTCGATCTTAGTCTTCAAAATATTTTAACGATGTTAATTATATTATAGCGACAAAATTTAGATATTATCTTAAACGATGATTCAGAAAATGTGTTGTTTATTTATTCACTAAATAATATCTATGTAATATAAAATTTGAATGTTGCATAAAACAGTTAATATGGAAAGAAATTGACTCAGTTTTATTGACATGTCAAAGGACATAAGAAAATAAATGTTTCTATGGGTCTCATTGCAATTTCTAATTCTTTAGTAGGTTGAAAAATCTGTAATGATTTTGACTGTTGTTTTAGAATTTTTGACAACTCGTTGAACAACAAAAAAAAGGAAGATACATAACTGGCGGGTCTCATTCCATCTTAATTTTTAACTTTAATATCATGCGACTCTAAATTGTCCTGCTTAAAAGGTTCTGAGTGTTTGGTAGGTCATGCAATGGTTTTGGCTACTATTTTAATATGTTTGGCTGCCATTAAAAAAAAAACAAAGAACTGCAAACATCATTTAGGGAGGTATTACTGTATAATGATTTTATCTCTTATTTTAGTATTTTCGACAGTCGTTCAACCAAAAAAAAAGAATCACGCACTACTTATATTGTCAAAAAAGAAATCTTTCTTTAGTGTTACATAATTATGAAAGGGTCATCTTGCAACTGGTCTCATTCTATCTTCATTTTTATCTTTAGCAGCAAGTCACTCTGCATTGTTTTATTTAATTTAAAATAAAATAAATCATTACTTCCTGCTAGTAATATCATTTTCTAAATATTAATCAATATTTAATTTATAACTATGAAGTATGATGCTTTGAGTTATTCCCAAAAAATTTCCCTACTATGTGATTGAAGTTCTTTTAATTTTAAATTTATATTTTCTATATTCACATATTTTGTTGTTGAAGTTCACGTGGGAACTGGCATATTTCATTCCATCTTCATTTTCATCTTTAGCGAGTCACTCTGTATCGTCCCCCTGCAAAAATTCCAAGCTTTTGACAGGTTAATAGCATGTAAAAGTTTTTGCTGCTATTTAGTACAATTGACAACCCCTGTTGAGCTGGAAAAAAAAAGGAACCAGTAGGTCTCATTCCATCATCATTTTTCATTTTTAACAACATATCACTCTGCATTGTTCTACTTAAAAGGTTTTAAATCTGTAATGGTTTTTGCTACTATTTTAATATTTTTGACAGTCCATTGAACTAAAAAGAAAAAAAGCCATGCACTATTTGTCTAAGGAAAATTTTTTCGATAGAACGTAATTATAAAAGGGCTATCTTCCGGCGAGTCTCATTCCATCTTTATTTTCATCTCTAAAATCATGTCACTCTATGTCTTCCTGATTAAAAAATTCTGAATCCTAGGTAGGTTAAAATCTACAATGGTTTTGCTTGCTATTTAGTATTTTTGATAGCCTGTTAAACCCCCCCCCCCCCCCCCCCCCAAAAAAAAACCTACAATGATTCCATCTGCTATTTAGTATATTTCATTCCATCTTCATTTTTATCTTTAACAACATATCGATCTGCATTGTCATGCTTAAAAGGTTCCGAAACTTTGATAGGTTAAAAACCTACAATGATTTTGACTAGTATGTTAGTATTTTTTATAGCCCGTTGAACAAAAAAACGAAGAAAATCGACGGGTCTCATTCTATCATTTTCATCTTTCCATCTTAATTTTCTACAGTCTCTTAAACAACAAAAAAGGAAAAAAACCAAGCACTACTTACTTGTCCATATAAAAATTCTTCGCTAGTATTATCTAATGATCACAGAGTCATCTTCCGATTATTTTATTTAATCTTCATTTTTATCTTTTAACAGCATGTCAACCTGCATCATCTACTTAAAAATTTATTAGTTTTTGGTAGTTGAAGATTGAAATAATTTTGACTGTTATTCTTATAATTTTTGACACTCTGTTGAATCAAAAACAACGAAATAAAAGCTAAGAACTACTTACTTGCCCATAGAGAAATAGTTCGTTATTATCATTTAAATTATAAAAGTGTTGTCTTTCTGACGGTCTCATTACATTTTATTTTCATTTTTAATAAAATAGCAGTCTCATTCATTCTTATCTTTAATAACATCACATGTCTCATTACATTTTCATTTTTCATCTTTAACAACATGTAACTCTATACCGTCCTGCTTGAAAGGTTCTAAGTCTTTAATTTTTTTTTTCCTTTTAAGATGGCAGCGGTGGGAGTTTAGTGATTTGCGTTGATTTGCATTTTTCTACTGCCGAAAGTTGTTCACTGATTTGCGTTAAGGTATTGTCCTATAAACTTTTTATTTTATTTTTATTTTTTTTTGGCACAAAATTACCCATCATCTTTCTCAACCTTTATTCCTTTTTTTTTTTAATTTTCTCACTGTCTCAATAAATTGCAAAATATTCCTTAAAATGTTTTAGTTTGATAGTTCAGAATTCAAATACTCCCACTATCGGATTCTCAAAATATTATAGAATATTCTCCCGGCCCGATTGTTATGTTTGACTTACTATCACTTTTAGTTTTTTTTTTTTTTTTTTTTTACAATGGTGTAATCAACTATTTGTAATTTTATGTATTTTCTAATCTGATGTTGTATAAGTAAATCTAAGTTGGTTACAACAGTCGGAATTAATTGTACATTGGAAGGATGAATTTGTAGGAATTTACATTTGTTACTTTTTTTTTTTTACAATTTTCCTTTCTGTAAGGTTTTTTTTTTAACTTTTTAGTTTACAAACTTTTCTCTCTACATACTTTTCGTCATTATATTTCGTATTCTCTTGCAACAAACTTTCTTTTGTTTATCTCTTTTTTTTTTTCTTTTTAAAAGGATAAATCAAAAAAGATCCCAGTTATGGTTTTTTCATAAAATGATGCTGTTAATTTTTTTTTCCTTAATTTCTAGAATTCTTTGGAAACTTTTTAGTTAAAAAAATATATACTTATGTCTGAATTCTATGTTTTCAAACAATAAAACTGTAACTTTTTTAGTTCTTTCCTTTAAAATTTTTTAAACTAAGATTGATTGGAACTGTAAAGTTGATAGTCATAATTATTTTTTGATCTTTGGACGAGAATGAAAGAAAGAAATTGAGATGGTAGAAAACCAATTTTAAAATTCACCTTCGCAAGATTATCGCGGATAATGCTGCAAGTTAATCAAAAAAATAACAGGTTAAACTTAATAGCTATACAAAATATAATGCACATATATAATAGCAGCCCAAAGTGTAATGCTAGGATGAAAATAAAATGGAGTAACAACAAATGGCTCGTAAAAGTGAATAGAAATAGTTATTCTGCTTTATAATTTATACAGTTAGAAGCTGGTCAACATTGTTTTTATACTCCATTTTACTCCATGAAATGAAAAAGTCATATGATATATATCAATCTACTATTAATTAATTTAAAAAGTATTAAAAACTATTTCACCCAAAAAAAAAAAAATACTACCAAGGTTGATCTCATGTTTATTGCAGGTCCAGACTCCAAATACATGAAGCAGACGAAATGGTAACATTGGACAGTAAGATGAAATTTCCAGACTCTAGCTACAACAAATACTTTTAAGATTATTCATTAACAAACATGTGGTATTCATGCTAGATTTATTTACTAATCACGCAAATAGGTGTGGCAACCTCATTTGAATACTATTAAAAACATTCCCAAAATCCAAAAATGAGATACTCCTACAAATTACAGAAGGCTTATGCCTGATGAGATTGAATGTTAAGGTAGTTGAATGAGATTATATTTATGCGGTGAAGAATATTCAACATTCAACATTAAACTGTTAAGATCAGAGTTTCGAAATCAAAGATAACTTTATTTCTTTAATAATTAAAAAAAAGGCCCTTACCTAAGTTCGGCATCCTGCTTCTGTGGAAAACAATTACATAGTATTCAAACAATTAAAAGAATTGTTTGCTTTGTTACTCTTTAAATGGAGTGAACCAAAAATTAAGACATAAATCAGAAACTTATAGGCTTACGGCAGCATATTTCTTGACTAAATAATGTATAGAATTAATACAGGATACTCCAAAAGGACCATGTCCTAATGGTCATAGAATAACACCACGGAAAAATGGCACTGTCCTACGCAATTTAATTTTATGCTCATATATTATGAAAAAAAAATACATGTAAATTTATAAAAATTTGTACCCTGAAGAAAGCGACGTGAACTGGATGCAAATACCAAAGGATTTAGAGCAGACTGCATTTGAATCACTCATAATCCGGCGCAATGGCGGCGTCTCCAGCATCACCTCCGTAGGGGACTCATTTCCAGGCTGATCAAAGACTAAAAGAGGAGGATATAAAGGTTCTTTACAAGTTTAGCGTAAGGGTGATGACTTCCAAATTCTGGGGGGTGACTGGTGAGAAAAATGTTGCTGCTATATCATCGTTTTCATGAGATAATTGAATCCGTAAATTAAATCTAACCATGGATCATATACAACTGAATGAACCAGTTATGACTAAAAAAAGAGGGACAAACTATACCAAACAACTAATTTACACAACTAGATAATAAACTCGAGATACCAAATTGATGAACCCATAATCCATCAACAAAAATTGAATAACATTATATTACATGTCTAATGGAAGAAGACAACAAATTATACCATCCATCAACATTGTCCTCTGTGGATCTTCATCGTTATCGTCAAATTAGCTGCTCTTTTACTTCTTTTTGAATTGTCGGAAGCTGAGGATATATATTCAATCAATAATGCCCCGATCTCCTCAACGGGTTGAAGAAGTCATCCAACTTATCATTCGTGGGATTCGTTACGTTCCTATGAGTAATAATATGCCTTCGCAACATTGCCCTGTAATTATTATCTCAAACATGTGAGAGCAACAACTTTTTTACGTAGTCACGTCCTCCTCTCTGTTTTTGCCTTTTACTTTAGGTTTTCTTCCGCACCAAAATGATTAAATTCTTCCCCTTTATATTTTCACTCTTAATTATACAATTTGTTTTATACCAGAAATAATATTTCAATATCCATAACATAATATAATGTTGTACCGTAAATGTTGTGAGTGTTGTAATTTTACACATTAGTTATCTAGTGGTGTATTTATGATGATTTTGTGTGTTATAAGTCGTTTTTATTTGTAAAAAAGAATGATGATTGGTGAGATTTTGGCATCCTCCTTGTTAACCACCGCGCCAAGACCCACATTAGACTCTATAACACCAAATATAGTTCCATTTTGACCGAAGATTTTCACAGCTCAACCACCCCATCCTGCTTGTTAGTCAATTTCCAGCTTTAATCCGTAAATTTAAGAAAGTATCTCCCAAAATATAGAAGTCTTTGGATTTTATTTTGTAACGGAGGGAGTATGGTGTTAAACCAAAATAACCAAGGTTTTGTTTATTTTTCTCGGTCCTTAATTAACAAAGGATGAAAACAACGTGCCCGCCCAAATTTAATCTGTCTTTCAATCTGAACATTTCAAAAGATTAATCCCCAATTATTGAACAAAATTAAAGGAAAAGCTTCCGTGGAGAGAAACCCAAATTGAAATGTGCCATTCACAAACCCAAACAAATTACAAACTAGTTTTGTCTGTCTACTAAAAAGACAGCAGTTTATTTAAATAGTGCAAATAGGTACACTTCAAATGCAAGATAACAACAGAAGAAGGCCAAAACCCTCAATTGACTTTCCTGCAATTGGTTCTGATCTGGCCACTTGTTCCATTAAGGACGCCAAGATTTCCCATTTTGACCATAGCATTAGCGAAATCCACGAAGAAGGTCACGAAGTTATTTCCATAAGTGGAAACTTGGGAATCCGTTGACCCGCCGCTGAAGAGTTGCTGATCAGAATGTAAGAGGCCTTTGTTCTTGACCAGGTTCTTGTAATAACTGTTGTCGAAGAAACTCGGGCTGTTTGAGTCAAGTGCTGTAAGGTTATCGTCACCAAGTCCGAGTGAGAGTGGACAATCGGTTTTGAGGGTCGTCGCGAACGACGAATCGATTAGGGATTCGTTGTAGATTCTGTTGCGGAAAGTTAAGCATCTGGCTTGCCCTATTGTGTGAGATCCTGCATTTTATTTATATATATATGTTAGAGTATACTCTAACACTTGTGTGCAATATTCAATGTGACACTAATTAAATGATTGATATTATTATTTTCAAAATCTGTTAAGTATATCTAAGTTCATAACAAATTGAAGACGAGGAGATCATTTAGTGAAACATTAGATCTTTCGATCCCAATCACGAGAATATAATATTGTATGAGAAAGTAAAGATTCAATTTTGATCAAATGACTATGTGATTGTCCTTGATCGTCGAAGAAATTATTCAAATATTTCTTTTTGACGATGTGATTATTCGGTTTTTAGCCATATAATTATGTAGAAGGGTTTAGGAAAAGGGGAAACTATATACATGGATTTATTTTTTACCTAAAAGTGCAACCATTTCTTTAGCAGTGAAACCCTTGTTGGTAAAGACAGTTAAAATGTCACTAAGATCCATGGCTGGGGATGGGATGTTAGAGTTGGAATTTGCAGCCGCAAGACTTGCTGTAATTGAGTCTCTCCTTCCTAATTGAACCCCCCAAGTCGGACCTCCCAACTGACCAAAAACATGATCAACACACAGCACATTAAAAAAAAAATATATATATATATATATTAAAAAAATCCAGAAAATCAAAAAGCAAATTACAACAGTTAATTAATCTCCAGCAGTATAGATTAATATTGATATTGTGCATGCGTGCTTACAGCTGAGACAGAATCCCTAGCAGCAACAGCAAGAATGTCGGCGCAAGAAACGACCCCGGGGCAGATGCTCTCAAGCTGAGTTTTAATGGTATCGATCACTTCGAATCCCCTCAAAGAGTTCACATTTGCACCGGCCGTCTTTTCTCCCGTGAAACTTGAAGTGTCATCCAGAAGTACTGAACCGTCACATCCCTTCAATATAATCAAATAGTACTAACATAAATATTTTGCAAGGCATAATTAATGCACAATATATATTATCCTAGTAGAGAAGATTTTTTTTTCTTTTAAAAAAAATAATAAAAAAAAAGAGATGACTTGCATTGACGAAGCAATCATGGAAATGAAGACGGAGAAGCGACGCCCCCATGCGATGCTCCTTGGCTACGGCGTCGCCCACAACGGTTCTGATGGTGGAAATAGCTTTTGGACAAGTTGTCGCGTAAAAACTAGAGGATAACCCGGCCGAAGCTGAGATTTTCAGGACTAATACTAGTAGCAGTAACAGGGACGATGAGTACAAACTACAAAATGCCATGGTTTAAATATTCAAGTGAGGATAACCCCAACGGAAGGTGCCTATATATAGAGGGCTTACAAGTGTTTCTTAAGGATTAATTTTATGTCTTAACATCATGTAATATCTTCCTTCAAAAGTAAGTATATTACTAAATGGGTCTCGTTGGCGAATCAACATTGGTCTATTTTTAAATATTTAATAACGTAGTACATTGAATAATAATTATTTCATTTTCAGTCATGCACGATTGATACATAATAAGGTTAAAGAAATGATTTCATATGTGTTACCAGTAATTTATGCAGTCAATTAATGTGTCACTTCTCATCGGTCATAGTAATTTATAATAATCATGGTTGCGATTAAGATTGTATGAACTACACAAGTTGGAGTTAGTAAATGATTAATGATGATTATGGATGCAAGGAAAAATGGACTTTCTTTATTGAAAACCTGAAAAGACGATCATGCATGCGATAAGATAGCACTTCAGGAAGGGAACAACCCAGTTTTTCTTTGTTACACACCAATAAGGGAAGTCAGAAATGCCATTGGGTTGGTGTCCGTGGACAAATGCATACAACGTTATGATTGTTATTATCCATAGTTGAGATATTTTAACGACACAAAAGCAAACTTCGAAGTTCCAAGATGAGTAAAACTAGGAAACATCGAGATAGAGAATTATGAAGATTGAGTAGGTTAACTTGGCATTATTAATAAGGGTTTCAGAAGATCAAAATAAAAGAATGTGATTGTTTTTTATAGGGGAAATCTGAAATAAAAATCATAACTTGCGAAAGAAATACTCCCTCCGTCCCATAATTATTGTCCAATTTGGGTTTTCATTTCTAGTTCAAATTGTATTAAAAGTGAAATTTCAAATTGAACAATAATTTTGCGAGAGAGGGGGTAGTAATTAGTTCGCAAATTCTGGCTGTACGTTGGTGTATGAAGAATCCATACCGCTTAGTGTTTCTTGTTTGTTTGATGAAGATGTGTATTACTCCCTCTCTCCCTCAGTACTGTTTTTTTTTTCTTTCACAATTCACAATTACTATATGAATTAATTTTTCCCGTTTTCCCTCACTCCCTTAGTGTTACTTGTTTCTTGTTCATTTTTTTAATCTTAAAATAAGAATTTATGTTTTACGGGCGTGACTCTTATAGTATATCAACATAAAGAAGCATTTGGCATTTTTCAACTTTGGGGGTTAATGCCGAGAATGTAATTAGAGTTATGAGGATGTTCGTTCTGGTGTGAACTCTAGTTTGCTAACCGAATCTCATCATTAGTCAATGTATCATAGTATTTTAGCAAAGAAAAATCAAATTTCACCTTCATTTTATTTTTTTTTCACTTTTCCCTGTTTTTGGGTTGGGGTGGAACATCCCCAACTTTCGAATCTTTAAATGCGCTCTTACCAAGCCAATAACCCCCAATGCGCGCCCCATAGACCAAAACAATCAACGCTACAAGAAATTAGGCAGAATTAAGAAGGTAATATGATTAACTATGCTTCAAAAGAATTGGTCAAAACTGGCTAATGCCTCTTACACTACTATTATCATCTCTTTCTATTACTCTCTTCTTCTTTCTCTCTAGGCAGAGCCAAAAAGAGCTAGCAACGTTTGTTTCCTTTTCAATCTTTGGAGGAGTACAAAATGAGAACAAATAATCCTTTTAAAACATTTAGAAGTTGAAGTCATCGGCACCACCACTTTTTCCTATAGGCAAGGCTTGATCCTTCCTTTCTTTCAAGACTTCAGCAGTTGAATCACTAATGTTCAGAAGGTACTGTAATCTAGACACCTTCTCGGATGATGGATCATTCTTTAGATAAATCACAAATAGATCAGCCAACTCCTCTGAATTGTCCCACAATAACGGGTCTGATGGCACAGCTTTGTCACAGGCTAACAAGTCATTAAGTGATGCCACCTATAAAAGTACGGAGGAAAAGCAAATTAATACAAGTTTTCTTAGAATGAACAGAATGAGCAACCAATACGAGTAACAGCTACTAAAATTGAGATGCTTACCACCCCAGACTCATTTCTCTGACGGAGAGATGACACAGCATCTATCAGCGAGTTTGATATCCTATTCCGTACACGATCATGAACAACTCGTTTGGCTTTCTCAACATCTATGCTGAGATCTTTTGGGATATTCTCATACACTTCCTCTTCATCAAATTCTCCAGTACCCGATGACAACATCTTCTCCACAGTTAACCTAAACAGACGTTCTCGTAAACTATCAGAAATCATGGAATCAACCTCAACACCGGCCTCTTTTAGCTCTCTAATTTCTTTTACACTAAGCCTCCCCTGACTAATAGCAGATTCAAGTGCAGCTGCCATCTTTGTTGTGGTAATTGACTTGATTATCTTTTGAGCATACTCAGATGGTAGACCAACATCCTTTTGCAAATCATTTAGCTGCTCTATTCGGGCTTTAGTCAATTGCCCATCAGCTAAAATCACCTCAGCTTTTTGCCTAAAGGCCTGCTCTGCCAAGCTTCTATGCACATCAACAACCTCTTTAGGTGTCAACCCAAGTATCCCACCAAGTTGATTCAGCAAAACATACTCAGAATCATCCTTCTTTGTGGTGAACTGGGTACCCAAAGGGATATTTCTCACTTCTCCGGTGAGACAATATAGCAAGTATGTCTTGTACAGATCGGCTCTATCCCTTTCCGGAAGGTCATCTTTTAGATTAATCTCGGTCTGGACCTTCTTTTCCAAACTTTCTTTACTAGGTTTCACTTTCCTGAGTGACTGCAGGGATTCCCATTCCTCCTCCTCAACCTCATCAGTTGGTTTGTCACCCTCTTTGGCAGGCTCTTCAGTTGGAGTATCAGATGATTCACCCTTAATATCAGCCACTAATTCTGTCACAACCAAGCTGTTAAAGGCTATCATTTTTTTCAGTTCTTTTGCAGTTTCAGTCCGGCTACCAGCTCCTCGTGCTCTCTGGATGTAACTGATAAAGATCTTCCGAACCTGCACACAGTCAATCAGTCACTGGTAAAGGAAAAAATACAGGTCTGTCCCACACAAAATAAGCATTCTATGAGAAGTGAGAACTCAACCAAGAGTTATATGAAGGCAGAAATCAAAGCAAAATGTTGCTTGTTATGATACTTACTGCCTTGCTAGCGATGCTCATGGCGACCTCTCTGGTTAAGCGTAAACCATAAGCAGCCTTCCGCACAGATTTCCTAATTTCAGGATCATATCCATCAACTCCAGCAGCAACTGCTTCCTTGACAATCTGAAAAGAAATCAAATCATTACAGCCCAATTAACAGGCAAACTCAACATCCAGATAAGGGACCCCTAAATCAAAATATGCATATTGCAAGGAATCCCTAAAGCTTATTAAAGCATTTTCTTTATGCAGCTATGAGATGGAAAAAGATCCTGTGAAAGAAAAAGAGGTAGACAAATCCCATCCTCAAAAACAAGCAGATCAAATAAAAATTACATAGCCACCACATGCTCATTTCATCAGTATATCTGGCATCGATCATCACTCAAAACAGAAATTCAAACTACAGATACCTTCTCGAATAAACTGCCACAGATGTCGGCATGAGCGGCCTCGACTGTTTCCTTGGGAATACAAAACAAAACTTGCACCTGTTCCAACGTTTTGACATCTTTATCACTCAGTTCCCCATCAGCCACAGCTTGCTGAAGCTTTTGCCGATATATTTCTGCACAAAAAAAGCATCTTGTCATGTTAATGAATTTTATCCAGGTCTTCTGAGGCATTCTCTCTCTCTCCTCTAACATGAGTTAATAATTCTCCGTTCTCTAGAAACACATACAGGGCATTTACAGGCCTCCTATACACGTGACAAAACCACATTAAGCGTATTTGCTACTTTAATTTTTTTTCTTGGCTATTGGGTCCAAACTCACTTTCTTTTCGATGCAATATTCGATCTTGACGAGTGTCTTCTTACATCCATCTCAGAGTTAATTACGTACACTTTCATTAATAAGGTTAGTACTATGCTCCTACCAGTAAAATTCAGTCTCAGTGCAGATTTGCAAAACATAACAATATCCAAATTGAAGTCCACCCACCCATGAAAGTCATAATGAGAAAACTTTGACTTATTGTAAAAACTATTACCTTCATGGATCTCAACAGCCTTCTCCGCATCAAAATTCAACTCCTCGCAAAGACTCTGGAGATAAGCCGCTTTACTATCAGCAGCTGCCAATTCGCCACTAGTTACAGCTTGAGCAAGTCGCTCACGATATTTCTTCGCGGTAACCTCTAGCACAATAGACTCAGCTTCCCGTTTACCGAGAATAAATATATTCCTCAACTGACCCAAAGCAACAAGCTGAGAAACAAAGATAACAATAAAAAAAAAAGTTGATGTTAACACAAATACCAAAAGAAATTCCTTCAATAAGTTTACACCTCTCAATAACATCAGACCAAAATTATATCATATGCAGCCAAAACTCTCACTTCCAAATAATGGTTTAACATTCGAAGTTATAAAAGCCACCCACACCTAAAAAGAAGGGGAAAAAAGCATTTGAAAGCGAGAACTTTGGGATGTCCTCAGTAAGCAAGCATCCCTAAATATTAGTGTAATGCTTGTCTATCACTTAAACTTTGCATCAATTGCAAGTACAACACAGTATGACACAGACATCAAGCTTCAGTCAGCATTTTATCACATCACCCACACTGTAATCATCTTCAATGAACAGATCCAAGTAAATTATGATGTACAAATAGACTCATGCAGAAGCACCCAGCAATTACATTGGATTTACGAAAATCTGGAAGAGTTTTCTGGCAAAACACAAAATGACCCAATGTGCCTCACACAATACCATTTACAAAAGCATCATATCATCTATCAAACAAAAAAATGTACAGAGAGAGGAAGATACTAAATTCCAGTGAAAACTAAGTCCAAACGCATGTACAAGCTCTTCAGGATAAGTTGACATAAGTCCAAACGCATGTACAAGCTCTTCAGGATAAGTTGACAATATTATCACAATTTGCGAGCCTTTTAAGAACTCAGAAAAGATAACTTTCATAAGGGAAAATGAAGATATTAAAGCACCTTACTATCTTCCATGCGGCCACTTAATAATGCATTCCAAACATAGGCCCTGTAAAGAAGCTTTAAGCCACTTATTTTGCTATCGGAGTCGTATTCTCCACCTGGGTAATAGTGATTCAGGTAACTTCTAAGTTAAAACTAGATATTAAAAGAACTAGAGTCCGAATAAACTAATCCAATAAAAGAAACGAATCACAAGAACGACAAATGGATTTGAAAAAATGAAGACACATGCCAATAACTTCGAGCAAAAATACCACCTCCTAAAGAAACAGGCCCAACTCCTCGAGCGAACTGGCTAGAATCAGGATGATTCTTCAATGAGATGAGTAAATCATTGAATTCCAGTATCTTATTGAGCTCTTCAATAATCAAATTGGCTTCCCTGAGTGTTCAACAAAGTTTTTTTAATTGAGAATTCCAGTATAACCACTATGTGTGTTCCTTAAATAAAAGAAAAAGGGGATGAAAAGAGTTGGAGTACACATACGCTCTAGATTTCAACAAACTAAGAGCATTTGAAACATTTTCTTCAACAAGCTTTCTCGTATGATTTTTGAACATATCCTCAGCGAGCTGCAAAGGAAGAGAATCAGTGAGCAAATAACAAACCAATGTTCACAAGCAACAGATGCTCTCCAACTTGGAACACATAGTGATCATGCAATTAGAAATCACTAAAACATTTATACCTCATCTGACAGACGATATGTAAGTTGTGCTTCCCTGAGTTTAATCAGCTGATCAGCATTGACATCTAGCACAAATTACAGCTCTTGTAAATATTAAGGTGAAAAATGTACAGGGTACATTAAATATCAGATCTTTTGAGTGATTAAAGAACCAAGTAAACTCAGAAACATCTCAACATAAATTGCACAAACATTGATACAAAAACATCGGCTCATAAGCATTCTATAAGGAAGCTTATACTAAACATTCCCCCTCATAACATATTTAAACCCAAACTTTAGCAGAAGCTGATAAGCCCAACCAGGTTCATTTATTTGTGGCATGTCGTGAAGCAAAACGACTTTCAAATATTGAAGAAACTTGAAGACAATTCAAAACAATAACTTACACATGTTTAGCAAACAATTCTGAGAAGATGATCGCCAGGTTACTACAGACACAATTCATACATAATGCAACTTGACCTTCTTCAGGATATATCGCAAATCAAAATCCATAATAAAGTTTCAAAGAAGGGCAAGGCCCGCCATCCTGCCACCTTAATACCCTTCTGGGAGAAAAGCTCTGCTGAACTAAACATATACATTGTTCAAACATATTACGAGATTCCCGAAGGCCGAATAAGTGGGCAGGGATTAGCAAGCAGGAATTAGGTGTTCAATATTTATAGTTGCCCAAGAGGTGGAAGAAGAGGCATAGACTAGGATCCATGAAGACAAAGCAAAACTATTGCAAGATGCATCAAACAAGAAGTACTAAATAAACAGTAAAGTCATCAGTAGATTTCGGGACACGACATTGAAAACTATCTTTACATAAAAAAAAGGGGGATAAAAAATACTGCGCCAACAAAGTTTACCTCGGCCAACCAACTTAAGCTTGGAGGCATACAACCTTTGTGCATTATCTCGGACAGCCACCTCAACCTAGTGACAAACCAGAAGGCATTTTTCATGGGGGTCAAGCATGGAGCTGTTATAAACAATGCTTCTGAAGAAAAAGAGAGAGTTTTATACAAATAAAGAGTTGAAAGCAAAGAGAAGGCCAACATCACAGTTCTCTACCTGTGAATCGGTGACCCTGAAAACTCGTTTCCAAGGTAGAAGGAAAGAAGATGCTTCCCCGAACACAAGGTTAGATACATAAATCAACTTCTGAAATGCCTGCACTGGAAACACTAAGAATGGTCAAGTTCCATAACCAATTTTAAATACTAGTCATTATCATGATTGGACATATCAAAATAACATCATACCCGACGCTCCTCTTGATCACCATCACGATCTCCAGTCTCAAGCCTTTGCCTGAATATGCGCCTACCAATCTGGAAAAAAAAAAGAGAGAGAACATTAAAAGCAGAACTTCCCAGAAAATAAATAAAGCACTGAAGATCTTATGATCTAAATCCAAGAAAGCACTGAAGACTTTAGTTTTAGGATAACGATAAACATACCTCCATATGCATTGCCGCTGCATCTGGATCATCAAGACCCAATGCACTTTTAAACTTCATAATTTTTTCAACTTCATCCCCTTTAAGATCTTCACTTCCAGGAGGAAGGACAGAAGATAAATATCTGAAAAGTCAACATTAATTTAAGTAAAAGCAACTTATAAATTTTTCTTGAGGATTTTATGACCATGGATTTGATCTCACCTGCAATAGATATCACGAAGCTCTGCATTAAAAGCTTCATTTTGTTTGCTAATCCCATATCTGCAGACACCACGTGAGACACAAAAAAGTGTCAGTACAAGTAATATGATATTGTAAAGGGTCAAATACAGAAAGTGAAGACAAATTGCAACTGTTGCACAATAAGAACACAAGCAAACCAAGGAACAAGTTCATTCCAAGCAAGAAACAGCAGAATATGAAGCTACCACTGTCACGGACAACTATTCAGAACTGTCCCAGCTAAAATGTCCAAAATCTAAATGACCTAAGCTAGAGCAGCAGAGCATATGAGAAGCTGCAGGTTAACAACTTGTTTGTCAACGCTGGAGAGGTTCATGAGCATTTACCGGTTCATCAACAAGTTAGTTTGGACTAAGGTAAACCTAGAAAGCAAGCAGAAGTCATTTATCAACTCCTCGTGTTAGGTGATGGCTAGAGTACAAGCATACACAATCCCAGACTCCCATATATGCTGATTTTCTACTCAGTCAATACCATTATAGTTCAACGTTTTGACAAATTGTCTTTCCTATTTGAGGAGGATCATCTATATTGTCTCCAATGTGAAGAAGTAACATCACTTGAGGGCAGAAAATCGTTACTTGGTGGCCAGTACAAATTAACTTAGAGCCACTTCATTGCACCCCAGGAAATCTCGTACTAGTCAGTCATTTGACACATTACTACAATTCATCACCAATAATAAGATTCTATTGCAGGCCTACGTTGTTGATTTCTAATGAAAAAACTAAGGAAAGTAGCATTTGTAAAAGAATTGGTAAAGTAAAATTTAAACTGAAAGACTAACTTATTGGCAATAGCCTCAATATCTTCCTTCTTCAAGGCCTCGGGGTCGTCAATATCAGCCACGTAATTATGCAAGGTCGCGGAAGCAACCTCGGGAACGCAAGAATTCATCGCATAAGCCAAACCAGCACCGGCAGCGCCAGCAGCAGCAGCACCGGCGAATGCAACATTACGGGACCCACCGAACTTGGACCCAAGTCCATAACCAGCTGCAACAGCGACGGAAAATACAAGTGCGGAACTGACAATTCTAACCGGCGGAGACATTGTATCTACCAGGGCTTGGATTCCGGTAAGCTCCTTCTTATCCCCAAACACAACAGGTTTCGCGGGAGTCGCAGACTCTGAGGTAATGGAGGCGGCGCTACTGGCAGCCCGGGGGATGGATATGCGGTAACGGCGGCGGCGGGCATGGCGGTAATTTACAGTAGTAGCAAGGCGAAGAGGATTAGGAGGAAGTAAAGTAGAGTGGGAAATGGTGTGACTCGGGGTAGATGGTTTTGTGGTTAACAGAAGTGAAGGATTCATAACTGAACTTCCTGAATTAGTTCCGTGTACTCAGCCGGAGTTGTGGTGGCTGTCCGGTGGCCGGAGAGTACGAGGTTGGTTTTGGCAGGGTTTAAGGAATGAAGGGAGTAAGATAGGGGGGAAAGGGTGAATGGACCAAGTGGTCTTTTGGGGGTTGGCGGAGAAGAAGAAGAAGAAGGGAAAGAGAAAAGGATAGAAGGGAGTGATGAGTTGTTGGTTAATTATTTAGAGGCCCTGTCTATTTCATACATATGATAGTTACGTCCTCCTCATTTCTCTTTCTGCAACAATTAAGTCCAAATGATGATTTCCTTTTCATTGTACCCACCTTAGCTTTTTTTTGTTTTATTTTCAGGAAATTTTGATATGAAAACAAAAATGTCTATCATAAAAAGTAGGGAAATGATACACAGGGGTAAGAAATGCATATCTAACTATTGTGAATCGATTGTGTTTCAAAATAAAACTGGCAAATCAAATCACTTGATCTAATTATTCAAATTTCGAAGTTAATATTAACATCATATTTAGCTATCAGCTGAAAATAGTGGGAGGAGAAAATATCAAGTACATTATCATTCCCATCCCCTTCCATCATATTTGAAAGTTGTAAGAACAAAATTAACTTTTTAATGTTTTTCCTTCTTCAGGAACTTTAAAGTTTCTTTTGTGAAACTTAAAATATTAAAAAAATTTATCAATAAAGGTTGTGATAGAATAGTTGGGACTCTCCCACTCTTGGACCTTATTATAAGTCGGAAGTTCAAATCCTACTATATATACGAACAATCTGAATTCTTTAGTCGTCATCTATATACCATACAGACATCCCTTCCAATCTATAAAAAAGAATATATTTACTTTTATTAGTTATTCCATGGGGCACCTGGTGCTACCTATTTAGGTACCATTGGGCTGTGGACGTGCGCTCACCCCTTTTTTTCTTTTTCTTTTTTTTTTTATTTTTTTAAAATTGTATTATTTTTATTAATTTTACACTCTAATTTAATTAAAATGATTAAACCTTTCTAAATCCTAAACACCAAACACACTATATTTTTTATTCGTTTTAATTTTTTGATTTAATTAGGCTAAAATCCTAACTTGATTAAATTAAAAAATTTGATAAATTAATCATGTTACTCATACACTAAATCTTAACATAATTGAAATATTTAAAGTCTCTTAAATCATAAACCTTAATCATTAGACCCTAACTTAATTAAAATAATTAAACCCTCCTAAACTCTAAATATTAATTACTAAATCCTAACTTAATTGAAATACTTAAACTATCCTAAATCTTAAACACTAAACAAATTAACTTTTTATTTGGTTTAAATTGGATTAAAAAATTTCAATAAGATCCTAATCCATTAATTGCATGTGTAAGAACTGACTGAAATTTCACTCAGAAAATATTTTAAAGGTTAAAATAACTAAAATACAAAATTAAAATAAAAAAAGGTAAAAAAAAAAAGAGAGAGAGAGAGAGAGAGAGAGAGAGAGAGCGGTGAGTAGACGCACGAAGCGCGCTGCACAGCGCACCGGGTGCAACATATTATTTGCGAAGGCCAACAACTAAAAAGTAAAAACCCCTTCAAAAAATCTAAAAAGTAAAAACCCCGAAAACAATGGCCATCTACTATCCACGACCACGGGTCGGGTGGTTCCCATGGCTGGCTACCCAAGCTCCACCACTCCACCTGTTGAATCCCCCCAATAAGCCTTTGAAACTTTGTCTCCGTTTCTCCACTTCAGCCGTCGCCGACGCCCTCGCCGTTGCCGAAGAGGCGGCCTCTCCGCCCTTTCCTACCGGAAACAAATGGGAACCTTTTTGCAAGAAGAAAGTAGTAATGCGAGTCGGCTATGTTGGCTCGGATTATCGAGGTAGATTGGCTAATAGTGTTATTTCTTTTCAAATTTGTAATTTTAGCTGAAATGAGTTGCCTACGTTTGATGCTAATTGCAACGTTTGGCGATGTTACTTAACAGGTCTGCAGAAGCAAAAAGATCAGCACGCACTGCCCAGTAAGATTCTTTATAATTTGCATCGCCATATCAAGTGAACTGTTTTGATTAGTTGATTATTTGATGCTTATATCAAACCTCTGAATGTTCTGTTTCTTTTTCACCTTTTACCTCTTTAAAAAAGTTTTCCCTCTTTCACGTGTTGTGTTTGTGTCCCCTTTGCTGTTTTTTTACCTCTCAGCGTGAACTCCTGTATCTTTTTTCTATGTTATACTGATGATCTTTGTCAAAGGAGTAATTTGATTGAAGAGACAACTGTGAAGAAATGACATTCTGAAAAAAAAACAACCGTTATTTTGGAAATGACATTGTGAACAAAACTATAATAGAATTTGGACCTGCTGCTTTTCAGTCATAACCATTAAAAGCTCTTAAGTGCATAAAGTCTTCTCATGTACAGATCAGCTTAGCCTTAAAAGGTACTATAGTGATTAATATATTACAGTTATCTAATGCAGCCATAGAAGGAGAGCTAGAAAAGGCTATTTATAAAGCTGGTGGAATTCGTGATAGTAATTACGGGAATTTGCAAAAAATTGGTTGGGCAAGAAGTAGCCGAACTGACAAAGGAGTAAGTTCTTTTTTGCTTGTAATTTCAGCTGTAGTCTCATTGTTATGCTGTCATTTCAAGGGTCTTTTTATGACTTTCTTAAATGAACTTTTCAGGTTCATTCACTCGCTACGATGATCTCTCTTAAGATGGAAATCCCTGAAAATGCTTGGAGGGATGACCCTTGTGGAATTGCTCTAGCTAATTATGTTAATTCGTTTCTCCCTGAAAGTATACGAGTTTTTAGTATCTTACCATCACAAAGGTCAGAACTCTTACCATTTCTTTTCGTAGTTATTGTCCGCCGATGTTCTATTTTCTAATCTGGAATCGGAAGTTATCAGAACATGTGGTTATCGCATGCTCTTGAAATTTATAGCAACCAACAGCTTTCATAGTTCAAATGTGAGTAAGTGTCACTCGCGTATCTTTCCATAACATAATTAGCTTCCACCTAGTGCATTCTGTAAATACAGAGGCATACTGTAAATTTGCAACTAATTGAAGCACCATTTTCGTTTGTTTCTTCTTCAAAATAATTAAATGATTTCCGTTACATTGTTTATGTACGTGAAATATGCATATGCTAGGATTACACCAGTTTAGTTTTTGACAGAAGTGAGAAAGAAAATATCTCTTACACTTTTGAGAAAGCAAAAATACAAATACATATCAGTGGCGACACGACATCATAAGTTTTTGAAAGAATGCACTTTTTAACTTCTTCCACTCTCAATCCCCCCCCCCCCCGTCCTCTGATAAAATAAGGGTGGAACTAGAAATTTTGTTTTTTCCTACTGGTCATTGCAATTTCGTAAATGGGAGAGTGCCCTTGTCTAAAGGCCTTGAGTTAGTAACGAAGGTTCTTCAGTGTTGTTGTTACTGCTTACTCCTTGGATGCTTGTCTTCGACTCATCAAAAATGTGTATTTTGTGCTATATCGAGGTTTGTGCTCTTAGCCTAATTTCCGGCATTTCAGGAGCTTTGATGCCAGAAGGGAATGTGACGTGCGCAAATACTCTTATCTCCTTCCTGCTGAAGTAATTGGAATAAAGAGTGATATTACCACGGATGAAGTTGATTTTCACCTGGCATATTTTAGCGACATCCTGAAATCTTTTGAGGTCTAGTTTTAGTCACTAGCCAATTTTCCATGCAATAGCTGACATATAGCAGGTTGCTTACTCTCTGTATTTCTTACATGGAAAGTTTTTCCTACTGTTGAAAAGCAAACAACAAAACCCTTTTCATGTTCTGAGCTTTTAAGAATCTAAATTGTAAGAGTTTACGGGAATTAATGCCACTAAATCTGTTGACGGTTTTATGTGAATCCCACCATGATGTCACTGAAGTTTCATTAAACATTATTTTAACCTTGGCCACTGATATAAGCTTTGTGGATGGACTTTGCAGGGAGAACACCCTTTTCACAACTATACAATACGTGCGAAGTACAGGAAGCAATACCCATTCAGAAGATCTATCAGACATGATTTCTCATCTGCGATAGCTAGATCATCTGATCAGGAATCATCATCTGAGTATGAGGACAGTGTAGAAGAAGAAAGTTCTGAAACTAAAGGTGTTGCAGACGAGGAATCTTATAGAATTGAGCATGTTGAAGGTAATGAAGCTGCATCAGATGTGATGGAGAGTGAACCAGGTTCTTCTCATAATGCTTTGTCTAGTAAGCCTTTATCAGTCAGCTGTTTTGAAGAGCAAAAGGGCTTGAAGAGGCAAGGTTCTTCATTGCCAATTGCAAGATGGCTGTATGAACCTGATAATAAGGATAGACTCAGTGCTTCACACTTCAGGAAGATTTTTGACTGTTCCTGTGGGAAGTTGGAGCGCGTGCTTGGTATGAATTACGTTGAAATCTCTATTTGTGGAGAATCATTTATGTTACATCAAGTAAGTATTCTTTGTTGAAATGTGAAGACTAGAGAATTTCATTTCCTTCTTTGATTGCTTTGAAGGACCCTTTTGCCCTAGGCTCTATTTGTTTCGACATCATGCAGATAGTAGTTGAATTGCAAGAAAATCGGTAGTTTTTCATATATGCAAACCTGCACAACCACCCCCCAACCAAACAATAACAACCCAAAAAAATCTGAATGATCCCGATTATTGGACAACATTGATCATCTGTCGTGCATTATCACTTTTCTTTTAGAGAAAGGTTAGACCTTTCTTGAGCCCTTCAGTTCGTAATCTGTTAATTCAATTCATGAGCAAAACTTTCCTAGTGGAGATGGGAACAAAAACATTTGTGACTTCATATTCTAGTCTCTATCATTCTGATGATTGTCATGTTATCGTTTACATTATCTGCTTAAGATCTCAGTCGTGGAGCTGTTAATGTATGATAGGTTGACACTAAGTATGTAGTTTGTTAACTTAAAGTTGCGTTAATGTTATGATTCTGATACTTATCTATTGCATGTTTTGCCCCTGCTGTTGCCATATCCTGACAAAATGGGTCAACCCAGATACGCAAAATGGTGGGGACAGCTGTTGCTATCAAACGAAAATTACTTCCGCCTGATACTATAAAGTTGTCTCTGTCCAAGTTCTCACGGATTGTCGTGCCCCTCGCACCGTCTGAAGTTCTTATATTAAGGGGAAACAATTTCGCCTTGAGGAAAAGACCAGGGAAAGTAACACGGCCAGAGATGACAACAATTCTTGAATCAGAAGAAATTCTCGAGTCTGTGGATGATTTCTACCATCAGATAATGTTACCTCAAATTTCAAAGTTTTTGGACCCTGCAAAATACCCTTGGAACGAATGGATAGAACACTTAGATTACAATACGGGCATCCCCGAATCCCAGCTGGAAGAAGTCAGGACTGCGTATAGTAAATGGTTGAAGGAAAAGGTGGAAAATGAAACAGAAGGAGCATCATGATTAATAATAAGGAGGGCTGCTGGTACATGGATTTGCACATTTTGAACTTGATTATCCACTGCACCTCTGTTTGATGGTTGAAAAGAAGATTGTGCTTGTATTGACTAGGAATCCGCAGGAATCAAAGTTAAAAGGTAGGTCAGAAATGAGGATGGCCTTTTCACTATAATTTTTGCCATCTTCAGATGGGGACAACTTTCGGCTCCCTGGCATTGTTTTTGTAATTAGTCCCCTGAACTTGATTGATTCTTGTGTTACTACATTGTCGAAATGGTTCTACATAATGAAGTTGGAAACATGACTGAATTCTCTGATTCAATCTTCCTATTTAAAGGTAGGTCAGAAATGAGGATTGCTTTTTTACTTTAATTTTTGCCATCTACAGATGGCGACAGCCTTCAGCTCCCTGGCATTGTTTTTGTAAATTAGTCTCCTGAACTTGATTGATTCTTTCGTATACTACATTGTCGAAACGATTCTGCATAAAGAAGTTGGAAATACTCCCTCCGGTCCTTAATATAGGACATTTTGATTTTATTATAAGTTTCACCTAGTACGTGTTTTTGGTTGACAAAAAAAATCTTAAAAATATATTTTCATGTTTGTTGTGTTCTCTTGATTGTTATAAAATATTTTTAAAGTTTTTTCATTTTATCAATCAAAAATATGTATTAGGTAAAATATAGGACAAATTAAAATATGTTATATTAAGTATCGGTGGAAGTATTACCGAATTCTCTGATTGGACCTTCCTATTTGAAGTTTGTGGCCTTTTTCTTTCTATTCACGGTTTGGAACTGTCATAAGGCACCAATTGAGATTCACCATGGCAGGCTTCGTCTCTATAACTCATTTGGATATTAGTACTGTATCTTGAATGCTACAACGGCGGAAATGGTGTGCACGAATTCTGGAAACAGTAGTGATGGACCATGTCAAGGAAACTGAGAAAGGACTACAAGAGACTAGAAAGGAGTGGGTTTTATTGCCTGGAAGATAATACAGATAAGATAAGACGTTCTTGGGACAGATGGTGATGGAATTGCCCGAAACTTTTTTCTCCAAAATCTATAACAGGGAAAAACATCTTGAAAACAAAACGTATTGCCCTTCGTGCCAATAAGGAAATAATGAAAACAGATGGATAAGAAGTGATGTTGAGTTGACAAAGGAAAAAATTAGCGTTCATATTCAAAATTTTGGGCTCATAGTCAATTCTACTTTATTGATATTCGGTTAGTCAATTTTGTTTTTACTGGTTGAAACTTTTGTCAATTCCACATAATTGGCCAAATTTTCGTTAAACTCAACAGATTTCCGTCAGTTTTTAACCAAAAAATCCCGATAGTTTCAGAAAATTATAAAAATTACCCTAAAAATATAAAAATAACAAAATAGTTCGTTTTTATTTATTTTTTTCTATTTCATTTAGTTTCTCTTTATTACTTTTCATAACCATAAAAATATACTATATGATCTTTGAAAAATATTTATTTATTTTCAAAATCTATTTTTCATGTGCAACACATGTGATTTGGTTTGAGTGGTAATTTTGTCATTTCAAATTTTTATAATTTATGATTTTATTTTTTTATTCGTTATTTCTTGAGATTATTTTTCTTATATTTTCTGACTTGTGTATTTTTTTTTTCAAAATTAGATGGCCCCAGCGAGAATCGAACCCTTGACCTCTGAGTAATAACCATCTCCCATCCTAATCCCCTAACCCTTTCCTGACTTGTATATATTGATACTAGTATAATTATTAAATTTCACAAATTAATTTACCTTTTTATTTCATAGATTGTAAAAAAATTAACATAAAAAGATGAGGAAGAAAAAATCAAGTTGAAATAAACATGAAAATTAATAGTTTATCATTCTAAACAAAAATCGAAAAAATCTTTTAAAAAAAAACCTATAAAGACAAGTCTTTCCTCATTGACTTCCTCAAATTCATAGGTGAGTTACGAAACATAAATTTTATTTGATCTAGCCAAAAATAATTATTTTGTTCGTTGTAATAAAAATAATATAAAAATTAGACAATCATTTGAAACAAGAGAATGTGCTAATTTAATTAGTCCACAACGATGCATTTCTGTAAATTTACTTAACAGTATTTTTATTCTTTTTTAATAATTTTTTTTTTTGCCGAATGGCGGTTGCTAAACTACATAAGTAATTATTGAATTTCATGAAAAAGATAAATACAAGTATTTTTTAGAAAAATAATTACTAAATTATACTACATGACTTGGATTATTTTTATTACAAAGAACAAAATAATCATTTTAGACTAGATCAAGTAAAATTTATGTTTCGTAACTTACCTATGAAATGAGGAAGTTAAGGAGAAAACACTTGTTTTTATAGTTTTTTAAAGTTTTTTTTGCTTTTTGTTTAGAATGATAAACTATGAATTTTCATGTTTATTTCAACTTAAGTTTTTCTTCCTCATTTTCTTTATATTAAAGTTTTTATAATCTATGAAATAAAACGGTAAATTAATTATTAAATTTAATAATTATTCTAATATCAATATATACAAGTCAAGAAATATAAGAAAAAAGAATATAAAGTATACAGATTCGTCATCATTCATGTCTTCTTCAGTCGCATATTTGCGATACTAAAGTGAAAGAAGAATGAACAGTGTGGTATGTGATACAAAGGAAACCATGCAGGACTCTAGTCCTCTAATTTAATGGGAGAGAAATTTTTTATTTTTTTTATTTTTTGAAAAGAGGAGAGAAATATCAATGTCTTTAGTATTTGATAACTTTACGTAACTCTTTTTTTTTTTTTCTCACATTAACAATCTATTTTGGTGGACGAGTGAACATAAGTTGGAAAGATAAGTAATATCGATCACATTTAGGTCGACAACGTTGGAGGATAGCTCAATTTATTTTGGTTTTTTGAAAACAAGATAGCTGCTTTGTATGTTTTCTGTTGCCATTCACATTAACACGCAATAGATTAGAATTGAAAAGCTCCCTTAAAAATCCAATCTTGGGAGTGCAAGATACTCGTCGTGTGGAGAGTCTGTTTCACACTATCTAGCTCCCTAAAACCGAAGTAGAATTAATATGGTGGTTGGAAGGTTTGGTTGTATAGTAGAATTATGATGCTTTTTGTTGGGAGATTGAACTTTTCCCCTCAAAAGTGTCTACTTATATGAGTTGAATGCGGAACATAGGTTAAGCATAAATGCATAATATGTGTTTATGTTTTGTGAATTCTGTAATCGATTTTAAAAAGAAAAAATAAAACTCTTTTTTTAGTACAGTGGAAGAGGCAAAATGTATTAAATTACAAAGGATTATGAGTGAATCGATAGTATCGTGTTTCAGCCACACATGTCCTGGATCAACAGATACAACTCTTTGTGTGTATTCCGGACCAACAAATATCACCTTCATTAAAATAAGGTCGACCCCAAAAGAATTGGAAACAACAATCTGACCGTAAAAAAAAAATCTGAAGAGAAAAATTGGGAAAGGACTAATTTAAGATACGTAGATTCATGCATGCACAAGCATGACGCAAAATTAAAAAGGTGAGATTCTAAAAACGTTTTGGGCAAAATTCTGAAATAGAAGCAGACGGCACGGAAACTATTGGAAAGAAACCAAAACGATGGCTACGTCCGCCCAATAACCGTTTCATCACCACCGAACTATTACAACAATGGTACGTAGCGTTCTTGATGATCTCTCGTTCTCTCTCATTAATTTGAGTCTCTTTCTTTTCTAATAAAGAGAAAACAAAACTGTAAATGATCGTATTAAATTAACACTATACAGAATGAGACACTCAGACAATATCATGATGTAACCGTGACGATAAATTTGGGAACGGTTCCTAATGATCTCTCGGTCTCTCGCATTAACTACATTTTACATGCACACATACACAAACTAGATATACATGCAAAACAAATAAGTTCAACATTAATTGGCAATCAGCAGTCACTGAGGTGGTGGTCGTTCTATGAACACATTCTTGGCCTAACCACCACCAAAATAAAATTCTGTCCTACTTCATCACTTTCGATCTTGACTAATGATTCATTTCTTGGCACCCATAATTATTAGTTACTTTACTCTTTAACACTTTCTCTGTACCAAATTATATTTTTATGTTAATATAATTTACAATGAAAGTAAAAGTTTAAACTGGAAAATCGTTTAGGTATAAGAGACCGTCAATTAATGCACGAATTGCCCCACCCAACAAACCATTATAAACACGATCCTGCGAGTGTTTATTTCAAACATTTTCCCATTCAATACAGCGTTTTTATTAGCCATGGCCACACAATGGCTAAGTTTGATCGGTGCAATATGGCTACAAAGCATAAACGGCACCAACTCCAATTTCCCGGCTTACTCTTCACAACTCAAACGCCTTCTATCCTTATCCCAAATACAACTCAACAATCTCGCACTCGCGTCCGATGCCGGAAAATTATTCGGCTGGTTTTCCGGCGTCGCCGCGGCGTATCTCCCGCTCTGGCTAGTCCTCATGATCGGGGCAACACTCGGGTTTATCGGGTACGGGTTGCAGTACCTGTTCATCACAGAACAAATGCCATCATTAACATACTGGCAAATTTTCTTGCTAACTACTCTGGCCGGAAACAGCATCTGCTGGATCAACACTGTAAGTAACATAGTCGCGATTCAGAATTTCCCTTTGGATCGTCAAATTGCAGTCGGGTTATCCACCAGTTACCAGGGTTTAACCGCCAAGATTTTTACCGCGGTGGTCGACGCGGTGGATCGGAATTCACCGAAACAGAGAGCTCAGACTTACCTGCTGTTAAACGCCGTGCTTCCCCTGTTAATCTGCGTCGCGGCTTCTCCGGTGGCTAAGAATGTGAAGATTGGGAAGATGAAGAATTTGGCCGGCGGGTTCGTGGCCATGTTCGCTATAACGACGGCCACCGGAGTTTACGCGATTCTCAGCTGTTTCAGCTTCGTTACGGACTATTTCTCGCCGCTCGTTTTCGCCGTCGGAATGGGGGTTTTTCTGGTACTTCCTCTGGCGATTCCGGTCAGCGAAAGGATAAGAGAAACAACCCAACAGAAATGCTGGATAAGGAAAGACAACAGAGTTTGCAATATTGACCATCTAACGCCAATTTCAGTAATAACGGAGAACGGTGAAAAACAGGGGAATGAAGACGTCAAATTAGAAGTCTCCGATGAAGAAGTTAACAATGTGAAGGAGGAACTGGGAGCTAGAGAAATGATAAAAAGACTGGATTTTTGGTTGTATTATTTGGTTTACTTATTTGGGGCAACACTTGGTTTGGTGTACTTGAACAATTTGGGACAAATCGTGGAATCCCGTGGAAGCTCAAGGACTTCTTCCATCGTATCATTGTGCTCTGCTTTCACCTTTTTCGGCCGCCTCATTCCATCCCTCTTCGACTACTATCTTTCCAAGTAAGCGCTTATAATTAATTAAACCCAAAACCAATCACTGTGTGTGTGCGTGTTTAATTTCAACATGATTTATTAATTCACCTTTTTTCTTTTTTTTTTGAAGGAGGAATTGGGTGATTTCAAGACCAGCATCAATTGCAATGACGATGATCCCATTATCCGGGGCATTTTTCTTGCTTCTGGTGAAGACAAACAACAATAATCTTGGTCTGTTGTACCTCAGTACAGCAATAATTGGGACATGCACCGGAGCCATCACATCGATCTCTGTGCCAACCACAACGGAGTTATTTGGTGCCCAGAATTTCGGTATTAATCACAACATTTTAGTCACGAATATCCCTGTTGGCTCATTTCTGTTCGGTGATTTCGCAGCCTTTCTTTATAAGAGACAGGAAAACAGACCAAATGGCGGTTGCATGGGCGTCAAATGCTACCAAACGACGTTCCTTTTGTGGGGCTCTCTCTGCGTTTTTGGTACTTTTCTCGCTATGATTCTTCACTGGCGAACCAGAAAGTTTTATTCTCATAATAGAGGATAAGCTAGTAGAGATGAAATCTCAACTTATTTAGGGTTTTTTTCTGGTTTTGTCTAACTTATAGTGTACTGATTACTAGCACTAACATTAACTTACTAGTCAAGCCATATAGTTTTTGGAAGGCTAAATGTAACTCTCGGTTAAATTTTAGTTTCATATCACATTAAATCAATAAAACAAACCTCGTTTCGATAATATCAATTGCACGATTGATAAATGATAAATAATACTGTAACTCTATTTCCGTTGCCGCATGTCATTGGGTGCTACATCTTTAATTTATTACAACTACGACCTATATTTATGATTAGTGAAAGATATTTATATCATAAGAAATTTAGAACCATAAGTTGTTGAGTGAATAATAATGTGTAGAATGGTACAACAATTTTTGATACCTTGTGAAGATTAATGAGTGTGGCAGTACTATACATATTAATTGACCATCACTTATACTTGGACCTAATTAGAACTTTGGTCTTCAAAGTCAAAATGTACCGTACAATTGTAAGAATTCTTGTGGTTGATTTTTGTGACAATGACCGGATTTCAATTCACATTCCAGGCTTTTGATCAGGTTGATAGTAAATACTACTGCTACATTTTAAAGTACCAAATTTAATTTACACGTTTTGAAAATCTTCATACGTTGATATAATGCCGATCCAAGATATTTAAAGAAATTATGAGTTCTTATGCTTTTATCAATTTGATGGGTTTGATCCAAGACAACGTTCCCTGCACAATCTACATACATATATGTGATCCATAACCTCTCGAATATCGGCTGTGATATCAAAGGTTTTGATTCTGAATTATTAATAATAATATATATTCTCTCTATTCTAAAATTATAGTCCAATTTGAATTTTTATTTTTAGTTCAAATTGTACAAAAAGAAAAATTCCAAATTAGATAATAATTTTGGGACGGAAGGAGTAAATCTCATGTTTGGATTGTTACAAAAGAGGGGATAGATAATCCAACATATATATTACACGTATGAATGGAGTTGCTGTGTATTTATTGATCATTTACCCAACGACAAGAATAGCCTCCATACAATTTATGGTGGTATCAGGCACGCATATCCATGAAAGTGGGAGAATTGAAGTCAATTATGTAAAATAAATACTCTTCTCGGTCCTAAACGTAAGATTAAACTGCAAATGAAGTTTAGTTTTGAAATTATGCGTTATAAATAAAAGTCAAGGGGAATATCCAACATCTTGGAAATCTCGGTACTTGGACTTTGGGTTATATTTGGCCAAACAGATATAGTTAGTTACTACATTAGAAGAAAATAAACGGAAATTATTTGTATCAATCTTGTAGTGTATATGTAACCTTCGACATTAGAAATCTATATTATGACATAGTTCAAGATACAATACATGAAATTAAATTACCTATTACGTATTCTCCATTTACATTATCTACAGTTAAATCCTAAACAAGTACGTATAATATTCGTAACAAATAGATGCCTTAAAGTAAAATTTCATAATAAAAAACGTCAAACAAAACTATTGTAGGACGATAGGAAATTTGAAAATAGGAGTATTTAATTTTTTTATTTTTATTCTTTTTGAAAGTAGGAGTATTCATATGAAGAGATGAAAAAATTTACTCCTGTGGGCTTTTAAGGCCCGATAGGAATTTAGCCTGAAGCACACAAATGGTTTAGATGTCACATAAAGTGTTGTAAAATTTGAAATTTGTACCGAAATGATAAACATTTTTTTGACCTTTTTTTTGGGGGGGGGGGGGGCCGGTGGCAAATGGTTACGGGCTTATAAACTAAGCAAACGATGGCACAAAGATGAATTCGATGTAGGCCCATTATGTTTTTTGGCCCACTCTATTCAGGAGAAATTACAGGAGAAATTAAAATAAATTTCCAAAGTACCTTGTAGCAGGTTTCTTCTTCCCCGCAATATAAAGATCAAAAAATTCATTTGAATCAATTAATGTAACGAAAAACCCTTATTCATCTCAATGGCGTCCAGTCCGGCGAGTTCTTCGGCTCCACCGGGGAGTGACAAGCCGGTGATCGTTAGGATTAAGAGGAAAGCTAACCAGTCCCGCCTAGATGCTTTCTGTAGGTTCTTCTAAATTTTACATTTTTTCTCTATGCTCCGAGAATTTCAGTGTCAGCGCCTCAGCTGGGAATTACATATTTTTTTCTTCTTTTGGTTGGTTATAGGGCTCGAAATTAATGAAAGACCACTTAAGCGGCCATTGCTCGACTTCGGGAAGCTCTCCCTCTCTGATTCTTCTGCTAAAGGTATTTCAAAAGGCGTTGGCTCACTTTTCCCCTAGATAGTGAAAATGTATATACTAATGACTTACTGTAGACTAAAAAAATTCTGTTTCATAGCTCAAAATTAGAGCGTATTATACATTTTGATGATGATTATGGCTAAGTAGATAGCATTTGGTAAATATTAAGCTGTCCCTCCTGTCTGGAAGAGAGGGTTTCTGGGGGAAATTTAAGGAAGGGTGGGCGGGTATGGTTATAAGTAATGAATGCCTCGGACTGTCCAACTTCTGTTTTTTTCCTTACGCCAAACTGAATTATTCGGGAAGACTTGGAAATTTTTTGATTTTGTTACGACTTGAATGAAACTTGTTCTAAATGCAGGGTTAAAATGGTATGTTTTATTGGATTATGCATGTACACTATGAGATTTTTGAGTTAATTGCTCTTTCTTTGGCATTCATGTGATTATTACAATCTTTCTGAACATAATACATTTCTATCGTTTAGCAGTTGAAGAGTTGAAAAGTAGAAAGGTCTTTGTTCAGCATGTGGACACCGTGACTACTTCTGAGGTCACCACTGATATTCTGCAACCGTTTGTGGTTAGTATTGTGGCTAATCTCAATGGCTTTTCTTTTTATTTTGTTGATAGTTCGTTCTGTATTCTGTAGTGCTTGAGTAGAGATTTTATGTTTATCACGATGATATGATTAAAGTATCATTACATCCTCGAAGCTCGAAATTTGGAATGATCTAATTATGTATTTCAATTTGAACAGTCTCATTCAGCAGCTGGCCCTGGATCTAAAGAAAAAACTGATACTAGAAGATCCTTTAAGACCGAGAATGTAAGATCCCTTTTCCAGTAGGTTCTGCCAGATAAATTATGCATTGTTTTTCTGGTAAAGACTGCCAAATTGATCTTCATTGTTAACTCTTATTCTTTACTGTTTTGTAATATGTGCAGAAACAAGAGCAGTTGCTTTCTAAAGCAAAACAACATCAAGAGGTACACTAGATTGTTTTTCTCCCCTTCTTAATAAGTTTTCATCTACCTTGCTTTTTGATCATTAGGTGTGTGTTCTATCTCCATTATCATTTGAATAGACATATCTTTTTTGTTGAGGTTTGGCATGTATCTATTTTCCTTTCTTCGGTTGAACTGCATGTATCTATTCTGTTCCTGTTTGTGAATTATTTTCAGCTCGGCAGATGATTACTTAAATGCCTGTTCTATAGTTCGTGAATATGTATTTCATCTCCCTGACTCAAAAGATGCAAGAATGTATAGCTTGTTTGATCGCATATAGACAGATATCAGATGTTTGACTCATGTTTTTCTTGACTGCGTTTGTCTCCTGAAAGTTCCTAGCTGATCAAATAAATAGACCATTTGACTTTTGAATGGGCATGGGGCATAATTCATCGAATCTGTAGGTTCTGTTTTGCCTAAGTTTTCGTAAAATCAGTTGAAGGGACATGTTCGTTAACCAGCCACATTCAAAACATCTCAGTGACAGTGATATTTGTTCCCCAATCGAAGATTCTTATTAAGGGCGCTGCACTTTTTAGTATTCTTGATAAGGGCGTGAAATTTTTAAAATTCTTGTTAAGGGCGCAATAAATGTTTAGTGCGCTAAATATTCTTTTTATGACATGTTTAACCTTTTATCAATAATAACTCGCATTATAACTTTTTACCATAATTTTGGAAGTAGAGATGTTTCATTAATTTTTTTGAAATTAGCTCCTACATAAATTCTCCTCAAGATAGTTTTCAATTCTGTAAACTTTAATTCCGCAGAAAACTAAATCAGTGGTGTCCCTTACTCCCTTTGTAAAGAATTATACCATGAGCAACCATTTTAAATTAATTTCTCCACGTAAATTTTACTTTCAAAAGATAAATTACGTCAAAGACTTTGCATGGAACGCATAATCAACTAATGGAAGTTTGCATTAACAAAAGTAAATTTAAGCATAAAATTGAAAAACAAGTGTAGTTGGCATTCTTTCCAGTTTACAAAATCACCATATAACATGCTGAGATTTCGACTTCATATTATAATTCTTTTTTCTTAATTAAGACTACTAATCTTAAAATTAATACAATTCTTGTAAATCAAACGCAATACAATCTGCCATATTGAGTTCCGAAGGATTTTTTGAATAAGAAATTAGAAGACTCCAAGATAACTAATAGGCATAATATTTTGGCAAGGAAAAATATGTCATTAAAAATTACATAAAAGGGTAGAGATGTCAAGAAATTATATTTAGTATATTAAGACATTTATTACGCCGTTATCAGGAATTTTAACTCTTTCACACCCTCATATGGAATTATAAAGGTGCAATGCCCTTAATAAGAATTCTCCCCCTTTTTTCTTTTTTTGGGTCTTTCAAATTCACATGTATAATACATATTTGGATATGAATATTTGTGGTTCAGATATTGTCCAAAAATGCTCGCTTTGAGCAAATTTGGAGAAGTAGAAAAGTGAAGGATCAGTACGCTCGTGATGAAGCCTGTAAAATGTGCCATCTCTATGATATTGTTCGTGTCGAGGTGAAGAGTAGCGAAAAACATGAAGAACAGTAAGCTTAGTTCATTGATCATTTATGTTGCTTTTACTGCTGTGTGACTGTGAAAACTTTTGTAGACTGATGCTTGCTTCTTTGATTTTTCTGTAGAAGTTCTGAGCTGGAGGATATTAGGATGATGTCCGATTATTTACCTTTACTGAGAGAAGTCCTACCTAGTGCTGCAGCCGAGGTTGAACAAGAGATTCTTGACACACACATAAAAAGAGGTATTGAATTTTGTATTGTTGTCCTTGCTACGTTGTCCTTATCTCAAGCAGTTCACTTCAGTACTTGTCATCTTGAAACTATCTTTAGGGATCAGACTAGTTCAGAGAACTAGTATCTCTGAAATCCTCATCGATGGATATATTATTTAAGCTTTGTGTCTAAACTGTTCAATATTTCCTTAGCGTTGGTGATCCTATAACCTCTTTTCCTCTTCCGTTCCTAAGTTATGATTTTAAGAAAAAGTTCTTTTGGTGAAACTGTCTTTATGGACACAATCAATCTTGTAGAGGGGAGAGCGAGATGTATCTCTTCCAATTCAGCTCTGAAATCTGCAGGGGAAAAACTCAAATCATAATTGTAATTTATGCAAAACTAATAATAAACTCATTATCGTTAATTTGTCCTATTACCATGTGGTACGTTAGAAAATATTTTATGAGCTCAGCAATCCCCATTTTATAACACTGTTTTGCTGTGCACATGGTTTGTATCATTGGTCATCTGATCCTTCTCCTAATAATCATAGCAGCCCTATCTTGTTAATGGTTTATACTTGTTTCGCTTGGACTTCTGAACATTTGCTGTCTGTTGCTTGCTTTCTGTGCATTTTCTACAATTAATTTTGCATTATAGCTTATGAGGATTAGACATTCTCCCTGTTCATTTCTACAGTAACATATTTATTTCTACGTTTTAAATCTTTTCCATACAATCTCCTACTTGCACCTCCCTTTTTCCTTTTTTTCTTATTGGTGTTTCTGGCTACTTCTTTTTAATTGGGAAACCCTTGTGCTTCTATAAGTTGGACAGTTCCAAAATGTTCTTTCTATCTATGACTGATACAATGATTCATCTTTGATATTCTGCAGCATTGCCGGATAATTATGTATATGATTATTATGCTGTTAAGGATGATATGGACATCACTGAAGAAAGTGGCATTAGCCCTTTTCCTTTGTAAGATTTTCTTTCTATAGGCAGATAAAATGATTTCACTATTTATTATGTTCACTAAGCTAATAATGCAATTTACTGGCCCAGAGTGAAAGTTGAGGAAGAAGAATTCTATGATGGTCCAGATGATTCCGACTATGAAACTGATGATTCTAATGGTATGGGAGTCATTCTATCATTGTCAAATTTTCTCCTCACATTCCTGCAACTCAAGATATGTCCGGGGTAATTCAATAATAATCTCTATAATTTCAGCTGAAGGAAATCCTATGAATGACTATCCGGATGAAGAGTCCTCGGATGAAAAGTCTTCAGGAACTGAGTATGAAAAGTTGAGCGGATGCTCTGATGACGAATCAGAAACTGGGAGCAGATCCTCTGGTCATGAATCCGAAGGTGAGAATTCTAGTCAAACGCCTTCCAAACATGAAATGCTAGACTCAGACGGTGCATACCCTCTGTCCGAAGGCGAAACAATTGATGACTATGTTGATTGGGATGCTTACGATGAGGAATTCTTGGGGTGAAGAAGAATGGAGATGATTGCAGCTCTGGCTTTTGTGCGGTTGTTCATGTCCATGCCAGATATGTGAAATTGTGAATACCGAGTTCTCAGAAGTGACATATGACATGGTAGCAACTAATTTAGTAGCATCTCTAGTAGAACATGCGTATAGACTTACTCTGAACCTATCATTTTGTAAAAGACATTATCGTGATGTTTGTAGTTATGGACATAAGGCATTGTATTCTTTCCAAGTTCCCAGTCAGGAAAAGAATTCATGTCAGGATTGATAAGGATTGTTCTTTTCTTTTCTTTTTTTTTTTTGGGGGGTTTGGGTTTAAGGATTGCATTTTCATTATTCTTTGTTCCATATATTAGACCATTTGAATTGGAATGCCGAAAACAATAGCCTCAACCTAGGGAGAGTACATCGACCTTTGTGGCCCTCTTTTGAAGAAAAATAAACCATTGGGTTATATATATCAAAAGATTCAGAAAATACAAATTACACAACATTCTTAGGTTGGATTGGATAAAAGCCCTAGCTAATCTGTCTGTCTACTTTCATAAATTACACAACATTCAGTTAATTCAAGTCTTCTGCCGAAATTGGAACAGAACTTGGCAGTAGTAGCAACGTAGCGTCTGGAATTTCTCAGCCCATGCTATCTTCCATTTTTATAAAAAAAAACCCTGAAAGGGAGTAATCATGCTTTATTTAACGTTCCGCCGATTATGCTTATTTAGCTTTCAATGAAATGATCCAATTTTTTTTTTTTTTTTTTCAAATGTATGTGTGGGTATGGGATGAAACAGTTGAATTTGGTAGAAGGAAAGATGCAATATTTGTTTGACGACGAGGGTCGCCCATATTTGGATGCGTTTGGTGGGTTTGCAACGGTGTGTTGCGGGCATTCTCACCCTGTTGTGGTCAATCCCATTGTTAACCAGGCCAAAATATTGCAGCATTCCACTGTTTTGAATCTTCATCATGCTACTGCTGATTTTGCCCAAGCTCTGGCATCTAAACTCCCTGGTAATCTCAAGTTTGTTGAATAGCGTGCGGGTTTTTCTTTTTTTTGAAGTTATTCATCAAAAGTCATATCTCGTATTGATGGTATACTGGGGGACATTTGAAAATGGGGGGTTCTGTTTATGCAGGTTGTTTTCTTTATCAATTCTGGGACGGAGGGAAATGAGTTGGCGTTGATGATGGCGCGATTGTACACTGGCTGCCAGGAAGTTATTTCTTTGAGGAACGCTCATCATGGTAATGCTGCTGGTACAATGGGGGTTACTGCTGAAAGTAACTATAAGTTCAATGTTGTCCAGGTAGTTTTAGATCCTTTTTAATCTTTGGGCTGCTCATTTTCTTGATGAGAATAATGTTCTAAACTTAAAAGGAATAAAGCTAAAGTTTTTGGTAATGAATTTTTACCATTAGCTTTGTATCAGGATCCAATTATATTGCATCTCATTGTTGGTTAAGTGTCTGATTTTCTTGTGGTTCTTCCCTTTTAATACCTGAAGTGAAATCATAGCCATATAATCTCTTGTTATGTGATTTCATTCTTTTGTATATTTTTTGCTTTCTTACAGTTGATTATTTCTCAGGCTGGAGTTCACACGCCCTGAACCCAGACCAGTGCAGAGGAGTTTTTGGCTCAGATGGACCAAAGTACGCAAAGGATGTGGAGGAACTTGTTGCATATGGTACTTCCAGCCGTGTTGCTGCTTTTATTTCCAGAGCTATATAGGTTAGTTCGACTTCCATGCAATTAATCTGAAAGATGCATTTCAAAATGTAGCACTTTTTCGACAATTTCTGAACTGGTGTTCTGTTTCATTTTGACAGGGTGTGGGTGGAATCTTGGAGCTCGCTCCGGAATATCTGCGAGCAGTTTATAGCATATTTAAGAGGCTGATGGTCTGCGTATAGCAGATGAGGTCCAATCAGGTTTTGATCAAACCAGAAGCCGTTTCTGGGGTTTTGAGGACCATCGTGTCGTACCTGATATTGTTACCATGGCAAAGGTGAATTCCTTGGACAAGATTCCTAGAAAAGTCTATCTTTATCAGCACGTATACACAAATATGTCGGTTAAGTTGCCGGTGAACATTTTCCAAAATTCTATGTTCTTCTTCCAAGTTCTCATCATTTGGTTTTCTCTTTAGATGAGAGAATCCTTGTTGATACAATGTCTTTATCTTGCTTGGTTTTTGGTGCTTTATTTTGTACAAACTGTGCATAGCAGGGAAGGGGGAATGGGATTCCAATTGGTTCTGTGGTTACAACTCCTGAGATTGCCCGTGTGTTGGTTCATCGGAATCATAGCAGTTACTTAACTACCTTTGGTGGTAATCCTTTGTCCACCTCGGCTGCCTTAGCTAATCTTATAGTGATGGAGAAGGAAAATCTTCAACAAAATGGTCTAACTATTGGATCATATCAGAAGGAGCGTCTAGCATCACTTGAAGACAAGCATGAAAGTGTGTACTCCCTCTGTCCCAAAATTATCGTCCAGTTTGAGATTTCACTTTTAGTACAATTTGAACTAGAAATGAAAACTCATACTGGACAGTAATTATGTGACGGAGGGAGTATCATTTTTTTTGGTTTGTTGGATTTCTATAAAGGAGTGAGTTGGAAGAAAATCAAGTTCTGTTTAAGACGTATAAACTGTGTGATTTGGAAGATTATTAGAGGGAGTCAATTTCTTTTTTATGATGTTTCTGTTAGTTACTTGACGGATGAAAGTTGCCTATCTATGTAGTCATTGTCACGTAAGGGGTAGAGGTTTGTTGCTTGGAGTTGAACTCGTTACTGAGCGCGAGCGGAAAACTGCAGCTACAGAGACTCTTAATACTATTATGGAAGAGACGAAAGGTTCTAATCTCTTCTCATTTCTTTTACGTTAACTAGAGATCCTCGGATTAGATCTTGTTTCCCATATTCGGTTTGGCTCTGCCTATTTCTTTTCAGAGATGGGAGTTCTCATCGGGAAAGGTGGTTTCCAAGGTAATGTTTTTGCGAATTACTCTTCCACCCTGCATCAAGAAAGAAGATACTGGTGAGTTTAGCTCTTTCAAACCTTCACCTGTTGTCGTAGTACAATCATTTGCTAAGACGTGTTTGTTTCTCCTTTATCTCAATGTAGATTTCTTAGTTGATGTGATGGACCAGGTGCTGTCAAAGATGTGAAAACCATGTTGCAAACGAAGCCTAGAAGACTCTTTTTATCAGCCGTTTATTGCATCTTTTGCCGGAACTTGTCAATAAAAGCAGCCAGAAGATGTCAAGGAGATGGTGAGACATCACCTCGTTGTCTCCCTCCCAAATTATTTGTCCAGTGTAATAATAAATTTCGATGTTATGCATTTCCTGTACCAAAAGATAAAATGTCACCAAAAGTATACTTTGAAGTATTACTTCTATTTCATTTTTGAACAAGTGACTCTGAAAGATAAAGTGTGACCAAAAGATAAATTAAGCAAACTTGCAAGTCCGTTTTTGTACACACATGTAGGAAAAATAAGATGTGTGCTGATGTGTTAGCTAAAGAGATGCTTTATGTAGATGGGGAGGTATATTCTTTTGATGTTCTCCAAATTATTTTACTACTCTATTGTTAGAGGAGGATGCTAGGCATCTTTCCGGCTCTGTATGAACATTTTGCTTAGCTTCAGCTGCCTTTCAGCTAAACGTTTTTCTACCCAAAAAAAGGAAAGAAAAAAAGAAAAAAGAAAAAACAAGTGACTCTTGGGGTTATAAATCCAACAAGTATACAGCTCAGGTTTTCGTAGGATTGCGTTTTCGTTACCATACTTTCATGGAAATATCTTTAAGACCTTTGCATCGTTTAGTAAGAAGTAAAAACTCATTAAAGATTGTAGTACTAATGATTTTAGTTCAAATTTTGTAACAAATTCTTGAAATGGACCATAAGGGGCCCAACCAAAAGCCTCACATTTTAAGGTAGAGAACTAGAAATGGAGTTCATGATTTGTAATGATGGGGGCACTGGGCAAGTGTTCGGACACCGAGTAATCTGACAACTCAGCATCAACACAAACAAACAAAATCATTCACCAACTCTCTTTACACGTCACTCCCGAGTCGTGATCTCAATCGCTTTAAATTACATTAAATTCACCGAATCTGTCTGCTGACTCCTACGTCATCGGAACAACATCATTTTGCCTATTTATAATTTATATGGATTTACCCAACTTGTTCTTCGGCTCTAGATAATAAAGGTCCCAAAAACCAAAATTACTACCCCCTCCTTCTCCGTCTTCATCTTCGTCGGAGATTTTCCTGTTTTCCTTGACCAGAAAATGCATCGAATCATCGTTCCAAGGGTGTTGTCGGGGAGGAATTCCGGCTTAACCCGTCAATCATTCTCATCATTGTCCCGACACTCCCATTCCAGCGCGTCTCTCCGGGAAGATGGTGATTTTCTTCCCCAAATGCCCCCTTTCGACTACACCCCGCCTCCTTACACCGGGCCGTCCGCGGAAGAAATTCTCAAGAAGCGTCAGGAATTTCTCAGCCCTGCTATCTTCCATTTCTACAAAAATCCGGTAACGATAACATTTATGATTTAGTGAATCAATTTTTTCCCTTTCTTGGTGGCCTATCTGTTTTTTATGATAAAATGATTTGTTAATTCTGTTTTCGCCTACGTGTGTTTATGGGATTGAACAGTTGAATTTGGTAGATGGGAAAATGCAATACTTGTTTGACGACAAGGGTCGCCGATATTTGGATGCATTTGGTGGGATTGCAACGGTGTGTTGTGGGCACTGTCATCCTGACGTGGTTGATGCCATTGTTAAGCAGGCCAATAAACTGCAGCATTCCACAGTTCTGTATCTGAATCATGCTATTGCTGATTTTGCTGAAGCTCTGGCATCTAAATTCCCTGGTGATCTCAAGGTTTGTTGATTTGGTTGTGGGGGGTTTTTATTATATCGATCAGGAGTCGTGTATCGCGTTCTTTATTACACTGGGGAAGGTTTGAAAATGGAAGTTATGTTTCTGTAGGTTGTTTTCTTTACAAATTCTGGGACAGAGGCAAATGAGTTGGCCTTGATGATGGCGCGATTGTACACGGGTTGCCAGGATATTATTTCTTTGAGGAACGCATATCATGGTAATGCTGCCGGTACCATGGGGGCTACTGCTCAAAGCAACTACAAGTTCAATGTTGTGCAGGTATTTTTAGCTGTTCTTAATCTTCTGGCTCCTCGTTCTTGTGATGAGAACAATGTTTTATGCTTTCTGGAATTAAGCTAAGTTTTCAGTTATGATATTTACTATCAGCTTTCTATCATGTTGTATCTCATTGTTGGTTTCTCAAGTGTCAAATTTTTCTCGTGTTTCCCTTTCAATGCTTGAAATGAAATCATTGTCATATAATCTCTTGTTGTATGATTTTATTTGTTTCATGTATTTTCTTTTCTTACGACTGATTATTTAACAGGCTGGGGTTCACCACGCCCTGAATCCAGACCAGTACAGAGGAGTTTTTGGCTCTGATGGACCAAAGTATGCAAGGGATGTGGAGGAAATTATTGCATATGGAACTTCTGGCCATGTTGCTGCATTTATTTCCGAAGCTATACAGGTTAGATTCCTCCTCCATGCAATCAGTCTGAAACTTGTATCTGAAAATGTAGCCCTTTCCTTCACTTACTGAACTAGCGTTCTATTTTCTTTTTTTTTAACAGGGTGTAGGTGGAATCTTAGAGCTTGCCCCAGGATATTTGCCTGCAGTTTATAGCACAATCAAAAAGGCTGGTGGTCTTTGCATAGCTGATGAGGTCCAATCTGGATTTGCTAGAACGGGAAGCCATTTCTGGGGTTTTGAGGCCCATGGTGTTGTTCCTGATATTGTTACGATGGCAAAGGTAAAGTCCTTAGACAACATCTCTGTGAAAGTCCATTTTTATCACTTCATGTACGCTGAAGTGCTTCTCTGTTGTTTAAGTTGCCTGTGCTCATTTTCTGAAGTTCAATTTCTTCTTCTGCGTTTTCATCATTTGTTTTCTTCCCCTAGGTGAGAGAATTCTGATTGAGATAACGTGACTGTGTTCTTTAGTTAGATGTTTTATATTGTACTTATTGTGCATTGCAGGGTATTGGGAATGGGATTCCAATTGGTGCTGTGGTTACAACTCCTGAGATTGCCAATGTGTTGACTCGTCGCAACTACTTCAATACCTTTGGTGGGAATCCCTTGTGCACTGCAGCTGGCTTAGCGAATCTCAAAGTGATAGAGAAGGAAAACCTTCAACATAATGCTTTAACTGTTGGATCATATCTGAAGGAACGCCTTGCATCACTCCAAGACAATTATGAAAGTACGTATCATTCTTCGATTTGTTGGATTTTTATGAACTTTTGAATTTGGAACTGCCAATTAATTTAAAGTTCCCTTTAAGATGTATAATGTGTATAATTAGGAAGATTAGTTGAAGGAGTGCGTTTCTTAGTTATCATATTTTTATTAATTTCTTGGCTTATGAAAGTTGCCTATTCATGTAGTAATCGGTGATGTAAGGGGTAGAGGATTGTTGCTTGGAGTTGAACTCGTTAAGGATCGCCAGCTGAAAACTCCAGCCAAAGTTGAGACTCTTCATATTATGGAGGAGATGAAAGGTTATCTAATCTCTTCTCCATACTTTTAGTCTAACCAGTGATTCTCTGCTTAGATGTTATTTCTTGTATCCCGTCTAACACTCTCTGTTATTAGAGATGGGAGTTCTTATTGGGAAAGGTGGGTTCTATGGCAATGTGTTCCGAATTACTCCTCCACTCTGCTTCAAGAAAGAAGACGCCGGTGAGTTTTAGCTCTTTCAAATCTCCTCCTTTTCTGTTTTCCCATCATTAGCTAAAACAACATATGCATGTTGTTTTGTCCTTTTCTCAATGCAGATTTCCTAGTTGATGTGATGGACCATGTGATTTCAAAGATGTAAAGACAATGCCGAAAAAGGATCCAGGAAGCGCCCAATATCTATCCAGTGTACCGTTGCAGCTTCTGCCGGAACTTATAAATTTAAAACTTGATGTAGTAGTAGAATCATATCATCTGGAAATGCCTTAAGGAGATGATGAGACATCATCTCGTTGTCTCTCTCTCCGTGTAATAAAGTTGGCTGTAATGCTCGATATCTATCAAGCGTACCGTTGCAGCTTCTGCAGGAACTTATGAATTTAAAACTTGATGTAGTAGTAGAATCATAGCAGCTGGAAATGTCTCAGGGAGATGATGAGACATCGCCTCGTTGTCTCTCTTTCTCTCCATAATAAAGTTCGCTGTAATTTATTTCATGGATTTGTTGTTTCAAAATTCGAGACATTTCAGTATAATTTACCAGAGAAAATGGTGAAATGCCTATTTTAATTTAGTGAATTAACTACTAAAAGGTTCTGATCATCAATTTTCTAGGTTAAGCCTCACAAAATGATGCCGTCGATAAAAAGGTTCTTGTGATGGAACTTTTCAAGACTACTTTCCAGATTTACATCCTGAAAAGATACTCACTGCAATTGAAATGTAATCGCCAATAACTTGTATACAAGGAGCTTGTAGCTGGCTTATGCTTGTTCTTGTTGGGCTGGTTAATTTTGCCTTTGATACCTTTGTTTCGATTACGACTTTCCCTAAAATCCTGCAATTTTTCGTTGTTGGTTTCAGAATTCGGAACCTCTTTTGTTAATTTTCTAAACAGGCAAGAAATCAGTCCAACAGCTCAAAATATTTTCATTGATGATATATAGGTTGCAAGACGACATTACCCTTCCTTCCTTTGTTGTTTTTCTTTCCTTCTTTAACAACTTCCGTCGAACACAACAGGTACACACACACACACACACCAGCCGCAACACCACCTGCACTGTAGGTGAATATCACTACTCTAAATAGAGCAAACGGCTTTCTAGTGTTGTTCTTGTGTTTTGTGTTAGCTAATTCCCATTAGTTCTGGTCTTTACTTTTGATCATAAATTTCCATCTACTCCAACCTCTAGCACCAGGCAGACATACTACTTTCCCAAATGCACATGCTGGAGGGGATCGAGATGGTGAGGAAGACGAACCAATTACCTCTTATTCAAGTTTGGTGTCCTTGTTAGTGCAATGTTCCTGGGGCTGGTTTGGTTGGCAAAGCATATCAACTAAATAAGTCTTGCTTTTTGTGGAGATATAACTGAATTCAGTATCTCTGTTTACCCTCTAGTTCACCCGTTCCGAGTGCACGGCTCTGCTGCCGCTTTTGCTATTCCCTTGCAGATAATTAGTCCTAAACTTCCTCCGTTGATATTAGAAGTCCTTCTTTCATACTAACGGGATTGTGATGAAAACCTGGAGGCTCTGAAACTTCGGATAGCCACAAAGACTTAGGGAATGAGAAATTATTAGATCTACCATCAACCTTGGGAGCCAATATTAGCATTTATGACAATAATGATGCAACTGCTAGACAGAAAAGCTCATGTCCTGCTGATTGTCCCAATGAAAACCAAAACCCCAGGACCTTTTAGAAAAGATGACCATCACAATCATCCAAGACGATCTGAAAAAACCAGTCTGGTACAGAGCTTGAAGATGCGGCCGCAGCACCTGCAGGTGATAACTTTAAAGAAGATACTGGTAAATAAGATGTAATTACTATATTGTAATTTTCCTTGTTTTTACTCTAATCTAGGGTTTTCTGTTTACATCTTGTAATTCTGTATAAATATTTGCATCAAATCAATGAGAGATTAACCTTTTTCGGTAAAATCTTTTATGGTATCCAGAGCTAGGTTTTATTCAAAACCTTAGTTCTCTTCTTTTCTTTCTTTCGGCCGCCGATATCAAAGATTTCCGGCCCCTCCTTCCCGTTGCTTTGTTTTTCCGCTGCTACAAATCACAACCATGGGAGATAAGACCCCAGTCACCTCAAGCTCTACTTTGGAAACGGATTCTTCTCAAGGCCAGAACTCAAATCAAGTCGGTTCGACTGTTGATACGAAATCACCGTACTATGTTCATCCGGCGGATCATCCTGGCCACCTTTTTGTCACCACTCCGCTTGCTGAAAACAGAGATAACTAGTTCACTTGGAGAAACAACCTTCTCACTGCCCTTCAATCCAAAAACAAGGCCGGTTTTGTGGATGGCAGTATAGCTCGTCCCGATGTCAATTCCGGTGACTACCAGCAATGGATCCAGTGCAACATGCTGATAAAATCTTGGCTGACGAGCTCCATCTGTAAGGAGCTGCAAACAGCCGCTGCTCACACTGAGACCACAGTTGAAATATGGCGTGATTTGGAGGAGAGTTTTACTCAGGGTATTGCTGCCAGGGCGTATGAGTTGAAGCGTTTTGTTGCCTTGCTTCAGCAGGAACGGATGCAACGCCAATTTACTATGGCAAACTCAAAGGACTTCTCAATGAATTGCAGAACCTGAGGCCTCCTTCGACGTGTTCATGCGGCGGATGTACCTGCGATGCCGGCAAGCGTCTGAAATCGATGCAAGAAGAAGAAAAGGTATTTGATTTTCTAATGGGCTTAGATGATAATTACAAGACTGTTAGATCGCAGATCCTTAGCATGGAACCCTTGCCGAACATTGGGAAAGGCATACTCGATGGTGGCGTCAGATGAAAAGCAACGCAATGTTGCTGATTCACGATCTCCGGCCGTTGAAGCGGCGACCTTGCTGGCTAACCTAAGTTCTGGCCGTCGCGATAATGGAGCACAGAAAGGTGCTGGAACCAGGTTTTGCACGCACTGTAAAAAGAGCAATCATAACAGAGACGCTTGCTTCGAACTTGTTGGATACCCAGCTAGATGGAGACAGCCGCGACAGAAATCAGCAGCCGCAAAGCCAGTCAACACCGCCGCGGATTCATCTGCGTTTGCTGTTGTTGGTGAGCAAGGTGCACAGGCTGCAACCCTCTCCCAAGTGCAGGTTCAGCAACTGCTGACACTCCTTGGTCAAAAGTCAGCTTCTTCGGCCAATACTTCAGGCCAAGTTTCCGGTAAGACTGATGCTTGGGTTGCCAATTCCGGGGCCACAAACCATGCTTCATCTGAAATTCGATTGATGACTAATCTCATGCCTTGCGATAATAGCTATATCTAGATTCCAAACGGTGATCGAGTGCCTGTTCGGGCCATTGGAACAATTCAATTGGATAAAATCTAACGCTTCATGATGTTTTAGGAGTGCGGGATTTCTATTTTAATTTATTATCAGTCAGTAAACTGACGCGAGATTTGAATTGTTTTTTCACATTTGGACCTGATTTTTGTCTCATACAGGACTTAGCCTCGAGGAAGCTGATTGGAGTGGGTAGGATGCGCGATGGCCTCTACTATTTGGAACCATTGAGGGGTGGTGATAGGAAGCAAGTGAACCGAGCGTTGGTTATTCGGAAGAGCGATACAGCATCTTTGTGGCATAGGCGCTTAGGACATTTGCCGATAAGCCGTCTTAATTTGGTGCCCAATATTTCTATTAAATTTGATTCTTCTAGTGGTTTTCTCTGTGATGCATGTTGTAGAGCAAGATACACTCGATTTCCATTTCCTTCACATCAGAATAAATCGTTGAATGTTTTTGATTTAGTGCATTGTGATGTTTGGGGTCCTTATCAAACACCATCAAAGTCCGGGGCAAAATATTTTCTTACGATTGTGGATGATTGTAGTAGGGTAACTTGGGTGTTTCTCGTGCGTCATAAATCGGAGACTAAGCGATATTTGCTGATGTTTTTCAATTGGGTGCATACACAGTTTAAAACTAAGGTCAAAGTGTTTCGAACTGATAATGGCCTTGAATTTAGTCATGCTACCTTGTTAACTCATTTCTGGGTTAATGGTATTGAAAGGCAAACCAGTTGTCCATACACTCCACAACAGAATGGTGTAGTAGAGCGAAAGCATCGACACATTTTAGAAGTGCTAGAGCCCTGCGCTTTCAAGCAAACTTGCCAATTAGTTTATGGGGAGAATGTGTTCTGACTGCTACTTATCTGATTAATCGCATGCCTCTATCTGTATTGAACAATCGGACACTTTATGAGATTTTGTTTGGATGCAAACCTTCTTATACCCATCTCCGTAGTTTTGGATGCCTCTGTTATGCTCATGTTTTGTCTCTTTCTCGAGATAAATTTGCATCAAGGAGTCATCCTTGTGTATTTGTTGGTTACCCTCACGGCAAGAAGGGTTATAGAGTTTATGACCTGGATCGTAAGGTGATTTATACATCCAGAGATGTTCAATTCTTTGAGGATTTTTTTTCCTTTTGCGATGATGGCAAAATCGACAACACCAGACGACAAAACTGGATATCCACATCCATTCCCGGATTACACATCGATAATTCCCCTGGTTTTAACAAGGAGGATACACCCACCTCTCTTGATCTTCCAGCCGTAGACTTATCAGAATCAGATACTCCATCACCTGAAAGTTCTCCATCTGCGGATTTGACTTCTCTATTACCTTCACCATCGCATGTGATTCCTCCACCTCCAGAAAGGCGGATTCGACAAGTTTCGCGACACCTATCAGGCTATGATTATACATTACCACCCTCATTGCTTCCTACTACTCAAATGCCATCCTCCTCAACTCCATCGGCTAACTCAACGGTATATCCTCTCTCTCAGACTTTGTGTTATTCTCGGTTTTCTAAACCTTATACTACTTTGTTAGTGGCCATCTCTTCCCGAGATGAGCCCAATTCTTTCTTGCAAGCAGTTCAACATGCACATTGGAGAGATGCCATGGCTAAGGAGATTTCGGCTTTGGAAGCAAACAAAACATGGACTTTTGTTTCTTTGCCGCCTGGGGCTGGCCAGATTCCGACGAGTTGGCCGGAATCCGGCCGGCCGGTCGCCGGCAGCGGCGGTCCCGCGGCGGCGGTCCCGCGGCGGCGTCGGTAGTGAAAGTAGTCCGGTGATGGTTTAAAAATATTAATATTTTATTTAAAATATTACCCAAACAACTTTTTAAATTTCATCTCAAACCACATTTTAAATCATATTTCAAATCCAAATAAAAAACTAAAACAAAAACTAAAACAAAATGTTGGCCAAATAAGCCCAAGACTCTCACATTTGTCTAGCTTTCTGGTCTAGTCAAAGTGAGACTCTGATAAAAGGATTGGCACAAGTCAACTTTTGCCAAATTCAAACAAATAGTACCATAGTTGTCCATGCAGTAAAAGGATTGGCTCAACTTCCTTGTGAATTTAGTGGGTTAGGAACTGATATATGTACAATACTATCACTAGTAACAGGCTCTAGTATTACTAAAGTAAATAGAAATGTCATAGAAAATACTCATAGAATGGCGAAGGCAACCCTAAAGTTGTTCTTGAGTTTATACTTATAATACTTTGTGTTTAATGGAGTATTGTTTCAAAAAAAAAAAAAAAACTTTCTGATCTTCCTTTCAAACAGGTATCTCCCCGTCACAAATAGGTTATCTAGGCTTTGTACCATTTTGAGTATTTTATTCTAAAATAATTATCCATTTTAATTACAGAAACATCACGATAATATTTTTTGAAAAGTGGATAAAAGGAGCTACATGATTAAATGCAAACTAATAAGTTTCATTTTACTAGTTCGAGGAAATGTTTGGCAATTGTGACACCAGTTTATACATGTAAAAATATTGTTCATTACTCGTATATAGTATATCTTTGGCACCAACAGATGCTGGTTCCTCCTCCTTCCGGACAACACGTACAAAGGGACTACATCTTTTGCCTATTACTACATTCTTCTTAGCGTTAGTTTTTTCTATACACTTGTGTATATAAAAGTCCAAATATTAGTTTTTCTCCTTTTTTTTTTCTTTTTTCTTTCCAAACCTCGTGCTGTGACTTATATTGTCACTATGTACACAACATAACTGAAAACTTTACTCGTCTAAATCGTCTTGCTCTAATTAATAGTCATCGGATAATCATCCATTCTACAGATAATTTCGCCCATTTTTAGATCCCAATTTGCTAAATGTATCAACATTACCACTCATTTCTCTAAACCTAGATATTGAATTACAACATTATTGACTGAGTGACGACAACTATTCTAAGAGTTTGAAGTAACACGGACCCTTCTTTTGAGAAATGTACGATTTAAATATTTTTATAAGTCTTATGATGTGGGTTAACATATACCATCACAACACACAGGGGATGAACTAACTATACATAAAAGTATTGCTAATAATAAATTAAACTGATTTTTTTGTTATCGTCAAATCATTGGTCCACTCTTTATTATCAATGTTCCTCCATTCAACTTTAACAGGTAGTTTTTCTTTTGTTTTACAATTTTGATTTAATAATAAAATAGACAGTTAAAATTGAAGCGATTGGGAAAAAGGAACCTATAAGTTGTGGGCCCTTTTGTTCAATATCACGTAGGGATTAATTCGGCAAATTATCTGGTGCATCCGGGGTACATTCTGCAAATTCTTCAAAATGAATTCCAATTGAAGAATTCCGGCCGTTGACGATCCCCGCCGCCACCTCACACACACACTCTCCTCACACACACAGTTTTCTTCTTTAATTAACAGCAATATTATGTGATGGTTGTCCATGTTATAATTGCTGGTTATCCACCCATTTTATACTGGTTATCCAGAAGGGGTGTAAACTGGTTATCCACAAGTTGTAAACTGGTAATCCAAAAGGTGTAAACTGGTTATCCACAAGTTTTAAACTGGTTATCCATCTATTTTATACTAGTTATCCACATGGTGTAAAGCGGTTATCCATACTATTTTTAGATGTGCTTCTATGTAGCTACCTGTCCATACAATTTGCTATTTATCCACCCATTTCCAGTGCCCCTGCAAATTCTGGCGGTGCACCCCCGGCCGCGTTCAATTAAACCCCAAGAATTCCGGCCAATCAATCCCAACCGCCTCCTCACACACACACACACACACACACACGAAAAAAAGACTCATCTTATAAAAACTGACGTGTTCGGTGGGGCGGCGAAGCCGGGGTGGGTTGGTGACCTGCGATTCCGACGGCCGCGGGAGTCGATTCTGGTAGCAGCAGTGCTGAACGAGAAGGCCGAAGAAGAAGAGGCGGTGGATTCCGGTGGATTCTGATTCTGATTTGAGGTGTCGGATTTATTGATGAAGAAGAAGAGCCACCGAATTTTGTTGATTCCGATTTGGGGTGCACGATATCCCCCGGGTGCACTGGATAGAGACTCATTAATTCTATCTATTTAAATTATTCTCGATAGGCAGTCGATCTCCAGATTGTCAGGTCAAATCCTTGTTTACCATCAGCAGTCAAATTCCGACACGAAACAATTTCATACGTAACGTAAATTAATTATTAGTTATTGTGACTCGAGAATGAGATAATTACGTTAGTACTATCTTATCTTGCTTCTTACCAAAATGCCTGAGCTGGACTGCATCAGCATTAGCCTTACTGTCCGAGCGAGTGTTTTTTTTGTTACTTAAAAGACGGAACGTAAGAGTACTTTTTTACCTAGCCATCGTGCCATAACACATAACTCCTGACAGCAGCCAGCCACCCGAGTTTTTCTTCGTGAATTACGCCGCCTCAGCATTTCGGAACTCGGTCGCCTCCAGCCTGAAATCTAATGGAATCAATTGCCGCCGGCGTCAAGAAGCGTACCGGAAGACGAAAACCTGCACTGCTTCCCCAAGCCCGTGTACCGGTCAAAACGATCAAGCTAGACCCTGAGTCTCAATCAGCACCTCGTGAGTAACTGTATTTTTTTTTTTTTTTTTTACTTCTCAAAATCCTTCTGCTTATCATTTGTGATTTTTTTGTTTTCCTTCGTGTTTATATATAGCCACATCTCCGAAATTTTGTGCTCTTTTCCGCAACTGAATTATCAATGATTCACTCTGTCCCACAAAAAAAAAAGAAGAAAGAAAACCCACATTGTAATAAATCGTATTAGAAATTGTCCAATTCACAAATTACCATGTGGAATTTTATTTTATTTTTTTCTTGTGTTTTGTTGGTGATAGATCTGCTAGAGAATTTTAAAATGTAGGGCATTCCTAAGCAAGTCCAATTTCAGGTTCTGTTAATACATCCCAACGTTTGCAACCGAGGCCAGTTGAAAAGAGAATTGAGATGTTTCTGGGTGATAATAGAGTTTGGAATAACATTGACACGCATGGAATCATGGTACAGTTTTGGAATCCTGTAGAAACCGTCAGTGGTCGAACCCTGCTTACTGCTGCATCAGATAAACTCTGGAAGCTCCGAACCAACTTTATGCAACTCTCTAGGTATAGGTTGCTTACTGTTGATTATCAGTACTGGATGGAAGATGATGAGAGTCAGCTTAGCCCTGTTGGGAGAGCCTTCAAACACAATTCCCCCGAATATTGTCCCGACGTATCCTGTTACTCCATTCAGGAGTTTCCCCTTAGGGATCTTGCTAAGAAATGTGGCATTTGCCAGTATTGGGCTTTGCCACTTTGCGAGGTTGATGATCCACAGAAATGTATTGGTGTACTTGAGTTTGTATCAGAAACATCTACTCTAAGAGATCCACTCCCGTTCAACCTGATCATCAATGGAATTGAGGTATCTGTTCTGTTTGCTTTTACCCTATTGCTTTCACCCTACGACTTCAATGGACAAAGTTTTTAAGTCGGTTTTCCATATGTTTGTCACTTCATTTATAATTCAATTGGTTATTTTCTGGTTATAGGCGGCAGATCTTGCTTGTTCAGGTTTACATCCTCTCAAAATCTACCGCTGCAAAGTAAGTGGATATTACTACTATATATAGTTCAATTAGCCTTATTATGCGCTCTTGTGTTGTCTTTGTTACTTCAACCATTAATGCTAGTTTATATTAATATATTCCGTCAATCCAATCCAGTGTCGAAGCAGGAAAGTTGTTTCTCAAATGCTCATGGATGACGGGCTGAAATTTGTAGGGAAAATACACCGATTACCTGTTATTCTGGTTTGGGTTCCTTGCATGTGCGACATTCCCGGGGATGACAATACCGGTAGTTTTGCAAAGGCAGAAAGTAGGATTACTAAATTGCTCCCTCATTTGATGTTCCTTGGCTGTAAAATGCTTACTTGCGAATATGTTGAATTGCTTAATCAAATAAGTTGCTGCCCAGCTTATTGGGTTGCAAATGGAAGAGGTTTGGTTGGAAAAGCATATCAACTAAAGAAGCCTTGCTTCTTGAGAGATATAAGTGGACTTAGCATCTCTGATTACCCTTTGGTTCATCTCATTCGTTCATCTGGTCTTGCTGCATCATTTGCTATTCCCTTGCAGATCATTAATCCCGAACTTCCACCTTTGGTATTACAAACGTTTCTTCCATCGCAGCATCACTGTGATGAAAATCTGGATGCACTTTTGAAGTCATTACTGTCCACTGTGTCTCAGGAAGTCTCAGCACACAATGTTGATTTTGGAATGAGACCAAATGAGGAATTCTGTGTTAGAAAGTCTCAATTGGATGTTAGTAATATTGTATACTTTGACGTACATCGAAGTGCTGTAACTTTGGATAGCAGCGAAGCCTTAGGCAGTGTGGTAAAAGAGCATATACCATCATTAAATCCAGCCAGTGTTGGCAACTTTGTAAATGATGACATAACTGCTAGAAAGAAAAGCTCCAGTCCTGCAGCTGATCCCAATGCACAAGATAAACCCGAGAGTTCTGAGGATCTTTCTGCAAGTAGGAATGTCATAATCACCTTAGATGATCTGATGCAGCATTGTGGTAAGAAGCTTGAAGATGCAGCAGCAGCACTTGGAGGTGATAATGTTCTAGAATTTGAAGTTTTTGTCCTCTAAATTTGATTCTCTTTCTGTTTTATTTCTCGAATAGAAGTGAAACCAATATTATGCTATAAGTTGTCATGCTTTACTTTTTCGCAGTTACCGGACCTACCCTAAAACGTAGATGTGAGGAACTCGGCATGCATTGGTGGCCTCAGCTCAAGAAACACAGATGTGACGGCATTCAATTAGACCCGGAACTCCCAAGTATATCTGTTGAGGCGGTTGAGGGTGAAGTCACCAAAGCATCTGAGATTGGAGCCACTCCAGATGGCAATGCAATAGGAAAAGAGGCCTCAGCAGGAAATCCTCTCCCAACAAATACAATGAGCAAAGTTGAGATTGATGGCAGTTATACCATGATAGTCGAGGCAACCCACAAAGAGGATACTGTAAAATTTCCCATCAGCAGTAACTTTGGAATTGAAGAATTGCGTGAAGAACTAGCTGAATCACTTGGAATAAAAGGTGAGAAGTTCAAAATCAAGTATGAGGAAAATGGCAAACTGTTGATGATTGCTCGCGAGAAAGAATTACGCTACCATATGGATGGTTTGAAATCATCAGGCCAGACCGTGATGTATCTGTCGGTTGTTCCATCCACCTAGCAATCTTTTTTTGTAGAACGATATGTATCATGCATGTTGTGAACTTTTGAATGCATTATGTGGCATCTCCCAGACAGCTTTGTAGATTAACTTTACAGAATTCAGCCAGAGCTCCTTTTGTGGTCCTCAGGTCCTTTTGAGTAGGGGAGTTTACAGAATGTTTCTTGGAATAATTATTATTTATTATTAATTTATTTAAATGTTGGCTTTGGGGGAAACAAATAGTAACAGTATAAAATTACTATAAGTGGATAGAATTTGTCCATTAAAAGGCTCAATCTTGAAGACACAGAATACCATATTCCTTTCCTTGTGTGATCATCCCAATCAATAGCCTTTCTGAAAATCAATTCACACACCAAATCAGAAAGAGTCTCTTACAGAATCTCTCTTCTTTCTCAATTCACGCCAACAATAAGTGAACAGTAATAAACCCGCAATGATTTTGATTTCTACTAGGACAAAGAATTCTCTAATTTTGTAGATGGGAAGCTCCTCCACTGTTCAGTCTGTCCCGGATGAATATGACGAATATGTAAAGGCGGGTAGTTTCCAGATCCCGTTTGATCTTTTCGTCTCGAAGAAACATCAGAAAATTATTGGCGGCAGAAGCTGGATCGATTTCAAGGATTCTTCCGGGAATCTAGTTTTCACAGTTGAACGGCGGCACAAGAATCGGTCAACAACGAGTTCTCTTTCAAACCCACCAACGAAATTACTGCTTGATGCTTCTGGGAATATTCTTTTCTCCATACAGAAACCAAAGGTGAGTTCTTATTGACAATATATATTGATGAATATTCCGCCTATTGGTGTTCAATTGTAGCAATTACTGATTTTTTACTGTAGATTCGATGAGTATTTTGAGCTTAAACCTCTGTTTGATGGGGCAGTGGATGATGTTGCACGAATTATTCTTGGTAACTTCATGAACAATGAGTACTCCCCTGTCCCCAAAAAATATTGGGCTTCATTGAATTGTATAACAAAGTGGACCAATTTTCTGGGACGGAGAGAGTATCAAAGATTGAAAATTTACACTTTGAATCATAGTCTATGGTTCAGTTATAAACTGGTTTGCTGAAAACATGAATTGATGGAGATATATACTCATTGGGTCTTCGGTGGGACTTGGGTATAAAAGTTACCATGTTCAGTTCTAAAGCGTATTAGTTCGAGCTTAGAGATGGATCAAGAAGGGAAGTAATTGGAATTTTTTTTTTGTGGTGAATAGTAAGATATAATTGAGGTTAATCGCTTCAGGTAGTTATTAATTCCAGTTATTCATGATGTCAAACATGAAGCCGTGGGTCATACTTTGGTTGTGAACTTGTGATATTAGTCCAGATGGCAATGAGCCAAATGACTACTATACCTACTGCCAATTAGCTCAACTATCCTTCCTCAGCATTTGTTTCTGCAATGTGACTTAAAACATCCGTTTTCATGTGGCCGGACTTCTAATAGTCATCATTCTGTCAACTAGAGTTAGCATGGATAACTGCATTCAGTAGAGTCTTCTATGATGCTTGCATCATGCTCTATCTATCATATGCTTCGATTTCTCGTTGTGATGTTGTGATGATTTTTAAGTTCAGATACTGCTAATGCAGTCCCATCTGCTGTTTGCACTTTGGCAAGTATTGATGTTATATGTGCATATAACTGACATGATATGGCATGGTTTCCTCTCGGTGTCTAATTCAAGTTTATTATACTGTTAAGTGGAATTTACTTCACACGAGGAACTAGGGAGGTTATAGATTCTGCATATCAAACAGTAGTAGGAAAAAGCATAGAGTTGTGCTTTCTGGATCTGCTAGTGCTAGCTTAACATCTACCTTTTCGCAGGATGCAATGTGGCAGTGCTTTATGGTCAAAGATAACAAGGAGGAATTGATATTCCGAGTGGAAAAGAAACTAAATAATCAAACTAGAACTGAGTTTGAGATATTTTTTATGGGCAAGAAACTTGAAGAAATGACTGAAAATTTCCGGATGATAGGTTCTCCATTCGAGAGATCCTGCACTATCTATAATGGCGATTCTCTTGTGGCAGAGGTAATGTTCAGATTATATAGCTGTTGTCAGTTAATTGTGTTCTGTTATAAACTGAACTTGACAACTACCCAACTTGTCCTTAGCCTTTGCTCTGTTAATTGTGTTCTATTTCAATGTGTCAATTTATCACCTCAATAAGGTTGTTTTTTTTTTTCCCTTCTCAAGGGAAATTATTTGTCCAAATTTGAGACCATGCATTGGTTGATTTCTGTTTTACTTATCATGCTGCATTGATTGATTTTCTATTTTACTTTTCATGCAGACGAGCCTTATGTATAAGCTAGGGATAATGAAGAAGTTTGTTCTGAGGAATAGATTTCGAGTGACCATATTTCCTGGATTCTGTGATGTTGGCTTAATTGTTGCAATGGTTGTCATATTCTTTGATGGAAGAAAACTTTGGATCTAAAAGTACAAACACTTTTCGACCTTTGTATTATACGACACTCAATTAGTGCAACCCTTGTGTGTGTGTGTGTGTGTGTGTGTGTTTCCCCTTTCCGAAATCAGATCCTTAAAATGTTCGATGTTAAGTTCCTCTGCTACATAACCAAACAGAATAATCTTCCCAAAAGGTCTGGCTGGGAAGCTAATCTTACCTGGACTACACCCTGCCTCACCCAAGGAAGTGTAACGATTAGTATGCCAATCATGCGCTTGTTTTCTTGCATTATACAAAATTTACAAGCATGATTTGAGTGGGAATTCATCATTACAATAATTTTCTGGCCATGGGTGTCATCATATATTACAACACAAAACATTATAAAAGAATGATAATAGACACATTAAATTGGAAAGAAAGTGTTAGTGATAATATAAATACAAAAGGCCTAGCCCCTAAAAAGTTGTAACCCTAATTGCCAGGAGCTATCCACAATGGTGGACAAACAAAACTATCCGGGCCTTGATTTTCAAGGCAACTAAGTAGGGACTGGTTTACAACTCCATCAAAACGTTCAACACTTTCATCTTGCATGTTATAAATCCCCATATCTTTTCCACCTCTTTCTGAGGCTCCTAATTCGGTGATGTAATGATAGGTGAAATAGATGCAGTTGGATTTGATTCCACTCCTTTCCGCCTCCACGCTTGAGATAGACATCGAGGCGTTGGATCCAACAAATATGGTATCCCCATCCAAAGTCGAAATTCTCTCCCAATTACGATTCACGATATCCAATTGATACACTGCGAACTCTGTAGTGTACAAGTAATTATCCCGGGGGGGATTGCAGTCCCCTCGAAAAATCACTTGTAACTTCCCTTCTTTCTTTGATGATGTTGAAGATGAGGATGATTCCACTAAATACATTTTTTTTAGTGGATCGATAAACCGGGGTCTCAGGGAGAAGAGAACGCGAGACACGTTACCATCCCAAACCCAAAAATGTTGTGACGAATCTGTAGCGTAGAACGCTCCTTTATAGTGAACCACATTTGTGAATATGGACAAACGTGGTTCTATCCTGGTCCATTCCGTATCTCCAGACCTCCAGAAACCTAAATACATGCCGCTACAGTGTATCCCCAATAGTGTAAAGTTGGAAACCTTGGACGGATTATCTGACAATACTGCTTGTTTTATGAAATAAGCTTCCGGGTCGAGCCAATAGTTTGAATAATCAGGGAAGGTTCGAAAGTTGGGAAGTTGAATTTGTGCACCCGAAAAAGGGTTCAACAACGCGGCGTCACCTGAATTCGTTAGAGTTAATAACCATCCGAATCTCACTTCCATGCAACGCTTTCCTCTGGCTTCTGGCAGAAATAATCTCATGCAAATCTTATTTTTTGATAGGCTGAAAAACTCGCGTTCGTCGTTGCCGCCTTGTTTCTCCGCCAGCATCAAAAGTGGAATTCTTGGCCATGACGGGCTGAATTTATCCTTGGTGGCAGAGGCTCGCCAAGAGTTACATACACCTCTAAAAGCTATGAAATCTTCTATGGATGGTATACGTGTGGCTATCTCCCCTAACAAATCCGGTACTAGGGCAGACCAATTCATGGGAGAGAAATTATTTAGATTTAGAAAATAATAATGCTGTTCTGCTGGGTTTTGGTTTTTTATTTTGGTTTGATGGAGACAAGTCACATATCAATATATATCTTATTATATTAGAAACAAAAACCACACTTAAGAGAAAGTACCACCATTAGCCATGTGGCTTTTCCACATCATATTTTTAAAATAAATTTTTATTTCCACATCTTCTAAACTTAAAAGGCAAATACAGTCCAAATTCATTTCCACCTCCTATTTCGTCAAAAAAAAAAAAAAACAACTGGTTCATATAAAATCCAAATCCTCATCCCCATCTAGACGACAATCGACTCCTTAATCAATCCCTTCTCCACAATTAAAAAAAAAAAATTTCCTCATCAATCATTAATTGAGAATATATGGTGAAATATACTCCTTTCATATTAGCATGTTCAATCTTTTCATTAGTGATGATCATTAGTGGTGAAATTTCAATTTCAAAAATATTCTCTTTACCTCTCTATATAAACACAAAGGAAAAAAAAAATTCTCATTGATCTTGCTTCGGCCATTGTGGTGGTGCCATTACAGGTATTAAAATTTAAATGATTTTATTTCCACAGATCATTGATTTAGCTTTTATTATTTTTCATTCTTCCCGTTCAAGAATACTGTTATTACTATTATTTTTATGCGTCCATCCGTTACAACTACCGTAGCCGTTGTCAGGTAGTATGATGTGATTTCTTATTTGGTTAGTTAGCCTAGAATTTTCGTATGATTTTAGTTATATTTAGATTGAATTGATTGATTGGGTGTTTGTTACAAAGTGTAGTTTTTTAAATTTGTTTTTTATGTTTTATTCAATTAGAGTGGTTTTCTTTTTTTAATTGTGGAGTCTCAGGTTTTTTTTCGTATATGGCCAGTTATGAAGTGTGTTTTTTTTTTATTTAATTGCTTTAGATTTTGTTTCATACTCCCAGTTGACCAATTATTATTATTATTATTATTTTATTTGCAATTGAAGCATGTTTTTTTTTGTGTTCGGGGTTTCAAGAATATACTTTTTTGGATTTGGTTTTTGGATTTTTTTAGTTCCTCATCATATAAATAAATCAGGTCGCTTCTTTTAACTAATTTATGGGAAAACCTTTTATGAATTTGAGGTAGAAAGGGAAAGAATGATGTTTCTACGTTTATTTGTGTTTTTATACATCATTTTTACTTACAGAAAAAAATAAAAATTCTCAAATTTTAATGGGCTATCTTTTACTTTTGTTTTATTTGTCACGGTGATGTGAGTTCTTTTTTGCTATATCTTGAAACCTATGCAAATTTACATTATTTTCATTCTCATATTTGTGATCAACCAGTTTCAACAATTAACCAGTTTCAAAATCATATTTTTGATATTTTACTACTTATAAACTTTTGGAAGAAATAGTTCCGACAATTGAGCGTATACCCTTTGGAGGAAGCTAACTACAAAGCTATTATAAATCTCCAAAACTAAGTATTGATTTGGCACAACCAATGGAGAATATCAATAAATTATCGTACTAATATTTAAACTTATTAGGATACTTTTATATTTTGTCTAACATTTACTTCAAGACATATATTTGACCAAGTTTATTTATATTTAAGAAGTAACACTTATAAAACATTTCTAAAATCTTCAAACATTTCTAAAACGTACCGGGCCAAATACAATTTATTTTTATGCCAAATACAAACATCACACTTATAAATCATTTCTAAAATTTTTCAAATATTTCTAAAATATATCGGGCCAAATACAAAATATTTTTTTTTCCAGATACAAATATTTCTAAGATTTACAGATATATTGGGTCAGGGTCGCGCATTGCGCGACCAGACATCACTAGTATATATATATTTTGTACAATGAATATAGCCTAATGCTATTTATTCGTGAATATCGGTGGTGAATCTGTTAGATCTTGGAATATTGCCAAAAATCTCCTATCTAAAAAACACTACCAAAATAACAACATCGAAAGTAAGGAGAGAACAATGTAAAACTAAATTGGGGGAGACCGGGAGAGTACTATACCATGTCCCCTTCGAATTCCAATCAGAATATATTTTTAAGAGAGTTTTTATTTCCCCTTCCGTCGTGTCTATCCATCTCTAATTTGTTACCATGTGAGAAAATAAAAAGAAAAAAATAAATTTGATTTCTAGAGTGTCTAAATTTATGTGCAACTTTTTATGCATACTTGATACTCCCAAAAAAGGAAAAAAAAAAGAAAAAAGAAGAGTCTAATTGCGAATGGTCAAATAATTATTTATGGATCGACACCACTAGGAAAGAGAATCGGTAATAATCATCTCATATATAAGAGATTATCAATTAAATTAGATAGGATAAGAACAATTTATCGAAAGTAGGAGATAAATTCCTTTGAGTGTTTCTCATCATAACAAGGAAAACAAAGGTTATCAATACTTAAGGACTAAAATTTTAAGGTGAAAGCATTGATTTGGTAAAAAAACCCGTGTAAAAAATTTATTTTTCGATTTTTAAATGTGTTCATCGTATAGATTACAGAATATCGTATAAGCCAATAAGGCTAAGTGCGGGGTCTTTAGTGATCAAATCCAGAACAATTACAGATTCAGCCGAAAGTTGATCACTTGAAAGGGTGCTGTTTTCTTTGGGCAACTAAAATTAGAATCTAATGACCTGATGGATCACTTGACCCAGTTTGCTGAATCTTTGAGCAATGCTAGAGTCCTGATCTATCCTCCTAAGCAGAAAGTTCAAAAATTATCAGAGCTGGTGGAGGAAGAAGAGCACAAAAGACTTCTAGCTAGTAAGTACATAATTGAGCAACGCAACGCAACGCAAAGAGGACCAAGAGCGACAACTCTTTGAGATTGAGAAAGAGGAAGAATCAAAGAAGTCGAGAGAGCAAAAGGTTATTGAAGAGGCAGAGCAAAAGAAGCTATATTTGAACTTAGAACACAGCCGAATCGAATATTTTCCCAATGAAATAAAGTGATCAGTTTCCTCGGATGCTCTCACTATGGCCAATGAAAGGTATATGTGAAGGAAATGATATTACAAAGTATGTAAAAGTATAGGTGAAGGAATTGATATTACAAAGTAAATGCAAGTTTCTTGTTGATCTGTTGTTTTAATCATCGTCACTCCATATCTTCTAATATGGGCTTTCCTCTGAAGGAGACTCATCTGAAGAAGACTCATCCGGATAATCGTTTCTCGGATTGTCCTCAGCTGAAAATACAAACAATATAACATGAACCAGGGATTGTTCTCAGCTGAAAATGCAAACAATATAACATGAACCAAGCATCTTCAATTGCAGCAAAGTGTGTATTTATACAAAGGTAAAAGGTTAGCACCATACCATTTGAATCTTCAGAGTCCTTTGAATCTTCAGTGTCAGATACAAGCTCTGGACCATACTCTTCATCTTCAAATTCCACTTGCATTCTGAGATCAGTAAAATGCATTAGTGGCTGAGTAAAATTAAACGAGAGAGAATAAAAAATGATTATATTTGGATTATCTTACTGGTAATCATTCTCTTCTACAGTATGGTCCATATATTCTTCGTCTTCAAGATGGTTAATTGCATATGCCATATCTTCTATGTAGGATCACATTAACAAACCATCGTCAATCATGTCGGCAAAAATCACTTAGGAACTACTGATGTATATAGAGGATAAACCATCCTCAGAGTAAATGCACTGTCCACCTCAAATTAATGATGTTTACCAGCAGAAAGAAGGGAGATATTTAAATGGAAGTAGAAAAAAGTACCCTGCCATCAGAAGTTTAAAAGGAACGTACTATGAGAATCATGAAGGCTTTTGTTCCCAAATTTGTGTGAAGAGGAGCTGTCAGTTTCTGATTCATCTTTATTGACGCTTCCCTAATTCCCTTTTCCAGCTCTGACGAATCTTTCGCTGAATTGCCATTCAGAGGGTAGTTTTTGGCAGAAAGTATAAATAACATCACCCAAGAAGTATCTATCTTCAAATGCAATAAAACTGTGTTAAGAAAAGGTAACGAAATAGTATTATACCCTTAGTCATATCAGGACACTTATGATGTTCAACATCCTGCAATCTGAACAAGTAGAATGTGTTATTGCAAAAGCTGAAATGATTTTATCTGACTAAATGATCGAAATCTTACCCAAAAGCAATGATGTTACCTGACTAAATGAACAAAATCTTACCCAAAGGATTTTTCTGAATCGATGTCCATATCACTCAGGTTATCAAATTCATTGCTGTCCTGCGCTTCTTTCACATCTTCAACTAATTTCACCCTAAATCAGTAAAAAACATTCTTGTATGATGAGAACAGTAAAAAAGAAAAGAAATTATATCTGCATAAATAAATCTTACAAAGGTAAGCCAGCAGCTAGTGCTACGGTAATGTCCTTGGCAACAATCACAAGCTGATAATGATCATAAAAGTATTCATCTGAAAATAATCACATCAAGATGAACCATCATTACTAGTGCACTGTACTTTTTCTAATTGTTCAAGGATAAAGAAGCAAAAATTGAATGATGCAACACAAAACAGTTAGAAAAAAAATGATATATGATTATCTAAACATTTGAACTACAGCAAAGTGGACTAATGCCCAACGATGATTGAGAATAGAAGAAAAATTAAGTAGACAAACGCTTTAAACAACAGGCAATAATCAATACCTGCTCTGCCTTTTTCAAAAACAAAAAAATAAAAAATACCTGCACTGCTGAATTTTTCGTCATCAACTCGATCAAAATTGAGGACAGCACAATTATCATCGTCGATCTTCATTGGCTCACCGATCCAAATATGCTCCCCCGGAGCAATCGGCGGAGATTTCTCGAAGCGTTTCCTCAAGTCATCATCTACTTCCTGCCACTTCATTTAAGTAAGAAATCGAAATTTGAACGATGAATTCTCAAAATTATGTTAATTCTTAACCTAATTCTTACTCCAATCCGGCCGAAAGGTTCAGGCCTCCTGCAAGTCTTCTCTAACTTGAAGACCGCCTTCTTCAATGGCGGAACCTCGAAAATGCAGTAGTCGAACGTGTCTTGCCTTCTCCCTCTCTTGATGCGAATCCAATTTGGGGAAGCAGCCATGGCGTGTTTCTCTTTGGTTCTCCGCTCTCAGCTCTTGGCTCTGTGAATTTTTCAAAATTATAAGAATGACTTAGCGAGGGAACGTCGTCGTGAAACTCATCTTCTAACTTATATATATAGTCGAACTTTTTTAGAGGGGAAAAAGTAGACTGGTAGAAGTGTAATTTATTTATTAATTGTGGTAACATTTTTTAATTTAACAAGCAAATAATTATCCTAATGAGCTCCGTTATAGTGTAAGGCTCCTTCTGCAAATTATTTTTGTATTTTCCCCTTTTTTTGTTTAAAATAATTACAGTATAATAATAATATGAATAGTTAGCTAAAAAGAAAGCAAAAAAAAAAAAAAAAAAAAAGGAAGAAGGCGGCGATCCTCTCCGGTAAAACCTTCTATTAAATTTTGAATTTCTTTTCTTTCAATAAGACTTGAGTATCTAAGTATATTTTGTTCCAAATCCGGCATCATAAAATTGGGCCAAAATCCCTGCTGCTCTCCTTATAATTATAATTCAGGGAATCACTGAATTGAAATTTTTTTTGGGAAAAGAATGGGAAGACCTAAAGGAGATGGAGCAAGAAGCAAGTATCGTCCCTCCAGCAGCAGGTTTTTCATAATCATCTTTCATCCTCCCCGTTCTGTTGGTTCCTCTGTGGTTGTCTTAGTTGTGTGTTTGCTTCTTTATTTTCGTGGGAAGAGATTGTTTAATTTTTTTGTGGATTTTGTTGCAGTCTTGCTGCGTCGCTTTTACCCTCTGGTTCAACAACGCTGGGATTCGGAGGCTTCGTGGGCAGTTCCCGTGTTGATTCTTCTCTCTTAGCTGAGTCTTCGACTGATCCTTCTCTGGTATCCTCTACGCTATGCTTAACTTTGGCCTTTTATTTTGGTACAATTTGGGTGAACCCTACTGTTAGCTCAGCTATTATGTTGTCTCGTGAAGAACTTGATATCTTACTAGTACATGCAAACCTATATTCGTTAATCTGTCTGGAAATGTTCTGGATTTCGGAATGGATGTGTTAATGGTATAGTTCTGAAATTCAGTTGGCTTGTGAGGTTGTCTTATACCTTTCGTTATTTGTCAGGATGTTGATGGTGAATTGGCGCAACACTTAAAGAGGCTTTCAAGAAAGGATCCCACCACTAAGGTAATTGATATTTTCCGATGCTAATTTGGTTTTATCAAGTGAAGGGCATTTTGCTGTTTCCATTGTATTTAGGTTGGTGAGAAGATAGTACTTCTTTAACTACTTAACATTTATAGTGAAATAACTCATGAGTATGTGGTTTATTGCCACAGTTTGTTGATATGGTCTTTTTTCCCTCAATAAGTTGTTATGTCTTTGTTTATGCTTTGCCTAGTTTTATAACACGTCAATGATGACTTGTCTTCTTGCTAGAAACCATCGCCTCCTTTTCTAGGCAAAACCATTGTCTTTATTGATGTCCATGGTAACCTTGTAAACTTTTTCTTATGGTTGTTGCTAATGAATTAGCATGATTCTGAGAATTTGATTTAGGAGCAGCTTCCAATTACCTGTTTTAGGTCTCTGTATTTCGTTTTTCCAATTTTTCTAGACCTGACAATTTCGTTCATCTTTTGGTGCAACAGATTAAAGCATTGACAGCTCTTTCTCAGTTGGTAAAGGAAAAATCTGCAAAGGAAGTAGCTGTGATACTTCCACAATGGGTATGCTTTATTCTTCATTATGCATCCTTCATGAATTGCTGTTAGTAGTTGATCTTGCATATGCTGGTACCACGTTTCATAGGATAATTTATGTGTCCATTTGGCCTTTTCTTCAATTGGGTTTATGTTCACACGATTTGATTGATCTACGCCTCCTTCAACCATTTTTTTATTTTGTATCTACTAATGAAACGGAAAGCTGTCCTTATTTTTAGTTGGAATTCTGGAAACCATGAGAATAGTGGAAACCATGAGAATAGTTATAAGCTGGAATACATGGATAGAAGTTGTAGGCATAGGCAGTTATGATGCTAGATGACTGATTATGATAGTTAAAAACCATTTACTAAGTTGATGCTGCAAAACTGTGAGCAAAGAGTAGGAATTTAGTGTCCGTTATAACATTAATTTAGGAGGCTGCATTTTTAAGAAACAGAAGGGTCGTGATTTGGTCGATTTCTCTTTTGGGTGTTTGATGAGTTTGTTGGTGACAAGGGAGCTGGGAATGGGGAATCAATTTAATCTTAGCTATATATTGTTTTCTGTTGTGTGGTAAACTCATTTTTTTTTTGGGAAAAGAATACTTACTATTATTATTAGTATTATTATTATTAATTTTTTTTTTGTGTATTTAATGTCTAGGCATTTGAGTACAAAAAGCTGTTGCTCGATTACAACCGGGAAGTTAGGCGAGCAACTCATGATACGATGACTTATCTTGTCCGTGCTGTTGGGTTTGTGCATGAACTACTTTTCCACATTTCAATATAATCATTGAAGTTAAAATTGCTTTGAGTTGTTTATGAATGTTGACTTTCTGGTTATGTGGAGAATGATTTTAGAGTACTATGGTCTCTTGGAATTTTATGCAGAGTGCATTAATAAGCAGTTTGACAACTGCATTTTGTGTTTGTCTATTCCTCTATCATCCCCAAATAGTGCTTGAATATCGTCTGTAATTATGGATAAACTTGAATTTGGTTTAGAATCAGCGAAACACAGTTTTGGCACAACTTGTTGGTTAAGTTACAACCAGCACTGTGCCTTGTAGTAGATTTTGGAAGCCAGAAGTTAAATGCCTTTATGTATGAAGAACTGCTAATTTGCTCTGATATTATGTAATGTTTCTCTTATGGTGATTCCAAGATATTTTGAGTTGCAAAAGTCTATCAGTGATATCCTATTGCTGTGTTTTACATGTATGAGGGTCCATTTTTTTATCTCATTACTTAAGTAATTTTTATTTATTTTTTTCCTTTTGGTTTGTGCAGAAGAGATTTGGCTCCCCATTTAAAATTTATAATGGGACCTTGGTGGTTTTCTCAGTTTGATTCAATATACGAAGTTTCTCAAGCAGCAAAACGATCCTTTCAGGTAACTGGTTCACTACCGTGCATATGGTTAATTCTCTCTCTCTCTCCCTCTCCCCCTCCCTCTCTCTCTCCCTCTCCCCCTCCCTCTCCCCCTCCCTCTCGCGCTCCCTCTCCCCCTCCCTCTCCCTCTCTCTCTCTCTCTCTCTCTCTCTCTCTCTCTCTCCCTCTCCCTCTCTCTCTCCCTCTCTCTCTCTCTCTCTCTCTCTCTCTCTCTCTCTCTCTCTCCCTCTCCCTCCCTCTCCCTCCCTCCCTCTCCCCTCCTCCTCCCTCCCTCCCTCTCTCTCTCTCTCTCTCTCTCTCTGCAAATTCATGATGCCATTTATTGGTATCAAGAAAAATCATCCTTAAAAAAATTGAAATTGGTGAGTGCCTTGAAATTAATTATTTAACATATGCCTTCTTTCCTCCTATTGCCGTGCTCTCTGTATCCAAAGCCCTACATATATTTTTTTCCTCAAGAGTGATTACTACCCTACACATGGTTTCTGAATCCGCTTCATTTATTTTTCCCAAGCGGCATCAAGCTTTTTGTATCTAACGCTGTGAATCTTATCGGACTCCAAATCATATTTCTAAATCTAATATACACTGGGATAGCCTTTTTGGTCTTGTGATGATCTCTTAAGCAAAGCAATTCTTTTCCCTTATTTTCCTTAACCTTCTCTTAAATTTTATACGTAGTTGATCAGAAAATGTAGATGCCTAGTACTCAACCTTTGACATTGAAACAGGCTGCATTTCCAGCCCAGGAGAAAAGACTGGATGCCTTAACTTTGTCCGCAACTGAAATATTTTTGTATATTGAAGAAAATCTGAAGCTTACACCCCAAAGTATGTCAGATAAAGTTACCGCGTCTGATGAATTGGAGGAGATGTACCAGCAGGTATTGATCTGTTTATAATTCAGTTACATGTTGCACCTTGTTAGTTGATCTTCTGTGTGTTTAGTATGAAGCCTCTTTACTCTATGTGACTGTTGTATTCCCTCTTGCTTCTCAGTGTCTGAGAAAATGCAAGTCAAAAGATACATAACAGACTTACATCAGTTTTTTATAGTAGTGAAGTTTATTTACGTATGGAATCCTCGCCACAGGGTGTTCTCAAAGTCAGTAGGGGAAGAGTGAATTACGTTCACTAAAATGAACAGATGGGTGGTGTGAATCTTAATATCTTTTCACTTCAGAGGATAAAAAATCATTAGATGCGGGCATCTTCAAGATAATTACTCTTTACTATTTTCTAAGTGATGAAATGTTCTTGGTATAGCAATCTCCTTGACCCTTATCATGTGTGCTAAGTAGGTTTTAATGTGTAACAGGTGATATCATCATCATTACTTGCATTGGCCACCCTTCTTGATATCTTGATGAGCCTGCAATCAGATAAGCCAAGTTTTGAAAATATAACGGCTGAACCGAAGAATGCTTCGAAAGCAAGAGCCAATGCAGTAGCTCATGCAGAGAGGTTGTTTTCTGGCCATAAAAGTTTTTCAGACTTTCTGAAGTCTCAGAGCTCTAGTATACGGTCAGCTACATATTCCGTTCTTGGAAGCTTCATCAAGAATATTCCTCATGCCATCAATGAAGAAAATATCAAGTCTCTTGCCGTTACAGTTCTTGGTTCTTTCCAGGAAAAGGATCCAAGATGCCACTCCCCAATGTGGGACATGGTATTGCTATTTTGCAAAAGGTTTCCTGAAAGTTGGACGTTGTTGAATGTTCAGAAAATTATTCTCAACCGTTTCTGGCATTTTCTTAAGAGTGGCTGCTTTGGCTCCCATCAAGTATCGTATCCAGCTTTAGTACTGTTTTTAGATGCAGTACCACCAAAGGCAGTCGTGGGAGAGAAGTTTTTTCTTGAGTTTTTCCAGAAGCTGTGGGAGGGAAGAAGCTTGTCTTATTCTTTGGCTGCAGATCGGTTTGCATTTTTCTCGTCCATGAAAGAGTGCTTACTTTGGGCTTTACAGAATGCTTCAAGGTTGAAGTGCATCAATCTGTAGTTGATTACCTCTGTGATTGGCTTTAGTCTTTTTCCTCAATCTTATTAATTAATCCTACTTTTAGTTTTTTTTTTTTTGTTTGTTAATCTTAGTATATTCCTGTGTTTTCAGATATTGTGATGGAGAGGATGCTGTTCATCATTTACGGAATCTTCTGGTTAATGAGATCCTATTGAAGCTTTTGTGGCTCGAATACTTTCAATTAGACGGCTTGAAAGATCCTAGCTCAATTTTCCCGAGAATTTCCTCTAATTCTTCTGAGGATTTACTCGAACCTTCCAAAAAGGAAAGGGTGGAAAACCTCCAGTTTAAGCATCCAGTGGGATGCCAAGAAGATCTAGGGAAATGCATCGTTGAAATTCTTTCTGGGGTCCACTTGTTAGAGAAAGACCTGCTTTTACCATTTTCTTCTGCATTTAGGAATCATTGCCTCTCCATAATTCGTCAAGTCGATAGTTCTTCTGGAAATGCTGAATATGTACTCTTTTTCCTGTCAATGTTGGATCAGCATGCTGTGAAGAAAGGAGAAACGTGGCCATTTGATTATTTGGCGGTCCCTATGTTGCTCGAGTGTTTCCAAGTGGTTAAGACACTTGTAAGTTACTTTTTGGTACTTTAATGCCATGCTTTCATCCATTTTCCTTCTTTTTAGAGAAGCAGCAATAGAAGTTATGGGCTAGCAAATTCACAAGGCTGGGGCTTGTGGTAGAATGTTGGGATCCCAACTTTTTCTTAGTTTATGCCATGTCGATGCTACGTCGTGGTGTAGAACTTATCCACCAAAAATTTTGCTTTCATCCTTCTCACTTCTAGTATTATTGGAAAGAGGACAATGTAGATAACTCATGATTTGGATTTTCTTATTCCTTACATTTTTAACTTTCACCTAAAAAATTAAATTTACTCGGTTTGTTTGTGTGAAGACTGCACTTTCAGGTTTTAGTTAATCGATTATTTTGGGGATTTACATAGTGTTCTCCTGTAATGGAGTTTTCTTTCAAATTTCACTTAGTCATTCTTATGCTTGATTTTGCTGGCACCAGGATTCGCCAGATGCTGTGAGATTTATGGTAACAGCCACCTACATATTTGGACCATACAAGATTGTTCAAGAACTTGCTTGTGTTGAGTCAGGAACAGAGCAGTTTCTGGGAGCTTTTAGTCAAACATTTGTTCCTTGGTGTTTGGAGAAAAGCAGTCTGTCAACCAGTCACAAATTGGATTTCTTGCTTGCATTAATTGACTACCAATATTTTCCGGAGCAGTGGAATATCATTGTAACCCATGCAATACCTCTTGAGGGAGGCACTTTGAAAGCTTCAGACTCAAAATTAACCACATTAGCCGAGCTGATGGAGAAGGCAAGGGAGAGAATTAGAAAGTTGAAATGTGCAGAAGGCTCTCATCCAGAGAATTGGCGACATGAAAATTTAGACATTGCCGCAGTATCTATTATTAACTGTAATCCTCCTTTTGGAACTTCTGAAGCTCGAATTCTACGGTATGCATATTATCTCTAAATTATTTTCTATGTGGGAATGGACTATTCTTAGTCTATGAATGTTCTGTTGGATATTAGTTTTTGTGTTTTCTCTTGAATGGAACTTACTCCACTGAGAAGCCCTGTTTTTTCTTGTTTTTGTTTTGAAAGAAGTATCAATCTTTATTAAAGGGAAAAAAAAAAAAAGAAAGAAAAGAAAGGAAGTATCAAGCATGCCCTGGAAGAAAATGTTTTTATGAAGAATGGTTCCACCAGTAATAAGATAAGCTGTGTAGCCCAGTGCAAGACTCTCTCTACGTCTTCTCTCATTATTATTTAGCAACTAAGATTCATCTCTCTTCTGAATGTCTTCAAGAGCTTTATGCATTATCCTGCCGTAACTATGCTTCCCGCTATTTTTTGACTTTATCAGATTTAGAATTTGTTGAATGTTGTTTTCTAAGAGTATTATTTGGTTTTTTTTTTCCCCCTTTTTATTAAATAATTTAGAATTATATTGTTGTTAGTATGATTTTCTTGATGAGTCATGAATTTTTGCTATTTTCCTACAAGGCAAAGCTGTCTTTTTTTATCCTTAAATTTGTTATGTGTATGACATGTTTACTGAAATATTACAAAGTCGGTCCCTTGGAATGGAATTCTGCACTCCTTCATTTTCACCTTCTGATGATATATTATCTCCCATGTTTGCTGCAGAGCTCTTATTGGCGGTACTACTGAAGAAGACTATTCATTGTTGTCTAAAAGTACATTAAACATAATATTTGACGGGATCCTGCGAAAGTTGCTATCTTTTGTGAGTAGTTCAACATTTTCCTGGGTGCAGTATGTGGTGTCTCTAATACCATCCCTGGGAAAATTATCAGAGTCAAGGGATTTTTCTACCGTTCTTGAGGATGCTCGTTTTGCTTATGAAGTATTGACTGGTAGTTTCTTCTGCTTGTTGAAGTTAGATTCTGAGGATCAACTAGTTTCTAAGATTCTTGCTGCAGTATTTGTGATCGATTGGGAGTTCAATATCTTAAAAACTTTCTTGAATGATGAAATTGAGGAAGAACACACAGGACAGATGCAGATGAGGATGACTTTCTGTGAGTCTATGCATGCCTTCCGTAGTAACTTAAGCTACCAGAATTTGAAGAGCCTCAGTAATGAGAGCCGTAAGAGCTTGAAAGATATTTTGGTTCATGCTCTAAAGTGGGCGTTACTTAAAGAAGACAAGTTAGACAGTGACAAAAGCACCTCCCTCTATTTCCTATGGTTGCTTGAGATAAGGGAATGTTTGTGTGTAGACCAATTTGAGGAGCAAGAGTTATTGGATGAGTTCATGAGCCAGAATGAGTTCTGGCCCTCATGGATCTTGCCATATGTAAATTCCCAGGGAAGATCAGCTGAGTTGAAATCTGATTGTATAGTATCAAATGTAAGCAATGTGTACTGTTACTAATGGAATTACCACTTGATTGCTGCTTCTTTGGTTAAAGATGTCCGTTACTTTTATTTTTTTGTTATACCACGTCCTTGAAAACATTTTTGTCTAGTCTGCTTGTTTAAGTTAACTGCTTCTGTTTATTCCTTTACTGTTTGGAGGGACACACTTTTCTATAGGTTCTGGAGTCGATGCACTGACATATATCAAATAGGACACATCCCTCTTACATTTTTCTTATCCTGCATCTTCTTTTGCTTTTCTTAAGTTAAAACTAATTACCAGTTTAGGTTGGCTGTCAATTTACTATAAATATGTATACTCACATGTGGTGAGTTCTACGTGCAGGGATCTGGGAATCTAAGGTTTGTTAGTTTGATAGACAAGCTTATATCAAGAGTTGGGATTCATAAAGTTGTTGCTGGTGCTATATCAAGTGACTCTTTCTCTTTGTCTGAGGAGCCTAAAGAACATCTGCCGAGCTTACAGAAAAAGGTTTGTTATTCTCGTGCTTGGCTAGCTGCAGAGATGTTATGCACATGGAAGTGGCAATGTGGTAGTGCTTTAACCACATTCTTGCCTCTTCTCTGTAATTATGCCACGAGTGAAGATTATTCTCCAGATGATGGGATTTTAGATTCTATTGTGACCATTTTACTTGATGGGGCTCTTGTGCATGGAGGGAACAAAGAACTTGCTGCCCAAAATATGTGGCCTGGTTCACATATTGATTTTGAGACAATTAATTCGCCTTTCCTGAGAGCCCTTGTATCATTACTCGATAATCTTTTCCAAAACAATATATGGGGAAAAGACAAAGCTATGCATTATTTCAAACTGCTAAGAGATAAGCTCCTTATTGGGGAAACAGTGAACTTCAGTTGTCTGAGCATTCTTCCTGCATGTATGGATGTTCTCATTGGACCCTTGAGTATCTTATATGGTGCGGTCGATGCTAGTGATACACCTGATTCTTCGGATGACCCTGAGGTGCATGCTACGGTTATGGACTGGCTAGAAAAAGCTTCTCATTTCCCTGCCTTGTATACATGGACAACTGGCAATGGTATTGATTACATTGTTGCCAATACCTTTACTGACGGTCTGAAATTACTTTGTGATGAATCACCTTCTACTGTTGAATGCCTAACTTGACTGAGCAGAAAGTATAATGCTAGAATTCAAAATAAATAATGCTTCATTTTGAAAACCAGAAGCAATTGGTTATTTGGATTGAGTAGAAATTGCCTAAATCTTGTTTGAGATAATCCAATAGAGGATGTAATTATAAGATTCATACTTCGACTTTGAGAACATAGGCTGCATGTTAGAGTCGACTTCAAAGGCGAGAAATTACACATCTACAAAATTACGCATCAGAGATAAATGTTTGACTTTCATCTGTCAGGTTGGAGTCTCAAGTGGCATGATTTTGTTCTGCATAAAATGTAGCATGAGTTCAATTTGTAGTTACTACCAGCTGAAAAAACAGAAATGGCACTTATTACTATTTATCTTGCAATTATTACTTGTTTCTTTAAGCTAGAAAATTTGTTTATTGTATTAACCTGATTATTTGTTGTAGATATGGAGGGCTGGTTTCACCTTGTTGTCTCCTGTTATCCATTGAGAGCAACAAAAGGACTGCAAAATTTAAGAAGAGCTAGATTTATTAGTTCTGAGGAGAGAGTGTTGCTGCTTCAATTATTTCAGAAGCAAAGACAAAAGTCTGGTGCATCTACTGTGATGAACAAACTGCCTGCTGTCCAAGTATTGTTATCAAAATTAATACTGGTTTCAGTTGCTTATTGCTGGGAGGACTTTAGTGAAGATGACTGGCAATTCATTCTGTATCATGTGAGATGGTGGATAGAATCAGCAGTTGTGACAATGGAAGAAGTTGCTGAAAATATCAATGAAACTTTTGGAACCTGTTCTGATTTGGGAGAGATTTTGAATAAGGTTGAGCTTGCTGTTTCACATGCAGATCATTCTGCATTAAAAATTGCAAGAAATGCTGTTGCTGCATTTTCCTTGTTTTGCGGCTTTTGTGATCGTGAAAAGAACGAAGAAGCTGATCCTTTGAACCCATTGAATGAGAGGTGGGAGATTATAAAAGATCGAATCCTTGAATGTATTCTTCGGCTATTTTTTTCAACCGGTCTTGCTGAGGCAATCTCAGGGTCCTCTATCGAATGTTCTTCTCTTATAGCAGGATCCAGGCTTGATCACACGCAGTTCTGGGAGTTAGTTGCTTCTTGTGTTGTAAAATCATCATCACCAGCTAGGGATAAAGCCGCAAAGTCAATTGAGATGTGGGGTCTTACTAAAGGGCCTATTAGTTCTCTATATGCAATCCTGTTTTCTTCCAAACCCCTTCCTTACATGCAGTTTGCTGCCTACAATATGCTTTCCACGGGACCTCTATCACGCTTCACTTTTCTTAACAAAGACTTGGCACAAGCCTTCGTGGATACTTCTGATAATCAGGATTCTAACCCTACTGATCCTGCTTCAGAACAAAATTTCCGACTGAGAGAAGAAGTTTGCTTCATGTTTGAAAAATTCGCATGTGAAGTCTTTGAAATGGATTTGTTGGCCTCTGAACGGGTTAGTAATACTTTCATCAACACAAGAAATCCCCAAACTTTTCTTTTTCCAGCTTTTCATAGAATGTATGGGCCTGATGCCTCTTAATGCAGTAACCATAACAACTGCAGTTTTCTTATTTGTTGCAGGTAAATACATTTATTGCTTGGGGTTTGTTACTCTCGCATCTAGTGTCTTTGCCCCCATCAGCCCCGGTGAGGGAGAAAATTATTCAGTACATTAAAGATGCTGCTGATTCAGTGATAATAGACTGTCTTTTCCAACATATTCCATTGGAATCCCTTGGGGGATCCAGCTCGAAGAGGAAAGAACTTCCGGAGACTATGTCAATGGCAGCAACAGCCGCCACACATGCAATCAGCACAGGCTCTATATTGCCCTCTGCAGAAACTATTTGGCCTGTTACAGCCGAGACAATGACTTCACTGGCTGGTGCAATATATGGACTGATGCTGTGTATTCTTCCAGCTTATGTTCGAGAGTGGTTTAACAGTATACGTGATCGATCTCGGTCATCTGTGATTGAATCCTTCACGATAAGATGGTGTAGTCCTGTATTGATTGCAAATGATCTCAATCAGGTTTGTTTAAATATGACCTTTTGCTGTCTAAATTTTGTAATCAAGTGCTGGTAAATGATGGTCATAAATTGGCATGAATGTGAACTTCACCAGACTTCCTCTTGTTGTGTATCTTAATTTGAACTTGCTGATAGGAAAAGGTCTTGCTGATGTATGTCTTGTGTATTTTTCAATTGACAAAACACCTTGTTTGTCGAGGAAAAATAAGGAACCGTGACTGCTTTTTGCTGTAAGTTGACAGTGGAAGAAATATATGGGGACATAGAATTTACAGTTACAGGTGTTCATTCCGTAGTTCAACCAAAAGACCTCTTCAATCCACAGAGGATAGATGTTCCCCTAAGAACTTCGTTATTGAATTCCTGTGACTATCTTGACTGCAGTTTCTGGCAGGGAGTATTCAATGATATTAAATGGTCTGACTGCCTATGACACATTTTTATTCTTGTAGAGAAGGAAGAAACATATCATTGTGATGGTAGGAAAAGTATATGCATACCTAACTGCTTATAGCTGAAGTGGGGTTTTTCTGTTTCTGTGGCAATCTCTTAGGATGTTTTTTTAAAAAATAAAAAAATAAAAAAAATCTAATCATCCTATCTATTGAAACTTTTTTTCATCATATTACTATTATTGTTCTTTTATCATAACATAATGTAAATAACATGAACTTGAATCTGCAGATCAAGAAATCGGATATTGGTGATGAGAATTTCTCGGTTAGTGTTAGCAAATCAGCCAATGAGGTGGTAGCTACCTACACAAAGGATGAAACAGGGATGGATCTTGTCATTCGACTTCCTGCATCTTATCCACTTCGACCTGTGGATGTCGATTGTACTAGGAGCCTCGGCATTAGTGACGTGAAGCAGAGAAAATGGCTGATGTCAATGACGTTATTTGTACGCAATCAGGTATACATTGCATTCCTTGTTTTAATGCAATTTCCACTGAAGGTTCTTAGTAGTTACTATGCATGCTTTATGTACGTGAATCTGATGTTAGTTCCTGATTGCAAATTGTTTTGGGTTTTTTGAATGATAAATCAAGAGTAATTTATTCTCTAGTTTAGCTGAGAAATTGCAGGTACGATGATTAGTACGCCTTGTTGTGATTAGTTATCACTGCTTCATCCAGAATTATGCTTGAAGTTAACCATAGATCTATAGGAGTAACAGTTTCTCCTTTATCTTTTGCTGCAGAATGGAGCCATAGCTGAATCTATACGAATATGGAAAAGCAATTTTGACAAGGAATTTGAAGGAGTGGAAGAGTGTCCTATCTGTTACAGTGTTATCCATACATCTAACCATAGCCTTCCACGCCTTGCCTGCAAAACCTGCAAGCATAAGTTCCACTCAGCCTGCCTCTACAAGTGGTTTTCAACTTCTCACAAATCAACTTGTCCATTATGCCAATCTCCCTTTTGATCTGTCGCTTATAACCATAAAATGACCAGCAATTGAGCTTCAACTTTCCCGTGATTTTTAACCCCACTAAAAGCAGCTAGCTTGCTTGCCATTTATTCTGTATATTTCTGTTTATCAGAATATCCAGAGGATACCGGTTGTGTTCTTTCAGCCATTTTCAGATATCAATTTTTGGTGTGGAAATAAATGGAGGCAGGATTAGATTTCATTTGGAGAACCACGCCATAAGCAAGCTTCTGTAGCTGTCAACTCATGCAACATCACACTACTTGGTGCAGTGAATCAATCTTGAGGTTGCTTCTATCACCCGAGATATATTCTTATTACCTGTCATTATGATATGCGAGCTCCGATTCACATGTGTGGCTAACATGTTTTGGCTTGGTGAGTTTGCATATCCTAAAGTAAAATCAGCTTTACCGTTCAAATGGAGAGTTCTTTGTTGTTGATAGCTTCTGTTAGTGTAGCCTTTTCGTCATGAATTGATTTTAATTTCTAAGAGGAATAGCTTGTTTAGTCTTATTAGTTGACATTTTTGAGAAAGAATTTACCATGTTCAACAATGCCAGTTTTGGTTTTGCTCCACGCTAAAAGCCTTATTAGATTAGCAAGCACATTGGACTCATTTTTGTTCCTCTTTGTCCAAAGTTCTACGACAGATCATGTATCTGATTGGATCATACTTTCTTTTTTCTTTCTTTTCAGATAACTAAAACAATAACAAAAGAACATGCTGAGAAGTAAAATACTCGACTCAATCCCTCCTTCTTAGAATTTTGTCGTCCCGTTTCCCTTTTCAAACGCCGGGGAGCTAGAGATACACAGTTCCGGCTTCCTGTCCCGTAATTGTTCAATGATAAGTGCCACACATCAAAATCCATAATCGCTGAAAACAACAAATAAGGTAGCACAAAAAAAGAAAAATTCCAATATAAAATTATCCTCTTTCTTCGAGCTGAGTTCATTTGGGCTTTTCTCTATGACGGGTTGTTTGGGCTTAACGAATCCATTTAGAAACTAAGTTAAGCTCACTTTCAAATTCCTAACCCCATTTTACCCAAAAACCCCATTCCAATATAAACGAATCCATTTACTGACCACTTTTTACGTTCTTTGTCTCCTTCTCCTTTCCCCCACTCCTTTTATTTACTTTCTGATCGATCCATCTCTCTACCTACGTACACCATTTTTTATCCATAATATAACAAATCTCATTTCGTTAAAGAGGGAAAAAAAAAAAAAACTCGTACGTTTTCCATATCCAATAAAAAAGAGAATAACCTCATCTAATGATAGAAGTTGTCTAAATGAATATCTTACCGGGATTATAAAGAATTAATCTTTAACCTACATGTATTTTGCTACTACTTCACTGGAAAGAGTTATTCAGCGCTCAACTCCTCTCTTAGTCCAAACTTGCTAATCAAATCAAAATAATTGGAAACCAACTTTGTTTATCTGTAAAAATGTCGCATGGCATGCAAATAGGGGTTCATTCCTTCTCCAAATCTGCTTAATTCCCTGCCATTAAGCATGGGAGTGTATAGTTTTCTGTTGGAATCTTGCCGACTATAGTTTAAGTTAAAAAATGATACTTTATCGGTTTTGAAATTATTCTAAAAATTAAATATAAATTGGATAAATAATTTTAGAATGGAGGGAGTATTAATTAAGAAAAAATGATACTATATGTAGTTGGAATATTATTCATTTTGGAAGCAACATTAAAGAAGCTCCATAAATTTGCTTTCAAAACATTTCGCTGAAGTTCAATGGAAAATGCACTTGCTTACTCTATTCCCCTTCACCAAGTCCAATGAGCCTTCCCAAAGTTTCAGTCCTCCTACTCAAATATAACCAAAATAGTCATCAATTAAACTTTTTCAGAACATGAGACTTGGAAGGTGGAATGATTCTCTTGAAGAAAAGATATAAAAAAATATCCAGGGAAAATAATAATAATAATAAAAATAAAAAATTCCAATAAAAAAGTGGCTTGAAAATTATCCTCTCTATTCGAGCTGAGTTCATTTGGGCTTTTCTTTATGACGGGTTGTTTGGGCTTAACGAATCAATTTCGAAACTAAGTCAAGCCCATTATCAAATTCCTAACTGCATTTTACCCAAAAACCTCAAAAACCCCTTCCTCTGTTGTCGTCAACCTTCCGAAAGCCCCTGTCAGAAATGTTGCGGTCGATTCTCCGATCGGTCGCCGGCTCCCAACCTCAGTCTAACCTCGGGAAGATCCTTCTCCCCGGCACAGCCGAACCAGCTCAGCTCACTGCTTCGAGGAGCTTCTCCGCGAAGAAGAACTCGAAGCCAGACAAACCACAACAAGCAAACAAGAATGTGGTTAAAAAGAAAGGCAAAAAAGATGGCTCCGAAGACAACAAAAATGTGAAGGCAGACGATATGCAACTTTCTCCTTCCCATGACCCCAATTCCGGAATCAGAGCGGAGCGCCTCGCCCGCCTTGCCCAGAACGCCGGCAACAAATCACTTGATGTGAGACCTGATGGACGGCCCCTCTTCACTGCCACTCCTTCGATTTCGAAGCTTTCTCGTAGAGATGTTTGCCATTACATGGACTTCAGGTGACCTAATTGTAGTTTGATGTATTCACGACGTCGAAATTTGTAATATGTGTGTTTGTGGTTCTGTCTTGAAGGCTGTCTGCTTAAATTGTGCGCGCTTTTTGTGTGTTTTCCTCTCTTCTTCTTTTTGTAGTGAGGAGGAGCTGCGAAGGGTTTTACCAGAAGGATTGCCGTTGGGGATGGAAAAGGAATTCGAGGATTCAATGCGACCCGCGTTGTTAGTCCGGCAGAGTTTTCTGGACTTGAGAGATAATTTCGGTCGGATCGTGGATCCTCCAATGCACACTACTTCCAAAAGTGCGTCACTTTTTTGAGCTTTGTTTTGTTTTCATCTCACAAATTGATTGATTGCTTATGACTATGTGCAAACCTTCCAAGTTTATGTGTAAGTTCTGGAACTCTCTGCAAAATTAAAGGGAGCATTATCACAAGATGAGTAAGGGTCAATTCCTTTGGAGTTTATTCGAAATTTAGCTTAGAGACTTAAAATGTTGACAGCACTACGAAAATGTGCTGATGATTTACAATTTAAGAGCGTTTTGTTGATCATTAGCGCACTGGCTTAGCTTTATATGCAATTTTATTCTCAAAGGACCCCCTGCCGAACTACTGAAGAGGTTGTTGTCTTCTAAGATGATGTGAAAACTCCGGTTTCTTCTTTCTATTTGTGTTGCAAAGAATACACAGACTTGCGTGAGATTTTTCACTGATACAGATTTGTGTACTGTTTTAATAAGTTATTTTGGGCTGAGCTGATTATGTTGTTTCTGGATGTTGAAATGCTGTTATTTGGTTTTCAATGGTAATAGCGATTTATTATTAAAGAATTGGACTTATTGTTGTCTTCCCCTTTGCAGTTCCACAAACTAGAAGAAAAATTGTGTTAGATGGACCTCGTAGCTGTGGAAAGAGTATTGCATTGGCCATGCTTGTTCATTGGGCCCGTAATGAAGGATGGTTGGTTTTTTATGTGCCCCGAGGAAGAGAATGGACTCATGGAGGATTCTTCTATAAAAATCCTCAAACTGGTTTATGGGACACCCCTGTGCAGGCTGCAAACATCCTTCAGGTAGGAATTTTTGTAATCATACATTTTTTATCCCTTTCTCTTCCTCATCTTTGTTATTGGGAGATGGGTAATTTGACTTGAGTCGTTGATCTGATCTGATCCAAGAATTTCCTTTCTTTTCTTTTTCCTTTTTGTATGAAAGAAAGAATGGAGTGATAGCTAATGAACTTACTTCCTGGACCTTGCTTCATTCACTGTTATAGAGGTCTATGGAAATGGATCAATTATTTTTTATGTTATTTCTTTCTTATTAACCCTCAAAAGGGTTAATAAAAATATTTCATCTTTCCTGGAAAGAGTAGGGATGGGATTTAGTTGTGGCTTCTTTGTTTTGTGGTATTAATGACTGCTTTTAGATTCTAATCATTCTATCCGGCTCTTTCTTTTAGGACTTTGTAAAGTACAATAAGAAAATCTTGGAAGAACTCCGGTGCAATATAACTGAACCTGTTCCATTAGGAGAGGGTGCTGGTGTTGGATGGATGAGGGGCGTTGATACAATGCCAGTGCCTGAAGGATCGACACTATATGACCTAGCTGAATCTGGAATAAAGCATACCCATGCTTCTGTTGGGGCACTAGCTCGATTAAGAGAAGAGTTATTGCTAGTGGATAAATATCCTGTACTTTTTGCAATTGATCAAGTAAGCCTCATTTCCTATAATCATGTATCATTCTGTTACTTTGTTTGATTATTTTGTAATGAGCTGATTCTCAGAGTTGAGCAATTTGGACTTTGCTGATTTGCATTTCTTTTGTTAGTATAATAGTTGGTTCACATTCTCGGAGTATGAGGAGCCTGTTACTGTTCGTTCTTGTCGTCCCATTCACGCCAGAGAACTGACAACTGTAAGTTCCTGAATCAAATATCCTCTTTTCCAAGACTCTGAAACCAAGGAAACATTTCCTTTTTATCATATCACTTTTATCCTACTATAGAGTTTTATACCAAAAGTTATTAATCTGTAGGAATGTTTGATCTACTCTTTTGATTGGGTAAAACCTTGGTTGGTGCCTTTATTGATCTATTTTTGTAATTGAGGGAACACATTTATTGGATGGGAACTCTGGGCTGTTGGAGTTTTTTCATATTGTATGATCTTGAAAGAGAAAGAAACCAAGAATCTCTCTTTTTGTGCTTGCATTTGTTACTTTGGAAAATAAAGGGACTAAGCTTCTGTATGCGTCTACTTCTGTTTCTTTTTTGTTTGTGCAATCGGGTAAATATCTCCATTTTCTTTGAATTGTAGGTGAATGCATTTAGGTCTATGATGCACAAAGATATGATGATGGTAGGTGCTTTCTCGCATTCAACAGCAGTCGGTAAACTGCGTCAAGAATTACCAAATGTTCCTCCAGACTCCCGTGTTAATTTACCCCGTTACAGTTTGGATGAAGCTGCCACTGTCTGCCATTACTATGCCAGGTACAATATTCACCACCAAGGTGCTAGGTCTTGTCTATCTGCAACTTGTTATTTCACGTATAGTTGGAAATAGCTTTTCTATTTCCTTATTGAGATGCGATTAGTTTTGTTTCATTAGTTTGTTGATTGAAGGCCTCTTTCAAAAGATCTACCGAGTAAAAACTGCTTTTTCCCTCCAGGGTTATTTTGCAGTGTTAAATGTAATATGGCGCTTCTTGTTATAAAATAGGATTTGAGAAAGATATTTCATTTATGTGGCATCCTGAGGACCTTGTTCTCGAGTTTATGATTTTTATAAGAACGTGAGCAAGAAAGATGACTGTTTGTTTGAACATTTGCATTCGAATCTGATTACATATTCTTTTTGGCTTAACATTTGAAGCAGCAAACTAGTCTAGGTGAGAACATTCAGAGAGTAAAATTTGTGTTGGTTTATGGAGTTTGCTGCTATCAAGATCTCAAAGTAATGTATAAATCTTTCCATGGATCTCAGGCAACAGCTAGCAAACCAGGATGCATTTTCAGAAGATAACTGGAAGAAGATATATTATCTCGCCAATGGCAATGGTACAGAGATGAGGCAGTTGATGCCTTTAATGAGGTGACAAAGAATATTCATGGTTGGAACTCACTGAAGTTCCACACGAAGTATGACTCTTTTGCGAGCTTTGATCTTTGGGTATCCTGTACAACTTCTGCTGCACTATTTCATTATAGAACTACAATCGTTATTGACAAAAGATGGACTTCCATTTATCATGTCCACTGGGAAGTACTTTCAAGCTTCCACTTTCTTTCAGCTGTTGTCGGTTGGATGAGGACCTCAGCAGTTAGCAATTTTATACCGTCGAAAGTTGCAAACTGGGCAATGCACATGGACCTTAAGCATTCTTGCAGGGATAGTTCAATTTATTGCTGATATAGCTTCCTTTTTGTGCCCTTTTTTTGTTTGTTTGTTTTTTTTTGGGTCTCAAATTCTATTGATTAGTGCCTAAGTAATGGAGAGATTTCCCTCTTGAGAATTAGTCGAATAGGTTGGAGTTTCATGATGTTAATAATTGTGTACTCGTCAGAATAGAATAATTTGCCTACAAGTTACAAGTTGATTGTAAGGATTTGTTTTTAGGCTATAAGCAGGCCGCAAGGTGTCTGCCCTCGTGGTGAGTTGATAGGAAGGGTTTTGATCTTCTCAATAGTCAAAGAGTTGCTACTTGTGGTTGATTTCCCTGAATCTAACACAAGTAACCGTTAAACACTAATTGGAACAACAGTTAACATGTCTATTTTAAATTAGAGTATAAATCTAAACTAAAGAAGTACTCTAATACGTTTTCTAATCATCACGTATAGAGTAGTGATAAGTACAAGAAAAAATGACACAAGTAATGATGTGTCAAGATTTTAATTATGTTATAACCTTGAATGTATAAACCCTATTTAAAAAATTTTAACAATAGATGAGTAAGATCATTTCTTTGTAATTTTTCTTGTTATTTTTTTCTTGTATTTATCATTACTCATGTGCATAAATAATTGTTTGGACTAAAAGGAAAAAATTGTTTGGGCATAGAGCAGCAAATTAAAGGCCCACTGAGCAGGAAGAGATTTTTTAAGGTTTTCTTTGCAATAGAATAATACATAATAATTGAGAGAACACATGAATGTAAGATTTTCTTTTAAATTGAAAAAATACAATAAGTAAAATTTAGGATAAAATTAAAATACTTCATAAAAGAGAGAGAGAGAGAGGGGAGTACATTAATACATTATGTGTTTGGAAAGTCTTTCGATTTTGTGTCCAGCTTCTTCTTCTAGTTAAGAGTCGATGATCTTTCCGAGATGATATACCAAATTCTCTTATAGCCAATTTTCATATACACTGCGGCCCAATCTCAAGTAAAATGGCGTTTAAAGGAGTGTTTCGTGATGATGAGACTCAAGATACAATTGATTGTCTTAAGGCAAGGAAGAGACTTAATCCTGCGGATTTCGTTTTGTGTTCATTCCGCTGCCGCCGGATCTGAACTTGGTAATACAACTTATAAGTACTAACAATTCAGCAAAATGGGATCCACCTCCTACTTGTAAGTGTTACTGTTACAGTGATTTTATGTACTATATGACTTTTACTATTACTTCTTCAGTTTTTTCTGCAACCATATCCACTCTTTCTTTTGCTTTCATTTTAATTCACCCTACTTCTACGATTAAGAAGCATACGTTTGAAATGTTACGACTTGAAAGCATTAGATTGGATATTTCAACAGGAGCCGTACTTGAAAGCAGTGGATTTCTTAATAATCTTTTAATTGTCTGCTGCTTTAATAAAAGGGTTATTGTGAGAAATTGCACACTATGCATAAGAATAATTTGTGGTCTGGAATCTGTTGTTTAGTTACCAATTTAGCTCGCCATAAGGATATTTTGGTGTAAAATCTGTCATGCACATATTTGTAATTTTCAAGATGGATGAGAATGGATGTTCAGAAGAAGTAATGCATATGTGTGTACTTGGTTCAGGAAGAGTACTGTTTACTTTCACATTGGGTAAGTACTTATTGAGAATGCTTCTGTTTTGTATAATGTTCTTACATATTGTTGTTTCTGTGCACTGTCCTTGTATTATTGTTTTTTTATATCTGCTACTTACTTAGTGTAACATACATTTTGTGTTTGTAGGGTTAAGTGTATGTGACGGTATTTCGTGCATTATCTAAGGTCAATCATTGTGTGTGCATGGCTTCAACTGAAGACAAAGGAACTGGAGGCACCGCCATGGGTATTTTGTTCCCTTATTTATTTCTTGTCTAACACGTATATACTGGTTCTTTTGTCTTGAACTTTCTCTTGAAATTCTTTTATTTCTTCATGCACAAATGAAGTTTGAACTTGTTGATTCAATGTACTAGATCAAAAAAAGGAAATTTTACTAAGTGCATATTAACTGTATACGGAAAATTTATTTTGAATTCTATTGTTTTGCCATTTTTGGTGAATAGATCAATTGATAGTGTGCAATAAGATTGGTTGCATGTTTGCTACTTTCCTAGTAGTTCCCAATAAAAGATAAACAGTAAAAATGTTTATAGCAGGCTTTGGGGAAAAATTGTTGTTGGTTTGTATCTATACCAAATTTTCAGTTTATAAACATAACTCCAATGTGCATTATGGTTGGTTGTATGTCAATTGTTTGAATACTTTCCTAGTATTCCCAATTAATGGAAACCGCAAATATGTTTTCAACAGGAATTGGAAATGCTTTACTGTATATGATCAAGAGCTACTGGTATTTGCTTGTTGGTTATTTTTGGCTCCTAACAAAGGTTTATTTGTTGTTTGTAGCTTGCAATGTTGATGTCACTGGAAATGGTCCTAGCTACAAGATGAGCATTCCAAAGTACCTTTCTGACAACAATTTGGGTTGGTTTGCAATGTTGATGCCGCTGGAAATGGTCCTCTCTTCAAGATAAGCATTCCAAAGTACCTTCTTGACAAAAATTTGGGTAGGCAATTACTGGAATGAGTTCTAGTCTTATCTTTGTTAAGCCTCTACTAGTCTCTACCCTCTTAAGGATATTGTTGACCCAACTAGTAATGTATTGACCAGATATGGTCATGCATACAGCACTGATCAAACTTAGTTAGCGGAATGATTTGCAACTTTAATTTAGTATCTTTGGTTGTCTTTTTGAGCTTTTCAAATTATGATTTTTTCTTTCTAATATATCAGGCAATCCTTGAATATTCGTTGATTGTCATTTTGAATATCCTTGAATATCTGTTAACACTATGAAACTACTTTTTTGGGAGGAAAAAAACACTTCTGAGTCTTAAGCTGGAACAAATAATTCATACTAGTTAGGTCAACTTTGCATCAAGGTGTTGTGCTTCTCTGATTCATTATTTGTATGAGGTTGTGGATTTCAATCTCACAGCAGATTTCTATTTTCTGAACTAAATATAGTTTCAAAGTTAATCATAACAGCTCTGCAATCTTAATATAAATATAACAAACACAAGCCTTTCACAGAAAAGACTAGGCAAAAAAGGATTTGTCAAGAAAAACCCCTTTGACTAAGTCATTATTGTGATGATCAACTGTTCATTTTGTCCATAACCTGTAATATCTTCCATTTACTCTGATGATTCACTTGGTTTGGTTATAAGATATCGTGATTTTTTGACCAAAAAAAAAAAATTCAAGGTAGTCTTATTCGTATACGAACATTCCGGTCTTTACTCCAGATTCCAGCTACAAATTTGTCATTTCAGGGAAATCTCCAACTCCATGCATGGTATAAGAGGCTAAAACCATTTTACTTTACTTTCAGTTCTTTACGTTCGAATGGTCATGTACAAATATCGGACATCATTGGTGGAGTCAAGTGACCGAAGATCAGTCTCTGGTTTAAGCGAACTCACGTAGACCTCGCACACAAATCCACCTTGACTTTAGCGACTCTAGAAGATAGGTGTCATAATTCCTGATCAGCGGTAAATAGGATGGTTTCGTATAATCATTGCAACTAGAAGGGAGATAGCTTTTGAAGGCGTGATTTTTAAAGCTCAATAAAGCAAGAATTGTTGCCTCATCTTAAATTTAATCAATTTCTGATAAATTAAAATTTTACATATTCGGTATTGCTACTACAGGAATGCTTGTTTCCAAATTTTACATTTACATTTATCATTTTTACTGGAGAGAATTTGAACTAATAAAATGCCAAATAGGTTTCTTTTCTAAACTCAAGGATTCTGTTAGATGAAATTAGGCTTTTACACACAAATTGAAATCAGCATTGCACACTCATTCCTAAAGGAGCACGAAATTTTACAATATTTTGGTATATCAAAAAAAGTAAAGGTTTGTTTGGTCAACACTTATTTTGTATTTTTATCTCATTTTACCTCTTAAAACACCTCTCAAACACAAATCTCAATATCATCCAAACAACTTTTTAATTTACCATTTAAAAATTATTCCAAAAATTATTTTTACACAATGTTCGTCCACTACCACCCGCTGTCACCGGGCCGTCCACGGCTGCCGCCGGACGACTGCGGTGGTGGAGGTGATCTGGTGATGGTCTAAAAATATTATTAGTTTATTTAAAATATCACCCAAATAACTTTTTATATTTTATCTCAAACCACATTTTAAATCACATCTCAAACTCAAATCAAAACTAAAATAAAAACTAAAACAAAATGTTGGCCAAACAAGCCCTAAGCTTATAAGAAACAAATATTATTTGGTCCTGAATTTACCAAGACAAGTTTGAAGGATACACCTTCTTCGCCGACTTTCGAGACAAGTTTTCTGGCTCGACGTAAGTCCAAGACTCAAGGAGTACGTAGTTCTCGTGGTACGAGTGAAATGACCAAAATTTCGGCTCTCATAACTGTTTTGGGCTAAGGCAGCAACTTAAAAGGCCCATTGGCCCAATAACATAATGTGTGCGGAAGTTCGAAAGTCAAAATCGAGTCTTCGCCACCGCCATCAACAATTCGTTTACCGTCCAATTCCCTTTGCTAGGGCTAACCAAAACTACTCTCTCGTCGGAGGAGCCGAGAATCTGAATTTGGAAGCGGAGCGACAATGTTGACTGGGGATATCCCGCCGAATCAGACTATCTACGTCAAGAACCTCAACGAGAAGGTTAAGAAAGAAGGTACTATAACTAGCTCAACTAATCTGCTATTTGCTCCTTTTGTCTTTCACTCAATCCTATTTCTCTGATTCCTGTTAATTATTCCTGGTTATCTTGAATTTTACAATTAAAAATTTGGTTTTCTCGCCGAGCGAATCACAATGGTTGTTATAGAAGCTGATTTGTTCTTTTAGAGCTTCCATCTTTACCTAAGCAATTAATCTCTTGTGGATGAGCTCACGAAGTATTAATGCATATTTATGATTTGAATAGAATTGAATTTTGGAGGTTTGCGTTGCTCAGCTTGGACTATATGTACTCGTATGAACTTCGCGAGTTCTGGTTCTGTGAGCCTTCCGGAGTATGCCTATATGTTGTGAACCCTTCCAATCTACACAATGTTTGTTGCATGCCTATAAGTTGTGAACCCTTCCAATCTACACAATGTTTGTTGCTGACACATTAGCTACTACTCGTTGATAATTGTAAATATGGAAAATTTTTAGTTTGGACAGCAGTATTGTGACCCAATTGGTGGCCCTCGAAAACTGAACGTCAGGATATCCTCGTTATCATAGATAATTTCAAACATTAGCAGATTAGTAATTTAGAAGAGGCAATCTGAGATAAAATGTAGTTCGATTGTATGAAGGAAACATGTTATGGCACCAGTTTATATCGGCCTTTAAATGTAATGGTAGCTTTAACAATTGGATGCTTTACTGTGTTATTATTTGACCCCCTGTTATACAGAGATGCATCCAGTCTTGATTTTTCATTAAATTGATGCAATAATTGCTTGATATTCTTGGACAGAGTTGAAGAGATCTCTTTATGCATTGTTCTCGCAGTATGGGAGGATCTTGGATGTTGTTGCTCTTAAAACATCCAAACTTCGAGGGCAGGCATGGGTTGTTTTCAGTGAAGTGACTGCTGCAAGCAATGCTGTTCGGCAGATGCAAAATTTTCCTTTTTACGACAAGCCTATGGTGAGTTCCTAAATTAAGGAGTATTATGTACATTAGTCTCATGCCACATATTCTAGCATCTAACTTAAAGTCTGCTTCTGAGAAATTGCTTTCTAAACTATTGTTTACTTTATCTGATTTGTATGAGGGAGGGAAAACATAGAAAGAAATTAGCTCCATCATAGTAGAGTATTTCGAATATTGTCGATGCATGTCTGCGTGGTATTTTCTAACCTTGGTGGTTAACACAATAATGAGTTTCACCGTGACTTTGTATTTACTGCAGAGGATACAGTATGCTAAAACAAAGTCAGATTGTATTGCTAAAGCTGAAGGGACCTATGACAAGAAGAAGAAGCAAGAAGAGAAAGGTAGACATTTCTCGTTTCTAGTTAGTTAATGCCCCATTTGTATCACTTCTCGTCGATCAACATTAAGTGGTCAGTTTGTAGCCGTGATGCTAAATTTTCTTCCGTGTGGTACATAGTGTAATTGATATGTCATATCTTTTTGGATCGTACTTGACTATCTTGAATCTTTATCATTGTGCAACCACATCAATGATAAGTTGGGGTCCCAATGTGATATGGTCTGAGTTTCTGATCCTTAATACTTGAGGATTCTGATGTTAGCATTGTAGTTGTTAGCCTTTTTTTTTCCCCTTGACCTTCTGTCTCAACTTTTGTTTACATTGGCATGGGCATGCAGCTGAGAAAAAGAGACGTGTAGAGGAAACTCAACAAACTGCTACAAATGGTCCACGATCTGACAGCAATGGTGGCCCGGCTGTAAGTTGCTGTGTCTTTAGCTACTTCATTTGTTTCGCTGTCTTTTCTCATACTTATTAGTGCAGAGCATGAAATTTACTTGTTTTGGGAGATATACTTATTTCAGATGAAGTGTAGGGATCCATGTTATTTCTACTGTATGTTTATGTTTCAAGTCCTGCAAAAGAAGTATATAGTATAGCCATTTCATGCTAGCTGACCTAGTTGGCTGTCCAAAAATGTTTTTCGCTTTCTTTTTGGTACTTCTAATTTACCTATCACTTGATGAATTCTGCAGGCATCCTCTCGTCCCGGAAGACCTGGTGCTCAAGAAGTCACAGATCCCAACAATTTACTTTTCATACAGAATCTACCATATGAGACCCAAAATATGATGCTGGAGGTACTTTTCAAACAGTACCCTGGTTTTAGGGAAGTTAGGATGATTGATGCAAAACCAGGAATAGCGTTTGTAGAATTTGAAGATGATATACAGTCGTCAGTTGCCATGCAAGCACTTCAGGGCTTCAAAATTACCCCCGAGAATCCTATGTCAATCACTTATGCAAAGAAGTGATTTGTTTAGTGATTTGGTAGCTCAGGTGAATTGTTAACACTTTTTCTATGAGCTGTATCAAGGAATTGCAATAGCCAAGTAGTTGGATGTACTGTATTTTAACCTTTGATTGATAATAGTTCGAAACAATTTTCTTGTTCCTAGTTTTCAGTTAAAAAGTCCGTGCAGATTGTCAAAATACTATTATCTTTGTCTCTGCCTTTGTGAAGCAGCTATGGAAGAACAACAGGTTAACAGGTTAAACACATCACGAATACATCGTCAACCTTTTTAACCCACATAGCATGAGTTCTATAGGCGGGAATTTTAACCCACATAGCATGAGTTCTATAGGCGGGAATTTATTCGCTAAATCATACAAGTAACTTCAGAATTTTTGCTGTTCCAAACTAATGAAAAGGATACAATTAGTTCGAGATTTTAACTCATGAAATGCTATTTTCAGATATGAATTCTTAATACTATTTCCGTCCTAAAAAAAATAATCCACTTTGAGTTTTGAGTTTTGAGTTTTGTACTGTTTTTAGTAAAAATTTAAAAACTCAATGAAGACTATTTTTTTTGAGACGGAGGTAATAGTAAAAAGGGATTCCTGAATTTCCTATTCGCAGCCTCTACACCTTCGTCCCATGGACGAGACAGTGGGGGACTCCCTCACCTGAATGATTATTTGCAAAATGCCAAAAATTCCAATACAGATAAGCAGTAAACTAAGCAACTGAAACTAACTTCCCCAGTTCAGCCTATAACAGTGTTTCAGTTTTATAATATTATGGCTCTTTCACTCAACAGAATTTAATAATCCAATCTGCGAATAAGCTTCTTTCATGTGCCGAAACTGCTCTGCTCCTCTTTCCCTAAGCTTTCTTCTCCATACCGTTCTTTTGAATCAGAAGTCATAGATTTTTGTCTGCAGAGTATAATCTGATCTAATGAAAACCCACAAAACCATGCAACAAGTGCCGCATATGTTCTCCGCCATTAATCCCACCAGCCCTTTTGAGCATCTCACTGAAGAAATCACTTTTAACATTCTTGATTGGCTCAATGAGGACCCATCAGCGAAGAAATCCTTCTCTCTTGTTAACAAATCATTCCATTCAATTGAATCAAAGCACAGAAGATACCTAAAGCCTCTGAGAACTGATGTTATTCCCAGGATTATCAAGAGATACCCTCAAATTTCCCACCTCGACTTCACATGTTGTCCTCGGGTGGATGACGATGTACTTGCTGCCATTGCGGATGCATACAGGACGAGTTTGAGGTTCATTGATCTCTCCAAGTCTCGGTTCTTTACTAATGTTGGGCTGTCGAGTTTGGTCGGGAAATGTGCGGGTTTGGTGGAGGTGGATTTGTCTAATGCCACAGAGTTGACTGACTTGGCTGCTGCGGCTATTGCTGAAGCTAAGAACTTGGAGAAGCTGTCATTGGCAAGGTGCAAATTGATTTCGGATATTGGGATTGGGTGTATTGCGGTTGGTTGCAAGAAATTGATGTCTGTTTGCTTGAAATGGTGTTTACGAGTTAGTGATTTGGGAGTCGGGTTGGTTGCCATGAAGTGCAAAGAGATTCGCTCTTTGGATCTATCCTACTTGCCTGTAAATTTCCTTCTTCATTTTTCATTTTCCCCTGTTTCTTGTTTATACAGTTTTTACCAATTTCATGGCTTATTTCTATTTAAGATAGCACATTATAGTGGTCTAGAGTTTAATGCAGGAAAACAAATGAAGTTGATAGAAAAAAGAAATTTTATATCTGATGTCTCGACTAGTAGTAGGTTATGCAGCTCTATCAACAGTTCAGAATTATTTGACTTGTGGAGTGGAGGACAATGGTAGTAGCTGTATTCATAGTACAATGGAAAAGCGTTTAAAACATCATCTGCTTTACCTTTAATAACAACCCAGTTGTTCGGTAAACGAAAATTCTATAAATAGAACTAAATCTAGCTTGGGGGATTAGAGATGTCATTTTCATACCACTCAATTTGGTTTTCTGTTACAGAGAATTTACTTTCTGATTAGATTTGCACTGAGACTGTTGTTTGAGTCTGCACTAATTGACATAATTCTTACTGATTCTCATTTGATAGAGTTGTAATTCAGTCTTTGAATTGATGTTGTGGTTCTGTCTACATAAAAGGTAGAAGTGGAAAAGATTTTCTCTATTGTCCGTGGTTATGTCCGGGTGAATGTACCTAGAACTAAGCAAGTATAGCAAGTTCTTTCAAGAGATTTGATCTGAGAACCAAGCTTCATCCCTCATCTTCGATTATGCTAGAAGTGAGAGATGGAGTGGTAGTTTTACATGCTTTGTGTCTTCACTTAACTTACTACTCTGAACCTTTCACATTATGTGAAGCCTTGGACATCCTACTTCACGTAAATATCGATGCTATTAAAAGACACAAAACTTGAAACTGCTCAGCAACAGGTTCACCTATTTGATATCTCTGAAAACATGCTGAATACGTAATTTTGGTTAACCTTTAACTCTCGTATTTATGAGCAGATAACCGAGAAGTGCCTTTCGCCAGTTCTGCAGCTTGAACACTTGAAGGAGTTGATTCTTGTTGGATGCATAGGTATTGATGATGATGGACTTTTGACCCTAAGACAAGGATGCAGAACACTGGAGGTGTGTTTTCTGAGTAGTTTCTCTTCAAAGAGCGTTCTTGAACTTAAAAATAGAACCTAGAAGCCAAAAGTGGGTATTCTGACTAATTTCAACAATTTCTGGATGTTGGATAATAGAAAGTGGGTACCTTATTGCTGACACATTTCCTTGTGATATTTGTTACAGAATCTGAATCTATCAAGCATGCAAAATGTCAGCCATATTGGCTTACATTCCTTGACTACTGGAATGGAATGTCTGAACCATCTCAACATATCATACAGTTCTGTTGTAAGTGTAGTATATTTCTTGGTGATTTTCCTTCAAAAATATGGGTATCGCTGTCTTATTCTTTCTTCTTTTTCTATGGCAAATGGTGGTTCAGATCACAGCCGATCTAGCAAAATGCTTGGGAAACTCCCGTGGTCTGCAGTGCATTAAATTAGATGGTTGCCAGGTCACATATGCTGGAATAAAAGCCATTGCAGAATATTGTACATCCTTGAAAGAGCTTAGTCTGTCTAAGTGCATAGGAGTGACGGATGAGGGTCTCTCCTTCATAACTGAGAAGCACCAGGGGCTGACAAAGTTGGATATCACATGCTGTAGAAAGATAACTTATGCCTCTTTAGACAGCATAACTAGTTCGTGTACCTCCCTTACCTCCCTTAGAATGGAGTCTTGTAGCCTGATTCCTGAAGAGGCTTTTCTGTTGATAGGACAACGCCGCACATCTCTAGAGGAACTGGATATTACTGATAATGAAGTTGACGATGAAGGTATTGTGTCAACAACTGTCAAGCTACCCTGATCTCGTGACTTTTACGAAACAAATTTTTCAGTTGCTTCTGTCTCTTGCAGGTTTGAAGTTGGTGTCAAGATGCTTCAAACTAACGAATCTAAAGTTGGGATTATGCTTGAAAATCACTGATAATGGACTTTCTCATGTTGGAATGCGCTGTCAGAATCTGACACATCTTGATCTGTACAGGTTTGACTTTAAACTAAAAGCTCATTTTCCTTCTCCGTGTTACTAACATCATAGCTGCATCAAAGATCCTGAATTTCTACAAAGACCAAGTCATTTTGACATTTTGTCCTGGTATTCAAGAGTCTTCTAAAACCTAGGACTTTATGATCTCCTTTATTTCAGGTTTCAGTTCCAGCTGAAAAAGAATCAAACTAGATCGGTACTCCCATAATGGGATTTCACTTGTTGAGTGGTTTATTTCTGTTGATTCACTGTTTTGCTTCTCATTCTTCTAAACTCAAATTTCTAAAAGTACGAGAGAAGAGATCTGTTGTTTAGCATTTACAGAAACACTAACCAGTAACTCACTGATATCAATCATTTGATATTTTGGATTTCCAAGCTAGTAACTATTTCTCTAGTCAATCTTTAACCCTCCATGGCACAATTTCTCTTGTAGATATAGCTCATTGGATTTATGGGGATTCTTTTCAAAACTAAAAGGTGATTCCAGCTTCTCCTCTTCTCTTTTCAGGTGTACAGCTGTTACTGATGTGGGCGTAATGGCTGTTGCAAATAGTTGCATTGGTTTGGAGATGGTTAACATGTCCTACTGTGATAAAGTTACTGACAGCTCGCTGAGATCTTTATCGAAATGTTTAAGATTGAAAGCACTTGAAATTCGAGGATGCCTTCGGGTATCTTCAGGAGGACTATCATCCATTGCTGAAGGATGTAAGCAGCTAATGCTACTAGACATTAAAAAATGCCACAATATTGATGACACTGGAATGCTTCTCCTGTCACGATATTCCCAAAGTCTCCAACAGGTACTTCTACTTCATGTTATTCGAAATAGATTGAAATTGACTTGAGAAAAGAGAACTAACTGATATATACTATTGCAGATAAATATCTCATATTGTTCGGTCACAGATGTGGGGCTAATGGCACTGGCCAGCATTAACCGCTTGCAGAACGTAACAGTCATTCATGTAAGTGGGCTGACTGCCAGTGGCCTTGCTGCGGCTCTTTTTGCTTGTCAAGGACTGACAAAAGTGAAGCTTCATGTATTGTTTAAAGCATCAATTCCCCCAACTGTCCTCACTCACATGGAAGCTCGTGGCTGCACCTTTCACTGGAGAAACAAAGCATTTCAGGTTTTCCATATTTCTGATATTCTAACCCAGTAAAGTTACTTTTAGGAATCTTGCAACTGGATTTTGTCAAAACACATTATAACCCACGGAATTTGTTCGACTTCATTTTTTTGTGTGTTTGCTTGTTAGTCTGCAGAAAAACTGAATGAAAGCTTTGTGACATTATTACTATCCATTGCAATACTTTGAATTACGTTGGTCAATATCATGATATATCTAGCAAGAAAGACTTAATAACTTTCATAAGAAGAACGTGGAAACTCTTCGCTAAAGACATTCTAGCTTACATGCGTTTGTATGCTTCAGTGAGGCATTCATTCTTATTAAAATATTCATCTAAGTTCTGAGATCCTGGAAGCATGATGTTTATAGACACCAACTGCAAGTATGGCTCCTCTATCGTAAATTGCTGATCTTAAGCAACTAGTTCTGATGTTATTAACTAGCGAAACTCAAATCAAAAGAAAAAACTGTCTGGTCAACAATGTGCAAGAAAAGAAGCGTGCAAGATATGTCCAACTATTGATCCAAGGGAATGGCAGCGAACTGTCAGGAGATAACCACAGGCACAGAGAAATCAAAATTCGAAAATGAAGCGTTACCACTTACCCCAGCACAAGTCATAAGCCCCTAATCAAGGAGAAGGAATGATAGAAAAAAGACAATTTTGTCAAAGCTGGGCCGGGACTGTGAAGTATGAAGTAGGAGCATCATGCACAAAGTTTGGTCCTTGAACTGTTGGCAGTCCAAAAAGGTAACAGAACAAAGTTTTTCAACAGTCATCTGTCTTAGTGTTATCAAGTAAACATGATACAGTGGGGCATCTTCCAAGAAGATAACCTTCATCTTTCTTTTTCAATTCTTTCTTGGTCAAGAAATCAAAATCCCATCGAATGATATAAAATTGGTGTTGCTGCAGATTAGGAAAGGGATTCTCCTTGACCAGTTTAAGAAGGGAGTTTTGATTATTATACTCTTAGGTTGATTTCATTCATCTGATCAAACATTTGACCTTGACCATATGTTGTTAACATCCTGTGTAGAAGCATCACTTTTCCATTATTATAGTATTTTGTACCTTGAGACTGCAGTAACTAACTAATCATTGGACCTTGGAAATTGATAATGACTTGTTTTCTTACTACTAGTAGTATTTAGTTGCTGAAAGTTAGTTGAGTTGATGGACACGATGTTGTTGGTTCCCGGGGAAGTAAAAGGAACACATGGTTTCACTTTTCGGGGGCACCAAGGTTGTTTTTAACTGGTTGGAATTCAACTTTCACCACCGTCGAAATGGACAGTGCCCCACTGCCCTTGATTCACTACTACTGTATGTATATCTTCAAAGTTCAAAGGTTCACTACAACTAACCCGTAAAACTAACTGAGGAAGGCAGGACTACATATACATGTGCGTTTTTCGCATTACCAGACTCCTGACCAGCCAGAAAAACCCTTTTTCCAGGCGGTTCATTTGGGTCTCGCTTTAGAGGGTTCTCTTTCTAACAAATAAAAATTAGAGGACCGTAACCAGGAATGCCGACTTCGTTACTTAATCGAGCTATTAATGTTCATTATGTAATCTGAAAGCTGTTGGTACAATAATAGTAATGGTTCATCAGTATATATAATCCTCAGTGTCCCATCCAACCTTGTTTATAACTGCTTTCGGCAACTTGTTTGCATGTGGGGTTGCGGAGGGCTGTGTTGGCCTTTGGTGGCCTCCTCTTGTGCTATGGAGCCCCCGATTTTAACAGCAATAGTCAGTGGACATAACAGTTTATGTTTATGTAAGTTTATCCTCGTTTCAGAGTGTATCGTTTGTATTGAAAATATAAAATGGCATATTAGAAATATATCGAACATTAAAAATTTGAAAAGAAAGAAGAAAACGCCTTGAATATGTGCAATCAAATCAAGAAACTATTCATTCATCACCAAAAAAGGTGCTTAGGAGAGAGAGGGAGAGGGAGAGAGAAGTAGTTCATTTTACCGAACCTGCAAAGAAAGGACAAGTGCAAATGGCGTATTTCAACGTTATACTTCTTTCGTCCCAAAATAATTGTCTTATTTCTTGAGATTAAGGAAACAAACAATAAGTAACGCTCTGTTTGTTTGATTTTTTTTGATGGTTTTTTCAGTTTATTTTATTAATAAATGTCCTATCTCAGTATACTTTTTTACATTTTTAACACACTTTTTACATTTCTAATACAAAAAACATCTAAAACCACACACTAAAAAAACGAAACAAACATAATCTTTTAGATCTAGGATCAGAACAATTACAAAGTGATCTTTTGTTAGATAGGCGGGCCTGTCCATAGGTGTGTAGTAGTAATTAAGCGTAATGCTTATACCTTATACTCTCTCCCGTTCTTATTATGGTATTTTGATTTGTCAGCTGCTTCAACTAGTATGTTTTTTTAATTGAAAAAATAATTTTAAAAAGATTTTGTAATAGTTAGAAGAACACAATAAATGTGAATTGGTAGTTTTAAAGTTTTTTTCTAATAAAAAAAATATACGCTATATTAAATGAAACTTAATACAAATCAAAATATTTTATTATAATAAGGACCGGATGATGTATTAAAAGAAATTTTTATTAAAAAAAAAAAAAAAACTTCCAGTACTCCACCGAAAACTCCATAAATTTTTGTAGTATAATTGAGGTCGAGCTAGGTGAGAACGTGAACAGAGAGAGGCGGTCTATTATTTAAATTCAGGAAATTATTGCAACTATATATCCCTCCTAAAGGCTATAAGCATACGAGAAAGTTTGTCCAAGTTCATTGATACGGCAACGTAAGCTCGATTACTTTCACAGCTCACTGGGACAATGACGTTTTTTAAGATCTAGAAACCCAACCCTTCGTACTATGGTGACTCGGATTTGGATACTGAAATGAATCCTGTTTATTACTCCCTCTATCTCATAATTATTGTCCAGTTTGGGTTTTTATTTCTAGTTTAATTTGTACTAAAAGTGAATCTCAAATTGGATAATAATTTTGGAACAGAGGGAGTAATATTTAAATGTATAATTTAGCTTTGGGAAAAAAAAAAAAAAACTGATCATGACCCGAAAGAAGAAGAAAGGAAAACGAAACCCGTATGATTTTGCTTCCGTTTTTATTCTTTTATCTTTTTTTAAAAAAAAAAAGAAAGAAAAGGAAAATCAATAGAAAATTATAAAATGACCTCTCTTACATAGCGTTTTCTTCCAAAATTATCGTAAGAACGGCGTCCCTTGTAAAACGAAATTTCTAATATTTTTTTTTCTCGTATAATTATCTAATTTAATTTTTTATTTTTATTTCAAATTTTATTGTTGTTAATAATAAAAATTTAAATAAGACAAATTATTTTGGAAGAGATTGAATAGATTATGTAAAGTTTGAATGAAAGTGAAAGTTTGGGCTCAGCTAACGCCTTCCACTATATGCTGTTAGTGTAAAGCACAAGAATTGAAGAAATTGTGGTGTGAAACCAAATAACAGAAAAATTGGAGAGAGTTGACCTGACTGCCATTCCTTTAGGCCAGAGAAGAAAGTCGTGGGTCAATAATTTTTGGATTCACATCTTTATTACAAGAAAAAGAATGATGACGTATGAGGTGACCAACTGATTATCAACCCCCTGGATCCTTGGCACTGTGTCCGTCTAAATTAATGCCGTTAATTGTTACAACTTGCAGTCTTGGCATCAGTCGGATCTTGATCTTCTAGAACGATTCGGATACGATGAACTCCTCCTCAAGTCAACGTTTTCAACGTCAACTGTTTATTTTTCGGTCAGTCAATTTTGCCGCCACTCTCAAACTGCCATTGTTTCTTTTGTTCCGTTATCTCTATTGTCTCCTCTATTTTTTCCCACAATTTGAATCGCCAATATATCATATAAATCCCATATACCCAATTGTAACTTTTCCCCAAATGGATTTCCGTTTGGTCCTCAATACATCAAAGACTGACTACATTATTCTTTTTGTTCCCTAATACTCCCTCCGGTTCTTAATATAAGTCATTTTGATTTGTTTTAAATTTTACCTAATACGTTTTTTTAATTATCGAAAAAGTCTTAAAATATTTCCTAACAATCAAGAGAACACAACGAATGTGAAAATATATTTTTAAAGTTTTTTTTACAATAAAAAATACATATTAAGTAAAATTTAAGATAAAATTAAAATATATTATATTAAGAACCGGAGAGAGTACTTAAAATAATGTTGGTACGGTAGTTTGTAACCTGCATATGTTTCTACGAATTATTGGCACATGGATCCATGTACTCCCTCCAAGGTTTTTTCCATTCATCATGTCTGTTTTACAGCTTTCTAATCATATTGAAGATCGGAATCAGAAATGGATATTTTCCGATGATGTGTAATGCCTAGGCAGACTTAATACGTCTTCTGTGATGACTTTAAGCACGACTGCGATTGAAAACTCTTAATCGATGATAACACAAAAAATTTATACTAATAATACTTTCTCTGTCCTTAAATTATTATCCAGTTTGTATTCTCATCTTTAGTATAATTTATTATAAGTGAAATCTCAAACTAAATAATAATTTCGAGACCGATAGAGTATTATTATGTTGCGTTGTTCATCATCTATAGGGATTTAATTGGCTGTATCCCCACTTTATACTGAGAATCTGCACAAATATTTTTTCACAAAAACATTTACAGAAAAATATGCAATTAGAGAATGAGACTTGTGCAGCTTTATTGGATATATGCAGCTTTATTGGCGATCAACTTCATTTTGGTTTCTTCCTTATTTTCCATGAAGATTTTTTTTAATTTGCTGGAACCTAGGTGAAGGGCAATGTAGATGGGCGCAGGCCATTGGTGTGTACTCTCTACGGCCACAATTTTATCCACGAAAATAAACAGAAAAGCTGGAAGGATGAATCACATAAAATGATTGTAATTGACAATGTCTTATGTGATCAACAAATTTATAATCGATGAACTGCATAATTTAGCTTATAATAAAATGCAATAATAGATTAGTTATCTTTAATTAATAAACAAATATTATTTAAGAAAAGAATTCTAACTGGAGATGCATTTCACATTTGTGAACGCTTTCGTAGCATAAACAGAAAAAGTTAAAAAGTATTGGATCTAATATACTCTCTCTGGTACTTAATATAAGGCATTTTAATTTATATTAGGTTTAACCTAGTACGTATTTTTAATTGACTAAAAAATTCTAAAAATATTGCATAACAATAAAAAGAATACAACGAATGTGAAAATATATTTTTAAGATTTTTTTGTCAATTAAAAAGGCGTATTAAATAAAACCTAGAACAAAATCAAAATGCCTTATATTGATGACCGGAGGAAGTACAATGTACCACTCTTTTGCTATATTACATGTTATTCTATGTAACATTCATCATTTGTGTTAATATTTGAACTCCGTATTACAATCACTTCTATTGTAATACATTTTAGAAATTAAAAGATTTATTGTTTTCAGGATAGGCCCTGTTTATTTTGATTGTCATTAATGTTATAAAATTTATTAGATTTTGTTAAAAATAAAAATATCAGAATGAAAGTGGTGAGAATAATTATGTCACCATGCTCGGTCCCAACAGGAAATTTGTTTACCCTTTACTGTAATTTTTATTTTTATTTTTTTGGGAATGAAGTATTTGAGTTTGAGGCAAATATTTGTAGTTTTTGAATGCGTTTTTTTTTTTTTTTAATTCTACTTTCCTTTTATCAATTACTCATATTCTATAATTTTCAATAGTTTTTATTTTGATACGCAATTCTACATATTTAAATTAAAAATAGTACAGGTATCCACATATGCAAAAAAAAAAAAAGAAATTTGACACACAGGCAAAATAAAATTTTTCATTCTTCATGTCATTTTAAGTATTTTGAAAAATAATTCCGTATAAAACCTTCGCCCACAAAACTTCTTCTACAAGATAAAATCCCATTAGGCAAGACTAGAACAAAGGAAAGAAAACCTTAAAATAAAAATGAGCAAGTAAAAGAAAAAAAAAAGGAAAAAATTAGGGAGAGCGACAGATAGAGCGCGTAAGAGATATCCAAAGCTAAGCCGCCACTCTCTCTCCATGGGCTGTAGCCATCACGGTCAAACCCACGAGTTTTGACCCAAATTTTGGTTTTGCAATTTTTTGTTTATTTATTAATCAATTTTGGTAATTAACCTTTTTCAGCGGTCAAACTGACCATCCCCCTTCAGCTTCTTAGAAGACTCCTCTCTCCCCGAAAACGACATACCAACATAATTCTACGAAAATACTAACGCTTAATTACAGTAACCTCCTCAAATGTTTGGAAAAACTGTATAAATTTATCTCTCTAGGTTTGTAAGAAATCACATAAAGCGACCATTTTTTAAAAACATTTATCCAATATTTGCCAAACATTTATCCATAAAGCGACCATCTTTTTCGCTTTTTGTTTACAATTTCAATACGATTTATCAGCCTTGTAAAAAAATATTTTACATACAACTTATTGATTTACATTTTACAATTGAGAGAGTAATATTCATAGAGCTTTATTATCACTCATGAAACAATTTTTACTCCCTACATATCCAATACAATTATACTATTTCCGTCCTAAAAAAATAGTCCACATTGAGTTTTTAATTTATACTAAAAACAGTATAAAACTCAAAATCTAATGTGAACTATTTTTGTAGGACGGATGGAGTAATATTTAATTGTTTATGATTCATACTCAAAACGAAAACGAAATAAAATACGCAGCTGCCTAAATAGCTGATTGCTTGAGTTGAGAAAATGGTTAAAACAGAGAATTTCCACGCTCCTCAAAATATCGAAAATATACGTGTAAAATTTTGCAATTTATTATGCTCTCAAGTCCCTCAAGTCCGCGTGTCTCACGTAAGTGGTACTTAAAAAACAAATAAAATATAGAATCCATACCACTGGTCTTCGGATATAAAATGCCAATCGGTCCTCTGACTCAGTCTGATCAAACTCTTGGTATAATCTCTCTCCCTCTCTTCTCTCCTTCATTTCAAATGGCTGCTTCTTCAAGAAGTTTAGGTTTAGAACCCTCCAATTTCTCCTTCATGTCATCTTCTTTCACTGACCTCCTCGCATCCGGTGATTTCCCGATTTCCGCCGGCGCCGGCGGCGAGGGAGGTAAGAAGGGTCTGGGTGATAGGATTGCAGAGAGAACAAACTTCGGTGTGCCTAAATTCAAGTCGATTCCTCCACCTTCTCTGCCCCTTTCTCCTCCCCCTGTTTCTCCTTCTTCTTACTTGGCTATTCCACCTGGGTTGAGCCCAACTGAGCTTCTGGACTCCCCTGTTCTGCTTTCCGGTTCCAACGTATGTTACCTTTTCTCCTTGCATTTCAATTCGAATTTGGAACTTAAAAAGAAAAGGAATTGGAAATGAAATCACTTCCATGTTTTTGTTTCTTAATCATGCTAAAGATTGAATTTTTGTTGTACCGTGATTTATGTTGTATTGGACTAAAAGTTTTAGCTGAACATTTTTTTGTTCAGATTCTTCCATCTCCAACTACTGGGACATTTCCATTCCAGGCCTTCTTTTGGAACAGCAATTCTAACAACGCCCAGCAGGAAATTAAGCAAGAGGAGAAAGGCTTCTCCGATTTTTCTTTCCAGCCTCAGACAGGATCGACAGTATCTGTTTCTGGGTCACAAACCAATACAATTCCTACTGTAAGTTATCGATTAGGCCTCTCTGTTTTCCTCTGTTTTAGTAGTATTATAAGGGATCGAAGTAATGATGGTTTCTTTGAATTTGGCAGGGACAAATTGAGCAACCATGGAATTATCAACAACCCATCAAGCAGGATGTGGTTTCATCAGAGAACGCTCAGAGTTTCTCACCTGAAATTGCCAATATCCAGAACAGTTATAACCCGTCATCAACCCAAACGGCGAGCGAAAGGAGAAGATCGGAGGATGGTTATAATTGGAGGAAGTACGGGCAGAAACAAGTTAAAGGGAGCGAGAATCCAAGAAGTTATTATAAGTGTACATTTCCGAGTTGCCCAACTAAGAAGAAGGTGGAAAGATCGTTGGATGGACAGATTACTGAAATTGTGTACAAGGGAAATCATAACCATCCCAAGCCTCAATCTACTAGAAGATCATCGTCCAATTCATCGGCCTCGTCAGTTGTAATTCATCCTTATAACTCCAACGATGTGCCCGAGCAATCCTATGCCTCGACTGGAACTGGGCAGATGGATTCTGTTGCAACGCCGGATAATTCGTCGATTTCCGTCGGGGACGATGATTTTGAGCAGAGCTCAAAGAGGTCTGGTGTTGAGGAGTTTGATGATGAAGAACCTGAAGCTAAAAGATGGTAGGTTTCACTTTAATTTGCTACTTAGCATTTGTTACAATAATTTTCAATTTACATCTGAGCATGTTCTTATGAACTTTTTTGGTTCTTAATTTTGCAGGAGGGGGGATAATGAGAGCGAAGGTATTTCAGCTCCAGGAAGCAGGACTGTTAGAGAACCAAGAGTTGTAGTTCAAACAACTAGTGATATTGATATTCTTGATGATGGATATAGATGGAGAAAATATGGTCAGAAGGTTGTAAAGGGCAATCCCAATCCAAGGTAAAGATTCATATCTTCATTGCACCTTTTTTCCAATTGATTAGTTTTACTCTGTATTAAACCTCATTGAGCTCTGCAACATTCTGACGTAACAACTTTAAATTTAGCATATTCTTGTCAGGCCTTTGTGTGATTAACTGATATTGCTGTTTTTCGATTTGGAATTCGTCTAAATTCTAATCAAATGATGTTTGGTTTTTGTGCAGGAGCTACTACAAGTGCACCAGTCAAGGTTGTCCGGTGCGGAAACATGTTGAAAGGGCATCCCATGATTTAAGGGCAGTCATAACAACATACGAGGGCAAGCACAACCACGATGTTCCCGCCGCTCGTGGCAGCGGCGGCGGAAACACCATCAGCCGGCCAGTGCCCACCAACAATCCGTCATCAATGCCTGTTAGGCCCTCACCGACAATGATTAATCAATCAAATTATGCCGCCCCTGTTCGCCAGAATGTGGTGGCGCTACGTGATCAACAAGGGCAAGCTCCATTCACATTGGTGCAGAATCCTGGTTATGGTTTCGGGAATTACATGAACTCGCAGCAAGAATCCAGGGATGACCTGTTCATGGAGTCACTGTTATGTTGAAGTTTGGACAAATATGTAGAGGTTTCCCTCCTCTTTACTGCAATTTGTAAGATTCATTTTGTTCTTTCTTTTGTGTGTATATTCTTAGTGAAACTGGAATTTTGTAAATTCACTAAATTATATAGTAGTACAGAATCCTTAGAAGAAAAGAAATGTAGTGAAGCCCAATTTTGATGGTTAGCAGCTAACAGCAACTTTCAGTAGTTGTAAAACAGAAGCGACCAATTTTGTTGGGTAACAAAAAAATTATTGATTCCTTTTGATGTTGTTGTTTCTTGCAAGTTGACAATAAGCCTGTCTAAATTGCAAATGACAAGTCTTTATTCCGTAATTGGTTGGCTAAGAGGCATACAGCCATATCAGATTATGGAAAATGGCTAATTTGCTCAAATTTTCAATAATTCAAAACGCTTTTAACTGGTTATTCGATGAAACAAACCATAATAAGTGGTTAAGATATCTATTTTTTTTTTCTTTTTTTGGTTTGGAGATTATGTTTACTGTTTCAAACGTCATCAGTTACAACATACATGTAAAACTGTAGAGGGTTTGAACGAGTCAAGGATGCGAAGGATGGCTTGCTGCACACGTTGTTCAAAGTCAACTTGACTCCCACTCACCGCCTATTTACCAAACCTACGCCTCTAATTCTTCTTCTTTTTTTTTTTTTTTTCCGCCAACTTTTGGATGAGAAGAAGAAGGAATTAGAGAGGACGGTTCCTTTGCCCTTTGCCGATTTCAAGGGACCCCACATGGCGTGCAATTACGCCTCTCCTTCCAGAGTGCGGGGCCCTGTGCTTATCCTAAATGGTGGTACAGAAAAAATCACTGTCGTGTCAAGGTGTAATGTGTCATCGGAATCTGGGGCTGGCTCTTGATATAAGCCTTATTTTTCTTTGTCCGCACGGCAACTTTGGGATTACGATTTCTATTTGCAATTTCAGTGTGTGTGTGTATGTGTGTGTGTGTGATTGGGATAGATGACTCAGACTGTGTGACAAAATAATTTACAAGATAATTCCTTGTAAATTTTTGTGCTTTTTTTCTATTTTCCAGAAGCTCGGAACTCACCAGAATTTACCATCTGGCGGAACGACAGCCGTTCTGCGGCGGCGGCTCCGAATCATATCAACAAGGAACACCCAGTCCAGGAATATCTTGTTTTCACGTGGGGATTATTTCTTTGGAAAAAATTGTTTGGTTATAATTGCCAGACTAATCACAATTATGCGGAAAAGGTTGAGAAAAATGAGTTCACTACTTATTTTTAAAAAACTTGATGAAAAAGGTGAACAATTTCGAACGTGTTTCATTTCATCATAATCACTACTACTAATCATCATCATATGAGACTATAAATGAACTTTTTACAGAAAGTTGGTCATTTCATACTTGATACATATAGTGCGCGGCTGCTTTAACCGGAAATAATCATGGCTGTGATGAAGTTGTAAAGATTTTGCCAGACCATTACATTGTATACTAATAATTTAATGAAATTATAATCTATTGAGCGTCCAATTTTACTAGACTAATACTCCCTCCGTCCCATAATTATTGTCCAGTTTGAATTTTCATTTCTAGTTCAAATTGTACTAAAAATAAAATCTCAAACTGGACAATAATTTTGGGACAAAGGGAGTACATCGTAATTTATTATTTAACAAACTAACTATCAAATTAAGGTGGAATTAGTAAAAATAGAATATTTGTGTTGAGAATACTGATTAAATTAAAATGAAGTTAAAGATTCCCATTGGCGTTTATCATGAAGCAAGAAGTTCCAGCTCTCGAGTATTACGTGTATGAAACATATATAAACTCATATTATGGGGTAAGATTATTTTAAAAAAAATCTGGTAAAGGTAGGACGAATGGTACTGCAATTCTTTATGAACGAAAATCAATCAATTCGAAGATCCAATGTTTTGTCTATAGTACCAAGATTATGCGTCAGATATCAACAAAAAAGGGATAAGGATTGATTGATTTGCCCCTGGCTATTGTAAGTTTTAGAGAGTAGATTAGACACAATGCCAAAAGCTGATGTGATTTCTTGAGGCAAAAAGCAGAAAAATTGATTGCTTGAGTCGTTGGCTCCATATATGGCAACGGGAGATTCAGGGATTTTACGCGTGTTTGGACACCCTGTTTAGCCCATTCGTGAAAATCAAATCCAGACCCCCCAACGATGTGTTTTCACTAATCAGCCCACATAAAGTCGATTCTGGATTCTATAAGTGGCTCCGCGAGGATCTTTTATCTTAATTTTCGTGTATCAATCGTGTCATATTTGTCTCGCTTTCCTCTTCCGGCCTTAATTGTAGTACTTGAGCAACAATTTCTCTTTCAACCCTTTGTCTTCTGTGCACAGCATGGTAACAACACAATTCTGGCGACATCTTGTTGAAGTCTAACACTCCACATATTTCTTCCCTTTCCTGATTCTGTGAGTTACCTATTGCTTTTCCAAGTACTATTATATATTTTGCCAATGGCCTGTATACTCCAATCCATCTGAGCATCTTTGGATCCCTTCACACTTCAGAGGCTGCAGATGACAATTCTGCAATTCCACAACTGGTATAAATGTGTTGTGCCTCAAATCCGTGTCTCTCAACATTTTCAAGCAAAAAGTTAGCCACAGGTTCTGCCACTGTAGTTCTGAACCCATTTTTCGCTAGTATGATCCGATTCACATTTCAAATCACGTTTTTTATTATTCACCTTGCTCCCGAAACGATTGCAGATTTCACCATTTCGGATAGTGAGCATATATAAGACTCCTTTCTCATTTTGCTAATAGCAGGCCATTGGTATCAGTAGGACTGTAGGATAGTATCACATGAGAATTAGCAGCACAAGTCTGATCTTCCATCTAAAATTGATGGTCGTTCATCACCAGTAGACACCATGCTCCCAATAACATATCATAATCAATCGTACATGGTTATGATCATAACCAAAGAACGTGCTAAACTTCACACGAGTTTCCATAAATGATTCCAAATTGGGAGGACAAGCTATGCCACTTTCTCCATAACCAACATCGCCCAGAACTGAAATGCTTTAAAATGTTGGGAAACTTAAATACAGTACCATAAAAATGAAGATAAGGGAGGCCAAATTAAAATTTTCCAATGTTCAAAGAGAACCATCATTGCAAGAAATTGAGACTTAACTACTCACCTGTTAAGAAAACGATTGTTGCAGAAAAATACCATTTTGATATCCTCAAAGTCGAAGTTAACTGGCAAGTGAACTGGAATCTTTGAATAGCATTACGCCTATTTCCAACTCTGTCGACTGCACATGTAAATATTAACTGCCAGCATTTGGCTTCAACTGTCATTTGTAACGCCATCCACCAGCACGATTGCTCGAATCTGCTTTGGAATTCACTTCTGACTGCTTCAAATAGTACCAAAGTAAATAAATATATCAGTAAGTAATGTGAATCATATACACCTTGTTCCAATTATACAATCCTTCGGCTCCATCCAACCAGTTTTCCTTTTCTTACCAGTACACCAGATCCTGAAAGAGTACAGTAACCATAGAAACCATCCTAACGCTTTGAATGAGTAACCACCAAATCATTCACAGAAAAATTGATGCCAGAACTATTTGTATTTGAAAATGAATGACCTTCAAGATACAACCTAGAAATCCTTTGAAGTCATCATATCAACATTACTACCATAATGAAGTTCTTTTTCATAGCAGTCAGCAATTAAGTCATCCAAATCAAATCTGGCGTTCTCATTCTCTCCACAGAACTTCGATGTACATATGAACTCGACAAATTGCATTTAAGATAGAGGCATTCTTTGGATATCATAAACAGTACATTCACCACTACTTCTTTGGTGGACCCCACATGAATCCAAACCCAACTAAACCTGGCAAAGAATGCATATGATCGGCAGATTATAAATTTCTGGCCTATGGGAAACAAACAAGTTTCTTACTTCCAGTTCATTGAGTCAGACTAGGGCCTTTCTTTGAAACCGAGAATGGGACACGTGTTCAGTTTCAGAAAGGCAACTTGATTAAGTAACGGTGAACTGACAACCAACCCCAATTGGAAGGCGAACATTAAAGCACAATACACTACCAAGAAAATGAAGCCTTTTATGCTCAGATTTAGCAATTGAAAATTATTGTTATTTGAGGGAAAAAACAATTGGAATGGAAGAAATGTTTCTGAGTTCAGAAAGGTATTTGTAGCGGCTGAAAGGAAGATGGGGAACAAAAATCACTCACTGGTAATATGAAGGTGACTAGCTGACGTCATTGCATGCAGGGTTTTGTCGTTACCATTTTGGGACATGGCAAACCCTTCAGTTACTCATGAATCCAGAAGAGAGAGATCTGGAGGTTGCGCCACTTTGGCCTGGAAAACACAAGAATAAATCATTAGTTCTTTCCCCTCAAACGAGATGGACAACATGAACCATTTATTTCAGGGCCAACCTTTTCAAAAATGTATCAGGACCACCATGTTGATAGAGTTAAAGCTCTATAACTATTTGACATTAATCCACAATTGCAAAGACTACTCAAGGAAGTTACTGACATGAAACCTTCCGTGTTTCTGTACTCAAAGCCTCTTCAAAACTTATTGCAAGGCTCTCAAAAATTTTCAAGCAAGGGAGAGATTGAAGTACCATGGAAAAAGATCCAACTATAAGGAACAATAACAACAAATGCAGAACTATTACTTGACATCGAAAGTAGTAGGAACTTCATAAGGATACAGGTGAATCTTTCCAGAGTGATCATTTAAATTAAACATACAGGTGAATCCTTCTGGAGTGATTCTGGTGCTGGTTTCTTCAATCATAAAATGTCTGAAGAATGGATCTTTACGACAGCTGTCAAGAAAACCGAGGCCACACAGTATGCGTGACAACCACATTCGCAAATTGAATGCAACTCCATGCAGTTCTCACTTTTCAAGCACCAGAGATTATGTTGTTTTGATTGTAAATTTACCAATAAGGTATGTGAAAAAAATAACAAAGCTGAACTTGAAATGAGCATCAAATAGTACATTATTTTGATAAATACAATTGAAACTCAGTTCTTAAACACTGATCTATTTGGAGAGGGGATAGTATAGTGCCAATAGGCAACGTCATCGACAAGTTTTAATCAATAGGCCGAAGGGATAAAGAGATAAAGAAATGGTATACTTTAGTTTCTCTGCCACTTTGAATTCCATAGAACATAATTTACCAAAACATAAGAGACCTAGATAACCTCCAATTACCAATTTTGTCTACAATAATACCTAAGATTCACCAATCCTCAGCTTCAACTGGAGAGCCACGACGCGGAGATAAATCATCAATCCAATCACCATAGATTTTGTTGATCTTCTTCTTAGGCTGCCACATTGAACAGTTATTGTCCTCCCTTGTATCTTTTACCTGAGAACCCACATCTACTTTCGCATGAGAATGATCAATGGCCGGAACTGCAGGCTTCATTTGGATACTACTACTACTGTTAACCCTAAAGTCAGCATCTCCATGGGCACTTGGCACATGCAACTCTGCCAGAATAGACAGAGAAGATTAGGTTACACCTTAAAATCCAATTATTAGAATAACTAAGTGCGAAGATGCAGCTATAAAGCAAGAAATCTTTGCAGAACATCAAAAGAAACATCATAATCTAAAAACTGATGAGAACTCCGCTCTCAGATAAGATAAATTCTCAACAGAAAACAACAGAAGACATCGGAAAAAAATGAAGTAATATTGCAATATCATACCAGAATGACCATGAGCAAAGTGACATCTTTCTCCAAAGGGGCATAGACCAGTGATCTCCCATTTGCTACATAGCTTTGTTTTCCAATATGCAGGCTTTAGATTCACTGGCCTATCAGTAGTATCAGTCTCAGCCCCTCTAGTGCCAATGCTAATTGCAGCACTCTCCCTCTGAACCGGCATATCGGTCCTAGGTCTTGGCCAATCATCCACAGAATTCAAATTCTGCTGTTCAGGACGTTCATGAAGGAAATTACAATTAGGCCCATAAGGACACTCTTCCCCATTGTAATACTTTCTGCAAAGTTTCATCTTCTGAATCAGTCTGTGATCATCATTCCAGCTCTTAATCCCACCGTCTTTCTCGCGTATAAGTTCTTGCCAATTAGGTGGAGGCTCACGCAGGTCTGCAGCCCCATGAGCAAAGGTGCAAGTTGCCCCATTCTTGCAGCTTCCTTCAATGAATTTCCCACACATCCTGGTCTTGTAGAAGATGTGGCTTGTTCCTTTACCACCTACTCCAGCAAGGTTTGGTGGGGGATTCAATCTATTAGGTGGAGGTGGAAATTGCATATAACTCGGTGAGTTACTCTCAGAACTCCTTAGTCGCTTATGTCCAGGACCCTGTTCAGAATACAAGAATGGATCAAGGTGTTCATGGTGGTTTACTGGATACCCAGAATGATCCAACGGATGAACAGGCCAACCACCATTAATATCACCATCTATGAAGGGCCTTGGCATAAAAGGAGGAGGATGATGATCAGGAAAACTCATTCTGTTTGATCAAAAAGGTTCAATCTTTTTCCACCCCAGAAGACTAAACAATCAATCAATGTGGATTAAAAACACAACACCAATCCAATTCAATCAGATATTCAATTTCAAAAGAATTCCCGGAAAACCAGTTATCAAATCTCCAGTCGGATGAATGCCAGGGCGGAAGCAGAAATTGAGAATCAAGCTGTACAGGGACCTGATGGAAAATCAAAATCAAACTATTAGGCCATTTAATTTCAAGTTAATCCAACAACAACAAACACACAAAAACACAAATTTTCCCTCTTTAGATATAACCAAGAAATTTGAATCCATATATGAAAAGGCCAATGCAGAATCTCACAAACCTGTAATCTGAATTTCAGAAAATCAAATTCTTCTCAACAAAACTGGAGATAAAGAAAAAGAAAAAAAAGGAATCCAAAAGGGAATAACTCTGCATGTAACCGCCACAGTATATAATTCGGCTACAGAGAGATGTATTGAGGAGACCCTAAACCCTAGAGGCGGCTAAAACCCTCCAATAGTAAACAAGATTACAGTTACTCCAACATGGATAATTATGGTTAAATACAGATTAATGTCGCTAATTGCGGTACAGTACCAACTAGTAATAATTAATCCAGCGTGGACTTTGTCACACTCATCAAATTCTATTTTGGGCATCCACCACTTCGAGTTGGAGTTCATCAAAACTCAGGTGTGTCCGAAACTCCAAATAATAGTATTGGTTCGTCTAGTTATTACTTTTAATGATTATTACTCCCTCCGTTTCCAAAATTATTATCTAGTTTGGGTCTTTATTTTTAGTTTAAATTGTATTAAGAGTAAAATTTCAAACTGGACAATAATTTTGGAACATAAAAGTATTATTAATCATCTCTGCGTCCCAATTATTATTTTAAAAATAATAATAATGATAAGTGTAACATGTAAAATAAATTAAAAAAGCACTAGTCGATTGATGGTTAAAATATATGATTCGAATTTGTGTTGGAACTAAGTATTAATTTTAGGTCGACATGTAAAAATTAAGTTTAACTCAAATCAGTGTCAGTTTGGGTTAACTCATATAGTTTGCTCTTTACAATCTAAAATTTTAGTTCATCTTTGATCTCCAATCACAATCTTTTTCCAATCCTCTTTTTATAATGACATGAGACAAAGGTACCTTTTGAGTTTTGAGTTACACCTTTTCACTATTGTGTCTTTATTAATAATATTTGTTAATTTAGGGCACTACATGTAGATACAAAATTGAAATAATAGTGTTAGGATAGGATATAAAAATTTAAATTATAACAATTTATAGAAAAGTAATTACGATAAAGTATATCACGTGCAACAGACTAGACAAAGTAAATTACACGTGTATGGGAAGTTATCATTCTTGTATTTCTTGGCGTCTTTAACTTCAGGACAGTTAGGTTTTTAACGGCTCGACTAGCCTTTACATAGAATCATTTACTTGTTTCAACATGATGTAATTAGGATTGGTTATATTAAACACTGTAACTTGAATTTAATAGGTAAAAGTTTCCTACTTTACCCATTAAAAAAATCATAGCAAACATATTATCACTATGATTATACAATGTATAACTTCCTTTTCTTTTTCTAGTATTTTCTTATTTGTGCCTATTTCAAAAGAAATTGATCAAATATGCAAAAACAAAAAACAAAAAATAAAAATAAAAGAAAGCAAGAAAGAAATGGATCAAAAGCATTAGTCACCCAAAAGATAATGGGGTTAAACGAAACACTGAAAAGAAAGAAATGTTACACGCAAAAGTAAATTGGGCTGTATGTTTTAAATGCTCCAAGCATAACATTGAAAAGTTAGCCCAATCAAAGCCAATTTGAACGTTTCTCCGAAAAAAACAAGGCCGATTTGAACATTACTCGTCCCACCCAGTGAATCCTGGAATTTTGCTTACACTCATAACACAAAGCAAAAGGTAAAAAACAAACACAGATGGATGGGAATGGTAGGGAAGCAAAACTTATTTGGAAAATACTCCTCCTAGGTTGGGATCGAGCATATCATCTGCATCGCCTTTTGTGTATGAATCGTGTCTCGTGTCTCTACTTTGGATGCACTTTCTTCCTCTTCTTCACATGAGAATCGCAATCTTGAATGCTAGTCATAGTCATGCATCCGAACTTCCTCTTCATTTCTTTCCACATACTCACTTTCCCCTTCTTAGCTTCTCTGCTTCCACCACCACCATTATTACGAATCTCTCTTCTCATCAACTCACACTCTCTTTCCAACTCCAACACTTTGTTCCCCATTTTCTCCATCTCTATCCTCACTTCATCTTCTTCCTCAGCTTCGCCATTGCCATTGCTCGCCTTCATTTCGAGTTCCTCTTCCTCTCCTTCCTCCGCATAATACTTCAACAGCAATTTCTCATTTAACCCTTTGTCTTCTTTTGGGATTGTATCTCTCAATTGCAACTGTGTCACAAACAAAACCTGCACCACAATCCTTATAGGGAACCTCTGATTTTGTGCAGCATGGTGACACGCCTCGGGCGACATCTTGTTGCAATCCAACACTCTGCATATCTCCTCGCGCTCGGAATCTGTCAAGTACTTATGCTTGTCAAAGTACACATCAACTGCCCTGTAAATCCCATCTGAGCATCTTTGAATCCCTTCAGAAGCTGCAGAAGACAGTTCAGCGACTGAAACAAATGTGTGCATCTTTAAATCAATGTCACTAGCAATTTCAAGCAAGAAGTTATCCACAAGTTCTGCAACTGTGATTAGCTCTGAAACATTTTGACTAGTATAATTGTGGTAGAAGCTCTTCAAGATCCTTTTAACACATTCGATGTCGTATTTTTCTTCTTTAGCATACCCCTGAGAAGGGATCAGAAGATCTTCCACTGCTGCTTCATCTAATTGCTTCCCAATCCTGATTTCAAATCCATTTTTGCATTCTTCACTGGCATCCAAAACTATTGCAGATTTCAGCATTTCAGATAATGAGGCGCAAGGTAAAAGCCCCTTTCCATCTGGCAACATTCTTTCCACTGCTTCAATAATCTCTCTTTGGTTGTTGTTCCTCCTGTAATTATAGCCTTGAACATCATCCCCTTCTTTCATGCTGGAAAATACCCATCTTTTTGCATATTGACAAACAGCTGCGCATACGTATTCAACCGGAACTCCGCGCTTATTCATTTCAGACATAACTGGCTCAAACAGACTGATAGACAACATGCTCAGATCTTCGGAATTCCAATCAAGTACAAAAAGTTTCCTCTTCACATTTGCTCTAAACAAGTTTCCATTTTCCTCCTCATCATCATCAGCATTGGAAGCCGGAATCCTGACTGGCTCGCCGAGCAAATTTGGATGCTTCAACGCCTCAGCGATGATCGTTTCAACGCAAGCGCCAACAAGGCCGAGATCCACAGCTTGTCTAAGAATATTTTCCGCAGATTTAATAGCTCGAATTGAATTGTTCCAGCTAGAAAGGACTTGGCTTTCGAAGAAGTCGACCGCCTTGGCTAGTAAATTGTTCTTGCAGTGGTCTTCAGTCATTCCCAGGTAGTGAGCTAAACAAGCAACATGAATGACATTCTCAATGGACAATTGGACATCAAAACCATGGCAGAATCTTGCTACTTGCTCAAAAGTTTCTGAATCAGCAAGCCCATCTTTCAGAACATGGGAAATATCGACCCTAGGATTTTCTTTGATAGACAAAGCCAGTCTTTTCGATTTTTCAGCCAGAAGTTCCTAAATCATACAAGGGGGAAAGAAAACAAAACAGCAATTTGGAGGTTAAAGACTTAATTTTTAATACATATAAATTTCAAAATTGACTTGAAATGGAAATTGACGCAGAGAATTGATGTTCTTACTCTCTTCAAAGAAAAGGGAAAACCTCTAGCATAGAGTTGCACATCAGATGATCTTGCGGTTTTAAATTTCCTGAAGAAAATAAAGCAAAAAAAAAAAAACAAAAAGGGATGAAACAGATCTTGATTCAAGAATACTAAACTGAATAAGGGTAGAACAAATTCTAAAAATTTTCACCTGCATGGAGATTCCATCAGCCGGCCCGCCATGAACATTAGAAGTAATCAAGGAATCAGCAGCAAAAAAGTTCGATTGCGACTTTAAAACCTGTTCATCGAAACAACAAAAATCATCATCAAATCGTCAATCCCTTTTCCACTGAGGAAAAATTGGGAAACAAATTTAGTACTTTCTTACTGGGTGGTTCCAGTTCTGTTGAAGGTTTCTACTGAGATGTATTTGTTAAAATTTATTACCGTTGACATTTTAAACGTACACTTCCCAGATACTAGGGAATTCAGTTTGGACTGAAAAAATCTCTAGGAAGATTGCGTCTATGAAAAAACGCGCGAAACCATCAACTAACTTGCAAACGTTTCTTTTATTAATTATATAATAGCATTTTTATTACCAAAGATTATCCTTTAACTTTGTATTTTGTCCAAACAATTACTTACTCACTACCCAAATTTCTTTTGCCTTATCTTAGAAAATAAATATTTTCGAATAATATACAGTATGTTGAACAAGTCCAATCAGACCTGAATTTATCTCTAAAATTAGATTCCTAATCGTCCAACTAAATTTGGTAATAAAAAACTGGACTATTTTGTTACTGGTATATTGTACTTTTGAAGGTGTATTATCTTGTCCCACATCGTCACCGTGAAAATAAATAATTCAGTATATAAGTTCCAAAGACCACCCACTCATTGCCAATTGTTTTGAGATAGGAGGTCAAAGTACTCATATACTTTGACATGGGATCAAAGAGTGTTTGGCATGTGGTGTAGTTTTGGGCTGAAGGTGGCATGTGGTGATTTTATATTAACTCACTTGATCGTTGACTCGTAGTCTTGTTCTGAACCGATCCAGCGGTATAGCTAGCTTTTCTCCTATTGGAGTGTTGACTCGTGGACTTGTTGTTGACCGATCCAGCGGTATAACTGGTTTTCTCCCACTTGAGTGTTGACTCGTGGACTATTCTATTATTGTCATGATCTAAGTCCATTAAGAAAAAAAAGTTCAAAAACCCATTGGACTTAAGGGAGGGTGTTAAGATGTATTATCTTGTCCTACATCGTTACTGTGAAGAGAAGTGACTCAATATATAAGTTCCAAAGACCACTCCACTCATTCCCAATTGATTTTCAGATGGCAGTGCAAAGTACTTATATACTTTGATAGTACTTTAGCTCAATCCCGTAAATAGATTCACTAGATTCGTCATTGAGAGTTTTTTTTAAATGATTTTACATTGATGCGTCAGAATAGATTCACCAAATTCGTCATTGAGAGTTCTTTTAGGATGATTTTACATTGATGAGTCGGAATTATAACATGGGAATTCGCCTGTCATATTTATAGTCTCGTACAAAATACTACTCTCTCCGTCTTATAATTATTATCCAATTTTACTAAAATGAAAGATTTTATTTTTGGTCAAACTTAACTATATTTTACCTTAAACAATCGGATATATTCCTATATAGGTAATTGTTTAACCACTAAGATTTTATGGATAATGTTTTTTACTAAGGACAAATGTATAACTTGATCCATAAAAAGTCAAATTGAATAATAATTTTGGGACAAAATTTTTTGGGCAAAGTGGACAATAATTATGGGACGGAGGGAGTACTTTCTTTATTTCATAATTATTATCCATGATAGTTTCCTTCGAGAAAAGAAAAAATCTTGTTACTAACTATTACTTGCCCCTTACCTCAACTCTGTGAAAAATGTTACCGCGGCCAAGCTAAGCAAAATCTAGTGATCACAAATGATCACTGTTCAGCAGTTCATTATTACCAATGGAATATGTTTCCTCTGTCTAAAATTATTGTCGATTTCATTTTTAATTTAACTTAATTTAGACAATAATTTGAGGACGGAATTAATATATTATCTTTCGAGTCGAGTACATAATAGATGCTATAGGCCATAAGCCAACGAGCTATATATATTACAGGATATACTATTACTACAACGTCCTTATAATATCATGGTGAAATTATTGTAGGACCTCATTTGGCGTCTCACTCAATCTCGAGCGTACCATAATTAAGGGAATAAAGTTTACATAAGTATTCATTCAGCCAAACAATTTATCCGGATTCTTAACCGACTGCTACACCGCCTTGGGCTTAAAATATGGGAGGAGGTCCTTGACTAATTGCTCTGTCAAGTAACGATAAACTGATTCACCCGGATGAATACTGTCCCAAAATATGAACTCCGATGCATTCCCACACACCGGCGTCAGATGATTGCACAACGGCCCTGCTTCCACCGTCCCGGTTCCGCAGCATCCCTTTGATGTTTCCACGAATCCTTGAAAAAAAAAAATGAATTGAAAAACAGAAAAGAAAATGTAAATTACTAAATAGATAATGCCCTGTTTCATAATAATAATAATAATTCTGCTGTGGAATGTGAACGAATGAACAAAACATACCATATTTTCTAGGATATTTGATCATGTCCAATAAACGATTGTATGAATCTGCGTAGAAGAGTTTGCTCCCCGGGAGTGTTTGCTGAATTCTGGGCAGAAGCTTAACAAGCTTTGTATTATAAGACAGAGAGTCCAAGTTTTCCATGGGGACGCATTTTCGTAATATGGATAACTTGAGAGTTAATTGAATTGGTAGACAACCAATCGGAGGAAGCCCGGAAACCACCATTCTCCGGCATCCAAGGTCGTATAATTCCTGATAATTTAGAACACCACATCATAAAAAAAAGAGGCTAATTAAACTAACAGAGGGGGGAAAAAACAGAGGAACCAAGAATTGGAGTTTATGAACCTTAATGAATTTAGTGAGCTTGCTTTGAAGGTAATCTTGGTATTCATAGACGCTGAATTGAAGCCTTCTTGTGGGTACATCATAAAAATTAAAGATGAAATCGTTGGTTCCGGCGCTAATTATGACCAAAGCTTCCGAAACAATTTTCTGGGCCTGTTTCTTCCCCACGATTCTAGTCAGCCTGTGTATGTATTCCTTCAGGTACTCTGTTTGTCTCGACACCGGAATCACCTTCGAAACCGCCGTGGTCAGCTCGTCAATGCCGGAACCAGCCGACGCGAAGCTGACGCCGGTGAGTAATTCCTTGTCGGGTAAATTCGGGGTCAGAAAAGGTGGGATTGTTTCCTTGAGGCAGAACATGGAAGCCAGGAAATCGGGAACCAGTTTGCCGTTTGAAAACCTTCCCGTCGGAACTTGGCCGGGGAAATCATCGCCGTACGGAGGATGATTTCCTTTAAACACTGTTGGTATATAGTTGTTGTTCCCTGTATCTACAGTGGAGTCGCCGAAGATCAGAATAGCAGGGAATAAATTGGGATATGAAAATTTGTTCTTGTTGTTGCATTGGAAGGCAGTGATTTTGCTGCAAAATACAACTAAAATGATGAGAAGCAAACTCCTCGGAGCCATTTGGAGAGGATATATTTTGAAGTTGGTGAAACTGGCATTTCTGTGCTCCTTATATATTACTAGTATTATTATTATCTTGATGTAGAAGGAGGATTAGGACAACTAGTCATATTTATGAGAAAATTATGAGTGTTAGTCCTATGTCCTACATCACTTTTTTCATTAGTAGTTAGAATTTGATCGCAAATAAGGATATTTCGGGTTTTAAGAAAAGTTGTATTTTCGTACATCTGTTGAATCCTTACTTACTTTAAATGTAATCATCCCCATCCATTTCATCATGGAATTAAGTAATTCAACAAAGTAAATTGATATAAACGGAGAGATTGACAGGGTAACAGGTAACTACTGTACCTTCCTAGTTTACTTTTCACATTGGCTGAAAAACATAAATATAATATTCGTCCAAATAATGGTTCTAAGTTATATTATTATCTTATATGATATAGTTATTGCATTATATAATTTTTCATTATCTAAGTTCCAACACAGTTGTACAACCTTTGGTTGCTTCATGTCGTACTCGGTGGTTACTACATCCCTCCGTCCCATAATTATTGTCCACTTTGCTCAAAAAATTTTGTCCCAAAATTATTGTCCAATTTGACTTTTTATAGATCAAGTTACACATTTGTCCTTAGTAAAAAATATTATCCATAAAATCTTAGTGGTTAAACAATTACTTATGTAGGGGTATATCCGGTTGTTTAAGGTAAAATATAGTTAAGTTTGACCAAAAATAAAATCTTTCATTTTAGTAAAACTGGACAATAATTATGGGACGGAGGGAGTATATTGTAATTAGGTCTCGGCTTCCTTCATTGTGAAAAAAATAAAAAAAAAAATAAAAAATCCAACAAAAGCAGTTTAGGGAACTTAGATGGCCAGCTGTGATTTCAATTTATTCTAATAATTAAACATACAGATTTTTTGATTTACTTAAACATTTTGAACATGACCATTTTTATTTTATATATTATTTTTTTCTAAAAAGCAACCCTTTCAATTTGCATGATAATGGAAAAAGAAACCATTAGGATGGAAGAAAGGAAGATAAACCCTATCATTGGAGCCAAAAAACATGTAGCGTTCGTATAGTTTATTTAGTCACGGTCGATCCTGTCCCCCGAAACAATAACTAGCTAGCGGTCGTGTGGGGAAAATGATATAATGTGCAAAGGACAAATTAAATATTTATAGGAAAAATATTTGTTATATATATATTTTTTCCCATACCAGTTTTTCCGACGTAGAGCTTTTAAGAGATTAAGCATTCACTATTTTAACAAAAGTGAAGGGAATGATATGGCGCTTTCAGGGAGGGGTAGCTATGGGGTCAAGCCTTTGTTTTCTTTTCGCAGAAGTGCTTGTTTTTTAGGGTTTTACAAGTTCCAAGCCTTTTTGGCTGAATCTCAATAAGACAAATGTAATTAGCTGCTTGGGGGAATCTAGGACGATCAACATATCGCAAGTGTTCATACTTCACATGTACGTGATAATCAACGGTTTTTCTAGCCTCTTCACTTTCGTTTTCATACTTGCTGGTTTAGTTTTGTAATTTTTGAAAAATAAGTTTAAGTAAAACCATACTTTTAATCCCCATGCTTAAAGTTAAAACTATTACTTCCAACACTTAACTCTACCGTTGAGTAAACATTTTGACATTGGAGACATGAGGACAGGCAAATATGGTCGTAACCTCTTAATTTTTTCAATGTAGTAGAATATGCTAATAATTTCAGAACTTTATACATTTTACTCATTTTCGTACTTACTCCCCAAATATTGTAACGTTAGTAGAATTTTCTTTAATATACTTTTCAGATTTCTAGCTCTATCTTTCGTAATTGCTATTTGTATGGAGGACATTGAACTGTTAGTTAATCCATTAATCAGTCTCAAACCATGATTAAAGCATGATATTACTGGTGTTTCTCATTTAAGAAATGTGATACTTTTAAGCTTTGTAATTGACTTTTTGGGGGAGGGGGATGGGGTATATTATGCAATTGGCCTAAAAATTTATGAGTAGGATAAGTCTCTAGATAGAAAAAAAAAATTTATGGAATAGATAGAATATTTCATATTTCATACTTTGTAAAAGACTTGTTCCTTATGGCCATTTACTTATTAGGTAACAGATTAGATGAACAATTACATTACTAAACCTTATCACCACATCTTTTAATTACCATTAACCTAAGTTTGTGACCATTTAAAACTTTTTTCATGTATAAGTTCACTAGGTGTATGTTTGTTAACCGAGACTTCTTTTGTATTCTTGAGGCCATTCAAGACTCCGTTTACCTTCGGATTGTAGGATTCAGCCAATATCAGTATCTCCTAGTCCTAGGAAATTGCTTAAAGGTTATTTATTTTCTTTTTTAGTTGGTTTTTTCAAAATTAAATAATAATAACTGTCCCATTCCAGCATATCTTTTTATATTTATAATACATCTTTTTACATTCTCAATACAAAAAATACCTAAAAATACACATTAAAAAACGAAACAAACATACGTTTAGTGTTCTTATCGGTAGTTATCAAAAAAAAAAAAAAAAACAACAACAAAAAAAAAAAACAAAAACAATAGAGATTACTCATTCCGTAGGAAAGTAAGAATACGAAAAGAATATTTATTATAGGGTGAGAAAATATTATAGTGCAATAATTCCTTTATTAGGTGGATCTATATATTAGCTGTAGCACCGTCCTCAATATTTCCACCATTCATGGCATAAACTTTAGGGTATAGCACTATTGGCTGCTGGTCTCCAAACAATACTAAGTGATTTAAACGCAACTTCTCCAACTTGCAAGTTCATTGTCTTGAATCATTTGAGGCTTTGGTACAATAATATATATGGAGACCATAATTTGGGATGAGGTCGGAGGGTGATATACAGATATTCCGCATGTGCTTGTTCTTAGAGCCATCACATCAGATGCCACGATAACTCCTAATTATCTTGCCCTAAAAATCAAAACTTAATCCAAAACTATATAATTCATTTATTAATGAACAATATATACACAGTGGAAATTGAATGACACTCTAGTGGTTAGATTGCTGACAGTCTAGTAGTTAGATTGCTGTTTTTCATAGACTAGCGTTCAATTCCCCCATATTTAAGTGAGATCCATTGGGGTAGATTTTATTTTTTTATTTTTAAAAAGAACAATATATATACAGTATATGCATATAATAATAAACATAGTATGATGGGATTTCTTTTAGGAAGGGGCAAGGAAAAGGGGATGACTGGGTACGTACATGTTGGAGTTAATATTGGTGTTATTGGTCCCAAAATTGGGCCATAAGATTGCCTTACATATAATTCATATCCACATTATTACTATATTATTAGGTAGAAAATATTTGAAAATGTTCAACTTGCATATACACTTGAGATTACAATAAAAAAACAGCAATGATTTCAAAGGCTAAAGCTAAAAGATAACAATCCAAATTGCAGGAATTTTTCTTATTTATTTATTTTTTAAAACTGAAATTTGAGAAGGTGAGTTTTTCCTCCATGATTTTAGAAACTGGTTTGGACAGATCGATTATAGGAAGTCGGGCTTCCAAAAGAATTGGGTTACAGTGTAGCCCAAACAAAAACCGGGCCAAAACTTGTTTGGGTTTGGACGTATTGGACTGAAATTGTTTCGGAACCACTCCCGCACCATCCTAGAAGTTACCGCCAGTTCTCTGAATCTTCTCACAAACAAAATTCTACGTTCTTTCTTAACCTAGTTGTACTCGTTCTTTCTAATCATTGAATCTGATTCTGATGGATTACGCCATTACGGAGTAAGAATTCACACAAACCGATATATCTATCGCTTATAGTTCCTCCAGAATTTTCTCAATTTCATCAAATCAGTTGGGGAAATTATCAAGCAGCTAAGCACAATATATATATATATATATATATATATATATATGGCCACATATACCGGAGATGAAGAATCATCATGCAACAATCATATCCTCGCCGGCGAACCACTCCCGGAGGCGCTGATGGTCGACGTTCTAGCAAGGCTCAACATCAAAACTCTGTATAAATTCAAGTGTGTCTCCAAATCATGGAACCACCTAATATCGCGCAACGCTGCGTTTCACTTGTTGCATCGGGAAAAATCCCTTCTCAGACCCATGTATTTTCATTTGGTTGGTGTTAAAGACACTCTGAGTTTTACTTGGATTGATTTAGCAGACGATGATAATTGTATTGTGATGAGGTCCGATTTCCCCCGGCCTCCTTATAATATGGTTTGTCATCCGCCCGTTTGTTGTGATCTGTTCTGCTTCGCTACCAATTGGGATATTTATTTGTGTAATCCCAGCATCAGACAGGTTCAAATGCTTCCCAAACCAATTTCAATGGATTGTGGCCCATCCAAATTTTGTGTAGATCACGTGATTGGGTTCGGTTACGTTTCTGCAAAAGGGGAGTATTCGGTGGTTAACCTGACCCGTAGGATCGATCAGGATTATTACTTACATCCGGAAGTAGTGCCAGAAGTAGTTGGGGAAGTTTTGGCTGATATGTGTACATTTAGGCCGAATGACAGAGCAATCAGATCTGGAACTGAAACCAAGCTGGCGTTTCAATTTCATTGCGGCCGGCCGTCGTGGAGGGTCACGAAGCATCCCTGTCCAAGGTGGGTTAAGCGAGATGGTGGTTTTGTGGTTGGTGGAAACATGTATTGGCAGATTGCCTACAACAATATCGAATTTGATCAATACTCTAGCTTGTTTTATGGTTATATTAGAAGAGAAAACGAACTCATTCTTTGTTTGGATATTGAGAATGAGGAGTTTGGAATCATTGCTCCTCCCCCGGGTTGGGCAACAGATATTGAGAGTATGCTGAATAATCATGTTTGGGTCAATCTGTTGGATATCAAAGACACGTTATGCGTCACAGATGTGAGTATCATGGTTGAAACCTCTGTTTTGGAAATATGGGCTCTCAGAGAGGCAGTGAGGAATGAGGCAGTGAGGAGTGATGGTGATTCAAGGATTTGGGTAAAGGATTATTGCATCAAAATGGACATCCCACTTCCAACCCTTCAAATTTATCAGCGTCTTATCTTGCAGAAATCGTCTAGCGATGGAGATATTGTGATGGTTTCACCACTTCCCGATAAGCTTTACATCTTCAATGTTGAGAAAGGATGTCTTGTGAAGGAACTCAATGGCAAGGTTTCAGCTTGGTCACGGGGTTTTTGTTGGGAAAGTTTCTTGAGCCTTTGAATGTATCAAAAGAGAGTCAAATTAGGTTTGGTAGATTCTTCTCATGTTGAAGGTTTGATGCATTACAAGTCACGTACATAAAGAAGGGAATTTTGTTTGCTCATTCGCTAGAAGTGATGGAGGAGCTCAAATGGAGAAATGAGGAAATGGGACAATCAACCCTCATGCATTATTAAACTTTGGTCTAGAGACGAAAAAATCCTCTGAATTGCCATTTGATTTAGATTTTGATCCCTTCTAAGTTCAGTTCTATCTATGAAGGAATTAATACTGCTTCTTAGAACTATTTTTGTCACTTTTTTTTTTTTTTGGAGGAAGGTTTACCTCAATAGATTTTTATGAGAGATTATGTAGTATATCTCTTGAAAAAAAAGAAGAAGAAAATCAGATGTTTTATAAAATTCGTTTATAAAATCAAATTAAGTAGAGCAGAAGTTGTGCTGACAATTTTCGGTTCTGCCCATTAAAACCTACATGTGCAGAAGTTGTGGTATTCATTAGACGGAGGGAGTAGTATTTATTTTGAAGCAAACAATATAAGCTGACGGTGAAATAAAGGGAGCTATTATCTCCTGTTGAACTTTTTATTAAAAAAAATCAGGCCAAATCAATCTAGACTGATCGCAATGTTGTTGGCTTATAGTATAAGAAAAAATTAAGTACACAGTTCAAGTGTGTTAATCAGTCATGTGCAGTTTAACTATCAACGCCCTCTAGTTAATTTTATTTTCATCTCTACTCCTCCATAACTACTAATTAATAAGTTGCCGCAAAGATTTAATCGCAAATTTACTGCAACAATTGAACTAATCTATCAAAAGGATAAAATCAAACTGAAATAAAATAAGAAAAACTCTTATGTATGATTTTATAGCTTCCAAAATTGAATAAAACGTAATGAAAAGATACCAACAAATAGAGCACAAATCAATGTACTCTTTTTTGTATAAACAATATACTCTTTCTGTATAATCATTTGGGGACGGAAGAAGTAATATACTGTTATTTTTTAATTGTCATGATAGAATTAAATATGCTACTCTTATTTAAGAACTGAAGTGATGATAATCAAATTCATGGACTGCAAACTTTATTACATACATCTTGATGAGGAATCTCTTCAGTTACCTTGATAAAATGTCAATACAAGTTTGATCTTATGTAACACATTATCTACTCAACTTAAACAACTAATTAACTAGTTGATAAACACCTTTTTTTCCCCCCTAAAAGGCTAAAAATGAAAAGACTACCATCCAAATTGGAGCAATTTTCTTCCATCCACACATACTAGAAAACGGTTAAAATATATCGCTTAACAAATCAGACTTGGTAAAGAACTGGGGCACAGCATGGTCTAACAAGAACCGGGCTAATATTTTGTGGCCTGTTTCCGAAGGATTGGCAGCATCCCAAAATAAATACTGGTTTGGGTTTGGACAGACTGGACTAAATTGCTTGCACAAAAATGCAGCTTCCACAAGTCCAGTCCCACAGCATCCTCTATTAGTTACCGTTAATCCTGTCACAAACAACATTTACGTCACAACTCCCATACAGCTATGTCTTATGCATTCATTTTTTTAAAAAGTATTAAGAGTTCGATGTCCACTGACAAGACATTAGAGAAGGCAATATGCATAAAGAAACAAAAAATTGACAAACCAAAAATTTGTGAAATACCGTAGGATTCAGGGCGGGCGACCATATCGGAAATTGGAGTGTAGATATCAGCGTACACAATCTTGCTTCCGGGAAGCTTTGCTTGGATATTGGGTAGGAGGGCAATAAGCTTCTGATTGTAACGCTGAGAATCCAAGTTTTCGTCTTCAATGCACTTAATAAATCCCAATTTCGTGGTTATTTGAAATGGTAAACACCCAATTGGAGGCAGCCCCGCTACCAAGAACTTCCGCAATCCTTGATTGTATAGATTCTGCAGGTTCACATTTCACAACCAAATCAAAACCTTTAAGAATTTTCAAATAAAGGGAAAAATCATAGAAACATACTCAAATAGTCTCATACTCCCTCTGTCTCAAAATTATTATCGAGTTTATGTTTTCACTATTAAAACAATTTGTATTAGAAATGAAAACTTGAACTAGACAATAATTTTAGGACAATGAGTATCTTGGTGTCTGAATAGTTCCTCATTTTCAAACTTTTTAAAATCGATTCTCAAATTTCAATTATCTACACTCTGTACCAAAAAATAACTCGTTTTACTCTACTAGAAATAATTTTTCTTCGTAACACTTTTTCCCACTCGATATCCTTGATTGGAAGGATAATTGAAAAGCAATTTTGTGACCCTTTTGTTTTTAAAAAAATGAGCTACCAAATTAAAGGACTATTTGGACGACTGAAAAAAATAATGTATGGAATATTAGAATATGGACCTCAATAACAGTTTGAATTTTCTGCTGCAGAATATCTTGATAACCACTGAGCCCAAAATGAATCTGTCTAGTAGGCGTCTGATAGACGTTTGCGATAAAGTCATTGGTTCCGGCCACAATAATGGTAAGCGAATCTTTGACAATATTCTTCGTCGCGATTTCGCCGACGGCTAAATTCAGTTTGCTCAGGTAATCGGCGAAATTTTGAACCTGTCTGGAAACCGGCAGAGCGTTGGTTAAAAGGGTGGTGAGATCATCGTACCCGGCCCCGGCAGAGGCGAAGCAAACCCCTGATCTGAGTGAATTGGTGGATAAACTCGGGTCTAAAAATGGTGGGATTGTGTTTTTAATGTTAACGGCGCCGGCCACAAACTCGGCGAAGATTCTCCCGTCGGTGAACCGTCCGGTGGCGATTCGGCCGGGGAGGTTTTGGCCGTATGGGGCGTGGTTGGCTTTAATTATTGTGGGTAAGAAATTGTTGTTTCCGGTGTCGAGAAATGAATCGCCGAAGGTGAAAATGGCTGGGAACATTGAGTGGTTTAGTGGTTTGTGGCAGGTGGAAGTCGCAATTGCGGTAAATTGCAGTAACAAGTAAAAAATAACGAGAGGTCCCGCCATTGGTTAGTTTTGTTTCTTCAAAGATTTGAAGAAATAGAATAATGGGAGTATTTAAAAAGAAGTTATACTTAATCCCCATTAAGGTGGAGAATTGAATGACGGGAATTTATGAGTACTTTTAATTTAATGAGGCAAAAAAAGAGAAACAGAAATTGCTTGCTGTAATTAAAATGACTATGAACCGTTACGTCATTCAGTAATTAAAATGTGATTATAAGATTTAATTTTTAGTACAAATTCATTCCCTTAGAAACAAAATTTTCTACTCCTATCGAAGAGTTGATGAATCGGTGTAAGTGTTAGAAAGAGCGCCTAAATTATATTGGGAAGTTAAATCAATACATTTTGAGGGAAAAACAAAAAACAATAATAACATCATGTTTCATTCAACACAAATTAGGGATTACTAACGGAGACATATTGACTTTTATTCTCACTAACCTGATTTTAATTAGTGGTGTTTGTTGAAAAGTATTAATCATTTTCTCGTGAAATTAGACCGATTATATTTGCGTCGATTCATCTGGCGATAGCGAATAATTAAAGTACCCAATTGTTTTGTCCCAAGAAAGTAAGGCTTTGGTCCAAACGAAATTCTTGCCCATGGAAATTCAGCTTCCACGGCGAACTTTTTCAGGGAAAAACAATCCTTATAAGTAAAAGGATGACTAAGGAAAACTTCACATACATGCGAGCGATGTGCACCTTTTGATTGAACTTGTGGTTTTTCAAAATGTTATTTACACCGTTAAATTTGAAATATACTAGGTCAATATTACTAACACATCTTATTAGGGATACAAAAAATCAAACCAAAAACTAATTAAATTAAACTGCTTATAAATTACGGAATCACGGTTGAGATATTTAATAACTCATGTAAATGTTGTCAAAGATAAAACAATTCATATACAACTTTGAACCTTCAACAAAGTTAACTTAAAAATCTCCTTTTAAGTTAAAGTACACTTATCTTAACTATCGATTAAAAACTGAATTGCTTCCTATTATTGGGTTTAGAAGGGATTAATTCAACATTTTTGTCTGTCCAACAGTTATGATAGAAAGATTCACAAAAAAAAAAATTCAAGAATGCTAAAATTATTTTTCTTTCATCATTAATATTAATATAAAACTAAGAGATTTACCTAATTTTTGTTAGAACCATACTCGTCGACTTCACCGTCGATATAGAAAGATCGACGAAAAGGTCGACTACATACGTCGAGATAATAAGGTCGACATTTAAGTCGACGAAGCCTAAATTTTATTTTATTTTATTTTATTTTTATCATTTTGAGTTCTTCTTTGTGCTTTTATTGTTTTTTTATCCAATGAAAATATGTGTAATAATATAAAATTCATAAAAGGCTTTACATTTGTTATTATGTTTTTGTGTTGATATTTCGTCTACTTTATGATTTCAACGAAAAGAGTTTGGAGGTCCTATTCCACTGAGTAACACCATGTGAAACTTTGTTGATTTATTAGCCAACTCCATGTTGAACAATTGCATTACCAACGACACAACTAATTTTTGCGTTACCAAATTCTAACCAAGCGCATATGGATATCCTAAGATTTGTAAAACATATTTTAATTTGCTTTACCAAATATATACCAACCAAACCATATTTTGTGGGATAGGATGATATACATATCAATCTCAAATCTATGCAAATCCAATTAAATGCATCCACCCATTCATCCCCCATACGTGCAAGAGTATAATTTTTTTTTTTCTTCTTAAAATCGGTCGTATTCTTACATGATGAACACAAGAGAATGAGATCATAGGGGCAAGTACAAGAAGCAATCATGTTTGAAGTTCACCCACAAGAAGCATACTACTACAAGTTTTAATTAATTTGTCACGCTGGGGATTTGTTATACCAACTGTATCGAATTTCCAATCTACATTAATTACAATAATATAGAAGGTATGAAGATCGACTGATCATAAGTACGACGAGATCACATATCTCACCAGCTAAGGATTTCCGCCAACTTAAGTGAGATCTTTCTGCAATTTAATTTGCTCATCGTATTCTCCACGATGCTTCACATCTCATTAATTAAATCATTACAACGTAGCATCGCACTTTCCGAGGAAAGCGAAATTAATTTGGTCTTCAATCCCTTCTACTTATAGTAAGAGTCGGGAACATCAAGACGGTTTGTTGTAAAGAAACACACACATATATATGTTCTCTCTGTCCCAAAATTATTGTTCAGTTTAAGATTTCACTTTTAGTACAATTTGAACTAGAAATGAAAATCTAAACAGGATAATAATTATGGGACAGAGGAAGTATATACTACTATTCTTGTTTAAAAAAGAGCCAGCTTTGTTAAATGACAATTCTTTCGGGATAGATATAGTACTAGGTTAAAATGTAGTGATAGTAATAAGAACTCACCCTTAAATATATGGTAACCTATGAAAAATGATGGGGAATGAAGAAAATGTAGTAGTATTTTTAACCTTCAATCATACGATTTGAATTTTCTTTTCCTTTTTAATAATAATAAAAAGCTATAAATCATCAATGAAGTTGAAGATCATGGTTGGAGGACCCTATATGATCATCAGCACGCCAATTATATAAACCACTGTATTGATCAATTATTTCATTTGTCTGAAACCAAATAAAAGTTTGAAAATTAAGAAGCATTATACATCAAATTATTGTTTTATAGTTTATGCATTTAAGCCTAAAACTACTATGTCGCTGGCTCTCAGTTTCCTTGACATAACACATGATATATTAGCATTTCAGTTTGGATTTTTCTCAATTTAATGGTTGTGAATTGTGATGATATGGTCCCAACGAATTATTATTACACAATAAATATACTTTTTTGTGGTTTCTTTTCTTTTTTGGTTTGTCAGTGAAGTACACTCAGTCAAATCTCAGATCCCTCTAATTCTCTTAATATTCCAAAACTTCCAATTAACTTGTACTACTATTTAATTTTGTTTTAAGAGTTTCGTCAGAAATTACAAAAATTTAAGCCAGATTACTCAAATTTTTGTGACTTACAATGTAGTAAAGAGTATAATAATTTAAAAAAATATATCGGAACAGTTACCTAGGTAATTGTCATTTTTTTTAAGATGTCAGAATAAGTAGTAAATTAGTATGATGTGGATAATTGAGCTACTGCTTAATTTTCATTTCTTATTTCCTGATCAGGGAGACACTTGTGTGAGTTTCGTACGTAAGGACAAAGTACGTAAAACCAAAAAACCGATGGGTACACACAAACTACAATCTAAGTACAAAGAAGCAGATTTTTAAAGTAATCGAAAACGACGGGATCTGCGCACGTTGAATCGCCGGCCGGATCTTTGGACGTATTTGTTAAGTTTCCTATATTAACTTTCACATCCAGCCAAAACCCTCGTGTTACGCCAAACTAACGTATAATTTCGCTGATGATCATATGAAGAACTAGTTTTTTTTTTTTTTTTTCCTTTTATTCATTTCGAAATTATTTTTCTCCAATTAATTCATATTCGAATCAAATAATCTATCATAGGACACCATTTATTTCAATCAACATAATTTGATTACTGCATGTTCACACCAAGAATCAAACTTTCATTAATGTAATTAAACTGATTAGTATTACTTGAACACAAGTGCTTATTGATTAATATGAAGTAGCTAGTCAGATCATTTATGGAATAATTATAAAAATCATTAAACAGTAGAGAAGTTCAGAACTGGGAACGAGGAGGAGAGAGCAAAGTACGAAATGATAGACGAGTACGGTAGCTGGCACTGGCCAAAGTCGTATAAATTATTACCAATCATTATGTATACACATAAATTATTATTGGATAATAATGTTGTATAAATAAAATATACATGTACCCTCCAGAGAATTAATTAGGTCCTGTCTTGATTTTCAAAAATCGTTCAAACTTGATGCCTCATTTCTCCTCCCATATAATACGTACGGATGCCCATTTAGCCTATAAATGAATATATCTCAAAAATTAAGATTCAGGTCAAATGTAAAAAGTTACACTTGGAATTTCGCATAGATAAAATTACGTACGATTTGTACAATAAAGTCATATGTAATATCATTTTGGTATTGAATATCTGAAAATTAAGTTGCGTTGGTTATACGTACATTTTTAATAATTTAGTTTCACAAATATGGTTTTCTTTTTCTTTGTTTTAGACTATACAGAAATAGCTTGTTATATGACTGTGTACAACTCTCAAGTATAATGGATAATTCTCGTTTGCCGTCATGGAATGATGGAGATTTCAAGTTCAATTTTATTTACGTACAACTAAGATATAGAACAGCTAATTTAACTCTTTCTTTCGTTCGCCACTATAATTAATCCTCTAATTATATAGACCATCTTAATACTCATGCACACTAAAAAAAGGAGAGAGGATAGTCGATACTGTTAGTTAATAATCTAATGAAAAATCATTTTGCAATGTAATTAATAATGTATATTCCTCAAATAGTACTAGGGTCATCATCTTCTATTCTATTCTCCTTTTTAGTTGTTTCTTTTTCTTTTCTCTTTTTGGGATATATAACCTCACACAAACACAAAAAGAATCTTTTGGTTACGTGAGAGGAACAGATAGACCTCGTGCGTTAGTATGATTGAGGGTTAGTTAAAGAATCTTAAGATAATGGGGACCTTTCATTCATCTTCTTCTAACAAAATTTTATCCCTCTCGAACTCATTCTTCATTCCTCAATTAATTGAGGTCGGTGCATTTGTCTCATAGAACATATGTAGCTCTTCTTCTACGAAGCTTCGTGTCGTCGTTATTTACTTTATTTTTGGCTGCTTATTACCTAAACTATATAACTCGACTAAATAAATAGCTTAGCCACATTCTCATAACTATTCATTGGAACTTGAAAGTAATCATGCATCCACGTACGATTGGAACAAAAGTGAACATTTGCGACCGCCCTTTGTTCATGAGTTAACTAACATACGTTTCATGAATCTGCTTTATAACTAATCCATATATTGTATATGTGACTATACGTAGTAACTGGATTCGTGTAAAGCGTCAGAATGTTTGAGAGAGGAAAGGTTAACCTAGCTAATCACTTCTAAGTAACCATGTTTTCTTGTTTGTTTGTGTCTCCTTAGTCCTAGTTTCCTTGCAAATGAAAATGTTCCTTTGTCCTTCAAAATGAGTTCATGCATAGTATGTATTAATTGTTCCTTTTCAAAGTATAACCCTAACATATGTTCTAGTTTTTAATTAATCTAACTGTAATTTGTGTTCCCTTACAGTGATATATTCTTGGTTTCTGTTTTGGGGAAAAAAAAAATTATTTGAGCATGCATATTTATACTTTCTCAATGTACAAAAATGCTCAATACACACACTTGTATTCGTTCTCTTCTTGTTTTTGGGACATACTTTTGGTTATGAGAAATTCATCATAAGAGTGATTAGGAAGTAGTAACTTGAGTTCTAATTTTCACATTTTCATGTTAAACCGCTATGTCCGGACAAACCGTACGTACATCTGACGATCTTTTTTTTTTCCTTCTAATTTTATCTTCCCAATGAAGCTAGTCAGTCAAACTTAGTCCGTTCTGAATATTCGATTCAAATTGGTGAAATCCGTGATTAAGTGTGGGGGAAAAAAAAAAAATTAGAATATGAACTACGAGGGAGATGAATAAGCTATTCATCTCTGAGACGGAGCCGTGATTCTCGTGGCTAAACTGAAAATAATCATCAGTTGATTAAGTTCATTAATCAGATCGTCGATCGATGATGATCAGTTGAATTAATTTAAGTCAATAAAAAATGAACTCTTTTTGAGAAAAAGACAAAAAGTAGTAGCAGTTTAACTAGTTACAAAAACCTAAAAATTACTGCCGCCGATCTAAAAAGGAGGGATTTTGATTTTGCTTAGGGAACGCGTCAAGAATATAAACTGAAGTTAACTAAAAACTCCTTCCGGAAATGATACTATTCATTCCCCCTGGAATCAAAGACAGCTGTGTTGTTTGGACTTTAGCTATCAAAAGAATCCAAACCCTCCCCCGGCCCTCACTAATTCTAGGCCTAATTAAACACCCCCCTTTTGTTAACACATGATTAACACAAAAAGATCTAACTTCACCCCTCGTGCTAAAGATAATGTAGCTTTCTACAACTCAGCAAATAAAGAGTTAAATGCAATGATATAACTCAAAAAAATCTGATCAATTCCCAAACAAACACAATTATTCTAAAATCGTCTATCTCATAAACAAAGTCCAATATATCCAAACACATTACATTTGATTTTTACTAGTTACTATTGGAAAGGATTACACATACTCGACAAATCGAACATTGTCACATTGACTGGTAGGATTTGCTATTATTACTAGGTTAGTATAAATTTGAAATCTATTAAGGAGTTAAAATGTATATAGATCCCAAGATTAATGAGGTCTTTTGTATTATTTGAGGGAAATAACTTCCTGGTTGTTTTTAGACAATAAATAAATTGTAAATAAATAAGACTGATGGAAGTACTAGTAGCAGTAATACTGGTGGCCGGAGTTAAGTTGGAAATCCGTACCTAATCTCATAATACGGCCGCTGGGCAGAGCCCAATTTAAAAAAGGAGGTTAAATTAATTAGGTGCATGCGTTTTATCATTAACACCTTGTGCTGTCATTGCGCGGCCTTAATTATTATTCTTCTCCTCCGATGGACTTCCGGCTGCCTTCATGTGGCCGGTCCCACCCCTACAATTCAAGGATTGCCACCTAAAGGACTGAGGAGCCCTCTCAAATTAAACAATTCCCCTTAGACCAGTATAACGCACATGTTGATAATTAGTTACTCATTTCCGAGATTACCCTCTAAGCCCCATTGGGAAAAAGAAAAAAAAATGAACAGAGAACTCAAGGGACCATGCTTGGTTGCAAAAAGTGAATATGCTTTGGCAAAGAAAGAGAGTGAAAATAGGATAATTAGAAACCATGCTTTTAAAGGATACCTTTAGTTTGGTCCTATTTATAAATCATATACTATTTATATTCGTGCTTTATAAATATGATGAGCAAATGAAATATTTTCACAAGTTTTATGGAGAAAAAAGTACTAATACATAGTGTTATTTCACTATTTTATAAAATGGGTAGATAAGGCACAAACTTGGTATCGCTATTTATTATCTTCATTGTCATTTTCAGCTTGATATGTAAGAGTATTTGAAATTTTGGATTAGTATGTCATGCACTTTATGTGATGGGAAATTAATGAGATGCTTTGTACTTTGAATTACAAATAGTTTTGTGCATTAATAAAAAAACTTATGGAAACAATTAGATTCAAAAATAGTAAAAACTCAAAACGATATTTAAGACGTAGCTATTACACAAGGTTTTCTAAAGTTTCATTATTTTTGGAACAGTTGAATATTAGTGAGTGGCGATATATATATGATTATGTAAGCTGAAACGGAATTTTTTTCTTCTTCGTATACAAACTTAATCACGTTTTATTCCTTTCTATTCGTTCTTCACATATATTCTTTTGACATCCTCAAAAGAAAGAAACTATATATAAAAATTCAAGGATTAAGCACAAGAATAAACAAATCAAGGGGCATTCACGTCATTCGCACAACGGTACAACTTCCAAACTTGTACGGTCCCATTTGCCTATAAAACCAAGTCCCCTTCCATTCAAACTCCCATTCAAAAAAACACCAACATTTTTCCAAATATCGATCCAGCTTGAGTCTTTTCTTCAGAATTCCCAATCTGATCGGAAAGAAAAAATCTCTCATCACTTCAGCTCACCGGAAACAGCAAAAAGAACAAACAACAAAGAAACGAAAAACATGGGAAACAGTCTTAGATGCTGTTTGGCCTGCGTTCTTCCCTGCGGAGCCTTAGATTTGATCCGGATCGTACACTTAAACGGGTTCGTCGAGGAATTCTCCGGCCCAATCACAGCCCAAGAAGTCTTGAAGGACAACCCACATCACGTCTTGAGTAAACCTTCCTCTCAAGGCATGGCCGCCCGCCGGATTATGATCCTCTCCCCGGAGACGGAGCTCAAAAGGGGCAGCATCTATTTCTTGATACCGGAATCTTCTCTGCCGGAAAAGAAGAAGCTCCGAAGCTTGCCCAAGAAGTCTTCCAAGAAAGTCAGCGACAGCGATATTGATATTATTAGTACGGCTGCCGGAGCTGATAGTTCGTGTGAAAAACATTTGACGGAAGTTAAATCGGAAAAGAAATCGTCCTCTCGCCGGCATCGCCGGAGAGGTTCTAATGGTGTTTGGAAACCCCATTTGGAGAGCATTATTGAAGATTAGGCTCTTCTTTTTTGTTTTTCTTTTTTTTTTTTTTTTCTTTTTTCCCCCCTCCATGATACTACTAGCAAATGGAGATTGATTTTTCTGTGGATAAATTTGGCACCTCCTTTTTTTTTTTTTTTTTTTTGGATGTTGAAAGAAATATAATTCCATCTGCGTGTAATAAGATGGCAGATTTGGAACGAAATTTTATCGTGACATAATTAATGATCTATTTTTGCCCCTATTTAATTCTTGGACAAATTGAGAGATGGATATATAATCAATCTCCTAATTTTTTTTATGTCAATCAATCACATTTCCAAGTCCAATGTAGTAAAATTCTTGGGGTTAATCCCGGATCTTTTTTGTGATCTATGTCATGGAAATCATAATCGAGGAATTTTTTTTTTAAAATGAAATCTCGATCCCAGAGACCGATTTTAATTATCATCTCCATTCCTGTTTTAATTACTTTAGTGTAATCACTATATTTAATCGTTCGGGAAGACTTGTGATTTTGATTTCTGACAAATTAGGATGATTTACTACTACCACCTCAATTTCGAAAAATTACTGAATTTGTTTTGAAAAAATAAAAAAAGAAAGAGAAAGAACCCCATAATTAGGTTAAAACGACAATATGGCTAAAAGTATGGATTATCTTCTTCATTCAAGCAATAAGTTGCGATATAATAAGATAATACTCTCTCCATTCCAAAATAAATGTCGTTTTGGCAAAATAGAGAAATTCCAAAATAAGTGTTGTTTTCATATTCCAATGCATTTTTTGTCAAAAATTTCCAAACATACCCTCAAAAGAAATAATATTATTGGTGAGCATTTATTTTAATGGGGTTGGTTGATGATATTCTAATAATTTAGTTACCTTATTTAATGTTTTTTTAAACTATGTGCAAACTCTAGAATGACACTTATTTTGGAACGGAGGGAGTACAAAAACTAACCTAATGACAAAACTCTTGGTCAAAACATATTAAGAAACACAAATGTTACGATTTTATTTTTTGAGATGGTACTTCAGAAGGCATAATTTCCGTTCGTTCTTAATGAAGAAAAAAAAAAAACTTCAATGTAACATCAATGTTAAAATTTGGTTAAAGTATACTATAGGGAATACCATTAGTACCTATCACCTACTACCCTTTTAAATCAATTCACATTTTTAAAGAAAAAAGCTTGTACCAAAAAAAAAAATGATTAATTAATATTGCTAAATGCCTAATGGGGTCCATCCAAGAATTAAGTTTTTAAAACGTTTACTCCACAACTTCACACGTACCAATAATTTCAGTTAAATTCTGTGATTAGTTGTCATCCCCTAGCGAGCTAGCTAACTTCAACGTTAATAATGATTGGCCTATAGCTAGCTAAGCTAGCTGGGTTGCTGTTTGGTTGTTGTTGTTGTTAGTTTATCCTTTGACTTCCTCTCTCACAATTTGCAATGTACATTTAATTCTATCTTTGATTAATTTAGTTCCACCATTAAATGATCATCATTAAGTTAAAAGACTTCCCCTTCATTAAATTTCAAGCATATGATACTAGTACTTCAATAATCTTGCCTCAAAAGAATGTCATGTTTGTCAGATGGTACTCCTCCGTAACAGCCTGTTCTAGCTTTGCATTTACGGAAATTAGTAGTACTTTGTAATTATTCATTCAGTCACTAGATTCGTCTGACAAATCTAAAACAACATTACTAACGTTAATCACTATCTAGTTCAGTTTCGAGTTGGACCACCGTTATTTTAGGTCGTTAATATTCTGTTCTGTGAGCTTACTGGTCCAAACTCCAAAGGAAAAGAGTGTGCGAAACTGCAGAAATTTTTGGGCAGATTGATGAAAATCCATGTGGGTTTCAAAGTGAATCTTGTCAGAAGTCCAAGCTGTTAAGATGAGTATTCATATGCAAATCCTATTACTACGTACGTACGAGTAGTTTGATATCATCTCTCTGGAGTTCTAGGTAATATATATAAATTACTGTTTTTTTATAATGAATTTGTCTCAACTTTTCGAATCAAGAAAGCTAATCAATGGGCTAAACTTTTCATTGTGCCATTAATCCGGTGGTGTACTTGCTTCATTTTGTGCAACATGTAATTATTACTATCACTGAAGATGTTATAGGAAGGGGTATAGTCTATACTTTCCTTTGGAGAAAAATAATTGAAAGTTAATTTTTGCTAAATGAACAGTAGTTAATGTGTAGACATAATGATTAAAGATGTTCATTTGAGTTGTGTGTTTGCTCCTTATCCAGAATCATTGGGTTCAATTTGGTAGTGGAAAAAGAGATAATAACACCATATATATAGAAATCTTATAAGATGATATAACACAAACTCGTAGATTAATTAATTATTTGAAATGAAAGTGTGATTAATCTACTTCTCAAAACGAGCATGAGTGTAAGAATGATGATGATGATGGAAACACTGAATCGAGTGAATAAATGAAGTGTTCAAAAATCGGAAACACTTAACTAGTTCCTCCGTTCTATAATTATTGTCGAGTTTGAGTTTTCATTTATAATTCAAATCGTACTAAAAGTGGAATTTCAAACTGGACAATAATTTTAGGACAGAGTGAGTATTATTTTGGACGTTATAATTCATGTATTTTCATTAACGATATTTGCATATCGATTTATGACATTTACAAAAGAATTTTAGTGTCGCTTCGATGTGAAAATAAAATAAAAAATTTCCACAGTCTAGCTCTATATGTTCTGAGTAGTACTTTTCCTCTTCCTTTCAATTCAACATCCACATTTGAAAGGGAAAAAAAAAAAACAACAAAAAACTTTATATAAACCCTAACCACGTAGTTCTACAGTGTCACAACGTGGTAGGTCAAAAGTCACACGGTTTTCCACTGATCCTTTCATCACTACACAGGGATTACTTTTCCATCTCTTTTAACAGACCAATAGTGGTACCACACAGGAATGACGGGTTGATCAAGTTAGAGAGCCATAAAACATAACAAAGTGAGCGTGATGGAAGGCCAGGAGACAAAAGAGCTCCATCTTTTTGTTTAATAATACTAATAATCTTACAATATATCATAATGATCAGGGATCACAATAGTATATAGATTTGGATTGTGGCTGGTTTTACGGCATAAGTTCATTGTACGGGCCACGACGGACGGGAGAGACGTCTGGGAAAAGACGACGATTTTGTACGTAAAAATATAGTTCGTTTTCCCGCAAGCTGGCAAATTATGTATATATATTTCAATTCCCATCAGAACTCACATGGATTTTCTCCCCTCTCACTCCCACACACCACATTCTCATCGGTATAACAATTACCTAAAGTACACTGTAGTTGCTAGTAATACGGACATTTTAATTCCTACTTCCGATAATATATTAGTAATAAAGTGGGACAGAAGGGGTTTTTTTTTTTTTAACCAAAAAAAAGGTTTATTGATGAATCAGAAAGTACATTTACATGCATGGTGATTGCGAGCCATTTGGTTGATAACAAGTAAGTAGTTACAACATAAGTATAAACTACCTTTGTTCCAGAACAATAATTCACATTGAATTTTGAGTATTGTATTGTTTTTAGTATAAATCTCAACACTCAACATAGACTATTTTTCTGGGGCAGAAAAAGTATATGATTGTTTAGTTTGGATTTTAATTTTTTAGTTTAAAAGATAGTAAAAATGAAAATTCAAACTAAATAATCATTTTAGGATAGAGGGAGTATAATTAATCACTTTGTCCATATAATAATAGCCAGTATATTTCTACAAAAAGCAATATTACCAGAAAAATTATTTCGACAAAAAATTACTTCCCCGTCCTTGAAAAATAATCCACAATGAATTTTAAAATTCGTACTAAAAACAGTAACAGTCCATATTCGTACGGAGATAATTGGGGTCGGGACTCGATCGGGAGGATTAAATTAAATCCATTTAACTCTTAATTGGCCGAAAGAGATCCCAATAAATTTGGTGCCGAGAGAGTTGAACGCCAACGAGCCAATGATTGAAGGAAGAAATCCTTTATTTACGAAAGAAGAATGTGGCCTTGACTTTCTCTAGTTTCAAGAAATATCATCATCTCCCCCTCGGTCTCAGATGTTCAACTCTAACTAAAAGGATTCTTTTAATTTCTAGTAACACTCGATTGAAGAAGTGTGCATTTCACATTTTGATGCGTTGCTTTTTGTTTCCCACTCTTATTGAGAAATAATAATTCTACGAAATCAGCTTGTGCTATGATATTGGTTGCATTGCATCTTCGTTTATTTTATTTTATTATTATTATTTTTTTGGAGGTTCAAATCTTACAGTCAATATAAGAGGCATTTAGGGTACGATTGTATGGCAATAGTTAAATTAATATACTACCTTTGTCCCAAAAGAATAGTCCACATTGAGTATTGTACTGTTTTTAGTACAAATTTGAAAACTCAATGTTGACTATTTTTTTAGACGGAGGTAGTAATATTTTCACGCATATAAGTTTAGAAATGATAACTGATAAGTATATGAAGGCCACACATGCTATTACCAAACAGGAAATCATGTATTCATTCCATTCTAGAAAAAAAAAAAACATTTTAAAAAATAATTTTGTCTTATAAAAATAATTCTCATGTGACCATCCATTATTTTTATCCCCTTTTCCTAAATTCATTTCTGATGTTGCCTAAGAAAGGCCTCCGAAAGTTTCACTGATATTATTTCCATTTCTCTCTTTCTAAGGTAAGATTTGACTACACGCATTCGAATTCAAGTTTATGCGTTCCAAATTTACTTTTTTTTCGTTTTTTTATTTTTGTTGATATTCGGATCACGTTTATCTCACATCTTAATCCAATCCGTAAAAGAAAGAAAGAGTATAAGAAATATTAACGAGAGTTTATTGGACCACGATGTGCCCCAGTTCTTTCCAAACAAGCATTAGCACAGTTCCTGTTGGACCATCGATCCAGCTCTTTCCAAAGCCCAATTTTCAAATAATGGAGGGAAAATAGGTGCAGAATATGTATAAGCAACTTTATCAACACTTGCAAATTACATGCAACTAGCATATGCAAATCACGATCAAGTGACTTAACAGAAATAATAAGGATGTTTGATAAAGTTCTTAATGCTTAAAATTATTGGTTTAACCATATTTTCATTTCAGCATGTTTGATAACAAAAAATGAATCTCTTTATGAATCAAGTGGTGCTGAAACTGCAGTATAAAATATAAGTAATAAAAGTTAGCTTATTGTTCATTCTGTAACTGTTTAATGAATTCAGTATTTTTAATTTAATATTAAACATTCAGCATTAAGTACTAATTTTTATCAAACAAGCCCTAAGACTAGCTCTCTGTGTGTGGGACAATTGTATTCGTTAACTCGTGTACAATATATTTAATTAGTATTTAGTAAAAAAATGAATCTCTTCATGAATTAAGTGGTGCTGAAACTGCATTACAATAAAATTTAGCTTATTGCTCATTCTGTAACTGCTTAATGAATTCAGTATTTCTAATTCAGTATTAAGCATTCAGCATTAAGCACTAATTTTTATCAAACAGGCCCTAAGACTAACTCTCTGTGTGTGGGACAATTGTATTCGGTAACTCGTGTAAAACATATTTACATGTCACTTATTTATAACTATTATCACAGAATATATAATAATTCACGTAACAACGTAACCTGTTAGGACCTATTTGATAACACCAATTAGTGTTTAAAATTCTATTAAACACCTTTTGCTTTCAGCATGTTTGATAATAAAAACTCAACCTCTTAATGAATTAAGTGGTGCTGAAACTGTAGTGTAAAATTTTTTGGTTTAATGGGCTATCAAAAATAACTAGAATAGTAGCCAAAACCATCGCGTTTTTCACCTAACAAAGACTTGAAACCTTTTAAGCAAGACGATGTATAATGACATGCTGTTAAAGATTAATGAATATGGAATGAGACGTGCCGTAACACTGCCTATTCATTATTAGATGACACTTTTGAAGAATTTTCTTTGGACAAGTAAGTACTACTTGAAACTTCTTTTTTTTTTTTTTCGTTCAAAGAGATGTCGAAAATAAAGATGGAAAAATGAAAATGAAAATAGAATGAGATCCGCTGGTTCTTCTTCTTCTTCATTTTTTCGGGGGTTGGGGGAGGTTAAACAGCTTGTTAAAAATAGCTAAAATAGCAACCAAAACTATCACAGGTTTTTAACCAACTAAAAACTCGAAACCTTTCAAGCATGACATATAGAGTGACCCTGCAGAAGATAGAATAAGACCCAGAAGATGGCCATTTCCTAATTAGATAACACTTTGAAGGATTTTTCTTTGGACAAATAAGTAGTTTGATTTTCTTTTTCTTCTTTTTCTTGGTTAAACAGATGGTCAAAAATGAAGAGAATGTGAAGACGGAATGAGATCCACCAATTGGTTTTTTTTTTTTTTAAGGCTCAACGAGTTATAAAAAATAACTAAATAGCAGCCAAAAATATTACATGTTTTTTTACCTATCAAAGACTCGGAACCTTGTAAATATGCTAATATAGAGTGACATGCTATTAAAAATGAATGAATAAAGAATGAGATTCGTCGAAACACAGCCCATTCATAAATAAATAGTACTTTTGAAGAATTTTCATTGGACAAGTAAGTCTACTTAGTTTTTTTCTTTTTTTTTTCCCATTTAACAAGCTTTCAAAATGAAGATGGAAAAATAAAAATGAAGACTGAATGAGCTCTGCCAGTTCTTCTACATCTTTTTTCTTTTTTTTTGGGGAGGGGGGGGGGAGGGGGTTCAAATGGTTGTCAAAAATAATTAAAATAGCAACCAAAACTATCACAGATTTTTAATATACCAAAAATTCTAAACTATTTAAGGAGGACGATGTAGAGTGATATGCTTCTAAAGATGAAAATGAAGATGGAATGAGACCCTCCAGAAGATAGTCCTTTCATAATTAGATAACTCTTTTTAAGAATTTCTCTTTCGACAAGTAAATAACGTTTGGTAGTTATTATTATTATTTTTTTGGGTTAAACGAGATGTCAAAAGTGAAGATGAAAAGATGAAATGGAGAGAGAATGAGATCCGTCTTTTTATTTTTTATTTAACGGGCTGTCAAAAATAACTAAAATAACAACCATGACCATAGTAGGTTTTTAACCTAATAAAGACTCGGAATCTTTTAAGCATAAGGATATATCTTGCATTTGATTTATGAACATATCTCTAACCTTTTTCGAGTGCATGAGTTCAAAGTTAAAACAACATCGGAGCAAAGAAAACTCCAAGATCTATTCATAGATAAAGTTGCGCCCCCGAAGAAAATGAAAGTTATATGGTTCAATTGAGCTTTCCGCCAAATAGACTTAATCCCCTAACTACCCCAATCAACCGTCCCATCCCCACCAAATGCAGTTTAAGCGCTTAATGTAGATGGATCATCACATGGTTCTCTTGGGGATGATATTTGTAGAACGAAAGTTAATTTAGTTGGTGTTGTTTTGAGAAGATAAATAGGACAATCGTTGAAAATGTGCATAGGATGGCCAAGGCCATTCTAACATCTGTAACTTGAATTTTAATGTTTAATGAATTATATCTGTTTGTAAAAAAAAAAAAAAATGTTTTGATACTGAAGTAGGAGCATTGCTACTTGGACTATAAAAATAAAAATGTGAAGAGCTTCAACTTCAAAAAGTTCAAGTAAGATCGGATAATAAAACTATGATCGATATTATTCATAGTCGTTCTTCTTTCTCTTGTAAGAATAGATCAATACTGCAATTTATTAAGAAAGTCTTGGATACATATGCATACATGTCTATGCATATATACTGTTAAGTAAATGCAGTTGCAGTTGCTGATTCCTTGGCTAAGATAGTATCATCGGGAACGTCCTGTGAATATACACATCATTCTCAATTTCTTGCATATGCTCGTGGTTTGCATTTACGGAAATTAGTACTTTGTAATTATTCATTCAGTCACTAGATTCGTCTGACAAATCTAAAACTATATACAAACGTTAATCACTATCTTAATTAGTTGACCAGTTTCCGAGTTGGACCACCGTTATTTTAGGTCGTTAATATTCAGTTCTGTGAGTTTTACTGGTCCATTGGGGAAAAGAGTGTGCGAAACTGCAGAATTTTTGGGTAGATTGATGAAAATCCATGTGGGTTTCAAAGTGAATCTTGTCAGAAGTCCAAGCTGTTAAGAACCTAAGATGAGTATTCATATGCAAATCCTATTACTACGTACGTACGAGTAGTTTGATATCATCTCTCTGGAGTTGGAAGTTTTATTATAAGCAATATAGTACTCCTTCCGTCCCATAATTATTGTCCAGTTTAGGTTTTTATTTTTAGTTCAAATTATACTAAAAGTGAAATCTTAAACTGGTAATTTTGGGACAGATGGAGTACTATTAAACTATTGTTTTTTGATAATGAATTTGTCTCAACTTTTACAAACAAGAAAGCTAATCAAAGGGCTAAACTTTTCATTGTGCCATTAATCTGGTGGTGTTCTGTTCTTGCTTCATTTTGTGCAACACGTAATTATGACTATCACCGAAGATGTTATAGGAAGGGGTATAGTCTATACTTTCTTTTGGAGAAAAATAATTGAAAGTTAATTTTTGCTAAATGAAGAGTAGTATAATGATTAAAGATGTTCATTTGAGTTGTGTGTTTGCTCCTTATCCAGAATCATTAGGTTCAATTTGGTAGCGGAAAAAGAGATAATTAATAACACCATATAGAAATCTTAAGATGATAGTATAATACAAGCTCGTAGATTAATTAATTATTTGAAATGAAAGTGTGATTATTTTACTTCTCAAAACGAGCATGATTGTAAGAATAATAATGATGATGGAAACTCTCAATCAAGTGAATGAACGACTATTATCATAAAATATATAATAATTCACGTAACAATGTAACGCGTTAGGACCTCTTTGATAAACTTTTTTTCGTTCAACATGTTTGACAATAAAAATTAAATCTTTTAACAAATTAAGTAGTGCTAAAACTCTAATACCAAAAAATTATGGTTCAATGGACTATAAAAAATAACTAAAATGTAGCTAAAACCATCGCAGTTTTTTAGATTTTACCTAACAAAGACTTGGAACTTTTTAAGAAGAACGATGTACAATAACATGTTGTTAAAAATGAATGAATAGGGAATGAGGCTTGCCGGAACACAGCCTATTCATTATTAGATGATACTTTTGAAGAATTTTCTTTGGACAAGTAAATACTACTTGGTTCTTTCTTTTTTTTTTTTTCCGTTCAAAGCGATGTCGAAAATGAAGATAAAAAAGTGAAAATGAAGACAGAATGAGATCCGCCGGTTCTTCTTCTTCTTTATTTTTTTGTGGTAAAGAGGATGGAGGTTGAATAGGCTGTCAAAAATAACTAAAATAGCAGCCAAAACAATCATAGGTTTTTAACCTACCAAAGACTTAGAAAATTTTTAAGCAGGATAGATAGAGTGACCTGTTATTAAAAATGAAAATAAAGATGGAATAAGAGCCTCCAGAAGATGGCACTTTCCTAATTAGATAACACTTTTGAAGGATCTCTCTTTGGACAAATAAGTAGTATGGTTTTTCTTTTTTTCTTTTTTTTTTGGTTCAACAGACTGCTGTCAAAAATGAAGATGGAATGAGATCCATCGATTGTTTTTTTTATTTTTTTGGTTCAACTGGTTATAAAAAATAACTAAATAGCAACCAAAAACGTTGCCTGCTTTTTCACCTAACATATTAAGGCTCGGAACCTTTTAAATAGGATAATATAGAGTGACATACTATTAAAGATGAATGAATACGGAATGAGATCTGCTGGAACACAGCCCATTCATAATTAAATAACACTTTTGGAGAATTTTCTTTGGACAAGTCTGCTTAGTTTTTTTTTTTTTTTTTTCCATCCAACGAGCTTTCAAATGAAGATGGAAAAATGAAAATGAAGGCAGAATGAGCTATGCCGGTTCTTCTAAATTGCAGTATTGATCTATTCCTATAAGGGAAAGAAGAACGACTATGAATAATATCAATCAAAGTTTTATTATCCGATCTACACTTGGAATTTTTGAAGTTGAAGCTCTTCACATTTTTGTAGTCCAAGTAGCATTGCTTCTACTTCAGCATCAAAACTTGTTATTTAACCTAGATGCTTGCTTCTAGCTTCCATAAGATTGCCTTCAAGGTCTTTGATAATATAACCTGAACCAGCCACACCCGGAGAACCATGTGATGATCCATCTACATTAAGCGCTTAACTCCATTTGGGGGAAGCTCCAATGAACCATTTTAATTGTTTTTTTCTTCGGAGGCACAACTTTAACTATGAATAGATCTTGGAGTTTTCTTTGCCCTGATGCTGTTAACTTTGAACTCATGCACTCGAAGAAGGTTAGAGATATGTTCATAAATCAAATGCAAGATATATCCTCATGATTAAAAGGTTCTAACTCTTTATTAAGTTAAAAACTTACAATGATTTTGGCTACTATTTTAGTTATTTTTGACAATCCGTTGAACAAAAAATGAAAAGATAGACCTCATACTGTCTATTTCATCTTTCCATCTTCACTTTTGACATCTCATTTAAACCAAAAAAAATAATAATAACTACCAAACACTATTTACTTGTTGAAAGAGAAATTTTTCGAAAGAGTTATCTAATTACGATAGGGCCATTTTCTGGAGAATCGCATTCCATCTTCATTTTCATCTTCATTTTCATCTTTAAAAGCATATCACCCTACATCTTCAATGCATATATACCGTTAAGTAAATGCAGTTGCTGTCTCCTTGCTAAGATAGTATCATCAGGAACGTCTTCTGAATATACACATCATTCTCAACTTCTTGCATATGCTCATGGTTTGCTAATCCTTGATCGACACTCTATACCCTATCTGCGTGTTAAATGACACATATAGATAATAGGGAATTGTAAGATATAGTTTTACTTCTGTTTTTGTTTACTGTTACACAGAGCTATCAAGGGATTAGTAGTCTAATCTATGTGAGATAACTCTTAGTTTATTTAATTGCATAAAATAGTAGTACTGTGAGATTATAACTGGAGCTGCTAATTCAGTCGGTTCGGGTGAATCACGTTTCGATTTCATTGGATTTTTTTCTTACAGAAGATCCGACCGAAACAGACCCGAAAAATTACTTGCACCGATCCAAACCGACCAAATTTTTTTTCTTAGAGAAGACCCGACTAAAACCGAACCGAAAAATTAACTGCACCGAATTGACCGAATAAACAATCGGGTTTTCTGTTCGGTGCCCGATTTATCCGAAATCAACAGAGCCAATTTCTTCCCAGGAAAAATTGAAAAAAAAAAAAGCACAGTTGTTTGGCACTTTTTTTCTCCAAAAAACAAACAGAATAAATATTTCAAAAGTTTATCCCTACAAAATTCTTTGAAAAAAAATCAAAAAAATAAATTGGTGCAGAGAAACTTTTTATTTTGCTTGAATGTGGCCCCGCCGTTGCTGAGTTGCTGTAGTAGCTCGAAGTAGGTGCCGGATCTGTCAGATCTGCGATTGTGATTGTGTAGAAATTGAAGATTTGAAGATTTGAGAAATGGATATTTGGGGTTTTTCATATTTGAAGAGGAGAGATAGGAAAATGAGTACCCCGTTTTCAAATGAGTTTTCTCTCGAATGGCCCCCATTTTGCTCTTCTGGTTGAAGGGGCTGGGAAAGGTCAAAGGTTTGTGATATCCTAATAGAGATAACATTGAGGCTGCCCATGGGAGGTTGTAGGTGGTGGTGGTGGAAAGTGGAGGGGTGGAGGTGGGCGGCGGAAACGAAGAAGGAGGATGGCTGGAGGTTGTTGGTAGTGGTGGCGGAAAGTGGAGGGTGGAGGTGGGCGGCGGAAACAAAGAAGGAGGAGGCTGGAGGTTTTTGGTGATGGTGGCGGAAAGTGGAGGGGTGGAGGTGGGACTGGGCGGCGGAAACGAAGGAGGAGAAGAGCAAAATGAAAATAGGGCTTGCTACTTTGGGAGGAAAAAAAAATGAGAAAGACTAAACCCTATAATGAGTTAATAGATATGTAATAAAAAAATAATTAAAAATTAAATTAATAGGGTTATTTGGACAGCCCCGAATAATATTTTTTAAAACCGAAATCGAACCGTATAAACTAATCGGTTAATCGGGTAGAGCCGAAATACCACCCGATTAACCGATTAGCCGACCCGTTTCGTCTGAATTCATATCGGGTCAGGCGGTTCGTCGAGTCGATCCGATTAACTAGCAGCCCTAATTATAGCAAATCTATGTATGGTATCTACTTAGTTATAATTTGTCATGGAGTTTTTGTAGAAAACTTTAGTCACAATATTTTCTTTAATTTCACTAGAAATTGATCAACTTCAAATGCCTCTCCAAGCTAAACATAATTTATTTATTAGAGACTGTCATAGTTCAAAAACTTCGGATCAGAGTTTTCACCAGATGTGCCTTCAGCAAATAGTATGTCATTTCTCCTGGATGGATGTTGTCCCAGAAGATGAATTTGGATGAATCGAAGCACACCAGGGAGAGCTGGTTGCATAGAGGTTTGGCTTTCACCACCCTGGTGCCACAGCAACCTCTGGTGGTTTCAGAGAAACCTGAACAATAAAAATAGGGCAAGTAATAAGATTAAAAAAAGTGTAAAAAAAAAGTTGAAGAATAAATGAACAAAGTTTTAAGAAGTAAGCTTACCATACTGTTTAGGATGCATCGTCATATCAAACAATGGAGTGTAGACATCCGCTGGGATGATAGTGCTTCCTAGGAGACTCTATTGTATGCTGGCAAAAGTTTCAGGAGCTCTGCGTTGTAAGCCTGTGAATGGATTTTTACTGGTGGACACAGTTTTCATGGTCAGCATTCCCCTAAAACTAACGAAGCAATGGCTTTAGGCCCCTATTTTGGGAAGGCCTCAAATTTTCAAAAATTAATATTTTTATATTATCTTAAAAAATTAAAACAAATAAGATGGACTACAGTTCAAAAAAGAAAAGCTACATATTTTTTAATTCCAATTTAAACTCCACAAATTCCGAGTTCTCTTTTTTTTTTTTTCCAAATCTTCTTAATATTTTTAGTTAACAAACCAATTTTCCTATTTAAAAAATAAAAAAATAAATTATTGCTCAACGTTTTCAAATCTCAATCACTCGCAATCTATCTAACCACCAAAAGAACTGCTCAATATTTACATATCTATCCAAATAAATGAGGTTTATAAATTTCATATTGTTCAATAAATTATTCCAAAAATACCAAAAGATTGCTTGCTACTCAAAACTATAACTTTCAGATGTTATTATATGGCACCACAAATTTAAACAGTATTTATATCATTTTTGTATTAGGTTTTGTGAAAAGATTATTGCTCAACATTTTGCACGTGAGATATACGTGGATTGATCGAACGATATTATGTGTCCATATAAAAAATATATTTTTGTAAATTCACAAGTAAATCACGTGATACGGAAGACTCGAGTCACGTGAGATGTACGTGAATTGATCGAACGGTATTATGTGTCCATATAAAAATTATATTTTTGTAAATTCACAAGTAAATCACGTGATGTGGAAGACTCGAGTCAAATTTTTATGATGGACGCATAATACCCTTCGGCCAACTCATGTGAATTTTACGTGAAAAAAAAAATTAACTGTTAGTTTTTTCACGAAACTCTAAGGGCATGTTTGGTTGCTTGTGAGATTTTAATTCTGAGGAAATTAATATTTCAGTTTACTTTATGATTCCTGAGAATATGATTCAGGAAAATTTAAACACTTTCTTACGTTTGTTTACATGTTTGGAAAATATGCTTGAAAGTGAGAATATTTTTATTTTTTTATCGCTTATAAACCTCCAACATGCGGCTAAACCAAATATTTTTTATTACTAATATAAAAAGATCATTGTTTGTTTGTTAGCTATTAGACCTATCATTTTGATTCACCTTGCAATCAAATTATATTAATTATTTTTAAATTTTTTTTAAGTCAAAGTAAGTTCTTTTATATTAAATCATTTGATTAAAAATAAATTATTTTTTAATTTTTTCAAATCAAGAATTTTGATTTTTTAATGTTATGGTAATTTTAATATTAAAAATAAAACATATAAATTTTAAATCAAAAATTATTTTATAGATAATTTTATATTGGATAATATAAAATTAATTTTTAACGATTAATTTATCTGATCAAATAAGTGACAATTTGACAACAAACATGAGTTAATTAAAAAATAAATGTACAATATGGCATGAAGACTACACATAAAAGATGTACAAAAGTTTAAAATCCAAAGGAAAGTAAAACGAATAACAGTTTTTAGATGGGCAATCATAATCCTGAAATCTTACATTTATTTTCCTTGACTTTCTTTGACTTTGGAAATTATTTTACTTTCCTAAAACTAAGCAAACATTGGAATTTAATAATTAGAGAAATGATTACTTTCCTAAACAAAACAAACATGAAAATTTGAAAACAAGGAAAAAGATCACATTTCCACTTAGATTCCAAGTCAACCAAACAGGCCCTAAAGGAAAAGTGAATCAAAACACTATTTAAGTTAGCTTATCATATAAAAATTTTAGTTCTGAATGAATATATCAAGCAATTTTTTTTTTTGTACTTTTGCAGTTATTAATTGTTTTTTTTTTTAGTTTTTCTATATTCAAAAGACCCCAATTTCGATGTTCGCTTTAGGCCCCGAAAACACTAAGCCGCCATGCTAATAGTTTAACAAAAATACTCTCTCTTTCCAGGACTTTTCAAAACATGTCAGTAGTCGATGAACTCTGCCTCACTAAATACTTTTGATAAATATTTTTCTCCTATTTTATTATTAGTTGCTGATATTTATTAGTAGCAATAGATTTGAGGTGGATTTTTTTTTCTTATGAATATTTGCAGGGTGTCCACCGTCGGCAATAGTGACTAATCCCCCTTGTTGAATTGTAGGCACTTCAATGGTGGGACAGCTAGCCAAAATTTGAGGTGGCTTTGAAGTACCAAATCTAAAATCCTAATTAAAACGACCTAAATAATTAGTGAATTGGCCCAATAATTTTTTGGACTTAAGGCCCGCTTGGACTTGAGGTCCGCATGGAGCGATTCACTGGAGAATTGCACTAGGTTATGTAGCAAATGAAGGACGAAATGTTAGGTACACTCAACGAGGTAGTACAACGTTGAAACAAGACCAATGACGAAGACCTTACTTGTGTTGCCACCCTCTAAAACAACGTTAATCGACTCAAGGTGAGTTGGAGGCTTCTCGAACAGAAATGATGCATCTGAAAGAATAGTTAAATGCTATGGCCGTGCAAAGGATGATCGGGGCCTGGGGCGGTCCCATGACTTGAAGAACGAAAGCCTGACGAGTACAAGGGTGGCAGACTCAAGTGATTTAACAGAAAGTGTAGTAAGACTGTGTGTGGATAACTGTATTAGTTAATTCTACAACATATTTATATCACTTATTTATAAGCATAGAATATATAATATATAACGTAACAGTGTAACGCGTTAAAGATGTAGTCTCACGTATTCTACACCAGAATCCATGTTATCTAGAAAGAAGAGGAATTCTAAAACGTGAGAGGCTTTATAAATGTTTAGATTAAAAAAAAAAAAAACTAAATTTATATAATGCTACAGCTACAAATGGTATCAGTTACATTCATTCATTACATTTTTTCCCCAGAAACGGGGAAAGAAACTACTTGAATTAAACACTAAGAAAATGCAGTGTGACTACTGGGAACAGTTCGAAGGGTACTTCTATCAGGAAAAGCAACTCCTGGAGGTAATTGTTGAACCACCAGCAGTGAAAATCTAAAATCTGTAGTAGCTAACATGTCTCCAATATCTCCAAGTTCAGGGCATTCACTCCAATCTGTTAGTCCTTGTATAATCGGCGATTCCGGGTCGTGTTGTCTTCCAACTATGCACATATTACAACCATCCTCCAAAGAGCGAAGTACCCTTGTTGTGCAAACGGCGTCTCTCGCGATTTCTTCCTTGAAGAACACTCTCTCATTGGCAATGGTATTAGCCCTGAATTGTCTGATCATGTCATAGTCTATATCATCCTCGATTTCACTTGCGACTTTGCCATAGCCGATCCATGTTAGCCAAACCAATGTTAGGTTTATGTTTGGATGTCCAACCATCCGGCTCGCGTATGCCAGTGCCTCGCGATCATCTGGACCGCCGATGTAAAGCACAGTGATGTAGAACCTTGCGTTGGCGATGCTTAGGTTTCCAGCTACATGTCCGCGGTCAACTAGGATGCCAACTGAGCAAGGAGCTTTCTGAATGACTTTCTGATTAACTGTCCTAATCGCGGGCAAGTTTGTTCCGATGGTTCCATCTATTTCCCAGATTTTGTGGAAAGGAAGGATCACAATGTTTGCTCTCACATCCACGGCAATTGTGCATATATCTACATGCATGCTGGCGTATGGCGCGATGGAAGTAAAATGCTGCATTGTTGTGATACCTGGAATGTTCTGGCAGAAATAGTTGAAGGCTTTTGCTATGTGTTCAGATCTACTCCGCATTGAAGTGAGTCTTCCCCTGTATACATTTCTCTCAAGCACAGCTGCTGCTCTTCCACTTAGCTCCATTAGGTTTAATACGAATACCGACATTGGCGAGGTTCGAGTTGGGTTTGAGGCTTGCAGAAGGTTGATAATTGTTGGGACATTGTCTTCATTGTGGACACAAACCATAACTCGGAGGTCACTTTTGGGATCGGAGAATAAAATGCTATTTGCCGGCTCTGATGAGTATCTTTTTGATGGATCATAAAAGTACCATACTACAGGCCTTGCAATTCCTGTCACAATCAGCATTGTGATCAACAGAAGCGCATATGTTTCCTCGTCTATCAACTGTTGCACATGAATACCAAAAAAAAAAAGTAAGTTAATAAAACAGGATCTTTTCATAACATAACAGAAATGAAAACATTGGAAGTCATAATAACAAAATCAAAAAATGTATGTGTATACCTTGTCTTCCTTCAACATTATATATATAGTAATCTCGATGATCCCTTTGCAGCACATGATGGAAGCAAGACAGATAGCATCAACTAAAGGTGTCTGGAAATAAAGTGACGAAAGCAGAACGCCGGCGAATTTGCCTAAGTAGCCCAACAGGATGACCACTTCAATCAGGAAGGTTTGCTCATTTTTGTTTATTGAGAATAGGTCCATAGATAAGCCAGTGACAGCGAATTTGGCCGGAAGTAACAGGCCGGTACAGAATGTGTCAATCTTTTGTATGATGTAAGATCCTACAGGTGGTCCATCAGGGATCGCTATGCCAAAAATGAATGCTCCGATTCCAGCAGGCACGCCTATGAGTTCAGTGAAAAAACCACACGTCAACGCTGCCAGAATAATCGACAAGAACTGGAATTCCTTCAAAGGTGTTCCTTCTGGTATAGATCTAGCCAAATATACCATCCACGGCCGGGCCACATAACTAAAAAGAATCGTTAGGCACGCGCCCCAAACGAGGTACCACCACACGGCGTTCCATTGTCTGTAGCGTATGATGGAGCTCATTATAGTCTGTATGGCATACACAATGTAATTGCAGATCTCATTAACTGAACAAGCTAACGTGGCTATCCGCCCGATGTCTGAGTTGAGAATGTTGAGGTCAGAAAGTAAGCCGGTAATCACTGGGAACGAAGAGAGTGAGTTTATGGTAACTATACGAAGGATGGACTCTTGTATTTCTCCATCAAACTCCATCAAACGAGGTAGGATAAAGGCTGAAAATATCCCAACTGTGAGTGGCAACACAAAACCTGTTAGCCCTATTGCGACGGCATCTTTTCGGGTTTTCTTCACCAGGGATGGATCGATGTTTATTCCCAGTGTGAATAGATGGAAAAGAAAGCCAAAATCAGCAGCGGTTTCAATTGTTAGTCTACCTCCTGGAGGAAAAAGGACCTCAGTAAAATGTCCAATCCGTCCCATAAACGATTTTCCAATTATGATTCCTGTCTATTGGCAAATAGATGAAAACAAAAGAACGATCACAAACAAAATAGAATACGAATTTCCCACATACGCAAAACAAAAAACAGGACAAATTTTTTTCTCTTTTTTTTAGATTCTAAACAGAACAAAAAGTTTGATCCAAACTCATTTGCTAAAATTCCCTAAACAGAAATCTAGACAGACATATAATCTGGGGAAAAAAAATTAAATAAATAAATAAATTGTGGATTCCCTGTCTCCCCATAATCTGATGAAGAAATGAAATGACCAAAAACGGAGAAAAAGAGCTTACAATAAGTTGGGCACTGAGCATACTTTGTTTAAGAGGTTCCAGGAGTAAATAAATTGTTCTTGAAATGGAGACCACAATAGAAAGCTGTGCCAAGAGAACTGGAAGGGTGAAAGAAAATGGATCTCCACCATTCCATATATAACCTCCTGAACTCATCATATCTGTGTATTGGCACACCAGAATTTCTTGTCGGAATCTTCCCGGGACGGTCCCGGATACGGATGACACTTTTCTTGGCGCCATTTTTTTCTTCTTCCTCTTCCTCTTTTTTGCCTTCAAATATTATTAATTAATATAATCAAAAATATGTACAGAATGTACATATCCTGTAAGAACATCATAGAAATTATGCAAGGAGAAAAACCAGGATGAACAAACACAGAAATTTTTAGTTGGAAGAAAACTAGAAGAGCATTGAAGAGGGAAGGAAAATGAAAATGAGGGAGATGGATAAGCGCGAGAAATGGAAGTTAGTTAATACTGTTATAAGTACTTAGTTTTCATTGATTTGCCTTTCTACGTTTCATTTTGGTTTATTTTATTAAAAGAAAAATAATTTACTCTTTTTATTTTACATACCTAGTCATGTGCTATATTTCATTATTTAGTTAGATGAAATTTATGCACTTACAAAACAATTTTTTTTCCCCTCTTATTTGATTTGAATAGTAACAATAATATATTTGTTATAAAATGTTAATGTAGAATTGTTGATTGATTTTTGTTTGTGGCATGATTTCTCCGAATAGTGCTCCTTCCACTACATATCCTCCATTTGCTCTGTAGCACACCTTATATCCTGCAACTGTTTCATTGAGAAATAAACATTTTTTTTTCCCAATTTTAGGGGATGGCTGTCGTAGTAATTTTGTAGGAGGTAAGAGAGGATGAAAGAGATAAGAAATTAGGATTTTTTTTTGCCCCATAATTTATTAAATTTGAATTGAATAACTTGTGGATGAATAGCTTTGGCTCACGAATCACACTCCAATAATACCATTTTATGATGGACAGATGATTTTTATTTAGACCAAAAGGAGGAATAACACTAGTTCCTGACAAAATGTAGAAGACCAATCAATCAAAGAGTAAATCCTATACTTTTCTATCTAGGTTTTAGAAACTTCTTTTCTTTGTACATCAGTCCTAATAATGTTCATGTTTCATGCATCATAACTGAAGCAGGATTCACTGTGGGGTGTTTTAGGGGGAAAAAAAAAAAAAAAAAAAAAAAAGGAGCCCGAAATTTGTGTTAAAAAAAAATGGTAAGTAAAAATGAATTTAGTATCCAGCCTATAACAAGACTTTCCTCAAGTGAGTTGATTCCTCAGGATCCCTGAGTCCCCACAGTTTGGTCTGTTGCTGAACCACCAGTATGGTGGCCTCACCTCCACAATCTGAGGCAGTAAGTATTTCTCCTATGGCCCCTAAATCCCCACTCTGATGCCATTTCCTCAGCTGAGTCATGATCGGCGAGCCCCCGTGTCGTTTTCCAACCATCACCAGATCATATGCACTACATACTGATCTAGTCATAGAAACCACATCTTTCCCTTGTGTCACAACATTCTCCTGATACGAAATCGGCCTCTTGAACTGTATGCTATGCTTCGTCTCTGTTAGGAGTTCTGCGTCCAGTGTTTTGCTTCTCTCACTGCCACCTACAATGCTGTTTGACCTGGAGTCTGTGAAGCATAGAAGATTCAGCTGAACAAATGAATTCTCTGCCATTCGACGCGCATATGCTAGCGCTTCTCTATCATCCGCGCCTCCAAAAAATAGGACGGCCACTTGATATAACGAAGGCTGTGATATTACATAGCGCGATTTCTTTAGGCTTCCGCGATCGATGACTATTCCCACGGAGCAGGGAGCTTTCTCTAGCACATTCCTGTTCAAATGCCTGTATGCATAAGATGTTTCTACCCTTTGCCCAAGGATCCATTGCTCATGGAAAGGGATTAGTATGAGAATGGTCCTCTTCTCTAATGCAAGAGAGCAGACATCGTCATGCATAGTTGCATAAGGCGAGATAGCTTTGTAGCCATGAGTCATTATAAAGCCGAGGTGTTGCTCCTCAAGCTTCTTGAATGCATTGAGAATCCGTTCGGTTTGTGTAGGATTCGAGGAAGAATTGTTGTGATCGCTTTGAACTACTAACAACGAAGAAGCACGGCCCATGAGTTTAGTAAGATGGAGAATAACCAGGTTGATAGGACTGTCCTTGGATGGATTGGAGACCTGGAGGATTCTGATGATTGCCGGAACATTTTCTTGACTATGAATGCAAGCAAGGATCCGGAGTTCTTCGTTGTATCTGCTATGTTGTAAAGTTCTCCTCTTGTAAGCGATGTATCTTCTCGATGGGTCGTAAAGGACTTTCACAAGAGGTGAGACAAAGCCTGTTATGGCTACTACAGAGATTATGCATATGGTATAGCCTTCTTGAGTAATCACCTGGTTCAAAGGCAGGCTTTAAATTAACATTTAATCACCGGAGAGTGATGGCCTAATTCTACCAATCTGATTCATAGTGTGTAGAACAAAAGAAGTTTTACGGCATACCTCTGATCTTTGGAAATCGTTTAAGAAAGCTAGTTCAACAATCCCTTTGGAGTTCATAATGAGAGCAAGAGAAAAGGCATCTCTGAATGGCATTCTGCAGAACAGAAGGGGTAACATAGTCCCCATGGTCTTGCCAAGAAAAACAACAAAAAACACCAACTGCAAGAAGCCTACATTTTTGTACTTCTGGATTGAAAAGACATCCATTTGCAAACCACAGGAAATGAAAAAGAGTGGCATGAGCAGTACAGATACGAAGCAATCCAGTCTTTCGACCAAAGCAGCTCCCAGTGGTGGACCATCAGGTATAACCAAGCCGAAAACAAGAGATGCAACAAGAGCGTTAACACCGATTGCTCCCCCGGTAAACCCAAAGGCCATTAGCACAAGAAGAACTGAAATGATATAAACCTCTTTCACAGGTTTCCCTTCTGGGGTCTTTCGGATAGCCCAACTAGCCGCTGGACGAACTCCATACAGTATCAGAACAGTAAACAGGATACCTGATAGCAAGGATCCTACAGTTACATTCACTGATTTGGTCTGGGCTATCTTTACAGCAAACTTAATAGACAATACGGCCCAGAGGCAGACATCAGAGATAATCGAAGAAGAAGATGCTAACCGTCCAATCTCCGAGTTAAGGATCTTCAGCTCTTCCAGAAAGCAAGTAACAACTGGAAAAGCTGTCATGGATTGCATCTCTACAACATAATGCAGTGCCTTGGTTATTCCGGCATCCAAACCCGAAGATCGCTCGATGAAAAAGGTAACTAAATTGGCTAGTCCATAAGGTATGAAGAAGGCCAAGACTCCTACAGCTAAAGCTTTCTTCCCGGATCTTAAAACTATAGTTGGATCCACTTTCACTCCAATCATAAAAATGAAAAGCATCAAGCCGAAAATCGACAATGTGTCGATAACCACACGGCCTTTAGTTGGGAATACTGTCTGCAAGAATGTCAAATTCTGCCCCAGAATTGAAGGACCTAATATCACACCACCCTGGACAAAATAAGTACAAAAAATGCAAGCATGAATTTCACCCCAACCAAACTAACTAGGGATTTCAAATTCCCATGACTTGATAACCCTAAAGAAAGATCACATTTTTACTTCACATTTCTCAAATTCCATCAAGCACAAACAGAGCAAAATACCAAACCAAATAACAAAACAATATTTTAGGGATAGAATGAATGCTTACGAGTATCTGAGACACAATAGAAGGCTGCCCCAAAGGTTTGAGAAGAAAGTGAACACCACGGGTGATGATTGAAATGAGGGAAAGCTGCAACAATAACAACGGAACCGAATAACTAAAAGGGTCATCCCTTAACAATACGCCCCTGGAATTGATCTGATTCACAAAATGACAGAGGTAGGAGGTCTTAAAATCCCCAAAATTTACGGCTGACCCCGCCTCAATCATCTTGGTATCTCTGTGCATCGATGTTCTTCTTCTTCTTCTTCTAATCATACATTCAAAAGAGAGGAGGTAAAAGAAAGATGGGATGGATTCAAAATCAAAACTTGGTTAGAAAAATGCAAACTTTTTCTCCAAGACCCTGTTTGTGAATATTGAGTGGTGTGATTGGTAATTGAATGAAACGTGAGATGGAATGATGCATTGGTGGATTTAGTTGACAGGGATAAGATGGATTTGATGGAGGAGCAATATGATTGGAATTGCATGAACATGAGAAAAAATGGCGCATTCATTATATATGTTTAAGAAATCTTAAAGACCAAATTGGTAAAGTGAATACTGTTCATGCCATCGCTGGCTTACAATTTTACTAAAAAGGAACAAATCTATTCTGATTTCTGAGCCTTTATCGGTCCATCCTCGGTCCATGCTCATGCGGATTGTCCATCATATCAAAGTTTATTTTTCGAATTAATCACCCCACCATTCCCTCCCCCCACCCCCCAAAAAACTACTAATCTCCCTAATGGCTAAATCTTAACATAATTCGTGACTGTCTCAAAAAAAAAAAAGCAAAATCTAACAATGATGTGATTTCTTACTGTCATTTCTCATGCATTTCAAGGGAAGAAAAAGCAGGAATGACATTCAAATCTCTCGAAGAAACTTTAGAAACATAGTTTTGTTAATGGACCCATCAATAAGGTTTGATATAGAGAGAGAGAGGAAAAAAAAACATCATCCATGTTCTTCTCCCCAACTGAATGAACTAAGATACTACACTTCAGAGTTTACTCTGCAAGTTGAGCTCCTTCTTGAACTGATCCCTTAAAACTCTTCTCAGCAGCTTGTTCCACGCTGTTCGAGGAAACTCCGGAACAATCTTCAGTCTTCACAAAGCTTACCTACAAAAAAATGAGTTGATATATAGTATGATCAACCTGTATAACATAACCATGAAAAAAAACAACAACAGAGGAGAAGTTTGTTAAAAAACCTTAAAGAGAGGGTTGAGGTTGGTCTGAATTGCTCTTGACAATTTCATCCTCAGCTCCTCTGGTGTGGAGTTGATTCCTTCCTTTAGCACTATAAATATAGCTAAGCGCTCGGGGCCGCCATCTGGTGGTGGAGAGCTAACCGCAGCCGTTTCCAAGATACCATCATCAACCCGATTACATACACGTTCAATTTCAAATGAACTTGCCTGTGAAAGAAATAACACACGTGAAGAAAGTATAACCTGATTCATCGACTTGGTTGTGTAATACATAGATGAGACCTAAATGCTGGTCAGAACAAGAGAGAGTTCCCAAATGAAAAGTATGTCAAACAATGTAAGATAGAGTGAGAGATTGAGTGATGTACCTTTATGCTGCCTAAATTCATGGTATCATCAGCCCTGCCTTGAATGATGAAAAAACCACCAACAGTTCTTTTAAGGATGTCGCCATGTCTCCCTAAGTTGCTGAAAGAAAAATAATCAAGTTAGAGAGCATGATTTGGGGAAAATAAGAAGTAGAACAGATATTTGAAGACAGCAACTGGGATTACCATTCCTTTGTGTATTGGCATGCCCTTAAAATACACATCCTCATGATCCGCGTTTAACAAGTGATTAGTTGCTCCCATAAAGAGAGGAAAGAGCCCCACTTCGCCCTCACAAGGTTGATCATCTGGCTGTCACAGATGAAAAAAGTCTGAAGTTTTAAATTGTTTTGACCAAGGAATCTCTTAGTTTCCTAGGAAATGACAGCCGGAGGTTCAGGCATGAGTTCTTACATAAGGAATTCCATTTTCATCTAGGATGACAAAGCCAGTGGACATTTGAGGCGGAGCTACATGCTGCAAAGGCTTGTGGTTGTAAAAGGTTTCCTTGGATGTAAGCTGATGCGAGCTCTGTGCCTCCACAGAGCTCAACAATAGGCTTGTAGTATGCCTTTGAAGAAAGCCAAAGATCATCATCTACGTTGGAGGCTTCCCCCGAGGTTGCAAAAGTCCTAGCAAAGCTTATACATATAAGCAATTTACACATCATCATCATATAAGCAAAAAAGTGGATCATCATCAAGTATAGCTGAAAATTTTTTGTGACTTGCCTTATTTTTGTCCAGTTAGGGCCATCCATACATTTTGTACTCCTCCAGGTCTTAACTAAGCTTGGAACTGTGCCCAATACAGTCACTCCTGCATCCTGACAATGCGCATTACATTAGAGCAGAAGAAAGTGTTGTTCTAAGATGACGAACATGACAGTGGAAACGAGAAGTGTCATTACTTCATCTGATACAGGAAGTAACCTATGATCACCTGAACAAATTTCCCAAAGTTGCGGCCAAGAGGAGATACGTGGTAGAGAGCAAGGGTCGCACCAGATAGAAAGCATGAATAGAGCAAAACTTTCCCCATCACCCATCCTAAATTCGTTGGCCAGCAGAAAACATCTCCCACTTGGACATCGAGATGTGCCCATGTATCAGCAGCACATCGAATGGGAGCATGCTGTGTCCAAGGTATGGCTTTTGGATCACCTGTGAAAAGCTAAAAACCACAAATGAACAAAACATGTAGGGGGTCCATAAAGATTAGCATTAATAGCAATGACAAAGAAGTTAACCTGTAGTTCCTGATGAAAATAAAATATCAGTGATAGACTCTATCGGTTGATAAACCGGCTAGTAGGATTTGGAACTGCAAAAATTGGAGTGATTTCAAATTTCAATTCAAGAAATTGCTAAATATGAAGAGAGGAAATCCTTCCACGATATGTCCTGGTTTCGAAGCTTGACTGCTAAATCCTTCCCAATACAAGGAAGTACAATAGTTTTGTTAGGTGCGGCTTTCACAACTCGACTGCAAATAGCTATTTGATCATGATCTGGATAGACTGTGCATGGGAACCAGCAAAATGTATATGCTTGGACATTATCGAATTGCTCCCAATCATGCTACCTTTTTGAAAAAGGACTTTTTTCATGAACTTCTACAAAAACTTGTATACTCTTGAAGAAGTAAACATTTAGAGCAAGACATCTTATGTTGAATTCAGCATACAACTCGAATAAGTTCATAAACTGACTTCCTCATTCAGTTACATCCAGCAATAGTAGTATAAAAGCATGCATTTACGGAAAACATCTGGAAAACCAGGAATGAGTTAAGAGATTAAGCAAAATAGTCTACGTTTAATGATTCTGAAAGAAGGGTTTAAATGATTAAGTTCTATGCATAGCTCAGTAATCTGGCATCATTAGCATTGATCGATGCCTGATTACTTACTGAGCTTATGTATAGAACTTAATTGATAAAATTATCTGAAATGCGATTTATACCTGTATAGGGGAATCCTTTGACCTCCTCTTACTATGAAATCCTGTTTTTTTGACGAAGATCAAAGCAAAATCAGGCTATGGAAAAGGACACAGTCCCAAGACAGTTGAAAACTTAACCCAGGGAACCAACAATATTATTTTCTTATTCTACACAGAAATGAAGACTTAATTCGTAACTGATTACCTGAGTAAAGATAGCCTTTGCTTCAGATACGCGCAATCGGGTTGCTATCTCCTTTGCTGCAAAGCTGTCAGCAATTGAAACAACAACTAATCCTGCAAGTACAATGGCCAGATAAATGATGACTGCAGTGGCTTTCATTGGCATATCTATAGCAATTGCATCTCCTTTGGAGAAATTTGCGTCCAGTGCATTTGCAACTAACCTGCAAAGTTGATGCAACTCAGTAAGAAAAGAGTATTACTGCGATGAACAAATGCCAGTGATCAGAATTATAGCACCCGATATAGCTACACATCATGCAAGCTTCGTGTAGAATAGACTTAACTCGAAATAGTGAATCAGATGTGGCTTACATTACTTGTTCCCAAAGCTCCTTTAATGTCATCCGATTGACATCCAGATCATCACTCCCTTCATCTCTCCATATTATGGCTAAACTGTTGTCTTGTTTCTTGGGCCAACTAGTTGACAGCAAGCAACACTCGGCGATATTCAACACCGAACCAGGAAACCATGCTCCACCACGTTGTGATTTGTCAGAAGTTTCAAGAATGCATTTTGGAGATTTAAGAAATTGAATTGATAGCTGATCCAGAACAATTGACCAGTAAGCCTGCACATCCTCAAATAGGTCAATTCCACTCCAAAAAAAAAAAAAAAAGATTTAAATCCCAAAACTAGAACTCATGGAAGAAGCAGTGAACAAAATGTGGATGGTTATGGTATGTTATGGAACATCCAAATAAGCACATGCCTGTGGATGCTGAACTGAGAATTTGTGGAATTGTTTGAAACTGGCTATTGGATCCTTATATACTTCTCCAAGAAGCTTTCGGCCATGAGTTTCCATTAGGCGTCCCAAGTTGTGTGCTTTGACTGGTGTCTAACATGAAAAAATGCTACTAACATCAAACTGAATACGAAAATGAGTATCTGGATCAAGAAAACTAGATCACCCTGAGCATGGAAATCCTTGAGGTCTTGCGACAAAAGTACAGACAGAGGTAAGACACTACAGAAAATATCTTGTTCAAGTAAGGTCGTCAACAAGAAGTACATCTATATGTTACTTTTTATTTGATCCCCGAGAAAAATTACCAAACTAACATGTCTGCACTTTCCAGGCATTTTACTTTTGCTTACTGTTTAGAGTGAAATATTTCAAGTGAGAATCCTGATGCAGAACTGTCTGAAAATTAGAAAGTGTTCCAAAAGGTTCCTAATCTTTAAGTTTGACAAATTCACAAAAAGCAATTGAGAAACACCAGAATCATAACCGACTGACTTAAAAAAAACAACACTACTATTGGCTCTGGCAGAACACCCCTTAATGCCATAAACAAAAACTTACAAAGATTGACTCTAGAAACTGATCCTTGTAATCAGCATCACTTACAAAGATTCGACCCAAAAAAATAAAAATAAAAAAAAACAAAAAAAATTCCAACTTCACAAACAACCCTTTATAACCACTTTCTGAATAACACAAATTAAATAAGGAAATAAAACAATAAAAAGAGGGATTTGACAGAATTGGATCGTGAAAGAAAAAAAAATAAATTTACAGAGAAGGAAACCAGTAAATGGGAGGCCCAAAAGAGGATTGGTCGTAGTCATGATACACAGAGTAGTATATAAGCTGATGAAGTGAATGTGGGTGCCATGGTTTCAACGCCTTCTTCTGCGCTGTCAAATCCCTCCACAATGCTTTTGAATCCAAAGTGCTGCTTCTCATAGCTTTAAAGCTTGAATCTTTGATCTCAATTAGGAACCCATTTGCCTCCTCAACTGATAGACCTGCTCTTACCAGGTCTTCTACTCCCACTTCACTAATGCTCTTCCCCATTCGATGCCTTTCAGACTCCTATACTTATTGGTTCTTTCTACATTTTTAACTTGCACAAGGTAATACACAAAAGGGAAAATCTTATTTTCAATCCTTGGACCCCTGATTCATCATTTATATATCGATCTCCAGGACTCTCGAAGCACGTGATGCAGTACTATTTTCATCTGAATTGTGAATTGGCATCTTTTCTTCATTTATTATAGTATCTTACAATTGGCAAATTGTTTTGGTTGAGCATGCAGAAGCCCTCTTGCTTACGGTTAGCACCATGGAGTTGACTTGTGTGATGATATGCGCTTAGTGTGAAGTTTTTGGACTTTTGGCTTGGGTAACACTGACCAAAAAAAAAAAAAAACAGAGGGGTTATAAGAACAGTCAGTTTGCCATAAATCCTCACTCAAATGCTTGCCTGTAATACTACAACACAGCCAAGCACCATATGGTTTCTGATTTGAATAATAAAAATTCAGTTTGTATTTTTTATATTTAACATGGAGTACTTTTTTACCGAAAATGAAAATACCGAATCGTTGCCGGACGGAGAGTGTATTTGACATTAGTGTTATTTGATGTTCTTAGAAGATTTATGTTTGTGTGTTCGATTCTTTGAAAAATGAATGTTTTCAATGTCGGGTTTGTAATGCGTTTTCCATCATTTTAAATGTAGTATTAGTAATGGGTCGTTTATTTTAGTAGATATCCAAGTGTTTTATATTTAATAATTATTTACACCTTCATTTGTTCCATACAATTGAAAACCTTTATAGGTATAATAAATTAAATAATTTGAAATCTTTATCCAGTGATTAATTTAGTTAACCCATATATATTCGAACAAAATGCATCAAATATCAATTATAAAAACTATTTATCAAATGAATGTGCCAAGAATATTCTTTTAGAAAGAATTGTATTAGGTTAGAGTTCTTGACATAGTTGAAATTTATAGTAAGAAGACTTCATTGTAACAACTGAGTATATATAGAGTTTAAAAGGTCTGAGAGGGTTGGAAATGCCCTTGCAAACAGGGAGTGGGGTGTCTTTCTGGATGGATATTGTTGTAAAGTATTACTCCCGTCGCGAAATTATTGTCGAGTTTAGAATTTTATTTTAGTATAAATTGAACTAAAAGTATAACTTTAAAATGGACAATAATTTTAGGATGTAGAGAGTAGTATTGAAATATGCATAACGCTCCTAATAAATGACCTAATTCTACCCATCTAATTCATAGTTTTGCGCGGGAAAAAATTACCCCTCGCGCGACGGAGATAGATGGATTGACGGTGATGACAATGATCGGACTGGGACAATTATTTCTTTCATTCTCTAGTTGCTTACCACTTCATCTGATAGAGCTGATTATTTCGTATTAGCTTAACAAGAGAGGGAGGATGCTCAGGTTCAGGCTCATGAAAGATTAACCTTTTAGATGAAGAATGTCAATGCTCAGCTGCAAGATATATTCGCAGATAAGTGTAGCTACTTTGTTATCTGTAACAGTAGGCAAGACCAGAACGTGGATAACTATTTCAGCCTTTATAAAAATTTCTGTTGGAAGGCATTCAACAAAAATACAAAACTATATATCATAATCCTAGGATTAACAAAATTGTGTACTGACTTTCATTTGCCTAATTAAGCACTACTTACAGTCAAGAAGATGGTAGCATGAGCATATGAACAGAGGCGTTTCGACAGACGCACAGGTATGCTACTGTGTATCTGTCACCACCATTGGTGCACTAGAACTCCATTTTTCCTGAGGGAATTAAACAAGTCCAAGCACTGATCATAAGTGTTCTGATATTTAGGGCTCCTAACCCCAGGGCAACACCTCTGCCATCTGTTGTAATGGCATTCAAGAAACATCTCGTCGATCAAACAGATTGCGCCTGTCTCAATCAGCCTCGGGATCAAATGGAACTCGGTTCCTTCTACATCCATTTTCACAAGCACATAATCCTTCTCTGTGACTGTCTCCTTCAACCAAGCTGCGAAATCAAACCCCTGGATCTTATCAGAATTGCCAACAAAATTACTCGACGACTGAACGCCCTGAATCCTACCCATCCCTCTCCCTCTCTCCTCGTTCTTCTTACTTGGTTCCCGGTTGATCTCAAAGAATAAGGTCTCATTCCTCACCCAAGCTGCATAAGGTAAGAACTTGACCCCTTTTCTGGACTTGTAATCATCATAAAAAGCCTTATCAGCCTCAATAGCATATACCTCAAATGTCTTGTTCTGTTTCGGGTATTGCTTCTTGAACCAGCTGCCAATGCTTGAACCATAACTTCTTGCTCCAACATCCACATACACATACCTGTTCTTGAACCTTATATCAACCATTGAAGACAGATACTTGACATTCTTTATGTTCCTTTTCAAGGCTAGCCAGGGTTTCAATGGTTCTTCCCCAATCAATGGCTCTGCATTACGTAGTATTTCATGTTTATACTCCACATCATTGCACATATTGTTCATCAATTTCCCATCTACAGCATCAGTGTTTCTCCTTTTATTAACAGCTAGTTCATTCTGTTTTTGCAACACAATTTCACGAACCCAAGGTAATGATGAATCCACCCCATTGATCTCACGCGATCGAACCAAGTCAAAAGAACTGAACAACCGAAGTAAGGAATGGAAACTGTACTCATCTTTGGACGTGGTGTGGACCACAAAGAATCCCCCTGGTTTTAGCGTTCTTGAAACCTCCGAAGCAAATTCCGCCGGTTTAACCGCCCTGTCCAAACCAGAATGCCCGGAAAACTCAAAATCAAAGTTATTAGTACTGAAAGGGTGACGGGAAGCCAGACCATACCGAACCAAAGGCGGAGATGCTTTCCTAGAAATTCCGATGGAATTGGTAACTCCAATATCAATCAACGCCCCGACGTCCTGACCCGTTGGGGTCTCGATGCAGATGCAATTGGAGTCCGGCCACAAGAAGCCCTCGGCAATTAAATCTTGAAACACGGAGGAGTAAAAGCTGCGGAGGCCGGCGGCGGAGGCGGAGGAGGTGGCGGTATCGCCGTCGGCGGCGGGGGCGTCGTGCTTTAGGGTTTCGCCGAAGAAGCAAAATTCGCTGGCGGAATCGCAAGCTTTGCCTTTGACGGTGATTACGTAAGCGGAGCGAGCCAGGAGGACGAGGACTCCGAAGGAAAGGAGGCGGATGAAGATATTGCTGAGGAGGTTGGGTTTCGGCAGAGCCGCTTCCATGGAAGACGCCCTCATCATTTGAATCGTCCCCAAAAAAAATCGCTTGATTTTTAACACAGAAAGGAAAAAGGGGGAGAAATTCTTCTAATAAACATGGGAAATTCTGTAACCAGATTTCGGCAATGATTATTAAAGAGAGGTTAATTTGATTGGCGCCAGAAATCAGAAATTTGAGAGGATAAAAAAAACAGGAACGAAATATATTCTGTATTAGAAAATTTTCAGGGGGCGGTTAAGAAGTGCATAGCCGTTAGGATGTGGGCCCCCAAGATCGCCTATCCATACGGGCCTGGTTCTGTTGGCCCAAGTATATATTTTCCCACGGCCCGTAGTTCTGGTGTTCTTTCTTTCTTTTTTTCTTTTTTTTGGATAAATTCTCTGCATTATTTCTTTATTCATAGCCAAGAAAATATTGCTTCCATTAGAAAATCAGTCTTATCTTGAAGTAATTGAACTTTCAACAAACAAGACTCTTAGAATGATGCCAATATTATTCTTGTGAATTTTTCACTCATTTGACCATTGCAATTCTCATATTAATGAAACAATTAATTAGATGATGGTAAGTTACATGTTTCATAAATTAAAATTAATTCCCATGTGTGAGTTACATGTTCAGATGTTCTCCACCGTTCAATTTGAGTACTCTCCATATTCAATTTTTCATTACTATACTCAATATTAGTGATAAGTTGCTACCTGATCATCTTCTGTCAAATTAATGTTGAGATACAACACAATGTTAGAAGTAACCCGAGAAAAGTTTTTCACTTTTCACTTTTCAAGGTTGCTTCGTTAAAAGTTAGAACAACTCCACGAGTTTTGTGTACAGTTTTCTTAAGCTTAGAATTTCTCAAGCTCATAATATTGCAAATTCTAGCATATAATCACTCGACAATGGCACCTTTCCGGATGATCTTCTGGATCCTGTTAGGAGTGCATTTCTGTATCTCACTGAATTGCATCGAATGTAGCGGCCAAAGGACGCCGAAATTCCCTGCTATTTTGGTGTTTGGTGACTCTGCTTTTGATACAGGCAACAACAATTACATAACAACTGTATTCAAAGCGAATTACTTTCCGTATGGCCTGAATTACCCGGGCCGTGTTTCCACTGGAAGGTATTCAGATGGAAAACTCATTCCTGACTTGTTAGCTTCCTCATTCGGCATCAAAGAAGCTGTTCCTCCTTTCCTGCAGCCCAACCTATCAGATCAGGAGCTCCTCACGGGCGTCTGTTTCGCATCAGCTGGATCAGGTTTGGATGATCAGACTACAGTGCTGTCCAACTCCATCCCAATGTCCAAGCAACCTGACTTGTTTCGGAAGTATTTGGACAGGCTTAATGAGATTGTTAAACCGGAGGAGGCTCAGAGAATAGTTCGGGAGGCTTTGGTGGTTATCCATGCCGGAACTGTTGATTTCATGTACAATTTCTATATCCTGCGGAGCTTTAGAATGGTTCAATTCAGCCTGAGTCAGTATCAAGATTTTCTGCTGAAAAATCTGCAGAGTTTCTTAAAGGCTAGTTCCTGATCTGTTCTCTGATTCTGTCACTGCTTAATAAAATTTTCAATCCTGTTCTTAACTCACAACAGGAAATATGCAGGAAATATATGATCTTGGATGCCGACATATAGTGGTCTGTGGACTTCCTCCCATGGGATGCATGCCACTGTTAAAAAGTGCCCAATTTCATCCGTTTTCAAGAACATGTTTGGAAAATGTAAATTCAGTTGCGCAATCTTACAATGGGAAGCTCAAAAATTTGCTGCAAGAAGCACATTCAGAGCTTCCAGGAAGCAAGATTCTTTATGCAGATACTTACAATCCCTTACTACACATGATCCAAAACCCAACAAGATACGGTAAAAGCATCAAATTTTAGGCTAACTTTTCCCATCCAATGGGACATGTGACCAGTTCTTACAACTTGATCTTTACGAATGGTGACAGGGTTCAAGGAAACTGCAAGAGGATGCTGTGGAACTGGAACTTTTGAAGGAAACCAATTGTGTAACATCTTTACTCCGATCTGTTCCAACCCATCACAGCATATATGGTGGGATAGTATGCATCCAACTGAAGCTGTCTACAGACATCTTAATCACCAATTTATACCCCCACTTCATATGTTGATCTCAGCATCAGAATGACAGGTCGCAATTCAAAGTTTAGGGAGCTTTCTAATTCTAGTCTAACGCTTCACTTGATTTTTTGTACTTGTACAATTTTCATTTTTGACCTTTATGTGTTTCTGTTTCTTGATTCATATTCTTGAAATTGTGCGATATTTTCCGTAAAAACTTTCTCTCAATTTTTTTAAGCAAGCAGTCTATCACAGATTCACTGACCAAATAAATGCTATCATCTTCAATTCATTGGTTCTTTTGTTTTGCTTTTTTTTTCCTTTTTTTTTTTTTTGGAGTATGCAGATGGTTACAGAATTTACATCTTTTATTGAATGACTAGTTAAGAATGATTAATGGCCGTCTTAAAATCAAACTATCCACCCATTCTTTTACTCAGGATGGAGGGATTACTATTTACCTTGGACTTCACAAATAGCCATATCATATGCACAGAAGATAACCATATCATGGGATCAAACATACCCTTCCTCCAGAAAGATGAGTGCCACCAACTAATTACATTAATTATCATTTGTTCGAATGTTGAGAAACATAATCTCTGATGCTGAATGTTAACAATGTAATGCTAGTAAAGTTATTATGTATGATGCAGACACAAAACACAAAACGGCGAGGGGCCGAAACTGCTAAACAACTGCAGCATGGATAATGTTTCCAGTTGATGAGTAAAATGTAATCAAGATATCAAATACAAGTACATTTGCACAAGCAAATCCATCTGAAGATATCAAAATTAATTAACTCAAAATCTACAATCCACATTTTCCAGAAAAACAGAGAAAATTCTCCAGTTACACCAGAAAACCTACTTAAAATCATCTAGAATACAGACCTAAATAGTTGTTATACAAAACTAATTGTTGGGGCGTTTGTTTCCCCTCACTGGTTTTCTGTACACAAACAAAAGCATCCAATCTACTCGGATACTCTTAAGCTTGAAGATATCCCTCATAACTTACAAGCCTATGTATTACCAGTACTGAACCAGTTCCACAACAGAGAAAAAAAAGGCAATAAGCGACTAAGATGCATACACAGACAACAAATTGTCATCAATAATGCTTTGCTTACATACATGTTACAACAGAACTACTTACTGGTATACTTGCTTACATGCATTTGCTGCTCTCATTTTCTGCCCGCACTAGATCCACCACTTCCACAAAACAGCTGATTTATTCGTGCCTCAAGGTCTTCAACACTATACTTGATGTATTTATCTGCATGCTTCCCGGACTCTGGACTAGACTGAAACCTTCCAATGAAGTTGCGATAAGCTGGTGATAAATTCCCAGCAACTGATATCCGCAATTCATCCCTCAACTGCTCGTCAAATACCACCCAATTAGATTGAGTTCTACAGGTTTCTTCAAAGTACGTATTGAACAACTTGAGCTTCTCTTTCATACTCTTTGGTGTTCCATTGGGAGACAATGCACTGTTATCAATTCTCAAAACCCCCAAAACTTTGCTCCACGAACTCCTCTGATAATTCACATGATACTGCCTGACTTTAGCAGTATGTTTCCGAATCCAATCATCCCCTAACAGTGATCCCAATTCATTATCCCTCACCTTCTGAACAATGTACCTCCCATTGTTCATCATGAACACAGAGGACAAAGCAGAATCCCTATAAACCTTAGACTTTGCCTCCAAATTAGTCTCCAACAACTCCATACTCCAAGCCATCTGAACCGCTAAGGGCGAAGATGATGACAACCCTCTCTCATCACCTTTCATATAATCCCCATTCCTGCTACCCGGAGGAGCAACAGTATCCTCAAAAACCTGTTCCAATGTTATCCTAGACCGACAAGCAGCACGGAGATAATTCATCACGTACCGCGTGATGGGGTGTAATCCTCCACCAGGTACTGCAGCCTTTGCAGGATCACGACGGATCAAATTCTCCAGCTCCATAAATATCCCTCTAATGGCTTCCCCAAGCCTTTTCCATATAGTTACAGCCTCATTTCTCAAAAGTACACAGTGTTGATCAGAAAATATCAACTCAAATTCAGGCATTAAATCCCTAATAGTTTCGTAAACATCAAGTACCTTAAACAATCTCTCCGGGGCACGGCTACCAATGGCAACCGCGTCAGCGAAATTCAGTAACTGTATAGTCGATCCTCTGACAACCTCCATAAACGAGAGGTCAGCAGCAGAGGAAAAGCCGAAAAACACCCGGTCACAAAGGCGACGTTCACTGGGGAAGAGTATCCTTAACGCTACATTGATACCTTTAACCCACTTATCAATCTCATCTTCAATCTCCGTCCACTGCATTTTATGAATTTCATCGATACTAAACTTCTGCAATTGCAACCGGGAGAAGCTCTCCTCGAGAAATTCCCTCCGGCACATGCTGTAAGCGTGGGAACACTCTTTCCCATACCCCGCCTCCACCATCCTCTTGGCGATCTCGTGTAAATCGTCGATTATCCCCGCCGGGAGCGCGTCAATGATAATATCATAGTCGGAGATCGGGTGAGCAACTGGGATTTCACTGCCTTCGTCGGGGAATTCATCGACGTCAGATTCCGACGAGTAACTAGGGTTCGCCGCTTCACCGCCGCGCAACCGGGTCAAGTCAAAAGACTCCGTACCCTGATCCATCAGGGCCTTGAACTCCTCCTCAAGCCTAAACATAGCTTTCTGCATAAACTCCTCGGCGCGATCGAGGCAGGAAGCAACCTGCTTATCGTGGGCAAAAGGGGTCCATAAGGAAATGGCAGCGGTCAATTCGTCGACAACATCCAGAAAGGAATTAGCATCCGCAGAGTCAGACCAGATAGGATGGTCAGCCGACACATAAACAGAGATCTGGCGGCCGAGTGACTTCACCGTCTGCTCAAACTTAGCCGAACCCACACCACCGCCGGGGGCGGCGCGTGGAATATCGTCGTCTCCTTCGCCGGGGAGACTATCAGTCAACTTCTCCCGTAACCTGCAGTCGAAGTTGGAGAAGATTTTGAGGATGTCGTCGTCGGTCATGTTATCCGTGTGCCCACCTAGCGTCTTAGCTATGTGGCGGGCCACAGCTATTAACTTGTCCTCGCCGTTTTCCGCCATGGAATTAACAAAAAGAAGATTGAAAAAAATTAATTCGGTGAGTGAGATGAACTTTTTTTTAAAAAAAAAGGAAGTGTGTGATTTCAGTTCGGGGAATCCATGAATAAATTGTACAGTTGGTTGGTTGGGGCTTGTGAGATTGATGAGTGATGAGAGAGAATTGAGTAGAGTTTTGAGTTGAGGAAATGAGGTTCTTTCTTTCTCGGGGGAATTGAGGATTTTGAGATAGATGAGAAATGGTGGGATTCGTCTGGATTTTAGTTTTAGCGGAAATTGAGGGAAGGGGGTGGGGGAGAAAGGAAAGTGGAGTGGGGTGGTCCACTGCTCTCTGGTAAAAGGTGTTTTAGCAAAACGCGTATCCCATTCAGGGTGGGGAAATAGTGAAACACCGATCAAAGACGAAACCAGAGAAAAGTGAAATCCAGGTCTCCTAGGTTTTTTACTGGTGTATAGTAAATTATTTTTACATATACAAGAAATTGGTATACTTAAACTGGACAATAATTACAGAATACAGCATAACAAAATTTTGATTTGTCGTATGTTTCACCTAGTATATATCTTTAAACGAAAAAAAAATCCTTAAAAATATATTTTCACATTTATTGTGTTCTTTTGATAATTGATTGTTAATAAATATTTTTAAGATTTTTTTATCAATTAAAAAATATATATTAAGTGAAATATATGACAAATCAAACTGGCTACGGAGGAATAAAAATCTAAGTGATCACTTTTGACATAAATATTTAGAACTAAGTGGTGGTTCAAGAGTGATTACAACTGAAATGTATTTCTACTATCTAGTGGAGAGACTCAAAATGAAATATTTGAGTTGCTAGTACATTATTTTAAGCCTTCAAAGAAAAATTTAGAAATGAGAGAGGGCATTGAGCTGGTTATTATTGTCCGATGAAACTATTTCGCACGTTGGGGGCTGAGAATCCCTGAGATGCTGATTTGGTACTGTCAGAAAGCATATAATTACTGTATTAGGAAATGACTTAGCACATTCCTTTTTAATTACACTCACACCTGCTACTCAACCTTCTTTTAAGTCTAATGATTAATTAATTAAACTAATGACGTTCATTGTTTATCCCAAGTCTTTGCCGCTAAATAGTTAAATCAATTTTGGCTGGTAGCAGTTTTCAACTACAGGTGGTGTCTGGCTAAAGTAAACAATAGGTTTGACTCGTCACATCTCTCAAATAAACTTAATTTAAATACATAATCCGATCGTCCCAAAATAATAAATTTTAATTTTTATAATAATGATATCATTCGTAGTAGAAGTAGTAAAACTAAATGCTAAAAGGTAAAACTGAATAATGACTTGAAAAATACATTTTCCGTTGTGAAATAGCAAAAAATATAGCCAGGATTTAGTCCAACCTGCAAGTTGCCCTTAGCTATGTCTGGGCAAATTTCTGTTTTTGAAATTTCTTAAATCGAAGAAGATAGAGAGAGACGGTTTGATTGTTTTGTTGGAGCGTTGGAAGGTCAAACACTCTTCCCATGTGGACAACCAAATAGAAGAAGTGCTATAAAAATTAGGAGAAGTGCTGGTTTTTAGAGGTTAATACTTATTATTAAACCCCGTCAATTTATTCATATTAGACACGCTGTACATTTTAGTGTAAATTCAATATTACAATCAAAAAGTTTCACTTTTACCCTTTGCATAATCATATTAGCTTGTGTGATAATAAGATTTTAAGTGAACTTTCTCGATGTCCGTAAAACAAATTCCGCCCTGGCATGGAATGAGAAAATTTATATATGGACATAGAAACATTATTTTAGTGTAATTATTTGTTCATTAATCTAGTCTTGTTTGATATATCACCAATTAAATAGTTTCATAAAGCTCAAGCTAACAATTTCTTAAAAAAGGGCACCAATAATAATGTTTGAGCTGATCAAAGCAGTTTAGGAAATGCAAAAACAAAAATAACGAATAAATAAAAGGTTGTTTCTATGAGCATTGCACCCGGTATTTCTTCAGCATATTGATTTAGGTTAGATTGGGAACTTGACCTAGTTTGTTAATCAAACCAAATCCCCCAAGTTGCAACAAATTGAGCGTGTGGGGGGATGTTTAGTGATAAGCCCTGGCATTATTACAGGCACAAATCCACTCAGCCCGACTCCGTTGACAATTTTGTTTTGGTCTGACTATTCTTCTTCTCTGATGCCAAAGGTTTTTTTTTTTTTTTTTCCCTTTTATTGTTTTATTTGGCTTAGGTTGCGCAATTGCTTACGATATCCGAAGAAAAATATGCAGCCAAGTAAATTTTTTGGGTAGTCTTAAGATAACTCGTAGTAATATTTTGGTTTTCAAAAACTCGTAATAATTTGATGCCGAAATGAATTCCACCAACATTTCTAACTGGTAACTCCAAATTTACATTAGGAGTACTGTATGTGAAGATGTGGGTTTCACTTCATACGCTTCAAGACTAAAAGAGTTTAGTTTATACTCATTTAGCATACTTGTTTAAACTAAAAATTCGTTCATATTCTTTAATAAAATAATGATCTTGTTTAATTTTTACTTTAAGAATAATTAAATGAAAAATAAAAATTGAAATCGCTCGATCATTTTAGGATGAAAAAAAAAAAATACTAAAGATGATGATAACAAACGCCAACTTGCGTGAGCCTCCCCTTTTGCTACTCCATTTGATTACTGAAAGATGGTTGGGTAATCCTTGTAGTTTAGCTAGAGTGCTACTATTAGTAGCCTCCCCTTGATCAATTCCCCCCTATGATGAAACTGTCGAGGTACAACATATTGTCCGTAGATGTAGATTCGTGATAATTTTTTGTTAATATAATATATATATATAGAGAGAGAGAATAAATTTATAAAAAAAATAACTAGAAATAATATGTCTGAAATTTGAACTATTTGTAACCTTAAATACATGAATCGCAAATGAAAATTATAAAATTCAACAGATGTAATTTAATCCATATTACTACTATTACTTAACACTTTTCCTTGTAAATTATTCCATGTGCATATCATTATTCAAAAAAAAAAAAACTATTTTACCATGTTGTTTTTTTTGCAGTAAAATAGACTATTTTATGATATGAAGGTTGTTTTCTTTATCTTAAAAAACAATAATGCAATACGCTATGTATTTTTTTTTCCCCTTTTTTCACGTCTTAAGATATTAATCATCAGCGACAATGATTAATCTCTAAGTTGAAAACACATTGCCAGTAAATAAATGATAAGTTAAAGTCACCTCGACGGTGATATAGAAATGATCAAAAGATCTAAGATGACATTGTACCTGCAGTGAAATTCGAAAACCTTGACCTACTGTCAATAATAATGGATGAGCATTTACTACTACCTCCATTTTTTTTATCAGTCGCTTTAGGGTTTACACAACTATTAAAAAAATAATAATTGAGAATTTAATTTATAAGGATATTATCTTTCTTACCCCTAATTAAAAGTATTGGAATTCTAAAAATTTTGAAATTGAAGTAAAAAAGTAGATAATTGTCATTAATATATGTTATTAAAAATAGAAAGAGATAAGGGTTAAATTGAAAAAAATAATGTATTTAATGTTGCATTGGAAATGAAGTGCGACAGATAAAAAAACACCTTGGGTTCACCCTAAAACGACATATAAAAAAAACGGAGGTAGTAATTTCCTAAACATTATTAGGGTAGTAAAAATTATGATGATGATATTATTGGAATTCTAAAAATTAAAAAAAATAGTCCACATTCAATGTGGAATATTTTTTTGGGACGGGAGAATATTACTTTATTACTCTTCAATATGGACTATTTTTTTTGGACTGAAGAATATTACTTTATTATTCTTTTTATCCAACAAAATTATTCACATTTAATTTTTAAATTTGTACTAAAACTGGCACAAATCTGAAAATTTAATATAATTTTTTTTATGGCAGAGGTAGTGTTTTTTCTTTTTTGTTTTATTTTACTTTTTTTACACATCACACAATATATTCACTACAGGCAAGATCACACAATTCACTATTTTTTGTAAAGCTTATATTCACTCGTTGAGTGGTGAACAGCTCGATGGGACAACTGGATTTGGAGCCATTAAAATCACCTAAACAAGCTCATTAAATTCAGGTAAAAGAGACCCATTGGGTTTGGCACGTTCGGCCCACAAAAATGTATAAGCTAGGCCCTAAGATTTCGCCGCCTCCTTTCCTTCTTAGTTCAGACTTCTGAGCACTCTCACTCACCGCGTAACTTAACACACACAAAACAGGCAATTTTTTTCCCTCTTTCACGCCACCATTATCACCACCGACACTTTCCCGCTGGTTTCCGATTTCCGCTATTCTCTCAGTGAAACCACCATCATATATGTGTCCCCACCACCTTCTCCCAAAAAGTCTGAAAAAAAATAGAGAAAAATATCTCCGCCGCTTTCTCCTCTCCGGTCAATCGAATTCTCCGTTGTTGACCCCACAGTAATAGGAAAATTACGGCGGCGCCAAATTAGAAACTCCACCTCCAGTTCAATCATCAATGTCGTCTTCGTCGTCTTCTCATTATAGTCTCCCGATTTCAGACCCCAAGGCGCAGGCCCAGCCACATCCAGCCGCCTCGATCGGCGGCCCAGCTTTGGGCGCGTTCCTCACGCGCCTCTCCAACTCTCTCCGCCGCTTGTGGTCCCGGCAACGTCCGTGGCTCGAACTGGTGGACTACTCCGCCGTCTCACGGCCAGCCTCGCTCTCCGAGGCCACCACCCGCATCCGTAAGAACATCTCTTACTTCCGGGTAAATTACGTCGCCGTCTTCGCCGCCGTGATCGGTTTGTCCCTCGTCTCCCACCCTTTCTCGCTTTTTACTCTGGCGGTTCTCCTTGCCGCCTGGCTCTTCCTCTACTTGCTCCGCCCTTCCGACCAGCCGGTCGTGCTTCTGAACCGCACTTTTACCAACGGGGAAATTCTGGCCATACTGGTTGCCCTGACCGTGTTCGTGATTTTTCTGACCAATGTCGGATCTCTGCTGATGTCGGCGAGCTTGATTGGATTTGGGATTGTGTGCGTTCATGGTGCTTTTAGAGATCCGGAGGATTTGTTCCTTGATGATCAGGAATTGCCTGGTTCCGGGCTGTTCTCGATGATTAGTGGCGCGGCTGCCTCCGTCTCCGTCGCAGCTCCGGCCGCCGTATCCCAAGTCTGATCGATTGAGCTGGAAATTCACGTGATTACAAAATTCATTATTCAAAAATGATGGGGACATATTAGGATTTGATTTTTGTAATTTTACTATCTGTTCATTTCTCCTTTGCGGCTAATTTCGTGTAGTGCCACTTTGTTGGTTGAGAGATTAATTAATTAATCATTAATTGTGGATTACGATTCTTTCATGGAAGAAACTGGTGGCTATTACAAATTAATTTTTCGTGTGGGCAATTGGTTCTCCTCATTTTCTCTATTCAACATTGATCTCGGTTTTACTTGCTTTTCTCAACCATCACCTATGATCCAGTTCATTAGTTCAACATCAAACATCAAATCCATACTTTAGTTAATCATGTTCGACAAGCAGTTAACCGCATTGCAAACGGCTGAGGTTAGTAGCATAAGTAGCAGAAACTTTGGCAAAAGCCATGAAAATATCTGGTGCCTGGAGATAGAAGCAAAAATTATTAGCTGCGCTTATTGCTCAGGGGCTAATCTTGTAGTCAATGCTTGTACTTAAATTATTCTAAAAATTCCAAAATTCTACAACAAAGACTTTTCCACCCTAAAAGAAAAGATGAAAGAATCAGAAGGGACTCCGAAATTTTTATTTTCCAAGCGCATACAAGTCCAGACACCTTGTCCTACCGATGCCTGTATAATTTCAGAGTTGAATGACGTTAAATTTCAATGATTCCGCATTTCGCTTGGATTGAATAATTCAAGTCTGCAGTTCATTGAACAACTAGTACCAAAGCACAAATCTAAATAGATTGGTCTTAAAATTCAATAACCAAATTACTAAAACAGTGGACAATCTAGAAATCGTTATTGTCCACAAATGGAGGCATAAGACCACAACCATCGCTCCTCAGCTTTTATCATCAGACACCTCTTGCAATTCAACTAAGTGAGGGCAACATTGAAGCCACGCGCACTCTTCATACTACGAGCCCCGAGTTTCCTTCAACGGGAGCTTTCTTCCCACGGAAGTGTGGGCTTTCTTGGAACTGGGCTTTTCTTTGTAACATATTCCCTCCTCTGCTCTTTAATATAAGACATTTTGATTTGTTCTAGGTTTCACCTAATACGCATTTTTAATTGACGAAAAAACCTTAAGAATATATCTTCATATTCGTTGTGTTCTCTAGATTGTTATGAAATATTTTTTGAGGTTTTTTTTTTGTCAATTAAAAGTGCGTACTAGGTTAATCTTAAGACAAATTAAAATGCCTTATATTAAGGACCGGAGAGAATATATCTCTGCAGAAGCTACTCTACCTTTTCATAGAACGAGCCTGAGCCTTGTTCGTGCTACTCCGGTCTTGCCACACTCACCCAACTTCGCTTAAGTATTCCTTTTGCAATTTTACGATATCTTCCTTCGTAACCACCCGTTGAACTCCAGTCCTTCCAACTTGGAAGACTCACATACATACAGGAAAATAGAACACACTCATCAGCGGTATGGAATACCCTTCGTCTTACTGTAATAGTCCACTTTGTTGAACAAAATTAGTACAACAAAGTGAATTATTAACAATTGAACGTAGAGAGATAAGAACCCAGAATAAACTATTCAAGTATACATCGACTGTGTAACAATGAAAGAGGCAAGAGGGGCCAAACTTCAGTTCCTAGTTTCGAAAATTCAGTAGTATTTTTGGTGATGCTTTGAAACCAAGTGTTTAGAGTGGATGCAATTGCTTAGGTTCGGTCAAAGGAACCTAAAAGACTCGTTGCAGACCTGAACTGTCAGAAGGATTTTTTTATTCTTTTTTTGATCTTGCTCATTTCTAAGGTTCTGCAAAACCTTCATCACCTTGATTTCAATCTTTGATGAAATCATTTGGCTATTGTAGAATATCATTATTGTTTAATATGAACTAGAAATGCAGTAATTAATATGAACTAGAAATGCAGTCTTCCATACAGATTTTCACAGGCGACAAGTTAAGCAATAGGGCATCCAATGTTTTCGTAGAAAAATTCAGGACGGACATGTAAATTGTAAGAGCTCCTCTTCCACCCGGCAACTGAGACGTAGTATCCTTAAAATCAAGAAAGAGGCATCCATCAGATGTTATAGATGGCATAAAAGATAAGTTTGGGTGAAGGAAGGAAAGCAAAGAGGGCTGAAAGAACAAACGTAAGTACCACTTACGCAACCATTATATTCTGCGTTAACTTGACCCAGACTCCTGAAGTATTCAAGAGCGCCGATAGTAGAGCAAATCATCCATTCAGCATGCTTCGCAGCTCGAGCATAGCACTTTGTAACAAAACTGATACTCAAAAAAAAAAAAAAAAAGTCAGGAGTACAACTACGATTGACAAAAACCACAAGGTAAAATCATTTGGAAAAGGAGCTTGCCTGCATCCAAAAAGATCAGAAGCAATTCCCGTACTAGTTCCAGTGGCATCACATAGGAATTCAAATAGTTCACCCTCAGAATTCACGGAGTACAAGGCAAGACACTACACATAGACGAAAGAAAATTCATGAGTACAAAGGAAGGCAAAAGCAAACTCCTAATAATTAAAAAACTACTTGTGCTACTAATTAACCTTGCTTTCATCATCCCACCCTGCAATTAGTACTTTTGCTGACTAATGCTTATCAGGATGAGAAGCTAGACAGCCGGCGACCGACTTTGAAACCTCTAATTAATACAGATTTTGTGCCCTTCATGACGGCTCGGTACTGGTATCAAATAGCCACATAAGCATAAAAGAAAACAAACAATGACATCGTTTTTCTCTCTCTTCTTCTAAGAAATGAGAATAAAAAAATATGTACAACATGTAACACACCAATGTGCATACTCCTCTAATTCATATTATGGTATCAAAAAAGGAGGGGAAAATCGGTACCTGGTCTTTCAGATTACTCAGAAAACATCGAGTCTCCCCAACTCCGGAAACAGTGACAAGCACGTGAGGATCGAGATCAATAACGTTCTCAACAAATAATGAAATTGAAAGACCTGATCATCAAGATTTGACAGAAAGGAAAATGAAGAACAATAATGGAATCTGTGTAACTTCTGTATATCTTCTCCCAAACTGATTTTCCTCATGTATATATACATTTAGTTTCTGCAAACTCTAACAAAGCACAACAAATCTCTACCGTCTAATAACAACTAATCCAGTCTAATCTAATAATCAATATTCAAGGAACTTTGAATTGTGAGGATTGATGACTTGGCGGTATGATGTTTCTGGAAGGATTCTGCCAAGCTGGATCATAACCACCCTCCTGATGCATCAGCCTTCCGTGTGTGTTTTGATCCTGGACCACTTGTCCACGTGCAGTAGATGCAGCTTCCTGGTTTTGAACCATGTTTTGGCGGGAGGATGAAGCTGCTTCTGGTGAGTTCAATACCCCCTCCTCAAGTTGAGCGTTCCACAGACTCAACTTGGATAGAATGTAAGAAAAGGAAGCAACAGGTAAAGACTTGGTAAAGATATCTGCCAATTCCGATGATGAACTAACATGTTGTGGAAGAATGAAGCCATCTTTGTACTTGTCTCTAACAATATGGCAATCGATTTCAATATGTTTAGTCCTCTCATGGAAGACCGGATTGGCAGTAATGTCCAAAGCTGCTTTGCTGTCACAAAAGAAAGGAATTGGTAGCTGCAATGGAACCTGAAAGTCTTGTAACATGTACGTGATCCACTACAACTCCCTTACAGTTGAGGCCATAGCTCTGTACTCAGCTTCAGCTGATGAACATGATATTGTGGTTTGTTTTTTTCGCTTTCCAATATACCAAACTTGTTCCAAAAAACACACAGTATCTAGTGATGGAATGTCTAGATGTACGACATGATCCCCAATCAGCATCACTATAGGTTGTGATAAGAGGAACATTGTTGATGGCATAAAACAAACCCCTTGAAACACTTCCAGAAAGATACCTGAATACAAGAACTGCTGTATTCCAGTGAGAATCATGAGGTTTTTGTACAAATTTGCTTAACTGATGCACTGCATAGGTAAGATCAGGCCGGGTATAGTTCAGGTACAACAGGTTTTCAACCAGTCTTCTATACTTCTCAGGATTTTGATAAAGAGGAGTTTCATCCTTGTCTTCAGAAACAAACTTGAAACCACCAGAAAATGGAGTAGAAGCTGCAGTACAATCCAACATGCATGCTTCTTACAGAAGATCAGAAGTGTATTTCTTCTGACTGATATATATACCAGCAGAAGATCTTGCAATTTTCATTCCCAAGAAATACCTTGCAATGCCAAGATCTTTAATTATAAAAGCATTATCCAAAAAATGCTTAACTTGTTGAATCTCATACTCTGATGTGCCAGTGATTAACACATCATCCACATAAACAGGGAGGAATAGCTGGAAATGATCAGTGATCTTAGTGAATAAGCAGTGATCATGATAAGACTGATTAAAACCATATTCATGTAATCTGTAAGTAAATTCCTTATTCCACTGTCTACTAGCTTGCTTTAATCTATACAAAGACTTTCTTAATCTGCAAACTTGTCCCTTCTTGACTTTAGTATAACCCAAAGGAGGATGCATATACACTTCTTTCTCTAAATTTCCATGCAAAAAAGCATTATTAACATCAAGTTGGTAAACTCCCCAACCTTTAGTAGCTGCAATAGCAAACAGCAGTCTTACTGGTACTACTTTTGCAACTGGTGAGAAAATTTCATTAAAATCTTCCCCTTCAGTCTGAGTATATCCCTTTGCTACCAATCTTGCCTTACATCTCTCAATTGATCTATCTGGATTACATTTAATCTTATATACCCATTTAGATCCCACTGCCCTCTTTCTTTCAGGCAAATCAGTCAGTTCCCAGGTATCATTGTCTTCCAATGCTTTCAGTTCTGAGTTCATTGCTTCTACCCATTTTTTGGTTTGTCCTAGCTTGATTGTAATGGACAGGTTCATGTGTAACAGACAGGTTTGCTACAAACTCATTGTATGCAGAACTAAAAATGCAAGTGCTATCAAAATAAGAATTATTAGATGATGTAGAATGACAATGAAAAGTGTAGAAATCATCTAATGAAGTAGGTGGTTTTCTTATCCTATCACTTCTTCTCAAAGGGAGAGGAGAAGGTGGAGCTGGAGTAGAATTATTTTGTGTAGTCTGAATAGGTGAAAAAGAATGATTATCAGAAGTTTGATCAAGTGAAGAAGTATAAGAGAAAGGTGAGGAAGTATGAGGGAAAAATTGAAAGTTATGTTCTTCTGTGTGAGGAATATTCACAGAAGGTAAAGGAATATCAAATTTGCCTTCTACTATAGAAGGAAAAATTGTCTCATGAAAAACAACATCCCTGGAAATTATGACTTTATCAAGATTTGGACAATAGACTTTATATCCTTTCTGACAGGCAGGATATCCAAGAAAAATCCCTTTGAAAGATCTAGGATCAAATTTATCCCTTCCTGGACCATTATTTACTACAAAGCACAGACAACCAAAATTTCTAAGCATTGATAAATCAGGTTTACTATGATAAAGTCTTTCATATGGACTTTGCCAGCTCAGGATTCTAGAATGCCATCTATTGATCAAGTGGCTGTTAATATAGAATCCCCCCAGAATCTTTTAGGTAATTTTGACTGCAATAACAAGGATCTAGCAACATCAAGAAAATGTCTATGCTTTCTTTCCACAATTCTATTTTGCTGTGGTGAGTAGGGACAACTCCTTTGATGGAGAATGCCCTTTTGGTTAAAAAAACATCTGGTAAGATTGATTTAAAAATTCAGTTCCATTATCAGCCCTGATAATCTTGATAATGGTTTGGAATTGTGTTTGAATCATATTATAGAAGTTTTCTATCAGAATAGGCACTTGAGTTTTGAGTTGAAAGAGATAAGTCCAGGTACATCTACTGTGATTATCTAAAATGGTCAAAAAATAATGGCAATTGGAATTGGTTGCTTGGTGAAATGGTCCCCAAACATCTATGAGTATCAAATCAAAACAGTGTTCTGTTGTACTAACAGAGATTGGAAAAAGAAGTCTATGCTGTTTGGAAACTGGACAATTCTCACACTGATGATTTTTACAATTTTTCTCGAATTGAATGTTACAGCCATCTAAATGAGACAGAACATCTAAAGACGGATGTCCTAATCTGGAATGTAGAATATCAAATGGTACTATAGTGGAAACATGATTACATGTCTGAAAGTTTACATTATTCCTATCAGGCAGTCTAAGAAACATCATATAAGATGCATAGAATTCTTGAGATCTTGCAATGGCTTCTGGAGTGAAAGAATAAGAATCCAGGACATATAATTCCTTGATAACTCTTCCAGCTGCCAGAACCTTGCCTGTCTTAAGGTCCTGCAACAGGCAAAAATCGACATAGAATTGGACAAACACATGAGAAGTCTTTGCTAGTTTTCTCACTGATAACATATTGTATTTGAAACTGGGAAGATATAAACATGATGTCAAAGTGACGGATTCAGAGATGTTAACATCTCCAAAATGACTAACATGCTTAATGCTACCATCAGGTAACCAAACTGGTGTGAAGGATTGAAAAGTCTGAGCATTATGCATTAATGAAATATCTACACACATATGACCTGTAGCACCTGAATCAGTTACCCATGCATGTGTACCAATCTCATCAGACAACCAAGAACTAAGAGCAAAGGTAGTAATACCTGCAAACTCATAGAAATGTGTCATGTTCACCATTGGTCCTCCTGCTAAATTCATTACACCTTTGCCCTTATTGATCCTATCAACCTCCCTTTGCACTGCAATGTTGAAGGCTTGTTGATGAGAATCTGACTCAACATTGAATTCCAATGGAGTAATACTAACACCACCATTGTCATAAGACTGTGATACATTCTTCACCATTCAAGGATTATAAGGCACAATTCCTCCTGATCCTGCACTAGAGTATGACGGATTGTAAGTTCCTTGATTCATTCCTGGATTATTCTGTATTCCAGTGTTCTGTGGATATTCTATCATATTAGCAGAATTAAAACCAGGTTTCTTGTTCTTAATACGAGGCCACCATTCTGGATAACCCTTCAAGTTGAAGCAGTCATCAATAATATGTCCAGTCCTGTTACAATGTATGCACAATAGATGAATTTTATCAACTTTTTGATACCCATGTGTCCCTTGTGAACCTTGATTCCTACCATGATAATCCTTCTTCCATCCTGTAGATCATGCCAGCAATGCTGAATTTTCACTTCCTTGCATCATCATTGCTGAGTTTTCAGAAGTTGTAGCAATGTGAACATTGACTTGCCTGTGGCTTTCTGCTGTTGTAATCATGTGGTACACCTTATCAACTGAGGGTATAGGGTCCATAAACAGGATCTGACTTCTCTCTGGTTCATATACATCACTCAATCCCATCATGAACTCCATAATTCGGTCTTCATTTTCACGTTCCACAATCAAATCTCCTACTTCTCCCTCTATCACAGGAGTTGGTGTCAATTCTTTATACTGATTCCAAATTTGCTCAATCTTCCCAAAATAATCACACACAAGAAGCTATCAGGAAGCTTATCTCCTACTTTCGGCATGGCACTATCTATCAGGAAGCTGTCAAACTTCAGGAAAAGTTTCAGAAATCAATATTTTCAGATTCTCTTGCATTAACAGGATCTGTAGCTATTTCCTGGGAGAAGTGGAGTTTAACTCTGACAGAATTTGCTGTGTGTTGATTCTTTCGGTGTGTTTGTTTCTTGAAGTTCATACGTTACATGGCATTGAACCGGATTAAATGAGACATCTACATCTCTACATTTTATTGAGGGAACTGAGAACAATGGTCAGGAACACAAATGCTTTGAAACCAAGTGTTTAGGGTGGATGAAATTGCTCAGATCCTTTGTTTTGTTGTCACCTACATTCAGCACTTTCGGGGTCAGTTTTGGTCGCACTATGTTCTATTCCAGGAATATATGCTAAACCAGCGGTGATTCAAGTTTTTCCGGTCAAATGAACCTAAAGGGCTGTTGTAGACTGGAAGTGTTGAAGGATTTTTTAATCTTGTTCATCTCTAAGGTTCTGCAAAACCTTTATCACCTTGATTTTAATAGTTGATGAAATCATTTTGCTATTGTAATGGATTTATGGATAAATTACAGTTATTAACTGGCTAATTAAAGGCAATGTTTTCGTACCAACGCGCCAAAAAAACACAAAATAACGACAGAAGAACAAAAGAAAGAGACATCATCAAACAACTGCAGTAATTAATATATGAACTAGAAATGAAGTCTATTCCCAAACAAACATCTCCTTCCATACAGATAATCACATGCGACAAGTTAAAATATAGGCCATCCAATGCTTTCGTAGAAATATCCAGGAGGAACCTGTAAATTGTAAAAGCTCCTCTTCCATCGGGCAGCTGAGACGTAGTATCCTTAAAAACAAGGAAGAGGCACCCATCAGAAGTTATAAATGACACAATGATAAATCTGGGTGGGAGAAAGAAAGCAAAGAGGGCTGAAAAAACAAACATACCACTAACGTAACCACTATACTCAGTATTAACCTGACCCAGACTCCTGAAGTGTTCAAGTGCGCCTGCAGTAGAACGAATCATCCATTTAGCATGCTCCACAGCTGAACCATACCACTTTTTGTCAAAACTGATACACCAAAAAACCCAACAAGTCAGGACAACTACAATTGACAAAAACCACAAGGTAAATCATATGGAAAAGGAGCTTGCCTGCATCCAAAAAGATCAGAAGCAAGTCCTGTACCAGCTCCAGTGGCATCCCTTCGTTTTTGAAACACTTCCCCCTCAGAATTCACGGAATACAAGGCATGACACTACACAGACATAAAAAAAACTAACATTCATGAGTACAAACTACAAAGGAAGGCAAACGCAAACTCCTAAAAACTAATAAACTACTTACAACCTAGAAGGGTGCTGCTAACCTGGCTTTCATCATCCCACCCTGCAATTAGTACTTTTGCTGACAAATGCTTATCAGGATGAGAAGACAGATGGCCAGCCACCCACTGTGAAACCTCAAAAACAGATTTTGTCCCCTTCTTGACGGCTTGAAACTGGTACCAAACAGCCACATAAGTGTAAAAGAAAACAAACAATGACATTGTTTTTTCCTCTCTTCTCCTAAGAATTTAGAATTAAAAATATGCACAACATGGGAAATTATTCTATTATCCATATATCCCTAGGTCAATATAAAACTAACACACCAATGTGCATACTCCTCTATCATATTATTATGGTATCAGAAAAAAGACGGGAAAAAGGGTACCTGATCTTTCAGATTCTTGAGAAAAGATCGAGTCTCCCCAACTCCAGAAACAGTGACAAGCACGTGAGAATCGAGATCAATAACGTTCTCAACAAATGTTTCGGAAGCTAAATTTTAAAAGCAGTGTTAGCAACTTTGTTTTTTGTTTATACAAGACAAATAGTTCCACATATGTATCTAGAATAAGAACTCACCATCCTTGCTAGCATCTGAATGATCAGTAGCCACCATAACACCTTCTTTGCAAATGAAAGCAAGAGTTGTGGTACCCTTTGGTCTCCTTGTGTATGGAACTTCATCTCCAGCAAACTAACAGTACCACCACCAAGGGAATACAAATTAACAAAATAAACCAAACAGGCAGGAGGACGGCTAAAAGCTTTTTCAGGAAAAATAAATAAATAAAAACGGAGGAAAAGAAAAAAACTATTCAATCCAGGTCAAGCAAAATAAAACTTATGACAAAATAAAAGAGGAAACAGAAGGACGAAGATCCTTCTGCCCCAATTGTCGCCGATAACTCGCAGAAGAAACTGAATTTAAAGCCAGCAGAGAAGTACCTTGTCCTTATTACGCGAATCTGCAGCCTTTTGCAGGCCTACATTAGTAGCAGATGCCTTCTCTTCCTTGGGGCAAGGATCATCGTTAAGGTGGCCATGGTCGACGGAATAGAGACTCCCTGAGTCTCGACCGCCCTCGTAAGGAACGATGGCCAATGGATGAACAAAATCAAACGGATTAATAACTCTAGTCATGATTCTCGCCTTCGATTTAGGGGGTCATGGTATTTTTCCACCTAATTAGTCAGTTGCTCTCCGATTTTGGTCGTGTCAAATGGCATCGTTTCAAATAAAAATCTAATGAATAAACAAACGCCTTAATTATTCATTAAATTCCATTTTTTAAATCGTCCTTAGCCGTTCTCCGTCAACACTAACCGGAGGAAATTCGAAACTTCGGAAAAATTGGTAGATGTACCTAAAGGTTGACATGCGTTGTCAATTCTATCTTATTCTTTTTTAATTAGCCAATATTACTCTAACATATCCAACCGTTAGCCGATTTTGTCCAATTGGCTAATTTCCGTTTAAATTAACGGAATTCTGTTAGTTTTAATTATAAAAAACACCTTAATAGTTTTGAAAATTATAAAAACGACCCTAAAAATTTGTAAAAATAACCAAATAGTCTTTTTCACTTTTTATTTAATTTTTTATGTTTTCTATTTATTTTATTATTTCTCATAACTATAAAAATATATTATATGATCTTTTAAAAAAAAACTATTTATTTTTAAACACTACTGTGCAAATTTATAGATATGTATATTTGTAACTCATGGTTGATTTACATAAATATATTAATTTTTTAATAATATAACTTAAAAATAATGATATTAGTTTTTTTAATCCTTTTTTCAATTTAAAGAATAATACTTTTGGACTAAAAACCAATTTTTTTTACAAAAAAGTAAAATATTTAGCATAGATTAAAAATTAATATATTAGTACATTTTAATTTATTACAAATTGAATAAAGAAACTATAGATTGTATTATCTAATTCAAAAAATTACTAAACTAAAATATAGTGTACAATCTAGTGTTTAGGGTGTTGAGTTTCATAATAATAGATATAAGATTATTTCTCACCAAGAATTTTTAACTGGGAGCGTGATTTTATCCACATTTATGCATGGTTTACTAAAGGTGAGAGGGTTGAGTTGGATGGTCAAGTTATTTAAGATGGGAGATGATTATTACTGTGTTCGAGGCCTCAATTCTCATTGGGGCGATCTTTTTTTTTTTAAAGGTGAAGTCCAGTACTGGAGAAGATTTTTTTTATTATTATTAAAAAAAATTTCCTACTAAAGTTAGATGTTCATATCTCAAAAAAATTATCATAAAATGTTAAACTCTCGGAATGATAAATATACATATTTTTCATAAAATATTTTGTACCATTTTTTTTACTTTCTGTTTATACTTGGCCTTTTAAAGAAAATATATATTTTAGTTTAATTATTTTTTTAATTTTACAATACAATCTAAATTCTGTTGAATTATATTGTGATAATACATTAAAGTATACCAACAAAAAAAATTTAATCTATGCTAAATGTTTTATTTTTTGTGCAAAATTAGGTTTAGTTAAATAATCTTATTTTTTAGATTGAAAAAAATAGATTAAAAAAATAATATCATTACTCTTAAACCATATTATTAAAAAATAGATTAAAAGAAAACTCCCTTATACTATCTCTATATTTTTCAATTTGTCGCTTTAAGGTGAATCTAAATTTTTTTTTTTATCTAATTGCACTTCATTTTCAATGCAGTATTAAATACAATTTTTTTAATTTCTCACTTATCTCTTTTTACTTTTAATAACATATATTAAAGAATTATTTACCAGAAAAGTCCTAAAAAGTTTCTCTCTATATTCACTCGGTACTAAAAAGTTCAAACGTCCTTATGTCCCCAGAAAGCGAATTATTTTGTATTTATTCAGTTTTCCATCTAAAATAGAACGGTCAACTGTGAAATCACATGCTAGTCACGTGGGTTGATCGAGGGTATGGAGCGTCAAAAAAAAGGGTCTTCAGCCTCTTGCACGTGACTTGCACGTGTTTCCCGCCAAGCGGGAAATTCAAAATTCAAAAATTAATTTTTTGAATTTTGAATTTTGAATTTCGTCGCCAAAATCCGGTTGTGACCACCGGTTCAACCAACGATGTCCACTGGTTCAACCGATTCAACCCACGCCCGCTACCGGTTCAACCAACGACGTCCACCGGTTCAACCGAATCAACCCATGGTCACTACCGGTTCAACCACCGGCCCCAAAATCAACCACCGGTTTAACCGTCGGTCGCTTGTTCAGCCTACTAACCATAAAATAGACAACTAAGCCCAATATTATGGTATTAGATTATTATGGGCCAATCCAATTAATTGTTTCTGGGCCAAATAGTATTTTATAAAAGCCCAATCCCTTTAACAAACCTTATTCCCTTATAACCCTACGTCCCAAATTATTTTTGTAAAGAGAACCGTGCGGCCGCCGGGGGGAGAGAGAATCCAGTTTGGGGGATTAGGGTTCTTTGTTGTCGAACTCAAATCCTTGCAGATTTCTGGCAAAAAACAAGTATTTTGGGTGAAATATGGGTTAGGGATTGGAGGGTTTTGATTGATTTTGGGATTTTGAGGTTTCTTTTTCAGACTGAGAGGAAAGAGGATTAGGGTTGAAAGGTTTGAAATTTGAAGTGTTTGATCTAATTTATGAAGAAATGCGTCAATCTCCAACACCGCCACCATTTCCAGAGCACTTTGTTTGCTATTGTGGCTTACCAGCAGAGCTAACGGTGGCAAAAACTTCTAATAATCCAGGGCGAAAATTTTTCGAATGCCCACGATATCATTTTGGGGAATCATGTGTATTCTTTGATTGGTTCGATTCAGAACGGTGTGCACGATGTATCCAGCTGCTGCCAGGCTTTTTTCACGCCTTGATCAAGAGAAGTGAAGAAATTGCCGAGAAGAATGATTTGTTGGCCGAGAAAGAAATGTTGTTGGCCGATCGAATGTTGATGGAGATGGATCACAAACTGTTGGCTTCGAGGAAAAAAATAAAGATTCTACTCTCTGTTCTTGTTGCAACTTGGGCATTTGTGTTGTTTCGGTCGAATGGAAATGTTGGCAGGGAAAGGTGAATTAGAAGGAAATTGTGGCCAAGGCTGTTTTAATTAGCAGCAATTGTAGTTGTAGTTGTAGTTGTAGTTGTAGTCAATGTTCAAGGTTTGTTTTGGTTTGGTTTAGTGTTTAAGGTAAATTATGTTGTGGTTAATATTCCAATATTAGGTTTAAATGTATGGTGTTTGTAATCGGGCTGAAATGAATAATCATAATTATTGTCGTGTTTGTAATCGGGTTTAAATGAATAATCGTAATTTTTGTCGTATTTGTAATCGGGCTTAATTATAATGCACTTTAATTGAGCATACATTTAAATTTTTTAGATATTAAAATTAACACCCCTACTTAATTAATTTAATTTTGTATTTGGTTATTCTATGTAACTTCACAAAAATCAATCGAACGACCAAAAAGAGATAAATATCCAGTCCATTCTCTTTTACTAAAACTAATTATACTGGAGTCCAAGTCCTGGACTCCTGCCTATTAGGGGTAATTTGGTCATTTTGTTGAAGGGATCAGATTTGTAAATTGATTTTGTTTTATTGTTTTCTTTTTTTTTGTGAAGAGAGGGATCGGATTTGTTGAAAAAAGCCTAAAAAATTTGGAGTAAAAAAGGAACCAAACAAGACCTAAAATTAAACTACATCACCAGTAAGACACAAGAACAGTATATGGGAAAATTGATGGTTATCGTAAACCATCTGCATTAACATATATATATATATACATATATATATCAGAATAGATTCCAGTGACAATTACTACTAATAGTTCACTGAATAAGATTCACCCTAAAATTACTACTACGGAATCCAAACAGCAAAAAACTTAGTAAGCATGAGTTACATCAATACTAGAAAGGGGAACATAAAGATAGAACTGGAGCCTTTAGATGCAATGAGTGAATAAAGTACTTTTGTGAGGATTTGCACCATGGAAGGTTTTGGCCCTTTTCCTCCCGACGGATGTTTCCACAGCTTCCTTACCTAATATCTGAATTGCCTTTTCGGGACTACTGCCATGACCATCAACATCAAACCTTACCTTAACAGCAGCTAGCCTTGCACTTTTTCTCTTTGGTGTTGAATGGGCTGATTTTTTGCGGTTTTTTATGGCTTTGTTGGCAGCCATTGAGGTTACGACAGTAGGGAGAATTACAATATCTGCTTCATGATCATCAAGATTGGCCGACAATGTCACATTTGTTATTGTTGCTTCTGGCTCAGGGGACCTTTCATCAGCACTTGGAGTTTGATTGGAATCCTGTTCCAACTGGTCCATCTACAACAAAGTACATCATTCAGCCCATGGAAGTTGAAAGAGAACTAAATCAATAGAAGAGAACTAAAGAGAACATTACACCAAAGAAACAAACGAGAACATTACAATTTGGTGTTGCTGCTGATTGCTTGACAAACTGTCATCTGTATTGTTTGGTTCTGCCACATCATGATTCTGAACAATGAATGGTGTAGCTGGGTCAGCAGAACTAGATGGACGAAGTGTTGAAGCCAGTTCCACCTACAAAAACACATAAAATGATATAGCCATTTGTAAATATCCCCTTGGATCCCTAACTGAAGTACTTAATGCAGTAAGAATGATAAAAAAAAAAAAAAAAACACCTCTGACAAAGGGCAACTATTTCTGAGATGTCCAAAGTAATTGCAGCGGTCACATTTGAAATCAAGAGTAGGACAGTTGTCATCATCATGAGTATTGCTTCTGCAACGACGACATCCCTCACGCATGTATCCATCGTCAGGTGATGAATATCCACTAGGTATATAATTATATGGTGCACCAGGGGTATTGAAAATTTACAAATGTGTAGTTAAAACCCATATTTACATGTGATCAACCATTGTCAATAAAGAATAAAGTTCAAATTATGTTACAATTTAAAATGGTCATCAAGTTTACCTCTTCCAAGACCTCATTATCATGAAGCCAGTTTTCAGCATCATGAACTGGACAATCTACGATTGTGTGGTTAAGCAAGCGGCAATGGTCACATTGCACCACACTTGTATTTTGCTCAAAAATATCAACACCAACGGCTTCTTTCGATCTCTTTCTTGCCAGTTCTGGACATATGGACTTGGTATGTCCCATTTGCTTGCATTGCTTACATTTTGAGTGTGTTGTTGGTGGCCTACCCCTCCTTTTTTGTTGTGCCGGCTGAGGATTGTTGGTATCTCCTTCCCTAACAGGCTGTGAAACAACAAACAACAAATTCACGTAACCTTTCGTCAGTCAATCACGTAATCATTCTAAACCCTAACTTACAATAATATGACCAAAGAGACCCTTGAAACTGATTCTTACTTGGCTTATGTCTTCATCCACCAGATTGTGTGGATTTTTCTTTGGGGGTCTCCCTTTCCTCTTTGGTATGGGTGGATTGGTATCAGCAACAGTCCCTTGGCCCTAGTGCGTAATGAAACAAACGAAAACAGAAATGTATTAAATTTGGCAATTAAAATCGTAACAAAAACTTGAAACAAAAAAGACAGAAACCTGTTGAGCTACCTGATTTGATTGGTTAAGTAGATCCGGGCAGTGTCTCCTTATATGGCCAGTCACGTTACACTTGCTGCATTTGTTAACACCTTTACCCGTCTTTCTACTTGCTTTAATGGATTCTCTCTTGTTCCTTCTCACAGGTTCATCTTTATCCTTGTTCCTGCTACCTTTGTGTCTACCAATCTTATGCTTGAATTCTGGTGGTTGCAGTTGTGGACCATCATGCTTTTTCCAAAACTTGCTGCCATTTACAGGTACTATAATGTGTGCATAAGCCCTCTCATACACCGACTTGGAGTAAAACTTGTCAATATATTTGTCAACCTTTTCTCTATTCTGAACAATTGCACTAATTGCATGAGAACAAGGTATTCCAGTCAGATCCCACTTTCTACAAGCACATGTCTTCTCTTTCAGATTAACCACGAATTGATCATCAGAATCAATCGTACGGACCTCAAACAATGGACCTCCTGCATGAAGCACACTATGGCCTGCAGCTCTCTGAGCATATTTCTCTAACCTTCTTTTAATCTTAGGCCCAACAACAAACTCATTCCTTGCTAGCCACTCCCTCTTCTTCTGCCCTCTCTTGGTTAAGTACACTCTAAGCCATTCTAGCATTCCAAGAATAGGAAGTTCCCTACCAGGCAGGATAGCTCTATTAAAACCCTCACTAACATTGTTGGTTAACATATCACCCCTAGCTGCTGTTCCAAAGTGTGACCTACACCAATTAGCAAAATTCAAATCATCTAACCACCTCCAAGTAGCTTCATCATAATCTTTTAGAGCTGCCATCAGCTCCTCATGCTCTTTTACATAACTTGATTTTGCTATTTCAAAAAGTTTTTGTTTCAGAAGAAGTCCAGGATGCTCCTTTTTGAAGTTTGACCACAAATGATGCACACAATACCTGTGTGAAACTGCTGGAAGTTTGGACTTAACAGCTGGCAACAAGCCCTGCCAAAGAAATACCGATTATCATAATATAACAAGAGTTTAGGAACAGGAAAAAAAACACCAAGTATCACTGTCATATATGCTTATATATGGAACAAAACATAATATAAAAAATAACACAAAAATCGTCAACATTGACCTCCTGGCGGTCTGAAATTATCACCCAATCAGGTGAGTCTTCAATCTCTAAATCCTTAATCAGAAAATTAAGGAACCACCCCCATGAATCCGTGCTCTCTATCTCAACAACAACATAGGCTACTGAAAACATGTTGTTGTTCGCATCAAACCTAACAGCAGTCAGTAGTATTCCCCCGACAATAGTTTTCAAAAACGTCCCATCTAAACCAATTATTTTCCTGCAACCCTCTTTGAATCCCCGTTTGCATGCTTCATAGCAAAGATATAACCTCTTAAAGGTATCAGGACGTTCAGGGTTAGGGTCCTTCATCAGCTCAAATGTGGTGCCTGGGTTCAGCTTTTTGGTTTCTTCCATGTAACCTTCCAACTTCGCATACTGTTCCACAATATTGCCTCTAACCTTTTCGAGAGCCTTTATATTGACATTGTAAGCTTGTGTTCTGGAAATAGTAATCTTCTTCTCATTGAGAACTCTAAATTGCAGAGTTCCCACACTCATTCTTAGATCATGTGCAAAATCAGCAAGATACCAGTCTGAAACGATGTTGGAGTTGCAGTTCCTGTTCTTCTCCCAAATCTTGTCACAAGTATGTTTATCATTAAGAGTTCTGATCTCAAATGTTGGATCCTCTTTTGAGACTCTAGCCCCATACACTTCCCAGTTGCAACCCTCAACACACCGTGCGTGGACAACTTTAGTATCATTTTTTTTGAAGTGAGTACCCCTCCTTTCAACAAGAGCATGTATTCTAATGGCTTTTAACAAAATCCATTTGTCACCAAATCTTTGCGTGACTTCAAAGGTTGGGTTATGCATCTCCTTCTTAGGGTTAAACTCTCTATACCTTTTAACTTCTACTTGGTCCTCCTCATCATCAGAACCTTTAACTTCATGCAATTCATCACAAGAAGCCTGGTCATATTCTGAATCTCCAGTCTCAGGTACATGTGCATAAGGCACAAACTCAGATGGCTTCCTCAAACTTGCCCAGTAGGAAGTACGCATGGACTCATTGGCATATTTGCAGCTGCTTTCATCATCAGAATCAGACAAGCTGTAATCACTCTCTGGTTCATAATCTTCATCATCTGCATCACTCTCTTCACCTACATCTAAATATGCTGGACGTTTGGGTTTTGGTCCTGGTAATGGATCATATTCATTGACACCTATCCTGTAGATAACAACAACCTTACCCTTCTCTGCAGACGTGAATTCCATCAGTGATTTCAAATCTTGATCTGAATTTAACCTTCTAAAGCCATCAAATTCTGCAACATTAGGGTCTACGTAGAATAGCTTGTGAGGCCTGCAGAATCCAATACGATCTATAAACGAGTTAACCTCTTCAAGCTTAAGGTCCTCAGACTTAACTTCATCAAAGTAGTCCACCTCCACTTGAAAGAAAACAAGTTTTCCAGTCTTGTTTGTCACGAAACCCCCACTGTGATGAATTTTGACAGTAACAAAGCTAGAGCCTTCACCTGAAACAACATGGAAATACATTAATACACAAGGGTTTAAGAGAGGTTGATTGAATAACATATGCATGTCAACAATAAAATTATTCCTATGATACACAGTTTCAGAAATCCTAATTTCACTTAAAAATGCATCTGAAAAAAAAAACATGGCACTTATGCATATGAAATAAACAAAGATGGCACCGTTATAGTTTATTAACTGAAGTATACAATTTTTATTTAATTTCAAAAATCAATTGTCCCTTCCCAACAGTACAACATACTCCCTGCACAACTAACACCAATCCCTAACCCACCATTTCAGTTAAACAATTCGAAACCCCAAAACCATAGTCAATACTAAATTATAACACAAAAACCAAAACAAAATATAACACAAAAACCAAAACAAATTACTTACCATATTTCAGAATTTCAGAGACTTCGTCATCAGGACGAATGTAATCCTCTCCCCTCCACATCGACGGTGACCAGAGCCAAAAGAGTGTGCTCTTGGACCTTCAGTGTTAAAGCTGACTGCCGGCGTTGTGAACTCCGATGACAAACCCGACGGCCTTCCAATTGCAACGAACAACCCTTTGCTGCAATCCTTAGAACCCAAGACTTCTCTTTTTTCATAAATTTAGCAAAGCCCTTTCGATTTCAGGAAACCTTAATTCCCAAACTCCGGTAATAAACCTGACTGCCTCTTCGATTTCGAAAACCCTAACCCTCTTTGTAGTGAAACCGAAGAGGAAACACAAAACAAGTCAAAACCCTCCAATCCCTAACCAAGATCGAAACATGTTGTTGTTTATTTTTGCAGAAATTCACCAGATCTGATGCATTTTGAAAAACCCTAATCCCCCACCTAACACCATCTATCGTTTTCTCTCTTCCCGAACATGGACAAAATGACAAAATGGACAAAATGACTAGGTTTCATCTGGAAGTTTGGGTTTTAACTTTTCCTATTAAAAAAATTGAGTCGGCCCCAGAATTTATGTTGCCCATGTATTGGGATTGGGCTCAAAATAAAAATAATTGGCCCATTTGATGATTTATTGGGCTATCAAACTCCACTTTTTCCCCACCGTCACGGCTACCAGAATATTGCCGGACGGTGTCATTGCGGGCAAGTTCTCGATTACCACCGGGAATATCACTAGTGCCATGTATTGGCCGGTGGTCAATGTTTGTTGAACTGGTGGTCAACTACCGGAATTTAGCCGTGACCGGTGGTCGACGGTCGTAAACTGTTGACGAAGTGGCCGTAACCGGTGATGGCCGGTGGTTGTACCAGTGCCGGCCGGTGGTTGAACCGGTTGAATTGGTGGACGTCGTTGGTTGAACCGGTGGTCACAACCGGATTTTGGCGGCAAAATTCAAAATTCAAAAAATTAATTTTTGAATTTTGAATTTCCCGCTTGGCGGGAAACACGTGCAAGTCACGTGCAAGAGGCTGAAGACCCTTTTTTTTGGGACGCCTCATACCCTTGGTCAACCCACGTGACTAGCATGTGATTTCACGGTTGACCGTTCCATTTTAGACGGAAAACTGAATAAATACAAAATAATTCGCTTTCTGGGGACATAAGGACGTTTGAACTTTTTAGTACCAAGCGAATATAGACAGAAACTTTTTAGGACTTTTCTGGTAAATAATTCTATATTAAATACCTATTCTTTTACTTCAATTTTAAATTTTTTTTAATAGTTCCAATACTTTTAATTAGGGGCAAGAAAGATATTATACTTAGAAAGTAATGATTGATATTACAAGTGCAAACCCTAAAATGACAAATAAAAAAAATAGACGTCGTAATTTGCATTTTTGTCCAATCTCTCACCCAAAAAAAATTTAAAACAATTCTTAAATACAAATTGCAGTGTAAAATAAATACTATTCCCACTACATTTTAACTAACTCCCTCCATTCTTTTTATAGGTCTTCCTAAAATATTTATCAAAACCAAGAAAGTATTAATTAATGTAGTTAAAATACAAGATTACTATTATTAAACATATACTCCATCCATTTCTTTTCAATAGGCTCACTTCCCCTTTTGGGATGTTTCAAAACTTTAGTCCCACTTCAGACAATTAATTAACTTTTTCTATAAACTCTCTAACATATCCTTCCCACTTTCACTGAAATCAAGAACATTTAATTAATTTCAACTATTATTCTCTCATATCAACTAATAACTCACTAGTCATTAATAAGGGTATAGTAGGAATTTCATTTAAATTTAACTACATAAACTACATTACCCACTTTTTTTTAATCTCCGTGTATGTCTAAATGGGCCTATTGAAAAGAAATTGAGGGAGTATATAAAAAGTGAGTTTCTCCCTTCACACACATCAAACTTTGGTAGTATTTTCTCACGTGTGTGAAAGGTTAATTATGTAATTTAAACATTCAATACTTTAGTTTTGATTTTTTTTCCCCTCTTTTTTTTCCCCCCTTCTTCTTTATCCTTCTATATAGTATCTACCCCATTTTCTTTCAATTTATGCATACAATCAATTTTTTTCATTTTTCTTTTTTCATAATATGAATTTACTACTACATCAATTGCTAAAATTACTAGCTTTTCGAATTCTCCCAAGTAAAAGATACTACCTCCGTCCCAAAAAAATAGTCCACATTGAGTTTGTAAATTTGTGCTAAAAATAGTATAAAAATCAAAACTCAATGTGGACTATTTTTGTGGGACGGCTGGAGTATATAACTTCTCATACCAACCTGTCCAATTTTTTTGAACTCATCTTTTTCTTTGCCTCTTTTTATATATAATTTTTTTGTATTTTGCTACCTACATATAAAAGAAGGGTTTTGTCACTTTTTACACTTAATTATCTTTTCATATTCTTTCATTATTTTCATTCTAAAACATTTCATTACTATTGTATAATGCATTAAAAACATATTTCTATTCATCTTCTTTCATTACTCCATTATTAAAAATTTTCAATTTTGTTTTATTTCATCCTCTCATCTTCCCCATTTTATTATCAACCCTTCATTACTATTAAATAAATACCTCACACTTGACTTTTTTTGTAATATTTTTTTTTTACACATGTGAACTATCTTTTCATCTTATTTCATTATTTTCACTCTAAAAAATTTCAGTTTTAAAGAAAAATTCATTAATATTACATAATGCACAAAAAAAACATGTTTCTTTTCATCTTCTTTCATTACTTCAATATTAATGAAACTGAATTTTTTTCTTATTTAATCTTCTCATCTTCCCTATCATTATTTTCATTAATAGTTCATTACTATTATATAAATATAAAGACAAGTTTCCGCCCAAACCTTTTCTATCCTCTCCTCCTAAAATTTAGCGATGAAACTTTATAAAGATAGTTATGATACAGAGTTCAATTAGTGTGATGCAGATTTCTCTTACCAACATAATATTGTTCTTCTTACTTTTTAATAGCACATTATGTTTTAATTTTTGGAAGTAGTTGCATTTCATGTCAACCCTTTTTTTTTGTTCTATATATGTTTAAAACTAACTGAAAGATTCATGTGTTCCTTTCTCCCTTCATATACATGAAACTTTGGTAGTATTTTCTCACGTGCGTGAGAGGTTAATTATGTAATTTAAACATTAAATACTTTGGTTTTGATTTTTTTTCTTTTTTCTTTCTTCTTTATCCTTCTATCTATCCCTATTTTCTTTCAATTTATGCATACAATCATTTTTTTTTTTTCATTTTCCTTTTTCATAATAATGAATTTTTTTTAAGAGAACCAGGACAGGAACTGGCGGGCATCCCCCGATTTTATTAATTTTCAAAGAAAAATATACACCGGCAGTGCTTAAGACTTACCCAAAGAAAAGAGTCCGTCGTACAAAGATCTCACTAAGGATCCCCTTGTCAGCTCTGTATGCAAAACCTAGAATGATGCCTTATTAAGATTGGACTATAATCCCATGGCATCATTTTCTATTTATAAAGGTAAATTTAACTATGAAAGTGTCTCACAAAGGTTTGAGAACAAAAACCCCATGACACTTTCTTTTTAGAATACAATCAATACTAAAAATCCTAGCTATACTCTATGCTTGTATCAGATTTATGAATGAGACTCTATTTTATTCCTAGATATGGAAACTAGCACTTATCGAGATACCATTTACCCCACAGGGTAGCTGGGAGCTCATCCTAATGATTATATTGATTGGTTGCTCCTTCTGAAGATTGTTTAGCTAGATCATCAGCCATAGCATTTCATTCCCGAAAAATATGTATAATTTTGGAGTTAGAAGCTTCAAGCAATCCCTGAATTTCTTTGAAAGTAGATTGGAACCGCCAAGGAAAATTTTCTTTTCTATGGAGAATATTGACGATTACCTTATTGTCCATTTGGACTATTACTCTTTGTATTCTTCTTTCTGCACAAGTTCTTAATCCATGAAGGATTCCATTTAATTTTGCCTCCAAGCTTCAGCTATTCCCATATGCTTGCATTCTGCCCGCATTAACATTCCTTTGTCATCTCGAATCACAAAACCGCATCCAACTGCGCCAGGTTGGCCTAGTGCTGAGCCATCTGAATTTAAGACTGTTCCTCCTGGATCCGGTGGCTGTCATCTTATAGATAGGACCTTTTTTCTTGGCATGATTGGAGCTTTTACCTTGAAGACTTCCTCTATCTCCCTTTTCTCTTCCTCCATTTTTGCTTTCAGCTTATGGACACTCAAGAAATTAGAAACATGAGTTATAACTGTTTTGATTAAAGCTTCAGAAGAGAAATTCATACCTTCGTATACAAGCTTATTACGAGTTTTCCAAATCTCCCAAAGTAGGAAGATTGGAATAACCATAATAGTTGTTTTTCTTGCCGTCGTATAACTCACAATGGAATGCCACGCTTGAATGTTGCTCTACCACCCTGTATGATTAAAGAGTTAATTCCTATACAAGATGCAAAATAATTCCATACCTGAGTTATCTTTGAGCAACCATAAAAAATATGATCAATCTTTTCCTCTTCCACTTTACAAAATGGACATATGGATGGATTTAAGTGAAAGCTCATTTTTTGTAGAATTTTTGGAAAAGGCAATAAACAGTTAAAAAGTTTCCACATGAAGAATGAAATTTTCAAAGGTAATACTTTATTCCAAAAATTTTTTAAGCAAGCATTTTCTTCTCTTTTTTCTCAAAACTCAGAATAAGTATCAGATATTGAGAAACTCCCTGTAGAATTTGGTGTCCATGCTAGATAATCAGGTACTTCATTAAACACCAATGACATGGACGATAGTAGAGCAAAAGCTTGAGGCTGTAGAGCTTCCTTCAATTTCTGCAAGAAAAATTCCTTATTAGTAAAAAATTCCTTAACCGTTAAATCCGGCCAAGGAGGAACTCCAATAGCACTTTGTAATGATCCTAAATCCAGCCACTTTGCACGCCAAAAAGAAGAGGATCCATCATTGATAATCGTCTTGCTTTTTGAAGACGCTTTTTGAGCCACCTTAGACATCTTCTTCCAGCTAGTTCTTTCTTTTGCCGTTTCAGACAGAGAAGTGATAAACCTAGCCCAAACACCTTGTTGTGTAGTTATTTTCCACCATAGTTTCATGGAAAAAGCCTCAATGGTGTCATTCAGCTTGCAAAACCCTAATCCATTCTCCGCAACCAGAAATGCCATTTTATGTCAGGCTTGCCAATGCCTTTTATTGCTCTGTTCGTTCTCACCCCAAAGGAATACTTGACATTTCTTTTCTAATTCCTCTACTACTGATTTCGGAGGAGAAATTGCAACTATTGTATGAATTGGAATAGCAGAGAGCACATCAATTGCTAAAATTACTAACTTTTCCAATTCTCCCAAGAAAAAGATATATAACTTCAAAATACCAATCTGCCCATCTTTTTCGAATTCATCTTTTTCTTTGCCTTTTTTATATATAATTTTTTATATTTGTCTACCTATATATATATATATATATATAAATAAAGGGGGTTTGGTCACTTTTCACACTTGAATTTTTGGTAGTATTTTTTTTACACATGTGAACTATCTTTTCATCTTCTTTCATTATTTTCATTCTAAAAAAAATCATTACTATTGTATAATACTTTAAAAGCATATGTCTTTTCACCTTCTTTCATTACTCCAGTATTTAAAATTTTCAGTTTTGTTTTATTTCATCTTATCATATTCCCTATTATTGTTATTAACCCTTCATCAAACATCAAACATATATATAAAAAGGGAGTTTCTCCCTCCACGCACATGAAACTTTTGTAGTATCTTTTCACGTGCGTGAAAGGTTAATTATGTAATTTGAACATTCAATACTTTAGTTTTGATTTCCCCCCTCCCCCCCTCTTTTTTTCCCTTCTTCTTTATCCTTCTATGTACCCCATTTTCTTTCAATTTATGGATACAATCAATTTTCTTTCATTTTTCTTTTTTCATAATATGAATTTACTACTACATCAATTGCTAAAATTACAAACTTTTCCAATTCTCCCAAGTAAATGATACTACCTCCGTCCCACAAAAATATTCACATTCAGTTTTGAGTTTTGAATGTCCTTCTTTTCATACCAACCTGTCCAATTTTTTCGAACTCATCTTTTTCTTTGCCTCTTTTTATATATAATTTTTTATATTTTTCTACCTATGTATAAAAGAAGGGTTTGGTCACTTTTTGCACTTGAATTTTTTGTAGTATTTTTTCACCCATGTTAATTATGTTTTCATCTTCTTTCATTATTTTCATTCTAAAAATTTTATTACTATTGTATAATGTATTAAAAACATATTTCTTTTCATCTTCTTTCATTACTCCACTATTTAAAATTTTCAGTTTTGTTTTATTTCATCCTTTCATCTTCCCCATTATTATTATCAACCCTTCATTACTATTACATAAATACCTCACACTTGACTTTTTTGTAATTTTTTTTACAAATGTGAACTATTTTGTCATCTTATTTCATTATTTTCACTCTAAAAAATTTCAGTTTTAATGAAAAATTCATTAATATTACATAATGCACACAAAAAAAACATGTTTCTTTTCATCTTCTTTCGTTACTTCAATATTAATGAAACGGAAGTTTTTTCTTATTCAATCTTCTCATCTTCCCTATCATTATTTTCATTAATATTCATTACTATTATATAAATATAAAGACAAGTTTCCACCCAAACGTTTTCTATCCTCACCTCCTAAAATTTAGGGATGAAGAAGATAGTTATGATACAGAGTTCAATTAGTGTGATGCAGATTTCTGCGTTGCCCTTTGATTTGGCTTCCTCGGCCATTAAATTTTTTTTCGAACAACAACTACTACTATTGGAAATTTTTGAATTTTGGGATATAAGAAATTGGAAGATGAAAGGTACTTATAAGAAATTGGGAATGTGAGCAGTCTCAGCATATAGTTCTTGATTCTTAGCGCGCCTAAACTCTTTTGTCCTAAATTTAATTTTTGTTTTAAATTCAATTTGTTAACCTTATTATTTTTTTAAAAAATAATTTATCCTAAATATTTTTTGTTCATTTCTTATTAATCCAATTTAACCAATTCCGGCCAAAACCTATTCATCCGACCAATGTTTGGCCGAAATTTGTTTTTTTTTTTTTAATTTTCCAAAAATAAAAATGATTGGTTATTTCCACATAATTTGTTAATCTTGCCCCACAATCGATACTCTTTTTTATTTTTCAAAGTTGACCTAAATTAGTGCAATAATATATATATATATATATAAGCAGACGATATTTTTTAAGTTATTATTTTCAAAAGCCCAAATAATATACTACCTCTTTCCAAAAGAAAAAAAAAAGAAAGTTCATATTAGGTTTTCAAATTTGTACCATTTTTAGTACATAATTTTTGAAATATTTTGCTGTAGGGCAATGGAACTACTTATTCATAAATTTAGTAAAAGATGTATGACTTAAAAATATTTTTTCTAAAAGGGCAATAAATTAGTTAACAATATTATAAAATAAAAAACACTTTTGTTTGAAGATAATTACCCTTATTATCTCTTCCAAAATCCTTTCCCCACCACTCGAGATCAAGAAATTAGCCCACACAAAAAAAGAAAAAAAAAAAAGAAAAAACAGAAAACTCTTGCAACTTGCTCCTGACGGCTTAACATTCTTTCAAAAATATTTCAACAAATACATCACTAATACGGCTGTGATGAGTTTGAGGCGCCGAGGCTTTAAATTATGTTAAGGCAAGTAAGAAAAAATTGTCTATAATTTTTTGAAGTAATTATATGTGATTTTTATTCTGGGTACTCATTACCTTCAAATCGCATTGAAATAATTGACATCCAAAATTTTGTGATGGGGCTACTACTACTGTTATACATAGAAAATACTCCTTATGATTGTTGGTTAGTACTTGGATAATAAGTTGTTTGGTTAATTGTTTGATTAAAAAAATGATAAGTTGTTTAAGTAATGACAACTTATCATTACACTGCTAAAACAAGCTATCAGTGGCTGATGGGACAACAAAGTAAAAATAGAGATAGTGATTTTATGGAACCCATATAGTCTCCCCAAGCACAGTTTTATTGTATGGTTGATTTTGAAGAATAGATTACTTACTCAAGCAGAAAATGAATATGTTGAGAGAGGAAATGAGATGTGATTATGTGGTGGCCCATATGAAAATGTGGATTGTTTTTCCAGTGTTATTACTTGGTGAGGAAAGGTGCAAATGAGAATTGATAAACTGAGGAGGAGTGGACACATATTAAGGCAAAGGATGAGAGATACATGAAGGTGAGGAGGAGATGGTTGCTGTTTGCTCGTAGTATAAATGCAGCAGTTTACCATTCATGGACAGAACGGAATCTCAGGAAGTTTGGCAATTAGAAACTTGACGTGGCTCAAACATTCAATAAACTTAAAACTGATACGGTTTGGAAGGTATAAGTGCATTATAGAAGACGTAGTAATGATGATATTAGATGCTTAAACAGTATTGGTATCATTCCGTTAAATTTTAATGTAATAGTTGGGAGGAAATGATGTACATTTTTGCATAGTAATGATAAGTTTTATCTTGACCAAAAAAAAAAGTAATGAGAAAGTTTCAAATGTTAATGACAATCATTGTGATACAAACTAATGTTTAAAATCAAGGGTGATATGAATCAAGATGATTTTAGTTTATCCAATTGATAATCTATATTTCCCTCAAGCCTTGAAAATGAGGAGAAGGATTTCAGTTGTTGTTTTATTTGTTTAAAAAAGAGTAACAAGGGTAATTATGTCACAATAATGAAAAATTTGTATTTTAGTAACTAATTTATTGCCTTAAATAAAAAAAAAATTTGCAAAGTCATATATGCCTTTTTTTTTAATTTAAGAAGTTTCACTTCAAAATTTTCCAAATTTTCCAAATGTCAATATGGATTATTCTGTTGGGATAAATAAAGTATTTTTCATAATCGAACTAACTCGGTCCGGGGCTGTTTCGATTTGGAATCCCTAATTAAGGATGGCGAGAAGTTCTCCCCCCCTGGAATGGGGGATGGCGCACAAACTAGCGCCACCCCCCTCGGTTTAGGGTTTAAGATTTAGGGTTTAGGGTTTACCAAACCGAATTCACTTTTTATTTTAAAAAAAATTTAATTTATTTATTTCATTAATTTTTAATTCATTTATTTATTTACGTTTCTTTATTTATTATCTATTTGGTGGTTAAATAAATAAATTTAACTTAAATATTTGACTTAGTAATAGTATAAATTAAAAAATTAAATAAATAAATAAAAGTAATTTATATTTTTTCTATGCTTTTTAATTTTTCGTTCCAACGTATTTTATATTTTATGGTTTTTTTCAAAAAAATATTTTCAGGACGGCTAGATGCACCGATGATCTTGGTTACAATTTATAAATCAAAAAAATATTTCCAGAATGAAAAGTATTCAATAAATTTTTTTAAGAATTTTAATTAACATATTTCTTTTTCCCCACACCTTTTATATTTTTAATAAAACATTCTCCAATAACATTATTATTATCCAAACAAAGATAGGTTGCAGTTCGATTTCCAAATGCTGAGAGTTGCAACTTTTTCGAAAGTATGAAATCATATTCCATTTGGTAAAAGAGGAAATAGATGAGGAAATTTATTTATTTATTTTAAAATGAGTAAAATGTCTAAATAGTCCCTTACATTTAGACTTACTTGAATTTACGTTCGTAACATTAACATTTCAATATTTTAGACTCATACATTATGTTTTCACACTTTTTTTAGTCTCATTTCACTGTTTCAACTACTTTTCTGTCAAGCTCGATGTTGACCGGCTGTTGACTTGTCAGAATCAGAGGTATTTTCGTCTTTTCACTTAATTTGAATTTCTATTAAAATTTAAATCTTTAAAAATATTAAAAATTCAAATTTCATTATTTAATTAATTCAAAATATTATTATAAAATTATTTTTAAAATTATTTTTTCATTTACCATTTACCTTTAGTACAAAGTAAATAGTAATTATGTTACACTTTTAACCGTGACCCACTGTAACTTATATTATTAATTTAAAATATTATATAAAATTTTAAAACTTATATTATTTTCAAAATTACTAATCATTTACCATTTATCTTAGGTAGAAAGTAAATTATAATTATGTTGCACTTTTAATCTTGCATCCACTGTAACTTAAAATAATTACCAAGTTACAGCTGATAATTCAAAATTCAATTTTTTTCTCAAAAAAAAGCAAAACACAAGTTTTTTTTTTACTTTTACCGCTACAGTAAACAAAAAAGTAACTTGAGGTTTACTGTAGCAGTCAATGTCAAAAATCTTGGTTTTGCTTTTTTATTTATTTTCTTTTTGAAAATTTTTTTATTTTGAATTATTAACTGTAACTCGGTAAATAATTTAATTTACAGTGAGTCCAGGGTTAAAAGTGTAATTAATTATTATTTTGTACTCAAGGTAAATAGTAAATGAAAAAACTAATTTTAAAAATAATGTAAATTTTAAAATTTTTATAATAATATTTTAAATTAATAAATAATATTTTTTGAATTGCTTGTCTCGGGAATCCGTTGTCGGGTGGTGCTGTGTGCTTGCTCCGGGACGGGCAGCGTTGGGTCATCGGGTTTTCTCGGTTAGGGGGACGACACCGTGACAGTTTGGGATAAAAAATTTAATAAATAATACTTCAATAATTAAATAATGAAATTTGAATTTTATAATATTTTTAATGATTTTAATTTTAATGAAAGTTTAAATTAAGTGAAAAGACAAAAATGCCCTTGATTCAGGCAAGTCAACAACGGTCAACATCGAGTTTGACGAAAAAGTGGCCGAAACAGTGAAATGAGACACAAAAAAGTGTGAAATCATAATGTTTGGAACTACGATATTGAAATATTAATGTTCAGGACGTAAATTCAAGTAAACCCAAATATAAAGGACCATTTGGACATTTTACTCTTTTAAAATTTAAACCCGTGTCCTTAATGTATAAACCTTAACATTATTCTTAGAAAAGTATCCTAATCCCAGAAAGTGATATCAAACCAAGAATGTTAAATACAACCTCACCCGGCCATTACTGTTCCAGGAAATATTAAGAATTTTTGGGGAACCAGTGTACTCTGCAAAATTATTACGTTTACAATTTAATCATTTCGATTTGTAAGAAGAAGTTCAGAAGGTATCATTGCATATGTACTTTCAACATTCAAGAACTCAAATGAAGTACTAGTTAGCAGACACTACTCTGTATACTCTGTTTCCTAATGGAAATGAAACAATAACAAAGCCGAAATGCGTAGGGAAAAATGGTGACGGAGATGCCAAAAAATAAATTTCTTCATCATGCCGTGTCCTTTGAATATCTCATGGTTTCTTCTGCAACTTTTGTCCACTCATTTCCTATTTTCTCCATGTACGTAACCTGTCACGTTAAGCGGAAAACCAAGTATTAGGAAAGCACATGAATTTTACAATAACAGCAGTATAAAAGACTTCTATGTTTTGGAGCATTGTTTAGTTGGCTCATACCATAACAGCAGTTTAAAAGACTTCTACGTTTTGGTGCATTGTTTAGTTGGCTCATACCATAAATAAACTACAGTCACATTCGAGATCTCCAAGTCCTAATATCAACTTGAATTTGAGAGTGCTAACTATAATGCATACAATTTAAAGGATGCTTCCCAATAAGCGAAATGGTTCAAGAGATTGAAGATAAAAAAATTCAGAACATGGCATGGTCTAATAATACAACAAGAAGGGTTATATAGATAATATGTTGGCATTGTGCTCCATCAGTAACCATTCATCATTCACCAGTCATCACATGGCATCACCTAATATGGAAGAAAAATGGTTTGGACAATATTCATAATCTATTAACCATTCATCATATGGCATGACCTAATATGGAAGAAAAATGGTTTGGCCAATACTCATAATCTAATGTGGAAGAAGGAAACTGGAAAAGACTCTACTACTCAATAATACAGGAAAAGTAAAATTGATATATGCCTTATTTAATTCAATCACCTCATCGTGCCAGCTAAAGTTAAGATAAAGAGATATCATGCTACTTTTCTACAGAAACTAAAACCTTTGAGGTGACCACGCAGAAAACTATTAGATAACGGGGGAGGTGACGTACCTGACAACTCACAAAACCTTTCAACATAACTAAAAAGTCAGTCTTCCTTTCTTTGTCCAGCCTTTCAATTTCACTCTTGTTATTTTCCTGCAGTAACACACCCAGTCACTAAAAATAGACATACCACCAAGGGAAAACAGTACATCATTGTTCCTATTTACTATTTCTATAAAGAGGAAATGATAAGAAAGAAAACTTTTCCTTAAAGCCATGTATATCCATCTTTATAGAAGTTGAAGAGAAGCAAATGTAGAACGTGGGTAAACAGACGTAGAAAACGTTCTTGGTAACCTAACCCCAAGACTGGATATCCCAGTGCATACCAGGGGAGTAAAATGCATACATCTCAAAGGTTTCTCCATATTCTAATTGTTCAATCTACTGCTTAACTGCTTTACTACATTCAAACAAATGCGAAGGGTTTTTCATCACATAATCAGATGCTATACATCAAGTTTACACCTAAAAAGCTTCCCTAGAGCCTAACCCACACTCCCAGAACAATCCATTTCCAACTCAGGAAGAAATTTACAAAAGTGGATTCTGGACTTTGTTCAACCTAAATGGAGTTGATGCTTTGAGCAGGCGCAGAAGGTGAAAACAAAATAACCTTCCTTTGTTTTAGGAGAGCAAAGTTAGCAGAACAGACAGAAACCAAAGAGTTAAAAACATTCCTTCTCATTGATATTATGATAACTTTATGCTGGTAAGTAAAAAAGCCATTCGGACTTCATGGCATCAAAGGAGTTTTACAGGGAAATGATAACAGAAATAGGCCACTAAATCAAAGAAAGCAAAGATACCTTGATGCGTTCATATTCCCTGATAGCACAGCACTTCGCGTCCTCGGTGTTTCTAATAGCTTCCTTCAGTTCCTCTGATTTGCGAATTCGTGACTTGTCACCACCGAATATTTTGGAAGATGCAGTTTCCAGTTTTTCAGCTCTTGAGCGCAAAGAAGATAGCTCCGAAAGAAGAGTTTGAACTGTCAACAAAGCACTTGAACGATCTGAGAAAGCATTGTGCATAGCCCACATTAGACCCATATATTCATGTAGTGTATCCTGCATATGTCACCGCAACATTAGATAATCTTCGAATGACAACCAGAACAAATGGAAAATGTACAGCATTTACCAAATGCTTTACAGTCTGTGCATTTAACCCTCTATGGTATCTGCTTGCTTTCACAACTGTAGTTGCCAGGTTCTTCATATCAGCAGCACGAACCCTTTGAGTATTTAACAGAGCTTCCTCATTCTCAAATTTTGTCAATTTTATAAGTGCTAGGCCTAATTCACCCATTGTCTCACCCAAATCTTGTTGTGCTTTAACGAGGGACTCAGCCTGACGCATGATGGGAAATGAATAATTCAGAAGAATAAAGTAAAAAACCAACGTAACTGTTACGCTAACACGACTTCAAAATAAATATTCTAAATAGAAAGGCAGCAACAATTGATCGAACTAATATAAATACGCACAGTCAAAATCACTCATGGCTTAATGCTGATCAAAAGATTGTAACACCATCAGACTCGTGACAATAAAAAATGGCGTATTTAGGCAGAGAAACTTGCGGCTTGACTGAAACATATACACATGTCGGATTAGTGGTCAAATCTGATTCCATATTCTGCCTAATCCACATTTGGATTAGAGATGAGTGAAATCTTTAGAAGTGATGAGGATTCCAGTCCTCTATGCCAGGAGTATTTTGTAATAATCTCACTTGCTAGCTGATGCAGCTAATTTTGCATAAACCTTAATTGGTTGCTCATGGTAGGTCAAAAGAACCATTCTTCTAGCTCCTTAATTTACATTTGGTTTCATAAGCACATTGAAGATGACCTACATGCTTGGGGTCCTTCAATGCCAAAAAGTCCCTCACTCCACAAGCTACTAAATATCTTCTAACTGTCAGATTACATGAGTAATTAAGAGGCTTAGTACTGATGTTACAGTTAATATTGATTACAGACAAAGATCTATTGACAGGGCAACGGTACTTGGAACAACAAAATGCCACACCAAACAGAGAGTTTTGTGGTTTCTGATCTCTATCAATATGCCAATGTTGTGTGATTACAGAACTTCCTGATCAAAATTCCAAAGCTGAAAGAGAGAAAAAAAAGATACCTGTTTTGATGCATTACTGAGATGCTGCTCAAGACCATTCAACCACAATTTCTTCTCAAGAAACTCCTTATCCTCCTCTTCCGCCGGGGGCCTAGACCCAACCCAATCATTTGCCACAGATTGTTTCAACTCCTTAAACAATCTCAACAAATCCCTCCCACCTTTAGCTGGCTGCACAACATCTTGAGGACCCATCACACTTGTTGAATCCCCAAATAACTGCTTTGGCAGCTTAGCGGCCCCATCCAGCATTCTGGAGGTCACATCGACACTAGTAGGCAAGGGAAGCTTTCCCTGCACCTGCAAGAACACCCTAAGCTCATCACTCTTTTTGAGAACAGGATGACCCGCCAACCTTCTCAAGTACTTCTCCAATGCCACTCTCCTCTGCTCCACGAATTCCTGTTTATGCATCACTTGACTTTCCACTATGCTCTTGTCCGGCCTCGGAGGAATGAAAAACCCTCTATAAGCTTCAGTCAACCGATCAGACAATGTTACAACATCCTTAAACCTCCTCCTAACACTAAATTCAGATCCTCCGTAATCCGCAAGGTTCGTTTTAGTCGTAATTAGATAAGTGACATAGGTATTATTACCGGGCACAATCGAAGCCGATGCCTGGGCCTCTTTCTGCGGATGGGAAACCACAATTTCCAAGTACTCCGAGCTGTCAGATTGAGATCTTGATGAAAATGTAAACTTATTGGAATCCCCATCCGGACTTCCTCCATTGGAATCAATTGGACTGGTGGGTTCGTCAAGGGGGCTGAAAATGACGTCGGCATAAGAAGGATGATCAAGATAAGAGTTCTTTTCATGGTGGTTATTTGCAATTTTGATCGAATTGGGAGATTTCACCGAGGGCGACGGTGGGGCGAGAAGGGGATCGGAGTCGGCGGGAGTAGGGACGGAGAGAGGATGGTGCAAGGAGGATGAGGAGAAGGAGGAGGAGAGAGTGGGCATGGCACTTCTGTAATTAGAAGTCAAACCACCGCCGTTACAGTCCCCGCCGCCGTTGGCATCGCCGCCGTCGTCAAGGGCGACGCTTTCCATACCGCCTTCTCTCGGAGCCTGGAGATGGGCTTCTTCATTATTCTCAGAGCCCATCATTTTTATCCAACGAATCTGCCCAACTGTTTTCCTCAATCACCGATTTCGATGAAGAAGGAATCAGTTCATGCAATTACGCAATATGGGAGATTGTACGGATTGAAGAAGACTGGTAGCTTTCTTTGTGCTGCTGAAGACGATGGATTGGTGGGGTTCAGTTCATTAAGTAGAGTACAAATCAATTACAGTGTAAAGACTAGATGAAGTAATCGCAACTAAGAGGTAATTAATTTATCGGAGGTGGGCTGGAAGACAAAATTTGATGAAGATGTTCTTCGCTGAACTCAACTGCAAGGGAAAAATATAAAAATCCAAAACCGAGCGAAAGGGCAAAGGAAGGAGATATTATTGTGAAAGAAAATTGAAAGGAATATTTTTCCTTTGATGAGAGATCTATTTTATTTTATTTTTATTTTTCTCAGTTTTAAAGTCAAAAGACAAACGAGTTGGAAATTTGGAATGGTAGTTTATATAGTTAGTACCTGTTATTTTTTTCCCCCTTCCAAGTTCCAATTGAAAGGAAAACCACTTGTGGAAGAATCCAAATAAGTAAAGATTATGAGCTAAGATTGAGGCTTGTTTGGCCAATATTTTGTTTTAATTTTTGATTTGGATTTGAGATGTGATTTAAAATGTGGTTTGAGATAAAATTTAAAAAATTGTTTGGACAATATTTTAAATAAAATATTAATATTTTTAGACCATCACCGGACCACCTCCACAACCGATGCCGTTGCGAACTGCCGTCGGCCGGCCAAATTCTGGCCAACTCGCCGGAATTCGATCGGCCGGTCGCCGGCCGACGGCGGTCTGGCGGCAACAATAGGTGGTCCGGCGGTGGCGGGTGGTGATGGAGGTGGTCAGATAGTGGTAAACAAAAATTGTGTAAAATTAATTTTTGGAAAATTTTTTAAAAGGTAAATTAAAAAATTATTTGGATAGTATTGGAATTTGTGTTTGAGAGTTATTTTAAGAGGTAAAATGAGACAAAAGGTAAAACTAAGTGTTGGACAAACAAGATCTAATTCTGTCTGAACTGAAGAAAGAAAAAAGAATTCCTTATTTGTACATTTATCAATTATATTTGTCTCCAAAAAGGATAAGTTATGAAATTAAATAATCGTTCTTGAAAATTTATATTTTTTTTTCCTTTTCATATTTTTATATAAACCATCAAATGACTCTAATCTTTATTATGTAAACGTATTAAGATATCATAAATAATTGACAAATAAACAAAGTTTTATTATCACAATCTTAAAGAACTTGATGTTCCAAGTCCAATATCTAAAAAGAAAAGAAAATCTTGCATTGTTTTTGTGGGGAAAGGATGAGTTTATTGCATTGTTTTTTTTAAGTGAATACTGCAAAATAATAACTAATTTTAATTACGTTTACATTTCACATTAACTGCTTTAGTGTTAAAAAGTGTACCCATAGTTTTTACTACAAATGAAGTGTGAATCTCAGACTGGACCCTTCCCCCGCGCCAACTGAAACCCTTTAGAATTTAGGAAATGTTTTGATCCACCTTTTAACTCAGCCCGGCCCACGGTTTACTCGTCTTCTTCTTCTTACCCCCAAATCCAACCACCGTCACTGCAACTGCACTTTGTACTTCCTTCGCCGCCGCCGCCACCACCACCTCGAAGAAAGTTTCTTTTTGAGGTTTGACCCCCTCTTTCCCTTTTCCGATTCTCAGCCGCACTTTCGACAGTCTGGCGGTTGATATTCCTCCGCACTACTCTGGCGGAGACGGATACGACGTAGTATTAGGATACTGTCAGTCTCTTTTGTCGAACTGTCTCGCTAAATCCTGAAGTCAAAGTAGCTCGCGGACTTCTTCTCGGCGTAATTGTGGGCTAATTGGATAATGGCGTCGAAATTCGGGTTGGCGGGTGGTATTCCGGAGCGTCGGGTTCGTCCAGTATGGGACGCCATTGATTCTCGCCAGTACAAGAATGCCCTCAAGCACTGTACTACTCTACTCTCCAAATATCCCAATTCTCCTTATGCTCTCGTAAGTTATTTTCTTTCCCTTTTCTTAAAAGTTATTTATTTATTGGATAGTTTGCCATCCTTAATTGAGGATGTAATTTATTTGCAATCAATTAATTCGTTAAAGCAATCGCCAGTTTATTGTTATCTTCAATGATAAAGTGGCATTATGTTATGAATATGTTCTCAGTTGTTTTGCTTCAGTTTTGTTGGTGATGAATGATCGTCTGAGTCTGTTTTGAATGTGCAGGCACTTAAGGCTCTCATTCTGGAAAGGATGGGTAAGGCAGAGGAAGCACTTTCAATTTGTATGAGCGCCAAAGACCTATTATACGCGAATGAATCCGTTCTGGTTGATGATCTTACACTGAGCACCTTGCAAATTGTTTTCAATCGTCTTGATCACTGTTAGTGCTTTTCTTTTACCTCCTTTCATTTCTCTGCATTAAATGTTAACCTAGCTTACCACACGGAAAGCGCCATCTGAACTTCTCTTTTTATCTGCATGTTGACAGTGGAATTGGCTACCAGTTGCTATGAACATGCATGTAGCAAATTTCCCAACAATTTAGAATTGATGATGGGCCTTTTCAATTGTTACGTTCGTGAGTACTCATTTGTGAAGCAGCAACAGGTTGATAGGATTGCGTATTATTATTATTATTATTATTATTATTATTATTATTATTATTATTATTATTATTATTATTATTATTATTATTATTTTATTTTGCTGTTGATATTTCTTCCATGTCTGCATACATTTTGCCGTGACATGAGTTGTCGTATTATGGTTTTTTCTTCCCTTTCATTTCTAAAATTTGAATTTCTTGACAGATGGCTATCAAAATGTACAAGGTTGTTGGTGAAGAAAGGTTCTTGCTTTGGGCCGTTTGCAGCATCCAGTTGCAGGTTCTGCCATATTATTTTTCTTCTTGATTTTTTATTGTGATAGGGACTACTTTAAGAACCAATCTCAATTTATTCTATTGTCTTCAGAAAGCCTGAATTTCACTTGCATTGAGGAATTAATTACATTAGTTTGAAGGAAAATTTTTATTCCTCCATTTCTGTGATATTGATTTCTGTTCGGACTCAGAAATGGCATATACTCCTACATAATGTATAAAGCAGAGAATGAAACTTATATTTGTTCCTTCTTCTGTTGCACTCCAAATTGATATGAAATGTTCTACTTCTGAGAACTTGTTTATCACATAGAGAATATATAACAACCACTCTCTCTCTCCCTCCCCCTTCCTTCCCGCCACCCACAATATCCAGAAGAGGATTATAATTCGTCATGGGGTAGCTACTCTAGAATGCCTTTGTGATGGTAACTGAACTACAAAGACGGAGAAAGAAGAATAAACCCTAGCCCTAGGGTAGAAAATAAATGAGAGCTCTATCTGAATCTTATCAACAATAAAATATCTGATTTCTGCCTGACTACCTTTTTGTGGAATACCTTCGCTTGTAATTTACTGTATGCAATACTGTTACATTATGGTAACAACTAGAAGTTCCCCAGTTTGAAAAGTTCCTTCATTCACCGATATCTCTGTGATTAAGCGAGTTGTTATTGAATTCTTGCTTGTGTTTCCTTCCTGCTTAAAGTAGATAGTGGTAGTTTATGTTTCTGCTGATATTTGTTTACTGTCTCTGATCTGGAAAGGTTTTTTGTGGCAATGGGGGAGAGAAGCTACTAGCTTTGGCTGAAGGTTTGCTTAAAAAGCATATTGCGACGCACAGTTTGCATGAACCGGAAGGTAACATTACTCTTTGGTCTATATGTTATCTTTAATGTGATCTTGTCTTTTTGCTCCTTGTTGGAATTTTCCCCCTCTTTAATGATGGTGCATATTTTATGTTTTGCAGCGGCTATTGTGTACATTTCCTTACTGGAACAACAATCCAAGTTTACCGATGCATTAGAAATTCTTACTGGAAAGTTGGGGTCTCTAATAATGATTGAAGTTGATAAGCTACGTCTACAGGTATACCCTGGAACTTGCTCTTCATGAGTTTATCATCGTGCTGTAACTGGAACAAACTTTTTTTCCTGTAGAATTAGTTTCTGGTATACGAGTTGTTGGCTCCCTTTTTCCTCCATGTGTAAAACATTTGCTTGTATGAAAGTAAGTGGTGCACGCTTATTGTTCACTATTCCTTGCTGTCTAATATTCACTGGTCCTAGCTTAGCTAACTATAAGTGATGTTTGTAAATTGTTATCTACATTGGATGTGTTTGAAGTCATAGGATTGATTCTGTTGAATGTATTGTGGTCATAGGTTAGATTCGACTAAGTAGAAAAAATTTAGCTCTTAGTTGTTGCATTGCGTTACTGAATAACTTCTCGTCCTCAATGATAACTTTTACTCTTGTCCTTTCCTCTTGGGCTGCATTGCATGATGTATAAAGTTTGAACATGACTTTGTGGTTTCAATCGACTGTCCCATTCGTCGTTCTCCTCTTAATCGAATTCTTGTCTTTTGGTTAACACTTGGTGTGTGGTCTCTTCATGCGTTACTTGGTTTATATAATAATGCTCTTCTACTACTTGATGGTAAATTCTGGAGTCTTGAACTTTTTACTTGAAATTTTACCATGCAAGTTTGTTTACTTTTATCTTTTCCCCCTAAACTTGTACCTGTAACTTCAAGTTGACAGGGACGGCTTCTTGCTAGGGCAGGAAATTATGCTGCTGCAGCTGATATTTTTCAGAAGGTGTTAGAACTATGGTATGCATTTAAAGATCAAGGTGGACCGACAATTACATATGTATTTTCTGACTGTTTATATTTTGTTTCTTGGTCTTTTTGCCATTGTCAGTTTTGCTGTTGTTTACTTTTATCAAGGTGGACATTACCTTTTTTTTTGTTATGCGTGCACTCCTTACCTGGTGATCATTGGTTAGCCAGGCCTCTTCCAATGACACGGAACCCCTTGAAAGGCATATCACCATTCTGTTTTCCAGTGATGTAATTATTCATCATGCAGATTTAAGCATGAAAAAGGCTTGTCAGTTGCTAAATATTGGAGTTGGATATATATTAGGCTTTTCAATAGGAAGTAGGTTTTCAGAATGTAAATAGTGAAGTTTTATATTTTACTGAACTGTGCCATAATTGTATTAGGGTCTACATTGAATATGATTTCTTGTCATCTACTTAGTAAATAAATATGGAGTTATTGGATATGATCTCCTGAAATTTTTTTCTTTTCATTTTTTGGTTTTTTTGGAATTTTAGTCAATGGCAAAATCAAGTAATACAAGGATGATTTTATGCACGTGACTCTTCATTAAAAGTCAATCCTACTAACTTTTTCCTGCATTTGTCATCCAAACATAATCTTTAATTTGTTTCAGCGTCTTTCTTTTCCCAGTTCAGTAGTTGATTTTGCTGATTAAAATGACTTCAACTGGTATGTCTAACTGTCTGAAACAACAAATGTAACAAAGAATAATGGAGTAGATAGATTGTTTGGTTTTAATAATTATTTTGATTCTTTTTGGTTAACTTGGTTTGTAACTATGATTTGTCTCTTTGCTGTTTGTGTTTATTATAGATTCTTAATTACCTCATCTCTTTCTGTTGTTACTTCCTGTTATTTGTGCGTGGCTTCCTCTTTAATTCATTCTGGTTTGTCCTTTTTACAGCCCTGATGATTGGGAATATTTCTTGCATTATCTTGGCTGTCTATTAGATGATGGAAGTAGCTTGTGCCTGGATACGGGAGGCAGCCAAATCAGTCCTCTGAAGCTTGTGGACAAATCGAATTCACAGTTATCGGATGAAGTGGTGTGTGTTTAGGGCTCTTTTATACAACTGTTGGTTTCTGTTATTTACCAAAACAAGTGATCCATGACTTGGTCACCAAGTTTTCAGTAGCTTTGTATATTTTTCTGCTTACATACAGTTCTATTTGCAGCTTGAATCCCGTGTCTCCGGTGCCTCAAATTTTGTACAAAAGTTACTCTCTGAAGTAAATAATTCTTCCATAAGAGGGCCATGCTTGGCAAGTCTTGAAATTGAGAGAAGGAAACTTTTGTATGGAAAGGGGGATCCCGACAAGTTAGTTCAAGGGCTATTGGAGTATTTCTCTAGGTGTGTTACAGACCAAGTATTGGCTTTTAAAATGTTGGGTTATGCCTTTATGTTACATACATGTTGACATGGAAGTGGTTTAGTTGTTAACAACTGATTGTAAGTAGAGACAGCTGTTTGGGGGCTTTGAATATTTTCAGAAAGTCATACCACTAAAGATTTTTATGTGCTGTTGGAAACTAAAATATAGCTCAAACATGGATTGCCAAATGCAGGAAAACTGTAAATTTTAGTGGGTATGTACCAAAAGTAATAATATGCGCAACTAATCAAGGAAAATGTTTTATGCCCTCAGTAAAATTTCCCTGGCCAGTAAATGCTTTAATATTGCAGTGTTTCATTTAAGCCTACTGTATTTGTCCATTGGAGCATGGTTCAGCATCTTGTGATTATCAAGCTGGCCATCAATTTGCTTTCATACCTCTGAATGATTTACTTTTGGTATATGAAACAGGTTTGGTCATTTGGCTTGTTGTACCGCGGATGTTGAATCTTTTCTGCCGGTTTTGGATCAGCATATCAAAAGTGAGTTCTTGGAGAAGTTGAAAGGATGTAAACCTTTGAGTAGCTCACCAACGAAGATTCTGGGTCAAGCCATTACAACGTTTAAAATTGAAAACTTAATTGGGAACAAGTTCTCGCTCCCTTTGCCTGGTATAGTTGCTGCTTTTCCTGTTTTTCCTTCCTTTCTTTTTTTTTTTTTTTTTTTTTTTTTGGGGGGTGTTCGACATATAGATGGTTTGTTCCTGGCCAGCTTAATCACCTTGGCCCCTACTCATACAAATGTACCTGTAAAATGAAGGCAATCTTTACTTCTGTTTTCTTTGGATGCAAAGTGTAATCATTTTTAGAAAATTGAGATGTGTTTGTTTTGAAAGAGCTTAATCAAAACATTTTTAGGTATCACACCTCTTTCGGACCAATAGAAACATGGGAAGGAAGGGGGCGGGGTGAGATGGCAATCTGTGATGCTCTCTTCTCGCTGGGTTTTGCTTTTGTTGTATTGTGTCATAGAGTGGATAAAACTTGGAACAGTTAATATTAGTATCGAAGGGACTGGTAGAGGTGGCAAACTATGATGTTCTCCTCTCGGCATTTTGCCTTTGTTATTGTGTGTAGATAGAATTTGGAACAGTGATGCAGCACAAATGGTGGTTAAGAAAATCAGGATTTAGGCTAATTAAAGAATAGCATGCAGCGGAAAACTAAAAGAATCTGTAGGAAAACAAGCTTTGAAACACCGGAAACTGAGATAAAGGGTAGGAAAAGAAGAAGAAAACCTAAGAATCACTCTTAGGGCCCTTTGGCATCACACCGCAGGATTCCTAGGCATCACACCAAGGGTTTTGTTGTATCACACAACAATTGCACAAGCAAAGTTTCACGCAGGAATTTTTATTAATCATAGTCTGAAAATTCTCCTCATATGAGTTACATATAAATAGGCCTAAAACTTAATCTAAACCAAAGACAACTAGGATTCACACCTAATTTCCTTTTTATTCAAGAAAATCCTGCAGCATTGTTAAAATACTAAAATACCCCTTCCTAAAATTATTACTGAAAATAATGAACTAATTAAATTGCTGCTTATAAAGGGTTAACTCAACCAAAGTCCTAACACTTTGGTTCCTTCCTTGGATCATGATGATCCTGGGCATAAGAATAGAATATCCTAATGATAGAGTTCTTGGGCCCTTCTTTGTCCGCATTAAACAGTGAATGTAAGTATTGAAAATTTAGTTTACTGTAATTTGCTATGCATGTATGTTTAACATTTCGGATGCTTATAAAGCTTTATGTGGAGTCCTCTAAGGCTCGATATTCTGTTGATGGCTATTTTTCCTTGATGGTGTAGTCATGTCAGGTCCTGAAAGTACCATCTCTTTAACAAGTTTGTTTGTGGACTAGTGTCGTGTAACGGGGCTGATACCTTCTTTCTCCTTGGTTTATTGTCGAGAGTTTAACTATGTTACTTAAATATATTTTCTTTGTATGATAATTTCCCCGAGTTCTTGTGCTTATATGTAGATTTTAACTTTTGTTCCATTTCAGAACTTGAGAGTGAAGCCATACAAATGGTTGATATGTTCTGTAAAAGTCTCCCGCTGTCTAAAGATTTAGATATTCAAGAGAATATGCACGGCGAAGAGCTTCTACCTTTGGCTTGCAATCTGTTGGTGCAGGTATGACGCTTCCAGTTTTGTTTCTTTTGATAAGCCAAAGAATGACTCTGGCCTGATATATAATTTACAAATCTTTGGTTTTCAAGATCTTTTCAATTCTTTGTTCTGGGCAGGTTTTTGGGGTGTTTTCACTTCGACGATGTGTTTCATTTCTTTCTACTGAAGTGAGTGTTGTAATTTCTTTCTGTCTGTAGCTTTTCTGGAGGACGAGGAATATTGGATATCTGCTGGAGTCTATAATGATTCTTGAGTTTGGCTTGACAATTAGAAGGTAGAGATTTTCTTTTCGATTTAGTTTTATATTAAAATTCTGAAGATTCATGCTGAATCTAACCTTTCGTCCGAACAGTAATTTCTGCAACTTGTCCAAGTTTAGTGGATCAGGAGTGCATTGTGCCTATTAAAGCTCAAGATTGTCAGCTTGCACTTTAGTTTAGCGAGCATGCTATTGTCTTCTCTAGATCCTTATATGATGCTCTTTATTGCTTTGTTGAGTTATTGCTTTCTCTAGACGCTGGCTTATGGGTCTTTTACCTTTACGAGTCACCCCGCCCCCAAAATAATGTTGGATCATGAATTTTTACGTAATATTAAAATGCTTGTTCTGATACTTTTTTATCTGATTAATGGATGATGCTTAAGTTGCGTGTATTTGATTTGTGTTGGTCTTATTTAGCTCTTAGTTAATGGTATATGTTTCCAGTTGTGACTTTATGAAGAATTTCCATCTCTCTTCATTTCATTTCAGTATATTGTGCCAAGGTTTGATTCCTTTGTAGAAATTTCTTCTTCTGTTCTTACAGATCTACCTATTTGCTATCTTTTACAGACACGTTTCGCAGTATAAGATTTTGCTGGTTCACCTTTATTCTTATTGGGGTGCTCTTTCTGTTGCATATGACTGGTAAGCCAACAGCACTTGAAAGTTTTGCAATTTTAGCACTTCAATGTAGGGTTTTATGTAAAAATATGCAGTTGAAGATTGCAAACTTTTAACCATCCAAGCATGTTAACTCTTCCTATTATGTGTAGGTATAAATCTTTGGATGTGAAAAATATTTTGCTGGAAACTGTATCACATCACATCTTACCCCAAATGTTGGCATCTCCGCTTTGGCCAGATTTGAATAATCTTCTGACCGACTACTTAAAATTTATGGACGATCACCTTAGGGAATCTGCAGATCTCACATTTTTGGCTTATCGCCATCGAAATTATTCCAAGGTCAGAAATTTTTTTTGTTAGGTTGTATGAAGTCAACATCTTTATGGATGCCTTTTAAGCCTTTTAGATACATGTTACAGATAATGTTTTGCCAATCTCTGTTTTTGCTTGTTGGAAACATCCTATGCTATTACTCAAGAGAGCATCAGAGTCATCTTTCTCTCTGGCGAACGGAATGTATGAATAAAAAGTTTAAAAATTAATCTTGAAATAAGAAGTCTAGGGAAGTTGAGAACCCTATAGGTTCGGATTAATCATTTTTAGCAACTTTGTTGACATTAACTCAAGAATTTTTAATCTTTGTTAAAGATGCTTCTCATTGTGTTCGTTTCCAAGGCAAGTGGCAGAGGGTAAAGGAATATTTCCTACTACAGTATGAATGGAATGTGTGAAATAGTACCATTTTCTTGAGGTTATAATGATGAATGCTTCCAGATTCTTTGATCAAGGTTTTTCTTTTACATCTGGTGTGTTCTAAGCTGGAACCAACACAATGAGGCAATTTCAATCAATCTTTTTTTCTGTTTTTTAGGTGATTGAATTCGTTCAATTTAAAGAACGTTTACAGCGATCAAACCAATATCTGCTTGCAAAAATAGAAGCACCAATCTTACAGTTGAAGGAGAATGCTGATAGCATCCAAGAAGAGGAGGTAACCTCTTAATTTTGATTTTGCTTTGTGATTTATATATTTTTCTTTTGTTTCGTAGGTGTTGTATTTGAATTTTCTGTTGAGTAAATGCAACATCGAAGTAAATTTCATCTGTCTTTGTAGCGTATCCTGGAGAGCTTGAAAGGCGGAGAACATTTTGCAGTTCTCTCCAATGAGATTGGAAGTAAATCTCTAACCTTCAATGAAGATTTGCAGCTACGACCTTGGTGGACACCTACCATTGATAAAAATTATCTATTAGGTCAGTACAAGATACATGTATGATTAGTATGAATAAAGAACAACAAAGTGTTGCATTATCTTTATAGTTTTTAGAGCTTTTCCGCTTCACAATTTGAAACATTTTTGCTGTGTGCCCTTGTAATTTGTGGTAACATTGGCTGTGTTCTGCTTTGCAGGGCCATTTGAAGGAGTATCCTATTACCCCAAGGAGAATCTGGTAGGAAACTTCATCCATCTTATAGTTTTAAAGTACCTCATTTGGACTGTTATGTGGGTATATATATGGTTTGCTTCTCCTGTTTTTCTGGTCGGGATATTTTTTTCTCTTTAATTTTCCTTTCAATTTGGTTGCGCGGCTTTCCAATGATAAATGGGGCCAGACATGTTTTTTAGAGGGTATGAGAAGCTAACAAGCCTATTAAAGGGTCTTGGAATAATAACTGAGCCTAATTATGTTTATCTCTATTCATTCTTTTCAGATTAAGAAAACGGAAGCAAATGTGTTGAGAAACATTGAGAAGAGATCTCTTCTTCCACGGATGATTTACCTGTCTCTCCATTGTGCATCATTATCTGTGAAGGAACATACTGAAGCCAATGGTTCGATACTTGACCCGAAATTGTCATCAGAGCTAAAATATCTGCTTGAGCGCTATGCCAGTATCTTAGGGTTTGCCTTCCAGGATGCAATAGAACTGGTTTTGGGGGTTTCAAGCGGACATCATTCTCTTGAGGTATCAGCATTATGTTGCTTTTATTAATTAATAAAACCACAAAGAAACTGAACGCCCAGTCTCTTGTTTGAACCTTTTTTTTGGTCTGGATTAGTTGTCCATTCATGGCAACATCTGATGTTTGCCATGTTGAAAATTTCTTTTGGTGCTTGCTTGCACATTGCTTCATATTCAATCTACCTTTCATGTGTGAGGGATTCACCTTGATTTGTTTGTGATTTAAACATGCAGGTTCTGAGCTCTGATATGGTTGACTGGATGAATTTTGTTGTGTTTTTAAATGCCTGGAGTCTGAACTCTAATGGGATAGAGGGTCCAAATAAAGATTATAAAGGGTCTATCAATTGGCATGTCGTGAATTCATTGCTGAAGAACTGTATTCTCCATAAAGTGACAGCCACGGGAGCACTTGTCTCTTCTCCTGGCGGTGACCTTCCGTTGCTGGTGCAGTTGGTATCTGAACCCTTGGCTTGGCATAGTTTAATAATTCAGTCTTGTGTCCGCTCATTTCCCCCTACTGGAAAGAAGAAGAAGAAAGGTGGAGTGTCAGAACAGATAAACAATCATAAATCTCATGATTTATCAGATTCCATCCAGAATTTATGTGATATATTAAAGGAGGTCATACAGTGGATAAGTCAGCAAATCAGTAAGCCTGATGATTCAAAATTTGGAACCGTGTTTTCCACACTCCAGGTTAATTGCAAAAGCGAAGGCTTAGACAATGTTATCTCATCAATGAGTGTTATGGATTTGGGTGATCAGGGTAAAGCTGGAAGTGAAGGGCCCGGAAAACTTATCCATATCTTGGACAATGTGATTTCATCAATGAATGATATAGATTTGGGTGATCGAATCTCTAAAGCATTGCAGTCTTGGAGTGCAGCCGATATAGTGAGGAAGGTTATCGGGGGGCAAAGAACTTCACTGTCTGAGTTGCTAAAGATTTGTGAATCAAAAGTAAAATCTCTGCAGGCATTGAAGGTGCATTTGTAGAGATTGTTGATATTGGATCATATTTTTTTTCATGTCTTGTTTGGGAAGATTTGTTATTGCTGTTGGATGAGTTTACACCACGGAAATTTTGTAACTTTTCTATAAGTTTTCTTTTGCATTTAGGGTTTTTGTTTTGTTTTTTATACCCAATGTACACACGTATACCAATGTTATTCATTTGTGAGCTTTAACAGGTCTTGTAACGATGAATCTTGGCATAAATTTTCGAGTGCATTAATTGATTTCCATTTTTGTTTTCTTATCTTCAGAAAGCGTTTTTCTCAGATTCTGGGTTTTACATGTTCTTTCCTTAAGTTCTTCTCTGCAAATAAATGCCATAGATTCTAGCAAAGATGAAGGAGTACTACTATTTAGATTATACTACCTCTGTTCCAAAATTATTGTCCAGTTTGAGATTTCACTTTTAGTACAGTTTGAACTAGAAATGAAAATCCAAACTGGACAATAATTATGGAACGGAAGGAGTACTATTTTGGAGATTGATTAATGAGTAATCACATTTTTACAAAACCATCAAAGGAGTAGTTTACAGATGGCTAAGTAATGCCTTGATTGAAGGATGATGGTAGAATGTGCAAGGATTTCATCAACCTTCCAGTGTAAAAACATAAAGCTAAAGTGAACTACTCTTTCATTCAAATCTCATCGAAATTCCACTCTCCCCAACCGTCCCTGATTCTGTTCACCCTCTATGAATTGAATAAACGCAAAGCCCCAACATGTATTTATTCTCCAAAATTAACAAGTGAATCATTTCATGCATGTGATAAATTCACATTGCTTATTTAAGTATTACAATTATAACTAGATGACACTCATAAGATGCACGTGACACATTAAACTTTTTTGTTATTGTAATGTTTATATGAATTAAAAAAATAGAATATTTATGCGAATGACAATGGAATTGTGATTCTATTATTATGTTTCTAAATTTTGAATGATTGTCAATATCATGAAAAAGAACATACATCGTAAGTGTGCAGTAAAGTGTATTCTGCTCAGGGACAGAGAGCTACATTTCTTCATTGGTAAAGTGTGTGACGAAAATAATAACATTTTTTCTGCAAAGTAAATAACTAAATATATACGTAATACTACTACTACTAATAATAATACTAACTTTCATGCTTATTGCAAGATGATATATAGACCTTAGTTTCATAAAAGAAAATTGATGGCCGTGGAACATTTTGAACTAATATTGTTAGGACGGTTTTGAATTTGTTCAATACTTAGTACATTGAATCGGCTTATGAAAACCTCCATTATTTCAAGCGAAAAGACTGGCAATATACACAGTAGTTTATTATGCTCAATTTATTTATTTATTTATTTTTTCTTTTTTTGATACTTGATATTTGATGATGAAATTAATGGTGCAAGATTGATTTGGCTTTTCTAATTTTGTACATTCGACTGAAAGTCTGCTGCTGTTCATGTAAGCAATGTTGGGGATTGCTTTGTAAGAGCTGGCTGTGTAGTGGCTCTGATATACAAGTCATTGAGTAAGGTAACCCCGATTTTCTTCTTTTTTAAAAATGATGCAAGGAATATATCTGACTAATTGCAATATGAAATTTATCACTTATAGATTAGGTTGGAACACCTGCGTGTGTATCAATATGCGCTAATTATTAAAAATATTTATTAATTTGAGAAAAAGAAACTAGTTAACTCAAATTTAGAGTGACGGGGAATCGGGGATTGTGATTTCGAGCACCGGTGGGATATGAAAAGACAATAAAAACAATTAGGTCACTTGTGTCCTGTGATTTGCCTGTTCTTGACTTTCGACATCAAGCTCAAAAACCATTGCAAAAGTTTTATAATATCATGAAAAGAACCCAAAATGGTTTATTAGGATTGGTTGGTTCTTTGCATGGACGAACTGCCCTACTCTCATTCGGTAGTGGCATCCTTCCCAATAGCTGTTACTAAATTAACCAAATCTAGTACATCTGTGTTGTATAAAACGAATAGATAAACGCTTGCTTTCTTTACAAAGGGTTTACTAGCTTTCTTGGTAACCGTTTTACAAGCTTTCTAAATTTTAAACATAGCGGCGTCCATCTTAGAACTTTGTATTTTATAGTTTTGTGGCACAGTCTCAATCATCAATCATGAACAAAAATCTTAAGACTTGGATGTATGGAGGAGCTCAAGAACTTTGAAGAAGCCCCTCCCATTCCTCTTGTAATTAACTCTTTCCTTTACTCGTAACTTGTTTCCTTAGGAACCTTATATAGTCTACCCCAAAATGCGGTGGTATAGTATCAATATATACTCGTCCTAGAGTGATTTTAGAGTTTGGAATCTCATTTTTAGTATAAACTGTACTAGAAAATAAAATCCTGAACTGGAAGTATATATACATTGCAAGAGACCACCTCAAAAATTTCCCAACCTAAGGATAATGTTTTTCAACAAATGCATGAAAAGACCATACCATTCCATCACACTACCACACCAAACAACCTCTCATCACAATTATAGTTTTGCTAGTGCTAATCACAAAAAACAAGAAATTAACTCCATCTGTGAAGTGATCAAATGACAAAACAACCAGAACCATATAACATATGATACAAACAAAAGACTAAAGTAGTAAATACTTATTGCTTACATATGAAATACATAAACCATCCGAAGAAACCACATCCCTTAACGAAGACAACAAGCTCATTCATCAAGAAGTTTCTCTCAAAAGTCATAAAACTCTGCTTTCTTAAACACCTTATATTCTTGAGTACCATGTTTGCGCAAAACTGGTGGATATTTAGCAATGCAGCAAGGGAGACAACAACGTGCACCCTCCTTTGAAAACTTCTCCTGGCAACGGGCTTCATGCACTTTTTTCAGCTCGCAAGAAAGCACACCGACCCGAACACCAGGCTTGCGTGGGCCTTTCACAATGGCATACCGAGCTCGAAACACATCATTGCCAGATGAAGCTGCTTTGGCTTTGAAAGTTATATAAAACATATAATAACCAGCAGCGACGTGGATACACACTAAATGTTGGGTTTTAATTTGTGAAATAAAACCAAAAACTAAAAAGTTGCAACCCAGACTTGGTTCAATCTTTCTGGAACCAAAGGGTGTCAAGGAATTAAAAGAATACGAAACATGACAAGTATTCATAAAAGATTACGTTAGTGACTTGGAACTCAAAGGCTATAAGCCTTGTTTCGTATTCTTTCAATTTCTAGTGTTTGTCTATAAATATGTGAACAACTGCAGGTTTTTTATAAGTCTTTTTGTATTCTTAGATTCTTAAAAAACAAGGAATAATTGCAAAGTTGCTTGTTCTTGTGCTTCTTCGTATCCTAGAGACAAATTGCTAATCAAACCCAGTTTTGCGAAGTAGTGGCGGCAAATATTGTCTTAAGGACAGTGACTACACGCTTAGAACACATCCAAATCTTTGTAATTTTCTCATTATTGTTAGATTCAAGAATCTATCTATAAAGTTCATCATTCTTCATTTTTATTCTTTGGTGTCTTTTTGTTGTCTCTTTGGTTACTACCCCAATATACTTTCAATCTTAAGACAATATTTTAGCCATGATTTTGGTATAAATATATAAGGAGACAGAGATCAAAGACTGTGGAAAGCAATGAAGATGGATCTTACAACATAGAGATTTTTGGGTGTGCTCAAAATGTTTTCTCTACGGTTTAATTCCGTAGTCAAGTTCTGAAGACAGATCTAGAAAGATTTGGAGTATACTCAAGCGAGTATATCGCAGATAAGTCTCAAATTTATATACATTAACGTTGTGTTATATGTTTTCTTTGAAATTACAAAATTCATAGTAAACTAATCTATCATGATAATTTAAAAGTTTGTAGATTTGTGTTTTAATTTTGCTTGAACCAAATCTAGTGCTGTGAAAATTATCTAGATTAATTAGTATTTAAGATCTTATAATGATTATTTATTAGTGATCTTAAAGTGAATTTTGTTGACAAGAACAAAATACGTGATGAATTTTTTTTCTTAAATTTCTTAGTTTTGAGAAATGTGAAAGACATATTGTTATAATTGTGTTGAATTGGCCTTTATATGAAGATGTGTGAATATTTATTATTCAAACTAGTAAGACCAATTGTGTTGAAAATCTATAATAGAGTCGACATGAAAGTTGACGACAGAAAAATATAACTATATTCCAATAATTTTTGGCACAATTTTTGGTTCTGAAAATTTGATGCTATGTATGGAATCAAATGTTTTATGCACGTAAAATTTTCTCATAGCTATGCAAAAGTATGGTTATAGTGAAACGAAATCGACAACTTTTATGAAAAGTTGTGATTTCTTGATCTTTGGATAAATAGAGACATGTTAAGTATTTTTTTCTTGTGAGTTCATTGAAATGATCCAAATGAAACTTGTATCTATTGATTCTAAGTGAGAAAATACAAATAAAAGGAGGTGTCTACTAGTTCCAAGTGGAAGACATATTTGAAAGAATATGTCCATTGGTTCAACGTGAAAAGACACGAGTGAAAGTCATGTCTAGTCATCCAAATGACACGTTAAGGTTGTGACCTTAGTTGATAGCCAAGTATTATTTTTGCAGTGAAACTTTTTGAATCGATAGTGCTTACTTTTGCATTGTTTTATTCAATATCAAAGCATTTATATGGTGTTATGCTTGGACATTTTTATTATTTGTGGCTGCTAAGGTATTATATATCTGTATAAGATATAAATTAATTAGTGTCAAATGCCTTAATAATAAAAATGTGAAACATATGCATAAGCCATGGTTGCAAGATTTTACTTTCAAATAAAAGTTGGAAGTTATTGCTGGTACAACACTTTGTTATATGTGAAATCAATAATTTTAAACTAAGGAATGCAAGAAATATTTTGTTACTTTTATAGATAATCGCTCATATTTATGTGCATGTTTATCTAATAAAAATAATGGATAAAATATTTGATACGTTTTGCATGTAAATCCCTAGTTTAAAATTACTCTAGTAGGTAAACTGAACAAGTATTTAATAAACAACCAATAGTTTGGCTAAGACTATAAAAACTCTATGTGTCACAGCAATGCTATGAGTTTAAGTAGCCAAAAGGTTTGTGGAATACACATTATTAAATAGTTGTTTAATAATAGATGTAGATTCATTTAAAAATTTGTTTTAAAAATTTCTAAACCAAGTAGCTAATGTGCCATTTAGTGAACCTCTTAGTTTCCAAAGTGAAAAGGGTTCTATGAGTGAACGAAAGAGAAAGACGTTGACTTTCTGTTTTAAGCAAAGTCTAAAATTTATAAAAGTTCTCTTGAAAGTTATTTCCTCTAAGGCTACTGACTTTCTAGTGAGAGCAAAAAGAAATACTCTACTAATAAATGAGTAAGTTAAAACCAATGAGTTTTTTGAGTTTTAGGCTGATGCATTTTGGAAAGAAAAGTTAATCATGCAATGAACTGGACATTGTCTAATGATGTATGTGTCCAAATTGATTTAACTTGAAAGGTTCTAGACTAGTACATTGTAAATGGTTGTTCCATTAGTAATATGCTATTGATAGCATGATGGACTTGAAGTGTCATGATTGCTTTGATTAGTTTGACTTGCATATTTTATACTGCTAGTTAAAAGTTTCCATTTAAGTTTTTCATGTTCACCTATTAAATATGGAAAGTACTCTCCTAGTGGTGATTTATATGAAAATGTGTATATGAAACTTCATAATACTTGTGCTGTGAAATAATAAAAAGATGTGTGTATTAGTGAAATCTTGATTTGATTTTATACAATTGCATGGTGATTGATCTAAGTTATTCTCATATGGTATATATATGTTGTAAATTGCATATGTCAAAAGTTTGTGAAGAGTATGTAATAGATGTTTGCTTTTGTATAAATATTTATACTCAATCCACATACTAATTTTAAAAATATGCAGTAAATACTAAGAAAAAATCATTTTTCTAAGTTCAAATTAAATGAGCTTGGTGAAAGAGGTAATTTCTTAGTTGTTATACTGAAGGAAATAGTGGGGGTTTTGTACTTTCTTATTCATATGATGTTGGTAAGTTACTAACAAAGTGTAACATGTGAATGTGAAGAAAGTTTGTACTCTCATGCTTTTATATTTAACATTAGTGTTAAATGTGATGATCCAATCAGTAAACTAGAACCTTCTAGTGACATTTGATGTCTTGAATGTGCATTAGAGTAGTGTTTATCTGTGTGATACGTGACTCACTAATTACACTAAGTGCCTAAGTAAAGATCATTGTAAATCTAATACTAAAATCATAATATGTCTTTGAAAGACTAAGGTTTATGATTTTATTATAATTGATTAGATTTATATTGTTCTTAAGGGCTATTCGAATGCTAGTTGGTATTCTAGCATTAGTAATTATAAACCGTTAGTGGTTAGAAATTCATGCTTGGTAGTGAGAGATGTTTCTTGATAAGTGAAGCAAACAGTAATCACTCTCTCCAATATATGAAGAAAAGAAAAGCTGAATTTGTTGAACTATCTTCAGTACATAAGGAGGTGAAGTGGCCAAAGGGCACTGGCCTGTGTCGCCTGTAACCTTGTGTTGTGATAGTTAGATTAATATGTCTTGAATATTGGGTAGAATTTGACAATAAGTAAATATAGACATATTAATTCAATATATATATTTCTTAATGAGATACAAGTGTTGATGTTGCCGATGTTGTGTTTGTGAAAACACAATTCTATTCTGGATCCATGTACCAGATCTCTTGCGAAAGAATTGGTGTTTTTTGACAACATGAGGAATGGGATTAAAAACTTCTATCTAAAATTACAAACAATGGAAACCCAACATTCTTCTAGTAGACCACTAGATTGAAAGGTTCAAAGGGTAAAAACAAGTTGTTTTGTAACTGTGAGCACCAAATTAATGTGTATACCATTCCAAGGTTGGTGCATTATGTTACTCTTAAGTGAGTAGGTTGAGAGCAATCTCTTAATGAAATTATTCGTGTGTATTCAATTATGGTTAAATAATGAATTTGAATAACTTTCACCTATTTAACCATAGAAGTGGTGTCGCTTTTAGCAAGAGTTTGAGGTTATCTCTTGTACATGGTTAAGAAACTAGGATGAGCACATAACCGGTAATAGTGCTAAACAATAATGTGAATTATAAGGAATGTTATGAGTGTTTGTGTGTGCAAAATCAAGTCTGATGTGATTTAATTGTTGGTTCAAGCAAAGAGCCACCAACAAATTAGCTGTATTCGTGATTAATTTTCACTATAGTGTGGTTCAAGACGAAAGTTACCACTCCTTATGCATAATTCTCAATATTTGTGACTGTTTTATATCGCAAACTAAGTGGGGGGATTGTTGGGTTTTAGTTTGTGAAATAAAATCAAAAACTGAAAAGTTACAACCTAGACTTAGTTCAATCTTCCTGGAACCAAAGGGTGTCAAGTAATTAAAAGAATACGAAACATGACAAGTATTCATAAAAGGTTACGTTGGTGACTTGGAACTCAGAGGCTATAAGCCTTGTTTTGTATTCTTTCAATTTCTAGTGTTTCCCTATAAATAGGTGAACAACTGCAGGTTTTTGATAAGTCTTTTTGATAAGTCTTAGATTCTTAAAGAACAAGGAATAATAGCAAAGTTGCTTGTTCTTGTGCTTCTTCATATCCTAGAGACAAATTGCCAATCAAACCCGGTTCTGCAAAGTAGTGGGGCAAATATTGTCTTAAAGACAGTGATTACACGCTTAGAACACATCCAAATCTTTGTGATTTCTCCATTATTGTTAGATTCAAGAATCTATCTATAAAGTTCATCATTCTTCATTTTTATTCTTTGGTGTCTTTTTGTTGTCTCTTTGGTTACTACCCCCAATATACTTTCACTAAATACTCAACCTCAACCAATTCATACGCATCATTCCCTGATTTCTACATATATAAATATCGGAACTCAGTAACAAGAGGTACAGAAAAAAAAAATCACTTCCCTACTGCATATTTAGTACCGTAGTGAAAGACCATTGGCATTAACAAAATACATCAATCTGATAACACCAGAAACAACCCATTCAAAAAATAAATAAATAAACTGAAAAAGGTACCTTATTATGAGTTTTGTTGAATATGGAAAGGCATTCAACAGACCATTCAACGATTTGGTCGGGGATTGATGTGGGCATTTTCTCTATAAAAGACCAAGGAACGAAGCCTCTCTTAAGAAGGTAAGTGGCCGGACAACAAATCACCTCGAAACCCTGATAAAAAAGAAAAAGAAAAACCCCCAATATATCAAGCTCTATATGCACGTGAAGTTTTTGGAGAAATAATAAACCCTAAAAAAGGAATTAAGAATAAAGGGAAAGAAGGTAACTAAAAATAGGTTAAAACTCACCCGAGTGTTGTGAATCTCGGCGAAGTACTTTTCTTTGAGACCCTCCTCAAATTTGGTAGGCCGAGGCATCCATATACGCTCCTCCTCCTTCTCTGCCTTGTCTGGTGGCAGCGATGATTTTTCCACTGATTCAATAATAGTAGATGATGGTGAAAACGATTTCCTCTTCTTGCCTGATGCTGCTGATGATTTCTCACCAGATTCAATTGGTTTATTTCCCCTCCTCATGGGACGATGGTTCTTCAGGAGATTTCTTCTATTCAATCGTTATTGGCTTGTCGTCGAAGTTATCATCCCCCCTCCCATAACTGCCCCCCTCTCTCTTTCGGAACCCTAATTTCGATATGATAATAATGCGAGTAATTTTTTACTTTTTATTTTTTTTTAAATACATATACTAAGGCCACGGCTTAAACCAAAACATCCATAAGGAGATCGAGATGAGGTTGGCCTATCTAATTCAATACTCTCTTTCACCAGGGTCGACAAAATATGGACAAAAGAGGCTACATTTTTCTAGTGCATCCACAACTACATTAGTGACTCGTGGGGTTATGCACAACCGAAATTTGCCAGTTAAGACTAATTAGTTCCTTAACTTTATAGAACAAATCGCTATTAACAAAAGTGGAGTTCTCATTCAGAAAAACCTCTACCTTCTCCAGAGATTTTATTTTCAGTTGTACCTTTCTAAAGCTTAACTCCAAGGTCATTTTCAGTCCATGAAAAGCTGCCCAATATTCAGCCTCCAAACAGCTGCAAAAACACCGATACTTGCTTGGATAAAGTGATAAGGTGTTTTGGCTTCCTTAAGCGAGATTTCGGAAAACAGCTGCAAAAACCAAGTGCTTGTTTGGACGTCAACTTACATTTCATTTTACCACTTAAAAGTGGAAAGTATTTCAAATTGAAAACTAAATGGGAAATAAAAATGTTGTTTGGATGGTATTTTGAGCAAAAAGTTGTTTAGATGTTGGTTTTGAAAAAAAAGTATTTTAAACTACATTTTGAAATATCAAGTACGAGTCATCACTAAACAATTAAATACTATCAATTATAGTCACTGCAAAAAAGAACTTTTTCAAAAACAATCACTCAATAATGGAATCCTGTCAAATTTGTCACTGAACTATTTGTAGAACTAAATTGTCATTACACTAACAAAAAGTGTTTCAAGTTAGATTTGAAAATGTAAATCAAAAAGTTGTTTAGATGATGTTTTCTTTTCCATTGGTTTTTGTGTTTAAGAGGTAAAATGAGTGAAAAGGTAAAATGAATTGATGTCCAAACAAACAGAGTCTTGCAGCGAAACCAATGATCCACTTGCCTCCTGAGAACTGAGGCTCTTTTGTTGTTGACTGACACCGGGCCACAGTTTGTGTGAATTGGTTATAAAATGGATCGGTTAAAGCCCATTTGAGTAATAGCTACAAGAAGGAGCATGAGTCGTCTGCATTTCCTGGCCCAGTTTACTACTTGAACTTACCGCTTTTTCAGCAATGGGGCCAACTACCACTATGCCTATAAGTACCTTGAATCGAAATCATCAGTTAATATACAATGAACTTTCCTAAATTAATCCCTTATTAAAATAAAATGAATATGACTTGATATGTAGTAAACAAAAAAAAAAGAAATACTAAAATAAATTAGTTATCCGTCATTTTTAAAATAAAATTTCATCTAAATATAAAAATTAAGTTATGATTATTAATTAAAATTAAATTATTACTCATCATATTTGTGGTGTTTATCCATATGCTCAAATTATTCATATGTTTAATGTGAGTTTTCCGCTAATTAGTTCCTTGATTGAAGGATGATGTTAGAATGTGGATGGATTTCATCAATCTTCCCAGTGTAAAAACATAAACACAAAGCCTTGAGCTTGAGAAACCAAGTCCACTAAAAAGCTAAAGTTAACTACTATTTTATTCTTACCTCATCGAAATTCAAGTCTTTCCAACCGTCCCTGATGACTGATTCTATTCACCCTCTACGAATCGAATAAAACATGCATAAAGCTACAAAATGAACCTATTCTCCTTCTACGATTCTATCCACTTCGTCCATATCATAAATGTACATGACTAGTTTAAATATGAAATTATAATTAGAGTCTGAACACTTGGTATGTGCCAGTGATTAAAAGTTATCAATTGAAACTACAAGACCCCAAAAAAAAAAAAAAAAAAACAATTAGGTCATTTGTGATTTACCTGTTCTTGACTTTCGACATCAAGCTCAAAAATCCATTGCAACACTTTTATACCGCATGAAAAAAAAAAAAACCCAAATGGTTAATTAGGATTGGTTGGTTCTTTGCATGGACTATTGTTTGGCTAACGAACTGCTCTACTCTCATTCAGAAGTGGCACCCCTCTGGAATATCTGTTACTAAATTAACCAAATCTAGTACATCACTGGAAGGGAGTGAAAGTCATCTCCTCAACTAACGACGACGAATTTCCACTGATTTTGACCCTTTTTTTCGTTTCTTTAATTGCTTCAACTCTACCTACCCATAATGTCACTTCTTAAGTCAATAAATCCCATTTCTGCCAAAAGTCCTTTTTTTTTTTTTTCTCTTTAAAGTGCATAATGTAGGATTCACTTCATATATTTTCAAAGACATCAATTTAAGAACGGGCATCAATAGATTACCCTTCACGTCCATTAGTCAAGACATAGCAAATTATCATTTAGGGTATGAATATTGTTTCCAAGAGACAAACCTCGACATGTTCTTCAAGATAGTAATTTTTAGTGTCCGTGTTACTTATACATAATTAAGCAGAAGTGTGATAATATCATAATTGACAATCCTAATTCCTGTTCTCATGGCGTTATGATCCAACAGAGGACCAAAGTAGATAAACAAGCAACCTAGATTGAATATCTTCCCTCCAATCAACTCAAAGGAAAAGATGGATTCATGACTCATTTGTTTTAACTACTACAAAATACTCCCTCCGTCCTATAATTATTGTCCAATTTAGATTTTTATTTCTAATTCAAATTGTACTAAAAGTGAAATCTCAAACTGGACAATAATTTTGGGACATAGGGAGTAACATTTTCAGGATTAGCCCAAGATCCTTGGTTTCCCATTGCACTTGACTGAAGGAATACCAAATTATTATTGCTTAGGATCTGTTACCTAGGAGTGGAATGGGAGTTGATCAACAATTTAGTTACAACTTGACTGCGACTGTAATATTTTTTTAAAAAAATATAGTATTAGGACTAATAGGATCAGTGGGTGCACCAAATCCTTCATGTGGTTGGACTATGTTACCAAGTTTGTCAAGATGTTTCAGTCTAAGATGATCTGTTCCAAACTCCCCCAAATTTCATATTTGAGATTTAAACAATTCTGATTTGAGATTCTTCTCTCTTCGTTGGACTAGTATATATAGGTGCTGTTCTGAGCTCTAAAATTCATGCACTAAAAGTAAAACATATCAAGTTAGTTACCCTTTTAGGCATTAATCAATCAAGGTTTAAAGAAATGGGTGGTTTTACTTTCAGCCTTATCAAAACTGCAAAGCCATTCTCATGTTGTTTTCTCCTTGGCATTTTGGCTGTTCTTGCCACTATACCTACTTCTGCAAATGCTGAAGTTCACTACCATGACTTTGTGGTACGCCTAATCGACTTTTTTTTTTTTTTAACGTTTAAGTTCTTGTTTCTCTGCTCGATCCAATGTATGTTACCGGCGTAGAATTGATTCTTATTTCGGGGAACAGGTTCAAGAGACGCCAGTGAGGAGGCTGTGCAAAACCCATTCCATTCTTACAGTGAATGGACAATTTCCAGGACCAACTATTGCTGTTAGAAATGGGGATTCCCTGGTGATAAAGGTTACAAACAGGGGTCGTTACAATGTCACAATTCATTGGTAACTAAATTTATTCCCACTTCCGCGATAATCATTCCTCTGTATCTTGTATATTCTTGTGCCTGATTGCGCCAAATTTAACTTGTGAGTTGTGATTTGTTTCATCAGGCATGGACTTAGACAAATGAGAACACCCTGGGCAGATGGCCCTGAATTCATCACTCAATGCCCGATTCGACCTGGAGGAACTTACACTTACCGATTCAGCATAGACGATCAGGAAGGCACTTTGTGGTGGCATGCTCATAGCAGATGGCTTAGGGCCACTGTGTATGGAGCCTTTATCATGTTCCCCAAACAGGGTTCATCATTTCCCTTCCCTAACCCGAAGCACGATGTCTCCATTCTCCTAGGTAACGTACTCTCAGTCCTAGCACGAGAATAATGACAGAGCCGGTGAATTCATTCAGTGTGATGCTTCAATCACTGAACCGCTTAACTGAATTTACTTTCTCTATCGAGCTGGTCCTATTTTAAAAGACTTCAATCAATGAGACTTGTCATATTAACACAAACTACAATCATCAGGGCAATGGTGGAATAGAGATATCATCCGTGTACTGAGACAGGCTCTCTTTACCGGGAATGCTCCAAATGTCTCGGATGCATACACCATAAATGGTCAACCTGGTGATCTTTACAAATGTTCTAGCCAAGGTTAATGCTTCATTTGACAAAATTGCAACTTCTTATGACTAGAAATTATAATCAATAGGAACTAAGAAATACTAATTTATGATATTGTACAGATACTTTCAAGATTTCAGTGAACCCTGGAGACACAGTTCTGCTAAGGGTCATCAACGCTGCACTCCATCAACAGCTCTTCTTCACCGTAGCGAATCATCAGCTCACAGTCGTCGCAGCTGATGCGATCTACCACAAACCATTTACAACCCGAGTGATCATGGTCGGACCAGGCCAGACGACGGATGTTCTCCTGACGGCGAATCAGCCTGGCGGCCGATACTACATGGCAGCACGGGCGTATGCCACGGCGCAGAACGCCCCGTTCGACAACACCACCACCACAGCCATCCTCGAGTACACAAATTCCAAAACAGGATCATCCTCCAGGCCGGTTCTGCCACAGCTTCCAGCCTACAACGACACCAACACTGTAACTGCGTTTACGAGCCAATTAAGAAGCATCATTCCTTCCAATGCCAAAGTCCCCACTCAAATTGATGAGAATCTATTCTTTACTGTGGGATTAGGCATGGTAAACTGCAACCCTGGTCCTCGTTGCCAAGGGCCTAATAACACGCGATTCGCGGCCAGCATGAACAACGTTTCCTTCCAGCTTCCCAACACAACTTCCCTGCTTCAAGCCTACTACAATAATATTCCTGGAGTGTACACATTAGACTTCCCTCCAGTTCCACCTGTTCAGTTCAATTACACAGGGAACGTACCAAGATCGCTTTCCCAACCCGTTTTCGGGACAAAGTTATACAAACTGAAATTCGGGTCTAATGTACAGATTGTGTTGCAAGATACAGGAATCTTCTCAACAGAGGATCATCCCATTCACCTTCATGGATACCACTTCTATGTCGTTGGCCAAGGTTTCGGGAACTTCAATCCTCAAACGGATACTGCGAAATTCAATCTTAATGATCCTCCTGTACGAAACACGATTGATGTACCTGTTGGTGGATGGGCAGTCATACGTTTTGTAGCCGACAATCCAGGTTTGAATTCCATTTCTTTTTGTAAATTTCCATCATATTTTACATTGGAGGTCCGGGATCAATCTAAGCTATCATAATATGTCAATAATCTGGGATATTTTTTTTCTTTGAATGATTGGAAAAACAGGGGTTTGGATATTCCATTGTCACATTGATTCCCATTTGACTTGGGGACTGGGCATGTCTTTTATTGTTGAGAATGGAAAAGGAGAATCCGAGACCATAGAGCCTCCACCTGCTGATTTGCCAAAATGCTGATTATCCTGATGCCCGGAGAAATATTATTAGTCCTAAAGTTCTTCTCTTACTATTCACAAGAAGAAGAAATTTTTTCCAAGGATTCATAGTTTTCCAATTTCTAATGTTGTATTAGTTGGGGCAGAGTTGTATTTCTTGAGTCAATTGTCATTTGTTGATCGATTTTGTTAAGGAAGGTTTTGTACTGTAGTCAGGATGATTGTATCCCGTATTCGATTGCAGATTATTATTGAGTCATTTGTCATAGTCGACTGGATTAAAATTGTATTGTGTTTGATTTGTTCCGCTGAATCCCCTGCAACCTTGAATCTTCTCAAAAGATAGATACTGGTTACACATTTAATTTGTATTGAATTATTTTCCCCTTTATCTTTGTATTATTATTATTATTATATTTTTTTCCTTTCGCGGCTAGATAAAAAGTTTGGAGATGATAGGAACTCTAAAATGATAACCACCAATATCAGTTATACATGATAATTACGATACTGAAAGATAATGATAACTTAAATAAACATTGTTATAATGGTCAACAAAGGAATTATTTTTCTGTGACGGGAAGAAGTATATATAATAACATAAGATTTTTGAGATCATCTCGCACTGCAAACGAATTAACATGGAGATTGATCAAGAAAAGATTGATGCATCTAATGTTAGTTTCCGTTGTGTAAGTTGTGGTGGTGAAAATCCCGGGAATCAAACGTTTAGGATAAAGGGTTGTGATCATCTATTATGTTATGGGTGCATGGGTTGGTATGTGGAATCAGCGTTGCAAAGTAGGATTGTTTATCCAATCACTCTTTCCGGTTCTTAATATAAGACATTTTGATTTGTTCTAAGTTTTACCTTGAATAAATATATACAACAAATGTGAAAATATATTTTTTAAGATTTTTCGTCAATTAAAAATATATACTAGGACAAATCAAAATATCTTATATTAAAGATAGTATAAAACTAAAGGATCCTCTCTTTTCTTTTTTATTTTGGGGCAGGTGTGGAGCACAATTCAATTACTGGCTTGAAGGTACTAAACCAAGGTATTACTCGCTACCACCATTGAAGCAACAAGTGTCTAATCTCATGTCATTCACCTCTTCAGCCTTGAGGAAAATGCATAAGGGAATCCATTCCATGGTTACAAAAATCAAGACCACTTTTTCCAAGTAGGAATAGTTAAGGCTGTGTTTCGTTTCAAAAGCCGTTGACTGATGTTATTTCTTTGAATATTTCATGTTTTTTTTTTTAATTTTGGAAGTGATTGGCTGGTAGCACTCCCCTTCTTCCTATTTATTTATATTTTTTTATTTGCAAGAGAGGTATAACAATGCAATTGAGCTTTTGTAATCCAATAATTGGTCTCCTTTCATCTTTGCTGAGTTTTCACCCTCTCATTTACTATTAAAAAAATTAAAAAAATGAAAGAAAAGAAAAAATACACATAAACGGAAAAGAAAATGACACATAAGGCCCCTTTTTACCTTTGATCCGGTTTACCACTCAATTCATGTTTCTGCTGGAGCCGTACTAGAGTAACAGTTCATGTTTCTGGACTAGTACGAGAAATAACTAGATGTTAAAACCCGGGAGTTGCACGGGATGATAATTTTTATCATAAAAAAATATGAATATTAAGATGGAAAGTATGTTACTCAATTAAGAATTGAAAGAATGAGTTATTACAACGATGCAATGAAACAGATCAATCAGAAAAAAAGTTAAATACTTTGGCTTTTTTTAGCTCTTATTGTAAAACTCAAAAGTATGTCGCATTTTGTTATAATTAATGATTAAACACTATGAATGTCGTGTAAAGTAACAGTATAATGCAATAAAAAAAAATTTCACGATAATGTTGTAGATTAATTTTTTTAAAAGAGATTGGTAATGAATGAAAAGTATAATTTACATTGTTTTTACATAGTTTTTAGAGGGACGGGAAAATATTTAATTGGTGTTATAAATATATTATTATGTGGATGTCCACTAGACTCAATAGTTAAAGTGTTAGAGAAGGACTCAATTACTTGCAGAAATAATATATAGTTAGATCTTTTATCTAATTTGCCTATAAAAGGAAATCATTCTTTGAATAATGATAAATAGATCAATAGACAGACCAATAGATCCATTATCTCTCTGTTCTCTCCTATGTTATCTTTCTGCAATCATTTACATTAATTTTATAATATATTATCAGCACGAATTTCTAAACGCAAGATTTTAGGGTTAGCCGCGAGATTTAGGGTTTGAATCCAATCGTGGCTCAAAGTAATAAAGAGATTCCAAGTGAATCCAATCGTGGCTCATACGCGAAATTTCAGGGTTAGCCGCGAGATTTAGGATTTGAATCCAACCGTGGCTCAAATTAATAAAGAGATTCCAGGTGAATCCAATCGTGGCTCATATGCAAGATCATGATTGTCTAATCAATCGATTATTTTCATATTAAACTACTTCCGGTGGAGAACCCTATCACTTTTATGTCTGTCGTGGATTTTGATAAGTCTTGAGTTTATATTCATGTATAGTAGTCTTAGATGAAAATAAAACGTAAAAATAATTTTTATCAAAAGAATATTTAGATGAAAATAAATAAATTGCGGGATATTATTTTTGTACATACCAAATTTTTTTTTTTTTAAAAAAGAGCGAAAATAAAACAAGTAAAATAATTCTTTTGTAATTTTTTATGCCGTAAGGGGCAATTTTAAAATTTTTTATATTTTTGGGGCCAATTTCAACTAGTTTGAAGGATTTTTTTCATCCAAAGGACTAAATCGATGACAAGATTTATACTTTTGGATGAACTCGACAAGTAGAACAAGTATTTCAACTAAATCGACGACTAAAACGACACTTTTCTCAATAAAAAACTACAGGATTAATTAATTTTTAGAGAAATTTTTTTTCATGCTAAAAATAAATAAATAAATAAAAGAATGTTGTCTTCAGATAAATTCGTATATCACAAAAAAAAAAATTGATTGTCCTGCAATAATTATCTCTCTCTCTCTCTCTCTCTCTCTCTCTCTCTATATATATATATATATATTTGGGGGGCTTGAGGTAAAATAAAAAAGGTTATGATCTAAGTTATGTGAGAAGCGATAAGATTGTTGTATAATTAGGAAGTTTCAAGGTTCACTTTTCATACCCCAAAAAAAGAAAAGAAAAATAGAGTAATATAAATAACAGAAGCAAGTTAGCAGCGTCTCTTTTCAATATAGTATCAATTTTTATAATAAGATGCATCAGTATGGGGCTCGAAAATTTTCACAAATTGCATCACTACATTTTTTTTTCCTGGCTTATATCCATATATATTACAGCAAAAATATCCTTGTTGTACTGATTATAGCAATGGTACTATTTGCATCAAGATCAACGTTATAGCTGTTAGCCTGCTTTAGGTCACTCAATTGGTAAGTCGCGCGCGCGCGCGTGTTTGTTTTGGGGGGCGGGACTGCTCTTATGAGAAGGTTTAAAACTTAATAACGATCCTGAAAAAGGAATAAAAATTTATTTGAGATGGTTCCGTTACACCCCTTAGTTACATCATTCCATGATCAATTACCTAACTTCGATCAAAATTGGATGGTTAATTTCGGAAAACTATGGATTCGGAGGATGCAGTAATTTCTTTTGTTTGGAAAAGAAGTAAAAAAAGGATTGCACGATTAAAATGTCTTGTTTATTGAAATCAAGAAAGGGGCAGTGGGTCACCAAATAATTTGGTTTGTGTTAAAAAGAAGGAGAGAACGATATCTCCAAAATTGTCATAACGTCCATCTTGTCCCTTTCCTAATTTGTCATCCAAATTTCGCATGCACAGTTTCTCCTTTTCACCAAATCCTGCCTTTTTATAACTTCATTCACTTCCTTCTCCAAATCTTATAAGCTCCACAAATATATAACTTTCTGGTACATCCGTTCCATTCAGGCAACTTCATGTCTACGATATTCTTGGTCATGTTTTTGTTACCTCTCCTTCTTCTATTCATATCCTCGGCTGCGAATGCCGCAGACATTTATAATAATCATGAATTCGTGGTACGTTACTTTGTTATGAAATTCTTTGATTTCCATTCGATCGTGAATACGTTCGAGCGTACATTTCTCAGTTGCATCTCTCTTTGTAGTTAATCATCTTTTCATGCATGATTAATTTTAGTATTCATGAAACTCTGGTATTCGAATGGCAAAAAATTGACAGGTTCAAGCTACCCCGATAAAGAGACTCTGCAGAAGTCGTAGCATACTAACAGTTAACGGCCAATTCCCGGGGCCGACTATACAAGTCAGAGATGGAGATTCTGTCAACATCAAAGTCATTAACAAGTCTCTTTACAACATCTCCATACATTGGTAAGCAAACTACGTAACAAAACTACTGTGTGCCATTGAATTGCGACCTTATTAATTTGGTTTCTTTTGTTTCATATGTTTGTTCAAGATTTGAACTTCAAGATAACCTTAAATCTCGTATAATCTGTTCCAGTGCTACTTACAGAAGTTCTAAACTGATCACTTTATCAACATTGTTTTTCACATTACTTCGTTCAAATTTGTGATTTATAAGAAAGACCGGTGTGAGTAATCGGTAAGAGGATGGCCTTTGATCTTCTTATGCCAGATCAAAGCATTTTGATACTTTAATTAATGAAAATACTAATTAAAGCTACTAATTCTATGATCGCTGTGTTTTTTGAGTAAATTAGAACAAACAATAATATGGCATTGAATCTTCTGTATATAGAAACTTCGAGTATTCGATTCACCTCAAATTTCCTACCTACTTGAAATTGAGGACCGGGAAGGGCTAACTAAACAAGTAACCTCTTGGGATTTACACAAGCAAATTAAACTGTGACTTTAACATGCGATAAACACGTAATAGCAGAATATTAATCTTTGATCTTATCTTAGGTGAAAAGTTATTCAAACACTTAAAGATTTCCAACCAATTGCTTGTTTGACAGAGGACTGTCCATCACTCATCAGGGTTCTGTTTTGACACAGGAGAATCTATGTAATTCCTTGACATTTAATTAAGTGAATATTTGAAATGTTGACTATTTTAAATCTAAAAAAAATCACAGGCATGGAATCAAACAGAAAGGAACACAATGGGCAGATGGCCCTGAATATGTTACCCAATGTCCAATTCAACCAGGTTCATCTTACACTTACCGCTTCTCCATTCAAGATCAGGATGGCACGCTGTGGTGGCACGCTCACAGCCGATGGATCAGAGCCACCGTCTACGGCGCATTCATCATCTACCCTAAACTTGGTGTTCCTTACCCTTTTGAAAAACCCGACAAAGAATTCGCCGTGCTCCTCGGTAACTAACTAAATTATCATACCTTGATTTTATTACATATCCTTCCTTTGCAAGCTGAATAGTTTTAATGTTTGACAATACTGAAAAAACATGGATGTAAACAGGGGAATGGTGGGACAATGACATTCTCGGGATCATGCGACAGGCACTATTTAGTGGAGCTGCTCCAAATGTATCCGATGCATATACCATAAATGGCCAACCTGGAGATCTTTACAGATGCTCCAGCTTAGGTTTGTTCTGTTTTTAGTTTAGAAACACGACTATTATTATTGGACGGATTGAGCTAAGTAACAGTAAAACCGCGCTATGGTTTCAGATACTGCGACGTTCTATGTGGATGCTGGTGACACAATTCTTCTAAGAGTGATCAATGCTGCATTAAATCAGCAACTTTTCTTTGGTGTTTCAAATCACATGTTAACTGTTGTTGGAGCTGATGCTGCTTACTACAAGCCTTTCCAAACGCAAGCCATCATGGTTGGACCAGGGCAAACAACAAATGTTCTTATCACTGCTGATCAGACTCCAGCGCGCTATTACATGGCTGCGCGCGCCTATGCTACCGCTCAAGGTGCGCCCTTTGATAATACAACCACGACTGCGATCTTGGAATACAATTCTATTCCCTGCGATTCCAACACGGGATCCTTTCTGAGGCCGAGCTTGCCCCAATTACCGGCCTATAATGATACAGCGACGGTCACTGCTTTCACAAGTCAGTTAAGGTGCCTTTCTTCATCGGATATCAAAGTTCCCACTGAGATTGATGAGGATTTGTTCATAACAGTAGGGTTAGGATTTTTCAATTGCATTCCTGGCCCTACTTGTCAGGGGCCTAATGGTACTCGATTTGCTTCCAGTATGAACAATGTGTCATTTGTTCTGCCTACAAGATCATCCTTGCTACAAGCTTATTACCAGAACATTCCTGGTGTCTACACCATCGATTTTCCTCCAGCTCCGCAGTTGCAGTTTGACTACACCGGCAATGTTCCTCGTGCCCTTTGGCAGCCGATAGTTGGGACTAAGTTGTACAAGCTGAAATTTGGAGCCAATGTCCAGATTGTGTTGCAGGATACCGGAATATTCTCAACCGAGGATCATCCCATTCATCTTCATGGCTACCAGTTCTATGTTGTTGGACAGGGTTTTGGGAACTTTGATCCAAATACAGATACTGCAAATTTCAATCTGGTAGATCCGCCAGAAAGGAACACTGTTGGTGTGCCTGTTGGCGGGTGGGCTGCAATCCGGTTTATCGCTGACAATCCTGGTAAATTCTGGTCAACTATGCATATGAAATGTGAAATTTTTAGTGCTTCTTTATGGCAATAATTTTTGTTGATAATCCTTGCAGGAGTATGGCTGATGCACTGCCACATAGATGCTCATCTGACTTGGGGCTTGGCTATGTCTTTCCTGGTTGAGAACGGTCCTGGGCGGCTGCAGTCAGTAGGAAGACCGCCACTAGATTTACCTCAATGTTAATTACATGAACGCTTTCTCTTTAGTCCATGTATAATATTGGTTGTACCAGTTCAATACACCATGCAGAAATTAGGCATCATTTTTGGTTTTGCTTCTGAATTTGAATGCTTAAATTTTCTTCATAAGGCTTAGACAAAATGCCTGCTTGTTCTGTAAAGTTTTCTTTTGCACAGAAAAATTCTGTTTACAGAGTTACTGCCAGAAAAACACGACAGCCTCTAGCTGCAAAATGTGTATCTGATAATTAATTGGTGCAGACAAACTACATTGGGACATTAACATATGTACAAAGAGAACTTGTCATTGTAGATCATTGGAAGCCTTTTACTAGCCTCTCAAAAGTTGCTGCTGAACTACTAAAATAGAGGCTCTGCCACCTAAATTCGAGGAAGCAAGATACTCTCCTAGAACTCCTAGTTCGTCGTGCTTACTCCACTCAGATAAACCTTGTAGTAAATAGGGATTAATTCCATGCTTCCTTCCTACAATCCACAGATCAATGTTGCTGTTGCTCATTGACTGAATAGCAGCAACAGTTTCTTCCCCATTTCTTACAACTACCTCCCGGTAATTGATTTGATTGTTCCCCTCATGCTTCACCCAAAACGACGTTACTACTCCATCATCTAGCTTCTTTTCCATCCTATCATCTCCTGCATCACCTTGTGAAAGAAACCGAACGACAGTAAGGAACACGAAAGGATTTCTAGTAGTCCTCTCTGCAAAAGTAAGAGCTTCCCTAGAATCAGCTCCACCCAAGAAAATAACAGCAAAGTGATATGCAGAGTTCATCCCCTGATCATTGACAAAATTGTTGGAAGAAGACCCCCTATGTACAAAAACTCCAACTGAGCAAGGGGCATGTGATAAAACATCAGACTGTACCGATTGCGCTTTTTTCGGCAGTAGCAATCCCTCCAGCTCAGATGCATGATCTTCTTGCTCGTCATGATAAGGCAGGATAATAAAAGAAGCTTTTTTAATCAAAGCAAGCTCACAAATGTCCTGGTACATGCTTCTCTTGGCAGTTTTTGATGTGTAATGATACATCTTAACTTCATCAGATCTAGACTCCTGAAAAAGCATAAATGCTCTATGGATTGGACTTTGCATTGGGAGCTGAGTGTCGGCCCCTTCTTTTTCGTGATCTATGAAAATTGGTGTAGCACGAGCAATCAGTTCAGTGAGCTCCAAAGCATAGATGCCGAATGGACTACTTCTTGTGGGGTTGCATATGTCAAGCAGATTAATAATTCCAGTCACGCTTTCTTCATCAAAAATGCTCACCACAATGCGGAGTTCTGAATTCAGGGGGTTGTGTTGGATATCTCTTCGCTTGTTTACTCTGTAAGGCTTCGTTGGGTCATACAGTATGCTGAACAATGGCGTTGCAACAGCAGTCACCACGGTTGTCATCAGCACCAGCATTGTAAAATATGGAATTGTGATCATCTGCAACAGGACTCCAAAGGGTTATGATACTACAAATTTGGAGAAAAGCAAACAGGATTCCAAGGGTTATTATGATACAACGGATTCAGAATTGTACCTTAAAGTCCATCCAGTGGATGAACAACAAGAGTTCCACTTGACCTCTTAGATTAAGTATAAGACCAAGAGCTAAACTCTCCTTCCACGAAATACCAAAGAAACGTGAAGCCAACATAGTCGCAATAACTTTGGTTAAGAACCCTACCACGGCCATGAGGAAAATCGGCTGCAGACCCGCCCATTCGGCACTCATTGATGAAACATCAGTTAGCAATCCAACATACGTGAAAGCAAATGCCATGAAAAGCTCCATGACTATCATCTCACTCTTCTCCAACAAAATTGCTCCCAGTGGAGGGCCATCAGGGACAGCCAATCCAAGCCAGAGAGGTCCATTCGCTATGGCTATGCCGAGCATATCCGTGACAAATCCCACGACCAAAACGCCGAGCAATATGGCAATCACATAAATTTGATCCACCTGTTTTCCTACCGGTGTTGTTTTAATGATCCAGAGCATGGCTAAATGTAGCCCGCCAAATATCAACGCCATAACTGCGACCAAGGAAATGACATACCATATAGCAGCTGAACTTTTCCCTTCTTCTTGTTTTGCTGCCTCAAACACAACTACAAAATTTATTCCTACAACGTCACTGATCACGGCTATTAACATGGCCAAACGTCCAATTTCGGAGCTCAATAGGTTGAACTCTTTGATTATAAGCTGAAGGACAGGAAACGCGGACATAGCAAACAGAGTGGAAGTACCCAGAATAGATGAAGCTTTAGCAAGTTCTTTCCCCAGGGATTTCCGAAGAGGGATCGCTAAGGCTGCTGTGCATATTATTGGAACAAAAACACTAACCAGTGCAATGACCCAATGCTTTTTTCTGGCCCTTGTTGCTATAGTCATGTCCGTCCTAACTCCAGATATAAACAGAAAATACATGAACCCCATAACTGCAAGATTCTTCAATACAAAATCAGAACTTTGTGGGAACATATATGATCGGAACTTCTTGCTTCTGGCTAAAACAGAAGGCCCCATTATAATTCCACCCTTTTCAAGAAAGAAAGAAAAAAAAAAAAAAAGCAAATGAAAATCAGCTAATTCAAATCATGTCAGAGAGGGGATCCTAAACATGTCAAACAAAGCACAAAAGTGAACCTAGCCGTGTTTGAATAAATGCGTGACTGAACAAAGAGAAACTCACAAGAATCTCAGAAACGATTCTGGGTTGTCGGAGTGGCTTGAGAACAAATCGAAGAATGCGAATAATCACAATCAACATAGAGATCTCCAATAACATAATGGGAATAGAGTATCTGAAAGGGTCATCTCCATAGAAAACTCCGATACCAAAAGGGTGGGCCGGATGCATCTCGTGGCATAAATGGCTGATTCCTCCGGGGACCGACACCAACCAGTTTGTGCCATTTTTGTTCTCCATTGTTGTTACTCCAACGATCTCCAGGAACCGGGGGGGCGATGTGACAACCGGTTTTCTGATCGGAAAATCGGAATTCCGGCGAGAAACTCAATTAGTGGATGAGAGTGAGTGTTCAGGGGAGCATGACCGTTTTCAGGAGCGAAAAATATTGAGAAACTATTGAAAGGTTTGGAGATGATTTCAAAAGTTAGTTATTTTGGACTCTACAGCGCGCTTCTTGATTTTGCTTTGTTTACGTAATTCTGCCACGAGTGCCATCAAATACATTTTTCACCTGATTTACTATTTTAAGACAGTAATTATGTAAATATATTTTTTTGATTAAAAATTTTTTTTTGGTCATGTGATTAAAATAAATTAGTAAAGAATTTTTTAAGCTCTAAGTTCTGCCTTGCATAATTTTCATGGTATTAAAAACAAATGAGATCGACATGCCTGTTTTTATACGTTTGTCTGTCCAAATAATTTCTCCCTTTTTTTTTTTATCAAATTTATACCAATTTGTACTCATCGATACAATAATAGCTGGATTTGGCGTAATGAATAAATATGAGTTTATGCACATTACTAAGTTAAACTATTAGTGTTTAGCTCTAAGTCCAGGTTCATCCGTGATAAGTATATGAAGGTGGGAAAAAAGTTAGAAAACATTATAAAAGAGTTTACAAATATTTTTAATTGATTGTTAAAATATGACGAGAATGTATAATTAGGAAAATTCATAATGTCAAAATAAAATTACAAGTGAAAACAACTTTTTGATCATTTTTAACATTAACGAAAATTTTTACCCATTCAATTTTATTTAAGAAGAACTTGGAGTTTAGGATGATAATCGACAACCAGCCTGTCACAAGGTTGGCCACTTTCTCTTCGCCATTGATTACAAATTGATACTAAATGGTTTTATAACTTTAAATTTTGTCAAATTATATCAACCACCAGCAGCAATAATGGGAGGAGGAGGAGATGAGTCACTAGTAATTTCACATTATAATATTCAATTTCGGTAATGATCAATATTATTTCTAATTAAAACGTATAAGACTATGAAATATTTCAAAATATATCGATTCAATACGGTGGAGATCGTTCGTTTAGGAGGAATGCTACACATTTTGTTGGAAGTAATTGTGCAATTTTGCTCGCTTGTGAATTTGTATAAAACCTTTTCATGGTGTTAAGGACTCCCCTAGTTTGCCTTTCCAGCCGTGTTTTTGGATTTCTCATCTTTCGTCTTTCTTTTGTTTTTTACCCGCATCTTTTTTTTTTTTTTTTGGAAAATATTTTCCGCATCTTATGAATTAGTAACTAGTAAGTAAGGACTTGGACAATTTATACTCATTCTTTTTCAAAATAATGGTCTAATTTTTTGGATGTGTACAAATAATAATAAAATGAAAATAAAGACAATTATTTTAGAGCTGGGTACTTAGTATATATTATCACATATTTCTAGAATTCAGGTTTGCACAAAATCTCTTCACATTTTGTCATGTATTTTCTTCATTATTATTTAAAAAAAAAAATTAGGTCACAAAATCATTTCCAGCTATCTATTGGAATGTGATGCGAAACACTGTGGTTGGCTTCCATATGTAGAACTATTTAATTCGAAATTCCAAGACTATATTCTAATAAATAAAAATTAGGCCTTTCAAAGTCTCCGCGAGCGACTAGTTTCAAAAGCCGGGCGACAAGACAACTAAAACCTTAAATATATTAGCATTCTGTTTGTTGGTTTTTTCTTTTTCCTTCTATTAAAATCTTAAGGGTACTTTTTGCGTTTCTCCGTTCTTTTCTTTTATAGAAATGAGAGCCAAGCCTATAACTAGGTGCATTATTACATGTAGGAATATATTACCGTAATATTGATCTAGTAATTTTATTTTTTTACAAAATATATACATTTTGAAAATATGCTAATAATATCATGTTCAAACCATAATTAAACTCTCAGTGGATGAATTAAATAATACCCCTTCCATCCCATAATTATTGTCCAGTTTAAGTGAAATATCAAATTAGACAATAATTTTGGGACAGAGGGAGTAATAGTCTAGTATTAAATCAACAGCTCAACCAGTGACACAAGATAGTTTGCGGTAAATTTGTTTCTATGAGTCATATGCCTCAGCGTACAACAATTGCCGCTTCTTTGTGTTTTCTAGCTTAGCATTAAAATAAAATTACTCCCTGTAATTAAAATAATAACAAACACATAATACAGGACTCTAAAAAATCACTCAAAACTACGAAAACTAGTGAAATTTTGTTGGTTCTAATTATAAGAGATGTAACAAAAAATAAAAAAAATAAAATTGTGGAAAGTGTTTAAGCTTTCTTAAGATATCAGTTGTGTATGAGAGACCCGTACATATTTTTATCGAGATATTTACATTTTATCGAATGATTAATTATTATGGGCGGTTGACGTAAAGCGGGAAAATGAAAACATAGTAGTTAAAAATATTTAAGAGGAAGCAGCGAAATTCCAGCCGCCAATAGCAGAGTCTTAATTCTTATTACAAATGCTCTTATTACTCTGGGCCACATTAAAACCCAGAGCCTTATATATGACATCTGAGCCCACCCCATTTATGAATTCTCCGGGTTGGACCACTCTTAAAATAACAGTAACGCCCTTTTGACATTTTTCTCAAATTCAATATTCCCCCATTTAAACCTTTGTGTAAATTAAAGGGTTTATTTTTTGGAAATGCACTGTTGGTCACGAGTTTGAATGTTATCATTGAGCAGTATTGATCCTCTTTTTCCCCTATATTAAAAAAAAAGTTGATTTAATATATCTCGATCCCTTTGACACTTATCACTTAATTGGAACTTTGCCACATTATTCTATAGGCCATAAGCATAATTACTCTTTCCGTTCTAAAATAATTATCAGGTTGAAATTTTATTTTTAATAAAATTCGGCCCGCATTTGAAGGGAACAAGTTGCTTGATGACTTGAAGGAATTCTCCTTAAGAAGTTCTTGCATGTATAGTATTTCCGAATGCCCTTGGGATTGAAGGGCATTTCATATCTCGTGTGAGAAATATACAACTTGTTCAATTTGAAACATACTCCTTCGTCAAAAAATAATTATTCAGTTCAAAATTTTACTTTTAATATAAATTATACTAAAAATAAAAATTTAATGTAGACAATCATTTTGAGACAGACGGAGTATAATCTCATGCATTACTATTCGTAAAATTCTCCACAAATATTTATGCAAGCTACTTCAAGGACTACATATTAACTAATATTTTTTCCGTCCGAAAATGATTACGGACAATTATTATGGGCATAGAGAGTAAGAAAGAAACTACATATGAAGTTCGACCCAAATGACATAATCAATCAACTTGATCATGTTTGTTTGGCTTTGATTGTTTTTCTACAAAATTTTAACGTGAATGCATTGATTGCTTTGGTGCTGGCTTTCCAGTGCAATGATGATGAGAAAATCAAGATCCGGGAAAGACGATCGTCCTTAAGAGTCCACGTACCATACAAATGCTCAAAAGCTGAAAAGGGTAATAATGATATAAAAACAAATATGAGCCATAGAGAATAAGATGGTGGGTGTTTCTGTTTAAGCACATTCTGCTCTACTTCTTCAAATTATTCATATGAAAGATCTTTCAACGAAATGAATTCTTCTGTCTCAATTTTTTTGGGTTGAATTGTACGTTATTAATGTAAACGGTGTCATTTATCGACGAATACGACATCAGAAATCAAGTTTGAAAACCCTAATACTAGTTATAGAGTATTACCTGTTTTTGCTTTGAACATTTACCCGATGGATACACACACACACACAAAAAAAAAGGTGTGCTGAAAAGAAAATTCTCACTTAGTAGAATCTTATATTATACTATATTTTACACTGAAATTATCATCATACGAAGGTGGGAGATGAGTTTAACAGGAAATCTGGTTTCTTTGTCCCCAAACAGTAAGACAGACAATGCACCCTAAAGTGACATCAATCTTCTCAAAACTTGCATCTTTCTCAACTATCTTCCCCATAATCCCAAGCATACATGTGGCAGATATAGTGGCCAGCCAGACCTTCCAATTCCAATATATGTGTTGCTTCTCAGAAACCATGGATGGATAAGGTTAACAGTGTTTGCATTATAATATGTTAGTTCACTTTACCACAGTTTGAGTCATCCTTGGTCAATCCTTGGCATCATTGGAAGATTTGCCCAAATGATATGATCAAAGCAAAGCAAGTCATCTTTATTATGACATTGTGTTAGTTGCATGAAACTAAAAATGGAAGGCTTCATGGACAGTATGATCAAGTTAGTGGTTGAGAAAAGTTACATATATATATATATATATATATATATATATATATATAAACACACACCATATATGAATCAAATCATTTATCAATTTTTTGTATATCAGCCGTATTTCAAGAATGAGCATCCTATCCTGGATGGAATTAAAATTCATACATTAGGTTAATGTTCCAAATAACTTACACTAATTAACAAAACACGAATGTTACTTCTCCATAAGCTAATGTTTAATTATCTTTCTTTCGTCTTGAAATGAGAATGTCTTGTAACAATAATTTCATTTGTTGATGGATTCGTCACAAGTTGTAGTAAATGGTACTCTAGGTGTTACATTGAATACTATCATGAGTAGCTATATATGCTTTTAATAATAGTGAATGTAGTTATGGAAGAGAGAGTTGTACCAAACCGAAGAGAGAGGTGAGAGATGGGAAATGTGAGGAAGATGTGACCTAATTGAAGGAGTCAACATCCCACAGAGTTTTCTCCTATTCAGTATTTCCCCCATTTATTACAAAAGCCTGCAAGAATAATTAAGTCAAAAGCATAAAAAACCCTAAAGCCCATAACTCTACTTAAAGGCACCTTCTGGAGCACTCTGAAGTCTGATCTGACTCGGCATTTATTCCATCCACTCATCTGTTTTTCCCTCTTCCTCCCACAAATGACAAATCCCATCTGAAAAAGAAGAAAAGCCTTAAAAAATTCTCCAGTTTGACCCGATACAGGTCCCAAAAATTCTTCTGAGTGATAAATTCAAGTGAAGGAATGATAATATATAAAAATGGCTTAGGAATTTACTCCAAAATATATAAAAGTGGTACTCCAATTGACTAAAGAGAGAAGGGGGTCTTGAATTTATCACAAAGAGAAGAAACATGAAACAGCTGTACAGCTGAGCCTACGTAAGTATGAAGCAAGCCAGGATATTTAAGCCAAAAGTAGTACAAAATGAGAGAAAAACAATAGTTTTAATTTTCAGAGTTAATTCTACCCTAGTTTTCCCCCACAGCTTTCTCCTTGACAGAAACGCCAAGTTCTTGTGCAGCACTGTTAAAAAGAAAATTTCATCATATTACTCTCTCCTATGAAAAAGAATAGTCGGCTTTGTTGAACTAAAACCGTAGATTGTTTTTTCCTGGCAGAAGAAATAGTATATACATATGCAGTGATCTTATCCACCAGTATCTACTATGCATGATGAAAGGTTTAAGGATCCTTAATTAAACCTTGATCCATGAAACTTTGACCACCCAATTTCACTAAAAAAAAAAACGAAGAAGAGAGAAGTGTCCCAAAGGGGAAGAACCCTTTATCATTAAGATCATGAAGTAGTACTGAGTGATGAGCAAATGCAACATGCATAAAACAAACTCCGGACAGATCATATGGCAACTAGCAACATTCATAATTTCAGATCATGCAGCTACCTCCCTCAAACAAAAAAAGTCCTTCAATTATTTCGATCATAAAGGGGTTCAAGTTAATTAACCCGTAAACCAATATAAAATACCATTAAAGAAAAAATCCAGAACTAAGTCAAGAAACTCGAGATCGAGGGCCATAACGTGGGAACTCCATGATTCTGTCTTTAACTGCAGAAGGAAGCATCATATATATAGTATGGCAACATGATCATCATATACTGAAAACCCCATCAAACACCTTCATAAAAAATTAACTAGGCGCATCATGCTAATCTTCTTTCTGACCCCTAATGATCAAAAAAGAGAGATGATATAAAATAAAAAAAAAGATTAATAATACATACCATGTATACTTTTTTGCAAGAAATTAACTTCAAGCTGGCAAAGGAGGAAGTAAGCAAGAGGGACCCGTGAAACTCAGGATAGATAGCGCCATCAAATGATGAGGTTGATTAGTAAATAGAAAACTAATTACTACGATCAAACTGTATCGTAAAAGCACAACATTTCTAGTTGTTTCTCCGCCATTTTCATCATTTTTTTCTCGGTACAAAGAGTGCAGAAATGGCGCTATCCCTCCTGAGCTTTACAGATCCTCCTATGCTATAGTATCATCGATGAATTCAGGAAAAAAAAGAGCACTTTTTTTTAGTTTCTTTTGCTCCATAGATTAAAGAACATGGGAGAAGACAACAACGAGTTGAGGAGATGATATAGGTAAGGGGCTAAAGAAAGGCTAAAAGAGAGGTTTTGGTTAATCAATGAAAATGGCTTGGGTGGTGGATGGGCGGATTTTACCAGTATTTATAGTAACAAACGTTGGTTTTTTTTTTCTTTTATTATTCTTTTTTTGTAAGTATTGTTGTTTCTGGGTTTGGTGGTGGTAAATAAAATACAAAATACAGAATTGGCATTATGTTTTCTTCGTCCCTACGTTGCCGACTACGTTAATTTCTAACCCTTTTTTTTCGTAAAATACGGCATTGTACTTAAAAATTGGTTTATGTACACTGAGTATAGAATATATAGATCATTAATAGATTAATCATTTTCTTTTTTTCTTTTTTTTTTTTTTTGGTTGTTGATTTTTTCCAGTACGGCGGCCAACCTTTGAGGGACAATTTGCTGAAGGAGCGGACTTGGGAAGCCATTTTTTACACCAAACTTTTTGGCTTACAGTAGTTATTGGTATTTCTCTGCATAATTATGTCTCTCATTACAAATACCCCGAATATATGGCTTCTCATGAGTTCCTCCCTATTTCCCCCAAACTTTATTGTTAAATATTTGTTGTTTGGATTGGCTTGATAGACTAGCCAAAAGACATAATGCAACCGTATTATTTAATACTCTATGGGAGGCTATTTATATATAGATGGAAATTTTGTAGCTCAAATGCTTAAACAATTAATTTTATATTCCATCCAACTCTATTTATAAAGTACGATTCAAATTGAATTATACAGTGTGAAGACTGGGAGGGAGTAAGAAATAAGAAAAGCGGAAGATAAATTAGCCAGATGAAATTCAAAAAGCTCCGAAGAGTTCATCAGCTTAAGCTTGTAATTGACATTGAAGGGTTGGAGTAATTGTCATTGAGAGGGAAATTGATTGCAATTGAGACATGATCATAAACCTCAATACTATTTTAAAGCATGCAAATGATTGGTTTAATGATTACTAATTGAACAAATCATAAGAATTTTGAAGAGAAGAAAGAAATCCAACTTTTGTATGATGAGATGAGCCGGCCTCCATATTTCTTTGAGCCTTTTATTCGCCAAAATAAAAATAATTACTGTCCATTCTACAGATTTCTTTGGCCTTATATTCGCTATATGAATTGTACATGAAACCCTCCCCCGGCAAAATCTCACAAATACTCTTTATTTTAGGAGAAAATTATTTTAAGACAGAAAAATCTTATTTACGATTTTAGCATAATTCTTTCATTTGTACACTAGTTGCATTATTACCATATGGATGTTGATGTGTTTTGGTGTACGTGATCACTATCTGTACGTGGTATTCACTTTCTTTACCTTTATAATTCACTTTATGGTTCAATTAGTTAAACAATTGAATTTGAAGAGGAAGGCATTGGAATAACGTGGCAAACACAAGTTGTTATGGCATATCACATCATTAACAGATCCAAGCAACTAAGTATCATCGAGCAATCTAGGCTTAAAGGTAAAAGGAGAATTAGTTAAATAAAAAATTTGAGATTTGGACCTAAAAAGTATTATCCAACCAATTGATGCGAGGAATGGCGCTTGACTTTAAGAGGAGAGGTTTGAGTTTTCTATTGTGTATTGATTATCATTCTTCGTGTCATAAAAATGAAAGTCTTGTTTGTTATTATTTTATTATAATAAACACACCATATTATTTGTCGATGCCTTTTTTTTTTCATTGATTTTTCTACGTATTGGAAGTGGAAAAAAAAAAAGAAGAAAAAAGGATTTGACTGCTGTAAATAATAAAAAAAGTAAATGGGTCAAATAATATAAACACTAAGATCATGACTCCATTTGGCTGTCCATCACCATCCCAACATCACTTGTGAGTCATATATTCAGAAGCTCAAAGTATTCGTCAAAGTAATGATCATTTATCATGTGTTAATTATCTCTGTATCTCATCATATATACACCAACGAGAAGAGTCGGCAGCTCAACTCTGTGGCTCTCCTCAACCCACCTTTTCTTTTTATTTCCTATTTGATGTGAATTTGTTGTACTCTTAGCTCATTTCTCTCAATTTGTCCACCAAAAGTAGAAAAAATATGACCAACCCTTTTTTACGCGATTCGTAGTTGATGATCTTTTTTCCCATATTTTCACTAATTAACATCATTATGATTGCCATCAAACCATATACACCTGTAATCAACACTAACCTCTACTACTAGATTTGCAATTTGTGTATTAATTAATTGATCGGTGCGCTCTACGCATTATTTTAAAGAATCGTATGTGTATATTCTCTTTTATAAATCAGGTATTTAAATTTTAGTATAAATAAATCTTTTGATCAACCGTTCCACTTTCTTCTGAAAACATCAATTAGACATTGTTCTTGTATGGTTAGATTTTGAGATGGGTGGAATTTCTGGAGTTGAATTTATGCTACTACATGTGAGAATGGGTCAACCACTTGGATACAGGAATTAATGTTTTTCATTCTCCCTAAGTAGCTATAAAAGTCTAGGAGGCTACACAGCCCTCCATTTTAATTCAGCTTTAAATTTGAAGGGCTAATTAAACAGATATATAGTGTAGGCCTTAGGGTGTAGCTGTGAAAAAATAGCAGCGACTCAGACTAGATAGCTATAGAAAAATAGATGTGGAATTCCATAAATCCTTTGCCACATTCATATATCAAAGAAGACAGCGAGCTGCATACTTTTATTACATTATTGTTCAAATGCAGGCAGGCCATGAGAGGCTATCCTATTTAGTCTTCCTTCTTCGTACTTCATAGGATGTCAATTTCCACATTTTGACTCTGATGCTTAAAATTTGTTTATAAAATCACTTTGGACGCGTCATCAGCCCAGCTTGCTTAATTTGTCGAGTGAGACGAGAATTAAGGTCTAACAATTTCCCGATTAAATTAAGTAAATGTATTTGTTGTAAAATGGAGTATATCAAAATTGTGTTTTGTTATTTAAGTATCATGCACGCATATACTGGAGCTCATTGACCCCACCACCAGGAGTGACATAATCTTCTAATGAAATCAATTTCGATGATGCAATAATGTTAATACGGATAAATAATAGTAGAAGTTAGAAAATCTTCACTCTCGAAATAGGTCCATAAAATGTCAAATGAAAAATAATTTGAATGTGATTTTATATCAAGTGTCTCATGCAGTCATGCTACTCGCGCCAAAAATCATAATAACAAATAAATAAATAAATAACCCGCCAGAGTTACATTGGTTCTAACATCAAGCATGATGTACATTACCTTATATGGAAAGAGAGAGAGAGAGGAAGAAAGTCTCGTCAGCTTAGTTGAGTAAACATTGATAATTTTGCTCGTTTTAAGAAAAAGCGTATTGTTAAAAATTAAATTTCGTTCCCCTTAATTAAGAACCTTTTGTATTTCCTTTGATTTAGTCTCACAAACGTAACTAAGTCCGAAATTATATTAACGAACTGCAGAGTCATCTTTAGGAATTAATTGAGAGTGATTAGTCAAGAAAGGAGTATGATTATATGAGAAGCTTCAATTGAGTTGTCATCGATGTACAATTTTGTGTCTTTGACGCTTTCATCCAATGAACATCTCGAGCTAGGATTTGTCTGGACAAATGCATGATCTTTTTTGTCCGAACACATGATGAAAATGTAAATCTTCATCAAGCTCCCTTTGATTGTCATCTACCTTCATTATTAGTATAACCCAAAAGTATGAAAATTTTGCATGATTTTTTTTTTCTGTCCTTCTTGATGATGAGCACTATTGACGCATCATCAAATAGTCTTTATTTCTGTGAATGGTGAATTCCAACCAACCATTTTTTTACTTTCCAATTTGCAAATAATTTTTCTATGTAATGGACATCAGATATATACATATATATCTGCCCAAGATCTACCTTTCTTGATAAGTTCTTTCTTTAACTTTTTCCGGCGAAAAAGGGCTAATGGTCCTAGAATTGAAGACAAGAAGAAAACTCCAAAGTAAGATGCAAATGTCAACTATATATATATATATATATATATGATGTGATGTATTCAAATAAAACGATTTATAATTCAATTTCCATGTTTATTGGATCATGTTGCAAATAAAACAATGAAACGACAACCGAGTTTAGATAACCAGGTCCGCATGCCGAGTCAACATTTTACTTTTTATAAAAATATTTTTTAACTTTAAAAAAAATTAAACTGAACAATTATTTCAAAGTAAAGATCATATTTCCATATTTTGGAGCACCCTTGTTTTTACATACAAATACCGACCAATCTTTCTCAAAACTGAAAATAAGATAGCATGTCCCCATCAGAATTCCTCCACACCCGCGGCTAGTTCAAATTCATCGTAATCTAATAACCATAGATATGACTTCATTAATTATTTTGTAGCCATCAAGTTTTCTGTGTAATCTCTTTGTACAATTTATTATATTAATGCAATTTAACATATTTAACTATTGAAAATAAGATGAAAGGTAGATGATCAATTTAGAAGAGTTTTATTCATTGTCTTTATTGATTGAAAAACTATTTCGTACAACCGTTGTACTCGTAACACATCAAATATACTGCAACCTCTACGAATATTAATTGGTGGAAAAAGTTATATTCGGGAAAAAAAAAATGAACCACAAAATGAAGGGGTTTTAGTATTTATTTGTGGAACGTAAAAGATGGGCACAAATATATATATATATATATATATGTACTTCTTTTTCTTCTAACCCCTGTTTAGGGTTATTTTCCCCTCCATTAAAGAATCAATAAATGCGTAATGGGTAAAGTATGAGGAGAAAGTTAATAAGATGGTAGCAAGAAACTTGATACTCATGGTTCCTGCATGTTAAAAAAGAATTAGATCGATTGCATGAATAAAGTATATATCCACGTAACCAAGTGATCATAGTGCTTGATCAAAAATTTAAATGTAAATCACTATAAGTAATTTTTTTTTCTTTTTCCTTTTTGTCTCTTTTTCTCATCATTTTACTACTTAATTTGCTTTATGAATCAGTACGCTTATGATGTTTTATAATTTATTTTATTTTATTGCAATCGGTTTTACATTAATTTCTTTTTATCTTACCGTCACGTTCGCTTTTGCTGCCTCCCATGTTATGTGATTTTTAGTCTTAGAGAGGCTGGAAGGATCGTTCCGTAAAATATAGTTATTATTTTCATCCATGAAAAAAAGGGGAAAAGAGACAAAGAAAAGCGTTAACCATATAGCAAACTTAAAATAATTTGGTTGACAAAAGTCGTGGGAAAGGCAAAAAGAAAAAAATAAAATTCCAAATTGAAGAATAATTATGAGACGGAGAGAATACAAGACGAAAAAATCTTTTCAACTAATTACTTCCTCTGTTCTGTTCCATTTAATAATTAACTTTTGTAATTAAAATAATAAAAAAATAAAGTAAACTATTAAACTAATACTAATAGTATGCCGTATCAATTCTAGATACATTTGGTCAAATGACTTTTAAATACCTGATGACATCTGTGTTTTTGCAATCCTGCCAAATGTCACTGTATTTCAAATAGGGACCGGAAAGTTTGACCAGTAGCTGATTATCTACCACCACTAACAGGAGGAAAATATACATTAATTTGGCAACTCTTAAAGGTTTCCTCCATAAAATCATAAAATATACTCCCCATCCAAAAAAAAATAAAAATAAAAAATAGTCCACTTTGTTATTGCACAATTTAGTTCAACATTATGATTCATTTTTCGGATGAAGGGGAATACTACAAGCAAGCGCATTTTCCATTGAAGTTCAGCGAAATGTTTTGGAAGCAAATTTATGGGGCACACAACTTCTTTAATTTTGAACTTCATGAAAAAGAATGCTGCTTCCAAAATGAATAATATTCCAACTATATAGTATCATTTTCCTTAATTAATACAGCTCCTTCCATTCTGACATTATTTATCCAGGTTATATTTCATGTTTAGAATAATTTCCAGATCGATAAAGTATCATTTTTTTTTTTACTTAAACTATAGTCGGCAAGATTCCAACAGAAAACCTTGAGATCATTTTCATGTCACTTTACCAGCTTGTTGAACTTTGACCAGTTCCTTATAATGTATGTTTACCTTCCTGGGATAGACCCACTTGTACATTACAGTCTCCCATGCTTAATGGTAGGGAATTAAGCAGATTTGGAGAAGGAATGAACCCCTATTTGCATGCCATGCGACATTTTTACAGATAAACAAAGTTGGTTTCCAATTATTTTGATTTGATTAGCAAGTTTGAACTAAGAGAGGAGTTGAGCGTTGAATAACTCTTTCCAGTGAAGTAGTAGTAAAATACATGTAGGTTAAAGATTAATTCTTTATAATCCCGGTAAGATATTCATTTAGACAATTTCTATCATTAGATGAGGTTATTGTCTTTTTTATTGGATATGGAAAACGTACGAGTTTTTGTTTTTCTTTTCCCTCTTTAACGAAATGAGATTTGTTGTATTATGGATAAAAAATGGTGTACGTAGGTAGAGAGATGGATCGATCAGAAAGTAAGTAAAAGGAGTGGGGGAAAGGAGAAGGAGACAAAGAACGTAAAAAGTGGTCAGTAAGGGCAGCCCCCCCAAGCCCAAAGTCCTAATATTCTTCTTCTTCTTCCTTTTTCTCTGACTCAGAGGTAACGCCTCGGCACTTGAACCCCACACACACACTCACACACTAGTAATATTAGAGGGGTGCAGGAAAGAGAGACCCCGCCCCCCGTTTCTTTTCTCCTCTACCCACTTCTTCTTCCTCACCCAAAAAATGAAAAGAAAAAGTCTTTGCGTATGTATGGTATAGGACAAAGTTCCTACAGTAATGAAGGAATGAAGGATTGTGGTCTTGTAGGAGATTTGGTGGGTTTGTTTGTGAAATGCACAAATAAAACTTGAATTTACTTTTAAAAATTGAGATATTCTTAGCATACGCTTTTCATGTCTCAAAAAATTTACTCGTTATATTTGTTTTTGTAAGCATAATAAAAACTTAACACGACAGTTAAGTCGATATATGACTTGTCATACAATTGGAAATATACAATAATTAAGTTATTTCAGAGTAGAGGAATAGAGTATTATATTTTACAAAGAAATATCGCTTATTACAATTTAGCGTATTTTCACATAATAATTTCATTCACATGCTACGTCTGTAATAATAATATATGACGATTAATTTGAACATAGTATGTTTTTGGTCAAAACAATTATTCGTTACTTGTTCCTACATTTCTTGAATCTTTCAATGAAAATGTGGCTTTTGAACCCTCGAAAAGAAGACAATGCGCGGGGTTTAAGAAGCTAAAATGTGCAACCATCATCAACTGGTTCAATCAAAAGAAGCAAGCTAAGTCCAGGGGGTCCAATCAAAGTAGAGAAAGTAAATTTGGCAGGTATGCTGCATTAGGAAACACGAATCATGGGGATGAATTCAATACAATTGTTAGTCATCATGTCAGTTTCTTGATTGAATTAATCCTGCAGGGCAACAGCCTATATAGCTGCTTGCATTTCATTCATCCTCTTAATTCCTCCTCCTTTTTCCGTATATATGGAGTTTTAATTATATACCCTCTCTCAATCTCTTTAGACTTGTGGTCCACTTCTCTGCCTCATTGCTAGGTGAAATTATCTGCGGTGATTTCTTCACTTTTTTTTTTTTCTTTCTATTTTTCCCCCGGACCCATGAAGATGACTGAGGACCTACATTCTTGAATGTTCTTATAAGAACACTTAATAAGAGAACGAGATGAACTCACATTTTTTTAGCACGTACGTTACGTTTTGGTCTATATAACATTCAGCCAAAATCTAAGTGTTGGTCCGCAACAAAACAAAACCTTAGTTTAAAACTATTGTCCATGTTTTGTCACGTTTCCAATCAATGATGCTTCACCAGTGCATTTTCGGAAACATATTCTCATATATTTTCCTCAAGTTAATCATATGTATTAGTCACATACTTCAAATTTTGTTTGGTAATCTTTCAAAAACAAAAATCTCATCGCACCATACATTATTTATTGCACACGGCCGCGGGAAAAAGAGGAATTACAAGAACCTACGTTATATCACATCAGGAAAAGGGGAACAAAAAAAAACACTAACGGAGCCAATCCCAAGAGAGATCACAATGATAATATTCGAAAGCGACTACCACCAAAGCTTGAGAGTTGAAATGAAAAGGTTCATCCATATATATAACCCAATGGTCATTCATGGGATTCGTCACAATCGTCAAATCAAAAAATTTTGTATCATTTGCACGCAGAAATTTGTCCACATGAAGCAAGATCATGTCACCTTTTTCTTTTCAAATATATATACACCCTCAAAATCATCAACGAGATTAATCATGACAAGAATTGAAGTACATATATAATAACCACTAATTGATAGAAAAGGAACGGAGCGTTTGAATTTGGAGATTATATTTTTTGGACCCTCCAGGAAACACTAAAGAAGCAACAATGGTTGGTGGTGACCAAGTTGTCAACACTATTTATGCTTTTACAGCTTAACTACCGCCGGCAAATACCCGGCTCAGGCGCTTCCTTTCCCAGAGAGGCCCCCCTCCGCTTATAAGCAATTTGGTTCTCTGTAACTGTAAAAGTAGTAGTATACGAAAATATCGTATCACTTTGCGTTGTTGGAGAAAGAGGAAATTGGCATCTCTCTACTCCATCCACCGCTGCTTCTTATTGCCTTAATATGAGCCTAAAAATTTGTCAAATTGTTTCACAGTACACCACCAATACGTGTAGTTCAGTCAAAGGTCTAAACTAATATTCCTTTGCACTAAAAATAATATAAATTTAAAAATTAAATGTGGACTATTTTTTTTAGAACAGAAGTAATCATAATTTTCTTGAAAGTTTTAATTTAATTTGCTTATTACATTTCAGATTGGATTAATTGATGTGGCTGTAAGACGTATTAATGTTGACGAAAAGGGGGTGGTCTAAATGAACATTCTCCACATGGCATTTTGTTCTTAAATAATCTTCAGAAGTACGGTAAAGCTTAGCTAATTTATTTATTTTTTAATTAGTGAAGAGCATTAAAAAAAATTATTTAATGGTGAACGAACATAAAGTTCTTCTGCTTTTGAGTTTTAGGGTATGATTTTATGCTTTTCAAAGGTAAAAGGCAATATGGGTTCTCTCGATTTTAGAAACCAACTTTGAAGTATTAAAAGCGTAACTCTTACATGAAACTGACATTTATTTGCATTCTCCGTGTTACTTTTCTTTTTTGTTAATCAGGAGAAACAATAATCCCACATGTAATGGAAAATTTATTCTGAAAATACGATTTCGTGGTTTTTAAGGTTAAAAGGCAATAGCTGTCTGGATTTCATACTTTTGAGGATATAATATTACATACATGCAGCATTTCGTAGGCCAACTGAAGTATGTAATAATTTTGAAAGAGAATTTGTGTATTGACCCTGATCAATTTGGGTCTCAAATTTGATGTCAAAATTATCAGAACATTATACCTTTCAATATACCATAAATTTTTGGGGTACATAAGTATACCAATATTCTGATTACTCATGAGTCGTATGAGTGATCTAATTTTACTTAATCAGTTGTCCAGTAAAATAATATGTCAAGGATTTCAAAATCAATAATCATAAAACATATCAAACCTCCAAGTTAAAAGGACCACAGCATATCCGTCACAATTGAACAGATTTTTTCTATTTATTATATTAAATAATTCGATAAATATTTTGTGGCAGAAGAAAATACTTTCAGATGAAACACCAAAGCATGACAAAGAATACATGAGACTCGATGGCGTGCTAGGGTTTTAATTCTTGAAATAAATACTCCTTCCGTCTTAAAATTATTGTACAGTTTGAATTTCTATTTTTAGTTCAAATTATATTAAAAGTGAAATTTCAAACTGGAATAATTTTGGGACAGAAGGAATAGAGAGTGGATTGAACTAGACAATGCAGGTCCCTATCATCTTTATATTGCTTTCCTGAGGAAACATAATTTGTTGTTGAAAATTCAATTCAATACAATGAATGAAATGTTTTAATTTACTGCAATTTTCAATTTCAGCAACAATCATATCCGAATTGGGAAGAAATGTCCCAAAGGAAAATGCCTAACGTGTCAATGAATCACATATGAGATGGTATCTTATCATTCTCGTTGCATGTTCTTGGGCGAGTGACACGACCCTATGTTTCCTGTTTATTTCACTATCCAAACCCAATAATAATTCATTCAATGGAGATCTCTCTTTGCACATGTTTTTGAAGTTTGACGGGTCATCATCATCATCACGGCTATCTTTTCATGACAAATATCCTCACATAATGGAAAAGAAAAGAAAGAAAGAAAAAATGGTCGCTCGAGTACGGCAGAAATCCTAAAACCAAATCAGATAGAAATTGATTAAGCAATCAGCAAATATGTGTATATTTCTTGTGTTCCGAAATGAATATTCGGGTTGAATTTTTAATCTTAATACAAAAGTTATTAAAAATGAGAATTTAAACTAAAAAAGTGAAGTTTTGAAGTTAAGCATCGTTTAATATCTATAGTAACTAAACTTGAAATAACTCCACCATACGTACAGTGGGAAGGTAGAATGATAAGGGGAAGAATTATGAGTTGCAGGTTTTCTGAATTACATTTAGGCTTGCCAAGTTAATAACTCCACAAATTTTGGCACTAACAATGAACATCTCACATTTTGGCAGTAAAAACTCCAAAAATTTCATTTAGGCTTTCGGTGGCTCTCACACACTTTGCTCAATGAACACTTATATTGAAATTCATGTGCCATTTGTCCTCCACGGGATCAAAAGAAATTCTATGATCAAATGAGCAAGTTACAAGAAGCAACGTTTGATTCAAATTAAATAGGAATCCTGAAAAAAAAAAGATACAGCAATGACACCAAAAACACTAGCAGCCGAATGTGGTCCTAAAGGTAATCTACTCAGCTATATGTAGAAATCTTTTTTCTTTTTGTTTTAGCAGAACTGAACAAACGCAATTCTCTGTATTCTTCTTAAATTCCTAGTCCTAAAAGCTGATTGTGGTAGACTTTAGAAGGGCAACAACGACGCACAAAAGCTTATTGCAGGCTTGATCTTTGGGTACTATTTGATGTTCATTTGGAAAAGTGCATCACACCAATGGATGATACTGCTGCAAAAGTGCATTAATCGGCTTACTTTCACAAATATGGAGTACTATTGATTTGAGTAAGCTAATCATCTTAAAGTAATGGAAATCAAGAGTAAAAATGCAAAGATTCATCTTGCACAATCAGCCACGTAGAAACTTTAATTGACTTATACAACCAACCACTTTGGAAAAAAAAAACAACAAAAATCTCAACCAAAGTAGAACCCCATTCAATTAAGCAATCGATCAATACAAAACATTAACACCTAATACTTTAATCGACTTATTCAACCAACCCAAACTTCTCATCAAATGATACAACCCACATAGCAGACTAATCTTTTTATAGATATGGAAAATAAATTTTCAAAGTAGCTTTTATGGGATCTGAAGCTAATTCTCGAGCTCTGATATTATCTTGAATTAGCCGTTCTTCAAGACTGACTTTTCCTTCTTCATTGTCCGGTAATTCATTCAAATCAAAACCCATATCGGCCTCCGGTAATTCATTCAAATCAAAACCCATACCAGCCGGAAGATTTAAATCGAAATCTTTAGGCTTCTTCTCGGTCCTCACTTCCTAGCAACTCTTCACGATTGAACCTTTTGTCGATTCCTTTTGCGCTTCCATATCTTTTTGTTACACAGGGGAATCTGAAGAATTGACGGATTAAAAAACCCTTGCAATCTTTTATTTCCCCCCATATTGATCTGAGAAAATTGAAAGACTTGGGTAATTGAATTCAATATTTGAGAATTGGAGAATTTATTGAATGAAGGGAGAGTGCTTTTTGATGAAATACTAGTCTTTTAAATGTCGCGCGTTGCGCGACAAGTATTTTTTTAAAATCATTTAACTCTATTACAAAAAATTTTAGTAATAATTTATCTTAATGCGTAATAGTTGTAGATACATGCTTTTATCGGACATTGTTAAGTATACTTCTTTTGATGGGATTATTACGTTGCTTATCCTCATACATACAGTATCTCACAAAATGATTAAGAAATCTATAAAAAAAAACAAGGAAACAAAATAGAAGATCAAATTAGTACTTGTGTAATATATCATGTGTAATATAAAAAAGCAAGGAAAAGGTAAGTTGATTTATTTTAATTTTGTGGTCTTTCAATTTTTATTTTTATTTTTTTCGGTAATATGGTCTTTCAATTTCAATTTTGACGCATGGATAATTTTCTTGCAAAGTTAGAGGGTGTGAGGAACTTTAGATAAAATTAGTCAAAAAGTCAAAAATTAAAATTTACTTTTGATAGCTTTTGTTCTATCACTGTTAGCAATCTAACTTAGAGACTGTAACTTATTCAGTCAAAGAAAGTTGGTAATGTTGTATAAGTTACCTCAATGACAGGAAACAGATGACTATTTTTCAATAGCAATAATAAACTTTTAACTCAAACATCATATTTAAAGTGAGGGCCAAAATTGTTGGACTTGTAGTATTTCACAAATAAAAACAGAACAAAAAACTAAGGGGACTATTAAGTTACTTATCACAACTCAATTCTCAGACACAGAAAGCTGTCAAATTTCATCCTAGCCAAGCTCTCAGTTATTCTATGAGGTTGTTTTTTCAAGCTGGAGGCAAGAAGCTTCAAGTACTCAGCAGGGGATAGTACCAACATTTTTATGATTCTCTTGCCAAAATCTAGATTGTTATTCTATTAGCGCACTGATGTTCTCGAACTGCTTCTGAATCTACTACTTCAGTTCACATCCACTTTAGACTTGCCACAATTTAGTTTCACCAAACGGAAGTGGACAGAGAGCTAGAAGTTTTGGATTGTAAAGCAGGTAGCAGATCAAGGACTGTGATGATCCTTATTAGATTCCCAGTAGCTCAAATAACAAAAAGAAACGTAAAATACAAATTCTTGAGACAATCATACATCGGAATCTGCAGACAAAGGAAACCATAAACATTTAGTAATATTATAACTTAGAGATTGTAAGTTCTTAAAAAAAGATCACATGAGATAACAATAGAATACCGCAATGCAGTCTATTTCTAGATTCTGCTAAAGCAACAACTTGGACATTGCTACTAGTTCACTTGGCAGAGAAAGTTGAACTTTTCTTTTAACAAAAGGGCACGCAGATCATACCAATGATGCAAAACACAGGTACCCAAAACCTTAAGTACTCTACCATTCAAAAACTATACTGGACAATTGAGTGATCAAAGATTTACTTCATTGATAGGCATGTTAAAAGTTATACAGTGTGTGAGGAAGAAAAGTTCCAATAAATAACTGACATAGAAGCCTCATCTATTGTAATCTCAAAATAAAACTCATGTTAGCAGAAGAGGAATAACATCCAATGACTATATCAAATTTATTTATGCACAGAAAAATAATCTAACTAAACTGTCAAAGAACCATAAATAGATCACTATACAAGTCCTATGACTTGTTGAATAAACTGTATGAGGAATTAATCATTGAAACTCAGGCACATGTTTTGACATGAGAAACTTATCCTGATTAGTTATCTATCAGCTAAAAGGTATCGGCTTTGAGTGTTATCATCAGTGGTGTTGAAAGATAGCAGAAGATCATCAAGAATCACATGCACAATGTAAAACTCACAAAAGAGCTCAATGCCTGGAAAAGTTTATATATATATATATATATATATATTTATTTATTACCTTGAGCAATAATGTAGTTCACCTGTATATACACCGGTTTAGAAAGGTAAAACTAATCCCACAAAATCAGAACATAACAAAATCTATTTTCTAACACATGATTTTGCCTCTCCAAGAACCTCTGACTGAATCTCATGCCACAAGTCGAAACTTTTCAGCTTCCTCTCGTCTCTCGTCTAACTATGATCTACTTCTAGAGAATAATATAACTCCTTAAAAATGTTCTCCCAAGGACAAGCAGAAATTATTCTAGAAGCCAGAACATAAATTGTTTCTATTGACAATAATAAGTGAACAAACCCATGATAATCAAATTTCGGATATAGAGCCATTGTGATTAGAGTTTTTTCTAAAAAATATTCCAAACATCCTACACCATCAGGCCCTTTAATTGTAGGGAAAAGAAATTAGAAACATATACCTTACCCTTGTGTTAATATCTTGTAAGAGAAGGGGACTTTCTGTAATTCGACTGGAATTGAGTCTGCAACTCGAACCATTGCAATATATGTTTCCAAGACAGTCTATTAGTTTCCAAACTATTAAAATTATCAACAACCTTACTCAATTAACAACAAATTCATAACTTCAAAACCGGAAAAAATAAGAGAATCAAAATTAGTACCTGTTTGTAGGATTTGGAAAAGATCTTTACAAATATTCAAGCTTCCCCTACCGTATAGAGGTAAAAAAATAATAGAAATTAAAAGATTAAAAAAGTTTTACCTGAATCAAAGACGAAGAAATCAAAGAAACTGGTAAGCTGAAGAATGAAGCCTTTTGTGATCCTAGTTGTAAGGTTGCTAGGGATTTTTATAGACATGCTGGCCGACAGGGGATTTCTATTCTCATCCCCAAACAAATCTGAAATCAGAGAGGAACTGAATTGCCTAATCATATTACAATTCCAAATTTATGAAAATATATAAATAAAAATTAAACAGTAATTTGTTAGTCCTATTACACATACAACTCCAAATCAAATAAAAAGGTAATTTCCTAATCCTATTCCGTCCAAACACATAGCTCCGCCTCGCTTCCTCCGTCATGATGTCCACCGTGATACGATACATGCGGTTGCTCTCCCACGAATTCGATCTCGTACAAGTGAAGGAAGTCATTCTTGCAAAATCTCTTCGACGGGGTGACTCCAGTGGAACTTAGGGTTTTTGTTTAGTTAAATTTGTAGAGGTGGAATCGGAATGGTACGAATTGGAGAAGCATATTTAAGGAAAATATATCTTCGAGGTTTAGTGGTGGCGGAGGATGCAGAGAGGGAAGCGGCAATGGCGGCTGAATCGACGAAGGGGGACCTGACTGAGTAGGCAGAGCACAGCCTTATGGAGGTTATTGGTGGGAAAAAAATTAGAAACAATGACGGGGGTTGTTTTGGGATTTTAAATGGTGTGAGTTATTTTTTGTTTTTTTATTTTTTTTCCCTAGAGAAACCCACAAAACGAAGTCGTTTTGTTGCTGTTTCTTAACCAAAAACTTTCAGGTTTTGTAAATATATTGTTTCCAAGAGTGGGGATTCCAAAGTTAAATCTTGAAACGACATCCTTTTATAGGTTAGGGGTTTGTTTTTTTCAAAAGGTTACGGGTTTTTTTTAATTGGAATAAACTGAATTTTTGAATTCTCATTTTTGCCCTTAATAAGTCGCTGACATCACATCAACCTTATCCGACGGACAAGATCGATTTGACTGTAGTTCTTGAATATTTCTTGTGCATTATTTCTTACCTACTGTGCCTTTTATTTAAGTATAAGGATGATTACGGTGGAAGGAGTATGAAAAACCCTTGAAAATGACGACGCCATAAATATACACGGTTGCTTTGACTGTGGGCATTATTGGAAAAAAAAAATTAGTAAAAAACACCTAGAAATATGAGGACGACTTATATTTGGAAAAATTTGGGTTTATCTCCAGTGACTTATAATTCAAAATGGAGGGAGTATTATTACCCCTTTCGTCCAAAAGAAAAAAAAAAAGTCCACGTTGAATTTATAAATTTGTATATATAAAAAAAGCACAAATCTCAAGTCAAACGTAATTGCAGACTTTTTTTTGGATGGAGGGAGTCGAACTATTATTATTTTCTTTTTGAAAGTTTTATATTATTATTATTGTTTTACTCTATCTCACAGAAAAAATAGTCCGAATTAAATTTTAATTGTAATAAAAACACGAGCTCAAATCTAGGCAAGGACTATTTTTTTTCCGGGTTAGAGGCAGTAGTATTATAATAAGAAATGATACTCGTTTTATACAATAGAACATCGATAAATTAATAATCGATAAATTAATAACATTGAGAAATTAATAATTTTCTCCGGTCCCAAATCGAGACCAGTACAAAAAACAAAGATAATCGATAAAATAATAAGACAATGATTTTTGTAAAACCCCTATGTAAATATAGGTCCTGTTAATATCATAGATTAATAATGGTTTGAAATAAAAAGATTAGGGAAATTTTTTGTTAAGGGCATCACAAAGATAAAAATTATTATGAAAGGCATGAGTTTTATTTGTTCTTTTTTATTATTATTAAAAATCTTTTAAAAAGTTTTTCATTCAATCTAAGAAAATAATACCCTTCGTCTCCTCTCTTGGCCTACATCCTCTTTCATCCATGAATTCTTACATCAATTTACTACTACTAAAAAAGATGATTGATTCTATCTGACGTCGCAAAATTAACCGGAAATACAATACAAATGAATATCAAGACTTTAAAATCAAATCATGGTGTTTTCTATTTCATGCTTCAGCTTACACATCAAATTCCCAATTTCTTTGAGCCATCTTTAGCTTAACATTAAATAAAAGATCGACATTATGCTCATAGTCGATCTCTGTGACGCCAACCTTCAATCTGCTAAATAATTATCATCTCATCTACCTTTGGCTCTCCAGTCGCTCAAATAATATTTAAGGACATGTGAGTGCAATAAAGAAAAGAAGAAAAAAGTGGAATATAATTTAATTTGTTGGTGCATAAAATGACGACTTTAATTTGGCATTGCTTTGCTACAATGTTTGGAAGAGTATTTTTTTTTTTTTTGGAAGAGAAATTACGGTAAAGAAGGGGACGAGGATCGGATTAGGTTCAGTGAATAAAAGGGCAACACAGTAATGTATTAGATGCAAAATTAGTGCAAGTATTTTATTATTCATGATTAAAGCCCATGCCTTGTAGAATAATTATGATGTTTGGGATGCCCTTTACGATAATTTTTCCAAAAAATTATGTGCTAGTAAAATATGAATCTAGCGATATTTATTTTTTCTTGAAATTTATATATATAGAAATTGTAGATGATATACATTTTTTGCATGATGTATCTAGCCATTAATAAGAGTTTAAAGATTTCCCAGAAAAAGACTAAATCTTTTTTAATAGAGGCATGATATGTAGATCGGGTAGGTGATCAAATTTAAGATGATGGTAGAGTCTAAATTCTACTCCCTCCGGTCCTTATTAAAGGCATTTTGATTTCGTCCTAGATTTTACCTAAGATGTCTTTTTAATTGAAATAAAAACCTTAAAAATATTTCATAGTAATTAGGAGAACACAAATAATATGAAAATATATTTTAAAGGTTTTTTCTAATTAAAAAGACATCATAGATGAAACTTAGGACGAAATCAAAATGCCTTATAATAAGAACTAGAGCGAGTAATACATAAGGGGTATAAGGAAATAAAAGAATATAAATCTTATACGGCTAAGCTTGAAAAATTAATAGGATTCGTTGAGATTTTCTTTAAATTAATATTATTAGTATATTGATAATTAATACATCGATAAATTAATAATTTTTTAGAGTTCTAACAGTATTATAATTTAGAAATGTTTAACTATATTTCTCAAAACAACAGGTCGTTGTTCCGACTTCTGATACAAGTTGCCCACAAGTCCAAATTTACACTGGGCTAACTAAAAATAACTTGGGCCCTCAACGAACCTGAAACAAGTTGACCCATCCATATATCTAGTCAACAATAAATGGACCGGTTAAAGGTCAAAACATCATTTTTCTTTTCCTTTTTCTTTTATTTTTGGTGGTAGATAATACTGATACTAAAAAGATAATAGAAGGAAGCTCAGTGCGGATATCTTAGCAAAGGAAGCTCTAAGTAACAATGGAGAATTATATTCTTTTGATGTTGCCCGACATATACAACTATGTTAGTTGAACGAGAATAATTGGACTGTAACAGTTGTAGGAAATTTTTTTTTTCCATCTTTTACCCCAAAAAAAAAAAAAAAAGATAATAGAAGCAATCCTTGAGCATTTGAGCCAGGAGATACGCGTAACAAAACTTATCGACAGGTAAATCATCTCTGATCCCCTTTTTCCTTCATCGAATTAGGGTTTCGCTGTTTGTTTGTTGGATCGAATTCTTGCTGTATGCCATTTATTTAGTTTATTAATCCTATGAGGTATCGAATGAGAACTCTTCGGAAAAATTAGGGCAAAGCGTCCACATACATCCACCAGATCAATTTTGTTTCGATTCGTCTGATTTTGTTTATTTTGCTCGGATTGAAGGTGAGAACGATTGGTACAGTCACCCGCGGACCTAAACCCTTCTCTACCGCCGGCCAAAAGTAAGATGTATTTCACTTCTCTTCTCCGAACTAGATCTCGTTTTGATGTTTCCTTTTCCAATTCGAATTTCCGTATATTAATCTTCGTTTAATGATTTTGTTTGTTTTCCTTGTACCGGAGAAGGTGGGAACGAACAATGGGATCACCTTCGAACGCTTATCCTGATATTACCAACGGTTATCCTTCTGATGGCGTCAGTTTTCTTCTCTATCTTTTAATTTAATTACTATAGAATACTATGTACGCTTGGTTACTATTTGCAAATATTCCCTTTTTGTGTTCTTTGCCGAGTGTTTAATTTATAAGTATGTATTTCTGTGTATAGGACGAAGAGTTGCCTAGGTTTCCAAAGGGAACCACCGCCATGGGTTGTATTTTCAACTCCGTAGGGATACTGGTAGCTGTTGATCATTCACTCTTGTCCTCGTCACCTCGCTTGGCAGGCTCAGCTGTTGATCATTCACTCTTGTCCTCGCCACCTCGCTCGGCAGGCTCGTTGTCTCGCTCGGCAGGCTCGTCGTCTCGCACATCAAGCTCATCATCTCGCAAATTAGGCTTGCTATCTCGCAAATCAGGCTGGTCATCTCGCAAGTCAGCTCCTGCACATCCAGAAAACGTTACCGTCTCGTCATCTCGCAAGTCAGCTCCTGCATATCCAGAAAATGTTATCGTACTCGATTCCAATGTGCTTGTTGCTTTTTCTGGAGGGAGCACCCAGTCGAAGCAATTCTTGCTCAGTCTGCCGACTTTGGTACTTGCTGCTTGTGTTTATTGTGAACACTATGTTTAGGTGCAATCTTAGAAAGATGGGCTTTTGTAATAAATGTGGACATTATATGTGTTGTTGTGTCTGGACCAGGAGCGCAAGCATGGGGAAAAAGTTTCTGCTACAAAAGCAGCGAAGTGGCTGACTGACTTCCTGCTTCGTAAACCTGACAGTAATGACAGTTTGTCACTAGGAATACTAATCGCCGGGTGGGACAACGAATCGGTATATCTTAGAACGCTCTCTCTTCCTTTTGTTTTCACTTATGACTCTTACTTGATTGATTATGGCTTGTCTTTGTGTAGGGACCTGCCCTGTATACAGTGAACGGTAAGGGAGAACTGGTTAATGATAATCTGGTTGGAATCGGATCCGGTTTTGGTGGTATTTCTGTACTTGTTCATAGGTATGCCTCTTTTTCATGTACGATGATAACATTTAAAAGTTGTAACGTGTGATACATGGTCGTTGATGCATCCACACTTCTATATTTTAATTGCTTTAGTTTCTGTTATGTTCTGTTCAGATTAGGTTCTTGGAATTTCACCTTATTTTGTGGGACTCTTAAGAACTTGTGTCTGATTTTTCTACAGGCTTAACACAATGTCCAAGGCTGAAGCTATAGAGGAGGCCAAAGCCGCACTTTGTCTTGGTGTGTATTATGCGCCTGAGAGGGGTGAATATTTCAGTAGTAAGTTTTTTGATCCCCTGGCTATAATTTATATTCTGGTTTCTTATACTCTATTCGTCCATTTTTAGTTGTTCACTTCGTTGGGCTTGTTCTACAAAGTATTTTATTAGAGTGGGACGAAAGGAGTATTCCTCCCTTTCCTTGCTGATGTTCTTTGTTCCTGTATTCAAGTTTTCCATCTTGGAAGAACCGGGGTTGAAGTGGTGGTCTATAATGAGGATGTAGTGCAATGGCAAAAGCAGTTCCTCAACAAATTTGGGAGTGTGTGGCAAGACCAGCTGCCCTGCTTCTAAGCTCAGGCTCAGCTGATACATGGTCGTTGATGCATCCACACTTCTATATTTTAATTGCTTTAGTTTCTGTTATGTTCTATTCAGATTAGGTTCTTGGAATTTCACCTTATTTTGTGGGACTCTTAAGAAATTGTGTCTGATTTTTCTACAGGCTTAACACAATGTCCAAGGCTGAAGCTACAGAGGAGGCCAAAGCCGCACTTTGTCTTGGTGTGTATTATGCGCCTGAGAGGGGTGAATATTTCAGTAGTAAGTTTTTTGATCCCCTGGCTATAATTTATATTCGAGTAAAATGTTGAAATGGTCCCTTACATTTGCCCTTACTTGAATTTACGTCCCTTACATTAACATTTCAATATCGTAGTTCCAAACATTATCTGTTCACACTTTTTTGGTCCCATTTTACTGTTTCGACCACATTTCCGTCCAACTCGATGTTGATCGGCCGTTGACTTGCCGGAGTCAGGGGTATTTTCATCTTTTCACGTAATTTGACCTTCCATCAAATTAAAATCATTAAAAAAATTAAAAAATTCATATTTTAAATTATTTAAACAGTATTTATTAATTTATAATATTATTATAATGTTTTAAAATTTATATTTTTTAAAAACCAGTTTTTTCATTTACCATTTATCAAAAGGACTACTTAAGAAAGCGTGGTAACCTAAGCATGTTGCTATATCCATAGAAAATGACGAGAGTCAAGAACTAAATTCAATATCCTATTTAGTATAAAATCCAAAAGGACTACTTTAGAAAGTAGTGGTAACTTAAGCTTGTTGTCATATCTATAAAAAAATGACAACATTAAACCCAAAATAGCTAAATATCCTGTTTAGCATCAAATCCAAAAGGATTACATCAGAAAGCCTTCTTCTCTTCACATACTCTTGTTTACCTGAAAGAAATGAAACAAATTCAATACCGTTAAGTAAAACTTGACAAATGCCAAATAAATTACTATGCTCAATGAAATCAATGCAAGCTTCATTATAACATCCATGGTAAACAATGAAAGGATAACTAAGGGTCTAATGTGAATGATGCACAAAATTAAATAAAACAAAACATTTACAAAGAAAAAATACCAATCATAATCTCTACGCATCAATGCCCAGGTCAAAATTAGATTCAGTCATCATTGCTACCATAGGAAAATGGAAAGGGAATAAACCACAAAGGAATGTTGTTCAATATATTAGTAGAGCAAAAAAGGCAGGTGAACAGAGAGAATACTAAATCTATATTTCAATTTGTCTTTTTGACATTCCATCTGAATGAACAGTATGAAATCAACAAGGTTTACAAAGAAATAATGTTAGTCTTTCGTAAATAAACAAATTCTAACATAAGCTAAACTTAATATATGTAAATAATAACACAACCTTTTGCAATACCACCAGTGCGGCGGTCAAATCGAGATGCAGTGCAAATACCGCGCAAGATAGCATTACACGCATAATTGATCACACACCCCCGTGTATCTTCCCCACCATTGCGCCGCAAACGGGTACCATTCAAAGTTGGATCCATGCCCATCCTAAAGAAAACACACACTTAGTTAAGAACACAAACGCATGCATTTTACAAAGTAATTTTTATCCAAAAAAAAAAACTGGAAAACAAACCTTCTCGCAATAGTATGTCTGGCAAAAAAGCCGCCAGAACCAATTGCAAAAGAGGTAAGTTGTTAATCGGCTACTCCATGTTCGTTGATATAATAAAGGTGAGCATCACCCTGCAAAAGGTTCATAAGAATAATCATGTGAGAACCTCAAAGAAAACCTAAAAACCAGATTATATAATGACAACATACTTGAATGTTGTTACTGATTGAGACTATAAAAAATTGATTTTTAGGGGGAATCAAAACCTACAAAACAGAACAAAGTAGAACATTAACAGAGATTAGTGAAATCTAGACAAGCTTTAAGTAGTTGCACATCAGTACCATAAAAACCATAACACCCTAAGATTATTATTGACAGATATGATGGAAAAAAAATATCTTACCATAGGATCAAATCCAGCCAATAAAGAGACAACATCCTTTTCAGCCTGATTTTGTCGCAGATAATCCAATATCAGATCCAAGGAGTTGTTTAAGCCATTTGCTACAATATCATCGGCCAGTCGTTTGCCTCAAGACGCATTTCCAGAAAAGCTGAACACAATCCTTGGTGAAAAAACATAAATCTTGTCCTGGTCATCACGAATTAATCGGAACACAATAAGTAAACAAAAAAAATGTAAGTAACAGATAATATCCAAACTAAAATAAGAAATTCAACAATCATAGGAACAATACCAACCTATATGATAATCAGAAGTCACTCTACCGTCCCCACCAAATACTATGCGAGTCTTCCCGCCTAGAATATTGACTTTTGCAGCACCAATGGTAGTTTTGGATTGAATCCTGCTAGCGAGTATGCTTGGGGTACCTCTCTTTCTGTAATTCAGATTAAACATAAGCCAATAGCATAGATTTTAACAGAAGGTATATTGCAAATTCAAAATTTTGTAAAATTCATATTCCAGCAAAGAGCTCCGGGAATTGATCAAAAAAACACGAATTGGGGTTTAAAAAATCGCAAAAGAATCACAAGCCACATATTTTGGAAACTCAGAACCAAGCAAAGGGCTGGGAAACTAAAACGCAAGCAAAAAATCAATGAAAACATGAAGGTCCGCAAGAACTGGAAAAACACAAAAAAAACAAAATCAAAAACCAAAACTGAAATAAACATCTTAAATATGAAAATCGGGAAGAAATAGATCTAGATCTATAGGACAATCGAAATCAAACCGTACAATGAAAAAGCAAAAGAATAAGCAAAAGAATGATTGATCTAAACAAACCTTCATCGTACGATTTGATTTCGATTGTCCTATAGATCTTTTGTTTTTTCATTCTTTTGCTTTTCCATTATCATACAATGAAGGTTTATTTAGATCAATCATTCTTTTGCTTTTTCATTGTACGGTTTGATTTCGATTGTCCTATAGATCTAGATCTATTTCTTCCCGATTTTCATATTTGAGATGTTTATTTCAGTTTTGGTTTTTTTTCTTTTTTTTTTTGTGTTTTTCCAGTTCTTGCGGACCTTTATGTTTTAATCGATTTTTTGCTTGCGTTTTAGTTTCCCAGCCCTTTGCTTGGTTATGAGTTTCCAAAATATGTGGCTTGTGATTCTTTTGCAATTTTTTATCAATTCCCAGAGCTCTTTGCTGGAATATGAATTTTACAAAATTTTGGATTTGCAACGTGTCTTCTGTTAAAATGTATGCCATTGGCTTATGTTTAATCTGAATTACAGAAAGAGAGGTACTCCAAGCATACTCACTAGCAGGATTCAATTCCAAAACTACCATTGGTGCTGCAAAAGTCAATATTTCAGGCGGGGAGACTCGCATAGTATTTGGTAGGGACGGTGGAGTGACTTCTGGTGATCATATAGGTTGGTATTGCTCCTGTGATTGTTGAATTTCTTATTTTTGTTTGGGTATAATCTGTTACTTACATTGTTTTTGTTTACTTATTGTGTTCTGATTAGTTCGTGATGACCGGGACAAGATTTATGTTTTTTCACAAAGGATTGTGTTCAGCTATTCTGGAAATGTGTCTTGAGGCAAACGACTGGCCGATGATATTGTAGTAAATGGCTTAAACAACTCCTTGTATCTGATATTGGATTATCTGCGACAAAATCAGGCTGGAAAGGGTGTTGTCTCTTTATTGGCTGGATTTGATCTATGGTAAGATACTTTTTTCCATCATAGCTGTCAATAATAATCTTAGGGTGTTATGGTTTTTATGGTACTGATGTGCAACTACTTAAAGCTTGTCTGGATTTCACTAATCTCTGTTAATGTTCTGTTTTGTGGGTTTTGATTCCTCCTAAAAATCAATTTTTTATAGTCTCAATCGGTAAAAACATTCAAGTATGTTGTCATTATATAATCTGGTTTTTAGGTTTTTGTTGAGGTTCTCACATGATTATTCTTATGAACCTTTTGCAGGGTGATGCTCACATTTATTATATCAACGAACATAGAGTGGCCGATGAACAACTTACCTCTTTTGCAATGGGTTCTGGCGGTTTTTTTGCCAGACATACTATTGCGAGAAGGTTTGTTTTTCAGTTTTTTTTGGGTTAAAAATTACTTCGTAAAGTGCGTGCGTTTGTGTTCTTAACTGAGTGTGTGTTTTCTTTAGGATGGGCATGGATCCAACTTTGAATGGTACCCGTTGGCGGCGCAATGGTGGGGAAGATACATGAGGGCGTGTGATCAATCATGCGTGTAATGCTGTCTTGCGCGGTATTTGCACTGCATCTCGATTTGACCGCCGCACTGGTGGTATTGCAAAAGGTTGTGTTATTATTTACATATATTAAGTTTAGCTTATGTTAGAATTTGTTTATTTACGAAAGACTAACATTATTTCTTTTTTGGTTAGTTGTGCACCTGGGGGATGACGGAGAGGCTTCCGTTGTGTATTACCGAACGCACATCCCTGAGGCTAACAAGTTGTTTGGGATGGGTCCTCCTCTTGTGCCTTGAAACAAACCAATGTTTTTGCCTGGTAAGAAATAATTGCAACACCGTATGCTACGTTTTCTTAACTCATTCATATACTTATGCCTTTTTTATTGAGAATGCTACAAATTTTGGACACAAGATAAATGTTATTTAAATACTTTGTGTGTTGTTTGAGAATGCTTCAAACTTTGGAACCAATATAATGCCATTCAAATACTTGTGCCTTGTTTATTTGATAAATGTTTCTGTTTGGGTTGAGTGAGTGGTGGAAAAATATGACAAGATAACGTGCACTGTTTTGGTTAGTTGTTTGTGAAGAAATATAGTTGACTTTGTGGTTAATAATATTGTCTAAATGGGTTAATTGCTGTATGATGCTCTAGTTTGTATGCCTTGTCTTTCAGTCTGTATGTCTGTCTAGTTTTTTACCAAATAAATTGAAAACAGATATCATGACTACTCTTATTTTGTCACATGTCATATCAAATAATGACTGGGCATGCCCCTCTTATGATTATCACTGCCTAAAGCATATCAAATAGTGCGGCTTTGAAATATGACTTATGTTAATCCCATGGCTCTATGAAATCTATCTAAGTCAGGGATTAGAACCGGTTGCAACACATCTGAGTGTAGGCCACTAGTATTATGGCTAGATAGTTGTTTATTTTGTGATTTGATGCATAGGCCGCTAGAATTATGCTGGATAGTCTTTTTCTTTGTAAACCTTGTTGATTTCATAATGTTCATTCAGATGGAATGTCAAAAGACAAATTGAAATATAGATTTAGTATTCTCTGTGTTCACCAGCCTTTTTTGCTCTACTAATATATTGAACAACATTCCTTTGTGGTTTATTCCCTTTTCATTTTTCTATGGTAGCAATGATGACTGAATCTAATCTTGACCTGGGCAGTGATGCGTAGAGATTATGATTGGTATTTTTTCTTTGTATATGTTTTGTTTTATTTAATTTTGTGCATCATTCACATTAGACCCTTAATATCCTTTCATTGTTTACCATGGAGCTTATAATGAAGCTTGCATTGATTTCATTGAGCATAGTAATTTATTTGGCATTTGTCAAGTTTTACTTAACGGTATTGAATTTGTTTCATTTCTTTCAGGTAAACAGGAGTATGTGAAGAGAAGAAGGCTTTCTAATGTAATCCCTTTGGATTTGATGCTAAACAGGATATTGAATTTAGCTATTTTGGGTTTAATGTTGTCATTTTTTTATGGATATGGCAACAAGCTTAGGTTACCACTACTTTCCAAAGTAGTCCTTTTGGATTTTATGCTAAACAGGATATTGAATTTAGCTCTTTTGGATTTAATGTTGTCATTTTTATGGATGTGGGCCATATGGCAACAAGCTAGGTTACCACGCTTCTTTTTCAAATTTTAGATAATTTCTCATAATTTCATATTTTCTCATCTTCCTTCTATGCTTCTCATAAATGGAAGCAGACGGGTTTGTACAAATTTCATTCAAGCAATGTGAAGCAAATATCAATTCTTTTACCCCCATGAAACACCACCCGACATGGCCATAAGAAATATGGGTATCTCATCTATTTGTCCTCGGTTGGTGCACTTTTCTAATTAATTCAATGATGCGACTATGTGGCACTGTAGAGGTTGGGTTCTGGACCTTTATATTGTCACATACTACATTGTCCGTCGCGGTGTTTGGCAAAATTCATATACTCGTAAACCCCATTATGCTGTCATATGGTAGGTAAAACGGATGTAGATTGTGCTCTATTTCTAAAAGTACCTTGCTCCATGGAACATAATCGATTCATAAGCCCGGGCTCTGAAAACAAAAACTGCCTCCACATCCTACTTTATTATGTATCTTTTCCAACCTGCACCCCACTGCTAATTCTGTTTCTTTTCCATCATGCAAAATGCTCTTATAACTTAGAGGGTTAATCGTCGTTTGATAAAAACTCGGGGGTTTAGGGTTTGGGACACAAGGGTAATTATCCTTATCCCAAAGAACTACTTGAGCGCTGGTTGGCATGGTAGTTTCTGTAGGGTTACTTGACTGTCTTTTGCCATTTATAAACGTATTATATGTGCCTTCCAAGACTCCTAGGTCCAGCAATGCATGTGCGTAGGGGTGGAGCCAGGCCCCGACACTAGGTGGGGCAAAAAATTTTGCGCTAAAATTCTGAAATTTTGAGTAAACGGTCGCGGTTCAGTATAGCGTTGCTAACGAAGCAACGTCTGGTAGCGGTCAAAGATAGTTAACGAAAATATTTTTTTGTCAAATTAATACGTTTTAAATTCTCTTAAAATTTATCCCAAATAAACACACAAAACCACAATAGATAAACAAACAACAATCCAAACAGACCCATAATTTTTTAATATATTTTTACAATCACCTAAAATGCTCGTTCTATAGTGAAATTCTAATTTTATACGCGTTTTAGCTCGTGCATACGTGCTTAAAAGCTCTCATGGAGGAAGAGTTTGATTTGGTTTGATGGAGAAATTGTGCTTTGAGTATTAAAAATTTGATGAGTTAGTGAAAAGATAAGATTTTTGAAACAAATTGAAAAATTCATATTAATGTCACTTAACTAGAACCCCCAAGTTAAAATAAAATTTAAAGTTAAATGGTTTTTTTTTTTTGGAAATGACAGTAAACATTCCATTACGTTTAAATTTAAAGTAAAATTACAGTAAACATTCAAGACATGATATTACTTTAAAAAAAAATAATGACTCAAAATATTAAAGCGAAAAATCAATTTATTTGTACTCACACATTTAATGAAACTCTGACTCTCATTCTTATATGCTCTCTCTTATTAAAAGTCACTTGAGCATTATAACTCTTTGCCCCTAATCTTTGTAATTTTTGATGGGGCAATAGTTGTAAAGCTTTAAAATTTTATAATGTATAAGAGGCAATTATGGAACTTTCAGCTGGGGCAATTGTCCCACCTGAGTATATCGTAACTCCACCCCTGCATGTGCGTCTTGTACATTCAAGGAGCATATTTTGTTATCCCCCGAAAAAGAAAACAAGAAAGGGGTTATTTATTTTGAACGTTATCTTTGAGCTAGTCTCTGAGTATTTACCACACAAACAGCTATGTCGCCTGCTTCTACTACCTTATCCCAATCCCTTTCATAGCGAAGCTAACTCTTTTAGGGCAATTTATTGGGTGCACCCGGAAACGCCATACTTCCCTTCCTATTTTTTACATTACTAGTGCTTACTACATTTTTTTCTACTTTTCTACATAACATCTTATAATTTACAGTTTTAGTCCCTTTTGATTTTCTTTTTTCTCTCCTTTAAAAAACATTTCTAATATTTAAACGACCATATTTCTCAATCCGTGAAGAATTAGAAAACGTGTTACACATGAATTTTATTGTATTTATCGAGATCTATCCAACAAGATCCATGTCGAATATTTCTTCCGAGTTTAAAAATGACTAAATTTCGATGGGCAGAATAAGATGGATATCTAGTTTAGAAAGATGAATAACCAATTTAGTTTAGATTAAGATTCTTGTATTGCATATATCTCTTGATCCGTAAAGAATTAGAATACGAATTATATATGAAATTTATAGTGCTCGACGAAATCTATCCGATAAGATCCATGTTGAATATTTTTTTTGAAATTTAAGTGCATTTAAATTTTACGGGCAGAAATGAAGAAATGTATTTTTCGTTTTCATCTGAAAAATGGTTATATGTTGTATTCCTACTGATTATCCAACCGGTTTGAGTTGATTATCCATTCTGTTTGTACCTGTTATCCAATCATATTTTTGACATTCATTCTTCAAAAAAAAAAAGAAAGAAAGAAAAAATGATTAGATAAGCATTGCAAACAATTTGGATAATCAATAGAAAATAATTGGATAATCAGTACAAAAAAGTTTGACAATCATTTTTATAAAAGAGCAAGGAAAAAAATATTGGATAACCACCACAAAGAAGTTGGATAATCAATATGAAAACATTGGATATCCAGTTTAAGAAGATGGATAACCAACTTATTTTACATTTATATTGTTGTGTTCCTTATATCTTTTTATCCGTAAAGAATTATAACACGAATTATATATGAAATTTATAGTGCTCGACGAGATCTATCCGATAAGATTAATGTTGAATATTTCTTTTGAACTTTAAATGCATTTAAATCATACGGGCAGAAATGAATAAATTGAAAAATGATTATCCGTTGTGTTCATACTGATTATCCATTCGGTTTGGACTAATAACCTATTTTGTTTTATCCAATCATATTTTTTACATTCACTTTTCAAAAAAAAAAATATGGATAACCAACTTAGTTTAGATTGATATTCTTGTATTACATATATTTCTTGATCCGTAAAGAATTAGAACACGAATTATATATGAATTTTATAGTGCTCGACGAGATCTATCCAACCGATTTGTACTAATTATCCATTTTGTTTATTTATTATCCAGTCATAGTTTTTACATTCACTCATCTTCAAAAAAAAAGAAGAAAATAATAAAAAATAAAATATTTGGATAAGCATTACAAACAATTTGGATAATCATTGAAAATAATTGGATAAGAAGTACAAGCTGGTTGGATAACTAGTATAAAAAAATCGGACAATCATTTTCATTAAAAGAGCAAGGACAAAAAAAGTCGGATAACCATCCATCACCGAGAAGTCGGATGGATAATCAGTATGAACACATTGGACATGAATATTCAGTACAAACCAAATGGTTATCCAGTAGAAACAAGTGGGATGTCCATTAGAAACAAGTTGGATAGGCATACAAACCAAATGGATGATATCCAGTACAAACAAGTTGGATAACCAGTTCAAACTGGTTGGATAATCAGCATAAACACAACGGATAACCAATTTAAAATAACTTTGTTATCTATCTTGTAAAACTAGATATCCACCTTCATTCTGCCCAACAGAATTTAATCATTTTTAAGCCTGAAAAAAATATTCACTATGGATCTTGTTAGATAGATCTCGACGAGAACAATAAATTTCATGTGTAACACGTTTTCTAATTCTTTACGGATTGAGAGATATACTTGTTTAAAGATTAGAGATGTTTTTTTGGAGGAGAGAGAAAAAATGAACATGGATTAAACTTGCAAATAATAGGAAAATTATTAGAAAAAATTAAAAAAAAAAACAATAAAGACTAGTAGTGCAAAAAATAGGAGAGGGAGTATGGTGCCCCGGATATACTAGATAGAGACTCCTCCTTTTAACTCAGCCAACTAAAAGGCTCCTACAAAGAACAAACAAAAACGATAAGTAGAGACTGCGGAATAGGGGAGGCCATCTCCAACCAAAAACTTTAAAATGCGGTATACTGGACTCTAAGATCACTGCAACCCAACTACTCTATAATCTACCCAAAATTAGTGCCGGCCTTAGAATCAAGCTGTTCAAGCTAGGGCTTTAGGGCCCTAACTTCGAAGGCCCCAATTTTTTGATGGATCTTTAGTGTTTATTTCATACTTTAAACCAAAAATAAAAAAAAAAATCAAATCAATTGGGGAATAAAGTAATTATTAAAATATCTTAATTCCTTAATTTAGGAGACCCATATTTATAACTTTGTTTTTGACATTAAATGATAAAAACAAATCCTAAATCCCTCATGTCAAAATAAATTATGTCAATCAATTGTTTAACTTCTAATACTCAATCTTTCCGACTACTACATCGCCATCATCTCACTACGCCAAACATTAAAATAATCTCTCACTCTACTTTAATTATACAATTGTACATCTTTTTGACACCATATATTTTTTTTATATATCTTCTTGAACTATTGATTAAATCATAATAATGTGAGATTCTTTTAATATATATATATATATATTTGGGTTTGGTTAAGTGTTAACATATAACGAGCATCTTCGGCTTCTCATAATTGATTAATCTTTTATTTGTATGTAGGTTACAAAGCAAGAATTTTAACTTTTTATATGATAGAAATCAGAGACAAAATAGATAAAAATTGTATCATGATTATGTACTAGTATTTTTTTCCATTCATATGACACTCATATGTAAAAATTCAACTAAATCATACCTATGGTTCCATTATGATTGCATTAATAACAAACATAAAAAAAAAAAGAAAATAGTTTGAGCGAATTTTAAAAAGTCTCTTTTTAGAAATTTGCTTTAGGCTCCATTTTAGATTGAGACGGCACTACCCAAAAAAAAATATTCTCTTCATAATCAAAAATAAAATTTGATTACCAATTAGCCAGCCAGAAAGCACCAAACAAATAAAGCTATCAAGCAAAAGCACTCCATCCTAATTCAGTTTAGTAGAGACAGCAAAGGTGTGAACTTGAATTCCGTAAAAATTTAGGATTATTGAATCTTACAAAGAAACCAGGATGGAAGTTGTTAAAGGAACTTCTTAGCCTCACCAATGAAAAGTAAAACATAGAAAAAGATAGTTATATCAGTAAAATAAGTAGTCCGCGAATATTTAGATTGAGCAGAGGAAAACACATTATCTTTAAAAATCAAGCAAACCTTGCGTATCCTGCTCCAATTTGCTCTTCCAACTGGAAGGAAAACCGTTCGACCAGATTTGCCGCACCCGTACGAGTTTCTTCATGTCACCAATGTCATCCTTGTAATTCTTGTTGAATTTCTCCCCCAAGCAAGATTAGAACAACCTCGTTCATCTTTGTTGCAACTCCCTAACCCTCTTCAATCTTCTCGAGCTGTTGGCTTCCCAAAGCCAATTAATGTGGAGGAGAACGGAGGGATTACTTGGGTTGTCCCTGAACCGAGTGAATTTGTAGAACAAAATTTTCCTCGCACCCCTTTTGAAGATTCCATATCGATTGTAATTGTATTCCCAATAGAATCTTTGCGGAAAAATTGGCAGATCTACTTAAAACTTTACATGTGTCGTCAATTCTACCTTATTCTTTTTCGGTTAGCCAATGTTACCCTAAACTATCCAACTGTTAGTCGATTTTGTCTAATTTGCTATTTCCCGTCTAAATTAACGGAATTCTGTTTGTTTTAATTACAAAAACATCCTAATAATTTTAAAAATTTGTAAAAAGAATCCCAAAAATTTACAAAAATTACAAAATAATCTATTTTAAGTTTTTATTTAAATTTTTCTTTTTTTAATTTCCTTTTACTATTTTTCTTAGCTATAAAAATATACTATATGATCTTTTAAATAAATAATTTATTTTTAAACACTACAGTATAAATTTATAGATATATATTTTGTAGCCCATGATTGATTTACATAAACATATTAATTTTTTTAATAATATGGCTAGACAATAATGATATTATTCTTTTAATCCGTCTTTTTCAATTTAAAGAATAAGATTTTTTTACTAAAACTAACTTTTTACAAAAAATAAAAACATTTAGCATAGATTAAAAAAATATATATTAGTACATTTTAATTTATTACAAATTAACTAAACAGACTATAGATTGTATTATCCAATTAAAAAAATTTATAAATTAAAATATAGTCTAGTGTTTAGGGTGTTAAGTTTCATGAGAGTAGACATAAGATTAATTGTCACCAAAGTATTTCTAACCGGAAAAGTGATTTTACCCACGTTTAAGCAAGGTCCACTAAAGGTAAGAAGGTTGCATTGGATGATTAGGTGATTTAAGATATGAGATGATTAAAACGGTGTTCGAGGTTCGATTCTCACTGGAGAAATCTAATTTTTTTAATGTAAAAAGAGGTGGAGTCCAGTATTGGAGTAGATTTTTTTTTATTATTTTTTTAAAAAAAAAGACTTCCTGCTAAAGTTAGATATATTAATTCTCCAAACATTATCACAAAATGTTAAACCCTCGCAGTAATAAATATACATATTTTTTTATAAAATATTTTATACCATTTTTGTAAATACCACGACACTATATTCTTGTGTTGGGCCAATGTAGAAACAAAATAGGTGTTGTTTTTATACTTTCTATTTGTACTTGTCCTTTTAAAAAAAATTTATATTTTAGTTTTGATTTCTTTTTAAATTTTAAAATACAATCTAAAGTCAGTTGAATTAAATTGTAATACATTAAAGTATACCATTTACAAAAAAGGTATTAAATACATGTTTTTGGGTTCAGGGGTATTTTTGTCATTTTCTTATTTTTTATTTTTTAATTTTTAATTTTTTATTTTTTATTTTTTTTTTAAAATTCTTCTTCTTATACTTCCTAACTTGTATACACTGGTAGTATAATTCTAAATTTTAAAAATTTATTTTCCTTTTGTATTTTTACTTCTAGATTATAAAACTTTTTTAAAAAAATTTAGGAAATGAAGAAGAAAAATTCGAGTTAAAGTAAACATGAAAATTAATAATTTAATATTTTAAACAAAAAGAAAAACTAAAAGAATTAGCTAAGACAAGTTGTTTCTTCTAGGTTATTTAATTTTTTTCAACTCGATTGAATTATTTAACTATTAATTTCCACGTTTCTTATTCTTTTTTTTTATAATCTAGAAGTTAAGATACAAATGACAAACAAATTCATTTTGGAAAATTAATTTGTCATTTTTATATTAACTTGTGTATTATTAAAAAAAAAAGGAATAAGAAATGTGAAAATTAATAATTAAATAATTCAATCGAGTTGAAAAATATTAAATATCCTAGAAGAAACAACTTGTCTTAGCTAATTATTTAAATTTTTTTTTGTTTAAAATGGAAAATTATTAATTTTCATGTTTACTTTAAGTCGAATTTTTCTTCTTCATTTCTTAAATTTTTTTAAAAAAATTTTATAATCTAGAAGTTAAAATACAAAAGGAAAATAAGTTTTTAAAATTTAGAATTCTACTACTAGTATATACAAGTTAGGAAGTATAAGAAGAAGAATTGTAAAAAAAAAAATTAAAATTAAAAATTAAAAAAATGACAAAAATACCCCTAAACCCAAAAACATGTGAAAATGGATTTCCGTCACTATTTAACGGTCAAAATTAACAGAATAATCTAAAATGGATTAAAACTTGAGTAAGGTAACCTGTGTTACAAATAAATTTAATTGATGACTTAGAGTGGAAATATATTAAAGGTTGATGACTTGTTTTGAGGTTCACTCATTAAAATTTTGAAAGCCACTCAAAACAGTAATCATATATAAAATTACTCTTAAAGTTATTCTACATCATATGAAATTGTAATACTAGTATTTCTAATTCTTTTGTGTAAATCCATAGTACTTAATTAAAGCAGCAAATAAAAAGGACACGTGTCAGCTTCACAATCAAAATTTTTCCACCAAAAGGCTTTTTTTAGTGTAAAATAAAAACTAACACGTCGCATTCTAGAATTTCAGAAAAAAAATGCCTTAAAAAAAGAAAAAAATCAATATTAGAGTAAAAAAGAGTAGAAATCTATCCATTACGTTGATAAATTACTGATAACTAATTTATTTATCCATAACATTCGGGAATACTCTCCGATTTTAACTCCACTTTCGCACAAATTATTACTGATTTTCACGCTTCAAATCCCACATATTCCTCAACTTAGTTAATGCAAATCCTTACTCTGATCCACCAGGATCACACTTCGATTTAAAAAATAAAAGATAAGTTCCAAATGAAGTTTAAAGTCTCCCCTTCTCAGCCACGATTCCGTAAATGAGCAATCATATTGTATATTTTTTTCTTGGAAGAATTTATTTCTTCTTTTACGATCTAAACTTCATCCCATCACCGCTTTGATCGCGACATGCCGAAATTCGGATTTTCTTTGATTTTGCTTCAATTTCAACAATACTGATGTTAAAATCCTCCTCATCCCATACAAATCCATCAGAATCTATTCTCAAATCCGGCCAGGAGCTTTCGTCGAATCTCTTCTGTGTTGTCCCAACCGACCGGATTTCCTCCAGATCCGTCATGGCCTTCTTCGGCTGCCATCAATTTTCTTAGATCCGATGTGGTTAGCTGCCCCCGCGTCCGCTACAGTGCAGGAATGCATCTTCGAGAAAGGGTCATAGTAATAATTATTTTGCTATAAGCAATTCTCTTTATTAATCAGTTATAAATTACAGTCTCTTGTCTCAAGAGTATCATATTTTGTTTTAAAAAATAAAAGTTGGTTGTTCAACTTAATTTGATAAACTCTGGAAGTAATCTCTAAAAAAGTTATAGACGTGGTTATGAATCTTCTATTAGGTGATCCACTACTTTAAAAGCAAAGGGTATTGTTTTTGTTCTTCATTCTACTCTGTAATGCAATTGAATCTTTGGTTAATCTTAGAACTGAATACATATTTAATTTTGTTACTTTAAGTTAAGTTTCTGAGCAATCCCTGAATGGTAGCTCAACTTTGATTCCTGAAAATATAAAACTTTAAAAACTTGCTATTTGCTTTATTTGCCACTGATTTTATGTACACAATTGGTTTTTGTTCTCGAGAAGCTATAGGTTATGGTCCTAATGCATTATTTTAATTTTTGTTCCCATATTCCCTCTTTTATATAAAAATTCAATTAATGTGGAAAACTCTGAATTCTCCCATGCATAAAGCTGCCCCCAGAAGCCAATAGCAAAGAGAAAATGTTACTGTGCTATCAAATGCAACCCTATTGTCTATTAAAGATCAGTTAGACACCCGTAATATAGGTAGATCTTTTTATTCTACGTAAATGACTTTAGCATGTAAGGCTCTCATATCATGCTGCTGTTTTTGTGATTAGAATATAGAATAATATAAGCATTATGATGCTTAATTCGCCCACAATATAACTGTATTTTCTTAATTTAATTTTTTATCTTTCATTCAGAAGTTGTTGTTGAAAAGATATTCGTAGATGGTCAAGTGCACAAGCTTGGTGGTAACCAAGTGAGTTCTTTAATATTTTTATTTAGAAGTTTCATTCTTCCCATATAATTCAGATAGAAAGACTAAGCTTGAGCACTTGCACATGTTGCATATTGAAATTTTTGGATAATCATTTGTTAGTTTTACTTCTCTTGGTTGTTTTTGCGTTGGTCTGTGTATCAAAGTTAAAGCTACAATAGTTTAGTGGTGTCAGTCAGAGACAATATTGGGTTTGTGGATTTCTTTTGGTTCTTGACAAAGTGCATAATTGGAAAAATAACGAATAAGCGAACAAGAAAAAGGTTAGATTTTGATTAGAAATGGCTTACTTCCCTTCGATTCTATTAAGTTGTTGTATTTAAGGCATTTCTATTCGAATTCCGTTTGATTAGAATGAATTTTGTTTGATTAAAAATGGCTTAGAGCCACTTGGTTCTGTTCAGGCATGCTAGCTTGTGTAACTTTATGCCAAGTATTTGAATAAATGCATCAGTGGACCTTAGATCTGTAAGTCTTCTTTCGTCCACTTTTTGTTCAATTTCTTTTCTCTTCCTTGCAAATAAATTCGCATTTCATTTGATAGTTTTATAATTCAATTATTTTTGTGTATTTTTATTGTTAGTATTCGTAGTCCGAAAAGGAATTGTAATTGTTTATTTTGGGGTCCGATTAGTTTGATGTATAGATGTCATCGTGTTGCATGCCATTCAAGGAATTGATTTTCACGTTGGATATTTGTATTTTGATTCTATCTCAATTTTTTTTTTCCCTTTTTCATTGAAGCAAGGACTTATTTTTGAACTTCTACCTATACAATTATAAGCTTGATGATTCATTTGACTATTTGATTTCAGTGGCTGATCCAAATATTTGGAGAAATGTGCTTGGTTATCATTTGTTTTCCCGCAAATGCAGGAGAATATCTATTTGAATCCAATAAAATGCAGGCACCCTATAACCTGTATCCCCATGGCTTGAATGGTGTAAAAAAAGGGACAGAACCCGATTTGTAAATATGAATAGATCTTTTATGAAGTGATCAAATTTTATATATTTTAAGTTGATATCCTTCACTTTTGTTGTAATTTTATTTTTACCCCACCTATAATTATAACTTAACCCTTTATACTTACATAAAAGTATAAATGTACCTGTTTTATAAAAATAAATGTTAAGAGCTAGACCGGGCATCCGCCCGGGCCAAGCATCTAATTATAATTATAAGTTTATACATAATGGAAAAAAATTCAAAACAAACACTAACCGAAGGAGGTGAAGGAAAGAAAATTAATCAAAAAAGAAAAATGGGCAGAGCCAAAAGAAACAGAAAAGAAGATAAAATGAGTAGAGCCCCCAGATAAAAAAAAAAGAAAAGGCATTGATAATGGTTTGGGTCCCGCGTGAACAGCACTACCGTTTTCTCTAGCGTTACTGTAAAAATACAGTCACCGCCACCGGTACTGAAAATCCAGCCCCATTTACAGTACCGGTTGGAGACCTCTGGTACTGTAAAGTAGCGCAAAAAGTAGATTTTCAGTACCAGTTAGAGATGCTCTTGTAGCCGTTTACTTGTAGTAGTAAAATGGCTTTGGTAGAGTTTTGGGCACATATTGCATTTCACAAATGGTAAAACAATACTTTAATGTCATTCTTTTCCTGGGACGTACGAGAGAGTATGTCATATACTAATAATCAAAATATCGAGGAAACCCCAAGTTTTGTATGATGTAGCTACAAGCCTACATTCTTTTACGGGTCCAGGGTTTAAAGTTATTGAAATTTTGTAATAATTTATCAGTTGAATTATTTTTTTTTTAAAAAAAAATAAGGCAAGAGAAACTACTTTTCTTCAGTGCAATACGTTAATTACCATGCAATTATAATAAATCAACAAATTTTACTGTCTTCGTCGTTAATTGTATTTTGACATGGATATACAATTAAAAGAACAAAATGAATAAAATTTTGGTGTTCGAAGGAAAAAAAAAAATCAGTTTTCTCGTAATTTCGTGGTAGATAAGAAATCAAAGTAGAAAAAACCTGGTATGTTACTCAGAGAAGTAAAAACCCAAAACTCTTTTACTCTATTTATCAAAGACTAAAATGTCCAAATGGTCCATTACATTTGGGCCTACTTGAATTTACGTCCCTTACATTAACATTTCAATATCGTAGTCCCAAACATTATGTTTTTTCACTGTTTCCGGCCATTGACATACCGGAATCAGAGGTATTTTTGTCTTTCAATTTAATTTATATTTTTATTAAAATTTAAATCATTAAAAATATTTTAAAATTCAAATTTTATTATTTAATTATTAATATTATTTATTAATTAAAAATATTATTGTACAATTTAAAAGTTATCATTATTTTCAAAATTATTTTTTTATTTACTATTTACTTTAAGTACACTATAAATAGTAATTATATTGCACTTTTAACTTTGGGCCCACTGTAACTTAAAAAATTAACCAAATTACAGTAAATAATTCAAAATTCAATTATTTTTTTCTAAAAAAAGAAAAATAAAAAACAAAACTAAGATTTTTTTTACTCTTACCGCTACAGCAAACCCTAAATGGTAATTATCTTACACTTTTAACCTTGTACCCACTGTAACTTAAAAAATATACCGAGTTACAGTAAATAATTCAATTTTTTTTTAAAAAAAAAACAAAACCAAGATTTTTTTTACTTTGACCGCTACAGTAAACCCTAAATGGTAATTATAATACACTTTTAACCTTGGACTCACCGTGACTTAAAAAATTTACTGAATTACAATAAATTCAAAATTCAATTTTTTTTAAAAAAAAAGAAAAGGCAAAACCACGATTTTTTTTTACTCTAACCGCCATAGTAAACCCTAAATAGTAATTATGTTGTACTTTTAACCTTAGACCCACTGTAACTTAAAAAAATTTACTGAGTTACAGTAAATAATTCAAAATTCAATTTTTTTCCAAAAAAAAAGGAAAAACCAAGTTTTTTTTACTCTGACCGCTACGTTGCTTTTTTAACGTTGGGCCTACAATAACTTAAAAAATTTATCAAATTATAGTAAATAATTCAAAATTTAATTTTTTTTTAAAAAAAGAAAAAGCAAAACAAAGTAATTGACCGCTACAGTAAACCCTTATGTTGCACTTTTAACCTTGGACCCAATGTAACTTAAAAAATTTGCCGAGTTACAGTAAATAATTCAAAATTCAACTGTAGCAGTCAGAGTAAAAAAAAAATCTTGGTTTTTCTTTTGCCTTTTTTTTTAAAAAAAAAAAAGAATTTTGAATTATTTACTGTAAGTCGGTAAATTTTTTAAGTTATAGTGGGTCTAAGGTTAAAAGTGCAACATAATTACCATTTAGGGTTTACTATAGCGGTCAGAGTAAAAAAAAATGGTTTGGCTTTTTCTTTTTTTTTTTTAAAGAAATTATATAAATATTTTGAATTATTTACTGTAACTCGATAAATTTTTTAAATTACAGTGGGTCTAAGGTTAAAAGTACAACATAATTACTATTTACTTTGACCTAAGATAAATGATAAACGAAAAAATTAATTTTGAAAATAATGTAAATTAATAAATGTACAAATCAAACTAATATGCTATTGATAGCAAGATACATCAATAGTATATTTGGATTTGAAGTGTCATGAGTACTTTGATTAGTTTGATTTGCACATTTTATTCTAGTAGCTAGAAAATTCCATTTAAAATTTTATAATAATATTTTTAATTAAAAATAATATTTTAACAATTAAATAATGAAATCTGAATTTTAAAATATTTTTAATGATTTAAATTTTTATTAAAATTTAAATTAAATTAAAAGACAAAAATACCCCTGATCTCGTCACGTCAACAGCCGGAAATAGTGAAATGGGACCAAAAAAATGTGAAACATAATGTTTGGGACTACGATATTGAAATGTTAATGTAAGAGATGTAAATTCAAGTAGGTCCAAATGTAAGGGACCGGTGCCCCGGCCGGTGAGGGAGATTCGCGCCGGGGCGTGCAGAGCTGGCGCGGAGATCCGAATTCTAAATACTCCTACATAATTCTAATTCAAAAAAACAATCCAAATTTGCGTACCTTCAGTTTCCGTAACTCTTTACGTAGCCGTTTCATTCGTTCAGCCATTGAATCTAAGTTTTTGGGAGTTTGGATTGAGAGAATTTGAAATGAAAGATTGATTTAGGAATTGAAAGAATGAAATTGAAACTCTTAATTTATAAAATCATGTAAAGGTAAAATAGTTTTTTGGTGTTACATTAGGGCGTTCAAGAGAAATTTTTAGGGCGTTTAGTAGCCCTGTTATCAAAAATAACTCTATTACTCTAGCTTTACTATCAGTATTAGATTTTTTATACAGTGCTGACAAGTGGATACAAAAGTTGACAGCAGAAAGCGACACAACATTTGCTCCAAATCTGACCGAGCATGGGCCAACTTTTACTATAAATGATTTTGTGTTTTTTTTTTTAAAGCAAAAATAGTTTGTATTGGCGGGGAGTATAAACATCCAAATACACAGCAGTATTAAGTATTAATAACTACTCCCTCTATTTTTTATTATATGTCTTCCTAGAGAATTTATCTAAATCAAGAAAATATTAATTAATATAGTTAAAATACAAAAATACTCTTCTTATTTGTGTTCTACAGAATTCATCACAAATTAATAAAAATATTTTATCAATGCTGTTTCATTTCTAATGTAGGGTCAATATTGATGATCAACTATATATCGATTTGTTAAAACGACATTTATTTAAAAAAATTCACTATACCCTAAAACGACATATAATAAAAAATGGAGGGAATATTAAATATCACACTAGTTGGCAGTTATATTAGAAGGGATTTTTTTAAAAAAATTAATTGATGCCTGTATGCCGCATCTCTACCCAAAAAAGAAGGTATTTTTTTATTAAAAAAAATGAATGCTCCTATATGCGTGTACGTGTTGCTCTTCACGTGTCACTAACCAATCCCACGAATGCTTCCCCGACCAAAAGTATATGACTCTTTTTTGTGGGAAAATTTATCCAGGGACGTAGCTTTGTTTTTTTTTTTTTGGCTTATTGAACAGAAAGAATAAATTTTGACTAGTGATATTGCCAGCACAAAAAATAACATCTAGAGCAATTTTTAAATGCATTGACCAAATAACCCTTGTTTAGTCAAAGTGCGTGATTTCACCCTTTCATTCCTCATCCCTCCGTCCCGTTTAATGGTGCGCTTCTTGCTCCCTCTTCAGAATCGAAGTGAGTCTTATTTCCCCATCGCGAGCTCCATCACTCAAAACAGAACCATTTGTCAAAATTTTGCTGAGCTATTGGATCCCCCTAAACTACATAACTGTGGCAACAATATCATCACAACACCAATCATCAATTACTTTCTCTTTCAAAACTCAGTCTTCCAATTTATATGATAGAAATTTGGGAAAATCTGAGACCCATGTATGACCTATCACTAAAATACAGGAAAAAATTCGATCACGGGCAATGAAAAAAATTTAGAAATTGGATCAAAAATTTTGTCTCCCCGTGAGTTATAACCCAAACCTCTTTACCCACACTCATGTGATGATTAAAATACAAAGATAACTGAAATCCATACCTACAAAATAAAAAATTAAAAGAAGCACACACACACACACACACACTCACACTAACTTATACAACCTCCAGTTTAATTGCATATGTTGGCTAGAGGAGCATTGGATTGGAGGGATTATCAATTGGTTGGAGGTCAGATCGGAAATAAGAGGTTTGCTGCATTTCGTTTTTAGAACCTATCCATTCCAGACTATCTAGTGGATGGAATCATGATCTATCTAGAAATTTAAGGAGAGAGCGGAGAGATAAAAGAGGAGTAAAATTAGACTTTGACTAAATAAGGGCATCTTGGTCATATGAGTCAAAAATTGCTCTGAATGCTATGTTTTGTGTTGGCAATATCATTAGCCATAAATTTTGGGACATACGATCAAATAAATTAAAGTCTTGTAAGAATCATAAATCTGAAATACAATGTGAAAACTGCCGTGCAAGTTAGATCAGAACTAAATCTTCATTATCATTGCATTGGATTTTCTTTGAAATTTTTGTCTAACTATTGTATTTCTTAGCTTATATTTAGAAAGGTAATCACAATTTAGTCAAAAGATTTGAGTTGGATCTTCATTTTATCATGTCCACTTTATATTTTATAATGTTTATCATACTATTGTATTCTTTACCATATATTCTTCTCTTCTCCTCTCATCCTTTTCTTCTTCTTCTATTATTCTCTTCTTGTCTCTTCTCTTCTCTTCTTCTTCTCTATATATAAAGTGACAATCCATAACTCCTCCGTTCCTTCGTTGGTCGTCTCAATAAGTAGTTCATCTTTCATTATCAAGGATAGTTGTCAATTCAGTGAATCTATCTTTTCACAAATAATCAAAGTGGCAATTGACACAGAGAGTATAAAGGGAAGCGAGAGTCAAAAAACGAAGAACGGCTCAAGCTTCTGCCGTTAAACTGTGTATTAGGGTTTAGTCTTATACAAGGAGTGTGTAATAATCAACTCCCTAATTTATGGTACAACAATCTAATCTATGGTAAATACATAATTTACAGTTAATGATAATATGTATTCCATATATACACAAATATATACCGTAGTAGAGTAGTTGGTCCAACATCATTCTGAATCCTTCTTTTGTTTGTTTGTTTTTTTTTAAATTTTTTTTTTCATTATGAACCTAAAAATTTATAATAGGAATACAGTTTTTGTTGGATTAATAATTATATTAAGATTACACACAAAAATAGAGCAATTCTATATACAATATATTACATTATATCATCGCATTAACAAAAATTCATAAAATTTTGGATGAGTGTAGATATCATAAATTGAGAAGTGTTATTGATTTTCATAATGATTTTTCTTTTAATATCTTTAAAAATCATATTCCTCCTAAGGACAATATTTATGTTCGTGATATTCAAATTTTAAATAAACGAACCGGGGTTCAGGGTTTTATACTATTTTGAATCTAATCAGGATTAAGATAAATGGGTCAAATGATCCGGGGCCCAAAATTATATATATCGGCCTTAGATGAATTTGGGCATGGGAACACCTAAATTTAGGAAGATGAGGAATTTAAAGCCCCTTCATAAGAGAGAGTACTGTGAAGTGTGAACGTGACAGTGTTAAGGGCCAATCCAACTGAAAATGATGAAGCTGATGAAGTCAACCGGAAAGGACGCTTTCATTCTTCGTCGTCACCACCATATGGCTTGTTCTGCTCAATGAAGAAAGAGGTCCATCCGACTTTTTCCCGCGGTAGTTTTAAATTGTTGGCGAAGTAAATGGGAATGCAAAAAGGGCCTTGCAGGATAACAATCTATAGTATTATACCAAGAGAGAAAACAGAGAGAGAAAACAAAAAAAAATTTTAAAGGTGCTATATAGGATAAAATCCTACGTGTCATTAGTCTAATGGTTGAGTCAAAAAATATTTACAACAATTACACTAATAGTCCTTCAAATTTTATGTAAATAAAGTTTTATCAAATGGTATTTAAAACTATAGTTTAAAATAGGAAAATAAAAATTAATTAAATTTAATGACCGAGATTAATGAACATTAATGCACCAGAATTATTCCCTCCCCAAAAGAATCCTCAAATTTACTACTGGACTCATTTAATTAATTTCTTTAAAAAAAATTTCTCTCCCAATCATGTAAATCAATAGACTACAATTCAAAAAAAAAAATAAATAAATCATTCAACATTAATGTTATCTTTAAAATTTTCTCCCAAAAAACATGACCCTGTATTTTTCACCAATAAAAAAGAAAAAAGGTACAAAACTTGCCTTCAATTATTACTAAAAGGATGGGATTTAACTATAATTAAATGTTATCTTTTGAATTTCAAACCAATGCATTTATTTGTGTAATATCATATTTACCCAAATAAATATAATCTTTTCTTAATAATATCTCAAAAGTTGTTATAAACTTTATCTTTATCACTAAAATTTTGGATAATCAATTATCATCATCCCAATTTATCTCTATTTATTTTCACTTTTAGATAGTAAAATTTTGGATAGTAAAATATACTCCAAAACACCTACATTACTAATGAATTATAAATAAAAATAATAAAATTCATTTTACACTTTTTATATATTTTTTAGATTTTTTATAATGTATATAAATCAATCCCGCGCATCGCGCGGGTTTAACATCTAATTACAATATATAGTAAGATGACCTCATTAGATTAAAATGTTATGAAGTATAAGAGCCAGGTCCCGAAAGTAACGAAAAGAGAAGTTTTTTCCCACAAAAAAAAAATAAAAAATAAAATAAAAATTCACGATGAACTTGTGAACAAAAAGTAGTAGTAGAAAATTCAGACCATCTTATTTACAAATACTACTATCAATTTATCATCGGCCAAATCCTTCAAAAAAAAAAAAAAATCATCGGCCAATATTAATTTTCCTCCAACCAAACAAACGAAAATGAAAAACGAGAAAGACAAAAAAAGTCAAACAAACTCGTGTTACAAATTAATTCTAAAAAGAAAAAAATAAATAAATAAAGAGCTGGGTGGTTAAGGAGTGGAGGGGATGCTGAGGTGTCTCCCGCAATCCATGGCGTCCGTACTTCATCTGAGTTACTCTTTACCTCTTCAACCGCCTTCTCCTTCTTCTTCCTCACCGCCTCGGAATAAAATCATAGACTGTTTATCTTCTTCTTCATCAGATAATCCAACTCTTCTTAGCAGCACCAACTCCAATGGTATTATTAGTAGCCACAGAAGTTTGAAGCCCATTGTAGTTGATGGAGAACCACCCACCTTTGTCTCTGCCCCTGGCCGCCGGATTGTTGCTGGTTCGTTCTTTTGTTCTTCTGTTATTACAGTTTCTTTTAATTCATGTCATTTTCTCCAAGTGTCTTGCTTTGCTTCTTTATATGCATTTCCGCTTGTGGGTTATTGGTGGCATAGTTACTTTTACCGATAGCTGTTACTGTAACTGAGCAGAGCTGTGTTCATAGAGCTGAATTTTAGCGATGAGGGTTGAATTTGAACTGTTCTTTACTGTAATTTAAAGTTTTAATTGAAGCCCGGATGGTAATTATAAGATGATTCTAGTCTGTTGTAATCTTTTGGGGCAGCAGAAGTTCTAATTGATGATGAATATTGCTGGATGGATTTTTATTTATTTTTATTTTTGGTTACCTTATGTTGTCATTCTTTCAGTTGGAGACCTGCATGGGGATCTTGATAAAACAAGGTATGCACTTGAGATTGCTGGTGTGCTCAGCTCTGATGGTGAAGACTTGTGGATTGGGGGAGAAACGGTATGTCTTTCCGCTCATAAACTTGTTCTTAACGTATTATATTTGTTGTAGCAAACAGAAGGAGATTGCTGGAAGTGTACATTATCTGGCTGTTGAAATCTTCTATATATTCTGACAGGTGTTGGTTCAGCTTGGAGATATTCTTGACCGGGGAGAAGATGAAATTGCTATATTATCCCTGTTGAAGTCATTAGATATCCAGGCAAAAGCAACCGGTGGAGCAGTTTTTCAGGTTCCTGTTTCTGTTAACGGACATGCCTTCATTTGTTTGTAGTGGATGGTTATATATTGTTTCATCAGGCATGAAATGTCCGCACTTGTGTATGTCCATACTTGTGTATTTTCCCAATGTGGATTTTACCAGTTTGCTAGTTTAGAGCCTTGTTGGTTTGAAAGTCCTGTACTTGGTCATAATTAGCAATGGAAGGTCATACAAAATTTATGGGCGTTTTTACTTGTACATTGATGACTTTTTTCTGGCGTAGGTCAATGGTAATCATGAAACCATGAATGTCGAAGGTGATTTCAGATATGTTGATTCGGGGGCCTTTGATGAGTGTATTGACTTTCTAGATTACTGGGAGGAATGTGAACGTGACTGGGAGGAAGCCTTTGTTAGTTGGATATATGCATCAAAAAGGCGGAAAAAAGATAGGAAAGTGTCTCCAAGTTACTGGGATCCGTGGGATTTGGTAAAGGTATGTCCTATTTTATTCCAAAGAGAAATTTGCCCAAAGGTGGGAAGTCACTATAGAGATCTTTCTGCTTTGCTTCCGCTAAGCTAAGGAGAAAAAGAACTAACATATCAATTGGGGTGCTCTGTTCTAATCTTCCCACCTGTGTGTAACCATAGCCTTATTTCTGGTGCCTTTTTTATCTGACAGCTTTAAGGAAGACGAAACAGCATGAGTTATTTACGTTACATTTTCAGTTTGTTTTTTAATGAATCCTACCTGTCAAACTCCTCCTGTGCTGGTTATATGTGAAGCTTTTTGTGTCGTTTTGTACTTCTGTGTTTCCCTTATGATATAAGTCATTTCAATATTAGGACAGCGCCAAAAGGGAGTGATTGCAAGATCAGTCCTGCTAAGACCTGGGGGCTTCTTGGCATCTGAGTTGGCGAGGAATGCTGTTGTTTTGAAGATTGATGATTGGGTCTTTTGTCACGGTGGCCTTCTTCCTCATCATGGTAATAGTTTGATGCCAAAAGATAGAATTTCATCATTCTTCCACTGTTTAGGAAAGATAATGAAATTGGTCATTGCAGTTTCTTATGGCGTCCAAAGGTTGAATAGAGAAGTCTCTCATTGGATGAGAGGCCATCCCGACCAGGATAATCAACCAGATATTCCATTTATAGCCACAAGAGGCTATGACAGTGTCGTATGGAACCGCCTATACTCTAGAGATGTCTCTGATCTAGATAAATATCAAATTGATCAGGTTAGTGTCCTTTGCATTTAGCAATATCTGAAATTTCTACAAGTTGGCAGTTGAGTGTTTTTCAAATGCTCTTGAAACCATTGCTGCTTGTTTTTTCTCTGAAAGATATCAATACTTGTTACTACATCTATCTCTCATCGATTTCTTAAGACCTGATACCTTTTTTAAAAAAAAAAAAAAACTGGTTCGGGGTGAGTTTTGAGTGGTAATGTCGAAGATTTTGCCCACTCTACTTTAACACTGGCTACTTTAGGAATTTGAAGGCTTCGAAACCTAAACTTTAACAATTTTGGCTTGCCAGATTGAGTCGATACTTGAAGACACACTCCAAGCAGTAGGTGGTACGGCAATGGTGGTTGGACATACTCCGCAACCTACGGGAGTAAACTGGTAAGAACTACCAGTCTACCAGCATTGGAATTTCGTGTTAGTTCAGTATCAGAAATTTCAAGGCTTGGTCACATTGCAGATGTCAAACCATTGAGTTTCATACATTTTGATTGAGTATTTATCTTTTTTGTGTAATATGTTTGCACTTACCTTTGAACTTTCATAACGGCAGTGAGTTCAACTGTAGCATATGGCGGATTGATGTTGGGATGTCCAGTGGAGTACTTGACTCCACACCGGAGGTAATCTGTTCCATATCTCGGTTGTTAAGTGCCAGTTTAATTATATAGAGCTTACCCCTCTGCATCTCGGTGAAGCAAGTTGAATGTTCTTATTTAAGAGGATATGTTTGGTGATCTTTTGGTTGCTACAAGTAGTGGGAACTGAGAAGCAATGCTGACTAGTTGTTCCTCTTGGCCACTAGACTTGTCTAGAGGGTCCAATTTAATTAGTGACAATGAAACTGTTGGCATATGTTTCAAATGGCTTTAGGACTTTCAGCATGATCCTCGTTTTACTGCTTAGTTAACCATTTTTGTAGATAGCCAAATGGTCTTAGTAACTTCAATCATTTTGAAACCTAATTAAAGTTCTTTGATTTTACACTTGCTATTCAGGTTCTAGAAATAAAAAATAACGAAGCAAGAGTGATAAGGGGCAAATGGGATAGAGTCGGCGATCTTGAGGTTGTTGATTATCTATAGAGAGGTTATGGAAGCCCTGAGCTGTAACCGTTGCCTACTCCACTGGTATAGTTCCTCCCTTTTTTTCCTTTTTTTTTTTCCCGTTTTCTGCTATTGGTTTGTTTGAGAAATGACTAGTATCCAGACTTTAACTGTGTGTAGTGTTTGACTTGTCCATTTTATTTGTTCCCAGGGTTCATTTGCACCTATTGTTGTCGATAATAACTTCACCAACAGCTCACATTGTGCTTCGAAACTGGACTTAGTTTGGAAGATTTTCCCCTTCGTAACGGCATCCATTGAACAAAAAAGAGTAGCTGTATTTGAATCAATTAATGACAAAGGAGAGCCAAATAAGGAGGATCTGAGTAGCTGACTAGCTGAGCATTGTGCAAAGTGAAGTAGCTCTGGACCAATTTTCCTTTCCACACTTGCAATAAGGAAGAGATACATATACGTTGTGAATAATTACCATATGTTCAGTTTGTTTGCAAAGTAGAATCATTAAAGTTAAGAATGTTGTATGAATTTGAGAATCTGTAATAAAGTAACATGTGTGGAGTAATCAAATTGTTTGCGGTACTGCATTAACAGGATCAGGTTTGTAATTCCTGAAGAACTCCAAAGCTCTGATATTGAATGGCTTTGTTCTAGTGTTAGACTTGCAAGTAATTCAAGTAAACCGCTACAATCAGCGATTAGAAACTATGATGAATCAGAATTACTGCATTTACATCCATCGGGGCATTCGAGAAATGGAGGAAGCAAAAAAGACAGATATGTGGAACAATTGGCATTCCAGAGAAATGGAGGAAAAAGAAACAAAGATAAAAAACAAATGAAGAGAAGTTGCACCAGCCGGGAATCGAACCCGGGTCTGTACCGTGGCAGGGTACTATTCTACCACTAGACCACTGGTGCTGTGTGATAAATGAATTTAACTTAACATTTAATTTCATGTCTGTTGAGCATGGACAGTACCAACAAAACTCGAAAATTTTTACTCCAGTTCTTTTTAAGTGACGTACAACATAGTTCCTTGACACAATAAAACGTCACTTCTTTTGAAAATAAAAGATAAATTTCATTAGTGTATTAGAAATCGTCGAATGAAAATACAACTTCATGTACATTTATTTTCTCTTGATCACTTAATTAATTTCTCACAGCTGAGATGAGTTAAAAAATCTTATTATAAAAGAAAGGGCTAGTTAAATGGATAAGCAACTAACAGAATTTGGGCCTTGCCAGTTATAAGAATAGTTATTATTATTTTTGTTTTGTTTACAGTATTTAGTCAAGTTATCATTAATAAGCTTATACCAATATCGTTTTATTATAGGCTTTAACTTAAATTCAGCAAAAGTATGTACTTGTTCCATCATTTTTTTTTAATATATATTCAAGCGTTTTGAAATAATTGCATAGTTTGAAATTTTTTTTCTTAATGTAAATTATATTTTCAAAAAGTAAAAAAAAAAAAAAAAAACTAAACTATACAATCATTTTGGACAGATGGAGCATCTAAGGCGACAAATAAAATTACTTCCAAATCACAAATTTTGCGACAATGAATATGAACTAGTTTGTTTGTTGAACTAATCTTTCTCATTTAGAGCACACCCCAAGTGAAATCCTTCATAACACAACATGTTAGGTATGAATATTGTAGAATTTGTATTAATTTTGTAGCTGCTAATTGATATAAACATTTTAAATGTTACCCCATGATAAGTTTGTTTCAATCGGGTCTAGGTTATTTATTTTTATTTGTTTGGACAAAATTTGGTCTAGCTAGCTAGAACCATTTTCCTCATTCATTTTAGTCCCAAAACAATTCTTAGTTTATGAAATACTAATATTTTCTAAATTGAATTATACATGTTTTATTACTCTTTTCGTTCTAAAATAAATGTCAAAAATACATAAAATTATTGTTCTAGCCTCATATAAAAACAACATTCTGAATTAAGATATTTTGAAATTTAAATCGTGCTTTATAAAATAGTACTACTAGAATCTTTATAAATCCCATGCTGGAGAAATCGAGCCAACCTCAACAAATCGTCGATAAAATTGATGGTAATCTCTCAACATCAATAAATCCCTGAACTCATGAGTTTCTTCGTAAACTCCCCTAACAAAAACGTCCTTCCTCCACTTCTAACACCACCATGCTCTCAATAGTTGCTTCAATAGCAAGAGATAATTCAAGAAGTAACGTGGAGCTAGAGTCGCATTTAATTGTTGAAAAACTAGTACAGTAGTCGGGAAATGTATTTCATAGAGAAGTTTGGAATATATCCTAATTTCTGTGTTAAAAGGCAAAGGTAGTCATGACAATGTTTGAATCTTGTTTTTGATTTGATAATTAACTAGATGTTTGGCCCAGGCAGATGCCCGGGCGCCCCTTTTAAATTACTATTTTATTAAAATCTAATTGAATTACTATTTTTTGAGGAATTAATTTGGCGTATATATCATTTATGCTATGATTTGGGGCTTAAAAAAATATACCTATAAATCTGAGGTTATAAGGGAATAATAAATAATTAGTTTATAAGGCATTATTCTTAATTGCCGGATTTAAGTATTTTTATTTTTTGTTTATATTAAGCCTGCAAAACTATACGATTGGACATTTGAATTTGAATTAATATATCCATCCGTTTGAAATGTAATTGATCCTTATTTGTAGTAAAACATGTGTTTTTTTTTAAAAAAAGAAAATTATATAACTTCTAATTAAAAGAGACTTACATGTGGCAAAAAGACTCATGAAATCTCTAATATGGTGCATTGGAGCCAAAACATATGCATACTTAGTTGCCACATAAGCTTCATGTCTTCTGCTTTAACAGGATAAAAGGGATGTATAATATATTTAAATTTTACCCAAAAAAAAAAAGTTTCGATTGAGGATTTCCCCAGGCAAGCAGCAAAATATATCTCAAAAATAAAATTCAAAATTTTTTAAAGAATACAATCATTAACTTATTTATAGAAATTAAATAAAGAAAAATATTCGAAGAACTAAAACACAGCCTTAAATATTCCTAAAAGAGAACTCGTAAACACTTACTCCTCCGCCAATACAAATGGTCTAAAATTCAGAAAAAACAACTCTCATAAGGACTCTTTAATTAGTCAACTTAATAGTTTGGTCATTACTATTTTCCTCTATGTATTCCTTCCGTCAAAAAAACTCTATTATACTTTGTGATTCGTATTAAGAGATTACAAGTCTCAAAACATTTTTTTTAATTATAACAGTTAGACTAATAATATTAATTTCGGAAAAAAATAATATCAGAAAATGGGCTCTTTTAATTAATCTTAATGGTTATCATAATTTACTGCACGTCGTTTAATTGTGAATTACTTGTTTGTTGAGTTAATTCTTTCTTTCAATAATAAAATTATTACTCCCTCCGTCCCAAAATTATTGTCCCAAAATTATTACTCCCCCCCCCCCACTCATAATGTTTCAGGTTCTTCGTGAAACTATTATTACACATGACTGCTGTAATTTTGTATTGACGTAGCAGCAGCCAATTGCTACTCCGAGTAAGATTTTAGAGTTGGTTATTTTATTTTCATCCCATAGAGAAAGTGCTTACGTTAACAAAATGCAAATATTTTGCTACTGAAATCACTTTGTGCAAGTTCTCGTTTGATTTAGTGCAATGTGAAAGGGAAAAAAGGCAACAGAAAACGCATAATGCGAAAGGCTGTTGATATGGGTGACATGACATGAAATGGAGCTGCCGTTCACGATTTATCAAAAATTTAAATGCATGAAATCTAAGTCGAACAAATAAGTTTGGTTGACAAATAAAGAAATTTAAACGTAAGCCACAAAATTCAAAAGGAACTTAACAAAGGAGAAAAACAAATGAAAGGGGGGCTCCGATGGCGCAATAGTCTTTCATAGCACCCAAAATGCACCAGCCGGGAATCGAACCCGGGTCTGTACCGTGGCAGGGTACTATTCTACCACTAGACCACTGGTGCTTGTTGTTTAAGATAGCCTTGCATTTTGGATTCTCAAAAGATAAATAGCCTTGCATTTAAGATTATCTTTTGGTTTGACAGCAAAAGATAAATTTCATTAATTAATTAGAAATCGTCAAATCAAATTATTACTTGCAACATTTCATTAGTTATTAATAATTATAAATCATCAAACCAAAATATAACGTCCTATATCACTTTCCACATTAATTTCTTGTAGTTGAGATGACTTAGAAAATCATATAATAAGAGAAAGTGCAAGTTAATAGTAGTTAGGCTTGTTGCCAATTACGAGAATAGTTATCATTATTATTATTATTTTTTGTAACCCTTCCTTTTACATCGCCAAAGCTAATATTATCGTATTTATCATGGCTTTAACTCAAATTCAGCAAAAATATTGTATGTGTTTTTTCCATTGTTATTTTTTTAGTAATCCCTCGGTCATTAATATAAAGCATTTTGATATGTACTGTTTCACTTAATATGCATTTTTAATTAAAAAAATTTAAAAATATATTTTCGTATTTATTGTGTCATTCTTATCATTTGAAAATATTCTGAAGGTCTTTTAAACGTGGTATAAGTTTGTTTCAATTTGGTATAGGTTTTTTTTTGTTTTTGGACTAAATTTGGTTAGGTTGATTTTCTTCATTCATTTTAGTCCCAAAAGAATCCTTAGTTTATGAAATGCAAAATTTCTATAGATTGAATTAAGTTTGATTCCTATCTTCGTTTTAAAATGAATGTGAAAAACATATACTCCATCTGTCCCAAAATTATTCTCCAGTTCGAGATTTCACTTTTGATACAATTTGAACTATAAATAAAAATTTGAACTGAACAATAATTATGGGACGGAGGGAGTATAATTATTGCTCACGCCTCATAGAAAAACAACATTCTGAATTAAAGTATTTTGAAATTTAAAATTGGGCTTTATAAATAGTTATTACTAGAATCTTAATAAATCCCATGCTGGAGAAATCAAGCCAACCTCAACAAATCGTCGATAAAATTGATGATAATCTCTCAACATTAATAAATCCCTAAACTCATGAGTTTCTTCGTAAACTCCGCTAACATAAAAAACGACCAGACAAACAACACTATACGATCTTCTAATTAAATGCATGCCTTCCTCCACTTCCAACACCACCGTCCTCTCGTTCTTCGACTGAGATTCAGTCCCGCGATTTATTCCCCTGTTTCATTTCCATCCAATTTCGGCAATTCCAATTCGATTTCCACAATGAGCTCATTGTCCTCTTCACTCGTGCTTCCTTCTTCGGTTTCTCTCAGCAAGCAGCACCAGATACTCCCTTTTGGGTCTCCGGAATTTCTCAAGAATTCTTCCGGTTTTCTGGGATTCAAGAATGGGGCCCGAGGTTTTAGCCTCAAGGGTTTGGACAAATCGAGGGTTTCCATGAGCGTTGCTGCTGTGGGATCTCAAACTATTGCCAGTGATGCCTTGTTTCAAGACTATAAACCCAGCTGTGCTTTCCTATTCCCCGGTCAGGTCAAATTCAAAAATCTTTCTACTTTGCGTTTTTCTAAGCTGATGCTACTTTGATGTTATCTCTGCTTTCTTAGTGTTCCTTTTGAAATTTGCTTAGCTTGAAATTGTGGTGCTTGATTTGCTGTTAATCCTAGTTGTCATCTGAATAATTTGATCAGTTGGGTTCAAGAATGGTTTTGAATCGTGAATTTGTTTTGCTTAATGTTTTTTGTAGGGAGACGTAGGTAGCTGTAATCTATCCGTACTCTTTGTTTCATTTTCCTTTTGTGATTATCGTTTTCATTTGGTGAATGGTTGCCTACTTGCCTTGACTTAATGCTGATATTTTGTGTTTGCTACCCTGAAGCTTAGTCAAAGTTTTCGAATTGAGCATTGACAGTCTTAATAACAAGCTGAAATGAGCTGCAACCCTTTCATGGACTGAGTGTTGACTGTTGCGTATGTTGTTTTCTCAATGTATTGATGCATTATGTGTGTAAGGACATGTTTTGATTTTTGGTGACTTTCTGACTGACCATCTGTAACTCGCCTATTGCATTGTAGGGTGCACAAGCTGTTGGTATGGGTGCTGAGGCTCAGAAGGTGCCTGCAGCTGCAGAACTATACAAGAAAGCTAATGAAATATTGGGGTACTAAAACCAATTCATCCTGTATTATCTGTTTTCATTAATCACGGAAGTAATGGTGGCTTATCATTTGGTATTTGCTTAACTGCGGATATTGTTCTTGTTTTCTTGAAGGTTTGACCTTCTGGATGTTTGTCTCAATGGTCCAAAAGAAAAGTTAGATTCCACGGTTCTCAGCCAGGTATTCTCCTTTCCTATTTAACAGTTCTTATGTATCTGAGCACGGAAATGGCCCCATTTGGCATCTAAATGATCAACTGTAACCTTAAAGTTGAGTGTTGTTTGTAATGCCAAAGGCAATTTTGTAAAGAATACCGACTTTGCAGTCATAATGCAATTTTGGATGTATACTGAAACGTTTCATAAAAAACTCAAGTTGTGGAAGTTAACAATGACATTATTGTTTTCTGAAATTATATTCACTTTTCATTTGCACCTTTAGTAACAAACTTTCTTCTGACAGCCAGCTATATATGTCACAAGCTTAGCTGCAGTGGAGGTTCTCCGAGCTCGTGATGGAGGTCAGCAAATTATTGATTCTGTGGATGTTACCTGTGGTCTAAGTTTGGGAGAGTACACTGCCCTGGCATTTGCCGGAGCTTTCAGGTAACTAACTACCTAAACTGGATGTTGAAATATGGAAAATCACCATTGATCCAGCTATCTTGAGTATAAATTTACCATTTACACAGACAGCATTATTCTAATTGATTGGCTTTGGCTCTCTGGCAGTTAACAGTTTATCAAAATAATACTAGTAACATCAGCAATGTCTTTCATAATTGGCTGCATGTGCTTTGGTATAATGGATGGAATTCAATTCCTGAAGCGTAAAATATAAGAACTATTGAATAAATTTGGCTTCAGATAGTAAACCGCTTCTTCAAGCATGATGCACAGTGCATAGATTGCCTTGCGTGGAAAAGTTTGTAATCTTTATTTATTTGAATTGGTTGTGGTTTTCAGCTTCGAAGATGGGCTTAAACTTGTCAAGCTTAGGGGTGAAGCAATGCAGGTGAATCGATTTTAAGCCTTTTTTTTTTTTTCTAAAGTTGGTCAGTTATTGAAGTTACTAAACCTCGATGATTGTTTTGTAGGATGCTGCAGATGCTGCTCAAAGTGCCATGGTCAGTATCATAGGACTGGATTCAGACAAGGTGCAACTTCTATGTGATGCTGCCAATGAAGAAGTTGATGAAGCAAACAAAGTGCAAATTGCGAATTTCTTATGTCCTGTGAGCTTTTTAACCTTGTGCTTTTGTAGCTAAACTTCTTGTCATTCTTGTTCTGTCATTTTATGAGACAACTAGTCTTGTTCCACATTCATGATGAGGTGCCTGTGATGTGTGATTAGGGAAACTATGCAGTTTCTGGAGGTCTCAAAGGTATAGAAGCTGTTGAAGCCAAAGCAAAGTCTTTCAAAGCTCGAATGTCGGTATGTATGTTTTTAAACTTGAATTACAGCTTCCGCAGAGCTTCAGTAGTTAAAGGGCAATGTCACTCTCTCAGGTGAGGCTAGCTGTTGCTGGAGCTTTCCACACTAGTTTCATGGAACCGGCTGTGTCAAGATTGGAAGCTGCTTTAGCAGCAACAGAAATCAGAACGCCGAGGATACCTGTTATATCCAATGTAGATGCGCAGCCACATGCAGATACTGAGACAATTAAGCAAATATTGGCCCGTCAGGTAAGCTGCTATCAGTACTTCCTTAGATTACTTGTTTAGGGCATTTGTAAACTCAAAGCTACATGATTACTCATTTGAACTAGAAAATGGACGAAACATATCTTATTTGTTACTTTGAACCTGGGAATCTCAGGTTACTTCTCCTGTTCAATGGGAAACTACGGTGAAGACCCTCCTCTCCAAAGGATTGAAAAAGAGTTATGAATTAGGACCCGGAAAGGTATTGATTTCTCGTCTGCATAACTAGAAGCACATTCGAAGTACAATGACGGCTCTCATGCCAAAAGATAGATTAGCACTTTAAAGCAGGATTTCTAATTTTTCTTGTTGAATCCATCAGGTCATAGCTGGCATTGTAAAGAGAATGGACAAAGGTGCTGAGCTTGAAAATATCGGTGCTTAATACAAAATCTGGGTGATCTGATCATTTAGCAGCAGACGCCAATCACATCCTCGTCATATACTTTTTGACATTAATAGCGATGTTCTAGAGATATCCTCCTGGACTGGGTTTCGGCTTCATTCTTGTAATCAAATTGAATGACTAATGAGTATTGGGCTATTGTAAACTTCAATTTTGTTTATCAAAGATTTCTCTGTAATTTGTGTTTGGTTCAAAACCTGTTTTTGTTGCATAGCAGTACTAGTTCTTCATGTTCCAAGCGATGTTTAGTCTCAGGCTAGTCCCTAAAGTTTGACCCCAATGTAGAATCTCTCCCACTATCTCAGAATTGGTTAATACAGTTCCAAAGGATGGAACTCGCATATAGTAAATAATAAGATGACTTAAATAATCAGAGTTGAGAACATAAGAACAAAATGAAATGTTTTCCTTGGCTAAAATGGCAAGGAATGTGTTTCAAACCACAAATAATGCATACAAAACTTTGGTAAATGACTGAAGTTGAAAGGCAAATGATATTTCATTCTTGAGCTGTGGATGGCCGTCTAATTCTTCGAAGCTGATCAATCCACTGATCTTCGGGAATCCGATCCACCCAATCCGGCGGCAATCCACCGAATGAAACCCCACGCATGGCTTCCATAACTCTGACGGCGTTCTCAGGTGGCAAGGGAGCGTTTCGACGGCTATCATCCTCTCGGAATGCTCTCCTTATTGACTCTTCTTCTCTCACCCTTTCCTCTTCCTCACCGGAATCTTCGTCTTCTTCTTCATCATCGGTCAGATCCAGGGAAACTCCGTTCTCGACCGGATGCAGCGAATAGCCGTTGGGTAGATCGTGGGGAAAAGGATGCAGCCGGTGGTCGTGTTCGTTGGCGTCGTCGTCGTCGGGGTTTGAATCGGGAAAATTAGATTCTTCATCGTCGTCGTCCGCAATAGCAGAGATTGGTTGGTAGAACTCAGGTGTGTCCTCGTCGGAATCGCTGCCGAAACCGCCCGCGTTTTCAGGGATGAACTCGTTAGCAGAGTTGCTCGCAGCATTCATCCTGAAGAAGCAGAAGTAAACTAGTAATCGAAACACGGATTGGGAAAACGCTATTAAAACGTAGAAGAGAACTCCACATTGCTGCTCTATTTATTTTGGCAACAATTGGGCATCAAAAAGAAAGAAAACTGGAGGGGCACAAAATAAAAAGTAAATGGAATTGCACCAGCCGGGAATCGAACCCGGGTCTGTACCGTGGCAGGGTACTATTCTACCACTAGACCACTGGTGCTTGATGTCAGACAATCAAGTAGTTAACAACATATATCTGATGTGTGGAAACGTGGCAGTTTTAGAAACATACGTTTCTAATTTCTTTCCTATCAGAATTGAGAAAGTAACTAACAAACAATCATGACAGATAAAATGGCAACCGTTTAAACTTCTTCCATTGGGAGTGACTCTCAGAGTAGAAGATACGCGGGGAAATGGCGACTGCTTCCATTTCCAGGGCTTCTGCTTCTCAGTGTCACAACTTATTCCCTCGTTTTTATGCTCTAAGAAGAGCTAAATTCCGTGATTCAGTTTGTCCCTCAAGCCGTGTCGGGAGGAGGAATGGAATTCTGGTTTGTTGTGCTCCCCAAACTCCAACATCATCGCCACCATCCACTGCCATCAGCCCTCCTGCTCTTTCTGGGTAACTCCCAGAATGCCCCCCAAGTTTTCTCAATCTTTCAATTTCCGGACTGATTTCCTTCTTTCATGATTGCATTGATTTTTGCTTTTGATTCTGTCATGTTTTGTTTCAGACAAGAGCTGACCTTGTGTTTTGGATCATACTCTATTCCACACCCCAAGAAGGTGAGTACTGCCTGGTTTTTTTAACTAGAAGCTTTTGAATTAGACTCGAAAAAACAAAAAGTAGTACTACTAATAACATTTAAACACCGATTTCTGAAAGGTTGAAAAGGGTGGGGAAGATGCCTTCTTTTTCAGCGGTTATAATGGTGGCGTTATTGCTGTTGCTGATGGTGTCTCCGGGTAATCATATTCTCATTGATAACTCTCTAGCCACGATTGTGTTTTTGCCTAAAATTTTATATTTTGACATCATGTTTTTATCATCTCCATAAGAAAAGCCCTGCTCCAATCCTGTTCTGTGCGAAGCTGCAGCTGCATTCTTTTGTTGATTTTGTGTTTTAAGACCTAATAAGCAAAATTTGTGATTATCTATGGTCACGCGTAATTTGTTGTTTGTTTGTCGTTGGCAGTTGGGCTGAACAAAATGTGAATCCTGCATTATTCTCTAGAGAAATGATGTCTAGGGTTTCCTCCTTACTTAAGGATGAGGAGGTATGATGATCAGCTACCTTCTGTAAGTAGCCTGTAAAATGGATATCCTTTCCCTTGACTCTTACGAGTTTTCCGTGACAATAGTGGAGGGATTCTGCCAATGTCTTGATGCCACAGCATAGTAGTTAAAACCTGACTGAACCTGACATTACCTTTCGAGCTCGTCCCATCATTTGTTAAGTCATCAGATCTTTAAACTAGAATGCCTAATCAATTTGATGAATAGACCTCAAACGACTTGAAACCAGATCTGTGTCAGTGGTTGAGAGGAAAGGAAGTTCTATTCTGGGTTAGTTACTTGAACATCTGTACTTACAGGTCAGCTATGATCCGCGGTCTCTTATGAAGGATGCACATGCTGCCACATCTTCAGTTGGTTCCGCTACTGTGTAAGCTTTTTGTAATGTCTCCAAAATCGCATATGACATTTCCGGTTTTTCTTTTTCCTTGGCTGAAATGGAACTATTTCTTTTGATATGGAAGTCGAATGCCCTTCTTGTTTTAGAATCATTGCAATGTTGGAGAAAAATGGGATCCTGAAGATAGCTAATGTCGGCGACTGTGGTTTACGGGTCATTAGAAGAGGTACTAATTGAATTTCATTATGGGTTACTTCTAATATCTGGTGCAAAAAGTTTCTGTTGTTAGTCTTCCCGTTTTCACTCTAATTTTGGTATCACTGGGATAGGTCAAATAGCCTTTTCCACGTCTCCTCAGGAACATTATTTTGACTGTCCATACCAACTGAGTTCAGAGGCCGTTACTCAGACATATCTTGACGCCATGGTATGATCTATGCATCCAGAAACTTCTACAGTTCGACAAGAGACTATCTGTGCTTGAATACTTTGTTCCAAATTCCCCTTAGCAGGCCAAGTCTTATAATTTGCTTTCCATTTAGCCACAATTGAAAATGAAGCCTGTAATACGGCAAGCTTAGCCCTGTCTTTGCCCTGGTGTTCCCCAAGGATTTATGTAGTCTCCAACCTTTGCCTTTTGTTTTGCCCATATATATGTTATAGCTAGAAAAGAAAAGTGTTTGATTATTAGGCTGCTTACTGCATCATTATTTCATGAACCTTTACATAACTTTAAAGTTTGTAGTTTTCAATTGTATGAACAACCTTCCATGCTCTCTCTCTTGTTAATCTAAATGCTCTTTTGGGACAAATGCAGGTCTGCAGTGTGGAATTAGTCAAGGGAGACATACTAGTAATTGGTTCAGATGGGCTTTTTGATAACGTGTTTGACACTGAGATTGTTTCGACAGTGGGTACGAGTAATGATGTTGGTAATACTGGTAAGCTTTTCCTGCCTAATGGTTTCAGTCTTTCAATTTTATCTCATGTGTTTTGGCGTTTTGGCTGATTTTGGTTAGAATGCTAGCAAAGGCGTTGGCTGAACTGGCACGCAGTCATTCAGTGGATTTGAGATATGATTCACCCTATTCCATTGAGGCCAGAGCTAGGGTGATTACTTTTGCACTGACCTACTTGATTTCGACTGTATTTACTAATAGTATCGATATTAGTGATGTAAGAGTGTCTTCTTGACAAGCAGGGATTTGATGTACCTTGGTATAAGAAGATTTTTGGCATGAAGTTGACAGGTATTACTTAACAGATTTTCGCATGCTCTTTCATTCCTCTCTACAATGAAATTTGCATTGCTGATAATTTGTTGCATTTACAGGGGGAAAGATGGATGACATTACTGTCGTTGTTGGACGTGTCGAGAGCTTGTGACTGTATTTAGGTAATGCCTAGCTGCAGTCCAGTTATGCTACCAGATTGACTACTCGTCAAGGCTGGAGGATTTGCAGAAAGTATCAGTTGGCAATTATCCTCTGATTACTGCTGCGGAATAATCTCCCTGGAAGAATCAGTAGAATGGTCAAATCCTTTAAGCATACTTGCCAGTAGTTGGCAATTGGAATGTAAACATTATGCTTTTAGTGTCTTATTGTAACAAATTGCTTCTATGGACTTAAAATGTGGAGACTCTGGATCAGTTAGGCTTGAGCTTCAGTTTTAAGTGGCTGCCATTGTTATTCATAACAGACTGGTGTACACTTTCACTCTAATCCGTCCGAACGGCTACAAAAGAAAGACCAGTGCATCCAAATAAATCCAATAAACTTATGATTCAAATAGTGATAAATCCACAAATTTGACTTTCTCATTGATGATAAGAATGGAAGTGAAAAGAAAACGCTATCAATAGACAAGAATGGAAGTGAAGAGAAAACTCTATCAACAATAGGAGCACGATAGTTTCCTGGAGGTTTATGAGCAAGAAGAAAAAGTGAAGCTCAGACATCCATGCCTACCTGAGCAGGCTGCTGTTAATTGACTGTTAAGATGAAGAAGAAGGTCGCCGTATGGCGGAGATAAAACCGGGGCAACAAATCGAAACAGCAATTGATTGTTTCCCTTTGGAGCAGGTGCATTCTCAGCAACATGAGAAAGAAAATCTGAAATTATGCAGTCTAACTGACCTTACATCTTAAACCCACAAATTCTACCAGTTAAAAGAAAGAAAATTATGCTCTCAGAGCAAAAATGTGAGGGTAACTCCCTCCTAACTATATCATCTTATTACAGCTAAAAGCAATTTACAAATGGAGGTATATCACAACAATGCTGACTGACTAGCCCAAACCAGTCAGATATCTCTTACACACACTCAATTGAGTAAACCACCGCCTTGTTTAATCTGTTCGCTCATCTATTGTCATTTGAATGTCTCTGCCGTCAAATATGAAGTCATTGATAGCTATAAATAAAATGCAGTTGGCATGCTCTTCGCAATCTATCAACCAACACTCTCGTTGCTCTTTCCATCATTAACCTCCTGGAAGAAGGATTTGCCAGCTTCATATGTAGACCAGCAAATAGCAGCTGCAGGAGCATGGAAGAGCATCCTTGGCATCCATCCCCTCATTAGACCCCTATATCCATCCTTCTTTACTATTGTCTGTAAAACATCTCGAATCGAGCCAGATGCAAATCTATCACATCCACAGACGCCCTGCAACAACCCAATAACATTAAAGCCTGACAGGTATAACAAGACGACAACAAATTCTAAATACTAGATCTGCAGACCTGTGTTTCTGCACGGCACAACAGAGGCAAAAGACAACACGGAATAGTGAAACAAACCAACCACAGAAAAGGGGCCAACCACACATTATTTAAAACTCGAGAATTGACACGTAAACAGAGCATGCAGAAAAAGCTATATTTTGGATATCAAAGTTTCTCTCTTTAGCTCATTGCATTGATTTCCTCCCATAACCGACATAACAACACTTCATTGATGGTATAGATTAAGCATAAATGGGAGAATATACAAGCTCAATCTGGTTTCTAACAGTTACTGAATGGAAATTCCTGTACTGTACAGATGATCTACAACAAAGAAACTCTTTCGCTAATTCCGACCAGACTCAATATTTCGTCGACGAATGCTCGACTTCCAGGGTGTACAAATATCACAATAAGCAACAACAAAACTTTTTAAAAATAGGTCATTACAAGGGCAGCTCTCTATCCTTATCGACGGTTAAGAACATTAACAAAAATGGAAGTCTTTCATTCTCTTCAACCCAATTCAAATAGCCAACTACCAATAACACAAACAGCATATCAGAGATAGACACGTGAAACAGATTCAGCTCATCATTTATTAAACCTCACCTCTATCGTCACTACAAATATCATGAGAAAAGACAGCATGTACTGAAATTAGGTCAATCAAAGTGCAGATCACTATCTTATCAACGACCAAGAACATCTACCCTCTGTCTATTCAACCTGAACACACACCAGTGGCGTATGATCAATAGAGGTAACAGAATTACACAACTGCATGATGCTAACGTATGATCACCTAGCAACTTCACAAAATCCAAAGTACAACGAAAACCTTTTGAGCTAAACACAGCATTAGGAAAACATTTACTGGTGGATGTACCTGACACTGTAGCTGAGTCTTCACCACATCAAGGGGCGTAGTGACTGCTGCAGCTAGTGCTCCAGCGGCAGCCCCAGCGGTGGCATGAACCACCCATCCTTCATCATTGACACTTTCCGGCGAGATCCCCATCAAACCTCTTTTGGACGCCTCATAGGTGGCAAAATGCACTGCCGTGTAAGGAGCATTCATCAGCACGGTAGTCCTATAAGAAGCATAAAAAGCCCCAAAACCCTCCTCCTTCAAAACCCTCTTCACACAATCCCACACGCCCGTGTAATGGGTACCACTCAATTGAAGCCTCTGTTTGACCATATCCATGGGTGTAAATACGGCGTCGCTCGCCACGGTGGCACAAACCCCGGACACCGCATGCGCCGCGGGATTATTAGCTTTGCCGCCGGAAAGAGCTTTCTTGCAGGTCTCATAAACACTAAAATAAACGGCGTGTGCCGGCCCCGCGCCTAAACCCATGGCGGCAATCCCACGGTAAAACCCAGCTGCCCCTTCAGATTTCAAGATAGACTGAACAGCCTGCCGAATGCCGGCTGATTTAAGCGGGCAAGAACCCAGCGCTTGCATTTGGGTTTTCACTGTATCTACAGGGAACATGGCCATATGTTCAACCATGCCGGCGACGGACCCGGCCACCATGAACTGCCAAAAATGAAGACCGTCATGAGGTGGCTTCTCCAGGGTTAATTCAGGGCGGTAATCTGCCGGCTGAGGCTGATGTTGGTGGAGCGGTAAAAGCTCCGGCTTTTGAAAATTCGGTGAGGCTTCAGACGTGGTGGTGGTGGTGGTGGTGGCGGCAGCCATCGGTATTTGAACAGTAGTATTTAAAAACCTAGGGTTCGTCCGGGTACGGGTAACGTATAGGGTCGGGTTTTGTTTCGTCTAATGAAATCCGCCAACGCCACAGAAAGACAGCAAAATCGTGGCGGGCGGTGAGGTGGGCCCCGGAGGAAGGCGGAGAAGCAGTACAAATGTAGAACGAAAGAAGCTGCCACCCGGCGGAGGACGAGTGGAGAAAGGTGGAAGAAGATATAGCTTAGCTGGGTTTCCCTTAATTTCTTTTTTAGCTCTCTGTCTTTCTAAAGAAGAAAATAGAAATTTTGGGATTTTGTTGCAATAATAAGCAGATGCCCAAAAGCTAGGGTTCCAAAATAATGGGAATCCGAATCTCAATTGCGTTTGTCTGCCCCCCTGTGACTTTTCCGGGAAGCAAAAAGGGTTCCAACAATTTTATCATCAAATTGAAGAATAATCGCAAAGATGTCGACATGTTTAATGTTCAAATTACTGTTTTACCCAGCTTTCCAGATTAGGACTTCTGTTTTATATTTCATTGACTTTAGAAAATATTTTCCGATTTATTTGTAGGTCAAGAATCATACATAAACAATTTTTTTTTTCTTTCTCTTTTATGCTTGGTCGGGAGGGGGTTAAACAACTTATGGCCAAATTTAAATTTTCACTTTTAGTTCAATTTTGTACTATATATTCCACAATTTCAATATTTGTTTGACCTACAAATAAATTGTTTAACTCTCTCCCGACAAAGCTTAAAAAAGAAAGAAAAAAAATTATTGTTTATGTATGATTATTGACTATTTAACGGTTATAGCATTGAAATTTGAAAAAAAAATTCTTCAATCTTTAAACGATTACTACTTAGAGCCCGAAATTATTATCCAGTTTGAGTTTCATTTTCAATATAAATTAAATTAAAAGAAAATCTAAATTGAACAATAGTTTTTGAATAGAAGGAATATGTGTTTGGGAGATTTCGTGTCTCAGTCCAAAATATACGATTCGAGAGTTCAAAACACTTGCGTAACTATTTGTTTCTATTCATTGAGGTCAAAATGATGCCACACTGCCACATTTGCAAATCCACGTAGTCAAGTAGTACTTATGCAACCCGTGGGAGTATATGATGACATGTTCTTGCTTTGATTATTTCCCCCTCACGTGGACTAGTCAAATGGTTCTTGGCTTCCAATTGGAAATTTGGAAAAGCCCGATCAAAAGCCCTTTCGATTTTGGACAACTTACATTTTTTTTTCGTTAACTAAAGCATCGTAGATTTGCCAGATAATAATGTTGCCAGCAGTCAGAATGGCAGAATATATATATATATATATATATATATATATATATGTAAAGTGTTCCAAAATGTATTGATTGATGCGAAAATTAGGTGCGGATGAAAACAAGGCCTCAAAGGGAGCCACTGTATGTAAGTGTTCCATTTCAATGTGAAACAATCGAACTGATCAGAAATGCAAGAAATCACTTATTAGCAACACTAGAGGTGAATCGTTCAGACAACACATTCAAATGATTCACCATCTTCAACGTTTGCTACACGAAATGTCGGTTAGGAAAGCCTCAACGGCGTTCCTAGAGGATCCACCTAGTTTTAAGGCTTGTTGGCAAATGGTCTGCAATTCTTTGGCCCTTTTTCTAATTTCGTTTCCTTCATCGCTTTCCAAGTCCATGAACTTCCGAACAAGCTCAGCAATTTCCGCTCTTGGTATCAAATTCTCCTCATATTTCTTAACCCTCCAACCGGTCTTCCAGTCATCAACAATTTGCTTCGCATTCGTGGTTTGATCCCAAAATATAGGGAAAACAAGCACCGGAATCCCAGAAAATATAGCTTCTTTGGTGGAATTCCATCCACAATGTGACCAGAATCCTCCAATGGAAGGATGAGACAACACCTTCAGCTGGTCACACCAAGGCACAACTATCCCATTACTCTCACCAGATTCACCACTTCTTCCAGAACTATTTACATCATCCCGTGTAACCCAGAGGAATTGGACGCCGGATTCGTGCACCCCGGCAACAATCTCATCCAACTGAGCTTTCGAGACGGAAAGAAAGCTCCCCTGTGATATGTAAAGCACTGATTTTTCCGGTTGAGCATCCAACCATTTAACATACTCTGGCGTACTTGAAGTTGAAGACTCTGTTTCTGATAAACCGATAGTGGGAATTGCAGGACCAATTGAGTAAATTGGAAAAGCAAACTCTTTTCCTAGAGCATCAATTACTCCAGCTTCTAGCTCATATGTAGATGTGAATAAAAGATATTGTGCTTTGGACACAAGGGATATTCCCTCCAAGCAGTCAAACAACACTTCTTGGCCTTTTCCGGTTAGTGCTGTCGGAAGATCCGCAACCCGCAATGCAGGGGCCCCTGGGATGTAATCAATCATCTCGTTCCCTTTCTCTGTTTTGATTTATTTTGGAAAGTAATAAGAAAAAGAGGAAGTAATAATTGAAGGGACATAATCCAAAAGCATTCTTTATCATCAAATCAAACCATGGCGTACCTTTTAAGTTGGAATTGAAATGACCCTTTTCGAGCACGAGGTTGAAATGATGGAAGATGGAGAAAAGGGTGGCGGATTGGGTCCAAAACGATGCCACCGGGATGTTCCGCCGGTTTCCGACACCCACCATCCATTTCAAATACGTATCGTAGATAATGACATTAGGCTTGGGAAGCAGCAGCTCATCAAGCCGGTCCAGCAATTGCTCAACCGGAGCCTCGAGATTCGTGAAAGCGGCTCGTATGAATCCAGGCCAGTCTTTGGCTCTGCCTATTTCTGATGGAATAACGTTTGGGATTGTGGCTAGCCGGATGTTTGGCGGCGGCTTGGGTTCGGAGCTGAGGAACCCGAGCCACTCTTCAGTCACGATGAAGGTTATGACGGTGGTTCTGGGTTGGGACTGGGCTATTATGAGCTTGCAGAAATTCATCATCGGATTCACGTGGCCTCTTCCCGGAAAAGGCATGACCACCACGTGATTTTTGACTGATTTTGGTTCCGTGCTTGAATTCTCCATTTTTCTTTTTCTTTGACCAAAGATGATGAAACCACGAGAAATTGGATACAAAATTTGTATTGCCCAATGGAACAGTGGACTCGGGAGAATTTATGACCATTTGATTTGAAGAAGATTGCAGATGGACTAGACGCACTATATTAAGCAAATGTCGGCACCAAAATATGAATGCTGAATTGATTGTGGGTAGTTGTATGGAAATCAAATACGAATTGCTCACCACTGAAAAGAATAACCTACCAAACTAAATGATGATATTAATACTACGGGTTGCTGGACCCAAATTGGAAAATATGGGACGCAGCATGGACGTGAACTGGTTGAATATGGCTTCCAGTGATTCATAAGATGATGAGTTTTGATTTCGGGTGTAGTTTTTGATGAATTTGAAGAATGGAAGATGATGATCAGAACTGAGGACTAGAAAGCCAAAAAGGACTTTGTCCCCTGCTGCGTTGACACTTGAGAAAGTTGGAGTGGAACTATTGATTAGGCCACATGGGGCTTTTTCTTTCATCAAGGATTGTGGAGAGCTAGATGATAGTGGACGTTAAATTCATCTGCTCAAGACAAAAGGCAATGGCTGATAGTAGACATTAAACCAAGATGATGAAACTAAAGTATTACAATAGAAATTGGATACAAAATTGAATTTTGCAATGGAACAGAGGAAAAGGGAGGACCATGGAGTAGTCGCACTACATTAAGCAATGTTATTGTCACCAATTGCCAAAAAAAATAAATTAAAAAATTGTCACCAAAATACGAATGTTGAATTAATATTGTATGGAAATTAAATATGATAAATGCTCACAACTGAAAAGATCTGCCAAACTTGATGACTTGGTCTTTCCTGCCTACCCTACGGGACGGACAATCCTATTTGTTACTCATCATTTTAACTCTTAAGTGCTACTCCCTCCGTCCCATAATTATTGTCCAATTTTACTAAATCGAAAGATTTTATTTTTGGTCAAACTTAATTATATTTTATCTTAAACAACTGGATATACCCCTACATAAGTAATTGTTTAACCACTAAGATTTTATGGACAATGTTTTTTACTAAGAACAAATGTGTAACTTGATCCATAAAAAGTCAAATTGGACAATAATTTTGGGACAAAATTTTTTGGGCAAAATGAACAATAATTATAGGACGGAGGGAGTATTATCTAACTTAATTAATTAACGATGTATATAGAGATTGGGTTCGATAAATTTAAAACTTTTGGTTTATGATTATATTTCAGAATTACATTCACTTTGCTCTGTTAGTTAATATTTTCTAAATTGCCCACGTCATTATATGGTTTACTTCTTCCCTTAAAATACATGGCCATATAATTCTTATTCATGTAAATGTGGGGTCTTTTCCCAAAAAAATTAATTAAAATAAAGGTGGACAAATTTAAATTTTTCTGAAAATTTGTGGGCAGGAATATATCTTACGGATTTCCGAAATCCGAGTTATAATTAAAATTAAACATTTGGATTTCGAAAATCAGAATCTACATTTAATAATAAAATAATAATTAATTAAATTTTGTTGAATAATAGTTTTAAAAAAATCTTACATGAACAGTGCCGTTCGGATTTGTGTAATCCGAGTCCCATTAAAAAATAATAAATTAAGGCGCGAAATATTTGAACTCAAATAAGGAGGAGTCCAGGACCTGGACTCCTTAAATAAACAGTAGTACTCGGATTTCTGAAATCCGAGTTCTCAAAAAGAAAAAAAATAAAATAAAATCAAGGCGCGAAAATTTTTGAAATCAAAGAACTGGAATACTGTAATCCGGTTACATGTATTAGTGTTATGTACTATTTGTACGTACTAGTATTATATAGTACGTTAATATTATTACTCATTATACATTATTGGTACTATTGTTATTTATTACTGTTAAATCTGTTAGTCATTATATGTTATCATTAATTCAGTATAATTTATTTGTACTAGTGTAATGTACTTTTTGTACGTACTAGTATTATGTAGTACATTAATACTAATACCCATTATACATTATTGGTACTAGTGTTACTTATTACTGTTAAATCTATTAGTTATTAGATATTATCATAAATTCAGTATAATTCATTTGTACTAATGTTATGTATTATTTGTACATACTAATATTATGTAGTACATTAATACTAATACCCATTATACATTATTAGTGTTACTTATTACTGTTAAATCTATTAGTTATTAGATATTATCATAAATTCAGTATAATTCATCTGTACTAATGTTATGTACTATTTGTATGTACTAGTATTATGTAGTACATTAATACTAATACCCATTATACATTATTGGTACTCGTGTTACCTATTACTGTTAAATCTATTAGCTATTAGATATTCTCATAATTTCAGTATAATTCATCTGTACTAATGTTATATACTATTTGTACGTACTAGTATTATGTAGTACATTAATACTAATACTCATTATACATTACTGGTACTAGTGTTACTTATTACTGTTACATTTATTAGTTATTAGATATTATCATTAATTCAGTATAATTTATCTGTATTAGTGTTATGTACTATTTGTATGTATTAGTATTATGTAGTACATTAATACTAATACCCATTATACATTACTGGTACTAGTGTTACTTATTACTGTTACATCTATTAGTTATTAAATATTATCATTAATTCAGTATAATTTATCTGTATTAGTGTTATGTACTATTTGTACGTACTAGTATTATATAGTACATTGATACTAATACCCATTATACATTACTGGTACCAGTGTTACTTATTACTGTTAAATCTATTAGTTATTATATATTATCATAAATTCAGTATAATTCATATGTATCAGTGTTATGTACTATTTGTACGTACTAGTATTATGTAGTACATTAATACTAATACTCATTATACATTAGTGATATTACTGTTATTTATTATTGTTAAATCTGTTAGTTATTAAATATTATCAGTAATTCAATATAATCTATATGTATTACTGTTATGTACCTTTTAAGCAAATAATCGCATTTTCAGAATCTGAGTCAAGCAAAAAATTAGATTTTCAAAATAAGGCCATAGGGTTTAGGGTTTAGGGTTTAACTTCGGATTTCCCAAATCCGAGTGTTACTTATACTCGGATTACCATACTCCGACTGTAACCTATATACGGATTACCAAAATCCGAGTGCAACATAAATTCGGATTACCAAAATCCGAGTGTAACATATACTCGGATTTAGGATTTAGGGTTTAGGTTCGGATTTCTAGAATCCGAGTTTATCAGGGAAACATGGAAGATTCGGATTTCGAAAATCCGATTCGTGTCCAAAAAATTACCAACACTTGTTCAAAAAAATTTTTTCCCAAAAATTAATATTTTAATCATAAAGTCGGATTTCAGAAATCCGAATTCTGATTAATTATGCCAAATTAAAAATTTACTTAGTTTTAGTTTTAATTAAAATGAATTCGGATTTTCAAAATCCGTTTTCTATTAAATTCGGATTACCGAAATCCGAGTTTACCCCGGATTCGGATTTTGGAAATCCGAAGGATATAGATTTGTCCACAGAAATTTCAAAAAAATTAATTTGGTCTACATTTTTTCTGTAAATGTGGTCCTCTAACTCGAGATACATCAATCAAACACTGTATTAATAACCTGTAATAAACTCTTCAATTATTATATTACTTATTTATCTTGAAATTTAATACAGGACGATGCACTCCAACACAAAAAGTCAATAGTAACATTGACCTTTAATATATTGCACATACAAACTTTTTTGTGTGACGAACAAATTATACCAAACTAGTTTATGATCAAATATTTATATCATTATTTATTATTTTCTATGTTTTTTAAAAATTTCCAAACAAAGTACAATGTGAATATTAAAAAATACTCGTAATGACTTTGGCCAAGTGGTAAACAAGGAAATGTACACGTTTCTGGACCAAAAAAAGTAAAATGGATTTGTTACGGACCAATAATTATTTTATTTCGGACCAAATTATCCTTTTGTCCATTTGCAACAGATCATTTTGTTCTATATATACTAGTGATGTCTGGTCGCGCATGGCCCAGTCTATCTGTAGATTTTAGAAATATTTATATTTGAAAAAAAAAAATTGTATTTGGAGCGATATATTTTAGAAATGTTTGAAGGATTTAGAAATATTTTATATTCACAAAAAAAGAAATTGTATTTCACCATATATGTTTTAGAAATATTTTATCAGTGTTACTTATTAAATATAAATAGACATAATCGAATATATGTATTGAAGTAAATGTTAGACAAAATATAAAAGCATCCTAATAAGTTTAAATATGAGTAAGATGTTTTATTGATGTTCTCCATTGGTCGTGCCAAATCAATACTTAGTTTTTGAGATTTTTGATAGCTTTATAATAAGCTTCATCTGAAGGGTATACGCTTAAAACAAAATTGACAATTCGTAACAAAAACCTAATTGATCAATTCAATTTAGACTCCATAATTAAGAAAAGAAAATCACTCTAATTGAATGCAATATAAATAAAAAATTAAAAAAAAACGTGTCACGTAAAGTACAAAAGGGGATTTAGTAATTTAGTTATGGTTAGACAAAAGGACAATTTAGTACTTTTCTCATGTCACGTGGCAATTATAGGAGGTGTTTGAAAGGAACGTCATTCCTTCCCACCCAATACAAAATCATACAAAATACTATACAAAAGTGGGATTAAAAAAAGAACTCACCACCGTATAAATTAGTGCGACCATGGTGCATAGCCCTATTGTAAAAAATGGGATAAATTAGTAGGACTGTATTGCCGGAAGAGTTTGACCTCTATACAAAATACTATTACTTCTAATCTAAAAAAAAGAGTGGGCTCTATACAAAATACTATTACTTTCCTTTTGGTCAAACACCAGCTGATGAAAACATTTCTATTTGGACTGTATTCACTTACTGGACCCTAAGCCCAAAATATTACCCAAAATATTCCGGTACTGGAAGAGTTTTTTTTATTTTTTTCATAACATTACTGTGTGACGGACCCCACATCACATTTACTGTAATTTCGCCTAACATTGCTGTGACCGTAAAGCGGCGGCAAAGGACGGAGCTCTGGCGAGTCAAATTTTCTCGAATTCGCAGCACTACTCTTGTCGCCGGTGCTACTGCCACGTGGGTGTTGTTACTGCATAACACTATTGTCGGTGGCTCCATGAGTATTCACCAAAATGCCTAAGTACAGAAACTCCGAGCTCGTTTGCGACAGCCTCTGAAGCTTCGGAACTGAGTAATCCATTCCCATACTTGAAAAAGTAACCAAACCGAAAGAAATGAATTGAAAATGGGATTCAATTGAAGAAATCAAAGAAAGCTTATGGATTAAGGTAGGATTCAATTGAATTCTGTTACAATAGATGCCTGTAGAAGGTTTGTTTCCCATTCTATGTTAGAATAGATGGAAAGTGGCGATCTGAGTTCTGGCACGGGAGAAAATGGTTTGTGACGGAGGTGCCCGAGCAACGCGGGGTGGTGGTGGAAGCGGCGGTTTACCGGCGGTGGACGGCGGCATTTTGATTGTGAGAACGTGCAAGATTTTGAAAGAAGAATCGAAAATAAAAGGGGCTGAAAAGCAATCTCATCAGTTGTGGAATAAGAAGTAATATAATTTACTCTTCTGTACTGTAATGGAGGAGTGAGAATTTGAAAGAGGGAAGAAAACAGAAGAGCACGTGGTATGTATTCTGGAGGGCATTATGGAAATCTGTTAATTTATTAATACCAATTAATGGCAATTAATGAGGTAAAAATGCCACATGACAATTGAAGGGGAGCTTTTTGAAGTGTGGTTTTTGTTTCTTATATAGTAAGATAGATATATATAGAATAAGTAATAACACTTGATGATAAAAGCTCACCGCAAGGTGAGTCTAGCACTATCCTTACAAATTAGGGGTTCGAAACCCGGCGTAGGATCGTACAAAAATTACAAAGGTATTGCAAAGCCCATTTTAGCAAGTCAGTCTGTTAAAAATTGCAATTTCTATCTGCATGCTTGATTTTGTAACAGACCATTTGTTACAAATATTATGATCGTGTATCCATTGGTTTGAAATTGATGCCATTTGAGTATATTTTTTAAACGCTAACAGTTATTATAATGTTATTAAAGTGTACTTAGTGGTATAGAAGAAACAAATGAATTGGGTACTCCTGTCCCATTATCATGAATATATGACCGTAAAATTTTGCTAATACCTAATTTTTTAATTTTTTTTTGGGTTAAGTAAATATTGCTCCCGAAATTCGGTCCTATAACCGATGCTCCTCACCATTTGACCGTTTGGAAATAAGAACAGATACCACTCCTCACCTTCATCTTCAAACTCATGTTACCCTAGACTGAACTAGATATCCAACTCATCCGGGAAAAAGTCCAACTCAAAATAAAGATCCCTAAATGCATATATCGCTGCAATCGTATTCCATACATTGGATTTGGAGGAACGCAATGGTCGCATTTGTCACTCTTCTAATATATATATATATATATATATATATATATATATATATATAGAGAGAGAGAGAGAGAGAGAGAGAGAGAGAGAGAGAGAGAGAGATTAAGCTAGAATAGACAGCATGCTATTTCAAAAAGGTGCCATTTGTGAGTATCTTATAATCTTATATGGACTTATTGAATTTGCCTTAAAGTTCCATTTCCTGAGAAGATCATCAAGTTAAGCTTTTTTTTCTTCCGCAGGAGTATTGTTAAGAAATAAAGAATAAAGCTTTGAACTGCTAAGGTAAATGATTTGACCAGTTGACTTAGTGTACCAAACTCTACAGCATAATACATTACTGAAACAAAGCTTTAGAATTATTCTAGGATACATGAATCATGCAGTTGATACTCTGTCCCAGCAAGTTGCTTTACAAATTTCATCTTGTTTAGAACATGGTTATACCATCACTTGCAAGTTAGGGATAAACTTACAAGATACAAATATTGGTCAATGGGGACCAAATTAAATAGAGCATCTCTGGCCTATCAATAATACTTTGAACTGAATGAAAAATAGACGGCATTTTATTTCTGCTGCGGATGCTTGTCAAATCATAAGCGTATTGATGATTAGATATTCTCTGACATGGTTTTAGTGGATAAGGTCATTAATCCGTCATTCAACACGCTGGTTTCTCTTCACGGAGCTGAGAATTTACTTTTCTCTTCCTATGCAGATGAGTTCAGGCCAAATGGTACCTTCAGAGATCACATATTCCGGTACCTCAACTTCCCTCATTAATGCGTCATTTTTTTCTGTTACTTGATCTATACAGGTGTGCTTTTGTTGTTGTCTGCATGATTTGTTGTGACTACATATAGAATAACTAAGGGTATGTTTGTTTCGTTTTTCTAGTGTGTGTTTTTAGGTATTTTTTTGTATTAAGAATGTAAAAAGATGTATTGAAAATAGAAAAAAGGTATGCTGGGAAGAGACATTTATTATTATTTAATTCTGAAAAAACCAACTAAAAAAAAAAAACAAACAAAGCCTAAGAGAGACAGAAAGAAAACACAGACCCACTTTGCTTTCTAGATAAGATTGTCCATTTCATTGAGATTTCTTGCCCTAGTAACTATATCGAGATCACTAGATGAGAAAACACAGACCTCTATCTGCACACTGAAGCAGATCGTCCCATGTTTCATTGCGACATCAAAGCAACATACTACTGGACTTTTAAGTGCTAAGGTTGCTGAGTTTGGACTTTCAAAGCTTTGCTCCTGACTTTGCCTTTTCGAACATCTCTTGTGCCTGAGCAATAGCCAATTCTGCCTCTTGGAACGACTTCCTCATACCTCGAGCTTTGTTTGCTGCACCTTTGAACTTACTCGTCTCTTCACCCCAAACCACTACTTCACCTTGGTACCTCATCATCTGTCTCATCTTCATTTGCCTCGTCTGGTGTTTTGAACTTTTTCATATTTCGAGTCCGAGCCTCTTTTGCCTCTTTCGACCTTTTCATATCTCGAAACTGAGCACTGTTGAGGCTACGCAGGTCTCTTCACACCCGCCCTTGCTGTAGTGTTAGCTTTAGAAAATTTACTATACGATCATTCGAGATCACCTGTTTAACCCGGCCGCTACTGCTAATATTGAAGACTTCCATACAGGAAAAGAAAAACACATTCATCAGCAGCAGCAACGGAGAGGGAGAGGGAAGAGAATACTCCCTTTGTCCCACTCGAGATCACCTGTTTAACCCGGCCTCTTTTCTCCAGGTATCCCGTACCGTTCACTTTATACAAGACAGCTCCTCCCTACAGAAAGACAACCATGACCAACACAACAAGAGTCATAGGGAAAAACCAAACAGAGGAGAAATTCTAATTCTTACTGATTCAAAATGCCACCCAGCAATCAGTACTCCAAGTGAGAAATTGGCATTGCTGTGAGGTACATGCTTCAGAAGCTCAGCCAGCCACTGGGATACTTCCAAAGCAGAGACTTTTCTCCCCGTCTTGCATTCAAGTTGGTCTCACTAAAACACATACAATGTCCAGCCATGAATAACAACAGTCAAAAAACTTCATAGGAAAACCGTTTCTAACAAATTTTTGCAGGGAAACTTCTTTAGGAACACCAGCAGGTACCTTCCTGGGCAGATAAATCTTGCACGAATGTTTGCAATCACCAGAAAAAGAAACAACCAGTTGTGGGTGGAGTCGAACAAAGTTTTTTGGAAGTGAATCAGTTCCTAATTTCTTTGAATGATCAAGGGCTACCATAACATTTTCATGGTCATAAATGAACCCCAGCGTTGTGGTTCCCTTTTCATACACAGAGTGAAGAGCCTACCATCAACACCACCACCAATAAAAATAAATCAAACCCAAACAGAAAATTACACCCAAAATGAAAATATTTCCAAAGATTAAGCATACGAGTACGATAATAGTAATTATATACAAGCAAAACAAACAAAAGCAATCAAACAAAAATTTAATATAAAGGGAGGAAACTGAAACAGGAAAACGATATCTAGTTCGGATAAGAGGAGAATTCCAGAGTGGCAGAGATTTTCACCTTTTTGCCCATAGTAAAGCTGTTAAGGTCAATCGCGAGAGATTGTATCAATCGTTCGTTCTCACGTTCAATCCGAGCCAAAAAAAAAAATCAGGCTGAAAGCGAGACAGTGTTGACTTAATTGATGTATGAGGAATCTAGACCTAATTTTTCCAAATAGTATCCAATAGATGATGCATTAACTAGTTAAACTACATAAATCTGCCCAAAAACCAAAAAGCAAACAGCAAAAGAAACCCACCCGAATTCGATGAAGATTACCAGAGATAATTTACCTTCTTCGCCGACTTCCAATAAGTTTTCTTGCGTAGTAAGTCTCAAAGGGTCCGGATTGTCCGGTTCGGTTGGACGATCCAAACCGGCTAGCAACTATTTTTCACCTCAACTCGATCTCTACCCATTTTTTTTTTTTTTTGAGAAAATAGGTATTCTTTAACAATTACTGGAAATGGTCGCCAATTGAGAAACAAAGCTTGGAAGATCATTCCAAACTTCAACCCTTTTACTCTCACTACACCTGTTTATTAATCAGTCGACCCGTCTAACCCGTATACTTTTTTATAAAAAAAAACTTAAAAATAATAATAACAAATTCAATAAATGTGTAATTAATCATTTATGTTTAGATGAAAAATTAGCGCCTATTTGAAATTTCTAAGGGGAAAAATTTAAAAATAATAATAACAGATTCCGGCCCTAAGCTCAGCTCGCATTGAAGAAATTGACAACAATATAAAGAAAATTCAGCAACGAAATCGAACCGGAAAAAGGAGAGCTAGTTCAAAAAAAAAAAAAAAAGGAATCCAAAGCAAAGGAGATTTATACCTTTTTGCCGGTCGTAGATAACGGCTCAGTCCACGGAAGATCGAAACAACCAGTCTTACGCTCAATCTGCGCAAAACAAGCAAAATCAGACGAAAACAAAACAAGGTTTGCTTGATTGATGCATGTGGATTCTTGCCCTAATTGTTCCGAATCGTATCCATTAAATAAGAAAATATGTAGAAGCAAGAATTCGACGGAAATAAACAAACGGCAAGAGAAACCTTAAATCGACAATGAAAAAGGGAATCTTAGAAGCGAACAGAGATGATTTTTTTATATTCTTCGCTGACCTTGGAGAAGTTATCTTGCGCGTATTCTCCTCAGGCTCCGGGGAGTGCTTATATGCCATGCTTTAGGGGTCAATTTTAATTTTAAAAAATTAAGGTTTGAATTATAATATTTTGAAATAGTATCCCAGAGATCTTCCTTCCATCATTATGGACATTTTCAATATTCTTGATTATGAGTGTATGGACAGTAGGGGAATTCCTGAATATATATAGTTGCTAATCCAGGGAGATTATGTTTGTTGAAATCGGTTCGGGTCGCCATGGATTTGAGTTTTTTTGAGGTATGGATATTGGAAACAACCTCCAAGATGATAGTTTCTACACAAAATCTCATTACATGAGCTTTCCAACGTCAAAGACTGTGAATTAGAAATTCCAGACAGAAAATTGGATACACTTCTAAGCTTTGTAGCACTGAGGTTCCTCATGAAGCGAAAAAAAAAAGCCCTACAAATGCATCTTGCAAAGAATTCAAATTCTCCAATACAATGGTTTAAGTGATAGTACTATAGGACCAGAATATCACTCTAAGAGCTGGAGCATTCATTCGGAACCAGCTACTGCTGCTATAAAAATCGAAAACAATCTACAACACGCAACTGAAGTTTCAGACTACAAATCTCTAAATCTTCTAGGTGAAAACAGTTCTCTAGTGTCAAATCTTCAAGAGAAACGGCAATTAACATTAAGATGCTTCAATCCAATACATTTCTCTAAACACAATTTCTTAAGCCTAGGGAAGGAATTCGATGAGGGAAACAGATTAGAAAGGGAGGGTTGATCATGCAACATCACTTGAGAAAGTGATAAGCGAAACTACAGATTGAAATCCACCCTTGAGAACCATCAATGGAGGTAATCCAAATACGGGATACCTAGATTTCAACTTAAAAACCCTTAAGGACTCACTAAAGATAACACACAACGCGGGAAGTTGAAGTAATCAATTGTTGTAACCTCAATATCAAGCTCTTGAACATTAAACTTTGTAGCCCACCTGATCAAGTGGTTCAACATTGAAAAGCTCACACTAGCGCAAACTCGAAGAAACCTAATATCAGAATAACATTGTCTTTTACGACAAACACGACGACAAGTCAAAAATCGATCAATGGTTTCAGCCTCTCCTAAAGACTGAAATCTTTTAGTCTTGCCATTATTTGTTACGTTTGTGGAAACATTATCAGTGGGATGGGATGATGATTGTTCATTTTTATGCTTAGACTCTGGTCTCAGTTTTTTTTTTTTTTTTTACCAAAAGAAATTTGCCCATCATCAAAACACACCTACAACAATTGGCTTTGGTTGTATCTTTCAATTGTTTTCAAATTCTTCAAAAGCCAATCTTATTCTCCAAGTCCTGGATGAATGCCTCAATCTCACGTCCCGAAGATCCAAATTCAGAAATAGCTGCTTGACTAATCTCCCTGATTTCCTGCGCCTTTCTCCTCATTTCTCGCACTTCTTCACATTCTGAATCCATAAATCTCTTCAAAACTCGAGACATTTCTCCCCTCTCAAGCAACCTTCTATCATCATCATTTTCCTTCAATCTGCAGCCCATTTTCCAATGTTCCACAATGTGTTTTGTATTCACGCATTGATCCATCCCTAATGGGCTAGCAATCACCGGTACACCGGAAAATGCAGCTTCTTTAGCAGAATTCCATCCGCAATGTGACCAAAATCCACCAATACTAGGATGGGACAACACTCAACTGATCACACCATCTTACAATTATTCCCTTGTTACAAGAATCACAGCCACCAATTAGTCCAAGAAATCTCTCTCTGTTTTCTCTGGCTACCCAAAAGAATCTAATCCCACTGTTTATTTATTTATTTTTTTTTTATGTTTTTCTTTGAACGCCGGAAACAAGAAATAATAAAATTTTTACCCAGGAGTCATGAAGTATTATTACGCAAAATTCTAACATTATTCTTGGTTGCTAAATAATACTTCCCCCTTGCCAAAATTTAATAATCACCTTCTGTCCAATCATTTCTACAGCTTGGAGATTTCCTGGATGAATGCCTCAATTTCACATTCATAACTCGCCCTTCGACAAACTTCACCGATCTCCTGTGCTCTTCTCCTCATTTCTTGCATTTCTTCACTTTCTTCATCCATAAAACTCTTTAAAATCCTTGATATTTCTCCCATTTTCACCAACCTCCCACCATTATCTTCATTCATTCTCAAACCAATCTTCCAGTCTTCCACAACCTGCTTGCTATTTGTGAATTGATCCAATGCAATCGGGCAAGTAAGAACCGGTACACCAGAAAATGCAGCTTCTTTAGCGGAATTCCATCCGCAATGCGACCAAAATCCACCAATACTAGGATGTGACAACACTTTCAACTGATCACACCAAGTCACAACCAAACCCTTACAGGAATCACCATCACCAAGTCCATCAACAAATTTCTCTCTGTTTTCCCTTGCTACCCAAAAGAACCTAATCCCACTGTCTCGAATCCCCGCAACATATTCGTCCAACTGTTCATCAGAGGAAGCAAAAAAACTCCCCTGAGAAATATACAACACAGAAGCTTTAGGTTGAGCATCCAACCAAGAATTATGATCATCATCATTGTTGTTGTTCTCATTGAACGAAGGAATTGATAGTCCTATGGTGTAGACAGGACAGGGGAGCTTCTTCTTCAAAATGTCAATGACTTGAGATTCCAATTCGTAGACTGAAGCCATCAGTAGATAGTCCGCTTTGCAAGCCACAGGAACAAATTGTGGGGCAGATTTGTTTTTTATCAGTACCTTGGGAAAATCTGCAATGCGTATAGAAGGAACTCCAGGAATGCAGTTTACCCGATGCTCTCTTTGCTCTGCATAATCATTTCATGAGTAAAATCAAAACATGCATTTGTGATCCATACATCAACATCGAATTTTAATATTGTATAACAGAGCGAATTGCCTGTCCACGGGCTCAATGCTCAAATTAATCATTTCACGACAAGAATATTTCCTCAGTTTTAACGACTTGGGGCGATTTGTTAGCAAAAACCAAGAAGACTGCTTAATTTCCAAATAAAACTTGACCAAACAAGAACATGGTCAACGTTGTAAAAGTACAATTATGGCAGAAAGACTACATCTTTTTAGTTTGATACTCTTTAAAAATGCAAAGCATGAAACTAACTAAAACAAAAACAAGATGAAATAGGAGACTAACCCAGGAGATTGGCCGGCAACTGGCCGTTCTGTATAAGAGATTCAAAATGGTAATGGAGAGTGAAAATTGTTGCTGACAACGGCCAAAACGAAGCCGCCGGTATAGCCCTCCGGCGAGCCACTCCCAAAACCCAAGTCAAAAGTGAGTCGTATATGATGACTTTAGGCTTTGGCAAGAGATCCAGAAGATGGTCAACCGGAGCTTCCATCTTGGTCTTGACAGCATCAAGGAAGGCCTTATGGTCTTTGGCTCGGTGCTTCTCGGAAGGAACAACATCGGGGATCGAAGCAAATCGGATGTTGTGACCGGATTCCGGTTCGGAGCTCAAGAATCCCAGCCACTCTTCAGTAACTATGAAGGTTATGAGAAAATCGGATCTTTGTTTGGATATGAGCTTGCAGAAGTTCATCAATTGATTGATGTGGCCTCTTCCTGGGTATGGTATTGCTACCAAATGCCCAGAAAAGTGATTGGGGAATTTATCAATGATTGAATCCATTCAAGTTTCAGCTATAGTTTTTTTTTCTCTTCTTCTTCTTCTGTTTTTTGTTCTTTTGAGGATTATGGTTGACTAAGGTTTAGTGAGTTAATAATATAGAGGAGTAGCAATTATTCCTTAAAATGGTTTGACCTACTCCACAATTGCCTACAAAGTACAAACCATGAAATTTCTTGTTACACTCCACTTATAACGAGTATAATAATTTTGGGTATAAATTTATAATTTGTGTTAAAATCAAACGAAAATATTTCATAATTAAAGATTTTCTTTGGAGGCATCAATTGGAACATGACATTACGCAACCCACAATTAGAATTTATTTATTTTTTTAAAAAAAAAACCCCTTAATGTCTAAAATTCTAACATTACGTTACACAATAGATACGAATATTTGAAAGAACAATCAGCTAGCTCTGTAACTTTACTTGGATACGTTCTCAATGAAAGCCTCAATTTCGCGGTCTGAAGATCCACACTCGGAATCAGCTCTTCCACAAATGTCTCCAATTTCATGCGCTCTTCTCCTCATTTCTTCCACTTCCTCACTTTCTGAATCCATAAACCTCTTCAAAATCCTCGAGATTTCTCCCCTGCCCACCAATCTTCCATCATTACTTTCCTTCAATCTCCAACCAATTCCCCAATCTTCCACAATCTGCTTGCTGTTTGTGTTCTGATCCCACGCTATCGGGCTAGCAAGCACCGGCAACCCGGAAAACGCAGCTTCTTTAGCAGAATTCCATCCACAATGTGACCAAAATCCACAAATACTGGGATGGGACAACACTCTCAATTGATCACACCAATCTACAACTAACCCATTATAAGGAGGATCACCACCGCCGCCATTAAGTTGTTCAACAAATCTCTCTCTGTTTTCTCTGGCTACCCAAAAGAACCTTATCCCGCTGTCTCCAACCCCGGCGATATATTCATTCAATTGTTCCTCCGAAGCGGAAAGAAAACTTCCTTGAGAAATGTACAACACAGAAGCTTCAGGTTGAGCATCTAACCAAGAAAATTGATGATTATTATTGGAGTCCTTGCTGTGTCCATTGATAATGTCCAGAGGAGGAATGGATAGGCCTATTGGGTAGACAGGACAGGGGAGCTCCTTTTTCAAATTTTTGATGGCTTGAGATTCCATTTCGTAGACTGAAGTTAGGAGAAGATAATCTGCCTTGGCTGCAAAAGAAACGAATTCATGGGACTCTTCGATCACTCTCTTAAGTTTGCCTTCCAGCAGTTCCCTGGGAAAATCTGCAACACGAATTGAGGGAATTCCAGGTATGCAGTTTATCCGATGCTCTCCATTTTCTGTAGTATAACCCACAAAAGGCCAAAACAAATTTAGGAGAAATCAGCAAGGATGACAGAACGTGGAAACATAATCCCAAAACAATCATACTTTTTTTTTTTTTTTTTGATGATTTCACTTTAATCAAATGTATCGATTGAGAAATATACGAAATTCTAAGATGGAAGGGAGACTAACCTAATGGATTAGCCGGCAATTGACCATTCTGGACTAGAGATTGAAAATGATACAGAACCGTGAAAAAAGTTGCAGACATAGGCCAGAATGAAGCAGCAGGGATGAACCTCCGATTAGCCACACCCAAAACCCACTTCAGAAATGAATCATAAATGATGGCTCTGGGCTTTGGCGGATCGAGCTGATTGAGCAAATACTCAAACGGACCTTCCATTTTGGTCATGATAGCATCAAAGAAGGCCTGAAATTCTTTGGCTCTGACTTTTTCAGAAGGAATAACATTCGGGATGGTGGCGAAACGGATACTCTGACCCGGGTCGGGTTCGGAGGCCAAGAATCCAAGCCACTCTTCAGTAACCACGAAATGTATCAAGAAATCCGATCTCTTTTTGGTTATAAGCTTGCAGAAGTTCATCAACTGGTTGATGTGACCTCTTCCCGGGTATGGTATTGCCACCAATTGACAACTGAAGAAATCCGTACTGTCTTTGATGGAAGATGAACCCATTGCCCTCTCTGCAAAATTTCTTCTAGGAAAAAGTTACTGGAGGATAATCATAGTGAAGTGAGCCAAATATAATATATTCTGAGGTGCCGATTGATGATGAACTTCCACATTCTCCGAGGTGTCAAACCCCAAAATATGTCCCAAATAAAAGTAGTTGACTGAAATATAGCTGTTTGAGGGAGTGGTCAGAAAAAATGTATGCCGGAAATAGAATTTTCGTTTTTCATTGTAATGTTCATAAAACGGATTTTCAAATTCCGTTTTTGTAGAATTAGTTGTAATTAGTACTTTATAATACGTCGATTATAAAAACAGAAAACTATATTCCGTTTTTCACTTAACAATTTATATAGAATTTGCCCGAGCAACCAAAAAACGGAAAATAATTTTTTTCTGAAACCTAAAACGGAAATCGAAAATCCGTGTGAAGGTTGTATTTTGAATGAAAAAACGGAATTTCTATATCCGTTGCTGAACCTGTAAACAGAAACAAAACGGAATCTCTATATCCGTTTTAAACCTGTAAAGAGAAAAAAACGGAATTGCTATATCCGTTTTTAAACTTGTAAACAAAGAAAAACGGATTTTCGACATCCGTTTTTAAACCAGTAAACAGAAAAAAAACAGAACAAGTCTGCAATTGCAAACCTGTTGAAACCTGTTAAAAAACAGTTAGCAAACAGCACCAAAATAACACCAACAGCAGCCTCAACTCAAATAACCCTTGAATTCACACATTAATTCAACAAAATATTTCAATTGTAACATGTTTAAATAAAAGACTACATCACAAAATATTGATCAAAAGTAGATTACCAACAAAATGATGCCATTACAATTCCTCCTCGGGTTGGGCAGTGGATGACGTGTAGCGATTGACTTTCTTTAGTTTTCTACGCGGCCTTGCTAACGCCAAAGGTAGACTAGATTCCACATCCATATTTGTAGATTCACCTTCTTGGTTGGCTTCGTCCTGATATGGGGGGTTGGAGTTTGAAACAAGTCGGCATTGAGTTCAAAATCAAATTCTGGTTCTTCTTCTTCAACAATTTTCTGCCTTCCTCCTCCAATCCCACGGTGAGGAATGTTTCGTTTGCGAACTTTGCCGACCGGTTGAGAAGGTTGTGGTTGAAGATCAACAAGTGATTGTGTGGGTATCAAAATTGGCATCTCATGTGCTCCAAGGGATAAAGCACTTATAGAATGAGAAGTGAGTTCAAGAAGGAGATTCGTACAAACTGAATTTTGGCAGACATCTTCTGATTTCTTGTAGTCTTCTACCATTTTGCAGATGTCGCTCAAAGCATCAGCCTAAAATCAATTTAACCATTAAAAATGTAATTAAAAAAAATAGCAAACCTGAAAATTCTTTTTTTAAAAAAAAGAAAGAAACCAGCTTTAAAAAATAAAAGAGAAGATTAGAGATAAAAACTAAAAGAAAGAAGAACAGAAACCCAGATGTCCAGAAAACAGAAAGGAAGAACATTTCAAGATGTCCAGAAAGAAGAACCCAAAACTAAAAGAAACCCAGATGTCCAGAACTTAATCACCAAGAAAGGAAAAACGGGAGAAATAAATGCAAATTATTGTAAGGAAAAAAAAAACAAAGGACTTGTCAATTTAAAAAAAAAAAAAAACAAGTTTACAATTTAAAATAAAATTTAAAAATGGAACTTGAAAGCAGAAAACAACAAGATCCACAAGCACCAACAACACCATTTGTACAGAATATACCACCATGTAGCACTAACAACAAATCATACACAATGAAGATGCGAATGCAGTTATTCTCAAGAAAAAAAGAAACCAGCCTTAAAAAAAAAAGAGTAGAGATAAAAAGGAAAATACTTACATAGAATTTTGCACGATCCGAATGTTCACGATACCCTTCCTCCTGAAAGTTGTACTTATTGGGATCCTTGATAAATTTGATGGTATTAGTTTCATACCATGGGAGATAATCATCATCGGTTGAGGATTGAGCACTCGGAGACCCAGCCACAATGGAATCTGCCCTGTTGTTCCATTTTTTGATATATTCACGATGATGTAACTCCCAATTGTTTCCACCTCTTCCAGTCCTACCATACTTGTGCAACTTTTCCCATTCTTGGGAACCAACGATCATTGGTTGTGGTGGGATGAATTGTTTGAAGCCAAATTGTCGCATCACACGGTTAACTTGATGCAGTTCAATGACATCCCAGCAAATTAGCCAAGTGTTGGATTGCCAATGATCTCGACCCCGTGTACATCTTTCAGGTATCTCCACTCCTTCATAAGGTTGCCAAATAAACTGAAATAAAAAACAGAACATACAATCAAGGCTGTCAGAATAGAATACAAAAGGAATGTAGACATTTTGCCAAAAGAAACAGAATACAATAGAAAATGCTTTTTTTTTTCTTTTTTTCTTTTTTCTATTGTTCTTTGTTTTCTTTCTATTTTTTAAGATTACATAAAGAATGGAACAAAAAGGAAGCAATGTCCTAATTAATTGTAAGAGGCAACTTACAAAAAGAAAAAGGAAGGTATGGCCTAATTTGCTTTATTATAACAGATTGTTAAAAAAAAAAATAAAAGAGGCAGCTTTCTTTGTACATTGTAAAGTAGCATATTAACTAAATCATATTTCTACAAAAATAGTGCAAAAGCCATTTATTCATTAAGTTCAAATTCATTCAAAAAGAATTTAATCAAATATAAAATTAGAAACCCTTACATCTTCAACCTTCCTAAGGCTCGCGAGTTGATCTCGTTGTGCTGGGAGACAGTGAGAGGCCACCTGCGAAAAATCCAATGAACACCTCCATCTTGAACCCAAGGCCAAGGTGTGATCGTCGTCTTCCGGATTTTTCCTGATGGGGCGAATCCTTGGGATTCGTTCATAAGCCCAAATCTGTAAATGAACACATGTTAGGTTAAAATAAAAAAAATTGTTATACATAAAAGGAAAAAATAAAGTAAATCAAATTCTACCTGCAAAAGAATCAAGCATCCACCTATATCCCATTTTGTCCTTTTTGATGCTTTACAAGATTATTATACAACACTGCAAGACATGCACTCCCCCAACTTAGTTTTCTACAAGTCTTAAAATCCTTCAGTAAGGGCAAATAAATCAAAGGCACAGTATTTCCGGTTGTGTCAGGAAATAGTGAACCTCCAATTGCCCACAAAACAAGAACCCGAGCCCTTTTCTGGCAAGCAGCATCGGAGACATTTGATGGAAGTTTTCGCTTACACTCATCTGCCAGCGAAGTGATTATAAGTTGGTTGGACCCTTTTTTCAATTTGGGCGTGAATCCCAAAAGCTCCTGGTACATTGGAACCCAACTAGCTGGTGGTGAATCTTGGCCAGTTACAAGGTTTCCATCAATTCTCAGTCCCAAAAGAACTTCGACATCTTGGAGTGTAATTGTTGCTTCCCCAATTGGGAAGTGAAATGTATGTGTTTCAGGTCGCCATCTTTCAACCAATGCTGTCACCAGGGAGTTGTCTAATCGAATGAGACCCGTCTCAAGGAAGTATCCAAAACCCATTTTAGCCACGTAAGCTTTAACACAGTCATTGGTCATTGCGTATAGCTCCCAAAGTAGATTATCAAATCGTCGACACTTATGGTGTTCATAAATGAATTTTGGCTCACTGTTCCAAACGGCATCAGATCGATGATCACCCTGAAGATAAAGAAGTGTAGAGTCGATCGGACCCTTATTTGTGAATTTTGGAGCTTGCGACGAAGAAGAACTAGCCATATTACTGAAAAAACCAAAAAAGGCTATTAGTATGGTCCACTAATAAACTAAACAAACCAGGAAATTTCAAACAGGTTGTCTAACAGAAACTAAAATACAAAACCAAAACGAAAAGCAGCAGCAGCAGCAAACATATGATCATGTCAAGTTCATATAAAAAAAACCAAAAGCAGCTTCACCACAGTCACAGAGAGCATTAGGCCTTGACAATCAACACCCAATTCCTATTAAGACTGAAAATTCCGCTTCAGCAGAAAATCATTTTTATCTGTCAACTTTGGATACAATTTTGGAAACATCTACAACTCTGTTTTATGAACCGTAAAAACTGACATACACCTTAAAGAGCAAGGCAAAGACCCTTGAAAAAAAATTGATCAAAAAGGTTCTCTAGCCATGAGAACCAAGCCCTTCAAAAACCAGTCATCAGAACTCGGTCCTAAGATTCCAGAATTGTGAATCCAACACCAAAATACTTCCCTTCATTTATGTTAAGCCATACAAATTTCCAACTGAGAAAATGGACCCGAAAAAGCAGGTTGACATAAGCAGCAAACAAATTTGTTCAAAGAAAACACCCAACCCAACACACGGCCAGTTTCCGGATTTGGGACAAATACTCACCCAGTCAAACACTGAAGCAAAAAATTCTCATACTACTTACTGCAGAAACTAATATGCAAAATTAAGACAAATCAAACGAAGAATCAAAAGAATCATAACCAAAAAGAAATTCAAATTACTGATATATTTGAATATAATACACTTACCTTTTTAACACTGACGCCTAGACGGGACAAACGGGCAGGAGCCGGAGATGGTGAATTGGGACTTGGAAGACCGGACGGAAGACGGGAACGATTCCGAATTGGGACTTGGGGAAAATTAGGGCAAAATTAGGGGAAAATTGGGACTTGGGGAAAATTAGGGCAAAATTGGTGCCTTTGCAGAAACGTGGAGGAACAAACAAGAAGAAAGGGGGAAAAGATGGGAAAATGAGAGAATCTGTGGAATTAGGGGAAAATTAGGGCAAAAATAGGGTTAAACCGGAGATGGTGGCCGGCCGGTGAAGAAATGGGGAGGAAGAAGCAAGAAAATACGGGAAAAAGATGCAGTTTTGACTAAATTTGCGTTTTCATAAAACCGGATTACCAATATTCGTTTTAGTAAATTTACAACAAACGGATATCATAAATCCGTTTCAACTATACAACGGATTTCAATAATCCGTTTTATGAGACGATGACCTGGAATCCTTTAAACGGATTTCAATAATCCGTTTTAAATAGACCAGGACAAATTAAAAAATTACATTTTATTATAAATTCTTACAAATCAGAAATTCAAACAATGAAACGGATTTTATAAGACACAAAACGGATTTTTAAATTCCGTTTTTTATGTTTGCCTTAAAACGGATGTTCAAATTCCGTTTTTATTACTCTACATGTTATTCTAAACGAAACACATATTACAAACATCCAACTAAGATAAAAATATGCTTCTTCAAAATAAAAAACCAAATTGATCATCCAAATAAGTCTTTTACACAAACAGAATCAAATATCTACTACACAAACACAAACAGAACGGAGGGATTCAGTCCTCTTCAACATTTTCGAAACCATCTGCGTCCCAGTTGACTTCCAATCTAGTCCGATCAGCTAAGCGGTGCGAACGATGACAATGCCTTGTTAAATGATCTCGACTGCCGCATCTCCTACATCTTCTGCGTGCACCCCTGCCCGTATAATCTATGGACATCAAGAATCACCACTATTATTGACGCCCTACGGCATTATACAGAACTAAATTGACATAATTAGGAACAAGGTTCCACCCTGGAGACACCCACTCTTCTCTTCTTGGGACGGGAACAAACCTAGAATGACGAAACTGCTCACGCCATGTGCTCGTCTTATAATATTCATGTATTATGTTTTCTGGGTGATCACCAATCCACCGACATACAACCAATGCGTGCGAACAAGGAAGCCTGTAAGTCTGCCACTTCTTGCATGAACAACGCCAATCCCTGTATTCTACTTTGTGTTCATTACCACCTTTCCCTATACGATGCCAACCTGTAATGACCCCATACACTTGTTGCTGGAAATCATACAGCTCCACTTTGTAAGTTGCTGCTGTATTCTCATACTTACAGAATTTCTTCCAATATTTATTTCCGATAGGAGTATTGCACTTCAAGGCATCTGCATACTGATCACAGAAGAACTTAATTGTCTTCGTCAAAGTCGATTCCACCACAGCTCTAATTGGTAAAAATCGAACACCCTTCAGAACATTGTTGTAACTCTCAGATATATTTGTTGTCAACATGCCCCAACGTGCATAATCTTGATCGTAGGCAAGACTCCACCTCCCCCTCGGTATAGCCATCATATAAGCAAGACCTGCTTCATTGCACTCTCTCAGTTGTTGCTGAAATTTTAGAAACTTGTGATTTTGCCTCTTCTTGCCCATTTTCCAGCACACCAGATTTGTTCGAGCTATTTGTTTTTTGTGTTTCACCACCATGTTGCTCCGAACATGTCGAAGACAATACCTGTGGTATCCAGAATATGGTTCAAGCCACAAATCGGCATTATTCTTCAGTGCACTGATTATCCCCTTATGCCGATCTGATATAAGACACGTGATTCGGTCGTGTACAACATGAAGCCTCAAATTACAGAGAAAAAATGACCAGCTTTCCTCGCTCTCCTCATCTACAATTGCAAAAGCAATGGGCAGGATATGGTTGTTAGCAGTTTTCACCATTGCTACAAGAAGCTTACCCTTGTACTGACCGCGAAGGTGTGTGCCATCAATACTCACAACAGGTTGACACATATGAAAGGTCGCAATAGAAGGACCAAATGCCCAGAAAATATATTTGAAGACCCTATATTCATCATTTTCAGTCCCGGGCTGCCATTTCCACTCAACAACTATGTTGGGATTAGATTTCTGTAGTGCAGCCATATACCTATCATAAATACAATAGAGTCCAATAAACAGTCCAATAATCCAAGAATTATAACAGTGAATTATAACAGTGTGCATTTGAAAAACCATGGCAATTCGGAAGCTAATAAGTTTTAAATTTTTACCATGGCAATTCCGTGAAATTGTCGATCCAGCTACCATAACACGCTTCGATAGCTTTTCTTCTTGCATACCATGCCTTCTTGTACTTCACATCCACCTTATAAGCTTCCTTCACAGCATCCCTGATTGATTTCACCTTAAAACCAAGATCATTTTTAACACTACGCCTGATAAGTCTGGCTTTTAACTTCGACTTCAATTTGCGATGGTCATTTTGTCTGGTTATTCCAACGCAATTGTGACGATCAACCCAGGACACAATTTGCCACATACCATTCTTCTTCAAAGATGCACGCATCCTCCACGCGCAAGTAGATTGCCCAATTGGAGTTTGCATTCTTCTTGTGGCGCACTCTGCAAACCATGACTTACGTCCAGAAGAAGAACATAAAATTGCCTGTTGTGATATATGTTCCAGTCTTCGATAGCTGCCTCAACTTCATCCCTGTTCTTGAAATAGGTATTCAAATCAAGGTTTTCTCTATCACCTTTCCACATCTTAACTTCAAATTCATCTCGATCCAGTATGTTATTTTTATAATCACCAATATCTGAATAAACATGCTGACCAAAACCAGACGTAACTAAGTTCTGCACTGCTTTTGCTCCTGCGTTTGCTTCTTGTTCTTCATCTTCTAAGTCGGTTTCGTCAGACACATCAGTTTGGTAGTCAACTTCTTCTTCGCTTTCTACATAAGTCCCGTCTGATGCATCATCCTCATCTGATGAATCAAAGTCATCATTTTGACCCCCACCATGTCCCTCTGCAACGTATCCATCGCCGCTGCTCCTGCTAGGCCCTGCTTCTGCATGTTGAGAATTATTCATCCAATCTTGCTGGTCCTGTTGCGACACAAATGTAACATCCTGTTTTTGTCCTGACAGATCTAACAAATTTTGGGCATGCACCGTGTCTTCATTTTCAACATATAGCTCCAAATATGATGAACCTGAAAAATAATAAATAATTTCCACTGACGAGTCGTCCGTAATTGTAGCGCTTCGTCTTACACCGTTGTTTTCAAACAACAAGTTAATTCTCATATTTACATAATTTCTATCCCAACCCGCTTTATCACAAATTCTGACCAAAAACTCAGAATACGACAGTTTCCGCTCAATAACTAATGTCGCATCTACCCTGTTATCAAATGTTCTGATCGTGCCATCTTCCACAACATATTTATTTCTCCAGTACACATTAATAAAATATGGACCATTCCATGCCATTTTTCTGTCAAAAATAAAATATTTCTTAAAAAAGCAGTCTCTACATTTCCATAAACAGTACAATCATTTTCAAATAATACCGTATAAATTTTCATAAATCGTCCAACATTTAAAAAACAGTACAATCATTTCTAAATAAAACAGTCCGTATTTGGATAAACAGTCCAGCATTGTTTCATAAACAACCCAGCATTTAAAAAAAACCCAGATTTCCATAAGCAGTCCATCATTTAAAAAAACAATCCAATATTTTCCTAATAAAAACTTTAAATTTCCATAAACAATCCAATGTTTCAAAAAACAGTCCAAATTTCCTAATATAACTGTCCATATCGAATTTCCTAATAAATTCAATATTTTCATACTAAACATTCTAATTCGAATTTAATAAGACTAATAATTAATTAATTTAATACAATACGATTAAAGGAAACAAATAACATCAACGCTATACTAACCTTGACGATAACAATTTTCAGGCGTAAAAAACAGGTTCAAACTGCAGACGTCTTCATATTTTTTTCTTCCCTTTCAAAACTTTCCAGATCTGGTAACAGTGTCAATTCTTCTTCATATATAAACCAAAAAACGGATTTTAGAATTCCGTTTTTTGATTAAAGCCTGCAGCACCTCTGATTCGTACAGATTATCAGTGTCAGACCAATAATGCAGCTGACAACCTGATAACAGAAAAACGGAATCCCGTATTCCATTTTTTAATGACATGAAAAACGGAATTGCGTCTTTCGTTTTTGTATTGATAAGAAAACGGAATTCTAATTTCCGTTTAACATTTCCCCTAATATTTCCTATCTTTTTTTTTCCGAGCGAAATTGGATTTTTCAATTTTAATTATTTTAAAATTCAAAATAAGGAAACGGAAATTGAAAGTCCGTTTTTTAAATTATAGTTAGAAAAACGGAAAATTAGTTTCCGGCAAATGTTTTCATGACCACAAAAAAAAATTAAAATATAAATTTCTGCCGTTTTTTTTTTGGGTCTATTTAGGTAAATGGGCCTTCTCCGAGTGAATGACCTAATACTGCATTTAATAATCTGGACGATTGGAAATTTTTAAAAAGGTGTTTCTTTGACATAACTGCTTACGAAATAGTAGTACTTGTAAGATGCTAGTCTTTTCATGGCATTTTGGTTGATTGAATCATTGATGTCTACAGCTCCTGCTTGCTCTCCAATCTTGGCTTCATTTGGACTAGAGTTTTGAAAATTTGTTCAGACTAGTATGTTTGAAACAAAAATTGAAAAAATAATTTTTTGAAAATAATACATTTGAACGGGAATTTTTCAAAATCCTTTTACAAGTTAAAAATAGGAAAATAACATTTGGATTAGGTCTTTTTCAAAAGTACTTTTTGTTAAAAAAAAATAATTAACTTTTTTTTAAAAAAAATAAAATTATTCTTTCACAAATTTTTTATTTCATTTTTTCACTTTTCTTTTCTAATTTTTTTTTATAATTCACAATTATCTTGTTCTAAATTTTCTTTAACACACCTTACCTTTCCAACATAAATCAAAACTAGAGTATAGATTTAAAAACATTCTAACTAAATTAAATGCATAATATTTATACCATTCTAACTTATTAAATACATAATAAGTTATGATAAATAAATACTAATAGATAATTTTTTAATTAATTTCTAATTTTTATTATTACAATAATTGTATTCGTGCTAGCAGTAAATTTATTACATTTATGACATCATTAAAAAGAAAATAAATGTGATACAAAAGTATTATTTTACTAAAAAAAAAATTAAATTCTTATACACTCAAAGACAAATAATTTGTGAAAAATATTTTTCAAAGAAAAATATATTAAAAAGAAACAAAGAATGAAAAATTACAAAAAAAAATGAATCGGTGAATAATAAAAATATAAGAAAAGAAATAAAAATTTACCTTTTTTGTTAAAAAAAAATAATTCACCTTTTCATATACATAATAGTTAAACAACATATACATTGATTTTGATACATAAATTTGTATGAAATTTTTAATTTCAAAAATATTAACAATGAATCTTAATAGAAAGATCTAATCGCGTATACTAATTTGATATGTAGCGCATTGTCTAATTATTTATATATTAAACGATATAATCATTTGAAAAAATAAGAAAAATTAAAAATAAATAAAAATTAAAAAAAAAAGTGGGCCGAGAACAGAATGAGGAAGAGATGGGAAGGGTGGGGGAATGAGAGTCGCGCGTGTAATACACTATTTTTTTATTTATTTTTTCTTTTTTTGATCTTGTTAATAATATTCACGACCCGTTGTTTCATAACTCGCTTTCAACCCGAATTTAGACCCGCGAACGGAGACGAGAAGACTGTTTCAAAAAATTGAAAAATACCTCTTACCTATTTTCTAAAAAGTCTATTTCAAACCTTCTGTTTTTCAAATTAATGTTTAGAAAAGACTTTAATTATTTTGTCCAAACGCATTTTAAACTCTAAACAGACTTTTTAGCCTTAAAAGTCTTTTTAAAACTCTTGTCCAAATGGAGCCTTACACATTATTATGCCCAAAATTTAGTTGACAAAGTTGAGCAGCAGAGGTTGAAGCCACCCAAATTAGTACTTGAAGCCACTAATTTTGAAGAATTTTTCTTTTGCTCCTGCCACTCGGACCGAACCGGGCAAGTCATTCGGTCCGATTCACGTGAGAACGGACAAATTATTAATTTATATTTCAATGTTAGTTTATTCGCAGTATCGTTACATGTTGAATACCTCGTACTTTAAATATTATTAACAATATTTATACTTTAGTGCTTAAACTCTTGATTTTATATTTACTTGAAAATAAACAAGTAATTAATTTTAACTTGAAAATAAATTTAAGATTATTTGTTAAGTTAATTTATTTGAATTGATATTAAAATGTAAATTTTGTTTTAATCATTATTTTAAACATAATTTTTAGTTAAAATAATAATTATACATTTATAATGAAAAATAATAATTGTACAAAGATTGTGACAAATATGTGCAAATAGATTAACTATTTTTTGTACTACAAAGATTGGTGATCCTTAATGTAACTCAAATAATAAATTATTAATAAATTTAATGACCTAAAAACTAGATTAACTAATTACAAAAAAAAATCTAAAAATTAAAAAAATAGCAATGAATCCGATTGTTATTTTTTAATTTTTAGACTTTTTTAAATAACAAATATTACTATTTTTTAATTACAAAAAAAAACCAAAAATTTAAAAATTAAAAAAGAGAGCATGACCGGTCCGGTTCATCATATCGGACCGAACTGAGACCGGCCGAGCAATGAACCCGTCCCGGGTTAACCCGGAACGGGCATGGAACTCGACCACTTATTTGCCCGAACGGGTTCATTACCCGTCCCGGGGCGGGACGGGCAATGAACCTGTTCGGGTGAACAAGTGGCCGAGTTATTTGCCCGTCTTGGGTTAACGCGGGACGGGTGGACCGCTCGGTCGATCAATTTTTTTTTTTAATTTTTAGTTTTTTTTTTATTTTCTCTCTAGTCAAATTATTTGATTTGAAAAAATAATAGGGGTAAAATGGTCTAATTTTAAAATATGTGGCTTTAAATAGTAAAAGTGGTGGCCTTGAAAATAAACACCTTTTTTTTTCCAGTTCGTTTTTCAGAATTTTTAACTGATAGATTCTTATATCCTAATATACTGCGTGTTTTTTACATTTTCAACCAAAATAAAAAAATAAAAATAAAATAAACCTCACACTTGCAAAACGTTCCAAACGAGACTATAGGTGGTGTGTGTCCATTTAGGACACATTATGGTTTTCGAAATGATTTAGGTTCCATTTGGACAAGAGTTTTAAAAAACTTTTAAGGCTAAAAAATTTGTTTAGAGTTTAAAATGCGTTTGGACAAAATAATTAAAGTATTTTTTAAATATCAATTTGAAAAAAAAAGGTTTGAAATAGAATTTTTAAAAAATAGTTAAGGGTATTTTTCAATTTTTTGAAACAGTCTTTTATCTCCGTTCGCTGGTCCCAATCTGGGTCGAAAACGGGTTATAAAAAATCGGGTTATGAATATCATTAACAAGACCAGAAAAAAAAAGGTGCATTACACAGGCGCGGCTCCCCTTCCCTCACCCTCCTCATCTCTTCCTCACTCTGTTCTCGGCCCCACTTTTTTTTTGAATTTTTATTTATTTTTAATTTTTTCCTATTTTTTTAAATGATTATATCTTTTAATATATAAATAATTAGATAACGTGTTATATATCAAATTAATCTACACGATGAGATCTTTCTGTTAAGATCCATTGTTAATATTTTTGGAACTAAATATTTCATTCAAATTTATATATCAAAATCAATGTATATGTTGTTTAACTATTATGTTTATGAAAAGTTAAATTATTTTTTTTTTACCAAAAAAAAGTAAATTTTTATTTCTTTTCTTTTATTTTTATTCTTCACTAATTACATTTTGAACTTTTTTTTTGTAATTTTTCATTATTTGTTTCTTTTTAATATACTTTTTTGAAAAATAATTTTCACAAATTATTTGTCTTTGAGTGTATGAGAATTTGATTTTTGTTTTTTTAGCAAAATAATACTTTTGTATCACATTTATTTTCTTTTTAATGATGTCATAAACATAATAAATTTACTGCTAGTACGAATACAACTGTAGTAATGATAGAAATTATAAATTAATTAAAAAATTATCTATTAGTATTTCTTTATTATGACTTATATACTACCAAATACCCCCTCAACTTATAGTCAACCTACCAAAAACCCCCTTAAGATAATAATATCATTATCAATTTTGTATAAACGGCAAATACTATTCTCTAATCTATATTTTTGAAATTATACGATTTAAATATTTTTAAAATATATCATAAATTAAGGTTAAAAAAATACCATATTAATCATTTTTTAATAATGCACTTAAATAGGAATTTTTCAAAATTTAACTCTATTATTTTGAAATAAAATAATTTTGATCAATTAATTTAGATTATTAATTATGAATTAACTTTTATATAGTAACTTACATTATTAATCATCGATTAACTCTTTTTTTTTTTAAATTTATAACATAATTGAAAATTGATAAAAATAAATTCACATTTTTAATGGTCAAAATACAAAGAAAAACAAACCAAAAAAACAAGAAAGTAAAGAAAATGAAGTGTATGTAAACTACGGTTAATATAGTCATTTCAATATTTGACCCCACTCAAGAGGTATATTGTAATATTAGTAAAACTCTGGGGGTTTTTGGTAGATCAGACCAAAACTCGGGGGGTAAAATATAGTTCACCCTATGTAATAAGTTAGAATGGTATAAATATTATGCATTTAATTTAGTTAAAATGGTTTTAAATCTACACTCTAGTTTTGATTTATGTTGGAACTTGGAAAGGTAAAGTGTGTTAAAGAAAATTTAGAACAAGATAATTGTGAATAATAAAAAAATAATTTAGAAAAGAAAAGTGAAAAAATGAAAATAAAAATTTGTCTAAGAATAATTTTATTTTTTTAAAAAAAAGTTAATTAATTATTTTTTTAACAAATACTTATGAAAAAGACCTAATCCAAATGGTTTTTTTCATATTTTTAACTTGTAAAAGGGTTTTGAGAAATTCTTGTCCAAATGCATTATTTTCCAAAAATTACTTTTTCAACTTTTGCTTCAAAGAGATTTTTCTAAACAACTTTTCAAAACTCTTGTCCAAATGGAGCCTTACTTTTCTCTTAAAGAAATGATTTATAAGATAAGGAAATTGGAGGACCTTGTGAATTTTCATTAGCGCTGTCTCATTTTCTTCTTTCGTTTGTTGTGCTGTTTTTTTTAAACAGAAGCTGTTTTATTTCGGTTTTGAATATAAGAAGTTTGAGTACAATCTACAATGTAATCTCCCTTGTTCCTATGGAAATGACAAAAGTCACTCGTTAAAGGTCTGGACAAACTAACATTAACCTTAATCTATACACAAAAATCACTACTTAATAGATCATAAGAAGCAAGTTTCTTGCAAAGGTAGGATTTATCTTTATTATTTGGGCCCAAACCTTGTTCCGATTGGTATTTTTCATCTTCCTGATCTTTGCCAAAATTCATCCTCAAAGACAAATTAATCTTCTGACAAATCTGAAAATCTTGAGGAGTGTCTCCTCGGTTACTTCTAGCTTCCCAAAAGTACTGTTATTCACGGCATTGTACGGAGTTTGTTGTGCTACTGTAGCTGGGAGATAATCTTGTCCCATCAGCTCTGCAGCTGGGAGATATCCTTGATGCAAGCCTCAATTTGACGCTCCGAATATCCATTTTCAGAACTCGCCCTTCGACAAATCTCACTGATTTCCTGCGCTTTTCTTCTCATTTCTTTCACTTCTTCACATCCCGAGTCCATAAATGTCTTCAACATTCTTGAGATTTCACCCCTTTCCATCAGTCTTCCATCACTATTTTCCTTCAATCTCCAACCAATTTTCCAGTCTTCCACAATCTGCTTCCTGTTGGTATACTGATCAAACGCAATCGGGCAAGTAAGCACCGGCAAACCCGAAAACGCAGCTTCTTTAGTAGAATTCCATCCACAATGTGACCAAAATCCACCTATACTGGGATGAGACAACACTTTCAGTTGATCACACCAAGTCACAACCAACCCATTACAACAAGATTCACCACCAATCCCTTCAATAACTCGGTCTCTATTTTCTCTGGCTACCCAGAAGAATCTTATCCCACTATCACGAACTCCAGCAACAAATTCATCCAACTGTTCATCAGTGGACGAAAGAAAACTCCCTTGAGAGATATACAACACAGAAGCTTTGGGTTGAGCATCCAGCCAAGAAACATGATCATGATCGTTTTTAGAATCCTTGTTGAAGGAAGGAATGGATAAACCTATGGTGTAGATAGGACAGGGGAGCTCTTTCTTAAAATTGTTTATGACTTGAGTTTCCAGCTCGTAGACTGAATTAATCAGGAAATATTCCGCCTTGCCAGCTTCAGAAACCAATTCTCGTGACCCTTCAATGATTCTCTTAAATTTTCCCTCCAGAAACTCCTTGGGAAAATCGTCAACTCGAATTGAGGAAATTCCAGGAATGCAGTTTACCCGATGCTCTCCTTGTTCTGTAAAAACCCAAATTAGTGAGATTATCTCGAAATTCGACTGGACTTTCACAGATTGCGAAATAAACCGAATAAGATGAAATGGAAGACTAACTAACCCAATGGATTGGCAGGCAGTTGACCATTTTGGAGGAGAGTTTGGAAATGATACATGACTGTCAAATAAGTTGCCGACATTGGCCAAAATGAAGCCGCCGGAATGGACCTCCGGTGAGCGACGCCTAAAACCCACTTCAAAAACGTGTCGTATATGATGACTTTTGGCTTTGGCGGCTCGAGCTGATCTAGAAGTTCCTCAACCGGAGCTTCCATTTTCGTCATGACAGCTTCAGCAAAGCCCTGGACGTCCTTAGCTCTGCTTTTCTCGGAAGGAGTTACATTCGGGATAGTAGCAAATCGGATATTGTGACCCGGGTTGGGTTCGGAACTCAGTAAACCAAGCCATTCTTCAGTAACTACGAAGGTTATGAGGAAATCTGATCTTCTCTGAGTTATAAGCTTGCAGAAGTTCATCATTTGGTTGATGTGGCCTCTTCCTGGAGATGGTATGGCCACTAATTGGCAATGAATGAAACTTGAACATTCATTACTGGAAGTGGAAGTTGATGATGAACCCATTCGATATACCAAACCAAAGATTCTTCCCCGCTGAAAATTTCTTGTGAGAACAAGTCTAAAGAGTGAGCAAATCTATTACTATCAGGCAATGATAGTTTACCAATGATAGTTTGTAAACTCCAACCAACATTTTGCACTGTTCTACCAGTCCTAACAATTAAATAATGTGACCCATGGAAAATTCAAAAAGATGCTTTGACTCATTGACTGTGGGTCTTTGACATAATTGCTTACGAAATTGGAGTTTCCTCTGACCATTTTCGTAGGAGAATCGGCCTTCCGGTCCAACATTTGGTAATGGAATTTTGGAATTGAGAAGAAATATTTGTTTTTCTCCCTCTCTTTTTATTACTAGTGTTTAAACTTCATTAGTGTTTTTTTTCTCCCTCTCTTTTTATTAGTGTTTAAACTTGACAAGAGGTATTATGCATGTCATTGTTACTCTATAGGTTTGAAAGTGGCTAGCCAGTTTGTTTTTCATCAGTCAATACACGACTCTTGCTTACATGATGTGTTTATTTCTAATTTACTAAACTGAAATTTTAGACTAGTGAATAGCTTAATTTGAAACATGAATCTAGGTAATGGATAATTTTGTTTAAGATGGATATCAATTTTCTTTTTAATACGTAAATAGTACTCCTTCTGTTCTAAAATTATTATCTAATTTGGAATGTCATTTTTAGTACAAAGACCAGAAGTGAAAGTCGAAAGTGGACAATAATTTTGGGACGAAAGGAGTATATTTTAGTACATGTATAACCAAGTTACAGGGCATGGCAGCAGCTTGTTATCTTCTTCAAGAATATTGAGAATTCCAGTCCCACACTGGTGTTGGGAGAAACTGAATATTAATGTAAAAGTATATGGACTACTCCCCTCATACCCAATTAATTTGAGGTGAAACCCCATCAGTTTCTGTATGGTATCAGAGCCAGCCCACTGACATTCGGACTCCAAAAAGCCCAACAAAAAAATAGAGCTGACGTGAGGCATTGTTTGGATTGAAAAAAATTACATGCCAAACCCAACCCAAAAAATACATTGGGTCTGCGAGGGAGTATTGAGAATTCCAGTCCTACATTGGTACTGAGAGAAACTGAATATCAATATAAAAGTAAATGGTCTACTCCCCTCATGGCCAATTGGTTTTGAGGTGAAAACCCATGGATTTCAGTAAAGAACGCCTCAATTTGCAGTTGAGAAGATCCACCTTCTGCAATTGCTCTCCGACAAATCTCCTTCACCTCTTGGGCTCTTCTTCTCATCTCTTTACCTTCATCCCAGTCCAAATCCATGAACTTTCTCAAAACCCCTGAAATTTCTTCCCTCGAAACAAAACTTCCATCACTTTTCTTCAACCTCTGGCCCATCTTCCAATCTTCCACAATATGCTTGCTGTTGGGGTACTGATCCCACTTCAATGGAAAAGTAAGCATGGGAACCCCAGAAAACGCACCTTCTTTAGTCGAATTCCACCCGCAATGCGACCAGAATCCGCCGATTGAAGGGTGGCAGAGCACTTTGATTTGGTCACACCAAGGCACGATTAGCCCTCTGTTATCTTTTCCCATTTCCCATCGGGAAACATCTTCCCTAATGACCCAGAAAAATCTAACACCACTGTCAACTATTCCGGCAGCTATTTCATCAATCTGTAGGCTGGATACAGAAATGTAGGTTCCAAATGAAATGTACAAAACAGAGGATTTTGGTTGAGAATTTAGCCACCCGGAATAGTCAACAACATCGCTGGAAGAATTATCCTCTTTCAGGGTCCAATAAGGTATAGCCGGGCCGATAGTGTAGATTGGGATGGGGAATTTGGCTTTCAAAGCGTCAATTGCTGAAGATTCAAGCTCATAATATGAAGTAAACAGAAGACACTTTGCTTCAACCGGGATTGATTTAATGACATCTAACGTAACGGCGAGTATTTCCGGCCCTGCGCCATGGATTTGCGGTGGAAAGTCTGCCAGGCAAATCGGCGCTAATCCCGGAATGTAGTCCACCACCTTCTCCCCCCACTCTGCTCCTGCCGAAATAGAAGGAAAAAGGAAAAAAAAAAAAAAAGGCTAACAATTTTGCTTTGATTAAACTAAAATTTAGGAAACTGATTTCACTGACCTGTTGGAATGGCCTGAAAATGTCCGTTCTGGAGGAGGAGGTCAAAGTGATGAAAAATTGAGTACATGGTGGCTGAAACTGTCCAAAAGGGAGCCACCGGAATATTCCTCCGTCTTCCGATCTTCAAAGCCCATCTCAAGTACGCATCCGAGAGTATAATACTGGGATCAGGGATTTCTAATCGGTCCAAGAGAGAGTCAACTGCTGGTTCCATTTTCGTCAATATGGCTTCAACGAAAGCCTGGAAAGATTTCCCTCTGCTTCCCTCCAGAGGAAGAACATTCGGGATTGCGACGAATCGCATGGTTTCCGGTACGGGATCGGGGCTGAGGAGTTCTTGCCACTCTTCGGTGACCACGACGGTGATCTGAATGTTGTTGTTGGGTTGGGCAGTGGATATAAGCTGCTTGCAGAAGTTCATCAAGGGGTTGATGTGGCCTCTGCCTGGGTATGGTATTGCAATTATGTTACATTTTTTGGTTGATTTTATGAGATCCATATTTGCTTTTACTACTACTACTTCTTGATTTTCAGAAGAAACAGGGGATGAACAAGGACGAAGAAGAAGATCAAAGTAAGTGGTGAAAATGCCACTATGCCAGTGTCAATTATTGAAGGCTCTGCGTTGTTTATTTTAGTAGTTCTCCATTATTCTACTTTTCTTGTCGTGCATGATTGATGATATAATTATAAGATTTTTTTTTCTCCTTTTTAAATGCTTACGATACTGATTGCATCAATTAATAAATGTCTCCACTTCAATTGTTTTTCTAAGAAGTCCACTTCACTTGTAGTATTGATGAACTGAATCAATGTGAGAAAGAAATTTGGTCAACTGCCGGCTGTATTTTAAAAATTTCCTTCTCATATTCAAATTCGAATGAGGTACATGCACCTAACCAAAAGTGATTGAGTTACATCTTATACTCTTTTGCAAAGAAAATTTATCAACATTGAATCCACTACACGTGTAAGATACACATTTGGAAAAAGAATTATGAATACAATTCAGCAAGCTTTCTATTATAAATATTTGCAGTTTGTTACCATATTTGACTTGCTTATAGTTGAAGACTGAAAATTATGTTGATGTTTAAAATAACATTTCTATGCTTTTCTAATTAAGAAAAAACCCTATTAAAACAAAGTTGAAAAATATGTCTCTATTTTAGCGTGGACAGATAATATTAGTAGACACATTTATTGAACCACATAATATTATTTGAAAGAATCATACTCTTCCATTCCAGAATGATCATTTTTCCCCCCTTTTTTTGGCATATATTTGGGACAGAGGAAATCCAAACTAGGCTAAACAACGCAGCTAGAGTTAGACATTGTTGGGTGGGGGGTAATTCTGCACCCATATTTGCTTCTTTTCAGCCGTCCCTTTTAACAAAGCGGCCCTGTTTTACCAAAAAAACAAAAGCTTTTTTCAGTACATATCTCTTATGCATTTGCAACAATTAAGATTAAAAACATGCTGGGAAAAAATGAGGATGACCTTGAGTCTGGGTCTGTTATCAGCATTAAGTTTCCGAACTTGATATCTTATCTTCTTGGAGAACAGCCTTGCCTGTCTCTTTTCCTTGTATCTAAGCACACTTGCTTCCCTTCTTTTTCTATCCTCTTCTATTACAGTAAGTGGCGCCACCCCTTCAATCTGAATAGAAAGTTGTATAAAGTAATTGTTACAGAAATCTTCTGAAAATTCAAATGGCATAAATATGCATCACAAGGCACAAATATCACACGATTTAGTAATCGATTACTAAGGTAAATAGATGATAGGGTCTTTTGTGACATTATGTGTGGCACATCATGAGATACTGGTTAAATGGTTGATACATATTTAAGTAATTAATTATTAACACTCTAACCAAATGGTAAGTGGTTAAACAAGTATCAACATTTTAGTTAGTGTCACGGTATGTAATACAAAAGTGTCACATAAGATCTTTTAACGACCAGGAGTTTTCATTCTATAATACGCAAAGTATAACTACAGCTAAAACCTTTATTAAGATATAATACGGTAAGGAAATTGTAATGACTAATGACGAAGTCAGGATTATGTATGATGATTGGGAGATTTACCATGACAAATATGAAACAACATGATGAATAAAGTTCCTAAATTAGTGAGTCTTCCATTCCAAAAATAGAAACTTACCACAGAAGAAGAAGAAGTGGTGGGGTAGGAGATGGAATCATCAGCCCAAAGTGTTCGGTCGGACCAAGCATCCTGAACATGTTGATAATTTAAGCTCAGATTCAAACGCATCTTTTTCCCATCTTCTTCATCATCTTCTGCTTCTTCTTCTTCTTCATCTTCCCAGAATTTGCAACCGGGCTCTGTTTTTATTATGGCCCCTCCTCCTGCTGCTTCCTGAAAACACATTCCCAGAGATTCCTGACAGTAATTACCATTTCCATCTTCAGTATAAGGCAAATTCAAGAAATCCCAGTAACTCATCATTTGTTTCCCCTCTGGAATTCTGTCTTCATGATAACAACCCAAATCGACGCTCAACCCGTCGATAAACTCGTCCATAACAACATCATCATCATCAACAAAAACATCTGTTTTAATTTGGAAATCTGGAGGCAATTCCAATTCTTCCTTCTTCACAAAGGTGGATATATTTGTTATCACCATTTGTACACCCTGAGATTTCAGTCTTCAAGTTTCTGGTCACTGCCAATGTAGTAGTGGCCAGTAGGTAGTACTTAGAAGAGTGGGGGAATGAGATATTTTGGTTGGGAAGATATTTTGGGGTTTTTGAACTTTTTTGAACAAAAAAGCATAAAGTAGGATCGCTTTTTGGTCCTACGTGGCGATTTACCGGACTGCTATTGGTGGGTACATGGCCTATGAATATATGTGATAATCCAGCTTGGAATGTAGTGCGAAGCTGCAATGCAAATTTAAGAGGTCAGGTAGGTCTTAAGTGTCTCATAAGTGTCCTCTCATAACTTCCACACTTAAATTAATAAAGTGAACTCTATTTATTTGACAAAAATTTAATGTTTCTCTTTTTCCCCCATTTATATCGAAAATGATAATGACTTATGCGGAAAATTTTTTGCAAGAAATGAATGATAATCGTCCATACTTACACCTTATCTTTACGAGATTTATACATTTAAGACTTAAAGAATAATTAAGATTCAACCACATTATTTCTAATAAATTTCTTATTAGAACTTTCTCTATATGTATCACCACTCTGAAGAAAATATCTCTACATATTGGATGGAATAACTGATACCGCAAACTCGGACCCTCTAATAATCCGGGAAACGAATTATTCCTACCAAATAAAAATGAATTTCGGAATGAAATGGCAACGGTCAAAGCATCTAAATATGACAAGGGCCAACGGGGCTATTAAGAGAGTTAGCGGGCCCTTAACGCCACGTTTTTATGTTGAAAGGCTTTTTTTTTTCTTTTTTGTGGAAAATTATGTTGAAAGCTGAAACTTTAAGAAATGCACAGCCAGATTTGGCCCAAAATCTATTGTTCTGTAGCTCTTGCACTCTGCAAACAAGCCCACAAGAGTTGAACCATTAATGTTTTTTACCATTTTCGACCAAAAATCATAGCAATTTAATTTATTATTCTCTTTGCTGCAAAAAGTTATATCATATTTGGTTTTTCAATTTTTTTACAATTTATACTAAAAATAAAATTTCAAATCAACAATTATTTTAGACATATAATTAAGTGATGCTGTTTTTATAAGACACGAGGAGAAATCATGTAATTAAATATAAGTTTTTACAAGAATTCAATCCACCAGGACAGATTTAGTCTCAGCTTAGTTGGTATGTTCTCTCCTAACGTAATTGTTGTTAAAACTCAGCCTTTGCCTCTACACTATTGTTATTGTAGTGTTCATCTAATTTATAATGAAATACTCCCTCCATCCCATAATTATTGTCCAGTTTGAGTTTTCATTTCTAGTTCAAATTGTACTAAAAATGAAATCTCAAACTGGACAATAATTTTGGAACAGAGGGAATACTATATAAGGAGTAATTTTGGTCTAATGAAACAACCCATCATATGCTTGATGACAATAAAGAAGGACCTCCAAACCCAAGTCAACATTCAACCGGAAGAAAACTTCATTACAATTATAAACAAATTATCCTAGTGTCAGAGGTTCTGTAAAATTAGCAAGAAAATCCAGTACCAACTTGCTGTTTTGGTAATTCGCAAAATAATCTGATTGAACTCTTTTGTCTCCCTCATACAGCTGGTGAAGTGAAAGATTAATGCTGTTTAATTGTATTTTCTTTTAATCCCAAGAGTTTAAAGAAATGTAGAGAACAAAAATTTCCTTAAAATATGATATTTGTCTTTTTTATTTTTCACTACTCCCTTAATTCCAAAAAAAATAGTCCATATTTGTGTTTCAATAGAATATAAGAAGCACCGTTAAAGTCGTGTTCTCAACCATAGTCTGACATTTAAAAGATGATAATACAAATGAGTATAATCTGAATCCTCAAAAAATTAAGTGATTGAGTATAAAAAATAATTATTCGATAAATATGCTTCAATTCTATATCCCAATCTCTGCTCACTAGCTCCCGAATCACTTAATGACTATCTCCATGCACACAAATTTGACCATTTGATTAATGCCAAACACGTATTTGACAATATTATTAATGTCGTGCATATTGCATAATAGTGCTGCATATAATTGAAAATGTGTGAAAATTTTCTGTAGCCCATCAAAGAAAAGTCTATCAATACATCACATTATAGTTGTTGAACCTATATATAGCTTACTAGTACAATTATTTCTTAATTATAATTGGTGATTATAAAAACCAGTGGCGCCTTTTGGTGGTTTTAATTTTCTGAATAGCCCAGCTCATTTAACTTCCACATCATGGTTATGTGATGTGAATATATCGGGCCTAGGTTATTCATTATTATTTCATTAGGTTCGTCTAATTCCAGCTCTCTTTCTTTTCTTTTCATTTTTTTTTTGTAAACAAAAAATAAAAATTATTCTATATTAATTCGTACATTTGACAAACCAAGCCAAATACGTAATTATTCGACCACGAGTACAATTGAAAACTTGGATGTTCAAACTTCAAATACGTACTTCAACGATCACATTGAATCGAAAGACATCTTAGACGACGCCCTGATTGGTTTCAGTACTGAGATTTGAGAGAGTGAAATTAATTTTTCTTTCCGTTAATTAATATTTGGAAACTGTATTTTTTTAAAGTTATCATTGTAAAATCTAGAATGTCTCAACGTGCTTATTTTATGCGAAAATAAGAAACAAGGTAGAATCCAATTAATTAAGATATATAAATCAAGGTGTAGTTACTTTGCTGGTAATGGGAAAATAATAAATCACTATATACATGTACTGTAGTTGCCTCAATGATTAAAATAACATTAACCAAAGAGTGACTTTTGCGTTTAGTTTGTTCACGACTTTTACTATGGGGTTAGATATGATAATAAGAAAAGGTTCCTATTGATATACCCATTCCAAAATAGTTGTTTAATTTAAATTAGGTTTAGGTATCATTTTCTAATTTATTAAATTAATGGTACAAATATTTAAATGCGAATTTTAAGAAAAAAATTAATCTTTTTATTAAATCAATGTGAATACTTTTAGATTATGATTTTTTTTTATAAAAAAATTAAATTAGTTTGATTGAGTCTCAATAACTCTTATTTTAATATCAAATAGTGCAGTAAAAAATTATAGATTTCAATTTCAATTCGAATCATATGTTAATCAATTCAAATTTACATATACTGATGTTCATTAATTTAAATTTGACTCAAAAAATTCAAATAAAAACTTGAGTTTACAATTAAAAAAATATTTTATGATATAATAATAAATTTACACAATATAATACCACGTGAAAACAAATAATTGAAGAAAAAAAAGTTATGAAAACAGGAATTAGACCTTGGTGGGTTTAGAAGATTCCTAAATAATTAGGTATCAATCTATTCAGACCAATTTAAAACCCACTAACCAAACATCAAAAACTGAAAATTATTCCATTCCTCCATTCCAAAACCCTCCTAGCAAACACACCCTTAGAAGAATCATATCCGTGATAATTAATGTTACGGGAGAAACTGAACTTTAATTATTAAATTTTGATAAATTATCTCAAGATTTTTTGGATAAATAATTAAACCTAAAAAAAATTATTAACGATACCCTATAAAACTTAATTGCAATAAACAATATAATGATATTATACCATTACACGAGCACTTTTCCACATGCAATCATATCATGTATAGAACTAAGAAAAAGGCTCATAGTATTCTTTGGATTAATTAGTTCATACACCCACCAGTAACCTACTCCCCATTCCTATTTATAGGATACAAATTCAAATTACCTTTAATTTAAATCTATACTGTATAATTAAATCAAGTAATTACAAATTCATCTCACGATGTATGCTTGCAGTTTAGATGATGGAGGTAGACATATATGTCGTGAAATGAATTTTGCTGCAGACTCCCTAATATCGTTTGGACGAAGAGCTCTGAAAGTCTGCTGTGGTTGGATGATTCCAGTCCATCTTAAATCGTGGTTTGTACATAATGTAAGTAGTGTATAAAACAAATTAACAAACTATAATATATATGTTAGGAGTTTAGGCATTTGCCTCCTTTACTGTATAAAAAAAAAACAAAAACAAAAAAAAGATCTAGTATATATTTAGCCCATGCGGCGTTAATTCAATACATCTGAAAAGGAAAAACGAAACAGGCCGTAGCAGAAGATTATGTGCTTCAATGTTCAAAGTCAATAAGTTCCAGAATACAAGGCAAAAGCTTTTTACCTGATCAGTCGGTTGTGAATTTTAGATGGTTATACTGATTTCTGTTTTGCCCCATTTTTCAATTTGAGGGCTCGAGGTGTAATGCTTCCAAACTGAAAAAAAGGTGAACTTTTTTTTTTTTTTTTTCTCAATTTCAGAAAGGTGAACCTTTTTTTTTCTCAATTTCAGGTGTTTTCCAAGATATGTAAATTCTACTGCGACGACCTTTTGTTGTTGTTGTTGTTGTTGTTGTTGTTGTGTGTGTGTGTGTGTGTGTGTTTTTTTTTCCCTGTTACCTAGACACAAGAACACGGGAAAAAGTAGTACTCCATCGAATCAATCACTAAAAGGTGAAATTAATCCTTTTTTTTTCATTCTGTTTTTTATTTGTGTAGAAAGATGAAATCCTTTGAACTTTTAGGGGTTATTTGAATACTTCTACGATCTTGCTTAGAACTAATAAATAATTCCATCATGGTGCCACTTTTCCATTTTGTGATCTCCATGGAAGTAATTCTTTTGGAATATCAGATATTTGTCTCATTTGTTGTGTACTATGTCATTTATCATAACAAGTAAAAACTAAATCGTCTTTATAATGATGCATTGTTATCAATCCAAAATAGGACAATAAATCCCGCAATTTTTGTTCGTTTCAGGGAATTTTTTTCCTGCACTTTTTTCCCAACCCCATTCATGAATCCAACATATATGTACGTCATGCTGATCGAGTTGAAAAAATGGGAACTTTAGTTGTTTTCGTTGAACTTGATGTATAATTAATCTCGCGTTCAACATGAGATGACTGCTATTAATTGCACGCAATTAAGTGAGAGGGAACTGGCCATGTGACCTATCCTTTTCTTGTATGATAAACAACATTCGAAACTACGACATTAAGAATTAATTTGCAACCTAGTAAATGATCCATCCCGCAGTTCAATTTGTACAGTTTGAAACTAGGAATAATCTTGTTTTGCCCAGAATGTAAAACTGAAGGGATAATAACTCGGAAAATGCATAGGGAGAGAAAGGGTCAGGTGTTATTTGAGAAGAACATCCAACCACATTTGAGTCGCTTTTGAAGAATAAAGAAGCAAAATGTGAACCCTACTTCACTCTTACTCCATCGATCCCACACATGTGCTACAGTTGACCAACTACTTTCTCCTAGTAAATTTCCTTTTTTTTTTTTTTTCTTTCTTGGCAAAAATCTAGGGAACTACGACTACCTGCAAGAGAAATTAAACTAATCGAGCTGATACCAAAAAAAAAAAAAAACTGAAAAGTAACATCAAACTACTACTTCCATTAATACTAATGAACCAGTTAGATTAGATCATGAGATGATGAAAGAACAAAATATGGGTTTTTTTTTTTTTTTTGTTTATGTCCAAAGAGACTCTCTCTTAAGAGGGTCTTGCATTACATTGGTGGAGGAATTAGCTGCGAAACTAAGGTACTGTTGTAGGTTATTGAAGTTAGCAGCAGTGGATAAAAGGAGAGATTTATCATCTGGAATGTCAAGCAGTTGGTTATGATGATGATGATGATGATGATTTGTAGGTAAAGCAGTAGTACTGGTTGGTGGCTCCTGCTGCTGCATCTGAATGCACAAAATCTCTGCTTGAGCCACTGCCAACTGCATTTGTAACTGAGAAACCTGATTCTGCAAGTAAGAAATCGCACCGACACAGCCGTAAACCGGGTCTCTCATTCTTGCATTTGCTTCGTATACTAAACTGCTTACTGCATCTCCCCTCTGCTGAACAGGTAGCTCCTGAGCAAAACAAACAAAAAGAATTCCCATATGGTTAAGATTTAAAGAAGGTCAAATATTAATCTTTATACATTCTATACCGGGGTTAGGCTATGTACATCTAGACCCCCATAACCCAACCGAGTTGGGAATATACTGAGTATGTAGGATTAATCTTTATACGTTCTATAACAGTCATGGTTCTGGGCTTAGAAAATGGAACTGATGAAATGAGGAAATGCATGAGGGAGTATCAATCCAAAAATAAGGTGCATCTATTTCCAACTGTTGAACCTCTAAGACACCCCACAAATATGTGTATTTTCTTTCACCGTCCTAAACTAACAGTCATGTTTATTACTTTGAAGAACTTGAGAAAAGTTCCGAGATCAAGACTATTATTTCGCTAAGGAGGGGGTGTTATTTTGTCGTGTAAGCCAGCAAGGGAGATGAGAGTTTTGTAAGGACAAACCTGTAACATCTTGCTAACGTTGCTTGCACCAAAAACCTTATGAACCATGGCGAACTTCTGAGGATCATCAGGAGGGAAGTAGGGGGCGAAAATGCAGTCTTTGGCGCACCGGCGCCTCAACAACTTGCAGGAAGCACAGGGAGAAGTTCCTGATCCCATTTCTCGTTTTCACACTAACAAGAAGGGGCTATGATGTTGTTATGTGAAGGGCTCAAAGGCATATAAGGCATATAAGGAGTACTACAAACTAAAGCTAGCTAGGTGAAGAGGGTTTGTTGTATATATTGGAAAGTGAATGAGGGTGAGATGTCTATTTATAATGGTTTTCAGACAGTGTAAGACCTAAAACCAGAATGAATCAAACCAAAAAAAATATTTTGAAACGGTCTATTCTTTTCACCAAAAGATTACTTTGCAGCTTGCATTTATCTAAGTGAAGTAGAATGACAAAAGGGGGAACTAACTTTAATTTGGATGTCATGGGAAGTGGAAAAAAAAATAAAGAAATATTTAGGAAGAACGAATTTACTTTTCTAGCCTCGTCAATAGTTCATAACAAGAAGTACCGTCAAGGGCAATTTGGTCTGTCTCGAAAGGAAACCGTCTAGGTGAATCGAGGATATGAAGTTGACCACCGCCATGGTGCGTGATAGGTTGGCTATTGATGCAGTTTTTTGTTTAGTTTCCACGTTCCTGTTTGACTCCTACTTGTTGAAGTCGGGAGCAGTCTGCAGGCCAAAAATAAAATACATATTTTTAGATAAATTATTAAGCACTGTATAATTCAATACCATATTCTCTCGGTCCTATAATTTGTATCCAGTTTAGCTAAATGTGAAGATTTTATTTTTGGTCAAACTCAACCTTTTTTTGTCATAAGGTTCCAAATATACCCTGCACACATAAATGGTTTAATCGGCCAATTCAAAAACCCATGTCAGAGTTCAAGAACAATGCTTCCATTTGTTCTTCAATTAGGCGCCTATAATCGGAGCAATTCAGGAGAAGAATTTCAGATTTTAGAGAATGTTCTCACTCTAAGTTTCAATTTAGGCACCTATGATCTCTTGAGCACTCTCAAAACCACCCCTCCTACGCCTTTTGCCGAACAGGTAAACTTCACTTCTGATTTCTAAATAAAATTAACATAATTCCATTTCATGATTCCAATTGGTCCATCAACTGTGGTGTTTACAGGATCTAATTTGATGTAATTCTGGAGCAGGACTTCCTGAACATGTTTTTCAGGGGCATTTACGAGTCAATTCCACAAATTTACAACTTGGTTCTGACCATGCTCTGGCGCCACTATGAGAACATCGAGCTTGAGAAAGTCAAGGTAGTTCATTACTGTGCCGCCGGATCAAAGCCGTGGAGGTACACCGGCAAGGAAGAGAACATGGACCAGGAGACATCAAGATGTTGCTCAAGAAATGGAGGGACATTTACAATGATGAGTCCTTGGATTGCAAGAACATCTTAACTGCAACTGCTGCTCTGGCCACAAATCCGGTGGCTATTGGGTCTGTCGAAGAACCACCGCTGCTAGGAGTCGTCGAAGAACCATCATCTGCTGCTACTGGTGTTGTTTAGCTCTAAGATGTGATGTGCGAAGGGAACAATAGAGAAAAATGTTTCAGGAATATTTTTTTTCTTTATAGGGATAAAGGCAATATGTTAATTTAACTAAAAAAAAGTCTAAGTAGACAATAATTTTGGAACAAAATTTTTTTGGCAAACTGGACAAAAATTATGGGACGGAGGGAGTATTAATTATTGAAATTAGTAGTGCAAGCTAGTAATATACTATATGCAAAAAAAAAAATGTTGCAATGGGACAAACGTCATAAATGAAATGAGCACACCAAGGGCTAGGGTTTAGTAAAAATTTGACTATGATGGGAAGCTAACGAAGCAAAAAAACCCTAACCCCAAACGAGGGGGGAAATAAAAAGATAGGCTCGACGTGAATGTTTGTTGGCGGATATTCACATGAAAACTTGAAACTTTTGAAGGACATGCAAATTTCGCAATAACTCAATTTTTGTCTCATTTGATAATACATTAACGGCCATGCAGACTAATAACTAATCTTAGATCTTGAAACTAGTTACTCCCTCCATTCCAAAATAAGTGTCGTCCTACGCTTTGCACATAGTTTAAGAAACTCTTAAATATGGTAATAAAATTACTTGAATATCCTCAACCAATCCCATTATAAAATTGTCCACCAATAGCATCAACTCTTTTGAGGGTAATTTTGGGAACTTTTGACAAAAAGTGCATTGAAATGTGAGAACGACACTTATTTTGGAATTTCTCAATTTTACTAAAACGACACTTATTTTGGAATGGAGGAAGTATTTTTTTTGGTGGACTTGAACAACATTAAACAAACAAACGTTACAATGATGGAAAAAAACTAAGACATTAATGGGAAATATTAGGGTGGCTACATGATCATGATCGATCAGCGTAAGTTTCTAATGGCAAAAGAAAGAAATGAGAGAGAAGTCCTTCTTTGGACCTAAAATGAATGTCTTGTTTGAATACCATTTTGATATTGACACAATAAGGCAATTATTTTGAGACATAAGGAGTACATTGACAAGTTAATTATCACTAATTACAGGTTCAAATTTTCTTATAATTAAACTAGTGGTTGATGTTAAACTAAATGTTGGTGAAGGAAGCACAAGTTGTCCTTCATAAATTAAGTACATATATATAGGTATTGGAAAATTTGCAAAGGTCATGAAGTCAAAATTGAAGAAAATCGTGAGGCCATATCATTCTGAAGGAAATATTATGTTGGTTCCCAGAATCTCTCAATTCGACTCAGAGAGGGCGATAGAGTAATTTAGCCCTCTTGTCTTAGACACAAGTTCAACTAGATTCATAGATGTGAGTTGTTACCAACTCTTTTTTAGACAGATTTGTTTTAGTCAAAATGAAATGTTTTTTCCTTTGACAGTTCTTTAAAAGGTGGGCTTAATAATGATTGATAAATTAGTAAAATAATGTTTTATTGAGTTGATAACATTAATTTCGTTGAACTCGACACCAAGAATGTATCTTCCTGTGTGACTAGCCTACACGTACGTGCGAGTTTTTTTCGTACAATTTAATTATTATGTGATTAATTATATTAAATTAAACAAAAGAAATGCACATCCTTTTTTCCGAGTTGTAGAGAGTGGGATGCATGGCATATTGGCGGTGGTGAACTCTAAATCTTCATTTCTTCTTCATAATAATAATATACTACTTTCTTCGGTCCTTAATATAAGGCATTTGATTTATCTTAAGTTTCACCTAATAAATATTTTTAACTATCAAATTTTTTTAAAAAATTATTTCATAACAATCAAGATAATACAATGAATATAAAAATATATTTTAAAGATTTTTTTTGTAAATTTCAAATGTGTACTAGGTGAAACCTAAAACAAATAAAAATATCTTATATTAAGGACCGGAGGGAGTACTAATTGCAGTTGAAAAAATCAAAACGACAACCATAAAACCACAAGGTCTTCGACCCACCACTATGGAATTAATGAGATCCGAAACAAAATACTACTAATGTTTTTAGATGTTTTTTAAAATAAAATTGAGACAGAACAGACTGTAGAGGTCATAGGGTAATATTAGTTTTTAATGCAAGAGATCACATGCAAAGATTAAGTTAAATATTAGGGCATCTAATTCATAATTAATGTGGGTTTGGCAGGCAAAAGGATGGAAGAAGAAGAAGAAGAAAAGATTCCAACATCAATTTGCTGCAAGATGTTGGAAATTAATTAAAATGTCTCTATACTATAGTCCTAGTTAGTTAAATTTAGCTAGGTCGTTGTGGTGATTTATGCATCACGAGGCTTCTGATCACTGATGCTTTCACTTAAATTAAAGAGTTGAAGAACCCCAGCTAAGATTGGATTCCCCCCACTTTCATGCATTTAATGGTTTCCACATGATTCCAAGCTTCTAATCTTCTATTCCGAGGAAAAACAATTAAAAGAGGGCTCTATTCCCCTAGTTGTTTGTGGTGGCATTTTGCATATCTACCAAGATTTTTTAAAAAAACTTTACCTTTGTCTTGTAAGAAGTCACTCTTTTGCTTACTCTTAGACTCCTTTTTGTCTTGGACTAATGTCCATACAAACACGATTCAATGACATCAACGCTCCTCCGATTTAGCACTCCCTTCTAATTGAGTATTTTTTCCGTTCCAAAATAAATATCATTCTAGAGTTTGCACACAGTTTAAGAAAATATTAAATAGAGTAACTAAATTACTAGAATATCCTCAACCAACCCCATTAAAATAAATGCTTACCAATAATATTATTTCTTTTGAGGGTATGTTTGGAAATTTTTGATAAAAAATGCATTGGAATCTGAAAACAACACTTATTTTGAAATTTCTCCATTTTGCCAAAACGACACTTATTTTGAAATGGAGGGAGTACCTACCTAATAACCTTTTAAAAATTTCAATGAAGTCCCTACCCTTCTTTTTCGAAACCTATTTCATTAATTCTTTCGTACACTCCAAACAATTATTTGAATACCACTAGTGAACATTAATATGTACTAAAGGCATCAAATAAATAAATTAAAAAATTGAATATGTTACAACATTGAATTCAACAATGATTTTTAACGGAGAATGACAAATAGTTAATACGAATAAATTTATACCAGATTATAGTTGTGTAAAAAAAAAAAAGAAAGGACTTTATTGAACTTTTCTTTGAGATCAAGGGGCTAAACTATATATATATAGTGTGGGACCAAGTTGAAGGAACATTGGTGTGTCATTTACCCTAACATTATACTAAATGACAGACTCTGCATACATTGAATTTATGAAAATTCACAATTAATATGACCAAACTAGACGCGTAGTTTTCTGTTTCAGTTTCTTCATGGATTCAAACCCCTACGCTCTTAGGAAGAAGAGAAAAAGTAGACAGGATGAGAACCTTGTTATAAAAATTAGGTTTTAAAATTGTGTCCATGCGGGTTTTCCGAAATGATGTGCGAACTATTAGAAAAACAGACATCTTCACCGTCTTAGAGATAATAAAAAACATGCGACCTCCAATGCATACATTAATTGCCCCCTTTTTTGTGATATGGAAGATTCGATTATTGGGATATGGTGTCAATAAGTATGGCTCAATTTTTTTTTCAAATTACAGACATTTTAATGGTGGGGTATATATAATCAATGGTGAAGCAATCTTTCACAAAAAGACAATTGAACACATTTCCATGGTGAAGACTGGTTTCTTTAGCCTCATAACATAACTAGTTAGGTCCGTTTTTGGGATTAAAATGGAAGTAGTAGTGTTACTGCTAAGCAAAAAACGAACGGAAACAAATGTATTACTGGGAAAAATAAACTGCAGAATTTCATGGACTGGAAAGGGAAGCAGGTCTATTGCTGCAATTGTACCCTTTCCCTGATGTCGAATTAATGACAGATTCCCTTTGTTCGGATGGCTGACTGTAAAAGATTAAATACTTTTTTAAGACCTGTGTACCAGTAGTATGTTAAATTAGGCACCATCTTCTTGTGTTGTATAGGCTGGAATATGCTGGAAGCTTAATGATGATCAACTGTATTGGCTTGGCAACTTACATATGCTTTCTTCCCGTCCCAAAATAAGAGTAAGTTTTCTGAATTGCAACTCTATACGGTAATTATTTTGGGACGGAGAATATTTTTACTTTCAATTAATCCTATCTCTTCTATGCGGGTAGTTAAAAATGATATATAACGAAACAAGAAAGGAGGACTAAAATCAAGCCCAGGATGGTAATATTTAATTCCATCGACCCCTGAATTAATAAGACAAGTCTCTCTTTTAAAAGAGCAAGGACAACCCTTTAAAAAAAAAAAAAAAAAGAGCAAGACCGCATGGAAAAAAAGAATAAGAAGAAGAAGAAAGTATGGACATGATAAAAGATATTCCCTTTGTCCCAAAATTATTATCCAGTTTTAGATTTTATTTTTAGTACAATTTAAACTAAAAATGAAAACTCAAACTGGACAATAATTATGGGACGAAAGGAATATAAAATTAGACTGAAAATGGAACTCATCATATCTTTGTTAATTATATCGAAAGCTTTAAGAACCCTCTGGAATTTATTCTTTTCTTCTTCTTTTTTCACGAGGGTCAAACTTTCATTAGTCTTTCATTAATTCGTTTTCAATAAACTTGTTTGGTTATGGATGTTTTGGCTTTTCATCTTCTGGAAGTACCATTTACGTATCGTTTGCATTTCTTTCAATTTTGTTGTTGTTGGGAATCAAATGGTGGAAATAAGTTAAAGCAAGTGTTAATGTACGTAAAATCATAATTAGTCGGTGAATATCTAAGGGAGCAATGTTTTTCTTGATGATTTGGACAGGTTTTTTGAATTACTACTTACTACTACTCTTATTTTACATTTCTTCTAAGTTAGTTGGCCCCCATAGGAGAACGACCATAACTCGAAATTAAAGTCAAATTCAATAATGTCTGAAGCATTGAAAAGTTAATAGAATACCTAAAACTTTGATAAAGAACGCAAATTTATTAGTTCGAATATGCCAAAATGCATTCACAAGTGAGGTTTTTTTTTGGACTAAAATGTCCAAATGGTCCCTTACATTTGGGCCTACTTGAATTTACGTCCCTTACATTAACATTTCAATATCGTAGTCCCAAACATTATGTTTTCACACTTTTTTAGTCCTATTTCACTGTTTCCGGCCGTTGACATGCCAGAATCAGGGGTATTTTTGTCTTTTAATTTAATTTAAATTTTTATTAAAATTTAAATCATTAAAAATATTTTAAAATTCAAATTTCATTATTTAATTGTTAAAATATTATTTATTAATTAAAAAATATTATTGTATAAAATTTATCATTATTTTCAAAATTATTTTTTTTATTTATTATTTACTTTAAGTACACAGTAAATAGTAATTATGTTGCAGTTTTAATTTGAGCCCATTGTAACTTAAAAAATTAACCAAGTTACAATAAATAATTCAAAATTCAATTTATTTTTTTAAAAAAAAAGAAAAATAAAAAGCAAAACTAAGATTTTTTTTACTCTAACCGCTACAGTAAATATAAAATGGTAATTATGTTACACTTTTAACCTTGTACCCACTATAACTTAAAAAATATACTGAGTTACAGTAAATAATTCAAAAAAAAAATTTAAAAAAAAATAAAACCAAGATTTTTTTTACTTTGACCGCTACAATAAACCTTAAATGGTAATTATAATACACTCTTAACCTTGGACTCACTGCGACTTAAAAAATTTACTGAGTTACAGTAAATAATTCAAAATTTAATTTTTTTTTTTAAAAAAAAGGCAAAACCATGATTTTTTTTACTCTGACCGTTATAGTAAACTTTAAATGGTAATTATGTTGCATTTTTAATCTTGGACCCACTGTAACTTAAAAAATTTATCGAGTTACAGTAAATAATTCAAAATTTAATTTTTTTTTAAAAAAAAAAGAAAAAAGCAAAATAAAGTAATTGACCGCTACAGTAAACCCTTATGTTGCACTTTTAACCTTGGACCTAATGTAACTTAAAAATTTGCCGAGTTACAATAAATAATTCAAAATTCAACTGTAGCAGTCAAAGTAAAAAAAAAAAATCTTGGTTTTACTTTTTTTTTTTTAAAAAAAAAGAATTTTGAATTATACTGTAACTCGATAAATTTTTTAAGTTATAGTGGGTCTAAGGTTAAAAGTGCAACATAATTACCATTTAAGGTTTACTATAGCGGTCAGAGTAAAAAAAAATGGTTTGGCTTTTTCTTTTTTTAAAAAAAAGAAATTAAATTTTGAATTATTTACTGTAACTCGGTAAATTTTTTAAGTTACAGTGGGTCCAAGGTTAAAAGTGTAACATAATTACTATTTACTTTGACCTAAGATAAATGATAAGCGAAAAAATTAATTTTGAAAATAATATAAATTTTAAAATTTTATAATAATATTTTTAATTAATAAATAATATTTTAACAATTAAATAATGAAATCTGAATTTTGAAATATTTTTAATGATTTAAATTTTTATTATAATTTAAATTAAATTAAAAGACAAAAATACCCCTGATTTCGGCATGTCAACAGCCGGAAATAGTGAAATGGGACCAAAAAAGTGTGAAAACATAATGTTTGGGACTACGATATTGAAATGTTAATGTAAGGGACGTAAATTCACGTAGGCCCAAATGTAAGGGACCATTTGAACATTTTAGTCTTTTTTTTTTTTTTTTTTTTTTGAGAAAAAACACGAGTGAGGTTGATTAAGAGAAACAAGGCAATTTGCGTAATTTTTATTTTATTTTTTTTTATTGAAACTACATTATGTCAACTTGAATAATTTCAATTTCGGATTCTCAAAACATTTATCCGTGCTGTAATAAAAGTCATAATAATAAAACTCTTTTGATTTTAGAAAACAGAACCTATTTATTCATTCTCCCTTCAACCCCATTTGATCACTTGATCTATATCTACATGTTTATGATTTATACTTCCTAACCTCGTTTCAGAACCTTAATCTTAAACGCTTTTTTAAACAAAAACAAAGAAAAAAAAAAAACAGATTTCATATTGAAAGAATTCGATCATATGCACAAATTTTAGAGATTAATTATGGAGAGAAAGCTCGGAGATTCTTAATGAAGCACGTAGTCAGAGTTTTTTCATTTATCTTTCACATTCACATCTTTGAATCTTCCATTTCAAATTGAATTCAGAATCTTGGGTACATTCCTAGAGTCCTAGTAATCCGGCTGAGATTTTTTCTACATTGTTTGTGCTTAAGTTGATATATGATGTGAATATATCAAGTAAGCAGTCAGTAATGGTAAATGCACTCTGATGAACGAGTTAGAATATTAATTAGACAAGCAAAGAAGTTTAGTTACTCAAGAGAATGTTGCCACTTTGATGAGTCAATTTCATCTCTTTAGAAGGACTTCATCATAATAATAATATTATCCCAGAACTTTAGAAATTCTAGGCATTTTCTCCCCATTCTGAACTTATTTGCTGGGTTTCACTGTGCTCTTCACTGGGAGAACCGGCTTTGCTCTAGAGTTAGTGAACCTTAGCAAATTGATGTAGTTTATGGGTACATACTTAGATTTTGGATACCTATGTTTTAAGCACTAAACCTTATGGTTCTATCCTTCCTTCAGAAACAATGGACCAACTTGAACTCAAGAGTAATGAAATAAAAAACTATAATGCATTTCCTAGATTCATAAGTTTAAAGTTATAGCTAGCCAGAAGGGATTATAAGTTGATATTCATTTACAAAACTCCTCATTAGAAGAGCCTACGAAATTCGAAACACAAAGTATCATGATCTATGTCACTGGTCAAGAAACCATATCTTCAGAACACAATACATACAGTTAATTAAGTCTGTCTGATAGACATCTTTGGGAAAGGAAACCAATATCTCATAATTAAGAAGATGCAGCAAGATACAAATTCTATACAGGATATGGGGAGGAAAAAGGCAATTGTTGGCAAGCAATCTAGTACCTCAAAATTTCTAAACTTACAGCACTTCCTTACAGAGGAACTGTTTGTAAGCATTGGAGTTCCTGCAACTTCCGCAGATTGCGTGCTTTTATACCATTCCTGAATAGAGTGCTCCCTGAAGTACGTGTTTGGCTTTTGACAGAATTTTGTTCCTTCGGCTGCTCCACATTTTTCTTTTTCAAGTAATTTGAGGCCTGAACCTGAACTGTAATCTAACATCATAAGCAAAGGAGCCTACACTCTTTAACTATTTTCCTCAATTTCTACCTCTAAAGTTACAGATTTCAAAGTTCAGCAACAGCATAACGATGATGCATATATTGAAAGGTTTTGCTAACCAAACTAACATAGACATCTAAGAGATAACAATTTTCCATGTAACACATCATTGTCAGGCACATTGGTTAACAGTGTTATAGGAAATGTTGACTGCAAGCAGAATATGATGTCTGATGTCTGATGAGTCTAGACTCCATAACTAAGAATATGTTTATGTATTGCATAGAACTTTGTTCACATTATACTACCAACTAACGAATCCTAAAGAAAAATTTCGGATATCAGCACATCCTCATATCAATGTATCGTACTCCATCACGATGATGAGACAAGCTGCTAAGTTTGTTCATCTGTCATTTTATCTTATTTGTGGTACCTCTGTAATTAATTCATTAATCAACAGGTGACTCACTAAATTCAAATCATAATCTCATATAACCACATTGCAAATCCTTTGAGGTAACGGTATCTAAATTGGCAAAAAATGCAGCTGGTGTCATACCAGATTTTGAAGAAGCTAAGATCATAGAGTAGTCCTTCATCCTCTTGATTTTCTCAATAGTAGATTCATGGTGGAAATCCTCATATTCACTGTCCACCAAGTTGTTACCATGAATGCACAATAGCGCCTTGTCACATGCCTGATTCAAAAAAAAAAAAATTATGAATTAATGGCAGAAATTTACTCAAGAAAGCTTCTGGAAATCATAGACCTAAAAAGATAAATGAGGACTAATGTAAGAGAAAAGCAGAGTTCAAAACATGGTAATATCCAGCAATGTCATTAAGTAAATGCAAAAGTTTGCCAATCAACCTACTCTCAAATCAGAGAAAAATAACCATAACAACTCTAAAACTTACACACCAAATCGCATCAACACTACTCAAACTAAAACGAGCAAAACTGCGATCATGGTTCCTTGTTATCACGTGAAAAATGACTAGTATACCTTCGTTGCAACTGAATAGAAACCATTATCAAGGGACTGCTCAGCAAACGCCAGCCATTCGTCGACTGAAACTCCAAGACTCACATCATAAGAAGCATTTTCATCTCGCATTAAAAATGCTTCGTACCTCAGGGCTAACCAATTCTGTCCAATCTCAAGTTACAGAATGGCAGGGGAAACAGATCAAATTGCTACCGTGTAGGAACAGCATAACACCAAATCACAACATTAAATCAAATTTAAATTGCATATGTAAAAATTGTAGTTTACGGATAAATACGTTTAAATCACCTTAAACGCATCGCAGGAGAAAATTAAAGCAAAAAAATGTACCTCGACGTCACCGATGAGAGCAAAAGCACGAACGAAGAAATCAAAGATCAGCAGCTTATGATCAAAGGATTTCTCAGAAGTTTCTCGAATAATAGCAAGCGTTTCACGCCTCAAAAACTCTTTCAGAGCTGATCGGATTTCCGCCGCCGATTTCACGTCTTTGGAAGCCAGCGCCGCCTCCAGAATTGAGAAAGTCATGTCGCCGAATCTTCAACAAGAGGAAATTTGTTTGCGTTTCATTGCCACCGGAGAGAATTATGATACAATTGTAAAGAAATAAGTTGCGTAAACTTCGTAATCACCTTCGATTTTGAATTTGCGAACAGAAGAGGGAGATTTGCTGGGAGACTGAAATCGACATTTTTCTTCCCCTTTCTTTCTCCTCGCCGGCAGAGACTGAAGTTGCCGGTTGAGATTTTTGAATTGTGTGAGACCCAGGCCTGGGTTTTTATATGTTTGACGGGGTGAAATTAGATCCTGGGCCTCAGTAAATACGGGCTTCAAAATATCGGTCCATTTAGGGATTTTTTAGTTTAAGATGGAATTGATAATTTTTCATCATTATAATTCTCTTTTTTTCCTTTGTCTATAAAATTCAAACATATCATTCCCTATAATTTTTCTTATTAAATTTTTCATGTATATATCACCACTCCATTTACAATTACCACAAATTGTCACATTCCATCTTAATGTCTAATGTCTCACATTAAAACTATCAAATTTCAATATGAGATTTTGCAATTGTTTTATAATCAACACCACCATTTTATCATGCTCCTTTATGTTTATGGCAGTATAAGTATTGAAAGTTTCATCCAGTATTATAAAAGAACATAATTCGGAGTACTTTCTTTGTAGCTTTTTATTTCACATGTGATGACAGGAATAGACTTTTGTTCAGGGATGAAGCTCCCAAAGTCTTCTAGCAGAAGTTCAATTTTGCCTTAAAGATGAATTTGAATAAGATTAAGAAGATGAAGAACACAAGAAAGAACAAGCTATGGGCACGAGTGATGAATATCATCCTGACATTCTCTTCTTAAGATGACCTTGGTCAATAATATCTAGAATTAATTTTTGTATAGTCTATCATAATGTACATATTCTTTTTGTTGCTAATCATTTTGTATCTCTCCACTAGGAACTTTATTTCTTTTAAGGAGTTTGATCTTTGTAAAGTGTATTGCTATTAACTTTATTCAAACTGTGAAAACAACCTTTACTCAAAAAAAAAAACATAATTCAAAATCACATAATATGCATGCCTTAATTTATTTTGTTGATGTCTTTCAAGTTAAAGCACATGGAAACTTCTAACTCTACTCGTAACTCACGATTGATTCTAAAATCTTCTTCAGGATGATCGAATTTGATTTTCTTTTTCTTTTCGCATTTTATGGTACGTAAAAATTTCTATTTCCTTTAGCTATGAGTGTACAAAACTAATTTCATTCGTGTGTGTGGTGAAAAGATTAATAAATTTACAATTGATCATTGCCCCTCTCCCCCCTCTCTCTCTCTCCCAAACCCTAACTCCAAAAAAAAATTTCTTCCCCCATCTTTTCATTATGGGAGGATAGGAAATTAAACTTGTTTAATCGTTTTTCGTTTTGTTCTTTATCGTTTAATAAGTGAGTTTATTCTCACAAATTAGTTTCTTCAATAGATTATTTAGATTATCTTTTGAGAGGGTAGGGTTTTTTTGTTCGCAGTATTTCTTCAGTAGATTACTCTACTGAAAGGTAGATCTGTTGTGCAGTGTTCATAATGGCGTTGAATATGTTCGCGACGTTATATATGCCCCACGAAGAATCAGTCACCACATATCTGATATTTACATATGTGGTTTGGAGTTTTCAACATAATTTTAGAGATATATTCGAGATCATATTCATATTCTGGTACGTGATATGTCCATCAATTATATGGATAGATCTGTATAGGTAAACACAACAAAGTAATCCATTGTAAGTTGTGTTTGACTATTTTTGTATCAATCAATTGCAGTTGGATGATTTCCAGTAAATGAATGAAAGTACTATTTTATAAAATAAAAAATAAAAATTTACAATTGATCATTTAAAAAGAACCTTAGGAAAGAATGAAATGTGACCCTAAAATTTGAGAAGTAGTGAAATACTGAACTACAGAAAATGTAAAATTTGGCAATTTATCAAAAATTAATTAAAAATTTTAGATTTATTATTAGGCTCGCTCTACCAATTCCGGTTCCTTTTTATTGAACTGTAAAACCACGCCTTTTAATGCTACCTTCCTCCAAGTTGCATAAAACCAGTGAGTCAATGAACAGAATTGACGAGCCCCGGCGACGGACGGAGCAGCTCTGACTCGGTGGCGATGGCGGGACGAAACCATCCCTATTCAAGAACATTGAATTCTCGTCCGTCAAACATCGTTGACACCCACCGACTCATCCACAGCCATCGCCAACCTCAGGCCAACCCTGCCGCAGTAATTGAGGCCCAACAACGTGAGATCCAAATCCTTCTCCGCGACAACCAGCGCTTGGCCGCCAACCACGTCGTACTCAATCAAGAGCTAGCCGCCGCCGATCAGGAGCTGCGCCACCTATCTTCCACGGCGGCAAAAGTAAAGGCGGATTGCGATGCTCGGGTGCGCGAGGTCTACGAGAGTTCCCTTAAGACAGAGGCTGAGCTCCGGTCACTTGACGCCATGAGTGTTGAATTGGTTCAGGTGAAGTCCGATATTGAGAACATGACGGTCGAAACTAAAGAATTGACCGCAAAATTGCGTGAGATAAACGAGGCGCTCGCCTCGTCTGCCCCTCAGTTGGAGGGATTTCCTGGCATCGAAGAGGAGCTACAGACCATGCGCCAGGAAATTAAGAGAGGAAGGTACATAACTTTTAATTCTGTTCATCTTCAGTGGCACTCTCAGTATTTGTTGAATGCTGTGTTGATAAAGCTATTTTACATAATTTAATTAAAAGTTTGGTTAACAGGACAAATAAAAAGTGTATTCAGAGGTAAAATTTTAGCATGTTATTTACAACTAGAAATGGTCCTTACCATCAATTGAGTTAGAAAATTTTCCTGAAAATCATAAGATTGTAGCTGGAAAGTGCATTGACAATTGGTAACGCTAAAATGGGATGTTCGTAGGCAAGTAAGAATACATTGAGGATAAAATGATCGAAGCATTATGTTTCTGGTGCCTATATAGGACTTCTCTATATTTGCAAGAAGGAAATTTGTTGCAATGACTTGACATGGAACATCTTTAGACAGTAAGGTATGCGTCTGCAGTGAACCATCAGTGTAAACAAATGTGAATATAGTTTGAACTTCAAAGAAGATGTTAGAGGCTATATTTTTTCAAAATAAACCACAGATCATAAAAAATGTGGCATTGTCAAAGGGTCTTTTTCTTGACAAATACAAGTTCCCCCTCCTCTCCCCCGTTTTTCTCTCTGCTTTGATGTGATTGACTTTATCTTTGTATCAAATTTTAGAAAGAAGTCTCCGTTTCTTTTTTATGGATTTCAATACGACCGTTTAACTCCATTAGGGGTGCGGAGATGTTAGGATTTTAGACCATCTTTATTTCAGGAACCTCAGGTTGACTGACAAACTGACAGGCAAGAATGTATATGAAGGGGAAAAGAGATATTTGATAGATGGTTTGTGGAGTTAAATAGCAATGGAAAGCTAATGGAAAATTGGAAAAAATTTGAGAAGCAGCACAAGTAGCAAATTAAAAATTGCTAGACCATGCTATCATGTGTAGCATGTTAGCTTATGACATGAACAATATAGAAGATTGATTCAAATCACACCACAGAAAAGATTTATTTGGCTATACTTACCATAGATATCGGAGTTTCTTACTTATTCATCTTTTTTGTGAGTTTATCTTATTGTGGGATAACATTGCTTTTCACCCTTTAACTGACGTCCTCGGGTTTGGTTACATGAAAAGAGCTGCGATTGAGTACGAGAAGAAGATGCATGCCAGCAACCTTGAACAGAGCGAAGTACTGGATAAGAATGTCGTATCTATGGCCCGTGAAATTGAGAAATTACGCGCGGAGCTTGCTGATGCTGAGAAGAGAGCAAAGGCAGCAGCATCTGCTGCTGCTGTTCCTGCTCCTCCTGGTATTTGTGGATTGAGATGTGGAGTTTTTAAACCATTATTGTCTTTTCAATTAACTGACTATGATTATCTCTGCGTATGCTCTTACGAAGTTCTGCAAATTCCTTTCAAGGTACCGGGTATCCCCCTGTATTTCCAATGGCTGAGGCTGCATATGGTGGCAACTATTATGCTGAGCATTACTCCTTGCAGCAGGTTTGTTTATTAGGTTATGTTTCTTAAAATTGAAGGAACTATAAGTGGTTTTGATCTTCTTGGTATGTTCTACTCCATCTATCCGAGAAAAGGAGATTGTATATGTCCTTCTCATAGTAAATGGGAAGACAAGAAAGTAATCCTCTATTAAGAACACTTGGTCCATTGATACAAGATTGCTTATGAAACTTCTTTAGTATCCTTCAAAGTGATTACACAAACTTGACCTCTGATGCTAATTTTGATGCTACTTAGTCTGTATTTTTATGTATTTTCTTGTTACAAGGTGGCGTTTTACTTAGCCTAGGATCTCACATTAAAACACTTATCTTAGTCTGTATTTCTTGCTGGTTATTTGGTTAACACCTGCCTCTGCTTTCTGCTGTTGATTCGATTACGAGTGAGCCAATCCTGCTTCAAGCCATCCATTGTGTTTCAATTTCTGGAAGATACTTTTATGTCGGATCCATCTGTTTTGTTGCTCAACATTCTCACATTTTATACATGGTTGCTATTTTCTTGCCTTTAATGTGGACTTTTGGAACGCCCGATTTTAATGAGATGAACTGTCTAATTTGCTCCAGGTTCAGGCTCATGGTGCCAGTTATTACGGTCATGGAGGAGTGCCTCATGTTCCAGCTACACCTTATGACTTGCAGCAATCCAATGTACTCAGATAACCTTTTTGTAGAGGGATTCAAGCAGGCACTTGATTAAAATTTTCAGTAACCTAGGGAACTGAAGGTCAGACTTAAAATATATCTATTAGATGATATTGCTTGATCCATAGAAGGAATCTATGATTTGAAAAAACGCAAAAGAGGCATCCGGAGATTCCAAATCGAAGTTGCGAATTCACTGGTAACATCTTTTGTCCTTGTACATATCTCTCGATCACCGCCTTTAGTGCTCAAGATTGAAGATAATTAGGATTTAGGAAACATTTGTGCCTCTCGGCTGAAATAGGAGATACTGTCCTTGAAACATTTAGAAATAGTGGGAAGATTATTCTTTAGTCTTGCTATTTATCCCACCTAGCGATTTTTCTGGTCCACATTGGAACGTAGGTTTAAAGAAGGGAAAGAGAGAATGCTTCCAAATGGCATACATCATACTCCTTCCATCCCAAATTATTGTCCAATTTGAGATTTTACTTTTAAAATAATTTGAACTAAAAATGAAAATTCAAACTAGACAACAAAGGAAGGACTAATAAATGAGCTTAGAACCATTTCCTATCCCCACCAAATAATGAGTAATAATAAAAGCAATAACAATAAAACTTTTACTATTACTATTATCCTGATTTTGCATAGGAGTGATTATACATAAGAAATTCTGTGCCAAATTATAGTGTAGAATTTCTACATACTAATCTTTTTTTTTAAATAGTGGTATCTACACTTCTCTTTCTAGAATAAACAGTGGAGTCGCGTGAAAATTAATAACGGGCAAATCTTAGATGATTCATTTGGGCAGAACTTAGATGATTAATTTTGTGCAATCTACGTTTTGTTGACATATCAATCACAGAGTCATTGTGGCATTCATTAGCTATTTGTGATTATCACTCTCATTCATTGGACATTGCCGATAAATCAGAGTTAGGACATTGGGAGCACAACAATGGAACGGTAAATAAATTGGATCTCATTTCCTATCCAATACAGAGATCGGTTCAACTACATACAAAAGCTTAACGGAAACTAGGGCGGGAAAAAAATAAAAAATAAAATAAAATAAAAACCCAAAAAATTAAAGACAATCTGTTCTAGAGCAGACAGAAGCAATCAGGTGAAGAAATTCCAAAACGACTCTCTACCTACAAGCTGCAGGGAAATGGCAGCGAAGAGCAGCTTTCAGACTCATTTTATGTAGGAAAACATTTCTCAGGCAGTTTGAGGGTCCCTAGAGGTTCACAAGATCCAGAAAAGCATCCTCTAATGGCCAGAGTCTTCAAGTTGCAGTTCCATGGGCGCGTAATCAGTTTTTATCAAACCATTACGATACCATAAACCAATTACATAAAATAATTCCCCAACTAATAAGAAATTATAAAGATTTAAACAGGAAACCACAAGTTAAAGATCTTGGCATCCATTTTCGTAAAATCCCATAAGAAAAGAGAAATAGGTCTTGTCCACCTCTATTATTGGTATTCGGCATTTGAGAACCATGACAAATCTTTGAAGGAATTATAGTTCTGCATATCTAGCTCAGTTTTGGGTGAACCAAGCGTTGAAGGTAAAATTTGGGAAATTTCCATTATCAAAAGTAAAACTACATTTTAGAGTTAGAATCCTATCCAATTGAGGCTATGCTAATCATATGCTATAAAAAAAAAGCCCTAAAAATGTCTGCGACATCAAATACTAGCTAATCCCAAAACAGTGGCACTAGGGAATACCATCAACGTGGTAAAGAGAAAGAACTACAACAAATGTAAACAGGGACGGCCTAAAAAAAATCCAATCAGAAGCACCATTCACTAGGGTCAACGTAACAGAAGTACGCAACTAGTGACAAGCAACACTCACCTGAAAATTTTCAACCTAGCATAGCAGCAATTTGGAGAATATCCCCTTGGCTCTATAAAAACATTCACACAGTTCAAATTAATCCGTAATCTGAAATAGAAGAGAAAACTCACCAACTAGAAGACAAAACATAGAGGAAACAGGTATTGCTCGAAGCAAGTGGACAACCTACCTTTTTATCTCCAATTAGAGAACAAAGCTGCAAATGGAATACAATAAAAACCCCTCCCATCATAATTTTAGTACAAATATGCTCGCATGAGCTTTAGTATGGTCGTGAACGGTTTCCACCATGGTAATTTCTATCTGGACCTCCACCATCCCTGTAGTTGTCTCTACGTCTATCCCCTCCATAACCGCCTCTACCACCTCCACTGTAGAATAACAAGCAGATAATCAACATATTGGAACCGCAAACATCAAGTAAGCAGAATTGTCTAGTTATGATCTTTAACTATAATGACACGAAATTCTATATTCTAATAAGCATTCACAATCACATAAGGATATCGCGAATGATATTGAACAAACAGAAAATTAATCAGCAATATGCAATGATCAAGATTGAGTTTCAAGCGACTAAACAAGTAGCCGAAAATACTGAGAAGTACATCAAAGATGGTGGAAGTAACCATTTGTACGAAAGGAAAAGTATGATAGAAAACATAGGAAAAAGAACGGCAAAACGGCATAGAGGTGATGACCCTACTATAGAGCTGAAAAAGACAACACAATATTCAAAGAAAAAAGGGCAATGAGAGCAGAGGCAAGGCAACAAGAACGCATTAAGAACAGCTAGAAACTTAGACATATGCAATAACCGCTTGATAAACAAACCAAGAAACAGCATTCTGCAGCCAGCATACAAGTTGAAGATATATTCAAGTTCACTATGTGGTTGCTCAGCCTTTGGTGAGAGATGTCAAAGTTAAAGGAACTACTCAATTACAACACAGCCAAGTAACAAATGAGACTGATGATTAAATTAGAAGAATAGGAGGCACAAGCCTTCAAACTGAAGGGTATAGGACAGAGACATCAATCATTTCTCCCTAGATAGATAGCACACATAAAACTCACATTAATTAACCACGTTAGAGATAGTAAAATTACCCAGATCCATATGAAGGGGCAGCTTTTGGTGCAGATTTCTCCGCCATGGCGACACTGATTTTGTGACCTCTAAGCTCATGATCTAAAAAGAAAATTGAAGATACTCGATCAGCTATCTAATAAGTTAATTATGAGTTAAAAAGACAATTTAAGTTTGAATGGGTGGTATACTATTAAAAAAACCCCCAGCCGAATGTGCCGCAGAAGGATCTTCGTAAGACAAGACTGCATCTCCTTTGTTATTTCCTTGGTCATCAGTGTATAGCTTTATACTCCAGGGCCACTGGTCCTTGTACCCTCTCTTTTGTTTGATCCTTGCAACCTGGAGCACAAAAGGGAAAACATTAATCATCAATTTACTTTAAGAAAGCCATCATACGAATTGCAGCTTTCTGCTCTAATCATGTCTTGATCAACTAGGTACTATTAAGTACTATTTCAAAAATTGGTGTTAGAAGTGCACGATCAGCTAGTCCAGAGATTACCGACATTCAGAATCTATTAGAAAATATACACCAGGCAGTATAATATAGAATAACACTAATTCACAAGAGCAATTTGGCAAGCCCACAAATTTCGAAGCCTAAAATGACAAGCTGAAGATAAAAAAACGCAAAAAACGCATATTACTTGTCCAATGCTTCCAAACAGTTCCCTTAGTTCTTCAATGGTCACATCTGGAGGCAAATTTGAAATGTAAATCCTTGAGTTGTCACATGTATCCCCACAATTTTCATCACACTGCTTGACTTTAACAGGTTCTTCAGCTGGACCGCCATATCCACCTCCTGAGTTTCTTGGACCGCCTCCATAGCCTCCATCTTGGTTACCTCGTCCACCGCCACGTGCCGCAGATTGTGCATCAGAACGATAATTGGTTGGAGCACCATAAGATGGATACGAAGCAGGCCCACCAGTGTAGCTTGTAGGGGGAGGCACGGCTTCAGTTGCATAATTAGGGTTCCCACCATAAGTGCTAGGGGGTGGTGGATAGTTTCCTCCTGGTCCACCACCATAAGGAGCAACAGGATTACCCTGACCATAACCGCCATCATCTCTTCCTTGACTATAACCACCCCCCCTATTGCCCCCACTTCTTCCCCCTCGACTATTGCCATATCCCCCGTCATTGTCCCCTCTACTATAATTACCACCACCTCTCTCACCTCGGTCGCCAGTACCAGAAGGAGGGAGTGCACCACATTTGTTACACTTATCTCTTCTAGCAAAGTTTAAATTCCCACAACTACAAACACACGTACCAAAATCAATGACAATCAACAAGGTAAACATTGCGTAAAAAGTATCACCCTTCCCACTATTCTTTAAAGTAAAGTTGCTAGCTTTAGAAAACTTGAGAACATCAATAGAAGATATGCATCCAAGAAAAAAAAAAGAAAAAAAAGAAAAAAAAGAATGAACTATCTCTGCTCAACCAAGTGACACTAAGAACAAATCCTACTCAGCAACAAAAACGGTGAGGAAAGAAAAACCCAGAAATCCAAAGGAAAAAAAAATGTTACCTTGGATTAGGGCACCGCCAATCTCCTTCCCTGCCACTTCCTCCACCACGGCCACCTCCTCCACCACGGCCACCACGATCTCCTTGGTATCCACCACGGCGATCGCCTCCTTGATATCCACCTCCACTCCCTAAAACACAGAACGCCGAAATCGATATACAATATTCAAGATATAGAACTTATCCAATGAGTTGCAAAATTAAATTTAAATATTTCAGACTTGTCGGAAATTACAAGTAAGTCTAGCAAGTCACAATTACCTCGAGAGTTGTTACCGTAACCTCCGCCATCACCGCCAGTTCCTCTGCCTCCGCCTCCACTTCCATCTCGGCCACCGCTACCACCATAGCCCCCACCTCCACCACCTCCATAACCCCCGCCGCCTCCGCCGCCATAACCCCCATCGCCACCGCCATATCCCCCGCTGCCCCCAGAAGCTCCGCCTCCACCTCGGCCGCCGCTGCCACCGTAACCGCCGCCGCCGGCACCACCTCCGTAACCACCATCGGCACCTCCGTATCCCCCGCTGCCTCCGGAAGCTCCGTATCCACCTCCTCCAGAGTCACCGTAGCCTCCGCCATATCCACCTCCATAAGCTCCAGCGCCGTTACCTCCATAGCCGCCGCCACCAACAGGCGGTTGACCAGATCCGTCACCTTCTTGACCGTACATAATTATCTTTCAGTTCGGACTTGTGTGATTCGGAGACTAACTCGAACGATCTTGAAAAAAGAGTGAGGAGAGAGAAGTTTTGGATTAGGGCATGTTCGCGAGTTTATATACAAAACGGCTTTAAGGAGGGATTATTCTTCTTCCTTTTTTTCTTTTCCTTTTCTTTTTCAGTTATTATCACTAATAATCCTAAATTAATTTAACCGTCCTCATGATATTTGTCACTTGACAGGTCACCTGCAAGTTAAAACTGATTCAAGATTATATGGAAGGGAGAATGGGCCTTTTCACAAGGTTTGAGCTACACTATCTAAAATATCTCAAAGTTTAAAAGTATACTATTTTCATTCTAAACTTTTCAAAGATATGTAATATTAGGACATTTGTTAATTTTTTCAAAGTTATTAACGGCGATATTTCATTCAGTTTTTTTTCTCCCATTTTTTTTAGTCAAAAAAGTTTTATAGTTGCGTTTGGTAAATTTGGTCCATGTCAAGCAAAAAAGTTGCATGCCCCTGCATTAATCACAACACCAATTTTTATAATGATGCTACATATTTAAAAAAAATAAATGAAATAGGGCTTACTTTCTAATAGGACACACACAAAACCTCTCATGATTGTTATCAATCTAAAAGGTGAATATTGGATTTTTTTTTCTTTTTCTAAGCAAGGGAAGAATGAATGATGCGAAGACCAGATTAGGTTTAGCTATTTTCTTATAAGGTGAGAGTTAGTGGAACTTGTTAAATGATTAAAAAAATTGGGGGAGGAGAAACAGAATAAAGTACCACCACTAATTAATTAATTGGAGTTAAAAATTTAACGAATATCCTAATGTAATATGTTTTTAAAAAGTTTGGGATGTTAATGACATGTTCTTAAACTTTGGAATGTTTTAGATGGTGTGACCCAAATTTTGGGATGAAAAGACCCATTTAGTCTTATATGGAATCCGTGATAATCATTTTTAATATGTAAAAATAATTAGTACTCACTCTATCCTAATTTTAAATTTTACTTTTAATACTTAAACAATTATTTTAAGACGGAAGGATATATTATAATGCATAAGCGACGACCTACTTTTGTTATAAAATAAAGTGTGTTGATGAATATTTTGGTAGGGGCTATGGCCGTAATGGTAGAAAATTTCCACATACATACATGCACACATACAAAAGCAATTAGTAGCTTGCATTTCCATTAGTTGAATGAAAGAATACAGATTTTTTTTTTTAAAAAAAAAAACTCAATATCAAGAATATATAAAATATTTATGGTTGTGAAACAACACAAATCACTAATTATAACATATCACTGAACCATCAATCTTGTTATAACAACAGTAGCCCATTTGATCTCATGTTTGATTCTTAATATTGTGATCAAAATTTACCGCTTCATTTTAATAGGGTTTTCAAAAAAATGAAAACATTGTTAGTGAGTTAATAACATTCATATGAATTGCTTAAGACCGTCAGAAGCTTCTAGCTTCTATAACGGAAAAAAATACAAGAGGATTAGAGGTCATTTGCGTGAGTAGTGACCGAAGACCGAAGTGCGAATGAATAAAAAAAAAAAGACAAGATTGACAATGATGCAATAGAGAAGGGGAATAATAAATCCAGTTGAAGTGGATCACAGGTTTTCTCTAAACCTTTCCGGCGATACTATCACCGCCGTACCAAAACCCCTTTTCGTTAATTCTCCAACTGCTTTTCTTGTCCACACCAACTACGTTATTGATACTCAGACAGTATCACACACATCACCATCAATAATTCTTTCGTGCCCGATCCAGAACACACAGATTCACATAACAAAAAGAAAAGAATTGTGCTGATAGCAAAACAATACACACGGCGGAAATCGTTGTTCCAGAAAGACGTTTACTACCTTCCATTCCCTTCCCTCCACTTACTGCATACTCTTTCATTCACTGAACACATAGGAATCACCACCATCACCATTACAAATTCCCTTGGATACTGTCACCTTGATTTCCTTGCAATCACACCAACAGAACTTGGGACACTAAAATACGGCACCAAGTTCAGAAGACAATCATTACTAAAAGCGCCACTTTCCACTCTACACTCTGCACCCTGTCCTGCTGCATCCCCAGCCGAATTTTAAACTACAACACTTTACCAAGGTTTTATCCTTCGCCGTTTCTCCCAAGGAACAGCAACCTGTTTTTTTGAAAATACAGAGAGAGTTTTGTTGTTGCTCTTCTTTTAATAATAGCCCTCTCCCTCTCCTCAGACACCCTACTCCCTCTACCAACCTCCCACTCTTAACATTCACCGCCCTACTCCCCAATAATCAAAATTGAGTACTCCATTAGTTACCCCTCCATCCATCCATTACATCACTCTCACTTGCATGCGGCCTTTCAGGCTACTAAATTCCCCATAAAAACAAACCTCAGGTTCATTAACTCCATCCCACCTCCTCCAATTATCTCATTTACTGTTTCTCTCCACATCCACTAACCGTTCCTCTCATAACTCCTGAAGACCTTCTCTACACCCACAATTATCTTTTACTCCTCTTGGCACATTTATAACCTTCCCGACAATTCTATTTACTCCAATGTCTCACCGTTCTCTCGAAGAAGACTTATCCACAGATGACTGGGGTTCCCTTCCAGGGGACCACATGGATACAGGAGAATATATAGATCCTTATTATTCATTCCACAGAAGCACATTCGTTCAAAATGCATCCCGCTGACTCCGCCTTTGGACTTACTCGATACCAACATTGCTTAATTGGTTTCCTGCTGGATGACAGATCTTTCAGTCTCGATTACATGCAACAATATATTCGTACCCACTGGGGACTACCAGCTCGAGTTATCCACCGGGATCGCAACTGTTTTTACATCAAATTAGATTCGGCGGAGCACTGTGCCATTGTACTTTATAATGGGCCATACGCTATTGACGGAGCCCTTTTTGTGGTTGGCAGATGGCAGACAAACTTCACTCCCGACTATGTCCGGCTCCAACGAATTCTTATATGGATTCGCCTCTATGGCCTACCAGTGGAATTCTTATCCCAGCAGACTGCAAGACGCATTGCCTCAGCTATAGGGGAGGTACAAGAGGTTCGTACGGGTTACATAGATACAAGACACACTACGTTCCTAAGATCCAGGGTGTGGATTCGCCCAGCAGACCCACTCAGCACCGGTACTCATGCCGGTCTAACAGATGGGCGCACAGTTTGGCTCAAATGTAAGTACGAACGAATATTTACCTATTGCCAGAGATGTGGCACTATTGGCCATGAGACTCCTCAATGCCCTATCAGCAACAATTTTCGTCTGGAATTACAGCTAGAAGAGAGCTTCCAGGAAATGAGCAATGCCCGAAACCTCCCTTTGATCTATGATCAATCGCGGCCATTATTCCCGGACGACTTGGCAGCATTCAAGGATCAACCAGAAAGAATGAACACTACCATCCCTTCTCGGTATGTTCGTGAAAACTCTCAATCATTTCGTGATCCCCAACCAGGTTTCTATCCAAATGGGTACTCCTATACGCAAACGGGGGTTACCACGATTTCCACTAGACACCCGGCCGTAATTTTCCAAGAAGAAGTGGCGCGTCAAGCATCTTTAGTACCAGCAATCGATAATCAGACCCAGCTCGATTTTGAGGCTGACGATAACTGGTCCCTCCCAGAAGGCTTCATCATACCAGAAGATCCCAATGAGATGCCTACTAACAGAGCTCAAGCAGATGCCATGACACAAACTCCACATCCCAGAACAGACCACGATGCAGGAGAAGGCCCTTCCAATCTAGGTCCGCAAAATATTCATGTTAGGCATGTGATTGAAGAGGGTGAAATTGTGGAGCACCAATACGTCCGAATTGGCGAATACAACGTGCCTCTGCTGCAATATGGAGAGCAAAGGACAGCCAATACACCTCAGCCGCCGCCCCAACAACCACCGCCGGAGGGGGGTTTCCCATTTGCCGCAGAATTTACGGTCACCGTCGATTCAGAAATTCCAAGGGATCAACAAGTGGCAATAGACCCAATGCCACGTGCCAGCTACATTACGTGGCAACCCGCATGTCCAGATGAGCTGACCCATAATTACCGTAATGCCATTCAGGTTCGTGACCCCACTAATACCCATACACTATTACAACTTCCTTTGGGTACTATTGCCTACAGTAAATCCGGAAACCCAATTGCAGCCATTGAAATGGGCCCTGTAGAACTTAGCCAAACAAATGACGTAGTGTTGGTTTTCTCGGATCATAACTCCGAGGAAGTCCAGCAATGGCTTATCATGAATCCATGGGCCAAACCTAATGTTCTTACTCAACCCACTACCAGCCTAGACTCCAATGCTCACATTAGCACGAATCCAACTTCTCACCACGGACCTGTCTGGCCCTCCGATCTGCCCTACATATAAATTCCAAACCAATCTCAGCCCAATAGATGAAGAAAATGAAATAATTGAGCCTACTACTGATCTCTCATGCACATTAGCCGACAGACGACATCAAATCCGTGACGGGAAACGTAAATTGGGTGAATCGTCGGGCACACATGCCTCATCACCCGACGATGTCGATGAACTCTCCTCGTCTGCCAGGCAGTACTCACCACCGCCGCCAGTCCCTGAGGTTATGGAACCTCCACCACAATCACAACCACCTCCCATTGCTGACACAAATACCGCAATGGACTGGGCACTACAGGAGGCAGGCATCACCTCAGAGGTGGGAAAAGCAACGGCAAAACGTAAAATAGAACAGTTTTTGGAAATCACGATGCTTCAGCGACGCCGTCTTGCCACCACAGATCTAGAACATGCCAGTGCCATGGTGACTAATATTTCAGTTGTTCAGGAGCCAGAGGAACCAGACTCCCCTACACGGGAAGCAACATTTCTAGCGATGCAATATAATGATATTGTCAACCTACTCGCAGAAGGAATTCATCAATTGCCGGATCTAAACCCCAGAATCGGCAAAAGAAATACAGGAGAAAGCATCTCCAATGGTAATAACGATGATGATACACGGGTTTTGCCGACGGTTGCCCCACAACAACCGTCGCAGACGCCATGAGACTCCTATCGTGGAACTGCAGAGGCCTAGCCAAGACCTCTGCCATTCAGCTTCTACGGAAACTGCAGAAATCAGGTAAGCCAGAAATTATCTTTCTAATGGAAACTAAAGTAGATGACTCTAGACTCCGTAAATTACAACAATCTTTTGGTTTTGCAAGTTGTTTTACCCAGACCCCAGTGGGAAATGCTGGTGGTCTTGCCTTGTTTTGGATGAATAGCATCAATCTGGTAGTTAAATATAGTTGTGAAAACTTTATTTTAGTAGTCGATAGGGCAACAGTATGGTATTGCGTTTTTCTGTATGGCAGTCCTTATCATCATAAAAGGGCTGCAGTTTGGTCTTTGCTTACTAGTATGGTAAGTCCTCTTTTGTACCCGGTTGTTATCCTGGGAGACTACAACCAAATTATCACCCCACAAGACAAATCCGGAGGTCGAAATGTGACCAACATCCCCTCACCCGCCCTAACAAGAATGATCGCCCAATTAGACCTTACCGAAATTGCACATCAAGGCCCATGGTTCACTTGGTCGAATAAACGCAAAGGTTCCACCTGAATTTATGAACGCCTCGATCGGGGTCTCGCCAACTCAATGTGGCATAACCACTTCGTCGACGCACACATTCAACACTTTCCGATAATGATTTCCGATCATGGCCCAATGCTTTTGGACACTAATAAATGTTCTGGCCGTCGCTCCAAAGCACCACTGAGATTTGAATCCTTCTGGTCTAAATTAGATGCTAGTCAACAGATCATACAGAGAATATGGCATTTAAACTCGTCTACTAGTGATTCCACTGCTTCAACCACTCTCTCTCAAAATCTCAATACAAGCTTGATCCACCTTCACAATTGGAGCCGACAATCTTATGGTTATCTACCTCACAAAATCAAGCAAACAATGCAGACACTCGCATCTCTTTCCTCTAACCAACAGGCCCTTACCCATCAACGTCACTTAGATGCCAAAGAACGAGAATTGGAGGATCTCCTAGACATGGAACACCTTTACTGGCAGCAACGATCTAAATGCCTATGGAATGTACATGGTGAAAGAAATACGACCTTTTTTCACAAATGGGCTACTATACGCAAGGGAAGCAATTATATTCAGGGAATCCAAAATGCTCATGGTAACTGGACATTTGATCAACATGAAATACAACAGGCAATACTGAATCATTACTAATGCCTCCACTGTAACATTGACCCTTATTCTAGTGATCGGCCTGAGATATTCACTTTTGAGGGACTGATTAATCGTATCACGTTGACATTAACTGAAGAACAAATAACAGCATTGCAAGAACCATTCGCCGATGAAGAAATCAAACAAGCAATCTGGCATATGGCTCCGTGGAAATCCCCCGGACCAGACGGTGTCCCTGCAGGCTTTTATCAACGATACTGGCATATAATCGGCAATACAGTAACTGAAGCAGTTTTAGAATTTTTCAATTCCGGCACAATGCCAGAAGGCTGGAACGATACCACAATCATTCTCATTCCAAAAAAACCTTCCCCAGAATCACCAAGCGACTACCGTCCTATCAGCCTTAGTAATGTAAAATACAAAATTATCGCAAAAATTTTAGCCAACAGACTCAAAAAGGTCATCCACTCGATAGTCGATGAAGAGCAAAATGGCTTCATACCTGGAAGACACATCAGTGAAAATATCATTCTTACCTACGAGCTGATACACCATATCAGCCATTATAATGTTAAGAAGAAGGCTTAGCAGCAATCAAGATCGATATGAACAAGGCTTTTGATCGAGTATCCTGGTCATTTTTACGAGCCGTTTTACAAAAAGTGAACTTCCCTTCCAATTGGATACAATGGATCATGCAATGTTTATCTACTGTGCGTTACTCCATATCGGTGAATGGTTAGATGTCTCCTTCCTTCATACCGGTCAAAGGAGTCAGACAGGGCTGCCCCCTATCTCTTTTTCTTTTCCTCATTAATCAACAGGCTTTTTCCTCTGTCCTCAATTACCAGGAAATCAGAACACCTATAGGCATTCAATTATCCAGCCATGCTCCCCGAATCTCACATCTTATGTATGCAGACGACACCATTATTTTCACCGAGTGTTCACACCAACAGATTACCGATTTAGCCAACAAAATCTCCAGTTTTGCTAAATGGTCAGGCCAAAGGATTAATTTTCATAAATCCAGCATCTTCCTCAGTCCAAAAATGAATGACATTGATGCTTTATGGGTTAAAATCACCTTAAACATCCATCGGCCTCTTATGGCAGACACATATCTCGGAGTTCTCCTTACAGTTGAAAGATCCAAACAGCGCACATTCGCATCTACCATTTCCAGACTAACCAGGAAAATTTTGAATTGGAAAACCACATGTCTATCTCCACAGGGTCGTATCACTTTAGCAAGATCTGTACTATCATCATCCACCCTTTATATAATGAGTGTCCTTCGACTTCCGAAAACAACGGCACAACGGATTGATCTAATACTTCGCAACTTTATCTGGGCCAAATCAAATGAAAAAAAAGGGATTCACTGGGTAGCATGGGATAAGGTCTGTTCGTCTAAATTAAAAGGGGGTCTTGGTATGCGGAAAACAGAGGAGATGAACCAGGCCCTTCTTGCAAAGTTAGCTTGGAAGATCATCAAATATCCCAACTCTCTGTTAGCGCGAACTTTGACGGCAAAGTATTGTCAAAATTCTGACTTTCTGACTACCAGAGACACAAGAAATGCCTCCTGGGGATGGAGAAGCATTCTTTGGGGAAAAGAACTGCTTCAAACTGGGCTAAAATGGAACATCCGTAATGGAACTGATGTTCAAATTCAGGAAAACTGGATTCCGGGATTGATGAATCCTCTCACGCTCCTCCCATCACCGAACCCCATGCATCTATATGTGTGCCATTTTATTGACGAAAATCGAAAATGGAAATTAGATCTTCTGCGCTTATTTTTTTCGGAAGACCAAATTCGACGAATTCTCACAATCCATCTCCCAGAAACAAATCGAGCAATCAAAGACGAGCTTCTATGGACACATGAGAGTCATGGTCAGTACTCTGTCAAATCTAGCTACCATCGGGCACTTGCTATCGCTAGGACTTCTCTACCTTCAACATCCACTCATCATTCAACAACAACTTTTCCTGATATAGTTTGGAAAAAGCTTTGGACTCTAAAATTGCCGACCAAAATACAACATTTTATATGGAAGATACTTAATAATAGATGTGCATCGGCGGAACAATTACAAAAACGGGGAATTTCGGTCTCCTTGACATGCCTTGCTTGCAATAAAAGGGCGGAAACTACTACACACGTTTTTTTAGAATGTGACATAGCACGACGAGTGTGGTTTTTGTCTCGGTTTGGTTTCAATTTTGAGGAAGGTGTTCCGCAACCCGTTCACCAATTGCTTGCAAATTGGATGGCTACTGCACCTGATCGAGAACTTTTAGAAGAATCTTTGATCCTACTTTGGTACATCTGGAAAAGTTGAAACAGATTATATTGGGAGCATAACAGTTCTACCCCGGAAGAAATACTAAATAATGCGACTTTTGAATATCAATCCATCAAAAGGAACTGGACTTCCATGTACTCCTCTGTGACTCTATCACGGGACACGCAACCACCCACACTTGGTAATGACGGGCCCCTCGCAGTGATCTTTGATGGCGCTTTTAACAAAGAAACGCTAGATTCAGCTGGAGCTTGGACTATCCTCTCACCGGTTAGTGCTTTCCCGATAATACACACCAAAAGATTCAAAGCACTATCGGCACTACAAGCAGAATCTATTACCTGTCTGGAAGCCATCAAACATTTGGCGAAGCAAAATATAACGGAAGCCATCATCGGCACAGATTCACTCAACTTAGTTCAATATATAAACAGCCCAAATAAGTCTCCGATAGAAATAAGAGATATTCTCATGGATATACTCTTTTATAAAACTTTGTATAGGCATTTTAAAATATGTAAAATTAATAGAGAGCGACTGAATCTAGTGCACAAGAAAGCAACAGATTGTAATCGAACCCCTATCCTCCTTCCTTTTTAATAAAAATTTCCTACTGTTGTTTCAAAAAAAAAAAAAAAATAGAGAAGGGAGATTTATAGTTTGTGTAGGATGATAACAAGAGTGCCTCAACAAACACTAATTAGTTGGAATTTACATAGGTTTTATAATGTTGTCGACTGAATGGTTCAGTCAATAATTCAAATATTACAATTATTTTTCATATAGATGAAAATTGTGATCCAATGGTTTGACTTATCGATTGAACCCGTGCATTCAGTCACACTACCATAGGATTCCTCATAAATTTATGTGTTACTACTATTGATTTTATACCAATCAGACAAAATAAAGAATAATTGTTAAAAATTAAAAACAATTAAGGTAACAAGATGCTACATCTAGTATTGTTGTGGGGTTTCTAGAAAGAGAGTAAATTTTTGGGGTGGTCCTTTGCAATTAAGTATAAACAAATTTGGGATAGAACAATTAAGGATCTTCGCGCGTGATAACAAAACTACAAAAAGAGGCGCCAAAAACAATCAAGAGAAAATGTTCTTGGCCTCATTCTCTTCTCCTACAACTGAATTGGGTATAGTTTTGGTCACTCACTTCCTATAAAGGTCTAATATGATGAGTTAATGACCCATCTTATAACTCTTATACTGTACAAAATTACCATCATTCATGTTTATATCAGCTACCTTCGATTTCAATTATGTTGTTAAATATCATTTTCTGCTTATTTCAACAACTCCTCCCCCTCCCTCCCTATGGCTAATGGTAAGAATTATTTGAAGTTGTTGCGCAGTCATGATGCAGAAAAGCAAGATCAAGTCTTGCATACCAATAGCCCGCGTTTGATGGTTTCTTTAAATTTTCTAGGGATACAGGCACAACACTTTCACGAGTGAAATTTTTCTTGACATCTGTTTCATTGTCATGAAAGATAAAACTAATCAGCTAAAAGATATACACTACTAATCAGCTGACAAAGTTACCTCATCAAACAGACAAGAGGCATCAGTTAGCAGGCCGCAAAAATATGCATGAATGGATACACATCATACAAGGAGATTGGAGATATGAGTTCTCACCAAGTTTCCCTCATTAAACAAGACAAAATGGCTATGGTTACAACTTGTGAGATGAACAGGTGGAACATAGTAGATCGGTCAACCGGTGCTGAGAGCGAACTCCTGAGTCCAATTGGGAACCTGCAACTTCCGACTGAAGGATCAACAGTGGTGATCAAACCTAGGCCCCCAAAGGCACAGCTGTCAGCCCTTTGATCATGCTGTTGATAGTAGCTGTTAAAAGCATACGAAACATTTGCAGGCCAAGATAGATTGTAGCAGGAACCACCTAATGAGAGTGCACTACAGTCTGCAGTAGAACAAGCTTGCGAAGCTTGTGCAGTTAGATTGGACATGCCTTTATTATTGTTTACGACACACCATTTGGAAGAAAGGTACTGCACATTCTGCGCATTCACTAGTCTGTTGGATCCATGGCTTAAATCAACCTGGTATTTGGCTTGGCCATCAAAAGTAAAGATGCCCCAGTGCCTCTCAAAATTCCCAGCGACTGTGCTTTTCTGATCCTCATCTAGAAGGCTGAAAATATAAGTCTCCAAAGGTGGAGTTTGAGGCCTCAGTGGAGTTCCAGATCTGTCGAGGTGACCCAATAGGCCTCTTATGAAATCTTGGGCTATGGATGAAGTAGCATTGGCTGCTCCATCTGTAGGCCAACCAATCTGACCAATGATCACATCCAGATGAGGAAAACCAGCACTTGACAGGGCCATCACGAGCGTATCATAGCTCAGATTGAAGCCATTTCTGTAGGATTTACCACTGTCATTACGAGGACGTGCTGTTTGTTTGAAGAGAGCCAAGTCAAGGGATATATTTTTGGTCTGGTGGAAACTCAGGAATGGGGAAATTGTCACAAAGAATGGAGATCTATGCTTGCTTAAAAATGTCAGCACTTCAGACATGGTTTTATTGATATCAGTTCTAAATTGTCCGCCCGAAGGTAGGCCAGATTCCGACAGGAATGCATCATAACTGCAAGGAATGACAATTTTAATCTTTTCGGCCAGCTCAACTTTGATCAGAGCAGTCCGGAGATTTGCAGCAGCACCAACAACAAAAGGATAAAATTGTTTGCCATAACTCTGAAGAAATGAATCGTCCCCAACAGATATGTATCTGTAAAAATGCGACAAAAATGTCCATAAGGGAAATTATGATACAGAGAAAGATTAGAAGATTTCAAGCGCTAAAGAATCACCAACATAGTCTCGGGAAAAGATTACTTTCCTTTCGTGACACTGATGGGAGCTTAAACAAAATTACACATTGGTGATCAGACAAAGTTCTCCAGCCATCCTTACAGATAAAACCTCTGTTTGAACTTTGAAGAATATCTTTACTTGGCAGCACAACTTAGAGCAAATGTGTACACATTGAGTTTTCAGTTTTCGCTTACCAGGTAGAGAAGATTGAATGATTTCTCTTTATTTTTCTTCACAAACTACCGAAACAACTAAGCCAGCTCAAAAATGTTGTACCTAGAAGGTCAAAACTACATCTTTTGAATAACTTAGAATAACTTGCCTCTTTCCGATTTCTGCAACGGATTGCATTCTAACGTATTGCCTCTTCTATCAGCTTCAACAAACGAATTCATTGATAATCACATAGATCTTAATACCTCATATTGTAATATATTCAGGTGGAAAATGACATCAGAAACTAATATCCACAGAGTTAAAGGACACTAAATAAGAAACTCAACTCTAAGGGAAACAAATAGCATGTATCTTGTAATTTGATCCCAATGACCGTGTGACAAATATATCTTTCTCTAAATTTGCTATGATGTGTAGAGAACAGGATTGGCAACTAAAGTACAAGATGCCAAAAAGTGTCAGACATCAAAAACTTCTTTCAAATTCTCCTTCAAGGATAGTGAGTGAAGTTAAGCACAGAACACTCTGCAGTCTGCATCCAAACTGTTGCAACTTTTTCTAAGATCAATTAAAAAACACATCGTTGCTACAAGAATGACACTCTAAGAAAAGTTGAAACAGGATGAATTGCGTTTTTGGTCTCATACACATAACACATTAGCAATTCAAAGTTAGCAAAATTTAATGTTGAAAGGCACTCACTCTATTTGGACGGCACTCGAAGCTCCAGCAGAAACATATCGGGTAAGATTATCATGAACCCAATTCTCAGCAGCCTTAAGCGAGGAGTTCAAGCTGCGGAGCATAGTATTAGGAACACCAACAATAACACCAATGTCGGAACCGCCCAGGGATTCGAGAACATCAGGGTCAGCATCAAAGAGCCGGACTTTAGTCACTTTATTCGCCTTCAACAGCTGAACCACCTGGGCCGGCGGGAGAGGGTGCGACGCCATTCGTCCCCAGTTTACACCAATGGCAAGTGCCCTAGATGGGAAATGCACCCAACTGAAAAGGGCTAATAGCATAAACCATTTAAGGAGGAAATGGAGGTTAGTTGAAGCCATATGACGGTGAGAAGAAGAAGCTCTGTTCTTTTCGTTTTCACTATAGCAGCATTTTGGGTTTTTGAGAAATTGGGCGGGGCGATAAAACCCGGGAACTGTTTGTTGCTGATGCTGGGAGTGAGAAGAGGAGGACTGAAGAAAGAAAGGAGCTTTTTCTCACCTTTATAATTGTTGATTTGTTGTTGTAAGAAAAAAATGCCATCTTTTTGCTTTTCCTAAATTCGTTTACTTTATTTGTTTTTGGTGTTGGTTTTACTATAGCAAAAAAAATTTCTACTTTATCAAAATGGACCATTATCTTTGTCATTAGTAGCTCTATTGCTTGATCTTCGGTCCCCCCGAAATTATAATTTACAGCAGAAGAGCATAAAAATATTAAGAGCCTCAAACTCAATGAAGAAGATCAAAGACTTAAAAGAGCTACTAGATTGGAAAGCAGACCACAAAACCACTGAAACTCTCTTAATAGAAGAACCCACAAAAATCACCTGATTCCGCAGTACTCAAAAATGGCGAAAAAAGAAGGAGAAGTTGTTTGTGTAACTGGTGGCAGCGGCTACATTGGGTCATGGCTGGTCACTCTGCTTCTCCAACGCGGATACTCCGTCCACGCCACCGTCAAAGATCTCAGTTAAGACAAATCCCTTTTCCTTTTGTTAATTTGTTTCTTCATCAAGAAATCATTTTTTTCCATTTGGTTTGAAACTTTAATTAACTTTTTTGGTAAAACTCTGCAGAGGATGAGAAGGAGACGAAGCATCTTGAAGAAATAGAAGGGGCAGAATCTCGGCTCCGTCTATTTCAAATCGATCTTCTCAACTACGACTCTATTGTGGCTGCCGTCACCGGAACCACCGGCGTCTTCCATCTTGCTTCTCCCTGCATTGTTGATGAAGTGAGCGACCCGCAGAGCCAGCTCCTTGACCCGGCTTTAAAAGGGACGATTAACGTCCTCACGGCTGCCAAAGAGTTCGGAGTTCGCCGCGTTGTAATCACTTCATCTGTTTCTGCAATCCACCCAAGCCCCAATTGGCCTTCGGACAAAGTCAAGAATGAGGAATGCTGGACTGATGAAGATTACTGCAGACGAGATGGGGTAAACCCTTATGCTTTTATGTTTAAATTTGAAGTCTGATTTTGCTTTCTGATTGGGGAGCTTAGTTATAATCTGGTACTCCCAAATTTGTCCTAAAATTGAAAATCCAAACTAGACAATCATTTTGGACGGAGTCTTAGATGATGTGAAGTGTCTGCGAGTTTGTTTGATGACCCTGCTAGGCTTATATGATTTTTTGGAAGCTGACTAGGTGTGGTATCCGCTTTCTAAAACACTTGCTGAGAAAGCTGCTTGGGAGTTTGCTAAGGAAAAGGGTTTGGACATTGTTGTGGTGAATCCTGGGACGGTGATGGGCCCTATTATCCCTCCATCTTTGAATGCGAGCATGTTGATGGTTCTTCGTCTTCTCCAGGGTAACTATGATTAAATTTACGCTACTCTGGAAGCTTTCATTTGCGTAACTTGGTGGCTTTTGATATCAGTTTTGTGTGGCTTCTAACGGTGGCTTGTATCTTTTGGATTTGTGAGTCAGGAAAGTAGTATATAATTTGCCAACTTCGAATTCTTACTTTCACTATTGTGTATTCTGTTATCTGATTTGTAGCTAGTACTGAATTTGACTCTTTAGCCTAAAGATGCCTAATTTGTGATTGATGGCATACTCGATTTGCAGTATTCGACATATTTCTTCATTTTGATTAATATGACACTTAACTTGATTGGAATTAGCATCCAGGAATATCCTGACATCTTTAAAATGTTGCAACCCCCAACATACAATTCTTTCGTACATAAAGTTATTGGAAGTTCAGTTGTGAACTCAGACTGCGTTTTTTTCTTTTGCCGTTGTAAATTTAGGGTGCACTGAGACTTATCAGGATTTCTTCATGGGAAGTGTTCATGTTAAAGATGTTGCACTTGCACATATCTTGGTCTATGAGAACCCACTGGCAAACGGACGACATCTATGTGTTGAAGCCATATCTCATTTCAGTGACTTTGCCGCTAAGGTTGCTGAACTTTGCCCTGAATATGACATTCCTCAGTAAGTCCTTTTACGTACTCAAAGATAATGTATTTTAAAGTCTCTGGAAGATTGTCTTGTATGCTGCTTCATGAATCTTATTTCTCTTATGCTGTTGCAAATTTGTAATCATAACTGGCTCCAAATTCATTTCGATCCTTTTAGACTGGCTAATGCAGTATTGGTGTCTTTCTTTCCCTATTTTTGTGTGCTTCTTGTTGGAATTCCAATTTGAGATATTAGAAATAACTTGTTTCAGAATCTTGCTCTTGTAAACCAGATCAGACTGTGTAGGTGAACGGAAAACACAGAATTAAAAACGCCATGCTTTGTAACTGTGATTTCATAGTGCTGCATTATTTGATATGTGTTTCGTGCAGTATATCCTTGAGATGTTTGGATTGAGAAAGAGCACTGCTGTGCTCCAGTTTTGGTAAAACTCTGTAATACAGTAGATGTCGCAATCAAGTTAATTGGATTGATCCTCGTCTTAAGAGGATGCTCAAAGTTGACTTGTCTGCTCACCACTCTCCTTTGGGTCCTTCCACTAATTTGCCTTGATAAACTTATTTTTGTCGGTTGGAACTTAAAGTGTAGTGTTTCTGCAGGTTGCCTAAGGATACTCAACCTGGATTATTAAGGGTCAACGATGCTTCGAAGAAACTGATTGACTTAGGCCTTAACTTCATCCCTATGGAGCAGATCATCAAGGATTCTGTCGAGACTTTGAAGAAAAAAGGATTTCTTTCCTGAATAAAGTTTTCCCAAGGGGAACAGTGTATCTGCATGAATTTGTATGCCTAAATCCTTGCAGATGAAAGACCCTTGAGGGCTTAGCATCTTGCACTCTCTTGTATTAAAACCATCCATTTAACTATCATTCGATGAATTTAGTTGTTGTCTAGTCGCATCCTGGATTTTTCCATCAGTCTTACAGAACTGGGGCCAAAAGGTTGATCACAATGGAATACTGCCTGGAAAGATTTGTTATGAAGGTTAATTGCATCATACTAGAGGCTTAGATAAGTGATGTTTTGCCTATTACTGGTATAAAAATCAGCAACATGTTGGCTTACAAAAAGTATCTTAATGCAGAAAGATCTTAACCAGTTGTCCATGATGCAACATGAACGTGACTATTTCCTTTGGGATGGAGATGATTATGACTTCTTACATCGTGTAGGAATATGAAAAATGGAACAATGATATTTGTATCTCATAGATTACTACTCAGCCAGTTACTATCCAAGTGGCCCGAAGAATTTGCCAACTGATTGCTGTCTGATGAAAAGTGGTCCACTACGGCTTAGACTTAGTGTTTGATATCCAAAATATCAAAAAGCCTCAATGACGATGATCGAAGAAATGAATATGAGGTAAAGAATTAGATAACCATACAAAAACACTGACCACAAATTTCACCAAATTCCTGCAATTTCAAATATGGCAGATACAGAGGGAGAGGTGGTATGTGTAACTGGTGGCAGCGGCTACATTGGGTCATGTCTGATGAGTCTCCTTCTCCAACGTGGCTATTCCGTCCATGCCACCGTCAAAGATCTCAGTTAAGATCATCCCTTTTCGTTTTTCTGATTGCATCTTCTTGATCGAGAAACCATTTTTTTTTCCCTTGGTTGAATATTAACTCTTTGAACTCTCCACTCTACAGAGGATGAGAAAGAAACGAAGCATCTTGAGGAATTACAAGGGGCAGAATCTCGTCTCCGTCTCTTTCAGATTGATCTTCTCAACTATGACTCGATTGCGGCAGCCATCACTGGCACCACCGGCGTTTTCCATCTTGCTTCTCCGAACAGTATTGATGAAGTTGGTGACCCGCAGAAAGAGCTGTTGGACCCGGCCTTAAAGGGCACTATCAATGTGCTCACAGCTGCCAAAGAGCTCGGTGTACGTCGTGTTGTTGTAACTTCATCTTCTGCTGCAATCCACCCAAGCCCCGATTGGCCTTCGGATAAAGTCAAGAATGAGGAATGCTGGACTGATGAAGATTACTGCAGACAAAAAGGGGTAAACTTTGTTATACTGAAGACCAAAAGGAAAAAGAAATGATTATGTTTAAGAAAATGTTTGAATGAGAATCTGTGAATAATTTTATTTGATTCCACTAGTTAAAACATATCAGGAGATGCACTCTGGGAGGAAAAGTGAGAAACGTCATGATTTGAAATCAAAATTCAACCATAAGATCGACGTAGAACCAAATAAAAAAAAAAGACAAAATATGTATAGAAGTTAAAGCTAAAAACCAAACACTGTCCTTTTAATTTAGTTTTCTGTCTAGATCATTGGGAGTGGTTGACAGACATCAAATCTGCACACTTCTGCTGCAATGCCTGAAAGTATATAAGTTTGAATACTGATTCTGCTTTCCAAGCATACAGCCTGAGAAAAATCAGTGCTTCTTGGAATGATGTTGTGTACAATCAGGATTGTTTGGACTATGACGCGGCACTTAAATCATCTAAAGTGTCTTAACTTAATTACTGGAATGGACTCATCTATTTTGGTAGTTGATTAGGTGTGGTATCCACTATCTAAAACACTTGCTGAGAAAGCTGCTTGGGAGTTTGCCAAGGAAAAAGGTTTGGACATTGTTGTGATAAATCCAGGGGCTGTGATGGGCCCTTTCATCCCTCCAAGTCTGAGTGCAAGCATGTTAGTGATTCTTCGACTTCTTCAGGGTAACTATGACTGAACTTACATTTCTCTTTCAACTTCCTGCAAAAGAGTTATCTGCAGTATCAGTTTTGAACTCAGATTGTGATTTTCTCTGAAACTTAGGCAGCTCCGAGACTTATGAGGATTTCTTCATTGGATGTGTCCATATTAAAGATGTTGCACTCGCACATATTTTGGTGTATGAGAACTCATCAGCTAGGGGAAGGCATTTATGTGTTGAAGCCATATCCCATTATAGTGACTTTGCTGCTAAGGTTGCAGAGCTTTGCCCTGAATATAACGTTCCAAGGCAAGTTCTTATATATATACTCATAGTTCTCTTGAAGGCTTTACTTTACGCTGGTTTACCAATCTTTTTACATTTCATGTTGTTGCAATCACAATTCACAAGTGGCTTCAAGTACACTTTAGGCCTCTTAGACTAGCTTGTGCTGCAGTGCTTTTCGTTCTTATCATTTCTTTTTGGAAACTTGTCCTTCGAGTTGTCAGAAATGAAATGTTACAGAGAGTTGCAGTTTCTCTTATAAACTTGATCAGACTATTTAGGTGAACTGCAACACGGTTCAAGTTGCGGCGCTTGCAATTTCATAGTCATCTATCATTTTCTAGGAATGTATCCAAATGGGGAGTTTGAATGAACAAAACCCAAAAATTGTAATCCAAATTTGGTAAAAACTGTGTATACAAGCATGATGGATGTTCTGACCAAGTTACTAGAAAATTGATCGTCGTCTTAAAGGATTCCAAATGCTGGCATTTTCTGAAGACAGCAGTTTCCTTTCACTACTTTTTTTGATAATCAAACATATTTTCCAAGGTTGGAAACTCAAAAAGTGGTTTTCGTTGCAGGTTGCCGAAGGATACTCAACCTGGAGTGCTAAGGGACAAAGATGCTTCAAAGAAGCTGCTTGATTTGGGCCTAAACTTCATCCCTGTGGAGCAAATCATTAAGGAGTCTGTAGAGAGTTTAAAGATGAAAGGCTTTCTTCCTTGAATAAAAGCGTGACAATTTGCGCTTGGTCAACTCCCTGATGGATCAAAGACCTTGTGAAGGCTTTGAATTATTAGGCCGGTCCGAATTCTCTGCATAATGTTTTATTACTAGATCTTGCAAACCTCTGGTCATGCTGAAACAAATGTTCTGCTGCTGTTTAAGTGCTTTCAATGTGGACTGTACCGATTACTACAAAGGGAAGGGAATTTCTGGGTGTAATAAAATCACACCTATTCTTTTTGTGCAAGACATTGAAATCTATAGGGAGATACAATCCGAAACAAGACAAAGACAAATAGGGCAGCAACAATGTTTGCTTTCGGATTAAAATCAAGTACTCCCTCTTTCCCGAAATTATAATACAACTTGAGTTTTCATTTTTTTAGTTCAAATCATAGTTTGCAAACTCGCGATCCTCCGATCCTACGATTCCAGATACCTAAATCGATCCTGGATCGATCAAACTTGAATATTGCAGTAGGATTAGAGTAGGATCGGTCCGAGTTTACTATTCATCAATTACAAAAAATTAATTGAACTTAATAAAATTTTTCTTTTCTCTTATTTCTTTTGGTTCACATTCAGTTGAAGCTAACATTCTTTGAGAGAACTTTCATTGCTAAAAAACTGTATTTTAGAAAGTTTTTCTGATAATATGAAAAGAAGAGTTTTTATTAAAAAATTTATGAAAAAATTCATATAAGAAAGATGGATTTATACATTTCTTTTTGTTTAAATGTTAAATAATTAGAATTTAATTATCAAAGCAATTAATTATATAACATGTTTAATTACTTTTACGATTTTATTATTCCGATTCTACTGATCCCATTTACGATCCGATCCTATGACCTTATTTTGATCCCATGTAGGATCATACGTTGGTTCAAATTGTATCAAAAGTGAAAATGCAAACTGGACAATAATTTTGGATACGACGGAGTAGTTTTCTTTCGCAATGTCTAAATCTGCTAACAAAGATTTAGAAACTGCTCACGCCCATGTCACTTTGATGTTAAAAAATAAAAATAAAATCAGCAGATTGTTGGAAGAGTGTAAAAATTGCAGGAAAAGAGGGAACTTGTCCAAATCCAAACCAAAAGATTCTTTCTTGTGGAATTTGTGAGCCACTCGGTTGTCCAAATTCCACATCCAGTAAGCATACGTAGTGAAGTGGACATTCAAAGATTACGTGGGATTATCGAATTCTTCTTCCACTTGACAGTGTAGTAAATAGTAATGATATGGGTCCAAGCAGTTAGCCATTTATTACAAAAATGCATACTCCCCATTAATTCGGCTTTGTTCATGAATTTGATTTGACGGTGAAAGTTTCTCAAAGATTTTTTTTAAAAGAAAAACTTTTGACAACGTTGTAGCCTTTCTGGTTTCTTCATTTCCTCTCCTTCTCGAGGCGACTTACGTGATCTGCAATTGGTTTCTTGCTTGACTTTTACCGCCCCCTCAAAAAAAAAAAAAAACCATAAATTCTCTGAAAACGAAACCGAAGAAAACCACATGATTTTTGAGGAGGCTAAAACAATCAGAAGAAAACTTTCAACTTCAAGGGGGTCATTTGGCAAAATTTACAGCTTAGCAAATTTGACCCAAGAAAATGATTTAAAAATATGAAAGGTGGAGCCTGGAGGACCGGAATCGAGCCTTGCAAAAAACAAAAAACTCCCTTGTATTTGTAAACCCAGTTCTTCGGATTTGGAGATTGGAATTTGGATCTTCCGAAATTCATCATCTCCATCGTCAATGGAGGCTAAACGAGAAAGAAATTCATCTCATCTTCGGAGGGCTCTGTTCATTCTATCTTTGATCACTTTCACGAGCTTAGTCTCTGCAACTTCTTCTTCATCGGAGAAAGTTACTCTGGAGCTGTACTATGAGACCCTTTGTCCTTACTGTGCCAACCTGATCGTTAATTATCTTTACAAGATATTTGATACCGGAATTATTGATATCACCAATCTCAAGCTCATCCCTTACGGCAACGCCAAAATCAAACCGCCCAATTCCACCATCGTTTGTCAGGTTCTATCATAAGTCACTGCCCCTTTTTGTTTTTCTTCTCACTTTTCTGGTGTGATTTTCCATTCTTAGCTTCCCATTCTCATGAAGATCGAGAATTTGTATTTTTATTACAGAAAGAAACTAGCTTTATGGGTTTGTTCATCTGGGTTCACTTTGTGGGTCCTAGCTAAAGTTGTTAGGAAAAGATCATAGAATCGTTTTTTAAAAAAGTTGTGATCGTAAGAAGGATATCTTATTCCTTTCTCGTTGATTCTTGAACCGTGCTTTGTCCTTTTTACTCTGGAATCCAGATGTAGCTTTTTTGGTTTCTTTAGGTAATAGTAAAAACAAGCCTTCGCTCAGAAAGAAGAATATGTACCTGTAAGCTTTTATATTTTAATTTTTAAGAAATTTAATTGGAAGCTAGTTTGAGAGCAACAAAGATTTGTGAGAATCCTTATGGATTTCAAATTGGTTGATGAGCAATTTAGGAGGTATTACTGTGAATCTTTTAGCCACTGCATTTTATGGTCAACCATATCATCCATCACAAGAGAAAATTTTGCAGCAGAAAAAAAGGAGAGCATCTGGTTCATTAGGAGTTTTAATTTTGTCCTTTGAGTTTCCTGAAATGGAATCTTTACCCAAAAGTGCATGTGTGATATGATAAGAATTTTACATCCAAAGTGGCTAAATTCCTGTCTCTCTTTTGTTGTTATTTTCATACATCAGGTGCCTCCCTCCTTCTAGTAAGTGTTACTAGGATTGATTGAAAGCCTTTATCCTAGTATTGTGCTTGTACAAGATTATTCCTAGTGTTCTTAAATGGTTGATTGATATGAAACCTTCATCTGGTCCCTTGACTACAATACCTTTCAAATGTTTGATGTTACCATTGTAGCACTTCAAATAATTACTGTAACTAGTTTTCTTGGATTATCTACCATCTCACTCTCAATAGAAGATATATAGATTGACGTATGTTATGTGAATGCATTGAATTGAATCTTCTTATTGTGGTTCCAGCATGGCCCTGATGAATGTTTGCTGAACACTATAGAGGCATGTGCAATTGATACCTGGCCTGATGTGGTGAGTAATCTTCCTCTTGATACTTCAACACATGCTTAATCTGAATTTTTTACTGCTGGTGCTATATATTCCCTAAAGAATCCTTTTTGTTGCTATTGTAAAATGGCCTTTTACAGTTTGTACCTTCAAGTATTTCTTGCTTGTTTCTCATTTTGGAGAATTTTCAATCCCATTTGCGCCTAGTAGTCATCATTCTGATCAGTGCACCCTTAACATCTAAGAATAAGGTTGCTGATTTCTGTGTCAGTCCACCAAGGTTTTAATGAGGATACCGATTTTGTTTCATCCATGGTATAGTGTATCTATTTGGCACTAGATAGTGTAAGAATGGAATCGTGGATGACCCTTTTTAATGTATGTTTGGTAATGATGGGAGGAGGAGATCAGATGTCATTTTTCCCATGGGCCTGAAAACATGTTTTGACCGAAAAGTAAAAGAGAATCTAAATAATGTGTTTGGATTAGAATCTGAACAATGATGGGGAAGAACTTTTTTATTTTCGTTCTTCTTTGCTTTTTGTATGCCAAACTGATGGTATTAGATGCAACAACATTTCTGATACCTTTCCACAAACTTTTTCCTCTGCAGAATGAACATTTTCCTTTTGTCTACTGCGTTGAAAGTCTAATCTATGAGGGCAAGAGAACTGAATGGGAAACGTGCTTTGAGAAATTAGGCTTGGATCCAAAGCCTGTTAATGATTGCTATAAAAATGGTCGTGGAAAAGAGGTGATTTATTTTGCTGTTTTTGGTGCTTTCATTCTGGCGGTGAAGTATCTTCTTTGTGAAGTTCATGTAATATTTTTCAACTGTACAGACTGCAAACTTTTAAAAGAAATTTGACCCCTTAATCACAACAAGTGTGTTGCATATGTAGGATGCTATTTTACTGAATGAAAATTGCATTGAATATTACAACTAACTTTTATCCCAGTGCGTGTGGCTTTTGGCTATTAGTATCAGTTCTTTATCTGGACATTTGGCCTCAAATATGTAACTTCAGATACTAAGCAGCTACTTTTGATATTTTAGTGTCTGCATACCGAAGACATTAGAGCCCTTTTTGTTATCTGATATCTGGTCCATGAACTATAATTTTCAGTTTATTCGTTCCTTCTTGCTGTAAATGGTTCACATATTTTGCTGACACATGTCGAACTTGCGCAGCTTGAACTTCGATTTGCAGATGTAACAAATGGCCTGCAACCTCCTCATAAGTATGTGCCATGGGTAGTTGTTAATGGACAACCACTTTATGATGTAAGTTTCTGTTACTTGGGTGTCCATGATCCATATATGGTCTTTAATCTGTTAAGACAGTGAGTTATCTCCTCATGCTGCTTACGATTTCTCTAATAGTTCAAAACTATAAAAGATGTAGCTGGTAGTAAATTGATGGAGAGTAAGTCCAGAGCAATAATTTCTGGAATTCCCATGTAATATGAAGTTCTAAGAGTAATAATAGCGAGCACAAAAAAGGCCCCTAGATATGTATAGGAGAAACCTAATAGTAGTTTTGATCAACGAAACATTCAGAATAAAGTTTCCTCACATAATCTGTGAACTGCAGGAATACAGAGACTTCTTGACCTACATCTGTGACGCATACCAGGGAACTCCAGTTCCGCCTGCTTGCAGTGAATATTCTGCTGCTCACCCAAAGAAGGGACGCATGAACAAGTTGAACCCAGTCTGCTATGCAGGGGCAACGATCAAGTCAATCTTGTCCGTCGTAAAATCAGCTGTTTCATTTTGGATTCCAGGAGTTACCGATGCAGCTCTGTGATAAATCTACAGCCATCCACTACACGCCAAAGTGTTACTGTTTAGCAAAAGTGGAAGATCTTTGAATCAGAAGCTGAAAGAACTGGTTGATTTATACTGTACACTGTAAAGTATGGAGATGTATTAGATGTATGAGCAAACATTCTGCAAATTGAAATACATTAATGTTTGACAAAAATTGATGTTTTCAATTCTCTCGTGTGGTTTGGAAGAAAATGCAGCAGTTTGTTTTTGGAGGCTGCAGATCAGTAGATGTTTGATGTGTTAGATATATGAGAAAACCTTCTGCATATTGAAATACATTAACGTTGTACAAATGGTGGTTGTTCTTAACTCTCTCTTGCTTGATTTGGAAGAAAACGCGGCAGTTTATTTTTTGAGGCTGCTGATCAGTAGAGGTTTGATGGCATCTTTCTGAACATTACTTGAACAAAACCCACTCAATGGTACTCTTCACTTCTATATCAAACCAAAATTGATAGCAGAACTGCAGAAGTACAGGTCTACAGGACATAATAAGTAGACTGTGAAATAATGAATTTCCAAAAAAAACTATTTTATATTAAAAATAGAGACTTAATTAAACAAACCGTCGATATGTCCGAGTGGTTAAGGAGACAGACTCGAAATCTGTTGGGCTTTGCCTGCGCAGGTTCGAATCCTGCTGTCGACGTTTTCTCGTTTTCCTTTTCTGTTTTTGGTATGTTTCTTTTCACAATTCCATTGTCCATCTAAGGAGGGAAAACGATTTATTTTCAACCCTTCTTGGCTCTTCCTAAAACACCAATTATGGGACTAGAGATAATCCCCTTGCGTAAAACGTGCATATGTTAATTTCTTTTTAAGGAGAAAATGTCATTAAGTTTGCACTATAACTGTTTTTTTTTGTTAATGAGACGTCTCTAACATCAAGCATCATGGTAAATTCCACTTACCTTCTCTCTTTTCTTTTCACACAACCAGTACTTGTTCCACGCTTTGCGTTGGTGTGTAAAATGAGAGGGAAACAATCGAACATTCCTTATAACTATCACCTTCTTTTCACACAACCAGTACTTGTTCCACGCGTTGCGTTGGTGTGTAAAATGAGAGGGAAACAATCGAACATTCCTTATAACTATCACCGGTGCTGCAACTGTCAAACCAAATCAATCAATGTAATAGTTAAAATTGACCTATATATGTCGTGAATTAAAATTTTTTATTCAAACAGAAAGGAATCAAAAAACAAAAAGATCAAAGGAGGGTAGTATATCAAGTTTAATACCTCCGATAGCGACGGCGATGACAGAGGGTATGACAGTAGCGGCGGCGGTGGCGACAGAGGAGAGAATTTGAAAGTCATAAGAAAAAAATTTATTTTGGTGAATGATTTTACATTCATCTTATTTATAGAGGAAATTATTTATAGAGGAAGAGAAGCGTATTAGAAAAGATTAAATGAATCGTATTAGAGAAGATTAGAGATTTGGAAGATTTGATTCTGATATATATTTTTCAAATTTAAATATTTTAAATTTTAAAACGTATTAAAGGAGATAATGATCACATTATTTATTTTTTCCGAAATAAATAAGGTAAAATATTAAAATAGTAAAATCGAGATTAGCGAAATTACCAAATTACTTTATTCGTTTAATGAAACTCAAACGTGGGGGCGACATGTGTCCCTAAAAGCTATTGATGGTCTAACGCTGAATTAGCTTCTACGAACCACTCCCCTTTAATATATAACTAGTGTTTATCCCGCACGTTGTACGAGTTGTTCAAAAATAATGTTAATGATATAAATCATAATTGTGTAATTTTGAATATCAATATGTTTTATTATTTTAAATATATTTGGAATAATTTTCAATACTTGAAATCGTCCAATTGTAACTTATTGTCCATCTTTTTTTTTTCTTGATTTACGGTTTCATATCTTTTAAAAGTATTCTCTTAATTTTTTATAATCTCTTTAAATATTTTCACCTATGTTATATCTTTTAAACTTTTCTTATAAAGAAAATTTTTATCATTATTTATTTACATAAACTTCTCGTTATTTTTCATCTTCCTATATACCTTTTGTAATATTTTTTTAGAAGTTTGTTCGTACATTTTTTCCTATAATATAGTGTTCATTTTTTCTTTTCTTGGTTGCATAGTATTCGACTTTTTTTTTTTTTTGATGACTTCTCTTGAACGTTTCATTTCTTGAAAAATTTATTATGATTATTTCATTTTTTACTATTATCTTGGTTCCTATTTTCATATTTTTTTAATTCTCTACATAATTTTTTATCGATAAAATTATTTTTAATATCTTAATATACTTTTCTTCTACCATTTGTCTCCCACAAACATCTTTATTCTTTTTCATTATCTCAATATGCTTTTATTTCCCTATTTATCTCTATGTTTTCTTTTATCGCCACAACTTTAACTTTTTCTATCATTATATTGTATAGAAAAAATAATTATGAACATATTATATTATTATATTAATTTATCAGTAATTACTTATTATATTATTTTATACTATATTATATTATATATAATATAATACATATTAAAATATTGAAAATTTGTCGATTATTATATAATTTATTAATAGTATTGATATTAAACAACAATAATCGGTTATTAGTATTGCCCGTTAAGGGACAAAAAAATATATTATTATTAAAAAAACATTTACAATCAAAGCACCACCAACTGAAATAAAAACTTATACACTAAACAATAAAAAATAAAAATATCTGATTGATGGTTACACTTTAACACATAACTAAAGAAATTAATATTGTCGGTGAATTTGTTTTTCTCTCATGGCCGTCGGAATTTTATTTTTATTTTTTTACATCGGATTTTTCTCTTTTTTTTTGGTTTTTTATTTTAGATGGTTATCTTTAGATTTATTAGTATTATTATTATTTTAATTTTTTTATTTTCTAACATGTGCACAATATAATCATCGGTAATCATTTATTAGTATTGCCTGTTAAGGGGTAAAAAAATATATTTCCTTTAAAAAAATAACAATCAAAACACCACCAACTGAAATAAAAACTAATACACAAACAAATAAAAATTTTAAACAATCCAATTAATGGTTACACTTTTAGCACATAACTATAAAAATCAATTTTGATATGTGAATTGGTTTTTCTCATAATGGCAGTCGATTTTTTTCTTAATTGTGAAATTGGTTTCTTTTTGGTTTTTTTTTTTTATTTTGGTTGGTTATCTTTGGATTTATTAGTTTGAAGCATGTTGGAGAGAAAGCAAAATTTGGCTTGTAGTTAATTAATTAAATTGAGCCCAAGAAATTAAAGAAGGGTTGCCCTATTATTAAAATTTACCGTTAAGAGGTAATTTATAATTTTAATATTAAAAACTTACCATTAAATGGTGGAGTGATATACTTGCGACATGAGGACTTGGGGTATCTAATTTTGCGCTACATGGATTAGCCTATCTAAATTTGCACCATGTGTTGAAAACTCTCCTTTAATATATTGGAGATATAGGACTCCTCACACCATTCTATTTTTTCCTTTCAAAAGTTACGAAATATCTTTTTAAGGTGAAAATGTCATTCTGGTAGACCTTTTGGGATGGGTAAGAACTCAAACCCGAAATTTATGTAAAAGAAAGAGAACCATGCAACAACTGTTAGTAGTCCCAAACCCATGTTTTTAAGTCTCATGCCACAACTAGTGGACGGTGTAGAAGTTCTTGGGAATCTGGTGTTATATTTTTTGGGCTATCTATGACCAGTTTTAGAAAACCCCATTCAGATGAAGCAAAACCCATTTTTATAAAGATCTAAAAAAATTTTATTTTGTGGATTTAGTTAATTGATTAGCTTAAAAATTCGGCGGTAACAAGTTATTTTCTCCTTCCGATAAATCTTCGTAACAAAAGAATGTTCACCTTGGCAAAATATCCCCGGTAATACTAAAGATGTCAATCTAGATCGCCGGTGCTGCAATTTATGATTTTGCTTGCAACCGACAAAAAATTACACCACACACAAGTTATTATGATAGTATCAATCAAGATCAGTTGATTAATCTAATTAGGTGTATCCGTGAACACTCTTTTCACTTTCAATTTTATAATCTTGAAAATGAATTTTTGTCCTAATTTAGTGCCCAGTTGATACATTACTCTTGTACGTTTTATGTATCAACAATTAGGTAAATGAAACGAGACCAAATCAACCTTTTGCTCTAACCCAAAAACATTATTAGGTGGCACTAGTACTGCTTGCGTTTATCAATGTATTCGACACGTTAATTCGCCAAATTAATTAACAGGCAACCTACGACAATAAAATGAGGAATGAGTACAAACTTAGTAAGTCATTTTTATTTTTATTTTTTTTGGTTACAGCCTCACAGGTAAGGGTCGCAATCTCTAACACGACCCAAAATTTTGACACGAACCCGACACGAAATAAGCGGGTTAAGGTTGAGATTTTTTACCCTATTTAATAAACGGGTCGGATTAAGGTTAACCTGTTTAATTTTCAGGTGGGGTTCGGGTTATTCATTTGAGAATTCGAGTGACCTGTCAACCCGTATAATTAAGTAATTAATAAAGAAGTTAGAACTATAATTATTCAGTTACCCCTCCCTTACCCTAAAATCTATTTTCATCTCCTATTTCTCCTTACTTTTTCTGCCGTTCCTCCACAACTCATTAATTAACATTCCCTCTTCACTATCACCACCATATCTATACTTCAATCCTTCAAAATCCTCACTTTTTCCATCCTTTTTATCTTAAATCTTGTGCTTTCATTAATCAAATCAATCTATATTTCTTTATTTCATCATACTCTGGATTATTTTTTTATTTCATCCATCGTTGATATTTGGGAATTTTTATCTCTCCTATTTTTTGAATTTTTTTTGTGTTCTTTACCTCATCCACCCCATTGCAGATTCTAAGAAATGGTCTATGCCTTCTCAGTACGAATACAAGCAAAATGAACCTGAATTTGAGATTATTGTTGAGATTATTGTTTATTATTGCTGCAGATATGTGGATTGTTTTTTTGAAAACAAATTTTACATTCTGTTAATTAATGCCTCGATGGCTTGTGTCAAGTAATTTCCTGATCTCTTGGATCCAAATGTTGGCACTGGTTTTTTATTTTGATGGATTGAGTTTGTGTAAAAAGTTTCTCCTTTTTTCTGTTTAGGATTTGTGCATGTAGTTTTGATTTTTTTCGCCTCTTTTTTGTTTTTTGGGTTAACTGGTTAAACTAGGGAGACCTGATTTATAAAAAGTCAGATTAGGGTTGAACATTTTAACCTATTTAATTAAACATGTCGGGTTTGGATTAGACTAAAAAAATTCAGGTCGGGTCGAACCCGACATGTCAACCCAAACCCGATACGAATTGCCATGCCTACTCAAGGGTGAGGTAATTTGCTTTTTTCAAAATATTATGTGAATTCCGATACACAACACGATATTTCCCCCAAAAAAGAACCATTTTTCAGAGATGGCCGAGAATATTATTTACATTTAACATAAAAGCTTTCCGATTTTTTTGAAGGAATATCATCATCATGAACGAGATTGCTCTATTTGACCCTTTTTTTTTTTTCCGCTCCTGCATATTTGAGAGGATTAGAATAAGAGGAGAGTATGAAACACTCCCTTTTCTTTTCTTTTATTTTTCTTCTTTTTTTTTTTTAAGATTTGAGGTAATTATAAATTACACCTCCCTCATATTCTTAATATTAGGCATTTTGATTTGTTTTAAATTTTAGATAGTATGTATTTTTATTTGACAAAAAAATCATAAAAATATATTTTCACATTTCCTGTGTTTTCTTGATTGTTTTTAAATATTTTTTTAAAAAAAATTCAATTAAAAATATCTACTAAATGAATCTTAAGAGAAATCAAAATGAAGGACCGGAGGGAGTAATAAAGATTTCACATATTCTTCTAATTGGAACATATATTTAATAATTCAGCCGTACCACCTTACAAATGGCGCCATCATCATGAATGGATGGGATGTTTCATCAGACAAACTCCATGAATATTAATATCACAGACTACTAGTAACTAGTAGTAGTAGATCCCCATGGCTAGCCAAAAAAGTCTTCTGAGCACACTGAAGCTTAGGATACCTTCCCTCGAAAATAAAGTGTTATATATACTGCACCAAGATCTGCATATAATTAAGCGCCATGACTCCTTGACAGTGACTTTGTTTTGATGGAGCAAATGGATCCATCCATCTTATTGGCTTAATAATTTTTCTACACTATAGTATAGCCCTTTTTTTAATCTTTTGTTCATATTTGGCAAAATTTTCCGGTTGCAAATTAAGCAGACCGTACGTCAATTATTTCAGAGCAGGCTGCCTTTGATTTATTGTCTTTTAGACATGACTATTCGGTGCAGGTTCTCCTCCTTCATTCAACACTCGCACGCCCCCAAGCACACGCACCCCCCCCCCCCCCCCACCCCCGCATCTCCTGTCTATTCTTGCATTTTTGTCCAAGAATAATATTAAATCCGTTTTGAAAAAATAGTTCATGCTAAATTTCAAATTTATACGTAGGTTATTTTCTTGAAGCAGGATAGTATAGATTTATTTGTTACGAAATAAAGCTTAAACTAATTCACAACACAAACATATGTATTGAGCTACATATATTTGATTCTGTCATATTCTTTCTTTTTTTCAATTGATTCTCTTGTAGTAGTACTTCAACCATGTTTGATAATACACACAAAATTATGGGTCAGTAAAAAGGTTACAAGAAGTGAAATAAAAAGAAAAAAAAGTTTGAAACATGACATTTTGTTTCCAATCTTATAGTTCACTCTATATATTTTAAATTCGCATTTTCAAAAGAAAGAACACGTTCGCATTCTCAACTGAAATTGCGAAAAGAAATGCTGATAGCTCAACATTATACATTAATGATCTCTTTTTTTTTCCTTCACTTTTTTTGTCAATCCAAAGTATTTAAGCTAGTTGCTACATCTAATCATTAATCAGAAAAAGTTAGAGGCTTCTTCCATTACATCAATCACAAAAAGTTTATTTAAGAGGACACTAATCTCTCATACACTGAAGATTTTACTGGATTTAGAAGTCGAATCCGCATTTTAATGTTTTTACGCACATATTATAACTACTAATAAGAATACAAAATGTTGAGCAATATTGAAAACAAGTACGGATCTCTCCGTCCCATAATTATTATTCAATTTAAATTTTTATTTCTAATTCACTTTATACTTGGACAATAATTTTGGGAGAGAGGAAGTATCACCCTCTCTTTTGTGCCTCATCAATCAGTATAAGACGGTTTTGAAGCTGATGATCATTGATAGTGTATTAAGTTACAAAATAGTAGCTAGAAGCCTAAAAGAGAGAATTGATGGGGGTGATGATATATCATTCATGAAAAGGGGAATTATGTGGTCCAAGATACTTCAATGATCGGAGATGGAAGAATTCCTGCCTCATTGGGTGGTAGAAACAGCCATTTTCACCACTCAGAGTAGTTAGTCGTGTTGTAGCTTTCAATTTTAAAATTCGTCAGTCGCACCTGTTTTCAGTACGATTACGATACGACACACTTTTTTGTTTGTATTCCACCCATTCAATACAACTGATCTACATTTTAACATTTTCTTTTGACCAAAATTAACTTCACCGATCTTGCATGTAAATTATTATTTAGTTTCCGTACCCCTCTCGCGAAGTCAGGCACTTTTTATTTTTTGTATATTTATTTTTTAGTCAAGCAAGTATATATGTAGTTTCTCCGTAATCCAGTTAAAATTTTCATTTCTAATACAATATTATACTAAAAATAAAGATTCAAACATGATAACTATTTTGCCATTTTAGAATAAATAGAGTATTATATGGGATAGGCATGCCCTCTGAAACTGTCGATTACGGCTGTTCCATTTTGATAAAAATAAGAACCGAACCGCCCCTGTATATCATAGTTCTGGTTATAATTCAAATTATCGGTTCTAGTTTGGTTTCGATCCTATCATGTTTCTAGTTTTGATTATAAGTTGTGGCGGCTTTGGTCACAATATTTTTATTAGGCCATTTTTTTTTGTTAAATGAATTTTTTTCTTTTTCTTTTATGAAAGTAATATGAAATATGGAGTAAGAAATTCATTTTTTTAATATTTGACAAAATTAGGACGATATTTGACATGTATATTTCAAAGTTTTAACTATATGCATGAAAAGTAATAATACATGGTGCTTAAAAGTTATTCCAATCAACAAATCATCCTTACAAACATTATCAATAAAAAAAATAGATAGCTTGTGTCATATTTGAAAAAATAAATATGCAATGGTTTAAGTGATAATTAAACCACTAGTTTACTTTTTTTACTTTTTAAACAATGCTAAAATAACTATGTTGACAGATTTTCTATTTTTTAAAATTATAAAAAAAACCAATATAAATACCAATTGAATTGCTAATTTTTACGGTTCAGAACTGACGGTTAAATACGCCGGTTCACGGTTTTAAAAATAATAGAACATTAACCGAATCACAAATAAAAAGTTCAGTTACGGTTTTAGAACATTTAAAGACGGTTCAAGAACCAGAACCTTATTTTCCGGTTTGGTTCCGGTTCGCCTTGGGCATGCCTAATATAAGGTTGAAAGTAGAATGCAAGTTCAATGCCCAAAAATTGAAAAACTTACTACCAAACCGACAAATGTAGAAATTCTCTAAATGATTTTATGTAATTTTTTTTTTTAATTTTTGTTTCAATTGATAGTACAAATAATTTGATGTGTAACCTTCGTTGAGTATATTAGTATATTGACATAAATTTCCCCAGAAGTTACCTTGAAAAATAAGAAACAAACTATTTTTAACTGTATAATGCAACAGGTTGAATACAACAAGGACAGTGTAATGCATATGCCCTGAATTTCATGTATGTCACTTGTTTGATTGAGCAAATTTACAGGATATGCTATGGCATCTAAATCTCACTGCTCAATTAACAATCAGTCATATTTTCTTTTTCTTCTTTTTCATTATTTTTTCCTAGCACCACAAAGCGAGAAAATCATGGTTCCAAAATGATTTAATAATAATGAGGTAAAAACTTGCAAAAGAAAGTCAACATATTTTGTGGGAAAACACTATTACACGCTCTTGTAACTTATGTTGTACTAAAAATGAGAATAGAAACTGGACAATAATTTTGTTCATAGAAAAGTATTATGATTTCACTCCAATTGAAAAAGACATACAGCTGATGCAAAAATTACTCACATCATGGATATACGATTTCGAACACTAGTAGTTAATGAGATTCCCAAACAAAGAAAAATTGGCAAATGGCGGAAAAACAATTGGAGATGAGATGAAGATTGAAGTGCAACCCAGCAAGTCACGAGGAAATCCATCAAATACATAATGCTTGTTGCATCACAAAAGTGGGGCATCAAATTTAATAAATGAACCAAAGTGTTGATTGGAAACCATAATAAATCAATTATATAAATACACGTCTTATTCTTTACACAAAAACGCTCTTAACCGGATTTGCAGCATTTGTTTGGGAGTCTGATTGGTGGGTCTCTATACTCTCTATAATGAACCAAAAAAAGGGAAAAAAAAAAAAAAAAAAGTAATCAATAATTTGGAAATTTGGATTTTGCATACATAATCCTTTCGATTTAAAAAATGTCTACCGGAATGGAGGCACCGGTTGGCTACTTGTCCTTGTCTCCCTAACCCGGCCCGGAGGTTGTTGCTTCTCCTCCTCCATAAACTAACACCAAATGTATGCGTCACTACAATTTCCTTTTCCCCAAATAATTCTTATTCTTATCTTTAATTAATTTATTTCTCATTGCTTTTGTTTTGTTCTTATGAAGACGCCACAATCAATAATAATGTCAAATGACACGACTTCCTCTGCAATCAAACCAAAGTTGAATAAAATAGACCATGTACGTATAACACATCGTATAGTTTTGTTTATTTATGTATTGTTAAAATATCTTTAGTTATAAAATATGGCTAGTAAAAACGTAGGTGGAGTAAAATATACGAACTCGAGTGAAATTATTGTTTTAGTGATAAATCGCTCTTATTCTCCATGGAAGATCTAGTATTTGATGTCTCGATCTTAGATGTTTTTCTCTGCCGACGAATATATGGACGAACTTGTTATGATAAACTCACTCATGTTGTGAATTTCAATTTGGGTGAGTTCTTGTGAGCTTATTTCTTCCAATATGATTTGGAAGTTATTGAATTGCGTGTTGATTTACCTAGCGGTGAGTTCTATTGTTCATTACTAAAAAAACAAACACATTCGGGCACTTCCATTAATACGAACAAAATTATTTTACTGGTTAGAGTTGGTACATTAAAACCCAATTGCAGTCAGTCCATGTGGATAAAAAAAGAAATTCTCCCAATTATTCACTCATCATTCCTGTTGAACTCCCGATCAATTTCGAACATGATGCCCAACAAAAGAAAAAAAAACACCAAGCAATTACCTTAATATAAATTGTTGTTTGTTAACGTACGTACTACCAGATAATGTGACAACAATAGGATCTTTGGAATCAACACACACACGGGTGTGATGAACAGAAGAATAGAATAGTATAGAACAAGAAAGCCAAAAACACCTGAAGCTGTAGCAGAAAAAGAGTAAAAAAAACAACCAAAAAAGGTGCAGCGAATATGTGTATGATGGATGTGGATCAATGTACTATATCAATGCGAGACCCACGTGCGCATATTACCGTACCCCTCCAAAAAAAAAAAAAGGTTGTAGATTTTGCATGGTCCTAAAGGCAACCAAATTTACGAAAAGCTGGACCAGATCAGATGGATCGATGATAAATAAACCAGGACGAACTGTAGTACTCTACACAGAGAAAGAAGTCCAGTAGAGGGATTCACAGAACCAACAATATATATTGTTTTTAATTTTGTTGCTATTTGGAGTTATTCTTCTCCCCCTCTTTGATTGAAGAAAAAAGAAGTGACCAAAATTTTTCCCACCTTTTTCTTTTTAAAAAAAGCCAACACCAAATGTGGAATGCTTCATAATTCATATAATGCTTATATAGACAGACCTACTACTGACCAAACGTAGTTAAAGTGGGATCCCAAAAAACAACGAATAAGTCGTAAAAAAGAACATATAAGAAAGGAAAAAGAGAATGCATCCAATGATGATGATCAAAATGAAGAGGAGTTGTTAGCTTGTACCTGGATCTAATAATATTCTCTCTATAATCAAACCATATATATATATACATGGAATCAAATTATGAAATTGTACGGTTGTGACTTGTGAGTGGCTCGTTTATATACATTTCAAGTAATGCACTAAAAACTTTGTTTGAATCAAAGTGTGGTGGATTGGGATCGATGGATCCTCAAATCCCATGTTAAATCGGAGATGAAAGCTATAAACACTGCAATTTTACTCCTGAACAGACATAGTAATTACTGGTAAAGGGTCATCACAAAAATGATATAGCATTTTTTGGACGAAAGACATAATTAATACTTAACTATTTATTAATTTCCAAAGCAGCTACAGTTAGCCAGTTACTATCTCCGTGGCGTATCAGCATGAAATGAATGATTCTGATCCCTTCAAAATGGTTAACGTTAAAAAAAACGACAACATATTATAGATAAACAAAGATAGATAAAGCCTCAAGGGGTTATGCGCAAATTTCTCTAGAGCCAAAAGAAGGAAAAAGTTTGCTTTAAAGGAATTATTATATATATATATATGTAAGAATATCAAAGAAACGTTGAAACTTCAATGATCCTAATCAACTTAAAAATTTATAAAAAGAATCGAGAAAGGAAGAAAAAAATATGCACCCCAATGTGTTCCTTCATGAAATAAGAAAATTAATTCTCATGATCACAGTTTTTGAAGGAATGCTAAAGGATTTTTTTGTAGTATACATATATTTATAATTTAAGCTAGATATAATAATAATAATGGTCGGGCAGGAAGAAAAAGAAGGAAAAAAATTGAGAAATTACGTACTAGTAAGAATTTACTATTATACTGTCGTTGTTGTGACAGCCACGGTGGTTGTTTTAGCACCGGCATCAGCAGCACCGCCACCAACGTCGGCAGCAGTTTCTGGCGGAGCCAGCGATGCGGCGGCGGAAGAAGTCGTTGTCGACGCTGATGACGGTCTTTTCCGTTTCTTCTTCTCATACGGTATCCCGCGAGCCTTGGCTTGACTTTCTCTAACTTCTCTGAGGTAAATCCTGACGGCCCGAGCACCGAACGGGTTGGATTCGGGCCGTCCACCGTTTTCCTCGTAGGCGGCTCTGAGCCGTCCGATTAAGGCATCTAGGCTGCCCCAGGCTTGCTTAAGTGGGCACTGACATGGAGCAGGCGGATTCGGGTGCCCGAAATAGGGGCAACCCGCCACGTGCACCTTAGTCTTCCCGAACTGATCCAAGTACTTCAGAAACTCGATCACGTGAGCTCCGCTGCACCTGGCTAACGTTAGCGGCGGCTTGTGGTTTTTCAGGTACTGTAGAAAAGTGTTCCAGTCCCGTCGTTTCTGTGACTCGTAACGACTCGGTGGCGGCGGCGCCGCCGTTGACCCTCCTCCTCCTCCTCCTACTACAACAGTTCTCTCTACGCCACCGCCACCACCTCCGGTCACGGATGATGGGCCGGCCTCTCCTCCGCCGCTTACATCCAGTCCTCCTCCTCCGGCTCCGCCGCCGCCAGATGCGGAATCCATCCGGAAAGTGAACAAAAGATGATCAGCTGAAATCGGTGAAGTGATGGGGTAATTCTTGACTACTAGTAGTACTAGTGATTGTGTATGGAAATAGTAGGAGTAGTAATAATAATACAAGGGACATAAGGAAATCGGAGTTTCCTTCTTTTTTTAGTAAAAAGATCTTCGCCAAATTAAAAACACTGTAGAGTCTGAGTCAAGAAGGGGTCACCAAAAAACAGTAGTCTTATTTTTCACTGTTTGGTTTCTGTGCAGGAGAACGGGGGACTACTATTAATACTTTGATTTCAGGAAGGCAAGGATGGGTTAATTTTCTCTTTTTTTTTTCTTTTTTTTTTTTGTTTTCCTTCTTCTTCTTCAACCTTCGGTGTAGCTCAAAACTCAAAAGAGAGAGAGAGAGAGAGAGAGAGAAAGGGTATTGTTTTTGGTCTTTTTTTGGAGCGTAGGAGTTGAAATTGAAAAGGAAAGAGAGAGAGAGAGAGAGAGAGAAAGAAAGGGGAGAAGGAAGGAAATGAATGATGGGACGTAAGATGGGAAAATGAATATGAATCGTTTTAATTGATTGAAATAAAGAAAAGAAAGGAAGAAGAAGAGTGAAAGAGTGAATAAAAGTTGATGTTTGAGATTGTGATGACTTATGTTGTGGAGACTTGGAAAGACGGAGACACACAGAATAGTGAGAGTGTGTGAAGAGAGAAAGAATCCCAAGGTGTTTTAGAGTAAAAATTATTCACGTGGTGGCCCCACCCGCTGTGAAGGTTATTTCCAAGTGGAAGTGACAGGTTTACCGCGTTTTACTATTCAAACACTGGCAGGCCCCCCGCCATCTCCACTCGTCGGCGCCTCCTTCCTCCATCCCTCCCCTCTTTTTTATAGTTTGTACAAACCCTATATATATAGGTCTCAATTATTTGTTTGTATGCCACCAGTATTTCTACTTCTTCCTATTTTGGTATACACTACTCAAATAGTGGTGTGTTAATCACTCCTTCCCCCTTACCACTCTAGTCTAGGGATGGCAATCTGTGTCGGGTCTAGATTGATGTGTCGGGTCGGACCCGAACTCGAATAATATACAGTCAACCCGGACCCGACCTGTTTAATTATACAGGTCGGAATTACTAACCCTAATCCGACCTTTTAATAAGCAGATCAATCCGGGTTGACATGTTTAACTCGTTTAAAAAAAAATCAGAAAAATCACACATCGGCAAATTCAGTCTATTCAACTTGGAAAAAAATAAATAGACCCACAAAACCTACCAAAATCGACAAACACACTTGCAATAGATTGTTCTTCAACCCCGTATACATTCGGCATTCCCCTTCAAAAATGCAAAACAAAAAAAAAAATTCCTTTTTTCCCCCTTTTTTAGATTTCAAGCTTCAACATCAGGACTACAACTTTCAAACTTAAATAAATTTGTCTCTAAATTTCATCCTTGGAAGCCACGAATTTGCAAAGATGAGGATTCAAACACGTGACTTCAAATCAAGGAGAAGGAGTTCCATTCTGATTCTGATGATGATAACGTGCTTCAGGAAAATGAAGGAGAAGAAGACAGCCAAGAGGAAAATCAAGAAAACACAGTGGCTCAATCACCGAAAGAAAATCAAAAACAACCTTAGCAATTGAAGAATCAACGCCGGCAATCCCAACAGCAAAGCAAGAAGGAGGAGGAGGAGACCGCCGTGAAGATGATGATTGATGAGCGGAGATCGGGAACACCAATTTGTGATAGACGGCGGGAGAGCTTTCAAGGTCAAAGTGGAGGGGAATCAGAGTGGAGAGGAATCGACAGAAGTTGGGGGAGCTGAACTACGGCTAGGGATTGGAGTTGCAGAAAATCAGAGCCCCTGCCGCCGACAGGACGGAACCCTAAAGGAAAATCGAAAAGTTGTGCCGAATGATGAATAAAAGAGTATATATATGAGCTGAAATTAGGGTTGGGATAGCAGTGAAATTTCCAAATTACCCCTACAGAATACAAAACTTACATATTCGGGGGTAACCCGTCGGGTTGACCCTAAACCGACCCGTATATTAAACGGTTCTAAATTTCCAACCATAACCCGACCTATTTAATATGCGTGCCGTGTTCGTATCGGGTTCGTGTCGAAATTCCGAGTCGTGTCAGAGATTGCCAACCCTACTCTAGTCGCTTTTTTTGTTTCAAAATAATTGCTCAATTCGAATTTTCATTTTCAATATCGAGAAAATATAGAAGACCGATTTATGTATACCAAAATAATTTTTTCTTTTTGTTTTCTTTTTTTTTGGGATATAAGATGATGGAAATGCTTAAATAACCTATTGTAACTGTCATCATAATAAGGTAGCTTTACTGTATCACCTTATTATTACTTCTTTCTTATTATCATTAACTAGTGAGTGACTCGTAGATTGTGCGGGTTATAAATTTTTTTTGTATATTTGTGTAAGATAAAGATTATCAAAAAAAAAATGTAAGAATAATCGTGTTGAAAATCTGTATGAAGGCAATCCGTTGAATTAAAAAAAAATTCTAAAAAATAAACAAAAGTTTTAAAGGCAAATGAAACAGAAACACATAACTGTTTTGAATTGTTTACTGTCATGGAGTTTAACAAATCTCGTATAAGATTTAGGATAGGAATAATCTAGGATAACTTGGATTTCATTATCAAACTACTTATTTTAAAAGATTGTTACAGAAAGTTAAAATAAAGTTATCTTATACGGTTAAGATGCACTGTAATCACAGTTAAATCTTTTTTTTTTTTTACTTCCAACTTAAGTGAACTTATAATTTCATGCCAAGTAAATTATTTTCATCCTGTATTAATATATATATATATATATATAGATTTCTTTTTTTGATTATACAGGAAAAAATACTTCAAAAGAATCATAAATTTTACAAAACATATGTGAGATTAACAAAAAATAAATAAAAAAGTACTGAACTACACCTATGGGTGTAATTAGTTGATGCCAAAGAAACAATATATCTGTGTTCAACCTATCAAAATGTCTATTTAACGAAGGGAAGTAGATACACATTACATTACGCAATATATATATATATATATATATATATATATATATGTGTGTGTGTGTATGTATATTTATGTATTATACAGATTTAGTTTGTAATGAAAATAAACTAAATTAAATAATGTGTGGGTGACGAACTAACGATATGAATAAAATTCACCTCTACATAGCACTAGTGATGTCTGGTCGCGCAATGCGCGACCCTGGCCCAGTCTATCTGTAGATCTTAGAAATGTTTATATTTGAAAAAAATAAAATTTTGTATTTGGAACGATATATTTTAGAAATGTTTGAGAGATTTAGAAATATTTTATAAGTGTAATCATAGAAATATTTGTATTTCGCAAAAAAGAAATAAATTGTATTTCGCCATGTATGTTTTAGAAATGTTTTATAAGTGTTACTTATTAAATATAAATAGCTTAATCGAATATATGTGTTGAAGTAAATGTTAGATAAAATATAAAAGCATCCTAATAAATTTAAATATTAGTAAGATGATTTATTGATGTTCTCCATTGGTCGTGCCAAATCAATACTTAGTTTTGGAGATTTTTAATAGCTTTGTAATAAGTTTCATCCAAAGGGTATACGCTTAAAACAAAATTTACACTTTATAACAAAAAACCTAATTGATCAATTCAATTTAAAAAACCACTCTAGTTAGAATGAAACATAAAGAAAAAATTTTTAAAAAAAACGTGTCACGTAAAGTGCAAAGGGAGATTTAGTAATTTAGTTATGGTTAGACAAAAAGGCAATTTAGTATTTTCTACATGCCACGTGGCAATCATATGAGGTGTTTGAAAGAGAGGTTTTTGTTTCTAATATAGTAGGATGTACGTATAGCTGATCCTTTTTTTTAAGGAAAAAAACATAATTGCTGACTTGGCGTGGAAGAATATTCGCGTGGGAATTTGATCTTGCAACCAAAACCAGTAAATAAATTACTTTAAGTATACGATCGATTGATGAGGGACATTATAAAAAAAAAAATCCTTAAATTGAATTAGATTATTTTTATGGGACAAAAAGAATACTGCTACTCTATTGTACTTTTGGCAGAAGATATATTTAGTTTTAAAAAAATAACAAATGTTTCAATTTTCGAAAATGATATAATACTGCAATTAACTGAATATAAGCAAGCACCATTTTGGGCCAAATCCCTTATCTTTCTAAATTCTTTATATCCCAAAATGATGAGCATTATCAATACAATAATTTTGAGATTACGAATGTAACCTAATTCTATTTCGTATTCACGAAATTTGATTGTGATCTTTTTATAGAAGCATTTTTTTTTCTTTATTACTCACTGCAATATTGAATTGCATACAATGAAATATTCGATTCATCTCAGAAAAATAGTCTAATTTTATAAATTAAAATTTTTAAATTGAACTCATGAAATTATACCAGCTAAGCATCATTAAAAAATTACAAATAGATATAATATTTTATTCAATTTTCATATTAATTTGTTAATTTGAAAGATTAAATAATCGTATTTAAAATTTTTGTTTTTTAAATGCACCCGAATGATTTTTGTTGTGACAAGAGGAGTACTATAATTTAAAAGTTTGTTTTCCGTTTCGAGATGTGAATACACGAAGTCACGAAGATAATACAGATTTGCATCGCCGCCGTCATTTTAGAGGTACTTAGACTATTATAACGGAGTAGAACTTACTAGGGAAGGGGATAGTTAGCCGCCGCCATTGATTGGAGAAGAGAGGAATGGTTTCAATTATTAGTTTCTGATTCTGTTTTCTAGTGAACTTGGCTTGATCTCCAATTCTTCATGCATGTAAATTAATCTTGAAGACAGAAACGGTGGCATTAACAATGAAATTTTTGTAGTAACTTTTAGATTAGCTTTTGCATGATTGCTGAGGTGAGTGTATTATTACATGAATCATTAAAGAATTGGTGAAATTGTGTGGGGATCATAACTATATATATTTTTTGACAAAACGTACGTCTAAAATAAAATATTAAAAAGGGATCTATCCTATTAGAATTCTTTCTTAGATAAATCGTTCAATAAACAATGCATTATCTTCAAAGAAGCCAACTAATGAGGCCCTTGAATTTTTGAAGTGGCTCAAACCTTAGAATATGGATGTTGACGCTTACTTTATCATTTTTCTAAGAAAATTATTACCAATTTCGTTATCAAACTCCAACGAGCAATGATCATCTTAGTGAAATTATATAGAAACACAATTTCTGAAAAAATATTGTAACTAAGTTGGAAAAAAAAAAAGTAATCGCAGGTGATACCGTTTCTAAATAATTTTAATATACACGCACGATTTCTAGACTATTTTCCAAGATATATCGTTACTCTAATTATATACTCCCTCCGTCCCATAATTATTGTCCAGTTTTACTAAAATGAAAGATTTTTTTTTTGATCAAACTCAATTATATTTTACCTTAAACAACCGGATATACCCCTACATAAGTAATTGTTTAACCACTAAGATTTTATGGGTAATGTTTTTTTACTAAGGACAAATGTGTAACTTGGTCCATAAAAAGTCAAATTGGACAATAATTTTGGGACAAAATTTTTTGGGCAAAGTGGACAATAATTATGGGACGGAGGGAGTATTTCTTTTGGCCATGATTGTTAATATGAAAATTTTATTTTCATTATAACTTGAACTAAAAATATAAATTTAAATTGCGCAATTATTTTAGGACGATAATATTTACATAGGATATATTGAGGTGTTGCATGGAACAATGTTGGAGTCTTGGAGAACAGAGAAAAATGATCGAACATGTATGGTGCATTCACAGTATTGAAGATCTGCTTCTTTATTACCGCGAAATGCAAAAACAATAGTCAAAGATTTGAGTGCCTGAATTTAATGCGGCAGTGCTGCTGTCCACCAAATTTTGAGAAGAATATTTTTGTGGCTCCAATAGCATTTATCTAGATTGGACCCTCCCGCCATCTCCAATAACACTCTTCTCTTTTACTTTTTTTTAAAAAATTTTTTTTTAATAATATTAATTTAATCTGGCCTTATGCATCGCATCTCCTGCTACCTTTTAGGTGTCAAGTAGCCATGCAAAAATGTTGCTTGAGCAGTCAAAATTCAAGCAACTTTAGAATCGAAATTATAATTAATTAAGAAGCACTTGTGAAAACAAGTTGATAGGGAAAAAAAAAAAAAAACACTTCCAAATGTTAACCCCTCGAAAAAAGTACTATTTCTGAATAGGCAATGTTGCATATTGATATTGATTTGTATATATTTTTTGATCTATTAGCTGATGTGTCAATTATGTTTGTACAAGAATGGAAAGTTTTATATGAGAAAAGAAACTATTCCATTCGCCCTCTATTTGTTGTATTAAAATCGCTTAATAAAATATAACAATACATAATCATTTCGGGACGACTCAAAAAATAAATAGGTCAATGCCAATAGGAAAGGAAGACCTCCACTCAATTGTTGTTCACATTGATTTGGTTTTGTATCATTGCATATATGCATCATGATTTGCTGGATATAATTATACGACCTAAGGTCAGGAGGGCTATGATGTCTCTGAGGAATCATATGAATTTGCACTACTACATGTATATATATATGTGTGTCAATGCCTCCTGAAATGGCAAAGTGTGAATGTTGGAATCATTCCCATAAATGACACAATTCATTGGACCCCGATTAAAATGATCATCGAAAGAAGAAATGATAAATTATAGGAAGATCATGATTGAAATGAACCTTTGCTGCATCTATGTACAAGGAGTGCGTTAGACTAATGCCACATGACAAACTTACTACTGTGATGTAGTACTATAAATATACGGTAAATTGGACGAAACATCGCTCATTTTCTAATACTCCCTTCGGTCGTTATTATCAGACATTATCATTTGTTCTAAGTTTAACATATTATATGTTTTCGATAAAAAAAATTTTTAAAATATTTTTAATAATAAGAAGAACATAAAGAATGTGAAAATGTAGTTTGAAGATTATTTTTTTCCTCAATCAATTATATACACTAGATGAAATTTAAGACAAATGAAAATGACTTATAATAAAGTTCGGAAAGATTAATTAATAACAACTCATCCCATCTTTTCTTTCCTGCCTAACCAAAATAATAATAATAATAATAATAATAATAATAATAATAATAATAATAAGAAGAAGAAGAAGAAGAAGAAGAAGGAGAAAATCATATTCGTCCCTATAAAAGTAAATGAATAAATAAGCCCCTCTAAATTTTACTATATAAGAAGCAAAAACCACACTTTAAAGAACTTTCCATTAACTGCCATGTGGCATTTTCATCTAATTGTTCCAAAAATTTTAAAAAAAAACAAACATCAGCCTTAAAAAAGATACACCAGGTTTTTTAAAATAACATATACCACATCAGATATTTCAAAAGCAAATTTAAATCACGCACAACAGAAAATTACTCCATGTCTCCCACGACCAAAAAGAAAATTCCTTCTCTTCACTATTCATCTTCATGTCCCAATTCAACAAACATCAATGATAAACCCGAAAAATAAAAAATTACAAGAAAAGTAAACAAAAAAATTACTTTCCTTTTTTAACAAGTTTTTTTTCCACATCAGATCTTTAAAAAAATCCATATAGTTTTTTCGACATCTGCTTTTTTTAAAAAATGTATACGTGTAAGATTGAGTTGAATACTACTAATTGATCGGTGATAAAGAATGTGATAAACTAAATTAAATTATATTGTATAGGATTAAATTAATATATTAATTGATCAGCCATAAGTTTGAAGTAGAATATAGGTAAAATACTACAAATGTTAGATGCTGCCAACTTCATTTCTCCCACCTCCAACTCAAAACTACGGCAACACACTCCTCTTCAAATACCTGTACGACTTCTTCGGTAATTTCTCATTTCCACGGCCAAAATAAAATTCCTAATAGTTATAAATTACTAGCAGGTGATTCTAATTGGATAAAAGTTAAACCTCCACCAATGTATCCGTCAAGTTCACATCTCCAAAAAATATTTCCTTTTATCTTCTATATATATATATATATATGTATATAAACCCCAAACCAAAAATAATATAAAATTATTTTCATCTTTCTTCTTGATGTGCTGCTGTTTTTTGTCATTACCATACCTGTAGTTGTCAAATATAGGTGTTTTAATGTCAACTATAGGCATCTTAAGATAATATACTGATTTATTTGTATAGGCCATCCGTTTGCATACGTTAAAATAAATTTGTTCCTATAAGTTTTTGCTTCTACTAATTCCGATTCTCTGTTTATTCCTATAACTTTTGTGTGAGGTGTCGCTCTCGCTATCGTTTGCACTACAATTACCACAAAGTACTGCTACTATTCGTAGCCAAATTTTTCAACTTTTTAATTTTCACTGTACAAGTTTTTTTTGAATCGACGAACTATTATCATTTGTTATTGATAAAAAATTATAGATATATTGGACCAAGACCACGCATTGCGCGGCCAGATATCACTAATCTATGTAGAGAGGAGAATGAAAAAGATACACAGCTAGTGATCCTTGTTAGGAAGAGCATTACTTTAGCATAAGCTTCTCATTATCAAACGCAAAGCAACTTTAATTCGTTAGAATCAAATCTCACGGGAAAGTTCACGATCTATGATATTACTTGAGATTACTTTCTTGGTAATTACGTTTTCTACAGTTTTTCCTTGCTCTTTTTTTTTTTTTTTTTTTTATAATTTTCACGATTGCCCCTAAAAGCATATATGATTTTACTTATTTCTTCCCTCGTTACCCTGTTTATCAAGTTGAGAAATTTTATTTATATTGCCGTTATGAATCTTCACTAATAGGTATAAAAAATTTAATACTTGTTGTGAGAATTTCAACACTCTCAAATTAATAGAAAAAGAAAATGATTCATATAGCTCATGTATGATACATGTGTCAAAGAAACACTATATTATCAGGTTTTCTTGCTTACTTTAATTCAATCCAAGTTTCAAATGCTTTACATCAATGGTTCAAGAAGGAGGGGTGGGAGGGTTGGGTGGGGTGGTTAGAGGATTAGAAAGGGGATAGTTATTATCGGGAGATTGAGGGTTCGATTCTCACCAGGATCATCAATTAAAAAAATAAAAAATAAAATATCAATGGTTCAAAATTCTGATATGCCATCCGAGGCTTTTCTATTTCATATCGGTAACAGTGATTTTTTTCATTTTTTTTTACTAATCACAATTTTCTTTTCTATAAACTCCTGCGTTGGATTAATTAATTTTCAGTGTAATGTTTTAATTCAAAAGGCAAAAAAAACCTCAAATCTAACACGTACTAGAATGAAGCACAGCTTATCTTTGTTGTTGAAGTTTGGGAAGAGGAAAATTATTTATTGTTGGTATGGTTTCATTGGCGTGAAAAGGAAGAGTAGGGGCCTAGGGTGGAAGGTGGGCCAGGCGAGATGGCCCAGTCAGATTCTGCAGTGGGATTCGAATTGTCAGCACTCGAAGGAGGAAAAAAAAAGAAAGAAAAATTGAATGAAAGTATAATAAGGAGGGAACAAAGTCACGGTTGGCGGATGATTACTGGTTGATGAGGCTTTTCGTGTGAATCTTATAATAATAACCCCTATATATGGCCCATTTCCTTTCCCCCTATTCCATGTCCATTGTCTATTTGTCATAGGCATCTTTCTTTCTGAATTTTTCTTGTAACGTTCGGAACCCGCATGGATAGATAAACTCATTCGAGGCGAACACTGAACCATGAGAACCAAAAATGGCTCAAATTTTATCATTTTCGGGTTTTTCTAGTAGCATTTTGTAATTTTCATTATCCTTTTCTAGTCTATATTTTTTCTCGATAATTTTTTTTTAATGCGTATATTTTTTTACCCGTAATCTAATAAGTACTCGGTTCAAATTGTTCATATTAATTGGCCCTTTTCATTACTATTCCAAAAAGAAGCATTATAGCAGGGACATTTCAACCATACAATCCTCAAGACCTCAAATTTCAATTATATGGGGTTCTATTTTATCTTCGATTTGGTAGTATTTCAATTTACATAATGTAATATGCTTCCTATGTGAAGACTTTAGAAAACAGGATTAGTACATAGTGTATAGTTGATTGTGTATAATCGAAGTAACTTTCTCATGATCATGACTCTATCAAGTGATTAAAAAATTTGTAATCTGCTGTGACAGGCATTTCCATGAGAATAGTTTTTTGTTCTGCATACGACGCATCTATTGAGGGATACTCGGTGTCCTAGAGCTCCAACTTCATTTTGTCAGTCCTAGAGCCATCCACAGTTACACCAACACCGCAGTCTCCACCATCCTCAAACTTGTCTGCCATCATAGACTTAGAAAATTAAAGGAGAAGATGATGAGACATGAAGTTGCTAAATTGAAATTTGACGTTATCATGGCTCCTGTAGAGTTCAACCACTTTGCAGTCTTCACTCGAGCACTTGTCCAGACTTGTAGAATTTCAGCCCTTTGTAATTTATGAAATTTTAGGCCTTCTTAATGGTATCCATTTCGGGTTATTTTATCGATTGGGTTGTATGTGTTTTTTGTAAGCCATGAATCCCTTTAGAGGCATTTGTTTTGAAAATTATTAAAGGTGGATTATCGTACAATGAGCCGATGAGACATGGAAATCTACTTAAATGAATCCAATTAAGCCTTGTTTTCAACATATTGATCTGGGGTTGAAAGTTAGGGATGCTTATTTTGGTTACTTGTTTCACAGTTGGTTTTGTGCTTTACCTCAAAATGAAACCAGAATCGCTTGAAGAGATGTTAATAAGAAGGAAAAGAATCGCCGACTCGCCGAGGAGGAATTTGTGCAAATTTTTGAGGAAAGGAATGTTGGTGGCGGAGGAGCTGGAGCCTGGAGGGGAGGAAGATGATGGCATGCGGCGGCGGTAGTATTACTCTTCTTCTTTTTTGTTGTGTGTGACTGCGTGTAGGTAGGGGCAAACGGCAATATGTCCGTAACTGAAGCTGCAGACGTGGCAAGACTAGTGATATGGGTTGTTGGACGTGGTGGTGCTCATCACGGTGGGGATGTTGTTAGTGGTATGTTTGCCAGGAGATCTCAAACATACCACTGAACACATCCCCACTATGAGGAGCTCTGTATGCATCCATCAGAGCCTATTGCTCTTTCGATTAAGTCTGCAGCTTTAGTTACAGACATCTTCGGTTTGCGCCTTTACCAGAAAGAAAGTTTGTTAAAGATCCTTGATTGGGAAACAGCACCCACCAAATATAAACAAATTAATTAGGATAGCGTATCGAAGATGGGAGCATACATAGTCAGCAGAGTACTAGAAACAAAATGCACCAGATCCAGTGACAAGTTCATCACCGTGAACCACTTTCCCTTCACCGTTAACCCCGAAACAGCACAAAGACCACTTGTTTGTTCACAAATGGAAGAATACAGGCAAGAGGGCCTGGAATATATACAGCAAAAATTTTCAAATATTTATAAAACAAAAACAAGTACCGATTCGCTCCACACTGCGATCAGTATTCCTATCCACAAACTTTCTCCTTCAAAAACCCGAAAGAGTGTCAGCTAGCCATTCCAATGCCTCTTCAACAGAAGTTTTTTCTGCCCTCCTTGTGTTCTTGTAGGTAGCACTGCAACTGCAACACATACCCACCCAATCCGTCACCAGTTTATATTTGTTTAGACAAAAGTGTCAAAGTTGTGTTTCTTAGTTGGCACCCTAAACAATACAAGTGATTCCTTCGCGTGAAACTAGCAAGTACTACCTTGTGTTGAAGATCTTGAAGAATAAATTCACTTCCTCCAGATATTGTGGCAAGCATGTGAGAATTGAGTTCGACAACGTTGGGCGGGTACTTTGATGCTAATTAAATTTGACCACACAAGCTAGTAATGGAGCACTATCCATGTCTTAAATTTGATAACTGAAGTCTGAAGTTAGCAAGGGAGTACTATTACATATACATAATTGATAATTCCATGAAGTGGTAAATGGACTCACACTTGCTTGAATGGTCAGCAGCTATCATGATTCCTTCATCGAAAACAAAACCCATTGTAGTAGTTCCCTTTTCAATTTTAGGCCCGTTCGGCTTAGACGACTGTCAGAACTTTATACTCTCTCCGTTTCAAAATTATTGTCCAGTTTAGAATTTTAATTTTAATTCAAAATGTACTAAAGGTGAAAATATTCTATACTGGATTATAATTTTGAGACGGAAGAAGTAAAAAGTAAGAGGAAAAAAACTTACGCTATCTTCGCGTAGATAAATTTGGCGAACCGTTGGAGGTTGAGGTGGAACACAGGATGGGTTAGCATGTGAATTGGGTCCAACATCCCTCTTTCTCCACTACAATGCGAGCAAAACCAACAAATTTATATAACTTAGTAAGAAAATAGTGATATATGGAAGAAAACTAAATCAGAGGTAAAAAATAGTTTCAAACTAGAGGAAACTAAAGGCTGACTTTCCTGCATAAGACTTAACCTTGGAAATTCAACAAGGAAACAGAATAACAAAACCAACCCTATAGCTAATTCCAAAAACAGGTAAGAGTCGAAGGGACAAATATTTTACCTCACTGGACGATTCAGCCATCTTTAATTTCTTTCCTAAAATCCAAGCAAAATGAACAAAGTCGTTTTTAATTGATGATGATATCAGCACTGTGAAGAAATATATTAACGTAGAGTACCTTTCTGGGACGAGCGGAGATGGTTTGTTCAGAAGAAGCAAAGATAAATTGAACTGCGTTATGATTTCAGCACTGTGAAGTATGAAGCACCTTTACCACACATCAAACGTGAGATCATTTGTCTCACATTCTATTTTCCAAACTGTTCCATTCCATGTGGTTCAAAATTGAATTGGGATGATTTCATTGAAACATGATAGTATGGTAATAATATTAATAGCCATAAAGAAACATTGACGCTTCATTAGCAAAACATTATTTCAATTGTATCAAACAGTTAACGCGGTGATTGTGTTAAAAGTTAAGCTTCTAAGTTCGATCTTCAAGAGCGAATTAGGAAGGCAGAAAATAAAGGGTTTGACGGTGATCAACACAGAAATGGTGAAAAAGAATGTGGAATCTGTACTCGAGGAGATGAATCTATACAAAACCCTACGAGGATATTTTCTACAAGTAACCGGGGAAACCACCATAATCTTAATCGCAAGATGCAACAGCTAGGGCTACGCTAATATCATTCGAGGTTCCGGACATATACATCCTATACGTTTCTATTTCTTGTAAATGTCCTCCATCTTCGCTACCCGCATAGTAGCTTCCACTCACATGATCACGCTTGGAGAAGATGATCTCCCTTAGGATTGGCTCATGGCCATTTAGGAGATTTCCCATGCTTAATACCTTCCTCCAAGACTGATTGGCAGTTGGAGGAGTAAACATGCCTGCAACCACTTCTCGTTCACGCGGCAATATTTGATGCTTCTTTGAAGGCACCTGCCAGCATGTTCGCACCAAAAATCAAAACCAAGGGATGCTAGAGAACTACTGAAAAGATAGTGAAGTCGGTCGAGAATGTTACCATGTCCGTTTCGCGGTTCTCAGCACCTGTTCCCATCCGTGGAAGGTAAACTTTGTAAAAGTCATTGAATATTTCTTCTGAGAGGCGTGGTGCCCGTAAGAACTTTAGATGAAGTGAAGCTGCTGTAATCAGTAGCTGCTCAACACTTTTGAAGATGTCACACAACCGTTTCAGGTCTTCAATGTGCTCACTGTCAATGGTCTTCTTTCCTGAAAGGACGTACAACTGATAAATTTTTTCAACATACGGCAAACAAAAAAGGACCTTGCTTAGAACAATGGCCAACATACTCTGCAAAAATTTCAAGGCAGAAGCCATGGTGACATAAAGTTGCTCCATTCTGGACTTCATCAGCTTTAGTCCCCCAAAATCAGTATGATTTAGTGTGTCCGCTGCTGCTTTAAAAGCAGTACAGACCATTTGTTCCAGCAAGAGATGTGGCCGCACCGTCTCCAGATAATGAAGAACCTGGTTGAGAATGAGATGACATGAGCTTGTCAAACACTTCCAATATAAAAATCTAGGGATGAGCATCAACAAACACAGTCTTCTCATGAGTTTTTAACAGAAAAGGGAGCTTAGGATACTGCTGGTGATTAGTGAATGAATTTCCAAATAATTAGATGATTGCAAAATGTTAAAGAGCAGGGTGTAATATTGCCATGCACAAAAAGAGGTCTTCTGGTGGGCTATACATTATGGACTTTCTTAAATTCTTCCACTAACACGATGGCCAATTATGTAGCATTAAATATGGTAAGTCTGGGATATATATCGTTATCCACTTGAAACTCCACAAATTACTATTTATAGTCACCTTTTCTCCTTCACGCTTTGGATCAAACAGTGGCTTCTGCTCAGATACTGGGACTGCAGGGGCATCATTCCAAATTTTTCTCCATGAATTTCCATTGTCAGACATTCTCTTTGACAGCCTTCCCCTAGGAGGCCACTTAGTGTTTGCAAATTTATTTGCATCAGCTTGAGACACTCCCGGTTCCCCACTATCATCATTTTCCCAATCTCTAGGCGAATGCCATCTGATGAAATCTTCAAACACTGCATCAGGATTTGCAGCTTTGAAAGCTGACATGTCTGGTTCAAATTGTACGAAAAGATCAAGGGTCAGATAATCATGAAACATCAGCCAACAAAATAGATTCACACAACATGTGATATTCTTTAACAGTACATTTCTCCAAATAACAGGAGGAAAAGATACACACCTTCAAAGGCAACACATAGTAATTATCATCACATACGAATAACATGATAAGCATCAAATTCTACCAGCACAAGTTCCACAAATCTCTAATTAATGCTAACGGGTGATTAAAAATCCAACTCTCAAACATTCATATGAGATAATGAAGCAACGTGAAGAGAAATTTAGTGTTGTTAAGCATATTAAGCAGCAGGAATGTAGTTGCAGACTTAGAGGTCTATTTAAAGCAAGTTTCGAAGTTTCAAATATGCACTCTAAACAAACTCCAATTAGAAAAATTGTAACGGAAAAGGTATGGATCATGCTTCAACAAGAGCACAACAATATTTTTCATTCTGACAGTTCAGACGAAATCATACAAAAACCCAAGGAGAGGCCCAACCGAGAAGAAAGAAAAGATGTGAATGTTTTCACTAACTCAAATTCTGAAAACAAAATATGCCTCAATATCACAGGCGAAACATTTGTACCTGACGACAAGGTTTCTTTCTCCAATTGAGCGGAAAAGCTCTGCAATTGATGAGACATAATTTGTCATAAGATGGTTACATTATACTCACTGCATCTACAGATGAACTTAAATGGTAGGTTGTTGCACTTAATTTTGGGATTTCGACCATAGTGAAAGTTGAATTCCTAATTATTTCACCTACATGGACCTTTTATCTTCCAAATCATAAACAACCTTTCAGGAATCGAACATGTAAAACAACAAAACAAGAAAATTTCAGGCTTACAAATGAATCTCCCAGGGCTTCAACTGCTTGGAGTCGTTCTTCATGCATATCTTCAGTCATAAGTGGTAGGTTCTGCAATATCATAATGTATTAGTACAGACAGAGGGTAAAAATCAAAAGAAAATCCAACGAACCGAAAAAGCCACTCGACAAACCTGGGTCAGAGGAGCATGCATCTGCTGCTGTGATTTCAAGAGCATCATGGACCCAACCACCCCAGCTGATCCCTTCCTTGTGGGTTCAGAAGGACTAGGATCAGTGGCCCCTGCAAGATTCTGTTGGTTGGAATTGGACTTACTGGTAGCAACTGAAGATCTTAGCAGATTGTCTGAAGGTTTTTTACTGCATGAGAAACATAATGCTGATAAACAAAATGTGCTACATTCACATTGTATAGTCAGAATATAAGAAGTTCATCTAGTCTAGATTACTTAAAAGGGGCAATGGTTAAATGAATTATTTTCACACACTGTAGATAAATAATGGAAAGGGAGAACAGTTGGTAGAAACAAGAAGCTTGGATAAAGAGTCACGAAACATGAGAAACTACTTAATATTTCCACCACGACAACAAATGGTCACCTGGAAGGACAATATAAAACAGGAGTTCTCACTTGCAAACCTGTCATATTCTGCAAATGAATCATCATACACTTCAAGCGAAGGAGATGCATCACTAAAACTCTGACTGCTGTTCTGCAATTGAGTCAGAAATTGAAGAAGTTTGAGTGAAAAAGTTGCCAGTGGAACTCTAAATGCTTTAAAATCAAGATAGAATAAAAAATCATGGCGAACCGTGCAAAACAACAACCTCAACAGAATCATCATCATCATCTGTCTTTGCACCACCATCTTGCTCTTGTTTCTCTTGACGCAGCTTCTCAATGCATAATGCAAACTGAACCATGGAATAAACTAGTAAATGATGAGTCAAACCATAAGAACGTTTCTTGACCTTTACAAATGGAAGAAAACACTTAAAAGATATGTATTCTAGACAGAAAATCATTAGGATTTTTTCCCGAATAGGGTATGTGACATAAGGCTTTCATTTCGGAGCGATTATTCAAAGGTTATTAATCACATGAAATTATTAGTCAATCATCAATCTACCATCATGCAGTGCTGTTAAATAACATCACAAAGTTAAGGGAAGGGCACTGCAACAAGCATTCAAAGCACTGAACTTACCATCTGTAGCTTTTGGTGAATCAAACACGTAGAGAGGTCAATTGTTCCATTTGTAGGCATTCGGGGCAAAGGTTGCAGCTCTTCCCAGTACCAACGGATTTCATGAACAAACTCGATCCATAATACTGCAATAGCTAAAGTCACCAAAAAATAATCCATGCATGAGACAGAAGATTTTAACATTGGGATAAAAGACTAGCTCCAATGAAAGTCAAAAGTTAAACTCGACTGTATCCACACTGCATACCACGTATGTTGCAGTTTCCAAACCAAAGCGCATGCAGACAAAATTGCGCAAAAAGTGAGTTGAGAGGGGCTCCTTTAATGGCTTGGGAATTGTTAGTCTCTCCATTGACGAAATTAAGTTTTGTATCTGCATTTGACAAACAGAACATACAATACAGTGACATAAAATTAGCAAAATTCTGTAGGTAGGACCTCAAAGAACTTCCTAAAACTTTTAGCATAGGATGTATATTAGTTTGAGAGAATAAATTGAGAAAGAAAGAAAGAATTTCTAGGAATAGCTGATATTCCTACCTCTAAAAATATAAGAAAATAAACTCCCAAACAAAACATACATGCGACATGCAGCAATTTCTATTTCCCATTCTTATTACGTGGTTCCCATATTCCCAAACCACTACATTAAGATGAAATAATTTTTCTTCAAGATCTTGTTCATGAATAGGCCAGCACATGATGAAAAAGAATAAAAATAACAAGAAGGCAATGGTTATGGCTTGAAAGCCAATTTACCATCATGAAGGAGCTCTTTTAGCACACGATCAAGAACGGTAGGTGGTGGAATGACTGCTGAGGAATTCACATTTTCGGATCCAGAGTTTTCAACTGCTACAAGAGAAACAGAAATAATTGCTTTATCCTCAACATAATAAGAAAAGTTCCCACCAATTACATTGACAACACACAATGGAGATCAATCGCAAGCATACAAACAATCATTTAGACCAAAACCCCATTAATAGCAGAGAGAAATTTCAGACCTGAAACAAAATCCTCAACATATTGAGCCTCCAATGATGAATCCAGTGCATTAACCAGTAGGTGCAATTGTGAAGCAAATCCTACCATGCTTTTATCCAAAATCTCTCTGCAGATAAAATTTAGAATAACAAGTCATACAACACTGAATATCTTTTTACCAAATTACTTCGGTAAGAAAACATAAGATCAGAAACTTCTACAATATATCATATAGATGGAGGCAAATTCATGAGAACAATAAACTACGAGCAGTCGGTTATCATGTAACATTAGCAAGAGATTTAGTTTATATACATGCATTCTCTGTATAACATACAATAACCTCTATGCTAATTTTCTTTTTTTTTTGTGTGTGTAACAAGAAAGCCCATCGTTTAAATAGGCGTACACATGCAGCCAAGTGGATTGCTAAGATACTCAAGCTTCCCAAGGGGAAAAAACATAGATCAGTCAATAACATGAAATGTGTACATTTTTAGTACGTTTACTGGGGATGAACTCAAATTGCATTACACTACCACGGATTAATCCTTAGTGTAATTCAAAACAATGAGCAAGAAATTTATTTTACAAATAAATTTGAAACTTGTGAACCATTATTCATCATTGGATCTAGCTCAACATTTGGGATTCCAACCAATCAAACATGCAGTAAGTGCCATTTGTTGAAAATGTCTTACAGGTTTAGAGAAATATTTGGACTCATCAACCATTTTTCAGCATCAAACGGCGAAGCATTTTCCAGTTCGGCCATGTCTAGAGAACTGAGAATGCTTCTCTCTGACCATACGGTAATCAGCTCCAGTCCTGCACAGATCAACTTAGGATAAGAAGCTAGCCTGGTTACCAGAAAAGGAGTCATCCAGAAGATTAAGAAATAAGATTAGAATCATGGGACTTCGCTAATGTGAGATTCTGTGTTACAACAAGGCATTGTGTTGTAAATTGTTAGTTAGATACAAAAAGTTTCGGAGAATGCAATACCATAAAAAAGTAAAACCAATCAAACATAGGAAGCTAAGTACAATATATATTCCTGGGTAGGTTTACCTTTGGCTGGATCTTCTGCTGAATACCACTCACTCCAAGGACAAACATAATCCCACTGTACTTTTTTATTAGTGTCAACCTCTGGTTGCTCACCAGTGCCCTGGAATTCAGCATTTCGCTCCACTTCATCGTCATCATCAGTAGGAAGCGTTCTGTATGTCAACTTCATCTTAAAATGGACTTCAAAAAGATGCATTGACAAGTCCACAGTTGAATATGCCTGCATGATATCGTAAAAAAGGTTTATATTTTAGGTAAAAGATCGAAAAATAATATGCAAGCAAAACCAGTAACTAAAAATACGAATACAGTAAATAAAAGATTTCATACGCTGTGTAGGGAAAAAATTTTAAACTAATCAAAGACAATGAAATAATATTGAAACGTAGGAGGTGAGAACAGACACAAAGAGGAGAGAACCAACCAATATGAACTACAAATTGTAGAATTCCAGTTGAAAGACAAGCAAGAATTGTGCATCCATTGCAAATAAAAAAGGAGATTAATCATAAGGATTAAGGACACGCAATTTACTGGAAAATTTTCTTAAGTTTCATACAACAATTCAAGTATAACAGTTAAAATGCAGACAGATGAAAGGTCACACCTCTAATTGACCTTGAACTTTTAGAAGCGTCAACATTTGGAAAAACAACAATCAACCAAGTTCTAAAAGTCTCAAAGACATAAATATATATTGCTGCGATTATTAAAAGTTTGAAATTGAAAAGAACTTACAAATTTAGATACAAAGAGCTCATACAGTCCCTCAAGATGCATAAGTTTTATAGGGACCTGGCTACCTATGCGGTCAGCCTCGAACCTTCGAGTAAAAATAGTTCCCATATTCTGAATTCCAATGTAAGCTCTGCGGGAGGGATCATGTACTGGAACAAATGCTGGCCACAAGCTGCATGTAAGAAAGAGGATTAGGCACCAAGTATCGGAATTAATTATAACATCTAGCCCATTTCTGCATACGTTGAAAATTAAAAGCGATAAAATCAAGACAAAACTAAATTATGTAAAAAATACATAATTTTTCTTAAGCGTCAAATAAGGACAAAACGGTGTTATTTGATCCTCCATTCTCTCAATTCATAATGTCAAACATACATGCTCTGCTTTTTCATTATAAAGCTTCCTGATTTTTCACTATTGCAGCCACGTAATATCTTCTGACTTGGCGTATCCAAGAAAAGATTTTCTATTTTCTTTGGAAACGGCAACCTAATTAAAAAAAGAACAAAATATCCAAAAGACCAATTCCTTTAATGGCCTCGTTCATCTAGAAGAATATTTCCAATTTCAAGTAAACACTGAAGGCTCATCAATCAACTACTGCAACCCTAATTCAAATTTCAAGACTCAAGCTAGCAATAAAGTAGCACAAAAAACAAATCAAATGCAGGCTCAAATTAAGGGACTCTCCATGATCACAGAAGGCAAAGAGGCATGCTTAAGAATGATACCTGGCACAGTTAGACAAAGCTATTGCTACAGCACTTAATAGCTTGCTCGCTTCCGGTGCATCAAGAACTACACCACTAGCACTTTGAGGTGCAATCACCTGAAGAAGAAACGAGAAGCTAAAAAGGATTCTCCCTCAAAAGACAGCAATTCAGTAAGGGTTTAACATAGAAAGTTTAAAGGAGGAATAGAGATACCAAAAAGTCTTTCACTCCAAAAGACTGCTGCAGATCATGAGATGGTGTAATCCAGTCCGCACCTCTACCTAAGGGATAAGAGCTTTAGGAAAAGCTGGAATTGATTATGACAAAAACGAATTTGAGGAAAAATCGCCATTATTACCCTGACTGCTAGGTTCAAAATAGTAGTCCATGATGTAGTTCTTCGTAGAGTATTTCAACTCTGACCTGACCTTGTAAATGCTCTTCGCGGCATCCAAACAAATCGCACTTTTTTCCTATTACCAGCATTCCAGTGATTAAAGCATATAAAAGATCAACATCAACACATTCTTCAAGCAATATATCTTTAACATTTTACATTCATGAGACTTTACTAAGCTTAAGCTTGATTGTGGTAGAGAAAACAGCATCAGCATGTTAATGAGAAATGGTCATCGGAAAAAACAAAATTCACGGGTATACTTTCAAGATAATCAACTCGCTTAACTGCTTATATTAAATCATTAATGGCATTGTTCACTATACATCAAAATGACCTGTGAGAACAAGTGAAAATAAGCTAAATACCACCAAATTCTTGGCGCCATCAGCAAGCCATTGTCGACAAACAGCCTCTATTTCCGATATAAACCTGGAAAAAAGTTAGTCCCAATCATTTGTCAGTACAGTTACCTGTTATATATTAATCCCCATCCAAAAACAACAACAAAAACAATAAATTAGGGTGAAAAAAAAAAAAAAAAGAACTTACCTTTCCCATGCAGAGGCTATAGTAAAATCCTTAAAATGCTCAAACTGCAGGAATTCAACACGAAAATAAAGAAGAATCAGTTCCCAATTTCAGTGTGCAAATCAATTAAAACCTGCGAATATATATAGCTATGGTTGTAACTGGAAGAAAGAAAGAAATGCCTCTTCTTCTTGATCGTCGTCATCCTCCTGAAGAACGGTTTTGTTTTTACTTGTTGACGCCATTCAGATGATTCGAAGATTCGTACGCTGCTGAAGTAAATAAGTTCAAACAGGATCAAACTTCCGCCGTATGTTGATTTCCACTTCGAGATCTAATCAAAGTGTTCATCCCGTTCAGGTGATATTCACTGCCAGACGGCGTCGTTTTCATCGGTCTCTTCAGCAGTCAGCACGAGTACCCAGTTATTTTTACGGATTGGATCCGATAAAAAAAAAAGGAAATTTCTTAATAAGGGCGCACCTTTTATAATTTCTACAAAGGGCGTAAAACTTTTGAATTTTTTTTATGTTTGTTTCGTTTTTTTATGTGTGTTTTTAAATGTTTTTGTATTGGGAATGTAAAAAAGTGTATTAGAAATGTAAAAAATATATATTAGAATGGGACAATTATTATTTAAATATTTTGAAATTACTATCAAAAAAACCTAACAAACATTTTTAAATGTAACTTTTATGACATTTTTACCCCTTTGTGCTAAATACAAGTTTTTTTTTTTTTTTTGGGGCTAAAGACAAGTTAGTTTAATTTTCCCAAGCAACAATTATCACGTTGAATTCTCATCTTCCAAGAAGAAAAAAGTAATCTTCAATATGATTGCCTCATAAATTTGTGTTGTTAAGGAATTAATCAGCAAATATGTTTAACACATACATCCGTTCAATCATCTCAACAGACCCTAGTGTTTTAAAAAAACAAAAACTTCAAAATCACTGTTAATAAAGTGTGATCAGTCCAAAAGAAAAAAAAAATGAAAAAAAAAAACCATCCCTTGTTCTTGAATTTCCCTTAACCCTATCGTGATTAACCTTTCCCTGGCTCGTTTGCTTGTTCTTGAATTTCCCTTAATCCCGTCGTGATAAACTTCTCCCTGGCTTGTCTGCTCTTTTTATCGGCCAAATTGATAATTTTGCTAACACAATTTTAACCAATAACTTACTGGTCCCTTGTTTAATTATCAATTATCGAAATTGATATTTTTTGTATTTTGATTGAAGAAGTTGAAAAAGATATCCAAATATTTAATCGAACAAAAGAAATAAGGTAGAATTTTTTATTCTTGATTTTAGAATAAGAAATTCTCGGTGTTGATAATAGGCCATAGTTGGTGGGGGTGTGTTTGGGAGGGGAAGGGGAGGGTGAGAACTTGTTTCTTCCGGCAGAATTGTTTGGAGGCTAGAGTAGTCGTCGGAACGTAAAGAAATTGAGATCAACGAGAGCCTTGAGCGAAGAAGGATAAGATTGTCATAAAAACTATATTTATCTCACCCAAGTATGTTTACACCCTTCTAAGTAATTTCAAAACTTTCATACTCCTGTTAATAATTATGAAAAATGCAATGTCCTTAATAAGATTTTTTCCTATAAAAAAAAAAAAATTTCCTTACTATAATTATAACCAAAAAAGAAAAAATGTAGTATATTTAACAAACCAACATAGTGTGCCACCAACATACATCGACAGCCACTTTACTTTGTTCGTTCGTTGTCTCATTTTGCATTTTTAACTCATTTTAACTCTTAAACTGTTAAACACAAAATCCAATGTAGAACAAATAATCGTCCAAACAATTTTCTGATTTACATTTTAAAATCAAACTTACAATATTTTATTAATGTAGTGACCATTTTTTAAACTAAAAATTAATTCAATAACTAAATCTAAAACTCTGCACATTTTTTATCCATTGTTTAGTGATCATTTTTTAAGCTCTTTTTTTACAGTTACTAAAATTGACACTTTTCGATTGTTTAGCGATATTTTTTGTACTTGATATTTGAATAGAAAAATAACTTTTTGCTAAAGACACCAACCAAATAACTTTAAAATCAATCTTTTCTCCTTCATCAAAAGATTCAATTGAAATTCATCGGATTGAGTAGACAAGTTTTAAATTATTTTAGAATAAGTATTTGGTTAATTTTACGTGAAATTATCAATGTGATTGGCATAAGAAGAGAAACATACTATCAATGTTTAATCTTGTTATAATTTGGTTGAAGTATTTGCATTAGCAGTTTACATGAAAGAAAAAAAGGCATTTTGCTTTTGTTTGCTCTGTTGGTCCGAGCACATAAGTTGATTTCCTCATATAGCAAAATTGCACTTATATGTGTTGTTTTTAATTACTTTCGATGAATCATTGGGGAGGTACTGAGATAGTAGTGTTTTAATATTCGATAGTATAAATTGTTTTTTTAATAAAAAATTAGCGATTAAAGAATTCGTTGGATCAAGTTAAAACTAGTGTTGCACGGAAGTTCCATAATTACCTAAAATTCATCGAGAGGTTGATTGAAGTTTTAATTTCTCCCTTTGACTAAAAGACATTTTTTTTTCTTTTCTTCTTTTTTTGGAATGACCTTCACCAACACTATCTTTATTAACCTTAATTAATTTCCTACATACTCTCGTACATATATGGTTTAGTGATATGATATACTTCCTCCGGTCCTTATATTTTGATTTATTTTAGGTTTAACCTAATACTTATTTTTAATTAATAAAAAAACCTTAAAAATATTTTATAACAATCAAGAGAATACAACGAACGCGAAAATATATTTTTAAAGTTTTTTCGTCAATTAAAAATGTATACTAGGTTAAACCTAGGACAAAATAAAAATATTTTATATTAAGGACCGGAGTGAGTATCTTTCTAAAAAATTTAACATTCAAAACTCAATGTAAATTTTTTTAGTAAAATTTTTTTTAGATTAATTAAGAATACTTTGCGATGATGATAAATAATTTAGAATTTAGATTGATGATTAACCTCTATTAAAAATTACTTTGGTGGAGTTCCCTTATTAGTCCCCCCCGGCTGTCCACCATTGATGATGTCGCTGATTTCCATTATTTATTGTTGACTTCGAAGAAAAAACCTTAACAACAAACTGTAGTACAATTTACACCTACAAGGGTTCTAGTAGTTTCTACCATATTCGGAGCTTTTGACGTGAATTTCTGTCTTCAATCTGGCAAATTTGACGCCCAAAGCCTTCCACGCTACCAATAAAAGATTCCGAAAGAGCACCGAAACGACGTAGTTCGTCGATACGACATCGTAACGAACGCAAATTCCACCAAAAAAAAATGCGCGTTCCCCGCATAATCACGTCATCATCTCTCTATCTTTTTCTCCGTCACTCTCTTTCTCTCTCTAAAAGCAGACGACATGTAACAGGAGAAGAAAGAGGCAAAGTTTAGCTCAGCACCCCCCCTGTAAAACCCTAGCTTTTTGTAGAATCAGTCCTCCAAAAAAATGCAAATCCATAATTACCCCCTTCCTCTCTCACCCCGTTAATTTTTCTCCAAGTCATTCAAATCAGCTCAATCTCGATTCTTTTCTTTTTATTTTTTACTTCATAAATCAGATTACCAAATCCACTTTCTCTCACTAAAAGAATCCTCTGCTCTCCCCTACGGATTTCTTCTTCTCTCTCTAAGCGCTCTATCTTCTTCTAGTCGGAGATTCTATTCATTTCTTCTTCGCAGCTCCAATCGGTATGTTTCTTTTTGAATCTCCTCCTTGATGGTTATGCTTTGATTATCTGACTTAATTTGCTTTGCTTCCTTGCTTTTACTTTGGAATCTTACCGGATATTAATTTATTAATGAGGCTAGGGTTTGCTTTTGCTACGATTGAACCGATCGGTCTCGGAATCTTGTTGTCGAGATCGTTCGATCTTTATTTGTTAGCTGTTGTTTGTTTCGTTGTACTTATTCTGACTGTCGTTGCGATGCGGTTCTGTGGACGTTTCAGCTGCTTATTGCACTATATGCTTCCTAGAAAGAGAGCGGCTGAAGGAGAGGAAGTAGTTGACGGAGATAGCAAAATTGATTCTGGTACTACTAGTAGCGGTTGTGATACAGGGAGCGTAGTGAAGAAGCTTCGGATCGAAGGTTCGGTTTCGGCCACGTCCACTGATAAGGTGAGCAGCGAAGTTCCAATTAGCGGTGACGGTGTTGATTTAGGCAGTTCCAGCAACGGTAAGGGTAGTGCTACTGAGAAGACCTTGACAGATATGGCTTTCGATGATGGGAATCCTCATGATATCGATGAAGATCTCCACAGCCGGCAGCTTGCTGTTTATGGTCGGGAGACTATGCGCAGGCTTTTTGCTTCTAATGTCCTTGTCTCTGGGATGCAAGGTCTTGGCGCTGAAATTGGTATGTTTTCTTCCTCTGTCTGGCTTCTGATTCTAGTTGTTGAGGTTGATGTCGTGCTAGACCTCTAGATGGATATGTAAGTCATAAGCATGTTTAGTATATTTGTCCATAACTTCCAGGTTTCTTCCATTGAGTTTGTTTTACAATGGATATGTTTGAATTTGCTGTACTATGTTTACCTGTTAAACCTTATCTGTTCAGTCTCTGATTGAAGATAGTCTCTCACCTAGTTGCTTTAGCATATTTACTACTGGTATGAGCTTGATATAACTTGTATGCTACACTGCATGACTCTTCTTTCAATCATATTGTGTGAGAAATTATATTCAAGCATGATGTATTACCATCCAAGATAAGGATTTGTTCAAATGTGGAGTAGCATAAATGCTTAGCCATCCAATCTAGCCAGCTACCTCACAGTCAAATTGAAAATTTGATATCAATATTTATGCAAGTATATCTTCACTTGCTTTATCACAAAATATCAACATGCTTTGTGTTAATCCCAGCCAAGAACCTGATACTTGCTGGTGTGAAGTCTGTGACCTTGCACGATGAGGGTTCAGTGGAGCTTTGGGATCTCTCAAGCAACTTCATTTTCACAGAGAATGATATTGGTAAAAACAGGGCACTTGCATCTGTTCAAAAGCTGCAAGAGCTTAACAATGCTGTGTTAGTTACTGCACTTTCTACAAAGTTGACTATAGAACAGCTCTCTGATTTCCAGGTATCAGTCCTTACAACTGACTACCTTGTTTGTAATGTGATTTTTGGACGTGCATATGAACTTTTGGCTTTCGCATGTGTTGTATTGTTCTTTCATTCTCAAATATGACAGATGCTTTGATGCTGCTTGACTTGTGATTTGAAAGTTTGTTTTTTTCTCCTTTAGTATGTTTAGGGTGTTTTTCTTGTTTTGTGTTTGTTTTTTTTTTTTTGGGCGGGGTGGGGGTGGGGATGGTATTTAGGTGGTGCAATATATAACCTCTATGAATCTCAGAAGAACCTTTTGATTTGAAGCTATTCATCTAAATGCTTGATGCTAAGAACTGCTCCTTCCATGCCGAAATTATTGTCTGCTAAAATTGAAAATCCAAACTGGACGATAATTTCGGGACAGAGGTAGTATTTGATTTGAAGCCATTCATCTAATTCCGTGATGCTATACACTTGGTTCACTGGTTACAGGAAATATTCTTATATAGAATTATTATTAACTATTATTCTTGTAGTTTCGGAGTGAGTATAGCTGATAACATAGTTGCTGATTGCAAAATACTTTTAGTTTTCTGTTTCCTTACTGTATTTGAGTTCCTTTTTATTCCTTCCTCATGATAGTCCTGTCAGTTCTAGTTTCTTATATTTCTTTCTAGTGCACTCTGACAGGGAATGTATAGATGGGATTGATTCGAGTGATTTTACTTTGTAAATGAAAGATTACTGTCTTTGCTGAGGATTTCCTTTTTGATAAAATATCTCTTTTAGTTTTGGTAGGTTTGAGTCAGCACGGGTATTGTTTGTTTGGCTTTCCTTACTGACTTGTTAATTTCATGTGTCCAAATTTTGCATTGCTTTATTTACACGCCTGTTACTTAACAAGGACAACACGTGACTGTGATGGCTATCATTGTGCAGGCTGTAGTTTTTACTGATAGCAACTTAGATGATGCAATCGCTTTCAATGATTTCTGTCATAATCATCAGCCACCAATTGCTTTTATAAAGACGGAAGTAAGAGGCCTTTTTGGGAATATATTTTGTGATTTTGGCCCGGAATTTACTGTTCTCGATGTTGATGGGGAGGAGCCTCATACAGGTATCATTGCATCTATCAGTAATGATAATCCTGCTCTTGTGTCATGTGTGGATGATGAGAGGCTCGAATTTCAAGATGGGGATCTTGTTGTGTTCTCAGAGGTTAAAGGAATGACAGAACTGAATGATGGAAAGCCGAGAAAAGTACGAAACACTAGGCCATTTTCTTTTACCCTTGAGGAGGATACTACAAATTTCGGTATGTACGAGCGAGGTGGCATTGTAACACAGGTGAAGCAGCCTAAGGTCTTGAACTTTAAACCACTGAGAGAGGCTATCAAAGACCCTGGCGATTTCCTTCTCAGTGATTTCGCGAAGTTCGATCGTCCTCCTCTGTTGCATTTGGCCTTCCTAGCTTTAGATAAGTTTGTAGCTGGACAGGGGCGTCTCCCTTTTCCAGGTTCAGAAGAGGATGCTCAGAAACTGATATCTCTTGCCAGGGACTTGAATGAAACCCAAGGAGCTGGAAAACTGGATGATATTAACCCGAAACTTCTGCAGCATTTTTCCTTTGGTGCTCGAGCTGTTTTGAATCCCATGGCTGCCATGTTTGGAGGTATTGTCGGTCAGGAAGTTGTAAAGGCATGCTCTGGAAAATTTCATCCACTCTTTCAGGTGATTGTTCACCTCTTTTTGAATTTTATCGCTTGTCTATTGTGAAACTCATGGCTTCCCTTCTCACCCTTAATTTTCCCCTTTTTTTTCCCTTGATTTTTTACCAAGGCCGTGGAATCTGGTTATAACTGATTTATATCTTCTGTTTCAGTTCTTCTACTTTGACTCAGTTGAGTCTCTTCCCACTGAGCCTCTGGAACCGAGCGACTTCAGGCCATTAAATACTCGTTATGATGCTCAAATATCAGTTTTTGGTGCAAAACTTCAGAAAAAGCTGGAAGATGCTAAGGTGTTTCTTGTTGGTTCTGGTGCCCTTGGGTGTGAATTTCTCAAGAATTTGGCTCTAATGGGAGTTTCTTGTGGTAAAGAAGGGAAGCTGACTGTTACTGATGATGATGTTATAGAGAAGAGTAATCTTAGTAGACAGTTTTTATTTCGTGATTGGAATATTGGCCAGGCCAAATCAACCGTTGCCGCTTCGGCTGCTTTGTCCATAAACCCCAATCTTCACGTTGAAGCTTTGCAGAATCGTGTTGGTCCTGAGACTGAGAATGTATTTGATGATGCCTTCTGGGAGAACTTGACTGCTGTTGTAAATGCTCTAGACAATGTGAATGCTAGGCTTTATGTTGACCAGAGATGCTTGTACTACCAGAAGCCTCTTCTTGAGTCTGGTACTCTTGGAGCCAAGTGCAACACTCAGATGGTCATTCCTCACCTGTCTGAAAACTATGGTGCATCGAGAGATCCCCCTGAGAAGCAAGCACCTATGTGCACTGTGCATTCATTTCCACACAATATTGACCATTGCTTGACCTGGGCCAGATCAGAGTTTGAGGGCTTGCTTGAAAAAACTCCTGCTGAGGTGAATGCCTACCTTTCCAATCCCAGTGAATATGCATCTGCAATGAGAAATGCTGGTGATGCTCAGGCGAGGGACAACTTGGAGCGCGTTCTGGAATGCCTCAGTGAGGACAGATGTGAAACTTTCCAAGATTGTATTAAATGGGCTCGTCTTAGGTAATTGCAAGATATCTCAGTTTTCTTAATCTATGGTAGGGAGTAGGGACTAGGGAGACAGGATTTTTATACTTTGCTATTTCTATAATATTTTCGTTTTGGAAAAGTAGTTAATATAATGATGTGTATGTACAGGTTTGAAGATTATTTTGCCAACCGTGTTAAACAGCTGATTTATACCTTTCCTGAAGATGCCGCAACCAGCAATGGGGCACCGTTTTGGTCTGCTCCCAAGCGATTCCCCCATCCTCTCCAGTTCTCTGAAGCTGATCCTAGTCATCTTCACTTTATTATGGCGGGATCCATTCTACGTGCTGAGACATTCGGTATCCCTGTTCCTGACTGGGTCCAGAATCCTAAGAAATTGGCTGAAGCAGTCAATAAAGTCATCGTACCTGACTTTCAGCCCAAGAAAGATGCGAAAATCGTTACAGATGAGAAGGCTACAACTTTATCTACTGCTTCCATAGATGATGCTGCTGTAATCAATGAACTGTTATCGAAGCTAGAGCATTGTCGGAAGAATTTAAGTCCAGGGTTTAGGATGAAACCAATTCAATTTGAGAAGGTAAATTTCCTCTCTGAAAAGTGTTTACAGACTCTTCTGAATCATTTGAACCTTGAAAAGCATCTGATTGTTTGAACTTCTCACATCAGAATTTACTACGTAATTTATCAGCATAAAAGTTGAATGTGTCTTGCCTTGAATTTGTTACGTTTAAGTCTGTGCTGTATGAGATCTGCTGCATCCCTTTCTATTTAGTGCTTGTGATGGTTATTGAAACAAGGTGCTTATATGGGGGTCCAACTGTTGCTGAGTTCATCTGGAGTCTCATTTATGTTTCCCTCATTAACTTTGCTGTGATTGAATATGGATGGAGTTTTTGGTTTTGTATCTGCTAGGTTGAGTTCGTTTCCTTCCGTCTTCAGCATGTGATATCTAGACTGAGTTGAGATCTATTATTGGTGATGGATCTGAATTTCTACTTCATTCTTCCTCAATCTTTTTACATTAATGCGTATTCAGGATGACGACACAAATTATCACATGGACATGATAGCCGCCCTTGCTAATATGAGAGCAAGAAATTATGCCATTCCTGAAGTTGACAAGCTGAAGGCCAAATTCATAGCTGGTCGGATCATTCCAGCTATTGCTACGTCCACAGCATTAGCTACAGGCCTGGTTTGCCTTGAGCTTTACAAGGTTCTGGATGGAGGACATAAGCTAGAGGATTATCGCAACACATATGCTACTTTAGCTCTGCCTTTCTTCTCTATGTCTGAGCCCGTTCCACCGAAGACCATTAAGCACCAGGACATGAGCTGGACTGTGTGGGACAGATGGATAGTAAAAGATAATCCTACCCTGCGGGAATTACTCAAGTGGCTCTCTGACAAGGGTCTAAATGCTTACAGCATCTCATGCGGTAGCTGCTTGCTGTACAATAGCATGTTCCCCAGGCACAAGGAAAGGATGGACAAGAAGGTCGTAGACCTGGCGAGGGAAGTGGCAAAGATCGAGATTCCTGCTTATCGCAGACACTTGGATGTTGTGGTGGCTTGTGAGGATGACGATGATAATGACATTGATGTCCCTCTCATTTCGATTTACTTTCATTAGCTCCATTAGCACGTGTTTGAAGTGGAAAGAAACATAACTTGCATGGCAGCTTATTCCGGCGTATTCCTGATTACCTTTCGAGTCAGTGAGCCTCATGTACTATTAGTATTAGGGTAGTTTCTTCCTTTTGAATAAACAGGAGGATGATAAAATGACTGATAAGAATGAGATGTTACTGTTGCACGTTAGAGAAGCAGCATCCATTCAGTGCTTATTTTTATTACGAGTTTGAAACGGTGGTTTTTGTCTCAATTCTTGTTGCCTTTTGTTTTGGGAGTGAAGATTGGAGTTCTTTGTTGCTCTAGCTTCATGCAACAGGTTGAGTTGTTGATACTGGCTCAGCTGCAGCAATTCATTGAAAACTTATAAGATTTTACTTATGTAGTGCTGTCGGTGTCCTTTATCCAATGGTTGGCTTTTCTACCGTCACACCGGAGTGACTTTTTAAGTGTTTGAACCGCCAATACAATTGTGCTTCTTAATTCAGATGATAGGTTGCTTATTTGTCTCATGCCATTGAAATGATGCGCCATCGCTTCTTCAATGTACATTGTAAACTTTTCTGTTTAAAATAAAATTTTGCTTAATCAAACTTTCTAACTAACAAAAGTCAACATAATTATGACTTATGAACAGATATTAGATTGATAAACAGAGAAGGAACCAAGATCTTTAATCTTTATTTACCTAAACGTCGTTTGTAGACTTAAAAATGAGAACCAACAAACCTTTGCACAACAAATGCTTCCGAATGATTACTAACTTCAGTTTATTACCAACGAACCCCGTGCTAGGTCCTGGGATTCATCATCATTACGTTATTGGTACCCCCTTCGTCCTAGAAAGTAGTCCACATTATACAATTCAGAGGGTTAATTTCTCTATTTGAATATTTCTGGAGGGAAGCTTATCGATTTCATCATCAGCTTTGTTGAAGAAGACAGGAAAAAAGTTCCCAAAAAAACTCAGGCCCTGATGAATCTTTTCCATAATATCTTGTCCAAACTGAATCAAAAGTTCCTTTTTCTGCATCTTCTGAGAGCTCACTGTAGAAAACTAATAAACTGAACCCTTCGACATTATGTTCAATTTGAAAGATTGCCACTGATAGCTGAGGAAGTATCAACTGCACATAGAACTCTCCTCAGAAGACAATCGTCCCTATGTTGGAGGATCCTACATTTGCAAACTAGTAACAGATAACAAAGATCAGATTGAGCTCTATAAATCATTTGAGAACGAGAAATTGGCGAGAAACTGATTTCAAAACGCTGCAAATTACCCCTTTTTGAACCTGCACATCTATAGCATTCCGAATCCTTCTTTCCTCTGTTCAGTCAATCCAACCCATAGCCAAACAGTTTTCAAGCTTCCGCTACTTACAGGTAAACAAAGGAAAAAGAAGATTAGTGCCTCAACTCACCGTTTCAAATTTTCCTATAAAACCCTACCCACAATTAATTCAGTGAGCTCACCTGTCAATTCTCTTCCCCTCGCAAGAGTCTTTCATAATCAGTTTCTTCCCTAATCAATTTTCAGCAGCTGTCAGCCTCAGCATTTCAAAACAAATTGCTTATCAGAACTTCTGCTTTTCTTTGGACATAATATGATTAAGAAAACACAAAATCTCAGTGAAATAAGAGCCATAAAAAACACCAAACCATAGCTGCAAAAATGGGCACTAATAATGAACCTTATGAGCTACAAAAAAAATGCGAAATTTTAACAGCCAAAGTCACTTCTAACATGGGGAAAAACCAAAGGAAGTGTCTTAAAATTTAAATTCAGAGAGATCTTAAAGTATACAATATTAAAAGTAACTTAGGTATCAATAATTTAGAAGTGTAACTCTCATGAGCGATAAAGTTCAAGGACATTCAATGACGCAACCTATTGTGGTTCAGGGATTGAGGCAAAGATTACTTGAAATTGTGAGGTTACACAAATCTCGTTAAGTTTCATTTTTATCAACAATTCTGCAGCCCATCTAAGTAGATTATTGACAACATGCATGGAACCAGCTAATGAGCAAAATATAACCCCAAAGCAGATGAGGAGCACACACATTTGCAAAGTCTATCTAAAATTAAGCCAAAGAATGTCTTATAGTAGTCAAAAAATTTATCAAATCGTAGGGTACCATTTCTGTTTAATTAAATAGCGAGGCTTGAGCCTCTCTTCATTGTAAAAAAAATATATTATCAACTAGTCCATCATCTTTAATGGTGATAAAACTCAATTCAAGGAAGTTCCCTAAAGTTTTTTTTTTTCCCCCTGACAAAGGCAATGTTCGTGCCTTTCCTTGCCATTACGAATTGAAGAGTGAAGACCACGTAATAGTTCTTTTCGAACATACACTGTGGTCCTCTTGTTTCAGAGGACACCATAAACATGACAATCATCGTCTTGGGACGAATGCAAGTATCAAAGAAGGGAAATTTCACGGAATAAATCAAGCCAAGGTGCTAAACTTAACAAAACCAAACAACACGTTAATGCACTTCCCACTATTTTTAGAGCCCAAATAAGGAAAGGAGCGTATAGGTTTTGATTAAAACTGAAGAATTCCCTAAACCCGCGAAAGTTATTGAAAAAAGTCAAAAACTAGTCCGCGCCTTTTCTCTCATCCCACATTAGTTAAAATGAAAATCACGTGAAATTCTCTTTTACCGTGTATATTTATTGAGTAATATATTTACCAAAAATGAACTAAGTCCAGTAATTTCCAAGAAACTGAAGATGAAAAACAACTCAGTAATTTCATCGAAATTCAGCCCTCCATTAATTTCCGCGCACAGAATTACCAGATTAACTGGACAACCAGATCACACGCTCTTCTTCTCCACTCCCAACTCGAATTTTGATTCCGGAAACCAAAACGATATCCGAGAGATAACCGCTTCACATCCTAGAGGAAACAACTCTGAAACTTCCTTCAAAGCAGCTTATAAAATACGCTCACAGTCGCTATCACTTTTCCTTCAACACAATTTCAACCTCCATTCTACGAGCAGCTTTTTTTTCTTCTTGCCCAGAAAACCCTTGTTTTTTCTTGCTTTATTCATCTTCCTCAGGGCTTCAAATTTTCCGCCATGATGATTCCATTGAGAGATTTTGGCTCCAGAAAGATTCGCAAGAGATGGCAATTGGCATTCAGGGCTCTTTCCTTCGTGACCTCCTTATCCAAGAAGGTGGCGATGAACAGTGCCCTGCTGCTTGGCCCTGCTGTCAATCGTACTCAATCTTATGTTTCAATTGATATGCCTACCACCATTACTGATCCTGGATTTTTGGCTGATCTTGACAAAGATTCGCTTGCTAACTTGGTTAAAGACAAGAGCTTTGATGATCTTCAGAAATTTGGAGGGACCAAGAACCTCGTTTCAATGCTGGAAACTGATGAAAGGAATGGGCTTTCCTGCGATCTGGGTGGTATGAAGAAAAGGGTTGAGGTTTTTGGTTCCAATACTTACAAGAAACCACCGGTGAGAAGCTTCTTGAGTTTTGTTGTGGAAGCTCTGAAAGATTCGACTATTATTATACTCTTTGTTTGTGCTGTTTTGTCTCTTGGGTTTGGAATCAAACAGCATGGGATCAAGGATGGGTGGTATGATGGAGGGAGCATAATTCTTGCCATTGTGCTGGTTCTTGCTGTGTCTGCTATCAGTAATTTCAAGCAGAGCAGGCAATTCACGGAGCTGTCCAGCCAGAGTAGCAACATTGAAGTGGAGGTTATGAGAGATGGAAGGAGGCAATCTGTGTCTATCTATGATGTTGTTGTGGGTGATGTTGTCTGTTTGAACACTGGGAATCATATTCCAGCTGATGGGTTGTTCTTGGATGGGCATTCGATGAAGGTTGATGAATCGAGTATGACCGGAGAGAGTGACCAGGTTGAGATTTCTGAGATTGACAACCCTTTTCTCATCTCTGGTACAAAGGTGATGGATGGCTATGGACACATGCTTGTTACTTCAGTGGGGATGAATACTGCATGGGGACAGATGATGAGCACCATAACTCATGATGTCAATGAAGAGACTCCTTTACAGGCTCGGTTGAACAAGCTGACATCTTTCATTGGGAAGGTGGGATTATTGGTGGCTTTTCTTGTTCTTGTGGTTTTGATGATAAGGTACTTCACAGGGAACACTTCTGATGATAGTGGGAGGAAGGAGTTCATCAAAGGTCAGACCAACGCTAATCATGTCATGAATTCAATGGTCGGAATCATTGCTGCAGCTGTTACTATTATAGTAGTTGCAATCCCTGAGGGTCTGCCTTTGGCTGTCACACTAACCTTGGCTTACTCCATGAAAAAAATGATGGCTGATAATGCCCTCGTTCGGAAGTTATCAGCATGTGAAATAATGGGATCAGCTACAGTCATCTGCACTGATAAAACTGGTACCCTCACCATGAATAAGATGCTGGTTACCGAATTTTGGTTTGGCAAAGAGTCAATGCAGCTCGGACGTTCAACAGAGATCATCAGACCTGGTGTTCTTGAATTGCTACAACAAGGTGTTGGTATGAATACAACAGGGGAAGTCCATGCATCACCAACATCAGCTTTTCCTGAAATTTCTGGTAGCCCAACTGAGTCTGCCATTCTCTCTTGGGCCATCTCTGACATGCAAGTCAACTTCCAACAACTTAAGGACCAGAACACGATCCTCCAAGTTGAGCCTTTCAATTCTCAGAAGAAAAGAAGTGCCATCCTGGTGAGGAACAATGATACAGGAGTTCTTCAACTGCATTCGAAGGGCGCAGCAGAGATAGTCTTGGCAATGTGTTCAACTTATCATGCCAGGAATGGCATGCTGCAAGCTATCAATGGGGACGAGAGAAAGCAACTTGAAGCAATAATCACAGATATGGCGGCTAGAAGTCTGAGATGCATTGCTTTTGCATGCAAAATGCTGAACGAAGGCAGTGAATTGAGAACTGAGCTTCTTCAAGAACCTGGTCTGACACTGTTAGGGTTTGTGGGTCTGAAGGATCCATGTCGCCCAGAAGTCAAAGCTGCAGTAGAATCTTGCAGAAAAGCTGGAGTTGGCATCAAAATGATCACTGGAGACAACATTTTCACAGCACGTTCAATAGCACTCGATTGTGGGATTCTCAAACCCGATGAAGATCTGAATGATGCAGTGGTTGAAGGTGTAACTTTCAGAAACTACTCACCAGAAGAAAGAATGGAAAGAATCGATAGAATTGAGGTGATGGCGAGGTCAACCCCATTTGACAAGCTTCTGATGGTACAATGTCTGAAGCAGAAAGGCCACGTAGTAGCTGTTACAGGTGATGGAACTAACGATGCCCCTGCACTAAAAGAAGCAGATATCGGTCTGTCAATGGGTATACAAGGCACAGAGGTGGCAAAGGAGAGCTCAGATATAGTTATCCTCGATGATAATTTCAATTCTGTAGTGACAGTTTTGAAGTGGGGCAGATGTGTTTATAACAACATTCAAAAGTTCATCCAGTTTCAACTCACAGTCAATGTTGCAGCTCTGGTCATCAACTTGGTTGCTGCAATATCATCAGGATCAGTACCACTCACTGCTGTTCAGCTTCTCTGGGTGAACCTCATTATGGACACTCTAGGGGCATTGGCCTTGGCAACTGAACAACCGACCGATGATCTCATGACCAAGAAACCTGTTGGGCGAACTGAGCCCCTTATAACAAAAATTATGTGGCGAAATCTCATTGCTCAGGCTGTGTATCAGGTAACGGTCTTGTTGGTACTGCAGTTTAGAGGCAGCTCAATCTTTGGTGTGAACAAGAATGTCAAGGACACGCTGATTTTCAATAGTTTTGTCTTCTGCCAACTTTTCAATGAGTTCAACGCAAGGAAGCTGGAGAAGAAGAACATATTTGAAGGCATACTGAAGAGCAGACTATTTCTTGGTATAGTGGGGATTACTGTGTTCCTTCAAATCATCATGGTGGAGCTGTTGCAGAGGTTTGCAAGCACTGAAAGACTGAACTGGGGACAGTGGGCAGCCTGCATTGGAATAGCTGTAGTATCATGGCCAATCGGCTGGCTGGTTAAATGCATCCCTGTTACAAGAAAACAAGAGTAAGAAGTGTTCTTAGGTACTAGACTTAGAGAAAGACGGATCTTTGTAATTTGTAAATGCCAAAGCTGCTATAAATATGGACCTAGGAAGCTTAGTTTTATATCAAACAAGTGTGCAGCAGCTTTAGAATTTTAGTTCTTCGGATCGTAATAGTTTACAGTTTCATAATTCAGAAATAGACAGTCACCCCTATGAGCTTAATTTGCATCTTTTGAGCTATATCTTTCTTAATAACCATTTTGTTTCTAATAACTGTGAACTTTTAAGAAAATCCAGCAGACACATTGTCAATCTTTCTTAAACACAAACTTGTCAATCATTCTTAAACGCAAAATACTCTTGCTTATTTATCATTCAAACCGAAATCTCAATGGCTGTGAGTTGAAAAGACAAAATGACAAGAACTGGCTTGAATGTCCCAATATCCAAACAGATAAATTAAACTTCCACAGCCACCTTAAGAGTAATCTCTCAAGCATATTCTCAATATGAAAGTGAGCCCTGGACCACTACTAAACTCCAAACAAAGTGAGGCGTGGAGTTACTAATTCTAAATTAATCCCAGTCATCTAAATAATAAATATACTAGTATTTTCCAGAATCCCCAAACGATTAAAATTCAAATCTCCAGACAAACTGCAAATGCTACATATAATATATTTTCCAGAAAGATTACATTTTTTTTTGGGGGTAAACAATTCAATGTAGCAAGCAAATTAGGGCTTCTAATGTATACAAAACAAGACAAAAAACAAGTTGCAAACTCACAAAATGGCCGAAAACAATCACAAGCATGTCAGGACAGAGTAAACATGAGAAGGGGTCCTCACCAAAAACCTAGTTGTAGCATTTGAAGGCAATGAATTGTCAGAGGGGAAAAATGCCGGCCCCTCAGTCCCTACAAACTTCTCACAGGTCACAAAAAATCAGAGTATCAATTTGTCAAGCTCGGTCCCAACTCTGAACTCCATCACCGGATTGGATTGGTGGGGGGCAATTTTCAAAATTGCAGCAGAAAATGGGGGCAAATTTTGTCGCTGCCTCTTGAGACTTGAGAGATAAAGCTGAGGAGGAAGATTCAGTATGGATGGTGAAACTGAAGAGGTTGAGGTGTGAAAACAACTTCTTTTTGGTCTGTAACTATGGAGTTCAATTTATACCAGTACGTTAACATTTCCAAACTTTAAAAAAAAAAAAAAAAAAAGAACCCAAGGCTATTTTAGTTTTAATTTTTTAATTTCGTTATTTGAAATATAAAAAGTAAAGAACATCAAATGATTACAATCTGCAGAACACCCATCCTAATTATAATGAATAAAATGTGAACTAATTTTAGTGTTAGTTTTTTGTGCATTAATGATAAATTTGAACCATCTTTACTGCTAATTTGTGCATCATAATAAAGTCAAAGAAAGAATAATAGACAAGACTTTTGTTTAAAGTCATAATTACAATATTTTTATTACCTTAATACTCTCACTGTGTGTCAAAATAAATCGTTCACATTGGGCAATTGTCATTTGGGTGTTGGGGATGCCTAATAATAACTCTCAAAGACACAATTAAGGAATGCAACAGAGGAAGGCAAATTTTTCTCGAGATTTGATGTGAAACGTTAATTTCCTACTACATTTCAAAATTGAATTTTTTCGCTCCTATGGTTGGTTTATAACCTTTGTTTCGATACTTTGTAATTTTGTTTTTGTTTTTTTTTTTTTTTTTAAATTTATTTGCAATCAGAAGATCCGGGTTTACAACCACTCTTGATGGTATATGTTGGATGGCATTTAGGTTTTTTGTTTTCCCCTTCAGCCCGGGTGTTAATAAAACTTGAAGATGCGTTCAGACTTGAAACTAGAGGTTCAAGATCTTATCCAGGAAGCTAAAGAAGCAAATGACAAGGTTCATTTGAAGAAATCGTTGGGATTCGAGGTTGACAGCCTTTGCATTTGGAGAAAGTCATATGTAAACAAATTTTTTTTTTTGCTTCTTCTTTCTGGTTTGGTTAAGCCATTACTCCCTCCTCCTCCGGTCATAATTATAAGGCATTTTAGTTTGGCTAAGTCATCACTTCCTCCTCGTCCGGTCATAATTATAAGGCATTTTAGTTTGGTTAAATCACTACTCCCTCCAATCTTTCTTATAAGTCTTATGGCTAGAAATGTGCTGTTATTAGTCTCGTGCATCAACATATTTTGATCCTGCCCCTCCCCCCGGTCGGAAGCCAGAGATAAGGCAAACAAACAAACAAAAATGAATCAAACATTTCACTACGTGTGCCAGAAGAGCCTGACGCTCATCAACCTTGAGCATCCATTAGCAGCCCTTAAACACTGCAAGATCAAAACGGACGACCCTTTTTGCAGCAGTACTATTGGACTCGTCGACAAGAGGAAAGAAGTCCAGTCGAAGAGGATAGCCCGGATAAAGATAGAGGGTTACTGAGCTCCACACCATGTTGGCCATGGAAACCATATACAGAAGTTCGAGTGGGCAAGTCAAGGACACATGTTGTATCAGGGTGAAGGAGATAGCTTCACTCCGCGGCAATATCGAAAACAAGTGCAAAAATTAACATCAGCCCAATCTCACACATTCCAAAATGGAGGTGAGTTTGGGATATGGATATATATAAACATTGCATATACATTATTACCTCATAAAAGAGAGAATAGCCTTTGGCCGAGAATTTAATACCTTCAGGCGACACAGATATCTTAACTGAAAAAAAAAAAAAAGAAAGAGAAAAGCAAAGTTTAAAGGACTTTGAACACCAAAACAGTCAGTTAGACTTTCAGTCGATTGGCACAGATGATACAGAACCCTAATACTACTTAGACTAACTACCGATTTAATCCTTTTACATTTCTCTATCCCCTATAAAAGAAACCTCTACAAGTACATAAAATTTTTGTTTTTTTGGAGTATAATGGCATCATCAGTATACATATAACGAAGAATAAGTCAGCCGGAAAACCCAACAGCATATATGTATTAAGAATAATTTTAATTCTGGAGCGAAGAAGAAAATAAAATTCATGAAATTTTGTTTTATTAATGGACGACTTGTACGTGTGTTTTAATTAGTGAAAGGGAAAAGAGCCTCTGCAGCAGAAGCATCAACATGGCTGCCTCAATATCTGTCTTGTAATCCTTACTCTGATTTCTTTTTCAATACTACCCCCGTCCCCCAAAAAAAAATAGTCCACATTGAGTTTTCAAATTTGTACTAAAAATAGTATAAAACTCAAAACTCAATGTGGACTGTTTTTTTAGGACGGAAGTAGTATAATAATTGTCGCTTTTGACCAAAAAAAAAAAAAAAAAAACCCTTACTCTGATTATAATTTGTCACTAGGGTTCACTCATCGCTGGCTGGAACCCGGAATCGGTAAATCAGTAAATCTTTTAGAATGATCTCTTTTCATTTTCGATTTTTTCCAATGATGCCTATATTGTTGAAGATTCAATTAATGCCTCTGTGAATAGTAAATTCTTGTTTGGTTTCTTCATTGCTACAAAATTGATAAAATTCATACTTTTTTTTTTTAACTTAATTCTTGTTTGGTTTTATATCGTATTTAGCACCACTTACAGATTGTAATGACTCTTTGGCAACACTTCCAAATCTCGAGCTTGATCTTGTGGTTTGTGTAGTACACCTACATTTTCGGAATTGGATCTGGGATTAGATCGCAGAACCTCTTGTTAAATTATGTTAATCTTCCTGTCTTTTCCCTTTTTCTTTTTTTTTTTTTTGTCATAAATAATCTATGGCTTGAGATTAATTCGAAGGGAATATAAGTTGTCAATTTTGAAATCTTGGTAATGTAGAGTTCATTTACAAATTAAATAGATTAGGAACATAAAAATAAAATTACTAATAAGAGAAAAAAAAAATTATCCAAAATAACGAGCCAAGCCTGATGGCCATCCTCTCTTCTAAATATGCTTTAGGGTTTAGGGTTTAGGGTTCAACCAGTGATTCCAAAGACATTTGATCATATACACAACCTGTTTTTCCAGCTACAAAATGGCCCCAACAATCCAGTGAATTCCATATCGCCGTTCATTGTGTATAGCTCAATATAAAAATTAGTGAGCCGTATACTTTCATATCAGGAATGCATCTTGCACAATGCTAGCTTCCCAAAGGTAAAAAGAAGAGTGTGAATTAGCTCTTGTCGGCACCTTCATCAAACTCAGCAGAGCTGGTGACACGGAAATCCAGTTGCTTCTGATGTTTTAAACGGCGACGAGTATCAAAATCTTCCCATCCTTCAAACTACCAAGACAAGATATAAAGCAGACATGGTCGTGAACTAAAAGGCAAAAAGGAGGCATGATATGACCATTTGATGAGGTAACAAGGAGAAAGTACCTGACGAAGAAGATCCATCGTTACTTCTGTACCATGCAGATCTAAAATGGAAAGCTGGCCACACGTTTTGAATAGGGTTCTTGGGAGGGAGTGCAAGCCATTGTTACTCAAATACAGAGCCTGTAATGTATGTGAAAGGTGGAAATGATCATATACAATGTATAGACAACTCATACGTGTTAGGTTGTCAAATGATTATTAAAACACGTTTACTTGAAAAGAGCAAACATTAGAAAGATGTTTACTTCCAAAAACACATGATCTGGTTCAAGTTCCCGCAATTGAATTCAAAATTCAACAGAATCATGCATTATTAACATGGTCAAGCTGAGAAGACGAGAATGAACCCAAGACATCCATACAAATAGTGACCACGAACAACACATTTACCTTTAAATCCTTTAAATTTCCAACGGTTTCAGGCAATTCCACCAAGAGATTCGACGAGAGATCCACCTTCAAAAAGAGGAAATTGTGATTATGGTCTGGCGAAAAACAATGTTGGAGGCAAAGCGAGAAACAAACAAATTTTCTAACCGGACTGATTTGCCTTGAATTAGGATTTGGATAATACAACAGAAAATGCGACACCAAAAAGCAGTGTTGTACCTCGACCAGGGAAATGCACCCCCCTATGCTGTCAGGAATTCTGTTTATCCTGCGTTGAGCAAAAGGTATGTTCTTGATGAGAATGGATCACTGTTTAACTATTCTGTATCTTTAATTCAAACTAGTCTCTGAAACATGGTTTTACTAATTGGGTCTAGAGCGTAAATATCTTTTAGGATAGTGCAGATTTTTGGGCATCAGATATAAAACAGATCTGAAAAGTCGCATACTTAACAGAAATAATAACTACAAATTGTAATATCAGCAAAATCAAGTTTTTGAACAAGTTTCAGGATTAAGTATATATCATACCTGTTGTTATTTACCTTCAGAATTTGAAGTTCTGTTAGGAGCTCGATTTCAGAAGGGAGACTTATCAAGTCATTGTTTTCAACTTGGAGTTGCCGCAAAGATGTCAAAGCTCCCACTGCAGGAGGAAGCTCTGATAAACTGCTTAAATTCGCCCAAGAAATGATGAGGATAAGGGCTTCTTCTAGGGAAGAAAGATCAGCGTAACTCATATCTAACTCCGAACAGTTGAATGAATATTTTAGGAGATAATCAAAAGCTTTACAGAAACAATCAACTTACCTATTATGACTCAAGGACAGAATTGTAAGAGACTTGAGCGATTCTAGTCCTTTCCAGCTCAGTGATCCATCCACTAAATTGTTTGCATTAAGGAACAATTTCTATTTAAGATAGAAGAACAATAGTCATTTTCCGTAAAAAGATCTAGAGATGAGTTTTTCACATATCAAAAGCAAAAAGCATTTATTATAATAACCTGGATAGAGCTCAAAAGATTAATCTTATCTGGAATTTCTTGTATTGAATTACGGCTGAGATCAAGGACCCGAACAAAGCTTCTTAAACCATAAACTTCCTCAGGTATGGCCTTACAAGTATAAAAGAAATTCATTTAGCATGACACTTGCAACTAAGAAAATATTAGAGATCAGATTCAAAAAAAAAATAAAAATAAAAATAAAAGAAGAAGAAAAAGAAATACCATTTTTGCAAATCTAGAAGCATCGAGTAGACATGGCAGCATAACCTAAGGGCTCCCCATGATGAGAGGAAACTACCAACCAAAGAATCATATTCAACAACAACTAAGCCTTTATCTAACATGGTCGACTAAATAGATCATATTTTGTCATCGTCATCGCATGATTACATGTTTAGATAAAAATAGAAGGACAGCGGGAATGTGAACCGGATCACACATCTCATGCACCCCCCTTGGATCTGAGCTACAAATGGCCCCGAAATAAAGTACATATCAAGCAGAAATCTCACGATTCTTGACTAATCATGCCCCCAGAATTTTTTAACTGTATATAATGTTTCACAAACACGAGAACATATACCATTTCTCAACATATGAAGAACTACTACCACAGTTTCACGAAACTACGATTCCACATACATATCTAAAACATGATTATTGGGAACAGAAGAAATTGTCATTTTCAAGAGTATGCCTTCTTACTTTGAGACCATGTTCAGACAATGCCACAACTCCCGTACTCTTCCATCTTTGAACCGGATTAGGACCAGCTGCTTTTGCTTTATTTTCCCGGGTCACCATTGGAATTATTGTGTTCATCTGAACTCGTTCAAGCTCCTTTTTCGCAGGAACTTCCTTCTTTAGTGGACCACTCTATTCATTGACATCACGGTCAATATAAGCATAGAGTTACAACAGAATTCATAATCACAACACATTCTTATTTATAACCGAGGCTTGCATTAATCATACTCCAGCTAATATATAACTCAATTCAAATTTTAAGAATGGAAAGTATCATACCCCTTGGTGTAGGCCTTGACTTGCCATCAACATAATTTTAGAACCATTCGTAATTCCCAACGATTTCAACGTCATTTCATCCTCCAACACTTTCCCTATATGTAAACATATAAGTGAAAAAGAAATTGAAGAATTCCACTTGACCAATTCGAAATTAGAACATAAAAAAAAAAGGTTCAATTATAAATAAGAATCGAAAAGATGGTTACCTTTACAGATGAGCTTCTGACCACGAGGGAGTACATTGGTGAGAGGTTGAAGGGTGGATTTGAGGTTTTTGACGGTGGAGTCAACTGATATTTCTACCGGTATGGAACGTCCGCCGAACTGTATCTTCACTTTGATGGAATCGCTTGCTGTTGTGGCGTCTCCGCCGCCTCCGGCCTCCATTTTTTTTTTTTTTTTTTTTTTCACTTTTCTCCTTCTCCTCCTTTCACAGTTCTCAGTGATTTCACACCTGAATAATTCGTCGAAATTTTTCAGTTGCGTTTCTGCTTTTCTTCACCTGGGCCAAATTGGCCTGATACGGACAATGGGCTCAATAAAAAGGTACAGGTAAAACTATAATGGGCAGACTTAATACGTAAGCCTCTTTTTTAGATTTTCAAGACCCAATAAAAATCTATCTAATGAAAAAAATGAAGAATGGAATTTGATGGGAATGCAAGTCTTGAGTCTCTTGTGAAATTGGCATTTGTGATTTGATATCAATGTAATATATATTTGGTTAATAGAATGCTCTTTCTATCTTTATTGTTGGTAATTTTGCTAAGACATCCACCGTAGACAACATTACTTAGTTTTTTCGTTACATTATTAATATTTCGATAGATGAGACAACTGACCAAAAATTTAATTGAGGAATAATCTTTTTGATTAATACTTTCTTTTTGATAAATTGGAAACAAATTTATAGAAGTCATGAGCTAGTCATGGTTCGAAGAACGGTTATAAATCTTTCAACAGAGAGTAATAATAATGTTGCAGGTCGTTTTATCCTTGAAATGTAGAACTATTCATGCATTGCTATCTTTAGTTAGCCTCATTTTTTCACCATTGCGGGGTTTATTTTACCTCACCATCTTGTACTGCTCTGACAAAGTTACTCATAATATATATTAGTATTTAGTTATTTACTTCTACTCAAACTCAATTACTGTTTCCTCAAGAATAAAAGAAGTTGTATGGTAGTTTTCTAACAAAAGCACACCATGTGACTCGGCCTAAAAAGTTTTATGCCATGTTTCTGGATGATTGACAGTGACAAATAATCCAGCTAGGGGTAAAAACTAAAAAAATCAGATTAAAAATTAACAAAAGGATGATCATCATCGTATACAGTTGTACTTGTCCAATAAGTTCTGAAAAGTTCTTACGTTATTCAGAATTTTTGGCGGGATCCAACAAAACAATGTTCATCAATTATTACATCAACCAGAGTCAAGATCAGTATCCACTAAGCCAAAAAAATAAATAAAAAAAATAGAGGACCATTTTTAATTTATGTCCCTTTCAATTTTCAACATTTTTGATAAAGTTGCCTTCAATTAACAGCCATGTTTTTCTCTTTAATGATAAGAAGAATTCAATTACGAAAATGCATATAACCGAGGGAGACCGGAAGTCGCAACCTCATACTCCCCATTATGTTTTACTAACTTATGTATCTATACCGAAAACATTTCCAAGTTGTCATTATAAATTCCGATCCGCAAGGTGAATTTTTCAGTTCCGTCAACACTACACTCAGAAATAATTAATATTCTCGCCGTTTCATTTTAATAGTTAAGTTTATTAAATCGAAACAATGTTACATTATGGATTGTACTATATATAACAGGGTGAGAGTACTAATGCCGCATGGTCCTACTGGTGTTGTTGGTAAATCACATCAAAAAAGAAAATGAAGTTGCAGGGGTGGTTCAAAATCTAAGTAAAACCAACAACAGTGGGAAAGAATATTCGAGAGAGAGCGGGGGGGTGAGGGGGCATGTGGGAAAAATGGTGGGATTTTTTTTTTGAAGGCTTAAGGATTGAGGGACTTTTTCTTATCCAGATTGCACGACATGCACACATGAAGCTTTTTCAGAATCCACACACCCACTCTTTCTTCTTTGTCTAAGTGTTTGATTGAATTATTATTATTTAGTAGTAGGCTTCAGCTTTCAGCAAAGACGCCCTTGTGCCAATCTGCAGATTGTACTACTACTACACCCACTGCCTTGTCTCTTTTGCGTTAACTTTATTTATTTGCCATTCCCCCTTCTCCGGTCCACACTCGGACTTTGGCCTCTTCACCTTTTTTTTTTTTTTCTATCTAATTTGACAATTATCCGTTTCGAAATAAACATCTGTCAAGTTGATAATTAAATGACACTAAGCATAAGTTCATTTTAAATAGCAACAACAATAGCATTAAGATTGATGGGTAACGTAATATTAGAAATTTTGATACGATTCACTGATTAATAAACAATAGTTAATAAATATTATGGTATCAGAAATTTCGATACGATTTATTGATTAAATGATAGAACTTCCAAGCTTGATTTGATTGGACCGTCATATGTTGTTTAAAGTATAAAGTGATTTTCATATATATGTTATATTAAGACAATTATTATGAGGTTAACTGTATAAACACGCTGCAGACAGATTTTATCATGGAAGGTTGCAGGCACGACTCTGTTCCAAAGTGGCAACAATAGTAATTACTAAGTAGTTACTCCCACACTAGTTTTAGTATTAGTTAAATAAACAGCCTGTTTAAGTGTTAATTGAAATCACGTGAGATATGGGGCCATCCCTATAAACTAGTACTGCTGCTACTAATTAGTACTCCACAACCCAACTTTGAATAATTGGTGTTAGGAAATTTTGAGCCTCCCTTATTTACTCACGCCCAACACCTTTGAGCTCTGTAGCTTTTTAGGTCGTTAATGAATTTGTGAGCCCTAATTTTAATTTCCTTTTTGTCCATTTCAATGAAGAAATCATATCCTTTCTAAATACACGGCTCAGAACTAAAAAGGGGTGACTCGTGGAGATTTTGTGCAAACAATTTTACACCTAAAATGGTAAGAATAACTAGATGCTTGTCCCGAGCGCCTCCCATAATAAATTAACATGTAAATAATCAAAACTGATTAGGAATGAATTTAATTTTTTATGAAGATAATTGATTGATCGAAAATTAATTTTTTAGAAAGTCCTAAATAAGTGGAGAAGGAAAGTTCCATTTACTGTCAAATTCAAAATTTGAATGAACATGGCCATCTGATCTCTTCGTTAATATTGTAAATATATTTTTTGTTTTTAAAAGGAAGTGACACGTGGCAGAATGATTTATGCAATATGGTGCATTTGGAGCCAAAACCTTTTAATAAGAAATTACCACATCAGCATCTGTCTTCTACTTTAATAGGGTAAAAAGGATTTGTTTAATATTCCATCAAGAAATGGATCTTTTCCACCTACAAAAAGCAATCCTTACGAAATTGTTAGCCTCTCATCCTTCCATACCTTTCATCAATTACAATTAAACCTTTAACCTTCTTAATTTCACCAACCATAAAAAAAGGAGGAAAATTTCACCACCTTCCCTTAATCCATTTCAACAACCTTAACAACCCTATACTCTCCAACTCTTCCTTTCCTTTTTCTTTCCCTTTTGGTACTTCTTCCTTCCCCTAAAATATTTTTCAAAAATTCCAAATAATAATAAACTAAATTAAAACAAAATAAAAAAAAACGCGTCATATAGAAGAAATACTACTGAAATAAGCTTCCCTCATCTTTCTCCTTCACCCACACCGCCCACCGCTTTCACAACCAGCCATCTCTGCCTTCTTCACCTGAACAATTTTCATCCTTTTTCTCCATTTTCGTTCGGATTTGCCCTTTTCTGCAGAGACTATTACTATTAAGGGAAGGAAAAGGAGGATATAATAACCCATATTTGGGAAAGGGAAGATTGGCTGTGTTGGATGGTTCATCAATTGTTGTAGATTTGATTTGGTTTTGATTTGTTCTTAGTTTTGAGTTTGAGGGGAAAAGAAAAAACAACCTCGGATTTCCAGAACCCATGTGGCTAAAGCGAACGCAATCTAATATTCGGGTTCATAATCGGAATTTCTCTTGCTCATCTTTTAAGGACATCCAAGCTCTCTGCGCCGACGATTTTAATTCCGACGCCGCCGCCGCCACCGCCACCACCGCCGCCGACCCTCAAAGTTCTCCGAGAACCAGAAGGTCCATATTTCACCGGGTCCGGCTTGCTAATTCTGTCCTTCGCGCCCTTTCTTCGTCGCCGTCCCTCGAATCCTTGACCGAAGCCAATGGATTCGCCGGTAAACCCCCGTTGGTGGATGCGCCGTCTAAGAAATTGCCCGACGAACTTCAGCCGGAGCCGTTGATTTCATTCCCCGGTGCCGAGAAGCGAGTCGTCGTGTACTTCACGAGCCTCCGGGTGGTGCGGTCCACGTTCGAGGATTGTAACGCCGTCCGATCCATCCTACGTGGCTTGCGGGTATTGGTCGACGAACGAGATGTGTCAATGGATTCTAGGTTCACAGGGGAACTGCAGAAGATTCTGGGCAAGCATGAGAAGTCGAAACTGACCCTTCCCAGAGTTTTCATCGGCGGGAGGTACATTGGTGGCGCCGAGGAGATCCGGCGGCTCAACGAAATCGGCGAGCTCAAGAAGTATGTGGAGGGCCTCGCCGCTGCACCGCCCGGCACGTGCGAGGTTTGCGGTGGGTATAGATTTATCCTGTGTGACAATTGTAGCGGAAGCCACAAATATTATAGTGAAAAAGGTGGGTTCAAGAGTTGTACAACCTGCAATGAGAATGGTTTGATCAGGTGCCCTTCTTGTTCTTGTGCGCCTTTTTGAGCCATCCGATTAGATTGTGTTGATTGTGTTGTGGTTGATATTTAGTAGTATAATTAGATAGGGAAAGAAAGGTGGTGGCTTTTTACACTTTGTTCTTTCCCCTTTCAATGGTGGTTTGTTGGGATTAGCTTTGTAATTTGGTTTTAATTTAGGTGTCAAATGCAATGAGTGAATTGCTGATGTAGTAACTAATGTGACTGTTTTGTTTTCTAAAGCTAATCTTTTATAGAGTAATCCACAAAGATGTTGGGAATTCAGCAATCAGAGATCGTGACGTAGATAAAAGTGTGCCCTTTTTTGGGTTGGGATTTTGGTATTTTTCCACTTAAAATTTTGGTTCATGGACCCAATGCAGTGCATCTTCAAATTTTGTTAATTAAATGGCACTTTGTTCTAGTTAGTTTTTTCTCCTTTTCTTTTCTTTTCTTTTAGTTCTTACTTTTGGGTTGTGTATTCTTCTGGTTTCAAATGTGATTGTCAATTCATATTTAGCTGAAGATTTTGCCAGAAGTTCAGACAATAGTAGGCTTCGATGTTTTGTTATGGGAAGATGCTTAATCGATTTCTCCTAGACCTGCTGTCAAATTTTAGGAGACTTGCTTGTCTTAGCCCCTGAATTTTCCTTATCTCTATGTGGTGATCTAGTTTCAGTCATTAGCAAGCGGAAAACACCCTCGTGTCTCTAGGTTCTTGATCCAGAAATGATGCACTAATTGAAGATTCCCTATACCCTATAACCTACGCATTATTTTTTCACTCTGGTATTGTCTTTCAAATATGGCCTTGTGGATTCTGATATAGGTTTACACAGATGGTGCCGTTTTTTGTGTCATTTGTTAATTTGTAATTTTGTGTTGTGAGTGATGACCGGCTTATATTCAAGATCGCTTGTGTTTTTCTCAAGTGGTGTCTGTTTGATGTATTTTGATTGTTCTATGTTTCTCTGTTGATTAATCAAACTAAAGGAGGTTGAAAATGAGAGCAATGGGGGGAGTAGGTGATTTTGGCTGGGGAACCTGATTTCCCTTTTGTCATCTGGTGTTTGGAATAGAAAATTGAGGTTTAGATAGGTGGGCAGATCACCTTTTATCTTCACAATCATTTGGACTTTGGTCATGTTATCGGAAACTAGGAAGGGGAAACGTCTGGGAAAAATTAACGCTGGGTGTTGTACAAATCATAGTTTGGTTGAGGTGTTTCGTAGTTGATTCTTGTTTGTTGCTGTTCTGAGTTTGATTTTGAAGAAAGTCTGGATATCAAGTTATACGGCCTTAGTTTGGGGGAAATGATTTTTACTGTTTGAGCAAGGTCATGAAACAATTTCAAAGTTCATTCAGGCCAAATTCTTGGTGCCTTGTTAGATGCTTCATACTAGTAGCTTTTTCTGCCTACATTCAATAGCTGTTTTGGTTCCATGATCTGCAAATATTATTGCTGGCCAGAGATGTAGATATCTGCATATGCCTCAAGTACTGCATGGTTGGAGTAGTTGAGAGAAAAGAAAAAATGGATCAATAATTCCAGTTATGTAGTTGTAATTGAAAACATCTCTGTTAATGTCAACTGGCTTTGCCTCCGTGGTGGGATCAGATGAATAATTGAGTACTTTTAGGTAGGACACTATTTACTTTGTAGGCTTTGGGTGTTTGTGCTTTGTTCTTGTGTCCCTCTTTGAAGTAATCATGTCCCATTAGTGATAGCATGATGATAATTGATAAGTATGGTATTCGTGTTTGTGCTGTTAAAAGTGTTTAACTTATTGGGTCTTCCGTCTTTGTAGTACTAAGAAATCAGGGATCAGTGATCATGCAAGACATTTATTTGTTGAATCTGGGTTATACTGAATGAAATTGTTTCCAAAAAGAAACTTACAAGAATGGTGTGAACTAATCTTATTTGTTTCGGGTTCAAGTTGGAAGTTAGTGAGATCCATTAATTAATTAATGGAGTTATTAGTGGTAGAAAATAGAAATGCAGCATTAGCAGCTCCTCGGTTAGGCGGGAAAGCTCTTCCCGCTATCTTTGGACATATGGGCCGGGAAGTACCTTCATGTCCATCTGATCCTGGCGATGAATTATGGGCCGGGGTGTAGTCATGAATTTTGGAATCTCTTCCTACTACAACCATTTTTCACGACAGCAGTCAGTCACAAAGTAATCCAATATGCTGATGACTGTTTGGGGGTAAGCAGTGGCAAAGTTGATCTTCCAAAGTTGCAAAGTCAGATTTCATGCCATTGTCAAATCTTATTTTGTATAAATAAATCTCACACCACCAAACCCAGGAGGAAACGTCTCCAAATTAAATAGACCCGCTAAAGATAATATGCATCTGTCGTGGATGATCGTGAAAACGAAAATCTAGCTCACTCATTGGCCCATCCAATCGTTTGATTACCATTAATCAATTTCAGAACTAGAATTAGTCACTCTAAAATCTCTAATTAGTAGACTTTGAATATGATCACATAGAGAATGGGTCAGAAAAACCAAAATGTTTATTTTCTTATCCCATTTTTTTAGTGAGTTTGAGGGTCGTTTTCAATGATTATCGACAAGGTAAGCGGTCTTGAAGCCTACCAATAACATCTGCAAAGGAGACAAACACATCAAAACACCGATAGTGAATTAGAGGATTCATGTTACTTAGAGGTTTCAATTACTACTAACACGATATGAATGCAAAACTGAACTTGACTAGTGTTAGGAGGGTTGCAATTCGCAAAGCTGAAATACTACTACATGGGACACTGATCTATTCGGTCACGATGTTACAATCTGTTTTTCCTAAGATATAAGAAAGTTCATTTTGTGAAACTAATTAACTTATTTTATTTTTAAAAAATGAGAAGTTTCTTTTTTTATTGTTGCCCAAAATCTATTACTTCCTCCGTCCTCAAAATAATTGTCCAGTTTGAATTTTCGTTTCTAATACAAATTGAACTAAAAGTGAAAATCAAAACTGAACAATAATTTTAGGACAGACAGAGCAGAGTATTTGGTTAATCAGATCCGAGATGAATATACTTTTTCTTTTCCCCTTGTCCCGTCTTTCTTTATTTTGGTGTTGTGGTGGTCAGTCGATTGTGCTTGGCCCATGAATCGTCCAACCTTTGCTTCAGTTGTAGTATGATGTGCCATTATTTTCAAGTCTCTTCTAAGGAAGGAAAACTATGATATTTTTTTTTGCCTTTGTTTATTATTATTAGCATTATTTTTTTTTGGGTTTGTGTTGGCGTTTACTTTCATAAAACTTTTCACTATTAAGTACTACTGGTTTATTCTACTTGTACTTTACTTTCAGACTATTTTGCTTATAACTGAAGCGTACGCTAGTGGGTTTATCTAAAGTCTTCTTCAATCATCAATCCAGTATTCGTATGATCAGTACATAGACTAATTAAACTAACCTACTTAAATTTCAGATTCGGTCATGATGAAATAAGTAGAGTTTGTGGAGTTTCATTATCTGATCTCATTTCTTTTTGTTTTCCCCTTCTCAATCAAATGCATGTCATTATCTTACCTTTGTAAAAGTCATTTTTTATAGTATTGACTGACCTCGAAAATCAACTTGACCTAGTTAAATTGATCATACTGTCTTTTGGTTAATCTCCTTTCTAGGCGAAAAAATTAAAGCTTATGGAGATAATTGCTTGTGTGATTTTATTTTATTATTTTTTTTCAAAATTTTGATGGAACATTAATGGGAGACTGGTTTACGTAGAATTTTATTTTGGAACAGGTTCGGATGGCACATCAATTCATGTAAATTACGATTAAAATAATTATTCCCATGGTTGTTGAATTTTAAAGAGAAGTGAAACTGTAATACTTAATCTAACAGACTACATATATATATATATATATATATATATGTAGAAAAGAAATTTTCAGGTTAAGGTAGTTGTTCTTTTGGAGTGTTAGGTAAATGTAGAAACCTTATGTGTTTGTCAACTTATTTCTTTTTTAGCTCAATACTATGTGATACGATTGGCAATGAGTTTGGATAAGAAAACGTGGTCAATACGGCATACTTTTAATCTCATTTGAGAGAGATGAGACGGCATGCAAAACCCAACCTGTAATTCTTTTTTTGGGCTTATAACTTCACTCTCGTTCTTATATGTCTAATTAGTTAAAATAGATGAGTAAATCAGACGGTGGACTTTGTAAAATCTCATCAGCAGGCCATGATAATATTCTGTGAAAATCATGCAAAGCTTTGGACTTCTTCAGAGTCAATGAACACAAGTAGCTCAAATTTATAATGCAAGCTTTCGACTTCTTCAGGGTGGCTATGCATATACAGAACTTAATGTATGATGATATGATTATTTATTCATTAATCAATCATAGAAATCATGGTTTAGCAAAATCACTTGATTTTGCTTTAGTTTAGGTTGTTCATTTGCAGACCATGTGCCATTTCGTCGGCAGGAGTAACGCAGCTAAGTCGCGAGACTCTAGTCTAGCTAGAAATTTCTCTATTACTCTCTCTGTTCCAAAATTCTTGTTCAGTTTGGAATTTTATTTTTAGTACAATTTGACCTAAAAATAAGAACTCAAACTGGAGAATAATTATGGGACGGAGGGAGTATTAATGTTAGAAAGACGGTTTGTTTGTTTGTTTTTTTTTTTTTTTCTATTTTTGCTCCAATAGATATAGTAATTTCAGAAACCAGTCAAACAAAATTAAAACACGTTCTAGTTTTGTCGAGTTGTTGTAGTTTCAGAAGGTTCACCGTATAATCACCGCGCCGTACAAAGGCCTTTTTTACGCTTTTCTGGAGGGAAAGAAAACGATAAATCACGTGACCATAACAATTAACATGTGGAGTTCGTATATAATAAGATTCTGAGCTGTACAAACTACATAAGTATAGAAAAACCGGCGCCAATATATATTAAGAGGACCGAGTCAGATTTTAGTTCCGCCATTACCAAAAAAAAAAAAAACCCAGAGGCATCAAAATTCAACTATCAAATTCAACTCAATCCCAGAAAATTCACTGATAATTTCCTCGTCTTTTCTCTCTTTGCTTTTTTTTTTTTCATCATTTCACTGTTTGCTGCAAAAACCTCTGCGACTTGATTCATGATCTTGATGGTTAATATTGTTTTTTTAAAGGAAAAAGCACCGGCTTTAACGCGTTTGCTTGTTTCCTTCTTGGTCTGGTCTTAATTTTAGTGGTTTTACGACTTAAAAAGCCTGTGTCTTTTTTCTTTCTTTTTTTTTTTTTTTTTTGATAGCCACCGTTGATGACTAAACCAGTTCTTTTCCTTCTTTTACTCTATAAATAATCAACACATGATTACAGATATGGGTTTTTTCCGAATCGTTTAATTCTTCAAAGGGTTGATCTTTTTTCTTCTGTTTGCAATGGGTGGAAATTGGAAATGGAGCAAGTTCAAGCCTTTCTCTGCTATCTTCATTTTGCTGTTTCTCGTGTTTTTTCACTGCAATTTTGGTTACTGTTTCTCGCTCAACCACGAAGGTTAGTTTTTCCGGCTTCAGCTCGTTGATTTTTCCTTCCTTTCTTGAGCCGGTGATGAGGAGAATGAATTGGAATTTGAGTTGGATGCGATTATGACAGGGTTGGCTTTGTTGAGGTTTAAACAGAGATTGATAAATGATCCGTATAATGCTTTGGCTAGCTGGGAATTAGGCTTGGAAGGAAATTTATGTCCATGTTCTTGGTCTGGCGTTCGGTGTTCCTCTGATGGTGAAGTCATTGCCTTGTGAGCAATTTTCCCACTTTTTCTCCTCCTTTTCTCAAATTCTTTTGTATTACTGTTTCATTCAGACATAATATCAAAAACATTCCGTGCCTGAGCGATGACGGTTTTTTTTTTTTTTTCTTCCCCTGGATTAAGTGTGATTGGATTTAAGCTTCTTTTAACCAAAATCAGCAGCCAGAAGTTGCAATTTTGTGTTTTTGGATTGATAGATTTATTTGCTTTTTACACCCAGAGTCTTCTTCCAGTTGCCATGGACTTTGGAAAGGCACCATTTAAGCTCTTACTGTTAGATTTATGACTGACAATGTATGCATTTAAGAGGGAATCCAGCTGTGGGCTAATTCTTTTATTGAAAAATTTCAGGGGAAAAAAAAAGACCATGATTCTGCTTTGATCTGTTCATGAACTGTAGCTTATAGTTTAACTTCTTCTCAACAGGGAACTCATGGATCTCTGCCTTGAAGGAACGTTGGCACCTGAATTAGGTCAGCTGACACATCTAAAAGCATTGTAAGCATGCACACAACTCTGAGTCGCAAGATGTCAGTTTTCTTGTTTATCTTGGCAGCTGAATTAGTTTTCTTATATTTGTTGCCATGTGCAGAGTTTTGCGAAACAATTCTTTTTCTGGGATTGTTCCGAAACAAATTGGAGAACTGAAAGAGCTCGAAGTATTGGACCTTGGATACAACAATTTTAGTGGACCATTTCCACTGGAGATTGGCAAAAACCAATCTGTTTCAATTCTGTTAGTTCTCTGTCAGATCAAGCAATATATACTTATTGAAGCCCCAACATTCAAGCTAACTTAATTTGTGGTATTTATTGCAGTTTGATCAATAATAATAGGTACATAGGCAACATAACTCCTGATACCTATGATGGTAAGACGTTTTCTGGACCTCAAGTTACTGAAAGCTCGACTGATGTAGCTTGTGGCAACAGACTATCTAAATCTTCGTAAGTAATGCCATGCAGGATTGCTCTTCTTCCATTTTGCATTTTACATCTTTGTCTATCTGTTAACGAATGCATTTTGGTGTAATATTGGATGAGATGGAGTTGGCTGGAAATGAGCCTACAGCTAGTACTACTTCAAACCTGAATGTTTAGTGTTGCTAAAATGTTTTGAAGTACATAAATGTGAGAAGTCATAACATAGGTTTTGGTTCCTGTACAAATTGAACTAATTTTTGAAGGGATGGCCAATTGCGTAGGTCTTTCTTTTTCATTTTCAATATAAGAAGTCATAACATAGTTGGAGTATGTAATGTTTACAGTCTTCTCACAATTTCTCCTTCTTTTATTTTTAGCAGGAAAGCATTGCAACAAGGTGATACACCACTGAGAAGGTTTCTTAAGGGGTCTGATTCAAAGAATTCAACTGAAAAAAAGAATAAGAAAAACGGTAAAAAGTCATCACCATCCTCTTCAGAAACTCCAGCTCCATCACCATCCTCCCCACTTTCTTCTCCTTCAGAACCTCCATCATCCATATCATCTCCTCCATTCACATCATTCGACAATCCATCTCCATCACCATCACCATCGCCATCAGACTCATCAGACTCTTCCAGTATGTCCCGATCTCCACTCCCTTCACCAATACCAGCCCCATCTGCTGTTATACCAGAGAAGTCCCATCCTTCTACAACTGCACCAGCTCCAGCTCCAGCTCCAATACCGAGAAATGCAAAAAAGACAAACAAACATCTTGTATTTGTACTAGCTGGCGTACTTGGCGGTTCAGCGTTATTGTTTGTTTCAGTTCTCAGCTTTTTATATTGTAGAAATAATAAGGTCGTTACTGTTAGACCTTGGGCTACAGGGTTAAGTGGGCAGCTGCAGAAGGCATTTGTGACAGGTAAACTTCCTTAGCCTCCTTAATTAGTCTTGTTCTCGTACAATGCAGGATAATTGGAAAAACCAGCAGGGCTGTTTTGCTCCTTTTGGATAATGAAATATTGTTATCTGTAATATGATAATCAACCAAACAATGATGGAACATTTTCATTTAAGTACAATTTTTGGTTGACAATATGGCTCATTTATGTGATTGTGGGGGTCTAGACAGCAGGCTGATCATTCATTTGAATGATTTGCATCCAGGTGTGCCAAAGCTCCAGCGCTCAGAACTTGAAGTAGCTTGCGAAGATTTCAGCAATATAATTGGGGCTCTCTCAGATGGCACTGTTTACAAAGGGACCCTTTCAAGTGGTGTTGAAATTGCAGTGACATCTACTGCAGTAAAGTCCGCTAAAGACTGGTCGAAAAACTTGGAAATCCAGTTCAGACACAAGGCAAGATAAAATTATTTTCTTGAGTTGTATCAAGTGGCCAATCAGACTGCCATTAATTATCTTCATTTCTTCTGTTCTTCCAGATAGACACATTGACAAGGATCAATCACAAGAACTTTGTGAACCTCATCGGCTATTGTGAAGACGAGATGCCTTTTACCCGAATGATGGTTTTTGAGTATGCTCCAAACGGAACGCTGTTTGAACACTTGCATAGTAAGTTATATACCCGGGAAGCTGAATAATCTCATTATAAATGGCAAAACTTTAGTGATTCAGTCCACATTCTTTTGCTGATCCTCTGCAGTTAAAGAATCTGAGCCCCTGGACTGGAGCGCAAGGTTGCGGATAGCAATGGGTATAGCATACTGCCTTGAGTACATGCACCAGCTCAACCCACCTATTGCCCACTGGAACCTGCAATCATCGTCAATATATCTTACAGAAGACTACGCGGCAAAGATGTCCGATTTCTGCATCTGGAATGAAGTAATCGCAGCAAAGATGGGATCAGAAACTATGAAGCTCTTGGAAACTCCATCAGCTGATGATCCGGCTAGCAACGTCTTCAACTTCGGGGTAATCATGCTCGAAATGCTCACAGGTAGGCTTCCAATGTCAGCTGATGATGGTTCTCTAGCGGACTGGGCACGGGATTACTCCAGGAAAGGGAGGCCCTTTAGAGATATAGTGGATCCAACGTTCCATTCTTTCCGGAATGAAGAGGTTGAGAAACTATTCAAACTCGTACAAGATTGTCTACATCCTGATTCAGAAGAGCGCCCAAGTATGAAAGAAGTAGTAGCCAGATTGAAAGAAATAACTACTATTGAACCTGATGGAGCTACACCCAAAACATCACCTCTTTGGTGGGCTGAAGTAGAAATCATGTCAACAGCATAAATTATAAGAGGTTTCAAGGCTCCCAGTCCGACAAGTCTTCTAATGCCTTATTGCTGTATTCTTTTTTAGCTCCCAATTTGTCGGTCAACCAAATGATGCTTCATTCTTCTTTTGATTTTTAATTCTTTTACGTTTGGGTTATATTTCGGTGAAGATATGATATGTACATTTGCCTTGAATGTGTATATAATGAAAAGAAATTTCACAAGTTTAAATCATATGTAGTCGTTTTTCTCTCTTCGCTCCCTCCACTCTAAATGATTCTTGTATCATTTTAGGATAGAAAGAGTACCTAGATACTCATTAAACACACCCCCCACCCACCCCCCAAAAAAAACAATCTCCCCGTCCCTCAACCAAACCACAATAACAACCTCACGTATTGACGCAAGTACTCCACCATAGAGGAGCAACATAACATCATTAAATTGGTCACTTACTGCATCAGCAAATAGAATTCAATATTATCTATATTTTCGTAAATTGAGACAAAGATGGATTCAGATGGAGTATGGACAAATGGTCAACCGTAACGGCCACTGACAGAAAATCACTTTCTTCCTAACCTTTTTTTTTTTTTTCCTGAAAATTGATATGACAATTCTCATTTTGTGCATGACACCAAAGAAGATCACTTTCATTTCAAAAATCAGAAAGTTTTTTAAGTTTGTAGCATATTCGACAGGTGAGCAATAAAAGAGGTAACACATGAATTACCCTGAAATTTCTCTATGGTGTAATGTTTGGCTGTTCACTGTGGGGACGTTTATCTTTCTGGATTGATCATAACTCCTGTTTCACTCTCGCTTTCACCAGGAACTGTTGATGTATGTACAACTCCTAAGTCCTCTTCTATCAACATTCTCCATGTGCCACGGCCAGTGACATCTCAAATTCTCAGGAGACTAAATTCGGAGTGGCGAAGTGGACAGCCCAAGCAGAAAAAAATCCTTCTTTTCCACAAAGCTGAAAGAGGCTGCCAAAACTTGCAATTTGTACATGAGTGACTGGACTCATTAAGCACGTGGATCAACACCTTGGGTTTTTGTTTTGTTGTACAATTCAAGGGTGTCCTTGTGATTTTGATCCAAACAGAGGGCTGCCTGACAATCACGGAGGGCAGAATTTAAGTCACCCATGGACTCATGGAAAGCAGCACGAAGATTTAGCATCTGCAGGTCTGGCTTGAAGGCTATGGCTTTTGTTAGCTCTTCCACAGCTTCATTCTCTCTTTGATCATCCATAAGAACTGATACACATGATACAGCTCTGTTAGTATGCATAAAAACAAATAATGATAATAAATTAATAATTATGAAAACAAGAATAACTTTGAGCAAACAGCCCCTCCAAGTTTTTACCAAATTGACATGTTCCCATAGTGAAAACGTAAAACAACTAAGCTAAAGTCCATAGTGCAAGTAAGCAGCTGATGCTGCAAACTCCCAAAGTATGCCTAATTCTAATAGAACTTAAAATGATTGAAGGAACAATAGCGAGAAAGACTGCATGGTTCTTATATGCAATTCTAAAAGTTAATACAAATTAAGGTTCACCAAGAGAACAACTCAGACCAGAGAACAAGTCTTGGTAACCACTTTTGAGAAAGTTTGGCACTGTTTCAGGCACACATTTGAGCAAAGCTAGCAAATTAGAAGTAAACCAAATAAAAAACATCCTTTGCCATTTTAAAAACTCTAAAGCTCTCCCGAATAATGCAAGAGGGAGAAAATTGGTATTCTTAAATCCATTACATTACACGGGCAGTGACTGGTTGCAGAGGAACAACATTAACTTATTCATCAAGAATTCTATTCCCCATGGCATTTCAAACCGTGTCACTTAATTGACACAACCAGTCATTAATCTGAGTGAAGAGCATGCAAATTTGGATATAAGAACAGGAAAGACCAAGTTGGTAGAATATTGAAAAAGGTACCTGCTGCTCTGTATCTGTAAGGATAAGTTCTGAGAGGATCTAATTGTGATGCCATACTGAGATCATTATTCGCCATGTCCCGGTCACAATATTCTGATCGTTTTTCGTATGCCGATGCCTTGTTTTGTGCCTTGTCGATCAGCTTTGTCATTTCATCATAAGCAGCCTTTTTATCATTCTTAAGATGATAAACCCTTGCCAGCCCTTGGTGAGCCCTTGTATGCTTAATTTTAAGGGCGCTTACATAACAGTCTGCTGCAAGGTCCAACTTGCCACAATCGACATAGATACTTCCAAGGTTATTCAATGCCTGCAGAGTAAAAAAAAAAAATTAATATTATACATGTCCAAAGATGCATGACAACAAAAATTATGGATGTCAGAGATAAAATTACCTGTCCTTTCCGGAGACCATCAGAGGGACATCGAAGTGCCTCTTCTAAGAGTTGCACAACATAGGCTGCGGCTTCAGGTTCCAGATTGGCATCTGCCAATGCATAGGCTTTGAGGAAAAATGCTTCAAATGACCTCTGAATAGAAATAGATTCTTCGGCTTTAGACAGCGCTTCATCGCGGTGACCGGTATCATACAGAATCCATCCTTCATAAACTAGCCTTTCGTGCTTAGTGACAGAATGATTTCGAGCCAACCTCAGACTCCGCATGGCAGCTTTTTGGCAATTAAGCCTACACAAGAAAGACATGTTAAGTGTCTGTACAACAGTGTGTTGATTTATGCTCAATCAAGCTGACTAGAAATTTTTATTTAACAGCTTCTAGAATCGAATTCAATGAAATACTTTTTCTTAATATCTATCCAAGTAAAAAAGAAGTTGGCCAACCCTTATTTAACGATTGTATTACAGGTGCATTGACCTACATAAAATTTCACTTCATCTTTACACCAGACATTAAATTCACATCTCATCCAGGGACAAGGTAACATAAGTTTTCAGCAACAGGCTGATCCCACCGGTTTTTTGGTTTCATTTTGAATTCACATTATAGCACAACCTCGTATATAATTTGTTACCAAACAAACTAGAAAGTTCAATTTGCTGAAGGGTAAACATCATCTCATTTTAAAAAATTAGCAAGAAAGAGAGAGACTCTAAGTGATTAAATTTTTTTTAAAAAGCCTGACACAACAGCATAATGTGTAGCATCTATAGCAGTAGTTATTGAGCACCAGAGAAAAGGTGTAAAAGAACCACGGGATAATGCTGACATGAAACATCACTGCACAGTATGCAGGTAGACTGATGCTCACAACCACGGTATACACCACACCATCTCATGAAAGATAGTGATATCAATCAAAAGGCTTTAAGCATAAAGAACCGACAAAATATCCCCGGATGAATACACCAAAATCTATTTAGTTAAAGCTAAAATTAATGCATCCTAATATAGATTACCTTAAAAGAAGTAGAGATTGCCGAAACCGAAGAACACTCTTCCCAGGGTCATTTATCAGCATTTGATGTATCACAGCCAATGAGCCAATGTCGTCGACAGAAGACCATCTATCATATAGATGCATCCAGCAATCAGCTGGACTCCACCGTTGGACATGTTGATTGAGGAGCTCAACCAAATCGTCACCCCTCATTTTTCCATCAAACATCAAATAATTTGGCTCTAAAGTAAGCAATGCTCGAATGTCTCGCATAGCTGCTTCATAATCTTCAAGGGCAATAAGGAACCAAGCACGCAGTTCAAGGCAGTCCGGAGAAACTTTAAACCCTGCAACTCTGTTTATTTCCAAAATGGCAGCCTCAATGTCATCTTCTTCTAACTTTGCAACTGCTCGATACTTGTATGGGAATGAAAGGGTAGGATCCAGTTTAGTAGCATCGTCCAAATCTGAAATCTTTTTATTATTACCCAAATTGTACAAAGACCTCTCTTGGTACATCCATCCTGCAGGTTTATGTGTTGTGATTAGGGAATTAATAAGCTCATATGCCATAAACCTCTGCCCTTGCTTGAATTTCGAGCGTGCAACACCTGCCATCGAATACACATTCCCCGCTTCAGCTGCTGCCTCGAAGCAGCATTGAGCTTCCTTATACTCTTTCCTGGCAAGCAACACACAACCTAATCGGTGCAATGCAAGGGACTTTTGCCACCTCTCAGTCGCACATTCCCTCAAACGTTCAAGTAACATCACACTAACCTTTGATGTCATATTATCTTCGACAGCAACCTCACTAAGAAAATAATACAATAGGAAAGAAGCATGCCCAACCAAAGCCAACCTTTCCTTACCCTCAGAACTGCAGAATACATTCATAACTTTTGAATTGTATAAACAACCTGGAAGCTCTCTCAATAGAACCTGCAAGCAAGATGCCACAAGAGTATATGCTCTCTCCTCCAAAGCATAATCAACGATAACCAGAGCCTCGTCTATATCAGAAACCAGCGATGCTAAATAATTGTCACAAGTAGATTTCAGGTCCTCGCAACAAAATCTATTCGCGAAAGAAAGCAACTCCAAAACTACATCTGGGGAAGATGAGCCTAATCTCCCATACAGACTATAGAATTTAACAGCTCGCAATCCATCCGCAGATATCCCAACATGTGAAAAATCTATTCTCTCCCTTCCTGATTCCACAAAACTACCAAAAAGCATAGCTCTTAAAGGGCTAGAAAGAGCAGCAATTTTACCTCGGGGGCAGTAAACCTCCTCATGCCCAATACAAAAGCAAACATCCGCATCTTCATTCTCGCAGTCGAAATCCTCCTCATCGGGTGAGATGTCAGAAGACTCATTACTCGTCCGAGAGCACTGGCAATGATCAAAAACTGAACTGGGGAAATACCCATAAGCCAAGGTCGCCTTCGGGCATTCGAGAACTCTCCCGATGCAATCCAGAGCTGAAGTACCAACCAATTCATCCTCCCTCCTCTCATACCTCAACCAAGCTGATAAAACCACCTTAGAGTGAACATCAACGGCGTGTTGGCGGGCAGATTGAAGACATCTCCGGAGCAATTTCGGATCTCCAAGACTACACAACAAACAATAGTGTTCAAGATAAACCAGGGATTTATCAGCATCTGAACACTTCTCGATTTTCTGATAAAGACCCGCCAAGGATTCAATAAAGTCGGTAGATTTCAGAAAAGGGTCAATGGAGGGCTCAAGGGAATCAGTGGAGGGCAACCCAAAAGGGAGAAGCGCATCAGCCGTGGTCAAGGAGAAGGAATCGGCAGAGTTGGACAGAACAGAGCTGATTGTGGGGTAGCCCAGATTATTGTGGTGGGGCTGCTTGGAGGACGCCGCCGTGGTGGTGGTGGTGGTGGCGCCGGCGGTGGTGGAAGTGGCGGTGCTACTAGTGGAGGGTTCAGATGGATTAAAGGCGTGAACTTGGGTGATCTTACAACGGTCTTTAAGCTTGAGGCCACGCATAGTATTGGAAACTTGTTGAGAATATTGGCGGATGAGATTTACAAATCTAGATTTGTTTGGCTCAACCTCTGATTGACCATCTTCAATCTCTGTTGAAGTAGACATGACATGAATCCAACTAACTAAAACTTCCCTAATTTCAGGGCATACACCAAAAAAGAAGAATTAAAAATCAAATTAAGATTTATTAAATTTTTTAAAAAAGGGCTTACTTTAATCACAAAATCATCAATTTACAGACGGCCTGCAGTCACCACCATGAAAGGGAAAGAAGAATATTGAGGAAGAAGAAGATGGTGGTGATTGCAGGCTTGAGAAAAAGGGTTTTTCAACAGTAGTAGAGTGATGATCTTCCCATTTTTTTTTTCATGAAAAGAATGGAAAAAGGGTGAAAGGCAGCAGACTTGTGGAGAGTGGATGATGGATCTCTTCCCCCAACAACATGTTTTCATTCTTTTCTTCTTCTTCTTCTTCTTTTTTTTTTTCCTTCTTTTTTGGTATTAATATTTTTGATCTTTGCTTTTTAATGTCAAACACTCTCAACTCTCAATAATGCCAAAACCTTCTCTGTGTGTTGAATTTGTATGAATTATTATTAATTAATAGTATAATAATTTACAAATGGCGTCTTCCTTTACATTAACTTTTTAAGGAGACTGCCATAATAGACGCTTGAGATTCCTTTTAATGCTAGCATTTAACCTTTTTTTTTTTGCCAGAAATATTTAGCCCCATATCAAGCAACAAACCCATGAATGCACCATTTGAGTAAACTTGATAGCAGTTCAAAACTTTTAAAAAAATAAATAAGTAAATTAGGAAGAAGAAGAAAACCTGACAAAGTGGAAGGTAACTAACAGTGGTTGAGCAGTTGAAATTCAACCAATTATCAATGGTTTTAAAGTTTAAACAAACAAATGAATAATGGGGTTGAATTATTTAGATTTACAGGCTCCACGCTAATATTTGATTTTGATTGTCACTTGTCTTAACACTATTGGAAGGTAATTTAGTAGGACCAAACAAAGAAAATTATATGGCAGCATGGTTATAATTATACCATTGATAACAAAAGTGACACTTGAATATTACACAAATTTTTTTAACACTTGAGAATTTGAATCTTGTTAATTAACTAATGCATTATCTCTTTCCCTAGCACAATTATGAATTATATGAATATATGCATTGTAGAATGGGTCCTCATACCACTTAACTCCTACAAGATTTTACACATAATTATTTTAAATCATAGAATTAGGACAAAATTGAAATGTTAACATTCTTAAACTATTTGCAAAATGAGAACTTTCTAGGTTTTGTTAGTCTGACTAAAAAAATTGTGCAAAAAGAATAAGTAGATGGAATAGTACTACAAATTTAAGACCCAACGTAATAAAATATCATGGATTATGGAGTAAAGTTGCATCTTGGTTAAGCAACTATATCATGTGAGAAGGGAGAAAAAAGGAGTCAATTTATGAGCTATTCACCATCATATCATAGATCTTAATTAATTCCCAATTACATTATTGATCACAAGGGTGTTTGACAATGACTAAAATCAATGCGAAGAACATAGCTTCCCACGTCAACAAATCCATAGCCATAAGATAGTTTTGGCCTAAAAATAATTACAATTTTTTCTTTCTTTTTTTTTTTGAGATAAACAAGACTTTCATTAACCATTACTAGAAACAATTAGCATCCATTAAGAAACAAAGTTCCGAGCTTCACTCCATAAGGTTTCAATTACATAAGTCGGTTTGACAAACCTAGCAAAAGAATGAACAATGTCATTGAGTAAGTATTAAATAGATATGCCTCACATAAGAATATAGTAAAATAAACATAGAATACACGGTGTATTTATTTTTGTTTGAAGATTACATAATCGCTGAAAATTCTAGGTCCTTGTAACACTAACACAAGCTCTGCATACTTTGGTTTGTATTTGGCTATGACGGATTTCGAAAAGGATCTACATTAAAACTACTCTAGCGTCAAAAAATTAAAAAATAAAAAAAATTCCGTAGCAAGTATAAATAATTACTCACTTTGCTTAGAAGAGAGCAAATTTACCTTATGCTAAAATTGGAGTTAAACTAAGTTACTCAGTAGAGTTGTTGACCGGAAACGGGGCAGAAATTATCATAATTAGCTCTGTTCCACTTTAGTCTACACACAATAACTAGTAAGCATGTTCTATGCAATTTTAAAGTTAATTAACTACGTAAAGTAGGGTGGCTATGAATATATTCAACTTTATGCATAATGTGATCTAGAATTTAAATATGGACATCTACTAAACCAGCTTCTTTTCTTTTCTTTTTAAGGGAGTACTATTTGATTAGTTCCACAAAAAAATAAATAAATAAAAAATCAGACTTTTGTTTGTTGAATTGGCAAATGTGATTGTTTTCTCGGTGGCAGGGAATAAATAGTAAGTATGGAAAAGGAGAAGTAAATAAATAAATTGTGTTTCTTTGAATGAAGAAGATAGTAGAGTAAAAAAAAAAAAGTAAAAAAAAAAAAGTACTGCACGAAAATATAAACAAGCAGATCGAATATAATGCAATTGAAATTCCTTTTGAGATATCTTAGTGCAAAATAGACCAACTCTTCCGGGCTTTTATCCATCTTTATGTATCATCTATTATAAAATAATTATTGTGTTTGTTGTATGTTAAAATAGAATAAAAACTACTCCCTCCGTCCCATAATTATTGTCCAGTTTTACTAAAATGAAAGATTTTATTTTTGGTCAAACTTAACTATATTTTACCTTAAACAACCAAATATACCCTTACATAAGTAATTGTTTAACCACTAAGATTTTATGAATAATGTTTTTTATAAAGGACAAATGTGTAACTTGATCCATAAAAAGTCAATTGGACAATAATTTTGGGACAAAATTTTTTGGACAAAGTGGACAATAATTATGGGACGGAGGGAGTATGTAATTATTTTAGTACATATGGAGATGAAATAGAGTATAGTTTACACGAATATGTACCCACACGAGTAAGTTTTGGAATTTTTTATACCATGAAAATAATAATTGGAGTCTCTGACTCAACTACAGATGAGCAATGTATGGCTTAAGTTAAACAAATGCAATTGTTAAACAAACTTAAAGGATTCGTGATTATCAAGGTAAAAATAAAAAATAAAAATTTAGGTGTGAGTTAACCAGTCCAAATACGATGAACGGGAGACAGGTTGTTTGCAAATTGAAAATTAATTTTGTCTTCAAGGTATAAAATAAACCTAAATTTTCTTCCTTTGACAAACTGATAAAACTGAAGTTGAATAAATCACCCATACGTACGTAACCCACCCTCAAAAAATACTACAATAAATATAGTCGGTATTGATCTCTTGTCACCCCGTACGCAACCCATAACAGATGTAGCATGCTCATATTTGGCTGTGTTTGTGAAAAAAACAAACAAATACTTCCCCTAGTAAAAATTTATTTGTAGTTTACCAAATTCGATACTCATATTTGTAGCATACTCATATCTTTTTTTTTTATTTGTAGCATACTCATATTTTTACTGCTTGTGCAGCAAAAATGCTGGAACAACTTAGCTATAAAAAAGATTTTAAACTCTGATATGTACGTGCAATGATTTAAAAATAAAAAATAAATTTACTGAGAGAATTTCTGTCTGATGAAAAAAATTAACCTCGAATTAGAAACTAGTGATATGGTAAAATATATTCAACCAAAAAAAAAAAAGAAAAAGTAACGTGGTACGAGTGATATGCGTTTTTAATTAATTCTGTAAGTGGAATGAATATGAAATTTATTAATGTTGGACCTATAAACATAAAATACTACGGGATCACGACCCATGTACTCCTAGCTAGCTATACATGTACACAATACTTGTTTAGTTTTGTTTGGTGTATGATTGAACCTAACCTCTTATCCAATTCAATCATTCTCATCCCGACAAGTATAAAAAACAATATATATATATATATATATATAAATTAAAAAAAAAAAAGAATGTCATGCACAAAATATTTATTGCAGCTGAGTCGCCAACTAAGAAAGGGTATAATGTCACTGAATCACAGACTATTGCGTCCTTCTGTTTTTGTCATATCTGGCAAGGAATCCATTGGTTAGGTTCTGTGTTCTCTCCATATGAGAAGAAGATGAACGTGATTGATGATCGAGCAGCAAATAGAATAATTATAGTAAGTAAAAAAAAAAAAAACCCTAGCCCCCAAGATTCCAGAGTACGGAATTGCATATGGCCTATCCATATAATTCTATAACTACTTCCTTTTCCCTATTAATTCCTCTTCACATAATTGAAGTTGCATGGAAGTTGGAACACAATACATGTGCTTTTGGATCTGCCTATTTATATAGATTGCTATATATCGTCACCATTGACGTATTAACTTCTCGAGTTAATAGCAATCAACTCCTTCTATTCTTTCCATTTTCCGTAATGTGCCAGCCATTAGGATGGATTCTTGTTGCATGTTAAAGCTCAAATACGGCTTCCTATCAGTGGAGGTATTGTGAAGATGGCCTTCGTGGCTTCATACTCATAGATGCCTGGGATCCAGTTCCAAACAAATCTCGATGATTGATCTCGATACCACTTTCTAATGTTAAAATCACCACATACATATATATATATATATATATATATATATATCTATGGAATAAGTCTATTCAGTAACAAGAGTGAAGTGTAGAAGATTACGTAGAGGAATTTTTTTTACCTTGGTGGTCGACTCAAGAGAGTATATATTTTTCAAAACTAGCTAATGACAAGAATGGACAGAATGGTCACTAAACTCTTTAAAATCTCTAAAGCATTCTTAAAGAAGATTGTATGCTTGATATTATTGTCAAATTTAGATTTTTATTTTTAATAGAAATTAAACTAAAAGTAAATTTTATAATGAATAATAATTTTGGGACATAAAGGATGGTATATATACACTCAAGAGTTTAGGGATGGGTGAAATGTGTTAGAGATGAAGAATTGTAATAGGAGATTTCGTTAATAGTAATCCCTCAAAAAAAAAAAAAAAAAAGAAGAAGAAGAAAGGCCATATAGCGGTTCCTCTTGTGCATCGGTCATATTTCTTATTAAACTTACTCATCATTAATTTTTTTTTTAAAAAAAAAATTTTATGCATTCGTCATTATTCGTTGGAAGATGGTTCATGTTATGATTTTTCAAAATTGACAGTTAAAAAGGAAAAAAATAATTTATCATGTTATAATTGTCCAAAAAATCTTAGAACTTGGGGTGTTATATTCGATTGGTCATAATTGACCATATAGTTGGAATTTTCCGATCCCATTTAGCTGCCTAGATCAATCACGATAAGTGTTCTCATTTTCAAATTTGTTACTGCTTTCGACCGAAAAAAGAACACATAAAATGTAAGTATAAAAAAGAGCTACAAAAAATTAAACGCCGCTGGAGTTCGATCTGGACTTCGGCCCCCATTCCTGACTGGTAATATTCCCACCCAGTGCGACATAACAACAATAGATCTTAATGGGTGCGAAAAATGCAGACTCCATCGACGGATTTCAAACCCCCGCTGAGACTTGAGATGGGAGTGAACGCGGTGGCTTTGGCAGAGTCAGATGCCGACTTCGGGTTGGAAAGATTGGGAGATTTTCTGGAAAGAGCAGGAGGTGGTGGTGTGGTTTTAGTTGATCTTTTTTTAATAAAGGATATATTGAGTTGTTTTACCCTTTGAATTAATGGTTTGAATCGTTTGACAGTCGGCTTTTAACAGTCAACTGACGGAGAAGTGGAAAAACACACTTTTACAAGTTATAGGACTTTGGAGATACAATTTTGGTCCCCAAGTTATAGGATTTTTGTGAATTTGGTACTTTAATTTGTTACGATACATCTTTTGAGATTATTGTACGAATTAACTCAAGCTTTTACATTTTTATTTTATTTTTTTATTTTTTTTGTTTCCCATTCAAGTAGAAGAACCTAAAAGCATTTTAGATCTTCGTAATTCAATGGAAGTACATCAGTACATAAATATTATAAGCACGTTCACGAACAGGAGTGAAAGGGTTGATCAGTAAAATGATTACTATAAGTTAAAGGTGAGTTATTACTCGGAACTGAATAATAATAATAATAATAATAATAATAATAATAATAATAATAATAATAATAATAATAATAATAATATTGTTGTAACACTCGGGTCGCGTATATGTACCAGATTGAATGTTTGCGTTGATTCTTCCACGTTCGGCTTCCGCGTGCTATTGGTTTGATTTGGTAAATCAATTGGTTCGCATAATTAGCTGTTTATTACTCGTATTACTTTTTCGGCCCCATACATAAACTTGTCATTATCGATTGCCTCGCTGGTTGGACAAATGTGATTCACCACACCAATTATGATATTCAACACAAATATTAGCAAGCACATGTTAGCCATTCACCAATTCTTCCTCGCCTGTCCCATAATTATAAATTCTATCTCTTGAAAAAAAAGAAAGAAAAGAGGACAGTAATTTTGGAATGAAAATAATATATAATTTGTATATATATACCATTAACATCAACAAATTAATTAATGAGACCTTTTTTTCATGTGTTATTTATTATATTTTGGGTAACAAAATCACGTCTCATTAACAATGCGTCAAATTCACTAATTTTTGGTTTTTGGTTCTAGATTAAGCCGAGAGACATAGCATCGATTATACATGAAATTATATAGTTACACTTCTGTGTCATAATTGGCGTGTATTCAAAAGTTAAGACATGGGATTGCTCTCTTATAATTTTTTACTAGATGTTTGGCCCGGCAGATGTCCGGACGCCCCTTCTAAATTACTATTTTATTAAAATCTAATTGAATTACTATTTTTTGAGAAATTAATTTGGCGTATATATCATTTATACTATGGTTTGGGACTTAAAAAAATATACCTATAAATCTGAGGTTATAAGGGAATAATAAATAATTAGTTTATAATGCATTTTTCTTAATTACTGGATTTAATTTTTTTTATTTTTTGTTTATATTAAGTCTGTAAAACTGTACGATTGGACATTTGAATTTGAATTAATATATCCATTCGTTTGAAATGTAACTGATTCTTACTTGTAGAATTTTTTCATTGGATAAGTGTCACATCTAAAACATGTGTTTTTTTTTTAAAAAAAAGAATTATATAGCTTCTAATTAAAAGAGAATTACACGTGGCAAAAAAACTCCTGAAATCTGAAAATATGGTGCATTGGAGCCAAAACAGATGCATGCGTAACTGCCACATAAGCTTCATGTCTTCTACTTTAATAGGGTAAAAGAGATAAGTTGGATGACGAAAGCTTCGTGAGTTGCTGACTATTCTTGAAATCATATTTGAAGCCAGTACCCTATATTTGGCTATATGGGGGATTAAAATGAAAGTGTTCTTTTAATTAATAACAAACCGAAAAGGAGGGAAACAGAAAAAAAAAAAAAAAAAGGAGTCAAAAATCAAAAGAGAGAGGAGGAAGAAAAACGTGAATTATGAAACCTCTAATTTGTTGCAATCCTCCAAAATGTTCACAAAGATTATCTGAACCGGTAGGCCCAGTTTTTTTTTGCAGATCAGAAGCAATTCCGTCGGCAATTAACACATGGATTCATGATGCAAATTGTGGCTGTGATTTACGCCAGTGATTCGGATTTGTAAGAGGATCAAGCAAGTCAGACATCAAAGGCTCCACTCCAACATAGGCCATAAATATTACTCTCCCAGTCTCAAATTATTTGTTGAAACTAAACATAACTGTTATTTTGAGATAGAAACCCAATACTAATGTCGTACCGCCTTTACTAGATACTATAGACACCTTTGTATACTGCGAATTGATTAAAGTTAACAGATTAGATGTTTCAGAAGTAGCTTAGGTCTCTTAACCCTAATCTAATACAGTTATCTTTTCAAAAAAAAAAAAAGAGAGAGAGAAAAAAAAGCTTGATATCTTTTAAGAACTCTATCCACATTGAGACATGAACACTTGCAAAGGAAAAGACCCAGGAATTTCTTTATGATCTAGTGTTTCGGCTAGAACCTTCCAGGTGAATTGAATTGCCTACGGGCCAAACCAATCAAAGTTAGACATCATGACAAGATTTCATTCACATGGATGTTCTACAACGTGGTCACTTCTTCCGTATATCTAGATATCCATCATACATACATACACATATACACAGGCTTCAAAGTTCAAACTTGAGAGTAAGAACCTCAGTACTTGGTTATTTACTATTCTCAGGTCACCTCAAAAACTGTACAACACAGACATTTGGCAGAAAACCAGAACTTTTGGAATGGTTGGTACCTGGTAGCTTTCATTCGGTGTGGTCAGACGGCTTTTAAGATCCAGAGTTTGTGTTTCTTTAAATGCAAATATAGCATACAGGGTCCAATCAGATTTGCATCAGAGAGGCGTTTGCAAAGCTTCAGATAAGTGTCGATAGTTCCCGACTGTTGGATTCTTCTTCTAAGTCCCTGCATCACGGCTGCCCTGTCGAGAAAATCCGGACAAAATCCCAGGTCTAGCATTTTTATCACTGTCTCTGCAGCATCATCGAAATGGCCACCCTTGAGGTACCCTCTCAGCAGCCATGACAAAGTTTTCTTCTTGCTCAAAGCACTAGCAACCTCCAATCTTGTTAGCAATCGCTCGATTGCGCCTGCCTCCTTTTGTGAAGCACATATAGCTAACACAATGTCATAAAGATCTTTATCAGCCTCCTTTCCGACAAATTTCATTTCCCACAATTGTTTCTCAGCTTCAACTCCACGACCAGAACAAATGTACATGGCTAGAAGCCTCTCGTGAACGATTCCATTAAGTGACGGTCCCCCATCTTGCACAACCCAATTAGACAGACGAACACCATCTTCCAAGAGATCCGCTTGGTACTTTTCAACAAGTAAAGTGTTTTCAGCATCCATTTCAACAACCGCACCAGCCTTACTGAAACCTTTCAATTTCCGCAAAGCTTTTGCAACTTCATTCAGCTCTTTAACCACAGCAGTCATTGCAATTAAGTAGCTGTAAAGCTCTGGCTTTAGTCCACATTCCCTTAGACTGACAACCAATTTTACTGCATCCTTGTATTTTCCATCCACCTGAAAGAACCACCTCAACCATCAAGCCAAAAAGAGACCCAACATACAGAATATAAAACTACTACATGCATGAATAGCACAAAATCTGGTCAATACAGAAGATAAAACTTTTATGTTTCTCAGAAAAAACCAAGCATGAATATCTCAAATTTTAAAATCATAAATCGGCAATTAACACATGCATGAATGACAGATAAATGTTAATTACATTTATCTTCAAAATTTGAACCATAGTAATGTTGTATTTCAACAGTTTGTGAAAACAATCAGTAAAAGGCTGTACCTAAATCTATACTATTTCTATCCTCCCCCTAACCACCCGACCCAACCCTCCCACCACACTATTTCTATCCTAAAACACTAACTGCTGCAAATTTATTTCTCTACATACTCCCTCTGGTACAAGGCATTTTAATTTGTCCTAAGTTTCATCTATTGTGTTTTCCCAATTGAAAATGAAACCTTAAAAATGTTTTATAATAATTGGGAGAACACAGTAAATGTGAAAATGCATTTTTAATGTTTTATTTTCAATTGGAAGAATTGAAACTAAGGAAAAATCAAATGGCCTTATAATAAGGACAGGAGGGAGTATTTAGTCCCCCTGAAAATTCACCCCTGAACAACTACTTTACAGTGACTAGAATAAGCAGAGCAGATACAAAACCAAGTCATTGTATTTCAAATAATCATAGTTAAATAACCAAAAACCGGGTTCAAAAAAGGCTAAGAGTCAGCATATTATCCTTACAGAACTGCAAACAACAAAAAATAACCGGATGGAACAATTATCACTGTTGATTCCAAGTCCACGAAAGGGACAATTGTGACTACCATCCATTGCAATAGCCAACAATTCGCAATCCACTTGAGCAAACAGAACAAGCAGGGATAGGCAACATTGTTTCTGTACTTAACATACAATTGATAAAGCTCTCGGATATAATAGGAATAGAACAACGTTACAGGCTAAAGATAAGCCCCTGAGATTCAGCATTATAAATTGAAGCACAAAAATGGTCAAATACTTGCATTGTTGCTTAGATGATTCTACAGATAGATTACCATTTTATTTGCATAGATATATTCCAGGGACACGAATTACCATTTTATTTGCATAGATAAATTCCAGGGACACGAATTGCTGTGACTAGGCATGAACTCATCACTGAACTACACACAAGATGAATTAATTTACCAGCCTTTCTAACTTTCCCTCACAGATAATAACGCAAACGAAATGAAGTTACTTTCACAGTTGAAATGATATAGAGATACAAGCATGTAGCTATTACCATCATCTTCCAGGCAAGATAACCAGTTGGGCCTCCTTTATGCTCATCCTTTTGACCGTCTGAATAACCAATCCCCCTCGCAAGCACCTCCTTGACAAACAAAACTGCTGCATCCTTCTCCCCAGCCTCCCAATACAAGGAAATTACCTTCTCAATCATACTAAAGCTCGGCTTCAAACCAACACAATCCATGTCCACCAAAAGGTCTACGACATCCTCAGTATCACTCTTTTCCTCAATCAGCTTCTTAACCCAGCCACACATTATCGAAACCATGAGCTCCATCGTCTCCTTGTCAACCCTATTCTCCTTTCTAAGCCATTCATAGACCTCCAATGCACACCATGAGTCCTTCCCTTCTTGAGAAAAATAAACCAACACCAACTGCAACTCCCGGGCAGACAATTTCTCATTCATTTCCTCAAGAACGTCAGAGGGCTCCCTCACCATCCGTTCCAATTCCTCAATTGCCTCGAAAAACCCTTCGCTCATCACATCCTCATCATCACTGGTCACAAACGTATCCAACTCCACCGAATTAAACAGCCTAAATTCTTGGAATTTACTCTTCCTTGACGAAACAAAACCAGGGTTTTGACTACAATTCACTTCCAAACCTCTACGGAAGTACTGGACTTTGCATTTGAAGTTGGATGAACAAGGGATGACCAACCCCATATTGGAAAATAAAGCGATACCGTTAGCCGCGGCCATACTTTTACCAGAACCCACAAGAGAAACACGATTCCTTCCAGGGTTCATTCAGAAACAGCTTCTGTTCAGAGGCAGAAAACGTCCCAGACAGAGACAGCCCCAATTTTGAGGTCAAATTTCTGCCCTTCTCCTCACTCTATTATTGGAAGAAAACTGTTTAGCCCACAAAACAGACGGAAGGGAAAGGAAACCCGTAAAACAGAAAGAATAACAGTATGCTAAAAATAAAGAAAACGACAGCTTCTTCACCGCAATCGACCGATTTATGGTAGCTCAGAAGGATGATTGAAATCAGCGAAATGAAACAGAAAAAAGGAACTACAAAGAAACGGAAGGGGGCTAACAGAAATATATTATATAGAATACGGAAGGGACACTCTTTAGCGTGACACGTACGATTCTTGAAGTGGCCGTCACGGCCACCTAGGAACCATAACGCTACCGCACCAAAGCTGATGAAGCAGCCTCAGCAGTCAGCACTCAGCAGCTCAGACGGAAAGAGAAAATCTTTTTTAGTTTTAGCAGAAAACATCATATTTTGAGGTGTTTGACTATTTGTGTTGAGTTTGAGAGGATAATGAAAAACAAGTTGAAGAATTGTAAATTACCAACGTAACCCTAGTTTGTTTCTTTTTCGTTTTTGAATTTCTGAGGGTACCGAAGGTAGTTTACCTGTGTGGCCAATGATTAGAGAGGATTAGAGAGAAATGAATATTTGGAGTTGGAGGGCTAAAATAAAATACGGAAATAAAATAATTTACTTTCCCTTTTCCAGTACAATTTCTTTTTTAAAAAAAATTGGGTTGGTATGTGAAAGTTGCAAGGTCGCTTTCTCTGTTTTATCGTTGTTTAGTTGACAATTAAAACTCTTTGGGGACAATGAGGATAAATCATCGAAAATATTATTTGGCCATTAATATTTTAATAATACATTTTCTCAGTAGAGGGCATTCCATACATGACACAGCATCACCAAACAGAATCGAATACGATACTTTTCCGATGAAATTAATAATTTATTTCGTTTCTAAATGATGGTCCAATTTAAATCTTATCTATTCTCTCTGTTTTAAAATTATTGTCCAGTTTGATATTTCACTTTTAGTACAATTTGAACTAAAAATGAAAATCCAAACTGGACAATAATAATGGGAGGGAGGGAGTATATCATAAACAATACTATCAAAACATAAAAATCTAAACAATACAATCATTTTTGGATGAAAAGAATATAAAACATAAACAAATTAATTAAAATTTAAGGGTTAAGTATTCTTTTATGGTCTTCAATTCTTCATATTTTCAACTTTCCTCTTCCCTGCATTCAAAGGCCAAGATGGTCCCCGTTTCTATTTTTACGCATTAACATTCATTCACATCATAAGATTCCCATATCAAAAAGAAAAAAAAAAAAAAACCCCATTATAGGATTCTTTGATCAAATTAAAAATGTATGTTAAAATATGAAAAACGTGTTACGAAAAAGGAAGGCAACTGTTAGACAAATTGGGGACAAACAGTTTCTTAAGGCAAACCTTTTAAGAAATGGACGTATGTTTGTTTAAAAGGACTGAGCAAAGACGACTATGTCCATTTTAGATAGCCCAACCCAATATATCTATGAGAATTTTAATTGAAGATTGAATGTGGAGCGACATTTGTGAAACATGGCCCAACTGCATTGTGCTTTCTTTGAGCTAGGTGAGATTGGATTGGATCTCTGCAAAGCTCAATCCAATCAAAAATTTCTCAACCTAATTTTTGTACACCATCTTTCTCAAAATGAATTTGAATTGTCATGTTTTATACTCTTTCTGTCCTAAAATTATTGTCTAATTTAGAATTTCACTTGTAGTTTTAGTTTGTACCATTCTCAATCTTAATTGTTGTTATCGGAGAGATTGCTCGAGGTACTTCACCGCAGTTGTCACGAACTGACTATTAAATAGGGTTCCAAGTATTGATCAAAAAAAAGAAAAAAAAAAGAAAAAAAGAGGGGTTCCTAGTAGAAAATGGATTCTTGAGTTAAAGCATATTTTTCAGATATCAAATCTCGCTGTAGATTATGAAGACTTGTTTGTTTGTACCCTTTATTTTATTTTATTTTGTCTCATTTTTACCTCTTCAACACAAAACCCAATGCATTATCCAAATATCCATTTAACTTAGTTTTTAAAAAATATTTTAAGCATTAATTTTTTACATAATTCAGTGACCAAACTGAAAACTTTACAATAGTTTAGTGACCATCTTCGAGCCGAAATTAGTGCCGATGATCACTAAATTATTATAAAATCGTAAGTTTGGTCATTGCACTATTTTAATTTCATAAATGGTCACTATACTATAATACTTTACAAATCAAAAACTAAACTATATTTTCAATCTTCTCCCAAATCCAAATCAAAAATTAAAATAAAACGTTGTCCAAATGCCACCCTAATTTTATTAACAACTAGAAGAGTTGGGAGTCTGGTCAATTGCATATGACCCATAGTGTGATATCATTTGCGGGTACAACATGCATGAGATTGTTAGTGTTTCTTGTATTTTCTTTACCACCTCAGTTGCTATACTTAAATAAACAGCTGCATTTAAAGAAATAGCTCTTGGCCAGAAGAAGATTGTCACTGGAGGAAGACCGTAAAATTAGTATGAGGCGGTAAAATTAATTTACGGAAAAAAAATGTAATCATAGAGGACTGACATTACATGTGTGTGTGTTTGTGTTTCCTGGCTCGAGCATGCACTCTGTAACTTAAATAATTTACTTGTCTTTTGATGAGTTCAAAGAAAGACCACCATTTTTTCCCCCCTTTTATCCAAATACGTATTTTGTTGTTCACGACAATAATTTTGGGATCAGAAAAATTGATCGAGAAATCTTGTTAGCTCTAGGGCCAAAATGTAGGTGGTATGTGTATATTCAGCATCAACTGCATATCATCGTTGTCATACACACGAGATGAAGCTGAAGTGGTATAATGTAGTATATAATGGTAAAGATTAATTAATTTGTAGGTGAGAAGGCGAAAAGACAAAGATGCTGCAAACCACATTCTGGAATAATGGTCTGATCGATCCGTATTTAAAGGGATGGTACGTATTCTCATGCATTTGATAAATTGGACTTCGGTGGACTGTTCTGATTATATTTATTTGCCTGGGATTGTTGTGAGTTGACCTTTGTTTTATTCCTCTGCGACTCTATCTTCAGCCAACCCATTTCGTCAGATTTAAAAATCTTTCCTGACATATTACCAGCTTTATAAATGATTCATTCCGCAAACTATTGTTAATCTTTTTAGATATTAATTTATACTGTGTAATATGTATAACTGATTGTGAAATTACACCTGCTGTCCATCCTAAAAAAGAAATCCTGCTTGTTATATTATCTTCTGCGCCTAAAATAAAAATGTATTTGTTGAACTAATTAAAATGATTATAAATTAATAGTTGCTTCACCAAGATATATATACACACAATTAGCGTTACACGTATTTGTTTGTTATTTTTTAATAACTACGATATGCTTTCTCTATGTTCTGGTAAAGAATTTTCTGTGACTTTAATTATTTCTTATAAATTATATAATTATGTGTTGATACATATATACATATGTTCCCCTACTGAGAAAAGAAGAAGCTAATATCATTTGTTTCTCTTAAATAAAATCAATCTTAGCATCATATCATACGTACCCTCCCACCCACCCCCTATTAAAAGAATCTTAATATTCGAATTCATTGGGAATGTGATATAATTTCATAGTGCATGCTTTCGTGGAATTGTGTCCAGAGGACTTAGTTGGCTAGTTAGTGTTTATATATATATATATATATATATATATATATATATATATAAGTATGAAATTGTGAGTTCAAATTAATAGATATCAAATTGAAAACATTGTTCTTTAAGCTAAGGGATGATCAAAAGTCATGCCCTCGTACCAACACTCTCACCAACTATATTTGTTGGCAATCGAATTTTCCCTTAATTCTCCTATGTAAGCTAGCTAGTATGGCCCTTATCACCTACAAATTTAGTCAAGGGCTTTGAAGATGACTTGAATTTCTCCTCTTTTTGTGATTTTAGATCTGGTCTATCGTCTATGAGATTAAAACAGGCAGACATTCTTTGGTGAATTAATGTGGAATATGCGAGCTTAAAATAGTAGTACAAAAATATTCAAGTATTCTGCTAGCCTACTCTTTTGTGTATTGGTTTAACTCAACAAAACAAACTACTCTCTTCGTGCCAAAATTATTGTCCAGATTTCACTTTTAGTACAATTTGAATTAGAATTAAAAATTCAAACTGGATAATAATTACGGGACGGATGGAGTACAAAAATAGAATGAATTATAAAGAATTATATATTACTTGTACGTTTCTGTAGAATTATCTGTATGCTTATTTAATGGCAAAGTTTCAGTCTGAAATGCATGGATGTCAACACATTCACACTTTTTATGTCTGAGTACTAAATTAAAAAGACTAAAGAGTCGAGACTTTTCTCAATAATTGCCAAGCGATTGTCTGAGAAATTCCACTTTCACAAGAGCAAACCAATAATTTAAAATCGCATATGTTGACAGCTGTGAAGAATTGATCAAACTACTTATAATCTAATGAAAATGCCAGGGAGGGCTGCTTAACGACTATCTATATATATGCTATATGGTATACTGTTCAGTTTGTGGCCATTGAATTTGAATGCTTGGTTTCAAACTTCCCACTCGAAGTAAAGACAAGAATTATATTAATTCTCCTTGTTAGAAGTTTAAAGTATAAAAAATAAGTCTTTTTTATTGAAAAATGATGTGAAATTGTGAATGTTCTGTGTCTCTTTTGTTTTGTTTTTTTTTTTTATAATTAAATTAGTAGAGTTTCCCTACAAATTTTTTGATAGGAAATCATGCAATTAGTTAATTATGGCATATATGCTCCCCAAAAATTGTAACATCATACACACACACACACACACACACACACATATATATATATATATATATATTGATTAGTTTCACATAAAAGAATTATATATTGATTAGTTTTCGCAATTCCAATATGAAATTCTTGACTCCGTTGCTATGCAACCACAAATTTTTAAACTGCGTGTTAGAGCATGCATATTCATCAATTTGAAAAAAATGCATGTTAATGTATGGAGTTGATCAAGTTGGAATTTCGGATGACCATTTTCTTTGGCGTGAAAAGGCAAATGGTCAAAGAAATTACATACACTTCGAAGGCGAATATTGTATGAGTTTTGCGTATAAAAATTCATGATAATTCATTCTCAAACCAACGATAAGATCGATGTATAATTTAGTAAAGTTTATCGATTTACCCTTTGACCCTAAAAGCTTAAGTAGACGTATCAATGTCGGGTCCAAGTTACCAATTTCCCTGTAGCAATATATCATACGAATTTAATAAATGTTTGGAGAGACAGCTGTTTCGTGACATTCTACGGAATAAATAAATTCTAGTCTAAATTAATGTCACTTTTCTAATCATGCTGAAAATTTAAGCAAGTCATGGAACATGTCAAAAGCTTCACATGATTCTTATTCGAGGATATCGTAGCCCTCGTATTTAGCTAGATAATATTGTATATCATTACGTAAAATTAATTCTAAGCATATATACTTACCGTCTCATTAGTATCATTCGTAACAACGACATGCTTCTTGTCATAAATTCCCTCAAGGCAAGTACGTAACATGTATGAAGATAGTATCTATAAATGGAGAATAATGTAATACTTCATCCGCCCCTTACACGTTCAGTTTTGATATTTATATGCGTATTATATTTTTGGATCAGAAAAAAAGTACTCCGCGCGTCTCATAATTATTGTTCAATTTAGATTTTTATTTCTTGTTCAAATTGTATCAAAAGTAAAATCTCAAATTAGACAATAATTTTGAAATAGAAGAAATATCTTATTATTATTTTAATAGTAAGTAATACTCTCTCCATCCCGAACTAATTTTAACATGGACATGCAGTACACAAGTCAACTTGCACGATAGCACACATTGATTTTGCTTGTAATAAAATGGTAACCAAATGGGTCTTTCATTTGTTAAGTCATATGCATGGACGCAATTAAGGGAGGGAGGAGATCAAAAGAGGCATCGTACCCCCGTGTTTTTCAGCAGGCAAATGATATTATCGGCGCAGAAATTAGCCTTCAGAGCAATTTATTGTTCTATTGGCTAAATTACCCTTATTAATTCAATCCTTAATTTGCTCAATCCCAGCATCTCGGTCAGCGTTTCCGTTAATCTGCCTACTTCATCCAATCTTATAGAATTCTCTCCCTCTCTCTTTTTTTTTTTTTTTTTTCTCCACTTCAATTTATAATTAACATTTATCAATTGCAAGATTTATGTTTTGCTTCTCAAGTTCATTCAATCTACTGCTAAACTAAATGCTACGTGTTTGTGGATCTGGATGTCCGTTCTTATTTAGTAAATCAATTTTCAGTATTTATTCTTTATTTTTCTGGATTTTCATGAATGGTGATTGGTTCACTGTTCTCTAATTGCTTATTTCATATTTGTTTTCTACTGGGAATCGAGTACGCATATAATTCCCAATAGTTTTATGTGATCTATGACTTTCTTTTTTTCTTTTTATGGAATTTCACATGACTATTGGACAATTTCTCCAATTCTCAATCATATACATGTCTCTCATTCTTGGAGGACATGAAGAGGCAGGTACAAAGGAACCCATTGATCGGTGCTATGCGAAATATTGGAAGAAACAAATCAGAAGTTTGGCACCCAAAACAAAATAAGAAAAAGAAAAAGAGAACAAAAACTAATAGCAGAATGGGTGAGGAGACGATGGTTGACTAACAAGGGTAGGTTGGGCACTAGAGCAATATTTAATATTTTGCTCTAGAAACTAATTTTTGATCTGGCAATATCACCGACTTTTTCAGTATTACTACTATAATATTATAACTAATGTATGTTATCAGCAATTAACTAATTTTGTAACTACGTTTAATTTTTTTTTTCTTATTATTAGTTATAATTTAAAATCACGAACTATATTTTGTGAATTTTCTGACTTTGTGGTACAATGAGGAATTAATTTGACACTTTTTTTTTTTTTGGTGTTTTACAACACATGACATGCATTTTTGTTAGCTAAGATTGTAATCCGTGAACACCGTCCAAAAGTATTATCTTGACACACTTACGTCGCAGTTTGCACATAAATGTGGCTCTGTCTTTCAATTTATTATTGCCTTAACTGCTACGTCTTTTTTTTTTTTTTGAAAAAAATTACCTTATTTAATTACATTATCTTACTTTGTCCAAAAAAAAAAAAAAACAGTGTACGTTGAGTTTTAAAATTTGTAATAAAAATATTATGAATATAAAATTTAATGTGATTTTTTTTAGACAGAAAAAGTATAATAAAGTAGACTTTATTTTTAAGACTGGAGGAATAATATTAATTAACTTGTGTGCGAATTAAAATTGAAAACACAACCGAGGGGGAATCAAAGAATTTTCAGTTCGTAGTTGGGTACGTAATTGAATTTTGTAACCGGACTTATTCCCTTCAACCATCCTTTGAAACCTTAGTGATCATTAATTGGCCAAGTCCCGCTAATAATCGTCGACCTTTCTTGCTCGTTTCTCCTCGACCGGTTTGAAAAAAAAATAATAATTCAACAAACATTATTATTCCCTTCACCCAATTTTATAATAATTCATTTCGTTGAATTAAATAGTACTGATCTTTGCCAGAAAACGTAATTCAGAATTAATTGATTTATTAACTCATCATGAAGTTGACACTTGATAGACCAAAATGCAACCTTTCAGTAATGGAGATCATATATATTATGACGAAACAAATGGACATGCCATAGTATATTTGAATGTCACTACTTAGTATATTCACTATTGCGAGTACGTAGTTAAATTTTAGAAATTTTATTATTGTATTCACAAAAATTATATATAGGTTCACCAATGTTAGAGTTAAAGTATTTGTTCAACCAACAAATACTCTTTAATTATGTTGGGACGGAGAGTAAAATTAACAAAAAATAGAGACCACCAAGTTTTACCTTTCCATCTCATGATTCGTGCCTAGCTAATTAAAAAAGAATCTTTCCCTTGTAAGAATAGTAGTATAGATACAAACATTTTTTATTTTTAAAATCATAAGCATACATATATGTATACACTATATATATATATATATACTTCCTCTGTCCTAAAATTATTGTCTAGTTTAAGATTTTATTTTTAGTATAATTTGAACTAGAAATGAAAATTCAAACTGAAGAGAGTATATCATTATGTATATGTGATGAAACATGCACCAACGGATGGATACATGCATGCATAAAAATATAAATATAATAGATAAACATAATTGAGGGGAGGCTGCACTCTCTCTAGACGGGTCAATTTCTACGTTGGACTTTGACACACACAGTTAGGTTTTGTTTTCTTTCAGGAGAGAGTTTGTAGTATTGTACTCCTGCCTTTTCAGAACTACTATGAGCTCATTCTTTTCCTTAATTTCTAGTCCTTGAAAAAACAAATCTCTCCCCATAAATGTAAACCTCATATATTTCCAGCAAAGTGTATATAGGTTTGACTTGATATTTGGGGGAATATATGTTCTACATATGTATGTTGAGTTTGGAGAAAAGCAAGTTGCATCTTCATATCTCTTGAGTCTACCAAGTTGTGGTCTCTATATTGAAGTATAAACTCATACTTACGATGTGATGATTGTCGATCGATGTCTAGCTAGTTTCGCGAAAAAGATCCAAAGGAGTGAAACAACAACAAATGGAGGATAGAGCAAAATCGGGTTTGAATTTGTTCAAGGATATTGGAAAGGGAGATATTGATGATGAAAGCTGTACCAGGACTAAAACAAGCACCGGAAGTTCGAGCAACAGCATCGTTGACGATAGTTCAACGACGACAACTATGGAGAAAAAGATGAACTCGGGCGGATCAAGTAGTACTACTGGGGTCAGACAGTATGTAAGATCTAAGATGCCAAGGTTGAGATGGACTCCGGATCTTCATCTGTGCTTTGTTGAAGCCATTGAGAAGCTTGGAGGCCAGGAAAGTAAGCACCGTCTTGATTCATATTAACTAAATTTTTAACTTTTTTTAATTAAATGTTATCAGTTTTGATTGATGGATTTAATTAGTAGCCCAAATTTGACCAGAGATTTAACTAATTTATGTGCAGGAGCTACACCTAAACTAGTTCTGCAACTCATGAATGTCAAGGGCCTTAACATTGCTCATGTAAAAAGCCACTTACAGGTATGAACATATTACATATATCTTTTGTTGGATTTAGAAAAAAAAAAACAAGAAGAAAATCCTCCATTTAATTGTATTTAAAAGAGTGTTTAATTCACCTAATCTTTTGTTCCTTTTATTTCTACAAGTAGATGTACCGGAGCAAGAAGATTGATGATCAAGGCCAAGGTATAATATAATCTATAGTCTCTCTTTCATTGTTAGGATTAGGGTTATACTTAAATGGTTGCTTTTGGTCTTCTTGCTTCACTTTGAACAAGTTCCTTTAAATCTAGTAATAATCTTTCCGCTTAATTGATATTAACAGTTATAAATGAAAGAGGGTTTCTTTTCGGGAGACCAGATGACTTTCTAATGAACAATAGTACTTGGCAATTTCCAACACTTGATCCAGGAATTTGGTCGCGATTGAGGCAAGTTATTCTCATCATCTTACTATTTGGCCGTAATATAGTTAACGTTACTTTGTTTTAATCTCATTTGTTAATGAATCAACTTGTCGTAACAGATTTAATAGAGAAGACTGGAGAAGCAACAATGATATAAATTGGACAACCTCTCCAGGCTGTAGTACTAGGCATGTGAATATGATCAAAAGGGGTGTTTTTGCAGAAGATGTTTATGGAGGTTTTTACCAAAACAAAGCAAATGGTTCCATTTTTACCCCACAAGAGAGCAATAAAGCTCATGATAATTCGTGGCAAGAGTTTGCATTATTGCATGATCGACCCAAAATTAATCAGAGCTTTGTCCGGTCATCGGTGTTAGAACCCATTCCAAAATCCCAGCTACAAGGTATAGAAGATAGAGTGATAAGAAGCACAATCACTAGTGAAGTTAGACCGGAGAAATTCATTCATCCGGCCAAGAGAAAAACTCCGGAAAGTGGGATTGATCTGAATCTGTCTTTAGGTATGAGAAACGACCAAGAAAGTGGCAAAAGAGCGCGAGGTAGTCATCGGATTGTGGAGGTGGAAGAGGAAGAAGTGGATAGCAGTTTGTCACTTTCTCTATTTCCCGAGGCTTCTACAAGAGAAAAAGCTTGTTCAGTTTTAGATTACTCTAAGTTTAGAGGGTTGAATAACAATCACGAAGGTAGTAACTTTAGGAACCCAACATTGGCGAGTACTCTTGATCTGACTATATGAATTTACTCGTATAAATTCTAGTGAGATCTTGCTGGTACTCGCACAATAGGGTTCTTTTCAATATTTTTCATTTTCATATGAGGATATTTCTTTTGGAGTAACTTTGGTTAAATTGAAGGTTAAAATCTCTCTACTTTGAATTTCACTAAATTGTATCTATATCATTTTTAGTTATGGCTTACTTAAAATGACTTTTGTCAATTTTAGATTCTCTTGTTAATAAAATCCAATAGCTATATATGATCCATATATGTAACGCAACCGCCTTCTTGGTCATTTTTCGGTTAATGGTCTAGTATCAGGAACATACTTCAACAGGACAGGAAGTAGTTCGATTTTGGCTAATGGACCAATTAAGTACCTGAGCCAACAATGCATAGATTTCCAGTGAGAAATTCTTTGGCCTTTATCTTCAAGTTAGATTTTGACCATATTGAATAGCTCGATGTATATCGATCGGTTCATTCAATTCATCTACAACTTCATAGGCAAATTTCAATGTCTAGGGTCTTGTGATTTATCTCATTGCTGTGTGTAAAAAAACAAAAAAACATTTTGTAGAGGGAAACGACATCTCGTTGCCTACAGAATATATGCATATGTTAGAAAGCTCATCGTTAATCTAAAAACTTGGCTGTTTTATTGTCTTCTTCGTTACTTGTTGATTTTCCTGCGGAAGCGTGTCTTTCGGATTTCAATTTGTTTTTAATTTAGCTAGAGAGAGATGTATAACCCACTTGTTTATTTTAATTACGAAATTTTTGTCTCTTTTGTACGTGTGCATGATCATATATTCTTGCAAAAATTCTTAACCAATTGTATGGACTTCTTGAAGAAAGTTTCCATTAACCAATTTGGCGCATTTGTTCAAACATGTGAATGATCCCTTTGTTCCACTTTTCAAGTGTCATGTCATAATTTGTTGGGAAAAGAAAAAACAGAATATATATAAGAATGTGTATACGCAGCCAAAGAACAATAAAATCCGTGCAATATGTGTTTTTAATTGGAGATTCATCATAAAACTCAATGGGACTATGGACAGTCATCCAAAATCTATCAAAGAAAATTAAACCGTTATTCCTTCTATTTTATAATGATTGTATAAATAATTATATATTTTTTTAATATCATTTTAGTTTGATAAAATAAATTAGTTTTCTAATACAGAGAGAGTAGATTGAGGTTTTGAGCAGTGATCACTTTGGAACTGAGGAAGTAATAGTATGATCATGTAAACTTTTTAAAATTTTTATCCAACTATATAAGTTTCTCTCGGCTAAATTTTGTTTTCTCGAAATTGAGTATTCTTCTGATAAAATAAGCATACAACAGCATATATGACTCAATTAATTTATTGAATTGGTTCAGGAAATGATCTACGATCTAGTTCAGTTTTTAACTAAAGCTAGACTTTGAGGAGTCCCTTAGTTGAACAGACGCACCAGGTCCAATATACTGCAAAGATGAGATTGTGTCTACATGTATATGTACTTGCAGGGCAAGGTGACTTGGTTACATTTCTTGATTAAAATTTCGATTGTAAGTTTATAACTTTGCAATGTCCATGTTTTTTTCCCCTTAAAAGAAAACACTAATAGCTGGGTCTCTTGCCAATATGCAGTGTTACTATTATCCATTTAAAACTCGTCATATTGTAATCTAAGTTGTTTTGGACGATGCCTCTCCAGTTAAAAAAAAAAAAAAAAAATGCTTACCCCTTAGATATATCGCAAGGCTAGATGTCACATGTATGCTCATATTTGAAGGTTTTGGACAAAAATTTCTTCTTCCACAATCCAACCTATTGCCTATAAGAGCATAATTTAGTCAAGAAATTATGCAATATGTATATGCAAGCAAACTATTCACAAACGGTTACCTCTGAACAACACCGGCATAATTATAAGAATTTTGAGACCTATCAACAAGAAGACAACTTGAATCTTCATTCTTAATTTGACCATTTCCTAACACCACATGTTCAAACAAAATCTTCACATGTGTGCCTGAATCTTTTCCAGTTTTTTTTTTTCTATAAATCCGAGGATTTCCCTTAATCTCTTACAGTATCTTCTGTTAACTATGCAACAATTCGTAAAATCCATTTTGGACTATTAAAGTTGGACGCCACTTGAATATTTTGGTCGATCAGTCCTGTGTTTATTACGACCGTCCTCCCCTTGGTTTCAAAACAGCCAAACCAAAGTGATTATTAGCTGCGCAATATCCAATTGTACCATATAATTAATTAAGCTTTCCCTTTAACTCCGTTCTAGCCAGGACCAAGGACTGAGCACTCTGTATCTGGTGAAATACATTGAAGTACTTGTATGTGATGATTTGTTGTGTTTTCTTTGAGCAAAATATAAACTGGGAACGGGAATGAAACCTTCGGATTGCAAGGGGAAAAAAGAAGAAGTAATATCTCCACACTAATTAAGAAAACAAAATCGATAGCATGAAACATAATTTGAAATCTAAAAGGTAAATTTATACTATTGCAGAAGACTATCTAATTAATTATATAGGTCATCTTGACCGGCTCCACCAGCAGAAGTTGCAAAAGGGTCCGCTACTTCTGTAGCTCCGGTGGCGGTGGACGTCTGAGAGAACTTGAATTCGGAGCCGAAGCCTCGAGACTGATGAAGAGTTCGTGCAAAGGCCTGATATTTCCGTATATCACCATCACTCACACTCCTTCGGGCGAATTTCATCGACTCCTCAAAATGAGAAGCCTTAATTTCAGAAACTTCCTCCACATCCTCCTCCATTTCATCAGGATTATCTTTCCTCTTATTTTGTCTTTCAATATCTTTCTCAATATCCTCCCGAATTGCATATTTGCTGGCCCTTTGGCATATCTCAGTAATATCAGCTCCACTGAAGCCTTCAGTGAACTTTGCTAGAGCTCTCAAGTCAACATCCTTAGAGACAGGGGATTTCCTGAGGCATGCCTTGAAGATCTGGTGCCGAGAATCTTCATCAGGGAGGGGGATGTAAATTAATTGATCCAGCCTGCCAGGCCTCAAAAGTGCGGGATCAATGATATCAGGCCTGTTCGTGGCGCCGATCACGAAAACCGTTTTCTTTGCGTTCATTCCATCCATCTCAGTCAGGAGTTGATTCAACACCCGGTCAGCAGCACCTCCAGCATCACCCACACTGTTTCCTCTCTGAGTGGCGATTGAATCCAGTTCGTCGAAGAACAGGACACAAGGAGCCGATTGGCGTGCCTTGTTGAAAAGCTCCCTGATATTGGACTCGCTCTCTCCAAACCACATGGTAAGCAACTCAGGACCCTTGATACTGATAAAGTTGGCTTGGCACTCCTTTGCAATCGCCTTGGCGAGCAGAGTTTTACCGCATCCTGGTGGTCCGTAGAAGAGGACTCCTTTGGAAGGAGACATTCCAAACTTCTCAAACATCTCAGGATGTTCGACTGGATACTGAACCGTTTCCTGGAGTTCCCTCTTGACGCTCTCCAGGCCGCCGATATCTTCCCAGCTCGTATTTGGAACTTCGGTCATTGTTTCCCTCAGGGCAGAGGGGTTGGTTCCTCCAAGAGCTATCTTCAAGTGGTCATTGGTGACCGCCATGGAATTGAGAATCTCCACATCAATGGAATCGTCTTCCAAATCGATCACGTCCATCTTTTCCCTAATGCACTGAAGTGCAGCCTCAGAACACAAAGCTGCCAAATCCGCACCCACGTAACCATGAGTGTCCTTGGATACTCTTTCCAAATCCACATCATCGGCGAGTTTCATGTTCTTCGTGTGGATTTGGAGAACCTCAAGACGCCCAACTTCATCAGGGACTCCAATGTCTATTTCCCTGTCGAATCTTCCAAACCTTCGGAGGGCAGGATCAATGCTGTTGGGACGATTCGTCGCGCCAATTACGATGACATGAGCACGGGACTTGAGTCCATCCATAAGTGTCAAAAGTTGGGAGACTATTCTCCTCTCGATTTCCCCGTGTGTCTTTTCCCGGTTAGGTGCAATGGAATCGATTTCGTCGATAAATATGATGGAAGGTGCATTCTTTTCAGCTTCCTCAAAAGCTTTCCTCAGATTGCTTTCACTTTCTCCAGACATCTTGGACATAATCTCAGGTCCATTGATACAGAAAAAGAAAGCACCGGTCTCATTAGCCACAGCTCGGGCTATCAGCGTCTTCCCGGTCCCTGGAGGACCATAAAGAAGAATCCCTTTTGGAGGCTTCACTCCAATAGCTTTAAAAAGCTGAGGATGTCTCAATGGCAACTCAACCAGTTCCCGAATTTGAGCCATCTGCTTTCGTACTCCTCCAATATCATCATAACCAACCTCGTCCAAACTGTCCTCGTCTTCCCTCCGAACTGGTTCTCCGTCGAAGAAGATCTCCGTCTCAGGGGTAACAATACAATACTCAGAAGGCTCCGTGTCAACGACCTTGAATTCAACGCTTGTCATCCCTCCCCTGACCAGAAAATTGTCACCCTTTCTAACAGGACGGTATGACTCCAAGAAATACGGTTTCAAATAAGCATCGAAAAGGTTTCCAATCAGCCCTTCTACGGTGTCTCCGATCGGAAGGACGTGAACCCGTTTTCCATACCGGACATCAGGAAAATTGTGGACTGAAACAACGTCTCCAAGCCGAACCCTGAGATTGGTCCTGACGACTTTGTTCACCCTGATTTTGGCCGGATCACAAGTTTCGTCGACGTGGGCTATACAAACAGTGTCTTTCTTTTTCTTTCCCTTCATCAGAACGGTGTCTCCACGGAAAATCTGGAGCTTCTCCATGGTGGTCGGGTGCATAGCAACGATGGAATTGTCATCGTTGGTGGTGGTTGCTTCGTCTATAATCAGCCGGTTCGGCGATTTCTTCCTCTCCAAAATTGCCGTGCTGTAATCCTTTTTTACTTCTTTGGAATTCTCCGATTGTTTCTCCTTTGAGCCTTTACCCATGGCTGTAAGAATAAGTTAGAATTGATATTGGAAGGAGGAGGGATGGCTGGCTTTATATAGGGGAGGTAGGGGTGGTGTCGGTTGACTTTTACTAGTAGGAATCAAAATTTTCTGTTTTTGTTTTTTTTTTGTTTTTACTATGATTCAATTTCTGAAAGGAGTAGGATCTGCGCTTTTTTCTTTTTCTTTCTATTTTTTTTTCTTTTTTGGTTTGTTTTCCTGATCCGATTGGTATTGGAAGCTGCCTTATATTTATTTTTACGTATAATTTTCATATAATATTGTAGCAAAAGTTTCGAAAACTATGTAGCAAAAAAATTTATGTCATGTAATATTTTTTCTCCAGCAAAGGTCTCAATTGCCTCTTTCTTTTTTCTTATTGTTCTTTTCCCCCTTTTCTTTCTTTCCAGTAGTTACATACAGAACCGAAACAAATCCTTTACTTTACATACCCCAGATCCTCGTGGGATAATTTTATAATTCTACGTACAAATGAGAAGGATATGAAATAGATCCTTGATCAGAATTTACAGAGAATGAACATCAAATGTGGATCCAAGCTAAGCCACCACCAAATTAAACTTGAAAGGACTTAAATTTAGAAATGGAAACAGTAATATTTATTTTGTTTTGAACATTTTCTTCGTTATTAAATTAACAATGATAATCATTTCATACGGTAACATCATCGAACAATGGAGTTTCGAATCATTTTCTTTTTCTTTTCTTTTTTCCCTCACTTTTGGAGTCAGCCAGCTGTATGAAAACGGTGGACTTCTAATTATTCATAGCCTAGTGTTCATAAATCAACCTAACAGATAGTAATAAATTAAAATGTAAACGCAAGGGGTGCTTGATCAGGATTTAGTGGTGAGTTGGGTGAAGTCACAAAGTTTGGAAACAATAACTTCAAAGAATCCTTAATCCTTATTCCTAGTCCAGCCATATATTCCTTCTCTAGTCCAATTTCAAATATGTTGCGTTTGTATCAGAAGTTGCAAGAGGTTGGTAAATGTTCGGTTTTTATGAAAATTATTGGAGCCTACTTTTCCGTTTTCTTAGCAAAGTCAATGGATCATATTTTGCTATGGTGCTCTATCAAAACACATGATAATTTGCTACAGAACAATACTTGAATAATTAATTTGACAGTAAAAACCAAGTCCCGATTAATCCCCATCCATCAAATGAGCAGAAAGCTCTAACCTTGATTATACGTCGACTGGCATTGTCTACGCCTCCCAAACTTTCAACAGCTTCAAACTCAAACATCTCAAGCATCAATCAAGAATTAAGAATCTGTAAAGAATGAACTCTGGTCGATGTATTTGCAGGGAAGAAAAAAGGAAATATTCTGGTGTTTTTTGAATGTTCTTTAATTGTATATTCAGTCAAGTATATTCTGTACAACTCAAACTCATCATCGACTAAGAGTATCTATATATATACAAGTATATGACCGACTTATTTACAGTCTGCTAACTAACACAGAACTAAACTAATCTCAGCCTTTGATCACTAACTACTCCCTTAATCGTACGCCTGAGGACTGTTGTAACTGGACGGGATGGATTGATGACCTGGCTCTCTGCTACTTCCAGAAGGCTTGTTGCATAAGTTAGCTTGTCTGACTTTCTGCTGATGATCATGTGCAATAGACGATCCAGCTTCCATGCATGCAAGCAAGGCTGATGAAACTTCTTCCTCTTCTGTATTTGATTCAGTCAACAACCCCCCTCAAGATGAGCATCCCAAAGAGTCATCTTGGACAGAATATAAGTGAAAGATCTGCTGGACAAAGATTTTGTAAACACATCTGCAAGGTTCTAAGAAGAAGAAATATGTTGAGGAAGAAGAAAACCAAGTTTGTACTGATCTCTCACAATGTGACAGTCAATCTCTATGTACTTAGTCCTCTCATGAAAGACACGATTAGCAGTAATGTCCAATACAGCTTTGCTGTCACACCAAAATGAAACAGGAAGAGGTGGAAAAATGGAGAAATCCCTGAGAACACAAGTAATCCATAAGAGTTCCCTGATTGTTACTGCCATTGCTCTATATTCAACTTCTGGTGAAGAGCATGAAATGGTAGATTGTTTCTTGGCCTTCCAAGAAATCAAGCTGCTGGCAAGAAAAATGCAGTATCCAGTGATGGAATGACGAGTAGTTCTGCAACTCCCCCAATCAGCATCACTATAAGCTGTGAGAGTGAAATTCTCTTGGCTGAGAAAGAACAAACCTCTAGAAATACAACCCGAAAGATACTTCAAAACGTGAAAGGCTGCATTCCAGTGACAATCATGTGGCTTGTGTACAAACTGACTCAATTGTTGCACTGCATAAGTCACATCAGGCCTGGTATAAATTGAGATGAGAGCTTCCCAACTAATCTTCTATACTTCTCAGGATTATGATACAGTGGAGTTGGATCCTTATCCTCTGACAGGAATTTAAGATCTGGTGGAAATGGTGTCACTGGTGGAACACAATCCAGAAGTCCTGCCTCTTTAAGTAGATCAGTAATGTACTTTTTCTGACTGATGTAAATTCCTGCTGAAGATCTTGCTATCTCCATTCCAAGAAAATAACGTGCCACTCCCAAATCCTTAATGGTAAATGCTTGATCCAAAAAAAAACTTGAGTTTCTGAATCTCTTCATCAGAAGTCCCTGTGATGATAACATCATCCACATAGACTAGAAGAAACAATTTATAGTCTAAGTGATGTCGAGTAAATAGATAGGGATCATGGTAAGATTGAACAAAGCCATAAGAATACAACTTAGAATTACACTCAAGGTTCCATTGTCTACTGGCCTGTTTTAATCCATATAAAGATTTCTTCAACTTACACACTTGACCTTTCTGTGCCTTAGTATATCCAAGTAGAGGATGCATATAAACTTCCTCACCTAAAATGCCATGTAAAAAGGCATTATTCACATCCAATTGGAAAACAGACCATGTATTTGAAGTTGCAATGCCAAACAAGGTTCTGATGATAACCACCTTAGCAATTGGTGAAAATATTTCTGTGAAATCCTCCCCTTCAACCTGTGTATAGCCTTTTGCAACCAATAGAGCCTTATACCTTTCCATTATTCTACAAGGGTTACACTTCACCTTGTAAACCCACTTTGAACCAACCACCTTCTTTCCTGCTTGTAGAGATGTCAATTCCCAAGTGCCATTGTCTTCTAAGGCATGCAATTCTAAATTCATAGCCTCAACCCATTTTTGGTTAGTTCTAGCCTGATTATAACAAACAGGTTCAAGAATAACAGACAGGTTTGCCACAAATTCATGATATGCAGGAGTAAAGGTACAAGAATCAGAAAAGTTACTATCTGAATAACAAGAGAAAGAAGTATAAAAATCATTCAATAAGACTGATGGTTTCTTTACTCTAGTACTTCTCCTGAGGGGAGTTTGAGAAGGAGAAGATGTTAAGCTGGATGAACTAGAGTCTGATTGAGATATATGAGGATTAATAGGAGATGAAGAAACGGGATCATGATTTGGTTGATCAGAAACAGTTGTACTCAAATCATCAGCAGGAATTGAGATATTAGGTAGAGGAATATGATTTCTTGAATTTGACAAAGAAGGAAATGTTGTTTCAGGAAAAACAACATCCCTGGAAACAATGGTTTTATCTAAAGAAGGACAATACACTTTGTATCCTTTTTGGCCAGAAGGATACCCAACAAAGATTACTCTAAAAGTTCTATGATCAAACTTGTCAGGACCATTATTAACTGCATAACATAAGCAGCCAAAATTTCTGAGTCCTGTCAAATCTAGTTTCTCATGATAAAGTATTTCAAAAGGACTTTTCCAATCTAAAAGTCTAGAAGGCCATCTATTTATCGAGTATGTAGCTGTAAGTAAACAATCCCCCAAAAAAAGGTTTTCGGAAATTTAGACTAAAATAGTAATGATCTAGCAACATCAAGAAGATGTCTATATTTCCTTTCCTCAATTCCATTTTGTTGGGGGGAATAGGGACAACTCCTTTGATGAAGTATCCCCATGTGGCTAAGAAAATCATGACAAGAAGTATTCAAAAATTTGATTCCATTATCAGTCCTGATGATCTTAGTAATGGTTTAGAATTGTGTTTTAATCATGTTGATAAAGGTTTCAATAAGAGAAAAAACTTGGCTCTTGTACTGGAAAAGATAAGTCCAAGTACATCTACTATGGTCATCCACTATAGTTAAGAAGTAATGACAATTCATCCCAGTAGCACGTCTAAAAGGACCCCAAACATCCATGTGTATCAAATCAAAACAACTTTTGCTATGAGCAAGACTAGAAGGAAATGGTAATCTGTGTTTCTTTGATAAATGGCAAATTTCACAGTGATTAATAGATTGACCATCATTCAGAATTCTAACATTAGACAAGTGGTTTATTACATCAAGAGATGGATGACCTAATCTAGAATGTAAGATCATAGAAGGTACAACTGTACTAGCATTATTACAAGTCTGATGATCTGAAACTGGTTTATTGTAAAGCTGATAAGTAGCATATATTTCTTGTAATTTGAGTATGGCTTCTGTAGTGAATGAGCTCAAATCCAAGACATAGAGTTCCTTGATCACTCTGCTAGCTGCAAGGACCTTTCCAGTTTTAAGGTCCTGTAGCAAACAGAAGTCAGCAGAGAATTTGAAGAACATGTTTGACACCTTTGCTAACTTTCTAACAGAGAGTAAATTATACTTAAAGTTAGGAAGATGCAAACAGGAAGACAAAGTTACTGTTTCTAAAAGAATAACATCACCAAAATGAGTGACATTTTTAACACTACCATCTGGTAGCCAAACTGGAGTAAAAGAATAAAAGGACTTTGCATTATGCATCAAAGAAAGTTCATTGCACATATGACCTGTGGCACCCATATCTGTCACCCATGCATTGACTCCTATTTCATTATCAAACCAAGAAACTTAGTTAGAATAGGTTGTTCTACCTGCAAAATCATGGTAATGAGCCATGCTGATCATGTCTCCTCATGTATTGTTGTGATTAGTCATCTGTTCTGTTGTAACATTGGCCACAACTTTGCCTTTGTTGATCTTGTCCACTTCCCTTTGCATTGCAGTGTTAAACAACATTTGTAGGTTCTCAGGATGCTCTCCTTGATATTCAAAAGGATGATTCATACTTGTAGGTTGATTACTTTTCCAACCCATGTTATTGATTCCTTGAGTAGCAGAAGAAGTTCTTGTCTGAATGATCTGATTGCCAGTACCTTGATCCACCATGTTAGCACTATGAAAACCTGAAGCTCTAGGCTTAACAGAAGAAGGCCACTATTCAGGGTAACCTTTAAGCTTGAAGCAATCATCAATCAAATGTCCTGTTCTATTGCAATGTGTACATTTCAAATGACTTTTGTCCACTTTCTGATATGTATATCCTCTTCCCTTCACATCCTTCTTCCATCCAGTAGACTTTACCATCATTACTGAATCTCCATTGTTCATTATTACAGAAGGATTTCCAGCATTAAGCAAAAAAGCGGAATTCTCAGAATTCATTCCAATATGCACACTGACTCGCATGTGCTTCTCAGCTGTTGTGATCAAATGATAAACCTTGACTATAGAAGGTATAGGATCCATGAATAGAATCTGGCTTCTTTCAGGTTCATAAACTTCATTTAGTCCCATTAGAAATTCCATTACTCGATCTTCACTATCTCTTTGAACTATCAAATCACCGATTTCACCTTCAATCTCAGGAATTGGCCTTAATTCTTCATACTGACCCAAATCTGTTTGATTTTTCCAAAGTAATCACATACTGGCATGTTACCCTGTCGTAACAATGTAATTTCTCTCTTCAAATCAAACAAGTGTGGAAGATTTGTAGTTCCAAATCTCTGTTCCAGACTCCTCCACAATTTCCTGGCATCATGTATAAACATAAAAGTGTTCATAATCTCTTGTGCCGTTGAACTCTTGATCCAAGAACAGACATAACTATTCGCTCTTCTCCACTTGAGAATCAGAGGTGCATTTTCTACTGGCATCGGAAGAGTTCCGTCGATAAAGCCGACCTTTATTTTTTGCTTCCAAGACTGATATTATCGCACTTCTCCATATCAAATAGTTCTTGTTCGTCAGAAGAACTGATACCAACGGAGTTGCTTGATTATCCGATCCATGGACGTGAAGCTATTCTTTAATTAGATCATTATTCTCTCTTCGATTATCACGATTCTCCATTATTAAGTAATCCTGGAGTCGAATCAACATTCGAAACTAAAAGCCCCAAATTCTGATCAAGAAATCAAGAAAACCTTGTGAAATCAAACGCAGCGAAAGGCAGAGCAGAGCAGATTTAAACCTGCTCTGATACCATTTGAACAACTTCAAACTCAAACATCTCAAGTATCAATCAAGAATTAAGAATCTGTAAAGAATGAACTCTGATCGATGTATTTGCAGGGAAGAAAAAAGGAAATATTCTGGTGTTTCTTGAATGTTCTTCAATTGTATATTCAGTCAAGTATATTCTGTATAACTCATTACTCATCATCGACTAAGAGTATCTATATATATACAAGTCATATATATATATACAAGTATATGACCGACTTATTTACTGTCTGCTAGCTAACATAGAACTAAACTAATCTCAGCCTTTGTTCACTAACTACTCCCTTAATCATACGCCTGAGGACTGTTGCAACTTGGACGGGATGGATTGATGACCTGGATCTCTGCTACCTCTAGAAGGCTTGTTGCATAAGTCAGCTTGTCTGACTTTCTACTGATGATCATGTGCAATAGACGATCCAACTTCCATGCATGCAAGCAAGGCTGATGAAGCTTCTTCCTCTTCTGTATTTGATTTAGTCAACACAAACTAGTGGCATAACCGATGACGTTCTCATTCTTTTTGGTTTCTGATGGTATAATCTTTGAAATAGTTTGATTTGCTACAGAAAATTGAAGATAGTAACTGAATAAATGATCCGAAAGAAAAATGAATAACTGGACGAGTGTTCTATCAGTGCAGTAATGATCTCAAAGTCACATTTGACTCCGATCTCAAAACCAATTGTTAAAAATGAAGATTCATGTATGCTGTAAAATGTTCGACCGTGTTTGACAAAGTCGCATGAATATGTAAATAATGCATTAGACTAGAACACCCCCCCCCCCTCCAGAGAAACAGTGTTATTTTTGAAACACATTAAAATTTATTTGCATTTTCTTTTATATATAAAATAACTCTTAAGTTAAAAGGTAGGAGTTTTTATTTTACGTGACAAAATAAGTTAATTATTCATTTTTTTGGTCACCAATAAATGTTTCAATCATCGAAATTTATGAATATGAAATCATGTAATTGGTAAATGACTTTCATAGCGGAACTGGTTTATAAACAGTAGTATCACCTCATTGTGTCTAGGAGAAAATCAAATATAACATGATAATCAAGATATGTGGTTTAGAGACCCTACTAACAGGCTTAACATAAAACAATGCAACTATATTAATTCAAGTACTAAAGAAATTAACAAGGACAATTCAAAGTTTCAAACCCTAAAAACTAAATGATTTTTCTTTTTTCTGGTATGAATCACCGGCTCAAAAATTAGGGCATTCAAAACCTCAACTCGTGTTGTTCGTCGGTTGGGTGGGCGGAGAAAGACTCAAGGCATCCAAGTTCAGATATTGCTCGATATCAGCTCCATGATCTATATTATTGTTCATTCCGTCCGACAATGCTCCATTTTGCTCAGAATTAAAACCGGTACAACTTTCAGCCCTAAAAGTGAAGATTCCGAGTAGGGGTGTGCACGGTCCGGGAAGTATAAACCGTAAACCAAACCGTTTGAATGGTTTGAAAAATTTTAAATCTAAAACCAAACCGTCCGCATTTAGAAACTGAACTAAACCAATCCGTAATCAACGGTTTGGTTCTCACGTACGGTTTTACTCTCATTTTGGGCCTTTTTTTTAAAGGCCAATTGGCCCCTTTGTTTTTTGGCAAAAGATAAAGTTATTTTTAATTTGCAACTAAAAAAAATTGTAGCATTTTTCTACCAATTTAAATTCAACACATGCAAAAAGCTTACAATCAACAACTTTGAATCTCGTAGGATTCTTACTTAGTTTAGGTAGATTTTGGTTTTATAGTTTAAGAAATAAGAATTTTTAAAAAAGAAGAAAAATGTTGGAAACGTTTTTGAGAGGCAACAAAAAAATATTGTAAATGAAAAGAGAAAAAAGCAAAGGAGGAGATCTTTTAAAATCCAAACAAAAAAAAAGTAACCTAAGAAGAGAGATTTTAGAGAATCGAAACGAAGAATTATGAATGACTAAACATGATATTTAGTTAACCAAGTCTATTATGTTTTAATTTGTGACTAATACTACACCTTTCTATATATATAAGAATTCTAAAATATATATATATATATATATATATATATATATATAAAGTACTATAAACGGTCTGGTCCGGTTTAGTCTCATTTTGAACATGAAACCTCGAACCAAACCGTTCCTTCCGATTTCTAAATTTTGAAATCACCAGTTTCAAAATAAAATTTTAAAACCAATCCAAAAATCAAACCGCAGTCCGAATTGACCGGTTTGACTGGTTTGAACCAATCCGTGCACGACCCTACTTCTGGGTGGAGAAACTCCAAAAATTGCCGAGGTTGAATCCGAGATTCCAATCTCATTACTCGTCATCATTCTCTTTTGCTCATTTTTCAGCACAAGCAATTCCTTCAACCTGGTTACTTCCGCCCTATTCCCGTCAATCTGCCCTGTAATTATTTTTTTATATAAAAAAAAATTGGTCAGAAATAAGATATGCAAATCAAGGAGGCAAATTCAAGAATGAATGGTTAGTTAAAGTACTGTTGCAAATAATATATTGATCGATGCATGGCTCTAGTTTTTGTTCCAGAACACCCCTCTCGTTCTTCAACTCGGCTTGCTTCTGCTTCAACGTCTCCAATGTGGGGTTTAGAAATGCCATATGGTCCTGTGAACGTAAAATAAAAGCCGCAGAAGATTGGGAAATGCATATATATACATATATATATAGTAAATAAATTGATTCACAATCTCTAAATATTCTTTACGATACTTAATATAAGTCATTTTGATTTGTCCTAAATTTTACTCAGTACACATTTTTAATTGATAAAAGAAAACCTAAAAAATATTTCTTAGCAATTAAGAGAACACAACGAATATGAAAATATATTTTTACGATTTTTATAAAGGACAAAACGTACTTTTGGTCCCTGAATTAAGGGGGTCATAACTTTTGATCACCATTGAGTTTTTCCTGACAAAATTAGTCACAAACTTTTCGTTTATTCATCATCATTGATCCACTTAACGGAAATTTTTAAAAATTAACGGTAAAACTCCTAAATTCGTTAATTCTTTATTTTATTTTTTTTTTCAGTCTGCGGGACTCACTTATGTTTGACTTAAAAAAAAAAAAAAAGGAAAGAAGAAGTAATGGTTCTTGTGGGTTCAATTCTTCACACCCTCAGAAACCCTTCCTCTGTTTCGATCCCCCTTCTCCCCAGATTCGCGAGAAAGGGGCCAATAAGGTGAAGGGAAGTGATAAGCACCAAAATGGTTATGGTATGGAAGCTCCATTTTTTTTTTTTTTTTTGCACCTTCGATGGCTACTCAGTTTGTTGTTCCTCAAGCTTTTTTAACTTTCTAAACCTTTGAAGGAAAAAAAAAAAAAATTAAATCTTGCACTGCTTTTGTCTTTTTGATGGGGTGGAATGAATTATGGCTTCCTCTCCTCTACTAAAGTTGGAGGCTTTTTCTTTGTGTGGAAGATTTGCTCTGTTTTTTTTTTTTTTTTGTGTTTTGAAGGGTAAACTTTTACAAATAGTTCTTGTGGGTTCAATTCTTCACACCCTCAGAAACCCTTCCTCTGTTTCGATCCTCCAACCCTTCCTCTGTTTCGATCCCCCTTCTCCCCAGACTCGCGAGAAAGGGGCCAAAAAGATTGCGATTTTGTGCATAATTTTTCTGTTTATGTGCTTGTTGATTGTTCTTTTTGTTGGGACTGTTATTTTCCGGGCTAGGCGGAAGGATTTGACCCACCATTGTTTTTTTCAGGAGGCATTGATGTGCGAGTCTTCTTCTGCCTGTGTTTACTTATGAGGAGCTTGCGTCCTCCACGAACCACTACGACCCAAAACGCAAACTTGGCGACAGAAGGTCAAACTCCGTCGGAGGAGGAGGAGGAAGGTCAAACTTCTTTTTTCCCCCTTTTTTTTTTTTTTTTAAATCAAACATAAGTGGGTCCCGCGGGCTGGAAAAAATTAATAAAAAAATAAGGAATTAACAGATTAAGGAGTTAGACTGTTAATTTTTGAAAATTTCCGTTAAGTGGATCAATGATGATGGGTAACGAGAAGCTCGTGACTAATTTTGTCATAAAAAACTTAATGGTGACTAAAAGTTGTAATTTTTCTTAGTTCAGAGACCAAAAGTACGTTTTGTCCTTTTATAAAATACCACATTATTTAATTATGAATACCTAACAAGATCTATGTATTTATTTATTTTTTATTTTTGTCTTTAAATGACACAGAATGCGCTCGAACTTATGATCTCATGATAACAGTAATTTCTTGGAAGCAATTTATAAAAATTTAAATAATTTAATATAATAATAATATACCTCTAATACCTTTATCCTTTTCTTCATTTATGCAATGTAATTTAATTTTTTCACTCTTGACCTTTGAGCTGAGAGTCGATTAGATATCGTCCTAAAATTGAAACATTGAACAGCCACCGACCAAAAAAAGGGAGTAAATCAAACGAATAATCATTCTAAAATATAAAATAAGATTAAAAAAAGGTAACATTAAACAAAATGCTAGCGATTGTTTGGTTAAAGAACTACCTCCTGAGTTCTTTCTCCTCGACAGGTCAAGCTCGGGTCCAGACTTCTCAATTTTAAGAGCTTCCTCAAGCGTGGGAATAGACGATCCTGCAAATTCCATCTTCATCAAGCTGCCATTATTGTCTGCGGCGGCGGGTTTGCGTGGTTTTGAATTAGCATTCCATTTCTTCCATCGGCCGGTTCTTCAAAGTTGACGCAAAATTACGTCGAGTTTTAAAGCCGTTAATTCTTCTCCATGCGGTGGTGGTGGTACGGCGGTGATGCAACCAAAATGCTTTCACCCGCCGCCACCAAATTCATGCTTCCATCGACCGGCGCTACCGCCGGCGCATGCTCAATCGTGGTTTCGCCCGGAATGGTTGACGGGACCGACGACATTGTTAAGGGCCGACTGAGCGGAGGCTTGGAAAGAAACCGTCCATTCATCATTTCATCCATATTCTTCATCGGTTCAAATCAGCTCTGATGGATCAAAAAACCGGCACAGTAAAAACGAATCTACGTCACAAAAAAATAAAATAAAAATAAAAATAAATAAAATGAAGAAGTGATTTGAGTAGTGAAAAGCAAAGAAGGGTAATACTAACGTCTTTTCCTTTGATTTTTTCTTTTTGTGAGAGTCTACCTGCCTATATATGCACACAAACACATATTTTATTTAGTTATTAATTTATGAGCGCACGAAGTAAATTTTCTTTAAGCACGGTAAATACGTAAGTTAACATTTCTTATCGAATTTACCATCGACCGCTCCTCCATTTTACTATAGTCAGACCGATATTTTTTTGAGCGGAGATGGCCGTATATATCCTACTTCCAAATGAGAATGCTCATCCATTGTTCCCATTGTTCCAAGGACAATGCATTATTACTTTGTTTTCTAATATTCTAACAAAAAAAAAAAACAAAAACAAAATTCCTCATTACAAATTTCAAACAATCTCTATTTTAATTGTGCAGTTATGTTTATTGTTTTGAACGTATACAATTGCATATATCTATAACTTCATTGATAGTTTTTTATTTTGTAAAATGGAATAAGAAGTGTTGCACATACTTTGTCCGATATTAAGCTCACATTTTTTTCGTAATACATTTTTATCGTTTTTACAAACAGATCTTTTATCTTCAAATTAATCCAAATCAATGCTTTGAATTCATCAAAGTTAACTTTACCAATTTTATCATGACAAAACTCCTTAATAAGTTAAATCTTGGAAGTTTGACTCACTTTTCGACTCAAGTAATAATTATTATAAAAAAACATGTAATTCAAAATCCATAAATACAATTAGGTATACATTTAAATCTCTCTGTGACATTTTTTTGTATTTATATCAATCATGGTATATATTGTGATGCACCATAGTAGTGCCTGCAAGCTGATTTTGGGATTAGTTCTATCCATTTGATTTAGATAATCTCTTAATTACCTTCATTTGATTTTGCCAAAGACCATGTTAAGGTGGAGTAAGTTTTTCGGTCTTTTTATCTCTAAGCAACGGTCATTTGTGGAATAAGTAACCATATAAAGACTCTCTCTTATAATGTAGATTGTGATTCTCTCACAAGAGGAAATAACATGCCACAAAATGTCAAAATATTTCCAGATTAATCCCAATTTTGGAAGTGCACGTATTTAATATTATGATTATGCCATTCCACATTGTCCACACCAACTCTCCTTGATATGAACAAAAACATTACTGTTAACCGTTGGGATATCATCATTGTTTATCATCCAGACTGCTTGCAAACAATCCATCTCTAGTTCGACCTTCCTATATCCTAGCTCTCAAGCCAAAGTAAGGCCATGGTATACAACCCAAAATTCAGATTCCAAACTACAACACTAACCTAAATATGTTGTAAACCCCATAATCCAAGTTCTATTATGAGTTCTGATCACACCACCATGCAGCTGCAGCTGCATGTCCAGTGGTAGTAGTCATTGCCCCGTCGATATTTAATCGAATCCAGCCATTGTTAGGAGGTTTCCATCCTGCAGGACTACAAGTTGAAGGTTGTGGATTGTGGCTGATCCCAAAATTCTACTTAGACCAAGCAATCTCTTTGGCTAGTGCAACACTTGCATTTCTCTAATAGGGGATGAGGTTTTGGCAAAAATCTTCCCATTTCTGGCGTTCCATATCTTCCGCATAGCAACAACAAAATATATAGTCCCTAGATGATTTTCCTGCATAGAAACAGAACTTATATTAATAAAAATCCATTTAGACCAAGCTAATTTGTTCCAGAATGAGTTGTTGAGTCCTCTGTCAATATTTCTCCACACAGCTCTACTTCTATAACAGTCTCTGAACATATGTAGTAGGGACTCCCTTTCTCGACATAAATAACAAGAGTGGTCATGTGTTAGGTGTCTTCTTTTCCTTTCTGCACTAGTCAATAAGGCTTCCTTAAATAATAACCACAAAAAGGTTTTGATCCTCTCAGGCCCCTTTCATTTCCAGATTAACCTCCATTTTTTGTCCTCGGGTGCCCAAGTGTTTCCAACTAAACTTATGTATGCGGATGAAGTTGTGAATCTTCCTGTTACCGTCCACTTCCAAGCCACCACATCTTTTCCCAATTCCCTGTCGGGTGGAGGAATTGCATATATCTTTTGTGTTATCTCTGGCGGCAGCAAGGGATTAATCATTTCCCAATTCCAGTTTCCATCATCTGTGACATAGTCTACCAATTTGCAATTGATCACTCCTGGTGCCAACGCCAAAATACATAGTGGGACATCTGTGTTTGCCCAAACATCATTCTAAAACTCAACTAGTTCTCCATTCCTTACTTTCCAAATCATACTCCTACGAGCTTTCTCCATACAGAAATATCTGTTTGTACTGGTGGGTGTTAAAAATAAAGTACAAAAGAGATAGAAGTCTTAGATTAGTTTTAATCTAGTTGGTTATCAACTATTTATATTTATCACTTAAATAAACATTAGTTAGTTTACATGATTATCATATTGATAGACTAGGCCTATAAAAACGCATCTCACGTATTTTATTCATTAAAGGAAATAGAAATGTAGGTCTTCACTCCATTAGTTTGTTCCTTACTTTTATTTTTTTAAATAAATACCAATTTTCTTCTTGGTATCAGTGCAGATTCTATCATGCGTCTGGAGTTTTTTTTTTGCTTCCACATATCTGCCTATTAATTAGGACTTCTGCATCTTTGTTTATATATATTCAAAATTTTATCATTCCTCTAACCAATTATTCATTGCGGAGAGATTGTCGCACAGAGTCAAGGACATATCGATCAAATCACAACTCAACAATTGGTTCATCCTCAAATTTCATTCATCACCATCAAAAAAAGTCTCATCTGGATCCATTCCAAAAAGGCATCTCATATATTTATTACTTAAATAAAAATTAGTTAGTTTACATGATTATCATATTGATAGAGTAGGTCTATAAAAAGGCATCTCATGTATTTTATTCATTAAAGGAAATAGAAATGTAGTCCTTCACTCCATTACTTTGTTCTCTGCTTTTATTTTTCTAAACAAATACCAATTTTTTCTTCTGTGGGAGCTTTTTCTTACGTTGATTAGCTCGTGGAGCACCATATTTAGATCTAAAAATAGAATTCTAGAGGTTATCGCTTCCTGCGATTAGTTCCCAAGCATATTTGAGGATAAAGGTCATATTTACTTCGCTTAACTTCCCCATACCTAAACCCAGAGGCGGCTTAAAGTTTTAGAAAGCCTAAAGCGAGTTTCAAAATTTGGGCTTTTTAAAATAAAGAAACTAAAAAAAAAAAAGAAAAAATTAATCTTTCTTCTTATTCAGATTTTGGACTGACAACTATGAATCTGAAAGTCTATAATAGGCAGAGCTAAAAATTTTTTGTTTTATTTTAAATTAAGTTTTATGAACGGGAGAGTCTATAGTAGGAAGACAACTTGCCATTTTATCTTCACACAAAAAACCAAAACCTCCAATCTTGATTTTATTTTAGTTTACTAAAATATCTGTCGGAGTATCTGGATTAAATGAAAGGAAAGTTAAGGAAGAATGAAATAAATTTGAAAATTTTGTGAATCACAATCAATGAATAGAAAAACAAAATAAAAAAAATAATACACTGGTTGCATGAATGAGAATGAGGATTTAAGGAGGAAATGAGTAGTTGCGGGAAAATAAAATTGGCATCAATAGGAAAAATGTGATGAAATAATGACTATTTAAGAAAATGTTAGAAAAACTATTACATGTTTATTTTTTTAAAAAGAAAAATCATTTTTATTGTTTTAATTGTCCGGAGGATTAGGATTAGGAAGTCCATTATAAGGTTGTTTTTCTTAATAGAAAAGTGTTGAGATAAGAGCTAAAGTTGAAATGGGTAAATTTTTCTTTTCTTTTAATGATGAATGTTTATTTAAAATTATATATATATATATACAATATTATTAATAATAAAAATTAATAAGGGGCCCCTAATATTTGGGGGCCTAAAGTGGTGGCTTCACTTGCTTTATGGTTAAGTCGCCACTCTAAAAACCTCCATTCTTCTTTGGCTGATAGACTTGCTCCCAGTTGACTAAATTGATCTTTCTGCCTCCTGTTTTTGCACCCCACAAAAATTTCTAATCTAATTTTATCGATTTCATCACAAGTTCCTCTTAGTAAAACTGTAGATTGTAGCAAGTAAATTGGAAGAGCTGCTAAGACTTACTGGCAAAACTATTTTTAACTTGTAAAGAGTATCGCATATTTAGCCAACTTTTCCCCCAATATTGATGTAATTGGTGACTTGATAAAAAACTGCTAATGTTTGAGTAGTATTGGATAAATAATGTTGGATGGTTTTAGTGTAGATTAAAAAAAAAAAAAAAACTAGAACACTCCTCCCTCCAAACGGAAACATCTTTATTTCAAAACACATTAAAATTGATTTGTGTTATAAATATAAAGTGAAGAATAAAGTTATAAAGTTGAGAGAAAGAACAAGTATGGAGAGAGAACAATAGAGAGGGAGAAAGAAAGAATGATCTGTGTATTATTTCTGTAGAGACTGCTCTCCTTTCATAGGCATAACAGATACAGAGATAAGAGCAAATAAAGATAACATCTAACTGGCAATAATATCTAATAAATATTATCTCTATATAAAGAATTTCTATACAACTTTACTAGTTTGTGGACATCCACATTATCAGATAATTATAACACTCCCCCATAGATGTCCATTTTTTGAAATGCCTCGTTAAAACCTTTACTAGAAAAAATCCAGTGGGATAAAAATCTAATAAAGGAAAACGAGTACATTTCTAAATATGACGCTGTCTCGTTAAAAACCTTGTTAGGAAAATCCATTGGGACAAAACCTCGATCAAGAGAAAAAGAGTACAGCGTGAGGAGAAACTCCCCTTGTTGAGCACATCACTTGACGTCTTTCAACCGCCACATTCCAATCTTGTGAACTAACTTCTCAAAAGTCGATGTTGGTAATGACTTCGTGAATAAGTCAGCTAAATTGTCACTTGAATGAATCTGTTGAACATTGATTTCACCATTCTTCTGAAGATCATGGGTAAAGAAAAATTTAGGTGAAATATGCTTCGTTCTATCACCTTTGATGTATTCTTCCTTCAGTTGGTCAATGCAGGTAGTATTATCTTCAAACAAAGTAGTAGGGAATTTTTTCTCCAAATGTAATCCACACGATCCTCGAATATGAGAAGTAATAGATCTCGACCAAACACACTTTCGACTTGCTTCATGAATTGCAATAAGTTTAGAATGATTAGTCGAAGTTGCAACTAAAGTCTATTTCATAGACCGCCATGAAATAGTTATTCCCCCCACATATAAAAACATAACCAGTTTGGGATCGACCATTATGAGGATCGGATAAATACCCAACATCTGCATAACCTACTAAATCAGGCTTAGATGTTCTTGAATAATAAAGACCCAGATCTATCGTGCCTTGAAGGTAGCGAAACATATGTTTAACATCATTCCAATGCCTTCTTGTTGGTGAAGAACTATATTTAGCTAATAAATTCATAGTAAAAGATATGTCAGGCAATGTATGACTAGCAAGATACATTAATACCTCAATAGCACTAAGATAAGGTACTTCTTGACCTAGTAACCCTTCACCATCCTCAGAAGGCATAAAAGGATTTTTATCCTTATCAAGTGTCCTTACAATCATAGGTGTACTCAAAGGATGTGCTTTCTCCATATAAAAACGTTTAAGCACTTTAGCAGTATAAACAGACTGATGTAAAAAGATGCCACTCTCGGTGTGCTCAATTCGTAAACCAAGACAAAACTTTGTCTTTCCAAGGTGTTTCATTTCAAATTCTTTCTTCAAGTAATTTGCAACTTTAGTGAGCTCTTCAGGAGTTCCAATCATATTTAAATCATCAACATAAACTGCAATGACTACAAACTCAAATCCACATCTTTTGATAAAAACACATGAGAATATTGGATCATTTAAATAACCTTCCTTTATCAGATATTCACCAAGGCGGTCATACCACATTCGTCCGGCTTGTTTTAAGCCATACCATGATTTACACAATTTAATTAAATAAAGCTCTCGAGAACCAAATCCTTCAGGAATCAGAAATCCTTCCGAGATTTTCTGTAAATTTAATTATCAAGTGACCATATAGATAGGCTATCACAACATTCATGAGACGCATTTCTAGTCTTTCACTTGTTGCCAGACTTAACAAATAGCGAAACGTTGTTGCATCCACCACAGGAGAATATGTCTCCTCATAATCAATACCCGGTCGTTGGGAAAAACCTTGTGCGATGAGACGTGCTTTATAACGCTCGATTTCATTTTTCTCATTTCTTTTTCGCACAAATACCCATTTGAATCCTACCGGTTGCACCTTCAGGTGTGCGCATTATTAGTCCAAAGACTTTACATTTTGCTAATGAATTTAATTATGATTGAATAGCGTCTTTCCATTTTGGCCAATCATTTCTTCGTCTGCACTCATCTACAGACCTTGGTTCTTGATCCTCATTTTCATTTATAATATTAACTGCTGCAACATAGGCAAATTTATCATTGACTTCTGTTGTACATCGGTTCCACTTTTGTCTCATCATAACATAATTAATTGAGATCTCAAAACTTTCAGGTACATGAACCTCTTCAAGAAGTTGATTTTCTGTTATGTCGGGATCTTTTATTGCCAAAGTTTCTTCAGGAAGCTTAACAACCTCGAATTGGCCATCTTGAGTGTTTGCTCATTTTCGTTTACGAGGATTTTTATCTTTAGAACCGATTGGTCGACCACGTTTTTGTTGCGCCCGTAATTCATGATTTATGGTAGAAGGTCCTTCAGGGACATTAATTTGGGCAGGAGCATTAATAGTTGGTATATGTGATTTAGTCACACGTTTCAAGTCAGTAAAAGTATCTGTCAATTGATTTGTTAATCGATGCAAATGAATTATTTTTTGAACTTCTAGTTTACATTGCCTTGTACGAGGATCAAGATAAGATAATGAAAATTCATTCCAACTAATGTTTTAACCAACTGTTTATTTTCTCCCCCTAATATTAGAAAAACTTACTCATCAAAATGACAATCAGCAAAATGAGCCGTAAATAAATCTCCAATTTTTTGCTCAAGAAATTTTATGATTGATGGAGATTCATATGCAACATATATTCCCAACCTCCTTTGAGGTCCCATCTTTGTTCGTTGTGGTGGAGTAATAGGAACATATACCGCACAACCAAAAATTCTAAGATGGGAAATGTTTGGTTCATGACCAAAAACCAATTGTTGGGGGGAGTATTCATGATAATTTGTTGGCCTGATACGAATTAGTGTTGCGGCATGTAGCACAACATGCCCCCAAGCAGATATTGGGAGTTTAGTTCTAATGAGTAAAGGCCTCGCTATCAACTGGATGCACTTTATAAACGATTCTGCCAGACCGTTTTTTGTATGAACATGAGCTATAGGATGTTCAACTTTAATCCCAATGGACAAAGAATAATCATTAAAAGACTAAGATGTGAATTCACCCACATTATCCAAACGTGTTTTCTTAATAGGATTATTTAGAAAATGTGCTCGTAACTGAATCAACTCACTAAGTAATTTCGCAAATGCCAGGTTGCGAGTTGATAATAAAGATACATGGGACCATCTAGTTCATGCATCAATTAAGACCATAAAATAATGAAATAGACCACAAGATGGGTGAATCGGCCACAAATATCACCATGTATACGTTTGAAAAATTGAGGAGACTCGGTATGAATTTTCATTGGTGATGGCCTTATAATTAACTTGCCTTGAGAACAAGCAGCACAAGAGAATTCCTTGGCTTGAAGACTCTTCTGGCTCTTTAAAGAATGACCATAAGAATTCTCTAAAATTCTTTGCATCGTAATAGAAACGAGATGGCCTAACCAGTCATGCCAAACAACAAAATCATCATGATTAGTAAACTTCTGGTTTACCGTTGCATAACTTTCAATTGTAGTAATATATGTGTAATATAATCCGGAGGAATATGAAGGTAATTTTTCTAAGACATTTTTATTTCCAACAACATTACTCGTAATATACAAGTACTCAATGTTACCTTCACAACAAATCTCTATGTGATATCCATTTCGGCGAATATCTTTCAAACTTAACAAATTTCGTTGAGACTTTGGGGAATATAATGCATCATTAATACAAAATTTAGTGCCTCTAGGTAGTATTATATTTGCTCTTCCGGAGCCTTCAATTAATTTTGTACTCCCAGATATTGTACTAACATGGGATTTTTTCAACACTATATGAGAAAAGTATTTTCTCTTTGAGTATTGAATGTGTTGTTGCACTGTCTACTAGACATATTTCTTTGTCATTACAGGTTGCGACATCCATTATCTTCAAAAGTAAAAGATTCTAAATAAGAATATTTTTCTTTATTTAATAGAAAAGTAAGTAATGGACAATAAAATAAACATGAAAAGGAAATGTTTTATTGAAATTCATCAAATGAAAATAAAATTCACTACATCAAATTCAAAATATAAAACCTATCTCTAAGGGAAAAATCCTATCCCTGAAAGATATTTTTAGCATTGACTTCACCTTCAGGATGATTGACAAAGAAATCAGCAACATCTAAACTAGCAAATTCAGTAAAACCATTGTCAACAAAACCATGGTTAACATCAACAACATCATTCTGGATGAAATTTGTCTCTATCTTCTTTTCTGCTTTCTTCAGTGATTCCTGATAGAGATCTGCAAGATGTTTTGGCGTACGACAGATACGCCACCAATGGTTTGTCATGCCACATCGAAAGCATTTGTCACCATCTTTCTTTTTCTTTCCATTCTTATCATCGTTGACTCCCAACTTCTGGTGGGTAGTATTTTTGTTATGACCACCACGGTCGTTATGACGGTTTTGATTACGACCACGGCCCCGGCCATGACCACGGCCTCGAGCTTGTCCATTATTAGGATGAGATGCTATCACATTTGTTTCAGGAAATGGAGCAGCACCTGTTGGACGGGCCTCATGATTTTTCAGTAAGAGGTCATTGTTTTGTTCAGCAAGAATTAGGATAGAAATCAATTCTGAATACTCTTTATATCCCTTTTCACGATATTGCTGCTACAGAAGCACATTAGATGCGTGAAATGTGGTATATGTTTTCTCAAGCATCTCCATATCAGAGATCTTTTCACCACACAATTTCAATAGGGAAGTGATTCGAAACATAGCTGAATTATATTCACTCACAAATTTAAAATCTTGCAAAGGCAAATGCATCCACTCATAGCGAGCTCTTGGGAAAATCACAGTTTTCTGATGGTCATACCTTTCATTCAAACTCGTCCATAAAGTATATGGATCTTTCACCGTCAAGTACTTTACTTTCATATCTTCATGAAGGTAGTGACGGTAAAAAATCATGGCTTTGGCTTTCTCCTGATTTGTGGCATTGTTTCCAGCTTTGATTGTTTCTTCTAAGCCATTTGAAGTAAGATGGATCTCAGCATCAAGAACCCAGGACAACTAGTTCTTCCCGGATATGTCAAGAGGGACGAATTCAAGTTTTGCAAGGTTAGACATCTTGATAAAAGAAACAAAAGCAATTTACAACACTTACCCAACCGAAACTAGCAAGAGGTAGAGACTCGTGCTGATAACGTGTTATAAATATAAAGTGAAGAATAAAGCTATAAAGCTGAGAGAAAGAACAAGTAGGGAGAGAGAGAATAGAGAGGGAGAAATAGAGAATGATCTGTGTATTATTTCTGCAGAGACTGCTCTCCTTTTATAGGCATAGGATCTAAGGTGAAAAAGCTATAAAGCTGAGAGAAAGAACAAGTAAGGAGAGAGAACAATAGAGAGGGAGAAAAAAGAATGTATCATTTCTGCAGAGACTCCTCTCCTTTTATAGGCATAGAAGATACAGAGATAAGAGCAAATAGAGATAATATCTAACTGGTGATAATATCTAATAAATATTATCTCTATACAAAGAATTCCTATACTATTTTACTAGTTTGTGGACATCCACACATTATCAGATAATTATAACAATTTGCATTTTCTTTTATATAATAACTCTAACTTAGACTTCTTCAAAAAAAAAAAAAAAAACAACCTCTTAACTTAGAAGGTCGGAGTTTTTCTTTTACGTGACAGAATAAGTTAATTAATCATTTTTTGTTTTGTCACCAACAAATGTTTCAGTCATCGAAATTTATGAGTATGAAATCATGTAATTGGTAAATGACTTTCATAGCGGGACTGGTTTATAAGCAGTAGTATCACCTCATTTGTGTCTAGGAGAAAATCAAATGTAACATTGAAAAGAGAAATCTATCATTTTTTTTCCTATTTTTTTAGTAAAAAAAAATCGCAAGAAACTACAACTTCTGAAATTAACCACCATCATGATCATCAAGATATGTGGTTTAAAGACCCTACTAGCAAGCTTAACATAAAACAATGCAGCTATCTTAACTCAAGTACTAAAGCAATTAACAAGACAATTCAAAGTTTCAAACCCTACAAATTAAATGATTTTTTTTTTCTGGTATGAATCACCGGCTCAAAGATGAGGGCATCCAAGACCTCAACTCGTGTCGTTCGTCGGTTGGGTGGACGGAGAAAGACCTAAGGCGTCCAAGTTCAGATATTGCTCGATCCCAACTTCATGATCTACATTATTGTTCAGTGCGTCCGACAATGCTCCATTTTGTTTAGAATTGAAACCGGTACAACTTTCAGTCCTAAAAGTGAAGCTTTCGGGCGGAGAAACTCCAAAAATTGCCGAGGTTGAATCTGGGATTCCAATCTCATTACTAGTCATCATTTTCTTGTGCTCTTTTTTTAGCACAAGCAATTCCTTCAACCTGGTTATTTCAGCCCTATTCCCGTCAATCTGCCCTGTAATTTTTTTTTTTTAAAAAAAAAAGTGTTCTTTTTTGGTCAGAATAAGATATGCAAATTAATATGAAAATTAAGGAGAGGCAAATTCAAGAATGGATGGTTAGTCAAATTACTGTTGCAAATGATAGATTGATCCATGCATCGATTCAGTTTTTGTTCCAAAACGGTCCTCTCGTTCTTCAACTCGGCTTGCTTCAGCTTTAACATCTCCAATGTGGGGTTTAGAAATGCCATATGATCCTGCGAGAACGTAAAACAAAGCCCCAAAAGAATTGGAAATGAATATATCAATAAAGAAATAGATTCACAATCTCTAAATACTTATTATTATGCAAATTTATTTTATGAACCACCACATTACTCAATCCTGAATACTCCCTCGTGTCTTTATTATAAGGCATTTGGATTTATATTATATTTTACTTAAAATATCTTTTTAATTGAGAAAAAAACCTTTAAAATATTTCATAATAATTAGAAAAACACAAAGAATGTGAAAATATATTTTTAAAGTTTTTTTTCCACCTAAAAATACATCTTCTGTAAAATTTATAATTAACAAAATAAAAACGCCTTATAATAAAGACCAGAGAGAATACCTAACAAGATTTATTTATTTATTTTTGTTTTCTAACGACACAGATTGGGCTCGAACTCAAATTTCACAATTAAAATAATCTCTCGGATTTAAATAAGTTAATATTATAACAATAAAATATACCTCTAACGCCTTTATTCTTTTCTTCATTCCTGCAATGTAATTTAATTTTTTCACTCTTGACCTTTGAGCCGAGAGCCGATTAGATATCGTCCTAAAATTGAAACATTAAACAGCCACCGACCAAAAAAAAAAAATGATTAAAGCAAACGAGTAATCATTCTAAAATTTAATATAAAATTAAAAAAAAATAACATTAAACAAAATACTAGCAATTTTACCTCCTGAGTTTTTTCTCCTCATCAGGCTCGCGTCCAGATTTCTCAATTTTAAGGGCTTCCTCGAGCGTGGGAATAGACGGTCCTACAAATTCCATCTTCATCAAGCTGCCATTATTCTCCGGCGGTGGCGGGTTCGCGTGGTTTTGCATTAGCATTCCATTTATTCCATCAGCCAGTTCTTCAAGGTTGACGCGCGGCAAAACGTCGAGGTTTAAAGCCGTTAATTCTTGTCCGTGCGGCGGTGGTGCAACCGAAATGCTTTCACCCGCCGCCACCAAATTCATGCTTCCATCAGCCGGCGCCACCACGGGAGCATGCTCAATCGTGGTTTCGGCTGGAAGGGTTGACGGAGGCGACGACATTGTTAACGGCCGACGCGGAGGCTTGGAAAGAAACCGTCCATTCATCATTTCATCCATATTCTCCATCGGTTCAAATCAGCTCTGATGGATTAAAAAACCTGCACAGTAAAAACGAATCAATGTCACAAAAAAAAAATAAAAATGAAGAAGTGATTTGAGTACTGAAGCAAATGAAGGGTATACTAACGTCTTTTCCTTTGATTTTATGTGAGAGTCTACCTGCCTATATATGCACACAAACACATAGTTTATTTAGTTATTAATTTATGAGCGCACGAAGTAATTTTTTTTTAAGCACGGTAAATACATAAGTTAACATTTCTAATTGAATTTACCATCGACCGCTCCTCCATTTTACTATAGTCAAACCGATATTTTTTTGAGCTGAGATGGCCGTTTATATCCTACTTCCAAACGGGAATGCTCATCCATTGTTCCAAGGACAATGCATTATTACTTTGTTTTCCAATATTATTCGAACCAAAAAAATAATAATAATAATAATAATAAAAAATACATTCCTCATTACAAAGTTCAAACAATCTCTATTTTAATTATGCAAGTATGTTTATTGTTTTGAACGTATACAATTACATATATTTATAACTTCATTGGTTGTTTTATATTCTATCTTTTTATTCTGTACAATGGAATACGAAGTGTTGCACATACTTTGTCCGCTTTTAAGCTCACAATTTTTTTGTAATACATTTCTATTGTTTTTACAAACAGATTTTTTATCTTCAAATTAATCCAAATCAATGCTTTGAATTCATCCAAGTTAACTTTACCAATTCTATCATGACAAAACTCCTTAACAAGTTAAATCGTGGAAGTTTGACTCACTTTTCTAGACTCAAGTAATAATTACTATAAAAGAGCGAGTAATTCAAAGTCCACAGATACAGTTACGTATAGATTTAAATTTTTCGTGACATTTTATATATATATATATATATATATATATATACACACACCGATCATGGTATATATACTTCAAAGATTGTGATGCGTAGTGCCTCCCAGCTGATTTTGGGATTAGTTCTATCCATTTGATTTAGATAATCTCTTAATTACCTTCATTTGATTTTGTCAAAGACTATGCTAAGGTGGAGTAAGTTTTTCGGTCTTTTTATCTCTAAACAACGGTCATTTGTGGAATAAGTAACCATATAAAGACATTGAAGAACTGTCTCTCTTATAATGTAAATTGTGATTCTCTAACATGCCACAAAATGTCAAAATATATCCAGATTAATCCCAATTTTGGAAATGCACGTATTTAATATTATGATTATTCCATTCCACACGGTCCACAGTCCACACCAACCAAATTAGCCGAGAGAATAATCAATGACGTTCTTTTCTTTTTTCACGGAAAAAAAGTGAACCAATTACTTAGTTTCAATTGAGAATATTGATATCAATTTGCAACTAAAATATAGTCATTTTATGATATTTCCTATCCAAGTAGGTGCAGGAATAATAAATAATCAATAATGTTGAATTTATCTGTACCACCACTTGTAAAACTAAAAATATACATCCATAAATTAAAAAAAAAAATTGCTTGTGAAAGAACTACTATTTCGAAAGGTTAAATTTTCAGGTTTTTTTGATTAAAAAAAATTTCTCTAGTAAGTTACAAGTGACGCAATATGAAAAACAACTTTGTTTTTTCAAAAAAAAAAAATAAAATAAAAATTACTCCATTTTATATTAATGAAGAAACAACCATTACAAACGATTGATTTCCTAATAAAATAATTTTTTGCAACTTTTATACCAAATGGTATTCTATCTTTAATTAACTGATTTCTATTTTTTGTTCATTTCATTATTACTATTGATATGCTATCGTTACTGTGCTAGAGCATAAAATTGGATATGCTATTGTTTACTGTCGTTTATTATCTTCCTGTTATCGAACACAATATAAAACACTCTCAAGTGTGATGAATTTGTTTAAGTTTGTAATAGTTTATTCATGATCATCTATAGTCGGTGATATTCTTCACCGGTCAATGTTAGTTAATTTATATCAACTGAGGAAGCAAATGACATTTCACTAGGAGAAATACAATTTGCTACGACTGCACTTGGCAACAACATTTACTAAGCGAAGTTTCATATTTGCATAACCAACGGAAAACGTCTATATATATCCTAACCTGCAAATGAAGCTTGACAAGAATGACTGTTTTACCTCAAGCATTTCTTGCGATCTTAAAACCTCTAATACACTCTCTATTAGAGTTGTTAGTTGCACATCTTGCTATGGTTTATAGACTTAGATTATTCTTTTAGGAAAAGAAAAAAATTGCTTTACCACTTCCGAAATGAACATCTTGTGGGAGAATTCTGTAGACTTTGTGGATTCTTATACTCCTCGTTCGTGTTGAGGGTCATGTGGCAAGGATTGTGAATCAACATCGGAGGCATGAAGACATGTGAATCACTTAATAAGTAAGGTGGACTCAAAACTCATTAGCTTGAACTTTTGAGTTCAGATGGGTCTTATCTTCCTTATTGGAGTCCATGTCGGATTTTTTCCTCCGAATAAATCCCCAACACTTCGATCTTAAAATTATTGTCTAATTTAAAATTTTACTTATTATAATACAAATATTTCTTAAAAAAAAACTCAAAACGATAATAATTTTTGGTTGGAATGAGTATATGAAAATATTCTACTACTCTCCATTGTTTTCACATCATGACGAAACTTTGTAAAGGATAGAATCTGTGGTGTATGGGCCCAATATTACCTAGGTATTGGCCTAGTTCTTTAACATCAACTTCCAGTTTCATAACTAATGTAAAATGAGACCCAAATGAAAAGAATGAAGAAAAAAACCAGCCCACAACACCATCCTTCTTTGTTCTTGGTTATACTTACCTTCACAGCTTCACTTCACCTATAACACCGAAAAAAATGGCTCCTGGGTTTGGAGTTTTGACTTTTGAGAGTTTGGAGCCTGGAGGAGAGTCGGATTTGACTTGTAGTTTCACTGTTTATTAAATGATCAACAGAACATGGGTGCTGTAATAATTGCCACAACTACTACTAGTAGTTCATTACTTGAACTCAGCAGACTCAACAAATCGGTAAACGTCAATTCCCTCCGGTTGGATCTCCGGCACCAACCCCGTTTCTTAATTCCGGTTCTTTCTCGTACCCAATCATCATCTTCATTCTCCTCTTTAACTCCGTTCTGTAATCCCTTGTGTTTCAATTTGAAACTGAGCTCATCAAGGAGAGCAGCAGCAGCAGCAGCTTTGCCGATGTTTTCCGACACCCCAATTGTGGCGGATGTTGTCGCCACGGCATTGACCGGTGGTATTGCGCTCTCCCTGCTTCAGTTCTGGGGAGAGATTGCCAAAATGGGTCTCCTTGATCAGGTGGGGTCTGTTTCCTTCATTACCCATCTGTTTGATGCTTTGCTTCTGTGCGATTTTCATCTTTGCTGTTGTTTGTTTTTTCGCATGTAGTTTACAATTTTATAGTTTTCGTCAAGTGTTTCAGTTTCAGCACTTCAAATGTAAACAGTGATTAGCTTGCTTAGTGTTCTTCCCGATTTTGCCCAATTCTTATGTCTGCATATTTTTCCTGTTTTAGAAACTAAGTAGGAAGCTTGTGCATATTAGCGTTGGGCTAGTTTTCATGCTTTGCTGGCCAATGTTCAGGTAATTTCAACTTGGTATTGCAGAATAAACGATGATCTCTTGTTTTGAAACCTTAGTTTCAATTGGGCATTTGTTGATTGTTACAGGCCTGGTTATCATGGAGCAATTTTAGCAGCTTTGGTTCCTGGTATCAACATAATCAAAATGCTTGTTTTGGGACTTGGACTTTGGAAAGATGAGGCAACTGTCAAGTCCATGACCAGACTTGGTGATCACAGGTCAAGTCAGTACCCCAAGATTTCCATTTTAAGTTTAGGCTGGACGCATTTCATTGGGTTTTCAATGGTTTTAAGGAAAGATAAAAAAAAGGTTCTAAATTTGTGTTGGTAGAAGTTCTTTTTCAGATCATTCTTTCTCAGCAGATGCAGTATAAAAACTGTTGACTGCTTTGTAGGAAGTGAAATGGCACCTAATCAAATTAGCCCTAAAGTGTATTTAACTCCTTATTTTGAGAGCAAAAGTACCAGTTTTATACAACCTTTGGATACAAAACCGATAGTACTCCTTGGAACTTAGAAGAGATTATGATTGCATAACAACTATTGAGGAGCAATCAAGACCTGATATATATTCTATTTTATTGAACACTGATGTGACCGGCACATTCTGATGTCTGCTGCTTTAGCAATATGATTTTCAAACACACTTGCATACTGATGTTAAACACCATTGAGCTATTAGGTTTATGAAAAGAAAGGATGTCATGAACAATTGTTTAAAAAGACCCTGAGCTTCTGTTCTCTAAAATCAATTGGCTAGTTGCCTCACGTCTCAGCTGGGCTTCTTACATTATATTTCCTAACTTTTGCTTCAGGGAACTTCTTAAGGGGCCACTTTACTATGCTACAACAATCACTTTAGCTTGTGCTATCTATTGGAGGACTTCTCCGATTGCAGTTGCAGCAGTTTGCAACCTTTGTGCCGGAGATGGTATGGTTCTTTGGTAAATTAGCATGCTTCTATTCCTTAAAATGATAGTTTTGAGTGTCATCCTTCTGGCTAATTGAACTAGGAAGCAACAAATTATATAGAAACGTTTATGCCCTTGCAAATTTTTTTTTTCCAGGTATGGCTGATATTATAGGGAGGAGGTTTGGACATGTAAAGTTACCTTACAACATAAACAAATCTGTTGCCGGCAGTTTGTCGATGGCAGTTGCTGGTCTACTTGCCTCCATCGGGTAATTTCTCATTCAACTCTTTAGAAACATTTGTAAATTGGTTGCTAGACTTTTTCCTTAATGATTATCATAACAGGTTTATGCACTACTTCTCTTTGTTTGGATACGTTGAGGAAAGTTGGGAAATGGTATACAAGTTCTTCATCATTTCTGTTTCTGCTGCATTAGTCGAATCTCTCCCTATAAGCACAGAACTTGATGACAATCTAACAGTTCCCTTAGCCTCCCTTGTGGTGGGCACTATTCTATTTTGATGCTGAAGGTAACAAGAGGCAGTGTTTTGAGCAGCAGTAGTTTCACTTGCCAATATAATATTCGTAGTGACTGTGTAGAGGGTCCAGTTCCATTTGGACACATTTATTCAATTCTGTTGTACCTATTCTTGCTGGATCCTTTTGACAATCTAGGTGTAAAATCTCATGTAATAGTTAATTTTACGTAGACCTGTAATGTCATTATTGTTGTTTGTTTGTTCAAAAAAAGCTGTTGTTTTAGCCTTTATATTTGAAGAGATTGAAATTGAAATTAGAACGGGAGTTTGCAACTTGGCTTGGCTTTCTTGCAAATTATCCATAATGTCGACTTTCATTTCTCATCTAACAAAAATAACACAACATTTTACAAATAACGGGCTGTTATGCTGTTCATGCAGATCCCGAGTTGTCTTTTGACGAAGGAAAAAAAAAAAACTGATCCACTCCCACTTTCACTTCGTCTAACAAAGCTGCCACTTCGATGATTTCCTGCAAATGACATTGGTGTAAACTAATGATACTCCAGCTGGTAAGTAACTGCGACCATAAGGCTTTTCATGATCCTATCATGGGCGAATGAATATACCTTATTCACTAGATTCCAGTATCCACAGTTTGTTGCGACGTGTATGAAGTCTTATCCACGTCCATATCTTACGTAAGAACATGGGAGAGAAAAGGATCAAATATCAGTAAGATAGCCTACACAAATAACGTCAACTGAAAGCAGAGTTCAAACCTCAGCATATAAGCGCTCCCTCTCTGATAACTCTGCCTCAACATATTCACTATTCAATAAAGGCAGGGCTTCTCTCTGCAACTTGTATCAAAGACAAGCAAACATCTCAAAACAGATATCAAAATCAAAACTACAAAATATTTAAAACAGCAGGGAACATATCTAGAGCTGAAAGGATGATAAGATACATGAAAACACACATTCTGGACCGCCCTTGCTTCTTCTACTCATCCATAAGATTGGAGCGTAACTCAAGTTAGCTACACATATCTTAATTTCAGTGGAAATGGATACAAAAGCAATTACTTATTTACGTCACAGCGGCAGCTGTACACTTACAGAATTGGTTGAATCACTTCAATTTGGTTAAGTAATTGCTATACCACCAAATTTCACTATTGGAGATTGCAAGTGTAGAAAATATAGAAATATATATATATAAAACCAGATGTGATTTAACTAATATATGATGAAGGAAATAGTTCACAAGTTTTACACTGTAACACTTAAAATTGGTCATCAATGCAAGAAATTTTTTCTTTTTGTAATTTGGGTAATGCCAGCAACCCCCAAGAGAAAGTTATTTTATAGAAATATTGCGTCCACTTTTTCCCTTTCAGCAACTGCGAGGTTGGGCATTGTTATCTATTTCTCTCTAAAACATGATCGATGAACCACATGTTTGTCATCAGTGAGACGATAAAAACTTTAAAAGTTGAATTCCATTCAAAAATGGCTAATCAACATTGTGATCTTACTTCACCGAGAAAGAGAGAATGCATAACATGTGATCTTACTTCACAGATGAAAGCAACAGACAAAGACAGACTAGGCACCGTTGTTCCACAAACTCTTCACTATAAAGTGAGAAGTGTTTGTAACTTCAAGATAATACCATCCATGAAATGATCCAAGCAGAAAAACAACCCAATACAGAAGTATGTCCATTCTAGTTTTGCTAATAGATTTCAGTTCCATTCAGATCTCCAGCCAAGCAGTCAAAGTTGATGTTAACAGCAAGGTCGCAACAAGAAAAGGTCAAAGTATTACCTGCAAAACATTGCCCTCTTGACCGTACATCAGAGGCATTAGGATCCTCGTTTCACTTAATGAGAACCCTGAGAGTATTGCATCTCACCCCTGGTCAAAACGAGAGCCCTGAGAGTATTGCACCTCATCCTGCTCTAATGATTGGGGAGAAAAGAGACTAGTTTCCCACACATTTGCAGTTGGAAATCAACCTGATATACGTAATAATTTAGTGACCCGAGGATGACACGAATCCAACAAATAATCAATAGTCAAAGGTAGCTTTTTGAGTTAAAGAACCTAAGCAGTTAAATTTCCCCTTAAGTCAATATATATGTCTGAAGATGATAAGACACATAATATTTTCTGATCATTACACCTTCATAATGTATAATCCCGTAACAATTTTCAGAAGCTTTGTATCACACTTTTCATAAAAGATGAGCAAATGCCTTTCAGAATCAGGAATAAAACAGAAGAAAACAAAAATAGATGGAAAGCAATCAGCCATAAGACAAACAACTCATACACGTCTAGAGAATACAGAAACCTCTGACATAGTCTACTCTATTGATATTCAGCTTCCTTTATTTCAAATTTGCAACCTACTTAACACCAACTTCTTCCTGATCACTAATCGGATGAAGTACAGTTTTGATTAAAGATATATAGTCAATTATACGATTTTAGGCATCAAGAAGTTGAAGATTAAATCCATAAAAAGGTTCACCAACCTGCATAAATAAATTCTTCAACAGGATCAAACTGGGGCTGAGAGCTCATTTTGAATTGATGGCACTCAATCTCCATATGAAGACTCAAATTATTAAGGACACTATAGATATCCTTCATCTCAGAATCTAGTGCTTTTCCTGCTAAGAAAGTATGCACCTTCTTGTAAACTTCAATCCAACTGTATCCCGGGCTTTTCTTTAGGCCTGTGGTCTTTACTGAGTATCTCACTTTGGCAGAATCCTCCCATTTCCCATTTGCAGCATACAAATTAGAAAGTAACATGTAGCTGCCAGTACTACAAGAATCAAGGTTGAAGATTTGGGCAGCAGTTGTTTCGGCAATGACTTCGTTTTTATGCAACATACAGGAGTTTAAAAGGGCTCCAAGTACGCATTCATTGGGATCTATAGGCATGCTTTTCACAATTTGTATGGCATCAGATACTAATCCAGCACGGCCAAGTAAATCAACCAAGCACGCATAGTGTTCAATTTTAGGCTCAATTCCAAAGTATCTAGTCATTCCATCAAAAAGCTTGCGACCCTCAGTGACAAGTCCAGCATGACTACAGGCAGAAAGAATAGCAACGAAAGTAACCTCATTTGGTTTAACTCCAATGTCAGTCATGTCATAAAAGATCTTTAACGCATTATCACCAAATCCAAGCATCCCATACCCAGCAATCATCGTATTCCATGAGAACAAATCCTTAGAGTCTAAACTTTCAAAAACGAAATTAGCGTCTTTTGGGCTACCACATTTCATATACATATTTATCAATCCATTTCCTATAAAGATATTTTTGTCAATCAGAACTCTGATTACATGAGCATGGATTTCTTTACCTACACCTAGAGCAGACAGACCAGAACAAGCAGTTAAAACACCAGCAATGGTAACATGGTTAAATGCTACTTCAACAATCTGCATTCGACGAAATAGTTCCAAGGACTCCTCAAACCTTCCCATTGCTGCAAATCCACCGATGACAGAACTCCAACTGATAACATCTGGTCTCATCATTGCATTCCCACCATGTAATTTTTCTAATTGTGAAAAGACAGCTAAGGCTTCGTCGCAAAACCCTGATTCAGCATAAGAAGAAATCAATGTATTCCAACTAACTATACTTTTGTACTCCAAGCTGGAGAAAAGGATCTCGGTTTCTCTCTTGCAACCATTTCTCCCATACATACATATAAGAGAGTTCACCACAAATGAATAATTACAGAAGCCACCCCGTACAATGAATCCATGAACACTTTCACCTGTGACAAACGTATTCATATCAGAACAAGAAGACACAGCTACTGCAAGTGCTTCAGCAGTAACCTCTATGCTTTCTACCCTCATTGTCTTATAAAACCTCAGCACCTCACTGTAACGCCCGCATTTATAAAAACTAGACAACAAAGATGTCCAAGTCACAGAATTTGGCCGACATTCTTCAGATTCCATCTTAGCAAAGATCAGATAAGCATTACCACAATCAAAATTATTAGAAAACCCTGAAACCATAGTATTCCAAGAAATCAGAGTTTTTGCCGACATCTTATCAAATATTATACGTGCAATAGCCATTCTCCCAATCTTTCCATACAGCCCTAACAACTCATTGCATACATGAACATGTTGCTGAAAACCCATATGCACAACATGGCCATGGACAGTCGCACATAATCTACTCCGACTAATCTCACCAATGGAAGCATTTTTACAAGCCCTGAGAATCAAAGGAAAACCGAACCCATCAGGATTAAACCCAAGGTTTCTCATCTTGCAGTACAACTTAAGAGCCTCCTCATACTCTCCCTGCGTAACGTTACCCCGTAACATCGAATTCCACAACAGCATGTTCCCTTTAAACCCACGCCCATCAAGACTCGAAAATTTTTCAAACACTTTACGTGCATCACCAAGAAGCCCAAATTCCGTATAAGCAGCAACCAGCCTAGCTGCCAAGAGAGGCGAGCAATTAGCAACGGTAAGTATGATTTGGGAGTGAATTTGCTTGATTTGCTTGACCCCATTGCTGGGTTGTTGAAGGAGGTGGTGGAGGAAATCAATGAGCCCATTACCAACGTCAAAAGAAGCAGGAGTATTTGTATAACAACGTCGCCGATACCGGCCGATATGTACAGTTTCCGAACGGAATATGGTGGAGGGTAAGTGATGAAATATCGGATTCGATGCAGAGGAAAAGGCAGCAACATTCAGCATTGACTCCCAGTGAAACTACTGTATATCTTCGGACATTGCAAATTTGCAGATCAGAGCAGCTTTTGATTTTTCCCATTTAAATAGCACCTGGCGAAGCCGGGCCGTATCGTTTATATCTTGAATATTAGGCTCATGGTCTGTTGGGCTTCGTGTGTCATCCCGGGTTTTGCTCGATCCATATGCCCAAATCTTAACCAACACTTGTTTGACCAAAGTGGTAAGGTGCTTTGGTTCCCTTAAGCGAGATCTCGGGTTTGAATCTCGTAAATGGAAAAAGCAATGTTAGGAAAGTTTTCCCTCCAAGAAGAGCCTGATTAGTCTGAGTGCAAAGCACTCAAGACACCGTAATATGTTAAAAAAAAAAACCCAAATCCTCAATAATTTTTCATCACATGTTAAAATGAATAATCAATTTGGATTATTCGAAACAATTACTCTCCCTAGTCCTCATTATAAGGTAATTTAATTTGTTTTAAATTTTATGTACTTAATATATTTTTCAAATCAAAAATAAAACCTTAAAAATATTTTACAATAATTGAAGTAACAAATAAATGTGGAAATACATTTTTAACAATTTATTTTCAATGAGAATAACATGCTAAATGAAATTTATGACAAATCAAAATGTTTAAAAACCGAAAAGAGTACTTTTAACTATCTCGTAACCTTTAAATGCATAAATCCATGAATGTAAGATTATAATTCAATATCTTCGTAAAATTATCTTGCACAAATCATTATCCTACTCTTCAACTCTACTTACAATTGTTGAGAATTGTGACATGTGACGAAGGGATTCGTTTTCCATGTGGAATGATTGTCCTTCAATTGTTGTTGTGGGGAGCTTTGGCTGTTAACATCATCAGTGCACAAACAACCGGGGGAGGTGGTGGTAGAATCACAACATTTCGTACCTAACACGGCTTCGAATGGGGCTTCTGCAAACTTTTTTTTGTCCAGACTCCCGACTAACATTACTTGCTTTTGAAATTCTTGGGTTTTCTGTCCTTCATTTTTGGTTTTTTTTTTTTTTTCTAACAAATATGGACGCGAAAGCATATATAGAAACACCAACTACATAACGAGGATTGTCATCGATCCTTGAACATCGTGAGCTAGTAAAAAATAAAAATTTAAATTAGACAATTATTTTGAAAAACGGAAGGAATATAAAGCCCGACCTATTGCTTTGAAATGGACAAATCCAATGAATCTTTTTGCAGTGTTCCCATATTTCTCTGTCCATTCGAGATAGAGAAGCTCAAGAAATAGAGGAGGAAGAGGAATGGTTGCACACTCGCAACTTGCAAACAAACTATAAAATCAAAAGAAACCTTATCCATTCCTTTTTTTTTTTTTTAACTGATATTTTGAGACTTACCAGTAAATGTAGTAATACATGTATACTAATGTTGTCGAGATGATTTTATGGTTGCACAACATTGGGTGGCTCTTTCTTTCCAAATTTGCAGAAACATGAGTTTTGATTTAAAAGGCATTATTGAGTGATGTGTGTGTATGAAACTTGAAACTATAAAACTTGAAAGCATGAATGGTAAAAGCAATATATTCCATCCATCCATCCTAATTCCTAATTCCTAGAATGATTACAACAAAAAGAAAAAACTATTGTAAGATGAAGGGAGTAACTGGACATCCAAAAATAAATAAATAAATAAAATTTGCATCAATAAATTTTCATTTGTTCATCCAATTCCATTCTATTCCTACAAAATTAGCTCATTTACAACCGAGTAAGTGAAATCTACTCAGAAAAGGTGTCATGATTAGTAGACAATTATTCACCTGCTCTGGGATGACCGGAACAATTCTCTCTGGAACTATTCACATGATGACTCAATGTTTCGCGTGTCGGTGGATGGAAATTGTCGCCTGGATCGCCTGATGCAAGGGATGATGAGGAAGAGGAGGAAGACAAGAAACATAGAGATGGCTGTGAATGCAATGATTTCTCCATGCACGAAGTATTTCGGGTCAGAAAGCTGCTGCTGCTGCTGCTGGTGGTTGAATTCATCAACTTCATCAACATCTCCCCTGTTCGGAGGAAGACTAGCAGGGGATAGTTCAATTCTTCGGCTAATTGCCGCTTCTTTCACCATTGCTCTGCTGGAGGTTTTGGCTGTTTGAACTTTTAGGGAATATTCCAGTTTTTAGATACAAAATACAGAAAGATATGCTAATTTTTACATTACAAACAAAAACCAAAATGAAAAAGAATTGACCTTTACTCTCTGTACTGTTTTGCTCTGAGTCGTTTTCTGGAAGCGGACCCAGAAAATGATACGGCCTGACGGGTTACCCAGTTTTAATGTACTGAACCCCATAAGAAAGTAACTGCAAATTAACCTGCGTCCATAAGTTCTTGGATGTGGTAAAGATCAATCTTTCTCTTCTGGTCTTTCTGTTGGCAAAAGGACAGGGATGGTGGAATTGATCTCAACGTGTGTTTTTTGAGGTACATTTATTGTATGAAATCAGAGGGGAAGAATCCAATGAGAAGATGGAAGGGCATACATAGAGATTAATCAGTTGGATTTATTAGCTGAGTTTGACGTTTAGCCATCAACCATCACTCGTAGTTAGTTAATCTTTTTGGAATGGGGCAGAGAGGAGAGTGCCCATGAAAGGTGGAGGTTAATTCAATATTCTATCACATCATCACATAAGTTAGATTTTGGATATACAACAGGAGCCTCTACCTATTCGATTGTGTTTTTGCCATCAAAATTGTTTTAAGGGACAAATTGAACATAATTTCCAGCCATGACTTCATGTGATTCTCAGACGAGTTATTCAGATATGGTAAAAGGTATACATGTGTCTAACACAAAGTAAACTTTTTATGCACTTATAAAGTGAGGGTGAAAAATTACTGATAATTCCGTGTTTCAATCACGGTTTGATCTCACTTGATAGGATAATCTAATTAACAGAACCCTGGTCTGGTTGCCACCAGAGAAATCGAATAATTAGTAGCAAAATTCATTTTACTATAAACAATATCAGTTCAATCTCTCATTCTCGAGGTAACAACTCTTTCACCGCGGTAACAAAAAAATCCATTTAACTCATGTTAGCGCTCCCGGATCCATGGCCATTATAAGAGCAAGTAAGCTATCAACTTCGGCTTTCACATGTCTGACTGTTGAAGTATTTATCCCACATTGGTGTCTGGAAACACTTTATATCAGTATATAAGCACCATGAGTTACTCCCTTCATTGCCAATTGGTTTTGAGGTGGAACTCCATAGGCTTCTATATGGTATTAGAACGGGCTCGGCCTGTGGTGATTTTAAGCCCACGATGTTATTCTGTGGTCCAATTTAAGCCTGCGATATTATTCTGCGGCCCGTGATGTTATTCTACGGTTTATTTCCTGATCCTGGTGATTTAGGTCCAAGCCTAATGTGTTGAAGTATTTTTAGGTCCAAGCCCGTTGGGCTTGAGGGGGAGTGTTAAAGTATTTATCCCACATTGGTGTCTGGAGACACTTTATATCAGTATATAAACACCATGAGCTACTCCCCTAATTGCCAATTGGTTTTGAGGTGGAACTCCATAGGCTTCTATATTGACATCTCAAATCTCAATCCAACTAAAAGCCTCTGCTCTGACAATCGAACAAAACCATATGTTCACGAATAACTATTACTCACTCCGTCCCAAAATGATTTGCAGATCGGATTATTTTTAGTACAATTTAAACTAAAAATAAAAAGTTAAACTAGACAATAATTTTGAGATGGGGGACTATCATTGAACACCCCGACGATAACTCTCCAATTACCCCTTACTCATGTTTTAGCTACAAAATGGTAGAGACAATTGGACCCAAACATAGTTGGTCCTGACCGAAAGGTGCGTTATGCAGTCACGAGAGCAACCCTGCCGACTTGGGCGTGTCAACTCGATATCGACATCAAACATCCGATCCCCCAACTAAAAAGTAGTACATCTCTCAAATGTTGTTGGATTAAAAAAGTTAACTTCAATTATTATTTTATTTTATTTTTTACATACGTATTCGGTATCCAGCCGCTTCCGTTACACTCGTGGGTGTCGATTGACCGTTGACTAATCCGAACTCGAGACGGGTAAGTCCCTTTGGGGAGGCAATCTATACCAACCAGTCTTTTAACAAGTTGCGTACGTAAGATCTCCAACCCGAGACCTTTGTTTAAGCTGGATCAGCACCCTGCCAACTGATCCAAACGATGGTCGGTAAGTTAACTTCAATCATAAACACCCCACAACCCACAATGTATTTCATTTTCGGACTCCATTTCACACAAAGACATTCAACATTGGCCCAAGTTTACAACTTAGAGATAGTAGTACTTCCTCTGTGCTATACTGTTACACCTCATGTTACACATTTAAATAATTTGTGTAGTAAATTCAAGAAATAGACAATCTCTAATCGTGAAAATGTGAAATTAATGTAACAAATTCGTGTCTTATTATTTGTTGAGTATATGGAGAATGTTCTGATTGCGTTTACTAATGCTTATTTAGAAAAATATATTAAAATTAAATGAAAGTATTACAAGAAATAAAAGTTTTTTAGTAACCTTAATCAAATTGTGCAAAAAGAGAACACAACATTTTTTAATTTTTTTTTTTTTAAATACTTGGATCTGAACAAGATCACAAAGAAAAGAGTTGGCGGGCCAGTTGAGAAATTAGCCCAACCGAACTAGGTAACGCATACCAGCCCAAGTAATGGACTCTGCTGATGAATGGGAGATCCAAGGAAGATTCGGATACACTGACCCGGGCAACCAAGGAAGAATTCCAACGTGCCGGGTTTTCCCCATCCACAGCTTGCTTCCCGGTGCAGAGCACAGAGAGTAAACCAGGCGTAACCCCTACGAAGCTCCTTCTCATACTGAAGACGATAGACAGTAACGACGTCGCATCGATCTGTACGTCTCTCTTTCGCTAACCCAATTATTCCTGTCTGACTTGCTTCAATTTAAGGGTTTTGATTATTTACTCCTTGAACAATTAAATTCCGAAAATGACGATTCAATTGGTCTCGCTGATCCAGCTCCGTCCCTTTATTCAATGCAAATTTACTAAAAGGGTTGCAATTTTCAGCTGAGGGCTTCTGTGATTGAGCACTTTGATCTTGTTTGAATTTTGATGTACTGTTTTTTGCTATTTGTTTTTGTTTTTTTTTTCCTCGGATAACGTGGTAAATGTCTAATGAATTTGAGTAGTTTAGGTTGGGAAGATTTGTTCGCATCAAGTTGAAGTTTGGCTGATCGCTGTGTTTGTTTGGGAACAGGAAAAGGAACCCTCAACTGGATTATGTCAACATCGAATGATGACAATTTGTCTTCTCATTCTCAGGTAACCAAGATATGCAGATTAGTATTATTGGGCTTTATGTTTTTTGTTTTTCTTTTTAAAAAGAAAAGTCCATGACGTATTGAGAATTATATGACATTTACCAATTTGTTGTTCTTTGAAATCCTCTCAACCTTCTTAGTTTGTCTATGTTTATATGAGTTACTGTGCATCCTCAACACATGACGGATGATTACTGCATCAATTACTACAGTTAATGTGTTGATGGAGTGCAAATACCAGATTTTCTGCATCGACTTTTTAGTGTTCAGTATCACGAGCTCTTTTTCCTCTTTATCAGTTGAACAACAGAAAAACAATGTGCTTATGTTTTTCAATCAGATACTTGGAGATGTGTATGTTTGTGCTAATATTATGTTTATTTTGGGTGCAATTGTAGCTGTCATATCAAGTTTTTGGAGAACTTCTTGATTCCATCATCGTTGATGTTGCATCGGAGTCTCATCGAATAGCAAGATTGGGTCTTGATCGGAACCTAGATGCAGCTGAGGAAGAATTGAGGCTATCCCTCCAAGCTCGGGGCAGTGCAGCTGACCCTAGTAGTAGTAGTGAAACAACCAGCAAATATGTCGTCGATATATTTGGACAAACTCATCCGCCTGTAGCAAATGAAATATTCGATTGCATGAACTGTGGTCGATCAATTATGGCGGGAAGGTTTGCTCCTCACCTGGAGAAGTGCATGGGAAAGGTAGTTTTTACATGTCTTCATCTGCCTTACCAGATGTGTTTAGGGCTATTCTTAGTTTCATTATTTTTGTGGATTGTCCTTGTTTTGATCTAAAATCCTTGATACATTTTGTGCTAATATCCTCTAAATTGAAATCTCATTCAATTTCAAACTGTATTTTAATGGATGCAGGGCAGAAAGGCTCGTTTGAAAGCAACAAGAAGTAGCACGGCTGCACAAAACCGGCACTCACGAGGCAGCCCTGGTTCTGCTTACTCTCCTTACCCGAATCCCAACAGCACTAATCGTCTATCAAATGGAAGTTTGCATGTCACGGGTGATGATTACTCAAATGGTACACTAGAATAGCCGCGACGTATTTTCAATGAAGCGGCAGCATATTACCAATGGCACTTTGAGTCGCTGGAGGCATCTTCCGCAAGATAGAATGTCACACTAGAAATATCTGAGGCCTCTTAATTCCTCATCTCACAGCATCATTTGCCGCTGTTGAAATATATCGTGAAATATTTGTCGGTGTTTCTCATTTTTGTTTAAGCACTAATTGTTGACAACTGATATAAGCCAACGGAAGTGGAATAGAGGTATTGTAGTTTATTCTGTGGGACTTGCACCTTAACTGGAGATGAAGGTCCATCTGGTGTGAATTTTACCAGTGTCTTTTTCAGTGCATTTTATTTGCACCAGAAAGGTATCTATTAAGCCTGTCCACTTCATTCAGAATTAAAAAGGGAGGATTTCATGTCTCTGTCATTCCCGAAAGCATTCCTTGAAGATTCTAAAAGATTGATCTTTCATAGTGAGAGGAGATGCTTGTACATATTCATTTTTGAACCAAAGAAGAATAACAATGTTTGCTCGATGACAATATTGAGAGTGAGGTTCCTTAGAGAGGGGTGTCATCACGGATGATGGTTTTCATTTTAGGCATATTGCTGATGATCGTGTGTTGTGGGTCGTGTCCCCTTTCCATCTTTCGGCCAAAGCTTTCTTTATCCAAATTCGATTTATCGTAATTTTAATTTTGAAATTAAAAGTAGCTAATAAAGATTAAGGTAAAATGGAATATAAGAAACTTCCAGAAACTATTTGATATGGTATATGTTCTATTGAAACTCTCCATTCGTCTTAGGCTTTTAGCCATGAAAGGAGCAGATCCTGAGGTCACTCCTGACTCTTCAAGAGTGGGAAAAAGTTAAAAGGGCACAAGTCAAAAGACGGCAAAAGTAAAAATTCCGTTGCCGGGATTTGAACCCGGGTCTTTCGGGTGAGAGCCGAATATCCTAACCGACTAGACTACAACGGATTGATGTTCACGATAAGCTAAAACTTTTTCTTCAAGATTGTTTTATGCAGCCAAACGAAATATCCCAGTTATGTTGTAGCCATTACAGCATGAGATTGCTTGATAATGATGCTATGTTATTGTTTGGTAAGAAGCACAACAGTCAAAAAAAAAATAAAAATGATTAACCATCAATCCACTTAGTTTTCAGGAGGTATAAACACTCGTGAGTCGTGACAAAGGTAAAATATTTGAATGGAAAAGAAAAAAACTCAGGACATAGTACATATTTTACACAAGCAAATGCAGATTTAAGATAATTAGCGGGAGGCTTCCAGTAGCGTTACTTCTCCTCTTATATAATTACCTGCACTTTCAGATGGAAGAAGTGTAAACATTTACATTGGAAAATTCATTCAGACTTGCCTAAAAAATCAAAATCCACCCCACTATTTTTTTTCTGCACAACTTTTAAAATGACAATTACAAGTAAAGGTGAAGTGGAAGTTCTCAGTTCCACCCAAATGACAAGGAGGATCTTGAGGAATGGTGCTCAGTTTCAAATTGTGGTTGCTTATGGAGTTTCAAATTCCACAGCAAATTACTTTCCGGAAACTTTGAGGAGAGTGGACTACTTATTGAATTCCTATGAACTAGATGAATAACCGATTGATTTTCTATAAACTTATTTGTACTTTATGCACACAAGCCCTCTTACAAGCAAAGTTTACAAATGGTTCGAGCAACTTAGTAAGATTAAGCAGCGTAGCACAGTTTCTGACGCATACCTTCAATCAGGAGATAGGGCAATGAGATTGGTAATGACCTGATCTTCCACAAGAATAGCATTTACCTCTTAAAACCCGCTTATTTTTCCTACCATCAATAGCATTGTCATGAGACACTGAATCATCAGCCTGATTCTTTTCGAGAAGTTCCTTGAACTGACCAGCATCTCTCACCTCCTTCCACACATTATCATAGCTCCAACCATTCTCCTTGTCCGTACTCAACTTCATCTCCAATGCTGACGCAATTTGATCCCACGATCCTGGCAAACTGTTCATCAGAACAACTGATCGCATCTCACTGGGAATATCCATCCCTGAACTCCTCAGCTTTGACAACAACACGTCCGTGTCACGGAGATGATTCATAGTCGGAGTTTCATCTGACATATAATGGCTCATATACCTCTTCAGTCGAACCAACTTTTGAGCAGCTGAAGCAGAATTAAAGAATGCTTCAACAGCAGCCATTAGAGATTTGGCAGTGGGGTAGTCATAGAAGCTGAGAAACACATCATCCTCCATTGTGCCAAGGATAAGGTGGCGGCATGTGAAGTCATCAGCGTGCCACTTTTTATAACGAAGGGCATCTTCCTCAGAACCAGAGTCGGCAGGATCAGAAGGTTCAGGTTCTTTGAGCACATAGTCAACTCCGATATCTTCAAGGACATCAGAAATTTCAAGCTTCCATGTAGTGAAAGAATTTGGTCCATTGTAGCCAATTCTATAGTTTGTTTTCAGATCCGGATACCAAATTTCGGTGACAGTTGGTTCAGATATAGGAACACCAAAAGGCCCAAAACTGACTGAAAAATCCTCCTGCTTTGGTGATCCTGCATTACATGGAACCAATTACAGTATTCAATGCGCTTCTTCCATGTAAGGACTACATATACAAACTGAACATTATTCGCGTGCTAAGGAACAACACCATTCAAAATCGCAAAATAGGAAAAATACCAACTGCTTATACATTTCCAGCCAACAATCACAATAAATCAGTTACCATAAGAAGGATCAAAAAAGTAATCAACAATGAAAAGATTCGATTAAATTGAAAGTCAACACGCGAAAGATAAAAATTAATTTATGATTTAAGTATCGGTAAACACCTTGATCAGGGCAATCAGACATGTAATGGCCTTGCTCCCCACAACTGGAACAAACACCATTCGCCCTCTTCCTCTTCTTCTCTGAATCGATATAATTATTGAGCTGTTTAACATCTCGAAGGGTCCTCAATCTCCGGCTGAAATTAACAAAACTCAAATCTTCTTCACGTCCATCCAAGTCCCTCAACAATCTCTCCACGTCCTTCCCCCACTCCTCCGGCAAACTATTCAACAAAAACGTCGCCTGAACATCGTCTGGAATCTTAATCCCGGCACCATACTCAAGCTCTTTAGCAATAGCCCGCATTCGGAATATATGCCGATTGATCTCCGTGTCCGGATCCATTCGGCAACTCATGTAGCGCCTGAGATTGATTGCAGGGAAACGTTTCAACGTCGGACTGAATCGGCTAAGGAGAGCTTCCATGATGGATGCCGGGGTGTGGTTCTCGCGGAACTCGTTTCGGAGGTTTTCGTCCAGTGATCGGAGAATTAGACGCAGGGCGTCGGGGCTCTGGTCGTCCCAAGTGGGATCGGCCGGAGAAGGGCTGATGAGGTGGGGGAACTGGTGGTCGGTGAGGACAAAGGCAAATTTCAGTTTCCAGATGATGAAATTACTGCCATCGGATGAAAGCTTCTGGGTTGTTCGGAGCTCCGGGTAAACAACGTCGGAGACCTTACCCATGATGATCAAAAGATTTCCGAATGGAAGACGTCGGAGATAGGACGGTTTTTTACTGTAGAATTTGTATTATCACCTTTTTGGCGGCAGTTGGTTACAGTCCCGGTCAACTCCTTTTAAGTGGCCGTCAGTTATTTTTACATCTTAACTAATCTATCATCTTCTTAATTTTCTTGCCAATCTTTACCATGTATAGAGATGAAAATTTTTCTGGTACTTCTTATCACGAATCTTTCTCTTTTCAAATCAATTTTTTTTTTTTTTTTCGTTAGGAAGGAAAAACTTCTACAAGTATAAAATATACAAAAAAAAAAAAACCATAATGGATCTATCGCAGTTATCATACCAAATATGCCGCTTACAAGCTTTATCTTGGAGATAACCTATTTTAGTTCCTTTAAGATGGAAATGATATAATATTGTGGCCAAGGAAAAAGAAATTTCAATATTAATCATGAGGAACAAAAGAGATGGCAATGTGGAAATTAGAGGGATCATAGATGATAGAATGAGCCGAACAAAGTCAAGCCAGAGAGAATAGACAGGGAAACATCTGGGCTACTCGACTACATAATTAGTTTGATTTTTGTTTGGAATCGAATTTTGATTTCCATAATTTTTTGGTTTATTTGTTTTCTGCATTGTCTTTTTATTAAACTTGCCATCATCGATCAAAATTATCATCCAAGAGTTCGAATGAAGAATAAAACGGGAGTGTAGAGAAGAGGTGAGAAAAAATTTCACCTAAACTGTAAGGCTCTGTTTGGTTGGATTGAATTGGACCCAAAAATTGAAATTGGAGGCCCTCAATTCCAATTATTATGTTTGACTAAAAAAATAGAGGTTCCGAAATTAGAATTATAATTCAAGATGAGGCTCAATTCTTTATTTTCAATTCTTTTGTGGGAGCAAATAATTGCAATTCGAACTCTAGAAGCTTTAGAAAAAACGCGGGTCACATACGGGTTGTTTTCCAGGTTATAACGAAACGGGTCCTTTTAAGTTTGAGGTTTTGTTTTGTTTTTTTGTTTTTTTTTTTGAAGCGCTGCACATGCGCTATTTTTCCTTTTTCTTTTTCGTTTTTTTCCCCTTTTTCTTTTAGCACTGGGCTTTTCTTTTTCTTTTTTTTTTTGCATTTTGTTAAATTAACATATTTTTTTATTTATGGTGCAAACGAGGTGTATATCATATTAATAATTATTAATGAGATCTATATATTAAAATTAGTATTCTTTTAACAAAAACTATCAAATGTATAACGACACCCGTAATTTATTTTAAAAATAGATGGTATTAATTATGGGTTAACATTTTTTTTATCAAATGTATTTTAAACTATACTTGAAATTTCTTGCACTAAAAATTATGTAAGCTTTCAAGAAGTCGAAATATATATTATTCCATATGTAATTATATACTAAAAATAAAAAATAATTAATTAGCACCATGTATTAATGTTAATCTATACATAAATGAATGGTCTTTACTTTCAACTATATAAAAATTTTACACTAAAATCGAAAAAAAAACTAAAGATTAAAAATTTATAAAATAATAAAAAAGAGAGGAACAAGGATGTTCTACATGTTACTTGTGAGAATTCCAATCACCACATTCATACTTACGTAATAATAAAAAAAGGTTTTCCACAAGTATGTATGTATCTATAAATTATAAAATTGATATATAATACTCAAACAACAAAAGTTCTAATATAAATTTATATGATAAATTTATTTTTGTTATCTTATATATGTAAGTAATAAATTGCTTTGATATATAAAATTAAGTATTTATTTTATTCAATGAAATAAAGTACTAAACTATAGTTAGATAATAAAAAATTAATTCTAATTCTAGATTTTATAAATTTATAAGGATCCAAACATAAGAATTGGTATTAGAACTTTAATTCTAGTCAATTCTTAAGATCTTCCAAACGAAAGAATTAAGATTGAATTGCAATATTAATATCTCATTTTCAATTCAATAGTATTGTAATTCTAATTCAATTACAATTCAATCTAACCAAACGGAACTGTAAAGAATATTGGTAGGAAATGAGATAGATTATGATAATTAATAGAGTTGAAAAACTTAATATAAGGGTAATGTTGGAATTACAAGCAGATTTGCTCTCAATATAAAAAACTTGCTCTCAATTTATCTATTGCCAACAAAATATTCTTTTTCAATAGTAACAGAATATGAATTATTGCAGTAATGTCAAAATGTCAACCATATATGTATGATTGATCATCATTCATCAATGCCCCTTTTTGTTGTTGCCAGTTGCCACCACCAGCTAGTGCACACTAGCAGGCCTTTTTTACAGTATATTTCCTTAGGGGGTTAGATTTTAAAATGAGTTGTGGCTTGAGTGAGTTAATTAAAATTAAAAAGTTGTATTTTTTGAAATTGGATTATTTTTTTAGGACGAAAAATATCATTTTGAATTTCATATAAAATAAGCATTATGCATTCAACTAGAAAGTATACGCTATAATAATAACTTACTATAAAATCAAATGTCGTGCTCGTGCCACACGCGCTGTCTTCTATAGACGATATGCTATATGCCATGCGGCCATGGTACAACCAAACCTTATAAAATGTTAGAGCTAGACGTACATATAAAGTACGAAAAATATATGTAAAGGAACCAAAATATCACGAAGTAGAATTACTGTGTCCTGCAACTTATGTACTCTCTCCGTTACATAATTATTGTCCAGTTTGGGTTTTCATTCGTACTAAAAATGAAATCTCAAAGTGAACAATAATTTTGGGACAGAGGGAGTATCTAATTGAGTATGCAACAATTCTCAAACTATTAGTTAAGCGTTGAGATAGTAAAAGTATGTGCTAACACATGATCTTTGCATATTAGTATGTTGTAGATCATTAGTTTAACCTTTGTCTTTATTCACGTATCGGTCATAAAGAATCCGGAAATTTTATCTAGCTAGATATAGAGGAATAGGATGATCGAACTAGATGAACAGAATGGAATCGATTTTGTTGATCAAAACAGAAATTGAATTGATTTTGTTGATCTGACCAAAATTCTTAGATCAGGAAAGCAACTGTATGCAGGAAACCAAAATAAAATATCTTCGCCATCAATCCATTTGTTTCTCAAACGTGTACATCCTCTTGAAGAAAAGGTCAAGGATGTTTGAAAGGGGGAGAAAATTGCTCCAAACTTGAGTGAGTTTAGGGGAGAGGTACAATTTACAAAATTTGCGGAGCAGTTTAGCAGCTTTCAAGCACTTCACTTCTCACCTAATCAATACCTGCAAATTGAGATAGAATATAATTGAAACTTATGATTACATTGGAAAACATATTCAGTCTTGTTAACCATCACACTGTATCCTTGAACAACTGGCATTTCTCATTCTCACACAAACATTTTCCAAATGACAAAAAGCTGAAGGAATGGTGCTCTGTTCTGAATGGTTGCAACTTATGGAGGCTGAAAGATGATGACAAAATGCACCAAATTAACTTCATACCGGGAAATTTAATCCTTTCAAGTTCATTTACAGGAGGTTATACAGAAATGATTGTACTCAAAACTTTTGCAAAAACACAAGTGAGGAGTACATGATACATGCAAAACCCTCTTAAAATGCAAAGAGACAGTATATATAATCAGCACAGTCAGGCAAACCCTAAGAATGATAAAAGGAACTTCACGATTTAAGCGTCTCAACACAGTTTCGGATACATACCTTCGATCAGGACAATCAGACTGATAGTGACCTGGTCTTCCGCAAGAATAACAATTACCTCGTATTTTTTCTGTTACCACCAGCGTTATCATGTAACCTTGAATCATCTTTATAATTCTTATCCAGAATTTGCTTCCACTGTCCAGCATCTCTTACCTTCTTCCACACATTATCAATGTTCCAACCACTCTCCTTATGCATACCGAGATTGAACTCCAATGATGTCACAGTTTGGTTCCATCATACTGGCAAACTGTCAAGCAGAAAAACTGATTGCATCTCGCTGGGGAGACACAAACCTGAATTTTTCAGCTTCGCCACCAGCCGGTCCATGTTAGTAAGATGACTGATAGTCGGAGTTTCCGCTGCCATTTGATGGTTCACATACCTCCTTAGCCCAACCAACTTTTGAGCAGCGGAAGCTGAATTAAAGAATGCTTCAATAGCATCCATTAGAGACTTAGCAGTAGGGAAACCATAGAAACTGAGAAAGACATCATCCTCCATTGTCCCGAGGATAAGGTGGCGGCAAGTGAAGTCATCTGCACGCCACTTCTTCATACGACTAATATATTCCTCAGAAGTGGATTCTGAAGGATCAGAGGGTTCTGGTTCTTTGAGCACATAGTCGACTTTGTTTTCTTTAAGGACATCAAAAATTTCTCTCTTCCATACAGCGAAAAAATTTGATCCCTTGTAGTCAATTCTAAAACGGTTTTTCAGACCCGGATATAATATCTCTGAGAGGGTTGGTTCAGAACATAGGAATGTCAAAACTGAATACAGAATTTTCCTGTTCTGAAGAACCTATAGATCATGGAAACAAGTGAATTACTCAATGCATATATAAACCCAATTCAAACACACTGTGGCAGTGAACAACACGCTTCCAAATAGCAAAACATGAAAAACTGAACATGTAAATTGAGGCCATACGGATTACGGGAATTCTAGAATCCTAGCAAACATCAACAAAAATAAAACTACCATTTCGAAAAAGTAATCAATAATATAATAAGATTCGGTAAACGGAAAGTCAATCCATGAAAGATATTATCAAACACCTGGATTAGGGCAATCAGACTGGTAATGGCCTTGTTGACGGCAACGGTTACAGAAATCAATCACCATCTTTTTCTTCTTCACCCATGATTATAATGCTTTAGGGCTTGAGTACATCTTGAAGAACCCTCAACTTCCGGCTGAAATCCACGAAGCCCAAATCCCCTTCACGTCCATCCAAGTCCCTCAACAATCTCTCCACGTCCTCTCATTCCTCCGGCAAACTATTCAACAAAAACATCGCCTGTACGTCGTCCGGAATCTTAACCCCTGCACCGAACTCAAGCTCTGTAGCCATAGCTCGGATTCGGAAGATGTGCTGATTAATGTGCGTGCCCGGCGCCATACGATAATTCTTGCAGAGCCTGATATTGATTCCGGTGAAATCTTTTAACCTAGAATTGGATCGATCGAGAAGAGCAGCCATGATGGATGCCGGCGTGGTGTATTTGCCGAATTCGACCAGTAGGTCTTCGTCAAGTGATCGGAGAACCAGCCACAGAGCGTCGCGGTATTTGCCGAATTCCAGCAGTAGGTCTGGTCGTTCCAAGTTGGGTCCGCCGGAGAGGGGTCGATGAAACTGGTGATCGGTGAGGACAAAGGCAAATTTCAGTTTCCAGATGAGGAAATTATCGCCGGTCCATGAGAGTTTTTGAGTAGTTAGGAGCTCCGGGTAAACGACGGTCGAGACTCGAGACTTTGTCCATTGTTTCAAAATTTCCGAACGGAAAACGTCGTAGATCAGTGGTGTACAGTATAGAGGTTTTTTTTGGCGGCAGTTACATTCTACTATGAAGAAAGTCTCAGAAAGTAGATGGACTCGGGAACACCATTGAACTATTGGAGACTTCTTTCTTTATCGAGGGGATATGTGTACTACAGATTAGAAATGATTTTACCCAAAAACAAAAAAAAAAGCAATTAAAGATGAATATACAGTTTCCATAAATGTTTAAAGAATGAGTTTTTTTGTCCAATTTTAGACTCGGCCAAGGTTTTGAGTCTATAATTAATACTCCCTCCGGTATTTAATATAAGACATTTTGATTTGTCAGATTTTACTTAGTACGTATTTTTAATTGAAGAAAAAACCTTAAAAATGTATACTAATAACAATCAAAAGAACACAACAATTGTGAAAATATATTTTTAAGGTTTTTTCGTCAATTAAAAATACGTACTAGGTATAACTTAACACAAATCAAAATGTCTTATATTAAGGACCAGAAGGAGTACATGCTAATCGGAAATATTCACTTTATAACCCAAAATGACTACATATTTTTATGTTGAATAACTTGTATATATTTTTTAAGTATAATAAAAAAGGTAAACGTTGATAAGAAATACAAATTACATTATGGTCCAACCATGGTTATAAACTCCTAGGTGGATCATCTACCACCACAAATTACCAGAATTAGAGGCTGCTAAGTTAACGAGAGAATCCGCTATAAAACTCAGCTCTCTATACTTCAACTCCACCAACCAATCTCTCTATATATGGTGAATAAAATACTTCAAGAATACGTGGGTATATCTTAATTTTCCTCCAACAAAAAACTATTCTATTGGCCTCTACTGTCTTCCAATCGCCAAAATTATGCGCTTGGACGATTAAGCAACTAAGCTTCCTCCAAATTTTGATCCAAAATAAGCAAGCGTGACCAAAGGGATTTTGATTTAGTTGTTTCATGACTATCTCATCACCAATTCCATTTGTCTAAAAAGAAATCAATAATATATAGTAAGATACATTTGTGAACTATGATCGACACCTAGAGTTTTAATAAGAACTATTATTAGATACTGTTAACAAACTCAATTCAATCGTTTCTAACAACTCAAAACTTACTCTCTTGCAAAAAGCTAACAACGTTGAAAGAGGGAGAAATTTATGGCTCCAATGCTAAACTAGTTTGCGTCACTAGGGAAAAAGAAAAGGTTTACTCCTGCATTGGCGCATTTTCAGAACATAAGGGAATATCCGATTTACTCTCTCTCCGAAAATAATTATCTCAAAACTAGATAATAAATTTAGGACGAAGGGATTACAACACTAAGTGATAGACCATCTTCACTTCTTCCCGGATTACCTGCACAGTTCAGATAGACAAATGCATATGACAATTTCATTGACATTGTTACCAATCAGTCTTGTCAAAAACTTAGAATGCTAAGAAACTCGGCGTAAATTCAGATACATACCTTAGATCAGGACATTTGGATTGGTAGTGACCTGACCTTCCACAAGAATAACAATTACCTCGTAGAACCCTCTTATTTTTCCAGCCACCATTTGCATTGTCATGAGGCCTTGAATCATCAGCCTCAGTCTTTTCAAACATTTCCTTCAACCGGCCAGCATCTCTCACCCTCTTCCACACATTATCGATGTTCCAACCACTATTCTCCTTATCCATACTCATGTTAAACTCCAGTGATGACACAGTTTGATTCCATGATCCCGGCAAACTATCTATCAGAAATGCCGATTGCATCTCGCTGGGGATACACATACCTGAATCTTTCAGATTTAAAACCATCCGGTCCATTTCGTGAAGATGATTGAAAATAGGAGTTCCCTCTGCCATGCGATGGTTAGTATACCTCTTTAGCCGAACCAACTTTTGAGCAGCCGAAGAGGTACTAAAGAATGTATCAATAGCATCCATTAGAGATTTGGCAGTGGGATAATCGCAAAAGCTGAGAAAGATATCGTCATCCAATGTCCCAAGGATGAGGTGGCGGCAAGTGAAATCATCAGCATGCCACTTCTTAAATCGACGAGCATCTTCCTCAGAAGCAGAGTCCGCAGGATCAGAAGGTTTCAGGCTCTTTGAGCACATAGTCAATTTTATTGGATTCGAAGACTTTTGAAAGATCCCTCTTCCATACAGAGAAAAACTTTGATCCCATGTAGTCAATTCTACAGCGGGTTTTCAGTTGCGGATAAACAATATCAGTGAGAGTTATTGCATTGGCAAGGAAATCCATACTGTCTGAAGAACTTTCCTGTTTTGATGAACCTACATTGTTCGGAAACAAGTACAATACTTTTCCATGTCAGGAAATTCATATTTGGTGATAACATTAACGAAGCTGTTCTCAACTTCCGTGGCAACAAATAATAACAGTATTATTCTAAATTGGGAAAACTATAATCTTAATACGAAATCAAACATTAGACGCTAAAACAGCCAACATCCAAAAATAAATAAAAAATGATGATAATATAAAAGAAATATCCAATAATGACTAAAAACAATTCGGCAAACTCAACGTCAATCAATCAATCAGAGTGATACAATTAAGTGAGAGAAGAGACCTTGATCAGGGCAATCAGACTGGTAATGACCTGGTTTCCCACAATTCTTGCAGACCCTCTTCCTCAATTTCTCCCCATGGACGAAATTAGTCAGCTCCTTAACATCTTGAAGGACCCGTAACTTCCGGCTGAAACTGACGAAACTCAAATCTTCTTCACGTCCATCCAAATCCCTCAACAATCCGGCCACGTCCTCTGCCCAATCCTCCGGCAAACTTTTCAACAAAAACATAGCCTGCACCTCGTCAGGAATCTTAACCCCTCGACCGTGCTCAAGCTCTTTAGCCATAGCCCGCATCGGGAATATATGCTGATTAATGTGTGTGCCGGATTCCATACGGTGATACATGTAGGGCCGGAGACTAATTCCGGGAAACCTTTTCGACAACGAATCGAATCGGGTTAAGAGGGTACCCATGATAGAAGCCGGGGTGTGTTTTTCGAATTCGCTCTGAAGGAAGTTGTCCAGGGATCGGAGTATAAGCCACAGGGCTTCAGGGTTTTGGTCGTTCCAAGTGGGGTCCTCCGGGGAGGGATTGATAAGGTGGGGAAACCCGTGGTCGGCGAGGACGAAGGCAATTTTGAGTTTCCAGGTGAGGAAATTGTCGCCGACGAATGAAAGCCTCTGAGTGGTTTGGAGCTCCGGGTAAACGAGGTCGGAGATCTTGCCCATGATTTCAGATTGGGCAACGTCGGAGAACCGGAGGATTTTTTTTTCAGAGTAATAAGAGTATTTGGGAATTTAGGGCGTTTTTGGCGGCAGTTCAAGTTCAATTGGTTACTGGAGAGATACGCGGGGCCACCAATCAAGAGAGGCAACAGTTTGTGCGGGTGCTAACAATTCTAGTCCTCCATCTTTCACAAAGAAGTACTTTTGGTTCCTGTTATTTTTTCCCTTATAAAAGTTCTCTCACGTTACATTTTCTAATATTTCAACGAATTCTAGCAAGTTCACTTGATGCCTTGATGGTAACCCAATTTATGAATCCAATGAATGGTGAATTGCACTCCCATTGTTGTATCTGATTCGATTTGTGACAGGGCCATTTCTATTCTCTGATGAATAACAAGCGTTTTAAAAGAAATTTACATGAGAAGGACTCGGAAAGAACTTATATATAAATTGTTGAAATATAGTATCTCATCAAAGACATTTTAAATATTGGTCTTCAAAGTCAACCATTGTAAGATGTTAAAATTATATAGATCTCCTTGCAATGAGCGTAATTGTAATTTTCACTTGTTAACCAACTAGAACCACATCTCAAATTAGGCCTGTTCATTGGGTCGGGTTGTACCCGACCCAACCGACCCGAACTTATTTGATTAGGTTTGGTTAAATGAAGTTCGGTGCTTTTGGTTATATTTTGACTAAACCAAAATGAGTCCAACGTTGTAAACGGGTGTGTTCGAATGTTCATTTTCACTCCCAACATTGTTAACGTCACCCGTTTTCACTCCCATTTTCACTCTCCAAATCCAAATCCAAATCCAATCACCGGTGACCTTCCTCAAATCCAATCGTCGGCGACCTTCCGACACCCGTAATCTTCCTCCCTCAACACAGATCGGTCACGCATCATTTCTTTTTTCAGATCTAGCCGATTCACCTCTTCGATTCACTCTCCAAATCCAAATCCAAATCCAATCACCGGCGACCTTCCTCAAATCCAATCGTCGGCGACCTTCCGACACCCATAATCTTCCTCCCTCAACACAGATCGGTCACGCATCATTCTTTTTTCAGATCTAGCCGATTCACCTCTTCGATTCTTTGAAAATTCAGGTATGCTCTCCAATCTTCATCCTTTCTTTCCTCCATTTTCATCCGACCTAAAAAGAAAAGAAAAGACGGGGTATAGGGTTTGTGGATTTTTTGTGCTCAAATTCATTCAGTCAATGCTTAAATCGTTTCTTTATTCGGTTATATATTTTTTCTTTGATTCATTTTGTGTTGCATGATAGGTTTTTTTGAGTCTGTGGTGGAGGATTTGACCCATGAGTCGTTGGGGCTGATTCTTTTTTTTTTCCTCTTCTCATCGGACTGTGAATCTTCAATTTAGTCAGGTTTGTTTCCTTTTCTTTGTGTTTCTACTGTTTTACTGTCTGGGTTTCTGCTGGATTGAACTGGGCTTATCGTGTTTTTATCTCAGCTGAGCTTAATTTCTTTTTCTCTCTTTTTTTTTTTTGGTTTGGGTTTCCTTATCTGAGTCTTATTATTTTGCCTTGAATCATGGGTTATGCTTAATTAAGGAACATGTCAATGGTAAACCCTTTTAAATAAATCATGGGTTATGCTTATGTAAATGGCAGAGAAGGTCTAAAACTCTTAAACAAGTTGGTTGAGACTGGGTATACGATCTGCAAAAAAGTTAGGTAAATGAACCAACAGAAGTATTCCTTGTTATTCCCATTTGTTTATTAATAAATATATGAATTTGAAAAATCCATGTGATGAGTCATCCTATGGTTATTGAGAAAAGTTACAATTGTGTTGTGATATGGAGACTAATTTGTTTATTAATAAGAGTCTTTATTTGTTTATATGTTGGTAGATGCTTTATATTTTCTGATATGAGTGAAATATATTTCTGATCTAGCGAGAAGTGAGTTAAGTCTGTTTATTTATAGGTTGGGCCATGGTAACAGGATGTTTTTTTGCAGGTTTAGTATATCCGTTGTCGTTTGGTGGTATTTAATTTTGTCTAATTATGATTCGTCTTTGCAGGCTGCGGACTCCCGTTTTAAGGGGCATGAGCGTATTCGGTATACCAAGGATCTCCTCCTACAGTTGAGGGAGGTACTGATTGCATATTCTTCTTTCAGCACTTGTCTTTATTTCTGTGTCCATCTTTGTTAGTGCATTGCTTTCATTGGTAATGCAGATAATATTTTGACTGTATTTCATCTTTAAATAAAAAAAAAACCATTTCAAGACCTTAATTGATTTTATTCTTCAGTAGCACTTGGTTCAAATTACTGAAATGAACTTTTAGTCCCCCCCTCCCCCTGGTGGTGGAGGTCCATGTTGGAGAATTTCTGTTTGTCTGGTGTCTTAATATAGAAATTGCATTGATGCTATTCTATTCAATTCAACACCGTGTCATGGTGTGGAAAGACTTTAACTTTTTTTGCTAGTTTTGGAAGCTGCTTGTTCTCTTTTGGTTTGTGCTAGATGAGTTGGTGTGCCTTGGTATTGTCCTTTACAATGGTTGAATGATTACATTTTGGTTTCCATGTGTTCCAGTGCATCTTTAATTGCTGTTATTGAAATCAACTTAAACTGCCTGATTAGAGGATGTTCGATTACCTGATATTGTTGCCTACTTAATTCGTTTGTTATTGGATATAGGTGGTCAGTATTCCGAAGACATTCTAAAAGTCAAAAATGAAGTTGAAACTGAATTTTTGGCGAAGATCCAACACAGGCCCGGGTGGAACCAAATGTAAGTTTGTTTGGATCATACTCTTTTGCCCACGTAATCTTTACATGCAAAGGAGTAATTATCGATTCAACTTGCTTGGAATGTGTCGATATCACTAAATTGGAATTTGGAATTTCGTTGTCTTTTTCTTTCTCATTACTTCACCTTTCTCTCTATAGATAACAAATTCGCAGAACCGGTACTCGAGCCGGACAATTGTGGTCGGCGTAGCCGGCCTTCACTAGAGAAAGCCCCAGAAGAAAGATCCTGGGAAAAGCACAAGGAACAACCTAGGCACCAAGATCCAAATCAGTATAATCCACGGCAGGAGCCACCAAAAGCCCCATTTGCAAGATCTCCGGCACCTGTGAACCTAGTGGTAAGTTTCAGGTTATGGTTTCAGTTTAGAAAATTATTCTTATCGTTACTGTTAACATTTTCTAAGTACCCGTTTTGTGCTTTTAATTTTTTTTTTTTGTGGTAACAAGAATAGAATGCCATTATTGCTCCTATACCTTTGTCTTATTTATTTCAGAAACAATTTAAGAAATTTTTATTTTTTAAGACTCTGCTGTCGTTTCTGATGGAAGTTTGAATTGAGTTGAACTTGTGAACAAGTTGTAGCTTTCAAAAAATCTTTTTTTTTTTACTGTGCTATGTTGATGATTGCACTGCTTTTTTTGATTGAAATCTTTGGTATTTTAGTTTTTGTTGTTTGCGTACTCTTCTTCCATGTAATAAATTTACTGGATCTTGTGACTTAGTACCTTACATTTGGGCTGGATGATCAGGTAGACTAATAACGTTTTCCATTTCCAAGGCATGGCCTATTTAAGTGTTTTTTATCCTTTAGTTCCAAACTACTTTTCCAAGTAAAACACTGACAAAGATTGTATCAATATGTTTTTCAGGATTACATATGAATTCATTCTGCTCCTACTTTTCCCTCCCCCTCTACCCCTTTTCCCTTGGCTTGTTCTTCATCTATTGATAATTCAAGCGACATGGAGCCTTTTGCTATTTTGCAAGAAAAGGTTAGGAGGGAGATGAAAAAGAGAAAAACAGAGAAAGTATTGAAAGACTATAAATCTGAGTTGGATAAATATTTAAAGGAAAAGATTGAAGCCAATGTGGCTGGATTTGATGTGTTGAATTGGTGGAAAGTTAATGGTTTTAGATTCCCAATCTTGTCTCTGGTTGCTCGTGATGTATTGGCGATTCCAATCTCAACGGTGGCCTCAGAATCTGTGTTTGGCACAAGTGGTCGGGTTATCGATCCTTTTAGGAGTTCCTTAACTCCTGAATTGATTGAAGCCTTGATTTGCACGCAAGATTGGCTTTGTGGGGATCAATCACCCGTAAATGTTGAAGGAACCCTTGAAGTACTTGAAGAAAGTGAAGAAGGTTGTATTTTTGTGTTTTAACTGCTTTGTGTTGAATAATTTAACTTCTATTATCATTGTATGGAATGTTGCTGATTTTACTTGTCTTTATTTTGTTTCTATAATGCAGAATTCACTAATATAGAAGCAGAAGATATGGAGGAAGAAGATATAGGGATTTCAGGTGCAGAGATTTCAGAATGATTGTTTGATGACTAAGGTAGTTTTCTTTCTGCAGTAAAGTGAATTTCCAAAGATACAGCTATACTGTTTATCATCAGCAAGTTTTCTTTCTGTCTGAGTATTGCTGTAACTATATTGTTTTTCTTTCTTCTTGTTGTTGCTGTTACTTGAAATTAACTGTTTGGGTATTGTTGCCCTTTTTGTATTGAGGGTTTTAGCACCTGACACTAAGAAACTTGCCCTTATTCACATTTACATTAGCTGATGAGAAGGTTCGGGCTTAATCATGTTTTGTGTTTCAAGTGAATCTTCTTCCCGCGATCTGTAACTGCCTTGAAAATAACAAAAAAGGACTGTTTATTGCTGAACCAGTGATTTAAGAACTGTTTTGTGAATTTTAAATAGCATATCAGTCGTTAATTTGAAGTTTTCTGCCAGGTTTGGATTACAGGCCTTCTGCATTTTGTAACACACAGAAGAGAGAGGGAGAAGGTTTTTATGCGTACTTCAGCTGCTCGAATATCTTACTAGATTCAGTAAGTTCTTGAACCTCACAATTTTGTAGCAGTGCAAGTCCAGTGGATTCTCTTGCTTCTCATGTTTAATACAGTTGTTGGAGGTTTCTTGATAGGAAACGTAAGTACAAAACTGATCACAAGACTTTACTCTTATTTACATTGTTCAACTGATTCCACATGTTGCATTTTGTAACACACAGAAGAGAGAGGGAGAGGGTTTTGGTGTGGCTGAGGTTGATCCCCCAGATGTTATGATGTCCAAATCTCTCTTAGCTTTTGCATTTAAGATTCCTTAGCTGACAGAGAAACTATAAGTTCAAGCATGGATTAAACACTAAAGCTCGAGCTTTGGACATCATACATCTCTTTTATGTTTTAGGGATTACCAGCTTTTATGTTTTAGGGTCACATCTCTTAAATGCATGTAGTCAAGAAGCATGTATCTGTAAATGTCATGTTGAAGTTGGTCAGCTTTATGCATTTTGATCTAATTGACAATTTTGAACTCTATTGTGGTTCCAACTTTTGTATGAACAATCTTGCTTGGAATATCCTGAAACTTTATGTGTTAGTTTGTAAGAGAAATCTGACCCTGAAACTTTGATTTTTGTGGGCATAAACTGAGAATCCTTTAAGAGAGAGATATGGTCATTATTAATATGAAGTCCTTTTTCTACCATTCCTCTATTTTTCTTGACAGTAATCTCCCTTTTCCTATTATTTGTAGTTTCCAGATGCATTCTTGGTGAAGAACAACTGAATGTTACAGCAGAAGTAGTAGAAGATATATCACAAAACATGGATTAAACACTGAAGCTCGAGCTTTTGTGCACACAAATGTGTTCCAGGGTGTTTTGAATTGATTACTACATGATGTGTTTATTTTGGAGATTGTAATATTTGTTATAATTGGATTATGTGCCTTTTAGTGTACTTGGATGCTCAAAACAATATAATAGATAGATGAGTATAAGGAAATTTAAAATTATAGGCCAAAAGAAAAAAAAAATGCTGCAATAAATCTGTTTAAAAAAAAATAATGTTTGCTAAATCTAAGAGTCAGATTACATCGGGTGAACCCGATTACCCAACCGGAAACCCGAATAACCGAACAAGTTATTCGGGTTGTTAGTCAGATGAAATTGTGCTTAATTTCGGGTTAACCCGTATTTCACCCGAGGACCCGAATAACCGATTTCGTTGACCCGAAACCTGTTAATTTGACCCGAATGAACAGGCCTACCTCAAATGCATATAATTCAAAATTATCAATTTAAGACAAATAACCAAACGCAGAATCTTTCATTTCCTGCATCAAAGTGTAAATAATTGAATTCCATTACACATTCCTGTTTATATAAGGTTATGATTTAAAGAATTAATTATGGGTATGGATCGACTGCCTTATTCTGTGTGCGAAACTCGACCATGTGAAATCATATCTTGTCCCGATTGTGTGAAATCTCCCGCGAGTACTTTGAGCTTGAACCTAGTCAGAATTATGCAACAAATGGACTGAAAACATTTTTGCTACACAAAAAATAAAGAATAAAAAAATTAAAAAAGACAGGAATATATTCTGGTGCGTTTAAAAGCTTTAACTGTGTTACTGGTTCTAAAAATGTAACAGCAGTGTGGCCTCTATTTCCAAGAGTAAAACTCAGTTTAAGTTGTGATCAAAGAAAACGAAGCGTTTCTGGCGCACGCCACCGGCCCCTATTCCTGGTTTTTTTTTTGTTTTAAAAACTTTTTTTCCCCCTTTTCTTTGGTAGGAATAACGTTGTATTGCCAATGAAAAAGGTTGAAAAAGTGACAAGTATACTGATCCGGGAATAAAATTAAAGACTTCGAAGTTAGAAGAATCTTGCTACTTATCTATGGCGGTGTCCACTAAAAAATTTGGTTGATAATCTGATCTTTCATTTGGCGCCATATCATGACTAGGTTCATACATTTATAATTGAGAATAATGAATGAAACCTACACTTCCAAATGCATTCAATCTGACAAGGAGGTCTCCACATACTAATAAACTTTCATGGAAATAAATCTCTATAAATTGTGGGATCTAATATGTGCCATTGCCTTCAAACAAACAAATATGGATATCATATCAGATGTTCCCTAGAGTTCCCTCGAACACTTCACTGGGCACCTTACGATGCCTCTATCTGCCTACTGAAGTGTTTGGGGGAACTTTCGGGTTCATTTGATGCTAAGGAAAACTCTGGAAAAACACGTACCTAAGATTTGCTTAATTTTAATTCATTTGCAGCCCCCAATGGCGATAAACTACATCTTTTTAAATTATACGTTCATCGTTCAAAACATATGATTAAAGCTGTTGAGACCATGCCAAGGTTGCACCGGTGCATAATTACTCTTTTTATCAAATGCAAGAATTTTCCGGGAAAAGAAAACAAGGTATGTAAATCACATATGATGAACATGATGGCTTATAAAAACAAATTACACATTGCTATAGCAATTCACTCATGCATGCATGCATGCCGAGTTGTTGACAACATAACTCTTCGATCACTTGTAGTAATCTTCTTTCAACTGTTTTGCATCCCCTTTGAGGCTGTCATCATCATCGTTCAATGCGATCATGCGAGCTTCTTATGTACTCCCTCCGCTCCAAAAAATGATCCATGTTTTCTGAAATAAAAACTTGACTGACTTTGAGAGAAGAGGGAGTATAACACACGTTAAAGATTAATTCAGGTAAGAAATGCTTTCTGCTTTTTGTCATCACCACAAGAATATGAAGGCTAATTTTACAGAGGAAACACATACACACAAAAGAAAATCTTCATCGATCCATTTGTTCTCAAAAAGCTGAGCTGCATATTTTCTTGCACTTGCAGAAAGGTCACAATGTTTAAAAGACTTGTTAAAGAGGACGAAGTTTAGCTACATGCTGAAGCGAGTTTGTAATGCAATGGAAAATAGAATATTTACTCATGTATTACATATCTGCACAAGCAAGACCACAGGAACGACTTAGAGGATTTGCAGAGCACATTTCAGATTGAAGAAATGTAACCGACATTAGCTCACTTTGTGAACATGTCTTTTTTTACATCTCTGTATTTTATGTTGGCGTTTTTGTTAATTTATTTCAAAGGATTAGTTTTAATTAATTACTCCATCTATTATTCCAGCCTGGTTGGAGAAGGCTGCGTAGTGGAGTTAATTTAAGAGTTTCAAGTCTTCACCTCTAAAGTGTATATTACATTAAATTTAACTACATTTATTTTTTGGAAACCGAAAGCTTAATGAGGCTAAATTTTATTTTCGGCTTTAGCTTATCTTAGGAGTTAAAGGTGTGAGTTTCAGATATTAATTTTATACCAAAAGAGTAACCTCATCTTTACTACAACTCACAAATTTTCCTATAAATACTACTAGTATTTTGAATTTTAAAACCATCCCTTAACAAGTTTCTCTCAAGTCTTTTTCTTCTCCTTTTAATCCCGCATAAATATTGGATCTATATATTTGTTAGTTCCCGTGCCCTCTAAATTTAAAAAGGGGAAGCCTTATTTTATTTTGGGGCAAAATTTCGTTACACCGAAATAGTTTCTTTAGGACAGTGCAGTTTGCACGACTCAAATATTTTATTTGTTCATTAATTTAGCATTTTTAGAGCATTACCTCAACAAACTAAAAAAAGTATGGCTTCCAACAATGTTATCCTAACCGACGATGTTACTACTGGTAGTAACGCTGCTCAAGCATCCCAAACTCCAACAGTGACGGTGCCAGTCTCAACCACTATTCCAATGGCACTACCTTTTGCCAAGTATTTTCCTGATGTATCAAAAATTGAGGTCTTTGCCAATAAAAATTTCAAAAGATGGCAAGATCGCATTCACTCTCTACTTGACATTCATGGAGTTACCCACGCTCTTGTTGATCCACAGCCCGATATAACTTCTGATGCCAAAACACTAGAACTGTGGTAACATGCAAATAAGATTTGTCGTCACACTATTTTGCAAACCATTTCTGATGAGCTATTTAACGTGTATCACAACTACAAGGATGCAAAGATAATTTGGGAAGCACTGATAAAAAAGTACACGGCGGAAGATATCACAAAACAAAAGTTCGTGGTGAGCAAGTTCTACAAGTGGCACATGTCTGAAGAAAAGGAGATAAAGGTGCAAACCAATGAATACCAAAAATAACAAAACAACCTTGTAATTAGTCTGTTGATAGAGAAACTAAATTGTTGAGTTTGATTCATACTGACATAGATGATTTAAAACAAACCATGACTAGAGGTGGTAAAAGATATTATGTGGCTTTTATTGATGATTTTTCAAGGTATGATAAACTTTATTTGCTGAGAAATAAAGATGATGCTTTCAATACTTTTCTGTCTTACAAATCTGAAGTGGAAAATCAGCTAAATAAGAAAATCAAAAGAATCAGGTCTAATAGGGGTGGCGAGTTTTTATCTCTAAATGTTTTCTGTGAAAATGAAGGTATAATTCATGAAACTCACCTCCTTATTCTCCTAAGTCAAATGGAGTAGCTGAAAGAAAAAAATAGAACTTTAAAAGAAATGATGAATTCTATGTTAGTTAGTTCTCATGCACCTGATAATTTGTGGGGTGAAGCTATTTTATCTGCATGTCATTTACAAAATAGAATTCCTCATAAAAGAACCGGCTGAACACCTTATGACTTGTGGAAAGGTTATAAACCTAACTTGAGGTATTTGAAAGTGTGGGGGTGCCTTGATAAAGTAATGTTGCCTGAACCTAAAAAGAGAAAAATTGGTTCAAAAACTTCTGATTATATGTTTATTGGCTATGCTGAACATAGTGATGCATATAGATTTCTTGTTTTGAAAAGTGATGTGTTATATATTAATACAATAATTGAGACAAAGAATGCGGATTTCTTTGAACATATTTTTCCACTATCTGATAAAGTTTCTCATGCACCTGTTCAAAGAAATAGAGATGACGATTCTACTGAGGAATTGAGATGGAGCACAAGGCCGAGAAAAGAATTTTCTTTGGAAGTGATTTTCAAACTTTTCTTGTTGACGGCGATCCGGTGACATTTTCTGATGTTATTTCTTCTTCTGACTCATAATTTTGGAAAGAAGCAATTAAAAATAAAATTGATTCTATCATGAAAAATAAAACTTGGATTTTGGTAGATTTACCTCCTGGTGCAAAAACTATAGGTTGTAAATGGATTTTTAAAAGAAAACTTAAACCCGATGGATCCATTGATAAGTATAAGGCTCGTTTAGTTGCAAAAGGTTTTTCTCAAAAACTAAACATTGACTATTTTGATACTTTTGCACCTGTAACTAGAATTTCTTCTATTCGAGTTTATTTGCTCTAGCTTCTATCCATAAACTTTTTATTCATCAAATGGATGTTAGAACTGTGTTTTTAAATGGTGATTTAGAAGAAGAAATTTTGTATATTTCAACCTGAGGGATATGTTGTCGAGGACAAGAAAATAAAGTTTGTAAATTAGTTAAATCTTTATATGGTCTTAAACAAGCTCCAAAACAGTGGCATGAGAAATTTGATCAGATCTTACCGAGAGACGGATTTTTATCTGTGGAAGTGGATAAATGTGTTTATACAAAAGTGGCTAATAGTGAATGTGTGATCATTTGTTTATATGTTGATGACATGCTTATATTTGGTACTAGTTTAGAAATTGTGAATAGTACTAGATGTTTCTTGTCTTCTAACTTTGATATGAAAGATCTGGGTGAAGCAAATATGATCTTGGGTGTTAAAGTCATTAGGAGAGATGATGGTATTATTTTGTTACAGGAACATTATGTTGAGAGACTTCTTAAGAAGTTTAATTATTTTGAGGTGACACCTGTGAGTACTCCCTATGACTCTAGCATTCACTTGAAAAAGAATTGTGGTGACCCAGTTGCTCAGTCTAGGTATGCTCAGATTATTGGGAGTCTGATGCACTTGATGAACTTCTCGAGACTTGATATAGCTTATGATGTATGTAGGCTGAGTCGATATACTCATAATCCCAACTGCGAACATTGGTCTGCAATAGAGATATTGATGAAATATTTGAGAGGAACCATTAATTATGGTATCCTATATAATGGATTTCCCGCTGTCCTTAAGGGTTACAGTGATGCTAGTTGGATCTTTGATTCAAATGAGACGAAATCTACTAGTGGTTATGTATTCACCCATGGTGGTGGTACAATAACGTGGAGATTATCCAAGCAAACTTTAATTGCTAAGTCCACTATGGAATCAGATTTTATAGCCATGGAGATGGCTGGTTCTGAGGTTGAGTGGTTAAGAAATTTCTTAACCGATATCCTTTTGAGAAAGGATGTATTGCCTCCTGTGCTTGTGCACTGTGATTGTCAATCAACAATTTACAATTCCAAGAATAAATCATATAATTCGAAAACACGTCATTTAAAATTGAGACGCAATATTATGAGACAATTACTCAAAGATGGAATTATTTCCATAGACTATATGAAGTCAGAAGTGAATTTGACCGATCCACTGACTAAACCTGTTGGAAGAAAACTAGTTCTTCAAACCTCATATGAGATGGGGCCTAGACCAACTTGAAGTCAATAAAGATGGTAACCCAACCTATGTGATTGGAGACCCCGTGAAGTAGGTTCAATGGGTAATAACAAGTCAATATTGGCTCTGCTGCATTTTTATGTGATGAGTGCTTTAACTGTTACTAAATTGGAGGGATGCGTTTTGAACTCTTAATGAATTCATATTCCTTATAGATGGTATATTTAAAACAGTGTACACTTGATGAATCACCTATATGAGAATGAATTGGGGCCGCTTCTATAGGGTTTTATTGGTTGCTCCTACAGGGTTTTAGGAGTGGGGCCGCTCCTAAACCCGTTGACAACAAGTTGTGGGTTGCAATATAATTGGTAAAACCCCTGTCATACAACAAAGAATTTTTCTGGTTCAAGAATTTATTTCACCAGTGATATCTGTATGCCATGTTCTATGGATCTAGGTTTGGTTCAAGTCCGAAAGACACCAAACTGATGCGTTGTTACATTATAGATCCAATATTTATTTTACTAAAAAATCTTTTGAAATATGTGGGGGATTGTTGCCGTTTTTGTTAATTTATTTCAAAAGATTAGTTTTAATTAATTACTCCATCTATTATTCCAGCCTGGTTGGAGAAGGCTGCGTAGTGGAGTTAATTTAAGAGTTTCAAGTCTTCACCTCTAAAGTGTTTATTACATTAAATTTACTACATTTATTTTTTAGAAAACCGAAAGCTTAATGAGGCTAAATTTTATCTTCGGCTTTAGCTTATCTTAGGAGTTAAAAGTGTGAGTTTCAGATATTAATTTTATACCAAAAGAGTAACCTCATCTTTACTAGCTCACAATTTTTCCTATAAATACTACTAGTATTTTTCATTTTAAAACCATCCCTAGAACAAGTTTCTCTCAAGTCTTTTTCTTCTTCTTTCAATCCCACGTAAATATTGGATCTATATATTTGTTAGTTCCTGTGCCATCTAAATTTAAAAAGGAGAAGGTTTGTTTTATTTTGGGGGAACATTTCGTTACACCAAAATAGTTTCTTTAAGACAGTGCAATTTGCACGACTCAAGTATTTTATTTATTCATTGATTTAGTATTTTTGGAGCATTACCCCAACATTTTAAGCCAACGCAATATATTACTCCTCCCGTCCCACAAAAATAGTCCATATTAAATTTTGAGTTTTGTACTGTTTTTAATTAAATATAAAAAATTCAATGTGGACTATTTTTGTAGGACGGAGGTAGTATATTGCTAATTTCTGTGTATTTGAAAAAATATAGGCATGCTGATTTGGGGTTTGCTCAGTTCCACACAAGATTTCCCGAATGACAAGAGCTAAAGAAATTCAGTTCTAAAATTTCCAGCACTTACAGAGGCTGAAGGATGATGACAAATTGCATTATGATCAATTGCTTTCATGCGAAGAAAATTTCTAACACTTAGGCAACAATGGTACTCAATCTATTGGGGCAATTAATCCAACTGAGGACTCAATGCATGTAACCCCAGACAATATACTATCAAAGCAACAGTCAAGCAAACCTAGTTAATTATACCTAGAATTTCGAGGAACTTTAGTATGCAAACCAACTGAATGCAAATTCTGTTCTGATACATACCTTCGATTAAAACGAGCCATCAGATACATTTTAAAATTCCAGCCAACATTCAAATAATCTGACGATATAACGTTCCGAAATAAGAAATGACTCAAATTAGGTACTGACTGATAACCAAAAAAAAAAAAAAAATCCATAAACTCAAAGTCAACCCACAAAAGATATCATAAATTCATAATTAAGCACAAGAAGATACATTAATCGGGGCAATTAGAATTGTGATGAGCTTGTTTCCCACGGCAGTTGCATAAATGGATACACCCATTTTCAGCTTCAAGTCCACTTCATAGTTGAAATTAGACAAAGATTATCGTATTACTGTATTTCAAGGGATAAGAGTGAAAAATAAAAGCTTGTTGGTGAAAGGTACGAAATTCCTGATTTTCATCATCACCATTAGCAAACTCAGTTTCACCATTAAATTGATGCCCAACCAATTCGAGTTTTTCTTAATTTCAAATTCAAGATAGTAAAGTTTTTAATCAAATAGCTCACGTCAATTCCGCTCAATTTCAAGTTAAGTTTCTGCGCACGAGTCAATTACAATCAATGACACAAGGTCGTGCATTTTGCCACAATTAAGCCTGTTGATCCATAGTTAAGGATGTTGACCAAAAATGAAAAGCCGTCACAAACGGATTTTGTTATCGATAAGGCGCCATTTCAACAAATCCCCATCCATCACCAACAACAGAATCTCATTCTTTGAATGAGAGCAAAAGTGTACATAGAATTAAAAAAAAAAAAAAAGAAATGTAGAAACAAAATAATTTGACAGCAACAATTTGAAGGAAAAACCACAAATTAATAAACCAAACTCAAAACATGTACTGCCAAACTGAATTGATTAATCAAACAAAGAAATCAATCACCATCTCCGGCCTTGCGCGCCGCACTACACCAACAAAAGCAAAACCCATACAAGCTTTTGAAACCCAACTAAAGCATATATATATATATATATATATATATATATATATATATATATATATAGCTAGGCTATATATTCCTTAAACTCTAAATAAATACGAAATTACAAAAACACCCTAAATATAATAATAAACTTAGTTTTATTATAACATTGCCTCCCTTAAACTAAGTTTCCTCCATTCACCATGCCGAGCATATCTTTCAACTTCACAAATGTCTCTAACTTCAATGCCTTCGTAAAAAATATCCGCAACTTACTCTTCAGTCTTGCAATAGTCAACAACAATTTCCTTTGTGCGCAGCAAATCACGAATGAAGTGAAATTTGATGTCAATATGCTTAGTACGACCATGATAACCGGATTTTTAGTCAAATTAATAGATGACTTATTATCACATAATATTGTGGTCGGACCTTCTTGTTTGCGCTGCAAAAAACCAAGCATTCTCCCCAATCAAATTGCTTGAGTGGCACTATTAGTTGCTGCAACATATTCTGCTTCTGCCATTGACAATGCTATCACTGGTTGTTTTTTCGAACTCCATGAAAAAACAGCAGAACCAATAAAGAACGCATAACCAGAAGTACTTTTTCTTCTCAACTGTATCACTAGCATAATCACTGTCAGTGTATCCAACCAACTCAACTGATTCATTATTTGAGTACAAGATACCATCTCCCTGTGTGCCTTTAATATATCTCAGAATTCTCTTTGCTGCTTGTAAATGATACTGACGAGGATTTTCCATAAACCTACTGATCAAGCCAACACTATAGTTAATATCCAGTCTTGTGGAGGTCAAATATCTCAAACTTCCAACCAAACTCTTAAAGTAGGTTGGATCTACAAAATTTCCCAACTCATCTTTTGTCAACTTCAACCTCTCTTCTGCAAGAGTCAGAATGGCATTAGCTGCATCCATCTTAAACTTCTTCAAAACATCACCAGCATACTTCCTCTGAGAAATGAAGATGCCGCAATCAAGCTGTAAAACTTCAATTCTAAGAAAATAAGACATAAGACCCAAATTTGTCATCTCAAATTGTCTAACCATAGCCTCCCTAATTTATGTCATCATCTTCTCATCATTTCCTGTGAAAATCATATCATCAACATACAAACACACAATAATTATGTCACCAGTTTTGAAGGACTTGACATAAAGAGTGTGTTCATACGGACACCTATTAAAACCACTATTAACAAAAAAAGGTGTCAATACGTGTATACCATGCCCTTGGAGCTTGTTTCAAATCATACAATACTCTTTTTAGTTTCTAAACCAATTCCTCATGCCCTTTCTTGAAATACCCAACAAGTTGCTCTACAAAAACTTCTTCTTCAAGTACACCATTCAGGAAAGCAGATTTAACATCCATTTGATAAATTTTTCATTTGTTCTCAGCAGCTAGAGAAATTATCAAATGAACTGTATCAAGTTCTTCAACCGGTGCAAATACTTCAAAGTAATCAATTCCAGGGTTCTGCTTATATCCTTCACCACCAATCTCGCTTTGTACCTATCAATCTCCCCAGTGGACTTATATTTTGTCTTGTACACCCACTTCACTCCAATGAGTTTCTTCCCGCTAGGAATATCAACAAGTTCCCAAGTATTATTCTTCTCTATTGCACGTATTTCTTTATCCATTGCTCTTACCCAATTTTCATTTCTTACAACTTCAGTAAAGTCAACCGGATCACAATATGCAAATAAGGCAAAATTGACCATATCTTCATCGGTCAAATCATCATCTTCACTTCCCACAACACAATCTTGCAATCGGGCTGGTAATCTTGTCTGTCTTCATGGGCGTTCTTGAGACACTGGAGGACTCATACCAGACTGTTGATTAGTTTCTTGATGTTAATCATGCACGTCTTCTTTATCAACATATGAGGGCGGCGGTGGTTGTCAACTCTCTGACTCATTTTCTGACCATTCCCAAGCTGCATGCTCATCAAAAGTGACGTCTCTACTAATAACAAACTTTTCAGTCTCTGGATTATACAATTTATATGCTTTAGTCTTAAAGCTATATCCCAGAAAAATACATTTTTCAGCCTTATCATCCAATTTCTTTCTAATAGCATCAGGCACATGAACATAAGTTACACAACCAAAGACTCCGAGATGAAAGACATTGGGTTTCCTTCCATACCAAATCTCATATGGAGTCTTTCTTCTAATATCTCTTGATGGGCACCTATTCAAAACATAAACTGCACATGCAATTGCTTCAGCCCAAAATTCTTTAGGCATATTTTTTGCTTTCATGATTTCACCATATCCATTATAGTTCTATTCTTCCTTTCTGCAACACCATTCTGTTGAGGAGTATACCTTCCTATCATCTGATGCTTAATCCCATGCTTCACTAAGAAATAATCACAAACTGTATATTCAGTGCCTCTATCTGTCCTCAACGTCTTAATGAAATAGCCACTATGCTTCTCAACATAACTCTTAAAACTTTTAAAATATCACAAGAATCAGATTTCTACTTCAAAAAATAGATTCATGTCTTCTTGCTAAAATCATCAATGAAAGTAATAAAATATGCATTACCTCTACGAGAAGGAACCTCAACTGAACACAAATCTGAATGTATGAGTTCCAATGGCTGTCGTGCTCTCCAAACATTTCCCTTTAGAAAAGGATCCCTATGCTTCTTTCCAAAAATGCAAGATTCACATTGTCTAGCAGAAAAATTCAATGGTGGTAATCCAGAAACCACATTATTCCTAGCAATGAATTGTAAACTGCCAAAATGAAAATGCCCAAACCTCATGTGCCATAACGAAGTATCATCAAATGATGTGGCACTCAAACAAGGTGCATTAGCATAATTCAAAGTGATTGGAAACAATCTACAAATCATTTTTACCTCTGCAATAATTCGCCCATATGAATCACGAATAGCACAAACTCCATGTTTAAAATTCAAATCATACCTTTTCTCTTGCAACTGACCAAGACTCAACAAATTATGAGGCATGTTAGAAACGTAAAAGACATCACCAATATAACTCAGCTCTCCATTCTTCAAAACAATAGGAATATGACCTTTGCCCAGAACAGGTAAAATTTGATTATTACCAAATCTCACTGTGGCTTTAAAAGATTCATCCAACTCTGAAAAAATCTCCTTCTTCCCAGTCATATGATTACTACATCCCGAATCGACATGCCAATCCGAACATTTGCTTTCTTCCACAATATGAGCAGAAAATAAGATTGTCTCACTATCCTCATTACCAGTCTTAACTATTTGAGCACGCCCATCACTACTATCACCATAATTATACCAACAATCTCTTCTTATATGGCCCGTTCTCCCACAATCATAACTGGATATTTTGTCTATCGGGTGCAAAACCATTACCTCTACCACGACCTCTGTAATTCCCTCAACCTCCACGTCCGCGGCCTCTAAAGTTCTGTCCACGAGCTTGAGCCTGATGTGCCTGAGCATGTTCATAATTTTGATCATACTGAATCTAGTAAGTCTGTAAGGGAATATGGGGCTGCTGACTCTGCGTTTGGACTTTCAATGCCTTTTCAACAGGTTCATCAAGTTTTTCATTAATTCTATTTTCATGGAGAATTAATGAACCATGCAATTCTTCAATTGTCATCTTTGATATGTCTTTTGTCTCCTAAATTGCAGCAATAACATAGTGAAATTTTAAAGGCAAAGTTATGAGGACTTTTTCAACAAAAGTTTCATCTTCAGTAATATGTTCATTATGCTCCATCTCGTTCTTAATCTCAATCAACCGAGAGAAATATGCATCAATACTCTCTGTCTTCTCCATCTTACAAAGTTCAAATTTTCTTTTTAGCATAAGCAAATTACTCTTCTGAACTTTTTCCACACCACAATACGATTTTTTCAAAATATCCTATACCTCCTTTGTTGTTTTTGCAGTAGAAATTCTCCCAAACACAAACATATCAATAGCCTAATGTATCTGATATAATGTCAAGCTATCTCTTCTTTTTACGACCACATCTGCTTTTGTAGTCATTTCTTTTCTAATGTATTTCAACAATTCAAATGCATTAAGATGCGTTTCCATCTGAATTCTTCAAAAATTATAATTTTGCCTTTTCAATAATTTTAGACCTAAACACGTAATATTTCGATCCGCCATGATCGTTGGATCTGAACCCAACTCTGATGCCAGATGTAGAAACAAAATAAGTTGACAGCAACCGTTTGAAGAAAAACCACAAATTAATAAACCAAACTCAAAACATGTACTGTCAAACTCAATTGATTAATCAAACAAAGAACCAATCAACACCTTCGGCCTTGCGTGCCGCACTACACCAACAAAAGCAACTAAAGCATATATATAACTCGGCTAGATATTTCTTAAACCCTAAATAAATAAAAAATTACAAAAATACCCTAAATATAATAATAAACTTAGTTTAAATATAACAAGAAAAAAAGAACAAAAGCGTGCACAAGAAATAATTTTCTACTTCACACCATTCCGAAACCAGTGAACTACATAATAATTAGGTCACTAACGAAATTATCATTGCCCAATTGAAACGACAATTACAATAACAATATTCTTAGTCTTCACTTAAACATAATAGTGGATGATATATAATTTAAACAGTAGAAATTAACTTCTGATTTCCTAACTATTTTGACAACATCATCCTGGCCAACAGCTTGATCCACATCCGTAGATTCTGCAAAGATACAAACATTAGATATAAGTCATTTCTGAAAACCATTCAAACTAAAGCAGGGTGAAAAAAAATAAATAAATAAAATCCACGAAAAAAAAATGATTGCTACATTTTTGGAATAAATCAATAGCTGCAATTCTAGAAAAGGTACATCAAACAATAGCCTTAACTAAGTATCTCGCCAGCAATTTGTGGAATCCAATCAAAAACTCTGATTCAAGCTGTTGGGAGCTCAGTCTAGTTCAGGTCAAGGTCAAGGTCAAGTAAGAGTGAAAAGCTTTTAGTTTCAGCCTTTCAGGTTGCCATACATGTAATCCAGAAAGAACCGACGTCACTGCCGCCGAGGCCGATTAGAAAGCCCAACGGTTAAACGGGTCGAGAGCCTTAATAACATGAACTCCGGCGTCAAAATACGATCCATTGGAAGAGATCCAAAGAGAGATAACGAACAATGAATTCCAACGATGAAAGACGAAAAGGGTAAAGGATTAAAAGTTATTGGCAGGATTTTTGTTTTTTAAAGTGACATCCGTCTAGCGTACTACTACATAATTTACATGTTGTAATAATTGAGGATTTGATCAGGTCTGGAAATATATACTGCACTCTGATTTGGACGAATCCAGTGTCCAATTCATATTTGGTCCAAATACTAGTATTTAATTTGCCTCCCATAAAACCGAACAAACAACGAAGAAACTATTTGCAATTTTGGATCGTCTTTTTCAGGAAGGTAGATTGGAATATGTAAATATTATATATTGATTAATAAAAACAAGATAGAGATAAGAAAAGGAAATAAAACTTGGTAAAATTATGGGGAAAAAAATATAAAATATCTAAAATAAAGAATAAATTCGATATGTTGTAAACATGGTCTCTGAAGGCTGAGTGAGTCATGTATTGGTTAGAATGTTAAATAATAATTTCAAAATTGGCTACTTGTAAAAGTTTAAGGCGAATAAGCAGTTCAAACATACAAGTAAGAAATTAAGAACCATTTCTTCTTGATTAATAACATGAAATCTATATGAGAAAGACTTATATAAGATTTCAAATATTGGTCTTCAGACTTCAAAGTCAACCATTATAAGAGATACTTAATAATATTATACATCCCCTTGTAATTTTTGTAATTGTAATTTTCGATTGTTAACCAACTAGAACCACATCTCAAATGCATAAAATTCAAAACATCAATCCAAGACAAGTAACTCAACGCATAATCTTTCTTTTGCACAAGCATTAAAGTGTCAATATTTCGATTCCACTGTTTCCGAACTAGGATTCCATTACACTATAAAGTTAGGAATAAATGAGTATGGGTATGGATTGCCTTATTCTGTGTGCGAAACTCGACCATGTGAAATCATACCTTTTCCTGATCAAGTGAAATTTTCCGAGTACTTTAAGCTTGAACCTAGTCATATTAATTACGCAACAGACGGACTGAAAATATTTTTGTTACACAAAAACAAAAAGATCAATTAAAAAGAAGACAGGAATTTAATTTGTTCTGGTCCGTTTAAAAGCTTTTAACCCTGTTACTGGTTTAGAATTTAACAGCAAAGTTGCCTTTATTGCCAAACGTTAAACTCTGCAGAAGTTGCGATTGAGAAAACGAAGCGTTTCTGGCACCACTTCGCCACCACTATTCCTTTCTTTTTAATTTGTGGGAATAACGTTGTATTGCCAAATGAAAAAGTTTGAAAAGTGACAAGTATACTGATCCGGGAATAAAAGACTTTGAAGTTAGAATCTTGCTACTTATCTAAGGCGGCGTCCACTAAAAAATTTGGTTGATGATCTGATCTTTCATTTGGCACCATATCATGACTAGGTTCATACATCTATAATTGAGAATAATGAATGAAACCCACACTTCCCAAACACATTCAACCTGACGAGGAGATATCTATGCATGCAGCACATATAAATAGTGGGATCTAATATGCCATTGCCATCAAACAAGCAAATATGGATCGTATCAGATGTTCCCTAGAGTTCCCTCGAACACTTCACTGGGCACCTTACGATGCCTCTATCTGCCTACTGAAGTGTTTGGGGGAACTTTCGGGTTCATTTGATGCTAAGGAAAACTCTGGAAAAACACGTACATAAGATTTGCCTAATGTTAATTTATTTGCAGCCTTTTCCATCAATCGTAACCCCGAAGGCGACAAATTGCATCGTTTTAAATATACGTTCATCGTATAATTAAAGCACATTATTACGTAGGCAGGTACTACGGAGGAAATGCAAAAAGAAAACATATGCATCAATCCATTTGTTTCTCAAAATCTGAGCTGTATATTTTTTTGCACTTGCAGAAAGGTCGCAAGCAAGACTAAAAGGGGAAGGACTTTGATCCCTTGAAGTCAATTCCATAAAGAGGTTTAAGGCGCGCGACTAAATCATTTCAGCGAGACTTTCTGCTCCATCAAAGAATCCGGAAGAACTTTCCTGCTTTGATGAGCCTACATATGATGAAAACCAAAATACTGAATCCATGCGAGGGGTTCATAGTTAGAGTTAACATTCGGCTATCTTGATTTGATGAAACAATCTAATTCAAAATTGGAAACTGAAATCCGGGGTCGTCCAAGGTTTTTTGGAGAATGAGCCACTTGGCTTCGTGGTTTTAGTCGTTCCAGGTGGGTTGACGAGGTGGGGAAACTGGTTGGTCGGTGAGGACAAAGGCGAATTTCAGTTTCCAGATGACGAAATTATTGCCCGTCCATGAAAGCTTCTGAGTTGTTTGGAGCTCCGGGTAAAGAAAGTCGGTAAACTTACCCTCCCAGGCTAACAACGTTGAAGATCGGAGGGTATTTCTGTTTTGTAATGTTAGGGCAATTTTTGTGAAAAAAAAAAAAACTGGCCATCCGATTCAAAGCTTCAAGGCAGTGGTCAATGTTACCCAAGTCCATTTTCTGTGGCTAAATTTCTCATGATTGTTTAGGTTTTTGGTTAATTTTGTCCAACTGGAAACAAACACCGTTAAACTTAACCCCCCTCATTTGACAATGCTTTAGTTTTCTCATTTTCTTATTACTTAAAAAATTTCGGAATCCCCTCAAACATGTTTTCACGAGACTAATTTTGTGGCAGACTATATGGCATCTCTAGCAGCACAAGGTCCGGGTGGTTTACAATGTCACGATACACCGTCAAGCGGAGTTATTCTTTGGCTAAAACATGATGTAGTTGGAGTATCATACCCTCGTAATGTATTAGTTTGATACTAGGCCTTGTGCCTCTTCCTTTACAACAAAAAAAAAAATAACTTACAAAAAGTTTCAGGTTACTAAAAGATATGGCTGATTTGTAATAAATTGAAGTTTAGGGTTATTTATTTTTTTAAAAAAATATTATTTTCCAATTTTCATTGTAATAGCTATTTTTTTAGGTTAAAATTTGTGTTCTACTCCCAATAATATTATTGGCGAGCTAATATTTTCAAAATGATTTTTTTTTCTTCTTTGTTTAATGAACTAGACTAGTTCTTACCCTGCTTGTTGTGAGGGGGGTTTTTTCTGATATAAAGATTATATTATATTAATTTATTAAAAATCCAAAATTTTATAAATTAGCAATTTTGATGAAAATTAAAGGACTAACTAACAATTTGAAATATTGTATATTTTTAATTAAAAAGACCTAGAAATAAATGAAAACCGACACTTGAATGAATTTACCTATGCTCAAATGTATCATCGAAAATACTTCCCAATTACCTGGATTTATCCCACCTTGAATTATAAAGTACAGAACGGTAAAAAGCACCAACAGTGTAAAAGATTTTTAGTTTACTTTTGGGCTGATTTTGCATTTCAGGGTGACCAGAGGACTAAAGTGAAATATCAGCATAAATTGGGGTCATTTTGCATAAAATGGCATAAAAAAGGACAAAATTGGAAGTTGCTGGAAATCAGAGGTTGGAGGATCGATCAGAGCTGAAGCAAGTGGAGAAATCTGAGCTGTAGGAAGAGGATTGATGGCAAATGATCACAAGTGAAAGAACTCTGCAGCAGCACACTTAATTGAGGAAGAAGAATGGCAGCCACTCTGCTGCCTAGTTGCTGCTGCAGTAGGTGTTACTGCTGTCAATCAAGAAGAGCCGCGAGCTGAAGTCTTGGTGCCCAAGGAAGGAGTTGCTTCACCATCGCTGCAAGTTGTTGTTGCTTCAAGTTGAAAAAGAGAAAAAGGGAGAATATGTGGAAACAGCAGTTGCAACTCTGCTACTTACCTGCTGTGATTGCTGCTGCTGAAGTGATGGATTGGCTGCTGCAGACAGGTGAGGAATGGTGTTGCAAGTGATCCCAGGAAAAAGGGAAGAAAAATAACAAAAGACTAAGGCTGAATTGGAGGCTGTAAGGCAATGATGAAAGGAAGCATGCTGCTGATGCTGCTGGTTGCTGTTACTGCTAGTTGTGCTGCTGAGGATTAAAGAATGTAGAAATGGAGATTTGTGGCTGAATATGATGAGGATGCGCCGGAGAAGAAGACTAAAGAGAAGAAGTAATGATGAGTAGAAGGTGGCTACTTGCGGCTGAAGAAGGATGGAGCTGCCAAAGAGAAGACAGTAACTTGCCAATTGGATAATTGCTGAATAAACAACTCTTTCAAGCTGCTGCAAGTTGCTGCCTCTACCAATCTGCTGCAAAGAAGAAGGCCAAAACTTCACCAATCTAAGTCTCTCCAAATCTCTATAAATAGTCAGCCAATAGCAGTTAGAAAAACAACAGATTGAGTAGTTAGAATCAGTCCAAAACAGTTTAGTTTAGTTAAGTTAGTTGGGTAGAAACAGGGTAGTAGCAGGAGCTAAGAGTTCAGACTATCACTCTGTCAAGTGGCGAGAGCCACTCACTAAAATAAGCAGACAGAATCTGCCATGCTACCTTTTTTCCCTTCTATCCTCTAACCTTTTGATCTTAATCATGTCTTATCTTTTGTACTTTGTTGCTCTCATGTTTAGCTCAATAAACATGAGTAGCTAAACTCAGTTAAGGGTTCAATCCCTACTATTTTTATGTGAAGGTTTTGATTCAGTTTCCTAAGATGAGGCATTGTGTCTAGATAAGCTTTTAAATTAACCTTTTGATTAAATTGACCACTTAATCGATTGTGCATGTATGGTTATGAAGATCTGAGCGGGGGAGCATAATTTTAGAACTGCTTAATCTAGTCTATGACAATGGAGGAAATCTAACATTTGGTTTCAATAATCAATGAGAGTTAGGTGCATTGGCATAGGTGATCATATAGGGCTTACGAACTAAATGGCTTAGATAACGAATTACACTGACTGAGAGGTAGGTAATTTGGTTAATCTAGGACTCTTTATTTTGTCTGAGAGGAATTATAAAGAATATATATGTGTGATCAAACAATGAATCATACACAAACAGGATTACATGAATCAAAACTGAAACATAAAGATAGGAAGGTAATTGACCCTTCTGCTCTTCATTCTGTCAATTGACTATTCTCACTCTCCCAAGTGACAAATCTGTTCAACTTGTTTTTTTTCTTGTTTTGCACAATAATCAGATTTTAAGTGGTTAACTGTCATTTCTGTGAAACGACCCTACTTACCGCTAGCTAATAATTTTAAGTAGGTTTTTATAAATTTCTTTTGGGAGTGTCAACGACTCATTCACCAAGTGGCCATATTTCTCAGGTGTTTCTGTAGGAATTGTCAAAGTCATTCGGGAGTAGATGCAACGTAATTGGAATATTGAATTGAAACACATCCATCCGGAAGTTAATTTTGCGACAAACTGCTTAATTGGTTTAAAAGCTGAAGAGGAATGGGGAATTAGAAAGTTAGAACATCCACCGGCGGTTGTGCCTTGGGTGCATCACGATGTAGTCGGGGTCTTTGCGAGTTATGCCCTAAATAACCGAAGTATTTGATCATGAAGATCAAGAGCAATCAAATTTTGTCAAATCTTTAACATACTAGGTAGAAATCAACTTGCAAACAAAATTACGACACACATAAATCTAAAATATTACAAAACTAAATGAAACAACATTGAGTTTTCTGTACCAAACATAAACTTTTATCAGTCTTAAGCTAAACATCTTAACTGGTCTCATATTAGAAGTCAATTTTTCAATGATGCTCCGAAAGGATGAGAATGTTCATAACTGATTAGCGCTAGTAAGCTAACGCATAGCCAAAGCAGAAGAGGTTGTTGTTGTTGTCGCTGTAGAAGAGCCATTGTGATCTATGAGTTGGAGAAAAGATGGCTTTTACAAACCCATTTGTACATCCCAAAAGTTAAGTCAGCAAAGTGGTGCGCAAAGTGGAAATTAGGAGTGCGCAAAGTGGTGGCAGCAATTGATAGTTAAGTTATGGTTCGAAAGGTATTTAGTGGCCAGATTCTTGCGGGTGTTTATGTAGGAATTGTTAAAGGCATTTCAGGGTTGAATGGTTGATGTTGTAGTGGCGGAAAGAATATAAACACAACAAATCAGCGGAAACAAATCTCAGGAAAAACTCCTTTCCTACTATCAATAAAATAGAACAACCAACCAAGCCAAACAAACAAGCAAACAATCAAAAGAACTAATATAGTAAAGTAGGTGTAAAGATTTACGTGAAAAATTCAAATCGGAAAAAATCACAGGTCTGTAACAACAGTTAAATCTCCACTATCACAATAATGGAAAAATAATCTTCACTAACCGGTGGATACACAGGATTTCACCCTAAGGTAGATTACAAAAAAAACTCTTCTTCCAGACGAACACCTAAATCACAAAGTAGGGATTGAAAGGATCTCACCAAAAGAGAACTAATCTGAAAACTAACCGGAGGATTTGTATATCTTGTTGAGAGTAACACACATGCAAACTTGCACCAATAACTGATTCTATTGTGTCACCCGATCAAAGTTTTAAAGTGAAACACTTTCTTCTCCTAACGCCAAAACCTCAGAACTAGCTTTTCTCTCTCGCATACAGAATTGTGCGACTGAACTTTTCTCACACGAAACCCACATGCGGATACCCTCTTTTGTTTGCTAAGTCACGGCCAAAAAAGAACAAGGGACTAAGGGTTTATATAACCCACGACCAACACCCCAAAACCAAATCTAATTGGATTTTGGTTTCAAACCTTGCTGGGCCAATTAAAGGGAAAAGTAACCCAACAAATGCAACACGGTTGGAATATTGAGTTAAAAGACATTCATCTGGAAACTAATTTTGCGGCAAATTGCTCAACTGGTTTAAAAGCTCAAGAGGAATGGGAAGTTATAAAGTTAGAACATCTGCCGCCGGCGGTTGTGCCTCGAGTGCATCACGATGTAGTTGGGATCACATGCGTAAAATAATAGTTTGATGTTAGACTTCTATCTAATGTACCAAAATAATAGTAATAATATAATATAATATCCTAGAGGCAATATTTTATCTTGTAATAATCCATGTAATAGTTCAATATGAAAATCAATAATTTGCTTATCAGGGTAACTACAGTTGATCGAAGTGAGTGAGTGACAGTTCATTCGACAACATCAAATGAGAAAACTACCTAATTACATTCAATTACGTACAAGTGCTTATAATTAGAGATGATTGTCATTGCCCAAACTTTTAATTGAATCTTTCACCTTTTCGGTCTAAAACAGTGGTTTTTAGTGATCATTTAGTTTAAGGAGCATTTTAAAACTTCCAAGTGATATATTACTGGGGTTGCGAATTATGGAGGTTGGTATTTATAATTGTTTTTTTTTACTCGAGAATAAACGCCATTTTTACATAAACACTATTATGCAGGAATCGTTATCATAAATTTAAAACCAATTTGAGAGAGATTGTCATGTAAATTTAAAACCAATCATTGTCATGTAGGATTTTCTCTCCGGTTTTTCTTTTATAATATATTAATAATAATATACTATAGATGTAATAATATAAGTAGTCGAGGTGACTGAAAGCATTGCATATCATACAAAGAGAAAGTAGTTTTGTACGTACCCGAATGGGAATAAAAATATATTTTAATAATCATTCAATAAGTATTCAAAATATTTTAAGTAACTGAAACTATTGATATATTGTACGTAAGTTCATGTTTATTATTGTTACTAATTTATTATAAAAATTTTCCGAAATGTTAAATAGCCTTTTTTTACCGCTGATGAATTTTCTGAACACTAAAATAAGATTAGCGATCGTATTTTAGAAAATGGATTTAATTGTATCATTTTTTTACAGCCTGACCATTTTGATCTTTCCCCATTTTGAAATGTAGTTAGAATCAGAATCATAAAATGGACATTTGTTGTTTTTGAGGAAAGAAAGTAAATTATGATTCTAAAAAGAAAAAATCGGATAATGAGAAAAATAAAATGGTTCACAACACCTTTCGGCATCTTTTCGTGAAATGGATACGACATTCACCCTTGGATTTATATTCAATCTTGGGTTAGACACTTAGTGGGAGATCATTGCATCTTTTGGTATTTCGTCTGTCCGTTGGACTACTTGTTAGGATAACCATCTTTTGGTATTTCAAATGCAATGCCCTGCGCTAACAGTTAAAAGAAGCACACTATGTTCTCATTTATGTAATTAGATTAAGATATCGGAATGTGTTTCTATAGTACCCTCGGGTTTTCTGTTAATCTAGTATTTTTTCCATTCGAAGTTGCTAGGAAATCGGATGTTCTATATATCCTTATACACATTGATGGTTCCATAATTACAATTTGGATTTATTTCTAAAAAAATTGTAAAAAATGATAACAATATCTTACACATAAAGCATATAACCATACATTGTTTAAGAATCATCAAGAATCTCAATGAGTATATCCGATCAGTCATATTGGCAACCTTTCTTATCGGTAAAAAACGGATGTTGTTGCTCTAAGAGATTCTTAACAAAACGTTGTTGATGAAATTTGGAGTAGTACAATCGTGTTGCTGAAAATTACTTTTGCATATAAATTCACACAAAAAAGTAATAAATAGCATAAAGGAAACACAAACCTTTATTCGTCTTCGCAATGATGACCTCTTACTAACTTGTTTTATTGATTTTTTCTTACCTCTCCATAGTTGCATTAAATAAAAAAAAAATTGGTCTAAGTCTGTTAAGATTCAAATAAAGATGAAAAGAAAAAGAACAAACAGATACCGCAATTTTGAATGAGATATCAATATTATTGGAGTGAGCTTTATATAGGTAGTTTTGGAGGACACACAAAAGTGTTTTGATATAGATTAGATTTTATTTTAAAATTTAAGTGTGATAATTTATAATTATTTCAAATTCAAATTTAGTAAAATTAATCAACCAGATAAGGAAAAATATTTATGTTATCCTTTTATTTGGCCACAAATTTTTTGTAGTTTGAATATAATTGATTGATTCCGTATTTAATGTTGAGTGATTTGTTTTAATTTGTGAGTGGATGTGATAAGATGTCAAAACTTACGCAAATGGTACTTAATTTATCTTTTCATAAATGCTAACTAATTTGATTAATATTTTAATGGTAAGGTAATAAAGCACACTCTATTTTAAATTATGCCCAAGAAAGAGCGCAAATTTGTTTATTTAATTTGGAGGACCTTTTCCTAATTACACTAAGATGTTTTTGGGGGAACATTTTAGAAAATTACAGTTAGAATTTTATTCTAGGTGGCACTTTCAGGAATTCATTTAGTTTACTCTTTTCGGTTTCTCTCTTAGTATATTATACATAATCTAACTCTAACGAGTACGACCCTTACATACCCTAGTGAAAAAGCCAAAAAAAAAAAAGGAAAAGAAAAAAAAAACATAATAAAAATTGAAAATAGTTATGGGCCAAAAGTGAAGCTAATTTGTAATTAAGGGTATCGGAGTACAAAGTTTGGTGCTAGCCTATAAATATAAGAAGCGGCACGCTTTCTTTCTCCTCCCTCTTGTTTCAAAAGAAAAAAAAAAAAAAAATAGAAGAAATTATTCTTTCGACCCAATGTCTCTGTTCTTCTCCGTCATCATCACTCTGCAGAATCTGTACGATCATTACATTCTTTTCTCAATTTCTATTTCATTTTTTATTTCAAGATTGATTTCCGTCGTGCCCAGTTGTAATTTCTTGGACAATTTTCATCGTCGGGAATACGAAGCATGGTAAAAATCGTTTCTTGAAGCCCATAAGGGTGTTGAAGAAACGCATGCAGCGGGAAGAGGGTCGATGGGTTCAAATAAGGGATTCCTGAAAGAGCGATTTCTTGTTGAAGCAGAGGGTGGGAACCGGGAGTACGAATTTGGCCGGGAAATACAGTTCTCGAAAATCGGCAACGATCAAGAATTTCTGCGGCCGCGACCGCCACCGGCAACAAAGATGGGCCGATGGAAAGCAGTGGCAGTTCGACTACAAATAATGATACTCTGGCATACATGGACTGCAGTCCGCAAATCAGCCCCAAGTTATCCATCGATGAAGCACGGTGTGCGTGCAATGTGGCGAAGGAACTTCTGCCTCTGTTCGTCCGTCACTAATGGAAGTTAATTTCTACGATTGGGTGTGCTTGTTTTGTCATAAAGTGGAGAACTTTAGGGACATTAATGGCGTGTTCATCTGCCCCAAATGCCTGTTGCCAACGGAACGTTTGGATGCCTGGGAAACTGATCTCAACGGGTGTCTCCTCTGCAATGACATTGTTCATCCGCAATTGATCGGATCGTACTGCATTCACTTCCTCTCTTCGAAATGTTGCAGCGTTGGGGATTTGCTGGGGGGTCAACGTTCTCGGATTTCCGTCGATTGCGAGTGTGGCAGTGTTCCGTCGATTGCCAGTGTGGCAGTGGTTAACGTATCCCCGTAAAATCAAAGATTTGAAAGAAATAAAAAGAGAGAAGTCACAAAATTCTTGCACCATTTAGAATTATATATTGATAAGTTTAGGTTTACTATTATTTTGAGTTATGGAACAATGATGTGAATCTTTCGATCCAACAGAGCACGACTCTAAACTTGCGGAAGCTTGTATCAAATTACGGCACCAAAACTTGCTCTTGTTCCACCTATAACTCGCCAAAACAACCAACAAATCCAAGGATATTTCGATTCAAGGGTGAATCAAATGGAAAACTCAAAAGATGGTAGACAAGAAGATGAAAGGAGTGTTTTCGGATCGAACCCTATTAGAATGTGTTAATTGAATTCCCAACTCGCGATGGAAACGAATCAATTTGTTCCAAGAGAACTACGAACTCAGCATCAAAGTTAAGAAACACCTAATCTCGAACAAGGATAGCCGCACAGTTTGCAAGAAACCAAATTCAAGCTTATGCACATCAAAAATTAATCACCAAGATTAACACAAAAAGAACTTCACTCGTTCTTATTGGTTCATCATTAAAATTCATCAAATCACATAAATAAAAATTCGGCCAACCATCCTATTTATAGGGATAAACGGGCCTTTACAAAACAAAGCCCAAATTCAAGTAAACCCTAATTGAATTTAGAAAAATATTAAAACAACTAAAATTTAATCCTACTAGGAAAGCAATTAAAAAAACTAATTCTATTACAAGTAAAACTCTTGTAATTGGAAATTACCAAAAACAAGTAAAAATCTTGCAACAAAAATTTACCACAAAAGTGATTAGGATTTTAAGGGGGTCTTAAACCCGTTAAATTCACATCATTCCCTCTTTTCTCGGAAAGATTCGTCCTCAAACCTGCATAACAGCACATAGGGAACTCCATGGAAGCTCTCAGATTGCCAGACTCCTCTCGGACCAGATGCATCTTAACAACCTTGTCATCTTCAATATAGTGATCATCATAGTTTGGAACAATCCCTACCAGTCCATCTACACTCGTATCACTCCCCCTTTCCTCAAAAGATTCGTCTTCGGATCTTAGAGCATATAGTAACAAAGGAAGAAACTATACCTTGATCTTTCATTTTCCATCTTTTGAAACGGTATACCAAAAATATTGAAAAAGGTATGTACTGGATGAAGAACCTGAGTCTTTGTTGAGAATAAATTGCCAAAAATAAAATTTATGTACTCAACTTCTGAATATTGTGGTAAAAGACTTGGCTCTTTCACTTGATCAACTGGAATGACTTGAACCTCAGACACAATCGTCTTGGATACCTCTTCAATGACTTCCTCGGACTCTTCTTTGGTCACCTCCGCCAACAGTTCCTCGCACACATTCTCAGTCACTCCTTTGTGGTCGGTGAGGACAAAGGCAATTTTCAGTTTCTAGATGACGAAATTACTGCCGGTGTATGAAAGCTTTTGAGTTTGCAGGAGCTCCAGGTAGATGATGCCGGAGATCTGAACCATAGTTCAAAGATTTTTCCGACGCAGACGTTAGAGATCGGAGGATTTTACAGTGGTTTCATAATGTATTTTGGCCAAATTAAAAAACAAAAAAAAAGAAAATAAATAAATAAAAATGGCAAGAGCTGCAAGAGACTCTTGTCACGCCCCTTGGACTGAATTGTAAAAGCCGACCTAATCTTGTTATTGGGACAGACCTGACAGTTGGGGGATTACAATTGGTATCAGAGCCGACCTAATCTGGGTGCGGACCCATCTCTGAGCTCACACGTAGGAGACAACTGCTGTGTGACACCTCTGAGCTCGTAGGAGATGTGAGACAAGTGAAACGCATCTGTTGTATATGCTGTGTGTTGCTATGTGTCTATGTTTATTGGGCCTTGCTGGGAATCAAAGATCCAAAGGGGGGTCGAGTGTGATGCCCCAAGGACACAGGTTGGTGGGCTAGTCCAACATCGAGGTTGTGCGAGGGTGAGGCTCAATATATAAGCCTTAAGCTAGTGGTCTACTAGTAATTTGGGTCAACCATTTTGGGTCTAGCGAGGACGATCATCCAAATAGTTATTGGGACAGACCTGACAGTTGGGGCGTTACGCTAATAATGCTATTTTTTCTGAAATATTCATGTAGAGGGCTACGATTGTCGATTCTGAATTGAGTAGGAGCACATCAAAAAATAGAGAGGGAACGAGGTAATACTACTATTTTATTTAATGATTGATGTGTTTTTTGGGTTAGGTTATGTGGATCTAAGGTATGTCCATTCGATTACAAATGTTTGTTCATTGATTTTTTTAGTTTTGTACATCGATTTATTGTTGATTTTAGAAGAGATTAATAGATCTGAGCATTATTCATCATTTCGATATGATTATTCATCGTTGATAATGGGATATTCATCGTTGATAATAGATCTGGGCATTATTCATCAGTCTGATTTGTTCATCAATTTGTTGTCGTTGAACATCAGTTAGTTGTTGTATTTTTTTTCGGGAATATTCACCCGTAAGGAGTGGTTATTCATCGAAAATTTGGAGCAAGAAATTATCAAAAATTTTGATCTTTCCGGCGTTGAGTCTCAGGTAATAATGATTGTTCATCATTCTAATTAAATATAATTTACATTTTATGGATATAGTGTACGATACGCTGATTTATTCATCCCATTAAAAGTGATTGTTCATCCCTTGCGAATATGTTATTCATCATGTTATATGTCCACTGTTGATATTTTGATTTAGATTGGGTGTATGTAGATATGAAGATTAGTCATCATGTTAATCATGATTTTTCATCGTCTATTAAGACGTTATTCATTAAGTATTATGTTCATTGTAGGCATTTAGTCTGGATTAGATGTATACAAAAATAATAATTATTCATCCTCTACTATGCCGTTATTCATCTAAAGAGTGATATGATATAATCATGTGAATGTATATCATTCATCATGTGAATTCAAATAGTTCATCTTTTGAATATGTATTAGTCATACTATAAACATCATTCATCCTGCAAATAAATGTCATTTATTTTAATGAACTGTTATTCATCATGTGATATGTAAACGTACACAATTGTAGCTATGTGTCATTAATCATGTAAAATTGTGTTATTCATCATGTGAATATATGTCATTTTTCCTTTTAATATGTGTTATTCATTCCATAGATATGTGTATTCATCATGCAAAGATATGTCATTCATCACCAATGATGTTATTATTCATCATTTAATATGTACATGTACACGATCGTTATTAACTATTTCGATTTATGTAATTTTAATTAATACTGATTCATCATTTTCAAAACGATTAATCATCTTCAATAGTATTGTTATTGATGATTAACAGAGTTTTGATTAAATGTGAAATCTCACTTATTATAATGTTCTTTTTATTTGATCAACAACAAATAAATGCTCATCAAAATGAAGTCGATCGGTCAGGAATCAAATATTTTGCCAAAGTTGCTAAAATCAAACAATCAACATAAACGTATAGGCAAATCCTGCAAGATGTTAAAAACAATGACTAGTTTTTTTGTTCATTTTTTGTCTAGTATAATATATAATTAGAAGTTTGTTAGTTTAGTTGTTGATATTAACTCATTATAATATATACTCTTGTTATCAAAGTTATTCACCCACTAAAATATATTATTCAGTCATTAAAGTACAATTATTTATCTTGCAAAACTACAACTATTCTTCATTGTAATATTGTTATTCATGTAGGATGGGATCATTATTCATCAGATTTGCATCGTTATTCCCTTTTGTGAATATCGTTATTCATTACAAAATTTAAATTTATTCGTCCATAACGTTGGATCAAATATTTTGGTAGAGTTACTGAAATCAAACAATCAACATAATCGTATCGAGTATCGGCGAATCATTCAATACCTTATATGTTAAGAACAAAGACTAATTTTTTTGTTCATTTTTTGTCTAGTATAATATATAATTAGAAGTTTGTTACCTTAGTTGATGACATTAATTCATTGTAAAATATACTATTGTTAGTTTTTTTTAATCAATGCTATTCATTCTGTTGCGCATTTATTCATCCACTAACCATATTTTTTTCATTCATTAAGTTAAAATTATTCATCTAACAAAAACTATATCCATTGTTTATTCTAGTATTGCTATTAATTTAAGATGCTATCATTATTCATCAAAATTGGTTACATTATTCATCTTTGTAATATCGTTATTCATTTCAAAATTTAAATTTACTCGTCCATAATTTTATAACTATGAGAACACCATTATTCATCCACAATATCATCATTATTCATCGATAAGTATATCATTATTTATCCAAACAAATATCGTTATCTATCAAAATTTTTCAAATTTGACTCTTAATTCTCTGGATTCCATTGTTAATCAGTTGAAATTTTTTGCTCTAATTGATTCTCCATATTCATAAGTCTCAATGATTAACTATAGTCAATTTTATCAAAATAAAATCAGTCGTTAAATAAAACAATTATTCTATTAAATAAAATGATATAAAAACTAACAGAATAAGCAAAAAAAATTTAAAATTAAAAGGGTGACAAAGAAAAGGAATAAAATTAAGGGGATTAAATGCCAAAGAAAAGGATAAAATTGAGTGATTAAATGCGAGTGTCTTGACTAAAAATCAGGACTAAAATGATTACTTTTCTCTGTCAAGTTTGTTAATACACGTATTGCCTGAGTATACATTTCAAGGTATATTTAGGAGTTTGATATTATTTGCCGCAGTAAAAGAGTAATGATCTAAGTCGACTTTTTCATCATGGTAAAAAAGTAGGCTAAAAGGAAATCATAAATAATTCCAAAAACTTTTGGTATAATTATGGAGAGCTAATAATTTTGCGAAGTAGAGAAAACGATTGCCACTGCGCTTTGTCCTCCCTCTCCAGTCTCCACAACAGCTCCTGTAAAATAATAAGTACTATTTTTTAAACTCCCTTTTTAACCCCTTGTCCTTGAGCCTATAATAGAAAAGGAATAAAAAGAAAATGTAGGCAAAATGATGATCATTCAGGCAGAGAAAAACACGAACAAGACAAACCTTTACTTAAAAGGTAAAACAAAACATAAATCATGATTAATCACCCAACAAATTAACGAGCAAATTAAACATCAATATTAATTACGAGGTCGATTAAGCAACTCTTTAGGGTGCATGTGCTAGTAAGCTAGTGTGGTGGGTCAAAATTTGTAGAATCCGGACGCGTGGGAGGGGGTCCAGTTTCTTAGGACCGACCCGCAAAACGCACGTGTCCTGCTTTCATACAGTAGTTATTGGCGGCCATGGATGATGGCTTTTGTTTTCTGCTTTGATTCGTGAAAGATAATCAGATTAGGAGTCATCATATTGCAAAGGTGTTTATCTATCATGGATATGGAGTACTATTTCTGTCTTAAAAAATTAATTTATATTTAATTTTAAATTTTGTATTAATATTTTTTAATTTGAAATTTGGGCCGTGATAAGAGTGTATAACTTAGTGATATTAGTACTTGCAGTTTGAGGATAATAAAATTAAATTGAATATGATATGTGTCCACAAATTCATGATTCCTGTTGAGGTTTATGCAAAAGGGGAGGAAAAGGCGAGATGGAGACAGTTAGGGTTTCGTGAGCCATTTGTCTGCCTGATATAGCGAGAGATTAATATGATTAGTGCTAATGGTGCGATTTGCAATTCATGTCGGGTGCTCTTTAAATGGCTGTATGCAACTTACTATGAATTTATAATCAAATTTTGGCATTAAGCTTTTTGTTCAATTGGCAGAAAGCTCAATAAATATAATGTGGTGAGTGATGATTGTCACTACTAACTTCCAATATTTTGCTTCTTACTTCTTAGTCATCTGAAAATTATTCCATCCCACGAAATGACCTTGATTTTTATCTCTTTGATTCTACACTAATTAAATTACGTTATAGAATTTATCATTCGGTTTATACAAATCCAAAATATACTTATAATTTTTGAGTGTAGGTTAAGGAGATACTGATCTCAAAGCCAATGAAAAGAGATTAAGAAAATAAACAATATATTAGTAATTAACACTTTTTCTATTGATTGATCTCAAATACATCAGGATCATTGTTAGGCCACAGTTTAATTAGCTCCAAAATACTGAAACACGTCCTTCTTTTGTAAAACTATATAAATGGTAGAGATTAATAATTTATACATGTTACATTGCCAATTTATAAAAAGTGTGAATTCAGAACGATCAACGGCACGAATTGGTTTTACCATAGGGAACAATCTCCCACTCTTTATTTCACTCGACCTTTTCATCAATATTAATTGTCGTGCTTCATTATTCCCCCACTGAGATTAAAAATAGTAAAATTGTACGCAGTTCCTAGATTTTTCTATTATTTCAATACGAACTAATTTCAAGGTTTTTTTTTGTTTTTTTTTTTTTTTACTTTTGTTTGATACAAAGAGGAGGTTAAAGGGTTCGAACCAAATAATTTCATGCCTTGGGTACTACCCCAACCCCAAAACACCCATCGGAAAATGATCTATAAATAATGACTGATGCAACAATTATAACAATAAATTGGGTAGTCATTAAAAGAGTAATGTGATGTTTTTATTTTCTTACGAATTACTCCCTCCGTCCCATAATTATTGTCCATTTTGCCCAAAAAATTTTGTCCCAAAATTATTGTCCAATTTGACTTTTTATGGATCAAGTTACACATTTGTCCTTGGTAAAAAATATTATCCATAAGATCTTAGTGGTTAAACAATTACTTATGTAGGGGTATATCCGGTTATTTAAGGTAAAATATAGTTAAGTTTGACCAAAAATAAAATCTTTTATTTTAATAAAATTGAACAATAATTATGGGACCGAGGGAGTACTATTTTATTTCATTAAAAATAGTTACTTGCATGTTTCTACCATTGTTCATGGCCATCACTATTTTATTTCATTATAAATAGTACTTGTCTCTATTGTCCTGCTCTGATAACTCGAGTATGAATACTTTTAGGCTCGAATAATAATTATCAACACTCTCTATAGCCAGTACTTGCCATATGCATGAATGAATGCTTGGATTCTTTTTAATTATTTTATATTTAATATGTAAAATGCTGATTCTTTCTGATTGTATATTAGTTTAAAGTGTGGTGATGGTAACAAGCTAGTTGGGTTCCATTAGTTTGGAATTTAGTGTTTATTGAGGTAGGGGACCGATCTTAAAGACAATCGATCGCCCCAACATCATAAATTATTACTTGTACTAGATACACTAAGTTTTTTTATAAAGTAATTAGTGCTATGTGCTGAAAGTGACCGCCCTTATTGGCATTTTAGACCTTAAACGCTTAATATGGACCCAAATTCACCATTTTATTGATCCGAAAAGCTCTTTCTGTGTGGTTTTATCTATTTAGCGCGGTTCTTATTTGAGGTAGATAAACAGCTACAAAGTTTAAATTCTATATTTCTGCATTATTAACTTAATTTCAAGTAAAGAGAAACTCAATTCCTCAGGAAACCCGGATTTTCATTTTTCATTTGAAATCTATTAAATTCTTTAACCATTACATATAGTTTCTTGTTTCCGTGAAACTATACCAAATCCCGAATATACACTCTTATAATTAATCAGTTAAGATTAAATTTTGAAAAGCAACTCGGACCCTTGGATGGAGGGCTTGAAGCTAGCCATACACGTAGCATCAAACTTTACTCTTATTATTATACGTATTATCAAAAAAATAAAATAAAATAAATCTTTTTGTGATAGAATTATACTAACGCTGCATCGCATCAAACTATGATGACATTCTAGCATTTTATAAGTTCCTTCCGACTTGTGCATGTCAACCTAGCTGTGGTACGGCCTAAGAGTTTGGTAAAGTACGATTATATAATTGCAAACTATTATTAATTGTTAAACACGCTCTCTAGAGTCTAGAGGGAGACCTAATTATTAAACAAGAAATTAATTACATAGTATATTAACACAAATATAGTATTAGCTTAGCAAGAGATATGTATGATATCTTAATAAATATGGTGACCACCTAATTAATTATTCAAAATCATATTATAAATAGTGCTGTCATCCTGCTCTCTTTTTTTTTTTTATTAGTAGTACTAAATCGTGGTCGGCCAACATAGTACATTTGCTAAGGCGTGCATCATGTCGTGAGGCTGAGGTTATCTTCAACGTGGACGTGAGACCTTAATAGCCAAAGTTAGAAATGATAATAATAAAACGTTTGAAACAAAAAAAAAAAAACCATATAGTAATAACAATGTTATAACTTATAAAGTTACATAAAATTGTCACAAAAGATCCCTAAGAGTAATATATTTATGATTTATACATGAAACTGTGATGCTTATGTGCTGAGACAAAAACATGGAAATTAACGATTGTTTTTGCAATTGTGATAAAGAGACAATTCTCAAGCTCATTTTTTACTAACTTTCCTTTTCTGTGCTAATATTTTTTTCTTTTTTTATTATTTGCTAATATTATTATGGAAAGAACGAGTAATAGATTTTGGTAATTGCTTCAACATAGTGAAGAAAAGTTTTTTTTTTTTTTTGGTTAAATAGAGATAAACCGAAAGAGTCTAATTTACAGCAAAGATTCCTCTCGCATCTTCTAGTAACAGTAAAACCTAGAGTCGATTTGACAATCAAATCTGCGTAAAAGTTATTCTCCCGAAAGGTGTCCTCTACTCAGAACTCCTTCTCTGAGATTTAAAAAAAAAAAAAATGGTGAAAATTTATTCAGCCATGAATCCACCCGAGCTTATGTAACTAGGCTCTGTATCCTGTCTGATACATCGTGAGCTTTGTAAATATATGGATAGTTTCCGAGGATAGAAGTATTAGTAAATTTTCATCGGTGCCATTTCGGGGAAAAAAAATTATCTGATAAAGAATTTAAAGGCATCATTTTGTTAATTTGTAAGAGAGAAATTAGAGTATTTAATTACGACTAGATACCAAACCTTACAATATTATTAGTAGACCAAGATTAAATTTCTGGCGGCAGAGAGAATTTAAAGTGATTATTGATTCAGAGCTCATTGACGGCGACGCTTGGACATCGGTCAGAACTCGTGTACGGTAACTATCGCTTGCCGTAGGCCTACGTCGGAGGTTACTGCATGCATGTCTATATATGGATCATATCAACCATCCTTCCTACGATCAAATCTCATCTTTTGTGTCTCTTTCTATATACTCTATTTATATGTCTCAAACGAATGAAAAATTATTAGATACAGCTATTGTATCTTGGTTTTTAGTGCAGCAAGTACTAACACTCTTCTATTTTGGTGATATAACTCTCGTAAAAATTATATATCTCACCTCAAAATTACTACTTTATCCATATTATTGTATCTGGCTGCACAATCCTACGTGGTACAGCAGTTGTACTGAATAATTTCTCCAAACGAATAGGTTTTTTGAGTTTTTAAATTTAATTATATAATAAATAATGCAAATTTTAAAATGTAACATTGAGTTTTTTTTTTTGACATAAGAAATATAATATATTACGCATTTAGTGTGTAAAGTAGTTGCGTCGAACAATTTACATCTTTTTTTTTCTATTTAATCGTTGTTGTCTGCACTCAACTCACTTATACATTGCTAAAAGAAATTAAAGAGTAAACCATGTCGGCAGCAGGAGAATTTAGGTAGTGCTTTCGTCCATTTGGATTTTTGGACTTGCTAGCGAACTAGCTACTACCTTCAACTACTTACAATTTTACTCCCTTTGTCTCAAGAAAAATGTCCATTTTTTAAAATTTTATTTTTGAAACGTGGACTAGAAATTCAAAATTGAACAACAATTTTGGCACGAATGGAATATATAATTAGTAACAATATTAGAGATTTTCTGAATTTCTTCATCTTCCTCTTTATCCCCCAAAATTATTATCTTTTTTAAAAAAATGAAATACTAAAAACACAGAAAAAAAAACTAAAAATACTAAGTGTTGTATTAATTAATTGATTAGTGCATGCATGATTATTAATTTCTCTAAGAATCTAATTGATTTATCTCCCTTATAAAAAGCCATTCACTTATTTTACTTTTGGCACAAGCAAAAAAGGAAACGAAAAGGGGAGGGAGGCAATTGGGTGGCAGCAAAGTTTATGACTTTATATAGTGATCGATAATTACATATAACTTTGATATAAAGGAGTATAAATATGTGTGTATGTGATGCCTCACAGTCTTAATTAACTCCTAGGCCCCTAGCTAGCTAGCTGCTTCTGTTGTCAGCATGAATATGATTTTTCTTTCAGGAACGCATCTAATTCCTGTTTCAATCTTCATACAAAACCTACTATTTACTCTAGAAACTTGAACTAATTCTTCAGGCCCCGAAAATTTAAAAAAAAAAATTACTACTCAAAATGGCAGCATTTCAGAAGATTAGGATCAGGAGCTACGACGGGAAGATGGACAAAGATGGGGTAGACGATCTTTTAACAAGATGTGAGGTAGGCCCAATGGAGAAGTTTTTCCTCTTCACAGATAATCTTGGCGACCCCATCTCCAGAATCCGCAATAGTCCCGTCTACGACATGCTGGTACCCCGCAAATTCTCTCATGACTATTTTTTTTTAGGACGGAAAAATTTTTCGTATTCTTCTAATGATAAAAACTCTCTCTTATTTTTTTTCCCGGCTTCGCAGTTGGCTGAGTTAAATGATGAGATAGTTGGGGTGATTCAAGGCACCATAAAACTGGTGACAATTCACAAATCTCCAAAGGAACATTTGGCCAAAGTGGGATATATCTTGGGGCTCAGGGTTTCTCCACTTCACAGAAGAAAAGGGATAGCTTTAAGTTTAGTAAACCAAATGGAGAAATGGTTCAAAACTCACCAGGTTGATTACTCTTACATGGCCACAGAGAAAGACAATGAAGCCTGCACCAATCTCTTCATTAACAAGTTAGGTTACACCAAATTCAGAACACCTTCAATCCTCGTAAACCCCGTAAACAACAACAAAAATCTCTCCCGGCTTAGATTATCCTCCAAGGTTGGAATACTCAAGTTAAACATTCAGCAAGCCGAGTTTCTGTACAGGAAGTTCGTGAGCTCCACCGAGTTTTTCCCACATGATATAAACCGAATCTTGAGTAACAAGTTGAGTTTAGGCACTTGGTTGGCTTATTTTCGAGCGGATCGAGATCAACTAGTTCTGGAAAAAGATGTAGTCAAAGAAGTGCCCAAGAGTAATTGGGCAATGCTTAGTGTATGGAAAAGTTCGGAGGTTTTCAAATTGAGAGTTGGTAACCCAACCTTAACTTGCATGTTGTATTCCAAGATCTCATCATTAATATTCCCGTGTTTTAGTTCATCCATTGTGCCTGATCTTGAGAACCCTTTCGGGTTTCTTTTCATGTATGGGATATACAACGAAGGTCCAAAATCAGGGAAGCTGATTCGGGCACTATGCAAAATGGTACACAATTTGGCAAAGGAAACGGATGATTGTATTAAGGCTGTTGTCACGGAAGTTGGAGGTCGGGATAAGATAATGCTGAGAAATCACATCCCGCATTGGAAATTACTTTCCAGCCCTGAGGATTTGTGGTGCATAAAAGCCTTAAAATACGAAGAAAAATCACTACAACAACATCAACACCTGGATACTGATCGGTTGATGAAGAAAGCCCCACCAGAAACGGCAGATGCCATTTTTGTAGACCCAAGAGAGGTTTGATGTAAATGAAACTTTTATGAACCTAAACGAAAGAAGAAAAGAAGGCAAAAAAAGAAAGACTAGCGCAATTCGTTTTTCTGTTGTAACTATCAAATTGATGATGAAATGTAGCTTTTGGGATTTTTCCATAAATGGGTTCCTTTTTACTGGGGTTTTCTGGTGCAGCTATTGCTAGCCCTCGTGTAGTTGGGGGACTAATCATGTAGTCACTAGTTCGAGTTGTCACTATCCATTCTTTCGTCTTCTTTCGCTAATTTTTCCATCTATCAGGGTAAATTCACAGTTCCAAATTTAAGTGCGTTTATGGTCCTAATTTTGTCTCAACCTCCATCATCATAATAAAAAGAGAACCTATATCATTTTGATAATTCAATAAAGCGAACTATTACCTCCGTCCAAAAAAAAAATAGTACACATTAAGTTTTTAAATTTGTATTAAAAATAATACAAAACTCAAACTCAATGTGGACTATTTTAGTGGGTACGATGAAGTATTATATTAAGGTAGAAAGAATATAGTTCTAATCCATATACATATTGATCATTTCTCAACCATTTCAAATTTCGGAAGTACAAAGGACTGGGTCTACTCCGGTCAACTTTTGTTGGGTTTAGAAGGAGGTCAATCTAGAAAGGATAAATTAAATACGGATTTTCCATTACCTATCAAAGAAGTAATCGAGGTGGCTACAAACTGGAAATGGACCAGGAGATCCTAGATCATGGATTAGAAGTTGGCATAATTTCGTTGCAGTTTAATTTAAGGGCTAAATATAGCAACCAATCCATAAGGTCGCCTCGAAAATTTGTAGAAGTTGGAGTTTGATTAATGCTACGACCCAAATGTACAAACAGATCGAGTCGAAACTGTTTGGTTCAATTGTTGCGGGACATTAAATGTGACGGAATGTATGTTAGAAGTAGTATCATCGGAAAATTACGTAATAATTAACTACTCTCAAATATATCACAAAAGAAATCATTAATACTCCTTCCCTCTTAAAATTATTGTTCAGTTTACATTCTCATTTTTAGTGAAAATTGAACCAAAAATAAAAATTCAAACTGGACAATAATTCGGAACAGAAAGTGATTAATCATTTCTCTCAGTTCTTTAACAGTATAAAAAAGTATAGTAAGAGCTCTACAACACAGAAGTATAATTAATCATTGTTTATCGCTACTATAGCTTGGCACCTTTCGCTGTGAAATTTGAAGTGGCCATTTAATTTGATGTGAAGTTGCTAACAAGTTGCTAATGATGATTAGTATGAAATGTAGTAAAAATGAGTGATGACAGTGACATATAAAACACTGATTATTGGATATTAATCCTCCCATTATCCTTATAATTGGCTGGATATGTGATGAATAAAAACATTGCTGTACTGATCACCTCCTCCTGGACATCATTTCATAGTGGACCGACTCTGGTTATCCAATAAACAATAGGGTTTGGTCGTTTATATGCTGAGTGGGGCTTATATTGATTATTTGTTTAAAAGCAACGGTTGATATTCATCATATGATTAGGGGCGGGGCTATAAATACTTGTTTATTATTTAATGTTATTGCATAAGTATAAGTTTTGCGTACATCACATGTGAATACGTGTGTGATAACTGATAAGTGAGTTAAATTTAGAATCCATGCGGCAACAAAGTTCCCTTCCGTTTCAGAAAAAAAAATGAGTTTTTATATTAGTACTGAAAATAATACAAATTTTTTAAATGCAATGTGAATTATATTTTTGAGAAAGAGATTTATTATAAATACTAAGAAGTAACCATTGGGTAGATTTATGTGATCAGTGATTTTTTTTTAACTAGTTTTAATTCTAAGTTAATATGAATATTTTTTTGGGTACAATAAATGAAGAAGACAAATGTCTAAAATTATAAACTATTACATGTGGGTGAAAAATTTAGACCAAATTGTGTTTTCAGCCACACCAGTAAAATCAAAAGTGCAATTTGTTCCATATAAACAATCCGATGAACATTAATATTTTTAAAAATGTATAGCAGATAAAATGCAGCATAAAGATAAAATTTTATTGCCTATGAATTTTCGCGGTTCAAGTCACAAAAATGAGCAAGTGTCTACCATATACTCCCTCCGTCCCATAATTATTGTCCAATTTTACTAAAATGAAATATTTTATTTTTGATCAAACTTAACTATATTTTACCTTAAACAACCGGATATACCCCTACATATAAGTAATTGTTTAACCACTAAGATTTTATGGATAATGTTTTTTACTAAGGACAAATGTGTAACTTGATCCATAAAAAGTCAAATTGGACAATAATTTTGGGACAAAATTTTTTGGACAAAATGGACAATAATTATGGAACAGATGTAGTATATTAATCTTACAATGGGAAGTGGGATGAAATTTCGTTCAGAGGAGGTCACCATCCCACATGCTTGATTACATAACCGATAATTTGTATATTTCAACTCAAATAATTTTGTGGAATATGGAGAACTTCCTCAATGGACATGCAAGTTAGATGGCGAGTTTCACGTTAATTAATTATTAATCAATTAATATATTGACTTTTTTCTTCTAAAAGAACCCCAGGAAGCTGTAATCAGAACCTTTTTTTTTTTTTTTTTTTTTTTTGGTGCGTGACTTAAATTCGGGACGAAATAAGATGTGAACAAACCAATCTTGTCTCAGTCAGAAGTGATGACATACTACAAAGAAGGATTCAAACCAGTCCTGAATTAAACGTAAACAACGTGGTTAGATTGTTTGATGTGGAATTAATTTATTAATTCATGATTTGTTTTAAAAGTTCTTATTATAACAATTATTACAATTTTAAGCTGTCTCATTTCCAACTTTCTGAGTTGGGCTGTCTCATTACCAACCTCATTCTTTCAAACCCAACTTTCTGAGTGCTGAATCTGACCCATGACCAAAACGATATCGAAACGCCTTCCACGATGGATGGTCCGTTTCATTTCAAGCATACGCTAGTGAATCTTTGAAGAGCTAAATCTGCTCAAAAGGCCCAATTCTAGTGGGTTTATATGGAGTGCTGTTGTTTCAATTTTGATTTGATTTTTTGAATGACACACACTAAAAAAAGAGCGAAAATCATAACAAAATTATGTGAAATACACCCCCCTCCAAAAAAAGGATAAAAAATAACAAATCTAACAAAAACCACTAATTCTTTTTCTTTTTTGGAGAAAAAAAATTATGCTTCATTATCTAAAAACGTTTCCTCTCCAAAACCATCACTTTCTACAATGAATTTTGTTACAAAATCTATTCTTTCACGAATGAAAGCGTGATTTTTATTTTTTTTTGAAAGAAGGTACATGTATTTGAGAAAAGACCCTATATTATAACATTGCATTGCATTATATGCCATATTATGCATCTCATTAACCTATAATTTACTAACTTTAATTAGCTGACAAGCGTGATTAAGTTATTAGTACTCCTTGAAATAGCTTGGAAGCCATATAAAACTAAGACACAATGAGGCGAACCAATGAAATCCTATTAATCAACCCTAACTAATCGTATCATGATCGTGTACCATTAGTTCACTAAAAACATACATACAAAACAGCAAATTATAAACCCCCTAGAAGTTAGAACTATAGTCCACGACCAAGTATCTAAAATGCATAATAGTACTCCCTCCGGTCTTTAGTATAAGACATTTTGATTTTATCATAAGTTTCACCTAGGATGTCTTTTTAATTGAAATAAAAACCTTAAAAATATTTCATAATAATTAAGAGGACACAACGAATGTGAAAAAATATTTTTAAATTTTTTTTTCCAATTAAAAAGACATCTTAGATAAAATTTAAGACAAATCAAAATGCCTTATTACAAGGACCGGAGGGAGTATAACATATGATCTTATGAAATGTAATAGCCTAAGAAGATTTTAAGTTAGTAGGTTTTCTATTTATTATTATCACAACTGACTCAACCGTGGACTTATTTCGTTTGGGTCTTGACTCTAGACCCATTCAAAGCCCAAGCTAAATTAAAAATTTTATTTTAAAAATATAGATATAAAGTAGAATTTTCCACGTCATAATCCTCTTGGCAAAATCGAAACATGACTCTTCTGTGCACGTCATCCTCTCCCTATTGTGAGCTGATAGCTCACCCGTGCCGCGCGTAAAAATCAGCGGAAATTGTCAAAACTTCCAACAACACACATAGTCACACACCAGTCATCAGAAGAGTCCTTCTGGTGGTAAGACTTCTACCATTATTACTCCAAGTCGCTTCTTCTTCCTCTAAGCTCCACCGAAATTTCTCCAGCTCCATTAATTGACCGCAAAACTTCTTCTTCTTCTTGTATTAATTACCACCACCTTTATGGCTCTGTGTTCCACCGACACACTCAGAGCTACTTCCTGCAGGGATGGCAAAGCGGCGGCCCACCTCAAAGTCATCTCGATTTTCGCGATTTTCATCACCAGCGTCGTCGGCATAACCTTGCCGGTCTTCCTGGCTCGATTGTTCCAAGGGAAGCCCGTATACGACAAGGCGGTGCTGCTAATCAAGTGTTTCGCCGCCGGTGTAATCTTGTCTACTTCGCTGGTGCACGTGTTGCCCGATGCATTCGATGCCCTTGCCGATTGCCAGGTGGCCTCACATCATCCCTGGAAGGATTTCCCCTTTTCCGGTCTGATTACGTTAATCGGTGTCTTGACGGCGTTGTTCGTTGACTTGACGGCGAGTTCGCATGTGGAGGGGCACGGGCATGGCCACGGACATGGACACGGTAATGCGCAGAAGAAGCTGAAGAGTTCGGGGTACACGCGATTGACGCCGATTGGGAGCGGGGAGGAAGCGGTGGAGAAGAAATCGGTGGAGCCGGCGGCGGTGGAGGTGGGGCTTGTGGGGGCGGATATTGAGGCGGCACAGACGGAAGAAATGGTGAAATTGAAACAGAAATTGGTGTCACAAGTGTTGGAAATTGGGATAATTTTTCATTCGGTGATCATTGGGGTAACAATGGGGATGTCTCAGAACAAATGCACTATTAAACCGCTGGTTGCCGCCTTGTCGTTTCATCAGATTTTTGAAGGAATGGGACTTGGAGGTTGTATTGCTCAGGTATTTTTTTTTCAAATCCCTGCTATTTTTTTTAATTAATTTTTTTTAAATTTTTTTTATGAATGATAGTTGTTTGAATTTTGGATTATTTTGGAGTAAACTTATACATGTGAAAAAAGTAGGATTCTATTTTTGTTTAGAAGAGAGAATGTAATACTATCATTTACAGCGTAGTAGGGGCAGCATACGTATCTTGTGCTATGCTGCAAAACGGTTTGAGATTATTAAGGGTCGTGGTTGATAACTTGTACCCTTGCGTGTCAGCTTAGGTTACTAGTGGTGTAGATTAAATGACCATATGGTAGTATTATCTTCAGATTTCTGCGGAATTCCTTGAGCCAAGCTAGGCATTATGCCGAAATGGAATGAATATGCAAATGGAAAGTTACAGAACATCTGGTTCCTGCGAGGGCATCTTGTAGAAATTATGCCAAACATAACAAATCTATGGATTTATCTTTGGAAGGAACTAGGAAGGAGTTCCACTCTAGAGTAGCTTGTAGGACAAACCTTCGGCGTTTCAGTTTTAATGTCAATGCAAATGGCTGGAATTGCCATTGATTATTTAACTGCCGTTTCCTTCCCCTGCGTCCGACTTTGCTCATTCCTTGCTCTTGTCAAGAATCTAATATTTGGCAGAATCTTGTGTCTACTGAATGGAATATGTCTTTCATAGTCAAAGCTAATGAATTTGTAGGGGATCCTCACACACTTCTTTTGTTCATTCTAAAAACTATCTCTGAGTGCCACCTAAAGGTTGTAGTTTCCAATTGTAAATTCAATCTATGACCAGATCATTCAAGTATTTCTGCTGGATCATTTGAAAAGTTCCTTCGTGTAATGTTTATGACATCACTCACTGCTTCTTTTTTCTTTTCATCAATAGTAGACAGCTTTTCTTCAAGGGGAAGTTTATTTCCATTACTCAGATATATCGTAATAAAGTTATTGGAGCATTTGCAAGGTGCCAACTTTTGTGTGCCTTTTCTGATACTAAATTAAGGCTAACTCTTTACGTCGTTTTCCTGACATTACTGCTATATATACCTCTAGATTCCTTATAATCATCAAATTTCTCATAGCTCTCAAAATTCCAAGATGATTTCATTGATCATGTTGTTAGAATAAGATATTCATACTTCCAAATAAGATGACTACATCTAGTGCTTCACCAGTGTAGATTGTTTCCTTTCTGTGAGGTATTTTTCCCTGGTATTTGAGCCTGTTTGATCTGGACAAAATAAGTGAACAAGTCTAATTGTTGTCATGCAGGCAGGATTTAGCATTGGAACGACGGCCTACATGTGCTTCATGTTTTCAGTGACAACGCCGCTGGGAATAGTTCTAGGAATGATTATGTTTGGGATAACAGGATACGACGATAGTAGTCCAAACGCATTGATTATGGAAGGGCTGTTGGGGTCGCTGTCTTCTGGGATTCTGATTTACATGGCTCTGGTTGATCTTATTGCTCTGGATTTCTTCCACAACAAATTGATGAATTCTGAACAATTCTTAAAAAAGGCATCTTTTATTGCCCTTGTTCTTGGCTCTACCTCGATGTCTATCTTAGCCATCTGGGCTTAAAAAACCTAGAGCGAAAAAATACTTAAGCATTGTGACATGTAAAATGTATATCATATCTTTTAATGAGAATCAAATGGTTTTAAACCATTAGCTACCTTTCTAAATTGTTATTGCAAATCCAACAAGGAAAACATAAGGAAAAAGAAAGCAACCAGGAAACGGGTCTTAGTCACATTAGGGAAGAAAAGTCCAGAAAGTAAGTCTTGATACTTTAGGATAGTGATCGACTATCAGTCATCACAGGATGCGAAAGTGGGATTTGAAGTGGAATTTCGCAGAAACTATTTTCCTTTTGCTGAAAACTTCACTTTTTTGGTTATCAAAAGGCATGTAATTTGGTTAGGGAAGCCAAAAAGTGCAAGCAGGCAGTTAGTTGATGTCTACGAAAAAGTGAAAATGCAATTTCATAACTAAAGGATTCAGGTTGTGTTCTACCAATAATGGTGTTGATGATGAAAGCTTTGTTTTTAGTGGTGTTGGAGGTTAAAACTGATTCTCAGCCAGTGTAAAATTTGCGTATATTAATTTTCATTGTTAGCTTACTCTCAACGAGGTCCCGTAGCTCAGTTGGTTAGAGCGTTGGTCTTATGAGCCGAAGGTCGCGGGTTCGAGCCCCGCCGGGACCAACTTTTTGGCTCTCTTTTCCGCATATTCCTGAGTTTGTTTTTTGGTTTTTCTTTTTTTTTTTTTTTTTGGGGGGGGGAAGTATTATACTTTTCTGTTACCGAAGTGGCAGAAAATACATCAAAACAATGTAAAACTTGCAATTTGATAATACCAGTATACCACGCAACTAAAAGCTTTTTCTTTTTTTTTCCTTTTTCCCCCTTCTCTGGGTTTAGTTTTTCTTTGCTAAATGTTACAATCCGTGATAGTGCTTTAAGAATTCAGATTTCTTTTTTGCTACACAACTAAAAAGGAAAAACATCACTGCTACACTGGTATCGGCGCACTAGTGAAATTTTGCTTTTGGTAACAAAACTTTGGATACGGATGAGGAACTATTTTCTGGATTCCCCCTTGACTGGCGATGATTCTATGAAAATGAATAACGTCTCTATATCGGTTCTGGATTATAATCTTTTCTGGCACTGTAAACCATTAAATTATCTTAGGCGTGTATGTTAGTCTTAAATTAATCTCCAGTGAACTCCACTAGACTCCTTTCAAGAACCAATATCTTCAACAAACGCACAAGTCTTAAATTGTTTCTGGGTCTATTTGGTTTTATTACAACTAATAAACAATAATTCACTTCTTGAATTTCATTACTACTTCTATCAATTCTAATAAGAAACGAAACATAGTACACGGTGTTTTACCAATTTGAAAGTTGCTTTTTACCAAACTATACGGCCATGACCATTCATTCACACTAAAATGGGAAGTTCCATCAAAATCGACAAGTCTGAGAGACTGGAAATTTCCAATAATAATGGTTCATGTAGTAGTGTCAAATGACTGTTTCCACTTCACCCCTCCCCAAACTCACAATTTTATACCTTAATCCGTGTTTAGTTACAACATGGCTGACTGATTTTCGTTTGCCACCAACCCCAAGTTGAACAGCCTAATCAATCAAATCCGCGAAAGAAATAGAAAATTGCTGCAAATCAAGACAAAGCTCCCAGTTGCCACTGCAAGTTTGGTCTTATCACAGAACAGGTAAGTTAAGCACGTTCGTTCGTAGCGAAAATGTTACGTGAATAACCCAAACACTTTGGGTCCTGGAACAAGGAGAGAAAAGAGAGCTACAAAAACAGAGTTGCAGAAACAGAGGACTGGCCACACTAATCAGTTTCTTCACAATCCCACTTCAATTCTCTGCTGGATTTTTCGTATTTATTTGGTTAAAATAGTTACTTTATTGTGATGGGATTGGAAAGATTTCAACCTTATCACTGGGACTTCACCGCGGATCTCAAAGGCCACGGTCTTTTCATCTCAATCATTTCAGCCGGGTTTCTAATATGTATTCTTCTGGGTGTCCTGTTCTTCCGTATGTTTTGTTTGCGCAAACGTAATTTTCCGGGAATTATGTCCGGGAATGTGAGGATCGTGCAGCAACATTCAATATCAATACCTGCAGTTCCATCGGCTTCGTTAGGCCTGGATGCGAACACGATTAACAGCCTCCCCATATTCATACACAAGACGAAATCGGGCTCTGTTTGTTCGGATTACGACGATATTGAGGATCCGGAAACGACGAGTTTTCGAGGAAGCGAATGCTCCATATGTTTGGGATTGTACGAGGATGAAGAAAGGGTTAAGGTTATGCCGGAATGTCAGCACGCTTTCCATTCTGATTGTGTCGATGAATGGCTCCGCAGCCGGTCGACCTGTCCCCTTTGCCGATTATCTCTTGATTCCTCCTCGACGGGATTAGCCGCCATACCCTGATTTATGTGATTTAATTCAAATTTTAAAGTTCATCATATTGATTCATGCCATATATATCTCGGGCTTCAAAACCGAAAACAATTTTTTCTTTGCAAATAAAGCAAAGGTAAAGAAGCCTACAAACTTTCGGTAACCTCTCAGGGAGCCTAATTGATTGTGGATTATGGATATTGATCGCTTAAATAAGTTCTGTTGAGATTGATTATAGGAATAGTATTTGTTATGGAGGCGCGTTTGCCATTAAGAAAGCTGACAATGCGACATTGCTGATGTTTGTTTTTTAAAAGATTTTTGCAATGTCGTGATAGATTTATATTCTTTGAGAAGCATTGCATGTATCCTCTATCATCTATATGAAAATTGGATGAATATATACGTACTTGTTCCAGAACATGTTTCTTGTTATACATATAGTCATTTATCACGTTTGAATGTGTTTTATAATTGGGTAAAACCATTTATTGAATGAGAGTCTTCATATATATGTAGAGGTTTTTTTTTTTAAAAAAAATGGATCAATACAGATTCGTGCACGTCTTCAACATTTCTATATATGCTGGCCTTTAATTTTCTTACATTTGTTTGCTCATATTTTTGCCTTTTTATTTTGGGAAGAGTGATAATTTAGGACTAGTGACTCGGCCCGGGCGGATGCCCGAGCACTGATATTAACATGCTTTTTGATAAGAAAAATGATTATTGTGTGGAATTTGTATAATTATTGCCTTAATTTGAGAGATTTAGTTCATTTGAATTTTGAAGTAAATGCAACATTGAATTTGTACTAAATGTTTGGATAAAAACATATCATAGTCAATATTTTAGGGAAAACTAAAAATTTATTTTTAATTTTTTTTGCCTGAATTATACAAACTAAGCCACCAGTAATTTTGTGTTTTAGGCGGGAAAATAATGCATGTGTAGCTGTCATATATCTTTAGTGACAGCTGCTTTCAAGAGGTAAAAAGAGATGTGCTTGATTCACTAATAGAATAAAATTAAGTAAATTGGATCTGAATGGAATGAATTATAAAGAGTTATACCCGTTTAAATATTGAGTTTAGTGATTTTTTTTTAAATTATTATTTACATAGAAGAGGTAAATGTCTTAGTATATTATTATATTTACATTGTTACATGAATAAGAGACATTGATAACATCGTGTTCAAGTCATAAATGTAAACTACTTGATGAACCATCAAGCCTATAGAATCCTTATAGGATCAGATGCTCCAAATGAAACTAAACAATCAACAGCAAAATTAGTAGCTACTAATGAATTTACGAGATTCAATCCCAATTTTATGGGTTAGTCCCATTTAAAATTTTGGGGCGCAAGAAAACTGACAACATGAAACTTACATCACATTATTAATCGATAAAACGTTAAACTCATAGTGCGTAAGATTTATTACTCCTTTTGGGCAAGTGCCGAAAACAGAATCAAAAGTTAAGAACTCCACAACTATACTGATCCACACCCTCGCTTTGATATTTTATCTTTTTTGCATTACGTGTTGTTTATTACACACCTCCTGGATACTGGAAATGGTATCATGATGTGGCAATCTTTTCATATTGTTATTTCCTTATGAAACACTTAGGAATCATTTCATAATGATGGACTATTACGTTAGATTATAAATATAAGAAGTGAAATGAAGAAGCACAAGATACTTTGATTTCCTCTCAATTTTATTTATTGTATTATTCGAATTGAAAATAAATTTTTAAAAATGTTTTTTCACTTCCATCATGTTCTTTCAATTATTATAAAACATTTTTAAGATTTCATTTTTAACTAAAAAAATAAATAAATCAAAAATAGAAAAAATCAAAATAACTTATACTAATAAGTATCGAACGGAGCTTTAATTTAGTAACCGTCTGTTTTGCTCAACTGCCTAATGAATCAATATGACACAAGCAATTGGACTAGTGAGAATTAGATCTTCAATAATTTATTTAGGAAGTGCGACTGTAACTACCATAACCTCCAACGTGAAACCTCCCCTGTGTAACATTTTTTCTATATCTTCGTGTTCGTGGCATAGACTAGTTTTCAGTTGATATTGTGTCAATTTTGGCAATTATACGAGCATCATACTCATATATGATATATTTGGAGTTGCCAATGGGCCCGTTTGATCTACTCACGGTTTAATGCATTAAAGAAGAATGATAAATTAAATGGCATTTAACAATTTTGTATTAAAAACTAGTTGACTTGGTTTGTGCTAGCTATAAATGATACCCATAAAAGATCCTTTTCTTTTTGTTTCTCCATACAACATGAATTGTAGCTATAATCAGTAAGAAAAAAAACAACAGATCCCCTTACTTCAGGGGAAAAAAGAAAAAACCCACCAAGGTAAAATTTAACAATGAGAAGCCTGTATGTGTTAAAAGAAAAACTAAATGAACCTTTCTTGAGTAAAATTGTTATTGTTATACATACTCTATGGAAGCAGCTGGTAGTTAGAAAATGTTCCATATTAGGGGTCTCGTATCAGTTGAGAGAAAATCTTCCATACAACTAATTTACCACGTAAAATTGTGCAACCAGACATATGAATAAGACAAGATAGTAATTTTATCAGAAAAGTTACCACAAAATTAGGGGACACATTGATATTTTCCAGTATAATGGGTGTATTGCTGCACTAAAAAAGAAGATACAGTTGCTATATGTAATAATTTTTCAGCGTGTGCCTCAACAAAATAATCAATCCAAAATTTCATCTGAGAAAATCATTATGAAAATTCTAAAATCAAATCAGAAGAGCAAACTCAATCAAACGAAAAAAAAAAAAAAACCTCAATCAATGTCGTAGGGACGTATAGAACACAAAAACACAATTAATGTGAGAGGTTTTGAAGATAGCAGATCTTCCTCAGTAATATGCTCCAACAACCAATTTCAAAACATTGTACCAATAATTCTACAATTTGCTATCAAAAGATGCATAAATTTTTGCCCCGTGATAACCTTCCTCATCTACCACCACCACTCTGCTAAAAAAAACCCATACTTGCCATCACTTTCAGAACTCCCTCCATGCACATCATTTAATTTTTCCATATCTGTCAAAGTCTCAAACTAACACATATTTCACCACATCATCCTCAACTATATCACATGATAGTAACTTACCTCTTTATTAAAACCCTTTCATTTCCTCAGCTAGGAAGCTAGCTAGCTTTATAGTAGACTATATAAGCTAAGAGAAAACTTGCATTAATTTCACAATGGCTTCTTCAGAAGAATCAGCACTGAAATCCACTCGGTCTCAATGGTATGTTACCGACCTCAGCATTAGCTTGGAGTTCCACAACCACAACTTGGCCATCGTTTCCGTCGTCGTCTTCGCCTTCGTCGTCCTCGTCGTCCTCCTGTTCTTCCATTTCATCCGTCAATACCGCGAGTTATCTTCCGGGCACAGAAGCCACGAGTTGCGAGTTGGAGGGATCGCCGTTTCCGGCCGGGTTCCGAATCGGAATAAAGGGCTCGACGAAGCCACCATTAACAGCTTGCCGACGTTCGTGCACACGCCGGAGTCGGGAGGCGGCGGCGCGGTTATTAAAGAAAGTAGTGAGTGTTCCATATGTTTGGGAGTGTTTGAAGAAAATGAAAAGATAAAGGTGATTCCAAAATGTATGCACGTGTATCATTTGGAATGCCTTGATAAATGGCTGTGTAGCCATGGAAATTGTCCTCTTTGTCGATCCACCATCGATTCATCTCCTACTGATCAATTGCCTGCTTAAATGAAACTTTAGGATTGTTATCTTCATTTCTTTCCTCAAATTGTATTGGTGTGGCTAACTTGGCTAGCATGTGCATACATACAATGGGTAACAAACAATACTTGGGGCTGTTTAAATCGTACCATGAAACAGTGATTATAACACGACATGGTCCCTTCATATAATAGTTTGATAGTGTACTCTAAACGTTTTTTCTTTCTTTTGTTCCTTCTTTGTAGGAAATAAAAGGATATATGGTGGCTTATTCACACATCTTATGGAATGTAGTATTTTGTGACTTTCAAAATGTTTTTCCAAAGTTAGTGTGATTTATAAAGGTAAATTTGAATTAGAGGCTGTAAACAAAATTTCCTTTTTGATTTTGTGGGGTTTTCCAAATTATCACGTGTTTGGAGTTTATACAAATTTTACTCCAGTCAATCCATCGAGTATGAAATGAAAGAAATATGATTCTGTCGTTGCCTCTTTGCTAGATCTCAATTTTAGTACAAATCAATCTTCAGAATGGAAGAGTATGATTTCAGAAAGCATGTCGAAGTGTAGCTAGTAAACCAACCGAGAGATTTGCAGCAAAAACTACATACGCGAATGTTGACCAGTCTCAAAGAAACATTTCTCAGAACAAATTAAGTATATGCATCAGCAAAATTGTAAAAGGTCTTCCTCCGGCAAAGTACCCTGTACCCTTAAGAACAAGAAAAATGCACTCATCATCAGAAAGTTTAGATCATATAAAAGATAAATTTTGGGAGGGCAAGGAAAGCAAAGAGAGTCGACGGAATAAACATACCACTTACATAACCACCATTTTCAGAATTAACCTGACCCAGACTCCTGAAGTGTGCAAGTGCGGCTGCAGTAGAGCAAATCATCCGTTCAGATAGTCGCAGGCGATAAGTTAAGCGATAGGCCATCCAATGCTTTCGTAGAAAAATCCAGGAGGAACATGTAAATTGTAAAAGCTCCTCTTCCACCCAGCAGCTGAGACCTGATATCCTTAAAAACAAGAAAGAGGCACCCATCAGAAGTTATAAATGACACAATGATAAATCTGGGTGGGGGAAAGAAAGCAAAGAGGGCCGAAAGAACAAACATACCACTAACGTAACCACTATACTCAGCATTAACCTGACCTAGACTCCTGAAGTGTTCAAGTGCGCCTGCAGTAGAGCGAACCATCCATTCAGCATGCACCACAGCTGAACCATACCACTTCTTGTCAAAACTGATACACAAAAAACCCAACAACCAGTCAGGACAACTACAATTGACAAAAACCACAAGGTAAATCATATGGAAAAGGAGCTTGCCTGCATCCAAAAAGATCAGAAGCAAGTCCTGTACCAGCTCCAGTGACATCCCTTCGTTTTTTAAACACTTCCCCCTCAGAATTCACGGAATACAAGGCAGGACGCTACACAGACAAAAAAAAACTAACATTCATGAGTACAAAGGAAGGCAAAAGCAAACTCCTAATTAACAACTAAAAACTACTTACAAACGAGAAGGGTGCTACTGATTAACCTTGCTTTCATCATCCCACCCCGCAATTAGTATTCTTGCTGACAAATGCTTATCAGGATGAGAAGACAGATGGCCAGCTACCCATTTTGAAGCCTCTAAAACAGATTTTGTTCCCTTCATGACGACTTGGTACTGGTATCAAACAGTCACATAAGCATAAAAGAAACCAAACAATGACATCATTTTTTCTCCTCTTCTTCTAAGAATTGAGAATGAAAAAATATGTGCAACATGGGAAATTTCTATTATCCATATCCCTAGCTCAATATAATACTAACACTCCAATGTACAAAGTCTTTACATGGTGCATACTCCTGAAATCATGTTATGGTATCAAAAAAAGGGTCAGGAAAAAGGGTACCTGATCTTTCATATTCCTGATAAAAGATCGAGTCTCCCCGACTCCAGAAACAGTGACAAGCACGTGAGAATCGAGATCAATAACGTTCTCAACAAATGTTACCGATGCTAGATTTTTAAAACCAGAGTGTTAGTAATTTTCTTTTTTTTAATACAACACAAATATTTCCATATACTGTATTGTATGTAGAGTAAGATGTACAAAAGTAGTAAAAGAACCCACCATCATTGCTAGCATATAGCTACCATAACACCATCCTTGCAAATGAAAGCAAGAGTTGTGGTACCCTTTGGTCTCCTTGTGTATGGAACTTCGTCTCCAGCAAACTAATGAACCAATCAAATTAACCAAACGAAAAAGAACTTGCCTTTTGAAAACAGAACAATGGAAACCAAAACAAACGATTGAAAACTAACAAGATGACAATCATCTTCAATCCATGCCAAACAATATAAAAGAGGAAATACCAAATCAATTTACAGAGATTGTTTTGGCTTTTCATTGTGGCTGAATAACGAATTTAAAGCAGCCAGAGAGAAAATATACCTTGTCCTTTATATTCGAGCAGAGCGAATCTTCAGCCTTTGGCACGGCGGCAAAAGTTGCAATCCCTACTTCTGCCTTGGCGCGTAGATCATCGTTAAAGTGGTTATCATCGACGGAAAAGATACTCCGACCGCCGCGATAAGGAACGATGGCCAATTGACGGTACGGAACAATGGCCAATTGATTATGATCAACTACAGTGTCAGTAGTCATGATTGTCGCCTTCAATCAAAATTAATCAGAAGATGAACCAAATTTTTAACGGAATCAGCGAAATTATAATACAGGAAGGACAATATCAATTGTCAATTGATACCATATAACCTATTCTTTGTCGGCCTAATTCTTAGTGTTCTTCTTATTCATCGTCCATGAGTAATGGGTTGAACCAAAATGTACCAATTTTGGTGTACAAAAGTGCCTCAAGTTTCAACTTGAATTTGGTCGCTAATACGGTCTCAGACTTCGATTTTTTTGGTTATCTCTCAAGGAAAGATTATACTAAGTACGTATTTTTAATTGATAAAAAAATCTTAAAAATATATTTTCACATTCGTTGTATTCTCTAGGTTGTTATAACATATTTTTAATATTTTTTTGTCAATTAAAAATGTGAAACCTAGAACAAATCAAAATGCCTTATATTAAATACGTAATGCATAATTTTTTTTTTAGCCAGCAATGATTATTCATATGCAAACCGTTGTAACATGAAGTAAATAGATATTACTACAACTTTTTTTTTTTTTTGCTTAATTTTATTTTTTATTTTTTACGATCGGAAGAAATAACACTTGCCAAATTTCGCCAAAATGCGGCCCACTCTGAATTGGGCCTGGGCCAGTTGAGTATGACCCGTGCCCCGCGATTTTGTATACCCGACCCGATGTACGTTTAAACTCCCCAGCTCTATCTCTCTCCTAAACCTTACTTTTGAGAAGAGGGAAAACATCAGAGCTACCAATCGCAAAGCTGTGTTAAAAATCTCAAGTTTCGTCCATTCTTCAGTCTCTACCTGGTAAAAAGTTTGAAACTCCGTTCCACACTTTTCTTATTTCTTTTCTTTTACTTCTTGTTTCAATTTCTGGTGACTCTGTGTTTATAAAATGGCCGCTTACCATCACGATGCATTTTAATCGGTTTGTGTAGTTAGCGAATTTTCTATTTTAACCTAAATTTGCAAGTTCCTCAAGCGGAAGAATGATTTCGATTTTTTTGAGCTTTGTATTTAAAGAAAATTGTTCATGCTTCAGATGATATTGACGAACTACGTTCCTGTGTGGATAATCGAGGAATTTTTTTTTGTCTCATTTTGCTTTCTGGTTTTTGTTTCTACAGAAATTTGGTTGCTACTAGGCATACAATGGTGGACGGCAAGGCTGTCAAGGTTCGTAGGCCTCCTTTTTTTTTGTTTCCGTGCGAACTTTGAGGATTGTTCTCATTTCTCTTGGACATTTTTTGAGTTTTTGGATTGTTAACATTCAGTATTTGTCTCTATCGTAGTATATGGCTTCACTGGTAGTCTCTTTATTTTTCTTCTTTACTTAAATTGTTATATTCATGTATATGTACGTACATTAGTATGTTTATAATTAGTATTCATTTCTGGTGTTTTTAATTCCTTTAGTACATGGTGAAGTATTCGGTACTTGTGGATGTATTGCTTTCATGCTTTGTCTGGGTTTTGAGTTGTAGTTAAAGAACGGAACTATTTAATGGATGTATCGTAAGTTTGGGCAATGTGTGTTTTGGAATGCCAATTGATGTACTGAAGCTGTTTCAGGATCCTGTAAAGACTAATCCTGCAATGACGAGAGCACGTGCTCAGCAGCAACAAGTGGGAGAGGATGACGAATTGGATCCCACGGTACTTATGTCTTACATGTTTCAATTAAGCTCTGCTTTACAATGAGTTGCTCTGGAATTAGAAGATGATAGAATTTCTGGCTTTGCAGCAATACTTTGAAAATAGGCTGAAAGCACTTGCAGCTCAAAAGGAAGCTGGCAAAAATCCTTATCCTCACAAGTTTCAAACCTCAATGACTATTCCTGAATACATAAACAAGTATATGGGATTGGAAAGTGGAGCACATCTTGAAGATGTTGATGTGTCTTTGACTGGTACTTGGACTGTAAATTAACATGCTAGCAATATATTCGACCTTTGTTGTCCTTTTTCTAATTTATTATTTTATGTGAACAGGTCGAATTATGACCAAACGAGCATCTGGGAAAAAGTTATTCTTCTATGATCTACATGGTGGTGGTGCCAAAGTTCAAGTTATGACTGATGCAAGGTATTCAAATGAATTTACTATCTATTCAAGAACGAGAAAGTTTCAACCATTTATGTTATATAAGTATTAATTCCTTCGAACGAGTCTCAACTTAGGGAAGTTTAACCCATAATTCATAAGTTGCTGCTTAAACAGAGATATGAAAAGCCTATGAACTGGCATCCTTAGTCTGCCCTATCAGTATATAATTTATCTGTTTTGACTAATTTTTGTAAGTTAAAACTGTCCACCATGTGGGTTGCATCTGATCTGCTATTCCTGTTTCTCTGATCTCTGTGCTCAAACAACAGGAAATAGGAGTTTGAGCAGTAAGCATTGGCAACATTAAATCATCACTTTTCTACTGTGTAGTTTGGCTATACAGATCATATCACCTTCTTGTTATACATGTTTTAGATGACCTGTATCATAAAAGGTGGCAAAACTTATAATGTTGGGGTGAATCTAACACAGCCTTTACCCATATCGAACTTGGGAGTGGCCACTATAAATCACTAGCTTGGAGTTGTGAATTAGATTTGAAGGACCAGCTTGAAAACAAATCTTTCACTAAAATTAGACCTAACTCTGAACATCACAGCTTTTCTGAAATGATTTACTAACTATATGTAGCTTGTACAAGTTGTAAAAGTTGTCGATGAGCCAAATTAGGCGTTTCTGTTTTTCCTTTAAAAAAGAAATACGCAAAACTGTTGTACAAAATTCGTGTGATGATGATTCAACGGAAAAGGGGACACTCAAGTTGGAATTTGACTATTTATCATGAGATAGCATATCTTCATAGATGAAGGGACTATGATATTTGAGATATTTGAGTTACATAAGATATATTTGTTCCTAACATGTGGTCATTTATGCAGCAAATCAGATTTAGAGCTGGAAGAGTTTACCGCCTTTCACTCTAGTGTTAAACGTGGAGATATTATTGGTATTGTTGGATTTCCAGGTTGGTTACTTCTTTGGTTACTCTGGGTATTTTGAAACTCTAATAGCATATCCCAGTTTAGGAATGAGATGGTTTTACCTTAGGGTTTATGACTGTTCGCATGGTTTTTTCAGGTAAAAGTAAAAGGGGAGAACTAAGTATTTTCCCGAAACAGTTCATAGTTTTGTCTCACTGTCTACATATGATGCCACGACAAAAGGCAGCTCCAGGTGCAGACAATTCAAAGGTTAGCATTTTAAATTCTTAGAGCTATCGAATACGAGTTATCTTTTTCATTAATGTTTGGTTTGGTTTGGTCTGGTTCTAGAACACTGAAATATGGGCTCCAGGATCTGGAAGGAATCTAGACTCATATATTTTGAAGGATCAGGTTTGTGATATTCTAGAATCTTTTCAATGTCTGATCTTTTCCCTGTTTGGGATCAAATTTATGATATAATATACATCGTTGTTCTTTCACTGCAGGAAACTCGATATAGACAGCGCTATTTGGATCTCATGTTGAATTCAGAAGTTCGTGAAATCTTCAAGACCAGATCTAAAATTATCACATATGTTCGGAGGTTTTTGGATAATCTTGATTTCTTGGAGGTAAGCGGTCTGCCTTGCCCATCATCCTGTTTGAAATTTTATCATGGTCCCTTTTTTTTAATTTGATGATTTGGTGTGCATTATTCATTGCTCTAGGTTGAAACACCCATGATGAACATGATTGCTGGGGGAGCAGCAGCACGTCCTTTTGTGACACATCATAATGAACTGAATATGAGGCTCTATATGCGCATTGCACCTGAACTTTACCTTAAGCAGCTTGTTGTTGGTGGACTGGATCGTGTTTATGAGATTGGAAAACAGTTCAGGAATGAAGGAATAGACTTAACTCACAACCCTGAGTTTACTACTTGTGAATTTTATATGGCGTATGCTGATTATGATGATTTGATGGAGCTTACGGAAAAAATGCTGAGCGGTGAGCTACTTGTGATCTTTAGTTTTCAAGTTTCCTAAACTTATTGACAATTTCTCCAAGTGGATATTTAAATTGCTTTTGAAACAATAATGTGCTATAGGGATGGTCAAAGAGCTTACTGGTGATTATAAAGTAATGTATCACGCAAATGGCCAGGGGAATGATCCGATCGAGATTGATTTTACACCACCTTTCAGGTCTCTTCAATTGTTTATTTCTTTTCTGAAGACTACTTTTCTGATATTTCTTAATTCCTTCCCTCTTTGTTTGGTTATGCAGAAGGATTGATATGATTTCTGAGCTGGAGAAGATGGCGAATTTGAACATACCCAAAGATCTCTCTAGTGATGAAGCTAACAAATATCTGGTAGATGCATGTGCAAAGTTTGGCATCAAATGCCCCCCTCCGCAAACAACAGCTAGATTGTTGGATAAGGTCAGTTCACTATTTATGATAAGAAACTTTTTTGACTCTTTACTATTGCTTAATCCAGAATATAGATTCGCAATTCCGTGCCTGGCATGCACTGGTATATTTCAACTTTTATGTAATTTGTGCAATGAGCCAAGCCGCAGATTTGTTTGTTGTTCTTTGAAGATGAAAGTTTAATTAATCATCTTTTTTGATGAAAATTCATTTATCTGTTTGCTGAGTGTTTATTATTTCTTCCCCATCTTCCCCTCTGTCTTGGTCCCCCTGAACACACATCCAGCATTACCATCCTGACCATACTCCATATCTTCGTGCAGCTTGTGGGGCACTTTCTTGAGGAGAGCTGTGTGAACCCCGCTTTCATAATCAACCATCCAGAGATAATGAGCCCACTGGCAAAATGGCACAGGGCAATCCCGGGGCTTACTGAACGATTTGAGTTATTTATCAACAAACATGAGGTAGGTGATAGAGATTTGATCTCTGAGTTTTTTTATATCCTTTGAAATGGTTTTGTGAATGTAATCCCCCGTCTTCTTGTAAATTTTGAACTAATTGAATTTTTGTCAATTCTACAGCTTTGTAATGCATATACTGAATTGAATGACCCTGTTGTGCAACGTCAGCGGTTCGCTGACCAACTGAAGGTAATAAATCACGAGCAACTGGTGTTTCTTAACTATTTGAAACTTCTGTACTGTGTCTGCTACTAATATTTGTCCAATATGTTCCAGGATCGACAATCTGGTGATGACGAGGCTATGGCTTTGGATGAGACATTTTGCACCGCCCTTGAGTATGGTTTACCCCCAACTGGTGGCTGGGGTCTAGGAATCGATCGGTTTGCTATGCTTTTGACCGATTCTCAGAACATCAAGGTTTGTTTACTTGAATTGTTTGATGCTGCAAGTTTCTGTCATGGATTAGTCTATTTCTGGCATATTCCCTTCTAATTCTACTTATTTATTCTGTGCAACTTCTATGGATTTCTCGTTGTCTGGTTGCTTTTTTTGCATTTTCTTTCTCATTAACTCCCAAAGAGAGAATCTAATTTTTTAATGGAACTATAAGGAAAACCATTTGCCCCTGTAATGAATGGGATTATTTGTTATTCCACAATTATTATTTTTTGAGGTCCAGTTCGGGTAACCAATAGCTGACCTGGCATTGTTGGTCAGCAAGCATGATTCTGCCCGTTTTGTTTGCGAACCTGAAGAGTTGAATAATTAAATCTGACTGATTTCACTACATGGAAGAGAGTGATAAGCAGACTGATGTAGTCGCAACCTGTGCTTTTTAGTTGAATAATTAAATCCTACTGATTTCACTTAATGGAAGAGAGTGATTAGCCTGATGTAGTCATGGAAGAGAGTGATTATAGCAGACCGATGTGGTTGCAACCTGTGCTTTTTGGTTGAATAATTGAATTGGACTGATTTCACTGCATGGAAGAGAGTGATTAGCAGACTGATGTAGATGGAACCTGTGATTTTTGGTGCTCAATCTGGTTTTGTTCTGCTTAGTGGTCTCATATTTGTTCATTTATACTGTTATAAGCTTTTGTTTTGGCCCTCCGTTTACTGGATCATTAATCTCCCTTGCGCTTCCACATTTCTTCACCCAACTTATTTTTCATCATGCATCTCTTAAACAACAGGAAGTGCTATTGTTTCCGGCTATGAAGCCGCAAGACGAAGCATCTGCAAAGAAACTTGCTGAATCATCTAACCAAGGTCCGGAGTCCAGCAACTGCAATGCTGGCGGTTCGTAGGGAAAAGTTGGAAGCAGCAAGCCGAAGAACCTCTCCATTTGACTATCTAAAATTAGGCTTAGAATTCACTTAACTTCCATTTTTGTATACCGTAATTGGTACTCATCTTGATCGTTTTTAATCCTTTGCCGCATAGAAATGACAACTATTTTCCCGATATGTAAGGTCAAGGCAGAGTGGCAACTGGTAATTATTTTCCCCATTTTGCTTTATTAGTTCTGAGCCCAATCCCTATTGCAATGTAGAAGTACCAGAAAGGAAAATATTACTTTCATATGTAGTGTTTTGATAAGATTGATGACTTATTGAGTTTTTAATTTATCAAGCTTGACTTTTCTTTCCTTCTGAAAGAATAATATCATTGACTGAGATAGACTGAGATTGAAAACTTGAAATCCCTTGTCCATTGAATGAGTTACAAACAAATGAGTCATTTTGTTATTATCACTCAGTTATTTTATCAAACTAGAAAAAATATAAAATGTTAGGTCGTAAACCTATTTACGTGAATTCAACAAGTTAAAAAAAAAAAGCTACCTAAAGATTTATTGTTATTAATATTGGATTGAAGTTTAAAATTGATACAACCTCGGTTCCATAAAATAATCCACATTGAGTTTGTAAATTTGTACTAAAATTAGTATAAAACTCAAAACTCAATGTGAACTATTTTTTTGGGACGGAGGGGTAATACATATGATTTGTTTGATACATTAATCTGCTTATTGTATTTTAGTATTGAAAATAAATATCCTTTGTCCAAATCGCATCATAGTAATATAGTATGGGTTTTGGTCAAATTTAGTATGACCCGCAAGTGGACAATTATGGGTAGCCGACCCGGTATATTAAAGGCTTAAACCCGTCTCTAAAGATTTGGGGTTTTTGTTTGTGCCCTAAACCCACAGAAAAGAAGGGAAAACATCAATCCTCCGTTCTCTGACTCACTCGCAAGCTGAGCTCTTCTTCGAAGCGGAGGAAACTCTACAAATTTAGGGTTATTAACTTCAATTGAAAGGTATGGCGCACGATATGCAGACGGGGGTGAAGAAGAGGAAATTTGGGCATGGGAATCCTAAATTTCAAAATACCAGAAAAGGTAAGAAATTCCAAAGAGGAGGTTCAGGTCAAGATGATGTTAGGGCTAAGAAAATGGACCCCAAAACGAAGAAGTTTTTCCAGAAAAGGATTAGAGATTATAATTCGGATGATGACGATGGTAGTCATGAGGAACAAGAAAAGGTACATGGAGATGCAGCGGGGCCGGTAGTACGGAAGTATGAGAGGGTAAAACGGAAGAATGAGAAGGCAGGTGGGACGGGAATGGATTTTTCAGATGATGAGATGGATGAGAAGGAGGAAGATAGTGGGGAAGAGATTGAGGTGTCAGAGGATGAAGATGGTGAAATTCAGCCTGGGGTCTTGAGATTTTCAGAAGGTTGTAAAGCATTTCGGTTGGCTTTCAAGAAGCTCACAAAGAAAACTGGTTCAGCTGATGAGGACATTCTGGTGAGTCTGCTTCATTTGGTTTATGGTTGTTCAATGTTTTGGAAATGACGTAGTGTTTCCGGTCTATCTAATTACGAGTTTGAAGATTGCTGGACAGCTTCTCTGTGTCATTTGCTTAATGTGACTTTTTAGCTTTAAAAGAGTGACTCCATTATTTTTTGCTCTTATGATATTTTATGTTCGTAATTGATGAAAGGTTTTTTTTTTTAATCTGAATTGTAGGGTCCTGTATTGAAAGACCAGAAGAAACTAGTTGCAGAAAAGCTTGCTGAAGTAGATGCAGAGCAAAAGATTAAGAGTGTAGCAAAGAAGAAAAAGCATCTGGTATGTTTGATGAAACTTATTGGCTTCGTTTTTGCCTGACCTTGCGATGGAAGTAGCTCTTTTGAATTTGTGTTTTTTTCATATATTAGTGTAGAAATCTTGGTATGCCTTTGCTGAGCTGAGCTAAGCTGAGCTATCTTCAGTTGAGTAGTCTATTTGGTTTTTCCCACATATTGGAATTCTGTTTACACTTTTTACCTGTTGAATTGATAGGTAGGAGAGAAGGGGCATGTAAAGCTAGTTAATTTGGATTCACATGAAAAGTCTCTTATAGGAATTGCCACAAAGGGAGGTACTGATTGCCCTTCTTGCTCGAAGAATTTTAATTATTTGAGGAAACTCTTATTGTAATTTTGATCTGATGTGGTTTCAATCTTCCTTTTTCATGATCATTGCTGGCGGCTGTCGTTACCAGTGGTCAAGCTGTTTAATGCTGTAAGTGGCTATTTATATTCCTATGTAAAATTTTTCCGCCTTACACACCACCCCGCCGCCCCCCTCCCCCTCGTCGTGCACTCACACCAGGAAAAACAAAAAAGTACCCAACCACCCTGCGGAAAAGTAAAAAGATGAAGAATGAGCTTTTTCATGCTTTTTTTGTTGTTTATACTGCTTGTAGATTCATTTTGCTGAATCTTGTATTCGTATGACATGCAGGTCAATAAAGCACAACATGCGCAGAAAGGACTAAATCCAGGGAGATTTAAGGATGAAAAAGGTATGCTAAATGCTTGAGTTGCATGAATAAAACTGGCACATGTATCACGATACCCCTTTTCCTGAATCTCAACCTGTGGATATTAATGTAGATAGTACATTTGTAAGTTTGATTTTTGGATCAAGCATGATCCTATTTCGGTAATTGTGAACATCGATCACAGATTGATGGATTTTTAAAGTTATTGTTTGGGCAAGTTTTGGTTACCTATGTTCAACTTAGAAAGGAGTCCGTGATCTTGATGCCTCGATGATGTTAGTAAATATGTTTCCTTTGCATCCAGAGTTTTGCATGCAGAGGAAGTTTCACAATCTGATAATACTGGCAAATGAAAAACAATTTGTGCTCTTATATCTGATTTAATCATGGGCCTTCGTGCCTGCAAACTTTGCCTGTTGTCTGTTTTAGTGCTTTGATGTGTAAATGCGAGGAAACAATGCCTCCTTTCACATGTTTCTCTAAATTTGATAATAGAAAGTTTATTGGCTTAAGAAATATCGTGTACGATACTGGGACATTGACGCAGAAATATCCTGGATGGTATCAAGTTCTGATTGATTTCTGCTGTTATTAAGATACTTTACTAAGGCAGTCCAAGGTTATTTAATATATTCAGAAAGTGGAGCTCTGCTTTATTGTGAAGCTGTGTCTATGCCAGAATAGTTCTCTTTTTTTATGCCCTTTCAATCCCTTTTTACGATAGCTTCTTTGTGGAATGCCGTGATGGCTGAACTTATTTAAATGGAAGTGTGTCACAACTCAAGAGACCATTTTTTGTATGGTTAAATGTGGTTAGTAGTTTGTTGAATTTGTTTAGACACATCTGAAAAGCTGGACCTTAACAACAATCATGTTAAGCCAGAGGTCTTGTGCTGGCTGCAACTCAGTTTTGGAAACATCTGGAAATAATTTATTGAATCTTGAAATTTTAGTTTCTACTTTGGTTGGTTCCTAAAATTATAATCATTTATTTTCACTCTGGGTTTGGAACATGCCTCTTTCTGGATGTAGTATTGAAATTTTAAATTTTCTGTGAGCTTGTGGTCTTGTCGGCTGCTTTTTAACTTTCAGCAAGAAACTTAATAGTTTCTAAAATTCGTGACTCATAAAAGATTAACCTTTTAAGTGTGCAGATATACTTGATATCTGATCTGATTTCGGCGTCATATGTTGATCTTACAGTGATAAAGAAGCGTAGAAAGGAAGCCTTTTTCTCAGCATTGGGCCAGTCTTCTTCCAAACAAGTTGGATCCCAGCCGAAGGTTTGTTCGGTTTCGTTTATATTCCTCTAATAATCAAATTTACATGCTCTGCTGTCTGGTTTCCTTTCTGATGAAACTGAGGTCTGCCCATGTGTGGTACTTAGCTAATTTGTCAAATTTGTTGTATCGTATTCAGGTTGATTCATCTTCTGGCACTGGTTCTGCTGATGCTCCTGCATGGGCACCACTGCGCGATAATTACATGCTAGCAAACTCGAAGAAGAAAGACTGGGACAAGATGCAAGTAAGAGCTCAGAAGTTTCCTAGTGAAGCAATATATTTCCATTCTCTCTGATGCTCTTTTGAGAAATGTTTTAAAAAAAAAATGGTGTTAACCTTTCATTTGGTTGTAGGAAACAACAACGGATGCGGATGACTTTGGATTGCCGGCAGGTGCAGATAGTTCTTCCGATGATGATGAATAGATAAAAGTTGTATCAAAGTACACGTATTGAAGGCAATTTCAGGCATCTCAGAGCAGGCATGTATAGATGTAGGATATATCAACGAAGCTATTCCAATCCCTTTCTGGCATTTCAACCTCGTACTTATTTGTTGGCTCATGAGTTATTTTTTGACCATCAGGATGGAAAATTTTGAGTTATTACAAATATGTTGAGGTCAACTATTACAGAAAAATCTAACATGCCTACAATATAACAATCTTCGAAGCCATTTTCATTACAAAAAGAAGCTTATTGACTGAAAGTTGTTTCAAGAAAACAAAAAGGAAAAAAAAAAGGTTTTACATGGTGCAAGCATTTTACTTCAAAAGTAAGAGCTTGATCCATAAAAATGAAAGAGGTGCTTGAATTTTTGGAACTTACTACACTTCTATTCCTATCAAACTAAAATTTTGACATGTTTTTAGAATGGAGGGAGATGTACATTTTGTGCATAACAAAAGGCAGCGGGGGACCAACCAAGCCGTACTCTCTACAAGGGAAAATAATAAAAAACAATGCAAGTTGTTAAATGACCACAAAATATCTCAAAATTTCTGAATAGATTTTACACTGTAATAGGATATGCTTGCAAATTTTTCATCTTTTTTTGGGTCTGAAGGAGCTGCCTGTATGTGAAAGATGAAACAAACCTTTCATCTCGGGATATCTGATGCCTATATGCCTTCAGGAATGACTAAAGTTTGCGTGTAAAGCTCATTACCGGCTCGAACCTTGCGCCCTCACTTGGATGGCTAAAAAACTTTGGTGTGCATTGTTGTTCAAACTAGACCTTTTCTTTAATCAGATACGATTGATATACAATGAATGGTTCTGATGATATGGCTTCCTTTCAATGGTTTCTTTTGGCTTTTGATTGAACTAGCTAGACTCAAAATTAGGAACAGAATCCTGATCACTCTCCTAGACATTTTATCAGACGTGTGATTCTGCAAGACCTTCAGAGGGATGGACCTTACGTTCAGATCTGTTCCTACTCATCATTCTCTTTACAGATTCACCCACAGTCGACAATGACGACGACGACGACACTGGAGCTGTCTGATCATCTGTTGCGCCCCCATTTTCATTCTCTGCATTTGGAACCTCAATTATGATCTCCATTCTTAAGGCTTCCCCATCATTGAAGTCCCTCTCTGTTGTTGCTGTTATTTCTTGATCCACAGCCTTGTGGCCGTCGTCCTGACCCATTGGCGGTACCGGGCATGATCGACAAATGGGACATGTTGAATGAGAATCAAACCACATATCAATACATTCCACATGAAATGCATGGCTGCAATTAGGAAGTTTCCTGACAATCTCTTCATCTTCAAACACACTCAAGCATATAGCACAATCAGTCACCTCATCCTTAGTACTACTCTTACTATTGTACACAAACATGGGTATTGAAGAAATGGCTGATGGTTCAAGACCTTTAGTAGGGGAAATGGAGAAAGTCGAGTCGATGGCGAAGGAATGGAAGTGATGGAATCTACTGCTAGCTCTTACTAGTTGCGGAACCAGAACAGACCTTGTTCTGCTTCTTTGACGGGCTCGAAATAGGAACCATTTCGCATATATATGGAGGAGTAACACAAAGAGGATCACCACCAGTAAAGAGATGATTGCTGCCAGCATGATGTTACTGTCGTGAGAAAGAAAGCTATGAATTAGTTTGTCGAATGGGTTATTACTATTATTGGATGCTCTGGTTGATGGATCAGATACTGGTGAATTGAACATGATGGGTTATTATTAGTACCAAAAGTAGATTTGGAATGGGAGATTGTAAACACTATACAGAAGTGAATAGTGTGGCAAAGTGCCTAAATAATGGAACAAAAGAGTTTTGAGAGATTCACGGAAGATATGACGAGGGGAAGGACTCTTTTGAAGAAACCAGGAAACGGGCATAGGATCTTGTTTTAAGTCATGGGGGTGAGGAGATTTCAGATTACGTAAATACAAAGTCGTTGAAAACGAATTACCAATCTTGTTTTCTAGTGTCTTTTTTTTTTTTCTTTATATTTTCCACCGAGATCACGAGGTCAAAATTCAAAAGAGAGAGGGCGAGAGAGAGAGAACACCCTAGTACAAGGAGGGTTCCAGAGGGAAGTATTGCATGAAAAAGAGAGCAAAAGTGCCTGAATTCAAGGTCTCGTGAAGGCGACGGCAACAGTAAGTAATTAGTGTATTACTACTTCACCAATGTGGAATTTTGGGATGCAAAACTGTTGGTAGTATTTTTTTTTAAAAAAAGTACCAGGCAATGCCAATGCTCCTATAAACAATGCATTATGACTTTTAAGTTCACATTTTTTTGTTTGATGAAGATCTTGTATTGGGCATATATCATTTCGGGTATCCGGAAAACAGCCAGAAGTTATCACGAGTAATTTTTTGATGTATTCCATCAATCTACTTTTCAAACCAGATAGATTTTTTGAAAGACAAAATTCTTAATAAATACTTTCTAAAATGGCAGCGTCAAAACTCTTAATAAATATTATCATCATGTTTTAGTCACATCACAAGTTACCATATTTGTCCTATGTAAATAGGACAAACTACGTTAGACTTTGACTCCTCCTTTAATTAGTCCAAAACCCCAGTGAACGATACCTGCGTTACACTCCAGAGTCCCAGAATCTGTGGTAGCTATGTTCCCATCTTTTGGTGCGCCTTTCAGGCTAAAAAGGTTGAACTTTGTTGTGTGGCCTGAATGCTCGACTCTTTCAACCTCTTCTTGACCTGATTCAAAGGCAAATACCATAGTATTGAACAGGTGGCAAAATATTACGTAACCACATTTTGGGATTTTGACCAAAACATACCACACTCTTTACTCCCTCCAGACTAGAGAGCCTAGGGGAGATGATAGTGTAGCTTCAACCCAATGTCTCCAATTCCTCGACTTAGGCTCAATGGTTTACAATCACCTCACGGTGTAAAATGTAAATGTTTACGGTTCGTTTATTCTTACAAGCTCCTTTAGAGGCGCACTTAGCCAAGAGAAACCTTCGGTCCTTCGAGGACATTCAATAAAATTGAAACGTCACAGGGAGAAACCCCAATGCCAAAAGAAGAAGAACAACTTGCACATGAGGCTGAATTTTTTTTACTTACAATAGGCGCCGTACGCATCACATCATCGACAGGAAAGATAATGCTTTTGAAGTTTCTACCTTTTATTTATAATAAGAATGACAGATGTAAGGACAAATTTCTAATTATCAAATTAGCGAATTGAGGTCAGTGCTACAACTCAATGAATAAGTTCCATGAATAGATCCTTGAACCAGATATCAAGAATAGTAAGTAAGTAAGCCGGTCAAAACAACTGGAATCACATTAACTTGTATCTTTTCTCCTGCACACCAGTGACTCCCATCTGTATCTCTATTATTGTGTGAAGTGGCATCTGGAGTAAGAAATGAAGTTTTAAGTTCAAATTCAAGCTTAGCGACTAAAAACCAACAAAGTTCTAGAACTAAAAGGTGGGGCAACGACAAACACCAACATAAACGGGCTACGCAATTCAAATCTGATTTTCGAAGCCCAAATAAACTGCAATTTAAAATTTCCTAATCACCTCAATGTGTGGAATTTCGTGCAATGGCCTATCAGCGAAATAAGCATATAAAGCTCTCAATACCGCCTGCAATAAAAACATCAAAAACAAAGACAGTCAGTGGTGTCCAGATGTATGGAACACGGATAAAACATCATGCCCTTATGATTATAACCTGGTGAGAAACCACCACAACAGGTGCTCGTTGTCGTTCAAGCTCAATAATTACTGGCTCTAGCCTGCATTGAGTTAACAGTCAACTATATTTGGCACATCTCAAACCTCAAGGTCCTAATTTAAGATAAAACTCATTAAAATGTCATCAGATACCTTTGAATGACATCCAGGTAAGACTCGCCACGAGGATACCGGTACCTCAGTTTGTCCTTTTTCCGAGACCTGACATTGGCAAAGCGTCATAAGCTAAAAAAATAAGATGTTACTTTGTTTGTATCACAGTAACACAGAACAGAAAAACAACTCTGGACTTTAAAAAAGAAAACACTGTATAAGACATGCTGCATCAAAAAGACATCAGAGGCATGGTCTACATCATTCAAATAAAGGAAAAAGAGCAACCCAGAATGACATACTGATATTCCTCAGGCATGTTTTTCTTAATCTCTTCATAAGTCATTCCATCACATACACCAGCATTTATCTCATCAAGTGCACGCCATTGGATCTACAAAACAAAGGCAAGTATAAATTGAAAAAAAAAAAAAATCAAAGAGAACTTCAGGGTGAAGGATCTAATATCTAATCTAAGGAAGCTCTTCCTAAAGGCAACGACAGTTTATTTCTACCCATTCTCAGTTTCTCACCTTGGGGAATCCAACAATTGGATTAGCAGTCAGAATTGTTCTCTGCAACGTGCTGGTCCATATCTAATGCAAAGAAGATTTTAAAAGAAGAAAAATGATCGACCATTTTTAGATCTTAAGAACAAATTTTAATTCAGACTAAAAATTGTAAAGAGCATGAGCATCATGATACAATAAACACTCTCATTGCATCAGGAGCAACATATACACAGAAATGAAACCACTTACTGAAGCAGCCCTTTCATTCTTCAGACGCTTTTCCACAAAATTGGCCAGTTTCTTTGCATATATCTCTCCTGAATCACTGTCATCAAGTAGGAAAAAATAAATTCTCGATGTCAAGTAATTAAAAGTAAGAAGTTTAAAAAGTCAGTCGAGTCCAGTCAATAGTTAAAATAAATTCCACAGACAAGACACATGCATCTTCAGTAAGACAGACGACCCTAAAAGAAAAGGAAAGTTATAGACTAGAACAAATGCTTTCCAGACATGTCATCTCTATACTCATGCTGAACAAAGAGTGAACTTAATCAAAAGATAGCTCAGAAACCTTGGCTGGAGCCACTCTTTGGGAGATTTTCTTTATCACATAGAGCTCATAACTATAATGGTGTGTCTGAAGCATTGAGGGAATGACATTGCAAGAAACATGGCAAGTGCTAGTAAATTATGACAGAAATGGCAATCCTGTTAAATAATTTTTTAGTTTTCATATTCTCATCCTATACGTCTATCTTTGACTTGATAGCTGAAACTAGTAGGCCACAGCAAGCCACAGAAAAAGAAAGAACTGGCCAAAAAAGAGAGCAAAAGAATTTTCACCGCAGCAATATTTTGCTGAATGGCAAAAAAACTACTTCATAATTAAGGTGGTCTTGAAAGAACCAATGTAAAAAGAAAAACCTTATCACAGAATCACCCCCAATTCTGCCCCTGACATTGTCTCGACTTTCCCCATGCCTAGTCAGCAAGATTGGACGAGGTGTAAGGTGAGTATTCACCTGCATGATAATTATGAGGGTAAAGTTATTTTCACGAGGTTACTAAGATGCACCGGCAAAACGTAATGAGACAAGTGAGATTAAACAGCATGCAGGTAAGCATACCAAGAAAAATACAATTCGCCCAGGGAGATAGCCACTGATATTGTTCACCTGCGGAGTTGCAACATCTTTAAGAACTTTATTACACAAATTTCATACCAATTGTAAACATCGGACTATATATCCAGATAACATCATATTGATCAGATCCTTGAACCATTAGTAAGTACTCCCTCCATTTCAAAATACAAGTCACTTTGGACTTTACACGTAAACTAAGGAGACAATCATTCAACAATTAATTTGTGTCAAATATCTTTTACACCCATCATTAAATGTATTGAAAATCATAAACAAGACTAAATAAAAAAATAGTTGACATCATTCACTGAGGGTAAAATTGGAAAGTTAGCAATTAATTTGCCTTGAATTCCTAAAATGACTTATATTTTGAAATATTTCTCCAAACCTAAAACGGTTTACATTTTGAAATGGCGTGAGAATTATGTATTAAAGCTCAAAATTAAAGACGATATAACAAGACTAAGCATATCAAATGACATCAGAGTTTACCAAACTGATAAGAAAGTAGCTTTTCAACCATCAGAAGTTTATCAAATGACACTATTATCCAGAAGTTTTTTCTTCTATGTTCAGCAGACATAATTTAGTTTGTCTTCTATCAAGCTACTTAAAAAGGCACATGCAGTACATCTTCAATTCCTGAATGGATAGTTGCTTGCTTTTACCATTTCAGAAACTTGCATAGAAGACACATAACAAGATCGCTTTATCCATTTTTCTTGCCATTTTTAGTTATTAAATTCACGTGAATATGTCCTTATCTGTCCATAAACACATATGCATCATGGAAGGGCATACTAGTGTATTTTCCAGAGGAAAGAAATAAAAAACAACATAGCCGAGAGAGGTAATACTGCATACTTGTATCTGTCCTCCATGACCACTGACCATATCAATCATTTTAATGTAAGACCCCTCCTCCACAGGTTCATAAACCTGTCATAAAAGAAGATGAGTACCTCAATACCATTCTCATCATTCACTATGTAAACTTAGTGACAGTAACTGCTATAAGAATGTTTCACAAAACTACTTTTTCATAGTTGTCAAGTCGACTTTTGAAGTCTTGATATCCAGCTTCAAAATCTGGTCTGCAAAATAACTCTAATTGTTACATAATGGAACTGCTAGCAAACTAATGTCAAAGAAAGAGTGAGTATCATACTCTTCTGCATAGTCTGGACTCTGTTGAATTTTGAGTCGTATATTTCTTTCGATTATTTTCCGATCATTACATATTGTCTCCAGAAAAATGATCTGCAGTTCGAAGAGAGGGCCAAAAGTGAACTTAAACATGAGATTAGCTGTATGCATGCAGCATCAACTGCAGTTTGATCAGCTCAAAAAAGCATTAACAAAACATTGTGCAGAGGCAAAAGTATCAATATTGAGACAGGAGCATCTATCATCAAGAAAAAGTAAGCAAAAAAGCATCATTATGCAGGGAAATTTAATAAATTCCTAAAAACTGCAGTAATCGCCAACACCAAAACTATATTCACATTACATGTCAACAGAGGGAGTTCAGAATGAGCAATACAATAAACAAGCCTTAGATGGAGTCAAACCTTGCATTTTCCTTCAGCCAGTTTCATTAGCATATTCCTTCTTTTCCTGGTACTGTTTGTGGCATCAAAAATCCCTACCTATGGTATCTCAGAATCATCAATACATAACTACAGAACCAAAAAAAAAAAAAAAAATCATATTGCCAAAGGAAACAACTTACTTGACCACCCTCTTGCATCCAAGCTATCATATCCTCCATCGCTAAAGCTGCTACCTAGTTGCATGTCACGTGTTAAAACTATGAGCAGAGAAAATGTTAATACAGTGTATGAATTAGAACATGACACTCTAGAACAATGAACAGACTCCCAGGAGATCCAACTTTTGGAGTAGATCAGTTGTAGTTCAAGCTTGACTACCCAGATGTTGCCGGGACTATGACAATGCAAAAGGATTTCACGGCCCGATGAATAAAATTATCAGACAAAGTTTAAGCAAAATCAAGATCCACTTATATGCTACTGATGTCCATGGGGAATAAAGATTGCAGCAGATCCAATATGAATTTACGGAAGAGTTCATTTTTATGACCAAGTCTCCATTGTCCACATAGAAAGGGAAACAAAATGCATCCAAGTAAACACATAGAGAAAAACACTTCATAAAAGCTCAAAGCTCAATTGCCAAAAATAAATTTTCACCTCATTTCGCGCCTCAATGCCTTCATTATTATCTCCTCGAAAGAAGTCAGCAGACTGCATTATTCAATTTCAACATAAAACAAAAAGATATAGAATGACCACTAATCAAAAGGAAGAAAATGGACTGAGTGGACCAGAGGAAAGAGGAACATGGTTATGAAGAGATCCAAACAAAATCAATCTTCCTGGTTTCGGAAATTTTCATTACTCTGGCAGTTCTAGATAAGCCTATTTAAAGGTACTAACAAATCCTTTTCAAGCATGGTAAAATCATGTAGAAATTTAATATCTTCCAAAAGATATGCCCAGAGCAGAACAATATTTTTCAGATATTTGCCATACCTGATTAGTTCCCAGCTTCAGTCTTCGATACTGTGACAATTAATACCATGTTATTTCTTTCCATAAATCTGCAAATGAGGAGAAACAAGAGAGTAAAAAGCAACATCACCTTCCCCACATTGAAGTGTTTGGTGTCATGACCCAACCAACGAAGATACCTGGTGAGCTTAGCTGCTGTAAAAGTTTTTCCCCGAGCAGGCAAGCCAACCTTCAGACAGATGAAAGTAATTTAGCATTAAACACATAATCACGTTTCTTAAAGTCAACACCGCATCATGACATTCAAAATAGCATGTCCAAAAAGAACTGTTCATTAAGCTCTGGTCCTTAAAAGGGACACTGCTAGGATACTCTTCCAGGTGAAGTGTGTCAGGAAGTACCAGGACAATAGCTAGATGTCTATCCTCCTTTGGACCAAGCATCTGATCTGCCACAGCTGCGGCAGCAACAGCTCCTGCAGCTGCTGGCATTGGATTCTGCAGGAGCAAGAGTGAACTTCCAAAAAATTAAACACAGAATGCCATCGAGGAACAGGAGAGGGTTACAGAAAAAGTTATTTCTGCTTGGAGAAAAAGAGGACTCTGTACACAAACCTTTCTTTCTGAATCAAGTTTAAGATCAGTAGTAAAGGTAGATGCACTGGGTGATTTGACTAGCCTCGGAGATCCCACACCCCTATCAACAAATAGTCCTCTTTGACCATCTGGCTTTTGAAATGATGAAAATGTTCCCGTTGACTTTGACTCAACAGCGCCAGAATTCAAAGGTGGTTTACTTGGGTCAGGTACAATGATCTCCATCTCCTAATGACAAAACATAATATTGTTCATGAATTGCTTTAAGAAGCAAATTGTCAACTAACAAAATGGTTATAGATGGGTTATCCAAAACGACAAAGGGTTCTATCCAAACAAACATTAGGGAACCTCGGAGTTCTAAGAACACAGTCGATTGACAACAGAATTGTTTTGATGCACTGCTCAGAATTGTTTTGTTAAACTGTCTGCATTAGATGGGATACGAATACCTCAAAATAATTAAAACTAAAGTGTATTACATCAAGACCAGCAATAATTTCTTCTCTTTTTAGCAAAGTAACTTAAGCTGACAAATCGAATCCTCAGGCTGATCAAAGAAATAATTCTAGCGGAGCATCTAATATATGTAGACAAACAACTTTAGTTTTTCAGAGATAACAGGAGCACAAAAGAACGAACAGTGATGTCACAAGGTTCAGTTTACCATAAGCCACAAATTATTTTGAATCACAAATTCACACATGGGAAAAGAAACAGAAACCTTGATTGTCGTGGGCCGATCAACACCAGCATTTGCAGAATGTGATGCTCCACCAGAGGCTTTAGAGAACACACCAGCAAAACTCATTGATCTAGGAGTCTCTGTCATATTAGCGGCATAAACCTGTCCAGAATTTGCTGTAGGAGCCGGGACTACATAGTGTTCAAGATCTAGTTCCAAACTTGCCGAGGACCCATTCTGAGACACGAATAATCAACCATTACTTTCGTATATTTCTAATGCATCAATTACAAATCAACATAAAATATTCAAATATTAAACAATTTATCAAGAGAGGCTGGAGGAGACACAAAGAATTTATCATCAAGTCTTACACTACAACAGTGTAGATAACAAGAAAAGGGAAAGACTAAAAGGGATTTTCTCTATGTTTACCTCAGAAGTTGTTAAATTGATGTTAGATAATCCGAAGAAAACCAACCAAGACCAAAAAGAGAAATCAAACTAGCTTTATATCTTCATCTCATTCAGCTTGATTATATTATGCCCCAACTAACTAAAATTTTAATCAAATGACAGAACACATCATCTTTTTTATTCTCCCATTAATTCAACAGTGTATCTTCCTTCAGTGTAGAGAGAGGTAAACTCTACGTAAATGTATCTTGGATGGAACTGAGATCATCACTTAACACAGCACTTACTTCTATCAATCAAGAATCTCTTTACTTACTTCTAAGGAGGTTGAGAATCAATCTCAGGAACCTGATTCTCTCGTCACTAACTTCGGCGCCACATCCAACAAGAGTTAAATGACAAATATTACATGACTTTTAATTTCAGAAAGAAACGCACACGGAGAGCACATAAATGTTCGCTGGAACACAAATCAGAAACAGCAAAGTGACATCAAATCAGAAATCAGAAATGAAAACTGAATTCCCGAAATCACAATACAGTGATTGCAGGATAACAAATAGAAAAATACATTCAAGATTAAGCAGCTGAAAAACATTTCATAACCTACTAAAATCATTCAACACCGGGAAGAATAACACGATTTTTTTTCTTTTAATAAAAATGATCAGCACAACCTTAATCTTACCTCGGCACCTGATTCTGTTGCAGAATTGATACTAACGTCAGGTATTCCACGAACAGTAGAAGGCTGCAGATTTTCCTGAAAGGCTCTCCAACTAGCAGCAAGATCAAATGGCGAAACTCGGTCGGCCTTTATAAACACTCTGTACTCGAGAACCTCATCGGAACTCAATCTAAACAAAGCTGACCTCCCATCCCCTTGCAATGCTCCCCCAGTTAACATCCTATGGGAACCTTCCTCCACAATACAAGCCGAACCGATGTTGTCCTTTGGCTTCAACAAGAACTTAAAATCCAACGTCTCTACAGTTACAAACCGAACAAGTCAAAACACGCAGCAGCTCAATCAGAATAAATCGGATCAATTCGAAGCAACCAATTTAGAAGGTTACCGTGATTAGGAGGCACCACGAAACTTAACTCCCACATTGAGGTGGATTCTCGTTCCATTGCAAGCTAATAAAGCCAAAAAGAAAAAATCGAAACGAATAAATACTCAGAGCAAATACAAATTAAAAATATGTATTATGAATGTCCATCAGGAAGTATTCAGGAAGGACTCACAGCTCGGGAAGGGTCCCAAGAGCCAACGAGAGGAACGGAGCCGTAAACATGAGGAATGAGCTCGCTTTTGATCATAGAGTGATTGTTTTCCATTTTAAGGGAGACGTAGAGCTGTCCCCCGCCTCCTTGGTCTTCTCTGTCATCTCCGCTTCCATGAGAACTGCTGTCAGGATTTCTCGATGAACCCGTGCCCATTGACGTTACTATCTACGGCTTGTAAAAAAAAATTTTCAGGCGAAATAACGCAGTGGCATTGCTTTCCGAACAAAAATTACAATAGAAATTTCAAATTCCGGCGAGGCGCGGTGAAGAGGGAAAAAAACGCGATTGAAGTTTGGTTTGGTGAGGAAGGCACACTGTGGGGGAGGAAGGAGTGCGTGACTGTGTGTGAAAACTGGTGAAATGGAGGAAAGACGGTGCGTGAGTGCGTGTTTTTTGATGTTTTCGATAAGAATTGATGATACGATTCGGACTTTCGGAGGCTTTGGTTTTGTTAACTCTTTTTTTTGGTGCAGTTGGCTGGAGGGGCTGTGGTCCGCGTGGGAGAAATCTGGATATGGTAAATGGGCCTACCTATGGTGAGTGGGTTTGCTTGCGTGGATGCTTGCTCGACACAGAACAGGTAACTTTTCTTTTTTAAAAAGAAAATGGATAGAATATTCATACCAGCTTTAGTACAGTATTTCTTTTGGATATCTTGCAAATCTAGCTAGGCTAAATATTATTCACCACTATATGTTTCCAAATAAAAAAAAAAAAAGAAAATCACTATATGCATTTTTCAATCTTCAAACATAGACGTATGAAAGATTATTCACCACTTCTACTGTGATTAAAATTATTGTTCTCACAGATAATAAAAGTATTGGTAAAAACGTCTTGAACGTTTTGTTTTTAAATAATGAAAATTCAAAATTTTCTAAAGGCATTTTATTAAGCGGTGATGTGACTGTATGAAGAACTTCAAATGAAACAGTAGTCAATATTTGTGTGAGACCAGCCAAAAAAAAAAAAAGAAAGGATGATCATACATTTTAAAAGTTGGACCCAAAATAGCATTTTATTTACATTTACACAAAAAGTAAGAATTGAAAAATATGGAACTAGCAAGAGAGCAAAAATTTTAAGTGGTTAATACAATTCACAAACTTATCTCAAACAAAAAACATATATAGTGACGAAAATGAGATAATGCAAAATTGCCAGCTAAAATCACTGGATTATTGATAATTCTTCACCAGGAAGTCAGGAACATAGAAATGTTGCTTTAGTTTGGGCCTATTTCAAATATGGACCATCGAAGTTTCACTTGCAGCAGGGCCCAAATTCCTACTGGACCCGTTTTAAAATAAGCTGCCCAGTTGAAAAGCATTTTACGACTTCTAGGGTTTCCTTTATAAACCATCCTCTGATCATCCCGTAGTTCCCCACTCTCCCCATTAGGCATTTCCCTTCTCCGCCGCAGCCGAAGCTAAAGGAGTACAAACAGGAAGAACTTCGGAGGCCTTCAATCGCTTTGCAACCATGAGAGCTAAGGTCAGTATAATCGACGAAAACCATGAAGCTTAATCATTGTTGTGTTTTTTTCGTTACATTTCCTGTGATTTTGCTTTGAACTGTGAATTGATTGTTCGTCGTTTGTTGGGTTTTCTTTTTTGCAGTGGAAGAAGAAGCGTATGAGGAGGTTGAAGAGGAAGCGCCGAAAGATGAGGCAGAGATCGAAGTAACCACTCCCCGGTGCTACTTAGAAATCGTCCTAATCTTCGCGGGTTTTCTTTAAATTTTGTTGCTTATCATGATGAATTTTTTAAGACTTAATATGTAGACGGCCTTTGGAGCCTTTAGTTAATCGTTTACTGTTTTAAGGCACTTTTGATGTAGTTTTTGCTACTGGGTTTTCAATCGAAGAAGTATTTTAATATGTTTCTGTTCGTTTTGTATGTGTTCTCTTATGATTTTCATGGAATGCAAGTAATTCGATGGGAATTTCTTTCTTTGGGAAGATTCTCATTGGATGTGGTCCGAGCAAACTTGAATTATAGAATGCTTGTATGCTTGTGCTGAATTTCCTTATGCGAGTAAACGTGAACTTGTGCCAAAATGGGTTTTAGATTGGCAGGCTTGTTTAGTGTGAAGTGTATCCCTGTCTAGTAGTTTAGATGGATGTATGGAGCGCATTGTTTAATCTGCCATTAGATCTTTTGTTTACTCTTGAGGGTCTATTAAGGAATCCTTGAAACTGGGTAAAATAGGGTAAATGGCCGGGGATTCTGGTTTCCTGATATTGATTACTGCTAATGATGTAATGTATGCCCTGGGTTTGTTAGTTAGTTTTCTTTGAGTTGCTTTACCATATAAAATTATCAGTTATGATTTTCTCCTCGAGCTTGTGTGAGTTTTTGCATCTTGAATGCTAAATCTATAACCTCAAATCAGGAGGGCTATTATGAATTGTATTCGTGCCAGTGACTCTTGCAAAGTTGCAATTGTTTCAAGGTATAACACGAAGTTTAAAGTAGATAGTAATGAATCCTGCTGAATTAGGGTATAATATATCCTGGTAATGAACTTATGTTTTTTGTGGTCTGTTCTGTTTTGATCATCTTGAAACCTCTGTTTGGAAAGTAAAGAATGAGGGTTTTGTGCAAAAAATATTTGCAACCTTTAGTGATATGTACTTGCTTACTAGATAACAAATTCAAAAGGTTCAAGTACTTGGATTACAAACTCGCTAAATTTCTACTTTTATGACAATAGGTTACTGTTGTTTTCAATAGCCTGGCCTATTCTTCTTAGTTCTTCAAAAACCAACAGTGTGTCTGTGTCGAAACCGCCTGCAAACTGAAGTATTAACCAGTTAGCATAGAACTCAACTGATGAGCAAAAGAATCCTTATTCAGTTCCATAAGTTTTAAATATAGAAACATCGGGGACAAACTTAAGTCACCAACCTGATGAACCCGATGCGCAAAACGTACACCTTGAATAAGAAGATCCTCACCTTGTGAGGGGTCACTGGATTCCATTTCCTTGGTTATTCTCTGCATATAATGTTTCGCCAGCTTAACTGATGCGAATTTGAGCTGCAAGAACGTAAAATGAATCTTAATATCGGACTTCAAGACCCAAATCCGAAACGATAATATGCCAAACAGGAGAGATGAAACAGGTCTTTGCTATATTCGTACCGTCTCAACATAATTGAGATATGAAAAATTTTTCGCTCACTCACTAACTTGTTAGTTTAAACCATGTCTTAAGAGTTGTTAACTGTCAAATTGCTGGCTAGAGTTGGCTTGTGTCTACACACCATCTATGTGCAACAACCTTAAAACACTTGCTCCAATTTCAAATCATCTGGTAAAATATCATTATCTACAGTAAAGGAGTATGATTGTTTATCAAAGTACTCACGAAACCACACTGCTGTGGCACCTACCTGTCCAATCATTCCTGTTTCCAGCAGCCATGACCAAGGAATATGAAGTTCCCTGTATTTCTTGCTTGAACCTTCCCTAACTCTTTCAATGTTGCTAATGTTCTTCTCCAATCTACATTATCAGTTCCAAAATAGTCAATTTAGAGTTTGAAAGGTAACAATATACCCTTTCACTCACAAAATTAAAGTTCTGTTTTAGCGTTTTAATCAGGGTAACACTATATCAGAACAACTAAAAACACGACTTCAATACTTGCTTGCCTGTCTTGCAATGCTTGCATTTTTCTCAGGGACTCAGCCAATTGCTGTTTAGGGTTGTCCTTGTAAGACATGACTTCTGATTCCAAGTTCTTGATCTCCCTGTAGCTGCAAGCAGCTTCCCTTAATGCATCTGCTTTCCTTTCTGGCCACTGTGGAAAATGTTTTAGCACAGCCCTTTCATCAACCAAACAGGACAGTTGCCCATCTAACCATTTCACGAATGTCTCCACTTCAGAAATGTCTGCGAAAGCTGCAGCCTGTACTTGCTTTGTTAAGAAATTTACAAGTTCCCTTTGATTCTCCACATCTGATTTTATCTGCATAATGATAACAGTTGAAATCTGAGACACTTTTTATTACATGCCATGATTGGAAAAACATAATGATTTGAGTCAATGAGTGCTTGTCACTTACGTTTAAGAGGTAACTGGAGCGATTTTCAATTTCTCCAATCATGTTTCTGGGATTTAGGATTGGCTGACCGGGTGTTGCTGCGCTAGTTCTGGTATTCTTCTGGGCATCTTTCTTCATTAATTGACGGTAGAATTCCAGCACCTCCGGCGCCCGCCGCAGAGATTTTGATCTTGCAAGTAGTTTTGATGGTAAAGGCGGTGGTGGTGGTGCTGCTGATGACTGGGGAGTTGCTAGTTTGCCCTGCAAAGTACAATCTCCATTTGTTACTGGTCTAGCTACTTTTGCTGGAATTTCTCTCCTGGATGCTGATTTCGCGAGATCTTCCTTTTGCTCTAACTTCTTCTCTGATGCAGAATTAGGTTCTAAAGTTTGCATATTAGAACTCTGTTTCTGTGGAGATCTGTCTGCAATCTTGTTGTTGTCAATGGAACTCTGAAATTTCTTCCATAACATGGATTTCCTCTCAATATCATGCGCTTTTAGTGCATTCACTTGAGCCCTCAAACGGGATACTTCATGTCTCAGCTCCAAGTTTTCTTTCTCCAAGAGTATGATCCTTGCCTGAGATGCATCAAGTTCTTTCTTCAGGATGCTGCTGTCTATCGGCATCCCTTTACAGTTTATGTGACCAGCAATTGGCCTTCTTTTCGCTCCGAGGACTGAACTTGTTAGATACTAGGACTTAATACCTCTGTATTGCATGCTAAAGTCCCATAGAGGATTTCTGTTTTCTGGAGACTTGAGAGTAGGATGTATGGGCCATTGGCAGCAGAATTCTCCAATTTTGTTCACTTGTGTCTATATTATAGAATTTGCTTGCAAAAGCAGGAGACTTGTAGACAATGATTTTTGTAGGGTTTGCTTAAATATTACAAGAAAAGATTTTGTGATGGGTTGATATCTAGCTTTCTTTAAGCTGTCGAGTTAGGTGACCTTTAATTTTCATTTGATGTTACTCCTTTTAAGTGTGTTCACTCCTTTGCTCCTCTTACATTCTTATATTGACTTGTTTTGCTTCACTCTCTTAAGGATACTCAACACTTCAGGGTTTCAATATACCGATCTTTGTCTCATTCATCATGTAATAATCATATTTTATTAGTGAAATGATATCAGTTTATTTATTTTGGTCTAAACCGCATAGTAAAATTATATGGTCAGGGTACTATTAATACACAATGGTTGAGAGTGTTCATGGATTGATATTTTTTGAGTGACAATCAATTGAAACTAAGATATTTTGGATCATTTAGCTAGTAAAGAGGACCGGAGACCACCATTTGATCCCCATATTAAATGCCCTAAAAAAAATGAATATTGACATCAAGAAGACAAGAACCCACTGAAATTATTTTAAAGGCAACTGTGTATTTTTCTATTTTTGTGCATCCATGACCATGTGTATAGAGCGCCGGGGTTGGTATTGAAATGTCCAAGTCATTAGGTGAATCATTTTCTTTTTTTCTTACACTAAAACGTCCATGTGTAAAAATTTTGTTACATTTCTACAGATTGAAGCTTTCAGTATAGGGAACACACTTGTAACTCTTTGCTTGCGAAACTAGCAAAGTGAAAAAAAAAAAAGGTTAGAAAAGAAAAGGAAGAATAACGCAAAAAAGAGACCAACCTACACCCTAATGCACCAATGGCCTATTTTACTTTGTTAAAATAAGAGAGCTGACTAGGAGTAATTATCGTTGCTTTAGAGAGCTTGACATCAATGAGATGGTGTATAGTTGTAATTAAACCGACCAAGTTTAGAATGACTTTGAAATTCATTGTCTTTGGTTGTTGAACAGAAGAAAAAATTCAAGTGTTCATGATGAGGTCGAGGATTTTAACAAATTACTTTCACCTAAATAGAGCTTTTACACTAGTGTAAGCAGAGTGAAAGTGTCTTATTAGTTGAAATAGAGTCGATCTTTTCTAGACAGTATCTTCTGGATGGGCCTTCATTGAAGTTGATATTGATCCACAATTTCATTTGCCTTGACGCCAAGGGAAGCTTTACATGTCCCAATTTTTAGTCAAAGACAATGGTTTATGTTTTCTCATGAATTCTCAACTAGAAAGACAACTTCCAGATCTTTGCAATAGGAACCAGATACTACAATAGCTATTGATTGAACTCCAAAATCCCAATTCCCCCATTTAATGCTCATACCTAAAAAACCTCTTGATGTTGATCACATATGCGTTCAAAGTGGACATTTTTTATTATTGATGATGACAACTTTTACATGATAACGTAGGGGCACTTGGGTTGCAAATCCAAGCACATTTGATGAACCCCTAATCAGAATCATCAACTACAGAGCTAAATCAAGTCATCGGAAATGGTTAGAAAGGCAGGGGCAGTATCTCAGAGGGATAAGGAACGGAGGAAGCAAATGCATTTTTCTGATTGACATTTGCTTCAAGTTATTTATTGACCAGTTTAACAGAACATAGAAAGAATAAGTGTTCCGAATGAGCATAGCCAGATAATATCCTCCTGACTTACTTCAGTGATGATCAACAATCAAACTAAGACAGAAAACAAAACCGGCATGCAAAATCAAGTTAAAGTACCAATGTTAGCATCTAAGAATTGGATACAAGACCATCTTCTCACTAAGATACTATTTTAGTATAGGAAATATGTTGAAAATCAGACACCAAAAAATACTCTCAAAATCTCTTGAACTCTATTCTACTGAAATGCTTTTCAGTGAGGATTTGGTGGGCGGCAGTCAGCAGCAGCAACTCTGGATCCCCACTCCAGCAACTCTTTGCTTGTATCATCTTTGTGAGTGAACACTTCAATGAAGCAGAGGGAATCTTTCTTCTCGCCACTTGCAATTTCAATAGCCTCAATTAGCTCCTCTTCAGTGCGTACCTACAAAAACCATATTCGTGTAATTGTATTGTCAGAATCGAATTCGCGAAACAATTCACTTTTATTGCAGAATTAAACTTCAAAGAATGCTTTGAGCTCAGAGATGATATTCATGAATCTTAAGTACCTTTGTAGTCCAGCAATTGCCTGCGCCGTTCCAGAATGCATCCACCACAGCAGTGTAGTTCCAGTTCTTGATCACATTATATGGGCCATCATCGATTTCAACCTCTATGGTGTATCCTCCATTGTTGATCAAGAAAATAATGCTCTTCTGGTTGTTCCTAATCATTGCTGTCACATCTTGAGCAGTCACCTATGAAAGTACAAAACAGCATTTAACCAAATAATAATCATACCAAAGTGCAAATTTAGGTCAATGCTTTCGGTTATGAGATTAATGTTCCAAGATATCTCCACCTGGAAGCTACCATCACCAATGCAAGCAATAACGTGCTTTTCAGGCGCCGACTGAGCATACCCTAATGTGGCGCCAACAGACCATCCAATGGAGCCATATTGCATTTGGAACTCATACCTACAATACCAAGTTACCAACTATTGGTACTGATCTTTACAGATTAATTAATAAAAAAAAAAAAGGTAAAACGACACAAAAACAAGTCGATACTTACCCACAGCCTTCTGGCAATTTCAGCTTCTGACAATTAAACCAAGAATCCCCTGTCTCAGCAATCACAGCAGTCTCACTGGAAAGCATTTTCTGAATGTGCTGGAAAAGTATGTTCACGCTTATGGGGGCGTTCGGCTCACTTTTCCGAGGAAACCCCTGTGGAACAAAGATCCTCCTGTAGTTTTCATGAGCAGTGTTGTTCTTCTTAACAATCTTGGCCAATTCCTGAAGGAAATCCTTCATCAGAACACACCCAAAAGCAGGGCCGTCTCCGATGACAACTCGATCAGGTTGCACAATGATGGACTTCTCCTTTTTTATTAAAAGTGAATACCCCACAGAACTAAAATCATTAAAGATTGGCCCAACGAAGATATAAGCGTCAGCAGATTCCACGATTTCGGCGCAAAAAGATGTGCTGATTGCACCCCAATAAGTGCCAATGAAGTGAGGATGCTGCTCTGGCACGAGACCCTTTGCTGATGGCATTATAGCAATGGGAAAACCACGAGCATCAGTTAATTCAACAAAAGCATCTTGCGCCTCTGAAACTCTGAGTTTGGAGCCTCCAATGATGACGGGCTTCACAGCCTTGCCGAGGAAGGCTGCTGCGGCTTCTGCCGCAGGCTTAAGTCCGGCTTTATTGCTCGATCTGTTATATCAATTAAAAGTCCAATTCAATTCAACAATCGTTTCAAGACAAACACAAAAATTCAGAGAAAGAACGAACCAAAAATCCAAAAGTTTGATGATGAATCAAACTCACCTTGGTGAGATGGAAAACGGAATTGGTTCTCTGGCAAAGGTTGGATGAGGAATCCCAGGCAAATTGCAACTGATGCTAATGTAAACCGGCTTGCTCTCTTTCAGAGCAGTAGAGATTGCCCTGTCAATTTGTTCATGCGCATCAAGATGTGTCACTACAGCCTGATTAAAAAAAAAACGAAAAACCCAAAATTCAGAACCCGCATAAAGAGAAAGCAAAAAACAATCGGATTACGGGTAGAACAAAAAACCAAGAACCTCAAAAAAAAAAATAAATAAATAAATTACCTGATAACAAGTCACAGTCTGAAAACAGCTCAATTCCTGACTAAAATCAGGAAGTCCAATAGTATGGTGAAGAATCCTGTTGGTGCCGTAATCATTAGTATTAGGCCCTCCGACGATACAAATCACCGGTAGATTCTCACTGTAAGCTCCGGCGATGGCATTAAGGACGCTAAGCCCACCAACGGTGAAAGTAACAACGCAAGCTCCGACACCGCGCTGCCTGGCGTAACCGTCGGCGGCGTAGCCGGCATTGAGCTCGTTGCAGCACCCAATGTTGTTCAGTCCTGGTTCGGCAATGAGGTGATCCAGCAGGGTGAGATTGAAGTCACCAGGCACCGAGAAAACATCGTTGATTCCGATTTCGACCAGCCTGTGTGCCAGATGCATGACGACCCAAGTTAGCCTCAGGGCCAAGGATGGCCGATGGAGCAGAGTCTAATGCAGAAGACAATGTATCCATGGAATCCATTAGTTCGGGTGGATTAGTTTATTGCACACAGAAAATATTGACGGGAAAGAGGAAGAGATGAATGTTGGGGCTGAAGTCACGACGGAGAAATGCATTAGATTTCTAGAGGTAGGGTTGAGTGGGTTTGGGTGATGGAGCAGGGGATTTATCATCTTATTCGTTGGCTAATTACAAGAGAGATTCCATGTTACTGAGTTTTATTGATGCTATATATATATGCTAGGCCAATAGCTTTGCTGAAAGAGATCAAGGTTGGAAGCTTACGATAATGCGCAAATATTGCAACTTCTTGGAGCATGCAGTTAGTGTCAGGGATTTGTCAAATCTTCAACTTATATTAGGAGGAAAAGAGCTGAGGTGATGATGTTTACTACCTTGTTTATTTAATCTTTGCGCTAGTAGAACTGTTGCTAAATTGTTTTGCCGGAAAAAAAAAAAACATGAATACTTTCCCATTCATCCTATTAAATTATCTCTTTGCCGTCAAATTCTTCTTCTTGTTTGTTATGTCATACATCTAAACTCCGGTTATGATTATAAACCACAAACTAACATTAACATTGTTTCAAATTTGTAATTGAACCGTATAATTAGGAGGGAGCAAGCACCAATATTCATTTTCCAAGTTGAAAATTTCCCCTTTCAAAAAAAAAAATAATAATAATAAAAATCAATGATTCACCAGCAAATTAAGCTATAGGGTATCTACAGACCAGGAACCCTTGTGTACGTCACGATCGATATTTTTGAAATTCGACTTTGAAATTGTTGAGATTTGCTCCCCTTAATAAAGTTCGATATTAAATGAAAGAAAAATTATGGTTCTTGATTTTCATTCTTGACGTGACTATAGGGTTGCCGAATATTAACTCCAATTTCCCCTTAAATTTGTTATTGTGTATACAAGTTTATCACAGTTCGATATGCGGAAATGAAATTGGAAATGCTCGAAGGGAGAGAATATTAATTTGATGAATGTAGAAAATACCTGTCATGATTCACTGTGCGGGTGAGACGAGCAGATACGAAGGATTAGGAGAAAATTTTAAGTTAGACTCGTAAAAAAAAAAAACAATAATAATTTAGGAAAAATGATTATAACTTTTTCTTTTTTTTTTTTCATATTGCAAGGTGTCCACCGGCGTCAATAGTGACTAATCTCCGTCGCTCATAGTAGGTACTTCTATGAATGGGAGAGCTGGCTAAAAGATTTAAAATGTGTGTCACAAGTTATTGAAGTTTGTCAAGGAACGGATTTTTTGGTTGCGGTCATATTACTTGAGGCGTAATATTCGAGACATGTTATTAATTACTGCAATAATATTTTCATCATTAATAAAAAAATTACCCGAACAGTAAAAAAGTTTAAGAAAATTGATTGTTACTCTTATAATTAGATTCATATAAATTTTTTAAAATAATTATTTAAATGATGGCCCTCCATAGATTCGCCTATATAAGCCGGGCTAAAGTTGCAAAAATAAGAGTTTAATATAAGAGTTGGAGTCCCCAGGCACAGTTTCATTGTTTGGTTATTCTGGCATAACAGACTTCTGACAAGAGAAAGATTGTTAAAGTTGAACCTGTTGAATGGAGAATCTGGTTGTATGTTCTGTCATCATGGTTTAGAAACTGCAGAGCACTTGTTTTTTTATTGTAAGTTTGCTGCTTCTCTGATGGAACAAACAATGCTATGGTTAGGCATTATGAAAAAAAAATCAGAAACCATAAGGAATGGAGACTGTTTGTGTTGGGATATTGGAGGGGAAGGAAAGTGAAAAGAGGTGTTCTGTGTGCTACAATGGCGGCATTGATCTGCAATATTTGGAGAGAAAGAAATGTACTAATACACACTGGAAAAAGCAGAGATGAAATGGAAGTGCTGAAAAGTACTCCCTCCGTCCCAAAATTATTGTCCAGTTTGGATTTTCATTTCTAGTTTAAATTATACTAAAAGTGAAATCTAAAACTCGACAATAATTTTGGGACAGAAGGAGTATTAAACAAGAGAGGTGCAGATTGGGGACTTATACTGGATCCAGGAAAACAGCCTTGGAGGCTGCCTTTTTGTCAGAGTTGTTTAGTCAATAGTTTCAATGTAAATGTTTCACAGGGTAGTTTTTGGTGTTGTATGTAATAGTGAGTTTTTTGGTTTGTAAATATGCTTTTATTTGAGACCTTTCATCAATATATTTACATATTTACCAAAAAAATTATAAGTGTTGGAGTCCTAAAAAATAGTCTGAGTTTCAAAATTTGTATTACTAATTTTAGTATAAGTCTTAAAACTCGATGTGAATCATTATTTTTATTTTTTTTCAGAGAGGAAACTTATCTTTTCCCCTCGTGGTTACAACATAATAATGTGATGGGAGTAATTTATTCACGTAATGTACTAACTTTTTTATAGACTTGTGTTTTTTCTTTTTCTTTTTTTGAAAAAAAAACGGGGAAGTATATGACTAAATCAATTTAACATTTTTCCCGTGACGATTTATACTACACAAGATGCCATGGCCAATAAAAATTAATCAATTAAGTAGAAAATGTAAATTGCAAGCACATTCAGGGTAATGCGAAAGTGTTTGTATTGGCAATTAATTTTATACTCTAGTGTTTGGTTAATTAAACATCTTAGATCATTTATATTGGGACCGAATGAGAAGAAGTTTATAGAAGAAGCTCAAGTTGACTTCTCATGGGATTTCTATTTCATGGGGAAACCAAAATTAGAAATTTGAAACACCAATGATTCTAACCATTTGCTGTCATGATTTTAGCTACCAATACGTACTTACTGAGTTTGGTTCGCATGGGAACTGAGAAATTTGGTGCTTTACCCTGTTGTTGAATCGTTTGACTTCTTCCAGTTCCTAGTACTTATTTTAGAAGGAAAAAACTTGAAACATTCACGTCATCCAATTTTTTCCATTTTCGATGCCTAGAATCCTTGTATCGCCACGCATTATTACGGGATAAATTACTCCTTTTATTGGTGGGGATCAAGCAAAGACCCCAATGTATTTATTCAGCTCAGCAAATGTTGTAACGAGATACACTAGTTCACTCCCTGAGTAGTAGGCATCACTCCATTGTCAAATGTGACCCGTAAAAGTTTGGGGTTACGTTAATTAGTAGTCTTTTTAAGCTTCTTAAAATACATTGGAACTTTTAGGCACGCATGATATCATTATATCACCATTGTTTTTGTTTCATTTTTTACATATGATACGTAATTCTTTGTTGTTTCATTAACGGGTTAAGGTGCAAGACAGAAAAATCTATGAAGACTTGAGGATCAGAGGATGTATTATCTTTGTCCCGAAATAATTTTTACTATACATCAAATATGGTTGGTTTATAGGCAGGACGTCAAAGTGGATCAAGTGAAGGCCGCCATGGAGAACGGAGTGCTCACAATTACTGATCCTAAGGAGGAAGTTAAGAAGCCTGAGATCAAATCGATTGAGATTTCTGGTTAATTTGCTGGCTGTAACCTTAATTGCAGACTTAATAGTTGAAATCAATCTAGTGTGTGATATTTGGAGTGGCCTAGGTTTATATGAGTAATAAATGTAACATTAGTGGTTTTCTAAAATATATATCTGGTATCATCTGGTTGTTTTGCTGATGCGGACAACAAAATTGCGCGAGTAATATACTAATATCTTCTGTTCAAGTCTTTTATTTGGTTCCTAGAATGTTCTTGAATAATCCATGTTGTACTTGTTCTTATAATGTTATGTGCTTTGAGGTGAAAATCTAACTGGTTACATTTTGTGATACCGGCAATGAAATTCATTTTGAAAAAAAAATGCAATATTAATCGTGATAAAGTTTTATTTTTATCATTTTGGTGTAACATGGATATAACTTCTAGATCGTTAAGCCAAATAAACCTATTTTCGGTATGAGATTTGGATCCGTTTTTCTTCTTCTTCTTCTTCATCTTTTTTTTTTTTTTTTTTTTACAATCAAAGAGGCAAATGCCAAAAAATTAAACACATACATTCCGAGAGTATGAAACCCTGATAAGATCATGCTCCAACCAAGGATTAGAGATTTTGATCCGTTTTTCTTTCTTTCTGTCAAGTGTGAATCCCAATCTTGCTATAGGACTTTTTGAATAGGTAAATCTACTTTTAAAAAAGAAGTAACTAATGCTTCAGGATCGTAATGAACTAACTGATGCCTCAACGTATAGCTAATTGTCTCAAGGTTCCCGAAAGCTGCATTTCCGAAAAGGCGAAAACACTGCCGGAATCCGTTAGCAGCAATGTCCACCAAGCTTTTCGAACATTTTTGAACTTCTTGCCAGTTGACCACCATCGTGGAAGCAGATGAAGGCTAGAAATTTTAGGGTCGGGTCACTAGTTTCAACGAGACGAGCCTTATACTGTTTCAAGAATTCTAACTTTTGTATATTTAAATATGTATACATGATTCATTGTAGTATTGCACAATAATATTGGGGATAAAATCCTGTCATGTTCCATATGTATCACAAAACTGCAACCCCTGGATATGTGGAATTCAAAGTTTCAAACTACTAGAGGAAAAAAACAGTAATGTACTTTTATGGTTCAGAATATATTCTGAGAAAAGCAGAGATCGATGTAAAAGCCTAAAAGCAGAACTCAGCTCATAAATGGAGAAAAGAGATGCAAAAGTACGGTTATGATTGTAGCTTAAACAGGAGCATGAAAATCAAATGGAAAATTTTCCCAGAATTGCACAACTAGATAATGACTTCAGACCAAAGTTTGCATCAGGTGAACTATGTTTCATCCTGATTCCAATTCAGTATTGGCAGTAAAAACTAGACATTAAACAACACCAACTAGTAAAATAAAGCAAAAAGTACTGCTATCAAAATGCAAGATACTTGCAATTAAAACTCAGTCATCAAAGAAACTCCTTTGCTTGAATTCTCTATCTACTGATCAAATGCTTTTTACTGAGGATTTGGTGGGCGGCTGTTGGCAGCAGAAACTCTAGAACCCCACTCCAGAAGCTCCTTGCTTGTATCATCCTTGTGAGTGAACACTTCAATGAAGCAGAGGGAGTCTTTCTTCTCACCAGTTGCAATTTCAATAGCCTTAGTCAGCTCCTCCTCAGTGCGTACCTACAAAAAACCATGTGCATATTTGTATGTCAGAAACAAATTCACAGAACAGTTGTTTGGTGTCGTAGTTTTGATATAACTGCATAATTTCTAAAGCACCATGAAACCATCCAATAGCTGTAACTTAAGTTACCTTCGTAGTCCAGCAATTGCCTGATCCATTGCAAAATGCATCCACTACAGCTGTGTAGTTCCAGTTCTTGATAACATTATAAGGGCCATCATGGATTTCAACCTCGATGGTGTATCCTCCATTGTTGATCAAGAATATAATGCTCTTTTGGTTGTTCCTAATCATTGTTGTCACATCTTGAGCAGTAACCTGGAAAAATACAAAAACAATTTAACAAAATGTGTTACTTCCATGCACATCTTAAAGTCAATGTGTTTACTGGAATGAGATGTATGTTCTAAGGATCTCTCACCTGGAAGCTACCGTCGCCAATGCAAGCGATAATGCGCTTTTCAGGTGCCGACTGAGCGTAGCCTAATGTGGCACCAACTGACCATCCAATCGAACCATATTGCATTTGGAATTCATACCTACAATACCAACTGTCGTACTCCAATCTTTACAGATTAAAAAGAAAGGATAAAAAAACACAAAAGCAGTTCAATACTAACCCACAGCCTTCTGGCAATTTCAGCTTCTGGCAGTTGAACCACGAATCCCCTGTCTCAGCAATCACAGCAGTCTGACCAGAAAGCATCTTCTGAATGTGCTGAAAGAGTATGTTTACCCTGATGGGGGCGTTAGGTTCACTTTTCAGTGGAACTCCCTGAGGCACAAAGATCCTTCGGTAATTCTCATGAGCAGTGTTGTTCTTCTTAACAATCTTGGCCAATTCCTGAAGGAAATCCTTCATAAGAACACACCCAAAAGCAGGGCCATCTCCAATGACAACCCTGTCAGGCTGCACAATGATGGACTTCTCCTTTTTGATTAACAGTGAATATCCCACAGAACTATAGTCATTGAAAATTGGCCCGATGAAGACATAAGCATCAGCCGATTCTACAATTTCAGCACAAAAAGATGTGCTGATTGCTCCCCAATAAGTACCAATGAAGTGCGGGTGGTGCTCTGGCACAAGACCCTTAGCTGATGGCATAATAGCAACAGGATACGCACTGGCATCAGCCAATTCAACGAAGGCATCTTGTGCCTTTGAAACTCTGAGTTTCGGACCTCCAATTATGACAGGCTTCACAGCTCTGCTGAGGAAGGCTGCTGCTGCTTCTGCTGCAGCCTTAAGTCCGGCCTTATTGCTCAATCTGTTACCAGTTGAAGTCCAATTCATAATCATCATATAAAGAAAACCCAACTTTAAAGAAAGAACAAATCAAATCCGAAAGTCCCTAAATGAACGTATGCATACCTAGGCGAGATTGAAAACGGGATTGGTTCTCTGCTAAAAGTTGGATGAGGAATCCCAGGCAAATTGCAACTGATACTAATGTAAACAGGCTTGCTTTCTTTCAGAGCAGTAGAAATCGCCCGATCAATTTGTTCATGCGCATCTTCCAGATGAGTAACAACAGCCTTCGCAAAAAAACACAAGCAAGAACATCCAAAAATCCAAAAACTCAATCGAACAAAAATTTCATATAGAAAAACAGAGAACCGATCCATATAACTAAATTACCTGATAACACGTCACCGTCTGAAAACACCTCAGTTCCTGGCTGAAATCAGGAAGCCCAATTGTATGATGAAGAATCCGATTCGTCCCGTAATCATTAGTATTAGGCCCCCCGACGATACAAATCACCGGGAGATTCTCACTGTAAGCTCCGGCGATAGCGTTAAGAACGCTAAGCCCACCGACGGTGAAGGTAACAACGCATGCTCCGACACCGCGATGCCTGGCGTAACCGTCGGCGGCGTAGCCGGCATTGAGCTCGTTGCAGCACCCAATGTTGTTCAACCCGGGTTCGGCGATGAGGTGATCCAACAGGGTAAGGTTAAAGTCACCGGGCACCGAGAAAACATCATTGACTCCGACTTCGACCAGCCGGTGGGCTAAGTGGCGGCCCAGAGTAGCCTCAGGGCCGACGACCACCGACGGACCATGGGCGTCGTGGACGGCGGAGAGCTTGCAGTCATCGGCTGTGCAACCGCCTTCGCCGCCGCCTTGCTGCGGCTTCAGAGAATCCAATGCGTTCGACAAAGAATCCATGGAATCCATTACCGAAGTTTGTTACTGCGAAAATAAAACTGAATTGAAAATTTGTGGGAAACAGGGGACAGGGTGACGAAAATACTGTGATGACTGATGTGGAAGTTATTCTGAAAGGAGGAGCAGAATATATAGAGAGTTCTTGGTGGTGCTTGATTTTCGGAGGCGGTTAATTTAATTTTTCGGTATTATTAATTTCCGACTTGGAGAAAGGGGTTTTACTCTATTTTCAGTACAACAAAAAACGACATTATTTGCATGTAATTAGTACAGTATTTTCTTAATTGATTACAAATTTACAAATCTTATCCCGTCTTCAACACTTGGAGAAGGGGTTTAGTCTATTTTTAGTACAAAATTTGAGACTAATTGCATGTAAATATTTTTTTGAAGGAATTCGAATGTAATTAGTAGTAGCACAGTATTTTCCTAATTGATTACAAATCTACAACACTAATCCCGTTTATTATGTTCCAAGTAAACACGTGTCACTAGTTAGAATAACAGCTAATTTCTGTTGAGATATTTGTTTATGCATATTAGAATTACGTATTAATTTAGGTGTGATATTCGTAAATATATTGCTAATTTGCTATATGGTATTCATAAATAAAATACTAGTGATACACACAGTAATGAGACGTGTGATTTTTTTTTTTTTTTCATATTTGCAGGGTGTCCATCGTCGTCAACAATGACTAATACGATAGGCATGTGTCGTAATTGATAGTCCGTTTATATGTAACTTGTTTGCTTTCGTTTCAAAAATAAAATAATTAATTGAGCGAGACAAAAAGAGGCGTAATTGAGTCCAGACGATTGTCAAATGACGATTACATATAAAGTCTCAATCGACTATACACGAATGATTGCCGAGTGCGATTAACTAGAAAAACTTGTAAAAGATGGTCCTATAAAATCTTAATGGAATAAGTTTGTATGCTGCGCTTGCTTCGTCCGTTTCTAGTCTCCAGCAATATAGTTTTTGTGAGGTTATTTCTAAGATGAACTAGAAAAAGAAAAAGGAAAAAAATAATAATGATAAAAAAAATAGTTATAAAAAAAAAAAGAAAAAGAAAAAAGAATCCTCACAGGGTAGTTCTAAAAATCCTCCATTTCCTATAAACCTCCTCTCCAGCTTCTATGTTAAGTCATTGATCCTTCATGTATCCGGACTCTAGTTCATCTCCCTACAAACTACTAATAAGAACTGATGATTTTCTTTTACCTGCACATTTATGTACAAAAAACTAGACATGGTAAACCATCCCAACTTCCAGCAACGAAGCATGAGGGACATTCAATACCATTTCAGGCCCTCTACTATTCCTGCTTAAGAAAGAATATACAATGTCAATGGCAAATTTCTTCAAAATCGATGCGGATTTCTTCGCCCTGGCATAGGACCTCCCCATGATGTAAGCCATTCCAGATTCTCTAGCTCTCAGTATGTGTGCTGCCTCATCCTTTAACTGAGGTCTCGCGCAACTTTCGCCGCCTGATATTAGTACATGAATGTTGTCGCCGACAGGCTGCATCATTGCATCATGATTCGGACAGGAGTATCTGTGTTCGGAAATATTAAGCCCTTGATCATCATGACCACTGATTTCGGAACATGTGCATTCCATTTGTATGAAACTGATGATTTCACAGACCAGCCTGTTTTCAAAGTCATAGTTTTCTTGTTGCACATCTTTGTAACCATACCTGATGATGCACCTGTACATGCCATACTCTTTGGAATATATCCTGCTTACCAGAAACCTTTCTTCCTCACTGATGTATGGGACTTGAACAGATTTCACACAAACAAAAACTAGCACTTGATGAAAAGCCGGCAAATTCGTCACGAAATGTCCAAATACGGCTGGTATTCCTGTCACTAGACTGGTGTAAACAAGCCCTATGCCGGGAACTCTTACCATTCCGAGGCTAGGTCCCAAAGATAGTATCCTTTCCATGGAGACTTTGTTCTCCTCATCATACTGATGTTTCTTCAGTGATCCGTAATTCCAAATGAACATTAGGGATGTAAGCGTCAGAGACAGCACGATGGGAATCCAACCACCATCTGGTACCTTCAAGAAGGCTGACGACAAGTACAGAAGCTCTATTGATCCGAAAAAAACTAAGAAGGCAACAGCCATCAGAACCTTCTGCTTCCATACAATTATCATCACTAAAGTCATTAAGCATGTTGTCACGAACATGACAGATGTGACTGATAGTCCTGCAAATACAAAAAGACATGTAAACGACGTGATCAGGCTATATAAACTGGTTGGTTTGTGACTTCAGGTTCTTACCATAAGCATGTCCAATCCTGTTTGTGTCTCTGAGTAGAACTGTTACTGTTAAACACAGGCACATTAGTATCCAGTTAACTTCTGGAATGTAAATTTGACCGTGTATTTTGCTCGAAGTATGGACAATCTTTACACGGGGAGAACAATGCAACGCGTAGCACTGACTAACAATCGAAAATGCAGCAGAAATCACAGCTTGGCTTCCCACTACGGCTGCTAAAGTTGCCACCACGAATACTGGCCAGAATACGGCTTCTGCATTCAGGTTATCGGCATAAATAAAGGTGTACAAGAGTTGGGGGAAAAACCCCCAAGAAAAATAGGTTGCTCTAAGAAACTATCTTGCCTGGTATGGCTTTGTAAAAGCTTCTTTGGATATCATCATGATTCTGAGAGAGAAATGCAGCCTCACCCAAATATGCTAAAATCAGGCATGGATATACCAGAAATGTAAAAGCAACCTACAGATGATAACAAGAGATAATACAGTTACAAGATAGTCGTGACAGGCGACAAATGCACTAATTTCACCTTTTACAATACCTTAATTGACAGGGCAGAGAAATGGCCTAGATCAGCAAACATTGTCTCCACACCTGAGAAAAAAAAAACAAATAAAGTGGTGCTAGAATAACTTGCGTAAACTGCAGAATTTGTGATCGGTAAGGGGCGGAAATCTACCTGTGATTGAAAGGACTACTCCACCTAGGGAAACCCAACCTTCCCAACCTCTTTGCTTCAGAAATTTTAACATATAATATGGAGAAAGAGCTCGATATATCTGCGGGTTCCACTTCATGATGTTATATATTCCAATACCACTGATACACAAAAGCCAGGACGCCACGATGGGTGCAAACAAAAAAGCAACTCTATTTGTTCCATGATGTTGAATAGAGAATAGGATCACCAGAATGATGCAGGATATAACCACAACATAATCTGAAGACGAAAAAGGAGGGTTTAGGCCAAATTTCTAGACCATCAGAATGATGCAGGATATTATAACCACACAACATAATCAGAAATACAATCACTTGAGAAGTAGCAGATCAACTCACTCTCGTGAAGGTTTGTCGCTTTAACTTGGATGCCCGAAACAGCTGAAAGAACTGAAAAAGTAGATTGTCCATCCTTAATAATAACGAAACTCAACTCTTCAAAACTAAAATATTATTCGGACGAAACACATTGCATAAAGATCACCGTCTTTACCTGATATAGCTGGTGTAAAAATGCCATCACCAATCATCATACACGTCCCCAGAAGAACAAAAATCAAGAGGCCATTTCGGATGTTGGGGTGCTTCTCAAACAAAGACTTGAGAGCAGAACTCTCCCACGTGTCTGCTGAATCCTCTATTGCATAAGACGACAATCTCTTATCCACATCCTGTTGATTGGGAAGGATCCCAAGTCTTGCATGCCTGCACAACAATGAGTACAATGCAAAAGTTCCACCTACAGCAAGAAACAGAACAGTAATGCATCTCTGTCAAAAAAATAAAAATAATAAAAAATTGTAAAATTATAAGAATTTAGGTTCAGGGATGATCAGAAAAACTAACCTTCACCATTATCATCTGCAGACATGACAATGAACACGTATTTGCAAAGGGCAATGAGAGTAAATGTCCAGAAAATGAATGAGAGCACCCCATAAATCTCATCATCGTCCTCATGAAGTCTGAGCTTCCCGGAAAATGTTGTTTTGTAAACATAGAGCGGAGAAGTACTGAGATCACCATAAACAACTCCAAGACTCTGATAGGCCAATGTGAGAACCGAAGCACATGATGCTTTCTTCAAAGCCTGGTTCATGCCACCATTAAATGTTAGATCAAAGGTACGGGCTCTGAGCAAAATGTTCGGCATTTTGATTTCAAATTCACGAGTTTAACTCATTTTTCCACGACCATGCAGGCAAAAATCAGCTCTATTTCAATACAAATCATCGGGTTGCTTAATTGTTTTCCCCTGGCTAATTCACACAAAGCAAAATCCTACTTACTGGGACAGTTTTAGCTGCCAACTTGGGTACTTTTAGTATGAGCGGTGATACAACATAAAAAATCACACCAGTTGCCAAAAAAATCCAATCTAAGACAGCAAAACTGTATCACAGAATTGATCGCCATGGATTTTCAGAGCCCAATTTCACAAAGCTGTAAAAGAAGTCTAAAGAAGCCTACTTTTATATCTCGAGCTCTCCGCAACGACATATAATTATCTATAAAGATTGATCGCAACCGACAAGCTCTTCTGAGAAGATTACAACACAGAAACTAGTGTCCAAAATCAACCCCAAAAAAACTCAATTGAATCATACGTAGACATGAGTTAATGTGACAACTTGAATTCAAATAAAAATCCCAACTGAGAAAACAGGGGAATTGATTCAGAATACCTCTTTAGCACTCCCTTTTTGTTCAGATTCTTGCTGGGGTGGTGGGTTCATTTCTTTGGTGAATTACAAAAAATGGTCAAAAGAAATGGTTTTTGGGAAAGCAAGAAGTATATCAACTCATATAAATGTAATGCAGTTAAAAAGATCCTTCCAGAACATGAGTTCAGAGCAAGAAATGGCAGAGGATGATGAGGGGAGTGAAACTTTATATATATATACACAAAAGAGGCAGAGTAGTGAGTTATAATGACTTAATGGCAGCAGAGAATGTAGAAAGTGTAATCTGGTCACCTATATATAAAGCAAAATTGCCAAACAGGCAAATAATGTGGACGCGAAGAAGTTGCAGAATGCATTAATTGCTTTGTAAATTTTTCTCTCTTCCTCTCTCTCTCTCTCTCTCTCTCTCTTGCGCCTCCGCTTTACCAAGTGGTTTTTTTTACCCCTTACCATTTTTTGCCACTTGCTATTGTAGTTAGTTTTAAATTAGGACGCGTTGCTCGACCGATCATAAATAGTTCACTTTGTTGAAACCTATCCGTTCATATTAATGTCCGTTTTATTAAACTTTATTAGTTTAACAAAGGTAGAAAACTAATGTGGAATGACACAGTAGAAGCTACCATTGAAGATGCCTTAGTCAATGAGAATGAATTCAATTAGAAAAAAAATGCAAAATGCTAGGGTTCAAGGGATTCATCCCCTTTTTGTTTGTATTGACAAATTTTCGGAGAAAAAGACTGGGAAAACATCTTTGGATGAGATAATGAAAATGGACATTTTGTCAATCTAGTGAGTATCATGGTATCAGTATGTTCAATGCTTATAGTTCTGAGGACCTTTAATTGGAATCTACGATTCGATGCAAATTGTTTTCGGACTGAAAGTGAAATTATGGAGTTCACTTTCTCAACATTTTTCTTGGGATTCTTCAGATTCTTCAATTCCATCAAGGATCCAAGAAAATTCAGTTTCAATTTTCTTATAATATTTAACATACTTTTTTTATGTTTTTATTATATGTGATATCCGAAATCACTCTTTGCTATTTGGGGTCACTTTTGCTATTTCCGAAATCAACTTTACTATTTTGGTCATTTTGATGGCCGATTTTACCAACCAAAAGTTCTATAAGTTAATCCAATTATTATTTTACGAAAGGGAGGGATCTTCTATTTTGGCACTTGTTAATCGCGGCCGTTCTTGAATTTTGGTATGTAATGATAACAAAATTTAGCACAAAAACAGAAATTAGTTCGGCCATTTACCAAATTGTTAATCCTTGGGTTACGGCTTACTTATGACGACGATGATTAGTATAAACTTTAGAAGAAAAACTTAAAACATTCACGTCATTCAAGTTCTAATAAATTGGCACCTCTCTCTACAAATTTCGAACAAAAAAAAAGAAAACGCAAATACATCATTTTCGTCTTCTAGCCTTCTTATTCAAACGGATCTTTGGCAATATATATATAATAATTAGCTATGAAAATTTTGTAGTCATTTTAATATAGTTTATTTATGATATTGGTTCAATCCTTGACATGAGCATGTAACAAAAGCCGCCGAAATGTTGTGCCAAGAGGGTTTTTTTTTTTTTCAGAATTAATTAGCTACGTGAATTCGGATATCTTATGTTAAATATATCTCATATAAAAATAAAATTTGGAAAACTTTGGAATTTTCAGGGGAAAGGTCCCAATTTATTTCATTTTAGTATTTCCATTTTTGGTGATACGTAACTTTTTGGTGTGTTAATCCAGTCGGGTGTCAAGACGGGAAAAATCATATTCATGTGGGATGGTCCGAGGAACTTTTTCTGTTGGGACAAAAAGAACGAACATCTTATGCACGTCATATCACTATTTTATTTTATTTTTGCTTCAGTTACAATTCTTTTTCTTTATTATTTTCGGGGTACCATTTTGGCTTTGGGATTGTAACAAGTCACAAGTGTCAAGTTTTATAAAAATAACTGAAACATAATGGTGTCACCATATGCAATTATGCATAAATCATTCAAAATATAATATTCGAACACAATTACAAATTGCAAAAAGTATTGGATTGCTTAATTTCAGTCTTCTTCTTTTCTTTTCTTTTTCTTTTTCTTTTTTTTTTCCAAAAACGATATAAGTATTCATGTGTTACACTTTTCATAATTTAAGAGGTGTAACATTAAGGTATATATAATTATCATTTATCTGCAAGTTACATTATAGTATTACCTAAAATCACACATGACATATATGATATATGTTTATAAATGGTGTGACAAAGAATTACACAAAAACATCATTAAATATCTGATACTTGGATAGTTTAATTCAGTGGTAGTATCATGAGTTGTTTGAAAAAACGAAAATAATACTTAATCCGTAGTATAAACACAGAAATGTCATTGTGACAAGTGGTAAAATTGTGAATTTTTTTATTTCTTCTTTATTATCAAACAGTAGTGCTCGATTTCAGAGATTTAGAAAATTTTAAGGTTTTTTTTTTAATGTCTGAGACCCCATCAAAAATCGATAAAACTATATTTATTTTTGAAAATTCTTATATTGTTGGTAAACTTTGTTATTGTTTAATGTCTCACTTCAATTATTATAATTTTTTAATAATTTAATAAAGTGAAATATTAAAAACGAAATTGACGGACTACATTACATTAGGCAATCGTAATGCTGATGAGTGATGATTGGGCGAATATATTACCAGCACGCCACTAATAGGCTTCAAATTGGGTAAAATATTCAATCACTCAATTAGTATTGCTCGGTAAATTGGGACCATTTCAAAAAGGGTATTCCTTACTACTTAGACTTGGCCCCATCTCTCAAATTTATCCTCCTCAAGTTGGGCATTAATTGGAACTATATAGCTAAGGCAGTCTAAATCATTGGACAAATGACTTCTTTTTTGTTCGGATAAGCCAATCGGGGTTCCATAACTTGTAATGGTACAGATTTTTTCTATTTTTTTTTTAAATATCTAGACTATTATATGGCAAAATTTATAGAAACAAAAATGATTAACAAAGGGAAACTTCATATGAACGGTTGTTGTTAGACTTTTAGTGTTCTAAAACACTAAGAAAAACCTAATACTCCCTCCGTCCCATAATTATTGTCCAGTTTTATTAAAATGAAAAATTTTATTTTTGGTCAAATTTAACTATATTTTACCTTAAATAACCGGATATACCCCTACATAAGTAATTGTTTAACCACTGAGATTTTATGGGTAATATTTTTTACTAAGGACAAATGTGTAACTTGATCCATAAAAAGTCAAATTGGACAATAATTTTGGGACAAAATTTTTTGGGCAAAGTGGACAATAATTATGGGACGGAGGGAGTATTTGTTTTGACGAGTTTACTTTACTAACTGCATGTACTTTAATTCGACAAGTTTTGTACTGTTAGTAGAACTCATCCTCTAAAACGACGGTTTAGTGAGTGGTGACTATTTAACATTTGCGCCAAGGTTTCATTACTAAGTTGGTGGTTATTAAGAAAATTTTGATTGTTTTCAACATTAATTAACCATTTGAAAGAAATCAAGAAATTACGATTACTCGCCGTTGATATGTCCTAGTCTAGGATTTCTCATGCAAGTACATATACACATTTCAATTGAACACTGACTCCCAAACAACCATAGATAATGTAAGCTAGCTAGCATCAATCTAGTCAACATAAAATGACCATAAGTTTGAAGCTGGACAGTAAAAACCATCCAATTTGAGAGGCCATCCAGTCCAGTCCAGGCCACAATGCAATGAACTGATCAAATATGAATGCATGATGACAAATATAATGTCTTCTTTTTGTTCGATCTTTCACCATAAAACACGAAAAGCGATGATTTGTGTACCTACCGTACAGCTTACAATGATGGATCATTTTGATAGAACATACAATGCATGGGTAGGGATAAAGAATGTGTTTGGCATCCTCTCTTTATCATATCATTCAATGCAATAATCCAAAACATCTTTGATGTGTCCCACCTCATTCATCAGGATTCAGGACTACTTTAGATTGAAGAACAACAAACATTAAATATGTTTTAGATTTTGATTTGTTTTGCTTTGTTGGTTCGTGATGTATTCTCTCGCGCATTTTGAATGCATTATAAGTAATAATGTGCGCCCTGAAGACGTGAGCTTCCATCTATGTGTGTTGTGATCCTTTAGTATTTTAGGTTATTAATTTTTTCATTGTACCAAAAAAAAAAAAAAAAAACCTTTTATTTTGAGGACGTATAACTTAAATAAATATAAAGTTTCATCATTTTTAAGTTTTCTCCCAGAGTTGGCGTTTGACTCTTGAAAACAAGGGATTGATTGGATGGTCATAAAAATTCAATATTTGGTACAAACTATAAAAACATCATCCAGTTGAATCATTTTGGGGGTCCTATGACAGCAAAAACCAGAGAAGATAATTTAACCAAAAGCTCCCAAATAGATACGAATTTATAGGTTCATAATTTTTCAAGTCTTCCCCTGTCAAAGTATGATCACCAATAAATTTATATGGAAAAGTGCACATATCTCAATTATTGTTTATTTGTACATGGCTATGTTATGTCATGTCCATCGATTTGTTCCCTGCCCTACAAGAATTTAAACTTTCAGATATTGCCTCATAATTAATACTTTCTCAGTGAACTTATTTTCTATAAGGTCTAGAGTATGCATAATAAGAGATGATTAATTAATTTCTCTTCTCACGTTTTTTTTTTAAATTAAGCCAAAGACAACTCGTATTTAGATTAAAATTCTGAGATTAAGCGCATCGAGACCTAAAAGAGTACCCCAAATTTACCTAGAAGTTTTTCAGATATGAACTTTGCTCAGACAAATGAGAAATGCATATTAAAAAATGATGAATATCAATGCTCTGTCAGCTCGGGATTATGGTAGTTCAAATACATATGATCGTGAACTAACATCATCAGCTTTACACCCAAGTCATACTGTAATAGTACAATACAAATTTGTAATATTTCAAATCTGTGCTTTTTATGATTCTAGGTATTTAATTCTCAAAAATAAATAAATAAATATATAGAAATCCATGGGATTTCACCTCAAAACCAATTGGCAATGAGAGGAGTAGCCTATGGTGCTTATGTAGTGATACAAAGTGCGTGCCTCCAGACACCAATGTGCCCATGGTGCTTATATAGTGATACAAAGTGCCTCAAGACACCAATGTGGGATAAATACTTCCAACACTCCCCCTCAAGTCCAACGAGCTTGGACTGAATCACCAGGGTCACAAAATAAACCATGGAATAACATCACGGGCCATGGAATAGCGCCGCGGACTTAAATTGGGCCACGGAATAACATCATAGACTTAAAATCACCACAGGCCGAGCCCGCTCTGATACCATATAGAAGTCTATGGGATTCCACCTCTAAACTAATTGGCAATGAAGGGAGTAGCCCATAGTACTTATATAGTGATACAAAGTGCTTCCAGATACCAATGTAGGATAAATAATTTCAACAAGACATCCGATTATTATTTAGATAAAGCAACATTTGGATTCTCTATCTCGGACGAGGGGGCAAAGCTCCCAGCTGGCTTGCTCCAGCTTCATGTTCATGTGATTCTGGATTCTGAAAAACAGAGGTACGTTGGGCCGCTGTGATCGGCCTAATGGCAAATAATAATCAAAAGATGAAACGAGGTTTTCTATAAATTTTAGTTGAATAATACTCCCAAAAAATAGTCCTAGAAGTTGGGCCGTTATTTCATGAGTTGTTTTCTTCTTCGTTTTTACCTACAATTTTCATGAGTTTGTTTGGATACGATGGTTGGCGCCACTAGAAGGTTGGATGGGGCGTTTAATGCCTCGACGGGCATGACTAGTGCCGGGGTCTAGTCAGACCATCTAGGCAGCTAGAAGGATAGGTTTATAATGAATATCGGCTATTGCCCGATCATAGGAACGGAGTTATGGGCTTTGTTTCAGAGATTATATCTGTGCTGGGAAAGTGGTATGAACATAGTGGCGGGGTGCATAATTTGAGTGAGGTGACCATGGTAAATGGGGATGAGGAGGTGTTTGGCATACATCGTGCCTTGGTATTAGTAAAGGGTGTTAGTTTTTGAACCCACTATCTTTACTACTTGAAGCCACCATAAATTTTTTTGGACCATTTTGCCCTTTACATTTTAAACTTCCACCAAAGGAAAAAAGAGAGAAAACTTGAAACCACCACCCTTCTAAATCCCATTTTGAAGTCTAATTTGGTGAAAAATTGATGGCAACACGGAAGAATCAAAGCGGGAAAGAGCCGATCTCATCACGGGTACGTTTTTTTTCAAAAAAAACTTTGTAAATTGAAGGAAAAAAAAATTGGAATCTGGCCGCCGGACGGGCAATGAAGCCGTCCGACGGCGCGACCGGGACGCGCAAGCAACGCGTCTCGGTTCAACTCAGAACGAGCAAAGCGCCCGTTCCGGGTTGAACCGGGACGCGTTGCTTGCGCGTCCCGGTCGCGCCGCCGGACGGCTTCATTGCCCGTCCGGCGTCCGGTGGAGAACCCTATTTACAGTACGTCGTACTGCCTTAGGACACTCGTTCAGCTCTTCCATCAACTGTCTGGTATAAAGGACCTCGTCATCCACATCGGTAGGAGCACTCGTACCAGCCTGTTCACCGATATTAAGGGTCGCCCAAAATGGGCGAATATGCTTAAGAGTTATCGATGTGCCGGCATCTGCAGCCTTTTTGAGGGCGCACGCACATGGAATTCGACAAGTCCAGTACACCACATGATCGCATCGGTCATTGGTTTCTTCTTTCCACTCTTGCACCTTCGACCACTCAGTGTTCAGCTTTTGCAAACAAGTATGTGAAACTTGAAACTTCAAGCGGTTCAGTGGAAAACCGCAATAATGGGTGCCAATTTTCTGTCTTGAGTACTCCAGTTTGTACCTGAATGTAGCCAATTACTGTAAAACATTCTACGTAAAATGCCATAAAAACAAAATAATTACTGAATATATTATAATAAATATAACTTCTAATATAATGGAATAGAACTTACCGTATTTCGGTTAGCTGACTCTGTATTTCCAAGTGCACCTTAGCCCAAAGTGTATCCAGGGACGCCGTGGATGTTTCAAATGTGTTTTAATCGCTTGTGCGCGCTCTCCACCCTACCCGTAGTAGTGTTGCCCATATGAAACACGCATTCGTCCATGCCTTGACGAATTTGTAGTCAACCACTAGCCATGTCTTCGGATATAAGTAAGAACTCTCGGAAAAGATCGCAACGACGGTTTATTACGGCAACAGCTTTATTGTATTCATCCTGGTTATTAGCTTCCACAACATCTTTCCACAACCCATATGTAAAACCATTTGCAATCTTGGCATCAATTTTCAATTCCTTGTTGAGATGTCGCTTTACATTCTTATAAACGTGCCAAACACACAACAAGTGGCATGAATCTGGAAATACCATACCCAGCGGCGCCATCAACCCCAGTTCCCGATCAGTAACAATAACAGCTGGAGAAAGATGACGAGGTAACAAATCCCTTAACTGTCTCAAAGCCCAATAATAACTGTCAGCAGTCTCGTCACTCAAGAGGGCGTATGCAATCAAGAAGTTCTGGTTGCACGGTGTCATCCCAATAAACTCAACCAACGGCATTTTGTACTTGTTTGTCTTGTATGTTGAGTCTATCCCGACGACCCATAAATAACTGCAAAATAAATTGACAGCATCAGGATGTGCAAAAAATACACGAGTCAGCACACCTGTCTCCTGATTGCAATCTGTCATGATGATATAACCATGATGCTTGGCCACCGCTAGTGTCTTTGTCGCGGCATCCATGGCACTCGATTCACCCAACACCGGGAATCCCTCATTACGCAATTTCTTCCTGAAATTGTACACTTGCCGTCTGTTAACTTTTTCATCAGGAAAGATCCTCTGAATCGCAGTCATGATCTGACACGGTCTGCACCCATCTTTGGACATACCCTGTATAAGCTGTTTCACTCCATCGCTAAGGCCTCTCGTGGGATGATCTTCGTCAAACAGCTCGTGGTTATGCATTCCAAACTCACCAGGATACACCCGAATGCGCCACTTCCCATCCACTGAGTGCACATATAACTTAAATTTACACCCGTGTTCGTGTGTCTTCGAATCGATGTGACATAGTATTCACCATCATCAATCGATACCTTTCCCCTTTACAAGATCTCATCGTAATGCATTCTTCTTCTTACTAGAAACTACATTTATAATCATACCATTTGCCATGCCCATGCCTTTCACCCAAGCAACAGCATCATCCTTGTTTGCAAATTCCTCATCTGTAGCAAATAATATACTGTAATCTTGACCATCGCCACCAAAATCTTCTAAAGAATCCTGCAAATTAAACATAAATTACAACAATAAAAAACTGCATCATAATAAATTAAATTAAACACATATTCCAATAATTTAAAAAAGTTAAACAATTATAATAAATAATAAAAAAACATATATTTACAGTAAATAGATTAATTATTTACTAAATTAAATTTCCCAATACCTATCTAATAAATATTAGCGATTAATTAAATAGATTAATTATTTACTAAATTAAATACTTATTCCACAAAATTCTTTAATTATTTAATTATTTCCCCCTAAATAAATATTATCTCTAATTAATTAAATCTAAATAGATAAATAAAATTCAACTAATTACATTACTTAACATAACTAATTAATTTAAGATATACAATAATAATATTCTTACTTAATTAAATTAACAAAACATGCAATAAATAAAAATATAATTCAACTAATTAATTTACTTAACATAACTAATTAAATTTAATTAACATAACATGCAATAAATAAATATAATTAAACTAATTCAATTACTTAACATAACTAATTAAATTACAAAATAAATTAACATAATAACATGCATGAAATTAAAATTATTAAAAAAAATAAAAAAAATAAAAAAATTAAAAAAAAACCCGGTTGAACCGGGACGCGTGTTGTACCCGTCCGGCCAATGGATTGAACGCGCCTATTGCTCGTTCACGGTTCAACCGGGGCGCGTATATTGCGCGTCCGGTTCGATTTCACCCGGTCCGGCCGTGCAATATACGCGTCCCGGTTGAACCGGGGCGCGCAATGTATGCGTCCAGTTCAATGGCCGGACGCGTTTCTTGCGCGTCCCCGGTTCAACCGGGACGTTTTTTTGACCGGTTCGGTTATTTTTAAATTTTTTTTTTTTACCTCTGAATTAGTCATTTTCTTTCTCTCTCTACTGGCAGGGGCAAAATCGTCAAAAAAATTTTGAGGTGGCTTTGAGTACTATCTTTGTTGGCTTCAAAAATCCCCCTCCCCCCCTTAGTAAATATGAGACCTATTGAAGAGGGAATGGACGGTCAAAGCTAAACATTTTTTCAAGAAGTCGAATTTCGCAACCGATTCACTTGTCACTCTGACAACGATTAGTCCGGGAGGTCTTTCATGGTTTAATGAGCCACCTATAAGATTAAAACCATAATTGGATCATTGATATTATTGGTGTTTGTACCAACAAAATGTAATCGTGTAGTTCTTCAGACATTTGCTTTCTTTATTGTATTAAAAAAAAAAAATTTGTCATTAAGAATAAAATGAGTATTCTCCCTATTTTAAAATAATCGTTCGATTCAGATTTTCACTTTTAGTACTATTTATATTAGAAGTAAGGATCTAACTCATATAATCATTTTAGGAAGGGTACACTACACGAACCTTTGAGACCTGCTATTAACACAGATTGCTTCTTTAAGAAAAAGCTTTGGATTTCATTTCCTACAGTGCAAAAGTGTTCTTGACTTCTTCTTTCCAAGTAGGGGTGTTACAATGCAGGTCGTTGTCTTTTAGCGCTTTTCTTTTTTTCTTTCTGCCTTTGTTTTTGGTTGAATCCAAATATATTATGGACTCGAGGCACTACCTTTAGGCGGAAATGGGGCTTTATTTTTCCATTCTACAAGGTGCTTTCCTATGGTGAATGGTCGGTGATTTGATGTTGGTGCCCGTGAATATAGTAATCTTACATATAAATATAAAAATAGATAAAAAGTCTCCAACAAAAATGAGCTAAAAGACTACACCATGTAAGAAAAAAGAGAACTCGTCTAAAATGATGCAAAAGTCGTATAATGTTTCCTTGACAACCATCTGCTTAAAAATTGGAAATGTAAACCAGGGAGATGCATCATAATGATGAGGATGATATATATCTTTTATATATAATCTTGTATTACATCACCCAAACAAGGGGAAAAACAACCTATCTAATTTGCTCAATCCCACAGAAAAACAGAGTTTCATAACTTCAAACTTGAGAGAGAAGGTGGTGGTTAGGTAAAATAACCAACAGCATCAACGGTGCTTCATGTTGACGGCGCACCATTTGCAGCTTCGTCCACAGCCTCTTGTGGTGCGTCTTCTGCTTCTTTCTTACCTGCGGTCACAGTTGCACAAATCGCACAGGTTTAAGTACTGAATTAAAAATTACCAAAACTAACAAACAAGTTCCTCAACAAATTTAACTTAATTTTACTTCAATATCTTGAAAGGAAACTGGTGACCATTTGCATATGAGTGTGCACATGATACTCTTGTTTCACACTAGTACTACCAGATTGAGCTACCTTTACCTTTCTTTTTCTTTCCACCACCTTTCTTCTTTGACTTGACAGGAAGGGATAACCATGCTTTAATTTCAGCATCATCATCAATTGTCTTTGTTGGCTTCAGCTCCTGCAGAGGATGTGATGTGATTCTGTCGGACCCATTTGGCATCAACAGAACTGTGAACTTAATATGAGCCACCAAATCACCTGGAAGATAACAAAAACAAAACCATGATTAACACATACTTCCGACAACATTGAGAAAGTGCAATTTCATGAATCAAATTCACTGTAACAACTACTCACCAGGTTTCTCGTGCAGAACAGGATATGGCTGCAGAAGATCATGGTTAACACATTCTACCAATCCTAGCCTAGCCCTCTTCTCTTCCAAATCCCTGTTAAGACAAAAGACAGCGACAGAATATTAAAATACGAACAATATAGACCCTCTATCAGTTCAACAAACTACAGAGGAAAAATAGCAGACCTTGCAGTAAATGGCATGATAGGGAACTTCTGACTAATCTCACTGAAGATAAATCTTGATGTTTTCATCTTCAAATTGTAGCTCTTGTCCACAGCTCTCTTGTATATGGTTGTTTGCTTCTCATCCAGTAGCTTGGGCTGTAGCGTTTACAGAACAAATGAGTAATGCAGCCATGAAAAAATTCAGATGCATATGGATTGAACTCAGGCACAAACTTACTTTTCCTTCCCCAGTGCTGGTAACTATATCAACTGAGTAAACCTCATTCTCTTCAAATTCTGCATCATCAACTCTCATTTCAGGGCTGGAGACATTCAGCACAACTTTATTTCCATCAATTACAAATTGCTTCATTTGGTGACTGAGTACACCCTCAACAATCCTGCAGTCATAGGCAGCAGCAACCTTTTGAATTGCTTCAGCCACGTCTTGATTCTGCGTTTAAACAGAAAAAAGTAACTAGGAGGAGAAGCAAAAGTAACAAAATTGTTCACCAATCATAATCACAGTTTAAAAAAGGGACCACAACCAAAACGTGGCTGTTGCAACTCAACTAAAGTGATTAAAACAACCAAGCATGAAAAGCACAACCATCATCCATAATTGATGTTTTCAGAGCCTCCAACAACATCAACCAAGGATCTTATTCACACACCATCCACTCTTTGCAAGACACAAAAGACATTTAATATACTTCTGCACTCGTATGAATATGAACATATATAGACATATAACAGAAATCTAAACTGAAGTGTAGATTATGACCAATAACAAAAGACATGTAGCAAGAAGGGTGTGAATAACCACACATACACTACAGTAATGATGATAAATACTAATGTGTACTCCAGAGGGAATGGGCATTATGTCAGACCAAAAAAATCCTTCCCCACAGACTTAAAAAGTTTGTCTTCTAATCAAGAAAGACGGAAACTTAGAACAAAAAGAGTGTTGACATGCCTGCAAATCTTCCAGTTTGGTTCAGTGGAAAAATTAATCTAGAAGTAAAATAAAAGATCGATGCTGACATCCACAGATATGCCTTATCTCAATTACTGTACATAAGAAAATAAACATAGGATAAAAACAGGGGGTATCAAACATAACAAACGAGTGAAACGAAGTTCAGAGATGGTCACAGAATTGCGAAATGATTTTAAAAGCAATATGAACCTCCTACTGCATCATCGGACGTTGCCAAAACCTATAGGATGAATAAAATGAGTCGTGGCCCTACCTTTTTCCCGGGGCGAATAAGCCTCAGAGCCACTTCAGCAGCTGTATTCGCAGCAGCAATAACATCTGCAGCTCTACCAGTAACAGGCCCCTCCTGAATAACATGAGTGTGAGCCACCACAGCAATGAAACCATCAATGTGACACCCCATATCACTGCAACAAAGAACAAACAAAGAACCAATAAGTCAACCACTGCATTCTTATATCTCTCTCCAAAACCAGAACGGCTAATACTGAAGTGCTCAAATGGTACAAAATAAAATAGAAAAAGGGTCTAATTTCTCACTTACATCTTCACTATATCACCATCTTCCAAAACAGACTCTTCACTAGCAAGAGGGGAGACATGGCAAACGGTATTGTTGACTGAAACGCAAGTTGGAAAAGCAACACCCCTTTCAATCTTCTTCTTAACATTCTTGTACATATTGCCAGTTTGCCTACACCAACAGAGCAAAAGATAAGTTAACCAAAACCCACAAAAACCATAACTTATAAGCACAAACGGCTAAGGTTAACTAAGACAATACTTACTCTCTGATGTAAGAATCCCCTTTTTCACATAAATCAACAATCTTGGCTTTAGGTTTGCATTCCTTCAAAACCAATTGCAGAGCCTCTGCATTCCAAAACACCCAAAACTAAAATTTAAAAAACAGAAGCTGAATAGAAAAATCTGTTCAGGGTCAAGAACAACAAAGCTAAATAAGTACTAAGAAAAAGAAGTATCAATTAAACAAGTGAAAGAGCAAAAGACTAACTATTAACGATTTCGGCGGCGCCTTTGTATTTGGTGACGACCTCCGGGCTGGAGAGATCCAACTCTCGCTCCTCTCTCTCGTCGTCCGACATCGTTAACACCAAATTTCTGCAACACAAAACCAGAGCTTTTTTCATCAAAACCAATAAAACGATAAACGGATTAAAATTTAAACCGTTCAATTAAATGCATTCAACGAATTCACAAAAATCAACACAGGAACAACATAGAGAAAAAGAAGAAGAAAATTTACCGAGTTGAGTGAGATTGAGGAAAGGTTGAGCGGTAGGAAGGAAGGAGAAAGGGAATATGGCGTTTTAGGGTTGAGGTAGGGTTTTCTTTAAGCAGCTGCAGCAAAAGTGTGAGATAGATAGAGTGATGGCCGCAAGGGGATTATGGAAGTTTTTTTGTTTTTTTTTTTAATTTTCTTCTTTTTCTTTTTTTGTTACAAATACATAATTTTCCACGTGTCTATGGTGAATCAATCCAACAGTGGGTATGAACTTTGCCGGGTTGGTGCTTATGGGTTTTACTCAATTTGGTCCAATTCTTGGCTAATTCGAGAACTGTGTGTTTCCTGGTGTGATGTGTGCAGCTACAAATTTACCCAAAATTTCACAATGATAATTTGATAATGACCTTACTACTAACAAGTAACGATCCACAAGTAGATTTTTCTTCTTTTTGAAAAGATTTTAAAAAAAAAAAAAAAAGTTTGGAGTAATGGGATTGAAAGTAAAAATAACGAAGTTGAAGTTGACGACTAAAAAAATATGCACTTTGATCAATTATACTCTTTTTGGTACTAATTCTAAAATACTAATTAAAATTAATTTAAATTTGTGCCTTCTTTTGTGTAATCTTTGGAACGACTTTTTTCGTTTATATTGATATGTGCATTAATTTTTAATATTGTTTTAAAACCAAAAAAAAAAAACATAAATAAGCATGACAATATAAAGAAATAAGTCTAACGTAACGCAGAAAAAAAAAAATGATGCAGGCAATATTTTGGTGTTTATGACGTTATTCCTACCCTGCCTGGATCAAATAGCAGATGTGACGAAATATTTAGGACAATAGTGGTACAATTTTAAAGTTTACCAGCTGAAGAAAGCAAGTAGCAACATCAGCATAAGTTGAAGGTTTATGTACATTTCAGATACTATGACTTTAGGATAAAAACAAATAGTTTTGTTTATTGGGCCGTGCAGAGAATCTGCACTTAAGAAAAATCCACATGAATGCTCTTAACCATAAAAAGAACACAGATAACGCATCCAGAATAATAATACAGTAATAACCATTTCGTGAATATTAATTACAGTATTTACTTATATTTCTTCCTACTTAATTAAGGAAAGCAATTCACTTGTTGAAATAAATATTTGGAGGAAAATATCTAAAAAGTGAAATAACACTAGAAGGCCCAAGCTTGTGTAGTCAGCCCAACCCATTCCCAACTTCCTTTCTTTGGATTTAAACGTGTTCATCTTCTCTTCTTCCTTTTAAAACCTTAAAAACCTAACATAATCACTAATCACCCTCTGTTAATGGACCCATTTGGAGGTGATATTTTAAATAATTATAGTTTTTTGGTGAATGCTCACAAAAATGCCTTGTTGTTAAACTCGGCTCGGACTGGCTGGTTAAACCGGGAACCAGATCATATGTCGAGCCGAATTACTTAAAAAATCTCGTTCCTTTAAGACTCGGTCAAAACCGGTCAAAACTCCGATCGAACCGAAGTTTTTAGTTTTTGCAAAAGTTGGCCAATTTTTTTACTTTTTCTCCTCGAATTTCGTGTATTTCTTTATCATTCTTGGTTCAAATGTTTTTCTTTTGTTCTTAAATGGCTCCATAACTTTTTTTCAAAGAATTAATTTGTATTTTTGGCCCCAAACTGTCACTTCAATTATTAAACATACCATTTCTTTAAAAGAGAAATCCTTTTATTATTTCTCTCACATTTGAACCTCCATTGTTTTATTCAAAATTTAAACTATATCTCAAATACGTTAACATTTATTTTTATGTTGTGCATTTTATTAATACTAAAAGTTGATTATATTATAAACTTATAAATTTTAATTACTAAAAATTAATTTATCAATTATTAAACTAATATATTTATTTTTTAATCTATAATTAAATTCTTTAAAATAATATTGTTGACTATTATCATGAAAAAGGATAAATATTAAGTTTTTTAATTATTAATATATATAATAATTATATATTATTTATTACGTCATGATGACATCATCCGAATCGACCCTCCGAGTCAACCCGAATTGACTCCTAAAACTCTTGACCCCTGCCATTGCCGAGTCTAACAACACTGCAAAAATGGATTCGGCTCAACAAATTGTAAGTGGATACCGGCTCAGTAAATATAGATGGACTTTCGTCCCAAACATCATACGGATAATCATTTTATTTTCAATGGGTCAAAGTAAGTTACCAGATAGCCCCAAATAGAAAAGCATTCAAAACTAATCTTGCATTTTGTTGCAAGAAATGTTGCGACTTTCCTCACGTGTACAACTTTCTGTTCTCTACTTCTCTTGGATTTCACCATTACGAACCCAAAATCTTGTTATTACGATTCTCTACCACTTCTCAATCCTCCCATCTAAATGTCGTTACATGTCAATGGATGATGGGAAAGAAAATATGGGAAAACAACCATAATGTATAAGGTAGTTCCTTTTGGATGTTAGCTTAAAGTTACAAAAAGTTGCGTAGAAATCTAAGAAATTGTACTGATGAATACGGATTGGATTCGAGAACTGAATATGCGATAACCAAAGGTGTGAGAATGGTTCTGAACTTCTGATGGAATATCATTGATAGATGTTTAACATACTTAGTTTTTTTGTGTACCTTAACGTATCAATTTAATTACAATCAAAGATCGAAATCTTTGGATAACTTAATTTGTGCCAAAACCCACCGGCCAAACCATATCCAAATAAACAGTAACCAATTTCAAATAATTCAAAATCTATTGTCCTTGGTCAATCAAGAACAAAGTATATTAAATCTATATAACTTATACGGAGTAATATAGAAAACTCAGATAGAGGAAACTGAGATAATTTTTCACTTGTCACATAGGACTGGCAATTTTCTCTTTTTTTGATTTATTATATTAAAAGTAAAAAAAATCGTTAAATCTTCAGTAAAAGAATAAAGAAAAAACGATAGAAACCTCGTGTTCGAATATATAGATCATCGGTCGGATCTTCAGTAAAAAAAATTTTAAAAAATTAAAAAAAAAAAAAAAAGCCAAACAAACAAATGAACCAAATCATCCCTCCGCCCAATCTTAATCAATTTTTTGCAGATCTTCTTCTTTACCAAATCTTCTATTCTCACAATAAATCTTAAAGAGTACAACCCCAATTTCTTTAGTCTCTGAGTTCTGAAAATTCGATTCAAGATTTGTGATCCATCTTATATTCTAATAATTGTATTACTTTTAGTATTACTTTTACTACCTAATACCTAATTGCTATTACGTTTAATATTTTTGAGCGTTTAACTAATTTTCGAATTTGTACCATAATTTAAATATTTTATAAGATAATAAATTCAATTCAATTTATTATTTTAATATTAACTGGATAGACTCCATAACTAATGCAATTACTGTCAAACTAACTTAATCTGCACTTTTGGGGAAGAAACTATTGAATGTCTTGATTAAATTCTTGAAAACCAGCCAGAGATTGTATTTTATTTGATTTTTTATCATAATTATTAATATGATAACTACGTCAAATGATAACTACGGCAAGTTTCAAACTTTCATATTCTATTAACTATGTCATCTGTGTAATCATAAAAATATCATTCCTTAAATTTGAAATAAATTCGATTCTTCTTTTTTTTTTTTACTCTGTTATAAAATGAATAGTTGACTTTGTAAATTTTTCTTTTTTAGTACAATTTATTACTCCCTCTGCCCCAAAAAAAATAGTCCACATTGAGTTTTGAAATTTGTACTAAAAACAGTACAAATTTGCAATATTAATGTGGACTTTTTTTTGAGACGGAGGTAGTATATAATATTGTGGACTGTAGAGTACATAGTACTGACTTTGAAACTTTATTAATTAAAAGAATAGGTGAACATATTAACTAATTCGTTAAATTTTGGTAATAATTATCCTCAGAACTGACCTTTTTTTGAATTCTGTTAAAAACATAAAATATACATATATTCCTATACATAAAAAAATTTATAATTAAATGAAGATAATTTAGCACGTAAAATAAATAATCATATATCTCTCCTAACTAATTTGATTTATATCTAAACTAAAATCAGATTGATTTACAAAACATACCTAAATTTATGCACGGGTGAGTTTTCTCAAATAAAAGGCTAAAACATTATATTTTATGTAGTCATCATTTTTTGCTTTTTCCTTTACACTTTCCTGCTCTTGTATCCCAATTGCGAACTCAAGCAAATTGAGTCAATTCCAAAGTACACTTTCAATTCTGTGATGTGGATTTATTCTAATTTGTTTTATTATAATGTCACTATTTTGCAAATGATTAGAGCTTTTTATCTTCTGATCACGTACAGTGAATACCTCCGCTTGTGGGTATTTACAACATCCCTAAAAACGTAAGTTCAGAGATAACAGTATTTTAAACATTGAGATTTTTTTTATTTTGCTACTGTTTTTTAATCATTTTGTTTTAATTTTTTCCACAACCTTCTTATGGTGAAGTGATTTGCTATGGATTATATGCAGACCAATCGAAAAGAAGTTGACTGTATGTTTCAAAGAAGATCAACATAGCATCCTACAATTTTCAGGGGAGAACGAAAGTGTCTTTAGAAGTTTGGAATGGGTGCCAAGAGATACCAAAAAAAAGGTTTTTTCTTATAATTTGAGATACAAACGTTTCAAGTGCATTAATAATTTTAATGGATTTGTGTGTTTTCGGTTTCCCAAATTCTGATCAAGAAGATACTACTTCCACTCTGTTCTTTTATACAAAATGTGTTTTTGGTATCCAAATCCTAGAAGATACTACCTGCATCCTCTATAATAACAGGTACGTGAAATGATCTTTTATTCCTATTAGAGATTCTACATTATAAAAAAAAGTTTTAAATGTGGCTTTGTGGAAGGAAGCCAATGAAGTGTTTATAGTTTTTGCAAGAGTTCGTGAAGGATTAAAGAAAAGGATGGTATACATCTTTATATGAAAGGTGTTCTAATTATATTATTCAAAAATGTTGACCAGCAAGTTATGTTTGTGCAATGATGTTATGATTTGAATTCTAAGGTAGAGTAAATGTATCATTCAAGTGAATGTAATAATTTGACAATAATGTCTTCTCTTCATCTACTTTACTTCACTTGTGTTGGATCTCACTTTGTATATCCATTCAAAATGAAGAGAAGAGGGCTTTATTTGGCCATCAGTTTTGCAATGATGATAAATAAAAATTAAGATAAACATGTCTTTTGAGTTAGAATATGCTTGCCCTGACTAATTTCACCTGTGTTGTATCTTACTTTTTCTTATCTACACACCATATATCTCTTCAAAATTAAGAGAAGAGAGCTTATTTGGCTACTTCTTTCAAATAGTTATAAATAAAAGTTAAGATCGACGAGTCTCCTAAGTTGTATTATATTTGCCACGACAAATTTTGCTCATGACTAACTATATGTTGCGTTGTTAAGAGTTATTTTGAAGCAGAATATATATTAAGAACAATTTTGTAAGACTTTTTTTTCTTTCTGTTTTATATTTGGCATCCAAAAAAGTCGTACAATTATCAAATGTATGAAACATTTAACCATAATTTGAATATTATTCTACTTTGCATAAATTTAGAAATGTAATGTTCATTATCACAATTATATATATATATATATATATATTCTATAACATAATATTTATTTAATTGTGATCTATTATGTGCAACGCACGGGTGTCATCTAGTACATTATACAAGAGTATTAGAAAATCGCAAATTGAAACAGACTAATCAACTCAAAGCCTGGTTGGAAGACGCTTTTTGCTTCCCGAAACCCATCAGTTTCAGAGTAAATAAAAAAAAATTATAGAACTCGTAAACAATAATCCAACCTCAACCCAGATTAACGTATTTAAAATGCAATAGTTGGTAAGAATCTTGGGACTTCAATATTAATTGTTGTTTTTTTAATAGTGTGCCATATCCGTTAAGATTACCTCTTTTTTTTGTTTTGGAATGCAAGAAGAGTGATAGATACGGACTGCAACATCATCATACTTACGGACTTTTAAAAGAATCTTTAAGTCTAAAGTCAATTGAAGTAAAACAAACAAATTAACTTCAATGGACGATCTCTTTGCTGATTATCCATGTAAGTAGTCGTTCCTCCTAATCCTTTTTGGTTGGAATTTCCGGAACGATAAAAATGACAAAGAATCAAATTTGGTTGGGTTCAACGTAGGCCGCCAATGTTCCTTTGATCTGGTGGAAATCGAAACGAAGGAAAAGTTGACAATATAGATTTGGTCATTTTGATGTTCATCTTTAAAGTTGGAACTAGGAATGAAACACTATGACCGCATCTTTTAAAGTTCATATTTGGTCAATGTTCTTTTCCGGTTCTCCCACCATTACATTTTTGTATGTTGTTTGGGCCCTGTTACCCTCTATTGACTTTTTTTAGCCACACACACACACACACAAAAAAGAGAGAGAGAAAAAACATTAAAATTAATAAGTTGTATCCATATCATAAGCTAGGATAGTTAAAAGGCCAAATTTAAACCAAATCTTACATATATTTAGAGGGGAAAAATTTTTATCAAAAAACGGGGAAAAAAATTATTTTCATTTTGAGTCAATGTTGAAATATTTAAACCTTAGTTTAATCGGTTTAAGGTACGATATATATATATATATATATATATATATATGAGTCTTATATGATTTCAATCACCAGAAACAATAATCACTACAAATTGATATGTGTCAATAAGAGGTAGAACCAACTTAAAATTAAATTTCTTGACCAATCAGATTAAGAAGTAATCAGAGTATAATGGTTGTCGGGACTCGGGATAATGGTTAAAGTTAAACAGTAAGGATTACGATGAGTTAAAAATATTTAGACCTTTATGCCTAAGATATTTTGAAGCCACATAAGTATGTTTTAGGACCTTACAGAAATGTCCTTTTTTTTTTTTTTTGAAGGGTAGAGAAATAAGTCAAAAGACTCAAAACACACCAAAAAGGGAATTGGACCAAGAGACCACCAGACAAGAGATCGAGCCTAAACCTAATTTCAGATTACACTATTCTCGAACCTAATGACTAGGGATCTAATCAAGATTCGATGGTGTTCCTCACCCACGAATTAAAGTGGAGAATTTTTACGCAAATCATTTGCTCCCTTGTAAGTTTCAAACTAAGATCCTGGTGTCACACAATAACATACACAGTCAGATACATATGCTGTCTAATTATATTTCCAGAACTTTGTAAATCTCTCTGCTTTTTTTTACCGCGAAGAATTATTACGTGTGGGAGACATGTTTCTTGTTCGTTAAGAATTAAGATGATAACATAGGCATGTAGCCTCGGACAAGGTCTCTGCTCTGGATAAAATTCATTCCCCCTAAAGCCACGGCAGAAAAGTCACACTGTCAGCATTCTTCATAATAATTTTAATGCGGTTCGAAAGGGCTAGTGTGACAAATCATAATGCACCCATCATAAAGTTTTCAAATTAAGCCTATAAAGCTTTGGTTGTTTCTTTTTAGCAGCTGTACTCCTTCCCCTATTGGAAACCTCGTCAAGCGATCACATTGACACATTCATTGTCCAAGCGCCCCCCCTTTATGACAACAGAGACCATTTAATTAAAGTGGCTCATAGTATGCGGTTTCAATATTTCAGAGGCTACTTCTATTGTGGTTTTTCCCATTTTAGGAAATGTAGAAAAGAAAATGTGGCATCCAAATGGAATTTTGGGTATTCCAAATTTGTACCATGTAGGAATGAACAGTTGTGTTGCATACAAAATGCTGTGTGTATATTCTTCGTCGATGCCGTTTCGATTTTATTTCTTTGTCACTTGTAATATGCGAAAATAAAACTTCTTATCTGCTCCATTTTACACATTTAATTTTTTTTATAGGTTCTATCTAGGTTTTTTCATTTCTAATATGTGAGAAGACTATCGTTATTTTGATTTTTATTTTTTGTTGGTGCTATTTTGTTTTCTTAAGATCACTGTATAAAATAAAAATATGTCAGAAAATGGTCAGTACCATTTCGATTTACAAATAAGATGAAATCTTGAATTGCAATGCCAACCTATATTTGGCAAGAAGATGACCCGGGTCATTTTGATTTTTATCTTTTGGTGATATTATTTCAATCTCTATAAGTAATTTTGAGAACAATTTTATACTAACAAAATAAGTACTAGAAAACAAGATCAAAAGGAATATGTGTGCTGCACTTCTGCAGTTCTGTTGTTAATGTGATGGCCCATGCGTATGGCTTTATCTAACCTTTATCTCTGTTCTTGTCTAAGACATGTTTTAACAACTTTTAATGAAGGAGTTGAACAAACTTACACAAATCCCGTAAATATGCCGAACTCGAAGAGAAGAAGTACCAACACGAAATTAAAATGTAACCAAATATTTTCATATAACAAGCAAATGCCAAAATACATCAAATTGTTACAACATGAAATCGTGTGGTCGAATCTGTGAAATAATAATAAAGAAGACCAACACAAGAAGAACTGTAGATATTGATTTCCACAAAATCTTGGATGTGATTCTTCATCAATAACAACAACAGGTTCAGGAATAACCCGTCCCGGCCGGTCATTTGGCCCCGTTACGCCGCCGCCGCGGCCGTTGTCATGGTGGCAGTGAGGATGCTCTGTTTCTACTGCGGGGCAAATACTACCACAACGATAAAAAGAATCTGCCAAATATTCCACACTTGTACTTTTACGCAATTCACCAATCCCAAAGGAATCCTCATCTTCCAATTCTGACCCTTCGATTCCCCAATATCCCGAACTTGTCCCTACCTCTTCTTTGGTTTCATCATCGTTATCTGAAACCGAAAGCGCCGCCGCCGACTCCTTCACTTCCGTTACACCGACTAAGCCCCTCACCAATGTCCATCCGTCTGATTCCCAGATTGCCCCTCCACCCGAATTCAATTTCCCAATTCTGTCCTTCGCTTCCAGACTACAATCCGATTGACAAATACTGGTAATTTCTTCATCTTCTTCCATATCGGAATCTAAATTGAACCAATCCAACACACAACGCGGCGAGGCATAAGTGGCGAATTCCGGCGCCTGTGTACACTTTGAGAGAAAGGGATGTTGCAGGAGCTGATCGCAGCTCCATCTCTGGCTAATTCCCCTGCGTAAGCATTTCTCCACAAAGTCCCGGCCGGTTTCTGACAATTGAGTCGGAATTCGAGGCGATTCGTCGGAGTAGCCAATTCGACGGATTGTCTCCGCCGCACCTTTGTCTTCCCACGCCGGTTTCCCGGTTACCATCTCGATCACCGTGCAGCCCAGTGACCACACGTCGGACTCCGGCCCCTGGTACTCTCCCCTGATCACCTCCGGCGCCATCCAGAGTGGACTCCCGCGCGGCAGGATCCTGTATTTTCCGGCCGTCGACGCCGCCGAGGATCCGAAATCGGCCAGCTTGGCATTCCCCGGTGTGGGGCCGACCAGCACATTGTCACCCTTGACGTCACAGTGCACAATGCCTTGGGAGTGAAGATACTTGAGGCCGGAGGCCACGCAGAAAGCGTAATTCCGAATCATTCTCTCCTCCTCCACGCCGAAATCATCATCAAGCCGCCGTGCTCTCGCCACGTCAGCGACGGTGCCACCTGGCAAGTACTCCATATGCAGGTTCCTAAACTCCGATGTGCCTTCCTCTGTTTCGTCGTCGCCGAAATACTCCACCACGTACGGCGAGGAAACCGACCGGAGGATCCTAATCTCATTCTCCAGAGCCTCAATTTGGGAAGGCAAACACGAATTTTTATTCACAGACTTAACGGCGAAGACGCAGTCAGAGCCGGCGGCGGCGGCGGCGGAGTCGGCGGCGTTGTTTCTAAAGGCAAGACTGACTGTCCCAAATGAGCCTTTCCCGATGGCAGTGCCTCTAACCCAGCTGCTGCTGCTGCTATCCTGTTTGAATTGTTTATCCATTTGGAGAGAGATCAAATTTGAGAGGAAAAATTCAAAAAAAAAAAACAGAGTATCTGTTTAGTTTTTGCTTTTTTGAGGAAGAATTAAGAATACTCAAGTACAAAGTGAACACCAAAACACAACAAAGAAGCTAGTGTTTCTGAGGTTTGTCTTGGAAGAGGGCCCGAGTAATAAGGAGAAGAGAGTATATATATATAGGAAAAACTCGTGGGTGTTAAAAATTTAACGGTGTGGGCGGCCTTAGTTGGTGACGTTTAGAGAGAGTATTGGGACATGCGCTAATTGACGTGAATGAGCATATGATACTGAGTTTTATCCTTATCCCTTTAAACCAGATCATTATTTTTTCACCATGTTTTAAATACAATAGGGGTGGTGGTGTGAGGGATATAGCGGTTATTGAAAATTGAGTAATTTTCGGACCTATTTCATCACAATTATCATACTTTTTACTTTACTCAGTTCAAAACAATTTAACTATCCACAATTGGCATACATTTATCTGTATTTTTTAAACCAGGGTGTTTCAATTATAATGCTATAATAAGTAGCGTTATGCGAAAAAATAATTCAAATCATATCATATTGACAAAGACATCTCTTAGCATATTCCGTTGGTAATGCTCAAGTTCGAGACGGTAATTAGAAGCTATTACCAAACTATTAGGCGCAAGGTGAAACGGTTAATTTTGTGTTTGTGATAAACTCAAAACACGTGATTTGTTATCTATCATTAGAGTGAGTGATTAGGGAGGAGTTTGGAGGTTGTAGGAAAATACTAGTTCTTTGGTTTGCTGGAATCTTTGCGTGAAGTGTTCGGTCAGTTTGGTAAATAGGAATAAGAAGGAAGGCAGGAGGAGTCGTATTTAAAATTCTGACATGTGGCCTTTGTTCTTCAAAACTCAAAAGGGCCATAACTGTATCGGTTGTAGTTGGCTGGAAGGTTACTACTGATGTCATGACCTGGAATTATGTAGCAATTACGGCAAATTCAGAGTGATGAGGTGTCACTTTTGTGTGTGTGTGTGTGTGTTTTTTTTAAAAAAAATAAAAATAAAATTTAATCCTAATCTCAGTGTTTCTAGCTGCTTTTAGGTCACGTTCCATAATGTGCCCAAGAATATCCTTTCCTATGTAGTATGTACACACACAGTTCTTTTCTCAAAAAAAAAGAAAAAAAAAAACTTAAAAGTTCAAAATTTAGCACTAATTTTTGCACATATTCGCATTTCTTACCGAATCCCCCCATGTGCATGCTTTGTTAACTTGAGCACGCTCTTTTGTTTTTTCAACTTTTGTATCTAACTTTTTTTCTTGTTTACTTTTTGAAGTAAAACTGTGAAAGAAAATACGTAATTAAAACACAAAATTATCTGTATCACTTACGCGCGATGATGCAAATGAAACAAAAAAAAAATGATTTATTACATCAATCAATAAAGACAATAATCCCTTTTAGATGAAACTAAAATGCGTTTTCTACCGTGTTCTTGGCGTGAGGGATTTGAAATATGTAATCATTGTTAACACAATCGCCAAAAAAAAAAAGAAAAGAAAAGATATTTATATATCTACAAGAGCGTGGATCAAGTTCAACCCAATCCCCTTAGCAAAAACTTTTGATACTTTTGTAATGAACCCTTCTCTCAAAAGAGAAAAGTGGAGTGGGACCAATTGGGAGTCAATTTCCTTAACCTAGTGCCACAAGTATGTTGTCAAATTGGTTAATTGACGGGGAAAGACGTGCATGAAAAATACGCATGGATCCAAAGCACTGTGGAAATGGATCATAATATTCATATCTCATATATATGGAACTAAACTTATTAACTACGTACTAACATTAAAAACACTTTTTTTTTTTTTTATAGGATCCGACGGCGACCCGAAAAGCACGACTCAACCACATGGGAAAAGGGTCAGAAAGCCAGAGGACAACGATGGATGCATGTCAATTTGTCAATTTGTGTTGTGTGTTCTGAGGTTCGTAAGTTTTTATGTGATGAAATCTGTTTCGGGTTTGGGTTTGGAGTTTGTAACTTGGTTAGATTGCCCCACATTATGCTCACGTGGCGCAAAATTGTAGGTTCACGTTTCAAACCAACAGAGAGACGGCAAAAACTAGCTAAAAAGGGTTGCTGATGATGAAGGGAAAGAGATGCCAAATTGGCCAAAATGGATGTCGCAATTCCAAGAATAATATTTGAGCGTAGACGTGCGTACCCAGCCACCACTGGAACTACTTCGCCCCCAAAAAAAAATAATAATAATAATAAATAAATAAAAAATCAAACATACAAAATACTATTGTGTATTTTACTATAGCTATCGAAATTTTGCGAAAAAAGACGGTGGCCTCTTGATTGAGCAGTTTAGTCATCAGTGCTAAAAGAAAATTCTGTCATTCATTCATCTCAGATACAATTTGTTTCTCAATTAAACAAAATTTAAAGTTTTGTTTTAATACTGGAACTATGATGAGAGGGGTTGTAAGTGAACATACATTTCACACAAACTAAACCAATAACCCTCAATTAATAACAATGAGTGGATAGAAGTTATAATTTGATTGACAAGGATAGTTAGATGGAGAGGGATTATTTGAGTTGAGGAATATGGATGGTTGCAAATAATTAAAATAATAGATAATGTATATCCTTAAAAGATATCCACTTAGGAGGAATGGTATCTTCTCTTTATGAAGATTAGGACACACCCCTAACACGTTCTATTAAAAAAGGTTCCCCAATTGTGAAAACACGCAGTCACACACTGAGGGTTATAATAAGCCAACCACACACTTGGCTTTGGGGAGTTTTCTGAAGATACTGAAATTGGGAGAGCCAGAAATTTAGGTAAGAGTTTAGGATAAGGGCGTGGCGTGATGCGGTCGCTGCGGTGATAATAATCCACTTCCCCACATCTCTATTTCCATTAAAAAGTTCTCGGGGACAAAAAAAAAAAAAAGAAAAAAAAAAGTGACGAAGTATGGGCTACACTGCAGTTCTTTTTTCCCTTGGCGATCAATTTCTTGGTTGAATTTATAAAAAGACAAAAAAGAAAATAAATATTGTTTCTTGTGGTGCCAAATTGCCAATAAATCCTGGTCTGGCTGAGTTGGTTATTATAGATTTTACACATCCGCAGTGACGGACAAGTAATATTGAAGTGTACAGTGTGTTTCTTTTATTACAAAATATATACTCTCTCTGTCCCAAAAATATTGTACAGTTTGAGATTTCATTTTTAGTACAATTTAAACTAGAAATGAAAATTTAAACTGGACAATAATTATGGGACGGAGGGAGTAAAACTTATTAGATTGTTGTAGTATATGAGATCGTTAATGGCGACTTGAGTAATGAAGTGTATATGTGCGATCGTATAGTGTCTGCCTTGTTCCAGAGGTTTGTAGTTTCTGTAGAAATGACCTGTGAAAAATTTCAATTTTACCTTTGTAGATCACACCAGAGACTTGTAGTCTGTCTTGTGATCTGTAACTGGGACTATCTTATGTAAGTAGTGCGATTTGTTTCATACGATTTGGGTGCCAGATGTCCTTCATTTGATTTTCGTCAATCCAAAATGTAAAACTGTGCATGTTGTTGTTTCTTTGGTTGATGTTGTTCGACTGACACATCATAGTTACAAATGTAAACTACAATTTTGCCGCCTATTTACACATTTCAAGCTATCTCTCAATTTCCCTTCACGTTCACCACAGTCAATTAAAAATGATTGTTATCACGAGATTAGAATTCCAATGATAATCAGTTTCATTAAATTTTTTTTCCAGAGAGAAAAGGAAGTGTAACAAATATACGGTTTTCTTTTTAAGATGGAGAGAGTATAAGATATTAATTTTATTTTTTCTTTCTAAGTTTGGCATAGGCATGCAGCAATGATTAAAATACTTGTTGAGTGAACTTTGTTTCCTGAAAGAAACCTACCTGGCTCGAATTCAAATTAGTCGGAGCAATTACTTCGGACATCAAATGCATAATATACCAAAAAAAAGAAAAATTATCACGTTATGTGTATGGAAATTCTCGTCTACCAGACAAAAACAATTTTTCGAGTTAACGAAGACTCTGAAAAAGCTCAATCCAATCTACCCATGGATATGCAGCAAAACGCTTACAAATCGATGACAATGTGTTTCTCCTCCTAGATTCCATGCATCTCAATTAGAAACACGGGGAAATTTACCCAACTTAACTTTTCCCCATTGATAAAGATTGACCCATGGATTCGCGCCAACGTGATAATACAGTGGGATCATCCACTTGACCCACAGTTTCACTGTTTCACACTACCTGGTCAAAAGATAGTTTAATTCAAGTCAGCACTTATCTGGAACTCATGTCCTGTAAAACATATTCAGTCCCATCACAAAATCAAAACCAATTCAGTGAATTAAGGTCCAGCAGCAGCTAGACAATCTCATGTTAACGCAATTTAAGGCTTCAAAAGACATGATCAACTTGAGTCGATCGACGACATAAGAAGACTCATGTACAACTCGGAGTTTGGTAGGCAATTGGACTCGGTGGCAGCAAACTGAGGCTCATGTTGGAGATATTGTCGTTAAAGGTATAGACACTACCATTCCAACAACCCTTAGGCCGACCGACAAATCTTTAAATGTTACCATGATCAATGCCTCTTTTAACTACTCTCTCCTTCTCCTAACATCAAGCCAGACATGCGGCCAAGTTAGACCACTTCCCTACCACATAATCATCACTCCTTGATTTTATAGATTTTTTTTTTAATGACACCATGCATTGTTGTGGTACATATATGGTGAAGTCAAACCTTATAAAATATACTTCCAATGTCGACGGGGATATCTTGGCTAACAATGTGGTTGAAGTTTCAAATCAAACTCTCTAATAGACGACGAAATTTGATCAAATCACCTTTCAATGCATGAATAACTTTTTTTTTTTACTCGACCAACTCCTCCAGCAGGCTATATAGTTTGTGGCAATATTGTTTCGTTATAATTTTTTTTTTACATTTTTATCAATTTTAAAGTCACAATGCGATTTACTTTTTGCTGAAATTGTTTCGGATCGATTTTTTTGTCCTCTTAGCAAAACTTACGAGAAACTCAAAAATGCTAAAATCATTATTTTAAATTATTTTGAAAATTTTATGATCTTTATAAAGTATTGCTTTTCTTTTTTTGGTCCTTAAATTAGAAAACAGTTTTATTTTTGTTTTTGAAATTATCTGCATTGATTTTACATTATTTTTAAAGTTTTGATGGTATTGTTAGTTGCCTATTAATTACTCCATTCAGTCCTTATTAAAAGACATTTTGATTTGTCCTAAAATTTATTTAGTATGTTCTTGAATTAAAAATAAAATTTTAAAAATGTATTCTCATATTTATTGTATTTTTCTAATTACTATAATTTTATTTTACAATTTTTTTTTTCATCCTTTGCTTGTTTTTGCTCATGTTTCAGTTCGCAAAGAAGATGTATTACATTTCTCTCTCCACATTATAAGACTTTTTTTTCCTCGCTTATTTGAATGTATATATAGATCGACCAATTTATTAGCTAATCATTTTTCCTTCCCGAGGCGAACTTGCAAAAGTGCTAATTCCTTTCAAACAAAACTTCATTTCTTCATCATGCAAAGTTTATGGCACTTATGTATCTAGAAACATGTGATGTTGTTCTTGAATGTTTCCAATAATTCCAACGCGTTTGAGAATTTATTTTCAACCATTTTACTGGACTTAGAAAAGAGTCATTGCGGGAAACTCGATTCTGATGTTAAGGAAAATGTAAACAAAAAGGTAAAAAGTCATCTACCTGATTAATTCCCGTGTTTCCTTCGGCTCTCACTACTTGCTAGGGCGGCTAATTTGGTTGGTTCAGCTCGATTCAGCTGAGTTTGATTCGACTTAATCGAATTTTTTTATTTCAATTCAACCGATCGAAATTGAACTAAAAATTATGTGCCTCGAATTGAACCGAACCGAATAAGGAATTGGGTATTCGGTTCGGGGGCCGGTTAAACCGAAATTCAAAATGTCTGAACTAAATATTCTGATTTCAAGTTTTCAATAGTTCAAAATTTACAAAAATCAACAGAAAAAAAAACTTCAACTGAAAGTCTGAATCACATATTCAGATTCTGATCAACAGACAACAATTCAACAATAACATTAACATTCAACATTTCAACTCACAGTAGACAGTTCTCACTGTCCAGTGGCACAATCCACACACCAAATGACCACAAGTCCATATCAAGTCTTAAAGACTTACAGTCTTACACAATATGTCCATGATAAGAAATAACAATGTCAACAAATTTAGAACTTAGAAGTTTCAATGTTTCAGAATCAGAATGACAGAAAGTCAAAAACTGAGAATAACAATGCTGAAAAAGCTTATTTTCGGAACTCAGAACTGCAACTTCAGTCTTCACTCCCCAGCTTGATTTGGCAGCATACTTGATACTTCAGCTTCATTGCAGTCTTCAACACTCAACAGTTAGCTAACAGCAGGCAGACAATTTGGAATTTTACATTCAAGTCAGCAAATTCAGAAATAAACTAACTCATGCAATAAGTTTCAAGTTATAACAGCCATGAAAAAAATAGAAACAACCATGAAAAAAGTCAAATGAAAGTAGAAGATACCTATTATTCAAGTTCAATCCAGGTAGCTTGATCACGAAAAATCCTACTGAACCCCAATTTTCTTCCCCTTTTCAGCAGCTGAAAATAAGAAGAAACACTGAAACATTCAGTCAAGTTTAAACTGTAAATAAACTGAAAATAAATAGTTGAAATGAATCAAAATGAAAACAAACAACTGAAAAAAAAACTGTAACCTTCTTCCATGCGAAGGAGGTCTTCCCAACTCTCTTCAACACCTTCTTCTTCTTCAACTTCCCTCCGAAGCCAATCTTGAGTGCAAATCAAGCACTGAACAGTCTTTGGAGTTAAAGAACTCCTGAATGCATCCAATACCCTGCCACTTGTGCTAAAGTATGATTCCGAAGCCACAGTTAAGATGGGAATGGCAAAAAGATCACAAATCATAAGAGAAAGGATAAAAAACATAGGGTTGTTCACCTTCTACTAATTCAACATATCAAAATTTGGACAATCTGGTTCATCATTCTCGTTTAAATACTTGTCCAATTTCTGATTTTTCATTTATGTTTAAAGCCCCACCAGCTTCTTCAACTTTTTTCTTCGCCAACTCCATCCTAAACTGATCTCTAAGCAACTTTGAAGGCTCGATATCAATCGGGGAAGGTCGTTTCCCCGATAAAGTTGCTTTGAGATGAACTGGAATCAGAATTGGAAGGCGTATTAAAACTACGTTTAAGGGCATGGATTCTAACATAAATCGCAAACAACTCATAAACGGCGGATTTAACAAATTCATATTTATTTTTCCCATCCACTACCCCATAGACCTGTTGAAATACAACTTCAATGTATTTCAACTTATTTCTTGGATAAAAAACACATGCCATCAAAACAGCAAGATTCATCGATGCAACAGAACCATAGTATTTTATCAAACTTATCCTTCATCCTTTCAGCCATGTTTTTTTGACCAGTATCATCAGTTTCATTAATGATTTTCCTCAACAAAACATCAATGCAATGAATATCAGTGAAGAAAGCATCTGAAGAGGTTATCTCGTAAAAATGTTGAAGAATACCAACAATCCTCCTAGCTTCTACCCAATCTATTGAAATAGGCAGTCGAACACACTAAAAGAACATACACAGCCAATTCACACAGATTTACTGTGAGTATAGCAGAACCAAGCACACAACTCTAAAATTCTGAGAATTTAATTACACAAGTGAAATCAAAAGCCATGCCAACAAGAATATAAGACATTGGAGAATGATGAATCAATTCCAACTCACATTGTTCATCCCACAAGGAATCAAGCTGACTAACTAGTGACTCTAAATTAGTAATTGACGCAGAAAAAGATGTTTTAGGGTAACATGCCGTATCACTCCTCAGTGCAATATTGCATATGAATTTGTATATAAATACACAAACCACAATGAAATAAGGAAGTAGAAGAAGATATGCTTTGGAGCTAGTAAAAAATGCTCCCGGTAATTAGAATAAAAGAAGTACCTTATAATAGAAACACTCAAACACAAACCAAGTATCCTGACTCTTGCTCCTGTAGTTAAAGAAAACACAACCAAAACTATCAATTAATCAGTAACAGACTAATAGTTGAAGGAAAAGGAGCCTCCAAAGCAGAAGCTTAAACAGATTCAACAGTTGGCTGGAAACTGACTTTTCTGTATTTTCACAAAACGAAATTAACCATGTCTCATTTGAACTATGTGCAACCGTTTCTAAACCAAACCACGACTTTCATATTATTTATTCATTCATTTTCCATATTCTCTAATTATTTTATAGCAATTAAAACTTGTAGATAATTCAGGCATCAAGGATTTAGTCACATGACATGCTTCTCTCTGTTTCATTTCCCATGTTTTTCCATTTATACATTCAACTACAATAAAAAGAACAGACGCATCATTATCCTCATTCATCTTGTATCATCTCATGCCAAGAACAAGTTTAAAGTACTCAACAATAGCAAGACAATCAACAACTTCAATACTTTTAACATGCATATTAATCATTAAGAATAACAAGGAGCAACATGAATATCAGCAGCATCAAGGATAAGATTAAATACTAAAGTAACAAGAGAATGATGAGCTAATCTTCGGATCTGGATTGACCCAACCAAGAGGCTAACTAGATTTAATTTATAATCTTTACTCCACATGCATCAAACTAAATTATAATACTAGCCAAGGGAAACAGTTCGCAACCTTAAACAACATAAATTAATAGTCATATTTCTAATTACCTATAGCCTTGACGATTTGGGGAAACTGGAAGTGGAGGGTGAGCTGAGTGAGGTCACTTCGAATCAGAATTCACAGAACAACAGTAAAAAAATTCCCAATTTGAGTAGGGCTGCTAATTAATCGGGTCTACCTGAATACCCGACTGACCCCAAGCTTATTCGGGTGATTCGGTTCGGCTAATCGGCCAATTTCAAGAATTTTCAGTCACACCTGACTACCTGAGACACAATATCAGTTCGGTTTCGGTTATTTAGGGTGTTATTCGGGAACCGCCCGAATACCCGAATAATTATATAATTTAATTAATTTTTTATTATTTTATTATTTTTTGTGTGTCATATATATATATATATGCTGATATAGGGTTTCCTCATTTTTTTCCTTCTCTTTCGTTTTTTCCCTGGAATTCTCTCACCTTGTTTCTTCCGCAGTCCGCCGCTTCTTCTTCTTCAAATGCCGTCGTTGTTCTGACCACAAACCCACCACCACAATCACACACACCACTTCACCACCTCCCATTTCCTTCCAGAGTTTCAGTTATCCATCACCAACACGAATCGGTCCAAATCTAGGGTTTTGGATTCAAATCTATTTTTGGAATCCATTCAATTCGATCTAAAAACTGACGGTTCAAAGCTCAATTTTTCCAAATCCATTCGAATCAGAGCTTGACGGAGGTTGTTGCTTTGTCGGAGGTTGCAGGACCAGGATTTTTCCTAGGTAAGCCGTAAGCTCACTACTTTGTTTTTTTTCTTTGTTTAGTTACGAAATCAATACTGATTGCAATATAGCATTACTTACTGATTTTTTTTTTTTTGTCTTTTGATATGCAGGGCTAGGATTCATATTCAAGTCGGGTTTTGTGGAAATCTGCATTTTCTTCGTCTCAGTTGGAGCTATTTGGGGTAAATTATCCTCCTTTATTATTGGATTTTGTACTGATTCTTGCTGAGCAGTTTTAGATTTGATTAAAATGTAAGTCGTTGCTGTCTTGCTGAGCATTTGTGTTTGATCATGCTTCGTTTGGTGGATCTGGAAGTCTGGTTTAGTTGCTTTTATCACAAATTAGTACTTGAATCTGTAAGTCGTTGTGTTTGATCTTTTCAAGTTTAGTTCTTTCCTTTTTATGGTTGGTGGATCTTATTGAAGAGTTCTTAGCTCCATGCTTCTAGATAAAAGTTCATTCTTGATTGAGGTATTGTATGTTATAGTTTCTGTCTTTTTGAAATGTTAGGTGTTATATGAAATCATGTCTTACATTGATTCAAATCAGTGGCTCGGCTGCTTATATTGTATGCTCTAGATCATGATACTTTGGCCTTTTGTTTTAACTCTAAAATGATGAAAAAGAAGAAACCAATAAAGATAGTGAACTACATTGTGTGTCATTGTAATCATACTATTTTATATGAGAATGCAGGACTGAGAGTTAACTGTTTTTGTACTCTTTAAATGCAGGACTGAGAGTTGAAGTTTGAGACTGCTACTATCTTTAAGGTGAGATATTTTTCAACTGTTTTTATATCTTCGTTGAATTTACTAATTGTGAGTCTTGAATGCACCACTTTTTCTGTTGGTCTGATTGTCTGAAGTCAGTTCTGTTGCATCAAATGATTTAGAATGAAGTGATCAGTTAGGTTCTTAGGTTAGCAAATATGTGGTCTTTTGTAGTTGTAGTTGTGATATTAATATGTGAACCACTGTACTAGTTACATAATTTACAGCTTATGAGAGTTATTTTTATCTTGTAATATGTTTCATTATTTTCTGTCAACTACTCAACTGTGATTAAATGATTTTAGCTTTAACTTGCGACTGTATAAATTTGTTGCTTGTTGCTGCTGTGAACTGTAACTAAAATATTTTTATTTTTTTGTGTAGATCTCTGATTTTGATGAAGATGAGCTTGAGGAGATTGAAGTGAAGGATAGTTCACTGCCTCCTATGCTGGATTTGCCTACTGATGATTCAGTGATGGTAGATGTCCAGATTGACACGAAGGACCAAAACGAAAAGTCGGAAGGTCAAGGCCATCGAACGAAAGTCCAAAAATCTCTTAAGTGGCGCAGGGAAACTCGCAATAGGTCAGTGATATGGTCTCATTTCTCGAAATATACGCTGTCTAATGGTGAAATATGGGCTGCTTGTAGTTATTGTAAGAATTCTTATATGGCTGATCCTAGGAAACATGGCAAAAGTAGTCTTCATAGCCATTTGAGTACTTGTAAGACGTACTTAGCTCAGAAGCACGATCCTAATCAGTCTAAGTTGGTTGTTGAGTCTGGGGAGAGAAAACAGGGGAATATTGGTACTTGGAAGTATGATGAAGCAGAAATCATTAGGGCAATGATTAGTATGATAATAGTTGATGAATTGCCTTTTAGGTTTGTTGATAAACCTGGGTTTAGGTATTTTGTTAGGAAGTTGCAGCTATTGTTTACTCCTAAGGGTAGAAAGACAGTAGCTAATGACTGCTATAAGTTGTATTTATCTGAAAAAAACAAAATTGAAACTTGAGCTTAAGGGTCTGGGTAGTAGAATCTGCTTGACGAATGATACTTGGACTTCTGTGCAGTAGATTAATTATATGTGTCTGACTGGGTATTATGTGGATAATGGGTTTTGAGAAAAAAAAATTTTAAGTTTTGTTCCCATTACAAGTCATAGGGGGGTTGATATCGGGACTGAAATTGAAAAATGTTTGATGGAGTGGGGGTTGAAAATGAAAATGTTTTTTCTATAACTGTTGATAATGATAGTTCTAATGATGCTGCTTTGGAGTATCTTAAAGAGCAGTTTGTTGTCCGAGAGAAGTGTGCGTTGGGTGCAAAATGGTTGCATAATCGTTGTGTAGCTCATTTAATTAATCTAGTTGTTAAGGATGGTTTGGCATATATAGGTAATTCTGTTGAAAGGATTAGGGCTTCTGTTAAGTATATTCGGCAGTCTCCTAAAAGAATAGCAAGTTTTAAAAAATATGCTGAAATTGAGAAGTATGGTAGTTCCAAGAATCTAGTATTAGATGTTTGTACTAAATGGAATTCCACATATATTATGTTGGAAATTGCTCAAAAGTAATGAAAGAGCCTTTAGGAGATTCGAAACTGGTAATCAACACTATAAAGATGCTTTAAAATATGATCCTGATGTGCCAAATTCGGGTCCTGGACTGCCTACTGCAGTGTATTGGGTAGAAGCTAGGAGGGTAGCTGGGATTCTTCATCATTTTTACGAGATAACATTGAAGGTATCTCGTACCAAATCTGTCTCCTCACATTCTTTTTTCATTGATATTACTTGTATTGATGTATTGCTAAAGAAAATCATCAATGAAAGTGATGATCAGGATAAAAAAATAATGGCTGATATGATGAAGGCAAAGTTTGGTAAATACTATGGGCAAGTTAAGAATATGAATCTGGTTCTTTTAATGGCATGTGTTTTTGATCCTAGAAATAAGTTGAGGTATTTGGATGCTGTACTTGTTGATGTTTATGGACAAATGGATGGGAATGGTAGATATGAAACTATTAAAAGCGCCATATATGAGTTGTTTGCGGATTATGTGAGAATCCATGCCCCTAAACCTAATGTTAGTTGCCTTCCTCCTAGCCTTATTCTAGTACTTCATCCTTGAAAAAGGCCTTCCCCTGTTGATATCGACCCTTCGCAAATGCTTAGAGACAGATTTAGGGTGTTGGCGCAGCAGAAAAATGAAGAAGCTAGTGGCGAATCCCAGTCTGATAAAAGACCAGAATTGGACAAGTATTTTAGGGAGGATGATGAACCAGGTGGTCCAACTTTCGATCTGCTGAGGTGGTGATGTGTTAACAGCCCTAGGTTTTCCATTCTTTCACTGATGGTTTGGGATATTTTTGTCATTCCTGTCTCAATTGTGGCTTCCGAATCTTGCTTTAGTACGAGTGGGAGGGTATTGAATCTATTCCGGAGTTCTTTGAGTCCAAAGACTGTTCAGTACTTAATTTGCACTCAAGATTGGCTTCGGGGAGAAGTTGAAGAAGAAAGTGTCGAAGAAAGCTGGGAAGAACTCCTACAGATTGAAGAAGGTTACACTGTTACAGTTTGTGTTTTCATTTGATTTTTTAACTATTGGTTTTCATTTGATTGAATATTGACTGTTTATGTTTGTTTCCTCTTTTCAACTTCTGAGAAGGAAATGAATGCTGGTGAATCAGAGACTGTGGATTTGTCATGATCAAACTCTTGAGACGCTTCGATGATAGGTAAAATTTAGATGGTTGTTTCCTGTTGCATAAGTTTAGGTATTTCTGAATTTCCTGTTGCTGAATGTTGCTACGTAAAATTCCAGATTGCTGAATGTTGTTTGCCTAATGCCTGTTGCAAGCCTGCAATGCTGCCAATTGAAGCGCTGAAACGTTGAAGACTAAACAATTCTTTTTCTGTAACTAGTTAATGACTTAATGTAGTCTGTTGAAGTGTTGAAAGTTGATCATTTTTGGTATTTACATGTTATGTTGATGATTCTGTAAAACCATGAACAAAAGGTTGTAGTGTTGTTGATGATTCTGTAAAAACCATGTACTGCAGCTACTGCTTCTTCCTGCTGCATTCTGTAAAAACAGTGTTGACTTTGAAACTTTGAGTCGAAACTCGAAATGTCGAAATAAACTTTGAAATGAGATGGCCATTGGCATTAGGGTCAATTGGTCTATTTTGTTGTTACATTGATTTGCATTTTGTTATTGCATGATGAATTGAATTTCTCTAACTGAAAATCTTGTAAAAACAAAATATGGCCTATTTGGCCTTTTTCGGGTTAACCGATCCCCAAACCGAAAAATTGATTGCTTATTCGGCTCGGTTCGATTCGGGAATTATTAAACTTCGGTTCGGTTTCAGTCGGGTTCGGAAGTGAAAAAAACCCGATTAATCCGAACCGATTAACGACCGAACCGACCGAATTAGCAGCCCTAAATTTGAGAACTTGGAAACAGTGGACCCTAGATCTGGTTTGGATTAGATTGGACCGATTGGTAGTGGATTGGTCGATTAACAGGGTGTTGGAGGTAGGAAATGAGAGGAGGAGTCGTGGAGGTGGATGAATCGAATCAATCGACCAGAAAAAAAGCGCCAATTTGGGAACTCTGAAACTGAAACCCTAGATCTGGTTTTAGGGTTGGATTGGTAGTGGATTTGGTCGATTAAATGAGCTTTGGAGGTAGGAAATGAGAGGAGGAGTCGTGGAGGTGAATGTGGAGGTGGGTTTATAGTGGGAATGCCGGCGGCGTATCATCAAGTCGACGGCGGTCACAGCGCGACGAAGGTCGAAGAGAAGAAAAAGGAGAGAACGAAGGAAGAAGAAGGAGGAAAAAGAAAAATCTGGAAAAAAAATAATGATGAGGCCTATATATATTTAATAAATAAAATAATAAAATATTATCGAGACTACCGATTAACACTTGTGAAAACCGACTCTGAACCGTATAATCTAATCGGTTAATAGGGTGGAACCGAAATTCCACCGATTAAGCCGATTAGCCGACCCGATTTGACCGAATTAAATTCGGGTCGGGCGGTTCGTCGGGTAAGGCCGAATAACGAGCAGCCCTACTACTTGCCGTTCTTTCATTTTGTGTATTTATATACTTACTAATATTAGTTTATGAAATTATATTAATTAACTTGCTGAATAAAAACTGAAAAAGAAATCCCCCACTTGGGAAATATAGTGGATGAGACAACAAATTTCTTGCTTTTTGAATCCAAACAATCAACGTTTGGAGGGACTATAAAGCCAACTTGTCCCCGTCAATAATTTTTTTATTGTGATTAAACTATTATCTGAACTTAATTCATCTGAAGAAATTATAAAATCGAACAGATGTTATGTGGGGAAAAATAAAGACACCAAACAATGGTCATGTGAAATCACTTGGTTCAAACAGTTCCGAGCCCTTCAACTTTCGAAAACGCCGAAAAGGGATATTTTGCTTTAGACAGCCCATCATGCCCTGCTTGATGGTGTATCTCTCGTTCTTATTTCTTCCCATTCCACGAAAAACATGGACCAAACACTAATCTTTAGTAATCTGAAATAATTGTTTTATTATTATGTTAAAATAGTGTTATAAATCGATCAATAATTTTGAGATTGGAGGCTTGAAGCACATTTAGTATATACTAGTACAATGCAAAATAAACAATGATAGTATAATTATGTGTACGTAGTTTCCTTGTAGTTAACATGGAGGCCACGACAAACTAAAACTGGGTATTAGGTAGCTAGCTAGAGTCTACTGTCCATTCCAAGGAATAATCGTGGGTTTCCTCATTCGTGTATGGAATAAAAATCAGAATATTATGAAGATGTATTAGTTGTTAGAAACGGAACAGGAAATCATTCCTTTTATTTGAGTCTTCGTCCAATTATATATGCTTCCAGTCAATTAACATTGTACCAATAATTGTTTTTATTCTTATCTTTGTCGATCATGCAAAAATGAATCAAAAAAAGGTTTGGTCGTTCTAATGTCACTACCCGGAATTCCAGAAGTAGAAACAATGAGAGCATCGCATTAGCCATTAGTTGTTGTTTTTGTTGTTTTTTCTCCTTGTTTTATGTAGATGGTTGGATAATAAATAGTATTATTATCTCTGCCTTGAAAATAGTCTACATAAATTTAAAAATCAAATGTAGACTATTTTTTAAAGACTGGAGGAATAATTTTCTACCAACTGTAAAATGTGCTTTACCAATATGATGCACATCCTCATCTATGTACACATGATTTATCTATAAAAACAAATCATGGTTTGAAAATCAAAATATATGGATGGTTTTTTTTTTTTTCTGCGACGGATGGAGTATAAAACATATACTCAATGAAGTTTGTATAATTTTAGTGATGAAACGACTTTAGTCAGTTTAGCAGACATCCACCAAATCAGAAGCTTGAATGGAGAATGAACACGTAAAATGAGATCAAGGCGTGGATCGCGTCATTTGAAAGTCTTGAAAGACTCCACGTTCAATATTTCAAGACGGTTAACGAATACTATATGCCTATATACCATGTGTTATTCAGTTCAACGAGAACCATATACGCATTATTCATGCTTTCCTGTCGTAAGCTAACTATTTCAATTCATCCAGTCAATCTTGGACATCGGCATTGAAAATGGTTGTTTAAGTTCCAAAAAATGACAATTGCAAACAATTGATTTAAGGAGTGGCAGAGACCATGGCTTTAGTTTCACGTCATATACGTATATTCTAAGTCTTCTCCTATGTCCAACAAATAATAATAACGATTGTTGAATGTTAAATTATGAGCGTTATATTCAGAAGAGATGTTTGTTTGAGATATCAAAATCTCTCCTATTGAAAGTGGATTGTTATATCGATACAGAATATACAAGGTGAGAATCGAATGTAATATAGTTGGCTAAGGTAGGGCTGTCTCGGGAAGGTCCCGGGTGGCGGGTTCAATTCTCACCGAGGTGCGGGATAAGAAATTTAGAATGAGTTTGTAGGAGGATTAATTAGAGTAGTTTAAAAAAACACGAACATAGTGTACTTAGCGTACTATAGTGGTGAATATCTATAACGCACTCTTTAGGTAGCAAAGCTATTGGATCTAGCCCACTAGAAATCACAGATTCATGGTCCAGCTGAAGTGAAAAGAAAGACGAGGTTAAGGAGGGTCTTACTGAACACCAACATAAGCCCATTAACGTAATATTGCATTTACCAGAACAAAAGAAAGTTTGTCACTGTACTTGAAGCAAAAATAATTTTACTATCATGACTAGAGTGAAGTAACTAGAATGAAGTAACACTAAAATCTTTAGCGTCTGCAATGAATTGATGTTCATAATTACAAATCACAGGAAAGAAGCAGCTGCTCTGTCCTAAAACAACTAGAATCGAAGGGTAGACTTCCGTCGAGTGTGCTTAGCTTCTCAAGAGAAATTCAACTCCGAAAATGGATACAACTCCTACAGAGATTCAAAACCAGGCTTTAAGATGATCCCAGTTCTGAAGCACTTCATATTCTTCAGATGAGAAACCAAACACACCATCTGCCCAGTTAGTTAGATCATGTATGTCCTAGCTACTTTCCAGCAACTGATCCTCCCAGAAAGAATAAAGATATTGGAGGGTGAATTCCCTCAGTCTAGTCTAACCTAGTCTTGTTAGATTTATTTGACCTATTTTTCTAGTATCAAATGAGATAAGTCAATAAAATTGTGCTAACTGGATTAGCATAACGCTAACATCATCCACCGAACCTCGCGAAATGGAGAGATCAACAAGCCTTTTACAAGCTGATAACATCTGAGGTTTCTCAATGCTGATGCACAAAGGCCGAGCGATGTCAATTGCTTCCTGATTAGTGACCTGTACAACCAAAGCAGGATGAATTAGACTTACTATTCCAGTCATAACCACATGTTTCTAAATCTCTGGGGGTATCATGAGAGTTTTTATCTTTCACCGGATGAAAGAGTAAAAAGATAATGGTGAGCATATATACCTTATCCCATAATCCATCAGAAGCAAGGATTAAGAATTCAAGGTCAGGTTCAAGTCCAAGGATTCTTGTCTCTGGTTCTGCTACAACCCACTGTTTAAGATACTGGTCACCAATTCCTCTAGACACAGCTAAAGAGCCATGGATTCGCCAAACACCATGCTTACAATCGACATAGCCACCCTGCAAGTTCGCATTATTTTATACATCAGTTATCATTGAAATACTTCGCACAGGATTTGAGAATACTGATTTTTAATTTCAAAGTTAAGGTAAGGCTAATTACCAGAGCTTCAATTCGATCCCTTTCGTCTTGCCTTGAAGGCCGGTGATCAGATGTAAGTGCCTCAGCTATACCTCCTCGACTAACTACAGCGCGACAATCACCAGCATTGGACACCACTAAATTCCCATTCCGGATTAAAGCTGTCACGGAGCATGATCCACCCCAAACATCTTCCTTCAAAAATTCAGAATCAGTTCTTAAGTAACCATTCTTCACTGCATCGTCAATTTGACCATCTTTACTCTTCTCTATTTCATCTATTATGTTTTTCTGCAAGTTCTCTGCTGCAAACTCAGCAGCTTTTGCACCACCATGCCCATCAAATACACCGAAACAAGCCTAGAACAACAATTTCACAAAATCCGGTAAGAAAACACAATACAATATACTCACAAGAGAGATAACAAACACAAAATATGATCTAAATGAATACTTCTTATCATTTCTCTTCCTGGGATACAAGATACAATAAAATCCTTGGAAGAAGGTAACAGAACAAGAAACGATTGTATATGACAAGGTTATAAACGAATGTTAGCTATCAAAGAAAGGGTCAATCAGAAAGTAGAAGAAGTACCTGTTTTGAATCTCCTTGAAGATTGACCACAGCCGAGAAACGGTCCTCCATGGCTTCTCTCCTCCCTTTCTTACAATAAACCCCATACCCATCTCCCTCCACTTCAACCACATCCCAGTCCTTCCTCGGCCCCGCTGCAGCAGAAGGGGTCGCCGGAATATTCGCAAACCCCATCGAAACAATCGGAATATCCAACCTCGCCGGCCTCTTCCTCTTAGATACAGACGGCGAAGTCACATCCAAGGAAGCCGAACAATCCCCAGATGCCCTAATCAGTCCACTCGGACTCGGCGGCGGCTTCTGCAGCCGGAGACCCCTCAACGGAGAAGACGGCGAGGAAGAAGACGTGTTTTTGAGACTTTCCGGCGAGGAGGAAGCACCACAGGAAGAAGCAGAGACTTTGCAGAACAGAGATGAGGAAACCCGGTGAGTGCTGGTTGGGGAAAACACCGGCGAGTTTGAAATCGCAACGGTACAAGACATGATTGGTTTTTTCCTTCAGGCGCCCGTTAAACGTTCGAATTTTGATCTGGGTTTTCTTTTTTCTGTGTTGGTCTGAGGTAGTAATATTACTGTTATAATTTGTCCGTTTGGATTCTGGATATATCGTAGAAATGAAAATTTACGGAAAGCTGTATTCTTGTTATTTATAATGAAGAATTTTTTTTTTTTTCATGTTTATATTTTGGATTGTCGTGTTGGCTTGTCTTTTTCAAGGGTTATGGCCTAATGGGGGAGTGTTAGTCAAAGTAAAGTGTAAGGTCCCTCCTCTGCCGCGTTTGAAGAGCGTTTTGAATAATATTGCACAGCCGTAATAGGTAACTTAGGGTATTGGGTTTTTAATTAATTTTTGTATCTTTGTAACGGTTTATCTTCATTTCTTTATCACCTTCAAAATATTAATAATGCATATAAAATTTCTTCTAGAGAAAGCGATTGATGTGTGTGAATTCGAACTAGTTACATAAGCTAAAATGAATAAGCAAAAGGGTAAAATATCGTAAAAATATGAAATGTGAATTTACCTCTTCTTATAAGAGTCATGTTTGTGACACTTTGACTCATGTTATAATTTTTTTTTATTTTTTATAAATCATGTTTGTGTACATTTGAATCATTTGACAGATATACATTTAACGTCTGAAATTATTCTCTTTACTAATGAGAATTAGAATCCGTTTGATTTTTCTCTGAAAGAAAACTGTTACTCAAATTTTGAAGAATTAATCTATAAATACACTATCATTATTTATTTATTTTATTTATTTACCTTTTGGGTGAATGAGACCTTATTGATACACCAATAAACCTGACAAATTATTAGTTTTTAAGACTTTACCAAATTATTGGAATTATCTTTTTGACTTGACTCAAGCACTACGAGTCAACTAAAAAACTGTGCGACCTTCCAAAATTCAGTTCAGTTTTTGAAATCTTGAGAAGATCTTGCACCAAAATACTGTATGCCTAACATGGCCGGTTAGATTCAGTAAAAACGAAATTTAACTTGACGGATTTTTCAATATGAAAATTCGTCAAGTAATAATTATATTAAAGTAGTACCTCCAAATCAGTAGTTTAAGTCATTGTTATGACTAGTTTACCAGTTCTAATCATAATGAGTACAGACAGCAGTTTGATGATTTCAATGAAAAAGGCTAATTTTATTGATTGTTAATAAATAACTTGCTATTCAACAATTTTTTTTTTTCCGTTAATTAGATTTTCGTGATAAATTTCTCCATCCCTCCTTCCAAAAATCATGTAAATTGATTAACAATATTATTCATGAAAATACGAGAATGGAAAATCAAACCCTCGTACTTTTACAAAGACGCAAATTATGCCAGCGACTCGATTCGTGGGACTGTCAAAGCATTAGATTATGGGAATCATTGAAATGGAGTAGAACTTCGTTATACTATGACAATATTGAAATTATGTAAATGAGATATATCATTTTATTTTATTTTTTTGTTTCGAAACATAAGAGATAGAACATGTTAAAATTTTAGGCAGATCAATAACTTCGAACACCGAATGGGTAATATATATAAAAAAAATTTTTTAGTAAAAATCATAAGTCTCTTATAATTTTCAAGTTTTAACCAGTATGGTAAGTGGTAACCACCCAAGCTTTACTGGTAATAAGTAACAACTACTTTCTTCTGACTGTAATAAGAAAGATGTTAATTACTTTCACGTAAGCAGTAGGAAAGTGGTGGCTCGCATTCGCGTTCTGGAGTGTGAAATGAATGTGACAGTTTATGACTAAAGGAATTATTCGGATAAAAATAGCAAATGAATGTGCAACACGCCTGTTTATCTTTTTTATTCTTCTTCGCGTTGATTAATTTGCATGCCTTTTATTTTCTAAATAACAATTATTCTCTGTTTTATTTTTCTTTTTTCTTCATTATGTAATAGACCTGGAATACGTGGCCTTCCCTCAGGTCTTCCAGGAAGCTGCTTGGAAACTTACCGTTTGCACCCAATCAACAAACTGATATGACATCAGTGACAGAATTTGCCAACAACGTTGTGAAAACGCGCAAAGATTCTACCGATCTTTTTCTTAATCGTTGTAACTAAATTTCTGTGATCAAATTAGCTTCGCATAACTTAGAATAGCAATGACGCAATAAGTGTTAGTTGTTTAATGATAGACGAAAAATGAACAGAGGATATAAACAATCATGAACTCCCTATTGCCAATAATCATCGTAACATGTTAGTACCTCTCAATCGTGCAAGAAAAAGGTTTTGTAGGCATTTTCACGTTGACATCTTTCGCATCGCTACTCAAATTTTCATACTTGTATAATTGCATACGTTTCTTTGAGAGTTAAATCATTATCGATGCGGTTGGGCGTGAATGAGATTTTAAGAATAAATAAGTAATTACCATACATTATGACGAACTTAAAAGACAATTTATATTTTGACGAAATGTTATACAAAATGGAAGGGGAGAATCAGTTAATTGCCATTATTGACAAATTTATGAAATTATTTTTTGTTGCCATAACTAATAATGAATAAAATAATTAGATAATTACGCTCTCGATAGGGGGAAAAAATAATAAGAAAGTCGGAAACAAACATGATTTGATTGTTCAAACATGAAATTTTAGTTTTCATTTAAAAAAAATGATAAAACCAGTGAAAATGTATAATAAAATTAAACAACGAATGATCTTTTGTAACTAAAAAACGAAAATATATATTTTTTAGAATGATACCGTGATTCCTAGTTTTAACTTCTCCCTCTTATTTTCAACACAAAAAAAATTGAAAATGAAAATCTTTCGGCTAGGAAAATACACTGCAGATTGAACAAGAAACAAAGAGATCAAGATTAATTCATTCCCGTATTTCCTTTTTCTCTCTCTTCTCACATTGTGGGCGATTACCCGCTTGTCTGTGTAAGATTCATCTTTCTCTTTCGGTACGCAAATCTGTGCATCTATGATGGTGGGGAAACCTAAGAGGAAGGGAAAAGGAAACATTCCTGAGCAAGAGCAATCTGAGGAGGAGATCTCGAATCTAATGACAGCCAAGAAAGTCAATCCCGAGGTCAAGGTAACATACCGTAATTTAACATCAAATTCGAATGGCATGCCTTCTTCAATTCTTGAGCAGTTTTGCAACCAAAAAATTGTGCAAATAGGAGAAACATCGAAGAAGATTGATGAGTTGGAAGTGGAAAACTCAAAATCTAGGGTTAAGAATGTTTGGGGCAATTCAGATCTGAAATCGAAGCTAGGTCTGGAGCGTAAACTAGAATATGTAGCACCTATAACTGCTCAAAATCGTTCAATTGCTAGATGCAGAGAGATGAATTACAAGGGGCCATTGATTACTGACGCTCTTCGTTGATCTGTTATATATTAGGAGACATCCTCATTTCTACGTAGTCAATGGGTACCTAAGGAGAATTTGGAGAAAGTTTGGAGTAGACAAAGTTCTCCTGATGGACAACGGTGTCTATGTAGTCAGGTTTAATACGGTCACAGCAAAAGAAGAGGTTCTTAGGCAGTCAGTGTATCACTTTGACAGTCGACCACTGATTGTCAAGAACTGGTCAGTAGAAAAAGGATTCAAGATTGAAGATGTTAGCAAGGTTCCAGTTTGGATTTAATTACCTAAGCTGCCACTGAGGTACTGGAATGCCAAGTCACTTAGCAGAATTGCCAGTATTATAGGGATGCCTCTCGAGATGGATGAGATGACATCAATGGTGAACCGTACTAGATATGCAAGAATCTTGGTAGAGGTGAAAATCACAGAGAAAATGCCTGATGCAGTATGGTTTAAGGATGAGAATGGTAACTTGTTGGAGCAGCAGATTCGTTATGAATGAAGACCTATTCGATGTAGTGAATATCGGGGATATTGTCATGAGTCTTCCAAATGCAGGAAACCAGCTGAAAAAACCTGGACACCAAGAAAAGCTAATTCGCAGAAGCCAGCTAATCCTACAAAAAGTATCGAAAAGGCAAAAGAAGAAGCTCCTAAACTACCTGAGGAAGACCTCCCAGTCACCACTCTTCCAGGAAAACTTCCATTGGAGAAATCACCCGAAGCAGGGAACTCAGGTAAAATAGTAGAAGCCAACCGCAGTAATCAAAGAGATGGAAAGCAAGTGATAAACATGAAAGAAAGTAAAGGTGGGGAAGATAAGATCAAAGATAAGCAGAAGATGACAGGGAAGCATAATACTAGTGGAACTAGATGCCCATCTCTTGGGCCTGGTTACCATGAGTAGCCTCCTTTGTTGGAATATAAGGGTGTTTAACAACCCCCTGAAACACAGAGAGGTAGAAAAATGCCTCTCTGTTAATGGAGTTGGATTAGCAGGTATAATAGAGAGTAAACTAGATGGAGCAAGAATATAAGAACTGGGGGTACCAAAATGGAGCAAGTATGAAATTATAAGTAATCATGGAGCTTCTGGCAAAGGAAGGGTTATGATTATGTAGCAGAAAGATAGCTATAAAGTGAGCAATGTAAGAGTAGAAAAGCAAATGATTCATTGTATAGTTCAGGAGTTATCATTAAGTAGGCTCTTTGAACTCACAGTGATCTACGCAGAACATCAACCAGAGAGAAGGACTGAATTATGGAACAAAATGCTAGGGATGAATAGCAACAACTCAAGGGCCTGATTAGTTATAGGAGATTTCAACTGCATTCTCCAACCTGAGGAAAAGATAGGAGGAATCAGAGGAGTTAGTTCTGATACAGGCATGTTCCAGATGGTGATAGATCATTGCGAATTGATGGAGATGAAGTCAATTAGCTGTCAATACACCTGGAGCAACAAACAACAGGGATCAAACAGAATTATGTCCAAGTTAGACAGGTCGCTTATCAATGAGAAATGGCTACAGGAGTTCCCAGATGCTACAACAAAAGTTCTTCCAGCCGGCATTTCTAACCATAGTCCCCTACTAGTACGATGGGGAAGCAGTTAAGGAAGCTTAGTTCTCTGAGGAAGAAGGCAGTTACCAGTTCCTGTTAACTCAGAAACAAAGAAACTTGAAAGCTAAACTGGGGGAATTCAACAAGCAGCACTACGACAACATTGAGCAAAAAGAACAAACTAAAAAACAGCAGCTAGAGGCAGTCCAAGCTCAAATCCAGCTGCAGCCTATGTTCATCTGCAAGAGGAAGAAAAAAGATTAACTCAGGAATACATTGAATGCAGCAAGAAAGTCATGAGCTACTGGAACCAAAGACTGAAGGAGAGATGGGTCCAGGAAGGGGATAGCACTCGATTCTTCCATGCTAGTATACGGCAACGAAGGACTCAGAATCGCATCCTCTCATATACAATCAGGACAACACTATTGAAGACTGGACTCTGGTAAAACAACACTTCCTAGACTATTATATGCAGCTTTTGGGAACGGGTAGATCTAGGGTTTCAGCAAATAGTGATATCTTTAACTCATGGATCAAGCTGACTATAAACCAGCAGATTCTCTTGGTTAAAGATTTCACTAAAACTGAAATCAAAGAAGCTTTGTTTGATATAGATGTTAATAAATCAGCTAGGTCAGACGGTTACAATAGTGGCTTCTATAGGTAGACATGGGACATTGTGGGAGATAATGTATGTAGTGCTGTGTTGGAATTCTTTCATACTGGAAAATTTTTAAAGTAGATTAATGCCACTAGGATAGCCCTGATACCAAAAAACCCTAGTCCAAAAGATGCCATGGAATATAGACCGATAGCATGTTGCAATACGGTTTATAAGTTGATTACTAAACTGATTAGCAAAAGATTAGGACTGCTGCTGCCTGATATAATCGATCCTAATCAAGGAGCTTTTATACAGAATAGATCCATTCTACACAATGTACTTCTTACCCAAGAATTAGTAAGACTTTATAAGAGAAATCTTCCAAACCTAGCTGCCTTATGAAAGTAGACCTAAAGAAGGCCTTTGATTCTATTAAGTGGAAGTTTATTGAAGAAAAGCTCAGCAATTTAGGTTTTCCTCTGAAATTTTCTGGCTGGATAATGGAATGCATAAGTACCCTTAGCTTCTCACTAAATCTTAACGGTGAAAGTGTTGGTTATTTCCTGGGGAAACGTGGTCTGAGACAAGGTGATCCCATGTCTCTATTACTATTTGTAATGGTCATGGATTACTTGACTAAACTGCTCAAAAAAGCCACAGAAAATGAAGAGTTCAGATTTCACCCTTTTTGCGATACGCTCAAAATAGTCAGCCTTAGATTTGCCGACGATATCATTGTATGTCAAGCTGATCTGGCCAATATCAAGCTGATAAAAACTGCATTGGAGGAGTTTAAAAGTATTACAGGCCTAACTGTCAACCTCCAGAAGACAGGCATATCCTTTGGGGGAACCAAGGTAGAGGTTCAGGATTGGATATTACAAGTTATTGGATCTCAGGCGAGTAGTCTTCCAATTAAATATCTTGGTGTTCCTATATCTGCTACAGTTTGGACGTATAATGACTATCAAACTGTAGTGAAAAAGATTATAGAGGCTCAAATGCTGGTCTTCTCTGCACCTTTCCTATGCCGGGAGACTGGTGCTAGTGAATGCAGTTCTTCTAAATCTTCATTCCTATTGGGCCGGAATTTTCTTGCTTTCAAAATCAGTGATCCAGCGGATAGAGGCATTGCAAGGAGTCTCTTTAGGGTAAAAAGGAAAATGGCAGGTCTTGGTCCTTAATAGCTTGGGGAGAAATATGTAAAACCAAATCTGAAGGAGGTCTCCACATAAAAGATCTCGGGATTTGGAATCAAGCAATGATTGGTAAACAACTTTGGGACATTGCCAGGAAAAAGGAAAGTCTTTGGTTAGCTGGATTCATACTTATTATCTAAAAGGGAAGTCTATTTGGGAGTATGAAGCACCTCACAATTGTGGTTGGCATTGGAGGAAATTACTGAAGGTCAAAGACTGACTAAAAGATGGTATTCTGAATGGCAAATGGAATGGATCCGCAGGGAAAGATTACTCAGCAAAAGAAGGATATAAATGGCTTACTGGGAATCACAGCAAATTCAGGGCAGCAAAGATAGTCTGGAATCCCTATAATATCAAAAAGCATTGCTTCATATCTTGGATTGTAATGAAGGAAAGACTGCTTACTCGGGACAAAATAGAACATTTACAGCTGCTTCAAGGCCCTAAGTAGTGTGAGCTTTGTGCTGCACCCATGAGAATGCAGATCACTTATTTTTTGGCTGCCCGTATTCTCAGCAGCTCCTGCAAACTTCATTGGACTGGATAGGCCTGAATTTCAAGCTACAATCTTTCAGGAATAGCATCAACAGACTGGTGAAGATATGGAGATACAGGAAGGTAAAGCAACGAGTCCTCTATGTTGTTATAGTGGCAATAGTTTATCACGTTTGGGCTGAAAGGAACCAAAGAAAATTTAACCTGAAGGAAAAGACAGTTTAGAATCATCTGATTGGCATAAAAAAGGAGGTAACATGGAGCATACAGTATCATTGCAGGAAAGGTAGCAATGATAACATACGATACTTGAATAGACTTGGCATTCAAATTTGTATGTAGCTAGATGAGTGTTTAGTCATGTATAGGGGATTGTAATAGCCAGGATTGATGTATATATTTTTTTTTGGAAGTAATACAAATTCACCGTTTTACCAAAAAAAAAAAAGAAAATACACTGCAGATTAAAACAGGCCCAATATGTCATGGTTTAGCCTCACTAAACTAAGCTACCAGCCCACAGGAACATAGTGGCAATATGAAAACTTCAAGCCAGCATCTGGAGCCTTTTGAATTTGAAAGAAAACTGAAAAGGTTTTGTATATAATATCATAATAATGCAAGAGTCTATAGGAAAAAGTCCAATCCATAAACCTGGGCTTTGACCGCAGATATTAGAGCTAAAAGTATATGCTAAAGAATATCCTTTATTAGTCATTAGGTTTTTACCTCATTCATTGTATCGGAAAAAAAAAAATCATTTACTCCAGGATAATCACTAAATGTTCAGATCTTTTATAATTTGAGTATAGTAATTTTATTATGGGGATATAACCATTGGATTTCATAATATAGTTCATCAGTAAATATGAAATGATTTGGTATCATAAATTGATAAGACTCAATTGAACAACTTGCTAAAAAAAATTTTATATAAACCTTCACGATCAATCATTTCTTTTTGCCACAACAAAAGAAAAGTCCGAATTACCATGGCTTCTTTATTCAGTTTCTTGTCATCAAGGAATATTTACTCCTATATTGTATTTGTGTTCGTTCTTGTTTTGATGCACTTTGGAATTTGCTTCGGAAGCAGTCCAAATCGAAAACTATTGGAGAAACAATTGCATGTTTCTCCATCTGAATTGGAGGAGAACCAAATGACCGCATTTGAATCGGTTGGGTTGATTGCCAAACCTATTTCTCCAAAGTTTTCTGTTTTATCAAAGATTATCCCTCCTTCAGGTCCTTCACCAGGCCATAATTCCCCAAAGTTTTCTGTGTTATCAAAGATTATCCCTCCTTCAGGTCCTTCACCAGGCACTAATACCCCCAAGGTAGTTATTGTCCCAAAGGATTATTCCAGGGGCGAAGTCAATTTCTGAATGCAAAATCAAATCATTCATGGGACTATTCGAAGTCAATTCTGTAAGGATTAAATAGTGATTTAGTTTTCCTGTTTAGATTTTATTTTTTGTTTGATCAAAGTTTTACTATTGATGAATATATAAAAATATCGAAATTCAGACTTTAAATTGATAATGTTACATTGGTAGCGATTTGTTAGAATTGCAGAATTTTTACGCGTGAAATAAATAGAGATGGAGGGAAAGGTTCCTTTGAGGGAAAAAAAAAAAATCCTAAAATTCTTCAGTCAGAAAATGATTATAATTGAATAATCACAATCCACAAAAATGAATTACTCTATGTCAGAATAATATTTCAACATCACGTTTTCCCTTTTCAAAAATAAAAAATAAAAAATCACGTTTTCTACTTTAACAAAAACCTCCATGATATTTCCATATAACACTTTAACGCTATTTACGATTTCATAATACTTGGAAATTACAAAGGTCAATAATTTGTTTAAAGCAGTGTTAAATGGGATCGAAACCGGTGGTTGATACTCATGAATAAGTGAAATATAGAAAATAGTAACTGATGAGTCCATATCCACTGAGGATTACTAGACCCGCCCGTCAACCAACTATGGTCCAGCCGACCTGATGAAGGCGGTTCTAGAACATAAAACCTAGTGGGATTCGGCATCTTTTAAGGTAACTTCATGCCTATAAATAGGATTGATTAGACCATAATACGGGTACGGTATCTCTAGCACAAACTACTACTCACATACTTTTTTTAAACCATTTTCTAACTTAAGTATCGGAGTGTCTACCTTCGTGGGACCCCGAGACTTTCTTTTGCAGGAAACCCTAGTTGAGGTTTCACTACCGAACCGGTGGTGTAAAATCAAACTTTGTTAGTAACATTTGTGGTCATAATTATAATTATGAAGTACTCTAGACAATATTTGATTAATTTTTATACAATAAATGTACAATGTATGTTTGCATTTTGATTCGTACAAAAAATATTGTCAATCATAGTGAAATAAATAAAAGAGAAAGAAGAGAAAATGAAACTTTATGTGTGTACCAATCATGACCACATTTATGGTTATGGTTTTATGCAAACTTTAAAAGGAAAAAAAATCTCATTCTCTATTTTTTAAAAAATGGACGACCCAATAGAAATAGAAGGGGAAAAAAAAAATCATGGCCCGATTCCCTCTCCCAACTCCTGTAAATGCCGCATCGAGCAAATAAAAGAAAAACAATTCTCCCAATACAGAATTCACTTTGTATTTTTGCTTTTATCTCTCTCTCTCTCTCTCTCTCTCTTTGAATTTCGTAGGTTTTCATTTGACAAATTATTTAATTGTTTACGTATGAGTTCATGAAAAAAAAAAAACAGTAATAGCTCCAAGGTTGATTTAATTTTTGTCCCCTTTGATTATTATTATTTATAAAAGAGTTTTGTTGATTATTATTATTTATAAAACTAAAAGATGCAAGCAAGCTTCTTTTCAGTCTTTAATTTTTTATTACTTTTTTTCTTTAGTTGTCTTACTGGAAGGGTAGTGCTTAGAGCCTTTAGACTTCATAGATCGCACATGTTGTTACTGATGAATCATGGTAGATAAATTTTTTCCAAATGCAATTTGGAGAGGTTGACTGGGCCAAAAAAAAAAAAAAAATCCAATTTAAAGAACTGGCCCTAAAAAAATGAGCATCTGCAATTTATTAAGTCTAAGCAGTAAGTACTACCCTTCCAGTAAGCCGGTGATAATGCCAGAGTTATTATTAGTTTCCAGAACAATAAATTACAATTTTTTCAAAATTACCCCTAATTAGTCAAATTGTTTATTCCTCTCCTTCCTCCATATACCATATTAGTTCTGATTTCTAAATCTCAATCATTCTTGTCCAAGCTAGCTTCATAAACCTATTAGACCTTTGATGTATTTTTGTCCACTATATAAGATGGAGGCTGATAATTTTGTCTATGGGATTGCCGAGGGAATTTTACGGATTGAAGGCGTCGGCTTATTGGCATTCTTTGTGAAATTATGTCAACTAATTAAGTTTCCATCTTCGCGTGAATAGTGCTCTTTGACAGGATGACTCATGGTAAAGCTTGAAGGTTTTTTTTTTTTGGTGTTCGTATAAAATTCTAATTATAATGTGATTTATATGATTACCATGTGAAAGACATACAAAATCCTTTTTTTTGGTCCTTAGGCACGCATGAGAGAATGAATTTGTGAGAAATTCTTGATGGCCCTCTCTTAATCTTCCTCCCCTCGACCGGACACCTGAATAATATTTTGCGTCCAGTTGATCAAAATACGGTAGCAGATCAACCTTTCGGCCAGCCATCTTAATGAGCAGCAAAATTAAGCATAAGAATGAGAAAGAAAATGTCAAACTGGGGAAGCATTATATATAGGAAAGAAAGAGGAACTAATTAGCTGCCCTGATAAATTTAAATTATTTGATTAATTAAGGATAATTTTAAAAACTTTATAATATATTATTGCTCTGGAAGCTAAGGATAACTCTGAGTAGCAAATTTATTTATACGTATTTATTATTTGCTTCCAACATAGCAAAATCAGAGCCTACGGAAAAGTTTATTTTTAAAGGCCCAATATGTATCATTTTCTCCAGTAAGCCCACAGGGCCGTTCTGCAAAATGCAATCTGCAGGGCAGCATCTGAAAAATGGATTTATTATTATTATTTTTTTATTTTTTTTATTTTTGTCTGCTTTGTTTTTTGCCCCCTTTTTTCTTTGGGGTTGTGGTTAACACTTAACAGCCTCTGACTTTTAACAATATTTTATTACTTTCTCCATATAAGAAAAATAATCAAATTCGATAATACGCCCTACGGATTGGGTTTCATGTTTAAATATTTAATAATTTGTAGATCATACAAATATCATGAGTCCAATTTTCAGATTTTAATTTTTAAAGTAGACTTATTTTCAAAATACAGGGAATACTTAATATAGGGAGAAACAGAAACTTCACATACATACAAACTGAAAATGGTAGAGTTTGAAACTAGGCCTTCTTTTTTTTTTTTTTTATTTTGAAAGCCAAACTAGACCTAGATACAAATCTTATCAAGATTTTAAGTTGTACTTGTTAGGGTCAGAATTTTGAAGTTTCTGGGCTTGGGCCGTTCCAGATGGGTCCACATCGGAATTTGCCTATGATTTCACCCTATTTGTTATGCATGAAAAGAGGACAAAAAATTCGTGTAGTCGTGATTAAAATATTTATTGGAGAGATTAAAGAGACTTATCTGACTCAAATTGGAATTAATCGAAGCAATGATTTCGGACAAATTGATAATGTTCACACCAATAAAAGCAATGATTTCGGACAAATTGATAATGTTCACACCAATAAGTCTATAACTATCTTTAATAACAGAGATCTATTTGCGCAAGATAATGTTCGCGCCAATAAGTCTATAACTATCTGTATTACTAAAACATGAATAGGTGAAGGGGAACTAAAACCATCTTTGGAATTCGAAGTTTCGAATGAATTTTCTTGATGCCATTCAATCCCAACTGATAAGTTTTCTACGTTATTTATTTATTTTTTATATATATTTCCTTGGAAAAAAAAGGAACAGTGGACCGTCTGCTACATAACTGTTAACTGTAAAGTGAAGAGAACTGGCAAGTGGCAACTATGGATGATGAAGTGATTAAAGTTTATCATTTTTCACGTATGCTAATGCAACAATAATTTAATTGCGCCGATGATGAATACTTGCGCTATGATATTTCCCATTTTAGATGTTTCATTGGGCATGTATATCTAAAACCGAAGTCTAATAAAATTGGTAATCTTGGTGTTTTCAAATGAATTGTTGATTTGAATTTTTACTTTTATTTTTTATTTTTTACGGATATGATAATTTCACAAAATGTTTGACCATATTTGATGCAGTGATGAATTTTCACGGACAATCAAGCCACATTCATAAGTCTGCATTCTATTCATATTCTTGATGGGTTCTTGGATCTGGACCGCAAAGTGGAGCATGTTCATGAGTAGCTCTTGGTGCAGTCATTTTAAACGCGAAAACTTGGAATTAAGATGCATTCTCCATTCTACACTAGCTAGCTGATCGAATATTCCAGGATTCTCTTTTCCATTAGAGTATGCTTCTCATTATTAATGTTCCAGAACAGCAATGATTGCTTACCCTGAATGAATTGAAATAAAACTCCATCCCAGAAGTTAAAAAAAAAAAAGTTGAGTATCTTGTATACTATAATAATTCAACACGCGCACACACACACACACACACACACTCTTACTTAAGGATAAATGACACATTATCTTGAACTATATTCGGTTAATTTGTTGATGATGAAAAATTATTTATCAATTGTTTATCCCATTACAGTTTCACTCCAACTGAGAAAAAAAATTATATTTGGGTGACGAAAAGAGTAGTTTCCGTTGATTATTCAAAATTTTATCTTTTTCTTTTCATCAATCATCGATATTATTATTAGCATTCAGTCTAATCGTCAACCATTAAGAATAGAATTAAACTTTATCAAACAGCCTCTTTTTTTTTTTTTTTTTTTGTTCCCGATCTCTCCTTCCTTCCTCGTCAACTTATCATTGAACGTGCAACGTTTATCCATGATATCTTTTACCAGAATTTAAATTTTGATAATTTCATAAATCAAATAAGTACATTACAAAGGACCTAACTTTTCTGGTCAAGTAAATGTGGTTTTGGCCTCTTATACAAACTTGCCGGGTGGCATAATCATAATTCATATGATATGATTGGTCTCTGTTTTATCTTGACTATGCCATTTTATTTTTTTTAAAAAAAGGCTGGGGAAAAAAGATTGTGGTAATTAAAAAGCTAAGTCGTTCTTTAATAAACAAAATACAGAAGAAAAAAAAAATCACAATTGCCACATAGTCTCCTATCGAGAAAGAAGAAAAGGAACTCATATTTGTGGCATTTTGACATTTTCCTTATCAACCAAAGAAAGTGTTTTTCTTTTTTTTTAAAAAAATATTTTGGTAGCCTAAATGTTACTCTACACCTTTGAGACAGTAGTTTAGTTTATTGAATTAAAATCATAAAACGTGATACTACTTCCGACCAAAAAAAAAGTCCATATTGAGTTTTCAAATTTGTATTAAAAACAGTACAAAACTCAAAACTCAATGTGAACTATTTTTGTATTTTATTTTGTTTGGAACCGTAAAAGTAAGAGAATGAGTTTGTGATAGAAAAGTATTGTGTAAGTAAAATAAAATTCATTTTGTGAACTACCCCCTCTTTATTAGTAGTAATAAGTAGTAACAACTAGCTAGAGGAGCAAATGTGTAAATACATACATGCTAATAAAATAAAATCCGTAATTGGACATTTCCAAGAGATAAGTATGCTTTTGTAATGAAAAAAAGTGACAGGTAAAACATGTAGCAACTTGGATGAGAACTAAATATTCTAAATTTTAATGAGGAGATCAGAATTCATACTTTACAGGTGGAGCACAATAAAAAAAAAATTGAAAAGGAGGAAAACTCGACAAATTTTACGCAGAAATCGATTGGTTCATATCAACATCAAGACTGTAAAGGTCACTAAACTTAACGACCCTTAATTATTTACTTATTTATAATTACAAAAACTTATCGTTTAGTTTAGTTCAACTACAGTAGTAGTAAATAATATGTAAATGGAATTGAAAGTGAGTTTTATGTTAAATATGGACAATTTACTTTAATGTCACTATCCAAGCTTTATGTAATGCAAACAAGCAACAACGTGTCGCCGCACGCAATCTAGAATCACTACTCGTCGCATATTTTGGGCCATGGTTTGAGATGTCAATTTGTTTTTTTTTTTTTTTTAAAGATGTCAATTTATCTGTGACTCATCATAAATGTAATAAATCATTAATTTAAACTTAATGGACATTGTAAATTTGTCATAAGAATCCAATAATACAGTCAGTTTCAAACACGGCAAGTAGTATTAATCCAAAAATATGGAATTACCTACACTTGCAAGTTTTTTTTTTTTTTTTTAACTAGAATTATACGTAAGATATTTTAATATTATTTTTCTATGATGAAAAATGTAATTAATTACTTTTGGTGGTGGTTTTTCTAGTCTCTTCACGAAATGGATGATTTTTGGGGGTCTCTTTCTATAAGAGTTTTAAGTCTTCCTCTGATGCAGTCAACAATACAAAAAATGAAAAACAAAAACAAAAGGTCACCCCTTTATGAGTGTGCATGGTGCATTACTCGCTCTGCCTCCAAAAAAAATTTACACTAATTTTTCAAATTTGCAAAAAAATACTAGTAGTACAATTCTCGAAATGAATATGGATGAATTATTTTGGAGTGTGGTAGTATATTTATTATTCTTATAATTTTGTGTAATTATACGTCAAGCTGAAAGCAAAAAGGAATTTATTCGCATCTCGGTTTACAGCTTTCTTTTCTTATTGGGGCTTGCGAAGTTAAAACTTTTTGCACATACATATTTGTTCCTTAGTGAATTCTAAGAATTTGATGATTTTTGTAATCAATCAATTAATATATTCCATTAAAACAAAAGTTCAAGAGAATAAAAATGCTGAGCTGCCATAATTTGGTTAAAAGTTTTCTCTCCAAAACACATCAAACCAAAACTACTTCATTTTGATCAAAAACAATATTAGTTATATAAAACAAATTCCTATTACAGATTCATATAAAAATTAGTTCATTATGTTATTAGAAAGAGACATTTTAATTATGCATTTCACTCTAATTCAACATTTTCTTGAAAAAAATGACATTGTTAATAGTAAAAAAAATTGTTCAAATTTTACGGGAAAAATTACGAAAAAAAATTCAAACAAAACATTTTTCTTACATTCAAACTAAAAAATATTAAATTTTACGGAAACAATTACGAGAAAAAGTTCAAATAACACATTTTTTTTATATTCAAACTCAATTATCCTAATATCAATCTAATTAAAAAAATATGTTGAAATGTCACGGGTAAAATTATAAGAAAATATACCCTTTAAGTTAATCCTATCTTGTTTTAAGTTAAACATGTTGAAATTTTTTTTTTATCGTTGGGTCCAGATTGTTTTAAGTTAATCCTATCTTTTTCCTCAAATTGATGGTGAATTACTTGACCCAGCGCAACATTTTTTACTTGACGCGGGACTGAAAATATACCCTTTTCTTTTAAGTTTTAAACCAAAAATTACAAGTGTGGTTCAAGACGGTAAAAAATTTGACAGGAGCCAACACATTGAATATATGGAGTTGCGTGTTCTTCTAGCTCTAGGAACAGCGAAAATGATACTGGTATTCTTACCAAATAACGCACATGATTGGTCTTATTGGGAAGTGATCTCAAAAAGGGTCTGAAAATGGTGAAACATGTACATCTTTTCATCGCTATAATTTTCTTTCGCACATCACCTACTTCGAAAAAAAAAAAAAAACTTGCCAAGAATCAGATTGCTTGAATCATTACATCCTCAGTTTGATGTAACTCTATAGAGCTAGGCGGAAATTAACTTGTGCGGATGATGTAAGTTTGGACATTGAAGATGCATTATACAGAGGCCAATTTCATGACAAGAACATGTACTTAAACTAGCCATTCAATATTTCAATTTGCACACTATCTCCCAAATTCCACGAGGTCCATCAGCCTAGTCTACTTGCTAGAATCATTTACTTATACGCTCGGGCTTTCTATCAGTTATTCCTCATCAAGAGACTGACAGGTCAACATGGGCACAAAATAGTTCCAAAAAAAAAAAAAGAGAAAAAAAAATCATCCCCCGACCTTCTTGTGTTTATCCATACTAGGAGCAAGTTCAAAAGACAAAAAAAAAAAAGAAAAAAAGAAAAAAGAGAATTAACTCTTACTTTTTTGCTAATTTATAATGTTTCCAATGGATTGTTGATTGGTAAGAATGATTATTCGAGAGGTAACTTAATTTAATCAATATTTACAATAATTAAATCTAATTTATTTAATCAATATTTACAATAATTAAATCTAATTTACTGACTAGTAATATAACTTAATTTTATGAATTTAATCAAACCCTTAACTTCATAATGTAACTATTAGAGCCTAACATAGTAAAAAAAATACTTTATTATCTCGTTACTTGTATGTTTTTTTTTTAGGTACAATAAGAGAGGTCGTAGCCTAATTACAAGAAATTAAAATTTGTCTGGTTACTTGTATGTTTTTTGCAAACGGTAACAAACCCTAGTACGACATTGGATAGAAATCAAATCACCGACTTGGGTAGTAGAACTAGTAAACTCAAATTGCTCGAGATACTGTATCCTGGGCTTGCCTAACTAATAATGTCAATTATGACTCACATTGTACGACAATTTTAATCTTCAAACGTTTGTACATAGGACATTGGATATGTATGTATGCTGTCAAGTAAAGGCATTTGGATGGAGGGATATGTGTGTCTCGGTAAAGCTGGTTGCTGGAAAAAGCGTGTTATGTGTGTGTTTGCCCTTGTGTTGGAAAAAAGACTATCCATCTGCCCCAATGAGCGTCAACTCATCCAACCATTTTGGATCTGGATAAGGCTGGCTGCCTTCCTCTCCTGCAGGTTTCTAGTAAATTTGGAAAAATAAGGCAACTTTCAATTTGAATACAATTACCTTATGTGATTCATATGCGTCTACCTGAAAATATTATCGTTCGACAAATTCAATTCTTCCTCATGCATGAATCATCTCACAATTACACGTTGGATGATAGATGAATTTGACTATCGCTTTAGTTTCTTTTTGTTGCATTTGTGCGCCGGGAATGTTCGAGATGCGATCGGGATCCTCTTTAGCAGCTAACCGCGTCTTAATTTGTCGACATGTACATGATTTTTAATATTCCCTAGTTCCAAAATTATTGTCCAGTTTGAAATTTCAGTTTTAGTACATTTTGAACTAGAAATGAAAACTTAAACTGGACAATAATTATGGGACAGAGGAAGTATAAATTTAATCTACACATTTTTAACCATCTCTTCCATTTCATCCCTTATCCATCTTATTGACTTTCAGATGTGAAGGAACCTTGAGGATAATAAGGGAAATGATGAGTATGGTGTATTGTAATCTAATCTCAAATAATAATGATATATTTATTGCATTGTTTTAAGACGCTAGGAAAAACACACACACACACCCACACACATAAAACCGATTGGTTAAATAATCAATTTGGGGGATAAAGGGCAGATGACACGTTAGGCGTAGAGAGATGTCATCCGTATCAATAATACACCAGAGCAACAAATTAAGCTCTATTAATTCAACCGTAATATTGTGTTTCTAAGAATTAATGTTATCTTCTCTTCCATTTTCTCGTTCTTTATTTTTTCAGGAATTTTAAAAAAGCTTATCTTAACACATTCTTTTTGTTATATGGACAGTAAGCAAAGGATGCAATATCACTTCCAAACTATATTACTAATGGATACAACTTTCTGAACAATTTTATTGATTATTTATTTGTATTGGACCTACAAATTAAAACAATATTATCTGCAGATCACTTTTTATAGTCATTGAGTATCGAAAATGAATATCCGGATTCAATGAATATACTTGGGGCATCTATTTCGACCGTTTCAGCATAAGCAACACGAATTTAATAATCTCCAATAGAATATACCATAAATGTCTAATCTAAGGTAAGCGTGCGAGACTCCCAACTTGATCAATTTGGCCAAAATTTAAAGCTTCGAATGAAAGGACTTCATTTTGTTGGGCACTTTATAACATGCAAGAAAAACGCAAAATGTCTTTTATACTTTTCGAATAATTAGCCACTTCAATAACATATACAGGAATCATGAAATTGTTGTCGAACTTTAGCGGGGAATTTTCAGATATTGGATCCCAACGTCTCATATATTATAAGTTGTTAAAGATATCATTTATTGTAAAATTAGCTTCTCGACAAATTATAATTAATAATTTTATTTTTTTCCCTCCTATATGGGGACCGTTTCTATCCTACATTTTATATATTAGTGAAATTATACGAATGACGTTTGTACCAATAGATTCTGAGATTTATGCAAAAATAAAATAAGGGTTGATATGCAAATCTTCTGATGATCTCCGTCAAATTATTGATGGTTATTAGTTTAATTCTCAAATACTATCTCCGTCCCAAAGAATTAGTTCACATTGAGTTTTTGAATTATACTAAAAATAATACAAAACTCAAAACTCAATGTGGATTATTTTTTTGGGACGGAGGGAATAGTAATTATTTATAGTGCAATAGCACAACAAGGACGACTTTGTGTGAAGGTTATAAGGCAAGCACCACGGGTTAATATATTACGTTAGAAAGTTTGTGACTTTCAAAGCTTTGTTGTTTGTAGTGAAAACATTTTAAATTATTTAAGCGGCAACTCAATACGGCATATAATCACTATATTTAATTATGTATGTACCTTTGATTTGTTTTGTAGAAATTAGCTATGTTATTTACTTTTGTACAAAGAATAAATTATTATTTTTTCCAATGGAAAGAGGGCCACAAAATGGAAAAATGAATTGAGATTACATTAAAAAAAATAATTGAGAAATGATGGTTCAAATTATTAAGAGCCAAATTGCAATGATGCATCCTCTCGTTTGTGAGAAAGGTTACTCTACCGGTTTGAGTGAATTTATTTGTGGCATAATCCTGTTTCGAAGAGTCCAAATGCTAATGCTGGGTTGTCTTGTTCTTTTTTTTTTTTTTTTTTCCCTTTCTTTCTTTTGTGGTATTAGTTTAATGCAATATATATTCGAAATTAGGCAACTCCACCAAATATAGGTTAATTTAAATTCATTAGTTATTTGTCATTGTCATTATAGAAAAGAATAAAAATCTATGATCGGGTGCCATCCTTTCAGCTGCCTTCTTAGCAACCGGCAGCTCGTTAGGCACAATTATAATTAACCCACAATTGTTTGGTTACACCTAAAACATGCATTTCAATCCGAACAAACGATTAATTAAGATAGTATTCATTTGCACTTGTTAAAGTATTTATACAGAAAATTTTTTATTTTTCAACACTTACGGATACGTGTTAGGACAATGAATCTCACATCACCGTCGTAAAAGATCTATCACCTATTTATAAGTGCTAAAGACCACTAACTCATTGACAATTGGTCTTGAGATGGGAGGCTAAAGTGACTTTGACATGGTTTTAGAGCCAACGATCTATAGATTTGTGATAACTATTGACCTGTATATGCGGGCTTGTGAACTGACCTGGCAATATATCTGGAACGTGGACCTATGTGTACGGGTTTGTTGAATCTCTCGACAGTATATCCGGAGTTGTAGACTGAACCAGCAGTATATCTGGTGAATTATATTGTGTTGTGCAAGCTCAATGAGCTAAATACTTTAGTGGACTTGAGGGAGGGTGTTGGGACAATAAATATTATATTGCCATCGTGAAGTGTTGTGTTACCTCAATGGACTAAATATCCCATTAGACTTGAGGGAAGGTGTTGGAACCAATGTTATCAGACTCGGCTCAGGCATTGACTCGGAGAGGATAGGGGTTAGGGGTTTTAGGGGTCGATTTGGGTCGACTCAGGGGGGTCGACTCGGATAACGTCATTACGACGTAATAAATAATATATAATTTAAAAATATATTAATAATTAGAAAAACTTAATATTTATGAATTTTTTTTATGGTAATAGTCAACAATAGTTCTTTAGAGCATGTAACTACAGTTTAAGATAAGTATATTAATTCTTTATGATTAAAATTTATAAAGTTATACAAGATAATCAACTTTTATTTTTAATAAAATGTGTATATATAATTTAATTTCATCATATTCAAGGTATAGTTAAATTTTGTGTACAATAATATATAGGATTTCATATGTGAGAAAAATATTTAAAAAGATTTTAATTTGAATATGGTTTTTTTATAAGTTGAACTAGAAAATTTGGGACTAAAATGACAAATTAATTCATGAATAAAAGTTGTTGGGCCATTTAAGAACAAAGGGCAAATATTTAAACCAAGAAAGAGGGAGAAAGACACGGAAAACGAGGGGCGAAAAGGTAAAAAGTTGGCCAAAAGTGCAAAAAACATAAACCTCGGGTCGATCTGGTTCTGCTCGATTTCCGATTCACTTGGGGTTTTGATCGGTTTTGACCGAGTCACAGAAAAGGTGGTTTTCAAGTCATTCGGCTCGGCATGTGGTCCGGTTTTCGGTTTAACCGGTTGAACCGACCGGTCCGAACCGAGTTTAACAACACTGGTTGGGACAATGAATTTGACATCACCATCGTGAAGGATCTGTCACCTATTTATAAGTATAAAAAATCATCCCATTCATTATCAATTGGTCTTGAGATGGGAGTCCAATGTGACTTTGACAATACACGCTTAACTCGAATTTGGATAGGTGAGCACAAAAATTTCATATATCATTTAACGAAACTTTTGTAAAAAAATTATTTAGTAAACTATGATAAACTCTTTAAAGGTTAATTATACTGAACAAAGAAAATAATAGTTTACTACCCCTTAGAGAGCATTATTGGTTGGTGGAAGTTAATATTAATGTATATTTAACTAAAAGAATCATCATGTCAACGTAATGAACCTTAATTTTGAACGAAATATGGGGCCAGTCTCAAAGCGTTTTCTTTTTTCTACGGAAACGAAACCATCATGATCGTAAACTCTAATACGTCCGGTAAGAATGAGGAACACACAAGAGCCAAAGATTGGTTAATCTTTTGGGGATTTTTGTTTTTCCCCACTTTATGCAATTAATTAATTATTAATGCATCAATAGTCATAAATACATTGTCACAATGGATAAGATCATAAGAATTACCAAAAAAACAAACCATAAACCCTAGATTTTTTTCCAAATAAAAAAGGTTTAATAAATGCCGTTAACAACTCAATCACTTTGATGTGTTTAGTACATGTTTCATAATCAGATGTCGCAGTTAGTTCACGTTTGACAAACTCTTAAGATTGCTGCCAGTATTAGTGTATGCTTTGCTCTTTACGACTTTGATGAACTAGAAAGTGATTGCCTCATTTTGTTTTATTTTTCTGACTCACCAATAAAAACTTTGCCTTGTTAAAACCTCCCGAAATTCATCGTTGTCGCCACGTATCTTCGTTGAAAAAAAAAAAAAAATGTTACAGGACCACAAATTTTTTTTTTTAATCTCACTTCTAAATGTTGACGGTGCAAATTAATTTCGAGACCATTTGTTATTCTAGAAAATTTTACCGTTCACTGGTGGTAATATTTTTTTCACTTCCCGACTAACTTTTTTTTCTTCTTTTTTTCATTAAAAAGATATAAAAAGATGATGATAAATTTATCCAATAGAAATGATGTGTAACTAATATCGTATCCATCAAAACCTAAAATCACTCTTTCAAGACAACTTCTAATAAATTAGGCACCGTTAATTCGTATGAATAATTTCGTTATCTCTACCATTACTTTTCTCTTCCATCCCTTTATCCTCACAATAATGGAGATTACAAGAATTCAACTATATATTTTTTTTTAACTTAGCTGAGTCAGCAAACCTGTAATTTCAAAGTGGATAAACCCTCCCTCCAAATTATCAATTTCTTTTTTTTTTTTAAAAAAAATATTTATATATACACAAGATTCAGCTTAACCCAGCATCATCAGCAGAACACGTGGCAACATCATGGTGGTCCCAGAATATACCGGATAACCGGACCCCGTCTGAGTAGAGAAGATGCCATAATGGAACCTTTGACAAATGTTAGTTTAAACTGAATGAAACACAGAAGAGAGACTTGAAAGTTATTAGTATAATGAAGACTTAAAAGCGCGAGCGAGGATACGACGCCGCTTATAGCGTTTTCTATTTTCGGCGTCATCTAAAAATCCCATCCCCCGATTTTCTTCTATAAATAGTCAAGCTTTTCTAACCCAAAAATCAAGCTCATTCAAACCTTCTTCCCCTCCATCTTTGCATCAATTTCCTCTGCTCTCCCCACATCACCTCTTCCTTCTCATTTCCTCCTCACTTCCATTTTCTTTTGCTTTTTCTCTATTATCCATTCCATCTTCTTCTTTTTGATATCTATCTATTTTTACTCATCTTTTGACTTCAAAATTTGCATTGTTTATTTTTCTATTTTTGAAATTTTTTTTTTATTAATTTGAAGAGAATTCATCATGTGTGGAATTCTAGCGGTTTTGGGTTGCTCTGATGATTCTCAGGCCAAAAGGGTTCGCGTTCTTGAGCTCTCTCGCAGGCAAATTCCCTCATCTCTCTGTTTTACTATTTTTTTTTTTTTGTCTTTTTGGAAAATAATTCACGACGTTCCATTTGTTTCATGTTGTTGTGTGACTTTAAGAATACATAAATACAATTTGGTTAATTGGTGAAATGACCGGAGCAGAAATGATGGATGTTTGTGTAACATGGGAATCTCCGACCGTTTCTCCTAGATTATGTGAAAACCAGACGCAGGGGAACTGATGATGTTGCAAGTAGTAGTAACCTTTTGACTGTAACTGTAACATATGACTGGATCAAATAACGTGGGACCTGACCCTTTGTTTAATCTAATTTGCATGCCCGCCACGATATGATGGCCCACCTGAAAAAGCACTTGAGTTCTCTTATCAGTGTTCCCCCCCAGTTTTCTACTTTTATTAATTGTTTTAATTCAATTTTATCTATACCTTGAACTGAATTGAATCGAACCCATTTTCCTGCAAAATTCAGAAAAGTAAAATAGACAAATTTTTCATGGTGATGAATGAAACAGGCTGAAGCATCGTGGTCCAGATTGGAGTGGGATATACCAGCATGGTGATTGCTATCTTGCTCACCAGCGCCTTGCAATTATTGATCCGGCTTCCGGCGATCAGCCCCTTTACAACGAGGACAAAAAGATCGTCGTCACGGTGAGTCAATTTTCCTTTTTGTTTTCCATCCCAGCATAGTATCTTTGAATAAACAGGGTCTAATTTGGATTTTGGCCCCAAAAAATTATTCAGGTCAATGGAGAGATCTACAACCACGAGCAATTGCGCAAGAGTTTGCCTAATCACAAGTTCAGGACCGGCAGCGATTGCGACGTCATTGCTCATCTTGTGAGTATTTAGTTTGGAAGAAATTTGAAGCTTTACTCACAGTTTTGGGATGTTTTTCTTGGATTGAGGCCAATTTTTTTGAATATTTTCTTGATAAAACTCTGTTTTCAGTATGAAGAGCATGGAGAAAATTTTGTGGATATGCTAGACGGGATGTTTTCATTTGTACTGCTGGACACCCGGGATAACAGCTTTATTGCTGCTCGGGATGCCATTGGAATTACATCCCTGTATATTGGTTGGGGGCTTGATGGTGAGAATTTTACAGTTTCTACCACAGACTCTGTTCTGTGACTCTGTCTTTCAAACTAATCACTAAGCAGAGTTAATGAATGATGACTTCCTTTCTTGGTACAATGGTATCAGGTTCTGTTTGGATTGCATCTGAGCTGAAAGGTTTGCACGATGATTGCGAACATTTCGAGGTCTTCCCACCCGGGCACTTGTACTCTAGCAAGGCCGGTGGCCTCCGGAGATGGTACAATCCTCCATGGTTCTCGGAGTCTATTCCTTCGACCCCTTATGATCCCCTCGTCCTCAGGCGTGCTTTTGAAAACGTGAGATTCAACTCCATGTTCTGTCTAGAATAAGCCCTTTTATGTTTAACTTCTGAACTAAAGTATGGGAGCTCTTACTTTTGTATCAATGCAGGCTGTGATCAAGAGATTGATGACTGATGTACCTTTTGGGGTATTGCTATCTGGAGGCCTTGATTCATCTTTGGTTGCTTCGATTACCGCCCGCTACTTGTCCGGTACCAAGGCAGCTAAGCAATGGGGAGCACAGCTTCATTCCTTCTGCGTTGGTCTTGAGGTTTGTCCCATAATATTAAACATTAGAATAGACCTTCGGGATGGTTTTTCTTTTCCTTGGTACCTAATTCACATTTTGCATTCATCAGGGATCTCCAGATTTGAAGGCTGCCAAAGAAGTTGCTGATTACTTGGGCACCGTCCATCACGAATTTCACTTCACCGTCCAGGTACTTATCCTAAAATTTCCACAGCTGCTTTCATAACTGTAGTTCTTGTTTCATATTTTGACCAGTTATATATATATTCTGTGTCACGATATAGGACGGTATTGATGCAATTGAGGATGTCATCTACCACATCGAGACATACGATGTGACGACGATCAGAGCCAGCACTCCGATGTTTCTCATGTCGCGCAAGATTAAGTCTCTCGGGGTTAAGATGGTGATATCTGGTGAAGGATCTGATGAGATATTTGGTGGCTATTTGTATTTCCACAAAGCACCAAACAAGGAAGAGTTCCACCGGGAAACATGTCAAAAGGTAATTCAATATGTTAACTATTTTGTATCGAAATAAGTTTTGAAGATCCAAAGCCATCTTGACCTAACTGTTATCTTGTTGTGATTCAGATAAAGGCCCTTCATCAGTATGACTGTTTGAGGGCAAACAAATCCACATCTGCCTGGGGTTTAGAAGCTCGAGTCCCATTCTTGGATAAGGAATTCATCAATGTTGCCATGAGCATAGACCCTGAGTGGAAGATGGTAAGACCACAAATCAAATGGATCTATTTTCAAACGTATTTCACAAATTAAGGCCTTCTTACACGTGTCCTGCTATTTCAGATTAATAAAGGACAGGGTCGGATTGAGAAATGGATCCTTAGAAGGGCTTTTGACGATGAAGAGCACCCTTATCTCCCAAAGGTTCAAAATTTCAGTAATTTTTCCCCTTCATCAAGAGGTTTTTGTGGATGAACGTGTCACTAACTTAGGGTGTTTCCATCTGTTGCAGCATATTCTGTACAGGCAGAAAGAACAATTCAGTGATGGTGTAGGCTACAGTTGGATTGATGGCCTTAAAGCCCATGCTGAACAACATGTATGCAGATTGATTCATCTTATTTCAACATTGTTTATATTCACTAAAGGATCCACAAATTTTGATATGAATTTATCGATCTGTGCTTGCAGGTGACTGACAAGATGATGAGCAATGCTAAACACATCTTCCCTCATAATACACCAACCACGAAGGAAGCATACTACTATAGGATGATTTTTGAGAGGTTCTTCCCACAGGTGACCTTCATACCATTCACGAAATTTCCAGACAGTCATTATATCTTTGGAAAAACTAACATATATTCTGAAAACCCCATTGTTACAGAGCTCTGCGGTACAATCTGTTCCAGGGGGAGCTAGTGTTGCCTGCAGCACGGCTAGAGCCGTGGCATGGGATGCTTCATGGTCAAAGAATCTTGATCCTTCAGGCAGAGCTGCCATTGGTGTCCACAATTCAGCTTATGAGAAGCATCTCCCTGTTGTTGCAAACGGGAACTTGGCAACCAAAATGATTGACAATGTGCCCAGAATGGTGGGAATGCCGGCAAAGGAGCTCGCAATTCAGAGCTAACGTTTTGAATCAAAAGCTGGATGCATGCTTGTGTTAATGTAGAAGATGCAGGATGAGTTGGTTTTTTAAGGTTCCCTGCTGTATTAGATATATGTAAAATTAAATAAGAGCCATGTTGGCAGTTATATAAATCTTGGTGAGACGGTATTGTAATGTAAGCAGTGATTCCAAATAGCCCGACTTTTAAGTTGTGCTACTGCTACCTGTGTTTTTATGTAATCTGTTAAAAATCATTGTTTTTGATAATCTGGTTTGTTCAAAGGCTCATTATCTTCTTTATGATGGATCAGTAGCTGTATTAGGTACATGTAAAAAAAATAAAAAATCAAAACAGGAGATACCTAAAGCTGCAAACCCAAAGAAATCTGCCAGTTTTAACCTCTGATGACAGAACAACACAAGTAGTTCAGAAAACAACAAACTGCAACTTTACTAAAGCAACCTTTCAACTAGAAGAAACAACTTAAAAGGTTGTGTCAGAAAAGGGTGATCTTACAAGCTGGAGACAATCTAGAAGACCTGAGTATCTTGTCAAGCAACTCGAACTCTTTCTTGGGACGAAGGCCCAAGTCAGGAGACTGTATTACATCAATTGTTGCTGAGTGTATTACATCAACTTCTTTCAGCAACAGAGCATGATTTGAAATAAACTTCAACATATCCATCTCTACTTCAAGGCCTTGAAATCCCACAAGAGTAAAATGCGTGAGACTGGATACCAAGCATTCGGGAACAGTGTCAGGATCTCTCCAACTGTTGTGAATTTGTTCGTCAATTCTGCAGTTCACAATGAAGAGGACCTCTAATGCGGGACAACAGTGAATCAACTCCGTCACACAACTCAATTCATCTTCGAAGTCAACGTTGATGAGCAAACTGGCCAGTCTCTGAAATCTTGCCAACGGTTTGTTAGGGGTGGCTCCAAAAAGAGTTGATATAGCTCTGCTTGATATTTTCATAGTCTTCACGCGATCAAAAGCTGGAATGATCCCAACAACCGATTCGTGTGGAAAAAGAAGGGATTCGAGATTTAATTCATTCAGAGATGTCAACCTTTGGAAAGAAAATACTTCGTTTTGCTCAAGACCTTCAAAGCGTAGATACTCGAGTGCAGGTGTATCAATTTCCACTCTGAATCGAATAGCAGAGTCGTAACGAGAATGTGCGTACTCAAGATGTTTTAATGAAGCGGAAGATATTCTACAAACCACCATGTTATCAGGCCGAAACCTGTCTATTTTCAGAGATTGGAGGACTGGAGAACCAGAGATTAGGTTGCTCAAAGAATCATCCGAGTCATACCTAATCCATATTAGTTCCAAATCTCTAAGTTTTGGAAGACAAACCAATCGACTTACTTTAAGGCTAATAGCTGATCCTCGTAATTTCAGAGCTTGTAATGTACCGCAAGTATAGAGTTCACCAGGTAGCTGAAACTTATGCAAATCCCAGGGATCAACATGATACCAATCCAACCACAAATCAAGAACTCGAATTTGTCGGGCTATTGCAGCACTGACCCATGGGTTGATATGGAGATGAAATTTCGGGTTATGAACAGAGAGGCGAAACCCATTGATGGGGATTTCATCACAGTGATTGACCAAAACCATAGAAACATATTCTTCGAAACCCTTACCGCGAACATCATCAGGACGCTTGTGGCCCCTGTAAGGAAATCTGTCTTCATCATACCACAATCCATCACTAAAATCAAAGTCGGCGACTTTAGTCCAATGACGGCTCCAACTTTTGGACAAAAACCTAGTTGCTAGGACCTGTTTTGTGGTAAGAAAGGAGAGGATGTGGCAGATGATTGATTCGGGTAAATCGCTAATCCGATCAACTGGTATCACATCACTATCATCAGCAAACCTTTGCAGGTTTTGGGTGACATTCTCGCCGTTCTTTCCTTCCATTGAGTTAAGTCTCTGCGTTCTGGATGCCTCAGCGTTTTCTGTGAAACCCTAATCAGATGTTTGAAAGCAGAGAATCTCGTATACGAGTACTTCTCGGGCCCAAGTTGTAAAATGAAAAGAAAACTTTGTGGACTAACAACAAACTTAGCCCAGTGAACAGATACATATTCGGCCCCTCCAATGCTCATTTCTTTGCGGCGTTGTAGGCCTCAAAACCTTTCTACAATTTCTTCCAAGTGCTCCAAAAGTACCTGTAAAATGAAAGTTTTGGATTCTGCTCACTTCTTCAACGAATTTCCTGAATTTTTACTGAAGAAATCAGGTTCAGGGTTCTTTGCTAGTTGATACTCTACCAACTTCTTCATTCCGTTTTTCTCTTGATGTGTGTGTTTTCCAATGCTTTATTCTTTTCTTTTCTTTTTTTCATTTTTAATATAATTGAAGTGAAGGACATCATGGTTATGCTTGTTCCCGACTTCCATGGAGGATCATCATTCATGAGTTTCAAAACACAGAATCACCCAGATTAGGATCGCCTTTACCGCAATTTAAAGAAGTTAATATACCTACAGGAACTTCATTTACACTGTTGGAACCAAAATGCACTTCAAGTCTCCGGATAGAAAGTTCATTTGCATTGTGTTCCCCAACAAAACTTAACAATCCCAGAAACATCAATCTAACTCTAGCAACATATGATCCAGGACACTAAAGCAATTGAAATGAAATGCATCTTCCTACAAACAAATTGAACAAAAAAAACTATCAAAGCTACAAATTCGAAGAAGACAAACCACAGATGACAATAGGCAAAGTAGTTTTAGCACATAACCAGTGCAGTTCTAAAATGGATTTGAACTTTGAACAAAGTACAGATCCCAAAAGATGATCCACTTTTTTCATCGGGTGTCCCCGAACAAAATAGACATTGTATATCTAGAGATCTTAAGAATGAGAGAATGAGAACTTGAGATGTTAAGAATGAGAGACGCCTTGGACTTGAACATCTCCTTTAGTAAACTAATTTCTTTTTCATGATAACCAAGCCAGCCAAAAGGGAATATATCAAGTCTTTTCATCACTAAAGCATGACTTGAAATGAACTTAAACATGGCCATCTCTATTTCTCGGCCTTCAAATCCCCGATAATAAACTTCTGAGAGACTGGAAAGCAAGCATCTGGGAACAATAATAGGTTCCCTACAACACCCGTCGTCAAATCGTCCATTGGAAGTGCGGATGCTCAGTATCTCTAACGCAGTACAAAACTCGATCAAATCCATGAGATAGTTCAATTGGTCAGAGCGGTCAATCTCGACAACCAACTCGGTTAGTCTCTCAAACCTAGCTGAGAGTTTCCTAGAGTCTCCACTAAAATTAGCCACGGTTCCGAATGATAATTTCATAAACTTCACACATTCAAGAGCTTGAATGAAGCCAACAGTCGTTTCTTGTAGCCTAACATTCACTTTATTCAGAGAAGTTAAGGGTTGCAGAGATATGATCTCCTTTGACTCGGGACACATCTGTACGAGTGACAGACACTCGAGGGCAGGTGTATCGATTTTCAGCTCATGTTGAAGATCAACATTCGATCCACTGTGCCATCCATTATGTCTGTAAGCAAGACTCTTAAGCACTGGGGAAGCAATGGTAAAAACCACCAAGTTATCATTGCGGCACCTTTCAATTATGAGAGACGGGAGGAGCGGAAAACCGGAAATAAGATTATTAAGAGACTCACCCAATTCATATCTAACCCACTTTAGTTCTAAATCAGTAAGCTTTGGAAGACAAACCACAGGGGGGCACTTTAACACAGATACCAGGCCGACTCAATTTCAACACTTCAAGTGTCCCACAAGTGTAGAGTGAACCTGGTAACTCTGACACATATTTATCATCGGCATACGAACAATAATTAGAGACAACATCCAAATCAAAGACTCGAAGATTTCGGGCAATAGCAGTGTTAAGCCATGTATGAAGACAATCAGAATCGAATTTTAAGTTTTCTAGTTCGAGACGAAACCTGTGGATGGAGAGTCCAGCACCCTGATTCTGCAAAACCATGTTAACAAACTCTACAAACTTCATCCCGCCTATTGGAAGAAGATTTCCTCTGGTAACGCCACAACCGATTGTCAAAATGGAAGTCGGTTACTTTTGTCCAACGATGTTTCCAACATTTGGACAAGAAGCTTGTTGCAACCACTGATTTTGTGGGAAGGAAGGAGAAGATGTGGCAAATGATTGATTCGGGTAGGTTACTAAGCCGGTCGACCGGGGTCGATATCAGAAGCGCCACCGGAATTTGAAGATCTTTTAAGCTTTTACCGGTTTGCCATTAAATTTGAGGATTGAACTGTAGGTCTAGAGAGAAATTCCTGCTGATTTTTTTCAGGGGAAACTGGAAAACCTAATCGACGTCGAATCCCAAATGCTATTTGTTGGTTACATTAATTTTTTCCCCCTTAATTTTCGTAAGGGAAAACTAATATGGGCTACGGATAACAAAAATCCGGTGAATAAGTCCACTACATTTGGGCCGGTCATTTGAAATGATTGATAAAAAAATTCCAAACTTCCAATACAAAATTAAACCGTTATTTGCCGATACATTCCGATCATATTTGTTTCGAACTTTTTTAAGTTTTTTTTGTTATTTTCATACTTATGATGTCCCAAAATTATTCTCTAATTTGAATTTACTTTTAATTTAAATTATACTAAAAATAAAAATCTAAAGTGCACAATAATTTTGTTGCGTCGGGTGTAATAATTATCAAACTAGATGCTTGGCCTAGGCAGATGCCCGAGCGCCCCCTCTACTTTAATTTTGTGTTAATAGATAAATGAATTTTTTATTTGGAAAAAATAAAATAGCTACACATTTATTTTTTCCCTTTTTTAGCCAAAAATAAAAATAAAAATAAAAAATCATCTGCAAAAGAAGAAAAAAATATTAAAAAGTACACCGATGCAGAAATCATACAAAAGAATGTGAATTAATAAAAGGGATAAGTTTATGGACAAATTTAAATCTTATCTTAATTTGATTGATAAATGATAAGTGTTATGAGTTAAAATTGTGTAGATATTTTTGTAAATTAGCTTTTGTTTTTCCAGATAAGAAGTTTTTTTTTTTCTTTTAAAAGGGGATAACACGTGGCAGAATGGTTAAAGCAATATGGTGCATTTGGAGCCAAATTTTTTTAATAAGAAGTTGCCACATCAACATCCTGTATTCTGTTTTAATAGGGTAAAAGGGATATCACTCCGTCCTTGATAGAAATAATTGTGGCAACTAAATATATAAAAATGATACTTAAAAAGGGAACTTTGCAATGTATTTAGATCATCAGCAGGACTAACACAGAATATGTAATCATAGTCCAAAGTAATAATACTACCTAATGATTCATACTATCCTTTAAAACCTACTCAAATGGAAGCTGTAATCCATCCAATCAGGTCGTTAATTGTTCCAGACTGAGAGCTTTTTGAACAACCAGTTTTCCAAATTCACCTTCATCAAGCACTGATCGATTCCTCATAATCTCATTATTACTCAGATGGGTTCGCCCAAAATCTGATATTTCAAGGCATCTGATGAGCAGGCAACTTCCTTCAGCCGTCTGAGCCATATCCACACAACGACAAGGAGCTTCAAGGCATTAACGTTTGTGTTCTAAAAGCTCTGTTCCATTTTCCAAAACGTAACTCACCAGGAATTGCCCCCATTGATCCGAAAAGAACAGATCCGACTGTGCAGGAACAAAATCCAGACGAATTGCCAATTTATCTTCATCTCGAGGGAACCCACCATTAGGTTATCTTCTGTATTAGCTTAAAGCTACTGCCCTCAAAAGATGTAGTTGTGCTAAAAACTTCCAAAATATGCATTGATGCGTCTTCTCAAGAAAATGAAAGTTTACAAGCTGAAGACACTCCAGAGAACATCTGCTTGAGTAAGCTAAATTCTTGTTTGGGATGAGGACCAGAGTTACGAGGGTGTATGATATCTAATTTTTTCAGCACTAAAGCATGATTTGCAATGAAATCAAACATGGCCATCTCATCCTCAAGCCCTTCAAATCCCCAATAATAAACTTGTCTAAGACTAGAACTAAAGCATCCGGGAACAGTAACAGGATTCATCCAACTCCGGTTGCGAATTTGTCGGCGATTCCGGAAATTCATAACGGTGAGCACCTCCAATGCCGAGCAACAATCGATCAAATGCATCAGACAACTCAAATGATCACAACAATCGATCGAGATATCCAATCTCGTTAATCTCGCGAAATTCACAGACATTTTTTTGGTTGCATACATAAGAGACACCATGATTTGGACTGATAATTTCATAATCTTCACATGATGAAAACCTTGAACCAACCCAACTACTAATTCTGGTGGATTAGAATGGATGTTGGCCTTCACTTCATTCAAAGACTTTAAGGCTTGAACGAGAATTATTTCCTTCGACTCGAGATCTCTTAAGGAAAGGTATTCAAGTGCAGGAGTGTCAATCATCAGCTTCAAATAAAGTTCATCATCAAATTCACAGTGATTTCCGCACTTCTTATGCGCATACACAAGATGTTTTAGTGAAGGTGAAGAAATTTTACAACTTACCACGTTATCATTGTGAAACCTTATAATCTTCAGAGATTGGAGGATCGAACAACCAGATATAAGGTTACAAACAGCCTCATCCGATTCATATGTAACTAAATTCAGAAGCAAATCAGTAAGTTTCGGAAGACAAACCTCACGAATGAGTTTGACGCAAATATACCGCCCACTCAATCTCAAAACTTCTAGTGTACCGCAAGTGTAAAGTGCATCAGGTAATTGAAACTTAGTTGCAGCAGAGTTATATTCAACGTTTTCGAAGAAAATCTCCAAATCAAGAACACGAACATTTCGAGATATCGCAGTGTTGACCCATGTGTGAAGAGAAGTTGATCGCAATGGGAGGAGGTCAACTGTTCTGAGACGAAATCTATTGATGGAGACTTCATCACTGTGATTCTGCAAAATCATATGGACGAAGTCTACAAAATTCATCTTTTGAACATCATAACCACGCACATTGGAAGAAGCCCTCCTTCCACTATGCCAAAACCGATTGTCGAAATGAAAATCGGTTACTTTAGTCCAGTGATGCCTCCAACTTTTGGACAAAAAACTGGTTGCAAAAACGGTTTCAGTTGGAAGAAAAGAGAGAATGTGACAAATGATCGACTCAGGTAGATTGCTAATCCGATCAACCGAGATCAAATCATGACCAACAACATCATCAGAACCCTTATAATCATAGGAACAGTTTGATGGTTCCTTTTGCGTTGGATTCTCCTTATTTATTGATTCCATCAAGATCAACCTGTGAGAGAATATTATTGTGGGGACTGCTTTTCAATGGAAGACCTTACTGAAATCGAATTTTAATGCTATTTTTATGAAGTAAATGAAGAAATGGAGATACCGATGAACTTAAGCCAACTGGAAACTTTCGTCCATGACCAAAACGATAAAATGGATGGAAGGTTTTAGCATTGATCCAAAAACGCACGGTCCTCTCGCAATGTGCGATGATAGATAACATTTTTCCAGAAGGGCCAAAACCTCCGATATTAACTAAATTCCGTCTGATATAGAGAGTACAGTTTTTATTTCCATTGTTAATATTGTAATATGAACTGATTACCTTGCTATTGTAATATTGTTTTATTCTCTTGTCCTGAAAAAAAAAAAAGAGTCCATATTGAGTTATGAGATTGTACTACAAATTTCAAGAATTTAGCACAATCAACCTGAAGTAAATGTCTGGTAGGCAGAGTTGTTAAATATAATCCATGTAACTCGCGAACTAGAATTGTGAATCAAATAGGAATGCCTTAGCAGAATAACATCGAGAAAGATCCTTGTTGCAGAGATATGAAAACTTTAACTGGGGATTATCATTTACAGCATAAGAACTTCAAAACACATAATCGTCCAGACTAGCTAAGATCATCTTCTTCCCACTGCACAGAAAAGTTGATCCACAAGCACTTCTTTGTTGGAAGCAGAGTTACAATTCAAGTCCTAACTAGAAATTTCAACGAGAGTTTTCCAACAAACTTATGATGATGAGAAGCAAGACTAATCCAGTGCACTGCAGCCATCAAAAGGAATGCATTTTCATTCAACCCAGTTGACCAAAAATTATCAGAAACCTGCCAACCCAAAGAAGGGAACACCAGTGCTGATAATAAGCAAAATAAGTACTTTCAGGTTCAGCAAACAACCAACCCACATTGAATTTGAATTAGAGACCCTCCAAAAAATGGAAGTTGGCTAGTGTGAAGGTCCTTGAGACATCTTCCTGAATACTACCAATTGATGCTATCTCAACAGATTGAGAAGTTACAAACTGGAGACGCTTTAGAGAACATGAACATCTTCTCTAGTTGTCTAATTTCTTCTTCGAGATCCGGAAACATGTGACAGCTGGGTACGATATCAACTCCCTTTAACACTGAAGCATGATTTGAAATAAACCTAAACATGCACATCTCATCCTCTAGGCCTTGGAATCCCCTATAGCATTGAACAACAATCAAGTAAGTCCATGATATAGCTCAGTTGCTTAGAACAACCAATTTGAAACACCAATTTGGTTAATCTCACAAAACTAAAACCTGCTGACACTTTGTTGTTGGCTTCGATGAGATTATCGATAGTTTTGGATGATAATTTCAGAACCTTAACACACTCAAAAGCTTGAATGAGGCCAACCGTCATTTCATGTGAAGGAGGATAGATATCAACATCCACTTCATTCAAAGAGATTAACGTTAGCACAGAAACTCTTTCCTTCGAGGTATTGCCCTCCTCTACGAGAAGAAACTCGAGGGCAGGAGTATTGATTGCGAGCTTATATTGGGCATCGGCCTCAAATGGCTTGCCAGCGAAAGTGCCCTGATAACGTACGTACTCGGCGGTTAACTGGGCGGGTAACTTTAACACAAACACCCCTCCCCTTCAATTTCAGAACTTGCAGAGTCCCGCAAGTGTAGAGTGCACTCGGTAACTGAGATCTATAGTTATCATTGTCAAACTTATACGTGAACTCAATCACAAGATGAAGAACTCGAACATTTCGGGCGATTGCAGTGTTAATCCATGTGTAAAGACAAAGGGATTCGAATTTGAAGTCACATAGTTTGAGACCAAACCTGTCAATGGAGAGTCCAGCACTCTGATTTTGCAAAAACCATGTGAACGAACTCTACAAAATTCATCCTCCGAGTCCTTCGATTACGCCACTCTCGATTGTTAAAATGAAAGACGGTGACTTTAGTCCAACGATGTTCCCAAAATTGGGACAAGAACCTTGTTGCAACAACTGATTTTGTGGGAAGAAACGAGAAAATGTGGCAAATGATGGATTCGGGTTGGTTGCTAAGACCATCGACAAGGTTCCGATCACTACTGGAATTATAACATCTTTTCGACTTTTTTCGTTTTGGAATTTCATCATTCCTCAATTCCATTGAGGATTGAGCAAATATATCTGGAGAATTTCTCCACGGCTACTTCCTCAGAGCATCAACAACAATACATATAATTCAACACAACATTACACAGCCACGTCAGTATTCTACTACACTCTCACTTTACACACTTTTTCCTACAACAATATTACACTCGCTACCTATATAATTTTGGACTCACAACTACCTCATTATTATTACCCCACACCTATCCTACTATTAATACTTTACTTTTTATAAAAAATAATTACATTTACTTGCAATAATAATTAAATTTATTTTTCATAATTATTTTATTTATATGACCTCTAAAGTACATTATAAAATTTTATTATTTTTTTAAAAATCTAAAAACATAATTAAATAACACAAGAATATAAAAAAGCTTAATAATCATCGAGTGAATAATATATTAATAAAGAAATGGGAAAGGAAAAAATTGTTATTTCATTGTGGGAAAAAAATTAAATAAGTTACGGTTACAAAAAAAAAAAAAAAGAGAGGAGAAAATAGCAAAAAACAAAAGCCATTGAAAAAGAAAAAGGCTTTGGAGGCGATGGGCATGGAATGGACCCCGCCATTGTCCCACTTCTTATCAGAATTTAGCGCTTGAAATATTTGACACAACTGACAAGTTTATATAGCCTCCAACAACAACATCAATATTTTAACCTGACATGATACAACAATTAAACCATTGTTGTACATGCCCTCAGTGGAAAGTGGAAACCTAATCGGAGTTGAAAAAGCTGTTTCTTCTGCATAAGCCGCTTCAAAAATGACAAACTGCTGTGGACTAGTCCATATAGTCATTTTGATATTCATTTGCTGGGCGCTGAATTATTTTGGGCCTTCTTGACATCCAGGAAGGTTAAGCATGATCCAGTCCAGAGAACTAAGTAACTTTTTTTTTTTTTTTTTTATATTACTCTACTATTCACTCAGTAAGTCTCAGAATAAAAACTCAATGCCTTTTATAAAAAAAAGTTCTTTTTTTTTGACACAGTACTAAATATGACAGATGCTTGTGGAAATTGCACGCATGTCAACCTCTAGGTATGTGAGGCTAATTGAATGGAATGGAATGGAATCATACGGCTCATAGTGTAACTTAACTTAGCAACAAAATATTGCATCTTGGTTTTTCTTTCTCTGATGACCAAAATTGTGATGAACATTCTTTCATCACAATTTCTTTTTTTTTGGTTTCCCTGTTTAAAATTTAAAGGATGATATACTAACAACTATCTAACTCGACAGTCAAAGGTTTCACCACGTGTTGACATCTCTCAAGATGTCCATGGATTCCATCTCTAAATTTTGAGTTCACAAACTAGAGATACTCTAGAGGGCATGACTACCTTATTGAGTAAAATACTACCATCGCTACTTGGAAGGACTCGTGGCGGATGTAAGATGTAAACATGCACAAACTCAACACTTAACGTGTTGTTAGAAGGAGTAAAAATGCTGGTCTCTCAGAATTGATGTAACCCAAACCGGCTCCTCCCTTATTGGTAATTTTTCATCACTAAATTTCACGCTCTAAATGGGTGTGGAGAAGTTCATCACCGGGGTTGGATTTTGAGAAAGGGGACGGGGAAAGTTTCTTAGCCAGGTTATTGGTTATTGTTTGCACCAGATCAGTAGGCTCTTCAACGATCATATTTCATACTTTAGTCTATTTGGATTTCAAGAAATGAAAAACTCTGGAAAAACAAATAATTGCACCCTTTGGAAAATCAAAATCAATCCTGGCAGGAATTAAAATTCTTTAACGTTATGGATCGACCTCAAGGACAGCTCGTCTGAACTGGAGAACATCAGGTTCAAGAACAAGTACAACTTTCGGTGTCAACTCATTTTATTTGTGTTGATGGGAATTCAGAGGACAAGCGAGCTGATGGAACCTGAGAAATAACCTCCAAACCAAGGCTCTCATTTGCCATACAGGTATGAGCTTTTTTATGCAGATCACACAGGCTGAAGGTTTAGCATGCGCTTATCGTGTTTGCAAGCTGCCATTTCTCAAGGGTTAACAAGATGTATACTCTAGACACATAATGTCATGATAGCAACGCTGTTTCATAGGCCCTCAATTTTCTCTACCACATCTTGGAGAGGACATTCAAGAACTTGGGAAGAAATTAATGTATTGTGAAAAAGAGAAAATGAATAGATATCTAGTTGAAAATGTCATGTAATTTGGTCAGGCATTATGTAACTTCTCTAATTAGGTGGTTTATTATTATTTTTTTTAAAAAAAAAAAAACTAAAGCATGTTTTTGCAATCAACTGAAACGTGGAGAGTTCGTCATGGAAACCTTCAAGCCCAATAACAAACTTGTGTGACAGAGACTAGTAGTAGATAACATGAAGCAGATGGGGACTATATATTTGGATCCAACCAAATACTGTATTGCTCTTCCGCGGTTCCACCTGAGTTCAGAACTTCTATTGCAGTTAATGTTCCCCAACAAACTTGCCAATCGATCAATCTAACACATATGATAACAAAACTTGGAAAAATCCAAGAAACTAAAGCCATCAAAAGGAAATGGATCTTCCTACAACCCAAGACCACAAACTATAAAGACCCTACAAATTTGAAACACGCAACCCCGCAATGATAATAAGGAAGAAAATTACTTAGAGCAAAAAGCCACAACAAAATTTCTACAGTAGATTCGAATATAAACAGCTAGAGAACCTAGATGCAATCCACAAAATAAAAATTGCTTAGTGAAAGATCTTTCAGAGGATACCGTCCGTTGCCTTCCTGAATTCCCGTTGATGCGATATCAACATAGTACATAGTTAAAAGCTGGACATGCTTTGGAGGACAGGAACATGTTCTTCACTAGTCTGATATCTTTTTTCTTTGGGATGAGCAGCCCACTTTCTGGGTTGCGATATAACAACTCGTTTCATCACGGAAGCATGACTTGAAATGAATCTAAACATATCCATCTCATCATCTTCTAAGCCCCGAAATCCCCTGTAGTAAAGTTCTGTTAGACTGGTTAACAGGCATGTGGGAACAGTTATAGGATCTCTCCATTCTCTTCTGCGAATTTGCCCTTTGCTTTCATGTGTGATGCTCAGTAACTCTAGGCAGGGACAACCAGCCATCAAATCCATTAGATAGCTCAATTGTTTAGAGTAATCAATTCGCACAACCAATTTGGTTAGTCTCTCAAAACTTATGGCTGACAGTTGGTTGTTGTCTGCGATAAGATTTTCAAGAGTTCGGCTTGAAAATTTCAGGACTTCCACGCATCCGAAGCCCTGAATTAATCCAACAGTCAAATCGTGTGCATTAGGCCGGATATCAACATCAACTTCATTCAAACTAGTTAACCTTCCCACAGAAATTATTTCCTTCGAACGAATCACCTTTATGAGGAGACATTCAAGTGCAGGTGTATCAATGTCCACCTTAGGATGAAGAGGAGAGTCGTCTTTGGGTCCTCGAATCCCTTCACGTATGTACTCGAGACGCTTCAGCACAGGGGACGAAATCCTACAATCCACCATTCTATCATGGGCAAACCTTTGAATTATAAGAGACTGGAGGAGTGGACAACCAGAAATCAGGTTACCAAAAGCCTCCTCAGATTCATATCTAACCAGTATCAATTCCAAACCAGTAAGTTTTGGAAGAAAAATGGGTTGGGAGGCATAAACTGAAATACCCCACCCAGTTAATTTCAAAATTTCTAATGTCCGGCTAGTAAAGATTGCACCTGGTAACTGAAATCGACCCCAATGGACGTGATTTGCAAAATCAAGAACCCGAAGATTTCGGGCAATTGCAATGTTGAACCAGGTTGGAAGACAAATATATCCGAATTTGAAGTGACACAGTTCGAGACGAAACCTGTTAATGGAGACCTCCGCACTCCGATTGAGCAAAACCATGCTAACAAAGTTGGCAAAACGCATGTCCAGAAAATCAACATCACCGTATGTATCAAAAGGAGGAGAGGAGAAGAAGAAGATATTTTGCTTTGTTGCCACGAGTTATTGCTAAATTCAAAGTCGTTTACTTTGGTCCAATTATATCTCCAGCTTCTCGACAAGAGGCTAGTCGCGACCACTGATTCGGTAGGAAGAAACGAGAGGCTGTGGCAAATGATTGATTGGGGCAAATTGCTAATCCGGTCGACGGAGATCAGATGACTACCATCAGAATCGTCGCCGGAATTCGAACTTAATTTCAGCTTTTTGTGGGTTCTATCCTCACCCTCTTCATTCATCGATTCCCTTGAGGATTGAGCTCTTTGCTTTTCAACAAATTTCTCGCGGGCTGCTGCAATTTCTTTCGGTGGAAACCTAATTTGTTAAAGATCCCTTTCTAAAAAAAGAAACAAAAAGAAAAACCAATGTGGGCTTTGGGCTTTCAGCTGCGTCCGTTTGCCATTTGGCGTTGGAATATTTTAATAAAATGTTTAATTAGTGATCATTATATTATTGATTAAATGTTGCATAAGTTATTGAAAATGAGTGTAACAGATTCTTCATCAATCCGAGGCCTTAGATGTGTATTATTACAGCTAATGCATTTGTGGAGCAAAACGGTCAATAAAATTAATGTGTAATATACCAACAATCATAAATTAATAGCTGTTCAATTTTTTTTTGACACGACGACACGACAAGATTAACCCGATTTAAGTTTTTATTGTATTTTTGTTCAAAAAATATTAGTAATCACGTGAAATACAGAACACGAAATTGACTCGATATCTCGAATTGACACCCTGGTACATATCATTGTTATTCTTGTTCATTTTCGGGGTGTTCTTTTTTTTTTTTTTTTGGAAAAATGTATGGAATGTAGTCTAAATAACTAAATTTTATATCTTGGAAAGAAAAAATTGTCTGCTAAGACCTGCTGCACCGAATATATTAATGCGAATGGTGTGGATCACCTAAAGAAAGTGAGATCCCCGCCTACCACGATTGCTCCGGATAACATATATTTTGTGTGTTTTATTCCTATTATGTTAGTTGTTGTTTTCTTAACTAATTACTAATCTTGAATATTGTCTATTCTGTTCGCACAGGAAAACCAAAACGAGCTCCTAACTAACGCTATATAAGCAACTAACTAACTACATTTCTTTTCAATTCTCAAAATCACCAAAGAATTTAACATAGAATAACGCTATATAAGCAACTAACTAACTACATTTCTTTTCAATTCTCAAAATCACCAAAGAATTTAACATAGAATACATGCAGTTTATGAAGTATTTACAAAACTACATCTACAACATTAAAATTGTCACATATAAAGACACAATCTTAGTTAATTATACAAAAAAAAAAAAAGAACAGTCATCTCTCTAATTATATATCCTTCTGATTTCATCTGAAGAAGATTTTACGTTCCGGGTACAGCCCCGAGGACGGCATAAATATCTTCTCAAGTGAACTAAATTCTTCTTCGGGACGCGGACCCCAGCCGAGAGGGCTAGTTATATGAACCCTTGTCAATAATAAAGCATGCTTAGAGATGAACTTAAACATGGCCATCTCATCCTCAAGCCCTTGAAATCCTGAATACGAAAACTCTGTGACACTGTTTAACAAGCATTTGGGCACACTTTCGGGATCTCTCCAATTCCTGCTTTGGCTTTGTTGAACACTTCGGTTGTTCATGATATTGAGTATCTCTAAAGCCGCACAAGAATCAATCAAATCCATTACACTTCTGAGTTGATCACAGCAGTCAATTGGGACGAACAATTTCGTCAGCCTTTCGAAACTTGCGAGAATTAACCTGTGGTTGGCTCCCATAAGTGTTGACATAGTTGTGGTTGACAACACCAGACTCTTCACATGATGAAAAGCTTGAAGTAACCCAATGGTGGATTTATGTGGAGTCGAAGAATGGACATATACCTCATTCAAACATCTTAATTCTTGCAGTGAAATGATTTCCTTAGACCCGAAATCGGTTAGGTCGATAAATTCAAGTGCAGGCGCATCGATTTCCAACTTGAAATGAAGAGCTGCATTATTATTAGACCCCGTCGTCGTCGCAAAAAAATACCGAAAATGCTTAAGTACACGGGAAAAAATGGTACAAACCACCATGTTATCTTGGCGATGCCTTTCGATTCTTAAAGATTGGAGGAGGGGACAACCTGGAATCAGATTACGAAGAGAGTCATCCGATTCATATGTAACCTTTTTCAGTTCCAAATCGGTAAGTTTTGGAAGACATACAGTGCGGATGACTTTGATGTAGACTCCCAACCCACTCAATTTCAAAACTTCAAGGGTCTCGCAAGTGTAGAGTGCACCTGGTAACTGAGACTTATAATTATCTTTGCGAAAGTTGTGATCTTTAAAGTCGATATCCAAATCAAGAACTCGAAGATTCCGGGCAATTGCGATGTTGACCCAAGTGTAAAAACAAATGGATTCGAATTTAAAGTTATAAAGTTTTAGACGGAACCTGTTGATGGATAGGTTAGGGCTGTGGTTCAGCAAAACCATGTGAACGAACTCTACGAAATTCATCCTCGGAACATCATCGCCATCGTACCCTTTTGAAGATCTTCGCCACGTTCGATTGTCGAAATGAAAATTGGTTACTTTTGTCCAGCAGGATTTCCAACTCTTGGACACAAAACTTGTCGCAACCACAGTTTTTGTGGGGAGGAACGAGAAAATGTGACAAATGATTGATTCGGGTAACTTGCTGATTCGGTCGACCGGAATATCAGACTCGCCACTGTCATCACAAAGCTTTTGCCTCTTTTGGGGTGAATGTTTTTCAATCCTCGATTCCATTAATTCTGCTACCATGAAAGTTAATATTAAATTAGATATACATATAAAAGAATAACACATGAAAAGCCAATCCTGCAAAAAAAACTCAACTGAAGCGGCCAAGATTTTGTTCCAGATTTCATAAAGGTAAAAAGAGCAAGAAACCCCCCAAACGAACATCCGATTCCAACCAATCAAAACTAGTAATCAACATCAACAGCTGGTTCACAAAAAAAAAAAAGAAAAAAATCAACATTAACAGCTAAAATAATCAAATTTTGACAAAATAGAAAGCCAATTATAATCAACATTAAAATTATTTTAATTTCGATAAGATAATCTTTACGATAAAAAGTACTTTCTTAAGGAAGTGAGGGGGAAAAAAAATAGCTAAGAAAGCTCTCTTCATTAATATATGGATTGCTCTTGTTGAAATCTAAATCATCGAATTGATTGTTACAATCACCAGCCCTACTCTTTCACCATCCTATTTGTTGCTTTGAAATAACCAAGACAAGTAATTACAGCCGCCGGCCGCCAGTTTATTGGAATCCGTCTTTAAAAAACCCACCCCATAATATATGTTGATTCCATTAACAAGAACAATTTAAGAAAACAAAACAGAAAGGGAAGAAGGAGATCACCCGACCATAAGGGAGATTGAGTTGCTTGATTACCTTTTTGCACAAAGGATTAAGTTATCTTGCAGTTCGCCTAATTAAGAATTTGGGAAGCGCAACAAACAAACCCGGAATGGCGAGACCATATATATAGGTAGAATAATCTAATTACATTTCATTCATGGATTGGTGGGTTCGAGGTTTTATGCAGAGAAATAACGGAGCAGATGATGATAATGAAAACTTCCACAATATACAATCGATACGCATAAGTCGAAAGTCAAAACCCTACAACTTAACGACGATAATTATAATTTTAGTCCTTTATTATTATTTTTTTTAATCTCTGATAGACCCCTGCGTGACATCAATTAATTATCATTCCAAGAGTATCACCTTCAAATACCCATAGATTACGTGAAAAATTAAATCCTTAATTATTAAATTATTATCTTGTCTGGGCCTTTTAACATACTAAAAAATGTTGATTTTTTTTTTGGTGTCGTCACTTTTTCATTATATATACACTTTCTCTTTCACAAAGAATTTAATCGCCATTTTGAAATTGATTTGGAATAAATAGGCAAAGTATTTGCAAAGACTATAGATGAATTTGGATAAACGAAAATCCGAGACTCGTAAGAACACGATTTTCTTAAAACAGATTTGTCCCCTCATGAGATGCTAGAGGATTCGTGAGCATCTTTTTCCCAGAGTACAATGGAAACATATAAACTACTTAGCAAAAATCAACTCTACAAGCGAACGTGAACTCAGAACAAACTGATGAACACCAAAAAACAGGAAGGGAAAAAGTCTTCGAAAGACAGTTGGAAGACAGGAAGGGAAATGGTGTCTCAAAATTGTTCAACTATGAGTCACTATTTATATTGTGGAGAGGAACCTTTGATTTGCTCAAGGTTAATTTTAAACGGTTTTCACCATTTAATTGCAATTTAATGTGTAGTTTATGGCTTGAAAAATACTTAAACGTTTTGTACATTCAAACCACATTAACCTTCACATTCAAAGTTTTTAATGGTCAAGTAATGCTGGTACTTTAATTCAAATAAAGCTGAAAACGGTTTTTTATTAAACCAGCCATTCATTTGACCATTTAAATGTCCAAAATTTATTCCACAGAATTAAATCTGACGTTATATATTAACCTCTCTGTTTGACTGAAAAAATCTAATTTGAACCGGAGCACAACATGGGTTGATCAGGTTCACGAAAGTTCGGTTCGATATTCGATTCCAATCTCTTGAGAAACCAAATTCTCATTCTACTTGGACTCAAATTCCAACAATCACCCACATGAATGAGATATTATTTTGAATACAATGATTACGATGGTGTTCACCAACTGATCCCTGCATAGAGAGAAAGGAGGTTTTACTCTTTGAACTTCCTTCTTGTAAAGTATGTTTGCTCTACTAGTTGTCCAGTAGACGTGATGTTCTTGAACTGTCCAACTGTATTGTGTAAAGAAACCCACATACAATACAGAGGAACTATTCCTATTTAGTTCCGTTCTCATGATTTTGCCCATTTTGGCCATGGACAGATCCTAGTTCTGCGAGAGTTTCTAAAGAACTGAGCCTTAACAGTCCTCCTTTGAAGCGGCCCCACTTCTCTCTTGACTACTTAAGTTTAGAGTAAATGTTATTACTCACTTAAGAGACATTAAAGCAACCGACTGCTAACCTGTTCCGTCATATCACTGTTTGATGACAAGAATGAGTCGAAGTTTCCCCCGCAATAACCACATTGAGTCTTATGATTAGGTTGTCCCTATGAACCTAGATCTTGGGATCTCCAGTCAACTAGGTTGGATTTTCCTTTTTAAGACTTTTATTCCTTCACAAGCTTTACACCCATTCCTTTGGTCAATCTCTCAACTGCCTCTCGATTTAACCCTTTGGTTAGCGGATCCGTAAGATTATCCTTTAACCTCACATAGTCAATTGTGATAATTCCTGTTGAGAGGAGTTGCCTAATGCTATTGTGTTGACGACGAATATGTTTCGACTTATCATTATACATAGTAATCTATACCCTTCCAATCGCCCATTGACTATCACAATGAATACTAATCGGTGGCACAGGTCTTTCCCACTTTGGAATATCCTCCAGAAAATGGCATAGCCATTCAGCCTCCTCACCACACTTATCTAAGGCAATGAACTTAGATTCCATTGTGGATCTGGCTATTACAGTTTGTTTCGAGGATTTCCAAGACACAGCTGCCCCAGCTAGTGTAAACACGTAGCCACTTGTGCATTGTAAGTCCTTTATATCATATATCCAATCTTCTAACACAGATGGATATCTGGTATAATGCAATCACTAATCACGCATATGTCTGAGGTACCTCAGTACTCTAATTATAGCAGTCCAATATTCAACACTAGGATTACTCGTGTATGAACTCAACTTGCTCACAGCATAAACAATATCTGGCCTACTACAACTCATTAGATACATCAGACTTCCTATTATCTGAGAATATTCCACTTGGGATATACCTTGTCCATGATTCTTGGATAAATGGACACTATTATCTAATGGTGTCTTCGCGACTCCAGAATCATTCTTGTTAAACTTATCTAGAATTTTGTCTGTGTGATGAGCTTGACTCAAAACTTGACCATTTGTTGTCCTTATTATTTTAACACCTAAAATCACATCAGCTAGACCCATGTCTTTCATGTCAAATTTCGAATTCAACATGTTCTTAGTAGATTTGACCAACTTGTCACTACTACCAACAATGAGTATATCCTCTACATTTAGACATAAAATGACATAATCGTTTTCTGTCTCCTTGACATACACGCATTTGTCACTCTCATTGCATGGTCAACCTTTTCATGCCACTTCTTAGGCGTTTCATTTAGATCATACAAAGATTTTACTAGTTTACAAACTTTCTTTTTCTGTACCTGGAGCTCGGGAAACCTCGGGTTGTTCCATATAGATCTCTTCATCTAAATCTCCATTTAACAAAGCTTTTTTAACATCCATTTGATGTACTTTCCAAATTCCTTAAGGCTGCGATAGCAAGTATCATCCTTATGGACTTTATTCTCGTCACGGAGAATACGTGTCAAAGTAGTCTAAACCTTCTCGTTGTTTATATCCTTTGATTACAAGCCTGGCCTTGTATTTATCAATGGAAACATCATGTTTTATTTTCGTCTTAAAAATCCATTTGGATCCCAACGGCTTACTTCCATGTGGGAGATCAATTAAGCTCCCAAGTGTGGTCCTACAAAATTGAATCAATTTCGTTCTTTATGGCTTCTTCCCATAAAGGCCTCTCAAAAGAACTTACTGTCTCGGCATAAGTTAAAGGTTCTCTTTCTAGCAAATAGGTTACAAAATCATCACCGAATAATTTTTTCATTCTTTCCCTTTTGCTTCATCTTGGTTCAACATCTTGAACTTCAACCTAGTCATGAACTTTTCCATAAGTTCGTCTTGATGAACTAGCTGATGAGCTAGCTTCATCCTTAGACTTACAAGGAAATACATTTCCAAAGAAATATGCATTTTCTTGACCCTATAACTGAATTCTTGTGTATATCCGAAATCTTCAAATCATGCACTAAGAACCAATATACATTACTATTTTGTGCATAGCCAAATGCAAGCGACCGTCTTAGGTTCAATTTTTACCGCCTTTGGCGGAGGTGCAACTACCTTAGCCAGACACTCCCACACTCACAAGTGTTCGTAGGATGGTCTCTTTTCTTTTACCTTAATAAGGTAATCACTTGTTAAAAAAAAACTTCCACCACCTTTGGATTGAATTGAACTGAAAATATCAGTTTCACAAATATTTTTTTTTTCAAATTATGATTTTCACGTTGAGAATTCTATTAAATAGAGGTAACCATGGTAAACACGTCATAGACAATTCTATGTTGTGTAAAGAAGTCACCAAGTGGTGCCTCACTCACCATTTGTACCACTTTTCAATGTCGGAATTCTTTTACCGAATAGATTTTCAATCTCAATTTTGTGGAGATTAAAACCTCTTTATAGAGAACAAACCTCTTAGAGTTTTATATCCAAAAGATATAACTCAATGGGAAACACCATGTTAATCCTTTTTCCACGCATGGAATTACTACTTGTGTCCACCTGATTAACTACACAAAACGGTTCAACAATGGTGATCCCATTTAATTAACAATAGTGTTAAAATGCCACTATTCCAACGCGAGGTAATTATGTTACAATAGTCATATTCCACATTAATATGGTTATTGTAGCACAAAACTTATGCCCTACTAATACCCAAAATTATTCATGGTTGCATTTCAATAATACTTAATTCACCACCATTTATGATAAGTAAATAAATGCACTTACTATCATCATAAGTATTTGCATATGATATAACATATATCTAATTTTTTATAAGACAACATGCTTAGCTAAACTCCGATTCTGGAGTTTATCTCTTATGAACACAATCATTATATAAACATGTTTTCTTATAAGTCCATAATTTCAAGCATGAAACATTATGGAAATTAGGACCAAGGCACTTTACTATAATTTGATTAAGCATTTTCCAAACTTTCCCATTATGTTCATTTATGTCCACCATCAGGTAACTTCCTTCTTATAAAGCCGCGCACATAAAATCTTATTAATTCCCTAATTTTGATTTTCCATTCAACATGGGCAAATTATAACTCCCAACTAGGTGATTACTATAGAACATGAATGAAACATATCAATGCTAAATAATTACACATACATGTCATAATGGTAGTAATATTTCTAGTCATCAAGCCTTAACAAAGCCTATGCCACAAAAACTGAAACCCATACAACCAAAATTTTGTGGTTTTATTAGCAATGATTGGAACTCCACAGACCAATTCAAGTATTATCCATTATTTAAATTTATGATCACATAAATTTCCCTAAAACGTGTTGCTTAAATTTATGTGATCATAAATTTAAGCAACACGTTTTAGGGAAACTAATTTCCGGCTGATAAGCCAAATTCATAGTATCACCATGTGCAAAATAGTTTTCATATTGCAATCATTGATCATAATACTCAATTTCAAGCATTATTTACTTTCAAATTTCACACTACCAAAGTAATTATGGAAATTACTATAGCAATAACTCTCAATAAAAAACTGTTTTCATCAATAACTATTGCTAATAAGTAGCTAAAAAATAATTGCTCTTTAATAGTATTCAAAGTTATTTTGAGATTATAATTAACTGTAAAATTAGTTTCCATTCAATGAAACTCTTTTTCGTTCGTTATTTTAAAATGCAAATCTCGCAAAACTCATTCATGTAAATGATGGAGTCATTTCCAACGCAAGCATCACATCATATGTAAGTCATATTAAAACATACCAGAACCATCATTCATCAAACGAAATGTGCTAGGCATGTAAAGTATACTTTCATACACAACTCATGACATACACATGATACATCCATAACCATGAATTTATTTGCATATATTGTGCATTATTTCTCACAAAAATTGAAGGTAAATACCTTTCACTAATGTGAATCAATAATTCACATGTGATTTCCTTCTTTGCAAATAAACTAAAACTTGATCTCCCATGCTTTCCATAATTTTTGGCTGCATAGAAACCTCCAAGCATTCTCAAAGAGTTGCCTACATAAAAGAAAGATGAAAATATTAATTGTTCTCAAATAAATCCTTTCTGCCAGATTTCGTCGACTTAGGCGTCGACCCACAGAAACTCGACAAGGTAGTCGACGTCGATCACTTTGCACTTCTGTTCGATTTCCGTCGATCTGTTCGTCGATTAACAACAAGTCAACACAAAAGTCGACGACAGATGACAGACTCCCAATTTTGATATGTTTTCGAACCAATTTAAATTTTATCCTCTCCTTGCAAATCATCATTCAAGATCTTCAATGATCCAACGACCATCGTGGTTGCCATCACAAACACAAACCGATTCTGTTTTAAGATTGTTAGAATAAATAGGCAAAGTATTCGCAAATGCTATAGATGAATTTGGATAAACGGAAATCTGACACTCGTGAAAACACGATTTCCTTAAAACAGATTTGCCCCCTTCTGAGTTGTTAGAGGATTCGTAAGAATCTTTTTCCCATGATACAACGGAAACATATAGACTAGTTAGCACAAAGCAACTCTACAAGCGAACGAGAACTTAGAACAAACTAATGAACACCAAAAAATAGGAAGGGAAAAAGGCTTCGAAAGAAAGCTGGAAGACAGGAAGGGAAAAGGTGTCTCAAAATTGTTGAACTATGAGTCACTATTTATAGTGTGGAGAAGAACCTTTGATTTGCTGAAGGTTTTAAACGGTTTTCACCATTTAATTGCAATTTAATGTGTAGTTATGACTTGAAAAACGTTTAAACATTTTATACATTCAAACCACATTAACCTTCACATTCAAAGTTCTTAATGGTCAAGTAAAGCTGGCGCTTTAATTCAAATAAAGCTGAAAAGGGTTTTTCATTAAACCAGCCATTCATTTTACCATTTAAACGTCCTAAATTTATTTCACATAATTAAATCTGACGTTATACATTAACCTCTCCGTTTGACTGGAAAAATCTAATTTGAACCGGAGCCCAACGTGGGTTGATCAGGTCCGCGAAAGTTCGGTTCGACATTCGATTCCAATCTCTTGAGAAACCAAATTCTCATTCAACTTGGACTCAAATTCCAATAAAGACTACCGCCTTATGATTGAGGAACTGGTTTTCCTCCTTATATTTTCTCTTCCTTTCTATTTTCTTTTTTTTTTTTTAAAGAAATGTATTACCCTTTGATTAGTGCATATATAGAAGGCAGAGAATACAATTTGGAAGTAAGTGCAAAATAAAGCATGAAAACATATTATTATTATTACTAGTTCGTTGCCTGTCACGTGTTGCATGACCAATATGTATATGAACTCTTTTATTTCGTTATTTTTGATGAGTTTTTTACACCTCATGTTCAGTTTAATTTTTACGGCTTAAGAAATGAATTTTGATCGCGCTTGATATAATCAAACAAATAGTTCAAATGTTTGTTAGGGCGATATGGTATTTTTTTTTCCCCTTCAAATGGTTTAGTATAAAATCTTTAACATTTAATAATTATTATATGTTGACTATAAAGGGTAGAATTTGTTACGGAATAAAAGAATGTAAAAATCACTAACAAAAAATCATATGTCATTGCTGAATTTGTTTGCTAGAGAAAAGCTTTCTCACGTGATCCGACGGACGGGATTGCCCCATTGGATCTATATCATGTATGCTTTATAAATATTTATTTATATTGTAATATTCATTTAAAACGTGCTAATTTTTCTATGCAACGCACAGGTAGAGTAGTTCAAAGCAGAGTTGAAGATCTATAGTTGCATTTTTCTAAAGGTTAATTTGATGAGCTTGAGGTTGAGCTTAGAAGACAACCAACTCCAGTATATAGTTGGAATTACAATAGATTTACTTTAAACTATAGTTTTTAAAAAATCATGAAAAATTCTAGTTTAATGACAACTTCAAAAGTTGATTTTCTTTAACCGTTGTTTTAAAAAGATATTAATATGTAATTTAAAGTTTCTTTTTGGGTGTATTAATGTATTAGATATGTGTTGCGAACATTACATGAAATGCAATTTGTCTTTATGTGTGAAAATGTCTCATGAATTTTCCCCCAACCTATATACAATAAAACATCTATAAATTAATATTTTATGAATCAATAATTTTTTTCCGTCCTAAGTTGGGATCAATACAAAAAATAAAAGCAATCGATAAAATAATAAAAATAATAATTTTTAGAAGACCTCTATATAAATATTGGTCAACTCAATGGAATTAATTAATAAATACACAAAATAAAAATAAAAGAAATATCAAGGTTTATTAAAATACGAGTATAAGATAGTTATTTTTTCCTTAAAATAAATATTAAATTCACATAATCCAAACTTAACTTTATCTCCTAGTTCCTAGAAATTAGAATTTTCTTTTTTTAGTAAATTATTATTTTACTAATCTACCAATTTATAAATAAAAATTTATTGTTCGATTAAATAATATGTTTATAAATCAACAAAATTTGGTATGAGAGTATTAATTTATTGATGTTTGATTGATTAATTAGTGACCACACAAAATAAGAATAAAAAAGTAAGAAATTTTATTAAAATATGAATATAAAGATAGTTGTTTTTTTTCTTGAAATCTGTACCTAAAATGATAAGTTAAACATAAATTTATATAATCCAAACTCGACTTTATCTCCTACTTATTAGATTTTGAAAGTTCATTTGTCAATTTTTTTTTCTAAATTTATAAGTTATTAATTTATCAATAAATTATTAATTATTAATATATCAATTAAATAATAAATCTATAAATAAGAAACTTTTGATGTCATGAGAGTATTAACTTATAAGTTTTTTACCGTATTTAAGCAAATGTGGAGATCAAGTTCTGGTGCCACCCTCAAGTGATTAATGTTGATAATGATTCCAATGCCGAAATAGTTTCCAATCTAATAACCTTTGAATCGCGTCTGATAGTGGCGACATACTATTGTTGCTAGTATGTTCTGATTTGTTATTCGTGCACAAATCCATCAATTTATGTAACCATACAACTGGTTGTGTTCACACCTTGCTTGAAACAAATCCTTTGACCGGGTATAAGAAAGAGGAGATGTTCATGGATCCTATCGTGTTTGGGCGTATTCCTTCGGAGAGAAAATACATGGAGGTAAAGATATAGAAACGAAGGAGGAGGAAAAAGGATGATAGCCAAAAAGTTTTGCTTCAATAGTAGACCATCATTATCACCGTGGAGACAATTTAAATGTACTTTAATGTAGAATGGATGCGTATGTTCTTGTAGAGAATACAAATTGAACTAAAATAGTGCAACTATATTAAATTACTAGATTTTAGCCCATGCTTTCTTACATGTTATTTTAATTCTTGAGTTACAATTATATATATATATATATATGTATGTGTATATGTATATGTATGTTATGTAAATGTTGACTTTTGAAAATTGTAAATATTTATTTCATTAAACAATTAAAATACTTGAGAAAACAGTAACGCCATGTTATAATTTAATTGTATAATATTGATAGAGTAAATTTGACTACTATTTAAGTATATAATAATGTATATGATAAACTAATTAATAATTGATCATTTTATCTAATTTTCTACAAAATTTTCTTATCCGCAACGTTTGTTGTAAGACTATTAACACTACCTTTGTCGTTATTAATTAGAACTTTTTTATACTATCTTTTAATTTAACTTTGCAAAGTACAAGTCGTTAGTAAATACAAGTCATTTCAAATATATACTTAATAGTGCGAGAAAGAATGATCTTAACTGTCATTGATTGTCATAACAAAATAGATGACAATTATTGTCTATTATTTGGCTAAGGATCACCAAGTCCACTTTCTCCACACCACTTTCTACAACAATACACCAACGAATTGCAAGTGTCCTGTTAATTAATGCTTATTTGATATCCACTAAATTAGTTAATCATCCTTAGATCCTTCAGGAGTTCAAGTCATTCAACTTAACAATTTTTACAGTATAATTACTACATCTAATTGTTTCATCAGGTTCACTCCTTTTTATCTTGGAAAACTCTAATATTTCAGCAACGATTTTGTCAATGATACCAAAGATTAATATACAGAGGCATTTTCAAAAAAAAAAAAACCATCCAGAGGTATGCATATTGCTGGCCGTACTCCACATTTTGAATATCCTTGGCATCCTCAAGCTAAATAGTTATCATTTATTCTCTTATATTATTTTGAAAATCTGAATGTCTTTTTTGAGTCTACTGTATTATATGGAGTTCGTGAATTCTTCTGCTTTTTATGATTCGAGGAACAAACAGGATAATTCACTGAAATTGAAGCCGAAAATTGCGACTCACATTGTGAACAATCAAGAGGTTGTGAACATTATGACTATTGCCAATGCTTCACTGAAGCTGAAAATTCATAATCAATAGAGATGTTTGGATATTAATATATCTTAGTTTTTTCAAAATGTAATAATAGAGACATAGCATATCAATTAATTTTGGATGGTTTTGATTTTTGGTACTCAATTAAGCTTTCTTTCTTCTCAACAATTCATAAACCCAACGATTGAAACGTAGAGGAGATGGGGGTTTATGGTGGAGGCGGAGGAAAGATGAAAGATGGAGAATTTTTGTTTTGGTCTTCTTAAATTAAGTTTCGTAGGAATAATAAGGTCCTGGTTTGTTTGGCCAACCTTCCATTTTGCATTTTGTTTCATTTTACTTCTTAAACACAAAACCCAATAGAAAAGAAAATATAATTCAAACAACGGTCTGATTTACACTTTAAATTCCAACTTGAAACACTTTTTGTTAGTGTAGTGACCATTTTAGAACTACAAATAGTTCAGTGACAAATTTGGCAGGATTCTGTTGTTGAGTGATTGTTTTTAGAAAAGTTCTTTTTTTTGCAGTAACTATGATTGACAGTATTTAATTGTTTAGTGATGATTCGTACTATATTTTCAAAATGTAATTCAAAATATTTTTTTCAAAACCAACATCCAAACAACTTTTTGCTCAAAATACCATCCAAAAAACATTTTCATTTCCCATTTAGTTTTCAACTTGAAACACTTTCCACTTTTAAGTGGCAAAATGAAATGTAAGCTAATATCCAAACAAGCACTCATTCCCTTCTATTGGCTAGTTTTCACGAGTCCCTTTCTGATTCTTCATTATTTACGTACAGTTGTGATTCATGCTTCATTGTTGTACTTATTTATGTTGACATTATTGTTGTTGGAAATGACTCAATTAAGATTGGAAGACTTAAGCAGTATCTCAACAGTTACTTTCATATCAAGGATCTTGGACCTCTCAAGTATTTCCTTGGTATTGAGGTTACACGGTCTCCATCTGGCATTGCCCTTAACCAGCGCAATATGCTCTGGATATTCTCGCTGAATGCAGTCTTACAGGGTATCGTCCATGTTCGACTCTTTTTTTGGGAACCATAGCATCGCCTTGTTTCTGATTCTGGAGCACTTTATGATGAACCTGGGCAATATAGACGCATTGTTGGACGTCTTTTATAGTTGACGATCACTCGTCCTGATATTAGTTATACAGTTCATATTCTTAGTCAGTTCATGCAGAAACCACAACAACCTCATTTTGATGCTACAGTTCGAGTGTTGCGATATTTGAAGAATGCTCCTGGTCAAGGCATTTTTTTTCCGTCTACAAATTCATTGCATTTACGAGCCTATTGTGATGTTGATTGGGCAGGTTGTCTTTGTACACGACAATCACTACAGGTTTCACGGTTTTTCTATCGTCATCACCTATTTCTTGGCGTTCCAAGAAACAAACAGTAGTGTCGCGATCTACCACCAAAGCTGAATATAGTGCGATGGCTAGTACAGCTAGTGAGTTGGTGTGGCTTGTTCGTCTCCTTTCTGAATTACAGGTGTCGTCTCCTGGCCTAGTTCCTCTTTTCTGTGACAATCAAGCGGCAATTCATATTACTGCTAATCCTATGTTTAATGAGCGTACGAAACACATTGAGATTGATTGTCATTTTATTCAGTAGCATTTCCAGTCCAAGCTTTTGATTCCTCGCTTCATTCCTTCTCAACACCAATTGGCAGATTTCTTTACCAAAGCTTTGGGCCGTGATCAATTTCATTTGCTTCTAGGCAAGTTGGTATTTTGAATTTATATGCTCCAACTTGAGGGGGAGTAAAGAAGTTTCTAGGATTTACCATTGTAACTTTGTATTTACGGCAGATATTTAACCTAGGATTTTTAGTTTACCATACTTATCACTTTGTAAACTCTATATAAAATCAAAATCACACGATCAATGAAAATTATTCTGATCATTTTCTTTATGGTTGTTCATTTGTGGTTGTTCATTTGTATATATGTAATGTTTGTGAGGGAGCAATGATCCAAATAGCTTGCTAATTAACTTGAATTTCTGACACCAGTGCTCTTTTTTGTTTATTATCCAAAACGATAGAGATAAAGATAGAATCATAAACAAAATTGGATATTACAGGATGAATTTCAAACAAGATTAATGACCTTCCCATTAAAACTCAATTTTGATACACACTCAATACAACAAAACCTACCATTTCTAGAAAATAAACACTGCTACATACTATTCCCTTTGTCCCAAAAAAATAGTCCACATTGCGGACTATTTAACTCCAAACACAATATGGACTATTTTCCTAGGATGGAGGGAGTAAATGAAAGATGTTAGAGAAAGTACGCGGCATCGACCTTCCACAATGTGCAACAAAATCAATCCATCTCAACAAACAGTTACTTCACAAGCTGGAGACACTGCGAAACAGGCGAATGTCTTCTGGAATGTCTTCTGGAGCAAACTTAACTCTGCTTCGAGATAATGAGCTCCATCACGATGACGATGGAATCCTACATCAAACGTTTTCAACACTAAAGCATGATTTAAGATAAACTTAAGCATCGCTATCTCAACCTTCAAGCCTTCAAATACCCAGTAATGAAAGGTGGTGATAGTAGATACCAAGCATTTGGGTACAGTAAGAGGAACTCTCCGGCTCCTGGATATGCTTTGTCTAAGTCGATTCCTACTGAAGATGCTGAGTTTATTTAAAGCCGGACAAGAATCAATCAAACCCATCACACAACTAAAAAATTCATAACCCCCATTAATTGTGATTTGCAAACTAGATAGTCTTTGGAAATTCGCAAGTAACTTGGTGTAATTTCCTCCATGTAGGGTGAGCATGTCTGAGTCTATTACTAGACATCCCACACGATCAAATGCTTGAATTAAGCCAACAAAAGATTGGCACGGGCTCGAACCAGTGAGCCTGACATAATCCAAACATGTTAACGTTGTTTGCAAGGATAGGATTTCCTTAGAGCTGTAGTCAGTTAAGGAGAGAAACTCAAGTCCAGGTGTATCAATAACCAGCTTGAAATCAGCATCAGGTGTGGACACCAAAAATAACAAATCAATACGTTTTAGTACAGGGGAAGATATTGTACAAACCACCATGTTATCATTCCAATCCCTTGTAATTTCTAGAGATGTGAGGCTTGGAGAACCCGAGATGAGGTTCGGGAGAGATTCATACGATTCATACCAAACGTTCTCTAGTTTCAAGTCAATTAGTTTTGGAAGACAAATTACGTGGCCATCATTAATGAGAATAAACAATCCATTCAATTTCAGAGCTTTTAGTGTCCCATAAGTGTATAGTTCGCTCCGTAACTCGATAGTACCGGCACGATGATCTCTCAGGATGTCGGAACTGCTAAGATCCAAATCCAGGGCTCCGAGGTTTCGGGCTACCGCAAAATCGATCCATTCATCGAGATTATCATAGTCAAAGTGGAGATCGTTGATCTTGAGATGTAACTTGTTCATGGAGACATCAATATTGTGATCAATTCGCAAAGCAGAGTCAACGAAGTCCACGAAATCATAATCACCAGCGTCGTTATCAACCCACAATCGATCATCCAAGTGGAAGTCGGTTCTTTTAGTCCAATGATATCTCCAACTTCTGGACAGAATACTTGTTACAACAGCAGATTCGATGGGAAGCATACGGAGGATTTGGCTTATGATTGATTCTGGTAAATTGCTAATCTGGTCCACTGGAATCTCATCGTCGATACCATCAATAGTACGGTTTTGCGACTCTTGGGCCGCGCCTTAATCACTCCGCGGTTCCATTGAGTTTCTAGTGGACGTTATTTCAATGGAAACCCTAATCGAACACTGTCCGAGATTAAGTTAGTATCGCGAAAAGGAAAAGGCTTTAAAGGAAACGAGATAATAATAAAAAACTAAAGGGAGAATTTTTATAAAGGGCATCATGAAGATAAAAATTATTAAGAAGGGAATTACTTATTTTTGTTCATTATCGTATTATTTTAATTTTTATATCACACTATAAATGACTATTTTATTCTTATAGACTTTTCAACACCCATTTTATTTACTTGTGAAACCAAAACTAATTTGCAACCTAACCTCTGTTCAAAGCTTAAAATATTCACAATCTAAAATTCCAGATTCCAATAATTCTACTGTAATTACTACCCAATAACCCTATTTTGAGTTCCACTCAAATCCATTTCATATGAGCTGAATTCATGCTACTCTAAAAAAGATAAATCAAGTTAAATTTCATGATTCATTCTAATCTTGGTTTATTATAAGATGAGGATATATTGAACTTACGGAGACAAATCTAATTTTGCAAGTTGCAACTTCGGCAGCCGTTGGCTCCGCCAAAGCAATCTCAAAGGTAGTGCTAGAGAAGAAAGTGCCCAGGGGACGTGAGAAATCAGGCCGGTGCTTTCAGATTAAAATCACTCTCTCGCAACGATTATCCAATTGACATGGTCTCAAAAGTTCAAATTAAATTTTTTTTTTCCGAAAATGTTCAATTAGATATTAATCGTATGGAAACCAATGTTTGATTTGCGGAAATAGATAGATAACAGAATTATGGTTCTACAATTGACGCCCAAGGAGAACACAATAAAAGGACAATATGACGAAAACGGTCGAAGTTTGAGCATTTGGTGAAGATGCCGCGGGTAGTGATTTGGGAGGAGAAAGAATCCGTCGAATGAAGGGAAAGGTCAGGGATGAAGGATAGTCTAGTCTTTTACTAAGTGAAAATATCATAGAAGTTTTTAAACAATAATAAAAAAATCCATGCTCTTCATAATAAATTAAAATTTTCCCATGCCCTAAATCAAAATTTTCCCAAAACTAAATAGGGGAGATTGCGACTAAAATCACCACACAAAAAAAAAAAAAGTTTTCGGAAAAACAAAATCGGGAATTTTAACTGTTTCCCACGCTGGCATTGATGGATATAATCTCGCTGTAAAATGATCATAATTCCTTGTGGGTTAATATAGATTATACATAAGCGATGAACAACAACATAAACGTACGGATGAATTTGATTTCACAGAGGAGAGACCGGATTTTCTTAGGTCCAACACCTTAATGTCTTCAACTCAATTAGTCCCTGATTTATGCAAGCTATCTCACGTTTTTCCCTTTTTTCTGCTGCCATGGTCAGCTAGCTACCTTTTTCTCCAGTTTTCAACTTAATTTTCTCACCAATTCGACTCGTGTTATGTTGCGTAAGTTTGTAGGTTCAAATTGAGTAAGAAGCTATACTTAGCACAACAAAGAAAAACCAAAGCTGAAAAGGTTCCCCACCGTTACAATTTGTTAGTAGCTACCAAACTTTGCCATTCGATCAATTCCAGTAAGAAAATCGAAATGATCAACGCGAAGGGGCTGTAGATAATGACATCCCATAATGATGAATATGGACCTCGATGATGATGATGATTGAGGATATAGTACCGGAACGGAAAAGTAAAAATTCTATAACAAACTTGGAAAATGAGGAGATAACCCAACAAATAGTTCTTACTTCTTAATTTTAATGGGCTACAACATTGTAAATAAGCGACTACAGAGTAAAAAAAATCCTGATGAATTTGATTTCGGAAATGAGCCAATTTCGTCTTTTCTTTTATGTGTAATATACCTATTTTTGACCCTGTCCAAAACAGATGTAATTGGTCACTGAATCTCACAAAATAATTTACAGGCAAGAGAAGGAGAGAACGAATCAATTTACGCGTAATGGGGATAAATCAATTAATATGAAATTAATGGATGCTTGTGTTCATGTAGAGAATGCAGGATGTTTGATTAGACTTCACAAGATGATTAGTTTATATTTGTGTACAATGTTTGTGACGAAGTGTATTACTGTAAGCAATAATCTTATTAATATGAAGTTCTGCTTATGTTCTCAAAATAAAAAGAAATGAAGTTCTGCTTCTAGTGCTTTTTTAGTTTTTTTTTTAATGTGATAATTTGCGAATCATGGTTGTCTAAGTGATAAGACCCACTCAACCTAAAGATTACATATTCGAGTCGCATCATAGTCTCTTTAAAGTTTACTGTAGTACTATGTCGTGAATGGAGCAACGTGCACGAATCGCAGCAAGCAGGATCTAAAGATCTTTGAGCACCAAAAGATTTCCCCTAGTTGTATTTATAGTGTAGAACTAGTGTAGTCGTAGATCTTGTGTAATAGTCTAGGTGTACCTATGAAAAAAAATTGTGATAATTTAAAGATAGAAATAAAGATTCATAATTAAAAAAAATATATATATATATATATATATATTTATTGGCCTAAGGACTTCATGGTTTACAGCAGATTAATACCATATATTCCTATCTCCACAAATCGATACTCTGCAAGCTGGAGACACTGCATAGCACATTAATGTCTTCTGGAGTAAACTCAATTCTTCTTCGGGATACGGGTCTCGGTGAGGATGGAGTTGTATTTCTAATATTTCAACGGCTGAAGCATGATTCAAGATAAGTTTAAGCATTGCCATCTCATCCTCCAACTCCTCAAATCCCCAGTAACGAAATTTCTTGACAGTGGATTTCAAGCATTTGGGAACAGTGGTAGTCGAATGTTATGGATGCTGAGTTTCTCTAAACCGGAGCATGAATCAATCAAATCCATCACACACCTCAAAGCAGGAAAATGATCACAGCCATCAATTCCGATATCCAAATTAGTTAGTCTTCAAAACGTTCCAATAATTTGAAACAAGCGGAGGTTGGATTGGTGGTCCGGGATAGAACGGAGATTAAGAAACCCAGAATGTAAACATGAGAACTCATCTTGCAACAAAATGATTTCCTTAGAGCCATAATCAGTCAGGAACAAAGCTTCAAGTGCGGGTGTATCAATTACAAGCTTGGAATGATGATGATCACCATCAGATTTGGGTGGCACACAAGAATCCCAATAAAAACGTTTTATAACAGGGGAAGTTATGGTATAAACCACCATGTTATCGTCCTCGTACCTCCGAATTTTGAGAAATCCGAGGCGGGGAGCTCCGGAAATGAGGTTCGGGAGGGATTCATCGGATTCGTAACAAACGCTCTCTAGTTCCAAGTAAGAAAGTTTTGGAAGACAAGTTATTGCGTGGCTAGCTTTGATGAGAATAGCCAAACCACACAATGTCAGCGTTTTTAGTGTCCCGCAAGTGTAGAGTCCACCGGGTACTCAACAGTTCCGCCATGATTGTAACGGCGAAGATCCAAATCCAGGACTCCGAGATTTCGGGCTACGGCAGAGTTGATCCATGTGTTGAGATAATCGTATTGGAAGCTGTTGTCGATTGTGATATGTAACTTGTTCATGGAGACATCAACATACTGACTAGTAATTCGCAAAACAGAGCCAACGAATTCCACGAAATCATAATTACCACGTCTTTTAGTACTATAAGCTCCAGTTCTTCTTCTTCTATCAACCCACAGTCGATCATCAAAGTGGAAGTCGGTTCTTTTAGTCCAATGGTATCTCAGGTAAATTGCATTCTGAGGATGTGGCTTATGATTGATTCCGGTAAATTGCTAATCCGATCCACCAGAATCTCATCCATCCTGGATTCCATTGAGTTTCTCCTGGACGTCTTTTCGATGGAAGTTCTATAAGGTGGATGATGTTCTATCATCGCCAAAGGAAGTTCCATGCTTTCATGTGTGGTCCTGTTTTGGACAAAAGTCTCATCCGACAACATAATCTACGGGAAGGAGGGAAAGGATGATGCAAGTGATTGATTCGGGTAAATTAAATTTGCTCAAAAGAGAGTAGTACATTAAATTAGAGTACCGGCGTAACAAAATTGAATGTAGTAGAGGACGCCGGAAAGGAAACGAGATAAAATATGGTCTACAAATCGGCCAATCTTTCATGAGATAAAACAACCTAATGTAACTTTGCGACAAAGTAGTTATAGCTATCTGGAAGTTCTGCAACCTTTGTAGTATTCTCTCCATGTCAAAAAAAATAAAATAAAATAAAAAAACCCCACTTTGTTGAACAAATATAATACCACAACGAAAATTACAAAATAGACCTTTTTTTTTGTTTTTTTCAGTGAGGAGTATTTATTCGTTAAAATGCTTACATACCTTTTACAACAACCCAAAAAAAAAAAAAAAGGAAAAAGAAAGCAGATAGCAACGATTCATCAAAGGATAAAAAATGATACTACAGCCTGAAACGAATGGATTTACATGGTTTTCAGCAAGATTAATGTAGCATCTTTCCCTTAAAATCAATGGTACCTACATTGACTATCAAAGGCTACAACCCCACGATCAGGCGGTGCATGAACAGATGATTTTACATATACCAAAGGATATTTCCAGATCTTAAACATTGCTACTAAATGGTAGACTTTTCAGAAAGTTCTGAGGTCTTCAGAAATATCAACTGTAACCATATCTCAAGAAATTGATATTTTACAAGTTGGAGAAACTGCGGCAGACAAGAAAATCTCCTTGAATTCTTCTATGGTATAAGGTTCCCAATCAATAGGGGTTCTTATTTCAAAACTCTTCATCACTAAGGAATGATTCAAAATAAATTTAAGCATGGCCATCTCATCCTCTAGAGCTTCAAACCCCAAATAAAAAAATCTAGTGACACTCGACGACAAGCATTTGGGAACCGTAGAAGGAACTCTCGAACAATCACCGAGAGTTTGTGGATGCTTACCATGGTTCCAGATGCCGAGCAACTCTAAAGAAGTGCAGGAATCAATCAAACCAATGAGATCACTCAACTGATCACAACAGTCAATCTGGAGGGACAATTTAGTTAGTCTCTTAAAACTTGCAAGAAGTTTGTTGGTGGCGGCACTGACGAGAGTTGCCGTCATTCTAGATGATAACAACAGACAATCCACACGAGAACAAGCTTGCACAAAGGCAAGAGTCATTTCTCGCGGAGTAGAATGGACGTCGATACTCACTTTATTCAAACATGTTAAGGCTTGCACAGAGATTATTTCCTCCACGACATGATCATGTATGAGGATGCGTTCAAGTGCAGGTGTATCAATCACCAGCTTAAAATGAACACCATCATTACACTCACAATGGCTTCTGCAGTCTTCATGAGAATAGTCTAGCTGTTTTAATGCAGGGGAAGAAATTTCACAAACCACCATGTTATCATTGTGAAGCCTTATAATCATGAGAGATTCGAGGTTTGGACAACCAGATATAAGGTTAGAAACAGATTCATCTGATTCATATCTAACATTATTTAGATTCAACCTAGTCAGTTTGGGAAGACAAACAACATTGCCTACTTTAACACGAATAGGCCAACCCTTTAATTCCAGAACCTCTAGTGTCCCACAAGTATAAATTGCTCCCGGTAATTGAAACTTATAGTCTGCGTATCCATCATCAGCATCTAAATCAAACCAAAAGTCCAATTCAAGAACTCGAACATATCGGGCAATTGCAGTGTTAATCCAGGTGTACAGATAAATAGATCGGAATTTGAAGTTGAGTAATTTGAGACGAAACCTGTTCGTGGAGACCTCAGGACTCTGATTGAGCAAGACCCTGTAAACAAAGTCTACAAAACTCATCTCTGGAACATCATCGTCATCATAATCATCAACATCAAGCCCATCAGAAGGAGGAGATCCCTCTTCGCCATTAGTACTCCACAGTTCATTGTCGAAATCAAAGTCGGTTACTTTAGTCCAATGATGCCGCCAACTTTTTGACAAGAAGCTGGTTGCGACCACATATTTTGTGGGGAGAAATGAAAGAATGTGGCAAATGATTGACTCTGGTAAACTGCTAATTCGATCCACTGGGTTTTCCATTATTCCTCGATTTCATTGAAGATTTGAGCTGTGCAGGTCTGGAGAATTTTTCTTGTGGTTGAAAAATGAAAACCTGATTGAAGCCCAATTCTTAATCTGTGAATAGAGTACTCTTATAAATAAAGGTAAAAATAGTGACAACTCTGTCAAATGGTTTCTAAAGATATTTCAAATCAACTTTAATTTTTGGGTAAGTTTTGATTTGAACAATATCCTATTGCCTTTAACGGTTTCATAATCAAGTCATTGACAAATATCATATTGCTTGAAAACGGGATCAACGTTTTTCATACATTAATTAATTTCTTTGTAGTCATTAATAGTCAACGGATTAATCTCACATTATTGCAGCAATGGTTTTTTTAGCTAAAATTGCTAAACTGATTAGAGGCTTTTATTATTGAGCTTATCGGCTTAAAGATTATGCGCTTTTTGGATTAGAATAGAGTAGTAGAAAAGGTAGGAATACACTTTTGGAAACATTTCTTTTTCAATTGTACTTGGCAAAAAGAAAAACGTGTTTTCAGCGTTGAGATCTCTTGCAGACTATTCCAAGATATGGCTAGGTACAGTTGCCTTGTTGCATAATGAAGTAACAAGTTATTTGTTAGCTGCATCAAAATAAAACTATTTTTGTAAAAGGCTTAAACCACTTAAAGAAAACGAGATTTTCATGTTTCAACTGTTACACTAGTTGGAAAATATTATATTGTCTCACGGTTTATTTTGGTTTGTTCTTAAATTTTCTATTGCAAGTAAACAACACTATTACTTTTGCTAGTGAACAACGGTTGAGTTTTCTAGCATCTAACGGACAATAAAAATAATAAGTTTAAAAATGGGGTCATGTCTTGATTAATGTAATACCTTTCCCATCTGAAAAAACAGCTCGATTTCATGAATTATTTTATTCATATTAAAAAGAAAACCTCCGATGAGAGTCGTGATTGCGCTTGATGTTATACTCCTCACACAATCAAACGCTTTAGTTAAGCCAATAGTTGATTCGTGTATGCGATGAACCACCGCTTCATCTTAACCTTGCCAACGGTTTTGCAAGATAATTATTTCCTTAGAGCCAAAAGCTAGGTTCCATTTTTAAAGATTTGTCTATGTTTTGAAGTTGAACAGTATATACAGCATGCTCAACATCTCTCATTATTACTAGCATTATTCTAACATAGGGATATAAGTAATGATATTGGCGAAGAAATTATAAACTCTTTTTTTAAAAAAAAAACAAAAAAACTAGGGTGTTATCTTTACTACTTGAAGCCACATATTTTAAAAGTAGACCATTTTACCCTTATAATTTTTTCAAATCAAATAATTTGACTAGAGAGAAAATTTAAAAAAAAATTAAAAATTTTTTATAAAAAAAAAAACATTGACCGACCGGCCGGGACGGGCAAAGAACGCGCCCTCTTGTTCGCCCGAACGGGTTAACCCGGGACGGGAAATGAACCCTTTCGTGCGAACAAGAGGGGGCGTTCTTTGCCTGGGACGGGTTCATTGCTCGGTCGGTTCTGGTTCGGTCCGATATGGTGAACCGAACCGGTCAGGCCCTTTTTTTTAATTTTTAAATTTTCTGTTTTTTTTTTTTGTTTTTTTGTAATTAAAAAATAGCAATATTTGTTATTTAAAAAAGTCTAAAAATTAAAAAATATCAATCGGATTCATTGTTATTTTTTTAATTTTTAGATTTTTTATTGTAATTAGTTAATCTAGTTTTTAGGTCATTAAATTTATTAATAATTTATTATTTGAGTTACATTAAGTATCACCAATCTTCGTAGTACAAATAATAGTTAATCTATTTGCACATATTTGTCACAAGCTTTTTAGTACAATTATTATTTTTCATTATAAATGTATAATAATTATTTTAACTAAAAATTATCTTTAAAATAATGATTAAAGCAAAATTTATATTTTAATATCAATTCAAATAAATTAACTTAACAAATAATCTTAAATTTTTTTCAAGTCAAAATTAATTACTTGTTTATTTTCAAGTAAATATAAAATTGAGAGTTTAAGCACTAAAGTATAAATATTGTTAATAATATTTAAAGTACGAGGTTTTCAACATGTAACGATATTGCGAATAAACGGACCGAATGACTTACCCGGTTCGGTCCGAGTGGCAGGGGCAAAAGGGAAATTCTTCAAAATTGGTGGCTTCAAGTACTAATTTAGGTAGCTGGAAAAATCCACCCCTAACAACTAATTTTATTATTGAATACTAAGAGTTTACAGAGGTAGCATACAAATGTGCTAAAGATACCATATTACTACCAACTTTGCGTACAATGCACAAGTTAAATTGGCCCACTATTCGTTTTATATCACCACCTAGGCCAGCATACCACACCGGCGGTTCTTCCTCTCCTCTCAAAATACCTACCACTCTAGTACTGTCCGTTATAACCCTTAAGTATAGCCAACCACATTCCCTTGCCAGTTTCAAAACTTCCCACACCGCTACCAATTCAGTTGTGTTGCCCCTATGGCGCTGCATTTTGCCCATCTGCAAGCTATCATCTCACCTGCCTGATCCTTAATGACGACCCCATATGCTGTTGTACGCGTATTTTGTCGGTAAGAGCCATCCACCTCTGCTTGCTTAATGTCGTCCAACACTGCATCTCCTTGTAGATTCCCCTCCCGACCTCATAGGCATACCTCGGTCTCTCTCTTGTGTTCAACCCCGAGCGAAAACTCTTCCTTCTCCTTTTCTTGGAGGCTTCCCATCATCCACCAGACTTCTTGGAGTGTTTCTTCCGGATTTACCTCTACATTATCCCAGAGTTTCCTGTTCCTCGCTCTCCATATTGCCCATAGAACACAAGTCGCCATCCGTTTATCATCATCGGTCGGTGCCTGTGTCAATCATTCTCCCAACCATTCCTTGATAGTACTTTTTTGGCCTTGCAAAAAATCAAAGCCGAAAGGCGATAACCTCCACACAACATGTGCTTCGATACAATCAAACAGCATGTGTTCTATGTTCTCCTCGTTGTTACCACACCTCGGGCACACTGGCGAGCAGACCCTCCCCCTATTCCATAACTCCTCCATAGTAGCGCATTTACTGTTATTCTCCACAAGTAGAATTTTAATTTTTCCGGAATTTTCATCCCCCACAATCTTTTCCAAAACCCCTCCTCCGTTATCAGATTAGATCCCTGGGCTACTGATGTCGACGGGCAACTTTCTTCTTCCATGTCCTTTGCCAAATGATATGTTGATTTCACCGTGAACCGTCCCTTCCGATCCAGACCCCAAACCCTTTTATCTGGTATGATTATGCTATCTTCTCATATGTGTACTTCCAGGACATTTGGCAATACTTCATTTGGATATGTAGCCCTCAACAACCGCATGTTCCACTGACCGGGTCCATTAAATAAATCCGCCACATATAGACTGCGCCTTAGTGGGTTCAATGTGTCAAGTATCTATTCTTGATATGCCAATGTTGTCTTCCATCACCAATCTTCCATCTAACCCCCTTTTTGACTAGATCCTTTCCCCATAGTATTCCTTTCCACCCCCACGACCCTCCATTGCTTGGTTGCACCTCCCCGAAATCAGTTTTACTATAATACTTGGAGCAAAAGAACTTTGCAAAAAGAGAGTCCTCATCCGTCCCTATTTTCCACGCTAACTTTCCAAGAAACGTCCTATTCATCTCTATTGTGCTCCGCATCCCTCCTCGCCACTTAGACCTACATATATGACGCCAGGATTTCCAATGTATGCCCTTTCCATCTACATCTCCTTTCCATATAAACCTTGCGTCGATTTTCCTTGTTGTCGTGGTTGGGATCTTGAATGCTGGAAAGTATAACGTTTGTATTTTAATTGTAAAAAAAAACATATTCTTTTTGTCCTAAAATAATGGTCCAGTTTGGACTTTCACTGAACAACTTATACAAATTTTCACTTGTAAAATATATAATTGTGGATTTCTGTTTGGTGGATATCAAACCAACAAAAATAAAATAACCTACTCCTAACAAGATTTTGTAGTATAACAGTGAGTAGGGTCGTCTCCTCAGGGAATAAGTAAGTGACAATATTTCTAATCAAAAGCAAATTAACGAGGATGGTTGTTTTCATATTTGTAATTAGTGAATAATAAAAATAAATTGCAAGTAATTAAAAGATGATTTTCGAATAACAATAATGAGAGAAGCTCTAGCCAGAGAAATAATATCCACCTTGATGTTTACAATTGATCATCGATGTAAAGATTGACTCAACAAATTATGAATATATTGGTTATCATTTTTGGAACCTCCTAACAACTCAATCTTTTTAATTAAGCACTAGCGGTTAAGAAACCTTCATTAACCACTATATAGCCAAAAACACTGTCTGGAACCTCATAGAACTTAGTTTTTGACAATCAAAGACCCAATTAAACTTCTAAATGAACAAACCTTGCTTAACTAAAAGTTGATTATTTCTTCTCGCAATACAATGAAACTACTTACCAAGCAATTAATTATATTGTTATTATTAGGAACAGACAAACCTTGTTCTTCAATAAATTAGATTACCTAGGAAAAATTGAATGCTACCAGCTATTCAACTAGTGCCAAATAATCAACAATACAAATCAAAGAGAATAAATAAATACTCACAACTAGTAGACATATGGGAACAATTAGATCTCACAATTGAAATAACATCAAGACTTCAATAATCCTTCAACTAGAAAAGAGATTTTAGTTGCTACACATATTGAGAATACAACCAAAGAGTTTAAGAATAACGTTACAGAACAAGTAGAGAAGAATACTGAGAGAATTCTGTCCGTCCGGAGCTTCAGATTCGCACCTACTGTTCTTCCTCTTCTTGGTCTTGTGTTGGCCGAATTTTCCCCTCTATTTATAGGGGATAATGGCTGAAAACTCTCCTAATAAGTAGGAGAAGAAATAGAATATAATATATTTTTCTTATTTTTACAAGATAATTTCCAAATTTACCTCTTTGACAATTCATCTCTTAACTAGCAAGAAAATGAACCTAGACCCTTTAAAAGACTCAATACATTAAGTATATTAAAAGAATAGAAGTAGCCTCCAACTAAAAGATACTTCTTTGGAAAGAATCGTCTTTTCGAGTGTGAACACAATTTGTTATGAGAAACTTTCCTTCTTTGAGTGTGAACAGGTTCGCTTGCCTCCTTCTTAAAGAATAGGGATTTATAACTCCAAAAACTTGAGAAATAAGCAATTAATTCGTCCAAAACCAGAGCTGCCCTCCAAGTTTCCCGAAATCAAAACTTTTTCATTCTTTTCATCCAAAACACCTCCTATGATCAAATTAAGCAAAAAAAACCAATATTAGCATAGATATTACTCAAAATCACACATAAATTACCTTAAATATTAAGCTAATATCGACTTTATCACTGTTTTATTGGGAAAGAATGAAAGTGTATTTGTCACAATATTTAAAAGTTAGCATTATCAATTGGGAAAATCAAAAGTTTTTTAGTGAGGGGTAGAGGAAAACATTGTTTTAGAAATCATTTTCCTTTTAGGACTAAGGACTGCATATCGCTTTTGGGCTCAACAAAAAGCCCAATATGGAAAAAAAATTACCTCACCTTAGCAGGATCATCGGCCTGTCAACCTGAGTTGACGGACTATCGTTAAAGTTGCGGATATTTATATTGGACAAGTTGACAAGAAATGGGCGATGTGGGACAATTATTAACGTGCCCAATCTGCACCAGCTCAGGCCCCAAAGCCCCGGCAATGCCAATAACCCAGTTCGCATAATTCCCTCCAAAAGACAAAAACCCCCCATTCCAGAGTTTGAATCAGTTTTTAGGATAAAATTGAAGTGTACCACTACCATAATCAGGATCCTTTCCTATTTTTCACTGTGCCATAATACGACTACAGTTTTCGGTTTTATCCTTGGCAACCATTATAAATAAGCGATGATGAGAATCTTGAATTTAATTTCACAGAGGAACCAATTTTTTCGGCCCAATACATATTTTTCACTTTGTCTAATCACGTACTGTAACTGATTAATGAATTTCACTAATATTTTACATACAAGAGAGGAAGAACAGCTTTAACTTTTCGAGCCTCTCCTCTCTTGATCACCTATAAATATTTCACTAAGATCTCTTGGAATGAATCAATTCCCACCCCCCATAATATGAAGAAGTAAAATATAATTAAGAGTGAAGGGTTTAATTATAAGGAGAAGAGCATGGCAGTGTAGAATAGTTGATTCCAAGTATCAGGCAAGCCGGGGAGGCACCAATGGCTACAGTCAGCTGAATGATCCGGGTTTGCTCTTTGCTCGGGGGTAAGGTCGCCACTGTAAATCGAAGGATGGGCATCTTTCCTCATAGCCGAAAGCAGTGTAATATCGAGCAAGAATGGGGGGTAGCTCATTTCGCGGATCACTGTATCGATCACCTTCATTTGATCAGGGTAGATGCCTGGATAGCTTGTCCCTGTCATTGGAGTGGTTTGACCATAACAGGTTTTGGATGATGATGTTGCTGTAGTACCAGCACTCCAATCACTGGGGCTGCCAATGTAGAATCGTGCAAGACAGTCATTAATTAATCATAATGTTCGTCTCAAAGAACCAACGAATGCACATGAAGTGCGGCAAAAGAGAAAGGGATAGCCATGATGCAACAATCAATCAATCAAACAATGCCAGTTTCATCTTCATAATCAACCAGAAAAGCAGCACTTAATTGAGTAACAACCACTGTTCAAAGTCAACCATGATTTCGCTACCATTGCCAGTATTAATTGGTTCCCAATGGGCAAAACTCTACTTTAGAGGTTATATTATACATTGCGCAGTACTTAACAAAACAAGTGAATTTTACTAGTTCATGATAGATGGTGTGTCAGAGAGTAATATAAAAAATACTACACATAAGTAAAAGATCTTCTAGATTTTTTCACTCATGCTGGTCTATCCACATCCTTTCATTTGTAGGATAGTTCTATGGTACAACACTTGAGCTCGTGAAGCTGACTTGGTTGTCTTTCAACCAATAGATTTATGCATTATTTTTTTTCCCATTGCAGTTAATGTGAACAAAATTTCAGCAAGACAATGTCAGGATGGTATATAATATAAAATAGAAATGAAATTTTAGGTGTAAAATTCAAACTTTTACGCTGCACTTGCTTTTTTGCAATCAAACAGTAAATATATTACCCAAATAATCTTAGTGATTTTTATGAAGTTATTACACAGTAGTTACTGTCCATAATCACTTTTCCAAGTAGTGTGCATAATAAGTGAACAAAAGAGGTCTCAAAATTAAATATCTACCGCCAGGAAGAAGTTTCACTTTCCCTGATTCCATCCTTTAGTGGCAGTTAAAAAAAAAAAAAAAAGAAAAAGAAAAGACAGTTGCTTCCTTGTGGTGGTTTGCCAGTCAGTTCACTGTATCATGACAACCCTATTTACAATGGTAGTTTTTGTAAGTTGGGCACTACTGTTCAACCGACATGGCCACCCTCACTGGTCTCTATAATGCAAAGTAGTTAGCCACCAGCCATGACTTCATTTTGTGGGCTGTTTTTGTCTACTATTTATTCTAAGGGATGACATTTGCTGCACAAAGGCTGTGAAAGGAACAGAAGAATAAAAACAAAAACTATACTCAATTAATGACAAAGTTCAGCCATCACAATCCTTCTTGTTTGGACCTTGGACACTTAACATGTGACACTTTGTAAGGTATGAGCTGCTGTTTTTCCCTTGAGAAAAAAAGTTGCTACCTAAGGTAGCTAGATCTATGGTCATGTTCGCCAGCTGACATGAAAAGGAAAACCTCTTCTAATAAATTTCTAATGATTGTTAAGAGTCTTCTTAATTGATGGGTGAAACTTCAATAACTTACAAGTGGACCTAAGTTGATTGTGCAACTGATGGCATTAGCACACCTAAAATACGGGTAATCAAGTGCTAGATTACACTTCATTATCTTTTTTTTTTTTAAACCCCCCTTACAACCCCTGGTGGGAATCAAACTCTGGTCTATTACCAGGAAAGACACCAACCTAACCACTCGGTTGTCATTCAATTCCCTAAACTTCATTATCTATAAGAGTTATTATCATAGCAAAAATTCAACTTAAAGAACTAATCCTGATTGCCTATATTCCTTAGAGGTTGTTATTGCTCAAAAACCAACTATTTTCATTGAGCAATTTCGGATACCAATTTATTATTTTATTCAAAGTGACAATGGAAGCAAGATGGCACCTTATGGCTAATATTATCCCGACTTACTCTGTCCAGTTCCTGACCACGGAAATGAACAAAGCAAGACAGGATAATATCAGACAGCATCCATCTGCCAAGTGCCAAGTGATATCTATGCAGCCTACATTCACCCATTCCATTATTATTTAGCTTAAATCGAACAAAAATACCCACACAAAACAAAAGGGGAAAAAAATTTGCTCTCACGTTGCTAATTATACAATAGTTACATCCAACTTGACCCCAAAAAAGTAACAGAATGGTGGGAAGTGGACTAAGGTCTATAGATACTGAAAGTTGGGCAACATTTCAAAAAATAGTTCGGCCACCAAATTTCTCTTCTAAATAACTGGGAGGCACCAAAGTTACTCTTTTAACTATTTTTTGAGATGTAATACACCCCCGATCCGTTCCTCTTATTTATAAGGCACAAATTCCATAAATAGGATATAGAGAGTACTGGTTTTTGGAATAGTTTGATTCAAAAGGGCATAAATTAACCCAAGTCAATCAAATGAAAAGTGGAAGTATGAGATTCATAGAGAGACATGGGAACAAACATTGGTCAAGTGGGCAACAGTCAGAAAGCGACTAAGGTCCCATAATTTCCCAGGCTCACACTAATCCAAGTTGTACCAAAAAAAGGTAGCACTACATTATTAGCCAGTTTAGTGATTACAGCTATAATTTTTCCAGAACAAAGAGAAAGATCAAATCAAACCCTTTTCACTTTTTCCAAGCAAAATTTAATAATTGTAAAGCAACAGATGTGGGAAACTTTTGAGGAGATTAAGAAATAACATACTTATAATGTGTAGGAGATATGCCCTGGAAGAAGACTCTGGTCCTAGTGGTGTCAATATTGGAGTCCACCCATCTAGCCCATGTGGTTAAACCTCTTTCAAGTGCAGCCAATCTATCCATATCTTGGTAAAAACTTCCATCCATTTCCATATAATCCCACCTACACAAAATCATTCCCAAATTCATTTGAAATTTCTTGGATTCCCAATGAAAACAAACGTCAAGTTTGGCTTATTTTAAACATAAAAAGTAAAAAAGAATAGCATTAATTGCTCTGTTTCTGCAATAAAGTAAAGAAGGAGAATAAATGGTTTAGTGTATGATGTACCCTTGAAGACCTCCTTTGTGAGTCCACCAATGGCCTGTATTAAATGAAAGAACATCCACATTTCTCCATGCATTTGCATTTCCTCTTATGTCATCCAATTTCAACACTCTTTTGCCTTGTACAGAATCTATGTCCACAAGATATGGAGCTCTGTAAAATGAGACAGACACACTGTACTCCTGCCAAATTTTATTATCCCATCCCACACAAAACAGAGCATTGGTAAATTAATCTCAGTAAATCAGAACAACCCCTTAATTTGAAGTGATAAAAATTTGATCTTTATTCTCACCAAGAACCTAAATGTTGACAGAGGGTCACCTCTGACATATTGAGTTGGGGATCCTGGGACAGCTGCTGCAATCATACAAATCAAGGATTGCCATTGGTTGCGACCCAATGAATCTCCTACAAACATCACAGTCTTCCCTCTCATTTTCAGCAGGAAATTAAGCCCATTGAATCTGCCAAAGCCACTTAAAAACATGAGATAAACTAAGACAGAACATATTTTTATGAAGTTCAAATAATACTAATGCTTGCTAAAGCTACCTGGGGATATCACAATTGGCTGGTTTCCAGCGGTATTTGAGATATTCAGTATCCGGGCGGCCATACATTAGGCAGTTGAATTCTGGGTCGATGACAGGACAGGAAGAGGAGTAAAGAGGATAAGTTTCATCCACAACCCAACTGCCCACAAACAGAGAACATGAAGTCTGGTTTGCTTGAAGCATAGGCCTTCTATGGTATGGATGGCTCTTGTGGTTCTTCAAGTGTACCAACAAAACCGCGGAAGCATTATCGAAAAACTGGAACAGGGTACAACATAGTATTGTGAAGGAGAAGATACAACACCATAAAGAAAGAGATTTTGAGCAAAAAGGAAATGCCATAGCAGCTAAAAAAAAGCTATAATCTTTGGCAAGAAAGACAGAGTGAAAAAGAAGAAAAGTGGTATTGTGTGATGATTTTTTGGGGAGAATTTTAGGAGGGAGGTATGGAGTGGAGGGAGGGGATTTTATTTGGGAATGTATGTTGGATTGATATTTTTTTAATTGATTGGTTTTCTAGTAAAAAAAAAAAAAGAAAATGGGCACTGAGGAAAGGTGGAGAGGTGGATTTGTTCTGTTGTGTGTGTGTGTGTGCATCAGTGCATGTGAAAGGTTAGATAAGATCGTTCACGTGTTTTTATATTAGGTTCTTGGTACAATGACGTTTTACTATTCGGATTAATTTAAATTTGAATTGATTTTTATAATTACGTCTTAATTTTTCGTTGATGCAAACAAAATTATGGTGAAATCGAACTGGTTAATGTAAACAAAGTTATAGTTTCATTTTCCATTTCTGCAAAGAATTTTCTATATATAATAAATCGAGGCAATGATATCGAATGTGAATATCGTATTTAAGAAATAGTCATTGAACAATTAGTGTGGTGGTGCCTCTCATCCCCTGTTGGGGATTGAGGAGAAAAAGTCAGAAAACTGACAATGGCACAATTTTGGTCCAGATTTTCTCTGTGATTTTTAGATTGGATCTCATTACTTTATGGAGTTAATTCTGATGGATTTACCAATTCCTTCAAGAGCTATATTCTTGTTAGTGATTCTCGTCCTCGTGACACTCTTACAATAGTAGGTAAGAGAGAAGTGGACTTCTACATCAATTGTGCAATAATTTGTGTTTCATCCATGTAAAATAATTTAGACCTATTGAACAGAGTTGGTGAATAGGTTATTGTGAGAATAATTTTATTATTATGTTAATCAAATAAAAATTGATTATTTGGGAATGTATGTTGGATTGATATTTTTTATTGATTGGTTTTCACGAGCTTTATATTCTTGCTTAGTACTTTTCGTCCTCGTGACACTCTTACAATAGTAGGTAACAGAGAAGTGGACTTTTGAATCAATTGTGTAATAATTTGTGTTTCATCCATGTAAAATAATGTAGACCTATTGAACAGAGTTGGTGAATAGGCTATTGTAAGAATAATTTTATTATTATGTTAATCAAATAAATATTGAGTGAATATTCCATATTGATATGCTTCCTTATGTAAAAGAAGTGATTAGAACCAGTAATTGATACATTCCATGTATGTTGCACATTACTTTGTATAAGTATACCTCCATATTATTTGAATTTTTAAGCTATTTTTAAAAAGTACAAACCATTCAATTGCACAAAATCATGTATGAAATGGTTTTTAGACAATCTGTCAACAATTTTGAGATAGAAAAAAAAGTGTTTAACTAGTATCAATGGACATATATTTTTCAATGCAGGGAAAGTATTATTTTTGTCCCGAAATAATTGTTTACTTTGAATTTTCACTTTTAGTTCAATTCAAACTGAACCATCATAATGGGTGTCAAACCAACAAAAATAAAAGAACATACTCCTAAGAAATTTAGTAGTATAGCAATGAGTAGGGTCGTCTCTTCAAGGAGCAAAGAAGTGAAAATATTTCTAATAAAAAAAAAACTAAATGGGAGAGATTTTGAATTTGTGATTAATGAATAATAAAAATAACCTGCAAACAATAAAAGATACTTTTGGAAAATCAATAATAAGAGAAACTCCAGTCAAAAGAATAATTTCCACCTTGATGTATCCAACTGATCATCGGTGCAATAATTAACTCAACAAATCAAGAATATATTGATTATCGTTGTTAGAACCTCCTAACAGCTCAACATTTTAATTTATTGTCAGTGATTAAAAAAACTTCATTAACCACTCTATAGCTAAAAACACTATCTAAAACCTCCTAAGACTTAGTTTTCGACAAACAAAGACCCAATTCAATTTCTAACAAATAAACCTTGCTTCATATTGATTATTTATTCTCGCAACACAAAATAACTACTTACCAAGTAATCACTTGCATTTTCTTTTCTAAGAAACAAACAAACTTTGGTGTTCAATAAATTAGATTATCTAGGAGAATTGAATGCTACCAGCTATTCAAATAATACTAAATAATCTTCAAAACACATCGAAGAGAATAAATAAATACTCAAAACATGGTGAATAGAAAATAATTAGATATCACAATTGAATAACATCAAAGTTTCAATAAAATTCTTCAACTAGAAAAGAGGTTTAGTTGTTAAATATGGTGAAACCAACAACACAAGAATTGATGTTTGACATTACTGAGCTAAAACTGACGAAAGTGGAAAGAAATCCTTGTCATGAACTCCAATCATCATTCCCTATGTTATACTTCTTCTCCTCTCTTTTCAAAACAATGAAAAAGAGTATATATGATTACAATAGGGCATCCGTCGTTCATTCTTTTCAAAATCCGCAGAGGGCAATTTAAGTTTTTGGAATTTGCAAATTGGAACATGAATCAGTAAAGTGCCCAAAATTTTAGCAAATGCCACAAGCCTTGACAGTTTGTACTTTCCCTACAACCATTTGACGCACCAAAGAGGTTAAATGGGATATTTGATTTTCTAAATTTGAAATACGTACCTCATTGACATATGTGGTAGCTGTTTCTGCTCTTTTATTAAATTGCCGAGTAGTTTCAGCCATGGTTGAAATCAAATTGGTAGCTTGTGCTGGCATTTTATTCATTAAAGCTCCTCTACTGGTTAAATCTAACTTGCCTCGATCCACCTCTGATAGCCCCTCATAGAAATATTGAAATAGCAATTGTTCAAGGATTTGATATTGAGGACAACTCTTACATAGCTCTCCGAATCTTTCCCAGTATTCGTATAATGTTTCATGGAGTTGTCGGATTCCATCTTTCTGAATATTTGATGCACGATGTGCTGGAAAGAATTTCTTTAAAAACAACTTCTTTAGCCGATTACAGCGATTGAACCAGCTGGTATACCATATAACCAACGCTTGGCTTTGTCTTCCATAGAGAATGGAAAAATACGTAGTTGAATTTGCTCTTTAGTGACTCTTTGATAAATTACCGTTGAGCATATAGAACAGAATTCCATCAAGTGCTTATAGGGATCTTCACCTGTAAAATCACAAAATTTAGTTAATAATTGAAGTGTACCTAGTTTTAGCTCAAAACGTGGAGTATTTGCAGGCATGGTTATGCAAAAGGTTTGTAAGTTCACATATGGAGTTGCAATCTCCCTTAGAGTTCTGTCACCCATATGTTGTTCAATGAATTCCTCCTCCTTTGCAGAACTTTCCTCTTCTTCAGATTCTTCAACTTCTTCTTCTTGACTATCAACCTCCCGAGACTTAGATGTGGCAGCAAGAAACTGATCTCTTTGCTTCTTTTCTTTTCGGTTCTGTTTCTTTGTCTTTTCTATCTCTATATCAAACAGTAATGGGCCTGTATTTTCAGAACGCACCATAAACTCAAACAAAATAAAAAAAAAATTAACAAGAAATAAATCACTTTACACCGTGCTCCCCGACCACGGCGACAAAATTTGATGGGTGTCGAACCAACAAAAATAAAAGACCCTATTCCTAAGAAATTTGGTAGTATAGCAATGAGTAGGGTCATCTCTTCGAGGAGCAAGGAAGTGAGTGAAAATATTTCTAATAAAAATAAAATAACTAAATGTGAGAGATTTTTTATTTGTGATTAATGAATAATAAAAATAATTTGCAAACAATAAAAGATACTTTTGAAAAATCAATAATAAGAAAAATTCTAGTCAAAGGAAAAATTTCCACCTTGATGTATATAACTGATAATTGATGCAATAATTAACTCAACAAATCAAGAATATATTGGTTATCGTTGTTGGAACCTCCTAACAACTCGGCCTTTTAATTTATTACCAGTGATTAAGAATCTTTCATCGACCACTCTATAGCCAAAAACACTACCTGGAACCTCCTAAGACTTAGGTTTCAACAAGCAAAGCCTCAATTCAATTTCTAACAAACAAACCTTGCTTCATTAAAAAATGATTACTTATTCTCGCAACACAAAATAACTACTTACTAAGTAATCACTTGTATTGTCTCTTCTAAGGAACAAATAAACTTGATTGTTTAATACATTAGATTATCTAGGAGAATTGAATGCTACCGTCTATTCAAATGCTTAATAATCTTCAAAACACATCGAAAAGAATAAAAAAAATACTCAAAATATGTTGGTGAATAGAAAATAATTAGATATCGCAATTGAATGACATCAATGTTTCAATAAAATCTTTCAACTAGAAAAGAGGTTTAGTTGCTAAACATGGTGAAATCAACAACACAAGAATTGATGTTTGACATTACAGAGCTAAAGCGGAAAGAAATCCTTGTCTTGAGCTCCAGCCGTCGCTCCTTATGTTGTGACTCTTCTCCTCTCTTTGCAAAACAATGAAAAAGAGTATATATGGGGTACAATAGGGCAGCCGTCGTTCAACCTTTTCAAAATCCCCTTAGAGTAATTTAAGTTTCTAAAATTTGCAAATTGATCTCTAAAGTTTTCTAAAATTATAAATTAACTCTAAAACTTTAGAAATTTACACTTTAATCCCTATTGCAGCGTGCCCATGCGGGAATACAACTTCGTTGCTGAAATTTCCTACTTCCTTCATTGATTTTGGTATGGATTTTATGTGGATACGCGAAAATCAACCACTTCTTCTCTAACTTGAAACTTGATTCAATAAAACCTTTAAAATTCTTCAAAATCAACACTTTTTTTCTTTTTGTCCCAAATCCTTCCTATGATCAAATTAATAACTAAAACACTACTATTAGCATAGATAATATTCAAAACAACACATAAATCACCGAAAATATCATGCTAATATTAATATTATCACATCGTTTAAAGGCCAAAATAATATTCCCTCTATCTCGAAATTATTGTCCATTTTTAGTTCAATAATTTGAATTAGATATTAATTTCGGGGCAGAACTAGGATAATTTAACGATTTGCGAATCTTGACTGGATCATCCATATGTATAGTATTTTCTATCCCGGGACCCGGGAGTCATGTTAACAAAGCTCGAGGCAGTTTGTTTCGAGTTAGAAACATTGCTACATTTTGGTTAATGTCCCCAAAGATTACTGAGGTATTTATTCTCTTCGTGCTTAAACAATTTGAATGACGTACACTTCAACTCATAGCCGGTTTATTTGACGAAAGGTACAACCATAAATTCACATTATTGAAGTAAAGAGCACTGTAGCAGAGAAAGTTCAATTTCCGCAAATTGATGCCTCTTAACAAGTTTGCAGTTGGTGTGAAACCCCTTGTTCTGGGGCAATTTTCTGCTCCATTATTGGTGGCAAAGCGTTTTTGCGATTTTTTTTTTAAAAAAACTTGGTTTAATCAGTTTGTATCTCTTTTTGGTTATCTCTATCCAAACTGAATACAATAATAAGAGTCTTATTTTAAGTCAAAGAAATTTTTTTTTAAAAAAATTCATATTCGTCTCATAAGTTTGTGTTGATGGCGTTCTTCTAGTTAGGTTACTTGAAACATTTTAGAAAAGGAAATAAAAATAGATTAAATATATATATATATATATATATATATATTTATTGCGAAAGCCCACGAAATAGGGGGGACGAAATAGGGAAGCCAGTGTGTTAATGGGACCAAAAATGCTAAGCACCATTCTTATCAAATTGCCTCATTTAAGATATAGAGGCAAAGGCAGGCAATCAACTGAAAAATAAAGCGAAGGGACAATGGGAGTAGTTGAAGACGTCTTCCCCCGCCAAACGCCCCAACTTGCAGTATGGGTCCAATTCCTGCTTATGGTCATGTCCTTTACTTGATCTGCAGAGCTCCTCATGATTTTACAGAATTAGATTCTTCTACATTTCTTGCACTCTTATACAAGCCATTAAAAGACAATTGGAATCACTTGTTCCATGAAGAAAAGTCAAGCATCAATCCATCCTCTTCTTTATTTTCTTTTCTTTCTTTTTAATATTAATTGCATGTTCGGAGTTTGAAATTATTGTCTCGACTAATTTTATCTCATTTGCTATTCAATATATGACAAAATGGTAAAATGTTTCACTATGAACCTTCCTCCCTTTCTTCTTCTCATTTCTTCACACAATTTTGTGTCATTTCGAAGGAGATCGATCGTACTGTCAACTGGACACCTTTGCTGGAAAGTGCATAATTTTCATGCATTGAATCATACTTATCCAACATGGCCAAATATTGGCACACAACAAAATTAGAAAAGCTCTCAATTTTTGTGGTTTGGTAGTTGTCAATTATGGCAACTTAATTATGAGTTGCTTTTGAACATATTAAATCACTTAACTGAACCAGTATAATAATAATAATAATAATAATAATAATAATAATAATAATAATTTAAAAAAATTGTGGTCCTCTCACACTCGGAAAATCGTTCATTTGTTTTTAACTGAAAGTGAAGCTTTGGTTGGGTCTAGTACTAAACTATATGGAAGGAGATACTCCTTCCGTCTCATAATTATTGTCCAGTTAGAGTTTTCATTTCTAGTTCAAATTGTACTAAAAGTGAAATTTCAAACTGTACAATAATTTTAGGACAGAGAGAGTACATATTACCCATCTTTTACTTATTTCTGGAAGATCAAAACTTCTCAATTGGTAAGTCATGTGTATAATATCCATCGTATGAGACCAATTAAGTTCCTTTAGTTGAAATTCACCTCCACCTAATGATGTCACGAAATGATGATTAATGTTCATTGTTACTTGTTAGATGTCGAGAAGTATTCATAGGGGGGAGTATATTTGGTTTGTTTGTTGTTTAAATTTCACCTTGTGTCAAAAAGAAAAACAAAAAAGTGAACTTAAGAATTTTTTTTTTTTTTTTTTTTGGTTCAATGAAGAAAAAAGAATTAGTTGATGGGTTGAAACAAAAGAAAAGAAAGCTACAAAGGTCCATCAAAGTTGGGCCTGTAAACCCAAATTGTACATTGGGCTTGTTACACCACCGCAAGCCACCGTCAGTATATAGTTGTTGACGGTCGGTTAATGGTGGTGGTTGATTACATGTATGCAAAATAGTTTTTGGAATTATATTCCAAATGTGATTCAAAATAAAAATTAGACGATAAAACTCTAATTTTTTTGTGGAACTCCAAAAGAAAAAATAAATAAATAAAAAAAGGGTTCCATATTCTTCTTAGATAAAATGTTGTATGCAACTTTTTACTTCCATTTTAAATCTCATTTCAAAAATTTCTCAATTCAATCTTCAGCCATGAACGTCAGATCACCGTTATCATTGCCGGATCACTACCGGCAGACCGAAATTGGATAACAATGACAACCGACAAGTGATCCAATAGGTGGTAATAAAAATACTTTATTTTTTTAGAAAATCTTAAAATATCACCTAAAATAAAAAATTTTCTGTCACATTTTGTTTGACACTCTATGTGACAAATTATATAACTTACAAGAAATAATTAGATTGTGTCACAAGATACTGTCACAGAAGATCATGTAAATTTTTAGATCACTTTTCAAAATAAAAAACTGAAAAAAAATTACAGTTCATACTGCTTAGTTTTTGGGATTTTCCCAAATTCAATCCCATAACATTTCTATCTGGATCCATAATAAATTATTTCTGCATTCTTTAATATTTTGATATAATCACCAATATCACTAAAATCTATCACATATTAACTTATTTCAATAACAATTACTCCATTAATTAATTACTCTCTTCGTTCTAAAATTATTATACAATTTGAATTTTTGTTTTTAATTCAATTTGTATTAAATATGAAAGTCAAAATTAGAGCACGGAAGGAATAGTATGGTCACTCTACTATAGAAAACATTTTTTTGTTGAAAAAGTACTTTGGAAAACTCAAGTTCGTTCTTTCTTCTCTTCTCTTTTATTTTCTTCTCATCCTTCTTCTCCGAGAAAGTCCCTGCCCTTTTTCCTATCCTTCATGAACGGGGATGAGAAATCAAAATTTTTCTTTTGTTTTGTTGTCTCCTCTAGGTGGAGTTTTGGCTCACCTATTTTTGGGTGTTTTCTCTTTCGATTTGAAATTCTCTTTAGATATATTTTAGATTTCTTTTTGAAAGGTCTTCTTGGTATATTTAGTCATTTAGTGTAAATTCTCATCTATGAATCCGATTAAACAGAGAACACTTTTCAGATAATTTTTTGGCAGATTTTTGGCGAATTTACAGAAGGTGAACAAGAGGTTAATAGGCAAATTTACTGTTGATTTAATTTTGCAAGCGTTAAAGATCTGAAGACTGATTCCAGGTCAACAGTGCAAGTTAGATCTTCAAAGTCTCTGTATTTTAAAAGATAAAGGATTCTTTCATCTGCTCTCATCTGCCATGGCTAGAATCTTTAGAGTTGATGCTCTCATCTGTCATAGCTAGATTTAGGTTATCTTTATACAATCCTTGTATAATTTTGTATGTCTTAATCTGTTTTTTTAATAAAATTTGATTGTCGTTTGGTAAAAAAACAAAAAAAAAAAACCTTTACTATAGAGAAAGTTACTACAAGGTTCATAAGTTATACTACTCACTAATGTTTTCTTGATTTGTGTGCATGTCCAAACGTTCACATCGAATTACTGAATTTTGCATTACTTTTGTTGTCGTTTTCCTTGTCAAAATCAGCTGGAATGGGAGATCTACAAGCTGCTGTTGAACTATATATACAATAATAAAAAAGTCAGCAAAATGCTTAACAAATTTCCTCATTCGGGCTCCTTTCTTCCTAACCTGTCACATATACAATGGAAGCCCACAAGTTCGTCTGCAAAACTTGATATCCTTCTGTCCGAAAAAAAAAGGTACGTAATTACTACACATTTCATGGGAGAATCTGTGTGTTGTCTTTTCCTCTTGAATCCAGGAGAAGCAGCGGCTCAACTTTCGCAGGTAGCCAATCTCCTCCGCTTGTAGAATCTGAAAATGTTATCTCTGGCATTCCCATGAAGTTTACCACTAGTTTCAACCAAGAACTTCGGGGTAATCTCATTCTGGCAATTGAACAGACCATAAAGTGGTGTTTGTTTCATTTGTTCAGAAGGTTGGTTATTTGGTTCAAGTGAATGGTTCTCTTCTTCTGGTGGCTTATTCATCTGATAGTTTTCTTCTTCTGGGGGATCATTCATCTGTTTAAAACATAGGTATAAACCAAATAAATGAATAACACATGACAATTTTGTGACTAAAGTGGGAAAATTTGTGTAGTTAAGAAGAAAGAAATTACCACAACATCAGATGAAGCAGAAACTTTGTCGACATTGGGTGTTTGTTTCACTTGCTCAGAAGGCTGCTTCTCTTCTTCAAGTAAATGGTTCTCTTCTACCAGTGGCTCATTCAGTGTGGGTTTCGCTTGCTCAGAAGGCCGCTTCTCTTGTTCATGTAATTGGTTCTCTTCTGTTAGCGGCTCATTCATCTGTATAATTATAGGTATAAACCAAATAAATGAATCACACATTACAAACTTGTTATGTAAGTGGGAGAAGAAAATTTTTATAGTTGAGAAGAAAGAGATTACCACAACAACAGATGGAGCAGGAAGGTGGTCAACATCGCTCGTGGAACCTCGTGAAATACTTGAAAGGGGAAACATGCCACGGTGATCAGTTTACACCAAATTTAATTTTATTCATCTAAAGTTATGTCCAGTGCAAAGGCAGAAAGTACTATGATAATGAATTTGGATTGTAAGATGCATAGATATTTTGCAGGAAGGGAGAAGGTGCATACTCTGTAGTTCCTTGATCGAGAATTTCACTTTGCTCCACTGGATCTTCTCGAAGTGCCTTCAAAACATTAGGATTAGGCGTGTCCTTTAAGAGTTTCTGGCAGAAAACAGTCCCCGGGAAATCAAGTAAACAGCAATCCAGAAAGCTTAATCTCTCAGCATCGTTCATTCTTGAGAACCCAAATGAAGTTTCCCAAGTTGTCAACACACTTGAAACCGCAGGTAAAACCAGCCTCTCAACTCCAAACTCCATTAGTTTCTGGCAATCACAAGATACAAAATGTTACAAATTTCTGACTCTCAAGAAAAGTAAAAGAAAGATTAGTGATCTTTCAGGCATCAAACCTTTTCAAGCTCATTCATCAGAAAACGACACATTCCTTGCCGGCGATATTTATACCGTGTTGCAACTAGTGGTATCTCAGCAACCTTCTCTCCATGAACCCTAATAATAGCAAAGAAAAGTTAAAGGTATTAGATTCTTGTAACCAGGTACCATGTAATGATTATGTAATGCTGCATGTGAAATTGTAGAGTGATACCTCACAGTAGCTACACTAATTAACTCATCATTTCTTTCCAATGCCACTGTATAAAACCCCTTAAAGTTCAATTGGTGCCTCTGTATCCTGCAGCATCAGAATACTACCGTAAGTCCTGAAGCTACAAAAGTAATTCAATTGGTTGCAAGAGAGTGAGAAAAGAAGATTTGTTCGAGCACAATCTTACTCTCGACTGAAAATAACATCTTTGACAAGATCCCTGCCACTTCGTGGCTCTTTCACAGGTTCAAAACACTCGTGCATAATACTGAGAGCAACATTAAGCTTGCTGTAGCTTTCCACACACTCATTATCAGCTGAAACTTCAGCTTTTTTGTATTTCAGCAATGTCCAAGATAGATTATCTTCCCCTACAGGAATTGGTTTTCCAAGAAGATTTTGGAGACCTAAATGTATCTGTAGAGAATGCAAACTGTATCAGTATATAACAGAAAGGTTGTCATTTGCAATGGATTACAACACAAATTGATGCATCCACTCAAAATATTTAACTGTTAAATTTCCAACACATGAGGCACCATGCAAATGACAAAGTGACAACTATGTACCTGTTCACATCTCGCATTGCAAAACCAAGTTCCTTCTTGTTGATAGTCAGGCTTAACTAGATCTTTACGTCTCAGGCATCCAAAATGATCTGCATGAAATTACTCAAATGTCAGTTACAGTTGCCTAAGGTCCATCTCAAATTAATCAGCTTCCAGCTTAAAAGGGCACATGTCTGACTAAAACAAGCATAAACAATTAGCCATTAACATTCAAGACAGGAAGACAGCGACTCACATGGACGTTCACATTGACTACAGTTGAGAAAATTGTCATCTTTATGTTGTTTGTTGTCTTCATCAAATCTTCCCAGGCCACAAATTGCACAACAGCATGATGTGCAAAACCAGTCACCGTGGGGGATCTCCTGCTTATAAGAACGACATTAATACTCTCAAGTGTTTCCTGTGATATAATTCTTAAGTAAAAATAAAGGACTAGAAATAAATAAATAGACTAAGAGTACGACATACCTTTAAACCCAAGCAGTTCGTATGAAAGGATGATGGGCAATGATCACATAGAAGTAATTCACCACCATAGTGACAAATGGAACAGATAGAATCATTTTCCTGCGTATACCGATTAGCCTGGACTTGATTTGGTCGATACCCTCTTTTCTTCACCGAATTCTCACCTTTTAATTGAATCTGGCAATCAACAAGGGACCTACCATCTTCTAAGAAGATATTTGCTGATGGTCTGTGAAGAGTGCTGCCAGCATGCGCTTCAAATTTGCTGAGAGTAAAAACTTCTTGACAGCAAGTACATTGGATTCCTTCACGGCTTACTGTTCCTTCTTTCATACGGCTTCCATCCTTTCTGTTTTTGTAATGTGCTATTGCTCCAGGCACAACTATATTACTATCAATCAACAAAGATAAGACAGTCCTGGGAACTTGGTATGTTGAAGAAGAAATAACCACTTCCCGAGCCTTTTTACGGAACACGGAGACTGGGAGTACAGCCCTCACATCCTTCCCGTCTTCAATTGAACCAGGAGAATCAAGGAAATATGAGTGTTCATTCTGAGGAGCTGATGTAAGTGTGGCCATGGACTGTTGCAGCACAGAGGCAGAGAATACAGCTTTCAGATCCTTTCCTTTTTTAGTTGAACCGGGAGAATCAAACAGAGATGGGCCTTCATTTTGAAGCCCAGGCCGAACCGGGGCTGTGGACTTCTGTCGCAAGCCTAGTTTTCTCGTCTTCGGCTCCTTACTGCTTCCATGGACTTCCATTTCACCTTTTCCAACATGTTGGTAGCACAACAATTCTGCAGGACGCTTCTTGGGCAAGTCCCCAAACAAAATTTTGCACTCCATATGCCCTGAAGAAGATGAATGTGTACCAGTCGACTGGAGGGTATGATTTTCTCTGAATTGTTCACCATAAGGAGCACAAGTAACTGAGTAACCTACTTCTGTTAGATACCATTGGCATGCTGTTAGAAGAGAATAGAATGTTTTTCCTGAAGGAGAAGTATATCTGAGCTCCTTCTTTCCTTTCTTATCGACATTATAGATTTTCCATCCAACAACAGATAGGTGCTTCTTCACCTTTGAAGCTAAATCCTTTAACTTATCAAGACGGCCAGTTGGCTTCATCCTTCTAAGTTGGGAATACTCGAGCACAGCTTGTGAACCATGTTCCTTTTCAACATTTACAATATCTTTACCACAAGAAATTTTGGAGTTACCTATTTGTTTCTTTGATTCCTCAGTGAGTTGGGGTGAGATCATACCTGCAGTTTGATCAACCTTACAGCTCTTGTTCTCTCTGCTGGTTGGGGACTGATTTTCAAATTGCAGTGCCAAGCAAGCTTGATAAAGTGAATAGAACATTTCATTCTTTGGAGAAATGTATCGCATCCTAGTCATAGTTTTGTCTCTTGCACACTGAACTTTCCACCCTAAGAATAGGAGATGCTTCCTGGCGTCCGTATTTTGAGAACTCCGCTTTGAGCTGATACACTGAGCAACCGAATCAGGGCAATTTTCAGCTTCAAGATTCAGGTAACTTTCAGCAGGAAGCCACTGCAATCTTGATCTTTCATTTGAAGAATAAACATACTTCTTCAGCTTTTTAAATGAAGAATCATACTTCCCCTTCGGCTTTCTAATAGAATGGTGTATTTCGATGTTTGTGGCTGAACCAACATGGCTATTGTCATCAAATTTGGGAAGTGAAGTTACTGGCATGGGATTATACATTGATTGCAAGACATGAGGGCTCGGTATTGAATTTAAATTACTGCGGTCCAGAAAGATATCTGCTGTTGTTGAGGCCAGACAAAGGGGAGTATTTTCTTCTTCGGGAGAAGAAGAATTTGTATTGATAGAATCTTCAGGTAAAGTTGCATGACAGTCCATCCCGAAGCCAGATTGGAAGGGTACACCCACTTGAGAATTGCAAAAAAATTCTTCAGGCTTGAGAATAGCCTCAAATGCAGGTCTGGTTGATTCCGGTAACTGGTTTTCCTCTGCGAAATCCCCTGTCGAGCTAATTTCTTCAAGCATTTGCTTCAGAGTTAAATTATAACAGGCGGATAAAACTTGCCCCAATAGTTCTTTCCAAATTTCCTTAGAAGAACTAGTCCAGTCCTTCAGTTTTTCGAAGCCCACTTGTATCTGTATTTCATACCAAATTTGTCTCACAGAAATAAGGAGAGGCCAATTTAGCTCAACTTCTTCCAGCAATTCAAGAAGGGACCAATTTCCTCGAATCTTCCATTCTTCAGTAACCTCATCCCAGTCTTGAGTCATGCGCAAAATGTCTTTTGTTGCCTTCAGATCATCCCCCATGTCTGGAAAGAAGACTCTTCGTTCATCACAGCCGTCCTGGTGGTCAAAAATCACACCTTCCCACCAGGCATCCTGATAATACACATCAACACACTGTCCAAAGTGAAGAGACCAGCTCTGGAATTCAATCAAAGGTGGCGAAGGCCTTATATTGCCACGACAATGAGCAGATGTAGAACAATCCCCAGGAATTAGCCCCTCAAGAATGGGGCTAACATTTACAACTTCCACCATACCTTGAGAACCATCATCGTCAAGAATTTCATCATACTGTACATGACGACTCTGCTTTCCACATTCAATCACCACACCAGCATGCCATGATCCCAGGAACCCCTCTTCCACACTCCTAACCTGCACCATTTTTTCACGTAAGACCAAGATAAACAAAACCCACAGTTCATAATTTCCAAGCCCAATCAGAAAAATCTAGCTCCCACAGAATTCCCTTCATTCTCTCAATTGACTTAATTGAAGTTTAATCACTGTCTTAGACCTAAATGGAAACACTAATTGAATGCAAAAGTAAGCAATGCATGCGCAATTAATTTCGATTAAACAACATGAACTATCCTAATCACCCACATTCAGTTGCCCAATTTGAAGAATTCCCCTGATCAGTGCATGATTCACCCAAGAAAACGACATGCATTCAACCAGGGAACCTCAGTGGGCACCAAGCGAGTATTTCATGAGCAGAAAAAATCTTAAACGAACACAATGACAATGAAGTCACTACAAATTCAAAATTCAAACAAGCTACAAAAACTAACATCCCCAAAAATTTTACCAAAAAAGGAAACAAGAAAAAGGAGACCCATTACAATCAACTCGATTAAAAAGAAAACCCACAACCGAAAATCCAAACTTTTTTCCGTTCAATTGACGAATTCCTAACGAAAGGAACACACAAAGGCGGGGGTGCAATTTTCTCGTAATATTTCAGGGTCAGACGCATAATTCAACACAAGGTAACGTGAACATAAGAAGGATCAGGAGTACCTCAACTCTGTCATTGACAAGGAGCTTTCTGGTGGGAGAGATTTTCCTCTTCTTCCTAGTGTCCGCCATTGAATTGGAGAATGTGGCAGCCTTTTCTGAGTGGGCATGTTTTACAGGGAAGAGGGGTTTTTGGTTTCGGGTTTATAGTTCTATGTGTGACACAGCCAATGTGTGTGCGTAATAAAAAAAATCAGTTTAAAAAAATAATAAAACAAATAATATTTGGATTTTGGAGACCAGTTGTTATCTTTTGTTTTTTTGGGGGTTTTTTTTTTTTTTTTCTCCTTTTCCTTATGTGGTTTAAAGAGATTTTAATTTAATGGGCAGTAAATTATTATTCCCACTTACTGAAATTTCGACCCAAAGAAAAAAGATAAGAGTATTACTAAAATCCGGAATCCGAAACATATTTGTATTGGTTAGTGAATTTCTTAATGGGCCTTAACTGGTAGGGTAGGAGTAGAATAACTGTATTCTTGGGCTGCAAGTAATGGGGACGTCTCGATCAAATCAGATGTACTCGGAATTACCAGAACTGTTTGGGTGGGGATCTACTTGTCCTTGTGGGATTGATAAGCTCGTCTAAGAATAAATCTGAAAAATGGGATATGCAAGTAATAATTAAGCATAACTATAACGGTAACTCCCTAACGTGAAATTTAATAACATCTTCTTTTTCATTATGGGTGGAAGTATGTAGCTAAAGAAATTGCAGCGGTAATAATTGGATGATTATTATGAAGAAAATTAATTGGACGATTCAGATTGTTTTTTTTTTTTTAGGTACAGAAAAAAGAGGCCAAGGCCTAAATTAAGATGCTAACACTCTCATTGGATAAGAGACACCTAAAATGTCATGTTGAATCCAAGGAATCGCACCACTAGGAGGATCAGCCAGATGAACCAAACCTCTAGGACCACTCGCTGCAAATGTAGCCAGATAATCTGCCACAAAATTCGCCTCACGATACTCATGTGAAACCCTAACCTCCCAACTCCGGTTGAGCAGCTCCTTGATTGCTTTTAGCAAATTTCTGTGGATTCCAACCGCTTCCGCATCACTTGAAACCAACTTCACAACACACTGACTATCGGTTTCCATCAAAACACGACGAAAACCCATTTCCCAGGCCAAATATAAACCCTGAAAAATCTCCCACAACTCAGCACCAGTAATAGTGCAATACCCAATATTCATAGCAAATCCTCCAAGCCACTTGCCATAATGATCTCGAACAGCACCTCCAGCACTCGCCATTCCCGTAACACAATTGAAAGCACCATCAGAATTAACCTTAATCCAGTCACCGGTGGCGCGGTCCAACGAATCCAAACGTTCTCCCTTCCCACGCCAACTCCACCAATACTCCTCGCACCCCGTAGTGTTGTTGAAATGCTGTTGACATGTCTCTCCACGTTCTTTAGCATTCGACTAGCATTACATTGCTCATTCGAAAAAGTAAAAGCATTTCATTGTGACCAGACTTGCCAAATAGTTACTCCAAACAAAACTTCCCACTGCTCTCTATTAATGCCAATTGCATTAGTTAAGTTTTTCCAAATCCACTCCTCCAATGGCAGGTTAAAGAAAACCGAAACATTTTCGGAAGGTACAATTCGAGTCCACATGCATGCAGCCTTTGGGCAATCACGGAGAGCGTGTAGAGTAGATTCGGCAACTCCCCCACACAACACACACTCTGGAGAGTCAGCCAGATGGTGATGCCATCGCTGCCAATTCGTTAACAAAGCTCCCTTCGCCGCGAGCCACATGAACTGTATGATCCTTTGCAGCCCTGGCCAATGCCAAATAACCTTCCACAGCCTCCTATTGCTGATATCTTCATCCGGGGTTAAAGAACGATAAGCCGATCTCGTCGTGAATCGGCCATCTCCTGAAAAACCCCAATATGGGACATCCGGTCCCGTATCCACTCTCGGAGGCATAACTGCCGTAACTTTCATCAAAACTGAGGCAGGCACCAAATGCATGAAAGCATTCTAATTCCACTAGCCAGTCTCCGTGGTAAATTGATCCAGCGTCCGATCGAGTTGTTCCTCCGGCACAACCCCGATGGCCGCATGAATCAATGGTTCCGCACCGTGAAGCCACCTATCCCACCAGAAGTGAACAGACTTCCCATCACCAATACGCCATCGAATCCCCTTCACGACATGCTGCTAAACCCTACTGATGGATCGTAGAACGACCGATCCTTTAGGAAACACAAAATCCTCCGACATATCGACAGGGTTTAAATGATACTTCGCCTTTAGCACTTGAACCCAGAGAGCATTAGGATTATTGATTAACCCCCAACCCAACTTCATTAACAACGCATCATTCATCTGGCGCTGGTTTTTCAATCCCAAACCCCCAGCTTCTTTGGAAGAGCAAAGCACCTGCCAATTAACTAAACTAATTTTACGACTAGTTTATGTTCCACCCCAAATAAAATTACGACACCTTTTTTAATGCCATCACAAATGGACCTTGGTAACCAGGCTGTTTGCATTGAATAAAAGGGTAAAGTGCTTACCACAAATTGAGCAAGAACCACACGACCTGCAAGGGAAAGTGAAGAAGCCTTCCATCCTGCAAGCCGGCCCCCAACCCTATCGAGGATCCCACCATAAGTACTTTGTTGCACCCTTCCATGGATAAGAGGCATACCGAGATACTTGCCAAGATTGTCAACCACAGTAAAACCCATCAAACTTACAAGAGTTTGCTGTCAGTCAGGTTACACATTCTTAGAGAAAAAGACCCTTATTTTAGAATCACTTACTTTAAGCCCTGAAGCAAAACAAAACAACTCCAACATCGATTTCACAAGCATAGCTTGCTCCTCCGACGCTTCTAAAAAGAGAAACAAATCATCAGCAAAAAGTAGGTGAGAAACATGAATAGCATTCCTACCAACCCCCATTGCTTTCCACCTTCTATTCGCCACATGATGTTTAATGATGTGAGCTAGTCGTTCAATACATAGAACAAACAAGTAAGGCAAAATCGGATCCCCTTGTCTGACTCCACGAGTTGGTTTAAACTCTTCTGTGGCTACTCCGTTCCAAAGCAATTGCATAGAAGCCGAAGAAACGCAAGTCATAACTCCTCTGACAAGGAATTCGGGAAATCCAGCAATCCGGAGAGATTCCTCGACAAACTCCCACTTCAAAAAATCATAAGCTTTCTCAAGATCGACTTTTATAACCATAAACCCTTTCCCGCCAGCCTTGTTGCGCATTGAATGAATCATCTCTTGAGCTACCACAACATTATCAGAGATGTGTCGTCCGGGTATGAAACTCACTTGTTCTGGGCCAATCAAACTCGGGAGGATTCGATTAACCAGGACTTTGGTAGATATCTTGTACACAACATTTAGCAAGCTAATCGGCCGGAACTGTTTAATTGTCTGTGGGCCGGAACGATTCAGATTGTTTATTTGTGCTTTTACAGAGAAAGTATCGGGAATATGCAGAAAATGTTTGGTAATAATTGATTGGTAGATTTGCAGTATTGTACCTCCTATGTGGGGGTAGTTTAGTTGACCGTTTAGTATTTTAGGTGTTGGTGTTTATTTTCAAAGCCACATATTTTAAATTTGGACCATTTTACTCATATCATTTTTTCAAATCAAATAACTTAACTAGAGAGAAAATAAAAAACAAATTAAAAACTTAAAAAAAAAAACTGACCGACCGAGCGATCCACCCGTCCCGAGTTAACCTGGGACGGGCAATGAGCTCGCCCACTTGTTCGCCCGAACAGGCTCATTGCCTGTCCCGGACCCATTGGGGCGAACAAGTGGGCGAGCTCATTGCCCGTTCCGAGTTAACTCGGGATGGGTTCATTGCTCGGTCGGTCCTGGTTTGGTCCGATATGGTGAACCGGACCGGTCAGGCCCCTTTTTTAATTTTTAATTTTTTTTTTGTTTTTTTAAATTAAAAAATAGCAATATTTGTTATTTAAAAAAGTATAAAAATTAAAAAATATCAATTGGATTCATTACTATTTTTTTTTAATTTTTAGATTTTTTGTTGTAATTAGTTAATCTAGTTTTTAGGTTATTAAATTTATGAATAATTTATTATTTGAGTTACATTAAGTATCACCAATCTTGTAGTATAAAAAATAGTTAATCTATTTGCACATATTTGTCACAATCTTTGCAGTACAATTATTATTTTCTTTATAAATGTATAATTATTATTTTAACTACAAATTATCTTTAAAATAATGATTAAAGCGAAATTTATATTTTTATATCAATTCAAATAAATTAACTTAACAAATAATCTTAAATTTATTTTCAAGTAAAAATTAATTATTTGTTTATTTTCAAGTAAATATAAAATCGAGAGTTTAAGCACTAAAGTATAAATATTGTTAATAATATTTAAAGTACGAGGTATTTAACATGTAATGATACTGTGAATAAACTAACATTAAAATAAAAATTAATAATTTATCCGTTCTCACGTGAATCAGACCGGATGACTTGCTCGGTTCTGTCCGAGTGGTTTATTCTCTCTATCCCCTTCTCCCCCTCTCTATACTTCATTTGGGTTTGGACAAAATAACAAGGGCAAAATGGAAATTCTTAAAAAATGGTGACTTCAAGTAGTAATTTTGGTGGTTAGAAAAATCCCATCCCTTTTAGGTTTTGACTCCTTTCATTGTATCAAAAAAAAAAAAAATCAGCGGTAACTCACTAATTTCAAATTACTTTTTAACAGTACTTCCAAGTCCGTTTTTTATCCATTTCGCCCCTTGTACAAGACAACCTTCAAATTTTGAAATTTTGATTTTTATCTATTTTTTTCTGACTTGATCTGGTAGTTGACGTTGTATTAATAAATGTGTCTATTCGATCAACACTGTATCATTTTTTTAATTTGAAAAAAAGAAATATATATACTATATCATTATATTTGTTTCTACACTGTATAATATTCTTTAATATTTATGTCTGTATACTTTCATTTCACAAATTACTTCAGTAGTTACACGATCTTTATGTCTGGTCTATTTTTGTTTCTTTAATCTTTACGTAGAAGAAGATTAAAATTTTGAAAATATAAATATTTCTAAAAGATTTCAAGTTTTTAGGCGACATATCATCTATTACCTAGAAAAATTTTACAATCATTATTACAGCATGATGTACCTGGGGTACTAACGTAACTGGCTGAAAATAGACATTTGCCTTCCAATTTTATCCTCACACCCAAAAGAAAACCGTATGTTGTAGTTAGTTTTAATTGGTGTCCACTTGTTTAAAAAAAAAAAAAAAAAAAAAAGAAGAAGAAGAAGAAGAGGAAATTGGGTTCTAATCTATATTTAACTAAAACGAAAATAATACTTGCACCCGAGTCAAAAACCTCTCGGATCATAAGTTTAAAGAAGTCAAATTTTGACTTCCGAACGAACAAAAGCAAAGAACTACTCTCTCTGGTCCTTAATATAAGGCATTTTGATTTGTCCTAAGTTTAATCTAGTACGTATTTTTAATTGGTAAAAAAACTTTAAAAATATTTCTTAACAATCAAGAGAATACAACGAATGTGAAGATATATTTTTAAAATTTTTTTGGTAATTAAAAATATATATCAACTTAAACCTAAAATAAGATCAAAATGTCTCATATTAAGGACTGAACGGAGTACAACCCACGGCAGAAATCTTTTGTTGTACTATGAAGTATGAACTGAGTTCATATGATTACGGTCTCAACCTCGTACAATGCCTTCGACTAAAAGGCATCATTATTCATTATTAAGCCTGAACTTTGGGAGCCCAATTTTATAGCCCACGGTCTTCAAATCTTGTTGGACTTCAGCGCGAAAATCAGCATAAGTAAAGGGCTTGTATTTTGAGCTCTCAATCACAGCATCTTCATGAGCCAACACGAAACACCCCACAGAGATTCTCTCCTTGTGCTTGTTCACTTTCACTCTATGCTTTGCAGCTATATAGTTGTCATCACTCATAGCCTAGGATCCCAAAAAAAGGATTGAAAGAAACTTTACATTTTGCATAATACTCCCTCCGTCCCAGAAAAATAATCCACTTTTGAGTTTTGAGTCAAAAATGGATTATTTTTATGAGACGGAGGGAATAAATTTCTATAAAATGAGATGAATTAGACAAATGCCATTTACACATTAATTAGTAATTTTCATCTTGTATAAGTCGTGTTATCAGAGTAATTATTTCACTGAAAAATATGTACGAGAAAAAAAAAAACAATGACGGACCTGCATCATGTCGCCAAGGTTGACGATGAGAGAATCGAATTGAGGTTTGACGTTGAACCATTGATGATCGGAAGTGTTGTAGACTTGGAGACCGCCAACGTCGTCTTGGTGGAGGATGGAGAGAATGGAGCTGTCGGTGTGGACATCGATGCCCCATCGGGCCTGGAAATGTTGTTGTGGTTGGGCCTGATGATGATGATGATCATCATTGTTTTGTGGAGGAACATCATCAGAGTACTGATCAAAACAACGTGGGTACCTGTGAACTCTCAGGTGACCCGTACCAGGAGATAAATATGACTTGGTACGCATAGGATCCAGTTGTAGATTTATTGCCATGGCTTCCAACATTGTTGTCGCCACCCTTCTTTGGTGCCTCCCGTATTCATCCAGTATGCTTCTGCAAAATTAATATATAAAGCAACCAGATGATTCCCCAATTTATTATATACTCTGTACTTGTGGCCTACAAAATTGAATTTTTTCTCCTTTATAATAACTTTTGCATCCCCCAAAAATAGAGAGTGCTGAAAAATATAGGTAACGATCACATCGTACTTCAAAATTTAGGCATTAGATTGTGATCCATTATTAAATGTTGATATGATAGATATTCTAAAAGTAAAATCTAACTTAAAGTGTACGCAGATGAAATTAAAAGATACCGTGTAACATAAATTAACAAGAGTTTTTTTTTTTTTTTTTTTGGGGGCGTATAGAGAAGTATATAAGAATGAGCTAAGCATGAAGAGTGAATACTAATCAAAATTTGAAAGGGAATGGAATGAGTAGGAAGAACTTTTACATTCATGGAATAACAATTTATTACTGTAGAAAATTATCGCTTTAACTTGGTTCAATCTGTTCGATGACTATATAATGTGCAATTTCGATTGGTCTCTCTTTATCTTGAATACTCTCTAACGTCACATCACATATTTACTGATTATTGAAAAGGGGAAAAAAAAAGAATTTTGTTAATGATCGAAGACAACATCTATGTTCAAGTGATTCCTTCAATTTCTTTGACTATTATCATAATCTTCCAAGCAAGTGCTACCATCAAAAAATGACAATTTCTTACGCCACTCTTATCAAGTTGTGTCGTGTATCAACTTTGTCCTTTGGTGCCATATGGGTCATGAGCTCAACCAATAGTCTACGTTTGTACAACGTGAATTTCCACAAGTTAAAACTTTTGAAGATCATTTTGGATAAACTCTTCAACTTTTGATTGTATGGTTGTGATTAATAGCATTCATTGATTAATGTTTTGTCTTAATCAAGTGTTGGAATTAAGATGGTACATGCATGCTTCTTTTCCATAATAAAAAAAAGCATCATTTTCCAAAAGCCTCCCTAGAAAGAAAAAACACTAATTAGACCTTTATCACCTCTACGTTGATCAACTAATTGTGTTTTGTCGGCCATACACCAATGTTATGCGGCCAGCAAACACTTCGCCACTCATTAGAATCAGGTTGACAAAATTGAGACTTGACAGTTAGTTAAATCACCGAGATATTTAATCATTTCCTTTCTTTCTTTTCTTTTATTTTTATTTATTTATTTTTGTCTCAAGAGGGAGGGAAAGTAAGAAATTTTATTGAAATACAGTGTAAGTTATCCAATAATTTTAAACTGAACATATATCACATTCACACTAAACACGAGGTATTCCAGGTTCATGCATTCAACAAGTAGAAACAAACGAAGTAACTGGCAGCCTGGATAGTCAGCCATGATGACATACTAACAAGCAAGTACAGGTAACAAATCAAATAAAATTCCAAAAAAAATACATATAAAATTTAAATTAAATTAAATAAACAAAACCAGCAAAATAAATAAATTAAATATTGCCAGCTAACCTGAAAGAATCGAGAAGCGGATCTTCATAGAGAAGCTGAGGTAAAGGACTTAAGAGTACATGAAAACCCTCGATCCAATTCAAGTTTTGAGGTCTTGTTATGGCGACCCCAGATGGAGTTAGGCCAGGGGTTCCCCAAAAGTAGGACATAGGAGGAGTGAAAGAAGCTTGTTTGTATTCAAATGGAAGGGAAAGCACTTGCCGGGCTTGTGTGTGAAGTTGGTTCAAAAGGGTCATCGGAATCCCGTGGTTGATCAGCCGGAACATCCCCCATTCCCGGCAAGCCTCGTCCAGCTTTGTGTTGTTTAAGCTCTTGAAATCTATCACTGGAAGCGGGTCGAATTCGGAATCGAACTCTAGGACCTTGGAATTCGTGGGTTGGTTCGATTCATCGGAGTTGTCAAAAGTCGCGTGATCTAGTTTGATATCATCAGTTGTTTGGAGGGTTTTCTTTGGTCGGAATAATGGAGGGTAGGATTCAACTTCGGAGTCTGTTTGAGTCATGTTTGATGTTGTGAGTACGTATGATGAGCAGAAGTCTGCTGGCAGGATGGAAGATTTTTTTTTCTAAATTCAATGTAGTCTAATAAGTAATGCATCTTGCGTAATATTTTTGCCTTTTTTATTTATTTTCTCTGTCTTAAAATTATTGTTTAGATTTAATTTTCACAGTTCATTTTATACTAAAAATAAAAATCTAAAAATAATATTTTAAGACGAATGGAGTATTTTTTTTTTCTCTATATTCTTTTGAATGTCTACTGTCAATAATACTGATAATTCTGTTTCGCTAATTCAAAATGGAGATATTATTGAGTGTCTCCTGTCAATAACACTGATGATTCTTTGTTTGCTAATTCAAAATGGAGATAACTTTCTTAAAACTTTCTTCCATTTTTTTCTTACTAACAATAGCTTCTTCCATTTTTTTAAAACAAAATTTATGTGGTGAGGAAACTAACAGTGAGTTGTTTGTAGTTTGTACCCACCCTGTTTTGTTTTATTCTGGTTTTTTTTCTACTTCGGATAGGAGAAAAGATGCAATCAAAGAATAAATTAATTTAGGAAGAACGAACTAGTGCGATTGGCAACCTTAATTATCAAGCTTCGTTGAATGTGCGAGCCAGTGGCCAAAGGTTCATTGCATATGTGCGATTGGAAGAATTTATTCCAAACAAAACACTTAGCAGAGATTAGTAGTACCAAAGGTTCATTGCATATGTGAATAAGTCACTTTGAACATTATCTTGCAAACAAAAGGTTGAAGTTCTTTTTTCGTTAGTAGTTAAGCATAATCTTTAGATACTTGTGTTACTTAAATCAATGCGTATTTGGTCAATGATTTATTATCTGACGATGCCTGGAATTATATCTCCGACTCGGCTGTAGAACTCTGACTAGGGTTTCCTGTAAAAAAGAGCCTCGGGGGTCTCCCGAGGGTCGACACTCCGATGCTTAAGTCAGTCAATAGGGTTATAGAAGCAACGTGTATATATTGATTGGTGATTAAGATAGCATATCTCCATTGTGAAGTAATGGTCCCTATTTATAGACTTGGGAAGTACCGAAGATTACTAGGGTTAGTAATATTACACCGCCATCCAAGAGGCGGTTGGACCCTAGAGCTGCGTAACGGGCCGGTCCATCAAGGGTAGTGGATGTGGACTCGCTAAGTGCCCCTGTCAAGTGTTAATTGTTCAAAATAAATAAGACTTGACACTAAATAAAACTGACCTCTATCCATCCCATATGAAATGAATAGGTCTTGATCCAGTCCAAATGTAAACATTCGCGGGCGAAGATCCGAACCAGGAAGATGACCCAACTTAGAAATTTCACTAATCTCAGTCACAAGGTTTGGGTTGAAGTACTCCCCGAACCCAGCATTCAGCCTAAAATTTCCCTTGTTATCATCGAAGATAAAGATATGTGGATGACGCCATTCATCTAATTCCTCGAAAGTGGAACGCTCCCCGCTAACAAGTCGGAAGCTCGAGCGTTGAAGGTGAAAGCAGTTAAGAATACTCTGAGAGATTGAATCCTCTACAAGCACAGGTATTTGCTGCCGATGTTACGGTGTGTTGGACTAAAGCAAGCAGCATATGTTATTGAGGAAGTCCACGAGGGATCGTGTGGAGCCCACATAGGAGCAAGAAGTTTGGCCAAAAAGATCCTTCGAGTAGGATACTTCTCAGTTCGTGCGAAAGTGCGACAGATGTCAGAGGTTTTCACCGATTACCCGACAGCCATAGCATGAGATGGTAACCATACAAAGTCCTTGGCCATTCTACCAGTGGGGCACCGACATCATCGGCCCTTTTCCAAAAGGGGCAGGAGGGCTGCGATGGGTTATCGTAGCCGTAGATTATTTTACCAAGTGGGTGTAAGCAAAACCAGTGGCCTCGATATCAAGAAGGAAAGTGTTGAATTTTTTCTGGCAAAATGTAGTTTGCCGGTTTGAAGTGCCCAAGGTAATTGTATCAGACAATAGGACCCAGTTCGAGAACGATCCCTTCAAGTCATGGTGTGCGGAGATGCAGATCGAGCGTCGATTCTCTGCTGTTGCCCATCCGCAAGCAAATGGTCAAACTAAGTCAATCAACAGAGCCATTCTACATGGAATTAAGACAAGGATGCACAACGCCAAAGGAGCATGGGTCGATGAACTTTCTCACGTTTTATGAGCATATCGCACCACAGCTCACTCCTCGACAGACGAAACGCCATACAGTTTAGTCTATGGAATGGATGCTGTCCTCCCAGTCGAAATTGGCCTTGCAAGTCCTCGAACGATCAATTTTGTCAAAGACATCAATAATGAAGATATCCTGACTAACCTTGACCTGCTCGAGGAACGGTGAGATACCGTAAAAGTCCTGGAAGCCAAGTACAAAGAGGTCCTCAGGAAAAACTATAATAAACGAGTCAAGAGCACTGACTTCGTAATCGGGGACTTAGTACTTAGGAAGAATGAAGCCAGTCAAGCAGAAACCCCTGGGAAATTGGCGGCCAACTGGGAAGGGCCCTATCGAGTCATTCAGGTCTCTCCATCGGGTAGTTACCGATTGTAGATGACAGATGACACGGGAACCATTCTCCCTCAATGGTGGAACATTCAGAATCTACGCAAGTTCTATGTTTAGATTCCCTATATGTTATTTACTATTTTATTCGCGGAGTGATTTGTTGCTTTCATTTATTTGTATATAATGCTAACCCGGGTCCTTGGGAATTATTAATAAAAGTCATTACATATTTCTTCTATACATTGCATGTGTCGACACTATTTTATGACTAGTCATCGAGATGGACACCCTCTATAGGGCCATTCTCGAATTGAGCCGTGTATTCAACATTCGGACACTTAAGCAAAGGATCTCTCCTCGCACTTACCGTAGATCGCAGTGTTGTTAAATCGAGGGATCCGTATGCGATTCCTCGATAGTGCCGTGTACTTTACATTCGGCCAAACAAGCACTATACAAACATACTCGAGTACAAACAAATAACTGACGCTGATACACCTCAGTGCAAACACAATGTCCTCACATTTAGTGCGAGGTTAGGATAATGTATCAACATACACTTGATATATACTTAAATCTTGAGATCTGCCCCCTTAGCGTTGAATCGGGAAGGCTTAATAACGGCAGAACATCCCATCACCCTAAGCCTATGGAGGCATTGGCTTAGTTTATCTTTTAAATCTAGGATCTCCCAATCTTGTTCATTGATTCTAAGAAGATACTCCTCGGCGGCTACCCTTTCTTTTGCTTCATCATTTGGGTTGAGATCCTGGAGAATGGGTAATGAAATCTCGTGGTCCGGCAGTATGTTCTATAGAATGGCAGCCTGCTTCGAGTAGAATTCTGCCTCTTTGGTCATCTTCTTTAGAAGATCAATTGCAGCGATAAAGCGTTCTGTATGACCTTTTATCTGTGCCTCGAATAAAGCAAGCGTGTCAAATTTTTCGAGGAACCATGGGGACACAACAAAATTCTCGCGCTTTCTCAGTCGAGCTTTTTCTTTCTTCAGGTTCTCCATCTTCTCACTAATATTGGCTTCTAGAGACAAGGAATTGTGAAAGTCCAAGTCATATTGGTGGAGTCGACACTTTCATTCTTCCTCTTGTTGTCTAAAGCGCTGCACTAAGCGGGAGTGCGCTCGTAGGTTAAGTGCATTGACAACATCTGTAAGTTCTTTCTCGAGAGCTCTCACTATATCAGTGTTGTGAACATCCCCAAATTTCCTCAACATTGAATAAATCATCGTATACATTGGAAACCTCGTGATCTCGTCTTCCTCGAGAATCAACAGACGTACTAGATGAACGAAGTATGAATCCTGGCATAATTGGCAGAAGTATATCAAATGTTAGAGGAAGGAGGCGCTGATCTAATTCATAGTTGGCAAAAATTGTTAAAGAATCACTACAGCAGGCGAAGGTCTATAACCTTAGTGGCAAAAGTCCTATTACAAAAAGAGAGTTCATACGTCATTTTGGCCGGGAGGTCAACTTGGCTGACTTTCATTTGTCTCCTCGACAGGGGTATGAGTCGATGTCCCTTCCTTTTCGGGCTCGTAGTCATTCTTCCCGTCTTCCTCGACCTGCTCCGAAGAATCTTCTTCCCATACCACCTCGGCACCAATGAAATCTGGGGCAGCTCCGGCATATGTACCTCTTCTCCAGGATCAACAAGAAGCACTGTAGGGGCATCTCCTTCAAAAGAAGCAATCTCTGTTGATGAACCCATCTGGGCAACGACGCTGCATAATGGCCTGAACAGTGGAAGTTGACCATCAGAGAGTTGCTGCAGTCCATTCTTTATGGCTTCGTGGAGAGTCTTCTTAGGATGCGGCTTTATGAATTGTTGAAGCCATCCGGTATTGATAGTCCTTCCGCTTTCCATCCTCTCGAGAGCGGCAACAGCTACACCATGTCCCCCCAATGCCTTGGCATCGTTGCTAATGCTCACCAGGATGCTTGCCAATCCACCAGTTGGCACCATTCTTGCCCAAAAGGCAGTCATTCATTTCTGCAGATCTGATTTAGGAACGTGGGACTCTCTATATTCTGTCAGCTTGGTCTCAACCTCCCTGTATATGGCCTGGACCGTGGCTAACTCCTTCTCCTTGGCAAACCTCATGGCCTGCTCCTCCTTTATCGATTCCTCATGCGTTAACTTCTCTTGCTCAAGGAGTTCCTTTTCAAGTTTCAGACTAGCAATCTCTTGTTTTAGTTTCTTTTCTCGCATAAGAATGCTAGCCATCGAGGTGGTCAACTATAAAGAATACATGCTAGATCTCAGCAAAAGTATCGCAGGAATTCAAGAGTAAATGAATTTAAAGATTGATAGATCTTACTATTTTCAGCGATTCCTCTTCTGTCAAGGTCGCTGCAATATCCTCAATGATGGGGCACTCGATCCCAGTGCCCCAAAATGATATATGGCAGCTGCGGCGGTGTACGTCGATGACCCATCAGTGTCTTCGACAGTGTTCTTCTTCTTTTCCAGTGAGGCCTCGATAGGTTTAAACCATTCTGGATGCCGCTCTGTTACTGGGATTGCCTCGGGAATTAGGTTCCCGTCTATTTCCTTATCGGTAGAAGGGACGGTTTTCGAGGGATTGGCTCCTTCGTCAATTTTTCCCTCCTTCTCAACCAAGACTTCTTCCTCGGTTACCTTTTCTTTCTTCACAACAGGGGGTGGCTTTTTCTTCTTGGGCTTTGCGTCTGCGTCAGATGCCTTTACAAGTCTTTTTAGCTTCCTCTTCTTGGTAACTTTGTTCGACGATCCTTCATCATCTGAATTTTTAATTTCAAAAATCTTGGCGTCACCAAACAAGCCAACGGCATCTTTGCTCGATGACATGACCTAAAACAAAGAAAATACACATGATGAGTTAGTACCTTTTTCTCCTCGACGCAGACAGGAGGAATGTATTGTTGCACTTTGGTGTAGCCGAGGATGGTCTCGAAAGATTCTAGAGCATTAATATCAGCTATGTACTTTCCGATTTTCTATTTGTCAGACCTGGTCCAGGTATCTGCTATAATACCTAGTTCATGGGTTTCACGGTAATCCCACGCCACGCAAAACTCTTTTGGTGCTTGCACAAATAAGTAGTTTGGCTTCCATATCGGGGCACCATCAAAGAGTTCTACTATGTGGTCTGCTTTCGACGTTATGTTAGTTTTTACATTATACCACTCTTTGTACTTAGTCGAAGGAACGCAGACTTTAAAGAAATACCTCCACACTATTAATCGAGGCGTGATGTTCTTCAATTCACAGAGTCTCGCAAAGCCGAGGACTGCTGTGACTAAATTTGTCGTGAATCGAGCAAGTAGAATTTTATAGTGCTGTACTATCTTACCAAACAGAGGGTAAAGGGGGAATCTTAATCCTAGAAACATGAATCTAGCATATACAGTAATTTTTCCTTCTGGTGGAGTGTTAGCCCGTTCATAATTCAACGGCGCTCGATATTCTAGATCTACGGGAAAGTTATATTGTTTGGCGATTTCTTTAGCCTTTGATTCGGAATTTATGGTTGACGCAAACCCAGATACTGTTTGAGCAGCCATATCTACCCTAATATATGCAAATCTAACAAGATTCAGACAAAGCGAAAGGCATATGTTGGTTTTGAAAATACAAGAAGGTTGGAAGACTTACTTCTGTCGGAGTTTGACGTATTGCACTGAGACAATGCTTTCCTGGTAATAGCTGCCGCAAGAGTCTCCGGCGAGGATGAAGAATTTCTGTCCTTGACAGCGGAATTCAATGCACCGGGGCAGAGGGGTTGTATGTTTTTTTTTTGGGTTGTAATTTTGATAAGAGATGAATAGCCAAAGTCTCTAGCCTTTTCCCAATATAAAAAAAGAAAGAAATCTCCTTTCTCTCTCCCACAACCCAACATCTGGAGCGAAGTTCGAGGAATAATTATGACTGCCCAGCCGTTGTTTGGGAATCGTGCACATTGATGGGGCACAACTTTCGTTTAGGCGGGATTTCTAAGTCGGTCATCTTCCTGGTTCGGATCTTTGCCCGCGAATGTTTACATTTGGACTGGGTCAAGACCTATTCATTTCATATGGGCCGGGTAGAGGTCAGTTTTATTTAGTGTCAAGTTTTATTTATTTTGCACAATTAACACTTGATAGGGGCACTTGGCGAGTCCACATCTACTACCCTTGATGGACCGGCCCGTTACTCGGCTCTAGGGTCCAACCGCTAGGATGGCGGTGTAATATTATTAACCCTAGTAATATTCGATACTTCCCAAGTCTATAAATAGGGATCATTACTTCACAATGGAGGTACGCTATCTTAATCACCAATCAATATACACACACGTTGTTTCTATAACCCTATTGACTGACTTAAGCATCGGAGTGTCTACCCTCGGGAGACCCCCGAGATTCGTTTTTACAGGAAACCCTAGTCAGAGTTCCACAGCCGAGCCGGGGATACAATTTCAGGCATTGTCATTATCCATTTACTCACAAAATACATAATGCACAAACCTACGTTTATATAACCTTCCCTTATATCACTAATGATATGTTCCCTCCGGTCCTTATTATAAGGCATTTTGATTTTGTCCCAAGTTTTACCTATGATATTTTTTTAATTGAAAAAAAATCTTAAAAATATTTTTTCACATTCCTACTGTTCTCGAAATATTTTTAAAATTTTTATTTCAATTAAAAAAATATCTTAAGTAAAACTTAGGACCAATCAAAATACCTTATAATAAAGACCGGAAGGAGTACCATGTGTAAGTTACGCCAAAATAAATAAATAAATAAATAAAAATTCACTTATGATCCAAAATGAGGGGTATGGAGCTGTTCGAAAAACGCAACAATACCAAGCATTAAATATGGAGCTGTTTCGAAAAATTGGAAACACCATGTGTGCACACATCATCCAAAAAATTCTTAATCGAAATCGCAAAAACTCTTCCTTGTCAAAACAGAATGCAACAATACTTCAAGTGAAATATTTGTCCGGTACTTGTTTGTACTGTTTAACAAATTTAGAATCTCATTGGGGATGCATATCCATCTTAAAAAGTCGAGGCAGACAACAAACAATTAGTAGTACAAAGCAGTCATGTTGATTGTCGAAGGAAGATAGGGAGGAGATTTTTGGATTTAGTTTCATTTTTTGTAATGGAAAAGCCAAATCACTCTATAGGTGGTCTCAGGACACCTCAGTCTACGTGCTTGATGAAAATCGATTAAAGGTCCCCTACTCCCCTTCATGAGTGCGTGTGTGTGTAATTTTTTTTTGTTTTTTTTTTTTGGATACGTTCATAAACCACTAAGTAATATTCATACATTACTAATTTCATTTGATCGGGATACATTTTTCTCCTAGAATAAAACTCTCTCAATAAATATTATTACAGTCGGGTATGTAATTTGTACGTGTATGTAGTAAAATGTTAAAAAACCGGAAAAGGGATGTCACTCCTTCCAGAATTAGCGGGAGGCCGTTTTGAAGATATAACTGAGAGTCAGGACGGCATTAAATGCCACCATGAGCCTTTTAAGGTGTTGTCTTTTTTCCTTTTGGTGATCGTATTAGCTCAGTTGAACGCATTTTTATGTCATTCTTGACAACATCACGAAGAACAACTTGCTACGTTTATAACATGATTTGTACTCAAGATCTTCGTGGTCTATAGTCACAAACACTTACGAGTTGAAGACACAAAATCAGAGATTACGAAATTGTACTAAACAGCAATAGCCTACTCAATTCAATCAGTTTTGCCCAATCGAGATATTAGTTATCATTTCCAAGTTGAAGCCCAAATTTTTTACCATAACCAAGTCCAATCAATTAATTTGCTAAGAAACTTGAAGGGACTTTTAGTGGGCCGAACGAACGACCTTCAATAGCCTTCTTCGCCTGCAAAATGCTTGTGAATGAACTTTTTTTGCTGTTTTCAAAAAAAGCAAATGAACTTCTTCGCCTCCTTTGGCCAGCTCTCCAATATGAAAAAAAAGAAAAAAAAGAACAACTTTTTTTGCTTTCGCCAAGTTATCCACTAATTTTTGAAGACCTTTAAGAGTTGGCACGTGACTGTGGGAAATATGACATTAATTACGTTTTGATTTTGATTTGAACATTTTCCCTTGTTTTTGTTCCCCATAACCAAAGCGGAAATTAATAATGAAATTATACAACCAAAACATTGTTGCTATGGTAACGAGTAATGAGACGATTTTTGGTGTTAATACAAGTCTTTTTGGGGTATCCGACAGTTGTTGAATCGGGATTAGGTGGTAGAATTTATTCATGGGTTCTGAAAAAATAATTTTGTGGTGGATTCTTTTTCGGTATCGCTAGCACAAGAGGATAGTGGCGTGCAATGGTTCGTTGATCTTCTGTGGGAAACGACAATGTGGTTTAAGTATGATATAATTGGAATTTCTTACCTCAAATATTGTTATCTAATTTTATGGTCTTCATTATAACAAATAAATAAATAAATAATTGAAGGAAACCGTTTCTAGTATCCAAAACAAATTTAGAATGAAAGCACGAAATCATCCCTCAAATTACTTCTCATCATCTTCCCAGCAATTCAATTTCATCATATCCTCATCATCATCATCTTCTCCCCAGCGGCCACTGGTGAAAGGCTGAAACCCACGGATGGCCATCCACTTTGCCACCACAACTCAATTTAATTTTAGCCTTCATATTATCTGTGAACGCAAATCCGATAACATATAAAAATAGAAAATCATTTGAGGCTTAATACGAACCTTCGTCTTTATGTTCCAAATTGCTTGTTTGCAGCAATTGATTTGGAATTTGACAATTCTTGACCGTACCAAACACTATAGACAGTCTATTTGATTTTTTAAGACCAAAATTATAGCATGAAATGCTGAAGGGGAGAAAACAACGAAGTTTATTCTCTTCTTTTGTTTTTTTTTTTTTGGAATGGAGAAACTAGAAAATCTGGACTCTCAATAAAAGATACGCACGGAGTGTGAGAATGAGCAAGATAATCTTCCGGTGTTGTTGGTTTTCTCTTCTGCGGTGGCAGGGGCGGAGGACTGACGATTTGGTTTTCTGATGAATAGTACTGTAGTACATGATTTTTAGGTGGATAATTATGTCTTTTTAAGTCTAGATTTGTTGTGAACGCCAAAATTTATTTTGGCAGAATCGCTACCCATAATGAAATTATGCACGGAGCTGTTGCGTAACGCGTCTCAAGTTTTCTATTCTTAGCTAATCATCTTTTTCTTCTCTCCTTTTTTTTTTTTTTGGGTGCCGGGATAAATCATTGGAATACAATGGGAATGTACAGATTCCAAGTTGGATCAATGTGCGGCGTATCATCCGTGAATAAGACAACCATATTATGCAATTTTTAGCCAACATTATCTACCACCATTAAGGCCGTCAACAAAGGCAGTTTTACTATATTACATAGTAGATAGATAGTATAACGATATCATAATTACAATCACATATAGTTTTTTTTTTTTAAAAAAAAAAAGCATTCGATTTACTTATGTAAGAGAGTCACATTTTACATTCTTTTCACACTTAATATCTATTCTTAATATTTTATCATCTTACGATCTATAAATTGGGTGCAATACATAACTTCACTTACCTGATGTGCGGAGTGGAAGAAAAATGTGAAAGAGAAAACATAGATATTATTATACATTCTCAAAATTGAAAATTAGTTTCGGATGAAGTGATCCATGTATATGAATAAGCATTTACTTAAGAATAATAATAATAATAATAATAATAATAATAATATAAAATTTGTACTAGAATGTAAGTACAAAAAGAAAAATGAAAATCCCTATGGATTATGAAAAAGTCATGCAAAAATTTAGGCAAAATACGCAACGACATCAATGTTTCATGTCTGTATCATAGATATTTTTCTCTAGTGTGATAAATGAAAATGGCATAAGAAAACTAAAAATACCCGTCGGACTGAAGTTTAGCAACATTGAAGCTATTCCTACGTAACTTTAATTAAAATAATTGTCGAGAGAATTTTAATGTTTTTTTTTTAAAAAAAAAATATTCAGGAATAAGAATTAGTCGGAACAGAAGGCACGCACGCATTTTAGGATAGGAATGCAATGCCGTCGAAAGGGAGCGGCTTATGATCGAAGTTGCCACAACAACTAAAAGTTTTACTGATACTTTTTGCCAAAATTTTGTCTTCCATCTGCAGGAACTGGTTGACTCTGTACGCTTGAGCTCTAACCTATACTTCTGACCAGAAGTGCCACTGGCATTTTCTTCCCTCCTTTTTTATTCCCTTTTCCGGAGCTTAACTACCTACATGAGAAGAAGGACCCTCGAAAGCTGTAAGAATAGCCAAGAATCTTGGAGGAAATTCTATACTTACGTTTTGCCCAGTTGCTTCAGAATCCCAAACAGTATGTATACAGTTGCTAACTACTGGCCCATGTCACGTTCAAAGCGAACGACTTATATGTTGAGAACAATTTTTGACAAATTTCTCACCTCTTGCAATAAACTCGCTATCTCAAAATTTTTGTATAGTTTGAAGTTTTATTTTTATTACAATTTAAACTAAAAGTAAAAATTTTAACAGAACAATTATTTTGGGACAGATGAAGTATATTTTAATAGGGAGGGAGTGTTTTGTGAACTGAGATTGATTGAATTATTAAGATTGCTAAATACTCCCTCCGTCCCATAATTATTGTCCAGTTTTACTAAAATAAAAGATTTTATTTGTGGTCAAACTTAACTATATTTTACCTTAAACAACCGGATATACCCCTTCATAAGTAATTGTTTAACCACTAAGATTTTATGGATAATATTTTTTACTAAGGACAAATGTGTAATTTGATCCATAAAAAGTCAAATTAGACAATAATTTTGGGACAAAATTTTTTAGGCAAAGTGGACAATAATTATGGGACGGAGGGAGTATTTGGTCTCTCAATTTGTTTGTAAAGTTCAATGCTGTAATCCTGTTGTAAATACGGGTCATGCAATATTTTTAGTTTACTAACTAAAATAGTTCATCAAATTAGCATGACCGTTAATTTAGAATGGAAAAGAGTACTTGATTAGTTGATTTATGAGTAGTTTGGATGTCAATATAAGGCATCTTATAGAGTTTGAATTAAAATCTTAAGAGCAGTTAAACGAAAACTACATTTTAACTTTACCATCAAATTAAGGGATAACCAAACATTATGTGCTCTACATGCAAACTAGGGTTCTGAGAAATAACAAAATGATTAAGCACATGGGTTTGACTTTGAGAAACTTATTTTTAACAACTTCATCGATATGAGTGATGTTAAAACTTACAAATAATTGACAAATTAGGTTGAGTTTTTCGTAATTGCTGCTTAAATAGCAAGGCCATTAATTAAAACGTTACCATCCTTTAAATTCATCATTCAAGTATATATGGTAGATTCAACTGCAAAGGCGCAATTGTCTAGTGGACACAGGACATCAATGTTGTTGTGTTACAACACTTTATCACTCAAGAAGGAAACCTTAATTACTGTTGGTCCTCCAATCCAACGGTTTAGAGCAGGATATTGCATTTCCTTTATGCATTTTCCAAAACTAGTATCTCGACTAATCCTACTCATTACAAGTGGCAAATGATCTTCTGTAACACTTTTGTGTTACATTCTCTGTGACACTAATTGAAATTTTGATACGTATTTAACTATTTGTGAAATAAGATTCACTTATCATTTGATTGGATGTTAGAAAGTGATTACTTACACGTGTCAACTATTTAATCAACTTCACAGAGAGTTTCACACAAAATGTCACAGAAGACCCTATATGCCCTTACAAGTTTGTATAATATTATGGATTTTTTTCATATCTATCTAATTAGATAGAAATGTCACAAAAAATCATATATGCCCTTACAAGTTTGTAATATTCTGGATGTTTTGCATATCTATCTAATTAGATAGGTAATTAATACGTACGTACGCAGCTTTTTGCTGTGCCGTGATATGTTTACTTTTAATCGTGTATGATAGCTGAAAGAAAACATGAAAAGGCCAAAGGGGATCAATGGACAGGAAATTATTGAGGCAGTAAGTAATAACCATGGATTCCTAAGTTCTTTCAATTTATGAACAATCTTTTCAGGTAAGCGACAGGAAAACGTTGACCCAAAATGAGCGCCTAACACACACACACACACATACCTTTAAAAAAAAATACCAACAATGTTACTTAACATGTCACCTAACGATCTAAGTGAAATGTCAAACCCCCCGAAACTAAAGACAAAAGAAGTTAGATTAGAGCCAATAATTAAGAAGCCCAATTAATGAGTTCAATTCCTCCTATAAATATGTACCCGAATCGCTCCTTTTAGTCTAGGCAGCTAATCTGAGATTCACACGGAGAAAAACTGTGGAGAAGTTTACTTCATAATTTATATGGTATATCATCATCATCGCCTTCATCGTCGTCGACGGGAAAACTAAAGAAATAATGACTGTGGGGGGGAATGGGAGTAGAAGCCTCCTCTGCCTCTGTCTTCTGCTCCTCTTGGCCGTTGTCTGCTCTGCCAGAAACACCTTTTTTATCTCAGGTAACCTTCCCAACTTAATGCTATATTTGCCTTTAAACCATCCATCTCTATTTATCTTTTTTTTTTTAAAAAAAAAAAAGGTAAACTTGATCGTGTTCAAATAAGCGTAGATGGTGGTAGATGATAAACGGGTTAATTTGTTCTTAATTGTCCGACCTGGATCTTTCTTAACATTATGCCCACTAACTCCTGAATTTGTGTTCTCAATAGCAGAATTCATATTAACTTCTTGTGTTTTTTTTTTTTGATACCTGTAGAACTATTATGTTTCTAGTTTTCATCAAATGCATATCATGACACCCTTTGGGGAGAGATTTACCTCCCGAATACGGATCTACATATCACAATTCAAGTTTCACGAACAACAACAATAAGCCTTTTTATCACTAGATGGGGTCGGCAAAACGAACAAAGGAAAAAAAAAAAAAGAGCAAAAAACAGAAAGAAACATCATTTTCCATCTGTTCTTCAAAGTTTTTGGTATAGGCAAGATATGGTGTGACTTTGCTTTAAACATTTCAGCTGTTTGTGATAATCGTCTGGTCAAACCTCTAAAGCAAAAAAAATCATACAACTGCTTAATCAGTGCCAGTAATTTTTTTGTTTATTGAGTTCAATCTGCACGAAAATATGAAATTAAAAAGCGTACTTAGAGGAGAGTAATGAATGGAATGAGCATAAGGCTGTCAGAACAGCCATAAGGGTGGGTAGTGGGTACGTCCTAAATCCTTGGTGAAGAAATTATAATTAAAAACTTTTAACAAATGGAATCTTTGCATATATTCAATGAACTCTCCATGTTGGTTCAGGGAATCACAGGATCATACATATCTTTTCCGATCTACACCAGTTATATATTCCTTTTCTTTTTTTCTTTTTTTTTATAAAAAAAACTCCTGAATTAATTAATGCAAGTGTTGTTAATTTTCTAAAACACGTAGTTTGATATTAACTTCATGCCAAAATGTATGCAAATTAACAGAAGAGGAGAAGAAGATGATGGCAGCTGAAATATTGGAAGGAAGGTCTCTGAGAATCGTCGTCGATGATTACGGCCGAACTGGGCCAAACCCTGGCCATAATCCCAAGAAACCTCAAAAACGAGACAAGAGACGCGGTCATAAGCCCTGAATCAAACGTCGTATTTTGATTTACGGCATGTTCTTGTTTGATGAATATCATTTCCGACCAGTGCGTACTATGTTTTCGTATATGAGTTAAAAACGGTTATCATTTATGTTCTTGTTCCAGCTTCTGCCGCGTATTCTATATATTCTACCGCGAAACTCTGTCATTTTTGTGCCCGAATTACATGATGTTCATGTACTTTGGGTTGTAATCCATTCTCCTGTCTGCAGTTGTTGATGAATATGTTATAATAATAATAATAACAATAATAATAATAATAATAATAATGATGATGATGATAATAAGGCTGTTTAGTCTTGGTTTGTTTGTTTTATAATCTTTTTTTTCTTCCCTGTGTAATGAAAGAGTCTAAATGCAAAACAATCACATTAATTAGAATTCTAATAGCTAGGTTCTTAATACTCATTCCATGTCTGAAAAACAAATCATTTTGTGGAATTAAAATAACGTAATGAAGTAGACTATTGAAATAAGACAGAGAAAAAAATACTAATTATTCGTAACCCTGCAGTACTTTACTGGCATTAATTGGACCAGTATGATCTCCGTTCGAATGAGCTATATTTGGCCTAACCATGTCCTAAGTTCTTCAGAAGATTCCACGACTATTGACATTACAGAAGACATCAAATCATTTGTCATGAAATTCAACCTCGCAATGAACATGTTTTAGATTTTAAGTGTATGACATATGATTTGAAGGTTCCCGGCATGATTATATTAACAACCAATTGCATGCTGCCCGCATCAATTTAGTGAAAAGAAATTAAGGCTCCTTTTGATAATCACATAATTTTGAAATTTGAACACTTAACAGTTACTAAAGTTTGAAAACTGAATTCGTGTTGTTTGATTAAAACGTATGAATTTGATGACTGAAATTTGAAGACTGAATTGGAATTCTTGTAAGTTTATCTCTGAGTAATGATTTAACTTTTCGTATGATTAATATTATAATTATAAAAAAAAATTTAATAAAATAATTATTATTTGTTCACAAATAAAAAATAATATTTTGAATGAAACTTTGAGCATATATATCGAAGTAGAAGATATCACATACGGGATAAAAGCAAAACAATCAAATTTAAATTGTAGTTTATATTGACGTAGATGGATATCTTGTTAGTTAATGTAATTTATTTATAAAAATTAGTTCGAGTTGATGTGCAGGCTTTGATGTTTTATACTCATAATAAAATTATTAAAAGAGTATAGAAATGAAAATCATTTTAAGGATAAAGATGAGAAGGAAAAAAAAAGAGAAAAAGAAACAAACGAATAATCATTTAAAAAATAAGTGTTCAACTTAAGGTTATCACTTTTTTTTTTTGGGATACAACTAGCCTTTCAGACGCACTCAATTAATTCAGATGGTATATTTTTTAATTATCAAACACTTCTAATCTATAAGTACTTAATTAATTCAGCACTTAATTCATGAAATTTTTCTTACCGCGATTACTAAATACATTTAATTTCATGAAATACTTAAAGAAAATTAAGTGATTGTAATATTGATTATTAAACCGAGTGTAAATGTGTTCTATTTGTTACACCTATCTTATTTGGGTATGACCATATATAGCAGGTGGGGAATAGCATGTGATGATATGTATAATGCACATTAATCGTGTAATCAAGACGTCGTAACCACGATTTTGAATGAAACAAAACAAATCCCCAAACGCAAACACCAATTTAGTGGTTAGATCGACTAAATCTCTCTTAAGTATGTTTTTTTAGAGAGCGACAATTAGCAGCCCACTTCTTGAAAATGTACAACTATCTCAAATTACTAGAGTTTCTCGACGCCTAAATCAGTCTTTTCCCCCTTTCTCTGGTCATTTATTTGTTCATTTACCTTTAAGGAATTACCTCCTTTGCCAATTGCCATTTTCCCACTGCGCATAATAATCCCTTAAATATAGAAAGAATGCAATGCCACCAGGGCAAAATAATACATGCGTAAATGTCCCAAAGTATATTCTTGAACGTGACATGTCTATCGTAAGCAGATGACACTATGACAGGGTTTCAACCAAATACTGCACATGTACTCTTTTTTTTCAAATACTTTCATATTCTTATGTTTCATTCAAAATAAACATCCAAAATCGATAATTATTTAAGGGGACACCAAAAAAAAAAAAAAGAATTTGAGCCCCAAAGTATTCCATCCTCCGCGGTCATAACTAAAACCCAAACGTCGTCTATATATCTATTTGAACTTAACACATCACCTTCTCATGGAATTTAACTCAATCAAAATCAACCACACTCAATTCTTGTAACTGTTTCAGAATAAACTATCTGGGAAGGAATGGAATTTTGCTGATTGGTAGGAGGCGCTGATGAGGATTGAATCTGAGAAGGAGATTACTCAAAGAGTCGAACTTTCTGTGTGTATCTCCTCTGGCAAATCTGGAAAGCGAGGAATGCTTGGCAATGGCAATATGATGAGTTGAAGGTGGAAGATTTTGAAGTAGTGCAGAGAGAGGAATGGGGGAATTCAGGCAAGCGAATCAGAAGCAGCAAAACAGGAATGAGGTAAGTAGCAGTCAGGGCTGGAAAGTACCAGAACGTGGAGTGTTAAGAATAAATGTAGGATCAGAAGTGAAGAAGGGAGGAGATGAAGCTGGGATTGGATTCAGTATCAGGGATGAGGCAGGTCAATTGATCATAGCACACTCAATCTTTCTACCAAAGACACTGAATTAGAAGGGATAAGGACTGCTATGCAAAAGGCTTTGTCGAGGGATTTTAGAATAGTTGAAGTCCAAATAAATGCTAAGGTTGTGGTAACTTGGCTACAAGGAACATTTCTCCAATGACACATATTATACTCATAACAAAGGACATCTTTTGGCAAAGATCATTGTTTGATGGTTGTAAGTTTATTTTTATTAAGAAAGAATGGAATTTTACTTGTCACAATCTAACTAAATTTTAGGTTTATCTAATAAGTGAACACAAAGGTGGGATTCAAACTCGTCAATGTAGCTAAATAAATTGTTTAAGGCGGATTCTATGTAAATATTGATTACGGACATATTTTTTATCTATGAAATGATTATCGCTTTTGATAAAAAAAATTAAAAAAAAAAGTTTCAGAAGAAATTATTAGGATATCCTAGAAATTTCATTTTTTCTTTCAGGAAAAAGCGATCCAACTTTAATAATATTATCAAAGTAAATAATCCCATCCATCAATTCCAGATAAAACAACCAAGGTTTCTTTTTGTGGTGGATTAAATCAAAGCAGATAAAAATAGTGATATCGTCCTTTTAACTTATTCGTGTCAAATTTTTTCTAAAACAAAAAATATTTTTTTAAGGATTAAATCCCATCTCTTGCGCTCCACGAAAAATTGTCATATGTTACCAAATCCACCCCTCCGCCGCCGGTACTGCCACTTGTTGACCATTCCAACCCGCCACCTGTTCTGTATCAGCTTCCCTCCTTCCTTCCTTCCACTCTCCTGAATTTTTGGGATGCCATTCAAATTCGTCAAAACCCTTTTAAAATCTCAATCCCATCTCCATCGTACTTAAAACCCGCTTTTTGCAATCTATTATTGTTCATGATTCATTCGAGTACTTGCGAAAAATACAGACACTGAACCAGCTTCTTCTTCTTCTTTAAACTTCAACCATCATGCCTTGGTTCAGAAACCTGGTTCACCTTTCCAGTACAGCCTTCAAATCCCAATTATCACACAAGCCTGCCGTAGCCGTTAACAAATCGATTCCCTCCCTATTAAGCCACCAATTGCTTTTGCAATTCAGTAACACCGCCGCCACCGCCACCGCCGAAAAGGTGCCGGTTGATAATGGCGGTGGCACAAAAACTTCCACTCCGACGAGTTACGCTGGGCTTGGGCCGACAAAGGGTGATCAGAAGCCGAGACTAGTTGTATTGGGCTCTGGGTGGGCCGGTTGCAGGCTGATCAAGGATATCGACACCAATCTTTACGACGTCGTCTGCGTTTCGCCGAGGAACCACATGGTTTTTACTCCTTTACTTGCTTCCACTTGTGTAGGCACATTGGAGTTCCGGTCGGTTGCAGAGCCGATCGGCCGGATTCAACCCGCCATTTCCCGGGAACCCGGTTCGTATTACTTCCTCGCTAATTCCACCGGCATTGATTTCGAAAATCACGTGGTATTTCGTCGTTCCCTCCTTTCACGCCTCCTCAATTTAGTAAATTCCGATTTCGTAAAATTTTTGCAAATCCATGATATTATTTTGCGTTGGAAATGGCGTAGGTGAACTGCCAAACAGTGACCGATGGAGTGGATACTCTGCCGCCTTGGGACTTCAAAATCTCATATGATAAGCTGGTTATTGCCTCTGGAGCAGATGCATCCACATTTGGCATCAAGGGTGTTAAAGAGCATGCCATTTTTCTGCGTGAGGTGCATCATGCTCAGGAAATTCGCCGACGACTGCTCCTCAATTTGATGCTCTCCGATGTGCCAGGTTGGTATAGAAATGCTGGCTATCTTTTAATTTGATGATGGGATTTTTAATTTTTGTGTCTTTTGAAATATCTGAATGAATAAATTTGTGGGCAGGGGTTAGTGATGAAGAAAAACGCAGGCTCCTGCATTGTGTTGTTGTTGGAGGTGGTCCTACTGGGGTGGAATTCAGTGGTGAGCTTAGCGACTTTATCCAGAGGGATGTCCGTCAAAGATATGCTCATGTCAAGGATTACATTCATGTCACCCTGATCGAGGTTTGTATAACAGATAGGATTAACAACTTGTATTTGTCTCTTTGGAAAGAGAAAGTTGTGGTTTGTCATATTGTTTTGGAATTAGAATGATTTGTTAGTTTCTTTGTAATTATTACAGGCAAATGAGATTTTATCTTCGTTTGATGATCGCCTTCGGGTATATGCAACGAAGCAGTTGATTAAGGTGAAATGAATCTAAACTCACATATTCCATTATCATAGTCCTTCTACTTATTTTCTCCGCAGTATCATAAATGCTCTTTCCCACATTTTTATTAAAATTTATAGGGGGAAGAGATGGGGTAGTGCATTTACATTTGCTTTCTTGAAGATGGTTTATTTGAAGGATGTGAATTATCACCCCGAAATTTTTTTAATGTAAGTTGTGGTTAGGTGGAGGAGTATCCATGTTGCTGCATTTCTTTCTATCTAGCTTGGTCTCCAAATGATATGTTGTTATTCAGAATATGTCTTGTGATCTTTTTGTTGAACCTAATTTAGTAGTTTCTCAGTCAGGAGTTCGTCTGGTCCGTGGTGTTGTAAAAGATGTTCAACCTGAAAAGATAGTTCTTAGTGATGGAACTGATGTACCTTATGGCTTGTTGGTCTGGTCTACCGGTGTTGGCCCATCACCTTTTGTGAAGTCTTTGGATATTCCCAAATCACCTGGGGGGAGGTCAGTTGCACTTCCTTTGTTATCGCAACTCAAAACTAACAAAAGTTAAAGATCTCTGCTTTCAGTTAATAATGTTTCCAATACTTCTTGGAATACTTCTTGGATATTCCTTTGCCGTTCTTCCAACTTAAATGATTCCTGGCAATGTTGTTCTTTCACCATCTCCAAGTGTGGACATGCTGAATATGTAGTCAACGACCAATTACTGCAATGCTGCTCTTTATAGTATTCTTCATGGCCTTGTTCATCTCCTTTACTGTTTGTTTCTTGGGATATCCAACTTGTTTAATTAAGCTTATTCTATCTACTTCAAAGTGGAAGGTTTTCAAGCACATTTCAGTTCAAATGCACCTTTTTTTATTAAGATATTATACTAGATTAGTTCGTAAACTTCAACTTTTCAAAGTGGAAGACTTTGTCAACATTTTACTTCTTTTCAGGATTGGAGTGGATGAGTGGCTACGCATCCCCTCTGTGCCTGATGTTTTCTCTATTGGTGACTGCTGTGGGTTTCTGGAAAGTACAGGCAAACCAGTCCTTCCAGCTCTTGCTCAAGTAAGTTGGACTATGCTCTTGTGAAGTTATCTTGAACAATGCTAATAAAATTGATGATTATGAAGTTCTTAGGAATGTTGTACTCCATTAGACAAGAAAATAGAACAAATCGCAACTATCCCCTTCTTAGATTCACCATTTTGCAAGCAGATTATTACCTCCACATTTTATTTTGTAGCAATCAACTATCATTATCAATCCGTAGATTTTACTAGCCCTAGCAGCCTAGAGCTGTTTTTCAAGGTCCTATGTCTATTCTAAACAAACTACGCTTCCATTGTTTGATCACGAAGGAAATGCATAACCAATTATGTGATTTTTGTGTCTCAAATGCGTATTACTCTTTTATGGACTATGTTTGTAGTTTAAGTTCTGTTAGTGTTATCGTTTGAGTCTATGACTTCTCTATTTTTATTTGTCTCCCTTGGTCCAGGTAGCTGAGCGGCAGGGGAAATATTTAGCACAGGAACTGAATAGAATTGGTAGTGCTGGTGGTGGGCGTGCAAATTCTTCAAAAGATATTGACCTTGGAGCTCCATTCGTCTATAAACATCTGGGGAGTATGGCTACCATAGGCAGATATAAAGCCCTAGTGGACCTCAGGCAAACCAAGGTTATTATAAGCACTAATTTAATGGATATTCTTTCCCCCTCTTTCTACCTAAGGTGTTCAGAATAGGGAAGATGTCTGAGTTCATTGTCATGTGCAGGAAGCAAAAGGAATATCCATGGCTGGATTCACTAGCTGGTTTATTTGGCGATCTGCTTACCTTACCCGCGTCATAAGCTGGAGGAACAGATTTTATGTAGCAATCAACTGGTTGACAACATTAGTTTTTGGCCGTGATATAAGTCGCATCTGAGGTAAATTTGAAAGAACCTGTGTACTGTCGCATTGCATACATCTTTGTGTTTATACTACCATGCACCGTTTAATGTAATATCATTTATTTTCATTTCCCGTGTGGCACATTCTGCTGACCAACATAACATTTAGTTTACAGTCTAAACAAATTGAAAACACCAATTTTTAGATGATTATATGAACTTCTATGGACTTAATTTATCAACAGTGTATTGGATTATCAGAGGTATTACTGATCTCAGAAGTCCATTGTGTAAATTTGCTTTGTTTTGTACCAGGAACAGGAAAAACTGGTATGTTCATCGAAGGAAATCAATTAATGGTGCTACTGAAACCCTCTCCACTCCCTCCTCTTTCCTCGCCCACCAGTACGAATTCATTTGTAGCTACAACCTTGGCTTTCATTTTTCTTGTAAGACAGGCAAGTATGGGGTTGGTCAGTTTTTTTTTTTTTTTCGCTTTCCAGTGTATCAAATTGGATCATACATGTGTTGCTACAACTACAACGCGCAGCTTAATATTTTGTAAATTTCTGATTGATAAGGAGTAATGAAATCTAGATTTCACAATGTATTTAACGAGTTATTTCGGTAATAATAGATCTGCGAGGCAGCCGATGGATTTAACTAGTCTTTAAGACAGAAAATAGGTTTGTGATGATGCCCTTAGATGTTATGGCCGTCAAATGTGCCCTATATTGATGTGTATTCAACATTCCTCCACTAAACTTTGGTTTGAAAATGAGGAAATGAGTTTTTACAGTCTACTTATTTGCCAACCATGCTCAACATGCAGAAAGGGGTTTCTCTTCGAGTATTCATTTCTTTTTGCTCACCGTTGTGCATTTCTTTCGAGTACCTAGCCAATCACACGGGGTGAGGCCTGTGGGAAAGGGGTGTAGTCTTTCCCAATGTCCCTTCGGGTCTCTCATGAGATGCCTGTACTTAGTGCAAATCAATAATAATAACGGAGACCCCAAATTGCATGTAAACTCCAGAACTTAAGACGAAACGTTGGCAGAGCCAGCGACCATACCTGTTTAGGAACTTCCGTTTCTGTATGTTTGGACAAAAACAGGGGACCATTTCTTATTTTCTTTCAAGATCTTGGATCTGCGTCCTGTGATTCTGGTAATAATTTTCCATTTTTTGGTTGCAACAACACAAACGAAGTCATATTATTGAATATTGATGATTATAATGTCGAATAACACGTAAAACCAGAGAAATGATTTGTTGGTATTTCCGTCTTATTTAGGCTTGTTGATTTGAAATTTTCCTTGTATTTTGCATTTAGTTTGTTTCTTCGTTGTCAATGATATAAACAAGACAGCAATTAATTTATGCAATTAGTAAAATCCAACTGAGAATAAATAATTTTTCATGCGTGAAGCAAATGGCAACGTACAACGCACATGATTCCCGATTTTGAGACCGTATCAATAAAAAAAGAACTTTTACAAACTCTAGCTGATCGTTACCCTCTCTATACATTGCAATCTGTAAATCATAAATGCATATTTAAAATTCAATATACTGATATTATTAATACTGTATTCCTAACATAATCTAAGCATATAATAGAATGCGTTGTAATAGCATAAGTATCTTTTTTTTAACTAATATACAGGTACCTTTTTTTTAAAAAAAAATACTGCATTCCTTTAAATACATTGTGATCTTTAATAAAAGACACTACACATGTAAATTTATTCAGTTACACGCTGTAAATGGATGCCTAATAAAATCAATTTAATACCACATGAATGATACGCATCAGATTTTAACATCCAAAAAATTAATTACCTAGCATATCTTCACTTTTATTAGGTGATCATTCAAGGCATATGATTGCATTCTATAATATTCCTTTTTCTCTCAATTAGTTTATTACCTAATATTTGAGGCCCGATATTTCACAGTACATAAACTTTAAACAGGCTGTTTTCCTACAACGTACAATTCATAAACTCTAATTAAAAATACAGCCCTACACGATAAAGCGAATCAGAATAAGGAAAAACAAGGATGAGAAGCTTCCCCGTTCTCCAATTTTTGGAGAATAGGATGGGAATGAGGGTCTTTCTCTTCTGAATGACTTTTGTTTTTCCCCTTCCTGATATAGAGAAAAAAGGAGAATTTAAAATAAAAAAAAAAATAGAAAAGAGGAGAAATGAAATGAAAGAAAAAGATCTGCCCAAGAAACAAGCTTTGGTGGTTTATACACGCAGGAGAATCCCAGGTGTTGTACGTCCACTACTAATTCATTTATATGTATTTTGTTCATAATCCCATTACTTACGTTTTTAATATGCATTTTTTTCGATTTTATAATTTTTTTTTCCTACAGTGTTCATATACGTATGATGAAAATCGAAAGCTCCAGGTGTGTGGGTTTATTCACCAAACAACCAAAACACCCAAAAAATTTTAAGACTTTTTTTTTTTTTTTTTTTAAATTTCTCCCCTATTTGAGTATTTGTCTTGAAGAGGATGAGCTCTTCTAATACGGCATCAAATCATGGTTTCTGTTCATAATTATGACAAATTCGAGTTTATTTTTATGTAGCCAGAGGAATATTCCCCACTACAAATTTTTTTTTTCCCCCTAACAAAAGTTTTTCTTCTTCTAGTAGTTCAAATTAAGACTAGAACAGAATCCCGATACTTATTCTTGAATTCTTTGAAATTTCTCTAGTCTTTGTGAGAATAAGTTATATGAGTAATATTCCCTAAGTTGAATTAACGTTTTTTAAAGGGACTTCCAAAGCTCTAGTCACAGCAATTACACAGTTGTTACAAAGCATAAGAATACTACCAGTAACATCAAGTCATCAAAGATGGCAACAGATACTCAAAAAGAGCGTCAATATTTAATTAATTAGTATCCAATAGGCTAGAAAGGGGTTGTTGAGAAAAGGTACGAACTACAAAATGGCAGATTGTAGTAACATTATGAAATTGTTTTTAGGTTTATTTAAGAGTGGTACACAGAGTTTGGAATAGTAAAAGGATGAAATATAAGCCTAATTATATATTGTATTCTCCCCTTATCAAAAAAAAAAAATCACATTATAAAATGATTTTATAATTGTGATAACTGTTGAAAAAATTAAAAAAAAAAAAGGTTATAAAATGTGTTGGATACTGTTTAAAGTATCCCAAATCTAAAAAAATATCTGTAGCATAAACTAAATTTTTAGTGTTTTGTCTTAACATGGTGACAAGTTTGTGTCAAATGGTACATCTGAGAAGAAGAAATCCTAGGGAATAGTGAAGTACCCCCCCCCCAAAATGCTATTAGGGTTACCCCCAAAAAGAAGGGGAAAGAAAAGGAGAGTTACTAGGGGTAAAAGACCAGAAAACATCACACATATCCCACATTTACTCTGTTTAGTTACTTTTCCCACATGAATATTCTCAAAACTCCTATAAATTCTAACTCTACGCTCCAACATTGTAGGATTTTTCCTTCATATAGGACTTACTCAAGGAAAGGAAACAAAGCAAATAAAATCGCATTTCACCTGATTTCCCAAATTCCGTTTTTGATTCCCAAAAATCATGCAGCAGAGCAAAATTTCTAAGCGACCCTTTTGTTTTCTGGGGAAATTATTACACTGTACGGTTTTTTGTGTCTACCATTTTTATTCTTTTCATACTAAAATAAAATATGCAGATTTTTTCTTTCTTTCGGTTCATAAATTGCAGAATCTCTTTTTTTCTTTGTTTTTTGGTCTGCAGATTTGAGTCGGCATTCTCTTTCGGCACTTTCGGCAGGAATCACAGACTCAGAAAAGGCTCATAGTATAAGTACTCTGAATATGGTACATGGGTATGATGATACGAAGAACACCAAGGAGGAGGAGGAGACGGATCGGGAAATGGATTTCGACCCGGGTGCCCCGCCTCCGTTCAAGATTGCTGAGATTCGGGCCGCCATTCCCGAGCATTGTTGGGTTAAGAATCCATGGCGTTCATTGAGTTACGTCCTTCGAGACGTCCTTGTCGTCTCTGTTTTGATAGCTGCGGCGGTTTATTTGAACAATTGGGCGTTTTGGCCGTTTTATTGGGCTGCTCAGGGGACAATGTTCTGGGCAATTTTCGTTCTTGGTCATGACTGGTAAATTAAATTACTACTAATTTGCATTTTCAGAATGAAAAAATGAGATATGAATATCTGTTTTTCGACTCTGTTTTCCTGTTCTGTTATTACAGTGGCCATGGGAGCTTTTCGGATAGTCCTACGTTAAACAATGTAGTGGGGCACATTTTGCATTCTTCAATCCTCGTACCCTATCACGGATGGTTTGCTTCATCAAAACTCTACCATTTTTTCAATTCGTTGTTTTTTTAAGTTTATATAAAGTTCATTGAACCAAATTTCATGAATCATGTGTTACAGGAGAATCAGCCACAGAACTCATCATCAGAATCATGGGAATGTTGAAAAGGACGAATCTTGGGTCCCGGTAAACTCACAATTTTATTTGTAGTTTTTTTTTTTTTTTTGTTACAGTTTCTTACATGTTTTAGCTGTCTTTTGAACTTTGAGATTAACAGCCCAATGCTTACAATAACTACTATTTTAAGCCTGCCAACTTTTATTTTATTGTCTTTTTATTTACCACTGCAAATATCCTGAACATTTATGATATTCTATTATTATATTCTTGTTTCTGCAGTTGCCTGAAAAGGTGTTCAAGAATCTTGACTATTCAACCAAATTCCTCAGATACAAAATCCCTTTCCCGATGTTTGCGTACCCTTTGTATCTGGTATGATTTCTGATCGATCTGATTCATATAATATTCTTCATTGTGAATTGTGTTTTAATGTTATGTGTACGTTGTACTAATAATGTAACAATAAGTGTGACGGAAAATCTCATTTATAACCCGATGGTGTATCGTGACAGTGGCGTAGAAGTCCAGGGAAAACGGGCTCCCATTTCAACCCGAACAGCGATTTGTTTCAACCAAGTGAAAGGAAATACGTGATGACTTCCACAATTTGTTGGTCTCTAATGGTGGTTTTGCTTCTTTCCCTATCAACCATATTTGGTCCTTTTCAGATGCTCAAGGTTTACGGGGTTCCTTACTTGGTTAGTCTTTCTCTTTTCAGCCTCGTACGAAATTCTACAATTCTTCCTTAAATTTTGGAAAAATTCCAACAATTTTCTGTTGGATGCATTTTTACAGGTGTTTGTAATGTGGTTGGATGTTGTAACTTACTTGCATCACCATGGGCATGAACAGAAGCTTCCCTGGTATCGTGGCAAGGTATTGGATTGAGCTTTAAAAGTGGCAAGTTTTTTATGATTGTTGAAAATGGATTTCGTGCGCGGAGTTTAACTATGTTTTGTTACACGTAAAGTGTTGCCTAATTGTTTTGAAATTGCGATTTCAGAGTTTACGTATCTCAAATTTTGACGTAATTCTCTAATCATGAAACAGGAATGGTCTTACCTTAGAGGTGGACTTACCACAGTTGATCAAGATTATGGATTGTTTAATAACATCCATCACGACATTGGTACACATGTCATCCACCACCTTTTCCCTCAGATCCCGCATTACAACTTACAAGAAGCGGTAATATTCAATTAAAAACCTTACAGAAATTCGATACGATTTTATTATTATTGTGTCTATCATTACTCATTACAGAAATGTGACTTTAATCACTCAATTGAATATTGGAATTGCAGACCAGGGCAGCTAAACCAGTGTTGGGAAAATATTATCGAGAGCCAAGAAAATCAGGGCCGATTCCCTTTCACTTGGTTGGCAATTTGGTGAGAAGCATCAATAGAGACCATTATGTAAGCGACAATGGAGAAGTTGTGTACTATCAGACTGATCAAAACCTAAGCGGATCTTTTATCAAGAAGAAGGGTGAATGAGAGACCATACATTCCGAATGAATAACAACAAAGAAGAAAGCAGGAAAGCAGGAAATCAATAGTTCAAAAATTGGTTACCCTGATGGGGTTATAATTATTTACCCAGCATTACTTCAAGTCAACTAGAGATTTTGATAATCATTACGTTCAAGTATGAGAAGAATTTATATCATCAAAAGTGATAGTTTAACAATTTGGTTCTGTTTAATCGCCAAATTCATTTTACCAAAGTTATGTTAATGTTTGCGAGACTTTTGGCGGGCTCTGTAATAAACAAATAAGTATTTGATAAAAATTTCGGGACAGAGGAAATATTATTGCATATACACACGTCAAGGTTCGAACTATGATTTTAGTTAATCTCCTACGAAGGACTAAATCAAGTGCTCCTTAATCTCATGATTTTAGTCATTAACTCTGCTTGATTTCATTATTAATTGGTGGCGTTTAAAAATCTTTTTACGGGAATGGCTTGGTTCTTTTTATTATTCTCTCCATAAATCATATTGTTTATGTGGGTCAATTTCGAAAACTAACCACATATGTCAGCCCAGGCCCCAAAGCCTGCGTCAAAATTTTCATATATAAGGTTACGTTCCATTTTTAAAGATTTGTGTATGTGTTAAAGTTGAAAAAATACTCCTAACATCATGCTCAACATGTCTCTTAATTACTTGAAGTCTATAATCAATGTAGCGTTGGGATATAAGGACACTGGTGAAGAAAATCATAAAAGCAAGCAAAGTATGTACAGCGTTTGTATTTTACATTTCTAAAAAAATTAAATATTCTTTTTCTTTCTTAAAATAATTATCTAATTTGTATTTTCATTATACAAATTATACACATGTTTACTTGTAGAATATATATAATCGTATAGAAGGGTTTACTATAGTGAAAAGGTTAAAGGGAAAAAAAAATGTTTGGAATTCATTTTCTTTTTAATATCGGTTTTGGGCTCAACAAAAAGCCCAATAAAGAAAAAAAATTTACCTCACCTTAGCAGGATCATCGGCCTGTCAACCTGAGTTGACGAACTGTTGTGAAAGTTGCGGATATATATATTGGACAAGTTGACAACATTTAGGCGATGTGGGACAAATACAAGAAAAGTGCCCACTCTACATCAGCTAAGGCCCGAAAGCCGGGCAATAACCCAGTTCGCAGAAACTCCATTTCAGACAGTTTGACGCACGGTGTAGTAGAAAACATCATCATTAATCCAAAAGTTAGAATTAGAGGATGTGCTCCGTTTAATTATCATCAATCATCAATTTCATTATTATAGAAGCTACGTTACATTTTTCAGAGAATTTGTGTTGGACAAATCAGCTCAACACACAGAAACGTAAACAAAGTTTTTGGAATTATTAACATGTACAAGAATCAATTAACACAAAACAATTCATGAGGCTGTCCCTTTTGTATCTATTTTTTTTTCTTTCAATACAAAAAACAATTAAACAAAGAGATTAACATTGATCATGAAAAAAAGTCTCTCTTCCAAACCTTAACCTCCTACTACTTTTGAATTGATTATTTGTATACGATTTACCCCCAAGGGTTTTTGACAAAAAAAAACGCAAAATAATAATAACAATAATAATAATAAGTGTAAAGTTCACTTTCTTTTACATTTAGCTCATGTACAGAACTGTTATGTTAAGATTATGATTACTTGGTTAGAAGAGAATGTACTATGTTTTAAGAATCATACAATATATTAAAACAACAGCTCTTGAGGCAGGTATTTCCGCCTGTTTCTCCCTTCCTAGGACACGTGTCACCTCCTGATGCAAAATTTTCCCTTCAAAATCCTATTATGCTGATGTGCCATTTTGTAGTAATTTAGACTTAATTTTATTTTTATCAAATGTTGTAAACCCATTGCAAGCTGGAATGGAGAAAGTGTATTATTACTTTTATTTCTATCTTCCACTTTGCATGTGCGCCGCCCAATTAATTAATTAAATAGTGCAGCGTACACATAATTTTCAGTTTGACGATGCACCCATTTCCTCTCTCATTTTTCCCTCTTTCCAGCTTCACGTCAACATCCTTTGTTTCTTCCAAAAAAAATCATCATCATTCTATCTACTAAAGCAAGACACTTGAGGCAGCTTTTCCCGCTCAATTACCCCCCCCCCCAAATGTACACGTGTCCTGCTGTCGTTCACTCAGTTCCCACCTAAAACTACATCAGTCTATTTGTTGTATTTTGAGTCTTCCATTTTTTTTATTGTTATATGTCAGGCCTTCTTTCCGATACACGTGTACTGCTATGTTAAATACATCCCGCCAATTCCATCCATAGTGTCTCTATTTTTTCTTTACTGGAAGTGGATTGTTGCCACAAACCCCAATAGCTGAATTTAACTTTAAAATTATGCTTTTCTTTTTGGAAATCGATCCGGCATGCTTATTTCTTCCCACAAGTTGTCGCCCAAGCAACAATTTTTTTCTTGAAACCAACCCGAACACTAATTTTTAATTTAATTAGTCACTTTTCTAAATCTTATCAATTGATATCAGTATCTATCAAAGACCTATTCGATAGTTGCTGAAACAGTGAAGCTGTTTGTTTTCCTCCAATTTAGAGCGCATTCGTACTCGGACTCATTTGCTTCCTCTGTTCTTCTTCTCTCTATCTTATCCTTCATCTTGCAAGGTGATTAAACAGTTCAATGTCCACCGAACGAATTTCTTCGGCTTTCAGATCTCTCAACTTCGCTAGGTATGTTGCTTTGAATTCGCTAGATTATATTAGAAGAGAATGTACTCTGTTTCAAGAATATATCTATCAAAGTCCAGAACATCATCTATTTCACTTGGTTTCATTGAGAATGGAAGCATTTTTTCTTCGATAAATAAAACAAAAGCACTTATATCGTTCGTTGCTCCATGTTCGATTCTGGGTCGATCCACGATTCGATGTAAAAATATCATTAAATTTTTTTTCTAAAAAAAAAAAGCTTCCAGTGATTTATCTTACAAAATTTGCATATTTGCTTCCAATCCCCGTTTAAACGTAATCACAATTCATTAAAAAAAAATAGTACTACAATATTTTTCTAAAGGAGAATCTATTGTACTTAATTAAAGTAACATACAAGAAGTACATGTATCAACTCCACGTTTAATAATTTCTCGCCAAAGGTCATTTGCAGTGCAAAATAATTTCTGCCACGTGGCTTCCTAAAAATTCAGAAAAAAAAATCCATAGAAAATGAAAAACAAGCCCTCCGTCACTTTCCCATCCTATCCTATCTTGAATGGATTTGATTTGATTTGCTGATTTAGTTCCAAATGAAAATGCCATTTCAAATTCAAAAAATCAACCAATTTATCCTAAATTTTGGCCGATTGCTTTGGGAAAATTAAATTGATACTAAAGATGAGGAGGTCGTGTGAGACTCAAATAAGTGCAAGGGACATCAACAACAAGGAATCCATTCGATACTGAAACTGTAACAAGCAGGCAACAGAAATAACAGCAACACAGATTCAGACTCGACTGAATCATCAATGAGAAAAAACCAACCGGGGACCGACCAAGCCAAAGATGAACCACCGAGAATTGGATGAAGGGCTAGTTAATTGGCTAGCAATGAAAACGTGCATCTGGTGAACAATATTGAAGAAGAAGATCAAGCCGCCGCGAGGAAATAGTTTTCAATTTATTCTTCATCGTCGACTCCTTAGAAGAAGTGGAGGATGCTGATCAAAAGGGGTCGAAAAATCGTGCAGATCTGACCGAAAGTAGACCCAACCACCAGTCTAGAAAAGATTCGATCATTTTACCTAAAAGACATACGGCACAAATGGCCGATTCTCCACATGGTACAATATTTCTTGAATTTTTAATTTCTTGAATTTTCTTCCGTTACAATTCCGGCAACAACATCTGAAAATATTTTGGGATTCTGCAGTCAAATCCTACAACCTTTTGTGCTCTTTGAAAATATGGAGTTCTATCCAAATTGCTTTGATTTAGTGTACACTAATAATTGGTTTGGACCTGGGAGGCTCAGACTATACGCTGCGTGAGGCTTTGGATTTTAGTTCAACCCGATTAATGGATCTTCGAATTGAAGAAATGACTCGGAGCTGGGGAGTTAAAAATGTGGATTTGTCTAAAATCTTCCAATGATTTGCATCTTCTTTTAGCGACTTAATCTCTTCCTGCTCCAAATCAGAACCATCAAGGTACGCTGCACTCAAAGTCTGGTTTTTTTTTTTTCAAGTTTTAATTCTGTGAGCTATTACAGCACTAACAATGTTTTGAAGTTATCAATTTGGGATAACAATTTTGTATTTTGAATTGTGACTTTACTTTCTGTTTGTGTTTTGCATAATTACACAAAAGGTGAAAGCTGTTTATTGGTTTTTAAATGTATCAGTTGGATACTCTATTCTTCCAAATAGATTGATCTGCATCTCTTGATGTTAGGCTTCTGCAAGAGTTGCAAACTTTAAGTTGCCCGAACCAAATTCGTTTGTCTATAAGCATGAATCCGGCCAGCATTCTTAATGACATCTTTAATAAACTTATGCACAAAATCAATAGGTATGCCATGTTTCAGTTTCTTTTGCTTCTATTGGATGCTATTTGTTTCATATGATGCTTTGATAAAGTTTGAAACTTTTCAGTTCTTTTGGTGAATTCTTGGATGTTCCTATAGATTAAACAAGATTTTCATAGGGAGCCTCTCTCCTCTGACTAAAATGGTGTATAACAATTATCTGTTTGAATGTTTTCCTCAGTGAAAAAAGTATCTTAGATTATTTTTACCTTCTACCAAGTATGAAGAAAAAGTTGACAATCCTTCTTAATGTTATTGGAATTATCAGGGGCCATCATGCCATCAAAGGTTTTGAGGGACGTGCTGTTTAAATTTAAAATTAAAGAAACAGAATTCAAATGGTCGTTGAGAAAAAAAAACATGGTTTTCAGTGCTGTTGTGTCAAAACTAGAGGAAAAGCATGAGAAAATCGTTAGGAATCCTCAAATTTCTGGGAGAATCGCTCCCCCTACTTCAGTGAGAGAGGTACAATTTCCTGTAATTTTTATCGGTTTCTTAGTTTGTTTGCGTCGTTACTTCATATGGATAATTATTGAGTTAAAGATTAGTTGATCATGTGCTTGAACTGAAAGATGAAATCTTGCTTTCATGGAAAAGTGTACTATTGAATATCGAAACCTTAAACATTCCAGCCCATTGCATTTGTTATTCTGTATTCATATGCTTTTGATTAGATATTAGGACAAAGCTTTAATGGATGTGTATAGAGTAGATATTATTGTTATGAATTGATCAAGACTCTGGGTTTTCCTATTTCATTTTCACTTTATGATAATGGAAAAAAAAAATCATATTTTGCATTCCAAAACAAAATGAAAGTACTCTTTTTGTTCTGCTTTTTTAGATGAAGAAAACCATGGCGTCTACGGCAAGCTCTGTCACTAAATAAATCCAAGGTAGTTTTGTTGTTTTAGGTAATTTAGTCTTTAGGTAAAAGTTTAAGTTGTCAACAGCATTGATCTAAGAGAACTTCCCATATCAACTTGAATTTTGTGTTTATATTGTGTAGTAGAAGTCAAAAAAAAAAAAGGAAAAATGCCAATGATCTTTCTTGCCTCACCTATCCTGAGATATTTTATGGTTGAATACGAGCTAGAAAACTAGGAGAATCAAAATTTAATATTTCAATGTGAGATATTTCATAATTATCATGGGATTATGTTCATTAAATCATGTGGTTTTTAAGTTCAATTTGGGATGTATTTTTTGAAATATTTTCTGAGATTAATCCATATGTTCATTTTGTAGATTAAAATAATTCACGTGTGTGAGGAGAGACATTGGTCTAAAGATTGGTCCATAAGCCAATGAGTCACTTACAATTAAAGTACTACGAACACAAAGGAAAAGAACTTCATTTTGCTTATTTGCCCAGGAGCTGCTACAAAGATGTATACTTGCTGCTTGCTTTCTTCACACAGTAATTTTTTTGCTTATTTAGAAGTGAAATTACTTACTATTTTCCGTTTGGTTCTTGGAAACGGGGTTTTTAGTGAGGTACTGACAAACATGTCTGAGATATGACCGCTTTTACAATTAAATAAATCGTTAATTTGTATTTTATACAAATCAGCCTTTCTCTTTCCCAAGTATATATATTTATCTCTTTAGTTATATGTTTTTTTTTGTTATTTTTCCACAAGAAAATTTAATTTACTCAATTAATACCATATAATATTTAGAAAAAATGTTGGACCCCTGGACATTCGCCCGGGACAAGCATCTAGTTATAGTATTATATACGACCTTTCTCTTCTTCAATTCTTCAGGGTTGTAATTTTCTATTCAAGGTACACGATATTACTAAAAGATTTCTTTACTGTTAACATCAATTTTAAAGCAAAATCCCTTTTGTAAATAGACTAAAATGTATAAATGGTCCTCTATATTTGTCCGAATTTAAATTTTGATCCTCTACATCAACATGTATATGGATTGAGCCTTTACATTTCATTTTGAAACTTTTTTGGTCTCTTTTCATTGTTCTGTCACCATTTTCGTCTTGATGACCGTTGACCCTACCAAGTCAAGGGTATTTTCGGAATGACACATATAAGATCAAAATAACAAATGTTTTTATAATAAAATAGAATAAAATATTAAAAATTATTATTTTATAATAAATAATTAAATAATTTAAAAATTAAAATAAAAAATTAAAATGATTTCAAATTTCAATTTTTTTTTCACTTCCCACCTTTGTGGGTCCCACATACCAGTCAATTTTCCTCCTTTTTTTGTTACAGTAAATAAAATCAAAATTAAAAAGTAAACTTACCTTCACCCGTCTTTTACCTTTACCCTTAAAAATTTTATTCTTACCAAGTCACTGCTACAGGTATAGCCCACCCAACAAACCCATGGTTAGCAATTATTATATAGTCGACCAGGATTTTTATAGGTTGCAGAGAGCCCAAAATTGCAATACATCCCACATTTGTTGCAAATGAATCTCTCGTACTGAAGGTAGCTCCTGTTTCCGTTACTGCTGTTGCTGCCGTTGTTGCTGCTACCACCGGAGGCCGACATAAAAATCTGCAAATTTATTTGAAGTAGAAGGAAGATTTAGGAATACAATGAAGATAATGAACAAAGACGTTGGCGGATAAGATTAGAGATGATAAATAGAGTAGGAATTAGATCGGAATTCTAGTTTGATGTCGCCGGATTTGGGTCAATAATGCCAGGAAATAAGGTTTTATATCAGTAGGGTTTACTGTAGCAGTGACTTGGTAAGAATAAAATTTTTAAGGGTAAAGGTAAAAGACGGGTGAAGATAAGTTTGCTTTTTAATTTTGATTTTTTTTAACGTAGCAAAAAAAGGGAGGGAAATTGACTGGCATGTGGGACCCACAAAGGTGGGAAGTGAAAATTTTTTTTGAAATTTGAAATTTGAAATCATTTTAATTTTTTATTTTTTATTTTAAATTATTTAATTTTTATTATAAAATAATAATTTTTAATATTTTATTCTATTTTATTATAAAAACATTTGTTATTTTGATCTTATATGTGTCACTTCGAAAATACCCCTGACTTGGTAGGCTCAACGGTCATCAAGACGGAAATGGTGACGGAACTGTGAAAAGAGACCAAAAAAGTTTCAAAATAAAATGTAAAGACTCAATCCATATACATGTTAATGTAGGGACCAAAATTTAAATTCGGACAAATGTAGGAAACCATTTATACAGTTTAGTCTTTGTAAATATTTACCATATATGAAAAGAGATTGTTCAACCAAGACTATCATACATTTTATAAGATTGTTCTCAACAGAATTGAGATTTGATCCCCTTATTAAAATCCAAGTATGTCACAAATGATAGTATAATGGAGTAAGGAACAGATTTCACTTTTGACAGTACTACAATAATACGTACACTCACTTTGCCATTTTCAAACAAGTACCAAGAGAATTCAATCTTCTCAGCATGAATCCCAAGAAGAATTTGAAAAATTCCACAATTTCCCCCCACACCCTCACCAAAGAACCTCGAAAACTGTGGCCTTTCCCACCTAAAATAAACGTTGTTAAACAACATAAGCATAAAGTGGAGTTCCATTTCATGGATAGGGTTGTGACAAAGTTCAAACGTATGAATGCGAAAAGATTCTCACAAGCCTGATTTCAATGAAGGAATCTCTTTTGGCACTTGACAATTCGACTTTGTTTTCTAGACTCTTACATCCAGTGTTGGAATCACGAATCTGAAGGAAGTGTGATACATTTCCTAGCAGTATCCAAATTCTAGTCAGATTTGTGTCTCAAATATACATATATATAGGTGGACCATTGTACCACGACCAAGGGTGAAGGGACCATATCACTATCTGCAGTCGTATCCGTTGTCCACAAAAACGACGAACTTTGTTTTATGATATTTTGATCACCCCTTCAGGCTTCGATGACAATTTCACCAGCATCCCTCTTTTACCACCGGCTACTATATCATCGTAAAACCACATTGAGTTAAAACGAGTGTTGAATGATTCGCATTTCGTATTAGCTTATAGTTTTAACATCCAAAAAAAATAAACCACAAAACAAGTCATTGAATTATTCGGTAATATCAATATGTAGGTCATCAATCAAATATATTTGTAAAATAGGTTATCATACTAAGCAAAAAATATATCGGAGATCATTATGTTAATTTTGATCGTTAAATAATGACGGAAAAACTATTTTTCACATATTTTTGAGTTCATGGGTATTTTTATCATTTTGTTATTTTTTTAAAAAAAATTAATTTTTTTTTATTTTTTCTACGATTCTTCTTCTTATACTTTCTAACTTATATATGCCAATAGTATAATTTCTAAATTTCAAAAATTAATTTAACTTTTGTATTTAACTTATAGATTATAAAAAAAATTTAAAAAAAAATTAGAAAAGAGAAGAAGAAAAATTAGAATTGAAGCAAACATGAAAATTAATATTTTATCTTTCTAAACAAAAAAAAAAAACTAAAAAACTAGCTAAGACAATTTATTTTTTCTAGGTTATTTAATTATTTTCAACTCGATTTAATCATTTAATTATTAATTTTCACGTTTTCTTCAATTTGAATTTCTCTTCTTTATTTATATTTTTTATAATCTAGAAGTTAAAATACAAATGACAAATTATTTTTGAAATTTAATAATTATTATAGTACCAACATATATAAGTTAGGAAGTAAAAAACAAAACAAGAAAAATTGTTATAAAAAAATTAATATATTTAAAGAAAAATACAGAATTATGAAACTACCCCTGAAAGCAAAAGGATGTGAAAAACAGTTTTCTGTCACGATATAACGTTCAAAAGATCTTTCAGCTAAGAGAAATTGTTTCGCCTAACAGAAAGTTATTTTTCACATGCTTTTGGGTCCAGTGGCAGTTTCATCATTTTATATTTTTTTAAAAAAAAATCAAAATTTTAATTAATTTTTTTTTTTTACAATTCTTCTTCTTTTACTTCCTAAGTTGTATATGTTAGTACTAGTATCATTATTAAATTTCAAATATTAATTTGTCATTTGTATCTTAACTTTTAGATTTAAAAATAGGAATAAGAATAATATAAAAGAAGAAAAATGTAAATTGAAGTTAATGTGAAAATTAATAATTAAATAATTTAATTAAGTTGAAAATCATTAAATGACTAGAAGAAACAACTTGTCTTAACTAATTATTTTATTTTTTCTTTTGGTTTAAAATGGTAAACTATTAAATTTCATGTTTATTTCAACTCGAATTTTTCTTCTTCATTTCTTAAATTTTTTTAAAAAAATTTACAATCTAGAAGTTAAAATACAAAATTTAAATTAATTTTTGAAATTTTGAAATTATACTAGCATCATGTACAAGTTAGGAAATACAAGAAGAAAAATTGTAAAAATAAATAAATAAATAAATTTTTTAAAATATTTTAAAATTAAAAGTAATTAAATGACAAAAATACCCATAAACCCAAAAGTATGCGAAAAATGAATTTCCATCAGTATTTAACGATCAAAATTAACAGAATGATCTCGGATAAATTTTTTGCTTAACATGATGACCTGATTTACAAATAAATTTGATTGATGACCTATATAAGTATTACCGAATAGTTCAATGACCTGTTTTGTGATTTATTAAAACAAAGAGTAAATTATTAGGATTTTCATGTACAAAAGTGATGTGCAATCCTAAATCGACAATCTGTGGAGTAAATTATGTGACATCAAGCTTTTGAAGTAGTCAAATCTTAAACGTCAAATGGTCAAAGTCAGTACGACTTATATTTTCTTAATCGAGTAATACACTTTGCCCTCGTGATCGTTAAAGGAATTAGTAAAGAGGTAAAAAGTTTTATGTCCGTTGCGCTCTTGATCTTTAAAGGCATTAGTTTATACAAGTTGAAATGGTGAATGCATTTATCCCGTGTCCCTTATTTGTTCTGATATACTTGTCTAGACGTTCAGAGAATCGTATCGAAATACTCGAAATCATGATTTCTGACTGTGACAACTTTATTGATTCATATCAAAATTTTGAAACTTGGAAACTTTTCAATGTACTTGCACAAAATCAAAAGCAAATCGAATGGTTAAAGTTAGAACGTTATTTCCTTAATAATCGAGTGATGCACCTTGCACTCGAGGCCGCTGAAGACTTTAGCGTTTAAAGAAGTTCACATCCGTTGCGCTCTTGATTGTCAAAGGCATCAACGCTCTAGAATAAGATTCGTGTAGATACAAGCTGAGTGCGCTTATCTTACGTTCCTTATTTGTATTCATATACTTGTACGGATGTCAACAGACTGTATCGAAACATTCGAATACTATGACTTCTGACTTGGACGACCTTGATTGTTCCGAATAAAATTTGAAACTTGGAAAACTTTCCAAGATGGTACATAATCAAAGCAGATTGAAGTACGAGTGAGATCTACCCAAAGTTTTCAATCATGCAACTATACTTTGGCAAAGAAATGAAGTGGTAATGAACTAGGCCACATGATTTCTGAACTTAGATTTGCCACAATAATTGCAACATAATGGTTTCGAATGACCAAAAAAAAACATCTCATAATAGCAACCGTATCTGTCCATCATTTAATTCCCGTCTGATCTGACTGTATTCATTTCTGCAAAAACCTAATCTAAAGCTTTCTAGTATTAGCAACGACAGACATCTCAGAGTCTTCAGAAGTCAAAAAAAAGAGTTCGTAAACCCATTCATACCAAACCCTTTCACTTTATAGTATAGAGAGAGACTACTCAGTTTCAACAAACACCATAATTACACATCCACTCTTACGCGCTCAGAAGGCGTGCCTATTCATCAGCAAACCATTTTCAGCCAATCTGAAAAATCTGTCCGATTCATAAGTACAGAAAAATTGCATCAAAATTGACTGCTCGTAGCGCGTGTCGACCTTACATCCTATCCTTTCTCCATCAAAAAAAGACTTTTAAAAAACCATATTCAAATGTAAAGCCCGCCAGTTCTTCTTACAGTTCAAATCTCAGTTTGCTTTTTTTGTTTTTGAGTTTGAGAGAGTTTTTTTTCACCTTCCCTTTTGCTTTTTTCAACTGTTCTTTTTTCATTTCTTTGCCAGTTTAAAGACTTTTGAGTCCCAATTAATTCAACCCTTCACTGACTTCCTTTTTCTTTTGCATACCGAAGCGTTGTTTCATTTATCAAGAAGATGAAGTTCTTGACTTCATCATCTTCTTCAGCTTCCTCTACTATCACTACCACAACTACAAGCACATCTTTCGATGCTGGTTGTGTTCGTGATTCGAGGTCTAGTCCGGCTAGCTGCATTGCCGGTGTGTTTCGTCGACTTTTATGCCTGAATGATCCTCCAACTCATCATCCTTCTCACCATTTCAAATACACTGAAAACCATGACTCTGTTTCTCTGGAGTTGGATAGGTTTCAATGTTCTAAAGCAGAGGAGAGCTCTGCTTCTGGTTCAACTCCTAACCTTGTGGCTAGATTAATGGGTTTAGAATCCTTCCCGCAAATCGATTTCCCTGTGACTGAAAGAAGTCCTAATTCTATTTCTCGAAGCCGTTCGATGAATTCTGTGGATTTAATGAAGGAGCTGGCATCGATGCAGGGGAGGCATCGTCGTGCCAAGAGCTTTCGGGAAACTCGGTCGAAATTCGTCGAGTTACAAGATGAGGATTTTTACATTCTTAGCTTTGAGGATGAAGATGAATTTGGGAAATTGGGAGCAAGATCGAGGAAATCCGAGATGGGTTCGGGGCAAAAGCAAACAAAGCAAGGAATCAAAGGAGAAAATTCGAATTCTAAAGCAAAAAGCAACAAGAAAAGGGAGAGTGTTTATGAAAAGAACAAAGAAAATCTTCTCGACACTCGGACTATTTTCATTGAGAATCCAGAAGCAATCAACTCTAAACAAGTTTCTAAAAGGGTGGTATTCAGAGGCGGTGATAATTCGAAGCTTAAAGATTCGATCAACATTCTTCGTCCAACAAACAGTTCTTGCAGAAATTCTGCTGCTGCTGACAAAGAAGTAGAGAAATTAGCAAAACCCATCATCCAGAAATCCGAGAATGATTTACAATTAGGAAGGAGGAGGATGAAGAAGAGAAAAGATGATTGCTTGCTAGTGAAGAGGATTGAAACAGAGCCAGATTCTGAAAATTCAAGTCCAAGTTCTGTTTTGGATGTTACCAAATTCCCAGGTGATCCAGAAGTTACAAGTTGTCCAGGTTTGCCATCTACATTTTGTTTAGTTTATTCATACTACATAACTTTTTGTTCACTTCAATCTTGTTAACCTGTTCCTGAATTTTTTATGACAACAGGGGAGCCTTCAAGGTTAACAAATTCCAGATCAAGGAGGACTTTAGCAGAAGACCTGGAAAATTACAGGAAGCTAAATTATCAATCCAATAGTACGTCTTTCAGATCAAATAATAATAGTTCATCTTGTGAACGAAAAAGAATTGATCAATTGAGAAAGGATGGCCATGGAAGTAGTAGCAGATTCATGCAGATGTGGGGGGAAATTTACAATGTGGCAGGAAGAAATACAGTTCAAGCAGATTGGTTACTGAACAACAGGAGGGAGATGCACAAGTTTGAAGAGTACAAAGAAATCGGCGGAGAAATCCAAATGCAAATTCTAGATGAATTGATTGGAGAGATGGTTGATCAGCTTGTTAATTTGTGTTAACATCAACTGATTCAAACTTCACATTTAGATCTGCCCAGTTTACTTTGTTTTCCTTTTTACATATCTGTAACATGTAAATATTATTACAGAATTCGTTACTTGAGGTGAATTTGGTACGTAGTTCATAATCATTTCGAATCAGATAAAATATAAAATTATTAGAGAAATGTTCATAGCTGTCCTTATATTTTCTTTTTGCTTCCATTTTTCCGAATCTGTAAACAAAGTCAAACCTTCTTATTCAATCCTTTGTAACATATCCAAAATTCAAACCAAGAGACCAAAAACGCGAAATCGCTTTCATGTTCTTGAACTTTTCAGCTTTCTTAAAGAGGACAGTCCATTTTTATCAATTTTCATACAGTGATGCTTAAATAAATGAAAGGAACGGCCTTTTTTAACACTACTTACTTAAAAAGAAAAAGAAAAGAGTATAAATAATACACAGCTGATGTGTGATAGATTGAAATTTTCATGAAGTTATATCTGTTCAGGATTGAATCTTTTTCTTAGGTCAGAGAAGAATGAGTATCATCTCAAACTATAACTTCTAACAACTTTTTATCAATGAGAGCACAACAAACTATTTGGAACGGTATGAATACGTTACCATTGTGTCGATACGACTAAACAAAAACACTAAAAATGTCATTTCAGTAAAGCGCAACTTTATAAGAAACAATTTTTATAATTCTATAATAAGTACTAATATATACTCCCTCTGTCCCAAAATTATTGTCAAGTTTGAGATTTCACCTTTAGTGCAATTTGAACTAGAAATGAAAATCCAAACTGGACAATAATTATGGGACGGAAGGAGTATAAGTTACAATGTAATATTTGTGATTGACGAAGACGAAATTTGTCCTCCGGCAAAATTGTGTTTCTCTGACAAGGTTTGTGTTATGGAAAAATTATTGGGTACAACTGCTGCTATATTCTGATTTTTAGTGCAGCAAGTACTAGCACTCCTCTATTTTGGTGATATAACTCTCGTACAAATTATCTCTCCCCCCAAAATTACTACTTTACCCCTATTATTTCGTCTGGCTGCACAATCCTACGTGATAAAGTTGCTGCACTCAATAATTTATGTGTGATATGTAAGAGAAAAACTCAAGATCTCCCAAAGATAGACACTCTGATACTTAAATCAAGGAAAAAAAAGATTTTAGAGAATGTGATGAACTCTATTTATAAGCTATGAATTACATATTTTTTTGTCCGAATTGTATTAGATATTTACCCTTTTGATCAACTCTGTAAGTCGATTAAACCGTATTGAACAAATGGGTCGGATCCGATCCATATTCAATGATCTATTTACACTGAATATATCAAATTTCTGGGATAGAATATACTCCAAATTGACTCCCTTTTGCAGCTGGTATGAGCCTACGAGGTCCATCAAACTGTGAAAGTGTGGAATTATGAATAAAGGAGATAGAGTCCCACATTCCAAAGTCTAAAAACTGATAAAGAAATGCATTAAGAATAGCAGCAGCAGCCATGCCACTGCTGTGATGAGAACTGAAGAAAAACATCCCCTTGGGATCAGCCGTCCAATTTGACTTAATCACAACATATTCACATGATTTGCTTAAAATTAATAAAAGCAGAAAAGTTCTCCTTTTAATTAGTCTTCTTTTCATGTTGCTGTCGTCCTCATTGATGTTTTCCCAACTTAATTATCCAAGTTTCTATTCTATATTGTCAAAGGAAAAATATCAATCCAAAATCAAAACGTAAAAATATCACATCAAGACGAAAATTCGAAGCAAACGTTAGATGTAATAATTATTTTAAAACGTAGGGAGTATTATCTGCATAAAATTTGCTATATTTAAATCCAATGTGACCAAGTCTTTATCGAAGATTTTTATAACCAGAGCCGGCGATATCAAAAGTTCAGCAGCTAGCCGTCGCTGTTGTATGATTTTCTGTAACATTTACATTTCGGCGGGCAAACAAAATTCATTTGGATACTCCATGGCATTACCATTACCATAAAGTATAAAGAGCAAACAAATTTTCTTGGTTTAAGTGACTAAATAGACCAATTACAGACAAATTTTGTGACACCAACAAGATTATTTTAAAACAATTGGGTCTTTCTTTATTAATTTATCTAAGTGACCCAATCAAACTGAAAGCCGCCTCCCAAATCCATTAAGGCTTTTGAGGACAGATCATGAGATCATCCATTAGCATCATTCTTTCTTTAGTTCTAGATAACTATCAACTGCCTCGTGCCTTCGTTCTAACATATTGCCTTCTTTTTTTTTTCTAGTACTATATCATTAGTGCTTCAGCAAAGGGTAACGAAAAGGACCCTGTTTAGTGCTTCTGTGCCTTCCTCATTTCCACGAGAAAGGACAAGGAAATTTCATCTAATGGAAATGGCGAACAATTTTCCACCATTTTCTCTAAAAGGTGAAAAGAGAAAAGGAAATGGACATGAAAGAACCAAAGTTTTGAAACATTGGATGGCCAAAATGATGCAACTTCTTTGTCACATGATGCATTATTACGTATATATGTGATGCAATACATTATCTTTCTGAGATCAACAAAGAAATCCCAGAATGACCCCAAGACTAACACTTTCTGAAGTCTTGTAATGTAGATGAACAATCATTTTGGTATTAATGGAAGAACAACCTCGAATAAAAATATCTATATCTGAATCTATCAAAATCTGCGGAAAGGGCAAAACTTTCTCTGCCATTATTTCAGTGTTCCTCATTTTCTCTCTAAATATATTCACCTAAACATGGTGAACATCAATATAAATGAAAAAATTGGAATTAACTTTAGCTTATGTAAAATTAGCAAATAATGAATGCAGTCAATATTTGATTTTAAGCCAAAATCTGCTCCTGCTCCATGTATAACTGATCTATCCATGAAGGAAGTGTCTCTGATCCTCCACTGTTTCGAAGGTATTGCCTGTGATCTTCATTGTCAAAATCAACTGGACCAAGATTTTCAGGAGGGACTTCCTTCCCCAAAGAATGAACCCAAGGCAAATCTGCCGAATTTGAAACTGAGGATGATGCAAAACTGCTGCCATTACTCCTGAACCCGAATGAAGCAGATTTCCTCATCTTGCTAATTTCTTCTTTCTGGATGCCCCAATCCAACTTTCCATCAGGTGAGCTCCAGTCTGAAAAAGGTGCTGGCATAACAGCTGCAGAAGCACGTGGCGACGACATCCCAGAGTGACGGCTTACTGGAGTTCTGTCAATGAAACTCTGGCTCCGTTTCGCAAAAGCAGCAGCCCTTGAATTTGAAAAGGCAGATGCAGACCCTGATGGATCATTACCAAATGAAGGCGATGATGTCCTAACTGGGGATGAAGACAGACCAGAAGTGTATGCCGAGAGCAGCTGCTGATTCATATTTTGCCGCATCTGGGAGCCGGTTGGAGAAAGCAGCTGGCTTGATGCAGCATCCAGAGACAGCCCTTGAAGCTGATGAGTCAAAACTGAAGAATCAAGACCAACAAAAATATCATCAAGGTTAGTTGGTTTCAAGTTAGGATGCCTAGCTCCATCTCCACTTCGATCAACAGATGAAGCAGCAAAAGCTGCACCAGAGCCTGATCCAGTATTCCAGCTCAATGGTGAAGGAAGCCAAGATATGTCATCCACAAACTGTTGGCGCCACTGATTTCGAGCATCGCGTCCAACAAATTCAGTATCCAGATCAACATCTCTAGCATTCAATGCACTTTTCAGTCGGCTTCCAGGTAACTGCAAGGTTGGAGGAGCAAAAGTGGACTGATTCGGCCACATGGATCCACCATTAGGAGAGGAAGATCCTCTAGGACTCATAGGGGGTGTTGAGGACGGAGGCATCATGATAGAAGGGGAACCAAGTGCTAGGGGACTCATTGATGCCATGTCCAATGAAGACAGTCCAGAAGAGAATGATCTAGGGGAAGGTACTGCTGAACCAGTGGAAGCATACAACGGCCGAAGTTCTTCTACTTTGTGTGCAAAGAAACACACCCTTCGTGTACAGTTGGTCTCATCCTTGCACAGCCGTGTTCGATATTGTGCAGGGTGAAGCCAACACTCAAAAATCCCATGTGCATATTCACAAGCATCACCCCGCTGGCAAGTATTCCTCCGAAAATCAGGGCATGGAACGCAACTGTAGTGGTACTTTCTTGGATCACGCCGCCTGGCATTTTCACCAGGGTGGACGAAGGGACACTCTGTCCAGTCATGAGAGTAAGCCCTTGAGCAAGGCTTGACCTTAAATGTATACATTCTGAACTCATCTGTACCATATAAGCCATTCTTAATGTCTGGAAGAGATGGATCAACAGGGTACTCTTTCCTCTCGGTTCCATCCCTAACAGTCACTGGTGAAGACACCCTTGGACCTTCAGTTTGTTCAGTCGGTCCATCATCTGATTCAGGGCAACCATGGACAGAAATTCCACCGTTTAACATGACCTCCAACATCTTCCTCCTTGAATTGAAGGAAGAATTCCGAACTTGAGAAATCAAGTCAAACGGTCGCTTCCCATTAGCATCAAGAGCATTTACATCAGCCGATGCATCAATTAAAAGCTTTACAATCTCTTCTAAAACAGCAGAACCGCCGGCAACAGCGCAATGGAGTGCAGTAGCACCATCAGAACCACATGCCCTATTGACATCAACCCCACCCTTTTCAAGTATATATTTTACAACCTGCTTGCTCCCTAACATAGAAGCAATCATGAGAGGTGTCCTTTCCTCAAATCCCATTTCCTTGGAACCAATTCTTCGACCGTACCACACAGAAAACTCATCAACAGGACGCCCCTCCTTTTCCACGGCATTTATGAAGGCAGAAATATCATCAGTAGCTGATAGTTCAAGTAAATCTGAGGAACTATGTACAAAACCTTCTGTAGCTAATTCAGCAGAACAAGCTTTTTCCTCTGAACCGTTGCACATATTGGATTGATTACTGCCTTCTCCCTATCCCTATAATTTAATCAATCACATAACAAAATCAAAACCATAAACTTCAAAAAAAAAAAAAGAAGAAAAAACTGGAATTCCAATAAGGTTAACTATTAGTATCTCAAAAGTTAATGGAACTCTGAACTGAAATCAGTGGAGGACAACATAACAAAACTTAAGCAACAAAGTTGCAATCTTTATGAATTAGGAGAACTAAAAAATAATACAACTCAACGTACAATTAAAGCATAATACACGGAACCCAATTCGGAAAATATCCAACAGCAAAGAATGCACAGAAAGATCGCCTCTATAAACAACAAACAAAAAAAACCCAAAAAAAACAGGGAAGCATAGAGAACGGTAAGAATGTCTCCTCACATGCATACAACATGTAGTAAAAAAACAAATTAAAAATACCAAACCACAAGAAACATACCTCTAAATTCTTGCAGAGAAAAAAGGGTTCAAAGTACAAAACCCCTCCAGGCTTTTTAGAAAAAGAAAAAGAATGGTTGATTAATAGTAGTAGTAGAAATCCAGAGAACAAAAAATCCAAGTTGGGTTTTCTTTGCTATTAACGAAAGCAGCAGCCTCTTTAACTACACAGCATTGAGAGGGAAAGCTGGAGAGAGAAAAGGAAATGCATCCCTCCAAAAAAAGCGAAAATTAAAGAAATGATTATATATATAAAATCGAATAAAATAAAAATTAAATTTGGAAAGAAAATAAATTAAATTGAGAAGGAAAAGACTTTTCTTTCCTTTGATGATATTCAGAGTCAAAAAGGACGAGCCTACCATTTGTCGTACCAGTACTACCTTAACAATATTTATTAATTATTTTTTCCTTCCTTCCCTTTCAAATCAATCAGCAAAATTATAAAATGAAAAAAAAAATTAAAAAAGGACCGCGCAAATTTCTCCAAATGAAATGCAAATTCAAATGCAAATGAAATGCGGACGAAAGAGGGAAAAAGAAGGAAAAAAAATTATGCACATCCCATTCCATGCATCTGATTTGATAGTACCAAACCGTCTTTGAGGTAATTGAGCGCCACGTGTAATATTCAGCCTTAAATGAACCGGCCGGATTGTGAGAATCTAATCTAACTAGTTGTAATAAAGACTTTATGGATAGTGCTTGCTCCCTTTTTTTGTTTTTTATTTGTGCGGAAATTTTGTAAATCTTTTTACGAATAAATACCAAATTCTTTGTAAGAAAACTAAGATGGGAAAGTTGGAAAATGAAGAAGGAAAATGATAAACTAAAATTAATTTTGTTTAGATCGAAAGTAAAATAACCCCTCCGTCCCATAATTATTATCGAGTTTGGGCATTTATTTTTAGTTCAAATTGTACTAAAAATGAAGTTTCAAACTGGACAATAATTTTTTGACAGAGAGAGTATACATATAATGCAAATGTAATAGTGAGTGCTGTGGCAAATGAATAAAAAATACATATAAACTCCTTTTTTTTTTCTTTTTGGAAGTTATTGAGAAAATATGTATAAATACATATTTAATTTTATTCACTATGAATTGTCATGGTATATATGATTTCTGTTCTTTTCTCAAATACCTTTATGACCTCTTACACTAATAGCTCTTCAATATATTTACCATACAAATCCAAGAATGAATGAACTAAAAGAGTTTATGGATAAAGTTTTGAAAAGATACCACCCATAAAAAAGAAAGAAGAAGAAAAAAAAAAACCACACACACAGAATATCACTAGTAAGGGCAAAAGGGCAAAAAAAACATCGTAGTTCTCCTAGTAATCTTTAAAGTAGACATGTTAAATAAAACTATCAACTAAATTTTTTAATTGAATCTTTTGTCACACATTAGTAACATTTAAAAGTCATGACACCAAGAGTATGTAAACATGGGCTTCCTAGTATTAGACTCGGCTCTCAGGTTTAATCCCCACCAACGATATGTAAGGAGGGTTTTATCCACATTTAAGTGGAATTTATTAGAATTAATTTTTAAGAAAATAAAAGTCATGACAATTTAAATATAAGATGGCAAGCAAAATTGGTAGAAAAACTCTAATAGTACAAAATATACATAATTAAAGACGTGTCAAATTATTACTTCCTCTGTCCCATAATTATTGTCTAGTTTGAGTTTTCATTTCTAGTTCAAATTGTACTAAAAGTGAGATCTCAAACTGGACAATAATTTTGGAACAGCGGGAGTAATAATTATAATACAATCAAAAAAATGTCACAGCCTGTTTTATCTCTACAACCCCAATTCTTTCAACTTCTTAGTGAGATTTTCTGCTTTCGGTCCCGGCCGGATCATTGGCTTTAGTGATGGCACTTGGCGACTCTCAATTTGAAACTTTTTATAAAATGACGTGGACATGCATGTAAGGGCTATTCTCTTACTATATTACCCTTGATTTTACGGGAGATTGCGGTACCATAGTACTGCGTGGAGGGCATCGATTTGTCAATGTGTCTCTATTTTTTTTTGTGCTGCTCTTGGCGACAACGTTGAAAGCATCGAACAAGTTGGATGGTGTGACTTGTCTGTCTCCCCTTTCTTCTTCTTCCAATAATATATAACTCATAATAATATAATAAAATTAGTTGAACAAATTAAATACACTCCTCTAGAAACTCTCTCCCCCGGTCTCTTTTTCTTTTTTTCTTGTCATTTTTGTGAAAATATTGGGATATGTTCTTATTTTTGTGGTTGATTTGTTTTATTCTGTTTGTTTTGACACATTTTTCATATTTACGTGGCTTCTAAAAATTGGTACGATGGAAAAGCTTCTTTTTTGTTCTTTTTTTTTTTCTTTTGGTAGGAGAAGTTTCATTATTTATTATTCACACACGAGGATAAAAAGAGAAGAAAATCAATTAAAATTTAAAGCCCTTTTTCTAGTAAATAAAGATTTAAAGTTTAATTCCTCGAGTCATTTAATAACGTTTACATGCATGGTAGCATTTCCAACACTTCTGCTTATTACGAACTATTAAGTGAGAAATAATATGAAGTACGAATTACTCTCTCCGTTTTTTAAAAATATGTTATAGGAGAATATTTAATCTTTGTTAAAATATACCATCTTTTGAGATAATTTATTACGAAACTAGATCATTTTTCTTGGGACGGCAGAGTATTATAATTTAGGAAAATGATAAGTATAGTGAAATATCATAGTGACTTTGGTGCGGTGACTGATGTGTAAATATGTGATTGGTGGTTCATGTGATGATAATAACTATCTTTAAAAAATCAACTAATAAGTGTTTTACACATAAAATTAACTAATAAGTCGCTACACCAAAGTCACTATAATTTTTCACTTTCTCTATCACTACTCTACAATTTAATAGTGTGGAAACATAGAAATGATATTGTCATTATTCATTCCTTATAGTATAATATAACATCGGGCAGGTAAAAGTTTAATGGAAAAGAATGATATGATATACATGTATTTACAAACTTATCATTTACTAGTATTAGATAATTATTATAAATTGGTGATTTTGTCTTTTTTTCGTTATCATTTTTCATCAAAAATTTTCAACGGCATCATTATGAAATGACACCTTTTAATTAAAAATTAATACCAAAAACAAGTGAAATATAGGATATATGTTTGCAGCTGTAGTCGAAATGATGCAAACTTCAAACTCGAAGTCGGAGTAATAAAGTCTGTGGGTTGGAGGATATATGAATTGGGTCACGGAGCCCAAAAATTGGCCCCAGTTGGCGTTCAATTGGGCCCATCGATCTGCAAGAACCGGCTAATTTTCTCGCTCATGATTCTATCCTCGTGGTTTTGACTATTGATCACATTGAATTTGTAGCTTGTTTATAACTCTGTCAAACTAGTACTCCACTAGAAGTCATAATTCAAACAAAGAATTATGTGGTTGAGTGCGAAAAACTTATTCACCTTTAACGGCTTTAACCATTGTCTGGATTGGAAGTTCAATCTTTATTATGATCATCATGAAACAATCTTAAATTTATTAGAGAATATTAAACACTTTTCTCGAGGATTTACGGCTTATAAATATGAAAAAAGAAATAAAAGAATATTAACCATTGGCCGGAAGTTTAAAATTTATTCTAATCATAAAACAATCTTAAATTTTATTAAGAATATTAAACACTTTTCTCTAGGGTTTATACACCTTATAAATATGAAAAAAGAAATATAAGAGGAGAAAATTGGGATTAGAGTACAGAAGTGATTATTTGGGCTCTCTTCTTTCTAGTTTTCGGAAAGTATGGCAAGTAAGATTTACTATAGAATATGTACATCCTTTAGAGTTTAGAGCAGTGAGGAGACTAATCAGTGGGCTGGACACCCCCTAACAAAAACAAAAAAAAAAAAAAAAGAATTCAGAATTAGAGAACAAATTTGATTCCATCATGGGACTTTATTCTTTCTACTAGCGAAGTTTGGAAAAAAGATTTATTAAATAGAATACATCCCTTGTTACAAAATAAATAATAATTATGCTCTCTATCATGAGTAATAAACAAGTACTCCCTTTGTCCCAAAATTATTGTCGAGTTTGAGATTTTACTTTCAGTATAATTTAAACTAAAAATAAAAAAACCCAAACTGGACGATAATTATAGGACGGAGGGATTATTATAACAATGATTTTTGAACATAAGGTTTTAAAATGGTACTTACTAAACATAATTAAATTTGCAACATTTCAACTACAGTCTACAAACATTACATAAGTAAAATTATTATAGTAAAATATAATCCTATTTTAATCCTATGTTTGAAGGTAACCATAATTAATTTTGCAGCTGTTTCATTCAAATAAAAAAAAAATGGTAGTTAGTAACCTTTTAGGCGCTCATCCTGAGAAGTTAGAAGTTTGGAATTTCTCATCCCACTAGCTATTGACAACAGTGTTAGTATCAAAAACACAGTCTAGTTGATTTTATTTTTATTTTTATTTTTTTTTTGAAACCACTGTCTAGTTGATTATTAAAGATACAATTACTGTTTAAGCAAAGAACAAAAATAACTCTTGAATCAATTATCGAAAAGGTTTCCTGACAACTGAAAAATGATGTATGCACATACTCAGCAAAAATGTGCATAAAAGAACAAAAATATCTCTTGAATCAATTATCAAAAAGGTTTTCTGACAAGTAAAAATTGACATGTACTCAGCCAAAAATATGCCCAAAAAACATTTATACCCCATAAAAATTATCCTTGATTGTCTTTTAAATTCTAATAAAATCAATTATTTATTTCTAAATCAGCTTTTAGGACCTTGAAAAAGTAAATTTTTAGATTTAGAAGTGATTTTATGAGAGTTTGGGGAAAGAAGAAAAATCACGGAGGATCCCTCGGAGATACAAACAACTATTTTTGACACTAATTTTTCCTAAATTTTATATGTATAAATCAATTTCCAGTCGTTGAAAGACTATTTTGATAATTGACAAGCCAATTACGGGATACTTTTGATATTTCATTAAACAGTGGGGGGGTGTCATACTTTTGATATTGACCCTTGAAATATGAATGCAATGTTCTGGCGGTTCAACAGACCAGCTAAATTTACTATTGTGGTATATATATGAGGCCTATAATTGCAGAAACAAAAAGTGGAAAAGCCTCTTCTGACTTCTAAAGAATTTGATTTGCAAAATGGTAAAACATATTTCTGGGCCTTCTCTTCTAACTCATAAATAATAATGCACATTCTTCACAAACAACACAGCCCCCAAACAATACGAGACCAAAGATACTAAACTAAACTACATTATTGTACACATATATATGATGATTTACTTACAAGCAAACCTGACACACAAGGAAGAACAGGAATCAAGTGGTCAGTATTCGCGAAGGAAGGCAGATTCCGGGACTATGGTCATCTTCAACGACTGCGCCTCCACAAGCAGTCAACTTCATTACCTTATCAGGAGCAAGGCTACACCTCCGCGAGGTTTCCTCAAAGCTCCTACGTAGAACATCTTGGATCCAATTTTCTACTGCACCTTCCCTCTCTGATATCCAAGCCGCAGCAAGCATCTGAACCACTGTTTCGGATTCCATCTCCAAGAAATAAGTGGATCCAACTACTTCCTGGAAACTCAGGTTGATTTCTTTCAATATTTTATGAGCGAGAGCATCAAAATCAAATGGCTTCAACACCACATTTCCATCCACTTGGTCCAAGAATTCTTCCAGCCAAGCCTTGGAACTCCCAGATCCAGAGTCACTGTCACTGTTATTACACTCATCATCTTCATCCGTATCTTCTACAGGCAAATTCAGATCGAACGATGACCTTGAGGTTTCACAAATGCGTTTCGATACTGGTAGCATCCTGTTTTCCACAGATTCACTATCATCACCATACTTTCTTTTGACTGAAGAGAGAGGGGTTGTACTTCTTTTATTTGAAGTAATCTTTAAATTGGTGTTTTGGTACCTAACTGCATCTCTAGAAGCGCACCCAACTTGTACTTGCATCCGCATGTCTCTTGCTGCTAGAACTCTTTCCTCTGAATATTCAGTGCAGAGGTTTCCAGAAAAGAAATCTTTGAAACCCTTCGAAGCACTTGAAGTAATCACAAAAACTTTGTTATTTATACTCACTTCTCTTCCGTAAGAATTTGGAAATTTACCAGTTTTGAGAGCTTGCGATAAACTAGTCTGAACTTGGATATCAGCTTTATCTACATTCTCCACCAGTATAACAGTTTCAGATTTCTTACTCAGCTCCTCAGCAACATAATCAACCGGAGTCTTTCTTCTAAAGTTCCCACCAAAATCTCTCAAATCTTCACGACTGATAATTGTGTCTGAGCATCCTATCTCACCCAAGGAACCAAGATCAATGCGCAGTAACCTCTGAGAACAGCCAAAGAGTGCTTCTGCAAGTCCAGCGGCAATTCTCCTCTTACCCACTTTATCAGGTCCGAGTAAGCTCAGCCAAATATTTCCTTTGTTTGGACCACGTCTTTGTCCATACCCACTTCGACAAGAGGCCACGATCTGACTGAGACTTAGGACAGCCTCATCTTGCCAATTAACTTTTTCAGAAAGCACCTTCCATATGTATTTGAAATCTTTTTCATCAGGCTGCTCCCTTAAAGGAGGCACAGAGCAAGCAGAAGACTGGGTAACATGATTTGAGGCATTCTCACTAGATGCATCAGCAGAAACTGAACCTGAATTCTGAAAACGGTCGTTATAGGCCTGATGAAGTTTGGGGTTACTAGGCTCCTTCAGTCCAGATGCATAGAGGGTTCCGAGTCCCAAATCTGTTGTAACAGAGGTGACAGAAACTGGTGACTTTTGATTGCGGGAATTTATGGGCTCAGGAGCATAGGGTGAGTTCCAAAAGTTCCCCATTTTCAGTCTCTGGAGTGGAGATTCAACTAAAGAACCAGCTGAAGGTTCTTGAGGAAATGGTTTTGATACGTTTAGTCTAGACAGGGAAGTACTTCGAGAGTCTGAGGGCATGCAGGAACTGTGGTCTGGAGGTTTTCTCTCATCAATTAGTGTATCCGTAATAGCACTTCCACTCCTTGCTGAAGCTAACTGAAGCACATTGGTGTTTTGATATTGTGGCCTAGAATGTAGGACATTCTGCTCTAATGAACAATTCCGATGAATACGTTGACATATATCGTTCCATTTAGTTTCAAGAGCCATCAGTCTCGTATTTAACAAAGCTCTGCTGTCATCTCTGGCCTGCACTGAAATAACATTTGTTTATGGAAATGTTTCTTTAAGCAATTCTTGTTATAAGCATATTATAGGGGAAGCACACCTCTGGTATGCTCAAGCTCTTCTTTTTGTCAGACTCAGTCATTTGCAACCAAGGGGACAAATTTGCTGAGTACTGGTCAGCAACTGAAACTCTGGAACCTCCCCTCAGAGCAGACGCTTCTTGCTCATACTTTTCATTGCATGTGGTGCATCGAGCTGGAAATTGATTTCTATTGCTCCAAGAGCTATCAAAATCAGATGGTGTAGGAAAGAACCCACCAAACGGGACAAAGGATCCCATCAAACTGCAAAGTACGTGGGCAACCAACTGTCAGGTTCAACGAATTTAAAGTCAGGAAGTAACATATATGTGTCAGCAGATGCACAGGATTTATTTCTTTTAGTTGATGTTGGATACTAAAGTTTTCCAGGTCTGCTAACGGAGACACCGTAATTGAATAGGGTGGAATAAAAAAAACAAAGTGGTAAGGTGAGTTAAAGCAAAAAACCAGCAAAAGTGCTCCGATCCTCGGAAATAGATTTCCAATCAAATCGTAAAAATCAGCTCCCTGTTGGGCTTTACACAAAAAAAAAAAAAAAAACCTCGCCAAAGTTTTTTACTGCTGATTACTAGAAAGAGATTTCCACACTTCACTATCTGGAATGCAAGGTTCATCCAGGACATCACAGAAACAAATGAATACTATCTTGAATCTTGTGATGAAAAACATTGTATTTCAGACTGACAAAGGATTCAAGCCCCCCCAAAAAAAAACCATAAAAAGAGACTTACAAAGGAAAAACGAAAAAGTCATGTGACCCTGATATTCTTTATTTCCGAAGGTTAATCATCGATACAAAGTGCATCAAACTTTTAGGATGATGAATACTAAAAAAGACAGTTAGTAGCAACTTAACCAATGTCAGTCGTTCTTTAAACAAATAAGACAAACAATTGTTGTTCCATTGAAACAGTTGGTAAAGATTTGTCATCACCAATACTTTAATCAAGAGTGACTGTCCTTGTGTCCTTCCTATATTAAAATAGCTCTAGTAATAAACTAATAAAACATTATGAGACCTTATCCAAGTTGATAAAAAAAACAATTGGAAAGCATAAATGTAAAACAAAATCAGGACAGATCACTCACCTGGATCTGGATGACACACCAGCCCCGGGAGATTTAGAAGAAGTAATGGGCATCAAATGCAAATCCCAATCCTTCTCAGTAGTTGGAAACTGAGTTGAAAAGTTCATATAAGTATCGAAACTAGCCGCAGATCCAATTAACCACAACTTTCCACCATGAACTTGAACCAGTCTACTCAGCTGAGAAACAACAAACTTCACTGCCTCCACTGACTCCCCAGCATCAACAAAAACCTTTAAATCACCAAAGTTCACAACCACACCAGCCCCTTGACTAGCCTCAACTATCTTATCAATTTCCAAAAACTTCAACCTTATCATTTCCTCATTCCTCCCTCCATCCAACAGAAAATCTGATATGTCTTTTTCTAAACAAACCGTGCACAACCCATCAATTTCCCTGGGCAAAACTCCAGCTTTACCCTTCTTTACATCATCAGTAAAACCATTAAGGGCGTCCTTGGCACAAACCCCAACCAGCAAAGGATTTCTCGCAGTTTTCTGCACCAAAACCTCCCCAATTCTCCTGGAATTCTCATCCAAACTCTCACTACCCAGAACCCCGGGAAAAGGGAAACTAAACCCACGTTTGCCTGACTCTAAATCGCTTAAATTACAGAGAAAAAGAGGCGGGCACCGGGTTTTGGAGAACCTGGAAATGGTAGGCGGGTTCAGAATAGCAATCTTCAACTCATAACTCCTGAAACCCGCTTCTCCAAAAACCCGGCTCACAATCGGGTCATCAAGAATAGACAGTATGAAATGCTTCAGCTCAACCTTTACAGCTGAAATCGACGGAGGAGAAGAATTACCATTACTACTATTAATATTGCTTTGATGCTGTAATTGCTGGTACAAATGAAAAGTTTCAGGATGCCTCCTTTGATTGGCTTGTGATCTTTTAATGGCGGCCATTAATGAGTTCGATATGGGCGGCTCATCTTGAGCTTTGGTGGTCGGCAACCGGTCAAGAGACACCCCGACGCAGAGCTCCAGCGCCTTGAACTGCAAGCGTGGAGAGTACGCGCTGCTCCTTGCGCGTGAGCAAGCTTCCCGCAGGGCGGACGACGGAAGCGCTAGGAGTGCTGACACTGCGTGTAGGGAAGTCGTCTGGGCGTGGCTCCGCCTCTTCGCCACGTTCACTGCATCGTCCAATGCACGCGCCGCCTCTTCCGTCAAGCATTGCCTGGCTGAGCTCACCGGAGTTGGCATCACCCAACCCCCTTTAAAAAAACACCCCAAAAAAAAAGGAAAAACTCCCTTTTCAAATACCAATAAAATATATATCTCAAAAACCCAAAAAACAAAAGAAGGAAAACTTTCTTTTTTAAAAAAAAAATGGCCTTCTGGGATTTTTATCGTTTCTTCCTTCCAAGTGTTTTTTTAAATATGGGAGGAAAAAAAAAAACCAACTCAGGAAGAAATTAAAAAAAATCCCAAGAGTGTGAAAATTCAGGGGATTTAGAATTATTTAATGGGGAGAAAGGAGGAGTTGGTTTTGGACCATATGAATGAAAGAGTTGGGTGTGGCTGTGTGTTCATTGTTGTTGGAGAAGGGAAGAAGAAGGGGAGTGGGTCCGGGGCCCCGGGACGACAAACACACATAATATAGATTCTTGCTAACCATTTAAAAGAAAAAAAAAAAAAGGAAAGATTTTTTCTTTTCATCTTTAATTCTTCCTTTGGTTTGGTTTCTCTCTGATTTTATGGTCACATACTACTTTTTGATAGTAGCAATGTTTTTAGAGCATCATAGCCAGAATAGTTTTGCACTTTGCACTTGCATACATTAACATTATAGGAGAAAGAAATAGGAAAAAAAATGTGCGCATGAAATGAGAGAGAGAGAGAGAAGGAAAAAGAGAGTGACAGAGAAAGGGAGAGATGCCGTGTCCACTGAATAATCAATCAAACATATTTTTTGGGGCACTTGGGTCATTGTCAATGGCACTCAAAAGCTTTTCAAGTCGTGAAAAGGAGCTTTCTTTCAAAGGGGAGAGAGAGAGAGAGAGAGAGATTGAAGATAATAGTAGTTGAGAACTTGGGATCGAAGCCTTCCATGGACTTTTGATCAGATTATTATTCTTGTGCTCAAATTACGTTTTATTAGTGAAATAATAATATTGTATTTTCCTGATTGCAAAATATCAACACATGGGTCAATTTAAACTTTAAAAAATGTAAGTTGACGAGCAATTTGTATCGTTCTATCGTGCGTAACTAAGAATTTAAACACTGATTACTTTTGTCGCGTGAAAGTGATAAGATCTTTATGGAATAATACTAAAAGGTTCACGTTCATCAGCAACGTTATCAAATCTAAACATGATTCGGTACGTATATTTGAGATATCTGAAATATCATAGAATAATTTTAAAGATAAAAGTGATTGGTGGGATAATTGGAGGATTGTTCAAGCAATTTGCCCCAACATCCACATAGGAGTGTTAATTCGGTCGGTTCGGTCGGGGATCGGTTAGTTCGGTTCGGGGAAATCGGTTTTCCACCGAAGCACTAACCGACCGAAAACTGACCGAATTATAGGATACCCGAAATTGAACCGACCGAATAACATTTCGGTCGGTTCGGTTCAATAACCGGTTAACCCAACAGGCAACAAGAATCATATTCCACCTGTTTTTACTGAAAATACAACTCCTGATTCCTGAACATGAATACACAATTTTCTTCACAGCATCTCATTCATAATTCAATAATCCAAACTCCATAAACACCATTCTTTTGACAACATAAATTTCAAAGTTCTACAATAAATTCTAAAACTGAAACAGAAACAGTCCAAATTCCTTAGTCCACAGTCCACACTCCACAATAATTCAACATAGTCTTGACAAATGACAAAAAAAAGTTAAGAAATAATAAGTCCCAAATCCAAAAAAACAGAAATACAAACAACTTGATCATGATTCATGACAATGTTTTACAGCAGCATTTCTTTGAACACACCAAGGCTTGATGAATATGTAGCAGTCAGCCAACAGGAAATGAAGAAGAAACTGGTCATATGATCATATCATTCTTCTTCTTCTTGAAGAAAGCACACATGACACACCAGAATACCAGATGACCAGAGAAAGAACACACCAGCCTGCACTGCACATAAGCAAATCTCAGTCACCACTCTTCACAATTTCAAATCCAAACTCAATCCATAAATTCGATCTGAGATTACCTATGAATAAGAGACTTGGCATTCATTGATCATGGTAATTCCAAGCTCGGTCCACTTTCCTTCAACTTTGATTCCGCAGCTACAAGAGATAAAAAACAACAAATTATAAGAACATTTCAAAGAATTCAACAATTGAAACAACTTAGAAACAGAAATTCAGAAATCAGAATAAAGAAACCTTCTTCAATTTGTTGAATTTCTTCCCATACTTCTTCATCATCTAGCAACTCAGGTTCACTTGGATCACGAAGCCAATCTTGGGCACATATTAAACTTTGAGCTGCCTTTGGAGTTAAAGAACTCCTAAACGCATCCAATATCCTTCCACTTGTACTAAAAACTGATTCGGAGGCCACTGTGGATATTGGAATTGCTAATATATCACAAGCCATCAAAGAAAGAATCGGAAATCTCGGACTATTGACCTTCCACCAAATCAGAATATTGAATGTCTTGCTCTCATCTTCAAGATCCTCTAATAGATACTTATCTAATTCACATTTTGTGTCTTTTACCCCATTTGCAGCTTTCTTTTTTTTAATTCCATTCTGAAATCCTCTCTCAACATCAATGAAGGTTCAACATCAAACAGTGACATTCTTTTTCCCGACAAAGAAGGTTGAGAAGGGGGAGAAGGAGGAGGAGGAGGAGCATGAATCCTCGCATAATCATCATACAATGCATACATACATTCTTTAATATATGCTGCCCTATCTTTGCCATCAACTACTCCATGCAACTTACAAAGAACATGTTCCACATAACTCAACTTATTCCTAGGATCCAAAACAGAAGCAACAAAAAGAAGAACATTCATATCTTTAATGTTAGCATAGTACTTATCAAACTTCGTTTTCATCATCGTTGCCATAGCTACAAGACCCAAATCTTCACCACTAATCAACTGTTTCAACAAAATCTCAATGTGAACCAGATTGTCAAAGAAAGTATGTGAAGATACAGAGTTAGTCTTCGACACTTTTAATGTGAACTCATGAAATTTTTCAAGAAGGTTAGCTAACCTTCTCACTTCTGCCCAATCAGATGAAGTAGGTACTCCCAGCCCCGTATTTTTCTCCCCAGGAACCTTTTTAAGAGTCTCCTTAAAATGTGGTTCGGCAGATTCATACCTTCTAAATGCCCTTTCATACTTCTCAGCAGTTTGCAACATCAAAAAGGTGGAATTCCACCTTGTAGGGACATCTAATACCAAATTCTTAGAAGAATTACACTTTTCAATTTCAGCATATGATTTAAACTTTGAAATTCTTTGAGGAGACTGTCTAATGTACTTAACAGCAGCTCTAACTCTATCAACAGATTCATCAATATAATCCAACCCATCCTTAACAACCAGATTCATAATATGAGCAGCGCAACGAACATGCAACCATTTCCCTCCCAAAACACATTTTTCCCAATTACCAAACTGATCTTTCAAGTACTCAATTGCAGCATCATTTGCACTAGCATTATCCATAGATATAGTAAGCACATTATCAATTTTCCAAGCAAGCAAACAGCTTTCAATTGCTTTTCCTATATCTACACCCTTATGACTTGATATTGGGCAAAAATTCAAGATCCTCTTTCTCAAAATCCAATTACTATCAATGAAATGAGCAGTGAGACACATGTAATTCACCTTTTGCAATGAAGTCCAACTATCAGTGGTAAAACATATTCTGCCTACAACATTACTAATCTCAGCTTGAATTTTTCCCCTCTCTTTCAAGTACAAGTGATAACAATCATTAGCTATGGTTAGTCTTTTTTTAGGAACATATAAAGGCTGGCAGATTCTCAAAAAATGCAGAAATCCTTTTCTTTCAATAAACTTAAAAGGCAGCTCATCAACTATGATCATATATGCAATAGCTTTTGTAATTTGATTCATCAAACCTCCAGTAGATATGTGCCCTTTCTCACATTGTTCCCACCCTCAACAACCAAATTACTTTGACCCAAGTCATGATGTGCTCTATATTTCATGCAAACTTTCAAATGAGCATGCAAGGAACTTGTTCCATGTCTTTCGTTTCACTTGATACTCGGTTTACAATATCTACATGAAGTTGTTTTCACACCATTTTTATCAAAAACAGTAAAATGGGACCAAACCACGGACCTTTGGCGACCTCTCCTTCTTTTCTTTGGAGATGGCTTTATGCAAGCCTCAGCAGTATCATCTTTAGCCTCTTTTGCCTCTTGGCCCTCTTCCCTGTTTGCCTCTTCCTCGCTTTCATACTCCACATCAATCATCAGTTTATCATCATTTAGAGAAGGTCCAACCACCTCTATCTCTTTCAACTCAATATGTTCAGACATCTAAGATAAAAAAAAAATCAAATCATTAGGTTACTGGTTACATCACATGATCAGAAATTGAAAAAAATCCAACAATAAAACTGATAAAGTGATGGTCATCCAAACAGATACAGAAACTTATAATCAGTCATCCAAAGCCAACAAGGAAACAAACATAAACTTCAAAACCGATTTTTTTTTAAGCCTCAAAACAACACAGACTCAGAGAGTTTAAGAAGAAGTAGTACCAACTGCTAGTTACCTTAAAGAAGTAACTCAAAATTTAATCTTTAGAAAAAAAAAGCAGAAAAATCTTCAATTGATGAAACAAACATTCGAAAACCTTTGTAAAAAATGAAAAATATCAGCAGCTAGCAGGCATTACCTTGCTCAATCTGTAAGAAGAGAAGGTATCAGGCTATCAGCCTTAAACTTGGCAGTGAAACTCCAAAGTCCAAACAGACTTGTCTCCTTCAAAGTAGCATTCGACTTGCTCTGTTAAACAAGAAATAACCACTTTAAGCATACTAAATAACAAATGAAAAAACAAAAGGGCCTAATACTAATCAATAATCATTACAAGCAGATAGCAAATTAAAAGACATAAAGTACCTCTTTACGAATTGAAAGACTGATCCCGGGATAGATTTCAAACACTGACATAAAGGTATTTGAACTCAAGGGAGGAGAAAAAAAAACGCAGAGTCGTTTTCCGTCGCGCCGGTCACCGATAATTCATCAGCAAGTTTCTTCTGGTAAAGGAAATTCACATGTGGTTAATGACAAAAAAAGTTTAAGGGAGCAGAATTGGATCTGAACTAAAGTTACTAAATCCACTTCAAAATTAGATGGATTCAAATTGCAAATCATACTTGTGCCAATCTTCGCCAAGCAGAGTCGTTTCTTCAGGAGCAAAATCGGAGACGATAAATCATTCGCCAGAGAATTGGGAAACAGATTTGAACTCAGATCGAAGGAAGGTAGGGCGGGGGAGTTGCTAAGGGAAGAGGAAGAACCGAAGAAGAAGGAAGAAAGAAAGGGAAGAGGCGGATGAGGATTTGGGAATTAGGGTTTGGCCGCCGCGGATCTGTGATTGAATTCGGATTTGGGAATTAGGGTTTGGCCGCCGCGAGAGAGAGTCAGAGAGAGGGGAAGACGGAAGAACCGAAGAATGAAAGAGAAAAAAAAATGTGAAGTGCCCCTAACCCCTAACCCTAATCTGTATATTTTGATTTTCTATATATATATATAAATTATTTTATTATTATTACATTATTTATTCGGGTATCGGGTAATACCCGAATCTTTTTTTCTCACCCGCTCCCCGAACCGATTAGACTCCCTCCATTTCAGTTAAGGCCGATTTCATACCCGTTCCCCGAAAACCCGAACCGAATGGGCCGAATAAGGAACGGGTCGGTCGGTTAATCGGGTCTACCCGATTAGTTAACACCCCTACATCCACATAATCTATGAGTGCCCGAGTGGAATTACATTGTTACTCCGCCGTCCTAAAATTATTGTCCAGTTTGGATTTTCACTTTTAGTTTATTTTGTACTAAAACTGAAAACTCAAATTGGACAATAATTTTGGGACGGAGGAAATATGTATTAATAGAAGATAATTAATCCAATATATTGATTTTGGGAAGGAGAGAGAGAGTAAAGAGATGATGATGGGAGGAAAGGTAGACAAAAGATGGTTGGGGGTGGTCAATTCTAACTTTCAATTTGATATGTTAGCATGTGATAAGGTTGCATCTAGAAATGAATTATTACATTGAGACATCCTCCACCACCACACAGTTAAATGGCATATCTTCCCATATAATTAATTTGTACCATAATGTATTTTTCTTAACCAGAGATGAAGATTCCCTTTTGTAATGCTTCCTTGGTCAAATCTTGTTTAGGATAAATGAGGTAGGATCAGTCTAATTTCGGCTTACTAATACATGTGCCTTGTGTCTTTTTCACAATGATGTAAATGCATAAATGGTAGCAATGTCTTTTTTTGGGACATGAAGACTAGTAAATTGGAGTTATATAATTTCACATTGTATTTATTTACACTTTATCAGTCTCCCTTCTATTCGATTTACTGGGTCAATTTCGTGTTATATATTCCACATAATTAATAAGATCTTTTAGAGAAAAAATGTGATAAAAACTCAAATCGTGTCAATCGTGTTGTATCATATCAGGTTGTCTCTGTAAATCGTGTTGTCGTGTCGGAAATTGATACCCCTCATAGTTATAACATAGAACACTTACAACAACAAATAAGTCTTTATTTTTCTTTAAATGATCAGTTTTGTGGATCATGAATTATCATCTTCCTATGCCAATTCACTTTAGTTTTCGGTAATTATCGTACGAGGGTTTTAATTAAATTCATATTTGATACTACCTCCGTCTTACAAAAATTGTCCATATTGAGTTTTTAAATTTGTACTAAAAATAGTACAAAATCTAAAACTTAATGTGGACTATTTTTGTAAGACGGGGGAAGTATTTTTTTTATTTTATTCTATTAGTCATAAAATTATTGTACTATTTGCTGAATCTAAAAATTAGACAATTATTTTGGAGTAAAGAATATCATATATAACTGGCCTAGGACATAGGAAAAGGGATAATCACACCCCTCATTTTCTTTAATGTTTATTGTTTGTCACTGTCTGATAATTGTCTCGATAAAGATCCTGTGATATTTGGATTGACAAATGGAGGGACGAAAATAATATTATACTAAAACTACTAATAGGAAGAGCCAAGTTAGGATGACTGGCTTTTCTCCCTTTCTGGAATTGGTATAAAGGTTTGATTATGACCTTTCCATCTGTTTGGTTTGGCCCCCCTTTTTCTTTATTTCTTTCTTGTGATATTTACTTTTTAGTTTTTTCTTTCCACTTAAATAATAATAATTATAAATAAATAAAACGTTGCAGTTGGAAAAAGTCTCCATTTTTTAAAAAACTTTTTCGTGTAAAAAAGATGAGGAAAAAAGTCACTTTCTGATAATAAGAAAAGAAAAAATATTCTTGTGTGAACTAAGCAAAAGATATTACCAAAAGACCATAAAAAGCCGATGTTCATGTGGCATATATTCGTTCAGGAATTGGCTATCAAGCCTTAATAAGCAGACAATTTAGTTAACAGTGTATCATAATTATTGTCGAATCCAAGGTATTACCATCAATTATCATCAAAAGACCAATAAAAAAGAAATGAGAAAAACCAACAAAAAGTCGCTCCCTTCGTTTGTTTGTTTTTTGCCTGTTTCAGTAAAAATATTCCCTTCGTCCCAGAAAAATAATCCAGTTTGAAAATGTACAACTTTTTTAATTTAGTCAACACATCAAATGTACAACTCATTTTATGCCCCTAACTTCCACTAATGCCCCTTCTAGTTATTTTTATAAAAGTTAACTGCATATGCATTTATTTTACAACTTAAATTTGATAAAAATTTTAATCTAAAAAAAATTGACAATGGATCTTGATGGAAAGATCTCGTTACGAAGATTAATTTGATATATATAACACATTTTTTAATTATTTATGTATTAAAAGATATAATCATTTGAAAAAATTGGAGAAACCTACAAAAAAAAAAGGGAAAATCAAAGAAAGTGTACATTATTTTCCTTACCACTACTCTTTTGGATATTTAAGTCATTTCAATTTAATTAATTTTGATTTTTGTGAAAATGGACTATTTTTTTTAGAACAAACTTTTTTATTAAATTGAATTATTTTTGTGGAGCGAGAAGAGTACAACAAAGAAATAATCTAATTTTTTGAAGTAAAACTAAATATTTAAATTAGAATAGTCAAAACAGGATCCTCGTCTTCTTCTATTTATTACAACAACAAAAAACGATGAAAAGATGATTACGCATCCAAAAGGTGGGAAAAAAGGATGAATTTTTGCAAAGATAGAACTGGGATAATCACGTAAAGTATATTAGTAGAACATAGTATACGTACAATCTTTGACAAAGACTCAAACTGAAAAGAAATACTAACTGATAACCAACAAAATAAGCAAGAAATTATTGAATATAATGCTGTAGGATTACGTGGATTATAAGGAATGCAACACATGCTAATAAACATTCTCGACTCTGACGACATAACATGATCATTATAGCGTACAAAAACAATAATTAGCTCATCTTTGGACTTTGGCATCAATGCGGGAGACTCAGTTCAACTCCCACTAACAACAATTTAAATATTGAATTTGTGCAGATTTGTAACTTACAATCGTTAGAAAGTCTTTCAAACACCAGATCGAGATATATGCGTAGAGTCTTCCCACAATAGTATTATTCTTTTTCCATAGACCCTGCTCACGTAATAGATTATATGTTTGAAAAAAAAGCTTATACTTAGATCTTTTTTTGTTGTATATTTTCAGATTTTTTTGTAATTAATAATATGAAAAATGAATTGAAAATGTAAAAAAAGTATGTTCGGATGGGTCAATTGTCAATAAAATATTCTAAAAATCATTAAAAAACATATATATATATATATTACATAGTGTTTGGCATTTAGTATTTTTTTTCCTCTTATAAAAATACAGTAAAACATCTATAAATTAATATTGTTAGGATGGATCATTTGTTAATAAAATATTCTAAAAATCATAAAAAAACATATATATATATATATATAACATAGTGTTTAGCGTTTAGTATTTTTTTCCTCTTATAAAAATACAGTAAAACATCTATCATTTGTTAATAAAATATTCTAAAAGTCATAAAAAACAAAAAAAAATATATATTACATAGGGTTTAGCATTTAGTATTTATTTTACTCTGATAAAAATACAGTAACATCTATAAATTAATACTGTAAGGACCTCAAAAAATTATTTAATTTATTGATGTATTAATTTATCTATAAATTATTTAATTTATCGATATATTAATTTATTGATGTATTAATTTGTCTATAAATTAATAATTATTAATTTGTTGATAAATTAGCAATTAGTTAATAAAATGTTCAGAGACATTGTAGTTACTGTTACCAAAGTTTTGACTTAGTATGAAAAATAATGATGATTCAGTATTCTCGAAACCAATTACACAATGAAAAATTTACGCCAGAACTTTTGAAAATAATGAAAAAAAATAAAGATGAAATCTCTTTAGATGTAAAATTCACGAATAAAATATATTTTACTAGATTCGTATTTTACAACTCCTAATTTTTTTATTTTTATATATTTCAAGTCATTATTAATTTATGATATGGACGGGACCTATATTTATATAGGAGCTTTCTGAAAAACTATTATCTTATTATTTTATCGATTGCTTTTGTTTTTGTACTGGTCCTAACTTGAGACCGGAAAAAAATTATAAATTTTTAATTTTATTAATTTATCTATTATTAATTTAAAGATAATATAATGTAGTTCACTTTTTTGTATTATTTTAGTTCAAGTGAATTTTTTTTTTTTTTTGAGATAGAAGATGAAGTATAAGTTTCATTTCTTTAGATACAGTCTTACAAGCACTTATGGTATGTTTAGGTTTTTTATAGTGTTGTTTTTTGGTATTTTCAATTAAAAATGTAAAAAAAAAATGTACTAAAATGTAAAAACATATATTGAGACGGGACGTTTATCAGTATAAATTATGAAAAAAACCGAAAAAAGTAAAAAAAAAAAAACCAAAGAGAGTCTTTGATTAATGCATGAGTTGAAGGAGGGGATACTATAAGTCCATAACTGCTAGAGAGACTCCACGTGTGACGAGTGTGCACTTCTTCTACTTATCCCTCCGGCTTCATTGCTGCAAATTTCATAATTAATACTAAGTTATGGACCCGTGCAATTATCGAATTTTATTTATATTTATATTTTTTATATATAACCATTGTAAGTGTAATATTCCTGCTATGTTATTGTGTTACAATGTTATTTGATCAATAAAAGCTCATCTAATCATATTTATAATGTCCTACTGAAAGTTAACTTAGAAGCCCCAATGAATGTCATCGTAAAAAAGGATTTCTTTTAGCTGAGCTATATATTTTCACCAAAGAGGGGAATTAATAAACATATATATCCATTATTTTTAGATGAATAAGTCCATTTCTCCTCACTTACTATTCTTTATTTTTACGTTCCTTCTCCTATTATTCATTTATCTTCATTAATTAATTATTTTTTTCGACAAAACCAAGACCATAAGTTTGGCCTTAAAAGAATAACAGTTGTTTGCAAGATTCAGAGAAAAACAAATATAAAATAGTATCATATACTGCAAAAAGTAGCTAGCTTCTTTGGGGTGAATATTCTTAGAATCACCTCATATAATAGCTTTGAAATCAAATTCTGCAACCTAAGGATCATAAATTCAAATTATTGTTGGATAAAAGCTCCATACAATTTTTCGGTTGTCGGTTTCCTTTTAAGCAAGGTTTCTCCTTCTCTTTCACTTCATTCCCTTGGCCGGTATCAAACCAGGGACTTTCCATGAACACATTTATCTTCAAACTTTTTCTAGGAATTTCTTGATTTCCTCCGTAAACCCCACCAAATCATTCTTAGTCGAACGTATAATTTTTTTTTTTTTTTTAAGGAATTGACGAACATTTTAAATTGGAAGTTGAATGTGTAATATTTAGCTTAACTTGTAATTTTTTTACTGTGCAGTGTGGAAAGGGTTCGTTGCGTGGGAAAAAAATCAACCATGATATTGTCAAGCAATCACCTCAGGAATTAAGAATAAGAGTAATTCCCGTTTTTTTGTATATTTTATTTTATTTTATTTTGTTTTGCTTTGTTTTAATTTGGGTGAGGAGATTTTTTAGAAAATAAGGACACTTGGAATTTTGGTAAAAAAGTAGTTTTTATTATAATGTGAGTTATTATTATTATTATTATAGATAGATTATAGATTATAGATGATTGAACTAAAAATAAAAATTTAAATTCAATAATTATTTTGAACCAAAATTGCTAAATTATGAAAATATCTTATTTGTAAGTAAAGAGATTGTATCGTATTCCTTGTTGCCAAGTAATAACTTCATTCTTCTCGTTTCACAACATTATAAACTTCTGCGAACTAAATTATATAAGCTCTTAACACGATTATGTGGATAGAGGTTTGAATTCTTTATTAATGTTACCAAAATCTTTAAACCATACAATTTTCATGAACCAATTTAAAATGTTAATTGAATTTGTTAAGATTAATATTTCATTGTTGCTAGTACCTCCCAAAGATGTCCTAGGGTTTCTCTCTCTATGAGGTTTCCCTTAGAGTCATAGTTTTTCCCAGTTTCGGCGGTCACTTCCCTCCCCTTCCAATCGGAAGTTCAACTCTTTTTCTGTCTTTTTGGAATCCATGTCCGGTCTCGATTGTCAAAACATTTTCAATCAAGCAATAAATTTGTCCTTAGAATAACCAAACCCTAGCATGTTTTAATTTATTACAAAAAAAATAATTTTTCTAAATTAGTCCCGTAGATCTTCTTGTTCTTATTTTGTTATAATGTGTTTTATGTTTTTTGCTCTAGTTTTTTTATAGATCTGATTACCGGCTTAGGGATCTATAATCGGCTATTCTGGTCATTACTTCACGCCCGTCTGCGGTTAGTCCACTCATGGATCAATTGTTAGAGGAGATGTGTGCTAATCTCTCTCTGAATGAACCGAAAAAGCTCCTTTGGCTGAATCGGTTGGGAGAAAACTTGGATCTGGCAGTTGTCTGGTGGGAAAGGTCATTGCACCAAAGGATCGTTTCTTGAGTCATAATGAAATTGCCAACCATTTTCGGAAGTACTGGAATGTGCAGCATGGTTTTCACCATATGGATGTTGGTCAGAATACTGTTTTCTTCAAGTTTAACTCTTCAGTAGATCTACGAAGGGTTTAACAAGGTTCTCCATGGACAATTGGTAAACTGCTTTTTGTTCTCATAGAGGTTAATGAAGATGATGTCAATGATATGGTGGACTTCTCCTGGGTTCCTTTTTGGGTTCAGATACGAGGTTTGTCTTATGGTTTGATGAACAAGGACGCTGCTGAGTCCATCGGGAATGTTATTGGTCAATTCGTAGAATCTGATTGTGATCAGGATGGCCTTGCAATCGGTGCATGTTTGCGTACTCGGGTCTCTATTGACATCACAAAGCCACTTTGTCAATCAGTGGAGGTTAACTTCAAAGACAGGATTTATGCTTGTGAAATCAGCTATGAAAGGCTCCCCGATTTTTGTTATTTTTGCGGAATAATTGGCCACACTAATCAGGATTGTGAAGCAAAGATCCTCAGTAATACCACCCATGAGAATCATCAATTTCAGGAAAACTCTTCGGGCGGCTTCAGTCACTGGTCGTTCTTTATCATCGTTAGGATCTTCAAGTGGAAATTGAAGGAGATCAAGTTCTGATAGCCAAGCCAAGTCGGGTAATAAACCCTTATATCGGCCTCCCAACAAAAGAGACGATTTTGAATGCATGAAATCCACTCACCTGAAGCCTATGATTGTTTCTGAACCTGTTGATTCTACCAAAGACATTGTTGTTTCTTCACTCCCCACCCCATTGCCTTCAAACCACCACCCTTACCCTCTGATGAACTTGTTCATGTTAGCCTCCCGAAACCAACCCCGATCACGCACAAAACATACATTTGGCGATACTTTGTCCTCAGGGACATCCCTTGTCTTGCAACCCCTGAAAATCTTGCTTGAACTTTTCCTGAACCAGAACTAAACCTGAACCATGACATGGAACTCTTTCCACACCACAATAAGACCTATGATCAGACTCATTCACTGGAAGTAGCATCTCAATCCCCACCCTATTCCCCCACCCAAACCCATCTCGTTCCCCTTATTACCTACCCTAGTTCTCCACCACAACAACAAAGCTCCTCCTCTGAAGTCAACCTAATCCCGGATCAACCTTCTAGTCCTTTTTTACATGCTGTTCTAGTGGCATTTGATTCTCCGACCCGTAGGGTTGCTAAGACCTTAACAAAGTATAATACACAGAAAAGTGTTTCTGTGGTGTCCAACGGAAAGGGAAGAGGAAGAGGCAGGGGGACACGACAGAAGTTGCAAGTTACTGAGGAAGTCGAGTCAGTTGGCATCGAGGTTGCTAGCAAAAGGAAGCTCGATTCCGATCTTACGTCTGAAGAAGAGAAATAAAGAAGGGCTTCTGTTGAAACCTGGATTGAGGAGGTGATGATAATAAATGAAGTTGAGACAAATGTACCAGAGGCGGTGGCGGGCATGGAGGATCAACACCGCCCACAAATATAAGTATCCTATGTTGGAATTGTCGGGGGCTTGGGAACCCTCGTACAATTCAAGAACTGCGTGAAACCATTCGCGCCAAGTCACCCCAATTGGTTTTTCTATCGGAAACCAAATGCTCCTCTTCCACGATTGATGATATAAAATCTAGGTTTAATCTGTTTGGTGTTTTCGTCGACTCGATCGGCTCGGCGGGAGGTTTGGCGTTGCTTTGGCGAAAGGAGATTACTGTTCGGCTTAGATGTTTCTCAGATCGATTTATTGACTGTATGGTGGACCTCCTTGGCTGCACTTTTCGATTTACTGGCATATATGGGGAGCCAGATGTTAGTAAACCTCGGGAATGTTGGAGTTCGTTAAAATCTATCAAGGAATATCTTGAAATTCCTTGGATTTGATGTGGAGATTTCAACGAATTTCTTTCACAAGCGGAATTCAATGGTGCTAGGAAAAGAGCCGAATGGCAAATTGACTTGTTTCGGAATTTTCTTGCTGAATGTAATTTACATGATATGGGATACAATGGCAGTTACTTCACTTGGTCTAAAAAGGACTAAATTCAGGACATACCAAAATTTTTTATAATAAGGCCAAAAAAGGAATAATTAAGAAGATATGATTGTGACATAAAACAATAATAAGAAAAAGAAAAATAACTGGTTTATATATAGGTCACATTTTATTAAACGATAGACCTAACATGTCATTGAGCATTATGATTATTTTTTTGAGAGTAGAAAAGGTATTTCATTTAAGAGCATTATTATTAAATCAGAAGGATACTCCAAAATCCAAATACTTTCCTGTCAATTATAAGCCTCTACGACACTGATTTTGCCATTTACCAAACGAACCAATCGAGCTTCGCCCTTACAGATGTTGTTCCTCAATTATAATATAGAGCACCTAGGTACACTTTGTACTTAGGTTGATACACATGCGCCCAAAAAGGGATAAAAAAAAATTTAAATCTTCAATTCCTGATATTTCTCCTAATTTTTAGCCATCATTAACCATATCCAACTTATTATTCCATTCAATCCAAAAACGTCTCAAACTAAAACATCTGAAAACCAAAATTAAATTCATCTCTGTAGTGATTTGGCATCAGAACCTCTCGCCGGCGGTATTTTTGAAGACGAAGTCCGGTTTTGCATTAAATCCCGTGAGTTTGTTTGCAATATAAGCTGCGGAATATAAGAATTAAGGTAATATATGATTTTATTCATCGGTGTTACTTGTTTCTTCTATGTATGAAGTTCTAATAATGATATTTTTCTGAAATATTCATGTAGAGGGCCACGGTTGTATATTCCGATTCGAATAAGAGCAATTTGATGACTGAAGAGAAATGGAGGTAATACTATTAATTTCTTCGATAATTGATGTATTTTTTTGTTGGGTTATATGTAGATCTGAGGACTCTGTATTCGATTATAAATGGTTGCTCACCAATTTTTTTAATTTTGTTCATCCATTTGTTGTTGATTTTAGAAGGAATTTCTAGATCTTTTCATTATTCAGCAATTACCCATCATTTATTCATCAATAATAATGGATTATTCATCATAATGATTGTTCGTTCAATGTGCTTTTATGATGAGTTTTGAAGATCAGATGTATATGCATTCAGATACATATCTTTGTTCAGTAATTTCAACAATATGTTTATCTTTTTTTTTGGTTGTGCATCGTTTATCAGTTCTTTTTCAATATTCATCAGTTTGATATATGGTTTCTGCATTCGTATACAAATGGTTGTGCATCAGTTTGATATATTTATTCATTAGTCATTGTCTACACATATATTATTCATCTGTAATAAGAATATTATTTAACTGTTGTCATTCATGACTTTAGACTGTGCTATTCATTATTTTAGATATTTTCAAACTATTCGTTGTTATTGAAATGGAATATATTGTTCATCAACTAGGTTGTGTTATTCATCAACAACACCATTTTCGTCACATTATTTGAGGTGTTGTTTATCAAATTCGATGCTCATCAACTACAATGTATTATTCATTCATTGTTCATAATTACAGAGTATCGTTGTCATTCATTACTTTAGACTGTGTTATTCGTTATTTAGATGTTGTCAAAATATTTATTATTATTGAAATGGAATATGTTGTTCATCAACTATGTACTGTTATTCATCAACTATATTATTTTTCATCGTATTATTTGAGGCGTTGTTTATCAACTTCGGTGTTCATCAACTACAATGCATTATTCATTAATTGTTTATAATTGTTCATCGACTTTTGTTCATCGAATATAGTTATTCATCATGCGAATTTAAGATATTCATTACACCACTATTGTGTTACTTATTTGTTTGTTAATGTTGCCATTTATTGACATAATACATCAGTAAGGATAAAGGGAAACAACTAGATGTTGCAACAAACTGAATATCAGGAGCTGAAAGAACCCCACCACCAATAAGCGTTGAAGTGAAAATTGAGTCACATGTAAAAAACAATGACTAGTTTTTCGTCATATTATTTGAGGTGTTGTTTATCAACTACAATGTGTTATTCATTCATTGTTCATAATTGTTCATCTGCTTTTGTTCATTGAATATGGTTATTCATCATGCGAATTTAAGATATTCATTAACTATTTTGTTACTTATTTGTTTATTAATGTTGCCCTTTATTGACATAATACATCAGTAAGGATAAAAAGAAATAACCAGATTTTGCAGCAATCCAAGTATTAGGAGCTGAAAGAACACCAGCACTAATAAGTGTTGAAGTGAAAATTGAGTCACATGTGAAAACAATAACCAGTCTTTCACATGTGAAATTGAGTCACATCGGCGAATTTTTTAGACCTTCTATATTAAAAACAATGACTAGTCTTTTTGTTCAATTTTGGTATAGTATAATACATAATTAGAAGTTTGTTGGCTTAGTTGTTGACATTAACATATTGTAAAGTATACTCTTATTAGTTTTCTTGATCAAAGTTATTCGTTCTATTGTGCATTATTATTCATCCACTAACGATATATTATTTACTCATTAAAGTATAATTATTCATATAGTAAAACTACATATATTCTTCATTTTAATATTGTTATTCATCTAGAATGAGATCATTATTCATCGATATTTGCACCGTTATTCATCTTGTGATCATCATTATTTATTTTAAAATTTAAATTTACTTATCCATAACGTTGTCACTATAAGAATAACATTATTCATTCATCGAAAAACATACCATTATTCATCAAACAAACATCGTTATCTATTAAAATCTTCCATATTCAATTTTACCAAATTTGATAAATATTTTATATGTTATCAATTTCAAAATAAAAAACTGAATTTAGGATAACTTATACCATCAAATTTAAATAGAGCTTAATAGAAAAAAAAAATTAGATCAAGATATAATAATAAATAATAAAAAATTGAATAAACTAAAATAGTATAAAAAAGATCAGGGTAAGCCAGAAAAAAATGATTTGAAATTAAATATTTGCTGAAAAAAAGGGATAAGAATCATGTGCTTAATTAATTAAATATGCGCGTAGATAAATTAATTCATGGGGTAAAATATCTACTCCTTTTTTGACATGTTTGTATCACATGCACTACCTGGGTACACAATATAATGTACACTTAGGTGCTTGATATTATTTGCCTGTTGCTCCCTTCACCAAACTTCCACTTTCTCTTTTTTTGTTTCGGTGCAGTAAAAAACATGAATTTTTTATTTGATCAAAAAGTATTTTACCTGTCACAAAAAATAGAATTCATTGTGTTTAATTAAAATAATACATCAAAATAAATTACTATTACATATCAGAGTAGGTACTATTTTTTTAGAGTAACCAAGGCAAGTGTACAAACATGATTTTATTGAGGCAATAGTACATATGACAATTCATAAACGTACCATCAAAAAATACTAAAAAAAGTTTTTCTCTCGTCCTAATTATAATGTATAAATTGATATTAAAATTAGTTCAGATTTGGGACATATAATTAAAATTAAAGGAAGTATTAGAAAAACATATTATATTTTGCTAATTAGCAAATAAATAAAAACATAATCTATCATAGTTTTGCTAGTCCGCGACATAGTTACATAGCGAGTACTGATTTGATGCATTTATATACTCCTTCCGGTCTTTAATATAAGACATTTTGATTTGTCTTATATTTCACCTAATATGTATTAGAAAATATTTTTAAAATATATTTTTTACATTCGTTGTATTCTTCAAATTATTGGGAAATATTTTTAAAGTTTTTTTTCAATTAAAAATGCATATTAAGTAAAATTTAAAACAAAATTAAAATTTCTATATTAAGGACTGGAATGAATACGTTATTACTTAAGTTAATATCATGAAGCTAGATTCAAAATGGAAGGAACGGAGGGAGTTTATGGTTTTTAGGCTTTAATATACCCCCAGTTTTGAACTCTTTAATTAAAATTGGATTACATTGGCGACAATTTACCTCTAAAAATGGATTACATTTAGGCTTTATATTTTTAAAGCTACTTTACCATTGTTTTTAATCGTGTTTCCTTTGAATCCAAAACAAAAGCAAAGACAAAACTGTTATCAACACTTAGCCAAAAAGTACTTCACAATTTAAAGATACAAAGGAGAAGTTCTCCAGTGTTATAAAATTGAAACGTACTTTGAAAGTTAAACTAGTATTTAACGTGATTGGAAAATGTAATTTTATGGTTTAGAATAATGACTGAAATATTTAGATGTGCTTCAGGTTGAAAAAATAAATAAATATCTGTACAAATGTTTATTTCGTTTTTTTGGTGTGTGTTTTTAAGTGTTTTTTCTATTTGAAATGTTGAAAGGTGTATTGAAAATGTAAAAAGATATTATTATTTTTGGGTGAAACAGTTATTATTATTTAATTATGAAAAAAATCAATTAAAAAATAAAACAAACAATAAAGTACTTGATCAAATATTATTTTGGTTCATGCTGAAAAGAGGGTGACAATGAAATGAATCTCCACATTACCCAAAGTTGATATTTCCTTTTTTTTGTTCCTTAGGGGAGTAAGGTGGGGGGACCTTTAATTTTTTTTTAAAAAAATAAATTCGATATTCATTGGTTTCAATTATTTGAGGGGTTGAAATTCGAAAAAGATACGCAAAAATATATGTAGAGATCATTAGATTGCACGTTTACCCTCTCAAAGAAGCAAAGGGCCAATGCTTCCCACAAAAAGCTCAACAATGTGACAGATCCCTCCCTTTGGATTTTCATGCCTATCAAATCATCACTTTCATTCAACTCACTATTCCTCCACAAGTTGCTACCTTCCCCAGCAGCGCCACCAACCTGATCTTTTTTAATAAACCACAAAATGAGAAGAAAAATGAAAGCATGCTCAAGATTTCTCAAAATCCAGAATCTAATGACAGTTTTATTCTCTTTTTGGAACGTTTTTTCAATGTGTATTTCTTTTTTTTGTTAAGATTTGAGAATATTAAAAAGTATATTGGAATTTAGAAAAGAAATATGCTTAGATGAAATATATAGTATTAATTTTTTGACTAGCTGTTTTACTCATCGAACCACTTATACAATTCAATCATAATGGTCAGATAACATCTTGTAAATATATATAAAACAAAAAAAGGATGATGATATGGTATTTTTATTTAAATAATAATTGTCTCATCCCAACATATTTTTTTACATTTCCAATACAACTTTTTACATTCCCAATATAAAAAATACCTAAAAATACACACTAAAAAAACGAAACAAACATATAAATTACAATTTCTGGAATGGAAAAGACCTACCAAAAAAGGGGCCTAACGAAGTTTCAGTAATTCAAGAGGACTGGTTTTCCGAGCTCGATTTTAACAAGAGTAAAAAAAGAGAATTTTCCGGGGTTCGATTTTCATCAGAGTAAAACAAGGGAATACATATGAGGAAATGAAGCGGGAGGCGGGTAGATTAGTACAAGAACAAAAGAACAGAGCAAGTCTGTTTCTCTTAATAACATTTTTATAAAGTTGTACCCAAAAAAAAAAAAAACATTTATAAAGTGTGTATATTTCACTTCAAAGACATAAAAAGATTATATTGAAAGGGTGATAAGTCAACTATTGTTTTTTTATTAAAAAAAAAAAACTTTAAGAAACACTTTCACACGCAGTTCTTAAAATATACGTTTTCATCTCTCTCTCTCTCTCTCTCTCTCTCTCTCTCTCTCTCCCCTTCTTCTCTCTCTATTTTAAGCTTACTTCAAAATATTTTAATTGAAAATAATAAAATTGTTTGAAAAGCATTATTAAAAATGAAATGATTTATATATTTTAAAATAAATATTATATTTTAATGTTTAAGTATAAGTGAAAAAATAAACAACAAAACTATGATCATACCATCATTAGTTATTTATACTCATCAATCACCACTCAATGATTAATTGATTTATGACGAAAGATATAAAGCAGTATATAAGAGAGTCTATGAAAATAAATCGTATCGATGATCATACAAGCCATAAAAACATGCAATCGAACTATGATGGTGGTTTTATAGTTTTGACAAGAGCATGTATTAGTAATAAGTAAAAGTTTCGTTATCTTATGAATGATATTATTAAATTGGCTCCATTCCAGTCGAGAGAGTAATTTAGAACACTGAATTTGTAATACCGTAATATTCTTTCATCAATAAAGCAAGACTATGTACCACAAGGAGAAGCAAACAAACAAATATATCTTCATTGAATTGGAAATGTTGAGTGAATGAGAAAGAACAAAAGAAGCGACCAATGGGTTTTTGCTTTAAAATTGTAGGGCACCTAGTAATGTAGTGTAATTCCCAAGTGTGCACAAGGCTACAAGCATCTTTTACTCTTTTTTACTCTGTCAAAGACAAAAAAGGGACCAAAAGAAAAACCAGAATTGAAGAAGTATACAGTACATAATTGCATAAATTCTTTCTCAGTTACTTTTTGGATTTCTGTTTTGAGCCAAACAGAAGCTCCAACAGTTGAGGGCACTGCCTCTCCCTTGTCACTTCCCATTATTGCATTATTTTGCCGCCCCTCACTCATTCACCCACGTAGATTTCCACTCCAAAAGTGAGACTTTCCTATTCTACCATGGTGTGTTTGGAGGCTGGAGTCAAATAACTCACCATCATCATCATCTTCTCGAATACTTTTATTGGAGGAAATGTCGCATCCTTCACCCTAAGAAAGGCTTTCAAGGCTGTGTTTATTTTGTTCCTTATCTCAAAACATGTATCTGGCATGAATCAATACCACAAAAATATGTTTTAATTAATTTGTATCATTTAGTTTCACTTTGATAGTCAGTATTTTTGTCAATAACGACAATGATAGTACTATTGAATTGTGCAAAATAAACTGGTTTCAATGTAAAGTTTAACGACTTGATTGAAATACGAAACGTATGATCATCACTAACGTCGCCAATGATGTGGTCGTATGGGAGTGACAACGGTCATTGCTAAATATTTTTTCCAGTCTCATAAAATTAGTTTATATGGTTTAATTATAATTTATAGCGTGAATTATTTTTATATGATAGATTGAATAATAATCAGTGTGTTTTTCTAAACCCGTACTTTCCAAAATCACCACAAAAGTAATGTTTGCATTACATTTTCAGACACAAATACAAGACGATGTCCAAAATATTGGGCTTGTTTGGCCAACATTTTGTTTTAATTTTCGATTTGGGTTTGAAGTGTGATTTAAAATGTGGTTTCAGATAAAATTTAAAAAATTATTTGGGTGATATTTTAAATAAACTAATAATATTTTTAGACCACTACCTCCACCACAGTCGCCGCTGCCGGACCGCCCACTGTCGGCCGGAATTTGGCCGGAATCCGGCCGGCCGGCGGTGGTCCGGTGGCGGCAACGGACGGTCCGTTGGCGGTGGGTGGTGGTGGATGAAAATTGTGTAAAAATAATTTTTGGAATATTTTTTAAAAGGTAAATTAAAAAGTTATTTGAAAATTGAGATTTGTGTTTGAGAGGTGTTTTAAGAGGTAAAATGAGATAAAAATGCAAAATAAGTATTGGGCAAACAATAATGCATCCGAGAGTTTGTATCCGTAGTCTTCTTTTTCTAGTTTAGCTGAAAGATATGTATTGGAACTTTTATGTTGGAAGACAAAAAAAGTGTACATTGAAAACTACATAGAAAATAGTCAAATACATTAATAATTAAAAAACAAGAGATAAAATAAAAAAAGATGAAATGGAATAATACAAAGTGCCGGATGTAATGAAGGGATTGGAACTCCATCAAATTAGAAGTCTAAATCCACAGGAGGCCATAACAACTTGACAAGTGTGTTTGATACTTTTCTTTTCTTTTCTTCTTTTCTTTTTTGAAGGTAATTTGGTTATGCTGAATCAAACATATATAGGCCCACGCATCCTCATCGGCCAAGGTTTGTGATCATTTCGATTCTCTTTTATCGTGGACAACTAGTATCTTGATTTGGCAATATTGATTTCTAACAAATTGTGGGTAAAATGTTTCTCCTTTTTGTAATTGAAGTTTACAAACTGTGAACACTGAAATCTTTTTTTTTTTCTTTGTGCAACAATGTACATATATGAGACAATTTATGAGTGGTAACCCAAAACAACTTACGTTAGCGTATCTAACATATTTTGATACAATCGAACCTAACGGCCATACAAATTGGTACCATGTAGTGACAACATTAATTAGTAAGGTAAGAAATTAATAATCGATTCATTGAAAATATAGACGATGATGAAAGAATAAACGTGTTTAAGTAATAATTGTGTGAAATGATAAAAGTAGGAGATTAGAGATTATCAACGAAGTTAGAGATTCAAATTACTTTTTTGTTTTTTTTCATATTGCAGGGTGTCTAACGTCATTAAATGACTAATAAAAATTCAAATCATTCTAAATTAAAGAAAAGTAAAAACTAAAATTAAAACTCCACTTTGGATTTGTTAAGATGGAAATAAGCCCAAATAGACACTCGCTTAAACCCTGCCTTAGCTGGAGAACGGGTCCATAATGGGCCGTACAACTCGGCCCACAGAGATCTCCGCCGGTCCGTTTATCACCAGTAATCTTTTTTGCCCCAACTTTTGTTCACTCCCCTTCCTCTCACAATTCGCCGTCAGTAAGCAGCCCGATCCAGCGAAGCCCCTTTCTCATTTTCTGCAGAGCTTCTCCAACCTCCGGCAACGAATTGGCGAAAAGTGAACTCAGTGACTAGGCCGGCGGCAAGTCTTCTGTGACATCTTTGAGCTAGAGGTTGGAATTTCTTTTTTTTCTTTTTTTTTTTTCCTGATACAGTGATTAGTTTAGCTTCTATTAGCATGGATTCAAAGGATGATTTTTTTAACTGGGTGGTTTGCTGGAAATAGTTTCAGGTGAGATGAAACTGATTATCCGGGCCTTGCAGACTCCTAAAATCGGCGTGTATGGAGTATTCAGGACATTTTCGACACATAAAGAATCACTCCAAGGTGATTCTTTTATCTTAGACCCTAGTCATTTGGATGTATGGAACTGTCTTGTGAATGTTCAACTAGTTCATTAGATTCTGTTGAATGTTTTTGGTTTTCGTTTATATGCTCCAAAGTAATTCGAGGATTTTAGAACATCCCTTTATTTATAAATAATCAATAAAAGTAGATCATTGGTATTTGGTTGTTCTGAATAATGCATCTTTTCTTATTGATTTTACATCTAGGGATGGAAAGGGCATTATCCTGGATTTTAGTGGCTCTTTTAGGCTTAGTCTGGAGGTCATATTTAGTTGGTCTTTTCTAAATCTCATATGTATGGTTTTTTTGCCAGAGACTCCGAATTTAGGTTTTGAATATGAGTGTCTTGTGTGTGAATGTAAGCAGCTTGCTTTTGTGCAATGTAATTTGTGTTGAGTGATATAGAGAATGGATAAACAAAAGATAACCCTGTTCAGTTGAGAAGCAGCTGCAGAGGACTCTATCAAGTATGCTGGGTTTCAACTAATGCTCAGATTCTTTTTAGACACACTGGATTAAATGCTTAGAGCAAACTAGTAGTCATTCTGGATCTCAGGATACATAGGGAGACCCATAGTGTTGCTGGTGCTTTTGAAACTCTTCTATACGATTTTTGGTTTCTAGTTCGGCGAAAAGTATTACTTTTTTTTCTTTTTTTTTTTTGGGGCTTTCTGAGCTGTTTTTCAGCCTCATTTTGATGTTTTGTTGTTGTTCTCAAAATAGGTACTTATGATGCCTGGAAATCGAACGCAGCTGAATCGCCTGATTATTCTGACCGTGCAATGTTTGGGGATATTTTTGAAAAAGGAGAAACTTCTAATTCATTTTATCGGAAAGTAGATAGAGTTGAGAAGGCTTACATTGACAGTTATGGACCAAGTAGATTCATAGCTGGAAACTTATCTGGAAGGAATACCAACTCTAACACTGAAGGCAGATCTTCATTTCACCAAGATCTTGACGTAAGTTTTACCTCAACAGAAGATGGGATGGATGCGAAGTTGAAAGAGGCAGCTAACGATTTTGAAGTTAATGATGAAATAGAGAACGAGGAAGAATTCCACTTCAGGCCAGATGTGGAATTTCATGAAGGAAATACTTACGATACGAAAGTATGTACTCCGACTAAAGAATTTCTCATCATTATAGCATTTCTGTATTTATTTTTGTTATAGAACACCTGCAGCTGCAATGCCCTGTGATGGATCTTCACTATCATATTAACCTCTTGAGAATTGAAGGGCAAAAATTTTGCTCTCCTTGATTATGTTGCTTGCATCAGAGCTTCTGTTTGAGTCATTTACTTAGTTGGGCTTCATCTATGCAATGTGAACATATTCTAATTGCTGTTGCTAGTTGTGTTCGCCTTTGAATAACCTAGTTGGTTATTTTCATGATGCCTTCTTAAAGTGAAATTTACGATTATCTTTCAATTGTTTTTTGAGAAAAATTGAATCTAGATTAAAAACAACTTCAATTGGTGATTTATTTCAATAAAAGTGATGCTAAAGGCATAGTTTTTATTGCAATGTTCATTAAAATGTAGTCTTTTCATGAACTGAGATCTTCATCTTAAAGGCAAAGTGAGGCTGAAATCTTAATCTGCTGGTGATAGATAATCTGTCCATGTTCAACCTCCGTTGTTATGCTTTAACCCTTATTTATTGATGGTTATGCAACACCCTCTTTCTTCATTTAACACTTGATGGAATATCGCAGGATCTTGATCTTAGAAGACCAGCAGTTCAAAAGCCTATGAAAAGGTATGAGTTTGAAACAACTACCGAGGAAGTTCTACAAAAAGCAGACTTCAGGGTGAGTATCCATCTGCATCAAAATTGTGTTTGCATGTACATGAACAGTTTTGTCTCTGTTTGGACTTTTTTCTTAGTGCTTTGATTCCATTGTGGTGTGAGCCTCAGATCATAGAGTGTGTACCATTGGCTTATTGCATTTAAAGTATTCGTCAATGAACTGCTAATACTTGCAAATTTCCTGTTTTCTCAGAATGTGAGGTTTCTTGCCAACTTCATCACTGAAAGTGGTATCCTAAACAAGAGGAGCAAGGTAAGAAATGTACTGATATAGCAAACTGTGAAGCTGTAACATACGTGATATAGGACCTAGTATTGACTTGGAATTTCCTGTCTATCTATAGACTCGAATTAGTGCCAAGGCCCAGAGAAAGATAGCCCGAGAAATTAAGACTGCCCGTGCTTTTGGTCTAATGCCATTTACTACAATGGGAACCAAACGGTTTATGTACGGAAGAACAATGGAGAATATGGATGAAGATTTTGAACAATGGAGAACGTACCGTCCCAACAGTTTTGTTGACTTGGACGGGCCTGGAGGTTCTTTTGCTGCCTGAGTTATCACTACTTATGTTCTCCATTTTGCTTTGCTTGTGCTCTCTGTAGCTTGCTTGGTCTTAAAGACTGAAATTGCAGTGTATTTTCTTGATTTGTATTTCTGGATTGTGCTGTACAGTTAGGCACCTTCTTGATTATCCCTCTATATCCAGTAATGATGGTAACATTTCTGTGATGAAACTACAGATATTGGCTAGGGATAGTATACTTGGAAGGAAGTGATAATATTTCCTTAGTATTTAGAAAATAAAACTGTCAAGCATCTTTCATACACCGCAAGAAAATGGTTGCGAATCAAAGTACTTTACGCCAGAACTAGAGTCGTCTGTTACATATTCAAGTTGCCCTATCCTCTATTTTCTGATGCAGGTGGTTCAATCTCGTTTCTGGTAATCCGCTGTTTCACATACTGTTCCTCAGAAGGAAACAAAGTAAAATTTTAAGTTCAACGTTCAGTAAGAGTTTGTACCCTTGTTAATAGTCAAAGACACAGATTCAAGAACCTTAATTTAACAATGAACCCTGGCCAGTAACGTTGCACAAAAGAGTTCGTATCCTTATTAATAAACATCGTAACATCTTCTACTATATCTATTTACAAGCCGCAACAACCAGAGACACACAGTTACATAGATACAGAAAGAACCAATAAAACAAGAATCAAAATAGGAGGACAAAGAATGAGGGGAAAAAAATTCCTTAAACAAGGACGACGAAAAGAAGGCCTAGAAGCACACCAAAGCACAAGGGATATGAAAATCTACACAAACTCAAAGCGCATCAAAAGCCTCACGGAGGGGTATTGCTCTCCTTTTTGATTACAGAGTGGAACTGCATGGATCCCTGGCCTCAATTCCGAGACTGGTAGGCAGTTTTGGCCAGCAAAATCATCCTTCTCAGACATGTCATACTCATGCACTTCGATTCGGAGCAAAGCTAGCTCAGGAACAGTCAATGGGAAGGTGAATTCTTCCTCCCAGACAGGGGTCCACTTATCCTCTTTTGTCTTGGTTTTCTTCATTACTGTATCAGCAGGCACTCCGGATATACCCACCTTAAGCAAATTGTGGACCGTGTATGAGCTTTAGAAGTGTGTTTCTAAACACTTTCCAAGTGATGTAGGAAATTAAAAGTTGATAATAACTCACCCTAGTGTAGAAATCGGGTGGAGAATACATATCGAAGTGAGTTTGCTTAAAATCCAAATGCCAACCGTCTCCCATGTAGACTTTAACCTGTATAAAAAAGATATGTAAAAAACTTTTGATCGTACAAATTTCTTCAGATTTTGCCGGTTCCTCTTACCTTCAAAGTTTTCTTCACAGGCAACTTATCTCTAGGATTGAAGACCTGACCGTGGGGACCCATTTTCATCAAGAAATCAGGCTTTTTCACATAACCACAACCCCCATTCGATCTGAACATTCCTTGCATCAACCAAAGTGATCTACCATAGCCCTGAACCAACACTTAAAAATCAGTTGTGTTGAAACGGATCTATTCCCAAATTAATATGTCAATGTCTCTGCCTGCACATTGGTGCAATAGTTCCAGAATGCCCATATAACGAACTTGTGTGTGAATGAATTACATCTAAGGAGTAATTTGCCCTCAAGTGAAATCAGCTTAACTAGGAGTTTAGGTGTGGAAAGGATCAATTTCTAGGCTAGAGGATAAAACCTGCATGTTAAATGCAACCATTTGAGCTCCATGCATCCACCCAATCAGCGGCTTGTAATTTGAGGAGTTAAATCGAGTACCTTTGGGATACACCCGGAGAATATTTTTCTGGGTGAACCTATACAAGAATTAAGTATTCATCATTAGACAATATAAAAAATGCAGTTTGTGCCATTATATCGAGCACTTTTCAAGCTTACAACACTAGACTGTACCTCACAACATCCATTCCATGAGTTTCAGCAGCCTTTTCAAGAGCCTGTTCACTCAAACTCAGCCGTCTCACTTTATCCGGATCTACTCTTAAGGCCTCCACTAAACCTCCTTTTGGCTTCCCGGCATGAATAGCAATCAGGCTCTTGTAAACTGGTGCTTGCTGTGGTTTTAGATCAGACTCATCATCAGATTCATCATCCTGGTTGTTATCACCTTTACCATTGAAAGACTGCAGCGAAACATACAGAATATCAACAATTGATGCGGTGGTTTAATTAAGAGATATAAACATGGACTAACATAAACATGAACATACCTTGTCATTTTCTTCATCAGCAGTGAGGCTTGAAGGCTCTTTACCCCAAACATCTTCATCAGAATCCTTTTCCCTTTGTGAGCTTTGCTTGTCATCAAAAGTTTTAGCTTGAAGATACTCTTTAGGAGGTTTGGTTGAAATAATAACTCTATATTTAAGTTCTTCTGGTGAAGGAAACTCTTTTAAGCAATTGGATTCAGGATCAGGATGAAAGAGCATATCTCCAAATGTTTTGGTCAGCATCTGAGGAGAAAAGAAAACAATCAGAACAAATGGAAGATTCCTGTGAGTATGATCCTCACGGACAAAGATGGATGTTTACCTGTGCTACTTTAGCCTGAAGGTCAGCTGGAAGGTGATCTTCAAGGGTTATAACGACAGGGTATGGAGACGCCTCAAAGGCATGCTCCTTTATGGACCTCAAACATTTTATCAGTTCAACAGGAGCAGTAACAGTTCTGCATAAGCAATGGTTGTAAAGCGTCCATGAATTTCATTATAAATTACAAAGCAAAAGGCCTAACGGAAAGCAACACCTTGATGTCAGACATGACAAAACAGTATGGTTCAAGCGGAAAGAGTTTAATTCGGTTTTTACCTTCCGTGAAGAACATGCACATCATCCTTAGAAGAATTCGGCCATATATCAAGTTCTATGACCCTGACACCTTTCTTCAAGGCCTTAATGATAGGAACATCACTGCAGTCACTGGTAAGCTGGTTCCCAGTCAAGTAGGAGTTGTGCCCAGTGAATATAAAATAATGGGAAAGAGGAGCATTCATATCTTGGTGAACCTGAAGCGCAAGTATACTCTCAGCATTAGCAATAGCAGAAGCAATTGGTCATTCCGAGAAGAACACCAATCACTACTGCATGACAACAATGTGCTAATGACAGTTCAATCTTCACGAAGCCAAAAGAAAATGCAACATAAGTCACACGTATAATCAAAATGATGTTTCTTGTCCCCCGGAAATGAATTATAACCATCATAGTCAATCGGAATCACTCAAACTGGTGAGTTAGAGAAAAGCATCACTGTCTTAAAAAGTTATAATCCCTCTCCACTATATGGTCCTTATTTCCTTTACCCTTGACAGACCGACAGAAACCAAATGCTAAAACTGCATTCACAAACCTCGAAATGGGCAAAAAGCTTTAAGCAACACCAGCAAATTTGCAACTTTAACTACTTTACACACAGAACCCATGACAGGAAAAACTTGAAGAAAATTAAGATTATACCAAATACTAAAACAATTCAAGACTTTAGTCAACCAGTTGACTTTCAGTTATGACAACTTCTCTAACACCACCCCCGGAATCAAAATCAAGATCCTAACTTTAAACTCCAAAACAGGGCAACAAAGTTCTAATTAAGAGAAAATTTGCAAATAAACATGGAAGGGGGGGAAAAACCCCGGGATAAGTGGGTTCAGTTCACCTTAGAATGAATAGGCGGATTCAAGTCAACGGCAAATAAGAAATGGAAGAAATCCTCAAGGGTGAGATGGTTATGGCGGGTGAACTTAGCAAGGTGGTGATGCCTCTTCTGAAGGATCTGCTGAGCAATCGCCTCGGCGTCGGCCACCGTGACGTCATTCTCCGCCTGTTCCTCCACCAGGAACCGCCGGAGCTGCTCGGGATTCATGTGGGTCCCGCCATCGGAATACTTCCTGAACGCCTCCTTCACGTCGGCCGGCGGTTCCACCTCCGCCACCTTAAACTTCCGCGTGAAGCACACACATATTCTGTAACTCGAACTCCCCATATAACCGACAAAGATAGTTTTTTTTTTGTGTTTGATCAGTTTATTAAGATTGATTATATGATCTCCCGTTATATATTTAGAAGGAAAAAATGTAAATGAAGAGAGTGAAGTGGAAACGAAAAAGACAGAGTATTGATGAGTCGTCTTCTTCAACCTTTTTTTTTCTTTAAAGAAGACTTTACAACAACAACATTATTATTATTGACGTTGTCTGTATTGAATATTATTGATTGATTGTTCGTAACTTCGTATTTATATAAATAGCATTTTGTGGGAGGTTGATGGTAGTGGGAATTTATGGACTTTATGAATTTATTGATGAGTTATGGAAAGCAGAATAAAAATGGATCGAAATGTAATAAGAAAAAAAAATTTTGTCTTTGGGAAAATTTCTTTGAGATTTCGATGTTTGTTGGATATGATGAAATAGACGTGTTTTTGTTTGATACAGTATCATTTTCAAATGACCGGGAAGAGTGGACTTTGTTCTTCGGTAGGTACGACTTCTACTAGCTATATAGCCTATATGACTCTCTCTCTTTTTTTTTTTTTTCAATTCAACAATTAGTAATATCTTCAACTAAATTAAAATCGTGATAGAAACATAATATTGTAGTGTGTTTTATTTGCCTTTTAATCTTTTATCATGACTTAGTGTTGTAGACTTTAGGTTGCTCTCCTTCCTGGTGATAGATTAGGGTTCGATCCCCATTCTGGGTTGTAAGGGAGGGGGAGGGGAGTTTTACCCACATTTAAGTGAGCTCACCGAGGTGGATTTTTTTTAAGTATCTATGAACGTTCATATCATTTTTGTGAAATCAACGTTTTTTTTTTAAAGTAGTCTTATCCTATCACGATTTAAAATTAATACCCTGTCCAAAAAAATATATCCATATTGGGTTTTGAAATTTATGCTAATTTAAAGAAAATTTTAAAATTTAATGTGAAATATTTTTTTTTGGGACATAGGTAATATATTAGTCTTTAGGTCTTTGTTATATGTTTTTAAGCGATAATAGCAAAAAATTGGAGTGAGTTATAATAATAATCACTATCAACTTAAGGTTTTTTTTTTTAATATATATAACTGAATTGTTTTAAATCATAAAAGTTCAACGGCCATTTCATTTTTTACGCTTTCATTTTTTACGCGTACTTAAGCTTTTTAGCTTGTTAGCAAGTCTAATTTGCCATAATAATTTATTTTCTTCCTATCCAATTTATAAAACACAAATTTCACAAAAGGAAAGAAGTTTAAATGTGTGGCTTAAAATAGGTATAGAGAGAATACGTTGCAAAAATTTTCAAAAATGTTAATAAAAAAAAGGTACAATCATATAAAAATTATAGAATACTTTTTTTTTAAGAAAATGAAGGGAACAGTAGTGAACTATTATTATGAAGTCAAGGAAACATGCAAGTGTGGTTGTACCTCAGTATATTGTTTTTAATATATATGCATATAGTTAAAAAAAAAATAATGAAAGAAAAAAATTAAAAAAAACAATGAAAGAAATACGTATAAATGATTTTTGCACTGTTTTAATTTTTAAAATATCGCACTCCATTTGAAATTCCGAAATTTGTCAAGGATAATGAAATAATAATACTTCTTTCATTTTTTTTTTAAATCCAATTTGAAAAATTAATACAATTACACGCAAATTGCAGTAGTTAGAAGTTAGAATGTGGGTGATTTCTGGGTACGGCGGTGAGGGGGCACGTGGTCATGTGATTGACTGACTGCGTTGTGAATGTAAGAAAATGTATATAAGTCGGTCACGGGGACAGTAGTATATTGTTACTGATTTTAACTTTGGGTGTTAGTTTTTGAAGCCACCATCTTTATTATTAAAGTCACTGTAAATATTTTTGAATTATTTTGCCCCTCACATTTCAAACTCCCACCAAAGGAGAAAAGAGAGAAAACTTGAAGTCACCTCCCTTCTAAACCCAAATTCAAAGTCTAATTTGATCCACCGTTGATGGCAACACAGAAGAATCAAAGCGGGAAAGAGCCGATTTCATCACGGGTATTTTTTTAAAAAAAAAAAATTTGTGAATTGTAGGAAAAAAAAAAAAAAAAGCAATCTGGCCGCCGGACGCGCAATGAAGCCGTCCGGCGGCGCTACCGGGACGCGCAAGAAACGCGTCCCGGTTCAACTCGGAACGGGCGTTTTGCTCGTTCCGGGTTGAACCGGGACACATTTTTTGCGCGTCCCGGTCGGCCGCCGGCCGGCTTCTCTGGCCGTTCGGCGGCCAGAATGTTTTTTTTTTTTTAATTTGTTTAATTCATTATTAGTGTTTAATTATGTTTAATTTAATGTAATTAGGGTTATTAAGTAGTTTTATTAATTAATAGTTTGTGATTTAGATTGAGGTTCTCTATTAGTTGGTTATTTAGTTTAATTGTGTAAATAATTTAATTTGATAAATAGTAGATTAGTTCATTGCCTAATTAGTTTGATTGATTTACTCATTAATTTAAATAGTTATTAAAGTATTTAGGTTATATTTTTAATTTAATTATTAGTAGATTAGTAAAGTTAATCATTTTAATTGATTACATTAATTTAAATAGTATGTAAATTAGTTGAATTTTAAAAACTAATTTAATTGATAGTAGATTAGTTCACTACCTAATTAGTTTAATTGATTTACTCATTAATTTAAATAGTTATTAAAGTATTTAGGTTATATTTTTAATTTAATTATTAGTAGATTAGTAAATTTACTCATTTTAATTGATTAAATTAATTTAAATAGTATGTAAATTAGTTGAATTTTAAAAACTAATTTAATTAATAGTAGATTAGTCCAATACCTAATTAGTTTAATTGATCAAATTATTTTTAATTTAAGTAATAGTAGTAGATTAGTAAAGCTAATCTAAATTGTGTGTAATGTAGTTTATGATTAATTAAATTAATATAAATATTTTGTAAAATAGTTGAGTATTTTTAATTAATTATAATTAATAGTAATTTAATTAAAACTGGACAAAGTACTTTAGTTTACTTAATTATTATATGAATTGTACGTTTAATCAAAATGTACTTAATTATTAAACTATTTAGGATTTAGGAAATGTGTATAATTATTTGTTTAGACTATGAAAATATGATGACGATGAATAAAATTTTGTTTATAGGTTTATTGTGATGATGATGATGATAGTGATACTGAAGATACTAGTAAGCGTAAGGTTCGTGCGCGTTATCTGACCATGAGTCGTCGGAAGAAAAAAGAGGAAAAAGAGAAAAAGAAGCGAATGAAAATGACTCAGGTCACTATGGGTGGTGTACCGCTTCATACTCGGTCTAGTCAGCCAATTTATGTACCCGAGTATTCTCAGGACGACCTGGAAGAGGGGGATGAGGATGAGGAGGATGCGGAGAATGAGTTTGATGAGGATGATGTGCAGGACCGTGTTAGGATGGGTGCACATCACAGAGATACGCCTATGTACAATCTTAGTAGTTACCCTCCTCCCCGGTACTCCAGTTGTCCCCGGCCTGGTCCTCGCGGTTTACCCTCTCCCCCTACCCCTATCCCTTCTCCTATGAGTGGTGAGTGGCACAGTCCATATCATAGTCCCTCTTTCCCGCATCCGGGTGAATTCCCACAGGGTATATCCACCGGTAGTCGGCCTCGTCCCCCCCGCCTCGCTCAGGCATCTCCCCCCTATATTGATCCCGTGCCCCCTCGCGGAGGTCCCATATCCGCTGGAGTATCTACACGTCCTCCCCCTCTCATTGATCCTGTGGGCCTTAGCCGAGGTCCCGGATCCACTAGAGTATCTACACGTCCAGTTACCACTACTGCACCATCAGGTACCAAATATCTATATTTAATTATTGTAATTATTTAATATTCTGTAATTATTTTTACTTTTATTTATTGAATTGTTGTATGTGTATAGAATGTAATAAATAATATTTGGCTTACTCATTGATGGTACAGGCGGCAGCAGCCAGTCGAGAGTTTCTGATGAAATTGATCTGACTACATGGCTAGTGACAGATGAAGTACCTGGTGGGCCGATAGATGGTAGCGTGATTCCTAGCTTCCTTGGGCATATTGCTTATCATTTCTGGCATGGATACAATAGACCCACATTGAAGATTTTTAAAGGCAAAAAGATTCTGAATAAGTTGAAGATGTGGTATAAAGATATGAATGATGTAGTGAGAGGCAAGATTCGGGGGACTGGATTGGGTTATGAAGATATTGATCTTGGCTTAGTTCAGGCATTTGTTGAGAGGTGGCAGCCGGACACCAACTCATTTCATTTCCCGTTTGGGGAGATGACCATCATGATGCATGATGTTTATCATATTTTGGGCATTGGGGTCGATGGGGAGTTGGTGTCAGCTACGTCCGAGACAGATGTGTTGAGGAGACATGCAGCAGGGATACTTGGCCTGGATGTGAATGGTTACAAATGGAGTCATGGCGATGTCTCTGATTGGTTCATCCTGGAGCGATGCCAGAAAGCGGACGAGAATACCCAGGCCTCTGTTTTCTTGTGGGTATTGTTGGCCTCTACGTTGTTCATGGGCAAGAGTGGTGGGAGGTGCAGCGTTTCACTTGTACATGAGCTGATGGCTGGGATCGAGGATATGGGTTCATACTCGTGGGGCTCTGCTACGCTTGCGTTCCTATACCGTCAGTTAGGGATGGCTAGTAGGGCAAAATGCACTCAGTTAGGTGGGTATTTGACCCTACTGCAGGCCTGGATATACGAGTATTTCCCGATTTTCCGCCCCCAGGGAGGGCGAGTTACCCGTGGGGGTAATGACAGGCCCAGAGTACATGACTGGATACCACCATCTTTTACGGGGCCGACATCTATGCCAGATCGTCTTCGTCAGGTTAGGGAGCATCTCGACCGTTTCACCGAGTTAGAGGTACTTGATTGCTTCATTTGACTGTATTTCATTTTATTTTTTGAAAATTATATTTATAAATAATCTAAATACTATTTTGCAGGTAAAGTGGGAGCCATTTGGACCTGGCCAACAAGGAATAGTTCCGAGGACTATCTACAGTGGGTGGATAATGTATAGGAACTTGCAGGAGCCATACATGCCGGACAGATGAATACGTCAGATTGGCTACGTACAGAGCATTCCTCGTTCGCCCATGTCCCCTGATGATGCATTCCGAGGACCCAGGACTACCCAGTACTTTGTAGAGCATTCTGCTGTTGACACACTCAGTACTTGGAGGAGATTCCCGGAGTCAGCGTGTCTTTATTTGACCAGTTGGCGCCCCAATATCGGTGACATTGTAGGAGAGTGTGAGGATGGGTACCTTGAATGGTACATGCACTATTCACATCCATTTCTGCTACCGACAACTGACCCATCTGCAGTCTCTACACCAGCTAGGAGCAGTCAGGATTATGTAAGTTGTATTTTTAATTTTTGGGTTTTTGTAGATATACATTTCTATATTATAAATAGTTTAACCTTTTTTGGTTTTTGTTTTTTCAGTGAATGAATGAATTGAGGAAGCTGACGAGGGACCTGATTAGAAAGGTCAAAGTGTCCGATCGCGACCTGGCTGACGAATATGATGAGAAGCTGCAGGATACAATGATCCATTATTACAAGGCCCCATGATCATTGTCATTGTTGTATTATTGGACTGGATTTGTTTGTTTTTCTCTCTCTTGGACTGCATTTAGTTTTTTTTTTTTTTATGGTATGATGGAATTGTGTGTTATATATTAGTTAGCTTATTTGGTGTCCGTGTAGTAAGGTTTTTTTTTTGCTAATATGGCCAACAAGGTTCGTTATTGCACAAATAAAAAAAAAACAAACAAATTTGATAGTAGATAATACCAATATCTAGTTCACAACAAACAAACAAACATGAATCTAATATAAGAAACTAAAATCAATGAAATCATTAGCATAATCCCCGACAGGACGTCCAGGATTCGAAGGGACTAACCTATACCAATCTTGAATTCTAGGAAGAAGTGGTAATTCCCAACCAGCAACGCTAGGCTGATGTTCCTTACTCCACCGATTATTGATCGGTGGAACTGGAAAGTCACCGTCTAAATTGATCCGAATAAAGTGCTTGTAAATACCATGGTGACATACCCCAATCTCAAATGCCGGACATGTTGCCTCACTGCGTACAGTGACAGGGAGTTTAGTCTAACATGAGGAGTTTAGCGACTGGTTCTCTTCCCCTGTACCGTAATAGTACACACATAGTCGCAACTACGAACAAGTCCGTCGCACACATCCAATGACACTCAGGTGCGAAACCCTGTCCACTCCACCGTATACGACGGACTTCTTCCTGGCAGGACGTCCTGCATTTAGATATACAATTATTTGTGCAAAATACTGCCAAGTTTTAGCAAATATCATAACATAGAAAATGAAAAGTATTTATACCCATAGATTCTAGTGTACAGATGCCAATTCTGTTCTAGCTCGTTCGCCATTGCCTCTCTCGCCATCGCCCACTTGTCCTGGCTCAAAAACATGTTACTCGCGATGACGCGAAATCCACAATTGCCATCGGCACCAACATCAAGGTAACTGGTAATATATGGCTGAATGGGCCATGGAATGAGGTCGTAGCAACCATACTGTGAAATATCACTCGCAAAGATCTCTGTACATTACACAGAAACAATGTTATTTGGAACAAATGATAATAAATAAATAAAATTCTGAACAATTACTTCTTAACATGTACCTGTGGATGCATCTGTATGACCACCTGAAGACGAGGGGCGCTTCTTACTTGAATCGCAAGTAACTGTGGTCGACTTTCCTTGAGCCTCGTCCCTGTAATCCCACACATTAGGTGTTGCTTTTTTCTGTGGGGATTGTTCATGGGCAAGAGTGTTGGCCTCTGCTTTTTTCTTTGATTTAGCCCCCTTAGGCCGCCCCTTCCTTCTCTTGACCTACTCGGGTTGTTTGAACCCACACTGGTCTGGATGCATAATATCATGAAGAGCCCTATTTACAGTGCGTCGTACTGCCTTAGGACACTCGTTCAACTCTTCCATCAACTGTCTGGTATAAAGGACCTCGTCATCCACATTGCTAGGAGCACTCGTACCAGCCTGTTCACCGATATTAAGGGTCGCCCATAATGGGTGAATATGCTTAAGAGTTATCGATGTGCCGGCATCTGCAGCCTTTTTGAGGGCGCACGCACATGGAATTCGACAAGTCCAGTACACCACATGATCGCATCGGTCATTCGTTTCTTCTTTCCATTCTTGCGCCTTCGACCACTCAGTGTTCAGCTTTTGCAAACAAGTATGTGAAACTTGACACTTCAAGCGGTTCAGTGGAAAACCGCAATAATGGGTGCCAATTTTCTGTCTTGAGTACTCCAGTTTGTACCTGAATGTAGCCACTTACTGTAAAACATTCTACGTAAAATGCCGTAAAAACAAAATAAATACTAAATATATTATAATAAATATAACTTCTAATATAATGGAATAGAACTTACCGTATTTCAGTTAGCTGACTCTGAATTTCCAAGTGCACCTTAGCCCAAAGCGTATCCAGCGACGCAGTGGATGTTTCCAGCCAAGTTTTTAACTGCTTGTGCGCGCTCTCCACCCTACCTGTAGTAGTGTTGCCCATATGAAACACAACATTCGTCCATGCCTTGACGAATTTGTAGTCAACCACTAGCCATGTCTTCTGGATATAATTAAGAACTCTCGGAAAAGACTGCCAACGACGGTTTATTACGGCAACAGCTTTATTGTACTCATCCTGATTATTAGCTTCCACAACGTCTTTCCACAACCCATATGCAAAACCATTTGCAATCTTGGCTTCAATTTTCAATTCCTTGTTGAGATGTCGCTTTACATTCTCATAAACGTGCCAAACACACAAGAAGTGGCATGAATATGGAAATACTATGCTCAACGGCGCCATCAACCCCGGTTCCCGATCAGTAACAATAACAGCCGGAGACAGATGACCAGGAAGCAAATCCCTAAACTGGCTCAAAACCCAATAATAACTGTCAGCAGTCTCGTCACTCAAGAAGGCGTATGCAATCAGGAAGTTCTGGTTGCACGGTGTCATCCCAATAAACTCAACCAACGGCATTTTGTACTTGTTCGTCTTGTATATTGAGTCTATCTCAATGATCTAGAAATAACTGCAAAATAAATTGACAGCATCAGGATGTGCAAAAAAAACACGAGTCAGCACACCTGTCTCCTGATTGCAATCTGTCATGATGATGTAACCATGATGCTTGGCCACCGATAGTGTCTTCGTCGCGACATCCATGGCACTCGATTCACCCAAGACCGGGAACCCCTCATTACGCAATTTCTTCCTGAATTGTACACTTGCCGTCTGTTAACTTTTTCATCAGGAAAGATCCTCTCAATCGCAGCCATGATCTGACACGGTGTGCACCCATCTTTGGACATACCCTGTATAAGCTGTTTCACTCTATCGCTAAGGCCCCTCGTGGGATGATCTTCGTCAAACAGCTCGTGGTTATGCATTCCAAACTCACCAGGATACACCCGAATGTGCCACTTCCCATCCACTAAGTGCACATATAACTTAAATTTACACCCAGTGATTTATGTCTTCGAATCTGATGTGACATAATATTCACCATCATCAACTGACACCTTTCCCCCTTTACAACATCTCATCATAATAGCATTCTTCTTCTTGCTAGAAACTACGTTTATTAGGATACCATTTGCCATGCCCATGCTTTTCACGTAAGCAACAACATCATCCTTTTCTGCAAATTCCTCATCTGTAGCAAACAATATACTATAATCTTCACCATCGCCGCCAAAATTTTCTAAAGAATCCTGCAAATTAAACATAAAATTACAACAATAAAAAACTGCATCATAATAAATTAAATTAAACACATATTCCAATCATTTAAAAAAATTATACAATTATAATAAATAATAATAAAATATATATTTACAGTAAATAGATTAATTATTTACTAAATTAAATTTCCCAATACCTACCTAAAAAGCTAAAATTCATTAATTTAGCGATTAATTAAATAGATTAATTATTTACTAAATTAAATACTTATTCCACAAAATTCTTTAATTATTTAATTCCCCCCTAAATAAATATTATCTCTAATTAATTAAATCTAAATAGATAAATAAAATTCAACTAATTACATTACTTAACATAACTAATTAAATTAACAAATACAATAATAATATTCTTACTCAATTAAATTAACAAAACATGCAATAAATAAATATAATTCAACTAATTAATTTACTTAACATAACTGATTAAATTAACAAATAAAATAAAAATATTCCTACTTAATTAAATTAACATAACATGCAATAAATAAATATAATTAAACTAATTAAATTACTTAACATAACTAATTAAATTAACAAATAAATTAACATAACATGCATGAAATTAAAATTAAAAAAAAAACCCGGTTCACTGGCCGGAAGCGCAACACACGCGTCCCGGTTGAACCGGGGACGCGCAACAAACGCGTCCGGCCAATAAACCGGATGCGTGTGTTGCGCGTCCCGGGTTCAACCGGGACGCGTGTTTAACGCGTCCGGCCATTGAACCGGACGCATATATTGCGCGTCCCCGGTTTAATCGAGACGCGTGTGTTGCGCGTCCGGTCTGATTTCACCAGGACCGGACGCGCAACACACGCGTCCCGGTTGAACCGGGGACGCACAATGAACGCGTCCAGTCCGGACGCGTTTGTTGGGCGTCTCCGGTTCAACCGGGACGGTTTTCTTGTGCGGTTCGGTTCTTTTTTAATTTTTTTTTTTTTAACCTCTGAATGACTCATTTTCTTTCTCTCTCTACTGTATTAAATGACAGGGGCAAAATCGTTCAATTTTTTTTGGGTGGCTTTGAGTACTAATTTTGGAGCTTTAAAAATCCATCCCCTTAATTTTACGTGGACGTTGATTCCTCAGTCATTTATTTATTTTTTTTATTTTTTTTCTCACAAAAAGAATGTACTTATGTACGTAACTAGTACGTATCTGTTACTACTATTTCTCACACGTATTCTTTTGCTATGGTGGTCGGCCCATTTTGTAAAGGAACTACTACTCCTGTATTATATTTATTCCACATGCGTTATTCTCGTGGTTAATACAACTACTTCATTTACATGGAGGATGACGACGGGATTAAACATAAATAATAACACTGCTGGTTCTTTGTCCGGGGAGGTTATATTCCATTCCGTCTATTTCAAAATAATAATGCGATTTATCCTATTACTCTTTTCGTAATACTATATGATTAATTAACTAAGGACCTGCTTGGTTGTCTTGAAATCTAAAGTGGGAATGTAATTTTTTTCCTTATTTTTGAATTTTTATGTTTGTTTTTGTTTTTTTTCCATCGTTACGTGTTTGCGGTGCAGACTTGTATAGTGTATATGGGGAGGTTTTGGTGACAAAATGAAGGTGGTAGTCATAGTAGCGGTAGCACACAAATTACAAATGTAAGATTTCCTGACAAAAATAAAAATGGTCATTTTCAATCCGTGGGAGGGAGTGCGAGAGAGATCAAAGAAAGTACCAAAACCTCCTTTTTGCGGAGCTCCTTGTTGTTACCAAATTCAGAATATAAAGAATATTCGGACAAGATCTTCATGATCTTATTTTTGGAACCCCCACCCTGAAAGAATATTTTTCGTGTCTTATTACGTGTGTACAAAAACATATATATAGTACTCTTTCCATTCCAAAATAAGTGTCGTTTTAGCAAAATGGAGAAATTCCAAAATAAGTGTCGTTTTCGGATTCCAATGTATTTTTTGTCAAAAATTTCCAAACATACCCTCAAAAGAAATAATATTATTGGTAAATATTTATTTTAATGGAGTTAGTTGAGGATATTCTAGAAATTTAACTATCCTATTTAAGTGTGTCTTAAACTGTGTGCAAACTCTAGAATGACACTTATTTTAGAATGGAGGAAATACAATATTACAATAACCCTAACCGTGATTACTAGAAACTCTAATTAGGGTTTCGGTATTTATATATTTTATCACCCCAAGTTTGATGAGGCTCTAAATTTTATGCCCAAAATTGACTCCTAAATATATAAAAATATGGATTTCGGATTTCCACGGCAAATCCAGCCATAAATGTTTTGCTGTCAGCTTCGGATTCTTTGTTGTCAGATTCCCCCCACGATGCATTGCATGCCCTTTCCTAGCTGGACTTTGGTTTTGATTTAACATCATGGACTTTGCGGAATGTCTAGTACTATGTAACACACCTAAGATTAATAGAAATATGATTAAGATTAGCGCATGAGAACGCTTATGATGTTAGGCATGTCCATGGATCTGGAACTACCGGTTTCGGTTATGGAACCGACAATTTTCAGACATCAGTTCCGGTTTCGATTTTAGAACCATCGATTTCGTTTTGATTTTGGTTTGGTTATGATTCCGATTAATAACAATTATAATATTTTTGTCCATTAATTTTGGAATTATATGTTTTGATTCCGACTTAGTTTTGATTCGGTGGTAGTTTATGCTAAATTTAGTTTGTTTTTAATTGTTTTCAAAAAAAAAAATAGTTTCTTTTTAATTTGTAATAAAGTTATTTAAAAAAAAATACTACAGTTACATGAATATTATAATTTTTCTAAAGTAACCAAACATGATTTAGTTAGGGAACCGGTATATTCCTAATTTTATTATATAAGAAAACTAATAGTAAATAGTGAATATTGCTCAAGCATTACTCAAACCAACAAACCATCTTTACAAAAATAATAATCTAAATAAAACTTAAATTTGTCATATGTTAAAAAAGAATTCCTAAAAGAAGCTAAACGGCTATAATAATATTTTTTTTAATAGGCGATTAGTCGATGGTTACAATTTTGAACCGCCAATTTAAATTTTCTCGATTTTTTAAATATTAGAACCATAACTGAACTTTTTATAGTGTGCTTCAGTTATGATTCTTAATACCTAGATGTAACTTTTATCGGCTGATATATAAATTTATCAGTTTCCAAATAAAAGAAAAGGAAATTTTTTCCCCCCTCTTGGGAACGCTAGGCATATAACTGGAATTCTTGGAAGAACAGGCCGGGATCAAGATTGTTGAGTTTGGGCTAAAAAAAAGCTAAAAACAATGAGCCCAAATCAAATGGTTTCCATCTACGGCCCCAAGTTTCTAACTTTAGACTAATACATTGGCAATATTATATGACTTTTGAGTTATGACTATATAGTCTATATGCATAAGCCATAACGATCAAGCTAGAGACACATGAGATATAAGCAAGCTCTAAGATTTGATCTTGCTTTGTTCGTGCTTGGAAATTTTAGTGTATCAGACAGCATCTTAGTGACGGAACCAGCCCCGAATATTCAGAAAATTGATCATAACTAAATTTGTTTTTCTGAAAAATATATAAAAAATCCAAAGTATTTTTTTTAAAAAAAATTGTTGACCGCAAGGTCGATAAACCCCCTTTGCTCCCCCTAGGTCCGTCCCTGTAGCCTCTGTTTTTGCTCTTACTGTCTTGTTCTAATGAAGGCTAGTAATTATTACTCCTTCTATTCCAAATTCATTTATGTACTTTTTTTTTAAAAAAAAAAGACAATTATGTCCCAACGAAAGAAATGAAACAGTGTTGTTGGCTAGAGGTTTATAGTTTTGCATCTCCTTTTATTTAGTACTCTCTCCGTCCCATAATTATTGTCCAGTTTGAATTTTCATTTTTAGTTCAAATTGTACTAAAAGTGAAATCTCAAACTGGACAATAATTTTGGGACAGAGGGAGTATATAAAAATCTTCGACACGATCTAAATTAGTATACCGTTCACAAATATGTGTTGGTTGAAGCATTGAACATCGTTACCACTAAAAGTAGTCGGTGATGATTATTAAGAAGCTTCTGCAAATAAACCTTCTGTGGCAGAAGAAATCTCTCAGATTACCAGCGAACCAAACTTCTATAAATAGCAAGTAGTTTTATATCCAAAAATAGACACTTCTACCGTAGCCTCTAAAGTGTACGTAAATCAATTGGAGACTTTGTTGGCGGTTTGTGGTCCAAATGTAAGGCCTGAAGCCCAAGGCCCCAAGTGAAGGATTTTCTGCTAAGGCCAAAATTGTGACAGAGAGCATCTGCTTTGATGGACTCACCGCCACCATTCACAAACCAATAAAAAGGGAGCTCAGTTCTGTGGCCGCAGTTGCACTTTTGCACCACCACAACAGGCCTTTAACCATATTTGCAGGCACGCATCTCTATTTCCATTTTTTATTTATTTCCAAACATAATATCTTCCCATCATTCTTTTTCAAAAAATAACTTTGGACTAGAGCCGTCAACTAACCAAGTCAAGTCCAAAGATTCAGGTGCTCGAGCTCGACAAAAACTTTAGAGATCGTATTCGAATTCGAACTCGATCGAACATTGAAATTGAATATTGAGCTTGACTTGACTTGAAATAAAAATCAATAATTCGCGTTCGGTTCGATAAAGATTGAGTTCGATTAAATTGAATATCTACCCTTTTCAATTTAACACGTTTCAATCTATGTAATTTATGAACAAAATTCCTTGATAAATAAAAAAAAGTTATGTTTATCCTATTATCACATTTTCAAAATATATAGGACAATAACGTTTAGACAATACAAATAAAAATTTCAATGAATTAAATATTATTCATAATAAAAATAAAAATAATTTATAATAAATTCGAATAGGCTTGACACGACAAGCTCTCGAATCACGCATTAAAATAATTTATAATATATTCGAATAGGCTTGACGAGTTCTCGAATCACGCATTTTGATAGTCGTGTTCGACTCGTCTATATAATCGAACTGTTTCAGCTCGAATTCGGTCAAAGCCAAATTCAAGTCAAGCTTTGACCAAACTAAATGATCAGTTCATTAACAGCCCTACTTTCGCGAACTAGTGATCGGTTCCTTGACAACCCTACTTTGGATCTCCAAACAGAATGGTTACATTTGTAATTTTAATAGAAAGACTCAAGTAACACTTTTACAAGGGGTGCCATGAATGATTCTTATGCCCTAATCCACTGGGGTAACATTTACATGTATTAAAAAGGACAACAAATGAAAAGGAAAGGAAAAAAGCAGATACAGGAATATCAAATATTGATCCCCACTTCATTATGACAAAGCTCAACACTTTGCTCTAAAGAAACCATATGATCTCCTAGGAACCTATTCGAATCCTTGGCTGGATCATTATTTAAAGCAGTAGGACGAGATATCTCCGCTAAGATATAACATCGAATGAAAGTGCCTGGCACTTGCACAACCAAAGCATCAACGAACAGATTTAATGCCTAAATTGCTTTTTGTCTGCTGACTGAATCAATGATAGAAAGTGAAAAGGGCAACCGAAAGACACCCCTTCTTAACATTTAAACAATCCAATATTATTGACGTGTTTTAGATTAACAAAAAGATGACTAAAATGAAACAGAGGACACAACAATTTAGACTAGTGTATGAATGCAATTACAGGGAAGCTGCAAGGTTTTGATTAAGGGATCAAAGCCCTTCAAAATTGATATTTTCACCATGCACTACAACTTGTCACAACAGGTTTATCCTGTGCACGTTTTGCTATTAAAATTTCAATCAAATGTCCAATGGTAACCACATAAAGAGCTCAAACTGTGATGAAACGGTCCAAGCAGAGGCAGAATAAACATGCACACCTGCTACTGTATGGAGAAGATATACATCACCTAATGAAGCAATACCTAAATCTTGGATATTTGGTTATGGGGTGACAGGTGAGAGCTTTCATCATTCATAAAAGATAGGAGACCATGAACTAGTGAAGTCATCCAGAATAAAGAGTTAGAAAAAATACAACACACTTGGGACAAATTCAACATTTCTACAAATGTGATTGTCAAGAACCCAAATGGGAGTACCACAAGTTATTAAATCAGTGACTGAAATAAACAGGCTAGTTCTTCACCCATGCACCAAGGTGAGTCAAGTTTTTCAAAACAACCAAGCAAAAGTTCCAACTATAAGCTGGTAAAGGGGCAAAGTCAAATTCAACTCTAGCATAGAAGAAATTAAGAGCTAGAAGCAAACTACAAGTAACAAATGTAACTGAAGCATAAAATATTTCAATAAGACAAAAACATCCAATGTTTCTTCATGTTTCTTGCCATGACAAAGCATCCATAACCTAAAATAACAAATAGTAATCCAAAGCTGAACTATAAAGATTCAAGCTTCTGGCCTAAGCAGAATAGAATTTGCTTTGATGACACAATCTACACAAGCCATATTACTATCAGAAATTGAATTCAATCAATTTCTTTTCCCATCATCACCTAATAAAGCCACCCCAATTTCCATCACCATTCAATCATCATCATCATCATATCTCATTCAGAACGATTCGCATACCTCTCCACCTTTTCGTCATTGAGATTAATTCCCACCATAGCTTCACCAAGCCCACAGCTCACATCCACCAGCACCTCAGGGTCACTGTAATGTGTAACAGCCTGCACAATCGCCCTCGCCCTCCTCGCCGGATCTCCACTCTTGAACACCCCTGAGCCGACGAACACGCCGTCGCATCCCAATTGCATCATCAGCGCCGCATCAGCCGGAGTGGCGACTCCACCGGCGGCAAAGTGCACCACGGGAAGCCTACCCAATTGCTTGGTCTGCATAACCAGGTCATATGGGGACTGAATCTTCTTCGCAAACGCGAAAACCTCATCGTCATCCATGTTGCGGAGGACCCTAATATCGCCCATCACCGACCGGACATGTCGGACGGCCTCAATGATGTTACCGGTGCCGGCCTCACCTTTGGTACGAATCATGGCGGCGCCTTCCCTGATGCGGCGGAGGGCTTCGCCGAGGTTACGGCAGCCGCAAACAAAAGGGATGCGGAAATTGTGCTTGTTGATGTGGTTATCCTCGTCGGCGACGGTGAGGACCTCCGACTCATCGACGTAATCGATTCCGATGGCTTCGAGGATTTGGGCCTCCACGAAATGGCCAATTCGAGCCTTAGCCATAACAGGGATGGTGACGGCCTGCTTAATTTCTTTAATCAGCTGCGGGTCGGACATGCGGGCGACGCCGCCCTGAGCACGGATGTCGGCGGGGACACGCTCGAGGGCCATGACGGCACATGCACCGGCTTCCTCGGCGATGCGGGCCTGTTCAGGGGTGACGACGTCCATGATAACTCCGCCACGGAGCATTTGGGCCAGGCCCACCTTGACGGAAAAAGGTGATTTCTTTTGGGTCTCGGTGATTGCACCGTTGCCGTAGACTGTAACAACACCGCTTCCGGCCATTTTTTCTATTGGTTAATTTTGTGTATTCGATAAGAAATCTTTCAAGCGTGTGACTGTGTGTGGAAGGAAAAGGGAAGAAGAGAAGGAGGCGGAGAATAGATAGAGGAGAAATGGATGGGTTAATAAAGGAAAAACAGAGGAGAATAGGGGAACTCCACTGGCTGTGGCTGGGGATTTTGTGTCCCTGAATCGCTTTAAGTAAGCATTTATTTTTCAGCTCTTTTTTTTTTTTTCTCCCTCGAATCTTTGTGCTTTTTCGTTTATTTATTAATAAGACCGACGATGGTACGAACAAATTGTTTTTAATTTCCACTCTTTTTTTTTTTTTTTTGAAGTTGAGTCTAGCACCGCCATTAACCAATAAAAAATCAATTGAAATGGAAAATACAAGACATGATTTTCGTTTGTAGAGCAAAATGATATTTCGTCCTAACCTCGTGTTTGTTTTAATTTTGGTAAATTTTATTTTTTGATAACTAAAGTATTTTAGACACTATATAATCTCATTATAATGGCAGTGGAGGAGCGTTTAAAAGAATTTTTCTCTACTATTAAGACTTGTTTTTCTTTCCTAACTTAGAGAGGAAAAGCCAAGAGAAAATACATTTTGAGAATTATGAGCTTATGTGTCTGCTTGGTACTGTGAGTCATCCACACTTTCTTTCTTATCTGGATACGAGTTTTAATTTTTTTTTATTAAAATATAATATGAATAATGCAAATTGGTTTAAGAGGTGATTGAATATATACCTTTTTTTTTCTTTCTCCCTTACAATTTGCCTGAGCTTGATAGGTTTATGCTTAAAAAACTTATTTTAAAACCATAATGATTAATAAAAGGAACTAATTTATTTTGTAAATGGAAAATAAAAAAGAACAGGACAAGTCAATAAAGAAAAGAAGTGGTAGAAATTGGCACACGAAGAAGATGAAATGGCCTAAATAAGTAAATATATTTTCAGCTATTTCGTCATAAGCAGTGGACTGGAATTGCTTAAACGTCTACCTTTTTAAGCCCCTCTTCTTTTCCTCAATTTTATTTTTATTTATTTATTTTTTTTCTGTTTTCTGTTTGTGTCTGAGATTATTATTCATTGGTACTGATTTATTTCTCTGCATATTACCCGTACACGCCCAATGTCCAAATCCACATTCTCATATCTCAACTAATATAGTCACCAAATTCGAGCAGAATTCTTCGTATACTCGGTCTAGATATGATTTTTTTTAAATGAATTTCTAATAACGTAACTGGCACAATAGGATAGAGGTGTTCTTGATAACTACAGATCACTAGCAACTAATTGGTGAATCCTGAATGACTAATAGTCAATTAGTCACTATTACCAAAGAAATCAAAATTAAACTCGGGGGAATTAGGTCAAAGAAAAGTCAAGATCAGCTTCTAAGGCGGCCCGAAAGGGCTCCAAGGAAAGATGCAATTTGATAGTATGATACTAACATAATAATGTGGGTAAACAAAAAAAGTAAATTGCTAGAAACCAAATCTCTCTTTAGTTCAAGTCCATTGGAATTTGCCACTGACGTTGCTTTCTTTGGCTTTACTTTGTGTGAAAGTTGCAAAACCTTCTTTTGTCATCTTGCCTAGGATGATTTCCAACCTTTCAACTATTAAGATTTTTGAGATAGAGATCTGTCTGTCTGAATTGCAACCTGTTCTATTTTCCTATATTTCTTTGCTTTTTCCCAAGGCTGAAAATCTTCTGCCGAGTTGGAAAGCACAAAATCACTCCAGTTACTCCCTCTTCCCCAAAATACGATTTCTGTTTGTCCATATCTATGTTAGTAGAACATTTGAAAAACTCTTATTTTAGGACGAACCCAGTATAAAAGAGCCACTATTCAGGAATGAAGCTACAACTTGATCATGAGATAAGGGAAAGGTAGAGAAATGTCAATGAAGCAAAGAGCACTTGAGTCATCTGGTCAAGTATCCACATCAAGTTTCCAGTTTTCACACACTTCAACATTGCAAGTGTTTCTCCCTTAGTTACATCATTTTGTCTCTGATGCGGTAAACTTTTCATAATCAGCAAAAAGATTTCAATATGAAATCATCTTTTTGCACATACATATCGTGCACTTCTATTCTAAAAGACTTATCCCTGTGTAATGCTATATGTGGTTTCCTATCTACTGCCAACAAAAATTCTAAAATTCAAGGCTGAAGCGAGCATGGAGGCGACGTCGAAGGAAATGCGAGCGACTTCTCAAGAAACCGTCGCTGATTTTCATCAGCATAGCACAGCACTGATTCAACACATGTTTCAGTAGCAGTAGGTGGTCTAACAGGTTTAAAATCTTGCAGTTTTGAGTACTCCGACAAGAGATGGAACATATAATCATAGACCCTATCCATACGCAAACTTCCCATGTAATCTTGTGCTGCTTTTCCAATTGCTTCAGCCTAAACACAAAAAGATGTTATGCATGAAGTGTACACAAGTATGGGTTGAGATTGGAATTCAAACATTATTAAGCTGACAATCAAATGGTACCTCAGAGGGATGCGCATGGCCCCACTCAACAGACATCTTTATAGAACGGCATAGCTCGGTTGGAGAGACGGGCAGAAAGTTTTTCTTAGGAGTGAGACCGCGACTGAAGAAGTCTTGGTATTTAGGAGAAACTATGAGAGGAACTGAACCGCAAGACAGAATGTATTTCAAGCTGACAGACCAGGCATACCCTTCTGCATAGATCTTGTATCTGCATAATATAGACAAAGCACATTGATCACCAAAGGTGAACATACACAAACTCCTGCTCTTAAGCAAGTGTAGCAATGAATTCTTCAAATGTGATGACCAATAGTGAACTTAAGACGTAGAACACTCATGAAGTTTGGCGTTACATAAGGATCACTAATACCTAAAGGAGTCTTAGATACGTGGTTAATAGCTAATTGTGGCAGCAGATTTCAATATCAAAAGATTCAGAACATTATGGAAATTGCAAGCTTGTCAAAGCAATCTAAAAGCAAACTTATCATAATAGTGCAGACCAGCAAAATTTCGAGACATAACAGTTATTAACCCCAATCATCATCACTACAACTGGAAATCGGGAATAGAAGATGGCAAATTTCACTAAACCATAACAAGAGTTTCCAAAGTTAATGCCAACAGTGGCAAAGAAACTTACTGATGATTACACTGACTAGATAATTTGGAATCCTTAAAGCCGGCTCTTGCAGCTGCTCCCCAGTCCTGTATTTCAAAAAGCAAATGTAGAAGAAATGAATACGATAATAAGAGAAATTTTACCAAATCTTACTTCCAAAGCATCAAGTGACAAAAAACGTGCTAAACTGACTAACCTGTCGAAGTATTTGAGCCTTCCATTTTGCAGTGTCATTGCATTGCAACAACATTTCTCGAATAGGGGAAGCAACATCAGGGTTTCCTTTCCAGTAAGCAAAAGGCCATTTCTGAGACCAAAGTTTCGACATCGAACCCTGTTTAATGCTTCTAAATTCTTCCCCCCATGGCTGTATCTGAATTTCTGGCCTGCCAAGAGAATTGTATATCATGAACATTAAAAAGAAACGTGCTCCACCAATTGAATATCAAACATCAATTCATTCTCACTAAAGCCTAAACGAAAATAAAACTCACCAACCCCAGAAAGACCAATCGGGAAACGGAATGTCAAAGTGCTCTGAGGTGGTACAATACCGAAACAAAGGTAACGGCATTGAAGTAAAATTAGCACGATCAACCATAGGCTTATCCATACAATCAAACATCAAATCCACATCCGGGACCTTCCCAGGATACCTCCTAAGGAGCTGCAAGATACTCCAAATGGTGAACATTTGCCGACTCTGTACACAGTCATAATACAATTCCACGTACAATTTACCCTCAATTATGGTAACCCTGAAAGCTGCAAAGTTCTGAGCCTCCATTAGGTGGGCCAAAGTGACCTTAGACTTAGCCCACGGCTCCAGATCCCGGTGTATAAATTTAAAGACTTCAGGACAAGTCTCATTCTTAGATCTTCGTATATAATCATCGGATCTCTGTTGGGTTAATTCGTAGGGAGAACTGCGGCCGCAAGATAGGTAAGAACATTTGAAGATTCTCGAAAAAGTAGAGTACTTGGATTCTGAATCCAAAGTCCTCGGTGGGAAAGGATGCCAAGGCGTTGGTTCCAAATTGTGGCCGATGATTGTTTTGGTTCTCGAAACAACACTTCCCACAAAACTATCCACCTGTTTGCAATGATTGAACACGCATACATAATAATCAATACACAAGAAAACGCACAAAAAAGAAAGACGGTGAATCACTTGAGTAATCAAAGCCCGGATTTTTTTTCTTCGAAACAAATACATGGTTCTTTCTTCACACCCCAATAATCAAAATTGCTCTAAGAAAAAACAAACCAAAAGAAAAGGTTAAAAAAAAAGAAAGAAGGGATAAACATGAGAAAAACATTTACCTCAAAGAAAAGGAGGAGACAAAGAGAAACAGCGGCAAGGATAAGGAAGAAACGGGGAATTGGATAAGGGATGGCACTGGCAGGGGCGCGGAAAGCCGGTCGATTAACACTGTTTGAAAGAAGACCCATTTTGATAATGACGATGACCAATTCCGAGGAGCATTACAATGAGGTCGCCGGAGTATATTCGTCGCTGACCATGAAGAAGAAGTTGGGGAAGAAAGTCGGCCATGTCTGAGTGGGGGGGAGGAAATATAAGGGAGTGGGGATCCATAAACCAAAGTAATAACCATGGGCAATCCGTCTATTGAGCTGTTGGGTAGGTTATTTCCATTTGGAAATTTTGGGTAGTGAATTTTCAATGAATTGGGTGGGCCAGGATTCTGCCACGTGGCATTCTTCCTTTTCCGGACATTCCCGAATCCCACTCCCCATTAATTGTTACTAGTATTTAATTCATGATTTATAGTAAGGAGTAGTAATATATTAAATAAATAATACTCCTACTCCTTTATTATATATAGTCATTAAGTGAATATCACGTATCGGATACATTGCATCTCAAAACAATTAATTTTCATAAATAAAGTCTTAATTCCTTAAGTTTCACTAAGATTTCTTTTTCGTTGGCCACAAATTTGGGAAGTTGATAAAGAGTTTTTAAATTTGAATGATTACATTGCAAGATACTACTCCCTCCGTTCCAAAATAAGTGTGATTCTAGAGTTTGCACACAGTTTAAGAAAACATTAAATAGAGTAACTAAATTACTAGAATATCCTTAACCAACCTTATTAAAATAAATGCTTACCAATAATTTATTTCTTTTGAGGGTATGTTTGGAAATTTTTGACAAAAAAATGCATTGGAATCTGAAAACGACACTTATTTTAGAATTTCTCCATTTTGCCAAAATGACACTTATTTTGAAATGGAGGGAGTACTATCTCATTTCTGGAATACATTGTTAAGAGTTTTAAATTGTGTTTTTAACCTTTTATCTTTCACTAATATCCTCATTTTCAAAATAAAATGAAAACCAATACAAAATTTGTAGTATTATCTATCTCGATAATCTGGGTATTCCCCAATCGAAATGGACTCTTTCAGTTTCAGCAAAATTTGTGTGTTATCAAATCGAAAAATATACTTAGATAGGCTTATCATCAGACCTCACCTTTTAACAATTTTGAAAATTTAAAAATTTGTTGATACTGGTAACCACCCCCTCTTTTCCTTTAAATAGTTTGTTATATTTGTTGTACTATCACTTTTACATTTTCAGGATTTGGAATAAAATTATATATTTTATTTACATTCCAAAACATTGATTGATATGACTTATACCGAAATATATAGTTGAGATTTTAGTCTTACCTAATTAACAATTGCCTTTCAAGATATCCGAATAATATACACTTACTCCCTCCATTTCAATTAGATGGTTCTCCTGAGACGCCTGTGTCTTAAAATTATTAAATAAAAAAATTATAAGTGAAAAAGTCTATTTTAAATTAATAATATACATAATATAATATTATAATACAAATCACGATAATGTGAAATTTTATACGTGTAAATAAATAACAATTCTTTATATGTATATATATATATATACAATTCTAATCGTATAAAGAAAAATCTTTTATTTTTTACCCGCGGATCATACCCGTTGGTTAATAACAAATTACAATACTATTGAGATAATCATTCGGTGGTAGAATCCTTAGATACAATATCATGATTGCCATAATGAAAAACAGATCATCTTTTGCTCCCCCGATATTAATCTCCCGTGATATCATGATGGAATTTCCTTGGTTTTTTCGTTGCTAGTTTTTAAGCAAAAGTTTAAGGATTGATGTCTTCTTGATTGAGCCAAATATTAAGGGGATCACCTTCATTTTCATTGAGCCAATTGTATTACATTGAGCAAAAATACTTGATTAGGTATTATATATTTGATTGAGCCAATTTTCATTTAACCATTTTGCAGTAGTAATGTCTCACGTGATTTAAGGAGATTTTTTATATTTGATTTTATCAACTCAAGTTTCTTATTCTAAGAGATTAATATATAGCTATGATTAAGGGATTAGTATGGAGTTATAATTAAGGAATTTATTTATTTATTTATTCCTTTTTTTTTCTGTATAGTTAGAGTGTTACATGTCAAAAATGATTTTATACTGAAAATGATTTTTGGCGGGAAAATTTTCATTGTGGTGCAGACACATCAGCAGCTTGTTTGCCGCTTTAATTAAGTATTATAGATTTGTAGGCCATTTTAGGTTTAGAGAGATTTTTCAAAATGTAGGTCGTTTTACAAATTTTATGCAAATTAATGACCATTTTTCCAACTTTACACTCAATAAATGATGTCAATATATTTTCATTTAGTCTTGTTTATAGTTTCAATGTAATCAATGAGGGATAAAACATATATTTAACACATAAATTAATTGTTGGATGATTGTCTCTTTAGTTTACATGCAAAACCTAAAGTGACTTTATTTTAAAATGAAGGGAGTAATACTTTTTAGATATCAGATTAATAGTATAATAGTACTTGAAGCGCTTAACAGCGGATCTGGAATATTCATTACTTATCCAAACAATTCCATGCATCAAAACCATGTACAATTGTGTTGAGTTACAACAATTCACTTTTCCACTGCTTTGGACAGATGAAGTTAGATTTTACAGCTGCTTTTTTTGCTGTGAACCTTCATCTTCATAGACTAATATTGGAAGATTGGCAAAGCAACTGATCACAGAAACCTAAAATGGAGGTGTTCTAAAAGAGCATATACACCCCGTGTAATCCTTAGCATTTCGACTCCATAAGCAGGAATGTAATGCTGAAGGGATCCAGAAAGAAAGTCAGAATAGAGATTTCATCAGAGGGACTGTACTAACATCTGATGCACCCGTTAAAGGCTTGAAGTGGTTTATATTGACATGGTAGTTGCAAATGACGAGTCTTCATTGTCCCTTGGAGTTCAAGTGAAACAATCCAGACAGTGAGTTCACATGTCCTGCCTACACACTGAAAATCTTCCTCACCTTCTTCAGCGTCCTGTGACAAACTGGACATGTACCAGCTTGCTCAACTACCCTGCAACATCAACATAGGCAGCCATGAATTTTAGAACTGGCATGGTTTTCATCATTAAGAACAACAAACCGAAGTTATAAGATAAAAGAACTCAAACTCGGACAAAATTCTCCTCTACACCCGACCCCATTTCAGCATACTCCTAACTTTAGTTTGCAGGTCTAACTAAGAGCAATCGTTTAATTGAACCAACCTCGTCCCACAAGTGAAACAGGCAGCACAGTGTCCACAAGGAAGAAAGAAACAGTCACGAGGGGCATCCAGACAAAGATTGCAAAGCCGCCTTTTATCTTGAATGCTAACTCCGTGTATGATCTCATGTCCATCAGCAAGTGGTGACTCATAGAATTCATCTTCATCATTTGACAATGACTCAGAAGAGCCCCAACTCGAAAGGTCATCATCCTTCTGAGAAAGCAATGGGGCTCTTTGAGATACTCTATCCCTAGTTCGGTATCTTGTCTCATATTCTCCGGTGAACTCAAATGTGAAACAAAGTTTCATTGCCACTATGATGAGAACACTCACTGAGGCTGAAAACATATAATGGAAATTTTAGTGAGATCAAGTTTCCATATTGCAGAGAAAAACAACCAACTTGAAATAACATACCTGATCCAACAAAATATGATATCCACCGATGACCATAATTCAACTGCACACACCACACATAGTTGGCCATACCCTGAGAAAATTGATATATATATTTTCATAAGTGGAAACAGTAAAACAGCAGATACAATAGAGGGAAAATAGAGGATTTAGGTATGAAAATGAGTTGAGCCAACATTCTTGATCGGCTCCTTAGTCTCCACATAGAAGAAATATCTGAGGGACTGAAAACTTCAAAGAATAGAATCAAAATGCAAAACCATCAAAGTAGATCAGACAGTCCCTCACCGATTCAGGACCAGGAGATGTTATGACAGCAGTATTCCCCATATGGAAAAGCTTCAAAGTGCAAGGTTGTTGACTGATTGAGCACTCATAATTTGCTTGGGTGGCATTATACGTCAAAGCCTCTATCGTAAAATTTAATTGTACCTGGAAGGTATTAAAACATGGTATATAGGTATCAGGATTTCTATAGCTTTTTAAAAGTTACGCAAGAAAAAGGTTCATCAAGGTGCTCAAGTGTCACTGTGAGACAAATTAACATTGTCATGGTCGAACATTCAGTAATGAAAATTCGGACGGCTATTGTTCTTGGAAATTTATAAGATTGTATATGCATACACCTACTGTATAGCATCTATATCACACATCTCCCTACGGACCCAATCTCTATCAACAAGTAAAAAACTATAACCATCACATTCGAATCAGTAGCAGAAATCAATCTGAACTGATAAGTTTTACCACAGTAAAGTGGATAAAATTCTTATCTGAAGCAAAATATAAAGGTTTGAATAATAAATGTAGCTGTCCAGTGAAGCCTACTGTCAATTGCAGGGCCGACAGCCCCCGGTGAAGAAAACCTAGATTGCCAGACTAGCTATAGAGGTAAGTATTAGCTTTTCTGTCTTTAGCAAACTAATAGGTGGATGAGGCTATTGATTGAAACAAAAAAATAATTCCAAGTATGAATTAACAGTATGAATTCCAAGTCTTCCCAAGACTATTGATTGAAACAAAAAAAATAATTGTCTATCATGATTCGAGCTTAAAGTCTTAAACAGCTTATTCACAAATTAAAGTATCGTAAAGTCTTTTTTTGTTTCTCTTTCCCCGCCCCCACACACACACACACACACACACAATTGGGATAAAAATGTAGACATCAACCACAAAGATTTTGTGGCAGTTGCATTTGAAATGGTCAGTTTGAAATAAAACATACTTCCATTCACTCGAAAGTACAACAAAGAATGTAAATGTTGGTTACCTCCACCTCCTCAAAGTTTAAGTTTCTCAATGCAATAAAATATGTCTCAGGGTTCCAAATTTCCTGCTCAACAACACCATTTCCTGCAAGTTTGTATACTTTAGAATTATAAACTTCCCTGAGCAGAAGAGGTGGAATGAAACAACAATAGAAACTTCAGTATCCCAAGTCCAACACATGCATACAATGAAAGAAGATTCTGGGGGTTTACCGTGAATAATGTCCCCGGACAAGGTTTTGTTAGGGGATGCAGGGTCCTCAATCCAATCAAAGAGACTTGCCCTCCCTTCGAAACAATTACAAGGCAAAATATATCATAACATGAAGAATGTTGAAGTACTGCAACATGTAAAGAAGTCATTTGAATCCTCTAATTCAAGAGTTGAAAGTGAAGAACTGTGCAGCCTATTGATGTTAGAAAGAGAATGAGGTGGTGATGGCTTCATGGGAAGAAACACCTCGGGTATGTCTCAAGTTTATAACTGATTTTAACATGAATCAGAACCATTTTGAAATAGGTTATTGTCACTTTTGAATGCCTCTATGCTTTCCCAAACTATATTGACAGACAATTACCAACTTACAAACAATCTGAACCAGTTTAAGCTTTTTGCTGTGGGGTAAGGAGGACGGGAAGCATTCAAAATGGGATCATTTTTAGGAGAACACTAGTATGCAGCATAATCTGAAAAAGATCATTAACACGAGCTTTCACCTTCAGCTATGGCAAGGGACAAGGCAGCAGAGCTTGGTCTCTTCACACTGTATGATATACGTACTTTAGAGCCTTTGTTCAGGAAATACTGCCACTCCTGTAATACAATGATACTTCAATCATGTTCTAAATTTAAGACTTACAAACATGACTGAATTTCCAAACTCCAAACACCAATAAGAATATGGACTAATTTTACCTTGAGATCACCTGGTCCAACAAATGTAACATGTGTCTCGGACCATTTGACCTTAACATCCAAAGGAGGTGGTTTATCAAATCCATATAGCACCGGTTTGTGTTTTGATTCTTGTAATTCCTTGACCTGTGGAGGAAAAAGGAAATGGTCCAACCTCCTAAAGTGTACAGAAAAAATAAACAAGAAGAAAAGGTGAAAAACTCCAAGAACCAACCTTGATTGATTGCACAAAAAATGGATTGGCATATAGCAGGAATGAGCTATTGGGTCCCAATTCCAGATTTGAAGACCCATAAAATCCCAGTATGACAGTCAAACATGCTGTGAATAAGACAAGAATCCCAATTAAAATAGAAACCATCTCTTCTAATTTACACTTCAGATAAAACGATCAATAATCCTTCTTGCAGCATATAACGGACAGTTTGCATCTTATTTGTTTTCTTAAACTAAAATTAAAGAAGCCCAATAGCTGAATTCTTCAAGAAATCAAGAATAATACGGAAATCAATCTTTGACAAAAAATTAGCAAGAAACGATTGAATTAAGACATGAAAGGGACAAGAAAGCAAATACCAAAAATCCAGAATGTGACGAGGACCATAAACGCAGCACATGCTTCATCTCTCAAACTAGCGGAACCCACTTGAAGAATCGAAACGTTTAGGTAGTAAGACGCCGGTGGCGGGTCCCGTTGCCGGAGATGCTGGGTTTGACGGCCGCCTCGAAGTGCATTTCCGGCGTCGCGTGGCTGCACGCGGGAAGAAGAAGCAGCAGCAGCAGGGGAAGAAGACGAGGGAGTTGGCACATCATGTACTGAATCAGAAGCAACATTAATCTCAGCAGCAATAACGTCCATGGCGGTGGGAAATCAAATCAAATGGGGGGCAAGATTTAGATGATGATGATGGGAAAAATGTTGCTTCAGAAGTTATTCGGGAGTTTGAGTGGACAAAAAGCAATCGAATAAAGGGGTTAAACAAGAAAAAAAGAAAGAGGAGGGAATAATATGAAATGGGTTGTAGAGGAAGAATAACTGTTTTTTTTCTTATTTGAGAAATGACCATTAACAGAGAAACAGAAGTGGAAATTTCAGAATTCTGAGTTCAGAATAAGGGAGCCCCCCAATGTTTCTTGATGGTGGTAAACTGAAACAAAAAGGGAAAACAGAGGAAGAATATTGAAAATATTGGAAAGTTTTAATCATTATTATGCCAAATGGTCAACGCCAACCAGTCTCTGCAGGTTCTGTTTTTTCAATTCTCACTTTCAGTTTGCGTGTTGGGGGTGACGGACGGTTAGTTGCTGCTTTTTTGTTCCTCCGGCACAGAAGAGGGTTGAAAAAATGGAGTCGTCTTAAACCCCCTGAAATACTATTTTTTTTTCCTTTTTTTTTTTTTTTTCTCAAAATGGATAGTCGACCAGAATTAAATTCTCAATCTTCTCGTAATAACCATCTTCATCTTAATCCCTTAACCACCCAACTCAACCTTACCACCTCAAATCTGAAATACTACCTTTCTACTTAACAAATTGCTAGTAATTTAACGATAAATTAATTTATGTTATCGATCCTCCCACCCCAAATTTGAAATACTACCTTTTTACTTAACGAATTGCTAGTAATTCAACGAGAAATTAATTTATGTTATCGACGATATACACTTGGTGAAAAAGAAAATAATCTTTTGGAGGTAAGAGTTTCTCGAACATTATTTTCCGAATTCACAAGGCTGACACTTGAGAGACCTTAAAAAGAAGGTACATGGAAGAGGGAAGAATTTAACGACTAAGCAGCGTTAGTTGTGTGCCATGAAATGAATAATGATATTCAATTATACATACATATGATACGTATTTTTCTTTATCTTTTTCTTTTTGGGGTTAAGCATATGACATTATGATGTACATTTCATGAAATTCAATTCACTTTTGAAATTCACAATCTTTAGAAAGAGGGTAGATGAATGTCTCGTAAAATATTGTCACTAAGTAGGCAATGGATAATTTGAACAAATGCACTGCAAATAGGGGTTCAGAAGGAAAAATTAGCGGTCATATCAAACTTTTGCCTTCGTCGTTCATTTTATGCTATAAATTTTTGATTAGTTGATTTTTTCCTGTATGTTTGGAATTTTCTTTAATTTCGTGCAAGTGGCACAATTTTTGTCTAAATTAACGAATTTCTGTTAATTTTTCAACAAAACATCTCAATAGTTTCAATTAAATTACAAAAGTAATCCCTAAAAATGTAAAAATACAAAATAACCCATTTTCACTTTTTAAATTATTTTTTTCTATTTCATTATATTTATCTTTACAACTTTTCATAAACAATAACAATATACTATATGATCTTTAAAGTAATATATAATTTATTTTCAAACTCGAATGATCTCTACATACATTTGTAGCTCATGGTTGTATTAATATAAGAGTGAACCACAAAACATGTCACTATACTATGATTATATTGCACCGTAGATCATTATTCTAATTTATTCCATCTGCAGGTACGTTACTAATCCAAAAATTTATTCACAATTATTCTGTGAATTTTGGACGTTAAAATAATGGCGAGCTATTTTTCACATGCAATTCAAGTGAGTTAGGTTCATAGACAATTTCGTCATTTTTAAATAAACTTTAATTCTTCTTTTTTTTTATTACAATTCTTCTAATCAGAAACAGTTTATTTACATATGTTGGAATTAGTATAATTACTAAATTTCAAGAAACAATTTATCTTTTTTATTTCAACTTCCAGTTTATAAAAAAATATTAAAAAATAAATTTTTAACAAAATTAACACTTATTACCTTTTATTACTTTTACATTTTTTGTTAGAGATTAAAATCTGAAATCGAAATCTTAGCACTAGAAAATCTTTTATTATTTTTACCTTTTTGGTTTAGATATATATGTAGGCATTACTTTAGAAATACTTTCAACTTTCAACTAAATCTAACTACATTAGAAACCAAAACCATTAGACAGTAAAAGCTCCCTAAATTCTCTACAAACTCAATTCATATTAAATAAATTTTTTTTGATCCCAGCTCAAGACTAGTACAAAATCAGACAAAATCAATAAATTAATACGACAATATTTTTTTTCAAAAATCCTATATAAATAGTCTCCTATAAATTATAAACTAATAATGAGTAAAAATCTAAAAACGTTTAAGAAGGCAGGAGGCTAATCGAAGTTTTGCTTTTTCTTGAAATTTAGATTTGAAAAAATTTCATCTATTATTTTCTCTCCAATCCGTAATTAAAAATAACAGGATAATAATTGCGAACGAGAAGTAGAGTTGAAATTGAGTATTTTGTTTCGTCATAATTTTTTTTTAAAAAATAAATTAATAAAAATATTAATTTATTGATAGAATAATAATCTATATAAATTAATAAATTTTTGTGGACCCAACACTGTTAATTATAGAATTTTTACTATACTTCGCTTATATACACTAGAGTATAAGACTTTATACCAAGACTTTGTTTTAACTTAATTTTATAGTCTTCTATATTTATCCGTGTGTCTTTGAAAATACGTTTTTTTAAACTAGTTATAATAATGAATTAGAAAATATTTTGTGTCCCAAAAATATAATCCAAGTATGTTTCCATAACAACGAAATAGTGATTGTTTCGTGTAGCTATATATTGACAGCCATTGTAATCGTCATGTTATTGTTGGGCTACTGGGGGTCAGCGACCAGCTGGTAGGACTTGATAGCAAGTGTTCAGTTAAAAAAAAAAAAAGGGTCATGTTTTAGATTTTTAATTCTTTATAAGATCCCAATCCCAATTAGGAAGCACGACATGTCTTAAGCGGGCTCATTGTAATGTCTATCATATGTACGCATAGATATAGAGGAAACAGAAACCTTTTACTATTAAAGCTCGAAATTGATATTCAAACCGAACAATTAGATTGTGTACTTGATGAATGCAGACAAAAACGAATACAAGTAGCTAGCTAGCTTTCTCACAGTTAAACATACATGTCATATAGATTAATTTATGTAAGCAATGCAGTGTACCATGTTTTAGCAATTTCACTTAATTAATCAAGTAATTAATACTATATCATAAGTCAAATGATACAATTAAATAACTACACGTGATGCAAAATAGACAATTCAACATCTTCCTCTTCTTCTGTCATCATCATCATCCTCTTTCTTCTTAAAAGATAATGATGGACCATAGACCTATGTTGAGCCCAAACTCCATTCATGGACCAGTTATTATTCATAAATTAGTTAATGGGCCACTTGAAAGTCTAAAAAGGCCCGTTAATAATCTATCTATAATATATTGTATATTATAAAAAAGAAAACAGAGATAGAAACTGGTTAAGTCTTCTCATGTGCTACATAGGATATTATTTCATGAATTCAAAAAAGAAAAAACTTTGTGTATTATCAAACAAAGCACTCATAAATTTAATTAATACAAATTAAGTAAAGTATAATTTTTTATTACCATATTCCCCAAAAACTAAGAGAGATGGGATTAGGAAAATATCAACAACCAATAATTTGTCAAAAAAATCAACTCAAAGAGCAACAAACAACAATCATCATCGGCATTCCTCAATTTGCGCCAATTGAAATTTAATTTGTTTAGAGTCTACGTTCTTTTAAACTACTATGTATAACCTCTACTTTCATCACCACCGAGGTTAAACATTCTCACAATCTACACAATATTTAATTTGATATGATATGAAATATTTATATTTTTATATTTGTAAGGAGTTCTTATAATTTCACATTATTATCTATACAATCACAACTCATTAACATCATTTGTGTTTGTCACTTTTTTTATTTTTTTATTTTTTTTATTTTACTATAGTGTTGTGATAAATCCCGTGCATCGCACAGGTTTAACATCTAGTAAAAGAATATTTCAGAAAAATATTTTCCTTCACCTCATCTATAAATACCCTATTTAGGTGGTGGAGAGTAAACTTATTCTACTTTCTTCTTTAACTTATAAGTTTTATACTATCACTTCCGGGACTAACTTGCTCGTCAGAATGCTAACGCTTTGTCTTGCAGGTTCTAGGTCTATTAACACCAATGATCCATTGTCTTGACGGATTTAACCTTCATCAGATGTTTTACTGTAAGTAGTACAAGGTTTTAGGTCAAGTTGGACGATTGAGTCAAACTAGTGTAAACACAAACATTGCTTTCTATTTCAGGCTATTAACAGTCTAACACACCATGGGTCAAAAGTGTATAATCATCTATTTTGCAAAGTCGCTTCAAGTTAGCCCTAATTAATTAGAACCGGAAAAGAATCTATTTTGTTGAACTATTCTCTTAATGCTTAACATAGTAGTAAATCACAATATTCTTGAATTAATTCACTGATCTGTAGGGTTTTAACATTTTGACTCGTGAATGATTTACTTTGATTGCGATCCCTTCGATCTCAGAATATGTTTGGTAACTGGAGTATGAAAACAACATCACCTGAAGTTCATATAACTGCGAGAGTTGGGGTACAGAACATTCTGAGCTAGGGAACTATGTCTACATGACAGCCAAATTGAAAATCAAAAAGGTAGTATCTGATAAGGTGGCAACGGACCCGTATACTTGTTCTGCTGGTTAATGCTTCACACAGTTGTCATTTGGATGTATTGGCAAGTAAGTGTCTTTCACGATTAACCAATTGTTACTGCCATCATTTGTAGACTGTCAATTTAACTTGATTTGTTAGTGACATAATTTGTCACTCATCTTTGAGCTTATTGCTTTTCAATAATAGGCTCTCAAGCTGTGGTGGAAAGGAGTTTACTTTTATGGAGCATCCGAAATATATGAACCCGAATTAATAGAGAACAATGTGTGTTCCGTGACAATAAATTCAAGGCAACCAAATCATCTGGAAATCAAGACAATCAGCAACCTGAAACTGTTACTATTGGTACCTCTAATGTTACTCTAAAGACTCATTCTCATTGCCAAATTTTAAAACTTTTTAAGCCCAGGATTTAGTTGTGCGCTCGTAGCAATATACAGTCAAATGCTTACACTATAGCTTTTGTATTTATTCATCAAAAAGATCAAAATCCAGGGACCCAGCTTTAAAGGGCAAGGGAAAAAAAAAAGCATAAAATAATTCATAGTGATGATCTCTATAAGGTAGAAATCCAAGCGAATGACCTCATGGATTTGGATAAAAAGTTGTCCACTTAGTATGTAACGTGAGGAATATCCGAAGGGATGATGGAAAAATCCTTTTTTTTTTTTTTTTTTTGATAAGCACTACTTTCATCCCGAAAGATGAAATGATTAAGCCGAAGTCCTGCAGGAATGGAAATGGATCGCACCAATATCAGGGAAGCAATAATTGGGTGCTTTTTTTCTCAGACTGTTGAAGTTGAGAATGACCTTTCTTCGAGTCGTTCTCGCCGGAGACTCTCAGGTCTCTCTAAAAACCGCATCTTTTTTTTTTGCTATCAACTTCTCTACAAATTTATTGTTCCAAAGATTAAAAGCATATTCTTCCATAATGCTGGCTTTTAAATTGTCCTTTTTGATTCCCAATATATTAGATTGTTCAGAAAGCGGTTGTGCTGTGTTGAAATCGCTTAGCAGAGAAGTATCTGGAGTTGGAATCAAATTGCGAAAGTATAGGAAGAAAATTCTCAAGAACCTTTTAGTGTCAAGATTCCGCAAACACTTCAACATTTTGCGGAAGGGGATAAAAGGGAAACTACCAATTCAAGAACAGAACCGAAAGATTTCAACACTATCTTGTGCTGACATGATGAGCACCATGAAAAAATGGAGGAAATTTTACAAGGTCTGTTACTGCAAATTCCTTATGCATGTAAACCAATTAAAACAAAGGTACTGAAATTCTGCCAAATTTTCCAATGTTGACGATTAAGTGTGCTCTGTTTTGTTTAGGTTCCTGGATTCAAAAGGGGTTGGAAGTTTCAGACAGAATCCCAGAAGGTCCAGCTGGAAAACCTTAAACCTCCTCGTCTCTGTGAAGTAGTAGCTTTCCACATGAATGTGGAAGAAAAGAAGGGCAAAATGAAGACGCTTTCTGGAGCATTTGGTGGTGACTACAAGCTACATATCAGTGAAGGAAAGTCTTCCCTCTTAGTCTCTGCTTCCAGTTCCAGCAGGGATATTGAAGTTGAATTGACTTGTTCAATCTGCTTGGTGAGTTTATTTTTTTTTTTTTTTTTCAGATATTGAGGCCTTTTCAGATAAAGAATTTTCAGAATCATAGTACTTATAATTGTTTGGGGGAAAAAAAAAAACAGGATACATTATTTGATCCGGTTGCTCTGAAATGCGGTCACATCTTCTGCTACATGTGTGCCTGTTCAGCTGGATCAGTACTCGCCATTCATGGAATGAAGGCCGCAAACTCCACATCAAAGTGCCCCTTATGCAGAAAAGTACGCATTAAGTTGGTTTCTTTGTCTAGTTTATCTTTTCCCGTTTCCGAGGTTATTAGTTACCGGCTCTGTCCCAAAACAGGATATTCATTTTGGGACGGAAGGAGTATAATTTATGTAACATCAATTGTGGGATATGGTTGATTAGGAAGGGGTATTTCAAGATGCAGAACGGATGTCCCAACTACACATACTGTTGAAAAGAAAGTAAGTTCACTTAATACAATTTTCTCTTCTTTATTAAGGCCCAGTTGTGCAGTATTTAAACTGAGGGGTTGTGGGCAGATTGCCAGAATATTGGAAAGACAGGCGAGAGAAGGAACGCCAAGCTCGGGTCAAAGAAGCCAAAGAGTACTGGGAGCTACAATGTCGTGCATTTGTTGGAATCAAATGAGCTCTAAATTTATCTATTTGCCTATCATCAGCTTAGATAATTTGACAATGTGTTTGGAATTTTGAAGCCATTACTGGAAAGAGAACATAGGGGCGCTGTGTAAATATTGTAACGAATTTTGTGCATGTTTGCTGCAATGCTATAGTTTGGACTCAATAATCAGACTTTCAGTACATTTGTAAATTGAAACAGTTTCAACAATGGTGAAGAACGACGCCCAATCAGTGTGTGTGTTTAGATGCTTTAAATTGCCCTACCACATTTTTATGGAACACCTAAACCATTAATCATAGGTCTGTAAGGAGAGGATGACTAATTGAAAAGACTCTACGTGTAATTGGAAAATGTAGGACAAACGCTTCTAACGCTATACTATTATCATTTCGTATATTCGAAAGTTATTATATGCATAACTTGCTACCGGTGTGGAAATGTACAAAACTTGAAAGTTGAAACCAATGCATCAATGACTAGCATGAAAAAAGGACGACATTCATATTCTTAATCATATGTTCATCTTGGATACATGAATCTTTAGATCAGTATTTCTTAAGTGAACAGAAATGTTAGGAAGATCAAAAGTGAAAAGCTAAAAATATATATATATTTTTTCCAATTACGAAGGGAGCAAAAGCTTGGATACAAAACATCCTCTAAGCAGAGGATGAGGAAATCCTATATAATTCTAGTTGATCGGCAATACTGGATGGGGGTATTGACAAAATCTGTAATCCCATCGGACAAGAGAAACCGAATTTGGCCAGTGAATTTGCTGTCTCATTTGATATTTTATGAATGAGGCTAGGATCTGCTAAAAATACTTTTTTTTTACTATATACCTATCCGGTATCCAGCCGCTATCGTTATACCCGTGGGTGTTGACTAACCGATGACTAATCCGGACTCGAGGCGAGTAGGTCCCTTTCAAGAAGCGTCCTCTACCATGGTAACTAAATTTACTTTTTAAGGAAAAAAAAAAGAAAAAACAGTTACTCTCTCCCTCCCATAATTATTGTCCACTTTGAGTTTTTATTTTTATTTCAAATTATACTAAAAATGAAATCTCAAACTGGACAATAATTTTGGGACAGCGAGAGTATTTTTTTAAGGCAGAGGCCCAAGTTAAACGGACTGTTAAGTTTGCAATCTAATGGGCTTCATTATCCCATATCTACCAATCAAGTTTCGGCCCAATTGACTATGATGAAAGAACACCTCAACGTTCCAACGTGGCACTCTCCCATTGGTTCACCTACAAGCAAGTACAAAACCCACACGAACACTACCTGGGATTCCAAACTCCCAAGTCTCACAGAGTGAAGCAGCCATGGCGAGATCTCTAACACTATGCCTCTGCAGCCTGCTCATCTTCGGAGCCCTAGCTTTTGCTCAGGTTATCATCATCTCCCATATTCACTGTATTTTACCGTCTTTTGTTGTTTTCAAGCTTTTTGTAGTATCTTCGATCGCTTCGATCTCTCGTTGATTGATTGTTTCAAATTCCATTGATTTTACCTACAATGATGTTTTAAATCTCATGTTTCTAAAGCAAATTGGTAGAATTAGTTGTGAGTCAATCTGATTGACTAGGATGTGGGATATGAGCTGTTATTATTCGGGTCACTTTTAGGCTCATGATCTGCTTAAAGTATGAACTTTTGATTGGAAAATTGGACCATTTTTGCTGAAACCCAACCTTGTCGTCGGTTCTAATCCAACACGAATACTATCCACGATTATATCACAAGTAGTTCTCTATATACAGTTATTGTGAAATGTTTATGAAGCTAAAATCATATTCCTTCCGTCCCAAAATGATTGACCGTCCTGTTTGTTGTACAATCAATTTGGTACAATCATTCTAGTACGACGACCTTGAATGTCATGTTGGGACGGGGGTATATGGAATTTTTGTTTTCGCTTGAAGCATAAATGTTTCAGATAGCTTGATACTTGGATTTAAATTGTGAATGCTGTTGCAGGCGAAAAAATCAGACAAGGATTTGAAAGAAGTGACTCACAAAGTTTACTTTGATGTTGAGATCGATGGGAAACATGCGGGTATATTTTGTCCTTCCTCTCTGTCATGTTGGCTAGATAGAATGTGTTTGTGTACCAAAGGGGATTTACTCGTTATCATGAATCCTCAATTCGCAGTTTCTCATGTAGCTCAGCTACTAGTTCATGTTTTGTCCATTAATTTTCTGAAAAAATCCATGCCCTTTTTTCTCTTGTGTCAGGGCGAGTCGTGATGGGTCTCTTTGGGAAAGCAGTTCCTAAAACTGTAGGTATGTTGTAGATGTAAAATGCGTGATTGGGTATTTGTTGGCAATGATTTTAACCCTTTTTTAACTTTTTGATTCTCAAACTATTTCCTGTTTGACATTGCAGAAAATTTCAGAGCGTTGTGCACAGGTATTGTAATTCTACCTAATCCTTCCTCATCTGTTTTGTTGAGCTTCTTTTATGCTTCTCCTTTTGCATGGGAAAAGAAAGCGGGAAATTTTTTGGCTCTCTTATAAGTGTGTTTTTGACTGTTGAGCTGACTGAAAGTCATCATTTAGATCTAAAACATACTGTACTTAACATAAAGCAGTATTAGAATATGAAACAGTTTGGATTTTGATTTCTTATGAACGTCGGCATCATGTGCTGAATAATCTCATTCAACTTGATGGAAATTTGCTTTCAGGGGAGAAAGGTATTGGAAAGAGTGGGAAGCCTCTTCATTTTAAAGGAAGCAAATTCCATAGGATCATCCCTAGCTTCATGATTCAAGGTGGTGACTTCACCCTTGGTGATGGAAGAGGCGGCGAATCAATTTATGGTGAAAAATTTGCTGATGAGAACTTCAAGCTCAAGCATACTGGACCAGGTAAGTCATGGCTAGAATATAAGACCAATTCATTGGACTCTAATGTTTTTAACTTGACGTCATTCTTTTCGATTGACATCTGCCTTCACCAATTCACAGGTCTTTTGTCCATGGCCAATGCTGGTCCCGACACCAATGGTTCACAGTTCTTCATTACAACTGTTACAACAAGCTGGTAAAGTTCTTGAACATTAGATAAGCAACTCTGTCCTGTGATTCTAAATATTTGCTGCTTCTGCAATTTTGGTGTGTACAACACTCAGCACTTTGCTAACTGCAGGTTGGATGGCCGACACGTTGTCTTCGGTAAAGTGCTCTCCGGGATGGATGTAGTTTATAAGATGGAAGCAGAAGGCAGGCAAAATGGAACACCCAAAAGCAAAGTTGTAATTGCAGACAGTGGTGAACTCCCTCTGTCTTCTGAGTACGTGTAATATGCTCACCCTTGTTCCGACTGACTTTATGAGTTTACATTTTGGAGCTTTGTTTGCTCGGGTATTTTCTGGTAGACTTACTATCTCGTCACTGTAATGAACTTCTGACTTCCTCTTTGTTTTTAAGTCGGCGTCTCCTCTCAGAATAGAATATTCCCCTACCTCCCTGATCGAAACCAGCATTACAGTTTTATTATGAAATTTGAGTTTTTTTTTTTTGAAGAGTGAAGGCTAGATTAAGGCTGTAACCGATGGATCAAAGTGGAATAAGGTTCTTACCGAACAAAGCCACAGACAATTTAAGAGGAACCAGGTAGTAATTGAAAACTTTGTAATTCCATTTTTCAATTGCAGACAGTGGTGAACTCCCTCTGTCTTTCATCCCTTTCAAGTTTGGAAAGTTGGATTTTGGTATCCATGCATAAGATTCAATAGCTCCAGCCGTTTCAATTTTGGAAAGTTGGATTTTGGGATCAAATAAAATCATGCATAAGATTAAAAAGCTTCATTAAAAAGCTTGGCAGACGTCTCAGATTCATCACAAAGATGAGCCAATTAAAATTCGTCGATTCTGGAGCGACCCCATCCTCAGTTCCTAACTCTTGTATGTGGACTGGTTCTACAATGAAATGCAGAATGAGATGAATTCGTAATTTGTGTAGATGTTATCCAAGGTATTCCCTCTTGTTTAAAAGCTCTTTTGCGCTTTTATGTATTTTGAATCTTAGCATCCACATCTACCAAGACCTGGCACAAGCTTCGAAGCAATTGCGCATAGACAGCTAGGTGCAGCCTGGGACTCGGGAATTGAGCGTCAAAGGTTTTTGTTTTGAAATTCTTGCTCTGTGGTAGAACTGAACAATAATACACTGAACTTGACAATTTGTCCTGAATGTTATATTCCTATATACTGGCCGTCCCAATTAGAAGTCCAAGTAGACAAAAGGCAGACCTTAGACTGCGCCTCAAAAAAAGAGATCAAAAACAAAACTTTGAAAAGGCAGCAGTTTCATTACTAGCTTCTCTGGCCACAAAACTTTTTACGGATACAAGAACTTACCAAGTCCTAGCAATAATCAAAGATGGAACAACAATTTGGATGGTTTTAAAGATTACACGAGGAGGCAAAACATGAACAACCTGACATGGATTTAACTATAAGAATAAAGAATTTTCATCACAGTACCGTATGTTTCGTTCTTCAGCAAAAAGTGAATCCCTGATACTCAAAAAACAGTAGGGACACAGGCTCTATAGTCTCGACTCTGAGGCAGCCACCGGTAACATCTCAGAGCATGATGAATGAATGTAAAGAGTTAAATTAAACCATATAAGGTAACCAACCTCTGAACAAAGTTCTGAAAGGAAATTTTGGTTTTATTGGCTAATTATGAAGGGAAATGTTCAACCTTCGTTAAATCCATACTGATTTTTGGGACAAGGGTTATGTAATACTAAGAGATAATGGAATCCATAAACCACTCCTAGTAGAAAGGGTAAGCCAAATTTCAGGGGAGATGTTCTTATCTCCGGTAGCGAAGAGGGCTCTCCTACTATAATGGAAGTGAGGTTCAATAGAGCTGAGGCTATATGACGGGTCCTTCCAACAGCTGAGGGCAATGTGACGCCATAACAACACAGAAGAATTGCCTTTCTTTCATAGCATATCATTCTTGAGAAATAAGGCTACATACTAGAAACTCGATAAAGAAGAAAACAAGAGGAATAGCAGACAATAGAATCGAACTTTAATACCTTCCTTAAATCGGTGTCTGCGGGTATCAAATCAATCAATCAATGGAGTGACAAAGCAGTTCCCGCAGTCCTCATCATCATTCATCACACCACAAAATAGGAAACCAAAAAAAAAAAGACACAAAATAAGCATCACATTTATTAGTTCATCATGAACCTCACAAATCAAATAGGATGTTCAACGGAGTACCAATTCTTATCGAGAAACAACACCACCTCGGCAATACTTTCCGGCAACAACCTAACTAAAAAACAGAGACACAATAAAACAACTAACGAGAAGACATCAGAATACGCATAAGCAGGACAAATCGAACACATGACATAAGAGCTTGGAAAAGCTTATTTTAATCAATTCACCCACGGAAGGAAAGGAAGAGTCATCGAAAATTACTGAATGTTTTAGCTGAATTTGGAATCTGTTCCACCACCGTGGCCGGCTCTGGCGCCAAGCTAACTGTTGCTAGTGCTGGTGCTAGCGCCTCCGTTTTTCGCGCTTATGCTAGCAGATCGCCGGTCCTGAACGATGCCGGAGAAATTCACGGCGAGATCAGAATAAATCCCCATGACTTTAGAAATATTACCATTAATCTCGCGAATTAGGGCAACGTTCTGGACCAGATTATCAGGAACCTTGGACCGGTGATTATCATTCACCTGATTAATCAGAGCTCTGTTCTGATCCAGCACCGATTGTGCATCCTTGAAGCTCCTGCTCAATGTCTCCCATGCCTGAGGATCGCATTCCTCGTCTTCGTCGTCGTCGTCGTCGTGGTCGGCCGCAGCTTCTCCGCCGCCGTTCTTGCTCTTCCGTTTGTTGGTGCCGCGGGAGAGCTGGTAGCGTTTAGTTAGGGTTCTTGAGGCGTCTTCCGCCATTCTTCCAGTCCACTCTGTCCGAATTCACGGTATCAATCCGACGGAGAAATAACGAAGTAAAATGAAAATGATGGGTTTTATAGTGGTGGAGAAATGGAGGCGGTCAATATAAAAATATCTTAACAACCGCCTCTTTTTCGGAGAAATATTAGAGTCACGGTCACGGAGGGGACGCTACATCCAGTGGTGAATCGTAGACCGTTGATTTGAGCTATTGGAAGGAGAATGGACGGTATTGATGAGGTGAAGTGAGGTAGCTCCCGTGACGGTAGTTAACTTTCGTGGTTTTATTATGCGAGGAATCGAAAAATATCTTATGATAAAACAAAAAAGGGGCAAATCACATGCTCCTCCGACTATAGTTTTACATTTATGTTATTAATAATTTTCTTAAACATTTTTCTCTTATGATTCCAATACTCTTAAAATTTCTTTCATGTTTTGAAGAAACCATGATTCTAAAATTTTGTTTGCTGTTCTAAAAGAAATAGTAGTAAATATTCTAAAAGTTCAATGGGATTATTATTTTGAAACAGATATAGTCTAATAAAACTTAATTAAGAGATCAAGTTTATGTTGTGCGAAAATGTCTTGCGTGAATTTTGCTGGCCGTAAAGTTTGGAAGTTTAATCAACATTTCAACATAATCGTCTAAGGCTTCATGTATATTAAGAGTTTGGAGGAACAAACTACACCCTCATAATCAAGGTGTATCAACCTCCTCCGTATACAAACAAAAATATAAGCTTTTAATCTACATAATATAAGAAGGGGATGTCCCTTTTTGGCACGGTTAACTGCCCGTTGCCAGTTCTTTTCGCTGACGTGCCGACCATTTATTGGCTCTTTTGCAATTTTTGTCGCGTTCATCCTTTTAAGTTCTGTGCTTTCCATCCGGTTGCCAATCGGCCATCGTATACTTCCTTCTCCTCTCTTTAAGGTTGTTACCGAAACGCCTTCTCATCCATGGATTCGGAGTCGACTCCGTTTGGCAGTGGTCGGAGACTGTCAAAATCTTGGTGCTCCGTTTCAACATCTATGTGCCGGACCTGGTTTTCTTCGGCGAATCATACACGACCCAACCCGAAAGGTCTGAATTGTTCCAGGCCTAGTGCGTGAAGCGGGTCATGGAGGCGAATTCGGTTTGGAAAATGAGCCTCGTCGGGATGAGTTACGGCGGGTTCGTGGCGTACAGTATGACGGCGCAATTCAAGGAATGCGTGGAAAGGGTGGTGATTTGCTTCGCCGGGGTTTGTTTGGAGAAGAAGGACATTAAAAATGGGCTGTTTCCGGTGAATGACGTGGATGTAGTCGCCGCCATCCTACTGCCGGAGACGGCGGAGACGATGAGGGAGTTGTTGCGGTATGCTTTTGTAAAGCCGCCCAAAGCGTTGCCTTCTTGCTTGCTCAACGACTTTATCGACGTAAGTCTTCTTTATATTTTGTTGTAAATGAATTTTTGTTCGGTAAAAATAAAATAGAGGGGAAAAGATCACTTTATTCAAGCTATATAAGTTGTAAAAATGATGGTTTTCATATTTCGATTTTGATTGATTAATGGAAGCAAATGGAGATTAATGGGACATCAGGGGAGTGAAAACCAGTGAGGCTTCCCAGAAGGAGTGCTATTTGTGTATGGGGGATCTAATCAATCAAGCCAAACGAGTCGGAAAGGTAAGAGAAGAGTGTGAGGATTCGGCATGGCTGCCGCCAATGGTTCAAGGATCAATGAAATCAATGTCAAACAAATGTAACCACCAAGATTTCCCTACCATATGAATGTTCAGATTTATAAGGAGCCAGCAAGTTTCAACTAGAGCAGAGTATGCCTTCATGAAATTTTTGGTTTCGGCTGAACCACAAAATATTGCAGACCACTGCAACCAATTCAACAACATCCCTCAACAGTTGGTCAATGGATAATGATATCTACCAACCAGAGCTTCCAATTCCAAAGGCTTCTGCAGTTGATTGATGTCTCAGATTCCCGCTAGCCTCCAAACTTTAGATGAGAATGAACGTGTCCAAAAAAAGTGAGCAGTAGAGACGTTAGGTGAATTCCAGAAGGTGCAGGACCATTCTTGCATTAAGCCACACTTAATTAGGTTCTCCGGACCTCGCAGGGAGCTTGTACAACAAAACCTCCATATGAAATGCTTAATGGGAGGAGGGTTTCGAAGTTTCCAAATGTGCTTCCAAATATAATCTCTCCCTTAGGGAGCCAACAAATTTTAAACATGATCTGTTGCCATGATTTTGTGTGGACTTGCTTGAAAATTGTTGAATGGAGCAGAGACAAGGAAGAAAGTGCAGTTTGGTTTTGTCAGATTGTTATGCTATTTATTCTCCTTATGTTGTACTCATATAAGTAAAGACCGAATAGTATATTTGATTCAATTTGATCATAGATGTGTTTGTTATACATAAATTTAGATCGGTCTCGATTTGGAAAAGTTGAATGATGGTAAGGGTGAACTTGGAAGCATAGTTAATAACTTAATATTAGAGTTTCATAAGCTAAAAACACCGAGTTTTTACATTCGACTCGAGTCTACTCAAAAATAATATTTTCAAAGATTTCACAGTGTCAATTACTTCACATTTCACAGTGTCACTCCTCCCTTGAAATAACACCTCCGGGTCACTGCTCCCCGAAAGACCGCACCTCGTGCGGTCCACCTCATCTAGTAATAATACAAGCTCAAAAAGTGAAAACTGTGAAATGACTACAATGCCAAAATGAAAGAATTGCCAAGAAAGCATTCCAACTCTATTTTATAAAATGGTTATAAGCCAAACAATTTTCACTTATGGTTTGGGGGTCCTTGGGAACTTGGGGGTTCACAACAATGAAGGCTTGTTCTTTTATTGATTAGTGGAGAAAGCGCAAGAATACAGAGCCATTAGTCAAAACTACTGAGTTACGTACTCTCATAATCCCACCAAGTACTACAAATGAAATTAAACTAGCGCAACCCATATTCGTGCTTGCGCGGAGTACTGATTATGCCGTATGGTTTATATTTTAAGAATTTAATGTTAGGAAAAATAAGAACAGTTAATATTAATAGCATGAAGAGGAGGATTTCTATAATTCTACATCAAAGTTTGATGGAAACATTAATGTTCACTATCCCACTTACCACTCTAACTTGCAATACAAATCCGCTAGTGCAAAAGCCATAAAATTTAAATTTTCAAACGCATAAACAACAAACACTAATCACTGACCATAATACATACGTTGATGGCAACAAAAATATCATAGTTTCACCATCTCAGGGCAATGCAAACTTTCATGTAAATTGATGGGAAATAAAATACTCCATCCGGTCCTTATTATAAGACATTTTGATTTGTTCTAGGTTTGTCCGAAGTTTCACTTAAGATGTCTTTTTAATTGAAATAAAAACTTTAAAAACATTTCTTAATAATTAGGATAACACGACGAATGTGAAAATATATATTTAAGATTTTTTTTCAAATTAAAAACGCATCCTAGGTGAAACCTAAGACGAAATCAAAATGACTTATAATAATTACCGGATGGAGTACAAAAATAGATTACTTATGCATCTAAAAGCCGAAACACATGAGGATACACAACCTTTCTGGTTACGCAATCTATTTTTGTTTGGGACAACGTTTGAGGGAAGATGAGCACTTTCAACTGCTTCGATGTCTTTGCTCGAGACAAGGCCACATACAATTTGGCCATGAGAAAACACAGGTTCATGCAAATATACTCCCACATAATCCAATATATGACCTTGTGTTTTGTGAAAAGTCAGTGCGAAACACAATTATACTGGGTACTGATTTCGGGAGAAGGAAATTCCGCTATTTCTGGGCAATGGAACGGTATCTTAAGGAGGAAAAAACATTTTCTTATAGGACAAAATGCATTTTTAGTCTATAAATTATGGGGTCACAACTTCTGGTCATTGTATATATATATATATATATATATATATATATATATATATATATATATATACGCGACCTTGGCCCAATATATCTGGAAATCTTAAAAATATTTGTATCTGAAAAAAATATTTTATATTTGGCTCAATATATTTTAGAAATGTTTGAAGAATTTAGAAATGTTTTATAAGTGTGATCATAGAAATGTTTGTATTTGGCATAAAAAGAAATTGTATTTGGCCCGGTACGTTTTAGAAATGTTTGAAGATTTTAAAAATATTTTATAAGTGTTACTTCTTAAATATAAATAAATTGATCAAATATATGTCTTGAAGTAAATGCTAGACAAAATATAAAAGTATCCTAATAAGTTTAAATATTAATAAGATGATTTATTAATGTTCTCCATTGATTGTACCAAATCAATACTTAGTTTTGGAGATTTATAATATCTTTGTAGTAAGCTTCCTCCAAAAGGTATACGCTTAATTGTTGGAACTATTTCTTCCAAAAGTTTATAGATAGTAAAATATCAAAAAATATTATTTTGAAACTAGTTGATCACAAATATGAGAATGAAAATAATGTAAATTTGCATAGGTTTCAAGTTATAACAAAAAAGAACTCACCTCACCATGGCAAATAAATAAAAAAAGAAAGTAAAAGATGGCTCATTAAGAATTGAGAAATTTATTTTTTTCTGTAGGTAAAAATGATGTATAAAAACACAAATAAACGTAAAACATCATTCCTTTCCTCTCCACCTCAAATTCATAAAAGGCTTTCCCATAAATTAGTTAGAAAAAGCGACCTGAACAATTTATATGATGAGGAACTAAAAAAAGTCAAAAAACTAAATCCAAAAATGTATATTCTTGAAAGCCTGAACACAAAAAAAAAACGCACTTTATTTACAAATAAAATAAAATACTAATAATAATTGGCCAACTGAGAATATGAAACAAAATCAAAAGCAATTAGACAAAGAAAAAGCACACTTCATAACTGACCATATACGAAAAAAAAAACAGAGACTCCATAATTAAAAAAAGAAAACGACTCTATATGAATGAAACATAAAAAAAAAGAAATTTAAAAAACAACACTATGTAACAAAAACCCAATTAATCAATTCAATCCAAACAGAACTAAAATCATAAAAATTACAGGCTAACTAACCATATAAAAAATCACATCATATTATCTGACAACGGTTACGGTAGCTGTAACGGATGGACGCATAAAAATAATAGTAATAACACTATTATTGAACAGAAAAAACAAAAAATAATAAAAGCCAAACAAATGATTTGTGAAAATAAAATCATTTAAATTTTAATACCTGTAATGGCACCACCACAATGGCCGAAGCAAGATCAATACAAATTTTTTTTTTCTCCTTTGTATTTATATAGAGAGGTAAAGAGAATATTTTTTGAAGTCGAAATTTTATCCGATTAGGATGTAGTTGATCATCACTAATGAAAAAATTGAACATGCTAATAGGAAATGAGTATATTTCACCACATATTCTCAATTGATATTGATGAGGAATTTGTTTTTTTTTCTTTTTCTTTTTATTGTGGAGAAGGGATTGATTAGAAAGTCGATTGTCGTGGAGATGGGGATGAGGATTTGAGTTTTTTATGAACTCGTGATTTTTTTTTTTTTTTGGCGAAAATAGGAGGTGGAGGTGGATTTGGACTGCATTTCCCTTTTAAGTCTAGGAGATGTGTAGATAAAAATTTATTTTAAAAATATGATGTGGAAATGCCACATGGCAAATGGTGGTACTTTCTCTTAAGTGTGATTTTTGTTTCTAATATGATGTCTGGTCGCGCAATGCGCGACCTTGACCCAATATATCTGTAGATCTAAGAAATATTTTAATTTGAAAAAAAAATATTTTGCATGTAGCCCGATATATTTTAGAAATGTGTCAAGAATTTAGAAATGTTTTATAAGTGTGATCATAGAAATGTTTGTATTTGGCGAAAAAAAGAAATTGTATTTGGCCCGGCATGTTTTAGAAATGTTTTATAAGTGTTGCTTATTAAATATAAATAAATTTGATCGAATATATGTCTTAAAGTAAATGTTAGACAAAATATAAAAGCATCCTAATAAGTTTAAATATTAATAAGATGATTTATTGATATTCTCCATCGGTCGTGCCAAATCAATACTTAGTTTTGGAAATTTATAATAGCTTTGTAATAAGCTTCCTCTGAAGCGTATACACTTAAAAAAATCACATTTTGTAACAAAAACCTAGAGACTCTATAATTAAAAAAAAAAAATCACTCTAATTGAATGAAACGTAAAAAAGAAATTAAAAAAAATCACACTTTGTAACAAAAACCCAATTGATCAATTCAATCCAAACAGAACGAAAATCATACAAAAATTTCAGGGTAACTAATTAATCATATAAGAAATTACATCATATTACCTTGCAACAGCTACGGTAGCTGTAATGGGTGCACGCATAAAAATAATAGTAATAACATTATTCTTGAACGTGAAAAACAAAAAAAATAATAAAAGCCAAACAAATAACTTGTAGAAATAAAATTATTTAAATTTTAATACCTGTAGGCTGTAATGGCACCACCACAATGGCCGAAGTAAGATCAATGAGAAATTATTATTTTTTCCCTTTGTGTTTATATAGAGAAGTAGAGAGAAAATTTTTTTAAGTTAAAATTTTATCCGATTAGGATGTTATTGATCATCACTAATGTGTAAATAAAAAAAATATTCGCTTAAGTAAAGATAGATTATTTTTTGAGTGCTAGAAATCACTCCATAATCAGTTTTGAGGCTTACGTTCTCACAGTTCCACCATTATCCTATTCTTGGGGACTTTTTTGGGGGGGGAGGGGGGTTAAACTATGTTTTCTTTATTTAGTTGAGATTTTTGAATTGAGGAAGTGTACAGTTTCTTGAGCTTTTGAAGCCTTTATATATATGTTTTTTTTTCCTTTTGGGTGTGTGTTTGTAGAAACCCAATACGGAGAATTAATAGATCCTTGAATGTGCTGACAAAGATCAGACTCAATCTCTTGCTTCATTCCAAAAGGACCAAAAACATACATTCTTCCTATTTGGAGAGGAAAAGACCCAATTGAAAAGGGAGAAAGCTTTCTTAGGTTGAAGATGATCCGATCCCCATCTTGTAAGTATCCCCCTTTTCTTTCTCTGCTTTCCTTTCTCTGTATATTATCTTAAATTCGACACTTTCTCTTGTTGGTTCTCGTCTGTTGTTGCCAAAGATCACTTTTTTCCATCTGGGATTCGTTTCATTACCTCAAATTATTTTGCTTTTTGTTGGTTACTTCCTTCCTTCTGAATGCTCGTGCTCCCTTTTATTTTCTTGCTATTCTTTGCCTTGATATGTTTTGCTGAGATGAAGTTTTGATTGGAATTTTTCTTGAATTTGGCTAACCGTTTGCTTACTGAATCCACTTTGGAGGCTGCACTTGAAAGCCACAACCAATTGGTAGGCTTGAAAACTGATGATTTGGAAAGTGATTTCAAGCTGAAGGATTATGGAGATGACTCAGACATTGGTAGACCTAATTTAGTAATTTTTACATACCACGTGGCAATTGCAGGAGGTGTTTGAAATGGGGATTTTCGTTTCTTATATAATATATATATATATATATAATGGGATATATATATACATATATATATATATATGAGGTGAAAATTTTTCATATTTATAATCGCACACTTCTTATAAAAGGAGTGATTGATCTATCTAACAAAAGACTACTAAGTAGTTTACCCGTGAGGGTTACCAAAATATGTAACCCACAAGACCTATAAATACCTTCGTTAGCTAACAAATCCACTACTCCATTACATTCTCTAAACACATGGTTAAATTCTGTAACCTAGTTCCGTCGAAGTAAGGATCTAATTCTCCAAAGTGATCGCTAGATTTGAATCATCATTTAACAAAGTGATAGCTTGCGGCAGATGAGTTACACTTGTTTTAGGGAAAGCTTCAGTCCATTCATAATTAACTACAACTCTGTCCAACCTTTCATGACATGGACCTCTTGCCCATGTGAACCTTGACCCAGTGAACCCTAGATCCCTCATTTCAGATTTCTGCAACCACTCCCTGAACCACCTGCAACCATTCGATTTACAGCCTCCCACTTTATCACACTCCTCTGTAAAAGCATTAAAATCTCCAAATACCAACCAAGGGTCTCGGATATCCTCTGAAAGTTGCTCATGTTTACTCCACAGTTGTCGTCGATATTCGGGTTGTGGACTGCCGTAAACCGTTGTAATGAACACCTGTTCTTTGTTATTAAAACAAACTCCATAAAAGATAAACTGCCAATCATTGGCAATTCTGTTAATGGTAACAGAGTCATTCTATAACAACCAAATCCCACCAGCAAAACCTACGGCCTCTATTCTATGTGAATTTTTCATGTAAATTTCTTTAATTCTATCGTCTGCATCTTTTCCGCTCACTCGAGTAACTAATATGACTATAAAAGAAAGTTTAATTTTTTCAATGAGCAAATTAATTGCGTTAATAGTAGTTGTATTGTATTAGCTGCTCCCTGGCACTTCCATGATATAATTTTGTAATCCATTAAATTTATAGGGTTAGGGAACTTGCTTGTCGGCTGCTAAGAGCCCCCTATCATCATCATCGCTTAATCTAATTCCTTCCATTTCAGAAGGCTGATCATCCTCCATTTGGGCTGCCATTAACCTATTTTCGGAGCAATCCATGGCATCAATCTTGGACCCAGGGGATGGAATTTTCAATTTAACTGGTAGTTTGCAATGGAACCCTTTAATTATGTCCGATGGAATAGCTATCTCCTTTCTCAGCGGCTCCAATTGTTCGCCGGAAGGACCACCGAGATTCTGTCCTCCCATTTAAATTGTGCGAATTGTCCATGGGCCATTGTGAAGAGCATTGTTGTAATTAGTTTCGTTGCTTAACCAGACATAATAATGCCCATTAACAGTATCAGTGACTTCTAACTCTCCTTTAGGCTGCCATAATACATTTAACCTGTTAATGAGGGATGCATAATGAACATCATCACCAAGTGGACCCACCACAGTAAAACCCATTGCCTCTTTCATTAACTTTTGTACCCGACCAAGGAAGTGCACAGAGCCTATAAAGTTCTTCATTCCATGTATGACATCCTCCTGACTGTCCTTGATTTGCTCCCTGATTGGAGCCTTGTTTTTTTTTTTTCCATCCAAATGTGAACCCATTACTGCAGCTTTAAAGGAGAAAACTTCAGTTGAATTTCTGTTGTATCCTTCTTATTTTTAACTTTTATTGGTTGCCGGGTTGTCCTCAATTGGATCCCCTTGAGCTGAATTTTCCATCTCCATGTCCATTGAACTGGAGACCTTACTGTTTAGACCGGAATGCACAAAACTCTCTTAGGGAGAAGTGAGAGCATTCTCTTTTTAGAAAGAGAAATTCTATTACTTGGTCACTATTAATTTTTTTACTGATAAAATTAGTCATCATCTTTTCGTTTATTTATAAACTAGTGATGTCTGGTCGCGCACCCAGTATATCTGTAGATCTTAGAAATGTTTGTATTTGAAAAAAAAAATTTTGCATTTAGCCCGATATATTTTAAAAATGTTTGAAGAATTTAGAAATGTTTTTTAAGTGTGATCATAGAAATGTTTGTATTTGACAAAAAAAGAAAGTGTATTTGGTCCGGTATGTTTTAGAAATGTTTAATATTTTAGAAATATTTTATAAGTGTTACTTATTAAATATAAATAAACTTGATCAAGTATATCTCTTGAAGTAAATGTTAGACAAAATATAAAAGCATTCTAATAAGTTGATGTTCTCTATTTGTCGTGCCAGATCAATACTTGGTTTTGGAGATTTATAATTGTTAGAACTGTTTCTTCCAAAAGCTTATAGCTAGTAAAATATCAAAAATATGATTTTGACACTGATTAATTGTTGAAACTGGTTGATCACAAATATGAGAATGAAAATTAATGTAAATTTGCATAGGTTTCAAGTTATAGTAAAAAAAAAACTCACCTCACCACGGCAAATAAAAAAAATAAGTAAAAGAGTCCATTAAAAATTGGGAAATTTTTTTCCTGTAGATAAAAATGATGTATAAAAACACAAATAAACATAGAAACATCATTCCTTCCCTCTCCCCCTCAAATTCATAAAAGGTTTCCCCATAAATTAGTTAGAAAAAGCGACATGAACTATTTGTATAATGAGTAATTTAAAAAAGTCCAAAAACCAAATCCAAAAAAGTATATTCTTGAAAGTCCGAACAAAAAAAAAACGCGCTTCATTTGCAACAAAAATAATAATAATAATAATGATAATAATAATAATAATAATAATAATAATAATAATAATAATAATAATAATAATAATTGGTCAACTGGGAGTATGAAACAAAATCAAAAGCAATTAAACAAAGAAAAAAAAACAATTCATAACTGACCATATACGAAAAAAACTGAGACTCCAATAATTAAAAAAAGGAAAACCACTCTAAATGAATAAAACATAAAAAAGAAATTAAAAAAACCACAATTTGTGACAAAAACCTAATTGATCAATTCAATTCAAACAGAACTAAAATCATACAAAAATTCTAAGCTGACTAACCATATAAGAAATCACATCATATTACCTGGCAACGACTACGGTAGCTGTAATGGGTGGACGCATAAAAATAATATAAATAACACTATTCTTGAACGGGAAAAACAAAAAATAATAAAAGCCGTACAAATGATCTGTGGATTTAAAATCATTTAAATTTTAATATCTGTAACGGCACTACCACAACGGCCGAAAGCAACATCAATGAGATTTTTTTTTTCCTTTGTGTTTATATAAAGAGATAAAGAAAATATTTTTTTGAATTCGAAATTTTATCTGATTAGGATATAGTTAATCATCACTAATGAAAAGATTGAACATGCTAATAGGAAAGAACTATATTTCACCACGAATTCTGAATTGATGATTGATGAGAATTTTTTTTTTTTTTTTTATTGTAGAGAAGGGATTGATTAGGGAGTCGATTGTCGTGGAGATGGAGATGATAATTTGTATTTTTTATGAAGTCATGTTTTTTTTTTTGGCGAAAATAGGAGGTGATGGTGGTGGATTTGTACGGCGAGCATTTTCATCTAAGCTTTAATTTGAGGTGGTGTTCCCTTAAGGCTATGAATTTAGCCTTATATTGCAGGTATTATATTATCTTAAAATACCTTCAATAATAGCAGCACAACAAGATGAATGATGAAGATAGTTTTATTACTTTTTCTGGTTTGAGGTTTATATAGAAGGTAAAAGGGAATATTTTATGAAGATGTGAACTTGAGGGATAGATTGGTGGAGGTGGAACTTTTATCCAATTAAGAATATGAGGATGGATAAATTAGTAAGAGTATATTGCCGAAAAGGAGGAATTGTGGAAGAGGAGTGTTTGTCAAAAAAAGAGTTTGACATATATTCTTCTTCTAACTCAAACGCGCGCGTGTGTGTGTGTTTTTTTTTTTTTAACTTTACAGAGGAATTCCAGATGGATTCGGAGATTGTGATGGTTGGGGTTATTGATCATATATTCCGAATGAAGCTCCCGCCGGTGACCGTCGGCAACAGCTGTATCCTTATTTTTTACCGGTATACTTTGTACACTGCGACCAAGTTCTCTCGCCGGAATCAATGCCCCGCTATATTCCCTCACCGGCAGATGTCCGAGTTTCCATCCTGAATGTAATCCGGCCATATTCCCTCACCGGATTCTATGCCCCGCTATGTTTTGTTGATGAATGTTCCCTTAAGTTGTGTGTTGCTGTAATCATCTCCGATTAGTTGCCTGATGTCCACCGACTATTGTGTTTCATACGGATGCTGCCGCAACGTTTGGATTGAGATTCCTCTTCATGCGTGTATACGAATAATCGCTATAACAATAATGATGGTATTGAGGGAATAATTTCCCTAATTTTCGATTGCGTATTAAGTTGAGGATCGGTCCCAATTAATTTTTTAAGTTTGGAAAAATCATCAGACGATATATTGCTGAAAATCCGGATAACCCCAATAATTAATTAGTGGTGTGTTGTTGCTGATTTGGTTGTGCTTAATGCTCTGATTTTTTTTTCCATTTTGGTTTCCTGAAACCACGTAGATGTAGTTGATATTGGCTTCAATACAAAACTAGATGTTTGGCCCAAGCAGATGCCCGGACGCTCATTTTAAATTATTATTTTATTAAAATCTAATTGAATTACTATTTTTTGAGGAATTAATTTGGCGTATATATCATTTATGCTATGGTTTGGGGCTTAAAAAAATATACCTATAAATCTGAGGTTATAAGGGAATAATAAATAATTAGTTTATAAGGCATTATTCTTAATTGCTGGATTTAGGTATTTTTATTTTTTGTTTATATTAAGCCTGCAAAACTATACGATTGGACATTTGAATTTGAATTAATATATCCATTCGTTTGAAATCTAACTGATCCTTATTTGTAGTAAAACATGTGTTTTTTTTTTTTAAAAAAAATTTATATAGCTTCTAATCAAAAGAAACTTACACGTGGCAAAAAAACTCGTGAAATCTGAAATATGGTACATTGGAGCCAAAACAGATGCATACATAGTTGCTACATAAGCTTTATGTCTTCTGCTTTAATAGGGTAAAAGGGATACATATGCTAGGATGTTGGCATAGAAATGTACACTCTCTCAATCAATCAGTAATCCCATCCCAAAACTCCGATCTTATCATAATCTTTTTCAGTTTACAAAAGCATTCCGAACTTACTACTCTTAGTTAAGTACATTTGATAAAATAATGTTAACTGAATTCTGACAATGAGTGACATTTAATAACAAAAAATTATTATTACTAATCATGGACATTCCCAAATGATTCGAATATTAAACTTAACCGAAGGTAATTATCTCAACCGAATTGAATTCCCGGATTTTTTCGTCCCTTAATTTGCTCAGACTAAACAAAAAATGCAAGGTCTATGATAAATCTCTTCATTTCAACTCGTCCGTCTATTTCGTCACTGTATGCTTCTTTCTTTTATTCTTTAATCTTTGAATTTGACTGAATTCCAAAAATTCTGATGTTTTTTTTTTTATGTTGCCTAGATGACTTCTGTTTAGATTACCATTTGGTGTGAAATCATTTGTATTTTTAAGTTTCAATGGTGTTGTTTATGTATAGAACTAAGTTTTGAATGTGTTGTTTTTTGGCTTTTGTTTTGATTTTGGCTTTGGGAAAAAAAAAAGCGCAAAGCCCCATAGCTATTTTCCGTCTTTGATTCTTTCTCAGAAGTGTAGAAGGAAATCGTTTTGAATATTTAGAATTCATTTAGTTACTGTGAACATTTTATGTACATGAAATGTAATTTTTTAAGTCTAGCAGATGTGGAAATAAAAATTTATTTTGAAAATATGAAGTGGAAATGACACATGACAAAATGGTGGTGCTTTCTCTTAAGTGTGGTTTTTGTTTCTAATATAGTAAGATATTGATCCATTAATTGAATTTTTCCTAAAAATAACGGTCAAATTCCTTAATCCTTTTAATTATTTATTTTTTTAAAAGTTTTTTTAGGTTGTGGGTCCACTAACTTTTGACTTAAAAAAAGAGAAAAAAAAAAACTACTCCCTCAGTCCCATAATTATTGTTCAGTTTTACTAAAATGAAAGATTTTATTTTTGGTCAAACTTAACTATATTTTACCTTAAACAACCGGATATACCCCTACATAAGTAATTGTTTAACCACAAAGATTTGATGGATAATGTTTTTTACTAAAGACATATGTAACTTGATCCATAAAAAGTCAAATTAGACAATAATTTTGGGACAAAATTTTTTAAGCAAAGTGGACGATAATTATGAGACGGAGGAAGTATTATTTTCAGAGCGTTGGATCTACTATGAAATTGACAGATTCATAGCTGCACAATTCTATTATTTTAAGACAGGTCCAAATTTACATCGGGCCGATCTGTAGATATTTGGGCTCTCAAGGAATGTCTTAAACCTCCATTTTCATTCTTTTCTTTTGGACGAAAGCATCTCTCTATACTAGTGATGTCTGGTCGCACAATACGCGACCCTGGCCCAATATATCTGTAAATTTTAGAAATATTTGTATCTAGAAAAAAAATTATTTTGTATTTGAGCCGATATATTTTAAAAATGTTTGAAGAATTTAGAAATGTTATATAAGTATGATCATAGAAATGTTTGTATTTGGCATAAAAAGAAATTATATTTGGCCCGGTACGTTTTAGAAATATTTGAAAATTTTAAAAATGTTTTATAAGTATTACTTCTTAAATATAAATAAACTTGATCAAATATATGTCTTGAAGTAAATTCAAAACAAAATATGAAAGCATACTCATAAGTTTAAATATTAGTAAGATAATTTATTGACGTTCTCTATTGGTTGTGCCAAATCAATACTTAATTTCGGAGATTTATAATAGTTTTGTAGTAAACTTCCTTCAAAGGGTATAGGCTTAATTGTTGAAATTATTTCTCTCAAAAGTTTATAGGTAGTAAAATATCAAAAATATGATTTTGAAACAGGTTAATTGTTGAAACTGGTTGATCACAAATATGAGAATGAAAATAATGTAAATTTACATAGGTTTCAAGTTATAACAAAAAAGAACTCACCTCACCATGGCAAATAAATAAAAAAGAAAGTAAAAGATGGCTCATTAAGAATTGAGAAATTTATTTTTTTCTGTAGGTAAAAACGATGTATAAAAACACAAATAAACGTAGAAAAATCATTCCTTCCCTCTCCACCTCAAATTCATAAAAAGCTTCCCCATAAATTAGTTAAAAGAAACGACATGAATTATTTATATGATGAGGAACTTAAAAAAGTCCAAAAACTAAATCCAAAAAAATATATTCTTGAAAGACCGAACACAAAAAAAGCGCTTCATTTGTAAATAAAATAAAATAATAATAATAATAATAATAATAATTGGTCAACTAGGAGTATGAAACAAAATCAAAAGCAATTAAACAAAGAAAAAAACACACTTCATAACTGACTATATACGGAAATGTCCGTGAATGAAGCTAAGGAGTTGGCCAGACGTACACTTTGTGCTTCTGTATATCACGCGCATAAACGTCATGATATTGTCAGTGGTAAATTTCTGATTCCATCTTGCCACTTTCATTGTTACACAGTTAATGTATACTTGAATAGTTTATTCTGGTTTCTTCTCTCTCTGCGTTCAATTGTTAATAGTTCACTTTGTTATACTAATTTGTTCAACAAAGTGTCCTATCAGAGTAGGATGAAGGGCATTACATACCACCTCGTCCCCTGCTGATGAGTGTGTTCTATTTGCTGTATGCATGTAAGTCTTCCAAGTTGGAAGGACGGGGGTTCAACGGGTGGTCGCAAATGATAATATAGTAAAGTTGCAAAAGGAATACTTGAGCGAAGTTGGGCAAGTGTGGCAAGACCGGAGTAGCACCAACAAGGCTCAGGCTCGTTGTATGAAAAGGAAGAGTAGCTACTGCAGAGGTATATGTTACAAAGAAAAGCCTAGGACCAAGAAAGCCCGCACTTCCGTGGGTAGAAAGCGCCTGTTGAAGAAAACTCGGGCTCATAGTATGGATAGTCCGCGTGCTCACTTAGTTGAATTGCAAGAGGTGTCTGATGATAAAAGCTGATAAAAGCCGAGGAGCGATTCTAGTGGTCTTATGCCTCCTTTTGTGGACAACAAGGATTTCTAGATTGTCACTTGTGTGTCTCCATGGATGGTTTTATTACTTTTGGTTATTGTATATTTAAGACCAATCTATTTAGATTTGTGCTTTGGTACTAGTTATTCAGTGAACTCTAGACTTGAATTTCAGTTATGTAGAATTATTGTAATTTTGTTTTACTCAACTAGACCTCAACTAATAGTCTAATACAGGCTTTGGTTGGACAAGGTTTTCAAAATGCGCTTGGCCAAGAAATTGAGTTTTTGATCAAAAAAAAGGGCCTAAAAATAGGAGTAGATAAAAATATAAGTCGAATTTTGGAGAAGAGAAAAATACCGGATCGGATTTCTGAAATCCGATTTTACACCTAAGTCGGATTCTCTAAATCCGACTTTCCTTTAATACAAAAAATTAATTACATTAATCATGATTAACAGAAGATCGGATTTTCAAAATCCGACCTTGACCTAATAAAAAATAATATTTTTAAGAAAAATACTTAGATTTTTTTCAAAAATAAAATTTTGACCAAAGTCGGATTTTAAAAATCCTAGTTACATTAAAATAATATTTGGATAGCTTTATGTGTCACTCGTACATTCTTCTCTGCTAAAGTAAGGCTTGACCTCAAGCCTAGAGGGTGAAAAATAACAGCGACAACAGCAAAACCATCCAACCCAATCACTAAACAGTCACAGTTTGACTCAATTAAAACAGTGCCAACAAAGCTATCCAAGGCAACTATCGTATTATCATTTTCCTCATTCCAACATGTATGCATACCAATAGTATGACTCGAACCAGCATCATTTTTTGCCACATCCAGAATTTTACAATCACCACTTAACGAAACAGAAGCATATGAACGTCAGAATTCATACAAGTATCACCAGGATAGTTAGGCGAAACAAAAACATCAATAGCACATTATATTCCACCATGATCAACATGAAAAGTAGTAGATTCAACCCAATTCAAACATCTATGAACCTCTACTAATATAGTAGCTTCAGAGCTAGAGGCATTGTAATTATGACTGAAATTAGGTTCCTTCATATCACCGGGTTCGATAGCAATATTACTTGGATGATTTCCCTCGGAAACACAACATGGCAATCCAGAGCTACTTTCAAAGAATTTAAACATGCAATGTAACAACCAATCATCAGCCAACCACTCATCGTCAAAATGCACAAGCTCATCTACTATAGCAACACCTACAGGATATTCATTTCCATCAGCCATCAAACAAGGAACACTTGAATTAAAACCTACATTATCCATAACAGGGCATGTAACAGCATTTTCAACTAACATGGTTCCCCTCTGAAACATGCCATCAATTTAGCACCATCCTTATAAATCACACAGGTTACATCCACAGGAGTACCATTCCATTCTCTTGAAATCTTAAAAGTAACAATCAACTACAGAGTCCTTTTTCAAACTGACGGAGTCATTATTAATAGCACGTTCTAAACCAACCGGATCAACATGAAAAGAGGTAGGGCAAACTCCTCTATCCCGGAAATGATTTAAATCAATCATTAATTTAACATTTGCACCATTGATTTCATTTAAACCAACAAGAACATCAAAAAACATTTCTCCATCATGACTGGCATCAAAATTAATCGCAACAGTGTCCTGTAAAATCAACATACTGACAGATTCCTTAATAACCTTTTCAAAAACCATGCAATTACCAGTTTCGAACTCTACCTCCAATCTGTTCGGAGAAATGGAGAGATTACCTTCATCCAAAGTTTCAACAGGGAAGTCAGCAGGTAATTTGACATCCTTTTCTTCTTCCTCTGGTGAAGTAGTCTCGGTTTCTACCAGCGTATCACCATCATTTTCTTCATTTCTTTCATCCAATTCTTTCTGAGGCACTGATTCACCAGAATCCTTTGGCAGCCAGGAATCATCTTCGTCATCTTCCAGAGCCAATTTACACCCGATGCATTCCTCAAGTGGCTCTGTGACTAGGGTATCCTCAGACGATGCCTCCCAAAAACTAATTACTGTGGTAGACCGGATGAAACCCCCAAACCTTAACTCCAGCTGCTCGACAAACTGCTCCTAAGTGGAATTACAGCAAAGGAGAATTAGAGTGAAGATTTGGGCAGAACTAGGGTTCTGAATTGGGGATGAACGAAGAAGAAAGAAGAAACTGCAAAATTCAATTTAGGCATTATAATTTCCTATCATCAATTCCTACCCCTTGTAGACTATTTCTAGTCCACAAGTTACAGAAAATATCAACAAGTCCCTGTACTTCTGATTCTTACAATTTAGTCCCGTAATTTAGTCCAGGGCCTGACAATATGCAGTTTAAGATATTCCTTGAGAGCCCAAAAGTCTATACTCTATAGATCGGCCCAATGTAAATTTGGACTTGGGACCTTTGTCATGCCATTGGGTTATTTCAGAATTAAGTAAATTTAAGGGATCAAATTATAATTCTTGCATAGCTAGGTTAAAAGATGATCCTTGTAATTAGGGGTGTTCATGGTTTGGCTCAATCCGGTAGAATCGTCCAAATCGGTCATCGGTTTGGATTAGCGGGCAGATTATAAGTGAATTTTTAATTCGATGGATTTAAAATTTGAAAACCGATCATACCGATCCGGATTACGGTTTGGCACTGTCAAACCGTTTGTCAAATCGGACCGGACCGTATATATATTATTATTAAATAATGATATAATGGTTTTGTATATATAACTGCGGATGATGACTTATAATGAAATTTAAGTTGTTTGATTAGTTTTGTTATTTCCTCTTACCCTTAAGTCCCCCATGACTAAATTCTTTTTTTCCCCATTTTTCTCCCAAACCAAACTCAAATATTATTTTAGAAAGGTCCAAAACAATTTAGGAAAAACTCAGAAAAAACTCCTAAAAACGGACAAAAAAAAATCTCATAACAAAAAAATGTTTAACTTTTTGCCCAAAACGGAAAAATCCAACTAAAAGCCCATACCGTCAATCCGCCCAAACAACGGATTGGATTGGTCCGTTTAAGACATCAAACCGGTCCGGTTACGATTTGAAAAATTTTAAAATTGTAGCGAACGGTTTGGTTACGGATTACTATCAATCCGAACCAATCCGGTCCGTGAATACCCCTACTTGTAATGTTGTCAATTGTACTGGAAAATTATCAGATGAAACTTTATCGGAATCTTCTTTCTATTCTAATCTTCCCTCTGGCCTCTGTTTCCACTTCTTCCCTTTCAATTTCTCTTTCCCCTTTCTAATTTCAATCTTATGTCTAAAATCTGAATTCTATTTCTTTTATTTCTGTTTTAGAGCAGATTGCAATGGTGGGGCGTAATTTCTCAGACTGATGGTGGCTGAAATTGGGAGCAGTCATGGGATGGTGGTTAAACTCATAGCTGTCATTGGACGTGAAAACTGCAGCAACGGACATGGGAGTGTTTCAAAACATTGATACAATGGCGATAAAATTTTGTGTGAAATCTAGTGGTTAATGCCTAATTTAAAGGAAATAATGTCGAATCTTGTGTGAAATCTTAACCACCAAATCAGCAGTGACATGGTTCTCAACAACCTCTGCATACATTCCCCACAAACAGCAGCAAGCGGGTTTTTGTAATTTGCCCAAAGAAGACTGAAGTGCTACCAAATTAATAACTATATATCCACCTGAAGTGCTTACAACGTAATAACACCAGCGCCAAAGCAGAAATACAGCATAGTAAGGCAAATGGAAATGCAACCACGTTCTCGAAAATGATCCTTCAGCTTTCATACATTACAGAACTACAAATTGGTCAGACTCATTTGGCTAACAATGTACATTTAAGTTTAAGCACAAAGCAGCATACGCTACCTACGCTGCTAATCAGGCTTAACTATGTCATCTAGAGTTCTGATGGCCACAAAAACAAGTCTAATCTAGACTTACCAAACTAATTGCACGTGCAGATATGATTTATCTACAATAAAACTTCAGCTACCATAAACAGTGACAAGTTAGATACAGCATGATACTAACAACATCTAGGAGCCCCATTGGCTCCACCAAGACTAATCATCACACTCATCGTCTGAATCTAGAAAGCTGAACTCTTTCTGCTGATCAAGCCTCACAAGCAGTGATCCCCGATTTTCCTCGGCCCATGTTATACCTTCCCTCTCCAATAGATTAACCACCTAAATAAACAGTATTAATAATAAACCTGGTTTCTCAAGTCGATTTGAATAGAGCAGCAAATAATTTTCAAGTCAGCCAACCGTTCCTTTTCAAAGCTGATAAATAGGTTGTGACTAATTTTTGTTCCCAAGCATCCCACTAGAAACGAAGGGAACTCAAGGAACTAAAATTTTTTAAATTCTTGTCAACTTTGTGACCCAGATATGGAAACTTCATCCCTCAAATACAAAATTTCTTTCTGAAGTCGTGATAAAACCAAAAAAATTTCTTTCACCAAATCAAATCTGGAATGAACCATAACAGTAATTACTGGCATTTTAAAATATGGTTGTTTCAATGCAAACTCCAGCAGTTTTGACAACCACAAGGATATTAACACGGAAAAGTTAAGTGTGTGGTTTTTACTTTTGTTTAAATAGATTTCTTTTTTTCTTCCCCAACAGTTTTGAGTATAAGAGGTTTCAGATCCATACCGACTGTTTCAGCTTAGATTTCCCTAGACCATGGCTCCCACATCCAGTGATAACCCTGAATGATCGCACAGCTACAGCAAGTGGTATGAAAAACTCAGATAATTTGGTCAATCAATCTTTTGCACTGATAGGTAGCTAAGAAAAGTAATTAGACTTACAGCGTACATATGCTCCAAAAAGGAGGTGAAGTTTCAAAAGTCGCATTGCTTGCTTCACATGTTGACCATGCAAATCAATTGTGATCACATTTTCTATCCCCTTGTTTCTGAAATGTCAACATACATCTCGATAAGAATTATAACTAGGAGCAACAAACAAAAACTTGTGAAGGTAAGTTGTCCGATATTGACAGGCTAACCTCGATTCAAAGATATCCCGGCTGGCCTTTTCTTCTGATTCTCGAGCTATCATATTGTGTTTTCTCCCCTGTAAAAGTACAAGAAGGATCATAAAGGGAAAGCGAAACATATATCATAATTAATCCATTGAGTTCTAATTTAAGAACATTATTAGTCCTAAAGTTTGCCAAATTCAATCGAAAATGATCAAACTAACAAAGCAATCCACTTCAACATCACTTTGAGCAAAAGCAGCGTTTAAGGTTAAAAAAATGCAAAAATACATGAAGATTAGCAATTACTTCTGGACAATCTCTTGGTCATACAAATGACTTCACAACAGTGACTAATCGCCTAATCTTAAAACACGGTTATGACTTTAACCCACTATCATTTTCCCCGTTCAAGATTACAGAAAATAAATTGCCTGGGTCAGCCTAATAAGAAGCACATCATTTGCGGTTATTTAAGTAGGGAAGGAAGTTTAATGCATACAAGGATCAGTTAACTGCCAATGTCTCAAGGTCTCAGTACATAACGCCATCCCCATCTAAGTGCGTATACATACCTGCTCAGACATATAAGTTGCGTAATCCTTATTTCCATTTGAAAATGCAGATGCGGCCTAGAAAAAACACGTAAATTTCCAATTAATAAGGGTCATTTATCTCAAATCTTGAAGAAAAAGAATAAGGGGGGAAAGAAAGAAGATGAAAAGGAGCCAACAAGAAGATATCACTCTCAAGTTAAACAAGTAAAGCAGATATACCTTAGTATAACATAGTTTCATAGACTCCCAGTGCTGCTTTGCGTTTTGTCTGAGCACCTGATAGTCATCTCCTTTCGCTACAATTAGAGATTTGAATGCAATGGTTCAGAATGTAACCCATAGATTTCTAATAAGTTCAATTTTTCACTGTGCGTGCATAAGCAAAGAGCTAACAAGGTAAGGAAGTAGCAGAAACTTTGCATGAAGTAATTATGATCACGAGAAAACATGAGACTAGGTAGCAGAACGGATGAGAACATAGAATAACCACAAATTCAAAGATGAATGACAACACCAGTACTCTTGCATCAAGTGCCTAATCAATAAATTAAAGCTCATTTCTCAGCAATGTCATAAATGCATCAAGTGACTCAAGTCCAACATATTTCTCCCATGTACTATGTAAATATTGTCCAATCTAAAGTTCCTGCTAAAACACAAGCATAGAGGACTCCTTGAGCTTTAGGGGATAAAATATAAATCTCAACAACGCCAAGATATCCCTTTTACCCTATTAAAGCAGAAGACATGAAGCTTATGTGGCAACTACGTATGCATCTGTTTTGGCTCCAATGCACCATATTTCAGATTTCAGAAGTCTTTTTTTGCCACGTGTAAGTCTCTTTTAATTAGAAGCTATATAATTTTATTTTTTTTTTAAAAAAAAAAACACATATTTTACTACAAATAAGGATCAGTTACATTTCAAATGAATGGATATATTAATTCAAATTCAAATGTCCAATCGTATAGTTTTGTAGGCTTAATATAAACAAAAAATAAAAATACCTAAATCCAGCAATTAAGAATAATGCCTTATAAACTAATTATTTATTATTCCCTTATAACCTCAGATTTATAGGTATATTTTTTTAAGCCCCAAACCAAAGCATAAATGATATACGCCAAATTAATTCCTCAAAAAATAGTAATTCAATTAGATTTTAATAAAATAGTAATTTAGAGGGGGCGCCCGGGCATCTGTCCGGACCAAGCATCTAGTTATTACTTAAATTACAGTGGCATAATCTTTTAAAACTACACTTTTGCTCCTCGAGTTAGCTAATATATACATCCTGAACAAAAGAAGAATTCATGGAAATAAAGAACAAAAAATTAAAAACAGAGGAAGAAATTAATCACAGTAAAATGATCAAGCCAACAAAGTTTTAGATAATAATGGTATCTGATGTATTCAAATGCATAAATCGTGAACACATAAAGTCATCGTTTGTGTGTGTGTGTGTGTGTGGGGCGGGGGGTTGTGTGGTGTTTGGAGATTGTTATCTGTAACCTACCAGAGGAATACTCCATTGCTGTTTCAACTGCAGAAGCTTCAATACCCTGGCCCAGAGAAGTCATTTTTCTTACAATATTACTCCAGTTCATAGAGTTAGGTTCCCGCTCAGCACTCTTGGGGGTTGGCATGTTAAACAAAGATGCCAAAACTTGCTGCGAAAGCTCCGGGTCAAACACAGGGCTTTTTGCAGGCGAAGTATAGTTTCCAGTAAGAACTTGTAAATGACTCCTAAACATATTTAAAAAAAAGGGGGTAAGTTCCTCGACAATTAACAGAGCAAGACACATAGCATTAAAAAGAGACTTCATTACATCTGTGTGGAAATGCTAGAATCATAATGCAGTCTCAACCTTCCACCCTCACCTTGCTGGTGTACTTGTAACCATGTAAAATTTTTGTTTACTCATTAGAGCAAGACTGGGACAAACAAACGCAGGACTGCCCAGTTTATCGCAGGTTGATTATAGATCGCCATCCTAGAGACTATCAAAGATGCAGATTTTGAGACTTCCCTACTCAATCATAAACAGTTTTAGAGCTCTTCGAAGAGTTCGTCCCTCGACTACCTATTTGTAGTTAACATAATATCTCATCCTTTTCATTCAAAACAGTTGAAAAGTGTTGCATATCAATGATACTAGCTGTCAGAAACACAGGCTGTCTCAGCCAGAAGTTAACATACAAATAAGGCCTTTGAGCACCAGAGTCACTCTTTTCATTGTCACTGTTCAAGAAACAAGAAAGCTACTCTTAACTTTTCAGATACGCCAAAAACTTGGCCAGCAGCTTCAATGTAAATGGGAGCTCTAGTTGTGCGCAAAGACTACCTTCCAAGAAACATGCTTTCAACCTTAAAACCACATTCCCCAAAGAACATAAAAGGAAACTTGACAAGACACGAACAGCAGGCCAAGATCTTCAAGGTTGAAGCATTTTTAGGAAAAAATTACCTGCCAAAGTGTTCCTTATAACCCTCATTTTCACGTAATTCCGTTTCAGATGAATGAGAAGCCGAGTCAGATGTCCTATCTGTCTGCTGGTGATAGGAGAAAAAGAAATTAATCTACAGTCAAAGTAGAATACACAGAATTCAACCCCCTCCCCCCCCAAAAAAAAAATAATAATAATACACAGAATTCCGACAAAATGGAAAATAATAAACAAGTGAAATTTTTTGTGTGTCATTGACACTACATTGAACAATTCTTTTTTAAAAAAAATATCATTGCTAATAAAGCAGGTTGTTACTAGATTTCATAATCTACCAAGCATTATAAGAAAGCCATGAATGAGAAATATAGTGATGATGTGCGCCAAATATGAAATGAGAACAGCTAACTTCGAAGAAATCAAGAATACAATCTTTTAGTTCAGAGTGAATATAAACAAGAAAAAAGCAAAAGAGAAAAAAAGGTACACCCGCTGTCCCAGAAAAATAGACCACATTGAGTTTTGGGACTTGTACCAGTTTCAGTAAACAAATTATACAGCTCAATGTGGACTATTTTTTTAGGACAGAGGGAGTATAAAAGTACACTAGAGAAAAGACAAGATTCACATGGATAACATAATTCACACCTCAAAAAGGGAGGAAAAAGATAGAGCAGATCACAACAAATTGTTTTCCCTGGTCAGTTTATAGGAAAGGACTGTCAACCTCCAGATCAATTAGTGCCAAGAGATGACATGCCTAAATGTTACTACCCCTGGTCATCTTCATAAGGCACTAATTTAAACAAAATTCAGTTTTAACTTTTAATTTGTGCTATATAAATAGTACCAGAGGGAGGAAAAGAATATCACTGTTCATGCCCATTTAGTTGGGACTGCATATCTTATTACTACTCCACCAACAGATAGACAAACATATACAACAGCTTTGAGATGTTACCCAATTAAATCTCGCACAACAGTATTCCTGAAAGGTCACATGATACCACCATGCCAAATCCAAAATGTTTCAACAATTGCAAAATTAATTAAAGCTAATCTAAATGCTTCTAAATCTAATGGATGTTGAAAGTTGAACGTACAGGACACTTTCGGTTAGATTTCCAATATGCCAAACAATACTGATTTCAACAAAAAGCTACTTGCACCATTAAACCTAAAGCTAGTCACAATAAAATCTTTATCCTCACATCTGTCATAATCTTGATACTCCCCCCCCCCCCCAAACAGCCCCGTGACTGTTATGGTTGAATGGTGAGTTTATTTCAGTTTAAAGTTCAACTCAAAATCCTCATGTATAAATTATTGCATTCTTATGGTTGTATAATGCTTCTTTAACCAATTAAACACTTAAAAAGGAATCATATTACAACAGTTGCCAAAAAGCCAACACCATAAGAGCTACGGACGCTAATAAAACATTCCAAAATGACAACATCAAACAAAGAAGATCAACTTACACTGCCCCAAAAATCATCATCAAAACTATCTCCATTAATATTAGCATCAGATTTGCCCAACTGGGATTGCATAGCTAAGGAAGAAGTTAGTTCCAGCAAAATATTCAAAGCCTGCAAAAGTAAGCAGAATAAACTTCAATTTTGGGATTGGGTTAAAAACAGACAAAACTTTTGACATCCAAAAAGAAGGTTGTTAATAACAATAAGCAGCCCTCCAGAATAAAAACATAAAGACAAACAGCAGGTAAGAATATTATTGATAACAAGATAGAAGTCAAGGTATACAATAATCAGACATAAAAAAGAAAGCCTACTGGCGTCCAGAGCAAAGACCAGACTCTTGAGAGTATAAATGATATTTAAAGTAAAACATGTTGGCTGAAGACATTCTCATTGTAAACCTTGAAACAGTCACAGAACATCCATATTTGACTCACTGAAATGATGCTTAATCAAACGTATCTACAAATGAAGCACACAAGGTTACCAGAGAGGAAATTGTTCTGTCAGCAAAAGAACCACTATGAAAAGAAGCAAGGCAAACCCAAAAAGTAAATCATGATCCGCCTAAGAAATTCAGTGACAGTTCCACGGACGGAAAACAAAATACCCATCAAGCAAACCATCAACATGAAAAGAAATCAATCTAAAACGAAAAGAATTAAACTATAGTCTTCAAAGTTCAATATAGAAGATTCACAGAAATAGTATTCACCTTCTGGACATCATACCCACACCCACCTGCCACAACAGAAGCAGACATCATAAACAGCACAAATCAGCGAAATTCTGAGAGATTGCAAAACTATACCAACAAAAATCAACACCATAACTAGAAACTTAAAAGACAAAGAAACATTCACTGCTCACATAGCACATCGCTGACCACATCCATGCTCAGTTCACTTTCCTCCCCAAGCATAGACCACAAAAATTGCTCTGCTTCACTCCAACTTCCCTCATTGAACCCTTTGGATTTCAAAGAAGTCCTCTTTTGGACCGACCTAACATAATCCTTCCCAAGCATAGTGGAAACAGTTCCGGCAACAGCCACAACTTTCTTCGCTCTGCATTTCTGATTCCTGGCCCCATTCCCACTAACGTTGGCATCGGCAGATGCTTCCGAGGAGGAAGACGACCCGGATGAAGTTGAGGCCCCAACCGAAGAGCCAGAGCTGGAAGTCCAAAACCCACTGGAGCTCGTGCTTCCACTCTCCTCCACCAGATACGTCTCCGCCAGAATATCCGCCGCCTTGTTAGCATCCCCTTTGGCTTCCTTCAAAGCCGCAGCAGCTTCTTGGAATGAAACCGAACCAAAAGCAGCCACCAAATTCTCAATCAACTTCTTCTTCTCTCCATCAATCGGGTTCTGACCGCCGGAATTCATATCCTGCGGTTGACCAGGGGGGCTTGCTGCTCCGGCCCCACCTTGCTTTGAACCTCTGGATCTCCTCTTCTTCCTCATTCCAACCAAAACCACTGAACATACAAAAATCCACACCCAAACCCAAAGCCTTGATCCTTATAAAAATGGCACAAAATCAAAGCATAACGGCGGGAGGAACCAGATCGGTCAACGCTCGGATGAATGATTTGACCGACACAGAGAAATGGATGGATGGGTTCCGAGAGCAAACTTTCCGTTGGATGATTTCACTTTCCAAAAAAAAAAAAAAAAAGATAAAAATTAAAACCCTAAACGAAATCTAAATTGATTTGAAGAAGATAGAACCCCGATTGCCGAATCCAAGTAAAAAAGCAGTAAACGGATGGAGAAGGAAGGAGAAGGAGGTTATTAGGAAGGTTGAAAAACTGAAAAAAGGCTGGCCGGCTGAATTCAGGGAAGGCGAGATTTGTGGTGATGCTGGGTTTTGGCCCTTTTGGATTCTTTACCAAAATAGCCTCATTACATATTATTGGTTTTTTTTTTTCATGGGTCGAAAATGATTAATTGTTAAGGAGTACTGTAGATATTTTGGTGGAGAAAGAATAGGAGTACACGCCCCATTTAATGGGGAGCGTGGTTTCCCGCGAATTATGGTCAATTTTTTTGGTCGAAATTATGGTCAATTTTTATTTTCATTTCCCCCCAATTTTTGTTTATGATACGATGAGTAAAGAATAAAAAAGATATACAGCCTCCTAAAAATTACACCCAAAAAATATGCAGCCGAATATGTAATAAAGATTTCAAAAACTCAATATTAATGAAATTTAAAGTTTGTCCATTCTTTACCTTAGTTGTAACTTGTATCATTTCTAGAGATATTTTTAAGGACGGTTTATAATTAAATAAAATACTTCAAAACAATCACATAATTATAACGTCATATACTGAGTATGGTGTGATTAGGCAAAGTTTTTTTTTTAATGAGAAGAAAATGATAACGTTTAAGATGTATAACATAAAGTTACCCGACATATGTAATTGGTTATTACGATCCTAAATTATATTCAGTATTTTAGTTAACATTTAAAAAGTAGATAACTATCCCGGATTTTTATTTTTTTAATCCAGAACAACACATGTGCCATCTTTTGGAACAGTATTATTACATGGAATGTATGCTAAATGTACTAGTACAAAAGATTCATTTCCAGACAATTATGTAATTTGATCGGACTTAAAAGTTAATCTCATCATGTTGTACTGTTAAATTTGTTTAAAAAAAAAAAAAAACCAGTGTAAATCATTATAAGGGGTCAAGGACAAAATCCAATCATTGGACTAGCTCAGTTGGGCGGCTTGGGCCGACTGAGCAAAATATAGATAACAAGTACAAAGCCTATGTTTGAGTACCTCGTAGACATATCCATGATGACCGAGAGGTCCGTGATTTAAAAATAACTCAAAAGGCACATTTCTACTTTGTTTGATAAAAATTAATGCTTAATTCTGAATGTTTAATGCTAAATTAAAAATATTAAATTTACTAGACAGTTATAGAATAAGCAGTAAGCTAACTTTTATTGCTTATATTTTATACTGCAGTTTCAACACCACTTAATTTATTAAGAGATTTATTTTTTGTTATCAAACATGCTGAAATGAAAAAATACTTAAACCAATAATTTTAAGCATTAAGTGGCTTTGTTAAACAAGCCCTGAGTTTGAATTTTTACTTTTAGTTCTTTCTTATCTCCTAAAATAATTATCTGATTTCAAATTTTACTTTTAGATTCTCTTTAAATCCTTATTTTAATAAGAAAAAAAAGTGTTTTGCATTAGTCACTCACTCATCATACTTCCCCTTTAGTCTGAGTTTCATTTTGTTTTCCTTTTCTTTTTGAACACAAAGAAAGCTATGGGTTTAGAAAATAAAACATCCTTTTAGTTTATGGGACGAAAATATAGTTTACTTACTTCTAGACTATAACTAATTTTGGAAGAAGGCATTAACCAAATATATTCAAGCAAAGGACATTACCACTTACAAATGCAGTGTTAGGCCTGTTATTACTTACTATTATGTTAGGCCTGTTAGATAGATGGACCTATCTGGGAATTGGTAACCAAAAGGCCCAATGTTGTCTTTTTACTAGTATTGTTTACTCATTTATTTTTCATCGTTTTAAAAAATGAAAAATGAGATAAATGCCTTTACAGTCAGAACTCAGAATCAGAATCTCAATCAAGAAATCGCTTTCTAAGGTTCGCACTTCAATACATTTTACCATAAACGGTCATTGAAGAGGAACCATATTCTTTCCTCCACCTTCAAAATCTCCCACCGGAATTCCTTTATATCTTCAATTCTGCATGCACCATCCCATCGCCAGTGAAAAATATTCACCATAATTGGAAAAAAAATCTGATCTTTATTCCTGTGACTCGTTCCTTTCTTGACGTCATTCGCACATCGTAGAAAGTTACAATTTCCGCCAGGGAAAGTGGAAAAAATCCAGTTCTTTGATTTTTTCTTTTTTTGGGTCCTTTCAATCGATGGCCCCTTTTCTGTAAGAACCCAGTTTAGAGGTTTGCTAATGGTTTCTACCATTCAATACAGACAAAGAAAACCGACTTTTTTTTCTCAATTCCTACTGAATTTTCAACATTACGTTCCGATTTCATTCCTTAACCGGCGTGAGCATGGTAACCCAGAATCAGGAACCCAATTGCCTAGTCGTCGGCAATTATTGTCACGACGTTCTGATCAAAGACGACGCCGTCCTAGCTGAATCCCTCGGCGGCGCCGTTTCTTTCATCTCCGCCGTCCTCGATGGCCTCTCCGTTCCATCCCAATACGTGGCTAAAGTAGGGTCCGACTTCGCCTACCCGGTTAATCACCGACCCATGTCGATTCCCTCCTCAAAAACCACTCTTTTCCATGCCTATTTCTCATCGGAAATCAAGCTCCAGGATCGGGTCCTCAAACGGGTCACCGCGTGTGAACCGATTTTCGATTCGGATCTTTCTTCGAACGCTAAATTCAATTTCGGGATGGCCGTCGGAGTCGGGGGAGAGATTTTGCCCGAAACGTTAGAGAAAATGATAGACTTGTGTAATTTAGTTTTGGTCGACATTCAAGCTTTGATTCGGGTGTTTGATGATGCGGATGGAAAAGTTAGGCAAGTTGACTTGAAAGAGACGGAGTTTTACCGGTTATTGCCGAAAATCGGAGTCTTGAAGGCTTCTTCTGAGGAGGCGCCCTACGTGGATGTGGAAGAGGCCAGGAAATGGTGTTGTGTGGTGGTTACAAATGGGAAAGACGGGTGCACCGTATATTGGAAGGATGGTGAGCTGCAGATTGCGCCTTTTCCAACAGTTCAAGTTGACCCCACAGGGGCTGGTGATAGCTTTTTAGGAGGTTTTGTAGCAGGGCTTGTTCATGGCTTGTCTGTCCCTGATGCTGCATTGTTAGGGAACTTTTTCGGATCACTTACTGTTGGGCAACTTGGGCTTCCGAAATTCGATTTGAGGATATTGCAGGTGAGTTTTATGCTGGTATGCATGGTTGATTTTGGTGATTTGGTTAAATTGTTGCTCATGTGTTGTTTATGTTTGGCTGGCTATATATTTGGGCGTTACTGTTTCAGTCTTGGGTTTATAATCTCAGATTTTATGCGTTTTTGGTCATATTAGTTAGCTGGCGCCGAAGATTAATCTCCACTTAGTGCATAACTGGAAATGCCTGCCTCTTTGTTTACTTAACAACTAATGAAATGGAAATATTTTTAGCAATTTCCATCAAAAGCTTGGCTGGCTGTTTTGGTATCTTAGAATGTGATGGTCCGTTTGAGCTTTATCACTATCATTTGGCTAGACAAGACTCATTAGATTAAGATCATTTTGAGTATTAGAGTTTAGAGGCTCTTAGCTTGTATGGTCAATGTCATCACTGTACCGTTGGTTACGAATTGAAGTTTAATTTAAGTTCATAATTGCCAGTGACACTTATGACTTACCATCTTTGCGATGGCCGTAGTCGATAGGAAGATTGATTCTCTTTTCCAAATGAAATGGTTCTTTTTCTGTTGCTAGAGGATAAAATTTGTTTCTTTGGCTTTTCGTGGAGAACAAGAGTATTTTCTTTTTAGATGATGAGTAATCAACCTCTTGATATTCCTTTGGTTGATAGTGCAACTAGATGAGTTATTCTCATATCTCTCTCTTTGTCAAGATAAATGGTGGTTCTTGCCACTTACTAGTTATCCTGCTCATTTTGTGGTTGCTTCTGGTTCTTGTCATGTACTGAACTCTGTATAGTATTGCCAAGAGAGAGTTCTTTTCCTCCCATTTACAATCTTTTGTTTTGAAGCTCGCTCATGTAGCTTATGTTTGGGTTCTAAACAAGAGTTAAACAATTGGATTCATCCCCAATATTGGTCAAGAAATTGATGAAGTAACATGTTTTTCCTTTCTGCATTGTGGATGCTTTGTGGTCAGACATATTCATCAGCATGAGTTGTTTATGAAGTTTTTCTTTGACCTTGCAGAGTGTGAAGAATGAGTTAGATAGGAGGAGCTTAGATTTTCCCGGGTTCCCCAAGAGGCAAGACAATATGCTCAAGTTTGCAAAGTCATCGGATCATGAACAGTTCCATAACGCACTCAGTGCAGCAAAAGTAGTTTCTGCCAACCCTGTGGACAATAGTTTTTGGAGCTTGTCCGGTTCTCCTAGAGCAGTAGGGGAGCAGCATGGCCATCATCACTCCAACGGTCATCAAAATGTGTTAGTGAACAGTGTTTATGAAGCACCAATTAAATCTGCCGATACTTGACACTCTCGCAGAAGGGTGATAATTCCCTTCTCTGAACTTTCTGTCCTCACTGCAGGAAATAGATCTGGTTATAATTCTCCTAAAAAAAGGATTCGTTGATACAAATATCATAACTGGTCTCCCCGCAAATAGGGTGCCTTTCCTCTTCTCCTCTTCCTTTTAGTTAGTGCCTGCAATCCCTTAAATAGGAAAGAAGCCTTCAAAAGTAGAAGATCATGAAATGACTTCCCTTTATGTATCCCGTGAATGGAAGTTAGAGATGACCATGTAAAACTAGGCCACAAATAAAGATAGTTTGATCTGCCATAGAGCTAAAGCAAAATGTTATGTAACGGTTTTAATTTCAACTTTGGTGACCAACCTATTTAGGATGAAACGAAGTCCCTATATCACGATCCACAATCTCGTTTGAATGAGACTATGTGTTTGAATGAGATTATGTGATGTAGCAACGTCCCAAACATTTGGGAAATCGCCCATCGGCTTAGTGCGAGCCCTTGAGGAAAAAGAGAAACATGTCTGGCATTGTGTGATTGTGTCATTATTCAATCACAATAGTTACATCTTACCACTTGGTAGGGAGGGAAGGATTGTGTGATTCATGGCTTGCGGGCATTAATGGGTTTTAACACCTACATGTTGCTTCATTCTTTAGCAATTTTTTTGGTTGTTGACGCTAGTTTGTACTACTTGTAGCTGAAAATGGGCCGCCTACCGTACTTCTTACGTGCTTCCGTCTTTGTTTCTCCTTGTTGCAAATTAAAATTAAAACCATTCTTTAGCCTTAATTACACAACAATGAATTCAACAATCAAGACTTGAATTAAATGCTGATTTTTATCACACGTTAAAGTTTATACTTCCTCTCTCCCGTTATTGTGCAGCTTGGATTTTCGCCTTTTGAGTTCAACACTAAAAATGAAAACTCAACGAAAGGAGTACTTTAAAAACTCACAATTACTAAGACAGGTGATTAAAACAGAGGCTGGCGGATAATCAAAGTGTGATAACTTATGTACTTAGCTGATGGAGGAAGTAGTGAAAACAGCTCTTAGACATTTCTTCAAACCCTCCAAAATGAAGGTTCATCAGCAAAGACAATGTGAGGTCGATTGTCCACAAAGCACTCAAAAATCTCCAATCTCCATTGATGTGACCAAAAAATATTTTCGGAACTCGGAAGCAAGCAGTTTTACATGACTTCATTGCATGTTGTGCATATCTTGTCCTTATCAAAGATCATCCCAATTTTGACACATTTGGAGAAGAAGACAAGTTAGAAGCCATAGTTCATACTACCTCGTTAGGAGAATATATTTTGACTCGTTTTGTTGATGTTGGCAGGAGAAACATCAATTCTCTCATCTTCTGGAAAAAAAAAAAAAAAAACCAACCAGTTTATTAGAGTATCCCCAAAAAAATAATTAAAAAAAAAAGAATCAAGGATGAATTATATATTTATTACTCCCTAAAATTGAAACTTGTCGATGAAATAAAAAGGGAACTTTTTAGGATTCGATAGCACATAGGAAAATATATTACCACGTACTACTACTATCTTATCTTTCATTGGAATCCATTCTACATTTGTCATATATATGGTTTAGTGAGATCACATTTGGTGAAATGACATTAATTTTTGAGAGATGTGTAGATATAATCTGGACTCGAACTCGATGACTTTTTTTTGCTACAGATTATAGAGGTAATCGTTTAAATCTACTAAACTATTTCAGCCGATTACTCTTTTGTTCTTAATTTAATAATCTATTTTTATAGGATAAAACTTTATAATAATAATAATAAAGTGAATTAGTACCATTCTTAAGAACTTTATATACAGTAAGTATATCTTTGCTCTTTTATAAATGTCCTGTGTTTGGAGTCATGTTGAAATTATTATTGGTTTTGTGTTATTAATTGTCACCCTAATAATGCCATTCTCCAAGTAATTAAAATATGGCAGCACATTTTCCCCTTTTCCCATTATTAAACAAAAAGAGCTGAGTACTCCAAAGCCACTTTCTTTTCTTATATGTGTCGTTTGCTAAAGGCAATTTGTATTAATTTCGTAATGAATTCATTTTTCCACTTATCCATATCTTATACTAACAAAGTTGTGTGTTTAGTTATTGTTACCGGTAGTGAACTAGATTTGTGATAGAGGGAAGAAAAAGACAGAAAAACTTTCATGTCCAAAAGGAGGAGTACTATTATTATTTCTAACAATTAGGATAAAAAAATCAGATATTAAAACAACATTTATTATATCTTCAATTGTAAAAAATACCCGAATTGATCTTTTCAACGTCAAAATTCGAATACGGAATAAATGAATGAAACATTAAAACTGAACAACACATTACAAATCTCACACTCCCCCTCCCCAATTTACCATTATTTTTAAATTATTTACAAACGAAAATACTCTTTTTCTGATATGCTAAATTGCATTCTTACTATTTCAGAAAAAAAAATCATGTGAATTCTTCAAAATTTATTTTACTCCGGTACTTGAACTAAAAGGAGTAGAAATGCAACGTAGCAGCGAGTTTTTTCTTTTCATGGATCGTCAAATATACCAATTAGGGACTTGAAATTTATGTAATCTGAAAGGAAGATCGATAAACTACAATATAGATGGAGTATATCCGTTATAGTATGTATTAAAAATAATAATGAAGTAATAAAATTAAAAATAATAATGAAGTAATAAAATTAAAAATAATAATGAAGTAATTAGTAAAAGCGTCAACTTCATAAAGGAGGGAAAAAAAATGGTGTCATGAACCAATACTACTAACTTAGTTGAACTCAAAGATTCCGAAATCACTACTACAATAGTAATATATATATATATATATATATATATATATATATGTTGTTAAACTGTCAACTTTAATTGATTCCCCAAATTTGGTCCATTTTTTCATCATCATAGTCATACTCAAATACTACTAGCCAACATTTTCTTCATCACTATTTATATAACCTCAAAATTTTCATAGATTTCCCCCAAAGCAAAATCAGGCTAATTTTTTGGGTATATTGAGGCAATCTGTCTTAAATATCTTCTGGGGTCGAATTTAATTTTCAGAAAAAAGAAAAAAAGAAGAAGAAAGAGATCGTATTTTGCAGTATATATTTGATATTTCAGTTTAGAGCTCCGGCACCTGGATTTTTGCCGGAGCAATACGTGTAGTTCATGCAGGGTAAAGAGAACAAAAACTGCAGGCAAATTCCAGGAACCTTCCTTTATCTCACCCCTTTTTTATCTTTGTCCTTTTTCTCGTACCCCCAATTTTGTAATAAATATTGATATATAACCGAATAGTGAGGATTATATAGCGGCAAATTCATTATTTTTATTAGCCCTCCTCTGTTTTTTCTTTATTTTTACTCTTCATCACCGGAACTCGAAATTATCCATGTGGGTTTTCTTTTGTGGGTTGTTAAAGATTTGTTAAGATAAAGCTTCAATAGAGAATTGAACCCCGCCTGCCGGAAATTGATTGATTAATTAAAGATGATGGGTTCGATGCATGAAGATCAATGGAACTTGGAGAACGGCGGCGGCGGCGGCGGCGATCATGATCACATCGTGGAGGTGCCGGCGAGTGGCGCAATAACAACAGCATTGTTGAATAATAAAAGGTCCGGCAACAATAAAGGAAGGGCTCATCGTATGGGACTGATGAGGCAGTTTTTGGGTAACGTTCGGGTTGTGATTCTGGGAACTAAGCTCTGTGTTCTGATTCCGGCCATCCCTCTGGCTATTATTGCACAATGCTCTGGTTTTGGCCGGGTAAGTTCCTTTCGTTTTGGTCATTTTACGTTTTTTTTTTTTTTGGGTTTTGTTTTGTGTACCAAATCAAGATCATCTGTGATTATCCAGGTCCCAAGCTTTCTTTGTTATCTCATAAAATTAATTGATTGAAAATTGATTTGTTTTTTGCAATTTTTTATTTATTGAATGAATTTTTTTTAGTGTGAACTGATCTTGCAATTAATAGTGGGTGTAATAATTTTGGTGTTACAGCCATGGATATTTGCTTTCAGTTTGCTGGGGCTTACCCCGTTAGCAGAACGTGTCAGCTTTTTAACTGAGTAAGTGTAATTAATTCCATCTCCCAAAATAAAAGAGTTACTACTCCTATTTACTACTACTAATACTACTCTGGCAATTGCTCCGAATTAACTGATCAAGCTTCCTTTTTTTGTCTGTTTTGGGTCGTGCCAACAACGTTAATTCCAAAGACAAATAGCGTACTTCACTGGTCCTACAGGTTCGTATGATGAATCTTCCCACATTTTGATTTTCTCTAAGACATTTAAAAGATTTATAGAAATAAAATTAAAATGATAATTAGTCTTGTGATTTTATAATGCAACATGTGAGTCAATTGATTCAATATTCATGCATGCAGTGGGAGGTCTGCTGAATGCAACTTGTGGAAACGCAACGGAACTGATTATAGCATTATTTGCACTTCGCCAAAGGAAGATTCATGTGGTGAAATACTCTCTTCTGGGCTCTGTCCTCTCCAACCAACTCCTCGTTCTTGGTTCCTCCCTTCTCTTTGGTGGCATTGCCAACCTTAAGCTCGAACAAACATTCGACAGGGTAGGGTCATAAGAGGCAAACATGACTGTTATTATGCGACGAGATAATGCAACACTAATTGATTGAGCTTATAAACCTGGCTATTGTGTTTTTTCAGAAACAAGCGGACGTGAATTCGCTTCTTTTGCTGTTGGGATTGTTATGCCATGTGCTGCCGTTGATGTGTGGAGATTCGATACAACCGGTGAATAAGGATGATTTCCTTCTCTCCTTGTCAAGAACCAGTAGCATTTTCATGCTCGTGGCCTATTTTGCTTACCTCTTCTTTCAACTCAGGACCCACAAATTTGAAGCCGAAGAGGTAATTAAGCAAATCAATACACTACTAGTATTAGAATTAATAAACTATTTAAGGTCATGGTGATCAGTCACATTGTTATCTCAAATGAGGGCATTTTGATGGATTTCAATTATTTGACACACATATTAGAAAACCTTACCTCTTATGTCTATAAAACCAATACATACATTTTTACTAATCTTTGTTGAAAAAATGGTTGGGTTTTCTCTAAAATCTTTGTATTATCCACGTGTTTAAGCTTACGGTACATTAAAATTTGCTAGTACATTAAAGCTAATGATAGTCAAATGCATGTTCAGGTTGACGAGGAAATATGCGATGAAGACGAAGCAGTGGTTGGATTTTGGTCTGCCTTCATTTGGTTAATCGGAATGACTATCACCATAGCTGTTCTATCTGAGTACGTGGTGGGTACAATTGAGGTAGGTTATACAATTTATCACCAAAATCGGCAAACTAATTTCATTGTGGATGTGTAAAATAATTGCATTGTTTGGATACTAATAATTTCTGGTTAATCAGTACTGAAAATCTCATCGGATCAAGTAACTAATTGGTTGTCAATCTCATATGTACAGGCCGCGTCAGAATCTTGGAAAATCTCTGTGAGCTTCATCAGCCTAATATTGCTCCCAATTGTTGGAAATGCAGCCGAACACGCGGGATCTATCATTTTTGCTTTAAAAAACAAGCTGGTAATCATCTTATAATTCCAAATCAAATTTTTATAGTGAAAACACATAATCCAATCATTGTGGTTTGTAATTTGATTCAGGACATATCTTTGGGTGTTGCCTTGGGTTCTGCCACTCAAATTTCCATGTTCGTGGTAGGTACAATTAAATCCTCCCTTCTGTCTCATATTAATAGACAGTCCGGAGGAGGGTTCATTTACTTATTTTCCTAGAATTTTACCCACATTCTTCCTCCATCTAATATAAATTCTCTTGAGAACCTTGAAGCTAGCTAAAATGTAATGATTCGATTCATACAGGTACCCATATGTGTAATAGTAGCATGGATAATGGGAATCCCAATGGATCTGGATTTCAGCCTCCTTGAAACTTCTTGTTTGGCTTTGTCCATCGTCCTCACTGCTTTCACTTTGCAGGTAAGAAAAAAAGAAAGAAATTCGTCTCCATTGTATTTTATTAGATGTCACCAGTTATTGGCCGGTTCGTGTACTTATGATTTTCATCTTTTTGTCATTTTGTGCAAAAGTTCCGTGACATTGCCAAGTTTTTGTTACATTTGTAATTTATTACCACAACTGGAATATGCCAAAAGCGTTTTTACCCAACCTACCAAGTATATACGAATAGTATTCGGTTGTATACATACGTTTTGCTGCTAATCAACCCAATTTTAACAACAAAATTTCTGTTTCTATACAGTCCACCATGTATAGGTGAGGTCTCCTTTCTAATATATCGTGTACTAATTAATCGTATTTTATTAATGAAATGATGGACGATCAATCTTAACAACAATCATTGCCATTTTATTAGTGATCGCATTCGCGTAACGTCTTTCTTTTTCCTTTGGTTTATGGTTAATTGCAGGATGGGAGTTCACATTACATAAAAGGAGTGGTTCTTTGTTTATCCTATTGTGTGATCGCCGCTTGCTTCTTCTTTCATAGAACTTCAGCCAGTTAAGTTTCTTAACTCCACTTGATCAATGTTACACTTTTCTTTTTAATTACTAGTATTCCGTTTGTGAAAATACTTATTTTAAGGGCTTCGTGTTTTGGCTTATATTATGCATCATTTAATTTGTCCATTTGTTCTGGTTTTAGTCTTAGATAATCACTCGACATCCAGTTGAATAGAGAAATCATCATTTGGAATATTAGAGGCCGCCTGGAACTCTGGTGAGATTATGATGGTTTAGTAAATTGTGATTATCATCAACTAATTCTCGAAGTAATTGTTTCCCCCCTCATTATTCTCATAATGCTTCTTTGTTTCTGCAGAATGATGGGCCTTTTACTTTTCCGGAAGAATTATAATCTATATGCAAGCGATTAAAAATTATGAAGCAGTAAAAATAAGGAGAAGATTATAAAAGAAGGCAAAGCTGGAGGAGCTCGGAGTTTGTGTAAGAGATTTAAAAGAAATACAAAAAGGTCCAAATTTATAAGTAAATTTAGTATTTGGGATTTATATATGTATTTCATTTTTAAGGTCGATTTTGGAACTAAATGATGAAGATTCCTTTTCATTGAAAATTAAGGGCAAAAGTTGGATATATGTGAGGTAGCTCTTGGAATTTGGGTTCAAACTGTATCATTTCGTAATAAGAATTCATGATTTCTACCATTCTTATTTATTTCTACGCATTACGCACACACACACACAAATCCTTCGATTAATCAATTCTTTCTGTTTTCTTCTTTCGTTGGGGACATTATATTAAGACGAATGGGTACATTTCTTTGACTTGTACTTCACGCTATTAATCTCCATGCTAAAATTTCTCTAATAACTCAACGAATTTGACCTGGATGATGGGAAATGATAGCTTCTCACATGTACACATGTCGTGGATAAATTATTAGATTCATAAGATTTGGTTCTAATATTATTGCTGCTGGCGTTTCAATTAATTTATCTATAACAATAACAATTAATAAATAATAAAAACATTCTTATAGTGATGTTGTGTACCTTCTCTTGTCTTTTTCCTGGACCAACTTTTTTTTCTAGTCCAATTATTATCATTTAAATCTGATATGCGATTCTGCCTAGTTATTTTATAAGAGATACTCGATCGATATATACTAATTCTTTAAAAAATAAAATATAGATTAAAATCCCCGAGAAGATCTATTCTGCTTCAGATGAATATTTCACATACTATACTATATATATATATAATATATATATTTCCCACGTATTACTCAAATGGAGTAATTTATAGTTCTGGTTCTAATTCGGGCGAGGAATTCTGTAATGATATGACCTTTCACCAAAATTTACTTGGTCTACAAAGGGTTTTGGATTCTCCGTGTTGGATTTGGTCGGAACCATATGGATGTTGGAATTATGGAACAGTTCACAAACATTTTCAGGTTCTAATTCGACTTGATTTGTGTATATTGGTTTTGCACATTTTTTGCAAACATCTCAGACTACTATTACATGAGGGTGTGTCTAAGTTACTAGTACAAGGTGTTAGACCCGTCCGATGGACGGGGGGATATACACATAAAGACATTACAATACAAAAAACAAAAAATATTGATATTTTTATAGTTTTTTTTTTATTTTTATTAAATGTATAATGATTTCATTAGAAAACATAAAACACAAACATTAATAACACTTTACAAAATGAATACGGTGAAAATTTATTTAACACAAAGAGAACTGTTATGAAATCTAAAAAAGAAAATATTAAAAAAACGAAAAAAAATAAACTTTGAATTGAATGATTATATATCGTGCAATACTTTTTTGTAGACTACATTCGAAGTCTTAGAATTGACATCATCATCTTCATCACGTATCAAAATCTTTATTCCTTGTCTTGAATTGACTCTCGCGTTCAGTGCTTTTTTTTTTTATTTTTTTTCTTATTAACATACAATGCATTCTCACTTTATTTTATTTTTGTTAACCCATTTGTTCCTTTGATTTAGTTTTTTCTCATTATCTATCTAATAATTTATTTTTATTTTAACTTACCCGTTATCAAAAATATTTTATTTGAAATGTGAGGTGGGAGTATCTTTTTACCCCTTAAAGAATATAATTCAATTATTTTTTTTCATTAATATCTTTTTTTTTTTGGAAATTTTAGCTAATGTCAAAGCCATCATGCTCATTATTTTCGGATTAAAGTTTGATTTATTAAAAAAATAATTTCAAGTTTGGTCGTGAGTTGTTTCAGCAATAGTTTTATTTTCTTTAGTTGTTTACGATCATTATTTAATTTTTTTTGGTCTTAATCCTATATCAATTTTCTCACATTTAGTTTAACTTATGAGAGAGATGATTGTTCAGTATCCAAGTTAATCCGCTCATTAGCATAAGGCCGGGGTTTCAAACTCATCATTATAAAAAATAATTTTGTCCTACTAAAATTTTGCACATTTTTTTTGAAATAATAATTGTTTAATTTGAAAAAGTAATTTTATCCGTTGAACTTTGTTATAATAATATGAAGGTTCATGGACAATTAGAAACTTTAGGTAGATATTAAAGGTGGCTCAACGTCCCATTCCTATAAATGAGAATTTTAAATTCCTATCCTCGATGAACTAAAATTCAATACTGCACTATTTCAGCATGTTACTTCTTAAATTATTTATTGCTAATTCTATGTTCAAATTTTTTTTAAAGAAAGTTTTGTGGACAATTAGTTAGAAAGTAAATTGAATGAAAATTATATATTACAATGATTTTTTAGAAAAGTAAGTTTTGCAACTCTCACCATGGAGAAGTTGTACATTTATGGAACTCCACCCTTATTTGCTTCTTCAGGCACATGAAGAAGTTATACAGTTCAATTCTTGTGAGAGTTCTTGGATAATACCATCTAATCCGAATGAGCTTTCGATTTTTCCTCACATGTCTTCACCAGGCCCACCGCAATTCTAGAAACTTTAGATATCACTTTTCCTTCTCCCAAATTTCATATCGTCAAATACTCTTGTTAAAACTAACTCTTTTCCTAGAATCAGCTTCTTTCGTAGTTCTAAATTCTCAAATTTATCATCAAATACAACACTGGTCGAATCAAAGAATGCACTGATGTTTTTGTGGTGGCTTGGTTGATGAAAACCGAACTTAATATTCGGGAGATCGTCGCCGAGATTTTTCCTCCGGATACGGAGCCGCAAGATTTTTCCTATAACGGATACGGAGCCGCCATAGTCTCATCGATAGAAGTTGCAAATTTATTGTACGATTTGTAAATCGGATTGCAAATCTGATTATTCTAATTCACGTCTGGTATAGGAAAGAGGATTTGTAGGGATTCTATCGATGAGATTGAGAACAAATCTCAGATGATGCGTGACTGCGGTATAGTTAATTTTGGTAATTTAATTTGGAATTTTTCTAAACCAAAAAATTAGAAATTTACCACATATGATTAAATCTTATGTGGCATTGATATATGACATTGGCTTTTCTCTTTCTTATTTTTGCCTTAATATAGTATATAGATTTATTTTATTAACCCTTTTGCGATTTGCATGCAGTACTTGCAGAAAGCTTAAAACCGCCCAAACAGCAGGAAAATGTTATAATAAAGAAAGAAGCATTATTCAAATACTTTTCAGATAAGCAAGCAATTATGTTTACATAATGCTATATTGTACTCCCTCCATTCTTAAATATATTTCATTTTATGGTTTCAAATTTTTTTTAAAATATACGTCGTTTGGCAATTTTTAAAATACTTATCAATATTTCCCTTGCATTAGAAATAAAATAATACTTGAAATGAAATCGTATTGGTTGGTGATGAGTTGTATGATAATAAATAAGAATAAGTTTACATTTCAAACTTATTATTTAATATTTCATTGGCATTGATGAAATTGATAGAAAAACAAATGTTGTGGAATACATGAAGTATGTGCACATTAATTCAATCTCTCTCTTTCATTTCCCCCCTATTTCAAGGTAATCAGGAAGGTAATTCAAACATATCTTCCTTCGAATTTATTAATGATGAAAATAAAATCACATTTTTTTTAAAGAATAAAAAAAATAATATATAGTCTCTGTCTTTTTCCTACTCTAGCGAAAATCGATGAAAAAGAAGCAAAAGAGTACCTATAACTGGTGTTAACTTTCCGTATCGTTAAAATAGTGGTCCAATTCCCAACTGGAAATGAGCCATTTTTTTCGTGGACAAAATTGGTAGCCTTTTTAAAATGAGGTATATCCCAATTCTTGATAGCTAAAAATGGTGTGCATGAGTCCATAACCGCGTGTTAAATAGATTGACAGATAAATATCCAGACTTTGATAAGATGAAGATATATAGTCAGTTTGGAAAAAGATATTAATAATAATATTTATGCCAAAATTTATGAGTTGCATAGTGAAATGTATTAATGGAAATCAACATAGATCTCCAGGTTTCCGTTGGTTTTAACATTCTTCATTTACGGTGTTGTTCTTTTTAAATTATGGGTCCAAACCCAATTAGCTCCTTGAGTTCCTTGTTCGATTTTATAGATATTTTTCTTTCAGAATGCTTTGTGAAGGGAAGTGGTTGCCTTTCGGTGGATTTTGAAGATTTCTATATAATTGGGTATCATCCATTCCTTCTATTTAAAAGCCTCAAACCAAACATCAATACTCGGAATTAATCCATTCTCCATTCCCAAACCCACCAACAAAATACTCATTTAGATTTTTATTTTAGTACAATCTAAACTGGACAATTATTTGAGGGCTCAGATGGTGTCGTAGATTGGGAAGTAAAAAAGGCTAGTATGTTACTTTTAGGAGTATTGTTAGAAGGTTATCTCTTTTCATCACGATACCTATTACTTTTTGCATCTCCATCGTCGTCGTCACAAACAACCACCTCATTTACTTTTTGTAAACATGGTCTTTAGATGCACAGAACGAAGTTCACAAAAAAAATAATGATAATTTTAGTCTTTTTGCAATCAAAAGGCATGTAAATTACTATCTTGGTGAATAGGGATTTGATCCTTTATTTTTTTAAGCAAGCTTAGCAGTAATGGATGGAACCCAAGAATCTTCAATCTGATATAATTTGAATTCCTGATTTCAGGCAGATCGTCCATTCGGCAAAGTAATAAGATTTTGCTCTTTATGTATGATCTTGTTAGCAATTAATCATGAAATTATTCAACAAACAACAATCTTGATCTCTGAAAATGCCCCAAAGTTACAAATTTTCACTCCAGAAAAAAATAAAAGCAAAAAGAATAAATGGAAATGTTATAAACAAAAGCAAGACAAATTTATCAATGCTATTGTGAGGCTATAAAATTTTTAACAACCATCAAAGCAGGTAGCGGGGCCATAAAATTTTAACAACCGAGTTACCATCAAATTAGAGACATCCCACCCTATGAGAAGAATATTACATGGTGAGTATCACCGCCCACAATCATCAAATATTACATGGTGATCAGTATCATCTCTCATGAGCATCAAATTTAGTCTTTATGTTGCTTTTGATCATATCACTATCAATTTGATTTCTATTCCTACCTGCAATAACTCGGTGAAGTTGGATTTAACCAAATCCAGAGCACCAAAACATGGTAAACCAGTTTCACTCATTATCACAAAACATATTCAATATTAAACTACTATTCTTTGTTTGCTCAACGTCTACATATGGGGTAGAAGATACAATAACAGATTTGGCATTACACTATTATGGAACTCATCAATATTCCCCAGTTACAACGTATTCATCAGCTCTACATAAATATCAATGGCTCCTTTGAAAGGCATATACATGTCAATAACCATAACATGAAGGTAATAGGAATCAAATTGTGAAGGTACTCACTGATTTGTTTTTATTAACTAAAAAGCATTTTTCAAGCGTAATCACTTCATCCACTTCTACTTCTCTGGCCTCACACTCCTCCTCTTTATCACTTGATTTCCCATCATGGAGGAATAGCCTCTCTCGTTTCTCCTCTTCGTGAATTTTTTTTTTCCATTCATTGAACCAGACTCCTCCATTCTTCCTCCACAATATGAGATCAAGGAAACAAACACAATCTTTTAAGTTGGACATAAAAAAATAAAACAGTAACACGTGACACCAATCAATTATACAAATCTTGATTTGGCTTGGAAAAAATCAAGAGTCTTAGAAGAATGACTTTGGTTGCTGCTCACCTGATGCAATCGATGGCTCATCAGGGGTTGAGCTAATCCCTAGGCCGACAATCCCCATCATCTCCTTTATCTTCGTCATCATCATAAATGGTCGGGCCATTCATCGGAAAAATATTTTGCTTCCGATTCGATCTCGACGCAGCCACACTCGGATTAACTCGATGAGGGAGAAAAGATTAATTCAAAACCTTATGATCACAAGATAGGATGCATCTGCATTAAAATTCAACAAAAAATTTAAATTAAACCACATCAATCATAATTTAAGAAACCAAAACAAAGCGATAGTGGTGACGGAATTAATATGGTTGCTTGTATTCGATATATTTTTGACCCAATGACATACCCTTATAATCGATATCGAAGCATTTTTTTCCTGCTAATCATCATTACTATTTGAATTTCAGTCGATGACTGTTAAATACCTAAACCTTCAGGAATCCCCGTTAGACGAACTCGCTTCTTTGGCGTTATCCAAGATCTTCCCTTCCTGACTTTTATGCATCAACTCCCTTGAGATATGGAGAGGATTTGTAGGGATTTGATCTGCATGTTTTTTCGGCAGTTACCAATCGAGGAGAGGAGAAAGTGAGATCAAATTACTAATTGAATTCAAAAACCCCTTATCCTTTCAAAGAAACTAGAAATCGTGATTGAGAAGATCTGGAGTTGAGAAAGACGTCATGAATCTTGCATTGAGATATCTTTTAGATAAAAAAAGTAAGACGCGATCAATCTGGGATTGAGATCTCTTTTTGAGGTTTTGAAATCGTTTGCAGAGGATGTGGGTGAATTCTGATTTTGTAACTTCTTTTTCTTCTTTTTTAAAAGTCAACAAATTATAGAAAATGCCACATAGGATTAAATCCTATGTGGCATTGGAGAATTCATATAGAACTTCTCTATCTGGTTTTTGTTTTAGTATAATAAATATATAGATTTCATTATTGTATGTATTAAAATATAATTCGCCTTGATTAGGCATGCCCAAGGTTCCGGTTCGAACCGAAACTGACCCAAAACTGACCCAGATTATAAAACCGACCCAAATTATAAGGTTTTGGTTCTTGAACCGTTTTCAAAGGTTCTAAAAGCATAATAGAACCTTGTATTAATGGTTCGGTTAAGATTCTGTTAGTTTTAAAACGTGAATCGACGGTTCTAACCGTCAGTTTTGAACCGTATAAACCGTCGGTTCAATTACAGATTAATTCATATTCCGGTAATTCCAACATTTTTAAATAACAAAAAATTAAGTTTTAATACTCTCTCACCACCTTCTTCCCACCACCTTTTCACTACTATTTTATCATACATAGGGTCGTTATCTCATACTGTTATCAATATAAAACAATTTAGAAAAGAGAAATCTAAATTATAGTCCAAAAAAGTTGCTGATATAATATCGAATCAATGCAAATCCAAGAAATAATAAATAAAACACATTTTACACGAGGTACTCTTACTCATTTTACACATTTACACACAATACACTTCAATATAGTTTTTTTTTTCTCTCGACCGTTTAACCATGTACTAACTTAAGTATCGAAGTACTAATTTCATTTTTGCAGGTTTTAGATATTAATATCTCTTAAATCATTGGTGATGTGAGTTTTGAATATTCTTGTGAATTTCATTTCAACAGTAACTTCTTAGTTTCTTTTAGCATAGTTATTTTTTAGAATACGGCACAAATTATCTCTTTATTTAAATAATGTTTGTAAGGATTACTTATTGATTTGAGTAAGTTTTAACCATTGTCTATGCATTATTATTTTTCATATAGTTAAACTTTGGGGTATGCACGTCAAGTATTGTCCTTTTTTTAAAAAAATATAAAATAATTGAGTTTCTTACTCCACATTTCATATAACTTCTCAGAAAAAAAGGAAAAAAAATTATTAAATAAAAGAACCGAAACCAAATCAAAACCGAACCGGAACCGACAGTTCTCGAACCATAACCGTAACCATGATATAAAGGGGCGGTTCAGGTTCTTATTTTTATTAAATCAGAACCGGCGATTCTAGAACTGGAACCGGCGGTTCCAGAACCGTGAGCATGCCTAGCCTTGATTCATCTAACCACAAATAAATATAATTTTTCTAACTGTGTATATTTACTAGTTACTATATAAACTTAATTTGATTGTACCAAAAAAAAATAGGAGACAAACTTAATTTGACCTCATTGTGACAAGTAGAACTCCCGCGGATGACTCTTTCAAGTTGTAATTTAAATATTTAATAGCCCGTTACGATATCTTCGCCTCCTTCCATATTGATAATCTTGGTAGAATATATAAAATTGAAGAGTTCAAAGATTTCTTGGGTAGCAACCAGCAAGCCCAGTTATATATATTTTGCAATTAACAACTTGCATGTTCCATGCAGAATCTTTGGTTGGTAGCATCAACGCATTTTTACCAAGCCCAACAGTGTATTTCTTACACTAAAGATTCGAAAAATAATACTATTCAACCAGACAATCAACTACCACTGAAACCTTTTTTTTTTTTTTTTTCCTATTACAGAAAGAGGCTAGAGCACAAAATCTTTTCTAGCCATTCTTCATATGTGTCATTAAAGTTGATGTTAATATTCTAGTTAGACAATAAATAAATATTACAAAAAATTTGATATGGGGATTAAGTCATTTGCCTTTTTCCTTTCTCAGTTACATTATCCTTATTAACTTTGGTTTTTTTTTTTCTTTTGAAAAACCTTAGTCCATATTTTCTAAAATGATTGTTCAGTTTTAATTTTTACTATTAGTGTAAATTATACTAAAATAAAAAATCCAGATTAGCAACAAATACTTTGTCCAAGTGGTAAAATTATTGGGCCAACTTAACTATGACCCGGATTTGAACCTGGACATGTGCATGCAGTAGTGTTTAAAATACTTGTTGAAAGAATTTTGCCTCCCGAAAAGGATCTACCCCCACTCTAATCCAGATTAGTCGGAGCAATGATTTTGAACACTGGATGCGTAATATACCTCCAAAAAATCCACATTGAACAATTATTGTGGGACAAAAGAAGTATTAATTTTGTAAGTTAGTCACTAATAAAAGTTTTCCAAGTGAGCCATTACAATTAATCTTATCCTCCCAAAACAAAAAAGAGAATTTTTTTTTCTTTAATGTAATATCTTATACGATTGTATATAAAATTTCACAACAGGATTTACTATGCTAGAATCTAAGGTGTTTATGATCAAGGGATACAGATGCTTGGCCCGAGCGAATGCCCGGGGTCATCTGTATTTTAAAATCGTTAAATAAAAAATAAATAACAAATTATTCAAAAAAGAATAATACAATTTATAATATGTATCACATAATATAAAATCGGATCCGAAGCTGAGTGTTTAACACTATTATATATATAACAATACTCGTCCTTTCGTTAAAAAAAAATAAAACAACGTTCTGGATTTTATTTTGAAATTGCATGTCTCCATTACCCTTTGATGTTGCATATGTCATTAAAACTCAACTTTAGTTGGAAATCTCTATTTGGAACGATGAAAATATCCTTGCAAAACCCAAAATGAGAGCTGAAATTATCAGGCAGAACATTTCTCCAAATTCCGTTGATAGAGAGGCCAAACATGTATTTGTGGTTCACTCTCAAAACTATCCAAAAATTCACCAACAATCAGTCATCTTCCAGGAATCAGAATAATACTATGCATTTATAGTTCAGTCCTAGTATAATATTAAGCCTTTGTAGAGCATGATGTCATTATTCATCTGATCACCTGCTTGGTGAATCAAATCATCCATCTGCTGGGGTGACCTCATTAAAAACTTAGCCTAATGCAAACATGCATTTCGAGGATTCAATGCAAACCAAGTTCTCAATAACATGTCTAATATTTCAATACCAACTTGATATATCATGTTGAAATCACTAATGAAGTGAAAAATGAACTACTAGATTTTCTTCTAAATGCATTGAGAGAGAGAGAGAGAGAGAGAGAGAGAGAGATTGCTTGAATTTTCAGGCAGGGATAGCATACTAAGAACAAATACCCAAACTAATGAATTAGTTTTGGAATTCAAGAGGAAGAGTTTCCTCGGCTTGGCATCCAAAAAAAAATAAAATAAAACACTCTTCCACCAAAGCTGCAAGGTGGAGAGATAAAGAGTATAAAAGACACAATATAAACCCAAACCATCTTCACAAAATCACGCTAATGTAGCTGAAAATTTTTACAGCAAAACTCACCACAATCCTATCCCCAAATCCAATGACACGACACAAATCCACAGCTTGGCGATGCCTAGCAATTGCAACAGCGTACTCAACCAGATGTGTATTCAAATTATAACTGAAATGCAAACTGCCCATTTATTCACGCACAATACCAACAGATGAACCGAATTTTAATTTTATAAATGGAAACATATAGGAACGCACAAAGTTAGTGGAAGTTACCTTATTGTGCCTTCAACATAAACAACTGAACTGATATGCCTTAATCTACAACATAAGTAAACAATACTGGAAATGAAATAATTAGTAGTATTGGCCATCTTTGCCACACCTATACTATTGCACAACTCAAATATCAAAGCTAAATGAATAATGAATAAAAATCTCACCACATATTCCAAAAGAACAATAAAAATAACAAAAGAACCAACCATCAAATGTCTTTAAATATTCTGTTAAATGAAAAGACTGGAATTATCAATTTATAGTTCTCCAAGAGCCTGAACTTCACCTCGTTCGAGTTTACTAATTAGGAAACAAAATATACAATCACACACCACAATGGTTCTGTTAAACGGGCTTAAAATAAATGGAAAATCCCGTTCATATTCCCTAACATCTTGCGTATTTATATACTCCTATTTGTCTTTTTGGTTCTCATTTCCAAGGAATCAGAAAAAAGAAAATTTGAAGCAAAATAAGATAACTATTAGTGACTCCAAAACTGCTGAGAATAACCTTCACATGTACAAAAATGACACATCCTAAGCATGATAAAACAAAATCAAATGTATTCCCACCAGTTTGAGGACCAACAAAGATATCAAATCTAGGAAAAAAAAAAGAAAAAAGAAAGCCTTACTGGAGCAAATGAAATTGCAAGCCACCTAATGATATTTGGTACGGTAGCAATCATCAAAAACTGCATTTTGACAGAATACTATTAGTCATTTCTAGAAACATTAGCCTTACTAAAAACTTTTAAATAAGAAAGCAAGAATGATACGTACCCCTTTTCTCCCAATGTAATCTGTAATGTGGCAACTACATATTGCCCCAACCGTTGCACTAGCATTTGGTAGCGAACAAAATACAGAGAACTGCCATCAAAATTTTAGGAGGTTAGTGACACTTTGCAAAAGTGATATATATTCACATAATAACAACAAAAGACTAATTAACCACCATTCAAACACACCAGATGCTCTTCTATAAATGAAGCATATAAACAAAGTGCCAGATTTAAGAAAAAAAATTAAGAGTTTCGTGTATAACATATTAAGAAATAGATGAGGTATTGACAAAGAATATCATGAGCAAGTTCTAGGAATTTCTGCCTGAATCAAAATATATAAACGAACAAAACAATACTTTGCAAAGAAAAATAAATAAATAAACAAACAAAAATCATTATAATAAGTAAGCATAATCAGTATATTGCAATATTGTGCATAGCCCTAATATTCAAAACTAATTTTATTCCCTTTGCGGATCTATCGTTCTGAGAATTCGAAAGTTTCTCCCGATCACCATGACCCGTAATGACCACTTCCACTGCAAATTAAGTAGAAAACAACAACTTCAATTGGAAAAAAAAATAATAATAATTAGATCATCCAAAAAGGAATAATATCTTATGATGGATGGTAGGGAATTGAAAACGGAAACAGAGGAAGAGAGTGGTGTCGGAGCAATTTTGAATCTAATGTACAACAGCGACAAAAGAGTTGCAGTGGCCGGAGGAAAAAATGGAGTAGCAGCGGCGGAGGAATAAAGGTAAAAAGTAAATATTTTTCTTCCTCATCCGAATAATTTGATTTTTGATATTCCTAATTATACGGAAGATATAGTAGGGAATTAATGTGATCCCCACGAAAAATATGGTAGAGAATGAATGTGTTTTTGACTCCTTAAGTCTCCTTTTTTTTGATAATCTAGAGTGTTATGCGTCAGTTTTTATTTTGTATTAAAAAAGACTTAGACGAAAAACATGTTTTTCTTGTACGTTGTTTTAATTATTAAGTACAATAGATTGGCCAGCACAAACCTTACTTTGCGCTTCTATTATGGTTAAAGTAGGCCCTATTTACAGGTCTCGGCGTTACGCCATTGGCCAGTCAATTTCTCAATAGTGATTTGGAACATGTTGAACAGAACTATTACAGCTTTGGAAACAGAAGATAGTAAGTCAAAAATTCATTAGATATGGGGATACTACATGTGAAAGAGAGTGTCTAAGTGGGCATGTAATGTTAACATGATTCAAGTGAAGATCTTTCTTCCAAGTGTGATTAATTCAACTCAAATTAGGATTAGTCTAGATAATGATTTTAGGACTTCAGTTCATGATATACCACAAAAAAAGTTGAACTAGTAATTTCATATGGTTTCTCAGCCGCTGGAGTTATAAATTTCATGAAATAGATGTGAAATTCGTAAATAAAAGTATAAAACTAACCAGACTAGCCACCATTTTTCGAAAGCACATGTAAAAAATAAGTAGCTAAATATCTCTCTACATGTATTAAAAAAAAACGTGTTCCTCTGATCTCACCTTCATTTATACTGAATTCATTTCCAAAGCTGTAAAGAAAGATTGTGCTAACAATAAGAGAGGTCCTAAGAAGAGATAGACGTGCAGCTCATAAAAATTGATTCAAGGAGCTGTGTTAGTATTCAAGCAAATAAGATACGTTTAGTACAAATTTAAAAACTCAATGTGGATTTTTTTTTTGGGACGGATGTAGTATTTTTTTCTTTCTATAGTAATCCATTCTTCTCATGTTTATTGTACCGTTTTAATTTGCAAATAAGATTCTTACATTAAACATGGAGTTAATTAAATTTATTTAAAACCAGGGTTATTCTTTCATCTAACATCTCCCTGTATATGTCCTTGCAGCCAAGATGGGCTTACAAAAGACAAAACTAGCTAGAGTGTCACTTGCGATGTCGTCTTTTTTAAACCGAAAGAGGTAAAATTTGACCAAACTACGTTAAAAAATTTTTAGGGTAAAAAATCTCTATAAAATCGCGTTCCAATCACATATGAATTACGATTGAAAAATGATGTAGCCAGAGCAAACCATCAGATCCATGTGCATGTTAGATAATCTGTTAGGAAATTCACTTCTCGCCATACATGATATGGACGAACTCAATTACAACAACATTAAAAAAAATAAAATAACACGGATTAATTATTATTACCGATAATATATATATAGTGTAATATGTTAAAAAGAATAAAAGAACACAAGGCAGATTATTATCGCCAAACTGAACCTATATATGATGTTTGTTTTTATTTGATTAAATTAAAAGAATAAATTATCTACCTTCCTTGATTTGATTGAATCATCGGATCTGCACATTAGTGCCACTCTTTCCCAATCACAATGGCCTGTGCAAATCAATAGAGATATACCATGATGTAGTAGTATCTCATTGGAAAAGCTGAAAATGAAAAAATAAGAAGAAAAAAAAAATAATAACAAGTGGTATAGTTATAAACACCTTGTCTCGAGGAAAGAAGGAAATAATTGCAGCCATTGGCACAAGAGCTTAATAATGCCTTGTAACTGAAAGGCCAACAAGGTAAACGGCTGGTGTCGCCATCTGCCCCCTTAGCTGCTGCAATATGACTTTGTCACTTTCAAATATTCATACCCAACTTGGCATTTAAGTTGATATCTTCATCCACAATCAACAGATTTCATAGTTTTGCATATGATGCACACATGAGTGATTTTATGTATGGATACCTTACTGTCGATATTAGTGATTACACTTTCATTAGTAACAATAGATAGATAATGGACTAGGAAAAATTAATTTTGATGTTAAGATGAAAGAGTTTCTTTCTATACAACCACGACTCTTTTAATTCATAATCCATATATTTAGTTTGTAGCACATCCGTAGCTATAAGGAAAAATTAATTTATTATCACTTTTTCCTAAATCATATTATCTCTCTTTATTCCTTCATTCCGAAATCTAATATAATAGCATAAGAATTATTTACGTAGTCTTATGTATCATTCAGAAAAGGTACTTTTTTGGGGTAAAATAAGAAAGGTACATTGAAAGTTGAAATTAACTAATTACATTGTGAAAAATGAAATGTATACTAGTAGTATCTAAGTACGAATGCAAGCAAATAAATAAATAGATACACTATTCTTGGTCATCGTAATGAGAACGGTTTGGAATCATTCTAGAACTAATGAAACCTTTCCTACATGTAAGGAGAGAGATTAATTTTATTAATTAGCAGTATTCCTTTTTTTTTTTTTTGGGGGGTTACACCACTATACTAATTTTAATTAGGTAAGTGACATCATTATGCAAATCACCCCTTCTTCTTAATTAAATGGTTGTGTATATAAGGTGGATTAGAGGTAGTCCAAACTTCAAGTGAGAGCCAAATAACCAAAATCCAAAAGGGCTCTTAAGATTTGATCAAACCCCAAAAAAATGGCTGTCATCCCTTTCCACAAAATTGAAGGTGATCATCATCATCATCATCATAATAATCATCACAACCCTCCATCAAAATCAGCGAAATTCGTAGCTCTCATTTGTGGAGTTACAGGGATTGTAGGAAGGGAGCTTGCCAGAAACCTTCTTTCCTCAAAATCCACTCACTGGAAAGTTTATGGCATAGCTCGAGCTTCACATTCACAATCCCAAATCAAAGAAACCATCAAGAACCACTCAAACTTCCATTACATTTCCTGTAATCTCCAAAACCCATCCGAAACTCAACAGAAGCTGTCCTGTTTAACTGATGTTACCCATGTCTTTTGGGTAACTTGGGCAAGCCAGTTCCCTCTTGATACTCCAGAGTGTTGCGAGGAAAATAAGGTTATGATGTCCAATGTTTTGAATGCTGTTTTGCCGCAGGCAAAAGGGCTAAAGCATTTTTCTCTGCAAACAGGGACAAAGCATTATATCTCATTCGATGAACCGTTGATTAACTCATCTGGGCAAATTCAGTTGTACGATGAGCAATGTCCCCGGGTCGGAAAAGGGTTTAATTTCTATTATGTCCTGGAGGATTTGCTGAAGGAGAGATTAGAAGGGAAGATTCCGTGGTCGATTCACAGGCCTGGATTGATCATGGGTTGCTCGAACAGGACTCTGTACAATTTCATTGGTACAGTTTCTGTTTATGGCACAATCTGTAAGAAATTGAAGCTTCCATTTTTGTTTGGTGGGACAAAAGAATGTTGGGAGGAGGTTTACATTGATGCTTCTGATGTAAGATTGGTTGCAGAACAGCACATTTGGGCAGCTACAGAGGAAACTGTGCAATGTTCTTCTCATGGTCAAGCTTTCAATTCGATTAATGGGTCGGATTTCACTTGGAAGGAGATTTGGCCAGCAATTGGGCTGAAATTTGGCAACTCTGATCATGATGCGTTTTTGTGTCAAGATTTCTCTTTTACCGCATCTATGGCGGATAAGGGACAACTTTGGAGAGAAATTGTGGAGGAAGAAGGGTTGGTCCAAACAGAGATGGATGATTTGGCAAATTGGGAGTTTCTGGATATATTGTTTCGATTCCCAATAAAAATGCTTGGAAGCCGTAAGAAAGCTGATGGATTTGGATTCACCATGAAGTTCCAAACGTTGGATTCAATACTGTATTGGATCGACATCATGAGACATGAGAAGCTAATCCCATGATTCTCATTTTCCTTCCCCCCTTTTTTTTTGGCTTAGGATTATGAAAAATATAATTACTCATTCTATTTCAAAATGACGTGTTACAATAAGCGGAATAATCATTTTGGGACGGAATGATTTAGGTTTCTTTTCCAGTATTTTTGGGGTTTGGAAAAAGAGTTTGACGTGGTGGTGGTGTAGATTTGCAGTTTGATCTTCGTGTACTGGGCTCCAATGCAAGTTGTAATAATAATTGATGTAAATAATTGTGTAGATTATTTTTGAAAATATTGGGGTTACTGCCAGCTCTATTAATTAGTGCTTCCTTGATTTACTGATCTGGTCTCTCCCAAAACTCGAGTTCCCAACAAACAGTTGAACGGAATAGTCAACTCTGCGACCAGATTTTTTGGCGCCCCTCCCTAAGCGGCCAAACGGCCAAAAGGAAGGTTACAAGAAGTTGCAACATAAACAAGCTGAAAAAAAGAAATAAATTTGAAAACTGGGAAGGTATCATTATAAGAATCGAAACCGATTAGAGGTTACTTCTGTGTTTGATTGTTAGGGGAAGATCATGTAAACTTGTGAGTGATTTTTATAAGGGATTCGTAGTTATTTTGGAGATGAATGAGATTATTTACAGAGAAACAAATCTTGTTCCGCTTTATTATGGATTTAATTTTCCGTGAATGAGAGAAATAGAGAAGATAAAGATAAGGTAAGACGTAAGAATGAAACTGTCTTCTCACAAAGCAATAAAATTTTATTTTAACCCAAAAAGAAAAGCAATAACATTCTATCATCCGTACATTGTGCAATCGTGCACTAGAAATGGAGATGTCAGGAAAAAAGTTGTATATTATTACTCTTTCCATGATCCCATCCATACTGTGGCTGGTCCAAACCATTTTTACCGAACTTTTCTAACTATATGTCGGTATTGGTTTGGATAACGGGTGGGTAATATACTAAAAGAATGTTACAGTTTTGCATTAATACTAACTTCTTCTTTTTTTTAATGGTGTAGCTCTCCATAATCTGTATCCTTGAGCAAAACTATAAGCAATGTGCTTCAAAAAGTAAAATAACCTCTTCTTCCGTCTCAAACACAAATATTACGATTATTTTAAGACGGAGAATAGTACCGGTTCTAGTTTTCATTTTAGTATCAAGTTGATACATCTTCACTCTGCTCTTCTTGCTTCACAGTCAGAATCAACTTAGAAAGATATATTCCACTACCCCAGTAATCGCTTCATCTTCTTTGGTAATTGAGAAGTTTGAGTGAGAATGCATAGACCCCAAAGAACAAAATGCTAAATCCCAACAGTGCACCAATTGAGGCACCCGTCATTCCAGGGCCATATCCTAGATTAACTTCAATGTACTTTTTGACGGAGCCTTCAAATCCAGGACCGACAATCGTTGTTTCGACATCTCCAAGCTGCGAGGTGATGATGCCTCGCAGTGTCCATGCTATTGGGCAGATGTAATAGAACCATATCCACCACCCAGGGATGCTCTGCCAACAATCATCAGATATATAGTCGAATCATTATCGAAAATGTAGAGATAATCACAATAGCTCGAATGTTGAGATTGCATTCTCGCTGATACAATGAGTTACTTACCGGTTGAGGCACTAAAAATCCAGAGAGGAGATTCCATAAGGAGTAAAATGCAGAAGACACGACTGCAGCTAATTGCTGATTAGCTGTGAGACCAACAGCCATCATTCCATAATAGGTGAAGTACATGAATGTCAGGAACATGAACACTAGATAGAGGAAAAATTTGGCTGCATTCAGAAATTAAACGAAGTAAGAAATCTATGATTATCTATCTTTGCTTAAGTGGACAACATTGATAAAGACTTAACACACAACTACACAACAACAGCATTCATGATACGATTACGAAAGAGAATTACCAGCTGTTCTTTCAAAGCCGATCATAAAGTATGTAATGACGCCGTATATCACCGTCTGCAACACAACATATGGGATCTCCACAAGGCCCTGCGTGGAAGAAATGGAGGAAACTTAGTCTGAAACATTCATTGAACTTCAAAAACATGGCCAATGTATATAATTCAGGCAATCACAAATCCACAACCCCCCTTGCCAATTAAAGCTCTACCTGTGCAAAAGCATAAGGCAGTGCAGCATACATTCCAGCAGCTCTCTCTCTGTAGAATACTGTTCTTTCAGTTGAAATTACTGGCTGTACAGAAGAAGAGTTATTCACACCAAGAAACATGGCTGCAGAATATAAGGCTCCCATTACCACAAACACGCTTTGCATTGAGTCCCTGTGGGAACATTCAAAGTTTATCAATTAGTCAGTACATTTAGAAAATCAGACAAGCTGATTCACCAAAAGTTGGAGCCATAAGAAAATTACCTTTTTGAGCCACGGTCCCAAAATATTGTCCCAATTATAATAGCACTCATAGTAGTGAAAAATATTCTCACAGCATTGTAGGTAGGACTTCTCCAATAGACAATATTTTGCTTCCACAAGCACATTTTGAACTGAGAGAATGCATCTTGAGAGAATGTGGAGTCAAACTTTAATGGTTCTGACCCCTCAGCTGGAACACTTGCTTGTTGAATGGAAGCTTCCACTTCCCTGCATTGAAATGTTTAATTTAAAGAAAGCAAAATTTCCAAGCTAGAAGATATTGTGGAACCAACAAAATAATCACCTAAATTGGTTGGAGTTCTCATATGTTGTTGCAAAGTCTCTGCCGGTTCTTTCTTCGGCAGCAGGTGTACTTACTTCAAGCATCCAAGTAGCTGGATTATATCCACTCGGAATTGGAGGAATACCAGGGATGCTCTGCATTGGGCAGTGAAATATCCTTTAAAGTTTGTAAATGAGAACATGGATTCATTTCGTTGTGATTTGTCATCCCAAAAATCACTAGATTTTCGCTTATTGGGCGCCTACAGTTTTCAATCCCAAACAAATAAAGATTTTCGTGGTGGAGGTATTACACTCACCTGAAAGTAGTTGATCATTGTTTGTGATTTCTCCCCAAGCTTTCCCCCATAAATTACTCGTCCTCCTCGTTTCAAAAGCAGTAGCTGCAAGTTCCAACATAATGTAAAACATACCATTTTGGTGCAAACAACTGTCTAGCAACAATAGTAAAATTGACAATAGACAAACCTCGTCGAATGCTTCAAAAATTTCAATACTTGGTTGGTGGATAGTGCAAACTACTGTTCTTCCGGTGTCTACAGTATTGCGCACAGTTCGCATCACAATTGCAGCTGCTCGAGCATCAAGGCCAGAGGTAGGTTCGTCCATGAAAATGATTGAAGGATTTGCAACAAGCTCCACCGCAATTGTTAAACGCTTTCTCTGTTCTGTGGAAAGGCCTGTTGTTCCAGGAAGCCCCACCAAAGCATGCCTAAGAGAGTCAAGCTCAACTAGTGCCATCACTTCTTCAACAAATTCCTGAAGAACAAAATAATTTGGAATTGGAAGAGTTAGAATGCAAAAGTATTGAAGGATCCAAAGCTCTATAAACACAAGGCAAGTTACCTCTCTTTGCTTTTTGTCAACCTCCTTTGGAAGACGCAGACCAGAAGAAAACCATAGTGACTCATAAACTGTCACTTGAGGAGAATGTATGTCATTTTGTTCAACGTAACCTGATATTCTTGCAAATGTCTGTTGTTGTTTTGGGTAACCAGAAATCTTAATGTCACCTTCTATGTACCCACCAGTCTTCCTTCCAGCGAGGACATCCATCAATGTGGTTTTACCCGCACCACTGGACCCAACCAATGCTGTCAGAACACCGGGTGAGAACACCCCACTTACTTTTGACAGCAATTGCAATCTTTTTTCCTCAATGCCTTGAGAACTCATCTCCTGAAATCCAGAATAGGCTTTGTTTAGTCACTTGCTTAGTATAATTTAAGAAAGGAGCAAAAACAGTGGTTACCTTTGGCATGTCAACGAAGTAGTTGACACTATGAAATGTCATATTTAATGGTTGAAATGGGAGAATCATTCCTTTTTTCACACCTTGATCCCTTCCGATCATTTCAGTATTTGTGACACTCCCTGCCCAATGAACATTGAAATATTACAGTTGACTACAAGAGTACTTGTACTTCAAGAGTGAATAAGGATCAGACCTGTACCATTATCCGCTTCATTCTCGTCAAGTGCCTCCGGTGGAATTGTTGCTTGAGATTTAATTATAGCTGTACAAAGAGAAACACGAGAAGATTATCTTTCCTTGTCCATATTTCTTCAATAGTTTTAATAAGAGTAACATGCATGAAATGTTCGCTTACGATTTAAGTAAGTCAAAGCAGCCGTCACTACAATGTTGAAAAAGAGAGCATACAGAAACAAAGCGCCAACTCCGATCCAGTACCATCGACCGGCACTGGGTAGAGCATGTGACTGAAGAAGACTGATCCCCAAAGTAGTATTTCCAGAAAATATCTGCAAATCAAAGTTGAAGTTAATTGGACATCAATCTCAATGCAAAACTTATATTTATCATCAAATCTGTACACACCTCCATCCACCTTGTCGCGGTGAACTCATTAACAGAAATGGCGCGTTGTGCATAGGTCAATGGTGACACCCAAAATGCCCACATCCACCACGGTTTGATCAATGCTGTGGGGAGAGGGTGAAATCATTAGGAGATACAATTCATCAAATTTTAGCCATTTGAGTCTTATGAAACATACCTTTTGGGACTATAAATCCACCCAACAAGAATATTACAAGAAGTGCTGCTGATCCGAACGTATTGGCGATAATCATATCTCTTGAAATAGCTGCCATTGAACGGAACAAGCCCAAGGCCATTTGGTGCACTGAAAAAAGCACCAACATGTACCGGAAAAACCTGTGAAATGTTAAAATTGAAGAAAATTATGTCAGCTACATGTACTTAAATCTAAACACTTGAGAAGAAAAGGGCAGTAAAATACCTTCCAGGACCATCTGCGAATCCTACAGTGAAATACACAATGGAAGACCAAACTACAGCTTCAATAACTGAGTAAGGTACTCGCAGAATCCAACTTGAGATAGACCATGCCCATGCAGGATGGAAACAATTGTCTCTTTGTTTGTAAAAAACTGGAAGTCGAAAAATCATAATAGCTAGCTCGGAAAATCCATTGAACATCATATGCACTAAGCCAAAGAATAAGCAAGAAAGATAGAGATTTCCATTTATCAAATCCGTGGGATGTAGTCTTGTTCGCAGAAACATTGTACATGTTACAAATCCTACAAAGGCAACCTGCAGGGTAAGGAATACAACATTTAGAAGTTTAGATTCGTAAAAAACTTATAAGTCTGCTTATGTAAATATGATAAACTATTCAAAATGAGGACCAAAATATGCATGTAAATTTAATGCTCAATGAAGTTCAACTGAATCTAATGGATTTGTAAAAAAAAAAAAGAAGTATTCTCATAGGAAAGATGTAAACCACACCTGACATGTTCTGAAGGCATACAGAAAACTGTGTCTCTTTATTAGAAGCAATTCCCTGGCAAAACAAGCTTTATAGAGATCCCACTGAGATGTTGCGTATTTAGAATTGGACAAGGCAGAGGGATGGCTTTTTGATTTATCGTAGGGAGAAGAAACTGAAGCCATCAAAGATTGACCATGTCTGGAACTTTGAAAGGCTTCTGCAATCTTCAATACTGGGATGAAAACATAAGGTTTGGAGCTGTCTGCCCAATACTGTGCCTGATCCTTTCTTGATGTTACCTAAAAGTACAGAATCCTCCATGTCATCAAATTTTTTATGTGAAAGCATCTGTAAATAACAAAATCTCATAAAGAATGCACCTCTTGGAGAAAATCGGCAACACCCTTGCGAGGTGGTAGTCTAAAACCAAGAGACTCAAAGAAATCCAGCACTTCTGCCCGAGGACCTTGATAAACGATGTATCCTTCAGATAATAGTACCAAATCATCAAATAGGTCAAAAGTCTCAGGCGCTGGCTGGAGAAGAGCCATTAAGATTGTTCCATCCATTAGATGTACGAAATTCCTTAAGCATTTTACAATTTGGTAAGTTGTAGAACTGTCAAGACCGGTCGATATTTCATCCATAAAAAGTGTTTTTCTGGGGCCAACCACCATTTCACCTATAAAAAGAGACGAAATGCGTGAAAGAAAAGATCAGTTTGATGTAGGCTAAAAAGTGATGAAACTCAAAAGGATAGAGAAAAAACCTGTTGTAACTCTCTTTTTCTGACCACCTGAGATCCCCCTCATCATTTCACTACCAACCATTGTATCAGCGCAAACATCAAGACCCAGAATTTTCAAATAGTAATCCGTTGATACATTGTTCCTTTTGCCACGAACAGTTGACGCCTGACAACCACAGTTGCTAAAATGTCATTGTGAGCCCAACATACAAATTCCAGATTGCGGTGTGATAACCAACAATTAATGTGTAAATACTATACCTTCATAAATGCATCAATATCAGGATTCGGACGAATATTTCTCTCCTGTTCTAAACTGTTAAGATCCTTCATATACCCTGCGCATTTTGTATTTTAACATATCAAACATAGAAGATAAGCTAAGAGAAGAATGATCATGCATAATTTTTACATTGACCTTAAAATTTTTTGACTCTGTTTATTTATTACACCCTAAATACTTATGAATTCTATCAATTAGCTAAAGTTCAAACAAGCTAGGGATCAATTTAAATGTAGTTGGGATACCATTACTATATACATCTTTTAGTAGCAGAAACTATGAAGTTAATCACCGATATACTTTTCAGACAGCTGTGCATAATGAAAATCGCCTGATCCTCCTATCATGCCATAAGATCAAAAGGTAGCTCATTGATAAAACAAATAGTAAATTTTCCGTAAGCAAGTGCGTGGAACTTGTATCAGCTTTTGTAATGACTCTTAACAGAATTTCGGCTCTTTTTCTTCCAGAAAAAAATGCTCTTAGGTATTTACACGGCACGGTCAAATACCAAGGTGACCTTTAGTAACTATGCATCAGCAGTTACAAATTTAATTTCTTCACTCATCAAATAGCAATACTGAGAAGCCATACTAAATGTGATGTTACGAAGAAATACCAAAAATCATGAAAATGGTTTACAATGTATTGATGACAAGCCAAAAAAGTGAATTCGGGAGAAATGAGAAGGACAAACCTGCGAAACCTTCACTTGCACCTTGGCATCTAGCTGCAAAATCCAAAGTTTCCCTAACAGTCAACTCCGCGATGTGATTGTCTGTCTGACTAATGTAAGCCGAAGTCCTTTGAACGACAAATTCATCAAGCTCGTGGCCATTATACGAGATAGTCCCACTTTTCTGAAACCAGATTTTACGGCTTATTAATAAGAGAAATGAAACTAAAAACTCTTTTAAAAGCTCAAAGATACAGAATAAGTCCAGAAATCAAATTGCTCTGGTCGTAATTTATTAGACTGATGTTGCGACGGGAATGTGTTTTAGGTACAAAAACGGAAGCCATAAGCTGAAAGTCACTGGGTGACTACATTATAGGATAAACAAGCCCTACAAACTATTATGTCATGTGTTTTGATCCTTCACTCAGAAATTTTCTCTAAATAGGAGAATGAAACATTTCTACGAGTGTTGCCTACTTGATACAGCCCCTTTGCCCGGTACCATGTAAACCAACAAGTTTGCCCAAAAGACACATAGATTTCAAGGAACAGCAGGTAATGGTCAGGCAGGAGCATCAATTTAGACTGAATTGTACACAAGATATAACTAACCTTCAAGCCCTTAGCGGTTTTCCCTGCAAGAGCTTGTAACAAGGTGGATTTCCCAGAACCGGGAGGTCCCAAAAGAAGTGTCAACCTAGTAGGAAAGCAATATTAACAAATACTTAAATTAGACAATTCTATAATTACTTATTATTCATTTCCTTAATCTGTATTACTCCAAGTTATCTACGTGAAAATTGTCTACTAGAATAAATTGCACAAACGCCATAACAAGATCATGCCTGGACCAAACCTTTCCTTAACCTCAATTGGAAATATCATCGAAATACATTCAATGCAATTAGTGAGAAAGTGGATATATATACTTCTAATTAATAATGATTTCCTACGAAAGCATGAACCCTCCATCAGCTATAACGGTGCAAGTGTAACATACATGTAGCTAGAGCTATCCTTTTCTTTCTTTTCCTATTGCCACAGAAAATCAAGCAAGGAAAAAGAAGAAAAAAAAAATTGTTACCTGCCAGGTTTTACAACACCACTGACATTATTCAAAATGGTCAGAGAATGTCTTCTGGGTCGATATAGCCTCAGTTTAGTTAGCAATTGCTGCATCGGATTCAAAGCCATTATGATTGAAAAAATCAGCAAAGTTAAGATATCGAAATGAATATTGAGCTGGTGAAACGATTGAGAATCCTATCCGTCCCAGAAAAATGTCACTTAGTTGAACTAGAACAACTATTTTTCTCGGGCGAAGGTAGTATAAATTTCGTACCTCTAAGACATCTCGACTGTAATTTACTAAGGTTGGCAGGGCTCGGGATCCTACTTGCACATTAGCCGTGATATTCAAATTCTTATACCGAACTTCAACTTTCGGAATTTCAATTCCAACTCTATCAAACACAAAACATTACAGGAAATATTAGTGACTAATTAGGAAAGAATTTTAGTCCCAGGCCGAAAAAAAAAATTCCATAAATCAGAAAAATCAGAACACTGCGAAATGAGAATGAACAATGTGCCTTCCCTAACTTAAGCTGGAATGGCAAGGAATCATCGAATTACAGATCATTTTTGCATGCATGCATGCATTGTGCACGTGCCATTCCAAATAGTACCAAAAAAAGGAAAACCGGAAGTTAAAGATTGTTACCTATCGAGGCGTTCTTTAACGGCAGAGAGAAGTTTAAAATTATCCTGTTCCGACGTAGCCAGAGCTCGCCGGACGACTAATTCCCGTTCGTTACGGTCGAGCTTCCTGACGTCGACGGCCTCCGTCCTCGACTCCTTGCCGTCGGACGAATCGGAAGGCGTCCGCCGCAGCAGCGCGTAATTGGAACGCTTCCGCGTCGGCAACCTCTCGAGAGCCGCCCAAATAAGCTCCTCTTCGTCTTGCTCCAAGAAATCGGCGTTTGAAGGCCTTCCGAAGCTCTCGCGGGAAGTGTCTCCCACAATTACGTCGAAGTATTCACTCCCGTTCGACGCGGCCATTATTATCCTTCCGGTAGATTACAATCTGAAATAATTCCGGCGAGTGGGAATGGAGAAAATCGGAAACCGAACGAGCGGTGCCGGAAGAAAAATTAAAACGGCCGACGAAACAGATTTGTTGACATATATTTATAGAGAGAAATATTACTAACATAAAAAATTGTAGGATTATTAGCATAATAATTATTTAAAATTTATTAACTATAGCAAGAGAATGATGATTATGAAGAGTTGGAATTGGAAACGATGTTTGATCTCACTCTCTCTTCTATGCTGTGTGAGTGTGTGTGAGAGAGAGGTTCGGGTTGTTGAGAAGAGAACGGAACTTCTGTCACGGATTTGTGCCTAAAAGCCACACAAATTTTATTTTTAAAAAAAAAAAAAAAAACACACACACACACACACAAAAATGCATGCTTTTTGAATGCAATTCTAATTTTAATTTAACGGTGTTTTCTCCCTATTTTCCAAAGCCTAAAACAAATTCATTTTCTTCACGTTTTAATTACCGTTTTTATATGTTCGCAATAGTAGTTGGCCTCAAGTTTTTTTCGTTGCCCAAAAAATAATCCAACATTGAGTACAAAACTCAATCTTCATTACATTTTTTTTTTTTTTGTGTGTGTGACATAAGGAGTATTTTAGAGGAATTATTATTTATTTGAGCTATAATTTTGGAGGATTTCTGGTACCGTATTTATTACTCTCTCCGTCCCACAAAAATAATTCACATTGAGTTTTGAATTTTATACTGTTTTAAGTACAAATTTGAAAATTCATTATGGACTATTTTTGTGGGACGGAGGTAGTAATTATTATCTACGTGCCAATTTAATGGAGACACTAAATAATGTTATGGACGGCTGAAATTGTACCTTAATCCATTCTCACACACTCCACACTAGCCTCAATTTAATCGATCAGAATTCACGAGATCTGAAATTTAATTATCGTTCCAAGAAAGAAACAAGAGACGTCAACGCGAATTCCTTGCTTCCCAACATGTTTCATTCATTACAAGTTATTTACGTATACTAGATTGATTAGACGCGTTTCGCGCGTACGCTATGTAAAATTAAGTTACGTAATGTACATTATATGTAAAAAAATATTTTTTTATAATTAAAATAGTAAATTACATTGCTGTCTAATACACTATCTACAAAATATGTTAACAAATTTATTAGTAGTAAGAAAATTATACTTTTATATTGTAAGAACAAAATGATATCACTAAAATGTGTCACTTCTTATTTCAACAGAAGTAACATATAGTAGCTGATTGTGAAAAAAAAAAAATGACAAGCCCGTGAAAAATAAAATAAATCGAGTTTATGTATTACCAGAAAAAAAAAATAATAATTTAAAAAAAAAGGAAAAAAACCAACTAAATTTGAGAAGAAAAAATTCAAGAAAAAAAAGATGGAGATGAGTAATAAAAGATGATAACCTCCGATAGATTTGAGATTGAGAGGTAAAAATAAAGATTCGAAAGAAAAAAAAAAAAAAAGAGAAAGAGACAAGTGATTAAATATTGCTCCCTTTCAAATTATATATATGTAACTTTATGCTACATGACTTTTAATATTCTTTTGAGTTGTGGAACAATTAAAACTACCATTGAAGAACTTATTAAATTCAAAGAGAAAAAAGAGAAGAAGAAAAGACTTAAGGAATTCAAAGAGGTTAGAATAACCGAAAATCACTTTTAGGCCAATCAATTTCACACAATAATGAGAAATTATTTTTGAAATTAATGGTTAGAATCATCATAACCATTTTTAGACGGATCAAATTCACCTAATAATGAGAAATAATTTTTGTAATCTTAAAAATAAAAATTAATGTAAGGGAGATTAAAGGTCATTATATTGTTTGATAATCAAGGACAATTTATTATTATAAAGTTCAATGAGAGACTACAAAATTTACAAATTACATGCAAAAACAATTAACAAAAAATAAATAAGTAGGAAGGACTACCAAACTTCAAAACTTATTCAGCAATTATAATATAGTATGATAAGTCGGGTTTATTACGAAGCTCACTCCATGTATAAACATCTCTGTGAATACGTCACTGATGACTTATCCTTGATGCCCATTTTGAATTTGGAACATGTATTTTCTGTGAATACGTAGGAGGATTACATAATTACTATTAGTTAGCTGCCCAGTAGACATGAATTCCCATTTCAGGTATTTCGTGTCTAAACAAAAAAGCTTAAGGAAAACTTTTATGATTTTCTTTTGTTTTTATTTATTTATGACCGCGCAACTTTCCTATGGATTGTTTAAGATACTCTTTGACTGTCAACAGCTTACCGGAGTATTCGGTATTGTAGCACTTTCAAAAGTTTTGAGATGGATTTTCTGTCACGAATTTATTGCTCCCTCCACCCAATTTGATTCTCCATCAACTATGAAAATGGGGCAACGGATAGAATGTTTTATTAGTCCAAATCTATTGAACCAATTTCCATAAAAATGTTGGTATAAATAAAGAAAAAAGAAGAGGAATTGGTGTCACAAAATTAAGGAGAGGAACTACGACGACATTGTCATTCAATTTGACCGTCGAGCACTACGTGTTTACTGCCACTCTAGTCACTCCTCAACAGATCCTCTATATAGTTTGATAGCTAGTACGGTTGTCGATTCTGTGGTTGTAAGCTCGTGAGTTACTAATATACACTTGTCGTGTGATTTTTCGAGATTTGATTTTTTATTTTTATTTTTTTTTGAAAAGAAAGGAAATTCAATTTAACATCCTTAGTTAAATGGTTCATGAAAAGTGGCCCGGTCGGCTCTCCCTAACGGCCTAACCTCCTCCCCATATATATTATTAGCAACATTGTAGGATCATACGTATGTATATACCATGATTTACAATTTGATTACCCAATATTACCTAAAGAGGTATTACCTAGGAGAAGAATCAACAAAAGCTATCACCGCCAAGCACCTATTTCATCAATTACTAATAGCACTACTTTTGCGAATAATGCCAAAATCTTTTAGTGTCGGGTAGAAATTTTTTTTTTTAAAAAAAACAATAGCCCTAATTATAGGAATTCGTCTTCTTAGTGTCGGTCGAAAATCGAAAAACAATAGCCCTAATAATAGGAATTTCTTGCTAACACGTCCTCTGTTACAATAAACTTTAGGACGGATGAACAAAACTATTCAGAATATAATAGGTATAAGACAAGTGTTATTCAGTGCCAATGCCAAACAAACTGTTATCTGCTCCATTTTTGGAACACTGCCTAAACATCAACCAAGTGGTTCCACATGTCAAAGTCTTTGATTACTAGCATCTTGATTGTTAGTATTCTACTAATTAGGTAAAATTAGTTTGACATGCGATAAACCTTTGCTATTATTGGGTCCAATTATCTGAGTGAAATTAGTGCTTGAAGCAAACAGTCTAAAAACATTCTTCGAAATGAAAATGAAGTTAAACACATTGGAAACAACACAGGTCAACTCGCTGCTTCCCCATTCCTGGTCGATATCGGGAAAATGGTAGGAAGAATGCAAAATTTTCCAGACTGCCAAGCTACGATATAGTACTAGTACAGACCTCAAACTCTCCCCAAATAAACATGGGTAAAAATATTTTTGCATATTGTTCTGTGCTCGTCTTAATTCCTATGAAACACAAGACCAACTTCCAAAGCAGTCGCTCCGGAAAAACACGCAAAAACTGAGGACATAATTACAGCTCTAAAAATCATACACTGATTTCAATTTGAAGGACACATTATAAACTTACAAAATACGCCCAACAAACACAACTTATGTACACTCCTCAAGAAGAAAGACTGGGGAAGAGAAGAAATAGAACGACAAAAAGATGCTACAGGTTACACTTCACTAGAAAGAAATGCAGCAGGGGATGAACTGTAACCTATCTCGGACCAAAAAAAACATCACCGGTTGCCTGTTTTTATGCATTGCAAAAGCCAATATAAAACTTTCCTTTTAGAGCTTGTCCACCAGCTAGTGTTTCTTTGATGATTTAGATTTATATGATTCCTGTTTGATGACAAGCTGAGGGGATCCCAGATATGGTTTTTTCGACTTACTTTGCTTACCCTTTTTACTAAAACCATCATCGTCAGAATCGCTATCATCTCCAAACTTCTTTTTAGTTTTTTTATCAGCCTTTCCACAAAGAATAATTTTCTTCTCATCTGCAGGCTTCTGAACCTCAGACTTCTCTTTTGGAGTCCAGATAAATAAAGACCTGTCCAATAACAAATGTTAAATGCAATATTCCTCGAAAACAAAAAGAGGGCTGACGTTGGCTCAGAAACCTTGTCGATCATCCACGAACTACTCTCCAACTAAAGTTATTTGGAAATTTTATGGGGAAGAATATTGATGAAGACAAGAACATACGCATCAACTTCACATATCATGGACACTATTATGAACAAAAAAATAGAAAAATTTATCAATGAGTTTATGGATTCTAACCTTGAACTACCAGAGGCCAAAACATCATCATGCGGATGTAACTTGTTCACAGGACTGATAGTAGTGATGTTTGGATCCATGATTTCAGCCACTAACTGTCCCGTGGTTATGTCTATAAAATCAATTGGATGCAGAGCAGCTCCATTATAATTTTCACTAATATATCGCCCAACAACAACAAGAGACTCTGATGGATCCTGCATCAAGTGTTTATAATCAAAACTTGCCTTTTGCTAATGCTTTCGAGGATTCATTCTCAAGTAATTATTAAGAAGAAACAAAAAAATGCAATGACAAGGGTAGCTAACCTTTGGGTCCCATTCAGCCCGAAAGGGGGTGAGATGCCTATTAAAATCATGACTATGCACAATTTCTCGACTAGGAGTATCAAGGGTACCAAAGATCGAATCCCACACACGAAGCCTGTTATCCTGCGCTGTTGTAAGTATCTTGCTGCCACTAACTGGTGAAAAATATGCTGAATTGACGACTCTTTTGTGGGCAAGATCATAAAGAGAAGATCCAGTTTCCATCCGACGCATGTCCCATAAACGAGCCTGAAAGACTAGTGTTTGTCAATAAAAAGTAACAAACAGAAGAGCTGTAGAATCAACAAGAATTTGTATCAAACTCAGGAGATAACATAAAAACATTACACTACACGTGAAAGAGACGGTGAGGTAAAGGAAAAGAAAATTACAAAGTGATCGTTTCCACAACTCAAAAGAAGATCGGGTTGAATAGGATTGCAATGGAGACCAACAACTTTGCTTCCTTTCTTATGAATCAGAATAGGTTCCCCTGTACGATTGTTGGAGCGCATATCAATCCTGAAACATGTTACCAAAATCACCAATGCATTTTGGTATTAGTTTAACAGTGACGATAACTTCGGACACAAAAATAATGTCGACGCAACTAGCAGATTTCCTCTATATGGGCATGTACTTTTTCACGTAAACATAAGCAATCCACAGCACATACTTCCAAGATTACATCAATTTTCGCTTCGTATTTTGACATTTTCAAACAACTGGAGGACACATCCACATTCCAAAGAGGAGAAAATCAACAAACTAGTTAAAAATTGTTTTGCACTATCAAGCATCTGAGCCTGTAATCAGAGATAGGAGTACCAAACAAAACAGACAATGGCATTGATACATACATATAGAGATATCCAAAGTTATCCGCCACTAGGACAACTCCTTTCTCTGAGTTTATATCCAGGCCATAGAGCATCTTCCAAGAGCTTGGACCCTAAAACAATACATAAAATTCAAAAAGAGGGTTTTATGAGACCACATAGAAAGAAAGAGAAACCTTATAAAAAATCACACACATTTAGCTTACTGCAACAAAGGTGGTCTCTACAAATAATGGAATGATCTAGTTACAAACAGTGCAAAAATAAAATCAATCCCATTTCAGCTGAGATGCAACATCCACTGACAATCATCAATCAAACCGAAGTGTGCATAGTAAACCGTTGAAGGAAAGTTTTAAGCGCCTATCACAACGTTCTTTGGGTGCATATAAAATCAGAGTGATAACAGCCAAGAAAAATAACAGCGAAGAACGAGATTCCACAAGCTTAGGAACTCACAAACACGTGACGAACACACAAAAAGCAAGGGTAGACCAAATCCCCTTAAAAATTTTACAAACAGGATGTGACTTTCGAGTTTCAACAAATATTAAAGTCCAGGCTGTCTAACTACATGTGAGGAAAAGAACTAAAGATATATTCAACGTCATGCCATGCTAGACAACCATTTTAGGATCATAGATCCATAGTACTACCTGCCACCCATTAGGATTGAGGTTCATCAATGAAAATGATAACCCAGTCTCCAGATCAGTGCAACCAGCTGTTCCATCAGAAGATCCAGAATACACAGTGCCATCATTTCTTGGATTAAATCTATATATGTATGACATTATATCAGATATTTCAATCTCATAGTTAACTTTCACGCTAGAACGAATATTCGTTCGAGCAGTTCAAAATGGAACAAAGTAATAAGGAAATGGAGAAGAAGCTGACTCACTTCATGTTGTTAAGTATGCAGCCATGAATGTTACTGTAGACAGTTTTCTCATGAACTTTACCGAAATCCCAGACTCCAAGTTGTCCTTTCTTCAAGGTAAAACATAATGAAAGCCGATATCAACAGACAGTGACTTCTAAAAATGTCATAAGTAGTCATTGGGCAAACAAATCACAACTACCGATCATCTACAAACCTTATCACCGGAAAGGAGAATGTTATTGTTGGTAGGATGGAACTCCAAACATGTTACTCGTCTGCTATGATACCTTATTACTGCACAACTCACTTGATCGGGAATAATGAATTCTGGTTTCATCTATCAGCAAAACCATACCAACAAAATAGACAACTAAAATGTCAGGAAAAATAATATGTAGGAAAAGATCGATTAACTAAACCACAATGACAATAGTGTATGAAGTTCACTACACAAAAACAAGAATTTGGAAACAAGACAGGAAGATAAGAGCAATCATGATATTCGATAGCATGACTTCCCTAATATTCAGACACTCGCGAAGTCAAGCTTTAGTTGAAAAGCAAAAGCTCAACATGTAGTAACATTAAAACCATTTTGATTTCAAGTAAGGTACGAATTAATAAAATATTATATTAACCGCGATACAAAATATTTAAAGTAGGATCAACTGTTTGTTAGCTACGTAGCAACAAATAAATAATGTCCTCAATCGGGGGGAGAGACAGAGAAAGCTTACTTTTGGAATACGAGGCCTAAGCTGCCGTTCAAAAACATAATCCAGAGAGTTGTGTGTGTTTCTCCTAGGCGCAGGGACAACTCCAAATTCAGTGGCAACTCTATGAGGACAAGTCATTGTTGTGTGTCCTATAGCCCAAGATAAAGGTAACATATAAGAAAACTAAACAAAAATATGTGAAAAATGGACACAATATCAAAACCATTAAAGGAAGGAACACAATGCCGTTAACTTAAACTGTATAACTAGCTCACAGAAAGTTGAAATCCTTCAACAGAAACCCCTTTTTCCAATGGTGGCACAATTTTGCGGAATCAAAAATAAAAGTTCCATATGGTTCTTCCTTGTCGAATAGTCACACAGGAATCGACGTGAATACTCACAAACAAACCGAAAAAAACTCACAAAAAGACGAAACCTTACCAGGCATTTTGCAGAGGAAACAAGGCTTCATGGGACAGTCAATATAAGTAGCGCCTTTAAACCCTGCTTCATGGCCAGTTTTCTTGCACACCTGCTCAATAAACACAAAATTACGATTCATTAACCCCAAATCAGAGAAAAAAGAAACACGAAACGGAACAAAAACCAAACTAAAATCTCAATTTAGGAAAAAAGGCAGAGAAGTTATGGTTTTGAAAGAAGCTTTTTACCTTGCACACTTTCTTCAGACTAAGAGTAATAGGCTTCTTCTTCATCGCTAACTTCTCTTCCTCCTCTTCTTCTACTTCGCCGTATTTAGGTTCAACAACTTCCTCCTCCTCCTCTTCTTCTACCACGATATCGCCTCCTTCGTCGTCCGACGAACTCTCCTCGGAGTCCGTGTCTCTCTCGATCACGACTTTCGGGAATGACATTCTCCTTGTTTGTGCAGGCATTTCGGAGGACAGTGGAAAATCTGCAGAGCGAAATCGGGACGGTGTTCCGAGCACCGGAGACCTTTTTTCAGTGGCGACGGTTGGAAAAACCCCCAAAAATCAAAACAGAGAAGAGAAGACTAACGGCCGACTTTGTGGGAAATGGCGTACACCAAAGAGCACGCTTGGGATGAATTGTCGGTGGTATCCCAGTAGTTCCACTACAGAAGGGTTAAGGAACTAGGGGTATTCTCGACTTTGCATTCTCAAGAAAGGCGGGAGATTACGTGGCCAGACATTAGCCCCTCGTGTGCTGAAGGGTGTACTGTGAACATTACGTAGTAGTAACATAGGAAGAGGAGTAATAATATTAAAAATAATAAAATTACATAATTTCCGGAAGATTTTTTTCTTTCTTAACTTAAAAATTTTTCGTTAAATTAATGATTAACATAATCTCTCCTAAAACTCTGTATGTTTCTATATTTTTTAAAAATGTACATCACGAATGTTTGTTTATTTATTTTTGAATTTTTTTTTTTGTTTATTTCAGGAAAAGTGAAAAACTAAAATAAAAGTAGTGTGGATTGGTTTATAATAAATATTTTATCTGTTTTAAAAATACTAATTTATTGTTGATGAAAAGGGTACATTGTTTTGATAGGATGATAGTCACGTCATGGAATCCTAACAGGTTTCAACTTTACAGAGTATTCACGTCAGGATTCACATAGAACTACTTTATACCTTCTAAAGTAAACTTATTGTGGTTTACCAGAATCCTAACAGGTTTGTTCATACATTTTCTGGTAATCTCAGGGCTTCAGGTGGCATTGTTGCAGAGAAAACTCCAACCTGGACTTTTGTTGGAAGAAACTAGAAGATATTATAGATCTGGTGCAACAACAGGGAAAAACAGAATGCGAATATTAGAACTATTCCAGTATACCTTGGATGATCATTTTTCCGATTCAGTCAATTTCAATATATAAAGGTTACAGAGACACGATAATTATACTGTATGACAAATAGACATGAGCAACGAATAAGATTCCTGAATACATATGTGCCAAGACAATGGTCATGAAAAGCTCAGTTTGCTCATGATAAGTAGTATACCATAATTTGCTAGCTATTACATAATACCACAGTCAACCCTTCTGAATATTAGTTTGTATATACAGTATTACAGATACCATAAGAATTTTTATAATAATGAAGACCAAGTTAAGATTTTTTGTGCAGACTTTCCTGAAAAAATTAAGCGATGTTTTAGATGTATATTTGTGTTATGGGTGATCGAGTGATCGAGATTCCACATTGGAGATGACAAAGTTGCTGGATTCTTAGCTGTTAAAAAGACATGAAAGAATATATTCGTTGGCACTACAGTATTATTAGATTGCCAATGAATCTACTATGCTCATTAACATATTGAAATATTACAGATAGTCGCATATTCAAAATAATTATGGTTTACCATAATAAGATTGAGTATACAATCAGTTTTGTAGACAAGCTTCCTATTATCATGGTCACACACACACAAAAAGGTAAATTGACAAACCAAAAGTTTTCTAAATCGAACGCCAAAAGCTTAAAATCTAACAAAAGCTTGTCTTCCTATTATCATGGTGCTGAACTTATTAGTTGAGTATAAAAATGATGTACATTGTAGCATTCACCCTAAGGGAGGGCAAGAGCTTCTTTCAACAGTTTGTACATTTCCTTCCAGAATAGGGAAGAAGAAGAAGAAGCTGATGAAGACATTCCAAAGGGTGTTTGGGGATACGGGGGTTTATAGGGATTAAAAAAGGATTGATATGCATGAATCAAATGTTATAATAGTTTGGGGGATATGTGAGTTTATATATAGGAGTAAGGGTGCTGAAGTTAAGTTTGAGAAATAAAAATTGATGAATGCTCTGAGTATTGTCTATTGAAACAGTTCATAAATAAATCAAACTGTACCTTGTACACACTACATTAGCCTACACAGTCTAGCACCTCTCACACCTTCAAATGTGGACAATACACCTCTCACACCTTTGTATTTATTATTACCCATCGGAACAAATGAGTACCAATAAGAGACGGTGCAATTAACTTTCAAAAAAGAGCCTTATTGCCCATTGGAACAAAGGAATAGGTACCAACAATAGATGGTGTCAGATTCCAATTAAAAAAGGAGGCTTGATGATTTTAATCGGAGAACAATGAGAAATAATGAGCAATAATCAGAAGTCACATCCACAGGCCACAGTCCTCACAAAGGGCACTCGTATTTCAATTGCAAGCCTACACAGTCTAGCTTTAAACCGAAGGGTAGTGCCTGCATTAGAGCTCGTGAATGAACAGAATCCTCCCTTATAAGGGAGCTTCACTGAATTTCTTGACTTCCTTTCGGAAAATGATGTCATTGAACGGAGGTATATAGATACTCTGAAAATTAATCTATGAAGACAACCCTCCACCCGCATTTCAGTTGAATGGGGGTATTGCCACACGAAAAAATGAGAAAGAAGAACAATAAACTGTTTAATGACGCTGTAGGAGGGGATGCTTCTGCAATAATGTTTTTCATATAATCCCTGGAGCATTCACTTTATTCATCAATAACATCTCAAATAATTATTATAAAATGTTAAATCCTTGCATTGATAAGTATAAACATATTTTTTATAAATTATATTATGCCATGTAGTCTCTCTAGTGTAAATATATGTTTTCATTTATGTGCATGTTTTTAATGGTTGCTTCGTTTTGGAGGGGGGTGGTTTGAGCTTTTAACTTGAAAAATTTAGGGTTAGTTATTGGGGATTTTCACTTATTACACTGGAAAACTTAGACTATGTTTGGATGGTTTTTTGAGTGTATTTTTTTGTATTAGGAATGTAAAAAGGTATATTGGAAATGTAAAAAAGTGTATTGAGAAAGTAGAAAGGTATGCTGGGATGAGATAGATATTAATTAAAAATTCTGAAAAAATGAATGAAAAAACGAACCAAACAGTACACTGAATTTGTGAAATTTCGTTTTTGCCCCTAATAAGTGACTTAATATTGGTTATTGGATCGTACCCATCCGACGGACGAGATTGCTTTGAAGGTGGCCCTGAATATTTCTTGGGCATTTAATTTCTTGCGTACTATGCTTTTATATTAAGTATAGTATATATAAGGATGAATTAATTGAAACAAATTGGAAAGGAGTATATTGGTATATCATCAACGTAAAAACCTCTCTAAAAATTCAGGAGTTTAAGTTGAAACAAATGACAACATAATTCGTCAAAAAATTAAAAAAAATGTCGGCATGTTTTTACCCAAGAAATTGTCCTTAACGGACTAATTTAGCATATAGGAATAATTTAATTAGCATATGGGAATTAATGTCGACATGTCAATAAGTGATTTTTTTTTTTTACTTATGCGAAATTGATGAATGATTAGGGAGTTTGAACGGTTAGAAATATTTTACATTGACTTCATTATGATATTGATAATTGAGGTTGAATATATTCCTAGTGCTGTTTCTCAAGAAAAAAAAAAAAGAGAAAAACAATTACAGTTCATTTTAAATGGAACAGAAGTTCCAAACAGCTTATTAAAAGTGATGAATATACTTCTTCTAAAAAAAAAAAGTGATGAATAGTAGCCTGTCATGTAAAACCAACCAAACATGATGGAGTCTTAAAAACAATTGGGGGTAAGCTATACTTCAATTACTAATTTTATACAACTTGAGTAATATTCAATCCATGCATGACAGATGTCATGTGTCTTGCTTGCCTAACGTAAATTCAAATTTCTTTCATCTTTAACTGTGATTTTCATCATTTTTTAAAAGACTAAGGCTCTGTTTGTTTGATTTTTTACATGGTTTTTTCAGATTATTTTAATAATAATTATTTTATCTCAACATATTTTTTTATGTTTTTAATACATATTTTTATATTTGTAATATAAAAAATTTCAAAAAACATACACTAAAAAACAAATCAAACAAACATATCTTAAAAAGCAATCAGAAAGATGGTGACCATTAAGGATGATTGCGTGCGGGATTTATTTGGAGCTAAACTGGAGGCGGCCTTTCAAGATTCTGCAGCATTGATGTTACAAAACAAGTCATATTATACTCATCAATGTTGTGTGAAGGGGGGAATGGAGAATCATAAACATAAATTTTACTATTTTTTTTTTTTTAAAAAAACAACAGAGTCAACGTAATTGTTCAAAGCAATTTGTTAAGTGTTTGATGCGACATTTATTCCTTGATAACTAACGCTAAATGTGATTATATCAAATGTACCTGAATAATTCGATGGGCTGGTTTTCAAAAGGCAAAACCTAGGCTGCTTCTTCTTCTTCTTCTTGTACTATTCATAAACTTCTTAAAGGGCGAAGGCAACATGAAGATATTTTAATGCATACCTAAACCTTAATTAATTTATTGATTCTGATGATGTGTGCATGACATTATATTAGCTATCTTAACCCATAGCGTGTGACTATGGCGACTAGGCAGTAATTAAGAAAGTTAAACATTCACCCGTTGTACGATCGACATATTTTCAGCACCAATAAGAAGAAATTACTTACTTGCTGTAATGAGAGTAAAATTATACTACTTCTGTCCTAACAATATAATCCACATAAAATTTTCATATTTATATTGCTTTTAATACAAATTTTTAAAGTCAACGTGTTTTCTCAGAATTGAGAATATATTTTTTTTCCAATCAAAATGAAAACAAAACATCAGACCGACCGTTTGTTGCAATAATAAGGTCTAAAGTCACTCAAACTCGATAGTACTATAACATCAATGTTTATAGAAGTTTAATTTTTTTTAAAAAAAAAGAGGTGTGTTAAAGGCTGTCAGGAAAAAGATAAAGACTGTCGTAAAAAGATAATTTTGTCCTTTTCATTTGGATATAGACCGCATGGTAAAAGATATAGACCGCCGTAAAAAATACCATTCCACCTTTTTCATTTTTTTCAGTCCAAAATGAGTGATTCAGAGATAAAGAAAAAAAATAATTAGACTAATAGAATTTAAGACCGAAATAGGCCGAACCGGCAGATATGTCACGGACAGTTTTCTTCACCACGAATTCGGGTGGTTTGATGCGAAACGGGCTATTTTCGTAGACGGACATGGGACGGAACGGTCTAGAGCCTTGTGGAATTCTCCAGTCAAATCTTGAAGACTCTGGAATTTTCTAGAGAAGCCCGGAACTCTCTAGAAACGAGTGGAACCGTGTGGAAGCTACCCGAGTTTGCTAGAACCGTGTGGAAGATTCTAGAGACTTGTAGATATTTTGAACTTAGAATATTTTATTGTAGGAATTCTCTAGAATCCCATTATTTTATTATGTACATAGAATTCTCTAGAATTCTTTAGGACTTGGGGGTTTGCCTATAAATACCCCATGCCCCCCCTTCATTTGTAACCATCCAAGCTTTGAGTAGAGTTCTCAAGCATTCCTTAAGCTCTCTTGTGCCTTCATCATTCTTTCACTTTCGACCTTTCTTAAGTTTTTCTTTGCCTCCGTTCTTTAAAGTCTTGTCTAGCTTTGCACGCTTTGGGGTCTTAAGGTGAGCTAGCACTTGATCGTTAGTTGTTTTGTGCTAGTGCCGCACGGCCGTTACTTTGAAAAAGTAAGCCCGTGACAGTTGGTATCGAGCCTCGGCTCGATACTTGTGTGCTACCTCGTCTACGCTTCCGTTTGATAGTTTTCTTTCGTGCATAAGCTATGTCCAACCCTTCGGAGGTCGTTCAAGGGTCGGAGCTTGAGGGGATCACGTTTCCGCGAGGTGGGAGGACCACCCGCAAAGGAAGCCGCAAGGAGAAGTCGGTCGTTAGGGAGCCGATGGTGGAATTTGAGAAACGGCTTGCCAAGCTAGAGCTTCTTGTGGCCGACCACCAAGACCGTTGGGACGAGCACCCCGAGGTGGTAGCGAGGGTCGTCGAAGCTCGCATGGAGCGATTCGCAGGGGAATTGCAAGAGGTCATGCAGCAAATGAAGGACGACATGCTAGGGACGCTCAACGAAATGGTGGAACGTTGCAACAAGTCGAAGGAGGAAAGCCTTGCTCGTGTTGCCGCCCTCCAAGACGACGTCAACCGGCTTATGGGGGAGCTGGAGACTTCTCGGGCAGAATCGGCGCGTCTTAAGGCACGGCTTGACGCCGTGGCCGTGCAAGGGACAACCGGAGCCGTGGGGACGGTTCCAAGGCTTGAGGCGCCCAAGCCGGACGAATATAAGGGCAGCCGTCGCTTGAGGGACGTAGAGAACTTTCTCTACAGCATGGAACGGTACTTTGGGGCTATGAACATCATGGACGACTCGGTAAGACTCTTCCAAGCCTCTCTTTATCTTAAAGATAGTGCTTTATCATGGTGGAAGCGTATGATGAAACCCGTGGGGGATGGAGACCCGGTCTTCACCACGTGGGATGGTTTTAAGGAAGAGTTTAGAAAGTATTTCCTACCAGTGGATGCGGAAGACGAAGCCCGGGCCAAGCTTCGTCGTCTGCACCATAGGGAAGGCCAAATTCGGGAATACGTCAAGGAATTTTCGGACTTGATGCTTGAAATTCCGGATCTCTCGCCCAAGGAGGCGTTCTTTACTTTCATGGACGGTCTTAACCGTTGGGCCAAACTTGAGCTACAACGGAGAGAAGTCCAGGACATCGATCGGGCGTTAAAGGTGGCCGAGTCGCTTGTTGAGTTCCAAAAGAAGGATAGCTCCAAGGACAAAGGCAAGAAGCCGTTCCAAGGCAAAGGTGGGGGAGACAAAGGGAAGTCTTCCACACCCGCTAAACCGGCAGCCGACTCTACAAAGCCGTCTTCGAGCAAGGAGACCAAGGGGGACAAGCCAAAGAAGTTTCAAGGGTGCTTCTTGTGCGGGGGAGCGCACATGGCACGTGATTGCCCGTCTCGTTCGAAGTTGGCAGCATTGGCACAAGGTTTGTGCCAAGAAGAGGAGAAACGGGTCGCTTGCATGAAACGGCTAGACGCCGTGCATGCCAAGGCCGAGACACGTCAAGGCTGTCTTTACATGGAGGCATCGTTCGCAAACGGGTCTAGATGGGGCATGCTAGACACGGGGCCGACACGAGTTATCTCACGGAAGAGGTAGCCGTTCGCTTGGCGTCAAGTGGACACCTAGCAAAGGCCGTTTCAAGGCGTGAACGGCGAATGGACGGGTCTTGTAGGCGAAGCCGTGGATGTGCCTCTTAAAATCGGCAACTGGTCAGGTATGGCCAATTTCTCCATTGCACCTATGGATGATTATGGTCTTGTGTTTGGCATGGAGTTTTTAGACCAGGTAAAGCCGATCATCGTGCCTAGCAACGACACTATGGTGATCCTCCAAGGCGAAGCCTTGTGTGGTAAAGTTTAGACGGGAAAATGAGATTAGCCCTTCCCACCTGAACAAGGGGCTAAAACGGGTGAACACACCTTTGCCGCCATGGTGTTTGAGGAGGAACCATGCACGGAGGAGCCGGCAAAGGAGGAACGAATCCCGCCTCCCATAGAGCGAGTCCTTGTTGAGTTCAAGGACGTTATGCCCGACGATTTGCCCAAAGGTCTTCCACCAAGGAGGAGGTTGATCATGCCATCGAGTTGGTGGACGGGGCGAAACCGATAGCCAAGGTGCCTTATCGTATGTCCCCTAATGAGCTAGAGGAGCTCAAGGTGCAAATCAAGGAGCTACTTGAATCAGTCATGCAAGGCCGTCTAAAAGTCCGTGGGGTTCGCCGGCCTTATTCCAACGCAAGAAAGATGGGACGCTACGTTTGTGCATCGACTATCGGGCGTTAAACAAACTAACCGTGAAGAACAAGTACCCTATCCCACTTATAGCGGACTTGTTCGACCGGCCGCAACGGCACGGATCTTTTCCAAGCTAGACTTGCGGAAGGGATACTACCAAGTACGCATAGTACCGGTGATGAACCGAAACGGCCATGGTGACGAGGTATGGCTCTTATGAGTTTCTTGTTATGCCGTTCGGTTTAACTAACGCCCACCACGTTTTGCACTCGATGCAACGTGTGCTAGCAGATTTCATTGATAAGTTCGTTGTAGTATACTTGGACGACATCGTTATCTATAGTAACACAATGAAGGAGCATGTGGAGCATCTTAGAGCCGTTTTTCAAGTCCTTAGGGAAAACCAGCTCTATGTTAAAAGGGAGAAGTGTTCCTTCGGCCTTGAGGAGGTGTCGTTCTTGGGACACATCATTGGTAGGGGCAAAATCCGCATGGATCCGGCCAAAATCAAAGCTATCGTGGAGTGGGAGGCACCCACGAAGCCAACGGAGCTGAGATCGTTCTTGGGGCTTGTTAATTACTATAGGCGGTTTATTGAAGGGCACTCCGCTATAGCCGCTCCACTAACGGATCTCTTGAAAAAGGGGCAAGCTTGGTGTTGGACACCAAAACACCAAACAGCGTTCGAGGCTTTAAAGGACGCCGTCACTCGAGAGCCATCCTAGCTCTCCCGATTTTGAGAAACCGTTCGAGGTGTGCACGGACGCTTCGGACTTCGCCATTGGGGGCGTTCTCATGCAAGATGGTCATCCGATCGCTTTGAAAGTCGCAAGCTGAATGAGACCGAGAAAAGGTGGCCGACGCACGAGAAGGAGATGTTGGCTATAGTTCACCGCCTTAGAGTTTGGGAGCATTACTTGAAGGCCGCCACACCATTCAAGATCAAGACGGACAATCGGGCGGTGAGCTACCATCAAAGCCAACCTAAGCTTTCAAGCAAGCAAGCGCGTTGGTTGGACTTCTTGGCCGAGTTTAAATACGAGCTTGAGTATAGCCCGGGAAGACTAACCACGTGGCCGACGCCCTAAGCCGAAGGCGTGTCTTGCTCCAATCGTTAGCATACCCGAGGGAACGCTGGTTGATCGCATTAAGAAGGGTCTTGAGCACGACCGTCAAGCCCAAAGGTTCATGGAGCTCGTGAAGGAAGGCAAGACAACGCGGTTCTGGCTTGAGGATGGGATATTTTATGCCAAAGGGAACCGTTTGTACGTGCCCGCATGGGATGAACTTAGAAGGGAGATTCTAAGGGATTGCCATGATAGCCGTTATGCGGGTCACCCAGGGTACGCATCGCACACTTGCCTTAGTACATGAACGGTTCTATTGGCCTCGCATGCGGGAAGACGTGGAGACATATGTAAGGACTTGTCTAGTTTGCCAACAAGACAAGACCGAGCAAGACCACCCGCATGGCTTGTTATCACCCTTGCCTATTCCGGAACGCCCGTGGGACAGCGTTTCGATGGATTTCATCGTGAGCCTGCCCGTTTCCGAGGGTTGCACCAACATACTTGTTGTGGTAGACCGTTTGTCTAAGTATGCGGTCTTCATACCCGCCCCAAAAGAGTGCACCGTGGAGATAACGGCCAAACTCTTTCTTAGGCATGTGGTGAAGTATTGGGGACTGCCTACATCGATCATAAGCGACGGGGACTCAAGGTTCACCGGCCGTTTTGGCAAGAACTCTTTCGTTTGCTTGGGACGGAGCTCAAGATGTCTACATCTTTGCACCCGCAAACGGATGGGCGACGGAGCGCATCAACGGCCTCTTGGAGGTGTACCTTAGGCACTATGTGGCAGCCAACCGAAAGATTGGGTACGTTTGCTAGACGTTGCCCAATTTTCCTATAACTTGATGCGGAGTGAGAGCACGGGCAAAAGTCCGTTTGAGATTATCCTTGGTTTCCAACCGACTACGCCTAAGGACATTCTTGGGGGCTACAAGGGCAATAGCCCACCCGCATACAAGTTTGCCAAAGATTGGCAAGAACGGGCCGACGAGGCAAAACTCTACTTGGAGAAGTCACCGCGCGCATGAAGAAATGGGCGGATAAGAAACGGACCGTCGCGAGTTTGAAGAAGGCGACCAAGTCTTGGTGAAGCTTTATGAACATGGACGGAGCCGTGGTCTACACAAGGGTCTCATGCGCGATACGAGGTCCTTTCACCGTTCTTAAGAAAGTGGGTTCGGTTGCTTACAAGTGGAGCTACCCGAGGCCTTCTCAAGGCTTCATCCAGTCTTTCATGTGAGCCTACTTAAGCCATACCGCAAGGACCCGGAGGACGAAGAACGGAACGTTCCCACAAGGGCACCAGTGGCGTCGCGAGCATGAGAACGGACCGCAGAGGAGATCCTTTCTAAGAGGATCGTTCGGGCGGGAGCGGGCAGCAACTAAAGAATACTTGGTGAAATGGAAGAATTTGCCAATGAGTGAGACGAGTTGGGAGCCAATCGAGAAGCTTTGGCAATTCACCAAATTGATCGAGGACTTTGAGGAGAATCGTGCACCCATTCCTATCAACATTGCCTTCGAGACTTAGGTGCATCGGGCGATGCACCATTTTGGTGGGGAGGATGTCACGGACAGTTTTCTTCACCACGAATTCGGGTGGTTTGATGCGAAACGGGCTATTTTCGTAGACGGACATGGGACGGAACGGTCTAGAGCCTTGTGGAATTCTCCAGTCAAATCTTGAAGACTCGGAATTTTCTAGAGAAGCCGGAACTCTCTAGAAACGAGTGGAACCGTGTGGAAGCTACCCGAGTTTGCTAGAACCGTGTGGAAGATTCTAGAGACTTGTAGATATTTTGAACTTAGAATATTTTATTGTAGGAATTCTCTAGAATCCCATTATTTTATTATGTACATAGAATTCTCTAGAATTCTTTAGGACTTGGGGGTTTGCCTATAAATACCCCATGCCCCCCCTTCATTTGTAACCATCCAAGCTTTGAGTAGAGTTCTCAAGCATTCCTTAAGCTCTCTTGTGCCTTCATCATTCTTTCACTTTCGACCTTTCTTAAGTTTTTCTTTGCCTCCGTTCTTTAAAGTCTTGTCTAGCTTTGCACGCTTTGGGGGTCTTAAGGCTGAGCTAGCACTTGATCGTTAGTTGTTTTGTGCTAGTGCCGCACGGCCGTTACTTTGAAAAAGTAAGCCCGTGACAGATATACCGTCCGAAATAGACCGGGACAACGGTTGTGTCGTCCCGGCTAAGCCTAGACGGCATTTCTGCCGGTTTCTAGGACCAGGGACGGCAGTGCCGCCAGCCAACAAGGCTGACAGCTGTGGCGGCCATGGTAGTCATGGCCACCGCCCACAGCGTCCAAGGCAACACGGGACGCTGGGGCTGCCGTCCCTTCTTGAGCGAACCGGTATGTCCATTGGCTCGCTTATCCCGGGCTGATGTGCCCGGCAGCCCGAGCATTTCTTTTATTTTTTTTAAATTTCAGTTTTATTGATTTATTTGGTTAATTTATCATATTTTATTAATTATCGCATCATAATTAAATTGAATAGGATTCATTTAAGTTATTTATTCATGTAAATTTATTATTTTATGCCATTTTAAGTTTTTTTTTTAATTTAGTAAGAGTAATTAGGTATTCTATTAACAAGTTATCTAGAGTATATGTTTGGAATTTGCAGGTTATAGCTGAAAACGAAGATCATAGTGTTTCTTTTGACACTAATGAAATATTCCAACCAGAGGATGACGCTATTTTGCGCGCACAAGAGATTGCAATCAACAATGGTTTTGAATTAGTGAGAGACTTGTAGAAGGACAACGGGTATTTGTTGAAATACAAGAAAGGTGGATGGTACAGGCCAGAGAGGTACAGAGATGGAACTACTAAGCGCCGACTAAATTCGAAGACCCAAGTGACTGGGTGTAAATTTGAGGTGTTCATCAGAAGATATAAAGAATGGCCGAGCGATGTGTACAGAATTTGTCCAAAGACTGCTGAAAAGGTGGAGCACAATCATCCGATGATACAATATCCAAAGGGCCATCGCCAGATGAGTAAACTGAGCGAGGGAGTGAAAAAGATGATAGAAGACATGTTTGCAGCGGGAGTAAGGCCGATTTACATTCTAAAGGCACTTCAAAAGGAGTATTCAGATGACCATGTTACGAAGCGCCACATTTACAACTACAGAAATAAACTGTGCAAGATGGGGTCCGTGTTACTTGATGGCATGGGTCTTGATGTTGCTGACAGGACTTTTCGGTTGGCCTGGGAACACAACTACATAATTGTAACGAAGTCAGATCCGAGTACAATAGCCTTGACCCAGGTTTTCATGAAGCACCATGGATCAGTGAGGTTATATAGCGCGTACCACTTGGTTGTCGATATGGATAGCACGTACAAAACTAACAGGTATAAAATGCCTTTTTTTGAATTTATCGGGATGACTCCGTACAATAAGAACTTTTTGATTGCCTATGTTTTGTTGGAACCTGAGACTGCTGAAAGCTATCGATGGGCGTTGTTACAGTTGAGGCTATTACTTAGAGATAAAGAGCAGCCAAAGGTTTTATTCAGTGATCGAGAGTCACGGTTAATAGGACCAATCAGTGATGCTTTTCCCGAGTCTACCCACTTATTGTACACATGGCACATCCACAGAGATGTGAGAACCAAAATCCAGACTCTCTACTGCGGGACTTCAGTATTGGTTAAAAAGTTGCGGGGAAGGAAGGTGGTAAGAAATTATGGAAGCTGAAACTGTGGAAGCATATGAAGAACTAGTCAGGACCATGGAGCAACTGTAAGTCCTAACAAGTTTTTTTGAGTAATTCTATTTTTTTTTCTTTTTTGAAGTAGAATATTTGTTATTAGTAAGATTAAGTACTTTCTTGGTATTGCAGTTGAAATCCTTACAAGGACCTACTTACATATGTGAAAGAAACATGGTTACCGCACAAAGAGAAGTTTGTATGTACGTGGACGAATAAAAAGTTGCACCTTGGGAACACGACAACGTGCAGAGTTGAGAGTGCATATAAGATACTAAAGAATTGGATTGACTCGCCAACAGTGCTATTGACATGATTTGGGGAAAAGCGCATAATGAGATTAAGGTGAAACTAATTGAAATCAGGTACGTAATGCCTTAGTTTAATATTCATGTGTGTATCTTTAATTTTTTTTTGTTGTTAATATATTTTTTCCTGGTTTTTTGTCACTCATGAGAACACTAGAAGAATCGTGAAACAAGAATGGAATACCATACCGTGGTTATCCATTTTACCACCTCAATTCTGTTGTTTCGCACCATTGTTTGCAAAAGCTGCACAAGGAGTATGAAGAGATGCAGACAAAGGGAGACAAGTTTGTATATGATCATAAGCTGAGATCCACTCATGATATTCCTTGTGGCTGTGAGATAAAGGTGACAGTGGACGCGGGTCTGGCGATTCAGGTTTTTTATCTCAACCCGTTTTGGCTAATCTCAATATCAACGAGAGTCCCGTCAATACTAGGCCTGATGGACTGTCATATGATCAAGTCTTTTAGAAATATTTGGTTGGTGTGGTCGAGAATGGAGATCCATTGGTTATGCACAGGGCGAATGGTTGGCTCTATGATCAAATTTACTCAGATAGAGGGTCTTCGAAGCAACTGGAGAAAAAGAAGAAAGGCAAGGGGCGCTCGAAAGGAAGCAAGAACAAGTCACGTGAACAAGTCTATACTCAATGGGATTTTCGGCAGTCTAATGGGCCTCCTCAAGGTAAGAACCCTTTATTAATATTTTTTATAATTTTTTTTTAATGTCGAACACTATATATTGTTTATTAATGTTTGGTAATGTATTTTTCACGTTATAGATGTGATATAACAAAACATTTACGAATATGATGACCTAGAGAGGATTGTGCCTTGTATGATTCCCTACATTACTGGATATGTAGATGTGCTGGGTGATGGAAACTGTGGATTCCACGTTATGGCGAGCCATTTGTTTGGATCCGAGCATCAATGGCATAATGCTAGAATAATTGGCGCAAATGAGCTAGAGGAACGTCCAGATTTGTACGATTTCTTCTTCGAAAGAGACATTCCCAAGCATGTTCACCGCATACGATGGTATGAGAGTCCTTGTTCTGAAGATCATTACATGATTACTTATGGACTTGCTCATGTATGCTACTCGCTTCAACATGGTTATCTTCTTGTTTGGGTGTGGAGTAAGAGGTCAGAATATGAATACATCATCGAACACTATATTGCCTCTCATCGCTCCCAGGGGCCCTAATGGGCCTTTAACCGGACCTGTTCGGGAGATTGCCATTGCTCGTCTAGGCGATTACAAGCATTACATTCAGCTAGATTTTGTGGTTTCAGATTTTCCAGTTCCGTCCATACCTTATCAATGGTTCCGCCAACGTGACACTTTCGTTATTGGTTGGGAGCAGCCATATCTCAAGAGAATAGAGCTTTGGCACACTTCATGTAATGATAATGGACGGACACAATCCCCTCAGTCTTCTTCCTTTAATGTTGAGTAGAGTACCAGTCATATGTGGATTGGTGTATTTGAGATTGTTGGCTAACTATTATTATATTTAGCACATTGTCATTCAATTTGTTTGCAGTTTTATATTTTAGTTGTAATGTACGAACAAGTTAAACAAACACAATCACAGGTCACAAATACAACAATGTCTAAGTTGAAATTCAAGCATAATTAAACAAATACTAATAAACATGGTCCGAATTAAAAAACAAGGCAAGGCAAAAGACATCAGCGCATGTGGCTCCAGCGAACAATGAGATCATCATACTCCTTCTGTAATTCCGGGGCATAGTCGTCACCGGTCAACCTCAGCCTGTTGATAGCTCTAGCAGCGAGGTCGGACCACCGATCTGTCCACTACATTAACATAGAAGCAAACAAGAATAATTGTTATATAATAACATTTAATATAAACTTAATCAAGAGAACGTATTGAACACTGACCCGCGATGGAATAGAGTTGACTATCAAAGAACTCTTATCTCGGGCAGAAGCTTAGGATGGGAATAATGGTAGAACTAGTCGAGAAAACCATCAACACATGCTGCCTTCGCCGAACGAGTGTACGGGCTGAGAATAAGGCTTCTTGACTGAGGGAATCTAAGCCAAGCATTACCCGCATACACTTCAGAAAACTCAACCTTGTAGTTTTTGCCACTCATCGGCCTCCATGAAGTTGCGGGACAGCAATCGACGTAGGAATTATCTGCACATAACCGAGCTGTCAAAACACACGATCTGGCATGTATGGCTCAACAAAATTCTTGAAAGCGAGCCATCCAGTAAAGATTATTCTAGGCACCATCTTGTACATGTCCTTACCGAATAGCTCCCACACCACCTACAAAATAAAAAATTATTCATACATATTAATAAATAATTAATAAAAATTAAGAAACAAACAAACAACAAAATTGGAACAAAACTTACATCATCCGGGGATAAGTTGTCAAGGTTCTTCCGTAAATTCTTCAATCGCACCTCTCCCTCTACAGCAGTACACGCGTCTGGCTTCCATTGTGCAGCTCTGGGTCCATTGCACACCTAGTGTGGGTTATGAGGCCGGAAGATCGGGAAATACTCATATATCCAGGCTAGCAATAGGGTCAAACAACCCCCCATCTGCTTGACACCACCTCTATTAGCAACCCCTAACTGGTGGTAAAGGTATGGAGAATCGCAGATGCCCATGAACGACTTGAAACACCATCAAGGTTATCAAAAAGCTCGTGCAGCAACTGTGCATGTATTCTGCCGACCCTCACTCTTGTCAACAAACAATGTGGCACTCAACATCACCCACAACCAAGCAGTGGCCTGTACCTTTGGGTTCGTGCTATCTCAGACTCGATCCATGAAAAATGACTCTAACATAGCACCACTTTTATAGTTCAGGGGTTTCATATCTTCCGTAGATATGTCCAAAAGACCCATAGTGTGGTTCTTCAATGCTTCCCACTTGGGAACGGCAGTCACCATCTCTCCCTCTACAGGGATGGACAAAATGAACTGGACATCATGAACCAAAAGGCATGTGGAACGAATTTGTGTCTAGCTGCCATCGCTCCACGAAAGCACATACTAGGCCGATATCATTATGCGAGAACATCAGTCCTGGAAGATGAGACAACCTAGCCACCTTAACCAGCGGCCTCGCCCTTTCAAAACCTGGGAAACTCTTCCAGCCTGTCAACATCTGACAAACAGCGGATCTGTTCTTTAACTTGAGACAACCTCAATCTGTACCCTACCATAACAAAGAGGTAACGTGTTCATTGAAGCTGGGAATAACCGATCCATCTTTAGGCCCTCCGGATACTACATTCGTTACAATCCATGACCGATCATCCAATTTTTTCGATCGACTGCTACTCCCTGAAAAAGAAATGGGATGTAATTATTAGATTTTATTTAATAACTTCAACATCAAATAACTAATAATTATATGATTAATATTAACTTCAATTTTCACAGAAAATTAATTCATACCTGATGCTACTATAGCATCCTTACGGGAATATATCCCAGTCCCAGTGGCACTACGACCTCCAGGCAGGATAAAACGAAGTCGTGGAATAAGGGGGGATGGGTAATTCACCATTCTGTGATTGTGAAACACTGTGGACATGCTCTTCTTGCTCAAACGAGGGTGCCTGCTGATATAAGGGGTGTTCAGCTCTGTGTGCATTACTGTTGGCACTCCCTTCTTCCTCTATCTCCTCATTCTCCACATGTTCATTTTCATTATGACACGATGGCGGGACATTTTGCGATTTCACATGCCGCTTACCCGATTCTTTGTTGATCGGGCCAAGAGATTCCTGCATTTAATCATTGTTAATTACACAACCAAATAATAATACTAATACAAATTATTTCATTCAACAATATTTAATTCACTAATAAATCATATAATCATTAATTATAAAAAATACTAATTCATAGTAATCATATTAATAAACTAATTCCATTAATTATCAAAAAACTATATTTATACAATAATTAATCATTAAGTTATTTAATAACTAACTAAATTAAAGTAAATACTAATAAATAGTAATTAAAAAATAAATTAAACTAATTAAATTAAAAGAATTAAATAAAGTAAAAGAACTAAATTACACTAATTAAACTAAAAGAAATAAATTACACTAATTAAAACTAAATTATAAAACAACAAAATATAATAAATAAATTAAATTACTAAACTAAAAAAAATTAAAAAATAAAAAATAATTAGTTTACTATTTTTTTTAAAAAAAAATGCCTGCCGGCCAGGAAATAACAAGACGGCGGTGCTTCCGTCTTGTTTGCAGGTGGACGGCGATCCTCTAATCCACATTTCCTGTCAACAGTAGCTGGGCAGTCGACCCTGCCCCAGGACGGCACCTGGGTCGTCCCATTTTCCCGGGGACTTGACCACCGCCGTCGGCTTCTTCGTGGACGGTGTCCATACCGTCCAAATTGGTGGTCGACATCCCAAATGCCGGTTTTGGCTTCTTGGGACGGCAGGCCGGTGGGCCGGCGGCTTTTCGGACATCACCGCCGTCGGCCACCCTTTTTCAGATAAAAAAAAAAAAAATTTCAGTTTCAAAAAATTAAAAAGTTCAAATATTTGAGAAAACTTACTCGTTCCAGTGGATGTTTCCTGCGATGGTGATCTCTTTCGGCCATCGATTTAAAGTCTACGAAGATTGAAAATTGGAGAGAGTGTTTGAGGTTGGAAGAAATTGGAAGATTGGAGTGTAAGGTTAAAAATTGGGGTTTTAAATTTTGAATTTGAAATTTAAAATATAAGGATAAAATTGGAAGCCAATTTTCGGTCAATGGCGCTGGTGGACTATAAGCTTCCAGTAAAAGAATGACACAGTAAAATCTCTCTCCTCCACTAATCATCCCAAATTTTGGAGTGATTTAGTATTATCATACTAAACCAGAATTTTAAAAAATAGTACTAGTATGAATCTGCTCAATATGGCCGCATAATCTGACTTAGTAATAATGATGAGGAAAACCAGGTACCCTCGCCTCCGGGTTTGGGTTTTTATCGACAAAACGTGCGCTTCCATTTATTCCCGCTGCCGTTCTTCCCCTCTCCGCCGCAGCCAATCAGTACCCACTGCCACGTCATCGCCTCCTAGAGAGCTTAAAATGACGATATTAACCTCACATTCCTTCCTTCTTCAGGCGCTGGGGGCCTTGGGGGGTCTACTTTGAGATAGATATATATAAAAAATTATCTCTGATGTTGACATTTGACATAAGCTCAACTATGGATAAGGCCACGTACCAAAAACACCCAAAAGAAAAGGATAAGGTCGTAATAATAATTAATTTAATTACCCCATATAATAATAGAATCATAGATTTCAACCCAACACCCCCAATTACTTTAAACTCCACAATTGTCTTTCCCAACCAACTCAATCATTAAACAAAGAGTTAATCGTAAATACAGTCCCTTACATTTTAACTAATAAGCTTTCAACTCCGTAAATTTAAGCAAAGGTGTCTTTTACTCCCCCATATGCAAACATGAGTATTTTCATCATTTATTTGTATTTTTACTTTACATGTTGCTTGGCGAAACAAATGATGTTGATCAAGAGTTCAGATTGAAATTCATGGTCCAATTGTGAGAATTAAACCCTAATATCATTTCGTGTGTTGAATTGAAGACTATTAGATTAAACATAACAAATTATAAATGACTAAGTTACAATAAAAATTATAGTTTGGAGGCCTTGGCCTGATTATAAGGTTCAACAGATCAATAACTAATTGTTCTAATAGTACATATATATACCATTCATGTTTCAGATTTAGCAAATGAATTAGCTAATGATAGACTAAATTAACACTTATGTAGTCAACGACTCAACATAAGGATATGGTGCTATTTTCCTATGATTAAATCACATATTAAATGGAAAATGTGAGGGCCCTCTATAATTAGACATACGGTATATCTATTTATCTTTTGAATTCAACGGATGAAATGACTAACAATGAACCAAATTATGATGGCTCTCAAAATTACGATTCAGCTGTAAAAAAGTTCATATGAGAAAAAGTGAGGGTCGTTTTGATATTACATAGGAAAATGGAGAATGGAAAAAAAAAAAAGAGAAAAAAAGAAAAGGAAATACAAAACGGGTCCATCGGTCCACTTTCTATTCTAAAACCTTAAAAACGGACTCCGAATTATGAGTCTGACTCACTATGCAAGAAATCGCCCGAGGTTGCTACCGAAACGTCTACATACTTCCAATAGGGTTTATCCCTTTTGTTAGTATTTAATTTCTCATCTTCTGAAGAATCAAGATACAGAGAGAGAGAGAGAGGTGTACATGATTATTTTTGCAGAAGAAAGATATTTCTAAGTGCAATTTTTGAAGAAATTCGCAGGATATGGGCAAGTCCTTTAAGGAATCTCTCAAGGCTCTAGAAGCTGATATTCAGCTTGCCAACACACTGTGTGTATTTCTCCCTCCTTTTGATTTATTTTTTTGGGTTTTATTTTTTTGGTTGGGTGTTTAGATTCTTCTTTGCAGTAAATATCTTCTTCCTACTAAGGGGGTTTTTTTTTTGGGGGGCGGATTAATAATTTTATATATATGTGGAAACGTTGAAAAAGAAAATGTTAGAACAGCCAATCAGATATTTTGTCCTTGTTTATGCCCCATCTGTTGCACTGGAAGAACTGAGCTTCAAATGAAGCAAATTTGCCCAATAATCTGCTCCAGATTATGTGCTGATAGATTCTAATGATGCTTTGTTGATTTTCTATTATTGGAGGCTTTGTTGATTCTCTTCGCGTTTCCAATTTTTTTTTGCCTTTTCATGCTTACAGAATGTGTTATGATGGCTAAAATGCTTCTAATTTTGGTGGGTTCTGTAATTGATCTTCTTTATTTACTTTTTCTGGTTCAGGGCATTGAGTTATCCCCGGGAACGAGATGGAGCTGTTCTTCAAATGAGGATGTCTTATGCTCCAGCTGCACATTTGTTTATGTTTCTCGTTCAATGCTTTGATTGTCAGCTTGCTGGTACACTTGGCTTACTTCGAATTCTTATTTACATGGTAAATCTCCTCCTCATTCTGTTCTTTCATTCACATTATCCTATTGCTGGTGTCCTTCCTTCAAGTTACTAATAGTCTTACTTTCTGTTAACACTAGAGATTTATCTGTTTGATTGTAAAAAGAAAGTGCGATTGCTATGTTCTTATATTTGTGGCTCATGTAGTAAAATGCTGGCATTTTGCAGTCGTATGCTGATGGAAAAACTACAATGTCTGTTTATGAAAGGAAAGCTAGCATCAGAGAATTTTATGGTGAGTGCCTTTTCTGAAGCATTATTAAACTGTGACAGTGATTTGAGATAAAGAAAGTATGGCATATTTGTGCTTAGTTTCTGTCTTCCAGCTTTACCAAATGTTTTTCACTATAAAACAGGAATAATATTTCCTTCTTTATTGCAACTTCAAAGAGGGATAACTGATATGGAAGAGAAGAAACAGAAGAAGATTTGTTCACTTAGGTACTCAAGGAGAAATTGGGAGAACATATCTGATGTTGACTTAGAAAGAGAGAATGAATGTGGAATTTGCATGGAATGCACTGGCAAGGTTGTCTTGCCTAATTGCAACCATTCTTTGTGCATAGAGTGTTACAATCAGTGGTAAGTCTCATACCCAGTTTTTTTTTTTGAGATAATAATAGCAAAAGTTGGTTCATGAACTGATTTCTGAACAACACAGTTATAGATTCTTCCAACCTGTTGCTCTCCCTTTTGTGCTTTTGGAATTTTATGCCTTGCAAGGTTTACATGAAAATGTGTGTTTTGACAAAAGTACGATAGCAATATGTGTCTTATATGGCTGACCCTGCTGTTTGAAATTTATGACTCGTTTTTGAAGTGTTTTTAACTAGAATGAATTGCTGCTTGATCATTCTTCCTTTAGTCATTTACTGTTCCTTTTTATCCAGAAGTGTCCTGTTTAATTGCATCCTGGCTTTTACCCTTTGATGTCCTGAGCCATATATATCTATGGCATGTTAGGCTCAGATTGAGAATACATGTATTCCTGTGGTCTTCTCTTTCTACCCAGCACAAGTTGCCTGTGGTTTCTTGGAAGTGATGCTCATCTCTTTTCTAGTTTTAATGACCGACAAAGTGCTTGTTGTCAGATGGCTACGTGCATTGTTCATGTTTTAATATTCACGCTTTAAGCCAATTTTTGGACCTGATTGAAAATGATTCGCTTGCTTTTCTTCAGGCGCCGTCGCTCTCAGTCCTGTCCTTTTTGCCGGAACAATCTTAAACGAGTGAACTCAGGGGATCTCTGGATCTGCATTGATAACAGTGAAACTGTTGACTTATCTGTAATTATGGAAGAGAACCTGCAGAGGCTTTTCGTGTTCATTGAAAAGTTGCCGCTTATTGTTCCTGAGTCTGTTTTAAATCAATATGACTACCCTATTAGGTGAGTAATCCAGTAGGTTGCATTTTATGTACATCAAATGTATGTTGATGTTATGTAGAGATTGTTTTAAGTGATGCAGTCATAGTTCAGAGAGCTCTATTGACATGCTGCCTTTGCCCCGAGTGGCATCTGGCTTCCTATAGCATGTATTGCTCTTATCAGCAGGACTGGAATTCATGTCCTGCTTGTATATTCGATTCTATTGTTCTGTGTTCATTTCTTGGATTGGAGATTCCACCGAAGAATTCAACTACAGTTGTCAGGATATGCAAATCCAAATAACACAGTTGATAGACAATGTTGGAGGGGTAAGTGAGTTAAAAAGTTTTGACAACATTCATTTTTGTAGTCGGTGAGTATGGAGTTGTCCTCCCAACCGAAGGGTACCCACTACCCAGGTATGAGCCTATAGAACAGATCTTATCTTTGAAGTGTATTGAGGTAGTAAAGTCATATTTGATGGCAGCTATAGTCGCTTTAAATGGCGGGGAGATGCAAGTATGTGGCAACAGGATATATAACAAAACATACATGATCTAAAAACGCAAATAGGCGGAGCAGAACATGCTCCTGACTTGCAGGTCGCATCCCCAGGTAGAGAAGCCGAGTTCTTGGCAATGATTTATGTAACATGTAACCACAGCGTTGATAGGGTTCTGTGAGATAATAAAGGCGAAAAAATCATAACTAACAAGACTCATAAAATTAATAGAAAGCTTCATACAAGAGAGCAACTATACAAAAGTTGACAATGAACAAAATAAATCTGGGGGACATATACACAAGTGTGACAATGGAGCTATTGAGGCGTATAGCTCACAAGCTTCATTTCTCTGGAGTTGCGAGGAAGGAACCATAGTTGGATGTTTACTGATTTTGTAGTCGCATATATTCATGGTAATGCTGAGGTCCAGCTTCTTCATGAATATCAATATAAGCCTTTCCACCATGCCTGGAGATATCCAAACCTGCAATTTCCTCTTCAATGGAGATCCTCAGGATATCTAGCTTTTGAAGTGTGTAGAACATAGGCCCCATTGTGATACTGACCCAGAACAAAACCACCACAACTTCGACCACTTGGGCTCCGATCAGGCCCCAACCACCGCCGCGAAGTAGTCCATACGGCCGGGAGATTCCAGCTTCACCGGAATCATAAGCCTGAATCACAAACTTCTGTTCAGCAAAAAGACCTGTAAATATCACACCCCAAGCTCCACAGCCTCCATGAAGCTGGGTTGCTTCCAATGGATCATCGAACCGAAGCTTTAAACACAAAATGTTTAGCCCAATCAAAACCCAAGCCGCAACGAATCCACAGATAATCGCAGCCCATGGTTCCACAACCGAACAGCCCGAAGTGATTGCCACAAATCCACCAAGCACGCCGTTACAAACATCCAATGCATCCCAATGGCCCACTAACAGCCTTCTACCGAACAGAGTGACAATCCCGGCGGTTGAACCGGCCAGGGTGGTTGTAACCGCCGTCCGGCCAACTCCGGTCCAGTTTCCCTGGTCGGAAACATTTGGGTAAGCGACAAGAATCTTATTGAAAGAACCTGGATTAAACCCAAACCATCCAAACCACAGCAGAAATGTGCCCAGAACAACCAGAGTTGCATTATGACCTCTCATTGTCACGGGCTTTCCGAAAGCATCAAACCGGCCCACTCTCGGGCCTTCAATTAACGATCCCCAAAGCCCAGCAATCGCACCCACCAAATGTATTACACCACTTCCGGCGAAATCAATGGCGCCGGAGCCGAACAGCAGAGAACCGGAAGTCGGACTGAGCCAGCCGCTGGGCGACCAAACCCAGTGAGCAACAATGGGGTAAACAAACCCAGTGAGAAAAAAGGAGAAAATAAGGTAAGCAGAGAATTGGGTTCGCTCAGCAATTGAGCCGGCGGTTATGCCGGCGACGGCTATGGCGAAAGCCCATTGGTAAAGAAAGAAGCTGTAATCATAAGAGCTTGAAGGAATGTCTTTAAGGGCAAAGAATTGGGTTCCGATAAATGGGTTTGCATTGGGTCCTTCGCTGCCAAAGGCGAAAGCGAAGCCGAAGAGGTAGTAAGAAAGGCTGCCGACGACGGCGTCGACGACGTTGGTAAGCATGATGTTCATGGCGTTTTTGGCCCTGACTGAGCCGGCACAGAGCATGGCGAACCCGAGCTGCATTACGAAGACTAAGTAAGCAGAGAAGAGAAGATAAATAGCGTTAATTGAATCTGTAACACTTGCTTCCCAGTTGGTGGTGGTGGTATCCATTGTTGGTGGAGATTGTTAATTATCTGAATATGTGCTTTGATGATCAAGATGGATGGAAATATTGAGCTTCTTACTACAAGTACTATGTTATAAATGTGAAAGGTATTCAATCTTCATTACCATTGGCTAATTGGTGCAAGTTGAATGGTAGAGCTTGAATAACCAGTAAGTAGTACTACGAATTATCGGACAGTTTTTATATTCATCATCATCTGGTAAATGTTTTTAACTCAATTCCAATCATGGTACACGTGACTTTTTCCGGGACAGACTAACAGAAATACATTTAAAAAATGGTGTTTTTTACGATCATTCTTTCCGTTTCCTCTCCACTTGATGGTAAGAATAGATGGTGTTGACGTCTCCAGCAATTTGGTTCAATGGCTTCAGAGGAACAACGGATAAGAAGATCAAATCAGACAGTCAATTACTTCGCAAAATAACGGGAGCTCTCCACTTGCTTTTCAGTTCCAAACATCCGTATATCCTCTCATAAATATATATATATGGTTTTCAACTTGAAAATAACCTTACTGGATGTGGAGCCAATGGAGTTCGTCTTGAATCGTAGCCGTCTTCTCCATCACTCACTAACTAACTACTATCCCTAATTGAAACCTTCCAAAGCAACAAAAACCCCACAAGAGGGGGGGGGGGACAATATTGAATAAAGTCCAGCTACTGGGCCTCAAAATTAGTTCATCAAACAGTTCTTCCTGGTACTAACACTAACAGAGAGGCTCTGTTGATCTGTAAGAGGAGAAGTGGTTAACAAACTGATTTGTATTTTTTCTATATGATCCCTCTATTTTTGAAGAAGTTCAATGGGACAAGAGATGGCAATCCAAGAAGAGGTCAAGAGGACTGATACCGAAAAGTACCTTACAATACGAATCTAACACAGATGCCGGGAGAGCACCAAATACCTACCACAGAACACAGTAACCTCTAGCCATTTGCAAAGGTCATAAATTGGAATTAACGTGCCATCTATGACTGCTACAACTAGTAAAGGGTACATGCTTACAACAATAGGCCATTCACCCCTGCTCAGATCGAGCAGGTTATGCTATTATATACAAGCAAATGATTTAGGTCTCTAATATTGATTTCACAACGTTGCAAAGCCACATCAGTAGGCTTCTAGGTAACCAACGTCTTCAGTTACAGTTCTTGTGGTAAGGGCGGGTCTCATTGTGACAATGGCCGACTCATTAGCCCCAGCTCTCAGTGCAGCTCGTCCTGCTTCCAAGAACCTCTGTACTGCATCCTCTGCGTAGCGATTAGCTTGACCAACAGTCATACTTTTCCCGATGTCAGGGTAGGCGTTGAGAACATGATCGCCGTTAAGCTGTGATGCAAGTTGGATCAGTTCGACTTGAAATTCGGAGAGTACAGCATCTTCCCTTGGTCCCCTTCCCCTCAATGTTTTTGTCACCTCCGGGAGTTTCTCTGAAAAGCCATAAAATTTGATAAGTTCTTATGCAATTCTCAGAAAATGTATTCTATTCTCATAGTAGTATTCATGAATACAAGCACTGCTAAGTTCTTTATGATAATCCATGAGATATGGAAGAAATGCTATGTCTTTATACTTTTATCCCTTCTGCTTTCTCCACTTAGTGGAGCTGACATGAAGGTTCACATTTCATATTTAGAGCTATGACTTCAAGAACAAATATTCCTCCTCCAAACATTGGCAAAAGTATGCATGATTTTATTACAAGGGAGAGCCTAAGCAACTCAGGCAAAAAAGAGAGAAAAGACGTGAAAGTTTCCGAAATTTCTAAGATTTGCATAATCTCAACCATATTTCTAAACTGTTCATATGGATGAATTGAATAGTAGAAGTCAAAAAAACCTGGACAATCGTCACGGGGAGTCTTGCGCAGCTTGAAGACACTTTCAAAAGTTCCAGCCCATGCATCCCTTTTGGTCAAGAAATTGGATTTTAAATTGAAGAGTTTCTTCACAGTTGCAGGAATCGATGAGTGTTCGAACTGAGACGTTGGGGTTGGACCATTAGGCTCATGAATTACTGCACCCAGAGTAACACAATTCAAAAAAACAAGAGTCAAAATAATAATATTCTCAGAAGAATACCAACAGAATCTTCACAGATCATTGGATCAAAACCGTAACTTGTTCATTGACTATATTTGTTCATCAATTGCTGGAGATGTCTTGAATTGACTTAAAACATACTATTTTGTGCCCATAACCTCAAATTAACAAGGCGTTCATGAAAGGGAGTAAAAATGTTAAACTACACATTAACAGACACAAGCAGAGCTTATACTACATGCCACTTGGACCAAGCTTTCTAGATTTAGTTCCTCCCATTTCCTGCCTCAATATCAACAATGTGACATTTGTAAGTTCCAGTCCAGCCTACATTCGAATTCAATTATGACACTAACGATTAACCATATTACAACATCCCCCAACCTTCATTCTGTAGATAAACAACAAAACCATCATTAATTTCAAGAAGTTCCTTACAAAGAAACTGAATCATCATCCTAATAAAGACTTAGATTGGAGAATCACACAATACACACCCTAATTGAATAATCATAATAGTGCATAGTAAAATAATCGCTTACCAGTTCGTTTATCAACCCATGGTGAAATCAAGAATGAAGGCACACGAACACCCAAGCGATCAAAAGCAAAATAGTAAGGATCTGGCCCAATAATTCCATCAGGATTAGGCACCCCTTCAACTGGTGTAGGCACGTGATCGAAAAATCCGCCATGCTCATCATAAGTGATCAACAAGGCCATTTCTTTCCATTGAGGACTTGCCCTCAAAGTCTCGTACACTTCCTTCACAAATTTTTGCCCCAAAGCCACATCATGGGAAGGATGATCATCATTGGCCGGAAACAGATCAACATCAAAATACCTCTGTTCTATCACTGCATAATTCGGAAGCTTCCCTAATTTGGCATGCAATTTAAACTTCACAGCATAATTATGAAACTTAACCGTATTTTTAAGCTTCCTCAAGCTCTTGAAGAAGAGCGTAGCCGGGATATTTTGATAATATATCCCAAAGCTCAGGTCATTTTCCTCCAATGAATCGAAAATAGTTTTCTGCGGAAACCCATGAATTAAATCTTTCCTTACATTACTAGATGCTCCGTGTGAAGTCGCCGAGTGGACATAGAACCGGTTCGGCTGAGTCGACGCCGGCACCGAAGCGAACCACCGGTCAAATACGGCGAACTCGTTGGCTAACTCGGTGTAAACCGGCACAAACTCCGGCTTGAACCCGCTCATAACCGTCCTGGACATCCCTTCAACGCCCATACTCTCAGCTTGCTGAACAAAACCGTTCATCGGAGCCGGGTTCGCGGTGGAGTCGTTGGACCCGAATATCTGTTCCCGGATAGCTTGAATCGAGTGGCCGGGGTCAGAGTCGACAAAGATAGCATTGTCGGTGACGTAATGCTTGGGGGAAGCCGGGTCGGAGGCGTTCACATGGTTGAACTCAGACCCGGTAAGCCCATCAATATCGGGACGGGTCTTCTTTAACCAACCCAAAACATGATCGAAAGACCGGTTCTCCATGACCACCACGACAACCGTCTTGATCGGCCCATCAAATTTCGGTTCCTTCCGTTTCTTCTCAAAGGGATAAGATAACGAAGAAGAAGGAAACAATAACAAATACAGGAAGAAGAAAAGAGGGAGGTGGGTGAAATATCGCCGGTAAACCATTTCCCGGTCAATTAGACCGGCGATCGGAGTGAAAAAACGGTGGCCCAGAAAAAAAAAGCCGGTGGGAAATCTGCTGAAGGAAAGAAAAGTGTTTGGTAAAGTGGATAAAGTCAAATTGGGGCGCTAAAGAAGTAGAAAAGAGTAAAGTAAAGGGAGGATGGGAATATGCTTTGTTGGGATGCTTAAAGAATTGATTTTTGGGTGGTTATCATATCAATGGCGTCGTTAGCGAAGAAGAAGAAATCAAAATGGTTACAAGTCTCACGTCATTTTTCTTCTTATTATTTTTGAAGTTTGAAAGATTTGATTTTGTGAAGTTTGATGGAAGTTGCTACCAATAGTAGAACGGAACGGGACGTTGTTTTCACGTTGACGATGAATAATTTCTTTTTTTCCTTAAATAAAAACAAACAACCTTATTAGCTCATTAATTAATTCTTTTAGTTCGAAAAATCTTGATTGTTTGTTTGTTTATCTGAAATGGAGGGAAAGTTAAACGGAGATAACCCACCTGAAGGTCCTGAATACCACAAGGAGGGAGAAAATGTTGTTTTTTTTAACGAATCAGTATTTCTTTATATATCCGTTCAGAATTATTTTCAGTATCAAATTATTTTCGAGTTATCCATATTTATATTTGTCCATTACATATTGTATATCCTCTTCAATCATGGCTATCTTGCATCATCAAATTGTATATCGTCTTCAAGATCATAGCCTTGATCTTCCTAGTCAAGGCATAAAAGATGCTCCTCTCATACTTGCAAATGCTGGATCAGAAGCACCGACAATTGTTCAAATTCCTAGACAGATTCTCAGATTTGATCTAAAAAATTGGTTCCTACAGAATGGATTACCAATTATGAGACGCTTCATCTGAAACATGAGAATGTTAAATCTAATGTTTTTCAGTTCAAAAGACTTTCAGGAAGGAATGTCAAAATAGTTTTCAAAATAGTTTGCACGGATGCAGAGAAGATGCTAGAGCTACACATTTTTTCGTTTCAAGTATGGCGCAGAGGTGCGCAGCTGCTATAATCTAGGTGGTGTTGTGTTGGTGCGTGAGTGGGCTTTTGGGGGTTATCGAAGTCAGCAGCACATCTCCGCCACCGAGGCATTTGGTCTTTGTGCTTTCTGATGGAACATTTTCCTATACGGATAAAATTGATGGACATTTCATCTGGGATCTAGATCCTACAATGTGTAATCCAGGATGTGATTGTGAATATGAACTCGAAACTCTCATAACTTTAAGATAATTAACAAGTACAATTTGCTTGAGCAATTTTTATATGTAGTTTATCTTTGTTTGTTGTTACCTGTTTATGTGAATTTACTTTTTTTGGTACTAATAATAATATCACATTTTTATCGTTTAATAACATTTTTTTTTTGCTATGGTCATCTTTTTAAGGATAGAAATATCTTCAGTCGGTGCCATAAAGCAGCATAAGTGCAAAGATCTACCACTCTTTATTACAAATAATTTATCTGTTCAAAATGATAATTAACTTATTAGTTAGACCAACAATGATAGAGAGAGTAAAAAAAATAGTGAAAAAAATGATAATTAACTTATTAGTTGGACCAACAATGATGGAGAGAGTGAAAAAAAATAGTAAAAATTCATAGTGACTGATGTGTAAGAGGTAGAAGTGTAATATTTTGGGAAGAATAAAATTTTTAACGGAAAAGTACCAAAAAAATAGGAACAATTAGTATATGCCACATCGATCATTGTTTTTTTTTTTCGCTATTTATTTTCACTAAATATATCATTTTCCATAATTGGACAATCATTTTGAGTCCAAAGTGAGTATTATAAATATATAAATCATAAGAACGGAACAAACTAGTACTTACAAGAAGTCAAGAACTACCAAAATCTGAGAAACACTGGGGGGTGAGGAAGCTACCCAAAAAAACACTGATAAATACAGATTAGGAAGCTACCCAGAAGAGCATCAGGAATGGCTTTTGTGTCTGGTTTATAAATTTTTGGTTAATTTCCAACTTTAGAATCTCTTCCATTACTTTCCTCCCTTAATTACTCTTTTATCTTATTATGCTTTGATATTTTTCTTTTTTGGATGACTTGTACGTTACAAAATATGAAGTTATGGCTGTGTTTTAACTTACGTGTATGAAAGTTAACAACAAAATGTGACTTGGGATTTTTAAATTTGTCCGAAGTAATTAGGGTGATTAAGGGGAACCAAAAAAAGAAATGAAAACGAAACAAAAAGATTCAGATGAAAGGGTTATCTCCTTTAAATGAGATATTTTTAACAACCATATGAAATACGCCATTATAAGACACTACTATCATACACAATGAATGGAGATCATATCTAGGTACGGTTTGTCTCAAGCTATACCATACTGAATACATAATTTTCCCTCAGATCATAAAAACAAACATAAAATCACAACCTAGGCACTTTTTCATACTAAAACAAGTAAAATCACAACCCTAAATTTGAATTAATGACTCAAAGAGCATCTTTTGAGGTTGGGTTTAGGTTGGACTATTACTCTCAATTCGCATCATACTAAAATATCACTGCAAACTTAGTAAAAAGCTCAGAGTTTGTACAGTGGCACCTGTATCTAAGTTCTAAACGTAGTTGGAAAAAACAACTTAAAAAAGTTTAAGGGACATCTTCAGCTTGTTCTGTCTCCACTTGGGAAGCTGATAGAAACTCCGCTTCGGCATCCCGAATTTCTCTTGGAACTCTTCGTTTGATAAATAAGCCTGGTGGTCAAGCAAACAGTTCCAGCATTCAGTACCTCAGACCAGTTTTCATTCATAAATTAATTATTGCTATGCTATCAGAAAGACAAGAAAAAAAGAGCTAAAAAGGACTTGAGTTCCACTGCATTGGGATTAGTCAATTGCATGCAGCAAATGAGTAGATATTTCAAGACTTTAGCAAAAGGCATTCAACATCAATGGTAAGAAACAAAATAGTTAATGACGACGAGATTAAAATACTTGATAATAATCTACTTATCGATCCTAGATGGCAATCACCAGAATTTGTATCAGGTATATATACAAGGGTACCTCTCTTCTGGTTATGTCAATGTCGGTCACTGGGTTGTTTGAAACCACCACCAGTCGATCATATGGATGTACCACCAGATTTGCATCACTCTCATTCTCATCAAGACTCGACGGACCAGTGCTTTGAGGACTCAACTTTGAAACTCCATCTGCAGAACCTGCACAAACCAAGACTCAATATCAGTGCCTCATTATTATCTCAGGTTTTTTTCTTTTCTTTTTTTTTTTTTTTTTGGGTAAAGAAAAAAAGCGAAGAGAATTTGATGCTAGGCAGATTTTCCACTTCTCAGGGTCAATGAAGTTAAGAAGAACACAAAATATATAATCAAAAGAAAGCCTACGTAAATGAACACCTGAACATCCAAATATCCAGGAGCAAAGCAACGGCAATAATCCAAACATTTATAAGCACCAGACAACCATTCATGTGATTCCAGATCAATTTCTTACCAGCAGCATTTTGATCAGGAGATCCAGGCAAAAAGTTTGTCGTGACTGAAGGTGGGCTGCTTAAGCGACGGACATCTGAATATTTTAAGTTCAAGCCAGAAAAGCTTGACACAGGTGATGAACTTTGTCTGCGCCCATTTCTGCCGTTGGACTGACTTTTTGAATCAGCTGAGCCATTTTCAATAGAGTATGCTTTCCACGAACTTCTTAGAGTCACCTGCATATTAGAGTCAAGTAGGCTAATTTACTAACCCAGTAGGAAAAAGGATTCCCAGAAGAAATGACGTTTAATGATGCACTTGGTACTTTTAATATAGTGCCAAAAGGGATAGATGGAGAGATGGCATCTCACTATAAAACTGGTAAGAGGCATTTCATATTTAGTTTATCGTGGACAAAGAGTGAACTGAAAAAGAAACTTCAGAGAAGGTTGAAAGTACTACAAAAATGTTGTGAAAAAGAAAAATGTGATTTACCTCAAGCTTTTGTGTCTTTCCCTTCAGTATAGCAAGCTTGCGTTCAAATGAGTTGCCGAGCATCTATTATGAAATACATTGCACTGGTATGAGTAATCCTCTCAATCAAATGAAAAACAAAGTCATTCAACTTAATGGCTTTGAATGAACATAATTTTTCCCAAATTGAGCAATCTTGCCGAAGTTCTAAGTCAACATAGAGTGACTTCAGCTTAAATGCTTGGAAGTCTAGTTTAATATAGATCCTTAGAAGACGGGGCAAGTTAATTTTACAAGAAAGAAATAATGTATACCTACATTTGCTTTTGAGGGATCCCATTCAAAGAAGCAAGTAAAGAATGGTGGTTCACACCCTTCAGCAACAACATAGACCGGAATTTCCGAAGGAAGCCTTCCAAGTGAACCGCCTTTCTCAACAAATTTCTGTGCACCAGGTAAACTGATAAAAATTAGTGTGACTTTCTGTGAAAGCTAGCATGACGAGGAAAGTAATAGGTTTTAATATAATTTAAAGGCCAGACTAAACTAACTGCAAGTTGATGTATAAACTACTTCACCAAAGGAAAACTGAGAAGGAACCAAAACTTCAAAATTATGGTGACGGAAGAGATAAATGAATCCTTCAAGAGGATATCTTTCATTATTACCACGCCAAGGTCAAGAGCCTGATGCTTAGATTCAACAGATGAATGGCGCCCAACCCACACAAAAACTTCAGAATGGCAGTCAAGAATCAGCACATCTTCTGTAGTTAAATCATCCTGGGAGAAATTGAATATCTCTTTCACCTGCAACGCAAAGAGAAAATTCGTAGCAATCAAATAAAGAACCATTCTGCTATAGTCACCAAATTTGCAGTCCTTATCAACAAAGATCTGTGGTGTATATGCCAGATGCTATGCGTTCATGAGATGTGAAGAGAGCTGCATCCGTTAGCAGTAAAGGCCTACCAGTTTCTTCTAGGAAACCAAACTGATGTATTAAGGAAAAGAACAAATAGAAAGGGAAGAAAAGAGAAATTATAGAAGGAATCCATCTCAGAAAGATAAATTTGCACCTGCTTCTAAAGCATATTTCCTTTTCACTCGTTCACAATGCTGACCATTCTTTTGTCACAGCAGGAGCTCAAACATAGTAAATCAAATTTTCAGCATGGTTTCTGCCGCTAGGTTCAGCTTCTATTCTCTGCTCTAACTATAATTATAACAATTACACTTTTAGCTGGGTTCCTTTCAAATTTTATCACAATCTGCTTCCAACAGATCCATTGCAGATTTGAATACTTAATGAAAGACATTCTGGCAAACTGCTAAATGACCTTGCTGGTGTAGGTTTATCATTTTTATGATTTATTTCCAACTCGTTTGCCACTTACGTTGACATGTTATTGTTGTAATTACTTCTACACATATCACTCTCGGTCATCATGCGATAATCATCACAAAGAAAAGAGCAAGGAAATAAACTCTAGCTACTGACTGTAAACCACAAATTAAGCACAGAATTCACTTCCTAACATCATATATGTTTTACTGGAAATGATCAATTTGGTCTAATATATTGGTAGTTAGGTAATAATAATATTCAATAGGTAGAAAATTATCCCAATCTTACCTTCAAATCAACTGAAGGGGAAATTCAGCCATGTTCCAGAAGACCCAAATTCTCCATTAGACATAAATTTAAAGCAGTTGAAATCTGGAGTACTCAAAAAAAAAAGCAAAAGCATTATCTTTCACAAGAACAATTTAGAAACAAAGGTTATGCTTCTCACCCTCATAAGATGAGACCACAAACAAATGAGGATCTTCCCTGAATTCTTTAACTTTCTTTTCTCTGTAATATTCAGCCTTTCCACCCAACGCAGTCCAGAAATATTCAGGCTCATTACCCTCTCTTACCAATGCAGCTTGCCATGTTGGCTAAAGTAGTCAGAGACAGAAAAGCACAAAATTAGATAACTGGAGAGTATCGTTTCACAGAACAGTCTAAGCTAGGATGTACAGGGAGTAGGCTTACGTTCATCAAGTTGAGCATCCTGTCGATAAGATCAAGATCTCTCACAGAAGTGAGATTCCCTATCCAGTTGTATACAGAAGTTTCAGTCTTTAGTATGTAGCAATGAGATGAATTCAGAGAACTTGATACCTGCCATAGTAAACACAGTAAATAGATGTTTACTGTTTAAATAGATGTTTAAAGAGCTGTATACAGTTGCTTTCTCCCGTCATATTAAATAGAGATACTTTTGGTGGCTAAGTACCAAATATAGATTTTTGAGAAATAGCCTAACTTGGTCATGGTACAAACTCTCCTATGACGGAAAAGTTCTGTCTAAGGAGTTTGACAGATCACGTCTGTTATAAACCAATAGGATTGAATAATGAAACACTGGAGATAGAATTTACTTGGTCAACTTGAATGGCTTGCATGTTGGACGAACTTGATCCTTGAACTTGAAACAAAGCGGGCTTAGAGTCATCATATGTTTCATCAGTATTTCCTTTTTCCGCAAGCAATGTCTTATATCTTGTACCCTTACCTCCCTTCATGAATTAAATGACTACTTTTAGAAAGAGACAAAAAAGTTTTTAACCGCAGTTTCACCCCAGATACACTGGAAAAGAAAATTTCTGCTTACAACCTTGAAAACAATCAAAGTCTTGAGAATCAAAAAGAATTGAGGAGGTTCACTGCCCTCAACAATCTTAGCCTGTGAGATAAATGGAGAAATGACCAATTGAGAGTTGCAAGTTAGAAAATTGAAGGATTACATGTACCTACTAATGCTAATTAATTTCACATAGTAATTTATTGTGAACTCATTTCAAATATTTTGGTAAGCCAAAAAATGGAGACCAGACAGATTAATAAAGAAGCACTTACAATTGACGGGTCTCCCTTGACCGATGTCGCAAGATCATTCATAAATGAGATTGCCTGTAATCTATCTTCCTGCAACATCATCAAACTCATGGGGATGAAAGGATGGTCACTAATTGTACATATAAGCAAACAAATATACTCCTAAAACTGTAAGATTATACTGTCAAGTGTAAAGTATCAGCAGAAGCTAGGCAGCAAAAATAGATCGGCGGAAAATCATATTTTAAGCAGGAAAAGACAGTATAGTACACTTGATCCAAGCATAAGATACATTTCACCAAAAAGTTTCTACCATAGGCAATGCTTCATCAAATGGTAGCGTTGTACACAGTTAGTAACATTTTCAGCAAAAATATGAACTACAGTGGATATCATCTTAAAATCAAATTTAGGTAAATTTTGTCCTCACAATGTACGGTTAATCTTAGTTTTAGAGCTAAGATTCATGCCTCCACTCTTCTTAGCAATCTAGAAGAGCTTCGGGTATGTGTCCTAACGTTTGTACTTTTCTAATGCTTGTTTTAATAACCAGAAAATCAAATCCACCAGCTGTACTATGCTTGTTTCATAAGAAGATGGCGAAATAGCTGCTCACTTTGAGACTATTTTGTCCAAGCCAAGCATAGAATAAATTCTCTTCCCTGCCCCTGTGGAGATAGGTATACTGTATGATGTAGCAATCCCCACTGTAAAACCTCATAGGTTCTTCGAGCGGTAAGCTGTTTGAATTATCACCATCTACTCCCCAAACCTGAATTAGAATTCAACAAAAAAGCATTAGTTGATAAAAGTCTATGCTTCAAAAGGTCCATGCATCAATAAGCAGACAAGAAACTTCAAAAAGAATAACCTTTGTTTCACCAGATAAATCCAAAAAGACAAGATCTTCTTCGTCCTCATCTGGAAGTTCTTTTACATCATAACCCTGATGCTTGAAAATTGCTGGGAGAAAATAAGCAAATAACATTTCAAAAGAAAATCAAGCGGTAGCATTTCACTTAATACGGAAAGTTTTGCCAACTGGTCATTTTCAATAGCGTACAAACCTGCTACTTTTCCTCGACCTTCTTCATACAGCTTCTGCTCCACATGTTTAGGCCAATCGTTGAAGTATGACCGAAATGAATCGGTTTCTGATCCTTCTGTCAGAAAAGTTAACTTGGTTTCATGTGACCTCCCCTGAGATCTCAAAAACTCCTGCATACAGAAGAATATAATGAGAATAGAAATTCTGGCAGATTGTTAAGTGCTCTGGTCTAAGTTTCTTATATTGAACTATATATTAAGAATTATACTGCTAGAATGTCACATTTTTTTCAACGTCCCTACTCAACTATGCTTTGAATATAGTGCTCCAACACATACTTATCGAGATGTTATTTCCCAAGGTGAAGTAGAACTATGTATATCACATGAAAAAATCAAGAGAGGGGATTTTTCTTTACAGCAGATAGATAGAATCAACTTGTTATCTTATGAACTGAATTGTGAGATTCAAGTCCACATGTCCAACAATGCAAGCATTTCAACTCAGAGATTATCTTGAGCAAGTTATATCTGTTCTACAGAGGCTCATATTTAACCGCCAGAGTAAACTAAGTGCCAGGCGTCAAGTTAATCAGTCTTGCATCGGAAGTCCGAGTAAAGATGGTGGTGGAAGGAGAAGGTAAGCTCTAAGGAAATGAAATGGATAATCTTACTTCTGCAGCTGAAATTGATGTTTTGCGCTCTGTAATTGTGGTGCCTCTTCCCATCCAAACATAAAGCTCAGCTTCACAATCCAACATGTAACATTTGTCTGAACTCAGCATCTCTTTAGTTAATAAACCAGATGCATTCTGATTAAGTTTTCCCTGAGTAGTTATCCTGCCGATCAGAGAACCTTAAAGCATCCTAAAGTAGAAGGGACAGTCTGCCAAAACAAAAGGCAATAGAAAATTTGAAAAGAACAAAAAGCTCAAACTACTGGCACTGCTCATTGACTCCAAGAGACTACAGACAACATAGATGCCAAAAAGAAGATATTGAGACGCTGATCACCAACTCAACATTTACAGCTTGATAATATGCCATGTATCTCTTCAGTGACTAATGATTTTAGAGTTAAGTTTTGTCTCCAGTATCATTTGTTCTCTCTCAGAAAAGTACATGACACCCTTGTTTGGACGGTATGCTGGAAGGGTTTTTTTTTTTTTTGTTTTTTTTATAAAAACTCTAAAAAAAGAAAAAAGAAAAAAAAAGCACTTCCAATGCCACAGGCAGCAACTCCATTAATCTTACCAGAATAACTTGGTGGCAAGAATCTCAGCCAGTTGCTGGTTGTTCGAGGGCAACTCCTTTGGAATGGGAGCATAACCACCAAATAAGCTCCAGAATTCACCAACATCAGGATCAGCCACAAATTTTCCATCTTCTGCAGCAGATGAAAAAAAACTAGTATTAAGATAACAGTTTGCATTTAGCAAAGTGATTAGATCATAACAGAAAGAATTCAACCTATCGTTGCAATATCACACTTCCCACTGTGCTTATTTTCCTTAATATATTGAACCACCTCTAAAGCTTTAGCTCTTTCTTGAGTACTGGAGTTGCAACCACTGAACAGAAAAATTTTGGATGCCGTATCAAGTATGAACACATCATTGTGGTTCAGAGATGACCGAGTAAAAGGAACCTGATTAGTACATAAAGCATAACAATTATAGTCAGTAGCAGGTGGAATTCCAAATTCCTCCATAAGAGACTGTGTCCACATGACGGCAAACTTCATCAATCACTAATTTACCTTTTTGACCTTCGAATTATCTAAACAGGAACTTTACAGACCAGAACCAGGAATTGACATACAACAATAACAACATACTCAATTTATTCCCAACTTTGTTGGGGTCTGGGGGGTCAAGAGGTATGCAACCTTACCCCTGTATTTCAATACAGAGAGGCTGCTTGAGTACGACCAAAGATGCATGGGAGCTTATGAAGTATTTATTTCCAGCAACTTCACTAAAATTAAGAAGCACCAGAATTCGATTGAGCCATTTTGATCTAGTCCGTTATTAGCACAAAGCTAAAAGAATCGCCAAAGATGACTCTAATACAAAAGGAACAATTCAAGCAACAAGGCTAAATTGTTATATACAGAAATTATTCTATTATTCCTTCATTTACTTTTAATTGTGGGTAAAGAGAAACTTTGATAAAAATACTAAGCAAATTAGTATTCAGTTCTCACTTCTTTAACATGAACAACACGATCTCCCTTGCATGTTAACAAGCTGATCCTGTATGCATTAGAGTCAACATTTGCTTGTCCTGAAGAAAATATCCCTTCCAGCGGAATGATGCAAGGCTTGAAGTATGACAAGAACTTTTCAGTTTCTTCACCTTGAACTTCTCGATATTGCACAGCATGGGACCCCAAGGCCAAATCCAATTCAAGAGCTTTGTCTGATACGAGGTTTGCATCCACCTATCAGCCAGTAAGCAGAATAATTAACCATATCAGACCAAAGATAAGTTAACTCTACCAAGCATCACTTATCACCCTAAAATGTGATATATTAGGAAGGTGTCGTTACCCCTTCATGAAGTATGACCCTATCCATTTCTGCTCTATCTCATAGTCCCCTACTCCTCACCATAGATAAAACAAAGAACTCTCTCAAAATATTACAGATGTTGAACATTGAAGATCAGTGACCTTCCAGGGTATTATTTCCAGTGACCGCCTATCAGAACATTTTTCATTTTACCACTGTTTTAACAGTATAAAAGTAAAATAACAGTAAAGACAATAGAGAAGCATAGACCTCTTTTGCATCCCTTCCAAGCCAATAATGTATCTCATGTTGAGGAGAGCCACTTCTAAGCAAAAGTGTCTGTCAAAATCGTGCAGAGAGAAATCAGTCATTCATCTCAATCATCAATTCAGTAACTTAAATAATTCAAGGCTTCAAACATTAGTCTATATGAGATGATTTATCAAGGGAATTTCCAGTCATTCCAAGCGAACAGGCATTTGAAAATGTTAAAGTTCTAGGCTTGAATAAGATCTCAAAATAGATGTTTTCGGACTTACATTTAAAACTAGATATGCACTTCCAGAAAAGAATTTCCCGTACGAAGATTTGGGGACCAGAGCCAACCGAAGATTCTCTATGCACCATATTTCCAAACCACTGAACTCAAAATAAAATTAAGGACTACAAATTGCTCTGTTCCAGGTGAACCATTCACAGAGACCAGTGATCAGCACACTCAAATAACCAAAATGTCTATAGTTGGAAAATGTGAGAAATCCAGACAACAGCAGATAGTGTATACTCTTTACAATTTTCAACTCAACAGAGTAACTTCAGAACAGCTGCATCTTAATTAATTAAAAATGACACCACAGCGAAAAGAAATCACAATGACTTCAAATATTGAAGAACAGACCAGGAAAAATGTGTTTGCTCTGCCAAGAATTTTACTACACAATTGGTATACCAATAGATTGCATCAAAATCAAACAAAAAACACAAGTGACCCATGAACTAAAACGTAACCAAATGAAACCGGTAACAAGGATACGGGTTGGCCCCAGCTCCTCTAAATGCCGGATCAACTTCCTCGCTGTAATGAGCCATTGTCTTCCAAATTGCTTCGATTAAGCTTAAATCATTCCCCTAGGAACTCTTCCAGTTATCTTCAGTTAAAAACTCGGTTCTTTAACTTTGATCTACCTAAAAAAAAGAACTAACAGAAACTGTAAAAAATTCAAATCAATAGCATTAAGCAAAGGGTTGACAACAATTATGAAGGTCTGTAGAAGTACCTTAGGGAGCAGCAATGGCAGAAAAGACAGCAAGATTAGCTAAAAACTCGATAATTAGGGGGGGAGACAAAAAGAAGGTAAAAATCTAATGTGGGATTAAGCTGTAATAATCAATAATTTTGAATTATTTCAAAGACAGACAAACCAGACAAATTGGTGAGAGCTTGTTTTCAACATTCTAAAATGGAAAAAAAAAAAAAAAAAAGAATTAAAATAAAATTAGACTTGACGGATAAAACAAAAAAAAAAAAAGAAAAAAAGTGGGTGATGAAAGGCAAAAAGTAGCTGTCAAGTTGAAGAATATGAACAGTAACCGAAAGTGAATTGAATAATTAAAGGAAGAAAGAAGAGGGAAAACTCTTGAATGAATGGGGGCGGAGGAGAGAGATGAGCAAATCATGATGACTTTGAGCGGGACTGGACTTTATTTATCTGCCTGCCAGCAAAGCCAAGGGACCCACTGCCGAGAACTTTTTGTATTAGGCTGAGCGGTGGGGTTGGCCGGCGGACCGGCGAAGGGGTCCGGTGGGGGCCGGAAGGATATAATAAAAAAGGGAAGATTACGGAATTTGATGGAATCGTTCCCACTTCACCGCAGCATATACTACTACTACTAAGTACTAATCAGCATGTTCATTTTCATACGGACGTGAGAGTTACGTGATGCCATGTGAGATGCTTCGCTTTCTCACTTAGCAGCAATTTAAAGAAGTTTATGGTTACAGTTGTTCGTGTTTTGTGTTTTGCATATTTGGGAATTGGCAATGAAATGTTATATTGGTAAGACGTCTCTACTGCGTTTTTTGCCGAACAAATGACTGAACAATAATTTCAAGACGGAACAAGTACAATTTTTTGTTTTGTATTCACCTGTATCAAAGTGGGCAAGTGCTTCTTTGAAAATTCTCCTGCTCTCACTTTTTGTCAATTGGAATAGCTGAAAAAGTTTCTTCAATGAACAAGTGAATGCTGAATCTAATAACCATTTGTAGGAGAAACCCTGCTGGGAATTCACCAGTAATCCTTACATGAGCAATGGCCTCCTTTGAAGTGATGAAACCGGTAACGATCTCTCAAAAGTATTTCTCTGTCATACAGTTTGGATATCAGCTTAGCAACGGCGTGGCAATCGTGACAAACTCGGAGATTCTTCATAACTCGAATTGGTTGAGCCGAGTTTGTTGTACTAATAAGACCGAATGCTATGGCCAACTTCTCGCTGTGCAGATTCAATGCCTGCTCTTGCACATCTTCTTCCTCAACGAGTTGCAGCACCTGCGATGTTTTTGGTACGTGGCCAGCAGATTTCAGTCTAGCAGCGACCTCGTCCAACTTTGAGTATATTTTGACAGATTGAGGGTGAGAGTTATCTCCGACAAGAAATTCATGAATGACGCCATCAATCTCGATTGAGCTGCAGCCAGGTTCTTTCTTCAATCCAGAACCTCTCATCAGGTTCCTCAATGCAGATACCTTGTCCCATTTCCCTGACTTAGCATAAATGTTGGATAGAAGCACATATGCTCCATCGTTGTCAGGCTCTAACTCGAGTAAATTGTTACATGCTTGTTCGGCTATGGCAACATTTCCATGAAGCTTGCAGGCTGCGAGCAGAGCTCCCCACACTGATGCCCCGGGAGAAACAGGCATCTTGTCTATTACAGCAACGGCTTCTTCCAAGTTGCCTGCACGACCAAGAATATCAACCAGGCAAGCATAATGCTTGACTTCAGGCACAACCCCAAAAACTGGCTCCATTTGCTTGAAAATCGCCTTTCCATCGCCCACAAGGCCAGAATGACTGCAAGCACTTAACAAATTGGTGAAAGTAACACTGTTAGGATTGACCTTAGCTTCTTGCATCTTCGAGAACAGCTCTATGGCCTCCTTCCCACAACCATGCATTGCAAAACCAGCAATCATCGCACTCCAAACGAACACATCTCTGTACTCTATCGAGTGAAATACTTCAAGTGCCTTCTCTAGATCCCCACACTTGGAATACATGTCAATCAATGAGGTAGTCAGATGGCAATTCAACTTAATGTGCCGTTTCTTAATGTACACATGAATCCAACTCCCCAAGTCTATTGCTCCCAGTTGCGCACATGCTGATAGGGCACAAACAAGTGTCACCGAATCAGGTTCTGCCTCCTTGCTCTGCTGCAATTCACTGAAAGTGGCTAAGGCCTCCTTCGGCTTACCATTCTGCTCATACGCCGAAATAAGAGCATTCCATGCACCAATATCTTGGCAAGGCATTGCACTGAAAACGCTCCTTGCTGCATCAAAATCCCCCACCCTTGTGTATCCTACAATCATAGTGGTCCATGAAATAGTATCCTTCTCCTTCATTTCATCAAACAATGTTTCCGCGTCCTTAATGCTCCCACATTTAGCATACATATCCAGAATGGCATTATTCAAAATCAAACTTTCCTTAATCCCATGCCTCCTGATGTATGAATGCACAAACCTACCGAACTCCAAGTCCAGCTTCTTTGCACATGCTGACAAAACTCCAACCATTGTCACATCATTTGGCTTCATACTCTCTCCCTCCATCCCACGGAACAAATCCAAAGACTCTTCAACATAACCTCCGTGGACAAACCCCATAATCATAGAATTCCATGATACAATGTCCCTATTTGGAATGTTCAGAAAAACCTGGTATGCCGCATCCAAACACTTACATTCAGCGTAAAAGTGAACCAAAGCATTAAGAACAAACAAGTCAGTAGCAGATTCCGACTTAACCACCATCGCATGAAGTCCTCTTCCAAAACGTAAAGCTGAAATCAATGCAGCAGCTTTGATCACAAAAGGGTAAGTAAACTTATTAGGCAACTCTGCACCATCATAAAGCATTCGAACGAACATCGAAAGCGTGTTAACGGGCTCTTCGCTGGAAGAATAAGAACGAATGAGAGCATTCCAAGAGTAAAGATTCGGCTGAGGAATTTGGTCGAACACTTTCTGGGCATAGCTCAGGCTTGATATGTCAGACAAAGCAGCAACTTGGATGAGCTTGCTAGCTGCATATGAGTCATTGAAGAGCCCAATTCGCAACATCTGGGCATGTATTTCTTTTAGCCGTCTAACGTCGGAGCATTTATCCAGCTGTAAGAGTAAAGGGTGGTTGGCGAAGTACCGGTCGGAATTGACATTTGCGGTAACTGAACTTGGATGAATCTCAGGAGGAAGGTCAGAGATAGAGATGCAAGAAGAAGCCATGAACTCTGCTGCACATCAACTATCAACCTATTTGATGAACAATTTCGAAAGGATTAAGGTTTATTCATTTTTGTCTTCTAGAGTACTGATGTCGATTAAGATTTAAGAACAGTTTTAACCATGAAAGTGACCCTGGGCTGAAAGACGTGTCCACCAGAGTAACCAATAACAATAAGTCAAAGTCCTAAAAGAAACTCGGAACACGAAAGGAGAATCGCTCAATCCAGTAGGAGCAGAGAAAGATTCGAAATTCATAAAAGCTTTCAAAATGATCTGGATTTATATTGTTGATCGAATTTGCTCCCAATTACTCAAAAACTGAACTTAGTATATTGTGATCAAAATCTCTGAATAAGGAAACAAATCCCAAATCTCATTCCTGAAACTTACAATGATCCAAATCCACTTTGCTGTTACAAAAAATCTCGATCAATTTTATTTTCAGCAAAACCGAAAACAGAATCATTGTCAAAACATAAATTACAATTACATCACTCCTTCAACCCCACAGAGAAAAAAACAAAAAGAGATCACACTGTAAAAGTAAAATACTACTAAAACTAACGCCTGCTATCATAATCAACCACCTCGGAATCCGTGACGGACCTCGAGTGCTGCACGATGGACCGCCCTATGGAATTGATCCACTCTTCTTTCTCTTTATCCGAATCGGCGATGAAGTACATAGTGTCCGCGTTAGTCGAGAGCTCGAAGGCGAAGGGTTTATTCAGTTTGTCCTCGGCACCTTTCACGGTGAGACAATCGCCAGCGGAGATCACCCCGCGGGGAATGGAATCGCCGGAGGCTGAATCTAACGGGTCCTTGAACCACAAGAGCTTGCCCTTTTTCAGAACAAACCATCGACGGCGCCAGGTCTTGATGTACTCTCCTTGCTTCGTGAGCCAGCCGGAGCGCTCCGGATTCGACCAGAAGTCGATTCCGGCGTATTCAGATGGGTCTGGGTTCGCGCCCGAGACGGATCTCCACAAGCTTTCCATCACCGGCTTTTGGCTCTTTGGTCAAAGTGACTGTCAGATAAGAATTCCGGTCGGATGTTTCTCTGCTGTAATTTGCTTTGGGAGGATGTCGTAGTAGTATTTGGGTATGAGAATGGAATTCAATAAGGCCTTTGCTCTAGTGGGCTAGACATATGGGCTACTTTGTTAGGTGAATTGGGCTACAATCTCACCAATGCTCCATTTAGTTTAGTCAAATGTTCACCACTTCAACTCTAGGATCACTTTACTGTTCAGGTGGATATAAATATGAAAAACAAAATTAATAAATTTTGAGTTTCGCCCCACAAAAATAATAAACATGAGGCCTTTATTTATTTATTACATTGAGATTGTGGATACTGGAATTTTTGGACCAAGCTTAAAATAACAAAAGGTACTGGAATTTTTGGACCAAGCTTAAAATAACAAAAGGTTTAGGCCTTTTTACTTTAAATCATGTATCTTTTTGGACCAAGCTTAAAATAACAAAAGGTTTAGGCCTTTTATGAAAAAGGCCCAAGTTGTTCTGTTTAGTTCATAAGAATGAAAAAGTACATTTTAGTTTTGTTATTTTTTTTTGAAAAAAAAAGCTATATACAATAAAAACTTCTGTTTAGTTTATAAGAATGAAAAAGTACATTTTAGTTTTGTTATTTTTTAAAAAAAGAGCTATATACAATAAAAACTTCCTAAGTTAATACTTTATAAACTAAGAAACTCTATTAAATGATAAATATTTTTTATACCAACTTGAAACCAGTTTTAATTCAAGCAAAATCGATAAATTAATAAGACAATAAATTTTAAAAAACTTCTTATATAAATATAGGTCATCTAAAAATCATAAATTAATAATGAGAAAAAGTTAAATAGGTTTAAGGAGGAAGGAGGCTATTGAGTTTTGATTTTTCTTGAAATTTACATTTGATAAAATTTTCATCTATAATTTTCTCTCCAACCCATAAATAAAAATAATAGGATCATAATTACAAATGGAAAATAGGGTTGTTTGAGTATTTTGTTTCCGAATAAAAATTTAGAAAAAAACCTTTAAATTAATAAAATATTAATTTATTGATAGGATAATAATTATTAATTTATAGATAAAATTTATAAATTAATAAAAAAAATTGAGCCCAACGCTGTTAATTTATAGAGTTCTGTAATGGAGGAATCGAGATAGGAACCAGCTCACTTATTATAAAATACTCCCTCCGGTCATTATTATAAGATATTTTGATTTCGTCCTATGTTTAACCTATGATGTCTTTTTAATTGGAATAAAAACCTTAAAAATATTTCATGATAATTAGGAGAATACAATGAAAATATATTTTTAAGGATTTTTTTTTCCAATTAAAAAGACATCTTAAATTAAATATAGGACAAAATCAAAGTGCCTTATAATAAGGACTGGAGGGAGTAGCTAATAATAAATATCTCCATTCCAAGAATAATGAGGACTCATAATACTAACTAGTTAATTATTAACTTTTTCCAACGATAGGCCGAAAATTTTTTTAAAAGTTTGCCAATGTATCACTTCTTCATAAGGGAAATCCTGAGCCACAAAGATCAAGTTTTTCTTTTTTTAAAAAAAAAAAAAACCCCCGATATTAATTAGAATAAAAACGAAGTAATCAGAGAAGATTGAAGCTGTAGCTTTGCAGTTATCCTGGGTTTTTTGGCTTAAATGTGAACCTCAAATTTTCAAAACTTTCTCTGCTTGGAAATGAATATATGCTTGCTAATGCCGCAAGTTTAACGAAACATCATTAATTTCCTTTTCCTTCCAGTTGTTTAGAAATCACAGCTTCTCATGAGCTTGATGTTTGATACGTAATTATCACATCTAGAAAGTTGCTTGTAGAATAATAATAATTTATACTAGGTGGATTTTCATTTCAATAATATCCTGTTGGATTTCGGTTGTATATTTTTGTATGGACACAGATGGACTTTGGCGCCTGGATTTAATAATTAGTTTAAAGTGATTTGTTTGGAATATTTTTATTTTGATACAATATACACTCGATATTCAAAATTAATATCTAGACTGATTCGAATCGAGTTGGATAAATTTTAGTCGAGAGACAAGAGATTTTTTCAACCAATACTTTAATTGATACCGATTCTTTAAGTCAAAATATGAACTAGCAATACTTTTACCACTTAACCCAAGAGAGTGTTTGATTAGGGTAGTCGCATGGAATTGGTGAAAATCGAATCAGCAAATTGGCCTTCGTTGAAATCTCGAAAGTGACGTTTAAATGTTTGTGGAAAAGGACCTCAACTGCTGAAAACACCTAAGCATGAGATATTTTTTCCATTCCAAATTACTTAATTGAGATCGGAATATATTCAAGGGAAAGAACCACCAGAGGTTGAGAATCAAGATATTCAAAAGGATGAGTTATAGTACTACTTTTCTTCTCTCATTTTCTTCTTTTTTTTTTCAAAAAAAAAAAAAAATTAAAGATGAGTTATACTCAGTAGCATATATACGATTGAAAGAAAATATTACAATCTCAATGGAATCAGCAATTGGTCAATAAATAGGTTTCAATTCATGAAAAATCTATGAAAAGTATATTACGTAAAGATATAATTTGTATCTGAGTTGTCTTCAACTAATCACATATTGCATAAGTCACTATTACAAAAACACGCACATTTCAGTCTTCTAGTATACTGTATATTTAAAATTATTCACGCCAAAGTTTTGGTGTGTTTACGTTTGACGCTTATCGTCTACTCCCTCTGTTCCATAACTATTGTCCAGTTTGGTTTTTCATTTCTAATTCAAATTTTATTACAAGTAAAATCTCAAACTGGATAATAATTTTGAGACAGAGGGAGTATTATTTTTACAATCCCCTTCAAACTAGTATTAAGAAAGACGTAATACTCTTTCGGTCAGGAAATGATTATTTAATTTAGAATTTCATTTATAGTTTAAATCATATTAAAATTAAAAATCTAAACTAGACAATCATTTTGTGACAAAAAGCAAATCTTTTTTAGCCCTAGATAATATCTAATATCTATGTTATAGACATTCATAGTAGCTAGGGGTATATGTTTTCCATGACCAAAGGGGTCATTTTTTAAGCTTTTATGTATATAAAATGTGACGCAATTTGGTGATTTGATTTGAGGGATTGGAGCAAAGAAACAAAGAGGGCGTGAAATGGAACAATCAGAAAACTTTATTTGTAGGGTGAGGCAAGGGAGATAGGAAAGATCAAAGATGAGGAGATAAGGAGATTGGCGTGGCTTTGGCGTCTGCATGTCTTTGTCCAAATCTTGGAAATGAAAACTAATCCTCCTTTTCCATGTGAAATGCCCTCCCCGACGTTGGTTCTTTATCGTATCATTTTGCCTATGAGTCAATTATTATATGATAATATTATCTAAGTTTTTTGTTTAACAAAAGAAATTCATAGTTTCATGTACTTTCATTTCACACCCAAAAACTTCCCTTCACTATTCCCCAATTAACTCGATCGTTTTGCGGTGGAAAAAAAAAAGAAGAAAGAAAATCCTGCTATACTTAAAAATAATTTTTGGTTAAGCGAATTAGAAGGTTTAATTCCCCCTCAAACAACAAATTAATTTATACTCCTTCTGTTTCAAAATGATCCAATATAAATTTTTATTTATAATATAATTTGTACTAAAAACAAAACTTTAATTGGAATAATTTCAGGACTAAAGAAATACTAAATTATCACGACTAATTTACAATCACATTTTAACTCGACAATCTCAACAACTGGTACAAGCTGCAATGTTCTCTATGGAACTAAGATTTCTGCCTGCAGGACCCGATCAGTGACCCCATGGAAGGAAAACGAATTTTGTCATTCAAAGGATACAAATAATGCATAAACCAATCAATCCGGGGGGAAAAAAAAAACCCAAAAGTTAATGAATGAAATGCTCATTATCTAGGATTATAGATCAGAGATATACAACAGATATTCATGCCGTGTATGACGAGGGCATTGTAAATTATGGATAGAGTAAACACGGACGGTGTTTGTCCAATGTTTTTCTTGTTAGTCTAATCGAGACAAATTCAGCTTTTTGCTTTTGTCATGGGAAATTATTGACAATAGACAAACAATAACAATAACTTTAGGGGGAAAAAAAAAACCTTGATGATCGAACCCTAAAGAATTACTCCTTCCGTTCCATAATTATTGTCCAGTTTGGGTTCTCATTATTAGTTCAAATTGTACTAAAAGTGAGATCTCAAACTGGATAATAATTTTTGGACAGAAGGAGTACTATTTTGGAGCATATATGATTTTACAAAACTTGCTTTCATCACGCAAAATTGAACTTGTGCCTCCTTTTAGAGAAATAAATAAATAAAAGAAAAGAAAAGAGTTCAAATGAGTAAAATAATAGCTAATTGATTTATTCATCTTGTCCTAAAGTAATAGTCATTTTTTATGAGTCAATCAATTATAGTTATTATTTGAGTTAATTATCCGGAAGTTCACCAAATTATGTGAAAGTTCATGCAAAGGTCACTACATTTATAAGCAATGTTTGAAATTGATTATTCTATTCGTCAACTCCATTAGTCAACAATTTTTCGTAAATAACTATTTATTATCTTTATCTTTTTAACCTTTCTTGTTATGATTAGTAACATTTTGCCCCTCAATTCTTGTCTGGTCTCACGTTTACTTTTTCATTTTTATTTTCTTCTTTTGTAATAATCTTTTAGAAAATGTTATTTTATTAAAAAGTCAATTTGAAAATTATTTATTTATTTATTTATTATTTATTTATTTTAATTTGACAATTTTTCATTTTTGCTTTAGTATTCACTAAAAGATGTTTTGTAATTTTATAATTTTCTTTTATTTTTGAATTTTTTCTTTGACGTCCATTTGTAAAAAGAATTTATTTTACATTTGTATGCAAATTATATTTATAAAAGATATTTTTAATAATAATTTTTTTTAAAAACAAATAAGATCATTTATTTTTTAAAAAAATAAAATAAATAACACATCTGTTTATTCTTGTCTATTTAAATATTATCATTCAAATCTTAATTTACAAGTTTCATTTTTATTTCTGTCAATATTTAAATATTTTGATTAAGTTTCGAGGACTAAAAAAAGCATTAGTGACGATATCTTTACAATCAAATTTAATTTATTGTTTTGATTGTAATGATTTCATCACTTCATTTATAAAGAAATTATAAATTTAAAATTTGATAAATAAAAATGAAATAAAAAATATTTAAAATTTGACATAGTAAGATCAAAATTATAAATTTAAATTATGGTTTAAAAAATTTAAAAATAAAAGAAATGTGATATTTGCTTTTCAAATGAAAAAATTAAAGAAAAAACATTCTTTTAAAAAACCTAATTTTCAATGTGTATGTGTATGTGTGTGTGTGTCTATATATATATATATATATATATATATATATATATATATATATATATAACTAAACTCTTATACACTAGACATTAAAAAAATATGCTAAAAATAAAATAAAAATGAAAACAAAAAAACATATAATTAGTGAATACTGAAGCAAAAATACAAAAAAAAATGTCAAATTAACTTTGCTAATAAAATAACATTTTAAAAATTATTACAAAAGAAAAAAAGAAAAATGGAATAGAAAGAAATATGAGGAAAGAAATGTACGATCAAGTAAGAATTGACGGGCAAAACATTCGTAATCCTAACTAGAAAGAGAAAAAAGATAAATATAATAAATAGTTATTAACGGAAAATTGTTGGATGCCAACAGTAGCGGAACTACATAGGGACTCAGGGGCCCGCCGACCCCCCATCAGTCGTAAAATGCCAGAAAATATGAGGGGTTTTCCTTCCGTTGTGAAGTTTTTTTTTTCCTTCAAATTGTTGAGCCCCTCCAGACTTTGAGTCCTGGTTCCGCTACTGGCTGCCAAAGTAGGCTAATGGGATGACCAATTTCATGAGGTGTGCATAATTGTAGTAACCTTCCCATGAATTAAAACTTAGTAGTGACTAAACCGTAGAATTTTGCCCAATTTAGTAAATTTTTGGGTAGTTTACTCTTATTATTTTAAGAATAAGAGAATTTTGTTATAGTGCATATCAACAAGACACTTAAAACTCATACTTCCTCTGTTTCAAACCCTTTTTTTTAGTAGGTAACGCCGGGAATTCCACCAAAGATGGGTAAACCCACGCCCACTACAATAACCTGCAAACTACAGTAGGAGGTAAACCACCCTAAGCAAGCCTGGGGTGACAAGCTCGAGTGCGAAATCGGAGGTTCATTCGTGAGTTAGCCATAACAAGCTCCTAGATGTGCCAATAGGCAAGGTGAGAGTTAATCCCTCACTTTTTGTTGGAGTGGGGGGTTGAACTCATGACCTCCTCTTGGAGCAAAAGTGATTTTACCACTGAACTAACTTTTCTGTTAAGGTGTATTATCTTGTCTCACATCAGTGAAGAGAAGTGACTCAGTATATAAGTTCCAAAGGCCACCCCATTCATTGCCAATTGGTTTTGAAATGAGAGCTCAAACTACTTATATACTTTGACATGGTATCAAAGCATGTTGAGCCTGTGGTAGTGAAATTCTGGACCGAAGGTGGCTTGTGGTGATTTTATATTTTCTCACTTGAGCGTTGACTCGTGGGTTTATTGTGGACCGATCTAGCGGTATAACTAGCTTTTCTCCACTTGAGCATTGACTCGTGAGCTTGTGTGGACCGATCCAACGGTATAACTGGCTTTCTCCCACTTGAGCGTTGACTCGTGGGCTATTCTGTTCTTGTCCTGATCTAATTTCATTGGGCAAAAAGTTGAAAGACACATTAGACTTGAAGAAGGATGTTAAAGGGTATTATCTTGTCCCATATCGCCACCGTAAAGAGAAATGACTCAGTATATAAGTTCCAAAGGTCACCCCACTCATTAGTAATTGGTTTTGAGATGGGAGTCCAAACTACTTATATAAGTTGACATCCTGATTCGCTATTTGAAACCATATTTGTTATATTGTGTTAGTTAACAAATAATAATGTATATTTTAAAAAATGAAAGGAGTAAATTCTATAAAATCACGAAATTAATCTGCAATCAATCCCTTCTTTTGCTCAGTTTTTGATTGAATAATCCAACTAAAACAAGCATGATTCACATGGTGATGGTCATGTACGTGTACGCTAATTACTTGAACAAAAAAAAATTCCGGATTCCAGTATTTTTGAGTGAACAAGATCATGTGAAAACACCAAACGATTGTCATCATCAAGTCGCGAAGAACTCCAGAATTTTCCCATATGCTGGGGGATGTCTTTTTGCTCATCACTACGTTAATCAATCAATTTTGGGTACACATTCTCTCTTTTTGGGTGCCAAATGTGATCCTCTCTCCCATAATCAACTACTCCCTCCATTTTTTTTTTCTATTTTTTTATATATTTTTATAGAGAATTCATCAAAACCAAAAATACATTAAATAATGTAGTTAAAATACAAAAATACCCTTATTTATTTTCTATACAATTCATCACAAATCAATAAAAATTTATCATAAATATTATCTCATTCCCAATGCAGGGGTAACATCGGTAAAAGGTGGTCAAATGTGCCTCGATTTGTGAAAACGACATATATTTAAAGAAATTCACCAAACCTTAAAACGACATATATTTCAAAATAGAGGAAGTACTTATAAAACAATCATCGATCAACACATATAGGCCAATCATTTTAAGAAACTAAATTCGTTATAAACGTGAGAAATTGGCCACATTTTAATTGGAATCGGGACCAAGAAATAGCTCGAATTAGATTTTTTTTTTTTTAAAGATAAAATTTCATTATGGTTGCTGGAAATCAGCCAGCTCTGATTGATACAAACTGTCCAATAACGACTAATAGGAGAAAAACACTCACTGAACTAGTTACTGTACCAGTAACCAAACTATTACAACTGGAAGTATAAAATGAACTCACCCCAGTTGATACTGCCGGAAAGAAAGACCTTCCAATGGCACAAATCTATTGTTGGACATAGAACGGAAAGGTGATAGCCCTGTAGATTCGTTCCCATGGGTCGATCCTTCCCAGTAAAACGCGGCGTGTTCGAATTCTGATCGGATATAATCAATTACTTGATTGTTGGGAACTTTCACTCCTCTATATTCGAAATATGCCTTTCTAGGAGCATTACGATCTGCAGCTCAAATGGTACCTGCTACCTTTTTTTTTCTAAGAGATGGGCTTGGCGTATATAATAACCTTTTTTTTAAGGATGCCCGGAAAAAACTCCTAGGTAAATTAAGGATAAAATGTTGGAACTTCATGAGTAAGGAGGATAAGGTAATGGAGCTAAGTTAGTATACTTAGACTAGCGGAGCTCAGCAGCTGAGGTTCTGCAAGAAAGGAAGAGTTCCCGTGTGAACAGCATTCGCTGTCATGCAAGAAAACGTTAACGTTAGCGCAGCTCAATCAGTTGCTTCCTCCGGGAAAACTAAAGAAAGACCCGGACCGCTTTCATCAGGGTGGGCAGGTGCTTAACGCCCTATACAAAAGACCTTTCCTTTCAAATGACAACCGCCTCTTCCTGCTGCGAGGGCGTTGCACAAAAAAAACCAAACCGCCCCCCACCCGATTAAGTACCAGTTGCTTCGCTGGTAGGCCGACTTAGGTTAGGGGGGATTGTCCCTCAGTTCTTACCAACCTCCGATGTGTAATGTCCCTTTCGTCCAGTGGTTAGGACATCGTCTTTTCATGTCGAAGACACGGGTTCGATTCCCGTAAGGGATAGGTACTCATTCTCGGCCGCTTTCAGTTAAGTGTTCATTGCTGAGTGATCGCTCGCTATCTGGCCGGAAAAGGTGGTCCAGACAAAACAACTATGGCGCGAAAAGGAAATCCAATTTCGGTAAGACTTGATCTGAATCGTAGTTCAGATTCAAGTTGGTTCAGTGAGGGCGACCGCGAAAGTGCCCTTTCTTTCCTCCCGGCTATTTACGCATGAAGATCGTCCTATGTATGCTCGACTTCGGTTGCCGGTGCTATAGGTAGGAGTCAATTATGGCAGGATCAGTCCACCCGGCAAACAACCCTCCTCCAAGAAGAATTGTGCTATGCCCCCCAGATCCCTATAGAGCGAAAGAGCTGCCTGGTGATCCCTAGGTTGCAGCACGTCCGGCCTTTCATGAAGACATGGGAAAAAACTTTCTTCTAAGATGGTGAAGGCACAAGCAAATACATTATCCACGCCTGGATTTTACAGCTATTTTGTTATAGGAGGAGAGAAAGAGATCGATCTGTCTATTCATTTCCTTCCGTCTCCTATTTAGGTCGGGGAGGTGGGCTTGCTCTACCGCTTCCTCATTAGAAAGCTCTGGCAGTGGTTCGATCGAGGAAAGAGAGGAAAAAGATCTTGGCTAGTTTAGCAGGGCTATGAGATACCTGAATTAGACTCAAATTCAACCTAAGGATCGCAAACAACAACGCTCCTTCCCCATATGGAGTTCGGACGATCAACCAATAAATATATAGGTCGAAAGGCATCTAGGCCACTGGATCTAATTGCTTGACTTCTCCCTCTACCGCTGGCTAGTCTCTAACCCCTGTAGGCAGATAGGGAAGAGGAGGTCTTCGACCCCTCTTATCTATCGGATGTCTATTCGAACCTTTTAGAGTGTGGCTTTCATAGTTGCTATTGGGAGAAAGCTTCTTCGTTTCCGTGTAAAAGCAAACTCTCCCAATTTCTGACCCAACCTCGGGGACAGCGGTAGACCCCTCGACAACTGGCAGAGTCTCCACTCCATCATGCTTAGGTCGCTACGCTCTTTTGTAACAACACCTAGGAAAAGCCTCTAAGTAACGGGTAGTAAACTTGGCAGGGAGAATAATACGTTTGGCAGGTCAGGTGCCCGCCTAACAGAACGATGAGATTCTCGATCGATAGTAGAAGCTTTTCTCTTTCTTTACATAGAGGTGATTCTTTCTTAACACCTTACGGCCCGGAGGTGGCTAACGTGGTCGTTTAACGAATGGCTATAGCCCACGATCAAAGTATACCACCAGTCCTCTAAGTACGGGTGAAATAGCTCATTATAGAGGGTGCAGAACATGGCAAAAAATCAGAACTCGATTATGTCACTAATCATCGGGTTAAAGTTCGCGTTGGTAAATCTAGATAACGGATTCACCGTGACTGTAATTTCTCGGGTCAAACTAGTAGTCATTAAAGACAAACAACAGACAACTAAGTCGAACAACGGACCCGGCTCCATTGACGCACTAAATTCACTCAATAAAGAATAAAACCAGGATCGATATTGAGGGTGGGAAATCTCACTTATTTGAACTAAACAACAACAAACCAGCAAACCAGCGAATCAGTACCCGGTTCGGTGTAGCAAGGAACCGAACCAGTGACTGGTCCGACGAACCAGCAAGCACCCAACGAAACATCAAACCAGTCCGACGAACCACCAAGCACCGGTCGACGAAGGAGCAGAACCCGCTGCCGGAGATGCCGGAGAAGCACCCCATCAAGAAGCAGCCGCAGAAGGAGTGGAACCCGCTGTCGGAGTTGACAGATCTGAACCCAACCAAGAAGCACCGGAAGAAGGAGCCGAGCGACGAGCTTTGTGGGTCAACAAAGCTTAGATCTGGCCGACGAGCAACGAGCGATGAGCCGTAGGTTCAAACAGAGATGGTGGAGGTGGAGGGCTTGGCGGAGGCGGTGGTGGAGGACTTGGAGGAGATGCCGGTGGAGGAGGTAGAGGTGGATTTGGTGCCGGTAGAAGGTGTAGGTGGAGTTGCAGGTGGTGTAGGAGGAGGCTAAAAGGGAAGACTGAAAGAAATAAAAGAAAATTATCACTCTCCCGGCCATCGTTAATGGTGGTAGGGGAGGGGAGGGGTTTTTTTTTTCGGGATAAGGTAGACTAGAGAGTGGGGAGAACAAAATTTTCTAAAGAGAGAAAGCAACTACTAATTTATTTTTATTTAATTATTCGAAATTTGGAAATTTAGTATCGCTGAATTGCTCACTTTCTTTCTTCTTTTTGTTTTTTTCTTTTTTCCCTTTTTTTTTTGGATGCAATTATTTCTTTCTTCATTTAAATGGTGGAGGTTTAATTTGTTCGAAAGAGAGTTCCTTGGTGGTGCATGGTATGGTAGCCATGATGGCCAGGCATGCACGTTAAGTGAATGACGAGTCAGAATTAAATCCGAGGCCTATTGGGCCTAAGATTAGATTACTTGGAGATTAAGCCATCGCCTAAACCTATTCCGCTAGAATTTTAAGAAACATGTAACACCATCTTTATATAAAGAGGTGGTGTCTTTCCCATAATTGATATCTTCTACCTATTTTCTATACCTTCTACACACGATACACGTACCTCTCCTTATTCTCTTTATTCTCTTATTGACTTAAGCATCGGAGAGTCTACACTCGGGAGACACTCGAGGCTCTGTCTTGAAGATTTTAGACCATCCGCCGCCTCCTAGATCATCATCGCCGCCCGACCTAAGGCACCATGTAGATCCAGGCTTCGACAGTGAAAAAGGTATTTTCCACCGGAAAGTTCCTTGTCTTACGTACATATTACAATGCTCAATAATAATTATAAGACACGATTTTAAATCATACGTATAAAACATGTTTAGAGGCTAACGAGTATGTAAGGAATAACCATCATGGACTAGATGGTTAATTTGGATGGAGAAGATAATATACTTGTAAACACAAATCTTATTGTAGAATCCAATAAATTTGCTAGTTGAGAGGATTTGAGATCGGATTAATTATTTAATCAAGTGACAGCAATACTGCAAATCATTCTTCGTTCATCTCAAGATCTCTTCTTTATTGTCGAAGAAGGATTTTTTATTTTTGTTTCAAGATCTGCTTATGTATGACCTATCACATCGCGTCTAAATTCAGACTCACGTTTCATACAAAACGACTCCATTTTTCTCCTATTTATTGACTAAATAAGTCACATTAGTTGACTATATTCAGGATCAAACACATTATATAGGTGCACATATATACCATGTAACAGCACCATAATCCGTCTTTTTTTTTTTCTTGGAAAGGAAAAGACCTCATATGTAGTTTAATAAATAACATGAAGTCTTAACTTAAAACTAGCAAGTTTATAAATTTAAACTAAACAAGTCACGAGTAGGCACTCATATTATTTTTCTATTATTAGATTTATTGCAATGACGACGCACTTCATCATTAGGCAATACCGCAAAATTATAACCTTCTCACTCTGAGGTTCGTTATGTTACTGATATAAATATCAAAACTCAATATAGGTTGTTTTTTTAGCAAATGTCGTATTTTTTTTAAAAAAAATGATAATCACCAACCATATAAAAAAGCTCAACAACATCATTAGAGAAATTGAAGTGGCTACCTAAAATTATTAAAAACGTTTTAAGCATGCTAAACCAGGTCATAGGAAGCTTAGTTTGGGGCGTCGCTGTCAAAAGAAACGCGAATAATTGATATTGCAGCCAAATCAATGTTGAGGGGTCACTTCGTATTTCCATATAAGCAAATTGGGTCGTTCTCCAAACATTTTACCCAACAAAATAACGCTTTAATAATAATAATTATGCCTATATTGACTAAATCTAAAAGCTTCATCGAAGGCTCCCTCCAAAAGATCGACCCTTCTAGTGCGATCAAAAACAGCCCTCAAGTTAAACTCGGAAAGATTTTGCTAACACCACTACTGAGTGGTGACAAATGACAAGTTATCTTCTTCTTTCTTTAAAATAAAAAATAAAAATGAAAGTTATCAAATAAGTATAATTCACCATAATTTAATATTGTTTTATTAAAAAATCAATCAAGTTGGACAGCCTTGATAAACACTGGTGTGGACGATAATTAGGCTTTTTCTTTTTTCTTTTGTTTAGGGGAGTCAGTGAGCCTTGTAAACCTCAACATATTGACTATGGATTTAATCAAATAACCATACTAAAAGGACAACAATGTTTAAGTTACATCACAAAACTCCTAATTTGATGCAACAAAGCAAATAAACACCTAAAAAACTTTCATTGTGAAAATAACCTATCAAATATACTGCTCCAACAGGCGGAGTATATAACTACATATTTTCACAAAACAATTTATCAGTTCGGTGGTATACGAGAAATAAATAAAAAAATAAAATAATACTCATTCTGGTCCTAAATCATTTTGATTTGTCCAAAATATTCATTTAGTATATTCTTGAAATTGAAAATAAAACCTAAAATTTTTTTTTGATAATAATCAAGAAAACATAGTAAAGATGAAAATACATTTTTAAAGTTTTATTTTTGAATTAGAAAAAAATGTTGAATAAAATTTAAGACAAATCAAAATATTTTATAATTAAGACATGAAGGAGTACTTCATAAAAACTTTAGTTCAAACTGTGACGGTCATTTTGGACTGAAAAAATGTATTGCACATTCATTATTATAGCATTATATGATATCACTAATTCGAATTTTGAGTATAGAACATCATAGATATAAAAAATAAAAATAAAAAAAGAAAATCAATATGTACACTGTAGGAGTATTTGTTTTGGTCTGATAAATTATAAGTCCAGAAAAAGAGGAACCGTTGTTGTCACTGTCAAGCATCAGCTACGGTTTGATGATCAGATCATTGATGGCAACAGAAGGCAAGTTGGTTCTTTCTTAACCTATTTCTTTTTTACCATTTTCTGAACTTGCAATTTAGGCCGTCGGTGTTTTCTCACACCGCCATCAACCCACCAAAGGTAGATCTTTTTTTTTTTAATCATCATTATAATATTCCCATCATTTTTTGTCTTCTTTTACATCAATCGACGGTCTGAATTCTGATAGCCTGCTGCAAATAAGGGTTTTTTTTTAATATATATATCTAAAAATAAACACGTTTTGTCATATGAAAATGGCATCTCGACGCCTTTTCGAGGCATAATAAACAAATATATTTAGGCAAGGTGGCCTTGTGGGTTTTGTTGGGAAGATATTATATAAAAATAAATCCAATTGGGCAAAACCACTATTTACTTTTTTATTATTTTTACTGTTGATAATTTAAGTTGATCAAAAAAAAAAAATCACGCGTCAATGGACTCTTCTGGACTCCCTCTCCCCTACCCTTTGTATTCTGTATTTCGTATTTGTATATTTTTCATGTACAGTTGACTTTTTTTGTACCGTAGATATGGTTGACTACGATTTAGGAGTTACTATTTAGTTTTTGTATTAATTGAACCCATGTTGTAAGTATCGCAAGATTATTAATAAATCATCTGAAAAGCACGTGATATACCGTAATTTCTTGAAGCATCTAAATTCTGAAAGAAAACATAAATATACAAACGTCAAATTTTATAACTTTTTTACATTTGATGAATATTCTGTTCCAAAATTATTATCCTGTTTGAGATATCACTTTTAGTACAATTTAAACTAAAAATAAAAATCCAAACTGGACAATAATTATGGGACGGAAGGAGTATCGTTTTTGTGTGTAACAATGAGCATGATAGACTACTGTCTATAAACATGTGTCGTGATTAAAACGAACTATATCGTACATGTGTCGTGATTGTACAAATGTTTCTCTAAAAGTGTAAGCAAAATGTTAGCTTAGTTACTACATAATGGACACATTCTTATGGTAACTAAAGTAAGTTGCATTTAATTGATAAAACTAACAATTTAACGGGCGTTAATTAAGTTCCCAAAAATGACACATGCTTCATCTTCTATTAGACATTTCTAAAATTGTCACTTGAATCCATGTGCAATATGGTCCGACTCCAACCGCTTTTTTTAATTTACTAGAACCTACAGTGACCTTTTAAATAATTCAATGTTGCTTTGCAAAATATTAGGTGCGGCAGCAAATAATATCTTTGGATATTCTTTGATATCCTTTCGGTCTGAATAAAAAAATTTAAATTATGTTCGTTTAATATAACAGAATCTATTTTTTAATCTAGAGATATAAATAAAAAAAAAAATTATATGAAGTGTCCAGAGTCAACTAAATCCATCTTGACTGTGCCCTATCTATCTATCTATCTATATATCTATCTATCTATCTATCTATCTAGCTATCTATATACTATACTAAGGCAAAAACCAGAGAGAGAAAAATAAAGGCATGGAGCACATGTCACATAGGATTTAATCCTACGTGGCATTTTCTTAATTTCTTAGATTTAAAAATACACAAAACAAAATAATAAAACAAAAAAAATAACTAAAATAATTTAAAAAAACAAAATAATAAAAACCGAACCCTTATTTTCATGGACCAAATCCTAACACAGAGATTGATTGGAGAGAGTATCAAATCCTAACAAATTTTAAAGAGATCTGCATAAACCTTATCACCGGTGAATTTAAAATGTCATTTAAAAAAAAAAAACAAATTCCTGTAAATCCAAAGGTAATCGTGTTTAAAACTGAAGTCATTACATATTTTATAAAAATACAAAATTTATGTAAAAATGTCTAAATGTGTATGCCTTCCCCGGACGGGTCTAATACCTAGTATATTTCAATAACACATTCTTAACCACTCATTAGTAATTTACATAATCATATAAACGAAGTAGTAAATGAATCCAATGCCCCATAGCAACCCGTGAAATAAGCAAACAAGAAATATGATGTTTTCCATAATATTTGTTACTATTTGTAAAATTCTGATTCATTGTTATCATTTTATAACTATTTCACAAGACGTTAGTGTCATTACGTCAATGTTCAAAAATTCCCGATAATTATTCCTTTTGTCCTACAAAAATAATTTTTCTTTTAACACAATTTACCATTTACATTATAAACTCTTTTTATAGAGCAAATGGAATACATAAAATACCATTAAACACTTTAAGAATAGTAATATCGTAAGCCAAAAAAAAAAAAAACTCCCCCGTCTATAGAATCATTTGCAATTAAAGGGATATCAAGATTCATGACATTTGGGAATCCCAATTGAGAATACGAGTCTCTAAGAATAGGATGATTTAATTAAAGTATTTCAACAGCTGTTAGATTTTTCATTTCAGTTAAGCTTATACTAAATGTTAAACCCGCACGATGTGCGGAGTTTATACATATACATCTATTAAAATATATTTTTAAATTTAAATGTGATTAATATAAATAAAGTAACTGGTTTGTAATAATAAATATATGATTAAAATTAAATTAAATCGTGATAAATAAAATTGTTATATATACTTTGAAATGACAATATTTTATAAATTGTATGCCAAAAATGTAATTAAATAATGAAATATGTATAAGGATTATATACAAATAAAAGTAAAAAAGACCACCAAAATAATAAAATCAAATGTTACATGTCATATAAATCAAAGCAATTTATGTCTACACGGTTAAAACCGCATGTTAATCAAGATTGCAAACAATTGGAGAAAGAGACATCTTACATGTTAAATAAAAGATGATCGGAGTGAGGCCGTCGCTCCAAAGATGTTTTGTAAAGTGTATAAGATGCTTCGCTTTAGTGTTTCACCGGTTGTCATTGTACATGTTAGAGTTATACCGAAGTAGATATTTATAGTGAATGTCTGAATGAGATATCATAACCAGTAACTAAAGTAAAATTCATAACTATGGAATAAAGATGATAACGTTACGTTGATTAAGGGATAAGATTGGTGGGAAAATGACTTCCATTGCATTACTGTTGATTAGTCTTTTTCAATTAAATTTGATTAGTTTGTAATCACTAAAGAATTCCCACTTTCCCACACGTTGAACTTAGGTTTTAAATCAATCAAGCAGTGATTTTAGGGATTATTTTATAGAGGGATTTTTTTTTTATTCGAATTGGCTGGAGTAAAAAAATCCCGATTAATTAATGTTGAAAATAACAAATGCCTTATCCCTTTGAACTTACAATTTAAATCAATTAGTTAATACTAATTGGGAATTATTTTTCGGAGAGATTATTTTTGGAAGGTAATAATTCTGGTGCATTAATGTTCATTAATCATGTCCATTAAATTTAATTAATTTTTATTTTCTTATTTTAAACTATAGTTTTAAATGCCATTTGATAAAACTTTATTTACATAAAATTTGAAGTACTATTAGTATAATTGTTGTAAATATTTTTTGACTCAACCATTAGAAAAATGACACATAGGATTTTATCCTATGTGACACCTTTAGAATTTTTTTTTTATTTTCTCTCTCTGGTTTCTCTCTTAATATAATACTAGATGTTTGGCCCAGGCAGATGCCCGGGCGCCCCTTCTAAATTACTATTTTATTAAAATCTAATTGAATTACTATTTTTTGAGGAATTAATTTGGCGTATATATCATTTATGCTATGGTTTGGGGCTTAAAAAAATATACCTATAAATCTGAGGTTATAAGGGAATAATAAATAATTAATTTATAAGACATTATTCTTAATTGCTGGATTTAGGTTTTTTTTAATTTTTTATTTATATTAAGCCTGCAAAACTGTACGATTGGACATTTGAATTTGAATTAATATATCCATTCGTTTGAAATGTAACTGATTCTTATTTGTAGAATTTTTTCATTGGACTCGGTCACATCTAAGACATGTGTTTTTTTTTTAAAAAAAGAATTATATAGGTTCTAATTAAAAGAGATTTACACGTGGCAAAAAAACTCCTGAAATCTGAAATATGGTGCATTGGAGCCAAAACAGATGCATATGTAGTTGCCACATAAGCTTCATGTCTTCTACTTTAATAGGGTAAAAGGGATTACTATAGATTTTCAAAAGTTTGAGTACGTAGAACACACAGAAAAAAGAGTAAAGCATAGTATATATCGTTGAACTACTCTTCCAATTTCATCAAATCAGATCAAACAATCTTGCTATTGAATTCAAGTTAATGGAATATTAATTCATTAATCAGCTGTCCGTTTAATTTAATTATTATCACGTATCAGTAGTAACATCATCTTGACAATTTTGTAGACACCTTAAGCAGGGGGAAAAAATGGTTCACAAAAAATTGTAGAAGAAAATCAAAACTTGCACAATTATGTTATGTGTCTCGCTATATATAATGTACTAATTGTACCTGTTTAAATTTTATTTTATTACAACGTATACTAGAAATGAAAATTTATATAGAAAAATTATTTTGGGATCAAATAAGTGTTATTTATTTGAGGTAAGCCTTACAACATTTTTTAAGGATATATTTTTATTTAATTTGAATTAAACAAATCAACATCAATTTGTGCAATAACACGCTAGCGCTTGCACAAACGAATGTGGTGACAACATTGCACGTTGTTGTCATTGCCTTCTTCAAATTACCAAAAACTGTCAAGATCATTTCTTTTTTCTAAAGTAAAATCAAATCACTCTACTTCTGAGATCAAATTAATATATTTCGGACTTTTATTTACCAAATCATAAATTGAGTTCAAGTACTCGATCCTTATGTTATTTTGGGGCTAAAAACACCATTATTATAATATCCACTATTTTCTAATATGAGGAGACTAACGTGTCGCCATTTCAGTCTTACTTAAAAGCTACTAGTAAACACAAAAATATGCAACTAAATCACTAATTTAATTTCTAAAAATATCTCATTTCGAAGATGAATCTAGAATAGAAATTACTTCATTATTTCCCTCAAACCCCGCACCCCCAAATGGTGGAACGCAAGGTTAAAAAGGGAAATAAAATTTAATTTTCTAGACGTGTCGTGAGAAAAACAAATGATAAATACGGTAGGGTTTAAGTAAATGAGGGTCAGTGAGAACACGTGGCGAAAGCCCAATTGCGCAGATAAAATCTCAGGAACCCGTGAACTCAGCCGCGTTAGACTCGGTGCTTCGAATACAACTGTGGCATCTGACTCGGACAACAACATTAAAAATTTAAACCAAAAAAAAAAAAAACAATGTAGTAGTAAAAATGGAAAATATTACAGTCATTTAATATCACCATTATTACTATCTAGATCTGGACTAGTAATCTCTCTTCGTTATTACCGTATAGTACATACTTAACAGTACAAATATACAGAAACCATAACAGTACAAGATTCGTCGTCTCATACGGGTAGAATCCCAACAAAAGAACTTTTTGATTCGATTCTTTTTTTCTTTTTTAAGCGTTATTATTATTATTGTTATTTTTTTTTGTTTTTCCAAAATTCCTCTACCAATTTTGGACTTTCTGCAGATTTTTTTTTTCCTTTTCCCAGAGAGAAAAAAATATTGAAAAAGAATTCCGATTCTCCTCTTTTATTTTGACATTTTTTAGGCCTATTTGTTTATATATTCAATGGGTTCAGTATAAATAATTGGCTCAATTCAGAGCTTCTCTTGTTGATAAGTGAAGGTACGGCGCACGTACTTCGCTTTTGCTTCGGCAAGCTTTTTCAGTGTTCTTCCTCATTCAGAATCACAGTTCACCGGCATAAACGCTGTCACCGACCGCCGCCGCCGCCGGCTAGAGTTAGTAAGTTGTTCATGGTGGTTTCAATGATTATTTTTTTTTGAGAGGCATGCATTTCCGTGCCCATTGAGTGTGTCTTGGATTGCGGTTTTCCTGATCCGATTTCAATGGGAGAATATTAGTGGGTCTAATGATGGCTATTGTTGGTCTTGATTAATATTTCTTTCTTCTTGTTGTTTCATTGGATTTGTTGAATAATATTGTATCGGAGTTGATTTGGGTATTCAATCGTTTTTTTTTTTTTTTGCAGGTTGTGGGAATTGATTTTTGGTTAACGTAGGTGGACGCTTTTCTGGATTTGTACAGAATCAGCGGAGCCCTTTTGCCGTTGCCTTTTTTTCTCTCTTCACTTTTGGGATTCTGAATAATTCGGTGAAGAGATGGGCGGAGTTAAAGTGGCGGCGACTTGTTTACATTGGTCACAACCTTCTGTTCCTCATTCGCCATCTTCTTCTCAGACTTTGGCTTCCGCAATCTCATCCCCTTCTTTGAAACGGCGTAGTTTGAGCACCGGCGACGGAATTCTTGTCTGCCGATCAGGTTTTCTCGGGAACTCATACTCTAAGCTTTACAGGACGGGATCTTGGGAACAACCGAAGCCTAAAACATTTCTAACCAGAAGGAAATGCAGTGCCAGTTTTGATTCTTTCTCCGATGAAGAGTTCTCAAAGAGGATTCAGGAATTGGCCTTAAAATTTCAAATATCGGCGGACGATGATGAAATTTTGAGTGATAATGGTACCGCTGAGGCAGAGGACGCAGAAATTGGCTCGGAAAGCATTAGCGGAGATAATACCGAAGCCATTATTTTAGAAAATCATTTGTCTTTTGATCCATTAAAGCCACCGGATTGGCCGGAGAGAGATGAGATAATTCCGGCAAGCATAGAGAGGAAAGCCAACAGCGTAGACCTTCCATTGTCTCTTAGAATCATAAAGAGGAAAAAGCAGTGGGAAGAGGGATTTAGAGAAGCTGGGGAATCAGCTTATTGTTCTGTTAAGAAGGCTTTTTCCTCCATGGTGTTTATCATTCGAGAATTGCAGAGTTATACTTTACAGATGAGGGAAATGTTGTTTTATGAGGATTTGCAAGGAATTCTGGTTAGAGTCCAGAAGGAGATGCACGCTTCTTTCGTTTGGTTATTCCAGCAAGTGTTTTCACATACGCCAACTTTTATGGTTTATGTGATGATATTGCTTGCTAATTATAGTGTTTATTCAATGGCTAGTAATCCTGCCTTAGCTGCTACACAGCACGATCAAGTTTATGCTGCCAGTATAGAATCTGTTTCTGAAGTTGGAGATCACACTCATGGGAATCCCAAGTTTGATTCTTCATCAATTAAGTCATTTTCGGTTTCTTCTTCCAGTGGGCGGACGGCTTCAATTGGTGGAAGCAATGGTGGTGGGGGTAAATACAGGCCAATTGCTAATGGTACAGATGGGGATGGAATGTTTGATCGGATTACATTTGATCATCATAGATCAATTATTCCTGATGGTCCTTCCAGAACTAGCGAAGAGGAATCGGTTTCAGGACAGGTGACCAGAGAAGAGGAGATGAGGTTATGGAATTCAATGGTGGATGAAGCTTCAAAAATGCAGTCTGAATTCAGGGATGAAGCTTTGGATCATGACACGATGCAGAGCTTCGTTTCGCCGATCCATGCGAAGATTGATGAAGATGATTATGTAGATTACTTCCACACCCAGATGATGTATCAAACAGTTCTAGACCGAGAGCCCACAAACACACTTCTGCTAGCCAATTATGCTCAATTTTTGTACTTGGTCATCCAAGATTACGACAGGTACAGAGATTCTTCATCCATAAGTCGTTTTTCAATGCCAGTTTTCTTTGCTTTAGATTTCGTTTTCTTATGTTCAATCTGCTTGAGAGAGTCTTTTAGAATCTGCAACTGATTTCCATCACATAAATTGTCAAAAGAATTGCTAGAGTTAGATATCTAACAGATATTTTCAAGTCTGCGACTTTGTTGATGCTAATGTCACACTCGTGTAGAGAATAGCTTTTCCTGGAAGACAAAATGTCGTTTTGCCTAAATTTTGATTAGTATTTGTTTCTAGATAGGGAAATGTGTGGTAATACTGGTTTCCATTATTTTCTAAGCAATTGCATATCTTGGAATAGGGTCATTTCAGGCTTGCCTTTTAAAGTACTGCCCAGGAAAATATAATTTGGAAACAAAACTATTGAATTATATAGCTGAGGTGGACTGTTCTTTTTTTCTTTTTTTCCTCCCCCCTAAATGTAGGCCCTGAATCAATTTAGACTACAGACTTTACATCAATTGTGGGATTCGCCTATCTCTTAAGCACAGCACTGCATATTTTTAGAAATAATTGATTCTTTTTATTAAAAGCTGCATCTTTGGTTTTCGGGAAAAGTTGATTTTAACTCTTGTTTTTTTTTTGTGTAATAACAGAGCAGAGGACTATTTCAAGAGGGCTGTAAAAGTAGAGCCCAAGGATGCGGAAGCATTGAACAAATATGCAAACTTCCTCTGGCAAGTTAGAAAGGATCTCTGGGCTGCAGAGGAGACATATTTAGAAGCCATGTCTGCAGAACCTGACAATTCCTTCTATGCAGCTAACTATGCTAATTTCTTGTGGAGTACTGGTGGGGAAGACACTTGTTTTCCCCTCGACTCTCCCGATACCGAGCTCGATTCATAATATTGGACAATGAGATGCTGGGAAAGAAAGGCAAAAAAAAAAAACAATAACCGAGTTCGACTGCAACCGCTTACCTTTTTGTTAATTAGCAATGTTCATACTTAAAAAACAAAAGAACACAAATTTTTGACAATTAGAGTTTTTCAAGGTTGGAGGGGAAAGAGTGAATCATCTTCCTGCTTATTTCTTTTGAACTTTGTGGTTTCAATATCAGGTGCTTGTAGGCTAAAGGGGAGGGGTTGAAAGGTGAATCATTTGGAGGGTGGGGTTAGATGATAAGAAGGGCTTCGTTGTTGGTGGTTGGACAGATTGAAGATGAAGAGATATCATAATGTCCTTGTTTTGGCTACTTGCTCCTCGTCCTCACATTTGATATTTGGGAGATCTATTTTCAGCAGAAACTTTGGGGTCACTCAGCAGTGTTTGTTGTGTCACTGCAAATGTGCAGTCATTCCTCTCTGATCTCATGCTTCTTTCTACAGTTCTTCTTTTTGGTTTTGGTAGAATTTTAGTGTCAATCATGCCCTTATGGTTTGTGACACAACCCACATGGCCAAATTGTAATTAAACTTTTGTCTATATATAAGTGCCATTTTTTGACTTGATATTTCTCTGCTATGAGCTCTGTTGAAAATGAGGAGAAAGGGGTCCGCATTCTTGGTACATTCTTGAGTTTTTCTGCATTATTTATCTGGCTTCATTTGCTTGTTTTCTACTTTCATAGTGAAGAAAAATCAAACACCTTATATTACAACCTACCTATAAATATAAGGTCCCCCCGCCAACTAGGAGGGGGTGTCCATATCTATCTGTTCGAGTTTACATTGTTACAGAAAAATATCTACACGATTCAGAAGCATCAAGGACTATTAAATCACATGGGTTTTGCTACGATTAATCAAGTTCTAAAAAGGCTAAAACCAGTTTTAGTGATGATAATTGGTGATTGGGTTGATGTCACAATCGTCAATAGTTTTCAACAAGAAGAACAAAGCCATCAAGGTTTCAACCTCTTTGGGCCGAAACTGTTGTGGCTGGTGTTACACTGTTTATGTTGCCCATACTTGCCCGTTCTAACTCATTTTATACCTTAGTGCATGCACTCCTTGTGCAACACTATTTCCTTGTCATAATCTCCATTGAGAGGGTCACAGTTGATTCCCTTCACTAAATTTCATCTTGAATTGACTTGACAAATTCACCGCAAAAGAATATTCTTCAACTCCAGAAAAAAAATTCCATTTGTGGAATTAAAACAGAATATAATGAACAATTTTATTTTTTTTTGTGAGGACGAAATTGGAATAGTTCATTCCAACAAAATTATTATCCGCTTTGAGATTTTACTTTTAGTACAATTTGAATTAGAAATGAAACCTAAATTAAACAATAAATATGGGATGGAGGGAGTACGTAATATTCTCACAATGTGTGGTTCACAGTTTCGAAAGAGTAAGATTATTAGAAAAACAAGAGCCGGATAATTAACCGTGTATTGTTTGAACAAATTGACTAATCAAATCAAAAAAAAAAAAAGAAAAAAGAAAGGTTATACCTGAGAGAGGCCAAATAGATGTTGGTTAATTATCATGTGCATTGTCCCAACTCCCAACTCTTAAAGAGAGAATTGGATTTAGGCCAAGGGAAAGAAGACAGGAGGCCAGAAGCCTAGAACATCAAACATGTGAAAGGAAGATGGCAGTATGGCACCATAAAATCTACTCACCAATCCCCATCATTATTCTCAATTTCTCATCACTCCCATATTTCCTCCCGTTAAACTGTATTATCATATGCATCTTACATTGTCAACACCCCCATGCTTTGGTTGCCGCTGCTTTAAATTTTCACCTCTACAGCTCTCCTTCTCTACTCGTTTACCTTTCTCTTTTTCTGTGACGTCTTAAGATTGATCCCTCTGTTCTATTAATTGAGCATGATCTCAAAATAAAATATATTGTGAATTTGTACTCCAAATAAGAACGGATGGAGTATATTTGTTGACAAGTTACGATATTTTTTTCCCCTCTCTTAATTTGTATATTACATTTACTTCTCGACTAATTTGGATTTGAACAAGATATATATCTATTGATGAGGAAGACAAATCTCTTTCACAAAATATTTTAATCACTGATTCGTACTTATGTCAATTCAAAGTTGAACTCTAATCGTAATTGAAATGTCCCAATATTTTTATCTCGGAGTAATCTCGTGCAACTCCTCATAGTTGCATTATGGGGTTTATAATTTCCCACAATTCATTATACTGGACTCGAGCTTCTTGTGAATTCCTCGGCCTTACCTTGTGTAATTGGCCCATAAATTTATAAAACCTTAGTCATGTTGGTCGGGGATAATCAATCATACACTTTAGTAATACCGCTAAAATGGTACTACCTTTCTGACTTGAGCGAGTCTTTAGTCGATGCCTGTAATTAATACTTGATGAAATGATAATAATCCGGCCCATCATACCGAAGCCTTTTCCAAACATCGGTAAATCTGCAAAATGTAACAAGGTCCATCTATTTATGATAATATATATATATATATATATATATATATATATACACACACAAGTGTTTACCCCGCACGTTGTGCGAGTTGTTCAAGATATGTATGAACTTAACGATTTAACGATTATATGAAATTTTTGACAAAGTGATATATGTAAAAAAATAATATTAATGATATAAATTATAATTTTGTAATTTTTAATATGTCAATGTGTTTTGTTATTTTAAGTACATTTGGAAAAAATTTTAATATTCAAAATCTTCCAATGTACTTTATTGTTCATTTTTTTCGTTTTGTTGATGTATGGATTTATATCTTCTAAAAACATTATCTTAATTTTTCATAATGATCTAAATATTTCTACGTGTGTCAAATTTTTTAAGCTCTCCCTCTAGCAGAAAAGTTTCTCATTTAGTCCTTTCTATAAACTTATTTTTGTTTTACATCTCTATATATCTTTTGCAATCTTTCTTTAGAAGTTTGTTCGTAGATTTTTCTAAAAACTATATAATATAATGTTTACGTCAACTTTTTTAGGTTACATAGTCTTCACCTTTGTTGTTGTTGTTTTTCTTTTCTTTTTTTTTCTCTAAATTTGATGACTTCTCTTTAAAGTTTCATTTCTTGAAAATTTTTTGAAATAATTATTTTATTTTTCACTATTATCTCGGTGTGTTTTTATTATATATTTTCTTATTGTCTACATAAAAAAGGAAGAAACCCGAGTAATAATTACACATTAACACATAATTATAGATATCAATATTAATCATTGAATGAGTTTTTTTCTCATCGTGGCCCCTTTTTTTTTCTTTTTCTCTTTTACATCATGATTGGTTTTTTTTTTATTTCAGTTGGTTAGTTTTGAATTTATTAGTTTGAATTTAATTTTGGTCACCTTTCTATTTTACCATTAAAATTTACTGCTTAGTGTTAATCTCTCAATTAATTTAGTCTTATCTATAAATTTATAATTTTACGTTCAAAAATTACCATTAAATGATGAAGTGACGTGGTTGTGATATTTGGACTTGACTATTTATATTTTGCCATGTCTAACCTTATCTCATGTGTTCAATTGAAAACTCTCATTATATATATATTTTTTTATAATTTTCATAATGATTTCTTTAAATGTTTCTAACAATGTCATATTTTTTGCAATCTTTCTTTAAAAGTTTGCTTGTATAACTCCCAAACCCCCCACCCAACCAAACTTTCTCCACCTCTCTAGGCCACAACTCCCACCCCCCAACCAACAACAACACTCTAGCTTAGCTCCTATCTGCAGAATCGACGGCGGCCGGCGGCGACAACTTTCTCTTCACCACGATTCAAGCGGCGGCGGCGGCTACAACTTCCTCTTCTCCTCTTATTTTTTTATATATCTACTTAGATCTCCATCACATATTTCAGCATTTATTTGTTTTCAGCATCCATTAACTTGAAGGCGTTGGGAGCTCTCACTACAACAAAAATGAGTAGTTTAGACACTTTTTTGTGTTTCAATAAGTGGTGTAATAGGACACATGTGATTCACATTACGTGGGACACTACAAAATAGTGTCTCCTATAATCGAGTCACAATAAGTCATAAAAAATTTGAAAGTGTATTATTAGATTGTCACTTATTAAGACACTTTAAAGCGACCCATTAAGTAGGGTAATAGTTTACAAGCAACCCCACATAGTACACTTATGATAGTGTTTCATAATATGCATACATTTTTTCATTTTTAATAAAACACTTTTTAGCAAATGTGCTAATACACATATAATGAGACACATTTTAAGAGAAGTGTCCCACCATAAAGGTATTAATAGCCCATTTTTGTTGTAGTGTCTGTTGTTGATTCCTGTCTTCTTTGTGTTTGTGAGGATTGGTGAAGTTGAAGACACGCTTTCTTGGATCAACAACAAACCAACCGGAGGATTCTCTTCTTTGTTCAATATTTTGTAATTTTTTTTTTGTGTTTTGTTTGTATAGATCGGTTAGGGTTGGGGCTAGGATGTTAGTTTTGTTTTTGTGAATTGTATTTCTTTGGGATTTTTCCCCGATATGATTGATTAGTGTGCTGCTGTCCCAATACAGGATGACTAAGTGTGCTGTTGGTATCACCCCTGAGAACTCCATGGTTAGGAAAAGAGTAGGCTTAAAGGACCCGCCCAGATGATAGGGCTGGGAAAGAAGGGTGACAGAATACCCGCTAAAGTAATAAAGGTCAGGTAAAACAGATCTTCAATTTCCTCCTTGAGTTCTGACTCCGAAATCTGAATCCAAGCCCGCACAATTTTGGTCTGAATTCCGTGTCCATTTGTAACGGTTTTCACCAGTTTTGGGATTATAATCCAGAATTTAGATTTTCAGATTCCAGATTGCAAAGGAATTAAGAAAGAAAGGCAGAAAAAGATAGTTGTGAAATTAGAAAATTAGGGTTCATCCCTTGAAGAAGAAAGAGAGAAATTGAGCAGAGATTTTTCATTCAATAATTCAATAAAAAAAAAAAATCATTTTCAGGTCTCAACGAGATTATTAGTGCCTAGGAGGATTGAGGGAACTTTCTTATTCCAAAGCATTACAGCCAAAGATTACAGCTTAAAATTCAGTAAATACGTAAACAATGTAAATAATTGAAGGGGGAAAAGAACTGGGCGTGACACTATTGTAGTATTGTGTACCATTTTGGGTCCACAATGTAATAACAAAATGAAGTAAAAATAAACTAGAAGTGAGTATTGAACTGATCTTCCAAATAAATGTTAACAATACATTATCAGTCCCCTCCCCGCGGCCACATCAATACCAAAACCATGCTCATCCCTAAATTAAATCAATACCAAAAGTGATTAATAATTTGGAAAGCCTCAAAATTAATTGCAACTAACTATATTACGAACAGGAAAAATTATATTTATGACCAAAAGGGTTAGGATGAAAAGTATAGGGAGAATTTTTAAAAAGGGCGGAGGAAAGATTAAAATTATTCTAAAAGGCGTTAGCATATTTTATTCTTTAGTATTAACATTAAAATAATTTCTATATCTAATAATATTACAAATGATTAGTTTATCCTTTTTTCCCCCAACAGTTACTATTACTATTTTACTTCTTCTTTCTCACATAAAACTATCAAATTATCTGCTCTGTTAATAACCCATTTCCAGAGTATGATTCTAATCCTAGTTACTTTTTTGCTGAAAATTTGACAACCTTTGATCGAAGGAAGCACTTGTTTATAATTTTTTCTTCCTCTTTTCCTGCGGTGGACATGGGGAATAAGATCAATATTGATGCTGATTGCAGAAAGAAGCTCCAGATTCATCAGGGTTGCCATGTTCTTGGTGAAATTTGGAGATTCACAATTAAAGTCAAGAACAATGTGAAAACTAAATTAAAAAGATATAACCAAAAAAAAAAAGGAGATTCATCAGGGTTGCCATGTTCTTGGTGAAATTCGGGAATTCACAATTAAAGTCAAGAACAATATGAAAACTAAATTAAAAAGATATAACCAGAAAAAGGGGAGATGATTCAGATTCAAGTGGTTTAAGTCATTATTCTATCTAAAACTTTGGATTGAAAGGAGAAGTAAAACTGAGTCCTCGACTCCTACCGTGACCGATCATTTTTTTTTTCTTTCTTCTTTTTCTTTTTGATTGTGAGAGAGTCGATTATTTTCTAGGGGAAAAGGAAGGATGAAGTAGTATTTTTGAGTGTTGAAAAATATTTTCTGTATTTAACCAATTTAAGAAAAGAAATAAAAATAATGATGGCCTTAATAATAATTTTGATTTTTCCGGAGCCCCTTTTTAAAATTTTCCCAAGAGTATACCACAAAATACATACTGTGTTAGAAATTAATAACATATATTTTACCAAAAAAAAAAAACATACATCAACAGTGATTTGTGACACTCCGACAGTATCAAAAACAGCACCCATTTTTTAAGTTTCCATTATACAAAAGCTGAATTAAATTAACTGATTCTGCAGTTCAATTGGATTGAAAATTCAAGTACAAAGTTCTAATCATCAGCCAATAATATCGTTCATCATAATCCAAAGAACACTTTGGATGATCTAGCGAGAGCGCGGTCTTTGTAGAGTTCACGTTGGCTTTCCCTTCTGCGTACCCAAACTAGATTCAAGTTACTAATATCTTCCCACTCTCGCCCACGTTCACCCAAATACTGCTTCTGCAATTCGACTATGTCATCATCCCGAACCAACACCCCAATCCCATTTTGTCCTACAAAATAGACTTGCATACAGAAAAAATAACAATTGTCAGCAGGGGAGTTGAAAAGAATCAAAACAATGAAGATGAAAAGAATCAAATTAAGCTACTCAACATTATATTTAAAATTCTCGGGACACCGATGAGATTTGGCCAGGTCTATCAAATCTATGCGTAGAACAACTACACACAATCAGCAATATGCAAACGAGATCATAAAAACAAACCCCTCTTAATCCAATGACAAACTAAATATACACCCAAAAACAGCATCCATTTTTTAAATAAAGGAACCAGCATTCAAAGCAAGATTATTTAAAATACAGCATCCCTAAGAAAAAGGAGGAAAACATTATTAAAAAATAACCACCATGTTTGGACACGAAAAGTTCTTCCAAGTTTTTTAAGTTTTCTGATGAATATGGATTAAAACAGGTAGATTACAAAAAAGGGAAGCCTTGAATTAGTTTTCTTTAAATTGGAGAACATTAGGGTGTTCTTGTCCCAATTTACCACACATTTAATTCGTGGCAGTAACCATTACCAGAATATTTTTGATTGGTTTCTCAATTAGTGGATGTTTCTCTTCTGCTCTCTTTACACTGGCAAAGTCAGACTGAGAGAGAATAGAGGAAAGAATAAACCATCGATGCTCGTCTTGTAACATATAGGTTAAACAAAGCCATTTCACCGACCAACACAAACGAAACACCTAAACGATTCCGTACAATAAAATTTCCGGCAATAAAGTAGCCAGAGTCTCGCCAAGGCACATTTCACTCGTTGTCGGCCACTTTTGACTCGGATAACTTGACCGGGAAAATTAGAACATGCGTCCATGTGAATAAACAAAACTTCAAAAATACAAACACGGGTAACAAACACCACTTTCATGCATGACATACACACAAAGAGAAAGTGTCATTTTGGCCAACTCCGTAGCATCATCCAAAGATATACTCTCGACATCGTAAGAGGAACTGTAGAGAAACAGGAAACCCAACAAAAATTAAAACAATTCAAATGAAGCGTGGCAACGACCAAGTTTACACAAAGTAGAGACATACTCGTCAGTCACTGCAGCCCACGCAGTAGCAGCACATCCAGATCCAGCCGATGTGTTTTTACTACGTTTCCCTTTAGCGTTCACTTTATACAAGGAAGGCCTCTCCTACAGACAGACAGACCATAGTTTAGTAACTTGATTCATGTCTCAGGCATTATAAAGGGTAAATACGTCATCAACTATAGATTTCTTAAGAAGGAAGTGCATTTTTTTGGGTTTAACAGAATAAAAAGTTTGCAGTTGCAGCCCTCTTAAGCAATACCGGACAGACTATCTTAGAGCACATCGAGGACGAGGAACATCAAATCATAATTCATACAAGGCATAGCACAACGCAGATCACTGAATCATAACTCATGCAAGGTATGAGACCAATTTCAGGACTTTCCACGAGTATGGTGAATGTGGCTTGGCAAATCAAATACTTGAAGGGGAAGGCTACGTTTTACGATTTCTCTTATCATTAAAACATTAGCAGTTGTGTAACCATGAAAAGAGGTTTCTTATAACACCATGTGGTTATTTGAGCATAAAGTTACCCTTGTTTCATCCCACCCAGCCAACAGTACTCCAAATGAGTAACTGTCTTCACTGTCATGATTTTCGGACAGATACTCGGATAACCACTTGGATGCTCGAGCAGCAGAAGCTTTTTTCCATGCTTCAGAAAATAGTCTCTGCACTGAAACACATCATGTCACACAGTCAAATATTTTTGCTTAGGTAGCTGGGTAACTGTTTATGTGTTAGTGCTCACAGCAAGTACCTTAAGTGGCAGATCATTCTTCAAATAGTCATGAGAACGTTGGCACCCACCAGAAAAAGAAGCAAGCAGGTATGGGTGGATGTGAACGTAGTTTTCTGGACCTTCAGGTGTTGGCTTCGCATGATTGAGGGCTAGGATCACCCCTTGATTGTTGATGCCTTTCTTGTTGATGATGAACCCCAGCGTTGTCAATCCCCGTTCAAATCCGGGGTAAAAGTCATCATCCTATAAAACACCACCCCCCAAAGAACACCCGAAATGAGTAGTTCCAAAGATCAAGGAGGATAATTAAAAATGATTACTCCCTCCGTCCCACCCGAAATTCTTGTCCAGTTTAAATTTTTATTTTTAGTTTAAATTGTACTAAAAGTAAAATCTCAAACTGGACAATAATTTTGGGACGGAAGGAGTATATAAAAAGGAAAAGGAAAAAAAGAAATAACGTAGCAAGTTGAACCCACTGTATCCATTGTTCCCAGCTTCAATACAAACTACAAACAAAACAAAACAAAGAACTAATAACTAAAAATTCAAAAAGGGGACATTCAAACAGCAAAACCACCAGATCTGACTTTGGAGAAGAGAAATCTCACCTTCTCGCCGACTGTAGATCAGGGTCAGTCCGGAGGAGATTGTTCCCACCTTGGATACATACAAACAAACAAACAAAGCACTAATTTCAATCAAACGATAATTTATACTCCCTCCGTCCCATAATTATTGTCACTTTGTCCAAAAAATTTTGTCCTAAAATTATTGTCCAATTTGACTTTTTATGGATCAAGTTACACATTTGTAATTAATAAAAAAACTTATGTAGGGGTATATCCGATTGTTCAAGGTAAAATATAGTTAAGTTTGACTAAAAATAAAATATTTTATTTTAGTAAAATTGGACAATAATTATGGGACGGAGGGAGTACAACAATGGAAAATTCAAAAAGGGAAACCGGAACAGCAAAAACGAGATCTACTTAGCAGAGAAGAAAAATTCTCACCGGTGAAGGTTCGGTCAACGGGAGTTTTGTATCAAACACAATCAATCAATCGTTCTGTCACCTTGCATCGGAGCAAAACAAACAAAAATCAGACTGGAAAAACGAAACAGAATCGATATAATAATTGATGGATTCTTGAAGCCCTAATTTTTTTCCCGGAAAAAAAGTAATAAATAATAGATTCCGATCGATAACTTAGCTCGTGAATAAACTATACCGATAAATGATTAAGCTAGAGTCCGATCCAAGAAAACAAACGGCGAAACAAAACCCTAATCTTTTGAGGGAGAAAACCCAGAAAGGATGTTTACCTTCTCCGCCGACAAAGTTGTGCTGCGCGACGTTCTAGAAAGGTCCCTTTGTTGTCCCTTATATATGGCTTCCCCATTACTATTAGGGCAACCATCGTTAATTGTCGAATACCTTGTTGTCGCGTGGGGCCAAGTCCAAACCGACTAAGAATCAGTGTTGCATGGCGATGATGTCAGCACCTTCCATGTATCCTTAAAGACGTAAATGCCCCTACGTATTATATTTTTTTTTTGCCCAAGTGATCCTTCGTAATCCAAAAAATTTCTCACCTATACTGCATTTGGTCATTTTTGCCCGTAGAACGTAATTTTCAAACTATAGAATTTTCAACTCTCAAAAAATTCAATTCTACATGTGAGTAATTAAAAATATTAGCCGAAAACAATTCCGGTAAATCAATTTTGGCCAAAATTATCCAAAATCTTAATAAAAATTTTTTTAAAAAAATATTGAAATCAGTGGAAGCCAAACTCTTTCATGAAAGGAAGCCGGCGGACTTGTCATAACAATTTACATTCAACTTAGGATTCTCCCGATTCAAACATTAAAAAATTCATTTTCGAAGCTAATCGAAAAGGAAAAATTGATGGCGGGGCAAAGGCCAAACATCAAAAAAATTAAATTTGATTAAAAAGTTACAAAGAATTAAAAAAATAAATAAATCTGCCCGGGGCGCGCTACGCACTCCAGAGTAGGGCTGGCAATTCGTGTCAGGTTCGGGTTGGCGTGTCGGGTCGGACCCGAACCCGGATAAAATATAGCCAACCCGAACCCGACCTATAAATAAACAGGTCGACTTTCACAACCCTAACCTGACCTGAAAATATTCAGGTCACCCGTGACCCGACCTGTTAACCCGAAATTCTTAAAAAATAAAATAAAATTCTGAATTTACAAAAACTGATAATTTCACTAACATATGATGTCTAAAAATTTCAGTTACTAATCATATATTACAACCTCAAAATGCAAGTCATCAAAGGATAAATTACAGCTTAAATTATCAAATTACAAATTACAACCTTGATCCAAATAAGTAGCATTTCAATTACAGTAGATTGTCCACCATCTTTAGATTCTTGTGTGGTACTTGTAGATTCTTGGGTGGCACTTGTCTAACTTCCATCTTTAATTGAGACATCATCAGCAATTCAACATCGATCTCACTGCCACTAACCTCAGGACCACCTGTGCACACCATACAAAATTATGGATGAAATATGAATGTGTTTGCTGAAACTTTTGCAAATATGGAGAGAGTAGCGCAAGATTTAGTTAGTAGAAACTAAAAAAAAAATAAAAAAAGTAAAGAATTTCGCCCTCACAAAAACCCGCTAGGTGTTCGGAAAAAAAAACTCAGAGAAATAGAAAAAAAAAAGGGATGAAAGGTTGGTGGAGGAAAAAGAAAACCTGAGGCATCTACCGGATCTGAAGAGAAGAAGAGAGACCCTCTGCGAAAATGATTCTCAGATCTGATCATAATTTGAGTCGGAGGCCGCCAAGAAGATGATAATTGAAGAGCAGGAAAGCCGATTTAGGAATTTTGGCCGTAGGTTTCTCATTTTTGGGGAATTTTGGTTGGAGGCCGCCGGGAGGAATAGACAAAGCAAATGAGGCAGCCTAAGTGAATAAACTTGTAATAGTGGGTTGATTGCATCATAAGGAGTTTATATATGAGAGTAAAATTAGGGTTAAGATTTGTGCTAAATTCCAAAAATATCCCTACAAAATGCACAATTTACATTTATTCGGGTAACCCGGATAACCCGGCGGGTTGACCCGAACCCAACCTGTATAATAAATGGGTCAACCCTGATCCGACCTGTTTATTATATGGGTCCAAATTCTCAACCCTAACCCGCTTATTCCGTGTCGGGTTCGTGTCGAAATTCCGAGTCGTGTCAGAGATTGCCAACCCTATTCCAGAGCCTGACCAAGGGCGTGCAGTTCGCACGCCAGGACCTATCAGTGGCGGGCATTTCCTACGCCAAAGATTTGCACGCCCCAATTTTTAGTTTTTTATTTTATTTTATAATTATTTAATATTACATAAAAAAATTTAATATTATTTAATCTAGTTATGATAAATTAAAATAAACTAATGTTGTCACGTTTAGTTGAGATTAATTAATGTAATTTTAACAAATTAAGATAAAATATTTTTGTTACGGCTAATTAGTTATGATAAACTATAATTAATTAATTGAGATTTGTAACTAAACACATTGTTTATTTACCAAATAAATAATTAGCTAAATATAACCACAAATCTCAAATAATTCATTCAAAATGCACAAATATTAAATTAGCATCCGGTCATCTAGGTTTTCATATTTGGTCTGGTGCCCCTGTTGCCATCTCCAGGTCTATCTTTATACCTACCTCCTTTATTGCAACGAAATATAATATCATTGTCTTTCTGTGAAAATGTACTTAACTCCATGTAATATATAAATATATATGAAGATATCGAAATTAATCACAATTTACCCAAAGAAAATTTCAAGTTGTTCTATTCTATATTATAGGGCCCATTGCATGGAATGTTTCCTCCAATTAACAGCTGCTTGCATTCATCACAAAAAAAAAAAAAAAAAAAAAGAAAAAAAGAGGTGCTTCAATTTAAATGGGTTGGCGAAAACCATCCTCACTTATTATGTTTTTTTTTTCTTTTAATTCTTTTTATTGAAGAATTCTTTACTGAAGAGGTGTAGTTCATCAGATATGAGAATTTTTTTTTTTCATTTTTCTTCTGATTTTCTTTCCGAATAAAAAAAACAGCTCAAGCTCATTATTTTTTTGTTTTGTTCCCTCCTCCTGCCAGATGTCTCTCTTTTTCAATGATATAATTTTCGGTCATATCCTAGGTTTACGTCTTTTCAGATTTGATAATGAATTTGTATATTCTCCTTTGGATGTTTCCTAAAAAACGAATGTTTTGCATACACTATCGATTAAGTCAAACAATATGTCTGAAGACGTCCAAAGGGCAAGTACGTAGCAGGAGGCTCTTCAAATTCAACAACCAATTTTAAAAAAAAATTCTAAACTATGATTTATTATGTTTTGAAAAAACATAATATGTAGGAAATACTATATATTGATACGTAGATATCAGCTGGTTAGGAATGAGATATTGAATCAACACCCGCAATATAACGCGGATAGCGTGAACTTGAAGTCTTTGATCCACATCTATATAAACACATAAACTCATCACTCTTTTCATTCATCACATCCAAAACTTCATCAATTCTAAAACTTGTATTATCTAACAATATATCCTCCATCTTTCGATCCAGATCGTATCTTTTGGTTCATCGCAATGGCGAATTCCGCGGTTATGCTTCTTTTATGTCTTGTAGCCTTTTCATTCTTATCCATTCATGTGGTTGCATCCGATCCAAAGGCCCTTCAAGATTTTTGCGTGGCTGATAAGGCTAGTTCAGTCAACGTCATTTGCTTCACGTGCAAGAATCCCAAAGACATTACGGCCGACGATTTTGTCTTCCACGGCTTAGACAAGCCCGGAAACACCACCAATCTACAGGACTCCAACGTCACTCAGGTGTTCGTGGCCCAATTCCCAGGACTCTTTTAACACTTTCGGCATTTCCACGGCCAGAATCGACTACGCTCCGTGGGGCCTTTACCCACCGCACATTCACCCTAGAGCCACCGAACTCCTTGTCGTTCTTGACGGAACTCTTGAGGTTGGTTTTGTTGGCGTTTTTACTTAATTTATTTCAAAAGATCATTTAAGGAAGAAAAAAATATGGGTGAGTTTATGAAACTAATTTCAGCCAAGTTCTAAACTTTACGTTTTTTTTTTTCAAAAAGTTAGTTCAAAGTTTCATTATTTTTCATTACTGCAAAGATGAAAGTGATCTGATCTTTTCTCTTCAACCAACTCATCTTAGCTCATGAATTAACAACATATGCATTGATGAGAAAGGTTGCTGCATTAAAAGTAGAAATAACTTTCACCGTGTGAGATTCTTTTGAGTTGAAAAGTATAGCCTATAAATAGCATCATCTCATGGCTTTCAAAAGGTATCCCTCAAGCAAACTTTTCTTGAGTCTGTTTCTTCTTCTTTCAATCCCGCTTAAATATTGGATCTATATACTTGTTAGTTCATGCGCCCTCTAAACTTAAAAGAGAAAGGCTTGTTTTATCTTGGGGAGAACATTTCGTTACGCCGAAATAGTTTCTTTAAGACAGTGCAATTTGTACGACTCAAGTATTATATATATTATTTTTTGTATTTTTGGAGCATTACCCCAACAGGTTTGGTTACTTCCGCACCGGAAAACAAGCTGTTCAGAAAAGTGCTTAACAAAAGAGATGTTTTCATCTTCCCGATTGGACTCATCCACTTTCAACGCAACATTGGGTATGGGAATGCCGTCGCTTTAGCCGGATTAAGCAGCCAAAATCCGGGTGTGGTTCCAATTGCAGCTACTGTTTTCGGATCAAATCCACCCATCAGTGATGACGTGCTGGCCAAGGCATTCAATTCCTAGTTCATAAGAGCATTGTGGATCAGATTCAGGCCAAGTTCTAAGCAGCAATATCAAGATATATAAGCAGCTTGCAGTTATGAGTAGTGATGATTATACTATGGTATCAACTATCAAGTGTGGATGAAGTATTGTCATACGTCAGTTTCAAAATTTTCCATATTCTTTGTATGTGGTGAGCAATTATTTTTATTTTTCTTTGAATAAGAGTTTTCATGAATTTTCTTATAATTTGTTAACTGACAAGAAAAAAAAAGGGTGAAATCAGTTTAACTGACAAAATTTAGCTCTAAATATTAATTAAAAAAATAGAGAAATAGTGTTCATGTAGAACATGTGCTATGTTAATTCATACTCTGCGTCGTACTGACAAATAAACACAATAGAAATCATGTTAAGATTTTTACTTGTTAATAATTATTTAGAATATGATAGCTTTACCCCCTAGGGCTCCAAGTTACTGGTCATAATGTTTCTATTTTTATTTTTCATATGCTTTTGTCAAAAAAATTATAGTTGAACATAACATATATGATTAGTACAAAAACTAACAAAAAAAAAATAGCTCTTTAAAAAATATAACATAGAAACCCCTCTCCCCCAAAAAAAAAACATACAAAATTCAAAAATTATTTCGATTCAAAGAACATTATAGTTCAAAAGATAATCAAACAACAATGATCTCAATACAACAAAGTTTTCGTTCTAGATAGTTGGGTTGAACATGGCAGAAAAGCAAGCCATAAAAAACTGAAGCTAGCTCATCAAAGCTAGCTCGTTGTAATGTTGCTATTCAGGTTGGTGGGGAGAGGGCTAGGGTCATCCGCGAAAAACTCTTGGATGAACTTCAGTTCATCATCAAATGAATCTTGCGTGCCTAAAAGGAATGCAGATTCATCCGATAGGGATGGCTCTGTATAATCTGAACCAATGAGGTCATTGGAGACAGCGGAGTACGGCGGAATACTGCCGGCATTACTAGTGGCTCCGGTGCTTAAGGAAGAAGAACTATCATTTTCGGGTTGAGGAGGAAGAGTGAGACCTTTGATGTACACCTGGAGTTCGGAGGGCTGATTATTGTTCCCATTTTGCCCTTGTGATTTCTTGCTCCTCCTAGAATTTTTCCTCCTTTTGGTGGCATTCCAGTGATTCTTGATGGAATTCTCGGTCCTGCCTGGAATTTTCTTGGCAATTTCCGCCCAACGATTGCCAACTTCCTTGTGAACGCGGATTAATAGCTTTTCCTCTTCTTCGTTCCAGTTGTCCTTCTAAAATATTTTCCAAGGAAAAGAAATAATCAATCATGAAAACTAGTAGGAACAAAAAAATATTAGAAAGTAGGGAGATGCTAGTTTGATTTATTCTCTTAAATAAATGTGTCATGTTCTCTACAGTTTTGATGCGATTATACGACAAAAATATGTGACATCATGAAATTTTTGTCGCATTGTTATTTATCAGATTAACTTCATAAATACTATTATTGTGTTCAATTGAACATATTAAGTACACGTTATTGCATATTTGTGAAGAGTCTCATAACTAACATTTATCTATCTATCTTCTGTAACCCCCATTATATCAAAAATCAAGTTTTTTTTCAAAATTCCAAATGTCACATTATCCTTAAAAGTCTCCCAACCCAAAATTAAAAAAAGAAAACCCAAAAAACAAAGAAAACAGAAGACGACAACTATTTAGTTTCCTAATAAAAAAATTCAAAAAAAAAAAAACTAAACAAAGAAAAAGAAAATGGAAACCATCTCTATAGTAATCCTGATTAATTTTGCTAAACAAAAAAAGCTAAAAAATCTCACGTTTTCTTTGGTTTTGATTATCTTCCATAATCAACTCCAAATTTCTATCCAAATATTAGCTTCCAATTATTTAAATAAATTCGGCACTTTCAAAATAATAAGAAAACTGTAAATCTAATCAATTTATCCTCCCCAAAACAAGAATAATCTCAATCAGCTTCCATTTCCTACAATCTTCATCGATCCTCAATTTTCTTTTTTTATTTTCTGCACTGAAGTCAGTTTTGACAAAAAAGAATGGAGAAAGAAGGTACAACATTTTCTATAAGAGGCCAACTGTGATTTTTTTTTCTTTTCTTACTTGTTGATGATTGTCAACGAAAAGATTAGAGATGAGATTGTTCTCGACAGCCTAAGGAACTATACGCAGTGTTAATGTATTATCGTCCCTAGATCTTTCCGAGTGTTTATAATTTTAAGAAATATTTTGTTAAACAAAATTCCAAACCTCCTGTTTTGTTAATATGCTACTCTTTTTTTTGTTAATATACTACTCTTTTTTTATTTTTATAAACCCCATTATAGCAAAAATAATGTTTTTCCCAAAATTTCACATGTCATGTTCTCCTTAAAAGTTGCTCCTCTAAGTCTTTCATAAAAATAAAAATTCCAGATATAATTTCCCACTATTACAACAGTTAACATCTATAATTCCCCAACAAAAAAAAACCCCCTCCATGATTAATCTCAAACTATCTCACCCTCACGATTTATATTTAGTTTTTCTCAAAAAAAAAAAAAAAACCTCCAGGAGTAATATCAAACAATATTCCAAACTATAAACCTTTCCATCCTTCATTTATTTGGAGAAAGACTTGAGAATTCAGATCCGAAAGAGAAGAGACCGGAGATGTAGCAGACAAAAGGAAAATGCATGCAAAACAAATTAAATTTCTGGAGTAAATTATTGTAAATATATTTGGGGCCTTGGGGGAAGGGAAGGGCTTAATAATGTACTCTATCACATTTTGATTTCCATTTGTATGAATGTGACAAAACGACATGAAATGTTCGATCTTTTATCCTTTTGACATACGTTATGTATAAGAAGGGAAAAAGAAACCATTTACCTAATTTCATACCCGTGCGAATGCACGGGTCCAAAACCCAGTTTCTTTTATGGTAGAAGAGCTTTGTATCAAACAATCACTTGAAAATTGGGTTTAAGACTAGATGGGAATGATGATTTTCTAATGTGAGAAAATACAGTGGAGTGTATTCTAAAATTTTATTTGGTCAAAACCAAATTAACTAACCTTTCTCCAATAATTGGTATTAATTTGTGAAAACTTGCTAATTTAGAAATTTAAGAAAATACTAGTAAGTATTTATGACGGTAATATATATTTTCTAGAAAAAAGGAAAAATAAGTACTTTTTATTTTAGTAACAAAAATAAGTAATTTCAGAGAAAACAAAGGTGGCAATAATCATGAATATCACAAATGTTTAATTCAAATAATATGACAAAACCCTTCCCATTTCAAGTCGGTGGTCACCAAAACAATCTCAACTTTCAATATGGAAACACAAAATCCTATGATATAACCAATTGCAGTATTTGTCCAATGAATTGTGTCTGAATTTGATAGAATCTTAGATTTCAAGTGAATGATATCTCAACGTGGTCAAATTTCAGTTTCTAAAAAACCTCAAATAATATAGAAATTAAATGGTTATAATTCAGAAATCACCAGATTTTGGGTTTATTTTTTTTATAAAAAAATTAGGAACCAAATTCTTATGAAGGTCTAATTTTTAAGATTTTTCTGATTTTGACTTCACTTAGCAAATAAAAACTAAAATTCCAAACAATGTGAAAAATAACATTGGCTCAAGTTACTTTCACAAAAGAAAACAAAAAAAAAACAATTTAAATGCTTATGAACATCAACAAGTGCTATATAGATGGCAATTAATTAAGAAGAAAAGGGAGAAACCTTGATATTCGGACGCAAATGATTAAGCCATCTTTCTCTACACTGTTTTCCTACTCTTCTGGCCATTTTCTTAGCAATCTGAGCCCATCTCTTCTCTCCAAGATCCGCCACCAACCGCTTCAGTTCACTGCCCCAATGATAATGAAAAACAGAAAAATAAAATTAATATGCCACAAATCAAATGGACTAAACTTCCATGGTTATTTATTTATTTTATTTGCAAAAGCAGGAAAAAAAAACACCAAGTCATATAAAATCGAATAGAATAACAAAAGAGAACTGATATACTTGTCCTCTTTATCAGACCATTGGCGTTTGATCAAATGCACAGAAGAAGAACCGCCTAATATTTCTCTCGTCTCGGTTAAATTGACTAGCATTTGTTGACCATCCCAGTTATAATTTTGGTCACTTAAGTGAAACCCGTTTGCAGTTAAGCGTGAGTCATGATGAGGCAAACTTAACCACGGCACCACCCCACCTACATGACCGTGGTTAATGCTGACTGAAGAAGTTGGTAAACCAGCAAAATGTGGCGGACAGTTACTCACATTTTGAGGATGATGATAATAATGTTGGGTGGTGGAGTTCATGGTACTAAAATCAGTGCAAATTATTCCTTGTTGAGAGTTAATGAGGTTTTCCTGGACATTTAATAGGGAATTTTCAATGACCGGAATCGGCCGTGGTAGCGGTGGTTGAGACTGAGGTTTGGGTGGTGGTTGCTGCCTTAGGAAACTATAATTTCCAAAGGCAAACAGAAAATCTTTTCCTCCTTCCATGAAAAGAGTGATGATTAAAGGAAATGGTAATGAAAAAGGGTTAGGTTTTTATTAAACACTTAAGTGGCTTTTATAGAGAGATCTCCCGATTTTTCAATATGGTAGATTAGTCACTAGTACTTGATTCATGAACCCAATTAGTCAAACTAAATGATGAAAGAATCATAAGAAGATATCGGAGAATGATGAATACTAAAGTTCTCGACTAATATTGTTATTTTCTTTTTACCAATTAAGGCTGGCATCGCATGCAATTATTCTTAGATTTAAAAATGATCCAACGGTAGAGGTTTGGCAGTCAGTGTAACTCCTGGACTTCCCCGTTCAAACACAAATTACAAGAATTGGAAAGGGAGAGATTATCGATTTTATTCTTTAATATCTTGATATTGCTGCTTAGAACTTGGTCTGAATCTAATCCACGATGCTCTTATCAAGAAAGCCTTGGCCAGCATCTCATCATTAATGGGTGGATTTGACCCGAAAACAGTAGCTGCAATTAGGACCACGGCCGGGTTTTGGCTGCTCAATCCGGCAAAAAGGACGGCATTTCCAGACCTGATATTGCGTTGGAAGTGAATGAGTGCAATCGAGAATATGAAAACATCTCCTTTGTTAAGCACTTTTTTGAACAGCTTGTTTTCCAGCGTTGAGGTGACAATACCAACCTCAAGAGTTCCTTCAAGAACAACCAGGAGTGCAGTAGCTTGAAAAATATAAAAGGCTAGGGTGGGCCAAGGCCCCCAGCCTAGATCCGGCAGTGTTTTGAGGGGAAAAGGAAATATAAGTGCTCTTTTATTTTGGTAACCAAAATAAGTACTTTCAGGTTATATATATTACATATATATAAGTGGCAATAAATCACCAAACTCGTATCTATTTAATTCAAAAAATAAGACAAAACCTGTAATTTTTAAGTCAGTCGTCACCAACTCAATCTCAACTTTCAATCTGGAAAAAAAAAATCCTTGGTAAAACTAATTATAACATTTGTTTGAATTTGATAGGGTTGACAATCCATGTCGGGTTTGGGCTGGCAGGTCAGGTCGAACCCGAACCCGGGAAAATTAGACCTAACTTGAACTCTACCTGTTTAATTACACAGGTCAAGATTGTCAACCATAACCCAACCTTTTAAAAAATCAGGTCAGCCTGTTTAACCCCGAAAAAAAAAATCAGAAGCACAAGTTCACAAGCTCAACCTGCTTAACCCATAAAAAAATAACAATTATGAAGCCTAATATTTGAAGTATTCCTTACAATCCATCAAACCAAAGAACAAAAGTCTTAAAGAATACAACCATAATTTCTTACAATCCATCAAATCATAGAATAAAAATCTCACATAATACAACCATAATGATCATATTCATCGGCATCGGTCTCCCTGGTCACTGCTTTTAACTTCAAGGCCAATATCAAACTCCAGTTTTTCATTGATGGATTCCATTTATACAAGAAAATAAGATTAAAGGAAAATTTGAATTAACAGAGAACGGAAATGAGCAAAAAAACTAAAAGTAACAGAGAACTAATGTTCTATATGCATCGATGGATTCCCATTGCTTCATCAAACAAAAAGATCGATAACAACAATAGAAAGAATAAAAGAATCATAGCGGACAAAGGAATAACCCTTGATCCTTTAACCAAAGGCGACCAGAGAAATTATTGATATTAATTAAATTGCAGGTTGAGAAAAATCTACCTTGAGACGAAGTAAAGGCTCTTTGCTTATTCCAAATTGCCAAAGCCCCCTTCTGCTTGTGAAATTTGATGGCATTACTGCTAAATTTCCGCCGCCTCTTTGAATTGCAGTCGTTTGATTTCTTCTACCAACTTAATTTCTAATTGGGAAGGACCTGAAGAAAATAGACAAACGAAGATTTTTTTATCGGGCCAACGTTTTCACCTTTCTTTTGGTCGGCCGCCGCGAAGGAGAGACCAAGAGAGTGAAAATGTGAATTTTGAAAGAGTAGAGTCACAAGTCTGAACGAAGTAGTGAAGAATGTTAGGGTTACTTTGCTGTAAAATTCCCAAATTAACCTTAGAAATACATAAATTACATATATACAGGTAACCTGGCTGGTTGACCCGAATCTGATCCATATAATAAATAGGTCAACCTCGACCAGTTTATTATACGGGTTTAGAATCTTAATTTGAACCCGGATATTTCGTGTCGGGTTCGTGTTGAAAGTCCTAATCGTGTCAGGAATTGCTATCCCTAGAATTTGATAGCATCTTAGACTTTAATTGGATGATATCTCAACGTGGTAAAATATTAAATTTTCCAGTCTACTTCAAACAAAACGTAAATTAATAACTGGTTGTAATTAAGATATCATGTCACTTTGGGGTTTTTTTATAAATTTTTTGTTTTTAGGTATGAAAGTCTTATGAAGATCTAATTAATAAGATTTTGCCTTAATTTCTACTTCACTAAGCATTAAACATCCAAAATTTCAAATCATGTGAAAGCAACAACATTGGTGAAGTTACTTTCACAAAAAGAAAAACAATTTAAATGCTGATGAACATTAACAAGTTACGTCATCAATCTGAACCCCACTTCTTTTCTCTGAAGTGCGCCACCAACCGCTTTAATTCACTATCCCAATGATAATTAAAACAAGTAAATAAAAATCAAAATCCCAAAAAATCAAATGGAGTGAATCTACATGTTTTTTGTTTTTAATTTTTTTCAAAAGCAAATAGAGATTAAAAAAAAAAGATCAATTCACAAAAAATCGAATAGAGTAACAAAAGAGTGACATAACCTATTTTTTTATAGACCATTGGTCTTTGATCAAATTCGCCGAAGAACTACTCTTCCTAAGATTTTTTGGTGTACCGGGATTAAGATCAACTAAATTATCTCCATTGGGATAGTTAACTATCATTCGATGACCACCCGAGTTGAAACTTCGACTATTTAAGTAAATCTTGTTTGCAATTAAGCTTGCATCGTGATAGGTAAACTTAACCACGACACCACTCTACCTACATACCATGGTTAACACCAATTGAAGACGCAGGTAAACTTGCAAAATATATCGTAAGATTACTCACATTTTGTGGATAATACTGAAATCAATGAGAATTATTCCTGGTTGAGGATTATTTAAGGAGGTTTTTCTGGTCACTTAATAAGGATTTTTCAATGGCCGGAATCGGTCGGGGAATCGGTGGTTGAGACTGAGGCTGAGGCCGTGGCCTCTACCTTAGGAAATTATAATTTTCATAGGAAAAAAGGGTTTGATTTTTATGAAACAATTTAGTGTTTTTTATGGAGAAATTTCCCGAATTTTTAATATGTAGACTAGTACTTGACTTCAAACCTCCATTAGCCGTACTAAATGATGAATGAATAATAGAAAGAGATCGGAGAATGATGAATGGTGATTTACTAAATATTTTTATTTTTTACCAATTAAGGCTGATTCGCATGAAATTATTTGTAACCGTTGATTTAAAAATGATTCAACCATGGAGGTTTGGTGGCCAATGTAATTCCTAGACTTCACACAAAAATTAGAGTCTCTATCCAGTATACCGGGGGCACCATACTCCCCCTCTTATTTTTTACACTACTAGTTCTTACTACATTTTTTTCCACTTTTATAAATAACATCCTATAATTTACAGGTTTAGTCCCTTTGATTTTTTTTTCTTTCTCCTTTAAAAAACATCTCTAATCTTTAAACGACTATATCTCATGATCCGTGAAGAATTATAAAACGTGTTACACATGAATTTTATTGTACTCGTCGAGATCTATCCAATAAGATCCATGTCAAATATTTTTTTCGAGTTTAAAAATGACTAAATTTTGATGGGCAGAATAAGATGAATATCTAGTTTAGAAAGATGGATAACCAGTTTAGTTTAGATTAAAATTCTTGTATTGCATATATCTCTTGATCCGTAAAGAATTAGAATACGAATTATACATGACATTTATAGTGCTCGACGAAATCTATCCGATAAGATCCATGTTGAATATTTTTTTTGGAATTTAAATGCATTTAAATTTTACAGGCAGAAATGAAGAAATGTGTTTTTCGTTTTTCTTGGAAAAATGGTTATCCGTTGTGTTCCTACTGATTATCCAACCGGTTTGGACTGATTATCCATTCTGTTTGTACTTGTTATCCAATCATATTTTTGAGATTCACTCTTCAAAAAAAAAAAATAAAGAAAGAAAAAATGATTGGCTAAGCATTGCAAACAATTTGGATAATCAATAGAAAATAATTGGATAATCAGTGCAACACGTTAGATAATCAGTACAAAAAAGTTTGACAATCATTTTCATAAAAGAGCAAGGAAAAAAAATACTGGATAACCACCAAAAAAAAGTTGGATAATCAATATGAACACATTGGATATCCAGTTTAAGAAGATGGATAACCAACTTATTTTACATTCATATTGTTGTGTTCCTTATATCTTTTGATCCGTAAAGAATTATAACACGAATTATATATGAAATTTATAGTGCTCGACGAGATCTATCCGATAAGATCAATGTTGAAATTTTTTTTTGAACTTTAAATGCATTTAAATCTTACGGACAGAAATGAATAAACTGAAAAATGATTATCCGTTGTGTTTATACTGATTATCCAACCGGTTTGGACTAGTTACCTATTTTGTTTTATCCAATCATATTTTTTTACATTCACTTTTCAAAAACGAAAAAAAAGAAAAAAGAAGATGGATAACCAACTTAGTTTAGATTGATATTCTTGTATTATATATATTTCTTGATCCGTAAAGAATTAGAACACGAATTATATAAGAATTTTATAGTGCATACAAACCCGTTGGATTACAACTACAAAACAAGTTGGATAAGCATATAAACCAAATGGATGGATATCTAGTACAAGCAAGTTGGATATCCAGTACAAACGAGATGAATATCCAGTACAAACAAGTGGGATATCCATTACAAACAAGTTTGATAGGCATACAAACCAAATGGGTGGATATCTAGTACAAACAAGTTGGATAACCAGTTCAAACTGGTTGGATAATCAGCATGAACACAATGGATAACCAATTTAAAATAAATTGGTTATCCATCTTGTAAAACTGATATCCACCTTATTCTGCCCATCGGCATTTAATCATTTTTAACCCTAGAAAAAATATTCACTATGGATCTTGTTGGATAAATCTCGACGAGAACAATAAATTTCATGTGTAACATGTTTTTTAATTCTTCACGGATTGACAGATATGCTTGTTTAAAGATTAGAGATGTTTTTTTGGAGGAGATAGAAAAAATTTACAGGGACTAAACTTGCAAATAATAGGAAGATTATTAGAAAAAGTAAAAAACAACAACGAAGAACAAAGATCAAAATAATGATATGGTAGTAATTTGAAATTATATGCGCATTATACTAAAAATTTCAAAGCCGCACAAAGCGCGGGACACACACTAGTACATGTAAAGATATGAAAAATGGAAAAAAAAAAGTGAATCAATTATTAATAGTTAAACCGTGACAAAAATCATTTATGTACTAGGTTTGATAATAAACTTTTTAAAAATCTTTTAGAAAAACTCCTCCTCAGTTGACACATGTAATTTGCTTCATATCTCTTGACTCTTAGAAAGATCAAACCAAATATATATTTCTTGGGCAATAGGAAGAAAAATATGGAAAACATATTTTTCATGTTTGCAGACGACCGCAGCTTTGAATGTGTATACGCGCATATAAACAGTGGCTCTTGTAATGCACATTCTTCGCCCAATTAAAAAATTACTCCCTTCATCCTCGAAAAAAATAGTTCATTGTATTTTATTATTTTAAATCAATAAAATATTCTTTTTTATTTTGAACTAAGTGAGTATTATTATTCGATCATGGAGGAAAAAAAGAAAAAGAAAATGGCACTACGAAACAAACACAAACAGTAAAAGGTTTTGCCAAGTATCAATGGCATTCCCATATTGGAAGAAGACACATATGAGGAGGAAGCAATGTTGTTTTTCTCTTATTAAAACAATAGTTTCCAAAAGGAGAGCCATATCCACTATAAATAAGCTTTAAAAAAAATAATAAAATTGGATGGCTCCAGCAAGAATCCAACTTTCGAACTCCTGGTAATAACCATCTCCTAAGCTTTCTTAAAATAGGTGTAAAAAGAAATACTACTGATAAAATTATAACCATTAGTCTTATAGTAATTATCTGAGAAATTAAGTAAGCAAGTGCAGATTGAGTCTGGCGACCTGTAACTAATACTCTCTCGGTCTAAAAAATATAATGTATATTGCAGTTTGTAATTTGTAGAAAACATAGTACAAATTATATATTACAATACAGATTATTAAGGAGTAATATTCTCGTGTATTTTATATCTGAATATGATTGGAAAACTTTCAAAAGTGATGGCGAAAAATGGTTAAAGAATGGTATTTAGCTGAAAATTTATTTATTTATAGGAAAATCCGGTTCAAAGGTTTGTTCATTTAATCTCAAAACTGAGAATATTTTTTTAAGGATAGAGAAACTCCATAATTACACTCAATTTATTGACGTGTACGACAGTAATACAGAGTAGAACGGGACGTGTATGGGAGTAATACAGAGTAGAATGACATTATTGTGAGTACTTACCGTGTGGCAAAAGTTTGATAATTTAAATAATCTATAGTACTTAATTAAAGCAGCAAACAAAAAGAACACATGTCAGATCTACAATGAAAATTTTTCCGCCAAAAGGCGTTTTTAGTACAAAATAAAAACTGACACGTGGCACTCTAAAATTTCAGAAAAAATGATACTTTAAGTAAACCCAAGCTTTATTTCTAATAAGGAAAATAAGGACAACTGTAGGCAGTTTAAATTTAAATAAATAAGATAAGATAATAAGGAAAACCATAGGCAATTTAAATGTAAAAAACAGGGATAATAATCACTCCATAATTTCAGTAAATAATAATCACCATTTTAGCCTCCATCAATGCGACCCAAACTCTCTTTAGCTTCCACAACACAATTCTTTCGGATTAAATCAAAACCCTACGATTTGGCAGTGCTTCGATAGCGGCGCAACAGGAGATAGTGTTCTCTTTATTTTCGGCATTGGATCGTTTTAGAGGGGAAATATTTTTGGAATCGGTAAGTGACTCCCTCTGTCCGTCTACTTTTTATGTGTTTATATGAGTGAACTTTTTTTCCCAAAACAGAAAACAAGCAGGATGGATTTTGTTCGGAGTGAATCGTCCATCTTAAGGATTGAGGAGCATCGTAGCATCGTGAACACGTTAGTATTTTTTATTTTTTTTTTGTTGGTTAGTTATTGTTTATCCTTTAATTGTTCTTTTAAATTTTTTTTTCCTTGCTTCAATCCAGCTATTCATATCAATTATTTTCTGCAAATTTTGTGGGTGATTATGTTTGACCTAGGTTTTGAAATCTTGAATGGAGTTAATTTATGAATGACTTAAACCACTGGAGGGATGGTAATAATGATGGGTTTTGATCATTTTAACATGTGTATTGATGATTTCACGCACAAAGGTAAAGTTTTTTGGTTTGATGAAGATGATGTAATTATTGTTTTGTTCATATATACAATTGGAAGCAGCAATTATTTCCTTTTCTAATAGAAAATTTTTTTAGTATGTTCTTAGGGATTTGATTAGTGAGTTCAAACATCTAATTTTGTTTAGTTTGTTCTTAAGAATTTGAAGTAATGATTTCAAAGTTGGAGCAGCATCCATGTAATCAAAGATCAAGGTTCAGATTATTATTGAGCCATATACAAAGTGGATTAAACAACATCATGATTTTTTCTCTTGATAATTTTTCTTTTTAAATAAGAATACAATTATTCCAGGAAGATATTTGCTATTCAATATTCAGACGAGTAAATAGATATGATATAGGAATATAGAATTGCGGTTTGAAAGGTTGTCGGTTTCTCAATAGTAATGTTGAAGTGGGAATTTTTTTAATACGAAAATGAGAGGCTTTCTATTATGATTTCATTTGTTAAATTTTGTATGTATTCCTATACAAACAATTATTTTCTTTTTTCTGTTTTTTTTCCCTCCTGATCAAATACAAACGAGCCTTCCTCCCTTACGATGTATAATTTACCTCTTAAATTATGTTTTTATTGTTATTTTATTAAAAAAATTTAATCTCATATCAAAAGAAAATTATATTTTTATTCTCATTTTATTAAAAGAAAATTTAATCTCATATCAAAAGAAAATATCTAAAGTTGAGGGCTTTAATTAAGTACTATAGTAAGCATTGGCGTAGTTTTGGATTTTTTTTTAATTAGTTAGTTAGAGAGAAAATATGTGTTTAGTTCAATCGTGATGAACTATGCATGAGTTGGAGGCGCAGGCACCTACGTTGAATGATCGAGAGGAGCTTTTTTCTTTTTTTTTTTGGAGTCTTTTCCAAAAAAAAAAAAAAAAAAAAGAGTCAAAGTCTAGACATGCCAATGATTCAAGAATATATTGATGATCATTCTAGATTTGAACAGCTATCGGCCGGAGTGACGGTTCCTAGGTCCCGATTGAACAAAGGGAAAATAAAATCGATGAAGTAAGAAAAAAACAGAAGAATTAGAAATAAGAGTAAATAAGGAAAAAAGAAAAAGGATTGGCATTTATTTTTTGTTGGACTGAATTCAAAAATGAAGAAAGGAAACAGATGGAATACAATGATGATTAAAGGATGGAATAGACAATGATGACTCATTGCCTTCGATTTTAAAGATTACTGAGGCTGAAGAGTCTAAACACATTGTAATTAATAATAGGCCGGGGTTTGGGACATTTGGAGGAGCACTTTCTAAAAGAAGTGTTTATTCTTTTAGAAATCTATGTCACTCATCAAATTTCTTTTTCTGATGATTTGTTTTAATTGTGTAACCAATGAAATCATAGACCGGCCATTGGCCACGTATTCATTTGTTTTTACCTTTTTTTTATCATTGTTAGTTATGATAATAAAATATATAACGTGAGATTTTTTATTATTTGTTTTTTATTACAATGCAATATATTCTTTTTAGTTATACATTATTTTATTGAGCAAGCTTGCCCGGGTATTCGTCTGAGGCAAGTTATTATTATACTAATATCAATACATTTTGTTACAAATATAAATTCTAAGAGATCGCCCGGGCATTCGCCCGGACCAAGCATCTAGTTAGATCATGATTGAAACACTACATATCTCCGACCAACATAATGTGTGGTTTATCAATCTAGTTGACATGTACTTATTTCCTTTTCCAAAAAAAAAAAGAAAAGGCATGTACTCTTTTCCTTGTTATTGAAAAAAAGGTTAAGTAATTAATTAGACCATTGAACTAATCCTAGTTCACAAAGTTACTAAAATGGGTAGGGGGAAAATCTAAATAGCTCATATTAGAAACTAACTAGCCGATTCACTAAGATGTGATACGATTTTGGTTGGTTGCCTCAAACTAAATAGCTGATTCAGAACACAATATCGATAATCTAGTCATACCGCTGGATCGGTCTATAATTTCGATTATACGGTATGAATGTAGAACTATTCAGTCTTCCTCCCCTTTCATGTTGGACTTGTGGAGAGATAGGAGCAAGAGTAAAAGGTACCTTGGTCCAGCACGAAGTGATAGTTGTTTGGTGATGAGATCATGAATGACTCGCCTCTCATCCAGCCATAGGTCAGCCTCCGTCAGCATCGGCAGAACAAAACACATCACTTCATCGGCATAACCCCCAATTGAAAAGTTGAGTTTCACTTGCCTATCCAAGTTGGCCACTTCACCTCCAAAAACTGCCACTGGTATTCGCTGATACTGATCAAGCGGGATAGTGGGCAACCCCAATTCATCCACAAAACTTGCACTCGCAAAGTTGCAACAACGCTTCCTCGTCTTGGACCAAACATCGAGTATGGAAACGCATGGGTTGAGACACCCTACGGAAGGGCTTGGTACGAATGTACCGATCCGGGGGGAGGGTAAGCCTGCCATTCCAGGTGCCACTGCTCCTAAACAATTCACATAGCACGTAATCACGACTTGACGCAATTCCATGAGCAGCTGGATCGATGGTGTATTCGATCATATGCAAACTACATTTCAGCAATGGCGGTGTTTCGTCGAAAAATGTGAACGTGAAACGCCTCTTGTATCCTCTTGAAGATGATGTCCCGCCATCATGCATAGCCTCCTCTTCTTCTTGATCAGTGCTTGGGTGCCAAGTGCCACATCCAGCCACCACCCGGTTATTAGTATGATCAGGATTCAGTGTTGTGAAGAGATAAAAGACAAAGTTCGTGGGTGCCAAAACCAGGTTTCTCCGGGTCCTCCACTACTCTCCACGGAAAATGCCCAAGGTCGCGGTCTTTTGGAAGGATCACGTCCAGGCCGACGGGAAGACCGTGGGGGGTTGTCTGCTGTCACCGTACATATCTACCTCGGGAACCAGCTTGGATTCCGACTCGGATAGGTGTCCCACAATCTTGTTCTTCAGGTAATACCCCCACTAATTCCTCCTCTGTGGGTCTGAATCTCTTCCCCTGCAGTATGACCATTGGAGCCGGGCGGCAAGTGTTGGACAGATTAAGACAGACTAGTGCTTATAATCTGAATGCTGTTAAGAGGTTTAATTCACCCAATCCTTAATTCACTCGACGGGAAATTATTAATCGTTGGCTTTCTTTGAAGCACAACCTCCCTATTAATAGAGGGGCGGGTTTTGATTTCCTGATGGTACCAGGAATTCAACCCTAAGGCTGAGAATGGGCCCGACGGAGGATGACGATAATGGGCTTTTTAATGGGTTTTTACGATTGTACGCAACATGTCATGAACTCGAGGGTTAGAGCAGAATTATAGACAATTGTAGTGACCAAGTTATGAATTCCTACTGCTAATTTGTTAGACATACGGAAATAACTGTATTATTAATACAACCGGCGTAACTTGTAAACATTTAGCTAAGAAAAATAAATGAAATTGCTTCTTCTTTCCTGTTCTAATCCTAATTCCTCACTGTTGTTTACATAACCCTAAATTTGTTCCTGACACAATACTAAAGGTTGGTTCTCACAAAATCCGCGAATTATAACTCACACTGATTTCATTTTGACAATAAACTTATAAATCCACATGTTTACTCAAAATCAATTAGAAATAAGTGAAGTGAAACAACCATTAAAACCTATATATTAAGCAGGTAACGTGGGACCACATCTTCACATTTTGCTTTTAAAGATTGCAAAATGGATGCGGAACAAAACACTTTTTACAACTCAATTCAGAACCCTCAAAATAGGGAAGAACAAGGAAAAAGGGTTGATCTTTGCATTGAAAGTTTTATCCAGATTGGTAAGTTCCTACGGAAGAAAACCTTTTGATTTTCTGTAATGCTCTTGGCTCAGAGTAGCAACTTCAGTTTATAAAGTATGATTCATTTGTATTAATAATCTACAACTAGCCAGTCTAGCCAGCAAAAGGTATAAGCTCTTTGGGGCATTAACGTCTTGTTCTTTATGTTACATTTCTTTCGGTATTAGGACATCTTCGCCCTGGCAAAAAATATTCCTGCAAACAAACCTGCACAACAATTTTGGGTACTTAGATCATACAAGAGAGGCAAGGGAGGGGGAGATGGGTAACATGTTGATTGAGAGTTTTACCAAATAGTATACTGAAGAAATTGGGAAGACTAACTGGAACCCTGAAAAGTACTATCCCAGCAATGGAGATGGGAATCTTGTTCAAAGATCCGACCAAACTGCAAAAAGGATGAAAGTGAGCATACTGCGGTGGCATCTCATAACTAAAAGCTACTCATTTTATCAGCAGAACTTTATGTTAGCTTCAGTGACCGTAATAGATGTAAACAATATTGCCATTTGCTAATGGAAGTTGGGAATAATAGTGCAATGAGTTCATAAATACCTGTAAGTGGTCGGACTAGTTTGATTCAAAAACCACATAGAGCAAAAACTGATGGCTAGCCCAAGCACCCCACTAGCTGTTGCAACAACCCAAAACATTGGCAACCTTATGACTTTCCTGAAAAAGTTGAAACAGAGTCATAAATATACATTCATCTTCCATTTCAGTCACGGCCAAGCTCAAAGAGCAGTGGGAAAGGATTTTGGGGCTTACGCATTAGCAACATAACTCCATTCGTTGAAAAAGAGTATCAAGAAGATGGCAAATGGTAAAGACAAGGAATTATTTAGAAGCACCATTGAAACTTCATTAAGAGATCCAGACTTCGTATATTGCTTTGCTTTATCCATAACTCGCCGCAGAGTGAGCTATTGGTTGGCAGTAAAAAACTTTAGAGATTCAGAATAATTCGGGTTACTATCTCATGATTTCGAATATTATCAATGATTTGTGAATTCTTGAAAACACCATACCGAGTAGCTTGCCGTTAAAATGCAGTTCAACATTTGCCATGCATAACCCTTTGCATCAAATGAGAGATCAGTTATTCCTCCACTTATAGCAGAGATAATCTGCAAATCAAAAAAAAATTACAGGGTCAAAGATGTAGCTTCAACTCTGACTCACTTCAGACACTCTCTAGAAAGTCTAGCGAGAAAGGATTCAAAAGGGGGTGCATGACATAGTTTCGCTGCTCTAGTTCTGCTAGAAACTTGGATCCCATGTCAAAGTCCAACACATGACATAGAAATGATACACGCACAGGGACTTCCAAAGCTAAAATGGAGAAACAGTGACAAGTATATGTCAATGAGAAAGGCTTTACCAACATTTTTTTACTCTGAAACATTTGATAAGTTTTGAGAATTCTATAAAGATGCATGCAGCAAGGAAAGGAAGTACCATTAGAAACATTGCAGTCCACACTTGATGATTCTGATGTTTCCGGAAAAGATAAAATTCTCCAATTGCTGTTAAAATGTTTGTCACGTTCTTCAGAATTGTCACCATTGCAATATTTATGTACTTCAAACTGAAAATTTCACAAGAAATATCCTTGGCTCAATGAAATGACAAAAAATCCCACAAGTATCTAATATTCACATTTTGATGCTTGTTCTAAAATCATGTTACGCCCAACTGTATCGCTTTGTGGCAGTGTTGTACTTTCCTGATTGCATATTTATATACATTTTCTCCTTAAAAATGAAAACAACATTGCATTACCTATACATCCCTGATACAAGCATGCCAATGAAGATTAAGTTAACGGGGATCCAAACTTTAACAAGCTCCCAATTTAATTTTTCTACAGAGACTGCTCCAAAGAGGCCCAAAACAACCACTATGAAAGTACTGATAAGATTCTGCAAGAAGACCAAAATTAACTCTCATCAAAACCTATATATTTATTGATGTGTATGTCCCCATGTGGCAAGACAGCATATGTGAAATGTTTTCGGGTGTCTCAGAAACACCTCAATTTATTGTATTATTGTGTGTGTGAGTATGTGTGCGTGCGCGCATGTGTGTGTGGGGAGCGGAGGCTGGTATCGGGAATCATTTTTCAGCAAGAAAATGACCGTACCTGGTAAAACATGAGGGAAATTCCAGCATTGAAAGCATAACTTGATAAGACAATTTTGTTAAGCAAAATCATACTGCAAGAAGCAAAGCAATAAGCAGTTCCAGATAATAAAGGTCCGGATTTTCTTCCAACTCCGAACTGCCTTTTCACATCCCCACTGAAGACACTACTCAGTGCTGCTTGACTCCCTAAGAAAATCCTGCTTGGTTATCAAAATTTAGTAATCACAAGTGAATAAGTCGTTTGCTTCAGTCAATACACCAAACTACACAAGCATTGGTACAGTAGCAGTAAAATGATCCTGATGGAAGATATACACTCGAGAGTCATTTGGCCCACGATAAAACTTCAGTTCTCAGTCTATTGCAGTACTAGTCAATTCACCTACTAAGCTCAGATAAGGACATTGAGGAAAGCACAATGAAGAAGCTAGAAAATATGCAAAAGAATCAAATGAATGATCTTTAGGATATTTCAGGGCCAGGTCATTTACAGTAACAAGGAGACATTAGAATGGAAAAGCAATGACACAAAAAGAAACAGAAAGTAACTAATTTCCAGCTCTAGACTTAAACCAATCAATTTAAATTATATCAGCCTTAAAAATCTAAAAACCACTTGACATCCATCCGTATTCTCTCATTTAAAGTAAACTCGGCACCTGTCATTTGTTATTCTGTTTTCTGCTGTTTCTGGAGAAACATTCATTGACCACTCTCCTTGGCTAGGAAATCCATTTTGTATCTTGTTTACGACATCACTTCTCTCGCCGAATTCATTCTCATCAAAGCCATATGGTGGGGTGTCTTTCCCTTCATTGTAGTCCATTGAGTTAAGCTTTGTCCCTGACGACATGATCACCTGTTTAGAAAGACCCACAGGAAAACCAGGAGATATTTATTCCCAAAGTAAATTACATATATGCTACTAGAATTTTGTGGCAGAAAATACAAGAAGCAAGCAACTCTGTTGTACAAGAGCAACTATCTAGTAATAGTTTAAGGTCAATATGGAGACAGAGAAAGATGGAGATGGAACAAAACAACAAACAAAGCAAGTATTTATAGCATTTTGATAAGGTCTACTATCAGGCTTAACCCGCAAAGGAGATCCCCACTTCCCCAGTAGACCATATTTCGATACTCATGAGGTGGTTACCCCAAGATAGAGGCAGAATTGGCTAGTTGACATTGTTTATGAAGCTCCACTATTTATGGTGAATGAACTTTCCTGAACACGAACAAAGTCACCTAGATGATATCAATTAGGAAGCTCCACAACTTGTGCTGACAAAAATTTTCCAGAAACTTAAAGTCGCCTAGTTGATATAGTTTATAAAGATCCATTACTTATGGCAGCACTCCCCCTTCCTTCAATTAATAACAGTAAGCATTAAGAACTCATGGCACTATACCACATTATCGGTTGGGATTCAAGCCTAGTCCTAACAGATGAAAACAATGCCTTTCCTCCTATGCCAATATCCTAAATCATCTGCGTTTTCACTTTCCATAGATTGACATTTTGAAACTGAGAGAAACCCCAAAAACAAAAGAAATTTCGACTTGATTTCATTCTCGGCTAGTAATTTCAAGCTGTCACTCATCTTTATTGGCTCACTAACCAATATCAGTTCTACCCCGATCATAACTGCATTTCGTCCTCAACTAGTAGCCAACGGCGGTTTTTTTCGGCGTCCAGAAATAACAACCAAGAAATGAAACCAAAAAAAAAAAAAAAATTGAAAATCAACACTACACATTACCTGTAACAGAGAAGGCAACTGAATCTCCGGCTACTCTGCAGCGGTGAAGTATGAACTACAACATGAAAAGCACCAGATTGTCCAGCAGCAAAAAATCAGAAATATAGAAAAGAAGCTGACGCCAATTGCTTTAAGTTGAGTGAACTTTCAATTTATTTTTTTTTTTTCCTCCAAAATCACGCAAAGGTGAATCAGCAAGCGGGGATCTAATTGAGTAAGTCTACGGAAACCCTAGGCCTTTTTATTGCAGCGGTGGCAGAGCATATAAAAATTTGGCGGAGTTTTCGAGGTTAGGTGAATGAGAAGGAAGCGCGATTCCGGGGAGGCAGAAGCAGAAGAACCACCGCCACGACCGGGGACGGAGGAGCAATTGAATAATGGGGAAAATGGGGGAAAATCGAGACGATTTTCGAGGTTCTGAAAAGTATCAGTAAAAAATACGTTCCCAAATCTGTTGCTCCAACTCCCATGGCTTCCATAACTTCCATGGCTGACTAATCTCCACAGAGCGGTTCCTTTATTTATCCTTTCATTTTGAAACTGATGCGATGCGCGGAAAATGTGGCGCCCTTACCTGTGGGCTTCATGTGGAATGTCCAGTAAAGTTTGGGTAACTGTAGTTTTCTATGGGCCAGTGGTACTTTACTGGGCTGGTGTTCCAACTTCCAACAATGCAGCGGTGACCTTTGAAAATCACCATAAAAATTTCGAAATATGCTACAAGAATGAAAGGGTGGTCTTAAAAGACTCAAATAATCTATAAAACTCACCATGAGAAAATCAAAAATTTGTCTAAAGCATGGAAGTCTAGTCATCCTAACTGTTCTTTCTGTACTGAATTAATGTTCTATTTTAGAACAAATCCAAGTCGCACCATCATTTTCAAATAGAGGGAATATTATTTGTATTATCTCCGTCTCAAAATGATTATCCACTGTAAATTTTTATTGTGAAATTTAAATTATACTACATAAAGTAAAAAAACCAAATTATAATGACTTTACTTGAACAGGATCAGTTGTATAGGATTGTACCTCTGTATCCTAAGTGTTAACGAGACAGAAAATTCAAACTAGATAATCATTTTGGAGGGAGAGAATGTATACGCAAGCACCCTTTTAATTTGTTTGACCCAGTAGCGACCATCATTACTTGTTTTCTTTGTTTCACCATACATAGTATGGCCCGAATAAATGTACATGACAAAAAATGAAATGATTATTCCAACATAAAGTTGTATAAGGAATCATGTTAGTAATGCTTACATAGTGATATATTGATATGTGTTATTTAGTTGTTATATGTACTATCATTTTGTATTTAATAACTAAGAACTCTTATCGATCATTTTGTACTATCATTTTGTTATATGTCAAATACATAATATTAATTCAAGTCCATGATTTTGTTTAGAATTTCAGTTTGAGGATAGTAGGATGTCAAAAATCATTACGGCCAAAAGATGTTAGAAAATGTTGTAATCAAATTATTCATCTTTAACAACGCTTAAATTATACTCGTAGTATGTATTTTCTTTTTTTGTAAAAATAAGAGTCTCGTGCTTAATTTTCGAGTTTGGAAATTTGGCTAACCAGTGTGGTTTAGCAGCCGATGATAATTAACGACGATCAATATTTATTTGGAATTTTTTTGAGTTTAATAGAAGGATGTTGAAATCTTTTTATCTTTTCAACCACATAAGCTTTTTTGTGCTTTTGACAAACACATGAGCATCCTCTCTTTAGAGGTCATTCCCTCTCTTGGAGAGATAAACCCTAATTCCTAAAGGGGCCGCCACCTACTTCCAGATTGGGGTTCTTCAAGGTGAAAATTGCTTCGCACATAGGAATTGAAGATTGATTTCTACGACGGGTTGAGAGGATAGGCGTTGGTAGTCTAAGGAAGGGCAACAGAGGATCAATTCCCCATTTCAAACACAATTATCACATCGTCGTATAGGATTGGGCAAGGAATTGAAAGCGTTGAAAGCAAAAGGCTGGCAAGAATTCTCGGTGAGCTTCATCGGCGGAGTATTTTCTGAGTTGAAACACAATTATTATACTGTATCTAGACTATAAAAAGATACTTTCTCCAGCTTTAACGGTCTTCTATAGATTTCGACCTACGGCTGCATTGATTATAGGAGAATCTGAGGTGAAAAGTAGCAGTGGACTGCTCTATAATTGGTAGTTATTGACAGCAAGCATATTATACATGCTGGTAAGGCTGTCAATCTCTGACTCGACCCGAAATTTCGACACGAACCTAACACGTAAAAAGCGGGTTAGGGTTGAGAATTTAGACCCGTATAATAAACAGGTCGAGTTAGGGTCGACTTGTTTATTGTACATGTTGGGTTCGGGTCAACCCCCCGGGTTACCCGGGTCACCTATAAACATGTAAATTATATAATATGTAGGGGTGATTTTGGAAATTCAAATTGAAAGTGTACCCTAATCTACGGGGTTCAGTGGTTCATTGGTTCATTACTTCATTTGTCAAATTTTGTCTCTCTTTTTAACCTTCTTTCTCGCTCTCTCATAGCGGCGGCCGACCCAATCCTCATTCTTCAGCAGCGGCGGCCGACCCTTCATCCTCTTGATCGGGATCCAAATCGGACAATCTGGACAACTTAGCTTCCGCTCTCTTCATCTTCATCTTCTTAGCAATTTCATAAATAGGGTCCAAATTGGACGATTGGACGGCTTAGTTCCCACCACTTCCTCCCTCTTCTCCTTCTTCCTCTTTTCCTTGTTTGCAAGTTTAGTATCGGGTTCCAAATTAGAAGATTTGGACTGCTACTATTCCAACCTCAGTTCCTTCTTCTCTTCCTTTTTGCTAGGAGATTCATCATTTTTATGTTTTTTTTTTAAGTTGTAACTTGTAGTTTAGTAATTTGGATTTCAAGGTTGTAATTTGTGATTCTGTAATTGGGATTTTAAGGTTATCATTTTGGATCTTCATATCTCAATCTTGTTTATTGAAATTTTTTATTTTTGTATAGAAATTTGTTTGAGAATTTCGGGTTAGCAGGTCAGGTCATGGGTGATCTAAATATTTTCAAGTTGGGTTAGGGTTAAGAAAGTTGACCTGTTTATTTATACAGGTCGGGTTCGGGTTGGCTATATTTTTTCTGGGTTCGGGTTCAACCCGATACGCCAACCCGAACCCGACACGGATTGCCAGCCATACCTGCTGGGAGTAGGGATTATCATTGTAACCTGGGAAAAGTGGAACTGGATTCTTTCTCTAAGATCTGACAAGGTAGTTAATGTTTTTTACTGCAGCAGACGCACTGAGGCTTCAGATTTCCAACAAATAGTTTATTTAATCTGTTAGTTTTGGTTCTGGGGTATTTGAAGAAGGGGCTATATAAGGTTCCTGTGGGTAAGTATATACCACCACCAGCGAAAGTTAAGAAAAACCATTTCCAGAGAGCAATAAAATAACTTTTTCAATGGAATATCTCTTTTCTGATAACTCCTCACCAGAATTTATGGGGGAGAACAACAGGGCTAACAGGTCCCCTTCAAACAGTGATTCTTTTGTTAAGGGGCAACACAAACAACATCTGTATCGATCGTATCGTAGAGGTCTCAGATGCCAACTGTCACTGAAGGAGGTCCAATGGTCCATCAGTCAGCATAAAAATTGTTTACTGGGATATCTTTTTGATGATAGGAATTACAGCTGGGAGAAGATGCAGAGTTATGTGAGAAATAATTGGGGTGGTCATGCTCTGGTTCTGCATAAAGTTAAGAATTTCTTTTTGTTTAAGTTCAATTCTAGGGAGATTCTTAAAATGGTACTATATAACAGTCCTTAAACTGTGGACGGAGGGCTTTTGGTCTTAAGCAGATGGTCTCCAAACATGTCACTGGAGCAGTTGAGAATTGAGCACATCTCCATGGGAATTCGTTTATATGGTTTGCCGGTGGAGTGTCTCACCAGACCGATAGCTTTGAGAATGGTTAACATGATTAGAGAGCCTTTGGCAGTGCATGCCAGTGAAATCGATGGAAGGAAGGCGACTTTTCTGAGAGCTAAGGTGGAAATCAAGCCTTATGATCCACTACCATCAGGTTTTTATCTTGATTCATGGAATGGTGAAAGCATTTGGGTTAAATATAGCTATGACAGATTATATAAATACTGTCAGCGTTGTGGAGTTATAGGTCATATGATTAAGAATTGTTCTATTGATTGGAATGAGGAGCTAGAGCAGTATTTGAATGCAAGCATTGATCTTTGTGGCAGGGATAAAAACGTTGCTTATGGCAGGGATGAAGGTAACAGTTTTTTCCTGTCATGCATAAGGATGATGGATGGGGAACTGAATAAAAAGACAACTAGGCTGTCACCGGAATATATCAATCGCTATTTTTATGTCTTCCAAGGCATGAGGGAGAAGGACATTGCTGATGGTTTTGTATACAGTCTTAGAGGGGAGAACAGTGAATCAGATCCAGAGCCGGTTATGGTGGAAACAGAGAGGATTCGGCTGCAGCGTAGATGTGCAGTAAGACAGGTTGGGCACGACTTAAGGGAAGATCCTATGCAGGTGGATACGTCGGAGTCGGAGAAGATGCAGCAGGGCGGCTGGACTAACTGTTATGATTGGAGCAATGGTCCACCTATAGAAGGGCCCAGTAGACAGCTGTCAAGGCCATGGGGGACAAGAAATACAGCACTGACTAATATCATTAGGAATAGGAGTGTTAGAGATGGGACTTACATATCAGAGAAACGAGTTTGGCGGGATTTGCAAGTCAATCAAGCGGTGCAATATGGTAACCAAGGCAATTTCTGGTCAACAGGGGTACGCGAGCAGCATGCAACAAAGTTGAGAGATGATCTAGTGGGGAAAGAACCTTTGTGGTCTTTGCAAAGCAGGTCATATAGTGGAACCACAGGCCAGCAAATGGGCGCGATGATTTTCGCGCAAAATTAGGCCAGTCCGAGTTATCTGCCACCAAGCCCAAAGAGAGCCCCTCTCCAATTGCTGTCGGCAGAAGAGGTTATGGACCAACTTAAATATCGGGGTGGTCAATTAGGGCAAAAGGAGACAGTAGGCCCAATATAGAAAGCTGAGAATAATGGTCAAGTGGGTCAGAGCGAACCATGACAAGTCTGGGCCCAGAGAAACGCATCACATGTGGGCTGGTTGACCCCAGTGCGAGATGGGCTGCACCGAAAGGGAAGTATAACACTTCTACTAATTAATTTTGATCAGTGGACTGGAAATAATACATAGGGGATCCAGCCAACTTGCCCTTTTTCTCCTCTACCATCAATCGATTCCTTAGGGTCGTGTAGTTATAGCGAGCTAAAAAAATGTGCTTGCTTTTGGACAGAGAATTTGAGAAGAAAGAGCAGATCCGGCGGGGCAATCGCTATTTTTGATTGGAGACGGAGAGGATCAGAAGCAGCAGAAAAAGCGAAGATGGGAAAAGAGGGTGGGATGAAGCAGGAAGACGCCCAACGGTGCCGGTGAGGATCCAAGAGCCGGCATCCAAATTGGCAGAGCAGCGTCGGTGTGGATCACCGAGCAGAGGAATTAAAATAGGCGTAAGATTCTATTGGATAAATGGGCTAAAGAGAGAGAATCGAAGAAGAGATCAAGGACTGTAATCGAGATTGGGAGCTCGGGCGACTCAAATAGCAGTGTCAATGATATTCCCAAACATTAAAGGTGTGGCTTTGAGAAATCTGATTGTGGAAAAGGTTATGGAAAGGACGTCAACTGGCTTATTGAACGATTTGTGGTGGTTGGACCAAATCAACCACCCGAGTCACCATGAGAGTCTTATCGTGGAATTGTAGGGGTTTTAATCGACTGCCTGCAAAACAGCATATCAAGCAACTTTTGCATCAATTTAAGCCTGAAATTTTGTTTTTGCAAGAAACTAAGTTAGCTTCCAGTAAGCTTTTGTATAGCTTGTTAGATAGTACCTGTTTTAGTAGTTTAGAAGTAGTAGAAGCTAATCACTCATCAGGAGGATTGGCAATCTTTTGGTCTGGTGGTTTAGACTTTGAAATCTTAGATAAATCACCACATTATATAGCAGCTAGGTTTAAAGATGTATCTAGGATTCAGTGGGGGTTTCTTTTTGTATATGGGCACCCAGAACAATCATCTCGGGCCAGGGTGTAGAATGAAATTAAGTTAGTTTCTTTGCGTTATTAGTTGTGCTGGGTCATGTTAGAGGATATTAATCAAATTTTGGACCCTAGGGATAAATGTGGAGGTCGAAGATTGCAAGATCAGCAGGCACAATGTTTGAGGAATTTACTAAATATTTTAGATATGACTGAGATTCCTTTTAGAGGAAATAAGTATACCTGGACAAATAATCGCAGAGGAAAGGATCGGATAGTGGAACGTTTGGATCGTGTTTTTGCAGGTCATGCATGGTTAGATGGACATCCTGAAGCTTATGTAACAAATCTACCGATCGATTTCTTACCACGGTCCTTTAGTACTGAGTACAAGGAAAGAACAGAGAGTACAAAGTCAAAAACTAGACCGTTTTGAGGCTTTTTGGGCTAAAAATGTAGTGGCCTCTGAGATTGTATAGAAAGTCTGGGTAGAAAATGAAAGAATTACTGGGGTAAATGAACCTAGTTGTATATCAGAGAGGTTAGGCATAACTTTGAGACTCCTTGCAAATTGGAGCAGGCAGTCATTTGGAGGCTTGAACTTAAGGATTAAGAACTGCCTGGGACAATTGCAACGACAACAACAGCAGCAAGGAATAATGGAGAATCAGAAAGAGATCAACAGGGCAAGAGTTAGAGCAACTGTTGATTCTTCAAAATGACTATTGGGCTCAACGGGCTAAAATTGTTTGGAGCCTAGAAGGAGACAGGAATACGGCCTTTTTCCATAGGTGGGCTACAAAAAGGAAAGAACAGAATTGGATTGGTGCATTGCTGGAGCCGAATGGGGAGTGGTGCTATGATGAAAATCAGATTAGGGATCATATGTTACACCACTTTCAGGAGGCTTTAATGGTAAGAGAGGAGGTAATAAATGAGGAAGATCTTTGGGAGTCACTACCTTCTTTCATGAATCTGGTTGGGGAAGCAGTTACTTTGGAACAGAGAGAAATTAGAAGAGCCTTTTATGAGCAATGAGATTGAATTTGCAATAAAAGGGATGTCGCCTTGGAAAGCACCGGGACCAGATGGCTTACCGGCTGGATTTTATCAAAGATTCTGGGAAACGCTCAAAGATGAAATGCGAGAATGCTTCCTTAGCATTTTGAATGGTGAAAAATGGGAGGATAGTGGAGTCAGACGAAAGTTATTTTCATCCCAAAAATAGGCAACCCGAAGACTCTCACAGATCATCGCCCAATCAGCTTGAGTAATGTCAAGTACAAAATAATGGCGAAATTGCTAGCAAATTGTCTTAAGAAGGTTCTACCCAATATTATGTCAGAAGGACAGAATGGATTTGTACCAGGGAGATATATTGGGGAAAACATCTTGCTTGCTCATGAGGCAATGGAGTACACTCGGAAAAGAAAGAAAGGAAGGAAATGAGTGGCAGTTCTTAAGATTGATATCAGTAAGGCATATGACCGGGTCTCATGGTCCTATTTAAACCAAATAATGGAGAGGATTGGTTTTCTGGCAAGTTTTGTATCCTTGGTGATGAAGTGCGGGTCGACAGTAAGCTTTGCTACTTGTGTTAATGGAGTACAATCAAGCTTTTTCCCACCCCTCCGAGGTTTAAGACAAGGTTGTCCCATTTCTCCATATCTTTTTATCATATGTCAGCAAGCTTTGTCATTGACTTTAGTGAATTTGGATCAACAAGATGGAAACTTTGGTTTAAAAATAGCTTCCACGGCACCGCGCCTATCACATCTTATGTATGTGGATGATTGTTTAATTTTTCTGGAAGCAACACGTAGGAACGTGAGGGCACTGTATAAGATGCTGCAATGGTATACTGTGAATTCAGGACAAAAGATTAACTTTAGAAAATCCTCCATCATGTGAGTCCTAATACATCCAGGAAGTTTAAGGAGTGCATGTCATCATGGCTGGGAATCCCATTACAGAGCGGTCAGAAGAAGTATTTAGGTCTGTCCTTAGACTTCATGAAGAAAAAGTCACTTCTTTTTGGGGACATTATCCAGAGGATGAAGAAGAAGTTAAACTCCTAGAAAAACAGAAGTCTATCAATGACCGGAAGAATTGCCTTGGCTAAGCATTCACTGGTGACGCTACCAATCTATAAGATGGGAGCTTTTAAGCTTCCAAAGAATGTCACAAAACAAATAGATAAGGTGGTGGCTAATTTTATATGGAACGAAGATGAGGAAGGTTGGGGAATTCACTGGAAATCATGGAATCATTTATGTAAGTCCAAACTACATGGTGGTCTTGGCTTCAGAGCAGCTCAGGAGATGAATCAGGAATTGTTAGCTAAGTTTGCATGGAGAATACTGACTTACAAAGATTCGCTCTTTGCAAAAATATTCATGGCAAAATATGTGAAGAATGGAAATTTCCTGGAGTGTCAGGTCTCAAAATCAGTATCATAGGGTTGGCAAAGTATTTTATGGGGGAGAGATTTACTCAATGTGGGCTTAAAGTGGCAAGTGAGAAATGGAGAAAGTATCAGGATTCAGGAGGAATGGATTTCAGAGTCCATGAATCCTTTGGGGCAGGATCCTACCTTCCAATAGGATCTCTTCACTTGGTGGGTCAAGAATTTGTGGGATCAACATAGAAGATGGAGGGTGCCCTTGATAAATAGTGTTTTTCCACCGGAAGTGGCAGCGAAAATTTTGGCAATGTACATTCCGCTAGAGCAAGCGTTACCCAACGATCGTAGGGTCTGGTCAAAGACCGGGAATGGGATATATACTGTTAAGACTGGCTACCATGAAGCTAGGAATAGAGCGTCCCAGGGCCATACAGTAGGAATGGCATCAAGACATAATGAGCTGCGTACGACGGCTTGGAAGAAATTTTGGTCAGTGCAAGTACCAGCTAAAACCCAGTGGTTGTTATAGAGAATTTTGAACCATGCCTTACCATCAGCCACGGTCCTACACCAGCGAGGAGTACCACTATCAAGGAGCTGTGTTAGATGTAACAAAGAAGTTGAAAACACACAACATATTTTTATGGATTGCGGTCACTCACAAAGAGTTTGGAGGAGCTCCCACTTAGGTTTTGATTTTAGTAGTGGGACTAGGATGTCTTTGGTGGAATGGTTTGAGGTTTGGCTTACCTCGGCGCCAGGAATTGAGGTGATTCAACAGTCTTTCTTTGTTTTCTGGCAAATATGGATTGTGAAGAATAAAGCAGTGTGGGATCAGCAGATCCAAGATGCGTATCAGGTACAACAGCTGGCACTTACAAAATGGGGCATCTACACAAAGATACTGCATGCAACCCATACCAGGGAGCTAGAGGGAAGGACAAAGGCAAAAGGTAATAGTAAGAATTGGCAGCAAATGAGAGGTGAATTTTATATCAGAACAGATGGAGCGTCCCAAGAAGGGGTAAGTAGAGGTACAAGGGCATGGGAGATTATCACAAGACAGGGAAGATACATTACATCAGGAATGGTTCCCTTGTATGTATCATCGACAGAAGATGCGGAGGGGAGAGCCTGTTTGAAGGGTCTTCAGGCCGCGTTATCACTAGGTTTATTGGACTGTCAGGTACAAATTGATAATCAGAAGCTGGTGGACTACATACGGGAAGACAAAGTATGTCCTCTGTATCTACAACCATTGTTAGAGGATATTAGGTTGTGTATGTCGAATTTTCGTCAATGTAATGTTATCAAAATAGAGAGGGAGATAGTTGAGGGTGCACATATATTAGCAGAAAGGTGCCTTTTTCTAGTCCTGTTGGTTAATTGTAATTTTGTATCTTTTAGTTTAATGAAGTTTGATTTCAAAAAAAAAAAAAAAATCAATCACATAAAATCAATAAAAGCCTCTTCAAGAGCACAATGGAGAGTATTGGTGAGCGTTCTTCATCACAAAGCTAACAAAGGTTGACACTTGCGGATTTTCTCCCAAAATAATAGGAACCTTGAATCATAGTATCAAACCACTTTTTCACATCCTAGCTAGCTAGCAGATTACTTTTGGCACAGTACCGAAAGTAGTATGGATGTAAGATTTATGATCTATCTTCACTTGTAATCATCATAAGAACTTTGTGTACAAAAGCCACAACGCATTTGATTCCATCCCCACCCTAACCCCACAATCCCCTTTTGCTCATAGTTAATTCATTTATGTAAATGTATATGCTACCCTTGATCACCCAATTTTACAACTAATGACTTGGTTACACAATCATATTATGTGCTTTGCGTGAAATGTCTGAGAAATATTATAATTTGTCACCTTAGTCTTGAACTTTCTTCATCGTATTATTATAGAAATAAATTAATAAGAAAATGTACTAATCCAACATAGTAGTATTACATTATTATGCACACACAAAAGCATGATTACTGATTAGTAAGTAGTAATAATTTATATTGAATCCACTCAAAAAACAGGGAGGGTTTCATTTCACGCTTGAGCTTAGTGAATGAAATGATGACAATTCACGAGTCAAATTACATTACACTGTATATACTATCACAAAACAAGGAAGCACAGCCCTCGGATTAAACACCAACAACTCATCCTCTTCCTCCAATCTGGAAGCGGCCCCACCTGTTGTTAGGGAATCGAACCCCGGGTCAAGTTTATCCACGTCGTGGCCGTGGTCGTCGGAACCGATCCGACCCGCGATGACCCGACAAACCAACATGGCCCGCTTCAGGTGCATGAACTTGAACAACTCCTCCTCCATCTCCTCCGGGATGGACACGTGTGCCCGCCAGCTGGTGGCGTGGGTGGAGATTCCGTCCATCTTCGGGGAGAAACCGCCGCGAATGATCCCGCAGCCGACGCAGTACTCGTGGCTGCACAGCGTGGAATCCCCGTTTTGCCCCAGCTCGCACATGAACGTCGTGCAGTGGAACCTCAACAGCTCGTTCCCGTCGGCGACGCACCGCTCGTCCCGTCTCCTCGTCGCGCCGCCGCCGCCGCCGCCGCCGTTCCGCGCCGCTCGGGACATCACGTACTCTCTGTACTCTTCGAACCTCTGCAGTATTTTGGGACTGGAATGAATCTTCAGGATCCGATGGGTTACCGGTTTCTTCGTCGCCCCGGGCCAACCCGTGTTGAAGATGATGTTAACGATATTCTTACCGGTGTCTCCATCGATGAGCTCCGATACGGCGTGGTTGATTGACTGATGCTGCTCTAAGGAGTTGGGATTCTGGAAGATTTCACCGCAGGCAGGGCATGGGTAAATGTCGTTTCGCAGGGGAAAAAATTGTTGGTCGGAAGAGATGTCGGATTCTAAGATGGGTCGGGTAATTTGCCGGCTCTCAGAGAGGAGCGGGTCCGGCGAGTTCTGAGAAGGAAAAGATACGGTTTGTACCAACGATCTCGTGGATGAAGAAGGTGATAAAACAGGGCAAGCCGGAGGAGGAGGAGGAGGAGAATGAGTGGCTGTTTTTGTTGGGACGAAAACCCGTTTGATGAAAGACCAAGATGAAGAGAAAGCCTTAGCCGGCGTGAGTTTCAGGCGGGAAGATGGCTGAAGCTGTTGAGTAAACTGATCAGAAGAAAGCTTACGTTTTTTGGAATGGCGATTGGATGAAGATGTGAAGATGATGAAGCAACCAAGGTGAAGAAGAAGCAAAGGAATAAGAAAGAGGAAGTTAGACAAGATTGGGCGTAAGCTGGCCATGTAAATTTAATCCAGGTACGAACTTTTCTTTACGTGTACTTTACTGTATAGTAAGGTCGATCATCGCCGGTTGTTTCTGTTTCCGACTTCCAAACGTTGTTACTCCCGTGAAATTAAACAAAGCCCTGTAATTAATTCCGGTGTAGTATTCTCTTAGGCTCTTAGGTTGTTGAAAGGGTGAGAAATATGGTGATGAATATTGAATTATGTTGGGGAGAACAAAAGGAGGAGGAATAAGGAAGGAAGAATATAAAAAGAAACTAAAAACTACAGAGTCGACAATGAGGTTGGTAGGGACGAACAAGAATAAAGCCAAGGCCAATGATGCTGCTTCTCTTCCACCATCAGCTGGAAATTGTACCAAAAATGGTGATGCATTGTTTCATTTTTTTTTCTTTTTTTACCAAATTGGAGAATTTGAGGGTATGTTTGTTTTGCTTTTTTAGTGTGTGTTTTTAAGTGTATTTTATATTGAAAATGTAAAAATATGTATCGAAAATGTAAAAAAAATATGCCAAAATAAGACAGTTATTATTTTTCAATTATGAAAAATCAACTAAAAAAAGAAAATAAACAAAGCCTCGATATGTAGATTATGTAAAAGTTTGTTTGTGACTTTGTACTATTTTATTTCATTTTTATTTTCTTTCCCGTGGGTGGGAGTTGTGTGGCTTGTGAGTTGTGAGTGGGGATTTTAATAATCAAATTGGTTTGGAAGTAATGTGTGTCACGAGACAGAACTGATCACAAACAATGATTGAGTACACACTTTCACACTTTCTTGGTAGGAAATTTCTTGTGTATGTAGTAAAATTCATGATCAGTAAATATAAACGTCTAGTCGATCTGAATGTGTACCATTTAGTAGGTGTTACAGCAGCATCTGTAAATTAACTGAATGGCTTGAAATGATCAGCTTGGTAAAGATAGCGAACTACATAAGATATATGGTTTATGGAGTTGGCCAAATATTGCTTATAATGCACAAAGTAACATTTAACGTGGTGCTTATTTCATATTGGTCGAATTCAATTGGTACCTCATGAGCTCTTTTCCCCTCTTTTCGTCATTTCCTTTGAAGGCGGACAAGCATCAGGTAGGCATTACCCCGTTTACCAGGATTCAATTATATATTATATACTCACCTAAATCTACAAAACTGTGAAAATTCCCAGTTTGAACAATTTGCTAGTTCCCGAAGCAAGAAGGGGAGCATCTTCGAGAGTTGTAGATCATATGTCTTCGTATAAGCCAATCATTCACCAAATAATCAAGTTGTGGGCACAAAAATTTTTCCATCCTCTCCATTCTATCGAGGAGAATCTACTGAGGTTTTTTGCAGTTTCTGTTCGGAGAAAGAGTTAAATTGTCATGCATGCTTTTGAAGTTAATTATTGAATAATGTTTCAGTGAATGAAGGAACGACATGTATCAAATCCACAATGCTTCAAAATTTCACAGCCAATTTTCAACTGCATAGATATCAAAAAAAATTTTTTAATAATTCTATGCATGTTTATGAATTAAAAACACACATCCCGATACATATTGGATTCTCCTGATCATGCATGTGATCCAGAACTCGAGTTCTTGTCCAATTCCTGTTTTTAGATTGAAAATTTGAATGATCATGTTGCAGCAGTGTAGGCTAAATTAAGAAATTCCGCGGGACAAATTTTAACCTCGCCAAGAGTTTGGTTTTGTCGGATTCATACATTTTGAGCAAAAATATTAAGCTAATATCAGTGAGCTGTAAAAATTTCACAAGTACGAAAAAATGACCGTTGATAGAGAGTTATTGGTTTAATTCGAAGGACGAAATGATGCACAATTGATGAGTAATCACAACTTTATCAAAGTATACACTTCTTTACTCATTACAAGGCTGATTAGATTAAATTACTTTCTCTGCCCCCATTGTCTCCCATTTCCATCAGAGAATTATTGTACCAGGTATATATTTAGGTATCTTATGGCCCCTTTTAAAGAGAAAATTACAAAAAATAAGATTGGGGAATACTTTTGCGAAAGGCGTTGGAATGAAATCTAGAAATGGACCATGAAGAAAGATCGGCTCATGATGGAACATTATGAATACAGCAATTCGAATGGTTTCGAGCGTATTCCCCTTCCCTCCCATCCAGATATACAAGTAATTTTATGTTTTAGTTGTAACAACTGTTTCGGGTTAGAGAGTCGGATAGAATGGTAATAGTAAATTGTTATCGTCACGATAATTGAGATTCAAAACTTTGTTTAGTAATACGATTTTAATAAATACTTTTAAAAGCAAGATGCTGATGCCATTATACCATATATGGCGTACACATCCTCCTTCATTGCTTTAAGCTTGATTAATTAAGGACGACTAAAAGGTGTAAAATTTCAGAAAAAGAAAGATACCATGAAAGATGCTAGGGAAATTAAGGATTTAAGGTATCAGTCAGCAGTAATATTCTACCTTTGCATTTACTTAACTGATGGAAAAGCCCATCTATCAACGGCTCTATACTTTTATTACAGAGTTCCGATTTACTTTATTACAAAAGTCTTCCGTATAAGATGGTTACAATATGAATACAACTATTTTTATAGGACGCGCGTGACAATATTATTCTCTCTGTGTCGAAATTATTGTCCAATTTAGATTTTTTTTTAATTTCTTCAGTCTCGAAATTATTGTCAATATAAATTTTTATTTTTAGTACAATAATTTCGAGCTGAAAGGAAAAATTAGGAAGAATAAGGAAAACTCACAACACCAAACTTTGAAACTTGAAAGTGATAATGTCACTCCCCTTAATTAGAGGTTAAGATTTACGAAGATCGCACAAAGCATAAGAACCCACCAACGGAACAAACATATTCACGAGAGAATATGTACTCATTGGAGGTAACAATTACTTGGGCAGTTATAAAATCAACAAAGTTATAATTATAAAACCAAATGATGTGTTTTTGGGTCAAAAGAAGAGGAGGTCAACGTACGAAAGTGGAATAGACCTGGAGAAAGAAAACTTAAGTACCATTTCTAGAAGACTGGATAACTAAACTAACCAAAGTTGAAAGAGACATGTTTGTTCTGATCTTGTTGAGGTTTTACAAGTAATCTTTGCACTGTGTCAAATTAGAGTCTCTTTTTTTACTTATTGTTTTCGCTCCTTTTTTTTCTGTTGGCGCCAAAGCCCAGGGTGACAGGGAAGAAGCAAAAGGTGCCGACAGTATTATTTTGATGAATACAGACAGGGCTGTTTAATTGGAAAGATTGAATGGAAGATAGTGCTTCTTTACTTTTTTTTTTTTTGGTTTTTCGTGTGTTGGGGAAATCATCGAAATGATTTCAAGAGCTTATAAAATATTAAGGGCACTATGAATATCTTCTTTCAAAAAAGAAAAAAAAATATTTTAAGGGCACTTGTTCTCTCTCTCATTTGGACATTCCCGGATGACGTCGTTGATATATAGAAAACTGGTATTTTTACGTGGCAAAGGTGGAAGGAGGACATATTTATTATTATCCCGTTCCAGAAAAATAGTGCATTTTTTTTTTAAAAATTAAAATATAAAAATTAGATGACTTAATTTTACAAATTAAAGAATCAATATGAAATATTGAATAAAATTTCATGACTATTTATCAATTTATTAGTCAATTTTACGTTCAATTTTTAAATTTACTTCTCCAAAATTATACTGTTTTTTGGGTCAGATATAGTATATATATATATATATATATATATATATATATATATATATATATATATATATATATATATATATATAAGAAGAAGAAAGTGAAAAGGCCTACGTACCGACCACTTCTACCTCCTCCGTCACCGTTCACCACCATTGACATTCTTGGGTCAATCTTCATCATGTATTATCACTTTACACGTAATCCAATAATTCATATACACTCTCTCATACTATTTTTTTTAATATGTTACACATTTATTATTGTTCGAAATCATTATTCCGGCTCTTATTTTTTAGAGTTTGGATAAAATTTTTTTTACGAAATAAATATCTTCCAACAAAATTTTTTTTAATCATTGTTATATGTCCATATATCCTACTATATTAGAAACAAAAACCTCCCTTTCAAACACCTCATATGATTGCCACGTGGCATGTAGAAAATACTAAATTGCCCTTTTGTCTAACCATAACTAAATTACTAAATCTCCCTTTGCACTTTACGTGACACCTTTTTTTTTTAATTTTTTCTATATGTTTCATTCAACTAGAGTGGTTTTTTAAATTGAATTGATCAATTAGGTTTTTTGTTACAAAGTGTCAATTTTGTTTTAAGCGTATACCCTTCGGATGAAACTTATTACAAAGCTATTAAAAATCTCCAAAACTAAGTATTGATTTGGCACGACTAATGGAGAACGTCAATAAATCATCTTACTAATATTTACATTTATTAGGATGCTTTTATATTTTATCTAACATTTACTTCAACACATATATTCGATTAAGCTATTTATATTTAATAAGTAACACTTATAAAACATTTCTAAAACATACATGGCGAAATACAATTTTTTTTTTTTTTGCGAAATACAAATATTTCTATGATCACACTTATAAAACATTTCTAAATCCTTCAAACATTTCCAAAATATATCGCTCCAAATACAAAATTTTATTTTTTTCAAATATAAACATTTCTAAGATTTGCAGCGCATTGCGGGACCAGACATCACTAGTACTCAAATAAAAAAATGACAAACAACTTCGTTATCTTTTTTAATAATCTATTTTGTTATTTCAGTATATCTCGTTGAATGGTAAAAGATGTTGGACTTGGCATTTCCAGAACCAGGTAAATAAACACTCCATAGAAGGTGACAAGTGTTTTAGGCAAAATACAAATAGAAATCAGTGAGTCAATAACATATCAACATATATGGTGTTTCTTAATTAGAACGAATATATATAATGAAATCATTAACATGGTTAGAGCCCGATGTTGTCAATCTTTTCCGTGCATCTACGATCAAATCTGCTAAGCTTTGTTTGTTTTCTTTTTTAGTTGGTTTTTTTAGAATTAAATAATAATAACTGTTTTATTCCAGCATACGTTTTTTATATTTTCAATACATTTTTTTATATTTTTAAAATAAAAAACACTTAAAAACATACACTAAAAAAATAAACAAACATAAGTTTTCGAGTTATCTCGTTTTGGTTGTACTAACAAAGAAAAGATAATAAAACAATTTGCACTCGTGTTCGTTATGATTTTGCTAGTGGGTTAATCTAAGAAGATTGCGCTGATAAGACCAACGATCATGGTTCATGAACCAAACTTAAAATAGGACCCCGTACATGTTCTCCAAAAACAAATAAATAAATAACACAAGAATAAATTAAATCATTTCTATTTGGAGCTTAGCCACACACGTATGATCAACATGAAGCTTAACAACCAAAAAAATTAAAACTAAAAAAGAAGAAGAAGAAGAAGACAGTTTGATTACACCTCGTGGTGGTTCCTATCGGAATTCTACTCTAATTTTTTTGAAAAAACAAAATTCTCTGAACTATATTAATGATGAGGACAACCTTACAAGATTGAGAAAATTCTTAATTGACTGCGTCACACATTATTTTAATTAGCTATGACCTACAACAACAAATAATTGCTCTTTGCATAATATGCTTGAAGATACATATCTTAAACCTTTTGTCATCTCATTCCGTATTTTGTATGGATTCTAAATTTGTTGATTTAACGTTTTTGTTTGTCAAAATACATGCATTTTTTTTTAAAAATTTTTTGGTGAGTACATGAGTTACTAGCCTCCTACAATATTTTTTTTTTCTTCCTAGATCTTCTTGCCATTTAATTTGAAACTGTCCCCCTACATTTACGCACATCCGGCCAATGCAAGGAAGAAGGAAAGCAGCCCATGTGGATTAAGAAAATTTGACATGAAACGACATGTTTTATTGGGCAATCAGAGCCCCATGTCCTGTATAATCGATGTCAAATGGGAGTGTGGCAACTTCTTCAATTCATTGAGATTAGATTCATTATGTGTTCATCCTTTCCAATTAGGCTACCTGGGTTGTGGTGTGAATGTAGCTACATTGTTCCATTAACAAATGATACAGATGATTAACCTATATTTTGCAACTTTCCTTTTTAAGGTGTTCATGGCCCGTTAAGTGGCGTTGCAAAATAGATACTCCCTTCGTCCCATAATTATTGTCCAGTTTTACTAAAATAAAAGATTTTATTTTTGGTCAAACTTAACTATATTTTACCTTAAATAACCGGATATACCCCTACATAAATAATTGTTTAACCACTAAGATTTTATGGATAATGTTTTTTACTAAGGACAAATGTGTAACTTGATCCATAAAAGTCAAATTGGACAATAATTTTGGGACAAAATTTTTTGGCCAAAGTGGACAATAATTATGGAACGGAGGGAGTATTTGATTTTATGTCCTACGAATAGAAATATAATTCCTCCATTCCAAAATATTATCCACTTTAGATTTTTATTTCTAATATAAATTGTATTGAAAAAGAAAAATGTATAAAATGTATTATTTTAAAGGAAAATCTAACAAAAAGATTTTACCAAAGAGATTTTGTATAAAACACTGTATATCTATACATTTATTTTTTCCTCTTCAGAAAACTTTAATTTTAAGTTTAATAATTTTATTTGTAAAATTTAACAAAATTACACAATCAAGTTATTATCAATTTTATCGATTATTACTTCAAATTTTCATTTCTAATATAAATTGTTCAATTTCAAAATAAGTATTCAGGTCTAGATTTTTATTTTTAATATAAATCATTATATATATTAAAGGAAAGAAAGATAATCGACACATGTCGCTCATTGAGACCATCAAGCCTCAATTAACACGTGTAATTTGCTAATTGGTTGATCATTAATCAGTTAAAATTTTTTTTTGTAAACAGTTAATAAATTATTTACTATGTAAGATTTTTACAGATATTACAAATTCCTGATTGTGAACTTGAAAATGAATATTTTCGAAAATTTACTGAGAAACTCCCGACTTCATAAGTTCTTTCATTTACGAGTTTAAACTTTCAACCTATTATCATTTTGGCCCTTAAAGTTCCATTTGTGTGCTATTTAGTCTTCAAGTTTATCAATGTTACATTTTCAAGGATAATTAATTATGTCTCATATTTTATTAGAACTACATCTAATCCCCCAAAGTTCCCTTGCCTATAAATAGGCCATAGGTATCTAGACATAATTTACGCATTTTTTAAATATATTTTTTAATCCAAACATAACATTAGTTAATAGTGACAATTTTTATTATACAACTTTCGAAAATCTTTGTTGTAATATTTTTTACCAGATCTTACAAATATACCTCTCATAAATAATATTAATACCTCTCATTTTGATCTAAAATTGATTAATCAAAAAAATATTATAGTTTTAAGAAATATTAGTAACTACATTTTTTTTAGGAGAACTAGGACGGTATATTTGTAACTACATTATCTAATTAATTCTTTTGAAAGATAAATTTTCAACATTGACAAACCCGCGCAAAGCGCGGGATACGCACTAGTTGTATTGAAAGTAAAAGTCCAAATTGAACAATTATTTTAAGATACAATAATTAATCCATAAAGTACCATAACATGGACCGCTATATTCGTTGACCACCGTAAGTTCAAAAATAATTTATCCCTCACCATAAGTTGCAATTCCGTCCTTCTCCACTTTTCACTCTTTTTTCCATCAAAAAACTAACGGTGCATAACTTGCACATGGTTATTACTAAGGGGCATTTTTGCCCTTTCATATGTGTACCTGCAAGTCAATGACCCGTTGACCCGTGGGTTTAATTCCCATTTACTATTTATGCGGGTGTAATTTTTATTTACTAATTAGTATTCACTTTGTCCCAAAATTATTGTCCAGTTTGAGATTTCACTTTTAGTACAATTTGATCTAATAATGAAAACGCAAACTGAAGAATAATTATGGGACGGAGGAGTACTATTTAGTACAACAAATAATAAATTGGTAAATAAAATCACCAAAATTTACTCAAAAAACCCATGGGTCATTTGTCCACCCACCATCAATCGCTCCCACCCAAGCAGCCACCTGCCTCCATCACCAAAACGATACCCACTGCCGCCGCGCGCCACCTTCATCCCTTCACCCTCTATTTGTTATTTTCTTTTTCTCGTCAAAATTTGCCCGCCACCGCCTCTTTTGCTTATTTTCTTCCATCATATATAGAAATCCAAAGGATAGCACTTTAGCCTTTTAGTTTTCAGAAATTTTGATTGGTGAAGTTTTAATTTTAAATTATAATTGTTAAGAATAATTTGATTGTACGAATTGGGAATGGATAAGAGTAAAGTGAAATATGATTGACAGAGGAATCTAAGGAGGTAGAGGAAGAGGAAAGGGAGAGAAAGGTGATTGCGGGGCGGAGGGGTCACAGATTTAGAATTCTTGAATTGGGGTTAACTCTTTTCTGTTGGAAAGAACGGAGTGATCAGCAGTAGAAGGCTTGATAATAATCAATTTTACTACTTGGTGAAAGGACGGTGACCGGCGGTCGATGCAGTGGCTGAAGAGGAAAAGAGGAGGAGGTAAGGGATGATGACGACGATGGCGGTTTTTTCTTTTTCTTTTTATAAGGAGGGAACAACGGTGGTGGTTGGTGTGAAACCTGGGCCATTGGGGATGAAGAATCGGAAGCGACGGCGTAGTGGGGAGGAGGGAGAGGGAAAGGGAGGTTGGTGTGGTTGAGGAGATTCACCTTACCCTTTGGTTGTTGTTGAATCGACTCCACGGCGTTGTCCATTAACTTCCGGGCATAGATGCCGGAATCAATTCCGTACCTGGCCTAGCCTCCAATGCCGTCTGCCACTCCAATTTTCTTGTTCATCGCAGATAAAGAGGGCATCTTCGCCCAAAGCTGTCTTCTGCTGGTAATAAGGATCGCGTTTTGACCCGGTCAATTTTTTTTTTTTTTATCTCATGTGCGATGCACGTGTCTCTATATTTATAAAATGACCGCGGTGCCCTTTGCCAAAAGGCATGCGCCGTTACTTTTTTGGCGGAAAAAAGAGAAAAAGTGGTAAAAGACGAAATTGTAACTTATGGTGCGGGATAAATTGTTTTTGAACTTATAGTGGTGAACGAATATAACAATCCAAGTTATGGATTAATTATTGTTTAAGATATGTGAAATATATGTGAAATCATTAAAGGACGAAAAAGACAAATACATACATAAATGAAATTGCACGGACTTAAAACAATCGTGATAATAATAATAAAATTAGGCGGGGTTCTCTTCGTTTCACTCCATTAAGGGTCAGGTAGGACATGAAAATCAAGAATTAATGACTTCAAGTCTTCAATGGAAGGAGTTTTGAGAATCAAGATTCAACCCAAGGTAATATATTCATTGGCCTCTTTTCTTTAACCTTCGGTTGAAGAAAGTAGTACAATAAGATTTAAAGGGTGAGTCATTGATATTTGGAAATTATAGTACAGTTCCATATTGACAAACATATCGTAGACAGTGAGATCAAAGTTATATACAGGGAGTGAGTAGTTTTCTTTCTTCAACACCATCATTAGGAATTCAGTTACTCCCTCTGTTCCAAAATTATTGTTCAGTTTGAGATTTCACTTTTAGTATAATTTGAACTAGAAATGAAAACTCAAATTGGATAATAATTATGGGACGGAGGGAGTAGTTCATTTGATGGACGAGACAACTAATCAAAAGTTTTCAGGTTGGTATTTGGATTTTTTTTTGCTACTCAACCCCAATTCATTGAGTTTGGAACATATTCATTGGTAGACATTTACACTCCATCTGCGATGTCTGAAAAGCTGTGTTTGGTCACTTTCTGCAATAACGCTGGTAAAATCCCAAACTAATAGGGCTATGGCTATGGCCCCAAATATTGCTTCATCCAAAATGAAGCACTTGTCACTGAAGTGCAAACATCCAAAAGCACCTTCAAGAGGAAAGAACATGGCTTCTGTATGTTCCTTGTTCATCGAGGTGGGTAAGTTTCTTTAAAGTTTATTATACTCCCTCCGTCACGAATCTGAAAATGAATCATTTCTGGACAGACGGAGTATCAACTATAAGGGAACCCACCTCAATAAGTTGGAATTCTTCTGATGATGAAGAAGGAACACACAGTGTGTCATATACAGAAGGGAGCTAAGGTCTAGTGATGGCACCTGGAGAAGGTATGGCCCTCGCTATCTAGATTGTGCACGACTTTCTTTGGGTGTTACAATCACATAACCTTTAAGATCTAAGAAAATTTCTTTAATGATGGCTGCAATTAGAACTTGGTAAAATATAAGGCAAACGCATACCAAAGTAACTCCTAAGGAACAGACAAACTAATGAAGCTAATTACTGCAAAGGATCTTCCATAATGTTGAACTCCATACTTTCTAACACATGAATATCCAGAGTCACAAATCCAAATTAGTGAACAGCTAACTCTACGAGCTATCCTTATGTAATAGGATGATGAAAAAGAAGAGACTGGAGAAGTAAAGAACAGAGTCAGTACATGACAATATCAGTTCAGGAACTCTTTAAGCTCCAGGATTGCTATACAAAATGGTAGTTTGTAGTCTTATCTCGTCCTCTTCCACGACCTAGCAATTCTTCAATTGCAAGTAGTAATTTATATCTAATCCTCAACCCCACCGCGTAGTACATCATCTAATGGTAAATAAAGATTGCTGTTATCTAGCAAGCACGACGCCGCGTCATGAAATCTTTGACGATAGCTACGACCATAGTTTCCACCATCATCAAGAAGAGGATCAATGTAAAAATTATCAAGATTAGGCGTTTCTTCACTGATAAGCATTACGGGAAGCTTTCCAACCAAAAACCGGTCAAACTTATAATGATCATAAGAATAAACAGGATTAGGGTGCGGGTGTTGGTCCAGATACTTCACAAGAGGATTCATCAATAGCAACTCACCAGTAGGCAAGTTCCCCACAGCAGAAGCATAACTTCCCAAGTCTCCATCAAGTTCTTCAGGCAATTGTATACAGTGCTTGGACCATCTATTACCCTCATTGTCCTCTAATACAAAGAGCACAAAGCATTCTGATCTGGTGTGATCAACTAAGTGAGGAGGAAGCCATAGAGCTAGGCGTCCCATGGATTGAACCAGATTCCATGGGGATAGATTATATGGCAAACCACCAGGAGGAGTGCGAGTTGTGTATATGACATCTTCTGGAAGCTTAATGCATTGAAATTTCTCCTTGTTGAGATCGAAAGATAACAGGAATTTCGGACACCGAAACCAACACAGGATCCCATCACCTGAGAATGTTTTTGCTTCAAGTATATCAACATCACTTCCATCAGGAAAATCAGCAATACCGCATGCATTATTATCCAGCTTTCTCCAAAGTGATAACGAAGTGGAAGGTTTCAGAGTCAATATCTCAGCTTCCAGAGGGCGATCAGGATAATGGAAACCATCGGGCATAATCAATCTCAACAACTTATACACATTGCTACCTGAATCGTAACCCAGATGAATCCTTCGTATTTTATGAAAATTAAAATAAAGAGATTCATCAATGATCATCCTCTGCCCAGTACAAATATTGTAAAGAGTCAATCGCAAAAAATTTTCACAAACACAGGTAAGACCATTCACTACATGGGTCATATGGCTAGAATAAGCGAATCCCAGTTGAGACAAATGCCTGAATTCTTCCTTGGGCTCATTAAGCCAAAGTCTGGAGCAAAAAGAAAGGGTCCTTATTACGATCTATATATAGTAAATATGTGCGTTATCTTTGTAATTGTGGTATTTACCTTAGTTAGGGTTTTGTATACCGTAATTCTAGGGATTGATTGATACGTAGTTTACTGTATATAACTTACCCTAATATCAAAAACAACGGCAAGAGATTGAGCCGCTTTCCCTTGATCTCTTCGTTCTTCTCATGGTATCAAAGCAGGAGTTTTCTAATCTTCCTGTTGTCTGTTTTCTGTTTTCTTCCCCGGCGGATCATGACCAATACCGACGTCCCTCAGCCGTCTCATGCCAAGCAAACGGCCACTGACAGTGGTGACTCGGTTGTCCGCCGCCGGACCATCTCTCCATTTGATCTCTCGCCGAATGATTTTTCCGGCACTGTGATCACCACCGTTCAGCTTCGTGGTGAAAGCAACTACGTCGAATCGCCAAGATTTGCACACACACTTGCACCTTCCCAGTTCCTTTCCCGGAAGCCGTATCAGAATTTCCAACAACAATTCATCTGGTAGAATCACTTTCGTTGCCCCTTTTTTCTGTGCCAGTGATGTTGATGAGACCCGACAAGATGTTCTTCCTTTTCCTGTCTCCCACTCATTTTCACTTAAAGCTCCTCCATTCCCCAAACTCTTCTTCCCAGAGCTTACTTCTGATTGTATCTTCTTATCATTACCATCATAATCAGCAGAAACTGCAGCTGAAGCTGTCTCCATTACTCTATATAAGTAGTAGCGTAAGTTCAGAATGCAAGAAACAAATTTGTTACCTCATCAACGGCCAATTACCGATTGCCAATGATACCTCCCAATTGCCATTCTTGAAATTTACTTACATTATCACTTAGAATTCAGAAGGGATTCCGGAACGGATGATCTAGAACCCTAGAGGAAAATGATCGTGCCGGGTCATTTGATACTTCTGGCAAATGGTTGCCAGCTACGAACATGAGTTGTTTGGGCTGGGTATGGACTTCAAAATTTTGGCCCAAGAAAATGATGGGTTATAGCCACAACATTTTAACCACCCAACACTGGGCCTGTATTTCTTAAGAAATTCTGATGATTGCAAGCAATATTTTGCCAATGGAATCCTGAAAACAATATTCTCTCTGTCTCAAAATTATTGTCCAATTTGAATTTTTATTTTAGTACTCCCTCCATCTCATAATTATTGTCCACTTTGCCTAAAAAATTTTGTCTCAAAATTATTGTCCAATTTGACTTTTTATGGATCAAGTTACACATTTGTCCTTAGTAAAAAACATTATCCATAAAATCTTAGTGGTTAAACAATTACTTATGTAGGGGTATATTCGGTTGTTTAAGGTAAAATATAATTAAGTTTGACCAAAAATAAAATCTTTCATTTTAGTAAAATTGGACAATAATTATGGGACGGAGGGAGTATAAGTTTTAGGACGGAGAAAGTACATTGCAATCAATAGGAATTAGAAACACAGTTCATTAGGCGCAATGATAAGGAATCGGCTGATTCTCTAATTAAGTTAGGACTAACATGTAAACCGGGCTATATATTTTGCCCGTCCCACCCGTTTTAACTCCTCGGTATATGGAAAAAAAAGTTTTTCTCTCATGATTTAAATTTTTGCATATTCTAAATACATTTGTAACTCACATTTTCAAATAATATTTTCTAAATATTTTTAAGAAAATCAATACAAAAAGCGAAACAAATTCCACTTTTGTCATCTGTCTAAAATCTATTCCTAAATTCTTTTAAAATGGATTTATTTATATTACAACTGATCAACATTATGGCTCACGGTTCAATAATCTTTATAAAATTTTATTTAAATAATTGTTTCGTTTGAATTTGCATTATGAATAAGATTTATATAAATATGAAAAACCATTTTACTCGCAAAATGAACCTGGACGAGCTATACCTCGTGGCAGAGTAAAATAAACGGTCGATGTCATAAATGTCATAAATGTCAAAAAGAAATATATAGTTTTACTTTGGAAAAAAATTAAATAAAAAGTGAAAAGAGACTATTTTGTTATTTTTATAAATTTTTAGGGTCATTTTATAATTTTTAAAACTATTAGAATATTTTTGTAACTAAAACTAACAGAAAATCCGTTAATTTAAACGGAAATTAGCAAATTGGACAAAATCGGCTAACGGTTGAATAGTTTAAGGTAATTTTGACTAATAAAAAAAAATAGGGTAGAATTGAAAACGCATGTAAAGGTTAGGGTAGATTGGTCAATTTTTCCGTTTTACTTTTATCCAAATCTACATGATCACATAACACGTGTCTGACTAAGAACCAATACCCTGGAATAAATATCCCCCAGTTTTTCATCCTTCCAGAATTCCGCCAAAAATCTCCTGCTTACTCCTACTCTCCCCCAGTCTCCATCTCCAGAAACGAAGAATCAAAACTCACATTTCAAAGAAATATAAAATCTCGCCGCGCACAAAACAAAGAGCTGAACACAATCCACCATTGAAGCTCTGCTGCCATGACGGCTAGAGCTTCTTCTCTAATCGCACTCTACTCTCCACCTAGTTCTAAACACCACAACTCTCCCGAGAGGAAGAATTCGAGCTCCGATTTTAACACAAGTGATTCTGATTTGAGGTTCCGGTTTCGGATAAACCGAGCCAGTTCTCTGGAATTTCATTCAGGTGAGACTAGGAGAAGTAATGGTTTTGGCAGTCTGATAGGGGGAAGAAAGAGTTGGAAAGTGTGGGCGGACGTGAAATCGAAGCCATACGACGTCGCTGACTCTGATCGGAAGTCATTGAAGAAGTTCGGCGATGTTTTCAGCGACATCATTTTGAGGAAAGGAGACGGAGTTGATGGAGATGGTGCCATCGTTGATGAGATTCCATGGTGGGAAGAGTTCCCGAAGCGTTGGGTGATCGTGCTTCTTTGTTTCTCGGCTTTCCTGCTTTGCAACATGGACAGAGTAAACTACTGAACAAACCTTCGTTATGCTGTCGTTTATTTTTTGCATTTGAAAGATTTGGAGTCATGGAGTGGGAACTTGAAACAGGGTCTATTGTGCAGGTTAACATGAGTATTGCTATACTTCCTATGGCCTCTGAGTACGATTGGGGACCTTCAACTGTTGGCTTGATACAGTCTTCTTTTTTCTGGGGTTATCTTCTCACTCAGGTAAGATCGGAAGAAAAATCTTACCAAATTCCCGTAATTACGAAACTCGGAAGCAATGCTGTTGCGTACATCCTAGGTTTCCTTGAACAGTATTTCATGATTCCTCGCTTACATGTTCAGAAAAATTCTCAAATATATTACTTTACATGTCTGGATATCAGGTTGCAGGAGGTATTTTGGCTGACACAGTTGGTGGAAAAGCAGTCCTCGGATTTGGTGTGGTTTGGTGGTCTGTAGCAACAGCTTTAACACCAGTTGCAGCAAGGCTTGGGTTGCCCTTTTTACTTGTAACTCGAGCAATCATGGGCATTGGTGAGGTTAGTTCTTGCTATTACTTTGCATACAGCATCAAGGCAGTTAGAAAATGATTTAACTGCTTGCTAGGCCGCAATTAGTTTGCATTCTAAAAATGAAATTTAGGAATGTGTTTTACATCTCCATAGGAATTTGTTTTGACTAGAATTCGTAATTTGTTCTACAGCTTTTAGTCCGTGAAGTCTAGAAGATAAATTGAAAATGTGTTTTGAAACAATATCTCTGATCTCTGTAGAGTAAATGAAAATGCGTAGGAAGTCGAAATTCAGCCAATGTTGTCTGTAGGTCCTGAAAGAACAATGTTCTATTGTATAAAATTGCTTCTTTTTTTTTTGTTTTTTTTTTTTGCTTGGGAATCTTTACATGCTTTGAAATCACTAACTTGGGGTTTCCGCCTTTATGCCTGTGCTTCTGGTTGCAGGGTGTTGCTATGCCAGCAATGAATAATCTTCTCTCGAGGTGGGTGCCTGTAGCAGAGAGAAGTAGATCGTTAGCTCTAGTATATAGTGGAATGTATCTTGGATCTGTTACTGGCCTGGCCTTTTCGCCATTGTTAATACATCAATATGGATGGCCATCTGTATTCTATTCATTTGGGTCTCTTGGCACAGTTTGGTTTCTAGTCTGGCTAAACAAGGTAATGTTCGAGTGTGCAATTCCTGAATCTGTTAAGATGTTTTTCAAGTTTTTTGCTGTAATGGAATTCACCTTTATCCTACAGAATTAGCATTTTCTTCATGGTGATGATGAAATTTAATTACAATGTCTAACATTATAGGCACATAGTACACCTCTAGAAGACCCTGAGATTCGGCCTGAAGAGAAGAAGTTGATCCTCAGCAGTAGTGCATGCAAGGAGCCCGTTAAGTCTATTCCTTGGAAATTAATTTTATCAAAGTCTCCTGTATGGGCCTTGATTGTTTCTCACTTTTGTCACAACTGGGGCACATTTATTCTTCTGACATGGATGCCTACATACTATCACCAGGTGATGCAACTTTATATGCGACCAGCGCCTCCTGCCAATTATAATTTCTAAATTCTTAAAGATATTCTTTTAAGCTGCATGGTTAGCATTTTCGTGGAAGGGTGATTTGCAATGACTTTAAATGATCTGAATTTGACATTTTGAGAGAGATTTGTTGATTGTGATATGCTTGATCTGGTTTCCATTTTTTATTGGTCTGGAAATGGAAAATTTGATGCCTTTGTACATAATAAAATTATTACCTGATTACATACAAACTTGTTGGGCTGCTGAGACGGGGTGGTCCATCAAGATGCAGTCTCACCTTATATTTCTATTATTTGCTACTCCCTCTATCCCAAAACATAGTCCACTTTGAGTTTTGAGATTTGTACTAAAAATAGAGGTAGCATTTCCAAGACACGAACTTGAAACCTTAAAGTACCTGGCTGCAGCAGTTACTGCTGTGCTAAGGGCCCCCTTCATACATCACAAGATAAAAATTAAGTTACACCTAGACCTCTTGGCTTTCCTGACTGGTGTTAAAGTGAATGATCTTTTGAGTTAGTTGCTTCTGAATATCTTCATTCATTTCCAATAAATCTTTTAAGTCCTCTTTTAGCTTTTCTTGTTAATATCACTGTGAGAACCAGGGAATTAACATCAGCAATCGTGATATCTTAATTCCTTTGACCGAAATGATGATGCTTTAAGCTTGGGATATATTTATAAACTATAACGATCCGTTTTAAGTCCTCAGTTACCTTTGCTTCCTTGATTATGTCACTGCTTATATTACGAAATTAATGCACCATCCTTCGTTAGAAATGGAACTCCCAGTCCCAACGTGTAGACTAGAAGAATTGAATTTTTTGGAATCTCATGTTGGAAAGTAGATGTGGCAAATGCAGCCTTTCGAATTATGATAGATATATTATGTTTTGTCTTTTGTCACTGAATGTTGATTTGGTCACACAAATTTACTGAATGGAATTTTCTTGGTTACCGACTCTTGTTTTAGGTGCTGAAGTTTAACCTTACTGAATCTGGAATGTTGTCCGTGTTGCCTTGGCTAACAATGGCCTTATCAGCCAATGCTGGAGGGTGGATTGCTGATACCTTGGTGAAGAAAGGTGTATCCGTAACAATTGTCAGAAAGGTACGATATTATAGAAGTCATTGAACTGACAAAAAAGGTGATCTGTTGCTAGACACTTGAACTTGTAATCTTGGTGCTTATGGAACATCTGTTATATCGTCCATTTCATTTACTAAAAGCATACCTGAAGTCGGGACTTCGTGGAATAACTATGGTGGGCCAACATTTTTCAAGATAGATTTTACATCACTGCATGCAGTCACTTCTGAGGGTTACAGCTAGACTAATCTTTGAAAGTTTGCTGGTTCTCTGACTTGAAGAGTGTTTGTATTGTAAATTATTTTGCAGGTAATGCAGAGTGTTGGATTTCTTGGCCCTGCTTTCTTTTTGACTCAGTTGAGCCACGTCGATTCTCCTGCCATGGCTGTTTTGTGCATGGCCTGCAGCCAGGTTCGTGTCTAGCATATTTGATATCAATTTAATTATATTAAGCATTTCGAATAATGTTCAGATTCATTAATGAGGGAATTTTGACTTAGGAGTGAATTGGTTGTCTCAATTTTATTGGCTCTGTCATTTTTTAAGGGAGAGTTTTAATAAGGGGTGATTTGAGAGGTTTGAGAGGTGGAAGGCTGAAGTTTAGGAGATTTGAGTTTGAAAGAAAGAGGAACAAGTATGTTGTCTGAAGTTTTAGTCCACTTGAGAGCAGTTTAGGCCTTTTGGAACAAAAATTTCACTTTGTTGACTTTGCTGTCGACCTAGGAAGTTAAACGCCTAAGTTCGACAATATTTTGGGCAGTTTTGAGTCTTTTGACACTGAAGTTTCATTTCATCGAGACGACCAAGTCAATGATACAGTATATAGAATGTGACCTGAAATTTCAGGCTAGAGTGCTTTTTTTTTTTTTATGGAAAATAAGGTTTATATTAAGATGAGAACCATTACAGTGGTACAAGATGATTCAGGGCGGTCTTCGCCATTCGATGTGAACATTCCACTAAGTCTCTCGGGACTTTTTGGATCACACAATTCGCTATGGATGAAACTAGATTCCTAATATCTAGGCCTAGGGCTGTAATTGATGACTTGGTGGAGACCTTCTTTTCGAGCTGTTTCAAAAAAAAAAAAAAAAAAAAGAAGAAGAAGAAGAAGAAGAAGAAGTTCTGTCGACTTCTTGGTACTCGGGGATAGAGTGCTTGATAAATAAGTCAACACCTTTTTTTTGGCAGTTTTGAGACTAAACTATCCTTTCGTCGACTTGGTCGTTGTGAGAGGAAGCTCGATGATGAAGTCGGTGACAACTTCTAGCCAAAATTTGGCCATCCTGGCCATGATAATGCTTATAATTTTCTTCTGGCTGCCACCTTGGTTTTCTTTCTTTTTTAATCTATTCATGTTTTTGTTCTGACCTATTATCTTTCTTCTGAAACAGGGTACTGATGCTTTTTCACAATCTGGTTTATATTCCAACCATCAAGATATCGCACCTCGCTATTCAGTAAGTCAGCAATTCACTGTGATTACCCATTTGAAGATACATGGGACTGAAAACAGTAATAATGCAGGCTTTATTTTTATTCTAGTCAACAACATATGTTTCTTGGTACTAAAACTCTTTTCTTATATTATACTCCTACATCAATAAAGAGAATTTCTCCATTAACTTTTCTAGCCCAAATTCGGTGTAGTGTAATCTTTTCCAATTTCTTTTTTCTTCTCATCCTCTTTACATTTCTGTTCTAGGGCGTATTGCTGGGCCTTTCTAATACTGCCGGTGTATTGGCTGGTGTCTTTGGGACAGCAGCAACAGGATACATCTTGCAACATGGTACGCTTGGATACTGTTTTTTTTCTTAAGTCTTAACTGTAGTTAAATTATTCATTGCATGAATTTCAGTTCAACTCTTGCTTGTGCGAATCACTCCATGTGGCACTCAAGTACATGAACTTGGGATGTTTGTTATTTCAAACTCGTTTTGTTGTTTTCCATTATCTTTAGTTACTTTGAGTTGATAGTGTCATAGTTGCTCGCTTTCTGAGGTAAAAGGCATTTTCCAAGATGGTCGGTTTACTCGGTTGTGCTTCCTCATCAGGTTCCTGGGATGATGTCTTCAAGGTCTCAGTTGGGCTCTACTTGGTAGGAACTGTGGTATGGAACCTCTTCTCAACTGGTGAGAAGATATTGGATTAGGACAGAACCCTTATTCAGATGGGAGATGATACGACAGAAACCCCAAGACCAGAACTCAGATCCCAGACAACGAGAACTCTGATGGTCAGTGAGAATGGATAACCTTACGCACTCGGCTTCAATATGAGCTGTATAATTGAACATGTCAAAACTCAAAACTGGAATCGCAGTTATGCGACCGCAAAAGGTTGAAGAAGATTGTCACACAAAGTAATAACACCAAATCAAATCCCCGAGACAAACCTACTAAAACCTAGATAGATTGTACATGTACCATGTATAGCAATTAGCAAGCTCCCCAACCAGTTTTGTACATCCCCAAATATTTGTTATTCAACGTCTACACTCGATGAAATATGCACTTGCTTCTGCGCAACCTTGGAGATTTGTTGGTATACCTAATCATTAGTCTATTTCAGATTTAAGTTTTTCCGGTACCAATTCAGATTCAAATTATACTCCCTGGTGTTCTTTTCAAGCAACTGAACTATATTGAATGTAAAAAGTGTAACTTGTGTTGGAGGTTAAATGAGGATGTATAATCTGCTCATCAAGGGTTGCCACGTGTCAAATCATTAGCCATAGCTGCAGAAGATGAGCCCTCTAACTTTCCTGCCCATTCAAAAATAACACAGGAATGGAAAATAAATCAAGAAAAAAAATAAATAAATAAAAGAGGCAAAGATCAAACGGAATGAAGATAAGCCACTTGTGGAGAGCTTGTGTTATAAACACGTTCATATAGCGTTCTTCACAATCTGTACTCTTATCTAACGGCTTGAATTCAACCCAGAAATTATATTATCCCACAAGAAATCTCCAGTCATCTGCTTACTCTACACATTCCAGTTCAATTTCCAAGGCCACAGAAAAAAAAAAAAAAAAAAACAGAGCAAAAGATTTTTTTTTTGGGGATATGGCTTCGTTGAACTTTTTTGTACCTCCAATGGTGCCGACCAGAAGAAGTGTAATTACATCAGCCACGGCTGCCAAGAGCGCCGGCGGAGGTAAAGAAGAAAAGGGATTGCTGGACTTCATTCTCGGGGCGCTACAGAAAGAAGATCAGCTCTTGGAAACCGACCCAATTTTGCAGAAGGTTGAAGGAAAAACTGCTACTGTAAGCGGCGGTCGGAAGAACTCCGTCGCCGTGCCTCCTCCTAAGAAGAAAGAAGGCGGGTTTGGTGGATTTGGAGGGCTCTTTGCCAAGAATGAATGAATAATCCAATGTTAGTTCAATTGTTTTCTTGCTTAAAACAAAACATAGCGTTGAAGCCATTTGATATATTTTGTTCAAACGCTAGCTATTCCTCATTTCTTGGACAAGCCATTTAATCTTGAAATGCAACAATCTTATTTCATTCAAATGCGAAAAAAAATGTAATTTAATTGGTATATATATGTTAGCTCTTCCTCCTAAGGATCCTGCCTTGATTTTGGTTAGTTGCAGTTTTACTTTGTGAATAATGTGGATGTTATGGCATTCATTTATTACTACTGTTTCTAGCATATCCTAAAATGATGATAAAACCGGACAATCATTTTGGGATGGATGGGGTATATGTTTGTGAAAGCAGCAAAGAAATGGCAATTGTTTAACATGAACTTTAGAATCAAGCAGACAAGCACTATGGTTAGATTACACTAATCATTACAGTACCATAATTAGTTCCATTAGCGCCGTCAGAAGTATTTTATTGTACATTGTTTATATACTGCAGTCTGCACTAACCTATGCTTGAGTCCACTTTTCCTGGCCACTGAAATCTAGTTGAAAAGGGTTAAACAATGGAGTAAAAAGCTAAATAAAATTGTTACGTTCCCAAAATAAGAGTCTTGTTTGTTGTGGCGGACGGAGTAGTCTGTTTGGATCGAAGTGCTATGGAATGGAACTCCAACTTGGATTGAGGGTAAATTACAATGTTACAAGCATTAAGTTGTCAAACTCTTGATTGGACCTGTCCTATCCAATGCATATTGCTACTCCGTTGATTGCGTTTTCCTGCTTGTCCTCCCACTCTGATCCTTCTTTTCTGTCCTCTCTGTTTCATGTTTCATGTCGGTTTTAAGATAGGAGGCCTAGTTTTTCTTCTTTGCATATTTGAAGCGACCAATCTTCTGTTAGTACATTTTTTTCCCCCTAAATCTTCCTTCATTATTCATAACATTGTTCTGCTCGCCTCATACTCCAATGCTATTGATGTTATCACTTTTCCAGAGGATTAACATTGTCACACCGTCCACCTTACCTGCGAAAATATGGTTGAAGAAAGATCAGTTTCATCATCTGTTACAATGATTTGTGTCATGTCATTGAATTGTTGGGTTAAAATCATGAATTGCAATTCGGTTACCTTTTCATAATCTAGTGTTGCTGTTTACAGCCGTCGCATGTTCTCATGTTGGATTGGATCTGAGAAACAAAGTGTTGAAAAGAGTAAACATGTAAATGAAGTGCAAATTATTAAGCATTATTATGAAGCAGGATGGGTGCATGAGCGCATCTGAATTGGTTAGATGAAAAGGGAAGGATTCGATCAAATTTTGAAGGTATTAAGATGCAGTTTCTTTCTAATTTCCGCGGAATTTACTGATTGCGAACAGCAACAAAGATATATGTATGTTCACAGATAGTCTAAAAGGAAATGAACATAATGAATCTCACTGCAGATTAGTGCCATTTTCCAACACAAAGTTGACGGAACCTTTTATTATTAAGGTCTAATCGGGGCATAAGTTCAGAACTAGATTACATCATGTATGGATGAGGAAGGCACTCAGTAGAATAAGATGAAGTATGGATGAACAGGAAGCATTTCTGCAGGGCAAACACTTCTTATGTATAGCTCTGATCCTCTGACGCTTTGCATAGGAGCTGCATAGAGTGACAACTTATGAAACTACACCAACCATAACTTGAACCTAATTCCGAAAAGGTTATTGATAATCAGCACGAACAACCGACACGAAAAACCAGGAGTCACAGAAACAATGTTAAGTGCATCTAGTGGAAATGATGACAGTAAAATTTCCAAACTTTCGGCCCTCAAACACGAAAAACTGACCTGAGTGTAAGAAACAATAATGCCATCGCCAAGCTGCAGATGTAGAAGAGCAGTAGGACTGTTAGGTGTGCGACCAATTCAAACAATGTGAGATAGAAAAAAGGAAAATAAAGGACAGACATGCGTCTTTATCACCTGAAGTTGTGACATGGATGATGGACCCAGTTACCTGACAACTTCCGGTTTCCATTCATTTCGTAGTATGACAAAACCTTAAAGAAAGACAACCAAGCAAACTTCTCCATATTTGCAAAACATGCATAATGGGGAAAACTTCTTTTGAATCTCAGAACAGCATCATGTGACTTTGCCTACTATAAAATGTGTCTCTGGAATGCTGGAATTTGCTCAGGTGCAGCTTGCAACGTGTGGGGCAAGACGATGCCCCGCCACAAAATTTTTAACCTCTCTATTCCGGCATAATCATCTGCAGACCCTTCAGTTTGAAGAGATCATCGCGTAGAATATAAGTCTGTAACCCTGGCGGTGATGAGAGTGGGAGACTGTAACCTTGAGATCCAGGGCGGTTATAATGTCATGTGATTAGGCATAGATCCTGATCTTAGAAGACTCTTCTTTTTCATGAATGTTTTCTGAAGAATTTGATTATTGCACCAACAAGTTGTATTACACCATACATTTTTCTATAGGAATTAAAGGTGCTAAAAAGAAAAAGTGCAACCAAAAGCAACAATGTGAATGCATGAACAGGCCTTTTATATGTAGCATATTATATAATACAAATCTCCCACCACCATCCTACAAAAAATAGCAAGGCAAATGGCCTCAACTTAGCAACTCAGCTGATCAACCTATACTAAGCAAGGAAAGGAACAATTCTCAATTCTATTTAGTACAAGCAAGAAACTGACCAATTACAAGAGTTCACATATTCTGGAATCACAAAATTCTGGGATCTAGCTATATATAATACATCATCATCATCATCTTGATGATTAAAAACAACCCATTAGCTTTATCTATTGCTGCTGCACGGTAGAATTCGATCTTGGCAATGAAGAGGAAGAGTTGATGAACTCAATACAATCATCTATGGCTTCAGCTCTGTGAGAATCAACTGGAGCTGCACAGGGCTTTGCTGCTCTGTCTGCCGAGGAAGAAGAAGAAGAAGTAACTTTAGGAGAACATCTCCTTGGAGACATCATCTGCAGAAATGATACCATCTTTTCTCCAAGATGTTTGAAATGCTTAAAGGGATACAATTCATTCCTTTTAGGCAGCAGCCGGAATTTGGTGCAACTGGTGTTAGTGCACCTTGGTGTTTTCTCCTCCTTCTTCACTGATTTCTGCTTCTGAAGCTCTGCCTTCTGCTTCTTCTGATCAGAAGTAGTAACTGATCCACTAAGTGTAGTTGCAGACATTGAGAAAAATGAAAGAAGTTCCCTTTCTTTGAGAATGAAGCTCTTTTTAGTGAGTTTGGAGTGGAGATGAATAAAAGTAGAATGGAAGCTTAGGGAGCCTTATATAGACCTGACCATCTGAAAGGCAAAAAGTTTACTGCCTCCCTCATTTGTTGAAAAAACAACACTAATAAGAGGGAAAAAGGGGGAAGAACAGAAAAAAAGAAAACAGCAGCAAAAAATTGGTCCAAATGACTAAAAAATTACAAGTTTCAAGAATGGCCTTAAGTTCATTAAAGTCTTTGCTAGGCTCTTGTCATCCAAGTTGACGGGTTTTTTTGGATTCATTTTCCATGGTGATTACTTACTGCATGTCGCCATTTGCGCCCACATCCATTGTGTCATAATGTACATGACAGAGAAATCAGTACAGCCCTACAGTACATTGTAATGGGAAGAATTCAATTCTCTGTCACCCTACAGTTAAATTCTCAGGACCCCTTCTGAGTAAAGAGCCTAGATTTTATCCTTCCGGGTTTTAAGTAGTAGGGTTTTTCTTTTTTTACTGAAAATATGTGCTTGACGACTCTTATAGAGAGACTCTACGTGTGTACCTCTTGCTTGATGTGTTTAGAACGCAGAATTCAATCCGCTTAAATTGCTGTTCGTTGGAGTTGGGTGATATTCCCGTTTACATAATTATTTCACCTAATATTCCTTTGAGAAAAATATCCCTCCAATATTAGAGCAGCTAGAAGCTAGCTAGATTAACATCTTATGCAAAACCAGTTGCTCTTGTCCACTCGAAGTGGTTGTTGGTATGATGGAGCGTTAGGTGTTGGTTCAAAATAAGAAATTTAGTGATGATAATTAGTAGGCTTTTTGTGCCTGTTTTTATATGAATCATTGCTAAATCACATCATTATATATATTAAAGGAAAGAAAGATAATCGACACGTGTCGCTAATTGAGACCATCAAACATCACTTTTAACTTATTATCATTTTAGCCCTTAAAGTTCTATTTATGTGTTACTTTGTCTTCAATTTTATCGATTTTACATTTTCAATGACGATTAATTATGTCTAATCCCCAAAGTCCCCTTGCCTATAAATAAGCCATAGGCATCTAGACATAATTTACGTATCTTTTAATATATTTTTTAATCCAAACATAATATTAGTTAGTGGTGACAATTTTTATTATACAACTTTTTAAAATTTTTATTGTAATATTTTTTGCCAGATCTTACAAATATACATCTCATAAATAATATCAATAACTCTTATTTTGATCTAAAATTGATTAATCAAAAAAAAATTTACCGTTTTAAGAAATATTAATAACTACATTATCTAATTAATTATTTTGAAAGATGAATTTTCAACATTGACAAATCCCCGCTTTGCGCGGGACACGTACTAGTTCTATAAAATATTAGTGACAAACACTAGGCTTTTGGGGGGCTGTTAATGAATCATTGCTAGATTACATTCACATAATTTTCGAATTGATTAAAGGCGAAAATGACAGTGCAAGACCTCGGATTATGGGCCTGGGAAGATACAGAATGTCACAATGGAATAGAGAAAAAAAAATGAAAAAAATATTTAAAGTGTGACAAAGCATATGTAAAGAGGGGCCATGTGGGACTATAGCAGAAATGTTAAGGGAAGAATCTGGCCAATACGCATTTCCTACCAAAAAAATAATTCTCTGATACGTTTAATGAAAAAAAATCATATATTGGTTCAATTAACATTTAACAATACTGTTTTAGCCTATGCACCCGACTAAACTTTTGTACTTTCGGTTAATATATTTCTTAAGTGGAAAAATAAATGCTATTTATGCAACATCTCCTCTTGAAAAAGGGTTCAAATGTGGAGATTTTTCAACAAAGACCACAGATTTCACACTAAAAAGTTCATATTCCAGTTAAAGACCACCTTTTTCCTGAGCTTAAAGCCTGAGGTAATCAATCTTTCGGTAATATGTTTCCAACTGAAAAAGAATTCCAGATGTTCAGACTCTGGCACAGTCGCTTTTTGCCGCAGAACAATTCTAAATTCGGTTTGTGCCCTTTCGAAAGAAATGCATGTGTTGAATACACAAGGTCGATCAACAAAATAGAAACATTTTGGTTTTTACCAAAAGAGGTGACCTGAAATTGCCAGATCCCAAAGGATAATCTTTACAGGCTAGTAAACAAAAAGGGTATAGACAAAATTTCAGTCAAATTAAAGAGATGAATAGAAGTTCAAACATAGAATCATGTCCAATCAATCATTATTAAGATCTAACAAGAAGACAAAAGAAAGATACACAGACTTAAACACAAGTCGCTCCAAATCCAGTATGATAATTATGGGTTGTAAAAACTAAACTCGTTTCATCACATTGTAATTATACTCTTCTAGCATCGAGGGATCGATATTAATGTCATTGTAGAATAAGATAACTACTTCGAGTACAAAACATTCTAAAATGATTATTCAGTTTAACTTTTCGAGAAATTAAATTTGTTGAATAATTTCATGACGGAAAAGTGACTATCACAATATATATTACTCATAAGGGCGAATGGCCAAGAGCTCGATGTTGTGGTTGGATGATATATGTAGCTATTCTTACTCCTCAAATGAAGTTCTAAGTTTGACACGCCAACATGAACTCTTCTATTAAATTTGCATCTTTCAATTTCTCCAGAAATCGAACTGCAGTTCCTCAAATTTAAAATTCATAGACTTGTTAGTTAATGGCAAATAATATTAAGATCCTAGGTACACCTTACAAGGTGTATCTATATTTAGGCAGTGCGTGAATAACACACAAGGGAAAAAAAATTGAAATTTTTGAGCCGAGGTAAAAGGAGTTCACGCGCGCTTTTAATCACCCAATTTTATCCCCTCTTTTTTGGCATTTAATTCCCTAATCTTATCCCTTTTTTTTAGCATTTAACTCCCTGATCTTATCCCTTTTTTTTGGCACTCGATTAATTTTAAATTTTTTTTTATTTGCTTATCATGTTAGCTTTTATATTATTTTATTTTATGAGATAATTTTTTTATAACGATGGATTTTATTTTAGTAAAATTGACTATGGTTAATCATTGAGACTTATGAATATGGAGAATCAATGTGTATTTTCCTAGTAATGAATAACCAACATTTAGACAATGAATAATGTTATGCAATTATTGAAAGATGGTTGATGTAGAATGTATTCGTTTTATTGATGAATATACATGGGTAAGGTAATGTGTATTATATGGTTAATGATGAACAGGAATTATATTGTTGTTTTTTGACCGATAGTGTATTATCTTATTACGTTTTTATGATGAATATCTTACGTTAATTAATGAATAACGAGTTCTTATTGATGAATAATTGGACGATGTTTCAACTCTGAGGAAGAGGCTTTTGCTGCTTATAATTCTAGCGCATTGTTTTTTCAATAAAAAGGTTCAAAGATTGGAAAATGTCCAAATCTGGTGTTGTATATTGGAAACAATTTGCATTAGCAAACAAGGAGTAAAAAATTCATGAGGTAGATGATATACAATAATGAATAATTATATCAAACTAATGAATACGGCAATTTCAACAATGAATAATTATACCAAACTGATGAATACGGTAATTTCAACAATGAATAATTATACCAAACTGATGAATAATACAAAGATCTACTAATTTACCAAAAAAATAATACTAGTTTACAAACTGCTGAATAACCCTCTATATCAATGTCTACACTTATTGTGGTTTGGTCTTTTTGCAGATTCAGATATCCTGCTTCTTTCAGCTTCTAATTGTTGTTCTTCGTTCATGCTTCTTTCAGATTCTGTCTGATATTATTCGCTCATGCTACAATATGTTTACAAATTCCATGAATAACTTGTCAGATGTGATTAATTTTTTAGTGCGTTTCCTAATATTAATGTATCATATGTATCACAAACTTAATGAATGACTGTTCGATGAATTAATGAATAAATGTATATAGATGATTAATAATAATTGCTGACCCAATGAATAACATCCCTTTACGGATGATTATTCCAAAATAAATTTTACAACAAATTATGATGAATACCAATTACCAAATTGATGAACAAATTTAACGAATAAATAATACATAGTTGTAATAAACAATGAATCCGGCAATTTCAACAATGAATAATTATACTAAATTGATGAATAATACAAACATCTAGTAATTTACCCAAAAAAAATACTACATAGTTATAGTAAATGATGAATCTGACAATTTCAACAATGAATAATTATATCAAACTGATGAATAATACAAAGATCTAGTAATTTACCAAAAAATAATACTATATAGTTATGGTAAACGATGAATCTGACAATTTCAGCCATGAATAATTATACCAAACTGATTAATAATACAAATATCTACTAATTTACTAAAAAAATAATACTACATAGTTATGGTAAACGATGAATCTGACAATTTCAACAATGAATAACTATACCAACCTGATGAATAATACAAAAATATACCAATTTTCCAGAAAAACAACATCCAATAGAAGAACAAAACTCTAAAATTGATGAACAAACATCGTCAATCGAGTGAATGTACCTTACATCTACAGAACCCAAACAAAAAAAAAACACCAACGGTTGAATATGAAGAAAACTTTAAACTTGATGAACAGATATGCATAATCAAATGCATATACAGTAAATCTACAAAACCCATAAAAAAACGCATCAATAGTCCAAAAGATTAATAGTATTACCTTCGTTCATCTTCACTTTCCGAACTGCTTCTGTTCGGTTCAGATCCTCATCAGTGGTTTCTGCGTGAATGAATTTTGTTCATGTATTACCTTAAATCGCATCTTGAACAGAGTATATTTCCACAATTTCCACTGGATTTGATGCACAATCTGATCCCGTCCCAAAAAATCCAGCCGACGAGAAGTTTTCTGGCCAAATCGCTGTAGAGAAAATTTAGTTTTTTAGTTTTTTTTTTTTTTTTGTTTGAGCGGATTTTGTGATGAATGGGGGTGGAAGATGGATATGGTTAATGGCTGAAAATTAGGAGGAAATAGTGGGATTTGAAATTCCAAAAATCCCACAAAATGGGGAATTAAATGGGATTGCTGTAAATATTGAGAGATGTCCATTTTTGGGTCGCGTGAGACTCACACTAGGTACACCTTGCTAGGATTCCTATATTATAATTGGTTAGTTAATAGCCGGAATAATATACTACTCCCTCCGTCCCATAATTATTTTCCTGTTTTACTAAAATGAAATATTTTATTTTTGGTCAAAATTAATTATATTTTACCTTAAATAACCGGATATACCCCTACATAAGTAATTGTTTAACCACTAAGATTTAATGGATAATGTTTTTTACCAAGGACAAATGTGTAACTTGATCCATAAAAAGTCAAATTGGACAATAATTTTGGAACAAAATTTTTTTGGGTAAAATGGACAATAATTATGGGACGGAGGGAGTACAATAGATTTCTTCCTTCCCTTTATTTTCCTATAACATCGGGATTTTTTCACCAAATATATATTATTATATACGCTATATTTTTAATTTATTTCTTTGTCCAATTTTTTTTGTGTCGTACTCGTAGGCCTAATTTGTGCGTTTCCATTAAAGAGAACAGAATCTTTTTTTGCATCCTTTTCATCTTTCTTTTTCCGTAGACCATGTACCGCAGCCGCACCCGAATCCACCAGTTGCCGGGAAGATGTACCTGTGGAACTGTTTCTCAGGTTGCCGATAAAACAGCTGTTGAGATGTAAATGCGTTTCGAAATCATGGAGAGATATAATCGGAAGCAAATATTTCATGGATCTGCACTTGAAATCATCCGAACTAGAAGCAGAACAAAATCCCAGGATTCTGGTTTCCATGAATTTGGCTCGTAAATGTCCTTCAAGAAGATATCATTATATGAAAAATCATCCTGGGTATCGTCCTTCCCCGTTGCTTTTCCTGTTTCTTTTCCCGTAAGTTGTACGAGGTAGAACTTGATTTGAAGAGGGCTACAAAGTTAAGGTTCCCAAACTACCCTTTCAAACTCAGCAAAGCTAGAATCCACGGTTGCTGTAATGGCTTGTTCTGTTTGAGTGATTCCGCAACTCACATTTTGTTGTGGAATCCATCCATTCACAAGCTTTGGGATTTACCTATTCCACCGGATGAATGTAAATCTGTGTATGGTTTCGGGGGGTACGATGATTTGGGAGATGACTACAAAGTGGTGAGACTGAATCAAGAATTCGGGACAGGGGTTCAGATTTATAGCTTGAAATCCAAATCATGGAAATGTGTCCCACATTTCCCCTGTTTCGAGGTAGGCGAAGAGGCAATCATTTCCCGTGATGGCAAATTAGTTAACCATACTCTCCACTGGATCCTTGAAAATGATATTGTTGTAGCTCTTGATCTTAGCACGGAGACGTACAAAATTTTGTCTCCGAAGATTATTGTTCCAGAAGAAGATTCAGGCAACGCTAATGATTCCGTCTTGGGGGGTTTTGGATGGATGTCTTTGCGTGCTGATGTTTGCGCGGGGTGATCTAAATAATACTTTCGATATATGGGTGATGAAGGATTACGGAGTGAATGATTCTTGGATCAAAATGTTTTCGGGCAGCTGGTCTTTTGCTCGTCCTTTTCCTATATCATATTCCAGCAGCAGGAATAAAATCCCCACTTTCATACTAGGCGCTATGTTTATGAATATGAGATTGATGAAGAACAACGGTCTGACAAGAATCCTGTCTCTAAATTGTTCCATTTTGAGAAGGGTACTATGAGGACTGGTGGGTGTCCCTGGATTAGTAGTCTTGTTCAGCCTTGGCTAGGCTAAAACGTAGGATCCCTTTAAGATCTCCCACAACTAAGAGAAAGGAGAAGAAGAAGAAGAAGAAGAGAGGTTTTTGTTGAAGCATAAGTATCTTTTGGTTTGCCCCTTTTATTACAATGCTATTCTAATTTCTTACAGTTTTTTAATTTCCCTTCAACAGGAACTTTTCTTGTTAAATTTATCTGGTTATCTTTTGCTTTATCCAGCTTATGCTTTTCTTCTGTAGACTAATGGCAGATTATCTGTATCGAAAATATTCAGTTTTGATCAAATGTCACAATAAGCAACTCGGTAAACTGTATCTCAAAATGTGAACTGATTTACCCTAAATTGTAGACTGATCAAATGGTTTTTGATTTTTTTTTTTTTTTGGTACAATGAAAGAGGCCAAAGCCTAATGACAAGAAATTAAAACATTTCGGGGATAAGAAACTCCAACCATATCATGTTCCAACCACTGTATGAGTGAAAGCGGTGGAACCAGCAAGATTTGAAAACCCCCAGACCAAAGGAAGTAATATCTACTAAACAGTCAGCTACAAAATTCGTTTTTCGATAAACAAGCTTCAAACTAACTTTTCACGGTCTTCTCAATAAGTCGCGAATTCCACGAACTAAGCCACCATGAATTCCCAGCACATCATTCTCACCTTGCACCATCGCACAATTACTATTGGTATTTTCAATACGAAGGAGGAGGCATAAGTCTGCTACTCTGCTCTATTATATTATTGAATATATACAAGCCACGCTAATTGCATAGCGAGTCAACTTCAACTTTCTTGTAGTGTAGCTTGAATGTCCATATCTCTCGGGAATTAATTTGACTAACTAAAATGTGAATTATTTTTGTGAGAGAATGAGGAATAAATTAATATCCTTTAATTTCTATTGTAAATTATTAAATGATATTCCTCTCAATTTATATGAATCATACTCCTCCTATGACATACCATTTTTATAAACTTCGACTTGATCACATATTCTTTCATATGTATTAATAAGATTATACTAATATATAAGACAAATAAAAAGGGTAAAAATGTATAATATTTTTAATCTTCTGCTCAGTGGAAACTTGGTTGTATTGAACCATAGCGGCTCACAAAGCTGACCTATTAAAAAAGAATGTCATGCAGTTCTCGTCCACCACTAGTTCAAGGACACATGTTCATCAAGCTATAATCATTTTCGATTGTTTTTTTCATCCCACCACTAGAAGGACAGCCGCCACCTGAAAAATCACATCTGCAACGGGACTACTTATGCAAATCAAAGTCATCTCACTTTCTTTATTATCGGCTTTCCAAACAGAAACAATGACATGCATTAAAGCTCTTCAAGAAGCATAAACACTTGGTCTACAAAATGTCTTAGTACATACTGATTGTGAATTCTTGACTACAAAACAACCTTTGAGCCGGCTCCCTAATGAGTCACAACAAGTAGTATCACAACTACGACTTTTCCACTTTTCAATCGTGTACTTTAGTTAAAGTTAGTAGAAGTGATGTTAGTGAGTTACATAATTTAGCTTATGTCAATCAACGTTGTAATAGTATAGTTATTTCAAATTAATATACAGGTACCATTTCCGAAAAAAAAAAAAAAAAAGCATAGCGGCGCATGAATTGTCGTAGACCTTTTCTTTTCTTTTTTTCTTTTAAGGGGAAATCAATTATCTGCATCTTTCCCATCTTTTCTTTCCGTCAACCATGTCCATCATCCGCAGCCACGAACTGCGGGAAGATATACTAGTGGAATTGTTCCTCAAGTTGCCGATGAAATCCCTGTTGAGTGGTAAATGCGTTTCCAAATCCTGGAGATCGAAAGCAAATGTTTCATCAACCTGCATTTGAAACTATCCAAAACAGACGCAGATCAGAAATCCAAGATCCTTGTTTTGAAGAAGTCGTCTAGGAGAGCAAAAGTAAAACAACCTTCAGGAAGTTACGATCGTTTTCGTTTCCGTTTCTTTTTTGAGGTAGAACTTGAATCAGGATCATTATTGCCGCGCTTGATGAAGAGAACTACCAAGTCGGAATTTGCTAACTACCCTTTTGAAATTCGTAAAGCAAGGATCCATGGTTGTTGCAATGGCTTGTTTTGTTTGAGTGATTCACAAACTCACATTTTGCTGTGGAATCCGACTATTTCCAAGCATTGGGAGTTGCCTATTCCGCCTAATGCATATACTTCTGTGTACGGTTTTTGGTACGATGATATTGAGGATGACTACAGAGTGTTGAGAGTGAATGAGTATGCGTCCGGGATTCAGATTTATAGTCTGAAATCCAATTCATGGAGGCATCTCCCACATTTTCCTTGTTTCAATGAAAACCGATGCGAAATCATCACCAGCGACGCTCAACAAGTTAATCATGCTCTACATTGGATGATCAAGGACGACGATATTATCATAGCTTTTGATGTTAGAACCAAGACTTACAAAAGTTTTCCAATGATTGAGTCAGGACCCGGAGTTGATTCTGTCTTGGGAGTTTTGGATGGTTGTTTATGCGTGATGATGTATTTATCGGGTTTTTCATGGGTCTTAAAGAGATATGGGTAATGAAGGATTATGGAGTACAGGATTCTTGGACCAAAATCAACATCCATATACCATGGAGGAGGGATCGTGACCGTATTATTCCTGTACCATTTTCACGCAGAAGTAATGGCAAAATCTACTTCTATAACCGGAATTATGTTTATGTATATGAGATCAATCAAAAGCAATGGCTGCAGGAATATACTTTACGACAATCGTTCATATGGTATTCTGGAAGTTTTATTAAGGGTTGTGTATACCCCTTCGTTAGCAGCCTTGTTGAGCCTAGGCCTAGCCAGATATAGAAACCAAAATTTCTGCAAAGTTTGGATTTCTAGAGATAGCTATTTTGAAGTATAGTTTTGATGGGATGAAAGGGTTGGGTTTTGTTAGTAACAGATTCAAAGTGGGTATTTTTATTGATAATTAAAGTGGTTTTGTTCTCTGAGGGGAAAAAGAGAGCATTGTATGCTCACTCTTTTGCAATTCCTCACTTTTACTAGAAAGTGGTTTTGTTTGATTTATTTTCCCGTTCTTTTGCCTTATGAAGTTTCTTACATTTTTCTCCTGTAGTAATCATATATATCAACACCTGAAACTGTATTTCCCAGATATTCAACTTAACTGTATTGCAAATTCCCAATCGCAGAAGTGTCAGAATCAAATGGTGGTCGTATTGCATCTTTTCAAACCTTCAGTCAACACCAAAACTACATGCAAAATTAAATGCTGATGACTAGCAAAGCATTAAGCATAATATATCCATATAAAGAATGATTCTTTTGGAGAATATCACAACACCAGAACTCAACAAGCCAGTAAAACTCTCTTTAAAACGCTTGAATGGTTTTTCACGAGTCCAGGTCCATCATTCCATTGTTCAACTGCGAGTAATTTCTTGACAAAGAGAGCTACACTACTACAGAAAGCCTAAAACAACAAATGCAGCGCAGACCAGAAAGCTTGTCTACTTTCTATATATATATATATATATATATATATATATATATAAAAGAAAACCTCATCTACTAAATTTCTTGTTTGAAACCATAATTCCACTTACAGCTAAACTAGAACAAAGATAGTTGATAAGACATCTCCGCACATACCTGCTGCAACAACCAGAAAAGCTTTGAAAGGACGAGATCAGGTTCACAACTTTGAAATGACTCAACACAAGTGGCTAATTTTAGTATGAAGAATCCGTCGATGCATTCCTTTCACTTGCTTTTATCTGTCAATTTAAGAAAAATTATCTACTTGCCTGATCTCTGGACTCCATCTCCAAACTTCTGTCACACTCATTTAAAAGCTCCCACCCACGGGTCATAGCAAATATGGAGTATATCTAATCCTATTCACATTTTAAAGCTCATTTTCCATCATCCATGACAAGCAAAACTTGCGCACCAGCAGCTAAAATGGCATCTAGGAAATGAATAACTTCCTCGGTATCTTTAAAAGAGTTGGGAGTCCTCAGATCGCTATCCAAGTCATACCAAACCCCTTCAATCCTTCTCAACGTAACCCAGTGCCTACTTTTCCAGAGTCCACCGAGCTTCCTCACTGGAACATTAACCACAATACCCAGTAAGTGACTTTCTGTCCCCTCAAGATCAATAGTAGAAGCCCCGTGTCGCTTATCGTGCCAAACAACCCTCTTCCCTCTATCTTCAAGAGCAGCAATTAGAACGTTGATGTCATAGTTCCCCGTAAGTGCATTATGATGAGGCCTAAAAATCGCGGACAACGGAGACCAGGTTCCCTGACTGGGATCATCAAGACTGAGCCTTTCAGCAATAGCATTCAAATCTTCACGTTTGAAAGCATCTCTCTCCTGAATGAAAACACTATCAATTTCCACAACAATAACCGTCGTTTCCTTACAGGCAAGCACACAAGAATTTCCACACAAAAACACTTCCTCTAGGTCATTCTATCATCTAGAAAAATTACAAAGGCTAAACTTAGCAGGCTGCACAAAGTTAAGGATGCCCAATTCATGCTTAAAAAAAAAAAAAGACAAATTGACAGCTGCTTACAATTTATCGAACTATATGAATAGCAATCGCAATGAATATAATGATTTCAGAATTGAAAGGGGATTAAGACTGATTAGGAAAGTACCTGGAAGAGGTTGTTGAGGGAATGTACAAGGCAGAACTGTAACCTTTGCCTTTCGTGGTAAATCTCCGGCTTTTTGCCCTCCATAGCGATTCAATCAATCTTTGTAGCTTCGAAATCGAATTGGGTTCTTTACTGATTCCTATATTGAATGGGTGGTTTCTTCATACGACTATCCTACTGAAAACTCGAAAGAGTTGGATTTTGCGTAACTCGTGCTTGATGATGTTAATCCATTCAGATCAAGATGGACTCCAATGGACTCGGAGATGACAACGCCGACTTGCTCCCAAGCCCCTGAAATATTCTAAAATTACAGTTCTCAAGTTTAAAGTTTCTCTTTTTGCAATTAAGTACCATTTGAACCGTTAATTTGATTAGACCGGTTTGGTTTTAAGTCGAAACCGCGGACCGGAATTGGGGATTGCATTCTGAAGAGACAAACGGATAGGCTGAAGATAAAACACGCACTCACACAGTAGCTTCCATTTTCTTCTTCCTCTTCCTCCTCAAGAGTGACCGGAGAAAAGAACCCGACAATGTCAGCCACTGCGACGCCGTCTTCCTCCCTCTCATTCTTCTCCTCCTCCGTTTTCCTCTCCTCTTCCTCCCCGCACCTCCGGCAGCCGCCGTCTAAGCTTTTCTTCAATTCCCCCAAACAACTCTTCTCCCTTAATGTCTCCACCGCTCAAACTGGGACACGCGCTGAGGCAGCTACCCTTCCAGTCTTATCTTATGAAGGCACCGAAGTGGGCTCCACCACTCTCAACTTAAAGTCCGCTCCATTAGACACCGCCCGCGCCGTCGTCCACCGTGGTATCGTCACCGACCTCAGGAATCGCCGCCGTGGTACTGCCTCCACCCTTACCCGCGCTGAAGTCCGTGGAGGAGGCATTAAACCTTACCCCCAGAAGAAAACTGGCCGGGCCCGGCGTGGTTCTAATCGGACCCCTCTCCGCCCTGGTGGTGGTGTGATTTTTGGGCCCAAGCCGAAAGACTGGTCAGCGAAAATCAATAAGAAAGAGAAACGTCTCGCCATTTCCACTGCCATTAGCAGTGCTGTTGAGAATGCGATAGTTGTGGAAGATTTTGGGGACAAATTTGACAAGCCCAAAACCAAGGAATTCATAGCTTTGATGAAAAGATTGGGTTTGGACCCTAAGGAGAAATCAATGTTTCTGATGACTGAGGTATCGGATAATGTGATACTTTCCAGTAGGAATATTGGGACTTTAAAAATGTTGACTCCAAGGACTTTGAACTTGTTTGACATTTTGGATGCTGAAAAGTTAGTGTTCACAAAAGGTGCTGTTGAGTTCCTGAATGCGAGATATGGGTTGGATTCCAATGAAGAAGATGATTATGAAGAAGAAGAAGAAGAAGAAGAAGTACAAGAGGATGAGGAAGGTTAGTTGGATTTGGTTTGAAAGTATTACTTACTTCTTGCCTTAATGTGCATTTGTGTTTGTTTGGGAAGTTTGTTCTCTTAGTCGAGATTTGAAAGTTGTTTTATTGAAGATGATCGAAATAATTGTCATACATTTCTCGCTGCAATTTATGGATTTTTATTACCATTTAAGGAATATATACCTAGGCTTAGTTGATGTCGTGTGTAACTGCTATATGGTATATGCAATATGCAACAGTATTTCTTTTAAGTGTTTACACTATGGATTACCATTGTTCTTTGATTTAGACCTTGTTTTACTTATGGCTTGTCAAGTAAATGTGATCTGCATTGTGAATTTTTCGGGTTTGACTATGCAAATCAAGTCTGGAACTTGAGATTGTGTTTGATTTTGAAAGAGAGTATTCGCTTATTACTAAGTGACGATGAAAGACATGTTTCTTCATTGGAATAGAGGAGAAAATAGTAAAGCCATTATGCAGATGATGTTTATGAATGAATCCCTAGGCAGCCTGGGTTTGGTTTGTTCTCAATTTCAATGTTTTTTTTTTTGGCAATTCGATTTCCACATTTGGAGAGTAACCCTGATATGAAGATTGAAAGTGAGGTTTTAGATTCGACTGTCTTGATATATCCATTAGTTTTGTTGTATTACTAAGATGGACATACATTGTTGAAGTTTGTGTGATTGGAGAAGGAACTAGTTTCTTTTTATTGTTCTTCTCAGTTGCGAATGCTAATTGCAAATGCACACAATTGTACTGTAACAGGAAATCTCAGTCTTGGTTTAGTTCACATACAGTTTTAAACACTAAAAATAGCTGCTTGTTGGTTGCTAGTCTAGTACAACTGTATAAAAGGTTCGTTAATTTTCAAATTGTTCTCAGGAGCTGGCGCAGATGAGAATTCGGAATGATGGTATTGGACCTTTTGAGTTTGATGGAGATGAGAAAGCTATGGAATGATGGCATTGAAGCCTTCTAATTAGATAATTGTGAATGGGAATGATCCATTTGCATTGCAGATATTCGATAAGCAGGGCATCGTAGTGGGTTAAATTTTTTGGTTAACATCTCCATTTACTGTAAAATTCTTTGTTGTAGCAGAGTAAATGGTTAGCTGTTTTTGTAATCAAAAGCCTCGGATGTGATTGAGAAATTTGATCGGCCAAAGTTTGTGTATTACGAAACAATGTATGATATAGCACAAGCTTTGTCATTTACATATACAAAGTCATGTATTTCCAGAACTGCACTTTCTGTACTCAGATTACAATCAGTACACAAAATAAAGAAAGGCGTGGAAGTTGGAAACCCTATATGATCAAGAAATAAATATAGTATACAAAGATGTGTAACTTGACATCAGATGAAGTTCAAATATTGCATGTACAGTTGAACCAAACTAGCAACTACGTATCACGATTATGAGCCCTCTCCTTTTCCCCCAAAGGATTCAGGCACAACGGTCTTGGCTGAATCAAGATGGCGACAACCTTTTACCACTATCCGTCATCAAGTCAGCAAATTATGGTATAGAACGATGTCACTGGGAGAGGGTATCAAACTACCCACGCAAGTCAATATACCTTTTGAATATATAGATGGCAAGCCCAAGAAGTGTAGCATATATGGATGATGGCACAGCATTTCAAACTTCACAGTTTCATTTGCTTGTAGGGGGGAACATTGGATCCAAAAATTTTGATGCATGTTTCCCAAAATCCATGTTATTACCATTCATGAAACTTCCTGTCATAGTGTCTCAGATTGAAGGGGAAGAAGCGACCCTTGCTTGCCTCTAACAAAGTAGGTGAGTTCTGCTGGGGCAACAACTAATTTTAACCATTTCTGCAGCTCTTCACCTTCCACTTTTTCCTTCCCTAAAGAACAAAAGAGAGACAAGAAATTATGAAAGCCTACACGAACCATTTCCCACAATCAAACTAATGTTTCTGTAGCAGGGTGCAACCTACCAACTTGCAACTGCAGATACCAAGTCAAATATTTCTTTAACCCTTTCTCCCTTCTTCACTCCACCAACAAAAACCTCCAACCCAACCCCCCCAACCCAAAACCAAAAGCAAGCCAAAGAAGAAGAAAGAAAGGCTCGTCATTTTGGCGTTTTGCCCCTTAAGCCAGTCAAATTTCCAGTTATCAAGTATTTGAGCTTACATTACACAACAATGCAGCAAAAAGGATCATGCAGGGTGTACCTTCCAATTGGGCCCCAAGTCCCTCTAGAACTTCGGGGTTGGCACGCACAACCGAGAGCGCTACTTCAAGAGCAGATTGTAGCAGTGTTTTCACCTCTCTTTGGACCAGCTCAACCAGATGCCCCTAGAGCAGAAAAAACCAGAGTAAATTCCCGAGAGGATTATGTAAGACATGATAAAAAAGGACAGGCAAAAGAAAAATGCGGAGGACCTGATCCCTTCCCCAACCCATGGACCCGCCAGAGTCATCCATCCCTCCACCTGAAAGAGTGGCCAATGAAAGAGGACCTACGGTCTCATTTAGACCATATTCAGCAACTGCCTTGTACGCCATGTCAGTTGCACGCCGAATATCATCAAGGGCACCTGTTGATACACGTCCTGAATATATAACCTCCTCAGCTGCACGTCCACCAAGAAGAGTAACCAAACGTCCACGTAACTCGTCGACAAAGAGCAAGTATCTGTCTTCAGTAGTGGGAGGAATGTATGTGAATCCTAAAGCCCCTCCCGATCTTGGCAAAATGCTCAGCTTCTGTTAAACAAATGATTTTTAATCCTTAAAAATTACTGCTATAATGGCACATTTAGGTGAATTGAAAAGGGATAAAAAAAATAAATGAAAAGGCCCAGGTCACTGCACATCCATTCTCAAGAGAAATCTCACCAGCAGAATGTGAGTAAGAATCATATAAAACAGGTATCTATGAACACTTTAAAACAGAGATCGACGAAAAGTTAACTCAAATGTTAGAATCGAGATCACCTAAACTATTAACTACGCACATGTAGCTATCAATGACTTTCATCAAAAATCTCCTTATCAGCAAAAATTTTGCATCTCCAGTTTTCAAAATTTCATGTCACGTGATTACATATCTACATATTCTCCTATACATTTGCATCTGCCAAGACACAGCCAACCTAACCAACTGAAACCCAGTACGCTCATTACTAGCATGCCATTCCATGAAGATTGATGGCTCAGAAAAAATTCAAAATAACTTTGTAGCCATTTCTTCACTTACACCGTCACCGACCCACAAAAACTGAGACTCTTTCTCATCATCTCCCTTCCCGGCCAACCAAAAACAATGAACAGATGAGAAAGACATAGTTATATTACCTCCACCCGGGGTTGTCCAGGAAGAAGATTTGCCACAGCAGTTCCTACAACTGCATGGCCAGCTTCGTGTCGAGCAACTACAGCTTTTTCACTACCCTGTAATTTCACTGTCTTCTTCTCTATGCCCTGTAACAATAGTATGAGAACAATTAAAACCTACAGAAAAGAAGTTTCGGTTGACAATATAGCTAAATAGCAAAACACCAATTGTAGAGGGAAAAATATCAAAGGTGTAAATTGACACCCGGGTGGTACACCACAAGAGCTGAGGTGAAAACACACACATGCCATGCCAGTACCACATTTTAAATTGAATAAAATCAGAAAAATAAACGAAAGGACTAAAGAGAGTAAAAACTAACCGCTATTGACCTCTCTACAGCATGAATAAAATCTATCTTCTCCACAACCAATTTTGTTTCTCTTCCAGCCAACAGAGCTGCTTCATTTACTAGGTTTGCAAGATCTGCCCTGTATATACATCAATCACATTTAAGTACACAAGTCCACATGACAAATAACACAACAACAGTTCTTTCCAAATAAAACAAGAAAAGGGGAGAAGATTACCCTGTGAAGCCAGTAGTCATAGCAGCAATATCACTAACATCGATATCCTCTGCTAGAGGAAGTTCTTTCTTAGCAATATGGACTTTCAAAATGGCTTCTCTTCCAGTTCTATCAGGTGCTTCAACCTACAATAGATAAATAAAACTATGATGCTTAACAACCAACTTCTAAGACTGAGCTAAATCAAAGATAAAAAAAAACTAGTACTTAAACATGCTAAATGGAACAGTATACAAACCATAACCACCCGATCAAACCTTCCTGGCCTCCTAAGTGCTGGGTCCAAGACATCTGCCCGGTTGGTTGCACCTAAAACTATCACTGCAGAGTTACTGTCAAATCCGTCCATTTCCTGCAGCACATTCCATCCTTTAATCCAACTCACTGAATCAAGTACATACTGCAAGTCAAAAACCAGCATAGTGAAACCTTACAGTGAGCAACTGGTTCAAAGTTTGTTCTCTCTCATCATTGCTGACAATGCGGAATCTACCATCCCGACTTTTTGCAACAGCATCAATCTGCATTAGAAGAAATTTGCAAGTGATGTTTCTAATATGGCCAGGATAACTAAATAAATTAGACACATGTGGAGAGGAGCAACTGTAGAAAGAGGAGCATGTGCAAAACCTCGTCTATAAAAATTATTGACGGAGCCTCTTTCTTTGCTCGAGCAAAGAGGTCCCGGACACGAGATGCTCCCATGCCAACATATAATTCTACGAACTCACTGGCAGAACAACTTATGAAGGGAACCTCAGCTTCCCCAGCAACAGCCTTTGCTAACAGTGTCTTACCAGTCCCAGGAAGCCCTACCTACAAGAGAGACACAATGAACGTCAAAATGACAGTGGATAAACAACAACAAAAGTTTGCAATACATCCTGTGATTCATAAAACTCAGAAAAAAAAGTATACCAGACTACTTAAATCAGGAAGAATTGGGTTTGTATACACCCCAATTTGAAGAAAAAAGGGAATATCTCTGGGGTAAATAGAAGTATAGAACCACATCTCTATGATACTTCGGATACACAGTCCATTATTTCAAAACTTGTAAAGTTTAGTTCAACTGGCGCTTTTCAAAACTCAAACCTACCAGGAGAACACCTCGAGGAGGACGTGCACCGAGTCTTATGTACCTCTCAGGGTTCTTCAAAAACTCCTGTTTTCACAAGAGCAAAAATAGAAAGTACATTGTGAGGTAGGGAAATCAGACTTTGCTATTAGTAACAGATCAAAGTATGAATCTGAAAAATAATCACAATACCACAATCTCTTCTAGCTCTTCCTTAGCCTCGTCGACACCAGCAACATCTGCAAAAGTTATAGATTCCCCTTGTTCAGAAGCTTTTGCACCACCAGAGCCCCTCGACTTGCGGTTTCTTATCTGACCAGCTGTGTGCTGAATAAATGCAGAAAGTTATCAGAATTTAAAAAAGAAAAAGAAAAGGCTCCACAATACACTTCTCGAAAGCATTATGACAGGTTCAAAGCTCACACCTGGGAAAAAGTAACAGGGAATCGGTGAAGAAGACCTGCAAGCAGAGCAACATAGAACATTGCAATCTGCAAAGCATAAGGAACATGTCAGATCTAATCCTACTTTTGTTTAGGAACGTTAAACTGCAGTCACAGATTCATATCAGATACGGTGTAATATTGAAAGGTATGAAATGAAAGACCACAATTTGAATAACTTTGCAAGAGGGCCCACAGCAACACTTACAGAAACTAAACAATGTCAATCAATGGCTCGGATATCTCTACGTGCAAATGTATCATAAGCTAAACAGAAGTAATAAACTGAAAATTTGACTTGAACAAATAGCTCTCACCAGATTAGAAACACGCACCATCTAAGGAAATTAAGGATATAATGTCGTTAAATCAAATGTCTCACTTTCATGGAAGATTTCCTACCTCATAATTAATAGCAAAAGAATCATCTTTATGGACAACTGGCTTATTAAAGAAAATTCAAGAAACACAACACAAAAATTACCAATTCACAATGCCCAATCAGGGACAATGGAGTTAGCATCAACAAAAAAGCACAAAACCAACAATTCACTCTAAGCAAAATGAGATGGGAGGCCTTGAACAAATATATTGTTATTCAGCGAGCTTAAAAGAACCCAACCAATTCAGAAGGTCCATCATATAAACAACCAAAGAAGCTTACCAATGCAGTATTCATGAACCCCCCAGACCTCTTATCTGGAGACCCAAACTGCACATCATTCTCAAGCATTTTCTCATAAGGAGTCTTGATATCGGTTGGCCTAGTTGTTGTATAAACAATCCTCTTCGTAGGGCTCACACTGCGAAGTAATGATTCTGATTCTTGTAGCTTACTATTCACTTCAGCCTCCTTAGTTCCAGACTCAATACCCTTCAACTTGAACATTATGTGAACTCCATCAACCTCCACCTTCTCCACCTGATTGTTATTAATCTTACTCAGAAATTCACTGTAGGGCACACTCACAATGGTCGTCGGAGCTCTAGGCTCCGACCCCGGTAAAGTAATCCCCGGCCGCAGCAGTCTCATAACAAACATCACTATCCCTAATTGCAACAACAAAACTCCAATTTCCTGAGCTTGAATAATCGGTTGCCACCGCCACTTGTTATTCCCCTTTGACCACCACCAATTCCCCTTTCCCTGTCCCTCCCTCCGGGAAGAACCAGTTCCAGTACCCGACCCAGGAACCGAGCTATTCTTATTCCTCGTCTCGGTCGGTTTCGGCTCGCTGTTATCAGCAGATTCCTTGTCGTGCTCACAGGAACCATTGGCCCGAACTTTAACAATTTCTCCCAATTGTTTATGCTTCACGAAACCTCCCGACAGAGTGTGCGGATAAAATTCGTAAGGAACCCTAAATTGAGGTCGAAACGGCGGCGAACTGGGTACGAGACGCCGTAAATTCTGATTCACCGCGCCGTTTCTCCGGCTGTTACATAAAAATCTGTGATTACATACATATCTCGAATTCGGAGTAGAATAATTCAAGGAAATTTGCCTGTGAATAATCGGCCGGAGAGGCTCGATCGTGGTGGTCATAATTGAGCCCGAAGATGAAGAAGAAGCTATCAAATAAAATTGAATTTGGAAAAGAAAAAATCATTCATATAATCCAATCTATATGTACAGTGAAGTGGGGAAAAATAAAAATGGGAAGAATTGAAAAGTTCAGAAGAATCTATCTAATGGTGATGATGAGATAGAGGGGAAGGTTGAAGAAAAGATATTGGCCGTTGGATTTGCCGCGAGAAGCCGGTTTTTGACCATATGCAATTTTATATAGCTCACGCCCCAACCCCCCTTTTTTTTTTCTTTTTTTTTTAATATTTTAGACTGATAATTTGGGTCGGATAAGGGCAAGAAAGAAAATAATAAATAAATAAAACTTGACTGAATTAATGTAATAAAACTGCTTACTATCATTACAGAATGGAGAAAATATTTATGAACATTTAAAGACTATTAATAAAATACGGTTTTAAAGATGAGAAGATGATGATTTATAGTCTTCCTCTTTGGTTGGAACATAAGTCATTTTCTTTTAAAGCTATTTTTAATTATTTCATTTTTAATATAAGACTTGGTGTATCATGTTATACGTGTGACCTGCATGTATGGATACTATTCATACATCTACATATTTATTTTATTAATAATATGAGGTGAAAGTTATCATCCTTGTAATGATGATGACTAAAATGTCACACTAAGCCTATCGATGTGCCTGATTTTACAAGTGATTGAAAAAGTGATCGAAGTGCAAATTTAAAAACTCAATGTGGATAATTTTTTGAGGACGGAGATAATACATAATAAAAGGGGTCAAAGATTCAAGTTTATTTGATTTTCTTGAATTAGCTTGCCCATTTTTTTCTTTTGTTTTGATGGTTCAATAGAGACAGTTTGTTGACAACCACAAGATGATATATATTTTGAGTTTTGAAGATTTTTATTTGGAAAATCAGCGTCCAACAATTGGCTGGTGTAGATTTGGAGGGATGATATTTTATGGTAATTTGTCCCACAGGGGTCAATGTATAGACAAAAACCAGAAAAATCAAAATAAAATAACGATATTGTCTCAAAATTTCACCAAATGTGATTGTTACTTCTTGATTCAACCAAAGCATTTATATTCATCTTCTCTTTTAGCTTGTCGGTCTGAAAAAAAACACATGTATCAAAATCATCTGTGGACTGTGGCACAAACTATGAAGACGATAAGACGCTGGTATCTGATAAAGCCATAAAACACCCTCATCAGTTATGACCAAATCAATTGGACGTCGAACTCTCCTGCGTCATGACCAAATCGACGAGATGGAAAAAGTTTTCCAGACAACTTTCGTCGACTTTGTTGTCGGGAAGGGTGATTTTGCCTACTCGCCCAAACTTCAAGTATAGTAGCCCCACCCCCCAAAAAAAAAAAAACACACACACACACACACTTATAAACCTTTTGTCGCTTTCGTTGCCAAGATGAGTAAATGATAACCAAATCGACAAGTTGAAGTAAGGATAGAGCTAAGTACAGCTGAGATGGGGCAATTGCCCCAGTTGGATTTTTTCTCATTATCCTTGATTTACCCCTAAATTTATTTAAATTTGTTAGTCTTTTTCATTTTTACCCCAACAAAAATACAAAAGACAAGGAACATAAACAAAAACTACAAAATAATTTTGATTCGGTGGAAAAATTCTTAATGCAACGTTTGATTTTCAGTAGATGTGTAATTTTGCCCCGCCTAGTGTTCGGGGCTTGGCTCCGCCCCTGAATTGAAGGGAGGAGAAAAAAAAAAACCTTGTAACCATCTTAATTATCTGGCTCTATATTTTGATGTATAAGCATTAAGCCTCATATCCCGACAAAAATTTCGATGACTTTCGCATGACTTTTGGTTGACCAATGAAAATCTCAACAAGATTAAAACTTTCACATGAACCTCTTGCCATCATTTGCATCGAGCTTCATGGAAGGATGAACAAAGTCGAAAAGATTAAAAAAAAAAAAAAAAACAAAAGAAAGAAAAGCATAAACCTTACATCAACGGTAGTTTCAATATTCAGATCCCGACGAAAAAGGTCAACAACCTTAAAAATTTTTACGTGAACCTTTTGTCGACTTTTGCATCAACTTTTTCATCTCGATGAATAAGTCGACAACATTAAAATTTTCAAAGAAACCTTTCGTCAACTTTTGGATCGAGTTCCGCATCTCCACGAACAAGTCAACAACTTTAAAAATTCCCAGAAACATTCGTCTACTTTTGCATCGAGTTTCATATCGCGACGAACAAGTCGACAACATTAAAAATTTTCCGAAAAAATATTTTGTCGACTTTGGCGTCAAATTTTATATCCAAACGAACAAGTGGACTACTTTAAAAATTTTTTACATAACACTTTTCGTCAACTTCGCATCGCGCTTCTTGGTCAGATTAATAATTCAACGAATTGACTTATAACTTTTAATATTAGCCTTATATTGTTATTGTGCATCATAGCCAGACAAACAATCAAAGGTGATTAAAAAGAATCACATAAATATTTAGTATTTTAGTACACTTACTCGTTAAAGTTCAGACTTCAGAGCGCATTGGTCCAATTGATGAAAGTAAAAACTAGTGAAATAAATTTTTCATTGGCTTTCTCGTCTGGTTTCATACTTTAATGACATTAAAAAAGATTCAAATAAACCTTTTCTCTAGATTCATAGTCTGATGAACAAGTTGTCCAGATGAAACAAACAAAAAACAAAACCAAAAAAAAAAAAAAAAGCTTTTGTCGACTTTCTTGCCGAGCTTCAGTGCAAAATAAAAAATGAAACAAGTCAACAGAGTGCAAAATTTTTTGAAAGGCAACCTTTCAAATATGGAAATATGGTACAAAGAAAAACATTATTAAAATTTTAATTTTCTCTAGGGGGAAAGAGATGTGTCCATTATGTACAACTATTTGGAAAAGACCCCCCAAAGAAAAAAAGGAAATCCATTTAGATGTGTATTTTGAGAGGGAAAAAATGTCACTCCTCTGGTACAAAATAACATGCAAGAAAATAGGAAAACAACGCAAGAATGTGGTCTACAAGAGAGGATCCAAAGAAGCTACTAGCCAAACAACGACGATCTAATTCTTTGATCCATCCCAACTCCAATCCCATTTTTCCTAGTGTTTTATCCTATCATAACCAACCTCTTTTGTGGTCAATGAATGAAAATATACAGGTCACGAAGCTATTCTGTTCTGGCCTTTTCATTTGATGTTTATTTTTTCTCTCACTTTTGTTTTCACTTCATCTTCTGGGTTGAAAATGAGATGAATCATTCTTCTTTTAAATCCATTTTCCTAAATTAATACCTGAAATGTGGAGATTTTCAGATGCTTAGTTTTGTACAATTGCATTACACAGCATTGAAACTTGTACCTTGAAGATTTGAGGCCAGGTTCTCCTGAATTTCAAAATGGCAATCAGTGGAAAGGATATTCAAGATTGTATGCTAGAATTTGCCAGAATTTCATTGGCATTTTCTCTAACTTGTGTGAAAAATCATCCCTTTGTAGCATCTACTCTAACATTCCTTCTGTTTCTCTATGTATGCTTTTCATGGCTCTTTTGGTTGATCATATATTTAGCCAGTTTCTTCTCCCTGGCCGCTTCGGTCGCCAAGATCTATTTCAGTGTTAGGAATGCGAAAATTTTCAAAGGATTCAATGAGAAGAATAATGATTTGAAATCGTTTAGCACGAGAAGACTCGTGAGGAATGACGCGAATGCGCGATCTGTTAGACGAAGAAGATCCAAGGAGCCCTTCAGGGATGAATCTTTGGAAACCAGCGAGGAGGAGAGAAGCACAGGTTTTTCATCAAGTATTAACAATGTTGTCACGGTCGATAAAACTGCCTTAATTGAAGAATACCCGAAAGAGATTCGAGAGGTGCAAGTGGATTCCGTTACAAGATCTCGCGGCGAAGGCCCTACGTTGAAGTCATTGAAACGTTGGAGGGCTAAGAGAGCTGGTCACGGAAAAGGAGACAGGGAATCAGAGAGTTCAGAAAGCACAGAAGATGATGAATGTGATAAGAAGGCGGTGCAATGGAGTGAGGATGATCAGAAGAATTTGATGGATCTTGGGCTTTCTGAGATTGAAAGAAACAAGAGATTAGAAAGCTTAATTGCGAGAAGAAGAGCTAGAAAATTGCTAAGTCTTCAGGTCAGGAGGACATTGATGAACATGGATAGAAATGAACCTTATGCTCGAGTTAATCCAATTGTGGTACCAAAAAACCACCATTTTCCTGGAAATCATTCACCTGGACAATTTTCTCCAGTGCCTGGATCAGCTCCATCTGTCTTGATACCGAGGGATAATCCGTTTGACCTTCCTTATGATCCACATGAAGAGAAACCTATTCTTACAGGTGGTAGTTTTCATCAAGACTTCTTGCCTGTACTCCAGAAAGATATGTTTTGTAGGCATGAGAGCTTTAGCTTAGGGCCTTTCTTCCCCGGAGAAATCGATGAGGATGATCAGGGAGAAGCGCCTCGTTTTCATTTTCAGGATATTGCATCCAAGCAGAGGAGTTTTGAAAGCTGGGGAGACTCCAAACTAGAAAACCAATTAGGTAAAATGGATTTCAACTTAATCAGTCTCATTTGTTGGAATTATTTCTGGCTTTGTTAATGTATTTACCGTTTTGGTTGCAGATAGAAAAGATGTGGACAAGATAATTGAAGTTGAATCATCCCAACCACCTGAGCCTGAATCAGAATTTGACAAAGATTATGTTGATGATCAGGATGCCCAGAGCCCTGAACCGAGAATGGACTCAAATTCCAGTCATCAGGAAGAAAACAATGAAGAAGTCCAAACAAAGATGATGCTGATTGATGATTCCAGCGGGCACCCGAGTTCTGCATCGTCGTCAGAACTGGATGAACCATACTCCAGATTAGACAAAACTACAATCTTGGAATCCCTAGCGCCTCGGCTGCAGCGAAACATTTCTGCAAAGAGGGACAGCAGAAGCGAGACAGATCAGGACACGGCTGATCCTGGGCCGTCTACTCTTCTTGACAAGGACAAAGTTAAAGACCGCCCCTTTTGGACTCACAAAGGAATGCATCACAAACCTTCATTTTCCATTGCTTCTGACTTACAGGTTGAAGTTTCTGAAATCAGTTCGCCTCCGCTAACATTTGATGGGAGCTTTTCATCCTATGATGAAGAAGGGAACATGGAAAGAGGAGTCATATGTAGTGGTGAAGATAGATGGGCTCCATCCCCTCCTATGTCAGATGGAGATGAAAATGAGTTGAGATTAAGAGACATACATGAAGTCACAGAAAACAATCCTATTGAGATTGGATTTTCAGGTACTCCAAATCCTAAGGATCCTGTTGGCAAACTCGAAATCAATGAGGAGATGATCGAAGATGTTGGTACTAGTCTGCGTTCACAGTCAAATTCGGCGACTGATTTAACGAATTTGAACGAAAACCAAACAACAAATCCCAACTCTCGGGTTGAAGAAAAGTTTCAGATGTCTACTGGTTCTAGTTCTTCACATGAAATCCCATCTAAACCTCCGGCTTATCCCGCATCTAGGTTAACAGCAGAACAAATAGCGCAGCGTCCGAATTCTGATCCTGATAGACCTGAGGTCAGTCATTTTTTCCAGCATTACCAATTTACAATATGACACTTCTCTAACAAGAGAAATCTATCATTTAAGATTTCAGCCCTGGATATCTGCATTTTTTGTGTGCTTTTTTTTCCCACATAAATCTGATAAACAGACAGCAGAAATGACACTGGCTTAATTTCTCCTGTAATTTTGAACTGCAGTTTTCCAGATCCTTAGACAACTTGCAAGGCGAATTTCGCAGCGAATACAATGCAAATTATTCTAATTTCCTTCAAAGACTAAATACCAACAACTTAGTCATTGATGAAAAAGATGCCGGTTCTGATTCGTTGTTGCGAGAAGGTGGAAGGCCTCAAAAAGATTGGTCAATGACAAGCAGTCCAACATCCATTGGGTATCCTGAAAGCCAGTTTGATCAAATAGAAGAGCATCGCAACATGTTTGAGTATTATCAACCAGCTGGAGAAAATCATAATCCCAGCAATTCTGATGATTTTGGAGAGGAATCTATAAGTTTGCCACAACAAGAGACAATGGATGATTCAATTCCAGTTGATCAGGAACAAAACCTTCAAGAATCAATTCCAGATGATGATGATGAACAACCTGACCAGCGGATAACAACAGATGATCAAGTATATCCAGCAGTCAGTGAGAGTTTACGCAGTCGCCGGGTAGCGGAATTGCTGCCACACTTGATAGTTCAACAATTACCCTTTGCTTCGATTCCAACTTCCTCCCCATCTCCTAGGTCAGTGTTACAACCAAAGTTCTCCATAGATCAGAGGACTTTATCGAACTTTTCCGAGGATATGCACGCCGAAATTCAGCATTTTAACGAACAGGTTGCGGAAAATGATGCACCCCAAGAACCAAGTGGTGATCTTTTCATTTACAACTATCAGACTCAAAATACAACATCAACTGAAGAAACCAAAATTACTGAAAGTGCTAGTGAACCGACTCAAGGCAATACAGAGAGCTTGACAATCCCTGAATCAACAGCAGTTCCGCCGGAAACAGAGGAAGCAAGTTGCAGAGTCCCAGAAGAGAATGATGAAATGACAAAAAAAATTCTTGAAGAAGAACCAGCTAGAGAAAACATTGAAAGTTCAGGTTCCAACAATACAGAAATTCAGCTGATACCAGAGGAAGAAAAGGGTTACAGAATTTCAGAACAAAAGTACGAATCCGAACTCGAGAAACAACAACTGCCAAAACCAGATTATGAAACCAAATCAGGGTTCAATGAGCATTTTCAGTCAGTATCAGGAATCAATAACACGGATGAAGTCAAGGAAGTTGATCCAGGAGTAAAAGGGGCTGAAGAAATCAGCCCTGAAAACCACATTGCTGGCTTAATGACACAGGTAACTCCATTATTTTATTATTTTTTTATTTTTTCAAATTCAGCTCTATATATCTTCCATGAAAATTCATAGCTCAAGAAGTTTTAATTTCTTCAAATTTACAGGAGATTACAGAATCTTCTTCCCTCGAGGGTGATTGAAGGAAGCCATGGAAAATTTCAGGACAGACCGAAATGATAGCTTGAAAGCAGATTGACAAAATTGTTTTATAAGGAATAAAAAGAGGCTTGATCAAAGCCCGTTATCCTTATAAAAAATAAATTTGGAAGACTAACGAAATCAGGAGGTTTTAGATTAGGAAGAAATATTGGGCACCCCTTAGCTTGTTGTCGTACATCGAAGGGGAGCCCTTCTAGAAATGTCAATGTAATTATTGTAATTTTACTGCGAAATTAAAGATAATTGTTTTATGACTTGTTCCTATCCAAACATTGAGGCTCATTTGTCTGATGGATTTGGTATATTTTTTCCTTATGAATTTCGGATTCATTTTGAATATTTGGCTGGAAAATGATAAAGATGGTGAAATCATGATTGATTCATAATAATTTTATTATATTAATACCTGAATCTACAAAAGTAACTTTATTTTTATAGTATTAGTAACTCTTCTTACATTTTTTTACATGCAAACCGTCTTTTCTTTTTAGACTAAAATGTCTAAATGGTCCCTTACATTTGGGCCTACTTGAATTTATGTCCCTAACATTAACATTTCAATATCGTAGTCCCAAACATTATGTTTTCACACTTTTTTGGTCCCATTTCACTGTTTCCGGCCGTTGACATGCCGGAATCAGGGGTACTTTTATCTTTTAATTTAATTTGAATTTTTAATTAAAATTTAAATCATTAAAAATATTTTAAAATTAAAATTTCATTATTTAATTGTTAAAATATTATTTATTTATTAAAAATATTATTATATAATTTTATTTTTTTAAAATAAAGCAAAACTAAATATTTTTTTACTCTGACCGCTACAATAAACCCTAAATGGTAATTATGTTACACTTTTAACCTTGGGTACTGTAACTTAAAAAATTTATGAGTTACAGTAAATAATTCAAAATTCAATTTTTTTTTAAAAAAAAAAAAACAAAACCAAGATTTTTTTTACTTTGACCGCTACAGTAAACCCTAAATGGTAATTATAATACACTTTTAACCTTGGGCTCACTGTAACTTAAAAAATTTACCGAATTATAGTAAATAATTTAAAATTCAATTTATTTAAAAAAAAAACACCAAGATTTTTTTTACTCTGACCGTTATAGTAAACCCTAAATGGTAATTATGTTGCACTTTTAACCTTGGACCCACTATAATATAAAAAATTTACTGAGTCACAGTAAATAATTCAAAATTCAATTTTTTTAAAAAAAATAAAAAGGAAAACCAAGATTTTTTTTTACTCTGACCGCTACGTTACTTCTTTAACCTTGAACCCACTATAAGTAATTGACTACTACAGTAGACTCTTATGTTGCACTTTTAACCTTGGACCCAATATAACTTAAAAAAATTGCCAGGTTACAATAAATAATTCAAAATTCAATTGTAGTGGTCAAAATAAAAAAAAAAATCTTGGTTTTGATTTTTCTTTCTTATTTAAAAAATTAAATTTTGAATTATTTACTGTAACTCGGTAAATTTTTTAAGTTATAGTGGGTCCAAGGTTAAAAGTGTAACATAATTATCATTTAGGGTTTACTTTAGCGGTCAGATTAAAAAAAATGATTTTACTTTTTCTTTTTTTTTAAAGAAATTGAATTTTGAATTATTTACTGTAACTCAGTAAAATTTTTAAATTACAGTGGGTCCAAGGTTAAAAGTACAACATAATTACTATTTACTTTGACATAAGGTAAATGATAAATGAAAAAATTAATTTTAAAAATAATGTAAATTTTAAACTTTTATAATAATATTTTTAATTAATAAATAAATATTTGAACAATTAAATAATGAAATCTGAATTTTAAAATATTTTTAATGGTTTAAATTTTAATAGAAATTGAAATTAAATTAAAGATGAAAATACCCCTGATTCTGGTATGTCAACGGCCGGAAACAGTGAAATGGGACCAAAAAAGTTTGAAAACATAATGTTTGGGACTACGATATTGAAATGTTAATATTAGGGACGTAAATTCAAGTAGGCCAAATGTAAAGGACCATTTGGACATTTTAGTCTTTCTTTTTATATGTAGTTTCCTACATTAAGGCCAGAAGCACATAGGTTACATTGACGGAGTTAAAAACTCGTTTCTCTGTTCCGATGATTTAACTGACTCCTATGGTTCCTTATATCACGTACTATCAGACTAATTACATAGTCAACAAGTGATGGCAATAAAAACCTTTGATTTTCCCTCCTTGATATGAAGGTGCGCTGCGCTTTTATATTTCCCACGTTGTTTGACTGGTTGGTAAAAATCGAAGTTTCACCTCAATAAATTCACAGATGTCATCGCAACCAATATTTTTGGATAAAAACTCCCAAATACAAGGAATTTGTTGATTTTCAAATATCTGCCATGTAATTGGATAATCCAAAAATTAAATGATTTCCTCTTTTCCGGAGTAACAAAATTATCAATGGATAAGCATAAACTTTTTCTTCCTCATTTAATTAATTAATTAAGTTACCGTAACTAATAATACTTCAATTTGAGTATAAAAAATCGACAAACGACTTTCTAAAACCTCTCTCTCCCTCTTTGGGTTCCCTGACAATTTAGAGAGGTAGATATATTGACTCATCATTTAGTACTCAGTAGTAGGAGAACAATCAAACAGCCGCCGCTGAACACACAATCAAACAGAGGTCATGGCTCCTCAAATCATGGCAGTGGAGAAAGGAGGTGACGAATTTCCGGCCAAACTCACCGGACAAGTCTTGGTTTGCACCATCATTGCTGCTTTTGGTGGCCTTATGTTTGGCTATGATATTGGAATTTCAGGTTCCTATTTGAATCCCATTCTTCTTTTCCCAATGGTCCCAATGGTTTGATGTTTTGTGTGTGTTACATATATATTTTCCCTTATTTTATATCAATTGAATGAATTGACCAATAGTATCACATGACAACATATATATTATTATTAGATCTTATATTTTTCAATTACATTATATATCAATCAAGTCGTGTTTTCTGTTACCAGATCTCATAACTTGTATCGCTTTATGTATCAGTTTTTATGTGACATCTAATAAAATTGTTTTTATGGTGTGATTGTTACAATTGATGAAAACCAAGATTAATTAAATAAAGGTGGGTTTGATTTTGCGCAGGCGGGGTGACCGGAATGGACGATTTCTTGGAGAAATTCTTCCCGGAGGTTTACGTGAAGAAGCACCGAGCACATGAAGACAACTACTGCAAATACGACAGCCAGTTGCTTCAGTTGTTCACGTCGTCACTGTACCTCGCCGCCATCGTGTGTAGTTTACTCGCCTCCAAATGTTGTAGCAAGTTGGGTCGAAAAGTCACCATGCAATTCGCGTCGGCGTTTTTCTTCGTCGGCGTCGTTCTGTGCACGGCGGCCATTGATCTTCCGATGCTCATCTTCGGCCGACTTTTTCTCGGCGCCGGCGTTGGTTTTGGCAACCAGGTAAATACTAATAAAGCAACATTCAATTCCCATGATTTAGAGATACCCCTATTTGCCTATGATATTATTCAAATTTAAGTTGCACCGTAAAAATGGTCTCTTTATTTTTTAAAAAATAGATGATATTTGAAGACAAATAGGATGTAATTTTCAAAGATAATGATATATCCATCGATAACTAATTAAGTTAAGGAAAAGATATCTAGAAATGATTAAGATATAATAATCCAAAAGACGAAATCGCATATTTGATAACCAAAGTGGCTAGAGTATATTTTTGGGAATAAGTTTTTTTTTTTTGTAAAAGGGAAATAAATTGGGTGATAACTGAATGGAGTAATGAATGGTGGTGACTTATTGCCACGTCAATGAAACTAAATGCTAGAAAATCACCTCCAAATTCAAAACTTTGTAGTGTTGTGAGGATATAGTAGGTTATCACGATAAGATTGACATTTATTAATATTGTCAAGCTAATTTTATTTTATCGTTCCAAAATTATTGTCATATCTGTAAGGTATACAATCTTTTTTTAGTACAATGAAGGAGGCTGGAGCCTGACAGAAAAGAAAATTAAGACCGACTATAGATTGGAGATTGGAGACTCCGATGACATCGTGTTCCAACCACATTTAAATAAGAGTCTTCAATTGAAAATATTGAGATTTGAGGGAGAAAAAAAAGCAGCAACCAATATTAAAAAAATCCTTTTGATGAATTTATTTATACAGGCAGTACCATTGTTCATATCTGAGATTGCACCAGCAAAATACAGAGGAGGTCTAAACATTTGCTTCCAATTGCTGATCACTGTCGGAATCCTGTGCGCAAATCTCGTCAACTATTTCACGGCAAACATTCATCCCAATGGTTGGAGATACTCACTCGGCGGAGCAGCCGTTCCGGCCATCTTTCTCGGCCTCGGTTCCCTCATCATAGTGGAGACTCCGACGAGCTTGATCGAGCGGAACAAAAGGGAAGCAGGCCTGAGGGCTCTGAAGAAAATCAGGGGCGTCGAGGACGTCGAAAGAGAGTATCAGGAAATCGTGCACGCGACTGAAATAGCGGCACAAGTGAAGACCCCCTTTAAGAACCTGTTCCAGAGGCAGAGCAGGCCTCAACTCGTTTGCGGAATGCTTCTTCAGATCTGCCAGCAGTTAACTGGAATCAATGTCATCATGTTTTACGCTCCGGTTCTGTTTCAGACCATGGGTCTTGGCAGCGACGCCGCTTTGTTGTCCGCCGTTGTTACAGGTTCCATCAATTCAGCTTCCACCTTGGTGGCGGTTTTTGGTGTTGACAGAGTTGGAAGAAGGTTCTTGCTCATTGAATCAGCTGTTCAAATGTTCTTAGCCCAAGTAAGTTTAGTTTACCAATATCTTCAATGTATACTTTGGTTTATTTGTAGTCAATTTTTTATCACAAACAATATTGTTTCATAAGAGAAACCGGAAATTGGATCGAAATCCTTAGGTTTCCATTCACATAATTTGTAATTATGCCTAATTGCCTATCATTACTCAGCGCTGATACACTGGATCTTGATGTAGGTGGTTACGGGTGTCATTCTCGCGAAGAATTTGCATTCGACGAATCAAATCCCGAAACACTACGCGTACATTGTGGTTTTCTTGATCTGTTTCTTCGTGGCCGGATTTGCCTGGTCTTGGGGACCTCTGGGTTGGTTGATTCCGAGTGAAATCTACCCACTGGAAACTCGAACGGCCGGATTCTTTACTGCGGTCGCCATGAACATGCTCTTCACTTTCATCATCGCACAAGCTTTTCTGACCCTGCTCTGCCACATGAAATCAGGGATCTTCTTCTTCTTTGCTGTATGTATTTTGCTGATGGGCTCTTTTGCCACATTCTTTCTGCCGGAAACAAAGGGCATTCCGATTGATGAAATGAACGAGAGGGCTTGGAAGAAACATTGGTATTGGAAGAAGTACTTAACCGATGATGATTATGATGATCAAGAAATCCAGAAGAAGGTGTCAGAATGATGAGCAGACTTGGAATCTGATCAGATTTTTTTGCTGATCTCTATTACTCCAGTGTTATTTAGTACTCCATCTCTCCTAAAATTATTATCAAGTTTGAGATTTCACTTTTAGTACAATTAAAACAAAAAATGAAAACCCAAATTGGATAATAAATATGGAACGGAGGGAGTAGTTTTAGAGGTAATATAGTCTCATGATGAACGGAGTTAGTTTATGGATTTTGTTTCTTTCCATTTGTGATTTTTGATTGATAGAACACACACTAGACGTTGTGATGGTTAAACATAAGCTAATTGTTGAATTCCAATTTACTCCAAAGAAAAGAAATTGTTCTATTTAAATTTGATATATGAGCTTTCCCTCCCCTAAATAATTTGTTTATTTTACTATCAACAAGACAACAACTTTGTTATTCATTGTACATCAATCACCCCGAGTTTCCCTGCATATGATTGTGGATTTAAAGTTTTTTCCAAACTGAAATTGTACTAAACATTTAAAACCGAGTGAAAAAGTCGTATGATACTATCAATCTTCGATATGATACTCCGTCACTCACATATTCGTGGGTGGTTTGGAAACCCCTCGAACCAGTCGTGATTCATGTCGCTATCAATCTTTGATATGATCCCCATCAAATGTAAATAATATACGTGCTCAATCGATTTTCAAATAATCAAATGGATCATAAATTTGTCTTTACAAAAATTTGGTGGAAAAAATGTCGTTCCTGCCCAAAGTTTTGCCCTCGTCATGAATCATATCCAATACATTTTCGGTTAGCCAACTTTATCCTAATTTTGAAATTTTCGCCAATTTCGTCCAATCGGCTCATTTTCTGTCTAAATTAACGAATCTCTATTAGTTTTTAATAAAATAATAAATTTAATTACAAAAACACTCCAGTAGTTTTTAAAATTTTTAAAAATAACTCCTAAAATATATAAAATAACAAAATAATCCTTTTTCACTTTTTTTTTTTTTCTATTTTGTTCCATTTCTCTCAACTACTTTTAATGACCATAAAAGTATATTAAAAAATATTTATTTATTATATGAGTTTAAAATATTTTAAAAATTAATCTTTGTATAGTTGTAAACCATGATTATATTATACAAGTATGTTAATTTTTTTAATAATATAGTTTAGCAATAAAGACATTATTTTTCTGATTTATTCTATTCTTCCTAACATAAAAATTAAAAATATTTAAATGAAACTAATATTCCACATAAAAATAAAATATTAGCTCAAATAAAAAAAAATTAATATATTTTAGTGTATTACAATTTCACTCAAGAGACTATAAGTTGCATTAATATAATTCATAAAAAAATAACTAAAATATAAATTAATTAAGACACTATTTTTCTGATTTATTTTATTCTTCCCAACATAAAGATTAAAAAAATTTAAATGAAACTAATATTTAACATAAAAATAAAATATTAGCTCAAATAAAAAAATATTAATATATTTTAGTGTATTACAATTTAACTCAAGAGACTATAACTTGCATTAATATAATTCATAAAAAATAACTAAAATATAAAATAATTAAAACCTTAAAAAAATCCTCCAAACATAAGTTTTTCTTCTTGAATTTAAAACCTAATTTCTATCACAACAACTTATTACTATATTGTTACCTTCATTCATTTATTTTAAACTAAAATCATATAGAATAAGCTAGTAAGACTTCCTCTATGGTAAGATATATTAATATCTCAAATAATATTACAAAATGTTAAATCCTCGCATTGATAAGTATAAACATTTTTTTTATAAATTATATTATGACTAGTAGTCTCTCTAGTTAAATTGTAATACACTAAATTATACTAATATATTATTTTTTATTTGAGCTAATATTTTATTTTTATGTGAAATATTAATTTCATTTAAATGTTTTTAATCTTTATGTTAGGAAGAATAAAATAAATCAGAAAAATAGTGTTGTTATTGCTAAACTATATTATTAAAAAGATTAACATGCTTATATAAATACAATCATGTGTTACAACTATACAAAGATTAATTTTTACGGTAGAGTTTGAAAATAAATAAATATTTTTCAAAACTCATTTAATATACTTTTATGGTCATTAAAAGTAGTTGAGAGGAATGGAACAAAATAGAGAAAATGAAATAAAAAAGTGAAAAGGAACTATTTTGTTATTTTTATATATTTTAGGGGTTATTTTTAAAATTTTTAAAAATTACTGGGGTGTTTTTGTATTTAAATTTATTATTTTATTAAAAAACTAACGGAGATCCGTTAATTTGGACAGAAAATGGACCGATTGGACGAAATTGGTAAAAGTTTCAGACATTAAGGTAAAGTTGGCTAACCGAAAATCTATTGGGTATGATTGACGACGATAGCAAAGCTTTGGGTAGGAACGATATGTTTTCCAAAATTTGGTCAAGAAACTTCTTGTTCTACCTGGAAAATTTTCCAACAAAAAATAGCAGAAAATGACAAGGAGTTTAAGCCTAAAAATCTCTTAGAATATGATTGGAATTTTTTTATTTTTTTTCACATCTCAAATTTTGATATATTTTTTTAATATTTGTACTTATGAATTGAACAATCATTTAAAATAGAGTCATGCCGTAAGGGTATGGAACATTGATACTTGTTGAGATAGTATTATTTTAGAAAAAATTTAACTTGAATTCAGATTACTATGGGACAATAATGTTAGAGAATTGTGGACATTTGTAAATATTGTATAGTGTATAGTTTATTTTCTCCGGTTTGTATAGCTTTTATGTTGTGTTTTCTGATTTGTACATTTTTGCAAAGTATAAGGGCTTAGATGTAAATCTTGTACAGTTAGTTAGATTTGTTAGTCGGTTAGCTATAAATACAATATCGATGTCCGGGTTATAATTAACGAAATCAGACAATTATTTCCTTGCAATTAATACAGAAAATAACCCAATTCTCTCTCTCTCTCTCTCTCTCTCTCTCTCTCTCTCGTTCGATTCAATTTGTTTCTATTTTTGGTCAAATTTGATGGAAATGATCTCAACTTGCTGCGGTTAGATGGTATCAGAGCATTCGTAATCCTGCTCGGTGCCGGAATCCGGTAGCTAAAAAGTAATCTGAATTTTTCTGAAACCCTTGATCCTTGAAATCTACTTTTTCTTTGGAATCTTTCTACTTCTTCCTTCCTTCGATCTTCTTAAAATTGATACAATGGCAGCAAATCAGCAAGAATCGCTGAGTTATGGAGGCTACACACATCCGTTGGTACTTCATCCTTCGAACAACTCCTCGATGATTATCGTCAATACGAAATTGACGGAAGAGAATTACATCTCCTGGAGTCACTCTGTTCGCAGATTCTTAGGAACAAAGAATAAAATTGGATTCATTACTGGAGTGGTAGCTCGACCAAGGGAAGAAGATCCGAATTTCGAGCAGTGGAATCGAGTCAACGACACTGTTGTCTCGTGGATTTTGAACGCAATTTCTGCTGAGTTGGTGGAGAATTACAGTCTGGCAACTGATGCTGCTGATCTCTGGGAAGAGCTTAGGGAAGCACATGGAACACGCAATGGACCACAGGTATATCGTCTCAGAAGAGAAGTAGCAACGATTACAAAAGGTAATCTGTCTTTAAGTGCATATTATTCGAAATTAAAGAAGATTTGAGATGAGTTGAATATTGTAGATCCTCTGGATGAATGCATTTGTTCTAGTTGTACCTGTCGTTCTAATAGACATGGTGTAAGGGAGAATAGACATAGGTTAATGGAATTTTTGAGTGGTTTGAATGACATGTATGCTTCTGAGCGTAGTCAAATTCTGATGATGGAGCCTTTCCCGGAGGTAAAACGTGCATATTCTATGTTGGTTAATATTGAAAAGCAGCTGGTTGTGTTAAGAAGTTTCGCTGATCCAATTGAACAAAGTGCATTGATGGCACAAAGAAAGCCTTTCAATAAAGGAAATCAGAATTATAGACAAGGAATTTTGCCTTCTCCGACTGGAAATCAGATGACTCAATATCAAGGGGCTAAGAAGACCAACTTCTTTGTGAATAAAGAAAACAATTTCAGAATGGATAAGGCTCTTAAAAGGATGCTGGTCTGTGATCATTGTAAAACAACAGGACATTTGAAGGAATGATGTTTTAAACTCATTGGATATTCGGATTGGAGGGAAGAGTTCAAGGAAAACAGGAAACCTCAGGCACCTAGAAATTCAGCAAATATGGTGGATCATTCACTTGAAGCTGAATCTAGTGGTACATCAAATGAAGAAAATATGATGGCAATGATGAATAACTTGAAGAAGATGCAGGCTGAGATGTCAAAAATGATGATGACCAGGAATGCTTTTGCAGGAAACAACAATGATGGACAAGTGAACTTTGCTCACTACCAAGACTTTGCAGGTATGAGCTGTTTTAAGGATTTAATTGCTTTGAGTTTAGTTGAAAAGCAACTGTTAAGTCTTTGGTTCTTAGACTCGGGTGCTACAGGGCACATGTGTGCTTTCTTAAACGTTTTGATATCTCATCATCCTGTCACTAGCTATACACCAATTGCATTGCCTGATGGTAGGGTAAAATTAGTTGAAAACATAGGCATTGCACGTCTTTCTTATCAAATTCGATTAACAGATTGTTTGCATATTCTCTCTTTTAGATACAATCTGAAATCTGTCAGTAAATTAGCACCAGCTTCACACATTGATTGCTTTTTTTCCACATTCTTCTGTCTATTGCAGGACCAACAGACTAGACAAATTGTTGGTGTTGGGAAGGTCCTCAACAGACTTTATATTTTGGATTCAGATTCTTTCTCTCCACACACAATCACTCGGTTCATCGGGGACAACATTGATCATCCTTTCATCTCACCTCTTCAGCATTATACTATACATCAATCCAATCTAGTAGAAACCAGGAATAAAGCCTTATGGCATAGCAGATTAAGACATATCTCTGATTCTGTACTCAAGAAAATTGATGTCTATGATTCCTTTGATGTAAAGACAAGTATCTGTGACATTTTTCCTATTCCTAAGCAATCTAGATTGTCTTTTCTCAACAGTTGTATTCAAACTTCTAATCCCTTTGATCTTATACATGTCGATTTGTGGGGACCGTATAACCAGCAATCTATCAGTGGTGTTTTTTACTTTATGACCATAGTAGATGATTATACCAGGGCTATTTAGACTTTCTTAATGCAAAATAAACAACAATCAGTTTCTATTCTTAGTTACTTTCTCAACCTTGTCAACACTCAGTTTGGTAAAAGTGTCAAAACCGTAAGGTCTGATAATGGCAAGGAAATCACCAATACTGATTGTCAAACTCTTTTCCATAGTTTTGGTATAATTCATCAGAAAATCTATCATTATTCACCACAACAAAATGGTGTGGTGGAAAGGAAACATCGCCATTTATTGGAAGTGGCTAGATCTCTTCTTTTTCCGTCGGGTTTATCAAAAAGTTTTGGGGGGAGGGGGGGGAGCCATTTTAACTGCCGCCTATATAATCAATAGAATGCCCTATTCCATGTTACAATGGAAAACTCCTTATGAACTTTTATACTCCAAATCTCCTGTCTATACACACATGAGAGTTTTCGGATGCTTGTGTTATGCTACCAACACACATCCACATAAAAATAAGTTCGAACCAAGAGCCATTAAATCTATCTTTGTTGGGTATCCTCCTGGTCAAAAGGGGTATAAATTTTATGATCTAACCTCTCACAAGTTTTTTGTATCCTGGGATGTAGTCTTCCATGAGACTATTTTCCCTTCTCAGAAGACATCAGAGTTGTCTGATTCGTCCCTTCACATATCTTTTGATCCTGAAATGGCCTGCTGGCCCTTAGACTTATCTCATTCTTCTTCCACTGACAACGTAGAGTCTGAGCCTTCTCCTTCTCCACAGCATTCTTCTATGCCTGATAATCATAATGATCACTCTTTCTCTCCTTCACCGCCACCTTCTGATAATCATGAAAATCCTTTTTCTTTACCTCTTACTACTCCAGTTAGCAATAGCAGCTGCTTCTCACTTGCCATTGCATCAGCTTGACATCAACAACGCTTTCCTCCATGGATACCTTGATGAAGAGGTTTACATGGATTCTCCTCCTGGTTATCTCACTTCCAATAATCAGAAAGTATGTAAGCTTCATAGATCTTTATATGGCTTGAAACAAGCCAGCCGGCAATGGAACATTGAATTTAACAGGCATATTAAAGTTTTTAGTTTCCAGCAGTCTTTCCATGATCCTTGCCTCTTTACTTGTTCAAAGGATGGTCAGTTTACAGCTCTTCTTATATATGTTGACGATATCTTAGTTACTGGCACTAGTGAAGTTGTTATAAACCAAGTTAAGGATTTCCTTCATCAGCAATTTACTATCAAAGATCTTGGTTACGCCAAGTTCTTCTTGGGGATTGGTCTGAAGAAGGAATGTATCTTAGTCAACGGAAATACATTCTGGATATCCTTTAAGATATTGGTCTCCTTGGCTGTAAACCGACCCTTATTCCTTTGCCAAAAGGCCATCACTTTACTGATTCTCCTGGTCAACCTTTGCAAAATGCTTCCAGTTATCGAAAACTCGTTAGTCAACTATTGTACTTAAGTTTCAGCAGACCCGACATTGCTTTCGCTGTTCAACAGCTCAGCAAGCATATACAAAGCCCCTGTGAAGATCTCTGGGACGCTCTTATTCATGTCCTCAAATACCTTAAAGGTACCCCCTCTCTTGATGTATTCTATTCTTCTTCCAGTACCTTAGCCCTTGAAGCTTATAGTGATGCTGACTGGGATTCTAACCCTATTGAGCGTAAGTCCATCAGTGGTTTCTGTGTCTTCCTTGGCACATCATCAATGGTTTCTGTGTCTTCCTTGGCACATCTCTTGTTTCTTGGAAGGCAAAACAACAAGAGACTATCTCTTGTTCATCCGCCGAAGCTGAATACCGCAGCTTGAGTACTACTTGCCGAGAGATGCTTTGGATCTCCTATCTACTGCAAGATTATGGTATTCACTTTAAGGATCCTATTCCACTATGGTGTGACAATGCTTCCGCGATCTATATCATCGAAAATCCTGTATTCCACGAGAGAACGAAGCACCTCGTCATCATTATCAATCCAGTTTCTTGGTGCCTTTGTACGTTCCATCGAAGGACCAGCTTTTGGATTTGTTCACATAAGCGCTTCCTCATCCTTTGTTTCATTCTTTGTTAATCAAGCTTGGCTTGAAAGATCCCCTTCGTCGTCTAGCTTGAGGGGGGCTGTGGTCATTTGTAAATATTGTATAGTGTATAGTTTGTTTTCTCCAATTTGTATAGCTTTTATGTCGTGTTTTCTTATTTGTACATTTTTGTAAAGCATAAGGGGATAGATATAAATCTTGTACAGTTAGTTAGATTGGTTAGTCGGTTAGCTATAAATACCATATCTATGTACTGGTTGTAATTAACGAAATCAGACAATTGTTTCCTTGCAATTAATACAGAAAATCTCCCAAAATCTCTCTCTCTCGTTAAATTCAATTTGCTTCTGTTTTTGGTCAATTTGCTTCTGTGTTTTTAATACTTGTACTTATGAATTGAACAATCATTTAAAATAGAGTGATGCTGTAAGAGTATGGAACATTGATATTTGTTGAGATAGTATTGTTTTAGAAAAAATTTAACTCGAATTCAAATTATTATGGGACAATAATGTTAGAGAATAATAATAATAAAAAAGAAAATAGTGTCCGAACTCAAAATTAGACAATGCCTTGTGCAAGAAAAAGGATTTTCACAAACTAGAGCGGAGATAAATTGACAACTGAATTATAGGCACGCAGAGAATTTCTTGTTTTTCATGAATCGAAAAGAAAAAAATTCAACGAAATGCATACATAGTTTTGGATTTTCTTTCTTCAACTGCTGGCATTTCAAGTTGGATGGAGATTACTATATTAATTTTAACGTCATCACACCCTACTCTTACGAATTGTCTGCGAATTTTTCCGCTACCGGCTTGAACAGCAGCTCACACTCTGAAACCGAATACCAATCCAAATCAATAATCAGAGCTTTCCAGTTCCAAAAATCTTTGATACCCAGACGGCAGAAGCTGAAGAAGACGCCATGGATTGCATTTACAAGAATCCAAACGCCCCGATTGAAGCTCGGGTCAAAGACCTTCTCTCTCGCATGACTCTTCAAGAAAAGATCGGCCAGATGACCCAGATCGAACGCTCGGTTGTCACCCCTTCTGTCCTCAAAAACCTCTGTATAGGTACCCGAAAACGCCATTCTTGCCTTAAAAATTATGTTTGGATTTTATCATCGTTGACCCAATTAACTGAAGCTTCACTAATTGGTATGAAGGAAGTGTGATGAACGTTGGTGGCAGTTCCCCGGCAGAGAACGCCTCCCCTGCTCAATGGGCTGACATGGTCGATAATTTGCAGAGGGCAGCTTTGGAGTCCAGGTTAGGGATTCCGATCATTTATGGGATTGATGCTGTTCACGGAAACAACAATGTTTATGGTGCTACCATTTTTCCTCACAATGTTGGCTTAGGAGCCACCAGGTTGGTTCTTCGTGAATATGTTTTTTTTCTGGACTAATTGGTGGTAGAGTTGAATTCAAGCACAGAGAATTTACTTTAAGTTGTTCATTTGTATGGATTGTGATTGAAAGGGATGCTGATTTGGTAAAGAGAATTGGGGCTGCTACTGCACTCGAAGTTAGGGCTTGTGGCATTCACTATGCTTTTGCTCCATGTGTTGCAGTACGTTATTTTTACTCTTCTGTATTCGTGTTTAGGTTCTTGGGGTTAATATTTCTGTGGATTTTGTATAGCAAGTTTGTAGGTGATTGAGCCTTCTTGAATTGTTACTTCTTGATTGTTGATGCAGTAGTTAACTTACTAATATGGCCTTCCATTCAGTTGGAAATCCAAATAGAACTACTTTAAGTGCATGGTCTGCATTATTGGCTTTTGCAATGATCAATTTAGATTATGACAGGTGTGTAAGGATCCAAGATGGGGAAGATGCTATGAGAGTTTTGGTGAGGACACTGAGATTGTGAGGAATATGACATCGATTGTCTCAGGTTTACAGGGAGAACCACCAGAGGGGCATCCAAAGGGTTATCCCTTCCTTGCAGGAAGGTAGAGTAAGAGACCCTTTTCCGTTATCTTGTTCATTATTTTTCACATAAATGGTTAACGATTTTCACTGAACATAATTTTAGTCTCATTTTTCTGTCACGTGTGTTGACAAGACATTAAATGTTATAAGTTCACCATCGGTTTATTTGAGTACCTCCCGCTCTCTGGAAAGTGTCAAAACTGTCTTTTCTGTACTTCGTGATGGTCATTATTACAATAATTTAATCGAAGCCGTGGACGTCCACTTGTTCTATAGAGGATATCTCGGTCTATACCCACTTTGTATTCTTCGTGATGGTCATTATTACTATAATTTAATTGAAGCGGTGGATGTCCACTTGTTCTATAGAGGATATCTCGGTCTATACCCACTGTTTGCTTCCTTTTTTCAGAGCTTCTGCTACAGGAGCTCTAAGTTTCTGTGATTTTTTTCAGTTTTAGTCATCCTATTGATTTTATTTTTTTTTTCTTTTTTCTGTTTTAATATGCCACTTTCAATTTCAGGGACAATGTTATTGCGTGTGCAAAGCATTTTGTAGGCGATGGAGGCACTCACAAAGGTCTAAATGAGGGAAATGCCATTATGTCGTATGAAGACCTGGAGAGGATCCACATGGCTCCTTACTTTGACTGCATATCACAGGGAGTTTGCACCATCATGGCTTCCTACTCTAGCTGGAACGGAGTGCCATTACATTCTAGTCATTTTCTTCTAACAGAAGTTCTGAAGGAGAAACTGGGATTTAAGGTAAGCTGATTATGCATCCTGCGAAATTATCTTTTACTGTTTTCTGTTCTGGTGCATATAGAATGAGAGTCTGGGTGTAATGGATTCTATTTGTCTCTATCTTGGATTGCTTTTGCATGCGTTAGAAATATCCCTACAGCTCAAAACTAAAGGACCAGTAATTAGAAAGTGAGTAGCTGCATGAATATTGTGGACAAACTTTTACATAATATGGCTTAGTTTTGTGACTTTCTGGCTTTCTTATCTTTGTTGCAAAGTTCGCTCTCCTGGAAAAACCTGAACCTTTTTTTCTTTATAAATCCAACAGTCAGTGACATGTTAGTTTACTTCTGCAGGGTTTCATAATTTCTGATTCTGAGGCTCTGGATCGGCTTTCTAATCCATATGGATCAAACTACCGTCAGAGTATCCTCACAGCCATCAATGCTGGAGTTGATATGGTAGGGACAAGTTCTGGATTTGATTTTTTGAATATGCTTTTTCTCAATAATTTAAATATTTTGGGTGTTTATTTGCAGGTGATGGTGCCTATCCGGTATCCATTGTTTCTCGATGGTTTGACAGATCTAGTAGAACGTGGAAAAGTATCTATGGCCAGAATTGATGATGCTGTTGAACGAATATTGAGAGTGAAGTTTGCTGCTGGATTATTCGAGAATCCTTTAAGTGACAGATCCTTGCTGCAGACAAGTGGTTGTGAGGTAATATTTCCTGATATGCCTATCTTTTTTTTATATAAATTTATTGTCGATTAAGTAGCCAATATCATTGATTTTTAGAGTTAATTTGTTTAGTTGTGGTTGCAAAATGATAGACTTACATAGACACATTGTTTCAGCTGCACAGGAAATTGGCACGCGAAGCAGTTCGAAAGTCATTAGTTCTTTTAAAGAATGGGAAGGATCCCAAACAACCGTTTCTGCCATTAAATCGCAGTGCTAAAAAGATTTTAATTGCTGGTACACATAGTGATGATATTGGGTATCAATGTGGAGGATGGACGATGACATGGGATGGAAAAAGTGGCAAAATAACAATTGGTAAGCAATCATAGATGTATCTGCAAACTGAAATTTTTGCTTCTTGGACTAGTAAGGGTGTACTGTTAGGGAAGAGCGGCCTAGAACTTATCTTTCAACATAACTAGTCATAAGTCAGTCTTATGATTTTGTTGGTTCTTCCTTTTTCCATGGAGGTTGAGTTTGATTCTTCCATCAACTAATTCAAGTTTGCATTGTTTCCATTGTTGCTACAAAACACGTACGGGTTGCAATGTATCAAGAGAAGGGAGCATGGCCTGTTATAAGCGTTGTTTGTTGTTCCCTCACCTTAATAGACCAATAAAGTGTGCTTTCAAGCAACATTTAGTTGTGAGGTTCAGAAACATTTTTTTGTCAGTTAAAGAATCATTGTCTTTTTACCTTTTGCAGGTACAACTATTTTGGATGCAGTGAGAGAGGCTGTTGGAGGCGACACAGAAGTGATATATGACCCAGAACCATCGGCTGAGACCTTAGCCAGCCAGGATTTTTCTTTTGCAATTGTAGCAGTTGGTGAAGCTCCATATGCTGAGTTCAGTGGGGATCGTAAGGAACTCCCGATTCCATTTAATGGAGCCGAAATAATCAGCTCAGTTGCCGATAAGGTCCCGACATTGGCGATCTTGATATCTGGAAGGCCTTTGTGTATAGAACCTCGCATTTTCGACAAAGTGGATGCTCTGGTTGCTGCTTGGTTACCTGGCACTGAAGGAGCTGGAATTACAGACGTTATATTTGGAGATTATGAATTCCAAGGAAAGCTGCCGGTATCATGGTTAAAAAGCGTGGAACAACTGCCACTGAATGCTACAGAGAATTCGTATGATCCTCTTTTCCCTATCGGTTTCGGTTTGTCCAGCAAAAGGGAACTACTTTAGGGCTTATCCAATTCTTCATGAGTGGAAAATATCTTGTGCATTTGAAGCACGGAAGGATATTACTTTGTTGTGTACTGGGGTGATATCAATTCTGATGAAACTTCCAAAACAGTAGTACAAAACAGAGGAAACACCATTTTACACATGTAACACCTGAATCTATAATTTTCTAGTTTTTAAGTCAAGGAGAAGATTTTGGTCTTGATCTTAGTCCCGATTAGTTATGTGAATTGTGAATGAAGGATAGAGCTAGTGAAAAAATATATAGGGACTGTACAACTTGACATATTTGTCGATCGATCACTAATTTCATATTGATCATCAATGATGGATTATCGCATCAGTCATTATCATATTCATATTTGTCGATCGATCACTAATTTCATAATCATCAATGATGGATTATCGCATCAGTCATTATCATATTTCATTACATCTGTCACCGGACATACCGAGACTAGTAGTTAATGTTATGAATTTGGAAGGCAAAACACAATGTATTAGTGGTGCCAGTTGTGTAGAAAGGTATTATTCGCAAGAGAAGCTTGTTGCCACCTCAAATTAAGGAAAAATTGGCCGATCTATCCAAATGTTGACATGCGTTGTCAATTTTACCCTATTCTTTTTCGGTTAGCCAATATTACCCTAAGCTATCCAACCGTTAGCCGATTTTGTCCAATTTGCCAATTTCCGTTTAAATTAACGGAATTCCGTTAGTTTTAATTACAAAAATACCCTAATAGTTTTGAAAATTATAAAAATGACCTCAAAAATTTGTAAAAATAACCAAACAGTCTTTTTTTCACTTTTTATTTAATTTTTTCTGTTTTCTATTTCTTTTCACTATTTCTCATAACTATAAAAAATATATTATATAATCTTTTAAAAAAAGCTATTTATTTTTAAAACACTATTGTGCAAATTTATAGAATATTCGTAACTCATGGTTGATTTACATAAATATATTAATTTTTTAATAATATAATTTAACAGTAATGATATTATTTTTTTAATCTATTTTTTTCAATCTAAAAAATAAGATTATTTAACTAAACCTAATTTTGCACAAAAAATAAAACATTTAGCATAGATTAAATTTTTTTTATTGGTATACTTTAATGTATTATTACAATATAATTCAATAGAATTTAGATTGTATTGTAAAATTTAAAAAATAATTAAACTAAAATATACATTTTCTTTAAAAGGCTAAGTACAAACAGAAAGTAAAAAAAAATGGTACAAAATATTTTATAAAAGATATATATATTTATCATTGCGAGAGTTTAATATTTCGTGATAATTTTTTTGAGATATTAATATCTAACTTTAGCAGGAATTTTTTTTTTAATAATAATAAAAAAAATCTGCTCCAGTACTGGACTCCACCCTTAAAAAAAATATCGCCCAGTGAGAATTGAGACCTCGAACACAGTAATAATCATCTCCCATCTTAAATCACCTGACCATCCAACTCAACCCTCTCACCTTTAGTAAACCATGCATAAATGTGAATAAAATCACTCTCCCTGTTAAAAATCATTAGTGAGAATTAATCTTATATCTACTATCATGAAGCTCAACACTCTAAACACTTGATTGTACACTATATTTTAGTTTAGTAATTTTTTGAATTGGATAATACAATCTATAGTTTGTTTATTCAATTTGTAATAAATTAAAATGTACTAATATATTAATTTTTAATCTATGCTAAATGTTTTACTTTTTTGTAAAAAATTAGTTTTTAGTCAAAAAATATTATTCTTTAAATTGAAAAAAGGATTAAAAAACTAATATCATTATTGTCAAGTTATATTATTAAAAAATTAATATATTTATGTAAATCAACCATGAGTTACAGATATACATATCTATAAATTTGCACAGTAATGTTTAAAAATAAATAGTTTTTAAAAAATCATATAATATATTTTTATAGTTATGAGAAATAATAAAAATAAATAGAAAACAGAAAAAATTAAATAAAAAGTGTAAAAAGACTGTTTGGTTATTTTTACAAATTTTTAGGGTCGTTTTTATAATTTTCAAAACTATTAGGGTATTTTTATAATTAAAACTAACAGAATTCCGTTAATTTAAACGGAAATTGACCAATTGGACAAAATCGGCTAACGGTTGGATAGATTAGAGTAATATTGGCTAATCGAAAAAGAATAGGATAGAATTGACAACGCATGTCAACCTTTGGATAGATCGGCCAATTTTTCCATGAAATTAATACTCATTCCATCTCTGAATAGTACAACTTGTTAATAGCACGTGACATCCCTAAGTTTTAACATTGGAAATAAGAAATGCCCAACTTCTAATAGAGTTTCCAAGACAAATTGCAAGTTTTTCTTATTTATGGATAATTAGGAAGAAAGACGTATAGCTCAATCTTGTCATAAATAACATTGTAATTTAATTCGTAAAATATTCACAACCATTTTATGTGACTAATGTGATAATTAATCATTAATATTAGTAATATTAATTACTAATGACGGAATTGTCGCGTCAATCATTATCAAAAATCCACAAGAAATCTTTCACTAGATATTTATTACTAGTAGTTGAACAAGTAAATAAATAGGAAAAATGTTGTACTTACTTTTTTTCTTTAGTGTAATACGATACTGATGAATGTGCTTGTTACGTACTTCCCACCTATACCCACAGAAGAAAACAACAAACAGAAAGCTGGGTTCGATTGAGGTTTTTGTCATCGAAATTGCGTGCTTGAATGAAATTGCAATTTTCAAGGTGTATTATTAGAAAATGTTGGAAATGCACCAGTAAAAGATTGGTTACTTCCATCGTTCCCTTTGTTCTGTAAAATCCGCCATAGCCATTTTCTTCCCTGCTATCCATCAAAACCTTACTTAAGCTCTTTTTTTTTTTCAGCTCATAGAATTAGAGAAAAAAATAGTTCATTTGTACTGAATTGATCATCATTTCGCGAGAATGGATTGCATCTACAAAGACCCAAATGCTCCGATTGAAGCTAGAGTCAAAGACTTGCTCTCCCGCATGACCCTTCATGAAAAGATTGGTCAAATGACCCAGATCGAGCGCAGCGTCGCCACCCCTGAAGCCATCAGAGATCGTTGCATTGGTGTGGAAGTTTTCTCTTTCGTTTGTGATTTTTATTCTTAGTGTTCTTCTTCACTCTTGTTATGCTTACTTGCTGAATTGGTGGTGGTGGGCTGAGCTTATTTGCAGGAAGTGTACTAAGTGGTGGAGGGAGCAAGCCATTTGATAATGCTAACTCAGCTGATTGGGCTGATATGGTTGATGGGTTTCAGAAGGGAGCTCTGGAAATGAGGCTCGGAATCCCCATTTTTTATGGTTCTGATGCGGTCCATGGCAACAACAATGTCTATGGTGCTACTATCTTTCCTCATAATATTGGTCTTGGAGCTACTAGGTAAGCTGGCTCATGTGTCATTGCCTCATTGGGCTTAATAGTTCCTAGCAAATAGTTGAATTTGCAGCTAGTAAATTAGATGATAAAACGAATGATACTGATTGAATTTTTAACTAGTAATTAGTCGAATGGTGTGTTTCTATTGTTGCAGGGATACTGATTTACTGAAAAGGATCGGTGCTGCCACAGCTCTCGAAGTCAGGGCTAGCGGTGTTCAATATGCCTTTGCTCCCTGCGTTGCTGTGAGTTGCAAATTCATATAACTCATTCATGATTGAATATCTCCTTTTAAATAAGCCAGTAGTCTGTTATTATTTTTTTTGCTCTACATGAACATGCGCCAAGTGAATGGACCTCTTGGTAAAGTTTGTCAGAAAATATAGCAGAGGTGCCCCTTGAATTACAGTGGTGCGCGCTTACGTAAAGCACCTTGTGTTGTGCATGGCATTTTTCCGTATCTATCTAATGGTTATGTTTGTCGGACCATTCCTATCTAGTTAACAAAATCACATTACATGCATTTTCTAGATTAGGTAGGTTTTAAGCATTTTCAAGAATGAATTGATGGTGGTCAAGTAACCAAGACATGACGTTGATGTGATTATGTTGGCAATATGTTTTGATCACTCATTTCTTGGCTTTCCTTTGAGTAAGGGTTTGTTTAAGCCTTTCATTTCTATCCTTAGAAGTCCTTTAATTTTTCTTTTTAAAAAGATCCTCATACTGCCATGAAAAATTTAAGATAAAACTTTGTATATTTCCTGATTGCTATCCCGTAGTATTTTCCAAAATCCTGTTGCTCGCTTGTCAGTCAACAAGTTCTATTTCTTGACAGGTCGCTAGAGACCCAAGGTGGGGAAGATACTATGAAAGTTACAGCGAAGACACTGAAGTTGTTAGAAAGATGTCCTGCCTTGTCTCAGCCCTGCAGGGAGAGCCACCTGCCGGACACCCAAGTGGCTATCCTTTTCTTGCTGGAAGGTAGTAAACGTACATGCATACTGCTGGACTTTTTTACAGGTGTACTGGACATATTTAATCACATTTGTCAAAGTTAGTTTATGAAATATTCTTGAAATCGTTGAGTTATGTGGTCGTGGTATGTACTAGATAAATGAGTAACTTTAACGCGTAGCAAATGCATCACTGGTTTTTTTAAACACTTGCAACCTCTAGAGATAGATGATATGGAATTGGTTACTGTCAAATATACTTTGCATATCATATGATACCATCCAATTTCTTATCTCCTTTTTCTGTTTACATATTTAAGGTAATGCAGTAGTAAATTCCAATTATGCTATCTTTCACTATTGATCTACTCCGTGGTTTTTTATTCACATAATATCTTTGATATTGCTCGGTTTTAATTATTTTGCCTCCATTTGAAATTTTGTTGCTACGCAGCTGGATTTTACATTCATTTATGTACTGTCATTTAATTTCAGAAACAATGTTATGGCTAGTGCCAAGCATTTTGTTGGTGATGGAGGAACCGATAAAGGCATTAATGAGGGGAATACGATCATAGAGTATGAGGATTTGGAAAGAATCCACATGGCACCATATATAGATTGCTTAGCTCAGGGAGTTTGTACTGTTATGGCTTCTTACAACAGCTGGAACGGAAAGAGGCTCCACACTGACCATTTTCTTCTGACAAAAGTCTTGAAGGAGAAGCTTGGCTTTAAGGTACATCTATGTAGCCTCATCATTTGCATCCCCAAAACTACATCATTAACTAATGATTAAGAGTAAAATCTGAATTATCCTTGGTAAATTTTTACTTTTAGAAACGTGTAGATTATTTGGCTCTGAAATTGCTGTACTTAAATGTCCCTTACCTAATCAAAAGAACATGAAACTTGATGAGTTTGCTTATTTTTACTTCATTTCCTGACTTTAAGCTACCTGAACTGACTTCAACAATGCTTGCCGCATGTGTTTGCAAATTGCTGCCTGAGACAAACTGCTTATCAGTATCAAGTTTTAAGAAAGACTAATTACTAATTATACTGCAGGGCATAGTCATTTCAGATTGGGAAGCGCTTGACCGGCTTTACAGTCCTCATGGATCTAACTATCGTCAAAGTATATTATCTACAGTCAATGCAGGAATTGACATGGTAGATATGAAATTCTCCACATTGCAAATAAAAATATTTCATATCACATATTCTTATCATTTTTCCTTGAAATTTGCAGGTAATGGTGCCTTTTAGATATGAATTGTTTTTGGACGAACTTCTGTCTCTGGTTGAGTCTGGGGAAATACCAATGGAAAGGATTGATGATGCTGTTGAAAGGATCCTCAGAGTGAAATTTGTCGCTGGACTCTTTGAATATCCGTTTGCCGATAGATCTTTACTTGACATTGTTGGCTGCAAGGTGGTTCTTCTTGTCTAAAAAGTTAGGTCATACATTTTATCATTTGATGTGCCATCATTGCGGATCTTGTCAACATGTTAACCTGTATAGGTTTTCCATTCATTAAGCTTAATTTGGTTGATGAAACATTTTAAAATTGTGTGAGCTCTTCCTTTTCCTGTTCCCCCTTGCATCAAAGTGGAAGCACTTACATGCTATAATTTCAAGAGTTGCAAGAGACCCTTAAACATCAAAAAGCCCTGTGCTTCCTCTAATGGAGAATGAGAAAATTTTATCTGTGCACTTTCCTCTGTGTATTTTGTGCCTTACATTCTTTTCCAGGTCTCATCTGGTTACTGACGTAAGTTGAAAAACGACTTTATTTTTTATTGCAAATCAAGCCTAAGCTGTCCTTTCAACTACTTGAATCTTATGGTGCTTTTTACAGATAAATTTTTGGTTCTGAGAATCTCCTTATTCTGTTGTAGGATAGGCGATTAAACTCTTTGCTTGTTCACGATTATTGCAGAAGATTCTAACTCGTTTGCTCTTGACATCTTGTGATTTTCTAAGTTAGCAATTATGTACAATCAGTGAATTCATGACTTTGGAACCATACAATACCTGGGAGAGTTAAGCATCAATCTGCTCACTTACAGAACTTAGTTCATTTTAATCTAATGCAGTGTTTGTTTCAATGTAATTATTTCAGAAGCATCGAGAATTAGCCCGGGAAGCTGTTCGGAAATCCTTAGTTCTGTTGAAGAATGGAAAGGATCCAAAGAAACCTTTTCTTCCATTAGATAGAAATGCAGACAAAGTTCTGATTGCAGGAGTACATGCTGATGATCTTGGATATCAGTGTGGAGGCTGGACTTGCACTTGGACTGGCACCAGTGGCAGAATCACAATAGGTAAGGTTTTTTAAAAAATAACTAAATTTGCTATGTTATTCAGTAGGTAAAGTTTTATTCGGATGGAGAATGGAGAATGAATAACTATACAGAACCATATCAATCAGAAATATTGTTTATGAAATGTTGACAGGAAAAAAGCTAGAGATTAACAGTGGTCAGTAATAATGTTCTTGGAACCATGATCATAGCATGTATTTACGAGAATATTCGAATTTTGTCACCACATTTGGACCCAAAAATATTCCGTGTTAGCTTTAATATGTAATGGCGATTCTATCTTTAGAGCTGAACTGCTGAAATTACTCAATTTCCAGGTACAACCATTTTGGATGCATTAAAAGAAGTGGTGGGACCCAACACCGAATTGGTGTATGAGAAAAATCCTTCAGCAGAAACCTTTGCTCATCAAAATTTCTCTTATGCCATTGTAGCAGTGGGTGAAAGTCCATATGTTGAAAGTGGAGGTGATGACCCAGTGCTAAAAATCCCTTTCAATGGAGATGAGTTAATGAGCTTAGTTGCTGAAAGAGTTCCTACGGTAGCAATCCTGATCTCTGGGCGGCCCATGGTTCTAGAACCTTCAGTTTTGGAAAAGGTAGAAGCATTTGTAGCTGCTTGGTTGCCTGGCAGTGAAGGAAGAGGAATAACCGATGTCCTGTTCGGGGATCATGCATTTCAAGGACGACTTCCTGTAACATGGTTTAAGAGCGTTGATCAATTGCCAATGCATTTTGAAGCAAATAACTGTGACCCTTTATTTCCTTTAGGCTATGGATTAACAACTAAAGCCAATGACAAAGAAGAAGTCAACCAAAACTGAGATTAGCAGTTGATCTGGGACAAAGTTCTTTGAAGCCAATGAGAAACAAGATATCCATCAGGTCATAACTTCTATAGACCTTGTAAGTTTGAACTTTTACTTTTGCTTCCTCTTCTGAAAACATACAATCTGAGGAAGGTGATTTGATGTATTTGTTTATTCTCCTTTTTCCATCTGCAATAGTAATTCTAGACAAGCCATGAGCCTAATCATATTCTTGTCCACGGTGGATTCTGTATTATTACGACAAAATGCTAAAACATTATTGTTTTTGGAGGATACAATACAAAGACAATGAATCTTCTGCTTTCCGTCGTTTCTATAATTTCCCTTGATATTTATGGTACTGAAAGCCCCACAGATCATTATTAGATCTCCGGTGGGCCAATGAGAGTTCCACAGGTCATTTTTACTATTTCTGTTGCAGTTCTTGATTGAGCCCCTTCAACTGATGTTTCTTCCAAGCAAGAACAGTTGGGGAGAAATGGGATGTTATACTACTGTAAGTGGTTAAATTTGAGTTTTCGACTCTCAGGATGAACACATGAGGCGTTACAAAAGTGGCGTCGCTGCTCGACTTCACGCCTCTCTATTTGGTAGAGGGGAAATTGTGTGTTTCCAACAGAAAGAATCAGAATGTGTTCTCTTAAGAGAAAAGGAATAATGAATCGGGTAAGACCGAAAGTGTGAGAAATGTGTGGAGTGGAGATAGGTGCCAATAGGGGAGATTCGAATTATGGGAGTTGAATTTTGTATGCAGAAGGTGCTTTGCTTCCTTGTTTTGGTGCAAGTTGCAGAAAATGCTGTTTTCTTCTTCCTTTTCCGTAAAAGATGAATGGTTAGTTTTTGGTCATTTTACACTGTGGGGGAAAAAAAAGTGGACTATAAAAACCGCACTCTGCTGCACTTTGTGCCTCCAAAAATAGCCTAATTGGCTAGGACTGAATATCCTACCATATCTAAATCTCTCAAGGTGGATTCCATGCTTCTTTTGAAAGTCCCCTCTTTTTCTTTTCTTTTCTTTTTTTTTTTTGGCCCCCCTTGTGTGTATTTGCAACTTGTTTAACTATCTCGTTAATTTTGTTATTCTAATATCCAAATAATTACTCGTGACTGAGTGACACTGACTATCACACTATATTAGTTATTAGGTAGTACAAGCGACTAATGGTAAACAACCTTCCACAAATTAGTATGATTTCTTCACATACTCTTCACATTTTTAATTTTTATCATTGTGTTTTCTTTTATTGTAGTTTATACATATGAAATTTTATCGGCAATAATATAATTATAAAAATGATATCTTTGTGTTGTACCAAAAAAAAAAAAGAAAAGAAAAGAAAAGAAGAATGATATTTTAACAATGATTAAGTGTGATTAAAAAAAATAGAAATGAGATTGATTGGGATGCTTTGTTAAATGCTTGGGAGCTTTTTCTTCTTTATCTTTATAAGTGGCATTTTAACTTAGTACAGAGAATTATTAAACCATCATAAACATTAGATATAATTGCTGAATATTCTTAGCTAAAGGCATGGATAAACAGAGCCTAGTCCCTGGATGAACTGTTGTTTCAACTTATTAGTACAGATTCATACAGACAATTTCAAAATTTCCGGACTAAATATTCAATTCCAAGAGTTTTTTAATTTTTAAAATCACGATTTGCAGATTGCCGCTCTCCAAATTCCTCTTCCAGTTTCTAACCGTGGCTAAATAACGCAAGTAGGACTCTGGTTACAATTTTACCGTAACATTTATTTAGAAATGAACCTTAACCTACGTAATAAACCTATTAAAAAATAAAAGTAAAATCATTCCAATGTCGGTAAGTCCAAACATATAATATAATAATTTTTGAGTGGCATAACATTAATCACGTAGCTAAAGTGCCCCAAGAACAAATAAAAAAGAGCATTGTAGGCAAGAAGTATCTCCAAAAAGTTCAGTGTACCCAAGAAAGGAATGAAAAAACCTCACCTTAATGTAATTATTTGCAAGTTGTTTTTCTGCATTGAGATCATTCCCCCCTTTCTGAAAAAGATCGCAACAACAACAACACACGGTTGTGTGTCTAATACTAGTCTCTCTTCTTTCTTCGTCAGCCAAACAGTACATGAAAAAGTTATCATAATTTAATATTTCACTCTTTTAGAAAGTGTATAGAAACTTGAGATTGTATTAGATACATTATGCATCACTTCTTTCGTCCCAAACTGATTGTCCTGTTATTATGAAGTATTGCATACTTAAGATTTTATCTTTAATTGAAAAAATACAACAGATAAAATTTAGATAAATTAAAATGTCTTATAATAAAAACAAGAAGGAGTATATATACAGCTTGAATAATTAATGCCACTCGGATGTGTCCATTAACAGCTGCCTACACTAGCACCATTGATTCCATTCAAAATAGCGTTTGATAATAATTCTTCTTTTTGTGGATTATTTTAGCGTATATTATTGGTGTTGTTTGGTGCCGTACTCTTCTGTATCATAAAACCATAATGCTTTTATGGACTTGTTTGGTTCAGCACTCGTGCAACTGTCTTACCAAAATTTGGTCTAATGGATCTGGTATTAGCATGGAAGAAAGCCACATTTTCAGAAAAGTTATAACCTTTAAAAGAAAAGGGGGTAAGATTTACAAAATAATTTTAAGAGCATTAACGAATTGATTTGAGTTTCGAGCGAAATACAAAATAATTATTCCTTTTGTTTCAAAATGATTGTCTAGTTTAGATTTTCATTTTTGATATAATTTAACTTAAAAATGAAATTTTAAACGGGACAATTTTATTAAGACAAACAGAAAAAGTATGTGGTGCTCAAGCTTAGCTCTAATCGTTGTTCGTGTAATATGGATCCAATGCGCAGAGTGGGGTTAATACTTAGTCCGCATTATTGATTGTCTTTTGGCAAACATCCATATTTAGATTCATGGAAATCTGGACTGGATCTTCAAGTTGTCCGAAAGATCTTCATAACTTTAATCATTAATGAAAATTTTTGCTCATGTTCCAAAGATTTGCTTGACAAAAATAACTCAAAAAAGGAACTGAAAGACCAGTTTTTTTTTTACTGATCCTACATGTTTCTTAGTGGAATTCGGTCTCAGATTCGACTTAAAAGGCCTGCTGCTGCCGCTGCTGCCTCCATGGTAAAAAAATACAGTTGAACAAGAAATCCACATCAAACTGGTAAAAGTTTTTAAACCCTTTGTTTTAAAATCCCTTGTTATTCACAAACTCACAGGAAATCATGCTACAATTTTCAGTTTTTTTTTTTATTTTTTTCCTTCTTTTTTCCATTTTGATTCTTCCTTTGAAGTGGTTTCTGACTCAGCCAGTGGAATGTGGATTGCAGCAACCAATCAAAAGAGCGGCATTCTTTTCGGTTATTATATATGGGTTCTCTGAGTTTCCAACTACCACTTGAGTAGTACAGTTGATTTTCAGTGCAAATCTAACTCAAACATGCATTCCATCACCCAGCCAATACACTTACTGCAGTCCCTTTTCATCCCAATATATGCAAATATAGAATACTACTTTGAAGGAATATAACAAATGCTTCAAAGTACTTCCATTTCTTTATTCTACTTTCTATGTTAGTGTATGTTAGACAAGTTGCATTTTTTGACTCTTACTAACAGTATGAAACACAAGATCAGAAGTGAGTGTTTAGGGCATTGTATGGCGAAATATGCCGAACTTTTATCAATGTACAATTGAGGCTGCTGAATTCTCTTCTATTATTTGTGCTAGTGATGATGTACAAATCTCACATTTTCTACTTCATTCTCCAACCAAACAGAGAGATCCTTGCATTATGGTAAGAACCTGAACTCTTCCGCAACAGAGTTGAACTACTACTAACTCAGTGTTCCAAATCGAAAATTTTCACACAATTGGAGAGAACAGAAGAACAAAAAGAAGGATAACATTAATAGTAATTAAAAAAAGCAAAAGAGGAAGCTAGCTAAATTCAACTGAGTTATGCTTGCTTTTCTGTTTTTTTTTTTAAATCATCCAACGAACTGTTGAAATCAAACTCAAGCATGAGGGAATTGATGCGTTGCTGGTTGCATCTGAAAGGCCATATTTTGACACCCTAAATAAGAACCGTGCATTGCAGCAGGAACTCCTCCTCTTTGCTGCAAATTCTGTCCCTGCATTTTGAGATCATAACTAGAATTTATGACTCCACGGGGCGAATTCGACGACATGAATATATTCCCTTGAAAACCACCACCAATGTTAAAATTCATAACTGATCCTCCATTACTATGATTATTCCCTTGATGATGATTCCACTGGAAAGGCATCATTTTGTGCACCCCAGAAGAGGAATTCCCGGAATGATGGTCCGGTGATGATGATGATGGTCTTTTTACACTGTCTGGGGAAGGAATCTGATTGCTACTGTCATTAAGGTTCACTGTGGTTATATCATGGATGCTTGCTCTTCTCTTATCTTTTCCACCAGAATGCTGCCTGATGAAATACTTTTGTGCATGGCTAGCAACTTGTGTTGGTGTCCTCGATACCACGAAATTCCTCGAGATATTTCTCCAATCACCCTTTCCATATTTCTTCAACCCCAACAAGAACAACCTGCAAGAAATCAAGAGCAACAAGATTGTTAAACAAAAAAAAAAAAAAAAGCACAGAATTTCTCAAATGATTCAGATGAATGACTAATACACTGTTTTCAGTAGTTTTGGACCACTTTCAGAACTTTTGAGCCTAACCCAAAACATCACTCAAAACAGAGTTGAAGACAACTTAATTGAAGCAAGACTGAAGTAAAGAATTGGATTTTTACCTGTGTTCTTCCTCTGTCCAAGGAACCCCTTTTTTCCTTTCTTGTTCAGAAGGTCGATTAGTTGGGGATCTTTTACCAGTTATTCCAACAAAAGATTGCTTAAATCCATCATATGAATGACCATTCCCCAATTCTAAAGTAAAAGGAGATGTGGAAGGAGCATAACCAGGAAATGGAAATAGCCCTGCTTCTATATTGCTCACATCATCTAACAATTCCTGGTACTGCCTCCAAACATCCTCTGCAGTTTTCCCAGGAACCATTGCTGCTACTTTCTCCCATCTATCAGGGGTGTCTTTATCGTATTTTGCAAGAGCATTCTCAAATGCCTTGTTCTCTTCTGGAGTCCACTTTGGTGAGTGCCAACTTGAATTTGAATTGAAAGAACCTCTTGCCATGATCTCCATATCCCACTTCACCAAATCAGAAGAAGTGGGATTTTTTTTTTTTTTTTTTTTTGGGTTGGGTGAAGCTTATTCTTGATAACACAGACAAAACACAATCTGGGTCTGTTAGCTCAAGAGATTTCGCACAAATTGAGCATATATATGATATAAATATGATGATGATAAGCTTTTTGAATGTGGTGAGAGGCAGAGACAGAGAAGAACAAGATAAGGAGAGAATCCAGGATTGCAAAAATGCAGGGAGGTGGAGATTTCACACAATTGCAATATCACTGTTAAATCAACTAAGCATTTGTTGAAGGAATCAGAATAAATTGTTTTCTTCTATAGCCACATCCTCACACCTGAGGAATCTTAAAAAGACCCACTTTTTTCAAATTCAAACAATATCCAAATAAAACATGATAATTTTTCAAAAGCCCTCAGGATTAGTGAACCTGATGATTCTCCTCCTTCAGTAATCAAAAAACAAAAACAAAAAAGGGGTATTCTCCTCCGAGATGAAAGGCTTCAACTTTCTTGTAAGATCTGAAACCATTAAACTTAGGATTGAAGATTAACATGTTGACACACTTTTTAAGAACTTCCCAGAATTCAAAACAAAGAATAAATTCAACAATCTACACTTCCAAAGTCCACACTCTTGATACCCAAATCAGGATATTAATAAGAAGGAAAAAAACTGGAAAAACGGTACAAGCAACAAGGCTACTACTAGCCTGTCTCTAGAAAGAAGCTGAACAGGGGACAACTTAAAAAAGCTGGAAATTTTGGAACTCAACAACTCAAGTGAGGAGGATTTCTGATGTACTACGAATTCAGAGAGGAAACTTGGGGTTTTGTGAAGGGAGAAAAAAAAAAAAAAAAGTTGAAAAGTTTTGTGCTTTCTCCACTTTTTTCCTACATGTAAGACCAACAACAAATAAAGAATAAAGAAAAAAAAAAAAGGAGTGACTGATGAAAAATCAAAAATGAAGTTTTTTTTTTTTATTTTTTTGAAGTGGAAAAAGCTAACAAGCAAGCTTCAAGGAATGAATCTTGGTAAAAAAAAGTTTCCTCCTTTAATGGCAGTGAAAAACAAAAAGAAAACAAAAAACCCTGAAACTCCTTTTTAGTAAAACAGAGAGAAAATCTACAGGAGCCCAGATGGGAAAAACAATGAAGAAAGAGGATGATGGAGGAAGGTGGTGAATTGTGATTGGAGGAGATGGTGTTTTATGGATACTGCAACTGATATGAGAAAGTTTTGTTTATTCCATAAATAGACAATCTTTTTCTGTCCTTTTTTTTTATATAATGAAAAAACAAACAATTGTTGCTAATATAAAAAGGGGGACACATAAAATTATTAATTTCAATGATGAATGAGGCATGGGTTGGCAATTCATGATGATTCATGGAAGCTCACCTTTGTAGCAATGGTCAATGGGGCCAATCTCTATGTATTTTGTTGCAGACTGTAGACCTTCTTCATCAAGTACTATTTTTTATTTATAAACTATAAGGAGAAGGAAGCTTTATTGTGAATTTGTTTGGAAGCAAATTTGATACCAGGAAAAAATATGGTCTTTTTTTTAATATATACTTCTTCTTCTGTTAGATGCTTTGAAATTTAAATTAAAGTAACATACCATTTTGATTTTAGTTTTATCTTATCACGCTTAAGAATTTATTTGTAATATAAGCTAATTTAAAATTAAACCTCGATCTCTATACAGAAGTTAAGTCTTACAGTTCATCCTACACTATTATCAGCGATTTTTTAGGTGGAAAAAAGAAAACAAGTCAATTTAGCTGTACGGAACAAAAATTGTGAAATTTGAAGATATATTGTCTCATCTACATTATTGTATCAATTTATAATGTATTGGTAGCTACTTGAATTTATTTTATTTTTTTTACTTGGGGTTTTCTCGATGGTATGTTTTCATTGATTATTTTAATCATTTATATTTCTTCTCCTCCAATGTCGCTTAAGCACAGTTATTACTTATGACCATTTCCTGCTGCATGGAGCCATGAGTTGAAGTTTTGTTCCTCAGTTTTTTTTTTATTTTTATTTTTTGAATTTCGTGGAGATGTATATATATTCGAACCTAAAATACTACTGCCATCCAAAAAAAAAAAAAAACAAACAAAAATACTAACAATAATAATAATAATAAATTGCTACAGTGTTTGAAGTAAACAAAAGATATGACAAAATTGAATCGTGTTACAGTGTTTAAATATTTATTCAGTTAGATTTCATTTCAAATATTAAAAGTTTAAGGTCTTGATCAATTGAATCGTTGCATAATTAACTAACTACTTAGAAGATCACAGAATTTGACTCAAATGTACTACAGTATCTAAAAATTTGTTTACGGAAATGTTATTTTATTTATGAACGGAATGGAATAATTCATTTTATGAAAATGCATTTCTTCGCCGACCCATTTTACAGTCCTCAAAGCACAAAATACTTCCATAAAACAACAAACCATGCATTTAAAAATGTTAAATTAGAGGTACATTATTGTTCTAACTAGAAATATTAACATTTTCTAATTTTACGGTATAATGATAGTCATTTACATATGGCCAAAATGATATTAAAATTTAATAAACTTGACTCGGCTGGAACTCTTATGTTAGTTTTACCAACCCGTTAACTAAAAAAGGTTTTCACTAGATTTTCTTTTTATTTTATATTAGTAGGAAAAGATTAAGTAGTTAATTTACTAACTATAATTTCAAAGTTAAATTAGAACTCCAAACTATGTACTCCCTCTGTCCCAAAATTATTGTCCAGTTTGAAATTTCACTTTTAGTATAATTTGAACTAAAAATGAAAACCCACACTGGACAATAATTATGGGACGGAAGGAGTATAACAATCAGGTTTCCTAAAGCTAGCTTGTGATCCTAGGCATATGGGGGTAGTTGATAGGTTCCAAACTTAATTGTCAGCAAATGAATGGTTAATCTAAAAAGTACAAGGTTTAATTGTCGACAAATGACTGGTTAACCAATCAATTTCATTTGAAGCATCCATATCAATGCAACATAGATGATTAAAATTAAGGGTTGACCTATATATATCTTTTGAAAAGCTAGCTTAAACCACCACATAAATAATTAGACTAATGTTTTGAGTGTAATAAAGAACATTTGCTTAATCATATGTGGCAAGTTTAAATAGGTTATTTTATTATTCTAGAAGAGAGCTTTGGTAACTTTTTTGTTTATTGACAACTACCTTGGACCTTTTTATTCATTTGCTGATTTTCTTTCAAGAAAACCTTGGACAATGACAACAAAGTTTAAAGTAAATGACAAAAAGAATTCGGTGTATTCACCCAATTCATATTTAAAATAAGTGAATAGTGATTTCATTGAAATTAATAAAATTAGTCCATATTAGTTTGTTGCTCTAAATACATTAACTCAGATATTCATGACAGTCGAATAATGAAATTTAGTAATAAAAAACGTAGTAACTGAAAAGGATAAGTTTGAACAAAAAGAGGAGAAGAAAGCCTTGTCGCCTAGAGATGTAAAATTTCATGATTCTTCTTCATGGGTGGCATCGGAGTGAATATTGTTTATCTTGTCCGTATAAAAAATGGTCTGGTTTATCATCGAAGTGACTTAACTTAGGGTAAATGAATTGTTTTTGAGATTTTTTTTTTTGTTTAAAAAAAAACACATACGCATTTTAGGTTTTGTTTGTTTTCTTTTTTTAGTTGGTTTTTTCAGAATTAAATATAATAATTGTCCCATTTCAACGTACCTTTTTACATTTTCAATGCACCTTTTTACATTCTTAATACCAAAAACACGCACTAAAAAAACAAAACAAACATACTCTTAGTTTCTTCATCGGTATTGTTATAACTGCTCCAATTTTCAAGATGAATCAACTCCAAAAAAAAAAAAAAATCATTTATCATTCACGGTCGTTTACATTTAGAGCTACCGCATCTCATTGAGTAGCTTTCGTTCTCATGGCTATAAAAGAGGTCCAGAGAGTAGCCGCCAAATAACGGTTCTGATCAAAAATCAATTTTCCCCACAAAAAGCTACAACGTCCCATTCCCCCGGTTGGACCATCGGCTCCGGTGGCCCCAACTCCCAATCAGTACACACCTTTCACCGGGTCACTCTATATACATATAAAAATTTGTTGATGATGATTATCGATCGAACCGGGTTACAGAATTTCTAATCAGCTGCTCCTTGCCTACTGGATTCCACATGCGCGCTTTAAATCACAATTCTTCATCTCCCAAATCGTAGGACCCAATCAAAACATTCGTTTCATCTCCTAATCACACGTCTGACAACAGGTTCATCTCTACCTAAACTGTTCCGTAATCCCGGCCACACCTGATCCAAGGGAATTCACTATACCCAGCTACCCCGTTTCTAATTTTTTTTTTTTTAAGGTCAATTTTTACTCCAACGTTTTCATTTTCTCATTTTAGAGTTTAGATTGATGACGGGTATATCACTGGTTGAAATGTTTTGAACGTCTCATCTCGTTCTTTGAAGAAAATTTTTCATACAACTTATGTATCACGTAAAATTATGCAGCTAAATACATGAAAAAAAAAAAAGGAATTTAGGGGGGAGTACCCTACGGCATTCAACCAATCAAAAGGGAGGGGTCCCGCTTCACTGTCCAGATGATGTGACCAACTGCTCCACTGCTTTTGTCTCCGTCTTCCTTTCTTTCTCTCCTCTGTTGTGCCACTCCCCCATTGGAAATCTACACGTCTAGGGTCTCCCCCACAGCTACCCGTCCACCCAACCAACAACCCCAACCCCCCGCCCTTCCTATGTTCTACATTTCTACGACCCACAACATTTGACCTTATTGCCCCTCTTAGGTCAGGCAAATGTGAATCAAGTCATATTTTGTGTTCACACACGTGATGGATAAATTACGATCTTCATATCTATACATATAGGGATATTAAGGCTTGTATGGCCAACATCTCATTTTGATTTTTATTTAGTTTTTTGTTTGAGTTTGAGATGTGATTTAAAATGTCTTTTTATTAAAATAATATTATTTTTCACCACCACTGACCACCTCCACCACATACCTCCGCTGCCGGACTGCCGCCGCCTGCCAGTCGCCGACGGAGGTAGTCCGGTGGTGGAGGTAGGTGGTGGAGGTGACCAGTGGTGGTGGGCGAAAATTGTGTAAAAATAATTTTTGGAATATGTTTTAAAAGGTAAGTTAAAAAAATTGTTTGGATAAAATTAGATTTTGTGTTTGAGAGGTGTTTTAAAAAGTAAAAAAGAGAAAAAATGCAAAACAAAAGTTGGACGAACAAGACCTAAGTCTGTGGTCACGGGGGCATAGTTAGTCGTTCTAGGCATATTTCAAGTATTTGGCTTCTCGTATCAAGTTTATATCATGTTACAATTATTATCTCTAAGTCTAGCATAGCGAGTTTTATCCTCATAAAAGGGGATGTATAGTGAATAAACCCACTAGGGAAAATGACTATCAATAGTCACTTGCAAGGGATCATCACATGGTTGGAACTTTGGAAGAAAAGGCAAAAAGCAATAATTGGAACAATCTTCATTTGAGTTTTTGGGCTAGTTTTAGTGGGTCCTAAATCTTAGGCCCATTGCTTAGAGATATTAAACAGGGGGATTAATGTTTACTTAATAGCTTTTTAACCTTGATTTGCTTCGGTTTTAATCTATTCTCTTTAAGCGTCTATACCTAACACAATAGTGACCTTTGTTCTTCGGCTACAAGCATAGAAATGCTCGAAATCGGTTTCATGTGAATCGTTTTTTCTGTGTGTTTGTGGTAGTGAAAATGTAAAAAACAAATGTCTCAAAAAAGGAATATATTAATAAAAAAATTATGAAAACAAAAACTATTAAAAAAAAAAAAGGGAAACCAAACAAAGTAAGTTTGGTATCTTAAAGCTGATTTGAAATTGAAAAAACAGATCAAAGAGAGTGCGGAAACTCGAACATCTCTATTTATACTGTCTTCGACTATATATCGTAAAAGTTGGGTAGGATAGTAAAATGAACATTTATTACCAAAATGAGATTGTGTGGGTAATTCATTCTTCTATTCAAAATAAAAAATAAAAAGAAAACATACTGAAGATGAGTTACTCTTCATAAATGATAAATTCCGTCGCATATCTCCATTGAGAGGAGCTGAATACTTGAACGTGTTCCAACAAAAAGATTGTTGTTGGTCAAATTCGTGCATTATATCTGAATGATTGAAATCTCGGAGAGCTCTGACACGTGCATCTCGTTCAACTAATATTGGTCCATATGCATCTTAATCAAAGGGAAGTGAAGGCCAAGAGTTTCAAATTGCAGTATTGTTTTTGGCCATTGTCGGTTAATTTGATCACTTAGTCGATGGATTTCACTAACTACAATATGTTCAATAAACACACCTCCTATTTGGTTACACCACTTTTCATGAAATTGTTGTTTTGGTGACTGTCATAGTAATTGTTTCTCGGAACAAAAATAAATGAGATTGGTCATTTTATTTAAGAATACATTCTAATAAAAATAACCATGGACGGAACAAGGGGGTGCAAAGGAGATTGGCCGACTTTGCGATCGGCGAATTTTTTCAAAAAAATATCTTATAAATTTTAGAATATTTTGGAAAAAAAAAATTTACATATCTATGAATATTCGGGGCTAGTTCTGCCACTGAAAGTAACTTTATATAGCTGTAACGCTGATTAGTTTACGTTCATACGTAACAAATCATAAGAGTTGAATCGTTTGGTTGATTAAATCAATCGTCTGGATTAGTCGTAATCCACCCCATTCAAAGTAAGAAAAAAAAGAAGGGGTGAACCGGTGAAGGGGAGATTCATTTAGGTCACATGTAACATGTTACACTGTTGACATGGGAGCTTGGAGGAGAAGGCCATGTCGTTCCTTTAATATAAGGGGCACAAGCACAGCAACACCTTGAATTTCGAAAAGCACCATTGAGCCAATGGGACCACACGTGTCCAATTATAAAGCCAGTGTGGGGAGGGGGGCCCTAAAAATTTTTGCTAAAATATGCTCTCATTTGTTTCCTTTTCATTTTCTGATTGGCTGTGGCCGTCATTTATGACTCATGATTTTTACCGCTACAAAATATAGTCGTAGAATAGGTCAGATGGGTATGATGCCACAGGTGTCCTTTCCTTTTTACTCACACTCCTTTACAGTCCTATTGTATTTATTTCCCCTCTCTGAAAGAAACCTCCCCAAAAGTCCACAGACCAGTAAATGACAAATTTCCCACTTGGTCTGCAACTATTATTTCATTATTTGGCTAGGACGAATTTGGAAGTAGACATTGATGCAAGCAGTATCTTTTCGGATTATTCATATCATCATATGCCTTCAAATTCCACATTTCATTTGTTTAAACATAGCTATCTTAATTTTTTCGTCTCAAAATAATTTTTTATTTTTAATGTCGTTCATCAATCAATGAGAATGTAGGAAAGAAGTGATCTAAATAACCTCTTATAACACGGACATCAAGTTTTATATTCAACAAATATGACGATTATGATTTGGGTCGTGATGGAAATAATATTTCTGTAACAGAGAGAAAATAAAGAAATCATTGTGCTTTTGTGCAAATATGGTCTAGTTAGTTACCGCGCTTATGTCTCCTCCTATTTACGATTCTGACCGGAATTGTTTATCTTAGCAACGACCAACCCCATGATTGATTTCATCTCTCTCAAACACGTATCTTCTTAAGCAAGGGGTAAAAAGAAAAAAGAGATGAAAACCCAACTTTTTTCCCTAATGATTTAAAGAGGTTAATGATGTTTTTAGTTACCCAAAGCGATAATTAGTCCTAATGACTTGGAATAAAAAGTAAGGGGGGAGTATGTGTCATTAACTGAGAGTTCTAGTGAGTAGTGATTTCTTTCAAAGAAAAAGAAAAAAAAAAAAAGAAAAAGGAGGGATATTTTGAGATATTAAGGAGACACAAAAGTGAAGGAAGTCAGGGTAATGTTTATGTTGTTTTGGGGGGTGATGCGCAAGATCAAGATGTCTTTTGGCACGGATAACAGAGACATAGATTAGTAAAAACTAGGATTAAGAGCTCCAATTAACGTGGAGACTTGATGTCCAATCACATTACTTACACTCTTTACATGTCAGTTTTTTTGATAATTAAAGGGGGAAAAAAGTTGCAAACTTTTATGTTAACATGCTTTTAGAGTTTTAGTTAATACTACTACGTGTCAAAAAATTACGAGACCAACATGAAAAAAGAGGGGGGAAAAAAATGCTAGTAATAGCTTAGCAAAAATAATGAAAGCATTTGAACTGAACTGAACCTTTTTTCTTTCTTTAATTAAGAAGAGGCTATGAGGCTAATAATTAGAGTAAACTTGAAAGAATTCACAAATAAACTTGTAGTTATAAAAATAAAAATAAAAAAAAGAAAAAGAAAAGCTTGCAAATTAAAATTCATGAATTCTAATTGTTCAACCTTGGAGAAATTTAACCATATGGATTGGAATCCATGCAAGTCAAAAAAAAAAAAAAAAAGCGATAATCTACACATAATCAAGACATTTCGATGATTTCGTACATTACACTAAAAACGGTTCAACTGATCATTATTCAGTTTAACAAAAATTTGAAAGTTCTAAATAATGGCTGGCCACATATTCGTTCCTTATTACTAATACCAACAAATCAATATATATATATATATGGGAATTAAATAGATTATGGAATTTTTTATTTTTTATTTTTTGACGTTGTTATTGGTTTGTAGTGGGAGAGGGTACCAAAAAATAAAACAAATACAGCCAGCTGTGTTTACGAAAGTTCACTATTCCAATGCTTATTAGCGTGACAAACACTCTTATTGGTTTCATCTGCCAGATGCAGTGAACTCAGTGGTTGGCTCTTCCACTTTTAATTAATCAAATAAATAAATATAGACTTCATTTATGTTACTATTTCTATGAGTATAATGCAACCAAAACTTGTATATGAATCAAATAATTGAAGCCTGACAAATACTAGTGGTAATTTCTTATTCATATTGCATGCGGAATATTGTGGGCTAAAACATCACAATTCACAAATATCAGCAACTAAAGCATTATGGAGATGTATTTTTATATGTGTTTGATTCAGTAGTTGAATAGGTTTTCATTGTTCATTTTTTTTCATCTAAGAAAATTCATTTACATCTTCGAATAATAGCTTGTAACACTTCATTTTTTTTTATTAGAAAAATTAAATATCAACCTCAAAATCAAATGACAATATTTGAAGATCGAGGTACAATAATCAAGGAACAAAATTGTAACGAAACTCTAAACTCATTTCCAAAGATAGATTGATGGATCCACTACGAACTTAAACAATATTTCTCCGTCTCAAAAAGTACTCCCTTTGTGTACGATACAAAAAATAAAAATAAAAAATAAAAAAAAAACAACTTTATTATGCTAAAATGCTTCAAATGGTAGATCTTATATTTTGGAACTAAAAGAGCTAGTTTTATTGAATCAATAACATTAGACAAGTTTAGTTTCTCTTGGAGTTGAGGCATTAAGAAGTTAATAAATAACAACTACTACTAACCAAGAGCAGTGTTGTCATGCTCGGTTTGGATCGGCCAGTCGAACTGGTTAAACCAGAAACCGGTTCCTATACTGAGCCAAGCAAGAATTAAAATTGTCAAAAAGTAGATCGGTCAAAATTGGTCAAAACCCCGATCGAATTGCAACTCGGTTAAAATCGGGTCGAACTGAGATTTTAATTTTTTCTTTACTTTTGACCCAAAAATTGCACATTTTTTTCATGGATTTCAAGTTCTAATGTTTTCCATGGCCAATTTTTTCTCTTTTATTCAAAATTGCCCAACTTTCATTTTTTTTGTACTTTTTAAAGTATTAACTTGAAATTTAGTCCCCATATTCATTTTCAATTTTCAAACATAATATTTTGAATACTTTTTTTCTTAATTTCGCTACAGAAACTTAATTCCGTCATTTTATAAAAAATTTATATTATAACTCTAATATGTCACAAAAAATTAATCTCGGAGTACTTTTCCTTAATGTAGTTGTCCTTCAAATTCAATATTTTTTTCTAAATAATAATCTTATTTATCTTAATTACTTTATTAGTATACTAGTTTACTTCACTTGAATAATAATTAACTATTAAAAAATATCAATATCAACTAATATAATCAAAGAGAGATATAAAGTTTAAGTCTTTTTAATTTTAAATATATTAAATAACTAAATATTATATAATTAGTACTAATGACATCATTAGAATCGATCTCGTGGGTTCAATTTGATTATATGAAGACCCATTTGGAAATTATGAAGTATTAATTTGACTCCAACAATTAAAAAAATATATATAAATTTATAAAATACTAATTAATATAAAATTATTAATTAATTGATCATTATGCCGTCATTATGACATTATCCGAGTCGACCCCCAATTAGATCGATCCCTTGGCCATACCGAGTCCCGGTCCGAGCCTGACAACACTGACCAAGAGGACTAGTTTGTAAGGACAAACGGAATATTTCAATAAAAGTAAATACTATACTAATAAAAAGAAAGAAAGAGAGAGGGGATCTTCATCAAATTGTGTGACTTTTTCATTTAGGGAATTTATGATATTGCCCTTTTGGCGATATCAAAGGGTGCATAGAGCATGGGTACGTTGGAAATGATGGCGACTCCACACTTTATTAAATATACCAAAGAATAAGATTACTGTGTTCTGGTATAAGAAAAATAAAAATTTGCAATTGATCAGTAGAAGGGACGTATAATCTTTAATTGAATGTCGAAAGTTCGAAATTCATTTTTAACAAAGAGTAATATGAAATTCTTTGTCTAATTATTCAACCAATCGATGCGCTTTAAGTTAATGAAAGATTAGTTATAATAATCTAAAAAATAATAGTAGTATGTAGTATGTACAAGAAAGAAGTATTGGTTGTAAGAATGGACCAGATTTAGCAAAAGCCTTGGCACCTCCAAAACTCCCATTTGAGGAAAGATTCTTTTCTTTCTTTGTTTATGATTCAGATTCTCACTCTCTCAATTCTAAAAGTCAAAACAAGAGTCCGACCATGTGATTGGGAGATTTGTTACTATTACTCCTCCCACTCTACTGCTCTCGGGAAGCGTGTACATCGTAGTCATGTGCACAAAGCGTGCAGCTTTTCCGATTACTTGACAGTCACGAGGACTAACATTTTACTACCAGTCAGTATTAGTTGTATATTTTTCCTTATTATTCTTTTATTTTTTTTGAATCTATCTTTTTGTTCTTTTCCTTAATACTCCCTCCGTCCCATAATTATTATCCACTTTACCAAAAAAATTTTGTCCCAAAATTATTGTCTAATTTGAATTTTTATGGATCAAGTTACACATTTGTCCTTAGTAAAAAACATTATCCATAAAATCTTAGTAGTTAAACAATTACTTATGTAGGGGTATATCCGATTGTTTAAGGTAAAATATAATTAAATTTGACCAAAAATAAAATTTTTTATTTTAGTAAAACTAGACAATAATTATGGGACGGAAGGAGTATTTTTTTTTTAAACCAAGTTTAGGCTCCTTTCGGATAGTTTTCGGTTTTTTTTTTTGGGTAAAACAATGTTAAGGTTTTCTTGATAAATATAAAAATTTATATTGGGATGAGAAATATATTAATAAAAAATTATAAAGAAAAGACTAGTAATGGTCTATATTTTGCTAATTAAATTAGTTGCTGTTAATTGTTAATTCTTAGGGAGTTTTCTCCATAATGGTTTTCTTTTCCTCAAAATTTATTTGAGATGGGATACTATATCTCTTCCTAATCATTAAACTTAAACCCTAGTAAAATCGTATTATTTAGTTTATAATTATTATACAATAGTTTCAAAGCCATGAAAAATAATTTAATTTTTTTTTGTATTTTTTAAATATATATTTGACAGACAAAGGAAAAGTACAGCAAAATCTCATATAGAGAATTATGCAGTAACAAGGCAATAGGCATGATTTCATTAGTTCTTTTTTTTTTCTTATAAGCCCACATGAGAAGTAGAAAAAAAATATCCTGTCAACTCATACAACATATTTCACCTGAAAGTATACTAATTAAATATTTTATGTAAGCACACTAATTATCCCCTGTTTTTAATTGTCAACTTAAGGCTAATCGAAGACTAATCTGAAACGATATGGATAAAGTGCAAATAAAATAATGCTTTCTTATCCTAACATTAGATTCTAATTTTGGGATTAAGCAAACACAAACAGTTGGACATCATGCTTCCCTAGAGATCTCCATTTAGTGGCCTCAGTAATTGTTGCTTTTGTCACTCATTAGGCGGGTGGTTTTTTTTGGTCATTTTCAGTTGACATTTCACACGCTCAAAGACATATACTCCTTCCGTCCCATAATTATTGTCCAGTTTGGATTTTTCTTTCTAATTCAAATTGTACTAAAAGTTAAATCTCAAACTGGGATAATAATTTTAGGATAGAGGGAGTACTTAACTTGAAATTCATTGGTTTATTACATTAATCTCAAAAGTAATACCATATGATCTGTCAGAGTAGATCGAAAGGAACCACAAATTCCTTTAATCTCTTTTTGGGACAAAAAGATGCTCTATTTTTGGAAGTTAATTGCATTCTTTCCCAATATTGACAATTTTGATTGATTTGGCACGGAAAAGTTGAACTCTTTGCTGGGTTTTTTCCTTTTTGATTCGTTAGCTTTTGTATTTTTAAACATGATGTTTGGCAAAAAAATTGTAATTTCTAATATACTCCCTCCGTTCCATAATTATTGTTAAGTTTGAGTTTTCATTTATAGTTCAAATTATACTAAAAGTAAAATATCAAACTGGACAATAATTTTGGGCCAGAGGGAATATAAATTTATATAGTATAAATATTTTACCAAGAAGTACTTGATTGGTTGTAGAGTTACACGCCTGTTTAACTATAATTAAAGTTTGAAATTTAGTATGAATTTGTGATAGAGGATTAAAATGCTTGTTGTGTGAGTTTTTTTTTTTTTCCCGCTTAGTAGGAGTTTACTCTGCTTGAATTGAGATTTATTGAATTGGTGACTTCGTAGTTCGTACACTATGTCCGTTAATTATGTATGCAAGAGTATAAAAATTATAGTTCGAGCTAATTTTTTATACTAAGAAAACCAGAAAAATGAATTTTCTCAAAAGTTTTTCAATAAATCATTACCCTACGATTACAGTGTTAATCACATAGAAACATTTCAATAGTGTAAAAATCAGGGTGTTTGTATGCTGCTAATTATTTGTTGCGTAAAACAAAGTTATTCCAGTTCAGCTTCAGCCCATTTTTTGACCCATACCTTAAGTGGACTCATTTGGGATACCCTTTAACCTGACCAAACTTGCATTGGACTTCAGTAGCCCGTTATATGGTGTCGTCAATGATTGAAAGCGTTTTGGTTCCTGCTCCATTTGAGAATCGGAACTATGAGATGTTTTTCTCGGACTACAAATAGCCTGAGATTTGGTCATTCCAAACATTGTTTTAGAAATGGACAATTCTCAGGCAATCCAATTTTTGACAGGTGAGGAACTGCGATTGTGAATAGTAATAAATTTTGTAGGATTAGAGGTTTGCTAAACCTCCGATGGCATGCTAGCATTATCAATGCCGGTCGCTCACAAAATGAGTTTGCGGACTCTTTGGCAGAATTTGGTTTTGGATGCCCCTTTGACTACCAAATTTTATAACTTCTTACCAAGATGATGGATATTTTAGAAGTAAATAGGTTAGTATCATTCCAAACTTAATGGGATGGTTTTATAACTATATACATATAAGGAGTGATTAGAGTCCAATCAATTGGATGGTTTATTCATAAATCCGTACCTTTAAAAATAGAATGTATCATAAGGAACAACATCTAACTATATTTCATCATAAATAGGTTACAATCCGTTGAACTGGTTGATTATCGGAGAAAAGACCAATCTTATTATAAACATGAAAAGTTTTTCCACCGAAGAAATACTCATTTGATAAAAAGCAATTGAGAAAAATAATGATTTCTCTCTTAATCAAAGTATAGAACAATAGTACTAGAAAACTAAAGCAATGGAAGACGCCCCCGTCGGAGACGTCGGCGACCAGCCTAATGCTGAACAAAATCACCCTTCTTCTAATGGGGAAGGCAATGAAAGTGAGGCGATGGAGATTGGAGAAGAACAGTGAGAAAACGCACACAACTACCACCCCATCCTACAAAGAATGATTCACGGGATTACAATGTAGACTAACACTCCCGCTGTTACAGAGGGAACCGGTGATGTAATCAAACTAAAGGTGAGTAAATTTACAATATATTTTACATTCCATCGCCACTAAATAAAAACCATCAGTTAAACATGGCTGCTGTTGTAGTTAATTTTGCCATACAGCCCGCGGGTAACACAATTATCCACGAATTTAGCCACAACAAGAGAAAAGTGGCTAATTCTCCCGTGGGTAACTTGTTTAGTCACAAAATTCACAAAATTCAACGTTCCGTGGCTAAATGAAAATCATGACTACTTCTCAAACGTTCTTGGCTAATATTATCTCAAAACTCAAATACTTATACAACTTTAGCCACAGAAATCCGTGGATATTAAACTGTGGTAAAAATAACCATAGTTAAGCCTTAGTTAATTTAGTCACGGCATATGTCGTGGCTAATCCGAAATTAAACGTACCACGAATTTTGTTTTTTGTGGTGGGTGATCCGTGGTTAAATTTTATGACAATTTATATATATTGTCAAAAGCAACAAAAATATATTATAGAATCTTAAGAGACAAATGTATTAACAAATAAATTTTTTACATTGTAATAGAAGTAATTAACACATAATTACTTCAACTAAATTTTTACAACCGCATTGTCTCAACCGAAGTAATTAACACATAACTAAGTCCTAACATTCTTACAAAAAAAAAAAAAAAAGGAAGAAAAACTAAATACTAACACTCGCGTCTTCCTTGTACGGCCGAGTTGATCTTGGATGATACCATCTTAAGGACTTGATCCAATTTGGGAGCACCACCTTACATTCAAGGACATCTAAACCTAGGTAGCTTTAGACAGTGAAGAACACCATGTACTAAAATTTTTAAGGAAGAGATACGGAAGATTGAGAGACGTGATTGATATTCAAATCAGTTGCACAATACAGTAAACAAAAAGGAGCCATACCTCAGCAAGTTCAAGCATGGTGAATTCAGCAGGGTTACCAAGATTGAAAGACTCAACATGTTCTCCTTCCATCAAGCCGATAAGACCCTCAACCTATATCGCAAGAAAGCATGCAATCAATGATGTATACAACATTATAGTCAATCAAAACATGCTAAAGGTAAAACAGGTAGTAACATATCAGAAATCACAAGAAACATTTGAAAAATATGGTGATGTAACATTTACAGGTACATCCAACTGTCGGCCTATCCCCTACACTACCTCCCATTTTAAGAGTGGATCCAATCCTGTCAAATCTAATTTACCGCTTCTACCCAAGTATATGCGTACAGGACTTTCAAATGCACAATTAAATTAGGGTCGTGCTGTTGAGCGCCCTAATTTTTTCATTTGAACGCCCGAAAAAGACGTATACGCCCTTACAAAATAGAGTTAGTTTGCAAAAAAAAAATGGATGGCGAGGGAGGAATGAGCCACCCCTTTAAGGGGTGGCGAGAAAACCTTCGCCGCATGGCGAAGGTGTGGCGCCCTTCTGGGCGCCACATTTGTGCTGGTTGGCGAGCTTTTTGCTCGCCAACCAAAGGGTGGGTGGCGCCATTTTGTGCGCCACCCACCTTAATTATTTTTTTTTTTAATTTTTTAATTTTTATTTTATTTATTTAATTATCTTTAATTTAATTATTTTTAATGTATTTAATTAATTTCTTTTATTTAATTCATGTATTTATTTAATTTATTTAATTCATGTATGTTCTTAATTTATTTATTTATTAAAGTTTATTTATTTGTTTGTTGGTTAAACAAATAATTTTAACTTAAATATTTAGAGAATGTTGCTTAATTATGTAGTAAATTTTTATAAAAATTTATCACTTTGTTATGTAAAATTTTTCAAACGCAAACAAAAAATTATCATTTAATAAAAACTAAAACTTATGAATTTACTACCAAATAAATTAATTATTCATCATCGGTACATCTAGCCGTCCTGGAAATATTTCTTTTGGAAAAAAATATAAAATTTAAAATACGTTGAAACGAAAAATTAAAAAGCTTGGAAAAAATATAAAATAATTTTATTTATTTATTTAATTTTTAAATATTTCTTAACTGCCAAATAGATAAATAAAAAATAAACTTAAATAAATAAATAAATAAAATAATTAATTGATTAAATAAATTAAAAAATTAAAAAAAAAAAAGTAATTTCGGTTTGGCGAGCAAAACGCTCGCCAAACCGAAGGGGGTGGCGCCACATTTTTGCGCCACCCCCATTTTGGGGGTAATATCCCCTCTCGCCTCCCTTAATTGGGAGGCAAGAAATTTGTGCGCCACCCTTTAAAGGGTGGCGCACTTCTCCTGCGCCAGCCGTGAAAGGCTGGCGCAGTGCTCCATCGCCAACGTCTTTTTTTTTAAAAAAAAGTATGAATGCAAGGGTAAAATAGTCTTTTTGAGATTTTTTAGGGCGTTCAAATGAAAAAATTAGGGCGTTTAGTAGCCTCCCAGTTAAATTAAAACAAATGCATCTCATAACCTCCCATCTAATTACCCTGATACTCTCTCTGTCCCAAAATTGTTGTCCAATTTGAGGTTTTACTTTTAGTATAATTTGAACTAAAAATGAAAACTCAAACTGGACAATAATTATGGGACGGAGGGAGTACTTCATTCTTTTGTTGGATTGGACTGCCAGTTATTGAAGGCTAATTTGCAAATGGCAGCAGAATTAAATAAAACTCAATTAAATATAACATATCCCCTGATGCAAAACAAAGTTCGAGTTATTTACTCCCAATGCTGCAACATCAGAAATAGTAATTAAAATATGTGATCTTGTCAAGTGAGGACCCTTAAGGAAAAGCAAGCATTCACAAAGGGCAATCAATAGATGGTTTAAAATTTTATATTACCAGCACTATAATTCGACGAGAAGTCAACAAAAGCACAAAGTGCAAATAATACAGATAAAGGTTTGAAGTTTTAGATCCATCCAACAAAAAAAAAAAAAAATGCTCAAGCAACCGTAAAGAATGCATATCACTTATGGTACAACTAGATACCAAACAACAGAGTTAAGACAGACTGGCTGTGCTTAAGACAGGTGCATAAAATGGGAAATAAGACAAAACACCCTAAAGACAAAATAATCAAGTAAAAAAACAGAGGAATAGACATTAGTACTAATCACAAAGAGCACGAATTAATTGCAGAAAAGTTCCTACCAAATCTGAAAATTATTGGAAACTTCTTGTCTATTTCCCATCACCGTAGACTGTCATTGGTTTCTTCCTCAAAGCCTTGCCAAAACAAATTTAGGTCATATCATGCCCCATTGATTTCCCATTGAAATTTGAAAAAAAAAAAAAGAAGATAGAATGAAAAAGAAATTTACTTAAGCATTAAAATTGCTGACAACACGGCCATCAACAATAAACATCTTGGCCCATGGTGTTAAAGATCCTAGCAATCCTAACCTGTTGCGCATCAACAGTACAATAAGAAAAAAAATACTTTATACACTACATATTATCCCTTTTTGCTAAGTCAAGAAAATAATATTTTGGCCAGGCTTACTTAGAACTATCCAAAACCAATCATTGATGTATAAGATAACGAAAGAAACCAATTATTTCGGCCAGACCTACCAGTACAATATATCATAATTTAAAATATAGTACTCCCTCCGTCTCATAATTATTGTCCACTTTGTCAAAAAAATTTGTCCCAAAATTATTGTCCAATTTGACTTTTTATGGAGCAAGTTACATATTTACCCTTTAGTCAAAACTCAAAAGTAATCACTGACTGAGAATCTTTTATCCATTAATCGCTAAACACAGAACAACACAAAAAATTGCAGCGAAACAAAGTCCATACTCCGATGGCTCAAAAGCAGCGGTGACGACGAGATGGCCGGGACGAACACCTTAAGCATATTTCACTATTGAACCCAAGTAAGCTTCAACCATGTCTTTCATTTTCATGAGCGCCATGGCATAATTTTCTTTTGGAGCGAATATGCCTCTTTCTGTTTCTTTACTTTACTGAAATCAGGGGCCTCATTCGGGACCATGGAATAACTTTGAAAGGCCATGATTAATTAATGTAGTGCTGTACTAAAGGATCTGAAAATCTCCGGCCGATTAAACTCTTCACTTCAAAGACCTTATTGAGAGCATTCATGGCAGGGCACGACCACCGATGAGACGCACAGTAAAGGCAACATAAGAGAGTTGTCTGGTGGAGAAGAATTCCGTTCATAAACATCATACTGAAACTTAGAAAAAATTGGAAAATTTAGTTCGATAGTAAAGAATAAATGAAGGGTGAATATTTGAATTGGGATTGGTTTTGAGCTTCGAAGCTAATGTGAAAAAGGAAAAAGGAAGTTGTGTTTTCAGGGGTATATTTGGCCTTTTAAGTCAAAATATAGTTAAGTTTGACTAAAAATAAAATCTTGCAACTTAATCAAACTGGACAATAATTATGGGACGGAGGGAATACTATTTTAATGATGCATTGTTGTAAGACTGTTTCTGTGAGTTTTTGAGTTAAAAAATGGTTAAAAAAAGGAGTAGACAGAAATATAGGTCGAAATTTAGAGAATAGCAAAATACCGACATCGGATTCCTAAAATCCAATTTTTAGAAAAAAATCGGATTCTCAAAATCTGACCTTCCCTTAATACGAAAAATTAATAAAATTAATGAAAATCCGACCTTATCATATTAAAATATAATATTTTGAAGAAAAACACTTAGTTTTTTTTTTTGAATTGAAATTTTGACCAAGGTCGGATTTTAGAAATCCGATTTTAATATAAGGTCGGATTTCTAAAATCCGGGTAAGCTTAAATCGGATTTTGAGAATCCGGGTAAGGTAAGTTCGGATTCTCAAAATCCGATTTCTTAGTAAAACAAGTGGAAGGTCGGATTTCAGAAATCCGACCTTGGACAAAAACTTAGAAAAAAATAAAATATTAGTTTCTAAACCAATCCCAACCTATCACAACAGCACCAAAACCAAATTTCACGCATAAAATTACCTATAAACACATTCTAAACACATCGGAACAAATATTAACAAATTCAAAAGCATCCAAATTCCAAAATCATCCAAATTACAACTAATAAACATTAAAGAGTTTAAAATTAAAGAGTCCTACAATTGAATTACTTGGACGACCTTTTCTTCCTTATAGCCCCGTCGCCGGGAGTATACTTCTCGACCGGTTTACTAACCCTATCACTCTTGCGAATCTCGACCATTTTCTTTTTCTTTTGGGAAGAAACACGAGGTGGAGATGACTCTTCTTCTTCTTCTTCATCTTCTTCTCCTTCGCCCCCAATGTAGTAATCCCCATCGCTTTCATTGCCTTCATCATCTTCTTGCATTGGAGTTGGATTGGGATGAACTATGATTGTTCGATCTGAAATTCCCTGTCGCTTCCTCCTTCCTCCTCCAGTAGGCTTCGATGTTGTTTTCTGCGTGAGCACCACATGTTGACTTAACTCTGGGGGTCTTTTCTGAAGAACCTGAGTATCGGGCCGAGTGCTCATATCACGTGGGCCCAAAGTCAGGGCACTGAAACTCTTGTCGAAGATTTGGAAGAGTTTATCCTCTATACTACCACCGAGGCCTGGATTTTCCCATAAGGCTGCATCAGCGAGATGATATATGTCGCTGAGATTTGAAGACTGCAGAAAATTAAACTATGTTAATAAAGTATAAGATATAGTAAGAATTAAAAAATAAAAAATTTTAAAATAAAATATCGACATATATCTTACATAAAATCTCTCCAGAGATGAAGACGAGCGATAACCCTGTGCCAGAGGACCGTATTGAGTGGGATCAGTCATAAATCTGATAGTCTTCTTTTGAAACCACGGTATGTAGTCTAATGTGCACTGAGGACCTAGTTCCGGATCAACCAATTCATGAGGGACAACGTGCTGATCTCTCACATTCCAATGAGGTCGCACCTCGGTGTACTTTTGCACCCAATCATCATATGCATTTCCAATTCCAAGGTATCTGTGGTGCATCGCATTCCAGGGATCAATGTCATTGATTAACGGATACTCTGGCACAGTTTGCTTACATTGAAATTGACGAAGGACCGGATTGGGCTCGTATGATTCTCTGATTGCCCAACAAAAGATCCACGTCCTACACAAGTAGATATGAACCCCCTCTTTACAGAAATCAGGGAGATCGTCGATGAAAGGAGTGTATGGAGTCCATAGAAACTGGCGAAAATTAAAAAATTGGTTAAAAAAAATAGAGAAAAAATAAAAAGGAATTTTATCGAATAACTTAAATCAATACTTATATCCCCGTCCCTTAGACTAGATAACTGATCCCTGATGCCAGCAACACAATAAGCGGCGATGTTCGTATTGGATTTTGAGCATTTCCACCTACTATTGAGACATAATAGAAAATAAAAATTAATAAAATAAATCATTGGATTTCGACATAATAGGAAATAAAAATGAATAAAATAAATCTATAATTACCTATTGCCTAGTGGAGCGTCCGACACCAAGTAACTCTCATCTTTAACCTTCCTTTTCAGTTGAAGTCATGGGATACGCTCCCAAACCCATAACTGAAATTTTAAATCAAACAGAAAAGGCACAAATTAGAAAAACAAACAAAAATATAATAAAAAAATATAAATAAACAAACAAACAAAAAAATTTACCTGCATCAGCATATAACATCCGGTAATGTCTTTCTTCCCGGGCGCGGAAGCTTGACACAAAGCAAAGTACAACTTTGTCAACACAGCTGACCCCCAACTGTAGGTAGCACATACATCCAAATCCTCGAGTATTGTCAGGATCCAAAACGATATTCTGTTTCCCGTATTGCCAGGAATCAAGAAACCTCCAATCAGTAGTAAAAGTAAGGCACGGGCCCTCTGTGTATAGGCCTCTCTTGGGGCATTTTCTGGGATCGGAAGCTTACACTCGTTGATTAAACACTCTGCATAAATCTTATTCCTATCAAACATGTCACTAACAGGTGTAATTCCCAACAATCCGATTTATTCAATATAGGCAATGGTCAGATTTTAGAAATCCGACCTTGGACAGAGAGTTTTGAAATTGGTTTCAAATTTTCACCAAAATCCGACCTTGGACCAAACAAAGCAAAGATCGGATTTAAGGAATCCGATTTAGGTCCTATATCGGATTTTTGGAATCCGATTTTATTGAAAAATCAGATTTAGGAAATCCGACTTATACCCTAGATCGATTTTGTAAGTCCGACTTATACCCTAAAACTACAAAAAACAATTGATAATTTTTGCACCTAGCCTTTTTTAACAAGTACTAATATCCAACACAACAACAATACATTAAATGAACTAATTCATTAAGCATACAATACAATTCGAAAGAACTAAAACATAAAGTACAAATCGAACAAACTAAAGCATAAACTACAATAGTTTTGAGACATGAAACATTGTTTAGGGACATAAACAACAATTCAACCAAACAATCCTAGTCGTTGTGAATACCATCAGCGTCCCAATTGATCTTGAGCCTTGTCCTATCGATTTCTTGTGTGATTTTGGGCACGCATTGGTGAAATGATTCCTTGAGCCACATCTCAAACATTCACCCCTCGATTTGCGTCCCCTATAATCTATTTGCATTTTAAATCTCTTCTTTTGCCAACGACCGGGTCCAGCATGCATAATAACTCGCTCATAGTTAGGAACGAGTCTCCATCCAACCTTAGGCCATCTTCTCTTATCAGGGACCGGGGAAAAGTCATCGCGGCCACTGATTGGTCTTGCCAAGCAACAACCCTGAAATATTGATTCACCGTATTGATTGGTTGATCTTTTATCTTCCGACACACGGCTAGTGCATGTGTACAAGGGAACCTATACTCTTGCCACTTCTTGCAAGAACACTTCTTCTCTTTGTATTTCACAATGTACGTGTTGTCTCCTTTACCACCAAGTCGGGCTCTACTTTTCACCTTGAACTTGCCATTAATAGCACCATAACGGTTGACTTTGTGTTGCGCAGGTTTCTTTTCTTTTTTCTTGAAGTCTTCCCACAAGTCAGTTGGGACCGGCGTAATATATTTCCTCGAATTCATGTATTCTTCCTGGAACAAATCCACAGTCTTAATAAAAGTGGCTTCCACCAAAGCTCGGATCGGCAAGAAATGAACGCCCTTGAGGACGTTGTTGTAACTCTCAGAAATGTTGGTTGTCTGGTTACCCCAACGATAGTGTTTGTCTTTGGCAAGAGTCCACTAACAAGTATCAATCTCCTCGAGATACAAATAAGCATCATTGCTAAAATCACGTAGCTCTTTCCTTAGTTCTTTGAATTTAGACTTTGAAAGTTTCGTGCACATCTCCCAACACAACCTTTTGATCTTTTTACTTCGAAACCGCGCCACCAAGTTACTACGGACGTGACGAAGGCAAAACCGGTGGTATGCATTCCATTCGGGCATTAGGCGTATTACACTGATGATACCCTTGTGCCGATCGGATATAACACACACAGGACGGTCGGATATAACATGATTCCTCAAATGCTTCAAGAAGAATGACCAACTTTCCTCACTCTCTTCATCCACGATCGCATATGCAATTGGCAGGATGCGCTTATTCACAGTTTTGACCATTGCAGCAAGTAATTTCCCTTTGTATCTGCCACGCAAGTGCGTCCCGTCGATACTAATCACCGGAGGACATTTAGCAAAACAATCAATTGCAGGCTTGAATGCCCCAAAAACGTATTTGAACGTCCTCTCTATATCGGTCCAACTCGGTTGCCATTCCCACTCTACAACTGTGTCGGGGTTGCTCTTCTCTAGTGCGGCGAAAAACCTAAATTAAAAAAAATACTTATTTTAAAAGTAAATTACAAACAAATCAAACAAATTAGATAGGACTTAAGTAAATACCTTGGAAGTATGTAAAAATTGGAAACCCAATCGCCGTAAACAAGATCGATAGCTTTTCTCCTTCCCTCCCATGTCCTATGGTAAGGAACATCGACATACATACGATCTTTCACTTCTTCTTGAACGAGCTTCAGTTCATAATCCGGGTCCAACTCAACCTTATGCCTTATGAGATGAGCAATAAGCGTTGCGCTTACATTCCGATTATTATTTTCCTCGGTGACATTCATACACTTGTGCTTGGGCACTCATTCACAATCTCCCACAAACCGTGGTCTCTCAAGGAGGCACGTATCTTCCAACGGCAAGGAACATAACCAAATATACCATGTTGAACCATCACTTTCCTTCACATAAAACTCTCTCTTTTGCTCTATGTTCCACGCTGCAAGACCATTTTTTGCTTCTTCCTTATTCTTGAAACAAGTCCCTATCCCGATTGTTGCGGTTGTCCCATCCTACATGGTAAGTTGAAATTCATCCTTGTCCACTTTTGTATGATCCCATGTACCCTGTGAATGATATATGTGCCTGTCCTTTGTGGCGAATTTGTCTTCGACCTCTTCATCACTCTCCCCACTTCCTTCAGATATTGATTGGTTTTTATCGCTTTGATCACTTATCGATGTGTAGTCCTCATCATCTTCTGTGTAATTATCTTCCATGTGATCGCCATCCTCCATAATCGGTCCACCCACATCATCATCTTCCATGTAATCGACATTCTCCACATTCGGCCTACCACTACTTGTCTCTACTCTCAAATGGGACCTAGAAGTACCCGCCACCTCCAAATCCACATACAAATCAATATATGTCGAATTTGTGAGAAAATACAACACTTGCAACGATGCGTCGTCCTTGATTTTGGCGATACGCCTAAAACCATTGCCCATCGTATCATACAAAATCGATAGACTCAAATTCACATTCTCTCTATTCCACCCCGCTCTTTCACAAATCAATCCAACCTAATCATTATACAATACCTTATGATCAATCACAAAGGAATCGTCCGGCATGTTGTTAAAAATATTCACAATCCCATTTTTCACAACAAATTTGCTCGACCAATAGACATTAATGAAATATGGACCGTTATACACCATTTATATCTGTTGATTACATGAATTACAACACATTATGAACAATTATTAAAAAAAAATACACAAACAAGGCATTATCAAACAACTTATTATAACAATTACCACAAACACGGCATAATCAACACTAAATTTACTAAACCCCCTACAAATTCAAAAGTTTAAGCCAAATTCAAGCATTTTACTAAATTGAACGTTCAATACTACGTATACAACAACAACTATCAACTACACCCAACATCAACCCTAAAGCCTTATAAATCATCCTAGTTCTACACTTTTACAAAGAAAACAACAACAATAATTCTAAATACATCAAAACAATAACTAACCTTCTTGTGAAATAGTTCTAAGACATCCGTTGCGAAGAATCGTGAACAAAATCTTCAAATCGCCACTAAAATCACCTCCTCCTTCAAGAAATCGTCACATTTACCAAAATCCCGATATGTGAATAGTGTTTTTCGTCGTCCCATTATAACACACAAAGGTCGGATTTATAAAATCCGAGTTTATAAGTAAGGCCAGATTTTCTAAATCCGATTTACATGTAAGGTCGGATTTCAAGAATCCGACCTTCTGCCCGCTAATAATGTCTATTAAATGCTGATATCTACTATTAGGCATGCTTAAATAAGGTCGGATTTACAACTTGTACTGTTCTTAATTTTCAAATCTCACGCCTATATTTATTTTTTAAGCATAAAAAAGGTAGGTCGGATTCCGCAAATCTGACCCTTTACTGTTCTTAATTTTCAAATCTCCCGCCTATATTTATTTTTTAAAAATAAAGGTCGGATTCCTAAAATCCGACCTTACACTGTTCATTAGTTGACTTTCATTTCATATTTTCCACATGTATTTTCCGAAAAAAATTATTATTTTATTTACTAATTTAATTAGTGGATCGAATTTTGTAAATCCGATCTCCGCATTTTGCTTCACAATATATATATATATATATAGGCATTTTTCTAGGCATTTTTTAAACCAAGGCACCCCTGCTTCTGTGTATATGTGTTAACTACTAATTCAAAAATCAGAAATGTAACTCTGTGCCTAATAAATTAGAAGTTTACATACATTCATTATTGTCTAATGTTTATAGATCTAAAATACAATAGAAATATTATCAATCAACTTTAATCTAATTACTTGAAAAAAAAACATGAAAAATGTTACTTGATACAAAATGTCACTATTAGGGTGTCATACTATAATTATTATAAGTTTAAAGGACTAGTTTAAAAGTCAACGCATTTTATGGGGGCAATTTTTAATTTTTAGGGTGCTACAATATAATTACAAGCAATGTAAAAACACAAATAGATCCTCCTTTTTTTTGTGAAATATGACATTTGAGTCTCTTATGCCTAATTATGGAGAATTACTTTATTTTATGAGAAAGTATAAATAAAAAGAAAATGCTACAAGAGATAAAATATTTTTAAATAAATACTAACTATTTTTCCTCTTAACAAATCAGCATAATTAACCCTCACCAATGGAAACTGTTATTATTCATCCTCATTTTACTTTGTCAATTTCTTATTCACGATTTAATTACGAAACATGTCGTAACAAAATTTTTTCCTAGGTAATTCAATGGTTGCTTAAACATTATTTTCAAAATTAATTACACATAAATTAAAGTATGGTTAAATACATGTCTAAATCAAACATTACCAACAACTTTAATCACGCAATCGTTACCCACGGCATTGAGCGTGGCTAATTTCTAACATTAGCCACGACTTTAACCACATAAACGCTACCCACGGTATTGAGCGTAGCTAATTCATAATATTAGCCACGACTTTAACCCCAATAATGTTAACCACGGCATTAGACGTGATTGATTCATGGTTAAAAATTATTTTAACTACTCTTTAACAATCCACGGACAAAAAGTCGTGCCTAATCCGTGGCAAATATAATGACGGAAAGAGAATTAGCCACGTTTATGTAAAGTTGTGTCTAATCCGTGACAAATAAAATGACGGGAAGAGAATTAGCCACGTTTATGTTTGGCCGTGGTTAATTTATGGTTAATGTTGTGGCTAACTCATGATTTTTGAGAGAATTGAGTTTTAGTCAAAGTTTCGTGGCTAAATCGTGGGTATTTCGTGGCTAATTAACCACAACTTTTACCACATACGTCCATTTCCGTGATTAATCACAAGTTTTTTTTGTAGTGCGCTAGAAAACAAAGGTGAGCAAACTGACATTTCTCCGGGAATATCACTATTTTCATATGCAACAAACATTATTTATCCGACTGCGACAAACCGATCGGTTCACTGTTTTGTTTCTTACAATCTGAATTTCACGCTTTTTTACATTTGATGATTTAAGGGAGGGAAAAAAAAAAAAAAAAAACCTTTAACAAAGGTGTACTCAATTTTCTTGGAAGCAAATCTCAACATGTAGGAAGATCTTGTGGAGGTGGTAATATAGATTCTTTAGGTCCTTTTCCATTGTCAACAACAAATGCCATCTCAAGTCCCCATGTTGTGTGTACTTCCAGATGACAATGCATGAACCAAACTCCTGAAACACACCAATTATGTTGTTTATTAGAATCAGACATATGAGATCAAATAATGTCCTGAATTATGCAACAATGTTCTAATAAAAAAAAAATTTATGCTAAGCTACCTGGATTATCTGCCCTGAATCTGATAGCAACCCATCCACCAGTTGGAACTCCAATGGTGTTTCTCTCAACAGGGTCAACAAGATTAAAGTTGTTCGGATCATTATCCGGGTTGTAATTCCCTAACCCTTTTCCCACCACGAAGAAATTGAAGCCGTGCAGATGAATTGGATGGTTTTCAGGGCTAATCATACCAGTATCTTGCAAAACCAGTTGCACGGTTGAATTGTAAGCAAGTCTGTAAAGCCTCGTACCTTGCATTGTCCTAAGATTTCTAGGTTGTGAAGTGCCAGTGTAATCATACGGATTCAGGGGATTCCCCGGGAAATCATCACTAAAAACACCACTAATGTTGAAGAAATGTGCATTGAGGAGAGAAATTTCGGGCTTGATAAAGGATATGTTGTTGAAGTTTGCCAAAAGTTCTGAACCAGTGACACAATTAGCGCAAGGGTTGATACCGAAACCAATTGTGAAAAGCAGAGAATGGTCAATATTCAAAGGGACTCTGGCAGGGTATTCTTGGGAATTAAGACTTTTGAGGGAATCCACAAATGATGTTGCCACGGAGGTGTCGTTTTGCGCCGGAATGTCGGTTAATTTGATGGGTTCCGACGGATTGGTGCCGGAATACTGAAGGGTGGCCGTGGCGGTCCGGTTATCGATCGGGACATGAACTTCCTCCATGAACGGTGAAGCTGCCATTAAATAGTTTCCGGTTCCCAAATCAGCGTCCAGAATGGCGTTCATCGTTTGTCCCGGCGTTATGAAAATGGTTTCTGTTTGGAATGGTTTAACGTAAGTTGCGTCGACTTCAACAATGGTGAGTTTATGGTTCGCAATCTTGAAGAACAGTTCTTCATTCAGTGCAGCATTGACGATTCTCAGCATGTATTTCTTGCCATTTTCCACAACCCAATTGAACCCTTCTGCCAATTCGATTTAAAAACAGAAAAAGTTTGTGAAGAAACTTCAACCTGATCGGAAAAAAGAAGAACAAACAATTTACCTTGTGGTGAAGAACATGATGAAACAGGGCCTGTTAGTCCATTGATGGTGTACGAATCAGAAATGTCGGGTCCGATTCCAATCTTCAATGCGTTTTCGATCATTTCTTCAACATCTGACTTCCACCATTCTCCTACAATTTGGATCATCAAATTTCACTTGATTAAAACCATTAATTCATATCATCAAGGAGCATAATAGACTCAGTCTGTAAAAGTAGGATTTTGATGATGTTGAAATTCAAATGAACCTAAAATAATCTCGATTTCTTTGTCTGGAGTGGGGAAAGGGTAAGGAACGCCCTGTTTAGGGACAATAACAACGGCGCCGTGCACGGTGGATCTCATCCAGCCGATGTGAGCATGCCACCACAGAGTTCCTCTCTGTTCTGTTATGGTGAAATTATAGACGTAACTTTGTCCTGGTTGAATTGGGCATTGTGTGATGAACGCCGGACCGTCGGACCAGCCCGTCCGAATTTGCCGTATTCCATGCCTGCACATATGTTTATCCCGGTGAAAAGTTGAGTTAAAGTTCATTAATTAGTTTGATTCCGGCTAGTCCGGCAGTGTTACGCCGGAATGTATGATATACCAAAAAATGACTTTTCTCCTGTAGGTAAATAATACTCCATCACTTATTTATTATAAAGCATTTTAATTTTTCAATTGGTCATGAATCCTTAAAAATATTTTATAATTATAGAGATAACACAATAAATGTAAAAATTACATTTTTTAAATTTGATTTTCAATTGAAGAACTCGATAAATGAAATCAGGATATAAAGATCGACTTGGTTACTCTTTTTAGTTTTTTTCCTTAATCTCATAAAAACTCATCGAGCCCTTTTCTATCAAGTCATCCGGTTGTTTCCTTTTTTTTTTTTTTTCCCTAAACCGTTTTTCTTACATTCACTGTGTACGTACAGTCTCTTTAATTTTTGCCTCCCAAATATAGAACCCATGAAATTGAGCAGATTGTTATATTTAACAAGTATTAGCCGTCAAAATTTAAAAAAAAATAACTCTCTTTCTTTTTCAAAACAAAAAGATAATTGAAGAAAAGAACGAGTCTAACTATGGGACAGGTGGAGATTTATGGAATTCTTGTTGCTATGTTTTTGAATCCCCAACTATCATGAATGAATAATGATTGTGACTCGTACATTCCACCTAAATGATTTCGACACTTTAACTGAATGTATGTATAGTTGAACCCAACCCGTGTTTGGAGTTGTAAGTGTTACATAAAAAAATAAAAATAAAATAGCAAACTAAGACAAGTAAACAAGTTACGTAAGGTCATTATATGATATCCCAAAAAGATTTGTCCCCCTTGCCCGATTACACAATACATTTAGCATATCATTGAAACCAAAAATAAAAAATAAAAAAATAAAAAATAAAATAGAAATGGCATGCATGTTGTTTACTTAAAACTTTAAATGGTTGTTAGTCCACAAAATCAGGCAGATATTTTAAAAGATATATATAAAGTCTCCTTTAATCCCAAAATATTTATTTTAGAACAACAAGGATACGATTACTTTGCGACATATACAGTACCAAATATAACAATAACATGAATAATGTTATCAATGATTTAACAAAATTCTATCATGTTCTTTTTATTAGGAGACGAGATTAGTTCAGTGGCACTAATATTCATGTTAAGCCAGATCGAATATCAAAAGGTGATTCGATTTCTTAGCTAATACACCACAATGCATTTTCTTTCTTAATGGTAATTTTTCAGTTTGTACAGTTAATCTTATCTAAACTTTGTGATGGAAATAATTCTAAAGGAATTTTGTACTAAAAAAAATAAAACTAATACAAATAGAAATTCTTATCTAAACTTTGTGATGGAAATAATTCTAAAGGAATTTTGTACTAAAAAAAATAAAACTAATACAAATAGAAATGATTTAATTTTGGGAATGGGATGTGGACTCACCAATGGATGGTCATATTAGACTGGATTTGATTGACAACCTTGATGAGAACTGTATCACCCTCCTTAACAAAGAGTGTCGGGCCTGGAAAAAGTCCATTGACTGTAACTATGGGCTTTGTTTCACATAATCTTGTTGTGTTCGTCATCATTACCTGCATTAGCCTCACACAACGACAAAAATTAACGTAGCATTTCAACTTCACGAGCACATTTCACTAGTCTGGCAAATCATATCCATGCAGTACTTGATAAATTTTACAAAATTCTTATTATAAACCAAAATGCTCTGTGATCTTCATGACACGTAGTGCAAATGAACCCTATATGAACTGGTTTTCAATGATAGAGGTTCTGAAATCAAATAGCACTATTCATATTGCCAAACAAAATTATCCTTTTTCCTTCTTTTTTTTTTTTTTTTGTTCTTCTTCTCCAAAGGGAGTAAGAAAAAGGAAAGGAAGAAAAGAATTCGCTTCTTGTTTGGATATGGCAATATAGGCATAGTTAAACTGCATGAGCACAAAAGCGGGGAAAAAAAGAGAAGAAAAGAGGTGCAAAATGTGGCTTTGATCTAAGCTTATATAAAAACATCTAGGGTTTTGCTATGAGATTCTCTTCAACCTAATGCAACCATCTGAAGAAGTATTGCTTAAATTGAAGAAGAAGATCATAAATACTTACATTGAACTTATAAATTTGAATCTTGCATTGTACCAACGACGAAGTTAAACAAGCAACCAGAACCACCAAGAAAACTTGAAGAAACTTGGACATTTTTTGTTCTGTCTTTGTGAAATTTGTTTGTTTTCGTGAGTTTGTGCTGTTTGTACTCAGTAATAGCTCTTGGTTGGTGCTTTAGGTTGAACTTTAAAAAGGTAAAAGCTTTGCTAGAATGTCATTTTAGTTGGATTTTTGGACGAAAATGACATTATTTCAGAGATTGAATTTCTTGAAATATTGCATGCAAATCTAGAAAATGTTCATTTGGTGTCAATGTGTTGATGAACTGATCAATAATCATGAAGCTTCTGTGTACCGTGTATGTACTTCCTCACAAGTAATCGCTAACAAGTCCAATTAAGTAAATATTCCGATGCCATGTGTGTACCAGCTTTGCTTGATTAACTATTAAAAAAAATAATCAGAACATAAAAACCTTGAGAATGTTTTACTTTTTTGTGCTATTAGAACTGTAATTGTAGTGAGCAAATAATTGTTCCCCGAAGATAGAGTTACTGCTTGTATGTATATAATAACGAAGAATTTCGACAAGTTACATGATATATAATGTAACTTACGTGAAAAGAAAAGGAGAAATGTTCGATTTTTTTCTAAATGCCAAAAGTGTGTGTGAGAATCCTCATAAGCATTTCAAAGGAAGGTGTATTATATCATCTAGAGGGTCAAGAAAATCACATGGGAAAGAAGTGAAACATTACCAAATTTTGTAATTTTATCTCAAATATCCATTAAACAATTAGTAAAGCTTAGCAGTTGCTGTGGCCGACTCTTTCTGTAAAAGCTTCCATTTGATATGTCTTGCATCTATATTTAAGGGTTTTTTTTTTTTAAAAAAAAATTGCTATTGTTTTAGCCAACATTGAAGCCTATATATTGTTGGTATGTTCCATTCATAAGACTAGTAATAATTGACAATGCAAAACCATGGATGCATGAAGACCAAAACAATCAAGTTCAGAAAAAAGGGCCACAATTTAAAACTCAAATAAATTCCAAAACCCAAAAGAATTTCTCTTTTCTTCCTTTTTTTTCTTTTTTGGATGAAAAGAAGTTTTGTTATCTCTTTCAAAATGTTGAGGCATGAGCTTTCACGAAATAATTGTCATATTAAAATTGTATTCCAATTGCTTAAAAAAAACAACAAAAAGAGAAGAAATTTATTTCGTTATATTGGTTTTAGTTTAACAAACTGGACTATTTATTTTTAGGGACAGTAGACATGCAACAAATTCGAACAAATAAATAGAACTATCATTTTGAAACAAAAGGTGTATTTCTAATCAATTGACTTTGAAGATAGAAAAGTTCACACTTACTTGTGATGAGTTCATTGGATCGGATTAAGACTTCGTAACAAATTCGAACACATCGTAGGATAGACATGATGTGATTAAATAAGCAATGATTGACCAAATGTGACAAGTGCATGTATACAAATAATAGATGAGCTAGCTGTATTGGTTTCCGGAGACAAGTAATCCAACCACTGTTTAGTGTTCAACGTAACACAGAAGCTTGTTTAAGGACGGCCTCTGGAGAGTTGAGTCTTATTTCGAAATTTCAATGACTTGGCTTCCTGCTAATCCAATAATTATTTAACCAGTTGGCACATAGTATCTTTCATACGATTGTTTTTCTAATTGCTTTTTTACTTTGACCATTGTTCCTCACGATTTGACCTTTAAATCTCGATCTTTGCACGGAATTCTTCCTTGCTGATACCTAGGGAAGCTCCTGTTCCGATACAGAGAAAATGATTGAAAAAATGCGACGATTGTTATAGGACGAAAGAAGTGTTACATGACTCGTTTTTTGACAGCAGAATGCAAATATTGAGATTATTTATTTACTTCCTCTGTCTTAAAATTATTGTCAAGTTTGGATTTTCATTTTTAGTACAATTTGAATTATAAATGAAAATTCAAACTGAACAATAATTTAGGGACGGAGGGAAGGAGTATTTATTTATTTATTTTTTTCATTTTACCTTAAGGTAGTATCAAAATCCATCGTATGAATGCTGTTTAAATTATTACACCATTGTCAAAACATACTGCTCAAAGAAAAAGTTATGTTCATCATTCATTCGCAATTCGCAATGATAGACGACAATCCTAAGTTAGATCTCACGATTATGTTCTACAATTTCATTTCTAGCGCAAGCCATTGTTCAAAAAACTTAATCATGGAAAATAAGCACAAAACTTTTTTTTTAATTGGAGGAGACGAAAACATGAGTGCTCAACCTAAGGAAGATGATCATAGTAACCGTAGAATGTACAATTGAGCAAAGGGAATTTCAAAACCAGAATCCCTTCAACATTTTGGCAGATCAGCAGGCGGCGGTAGAAGGGATTCATCGGGACCTTTCCCGTCATCCACCACAAATGCCATCTTCAGTCCCCAAGTCGTGTGGATTTCTAAATGGCAATGCATGAACCAGACCCCTTTTATACAAGAAAAAGAAATGCATTTTGTTAGTAAAATTCAAATCTTGAATGTTTCATAAGAGAATAATTTGCATTTAGAAAACAGAAACTCGTACCTGGATTATCAGCCCTGAACCTGATTGCTACCCAGCCGCCCGTAGGAACTCCCACAGTGTTTCTTTCAACAGGGTCAATAAGGTTGAATTTCTTGGGATCGTTCTTGTGGTTAAAATTGCCTACACCCTTTCCAACCACGAAGAAATTGAATCCGTGCAAATGAATTGGATGGCTCTCAGGGCTAATCATGGCAGTATCTTGCAAAACTAACTGTACAGTGGAATTATAAGCAAGCCTGTAAAGCCTTGTCCCTGTCATTGTCCTCAGGTTTTTGGGCTGTGTCCCTGTATAGTTATACTTTATCGGCGGATTCGCCGGGAAATCATCGGTGAATACTCCTTTCAGGTTGAAGAAATGTGCCTGAAGGAGAGCCGTTTTGGGCATTACAAAGCTGACATTGTTAATATCAGCCACGACTCTGCTTCCGTTTACACAAGTGGAACAGGGGTTGATTCCCAGGCTGACTGTGAAAAACAGGGAATGATCAATTTTCAATGGGACTTTTGCAGGGTAGGTGTTTGAATTTAGGCTTCTGAGAGAGTCTGCGAATTTTGTGGCCACAGGGGTGGCGTTTTTGGGAGGCAGAGTTGCCAACGTGGTGGCGATGGCTGATTGGGTGTCGGCATAATGCACCGTTGCAGTGGCGGTAAAGTTATCGACGGCGATCGGGGCATCCATGAACGGCGAGGCAGCCATCATGAACTTGCCGGTTTGAAAGTCGGTGGATAAAATGGCATTGGTTGTTTGGCCTGGAGCTATCAGAATTGTATCAGTCTGGAATGGTTTAACGTATGTGGCATCAACCTCAACCACAGTGAGCTTGTGACCAGCAATCTTGAAGAACAGTTCCTCATTCAGTGCAGCATTGACGATTCTCAGCATGTATTTCTTTTTAGGCTCCACAGGTAGATTGAACCCTCCTGTTGAACAAAGAAATCAGAGTCTATTTTCCGACACGATGACATGATTTTATCAAAAGTTGTACCTTTAGAAAGGCAATTTGAGACGGGTCCTGGGAAACCATTGATAGTGTGAGCATCAGAAACGTTAGGGGCCAAGCCTGATTTCTTAGCTTCATTGATAACCGCTTCAACATCCGATTTCCACCATTCACCTATATAAAAAGATTAACAAGCAGACAAAAATTGTTGAATGGAAATGTTGTTGTTCTGAAACTGGACAGAATTAACGCATTTGAAAATGGTGAAAAATGTACGAGTAATACTGACCTAAAACGACCACAACTTCTTTATCTGGGGTGGGAAAAGGGTAAGGAACTCCGAGCTTAGGGAGGATTACAATGGCTCCATGGACAGTTGCCCTGAGCCAGAGGATATGTGCATGCCACCAAAGTGTTCCTCTTTGTCCTGTTATTGTGAAATTGTACACATAACTTTGCCCTGGTTGAATTGGACATTGTGTAATGTACGCTGGACCGTCCGCCCAGCCAGTTCGCAGTTGGCGAATTCCATGCCTGCCAATTGTCCAAAGCAAGATATACAGGTCGAATGGTGATTAGTCTGAGTCGGGCATTTTCACGCAGTTATTGTCAAAGAAAAAGTAAGTACTATAACTAAGATTTGACGGGCCATCGGATGGTAAGAACGGTGTATATCGAGAGATACATTTTCTGATGTAACAAAAATAAATGTTATTTACCAGTGAATGCTGAGATTGTATTTGACATGGTTGACAACCTTGATGAGAACAGTGTCATCTTCCCTGGCGTATATTGTTGGTCCTGGGAACAACCCGTTTACTGTTACTATCGGCTTTGTTGAGCATAACTGTGTGTGATTCTTTTGTACCACCTGCATACAACAAATTCCCAAAATCATTTTTGTAAGAACTGTTCAAGAACACATTTCTTAATTCAAGATTAAAGATTGTATATGTCATGAGCATATATACTTACGTTGAATTTATAATGGCGAATTCTGCATTCGGCCAATGAAGGAAGAAGTAAACAAGCCATCAGCATCAAGGCATAAATCCATGAGGACGCCATGATGTATATGCCCATCAATATTCCCCCTGTTCTGCTGTTCTGTTTTCTCTCAGAATGTAGTACGTACTTCTTGTTGTTGTACTTATGGGATTAATATGATGGCAGCAGAAATAGAGTCTAAGTAGTACTTTTATATGGGAAATAATATCAACGTCTTTTGCTGAAATGTCATTTTTCAGTTAGTTTTGGGAGGTGAAAAGCGATAATTGGAAAAGCAATTTTGGAAAGATAATATACGCCAAGAATTGTCTCCCATCTGGTATAGATTTTCTTGCAGATCACCCCAAGTTGTAGTTGATGATGGACGCTAGCAACTATTCAGATTTTCACAAGTCCAAACAGTTGAATCTTAGTTCAAAGCTCACTTAAGTCATCCACCAATCGAGATGCTCCTAAATTTAGCGAGAGAAATTACACTTTGTTGCTGGTGACGGTAAACGATCTGTAAATAGAAAAAAAAATGTTTAACACTATATTTGAGAAATACGTACTACCTTAAAAACGGGAATGTTAGTGTTATTGGTTATTGCTGGTGATTGGAGAGTTGGGTTGGTCTAACCACAAATAGTGGTGTGATTACAACAAAGCCTAAGCTAACTTCACCAAACAACCGGCGCACAACTCCTTGGACGTAAGTTGTGCAAGTCAAAATAGATGACATTTGAACCAATTGCAACTAATTTTTAGTTACCATTTTTTGGTTTTTGTTTGAATCTCAAAATTTATTCGCATGCATATATATAATACCATCATCCATTGGATTTGATAACCCTTAAAAGTACTGTAATTAAGAGACTAGTTAATCAATAGGGTTAGGTGTTACCGTAGGATTAGGTAGATACCACAATCGAATACATAATCCGCAGAATTCTTCGAGCCAAAAATTAATTCCATTTAATTAATTAATTTAGCCTCAAGTACAATTGTAATTTTACTATTTTTCGGAAATTAGACTAATGGAACAGGTAGTCAATTAGCTTTATAGATACCTCACCTGGGTTGCTTAATTCGAACTCCTTTTAATCTTTTTTCAGTGGGTGAATTTATTATTTTTTTGCTGGAAATGAAAAAAAAAATGTATTAAAAACCTAAAAATATAGGTTGCGATGGAGAATATGTTAATTGAAAATTCTGAAATATCTTAAAGGTGATGGGAAAAAAATGAAGATACTTATGCGTTTTAGAATTAGAAGAATTAGCCTTTGTACGTGATCACCTCATGGCCATAAATAATTTAAGAGGTTGGAGGAGATTAGCATGTGATATATACCTTTCCGTAACCAGAGAAATTCAGTGGAATCCTTTGTTGACTTCGATATCTAATGTCAACTACATTTTTCATGATTCTTTTTTTTTTTTTTTTCCCCCTGTATGTCCTAAGGCCAAAAGATTTACAAATTGGGGTAAACAAATGGACCAATGTAGTAATTAGCATAATTTTTTGGCAGAAAAGTTAGAGAGTTAGTTGATCATCAATTGAATAAAGTGTGTGTGGAAAATTAAACTAATCCACCACATGGAGTATGTATAGGCAAAAAGTATCAAACAGAACCTCTTTTGTTTCTTTAACAAACAGTTAAACCAACTATTAGCTCCGAGTTCTGATTGGTTGGTTGGTGTAATTTACACTCTCATTGGTTGGCTGAGATCTCTCGGTTCATCGGCTGCATGGGAACTGCGCAGTTTCTCTCGATCGTAAGCTTAAAGGAGTAGTTTGTTGAGCCACAAAACCACCAAGAAATGATAATTATATCAACGTGATGAACAAATAAATCATCAAATCCATGATAAGCTCTCTCTCTCTCTCTCTCTCTCTCTCTCTCTCTCTCTCTCTCTCTCTCTCTCTCTCTCTTTAGTTGTTAAGCTTTTAGTTCACTATGTTCTTTCAGTATGGGGCTAATATATTGTGGAAAATGTAATGTGCTACGAATTCAGTTAGGAAAAATGAATTAAAAAAGCAGAACCATCGATCGAGTCCAATGAACTTACTCCAAGTTAGAGTTCAACTCCGACATTAAACCTTAAACCAAAAATTTGTGTCCAATTTATTTATTACTCCATCATTTCAAAATATAAGTCATTTTAGACTTTGCACGGAAATTAAGGAGACAATTATTCTACAATTAATTTGTGTATCAAAAATTGTCCCTCATTAATTGTATTGAAATTATAAACAAGACTATATAAAAAATAGTTGGTATTATTTATTAATGATAAATTTGAAAAAATAACTGTTAATTTTATCATGAACTTTTAAAACGACTTATATTTTAAAATGGAGGGAGAAAGTGATAGGACTCCATGCAAATTCATGAGTTCTACATAATACTAAAAAACCAGACATCAACAAGGCGAGTGAAGCTAAGAACGTGGGTGAATATAAATGTGGTACATAGTTGAAATTGGTGTAGAACTAGTTATTAAAAAATGAATGTTCAGGTTTAATCAATCTAGTTTCATATAAATAATAATCTTATTATAAGGCATTTTAATTTGTTCTAAAATTTTATTTATTGTGTTTTTTAATTGAAAGTAAAATCTTAAGAATACTTTATAATAATTGGGAGAATAACATTTTTAAAGTTTTATTTTCAATTCAAAAAATATAATAAATAAAATTTAAAACAAATTAAAATGTTTTATAATAAAAATTGGAGGGAGTATTAAATCACTGTTATATGATAATAAGGTTAACTCATATGGGGTTTTTGTCGTTAGAGATGGTGAGTGCAGGAGCGTTGTGCGGGGTGTTTGTGGTAGTTGGTTGAGGGATTTCATAATGAATATTTAATAGTGAATTACTAAACGCAACTTATTTTACTTTGTGCAATTTGTAAAATAAACTAAAATATTTCCGAACTTTAAACTTCTCATATTCTTTTATACAATCATCTCTTTTTAGAATTTTACACATTGTTTTAATATAAAGTCACTAAGTATTTATTGTTTACAATGTTGAAGAAAAATAACACACGGAAGAGGAGAAAATGGGGTGATCGGGCAACTTTGGTGAGTTTTTTACCTAAAAAATTATTTAAAAAAGATCCTGGACAAAAATAATATGGATCTAAATTAGGTGGACAACACTAGTTCTCTCGGATTTACCAAATCCGAGAGTACCGCACAGTCGGATTTCGCAAATCTGAGACCATCGAAACTCAGATTAGTATAATTCGAGACTTTAGTAACCTAAAATTATTTAAATTAAATCAAAAAATTAATTTAAACTAATGAAGAGTCGGATTTTGCAAATCCGAGAGTCAGCAATAAAAAAATATTTATTTTTTGAAAAAATTATTTAAGTGTTTAAAAATAAAAGTTGACTAGAAACGGATTAGCCTAATCTGAAACATGAAAATTCGGATTTCGGAAATCTGAAAGTTTATAATAAAAAATTATTTTAAGTTTTGGAAAAAAATCTAAATGTTAAAAATAAAAAGGAAGAGACTTGGATTTCAGTAATACCAGTCTTTCTTTACTTACTCTCAGAAACTTTCGGATTTGCGTTCACCCGGGTAGTGTCCATACCCACACAATGCACATTAAACTAAACCCTAAACCCTAAAATCTAACGTTTTGAACTAAATCGGATATTGAGAACCCAAGTTTTAGTTAATCCGAGTTTAAACTAAAATCGGATTTGAGAAATCCGTAACTAAACTCTAAACCCTAAATTCGAATTTTAGAAATCCGAGTTTAAGCTAATCTCAGATTCTCGTAATCCGAGTCTAAGATAAACTAGGATGTGAGAAATCCGAAACTAAACCCTAAACCCTAAACCCTAAACCCTATGGCCTGATTTTGAAAATTCAATTGTTTGCTTAACTCGAATTCTGAAAATTAGATTATTTGCTGAAAAAGTATATAACACTAGTACATATGAATTATTCTGAATTAATAATAATATCTATTGATTAACAGATTTAACAGTAATAAGTAATACTAGTACCAATGATGTATAATGAGTAATAGTATTAATGTACTACATAATACAAGTACGTATAAATAGTATATAACATTAGTAGATATGAATTATACTGAATTAATAATAATATCTAATAACTAACAGATATAATAGTAATAAGTAACATTAGTATCAGTGATGTATAGTGGGTAATAGTATTAATGTACTACATAATACTAGTACGTATAAAAATTATATAACACTAGTACATATGAATTATACTGAATTAATGATAATATCTAATGACTAACAGATTTAACAGTAATAAGTAACACTAGTACCTCTGATGTATAGTGGTAATAGTATTAATATACCATATAATACTAGTACGTATAAAAAGTACATAACACTAGTACATATGAATTATACTGCATTAATGATAATATCTAATGACTAACAGATTTAACAGTAATAAGTAACACTAGTACCACTGATGTATAGTGGGTAATAGAATTAATGTACTATGTAATAGTAGTACGTATAAAAAACACATAACACTAGTACATATGAATTACACTGAATTAATAATAATATCTAATGACTAACATATTTACAGTAATAAGTTACACTAGTACCAATAATGTATCGGGGGTAATAGTTATTAATGTACTACATAATACTAGTACGTGTAAAAAGTATATCACACTAGTACATATAAATTACACTGAATTAATGATAATATCTAATGACTAACAGATTTAACAGTAATAAGTAACACTAGTACCACTGATGTATAGTGGCTAATAGTATTAGTGTACTACATAATACTAGTACGTACAAATAGTACATAACACTACGTAACACTAATAATATATATTTTTCATCAATTATACTGAATTAATTTAATTCAAATTTCTATAAGATTTAATAATACTACATAACATTAGTAATATATATTTTTCATCAATTTAATGTAAATTCTTAGTAATTATTAGTAATAAAAGATTTTATTAATATCATATCTAATACAATATTTTTTATTTTTTATTTTTTAAAAAAAGCAGATATGTCAATTTAATGCGAATTCCTATGAAAACTTAAATTTTCAAAGGTTTTTTGCACTAAAAGATTTTTTTTTTTTAAAAAGGTAGTTCGAATTTCCGAAATCCGATTCCACTGTTCATTTATTAAATTTTCAAACTTTCTTACCATAAATAAAATTTTTAAATTTTCCCATCCTTCAGTTTTTTTTTTAAACAAATTATGTTGGGGAAGCTCTCGGAAATCTGAGTTTACTGTACACATTTTGACCTCGATTCTTTTTTTTTTCAAAATAACAAAATAATTAATATTTTATTATTTTTTATTGTTTCAGATTTGGCAAATCCGAATGTCCGATTAATTTGGCTCTCGGATTTACCAAATCATGAATAACTACGTATGTCCACCAAAATTATAAGTAAACTTTTTTTTGTCCACATCAATTCTTTTAAATTTTTTTGGCCGAACGACCCCGACTTTGGTTAAGATGATTCCCACCAAGTCCTTGTTGTTGAGACTTTCTCTATCTGTTGTTGCGGTTTAATAATTATTGAAACCATTTTCAATAATCATTCATTCAGGTGTAAATTAATTTAAGATGCCTTGTTTGTGAATATTTTTTTTGTTTGAATTTGATAAATATGATATGCCATTTAATCGGTCGGAAAATAATCCATTCTTTTGCTGCTGTCGAAGAGGTTTAGAAATTCACTAACAATCGATAGATCTGATTTATTTTAAGATTTTACTTCACAGAGTTTGTGGAGTTTTTCTCTAAAATTATAATTGGTTTTAAGATATTAGGAGAGTGAACGCTGAAGACTGAAGTTCATAACGAAAATATTGTTATAATTGTTTTTACTTTTTAGTGATGAGATGTATGCTGGTGTTTCAAAGAAATCTTTTCAGTGTTTGTTTATGAGTTGCGTGAGATTGTGTTTTGTATTGGATTATATTTTATTTCTTTAAGTCAGAAACATGAATTTATTTTGATTGGAGACTCCACTAGAGAGGGATTCATTTTCCCGTAATAAAATAGTAGGAGTACTATAACTTTGAAGTTACATTTCTTTCATTCTTCTGAAAAAAGAAAAAAAATAAAAAAATACTCTCTCAATCTACCATTTTTAATAGTTTTAAAAATGTATGAGTCGAATGTGAAACCCAGATGGTGCTTCTTCTTTTTTCTTTTTCTTTTTTCCATTAAACATATTTCTAAGTTCATGTATCTAATATCTTACTATATTAGAAACAAAAACCACACTTAAGAGAAAGCACCACCATTTGCCATGTGGCATTTCCACATCATATTTTTTAAATAAATTTTTATTTCCACATCTCCTAAACTTAAAAGGCAAATGCAGTCCAAATTTATTTTTACCTCCTATTTTCGTCAAAACAAACAAAAAAAAAACCACGGGTTCATAAAAAACCCAAACTCTCATCCCCATCGCCACGACAATCGAGACTCCTTAATCAATCCCTTCTCCACAATTAAAAATAAATAAATTCCTCATCAATCATCAATTGAGAATATGTAGTGAAATATACTCCTTTCCTATTAGCATGTTCAATCTTTTCATTAGTGATGATCAACTACATCCTAATCGGATAAAATTTTAACTTCAAAAAATATTCTCTTTACCTCTCTATATAAATACAAAGGAAAAAAAAAAAATTCTCATTGATCTTGCTTCGGCCGTTGTGGTGCCATTACAGGTATTAAAATTTAAATGATTTTATTTCTACAGATAATTGGTTTGGATTTTATTATTTTTTATTTTTCCCGTTCAAGAATAGTGTTATTACTACTATTTTTATGCGTCCATCCGTTACAGCTACCGGAGCCGTTGTTAGGTAGTATGATGTGATTTTTTATTTGGTTAGTTAGTCTATAATTTTTGTATGATTTTAGTTATGTTTGGATTGAATTGATTGATTGGGTTTTTGTTACAAAGTGTGGTTTTTTAAATTTGTTTTTTATGTTTCATTCAATTAGTGTGGTTTTCTTTTTTTAATTATGGAGTCTCAGGTTTTTTTTCGTATATGGCCAGTTATGAAGTGTGTTTTTTCTTTGTTTAACTGCTTTTGATTTTGTTTCATACTCCCAGTTGACCAATTATTATTATTATTATTATTATTATTATTATTATTATATTTGCAAATGAAGCACTTTTTTTTTGTGTTCGGGATTTCAAGAATATACTTTTTTGGATTTGGTTTTTGGATTTTTTTTAGTTCCTCATCATATAAATAGTTCGTGTCGCTTCTTTTAACTAATTTATGGGGAATCCTTTTATGAATTTGAGGTGGAGAGGGAAGGAATGATGTTTCTACGTTTATTTGTGTTTTTATACATCATGTTTACCTATAGAAAAAAAAATTCTCAAATTTTAATGGGCTATCTTTTACTTTTTTATTTTTTTATTTGCCATGGTGAGGTGAGCTCTTTTTTGCTATACCTTGAAACCTATGTAAATTTACATTATTTTCATTCTCATATTTGTGATCAACCAGTTTCAACAATTAACCAGTATCAAAATCATATTTTTGATATTTTACTACCTATAAACTTTTGGAAGAAATAGTTCCAACAATTAAGCGTATACCCTTTGAAGGAAGTTAACTACAAAGCTATTATAAATCTCCAAAACTAAGCATTGATTTGGCACAACTAATGGAGAACATCAATAAATTATTTTACTAATATTTAAACTTGTTAGAATGCTTTTATATTTTTTTCTAGCATTTGCTTCAAGACATATATTTGATCAAATTTATTTATATTTAAGAAGTAACACTTATAAAATATTTCTAAAATCTTCAAACATTTCTAAAACGTACCGGGCCAAATATAATTTATTTTTATGCCAAATACAAATATCACACGTATAAAACATTTCTAAAATTCTTCAAATATTTTTAAAATATATCGGGCCAAATACAAAATATTTTTTTTTCCAGATACAAACATTTCTAAGATCTTCAAATATATATTGGGCCAGGGTCGCGCATTGCGCGACCAGACATCACTAGTATATTCAAGAACAAAATAAGTTGTTGGTGTGGCCAATGCATTTCCGACCATCCCAGAAAATGCTGTGTGAAAACACAGCAGGTTCTCAAATGAGGCAAAGAGCACAAGAACAAATAAACACAGAAATGAAAGCATTTGTTATGGAGAATGGAATTCCATTGGAGCTAGATTCTCGCATATAATCACCCCCCTCTTCTTTAAAACAATTTATTTGGTCTTCAAATGTCTTATAAATATATAACCGCTCAGTTTTAATCTATTTTTATCTTCCGTATCTTCCAATATCTTTGGAAAAGTCATGATCAGCAAGTTGATCAAGATTGTTATCAGCCTCAATTATTATTAGTACCATCCATGTCCCGAAGTTGTAATGTAAATGAAAATCGGAACCAAAATCGACAATCATTTGGAAGGAGCGAAAAAACCAAGTTTGGCGTCCACAACAGGGAGATTGACAGGGTGATTGTTCAAGGATGTGGAATACAATCAAACAAGATTACAATCTGCATCTCAATCTTTGTATGAAAGAATGGAACCGAAATCGGGGCAATTTGATCCAAACAGAGGAGATAGCAAAGATGGATGACCTTGATATAGCCGCACATGGCCATACTATCATGCTAGATGGATCTTTCTTTTTGGCATCACTGCAAGCGGCGGGAGCATGGAAAATTACCACAAATCATGGGATGATTCAGCAAATTAAATCTCGGAAATTCCATGCACTTACTCCCCCACAAGCAGAAGCCCAAACCCTGCTGTATGCCATACAAGAAGCTGCAAGCTTGGACATCCAGCACATCCTTGTGCTTACGGATTGTGAGTTCTTAGCAAACAAATTGATTCCCGATCAATCACCGGTTGAAGTTCAGGAATTAATTGCTGAGATTAGTACCATTTCCAAGTCTTTCCTTTCCTTTTTTATATCTAAAGTTCCTCGGGATGTTGTAGCTAAGATGCATAATATAGCATATAATCTAGCTAAATGTAAAAGTTTAAACTCTTTTAACTAATATAAGCAGGTACAATTTTATTTTTTTTTAAAAAAAGAACTAGATACTAATATCGCAAAACATAAATGATCCATCAACTAGGCATCAAATTCGACTTATTCTCGTAAGTACATAAAGGATTAATGTGAAATAACTTGGGACAAATTTTGGAGGAAAGTTTGTACTCCTACGTGGTACTCCTGTTTGAGGAAACAATGCTACTACTTCTGTCAAAAAAAAAAAATAGTTCATATTTAATTTTAATATCTATATTAATTTTAATACTTCATCTGTCCCAAAATTATTGTCCAATTTGAAATTTTACTTTTAGTACAATTTAAACTAGAAAGAAAAACTCAAACTGACAATAATTATTTTATATGAGACGGAGGGAGTACTATTATCCAAATTCAAAATGAGTCCTAGATGAGAATACATAGAAGAACTAGATGATATACCCGCACGATGCTCGAGGTAAATTATAATATTTTATCATACTTGTAAAATAGTTGTAAAAAAAATTAAAGTTGTGGAATCATAATTTGCAAAATAATTATTGTTAAAGTTTTGTACATACATAAATGTGATGACATAAAATATGAAAGAGTATGGTTTGTCTTTTGAGTATCATCATAAATGTAATGTGATAAAAGGAAAGAAAAATCACGGTATTATACAAATTTGATAAAAAGAGAAGATTTTTTTTTTTAAAAAAAAGAAAACCCAAAAACTTGTTTCTATTTCAAACACAATAATATCTAGTCAATTTTTTTGATATACAGAACAAACATAAATAAAAAAAATTAAAAAAAAATCCCGTGCATCACGCATCATGCCTTTTTCTAATGAGAAAATTGGTACGATAATGGGGCAATATTTGGCATTAATTGATTTACTTGATAATTACGATGATTTAGGCAATATGAAGTTACCACAGTTATTAAGGGAGACACAAATAATCATGCAATATTTTTATTTTTAAATTTCAATAAATTGTCACTTAAAATCTTATCCTACATAGTACTCTAAAATTCATGTGTTTCTCTCTATTGTTCTCCTATTAGTATAATATATAATAGATAATAGATTTATGTTGTTTTTTTATTAAAAAAATAAAATAAAGTTAGTTGATGAGATCAAAACTTAAGCTTATCAAAGATCAACATTTATAGCTAATTAAAAAAGACAACTTTTATTTGGCACTTGATTGAATTATAATACAATATTACAGTAACAATTTTCATGTTTGATAAAAATCTTAATTGGAAATTGATGAAAGTTAAATGAACGTAGTTAATATGCACAATTAATATATGTGTGATATTAAGGATTATTTTAATAAAAGAACCAAACACTTCTTTTTGTTTTTTTTGTTTTTTTTTTTTTTGTTCTGAAAGAAGAACCAAACGCTATTGGTTGCTTTACCTCTCAAACTTTTTTTAAATTTTCTTTTGGGGCCATATTTACATCGATGCAAAATCATCATCCTCGCATTTTTTTTTCACAATATTTGATTGAAATTCATATCAAGAATCAAACTAAAAACATGACACGTCAATCAATGTAACCTCTGGAAGGAATTAAGATAAAGAAAAAAAGTTTGAACAAAATTAATCCATGAACATATATGCCATTATTTCTATTGGTGATAAAATGGGCAATTACAAAAAATAAAAAATAAACAATTTCTTACTTACCTCGTTCAATTTGTTACCTTCATAGTTTTGTTTTTTGGTTGCTTCTGAAGAGACCATCTCACTCTAGAACAAACAGTGTTTTTTTTTTTAAAAAAAAAATCATGATATTTACAAAAGAATGTGTATGTAGTGAACAATCTCCATGTATTATGCACAGAATATAAAATTAACTAACAAAATTGAACGATTGTAAGAACGAAAATAATTATGCAACCAATATTAAATTTTAGAAACCATTCATCATTTCGAAAAATCAGAATCAAGATGTATTCTTAACAAACTATATATGGTTTAACTTAAATTGGATAGATTGAACAGAATATTACACATACAATCGACCTTTCAAAAACATCAACCCTTCTATCCAAGTAACTTATTTGATAACACTTAGCTTCAGGAATTTTGTTTCTGCCATAATAATACTAATTTTATGAAGAAAAGCGGTATGAAGGAACAGGACCGGACGGAGAGGGAAGGAGGACCAAAATTCACTCTAATTTATATTGGCACGAGGAGTCCTATTACTTAACAAATGATCTGATCCACTCATGGCGAGACAAAATCTTTTATGTGATCAGCTCCATGATTTTAGGTTTTTTTATTCATATCATAAGGTAATGATTTCAAAAATCAAATATGTGTACTGAAGATAAGATTGTACATCTTGGAAATTAATGGCTTCTAATTAAATTTTTAAAAAATAAATACTATTTGTTGTGTCTAATTAGGGGGAAGTTAATTGATACGGGGAAGGTTTATATACGTACCATATTTTTAGGTTTTATTGATTACGCTTGATTGCAGTGCATTAATGTTGATTGATTGATTATTATTTTTTTGAATGTAAAGTGCATTAATGTTTATTGATTTGATATTACTTTATTAACAGAAAATTCGAAAGATTTTTAGTATAATCTATAGTATATATATTATACTAAGAGAGAAACCAGAGAGAGAAAATAAAAAAGAATTCTAAAGGTGTCACATAGGATAAAATCCTATGTGTCATTTTTCTAATGGTTGAGTCAAAAAATATTTACAACAATTATACTAATAGTCCTTCAAATTTTATGTAAATAAAGTTTTATCAAATGGTATTTAAAACTATAGTTTAAAATATGAAAATAAAAATTAATTAAATTTAATGGATGGAATTAATGAACATTAATGCACCAGAATTATTTCCTCCCTAAAAGAATCCACAAAGTTACTACTGAACTCATTTAATTAATCTCTCTCAAAAAAAATCTCCCTCCCAATCATGTAAATCAATAGATTACAATTCAAAAAAAAAAACCAATCATTCAACATTAATGTTATCTTTAAAATCTTCTCCCAAAAACATGACCCTGTATTTTTTGCCAATAAAAAAGAAAAAAAAAGGTACAAAACTTGCCTTTAATTATTACTAAAAGGATGGGATTTAACTATAATTAAATGTTATCTTTTGAATTTCAAACCAATGCATTTATTTGTGTAATATCATATCTACCCAAATAAATATAATATTTCCTAAATAATATCTCAAAAATTGTTATAAACTTTATCTTTATCACTGAAATTTTGGATAATCAGTTATCATTAATCCCAATTTATCTCTATTTATACATGCCACACAACCCATGAGTATGTTCCAGTGCTGCAAAAATTTTCTCCTCCCCAAAACAACCCGAAATCCAAAGATAAAAGGGCAAAAACTTTAGCCTTACAGTTGGTTTGTTGTTTTGAAAGCGATGAACTAACAGTGGGTCGATCGTGTGGCATGGGAGGTAATGGTTAGTTAAGGTTATATATGATTTTTTTTTTTCCGTATGTTTTTCTGCAAAATGATGTTTTAGAGATCTTTTTTAGACGTTACTAAATTTATGTTTTTTTAACCCATAATTTCATTAATTATTATTTTCTATTGTCATAGCAAAAAGGGATTAAAGGGCAAAAATTTTAACTCTACAGATGGTGTGTCCTCTAAAATATTAAGTATTGGGCCAAACAATACCATAAAATCTTTAATTACAACAAAATAACCATAAAAATTTTAAACTTCATACTTCAGTCACACATAATCTATCATCTACTATTGATAATTACTTCATTATGTATTTACGCGTACAATATCTTTTCATTCAATATATAATATTAATACAATTTTATTTATTTTACTCTGCTTATGAGTGTTATTGTCCAGTTCTTCTCCTTCAATAAAAATCAAGTGAACACTTGCATTTCAAATGATATGCATCATTTTATCTTTATAATTACGCCTCTATTTAATTTTAGTTCTGTAATGTATCTTAATATGGACTCCAAATACATTTTACACTTTTTATATTTTTTTGTTGATTTTTTATAATGTATGTAAATAAATCCCGCGCATCGCGCGGGTTTAACATCTAGTTGTTGTAAATATTTTTTGAGTCAAAACATTAAAAAAATGACACATAAGATTTTATCTTATGTGACACGTAAGATTTTAGTATAATACATTTAGTATAATACTAGAGATACTATAGATGGAATCAAAGCTAAAATTTAACCCAAATCTTAACTAATTTCAACGAAAGTGCATGTTATAATTTAGCGAAGAGAATTAATCAATTCTTATACTACGTACTGTATAGATTAGTCATTCGGCATTAGACACCCTGTCACTATGAACAAAAAGTAGGAGCTAAAATTTGGTGGTGTTCAAAGGAAATGACTAATAGGGCCCCTATTTGACGGATCTTACAAATCATGCATATATATATATATATATATATATATATATATATATATATATAGCACCTTCAAACTTAATAACGGAATCATTCTAAGAAAGTCAAAGGAATCCTCGTTGGAATAGGTAGTATCTCAACAGAATCTCAGTCAAAACTTATTACAATTCCCAATTTAGATTCTTTCTACTTGATGCTTTTTCCCTTTTGTGGTGAAAAAAGGCTAGACAAACAACAACAGCTGTAAAAATCACTATTTACAGCTGGATTAATATATATTTAACTACCCCTACAATTAATTTCCAACGATGAATCTTTTTGTCCAAAAAAAAAAAAATCCGAATTATTATTATGAATTAAAAATAAATAAAGTAGTACGTATCATTGAATGGTGTTCATAAATTGTCCAAAAAAAAAAAAATCTATATTTTCCCTTGTGATATAATTAAAGAAGGAAATAAAAAAAGAAGAAGAAGAAATTAAATGACTGGCGTGTACAACTGTAAATACGGTGCTACTTACTTATTTCCACAAAAGCTCCTGAATGTATTGAGACGTTGGGTACATGATAGATTCATAAGAGGAGAAGGGGACTCTTTTACATTTTCCTTCTCCGAAGCAAATGTGTAATACTACTACCATATCTGATTCTCTTTTCTCCCTAACCCTCCTTAAATTCTCACTATATATATACACCCATAATAAAAATAAACTTTCATTCATCGGAAAAATAATAATAAAAAACATACAAACAAGAGGATTCAGGTGATCTCGACCAGAATTGATTTGATTCGTACCAGGTAACCCACCAACCCCATCAACGATCATCGACATTAGGGTTCATGATTTTTCAATTTCGTTGTGCATGATTACGCGGATATCACTGATGCCATTATCATTTTTGTTTAATTTAATTTATTTCTTTTAGTGGGGATTGGAACCCTTATTGATTTTGGAGTCATTAGCCATTATAATTTTGGGGTTTCTTTCTGTGCGTGTGACAAAAGAAGATTGAAGTGATTTGATCTGAATCTTATGATGTTGGAATATTTTCGCCGTCGAAAGAATGCCGTATGAACCTTAAAATAATGGCGGAAACCAGGTGCCGTACGTTGGGTTCACTCATGTTTTTGCCGCTTACTTAATGAGCCTTTTTTTTTTTTTTTTGTCTTTTTTCTTACAACTCGTAGGTATTCGAAGACTAAATAAATTCTGTGCTGATTCTTTTAAAAAAAATAAAATAAAAAAAATCAGTTGTAATTAGAAATTTCTTACCCTTTAATCTAATCATTCTGGCTATGAGGGAGGGACGCTTTGTTAAAATAGTCTGTTTAACAAACCTTTTTTCTTTTATAAAAAATTAGGTTGATGAAACAAAGATCTATCTAGCAAAATATGAGCATAAATTGGTTGATGCACGTAATTTGGGTTGTTTTGATCGATGAGACAATTTTTTTTGGGCTTCTTTTTCCTTTTTATTTGTCTTTACATATAAAGCAGAATGTTTTTAGAGTAAGAAGCAATGTACTTAAGCTAAGAAGGGTTGATAATTATCTCTTTCATAAACACGAGAATCTGGTTTGGCTTGGCTAAAATTAGTATGTATAACGTCACGTTAAACCAGATTTATGTCCAAGCCTGATGTGTGTAATTCTGAATTTGCAAGCAGAGAGGAGATCGAGCTGTCTGTCTTTCTGCTTGCTATTTAATGCAAAATTACAAGTTTATACTCAAAAACACATAAACATGTGTCTTTGGTAAAACAGTTTGTTAATTGTCACCATTAGCTGTTTCTATGAATTGTGTTTATAACTTGTAAACTTCTTCCTCTTTGTGGGCCTTAAAAACGTCGTCTTTCTTCGAATTTTTACTAGGGGGATTGTCTTATTTAGCTTAATTTTTTTTTTTTTTTAACAGGTTTGAGTAATTCCTCAAGGCAGAAGCCTACTGAGCTCTGATGGAGAACTTGGAAGCAAATGATGACTACACCAAAGATGGAACACTTGATCATCGCGGTAACCCGGCCAATAAGAGGACAACTGGAACCTGGAAGGCCTGCCCTTACATTCTTGGTAATTACTTCAGTTCGTGTCCTGTTATTGTCCATGGATTGATTTTATTCTTCGGGTTTGTGAATTGTGACATCTTTTTTGAATTCTTTTCGGGTGTTCAGGAAATGAATGCTGTGAAAGATTGGCCTACTATGGGATGAGCAGCAACCTGATCATTTATTTCACCCAACAACTCAATCAGCACACTGCTACTGCCTCCAGGAATCTGTCAAACTGGTCAGGAACCTGCTATATCATGCCATTGTTGGGTGCATTTCTTGCTGATGCATATCTTGGAAGATATTGGACCATTGCCAGCTTCTCCATCATCTATGTCATTGTAAGTAACCTGTTCTTGTCTTTGTTCAACTTTCCGTTTATCACGAGGTTTGATTTGGGTCCATAAAATCCCAATTTGCTTTTCAGTAATTAGATTCTGAACTCTAGCAGAAACTTTGTTTTAATATTAAGATGCTAAATTTCGCTTTGATTTTGAACAGGGAATGACACTTTTGACGTTATCGGCTTCAGTTCCTGGTCTGAAACCAACATGTGTTTCCAAAACTGAGTGCCATGCAACCAAAGCTCAGACAGTTGTTGCATTTGTTGCCCTCTATCTGGTTGCTTTAGGAACAGGAGGAATCAAGCCCTGTGTCTCATCCTACGGAGCAGATCAGTTCGATGATGCTGACGACAAGGAAAAACATCAGAAAAGTTCATTCTTCAATTGGTTTTACTTCAGTATCAATGTTGGAGCACTGGTTGCTTCCTCGTTGCTGGTCTACATTCAAATTCATGTTGGATGGGGATGGGGATTCGGCGTGCCTGCTGCAGCCATGGCAATCGCCGTTGTTTCATTCTTTTCAGGTACCCGGATTTACAGGTATCAGAAACCCGGAGGAAGTCCCCTGACTCGCCTCTGCCAGGTGGTGGTTGCATCGTTTAGAAAGAATCATGTTGCCGTCCCAGCCGATGAATCTCTTCTCTATGAAGCTCAAGATGAAAAAAGCGCCATTGTAGGAAGTCGCAAACTCGAGCACACAACAGCTTTAAGGTATTTGCTCTGTTAAGAGATTCTGTTACATTACATCTCCCCTGTTGCAAAATTAGAAAATCCTAAATTCTTCCAATATTATAGTTCCAATAATGTGTGATACTAATACATGAAATTTGCCTGTTCTGAATTTGCAGTTTCTTTGACAAAGCAGCAGTGGTGACAGATTCTGATTATAAGAATGATTCGGAGATAGATAAATGGAGACTTTGCACTGTGACTCAAGTAGAAGAGCTCAAATCAATCATAAAGTTGCTTCCCATTTGGGCCACAGGTATTATCTTCAGCGCAGTTTATGGCCAAATGGGGAACCTATTCGTCTCTCAAGCAACTTTCATGGACACTCATGTCGGAAACACCAAATTCGAGATCCCTGAAGCTGCACTCAGTGTATTCGACACCCTCAGTGTCATCGTGTGGGTACCAATCTATGACAAAATCATCACCCCATTCGCCCGGAAAGCCACAGACCGGAAGAATGGCTTGACTCAGCTACAGCGTATGGGAATCGGGCTCTTCATCTCCGTCTTAGCCATGGTTTCTGCAGCCGTCTTGGAGATTGTAAGACTCGGCATAGTGAAAAGACATAACTTGTACGATGTCCAACATGTCCCGATTTCGGTATTCTGGCAGGTTCCTCAATACTTCATCATCGGTTGCGCCGAAGTCTTCACATTCATCGGACAACTGGAGTTTTTCTATGAACAAGCTCCTGATTCGATGAGGAGTTTGTGCTCTGCCCTTTCGCTTACAACAACAGCACTTGGAAATTACCTCAGTTCTCTTTTGGTGTGGATTGTGACACAGTACAGTACAAAGGGAGGCAAACCAGGATGGATTCCTGACAATTTGAACTATGGACATTTGGATTACTTCTTCTGGATGTTGGCCGGTTTGAGTGTGCTGAATTTGGGAGCTTTCATCTTGGTTGCGCAAAAGTTTAAGTACAAAAAGGCAGTTGGCACTCTTCGCTGATTCAATTTAGATTAGATTATAGGACCTGGAAACTTGAAGCTTTTGTATTTTTATCTTGTTGGGTTTTCTTCTTCTTCGATCTAGATGATGTGATGTTGTAGTTTTTTTTTTTTTTTTTTTCTAATATAAATTTGGTTATATAGAAAAAGCTACTCCTCTGTCTGTCCTCGTAGGCTAGTCAGTTTTGGATACCTGCAAATCTTTTCAACACTTCTGAAATGACACAATTTCTACACAGGATTAACAATTTACATGTCAAACGTACAGGAAAAACTAGATACTCCCTCTGTCCCAGAAAAATAATTCGAATCTGTAATAAAATTAGTACAAATCTCAAAATTCATTATGGACTATTAGTTTGCTATCTTTGTGGAACCGTTCCTATTATATTATCTCCTTCTCGGGCTGTAATCAGTTAAAAACTTGAGAAATTTTCATTAATAAAGTGCTTATTTTATTCACTGCTCCAACTAAATTTGAACTCACCGATTTCGCCTGAGACTTTTCACTCAACTCTCATATGTACTCTTATAAGAATGTCCATTCTAACAACGTCTAATCAACGTATATTAGCGCAACCTTTCATTTTTCTTTCCCAACAGAATATACTGTTTTCTGTTCTCCTTCACCATTTTGTCTTTGAAGGTAACGGTAGAAAGAACGCTCTAGTCAATTCGACACTAATCTCACTTCCTTCATGACATTTGTATTTTGCTACTTTGTCTTTTACGAACACCTTTGAGAAGAAAATTATATGTAATTCTTTTTATTAACATCCTTTAGATAACTTTTTTTTAAAAAAATTCTTTTTACCAACACCCTAATTAAAAAAGAAAAGAGTTAAATAATGTGAAGTACGTATCCCAGGGAGGAAAAATGATGCGCAGCAGAAAAAAAAGAAGTTAAACTTAAGAAATGAAAATTAAGCGTGTCTTAAAATATTTACTTCATTCGTCCAAAATTAAGTTTTTAGTTTAAACATAAATCGTATTAAAAAATAGAATCTCAAATTGAATAATAATTTTAGGACAAAAAGAGTATATATTACAGAAATTGGTCTTAATCTAAGAATGATGATGCTTTTCATGGAGCTATGAAAAGGTTCAAAGATCAAATTTCCAGTGACACAAATTCCACAATGTGGCCACAGGTTCCTTTTTATCTCTATATTTTTATGGAATCTTATAGTCGAAAAAGATTTGTTGGTTATGTGGTTCGACGATACTCAAAATTTCTGCTATCCTTGTCCGGGATATCAAGGTGCGATATAAAAGTCTTTTGGTAAACCTAACCATTAGGCAAGTAGTAGAAGTTTATTTGGCTTGTAAGGCATCAACGATAAGCGAAGGATAGCTGATAGCTCTGAATACATGTGTGCATATTACGTGCAACAAAATCTACATTTTGCATTTGTTACACATGGAATAAACATACATTGCACCCAAAATGCACATTTTGCATTTGTTGCACATGATCGATTATAAGACGAATACGAGAAGTACAATTGTTGCATCATATGAATGAAGTTTAATAATTATTATTTGATATGAAAGAGACCTATCTGATTCGAACTCAAATTATGTGAAATAATGATTTTAACTACTAAGTGCGTAACATATATATATATATATATATACATATATATATATAAACTTGGGACATTTTTTTGACACGGTAACAAAATCATGACTTCTTCCGATCCCCTTCCTACAATATTTTCTATTGTAACCATACTCATTTCCACTATATCTATATTTGTCTATAGTCTATGCCATTTCTAGTTACTTCGGGCAATTCGCACCGCCATCCACCACTTTTCCCTCACCGCCTTTTCCTTCACAATCACCACCTGTTCTTAAACCTATTCCTTATTCGAGAGCAAAATGCTCAATCTACTTTGATAACAACTTTTCGTTTCCCTAGTGCAGTTTCATTCCACATTCCAAGCTCATCAATGTCAAGTGCCCCATCCTTCCAAGGTCTGCATATCCGAAGATATCAGAGGATGACTTCTACCATTTTGGTTACTCACCCTTTTCTTTATCAGCCATGTACAGGCAGATGATAGCGGCATCATGCAAAGCCTTGCCACAGCCTTAAACCTATGTTTTCAAAACCGGATCGGAAGGTGAACCGTTAGCGTAACTGGGTTAGTGGATTTATCGGGTTAACGGATTAGTTCGTTACTTGAAACCAGTGAAAACCAGTTAAAATAATATTAAAAAAAATTTAAAAATTAACTTTTTAAAAAAAGTATGCAAAAACCGGTTTAACCGGTACCGGTTTCTGGTCAAACCGCGATTTTGTCCGAATTTGACCGAGTTTGACCGTGTTATACAGAACCGATTTTTTATAAAAACCGGACCAGTGAGGCTTCCGATTTCCGGGCTAACCAGTTAGACCGCCCGAGCCGGTCCGGTTTTTAAACACAGCCTTAAATGTGCCTGGTTGGTCTGGAGATAGTCCCTGTAGATGGTTTGGCGTGACATGCGATTCATCATCTGGCAGGATGATCAGTCGGATTAGTCTTGGTGATATGTCTCTCTCAGGACAACTTCCAGCGGATTTGAACCAACTCACGGGCCTTCAAATCCTTGATTTGAGGAGCTGGAATCGATAAAAGTCATCCCACACTGCGGTCACTTCTTCCAAGCCAATTGTTTGGACTCTGTGGTTAACTCCAAACCAAGAGAGATGTGAAGATCAGGCATGCCGGTTGTTCAGGGGGGACTGCTATTGCTGACGGAGTGAACGTCATTATATTAGTTATATAAGAGGAAAGAATTATGAATGAGTTGAACTTCTCGCTTTTCTTAAACATATTATTGTATATTTTATTAGTACAATATGCGAGATAATTATTCAATATCACATTTTATATTCAAATATGTATGTTGTTATTTATTTATTTTTAATTAAAAGAAACCGGAGAACTAATCATATCTCATGACAATTTTAATTATGTAACCTAGGACGCACAATGTAAATTGTAATTATCATAGATTGAAAACTGCATCGAAATTTGTTTGCTCGTATAACTACCACACCCTAAAATTTATTACTATCGCCAAAGTACATATTAGTCTCAACAATATCAATACATGTAATCATCATTTTTTCTCAATTATAAAATAAACGTATCAATTTACGAAAAGTTATGGGATGCATTAGTATCTATTTGGGTGCAGCCATATTTTAATTATTATAAAATCATGATATCAATGTGTAAATTAATTAATTTTGGCTCGATATATATACTAACCCAATCGATGTGTTTTCTTAAATCAAGAATGTCGCCTACACTAATTTGCTGAAGGAAAATATGCTAAATTCCAGACTGCACAGAACGTTTATCGATGCCTCGGTTGAGTATTACTCTCCGATGTTGACTCCTAAATTGGAGATTCCCCCATTTTATAGTGTCGTTACCAAAGAATGGCTTCGTGAATGCAACAAATACTTCATCTTTAGTATGAAGTTAAAGCTTGGCAAGTAGACATGGTGGAGTTGTACTTAGAAGATCGGGCAATAATTTAGTTTGAAGAATTGAAATGGATCAGATCATTTAGCTACTGCTGGTACATATGAACATTTTGCATAGAATGTATAATAAATTACCCCCACCAAAAAAAAAACCCCTTAAAATGACAAGGGCTAAATTAATTCGAAATTATAAATTTCAAATATTACTATATGATACTATAAACTTTAAATTGTTACTTTCTAATTTTCTTTTGGAGTTTCATCCAAAAACTAATGGTCAATCTTCTTTTCACGTGATATTCACGTGAATTGACCAAAAGGTATCTTGGGTTCAAAATAAAATTGACTTCAGTCATAAAATTTGTATGTCGTTCCATAAGAAAAACTGAATCTAATGTTTTCTTTAGACACAAATTATCATTCGGTCAATTCCCGTAAATATTTATTCACATGAATCATTAGTTTTTAGATGAAATGCTCAAAATAAATAAATAAATAAATAAATAATTTAAGTTTATAATGCCATATAGTAATGTTTGAAATTTATAGTTTCGAATAAATATAGCGTGCGAAAGTTTGTGGTACTTTTAGAGTAATTTTTTTCGTAAAATGTACAAACCTTGCACAAGTACTGAACTACAACGCTTTTGCCGGGGGAGAGGAGACAAAGAAGAACTGTGGGTTAGGTTCAAGCCATTACGAAATTGATTTTACGGAATTGGGTCGTGTATCTGTTTTGTGAATAATAATTTTTCGAAGAATTATTTGGTATCGTTAATTGTTATTATTTATCTAAAATTTTGTAGTGATTAGATAATCCATTATCTAGAGTAAACCAGACTACAATATAGCTTGATCAGTAAAAATGTGCTAAGTTTGTCTTAGAGTTATGCTGCACATAGTAAATACGTATTTTATATTTCAACCTGTAGGTACCGATATAAAATTTATTATTTTATAATTTAAGTTTGTATTCCTTAACTTATTCTATCAAAATATCAAATATTTAAATTTTTTCATAATTCAAAGGGGTTACATTGGAAAACTTATTATTCGGAGATAATTAAAACAACCATAAACATTACTACAAAGTGTTAAATCTTTTTTACAATGAAAAAAATTTCAAAACATAAAATATTAGTAAAATAGTAGGGGTAATATATTTTGCGGAGTGAAAAAAATTCGACAAAATCATATTCCAACATCATTGCTATGCATAAATTCGACTTATAAGTGTAAAATTTTGTTTTCTCTTTTGGGACGCTACTGGTAGATAATCGGGAGTAAGAGGTATTTCCGTCATTTTGGGGAATGTTGTTGAGCTGACAGCCTGACAAATTGACATTAACAATATCGCCGCCGCCGGCGGCTCAGCGCCGGCCCATACTCCACAGTAATCCTTTTTGGTTGTAGACGCCAAATGCCATCTATTCTCTCTCTCTCTCTCGTGGTAAACACACAGTGAGCGTGAGTGTGGACAAACATATTTTAAGGTAAGAATCCATCCGTCGTTAGTTTTACACATCATGTATGTAACACTTGTAGTAATAATTGAAGATTCTTCCTTTATTCCAAAAAAAACATTAAAATTGAAGATTCATCCAGCTTTTGTGGGATCATCATCATCTATTTAGGACCCCAGATTGCTTTTTCTTTGACTATTTCACGCGCAAAATTCCGATTCTATGATGCGCAATTTCCACTTTCCACAATTCATAAGTATCTTTCAGCTCGTCCCTTTCCCCCATTCTTTTCTTCTTCTTTCTGATGTTAACTACTTATACTCAGTAGTCAACCATTCTTAGTTACAATAAAAATACTTGCTTTAATATGTTACCCTCTTCAATGCTTGACCCCATCTCGTAGTGGGCTTGACTCAATTTTCAATTTTGAGCTTAATAAATCTCAAGTGTTTGAACTAGCTTTGAGCAGAGTATCACCGAACGTTCCTTCTGGGTTTTTTTTTTTGTTTTGGTTTTACTTTTCAGGTATGCTGTGGAAATCACTTTATTCGTTGGTAATCTTCAAGCTGCATCTGTTTAGTCTTAGTCTTAATTTGTTGAGGTTCTTGTACTATTTTTGTCATCCTTATCTGGAACAAACTTAAGAGTGTATCTGATTCCTGGATTTCTGTCTTAAGTTTTGTGGATTGTTATCGGTTTAACGATTTGGGATGTAGCTCTTACAAAATTCAGCTGAATTGGTTAGTATCTTTACTTGTTTTCTAAAGGACTCTATGCTTTTTTTAATCTTTAGTGTAAGCCTGCCAATTTTAGAACCTAAAGGGTTGTTCATTGAAACTAAATAGGAATTATTGAGCATTTCTTGAGCTTAATTTTTGTGGAATATGTGGTTGAGTTTTAGGATTGAGATACATGGGTGTTAATACTTGAACAATTATTACGAAGGGTCTAGACAGATTTCTTACACCCGTAGCTAACATATTTGCATAACATTGGGTGCCGAGACCAGTCCCCTGCAGGAATTGTATCTAGAAAGCCATGGCAGAAGATGATCTGTATACAAAAGATGGAACGATTGATTACCGTGGTAATCCAGCGAAGAAAAATGAAACTGGGACTTGGAAAGCCTGTCCTTACATTTTAGGTACTCCGGCAGTGTGTACTTTCTAGTTCTGTTCATAAGTAAATTTTTTTAAAAAAATTCAGGCATGTCCCATGTTTCATGTTCATTTAAATGATAGGGAATGAATGTTGTGAAAGATTGGCATACTACGGGATGAGTTCAAATCTGGTGCTCTATTTTAAGCATCGTCTCGGTCAGCACAATGAAACTGCTGCTAATAATGTCTCAAATTGGTCCGGCACATGCTACATCACACCACTGATTGGCGCCTTTCTGGCTGATGCCTATCTGGGAAGATTTTGGACTATTGCTTGTTTCTCAATCATATATGTGCTGGTAAGCTTCTTTAGTAATCATTTTTAATCTAAGTAAATGAAAAATGAGATTCTATATCTTCATTGGTGTCTACTGTCTGGTAAGGATGCAAGATGAGTTCTTCTTGCAGACAATATGCATGGTAGTTCTGACTTATGGGGGAAAAACTTGGGACACAATTACTAGTTGGGCAATTTGAGCAAGGATTTATTGCGAGGATTCAATGGGTTTCCAGTTTTGAAGTCTTTTGGCTAACTAAGGAGTGTTAGGCCTTTGTGCTGTAAGGCGAAACCCAAATACCTGAGCGAACCAAGCATATTCACTAGTTAATAGCTAAAGCATAGCAAACTCTTCAAGAATTAGAATTACTATAAAGTAATCAAATGATAAGATCGTTATCAGTACCATGTTGCTGACAGATGCATATTGTATGCAGGGAATGACACTGCTGACATTATCAGCCTCAATCCCAGGTCTGAAGCCTTCTTGTTACGAGAAGGATGCTTGCCATGCAACAGTCACACAAAGTTCTGTTAATTTCATAGCCCTTTACCTAATCGCTTTAGGCACTGGTGGTATAAAGCCCTGTGTTTCTTCATATGGAGCTGATCAATTTGATGACACCGATGAGGTTGAAAAGAAACACAAGGCTTCTTTCTTTAACTGGTTCTATTTTTCTATCAACATTGGCGCACTTATTGCTGCCTCAGTGTTGGTGTACATACAAGATAATGTAAGTTGGGCCTGGGGCTTTGGTATTCCAGCAGTTGCAATGGCAATTGCCGTGGTTAGCTTCTTTTCAGGTTCTAGGCTGTACCGAAACCAAAAACCAGGAGGCAGCCCAATAACACGCATCTGTCAAGTGTTGGTGGCATCATTTAGGAAGTATAATGTTGCAGTGCCGGAAGACAAGTCGTTGTTGCATGAAAGAAAAGATGCTGAATCCGGAATAGAGGGAAGTCGCAAGCTTGAGCATACCAGTGATCTTGTGTAAGAATCACATTATCCATCTTTCCTTGCTTTTATGATTTATGAAAATTGATATACTCTTTTATGTGGTGACTACTAGGTACTTCTTGCTGTATTTCCCACTGATTTTTTTGTGCAATGTGATTCCAATGTAGTTTCTTTGACAAGGCAGCAGTGGAAATAGAATCAGATGCTGTAAAAGACTCTGTTAATCCTTGGCGATTATGCACGGTAACTCAAGTTGAGGAGCTCAAAGCCATAATAAGATTGCTTCCTGTATGGGTTACTGGTATCATCTTCAGCACGGTATATGGTCAAATGGGTACTTTGTTCGTGTTGCAAGGAGAAACTATGGATACTCGTGTTGGGAATTCAACATTCCATATCCCACCAGCATCCCTGGGGATTTTCGACACTCTAAGTGTCATTTTCTGGGTTCCAATTTATGACCAGATAATCGTCCCAGTGGCCAGAAAATTCACTGGACACAAGAATGGTTTGACTCAGCTCCAAAGAATGGGTACTGGCCTTTTCATATCCATCTTCGCCATGTTGTCTGCAGGAATTTTAGAACTTATCAGGCTAAGAATGGTGAGAAGGCATAGCTACTATGATCTTCCAGCTGTACCCATGTCAATATTTTGGCAGGTTCCACAGTATTTCATCATAGGTTGCGCGGAGGTTTTCACATTTATCGGACAGTTGGAATTCTTCTATGAGCAAGCTCCCGACGCCATGAGAAGTTTATGCTCTGCACTCTCCCTGACCACAGTGGCTTTGGGAAATTACTTGAGTACTTTGCTTGTTACCATAGTCACAAGAATCAGCACAAGAAACGGAAGACTCGGCTGGATACCAGATAATCTGAATTATGGTCACCTCCATTATTTCTACTGGCTCTTGGCAGTGCTTAGTGTGCTGAATTTGGGAGCTTTTCTCCTGATAGCCAAGTGGTATACCTACAAAAAGCCAGTAGGGACACTTCGCTGATCATTACACATCAGTTGATATTGCATATCCCTGCAAAAAGGATGTATTTATTCCTCATAAATTCTTAAGAATGATTGTATAGTTGAAACTGTACTCTGGTAAAGTGTGCTGATGTTGCAGTTGCAGCATGTATCTTAAAGGTCTGGTCAAAAAATGTAGTGCTCCCTCCAACCCAAACAAACAAAATACTCCCTCTGTCTCAAAATTATTTCAACTTTGAAATGTCATTTTTAGTATAATTTGAACTAAAAATGAAAATCTAAACTGGACAATAATTTTGGGACGAAGGGAGTATTTATTTTAGAACGGGAGAAGAATAATATGAAGAGTAAACGAATGGTAATTTTGATTTTTTTTTTTGTTGAGATAGATTTTGATTTATACAATGTGGATGCTTCTTTTAAGGTGCCACTGGATCACTCCAATTAATATTTAAAAAAAAAAAAAAAAACTTTATTGTTACTCTTCAGATGCTCTCCCAATTCATTTCTAGTTGTACATGGTAATAGGTTACATAACTTGCCTAATGAAATTTTTTTTAACACATAATTATAACTATCTAGCCTATTATAGTGGGTGGTGTCTATAGGGAAGGGAATAGTACTACTAAGAAGGGAGACTAATGAAATTTTGTGTTACCTCTATGAAATGAATGAAATTGTGACTAAAACAAGATATAATCAACATTTCTCAACTTACAAATAGTAAAATTTGTGCTAATCATTTGGATTGATGATGACATACAATATGTGACACAATAACTGGTTAATAATAATTATAATTACGAACAATAATATTAATATTAATACTTAGGGAAAATTTAGATTATGGGCAGTAGATAATAAATAATTAATAAAGAGGATAGTATTCTTTAAAAATGAAATGATACTCTGTATTCTTTTACACCCTTTCTATTTGCGCAAGAAAAATTAAAAAAATACTTCTTCCACAAAAAAAAAAGTGAACCCAGACTGTTGGTTCTCTCCCGGATTCCGTCTTCTCTTATTCGCGATCAATGGTTCGGAGACGATTCAAAGAAACCAAGCCAGGTAAACCATAACGCTCATGATTTATTTGCTAGAAAGATTGTGGGAAAAGTCCAATGAATTCTTGCAAGTTTGATCAATAATTTATGAACGCATCTAAGCTGTTCGACTAAATGCCTCTTACAGCTCTGTTCTATGCCGAGAAATTTTTGAGCAAAGTGGGATTAGGGAAAGAAGATCATCACTTCTGGAAGCAAATTGGAAAGGGATTGTTGTGTACCTACACGCTGTTCGGCGTAGCATGGCTGTATAACGAAACCTCACCGTTAGGTTGGTGGACTTTAAAGCCAAGGCCAAAGGAAGAAAAGGAGCTAGCTCACCTATACGAGCGCCCGAATTATCCGTACCCAGGTGACAAGGAGGCCATGGAAGAATTCATCGCTAAAGGTGGGATGATTGGGACTGTAATGGGGCCGAAAGGGATCATCGAAACCGATAAAGACAATGTTAATTATCAGAAGCAATTGCAGGACCAGAAGTTTGAGCAGGAGGCTATGAAGCTCTGGATGAGAATGAGGAATGAAGTCGTCTCTGAGCTTCAAGAAAAGGGGTTTGATGTCGAGTGATATTTGAAGAAGATATAGTACGGAGTATAATTTCTGGTGTAGCTTGTGTTCTACTTTCCAGTAATTTGGTTCATTTTGTCAACATGAAGATACATGCATATATGTTATTGTACTGATTGTAAAAACTGGTAATTTTGGTTATCTTAAGTTGCTGTCCTTTTCAGTTTCAAGTTTGTGCTCTGCTACAGGGTTCATTAGTTTTCTGTGAGGGAAATGATTCACGTCTCTGACAAGTTTACATTCCACATAAACACACAAGATGTTCCTCCACAAATTCCACACTCACAGGAACCTCTCTGTAATCACAGTCGGATGAAGTATAAGGTTACTTAGGATACTTTCACCGAGATAGTGAACGGAAGAAGACGAAGTACCTGTCTATTAATGAACAAACTGGAGATTACTGAAATACAAGAACCACTGCATTATTCTACTTGTTTGTCATGCTACACAGATTGGAAGGTAGGAAGAAGGATCTGTACATTTTGATTGTATTACTGATATTTGGCTGTTTCGGTCTCATTCTTCTTGTTTCTTTGATCATCTCAGTGGCTTAGGTTTCTCTGTATTTTCTGAAAGATGAAACCCTTTCTCTCTTGTTGGAGTGTTCTTCCTCCTACAGCTAATTGAGGTGTGTTTGCCCTTCAATTCTTTTAACATTTGCATTGGATATGGTAGGACTTTGTGCTAATAGTAATACTCCAACCAATTCTGGAGTACTAATAATGATTGATAAAAGAATACAAATGACTTGCGGAAATGATCAAAAGTAAGCTACCAAGAGCGGGAGAACTTCTAGCCTTCGACTTAAGGAATTTTTCTCCAATTTTTTGAGAGTTGTATGTATCAGTACTATTTATCCGATTAATAAATCTAATTTCTGCCAAAAAAAAAATAAAAAAATTCATGTAGCTTGTTAGTATTCCAGAGGCAGCCTTCCTCCAGAGTATTACCCAAGGTAGCTAATAGCCAAGATCAACTATACCATTCCACAATAAGAACCGTAAAAATAAAACGAGAAAACACAATAATTTAATCTTTTGTCCCTCCTGTAGCGCAGGCAGAAACAACAGGAAAGCAATAATTTAACTGACAGCAACATAATTTAACCCACGCCAGTATCGATAGCTTGCTTAGAGATCAAAGACATCAGGGACTTGGTTTCGGGAAGATGGAATCTCTAGAGAGTTGGGAACGAGTTATGCTGCAGAGAGCTTTCCGCTTCCGATCTGGTTCTTGGTCATTTGTCTTATCTTTTTGATAAGAACATATAGTATGGCGGCCATTCAACTTGTTGCATTCACAAGGCCAAATTGGCCATATATATACGTACAAACAGAAACCCTAAGTGTTAGGGTTTACTAAACAATGACTAATCTACCCTTGAAGATTATATACATACATATATTCTATTACCCCCCTCAAGTTGGAGCATGCGGGTTACAAATGCCCAACTTGAAAAGAAGAAACACAAACTGGCGGTGACCCAAGGCCTTAGTAAAAATGTCGGCTAACTGACTATGGGTGGAAACATAGCGAGGAGAAATAAGCCGTTGGGTAAAAGCATCGCGCAGGAAATGACAATCCACCTCAATATGCTTGGTACGCTCATGAAAAACAGGACTGGCCACCAGATGAAGAGCAGACTGGCTATCGCAATGAAGTTGGATGGGCTGGGGATGACCAATACCAAGACTAAACAACAACACCTTTAACCACTTCATCTCACAAACAGTACAGGCCAGAGCTCGATATTCAGCTTCAGCAGAGAAACGCGATACAACTTGCTGCTTCTTAGTTCTCCAAGAGATAGGAGAAGAACCAAGAGTAACAAACCAGCCAGTAAGAGAGCAGCGAGACAGAGGACAACTAGCCCAATCAGAATCACACCAACCATACAACTGAAGATCGCTATCAGAACGAAGAAGAATCCACTGGCCTGGAGTCGCCTTCAAATAGCGAACAACGCGAAGTGCCGCCTCCCAATGAGTCTGTCATGGATGTTGCATAAACTGAGACAAAAGATGAACAGAATGGGAGAGATCAGGGCGTGTAACCGCCAAGTAAATCAATCGACCGACCAATCGACGATAACGCTCAGTCTCAGCGAAAATGGACCATCATCTAGCAGAAGGCGATGATTTTGCTCCATAGGAAATGCAATAGGTTTGCACCCAATAACCCCACCTCCGAAAGAATATCCAAGGTGTACTTCCGTTGATAGAGAAAAATTCCAGAGGCATTACGGGCAACCACAAGGCCAAGAAAATACTTAAGCTTTCCAAGGTCCTTCATGTGAAAACAACGACTGAGATAGGCCTTGAAAGCAGAAATAGCAACAGAATCATTCCCACTAATGACCAAATCATCTACATAAACCAAAATACTGAGAGTAACAGCACCACGATGAAAAGTAAATAACGAATAATCAGCAGAAGACTGAGTGAAACCATAAACCTTCAAGGCACTAGCCAATTTGGCAAACCAGCAGCGGGGAGCTTGCTTGAGACCGTAAAGAGATCTCCGAAGACGACAGACTTGATTAGAAGTGCTAGAGTGAAAGCCGGGAGGAAGCTTCATGTACACTTCTTCATCTAAGTCGCCATGAAGAAAGGCATTGTGGACATCCATCTGGTGTAACTCCCAATACTTGGCAGCAGCAACAGCCAAGAAAGTACGAACAGTAACTATTTTGACAACAGGCGCGGACGTCTCAGTATAATCAATACCCTCAACTTGATTGTTGCCAAGGATAACTAACCGGGTTTTATATCGCTCAACAGACCCATCAGCAAGATATTTAATTTTGAAAACTCATTTACAGCCAATGGCGCGTTTACCAGGAGGAAGGGAAGTAAGATCCCAAGTATGATTCTGTTCCAAAGCACGAATTTCAGCGTTCATAGCCGAGCGCCATTCCGCATCCTGCATAGCCTCGTGAAAGGTACAAGGCTCAGTGATTGCTGCCAAAAAAACTCGATGATCGGATGAAAAAGAAGTACAGTTTACAAATTGTATTATAGGATAAGTAGTACCTGAGGACGAAGACGAAGCTGGAGAAGCAGAAGGGTGGAAGCTGACAGCGTGGCGAGCATAACCACGAAGACGAGTAGATGGAAACTTAGTACGCATACCACGGCCCAAAGGTGGTGAAGAAGAGACTGAAGTAGACGGGTCTGAGGGCATGTCAGTAGTAGGAGAGATAGAAGATTCAGGAGGAACAGATGACGAAGACGGAATAACAACAGGCACAGGATCAGAAACACCAGAAATATCATCATTATCAACAGGAAAGACAGGCGAACCCGTATCAACCAAACTAGAGGAAGAATCCTCAGAATTCGAAGAGATAGTAGTATAAGGGAATTAAGATTCACAGAGAACCACATCCCGAGAAACCAAAAATTTTTGTTGCTCCATATAAAAAACCAACCAACCCTTTTGAGTGGTAGGATAACCCACAAACACACACTTTCGACTCCTAGGTGCAAACTTATCGCCCCCTAGCTTGGTTATGCACATAACAGAGACAGCCAAAAATACGTGTAAGTGTTGAAAGGAAGGGGTGGTACCATATAACACTTCAAAAGGAGTCTTGCCATGAAAAACAGAAGAAGGAGTACGATTAATCAAGTAAACAGCAGCCTTAACACAATTGCCCCAGAATTCAATGGGTAAACTAGCCTGAAACAGCAAAGCACGTGCCACATTAAGAATATGACGATGCTTGCGCTCAACATGACCATTTTGTTGCGGAGTACCAACACAAAAAGTTTCATGCACAATTCCATGTTGACGAAAATAGTTACGCATAGACAGAAACTCAGTGCCGTTGTCACTACGTACAGTTTTGACCGATTTTCCAAATTGTTGGTGAACCATAGCCAAAAATTCACACAAGCTATGAGAAACTAAGGATTTATCTTCTAACAAAGAAATCCAAGTAGTGCGAGAAAAATCATCAACGATAGTCAAGAAATATCTAACACCACAAAAAGCGGGAACCCGATACGGACACCATAAATCACAATATATCAAAGAAAATAAATCCTTACTTCGAGTACTACTGAGAGAAAAACTATCACGAGAAGGTTTGGCGCGAAGACAGACATCGCATGTTCTATTTAAAGATGTAGTACTAATACTGGAATCAACCAGTGATAACTGCTAGAGAACCTTCGAGGAGGGATGACCAAACCGCTGATGCCACAACTCAGAAGAACTAGTAACCATAGCTCGAGCAACCGTTGCAACAGATACCACCCGGAAGAAATAAAGTCCCCTAACTGCTCACCTGCTTCAATCAGCGTCCTCGTAGTGCGCTCCTGAATAACACAATATTTATTAGTAAACTAAGCAGTGCAACTAGAGTCCTCCAATAGATGATACAATGAGATCCGATTGCATTTTAAACGAGGAACAAATAAACAATTTTGCAAAATCACAGAATCACTCAAATGCACCATGCCCGCCTTCGAAGCATAGGTCAAAGTACCATCGGGTAAACTGAACCGGACGAGGAGAAATATCCCGCACATCTGACAAAAACTGCACAAAACCTGTCATATGATGGGTCGCACCACAGTCATACATCCATGTATTGGAAATATGCTTACCAGAAAGAGGTTCAGCGGACTTAGTTTTATGCAAAAGAGAGACAAGAGTCTGCCACTAATCCGGACTAAGACTGGAAGTTGCAGGTTTATCATTGTCCGTTAAAACCGAACCAGCAAATGGAGTGCCCGGGACCAAAACCGAGTTAACTTGTGTGGAAGCAGCTCCAGAACCGCGGCCCTGAGTTGAGCCGCGACCACCCCCACTCGAACCAGCACTAATTGAACCGGGAGCTCCAAAACCAGAAGCAACACGATTGCTTCGACCACGGCCAGAAGAAGACCGCCCCACAGACCGACCCCAACCAGCATGGTTCGTCCCCCACCACTCGGGATAGCCGATCAGGTCGAAAAAACTAGACATAAGATGACCCGGCTTGTTACAATGGGAGCAAATCACTGACGAATCAGCCTTCGAAGTCTCAGATTTATCAGGAACCCGAGACCGAGATGGCGGCCGAGAAGACTGAATAGCAAAGCTCAAAGCATCAGCAACCGGTTCCGCCGACTGAGCCGAACAAATAGATCGAAGACGTTCTTCTTGCACCAACAGAAAATAAGCATGATTGACCGACGGAAGAGGGGCTTGTGCAATAAATGAGAACGAACACTGCCATAAAGGGTACTATCCAAACCCATCAGAAGTTGGTGAAGCTTTTCAACCTCTCGACGGCGCTCCGATTCGGTATAAACCTCAGTCGATCCACACGAACATTTCTGAAGAGGTTCATAAGCCGCGAGATCTTCCCACAACTGCTGGAGTTTACCATAATATGAAGCCATACTGAGCCCTTTTTGTGAACAAGTAGCAAGGTCTGTCTTAAGCTGTTGAATTCTAGGGCCGTTAACAACACCAAATCGGTCTCGCAGGTCATTCCAGAGAGAAGAGACGACTTCGTGATGAGGAATGGAATTACGGAGCCACGAAACAATGAGGGAATTGTTTGTCCACCAGTCGTCCAAATCTGGAGAGGCGGCCGGCGGCTGAGGGATGGAACCATCCACAAATCCAAACTTTTTGCGGGCACGGAGAGCAGTACGTACGGCTTAACACCACTCGTCATAATTGGTGTGTTTCAGAACAACTTGGGTGATAACGGAGCCAGGATTATCCCCGGACGTCAAGTCATAGGGATCGATTGTTTTCCGGCGAGAAGGCTCCACAACAGAAGTGCTGACAACAGTTGCAGCAGCAGGCGTGCCAGACGTGGACGAGGGAGTACCGGTTGTCATTGAAACAAAGCCGGCAGCAACACACAACAACAGAGAAAGAAATCAGAAAATGATGATGATGACGGTGCTTTACTGGACAAAGATTTATATCGGCCAGAATTTGAATAAAGAAGGTGATGTAGAAAGATGAAGAACGAAAGCTACATAGAGCTAAGCAAAAGCTTCACAGAAACTTGGACGTGCGAAGCGCCACACAAGAAGATGCACGCAAACAGAAGTTTTGGGGAAGAAGACAAAAAAATGATTACAGACGGCGTCAAATCTGGTAAAGGACGCGGATACGCAGCGTAAAAGAGAGACGCAAACAGAAGCAAGGCTGGTCGGAGGAAAAAAAATAAAAATTAAATTACAGGTGATGGTAAGAGGTTTGGAAGCCTGATACCATGATAAGAACATATAGTATGGCGGCCATTCAACTTGTTGCATTCACAGGGCCAAATCAGCCATATATATACGTACAAACAGAAACCCTAAGTGTTAGAGTTTACTAGACAATGACTAATCTACCCCTGAAGATTATATACATACATATATTCTATTACTTTTGGTCCCCAATCTCTGTCTGGGCGGCAATCTTGGTTGACCTATTACCATACGGGAACGAAAAACCTTTTCTCCTCTTCTTTGTTGCATCGAAAACCTCGCTTGCATCATTTGATCATAAGGCAGAGGTTCGAGAGTGAAAGGTACTTGATTAAGCACAAAGTGATATTTGTTGGTAAATCCATCATGAGTCACCCGCCTATCGTACTGCCATTCCCTACCAACCAAAACATCGGCCGCCTGCAGCATCGGCAAAACATCACACACCACTTCATCAGCATAATCACCGATTGAAAAAGTTCAATTTCACTTGCCTATCAACCTTGATCACTTCACCTTTGTAATATGACATTGGACGTAGCTTACGAGGATCAACCGGGATAGTCGACAATCCCAATCTATCTATAAAACTTGCACTGGCACAATTATACTGAGTACCCCCATCAATATTCAACAAGCCTACCTCGTTTTGGACCAAACAATAAGTATAGAAACACGTGTGGCGTTGATCAGCATTAGGAAGAGGGGGGGAGCCCAGCTCTGAAACCCTGCCGAAATACTGGACGTTCTTGGCTTGGTAGTGGTTCTGACTCCACTGTCATAGTCATCGTCACTGTCACTAGAGATCTCTACAAGGTAGCCATTCGTCCTAACTATTTTACACAGCACATAATCGTCGTGACCAGCAGCAGGATTGATACTATACTCGGTCATGGACCATTGCAATGTCGAGAATAACGGTGGGAGTTCATCTAAGAATGTGAAGGTGAAGGTGAAGGACCTCTTGTATCCTATCAACCCGCCATCACCAAGTACAGCCTCTTTTTCAGTGGTTGCGCCCCAGCTTCCACATTTCTCCTCGAGTGGTTTGGTGGCGGGAATGCCTACATTTCTGCACGGAAAATGCGAGAAGTTGTTGTCTTCCGAAATGATCAATTCCCAGCCAACCGGAACGCCACGGCGGCCGTTGCCGTACATGTCTACTTCGGTTACGAGCTTTGATTGGCAATGGGATAGGTTCCTGTAATCTTATTCTTCAAGATACCCACTAAGTCCTCATCTGATTCCACATAAGACACACCCACAAATTCCTCTTCATCAAATGGATTCACTCTCTTTCTCAACGCCGCACCAGCCATCACAGTTAATTTGCTGGAATTGCAAAATCTATTGGCAAACAGTTGGTGGTCGTCTATGTTTTTTAATCAGGCATATTTGATTGTCTGTATTGGAAGGGTTCCTTCTTATATGTAGACAATAAATTACCTCTTGGACATGGTTGAATTCCAAATCCCAGGCGGTACAGGAGACCGACTTACTAAAAACTTAAAAAGCATCACCTAATCATCCATAAAATTTTCAGTTGGCCCAAGATTATCACCTAAAAATAATCGAATATTATACCAAACAAAGCAAGGAAAAGGGAAAGGTATTAATCTTTCGTCAATGCTTCCGTCACATAATCATCAAATTACTGACTTCGCCCAAGCTTTTGGTTTCAGCACCTCCAGTCTTCTCAAAACACACAATAATAAACTCATACACTTGTACCAAAAAAAAAAAAAAAAACACTCGACTTCAAAACCGATCTTTAATATGCCTTGTGTCTCGAAATGATAAGTTAAAAGGAGAAGTATTATGTTTTGGCATTAGAGTGAAGTTGAAACCAGTGTCCAACTCTAACCCAAAATTTAAGAACCTGGCTTTGTCCTCTACTCCTTTGCTTAAGTGCCAGCCATGCATCTGGTCTTAGGCAAAAGTATGCTTTTTTTTTTAAATTTTATTTTACCGATAATCCGATACACACATTTGAGGGGAGATGTTGAGTGTAGAGTACAACTGTTGAGTGTATCAAGAAACTCATAACTGAAAAGAGACTCCAACTACAAGTTGATTTGGGGTCTGTCCGAAATTCGACAAGTATGGGAGAAAATGTTTCCAAGCTGTGGAACTTAGATGAACAGAAGTTCCAAATCACTTGGTCAAGCTTTCATCAAGTCTGCCCTCGAGCGCTAGCCTTGCCAATGCAGAGAGAGCATAGTGACTTATTACTTGAATGTGCACATTCCAAGGTCAAAGCAGGTTAGACTCTGCTAAGATTGACACAGATGGTGGATTAGAAGATACCCCTCGGTCTCAGAAGCGATTACAGGCAAATGGTGGTACCTTAAAATGGTCACAGATCTGTGAAGAACGAGTACTTGACCAAAATCGAAGGTAATTCAGTAGCAAGCAGCCAAGCACGATATCTGATCGATCATGTTAAGTGACAGTGATGGGAAACTAATCATCATTGACAATCTCCTCTCGTTTCTTTCATTTGGGTTGTTTCTTAGGAAAGAGGATATTGAGAATAGCCCAAAATGCAGGGGTTCTCAAGGACGGAAAGAGGATAGAACTTATATCAGCTCACAAAATCAATTTACCATCTTGAAAGTGCCATCAGGGGTTGACAGCAAATGCGAGACGAGCCACAAGCTTGCCAGTAGTGTTAAATAATGACAGAATCTACCAAAATAACAGAAGTTACCGGTGCAATTTCTGCAATTCTAAGATGAGGATGACCACACTTTTGCAATGCCTGTCATACAAAAACATTCTAGTCCTAACTCCTAACAGCAGCTCAGGATGCATGTATACTCCACCGCTATACTATAATTCTGGTTTAACATTAACTTGATTCCATGCTTGGAAAACCAAGTAAAAAAAAAAAAAAACGAAAGAAACAACATCCGGATCAACACATTGAGATTTGACCATGTTTCAGAGAACAAAGCTACTTTACTGAAACAGTAAACCCTGCAGCTAACTTTCAACCTTTAGGATCATTAAGACTCTAAAATCAGAAGGAATTGATTTCAAGGGAAAATCAAGAAAGCAAAAGGTTAGAAGCTTGTATTATTATGTAATTGAAATTGTGCATATAAAGACGTTCAACAGTTACACAGAGCTGGTCATACAAAAGAGAAGAAAACTATCATTTCCTACACAAGTTCATAGACAATCAAAAGCACATTGAGACACCTTGATCCGTTTAGGTCAGAGACAAAATATGGCCATCGATGATATGTGAATTCTGCAGCTTGTTCCTTCCCGATCTTCGGCTTCTAGAGGTCCTCAATGGCGTCAAATAAAATGGCAAAACATCGTCTTCTAAGTTGCTTGAAGCATGCTTAGAACTCTGATTTATTTCCAGTACAAAGTCTTCCTTGCTCCTTTTGTTGATACACTCCGATTTCTCTGCGCTACTCATCAAACCAGTACTTGACCTGATCCCTTCAACCGATCGCCTTGGACCAACAATGCTGCTCTGAATCTGCTTTCTTCCCAATACAAAGTCTTCCTTGCTCTTCTTGTTAACACATCCAGATTTATCAGCAGTGTTCATCAAACCAGAACTTGTCCTGATCACTTCAACCGATCGCCTCGGACCAACAAAGCTGTTCTGTATCTGCTTTCTTCCCAGTACAAAGTCTTCCCTGCTCTTGTTAACACACTCAGATTTATCAGGAGTACTCAACAGATTAGTGCTTGACCTAATCACTTCTACGGAACGCCTGGCACCAACAACACTGCTGCTCCTCATAAGCTTCCAACCATGGCCATCTATAGTCTCTCCAACACCCTTTTCTTGTTTCTTCTCACAAGCTGGAGCAGGAGAAAATTCCAGTGAATCAGCCACAGACTTATTATCAACAGATTTTTGCTTGAAACCAAAAACACTCCACATCTTTCGCCACTTAACTTGTTTCTTAGATCCCTGATGGCCACCATGATCACCTTCTGCAGCATTCTTGACAAAAGGAGATTTAATCTGCTTTTGATGATGATCATCTTTCATAGATCTCAAATGCCAGTCCTTCAATTCTCTCTCAGTAATAACCAGCTTCTTAGGCGAAGAACTTGCATTCAGCCCATATTTCATTTCATCCCCTTCCAATCCCACAAATTTCTTTCCAAAGCTCCTCACGGAGCTGGACCTATCAAAACTACTTCGCCTCTGAGATGACGAAGAATCAGAATTGGACTGAGACTGAGCTGATCCTCCTGAACCTGAGCTACTCAAATCTTCCATTATCGAATGCATTTGGCCCCCATCAACAGAGATTCTATGCTTATCGAACCCGCTTCCACTATTAAGAATAGCATTTTCCACAACAGACAGCATGGGCGCTAGCCTAGGAATGGTCCTGGCGATCAGATACCCATCCCAAGAAGCTCTTGGCTCATCAAATGAAATCCTTCCCGCATCCATAGAAAACCTAGGATCTATGTCGCAAGATCTCCTGCCCTTGACAAAGTCCGCAGCCTCAGACTGAGTTTCCCCAAATTTCTTCTCCTCTCTACCCTTAATTTCACCGTTAACATCATCTGTGCCTTCCTCATTGCGGAGCTTTTTCTTATCTTTGTGCCTCCATTTCTGCAATTTCTTGCTAAATACTGAAGCTGCCTCCCACAAGTTCCCACCGAGCTTCGTCTTCTGTCCCTTGCTCTGCAGCTCTAGATCTATGTATTCTTTCATTGTCTTGAAATCTCCTTCTTCAACATTACAATCTTCGAGGTCTTCATCGTCATCGAAATCCCTAATTTCTCCTCCTCCATTGTCGACTTTGCTGGCCGCTCTAAGCTCAAACGCAGGGCTCTTGAGAATGTTCTTTGATTCAACCTTAGAGCGAACACCATTGTCAGATCCATTGCTATCATCAGCATCAAACAGATGGGCCAAACTTTTCCCATTCCGAGACCCAACATCGCAGGACTTCCGCCGAGGCTCATGGAAGCTCGCCGAAGCTTCACATTTCGCCGTATAAACAGACCTACACCGGCGCAACTCCGGCGACCCGGCGGCCGCGGCGGCAGCAGCACAAATACCCGGCCTAGCTCCACTTCCCCCGCCTACATTGCCGGTGGTGGAAGTAAAAGATGCCTCCGGAGAGTCGAGCCCGTGTAAGCGTTCCCGCAAGCAAGAAGCGCAGATTCCGGTAGCCGGATCAGCCGGATGGAGGTAACAAGAAACAGAAAGGCGGCGTGTACGAAGCGGGTTACGGGTAATCGAATCGGGTTTCGAAGACATTAAAACTAGATGTAAAAAGGGATCATTTTTCTAAGGAAATACGTAAAGGGTTTCTACTAATCAATCTATATCCCTCAGATATGGAGGAAGAAATGGCGAAAAATGGCAGAAAAAATGGCGGTTTTGGGGGCAGAGGGAAATGGCGGTAGAGAAGAAGACAAGAAGAAGAGGGGTGCGTGGGGTGTGGTGCAGAGTAAACGGACGTAATTAAGAGAGGGTGCAGAAAACGAGAAGAGAGGGCTTAACAGAGTGAAGAAAGATGGGATTGGAAGGCGACGAAGGGGAAGGTATCCTAAGAAGCGTTAAGTACTGAGCACACTTTTGTGGTTTTTGTTGGGTTTTGATAACACAAAACCCTTAAAACTCAACAAATCTGGGGCTTTGTTTATTTTACACACAGACACTCTGACTGTGTGTGGACTGTGTGACTGTGTGTATTTCATTTGGTCTACTACTACTGCCTAGGGCCCTTGGATTGGGACAGGTCCTGCATGTTATGGCTGACCTTAACTATTTTTCTCACCAGATCTCTTTCCATTTCTTTATTTCTGTCTTCCTTTGTCTAACTGGATTAATCTAATGTCTGCCCTTTTTTTAAAAATGTGTTCAATCACTGGGGTTCAGGGGAATTCATGGATCAACCACCAAAGTTTGGAAAAATTATAATCAACTAGTTGAACTTGAACAACAACAACAAGCTCAAGGGTGTAAAACACACCTTTTCTTTTCTTTTCTTTTCTTTCTTTTTTCCTTATTCTTTTCCTTTTTTTGGGAACACCTACAATGATGGACATTGTTAAAAGCTGTGAGAACTAGAAAGACAAAAGTGTTAAAGCATGACTTGTAGCTAGAGGTTTTGAGTACTTTATTATTTGAATGGTAAAACAATAGTCAAAGTGGACATTTTCAAAAAAAAAAAAAAATAGTCAAAGTGGATTGTTATTACACGAAATTAGAGTTCAAATTTCGTTACAATTAAATTCATACTCTTAAATATTGTTTTTCTAAAAAAAAAAATACACAAGCGAAATTGAATTTGCAAGTATAATGACACTTAAGGATCTACAGCATATTATTGTATTTGATAAACGGTAATAGAAAAATAAAAACCATGTTTTGATCCGTAACTTGTATGAGACATAGCTGCATAGTTTCAATTTTCATTTTTACTAAGTTTTATAGGGAAAAAAAAAGTTATACACAAAAGAAAATGGTATTTAGAACACATTTGACGTCCCTAACATTTATACTTGGATCCTTTTTAATTATCTGGTCCGGACATTCACTATTTGAGTTGTTCATATTCAAGGCTGATGGCTACTCTCTGTTCGAAAAAATAAGAAAGAAATAGTCTGTCAAGTTTGATCGACTATCAGCCAAAAGCCCAAAAGTGCGTGAAACATACTCCAACATGATAGTATATCCAAATCTATTATATTTACATCTATCTATATATATATATATATATTAAGGTAGACTTTTCTATCGGTCACATGGCGCAAGACTAGATAAGAAAATCCACTTGGCGGAAAATTAAATAACCAAGTTCACATGTCGCAACCACATCACTCTATCATTTAATAGTAATTTTTTTATTTGTGAATATGTAAAATCTACAAATAATCAATTTTACCTAGTAAATTAGAGAAAATTTAAATAAAAAAATATTATCCAACGCTTAAAAGGAAAATGCGAGACACCATATATTAATTTATTAGTAAAGTAACTTATGGTAATTGTAATCATCAGTTAGATTTGAAAAATCCGTTTTTTATGATATCCGCAAAAGTCCAAGAAAATTGTAACTAACTGAATTCAAAAAAATTATTTTCGTGAGATCTCTTTGCTTCTTCTTCTCACTCCCTCACCCTTTTATTTTCTTGGATAACAAAATCAGTTTTTTCAAGTCTACTTCACAATAATATCAGTTCTTCTTTATATTTACAAAACACAAGATAATCGAAAAAAAAAAATACTAAAACGACAAAGTTAATTTGATCAAATTGGTTGATTGTGAAATTAACACAAATTCGATGGCTAAATTATGATTCAAAATCGAAAATAACGTTAATTTAATCGAAATGGTTGATTATAGAATCAAAACAAACTGGATAGTCAAGTTCATATGTCACAACTATATTACTTCATTATTTAATTGTCATTTTTTCATATAAATTATAGATTTATAAATATAACTAAATTTACTAGAAAATAACCCCTTACTGGTGTTTTAATGATAAATAAAAAAGAAAAGTGACCAAAAAAAAACCTTTTTAATAGTAAGATAACTTTTTTCCCGTTAACGGGCAATACTAATGAATAATTATTAATGACTACGTTGTATAAAAATCATAAAAGAAAAAGGGTAATAATAATACATAATATAATTATGTATTAATCGGCCAAACTTTGAATAATATATGAATATGTTACATTATATATTATATTATATAAAATATAATATATTATTAAATAATATAACAAATAATTATAAATAAATTAATATAATAATGTAATATGTTTACTGTTTTCTTTTCATATGATTGTGATGATAAAAAAAACATAGAGATCAATAGGGCGAAAGTTTTCTAAAATGAAAAAATTAATAAACGTTTTCTTGAGAGACAAACAGTAAAAAAAGAGTATATTGAGAAATTAACAATAATTATATGAAGGAAAAAAATAATGTATAGAATAAGAAAGTCTGAAAAAGAAATGAAAAAAATAGAGAAAAATAAAATAATTATTACAAATTTTTCAAGAAATGATGCTTTAAAGAGAGATCATCAAATTTAGAAAAAAAAAATGAAGATAAAGATATAAGAACAAAATATACAAGAAGTATAGGAAAGATATGAACAAACTTTTAATATGAAGTAAACACCTTGTAGGAAAAATATGAACAATATAGTAAACGCTATATTCTAGGAAAAATATGAACAATATAATATGAAGTAAAAATTATATTATAGAAAAATATACGAACAAAATTTTAAAGAGAGGTTTCAAAATGTATATAGAAAGATGGAAAATAAAGACAAATTTATGGAAAAAAAAAATAATGAGAAATATTACAGAGTGAGTTTAGAAGGTATGCCAAGCGTAGAAATATTTATAAACATAATTATAAAATTAAGAGAATATTTTTTAAAGATATAAAATCATAAATCAAATTATTCCAAATGTATGTAAAATAATAAAATACATTGATATTAAAAATTACATTTCAATTGATATCATTTTTATATCCATCACTCTGTCAGAAATGTCATATTATCGTTAAATCATTAAGCTCAAATATATCTTGAACAACCAGCACGTTACACTAGTATATTAAAACAGAGTTCTTAATTGACACGTGTCGTCAAGGGAGAAAGTTTAGCTAATTGTGCCACGTGTCATCATCAAAATTTTCCTTCATTAAACAGTTAAAAGTTTATTACTAATACATAATTGTTAAATTGAATTAAGTAATTAATTAAAAATTAATTTTGAAAAAGTAAATATCACGTCTCTGGTAATTATTGACAAATATATGATATAATGAAACATTAATTATGAAATTAATAATTATATTAAGAATACAGATTAAAACTAATTTTGAAAAATTAAACGTAAGTTAATATTATTTTTCAGATGATTCTGTTTGATATATTTTCTAAAAATTAAAAGATATTACTTACAAAAAAAAATTGTTACCAAATAACTGTATTACGAATACAATTCGAACCCAAGTTTGCGTACATTAAACATATATTAATATTATTTCTTAGATGATTGGTATATTTGTCATAAATAAAAAGAGACTACTTACCAAAACGAAGAGATTATTTACCAAATAATTATACAATTACAATTCAAATCTAAATCTAGATACATTAAACGTAGGTTAATTATATTTTTCTAGTGATTCCATTTGATATATTTTCTAAATAAAAATAGATTCGTTACCAAAAACAAAAAAAAAATTACTTACCAAATAATTATACTACGAATATAATTTGAAATTAAGTTTGGATCATTAAACATATCTTCATATTGTTTTTCAGATTATTCCATTTGATATATTTTTCAAAATTGAAAAGAGATTAGTTAATAAATAATTATACTACAAATGCAATTCAAAACCAAGTTTGTATGCATGCAACATAGATTAATATTATTTTACAGATGATTCCATTTAATATATTTTTCAATAATAAAAAGAGATTAGTTTAAAAAAATAAAAGGAGATTAGTTACAAAATAATTATATTATGAATACAATTTGAAACCAAGTCTGATATATTGAACGTAGGTTAATATTATTTCTCAAATAATTTTATTTGATGTAATCCCAAAAATAAAAAGAGATTAATTACCAAAAATTAATAGATTAGTCACTGAATCATTATATTACGAATATAATTCGAAACTAAGTCTAGATACATCAAATATATGTTAGTATTATTTTAGATGATTCCATTTGATATATTTTTCAAAAATAAAAAAAAATTAGTTAGGAAAAATATAAAGATTAGTTTCCAAATCATTATATTCAAAAAAAATTCGAAATCAACTCTAGAGAAATTAAACATATGCTAATATTACTGTTCAAATAATCCCATTTGATTTTTTTTTTTTTTGAGGAAAATTTGATATATTTTTGAAAAAAAAAAACTTTGGTTACAAAAAATAAAAAGAGATTAGTTAGCAAATAATTATACTACGTACGTATATTGGAACCAAGTCTAAATACATTAAACATGGATTAACATTATTTTTCATGATTTCATTTGAGATACTTTTCAAAAGTAAAAAAGAGATTAGTTATCAAATATTATATTACGAATACAATTCGAAACCAAATCTAGATACATTAAACATAGGTTAATATTATTTCTCATATGATTTCATTTGATATATTTTTCAAAAATATAAAAATATTAGTTATCAAAAATAAAAGAGATTTAGTTGTCAAATTATTATGTTATTATGTTATGAACACAATTGAAAACTAAGTCTGGACACATTAAATGTAGGATAGTATTATTTTTTTTAAGATGATTCTATTGATGTATTTTTCAAAAACAAAAAGAGTTGGTTTACCGAAAACAAAAAGAGATAAGTATCAAATAATGTTGCTTATAATACAATTTAAAACCAGATCTGGATACGTTAAATGTAGGTTAATATTATTTTTCACATAATTTCATTTGATAAATTTTTCAAAAATAAAAGGATTAGTCATTAAAAAAATAATAAAGAGGTTACATTCTAATTCTCTCGTCTCCTTTCCTTCTCCTCTATCCTCTATCTCTTTTCCCTCTCTCCTCCCCTTTCATCTAAAACTCTTTTTTTTTTTTTGTGTTAAAGGTATACACTACCCTTTCTCTTTGTTGAGTTACAATTTTAGATGGATTTTTTTTATTTGTTGGCCGAAAAGAGAGTATGACGAGTTCCGATTGACATGGAAAATTGTACTTTTAATATTATTAACTCAGTATTTAGAGTGATTATTTGAATTTCGCTTGATTTCTTAATTTTAGTTGTGTTGACAGAAGGTTCGTTAGCTTATTTTAGTGCGGATGCTTGTGGACGACCTTTCATCTGATTTGTGATTAATAATGGGAAGTGTGGTCATTAATTAGAAAAGGTTTATCAATGGAAAAAAATCATGTTTTTTAACTGTTAAATGATTATTTTATCTTGCATTATAAGTTTCAACATTATGAAGAAAAATTTGGTACTACTGACATACCTTTTTTTTTTAGAGGGGAGGAATCATTTTTTGAACATGCATTATATTTTTCATGCTAAGGATTATTTCTGTTGTATGTCATTGACAAATATTTATGAGCGTGGATGGTTTTATTTTTAAACAATCACGAGGGTCTCATTTTGGTATGCTCTTGCACTGTGGCTATTATAGAATTTTGATGGGTTGAGCTAAAAAATAGTTATGCATCAATCTTACTTTAGAGGAGCCAGATAGACTAATACGAAATTGCTCAGACTCTAGGGTCTAAAGCTAAATATACAGTACTTTATTTGAGATATCAATAGTTAAACATATTTATTTTAAGTGCGTGATTATTTGTGTGAATTGATTTTACAGGAAAAATGTAGTACTGTGATGGCAAAAGATTGAAATGAGTATCTCGAAAAGTGCTCACAACTAAGGAAAAAGTTTGACGAGTATGTATATGTATTTCGAGAGGATCTTTTTTTTGCCCTATTTTTGTGTTTTATTAATTTTGTTGGAATTTTCTTTTTCATTTTTCTTTATGACTAAAAAAAGATTATTTATAATATTTGATTCAATTACTACAATAAACTATATATACATTTCTTGAAAATAACTTTTATATACTTGTATCCCTAAACAAGTAGCATTGTAGATAGTTGATCATATTAATTCGTATTCATAATTTTTTTTGATATACTAATATTCCTGAATACCAAACATATTAGATAGTTGAACATATTAATTTATATTTTTAAAAAAACCCATATGGCTAACAAGTACTTGATCAAAGTGGTAAAAGTATTGGACCAAATTAACTACAATTCATGATGAAATACACGCATGGGCATGTAGTAATGATTGTTGAGAGAGGTTTGTCTTCTGAAAGGTATATACCCGATTTGAAGGCGGATTATTTGGAACAATGACTTCGAATACCGGATTCACTAAATACCAGAAAGGGGGAAAAAAAAAGAATAAAAAATCATATGATACTTTTGATTTCAGACTCCAGGTGCCTAATACACCAAAAAACGGAAAAAATAAAACATATGACACTTTTCTTAGAAAAAAATAGTATATTAATGTTACTCTTAAATATATTAAAATTCGTACAACGTGCGGGCATAATACTAGTTATGATAAATTACAGTGTGATCGAGATTAACATATCAATCAACAAAAAAACATTATGGTGAAGATGTTATTTTTTATATACATGGAAATAATATAGCATTTCTCTTTCTCAAAAAAAAATAAAAAATCTGCATTGAATTTTTAAAATTAATACTTATGCTGGTGTAAATTTGAAAATTGTAAACCTTTTTTTAATGTAAAAAAAATACGATAAAACTTTATCATTTGACTGTTTGTTAATTTGCACAATCTAACTTGCTAAATTGGAGTCACCGTCATTATATTTTGCATTGATTTTGCATTGGTATTAATTTGGATTATATGTGTACTAAAAATGACACATCGATAGTACAATAAGAGTGATTATATTTGGAAAATATAAAAATAGATTGGATAAAGAAGTGATACCACACTGACAAATTAAGGCTAGGATCTCCTGCTAAGTGCTAATAATAGTTTCTCGACCTAACTCTCCTCTGTTTTGTTTTAACTATTCACTTTATTATACGAATTATTTTTCGTCATGAGAAATTAACTTGCATTATTTTAAATACAATTTATAATGATTAATGTTTGCTATATTTTTTTTGGACGAGGGGATTAAAATTTAGTATAATAACATCAATTATTATATTGGGATGCATGAAACTAAGAAACAAAAACCGAAAAAAAAACATGCCATGCGCGCGTAAATAAAGTCGGCTGAGGATTTGAATAAATTGGAGCAGAACACTGTCGTATCACTTAATTGAGTTTGAAGTCAGAATTAATGCTAATCATGTAGTGTTAGGGATAATTGTGTTTTTCATTTCATATATAAAGCTATGTAATAGAGGTTCCAGAATCATCAAATATCATAACTGTAAACTTTTGAATAGAAATCCAGACTTTGCTCTGAGTTCTTTTCAACTCTGGTGCGTGAATTCGTAGAGTTATCGGTTTCCAACTTGTTTTCTTTTTACTCTTTTCATGCTAAAACTTCCATTTCCGAACGGAATTATCTCCATTCGTAACATTTGGTATCCAGAGCTTCCCGGTTCTTGGATCTGTGAGGTAGAATGGAGCTAAATAAGGTGGTGACTTAAGCAATTGAAACCGGAGATCAATTCGCGCTGTTTAAGGTAGATATCTAGGCTCAGATTGCGAAGCTGGTGAATCGAACAGAGAATGTTGATGCGAGGTTGATGACGATGCAGGAAGAATTACCAGTAAAGGTAGCGGACATATGTAAGGAGCAATTGACGACAATCGAAGCCAAATTCGCTGGAAAAGAGTTGGATTTGAGTGTTGGCAAAGGTTTCTCCAGTTGTGATGGTAAAATCCTTGCTACTCCTTCAGTTGCTTCAATTTCTGGTACGAAGTTTGATAGGAGTGAGGAGATTAGCAAACCTGTGGCTACGAATTATAAACAAAAAACTCGTGTTGAATTGTGTGAAGATGAATGTGATTTTGCTGAGCCTAGGTTTGGTAGAAAGAATTGCAAACCAAAACCTAAGGTTGAATTAGCTATGTTTGATGGTGAAAACATGAGGAATTGGCTAAGAAAATGTCAGAAGTATTTTAAAATGTTCCACATAAGTAATGAGGAGAAGCTGGAATCAGTGGAATTTTATCTGGATAGGAAGGCGGATATTTGGTTTCACAGTTTCAAGAAGTGTAATCCCCATGCTAATTGGCATAAGTTTGAACAAGAACTGTTGAAACGATTCAAGGTCACAGTTGCTTTGTATCAATCCTCATTTGAGTGAATCCTACTTTCTGTCTAGTTTTATAAGTGGAATAAAGGAGGAATTTAAACCATTTGTAAGGTTTATGGAACCACATTTTGTGTTAAGAGCCTTCCAGGCAGCTCAGTCACAGAAACAAACTCAATCTATGGTGCCAAAAACTAGGGTGACTGTGGCAGCTAACAACAGGAGCTTCATTGTTGTTGGTAAAGTAGCAACCCAGGGAGCTCAGACGGGTGATAATGTAGTTTTTAAAAGGCTGTCACCACAGGAAAAACAGTTCAGGAAGGCCAATAATCTTTGTTGGAAATGTAATGGCCCTTGGGGACCAGGTCATGTGTGTAAAATGAAACACCTTAATTTGATCATTGTTGATGATGATGTGGACTTGGATAAAGTTCAATGGTTAAGTGATGAGTTAGAAGATTCCTCAGCCACTCAGGTGTATGCCATCACCTGTTAGAATGATTGCTCAATTATTGAGGAACTGGAAGATGAACTTAGGAGACTCATTGTGGTGATTGGTTATGTTAACAATACAACGGTGAGAATTTTGATTGATACTGGTGCTGTCAGAAGCTTTATTGATGAGGAATGGCTCTTAAGTTGGGATTGGTGATAAAAGTGGTGAAACCTTATATGGTAAAAGTTGCTGATGGCCACAAGATTAAGAATAATGTCATTTGTCCAAGTGCTAAGTGATCTATTCAAAAACACCATTTTCAATTTGATTTCAAGCTTATGAAGTTGGGTAACTATGATATGATTCTGGGAACAGATTGGATGTCTCATTTCAGTCCAATTTTGTTTGATTATGATCAATGTTGTGTTGAGTTATCCTGGCAAGGCAAGAGATTTTTGCTAAAAGGAAATTCCATGACCACTGAGGAGGAATCACAAGGCATGAACAGATTGGCAACCATTAAGAGATCAAAGCTGGAGGCTCACATTGGTCCTATGGTTAAGAGGATGAGATGGGATGAGAATGATCAGCAGTGGGATGAGGCACATAATGTAAACCAACTGGAGGTATTAACTGAGGAGGAGGAGACAAATTTACCTGAACAGATCAAGGATGTACTTAAGAAATTTGCCTGTGTATTTGAGGAACCAACATCATTGCCTTCTGTGAGAACAGTGGATAATCACATTCAGCTCAAACCTGGGGCTAAACCTTTCAAGTTGAAGCCTTATAGGCACCCTCATGCCCACAAGAATGAGATTGAGACTCAGGTTGATGAATTGCTCAAAAAGGGAAAAGCAAGGGAAAGTGACAGTCCCTATGCTTCACCGGTTTTGTTGACTAAGAAAAAAGATGGTACATGGCGTATGTGTACAGATTATAGACACCCGAATGCTTTGACTGTTAAGAACAGATATCCAATCCCTGTGATTAAAGAATTGTTAGATGAGTTGGAAGGTTCAAAATTCTTTTCCAAGATTGATCTAAGGAGTGGGTATCATCAGATTAGAGTTTGTCAGGAGGACATTCCCAAAACTGCATTTCAAACTCATCATGGACATTTTGAGTTTTTGGTAATGCCTTTTGGTTTGACCAATGCACCAGCTACTTTTCAGAACCTGATGGACATGGTTTTTAAACCTTATATTAGAAGATTTGTGTTAGTCTTCTTTGATGACATTCTGATCTACGGCTTGAATTTGGAAGAACATGTTCATCATCTGTCTATGCAGTTACAAATAATGGTGGACCACCAGTTGTATACTAAGAAGTCCAAGTGCTCTTTTGCCAAGAACTCCATTGACTATTTGGGGTATGTCATATCAGATCAGGGAGTTCATATGGATCCTACAAAAGTTGACAGTATTGTAAGTTGGCCAATTCCTAAAAATGTGAAAGAGTTAAGGGGATTTCATGGGTTGGCTGGTTATTATAGTCGATTTGTGAAGGGATTTGGGGTTATCAGTAAGCCCTTAACTAAGTTATTGCAGAAGGGAGCTTTTCTTTGGACTGATGAAGCAACTGTAGCATTTCAAAAACTGAAGGAAACTTTGCCTACTGCACCATTGCTCAAAATGCCTAATTTTGATCAACCATTTGTGGTGGAAACAGATGCTAGTGGTGATGGTATGGGTGTTGTTCTTATGCAGCAAGGTCAGCCTATTTCATATATCAGCAAGTCTTTTTGTTCTAAGAATAAAGCACTGTCAGCTTATGAAAAAAGAGTTGCTGGTACTTGTAATCGCAGTGAGCAAGTGGAAACATTATTTGCAGGGTCATCATTTCATAATTAAGACTGACCACCATTCTTTGAAATACTTGCGGGAGCAGGAGTTACATACTCCCTTGCAACACAAGTGGTTAGTGAAGCTGTTGGGATTGGATTATGAAATCCAATATAAAAGAGGGAGGGAAAATGTAGTTGTTGATGCTTTGTCTAGAAGATGTGAGATGGAGGGTGATCAGATCAATACTATTTTAGCAGTGCAACCCTTATGGATGCAGCAGTTGGCAAGTAGTTATGTCAATGATAATGATGCACAACAACTGATTTGGTAAGCTACTGTAGATCAACATAACCATCCTGAACTGCAACATGTTGGAGGGATTGTAAAGGTGGATGGTAAGATGTATGTGGGTAACCAGGGTGGAATTAAGAAGTTGTTGCTGGAAAATTTTCATTCTTCCTCTCTGGGAGGATATTCAGGTCAAGCAGCCACTTTCCAGAGATTAAGGAGTTTGTTCACATGAAAGCATCAAAGAAAAGAGGTGGAGGATTTTGTTAGAGCTTGTTCAGTTTGTCAGGCCAATAAGGTGGAGCATTTGCACTACCCTGGACTGTTGCAACCTCTTCATGTTCCTCATCAGGCTTAGAAAGGAATATCAATGGATTTCATTGACAAATTACCCCCCACTCTGAATGGTTTTGACTGTATATTGGTGGTACTGGATAGATTGACCAATTATGGCCATTTCATTGCCTTAAAGCACCCATTTACTGCCAAGGATGTGGCAGAAGTGTTCTTCAGAGATGTTTACAAACTCCATGGATTGCCTGATAGTATTGTTTATGATAGGGACACGATCTTCACCACTCATTTCTCGAAGGCTTTGTTTCAAGCTGTGGGAGTTTCCTTGAATTTAGGCACTGCATATCATCCTCAAACAGATGACCAAACTGAGAGGTTGAATCAATGCCTGGAAAATTACTTAAGGTGTTTTTGTAACACTTTACCTAATACAAGGTCCAAATGGTTGGTATTAGCTGAGTGGTGGTATAATACCACTTATCATTCTAGTGCTTAAATGACTCCTTTTCAGGCACTATATGGTTATCAACCAGAGGGAATACCCTTGGGAGCTTATACAGATATGGTGATTCCAGCAGCTTCTGACTTTCTGCCATAGAAACAAATGGTTTTGCAGAACCTCAAGGATAATTTGTCCAAGGCTCAGTAAAGAATGATACAAAATGCTTATTTGTTGAGGACTGATAGGGAATTTCAGGTTGGTGATCTGGTTTACTTGAAGTTGCAGCCTTATAGGCAACAATCATTGGTGTCTAAAAGTTCATTGAAGTTCATGAATAGATACTTTGGTCCTTACAAGGTGTTGGAAAAGATTGGTAGTGTGGCCTACAAACTTCAGTTACCACCAGGATCTAGAGTTCATCCCACCTTCCATGTTTCACTGCTTAAAAAACATGTTGGACCAGCTCCAGTTAGTATTTTTTATTTACCTGATCTTGATGATTATCATGACTGTCTTTTGGAGCCTAAGAAGGTGTTGCAGCATCGGTTTGTGAAACGAGGTTCTCAGGATGTGATCCAATGGCTGATTAAGTGGAGAGGATTGGAGATTGAGAATGCTTCCTGAGAAGATCAGAATTTTATCAAGGGGCATTTTCCACATTTTCAAACTTGAGACAAGTTTTTGAAAAGGGGGAAGGATTGTCATGCACGCGTAAATAAAGTCGGTTGAGGATTTGAATAATTTGGAGCAGAACGCTATTGTATCACTTAATTGAGTTTGAAGTCAGAATTAATGCTAATCATGCAGTGTTAAGGTTCCAGAATCATCGAATATCATAACTGTAAAATCTTGAATAGAAATCCAGACTTTGCTCTGAGTTCTTTTCAACTCTGGTGCTGGAATTCGTCGAGTTCTCGGTTTCCGACTTGTTTTCTTTTCACTTTTTTCATGCTAAAACTTCCATTTCCGAACGGAACGGTCTCCATTCGTAACAAAACATTGGGCATGGGCTTCACAGAAGGAATATCGATTTGTTTTTCTTATACTTATGGGCCTGTTTGGTTGTCTTGGAATATCTGTGGGAATGTACTCTTTTTTCTTGTTTTTAAATTTTCATGTTTATTTTGTTCAAGAAAGTAATCATTTTTCTAATTATTAAATTCCAATGTTTATTTAGTTATAGGAAAGTAAAAAGATTCCTAAAGTCAAAGAAAGTCAAAGAAAATAAGTGCAAGATTCCATGATTGTGATTACCCATGTAAAAGCTGTTATTCTTTTTACTTTCTTTTGGATTCTAAACTTTTATACATTTTTTTATGTCTAATCTTCATACCATTTTTTATCATACTAATCATTTATTGTTTAATTTACTCATGTTCTATTTTCAAATTGACACTTATTTGATCAGATAAATTAGTCACTATAATTAATTTATATTGTCTAATATAAAATTATCTATAAATTAATTTTGATTTAAAAAATGTATTTTCATTTTTTTTAAATTTTAAAATTACCATAATATTAAAATATCAAAATTCTCAATTTGAAAAACATTAACAAATAATTTATTTATTAATTAAATGATTTAATTTAAAAGAGCTTACATTGACTTTGAAAATTCTTTAAAAGTTAACTTAGTCTAATTTAGTTTGCAATATGAATGATACTGATAAGTCTTATTTTTATGATATTTCTAATAGTTAGCAAACAAACAATGATTTTTTTCATTATTAATTATTAAAATACTTGATTGGCCACATAAAATTAGACTATTTATCAAAATAACTTTTTTTTTGAAAAAAAAAGGAATTATTGATCGTTCATGTATAAATGTTAGATAAATAAATTTATAATTTTTTAACAAAGAAAGTCAAGTTTCATTAAATAACTTGTAATACTAAAATGGCTATGGTAAATATATCTAACGTCAAAATTTAAGCCGATCATATTTAATAAAGTTTTAACTTGATTCATCTAGCTAAAAATTATATGCCTTTTGTTAAATTATAAAATTTATACACCTACACACATATTTTTAATGTTGTTCATGTAGTTAGATTTTGAACGGATAGTTTCAACATTTTGAAATGAAATTCAAAACCGGCATGTTGGAGGTTTATAGGGGACAAAAATATATATATAAAAAAAAAATCAATTTCAAGCCTATTTTCCAAACATGTAAACAAACATAGGAAAGTATTTAGATTCTCCAGAATCATATTCTTAGGAATCATAAAGTAAAGTAAAATATTAATTTTCCTCTGAATTAAAATCTTAAGAATGTCCACTTTATTTTCCTCAATTTTCCAAACAACCAAACAAGTATAGGACAAGTGAGTAGGCTCTGTTTGTTTCCTTTTTCTCATAGTTTTTTTCAGAATAATATAATAATATATGTCACATCCCAGCATATCTTTTTACATTTCTAATACAATTTTTAAATTTTCAATACAAAAAACACCAAAAGCCACACAAAAAAAACGAAACAAACATATTGGGAACTTGTAATTTTCGTATTTTCTTTTCTATTTCCCTGGATTAACAAGTAGTAAAAGTAATTTTTTTTCCTTTCATCTTTTTACACTATTTTATTTATACGATAATGGCGTTTGGAGTTTTGACTGTGATATTGTTGTCCTCCTTAGCTAAACAGTGGCCGAGTAGTAAGGAACTCCAAATTGAACGAAAAATGGAGAACGCCAAAGAATTCCTGGAAATATCAAAGGAAGAATCCGAACGCGTTTCTCGACTCACCTTCCCACCACACCGGGTCAATATCGATCATAGCTTCTACGAGTATTACGCCCTTCGTGGTATCCGGGTTGATCGAGTTGAACCCGGTTTCGTTTCCTGCACTTTCAAAGTCCCTTCTCGCCTCATCGTAAGTGGGAAACGTTTACAATTCAATTGCATTTCTTGAATTGAATTTCGTGTTTTCATCTTCGCAAAATTGGCTTTTTTTTTGTTTGATCTTCGATGATTTATAATTTTGTCGGTTGACTGAATTCATATAAACAATCAAGAAATTATCTTTCTTGTAGGATAGAAATGGAAATTTGGCATCTGGGGCGGTGGCTAATCTGGTGGATGAAATGGGTGGTGCCTTGGTCCATGTGGAAGGTCTTCCTATGAATGTTTCGGTGGACATGTCGATTTCTTATCTTTCAACTGCAAAACTCGATGTAAGCCCACTCCGTAGGGTTTTCAGTATAAATTTCTTGAATTAAATAATGGTTTATGGCTTTCTTACAGAAGGGATAATTGATTTCTGTTTGGCTTTTCACATACATTTAGTTGCTACTATGGTGATATGCACTGGTAAAAGGCTTAAATTTGTTTGTTTACGCTTTCTTTTTGTGGGATTGCTTGTATCTGTACTTTCAACTCTTTTTTGTTTTTACACCTAACCGTTGCTTTGTAAATTCAATACTTTTCAAATTGGTTCCTTTTTTCACACTTAAATGTCTACGTTTGACGGTGTTGTAAATTTATGTGTGAGTAGCTGGATTCATAGCACTCATGTGCCTCAGTACTTTTGATCTTTTTAATTATTGTTTTTGTACTTGACGGGTGAGTTGTCTTGTGGTACTTGGGGCAGGAGTATTAGAGTTTGGGGTGGTGCCACTGTTGTGACAGTTATTGATGAAATGTACTTCTTCTCATTAGCACTTAACAGAAATATGGTTTTCTTGGTTGGTGAACTTCAAATTGGCAGGACGAGTTGGAGATCAGCTCAAAGCTTTTAGGTAGGAAAGGGGGTTACTCTGGAACAGTTGTGCTTATAAAGAACAAAGCGACAGGCGAGCTTATTGCTGAAGGTCGGCATTCACTGTTTGGTAGACATGCCAGCAAAATGTAAATATGGAAGCAACTCATGTATGTCAGAGATGCGTGAAGGATCATTTTACATCTAGGACTTGTTTCTGTTGCTGTAGCATATTGGATGATCATGTTTACTTCTTTTAGTTGCACAGTGAATGGAATAAAATCATCTTGACTTTAATGATGTGTTTTATCTCTGTTATTCTTATGCAAATGAGTTCCATAAATAGGTTGAAATTCTCAAGTTCTGGCAAAAGTTAAAGAGAGGCTAAACATACATATGAAGCCTCAGAATCAACAGAAAATGTGTGGTTATTACCTTCTTTCTGTTCGTCACCTCTGTCATACATATATGAACTTTTTCTGGAACAAACTTGTAGTGGTACCAATCTTAAAAACCATGACCAACCTAGCTTTATATTTTTGTACTTTGTGAGAAATATCATGGCTCATGGGAGTATTTGTAGTAGGGGATCACCAAAGGTTTTCCTATTCTTCATTTGGATGAGTGGTTATTAGAGAGGTTCAGCCGATTGTATGAAGCTTGCATGTATTAATATCAATCCTTCAATGACTTGAATGCAGTTGGTGTACTGAAGTTGTTTGTGTGACATTCTTACTAACACAGTTTCATGGGTGAGTGGCTTGAATGTTGTGCAATGAATATACTTAGAAAGTGGTTTTACTTCTACCGGTGAGGTTGAAAGATCTGATGTGGCTCTGTAAGCCTGCATGTCTTGCTGAAGAATTATACCTGTCATGCTCGTAAGTTCATCGCTAGCTATCTTGGTTCGTGTTGAGTTGCACTTATGCCTTAGGATTTGCTGTGATAGTGGAAATTGGAATTTCCAGGTTGCTTTATAGTTTCACTTGAAAACAAAGGACTAGGTCCTGGTGGAAGAGATTCTTTCCCTTTCAAGAAGCTGGAAGTTGTCGCCGTAATACTGTGACACCCAAAAGAATGGACAACGCCTTATCAGGAAATCTGTGAGAAGAAAATGGATGGTTCTGCATAGTATGAATGGCAAAGTCCCTAGGATAGATGAATGAAGATAGCGAATGTCTAAAGCCTCTTGGTTTGCTGTAGCTATTTGTCTCTGTACTATTTTGACACTATCAACTCTTGAACTTCGTGATGTGCAGTCATAGTGAGACTTGGGCAAGAAACTATTTGATCTTGAAGCTGATTCACAGTGGATAAGATAGTTCAACCGTGATGTTTTTTGTTAGCAGCATTCATCCGGATAAACCAATTCTATGTCTAGATAGAGCAGGTATTCACTCAGAGAATTGGCTAAATGATCATGAAAAATACACTCCGTTAAAGTGGCTGTGGTATGTTTGGGTTTCACCTAGCGATGGTTTATTCCTTTTTCTATCTACATAGCTTAATTTTTTTAATCTCCCTTTTTATATTTTTGCACAATTTTAGATTCTCAATATGATAAAAGCACTCTACCAAAAGAGGAGAGTGGATGATTTTGAGGGATCCTAAATTTTCAAATTTGATCCTTTGTTGATGAAACACTTATTAGCTAAAGGGAGAGTGCAGGGAAAAATGGACATTTTTTTATGTCGTGATTCAATATTTAATATTAGTGTAGACTAAGACAGTCTACAATTTGATAATTGGTGGACTGAACTAGCTAACAAATTCATAACTTTGTTTGAAGGGAAAAAAAAATTGAAAGTATAAAATGATAAAGAATGATCCAAAAATATAAAAACTATATTTCAAAAAGGAAGAGAACGAAGGGGACAGGAATTCATGGTAAGTAATGCTTTTGTTTTTTTTTTTGGTAAAACAAGAGGCTGGTAATCTAAATTATTGCAAAACATTGGTACTTAGAGACACCAACTATATTATGTAACCGTATTAGTCCTTCAAAATTAGATGCTGCTAAAGTTGCTAGCAAATGCTCCCGATATACATGATTCAACTCCATACCGTTTATGCCTTCTGTAACACCTTTTGTAACACCAACTAATTGCCAAGAGAAATCCATAAGCGGGGGCTGGCAAGGGACTCACCTGGAAAGCGTTGAAAACGTTCAACAGTTCCATCTTCAACACGGTAAATCCCCAATATCTTGGGCAACCCTTCCTCCAAAGCGATGGAGCGACACCGAGTCGTCTTGTGTAAATATATACAATTAGTTTTAAATTTTTAATCCCACCCCTTTTGGCCTCGGCCCTTGAGATATAAAATGCACTGGAACCACCACCAACAAATATGGAATCCCCTCCCAAACTAAAAATCTCCTCCCAATTGCGTAAAACGTAGTGAAATTGTCTCTAAGAAGACAACCTACCTGGATGTTGTCGTCACCGGAGTCTGCTAGTCGCACAATTAATAGTAGCTTTCCTTCTTTTGATGACACTAAATATAATTGTCTGTGTGGATAGAGCGGAACAGATTGTCCGCCCTCAATTTGTGGGGCATATTGTAATATATGTAACTCCTATGATAGTCTTGTAGGGTTTTGTTATTGTCTATATGTATACTGTGTATATTGTACATAAGAATACAATGAATATACGATTCCTATTATTCTAACTGTAAAAACCACGAACAACCTTGCGACAGGCGAAACAGTTCACAAAAGCTCTTATGATTCTCCATTTGGATTAGTGGTTTATTAGAGAGGTTCAGCCAATTGGAAGAAGCTTGCATCTACTCATGTCGATCCTTCAATGACTTGAATACAGTTGGTGACTGAAGCTGTTCATGTAACTTTCTTACTTGCACGGTTTATTTCATTGGTGAGTGGCTTGAATTTTGTGTAATGAATGTACTTGGAAAATGTTTATTACTTCCATCTGTTAGGTTAAAAGATCTGATGCGGCTCTTCAGGCCTGCGTGTTTTGCTGAAGTATTTATACCTGTCATGCTTGTAATGTTCATCGTTAGCTAGTTTGGTTCTTGTTGAATTGCACGTTTGCTTTATAGGATAGCGGAAATTGGAAAATTCCAGGTTGCTTTATAGTTTCCCTTGAGAACGTAGCACTAGGTAGTAGGTTCTGGTGGAAGAGATTTTATACCCGTTCAAGGAGCTGGAAGTTGTTGCTGTAATACTGCTGACACCAAAAAGAATGGACAACGCCTCCTGTTCACTCTAGCTACTTGTTTCTGTTGTAACCATTGATAAAATCAACTCTTGAACTTCATAACGCATGCATAGTGATAGTGAGAATTGGGCGATAAACTATTGATCTAGAAACATGTTTGGGTTATGATATTCGTTTTAATAAAGTTGATAATTAATTTTATTAATAAAAATTAGTAAATCTACCCCTCTTAACCATTAGTTAAATAACTTTCATTTAGTAACGGTGGGTGTTTAGGCCCACGCCATTTACTTTACTTAAAAAAATATTAACATATAAAATTTATTTCTTTGTTTCTTTTTTGTACTTCATTTAGTAATTTCTAATGCTTAAAAATTCATTTAGCCTGAAATTTTTTCTTGAATATTACTTCTATTAAGCTTTAGAAAAAAAAATGTTTAGTGTTGAATTGAGTGAATACTAATAAATAAAAAGTAAAAAGCTTCACACTTCAAAGCGTTGATAATTAATAGATGATTGAGTATGGAGTATTTATCGAAATGACTGGAAATTGCTTCTAGTAAAAGAATTGTTATCTTGTTTGGCAATACAACAAAATAAAAGTAATGATTTTATCCTTTCGTGTTGGTAATACAATGCTTAGTTTTTTCTTTCCAATGAAATAAAGTTGTTAAAAATTATTAATAATACTTTGGACACACACAAATCTTGAACAAATATTTCCATTTAAAATGAAAATGTTTAATATTCAATCTGAATTTTTGGGTGATAAAATGAAAGTAGTAGATATACTTTTGGGCCATTCAACTATATGGTGTAAATCATGAAAAATATGCTTCTGTCATGAAAGTTCTTATTTTGTTAATTATTTTATTGCATGAGTAAAAGAAAATCATATATTATGATAAGGGTCACCTCATGCGACTCTTTGCCAAATGTAAACGTGGATCACTTTCTATGTGTGGACAAAATTAGTAGTTGTACTATCTCCTTAATATTAAGCATTTTGATTTGTCACATATTTTATATCGTATGTCTTATTTACGAAAAAAAAATCTTTAAAATATCTCATAACAATCAAGAGAAGCTTAATTTAAGGATATTTTTTAAATTATTTTTTGATAATGCCATCAGTAGCATTGTGCACAAAATTATTCATTTTTGGAAAAATACGAATTGAAATAGAAAATATAATGGTGAAAAAACCAATACAAATTGGAAGAGTTTACTCCAACTCCGAAGAGAGGTGAGAGAGTGCTCCAATGAGAGATGGGTTACCAGGAACTACAAATAGAGGAAGGGAAGAATATAGGAAAAATAAAAATGGAATAAAGAAAACACCGTCTTCCAAAATTAGACTTATTAATTAAGTTATTTACTAAATTGCCACTATTACAGAAGAAGGAGTAACGACGAAGAATTACTGTACAGAAGGGTGCTCTCGCTTTATATATAGTAGTAGATATTCCCTTTTTTATATTTTCGCACAATTTTACATTCACAACATAGAAAAAAACACTTATAAAGTGTAGCGAAGAATGCCATTTTTAACATGGTGATTGAAATTGAAAAACTTTAACACAACTTTTACTTTATTTTTTGGACTCACCATTTGATACATGGTGGACTGCACTAGTTGACATATTTACATCTTATTTATTTCGTTAATATAAAAGGGCTAAATTGAACACTTTATTTTATTTGGAACCAAAAGATTGTAACAAAAAATGTAAAATGAGGAGCACAAATATATACAGGAAGTAGTAAATCAAATGAAACCAATGTAGTGTATGTGATTGAAAATTTTATTTGTTTGTTAGTGTTAAAATTAAGTTGAGCTAGACATTATCCATTACAATAAGGGTGATGATTTTGCCAAAACAAAATTTACATAAAATGATATAACTAGATATTAAACCCGCACGATGTTCGGGATTTATTTATATACATTTATAAAAAATATTTAAATTTTCAATTCGATAAATGCAAATGAAATTATTAGTTTGAAATATTATCATAATAATAAAAAAAGAGAATCGCGTCCATAACCGATAACTTATAGTGAAATAAGATAATAACTCGTGAAAAAACGAAAACACCCAACTAAATTCGACGCAATTTTAGTTAAATTCAAATTGGACTAAGGGTGATGATTTTGCCAAAACAAAATTTAGCATCCAAAACAAAATTTACATAAAATGATATAACTAGATGTTAAACTCGCACATCTATTTATATACATTTATAAAAAATATTTAAATTTTCAATTCGATAAATGCAAATGAAATTATTAGTTTGAAATATTATCATAAATAATAAAAAAAAGATGATCGCGTCTATGACTGATAACTTATAGTGAAATAAGATAATAACTCGTGAAAAAACGAAAACATCCAACTAAATTCGACGCAATTTTAGTTAAATTCAAATTGGACTAAGCTCAATTATTTGTTGATTTTTCTTTAAAATATGAGGATAGCGTGAAAGTTTTTGTGATGATTGTGAAATATTTGCGAGATTACTGTAATGGTGAAGTATGCTATCATTTATAGGTTTTTTTAGGATTTGTTTTTCTCGAATTATTTGGATTCTTGGATAGTCATGTAGAAATTTAGATTGATTTTAGTTTAAAATAATTAAATAATTTTTATATTATTGAAGAATGAAATTTTTTTTTTGAATTAATTAGGTTTGAATAAATTATGACTGTAGCCATGATTTGGCCTTTAGTTCATGTATTAAAGAAAAATTTTGTTACCAAATTAAGGTGATTTTTCTTTTAAAAAAATGAGAGCATTTAATACTAAAATTAATTAATTTTCATAATTATGGTGATTGGGGTGATTTGATATTATTGACATACTTCAAGGATTATTAGCATAAATTCGAGAACTATTTTTTCCCAAATTTTTAAAAAATTGACATATAGAATTTTTGCTTACTTGACACTCCAAAAATATTTTTTTTGTTTTCTCTCTTCGGTTTCTCTCATAGTATAATATATATACTATAAATTACCCATCATAAATTTTCAGCACTTTTCATCATCATTTTTTATTTGGCTTCTGCGCTTCTCTAACCTACAATGCTTCGCCGCCACCAGGTTGCCGCCGCAGGGGGAGAAAACCAAAATGTTTCATTTTCACCCATCTCATAGAGAGCTATAGTTTTTATGTTCTCTATTCAACGAAACAGCAAAACAATTTTGGTGTTTCTTTTTCTCTCCTCTTATTGTTACATGTTTTTATCTAATTGAATCCAATAAATTTTGTGTTTGAAAAAATAAAATAAATTATTTGTAACTTTCGGTGCAGCAAATTAAGAATCGCCGAAGTCCTAATCCTTTAGTGCAAACAAACGATTTGGAACATAAAGGTGCAGTTCGTAACAAGTCGTGAATGTGTTTTCTTACGATTATATTTCTCTTCTTCAAAGTTGAGTGTTTTTCAAAAAATTAATATACTAGTTTTTGATCTCTCTGGACAGCAATTGACATAAATTGTTTAGGTTTTCATCCTAACATTATTGGTAATTTGATGATTCCCGTTGGCAGAAGCCAAGGATGAGTATCAGGGATAATTGTGTCTTTTCGTTTTAAAATTGTTTTCACTGCTAAAATTTATTTTGACAGAATCATCAGTCTTACAATAATATCCATTTTGGTAAGATACGTTATTCCTATTAATTAATACTAGTATTATCAAATAATTTAATTCGATTCAAAGAATTTAAACACCGAAACGCCCCCATTTAGTGGATAAACACGAGAAGACTTATGAAATTTGTGATTTGACCACATAAAAAAAAAAAATCTTTTATCATTAATTTTCCTTTTCAAAATACAGTCAAAGTTTTCACTTCACTCTATTATTATCCATCTCCATCCACTAGTCCGCATAAAGTTGGTGCAAAAGAAAATGGAAATGAATAGTTTCGTTATCGGCCGCCGGCCGACCAATATCCGTTTCCGTCCGCATCTCTGAGCACCGCGCACAAGCTCACTCCTGCTGCCGACACGTGTCGCGTTATGGACTTGTGCTTGACCACATTTATATTCTGAAAATTCAACCTCTAGTTGTTCGGCAGTAAATTGAGAATGGATTCTTCGATGACTCTCCGGCGACCGTTTCGAAGCTCTGGTTTCATCGCGAGGTTCCAGATTCCCAAGCCTTCGAAAACGCAACTCTTTAGAAGGAGTGATCAATTGTCGTTCAATTTGACGAAGCGTGGGTGCTCCAATGAAATCAACATCACTCCCGCTGCTGAATTTCCGCGTCAAATTCGAGGCATGCAAGCTCTGCGAGTTAGGGCATCTTCTGATGATGCTAGGTCAATTTCAAGTGGAAGAGGCTCGTTTGGGGATGGAAGCGACGGATTGACGCAGCCGAGTGCGGTGGAGTTTATCACTTCGGAGAGAGTGAAAGTGGTGGCCATGTTGGCTCTGGCTTTAGCTCTGTGTAATGCCGATCGAGTTGTCATGTCAGTCGCAATCGTACCGCTATCGCTTTCTTATGGCTGGCGTCAGTCTTTCGCCGGAATTGTGCAGGTTGCTCTTTCCTCCTTTCTGAATATGTGTTTTTCCCGTTTTCCTTTTTGAATTGTTTGGTTACTTGAATCGGAAAAATTTAGGAACCGTTGTTGATTGTTTCTAGTGCAATGTTATGTACTGATGTTGGAACTTTTGGAGAAAGTAGGGGACTAATTAAAAGAAAATGCAGAGAAAAATTTTGACTTCTGTTCTATAACATGAAATGTTGCCTTTGAACAATGAAGATAAGTGTAACTTCAAATTAATTGATTTCTTACAATTCCCCTTGGAGTTTTAAGATTTAGGGCTATTGTTATAATGAAAAAGAATCATTGCGTTGGTTCCATAACAGAGGGCCCTTTAACCATTCTCTCAATAGTATTGAAGCTCATCATTTGACTATTTTGTTGACTAGTTGCCTTTCCTTCAAATGTGCCCGTGTTGCCTTGCAGCTTTTTTTTTTTTGAAAAAATCATTTGAAAGACATTGGGGGAACTTCCTGTGCTCCTTCCTGACATAAATGGACTAACTGATAGTTTGTTTCTAGAAAGAGGTTCAATAAGGAAACAAGTAAAGATGAGGAATCAGCAGTTATTCGAGGATAAAAGTTGCGACGTAGCTCTATAGTATTTTCTTTTCCCGACAAAAGAGAAGAAGATAGCATTGTTACATCTGCTTATATCATGCCAAGTGCCAACCATTGCGTATTAATTTAGTTGCTAATGGCAGTCATCTTTTCTCTGGGGATACCTAATCTCACCGATAGCGGGAGGGACACTTGTCGACAGACATGGGGGTAAAGTTGTAATGGCTTGGGGTGTCGCCTTGTGGTCTCTAGCCACCTTTCTTACTCCTTGGGCTGCAGAAACTTCATTGTGGGCTTTGATGTCCATGAGGATGTTACTCGGCATTGCAGAGGGAGTAGCTCTTCCATGCATGAACAACATGATTGCAAGGTATTTATTTACATGAATATATTGTTTAATCTTGCCATGTGTGTGATGTATATATTCATTGGCAGTCTTGTTATTTGATAATATGGTGTTGCTAGATGCTGAGGAATTCTTTGAATCTTTGATTCAGATGGTTTCCTCAAACAGAACGGTCAAGAGCTGTTGGACTTGCAATGGCGGGGTTCCAGCTTGGAAGTGCTATTGGACTCACGCTTTCTCCCATTTTGATGTCACAGGGTGGTGTCTTTGGTCCTTTTGTAATATTTGGGTTATCTGGCTTCCTCTGGGTTTTGGTTTGGCTATCTGCAACTTCAAGCAGTCCTGAAAAATCTCGCCAAATATCAACTTATGAGTTGCAGTACATACAGAAGGGGAAGGTGTATCCTGTGGGCAATGATAAAGTGAACAAAAGCAAAGTGATCCCTCCATTCCGACAATTGCTCTCTAAGATGCCAACCTGGTCTCTGATAATTGCAAATGCAATGCACAGCTGGGTAATGCATGCTTATTTTGCTCACATATTGTGGCTCTGACTTCTTCCTGATGTATTTGATTGGTTAACCTTGTAATTCCTTGTTCCTCTTGTCTTGAACCACCTGATTTATTGATGGGTGAACGTATCTGAACCAAATGTTACCTCTAATAGTGATGACATTGGTTTAAGGAACAGGTAGCTTTACTTGAAAATTTGATTTTCCTCCTTTCAAGAAGCATAGCAGATTATTCAAAAAAAAACATATCTAACCTGTTTAGAGAAATTCAAAATACTCATGAAGATCTATTAAGTTCCCATATATGTTACTATATTTAACCTCTCTCTCTCCGTTTTGCAGGGTTTCTTTGTAATCCTTTCATGGATGCCTATTTATTTCAAGACGGTAAATAGTGATTCTTATTCAATATTTTGGTTAGCTACAATTCGTATTGCTGAAAGTTGATTGACAGGTTACTTGTGTGGCTTGTAGATCTATCATGTGGATCTTAGACATGCAGCATGGTTTAGTGCTGTTCCTTGGAGTATGATGGCAGTGGCTGGGTACTTTGCCGGTGTTTGGTCTGACATGATGATTCAAAGGGGCATAAGTGTTACATCAACTCGGAAGATCATGCAAGTACGTCTGTGATTGTGTTTATAATATGAAAATAAATGTGCTGGTGTTATCTTTGTTGCCATGCATTGCTTGAATTACCAATCTTTTTTTTCTTTTTTTTTGGGTATAAATGCTTCCGGCACTATGCCTTCCTTCGCCTTGCAATTTAAGAATGCACGTGGACAGTTAGTACTTCCAAATTATTGTCCGTTAAACTTATGATTCAGTTTCATTGGGAATGTCAAGTTAGTACTTATAGCCTATTTCGATAAAGAAATACGAATGCTGTCACAAAATTTTTCGCTTAGGTCGAGCAATTTATTACTTTCCATAAAAGCTCGTCTTGTACTCTTGTTGTCAGTTTCTGCGTTTCGCTATCAGCATGGTGTTTTGAGTTAATTTTTTCCCTTTTATGTTCAGTTGTTCTTAGTTACAAGTTTGCAAATCGCCATGCATACAAGTTTAAGATTGATATATCCTCTTGGTCATATAGTAGAACTTTTGATGTAGTTTTTTACCATAGTTTGGAACTTTTGTTCTGGGCATTTAAATGTGGTATTCAACTTACCACATGAAAGCATAGTTTGTTGCTTTTTTTCTTTCTCTCTTTTCTTGTACTGTATCGCATTGATTATTCCTCCAGAATTTATTATGGAGAAGGCATAAAAACATACTACCTTTTGTGTTCCCTACAGTCAATTGGTTTTATCGGCCCTGGTTTGGCTCTCATCGGCTTAACTATGGCAAAAAGACCTACCATTGCGTCTGCTTGGCTAACTCTAGCAGTTGGGCTTAAATCCTTCAGTCACTGTGGCTTCCTAGTGAACCTTCAGGTTAGCATAATTCATGTAGTAGTTATCATCTTATTAGCTGCATCTTTAAGTCTTGAACTGACTGATGCCTTATGTTCTTTTTCCTTGGATGATCAGGAAATCGCACCCCAATATTCTGGGGTACTGCATGGTAAGTTTACTTATTTTCTTGATTTTTTTTGTTTTTTGTTTTTTGGTGGTACGTTGTAAGTCTTTGGATGCTTGTATGCCTCAATTGGTGGCGTTTGTTCTAGCTGGTGGGTTGCATTGCAGTAAGTAATCTTGTCTCGGTTGATTTCATTGCAGGAATGTCAAATACTGCTGGTACATTTGCTGCCATTGTTGGTACAGTAGGGGCTGGCTACTTTGTGGAGCTTGTTGGTTCGTTCAAAGGATTCTTATTGCTTACATCAGTTCTCTATTTCGCTGCTGCTCTTTTCTACAACGCGTTTTCAACTGGTGAGAGGGTCAATTTTGATAAAAGTTAAAATATCCATGATCGGATTGTTTTGGATTCAGTTGCTTCAGGATTGTAAATTGGTAGCTTACAGGAATGAGAAAGGATCAAGAGTTAGGGTTGAGGGTATTAGTGAACCCTACAAATTAAGACGAATTGTTTTCCTTTAGATACATGTAAATGATCGCCCTTGTCGTTTATCAAACCTTGTTTGTGAAAGGTAGACAAATTTTTGTTTTTAATGCAAAAGTACTAGAGTTGTTTACAGAGAAAAAAGATATAATCATATCAGAACAGCACTCGTTTGACTTGCATTGGACCTAGTCTTGTATTTTCTTTTTTGACTGCTGATGACACTGAACGTTTTGATGATATGTTGTCAAGTGTCAACTGCATCCACATATTTCTGGCTAGTGCAATAAACAGAACAATGGCATGTACATAACTTGAAAACTATAGGGGAAACAAGTTGCCGTCAACTTGCCTCAAATTTCGGCACTGATTTAATATTTCTTGTTAAGTGAAAATATATATTTTTTTTCAAAAGTACAGTATCTAAATTATCATACCCTGTAATGAGGAAACAGATGATTAGTAATTAGAGAAGATGCTTAATGAGAGTAACTTTTATACCTACATCTCCTACTTAAGAAAATATGAAATTGAACAGATAGATGAATAATAACAAGAGAAATTTTACAAACTCAAGGAAATTTGAATTGAACATTCAATCTGGAGAGAAGATTTAACTAATGTTGGGTGTAGGGCTGTAAACGATTCGAGTCGCTCACGAGTTACTCGCGAGCTGGCTCGGTCAAAACTCGAATCGAGATCAAGTTGACCGATCTCGAGCCGAGTTCGATCCAATATATTAAATATACGAGTCGAATTCGAGTCCAGTCAAAACTCGTTCGGTAGCTTGTCGAGCTACTCGATATTCCCAAATTTTTTATTTATTTTTAATATTAAAAAAAGTCTCCCCTCATTTTTTTGAATTTCTCTCCAAAGAAATCGTTCCATCTAAGGTTTGATGAAATTTCGGGGGTGTTCTTAACTAAAGATTTGGTTGTATTCATTGCGTTGGTGGAACCAATGAGCAAATTTGTGGGCTTATTTGTTCTTGTAATTTTCTTCCACATTTCTTATTTATTGGACTAGTTATGCTAATCGATCTGGATTTTCTTCTCCATTCATTGTTTATTTTATTTTATTTTTTTGATTTTTTCTGGATGAAAATTGGAAGTTGAGATTTACTGTAGAAACTAATAAAAAAATAAATTAAAAATTTAGAATTGTTGGATTCGAGCTTTGTCGAGCCGAGTCGAGCTCACTAAAAATCGTTCGATCGGATCTTGAGCTTAAAATTTAATGACTCGATCGAGTTCGAGCCGAGCTCGAGTCTGTCAAAAAATGAGTCGAGTCGAGTTCGAACAGGGGTAAATTCGGGCTCGACTCGGCTCGTTTACACCCCTAGCTGAGTGGGCTTCTAACCATTGTACGGATAATGAGGAAAAAAGATTATTAGTAAGGGAAAATTTCTTAATAAGAGGCCATCTTTAACAAATGAAATGAATAATTGGATCCATCGACCAATATCCCATCAGACCCTTTTTATTAACAAAAAATAGTATCATGATGGTATTAAAGTTTTGACTTTTTGAGTACAGTCACACCTCGCTGGCGCGCCAAAATCCTCATTAAATATGACTGGGACAACAACAAAACAATTACAAAACATCCAGACGACACATACACAGTTACAAACTACAAACCTACAAGGGTTGACTTTTCAAACCAATCATCAAAGATTATATCAAAAGGTAAGGTACTTTTGTTATACAAGTAATCCCAAGTAATTTTTAGTTTGACTGCTTCTTAGTACTACTATTTTTAACTAAAACCTGGTCGGATGATGATGAACCTTCTTAAACAGTGCTTCAAATCCTTGAACTGGTCCATGATTAGCTGGTAATAGCTCCACAATCAAAATTTTCAAACTAAGATGACCAGTAACATTTTAACTACTACTAAAAATTTTGATATCATTGCTTTATTTACTTGTTGAAGAGATAAAAATGCTTCGTCAAACACTTTCTGGTTCAACCCACCCAAAGGTTTCTCTTCCTCCAGTTCCATTTTTTTTGCTTCAGAAGATGAATAATACTCCCAGCCCTGTAGCAATCCGCCGGGGCCAAATCAGAAACCAGAGTCCTAGTCCCTTTCGAGCCCCGAGTACTCAAAATACCCAGTCTAATAAATCTGCTTTTAGTTTCATCAAAGTTGCAGCAAAGAAATTTACTGGGCTAATCACTGGGATATTCTTCAGTCGGAAGAACAAGGAGATCAACCCAAATTTTGATCGAGTTCCTTCCAACATTAAACCTCCAGGATTTTCCTGTAAGTAGTAAGATTCTTTTGCATCGAATTGGGTTTGGCCCAACTTCTTAAAATTTGGTCTTATATTTCTTCTACCATTCTTCTTCTATCCTGAGTTTCGAAATTTTGTTTCAGATTCAACAGATGCTTCTGGTACAACAAGAAGCAACAGTAAATCCTCTTCCAGAAGCAGATTCTCCCACTTTTCTCGCGACTCTTCTTCTTTCTCGGCTTCATATTTTATACAGATTGGTTCGCTTCAGACATCCTTTGATGAGATCTGTAAGGCCACTGGGAATTTCTCCCCTGCTAATAAGATTGGTGAGGGAGCATTCGGGACTGTTTACAGGGGAAAGCTTAGGGATGGGTCATTTGTTGCTGTAAAGCGCGCAAAACAGGTAATTTAATGTGAATGTTTTAAGGCCATTTGATATTAAGAATCAGTTTTCGTAAATAACTTTGAAGATGAAATATTTGGCAGGAAATCTATGACCACCGCTTAGCTGCAGAGTACAAGAATGAAGTTAAGACTCTATCATTGATCGAGCACCTCAATTTAGTGAGATTCTTTGGGTATTTGGAGCACGGGAAAGAACTTATCATCATTATCGAATATGTCAGCAATGGAACCCTTAGAGAACACCTAGATGGTAAGACAATGCAACTATGAACAAAAATTCTCTCCAATTGTCCTAGTTTTCACCTGATTCTGTACCTTATTTTAGCTCCCTTGTTACGGAAAATTAGACTTTTCAAGCAATGTGGCCTTTTAAGATTGCATTTAGTAAACATTATTATTAAGATTCAACCGAAAACCAATTGACAACGTGGGAAGAGGTTCTAAAGTGTCCCGTTAAGTAGTCTTTCAGTTGTTCGGTTTGAACTGATATACAATGTGTATATGATGAATAAGGTTCTTAAGATCATCTGGTGGACACTAAGTGGGGAATGGAGTCTTTTCCTTGTAAGATTAGTCAAATTCAGATTATCTGACATATCTCTGATTCAGGGCTACATGGAGATGGACTTCAAATGTCAGAACGCTTGGACATTGCAATTGATGTTGCTCATGCAATTACCTATCTGCACACCTACACAGGTTTGTTATTTTGAAGTTCTGTCCCATATCAGTTTGCCGCACATATTAAATACTCGTTCCTAAGATCAATAGTCCATCCCTTATACTGTGATTTGTTAGGTATGGATGCTCCCATTTTCTGGTATCTATTAGGTTTGAGAATGAGGAAATGATTAATGGGGGTGATTAGCTGTGATTACCAGGGCTGATTATGGCTCCCAAGTGTTTTTTTACTAGATTCTGAGATTTATATATTCATCTGAAACTACAGATCCTCCAATTATCCACAGAGACATCAAAGCATCAAACATACTGATCACTGAAAAGTTCCGTGCAAAAGTTGCTGACTTCGGATTTGCACGTATAGCATCTGATCAAGATCTTGGAGCGACACACATTTCTACTCAAGTTAAAGGAACAGCTGGCTATTTGGATCCTGAATATCTCAAGACATACCAGCTCACAGAAAAGAGTGATGTGTACTCCTTTGGTATATTACTTGTGGAAATGGTGAGTGGAAGACATCCAATTGATCACCAAAGCAAAAGCAGTGATACAAGAGTAACCGCGAGATGGGTAAGCAACAAATTGAGTACTTTCTGTAAAACAAAATGACATCAGATCAGAAGATTTTCCCTTTCTTATTCTTTCAAAAAAATTTGCATTCGAACACGGTGATTTTTCGAAGGTCTCTTACTCATCGTCACTCATAGTTGGTCAATGCAATGATAGTAAAAAAAAATAAAATAAAAAAATCATAGAACTTGGCCAATGGTCTACTGCTATCACTGAGGTTTTGTGTAACTGAATTTATCACTGCTTGGCTCATTGAATTTTGGCAAGCATGAGAAGCTGATCTTTGTTATTTTCAGGCTCTGAGAAAATTAAAAGACAAGGAAGTTGTGGTAGTAATGGATCCAAGATTGCAAAGAAATCCAGCATCGATTGAGGCAGCTGAGAAGGTACTAAAACTTGCAAGAGAATGCATTTCACCTTTGAGGCCGTCGAGACCTTCCATGAAGAAATGTGCAGAGGTATTGTGGGAAATTCGGAAGGAATTTAAGGACATAAGTGCAGCATTAACGGCTTCTGCATCTCACAACTCAGGGGGTAGAAGAAGAAGGGACTTGCAGGATCTGTATAGCATTGCAGACAGTGACTACCACAGAGTTGTTAACTCTGTATGAGTTAAATTTCATTTGGACAGCAACACGATACTACCAGACAATGTTGGCAATATTTTTGCTACTGTGTGATGAAAAAAAACCCGAAATTTGGCCAAGTTAGCTACCATCGTCATGTATCATTGTGGAAATGATAGCGGACGAATGTGTATATCATTTGTGTATAGATGTGGAATAGTAGGGGTGAGGAAACGTGTAGTCCTATTCGTGTGTATTTTGAGCGATTTGCTGTATAGCGCAATGTTTTTGGTAGTATTATAGGTTCTGTAACAAGATCTATTCCTTCTTATATTCATACTAATGAACAAGGTGTTCAAGAGAGGGGGCATCTATTTCCAGCTGGCCGCTTTCAACAGGGGCGTCATCACTACCAGCATCAGAAACCTATTCGAAGAACTCTGACTGAACGGGAAGATACCTCACAATCCCTAAAATTGTCACCAGTTAGGGATAAGCCTACCAAAACACTGGGATGATTCCGTTTCATATCTAACCGAGTCATATGACCCAGTTTCCCACTCATCAACACAACTTCATCATCAAGTTCCAAAACAGCAAGTTTGGGAAGAGAAACCGTACCAGTTGGGAACTTTTGACATGTCTGAGAAATTGCATTGCTGATCCATATACTAACTAACATAAAGAGGTTGGCACGGGCACCACCAAGTGAGACCAAACTTGTCCATTGTTTCAGGTTTCTTCTGGTGAACCAAAACCTTGTTCACAGTGTGTCTTTTATCTTTTTCGTCTTTTTTACCCGTTCTCTCCCCATGGGTCATCTAGAACAAAATCAAAGGAGGCTAACATTTGTCCATATAAATCTCCTCCTCTTGGATAAAGTGCTAGTTGCAACCACAGACTTTGTGGGTAGTATAAAGGAGAGGATGTGGCAAATGATCGACTCCGGAAGGTTGCTGATCCTGTCAATCATCGCCGCGGCGACGCTACAACAATACAATGAATCCCATGTCTCCCAAACGACTGCTTCTACTTTCGAGTTTCGAGTAGAAATTACTCTTTAATAAGTCACCATTTTGCAGCGGGACGTCTCCTCGTTGTGCTGCTAGTCACATTTTTACATTTATTTTTGTGGATTGACATTTTATTGGGAAGTTATCCAGATTTCATCACCTTTTTTCTTTCTTTATCTTTTGGGCAAGATTTCATTCACTCACATTTTATTTTGAAATGGGAGGATGGTTCGTTTGTATGTGGCAGAACCTAGATGAAAATGATATGATTGTTTTATCGACTTAGGTATAAAGATTGAAAAAAAAAAAAAAGAACTTGTGAAGTTATGGATGAAAATCAATTTGATACAATATTATCTCTGTGTCATTAAAATAAAAAATAAAAAAGTTCATACTAAATTTTAAAATTTGTACTACTGGAATTCAATATCTACTAGTAGCACTCTCTCTGGTCCTTATTAGAAGACATTTTGACTTTTCCTACGTTTCACTTAGTACACATTTTTAATTGACAAAAAAACATCAAAAACATATTTTCACATTAGTTGTGTTCTCTTGATTGTTATGAAATATTTTTAAGATTTTTTCGTCGATTAAAAATGTTTATTAGATTAAACCTGGGACAAATCAAAATACTTTATATTAAGGATCGGAGGAAGTATTTCTTAGGAGAGGGGAGTAGTATTCATTGATTTAGGCGTTGAGATCATGATATCAGAAGTCTGGTCAGGTTGATGAACCTTGATATTATGTCTACAGTTTGTTCTTTGAATTAGGGATTAGGCATCGTTTCTAAGAACCCGATGAACCTTGGATTTTTGTTTGTTTTTCATGCATCCCGATCGTGACCAAGCCAACCAGCCTTTATTTTATGTTTATTTTCGTTCGTCAACTAAGACATTAAAATGAACCCGAGTACCCGACATCCGAATAGGCGAATCTCAATTTTATGTAAAATGTTGATTTAGTTTGAGATAACTAACGCCATAGTGTTGATAAACCTTAATATCATCATTATATACTCTTTTTGTCCAAAATTATTATCCACATTTCACTTTTAGTTTTTTCCATTTTGAGATTCCACAAAATTGTATTTTGTGTTCTTTGACATCATTGCTTCAAATAAATCTATCAAGAAAGGATCGACAAAATGCACACGGAAATATATTGGATGAAAATTTCACAGTGATGGGCTTGGCCGTTTGGGTTTTAAAAAAATGCTTAGAAATTTTTCATTAAAAAAACTAAATTTGATTTTTTAAAAAAATAATGTTGTATTTATTTAACATTATTAATTTGATTGTACCAAAAAAACCATTATTAATTTGATATCATTTTATTCAATATTAATTATTCTAAAAAAATAAATATTTCTTGTTCTGAAAATGAACAGAAATACGGCTAAACTCCTATGATAATACCAAAGGACCAAAAACAACCAAAAACCTTGCAAAGATTAGCCAAATGTTAACGTAAATGACCAAAATGTGCATTTAACCTAATGTAAATTACATCTACAGATTCTAGTCAAAACTACTCCGTATTATTTTTGTTATGTCGACTTTGGTGTTGAGACGAAGAACACGACCTTCCAAAAACACAATCAAGTTTTTGTTCAAGTTTTGTCCTTCGACTTTGGCGTCCGCATAATGAATCGACGCTTAAGTCGATGAACCTAATGTCACTAAATTAAATAGGGAAAAGGACAACCCCCGAATTATGTCCCAAAGATTAATACCACCCCGAATTCTCTTATAAGGACAATTGCCCCCCTTGACCTTCGGTCAATGTCATAATTGACTCCCGTGAGAGTTAAAATGATAAAAATTTGTCTAAAAATATTTTTTTTATCCATATTTTATCCTTTTCTTTCAATGGCTTATTTTGTTTAACAATCATTTGAAAAATTTATTTAGAAACAAAAATATTCACCTACTTTTGTTAAAAACAATTTTTTTAAAAAAAATAATTAATTTTTGTAAAAAACTAATTTAGTTAGGAGTGAATGTTGTTTCCAAAAAAATATATATTTTGTCGAAAAGCTAGCATAAATTCAACATTATTCATCTTTTGAATTTTTCCATTGTTATTAAAATCAATATAGTATATGGTTGAAGTGTATCATTTGTTTAAAAAGAAATTCAACCATAGATAAATTAAACAAAATTAGTTTTTGAATAAATCTTATCCTCAAATAAATGTGTCTTATCCTTAAATAATATGTCTTATATTTAAATAAATCTTTTGATAATTTGTTAAACAAAATAAGTTTTTGAAAAAAGAAAGAACTTGTCCACAAAAATTTGTTTTAAGATGAAAAGGGCATTTTGGTCATTTTTGCCTTAGAGGGGTCAATTATGTCATTGATTGATGGTCAAGGGGGTAATTGTCATTATAAGAGAAGTCGAGATGGTATTAGTCTTTGGAATATAATTCGGGGGTTTTTTATCCTTTTCCCAATTAAATACGATGTTTTGTCGATTAATATTGATCATCTACACATAACGAGTCGATAAAAATGATGTTTATAATCGTTGTAAGTATCAGGTTACAGAAGCCCGACAAATTCGTCAACAAAACTTGTAATGATATTTGGTTAATTTGTCTCCCAAAAGCCAATATTAAGCCCAAAAAAACGATCACAATTACATAATTTACATTAGTTATCTTTTTCTTTTGACTTTAAACACATTACAATCAGTTGGTTGAAAGATACTAGAAGGATTGACGAGAGAGAGAGAGTGAGTGACTCATGGCGAATCCGTGAGAATGGCATTGGGCTTTTGAATTCCGATCAAATTAATGGGAACAAGTACAGCATTATCAGCAGCCCGCAGAACCGCAAGATAGATATTTATTGGTATAATCACTTCACTCTTGCGTGTGTGGCACTTCGTGGACGGTTCTTGGAGAGCCAGCCAGCCACACGTGCCCTTGTCACGTAAAAGAAAGAAAAACAACATCGTTACACACATTTTCCTCCAATTTTCCTTTTTCTGGTTTTGTTGTTTGGATATTTTCCTTTTCATCAATTTTTAAAAAGCGTCTGGAAGAGTATATAACAGTTGCGGAAATGGTGATGATGAGAATATAAATCGTCCACTCAAAACGCATCTCTTCTCTCGTCCGATGTGTGATTGACACCAATTCGACGATGATGATGCATTTGCAAGTAATAATTCACAGGAAAACCTTTAATTTCGCTTCACATTAATAGTTGCACTTTTTTTTTTTTTTTTAAAAGTTTTTCTCTTTCCAAATTATGGTAGATTTTGGCTTCGGTGAATATCCTCCGTTCCTGTCACTCACTGATTTTTGGAACTTTGTCTAAATATATCTCCAGATTTTCGCGCACACAGTCACACACTCGCAGAATATACTCTCTCATAAGCCTCTCTCTCTCTCTCACTTTTATGTTCACTCTCTCTCCATAACCAAACACATTTCTCAAACACTTCAGGGGAGCCGTCTTCATTTACTGGATAGCTGCGTTCTCAACGATCACAAGGTGGTAATCCAACCGGAATTTTCGTTTTCATTTGAATAGAGTTTTAGATTATTCGAAGTTCAAATATCGTATTGATCTGCCGAAGGATTCTTAAAATTAACAGTTAATTTTGTTCATTCTTGTAGTTTTTTTTTATAAGTGCGAATACATGGGAGAAACAACGAGTGCAAACGGCAGCGCCGGTAAAAAATCTGGCATTTCCGCTGAAATACCGGCGGTTGCTCTGCCGCTTGCCGTGGAACCGACGGAAATTGCATCCAATATCATCTATCATGCTCAGTACAGTCCTCATTTTTCTCCCTTCAAGTTTGAGCCAGAGCAAGCTTACTATGCCACTGCTGATAGTGTTCGTGATCGCCTGATTAAGGTGAGAATGCAGACTTGATATCACCTTTGGTAGGCCTTTGAGGTTCTGTTCTATTTTTTTCTAGTGGTTTCCGGTATCATTTTGTTAATTATATCGAGTATTTCTGATGTAATTGGGGAGGAGAGATAATTGCTTTGCCTTCATTTTTTCAAGTATTCACTAGGCACTGTGCAGACTTTGATTTTGAACCTTTTGATCCTCAGTACGGTTTCTTCTTGGTTACATTCCTGTAGTATAATGGATATGAGCAAATAATTAGTTTGAATTGACGTGATATTTCGTGATGTTGTACGTATCTGTCCTGTGCAGCTCAGATTCTGTCTTGTGCAAATCTGTTAGTGTAAAGAGTACTCCGGTCTCTATGCTTTTGATATCTTTTTAATATTTCGATCAAGGGGTTAAATCATTTTCATGTACCATTGCATTTATCTACTAAATTTTAGTGGCACATTAAGCATTTCATACTTGGTTCTTTAAACCTTATTACAGACTGTGTTTCGTGAACGTGGAATAGTGTTGGTGAGCATGCCTAAAGTCACAGTCACAATTACAGAGATAGCGATCAGCATCTGTAGAACTAAATGGAAACTGAAAACTTTATCTTGTCTCCGACTAGAAGTCATTTGAACTGAATCCAGCAATCACGCCACAATCTTTCTTCTTCTGTGTTTGATTCAGATACAGCGATGCTTTGTGAATGTATCTCACGAAGAAATTCACATTCTTCACTTATCCTGACTGAATAATAAGATCTTCTGAAAGGTGTAATTATACTTCTGTAGGTGAAACTGTCTGCATGAGCTTAATTCTAGAACTCTTATAGTACTTTTTCTGCAAGGCACAATAACCTGGGCTAATTGTGCTTCTCCTCTTGTCTATTGCCATACAGCAATGGAATGATACTTATCTCCATTACCACAAAGTCAACCCTAAGCAAACATACTATTTATCCATGGAATATCTACAAGGACGAGCTTTGACTAATGCAATTGGAAACCTGGATGTCCAAGACGCATATTTTGAAGCTTTGAAGAAGTTGGGCCATGAACTGGAGGAAATTGTTGAGCAGGTGGTTAAGCATTATGAGTTATTTTTTGCATTACTACGTCGCTCATATTTAGTTGGATAAATGTGTGGGAAGTGCGAATGGACCTGATCAATAGTGACACTGACTTCAATTCCAGAGATATAGAACTAGAGCTAAATTTTTTTTTGAAATCAAACGGAAGACATGATATTTATTTCTACCTCCGTCCCCAAAAAATACTCCACTTTGAGTTTTCAAATTTGTACTAAAAACAGTACAAAACTCCTGATACATAGTTTTTGCTTCAGCCACAAACTTGAAACTTATGTGACAAATGATTTTTGGAGCTTTATAGCAGATTTGTTAGACGATGGTTGAAAAATGATGTTTTAATGGTATTTAAATGCCAACCAAGTTTCTTCATCCGTTTTGGTATTACAGTTTTAGATTCTGAACTAAACCAGATGTATGTTCTCCTTGCAATTGAATTACTCCTTTTAGGAGAAAGATGCAGCACTTGGTAATGGTGGTTTAGGAAGACTTGCTTCGTGCTTTCTGGACTCAATGGCAACGTTGAACCTGCCAGCTTGGGGTTACGGTTTGAGGTACAGATATGGGCTCTTTAAACAGCGGATCAGCAAAGCTGGGCAAGAGGAAATAGCTGAAGATTGGTTGGAGGTTTGATGCCTCTGTATTTTGTTGGACCACTTTATCGTATTTTAATTACAAAACTCTTAACATGGTACTTTTATGTGGATTTATACAGAAATTTAGTCCTTGGGAAATTGCAAGGCATGATATCATCTTCCCAGTTAGATTTTTTGGTCGTGTTGAGGTTCTTGAGACTGGCTCGTGAGTTCTTCATACAACTTTCTGTTGACTGTAGATTTAGATTAAAAAAGTTTTTAAAAAAATTAAAAAATATATAAATTCTATTAAATGTAACTTGTTTGCAATTGGACATGGTATTTAATAGTAATATATTTATCATTCTTGTAATGTTCTGCCCACAAAATTTTGCAGCCGAAAGTGGGTTGGTGGGGAGGTCATACAAGCTCTTGCCTACGATGTGCCTATTCCTGGATACAAAACCAAGAATACCAATAGTCTTCGCCTTTGGGAAGCTAAAGCTGGTGCTGAAGATTTCAACCTGTTTCAATTCAATGATGGCCAGTATGAATCTGCAGCACAGCTTCATTCCAGCGCCCAACAGGTTAGTCGTCTTCTAATCTGAGAAAAGTTATAATCGGCCACCCCACAAAAAGGGGGGAAAAAATAAGAAGAAGAAAAGGTGGTGATAATATTTTACAATGTAATTTCTATGATATTGCCAGAGTGTTCAGTTTATTAATACATGATTTCAGCCAATGACCTGTGCATATCATTTTTTGACCGACCTTGCAGATATGTGCTGTTCTTTATCCTGGGGATGCTACAGAAAGTGGAAAGCTGTTGAGACTTAAGCAACAGTTTTTCCTTTGTAGTGCATCACTTCAGGTATGCTGCACTCATTTATTGATGAAAGTTTCATTTTCTTTCCATCCAGTTATTCAGAGGCACCAAAGCATGTTACCTTAGTGATTGATCATTGAGTATGGATGATTCAAAGTGTGCTGATATGTTAGAGAAAATGTGAATGTCCATTCAACTGAGATACCTGAGAAACATTCCCAGGCCATCTGTGTTAACTATTAACTTTGCGGGATTTAGAAGAAGATGGTAGCTGCAAGTGCTTGATTATAAATTTTCATTTTGTTCCCAATACATGTTAATGTTACCGTTTGATTTGTGAAGATTCTTTTAACTCCATTATCTTACAGGACATCATTGTCAGATTTAAGGAGAGAAATGAGGGGAATAGAGCAGTCGAATGGTCCGATTTTCCAACTAAGGTTGCTGTTCAACTGAATGACACACATCCTACCCTAGCGATTCCCGAGCTTATGCGCTTACTTATGGATGAGGAGGGACTTGGATGGGATGATGCTTGGGGTATCACTACAAGGTGCCTCTTTTTCTTTTTGTTGTGTTTTCTCTTCTTTCCATTTAGGATGCGTTGTTAATTAGATTGCATTGAAGCTTCTTACAATATCTGAGAAGATCAATAGAATGTAAATTTCCATACCACAGTGCTCGTTTTCAGTATATTACTTTGGAATCTCTCAAATAAGAAGTTTGGCTCTATGGTGAAATATGAGGGGTAGATAACTGTACACGATTGTTGTGAATATTTCTGGAAGATTTTTTCTGGTATATGCTCGGATTGAAACAGCAGATGTTTCTACTTCAGGACAATTGCTTATACAAATCATACTGTACTTCCTGAGGCGCTAGAAAAGTGGTCTCAATCAGTCATGTGGAAGCTCCTTCCACGCCATATGGAAATCATTGAGGAGATTGATAAGAGGGTAAAATTGCCTATTAATTTACTTGTCTTTTATGTACACCACATAAGATTACTAAAACTGATCTGGAGTCCAAACCCCTTGCAGTTCATTGCGCTTATCCAGTCGACGAGACCCGATCTTGAGAGTAAAATTTCTAGCATTCGCATTTTGGACCACAATCCCCAGAAGCCAGTTGTGCGTATGGCTAACTTATGCGTGGTGGTTGCACACACGGTAAGAATACTCTTAAACTTGGATTTCTGATGAATGTTTTGACAGCCTCCATATGTTCAGCTAATTTATTGGATTAGAGATTCTGAGAACATCCCCATTGCCCAGTGCTTCGAAGGGTTTTCATTTTTTCCCCTATTCTTTAATCTAAATGGAAATACATTTAAGTTATCAAATATTTGAATTCCCTCAACTTTCTTATCTGGCCCAATTCTTGTGTTGTTGTTGAGTCACTCTATGGTCTTTAAATCATTTTGGGTCTCAATATCTCAGTGTTAGAATTTTCTTTACCTTTTATGGTTTTAGCACATTTCAAGTTCCTATTTCTTGAACTCTTTTGGCATATGTCTTCAGGTAAATGGTGTTGCTCAGCTACACAGCGACATACTAAAATCCGAGCTATTCGCTGATTATGTCTCCATATGGCCTTCCAAATTCCAGAACAAAACTAATGGGATTACTCCTCGTCGATGGCTACGGTTTTGCAGTCCGGAACTTAGTGACATAATAACCAAATGGTTAAAAACAGATAAATGGGTGACTAGTCTGGACCTGCTCACAGAACTTCGACAAGTATGTAAACTTGTAACATTTCTTTATTTCAGACCTTTCTGTGAACGAGCACTGTTTTCTCTGACTCTTGTGTTACTGTTTGTCCCTCAAGTATGCCGACAGTGAAGCATTACAAACTGAGTGGGAATCAGCTAAGATGGCGAACAAGCAACGTTTAGCACAATACATTAAACGAGTTACTGGCGTGACAATTGATCCAAATACTCTCTTTGACATTCAAGTCAAACGTATCCATGAGTACAAAAGACAGCTGCTAAACATTCTGGGGACAGTTTATAGGTATAAGAAGCTAAAGGTAGTAGACTCTTCCTATCATGCTAAGTGTTACTTTTAGACATTGATCTATAGTAGCTTAAAATCTCAGATTCAAAACCTTTAAATACTTAAAATCTTTTTCAGCAGGCTCCCTTTGCCCCAGCTTTACTTTGTCTGTTGGAATTAGGGAGGTGATTTTGTTACCCATTTCTTACTGTGTATGAGTTAGCATTAGAAACATGAACTAATTTACTGAATTGAGGACTAGATATAATAGTTGTCTGGAGTACTGTTTTATGGATTTTAATCAGTTAATTATAATTAACGTTCCTCGGCAATTCTCCCACTGCTTAGTATCCTGAATCCATAAATGATATGATATTTTTTCCTAGAAGGTATATGTCTGTTTTTTCTTAAAAGTGACCTGTTCCAGGAGATGACTTCCGATGATCGGAAAAAGGTTACACCCCGTACAATCATGATTGGAGGAAAAGCATTTGCAACATATACAAATGCCAAAAGAATTGTCAAGCTAGTGAATGATGTTGGTGCCATAGTCAACAGTGACCCTGAAGTGAACAGTTATCTGAAGGTAATAGAGTTAGCTAAGAAATTCTGGTACATATCATTCAAGTTGTTCAATGTTGTTTATCTTTTCCTTAATTCAAAAGCATATTCCACCTCTTGCCTAATTTGTAGCTTTTGAAGAGGTTGTTTATCGAATCAGCTACCAATATGAGTCCATCCTTGCCATTAAATAATTATTTTATAATTAATCTGCTGTTGTAGTTACTTTCATTCCCCAGAGTTCATGTCAAAATCAACATGAGAAATGTTTATCTTTACATTTCAAACTTCTAATAGGTTTGTTCTTCAAGAGTACTAATTATGAAGGTCACCAAAATTAAAGTTAAGGTCAAATGATGCCTTCTGTTGTATCCTACTAGACCAGTAATGTTATGTTGATTAATTCTCATTTTCAGGTGGTTTTTGTACCCAATTACAATGTATCCGTGGCTGAGATGCTTATCCCTGGAAGTGAGCTGTCTCAGCATATTAGTACAGCTGGCATGGAAGCTAGCGGAACCAGCAATATGAAGTTTGCGCTTAATGGATGCCTCATTATAGGAACACTAGATGGTGCTAATGTGGAAATAAGGGAAGAAATAGGAGAAGATAATTTTTTCCTTTTCGGTGCACAAGCAGAAGAAGTCTCTCAATTGCGCAAAGATAGAGAAAATGGACTGGTATGATGTCACGACATTTCCTAGTTGAGTTGGCAATTCTTACATATTGTGTCTAAGAGTAGTTCCCATACACTGTTCAGTTATCCTTCTCTTCCAATGATAAGCCAGTGTCCTCCTAACATGATTCTTCACGGCCTAAATAATTCCACATTAGTTGTGTATGAAATTGTGTTTGCACCAGTTGTTGCTAAGGACATCAAAGAAAACACTTCATTGAGCATCTTGGTAGGCTACTTTGTTCTAGGGTTGTGAGGCTGCGTAGTTCAATGTTTTTGGCTGTACTTGTTCATGAATGGGTATCAGTTTCCAAGATATTTTTGTGCTTGGTTATATGCTCTTGGTACGAAGAGTGAATGATTTGCGGAAGAATTTAGATTCATGGTACATGCCAGTAGTACTTACCATGGTTGTCCCCCTCACTTGTGAAGTTATCCCATGAGTCTGTATGCTATCTAGTATATTCAATTTGTATTTTGCTTTTGGATTGGTCCAATGAATTATAACTTAACTTTGAGATTGACACCTGTATTTTGGTATTCTGCAGTTTAAGCCCGATCCTAGGTTTGAAGAAGCTAAACAATTCATTAGGTCTGGAGCATTTGGAAGCTATGATTACAATCCACTTCTCGATTCCTTGGAGGGGAATTCAGGATATGGTCGTGGAGACTACTTTCTAGTTGGTCATGATTTCCCAAGCTACATAGACACTCAGGCCAAGGTGGATGAGGCTTACAAGTATGTATCATTTTCTTGCGGTCTATTCTGAATTTGATGCATATGTAGAGAGAGAGAGAGAGAGAGAGTTGAATTATGAATGTGAAGTTTATATGGTCTTGATTTTCCCTTTTAGATTCTTTTTTTTTTCCCCTATAAGTGCTTCAAGAGAATTACAGGAGTTTCTATACAGATTTATTGAAGATCATTGGACAAGATTCTGGATACTTAACTTTAACAATTTAAGACATCCAACCTAATCTGGGGTCGAATATGTGTTGCTTGCAGGGATAGGAAAAGATGGATCAAGATGTCAATTTTGAGCACTGCTGGAAGTGGAAAGTTCAGCAGTGACCGGACAATCTCCCAGTATGCAAAAGAGATCTGGAACATAAAGGATTGCGTTGTTCCATAGTTGGATCATAATCATTCGTACATTTTCTTCTCCATGAGATGGGCCCTTATTCATCTTCATAAGCTCTACGGTTCTGTAGCACAAACTCTGGATTCTGCCTTAATACTCTGGAAATGTATTACTGTTGGCTCATCAATTGCCATTTCGTTTCTTAAAGTCGCTTAATGCCATATTCATGTATAAAACATTATTAAAGATTTTGGTTATTCTCTCAGGCTGTTGATATCGCTGTCTTTTGTTTCCTTTTCATTGCAACAAAAACAATATGTATAGCCGCGAAATCAAAACCAGGGGAAAACTGAGCTGCATACCAAGTTGATACTATTGCCTGCCTTCATTTCATAACTTCAACTTCGCTGCTCTCGTGATACAATGAATCCAGCAGTGGCAATATGTTTAGAAAGGCTAGTGTTTTAAGGCACACCCTGCAGTAAACCATTTAGGAGTTCTTGCAGAAGTGTGATTGGCTGTGAGGAGTTTTTGAGATGTACTACCTATGAGAGCAGGGTAGTTTTCCCAATCAAAATACACGATACCCATGCAGCAGAACTTCGCTTTGCAAGGGCATTCAAAAACTTACACGGATTGAAATTTGAACAACCGCACAAGTTTCCATTAATAACAAACAATAACCGTACAGTGAGGGGATAAGATATCATCCACCACGACAACAGTTCAGAGTATCAGGGTAGTCCAGTTTCAAAAGAAAAATAAAATACAACAGATGCTAGTAGTCCTAATATACAACACAATCCCAGGCAAAGTAGAAGCAGAACCATGGTATGCTCCCAACACCTAAAGAAGCCTACAACCCTTTAGGACGATGGGTCTGATACAGGAGTAGCAGACCTTGTGAAGGATCTGGAAGATGCACTTGCATCAGGGCTTCTTGAACGACTCCTGGAAGAACCACTGTCCCGAGAAGCACAACGCTTACCACGAGAGGCTCGGGATTTGTCCCTTTTTGTGCGGCTCCTTGGTCTCGGAAAAATGCTACGGGAATAGCTTCGCCTTGAGCTCTTCCTGGGCGCAGGGGAAACACTTCGAGAGATGCTCCGCCTAGAAGACCTCTGTGGGCTTGAGTCGCTTCGAGAGTGACTCCTTACAGAATAGCTATGTGATGCACTACGAGAGGAGCTCCTAGAACGCCTGCTTGATACACTAGGCGAATAACTTCTTCCAGAGTACCTACGGTACCTGGGAGAAACACTCGGGGAAGGGGAAGGGGACGGGGAAGGGGAGTAGTACCGGCACCTGTAGCTCCTACGGTAACTGTGAACTGGTGAATAATTTCTGTGATATGGAGAGTATGATCTGTCACGCCTGCTGACTGGCGACCTGCTATACGGGGAACGTGATAGAGAATACGATCTTCCCCGCCTGTAAGAACTGTAGGACCTTCGTCGGCTGTAATATGGAGAGTATGCTCTGTGTCTGTGACTGTAGTAGGGAGAGTAAGCTCTGTGTCTGCGACTGTAGTAGGGAGAGTATGATCTGCTCCTGCTCCTGCTCCTGCTCCTGCTCCTGCTCCTGCTACTGTACCTCTCAGATGAATAACGAGGAGAACGGCTATGACTCCTATAATCAGGAGAGTAGCTAGAAGAATGATGACGCACTGAATTGTGCAGACATGAAACGAAAAGTTAAGGAGCATTCATGAAGTACAAATGCTAAGAGAAGCGAAGCACAGTTTAATGATGTGCCACTTACCACGAGCCATTCTTAGCCCCAAGTATCTACCAGGAGTTGGTGTCCTACCTCTCCTCCTCCTAGCCTGCAGGCATATACAGATAGGACAGATTACAAACTAGAAATAAAAGCAAGAAGCAAATAGTATTTATTTGGTCAAGCACCAATCTTTCAATGACAGAAAATGTAGAGGAGCAACTGAATTATGGACAAAGAAATTGCAAAAATAAAAGAGAAATGCAGGGCATACAACCCTCTAGAGAAGTCTGATATTTGCTTCATGTGATTGATTTGATTTGTTATTTTGAACTTTGGAGAAGAGCTGCTACATACAGCAAACCTGCTGCCAAAGAAAACTTCACGGGGAGCAAAAAAATCTCAAACTCAACAATTTAAGGACAATTTATGAAGATTCGTGGAATCTTCATAACCATGTTCGATCACAAGGCAGAGGAAAGGAAAAACATTACCTTCTCAACAGTGATGACCCGGCCCTCAAGCACAGAATTATTCAGATACTTGATGCATCGTTCAGCCTCCTTAACGGTAGACATTGTCACGAAGCCAAATCCACGAGATTCCCGAGACCATGGATCAAGGACAAGATTGACATCTTCAACCTGCAAAATATGAACAGCAAATGGCACTGAATCAAGACAACAGGCTGGTAGTAAAGAAAAAAAGGGGAAAAAAAAAACTTTAAACCATTGAGGATGGTCGAAAAATCTAATTATAATTGAAAAGATAACCTATCACAAAATCACAAACGGGCAATCCAGGAACTCCATGTTATATTTCCAACCACAAAGGCATTCAAACATATGGTCCGATTGTCAAAACTGCTCAACAGAAGACTCTTTTTCCGGTATAATCGACAGATGAACTATATTTTCAGGGTTTACAATCGCTTAAAATTGAAGCATAATACTACCCTTACCCCCTCTGCTTCACTTCTATACTTTAAATGGGCCAACATGTTGAAAGGAATTTAACAGACATAGATTAGCATTCTCTATAAATGTCCACGATTGTCTAAACTAGGTAATTTATCAACTTCATTCCATTAGTGTCGAACAATTTTCTAAATCAAGTAGCACAACACATCAAAGATATGATTCTCTGGGTAAGGAATCTACATCTTCATAATTGATGTCACAGTAGCAAGTTTGACAACATAGATAATTCTAAAGTTGAAAAAAATTACAAACAAGTTCGTAAAAGAGACTCCATTACCGTTCCTTCAGTTGAAAAATGTTTCTCAAGATCTCTTGCTGTGACTCTGGATGATAGCCCTGTCACGTACAAGTTGTTTCCAGGATTCTCGGCATCACTCGAGACGCGACTTCTAATAAACCAGACAAATAGCATAAAAGTCAATAGATATTAAACAAAAAGGACCGTGAAAGTATGGAAGAACTCATAAAACATATGAATGTCGGCTTCTAATACACACTTAAAAAAATAAATAACTGACCTTGACCTGCTCCTTGACAATGACCTTGACTTTGAGACTGACCTACTGTATCGCCTCAGAGGGGAAGGGGAACAAGAGTACCTACAGAAAAGGCACAAAGAAGATAAATACCAACATATCCAGATACAAATACTTAATAAAACCATGATCCAGAATGTCTGAGGGATCAAAACATACCTTGACCTCCTGGAGTACGACATCTGTGGGGAAAGAGACAGAAAAATTGTAAATTAGGGCCAACAAATGGAAAACACCAAAAGAGACATTAATTACAAGGCAACTTAGTGTATACTACATCATTTGACACAGACCAGACTCAACAGATCCGCTCTATACAAAAAAAATAAAAAGTAAAAAATAAAAGTGAAAATTTCAAAAATAAAAAATATACAAACGCAGAGGAAGAGTTTCGAAAATACTAGGAAGGGCATACCACACATAAATCTCAAAATGCAAATTCTAGACAGAGCAGTCAAAATTTTATCAACAGAAACCAGCTAAAAAGTATTAAACAGCCAGAAATCTAGAACTAAGCTGAATTTGTAGGATACGTTAAGACAAGGCAACGTAATTCGATTTATTCTATAGATAAATGAGGTCTCTAATAAATAAATCTAATTACACACAGAAAATTTTCGTAACGATTGACAAAAACTGGATGATTATGCCCTGACACAACGTGCATGTATCATCATCAAATTCCACAGATGATAAAACCCAAAATTCGATGTCACAAATAATGAGTTGCCGACGAAAAACTTACTTCCGGAGAGATCGGCGACCGGCGACGAATCAATTGCAGGTTTGGTAAGGTTAATATTCTAATGTGATCGGAGAGTCACGGGCGATGGAGGAAGCGTAATTAAAATGTGCACGGCATCAACAAGGGGGGAGAGAGAAAAAAAAAAAAGAATCGGAGAAGCTTCTGGATGAGCGGACGCGAACCGTTTATGGAATTTGGTTTAATTAATTGTTCTGGCGCACGGCTCTTTTTACTGTTTGGTTCGTAAAAAGGTGGGGTTAAACGGTGGGCCACGTCATATCTAAGGCGCGTTTTGGGCCAAATCCAAATTAATTTTCTCCAGCTGGTACCAAAATAAAATAGAATTGAATTTGTACTCCTCCATCTTTATGAATGGACGGTTTGATCAAAATTAATGTTTAATTTTGAAATATTTCATACTAAAATAGGAAACAGAAATGCTGAATTATTTTTTTTAGTAAATTTTCTCAGTAAAGGCAAAGTTTTTTTTTTTTTTTTTGGAAGTGGTGTAAAGGCAATACACACACTCACCAGAGAACCTAATGGGTTGCAACCGCACTGTTCTTAGTACATTTTCCATGTAAAATTTTCATGTATCAATCAACTATTCAGAAAGAAAAAAACACTAATAACGGATTCACAGTTTCAATATTTTGTCTCTTTACATGCTCATTTTCACTGTTTATTTACAGGACAAAGGTTACAACGTCATCTTTCCATCACGGCATCAACACTATCAGATCACAACAGTCCTGATACTACTTCCCATGAAGCTACAAATTAACCTCTATAATCAATTAGGCTACAATACAAACCTCAGATGCCACCACTGAATTTTCAAGGACGACTGAAGCAGTGGAGCAGCATATGTGAAGCCTTCAAAACCAATATTACTTCCAAAGGATGATGCTTACCGGGAAGTAAAATCCAAAAATCAACAAAAGAATGCTGATGAATTAGTGTCCTAGGGAGTCTCATATCAGTTGATGTGTATCAGGTCTTCAGAGTCTTCGTGTGGTTATAAACCTGTGACATACAAACTAGCAGCAAAAACAATATCACGCTTTATCGCATTGGAAGCAGATTCCATTTTCTTGTACAGCGCAGAATTGCCCATGATTGCAGCTGCATTTTTAAATTCACGACACGTCTCATCTAATCTGACAATTGTTCTTACTATCAGGCCTTCCGGAACATCGGTAAGTTCGCAGATATCAGCAAATGGAGTTCCCTATCAGAAATATAAAAAACAAGGTCAAAAGATATGCTCTTATCTTGTATAGAAGCATATTCTAAAAGAGGTACAAATAAAAGAACAAAGTAGAGAGAGGTTCACCTTTGCCCATTCATATACCACCTCAACAAGACCAAATTTGAGATTCTCTTGGATATATGCTTCTGGATCAATCTGTACCTTGCGCTTCTCCTGAAGCTGCCCAAGCCTCAACGCTGTATCGTACACTCTGGGAAGCAAAAAACCAAAATTTAGCCAAAAAAACATGCTGCAGTAAGAAACTCACAAATAAAATGTCAATAAGATAATTCTTTGATCCATTCATAAAAAAGGCATCACATCCTATTGAAATTTTGCCTGAGAAAACCTTTTTACAAGTATCTAAAGCTGTTCATTTCAGCACATGCAGCCCTTCAGGCCTTAAGCCTAGTATATTCATTATTCACAAAGCCTAAGAATGAAGTTTCAAAGAAAAAGAAGGTTTGAATGCAACATCAGATAATTTACTTGAAAATTAAAGGACCACGTCACCTTATTTTAATAATTAACCATATCAAAATTTTTATCAAGTAGACAGATACTTAGAAATTAACAAGATACCTTTTTTTGGCATGAGAAAGCTTCGGTGTAAGAGAAGGTTCAGAAGTATTCTTCTGCTGAAACACAAAGGCAGACATTATTGCCACAGCCTCTTCTGGTTCCAAGTCTTCAAACTGATTCTCAAATAAGCATTCAGTGCATATTAGTTCCTCCCCAGAATTCATTTCACAAGCAACTCGGCCTTTTATTTGAACTACGAGGTCAGCATCAATGCAGCCAATTTCCTTCAAAACATCTATCTGCATGAAAATGCATAAATTTGTAAAATAATCTTTGACCTAAACATGCATATCAAATCAAGTTGCTTAAGAAAGAACAGCAAAATTTCATCACATTCACATACCCGTCCCTGAAAATCAGGCATTTGCTGGAGAGCTGCATCTGACATTTCAAATTTCAAGGCCTTCACTTCCTCCTTGTGCTGGTGCAACTCACGAGCTAATTTTATATGTTCCTCCAATTTTATACACCCATGACATTTATTTTGTGCCATCTTTTGTAACAAGTTGTTCAGTTTGTTATGAGCCTCAACAACATCCATGTCTTTCAGCTTCAGATCTGTGCGATAATTTAAAACACAACACAAGTGAAAGGAGCAACATAACTAACAAGACATGAATGAAAAGCTATTAAACGAAGTGATTCATAGTTTAATAAGCAACGCAACTTTTGCACATCAAAACCAAGTGATGAGTTTAAAATTTCAAACACACCAACCCCATGCAAAATAAGTTATAGAGGATACATTATAAACATCAGTAAGCAGGCAGAGCAGACAGTTTCTGATATTAAAGTTTAAATTCACTCATGCAGTACTTAACATGGTATCTGGACCTTTATGAAATTTTTTTTCTTCTATTTAATTTGACCAAACACATTCAACAACTAAGTCTTTATCCCATCACTTGAGGTCTGCTACATAGATCATATTGCACCCATTCTATCAAATGTCTTTTTCAATAATTTCAATCTTTTTCCGGGCTTCCAACTCCTACTTAATTTCATGAAGTTGAAAGTTTGACCGGAACCATATTCGAGAAGAAACAAAAGAATAACTATTAAAGCAGGCATCAGTAAAAAAGTTCGTACTCCCGGAGGTAGCACAGATTGCTGTTTGACCCTCTAGCAAGTTTCTCGGCTACTTTCAATACCACAAAATGAAGGGCAAATTATTAAGCAAGCATAAAAATAACAAGAATGCAGTTATTACTTGCGTAAAACTAAGTAGATCTTCTGTAACAAACCTTTGACAGGATCAAGAGCTTGAGGGAAGTTATTTCCATCAGATTTCAATTTCAGCAGCTGCTGAACAGTATTGGAGTAAGCTCCAACACTTACATCTTCCAGAAGCCGAACTTGATCAATTTTTATCCGGGAATTACAAATTGATAGAAGGTCCTTAACATCCATTTCCCGAACTTCATAGCTGACACCAGACGCACTACCACGATGGGGTAGTTTTATGTTGACAACGCCTGAACCTTTCCGAGAGGTTACTGAAGAATAATAGTCATCCTCCAGACCACGTTTTGACTTAGGTAACAGCATCTGTAATTCAGTGCCCTTCTTGTCTTTTGAGTTACCACTCCCGGATGGATTTTGCATAGCCGGAGTAACTTCAGGTATCAATACCAAAACCAAGTACTGTTTATTAGTGGAAGAAGGAGATTTTACCAGAACACCAAGTAAGCGATCCTGGTCCTGCCAATAGCAACATTGAATGGCAAAGCTGTTAGCAAAATAGAGTTATCTAATCTATCTTAACCAGAGTCCAATGGCTTATGAATCAAATATACAGTCCACTTCTTCATTTTCGAGAGCAAAAGTCTAAATATATATACAAATAAACAATAAAAAGGGCCATGCTAAATGAAGGGAAAGGCAATAGCAATGCAACTTCCACTATTTTACAGATGATATACACAAACAAGTACTCACCAATTTTGATTTTACAACCACCACCCTTCCAGGACTAAGATACTGCTGCGAACCTGAGAACTGCACGACCGCCTCAATTATTTTCCTGCTATAAGTTTCAGCTTCCGAATACATCTCAAAGTATTCCTCTATTGCAGGTTCACCTTTGATGCATCTACAAACAAGATGCAAATTCATTAATGCTAACATAAATAATGGCACAATAATGCAACTCCTTGTACATTCATGCCAGATGTGCTTTTCGTCAGTTTAGCATAAGATCAAATTGCACCAATTTCAATGACGCAAACAAATTACCCTCATGCCACGAGGTATTTAACATGTATGCACGGCAAAGGAAAATATTCATCCCAACACTCCCATCCATAATAATGTCAAGTTATTCATCGGGGTATACTCACTCAATTGTTCTTGTAGGTTGATCTAGTTTTTGTTTTAACTTGAGCTGTTGCTCTGGAAGTTTCTTCTGCGCATGAAACTCAGCAAAACTTCTTTTCAGCATGTCCTCGACCTATTTTAAATACAAGATAAGCAAGCCTCAAGTCAAGTCATTATTGTTAAGTGAAAAAGACTGACAATCATATCCCAGGCTTCAAATGATGACGCTCAATCTGTGTACCAAACTAATTAATCAAAATCAATCAGATCATCGCGAACTCTAGGCTTCATGAGAAGATTTCCTACAAACGGTTAAGTGTAATACAGCATCCTGTATCAACTTTTCAAATAACCTAACTTTCAAATTTTTCTATTCTTATCTGTCACCCAAAACATGATAGGTACAGAAATGCATCTCTATGTGAGACTGCTCTAACTTCTATATAAGGTGATAAGGTCAAGAGTTTACGATGATTCACTATTAATGTCGCCGATTTTGCAGCAATAACTTCAGATAAAGTCCTAGATCACACTTGTAAGTTTCTGTGTACAGCAATATAGTAAGTCAACAATAAGGAATAGCTGCAATAGGCCTGTTGCTGTGCATAACAGTAACAGAACGCACAAGAAAACTTGTGCAACTAAAGCTGTGTATGGAAGAAAATACTAAATAAGGATTTAGATCAATGGGAGGTCCCTAATTTTGTCAATATCCAAAAGGAGAAACAGTTGGGCTTTGAAGTATCCCTCTTTGTCCTGGCTTCTACTTAGTGAAGTTTATTTCAGCTCTGAAACTTCACTCATCAACACAATCAACAGAATCCACAATCATACACTCAACATAAAGTACCTTATCTTTAAACCAATAGAATGTGCATTTATGTACCTTCAGTTCTTCAACACGAAGTAGATGCAGGATCATGATATAAGTTAGCCGAAATTGAGACTCAAGCCGAGTTGGATTACCAACTATAACATTCTTCAAAGTCGCTTCATCGGGAACTTCGTCACGACACATGACAACAACTGTGCCGGTTTTGTCTAATCCTCTCCTCCCCGCACGTCCAGCCATCTGAGTATACTCTCCTGGAAGTAACTGTCTGAATTCCTTGCCATCGAATTTCCTCAAAGTATCAAAAACAACCTGCCAAAAGGTCAATACATGTCTGTAATGTTTGGAAGGAAAATTCATACTCACACACAGGAAAAGTAAAGTGATATACAATTAACAAATTGTGTAATCTTTGCATGTGTGTAATGTTTGGAAGGAAAATTCTAACTCACACACAGGACGAGTAAAGTGATAGACACTTAACAAATTGTTTAATCCTTACAGGAGTCCAGCGAGAAACAGAGGATAAAGGTGTGGATAAATTACATTGGGCCACCAAATTGAAAACAATGTTCTAAAGCATCACAAATATCCACTCAGACAACGGTAGTGCTAAATTTCTGATGAACTTCGAAGAATTAAAAGTAACTTTAAACAAGATCAATGCTTTCAGCATAATTACTTAGTGATTAATTTAATCCTGCGGAGATCAAGTTGCACAAGCTCAAACCAACCCAGAGGTGTTGTTTCACGGGCCACTTATTGCTCAACCACACAACCAAAGAGTCAAGTGAAATCAGAAATGGAGGTTATTAATTATCTATAAGCATGGGAAATGACAACAGCCAACTTGGCCAACAGACAAAAATACCATTGTGATAGAATAAAAGCATTAGGGAAAAGCTGAAAACAAGAACTTGAAGCTAATAGTAATAACTCAATACCAGTGCAAGAATTTATCAGTCAAAAATTTACTCATGGAAAACTGAAATTTTAATCGGGTTGAAGAGTGGAAGATAATCCTTACTAACAATTATTTCCAAAACCAAATAAAGGTGCATATTGAACACTAACAAGGTTACTCCAAAAAAGATAGAACAAAAACAAAAAAAAAAACAATGGTAACCAAACATACTAAAAATACAAGTCCATTGGCTCAAGCGTAAACAAGTAAATACATGGAGAAATTCAGACAAGCGCCTTCTGAAAATTTACTTTAATCAGAAGATGTAGAATTATTACTTACTGTCCTTGCTGGAGCGTTAACTCCCATTGCAAACGTCTCAGTCGAGAACAAAACCTACAAAGGGACCAAAACTTTAATTATCTGATTGCAGCACAAAACCCAGCTTAAAACACAAAAGCAAGCAGAAGTATCACAAACTTTATGTACAGAATAAATGCAACAGCAATTTAAAAACAAAAGCACAAACATATCTATTAAGAACAAGCCACAGAAACCATCCAATGGCCACCTTATGGAATTATCCTAAAAGGCGGAAAAAAGAACAACAATAACAACTCCTGCAGAGGCATTTTAACATCAGCAAATTTTCAGGAACCCTGACCAGGAAGTTCAAAACCCGCTAAATAATAAGTTTCAGCAATGACAAGAATATATACACACAAACACAGGAAAAAAAATATATAACTGGATTGGAAAATTTTCCTAGTTGCCAGATAGATTTTTGGCCGGTGGAACCAAGTGTCTTTTCGTTTGTCTACTTACTGTTTGCAAATATAACCTCCCCCACCACCACCACCAACAGACACACAGAGACAAATGAGGGGAAAAAGAAAGAAAAAACAACAATCCAGACTCTGGAACAATGCACATCACTATATCTTCAACAAGCCACATGAAAACTCGACACAGGTTGATAGTGAGATAAGGCTTAATAATAAACAATTAAATAAAGAACCTAAAATACCCAAGATGAATAAATGGAAAAGACATGTTTTGACGTATCACATTGGTAACTATATTATATGATCCATGCTTTTGACACCACATTGGAATAATGGCTAAGCAGTAAAGTACTTTTTCAATCATACTAAAGTATTTAAATTTCACCCTCAAGGGAACATTAGAAATTCTGTCATCACTTCCAAACACTTTTCCACAGAAATGGACAGTGGAAAACTGAGGGTAACCTGTTTTAATAGGAATAGGGACTGCCCATTCCAGTTCACGACATAACCATGAAACACTGGTTTACAAGCCAGTGTCATGCCATTGCATCAAATTATAATATCAACATGCCTTTATAGATGCCTTGCAAGTTATTGCATCAAATTCAATATCTAAAGTGAAGTGAGTCACATTATTCAAGCATTTGCATTCAAAGAGGCAAAACAAAAATATAACAATGAATGTAATTTATTAGCTAGCAGTTGTATATTTTTCCTATAGACATGTCATTTGACTATCTTCAAAACAGCAGGTCAAAAGAATTATAACAAGCTCGGGGAATTTAAGGAATATGTGCAATATTTAGAATCAGACACTTCAAATTCTTTCAAAAAAAGGAAAATGACTAAAGCGCCGGAAAAAACTATCTTTACACATAAACAAGTTCCAAAAATAGAAAGTCCACACAAAGCTGTTCACTTCAGATGACACAAACTCTGACTCATTATAGAAATATCAAAAATAACAGTAAATTTGAATACCTTAACTAAACCACGACAGAAAAGCATCTCAACTACTTCCTTGACGATGGGAAGCAGTCCAGCATGATGCACACCAATTCCTCGACGTAGAAGGTCTTGAACTCTGACAATCTGAACGCAGATGAGAATATGAATCAGAACACGGAAATGGCACGTTCAATGTGCAATAGAGATCCTGTAATTACATAGCACCTGTGGCAAGTTTCTATCGGACCCCTTCAGCCGTGAAAATGCTTTATCACAGAATACTCGAATACCACTTTTCTCCGAACTACTTGTCAGGTCAGTTGTGCTCATATTATCAGCAGATTTATCACAACGGTTCTTTGAGAAACAAAAAATAACCACCTGCGTAAACAAGTTGACGTTGAAACATAATTTATTGAGAGCAACTAAAAGCTAAATCTACTTCAAGCACTTTAGCAATCAAGAGAATAGTACAAATAGTAGAAGATCAATGCATATGTTTATAAGCATCGATGAGAGAGCCCACAGCCATGAATGTAAACTTTTAAGATATCTTTGATACGACAGAGTTTTGCTAGTTGGAATTTTTCCAAAGGATCAGTGATTATCATCGACACAAAACTTTCTTATAAGGAAAAAAGATCCAGAAGAAATCAAACATTCCACTTACAGGTAACAAAGAATTCTTAGATAGTTTTTTAATAAGCGACGACCACAAAGTAGCATCTGATCTCCACATCCCCGAATTATGACCCGTGGCATTGTTCTGGTTTGCCCAAGCACCACCACTGCTTCCAAAGTTATTGGATCCCGAATGCTTGGTCTGTTTCCCTTGGGAAGAACTTTCACGTTTGTGACCTCGAGCCCTATCATTAGCCACAGATCCAGAATAGCCTCCACCTCCAGCTCCACCAGCAACAGTACTTAAACTTTTCTTATTTGAATCTTTGGCAGCTTTCAGTCCTTGCGGCAAAAATTTTTCATTTTCACAGACCTTATAAAAGTCTCCAGAGTAAAAGAGGTGATGCTCTAAAGGAACTGGTCTTTTGGTAGTCCTGATGAAAGACAGACATACCAGAAAATGACAAAAGAGAACTTCGTTTTGGTAACTTAATTGGTGCACTATTAGTTAAAATCAATTTAACTTCTTAATGTGTAGCCCACTAACCCAGTTACACGAATTTTCTTTTTCTTGGTCCGACCAATCCAATCAGCAAATTCATCCCTGTTGGGTACCTGCGTAACAAAAACCAATACATATAACAAATAACATCATGAAAGTTCCGAAGCAAACTTGAAGATTTTTCATAAACATTTCAACAAAGAAAAGATTTGACAGCATCAAACACGTAAGCACAATGCAAAGATGTTCCATGCGCAAAAGTTTTCACGTTAAGAACTAAGTTCATGCATGTAGCTTCAAGACGGGGATTGATCTGCTGACGCACCATCTTCTATATATTTAAGCAGGATACTTGCTTACTATTACTATACTTCCCCCTTGTTCACATATTCAAACCAGTAGCAGACAAAAAGCTTGTTTCTAGACTCATAAAAATAAACCGGAAGCGATAGAATCCAATACAAATTGACAGCAACTAACAATACAAAGTGACAGCAACTAACATCAATCTCAACTAGAAACACTTGTGTTCGCTAATCACCAACAGGAACAGTCTAGTTTTTCTCCCTTCAGCCTTTCTACAAAGTTTCACAGTCTAAAGGCTTAAGTAGATTAAGACAGTGAAACGGCCCAAATGTGCATGTATTATCGCATGATCAAAAAACAAAAACCTCACATGTATCTGCATCAGCCAAATTGCAGGACGATATAAAATCTTTGTTACTTTAACTAAAACCTACAGTTACCAATGTCAGGAGAGGAAAAGAACACAAACACCCAAGGGGTTCTGTTTCTATCCAAAATCCTTTCCCCAAGGAACAGCACTAATATATATCTTCTGGGCAAATATTCAAGGAATCTAAGAAACTCTATTGTAGTTTTTCAAAAGGTTAGAGGAACCCATCCAAAGAACTGGAAATATATTTTATTCTAACTGTGCATAAAGAGTAAACTAAGACATTTCTATTGAATTTCTTCTGGTACTCTCCATTTCAGGAAGCATGTTGTCTAACGCTATAAGGCGGTAAGTAGTTGAAATAACAAACTCATACAAAGCGTAATGTAACCATTTAACTGAAATCAAATTAGTCAAATGCCAATATATTGCTTTCATTTGGCAGCAGGGCATGAAGATATGTCGAACATAAATCAATTTAATTTGGAGCCTACATTATTTTAACAGTACACAAAGAGAAGTTACGTGTAACATGGTCAAGGCTGCAAAGCTACTAGTAGTCTTCGAATTAAAACATCATAATTAACCGCCTCACTTTGAACCATGTATAAAAACTCACATTAGAGTCCTGCGCAACAATCCCATTTATTTACACTATCCTAGAAAGTGAAGTATAAACACGTTCAAGCATCGGCACAAGTACTAGACCATAAATGAAAAAGTACTAGGACAAAGATTGACGCATTTATCCACCAATTTAAAGTGGCACCAAGTTAGCTTCCTACATCTTTTATTTCAACTTCTTTTCATGAAAAACAAAACAAACAGATAGAGAAGACAAGACAAAAAAGTGTACACAAATTGTACAAGACTTACTGTAGCTGAAAGAAGAACAAAGTTAATGTGCTTGGGGAGCATAATAATCACTTCTTCCCAAACAACACCTCTCTCGACATCATTCACGTAATGAACTTCATCAAATATAACCTACAATTTGCATACCAATGAGGTGTCGGTAAAAAACTTCAAATGAAAGATACAAGCTAATACAAGGAGAAATAAACATACAACAAGAGTTGTAAGACATTTTTTTCCATATTCACTTACCCATTCTATGTCTCTTATTATGTCAGCACCCCTATAGAGCATAGATCTCAGTATCTCGGTCGTCATGATAAGGCACGATGCTTCTGGCCTCAAGCTAACATCACCAGTGAGAAGGCCCACATCAAATTTGCCACAAAAATCTCTATATTTTTGGTTGCTGATGGTTTTGATAGGAGCCGTATACACTGCCCTTGTACAGTGCTGCAAAAAGCAAAAGTCAAGTACTTACACACAGCAGCAACTACTAAAATAGTTTTAGAATCTTTCCAATCTCATAGCAAGCCAAGAGAAAGACTACAAACAATTTCAGACAACCAATTAACAATAAATCCAAAAGAATGTTATATGTAGAAAAATGTACATAAAAAACTACCGTACTTTGGTTGCCAAAGCAAATGCGTACTCTGCAACTACCGTCTTTCCGGCAGATGTATGCGCTCCAACAAAGACAGAATCTCCCCTTTCAAGATAATAAATTGCCTGTAATCAAGAGAGTCCAGCAAATTCTATTTCAGCTAAAGAAGTCTTACAAGACAATTGAGTGACAACACATCGTTGCCAAAACAAAGTTCTACACTAAACAGATCAATGAAATCACACCGCTTACATAAAACAAGAATCCAACAACACAATTGTTTTTACCTCCTTTTGGAATGGATCCAATTCAAAAGGGAAATTAAGTGCCATATCAGGTACAAGTTCATGAAAGCGCTCAACAATCTTGTCACCATCTCCACTGACAACCCATGCCTACCATTGTACAAATAAAATGTCATCAAATAAAAAACTTTGAATTCTACAGCATCAACGGTAAGTCTGCGAATTGAAACATTCCCCTCTCATTAAGCGGTGAAACACCACACCACCAAGAGCTGCTTCGTGAAGAGAAAACATTTGGACGGCCTTAAATTTAAAGAGCGTCAGCAACAAAACAAAGTAAAGTTATAACCTCTTTCTGCGGTTGACTGCCAGTATTCAGATCACCTTCAATCAAAGGTGTTGCTTGCGGTTCAAAGGTCAGAATCTCATCCAAGACAGATGATTCATTCATGTTAACCTCCTTACCGTCTTCTTTAGTCTCGGATGCTGTATCAACGGAGATCATTTCCGTAGATATTGCTGATACACTACCTACATGTACAGCAGATTCAACATCTCAGATTACAAGAGTAAGAGAGTGGGGATTCAACAAGTAACATACAGGCTTAAAATACTGATACACAGGAGTAAGAGAGTGGGGATTCAACAAGTAACATACAGGCTTAAAATACTGATATAAACCCCATAGATGACTCTATCCAGCAGACAAATAAATGATAGCAGTTTTCACAGAACAAACAAGGCAAGTTAGAGGTTAAAAAAATACTTGGACATAAAACATCTTGAAACTCAGAACATGTTAATGAAGAGAACTCATCACCAAAATGGCAATTGTGATATCCTCCCTCTAACTATGGAACCAAACAGCAATCTGCTAACAGTGTCACAAGAAAGGGCCTAAGTCTCATAAAGCCAAACCCACTATTAAGTCCCACGAAGGTAATCCAAAAATGAAACGTCATATTTGATACTTATTCACATATAATTTTACCCCAAGTCAAACTTCAAGCAAAAAATGAAGAGAAACGTAGAGAAACAGACCGTCTTCAGCGTATGCAGAAACATCCTCTTCCCAAGCTCTTTTAAATAAATCATCAAACTGCAGAGACAGATCACTCTGCGGAGAGCAAAAAGGTGGTTTGTCAATAAACCCCATACTGGGGGAAAATAATAACTTCCAAAAATTCAAGCATGCATAAGTCTGAACCATCAGAGTCTTCCTATTAAAATGAAGTATTATGCATATTTCCAAAAACTGACCAATTTCACATCTTGAGTTGTGTTGGCTTCAGTTGTCTTGCCAGGATTGTGATCTGCATAAACTTCCCAAGAGCTTGAATGTGCCTTCACAAAGTAAGAACAACATCAATTAAAATAAATAGTGATTAAGGAGAATTAGTAATTTCCAGCAGACGATTTTCTATTAGGAAAGAGAATTAAGCTGCATTACCTTCAGATCGCCAAGATCAAGCCCATCCTTAAAGCTTGGGGGAATCGATTGAGCAGGACCTCCATAAAGAATCTCCGACACCCACTCACCAGTGGAAGCTCCACCGGGAAGAATCCTGCCCAAAGAAGAAGAATCATCCAATCCACCCGGACGGAAAGGTCGACTACTGAGGCTTCCTTTAACAAAGTCCTTTGCTGGACCCACAATGCGAGGCAATACCCCAGAATCCTCAGATCCTGCTGTAAGTTCTGACAAGTCAACCTAAAAAAACACACCATAATCCCCCCAAAACAAAAGAAAGTCAGTCAGGACCCAGTTTTTCAAGTAGAAGTAACGCAACCTATCGAACTTCCATAAGAAGATTACCATTCCCTGCAATTCCGAGGAGGTAACAAGAAAAAGCAAAAAAAAGCATTGAATACCTCTTCGGAGCTTGGCTCCCATATATCATGCTCAGGATTTCTTTTTGTTCGTCTAAAAGGTAACTCCCATTTTGGAACAACAACAGATTGAGGCAAAGATGGCTCCACTTGAATTTTAGCACGGTCAAACCAATCGAATTCCCACTGCATTCCAGCTTTTTCGGCAGAAAACTCATCAGGGTCCAACTGTGGTTCTAAGAATTTCTCCTTTATGTATTCTTCTATTGATTCTTGTGTTTCACGGGGATATGCAGGAGGCTGAATAAATAAACAAATTCAATGTAAATCTTCTGGGGGTCAGTAACTGCCAACATTTAATAATTACGTGCGGATTAGGTAATTTTGGCATTAACTTAACAAATAAAATCGGGCACCTTTTCAAGAAGAACAAGCACACAATCTAATTAACTTTCTATAAAGGCTCACTGACTCATTATTATAAGTATCGTCCCAGTCACACAATACATAATACAACTCTGGTATCTATCATGCATTTCCAAGAAAAACTCCTGGTTTTCACTCATCATAATTTGTTAAAAGAACAATAGAAAGTACAAAACTAATTAGAAGGTAAAAGTTCTTTAACAAAATGAGGAGCTCCATGAAAACTATCATTGACCTAAACACAACCATTAATTATTGGTATACATGTCAGTCCCGGGTTAGCAATTTCTCTAATCAACTGAATATTGTGTGATTAACAATGGCAGGATTGCAATTTCAGTTTGACAAATAGCAGCATATTTAAGTTCATAGAGTAACTAAAGGACAATTTGGCTTTAGTACGAACAACTCAGATACACTTAAAGTGGTGTCTATTTTGTTTGCATCTGTACATTGTCAGTTTGTCACATATTAACCTTTATGATGACAAAGAACAGGTATCACTGCTCAAACTCCAACAAGTAAAAAAACAAAAGAAAAAAAAATTCAATTCATATTTGGAAAAAATATTGAAATGTAGAGTTAGGACGTAATCAACGTCAGCGAAGGGCCAACAGTAATCTAAACATAAATTGTTTATTTGCATTTTATTACCTTCTCACAACACAACACAAATCAAATCAAGCAATTATGAAGTGAAAAGGCAGTATGTTAAAAAAATAAATTAATACTTAAAAGAGTAACAAGGATATCATCTCTTTTCTTGCTCTTTTACGGGGAAAAATAAACACCATTGGTTCAGTCCTTGCAACATTCTAATTTCAACCTGTTTCTTCTAAACCTTTCCATGGGCACAATAAGCATTCTGTGGTCGACCTTTTCAATGACTCCGCTTATCCGTGTCCTTACCCTTTTTACTCATTCATCAGATAAGTTGGAAGCATACCCCCAATCCTTCAAAAGAATTAAATAACTGATTAAACAGTCGCCTGCAGTCCTACCACAAAGCTTCTCGCTGCCTCTGCACTTTAGAATATTTCGTTGTTGATTTGTTCGGCATTAAACAGTCGCCTGCAGTCCTACCACAAAGCTTCTCGCTGCCTATGCACTTTAGAATATGGCATTGTTGATTTTTCAGCATTAACTGCCTATGCACTTTAGAATATGGCATTGTTGATTTTTCAGCATTACTATTGCAATCAACTAAACTCCATTGACCTTCCAAGAGGATTCTCCCAAAGATGTACATAATTCATTTGATTTCCCAATGGCAGCTTTTACTCAATAACATGTGTTTTACTAATTAAAAATTTGCACTCGTGCATAAAGGGAAGCATTTGACACTAAGGATCACATTATTTTAAGCTTTAACTTTGAACCGGTCTATGTACCCAAAAGACAATAAAATATGGATCTGACTGTGTAACATAAATAAGCCATGGTTTCTACCCTTCTATATTTCTTAATCGCCACCTCAAAAACTCCAAATACATAAAATTAAAACCTCAAGGCTCTAAATTGATCCAGATGATACAGGACCGTGTCAATAACTAGTTATCAGCAAAACAATGTTATAGAGCACAATAGTCTTCTAGTATTCTCAAGCCGTTAATTTTTCACATTTATTAATTAATTAAACTTCGTCGATATCGGAATTGAAAATATGTAAGTAAATCACTTCTAATTAGCAAAGTGCAACAAATATTAACAACATGTGAATGGCTTTTGGTGAAACCCCGCATAAAAGTTAGAAGAGATATATGTGCACGTCATTTGACGCAAGCATCAACATCACAAATGCATAACAAAACTTAGCACGGCAAGTTCTTTGTTTAAAACCTTGAATGCACAATTTATAGCTCGGAAAACGGACTGCCCTAGCCGGCGAATTCGGCTATCAAGTGCCAGAATTCAAACAAATAAATCATAAAAAACACCAAAGCATACTCAATGTAAAGCTACGGCTAACCTACTTTATATGAATTGGATAGGCAGAGAAATTTAAGCAAAAAAAAAAGGAGCATTACGAGTATGAAGTCCGGGAGAGAACTAAGTGGAGTGCTCCGCTCGCCGGGATGGAGAGGCTCTATCGTCAGGTGACCACTGTGGCCGGTGAATCCGACCCGGAAAGACAATTCTTTCGCGGCGTCGATCCGGTCCATCTTGACGCGTTTCGCTTGAGCTTTCCGTTACTTCAGCTTAGTTCAAATTTTCCGACAGCGGTGAGGTTTTGGAAGAAATTGTTTTGCAAAATGGACGGGTTTTTGTTTTCTTTTTTTTTTTTTCTTCTTTTTTTGAGCTTGGCGGTAACCAAATGTACACTAACTACAGTAGTCTATTGAGGTACTACTGCGCCGTGGACAATAAAATAGATGACAAAATGTCATCAAATTAACTTTGGTAACTTCTTCTAGTAGTGGTTATAAAATTGGACTAAATAAATTCCGCTCTAGAAAATACTACCTATACAGATAATAATCTACCAATCTCTAAAAAATTGTAAAACCAATTTTTAAAAGTTTTGTTGTTTTAAGCATGTTAATTTTTCGTATGTATAGAGTATGGACGGAAAAATTGGCCGATCTATCCAAATGTTGACATGCGTTGTGAATTCTATTATATTCTTTTTCGGTTAGTCAATATTACCCTAAACTATGCAACCGTTAGCCGATTTGGTCCACTTTGCCAATTTACGTTTAAATTAACGGAATTATATAAGTTTTAATTATAAAACTACCCTAATAGTTTAAAATTATAAAAATGACCCTAAAAAATTTGTAAAATTAACAAAACAGTTTCTTTTCTGTTTTTATTTCTTTTTACTATTTTTTGTAACGATAAAAATATATTATATGATTTTTTAAAAAAATATTTATTTTTTAACTCTAATGTACAAATTTATAATTACATATTTGCAAGGCATGTTTGATTTACACATACATATTAATTTTTTAATAATATAGTTTAACAGTAATGATACTATTTTTAAATCTATTTTTTCAATCTAAAAAATAAGATTATTTAACTAAAACTAATTTTACACAAAAAAATAAAACATTTAGCATAGATTAAAGAAATTTTATTGGTATACTTTAATGTATTACAATTTAATTTAACAGAATTTAGATTGTATTGTAAAATTAAAAAAAATAATTAAACTAAAATAGAAATTTTCTATAAAAGGCCAAGTACGAACAGAAAGTTAAAAAAAAAATGGTACAAAATATTTTATAAAAAATATGTATATTTATTATTGCGATGGTTTAACATTTCGTGATAATTTTTTTGAGATATTAACATATCTAACTTTAGCATGAAAAAACAAAGAAAATATATTGCAGTACTGGACTCCACCTTTTTTTATATAAAAAAAATATTGCCGCAGTGAGAATCAAGGCCTCGAACACAGTAATAATCATCTCACATCCTAAATTACCTGACCATCCAACTCAACCCTCTCACCTTTAGCAGACCATGCTTAAATATAAATAAAATCACTCTCCCGATTATAAATCTTTTGGTGAGAATTAATCTTATATCTACTCTCACGAAGCTGAACACCCTAAACACTAGTTTGTACCCTATATTTTAGTTTAATTATTTTTTGAATTGGATAATACAATCTATAGTATGTTTAGTTAATTTGTAATAAATTAAAATATACTAATATATTAATTTTTAATCTATGTTAAATATTTTAATTTTTATTAAAAAATTTAGTTTTTAGTCAAAAAATCTTATTCTTTAAATTGAAAAAAAAAGATTAAAAAATAATATCATTATTGTCAAGTTATATTATTAAAAAATTAAAACATTTATGTAAATCAAACATGAGGTACAAATATGCATACCTATAAATTTGCACAGTAGTGTTTCAAATTAATTTTTTTAAATATCATATAATATATTTTTATACTTATGAGAAATAGTACAAAGAAATAGAAAATAGAAAAAATTAAATAAAATGTGAAAAAAGACTGTTTGGTTATTTTTATAAATTTTTCGGGTTATTTTTATAATTTTCAAAACTATAGGGTGTTTTTGTAATTAAGACTAACAAAATTCCGTTAATTTAAACGGAAATTGTCAAATTGGACAAAATCGGTTGGATAATTTAAGGTAATATTGGCTAACCAAAAAAGAATAGAGTATAATTGACAATGCATGTCAACCTTTGGATAGATCGACCAATTTTTCCGAATATGGACTAATCACTCTCGAAAAATAAAAATCCATTTATAGAGCAATGATTCTCCACTCGCTGCAGGGCAAAATCAAATATGTAACCCAATAAAAATAAGAGAGGCGCTTTATTTATTTTTATTTTCTTTTTTAAATGGCACATGTGTATTAGATTAATTAGAGATATATGAACTATTACATTGCAGTCTAATATATACTAAATTATGTAATCCTTAAGCATTCCGTCTGCTAACTTTAATCACTTCGCAAAATTGAAAGTTTTAATACAAGCGAAATCAATAAAGAAACAGCTTTATCATTAACCAGTTCATTACTATTGGGTTTTGTTTAATTTCTTTATCCGAAACTAATTTTCAATTTTTTATTTTATTCATAGTATAATTTGAATTAAATTTTAAAATTTAAACAAGACAATCATTATAGGACGAAATGAAGTATATTATAGAGATAATTATGAATGAAATTTGCACACAAATGATCTTTTATGGTGCTTTTATATTAGATTACACGTGACACTATTTTAATAATTGGAACGTATGGATATTATCTTTTTTAACTAGTGAGGGACTCGGTATTACAGAAGAACATGTGGTGGATTTGTTTCTAATTAATTGAAAAATAATGCAAAAGTTATGAACGAAAAAACTATTATTATATATATTTTATTAATTTACAGAGATTATATTATACTTTCTTTGTCCTATATAAATAATTTACATTATAAATAAGTGTTATGTTATTAATTTAGGGAGATTGTCTTGTATTTTATGTCCCATAAAAATAGTTTACCATATAAATCGTAATTTACAGAGTACAATTATATCAATAATATTGTGTATATTAAGAAATAAGATTCATTTATGGGACGAGAAAATATTATTTATTTTGTAAATAGATTCATGTAGTGTACTAATAATATATGTTGGAAAATTGTTGCAACCAATAATTCTTTTACCATCCCCAACATGGTGAAATGTATTTCTGCTTTGTTGCAACTTGCAACCAATATTAATTATTAAATCTCGTCTGATCGTGAATTGCACAAATAATTTTGAAAATGGGAAAAAAATAAAAAAAGTACTGCTGCACTACATATATAGTATAAATCATTTAAAAGGATTTATTTGTTGTCTTGTTCTATTGCACATTTAGAGCATTTGACTCGTTGACTAAATTTAGCCTTTCACCAGTGCCAGTACTCAGTAGAATATCATCGACAAAAATGGCTGCCAGAGTATCCAACTTCTCCGATCTGATTCAACGCGTCACTGCCAACTGCCTCCTCCACCCCATAGCATCCGGCCGGCACAACCACGATGCTTCCCTTCTCCCCTCCGACGAAGACGACGACAATTACCAAACACAAGACGAAGACAAACTTCACGACGACGACGACGAGGAAGATGATAACGAAGATGGATATTCGCTGAAGAAATGGGAAGGAGAAAACGGCAGCAAGAAAGGCAGCCAATGCGAGCCAAGAACTGAGAAATTAGTCCAGATGGAAATGCTGATCGGCGAAGTGTTTGAGGCGGTGTCGGCGATGAAGAAGGCGTACGTCACCCTACAGGAGGCTCATTCTCCTTGGGATCCGGACAAGATGCGAGCCGCCGACGTCACGGTGGTGGCTGAGCTGCGGAGGCTGGGAGTGTTGAGGGAGAGGTACAAGAGGAGCATCGCCGGAGCTGATAATGTCGGGAGAGGGGATTGGAAAGTGGGGGCGGCGACGCTGCGGGAAGTGGTGGCGCCTTACGAAGCGGCGGTGGAGGAGCTGAAGAAGGAAGTAAAGGCGAAAGAAGTGGAGGTTGAGAACTTGAAGGAGAAGTTCAGAACGGCGTCGTCTATTAGCGGCAGTGGCAGTGGTGGGAAAAAGGGCAGCAAGTCAAAGAGAAGAGTCAGCAGCAGCGGCCCAGGTCAACGCTCCACTTTTCAGTCACCGCCTTTTCCTTTTCCCCTTTTTCCCTAACATAATTTGATGATTAATTAGTTACAGCCTTTTGATGAACTGAGTTTCTTTTCTTTTTTTTTTGCTTTTTCCGATGCAGTTCCTGGTCCTGCGCCGTCGCCGGCGCCGGAATTGTTCGAATCAACGATGGGAACGGTGAAAGAAGCTGCAAAGTCGTTCACGGCGACGCTCCTCTCCTTGATGCGTTCAGCCCATTGGGATATAGCAGCCGCCGTGAGGTCCATTGAAGCTGCCTCATTCTCCAACGTCAAATCTTCTACTACAACACCGACGACGACTTTTACAGACTCCATCGTCGGAGCTAATCATGCAAAGTACGCATTGGAATCCTATGTGAACAGGAAAATGTTTCAGGGATTCGATCATGAGACCTTCTATATGGACGGGAGCCTTTCATCATTGGCCCAGCCTGACCAGCACCGGCGAGATTGCTTCACGCAGTACCGGGATATGAAATCCATGGATCCGATTGAACTGTTGGGAATACTCCCAACCTGCAGCTTTGGGAACTTTTGTTTCAAGAAGTACCTGGCAATAGTTCACCCAAAAATGGAGGAATCATTGTTCGGGGACTTGGAGCAGCGCCGGCTTGTCCTTGCCGGAACTCATCCCAGGAGTCATTTCTACGGGGAATTTTTGGCGTTGGCCAAGGCTGTCTGGATGCTGCATTTGCTTGCGTTTTCGATGGATCCACCTCCTAGTCATTTTGAAGCGATTAAAGGCGCGGAGTTTCATCCGCAGTATATGGACAATGTGGTGAGGATTCCTGGTGGAGTTGGCGCCGGAAGAATGGGTGTAAGTGTGCCTCAGATGGTGGGATTTCCGGTGAGCCCTGGGTTCAAGCTTGGAAATGGTTCCGTAATTAAAGCCAGGGTGTATCTTGTTCCCAAGAATGGCTATTGAATTGTAATGGAGAATTAGCCTAATTACCAGGTTCAGGTTGTAGATGTAGCCACTAGAGAGTTGTGTACGTAGTACGAGTTGTATTTTCCTTTCAGTAATTTTGTTCTACTTGTTAGGTGTCAACATTTGAGTCTTCTTGGTGAGACGATATTGATTGTTTTCCGAGGGAAACAAAGTTATTTACACTCAAGTGATACAAAAGATATCATTCGTTTGATTTATTCGAACCCCAAACTCCGAAGCAGGATACAGGTTACAGAATCAACAAGGTACTGATTCTGGAAGAGCATTGTTTCTAAAGTAGACCAAGATATGCCGCCAGGCAGTAGTAAATTGTCATTGGAAAGAACAACCTTAATGATGAATGATGACATCCTGAATCATAACAAGAAAGTACAAGTAGATTATTTCCGTATAAATTATAGTAGTATATCAATGGCCTATTCCTACCCAAGACTTGATATCGTCTAGGATATCTCTTCTAGCAGTTTATCCTCAATAGTATCTGCCGCAGAAAGCAGTCTTTCTCTAAGTTTAAAGTTTGCTATTAACAATGAATAAAGATTACAAAGTGATACAGGATAACGAGCTACCTTCAACAATTGGGGCGTTTAAGTTTCGTGCAGTCTTGCTTCGCGGTGATATTTGGATAAGAAGACAACGCACCAGCAATCTGAATTCCCCGGAAAAAAATATGAGCCTCATCAATTCAATTATGAACACTTATATGCAGGACAGAACTTCCCAAGCACGAGATCTCCAAAATTTGGTGCAAGCACCCAGCAGAGGGGCCTTTCTGCTTGCACAAAGAGATGTGGTTTACATTTCTCACATAAATAGTTTCTTCACCTGTCAGAAAGAGTGGCAGTATGTCCATCAATTGTCTTTAGCTGGCCCACAAATTGCAAACTTGATACAAATTCCATTAGAACTGGAGTCAAACATATTAGAAGCAAGGATCACATCTCTGATGCGCAATGTTCAAATTTCAAAAAATAAAGCTGAAATGCCCACCATGCAAATTAACATCGTAGGTATAAAATCTTTTAGTTTATAAGTGCAAGAGAATACTGTGGAATTAACACAGAACAGAGAACACCCTAGCAAATTGCTGGTTTTTAGGGCAACACTTCAACAACTAAAGAGGGACATAACACTGTTTTACAACAACAACAACAACCCAGTATATATTCCCAACTCGGTTGGGGTCTGGGGGGTCAAGATGTACGCAGCCTTACCCCTGTGTGTCAATACAGAGAGGCTGTTTAAGTAGTACGACCCAAGATGCATTGGTGCATTGATGTATTGATTTCCGGAAACTTCACCAATAAGAAGTGCCGAAATTTTGATGAGCCATTTTGATCTAATCCATTATTAGCACAAAGCTGAAAGAATTGTCACTGATGACTCTTCCAGCTCCATTTGCAATGGATAAGGACATAAGACTGTTTTAGCGCTAAATAATTTTTCTTACTTTGCAATTAACCAATAAATTACCTAAAGTTGAGCAAGTGTTCACTTACTTGTTCAAGAGTTAAAAACATGATGGCATTCCATATACCTAGTCGACCAAAGTTGGGAAGGAATCCCTTATAGAAAGCAAAAGGTCCCTGCACATATCAAGAACAGATCAAAAGATAATCGAAATAAGGAAATGTTTTGTGCATTTTTTAACCTAAAAATTCAGCAGCAAAGCAATCACAATTACATTCTTCAAAACAGAATCGGCAATCAAGCAGGAGATACTAACCATCCCAGCAAAGCAGCAGGGAGAATAATGTTAACAAGTCCATTGCCGCAAAGAACTTGAATAATCGAACTATTGAAATCATTACGGTTAAAACCATAATAAAAACAAGTTGTTCTGGAACTTAACCATAAAAGTGGAGAATGGAACAAGGAAGACAGTACCTCATTTCTTAAAGTTTTGAAAAAACAATCGAAGGTGCTTTTGTAGACTGAATCTCCCATCATTCTGGATTTTACCTGTATGATACCATGTCATACACAAACGTTTCCTAGTCAAATTGAATGCACATATGCAATTAATCAGTGCAACAAATATGCTTCATGACATGAAGGTTAGGAAGAAAATCATCGGAAAATGTATGTATCCAGTCAATAAAGATGGAAACCATCATGGATCTGACTTGGCACAAGGGTGATAGGAATTACAATTAATGATCTTTTGGTCACAAACAGAATTTTGCCAATTCTCATTTAAAACAACTAAAAGAACAAAAGAAAATTAAAATGTTTTAACTCTTGTTCTGTTTTGATACTCTTTGATCCATAAAGTACCTCAATTCAACATCACATTCCCATCATTAATTCTACGGGACTAACAAACCTGAACCAAAAGATACTCCAAAAAATCGCAAAGTTGGGTGCGAACAATGATTCAGAGAAGTGACTCAGCATGCACTGGAACAAAATTGTAAAAAAAATAATAAAAGAAAAAGGTAAATTACCACATCAACAGGAGAACCAATACAGACAGCAAAGAACCCAGCACCCAAGCCAGCTAGAAGATGGGTCAACACGTTGTCTGAAAATCCAGGAAATTTCAAAATGGCCTAGTTGGAGAACAAATTGAAAGAACACCATCAGAAAACAGCTTCAGGTAAAAAAAAAAACGATAACAATCTGAAAGAGTTGAAGTATCAAGATACCTCTTTTACATGATCATAGCTAGCCAGTTCAGCAGCATTTATGATTGCATTTCTGGCAATATTGGGCCCAAGCCCGGTCCATAAAGCTGTCAGTCCTTCCTATATTACATAATCGCTTAAAATTTAGTAACCAAAAAGCAATCAACTAGAATCATCAAATTCAGAAATTGTCTCACAGCTACGAGAAACACACCTGTTTGACTATGGTATAATAAGCATCCAAAGCACCAGCATACCGTCTAGGCACCCCTGCAGGCATCTTTCCTTCAGCTTGAAGGCGAACTTTTACCAGATCAGTTGGATTAGCAACGACAATTGCTATAGCCCCTATATATGGAAGAAAAATAAATGAATCAATCGATCAGTTACGGCAGTTTAAAAAGTAACCAATCAACAGGTGCATCATTATTAACAGTTGGTCGAAAAAGGACATAAAAACAAGCTAATCCATTTCCCCTCAAGAAGAAAATAAAAACAAAAAAAACTTTACCAGTCAGTAAAGCAGCAAGAACCTTGCTAAACAAAGAAACATCTGAAACAGCATTTCCCCCAACCAAGACTGCCTTAACCTGATCAAAGGAGAACAATGGCAATTATCAAATACGGATACCACATGAAATGAATTTGGACTTCATCAGTTTGTTAAGGGATTAAACTTACAGGTTCATATAAGCCAATCCTTAAACCTCCATAGAGACACTGACGGTGTAAACCTGGAATGATTCCTTTCCAAAGCGCCGCAGGACCTTCTTCCTTAGCAATAGTCAACATCGTACCCAATAAACCCTTGTATTTGGATGTAGCACCCCCAGCTTCCCCACCTCCTGAAGCTCTCTTTTGTAACTGAAGCCTAACTTTAGCTGTGTCCAAAGGAATAGTACACAACTGCCAAGCATACCCAAAGGAATAAAAATGGGGTCAAATGGAAAGATCACAGGTACATAATTAGCAATCCAAATAGATTAATTCGATGTCAGTAATCATAAGTATTAAACATGATATTCTAGCAGAGTACAGTTTGAGCTAATAAATAACAGTAAGCGATGGCAAAATTTCAATAAAACCCAAAAAAGAATTCCAAAATGGGGGCAAACCTCGGCAAAGCAAGCGGCGAAAGCGCTGCTGAGGAAGATTCCGGCGAAGGAGATCTCGAATTGATCCGTCATTGTCGGAGGAGATGACCACTCGAATCACATAAAATGAATTTTTTTAGGGCTTTGTTTCTATGGATTTCTTCTTCTTCTTCCCCTGCTACGATTTCAATCAGCAGAGTAATCTCGCAAGCTAAAATGGCCGGCATTCCCAACTTGGATTTTTGGATTTTGCTTTTTGGTTTTGGATATATATATATATAAGACACTCTCTGCTCAGAACTCTACGCAGTTCAAATACTGCTACTGCAAAAAGGATACTGAACAGTGCCTTATGTTGATAAAAATAAAAACGAAAAATAAATAAAAAAAAAAATTATTTGTTGAGTTAACGTTAATCCAATAACCCTTTTTTTCCTTGGAACCTGCGATAACGTAATTAATACTGGAGTTGTTAACCTTTTCTTCAGCTAACTTGTGGGAAAGGGATGGGGAACTGCAAGTCAGTATCCTTAAAAAAATCAAACAACCATTTCTAAATCATCATGAAATTTCCTACCATGTACGTTTTCCACCTTTCAATGCCTTGAATAATGATTTCTTTGAAAGAGAAGCTCAGTTTGGAATTTGGATCTCTATCTCCTAATTTGGTTTATAATGTTAGCTAATTATTTGAAAATTTGTTAAGAAATTAACGACAAATGAGAGTTTATATCGTTATAAAACATTTTGAACATAGCAGTTTTTGTTCTGAATTGACAGACATATCTTGAAAATGTAGAACATATTTGAGTAGCAAAATAGGATATACTGCCTGAGTTCTTTTCTTTTTTTACTATATAATTTGGAGAATGCAATAAATGAAAAAAAATACTACATTTTCAAGATATTATTTTCAATTTTATAATAACGTATAAATGAAATTTAGGACGAACCAAATCAAATTCAAAAAAAAAAGTATTCCCTCCGTCCCATAATTATTGTCCAGTTTAGATTTTCATTTCTAATTCAAATTGTACTAAAAGTAAAATTTCAAACTGGACAATAATTTTAGGACAGAGAAAGTACTATTAAGGCATTCCACTGTAATGGAGGAGTACTATTTTTACCACAATTTTCATCCCAAAAAATACATTTGCATCACTTTTTAGTTGGTAAAACGAAAATAAAAAACAAAATAAATCTTGGACTCTTTCGGTTATTCATTCGAAATAAAACGTTGCATTTATCGTATAATTGTAAAATAAATATTTTGGCCACGATATCAGTATTTGCCTCATTGAATCGTTATTTTGTGATGTTAAAATCCATGGGATTACTTCCCTTGTGTTTCTACTTTCTACCAGATAACCTCATTTTCGATCAAGACTTTTACCAATTAAAGTGTTTGATTTGATAGCGTAATTTTTTGCATATTATAATTTCATCGGGAAAACCCAGTATCATTATCTATGGAAGAAATGACGAGTGATAGTATTTCAACCGGTAGTTGTGGACTTGTGGCCACATGCTTTTGTTAACTCCGGCAGTTGGTATTGGGGACATTGACATTTGTGATTGACAATGATTTGGGGATTGGTATGTTATTTGGCAATTTTCATCTTAACGTTTGAAAGTTCAACCTTAGATCACTGTATAATAATGTTGTCAACTCAAACTTTACAACTTTTATAAGAACCGTATTTCTACCTCTTTTTAAAAAAATTATTTTGAGACGGAAAAAATAATACAGATCCGATTCCCTGATCAAGGTTCCGTCAATAACAATGTTGTGCACTGCCAAAGGAGTTGGGCATGGCGGCCGGAAGCAATGTTAGTATGCAATACACAATTTGCTTAAGATTTCAGGTGATGACCGAAGTTTACACGATATGTTTAATTTTTATTTTCTTTTTCCAATTAAACTAAGGCGAAGAAATGTGGAAGTACTGTATATTGCACTTAACTAGGTAAAAAAAAAAAGTGACACACTATTTACGGAATGTTAAGGAAGATCGATCAATAAGGATTGAGGTTAAATCCAAATATTCTCTTTGTTTCAAAAAAAAAAAAAAAGTTCGCATTGAATTTTGATATTTGTATTTATATTTTACATTTAGAATTCATTCATTTTAAAATCAAGTTATAGTTTGAAATCATAAATATTTTTTAATTTATTTTTAATATGTCATTACTTGATCACTTTAAGAGGTCGATAGTATGTGATCATATCTTACTATATTAGAAACAAAAACCACACTTAAGAGAAAGCACCATCATTTGACATGTGGCATTTCCACATCATATTTTTAAAATAAATTTTTATTCCACATCTCCTAAATTTAAAAGGCAAATGCAGTCCAAATTTATTTCCACCTCCTATTTTCGTCAAAACAAACAAAAAAAAAAACACGGGTTCATAAAAAATCCAAATCCCCATCCACATCGCCACGACAATCGACTCCTTAATCAATCCCTTCTCCACAATTAAAAAAAATAAATTTCTCATCAATCATCAATTGAAAATATGTGGTGAAATATACTCCTTTCCTATTAGCATGTTCAATCTTTTCATTAGTGATGATCAACTACATCCTAATCGGATAAAATTTTAACTTCAAAAAATATTCTCTTTACCTCTCTATATAAATACAAAGGAAAAAAAAATCTCATTGATCTTGCTTCGGCCGTTGTGGTGGTGCCATTACAAGTAGTAAAATTTAAATGATTTTATTTTCACAGATAATTAGTTTGGCTTTTATTATTTTTTATTTTTCCCGTTCAAGAATAGTGTTATTACTATTATTTTTATGCGTCCATCCGTTACAGCTACCGGAGCTGTTGTCAGGTAGTATGATATGATTTCTTATTTGGTTAGTTAGTCTAGAATTTTTGTATGATTTTAGTTATGTTTGGATTGAATTAATTGATTGGGTTTTTGTTATAAAGTGTGGTTTTTTAAATTTGTTTTTTATGTTTCATTCAATTAGAGTGGTTTTCTTTTTTTAATTATGGAGTCTCAGGTTTTTTTCGTATATGGCCAGTTATGAAGTGTGTTTTTTCTTTGTTTAATTGCTTTTGATTTTGTTTCATACTCCCAGTTGACCAATTATTATTATTATTATTATTATTATTATTATTTTATTTACTAATGAAGTACGTTTTTTTTTGTTTGGGGTTTCAAGAATATACTTTTTTGGATTTGGTTTTTGGACTTTTTTTATATTTAAGAAGTAACACTTATAAAACATTTCTAAAATCTTCAAACATTTCTAAAACGTACCGGGTCAAATACAATTTATTTTTATGCCAAATACAAACATCACACTTATAAAACATTTTTAAAATTCCTCAAATATTTCTAAAATATATCGGGCTAAATACAAAATATTTTTTTTTTCAGATACAAACATTTCTAAGATCTACAAATATATTGAGCCAGGGTCGCGCATTGCGCGACCAGACATCACTAGTAAATTTTAGATGCTAACCAAGTGATGATATCGATCACATGAAACAATCGTTATAGTAGAACACCATGATATATTAGATAATTACGAATGAAAGTTGCAAACTAGAGTTGCAACAATCTAATATACTGGATGTACGTTAGTTGGTTTTTTTTTTTATTCTATATTATATTATTTTACTAGAAATCATCCGGTAACAATTGATAATGAAAGATACAGTGAAAACAAGAACATAACTTATAATTAAACTTGTTGTGTTTCTCGTGGATAAACCTATCTAGATCTATCAAATACAACGATGGATATATCACGTGCCAGATAATCAATCTGCTCAATAACATATCTACAATCATCTGATAAAAGCACTAAATCATATATTTCTCAAATAAATCTATGATAACTGAATATTATTAAACCGCGTAGTCAAAAGCAACGAACGAAATCACGGACATCGCAGCAACAATACGATGGACGCCACGAATACAGCAAGAAAATCTTACCGTCTCAATAAATCACAATTAATCTACTGAATGAAAAATATTTTGAGGACATATTCCACATATTAAACGATAAAAAAAACTCTAAACTAAGAAAAATAAAATCAATTCCTCCATCGAGGGAAGATGGGGGAAAGAAAATTTTTGTTAAGAGTCGGCTAGGGGTTGAAAGATGGGTGCACGTTAGTTGTTCAGTTGTGTGAAATAATAATAATCTCTACATATTGAGAGAGAGGTGTAATTTGGACACATGATACTAAATTAGAAATTTTAGTAATAAATTTACATGTGATGCTAAATCGAGATGTCGTAAAAACAAGTTATTAACGTGTTTGCTATTTGCATTAATTGACTAATTATAATTGTTAATATTAGTATATCAAAAAAATATGATCATTAGTATTAATCTTCTCCAAATCAAAAAAAAAAATTTGTAAGTTTTTTTTCCCTTATCCAAATTAAAAACAAAAGAAAAAAACTTGCGCAGATTTTTTCCTTCTCATTTTTCTGTGATCTTGAACTAAAACTTCTAGTACTGAATTAAAAAAATAAAAAAACTATTGAAATATGATAATTGAGAAATTTTCGCGGAGAACAAAAAAAAACTCAACATAAAATATCGCCTGTCAGTTTTTTTATTTGCTTGGAACTGAATTGTGTATTCTCTATTAATGATTTTTTTTGTTCTCTACAAAATTCTCAAATATCATGTTTTAATAATTTTTTATTCAATACTGAAGGTTCTAATTCAAGATTACAGAAAATTAGAAGAAAAAATGTTATGTAAGTTTTTTTAAAAAAAGTTGGAGAAGGAAAAAAGTTAGGCAAGGTTTTTTTCTTTTTTAATAAAAGATTGACTTTTACCTGATTCATAAAAGAAATGAGGAAAAAAAAATTAATTGCAACAGCTGTGTTAAAATTTTATATAAGAGTATTATTGGTAATTGAAAAGATTTTGCTTTTCATATAACAAAATGACTCTATATTTATTAATTGTGTTCCAAAATAAATGTTGATAAAAGAAAACTCATTTTTTCAAAATATATGTCGTTTTCGCATATTGAGACATGTTTTGCCAATTTCTTCTAACATGGCTCCTACATCGGAAATTGTAGTTGTGTTTAAAGTAGAAACGTATTACAATTAAATAATATTACAAATAGAATTGCATTAAGAGTAAATGAGAATAATTTAGTATTTTAACCAAGTATTTATTGTCTTCTTAAACTTTGTACAATTCCTCAAATGACATCTACATATTTTAGAAATTCATAGAGTATTAATTTATAGAAGATTAATTTATAGAGATTTTATTGTAATAAGATCACATCTTATTATTGATGGCACTATATAGTAGTCCACTTCGTATGGATTGTGTGGCGTGAGAGTTGATTCTTACCCCGCGTACTATGTGAGACGTGTTAGTTGTTGGAGTTATTTTCAATATATTGTAGGGACACAATTAATATCTTGTGCCTATTAGGTGTTTTTAATATATTGTAGAGACATAACTAATAGGTTGTGTCTGTGAACTCCATATGAAAAGACATTAACGAAAAGTTATGTCAAGTACCATAACCAAAGGTTACGTCTAATCCTCAAGAGTTTCCTCTAACTCTGTAAATATGGATCATTTGGATGCTTTTAGTGTATAATAAAATTACCAAAATACTTTAAATATTTCCAATGACATTTCTTATCCTTGTATCAGGTTGTTGGTTCACTAAAGTGCATAGTGAAACAACATGATCTCCATTTTATCTCATAGAAAATTTGCCTAGACGATTGCACTGCAGAGCGGGCGAATTGAGCCTAAAGGAAAGCAAGTTTACTCGTGACTTGGAGACAAAACTTTCTTTTGTCCTAACCATAAATTCTTCCTCTTATTCTTTAATCTAGTGCAGGCATTGTTGTCCACTGTTCTTGAAGTAGAATTGCAACATTAGTTTTGTGAAAATAACCACAACCAAAGATACAAATCTCTATCCGTTTTATCGATCTTTGTAGGTGTGGTTAATTTATTAGAGAAGATATGGTTTCAAATTCAAATAATTGAGGTCTTGTTTGGGCAACAACTTATTTTGCATTTTGTCTCATTTTACCTCTTAAAACATATCTCAAACACAAACCCCAATACTATCCAAACAACTTTTTAATTTACTTTTTAAAATTTAACTCAAACATTATTTTTACATCATTTTTTATACCACCATCAGACCATCTCCGCTGCCACCATCCGCCACCGGACCGCACATGGTAGAAGTAGTCTAAAAATAATATTATTTTATTTAAAATATTACTCAAACAACTTTTTAAATTTTCTCTCAAACCAAATTTTAAATCACATTTCAAACCCAAAACAAAGACTAAAATAAAATGTTGGCCAAACAAGCCATGATTAATCTTGATTCGAATTATATCATATACATTCATTCATCTTAGTAATAAATATCAAAATTCAAATAGCTAGATTATTGGGATTTAAGAAACTATTACTTTGAAGTAAGTTTTGTACGGTTTCTATTAATGTGACATATGTCTTGAGAAAATTTTCAATTGAATCAGAACGCTCAATTATCATAAAATCCTCTTGTATTAATGTATAAGGATTGTATGATAGTCAACATGAGTGAGGAAAAATAACAAGTTAATGAAAAAGAACTCTCCTCGCCTTTCTCTCAGCCGCCGTCCCTTCTCCCCTCAACCCTAAAATATTTTCAATCGTTCCTCCATCTTCTATTAATGAAATTCTCATTAATGGGAGATGGGAGAAACAAGTTCTTTTATTTTTTTGTAAGAATAAGTGGATTATATCCATATTTGTTTTCGGTTTGATATTTGTTTTTAGTCAATTGGATCGCGGTTCCGGCAAAGAATTGATATTGAGATTACAAATCACAATTTGTTCATCGGCGAGTTGCAGTTTGTGGATCTAGATTCGTTGCTCAAGCATGCGGTGCTTTTGTTGTGGTTTACATTAGAGAAGAATCACCTATTGATCTATTTGTTAGATCGATGATTAGAGCTTTACACCGGTATTTAAAAAATATATTCGAGACTAAAAAAATTTGGTACGACATACATTCACATACTGATTTATGTATAGATATGTACATGTTTATTCATAACGAGCACATTCATATGATTTATCAATCAAATGTAACACTGTACTCATCAATTGTATCTTGCACCTCTTGTTCAATTCGTTCTGGACGATTTTTCAAATATTAAATGAAATTTTCATCCCTCAAAAAAAAAAAAAAACATGAGAGAGGAAAAATAAAACTCTGCTTACATCTTTTTTGTTCTTTAAAACGTTTTTTAATGTGTACTCGTTTCATCATGAAAATATTGTCTAGTTTCGATTTTTACTTTTAGTATAAATTAAAATACGAATATAAATTCAAACTGGGTAATAAATTTTTTGACATATGGAGTATTAAAATTTTAAAAAACCTTAAATATGGTTGAATATTTAACAAAACACATTTTTGGGTGCAGAGCCTTAGAAACTTCTAAAAAAAAAAATTAAAAAAAAAGAGAATTAAAAGCCATCTGTTTAAGCTAATGATAAGGCCCATGTAAAAGCCCAAGAGGCCCATCGGGTACATGTTCTTGGGAAATTTTCGGCGGGAATTAATAAAGTTTACCACCAAAATTCAATAACGTCCCGCCATTTATCAAAATCCCTAAAAATGAAAATTCGAAAGCACGCTTCCCGAATGTTTCCCGGACACATTTCCCGGTTTCCCCCACTTATATAAAACCCGACCCTTATTTTCCCTCTCCCAAAATTCGCACCCGCCTTTTCAAAACGCTCCCCTCCATAAACCCTAAAGCTAAGCCCGCGAAAATTCTCTGTACCCTTTCTTCTTCAAGATGTTGGAGCTAAGGTTGGTTCAGGGTAGCCTGTTGAAGAAGGTTCTGGATGCGATTAAGGATTTGGTGAACGATGCGAATTTCGATTGCTCCGCCAGTGGGTTCTCCTTGCAAGCCATGGATTCCAGCCACGTCGCCCTGGTGGCGCTGCTTCTCAGATCTGAGGGTTTTGAGCACTACCGCTGTGACCGTAGCCTTTCCATGGGGATGAATCTGAATAATATGGCTAAGATGTTGAAATGTGCCGGAAATGATGACATCATCACTATCAAGGGCGACGACGGCAGCGACACTGTCACCTTCATGTTTGAAAGCCCTAGTATGTTTCCTTTTTTTTTTGGCATTCCGTTTTCCATTTCGATTTGATGTAGTGATGTTCGTATTGAATGATTGGATAAACCCTCGTCGTTTGGTGTGCCTTCAATTGGTTATTCTTTGGATGGATTTGTTTTTGTGCCTTTTGAGTTTCACTCTTTGCGTATGTTTTTTCCGTCTTACGTTTGTTTGATTTTGTTGGTGTTTTGATTGATTTACTAATTGTTAATTGGTTGTGTATTTGTAAATTTGCAGCCCAGGATAAGATTTCAGATTTTGAGATGAAGCTGATGGACATTGATAGTGAGCATCTTGGAATTCCAGAGGCAGAATATCATGCTATTGTCAGGATGCCTTCAGCTGAGTTTGCCAGAATCTGTAAGGACCTTAGTAGCATTGGGGACACAGGTAAACAATCTTAGCCAGTCGTTCTACCCTGAATTGTGCGACTGTTTTGTGTCTTTATTTTGTAGTGCTGTGTTCATAAATCTTATTGCTTTGTATCTTCTTGGGGAATTTCAGTTGTGATATCTGTGACAAAGGAAGGTGTTAAATTTTCTACAAGAGGTGACATTGGTGCTGCCAATATTGTTTGCCGCCAGAATACAACAGTAGATAAGGTAGATCCTCTTTCTGGTCTATTATGCTCCATTGTCAATTAGTCAAGTTGGCACTTTGCTCTGTAGTATCTGAACTGACGCTGTAATTTTTGTCTTCTTCAGCCTGAGGATGCAACTGTTATTGAAATGAACGAGCCTGTGTCTTTGACATTTGCCCTGAGATACCTGAACTCCTTTACCAAAGCTAGCCCACTGTCAAACTCAGTTACCATCAGTCTTTCTTCAGAGCTTCCTGTTGTGGTGGAATACAAGATTGCAGAGATGGGTTACATAAGGTTCTATTTGGCTCCGAAGATTGAAGAAGAGGACGAAGAGGCCAAATCTTGATGTCTTATTTGTGCTTGTTTACTCCTGCACTTTCAGAACTGGAACTAGATAGTAGTACTTTCTTACTTATCATGTCAGCTAGTGGTTGTGAAAAAATTTAGTCCATAATCTAGTCTTTAATTCTGCATCTATTTTCATTACTTCTAGATGCGTTTGTTGCTATTAAGAATCCTTTCTATGGCTATGTCTTTGCCCCTGTTTTCAGCTATAGATGCTTGGTAGTTTACTTTGTAATGAAGGAACCTAGATATCAGATTGATCTGATTTAAGGTCGGTGGAGATTGTATCAAATATTCCCACCTTCAAACCGAGCAAATCAACAAAATCAGACTGAAAATTAACAGAGTTTGATTCAATTGACATATGCGAATTCTTGCCCTAATAGCTTCGAATAGTATCCAAAAGATACCTTAGCTCATAATATGAACAATATAAATCCACCAAGAGTTCGACCCAAAAAACAAACAGCTAAAGCCGGAGATGATTTACCTTCTTCGTCGACTTTCGACTAGTTTTCTGGATATACCACGACATTTATATTGTCCTTCACATGGGAATCATGGGATTCGGTTATGCTTCCAGAAAATATACCTCAGAATGGATAAATATTGTATACCAAACAAAAAACGAAAAATCAACAAAAAAATGATCCAAGCAAAGTGAAAAAAAAAAAGACTAAAAATCATGTGAAACCGTTCCCGGTAACAAACAAATTCACGCTAAGCAATTTATACACACACGCATCACAAATATTCAACGGAGTCTATTCTTCAATCAGAAGGTTTGATCTCACAAATCCACAGAACAATAACCTCACAATCCCGCATCAACAAAACCGCTAAAATATTCAATAGAGCCAATCATTAATCTAAACAAAACCGCTAAAATATTCAAACAGTCCTAAAAAATTTGATTTCAAAAAAAGGTTCAAACAGTCTTGATATTTTTAGGGGAAAAAAAAAACAAAACTATACAATACTTGGTATCTTAATATAAGACATTTTGATTTGTCATAGGTTTTATCTACTACGCATTTTTTAATTGACGAAAAAACCTTAAAAGATATATTTCCACATCCTTGAAATGATACTCTCGAACTTCAGGTTATCTCTTTCTGGTAATTGACAAGATTTGGACATTACTCGGAAATCTCTAGGGTAAATGCAATCTCATTAATAGTTATGGCCAAGAGATAACAATTCAGAGAACATAGATGTCCTGAGTTTTCAGAAACATGGATGACACTGATGTCTTTTTCCAGTTCCAAGCTGTATTGGATGTTTGCCTTGTCACCCCAAGTCTATCAATAACAAATCTAAAAGGACTAACCCTCATCCACAAAATTGATACAAAACACTCTAGTTCAAATGAGAAAAGCATAATCACAAAAGACTCTAAAAAGCTTCGTTGAGGCGTGCACTACTATCCCCAAAATTTCAAGAACTCTGGTCATAAATGTCTCCAGTCATCACCCGCATAAACTGCCTGATCTCCAAGATCTTCCTCAATTCTGAGCAACTGCAAATAGAAGTGCAATAGGTTAGATATGAAGATACCTTTTATTTATGGCTTATCTGATGTCTTTGATTCGTGATGACTCTTCTTTTTGTCTACATTTCCACTAAGTATTCAGGAGACAGATGGGGGGGACATGCAAACAAGGCTTTGAGCATCAAAGAACAGTATCAAGAAACAACTCCCCGCACCAGAAACAATGGTGTCTATGATCATGATCAAATTGGATTTACTTATTATTCTTCAAATAACAAGAGGAACCAATCTAAAATTGTAGACACATGAGAAGATACATGTACCTGGTTGTACTTTGCTAATCTTTCTCCTCTGCAAGGTGCGCCTGCTTTTATCTGACACGTGGCAAGGCCAACACATAAATCTGAAATGAAAGCGTCTTCAGTTTCCCCACTTCTTTGAGATATTACCACACCCCAATTGGCATCCTTCGCCATTTTTACAACTTCAATAGCCTCTGTAACAGTTCCAATTTGATTAACCTGAAGATCAACCATCAATGTTCTCATGAGTTACTGAATGCAAAAGTGCATTGCCTAGCTAAATGAAAGCAGCACAAGGAAACATCTGCTTAATATAACAATCTAAGATCAACAGATCATGTCGCACAACTGAATAAAGGAGGGTCTTGATAAGGATTCAAGATTCAAGACTACAGAGTGAAAGAATGGGCAGGGAGATAAAAAATGGTATTTGACAGAAAAAAACAGCATTAACAAATGAGAAGGAAGGTAAAAATTGTTCCAAAGGTCATGCACCCATGGACTTCAGTCCTCAGGTATCTCAGTTTCATCATGCAACCAACAATCGAAAAGATTTTAAGGTGCCATAATTCCTAGTAGCTCCCCATTTTTCAAATGTTACCATTGACAATAACAAAGCGTTAAACTAATTACTAAAGTGTGCAACCCAAGACCATCAAATCCAGCTATAGCACAATCCCCTCACGCAATTTTCTTGCTGGAAAGATGCTCAGATATGCAAATAACCAATTCAAAGTAGAAATGCAGCAATTTATCATTAGTTACCTTTAAAAGCAGAGCATTGCAAGCAGATTCTTGCACTGCTCTTTCAATTCTTTTAGGATTTGACATTAATAGGTCATCTCCGACAACCTGCCAACAGAAATGATCTACTTTGAGAAAACGGGACAGCATCAAATAAACACAGGAAAGAAGAGGGTCAACTAGGGAGAAGGGAAAAGTTGGGAAGATTGATAATGCAGACATGAATACTATCAGGAATTTGACTCCCAATGTTTAGTACTGGCACATGTATCCCGCTAAAAGAAGGTATCTTCACGCATCAAAACAAAAAAGAGAAAAGGGTTTGGAACGAATATGATTATACTGCGCCTATATACTTGGTGTTTTGGTCCAGTGAAATATTAAAACCTATATTGCAACTGCCAAATTTGTGTATTGTGAATGCAAGGAGGTATTATCGGCAATATGAAAATATTAATTATCAAATGAACGGAGTGATGAAAACGAATATTGTTAGGATCGTGATGGCTGCTATATTAGCTTCCTAGTACGAAAAAAAGGCCCTAATATGCTAACTGATTTATACTTTGAATCCCAGCATCACACACCCCAGTTAAAATCATTTATATTGATCAGTTTAATTAACCACCTCGAACAGATTTCTATGATCTCTATTAGCTAACTAATCACATTCTCAATATATCAAGAAAACAGTTCTGTAAGTAAAAACAAAAATGAATAATCATGTGCTAGGATTCTTACATTGCTTCCTTTGCTTCAGAAAAGAACGGCAATGAAAAACTAAAAGCAATCACTAAGAAACATGACACAAACCTGGCAGAGTGCGAGATTTGAAAAATACTTGAAATGCTCCCAGTCCTCCTTGTCAAATGCATCCTCAATTGATACAATAGGGTAATCTAAAACAAAACACAAATTTTCAGGGCAGATAGAGAAGTTAGAGTTTCCTAGCTAGAGATAAAATGACTGATTTAATAGTCTACATTGTGAAAACGATAATAGAATATATCAGCTCATGAAGCTAGAAATTACTGACCTGCGCAAAGTTCCTTGTACATGTTTATCATATCCTCTCCAGACTTAAAGTTTTGTCCTGATTTGTTTGGGAATTTAAAATCTAGGTCGTATTTTGTACCTAGTGTGGAGAATTCAAACGAAGATTAGCATCGTATTACCAAGCAACATAATGGAATCGAGAAATAACTAACTGGAGCTACGCAAAGAACGGACGGCATGTAGTACAATTGCAGAAATTACAGGAGCAGACTAGGATCCAACTCCAATCTTTTCCACGAGCCATAAGAGTAAATTTCTCCAAAATAACATGATACTATTTCATCTGCAATGTTTATTTGCATCCCAGTCATTGAAGTTAAAAGAAATCACCTATACAGAATTCTGTGGCAGCAACATCCATAGCAATCTTTATTTTTTCATTGTACCCTGTTCTGGCTATTGCCTCCTTAACAAGATCCAAACCTTCCTGAATGCTGTTAAACCAGAATGTCCGAGCTGAAATATCATCCCAAAAGAAGAAGAGGCAAAAAGTAAAATAAAATAACAATTGAAGATTTTACCTTGTGATACTAGGAGTAAAACCACCATCTTCACCAACACCACATCCATGAGTTCCATATTTCTCGGTGATAACAGCCTACCATAACACAGAATTGAAATGAAATAATGAGCATATCAGATGAAAAACAATACAATAGATATAACTATGGCATGACGGCCAGAATAGTAATTCATGATATCAAGAAAAATCAAATATAATATCTGATAATGCCATGATCAATCACTTCAGAGATTTTCCACATATGTCCATCATTGAATTTACATAGGTAACTATGCTTTTAAACCCCAAGTAACGGCCATAAACGAAATTGTTGAAATTGTGACTCATACCATTGTTAATCTACCCAATATTAACTGATTGATGATTGTAACATCAATTGCAATTTACAGTTCAGCCTGTTTCAATTGCAAAGATTGGCTAACCATGTAAAAAGTCCCGATTCACTTCATTCAACTTGTTGTCCTCGAAGTGCCAGGATTACCAGCAGCTAAACTATATAGTTAGGTACAACCAGATCACACTATGTTTAATGAAGACATAGTTTCACAACCCTGTACGTGCCCACAAAATCTTACTTGTCAATCACTAAGAAAAAATTAAACAGATTGTCCTGTCTGAGCGCCTCATTCAGCATTCAGGCCATGGTAACATTCAACCTTCTCAAAACTTGCACCTATAAAGCAATATCACGCCATCAGAACCACGAAAAACAACCTTTAAATGATGATACGTCTCCGAGCCCATTTGCAATGCCTCCTCAAACCTTCTAGCACCAATTGGAAGAATCATGATTTGCTGAAAGGTAATCATAAGCCATAATAAGAATCATGAAATTTGCTCAACTTGGTAAAAGTAAGACTGAAGTGAAACTGAGATAGCGACAATTTGTAATCTAAAGCAAAATAAAAGTAAATTTTGAAGGAAGCAAGTAGCTGCAGGTACAGAAGGAAGAAAACGAATCCTATCACAGAAGCCCACATATTTTGTTAAGATAGGCAGTTGGAGATTAAACAGCTTACCTTTATAGGCAGATTATTTCCGGCATGTTTTCCACCACTTATAAGAGTGAATGCCGGAACAGGCAGAACAAGATTTGTTTTGCCAGAAAGATCAGCAATATGTTTGTAAACTGGAACCTGAAAATTAAAATTTTTCTCAAGATTCAAATCAAATATCTTGCACTTGTGTTTAATTGGAAAAAGAACAATATTCGCATGCCTCTTTTTCAGCTGCACCAGCTTTGCAAGCAGCCATTGACACGGCCAGAATTGCATTTGCTCCCAGTTCACCCTGCCATGAAAAATGCCAAACACAGACTTTGAAGTTTCAACTTGAGCAGGAAGGAATGCATAAATTCAGCAGAACTGGAAAACATTAAAGATAGAAGCATAAAACAATGGTACATAAAGCAAAAGTTACATTCTCTTATAGGTAGATATAAATTTGGGAAACATCAGCTGTAAAGCCAGATCAATCAGCTATAACCATATACATCAAGGAAGTCGGTAGGATGGCATAATATTGGAAACGACAGAGCTCTATACATGACGATAAAGTGGTGTTTTGTTTTTGAGCAGAAAGATAAAGGTCAGTTTGGTATAGGCTTATATTTGATTGAGGCGTTGAGCCATCAAGTATCAAACAGAAAAAATTGTCAAATTAATTGTTTTGTGAAATTTGAACTGAGGAGTATCATGCCACATTCCAGACTAATATCAACACTATAGTTCTTCAGGCAAACAATGAAATATATGTCCCAAATCTTTACCAGCTCACTAGCAGAGGTGAAGAACATAATAGATCTTTAGAGCAAAGATATTTATACTAACAGCATTTGACTATTCTCTATGGCACGGTTGGCTATATGATAAGTGATAAAGCTGCAAAATTTTTGAGTACTATACTTCAACTTAAGGTGATATTTTGCAGGCAATATTTTAAATACACAGTCATAACTACAACTTTGATTGAGTGAAACTGATTCCTCTGATGACAAGAAAGAATAATGGAAATATAGATTATGCAAAAGAGAAAAAATCTGAACCTTTTCCCATAGCTCATATGCCAACAATTATCAACAATATCTGACAAAAACATTTACGAGCGAGCTACCTTCTTCTCAGTTTTGTCCAAATCTATCATAGCTTGATCAATTTGAGACTGAAGAGTTGGATCCATACCAATCAAAGCTTCAGAAATTTTCTCATTGACATTTCTAACAGCTCTATTTACACCATTTCCAAGATAGGTTCCCTTCTCTGCATCACGTAACTCAACAGCCTCGTACCTAAAATCAGAGATACATTACAATTATATCATTCTTGGACATCAAATTTAAGATTCATTTATATTACTTGCACATGAAAGAAACTCAAATCAAGTGTGAGGTGGTAAGAAATAGCTAAGCAATTTGCATCTCGTCACTATAAAAGACTAATATACTGCCTGTCTGCCTGATGCAAACCCTAAAAGTGGAATTAATCATGAACTATCAATCATTTCTCAAAGTTTAAGGAAACAAGTATAATGTTTGTTTCCCTTTCAGAATTACTGATTCCAGCCACAATAGAACCTTATTTACTTACTTCAATTCAACTCAACAACTTTTTGTACTTTTTCATTTTTCAGAAAAGAAGAGATCCCATAGTTTGAGTAGAAGCAAGAATTTCACTGAAAAACACTTTGAATTTTCTAAGACGAGTAGTTAATTCCAATCCCCCTCGATCATGCATATGGATGAGCAGGGAGAAAAAAGAGATACAAGACTAATTATGGTTTGCAAATAGCAAGGCTGAAGAGTGGTCAGAAGAAAGAACACAAGGAGAAAAAAAAAACAAAAGGTGAAAGGGAAAGCGCCCACATTCCAGAAGAAGCGCCGCCGGGAGCAGAAGCACGAAACATGCCTTTGTTAGTGTACAAATCGACTTCGACGGTCGGAATTCCTCTGCTGTCAAGAATTTGTCTAGCTTTAACCTTTGTAATCACCGAAGGCACAGATTTCCTCATATGATTTGACTGTCAATATAGCCAAAAAAATAAAAGAACGAACAAGATTAACAAACAATCAGAGCACATAAAGAACTGCGACGAGCATAGGAGTAGGCGATAATGAATAAACCGTACGATGAACAGGACAGGATCGGGAGTCTTCGCCCTGACGGCGGCATTGACGGCGTCTTCGATTTTCCGGGAGAGCATATGCTTATCCAAGTACTCTTGCACAGACATTTTCTCTTTTCCTTTCTGTTTGGAAACTAACTTTCTTCTTCAATCAGGCAATCACTGCGCCCGTTCAGAATTTTCAGAGAGAAGGAATATTCCGTTAGAACTTGCCGAAGCTTGGCAACTTCAGCTAGTAAAATTCCGAAAGGCCGGAGGTCCCCGTTCAGCGGGAGATCTGCAGGCTTCAGTAAATGGAAGAGAAAATCATTAGCTTTGCGACGTCGTTTATCAGATTTGTCAATTGGAGAGGCATCGGAATTTCAAAATCCAAACTCCCCCGTAAAGTGTGGATTACATCCAATTGCCCTAAAGTTTATATTATTACTAATCAACCCCTGTTCTTCAGCATAATGAAATTCCTTGTCTTCTGCTGATTCACTATAATCTGACTGACCAACGTGAATACGTGAACTCAAGAAGCATAGGCTTTGGACATCCAACAAAATTTAAATAATCCTATCAATGTAAATTTAAATAGAGCGTGGTCGGATTTCCAAAAAAGGAAGTGTAGACTATCTCACTAGTCACTACACGAGAGAGATTCATCTAATCAAAGAGTTTTAGTTAAAGAAACATGCTACTCACTTGGGACGGAGTATCAAGTTACTCATAAGTTTTCTATTTGTGGATTACAAGAAGTCAAGAATTGTCCAGAAAGAAAGGACATGTAAATTAAGAGTTTCTATATACTGCAAAACAGTACAGTTTCAACTTTCAAGCTCTACATTTGTTCAATTTTACTTCGCCGTTATGCAATCAGTACTAATACAGAGAAGTTATACCGAATGTCCTGACAACGTATAGGATTAGTAGTAGAGGTAATCTTCAGCTGTAAGTTTGTGCTCTCAGCTCTTCGATAGCGGGAAGCGTGGAGATTAAGTTTACACGAGCATTAGAGCTTATGACATTACATTTCAATAGTAAGACGGCAAAACCCCTGGATCATGATTTAGACTATACATATCGGGGAGGGAACAGTCTTTAGCTCACCACAAAAGCACTAGATGAACCCGTGAAATGCTTAACGGATCCGAAAAGAGCTTTAGCTGCCCCAAAATGCCTTATCCTATATACGCCTGGTGTTGCTGTTTCCGGTATTCTCCATTCGATGCTTGCTTGACTATGAGTACTGAGTTTACCAGGTCTTGACCATATAAAGCGGAGACTGAAATCATCATCGTCGTACACAGGAACCCAGTTGTCCTTCCCTTGGAGAAGTTCAACTAGCGCGAATGTACCTTCAGTCATGAGGTCATTCCTGGGGCAGGCTGACCAGAAAACAACTGTTACCTTGGTACCTCTATTGAAGGTGGCGTTCTTTGGCACATCTGTTATAACATCCCCAAATTTCTTCCCTACGGGGGTGGCATCCATGACAACAGGCGTTAACAAGCTAATCTGTTTGTCCAGCAAGTCTGGAGGTAATGGGCCTCCTTCCACAGGCTTTCCACTTGTTAGAGCTGTTGCAAGCTTCTTGAACTCTTGAATGTATGCATTAAGTGTATGCGGACCATAAAGTGTGGAGGCACCCTACAAGTGAAATCCAAAATGTATTACTGAAAATGTCAAGTATCATAGCTTGTAAAATTATCCAACCTACAAGTGTAAGTGGACTTCTTGATTCTGGTGAAAGTGAAAAGTATCAGTTGAATTTCACCAGCTGAGACAACTGATCAACTGAAGCTTCACACGAGTAAGTTCATAATTTTGATGAAAACTTTGAGATATATCAGCAGCATGATGGGCGACGCTCATCTAAAACAAGCATTGGAAATGCTTTTGGCAAGAAATTGTTCTAACTCTTCATAAAAGTTTAGGAAAACATTTCTTCCTCTTACATGAACTACCATTATTTCAAGGTATGTCAAACTCATCCCAAATTACATAAAATAAGGTTAATTTACAGTTCCAACACTTGATCAGTACAGTAGACTCCCTCCCCTTCCCTTTTCTTTAATTGTCTCTATACTTAACAACTGCAAATATGACCTTCCTTCACCAATACTCATACAGACCCAACCCTGTCCAACCTGAAAATTCTAATTCCCGATTATGAACTCATTTAACTCCAAGTCAATCTCAGTAATGCCTGATCCTTGACATTTTTCCTTTATGTAAAGAAAAAGATCCACAAAACTCTGTTAACTGGTAGCTGGTTTACATTATAGTTTGATTTAAAGCATATATTACCCTTTTACATGGAAAATGCAATACCGGACTATTAAATCCAAACAAATACCCCCCCCCCACACACACGCGCGCACACATAAAAAGAACAAAAAATCTCGGGGGTAGGGGATTTTGGAATAGTGGAGCAAACAGCTAAATTTTGCGCAAGTCACGCAGAACATGCACATGAATGACGTCTAAAACATTTTTGTAACAAGATATCTTCAAGCAAATGTGGAAGTCATCTGACCTCATATCTCTGCACTTGGTATTCCTCAAAGGTGGTGATGTACTGTGAGTATGTATTAGATAACCCTGCTATCACAACATGAATATTTCCATCAGACTGTCCACCACTTCCTGCCAGCACACTTTTCACAGCATCACGGAGCCTTCTCCCAGCCATAGTCGTGAATTCTGTAAGGAATCCAAAAGAGTACAAGGCACTAGAAACAGTTACAACCTTGCAAGACACATCCAAAACTCTACAGAAAGTGAAAAACTGCAGTGATTAAAGGGTAAATGCGAAAGTGACATATAGATCAACCTTTTAAAGCATTAAGGAGGAATTGTGTGTGAACTATTGCGATATTTAGGCAAAACATGGATCGAGTCTCAAATGGGTGATTCAACGGATTGCAGTAAGTCCTGTACCTTTTGATCAACTTAACGGAATTTCTTCAGTAAAAAGCTTTCAAGTTCATCCAAGGTTTCCAAATTTATTGTACAGTTTTTTTGCAAAATCCAAGGCCAAAATGGGACAACTACATCATGGTTCATATTCATTAGCTTCTAGACGTGTCACTAAGTCATAGTCCTCATCCTCGTAACCTAAAATGGGAAAACAAATTCAAGTCTTTCATCCAGTATGTCTACAGGTACCCATTCAATTTTCTTTGCCAGGCTGAGAACATAACAGCTTTGAAATAAAATAAATACTCAAGTGGAACCTGTAACGTTTTTAATCACCAGTTTCATCAAGATTATGCATATGAGAAGCTAAGTTTATCATTAAAAAAGAAAATATGCTGGAAGAAAATGGAAACTGACTAGGCAAGATGAGCCAGTACCTCCAGGCACGCTAAGAATGGCCAGCTGCCCTATCCTTAATATCTGAATGGGAAGAATACTGGGCTGCAGTATAAACAGGCAGAAAAACACATCAGCAATCTAATCCCTAACAACATATATACACGATTCTGGTAAAAAGAATTTGCCTTATTCATGAAGCATGGAGCCAAACTTTTTTAAAGAAGATTTAGCTTTTATATGCCTTTGGTAAAATTTAAATTGTGATCTGCATCTTGATTTGAAATGGAAAAGACATTTAAACATCAGTCCACTTGGTGTCTTAATTAGTTACTAATTACTTCTGCAGCAAAGAGTCACAAGAGGATGGACACTCACAGCCCAATCATAAGGTTCCTTCATTTCACCCGTATCAAGGAGAATAGGTTTAGGCTGTTGACAGTCCACTTGTTCCTTGCCTGGTGATTTAAGCAAGTTGCGGACCAGTTTCCAAAATGCATTCCCCTGAAGGCATGCATCACAGATATTAGAATCAAAATGTAATTGTGACCAAAATTACCAGATTTACGACCACAAAGGCCATGAGTATTTCCTACAAAAGGAAATGAAATAGCACACCTTGTCATCTCCTTGTGTAAAATCAAAAGCTCCAGGTCCATCAGTTGTACCAGCAGCAAAGGCAAAACCCATAGCGGCAGGACATGTCTTAACCACTTCAGTACCCCCTCCCGCCTTTGGTATTGTTACTTCTAGCTTTGAGAAATCCAGATAAGTATGACGATAATCAACCCTACCCTTTAACTGTTCAGTTGCTGTGTTGAAAAGATCGGCAGCTTTTTTGAATTGCCTTTCACCAATGATACGCGTACTCTCAAATTCATCCGGGTAACTGTGTTTGAGCCAATAAGAAAATCAAAGAACCGCAAATTTACATTTTAAAAAAAACATGAAAAATGCAAAACAGAGATGGATGACTACCCTGGTCCTCGTCCATAGCACAACTCATTCTTCCCTCCGCAAGTACTGTGATTGAAGTCACAAGGCAAACCCGTGTCTATACAGAATGCACCTAGAACATTTGGACTAACATCACCACAATTAGTTTGACAAAATGCAGATACAAATCTAGGTCTGTTGGTCAGCCTTAGAGCACTACGAACTCGTCTAGCAATGCTCATAGATTTGGTTGCTGGTCGGCCACGAGAAGACTGAAATGAAGCAGCCATTTCAAGTAACTCATGATCTGCGTACATAATGTAAAATAGTTTAGCAATTTCACTAAAGTTAATGTCAAGGAGATGCTCAAACTGAAACTATGAACTTCCTTTGATGCATGTAAGCTCAAATCAGTAAGAGTGAAAAATAGACACAATGCTTACGCTTTTCATCAACAACAGGAACAATGTTGGATACTCTACGATGGATCTCACCAGATCCGGCTTCAACAGAGAATGTCTTTTCAGCATGACTTTGGTCAAACCAATCTTCCATAAATCGCGCAGCAGCCCCTTTATTGTCCCCACTTATCAAACCGTTAGTTCGACTCATTGATGTTCCATGGGTTGCAAACCAATTGAAGCTACCAACTGGACCCCACTCATCATCGACAAACTTTAAAAGGGTCATCTCTTTATCAACATCATATTTATATTTACTGCGTTCTGCGGCAGGATTATTAAGGTAAGCACTAGGACTGCGGTTGACACCAGCATCTAGAATTTCTCCTGTTGGTTCAAAGGTAAAATTTGATGAGAACAATGAAATATCCAAAAGTATTTGGATCCAAATAAGTATTGCTGACAGTGAGCCTTTACATAGACTATAAGTACCAAATGCTAAAAGTGGTACAACAGAACCGAAATAGAAAAAGAAAGACATGCAAACTTTTGCTTAATGAAGTAGTCAAATGGCATTTAGTTATATTCCTGACAGCACTGATTTGGAAGGAAATAAAGAAAGATCTGTAAACCTCTGGATTCAATACACCAAAAATGGTAACCAGGATCTAATTCATTTGTTAAGTAAAATTATTTCTCAAATAATGGGAGCACTTTAAAGAGGATATTTCTTCCATTACCTTTATTGATAAATACCGATCCCGGCCGCAAATTTTCATGAGCTTGGATGATGCATTGTTCTATGCCATCAACAAGAGCATCAAATGACTGGCGAACAAATCCTAAAGATGTTACAATATACACAACATATTGTAGATAACCTCCAGGACCGGCGTGCGTGTGAATGCCACTAATAGCAACATTCTTGTCGGTATATAGATCCCCATACCTGAGACAGCAGAAACACGAATTCATTCAACTAGGCCACCAAAAACATTAAATTACAAGCATGTAAATAAGATGCTAAAAGAACAGATAAAACATTACTCTGAATGCAGTGACTACTATTGGAACATAAAATGACTCGAAACATAGTTACCTTGCTTTCAATCTTTCAAGCACTTTGATGGTAACTATCTGGGAGGCCATGCAAGCATCAAGATTGACAAAAAGAACACGGTTACCCTGAGGTTCCGCTACAATAAATGCTCGGGCTCGCAACCGGAAGTGAACACCGGATGCGATTTGCTCCATGTTGGCATATCCCATCATATTGACATCGGCAGCAGGACCAGTGATGTCATAACTTCCGAGGCCAATTAAATAATTGGAAGTCGCCCCTACACCATTGTCTTGAACTAGCAGCAGCAGTAGGGCAAACCAAATAACTGCCACTGGTCTCCCCACATGAATATCGATAAAATAACGCAACTCCATAGAGTGTCTCCCAATCTTGAACAGAAAGAGGTTTCAACAGATCAACTCCTTAGCATTTCACTAGAGAAAAGCAACAAAAAGATTACCATCAGTACCAATCGACCAAGTTACATAGGGTACCTTGCCTATTTTATGCATATGATATTATATGCAGACACTAAATATTGTCATCATCTGAAACGAACCAAAAGTAGGCGAAGTTGATAGAGAACAAAAGCTATAAGCTAAAAAGATCACTATCAACAAACAGCACTGAGAATCCTAAGCATACCAATATCACTATCAACTAAGCCAAATCCTTAGCATTTTCCAAAAGTAAATAGAAGGGAGGAAACCCGGTATAGAATCCCAAAATACTAAAACAGGCAGTTGAGCTGACTCACTCTCTCTCTCTTTCTGTCTACCCATTATCCAGACAAGTATAAACAAGAAATTCCCATTGCAACAATCAATACCAAGTCGCAACTACTTTGGAAAAAACGTGTCTGTTTAAACCTGCTTCAATTCCATGATACAACAAAGTTCCCAACAAAGTTCCATGATACACAGAGAAGGACCCCCCAAAAAACTAAAAAACCCAACAAAGTTCCCAAGCTCAACATCATTAAACAATGCAAAATTCAGGCCCATGTAAAATCGATTCCTAAAATCAAATGTATGAAGGAGTCTCACTACTATCAAAACACAAACGAAATGAGCAAAGAAATGGAAAAAAATTTCGCACCGATACCTGAAAGTGAAGGGGATTTCGGGATTTTGTAATCTAGTATTCTTCTTAGTGAGGTAAGCAGAGCTATAAAGGCAAAGAGGCAGGCAGGTAGGTTTTTTTTTTTTTTTTGGGGCGCGACCGATGAATGCGTACGATGGTGTCAGCTGGGTTTTTAATAGTAGTGTATATATTTGGTGTGTGACTGTGTGTAAATTGGATGGAGTTAAGACGAAGGAACGTACTGGGCAATTGCGGAGGAGTGAAGTCTGATGGCCGTCACCGTCACTCTTTAATTAATTTGTTTTGTTTTATTCTGCCTTATTTGGGCAGCGCGTGGGGCGCACCTGCATCATGGAGCTTGCATCGTGTTATATTGTCATTCATTTAAGCAAAAAAATTAAGTGCATCCGCCTAAGAAGTAATGAGACTGTTTCTCAAAAAAGAAAAAAAAATGGTAATGAGAAAGATTCTTAAGGAAATTTTTAAAAGACAAAAGAAAATTGTTACTCTCCTACAAATCTACAATCGATCATTTCCTTGAGATGATTCAACGAGAAAAAAATAATAAGTACTCTTTCTGTCTCATAATTATGGTCCAGTTCAGATTCTCAATTTTAGTATAACCTGATATATATTAAAAGTGAAATTTTTTGAAAAATTATATTTTCTAATCGAAGTGACTATAACCTGATATGTATTATTTTTTTATCCTATTACATATCTTTTAAGGAGAAAAATGATTATCTCCAAAATAATTGTCTTCTTATTCGATTAGTTTTGTGCAGCAAATTTGATAATCATTTCATAGATATAGAGTATCATTGTCTTTTGCTAAGATATTAGAGTGACAACTCAAGCATGGAATGTTAAGAATAATTATGTGCCTATGGGAAATGTGAATTAGTGATTTTTAATCGTTTTGCTTTTCTGGTCTTGATATGATAAAATGGATGTTGACAGTTGACACCTGATCACATATGATTGATTTGTTCGTGGGAAATCAAATTAGTGGGTTGGGCTGAGTTCATACTTTCAGTGGGCTGCGGTAGTTGGATAAGCAACACTCGCTTTATCTCATCATTACATTCTTATTTCATTTTTTGCTTTCGTTAAAAAAATTTTGGAAGAATTATCAATTAAAAAAACTATTGTTAAATTCTGTTCATTTTAGTGTCTTTTCTGTAAATCAAAATGTTAAAATATTAATGAAAATAACACACAGAACTATTGTTGCTAGATGGAGGGAAAAAAAGGAATTAGCCCGAATAACCAAAGGGACATTGTTGAATGATTTGATTTTGGCAATTTGTAACTCAAATTTTTTTAAAAAAAATAAATAAATATATATATATATATATACCAACAAACGAATGGGAAAATTTGACTCAAGGATAGGGTCTTATTTTTCATTTCAGGAATCATAAGGTTGGAAGTTGGAATGACTTTAATCACTGAAAGCAAATTATTTGTGCAAAACAACAAAATATTAAACGAAGTTTGTATGAATTTCTTTTCGCTCTCCAACAATACGCTAATTGTCATCACCCAAGTCAAAAATAGAGGCCTTTTACAGAGATTAAGTTCACATACTAATTTTTGTATATCGTTTTCCCCCAATTTTATACAAGTGTATTTGCATCACCGATTTTATTTTTATTTTTTTTTAAACGACAGTATGCATCATCACCAAAATAAATGTTCCAAATGTCTAAAACGACCACCAGCAGTTTGAAACGAAAGAAGTAATCAAAATTGCAAAACACTGTTCATTCAAACAATGAAATCTCAAGACAGTGTAGCAAGAAGATAGTAGTTGGGGCTACTGAATTTTAAAAAGAAAAATGAAAAACCCCTTCAAAATTTAAATTTTAATATAAATTTATGGGAAAAAAAAATAATTTCGCCCCTGATTTTTTTAATAAAATTTTTCACCCCTATAATCATATTGATTTTTTTCGGGGTACATTTTACCACATACTTTAATAAAATCGTGATTCTGCCACTGTCTGCATTAGGTTTAGTTATTTTTTTTTTTTTGGGAACACAAACATCACTTTAACGGAATTGTAGATTACATTTTAGAAAGATAGTCAGTACTCAATAGTGCGATTTTGGGTCATTTGGCTAGCATGTGTACTCTCTCCATGCACTATCCACCTTAGAGAAGCTACACAATTGGAAATGCTAATTTTCACAGTTACTAATGTTGGGACAATATGTTTGTAATAATGTGTGTGATGATAATGTCATCTATTTTCATAAGAGTATTGAATTTTAGTCTAATAGGTTGATGACACATCAAAGCTCCCACTTCTTAAAACTTAGCTAGTACATACTTTGAGATTTTTATTTTTTTTCAATATATATATATATATATATATATATTCCAGCCGACCGCACTTTAATATGGGTAAAACTCTCTTTCATATACCCTTTGTGAGAATTGAATCCGGATCTAATACCAGGAAACATTACATCCTAATTACTAGACTATTATTCAATTCCTAGTCATACTTTGAGATTACTTTTCAGAGAATGTACAACAATGATACAATTGTTGTATCATATCAAGTGGGAAAATTGATATTGTTGTTAGATGCTACATATTCATTTCAGCCATGTCAAATAAATTACGTGCTGAATTACGCTGACGGGATGCCACATGGCCCATTCTTTTTTTTTTCCTTTTATATTTTTTATGTTCACTATTTTGTATTTTTTTTTTCTTTTTTTTGAATGTTACGGTTATTTTTTTCTTTTTAGAATAGATCAACAAATTTTTTTTCTTGTACATGCTTTATCAATATCATTTTGTATTGAAATTTTGTTGAGGTTGCTTTTTTGAATTAATGTACTCTATTAATGTGTTGTTTAGTAAATGATAATTAATTAATTCCATTTTCTTATATTATTTAGTTCTATTTTTATATTTTTTAAGAAAATAATAAAATTATAATAATCAATTTTGAAATCTAATAAATGTATTTATTTGTAAATGTAGTAAATATTAATAGAAAGATGGTTGTAGGGTAGTAATAATGGGGTTGTGGATCCAAAATTATATGAGTAATAGTGTAAAATTATTGTAAAAAAAAAAAGTTGTATACATTAAGAGTGTAGTGGAATGCTGCCGTGTCAATAGGAAGTTTTGTTAAGGGCAATCCCAATAATTTATACTCCTTCCGTTTTCTTATTATAAGACATTTTGATTTGTCCTAAATTTCATCTAGTATGAATTTTCGATTGGAAAAATAACCCTTAAAAATTCCTCTCCACATTCATTATGTTTTCCTAATTATTATAAAATATGTTTAAGGTTTTTTTTAATAAAAAAATACTAGGTAAAACCTATGGTAAATCAAAATGCCTTAGAGTATCCACAACAATAGGTTATTTTTCTGTGTTGTGTCAGGAAAAAAAAATGAGGAGACCATTAGAAAGAGTGTATAATATTGTCAGGAGGTACAAATATTTCAAGCGGTTCAATTCTGATAAAGAGTAAGGTAACCCGGGACCTGTCACATGGTCAGCAGCTGCTCAACCCTATTTTTTTTTTCAATTTTTTTCCGGTAGGGCCCTTGAATGGTCAGCCACCATGCCTTTATTATTATTTTTTTTTGCCTTATTTCGTTTTTTAGTAAATTTTGTTTTTATTTTTAAAATAATAAGAAACAACCCTTTCTACTATTGGTCATTTAATTACAACATGTTTTTTTTTCTTTATAATCTGGCTGTTTTTTTTGTCTTCTTCAAAATGATCTCAAAATTTTTGTTTCTTCCTTTTTATGACCGTTAGAAATTTATTGAACATTGAAAAAACTAGCCGTCTGTTACAGTTTTTCACTATAATCTTATAATTTTTTAGAACATAATTTAAAAATTTGCCTATAAATACCACCAACATTGATTTTCATAACACACCACTTTCTCTATTCTCTTTTCTATACCTAACTATACACCATCTTTTTATTTTTTTCTCTCTTTTTTACTTACCATGAGCAGAAAAAAATAACAAAAATCCTCCTACAAACAATGAAAATTCATCTAACAAATTTTTAAATTTTCCGCCCCAAAATTTTTATCCTAATATGCAAAATTTTAGATGTCCTCAAAATTTTGAGATCCCTAATTTGTCTTCTTCTTATGCCCTAAATCCATTCGTGATGTATCAACCGTCCGGTTATTTTTCTCAAATGATTGGAAATAATTATTCAATGGAATTTACAAATACGGGTTCGTATTCATGAAATCTACTTACGCCAATTTCAACTAGCCGAAATGTTCGAGACGAATCTGACTCTCCAAATGCAATGCCAAGGGCATCAACTCCCCAAGGTTATTTTTCACCATTTTCAACTCAATTTGGTTTGGATATTAATTCTCTCCCGCAAGCACCAGAAAAAAAGAAAATACTTCAAATTATCAAGGTTGGAGTAAGGAGGAAGACATACTTCTGGCTCATATATGGCTCACAATTTCTAAATGTAGTATTACGGGAAACTACCAAGATGCGAAGGAATTTTGAAAGAAGATTGCTGCCTACTACAACAATAATCGAGGATATTTACCGCAAAGAGAACAAGGTAAGTTAAGTCTCATTGGTTTTGATTTTCAAAGTATGTCAATGAATTTAACCAACACTATAATAAACTATGGAATGAGCACCGTAGTGAGTGGAGTGATAACTTAATAAAGGATACGGCTTGTGAGCTATATTACCAAATTAAGAAAAAATATTTTGTACATAAGCATGTGTGGAAAATTGTGAAAGATGATCCAAAATGGATAGTTGTTTCGACCGTCAAAGAGTCGTCAAAGCGAACAAGTATCGACGAATTTTGATCATAAACTTTATCATCAAATGCTTATCAAAATGTTGAAATCAATAAGATCGAATAGGAGGTTCGGCAGTAGGCCAAAAAGTAGCCAAGAAAGGAAAACGAAAGTCAAAAGGAAAGTGCAAGGCACGGGATGATGACGACGAACTTGTTGAATTTCAACAAAACATGATGGATTTGGAAGCCAACAAATTAGAGCAACAAGAATATTACAACCACGTGCACATGAGGCATACGGTTACTAGAGAATATGAAATTTTGATGAAGGACACCTCAAAAATCACACCAGAACAACGAGCCATACATGAACTTTTATGTGAAACAATCTTGTCTAATTATAAATAGTCTTGTTAGGTTATTATTTTGATTTAGTCATTTTCATTGCAAGTCTTTGGTTTTATTTATACTAAAATGTAAGAATTTGTGTCACTGTATTTGAATTTTATTACATTATATTGTTGTGTTTTAAATATGATGTATTATTGTTTACCCCATCGTATGATTGCATGAAAAAAGTAAAAAAAAAAAAATGAAAATCAAAACAATAAGCTCAAAAAAGTAAGTATTAAATACTTTACATGAATAAATACATTGAAAGTGAAGTCATGTCTTTCTTTTTTCATTTGTCGATACGTACCTTAGTGTAGTCACGTCTTTCTTCTTTTATTTGTCCATACGAACCATAGTGTAGTAACATATTTCTTTTTTATCTTGTCCATAAATACATTGATAGTGTAGTCATGTCTTTCTTTTTTTATTTGTCCATACGTACCATCGTGTGGTCACGCCTCTTGTTTTTATCTTGTCCATTAATACATTGAAAGTATAGTCACGTCTTTCTTTTTTCATTTGTCCATACATATCATAGTGTAGTCACATCTCTCTTTTTATTTTGTCCATAAATACATTGACAGTGTAGCCACCTCTTTATTTTTTTATTTATCCATACGTACCATAGTGTAGTCACATCTCTCTTTTTATCTATTCACACATGGACAGTGTAGTCAATCTTTCTTTTGATCTTGTTGTAAGTATACTCTATAAATATGGAATGAGACTAGTGATATTATTCAAGCCTTTGCAACTCTTTGGTATTCATATTTTTTGTAACAAAACTTCACACACAACCATGCCTCAAAATTCTCTTCTTGATTTTGATCCATCTCTTCTTGGAGATGAAATGAATGATTACATGCGGAAACAAATCTTCGACAATACAGGTCTAGAGGATTTAAGGAGATTGGATGAGTTGATTGAGCAACAAAGAGGTGCAAGTTCTTCGTGAACATGAATGCATATTGTCGAGATCGCAACATTGGAGAAAAAAGACTATTTAATGATTATTTTTCTGACAATCCAGTATTCTCTTCAGCTACTTCCGTACAAGGTTCCGTATGAGGAAAGAATTATTTCTCTGCATCATACAATCCCTCAAAATCACTCTAAATACTTTCAACAAAGTCATGATGCATCTGGTAAAATGGGATTTTCTCCTATTAAAAAAACTACAGCAGCTCTTCGTCAATTAGCGTTTGGATTACCAGTCGATTCTGTTGACCAATATTTAAGGATGAGTAGAAGTACGACACTAGAGTGTTAACAATACTTTTGTGGTAACGCGATTGAAATTTTCTAGTCACAATATTTGAGAAGGCCTAATGAATGTAACGTTCAACATTTACTTTAGATGCACGATGAACGGCATGATTTTTTAGGTATGCTTGGTAGCATTGATTGCATGCATTGGAAATGAAAAAATTGTCCAGTTGGATGGAGAGGTCGTTTTACTTTCGGTGATCAAGGTTCTCCTATCCTAGTGCTTGAAGCAGTCGCATCTACAAATTTATGGATATGTCATGCATTTTTTAGAATTGCATGATCTAACGGTGATGCTATCAATGTACTCAACCAATCTCCTCTGTTTAACGATATGTTATATGGGTATGCTCATAATATTCAATTTACTATAAATGGCACTCAATACAACGGGAGTTATTATTTAGCTGATGATATATAACCTGAGTGGGCAACATTTGTGAAAAGTGTCACATCTCCGGTTGATGATTAGATAAAACTCTTCAAAAATGTGCAAGAAGCAGCAAAAAAAGATCTCGAGCGAGCATTTAGAGTACTTCAGTCCCGTTGAAATATTTTACATATACATTCTCGATTGTGGGATAGGACATCACTTAGAGGTATAATGTATAGTTGCATCATATTACACAATATGATAGTTGAAGACGAGGGAGATGAGACAACAAACTGGACTGATGACGCGGGTCGCATTATCAAGTGTCAATTCCTAACATTCACCAATACATTCAAAGAAATGCGGAAATATGCGATCGCGAAGAACATCATCAACTACGATACGATCAATTATGTAAGTATGTATGGAAAAACTCCGACGATCAAGTCCATGATAGATTTTTCATTTTTAATTATTTTTGTATCAAGTCGAATTTGGTTTTTAATAATTTTCTCTCAATATTTTTTCTGTTGTATCTCAACATAGCCGACTTAAATGAATATTTTAATATTATACTTTAAATAATTACAACAAGTATAATTATACATTAGATAGTTCAGTTGAAAATTTCTAATCTATTTACAAAATGTAACTTGGAGAGAAATTACGATTTCATCCAATGAATATTGTGGCTAATCCTGTAACTATAAGTTTGTAAATAAGGTCATGGGCCTCGTGGCCTAACTTTATGAATGTACATATAATAATTTTTTTTTGAAGTTTTTAATAAGATATTGTGATATAATTTGTTGTACAAGAGCATCTCCAACCGATACTGTAATTCTGTAAATGACTGATTTACGCAAGTTGTCAAATCCATTGTTGGAATGCGTTTCAATAAACGGGATCTCACATAACACGTGAAATACTGTCTAATAGCGGCGATGATGATAATGGTTGAGCTAATGATGATTCGAGTACCTAAGAACATCTGGACACCTCTTAACAAAAATTTACACCTTTTTAAGTTAAATAATGTAAATAAATAAATAAATACTCTATTTTTTTTCCCCGCAAATTACCACATATTTGTGTGATTTTCTCGTAACGACAATGAATATTTTGATGCCACCAACAAATTCAGCAAATATTATTGCTCAATTCATACAACCCAAAAAATGCCTATTGCCTTATTACAAAACGATCACGATCCAGGCCCAACAGAGAGAGCATCATCAAAAGACAACCAACTTCGGTTTCTCCTCATCATATATATAAACCACCGCTAATTGTGCTTGCCTCTGTTTCCGCGAGCTTCTCTCACATTCATCCTCAGTCGCTTTGGTTTCCGACTCTCTGGACTATCTGCTCACTGTTTACTCACTTGCCCAAAACCGCGTTCTTCTTGGGATAGATAAAGATTTCACAGAAATGTTTGGTTTATATGATCGGAAAGTCAGTTGTTCAATTTCCCGAATGTTGTGATTTCGTGTCTGGATTTTTAGGGGAAAAAAAGAACCTTTCTGCGATTTCTGGTTTAGGGTTTCAACTTGCCGACGTACGGCATCGTTTCTAAAATCTAAAGGTGAGACTTGAGCAAACAAATGCATCGATATTCGATCCTTCTTGCGCCAGGCTTTATGCATTTGTTCTTTTTTTTTTGTGTGTCCACGATTTATGATTAGGGATCCGCCTGTTAATGGTTTGCTTGGATTGCAACTGTTTGTGTCTTAGATTTTAGCTGGGTTTCACTGAGGTTTTTTTTTATGTGCTTTCGTGTGTGTTTGTTACAGTTAAGTTGATAAAGGGCATGCCTTGTTTTGGTGAATTTGCTGTGCGTTACTCCATGTTCTTTTGGTGTGGAATTATATGTCTGTTTTTATATGCATCAGACCATGGGACGAGAAGGTCATGGCATGAATCACATTCATTCTCTGTTTCAGCCTAAAACCTCAGCATTATTAGATGTATAAGTTCAGTGTGGTGTGAGTATGTGAAAATGAATTTATTGTCTATTGCTTTAGTTTATTGTTGGTAACACTTCTGGTGGTTTGTTTGTCTGTATTGGATAATTGGATATTTTATTGATATCTATGCATTGATTTTGACAACTCTTTAGTAGTCAAGGGTCTATGAATTAGTTTCTACAAGTCTTTGTATTGGCAGTACCATCCTTTTGTGTTATGTATTTATGCTTTTTTTGAATTAACTGATCTGCAGTAATTGGGTGGAGAAAAGAAATTTCAAAATGTTTTTTCTTAGCTAAGGCTGCGGTGCGTTGTTTCTGCATGTAACATAAGGTTATTCGTAAAGTTTGTCAATTACCCTTAATGTTGTGTTAATCTCTATAAATTTTACGAGGATGTTTTGTTTGTGGGCGTTGCTGTGAAGCTCAATGAAAGCAGTCTAAAAAAGCTGTTTACTCTTCTAGGGTTATCTGGTGAAAGTTAAGTAGATGCTTTTGAGGAACTTTTTCCTGTCAGACAAGTGATGTGAAGCGGTTGTCCGGTGATTTATGGAAGTCAGTTTACAATGTCTTTTAATGTTTCCATATATATGTCAGAACGTAATCTTTCGGGTTGCTTTTTTGGTTAAACTTTAATTTGGAATCCTTTCTTAGTTGGCGCGTGTTTGCACGGTCTGTTCGTTCTGGGTTAATATCTTCACTTTTAGTTTCTCAAGTTGATTCCAAATATGGTTGTTGTCATTTTTTGTGGCGTATGCCCTACTATTAAAAACCTTTTAATTATTTCCGTAAGCGTTTAGCTTTAGCATGGCTCATGATGAAACTTCGTCTACGAAGCATGCTTTTGCTTCTTTTGGTTGCTCTCATATATGGGCTTGGTTGTATGACTTTTTTTCTTTGCATGAGACAATTGGTCAGTAGTTATTCTTTTATTTTTTCGTCAAATTCATCAACTTTTTCATCTTGTATGGATCTCTCTTTTGTTCACCACATTCTTTTCCCGGTTATAAACTTCTTTTTTGAAATATCCATATCTTGTGGCCAATTTGAAAACTTCATGTTAGGCATTGATACCTATGGATTGAAGTGTTGCTCGCCTGTGTTTCCTGCGCACATCTGTTCCTATATGGTGATCTACTTTTAAGATTCGTGACATCTTAGTTGCCCATCCTACTTGTAGAGTCTTTGTTTCCGTGGCTTTTAAGAATCATTCTATTTTTTGATGGAATTGGTCCATGGGATGAAATTCTAGTTTTTTTTTTTTTTTTTTTTGGGTGGTTCTTTTGTTTTGTTTTCTTGTATAACTCTTTTAAAGTACCAGCAGGATCCCTTTGCACATAAAGTGGCATATGGTGACATGAATCCTAATTCATCTATTAAATATGTTATGGAGACCACTTGTGTAAATATGGGAAGCTTTACTTTTGAAAATTGGCAGGCTTACATGTGGTATGCTGTTTGTTCATCAGGACTTACATGAGGAAAAGCACACCATTTTGTTTTGTTTTTGTTATTCACTCTACCCATTCAACATTGTGACTTGTATTGGTGTTAAGTTTTGTATTTTCCTGGCATCATTCATCACTGTGCCTGTATATACTGAGATTTTTATTTTTGGTGCTCTCTCATTTTCAAGTTGGAATTTTATTTTCCCTTCCTTGAACCTTCCATAAAATCCTTCTCTGGAACCCAGCACGCGTAGGATCTTTTTTGCACTTTTTTGTCCTTTTCTTGTGGTTTGTATAAGCATATTTGGCTTTGGTACTTCATGTTGTTTTGATATCCAATTCTTTCACATTTAGATTCCCAATTTGGTGAGCGGCTGGAGTTGACGAAGTTATTTTAGTTCGAAATGGGTTTCGATATCGAATGTATAATTGACATTCAAAACTATCCTGGTGAATATTTTTGTCCTGTGTGCCGCACACTTGTCTACCCAAATGAAGCACTCCAGTCACAATGCACTCATGTTTTCTGCAAACCTTGTTTGTCGCATGTTGCAAATAGTACCCGTGCATGCCCCTACGATGGATACTTAGTTACAGAAGCGGATTCTAAGGTAAGTTCTTTTTAAAAATGTGCAGTTTTTAGTTGTATTTTCATCTAGTTCTAGTATTCTCTGTGTTTGATGCTGAACTTGTCTTTTGGCAGCCACTAATTCAATCTGATAAAGCTTATGCTGAAACGATTGGGAAAGTGAAAGTACGATGTCTCTATCATAGGAGTGGGTGCACATGGGAGGGTTCTTTGGCTGAATGCACTTCTCATTGTCTTGGCTGTTCCTTTGGCAATTCTCCAGTTATATGCAATAGATGTGGAGTTCAAATTGTGCATAGTCAGGTGCATGAGCATGCCCAGAGTTGCCCTGTGAGTACACTGTTGCTTACATATGTGCTTTTAAGTACAACTACCCCCCCTCCCTCAGAAATTGTCATGATTTCTTTCTTGATTAACCCGATTGTGATTTCAGGGTGCATATCAAGTGCAACAGGCTCCAGATGGCGCCCAAGGTGTTCCCAGTTCTGGTGTTACTGCTGCAACCGGGGCTGTAAATCTAAACCAAGCCAACAGCCAGGCCGGGGTTCCGACTTCTGAGGCCCAGAAATCTCTTTCTGCTTCTCTTCTTCCTGGGCAGGACTTAAATCAGAAACCTGATGGAAACCCTCAAGCTTCTGGTACAGTTACAGCAGCGGTTTCGACAGCAGAGCAGTTGTATCAACAGCAGTATCAGCAATATTATCAGCAGTATCCTGGATATGGATATGATGCATATCAGCAAGCTTATCAACAGTATTATCCATACCAACAAGTAGCTGTTCAGCAATACCAGCAGCAACCACAACAGATTCCTGGACAGCCCAATGTTCCGTTTGGCCAAACGTCTACCCAGGTGCAGGGGCAGTCCTCTTCACAGACACAAGTCCAATCTCAAGCTCAGACACAGCATCCCACCCAACCTCACGTTCAATCACAATCTTCTGTTCAATTCCCGGCTATCCAACCTCAGACAAAAACTCAAACACAGATCCAGCCTCATGGAGCTGCTGCAATAAATTCTCAAATGCAACCTCCAGTCCCTCTAAGTCTGAATCAACCTCCAGTCAATCGGCAACAGCAACCTCACTCAGTTATGCAGTCTCATGGTCAGCTATCTGCGCACACACCCCATGGGATTCCACCTGCTTTGTCTCAGCAGCATAACTCAATTCCCATGCAGCCTCAACCTCAACCCCAGGCCCAAACCCAGCCTCAGCCCCAGCTCCAGCCCCAGCCCCAGCCCCAGCCCCTTCCCCATCCCCAGCCCCAGCCCCATCTGCAAGGCCAGCCACAACCCCAATCCTATCTCCAGCCGCAGCTCCCAACCCCTTCTGCTCCCTTGCATCCTCCACAGCAACATGTTCCAGCTCAATATCCACAGCCACACCTCACCGTGAACAACTCCCAGCCTTCTCATTTTCATTTGCAACCACAGATGCTGACTTCACAACCTCATCTCCAGCAGCAGATGCAGCCCCAACTTCATCCGCAACCTATTTTACGCCCTTCCCAGGCCAGTCAACCTACGGCACCTGGCTCTCAGTCCAATCAACCGACTGCGCTTGGTGGCCAGCCCAATCAACCTGGTGTTCATGGCACTCAGCCCAATCAACCTGGTGTTCATGGCATTCAGCCCAATCATCATGCTGCTCTTGGTTTGCAGCCCCAACCTGTACAAGCCTCAGGACATGCAGTCTCTGGATATCAGCCCTACCAACAACCTCAGCCTCCCCAGCAGCATCCTTTGTCTTCCCATCCAGCAGCCGGGTCGTTTCCTTCTAATCAGATGCAGGCGCAGGCTCTCGCTCAACCTCCTTTAATGCGTCCTTCATCACAAGGTGCAGTTCCCAATCAAACGCTAGGGCTGTTTCCGCAAGGTCAAGTCACCAGCATGCCCCCTGCACAGCAGCAGCAATTTCACCACCAAAATCAACCGCTTAGCTATCAACAGCGTGCTGTAGTTCACTCTAATCAACATTCTATCCCGCAATATGTACAACCCCTTTCTAGCTCTGTTCAAAGCAGTCTTCAAACTCAATCCACACCGCAGCAGTCCCAGCTTCACTCTCAGGGTCCACTGCATATGGTGCCTCAGAATTCTAATGTTCAGTTACAGCCGAATGTTTCGGTGGCCCCTGGTGTACAGCTTCAGCAAACCCAGAGTTATGTGGGAAGACCATTGATGCCAAATCAAGGGTTTCCAGTTCAGCCGCAGCCTGCTGTGCAGTCTTCCGGAGGTTTTGTTACTGGTGCTCAAATGAGACCTGCACAGATTGGGCCTTATGAGCATTCGACTAATCACTCCTATTCATCTAATAGCCAAAACCAAATGCAGACAGCCCCTGGGCAGCAAGTTCCTCAATCTGTGACGACCCATGCTTTGTCTCAGGGTGGTAATGTTTCTGAAAGAGGTGTTATGTCTGGCACTGGATCTTCTCAGATTGCCTCTGAAAGTGTTGCAGAAGGCGTTATAGTCGATTCTCTTGAGTTGAGGCCTCTAACTCCTGAAGTTGGCTTGGTTTCTGAGCAAGAAACTATCAGACAAAGTACTGATAAGTTTATAAATAGTCAACCACTTACTAGGCAAACTAACGAGTTACATGGAAGAAAAGATCCTTCTTTTCAGCCTACAGGCCAGCTATCACTGAAGGAAGAACATAAGGGGTACTCTTTCGAGAATTCTCCCGATGTAGGAAAACAGAGACAAATTAGCAATGATGCTCGATTGGAGGATTTGCAATCCAACAAGAGTCAGAAAATTTTTCCGAAACCTGGGAATGAAATCTTGCAGTCTGCCACTGGGCTTGTTAATCAGCAAAAGTCTGCTGGTCTTCCAACACCACCTCCTGGACCATCACCTCATTCACAAGTTCCTGGATCTGAAGCTACAGCGAGGCCTCAGGGATCTCGGGTGTCGTCTCTGCCAAGTCAACCTATAAACTCACGTGAGCAATCACAGCAGGTGCCACTGCAGAAGCAGACTCATGATGCTGTCCTCAGTGGGATTTCTGTCTCCACAACCTCATTTGCTGGGGGGCCTGCCCCTTTTGGTGCCTCGCTGGGGACATCCGCTTTATCTGCCGGATCAGGTGATCCTCAAGGTGGGATGAAGGGAAGACCCCCTCGAAATCTCGATGGAGATTATGGGAAGCTTTCTGGAGAGAGAGCTTTTTTTGGCCACCCATCTACCATGGAACCAAATGCTTTGAGAATGAATGGGGGATCGGGATTTGACAGATCTGGTTATCAAGATGAGAGGTTCAGGGCTTTACCCGTGGAACAATCGAAGTCTTTCACAAAAGATCCTATTTGGCCTCTGGATCAAGGTGTTTAAAATAAGACTTAAGTCCTTCATTTGTTACACGTAATTGGTTTGCTTGTGTTATCTTGGTTTTCATTCTTATTTTGGTTCCTGAATGCGTTTTATTGTTTATGGTTTTGATTCAGGATCAAAGTCATTTGATAGGGGGCTGCCACATGGTTTAAACTACGATGCCAGGCCCGTAAAGGATTCTGCTGGCGGTGGTCCCAATTCCAGATTCCAGTCTGCATTTCATCCTTCTGGTATTATTCTTCTATGATGCTGTACAAATTCCCTTACGTCTTACCCAATTAGCTGAGGTGAAGCACAGTTGCAACATTTGCTAACCCTTATCTTAATGAGCCAGGTCCTGGGATCTCTAAGCATGATGTGGAACATTTACCACCTAGAAATCCTGATAAGGATTACTTTGGAAGGAAAGCACCCTCATTTGGTGAAGGTTCGAGGCTCAACCTTCCTGGCGATCCACAAGTTAATCCATTTCATGAAAACGGATTTATATCTATGCCTGGTTTTCCCCGGAGAGGGGAGCATTATGGTCCAGATGGTTTGGGATTTGTTGAGAATCGGGTTCCTGATCTTCATGACCATATCAGGAGAGGTGATCGCTTTAGGCAAGAAATTCCTCCCAGCCATTTCAGAAGGGGTGATCATGCACCAATGGGAGAAGGAGCAGGGCCTGGAAATCACCCTCCAAATCACCATTACGGTGAACCTTACACAGGTAACAAACCAGGTTTGCCTCGTCTTGGGGAGCCTGGTTTTAGAAGCAGTTTTTCATCTCAGGGATTCCCTAATGATGGGCCTTACCCAGTAAGTGTTTTCATATTGTTTTCATCCTTGCATGGATAATTGAATCTGATGTTTGCTCGTCTGGGTCTAAGCAATTTGCAAGTTTTTTTGAGTAAATCACTTGGATTTCAGGGTGGCATGGCCCACTTTGATAACTCAAGGAAGAGGAAGCATATAAGCATGGGATGGTGTCGCATATGCCAGGTCGATTGTGAAACAGTGGAAGGATTGGACTTGCATTCGCAAACAAGAGAACATCAGAAGATGTCCATGGACATGGTTATGAGTATTAAGCAACAGAATCAGAAAAAGGCGAAGTAAGTGAACATACAAAATTCCCAGTGGTTCTTAGTTTGGGAATCAGGAATTAGTTTGCTTGCTCTCTTTCCTTACAGGTTTTCAAGTGATCGTGCTGGTCGTGATTTTTGGAGCAAGAAAAGAAACAGTGGTTTAGAGGGTCGTGGGAAGAAGCTTTGAGTCACAGTCACCTATTTGTTTGCAGGATGGAGGAAAATGATTGTGCAGGATGGTGAACCAGTCTTCCTTTATGTAGTTGCGCTTCGCAACAAAATTAGTGTCTAGCAATCTAGGTGATACATCTTTCTATGTCATTATTTATCTGGTTTGGACTGTTTCTTTTTTTCAGTTCATTTAAGGCTGCTGCTGTTTACGTGGTATTTTAGCTTTGAATTTTAATTTTCTTTGGTAGTTAAAGTGGTTGCTTATTTTTACCTGATAGTGACTATTGGGCTGTAGTAAACTTTGGGGCTCATGGAATGGTTTAATGTAAGCCAATTAAAAATGGTTGCTGGTTTGACCTCAGTGTCTCTTAGAACGTAAAATAATTTAACTTAAAAATGAAAAAAGAAGATATCAATTGGACAGTGTCTTCGAGGCTAGTCACACTTCTCTAGGAGTAGCTATATGATTCCCACAGGAAAGAGTATTGATGCATGTTTTGCCTGAAGCACTTATATTGTGTATGTTTTGTATGTAGAATGAATGCTATCCTTTTATTATTATCATTTAGAAGTAAGAAAAAGAAATTTTTTCTTACTGCCTTTGGAAGATCTTATTATACAGTTTTATGGAGGGAAAGCAGCAAGATTCCTCGCTACTTCTGTCTTTTCCCAGATAACAAGGAATAACGTCATGGAAACTTTTGGATTCAGTAAAAACATTTCCAGCCTGTTCATTGTTTTTGTCCAATTGGATAGTACCTTTTTAGGTTTTTTCTGTAGCAAAATGATTGTGTGGAGTATTTAAAAGTTACTGTTGGTTGCTTCATCATATTGAAACTGTGAAATCATTACAGAAAGAAAGAGATGTAACTTTTTGATCGATCAACAATTTGATAAAATCTTTGATGAAAAGATCTTGCTGGTTATCTTTGGCTGAGTGCCGTGCCACAATTTATGGGTTGCATCAGTTTCTAGATTTAAAAAAAAAACTTGACATTTTCGACTCTGTTTCACCAGGGAATCTGGTCTCCGAGATTACTTCGCCACAAATTTGAAATCCTCTTCCATTTCTTGTCTTTTTCCTTGTGCTCCTCTCTTGTCTGTTTCAGCCTATAATTTTCAATGCAAATAAGCATTAATTTGTGTGGAAAGTAATCTGTTTTGCGTATGGGATATTAACCTAAAAGTTGCTTTGTTTTCTCATACTTATTCTTTTGCTTATTTCTCTAGTTGCCCATTTCAGAATTTATTCTGCAGAAGGTCTAGTTTGATATGTCAATCAGATTGTCAGGGACAAAATACCTCCTTGTACCCTTAATTCCCCCCCTGCCCGACCAACACATTTTTCATTCTTTTCAATTTTGTGCGTCGCTAAAGTTTATTTGGAATGTTGTCAGATTGAATTACCTTTTAATTTTTTTCCCTTTCCATGTTTATTTCGGCAAGAATGAATGAGAAATCTGGTTTCCCTATGTCCTCTACTTTTCATTGTTTCTGAAATTAACATGGCTGTAGAAATTTTATGATTTCAAATAGAAACTGTGGCTTTCCTGGTTAACAGTTGGTATTGTTGGCAGTATTGAAAATCCGGAAAAATCTGTGTAATGCGGAGGAAAAAAAGGGGGTACGAGGTTTGTCTTGTTATGGATCAAGATGGTAATGGCTCTATTAGGTTTCTTGTAATAGAAGCAGTACCTCTTGGGTTGGTTGAACACCGATGAGTTTTTGTAATATTAATTTGACTCTGCTGAGGAGACCCAGACTCCTAGGACAGGCTTCATAAATGTAATACATCTTTCATTGGTCACTGTGGCAAGCGACGGATTAGCTTTGCTATTTTCAAAATATCATAGATATGACTACCCTGATCTTAATTAAGAGCTTACTCCTTCCAGTCAGCTTTGGTCCTTTGTATGCAGCTCTCTTTAGTTACATATAAGAACACTTCTTAAAGTATTTCAGGTCTATGATTTAATAGGACACCTTCCAGTGTGCAAGTACAGACAAACTTAGTCCCTAAGCTTTTCTGATGTCATGAATTTTTCAGGGCCGCTTAAAAAGTTATTTAATAGAGCTTGTCTTGCTGATCGTCACATATTTATGTCACTAATATTGGTATGGACATGCATGTTTCTCAGCAGAAAATATTTATACAGGAATGTGTTAAATTAGTGTTCCTTGGCTTATGTTTTCTATACTTAAAAAACCATTTCAAAAGATCACTTAGAAAGCAACTACGAATGCTGGAGTGATTTTGACCAAATCCTCACTTAAGATGAGTGAAATGTATCAGCTCAAAAAGTGTTTCATCTCTAGTCATTGCTTATAATGTTTTCCGGCAAGAATACTTGGCAATGTGACAAAGTTGCACAAGTTCTGCCGCATGGAAGTATAAGGGTTACTAATTGTAATTGATGAGTAATATGGAAAAAAATGTATAAATCTCTCCAGTAACTATTATTCTCTTTATTGGACAAGGTTGTCTGATTATTTTAGGATGTGCCATCTGTTGCCCTTACCTATGGCCATGACGATTGGTCTTTGGTGAGCCTTTTCACTAGAAGACACTATTTTTGTGTTAATAGCGTTCGAGGTCCCAATTTTACACTTTGTTTTGCATCTCGCACTCTAAATTAGCAAGCATCAAAAAGATGCATCTAAAAATTTCACACATAGACTTCTGGTAATTGGGAGTTGGGGCAGATGAAGAATTGTATCTATGTTTTGATCATTAATTATCATCCAAATTGATGGGATAATTACATGTACCTTTTCGACCAGCTGTATTTTATGGATATGAAGCTTGGCACACTGTAAAGATTAACAGAAATTGGAGCACCAGAAATAAGATTTTAAGAGAGAGAGAGAGAGAGAGAGAGAATTTAGAAGAATGCATTAGAAAGTGAGGTGAGATAGGCTCAATTGATGCACGAATGAGCAAATGTAAAACTTGGTTACATTGGTTCTTGGCAAATCAGCGAACGTATAGAAGGCATTCATAGGACCGAGTATGATATTAATTAGATCAAATGTAACTGAACATATTTATAGGATTTGGATTCATTAGATAACTCTTTGAATGTAATTCAACATGTCCAAATTTTTTTCCTGAGGCCTTGAAGTTACTACATAATATTTAAATTAATGGTTTGGCTGTTTAAAAATCTACTTGAAATGATGAAAACAAAGAGGCATACTGCTGTTATCCTTGAGTACGTCAATAAAAAAGAGATGTGAAGTAGTAATGACTATTAGTGCAGATACTTATATATCTACGTCTGTTTGCTATACATTAGTTGATCCCAAATTGAACTTTCTTGACAACTCCAAGCTTACTGAGTTAAATTCACTGTTATTTCTTGGTTTTCTCGACTGTATTCTCTCTTGTTTTTATTCCCGACAGTTTTTTGGTTTTGTGGTTTTGACAGCTGATAGGTTGCTATTGGACCTTAAAGTGGGTGCTATTTGGTAACATATGAAACCTTATAAGTCCAATTGGCTTGGCTTTAAATATTTACGGGCCCATGTTACTCTGGATGTACTAGGAATATCTGAGTAATGTGACATCACCTATAATGACTTCTTACTCATTTACTGTCAGCATATTTAATATTAATGGTTCCACTTGGCAGGAGATACTGGGAATAAATGTGGCATCAGCAATAATGGCAATTTACTGCTATTTATTACTCATTTAATGGCAGCATCAATAACTATCTAATTACAAAGTTAGTAGTGTAAATTTTAATTGTTGGCATGGCCCTTACCCCCTCTGTTTTGCTTTGAGTTTCCGTAGATTTGGTTATCATGTGTGAATCTACATATTGTGTTCCCAATTGCTGCTGGGATTACTGCGTTTTGAATAAATTTGACGGTGGAAGTTATGGTTACTAAGGTTGTCCATTCTGAACTAGCAAAATTGAAGTCTGTTATCACATTGTTACCAAACAAGATGATGGGACACCTGATGTATTGAAAGAGGTTTCTAATGGTCCTGTCATTTATTTCTAGTGTTTTCCGTCTCTATTATGCTAGGACTGAGATAATTCTGCAGGCAGTTTTCAAAATTTTCTTACATGTAGAAGCCAAAATATAAGTGGATTCTGGGAGTGTGGTCAGTACAAATAAAGATCGAGTAGAGGAGCTATCAGGAAAGATCAATGATTAGAATCACAGTAGCAAGTAGATAATAGAACTTCTGAACTCTGACCTACCAATGATGCTGATGTGCCGAGTGATATAGATGTTTATGACGAAAGACTTTCTAGGTTCTACAATCTAGTAACTATAGGACTTGATTCTAGGCTGATGTCTAATTCATGTAGAATGTTTCTAAGATTTGACTTCAAGATACAAGACACAAGACCATATCTTAATTAAAAGATGAGGATACTCACCACAAGAACATATATAAATTCGCATGAATAAAATATTATTTCTGATAATGCTTGAACAGGCTCTTCCTAACCAACGTTCCAGACACAGATAGTGATCTTCAAATGATGCCTAATCTAATCTAAGGGAAAAAAAACCTTGATTTTTAGCCTTTATATGGTCCTTTTGGGATTGATTCCATGACTATGGCACAATGTTGGTAACTGAGTTTAGTGAATATAAAATCCAGACAAATACTTTTCTAGACGAGTTATTGGCTACCTTGCCCTTCTTTTTCGTGTGCTGAAGTTGGTCTTATTTTGTAATGTTAAATTTCTCTTGATGTCTTTGCAATTCTTTTTTTTTTTTTTTTTAATCATAAAGAAGAGCCTTCAGCTTTTGTAGTTCTTCCTTGATACCGATTGACTTTTGCAATTTAGTTATGGAAGAAACTCTTACATTTTATACATTTTCTTTTTTCTCAAAAAGTGGGGCCTAAAGCGAAGATATGGGTGATCTTTCTTAAATGGATCCTGGACATCAATTACTGCTTCCTCATTCCAATTTCCAGGTTTGTAGCATTCCTCATGCTGTGGAAATTTTGTTGGATTTCCTAATGCTTCTTTTCACTTTGACGCTTTGTGGCTCATGTTTCAATCTAACAAATTGTTTTCTGCTTGTTATCCTAATAAGAGGTATTAGTCATTTAGTACTTCCCCTTAGAATTTCCTTATGGAATTTGGGAGAATAAAATATTTCTTAGGTTTGGTATGGTTATTATTCTTGATTTGTGGGGAAAGTGTAGGGTCTTTGAATGCAATTGATGGGCTTGTTAGGTGGAAGTTTTTGAGTAAAGTGGACTCTCCTTTCTATGTACATGAAATATGGAGATTCTGGTGGAAGTTGTAAACTTGTGTTTTCAGAATGAGCCTTTGGGCATCTTTGGCTATGTTTGGTATTCCTCTGTAATTTCCATCCTAGGGAGGTATCATTGGGTTTGGTTCCTCGGTTTTGGATGTGGTCTCCTTTCATTAGGTGATCAGAAAAGGGATCAATTCATGACCTTTTTGTTTGGTTGTACTGGAACATGATTCTGAGTCAGACCTTTGGTTCATGAAGCTGTGGTGGCATTGTGCATCTACCACATAACGAAGACTAACTTTTGATTAAACTAAATCTATTGGGGGAATAGGCTGTTTCTTTGGGGGTTTTTTTTTTCCATCCCCTATTCAAGTCTTGTAAAGTAAAACTAATTCAGAATTTTAGTGTCAGTTGTATGTTGTACAGCATGAATGAAGATGTGACCGTCCATGATCAAATATATTTTACATTTGGCTCAATACCGTTTTTATGTGGAGCCTTTTTAATCCTTGGATGAGGAAGATATTAATTGTAACAAACTGGAATATGTTTTAGAATGCTGGTACGCTTTTGTTTTTCTTGTGTAGTTGACCCACAAGTTTTTGCTCTATTAGATACTATTGGTTAATATGCTAATTATTGGTTATATAGTTTGGCAGTTAGTATTGGTGGTTTTTGGTTGTTACTCCTAGTATGCAGTATTGGCAGTTGAATTAGTCTAAATGATTTCCCATGCTACTGTGGAAACATTTAGAGTTGTGATTGCCCATCAGGAAAGTGACTTTTATGCGCATCAAATATGTAAGATGTTTTCCTGTTTGGAAATTTTCTAGAGAACTGTCGTCATAGCTACTACTTTTTGTTCCTCAGTTGTTCAGCCGTAATTGTATTTCATATGTCATGCCATCCTATAGATTGAACATACGTGAGGAGGGTCGAATCAAAGATTCAACTTTGTATCTATTTTCATGAGATGTGCTATTGGGGAACGCAAGTGGGAAGGGTCGCCTTTGTGCGAGGACATGAAGAATCAGATCTGCCTATAGGAAAATCTAGTGAAAATTAAAGAAAAATTTGACTACTAATTGATCAAACTGTTCCAAAGAGAGACTTTTCTTTTTCTACGTATATTTTTTAGCATTGTTTGGTCGATCATCTTTGCTATGGAGTTGCTTTGTTTCATTGAGGATCTGCATCGAAGTGTGACGAGGAATAATGATTTTGGTCTTTGAGCTGTAATAAGCTATTGGAGGAAACCATGAGCTTATTTTGAAACTTTCAAAGCTCAACTGAGGTTAATTCCTTTTGTGATAGTGGTAGTAAGTTTCCTCACTGACATTGACCTATAAAACTACTTTTTAGTTTGAATGCCTCTTTTACAAGTCTGAATTGTGGATGATCATAATGTCATAGGAGAAAAGAATACAAAACGACACTCAACAAAAACAAGAGAAAAGAATTGAGAAGAAGGTATTTTGAAAACTGCTGTAAAAATAGAACTGGAAGATTGAAACGAGACCGTCACTAATTAGTAATCCATAATAAGTTTTTTGGGCATGGTTTTCTTTTGCTTCGGTCCTGAATGGTAAATCCACAATTTACATTGCATGTGATTGTGATAGTGGTGACTAGTAATAAGGGTTACTAAAGGTGGAAAAAAATTTCTTTTGGGAGAAATACTGGACGAAAGGAGTAGTGATATCATCTCAACTCTCATCCCTCAGCTAATGTGCTAAGCTGATTCGTTCCAGAACTACTTCACTAATGTGCCTTGAGGGGCACTCTCTTTTCTTGCCTGGTGCATCTTCTTTTTTGTAGGATACATCCTTAGCAAGCACTGAGGGATCCTGTCTGAGCAGGTGTGAAGAGTTATCAAAGGCCGAAAAGCCAAGCGGTTTGCTGAAATCCGGACAGCAACGGTTTCCATAGCTTTGTACATACGATTCACTGAAGGACATCTGAATGTATTTTTTGGCAGATTATATTTGTTGTTGTTTTTTTTTTTGGTTATTATATACTACAACAAATTCTCCTTCAGTTTTGTAGAAGAAAATCTGTATAATTTGAAGAGATTTTCATATTTATAGCAGAAATGGTTTGACAAGCTCAAAGATCAATCCTCCTTGTCCCATTTTAGATTATCGTTTGATCCCTTTTATGCCATACCCATGCAGTTCATAAACTGTGAAGTAAGCTTTGAATTTTAGCTGGAATCAAAGCAACAAATAAACAAGGGCAATCATTTTGGGATGGTTTTTGGTTGCTAATGGTTGTATCCAGCTCGAGTAAAGCAGGACAGCAGAAACATGACAGCTAATGAAGAAGTAAGTCTTTGTTAGCAGGTCGTAGCAGTGCTGGTCTGACCCGCCTTGTGCCTATCCAATTGTGTGTACAGATCAGCTTTGCATGTGGGTGTGGTAAAGGAATCTGTCCTCACTTCTGATTTCTGTAAATAAACAAAAAATGGAGTCAGTTGGGTTTCTTGCCGAAGTGAACAACAAATATTCAAATCCAACAACAAAGAACGCAAACAAATCTGGTACTCAGTTAACAATATGCTTATATTTTTTTAAAAAACAAAGTCGACAAATTCCTCCATGTTCAGTACATTAGTCTAATTTATTCTGTTCAAAGTGTTTTTGTTAACTACCAAAAGTTGTGTTATGCGTAATGCACTTTTCTCTCCATCTGAAAATAATTTCCCATTTCTGAATCAAAGGAAATTGTATTACTCCCTCTGTCCCGTAATTATTGTCCAGTTTGAGTTTTTATTTTTAACTCAAACTGTACTAAAAATGAAATCTTAAATTGAACAATAATTTTGGGACAGAAGGAGTATCATATTTTGTTATATAAAGGTTGACCAATGACCAAAGAGATGAAATAACTTTCTATGCATTGACGGAAAATTTTGTTACTCTTGTTAGTTTTTACTTTTTAGTATCCCCAAATCGAATTCATCAACGAGACCCCAACAATAGTTTTAGGTTTCTTCGACATTTCTTCGTATTATTTTGTATAGAATTTGATTTTGTACCGTATTTCCAGCTTACCTTGAAAATCAATGCTCATATTGTTTATCTTCGTTCTCATACGACTAGATGCATGTCACCTTTCTTTTTTTTTTTTTATGAATATTGTTAACATTTTGACAATTAAGAAAATTATGATAACATCTAACCCTAGCTATTTTAACATGAGGGATTTTTGAGACTGGAAACGGAAAATCTAGAATAATATAGATAGATAGATAATATTAAAATAAACCCTTCACATATTTTGTTAGTACATATTGAATTTATTATTGATGCTATTTTTTTTTTGTTGAAAAAATTGTGTGACATAATGTTTTTTTTCCAAGCTGTAAAAAAGTACTATCAATCTGGTGATCATGTGTCATCAAGCCAAAAAAGAAAGGTTTAATTCAACTTTAATGCAAAAAAAAAAAAGAAAAAGGAAAAAAAGAGAAGAGATTATCTCAATCTAACCGTTGATTTTCACCCGTTACAATTTATACACCCTGTCCATCGAAATTATTTCCCTCTAAAAAGCCCATCTGTACACCCCACAAAAACAAACAATTCAAAATTCAAATCTCAAAACCAACAAGAGCCGTTGCTTTTCCAATTCGTTTTTTTCTTCCCAAAATTCATTTTCACACACTCACACACTGAACCCATTTCTCTCACACAAAACGAGCCCCACCTATATATAACAACGCGCCCTACCTTTTTCCACTATTCCTCCTCATTTTCCTATCTCTCTCTCTTCAATCTCTCTCTCTCTCTCTCTCTCTCCAAACCCTCCTCTCCAGATTCAAAAAAATCCCTTTTCGGTTTCTCTCCTTTAGTTCTTCTTTCGAATCTTGTTTTTACCCGTTTCAATCACAAGAAAAGATGAGAGAAATTCTTCACATTCAAGGTGGTCAATGTGGTAACCAGATTGGGGCCAAGTTTTGGGAGGTTGTCTGTGCGGAGCACGGGATTGATGCTACCGGACGGTACCATGGTGAATCCGACCTTCAGCTTGAGAGGGTGAACGTTTATTACAATGAAGCTAGTGGTGGTCGTTTCGTCCCTCGTGCTGTGCTCATGGATCTTGAGCCAGGGACCATGGACAGCGTCAGATCTGGTCCCCATGGACAGATCTTTCGCCCTGATAACTTTGTGTTCGGCCAATCTGGAGCAGGAAACAACTGGGCCAAAGGTCACTACACCGAGGGAGCGGAGTTGATTGATTCTGTTCTCGATGTGGTTCGCAAGGAAGCAGAAAATTGTGACTGCTTGCAAGGTATTTGGTTTTGTTCCTAAGAGGATTTTTCAATATCTTTGTACTATTTCTTCTTTCTCGTATTTGATTCTGTTTGAGATTCATGGATGTGGTTTGTAGTTATTATTATGTTGTGGTTTTCGTTCGTCTCTTATGGTTTGTTTTGGAAATGTTTTTTATTGTAGGTTTTCAGGTTTGTCACTCATTGGGAGGAGGAACTGGATCTGGAATGGGAACCCTATTGATTTCCAAAATCAGAGAGGAGTACCCAGACAGGATGATGTTGACGTTCTCTGTTTTCCCATCTCCAAAGGTCTCTGACACAGTTGTGGAGCCTTACAATGCCACCTTGTCTGTTCACCAGCTCGTGGAGAATGCAGATGAATGCATGGTTCTTGACAATGAAGCTTTGTATGACATTTGCTTCCGTACCCTCAAGCTCACAACTCCTAGCTGTAAGTGCCTTTCATTCCTTTATTCCTTCAAATGAAATTGCTACGTTTTTTCCCTCTCATGCTTGTTATTAGAATCTGAAACTGAGTTAGCCTGGTATAACTGTTTTTAATTTGCTTCATTTGATATTATTCCCACAATGACATAAAAAACCTTGTGTATGATCTTTGATATGTTCAGATGTGTGTAAATGGTTTATGAATTTTTATGACTATTTGATCTGATGTCTGCAGTAAAATCTGATTACCATTGTTTGGTTTGCATGATTTAGTCTTCATCTTGTTTTATATTTGTTGTATGCTTTGTCCTTGGCATGAAATATTCTCATACTTACTGTATTTATGCATTCAACAGTTGGTGATCTTAATCACTTGATATCTGCAACCATGTCTGGGGTCACTTGTTGTTTGAGGTTCCCTGGTCAGCTTAACTCTGATCTGAGGAAGCTAGCTGTTAACCTCATTCCATTCCCTCGTCTTCATTTCTTCATGGTGGGATTTGCACCACTTACCTCCAGAGGGTCTCAACAGTACAGAGCCTTGACTGTTCCTGAATTGACTCAACAAATGTGGGATGCGAAAAACATGATGTGTGCTGCTGATCCTAGACATGGACGTTATTTGACTGCATCAGCCATGTTCCGGGGGAAAATGAGCACCAAGGAAGTTGATGAGCAGATGTTGAATGTGCAGAACAAAAACTCATCCTACTTTGTAGAGTGGATCCCCAACAATGTCAAATCAACTGTCTGTGACATACCACCAACTGGTCTCAAAATGGCTTCAACATTTATTGGTAACTCTACATCCATTCAAGAGATGTTCCGCCGTGTGAGTGAACAGTTCACAGCTATGTTTAGGAGGAAGGCTTTCTTGCATTGGTATACTGGGGAGGGTATGGATGAGATGGAGTTCACTGAGGCTGAAAGTAACATGAATGATCTGGTTTCTGAGTACCAGCAATACCAAGATGCAACAGCTGATGAGGAGGGAGAGTATGAAGATGAAGAGGAAGTTTATGAATGATTGAAGTATATTGGGGGGGAATTTCAGTTAACTTTGTTTTGTAGCTGTAGAATGGTAGTTGTTGCTTTAACTGTGGGTTTAACCTCAACTACAACTTCTCCAAATTGCTTTGTAGGATGATATTTCATATGGGGGGCAACAGTATTTTATATTTTGAGCAGAACAAAACATATCTCTATGATCTTGAATCTGGTTCCTATTTCAGCAATTACTACTATTCTGTCAACCTGTGTTGGTTTGTCTTTAATGTTTTGTGAATTGTCGTTATATGATTTTGTTGTGTATCCCGTTAATTTTATCGATTGTGAATGATTAGTCAGTTGCATTAGAATATGTGAAGAGCTGCTGCTCATCAAACTGTGAAAATATAGATGGCCATATTGATCTGGGAGGGAAAATTAAAAGCCTGTTCCGAAATATGGATTTTACCCATAAGGCCACCACTAATCCATACTATTGCTTCGAGTTTGAAGTGATTATACAACTCAAACTATGTCAACCACGGTCTAATCCCTCCAAAAAAAGGGTCTTGCAACAGGAAAGGAAACAAACACCAGCAGCCAATCAATTTCAGTTAATGCCAGCGCTTCATATCCAGCCCTTCGGAAGGGGCTGAAATAAAAGAGGGTTCGATCCCTGTGAAATAAATGATGATCCAGGGCAATTAACTTGGTGGACCAATGAGATCAGTGAAGCAGGAGAATATTTGGTGCTTCGACTGTTGATGAAGTAATTTGAACAGTCCGGGGAACGGGGATATTGAAGAATGTTCTTGTTGAAATTAAAGATCAAACTTGAAAGGAGAAGCCTTCGAGTACTTTAAAATCTAAATGGTTAATAATTTTGATTGGAAGACATCATTAAATCAGGCGATTTTCAGTGTTAAAAATCTACTCGAATAAACTTTAAGAACTCCAATAATTTAGATTTAGGCTGTTTTTTGTTTAGATGCAATTTCATTTGAGGACTACAAAGTTTCTACAATTGATGATAGATATGATGTAGCTCATTACTCTTCGTATTGGCAGTGGCACTGGCACGCAACATTTGACAACTTAGTAAAGTCGACGCACCATTCTTTTATCAGGGCAAAAACCATTCAAACTCTTATCCACCGTACCTTTTCACATTTATAATATAAATTTTTACATCTTCAGTATCAAAACTACCTAAAAACATATACTAAAAAAAAAAAAAACAAACAGACCCACTAAATTTTGGACATTTTCGTCCATAAATGTTCGTCATTTATTATCTTTTCTAATAAATTTCTCGCTAAATTGTTATTCAATTCCCATCAAAATTTATATATTTTCTAATGAATGTCCTTGTTTATAAATCATAGAGATCCTCTACATTAAATATTTTCTTTAATAGTTTTTATTCCTCGTGTTTGTGTGACTAAGTTTTTTGAAAGAAAATAAATTATGGAGATTGTTTCTTTACCATAATTGAGACCCAAGTCCAAGTACAGACATAAGTTTTATTTTTATATCAAAAAAGTATTTCAGTTCTACATTGATCCACACACGAGATGATATAGATGGTGGCATATACTAAAATAGTACAACACATTTCATGCAAAATGTGTATATCTATCATTACGCAGTTTTAACATCTCATGACAATCGTTTGATATATATCTCACTCCACTTTAGTAAGAAGTCTTATATATTGTATATAATTTTATTTTAAAGTAACTGAATGGAGGTAAAAATAGAGTGATGCGTTGTTGTGGTGGAGGATAAGTGTTGGGTCGGAGAAGAAAAATTTATGTTTGTATAATTTTTTGAAGGGTTTAATTATTCTATATTTTAGTTTAATTAGTTTCTCTGAAGATATTAATATCATTATAGTTTTTTGAGTTAAATTAAATTGTGATATACACTAAAATATACTAATAAATTATTTTATAATTAAACTAAATTAGATGCTCGGTCCAGGCAGATGTTCGGGCGCCCTTTTACTTTAATTTTGTGTTAATAGATAAATAAATTCTTGATTTAGAAAAAATAAAATTGCTACATATTTGGTTTTTTTTTTCCTTTTTTTAGCCAAAAATAAAAATAAAAAAAAAATCATCTGCCCCAAGGAAAAAAAATATTGAAAAGTACAACGATGCAGAAATCATACAAAAGAATGTGGAGTAATAAAGGGGATAAGTTTATGGGTAAATTTAAATATTATTTTAATTTGATTAATAAATGATAAATGTTAGGAGTTAAAATTGTGTAGCTATTTTTGTAAAATACTTTTTGTTTTTCCGGATAAGGATTTTTTTTTTCTTTTAAAAAGGGGATGACACGTGGCAGAATGGTCAATGCAATATGGTGCATTTGGAGCCAAAAAGTTTTAATAAGAAGTTGCCACATCAACATCCTGTATTCTGTTTTAATAGGGTAAAAGGGATATTTTATTTTTACAGGAAATATAAATTTTAATTAAATACTTTTATTCTTTATATTAGGAAAAATGAATTGAAAAAATGGTATCGTTCATGCTAAACTATTTTATGAAAAATGTCCATATATTGATGTAAATACAAGCATGAGTTACAGATACGTAAGGATTAATTTGTACGATAAAGCTAAAAAATAAATGAATACTTCTTCAAAGAATACATAGTTTATTTTTATTAGGATAAAGAGTAGTAAGAAGAAAAAGAAAAATAAAAAGTGAAAAAGGAGTGTTTTGTTATTTTTACACATTTTAGGAGTTAACTTATATAATCTTCTAAAAAAATTGGGGTGGATCATTCTTGGTGTTTGAAGCCCAATACATTCTGGACCCTTTTTTATTCACCATCCTGGACGCTAGGGTAAGCCCAAAGTAGCCGAAACACGTTTTTTTTTTTTTTTTTTTAATTTCTTCCCGCCGAAAGTTTGCTATTCTGTTTTTTCATAACGGTGTCAAGCCCCAAAATATGTTTCAAATAGGAGTCGACTGAAATATAGTTGTATGAGGGAGTGGTCAGAAAAAATATTTGTCGGAAATAGAATTTCCGTTTTTACATGTAATGTTCATAAAACGGATTTTCAAATTCCGTCTTTTAAGAATTAGTTGTAATTAGTACTTTATAATTTGTTTGATTCAAACGGAAATTTTTATTCCGTTTTTCACTTACCAATTTTTATCGAATTTGTCCCAGCATAATGTGAAATAATTTTTTATTAGAAGTAAAAAACGGAAATCTAAAATTCGTTTTAAGAAAGTATTTTGAACAAAAAACGGAATGTCGAAATCCGTTTTAAGAAAATATTTTGAACAAAAAACGAAATGTCGAAATCCGTTTTTAAACCTGTATACAGAAAAAAAAACAGAACAGATCTGCAATTGAAAACCTGTTCAAATCTGTTGAAAAGCAGTTACCATACAACACCAAAACAACACCAACAGCAGCCTCAACTCAACATAACCCTTGAATTCACACATCAAGTCAACAAAATATTGCAATTGTAACATGTTTAAGTAAAAGACTACATCACAAAACGTTCATCAAAAGTAGATTATCAACAAAATGAAGCCATTACAATTCCTCCTCCTGTAGAAGTGGCTCGGGTCGGGCAGTGGATGGCGTGTAGCGATTGACTTTCTTTATTTTTCTACGCGGCCTTGCTAACGCCAAAGGTAGACTAGATTCCACATCCACATCCACATCCATATTTGTAGATTCACCTTCTTGGTTGGCTTCGTCCTAATTTTGGGGGGTTGGAGTTTGAAACAAGTCGGCTTTGAGTTCAAAATCAAATTCTGGTTCTCCTTCTTCCTCGATTTTCTGCCTGGCTCCTCCAGTCCCACGATCATCTTGTGGTTCTTCTTCTTCCATGATTTTCTGCCTGCCTCCTCCAATCCCACGGTGAGGAATGTTTCGTTGCGAACTTTGCCAACCGGTTGAGAAGGTTGTGGTTGAAGATCAACAAGTGATTGTGTGGGTTTCAAAATTGGCATCTCATGTGCTCCAAGGGATAAAGTACTCATAGAATGAGAAGTGAGTTCAAGAAGTATATTCATACAAACTGAATTTTGGCAGACATCTTCTGATTTCTTGTAGTCTTCTACCTTTTTGCAGATATCGCTCAAAGCATCAGCTTGAAAATTCATGTGAAAAGGAGTATAAATCACCCCACACCAAAATGAAAGATGAACTAACAACGTACAATTAATATGAAACTACTAAAAACACAAAAATCACCAAAAATTTACTGAAAAACTTCTAGACCCATTCAAGGGGGATTGAAATGAATCTTGCACAAAACTGAAAAGATAAGGTTGCTAGACCTTTTTTTTTTTTTTTAATCTTGCGCATAGACCACCGTACTTTTTAACAGCAATTAAGAGTTTACAATTTAAAATACAATTTAAAAATGAAACTTGAAAGCAGAAAACAACAATATGGATCCACAAGCGCAACACCATTTCTACAGAATATACCACCATGTAGCACCAACAACAAAGTGCAGAACAAGTAAACTACAACACCCTAAATCATACATATAGTTAAGATGCCACAAACAAATCATACAAATCAGAGCACAATGAAGATGCGAATGCAGTTATTCTCAAGAAAAAAAGAAACCAGCCTTAAAACCAGCCACAAACAAATCATACAAATCAACACCATTTCTTGGGACGGGAACAAACCTAGAATGACGAAACTGCTCATGCCATGTGCTCGTCTTATAATATTCATGTATTATGTTTTCTAGGTGATCACCAATCCACCGATATACAACCAATGCATGCAAACAAGGAAGCCTGTAAGTCTGCCATTTCTTGCATGAACAACGCCAATCCCTGTATTCTACTTTGTGTTCATTTCCACCTTTCCCTACACGATGCCAACCTGTAATGACCTCATACACTTGGTTCTAGAAATCATACAGCTCCACTTTGTGAGTTGCTGCCGTATTCTCATACTTACAGAATTTCTTCCAATACTTATCTTCGATAGGAGTATTGCACTTCAAGGCATCTGCATACTGATCACGGAAGAACTTAATTGTCTTCGCCAAAGTCGATTCCACCACAGCTCTAATTGGTAAAAATCAAACACCCTTTAGAATATTGTTGTAACTCTCAGATACATTTGTTGTCAACATGCCCCAAGGTGCATAATCTTGATCGTAGGCAAGACTCTACCTCCCCCTCGGAATAGCCATCATATAAGCAAGACATGCTTCATTGTACTCTCTCAGTTGTTGCTGAAATTTTAGAAACTTGTGATTTTACCGCTTCTTGCCCATTTTCCAGTACACCAGATTGGTTCGCGCAATTTGTTTTTTCTGTTTCGCCACCATGTTGCTCCGAACATATCGAAGACAATACCTGTGGTATCTAAAATATGGTTCAAACCACAAATTGACATTATTTTTCAGTGCACTGATTATCCCCTTATGTCGATCTGATATAAGACACGTGATTCTGTCGTGTACAACATGAAGCCTTTAATTACAGAGAAAAAATGACCAGCTATCCTTGCTCTCCTCATCTACAATTGCAAAAGCAATGGGCAGGATGTGGTTGTTAGTAGTTTTCACCATTGCTTTAAGAAGCTTACCCTTGTACTGACCGCGAATGTGTGTGCCATCAATACTCACAACAAGTTGACACATATGAAAGGTCGCAATGGAAGGACCAAATGCCCAGAAAACATATTTGAAGACCCGGTGTTCATCATTCTCAATCTCGGGCTGCCATTTCCACTCAACAACTGTGTTGGGATTAGACTTCTGTAGTACATCCATATACCTATCATAAATACAAAAGAGCCCAATAATCCGAGAATTATAACAGTCTGCATTTGCACCAACAAGTAGTTTAGATTTAAATAAATAGTTCGGCATTGCCCTAAACAGTCCAGTATTTTCCTAACAAAACAGTCAAGATTTGCATAAACAGTCCAACATTTGAAAAACAGCCCAATATTTTTTTAACATCGTAAATAATAAGTTTTAAATTTTTACCAGGGCAATTCCGTGAAATTATCGATCCAGCTACCATAACACGCTTCGATAGCTTTTCTTCTTGCATGCCATGCATTCTTGTACTTCACATCCACCTTATAAGCTTCCTTCACAGCATCCCTGATTGATTTCACCTTAAAACCAGGATCATTTTCAACACTACGCCCGATAAGTTTGGCTACTAACTTCGACCTCAAATTGCGATGGTCATTTTGTCTGGTTATTCCAACGCAATTGTGATGATCAACCTAGGACACAATTTGCCACGGACCATTATGCTTCAAAGATACACGCATCCGCCACGCACAAGTAGATTGCCCAATTGGAGTTTGCATTCTTCTTGTCGCGCACTCTGCAGCCCATGACTTACGTCCAGAAGCAAGAACATAAAATTGCCTGTTGTGATATATGTTTCAGTCTTCGATAGCTGCTTGAACTTCATCCCCGTTGTTGAAACAGGTATTCAAATCAAGCTTTTCTCTATCACCTTTCCAAATCTTAACTTCAAATCTCGATCCAATATGCTATTTCTATAATCACCAATGTTTGAATAAACATGCTGACCAAAACCAGACATGACTAAGTTCTCCACTGCTTCTGCTCCTGCTTCTGCTTCTTGTTCTTCTTCTTCTAAGTCGTTTTCGTCAGACACATCAGTTTAGAAGTCAACTTCTTCTTCGCTTTCTACATAAGTTCCGTCTGATGCATCATCCTCATCTGATGAATCAAAGTCATCATTTTGACCCCCACCATGTCCCTCAGCAACGTATCCATCGCCGCTACTCCTGCTAGGCCCTGCTTCTACATGTTGAGAATTATTCATCCAATATTGCTGGTGCTGTTGCGACACAAATGTAACATCTTGTTTTTGTCCAGACAGATCTAACAAATTTTGGGCATGCACCGTGTTTTCATTTTCAACATACAGCTCCAAATATGATGAACCTGAAAAATAATAAATAATTTTCACTGACGAGTCGTCCGTAATTGTTGCGCTTCGTCTTACACCGTTGTTTTCATACAACAAGTTAATTCTCAGATTTACATAATTTCTATCCCAACCCGCTTTATCACAAATTCTGCCCAAAAACTCAGAATACGACAGCTTGCGCTCAATAACTAATGTCGCATCTACCCTGTTATCAAATGTTCTGATCGTGCTATCCTCACAACATATTTATTTCTCTAGTACACAATAATAAAATATGGACCATTCCATGCCATTTTTTCTGTTATAAATATAATATTTCTTAAAAAATCACTTTACATTTCCATAAACAGTACAATCATTTTCAAATAATACCGTACAAATTTCCATAAATAGTCCAACATTTAAAAAACAGTATAATCATTTCCAAATAAAACAATCCACATTTGCATAAACAATCCAGTATTGTTTCTAACAGTCCAGTTATTTCCGAATACAACAATTCATATTTTCATAAACAGTCTAGCATTTAAAAAACAATCCGAATTTGCATAAGCAGTCCATCATTTAAAAAAATAGTCCAATATTTTCCTAATAAAACAGTCCAGATTTCCATAAATAATCCAATGTTTCAAAAAATAGTCCAAATTTCCTAATATAACTGTCCAGATCGAATTTCATAATAAATTCAATATTTTTATACTGAATATTCTAATTCAAATTTAATAAGACCAATAATTAATTAATTTAATACAATACGATTAAGGGAAACAAATAACATCAACGCAATACTAACCTTAATGATAACAATTTTCAGGTGTAAAAAACAGGTTCAAACTGGAGACCTCTTCATATTTTTTTCTTCCCGTTCAAAACTTTCCAGATCTGGTAACTGTGTTAATTCTTCTTCATAAATAAACCTAAAAACGGATTTTACAATTCGATTTTTTTTATTAAAGCCTGCGACACCAGTGATTCGTACAGATTATCAGTGTCAGACCAATAATGCGGCTGACAACCTGATAACAGGAAAACGGAATCCCGTTTTTCGTTTTTTGGATGACACGAAAAACGGAATTGAGTCTTCTATTTTTTTGTTGATAAGGAAACAGAATTTCAATTTCTGTTTAACGTTTTTCCCAATATTTCCTATCCTTTTATTTCGAGCGAAATTGTTTATTTCAATTTTAATTATTTTAAAAATTAAAACAAGGAAACGGATATTGAAAGTCCGTTTTTTAAATTATAGCTAAAAAAAAAATGAAAAACGCATTTTCGAGACATGTTTTCAGGACCACAAAAAAATAATTAAAATATAAATTTCTTCCCTTTTTTTGGGTCTATTTAGGGAAATGACCCATAACTTTGATAACGCCACCAACACAATATGGGCATTGTTCCCCATATTGAAATTTCAATTTTTATTCATTCGGCGAGCTTTTAAAGGAAATTCTTCTCTCTATCAATCGATTTGTTTCCCCCAAATTTTCTCTCTCTAAATCATCTGTTCTGTTGCGATTTGCCTCTGCTATGGATACTTGGTAAGCTTCTATTATTATCTAATACCCCCAGTGGTGTGTGTATGAACTGTATCTTTTTTGAAATCTGTGTTAGTTTTGTGTCAAAACTCTTATTGATGTTTTTGGAATATCTCCAGGCAATTAAGAAGAGTGAATGGAAGCTGTAGATTCGATGTAGTCTGGCAAGGTTAATACAGAACTCTCGGAGACGATGACCAAGTATTGTGTCTTGATCGTTGGTGTAATGGGGCGGGTGGAGAAGGTGTGGGGCCCGGACTGGCCGGAGTTCCGGCCGGAGCGGTGGTTGGAGAGGGATGAAAACTCCGGCAAGTGGAACTTTGTGGCTAGGGATTCGTACACGTATCCCATGTTCCAGGCAGGGCCAAGGATTTGCCTGGGGAAAGAGATGGCTTTCTTGCAAATGAAGAGGGTTGTTGCGGGTGTCTTGCGGCGGTGTAAGGTGGTGCCGGCAATGGAGGAAGGCGTTGAGCCGGTTTTCATGGCTTACTTGACTTGTAAAATGAAAGGCGGTTTTCCAGTGAAAATTATAGAGAGGGGATGACAGTTTAAATGGTTTTTATCCTAATCCATATATGTAAGGTAAATCTACTCCTACTAGGAATTAGTAGTAATTTACATCTCTATATAAAGACTTGGTCTCTTCTTTATTTTTACGCATATCTTACGAGAGTTTGTCTTCCAGTTCCTTGTTTTACGAATTAATATAGATCTCTGATTTTGTTGATTTTGTTTTTTTTTTTCTTTAAGAAAAATTCTTTCCGGAGTTCGCATCGTTGTTGATTAAATTAAGTATTCGGATTTGTGGGTTGAATTTGTATTTTGGTTGAGATCTAACAGAGGATTAAGTCCATGGAGGATAGTCGGAAACAGCTGGAATTGGAAGAGGCGGGTATAGCTGGGCTTCCTAATGCTATGCTCGATGTTGATCATGACTGTGCCAAGAAGGATCAGTTCGTGAAGAAAAGGTATAAAGCTTTTCTATATGAGCAACACTTGAAGGAGGAGGAGAAGAAGAAGAAGAAGAAGAAATTCTGCAAACCAAACAAGAGTGATGAAAAAGATGATGATGATGATGATGAGGAGTTTGAAGATGCTTTGAAAGTGGACGAAGCTAATAATAAGGTTGATGCGGGCAAGCAAATTGATTTTGTTAAGGTTAAGAAACCTGTTCCAGAGGATAGTACTGCAGGGATATACTGTCTTCTTGACCTTGATGTCAGTTGTGCAACTCTGTCTATGCCTTAAGATCTTCTCCCTTATATGGATCCAAATGAGCCAATTATATGCTGTTAGGAATATTCACTTTGTATTCTAAATTCATAAAGCATAGTTATAATTGACTAGTTTTTTCTTTTGCATGTTTCCTCTTTTGAAGTTTAACTCAATGTAATGTATTTATGAGTTTGTGATCCAACGGCAAGTTAATCAAACATAGAAAGAATTAATCCATCACCTCATGTATGCCATCCACAAGATCAAACATAGCAATACACATTGTCCCTTAGGTCAATTAAAGACAAAATTACATAGACGTTTACCATAGCCCCCAAACTTAAGATCAATAGAACTAAATCAAACCCAAAAAGGGATTAAAAAAACTCAGTTAGCATGATCAAGTAATGGGGTTAGCTGGTACATTAGCCTATATTAATTATCATTAAAAGAATGTTAAAGATAATTTTTTTTGTTTCACAGCCTTGATTAAACAAATGAAACGTAAGGGAATTGAACAAGTAAACAAATAACGGGGTTAGCCAGTATATTAGCCTATATTTTCCTTCTATACTCTCTCTCTCTCTCCAGCATGTTTAACTTTGTTTAAGCCCATTGTTCTCTTCGAAACAGATATCGGCTGAGTTTTGCTCTCGAGTCAATTTTTAGGGATTAATTTTTGAGTTAATTATATCACATCTCCCGAAAGCCTAGCGCAGATCGTCTGTCCATCTTGCCCCTGTCTTATTCTGTCTCGGGATCACAACGATACCGTTTTTTGTTCAAAAAGGGCCGCATAGACTTTATCCTTTTATTTTTGGCGTTTGTTTTTCTTTTACCTTCCATACTTTCCTTACTGGCTTTTCTTGCAGAACTCTGATTCTCAGTTCTCATCTGAAGAATTCCACCTCAGGAATCCCCATCCTTCTACTGCCGCCTCCAATTTTAATCCTCTCCCATCAGAACCATCATCATACACAACAAGTTTCACTTCAATAACGCAACAACTATGAGTAGGGAAAAAGGGGGAAGAAGGAGAAAAGAGAAACTTTTCGTCGGCCGTGAAGGGTTGAAGCCAAAAGAGGCTTGAGAGGGAGAAAAAGATGTTCTGGGAGGAAAGTGAAACGAAAACGAAAGGAGAAATGGAGAGAAAAATATGTCCAGCCCCTTTTTGAGAAAAACGCCGTCGCTTCTTTTCCTGGACAGGATAAGACAGGCGCAAGATGGACAAACGATCTGCTCTCCCCAAACGCCGTCGCTTCAGGCCTATTTATTCGTATAATCTTCAAAGATGTAGGTTTGATCTTCATGATTTGGTGCGCATTTTATTTCCAGTTTTATCCGTGGAAGCTCACTTACATAAAAGTATTTAGAGGTTCAGGATGCGGAATGACTAATGGATTGGCATTTGCCATCATCCATTCATTTCAACTTGTAGGAAAGCTTATCAAAATCTCCTGTATTATAATGTATGTTTTCATTGAACTTGATTTCTCTGGGTTTGGCTTCCATTAATTATCATCTTCTGGTTCAAACTATTGAGTAGTATATCTATGTTGTGTAGTTTCGAAATTTCTAAACTGGATATCATATGTTCTTGTGAGCAATTTTTATTTTTGGCTGGTATTGTTTGTTCTGTTTTATCCTGTTTTCTTGTCACCTTGCAAAAAGCTTGTCATTCTCCAGAATATATACATGAAACCAATTTCATGTTTCGTGCATTATAAAAAGGGTCATGGCTTATCCTCTCTCTAGGGAAAGTAAAATGTAGCGCAATTTCCTTTTAATTGTTTAGTGGGAGCTCCTTTGGACCAGCTACTTTGAGGTCGTGGATGGGGATGACAAAAGGATTGCCGTTCCTTTTAACTTAGAAAATGATTGTAGTTAAGTTGATAAGATGCCTAAATCTTATGTATTATGCATGTACTTTCAACATCTTTATGTCTGTTAATCATCTGTTGGCTCAGACTATTGAGTAATAATTTGGGATATGTGTGGCAGAGGAAAGCTGTGTTTCAAGTGGGGTGCAAATTCATAATTTGCTTGAATTCCATTTTGATTTGTTTGACCTGTTTTGCTGCAATATGTATAGGCCAGCTCTCTTGATTCCTTGGCACTAAAATCTGATTTTTAAAGTCTGATGTTTTTGCACAAAATATTGCATCAAGTACACGAGATGGAGTTGGATGCAAAAGTGTTGGGGGATTGCAGGCCCCTGTTTATGATGATTTGTGTCTCTCCTAGTGTTGCTAAATTCTTTAAAGGCGTGACCAAATTTCCCGCCTTTAAAAAGTACAACGTTTTACATCTTGATCCCTTATTAATAAAGACCAAGTTTTTTTAATCTAATTATTATAGTTGAAAATTTTGACTAAACTTTTTAATCCCTACAGTAATTTTCCACTTAATTGTCCTTCCTAGACTAATGATACGTAAAATGACAATTCATACTGAAATGAAAAGACACACTATTCTCTCGATAACTACAAACAAAATTCGAGATGGTTATGTATTTATACACGTGTCAGTGTCACAACAGTTACCATTACATTTTACTATACATTTTTAAATTTTTTAATTTTTCACGTGAATAAATTAGTCCTGAAAAAAGAAAAACTAAATTTTTGAGAATGTAAGTAAGAAAAATGATATGAATAGGAAAAATTCACTATGAATAAATTCTAAGAGCAACTCCAAAAGTAACTCCAACCATTGCACCATCGTTGAGATAATATATTTATATGAAACTCATAAATTTTTTAGGATTTTAAATGTAAAGACAATTGTCAAATTAAAAAGTATAGATAGTAATTAGTAGCTAATGTTATTACTTTATTAGATAGTAGATTTGAATACGATTCCCTTTTATCTTAATCTTCTTATCATACAAAATATTAATGCTGAATTAAAAGGGTTCGCTCTTTAGTGCAAAGTTAAATATGAATAATTGGCGAATTAAAAAATAGCATGAAATTATCACCCAAAAGAGTGAGAAAGAAAATTAAACAAAAAAAAAATCCCCAAAAAAGAAAAAGGGAAATGTCACAGGGCTGTTGGGCTGGTCCGAGTCCACTGTTGAACATTTGTGCCGCAAACTTCCCAAACAGGAGGGAGCTTTTGAAGAATTGAAAAAATGGCGAGCGCTCTCGTCTCCAGAGTAGCTTCAACCGAACGGACGCCAAGCTTTTTTAGACTCTCTTTCGACTTATTGCGGCGTTTCAGCGCAAACCCATCAACTGGTTCTACTTCTTCTTCTTCAGCGGCTGCGGCCAATTCCACCAAGCCAAGGCGCAAGAAGAAGAAGAATTTTTTCGAGGTGGCTCAGTTTTTACCCAACTGGGGTGTTGGATATCACATGGCTAAGAGCCACTGGACCAATGTCTCCTATCAGATCACAAAGATCAATCTTTATAAGGTTTTGTGACAAAACCCCGCTTTAAGGCCATTAGATGGATTCATTCTATATTGGTTTTTGTTTGTTATTGGGTTTGAATCTGTTTCTGATTGGTTTCTGGCAGGATGGAAGGCACGGGAAAGCTTGGGGTCTTGCTTATAAAGATGGTAATTGTTGTTTTATGAAGAAGTGGCTTTTGCCTATGACATGTTTGTTTATTTGCCCAAGACATCTTTGCGATTCAGAGTGTGTGAATTGAGTTTGCCCAAATGTACATTAGCATTACGTATTTTTGAATTGGCATTATGGAGACCTGTATTTTTTGATTCTCTTGAAACTAAAGAACTTTTGGGATTTTAATGGTAATAATGATCAGAAGGGTTTATGAAGGGTTTAGTGTGGTTGGCTAGAGAGGCAATATAGGAGTAAAGGTGTCCTGTACTTTGTTTTCAACTTCTTGGTGTGATGAATTTAAGAATTGTATTCTGGCATTAGGTGTTGTAATGGATTTTTCTACCTGGGGTACTTTGCTAATCTTAATTGTTGAAGTATGGTTTTTTCTACTTGCCTCATTTAAGCTTCCTGTGCGGTTTAATTTTAATGCAACTTTGAAACGGCATATCTGGAGATTTGTACCTCAGTAATATCATGGGCTTGTGATGTGAAGTTTACTTCAAACTGCTCTAAGCCTGCATCTTCCAGGTCTTAATTTTCCCTTTTGAGTTTGAACCCTGAATTTGTTCTTATAGAAAAATTCGTCACCATTGACTGGATTTACTTATAAGAAAGAAATTATGCGAGCAGGTGGTCTTTGTAGTAGCAATTCATTCATTTAGTTTATTCTAAAAGTATCATGATGGTTTTACTTTTAATGCAAAATGAATACTTCTGCACTACTTTGTGCTTCATTGCTTAGAACAATTGGAATCGTTTGGCAGTTGATTTACTGCTCCTGTCAGGATCTTATTTTCGTGTTCATGTTGTATTCAAGTTCCTTTCTCGTTCTTATATATTGTTCTCTAGCTGGAATGTTTGATCAATATTGTCGAGTTTGAGATTTTAATCATTAGTTTGAATGAACACAGGTTTGCCAGTTGCTGAACCTAAAAAGATTAGCGGGGTTCACAAACGCTGCTGGAGATACGTTCCAAATCCAAAGAAAGCAGAGCCGGAGGCTGTAAATCCTGAGGTTCAGGCTGCTTGATTCTATTTCCTTGTCACACTGGATCAACACACATATGACATGTATTTGCCTCTGAGGACGAGTCATAGGAATGTTAGGATTAGGCCTTTACTTGATCTCTACAAAATGTACTTTTTATTCCTTTTCTTCCGATCCCTTGCAAAAGCTATGGCTTAGGTTCTTTTCCTCGGACTCCTCTAAAGCTTGAGAGCTTGGTTCTTTAATCTCCTGAACATCTTGAATAGATATGGACACAGGTTTTGGGACATGTATTAATGGATAGTGGATTGTTTTTGCTGGTGGAAAAATGGTAATTGATTTCTCCATTAATGAGATAGCTTTTCAAGCAAGTTTAATGTTCCTTGAGTATATGGAATCAAGGCAACAGGCAGATAACAACAATCTAGAAGAAATTAAGGGTAAATTCAACAAGTTAGGCAGGGCAACTTAAGCCGGCTTTGCGGTCCCTTGTAGGGCTGCCTAATTGCCTCTGCATAGCTCCTCTCACCTAAGCAAACCTATTTTCATTGACCAAACATACCATAACACCATTTTCGATCAGTTGCATTGTCTTTTCCTTGTCTGAGAGTACTAGTTGATTGGTATTTCCATGTGAAATTCTTCAAGGCCCTCTCGAATCTCTCTGCTCAATGCAGGGCCTGAGTTGGTCTGCTAGGAGAACCGGAATGCTGGTGGCAGCAGGTCATATTCAGAGGGGAGGTGATTAACCTAGTAGTACAGCAAAGCCACAACTTAATGATACAATTCGGGCATTGCTCTTCAGTTTAAGCTCAAACCCTATGAGTTTAAATGTTTTGGTAGGTAAACTCTGACCAAATAGAGACACATTTTGTGATCAACTAGAAACACAAATTCCACCCCACTTGGTTTTGGGATGAAAATTCATCACCTGTGACGTACTAATAATTTACAAATTACAACCATATTAACAGATAGTGGTCCATTAAATTTGTTTGGCATTCAACATTATTGACATCACAGCCCGCCTCTTCCTATAACACGCATGGCACATATGCTTCCACAACTTCTACTCTATATAATCGCCATGAACATAGTCCTGTTTCCATCCTGAAGCAACACGTGATTAATGAAAGTTTTTATTTTTGGGGAGAATGCAAAGCTCATCTCTTGGAATGACTCCCCTGATCGTGTTCCTCACCGCAATGCTTTTCCTGAGAGGAACTTTCGGTTAGTACAGTCCATGGATACGGTAGAATTACGCATAACTCACGCAAATTTTGTCAATTGTATTGAGTTAAGTAGTTTGGTTATCCATTCATCTCTGCAGGGAAATTAGAGTGTGAGAATCTGTCGCCAGATACGTGCGCATTTGCGATTTCATCATCCGGGAAGCGATGCTCGCTTGAGACGTATTTTTCAGATGATAGGTCTATCAAGTTCGAGTGCAAGACTTCTGAGATAATGGCAAGCGTTGCTCTACGCGAACACATTGAAAGTAGTGACTGCATAAACTCATGTGGGGTTGACAAGACAACTGTTGGCATCTCCACTGACAAATTCTTAGAGCCACGATTCTCCAAGAAACTGTGTTCTCAAAATTGCCAAATGAACTGCCCCAACATTGTTGATCTCTACAGCAGGTTAGCTCTTGCAGAAGGTATGAGAAAATTACATCAACCTCGTTCTCAATGTTATTCAAATAGTTATCTAGTTTGTTTCAAGTTGTGATTTTGGATTAAGGGGAAGTTGGTAAACAATGGTTTTGAAAGTGTGTGTGTGTGTGTGTGTGTGTGTGTGTGTGTGTGTTTTTCAGGTGTATATTTACCTGCAGTGTGCAAGGCGTTGGCAGCTAGTTCTCGTCGCAAAATGAAACAAATGCAAATTCAAAGTTCTGAAGCTGTTGCTCGAAGACAAAAAACCATGCAAAATCTGAACCGTGGATCATCAGCAGCTGAAGCTGATGCCGTACGAAATCTGAATCATGGAGCAATAAAATCTAGTGTTTCTTTTGCGAATGCAGCCTCAAGTACTACTCTTCCTGCTAAAACTGATGTCGCGGAAAACCTGAATCATGGAGCAATAAAACCTAGTGTTTCCTCGGCGAATGCAGCCTCAAGTACTACTCTTCCTACTAAAACTGAAGCCGCGGAAGACCTGAATCATGGAGAAACAGAATCTGTTGTTGCTTCGGCAAATGCAGCTTCAACTACTCTTTCTACTCAATCTGATGCCGCGGAAAATATGAACCTCGGAGAGACTGAAATATCTGTTGTTGCTTCAGCGGATGCAGTTTCGAGTACTCTCGCCACTAAATCCGATGCCGCGGAAAATCTGAACCTTGGAGAGATTGAATCTGGTGTTGATTCGGCGAATGCAGCTTCAAGTGCTCTTGCTTTTGCCCAGGGTGGTGCAGAAGCTCCAATTCCCTGTTTTACACAATAAACTTAGCTGATGCATCCCTTCATTTCTGATAGTTAATCTCTACCAATTTTGTGCAGATCAGTCTGCTGTAGACAATATTATTATTATTGTCAAAAGATTGGAAAGCTCATTCTGCAGCTGTAACATGATGATTATTAGGTATACAGTATACTATGGTAGAAACATATATACGCACTTGATATACATATTCCAATTGTATCTTAACTATATAAGGACATGTATACAAGGATATGTAAAGTTAATATTCAATTTCTTGTTACTTCATTTCGTTGATATATCTTTCTTCTGAGGCGGTTGGCGATTTATCAGTTTAATAAACACGATATTCATTTTGAGACTAAGAGAGCAATGTGATACGGATGATAATGAAGCAACTCGTTAAGAGAAACGATGAAACGCCTCGAGGACCTTGATTATGTTCCTCAACGAATATATCATTGTGGACAAAAGCCAACTCCAGAGTAATTTGAGGACTAAAAATATAGGATTATACAATGTATCGACCCAATTACTGGGCAAACATTGCATACTCCCTCCGTCTCATAATTATTGTTCAGTTTGAATTTTCATTCCTAGTTCAAATTGTACTAAAAGTGAAATCTCAAACTGGACAATAATTTTGGGACAGAGAAAGTATATCATCCCGTTTGTACTTTTGTATTATTCCTTATCAATACGGAGAGCAATATGATGCATGAATCATCATTATCGTCAACAAATACCAAAACAAGAAGGAAAAAAAGAAAAAGTTGAAAGCAAGGGTCTTGCTAATTAAGGGTGCTTACATTTGTCATTTAGCCTTTTTCTGCAAACGTATTGACATGAGTTCTTTAAAGTTATAGAAAGAAATTATCGTTAACGATATCAAAACAAATCAGAAGATCAGTTTTCTCGTACTAGCAAGATTTGCAGTTCTCAGTTCTTAGTTAACAACGTTAGTAGCAATCTTTCTTCGTCTATATAAAGCAAGAGGCATCCAACCCTCTAGCCACCAAACTCAATTGATCATTAGCATTTAGTACCACAAGATTATAATCTAAATAAAGCTCTTCGAATCTAAGCTAGCTGAAAATGAAACTGATCCTTTTCCTAGCTTTCTCTCTTCTCCTTCAAGGAGCTCTAGGTACTAAGGTTTTTCTCATGCGCGCAACTACAGAGTCTTATTTTGGGACGAAACGAGTACAAATTAAATTTTTTAATCATCACATTATATATTTTTAAAAATTTTTTTTTACTCTTTTCGTCCCCAAATTATTGTCCAGTTTGAAGTTTTATTTTCAGTACGAATTTACTAGTTAATCTGCGGAATTTCGTGTATGGGATAACTTTTTGACTCGTGCAGGTGGGCGAGTTCATGTCAATGGACATACAGCCAATTCTGGTGCTGCTGGTTCGGGCTGTGTCGATACGTTTGGACACACAACTTCCACCGGCGATGGTGTTGGCCTGAATTGTGTCGATCCCGACGGAGCCGCAACTTCTTCCGTTGGTTCGTCCGGTCACGTCGATACGTATGATCATATCAATTAAACATCAATTAATCCCGTTTTGCTGCTCATCCGCTTCATGATCGGTTGCATTTGGATGTCCGTTAATTGTGTGCGCAAACTATACAAGAGACTGGTTCTCTCTTGTTTGATTTGCAATAATAAATGTAATCTCTCCAAATTTGGTTATGCATTTTGAATTTGTAACTTGTGTTCTACTTGGTGCTATAAATAATACTTAATTTTCACAGCTTTGCACGCAGAATATGCCACCTTTTCATAAAAGCATAAACTTTTGGTGAGGTGCGCAAAACACCTGATGGAAAGAGTAAATTAATTTTGAGAACAATTAAAGATTAAAAAAAATGACCTTAATTTTGTTTAGGGAATGAATAGATCCTTAGACTGTGTGGTAATAAGATCTAAAACGAGTCAATTATCCTTTTTTTGGTACAACGAAAATTACCACACACGGATCAAAGTTCTAGACCATCTCACCGCCTTTTTCTACAAAAATACACTAATATCCTAGCACATTTAATCATTACAGCCCTACATGTAAAATCTCATCATATTCCAACACTATGATAGATTGTCATGGCGACGAACGATATATTCATGTTTACTAGTGGAGAAAACTCGATTAATCCAATCTTTGATTGTTGTAATTGTTTTTACCTTAAAGTGAGTCAAAGTTCTTTAATGCCTCAAGCTATGAAATAAGTTAAGGTTTACGATTATTAAAAAAAAAAAACTCCCTAATAAAATAAAAGAAAGTGAAAGATTGCTCATAAAGTAAGGACGCAAAACTAATAATTTCTAAAAGCTATGGGAAAAGGTGGAAAAGAAAATCACTAATTTTGCTGAGATTTCCAATAACGAATGACCATTTGGAGACGATGCCAAAGCACAAAGTTATTTGTAATATACCCTTCCAACTGACACTTCGACGGCAATTTTTTCCCCTAAACTATATTTGCCAAAAATTTGCTTTTATTTGTTTTTCTCTTTTAACATTCGGCCCAGAATACATACAGATAATAAGGCGCAGACAAACAAATGGCATTGTGGCCTCTTTTGTGCATAATCATATCAAACAAAATGAAGAACTTTCTTCACCTTTTTGAAACGGACTGATATAAATCTTCTATGACATTTAATGTAATTATAACATTCTCGGTAAAAATTGGTTCTAAGTTGATCAGCTGACCTTGTTTCCTGATATTACTTGATCTCAAAATTTTTTGATATTCTCTTTACTTTTTTTTCGTAAAATTTTAACATCTTCTTCTCGAAAAGGAAAAAAAAAAAAAAAAATACTATTCAACGTCATCGTTTAGTGAAGTGTTACACTAAAGTGTCACGTCAAATAACCAAATTTTAAACCAAGGGACTTCGTAATAACCATGATGCTTTCTTACCTGTTCAAAGTTCCAACTGTCTGTTAGCTACCGTGTGAACACAAAAAGTTGCAACTGGAGTGCCGCAACGCCGGTTCGCTAGATCAATCAAACTGTCGGAACGTTACGAAAGAGAACATTAGTATTGTAATAAACTAATAATTTACCATACAGTAGCGGTAGCATACAACGGATCAATCAATCACAACATTTGTTGATTTTTGGAAATTTAAATTAGCTTTGCTAGGACAAAGGATCTTTCAAAAGATGCAACGTGGTACATCAGAAAAGCTAATGGAAATTCTCTCTTGTTAATGCATTTTGTCATTTCCCTTTTCCTCTTTCATATCCTCCTCTATATATAATCCCATCAACAAGCCTCTATTAGCCGGAGCCAAGAAAAATAGTTCATTATTGAAATAGCTGCTTGAAATTTGAGAGCGAAAAAATTCAATGGCTCCTGAAAGAAACATGGCACTAGTTCTGTTCCTTGCATTTTTTGTTTTCTTACAAGGAGCCTTTGGTAACTCCAACTAAATTCCTAAACTTAGTTTACAACGTACTGTTTTAGTTTAACAAACAAGACTATTAAATTGGGATGAAGAGATAGTTATTTATTTATTTTTCTTTGGGTTGAAATTTGCAGGTGGACTAATATGCGAGGAATTGCCAATGGAACAGTGCTCATACGCAGTTTCAGAATCTGGATATCGTTGTTTGCTGGAGACAGAGGAAACAACAAAATTCCAGTGCAAGACTTCAGGAGTCATTGCCAACAATGACATTCATGATCATATCGAAACTGATGAATGCATCAAAGCCTGCGGACTTGACAGAAATATCGTCGGGATTTCATCCGACGGCCTAATCGACTCGCGATCGCTCTCGAACATTTGCTCTTTCGATTGCTCACTAAACTGCCCCAACATTGTCGATCTTTACAATGATTTGGCTATGGCTGAAGGCAAGTGACTAATTAACCAACAGCCCGAATCGGTTTAATCAGTCAGTTTAATTTATTATTATTATTCTTTTTTCCATTTTCATTTGGTGGGCTAATGATATTAATTATTGTTACATTATTACAGGAGCCGATTTAACAGAAATGTGCAAGGCACTTCAAAACAGCCCTCGCCGGATGATGATGGTGTCTAAGGTTGTCCGGAGCTCCGGTATCGCTTCCGGACCGGTATCGGCGGCTTTTGCAAGTGCTCCATATGCTGCTGCTGCGGCCTTTGATGAAGTACTGAGTCCTACTGCCTCGATTGAATATGATCAGAGTTTCAGTGATGGCGCTTGGGCTCCTGCTCCTCTGTAATCTAATCATCTTTGATTTGTACTGTTGAAATGAGTTTGTTGTTATATTTCTGCTAAAAAACTTGTGATAGTATGGATTATGTGTATGATGGACTTTCCATGATTTCTTGCTGATATAAACACTGAAATATGTAACGATCAGATTCTTGGTTAATTTTCCATCATTTTGCACTTGTAGTGTTTTGGGTTTTAAAGCGCGGATTTGATTAGATGTGTTTAGAATACGCATTAAAATCTACGTAATACAAAAATCTTACGGAAAATCTTTTGGCCGTCGATGTTTTTTTTGAAGCCGTGAATGATCGAATTTCGGCCAAGTCGTTAGAATTAATTTTATCAGAAATCTGGCCGGCTGTGCATATTTTGACTTCAAAACACAAATACATACATGAACTTCTAATTTTACTTTTTTTTTCTTAACGGATCTTCTGATTGTGTAATGAAGATTATACCGTGTAACAATGATCTCACTCACGAAAGACCAATAAATTGAGCTTTCTAGAAGTGAAGAAACGATATTTAATGTCTTTTTCTTGTGATATTATAAAAAAAATTAAAAAATTCAAGCCACATTATTTTGGACGAATTTGTTTTTTTTCAAGAAAGATAAATTATATTAATCTTACTGGAAATCATTTAGCCTTGAATGATACAAACAACTCGGTAGATAAAACCAAGTTCATCTGTTACATATGATTTGACATAAGTAGCTATGACATGAGTTACTTCATTTTTTGGTCTTGGAATCCAATATATAGCCCTAAAAGATAGATCCAATAATAATTGTCTAATCTCCAACAATACAGATAAACAGAGAGTTGAACATTTTGCTTCCCCTATAGCTGCTAAAACAGCAACAAAAGAATCACCCATAATTGTAACATTGATGAGTTGAAGATCCTTCGTTAGCAAAAGCGCATCCTTCAAGGCCATAAATTTAGCAAACTCAGAAGAACGAAAACCAAACAGACAACGACTTTTTGTAGTCACAAACTTCCCATCTTGATCTCAGATATAGACACCCATACTAATACAATTTCGAATCCGTGAAACAGCCCCATTAAATAATATGCAATTTTGCAAATTTGTTGCTGGAAAAAAATGACTGGAACGTAAAGCAGCACTCTAACCCTCTGTCTGATTGTTTGCTACTTTAAATTTTTTGAGCAAGGAAGCAGAATTAGTCACTAAAGTTGTTGGTTGAGCTAAGTGGTTGTTAAATAGGCGATCATTACGTGCGTACCACATCATGTTGCATAATACACTAAAAACTTCAGCAACTGCCAGAAAGTTTCGAACCCGACCCCTTCAAGTTGAATATAAAAAGTATTATTTTAAAAAAATAAAAATTCAGCAACTGACTTATCCCCATGTATAACAATTTCTCTTACCCATAAGTCTCACCTGGGTCATTGATATGCTAGAATTTGTCCCGCAGGCCTGCTAACATCCATACTTGTAAAACAAAAGGACAATTGATGAAGATATACAAGGTTGTTGGAACTGCAACATCACATAAAGGACATGGTGAATCAAGAAAACAACCATGCTTTGCTAGGTTTTTCAATGAAGGAAGAGAATCAATAGCGTAGTGCCAACGGAAATGAATAATTCTGTTTGGAATTTTTAATTTCCATAGCTTGGTTCAGAAAGAAGTATCCCCAGCAGAAAGATATGTAAAAGGATGATTATCAACTGGAACTAGAGGAGACAACATCAGTACATTATAGGCCGCTTTGACACTGAATCTACCATTCACAGAATGGTGCCAAATCCATTTATCACTTGCAGAAGGATTTTCAGGGATCAAGGAAAGAATGTTTTCAGCTTCATCAGGAGTGAAGATATTTCGAACCAAATCCAAATTTCAGTTACCTGTATTAGGATCAATTACATCAGCAACAACAACATTATATGGTAAGACAGAGAAGCCACTATGTGTTTTAAAATCTGTAGTGCAATGAATCCAGCGATCCATCCAAATGCCCGTATTTAACCCAGGATTGATTCTTTTCCTGCAACCTAAAAGCAAAGTATTTTTCCCATCAATGATACTATGCCAGGTGAATGATGGAGCATTTCCAAGAGTAGCATCTAGGAATGAAGAAGTCAGAAAATATTTTGCTTTTAAGATCCTTGACAGCAATGATTTTGGATTGGTAAGAATATGCCAAGCTTTCTTGCTTAGAAGAGCCAAATTAAAGTTTTCCAAGTCCAGAATTCCTAGACCTCCAAATGCTTTCGGTTGTGTCACTTTAGTCCATTTCAGCCATCTGATCTTCCTTTTATCTCCCATATCACCCCACCAATACGAAGAACTCATAGAATTTAGCTTTTGAATGACTGAATCAGGCAATCTAAAACATGACATAGTGTACATCGGGATTGCTTCAATGACATTTTTTTTATCAGGATCTCTTTTCCTCCTTTTGATAGATTTTTCTGCTTCCAACCTGAAATGCGCTTTCACACACAGTCAGTTATTTGGTTAAAAACTCCTTCTTACTTCGTCCAGAAACAGTAGGTAATCCTAGATATTTTTCATGTTTTTCAACTTTTTGAAAACCTAGGATTAACAGGATCTTCTGCTGCATTTCTGCACTTGTGTTTGGGCTGAAAACAACACCTGATTTGTCTTGGTTAATACGCTGAACAAACACCTTTTCATAGGGGTCAATAGCATATTTAAATTGGACAGCATCCTCCTCCATTGCATGACCAAACAGTAGGGAATCATCCGCAAAAAACAAGTGTGAAATTGAAGGAATATTGCGATTAATTGCTATGCCATGAATTTTTGCACATGCCAGCAAGTCTCTGAGGATGCATGGAAATATTTCTGAGCAAAGAATAAAAAGATAAGGAGACAGTGGGTCCCCTTGTCGAATACCTCTTTTAGGAATGAGGTTTCCGAACTGACAACTATTTAAGAGAAAAGAAAATGACATTGAAGACAGACATTGATATATTAATTTGATAAATGAAACATGAAAACCTAAAGCTCTCATAATCTCACATAAAAAGACCACTCTACTTTATCAAAAGCCTTACTCATGTCAAGTTTGAACGACATCAAACCTAACTTTTTCGATGTTCTTGATTTCATGAAATAGTGCGTTTCATAAGCAACCAAAATATTGTCTGTGATAAGGCTACCGGGAACAAATGCAGACTATGAGTCACTAATAATTGATGGAAGTACAACCCGGACTCGATTAGCTAGTACTTTCGAAGCTAATTTATGAACTACATTACAAGCCTGATTGGACGAATTTGTTAATCAAGTAATATTAATTTCATTAGAATTTAAACTCGAATGTAAACATGTAGTAATATCGATTAAATATTTGTTTGGGGTGTAGACACTGCACAAGAATCTAGATTGATCGGTATTATGGTTTGGTCTTTAGATCTCGGAGTAAGGAAAATACTACACCTGTCTAAAAAAAATTATAATTCAATTTTAGAAATATAAATTTTAAAATTACACTTATGAGATTGGTATAACATAAAATTTATTATTATTATAAAATTGATTAGTCATGAAATTTTATACAAATTTTCATATTATCTTTTAAATTTACATGATTAAATTATTTAATTTTTATATTTTAATTTTTCAAATTGAAATATTTTTGTGGTACTGTACAAAGGTAATAAATAACTAAAAACTCCCAAAAAAGAAAGTTTTACAATATTATCAACGGCCTAACCAACATAGTTGGCGTAGTGGTTTAACACTTCGTCCCTTAAGCATGAGATCAGGAGTTCGATCCCCGCTCACGTGAATGAAACAAACTATTTGACCATCCCCGCTCATGTGAATGAAACAAACTATTTGACCAGCTCTCTACCGCTTAGTGCGCTGACCGTAGGGACGGAGGATTAGTTCTCTTGCTATCGACGGGAGGGATATCTTGAGAAATAAAAAAAAAAAAAAAAAATTTATCAACGGGCTAAAAAAACACGTATGCTTCACTTTTGCAGTCCCACGAAAGATCAAAAGCAAAACCCCCTCACGAGAAAGGCCAAAACCCCCCATTTCCAAAGTTTCAACTTCATCAACTGTCACTGTCCACAAATCACTCAACTCACGATCGATTGATTTCTGGAACCCTAATCTCTCCCTTCTCATTCGGTAAAGTAAGAACAGCATCACGATTACCGATAGCTGAGAGAAATGATCGATGGTGATGATCATGATGCATCCACATCCCCACCACCACCAGATCACCACTCCTCCGCCGCCGCCGCCGTCACACCACAATAATCCTCCTCCATTCTCCTCCCCTATTCCCCTTAGATCACCCAATTCCAGCACAACTCCGACTCCGACAGCTCAATCTCACTCTCCCTCATTCAACCACACCACCATATCTCTCGGCCGGGACAACTATGTCCCACCCGGGGTTGGCCCGGTACAGTGCCAGGACTCTGCTGGTTCGGCGGTATTGACCCGGGTTAAGCTCTCTGATATATTGCCTTACGATGGGTCTGCGGTAGGCCCTTATGTCCGGGCTGTAGAGGCCCTCTCTGGGTCCCTCATGAGGCACAACGCCGCCGTCATTGAGGTTGGTTCTGACGATGCTGCCTTGCTCAGGTGCGGGCTTGAATCCGCCCGATTCTACCTCCGGACCACTGCGGTTGGTGGTGGAGGAAATGGCAACGGTGGTGGATGGAACAAGTCTAGTCGTAGGGTGTACGTGTATCGTCCAGGAAGGTAATCAATTTCAAATTTTCGTTTAGTTGATATCTCTTCTTACTTTGTGGCAAATCCTGAAAAAGAAAAAGCGGTTTCCTAGGAAGAATTGTTGGTGAATGTGATTGGTTTGTCTGGTCTTTGATCGCTGAAAATGGAAAAAGAAAGATTATATTGCCGCCACTTGAGCTGAAAAGCAAGTAGGCATTCCTGTAAATGGAATATAGCACAATTGCTATGACCGTTGAAGTTAAAGGTAGTTATATTTGTAAATGTTGAATGCAGTAACTACTATGAAGAACTCAAGGTTATAACCTCACATGTTGAGTGTCCATGGCTAATCCAAAATCCCCACTTTTTTATGTTCTGGTGGCTTTATCGGTCTTCCATTAGACTGTTTGGTTTGCTCATTATTAGATATGCACTTGATTTCTATTCAAGCTCTCTTTTTGTCACCTGACAGGACTTCAGAAGATAAGGAATCCCCTCCTTGCATGGCTGATGTTTTTAGATGTATGGGAAAAGCAGCTCGAGCTGCATTATGTGCCATTGCCAGACATCTTCGTTTGAGAAGCGAGTATAAATTCTGTTATTAATTTTTTGTTTTTAATGTTTATTTTCTCTGTTTGGCTCTACTTGGTACCTTCTGTTTTCCATTGGCCTTATGATAGTCGCACCACGCTATTGCATGCAGTGTTTTCAATCATTTGCTGGATGATAGTCCCTTGCCTGCTAATGAGGCTTCTTCATCTTCGCTCATTGCGAGCTTATCTGGCACTCACATGCAAAATGGAAAAGGATCTATTCTTGGAGGAAAGCTATCCTCGAACAGTGAAATGGAAAAGGGATTGTTGACACTCATGTGTTCAGACTCTCCTGGGTTTCAGGTATTGCTACTTTTATATGCAATAAGCCTGTACTTGAAGGGGTAATTGGATGTGTAACACTCCCATGAATCACAAAACTGCCGGCTAACTCATACTCTGTTATTATTGAACATTTCTTTCCCCTGTATTCAGTTCCATCTGTGCTTTACTCTTATCTCTAGGTTTGTGACCCCAATGGCCGTTGGTACATGGCAGATAATGGCCTAATCCCAGGGGAACTCTTACTGCTTACAGGCAAGGCTCTCAGCCATGCAACGGCTGGCTTGCGGCCTGCTGCTTCATATCGATTTGCATTTGAAAACTCATCAGGCACCTCCGGAGGTGAAAGGTAATTTTGGATACAATTGGAGGCTGATTGTGTGTTGGAAACAGCATTAATTTTGTAATTACTTAAAAATAGTCAAATGATTGGCCTGCAGGATTTCACTTGCTTTTAGGCTTATGCCTCAGCGCAATGCCGTGCTTGATTGTTCACCGATTGCAGCAGCTGGGCATGTCATTCCCCAAAGTTATGTGCCCATCTCTGTGACCCAGTTCATGGATGAACTTTCTGTTGAAGAAGATGTGTTACATCATCAGACTGAGAATGCTTATGTAAGTTCTGTTTCCCTGTTTTTCATATTTGGCCGTAAAAGATAATATTAAGTGTTAGCACTCATGATGCATAACTTTGTGCTGCAACTTGCACCTGGTTTGTGTAGCGCCTTGATACTGAGTATATTGGTTTATACTTAATGTTATACATATTATGCTCCATATAGGCTGCAGTCTGTATACAAATATTCGTTCGGGAAGCTACTTTCCCGGCTGTATTTCTTGTTGGAAAATCTATCAGTATTGTAAAAGAAGTTTTATTTTAGATTTGGATCAACAGGTGAGCCAAGATAATTTGACCAGGGAACCATCATTGAGAAGTATCCTCTCTGATCCAGTATCGTAAGTTGAACATTTTTCCTCTTTGCTCAATACATTCTGATAGGGGTGCTGTATAGGGATCATGCTTATTAATTTAAATTGAAATAACCCACTATATATCCGGAACTTCAGGATGGCACATCTACTAGCCAACTTGCATTTTTATTCAGATGAGTGGATAGCACTAAACACTTATCTCTTGAGGTTGAGTGTTCCTGAATGAATACTATTTCTTTGTCAATTTTTATGACATTAGTCATCTGATTCCTTCTTAGGGAGAGGAAACCTCTTTTGAAAGAAATTTGGTATATTTTGCAATCTCTTTCCTGTTAATGATACTGATAGTTCTTGGCAATCATAAACCTAATTGCACAGTTATCAGGTTGATAATTTGTTTCACTCTTTTGAGTTTTACAATAGTAGTGTGATCAGGAACACAGTGATGTCCCTTTGAAGGGTACAGTAGAAAAATTTTAAATCATGAACTCATAAACATAACATTGAACTACCAATATCTGTCAGTGCATGATACAACTAACGGTTGTTCTCAACACCTGTTATAGTTGCCTTCTCTAGTGGCTTTATGCCCATCTATATTAGTTTCTGCATCACGGGTGGTTAGGATCCAGAGTTGGCCCCAAGTTCCTCTGTATCCAATGACTATCTATTATAAATCGGACAAATTTATTGAAAATTAGATCTATATAAATGTTACTTTTTCTTTTTTGAGGTCCAAGGTTTGGTCTTTACTTAATTGTTTTGAATGTAATCGATGTGCCATCAGTATTCTCACATTTTTGTTGGCTGTGCTTCAGTGGCGCATTTTTGGAAGATGCTATGCTCGTGTCATGTGGACACTCATTTGGCGGCACCATGCTGAGAAGGGTTCTAGACACGGTAAATGTGAAGGCTTTTTTCCCTTTTTCTTTTTTTCCTTCTTTGGTCAAAAGAAGTCACGGAAATATAGGGGAGAATTTTTTGAGAAGTTGAATAATGACAGCTTTATGTTTCATGACCTAAAGCAGATGTACCTAATGACTGATTTTATCTTTCGTGACAGTCCAGATGTACCCTCTGCAGTGCAGAAATTGACACTAGATCTCTGGTACCTAATCATGGTAGATCATCTCTTTTTGTCTTCTTGGAGTCCCCAGTTACTTTCTTTCTTTCATTACTCTGTCTTAGATTATTTAAAATGAAGCTTTTCACGTTTACTTTTCCATTTTTGCTGCTATTTTTAATGCTTTTCTTGTGTGTTGTCTTAGCTTTACGAGCTGCAGCAGCCGCAGTAAAGCAGGAGGATGATAGAAGGCGATTCCACAATTCAGCTCTTCGGAAGCGCAGGAAGGAAGGCTATATTAGGGTAACTTCTTTGTATATATTATTACTAAGTTTCCTTGACATGATCTCTCCCCCTCCACATTCTCTGTTTCTGGCTGAAGCTTCTGTTCACTACTATTGTTATTTTCAAACAGCTGCCTCTTCTGATGTTAAAAAGAGTTTGATTTATGGGCTTGAACTTCTCAGGAAAATGGGGATATTTCTTCTGAAAATGGACAGCATAAAGGTGTAAAATACCCATTCTCAGTTGATGAGAAAGTAATAATAAGGGTAAGGTGTTGTGTGGATCTCATTGCAATCATCTAATCTCCATTATTTATCAATCTATTACAGTGTTCTGACATGAAATATTAATTTTGCAGGGCAACAGGAGAACACCTGATAAATTCGTCGGCAGAGAAGCAATAATCACTTCACAGTGTCTTAATGGCTGGTTAGTCACAAAACTTACTGTGTCTTTTTCGGACATATGGAGCGTCCAAATTAAATGAAGCTTCAAAGTTTCTGATATTTATGTGGCGGTGGATTAATGTAGTGGACTGATCAGGACCAGAATACTTTTGAGATACTAACAAACAATTGGAATTGAGAAATTCTAGTCTTTGTATGAATCAAAGGCTAACAATATTAAGAGAAAATACACATCGGCACAATTAGCTTTGTGACTTTTTGTTGTCGCCTAATCTAACCCTTGTTCCTCTTAAGTTTATTTTCTACATAGTATGAATGATTTTGAAACTTATTCCAAGTTACTGACATGAAGCTGACTACTTTTCAAGTTTTTCATTTGAAGAGTATGCTTATTTGAAATTTTCAATTCAGTGAGTGCATTCACTTGTGGCTGGGTAATGTTGAGAAAGCAGCTTGCCGCATGCTTTGAGGAGCCAGTTTTATATGAATCAGAATGAAATCTCATTTTTGTTCTTTTGGTTTCTCCTCCTAAAACAACATTGTCTGTTCTTTTTATTTTTAAGGTACTTGCTTAAGACTATTGATACTGGTGAAAACATCCGGTTACAATATCGTTCTCTTCGGAAGATCCAGAATTCACAAGAAGCCGAGGATGGAGGCTTGTCTTTACCTGTTCGGAACAGCAGTTCGTAGACTGCGCTCTGTCATCACCTTAATCAACAAGAAGATATGTGAAGTTGCTGGATGGAACCTTGTAAAAAAACTCTTCTGCAAGAATATATATGGTTTCCCAGAAGAAGAAAAAAGGGTTCTCTAATATCGGCTATGTTTTGTTGTACACGGTCATGGAAAACACAAATTACTTCAGTCTCACCAACATGATGTGTGAAATGTGCATTTGTTGTTGTCTGTTGGGCAGTATGGGCTTAGGCTTTGATAGGAGTATCTCAATATGAACACTCGATCTGTATTATATACGTACACCCTTTTTGTATTATATTTTACGATATATCTTGTGCTACCTTCACCCCAAACAGAATCTCATTTGCCATATTAGTTCAACAAACTTGAAGAATTGTTTTTTTTTTTTTCGGGACAGGAAAATACATATAAAAGATAAAAAACACATCTTAAAACAAAATATTTTACCAAGGTGTCAGTGACCTCGCAATTTGAGAAAACCTTCCAAAGTGCTAAAAAATTCAGGATTTATAGTATTCTCTCCGTTAACAAAAGATTGAATTTTGTTTGTTTATTTATTATATTGTTTTTCGTCCTAGGTTTTACCTAAGATGTCTTTTTAATTGGAATAAAAACCTTAAAAACATTTCATAATAAATATGATAACACAACGAATGCGAAAATATATTTTTAAGATTTTTTTTCCAATTAAAAAGATATCCTAAATTAAACGTAGGACCAAATCAAAATGTCTTATAATAAGGAACGGAGGAAGGAGGGAGTACTAAAGAGGCCATTTTTTTGGGGAGGGTGGAGCGAATCTTTAATGTACAACCTAAGCTTAACAAATGTACAACCTAAGAGAGATTGCATCAGGTATTACTGATTTTGACGTTTTTATTGCAAACCACAAAATATTTTTGGACCACAAAAAGAAAAAGAAAATCGTCCACACATTCCAAATATTTAGAAAAGAAAAAGAGAAAGAGAAAAAGAATTACACATAATTTGGACAAAAGTTGAGCTTGTCCATGGAAAAGAAATTCGGACCCCCACCTTCCCTCAACCGAAAGCTGCTCTTGTGCTATGAATCTTGGATGGCCTTAAAATCGAAAAGTAGGGAATTTCTTTGCGAGCTCTTTTTTGGATTGAGAAAATGTATATTGAAAATATAAAAGACATTGCTGGAAAGTTACATATGTTGATAAAAACTAAGGGGAAAAAAAAAATAAAAACAGAACCAGTAAAATTTTTTTGTTAAACTAAGGTAAGAGTAATGCAGGTAGGAAGATTGGGTGGAACAGTTAGAGATTAATAAGTTAGATTATTGTTATTATCACAAAGGTGGACGTTCATCTCTCGAAGGGTGAATTTTATTTTATTTTCTAAAAAAAAAAAACAAAGTTTAGGTAATGTAAACTAAACTCTAAAGTTATGACCGGTATATTATTTAGTGAACTTGTAAATCATCTCTGCTTTATAAGTTTCACTCGCATTCTTGTCTTCCTTCAGTTCCTTGTAGTATGAAGTTATAAATAGATACACAGTAAACAAGAAATTAAATGAAAAAAAAAAGAGAAGATATTATAATAAATACTGTATACGACGTTCTCTAAAACTATTTTAAATTGAGATGGAGGGAACACAAAACAAATTAGAGTGCAAACTAATTTATAGAATTGAATTATGTTTGAAATGGTGCAGACTGAGTTCATTTTCGATGCAATTGAAATTTATTAAAAAAATTAAAATAATTGGCGGGATTGAAGAACAAATGAAAAAAAAGGAGAAAAGAGGTGAAAGAAAATCAAATGAAACCATCAAAATAACATGTTTGGCCAAATAAATTGCATGAAATATGAATCAAAAGATTTAGACGCAAAAAAAAATGAGGGTATTATATGTTAAAAATGGAACATGATTTTCTAACAATTGCGTGAATAAAGATTTTGAGAGCAAATTTTTTGTGTGTGCGGGGGGTGGGTTGGTTTCAAGCAAAGCTGAATGGGGGCATTCCGAAATTAAAACTTCATTCTACGGCAGATTTGGCTTTGTGTCCTCCAAAATCATAATCGTGCGTGTTTTATTCACAAAAAAGAAAAAAAAAAAAAAAAGGAAAAGGGAAAATGAGGGGTGTTATGGAGAAAGCAATCTCGGTTTTCTTTTGGTTCCAGAAAAGAATGTCAGTCCACAAGAGTGTGTTGTCCCCACATGGCACTGTGGGCCCCACCCCTTCTACTGTGGATATCTCGGCGCTCGTTCAGCTCATTAGTTGAATATATGTTTACTGTTGTTGTAACCTACGTGTCATTTTAATAAAATGGAAAAATTTTAAAATAAATGTCGTTCTTATATTTTAATGTAATTTTTGTTCTAAATTTTCAATATTGCTCTCAAAAAATTTAGCACTATTGATGGACATTTTTTTAATATGATTGGTTGAGTATATTCAAGTAATTTTATTATCTTATTGAAGAGTTTTTTAAACAATGTATAAATTGTCCGATGACACTTATTTTAGAATAGAGGGAGTAATTAATCCCGAGAAATAATTTTTCTTGTATACGATTACTAGTACTCCCTCCATTCCAAAATAAGTGTTGTTTTGGTAAAATGGAGAAGTTTCAAAATAAGTGTCGTTTTCAGATTCCAATGTATTTTTTCTCAAAAATTTCCAAACATATCCTTAAAAGAAATAATATTATTGGTGAGCATTTCTTTCAATGGGGTTGGTTGAGGATATTCTAATAATTTAACTATCATGTTTAATGTTTTCTTAAACTGTGTGAAAACTCTAGAATGACACTTACTTTGGAATGGCGGGAGTACTACTTAAAAAGCAATACTACAAAATTTTACGGTATTAGGAAAAGAAAATAGGCACTATTTTAGCATGATAAGTATCAGAATGGCACACAAAAAGTCACTTTGACTGAGTCAATTGAGTGACAAATGTAAAGATCCATACCCAAAGTAGATACTCCCACAATGATGAACTATGTAATGTCCATATACTACACATTCTGGTAATAGAATGAGATTTTCTTTTCTTTTTTTCCCTTAAACAAATTTCAAACTAGGTTGAGTTCGAGTATGTACATGTAGACAAATATCTGCTCGGTTAAAGTTTTACAGATCATGGTCCTCATGGATACATAGGGTAAATAATACAAACAACTTTTGTCCAATTATTACTATTATCGAAATTCTTTCACTACAATTAAGGAAAAATTAGTTCTTGTTACAATCCGTAGATAAGAGGGAAAATAAAAAAAATAAAAGTTATAAGCTCCTTACGAGGATTGGTTAGGATTATTAAGATATTAAGACGGATAATGGTTATAACTCAGAGATCGATAATGGTTCGGTTCTCACCATGTCCATTTAAAAAAAAAAAAAATCTTCTATTAAATTTGTGTGTAATGTGTTGTTAAGGCTTTATTTATTTCTCTCTTCTTTTTCTTTTTTTTTTTTCCTTCCTTTTCTTTTTGTTATTTTTTTCATTTCTTCTTAAAACTGACACGACACGTCTATGAGTATCCATCACAATCCACACAGGCAAAGAGCCCGGGAAGCAGGGCAGGCCCGCCTTCCTCCACCACGCTCCCCTCTCTCCCCCACTCCTTTCTCTCTACTCTTCTCTCTGCTCCAAACCCCGATCCCTTTTTTCATGCGTTTTTTGCACTTTCATTCCTCTACTCTAACCTCGTCATCTCTTCCTTCACGCACAACAGCACGCACCCCCTTTATATGTGAATCCAAAATTTAATGGAGTTTCATAACTGAGAATAATTTTTCAGATATTTATTTCTTCCATGGAGGAAAGTAGAAAAAAAAAACCCAACCACCACCGCCACCAACAGAGCAACCCACATTCAATGAACTGAACTGATTCTATCCCTAATACTCTGTTTTTGAGTTTCTGGGTTGCTACTGAAAATGGCTGCCTTAAATGTTCCTCCGGCCGACTTAGAATCCGGTGAGAATCCCGGTGCTGATGTTGGGAGTGGTAGTGTTCGTCGCCACCGTCGCCGCCGCCGTCGACGGAGGCAGAGGCCCTCCGCGGCAGCTAGCAGTGAGACGACTACCGACGGGAGTTTCAAGTTTTCGGACACCGAGGACGAGGAACGGTCGATGCATTCGCAGCGGCTGGGGTCCACGGCCGGCGGGTCGTACGAGGAATGCAGGTTCTCGACGGAGTCTGATGGGATATCGGTGGTTTCCGGCACGAAAAGGCACAGCAGCCGGCGAGGAGGGTCGTCGACATTTTCGGATGAGGAAGAAGCGGAAGAGGAGGAGGGGATGGTGGATTTGGAGAGTGGTGAATTGGAGCTTAAAGTTCATAGTAGAGGGAATAGGAGGGAATGTAGAATTTGCCATTTGAAATCCAGCGCCGCCGGAAATGGTGCCGGTCGCGGTGGCGGCGATCAGAGCTTTATTGAGTTAGGTTGTAGCTGTAAAGGGGATTTGGGTTCAGCCCATGAGCAATGTGCTGAGACTTGGTTCAAGATTAAGGGCAACACGTGAGTACTAAACTCCTTCCTTACCCATCTTTATTCTGACGTTTGTTTTGATCCTTACTTGTCTGCTCCATTTTCTCAGAAATCGTTAAAAAAAATTGGTTTTGTTGTGGAGTGTATTAGTTGGTCTTTGTTTGAATTTTGTATACTCCGTTTTTTTGGTTTCCCATCCTTGTAAATTTGGGTTTTTAACGTTCTTGAAAGTTTGAAACTTCGGCACCCATTTGTCTGTTTCATGCTAAATTCTGGTGCTTGTACTTCCCAGAATTTTCCCTGTGTAATATTTTTCCGTCTGTTTTCTGAAACCCTGTTAAGAAAATAGAAATCCAGCCAGATCAGTTGCAGGGAAAGCTTCTTTCCATGATTAAGGTTGAGGAAAAAGAAAGATTCCCTGAATCTTTGCCACTGAAAGCCCTTTCTTCTGCTTCTTGTGCTATTGATCTGGATGTTTTGATGTTGAAGAGAGATTGATAGTGTCAAATGTCAAAGGTCCCCAATACCCAGTTGTTTTTATTGGAATCTATGAACAGTACATTCACTTAAAAGACTTTCTCTTGTGAGATTTGATATGGGATGGTGGTGGTGGCGGCTAGCAGATTAAAGTATCTAACTCTAGAATGTGCCTGGGCCAGTGTGGCTTCTCTTTATTTGTTGTTCTTTGGGATGATGTGTGATCGCTATTAAGTTTGATTTAATGGGCTACCAAATTTTGTTGTAGACAAGTTTATTGGGGAGTTGTTACTGTTCTCATCTTAGAATCGAATCTGTTTTCATCTTACTGTTGCTATTACTTGGATTGAAATTTCCATAGCAGCAATAGTTCCTTGGTAATGAAATGAGAATCAAGATGTTACAATTTAATTTCTTGGTTTATGAGCTTAAAACGTAATCAGTAAACCACAACTGTTTCTCACAAAGAGCCAAGAATGAAATGACCTTTCTGTAATGTTTTCTGCTTGTGTCCTGTTGTATTCTGTCTTTCCATGCAAGAATTTGATTCTTTTCATGCTTCATGTATAAATTGCTAATTTTTGCATAGTTTTCTTGAATAGTTACAGCAGTATTGCAGGATGTTCCTTTGAGTCTCCTCTTTTAAAAAATTATCTCTCCATCTCCCTTTGCATGTGATACATGGGATCAAATATCAGAAAATTCTTACGATATTAGAGACTAGTAAAATTGGTTGACCATCCTCTTTTTGGCTTCAGTAGCAGATCCATCATACTAATTATCTGATCTGAAGTGTGTGACGTGTCTTATTAGCCACCCGCTTTGTAGTGTTATTGGTATATTGCTGTGTACTTTGATAAATAATTGCATATCATCACTGTCTAGTGAACTTTATGGAAGTGTCCCATTCGTGAAATCTAGAGTGGTTGCTGTTAATTTCAAGTATGACTAGCATCATTGGTGCCCCTTCATTTTCATTGATGTCTGTGGTTGTGCATACACTTTTGCAATTACCTGTCATCTCAGTTTCACTTGAATCTGTATTTACTAAACTAACAACCACTCATGGACTATCAACTCTGTAACAACCATTTTTTTTGCATGTAAGCGGTTAGAAGTTTGCTCTTATGTTAGGTTATAGGCTGTGCACTAGATGTTAGGTGGGGCTCATTAATGACTATGGGACCGCTGCCAATCGCTAACTTTCTCTTCTGGTTGCTTATGCCCAGCCCTTTTATCATTTTTTTGGGGAAATTGTTGATGTTATAATCCTAATAACGTAGAATGGTAACAGCCAGCAGATCATAAGTTTTTTTTTTTCCTGGATTAATCTTTATACGAAACTATCTCTTAACAGGATTTACATCTTCATTGTGAAAGAGTAAATGCCTTTATGAGGTTTGTCTAGTCTACTTGTACTTGGTCATCTACATACTTGAAATTATCTCGATGAACATGTGGGTGAAGAAATGGATAGTTCTCCATCCCAAATTTCAAGTCTTTTGGGCAAAGAGGGCATACAAATTCTTTTTAGCAGTATCTCAACACTTTCAATTATTCCTTTTTGTTCAATGAGAAAAGTCCATTATATTATTCTGACGGAAGTTGCTTGCTTTTCTCATTTTTGAAGTGTGAGTATGGACCCTTGAAGTGAAATAATATATTTCTATAGTATCGTTGTTCTTGGCAGTCTCAATTTGATAACATCAGGGCTAGTGATATGAAGAATAGGAGATGGGGAACAGTTTTGTTTCTGTTATTTGCTCTTCTTCTCATTGTATCTCCTTCTCCTTTCCAACTTCCGTCCTCGAGCACATTAACTTGAATGGGGTGGATTGTTTAATTGTTGTCATTGATCTTCTCAGTACAGCGTGTAGTTTATCGCGGTGCAAGGACACCCAAAAGCTTATGAGGTTATAGACAGCAGTTTCATTCTTTGATGCAACAATATATTTACTTATTGTCGTGTATCTGTATATTGTCCTTGATGACAGACAAGGATTCTAAAAGCATTACTAATGTTCTATAATGCCCGTGCATGATACAGTTTTTCTTTTCTGAGGTTCATATGAAGTGGGTCAAGGGGATGATTGTTAGTAATGTTATCTTGAACGTCGTATATCAAACATAAAGAGAACCTTTAACTTATGAATACTTGGAATGAATGAACTCAGATAAGATCTGGCTATGTATCTGTTCCACTTTCTGCTGTTCTGCTTTTTGATGAAGTTTTGATTTGAACCTTTGTTGCAGAACGTGTGAAATTTGTGGTGCCTCTGCAGTTAATATCGCCGGAGAACAGACAATTGAGATACATGTCAGCAATGGTTTAGCTCCTGCAGCATCAGCAACACCTTTTATCTTCCCAGAGAACAGAAGTTACTGCCATGGCCGCCGCGTGATGAATTTCTTGCTTGCCTGCATGGTATTTGCCTTCATAATCTCATGGCTTTTTCACTTCAAAATACTACCATGAATGGATAATATATGTTCCAGGCAGAAAAAGAATATCAAGGAGAGTTAAATTGTGTTTGCAATAGTGGGTTGCTTTATTAACTACAGGAAAATTATAGGATTTGTTAGTGGAATGTAAATTGTGTAAATGCTTCTGAGTTCTGAGTATGGATCATTTTGACTTTCTTTTATCGCTTCTGACTGGTTACTGGACTATGAAATTGCAGTCATGGTCCATTGCTGATATCTTTTGCTGCTTTAAATTAACTGTTTAGTATTATTTCTTCTGACATGATACCAAAACGCCACAAGAAATTAGCGCTTGACAAGCAAAATAGAAGTCGATTTCAGGTTGACAAGAATAACCTAGTCCAAATCTGGCTAGCAAACCAAGAATCTCTTCAAACCAACCAATCAACCTGCTTTGCCAACATCAAAGAGTTTTTTCTTTAAATATATTTGCTAGCCTCGCGCTCTCATTGTTGATTACCTAAACCGTCACCTTCATTTTGTTCTTGCAATGACCGAGAGAGATCACTATTTTTCGCTTTCTTCCTCCTCCAATTTTCTCTCTCGGCCACGGTTTCTCTTTTTTACCCGGCGCAGGTTGTGAGGGCAGAGATGATTCGTCATCAATTATGATTTGGGTAACGTCCATGTCAATCTCATCATTTGGGCGCAGGGTTAAAGCAGCATATGTTTGATCGATGATTTCATTCAAATACTCTTCGAATTCATTGTCTAGGAGATTCTTCTTATCTCTATCATCCCTAAACTGTTCGGAACTCACGCGAATATTGTTCAATACTTCACCCTGAAAAGAGATTGGAATGTTAATTAAAAGAGTAAAATACAAAAATCATAAAAAGATTAAAAAATAAAAGGAAAATATAAGAAATAAAAAATAAAAAATACTCACATATAATTTCATTCGGCTCGAAAAAGTCTAATATCCTTTAACTTCATAATTTTTGGGATTGGATATAAGTTTGATTGTATTCATCATGAACCATTCATGGTACCCCTCATATGTTTGGCCAGGGAATCCAACCTCCAAATCTTTTGAAACATACTTTTCTCTCTTTCTCCAGTGGGGACGTACTGCGGAATGGTGATCCACCCAATTGTTGCTAAGTAGGCTAGACATATTATGGGCGTGATCAAGAAGAAATGTTGCGCGATCTTTAATTATAGGGTCACGAGGAACATCCTGTATGTATCCAAATTGTCTCACAACCCTGAGCGACTCGTGGGCTTCTCTAACAGCCCAACAGAACATCCAACATCTAGTCGTCCAAATGGCTTGGCCTTGCTTACAAAAATCAGGGAGTTTAGGAAAGACGCTTGCATATGGTTGCCACAGAAACTGTACGAAATGAATTTGTTTAAATGGTCTAAACGGAAGAAAAAAAATTCAAAATTTACATCTCCAATACACAGGCTTGTTAATTGATCTCTAAAAGGTGTTAAGCTGCTCCTTGAGATGTCTCCGTAGGTGTACGAACATTCCCATCTTAATGAACAAACACGAAGGGGTTACATTTTAATTAGTTAAAAAATTGAATAAGAAATAAATAGAAATAAACATTGAGTTATTTTGAAATGAAAATACGCACCGTTGAGCTAATGGAGCGGTCTCATCCAGTATATAATCTAGTGCTACTCTATGTGGCGCGATTCTCTCGATCCGCTCATACGCACGTACCTATAAATTTCAATAATAATGTTAACATTTCAAATTATAATGTCAAAAATAAAAACAAATATAACACCTAATGAAAACTAATATGTACCTGTAGCATATATACACAGCCAGTGATGTCGCTGGGTTGCCTCACCACAGGCCAATGTACAAACAAGCCAGCAGGGCCGATCCCCAACTGTATCGACTACACTGCTCCAAATCCTCGACTTGGGCCAACAACTGCAGATTGACAGTGTTTTGAGTCTTGGTAGGAAACATGAAATTGTTCATAAATTGCAGGATTATTGTCCGGCCCTTTGCTCGAGTCGCTCGATTAGGGAATCCTCATGCAGTGCACGTTTCATCTCATCCTCAAAAACACCAATCTTGACAAACTGGCCATTTATCTTCTTCTCCCTCCTTCCATTCCCATTGTATTACAGTCTCAGGATTAATAAACTTAAGCGCAGCGATATACGTACACAACAAACGAGACATAGTTAAAACTTTTCAATACATAGGAAGTTCTTCGAAATTCGAGTTCTAATAAAATAAAATAATACACACCACAATTATAAAAGTTGATATTTACCTAGGAAGTTCTTTGAAATTCGAGTTCCAATCATCATAGACCGTTTCTATGGCTTTCTTCCTCCCGTGCAACGCCCTTTTGTATGGCACATCTACTTTCAATAAGGTCTTCACATCTTTCTGTGCCGAGGCCACTGTATAATCTACGTTGTCCTCAACCTTTCTCCTGATGAGTCTAGCAATCAAAGATGCGTCCAAACACCAATTGTCATTATCATTCACGGGAGTCATGCAATTATGTGCATCATGCCATCTCACAATTTCATGAAGGCCGTGATCTTTCAAAGACACACGCATCTTTCACACACATGGTGGATCACCATCCTCACTTGGTACATTTAATGTTCTGCACCGCACAGACCACGTCGTTGGACTACTCGCGGCAACCATATATTCTCTTTTATGATGGATGTTCCATAATTTCACAGCATGTTTTGCTTCTAATTGAGATTTGAAACAAACACCAATGTCCATTCCTTCGGGGTCTCATCCCACATCTTAAGAGAAAATTCATCCTTGTCCACACACGAGGCATCCCATTTCTCCACCTTACTATATACCTGGTGTCGGGGCAATGAATTAAGATTCCTTTCCTCATTTTCCAATAATTCATCATCACTTTCATCAAATCACTATCTGCAGAGACCTCACAGTATTCTTCGCTTTCGCTTGGAGCTATATAGTCGGGGTCCGACTCTTCCATGTAGTTATCTTGTGCAAATAAAGATGTCTCCTCTTCATCACGATTTCGAGAAGTACTAGCACGTTCCCCCCACGTTGTTTTCCAAACTCGCTTCTCTTTCTTCGGGAGTGATATCTTCCAAATCTATTTATAAATCCAAACATGACATTGGAGCTACACGGTTCATGAACTCTACATGCAAATCATTTTTAATCTTCATTATACGCCTACCACTGGGACTATCGACAATCGCAGAAACGTGGAGTTTCACGTGTGCTTGATCCCAACCAAGTGTCATACAAATCTTACTAATCAATTCCATATAAGACAACTTTTTCTCAACAAACAAGCCATGATCCGACATATTTGAAAAAGTGTTGATGCTACCATTCTCTATCACATACTTGCTTGTACGAAAGAAATTAAGCATGTATGATACATTACATGCCATTGATAACTGTTTAAAAAAACATCAATATCTAATCATTTCTTAATAACAAAATCAACAAATACACCATACATACTCCATTCATAATTCAAAAAACCTATAAAATCTTAAAATACTTATAAATCAACTTCTATATCTCATGAACAACTATGATTTCTCATCTCTAACCTCAAAATCAACACCTAAAACATCCAAACAATCAACAAACAAAAACCCTAATCTATCATTTATCGTTCTAACAATCAAAATAACACAAAAATAAACTAACTAACATGGTTTTGCAATCTAACCTCTTTCAAATAACGATCCACACGTATCTAGCGATAAGGTTGCATCAAAAACTCCAATTCGCCAACCAAGAGCCGCAGAAACAGAAAGTCCAATTCAATTCTCAAATGAGAACTGTCTTCTTTTTTTTCATTTATATCACGCTAAACTCGGATTACCGATATCCGAATACGTAAGTAGTTCGAATTTCACAAATCCGACTCCTACTAAGCTCGGATTCCATAAATCCGAGTTTAGTCAATTACGGATTTTTAATTCCTTTTTTTTGGTCCTCCAATTTATGACAAATGCCTACTTCCACCAACTAAAATTTAATATAGTCGGGATTTTGAAAATCCGAATTCCTTAGTCCGGATTACTAAATTCCGGAGTTGAAATTCAAAAATTTCGGGCCTCAATTTTCCTTCTGTATTTTTTTATTTTATTGAATTCGGAATTTACAATTCTGAAGTGTACTGTTCATTTTCTGACTTTTTTGATTGTATTTTCACAAAATGTAAATATTTATTATTTTAATATTATTTGGATATTCAGATTTCTGAAATCCGACGGTTTAATTTTAATGAACCTTCGGATTTGTGAAATCCAGAAATATATATATATATATATATATATATGTCCACATATATTTTTAAAAAATTAAATTGTCCACCTTTATTTTAAAGAATTTTTTTAGGTAAATCGCCCCAACATCAAATACTAGAGGTCCAAGTATTTTTGAACATTCTAAATTTGTGGTCTTCTGGCTTCCATTGAAGGGAGCCATTTTGAAGTATCTTTCCATCTTGCTGTTCATTCCAAGACTTCCGTTGAGGGAAGTCACTGGAGCTTATCTCGGGTTTCCAATGATGATCCATCTTTAAGCATCTCAATTGCGTCACTGTCCATTCCTAAGCTAAACAGGGTTGCTGCTTGAAGATAAAACGCGGTTGGCCAACCAGAGGAAATCATTTGAGCTTGCATGGCATCTGCAAGGGCCTCTTGTGGCCTGTTGTTCATCAAAAAACACAGAGCGCGCCGAGCAAGGACTGTCGGTGATACCAAGGTTTCAAACTCCAAACACTGTAGAGCAGAGGCAGAAACATGATTTTCAGAATCTGTTAACTGAATGGATAGCAAAAGCTCCGAATTTGATTCACAAATTTGTGTCTCGCAAGAGCACAATTGGTGAGAACATTAAAATCACAGAAAAGACGATGCTTCTTATATTCCATATGTCGGAAACAAATCAAATTGATCCAAATATAGGGCATCTTCGCGATAGCCGTAGAACTTTAAATGATCTTGCCTTAATACTGCTATAATCCTAGGAACATCTGCTTTTAACACTCAAAGTACTGTTCTGAATGATTGACCAAATTATGACATGTCATAAAATTGCCACTAGTACACGATTTCTGAATACTATCCAAAATTATACTCACCTCAGTATAACCAACAATAGCATTTGTGAAGTCTTTTTCTAGAAAGGCAGTGTCACCCCGCTTTCTGCATTTGAGTGCCTCCTGTGCCTGGGTTGTCCACACTTGAAATGAAAGCTGAAGATACCAAATACACAAAAACTGAGAACCCTCTAAAAGAAACAAAATTATAAATTTCTTTGGTTTGAGAATTTTCAAATCCTGCTTGTGCTAGAATGAGGTAGACTAACTTCATTTGTGCACTCATCATCTCTGTAATGAACTCCCACCAATATTTGATGAATAGAAGTTAGATCTAATATTGAGCAAGCCTGAGCGAGAGGTGATAGATTTGCTGGAGATGCAGTTTTATGATGAATAGCTAGCAAAACATGCGACGGAACCTGTAAAATTTCAGATGAATCAGATACTGAAAACACAATCAAAATCTGGACAGCCAGAGTAACAAGACCTCACCTCTCTCTCCTTTTGAAGAGGATTGAGAGAAATAACAAGAGCCTTGGCATTTGGCCGGTCACGAGGCTCATATTGTAAACAGCGTGCAGCTATTCGAACTAATTCTGCTGCATCATCATTTGAGAAATCATCCTCCAAAAAGGAGTCTACAAGGACCTGAATGTTCTTCCCATGTAGCAAGTGAAGAACCTTAAAGGAAGTAACTGTAAATTTAGTTCTAGAATAAAGATAAATATTTCAAGCATTCTAATCGGAACATTAATATCAAAAGCAGAAAAGAAACACCATGAGAAGTAACCGCAGATTTACATGGCTAGGAGGAATATGCTTGCCAGCGAGGAGATCAATCAATAGTGTGCCAAAACTGAATGCAACACTCTCAGCTGTGATCCTACCTGACAAAGCAACAACGGACAAGTTAATCATTGAATAATTTGGAAAAGCCAAACTGTCCCCTTTGCTGAAGCTTGTTAAAATGTTTAGCAATCTTGTGCAGGCAACATTGTAGTCTTTTTTGGTTGAAAGGATAATGCTGACCATGGAAATCACCAAATAACCATGGCCATATGAAAGGTACGTGGTACTATTGTAGAACATCAATATTCAAATCTCTTTCATTCAGATAAGGAAAACTTCTTGTGTGATGCTTCCTTCTTCAATATGATTTATTGCAACACAATATCTCCAAAAGATTATAATATGATTTTGACCAATTTAATTAAACATTAAGACCTTGACATGTACCTTGCTCACAATTTGGTGTGAGCATGTGATGCGAAAACAAAAAAGCACAACTTCACTATGGTTAAATGTGAGTTTCAGAGAATATTACCTGTCCTTAAGTATTCTGGAGGAGTAAAAGCCAGGTTTGTGTTGTAGCTTTTTCCATCACTGCTGTTCTTCATTAGGCCAAAACAAGAAAGCCTGGGATCGCCATCCTATACATTACATGAGTTGTGAATTTGAAGTGCTGAATTACATGTTGAGAAGGCATAACTTTGACAACTAATCTAAATGTACGAAAAGAGGCTACCTGATCAAATAAGATTCGATAGGCATTGAGATCATGGTACAGTGCTAGCCCTCTGCTACTGCAATAGTCTAATGCTTGTGCTACATATAAAGCGACTCTCAGCCTCATAGACCATTTCAGTGGTTGGGTTTCCCCTGAAATGATTCAGATGACAAAACTAAGTTGAATCATGTAGTAACACTAGCAGTTTCTGAAGTGTAGGAGACTATTCAAAGGTAACGTGCCATCATTTCTTCAGTATTTTTTGACCTAAAAACAACTTAAATTAGGAGAAGCATCAGACGATGCTTTCTGCATTCAGCTTGCATAAAACGGATATATAAACATAAATATATCCATGTAAAGAACATTAATTTACTAACAAAGTAACACCAACTCAATTTAAAATAGATGACAGGAAAAATTCAGATATTAGTTGGTTATTATGCTTCTTCAAAGAAAATGAACTCACAATAAAATAAACGATTGGACAAAGTTTCATGAGGCATGAACTCAGCCACCAATAACCTCTCATCTCCATCGCAACAACATCCGATCAAATTTGCCAACCTCTCGCTCCTCAACTGCCCTACTGCTGTAGCCTCCTCCTAAACAAGAATGCACACATATATGATATATATAGGACATCATTTGCTGAAACATCTTCTATTACTAGATGTCTGGAAAAGGAAAACAAAAAAGGAAAGTAAACAAAAGAAGAAGTAATGACCAGAAATTGGCGAGGATCAGGCCAAGCAGACTTGTGGAAACGCTTAACAGCAACCAAACTACTACCTTCATCTTCAAGCTGGCCTTTATAAACAACATTAGGGCCTTTTTCACCTTGTTCAGATACTATGTTGTCTACTGCAAATCCTGAGGTTGCTGTCCTGAGCTCATCCAAACTGAATTTTCTGAATCCTGGCACTCTCATATTCTCAATTTCCTCACGTTTCTCTACAATCCCACAAAACAAAAAACAACCCCTTATCAGACACTAGCTCCCTGGCTCCGTTCCAAAATAATTGTCCAGTTTGAATATTAAAAATGAAAATCCAAACTGGGCACTCATTTAATGACGAAGGAAGTGACAGAATACAGAAAACTCCATTGGTCATGCACCAAAATAAAAAATAAAAAAAAAAGAAAAAAAAGTTACCACCTTTGGAGTTCAGAAAAAGCAAAAATGCAAAAGAAAAATGTATACATTATAAAAGGGGCGAAAAAAAGAAGGGAAAAAAGAAAACAAGGAGTAGTAGTATATATTGAAGATTATCATACCAAGATCATATGAATAAGTAGATGGGACGCGAGACCTGAGGCTGAATGGCCACCAGCGAAAACCTAATTTAGACTTTTTAGAGGGAGGAGCTTCCATGACAGAAAGAAGAAAAGGATATATATTTTCACTGCAACCACCAAAAAAACACAGTCCTCTCTCTCTCTCTCTTTCTTTGGAACTGAAATACTAAAACTAATTATGATGATGGAGTAGAACTGTAAGAGAGAGCAAAATGGAGGTGATTTTTGTGTCGGAACGTGTGTTTAAAGGAGAATAAGACCAACTCTAAGTAATTTCAGAGTATGTTCGCATCTAGCTTCATTTCTAAGCTTATTTTTTTTGATTTTTTTATTTTCATTTATTTACATTTTTTTAAAACCTCCCTTCGATAGAATGATTCGAAAAGTTTCTGGTTGTAAAAGCTTCCTGTGTTGCTCTGGAAATGTTTGCTTGTTTGGACGTCAGCTTACATTTCATTTTCTCACTTAAAAATGGAAAGTGTTTCAAGTTGAAAACTAAATGGGAAATGAAAATGTTGTTTAGATGGTATTTTGAGCAAAAAGTTGTTTGGATGTTGGTTTTGAAAAAAATATATTGAACTACAAATAGTCAAAATGGTCGCTGAACTACAAGAGCTTGTTTGGACAACATTTTGTTTGGGTAATATTTTAAATAAAATAGACCACCACCGGACCACCTCCATCACTGGCGCCGCCGCCGACCGGCGGCAGTTCGGTGGCGGTGGGTGGAGGTCCGACGACGGCGCCGGTGGTGGAGGTGGTCCGGTGCTGGTGGACGAAAATGAGAGAAAATGCAAAATATGGAGTTGGCCAAACAAGACCTTGTGAATTGTTAGATTTGGTCACTGAAATATTTTTAGTTCTAAAATAGTCATTACATTAACAAAAAAGGTTTCAAGTTGGAATTTAAAATGTAAATCAAAAAATTGTTAGGATGATTTTTTTTTTTTTCCATTGGGTTTTGTGTTTAAAAGTTAAAATGATTGAAAATGGAAAATAAGTGATTGGCCAAACAAAGCCTTAAATTTTTTTATCCAAATGTGGGGTTTCATGCAAGAAACGGAAGTTCACAATACAACTTCATCATAGCACCACTAAAGACTTTTGCCGTAATGGAGCTTTTTTTTTTCCCTTTTTTTTTTCTATCCTTGTGCCTACTAATACACATATTTCTTTTATTTTAAAATTATTTTTTTTCTAATTTTATTTAATATAAAAATGAAAATTTAAATTGAGTGATTATTTCGAAATGAATAGAATACGTATTATATTAATGAGAGCGTGTGAGATGCGGAACTCGCTGGACTAATTCGTATTTATGTCGGATATTAATTTTTTTTTAGAGCTGTCTAAGATTACTTTATCACTAGTAATTTCAGATAAATTGAACCAAAAAGAAAGTCAAGTTCCTTCCTTAGACATTCATATTAGGAAAATTTTAGTACTTCCTCCGTTCCAATTTAATAGACTCATTTAGACATACACGGTAATTAAGAAAAAGTGGATAATGTAGTTTATGTGGTTAATTTTAAATGAAATTTCTATTACACCCCTATTAATGACTAGTGAGTTATTGATTGATATGAGAGAGTAATTGTTAAAATTAATAAATGTTCATGATTTTAGTGAAAGTAGAAAGAGTATATGAGGGAGTTTATAGTAAAACTTAATTAATTATATGAAGTGGGACTAAGTTTTAAAATATCCCAAAAAGGGAAGTGAGCCTATTAAATTAGAATGAGGGAGTAGTATATTTTTATTATCATGAGTGGAAGAACAAGAATAGTTGAATAGTAAGAGTCAATTGGTCAAACTCGGTGTGCCCGAGCGTTATACACACTGTTAATTACTAGTATTATTGTTTAACAATTTAAAGATTAAGAAACAACTACTCATTCCATTTCTTTTCAATAGACCCATTTAGGCATATGTTAAGATTAAGAAAAAGTGGGTAATGTAATTTATATAATTAATTTTAAATGAAATTCCTACTACACCCTTACTAATGACTAATGAGTTATTAGTTGATATAAGAGAGTAATAGTTGAAATTAATTAAATATTCTTGATTTCAGTGAAAGTAGGAAGGGTATATTAGAGAGTTTACATAAAAAGTTAATTAATCGTCTGAAGTGGGACTAAAGTTTTGAAATATTCCAAAAGGAAAAGTGATACTATTAAAAAGAAATGGAGGGAGTAGTATATTTTTATTATCATGAGTGGATGAACAAGAATAGTTGAATAGTAAGAGTCAATTAGTCAAACTCGGTGTGCCCGAGGGTTATACACACTGTTAATTACTAGTATTATTGTTTAACAATTTAAAGATTAAGAAACAACTAGTATTATTGTTTAATAATTTAAAGATTAAGAAACAACTTTTCTTTTATCAAGGGGAAGGAATAAAAAAGAGAAATGACTTGACTTTTGGATACAACAACAACAACTAAGAATCAACAAGTTGCAAAATATTAAGAAAACAACTCTTCGTAATTTGCAAAATATCCTCGGAGTTCATGCATATATTTGTTATAAGCCTAGGTGATTAGACTTAGTTGATTTTTTCCAATTCTTAAGTTGGTTACTTAAGCTGATCTTTTCTTTGTGCAAAAAAAAAAAAAAAAGGTGTTGATGATCTTCTTCCCTATCATCTTCCTATTTTGGTTACCTAAAGGAAAAGGGCAAAAAAAAAAAATAAAAAAAATTCAGCCTTTGTATCGTATGAAAGGATTGAAAAATGATTTAGTCAATAGCAGGTTAGACTGAATATTAGAGAACCTAGACTCAAAATTCATTGTTTGTTTGGTATGAAGGAAACTAAAATTCATCGTTTGTTTGGAGCAACTTCCATTTTTTTAAAAAAAAATTTATCAGTTGTTTTGCCAGCTCCTTGCCAGTAAACACTTGCAAAAATGGGGAAAAAAATTTTAAAAAAAAAAATTGAAAAAATTAAAACTTTTCTCCTGTATGACTAAGGCATATAATATTGAGGGTTTTTTCTCCCCAAAAATATCTAAACTCCTATAAAAAAAACTAAATATTTTTATATCTCAAAATGATTATCGTTCACTAAAAGTACAAATTTAAATTAGACAATTATTTTAAGACAGGGAAATACCATAAGAATCTCTTTTTTTTTCGGAAAAGTTGTTATAACATATATACATTGGGCAAATAAATTAAAGAGTTTATTAGTGTGTTGTTTTATTTTCAAGGGTGTAGCAGTATTTTAATTAGATTTTTCTGTCACCATTTTCTTAATCTTTCTCATACTTAATCAAACACAAATATAAATTAAAAAAAAATGAAATGAAAAAAGTCGTTAATCAACGTAGCACAAATGCTTAGATGCTGACCCGCTACCAACTCTTGTTATTGGTCCTCCTCCTCCTTTTTTTTTTTTACATATATATATATTGAGGAAGCCGAAAACTTGAATACAAAAGCAACTCAACGGGAGAATTGAACTAGAATAATTTAGCCTTATTTTGTCTAAGGTTTTAGTGGGGGGTGTTGATAGAACATGCAACCCCGGGTCGTACAAAAGGCCTAGTTTGGCTAATGAACCGGCTGGTTCATTGCCGGGTCTCTCTATGTGTGAGACCTTAACCGTCCAAGGACGCTTCAAAATTCCTATAATTCTACTAAAGGACATTACTTGAATTATTAGTTGGGCCACTTTCATTGAGGAGGTTGACTGCTTGTAGGATGTCCAGTTGGAGTTGTATATTCCTGAAGCCCAATTTCCATGCAATTTTGAGCCCAAAATTGTTTTCATGTAAATAAAGTCCAAATTTAAGAAATTATTGGGCGACCTTTTGGTGCTTTTATTGATTGACCTGGTTAGAATAAAACTTTCAGACCAATGCCATTATCTTTTGTTGGCTTGAGATTTGAGAAATGTCATAGAAATGTTGTCTATGACGCACAATGATCGAATGGTTTTATCTAATTAATCTCATTTTTAACACAGGATACACGCCATAATCATCTTCTACTCATACCATCATCTTTTTTTTTTTTTTTTTGGAATTTCTCAAAGCAACTAAAAAATTCTTTACATTTTCAAATTCATGTTGTCATCGATCTGGCTTTCCATTGAAAGGGGCCATTTTGAAGAGTATCTCCAGCTGACTGCTCATTTTGCTGCTCATATCTGCTGTTGGATGGAGACAAAGATATATAGTACACCAATTGAGGAAGTCACTTGTGCTGACATTGGCTTTCCAAAGATGATCCGTCTTTAAGGATCTCGATCGCATCACTATCCATTCCTAAGCTAAATAGGGCTGCTGCTTGAAGATAAAACGCGGTTGGCCAATCAGGGGAAGTTACTTGCGCCTGCATGGCATCAGCAAGGGCCTCTTGTGGCCTGTTGTTCATCAAAAAACACAGGCAGCGCCTGGCAAGGACTGTTGGTGATACCACAATTCCGCTCTCCATGAACTGTAGAGCAATGCAGAAATAAGATTTTCAGAATCAATTGTAAACATTCGTGTTTTGCACCGTCAAAATGAAGGAGAACATTAATATCACAAGAAAGACGATGCTTCGTATAGTCCAGAATGTAGGGGAACCAACAAGATTGTCCTATCATCGCCATCTTTCTGATGCAAGTTTTGACACACTAAAAGCCTGAGCCAAAACGATCTCTCCTTAATACTGTTATATTCTAGCAGTATCTGCTGCTTATAGATTCTATCTTCTCTTCAGATGATAAGACCAACTATGGACATGTCATAAAATTGCCACTAGCACCTGACTTCCAAAATAGTATCCAAATTATACTCACCTCAGTGTAGCATATAATAGCATTTGTGAAATCTTTTGAACGAAAGGCTGAATCACCCCGCTTTCTGCAATTTAGTGCCTCCTGTATCTGGGCAGTCCACACCTGAAATGAAAGCTGAAGATACCCAAAAAAAAAAAAAAAAAAACCAAAACTGAGAACCCTCCTAGAGAAAAAAGTTAACAATTGCACATCTAATGAACTAAAGCTTCAGTGTTTTATAAGTGTTTCTTGGGTTGAGAATTCAAATCCTGCTTGAGCTAAAATGAGATAGACTAACCTCATTTGCGATCTCTTCATCATCGTTGTAACCAACTTTCTCCAGTAATTGATGAATAGAAGTTAGATCTACTCTTGAGCAAGCCTCAGCAAGAGGTGATAAATTTGAACTCCTGGTAGGAGATGCAGTTTTATGATGAATATCAAGCAGAACATGTGACGGGACCTGTAAATTCCAGGTGAATCAGATTCGGAAAACACAATCAAAATCTGGACAACCATTGTAACAGGACCTTACCTCTCTCTCCTTCTGAAGAGGGGTGAGAGAAATCACAAGAGCCTTGGCATTTGGCCGATCACGCGGCTCATATTGTAAACAGCGTGTGGCTATTCGAACTAATTCTGCCGCATCATCATTTGAGAAATGACCCTCCAAACAAGAGTCCACAAGCATCTGAATGCTCTTCCCATGTAGCAAGTCGAGAGCCTAATAGGAATTAACTGTACATTAGTTCTATAAGATAAATATTTGAAGGATTCTACTCAGAACATTAATATCAGAGGACTTTATAGGCAATAGCAGAATAGAAACTTTTCAAAAATTTCAACACAAAGATAGTTAACAGAGGATTTACATGGCTCGGAGGGATATGCTTGCCAGTGAGGAGATCAATCAATAGTGTACCAAAACTGTAAACTACACTCTCAGCGATAACTCTACCTGAGAAGGAAACAACGAGACAAGTTAATCATCGGATAGTTGGATAACCCAATTGTCCCCTCGCTGAAGCTTGTTAAAAAGTTCAGCAGCATCATGATCTTTTTAAGTTCTGAGTATAAAGCTAAGCATGCAAATCACCAAAGCGCTTACTCCAATCATGGCCTTATAAAACAAATAATGCTATATTCAAGAATATGATAGAACAGCAACATAAATATATATGCAACTCAGACAAATTTCTTCTATTAAGTTTCCTTCTTCGAAAGAGTTGATCACTATAGAAACACATCTCTAAGATCTTACAATATGTCTCCCAGCAACTGAGGTATATATTTAGTTCTAGCAGCGCACCTCCCCCAAATCAGTGTATCCATTTGCATGGAAAAGCCGGTAAGACTGTAAGTAAATGAGTGTTAGAGCACATTACCTGTCCTTAGATACTCTGGAGGGGTAAAAGCCAGGTTTGTGCTGTAACTCTTTCCATCCCTGCTATTCTTCATCAGGCCAAAACAAGAAAGCCTGGGATTACCATCCTGTTACAGAGAGAGCCAGAGGAATTGAAATGCTAAAACATGTAGGAAGGGGATAAATTTTACGGATATTCAAAGATAAAGGCACAAGAATAGAAGACGATACCTGATCAAATAAGATTCGATAGGCATTTAGGTCGTGATACAGCGCTCGGCCTTTGCTACTGCAGTAGTCCAATGCTTGTGCTAGATATAAAGAAACTCTTAGTCTCATTGACCATTTCAGTGGTTGGGTTTCCCCTAAAACAGTTCAGATGATAAACTAAAGTTAGTTGAATCTTTTGGCAGCACAAGCAGTTTGATGAGCAGATGGCTAATATAGAACATAATCACTTTTTCTGTCTTGGATCGAGCTAAAACACCTAAGTAGAAGAAAAGCAAATTACAGGCACAAGAAATTTACCAGTAATTTTACCCTTATGCTCTTCCTGCATTTAAAGTGCCATTTTTAAGTGATATGGAAAGCCAACTTCAAATAAAGAACCAAAAACTATCCCAGGCCATTCATACAATTAATTAGTTTCCCAAACAAGATGTCTGCATTCAGCTTGAAACTATTACCCAATACTGATATTATGCGTAAATTAATCCATGTAAACAGCATCTAGTTACCAGCAAAAAACCACCATGTTTAAAACTTTTACAACACGAACTCATAAAGCTATTCTCACTGACATCTTTGCACATTGAATTAAGCATCTTCAAATAAAATGAACTTACAATGGAATAAATGCTTGGACAGAGTTTCATGAGGCATGAACTCAGCCACCAACAACCTCTCATTTCCATCACAACAACATCCTATCAAATTCGCCAACCTCTCGCTCCTCAACTGCCCCACTGCCTTTGCCTCTTCCTAAACAATCCACAAGTCCAAGCAATGCACAAATATAAATACCATTTGCTGAAAAATTCTCTACTGATAGATGTAAAAAAGAAAAGAGAAAGGAACATAAACAAAGAAGAAGTAATAACCAGAAATTGGCGAGGATCAGGCCAAGCAGACTTATGGAAGCGCTTAACAGCAACCCAGTTACCTTCATCTTCAAGCTGGCCTTTATAAACAACATTAGGGGCTTTTTCACCATGTTCTGATACAATGTTATCTACTGCAAATCCTGAGGTTGCAATTCTAAGCTCATCCAAACTGAATTCTCTGAATACTGGCAGTCTCATCTTCTCACTCTCCTCACATTTCTCTAAAATCCCACAAAAAGAACAAAACAATCGCTTGTCAAAAACATCACATCTAAGAAAACTCCATTCATCATGCAACAAAGTTACCATCTTTATTAGACTTCAGAAACCAAAAATGTAACAGAAGAATGTACCCATTAAAAAGTAATAGAGTGTTGAAGATGATTACCGAGATCAGATGAATAAGGGACGTGGGAGTTGAGGCTGGATGGCCACCAGCAAAGGCCGAATTTAGAGCAGCGAGCTCCCATAACAAACAGAAGAAAAGGGAAGGGGTTTTTTTTCCAGACAAACGTGTTTGAGATGAAATTGAATGTTAGAACCCTTTATGTATTATGGAGGGAATGAGTGAAAAAGTGAAACCCTTTTCTCTACAACCAAGAAAGAAACACTCAATGCAGCATTTTTCCTCTCTCTCTCTGTGAAACTGACAGGGGGAATGGTGATGATGATGGGAGTAGAGAAGAGAGAGGAAAATGGAGGTGATTTTTGGTTTTGGTGTTAGTGTGTGACTGTGTGTTTTATAAGAAAGGGGGAACAGAGCTTCTCATGCTTTGATTCGTTCAGGTGGTCAAATGCAACAAAACGGAACGTCCACACTACACTCTACAGAGTACAAAAGGGTATAAATGTATAACAAACGTTAAACAACACTTCCGACTTAGAGTAATAGAGTTTTTTTAAAAAAAATTATTTACTCATAAATATTACTACTAGTACTTTAAAGGTTTTTAATCCATATCGTTATTATAAAATTGTTAATCCTTTTATCAATTAAGTTGCTTGGTTTTATTTTATTTTTTATCACATTTGCACTGTGTATCATACAAAGAAATGCTAATTGATTGAGACACATATGAAAAAAAAAAAAAACACCAAATATTACAATTTGTTAAAACAAAGTATGAAATGTGGCAATGAAATAACTTTACTGAATTTTAATATAATGCAGTTAATTATTTAGCACTAAAAATGGAAGGTCCGATTTCGCCACCTTGCCTCGTCACTGCATTTTTTATAAAAAAAATAAAAAAAAATTGTAGTAAAACAAACTTTTATTAAAATTTTTATCGGAAATGGTCTAACACCAATTGCAAAACAAATAAAGATAATTGCACTTGAGTTTTGTGGACTCCACTAGAAGATTACTGTAAAGATATAGTTTAAAATAAATTTGGACCAAAAGAAGTCTCTTCCTTAGTTAGGCTTAAATTGCTCTATAATTATTTTTAATTATCGTGAGTCGAATAAGAAGAATAAGAAAAATACAGAAGAGTTAGGTAGTTAGTCAAAGTACGAGTGTATGAGTGGAAAACTTTTGTACACCATTATTGTCTAAAAGAAGTTGTGGTTGAATGAAAGGAACAAAGGTGGTTGGTGTTCGAATTCCACATTAGACATGAATTATGAAATAATCATAATTTTTTTTAGTTATTTTGTTCACAAAAGTACAATTTTGCTAATATTAATCACTCATTATTACCAAAGATAGATACATTACTCTATAAATTAATGCTACTCTTATTAGTAGATTATATTACTTATTGGCATCATATTCCTGTCAGCTTCAATTCCACTTGCCATTACTAGGGCATTCTTTTGGCATAAACTTTGACGAACAAAGCCTAATCCATCCTCAACTTTTAGCTCATCAATCTTTTCTCTCCAAAGAAAAAGCTCCGTGTTTCATGGTTGTTTTCCTTATAATTCTACAAAAACCTAAACTTTACCCACACCAAAAAAAAAATAAATAAATAAAATTATAAACTACAATTTGAAACTAAATACTCCCAACTAGTTAAGGGGGTACACAAATGTTAATACTCTTGTATAAGGGGGGAAAAGAGTTGCTTCCAACTAGTTAAAAGTTGTAAAAGTACTAGAAGAACATCCTCTTCTTTTTTTTTTTCTTTTTTTTTTGAGGAAATAGAAGAGCATCCTTCTTTATCAATAGTTCCCAACTGGTTCATTTAATTTACTTAAAAATTTAGAACCATTTTTCTGGAACAAGAAATGTTCGTTTTAGCAAAAAGGATTAACTCCAAGCATTAAGTCTTATCAACAGTGCAAATTGCATCCAGCGATTGGCAAAACAAGTAGTTAAGTAGTAAGCTGGTTTCAAACATGCATGAGGTTGGACTCCTATATAACTCTTTGAGTGCACACAAATGTTTCTCGAGTTAAATCTATGTAAAAATAAATAAATTTGCATGTACATAATTGACATCAATTTGAAATTTGTAAGTTGTGAAAACTCTTCTCTTTGATTTCTTTGGAGGTAACAAGATGAATCACATTATATGGTGTAACAGGAAGGTCCACAAAGGACATGGAAATGCATTTGCCAGAATGATGCACAACAAAGGCAAAGGAGGAAAATTGCCCAAACAAATTGTGGCCATCACTGACATTGTCCTACTTTATACAGCTCAAGTGTGCTAGCAGAGCTAGCTCTTTAATGGACATCAAGTTCCATTGATTTGGAAATTAATGGATAAATTGATGATGAAAAGGGGGGCACACACACACACACAGCCATCATGAAAATACATGCACCCCTTTGAACAGCATCCTCCCTCCTCCTCCCTGTCACCTTCTCAAGAATCCAATCCCACCAGCAAAAACCGCGCGAGCTAGCTGTGAGATTCATCATTATAGATCCCCTCCCTTGATCGTCCTATTCGTGTTAGATCGAAACAATTATCTCGTATTAATAATACACTTTGTTGAATTATCTTTTCACAAAAAAATAAAAAAAAAACATTCAAATTTATTAATTATAATAAGTGAGAATCATAACATTTTTTTTCATATTACAGGGTATTCATCGTCGACAACAGTGACTATTCCCTCTCGCTCATGATAAATACCCTAGTCAAAGGATTTAAGAACCGGTTCGAATTCATATGGTATTACAATTTGTCCGAATCTACAAATATATTTTCCAAATGTTTAACAAAGATCTACATGTTACAATCTTTTGAAGCACACTGAGATCATGATCATCAAGTAAGAAAGATGAGATGCGAAACATGAATTCCTTAATTAATAAACCTATTTTTGGTTTCCAAAAAAGTAAAGGACGTGATTTTGCTAAGATTTGGGTGGTTATAAAAATGGTTGTTAAGGATCCCAAGGGCCCTATTGGTTGTACCAATTTTTTGAAATAATTTTAGCAAATCCACATTCATACGTTTGAATAATGCTGCCATAAAACATGAAAAGATTTCCGGGCGGCTCCATGTTATCTGTTCATAATGTTCTTTCATTATTCTTCTTCAGAAAGGAAAGAAAAAAAAAATAAAAACAAGAAGAAATTGTAATAGTCCCGCGCAGCAATTTCCGGAGTATGAAGAACATTGCGTTATTGTTTCTTCAACCTAAGAAACGCAGCAACTTCGCATCTCTAGTTCAGTTTTTTGGTACTCTAGGGTTTATAGATTCTTTATTTTACTTACTAATCGTTTGACATCATTTGCTCTGTTATATTGATCCCCCGATCGAAACTTTTGGACATATATCTCTTTTGTGAGAGGGCTTTGAATATAATGAAATATCTCTTAAAATGAAACTATTTAGACTACCTTCATTATTATCAAAAAGTATCTATATATTTTAACCCCTCGGGAAATTAATGTCTTTTAGAAAGTCTTTACACTAAGAAAAACGTATAAAATTGTCAATAAAAGAACTAAAGTAATCATTTTTTTATTCTTAATTTTTTTTTATCACTGATTTCCCTTATTCCTAGGTGTTTACCACTTCAGAAATCAGACTCAAAATTCATAGAAGTGTACTCGTTTTTATTATTAGAAAGAAGCATTTCCTAGCAAAACTTTTTTTTGGTGCGAATTAAATATCGCATTCTCTAAATTTTTATTTTTTTTTAATTTTTTGGAAAGCAAATTCTCTAAATTAAGAACTCCATAAAGACTTAAGAGGAGATCCACAAGACAGGGACGTAAATGGGTAGGGAGCAGGAGAGTAGCATTATTAAATAATGGCAAGATATTGGGTCACATGACAGCGCCGTTTGGCTTTATGGCGCCTCACGTGCTCACCAGTCACCATTTTCTTAATCTTTTTCCACATCTTTACTCATTAACATTAGAAAAAATCCTTAAAAATCCTTAATCACCATCCCTCTTGTGCGTGGTCCCCTTCTCTATCCAATCAATTTTTGGCTTTCTTCTTCTTTTTAAGCAGAGGAGGAATGTAATTGCAAAAAAAAAAATATCCTAGGAACAAAAAATGATGCTGACCACATTTGATCCAATCTGGAGGAATTCGCTTTCTCCAACTTTTTTTTTTGTCCGATCTATAAAATGTTCCTGAATTTATTGGGCTACCTTTTCGTGCTTTTATTGACCTGATTTTCTTCTCCCTAATTATCTTTTCTTCTTCACGACGAACTAACCAGTATTTTGGGCTTTTTTTTTTTTTTTCCCCGCGAGGCTCGTAGAATTTAGGAATTTAAGTTTGTTTCTTTTTCTTTTTCCTAATTTTCTTTTGAAATCCGGCAACATCGTGCAAGTTTTAAAAGCACCAAAACTATTACTCCCTCTGTCTTGAAATAATTGTCCAATTTAGATTTTCATTTTCAGTTCAAATTGTACTAAAAGTAAAATCGGAAACTAAATAATAAGTAAAATCGGAAACTAGATAATAATTTTGAGACAGAAGGAATATTAGACTAGAAGTGAAACTATCATACGAGTGAAGCTTATGAATAGAAATAGTATTTAGTTAGGATCTTATACATAGCTACATCCAGTCCTTAAGTAGAGTAAAAACCCAGAAATGTTCTTGAACTCGTAGCAAGCATTTTCTTGACATTCTGAAGTTTGTTCAAAGTACAGCACATTTCAAGCAGTGAAAGTATATATACATATACACTTATTGCTTCTAAAAATGTGCTTATTGAGACCACAAATTAGTGCTTAGCGTACTTATTCAAGAGTTCAGACAACACAAATCAAAGTTAAACTGCACGAAGAAATAGTATCAATTAGCGATATGCACACTTGAATTCAATTGGATGAACATAGAGGGCTTTTTTCTTTTTTTTCCCCGATGACTCAATACAACAAAGTATCACTGTTATGGCATCATCAACCCTTCCTTATCCTAATGGCGTTTTCTTCTGGTTGAACTTTCCAATTTAGTGATCACCAAGCCGATTTATTTGCTACTATAAATAATCTTCTAAACCATTAGGTAAATGATGACTAACTGTACAGCCAAATTGATATTTTTCCAACTTCCAGGGGATCAACAAGAGCTACTCACTGTAAGACTGCTCTTCTCTGCCTCGGTTGGCTCTTGGTCTCTCAGGTTCTGATAGTAGGCCTACTTCTGAAAATTTCTTCTCAAAGAAAGTACCCATTTCTGAAAACTTAGCTGGCTGCATACCATTTAGAACTGCAATGCATATGGAGAATGCTTGTAGAAGTGTGAGTGAAGAGTCGAAGTCAACTGAATAGATACCATCCTTGAATGGAGACAAGCTGAAAGTAGGTTTCCGGTCCAGTCCGCCATTCTGAAGTTTGCAAAAACAAATTAGAAATCCAATGCTAGTAAATGTGCTCCAGTAATAAAATTGGAGAAAGAAAATGCATGTATAGCATTAACTACATGAGGAACACAGTGCAGTATGCACCTAACCATAAAAATACCTGAGAGTAGAGCTGAAATTTTCCTGTGGTGAACTGGGTTGCAACGGGAACTGATGCCCGGCCATACTGAGCAGCCAGAACCTTTAGTTTGCAACCCAAATCCCAGCCCCCACAGTCACATGACCCTGATCTCCATCTTTGCAGTAGAGGTGAAGGTTCTCCTTCATTCGGCAATCCGTGGTCACCATCAGGAAGGACAACTGCAAGCCCAAAGCGGTTCAGGTTTTTACCAGAAGATCCACCCTCTTTGAGTTGCATACCATTGGCCACATCAAAAACTTCTTGAGATGAGCATTTTCGGTCTCCTTTAGAGAGATCATCAACTTTACAAAATTTCTGATCCACTTCACTGAAATCTTTTGCGGGCACTTTTGGTAGCTTAAGAACAATAGCAGCAAGTTCATCATTCACATGCTGATCAGAAATTTGTTCATCCCCTCTATTCTTTGTCGCAACCAGCACACATTCCCTCGTAGTACATTGATCCAGGGAGTTTGGCCTGCTCAGATCTGTTGACGCAACATCAGAAACCTTCATTTGGGCAACAACATTAGGTATGTATCCGAGACTTCTATCTTTGGTTCCCTGATGTAACCAACCACCATTTTTCTTCTTCATTTCATGTACAGTGAAGAATGTGTACATCCATCTGTTGCCATCCTTTTTAGCAGAACCTAGCTTCCTCATCGTGGCTGCCAGAATGTCACTACTGTTGTCAACAGCAAATGTAAATAGAGGGAGCCCGTTCTTAACTGCCACTTGAAAAAGAGCTTGCACCATCTGTGGTCCACATCTCCCAATATCTTGTGGATGGTCAACATTGATAGTTTTACAACTCCCAAGATCTAACTTCACTTTCACGGATTGTCGTGTCACGGGCTCTTCCAGCCCCTTGGATAATTGGCATGCTATACTGACTGATGCTGCATCTCTCTGGGGCGAGCTATTAGAGTTGTCAACACTGCTAGCTCTTGGCTTAAGTAGAGGATCTAGCAGTCTTCTTAAAGGGCTTGATCTTCCCTTTCCAGAGACATTTGACTTCTCACAAGATGAGTCACCTGAAGAAGCATCAGTTTCAGCACCCCTGGATCTAAACTTATCAGCATCAGGACTGCTCAGTGGTAGTGATGAGGTGTCTTTGGTGTTGGCATTCCTGCCTATCTTAGCCACCAGTCGGCGGATTGGGGAAGGATGTCTTACTTTACTATCTTCCTCAGGATAAAGTTTCAGGTTCAGAGCTTCAGTCGACCTAGAAAACGTTTGGATGGATTTCTTTTCTTCCAGACTGCTATCTCGGCTGGAGCTAGCTGAGAATTTTCCAGAATATCGTGGAGGATCAGGTGACTTGATAATCTTTGTAGGGGTGGAACGAGGCTTTTCAATCATGAAGTTATTAGCTTCACGAGGAAAAGGACAAGATAAAGGTATATCAGAAGACATCTTGCAGGCACTATATTGCGATATGTCAGAGAACCTCTGTGGATTCGCTTCTATTGTTCCCTGCCGATGCCCAACAGCCACAGATGCTTCGGATGTCACAGGAGACCAAGATTCAAGTCCATCTTCCTGCTTAAGTAGTTCTGGCTTGTCACTGTCATCGCTTTGAGCAGAAGCATGATTAGGACTCAACAGCTTTCCTTTAACCTCAAGAGATTCACAATCCCGAAGCTTCATTTTTTCTTCAGAGCCTGATGTGATAGGGGAATTTTGTGTCTGTGAATCCCTCTTCTTGGAAATGCACATTGGATCTTGACCATTGGTTGACTCCTTAGACTGGTTATTAGTGTACTTGTGAAAACACTTATGGGTGCTGAGGATACTTTGTGAAACTCTCACATAATTACTCGAGCTAGCAGCAAGGTCCTGAAACTTTCTGCCACTTACTTCAAACGATCTGATGCTCCGGGAAAAAGTTTTGCTTGGAGATGAACTAGTATTAGGTTGCGAACCAAAGTAGTGCATCCTCTGCCTGGCAGGAGAGGTGCTATGACCTCTGCCAGAACTAGATGAGGATCCTTCTGTTGAGGAAGATGATGAGGCATTGCTGTTGGAAGGTGAAGTCTTGGCACTTCGATGGGGAATATGCCTGTGGTTATCCTGCCACTTCTCTAGGCGACCCCACTCAAGAACTCCAACATTGAAAGCTTTCTCCTCAACTTTCTCTCCTCTCTCCAGATAAGTTGGCAAGTTTGACATGTATCTGATAAGTTCATCTTCCTTGCTCGTTGGTTGCCTTTGGTGCAGAGCTTTTGATTTTTTGGGAATATTTTCCGTACCTTTTACTACTTTATGATGAGAACCTGTGGAAGGAGAATCATTCCTCTCTAGTTTAAATTTGTCACCCAGTTTTGTACATCGATATGGACGAACTGATATTTGCCTGGAGATTATTACTGAGGCTTCTTGAGAGCTCAGGTTCCGCTTAAGCTCCAGTTGGCATTCCATCCTTTTGATCACGCAAATAACAGGTCTAACTATAAAATTTTTATCTCACAGTTCACGAACTGGCTTCTGAAGATTTTACTTGGCCAGCTTATCCATTTCATCTGGATGGGTACCTAAAAGAGAAAAGAGGAAAGCAATTTGGTTATCTAAGATGCCAATGTTGAAGAAAGTGCACTGCATCTAGCACTTTGAAAGATAAGTTAAGTCACCTCAGAGTTGTCAAAGACACCAAATAGCAAGGGAACTGAAAATAGTACACAAAGAAGGTTTTATACACAGTGTCACAAACTAAAGGCCTCAGTGGATCAATTTTGTTTACACTGCACAAATCTTGCCCCTACAGGCTAATAATCTACGATAAAATAAATTTGCATCCAATGTATCATGGGCAAAGATGCCACATAGAAGAATTCTAATAGAAGAAGAACTGAATTTCACCAGAGGTTCAACTTCACTTTGAAACCAAAAGCCCAGAAGTAAACCTCCGTGAGGTAAAAGTTACATAACAATGGCCAATGCAAATCTTCAAGTAATATACATGAAACTTTCCTATTATTATTCATAAAATTCATGCAACTTTCAATTGTAGCCAATAGAACTAAACATTCAAGTTCATCCACAAATCGTTATGGTCCCAACTGAAAGTAAATTAAATGGCAACTAAAGATAAAATGGGGGCAGTTATGGTATTAATACTTTGCAATTTACACACAAGCATAGAGTGGTAAAAGGGAAAATGGGGCAACTACAGGACCAATCCTTTTCAGTTTATGCAATTAAAGAATTAGAAAAGAAAGAAGAATAGTTCGCAGGTTCAACTTAAATCAACCAACTGGGCAAAAAACAGCCAAAAGTGAGCCAAATTAGACCATTTCTGAAAGCAGGTTGAAAGGTGGTCCTTGAGAACCAAAAGAGAGACTGTTGGTTGTTAAAGATAAGGTAAGGCTGTCTTCATCAACCTCAAAAACTCCTTGCAAACGACAAGTAAGAACAGCTATTCAGCGGCATCACATTTCAACCAAAAAGAGAAACTGAAATTGACATCTAACTTCTTTCATATGAAATGATTCCAGGTGGAAAGACTACCAAACAATTCCTCAACAGTACAATAATTAGCCCATGAGTTAGTTTCGTGGAAGAATACATTGACATAACAAAAAGTTCTCTCCTTGAATCCACCGTTTCCCCCAAAGATCAAGCTCAAAAATTCAATAACAGGCAACAGCTTAAAAAAACAAAAGACACCCATTTTCTGATGAACTTTTCCTCAAATCGAAGCCCGAAAACACAAATTAGTGAAGGGATCTTTGACATAAACCAATCAAAAATGAAAATGTGAAACCTGAGAAAGAGATTCATCCAGAAGAGCTTCACCACAACCAGAAATGCAAATCATAATCACACTTTACTAGTGATCCCTCCCATCTCAATGAAGAAAAGAGAAAATTGATTACACACACCAACCCAGCCAATTTGCAGAAAACACAAAGAGAATAACACAAATTGGAAACTTACCCGGTTCAGCTATGAACATGCAGAGCAAGAAAAAAAAATCCAAGACCCAAGTCGGTGGCCCATAACAGGTGGTCGGTGTGGAAAAACAAAAAAACCACTCATCAACAGCATAACCCACAAGATCAAAAAGCTGGGTGTAAAAACTAAAAAATCAGAGCTTTACACTGAGGTAAAGCAGAGGAAAAGAAAGAAGAAAGTTGATTTGTAGTATCCCAAAATGCCTTTTTGCTCTCTTCAATTCCCCAAACTCCTCTTTTAACTCCAGAGTGTGAAAGTATATACAGAGAATCACGAACAGAAGGAGAAAATCAGAAAAGCATACCAAAGTAAAGTTGGTAACTTTGTAGAAAGGAAAGGGAAGAAAGAAAAGAGGGTGTTGTGGGATTTGGGTAAATTTGGGGGAAGTGGAAGAAGATCACTGTTTGGTTTTTCTGTAACTCGGAACTGTGTCGGAACGAACAGTGTGAGAAAGCAAAGAACACGTTATTGGGGAATAGGGAGAGAGATGGCGGTAGTGATCGGACGGCTCATAATGAAAGGAGATATTCGCGGGAGGTCACATCGGAATGGCCCACATAATGACTTGATCCCACTGTACATTTTTTTATTTATTGGATGCTTATGAAAAGCAAGCTTCTGGGTTGATTTATTTTCCCTAATCTCCTACCTTTTTTATTCTTCTTCGGTATAAATAATAATGGAAACTAATGTCTAAGATCTATATAAGCACATCACTAATACTATATGTTGCTTCAATAATATCGTACTCCAATCATAATTTGATTTTATTGACGAAATTTTTAACCATTGCAAATCGTTTCGGGTCTTAAAACACTAACGACGTTAGTAATTCACTTCCTAAATCTTTTACTTGATATAAGTGTATTACAAACTTACTATTCTTATTAATCTAGATTTGAGCTAGGTATACTATTATCACATATTTTAACCATTGTTTACTAGTGTTTGTTGTAACAAGGAATTTTGGGGCCTGCATTCTCTTTCTTTCTGCGCACCTGCCAGCCAGCCATTGATTCCATATGAATTTGTCAGAGGTCCCAAATAAGTACTCTTTTGATAGAGACCAAAAGATTAACGCCGTTGATGACATATTCTTTTGTCGAAAAGCTCCTTGGATTGCGTTAAGAACTCTTTTTTACCCCCCACCTAAGAATTCTGTGTTTTAATTCTTTATTTATTACAGAGCCAGGTGATCTTAAGTTGACATTAGTTACCTCGTCACTTTAATATTGAGCTGTTAGTATTTGGCATATTACCTGAAGTTTAGTGATTCATAATTATTGCATTACATAAAAAATGTTCAAAACCCAACAAGAACTTACCAAAGTAGTAAGATTTTTTTTTTTAATGAATAATCATTAGTACAAGAAAAAATTACAAGAAAATGATCTCACCTATTTATTGTTAAAACTTTCTATATAAGGTTTATGCATTTAAGATTAAGACATAGTTAAGATTTTGACAAAATATTCTTTGTCATTTTTTCCTTATACCTATCACTACTCTTTTTTTTTTTTGGTATAAACGTAAATTATTAATGAAAACTGATTTGGAGCACATATCTACAACCAAACTACTCTATTACATAATTTCACTACCTTAAACTAAACAAAACAAAACCGGCTAACTGAAAAAACTGTTTATAATACTCTTTTCTGTAACAGTATATGACTCTCTAAGATAAAACTGTGTTCTCCATAATACCTCCTTTTTATACATTGTACTATTTGTTTACTACTTCCGTGAGTTCTTTTGAAACATCTTGCATTCCTCTCCTCTCACAGATGATAGATCAGTCCAGCCAGTGAAGCAAACAAGATCCTTTGTTTCAGCTTAGTTCTATTCCAAATCCTGAGAATACACTGTCTCCATTCTCTAGTTTATCAGGTAGACTTATGCCCAGCCATTGGTTCATCAGTCTCAGAGTCTCCTGGGAAAACTTGCACTCAGAAAATAAATGCTCCACACTTTCACTCTTTTTTTTTTATTACCTTACTATGTTTAAGTTATTTAGAAATACAAATTAGTCTAAGTGTAATATAATGTCCTGATTAAAATTATCGTATTGGTTCAGACCAAAAAAAGGATTAGTAAAACAAGTGGAGGTTTCATTGTGAATGTGAGGCTAATGATGAAATGTGCTACACTAATGACTTCTTCATTCGGATTCGGAGAATCATCCAATGGGGTAGTGGGTTTGCTCAATTGGGTGATATTTAATTCCATAAGTAATTTTCATCTTCTTCTTTTTTCCTTTTTTTTGTTTTTTTTGGTGGTTTGTTAAATGGCAATTGCAAAATCGAATCCAAGATTCACCGACAGCCGAATTCAACAGGGGATGACTAATAAAACGTATAGGTCCCCCATGGAGAGAGTACACACCTATTTATTGATCATTTTGCATGAATTCTTCCGTCTTCTTTTTTTTTAAAACCCTGTGACATATGCATACGTTTAGTCCGTGTCCAATAATTATCTCCTCCATTCTTTTGCCGGTGTATCGGTTTCACATGTACATACATTCTGATGACGGTATTGATAATATATTGGTATATCCATAAAGGTTGGTGCTAAAACAACAATCACACGACAAAACAAAATGCATTGTTAATTTTACGAACCTCGTTTCCCACACGAAATTGCAGTTCTAATCCAGTGCATCTAATGGGTTTCTTAGACATTATCTATCGGTATTTTTAAGTAGTCCATCCATTTCAAATTATAAGTCGTTTTAGGTTTGGAAAGATTTTTTAAAATGTAAGTCGTTTTATAAATTTTAGGTAAATTAACGACTAATTTTCTAACTTTATCCTTAATAAATTATACTAATCTATTTTAATTTAGTTTTGTTTATAGTTTCAATGTAATTAATGAGGGTAAAATAGATATTTAACACATAAATTACTAATTGTTAGATGTTTATCTCTTTAATTTACGTGCAAAGTCTAAAGTGACTTATATTTTGAAATGGAAGAATTATATACTAGAACTATTACAACGGGAAAAAGATTTCCTCGCGTATATTGTTTGTTCAGCACAAAGAATATTCAGACTCTTGTATCATTAAGAACGAATCGCTCAACGATTAACATCCATATCGCCAAGAACAAGTCACATAACGATTAAGAGTATTTACTTAAAAAAAAAAAAAACGATTAAGAGTGTGGTGTATAACAACAGTTTAACCACACTGGTCACGATTGGATTCTTCATTTTTATTTTTTAGTGGCATCTTTGTGTGATTGATGTATCATGTCTCTAGATATATAGACTATAGAGTGAAGGTGTGAAACTGCAGGTTTTCACGTTCAATGTGTGTCAAGAATTGCGAGAGTAGGTGAGTCTAGTAAACATCAAAGTGAAAAGTCAATAATCAAAATGTTAGTTTAATTAAGTGTAGTCGGGGTAGTTTTTGATTGATTGGCCTGAGAGAACCACATGCACCAGACCAGTATCTTTAAATTAATCCGGTCAATTCCAGGAGTTGATTTTAGTACCAAAAATGTCAAAAAGAAAACAATTTATCAGAGAAAAATAAGACTAAAGTACTGTATCATATTAAGTTCTTGAATTGGTGCGGGTCGGAAAGGAACGCCTTTATAACATGAGTGATGAACAATATCTCATTTCTTCTGTGTTTGTAGAGTATTATTTTTTTCATTTTGTGTTTTTTATATATATATAAAATATATATATATATTAAAAATGTAAAAACAATATACAAGAATGGAGGATATTTTAATTAAAAAAAAAACTAATGAAGAATCGAAAGGAACAGAATTATTCCTAGCATGTACTGATGTCCGTACTAGAATAGCAGTTATAACCTCCTTGTACAATGCATAGGTGTCAAATAGACTTGCATATAATTTTGACTGTCCCTCGTCTTTAACTTACTAGGAAGATGGAGAATTCGGATTTATTTTGGGGATTATTTCATAGTATTTAATATCCGAAGCATTGTCACGACTAATTTATATCAAACCGGGTGAGTTTCTCTCAAAAGAATTATGGCTTTAAGATACTAGATACATACGTCTGGCATATGTTATTTTGACAATGTTTGTTCAATGATAGATAATTGATATTCTTGAAAGGGTATAGCTTTCAATTTTTGTACCTACAACAATGATACATTTAATGACTAAGTACAGTGAAAATATATAGTGACAAATGAAAAGACAAATATACCATCCATTTACTAAACATGTTTATTTATTAATTAAAGGTAAAAATATAATTTTAGGGAAAAAATAAAACTTCAACGAAAAAGTAATAAAAAATTAGAGGCCATGATTAATCCACATCAGTTACTATATTTTGTCACTATTTTTATTCACTATATATATATATATATCATTTTCTCCAAAAGCAGAAATGCACCCTTAATTTGTTTCCATTCATTCCTTCATTTCTTGTAATTATTCTGCATGAATTAAACATATTTATCAAAAGAAGAGTATCAAATGCGACCACTAATCCAACTGTTTGTGAATTTGTGGGACACAATTGTAACATTTGGAATGATTTATACTTTCTGACAATTTTATACCTAATAAAGAAAGGGAAAGGACTTATATTATTCCCATTGAATAATATAAATTCCGGCCAAACCGTGGCTCCACAGTCCACACCAAAAGGAGGCTTCGGCCATATTGTCCTCGTGTTAGTAATCATCAGTCATTCTAAAGTTTCTTTCACCAGAAATAAAATCAACTTTATGAAGAATTATAAAATTAAAAGTGGACATGATTCTAATGGCGAAAGCATATCTCAGGATAGCTTTTTCTTCTTCCTTTTTTTTTTTTTTTTTTTCTTTTTTTCAATGAAAGGTTCAATCCAATCACCTTGTCCAGTTCCTAGGCACCCAAATCTTGAAAAAGATACACAATATGTACTACTTTCAAAAGTCCTATAATAGTATAATGTGGCCTTTGTTTTTTGGATCGAAAAGTCTGGAAAATCTTTGTCCATTACCATCATCATATCTGGTTGTTGGTTCGTCCTTTTTCCTTCAGACAACTCAAAACCTTTGGTAGAAATTTTAGTAACAATGACAAATTGCCATGTTCTATAGAGTGGTAGTTCTCTACGATTCTAGTTATTCACCAGCGGCCAAAGTTGCATTGCCAAAATACAGCTACAAAATTGAACGCGTCATTGCCGACCAACCAAAATTGAAAGGTAAAATTTCAGGTAGAAGTTAATAGGTAAAATCCAAGGTCACCATGTCTTGTTTGGACGTCCACTCATTTTACATTTTAACTCATTTTACCTCTTAAACACAAAATTCAATGGAAAAGAAAACACCATCCAAATAATTTTTTGATTTACATTTTAAATTTCAATTTGAAACGCTTTTTGTTAGTGTAATGACCATTTTAGAACTCCATTTCAAAAAAAAAAAAAATCATTTTAGAACTACAAATAGTTCAGTGACAAATTTGGCAGGATTCTGTTGTTGGTTGATTGTTTTTTGAAAAGTTCTTTTTTGCAGTGACTATAATTGACAATATTTAATTGTTTAGTGATGACTCTACTTGATATTTTCAAAATGTAGTTCAAAATATTTTTTTCAAAACCAACATCTGAATAACTTTTTGTTCAAAATATCATACAAACAACATTTTTATTTTCCATTTAGTTTTCAACTTGAAACACTTTTTACTTGTAAGTAGCAAAATGAAATGTAAGATGACGTCCAAACAAGCAAAGTATTTTGAAGCCTATTATTATGTAGAATAATGATACGTACATAGAAAAAATGACAAAGAAAAATAACAAGGAATTGATCGTATCCGTTCATTTTTAACACTTTTCATTTCGGTTTTAAGTATTTAAAGTTAGAATATAGTCAGATGATTGACAACTTCCTCGTAAGTTTTTAATGTTATTTTTTACCGTATATATCACCACTCTATTATGTTCGTTCTATTTTATGTGGCTTCTAGATTGATTATTAGGCTTTCTTTACTGGACTGAATCCCATTTTATCCCGAGTTATGGTCGAATCTACGCTCTGCCTCCCGAGTTATAAAAATCCTAGCCTTTTGGCTAACTATAGAAAGCTTTTATAAGAAAGGCAGATTTAAACTTTGCGTAATTGTAATATTGATAAACATATTCCAGATTCATCATATAAAACTTGCAATATTGAATTGTTAATTTTGGCACAAAATATGTTCTCTTATTATCCTTGACAATATTACTCTTTGTACCGAAAAAAAGAAAAAGAAACTATATTCATCTAGATATTGGGGTATACAGGTCCATAATGCCATTGTAAATTCGGGCCAAGCCCAAAATATGGGCCTTTTTTTCATTTTTCTTCAGAGAGATTTTTGAATGGAAAGCAGCGGAAACAACGAGACGAGTCCAGAAAGTTCTAATCCTTTCCAGGGAGCGGGAAGAAGATATTTTCGATTAGGAAAAAGAAGCGGGAAGGGAATTATCTAGATTATACTGGAATTCTTCTTCAGATACCTATAAATACCCGACGTGATCCATTTTTCATAAAACATCAATCAAGCTCGTTATCGTTGTTCAGTAAAGCTCTAGCAATCATCAGAAGAAAATTTCTCACTAGCCATCTTCAAAAAATCATCCAATTTCAATCTTCAATCAATCATCAATAAGAAAAATGTCGTTGATTCCAACCTTTTTCGGCAACCGAAGGAGCAGCAGCAGCAGCCCATTCGGTATGGACATATGGGATCCATTCAAGGATTTTTCCTTCAATTCCGTCTCCAACGAAACGTCGGCGTTTGTGAACACCCGGGTCGACTGGAAGGAGACTCCGGAGGCTCACGTCTTCAAGGCGGATCTTCCCGGAATTAAGAAGGAAGAAGTGAAGGTTGAGATCGAAGACGGCAACGTCCTTCAGATCAGCGGGGAGAGGAGCGTGGAGAAAGAAGATAAGAACGACACGTGGCACCGGATGGAGCGCAGCAGCGGGAAATTCCTGAGGAGATTCCGGCTGCCGGAGGACGCCAGAGTGGATCAAGTGAAGGCGGCGATGGAGAACGGGGTGCTCACAATCACTGTTCCTAAGGAGGAAGTTAAGAAGCCTGAGATCAAATCCATTGAAATCTCTGGTTAATTTTGGTAACTATATGCTCAATTGCAGACTTAATAGTTGAAGCGATCGAGTGTGTGGTATTCGGAGTGGCCCTAGGTTTATGTTATGTAAATGTAATTAGTGGTTTTCAAAAAAAAATAAAAAATAATATCCGGTATCATCCTGGTTGTTTTGCACTTTTGCTGATGTGATGCGGACAACAAATTTGCTCGACTGATGTATCTTCTATTCAAGTTTTTTATTTGGTACCTTAGAATGTCATATTTAAATTTAAATTTTCTTGAATAATATGTTAGCAGTTGATAAAGTGAGAGCAAAATTTTCTCAAATACCAATACCAATAACATTCGGCCAACATTCGTTTTTCTTTAAAAATCAAGACATGATTTGAATCAGAAGTGCTTGGAATCTTCTGCTACCGCTAATGAAAACCTTATTTTTTCTGCGTTTTGCTGATAGTAATCCCACCCGAAATCCAGATTAATAAATATGCCTACATTTCGCTGCTTTGAGCTGATGATTCATCTCTCATTTTTCCTGCAATTCTACGGGAAAACTGAAATGCAGCCCCAAGTTGCGCAAAATTGAAGTTGACATGAAAATTAATGTAGGAAATGTTATTGCCACGAGACATCCCCTATCACATACATATATAACAATGCTCGCCTGAAAGAAGAATGCTCAAGAGGTAGGCAAGTAGCTGCTATCTATCATTTTCCCCTGTAAGATTTTCCATTGGCAAAATCTCTTTGTGATTCCTATAAAAAGTACTTTTCTTTCATGGTATAAGTCATTAGCACATCAATAAAATGATAACAACGAGTTCCAAGTGAACTACCACATGTCTCTAAAGATGTTGTTCACTAACTTGAGTTACGATTGATAGTTTTAGTCTAATAGCACCTGAATGGATACAAATCTGATATCTTTGAAATGTTTGTCTCGTGGTCTCCTTGGTGCAGCTTCTCTCATTTCTCACTAGTTTTTGGGGTTCGGATATTCTCTCTGTGGTTATGATTTTGAGTTCCTAATACTGTCGCATTACGTTTGCTATTGATTCCAGTATTATATATATATATATATATATATATATATATATATATATCATTAAATTAGCTTATTTGATACTCCCTCCGTTCTAAAATAAGTGTCGTTTTAGCAAAATGAAGAAATTTCAAAATAAGTGTCGTTCTCACATTTCAATACATTTTTTGTCCAAAGTTTTCAAAATTACCCTCAAAAGAATTAATATTATTAGTGGACATTGTTTTAATGCGATAAGTTGAGGATATTTAAGTAATTTTATTACCTTAATTAATAGTTTCTTAAACTATGTGCAAAGTGTAAACTTATTTTGGAATGGAGGGAGTATATAAACAAAAGACTCAACCAATAGAATGCGTAAGCATCCTTGCAAAAGATGTGGATGGGGACTATAGGTTTCAAATATGAGCGGTAATGAGCAACCGGAGGCCAACTTCAAGGCAAATAATATTAAGATACCTAGGCAGTGCGTGAATCACACACAAGAGAAAAGAAATTGGAATTTTTGAGCCCGGGTAAAAGGAGTCCACACGCGCATTTAATCACCCAATTTATCCCCCCCTTTTTTGGCATTTAATCCCCTAATCTTATCCCTTTTTTTTTGGCATTTAACTCCCTGATCTTATCCTCTTTTTTTGGCACTCGATTAATTTCAATTTTTTTTTATTTGTTTATCATGTTAGCTTTTATATTATTTTATTTTATGAGATAATTTTTTTTATAACAATAGATTTTATTTTAGTAAAATTGACTATGATTAATCATTGAGACTTATGAATATGGAGAATCAATGTGTATTTTCCCAGTAATCAATAACCAACGTTTAGACAATGAATAATGTTATGCAATTATTGAAAGATGATTGATGTAGAATGTATTCGTTTTATTGATGAATATACATGCGTAAGGTAATGCGTATTATATGGTTAATGATGAACAGGAATTTCATTGTTGTTTTCTGACCGATGGTGTATTATCTTATTACGTTTTTATAATGAATATCTTATGATAATTAATGAATAACGAGTTCTTATTGATGAATAATTGGACGATGTTTCAACTCTGAGAAAGAGACTTTTGCTGCTTATAATTCTAGCTCATTGTTTTTTCAATAAAAAGGTTCAGAGATTGGAAAATGTCCAAATCTGATGTTGTTATTGGAAACAATTTGCATGTAGCAAACAAGGAGTAAAAAATTCATGAGTTAGATGATATACAACAATAAATGATTATACCAAACTGATGAATACGACAATTTCAACAATGAATAATTATACCAAACTGATGAATACGGTAATTTCAACAATGAATAATTATATCAAACTGATGAATAATACAAAGATCTACTAATTTACCAAAAAAATAATACTAGTTTACAAAACTGCTGAATAACCCTCTATATCAATGTCTACACTTATTGTGGTTTGGTCTTTTTGCAGATTTAGATATCCTGCTTCTTTCGGTTTCTGATTGTTGTTCTTCGCTCATGCTTCTTTCATATTCTGTCTGATATTGTTCGCTCATGCTACAATATGTTTACAAATTCTACGAATAACTTGTCAGATGTGATGAATTTTTTACCAAAAAAAGAATACTACATAGTTATAGTAAACGATGAATCCGACAATTTCAACAATGAATAATTATACCAAACTGATGAATAATACAAAGATTTAGTAATTTACCAAAAAAACAATACTACATAGTTATGGTAAACGATGAATCTGACAATTTCAGCAATGAATAATTATACTAAACTGATAAATAACACAAATATCTACTAATTTACCAAAAAAAAATACTACGTAGTTATGGTAAACGATGAATATGACAATTTCAACAATGAATAACTATACCAACCTGATGAATAATACAAAAATCTACCAATTTTTCAGAAAAACAACATCCAATAGAAGAACAAAACTCTAAAATTGATGAACAAACATCGTCAATCGCGTGAATATACCTTACATCTACAGAACCAAAAAAAAAAAAAAACACCAATGGTTGAATATGAAGAAAAATTTAAACTTTGGTGAACAGATATGCATAATCGAATGCATATACAGTAAATCTACAAAACATATCAAAAACGCATCAATAGTCCAAAAGATTAATAGTATTACATTCGTTCATCTTCACTTTCCGAACTGCTTCTGTTCGATTCAGATCCTCAATCCGTGGTTTATGCGTGGATGAATTTTGTTAATGTATTACCTTAAATCGCATCTTGAACATAGTATATTTCCACAATTTCCACTGGATTTGATACACAATCTGATTTCGTCCCAAAAAATCCAGCCGACGAGGGGTTTCCTGGCCAAATCGCTGTAGAGAAAATTTAGTTTTTTAGTTTTTTTTTGTTTGAGACGGATTGTGATGAATGAGGTGGAAGATGGATATGGTTAATGGCTGAAAATTAGGAGGAAATGGTGGGATTTGAAATTCTAAAAATTCCATAAAATGGAGAATTAAATGGGATTGTTATAAATATTGAGAGATTCTCATTTTTGGGTCGCATAAGACTCACACTAGATACACCTTAATCCCTATATTATAATTGCAACTTCAATCCTTTTTTTCCCATGCTAGGGGCATTAACTTCTATTGAAAGCTACAGTTAAGAGTTAATCCACCGAAGTCTAGGTGGAGCATAAATGCCGCATTTATTGGAGTTTTGAAGTCAAAAGTTTTTGTCCCCCAAAAATATCCTCTGCAGCTATTCATCTTGATCACTTGATCAGCTATTAAGTTTCAAAATCTCATAAATAATTATCTCATAAATAATTAGAATAGAACATTCAATGTAATGGATTAGTCACCGTTTGTTTTGTGGTTCTAAGTTTCATCTGCCCTACCTAAGAGAGAATATGGTTAGAGCAGTACCTTTCTTTTTTGGTCCTTGTTCTATCGGAAGCTACAGTTAAACTGTTAAAGAATTAATCCACCGAAATCTTGGTGGGAGCGTCAATGGAGTTTTGAAGTCAAAGTTTTTGTCCCCAAAAATATGCTCTGCTGCGATTCATCTTGATCACTTGATCAGATTCTTTTTCATTTTTGGGAATTGAAATTAATATTTCTCACATAGACATACCACTGATACACTGCAAGATCAACCCGGGATCCAGAAGTTTTTTGTTTCAGTACTTCTTCAGTAGTAGAACCAGTTAATATGGACAGCCAAATGAATCCTCATTTTGTATTGATTCCTTTCATGGCTCAAGGCCACATGATTCCGATGGTGGACATTGCCCGAATGTTGGCCCGACAGGGAGTTGTCGTCACCATTCTCACCACCCCTGTTAATGCTAAAAGATCCGATTCAGTTCTTGCTCAAGCTGTGAATTCCGGCTTGCCAATCCATGTCATCCAAATCCATTTTCCGTCCGCCGAGTCGGGACTGCCGGAAGGGTGCGAGTGTTTTGACATGCTTCCGTCCGTGGATTCCTCTCTCAAGTTCTTCGCAGCTTGTAAAATGCTACAGCCTTCAGTGGAAGAAAAGCTAGAAGAGCTGAAACCTTCTCCGAGCTGCATCCTTGCTGATTTTACCCATCCCTGGGCAAATCAGGTCGCTGAGAAGTTTGGTATTCCAAGGATTATATTCCATGTGTTCTGCTGTTTTACCCTCTTGTGCAAACACAATTTATCGACGGCATTCAAGGGATCGGATGAAATCCTTCGTTTTCAGAGTACTTCCCGGTACCTGATTTGCCTCATCGAATCGAACTGACTAAAGCTCAGACTGCAAGCCTTGATAGACCTTTGGTACCTCAATGGAAAAATCTTCACCAGGAAATTGAAGAAGCAGAAAACGGAGCATTGGGATTTGTTCTCAATACCTTTGAGGAATTAGAGCCTGATTACATTGCCCAATTCAGGAAGGCAAAAGGTAAAAAAGTCTGGTGCATTGGTCCTGTTAGCCTGTGCAACAAAAACAACACAGAAATAGTTGAAAGAGGAAACAAAGCTGCCGTTAACAGTGACCTGTGTTTAAAATGGCTTGATTCATGGGAAGAAAACTCAGTTATTTATGCCTGTTTGGGAAGCATCAACCGTCCATCAACATCACAGTTGATAGAACTTGGAACGGGTTTACAAGAATCGAATCGGCCCTTCATATGTGTCATCAAGGATCCGTCCAGTGAATTCCAGAAATGGCTCCTGGAAGAGAAATTCGAAGAGAGACTCCAGGGCAGAGGATTTTTAATCAACGGCTGGGCGCCACAGGTTTTGATACTCTCACATCCTTCCATCGGAGGGTTCCTAACACATTGCGGGTGGAACTCAACTATCGAATCGATATGCTCTGGTGTGCCAATGATTACATGGCCAATGATCTCGGAACAATTCGTGAACGAGAAGCTCATCGTTGACGTACTGGATATCGGAGTGAAGGTTGGAATGGAGATTCCGGTCTTGATTGGACACGAAGAAACAGTTGGAGTGCAGGTTACAAGGAATGACACTAAAATGGCAGTTGAAAAATTGATGGACGGAGGAGATGAAGGGCGGATGAGACGAAGGCGAGCTCAAGAACTAGGGAAGATAGCACGGAAGGCACTTGACGAAGGGAATTCCTCATACCTCAATGTCACGCAGCTAATCCAAGATATCACCGACACCATGATAGTAGATTAGCAGTTGATTCACACTAATAGATCTAGAATTCTAGCTCGATCATTTCCTTTCTTTTTTTTTTTCTTTCCATTTTTAAGTGTATTTCACGCTTCTACTGTTATATGATGCTATTTTAGATTTATGGGAGACGTTTTCTATCATGCTGCTATAGGATAGTTTGAGTTAGCAGTTGAGCTTCTTTCACAATTTCTAGATTCAAGTTGTAAAAGTATTTATACCCTCCATCTTAAAATTGTTATACAGTTTGGATTTTTGTTTTTAGTAAATAATTTTAGGACGAAAAATAATACTCCTTATGTGCCATAAAAATAATCTATGATAAACATAATTTATTTAATAATAAACTATTTTTCAAAGACAAGAAGAGTAATTTTTATCAACTCAACGAGACGCTACGAAACAAAAGAGGGAACCAGTAATATCAAAATTCCCTAACTAGACATTTTGTCTTGAAGACTTCAAGCAGACTTGTGCAATTTCACATCTAGAGGTGTATACAGTCTACATTGTGCACTCAATAGGTTACATATCCGTTGTACGTTGTACTAATGCCATATTGCATGGCGTTTATTATGTTGCCAAGTATATTATTTACTCTTTGCGCTGCAAAAAATTTCCAGTTTTACTGATTTAATTTAGAGAAGAGAATTTTTATTAGAGGAAGGAATTTGTTATACGATGAATACCGCACTGAATTAAAACGTGTAAAATGCAGAGGAAAGAAAATAAGAAGAAAACGCAACTAAGGAGGATTGATGTGAATCGCCGAAGAAGGCCCAAGTATTGGGCTATGACCCAAAAGAGGTATGGATTTGCAATTCCAGAAACATCTTAGAAAGGCCCAGAAAGTTCTTCTTATTTCCAGAACGTGTGATATTTTTAAAAAGTTCACCAGAAATGAGCGTTAACGCCGTGAACCATCTGGAATTCTCGAGAAAAAAACTCGAATTCTTATGGGTTGCTATAAATATCCGCCATAACCTCGCCACTCTGAAATCAATCAATCAATCAGACTCAAAATCATCCTAGAAAGCAACTCACCAACAAAGCTCTCAAAAGCTGAAAAACATCCTTTTGAGTATATCATCTTTCGTTTTAATCTCCAATCAGGAAGAAAAATGTCGCTGATTCCAACCCTTTTCGGTGACCGAAGAAGGAACAGCAGCCCGTTCGGAATGGAAATTTGGGATCCATTCAAGGATTTCCCGTTTGCTTCTTCCACATCCAACGAAACGTCGGCGTTCGTGAGCACCCGTGTCGACTGGAAGGAAACTCCGCAGGCTCACGTCTTCAAGGCGGATTTGCCCGGAATTAAGAAAGAAGAAGTGAAGGTTGAGATCGAAGACGGGAACGTCCTTCAGATAAGCGGGGAGAGGAGCGTCGAGAAAGAAGATAAGAACGACACGTGGCACCGGATGGAGCGCAGCAGTGGGAAATTCCTGAGGAGGTTCCGGCTGCCGGAGGACGCCAAAGTGGATCAAGTGAAGGCGGCGATGGAGAACGGGGTGCTCACAATTACTGTTCCTAAGGCGGAAGTTAAGAAGCCAGAGATCAAAGCTATTGAAATCTCTGGTTGAACAGCTGTAATTGGGTCTCCTTGTTGTTTGAAATCGAGTATGTGATTATGATAATGGATCCAAAGTTTGACAAGAACTCAAATGGTCTCTGGTTAGAGCATCAGAAAGATGATTAAGGAGCTGCATAAATTTAAATTCAAAGAGTTGTTATCATGTTCTTTTTGATCTGAGATTGCTTTCTGTCTCGTTTCTGTACTTGCTCTTTCCACTAGAATTCGGCTTGCAGCTTTTCCTCTGCTCTCTTGATGAAAATGCCTACACCCCATTCATGAGACATATAGTGTTTATTGTTTGGTTTGCGGAATGCGGCTTGTATAAGCCTTTACATTCACTTTACGACGTTGAGTTCCAATCACAATGCACGTAAAAATGCTCCTATCACCGAATGTGATAAAACGGGATAGATTACCCGTTCATTAACAAATACTATATATATATATAGATATAATGAAGGAAATTTCTGAATGATCAATAAAGGCTAACCATTGCCACTGCCAATTGCCAATCATGCATTTCTTCCACTTGCCAATTTTGACAGGCAGCAAGAAATCCAGGAAATAGCCTCCTCCACAAAGTTTGCTGGGGGCCACCCTTTAAATTCAAGAAATCCAGAAAAATTCAAGAACTTCCCCACCCACATTGACGCATGAAAATGTCAATGACCTGAGGGCCTTAAGGCCAAACAATACACCAGAATTGATAACTGATTCTGACGAAGAGTTCCCATCAATACTCAAGCCAAACAAGTGACAAGGAAAAGCTAGCATAAGACAGTTTGTAATCTAATTGAAGCAAGTTCAAACTAAGCCTCTGCACTCTCCTGGCAAGCGCATACTGCAGCCATTTATCAATATCATTACCAAAGTACTTGTCCAAAATGGTAGTGGATTCTGATTGCATCCAAAACAGAGGAATCGCGTGATTGGATCACCTCGTTCACCCAATCAATGACGATGGCCATGGCGAATTTCCAATCTGACGCCGATAACGCATGTAGTCTTTCAATGCCTTTCAGTAAGTTTGCGGACTCAAAATCCAGACTAGCAACAGACAACCAAGGATGAGCCCACCGTTTTGACAGAAGACTTGTTCTAGCCGCAGCTTCAAGACTCAAAAAAGAAAGGATACAAACAAGAATTTCATCTGGGCGCTGACTAATTAATTCGATCAAGTGGTTGCCGCTGTTTCTTCTCACACTATTTTGAGGAGAGGGGAAAAAGAATGGACAATCAATGCATTAGACTTCTTCTAAAAATACTCTGTCATAATAATACCTATCAAAACCATGAAAGATATGGGCTGGGCAATGGGGTTTTATTACCTTTTCGAGTCGAATAATCTGAGGTGATCTTTCTCTCCGTCAAAAGATATCAAAACTCTCTCAAGCTTCATATTCAAAAGGACAAAAACATCAAATCCAGGGGAAAAATTAAAGGAAAACCAAAATAATGGAAATCAAGCTGAGCACTGACTAAATTTTATTAACTGTTCTGTGGAGCTCAAAAAGAAACTTTTTACCACTTTTAGCTCCGCTTTACCCCTTATTGCCGCTTTAACTAAGGGTGGGTGATCAAAAGACTCAAAACCCTAATGGAGAGTTGGGAGTTGGGACGACGACAGAAATTCCGTATAAACGATTGGAGAATGCAACCCGGTGAATTTTAGACCATCGACGTTGTGTATTACGGCGAATTTTATTTCTTTATTTTATACTGAAATTTTAAACATGAAGCCAAAGAAAAAACAAAAATAAAAGAATAAAATAAATAGAATTAAGCAGAAAGCGGTCGAGCTCTTGTACATTTCAACAACTCTCTGCTAATAAAGGCAAGTTAATTGCACAGACCCTAAAGGGTGAACTTAAAAGTCTTCAACAATTCAATTCATCATTCATGGTTCATACCATTGTGAGGGGAGACTAACTAACAGTCTAAAACAGTTCAATTCATGCGCCCAAATTATTCAAAAAGTTGTTTGTAGAACCACCTTCACATATACAATTTCTTCATCTGTTGTTCCTTGAGAATTCGTCTTACTGATTTTTCGATTTCTTCTCATTCAATGAAATTTCTCAATTCAATGCCTCCATTCCATTCAGACATATATTTAGCATATATTTGTTTGGTCTATATGAAATACATCTTACATATCGTTCCTACTTCTTCACATATATGCTCCCTAACTCACATTAAATTTTGAAATTTATACCAATGCTAAATTCCAGTCACAGTGCGTAAAAAAAAAAAATTGGCCTTGCCATATAATAATGTGATAAACGGTGTAGACTACCCATTCATTAAAAATTACATGAAAAATTGACCGGTTTAAAAACAATAAATAAGATGCAATGCCGCAACAAAGTAAATAGAATGCAAAACACAACAACAAATAAGTTACACCGTAAATAAGTTACTCACCAACATTGATCCTCCTATCTAGATTGATTGTTATGGGGACATCTCCTCTCCTAAATAAATACGAATTCAACATGTTCAGGTAAAAATGCCCGGATCCCTTCCTTAAAAAGAATTTAGAATCAGGATCTTCCCCCAGAAGATAACCACATAGGGGACGATTATCTGGACAATCCCGATGACGATGATCAACCACAACTCTCTCTAGGGCAACACTATTTTTCACAAAAATAGTCAAGAATTTCCACATCCACCCAGTTTCCCCAAAATTCAACAACTTTGAGATGTTCATGGGGAACTCTCCAAAATCCCTGTGTATCTTACTAGGCCATCCTTTCGTGGGCATTACATCCGGGATAGACTGTAAAAAATAAGTACGTGTATCAATGAATGAAAAAAAATCAAGATGATCACTTTTAGATACACAATTTTATCCATTGAGGGGAACTATATTTATCTAGTAACTTTTTAAATTTTTTTGTTGTCAATTTTGTTTGGTTATTCACCGGTCTCAAGGGACCTAAAAATTTATTATTTATTAGAGTTAAGTAATTCATGTAGTACTAATTTAATGGAGACCATCTTGAGTGTATCGGTACCACAGTCTCCTATTTTTTGTATTATTAGTCCTTGTTATACTTTTTCTAAATAACTTCTTACATTTTGCAAATTTAGTTACAGTTACTTTTTTTCTCTCCCTCTAAAAAAACATCTTTAATATTTAAATGAGCATAACTCATAATCCGTGAAGAATTTGTGAATTAATAATATATAAAATTTATAGTACTCGTCGACATCTATCCAACGAGATCCATATGGAATATTTTTTTTGAACTTAAAAATGACTAAATTTTGATGGCAGAAATGAAGAAAATTTGTATGTTATTTGGATTGATATCTAGTTTAAAAAGATGGATAAATAACTATTTTATATTGGATACTGGATATGAAACATAAGCAACTATATGAAAACATTGGACAACTATTTTTCAGAAAAAAAAAATTGATTGGACAAACAGTACAAACACCGTTTGGATAAGCGATGAAAATGATTGGATAACTAATGCAAAATGGTTGGATAGCCAGTAAAAAAAACCGGACAATGATTTTCATAAAAAGGAAAAGAAAAAAATAGTTGGAGAAACAATGCAAATCGGTTGGATAACTGGTATGAAAACATTGGACATCCATTTTTTCAAAGACAAAAAGATGATTGGATAACCATTACAAATTATTTGGAAAACCAGTAAAAATAATTGGATAAGGAGTAGAAACTGGTTGGATAATCAGTATAAAAAATTGACAATTATTTTCATAAAAATACAAGCAAAAAAAAAAATTCGGATAATCATCACCGATAAGTTAGATAATTAGTACGAACATATATATTGGATATACATTTTCTCAAAAAAAAAAAGAAAAAAAATCATTGGACAAGCAGTACAAATTCTGTTTGGATAAGCAGAAAAAATGATTAGATAAACAAACACAAAACGTTTGAATAGTCAGTCCAAACAAACTGGACAAGGATTTTCATAAAAAGTAAAATGAAAAGAATGGTCGAGAAGAGGGAAAATAGCTGGATAAGCAGTACCATAAGTTAGATAACCACTACTTAACACGTTGGACAATCATTTTTTACAGAATAAATGATTGGATAAGCAGTACAAATATAATGGATAACCAATAGTGAGACGTTGTATAAGTACCAAAAAAACAAATGGGTAAGCGTTTCGATTTGAACTCTCTTGGACATTCCTTCCTTAGTGATGAATAGGACGTATAAAGCAAGTGGATAGGCATTACCAAACCAAACCGGTTGAATGATAGGTATGAACACACTGGACAACCATTTTTTTTAGAATAAAAAAGAAGAGAAAAATAATTGGATAAACATTGGACATATATTTTCTCAAAAAAAAAAAAGAAATTCTATTTGGATAAGCAGTAAAAATGATTGGATAACCAATACAAAACAGTTGGATAGTCAGTACAAAAAATTAGACAAGTATTTTTCGCAAAGAGTAGAGAAAACCATAGTTGGATAATCTATACCAAGCAGTTGGATAATCAATATGAACACGGTGGACAATCATTTTTTTCAAGAAAAAAATAATAAAAAGAAAAACTAGGTTGGATAATTAGTATTAATTCATTGGATAATCGGTATTAACACATTGGACAATGATTTTTTAAAAAAGAAAGATCGGATAACCAGTACAAACAAAATGGATAATCAGTTCAAACCGGTCGGATAATCAGTATGAACACAATGGATAACAATTTTAAGAAAAAACTACGTTGGATAAACAGTACCAATTAGTTGAATAACAAGCAGAAATATGTTGGACAAGTATTTTCATAAAAAAATTTTTTAAAAAAAGCTAGAGAAACAATAGTACGTGCCAGTACAAACTGGCTGGATAATTAGTACAAAAAAACCGGACAATCGTTTTCATAAAAAAACAAAAAAAAAAAAAAGGTTGGATAACCATCACTAAGAAGTTGTATAATCAATATAGACACATTGGACATACATTTTCTCAAATGACAAAAAAAAAAGAAAAGATATTCTGTTTTGATAATCATTGAAAATGATTGGATAAACCAATATAAAACGGTTGGATAGTCAATACAAAAAACTGGACAAGGATTTTCATAAAAAGAGAAGAGAGAAAAAAATGATTAGGTAACCAATACCAAGCTGTTGGATAGTCAAGACGAACACGTTGAGCAACTTTCTTTTTTTAAAATACAAAAGAAAGAAAAAGAAAACTATGTTGGATAAGCAGTACCAATTAGTTGGATAATCAGTGCAAACATGTCGTGCAAGTATTTCCATAAAAAAAAAATAGATGTTCAAGTATCCAATATTCCAACTTCTTGGCGATGGTTATCCGACCTTTTCCTTTCTGCTTGTTTTTTTTTTTATGAAAATGATTATCCGATTTTTTATACTGATTATCCAACCGGTTTGTACTACTTATACAATTATTTTCACTGGTTATTCAAGTTATTTGTAATGGTTATCCAATCGTTTTTTTTTCCTGAAAAAATAGTTGTCCAAGGTATTTGTATTAGTTATCTAACACAAATACTTTCTTCGTTTCTTTGAGCACTATAAACTTCATATATAATTTGTTTTGTAATTCTTTATGGATCATGAGATATAAATTTTACAAGAATATCAATATAAAATAAGTTGGTTATCTATCTATTTAAACTGGATATCCATCTTAATTCTGCCCATCATAGTTAAATTATTTTTAAGTCAAAAAAAAATATTTGATATGGATCTTGTTGGATAGATCTCGACAAATACAATAAAATCCATGTGTAACACGTTCTCTAATTCTTCATAGATTGAGAGATATACTCGTTTAAAGATTCTAAATATTTTTTGGAGGAGAAAAGAGAAAAATTTATCAAGCAACGGATGATAGTGGAAGCGAGGAAGCTGGCTATTATTCAAGAAGTAACTTGGAAGACTCAATGTTATTGTCGTTTTAGTAACAATGATGCCATTAGATTTCTAAGTTTACTTATATATGTAAATTGTTAGCTGTAAAGTTGGAATAGGAAGCATTGGTGGCTGTACAGTTTTCAAAGTAATACAAATTTACCTTTTATTAAAAATTTTTTTTTGCAAAACATAAGAATTTTGACAAAAAATAATCATATGTGCAAAAAAATAGGAGGGGACCATGGTGATTCTGAGTGCACCCAATAATTTATCAATTTAATGAGTTTCTACCGTATATTTTATAAAATATTATTAACATAATGAATCACTTTTGAAAAATCGTGTAATTTTCACGTTAATTTTAAAATGTATTATTTCAATTCAACAAAAAAACTTTTCTTTTTCGAAAGGCAAGAGTATTATTAAATGTAAAATGATATTTTAAATTGGGTCTTATAATTTTTTTTAAAAATATTTTTTAAGGTCGTCAACAAACAATCGAACTCAAGTTACCATCCATATTATAAAGTAGCCATGCTCAAGCAAGCAGCTACGTTCAATACCGAGTTCAAGTTCAAACATACCACTACCAAGCTCTGCTAATTAATTAAACTAGTACTATAAAAGAGATTAATGCAATCAGGCTCATATATTAGTAAAGTTACCTTCAGAATAAACTTCTCCAAGTTGGGCAATCAGACTCGTTCTTCTTGGCATGCGAACAGATAAAGTTAATTGCTTCAATTTATTAACTGAGGAAGGGTGGCATTTGTCTCTCTTTTCTGGAATGACAAAAAACAAAACATCATACAAGAAAGAAGGGATCAATTAATAAATGACTTAGATTTATATATAAATGAAGGAAATGCTTGAATGATCAATTGAGGCTAACCTTTGCCACTGCCCATTGCCAATCCTGCATTTCTTCCACTTGCCAATCCTCCAGTTCTAAGGTGAGAATTTCTAATCTCGACAGGCAACAAGAGATCCAGGAAACAGCCTTCTCGACAAAGTTTGCAGTTCCAGTAGGGGTTCCAGCAGCCCAAACATTCACAAGCATCGAAACATTCTCAAGAACCAGGTTATGACCAGAATTGGTCGAAAGCGAGACAATATCTGTATCGCGACCGACGAGAGAAAGCAAAGAGCGACAGTAAATTATCACTAGATGTTTAAGTGCAAGAGATGGACCAAAAACTTTCAATTTTTTGAAACCGCCAGAGCTTTCCACCCGCATATATTCAAAAAACAGGGCAATTATGCGAGAAAAATTCGAGAACTTCCCCAGACACATTCACACATGAAAATGTCAATTCCCTGAGGGCCTTAAGTCCAAACAATATATCTGAGTTGATACGATTACTATCAATCAAGCAACACAAGTCATGAGGAAAAGCATAAGACTGGTCACGATCTACTTGAAGCAAGGTCAAACTAAGCCTCTGCACTCTCTTGGCAAACGCATACTGGAGCCATTTATCGATATCGTTTTTAAAGAACTTGTCCAAATGAAAGTGGATCCTGATGACATCCAAAACAGAGTCCCGGCGTGATTGCATCACCTTGTTCACCCAATCGACATACTTTTGACGATTGCTACGGTGTATAGCACGATATGACTCCTATAACAGATCTAGTTCTTCTATCTCTTTCAACAGTTTTGCAGACTCAAAATCCAGACTAGCAACAGACAACCAAAGATGTGCCCACCTTTTTGACTGGAGATTTGTTCTAGCAGCAGTTTCAAGACTCAAAAAAGATAGGATACAAACATGAATTTCATCCGGGGGCTGAGTAATCCGATCAAGTCGTTGCCGCTGTTTCTTCTCACGCTATTTTTAGGAGACGGGAAAAAGAATGGACAATCAATGCATTAGAATTCTGCTGTATTCTGTCATAATACTACCTATCAAAATCATGAAAGATTTGGGCTCGGCAATGGGTTTTGAGTCGAACCACTGAGGTGATCTTTCTCTCCATCAAAAAAGATCAAAACTTTCTCTCAAGCTTCATATCCGAAAAAACAAAAACATCAAACCAGGGGAAAACAAGGAAAATCAAAATAATGGAAATCAAGATAAGTACTGACTAAATTTCATTAAGGAGCTTTCTTTCAAGAAAATCATTAAGGAGCTCAAAAAGGAAATTTAGGTGGCAAAAAGAAGAGTGACGATTGGTACAAGAAAAAAATGACAAGGAAAAATTATAAGGAAATGATCTCATTCATCTATTTTTTAAAGTTAGGGTATAGTTAATATCTTGACACTTCATTTCTTGTCATTTTTCTTTGTCATTTTTTTCCTATACTTATCACTATTCCAGAAAGAAATCTAATTTAACACGAAATTTCCAAAGCTCTTACAAGGAGTTTACTCTATCCAGAACAATATATTATAGAATTGTCGATATGGTATCAAAAATATATACAAGATTCTATTTTTTTTTTTTGGTTAATTTGGCCAAAACTTACTAATTTTTTTTAAAAATCATTATATATCTTACTATATTAGAAACAAAAACCTCCTTTTCAAACACCTCATATGATTGCCACGTGGCATGTAGAAAGTACTAAATTGCCCTTTTGTCTAACCATAACTAAATTACTAAATTTCCATTTCCACTTTACGTGACACGTTTTTTTAATTTTATTTTTTCTTTATGTTTCATTCAACTATAGTGGTTTTTTAAATTGAATTGATCAATTAGGTTTTTGTTACAAAGTGTCAACTTTGTTTTAAGCGTATACCCTTCGGATGAAGCTTATTACAAAACTATTAAAAATCTCCAAAACTAAGTATTGATTTGGCACGACCAATGGAGAACATCAATAAATCATCTTACTAATATTTAAATTTATTAGGATGCTTTTATATTTTATTTAACATTTACTTCAACACATTTATTCGATTAAGGCTATTTATATTTAATAAGTAACATTTATAAAACATTTCTAAAACATACATGGCGAAATACAATTTCTTTTTTTTTTTGTGTGAAATACAAATATTTCTATGATCACACTTATAAAACATTTCTAAATCCTTCAAACATTTCTAAAATATATCGCTACAAATACAAAATTTTATTTTTTTTTCAAATATAAATATTTCTAAGATCTACAGATAGACTGGGCCAGGGTCGCGCATTGCGCGACCAGACATCACTAGTATTAAAAGAAAGAAAGATAATCGACACGTGTCGCTAATTGAGATCATCAAACTTTATTTTCAACTTATTATCATTTTAGCCCTTAAAGTTCTATTTATGTACTATTTAGTCTTCAAGTTTATTGATTTTACATTTTTCAGGACGATTAATCTAATCCCCAAAGTCCCCTTACCTATAAATAAGCCATAGACATTTAGACATAATTTGTGCATTTTTTAAATAAATTTTTTTATCCAAACATAATATTAGTTAGTGGTGATAATTTTTATTATTCAATTTTTTAAAATTTTTGTTGTAATATTTTTTGCCAGATCTTACAAATATACATCTCATAAATAATATCAGTACCTCTCATTTTGATCTAAAATTGATTAATAAAAAAATATTACGGTTTTAAGAAATATTAGTAACTACATTATCTAATTAATTCTTTTGAAAGATAAATTTTCAACATTGACAAACCCGCGCAAAGCGCAGGACACATACTAGTATATATATAAAGGAAAAATAGTCCTACCTACACCAACAGAAGACCAAGTGCTATGATCCAGCTAGACGAAGGAATATACAAACTTTTAGCACCGCTTTACCCCCTTATGCCACTTTCACTTGGGTGGTTGATCAAAAGACCCAAAACCCTACTGGAGAGATAGCAATTCATGGAGAGACAGCAATTCAAGATAAACAGTTGGGGAGATTCAAGCGGTGAATTTTAGAAGTCGTGTAATTTTTAACTTTTTTTTTCTTTTTTGAAATTTTAAACATGAAGCAAAAAGCCAAAAACCAAAAAAAGGAAAAAAAAAAAAAGCGGTCAAGCTCTTGTACAGTTCAATTATGGGCCGAGCCCAAAAGAGGTGTCGTTTCTTTTGGAATTGTAACTCCAAAAACAGCAAGGCTAGGCCCACTATCTTGAAATTGTGATGAACCTTGAGACTTGAGCGTGAACGGCTGAAGGAGATGAACCATCTGGAGAATACTCGAATTAAACCAGGGACGGACCTACCTTAGGGCCTGCAGGGTCCGTCGACCCTACGGCCTCTCTGAGAAACCCTTAATAGGTATCTCCGGCTATTTTCTGGCGGTTCCGTTCGTGGAACGCCGCCCCTTTGGATTTGAGGAAAGATAAGAGAAGAAGAAGACTCAGCTCCTTTTTGGGCTGGATATTTATTAAATATGTGAAGCCCAAACATCACTTAGAAATAAAATTTGTAAAAAATTGGGCCAAGACTCCACTTTAAACCCCAAACTGTAGGTTAAAAAATAAAGCTCATTGGATTTAAGATATTTTTTTAAGAGCCCATTTTTTCCACTTTCCATTTTTTCCATTTTTTCCACTTTTGTAAAAGAATTATAGATCTCAGGGATGTAAACATTTTATTAGCTGGATAAACTCTGCAGACATGGTTGATTTGGGTTACTCCGGTTCTCGATTTACTTGGAAAGGTGGATTAATCCACGAAAGATTGGATCGGGCGCTAGCAAACAACAAATGGAAAGAAGCTTTTGGAAGCACCACAGTACATCATATTCCTAGAATCGCATCAGATTATAGCCCCCTTCTGGTTCAATTTACCAAATCTCCTCAGCCGCCTAGCAATTGTAGAACATTCCAGTATCTGGTGGCATGGGAATCACATGAAAAGTGGAGAGAATGGCTTTACACAAACTGGAACAGAAACGCCAAGCTCCATGTTGCACTGGATGATATCACAAACAAATTAGAGGGCTGGAAGTTTGATATCTTTGGAGATATCTATAAAAGACAATGTCGAACATTAGCGAGATTAACAGGCTTGCAGAGAGCTCTATCACTTCATCAGTCAAAAAATCTCTTGAAACTGGAACAACAACTGAGAGAAGAATTCGAGAGAACGGCCACACAGGAGGAAAAACTAAAAGCTCAAAATCGCAGAACTGTGTGGCTTGACCAGGGCGACCGCAATACTAGAGTCTTCCACTTAGTCCACAAATTCAGAAGCAAAAGAGCCAAAATCTCCGAGATGCAACTGGAGAATGGCAGGTGGAGCTCAGATCCCAGCATTTTGTGTGATGAGGCAACCAATTTCTTCAGGAAACTATACACCCACTTGCCGGCAGATACTTGTACCTCCTACCACATCCGAACCCAGTTCCCTCATCTCCCTAGCTCACTCACCAGACCCCTACATGCTCCAGTTCAAGAAGCGGAAATCAGACAAGCAATCTTCGAGATGGACCCTATGAAAGCCGGAGGAAGGGATGGCTTTAGTGCGGCATTTTACAGGAACAACTGGCACACAATAAAGCCAAACGTCATTGGCATGGTCAAAGAAGCTTTCGACTCGGGAGCAATAAACCCAGAAATCAATCAGGCTATGATCGTCCTGATACCTAAGGTGCACCCGCCGGAACGTTTCCAGAACCTACGGCCAATCAGTCTAATCAATATCTCTGCGAAAATTGTATCTAAAGTCATGGCTAATCGCCTGAAAAAACTCATGCCGGTTCTTATCTCCTCGGCTCAATCAAGTTTTATAAAGGGAAGAAGCATAATAGACAACATAGTAGTAGCTCAAGAAGCGGTACACTCCATGAGAATGGCAACTGGGAGGAACGGATGGATCGCCGTCATAATTGATCTAGCCAAGGCCTTTGATAAGGTCCGTTGGGAATTTATCAAGGATACAATGGAAGACGCCGGTATTCCTCAGTATTTAAGCAAACTCATACTCAGCTACCTTAATACGGGCTCAACACAAGTCTTGTGGAACGGCAAGCTAGGACCAATCTTTAAACCCAACAGGGGAGTGCGACAAGGAGATCCCGTCTCGCCTTATGTCTTAGTCTTATGCATGGAAAGGCTCTCCCATGCAATCAACATCGAAGTCAACTCGGGGCGTTGGAAACCTCTCACCTTTGGTAACAACCAAGTCTCTCTGTCTCACCTTTTTTTCGCTGATGATCTCATTTTGTTTGCAGCGGCGGACTTAAATCAAGTCAGGACTATTCACGACACCTTGGACCTCTTTTGCCAAGCATCAGGCCAGATGATCAGCAACAGCAAATCCGTGATGTTCTGTTCCCCAAACGTCAGCCCAACCACGGCTAATGAACTTAGCAGTGTCCTCAAAGTGCAACTGGTGGATAACCTTGGCAATTATTTAGGTGTGCCAATCATTCATGGAAGAGTTAAGAAGGACTCCTTTCAGCCACTGATCTGCAAAGTCAAACAGAGAGCTGGAAGCTGGAAGCTGGAACCCGCACAAAATCAGTTTAGCTGGACGCCTTACACTTTGTCAATCAGATCTCGCTGCCCTCCCCACGTACCTAATGCAATCTCAGCTGATCCCGAAACGGATCAACGATGAAATGGACAAGTTGAGAAGGAATTTCCTATGGGGAGCCAAACCAGGGGAAAAACGTTTAAATCTAGTAAGCTGGAACAATGTTTGCCAACCCAAGAATCGGGGTGGCCTCGGAATCCGAAAACTTCGCGACATAAACATCTCCTTCATCCTCAAATTGGCATGGGAAATAATCTCTCATAAGAGCTCACTATGGACTTCAATATTCAAGGCGAAATACATGTCCAACTCGGCACTCAACTCCTCCCGAGAGAAATCCCACCTCAGCAGGCAAATTGCTTCTGTCTGGGCTGCTGCCACAGCAAGCATTAAATGGATAGTTGGAAATGGAGAGTCCATCTCCTTCTGGAATGACCTTTGGTTGGACACTGACAAACCTCTTATAGAACTGACAACAGCCACTATCCCAGCCAACATCCTTCAACTCAAAGTGAAAGACTGCATTGACCAGAAGGGCAATTGGAATTGGAGCTTAATCCGACAATGGACAGATTCGCATATACAGCATATGATATTGGCCACCCCTCCCCCCGACCCAACACTCGGACCAGACAGGCCTACATGGAAATGGACAAAGTCAGGGCGTTTCACCACATCCTCTACCTATACAGCCCTCATCGGTACTACATGAAATCCAATGAACAATAATTGGAACTTGGTATGGCGTTGGGAAGGACCCGAAAAACTAAGACTATTTCTATGGTCCCTCGCCCGAGAATCTCTGCTTACCAATGCTGAAAGACACCGCAGACATATGGCAGAAACGGATGAATGCCACTTCTGCTCACACTCAGAAACGTTATTCCACCTTTTTAGAGATTGCCCAAAGGCTATGCAGACCTGGAACCTTATAACAAGCCCTCCTTACCCCAGGTTTTGGTGCGAAACAAATTGGGCTATCTGGATTTACACTAATCTATCCCTTTCTGTTTCGCAGGCATCCCAAGATTGGTCAGTGGTGTTCGCAGTAACTTGCTGGAAACTCTGGATCGCTAGGAATGATGAAATTTTTAATGACAAGCACATAAGTACAAGGAGCCTCTCCTTTTCAATTATGGCTACAGTCAATGAATTGCAAAGGATTCGCTACCAGGAAAGCCCCAATCCGGTTACTGCACCACTGTTCCCCTCAGAGCCACTTTGGAAGCCACCTCCCCTGCCTTGGATACGAATTAATACCGACGGTGCTGTTTGCTGCTCCTCAAAAAAAGCTGCTGCAGGTGGTGTGTTACGCAATCACGAAGGAGCGTGGCTTTCTGGTTTCGCAGCAAATATAGGTTCTTGTTCCGTCCTCGAATCAGAGTATTGGGGAGCTTTTTTTGGACTGAAAATAGCATGGCAGCTCGGGTTTCGAAAAATTCAGCTGCAGCTCGACAGTTCAAACGCGGTAAATAACATAATCTTGAGGGAACCACTTTATGTTTCTAGCAATGTCCTGCTCCAGATAAAGGCTTTGCTAGATAATCAGTGGGAAGTAGATACCTCTTTTGTGAAACGCAACGGAAACAAAGTTGCGGATTCCCTAGCTAAAATAGGTCTTTCGTTACGGCCGGGGTTACATATTTTGGCAAAACCCCCGACCTCCATCCTAGATGAATTAAATGGTGACTGTCCACCTCCTGATAGAGGCACGGATTTTTGGTTCTGAGCAATAGCTCCCACCGTATGTAAAAAAAAATAAAAATAATAATTCTTTGTTCCTTTGAAAAATTTGCTCACTCCACCTTCCCGAATAGCCCCTGGAGTGTTGGATGGCTTTTTGTGAAACGCAACGGAAACAAAGTTGCGGATTCCCTAGCTAAAATAGGTCTTTCGTTACGGCCGGGGTTACATATTTTGGCAAAACCCCCGACCTCCATCCTAGATGAATTAAATGGTGACTGTCCACCTCCTGATAGAGGCACGGATTTTTGGTTCTGAGCAATAGCTCCCACCGTATGTAAAAAAAAATAAAAATAATAATTCTTTGTTCCTTTGAAAAATTTGCTCACTCCACCTTCCCGAATAGCCCCTGGAGTGTTGGATGGCTGGGTCCGTCACTGAATTAAACATATAGAAAGCTATAAATATCCGCCATAGCCACAGTCTCTTGGAAATCAAACAAGTAAGCAATTAATAAAACTCCCCAAGCCAGAAACAATCATTCGTGCTACGGATCTTTAGCATCATCTATTTTCAGCTTACTAATCAGGAAAAAATGTCGCTGATTCCAATCCTTTTTGGCAACCGTAGAAGCAACACCAGCCCATTCGGTATGGACATTTGGGATCCATTCAAGGATTTTCCCTTCAATTCCATCTCCAATGAAACGTCAGTGTTTGTGAACACCCCGGTCGACTGGAAGGAGACTCTGCAGGCTCACGTCTTCAAGGCGGATCTGCCTGGAATTAAGAACGAAGAAGTGAAGGTTGAGATCAAAATCCCTTCAGATCAGCGGGGAGAGGAGCGTCGAGAAAGAAGATAAGAACGACACGTGGCACCGGATGGAGCGCAGCAGTGGGAGATTCATGAGGAGGTTCCGGCTGCCGGAGGACGCCAAAGTGGACCAAGTGAAGGCGGCGATGGAAAACGGGGTGCTTACAATTACTGTTCCTAAGGCGGAAGTTAAGAAGCCTAAGATCAAGTCTATTGAAATCTCCGGTTGAACTTTGTTAAATGAAAAATAGCCTCATGTTCTCTCGTCCCACATGGATAGATGGAAACTCTTGAACTCAACATATATATCTCATCTACTACTCTTTTCATGACCAATTGGTTTTGAGGTGAAACCACATGTGGGCCTATCATTCGGCCTTCAAGATGATATCATAGTGGGTTTTATCCACGTACCTGTGGAACTTGTGGGGCGAGATTGACAGACTAATATCAAAGAGATTGACAGACTAATATCAAACCTTTGATTTATCCAGATTCGGGTTTTTGACTTTGAAACTTTGACCAACCCAAAATAACCGATCACAAGACTGCAAAATTTAAAAACATTAAAAACCGATCACAAGACTGAAAAATTAAAAAAAATTAAAAAAGAAAATAAAAAAGAGTATAAAAATTACCCGTCCAAGCCCATTGGGCTTGAGAGGACAAAATTTAAAAACATTAAAAAAAGAAAAGAAAAAAAGAGTATAAAAATTACCCGTCCAAACCCATTGGGCAAAAAGAGTATAAAAATTACCCGTCCAAGCCCATTGGGCTTGAGAGGGCAAGGTTGACTGACTGATATCGGACCTTTGACTTGTCTAGATTGGCTTTGACTTTGAAACTTTGACCAACCCACGGAAGAAATCTGGGATTTGACTTTGAAGTTTGACTGGCTCGGTAGCCGATGGTTTATTCGGGGAAATAATCGATCGCAAGACTGAAAAATTTAAAAACATTAAAAAGAAAAAAAAAAGAGTATAATAATTACCCGTCCAAACTCATTGCGCTTGAGAGGGGCGTGTTAAATGAAAAATAGACTCATTTTCCCTTGTCCCACATGGATGGATGGAGATTCTTGAACTCATCATATATACCTCATGTGCAATTCTCCTCATTACCAATTGGTGTTGAGGTGGAACCACATGTGGGCTTATATTTGACCTTCAAGCAAGTTATTAGGCTGTAATCGAGTCTCTTGTTGTTTGAAATCGAGTCCATGATGTAGTTATTGGTAACATTGTGATGTAAATGTAGTTGGTGGTGTGCTGTTTTCCAGTCCAGTTTTTGTCTTCTTAATGCTCGATGATATGCTTTTGATGTATAATTGAGAGCTACTCTGTAGTCTGTAATAAACTTCTTTTTGCGTTCATTCTGTGTCATTAGTTTCTTCAAAACTCTATGTGATTGAATTTTCTGTACAAATTGTCACCTTCTCTGCGTCAAGTTAACTAGCTACATTTGCACAAAATTTACAGTAAAACTTCCATAGTTCTATGGCACATAAGGATATCTAATAGGATGGCTTTGCCGGAATCTGTTGCGTGTTACTGAGCAATGGAGATAGGCCCTCTGATCATGCATGAATTCAGGCTCTAGTGTGAAACTTCAATTGGATAGTTGTATATTTAGATCGGGCACGTATCAATCAGGATTATTTTATATTTTTTTGGGAAAATTTGGCTTAAAGGTAGAAAAAGAGGTCAAATTAATAAAACAGGTATGCCCAAAAAATATTTTGTATAAAGGGAAGTAATTTATTTATCAAAAATCTCAAAATAAAAAATACTCTGAATAGACGATATCACCCCTTTACCCTCTCCTTCCTCCATCGAGATACTCCAATAGGAGAGAATCAGCTACAGCGGTGTGCCCATTGCCTCATCAAAGGCAAAAATAAGCTGAAATGTTGTCTTGCTTATTCCTTCTTCATCCAAAGTATAAAGTATTCAGGGACCTAAAAAATAGTTAAGGATCTGAATCCAACTGCTCTTTCTAATTGATAAATCTGAGAACATACATCTTTTAAAAAAAATTCCCACTGAAAATTAGAAAAATAACTCTAACCAGTGACTTTTACTTCTGATATGACCCTGAAGCATCCAATAGACAGTGTACATAATATGTGCAGATAATATGTGCAGATTGTACATGATTTTTTGTATATATGTTATAGTTTCTCTTGGTACCAGTTTGATTGATCACAGGGACTATTTTGTAAATGTCTGTAAATATAGGCCTTTGTCTGTAAATAGATTAAGTGGTTTAGACAAGTGTTATTTTTCCGGGTATTTAATGAGCAGAATCCCGGTCTGCAAATTAATTCAGTTACAACATTTTTTTACCAAATAGATCTTCTGGATTCTTCTTCCTCTCTCATCAAATTCAATCCTAACCAGCTTGGATTCTTGAGATGGTATCAGAGTAGGACTAGATCTTGTTCTATGCCGGAAAGCTTGAACGATTGATCAGAATCGATTGATCGTGTTTTGTGTTACTGCTTCAAATACGAACTTGAAACCCTAAGTTCAGCTCACAGTCGTATTTCTTGGATTCGGAAGCTATGGAGTTTGATCGTGAAGGAAATCAACATGCTAATGGAAATCGAGATCGAGGAGATGCATTGATTAATAGTGGAGGATATATACTTCCGTTAGTATTACATCCATCTGATAATTCTTCAATGAGCATTGTAGCTACGAAATTGAGTGAAGAGAATTATGTGTCTTGGAGTCATAGTGTTCGTCGGTTTCTTGGATCGAAGAACAAGATCGGTATTGTCACCGGAGCTGTAAAAGAGCCGGACATTGAAGATCCACAGTTCGAACAGTGGCACAGGGTAAATGACACTGTGGTGTCATGGATTCTGAATTCAATTTCTCCAGAGCTAGTAGCAAACCATGATTTGGCCACAAATGCGACAGATCTGTGGGAAGAATTAAAGGAAAGCTATGGAACCAGCAATGGACCACAAATATATCATCTCAGAAGAGGAGTCGCCACTATAAGTCAAGGTAACCTCTCTTTAGCAGCTTATTATTCAAAATTGAAAAGGCTATGGGATGAATTGAATTGTGTAGATCCACCTGATGAGTGTAATTGTGGAATGATGAAGAATGGAAGTAGAGAAAGCCGCCATAAGTTGATGGAATTTTTGAGTGGATTGAATAATTCTTATAACGCTGTTAGGAGTCAGATTCTTATCATGGAACCTTTGCCTGAAGTTAAAAAGGCTTATACCATGGTATTGAATATTGAGAAGCAACAAATGGTGAATAGAATTTATCCAGATCCGGTGGAACAGAGTGCTATGATGGTACAAAGAAAGACGTTAGGGAATAGTCATGCTCAGAATAATATAGGACAAGGAAGAGGCTTTGTTAAACCAACTAATACTGGAAATGGTAACTTCAACTATACTGGAAATGGGAATTTTAGGAATGCAAATCCAGCTGGGAAGGAAAATATGTTGAGAATGGATAAGGCTGCAAAGAATCACTATGGGTTTACTGGACACTTGAAGGAGAACTGCTTCAAGATCGTTGGTTATCCAGATTGGTGGGAAGGCAATCTTGAAAGGAAGAAAGGTCTGCTGGGTAAATACACTGCAAATGAAGCCGAAACACCAATGGATACCAACACAGCACAGTCCAATTAAGATGATTTGGTGGCAATGATGAAAATAATCTGCAGGTGATGCAACAAGAAATGGCCAGATTGATGAAAGGGAAGCAAGGACAGAATGAGTTTGCCAATCTCTCCCAATATCATGATTTTGCAGGTATGAATACCTATAATGCTCTAAGTGCTTTAAATTTGACAGAACAGCAGTTACTTAGGCTTTGGTTTCTGGACACAGGAGCAACTAGTCATATGGTAGCTTTATTGAAATTGTTCACATCCTATCATCATGTTACAAGCTTTACTCCTGTTACACTTCCAGATGGAAGTGTAAAATCGGTAGAACACATAGGAAAAATCCAGTTGTCAGAATCCCTTACCCTTCTTGAATGTCTTCACATTCCTTCTTTTAAGTATAATCTGATCTCAGTCAATAAACTAGCCACTTCTTCAAATATTGATTGTTTTTTTTTCACTTCTTTTTGTCTCTTACAGGACCAAGTGATTAGAAAAATAGTTGCTGTTGGAAGAGTCCTGAACAAGCTTTACATCCTAGATTCAACTTCATTCTCCTTATCAACCATCAGCCACTTCATTGATACCAACATAAATCATCCTTACATTTCTACGATCAGCAATAAATTGTAGCATTCATCCAATTTAGTTACAGATTCTAGCTTTGAGACCTGGCATAAGAGATTAGGTCATATATCTCAATATGTCATGAGTAAACTAGGTTTTCTTTGTAAGGATGAAGACAAATTCTGTTCTATTTGTCCTCTCTCCAAACAGCAACGTTTATCTTTTCCTACAAGTAGCATTCAAACTAAAGCTGTACTAGAAATGATACATATAGATCTATGGGGACCTTATAAACAACAATCTTTAAATGGAGCATATTATTTCATGACCATTGTTGATGATTTTAGTAGAGCCACTTGGACCTATTTGATGCGAACCAAAACTCAGTCCACCTCTATTCTCAGTACTTTTCTATCCATGATCTATACACAATTTGGCAAAAGAATAAAAGTGATTAGATCTGATAATGGTTCAAATTTTACCTGTCATAAAACTCAAACTCTCTTTGCCTCTTTGGGAATCATTCATCAGAAAAGCTGCCCTTACATACCACAACAAAATGGTGTTGTTGAAAGGAAACATAAGCACCTTTTGCAGATTGCAAGGTCTTTACTTTTCCAATCTGGTTTGCCTAAAGCCTTTTGGGGGGACTCCATTCTTACAGCAACTCATCTCATCAATAGACTACCTTCTTCCACACTGAATTGGAAGACTCCTTATGAAATTTTGTATTCAAAACTACCTGATCTAAGTCATTTAAGGGTATTTGGATGTCAGTGTTATGCTACAAATAACGTACCTCATAAAGATAAATTTGCACCAAGAGCTGTTCAAGCTGTGTTTGTTGGTTATCCAGGGGGGCAAAAGGGTTACAAATTATATGACCTTACTGCTAAGAAAAGTTTCATTTCAAGGGATGTTATTTTTCAAGAAACATCTTTTCCCTTCCTGCATTCTGAAACCTTTCCATCTGAGTCTGATTCTACTCCTCCTCCTGATACACAACCTGTCGATTGCCTTTGGGATTCTTACCAAAACCTTTCTCCTGTATTTCCCCATTCACCATCTCATTCCACCACAGAAACTCATCAAACTCACACAAACTCTTTGCCTTATACACAACTATCATCAGAACAGTCTCCTCCCCTTACACAGTCTTTTTCTATTAGTCTTAGAAGATCAACCAGATCACATAATCCTCCTAGATGGCTACAGGATTTTGAAACAGGAAAGGCTCTCTCCACCACAGATTCTTTCCTTAACCTTTCCATCTCCTCATTCTTCTCCATATACACCAGATATTTTTCCCTACAAACCAGCTCCTCAATTTTCCATAGAGCATTTATCATTTTTGGCTCAGATTGCACCTGTTAAAGAACTAAAGTGCTATAGTCAGGCTAGAGTTCATCCAGAATGGATCAAGGCTATGCAGACTGAATTAGCTGCTTTGGAAGCAAATCAGACTTGGAGTTTGACAGAATTACCTCCTGGTAAAAGAGTAATTGGGTCTAAATGGGTATATAAGATCAAATATAATTCAGATGGGAGTATAGATCGTTCTAAAGCAAGATTGGTTGCAAAAGGGTATAACCAAATCGAGGGCGAGGATTACTATGATAGTTTTTCACCCGTTGCTAAAACAGTGACTGTTAGAATCATGTTCGCTTTAGCAGCAGCTTATGATTGGCCTATTCACCAGCTAGACATTAACAATGCCTTTTTGCATGGATACCTTGATGAGGAGGTTTATATGCTTCCTCCTGATGGACATCCAGTAGCACATACTTCTCAAGTTTGCAGGTTGCATCGGTCTCTATACGGTTTGAAGCAGGCTTCCCGGCAATGGAATGTCAAATTCACCACCAGGTTGCAGCAATGTGGTTTTCAGAAATTAGAAAATGATCCTTGTTTGTTTACAGGACAGATTGATGGACATTTTACAGCACTTGTAGTTTATGTGGATGACATTCTTGTCACTGGTTCTAGTGAGGATGTTATTTGCAAAGTTAAGTAATATCTTCATAAGCAGTTCACTATTAAGGATATGGGGTATGCTAAATATTTTCTGGGATTGGAGATAGCTCGGTCTGCAGATGGTATGTATATTTGCCAGAGAAAGTACATTTTGGACATCTTACATGATGTTGGTCTTCTTGGAAGTAAACCTGTCTCTACCCCTCTTCCTAAAGGCCATTAATTTAGTGACAATCCCGGTCCTGAACTTACGGATATCTCTTTGTATAGAAAGTTGGTCGGACAGCTACTCTATCTTCGTTTCACCAGGCCTGATTTGGCCTTTGCAGTTCAGCAGCTCAATAAGCATGTGCACAAGCCTTGTCAAGAACACTGGACTGCCTTGATTCATGTGCTTAAGTACTTGAAGGGAACTGTTGCACATGGTCTTTTCTATCCCTCCACAAACACTTTGAAGGTTGAAGCCTTCTGTGATGCTGATTGGGGATCAAACTCTGTTCACAGATATTCCATCACAGGTTTCTGCATTCTTCTTGGCTCATCTCTCATCTCTTGGAAGGCTAAGCAACAAGGTACTATTTCTTGTTCTTCCTCAGAAGCAGAATATAGAAGCATGAGTGCTACCACTCGTGAACTTCTTTGGGTGAGTTACTTGCTGCGTGACTTTGGCTTATCTATTCAGCTTCCTTTACCATTACGGTGTGATAACTCATCTGCTATATACATAACTAAAAATCCGGTTTTCCATGAATGTACTAAGCACCTTGAGATTGATTGTCATTTTGTCCGGCATCAATACTGTCAAGGTTTCCTAGTTCCACTCTACATTCCATCCAAGGATCAACTTGCTGATCTCTTCACCAAATCTTTGCCACATCCGCTTTTTGTTGTTCTTCTGGACAAGCTTGGCCTGCGCAGTTTCTTCCAGGCACCAGCTTGAGGTGGGGATGTACATAATATGTGCAGATAATATGTGAAGATTGTATAGGATTTGGTGTATATATGTTATAGTTTGTCTTGGTAGCAGTTTGATTGATCACAGGGACTATTTTGTAAATGTCTATAAATATGGGCCTTAGTCTGTAAATAGATTAAGTGGTTTAGACAAGTGTTATTTTTTCGGGTATTTAATGAGCAGAATCCCGGTCTGCAAATTAATTCAGTTACAACATTTTTTTTACCAAATAGATCTTCTGGATTCTTCTTCCTCTCTCATCAAATTCAATCCTAACCAGCTTGGATTCTTGAGAGACAGGCAGATAGAGATTGTCATTATGATATGCAAAGAAGCATTAGAAATTCATGAAAAAAGAATACAAGTTTAAAGAACAGCCTCAGAGTCTCCAAATCTTCAAGAATGTTGCTTTCTCTGGAAATACATTCCCGTTGTTTCCAAACCATCCATATCCATCCTCTCCAACGGGCCGATCCGCGTCCGCTGTTGAAATACCCCGTGAACACCGACGTCCGCGCATGGATAACAGACGCTATTCCCTGGAACCTTATTCTCCGGACAACAATTCATGTAATCGCTATCGGAGTCCTAGCCGTAGATGTAGTCCCAGCCCCAGATGTGGCCGGGACATGAGGCGTAGTCGGAGCAGGAGTTCCAACCGGAGTAGGAGTCGGAGTCGGAGCCCAGCTTACAATTGATACTCCAGGTGCAATCGACGATCCTCTCCCGATTATTTGTATCCACCTAGGGAAAAAACCCTAACTCGAGAGAAGAAAATCTTTATTATAATAACGGTAAGAAAGCCTATCTTGATTAGATTTTTGTAACAGAGGAGGACGATATGCAGATGTGGAATCTGATGAAGAACTCAAAGGGCTGAATTTTGAGGAGTACAGGAGGCTCAAGCGTCTGAAATTGAGGAAAAGGCTTCATAATTGCATATGGAGTCCCATGCCAAATCCTCCAAAAGATCCAAATAAACCTTTGGATTAGGATTCTGACGCTGAGATCGAAAAAAAGAGTGAGCCAACAAGGTAAAAGACGAGAAAGTGAAAGAAAGAGCTGTATCTAAATCTGAGTCTAAAAGTTCATCAGGAAGCGGGTCTGACTCTGATTCATGTTCATGTTCGAAGTCCTCTGAGGTTTCTGAATCAGAATCTGATGATTTAAAGTCAAGAAGGCAGAAGAAGGGGAAGAAATCGAGTTCTAGGATTGGTAGAAAAGGAGGAAGAGGAAAGACTATTCAGATGAGAGTGAGAGTGAAATATATCTCGATGGAGCTTGGAAGGAGAGGGGAAAGGGGTGATATTGTCCATTTAGAGTATTTTTTATTTTAAAATTTTTGACAAATAAATTACCGTCCTTTATAGAAAATTGTTTTTGGTCATACCTGGTGGTTACCGAGGTTACTAAAAATAATTACTAGCTTGGTTGTTGGTTTTGTAAACAATGGAAGCTAGGTCGATCCCACAAGGACAGCTAAAACACTTAAATTGTTGTTAATAAACTATCAGTTTCAGACAAGGTGTCACTCAAAGGAACGAAATCGTTGACTCAGGGGAGTACAGACCAGGGGTATTCATCTGTTCTTCCTAGTGCAGCAGTTGTGTAATTTGCACTTTACTAGTTGAATTCATGCTCATTCAAGCTCAACTGTAACTCTAAGTCAGTTTTTATTTTTCTTAGAGGCATCTTTGTAACTTTAAACAATCTATTTTTCAATGACTGAATCCAGTTAATAAGACATTAAGATCCTAGGCTTAGATGAATGCTTATGTTAACGAAGTATATTCCTATCTTAGTTAAAATCATAGACTGTTACATCTATGTCATAAGTTGAAGTTGAAATGATCCAAACTAAGTTTATCCTTCCATATTTCCCATAGTTCTAGCATGCATTCCATTAGTGATCAAATGTGTAGAAACTTCCATAAGTAATCAAATGCATAGAAACTTCCAACTTCAAAACTTGGATCCAAACAAGCGCATTACAACAAATACTACATAAGTCGAGGAGATTAATCCCTGGAGGCTATTTAGCTACTCATATCAGATAATGCTACCTCTACTAAATCAAACAACATTATAGAAGTATGCATTTATAATTTGAAATTCAAGCTAACAGTCAAGAGAAGAAGACAACTTATGTAGTTCAGAAGTCACTCCTGGGAATGACAGAGTCACTCAGGGGAATGCAGAAGTGACTGTGGAGTGGTTGTTCTTCCTTTTTGCCTCTTGCCGAGTTGTTGTTGTCTTCCTTCAATCTTGCCTTCATTCTGGAGTTTTTGTATTGTGTTTTTAGTCGACTAATTCATCCACTGAGATTCGTTTTTTTTTTTTTTTTTTGTGATGGTTGATGCATTTCTCTTTATAGAGCCCCATTGCCAGGTTCTTCTTCCAAGGAATCAACACTATGCTTGGTTGCTTGCTAACTCTTATGGCCTTCTTTTTTGAGTCCTGTTTTGACTAGTCTTTTGCCCATCCTTCCAGTCCCGATATCAGTAGCAACATTGCTCTGTGTAAGTGACCACTTCTTCATCCAAGGAGTCAAACATGCTTCTTGTCAAATTCTATGGTGAAATATGCTTGTTGACTTCCATGGTCCCTTGTGCTTTGAGTCACTTTTGACCATCTTTGGCCCATGCTTCCACTTCTGAAATCAGCAACACATGTTGCTCCACAAGTCCCATTCTTTTACCAATTCTCCACTCAGGTCCTTACCTATGGAAAAACACAAAACTCACTAAGTAGTATACATAAATTCTAATAAGCACCCAAAGCCACAACTAAAAAGAGAGTAAATTGTCTTGTTTTTATATAACATTTAGACCGTTATCAACTCCTCCAAACTGGAAGAGTTGCTTGTCCTCAAGCAAAACAACTTGACTCTTACTAATGCTTAAAGAATTGTACATGAAAACAAAGAAAATAACACTGTCAACTGACTCAAACACTGGCTGATTCCCCTTACTGAAGGTTTTCACTCAGGCAAGTGACACTGCACACAGAAACATAACACAACTTGATAGGTGTTGTCAACCTTTTGTCTCAGATTTAAGTAAAAGAAAACTTAACACCAGAGATACCAAACCTTTCTGCAATCCATAATCAAACAACTAACTTTCACATGAAATCGGAATGCATGCCACAATTGTTAGTTCATGCCAAACCTACCAATCTATTCTAAGTTAACCGGTTAAGTTTTTGGTGGTCATTCTTGTGATCTGGTCTTGTCTATGTTACTTCGATTCGATAACACCTTCTGAGGCTTCAATCATGGACTTCCCTCACAACTTTTCTGTTTTTATTTATTTTCTCTTTTTTTTTTGTATATAATGACCAACCCACACCTTTCAGGGGAGGGGGTGTTATTTAGCCTTATCTCTCCACTGCCTTATATCTCAACCCTTATTACTCCAAGCAGCATAGAACTTTTGTAGTGATCCTTCTGCTGTTAACCCCTAAGGTTTCAGTTGATCATTCATTTTTTTTTTGCTTTTTTTTTAATACTAAAATAGGCTATGAAAAGATACCACAAAAGAAGTCTCAGGATTACAACATTTTCTCATCTACTTGTAACTTAGAACAAGACACTGATCATAACAATGGATTAGTCATGCAAAATTTTAGAATTAATGTTCTAGGCAGTCACTTCCACTAGTGGCATGGAGCATGTGTGTGAGTGAGCTGTTACCCATTCTTTCATTTCATGCTTCAAAACTGGAATCAAGGTGTTTAACAAAATTTTTCAAAACTGTTATCATCATAGACCATTGACAGCTCCTTTTTAAAAGAAAAATTTTCATTTCATTCAATTTTTAGAAAAATTTTACAAACTCCATCCGAAACACAAACATTCAACCTAAATGACCTAAACTACAATTGACCTGACTTGAACTACTCTACCCCCCAACTTATTTAAAGCATTGTCCTTAATGCTTAACAGACATATCACACATAAAAACAGAATAACAAAAAAATATAAACAAAAACAAAAACTTAAAGAGGTCATAATGCAAAAGAAACAATTAAATTGCTGAGTGGGGGCAGTAGAATGAGGACTTCCCTGAGTGCTTATGGAGGCATTCCATGGAATGGGTGAGTTGGAGGATCATGAGGCAAAGGACAGTCTTCATGGCATCCTATGCACTTGTGCATCTCCTGCAAGAATCTTTAGTCCTTAGCTGGCATTGTTGGACATAATCCAGGATGAATAATGTTTGCTTGTTAAAGTCTCTCATCCTCAATTGTCTAGCTGGAGGTGGTGCAGGTGCTGTTTGGCTTGAAGAAGCTTTCTGATCCCATTTAGACAACCTTAGAGGTTGTTGCAGGTGGCTCTCAGCATCTGTGCCTAAGAATTTCACTCTTGCTCTCCTGCAAAGCATTGTTATTAGTACTGGAAAATACTAGCTCTTCACTTTAGGGTCTGTGATGCATCTGGTGATCTGGTCCCAGATTATTGAGCCACATCAAATGATGTGTCTGTGCTAATGGCATACAACAGCAGAGCCATTTCATAAGTAACCCTGGCGGTGTAAGAAGTTGGCAGAATATTGTTGTAGATGAAATGGTGCCACAGGGTCAATTCAGGTGTCTGCAAAGCATTGGCTGGAAATCCCAGGGGAATGTTGTCATCATCCTGTTCCCAGGTTGTGCCTGTTGTTGCCAAGTGTGACAGCATTGCATGTTCCAGTGGCTGATTCTGGTGCAGATTGACAAGCTTTCCCTGTAATCAGTGCTCACCCGTGGCAATTTCCAGGTTGCCCTGATAGCTTTTGTGCTGCAATTGACATTCGTTCCTATGACAAACACTGTCTCCTGGAGCTGTTGCAAAGTTGCTGTAGAACTCCTGGACAATCTGGTGCACAGGTTTGACCAGGGGCTTGGAGAATGTTTCCCATCCACAGCGCTTGACGTAAGCAAAAGCTTCACCATCTTTGCCGATTCCTCTTTCAGCAATGACCTTCCTCTTTTGGTGTTTCAAGAAGAAATCCCAGGCTGCCTTCTTAGGGAAAAGAGTCCCACTCGTCTGTGAGAGCGTTAAGAGCTTGATTGCAGGGCGCCCTTGGAGGCTGTGGAGGAGGTGGTGGAGTAGGTTCCCTTTCTCCCACAGGGGATCTAACATTGGAAGCATTTTTGCGGGCGTCATACTTTATTCTGGATAGAGGCATGATGTCAAGAACCCTAGATTTTTTGATTGGTAATCAGAGAGGGCTTTTTGATTAATTGCTTTCCTACTGTTGTAATCTGAAATCTGAGAGAAATGATTAGCAAAATTCACACTCGCAGGAGTGGAAATTGAAGGGGCAAGGGTTTCACTGATAGAAGAAGAAGAAGAAGAAGAAGAAGAAGAAGAAGAAGAAGAAGGAGGAGGAGGAAAGTTTTTAATTAATGTTGAAATAGTTAAATATAGGGAGTTGTGGCTGACTATAAGTACATTGAATGGAGAGTACTGGAGTTTTTAGGAGTTCAAAACTCTTTGTTTGACCCGCCAATCAAGAATTGTTTTTGAAAAATTTTCCCCCAAACTTGATATTCAAAATAAAGTTCAGATGCACAGTATGTGATGAAAACCTTATCCAGTTGTACTTACTCAGGCGAGTGAGATTCCACTCGTGTTAGTGACATTAGGGTTTGAATGACTTACAATGATAAGTTGTTGTCAGTTCACTCTCCTGAGTGACATTTTCACTCCTGGGAGTGAGTTTACCGGAGTGTGTTAGTGTTCTGTATGCACTTTTAAAATCAAGTTGGGATGAAAAATTCTTTTTCCTGTTCCTGCAAAATCAATCACAATCAAAACGTATGGGTTGCCTCTCATAAAGCACATTGGTTTAAAGTCTCATGTCGGACTAAAAAAAAGAGTTTTAGTTGAGCTCCTTTAGGACCAAGACATGGTTGTCCTGTCCTTTACTTCCATCTGCCAGCCTAAGATATGGCTTTAGCCTTTGTCCATTGACCAAGAAGGTGTTACCATTTTGCAGATTCATGATTTCTATTGCTCCTTGATTCAAAATTTTGTTGATCCTGTAGGGGCCAGTCCATCTTGACTTCAGTATGCCCGGAAAGAGTTTTAGCTTAGAGTTGTATAGCAAGACCAAGTGTCCTTCTTGCAGTTTCTTTTTCACAATATCCTGATCATGATAGGCCTGAGTTTTCTCCTCATAGACTCTGGATGACTCATATGCTTCAAGCCTAAATTCTTCCAGTTCATTCATCTGCATCAACCTGAGCTCTTTGCTTGCCTTAGGATCAAGATTAAGCTCCTTAATAACCCAGTAAGCCTTGTGCTCCAACTCCACTGGCAAATGACATGCCTTTCCATAAACCAACTTAAATGGAGACATACCAATGAGAGTCTTAAATGATGTTCTGTATGCTCATAGAGCTTCATCCAACTTTGAAGACCAATCCTTCTTTGTAGAGTTGACAACCTTTTCCAGAATTCCCTTCACTTCCCTGTTTGAAACTTCAGCTTGGCTATTTGACTATCGATGGTATGGTGTTGATGCTCTGTGCCTGATCCCATACTTCTTTACCATGGTTGCAAATGACTTGTTGCAAAAGTGTGATCCTTCATCACTGATTATCATCCTGGGTGTACCAAATCTGATGAAGATGTTTTTCTTTAAGAATCTTAGAACAGTCTTGGCATCACTGTTCTTTGTAGCTATGGCTTCTATCTATTTTGAAACATAGTCCACTGCCAGCAGAATGTATGAATTTTCAAAAGAAGACACGAAACGACCCATGAAATCTATTTCCCACACATCAAACAGCTCGACTTCCAGCATGTTTTGTTGCGACATCTCATTCTTCCATGAAATGTTACCCATCCCTTAGCATCTGTCATAGCCTTTGACAAATTCTCTTGCATCTCTAAATATTGAAGGCCAATAAAGTCCAGATTGCAGAACCTTAATTACTATTCTTTGACCACTGAAATGTCCACCATATGGAGAGCTATGACATTTGTGTAGGACCTCAGCAATTTCAGTTTCTGGAATGCACCTTCTGATCAATCGGTCTGCACATTTCTTGAATAAGTAGGGTTCATCTCACATGTAGAGCTTAGCATCATGGAGGAATCTTTTGCATTGCTGAGAAGTTAAATCTGTAGGAATGACACCAGGAACAACATAGTTAGCAAAATCTACAAACCAAGGTCTGTTACCTGTCATTCCCATGAGTGTGTCTGTCACTCGGCAGAGTGATTCATCAGGGAATTTTTCTGAAATTGGAGTTGTATCTTCTGGAATCTCTTCAAGTCTTGACAGATGGTCTGCAACTTGGTTTTCTGCACCTTTTTTGTCTTTGATTTCCAAGTCCAATTCCTACAAAAGCAATACCCAACGGATCAATCTAGGTTTAGATTCCTTTTTATTGATCTAATACCTGATAGTAGCATGATCCGTGTAGACTATGAGTTTCATTCCGAATAAGTAAGCTCCAAATTTGTCAAATGCAAATACAATTACCAACATTTCTTTCTCTGTAGTTGTGTTGTTGATTTATGCAGGATTGAGGGTTTTGCTAGTATAATAAACCATATGTAGCACCTTGTTCCTTCTCAGTCCAAGTAAAGCACCAACTGCAAAATCACTTACATCACACATTAGTTCAAAAGGCTGTGACCAATCAGGTGTGATGATCACAGGTGAAGAAATCAGTTTCTTTTTTAGTTCAGTAAATGCATGTAGACAGGATGCATCAAAAATAAAAACAGTTTTTTTTTCAAGCAAATTACACAGTTTAGAAATTTTTGAAAAATCCTTAATGAACCTTCTGTAGAATCCTGCATGGCCAAGGAAACTTCTTACTCCTTTGCTTGTTATTAGTGGACTGAGCTTCTCTATGACTTTAATCTTTGCCTTGTGCACTTCAGTTCCTTTTTCTGAAATTTTATGGCATTCCAAGATTGTCCAGGCATGCATCAAATGACTTGCCAAAGACCTAGAAGTCATCCATGAAGATTTCAATTTACCTTCTACCATATCTGAGAAGATGGCCATCATGCATCTTTGAAAGGTTGCAGGTGCATTGCACATACCAAATGGCATTCTCTTAAAGGCAAATGTACCATAGGGGCAGGTGAATGTTGTCTTTTCTTGATCATCAAGATCTATGACAATCTGGTTATAACCTGAGAAACTATCAAGGAAATAGTAATACATGAATCCAACCAATCTATCTAACACTTGATCAATAAAAGGAAGTGGAAAGTGGTCTTTTATGGTAGCCTTATTGAGCTTCCTGTAGTCCATGCACACTCTCCATGCATTGTTCAGCCTTCTAGGAATTAATTCTTGGAGATCATTTTTTATTACTGTGATCCCTCCCTTCTTTGGAACACACTGAACTGGACTCACCAATTCACTGTCTAAAATTGGAAAAATAATTCCAGCATCAAGCAGTTTTACAATTTCCTTCTTTACCACTTCTTTCATGACTGGATTGAGCCTTCTTTGTCCCTCAATAGTTGGCTTAGCATAGAATTTTGCGCATACAGATAGAAGGACTGATGCCCTTTATGTCTGCAATTGACCAGCCAATGGCCTCCTTGTACAACCTCAGCACCCTTAGCAACTTGACCTCTTGAGTACCTGTAAGCATAGAAGAAATAATCACATGTAAAGTATTACTTACCCCAATATATACATATTTTAAATGTGCAGGCAGAAGGTTAAACTCTAGAGAAGGTGGTTTTCAATTGAAAGTTTGAGGCATCTCTCTCTCTCTCAATCCCATTAACACGAACCCAACAGTGTTATCACATGTCGATTTACGGGTTGTTGACCTTATAGAGGATGGCTTAATTTTCTCTTTTCGCTAGAAGTTGTGTGCAACATACGGGGTATATATCTTAATCTCACCTTACAGACCCAGTCTAATAGGCTGATATGGACAGAAGCTAAAAGTGGTCTATACACAGTGAAATCGGACTATTATAAAGCTTGGAACCTCCGGTACAACTCTCGGCTGCAGCCCTCTGATGCTGATAAGAGTATGTGGAAAAAGTTATGACAGTTAGCTCTTCCTGCTAAGTACAAGTTGCTGGTTTGGAGAGCACTGTCAGATGCGTTGCCAACAAAAACAGCTTTGAAAAAGCGGGGAGTTGACATTCCAACTGTTTGCCCTCGCTGCCAACAACAAGAAGACATAGCACATGCATTTCTCCACTGTGATCAATCTGTACAAGTTTGGGGGATTTCAACATTAAGCTCCAGTTTTTATGGAAGCTCTTTTCAAGGATTCAAGGACTGGTTAAACATTGGATCCAAACAGCCCCAACAGATGCTGAGGTTAGTTTGTCAATCCATATTTTGTGGAGATTTGGTCGTCCAGAAATCTTAAAGTGTGGCAAAATAAAGAAAAGGACCCGCATGCTATTTGGTTGCTGTCAAGCAATGACTACTAGCTTAATACACGGTTGTTCCAGAAGGCTACACCCAATACGCTACAGCCAGCTTCAGAGGATGTGTTCACTCCACTTGACCAGCTTCATCAAGCAATTATCTATTGTGATGGTTCTTTCAAACAGAACAACAAGGAAGGCTGCTGCTGCTGCTTGGAAAATTTGCTCAATGCAAGAAACTATCTTACAAATCCAAGGGACTACAATTCATGCCCTGTCTGCCTTACAGGCGGAGGTACATGCGTGTCAATTGGCTCTTCATGAAGCTTGGCATATGGGTTTGACATCGGCTATAGTTTACACCGACTGTTGCGCCTTGGAGTGCCACAAATTGAATGAATTTGATTTCCCAATAGAGGCACAAACCTTGGCAGCAGCATTAGTTTATGTTAAGAATAAGTTTACTAGATGCTCTATTGTTAAAGTAGGTCGCGAGATAGGGTTGAGGACGTCCATAGGATTGCTTTTCATCTTACATCGTTGTAATCATGTACTTTCTGTTAATGATAAGTGATAAGTTTTCCAAAAAAAAAAAAAAAAACTCCAAACACAGAAATACACCTATCAGAGATGTGATAAAACAGTGTAGATTACTCGTTCATTAACAAATATATAAAGCCTGACCAGTTTAAAAACAGTAACTAAGATGGCAACACCACAATAAGAAGAAAAATTATTTTTCTTAAATAAAATGCAACAACTTTTTTTTTTCATTTTTTTTCTTTCTTTTTGAATCAGATAAGCACAGATATATCAAATCAAAAGCTCATCTGGGATTATGAAGGCCCTAAACAGATCATAAGTTACAACAAAAGCACAGATATATAAAATGCAACAACTTAACAACAAATAAGTTACACTACAAATAGATGATTATAAGTTACAAGTTACACAGGAAATAAGTTACAAGATAACATCCTCCCACCTTTCTAGATGATTATAACGGAGACAATTTCCTCTCCCACCTAAAGAAATACTAATTCCACATGATCAGGTAAAAATGCTCGGAGCCCTTGCTTAACTGAATTTTTAAAAACTGGATCTTCCTCATCAAAATAATCACCTCGAGGACGATTATCTAGATAACCACGATCACGAGGATCAACAACAACTTTCTCTAGGGCAACACTGTTTTTTACGAAATAGTCAAGAATTTCCACATCCAACCTACGTCCATAGTGTCCCCAAAATTCGACAACTTTGAGATGTTCATGGGGAACTCCTACAATAGAAGCTCTACGTATCTTCCGAGGCCATTCCTTCCTGGGTGTTCTACTCATGACAGACTGCAAAAAATAAATATACATATATCAATTGAACACAACCTAAATCGAGAAAACGAGGATAATATCATCAACAATCTCTAACAACACACGGAGCAAAGATATCTCCACATTGGCACTGTAACAGTACGCCACTCATTACTGATCTCAAGCTCACCAAGGTGTTGTCAAATTTTTTTTGAGTTAAAGCTGTGAGATTAAGTACTCAAATCAAGCTCAGTAGTGAAATTTCAAACCCATGGACACGAATGGTAACTCATGTCGATCATACATAAAATAAAAAACTATTATAAATACTAATGGCTCCCAAAATTTGCTCATCTATAGAGATTGGTAATTCATAAAATATTAATTTAAAGGGTTTTTTTTTCTAGTAGATCTATTATTAAAAAAAAAAATTGCCCATGAGAAAACGACTTTAGACCTTTTGGATGCAACCAAAAAGAAAAAGAAAAGGATCATATCTATTAGATATAAATTTCAAGAAAAAACAAACATCAATAGCCTCAATCCTCATAGTTTAGTAAATCTTATTTTTGGGGTATTTTTGGTAATTATTAATGTAATCTATTGACAGGACCTGTATTTATCTAGTGGCTTTTGAATTCCCCAATCTCAATCTGGGACTAGAAAAATTTATTATTTAATAGACTCTATCAATTCATGGATAATGATTTCTACCATATGTATTATGCAGTATATTTACAAAATGTAGGATTTAAAATTATTAGGCAATCTCCACGTCCCAGTTTAAAAATTCCACTTTATGGTATTGTTGTAGTTCAAAAAAATAATTTTTATCTTCGAACGCAGGAGCACATAACTATTAAATGTAGAATGATATTGTAAAAGATTTTATAATTAAAAAAAATAAATAAGGTTGTCCAACTCAGTCAAAGCTCACCGAGGAACTGAAATTACTATGCATATTGCTAACTATCCCTGCTCAAGCGAGTAGTTATGCTCAATACTTCAAGTTCTAAGATTTCTGACTACCAAGCTCTTGTAATTAATTTAACTAGTATTACAAAAGAGATTAATGCAATCAGGCTAAAGCATAAGTAAAAGTATAATACCTTCATAACAAACTTTTCCAAGTTGGGGGATGCCCTAATCAGAGAAGTAAATGCAATCAGGCTCCTTTTCCTTGGTACGCTAACAGATAAAGTTAGTTGCTTCAATTTAGTTAGCTGAGGAAGTTCGGCATTTGTCTCTCTTTTCTGGAATGACCAAAAAGCAAAAACATCATACAGAAAGAAGGGGTCAAATTAAAATGACTTAGATTTATATAAGTAATGAAGGAAATTTCTGAATGATCAATAAAGGCTAACCTTTGCCACTTCCAATTGCCAATCATGCATATATTCGACTTGCCAATCCTGCAGTTCTAAGGTAAGAGCTTCCAATTTCGACAGGCAGCAAGAGATCCAGGAAATAGCCTTCTCCACGAAGTTTGCACGGGACCACCTTCCAGTTCCAGTAGGGGTTCCAGCAACATGAACATCCACAAGCATTGGAACATTCTCAAGAACCAGGCTATAACCCGAAGTAGTTGTAAGGGATACAATATTTGTATCGCGCACAACAAGAGAAAGCAAATAGGCACAGTAAATTATGACAAGATGTTTCAGTGCAAGAGATGGACCAACAACTTTTAATTCTTTCAGACCACCAGAGCTGTCCACCAGCATATATTCAAGAAAAGGGCAATTATGCAAGAAAAATTCAAGAACTCCTCCAGACACATTGACACATGAAAAGGTCAACGCCCTGAGGGTCTTGAGGCCAAACAACACATCAGAATTGATATGATTTGCACGGGAAGCAGAAACTGATAATGAAGAACCGTTCCCATCACTCAAGCCAAACAAGTGACAAGGAAAAGCATAAGACATTTCGTAATCTAATTGAAGCAAGTCCAAACTAAGCCTCTGCACTCTCTTGGCAAACGCATACTGCAGCCATTTATCAATATCATCACCAAAGGACTTGTCCAAATGGTAGTGGATTCTAAATACATCCAAAACAGAGTCCCGGCGTGACTGGATCACCTTGTTCACCCAATCAACATACTTTTGACGATAGCCACGGCGAATTTCCCGATCTGACTTCAATAACAGATTTAGTCCTTCAATCCCTTTCAAGAGTTTTGCAGACTCAAAATCCAGACTAGCAACAGACAACCAAAGATGTGCCCACCGTTTTGACAGAAGACTTGTTCTAGCAGCAGCTTCAAGACTCAAAAAAGAAAGGATACAAACAAGAATTTCATCTGGGAGCTGACTAATCCGATCAAGTTGCCACTCTTTCTTTTCACACTATTTCAGGGGAGGGGGGGAGATGGATGGACAATCAACATATTAGAATCTGCCACAAGTGTTCTGTCATAATACCTTAAAAATCATGAAAGATATTGGCTTGGCAATGGGGTTTACCTTTTTAAGTTGAAAATCTGAGATGATCTTTCTCCCCATCCAAAAAGATCAAAACTTTCTTCAAGCTTCATATCCAAAAGGACAAAAACATCAAACCCAGTGGGAAAAAAAGGAAGGAGAATCAAAATAATAGAAGGCAAGACAAGTACTGAGTAGAATTGATTGACTGTTTTGAGGAGCTCAAAAAAAGAAAACTTAGGTAGCAGAAGATATCTAATTCCATTCGGAGGCAGTACAAAGTTTCCAAAGCTCTTACAAAGCAGTTAAACTACATTCAAACGTCATCCTAAAATAGTCCTAATCGTATCAAAACATATACAAGTAGGAGTACAAGATTCTAATTTGTTAATTTGGCCAAAGCTTCTTAATAATTCAAAAGAAATTCAAAAAGATTCCAGTTTGTTAACCATTAAAAAAAAAAAAGTTTTTTATTGAAAAACCCACCTACACCAGTAGACCAAGTGCTAAGATCCAGCTAGGCGATGGCCGCACGGTCACCCGACGAAGAAAAATATAACCTTTAGTTCTGCTTGCCCCTTTTACTAGGGTGGTTTGGTTGGTTGGTCGGTCGGTCAAAAACGTCACTGAGATCATCACAGTCGACCAGGAGAGCAGGGACACACAATGGACGACGATATTCAAGATAAATAAGGACCAGGGGATTCGGATTAGATCTCAATGCTAGTGCTTGCTGGCCGCTGAGTTTTGAGTTGGTGGACTAGGGAAGAAGAAGAAGCAGAAGGAGGTCAGCCTAAACTCTAAAGTCTAAACCCAAGGATATAAGGGAAGATTAAAGGGGGAGGGAGAAAGAATGGAGAATTACAACTTTACCTCCTCAAGTTTTGGACCTCTAACAGAACAAACCCCTATTTTTGGAAATATTACATTTTACCTCCTAAGCGGGAGTACCAACTACCAAGTGGACAGTTATTGGTTCAGAGTATTTCTCCATCTCTATTCATCAGTCAATTAAAACTATTTCCTCCCTCCGTCCTCTCCTCCCAGTTTCCAATTCGTCGGATTGGCGGCGGCACGGTAATCATCGATGTCACCTTCACAGGCAACCTTTTCTACCACATCCGCCGTCGCCACCTCCCCTGCTTCAGCCCTTCTATGACCCCCCGAAGATAAGGTATCGTGTATGCCAAAAAAATTGGTTGTAATAACCGGGGTGTAGGAAATAGAAAATTTGGAAACCCAAGGAAGGAAATTTGCCTATGCATCCATTGGAGAAATAAATGAACGAGTATTGTATTTTATTTATTTATTTATTTGTGTTTAGCTTCTTTGAAAGCCCTCTGCATGTGTAATTGCTACTGCATCCACTGGAGTTATTGCACAAGCCTTGGCTTTTAGATATGTTATATTCTAGTGTTTTCTCAGTTTTACTAATTATGATCACAGCTTCATTCCTTTTGAGTGGGTGGACTAGGGAAGAAGAAGAAGCAGAAGGAGGTCAGTCTAAACTCTCTACCGAAGGATAAGGAAGATTATAAAGGGGGAGGGGGAAAAAAGGAAGAATTGCAATTTTACTATTAATTCTTCATATTTTTAGGAAATATACTTTTTAGGGCAATTTATCCGATATATCCATACTCCCCCTCATATTTTTTATACTACTAGTCTTTACTACACTTTTTTTCACTTTTCTAAATAACATCCTATAATTTATAGGTTTAGTCTCTTTGATTTTTTTTCTCTCTTCTTTAAAAAATATCTCTAATCTTTAAACGACCATATGTCATGATCCGTAAAGAATTAGAGAATGTGTTACAAGTGAATTTTATTGTACTCGTCGAGATCTATCCAACAAGATCTATGTCGAATATTTTTTTCGAGTTTAAAAATAACTAAATTTCGATGGGCAGAATAAGATGAATATCTAGTTTAGAAAGAGATAACCAGTTTAGTTTTAATAAGATTCTTGTATTGCATATATCTCTTGATCCGTAAAGAATTAGAATACGAATTATACATGAAATTATAGTGGTCGATGAAATCTATCCGATAAGATCCATATTGAATATTTGTTTTGAATTTTAAATCCATTTAAATTTTACGGGCAGAAATGAAGAAATGTGTTTTTCGTTTTTCTTTGAAAAATGGTTATCCATTGTGTTCCTACTGATTATCCAACCGGTTTGGAATAACTATCCATTCTGTTTGTACTTGTTATTTAATCATATTTTTGACATTCACTCTTCAAAAAAAAAAAAAGATTGGATAAGTATTGCAAACAATTTGGATAATCAATAGAAAATAATTGGATAATCAGTGCAACACGTTAGATAATCAATACAAAAAAGTTTGACAATCATTTTTATAAAAGAGCAAGTTAAAAAAATACTGGATAACCACCACAAAGAAGGTGGATAATCAATATGAACACATTGGATATCCAGTTTAAAAAGATAGATAACCAACTTATTTTGAATTAAGAAATTGGATAATCAATATGAAGTGGATGGATATCCAGTACAAGCGAGTTGGATATCCAACACAAACAAGTTGAATATGCATACAAACCCGTTGGATTACAACTACAAAATAAGTTGGATAAGCATACAAACCAAATTGATGGATATTCAGTACAAGCGAGTTGGATATCCATTTCAAACAAGTGGGATATCCATTACAAACAAGTTGGATAGACATACAAACCAAATAGATAAGCAGTACAAATAAAATGGATAACCAGTTCAAACTGATTGGATAATCAGCATGAACACAATGGATAACCAATTTAGAACAAGTTGGTTATCTATCTTTAAAACTGGATATCCACCTTTATTCTTCCCATCAGAATTAAGTTATTTTTAAGCCCGGAAAAATATTCACTATGGATCTTGTTGGATAGATCTCGACGAGTACTATAAATTTCATATATACTTTGTTTATAAATTCTTCATTGAATGGGAGATATGCTCATTAAAAGATTAGAGATGGTTTTTTTTTTCTGGAAAAGAGAAAAAAAATGACAGGGACTAAACTTACAAAATATAGAAAAATTGATTAAAAAAAAGTACAATAAGGACTAGAAATGCAAAAAATAGGAGGGCTACACGGTTCCCCCGGGTATACTGGATACAGACTCTTTTTCACTATATTTACTTATATACATGAATTCTAAAAACAAATTTGGATATTATGTTAAGTATTTAAAATTCCTAAAACATTGATTGCAAAAACAGATTGCAAGTAGTGTTCACTTTTTTGGATTATCCAACAACATGTTTTGCAAAATTTAATTACAATTTCTATATGATAAGTTTCACCAAATCTTTCATAACATACAATTATTTTTTCTATTATGCAAGCCATATTGGACTTCGAAACTAGTATATTTGATTTTCTTTTCTCTAAAATTAAACTGTGTATTGGATCTATTTTCTTTAACCAAAATATGGTTCGGAAAATCTAATTTGCAAGTTATACTTTCTTTCATAAATTTTTCCAAAACATGGCTTGCAAAATTGAATTTGCAAGTTGTGATCTCTATTGTAGTTTTCCCAAAACATGGCTTACAAAATTCAATTTGCAAATTATGTTCACTGTTTCAACATTTTCTAAAATATCTCTTGCAAAATTTAATTTGTAAGTCATGATATTTTTTGCAAGTTTTCTCAAAAAAATGATTTGAAAAATCCACTTCAAAGATTTTTTGTAGAAGATGGGAGAAATCAAAGCAAAATCCATTTTGTTAAATAGTCTTCTTTACTATATCTTCATCCCCTCTTTTTTACTCTATTCTTCTCATTCACGTATAAATATATATGTCCGGCCAACGTTCCGGAGTCTGAACCAAAAACCCAATATATAAAGAAATACAAAATAAGATCTTGTTTATATACACATGACTCAAAGCCATAGATAATTTAATAAGGATAAACAAATAGGAATGTAGTCGTACAATCTAATGGCTTCAGTTTAATTATATTAATTATAAATCTCCATTCACAATTGTTAAACATAGAAACAAAGTCCTAATAATTCAAATTTATTCATGTTGACCATTAATTTTTGTGAATTTCTTTGGCAGTAGAAATATTTAGGATTTGTTTGGATAACGTTTTTTTTTTTTTGTTTTTTTCATTTGTATTTGGGAAGAGATTTAAAAAATAAATTAAGTAAAAATTTAAAAAAAATTATTTGGATAGTATTTTGAATAAAATAATATTTTTTCCACAACCAAACTACTTCCACCACCGTCAGAACACCACCACCCCGCCGAATAGTCGTCGGATAGTGATCGCCCGGTCAATGGCCAGGAACGGTCCAGTCGACTGTCTACGGTGTTGGGCGGCAAGCGGCGGTGCTGGGTGGCGGCCCGGTGGTGGTTTGGGTGGTTCGGTGGTAGTAGATGAGAAGTCTTGATTTTGGTCGTCAAACCATTTTAATTTTATAAATGGTCACTATACTGATATAATATTTGTGTTAAATTTTAAAATGTAGATTGAAAAGTTATATAGACTAATTGTTTGTTTTGTGTATTGCAGCAACTTTGTAGACTTATTTATTAAATTTTTGTTAAAAAAATAAATTTATAGAGATCAACAAATTTTCAAATTTATTATAGAGACTAATCATTAAGAGAAAAAAGAAAAACAAATAAAACAGTAAATCAGCAATGATACATTTAGTGACTAAATACAGTGAAAATATATAGTGACAAATGAAAAGACAAATACAACATCCACTTGTTAAATATGTCTATTTATTAATCAAGGGTAAAAATATAATTTTAGGAGAAAAATAAAACTTCAACGGGAAAGTAGCAAAAAAAAATGGAGCCATGATTATTCTACATCAGTCACTATATTTTGTCATGATTTTCATTCACTAAGAATATCATTTTTCAAAGTAAAATAAAAGTTGAGGATGTGAATTGCAGAAGAAGCGGGGGAGCATTTTACTTACGTTGTACAATTATTACGGTACCTGTAATTTATTCCGAGATACCTATACTATTACATCGCATTCTCGCATATGCAAGATCGTGTAAATCACTAATATCCAAACGACTGGCTTTAATCAGACAGTAATATTGAAAGCGAGAAATCAGCACACGTAGTAACCTCACTATTTGTTGAGCTTCAACTGGGAGGGAGTTGAGAGGATGATTAGTGACCAATTGTTCACAATCAGTGTAGACCTGGACACGCAATATACCCAAACTATCCGCTTCCTGAAGTGCTTTGAAGCATGTCATCACTTCAGTCTGAAATGGAGATAGTGTTTCCAAAAGAATAGACTTAATCTGCATGAGATTACCGGTAGCTGATGTCAACTTCCATGCACCAGCTGCTTTCCTAGTATGGGGATTGAATGAACCATCATGGAAAATGGTCGCACAATCCGATGATGAGGGACTTGGTTGTGAACTATTAAGGCGGCTTGAAGGGGACAAAGAGCTATTCACTTGGTTTTGATTTTGTTGAACATCCTGTTGGATCAATCTCCAAGTATTCACTGGATCTATACTCTGACTACGCTAAATTTTATCATCCTTTCTACCCAAATCCTCCAAAAGGTAAGAAGAAAAAGAGTTATATCCTTCTGAGATGGAGAATAATTTATCCAATTAACATACCATTGGAGGATTGATGAACCAGAACCATCTGCAAGATTTTGAAATTGTGGATAAGCAAAACTCCATATTGCTTGGGAAATTGGACAGTGAAAGAATAGATGCAAGGTACCTTCCAAGCCTGTATAGCATCTAGGGCACATGAGATCTTTTTTCACTCCTCTTTTATGAAGTCCTTCTTTTGACGGTAATGCATTACGTGTTGCTCTCCATAAGAGAAATTTATGTTTTGGTTGGACCTTCGCGTTCCATAATTGTTTCCAGGCTACTTGTTCCATTTGAATCTGGCCTGAATTCTGGAGATGTGCCTGATTTGGATCACCATTGGCTTGGTTCAGTGCTGTGTGATATCCAGATTGTACAATATAGTTACCATGTGTAACAACCCACATTTCACGAGCTATTTTTTTTTGGGGGGGAGGGGGGAAATTCGTATTTCTTGTTTTCTTTGTTGTTTTCCCTGTGCTCCTTTATGAGTCCTTTGCGCGCATAATGTTATTATTGTCAGTGTTATGAGATGATAAATAAAATTAAGGTTTGTCTACAAAAAAAAAAAAAAAGCTCGTGAAATGTGGGTTGTTACAAGTGGTATCAGAGCATGGCCGATTAGTGGACCATGTTAGAGTATTGTTGTAAATGTGCTTATGAGTGTCTTAAGTATCTGATCTAGGTCACTTTATAAGAGTGTAGGTGTGAACTCTGATTCAGTTTGTTATCATGTTTTACATTTTTATTGGTGGCCTAAATGTTTTCAAATCAACTACATCCGGTTGTTTTGCTCTCTGCCGAAGGCCAACTCTTATCCCTTTTTGGGACTGATCACCCTAGAATGGGAGAATTGTTGCACTTACTGCATTTAGCCAAGCAACATTGAGGACAATGGTTAAAGTCTTAGGACTTTTAGAATCCTTATAAGATATAGAAATTGAGTTTTAGGTTTAAAATTTTCTTCGAAAAGTATACATCGGAAAGCGGTTGAAAAACTTCGTGATGGGAATGATGTGGGTCCTCTTGGGAAAGGCCTACCCAAAGAGTTGAATCTACTAATTCTCACTACGAAGTGGAGTAACAAGGTATTTGAAAAGGATTTTTTTCTTTCCATATAAAACATAGATGTTGATGTTTGAAGGATAGGTTTAAAACCTGCAAGGATGACCAAAATCAAAGAAATCTTGTGTACCTGTTTGGTATGATAATTACTTTGTGTACTTGTTTTGATGCTTAAATTGCACCTTGATTTTGACACTTGAATTGCATCTTCATTTGAGATGCCACTGTTTTTCTTGATTTGTCACACTTATTTTGCTGGTCATAGATTTTTGTTGAATTACCTGCTATGTGCCTATATGGTCATTGGTGATAACCAATGCTTGCTGTATTTCTTTATCTGCTGGATATTTGTGCCTTCTGTGGCTATATGCATTAATGTTATTCGTTTCTTCTCACCTACTAAACAATGGGTGTAAAGAGTACTATAATTCATTTTCAAGTGTTCCAATTATTGTCTTCTTATATTTGAGAACTATGTAATGATGGGAATGTTTTGTATCTTTATCTTCATGTAAGGGCAACATTAATCAACCAACATTATTAGTAGGCATATTCACCTATTCTTAAATACTTCTTGTTACTGTTGTAATGAGACTATAGTTGGCATTTAATTTAGAGATTTTCCGAATTCAAATACAGTAGTAACTGTCTGTGGTAATCCTTACTTAGAGGGGTGTATAGTGCCTTTTAAATCTCTTATTTTAATCTCTCAAACCCTCAAGTTTTCGAGGATAGTTGTCAACCTTCATTTCGTGCAGTATTCGTATTCCTCAAGTTATATAAATTGGTCACGTTCCTTTGTCCTCCTTGTTCTCCTTTGTCACCTAATGTTTCTTCCCACAAAATCTTTTAATCCCGACAACTGTACATTTCTTCTATATATTACCCCATGACACATGTACTTTATTCCTTTCATCCTAGTGATGGAACAACGTTGTCATTTTCTAAGTTTTGATAACACAGGAGCTAGCATCATCTAGAAGGTTAAATAAAATAATTACGCTTAGTTGAAAGTACACCACTTTCAAGTATATGATTAGTTAAAGCATGCCTAGACGAAGTGAAATTAAAACATTCGCTTAGGGTAATTAACGTAAGATCTATTTCGAATTCGATGCTGCATTATCATAATAAGGAAATCTAGTAAGTAAGTCAATAATAGAGTTCTACAGTCCTACACTTAGCTTGATCATGGCTATATGTGTAGGAGATTTTCGTAAATACTTAAAAAAAAAATGGAGATTTAAAGGAATCTGCTTTTGCCAATTAAAAATAATAATAATAATAATAAAAATGCAAATTTAACTTTATTTTTCTTGCGAGGTTCGAATCTTACATGATCTAAATCTTTATTTAGATGATTTTGCATAAGCCTGTTCTTAGTATACCTAGATTTAGCTTGGACCTTACAGTTTGCCTTGGCTTTGTGAAAATATTAAAACTAGATATGAAACATAGTTTATTCACTAAAAGATTTCTGTTTGAACTATTCAGCTTTGAAACATCAAATCTCCATGTTTTGCTATTATTACTTTTCGAATTATTGTTTGGTCCCATTTAATATATGAGAGAGCTTGCCTTGTTTTCTGCAGATTGCTAATAAATTCTGTGTTTCCCAAAAAAAAAAAATAATAATAAAATAAAATAAAATAAAAATAAATAAATAAATAAAAAGAAGAAAAGAAATGATTAAACAAGACATTGAATGATTGCCTTTGGAAACTACTTGATATCAGATCTAGGTCTCTGACATTAAAACTTTATTAGAAGAGATAAATAAAGATATGTTTCTGCTTTTTCTTTTTTTTTTGGGGAAATTCGTATTTCTTGTTTTCTTTGTTGTTTTCCCTGTGCTCCTTTATGAGTCCTTTGCACGCATAATGTTATTATTGTCAGTGTTATGAGATGATAAATAAAATTAAGGTTTGTCTAAAAAAAAAAAAAATAGCTCGTGAAATGTGGGTTGTTACACCATGCGTTGTGTGAAGCCATTGCAACTTATCATGTTCCATACCTTGAGAAGGGTCATTGAAAATGCCAATGATATTTGGGATGACATGAACTGGAAGATGGTTCTGATGAAAGAATGTTTCCATTGTCCACTAGATCGAATTAGATCCTTGACCATCAAATTTGAATGTGTTGCAAGGAAGGAGTCTCTCCTGCTAGGGTTTAGATTATTTGGAATCCAATCATCAGAAATCCGAATGTTAGTCCCTGAAATAACCTTCCATTTAATATTGTTAAGTAACAATCTTGCTTCCCATAGAATACTCTTGTATCTCCATGTGGCATTCCTGGTACTGTTGATTCTAGAAAAGACTCAGACATGCCATACTTTGCTGTATATACCTTTGATAACAGCGTTTCTGGTTGAGAAAGGATCATCCAAGCATATTTAGCCAGAAGGGCTTGATTAAATTCAGCCGTGGCTTTTAATCCCAGACCACCATGAAATTGCGACTTCGTAATTTTCTTCCACGCTCTCCAGCGTATGCCCTTGGATTGTTGATCACCTCTCCAGATGAAATGACCAATAATACGATCAGCTTTTTTAAGGGTGGAAGCCGGCAATTTGAAGACTCCCATAGGATATACCAACATAGCAGACAATGTGGATTTAGCCAAGGTGACTCTTCCAGCAAAACTTAGTAATTTGGTCTTCCAATCCGCAAACTTCCTGGACAATCTAGCAGTAAAGTCATTAAATATGACTTTTTTTTTTCTCTTGAAAATCTAAAGAAATTCCTAGATATTTGCTTTGAAAAGTGCCCTTTGGAATTTTAAGAGTGGAAATTGATAGAGTCCATAAATTGTGTTTTAATTGTTAATATTTTATTAGTTTATGGATTCGAATGGATTTAATTCATTGGTTTTATTATTATTTCATGATAGGAGCTGGAAATAAGAAATTGGAACTGTTTTGGATGATTTTGCACGATTAGGGGCTTAAATACAAAATTAAAAAAGTTTTGAGGCAAAAAAGAAAATACTGCAAACTTGAAGAACCAAAGATGCAAATCGTGGACTAATTCTTCTTGTTTTATGCGGCTGACCTAATTTCTTAAAGAGGCAGTCGTGGGTTACATTTTTGGCCATGGTTTTGTAAGGAGGAGCAGTGCGTAGGAAAAAAAAACTAGCACCTCCCACCTTTTCGTTTTTCCGAACTTTCATTATTTTCCATGGAGAATAAAGCCGCCATGTTTCCATCTATGAGTGGCTAAGGATTTTTATTACTAATTCAAGGGATTAATTCAGTTGTTTCATTGTGAGGTTATGCTTTAATTTATTTTTCTTACGTTTAACTCTTGTATTTGTTGATTCTTGGTTTTATTTCATGAAAGTAGATATTATTCAAATTGACAACTTGATTTGTTATTTATTTTCTAGTGCTATCTACTAGTTGAATGTTACGTAGTAGACACGAATCGGCGGTACTGAGTAGCAATTAAGCAAAGCATGTGTATTGGTGAGACATTGAATATGCATGTTAGTTTAAATGTGGAATCAACAAGACAAAATTAATTAATTGTAGCTATCTCTGTTAATTGGTTTTGGTTCAACTAGCTCTCGTGTGTATTGTTGTTGTGGCTAGACATGGAACGCTATCGTGCCCAGTCTGTCATAGTAAGATTTGATTAAATGCTGGGTTTGGTCAATGTTTTAGAGAAGTCTGAATTTATTATGGCTATCCTAATAAATTTGGGGGTTGAATACTTGAATGTAAGAATGCCTTTTTTTTACCTATGATCAATGAAATAATTGAGTTATCTTTCCCTTGAATCAGTAGTTTGTTACTTGAATTTATTTTCTTTTATTTACTTTTTGTTATTTGAATTTTATTATCATAGTTTAGAAAAACAATTTTTGATTATCATAGTTTAGAAAAACAATCCAAAAATCTTCCCATTTATATTAATTTGAAGGAAACAATCCATCGTTCCCTGAGAAGACGACCTTACTTATCTATACTACGTAGTTTGAAATAGGTTAATTTATTTGTGTGGCTTGACACTCCATCAGGAATGTATGATCTCTTTGAGATGCTGTGAAGTATTATCGCTGAGCAGTATGGATGACTTCTGATGATTTATTCTCTGACCAGAAAATGCTGCATAGTCCTCAATAATCCCTGTCAGTGCCTGAATAGATGATTCTGTACATTCTATAAAAAACAAACTGTCATCTGCATACATTAAATGACTTAATCGAGGACTATTTCAACTAATCTTGACACCAAGGCCCGGAAACATTGTAAGTTCAGATCGAATGGCAGAAGAAAGAACCTATTGACATAAGTTGAAAAGATATGGAGAGAGCGGACAACCCTGCCTCAAACCTTTTGTTGGAACAAAGTATTGCAATCCTTCGCCATTGAGTTGGATGGAATATGATACTGTAGTTATACAGAATATGATGAGGTTGAGCAATGGTTCTGGGAAACCCGCTTTGAACAGAACAGCTTGAAGAAACCGCCAAGACATTCTGTCATATGCCTTACTCGTGTCCAGCTTGTTGGCAACTAATCCAAGATCACCATCTTTCTTCCTGATGTGTTCAATTACCTCATGTGCCAATAATATGTTTTCACTGATGTTCCTTCCAGGAACAAAGCCATTTTGATGATCATCAATGAGGTTAGGAATTACTGTTTTCAGCCTATTTGCAATCATCTTGGTGATAATTTTTTATTTAATATTGCATAAACTGATTGGTTTAAAGTCACTAGGGACTGATGGAGTATTCGTCTTTGGTATCAAGACGATACTCGTTTGATTCCATCCCAGAGGGAATTGCTGTTGCTGTATAGCTTCCAGGATTGTAGATTCCAGGTTAGAGCCGATGATATGCTTGTATGACTTATAGAAACCTGCTGGCATGCCATCTGGACCTGGTGACTTCTAGGGAGACATATTCTTAAGTGCCTCCCATACTTCCATGGACGTAAAAGGTTTTCCTAGATCAACCATCTGTTCTTGTGTTAAGCACTCATCCACATTGTTTAAAAACTGTGTGAAGGGAGGGGAGGAATTCAGGTTAGACGAGCTGGTCTCCATGACACCATATATATATCTGCAAAATGTTTCTGCAATACATCAGCAATTTGGTCATGTTCATGTAGCCAGTTTCCTTCCGGTGATTTGATCTCTGTGATCCAGTTATTCCCTTTTCGTCTTGTAGCCCATTTCTGAAAAAATTTAGAGTTTCTGTCCCCCTGAATTAGCCATATGAGTTTAGATCTCTGATGCCAATATTCATGCTGAAATTGGAGAGCTTCATCAAGTTCTTTACTCTTTTCATTAATTGTTGTGTAAGCACATCATCAGAGGTGTTGGATTCCCACTTTATTTGCAACTCAGACAACTCGGAAGTAAGCTTAGCAACCAGTTTCTCTAAATTTCCAAAAGATGCTTTACTCCAGTTATGCAGACTAATAAGACTGGATTTCAGCTTAAATGAAAAGTTGTTCCTGTTTAGTATCGATGTGCAAATTCTGAGTATGCCCGGACTATTGGATGAGATCCTTAGCATGGGAACGCTTTGTCCAGAATTGTTCAAATTTCGGTTTACCTCTGGTCTTGGTACTCTTTTCCTTTAGCTGGATTAAAATGGGTGCATGATCAGACATCATAATGGGCAAATTCCTTATCAGAGCTTTGGGGAAGTAGCTGAGCCATTGCTTGTTCACAAACGCCCTATCCAAGCGTTCAAAGAGGCATTATCTTGTTGTCCTTTATTGGACCATGTATACCAGCAGCCAATATGTTTCAGTTCTTCCAAATCATTTTGATAAAGGAACTGATGTATTGGTCTAGTATCTTGATCAAGGACTGGTCTACCTCCACTTTTATCCTCTTGGGATAGTACCTGATTAAAGTCACCTAATATGACAGTAGGATAACAAAAAGGACTTAAATTGGCATTAAGCTGCAACCAGAATTCAGGTCTACCTTGGCGAGAAAGTAGACCATACAAAAAAACAGCCAGCCAAACTGTCCCTGAGGGTTCCGTTACCCTAGCTACTATTACATTATTAGAGTGCATCAAAATACTAAGCTTTACATCATCAAGCACAACAAAAGAGTTTTGGAAAGGAGTGGTCTGCTGCCAAACCTCCAAACTATCAACAGTGGCTTTAGTTTCCATAAGAAATAAAATCTTAGGCCTATAATGCTTATATAATCTACCTACATTATGCTGAGTAGAGGTGTTGTTAAGACCTCTACAGTTCCAGGATAGTATATTCATGAAGCTGGAGGTGGTTGATCTGGTTCAACCCCCACAAAACCATTCAGTTTGTCACTTGTATCAGCAATAGACAGCTCCCATGCAACTTCCAAAGCTTGAAAGAGGCTGGCCACTTCCTTCTGTGTCTCACCATTAGCCCTCTTCTTTCCTGGCCTCCCTTGTTCCTCCTGGGATGATTCCTATCCACGTTTCCTACTACCTGATAATGCATCAGTCTCTTCAGAATCAGAACTGTTATCGAAATCCTCATCCGCCACCTTCATTCTCTAACCAGTAGATGTGCGTCCTGTTCCCCCCTTCCTTCTACTAGTTGATTTCATTGCAGGATGTTGATTAACACTAGGATTTCTTTCAGAATGCTGGTAAGAGACTGGCAGATCTGCTTCTGAAACTGCTCTTCTTGCCTTCATGCAGAAATGCTCATCAGCACTGTCAGTTTGAGCAAAATGATCCTGGCATTGTTGCGGAGCTGAAACTGCTGAGGCTGCAGGAAAGCGTCTACGAATACCACGCTTCTTGAAAACACCACGGCCATTTTTGTAAACAGAGATTGAAGATTTTTTGGAGCAATCCGATCCATCAGAGGAATCAGAACAAAAATTATCTGGAGAACTAGACTTAGTCCTTACCTTGGCAGGCATGCCAGATATGAGACCATCACTATCACTATCATCAGTACTGTCAGACAGTCCGTTAAATACAGAAACTGGAGAGACGTTATGATGGGGTGGGTAATCAGATACATTTGGTACAAATAGATCAGGAATATAATAAGGGTCCTCTAACATATCCTCCGATGGAGGGACATCCGGGATCTCATAAAACGAACCAGGCATATGAAAACTGACTTTCATCAGAGAAATAAGAGGAAAGCGAATAAAAATTGTCACCTGGACTGTTGGATCCCTCATTTATATAAGCATCAGAAGCAGCAGGGGCTGCACTCCTTGATGGATCATATGCAACACCAATGTGGAAATTGTATTAACGTGACATTGGAATTGGTGGGCTTTCATCGTCAACAAAATTGTCCCCATTAAAATCAGCCAAGTGATGATCCTCGTCCATTCCTGGATCTGCTGTTGGCTCATCATCATCTCCCTCATCTCCACCAGAATCATCCTGATCTTTACTCTCATCATCAGGATCATTGCCATCATCATCATCATTATGTGGAGACCATGGAACCGGGTCATCTTCTTCTACTTCAGTGATTGTGAATCCATCCTCCACGTACTGATCTGGGATAGTAGCATAATAATACTCCATTTCCTTCACCTTGTAATCTGGGAGCAGAGTAGATCACTTTTTCTTATGTGCATGAGCCCTAAGTGATCCATTGTATAGCGGTTTGGATACATCAATAAGCATTGGTGAGTTGAACTTTGCAGCCTTGGCAGTAAAGAAAGCATCTAAAAATGCTTCCAGCTGTTGTTCCTCCATCATGTAACATCTCTGCAATGGATGACCAAGTCGGCCACATCTCTAACAATACTTACGCATGTGCTCATATTTAGACCGTATTTTGGCCATTTTGCCATTCCTATTAGTGAAATGAAAAAGGGGAGTGAGAGGATCATCCGGTTTGATCCATACCTTAGCACAAAATAAGTACATTTTCTAAGAGAAACGCAATCTTGTTTGAGACGTGCAACCTCACCAACATGACTGGCCAAGTCATACAGAGCTCTGTAGTTCATTGATGTGATTGGAACTCCATGCATGCGCACCCATATGCTTAATTTCTCAATCCGGATACTGTCCAATTGCAAATCTTCATGGTCATAACAACGGCGCAGAATCAGTAGGCCTCCATGAACAGCATAAGGCCCGTTGTCCAAAATTGCAAGCATATCAGATCTGCAAGCAAATTTGATGATAAAAAACTTCCTATCATAGTGAAGGACTCTGGTGTATACAGGCCAATTCTTTGTCATGTACATCCGTAAGACTTGATCTGTGACCTCTTTATCATCAACCAAGTAGCCCAGCAACGACAATTTAAGATTGTCCATTGACAGTTGAGTATGATAATCCGTAAGCATCATATTGCTAGATCTCAAAAAGGGTTTAGGTATAAGATGCGGATCTAGTTCAATGCCAGGATAGTAATCATGTTCTTCCTCAGAAAAGTCAGAGCCTTGAATGGACATGGCTGTGACTGAATTTTCATCTAATGCATATCTGTAACTCATTGCTCCAGTCAAAACAGACAAGAGTGAACCTTATAAATAGGAATTAATGAAGAAATAGCTAAAATAGAATTTGATCTATCAGCAAGTAGCAAAAAGATGACAGTAGGAATAAGGAATGTTTTGTATTTTGTAGGATTTATGGAGAAGAAGCCAAACAGAGAAAGAGAAGCGACGAAGAAAAAGGAAGGATTTTGCTTTGACAAAAGTAAACTAATGGAAAAGGACAGAAAAGCAGATGAAAAGGCAAAGGCCTTTACTGCACTAGATCTAGGAACTAAGAAGTAACTCGGAAGTTGAAACATTATTGTGTGGCTCGAGATTTGCATGAGGAATGTTGAAGAAACCGGTCTGTTAAATAATTAGGTAGAGATATCAAGCATTACCACATCCCTCCTGACACTGTGAAAATTAAAAATAAGATAAACTGATTTGACATTGATATGCATGGCGTCCAAATGGCAAACAACCAGATTGAAGAAATGTGAACCAAAAGTTTAAACCAAAATTAAGAAAGTGGATTTCCAAAACCAAGGGCTGGTAGGAAATGGTTTTGCGAGTGAGTTTATAATGTTTGGGACGGTTGAAAAAAATAAAATCCAGTGAGTATTTGATGAAGTTGTCAAACTAGACCTTACTCCTTAAAGAGAGAGGTAGGACATTCTCTCGCTAGAATTTTAGAGAGAAGGACAACTGCTATGGGATTTGTGAGTCCCATAATCATTAATAACCATCTTGAATTCGAACTATAGATTATACTAATGGAAAAGTTATAAATATACAGCAAAGCTAGATTCTCCTGGAAATCAAACGAGCAAGCTCATCATAATCGTCGTTGAAAGCAATTCACAGTAAACCTCAAAAGTCAGAAAAAAATCGTAAATAAATAAATAAAAACAAGCGATCTTTTTTATTTTTTTGCATATTGTGTAGGGCGAAAAAAAAGTAAATAAATAAATAAAAACAAGCAATCTTTATATATATATAGATATTTGCAGGGTGTCCACCATATATATATATATTTACAAGGTGTCCACTGTCGGTAATAGTGACTAAAGATGGGAATGTTGGCCAAAGTATTTAAGGTTGCTCCATGCCCATAGCGAGGTTCGAACTCTCGACCTATGGTTAAAGGTGAAGGAATCCCTCCCACTCCACCACAACCACTTTGGTTAAAACAAGCTCTTTAACATCAAGTCATCAATTCATTTTACTCAATCAGGAGTAAAGTCGCTGATTCCAACCCTTTTTACTAACCAAAACAGCGACAACCTATTAAGCATGGACATACCCATCTAGGATTTTGTCATAGAATGAGTTATTTAATACTGAAATGATAAACGATTCCGGCGAAAGGAGGCGGCGAAATTGGAGTTTCCGGGAGAGAGAAGAATTATCAAAGGAGAGGGAAAAGTTTGTAAGGGAAGGGAGAGTTTTAGGGAAAGAGAAATTCTTAACAGAATTTAGTTATCAAATCTTACCTGCCTTCTCTATTACAATTTCATGTATTTATTCTGAAAAATGAAAAAGAATTCCGTCGGATCTGCTGGAAGCTTCCTCAGCTGGAATGCATGAGCTCACTCATTGTAATCTTGCAGGAACGACGTCGCAGCGGCTACCCTCCCAATTATTTGAATTTTCCACCGACTTCCGAATTGGCGCGTCCCTAACATTTCCTCCTTCTCAAACCAAACTTGACCTCAAGTTTTAAAATCCGGAAACTGACCTTTAATGAAATTGCAATCCTCCCATGAAGCATCTTCCATTTCCAATCCCCTCCATTTAATCAATCACTGAGCCACCTCCTCAGCCCCTCTGATCACAAACCTCCTTTGCAAAACCTTTTCAGGAATTAAAGCACAGTCATCCTCATTTTCTAAGTCAGGCAAATCTGAAATATGGGAAGGTGTTGGTCCAATGTACTCCTTCAATAAAGAGACATGGAATACATGATGAACCTTAGATCCAACTGGCAACTCCAATTTGTAGGCCACAGAACCGATCTTCTCCAACACCTTGTATGGTCCAAAATATCTATACATCAACTTTAAACAGCTCTTCTTGACCACTGTTTGTTGCCTGTAAGGTTGAAGTCTGAGTAACACATAATCACCAACCTAGAAAACTCTTTCAGTCCTTAGTTTGTCAGCAAAATGTTTGATTCTTTGCTGAGCCTTAATCAGATTATCTTTTAATTGCTGCAAAACAGTTTGTCTTTGTTGGATCATGTCAGCTACAGCCGGGATAACCAAATCATGGCATGACCCCAAAGGAATTCCCACTGATTGATATCCATATAAAGCTTGGAAAGGTGTCATTTTAGCACTAGACTGGTAAGCAGTATTATACCTCCACTTTGCCATAGCCAACCATTTAGACCAACTTGAAGGAGAAGTACTACAGAAACACCTCAAATAGCTCTCTAAGAATTGATTCAATCTTTCAGTCTGCCCATCTGTTTGTGGATGATAGGTTGTAGTGATACAAAGATTCACACCCAGAGTTTGAAACAATGCTTTCGAAAACAAACTGGTGAAAATCTTATCCCTGTCGGTAACAATATTTTCAGGAACCCCATGCAACCTGAAAATTTCCTTAAAGAACAATGCAGCCACATCCTGGGCAGTAAAAGGACGCTTAAGGGGTAAGAAATCACCATACTTAGTGAATCTGTCAACCACCACCAAAATGCAATCATAACCTTCAATTGAAACTGGCAATTTATCAATGAAATCCATAGCAATCCCCTTTCATGCTTGCTGAGAAATTAAAAGCGGTTGCAACTTGCGTGGGTAATGCACATGCTCACTCTTACAAGTCTGAAAGACCACACAACTTTTCACAAAAGTTTCCACATCATGCTTCATGTTTCTCCAAACAAACACACTTCTCAACTGTGATATGTGGCCTTTTGTCCAGAATGCCCTCCCAAAGATGATGCATGGAACACTGACAATAAATTCTGCCTGATACCCCCTTCTGATCCCACATACAGCCTCCCCTCTTCCTTTAAAACACCACCCAAATATTGCAATTTTGGATGGGTGACAGTCTCTAGAGTGGCATTCACAATCAATTACTGAGCAATAGGATCACCTTCATAACTTTTAGCCAACTGCTAAAGCCATAATGGTTGAACAGTTGTGATTGCATTAACCTGGTCCTCTTCTAACATAGATTTCCTGGAGAGAGCATCAGCCACCACATTCTCCCTCCCCTTTTTATACTGAATTTCATAATCAAAGCCCAACAATTTGATCATCCACTTATGCTGCAAAGGGGTGTTAAGCTTCTGTTCTATCAAATATTTCAGAGAATGATGGTCAGTTCTTATAATGAAATGATTACCAACCAAATAATGCCTCCATTTTGTTACTCTCATCACCAAATCCAAAAGCTCTTTTTCATAAGTTGAAAGGGCTTTATTCTTATCACGGAAAGCTTTACTCAAAAAGGCAATTAGTTGACTGTTTTGCATTAATACTGCTCCTATCCCTTCTCCACTAGCATCTATTTCAACCACAAAACTCTGAGTAAAATTAGGTAGTTTAAGTACTGGAGCAGTTGTCAAAGATGTTTTAAGTTGAAGGAAAGATTCAGTAGCTAAGTCAGTCAATTGGAAAACTCCTTTCCTCAAAAGATGAGTTAAAGGCTTACTAATCACTCCAAAACCCTCCACAAACCTTCTACAATATCCAACTAAACCCAAGAATCCTCTCAACTGTTTCATTGTCACAGGAATTGGCCAATCAGTAATGGCTTGTACCTTTGCAGGGTCTATGTGAACCCCTTTGTCAGAAATGATATGACCAAGATATTCCATGGATGTTTGAGCAAAAGAACATTTAGACATTTTGGCATATAACTGGTGATCCACCAACAATTTCATCACCAAACTTAAATGAACCACATGCTCTTCTAAGGTGGCACTATAAATCAGGATGTCATCAAAGAAAACAAGCACAAATTTCCTGAGATAAGATTTAAAAACCTGGTTCATTAAACTCTGAAAAGTTGCAGGTGCATTGGTTAACCCAAATGGCATAACCAAAAACTCAAAGTGACCATGATGAGTTTGGAAAGCCGTTTTTTGGTACATCTTCTTTATACACCCTTATTTGATGATATCCAGCCCTGAGATCTACCTTGGAAAAGAACCTGGTACCAATCAATTCATCTAGCAATTCCTCAATAACTGGTATTGGATACCTGTTTTGATTGTTAAGGCATTAATATGCCTATAATCTGTGCACAACCTCCAAGATCCATCTTTCTTCTTAGTCAACACATAGGAGAAGCATAAGGACTGTCACTCTCCCTGGCTATTCATTATTTTAACAAATCCTCTACCTGATTTTCAATTTCAGTTTTATGTACATGGGGGTATCTGTATGGCTTCATCTTAAAAGGTTCAGCACCAGGCTTCAACTGAATATGGTGATCCACTGCTCTCTCAGGTGGTAATGCAGTTGGTTCCTTAAAAACTTGGTGAAATTTTTGCAAAACCTCCTGTATAACCTGTGGAATATTCTCTTTTTGATTTGCTGGCATCACCTCCACCGACATTACTTCTTGTTCCGGTTCAGCTTTAAACCCTTTTCATACCATCTCAATCTCTTATCTGGCACATGAAACTGAGTCTGGACTCTAGATCTCTTCACAGAAGTGGTTCTACTCCTAGTGGTTGTTCTGATCAAGTTCTCAATCTCATCCTTAGTTGCTCAAGAATGCCCTTGTAACATAAACCTCTGACCACCTCTGGACAGCTCAATCCTGCATTATCATAATCAAAGAGCACAAGACTGAAATGTGACATCCAATCTGTCCCTAATATAACATCTCAATTTCCCAATTTCATCAACCTGAGATCAAACTGAAAATGATGCTTCTGACTAGACCACTCAGCAGGAGGGCAAATCTCATTGTTCTTGATTCTATGTCCATCAGCCACCTTAAAATAATATGGTCTCACCAGTTTTCTTTTCAATCCTAACCTTTCAGCCAAAGAATTATCAATAAAGCTTCTTACAGCCCCAATATCTATTAAAATTTTCACCATTTCATCATTAATAATGCCTTTGATGATAATCAATTTCCGGCTGTTCTTTTCCTGTTCCTCTTCTTCCATTACATCACAATCATCCCAATAGGAAATGGTATGTAATTCCAAAGATTTGGTAGACCCCTCCAACTCATCACTCAACCAATTGACCCTGGAAAGATCCACATCATCCTCAACAATGATCAAATTGAGATGTTCCATTTTACAAACATGACCAAGCCCCCAAGATTCATTACATTTCCAACACAAATTATTCACTTTTCTGAATTGCTTCTCCTGAGGTGATAATCTTTTAAACATCTCATTACCTCCCCTAGACACCCCTTGTGCAGCCAGCTTTCCCACAGAATTAAAGCTTCAGTTGTTAATAGGAGTTACAATCTTAGTTTTAGGAGCTTATGTAAGAGTTTGTTCCTGAGATCTTGCTGCCTGAAAAGCCCTCAAAACTGTTTCTGGCTCAATGAATCCCACAAATGGCTTAAATTCTGCTTTTAGGCCACTAACAAAGCTTGATACAAAATAAGATTCACTGAGATGAGGAGTAATGCATAACAGTTGAGACTTAAGCTCCTCAAACTTGTCATAATACTCAGTAATGGATCCAGATTGAGTTAGCTTATTAAACTCTTCAATAGGATCCAAGCTATCCAAATCTTTAAATCTTTTTAACAATTCTTACTCAAACTGATTCCAAGATGACTAAGGATTGCATTTCTTGAAACTCTGAAACCACAAATCCGCTTTATCATCCAGGAAAAATTCAACAGAATTTAATTTTTCATCATCAGTCATGCAATCGTATCTAAAATACTTCTGACACTTACGTAACCAACTTCTAGCATTCTCACCATCAAACATGACTAATTCAATTTTCGTCTTAGGTTTACTGTTCCGAGAATTCATTCTCAAATCAACAACATCATTATCCTCATCATCAAACACCCGCCTGGTTTTCTGGTTATACTGAGTAACTTTAGGACCCATATCTTCTCGACTGCACGATTTAATTCCAGAAACAGAAGCAATAGAAGAGGAATTAGGAATTTTACCCACACAGCTCGAGTAATCCTTAATTGCCATTGAATCCTGCTTGATCGTCTGAAATTGTGCATCAATTGCCAAAAACCGGTCCCACACCACCTCACCAATCATTGAAGGCGGATTTGCGTTGATTTTAGCGAATTCCTCGTTCATCATCTTTATCATTTGTTCGGTCATCGTCTTCACCATCTGATCTTGAAGAACCTTGAACCTTAGCTCAAGCGAATCCTCAACTTTTATTACCGGAATAGCAGAACGATTTGGCACCATGTCTCACACCAATCCAAGGAATGAAAAGCTCTGATTACCAAATGTCATGGACTGAGTTATTTAAAACTGAAATGATAAACGATTCCGACGAAAGGATGCGGCGGAATTGGAGTTTCCGGGAGAGAGACGAATTATCAGAGGAGAGAGAAAAGTTTATAAGGGAAGGGAGAGTTTTAGGGAAAGAGAAATTATTAACAGAATTCAGTTATCAAATCTTAGCTGCCTTCTCTATTACAATTTCATGTATTTATTCTGAAAAATGAAAAAGAATTCCGCTGGATCTGCTCAAAGCTTCCTCAGCTGGAATGCATGAGCTCACTCATTGCAGTCTTGCAGGAACGACGTCGCAACCGCTACACTCCCAATTATTTGAATTTTCCACCGACTTCAGAATTGGCCCGTCCCTGACAGATTTTCCGTTTGCTTGATTAGGCCCAAGCCCGTCCCTGAAGGGGGCGAAAGGGGGGACCGCCCAGGGCCCAACTATATAAGGGGGCCAATTTATTTAGGATGATTAATATTACCTCCGTTTCAAAAAAATAATCGACATTGAGTTTTTAAATTTGTATTAAAAATATTACAAAACTCAAAACTCAATGTGAACTATTTTTCTGGGACAGAGGGAGTATTATATTAGATTTAATTGTTATTTTAAAAAATTAAATGATTAGAATGGTCATAAGTTTAAGATATCTAGTCCAGAATTGTTATAATTGACATGTACTTAATTTTAAGTTTTGTACTGTTTTTAGTACAAATTTTAAAAATCAATGTGGACTAATTTTTTGAGACGGAAGTATATTAATCCTCCTAAATAAATTGGGCCCCCGTATATAGTTGGGTGTCATGCCCTTAGACTAAAATCATAGAAATAGAAAAGTAGGGACTAGAGTGTCAATTTAGAAAATGGGTGGACTATAACTAGGAATTTTTTCCTTAAATATATTTCCTTATATGTACCTGGATAAAAATAAACCTTCCAAAAATTTTGTGGACAAACTTATATGTTAGATTTAGAAAATCTGAATGGGGGATAAACTCGGATTTTCAAAATCCGAACCCATCTAAACTCGGATTAGAGAATTCGACTTTGTGTTATGTAAATCCGATATTAAGTTAATGACAAAAATTAGTGTAATTAACCTAAATCCAGATTTTTTAAATCCGTATATACAAATAAAATATTAATTTTTGAATAGAAAAAAAAGTGTTGAAAAATTATATTTGAGAAAACTCGGATCACGGTAATCCAATAAATGTATATTCAGATTACTGTAATCCGAATCTCCTCTATTTTCTGCAAAATGCTAAGTCCCAGTTGGCTACAGATTCGGATTTGCAAAATCCGAATCCTTTACAAAAAGCCTGGGTTCGGATTTCGTAAATCCGAGTCTATATCAGAACTGAAAAAAAATTGGATTGGTTTAACTAGTCCAAAACTTGTTTACAGCATTGACAACAATAAAACATTGGAAAACAGAAATTTAATGGCAACAAAACAATAAACGACATTCGATTAACAACAAAACAAATCAAGTTTCAAACTAAAATCAATACAAAAACTACTTTAAATGTGCAAAATACATCAAATGTCTCATTTTTCCCTTTTCCTTTACTATGCGCAGGAGGAGTGTATTTATTGGGCCTTGCCGGATCCTATCTCCCATCTTAAGATACGTGAGTATTGAACTCGGTTGTGGTTGCGACTGTCCACCAAACTGAAGCTCGCGTTGGGGTTGGGATTGGGACTCCCCCATGGTGAGAAATTTGACTCCCGATTGTGGTTGCAACTGTCCACCAAATTGAGTCTCGGGTCCACCAAGGTCAAACTGAGTCTCGGGTCCACCAATTTCTTCAAGTTGAGTCTCGACCTGGATGCGCAAACCTCGAGAAGAACGTGTTTGATCCTCATTTTGTTGACCCTCAGTTCGTTGTTGCGATGTCCGAGGGGGGATTGAGATCTTTCTCTTTCTTCCACCTTCAATCTTACCTCTCAACCACGGTTTCGCTTTTTTACCCGGTGGAGGTTGTGAGGGAAAAGATGGATCTTCATCAACCAGGATTTGGGTATCCTCCACATCCATCTCATCATTTGCACCTAGGGTTAAAGCATCATGTGTTTGATTGATGATATCGTCCAAATGCTTGTCAAGTTCTTTGTCTAGGAAATTCTCATCTTCTCGTTTTTCTCTAAACTTCTCAGAACTCACATGAATATTGTTGAATACTTCACCCTGAGAAGAAATCGGGACGTTAATTAAGAGAGTAAAATTTAAAAAAAAATAAAAAATAAAAAAAATAAAAGGCAAACATAAGAAATAAATAGAATGAACTCACATATAATTTCACTCGGCTCGAAAAAGTCTTATATCCTTGATGTTCATAATTTTTGGGATTGGATATCAGCCTGACAGTGTTCACCGTGAACCATTCATAGTACCCCTCATATACGGAGCCAGAGTCTCCTTCCTCCAAATCTCGTAGCACGTACTCTTCTCTCCTATTCCAATGACGACGTACTGCGGAATGGTGATCCACCCAATTATTGCTAGGATACCCAGACATACTGTGGGCATGATCAAGAAGAAATGTTGCGTTATCTTTAATCATAGGGCGCTTGGGAACATCCTGTATATATCCAAATTGTCTCACAACTTTGCCCGACTCGTGGGGTTCCCTAATAGCCCAACAGAAGATCCAACACCTGGTGGTCCAAATGGTTTGACCTTGTTTACAGAAATCAGAGAGTCTATGTAGGACTTTTGCATATGGTTGCCACCGAAACTGCACGAAAAGAATTTCATTAGATGGTATAACCGGAATGAAAAGAAATTCAAAGTAAATATAAATACCAAATTTAGTACTTATATCTTCAACACGCAGGCTTGTTAATTGATCTCTAAAAGGTAGGGTGCTGCTCCTTAGGGCGTCTCCGTAGGTGTACCTACATTCCCACCTTAATGAACAAATGGTTACATTTGAATTAGTTAAAAAAATGAATAAGAAATAAATAGAAATAAACATTGAGTTATTTTGAACTGAAAATACGTACCACTGAGCTAATGGAGCGGTCTCATCAATCAAATAATCTACTCCTTTTCTTTGTGGCGCGATTCTTTCGATCCGCTCATACGCCCATACCTACTAAATTTCAATAATAATGTTAAAAATTTAAATTATAATGTCGAAAGCAAAAAATAATTATAACACCAATTGAAAATTAACAAATACATCATACATACTCCATTCATAATTCAAAAAACCTATAAAACAAATAAAATACTTATAAATCAACTTTCATATCTTATGAATAACTATGATTTCTCATCTCTAACCTCAAAATCAACACCTAAAACATCCAAACAACCAACCAACATAAACCCTAATCTATCATACATCATTCTAACAATCAAAATAACACAAAACTAAACTAAATAACATGGTTTTGCAATGTAACCTCTTTCAAATAACGATTCCCATGTATCTAGAGGCAAGAATGCATCAAAAACTCCAATTCGCCCTTCTTTGAGCTGTAAAAATAGAAAATCCAACTCAGTTCTTGAATGAGAACTATCTGATTTTTTTTTCTTCTATAGCACGTTAAACTCAAATTTCTAAAATCTAAGTCCGTAAGCATCTCGGATTTTTGAAATCCGAATTACAGTGGCCTCAAATTTCCTGAATTCGAGTTTGGTCAATTTTAGATTTTTTTATTCATTTTTTGGTCCTCCAATTTATGGCGCATGCCTACTTCCACAAACCAAAATTAAAAGCAGTCGGATTTCCAAAATCTGCGAAAAATCGGATTATGGACTTCCGATTTTTGGATTCATAAACTTCGCGCCTCGATTTTCTTTTTTTTCTTTTTTTCTTTTTGTACACTCGGATTTTGTAAATCCGAGTACTACTATTTATTTAAGGACTTCAGTTCTTGAACTCCTTATTTGAGTTCAAATATTTCGCGCCTCAATTTATTATTTTTTAATTACATCTGGATTCCGCAAATTCGAACGGCACTGTTTATTTAAGAATTTTTAAAAACTATTATTCAACAAAATTTATTTAATTATTATTTTATCATTAAATATAGGCTCAGATTTCCGAAATCCGAATCTTTAATTTTAATCAAAACTTGGATTTCGGAAATCCGAGTGATATATTTCTGTCTACTAATATTTTAAAAACTTTAAATTTGTCCACATTTATTTTAATTAATTTTTTTTTGGAAAAAATTCCCTATAACTAGGAATTTTTTCCTTAAATATATTTCCTCATATATACCTGGACAAAAATAAAGGTTTCAAAAATTTTGTGGACAAATTTATACGTGCCCGATTTAGGAAATCTCAATGGGGGAGAAACTCGAATTTTGGAAATCCGAATCTCCATAAACTCAGATTATAGAAATCCGACTTTGTGTCACGTAAATCCGATATTAAGTTAGTGACAGAAATTAGTGTAATTAATCTAAATTCAGATTTTCTAAATCCATATTTACGAATAAAATATTAATTTTCGGATTACCGAAATCCGAATAAATGTAGATTCGGATTACCGAAATCCGAATCTGCTCTGTTTTCTGAAAAATGCTAACTCTCAGTTGGCTACATACTCGGATTTACAAAATCCGAATCCTTTATAAAACGTCTGAGTTCGGATTTCGCAAATTCGAGTCTATGTCAGAACTGAAAAAAAAATTAGATTGGTTTTAACCAGTCCTAAACCTGTTTACAGCACCAACAACAATGAAATATTAAACAGAAATGTAATGGCAACAAAATAATAAACGACATTCGATTAAGAACAAAACAAATCAAGTTTCATACCAAAATCAATACAAAAACTACTTTAAATATGCAAAATATATCAAAGGTCTCATTTTTTCCCTTTTCCTTTATTGCGCATCTGGAGTGTATTTATTTGGGCGCTGCCGGATCCTGTCTCCCCTCTTAAGATACGTGAGGATTGAACTCTGTTGTGGTTGCGACTGTCCACGAAACTGAGCCTCAGGTTGGGGTTGGGATTGGGACTCCCCCATGGTGAGAAATTTGACTCTCGGTTGTGGTTGCGACTGTCCACCAAACTGAGTCTCGGGTCCACCAAGGTTGAACTGAGTCTCGGGTCCACCAAGGTCAAACTGAGTCTCGGGTCAATCAATGTCTTCAAATTGAGTCTCGACATGCATGCGCGAGCCTCGAGAAGAATGTATTTGATCCTCATTTTGTTGACCCTCAGTTTGTTGTTGCGATGTCCGAGGGGGGATTGGGACCTTCCTCTTTCTTCCTCCTCCAATCTTATCTCTCGACCACGGTTTCGCTTTTTTACCCGGCGGAGGTTGTGAGGGCAAAGATGGATCTTCATTAACCAGGATTTAGGTATCCTCCACCTCCATCTCATCATTTGCGCCCAGGGTTAAAGTAGCATGTGTTTGATTGATGATATCGCCCAAATGCTTGTCGAGTTCTTCGTCTAGGAAATTCTCATCTTCTTGTTTTTCTCTAAACTTCTCGGTACTCACGCGAATGTTGTTCAATACTTCTCCCTGAAAAGAAATTGGGACGTTATTTAAGAGAGTAAAATTCTAAAAAAATAAAAAAAAATGAAAAAAAAAGAAATAATTAAAAAAAATATAGAATGAACTCACATATAATTTCACTCGGCTTGAAGAAGTCTGACGGTGTTCACCATGAACCATTTATAGTACCCCTCATATACGGAGCCAGGGTCTCCTTCCTCCAAATCTCGTAGCACGTACTCTTATCTCCTATTCCAATGATGACGTACTGCGGAATGGTGGTCCACCCAATTATTGCCAGGATACCCAGACATGTTGTGGGCGTGATCGAGAAGGAATACTGCGTTATCTTTAATCATAAGGCGCTTGGGAACATCTTGTATGTATCCAAATTATCTCACAACTCTGCCCGACTCGTGGGGTTCCCTAATAGCCCAACAGAAGATCCAACACCTGGTCCTCCAAATGGTTTGGCCTTGTTTAAAGAAATCAGGGAGTCTATGAAGGACCTGTGCATATGGTTGCCACCAAAACGGCATGAAAAGAATTTCATTAGATGGTATAACCAGAACGAAAAGAAATTCAAAGTAAATATAAATACCAAATTACAAGTACTTACATCTTCAACACGCATGCTTGTTAATTGATCTCTAAAAGGTGGGGTGCTGCTCCTTGGAGCGTCTCCGTAGGTGTACCTACATTCCTACCTTAATGAACAAAGTGGTATATTTGAATTAGTAAAAGAAATAAATAAGAAACAAATAGTAATAAACATTGAGTTATTTTGAGCTGAAAATACGTACCGCTGAGCTAATGAAGCGGTCTTATCAATCAAATAATCTACTCCTTTTCTTTGTGGCGCGATTCTCTCGATCCGCTCATACGCCCATACTTAGTAAATTTCAATAATAATATTGAAACTTCAAATTATAACGTCGAAAGCGGAAAATAATTATAACACCAATTGAAAACTAATACGTACTTGTAGTAAATATAGACAGCCAGTGACGTCGTGCATGGTATACTGTGATGCCTCGCACAGTCTAGAGTACAAACCAGCCAGCAGTGCCGATCCCTAATTGTATCGACTACACTGATCCAAATCCTCAACCTGGGCCAAGAACTGCAGATTGATAGTGTTTTGTGTCTTGTTAGGAAACATGAAACTGATAATAAAATGCAGTATAAGTGTCCGAGCCCTTTGCTCGAATCGATGGACAGTGGATTCTTAGGAAGTGCGCGGCCCATCTCATCTTCGAAAATACCAACATTGACACATTGGCCAATTACTTGGGCTAGCCAGAATCCCAAATAAGTCTCACATCAATCCTGCCATTCATCTGCACTCCGGCTAACTGTCGTCCCGTACACCGGGTCACCATCCACCCGAATACCAAAGAGGACCTCGACATCCTGTAGTGTCACAGTCGCCTCTCCGAAATTGAAATGGAAAGTGTGGGTTTCTGGCCTCCACCGTTCCACCAACGCGGTAATGAGACCGAGATCCACTCTTTTGTAACCTACTTGCATGATCCCTTCAAAACTGGCTCTCTTAATGACTTCCAGAACCCTTCGGTGCCGTATTTTTGTATATCCCCCAAAAATCGTTGTCATATCTACGGCCCTTGAGGCGGAATGTTTTAATGTCCGGTATCTTGTTCTCATAGACAGCTTGGGACCTATACATTGTTTGACGATATAGCATTTTATCTTGTATCCGCCTCGGGTGAAGATGTTTAGGTTGATATTCATATTGCAAGCCCGATGCCGACTGCGCCATGTCAATCCTACACAAGGTAACCAATACAAACATCAATCCAAATATGCAAAAAAATGAAGCACTAACTACAAAAAAAACTAATACTACATTCGGATTTCCCAACTACATATTGCACCACAAAAACTAATACACCACAATTCACAATACACATTCGGCAAAAAAAACAAAAACCTACATTCGGCGAAAATAACTACACTCAAACTGAATCCAAAACAACCAAACTAATACACCACAATTAACAATACACATTCGGCCAAAAAAACAAAAACCTACATTCGGCCAAAATAACTAGACTCAAACTGAATCCAAAAACAACCAAACTAATATACCACAATTCACACTACACATTCACCAAAAAAACAAAAACCTACATTCGGCCAAAATGACTACACTCAAACCGAATCCAAAAATAACCAAACTAATACATTACAATTCACAATACACATTCGGCCAAAAAAAAAAACTACATTCGGCCAAAATAACTACACTCAAACCGAATCCAAAAACAACTAAACTAATACACATTCACCAAACTATGCACATATATAGACAATTCACATTCTAATTCATCCTAAAATTAAACTCAACTCAACCAATGCATCAAACCATATACATTCGGCCAAACCAAACAATTCACATTCGGATTTTACAAAAACAAAACACATTCGGCCAAACCAAACCAATTCAAACTTCAAATTACCACAACAATACACATTCAGTGAAACAAAAAACATGAAATTCGGATTTCAGAAAAAAAAAATTAAGCAGTTGAAAAAAACTTACCAGGAGGTTTGAATTCACTCGGGAAGAATGGCGGGATTCGCCGGGAAGAATGGAGGGAGTCACCGGGAGGAGTAGAGGGAGTCGCCAGTAAGAATAGAGGGAGTCGCTGGGAGGAGTGGAGGTAGTCGCTGGGAAGAATGGAGGGATTCGCCGGGAGGAATGGAGGGATTCACCGGGAAGAAACTCGGATTCGCCGGGGGTTTAATTTTAGGTTTTTGTAAACCGAGAATTGGGGAAAAATGGGAAGGGGAAGAGTTGACCATCTATATATAGTCCCGCCAAACTCGGATTTCTGAAATCCGAAAGCACAACATCCGGATTTCGGAAATCCGAGTCTCCCCTGTTTCTCCTCAATTTGCATACTCTCGAATGGATTTCACCAATTTGGATTTTCAAAATCCGAGTACTTTGCTGTAGGAAAAAAGTCTGAGTTCGGATTTCGGAAATCTGGACGTAATACAAAACGCGTACTTTCGGATTGCGGAAATCCGAATCCTTTAGAAAATCTTAAAATAAGTATTTTGCACAATCCCAAAACCTGTTATGAAAAACTAGTATATATTTCATCACAATTTCATGTTAACATTACAATCCGAATTTATCAAAACATATATTTGTTTGCGTCTATTTAAATAGTTGTCATTCCAAATAACTTGCAAGAACACTAAATGACTCTCAATTCCAGCTGTCATTCACAGGTCTTCTATCTACTCCTAGGTGCGAGAACGGACAAGAATTGACATCATGACCTTATTGTCCACATCTTCAACATTCCCCCCGACTCCGGCGTCCCCTGTAATCCATTTGCATTCTATGTCTCCTTTTTTGTCTTCGTCCCGGTCCCGCATGCAACACAAGACGCTCATAATTCGGAATGATGTTCCAATTAACCGTCGGCCATTATTTCTCATCGGGAACCGGAACAAAGCCCGTGTAATCAAATTGTCTGTGCCACGTTGGAAGGCGCCACACACTATGATGTAGATCAATAGGCTGATCCCCTTTTCTCCGACAAACTTGAAGTACGTGCGTACAAGGCATCCGGTACTCTTGCCACTTCCTGCACAAATACCTATGTTCATCGTAGTTCACCGTATTTAAAGACCCACCCCTGCCACTTAGCCGTGTTGCAGTAACAACACGCCACATAGCATCATCACCATCAAAAGGGGTGGCTTCAAAATTAGCTGCTTTGTCGTTCATTTTCTCGTATTTTTTTCATAACTCAGGAGGGATCGGTGTTATGCAATTTCTTGCAGACAATTGTTCTTCTCTGTAGAATTTAACAGTTTTGCGAAAGGTTGCATCGATCAAGGCTCTAATTGGTAAAAAACGGATCCCTTTCAACGCATTGTTGTAACTCTCAGAAATGTTTGTTGTCGCTATGCCCCAACGGCGAAAACCGACTTTCAATCGAGCCCAGTTACTCCCTCCAATCACTCGAAGATACTCCCATGCAGCAGGTCTGAATTCAATAAGCTCTGCCCTCATATGGTCATATTTCACTCTTGAAAGCGGTGTGCCCATCTTCCAACATAACCGTTTTGCCCTTTTACTATTATATCGCGACATAAGATTGCTACGAACGTGGCGGAGGCAAAGAAAGTGGCCACCATCTCCTAAATCACGTCATTCATCCATCTGTGACATTCCGCTCAACAATCCTGCATTCCGGTCGGATATCACACTTACGATTCTATCATACACAACCCACAACCTCAAATTCCTCATAAAAAATGTCCAACTCTCTACTGTCCCCTCATCCACAATCACAAATGCAACCGGTAAAATGTGCTTGTTTGCGGTATAGACCACCGCAACAAGCAATTTACCCTTGTATCCACCACGCAAGAAGGTTCCATCGATACAAATGACCGGTGGACATTCAAAAAACGTCGCAGCCACTGGTGCAAATGACCAGAAGACATATTTAAATGTCCTATTTCCCCTGTTCCAACCTTCTTGTCCCTCCTTCCATTCCCACTCTACTACAGTCTCAGGATTAGTAAACTTAAGCGCATCAATATACCTACACAATAACAATTCATAGTTAAAATATTTCAATACATGTAAAAAAAAACAGTAAAAATATTTCAATACACGAATAAACCTTGATATTTACCGTGGAAGTTCTTCGAAATTCGAGGTCCAATCACTATAGACCGCTTCTATGGCTTTCCTCCTCCCGTGCCACGCCCTTTTGTATGGCACATCTACTTTCAATAAGGTTTTCACATCTTTCTGTGCCGAGCCTACCATATAATCTACGTTGTTTTCAACCTTTCTCCTGATGAGTCTAGCAATCAAAGACGTGTCAACACACCGATTGTCATTATCATTCACGGGAGTCTTGCAATTATGTGCATCATGTCATCTCACAATTTCATGAAGGCCGTGAGCTTTCAAAGACACACGCATCTTCCACTCACATGGTAGTTCACCATCCTCATTTTCCTCATTTAATGTTCTGCACTGCACAGCCCACGTCGTTGGACTACTCGCGGTGACCGTATATTCCCTTTTATGATGGATGTTTCATAATTTCACAGCATGCTTTGATTCTGATTGAGTTTTGAAATAAACACTAATGTCCATTCCTTCGGGCGTCTCATCCCACATCTTAAGAGCAAACTCATCCTTGTCCACACATAAGGCATTCCATTTCCCCATCTTACTATATACATGGCGACGGGGCAATGGATTACAATCCCTTTCCTCATTTTCCAACCTTTCATCATCACCTTCTTCAATATCACTCTCTCCGGAGACATCACAGTCTTCTTCGCTTTCACTTGGAGCTATGTAGTCGGAATCCGACTCTTCTCGGTAGTCGTCTTTTGCAAATAAAGGTGTCTCCTCTTCATCACGGTTTCAAAAAGTACTGGCACGTTTCCCTCTTGGAAAACCACCAAATGACACGTTTTCCAAACTCGCTTCTCTTTCTTCTTAATCCAATGTCATGTTTGGATTTATACATAGATTTGGAAGATATCGCTCGATATCTTCCAAATCTATGTATAAATCCAAACATGACATTGGATCTACACGGTTCATGAACTCTACATTCGAATCATTCTTGATCTTCACTACACGCCTACCACCGGAACTATCGAAAATCAAAGAAAGGTGGAGTTTCACGTGTGCGGGATCCCAACCAAGTGTCATACAAATCTTACTAATTAATCCCTCGTATGACAACCTTTCCTTAACAAACAAACCATCATCCGGCATATTCGAAAAAGTGTTGATGCTACCATTCTCGATCACATACTTGCTTGTATGATACAAATTAAGCATGTATGATACATTACGTGTCATTGATAACTGTTTAAAAAAAATCAATAACTAATCATTTCTTAATAACAAAATCAACAAATACACCATACATACTCCATTCATAATTCAAAAAACCTATAAAATACTAAAATACTTATAAATCAACTTCCATATCTCATGGATAACTATGATTTCTCATCTCTAACCTTTAAATCAACATCTAAAACATCCAAACAACCAACCATCATAAACCCTAATATATCATACATCATTCTAACAATCAAAATAACACAAAACTAAACTAAATAACATGGTTTTGCAATCTAACCTCTTTCAAATAACAATTCCCACATATCTAGAGGCAAGAATGTATCAAAAGCTCCAATTCACCCTTGTTTGAGCTGCAAAAACAGAAAATCCAAGTCAGTTCTCGAATGAGAACTGTCTGGATTTTTTTTCTTCGAGAACTGACTGGATTTTTTTTTCTTTTATAGCACGATAGACTCGGATTTCCGAAATCCGAGTCCGTAAGTAACTCGGATTTTAGATATCCGAATTACCGTGGCCTCGGATTTCCTGAATCCGAGTTTGGTCAATTCTAGATTTTTTTATTCAGTTTTTGGTCCTCCAATTTATGGCACATGCCTACTTCCGCTAACCAAAATTAAAGGCAGTCGGATTTCCAAAATCCGAATACAGAAAATCGGATTACAGACTTCCGGTTTTTGGATTCAAAAATTTTGCGCCGCGATTTTGTTTTTTTCTTTTTTCTTTTTGTACACTCAGATTTTGTAAATCCGAGTACTACTGTTCATTTCCTGGACTCCTTATTTGAGTTTAAATATTTCGCGCCTCAATTTATTATTTTTTAACTAAATTCGGATTCCGGAAATCCGAACGACACTGTTCATTTCAGAATTTTTAAAAACTAGTATTCAAAAAAATTTATTTAATCCGTCCCATAATTATTGTCCACTTCTACTAAAATGAAAGATTTTATTTTTGGTCAAACTTTACTATATTTTACCTTAAACAACCTTTTATACCCCTACATAAGTAACTGTTTAGCCACTAAGATTTTATGGATAATGTTTTTTACTAAGGACAAATGTGTAACTTGATCCATAAAAAGTCAAATTGGACAATAATTTTGGGACAAAATTTTTTGGGCAAAGTGGACAATAATTATGGGACGGAGGGAGTATTAAATATAGGCTCGGATTTACGAAATCCAAATCTTTAATTTTAATTAGAACTCGGATTTCGGAAATACAAGAGATATGTTTCTGTCCACTAATATTCTGAAAAATTTAAATTTCTCCACTTTTATTTTAATTAATTTTTTTTTGGGAAAAAGCCCCTATAACTAGTTGCTTGGGTCTTTAAATTAATTATTATCAAATATTTCAGAATGAAATTGGAATTTTCCAAATTTTCCCTTCCTTCTTCGTTCTTCCCCCGATCGGAACCCTAATTTTCCCATCTCAGTCCGTTTTCTTCCTTTTCTGTTTTCCGGCCGGCTCTCCGGGCCCCCGGGTCGTGACATTTCGTATCAGAGCAGTCCTTCCTCGGCCGACTCTATATCAATTGATCAATTCGGTTCATCTTTTCTCCCCCTTCTGCTTCCTAAACCCTCTGAATTCTGAAATCCGTTTTCCCCTCCTCCTTCTGAATTCTGTGCGAAATTCTCCGTTCTGTGGTTCGCACCAAGCTCCTATTTTGTTCCGCCTCTGTTTTGGTGATGGAATTCTTCATTTCCGACGAAGCCCGCATTAGGGTTCAGAATGAATTAACGCTTCACCCATCTGAAATCATTTCCCCCAATCCGACGCCATATAATCTTCATAAGCCATCACCGACCGGGATTCCCCTATTCTCCGACGAAGATGTCACTGATTGGATTGACCTAATGGAGCAGTTCTTCTCCTATAATTCCATTCGGCCAGATATGAAGTTATTTGTGGTAGAATTCTATTTAATTGGGGAACCTTTGCAATTTCTGTACAGCTTGCTATGTTCTTCCCAATTGACGAACTAGGAAGAATTTGCCAAAAAATTAGAGCTCCGGTTTGGCAAATACATCCAGCCAACTCTACGGTTTAATATTTGGGAAGCGGCGCCTGTGAATTCTTCAGTTACAGAGTCAGAAGAATTGGAGGGCGATGTGGTGGTAGAATCCGAAGAGAAGTCCTCCAATGAGACATTTGAGGAATATGAGTCTTCTGGAAGCAAAGTGGAGATTGATTCACTGGAAATTGAAGTCTCTACTCCCCTGACTGAAACTTCAAAGTCTGACACGAATGGTAATTTCTCAATCCTCCGGGTCGTTCGGTTATGGTTATTGAAAAATCTGATGTAGATTTCTCTTGAGGCTTCTGTTGTTTTGGTCGACATAGTTGCTGAATATGTTGGTAAGACGCATTGCGTTGATGATAACGTTGTCTCTTTAGAGATTTTAGTTCATGCCTCTGACAACTTGAATGGTGCTGTTTTTATTGGTTTAAATGAGACCAATCGTGAAAATGTTGAACCTCTCGTTGATCTAAATCAATTCTGGGATGGAGGATTTGGCCACAACCCATTTCATTTTGATCCCGGGGGAATCAAATGCCCTGTTAGTATTGCTAGTGTCGATGAGTTTGTGCATTCTGATTATCAATATGCTGATGTAAAATTGGGCATTAAGCATGATGATTATGATCATAATGAGCTACTGTCAGTAGATGAATTGATCAAAACTGTGACTGATGATACTATAATGGATGATAGTACTTTAGTTCTGGATGAAGAGGTTCCTGTTTGTAAAGGTGTGGTTCCTCAGGTTGTTAGCTATGTGGAATTGAATAATGAAGTTGAGCAAAATGAAATAAACAATGGGATCCTTAAAACTATGGGTGAAAGCGAGATTGATTTTTGCGTAATGGACTATGATTCGAAATTTGCTATTGATCCTGGTATACCATCGGAAGCACATTATTTAATTACTGGAAGTCCTGCATTTGACGAGTGCTTTACGGTTCTTAGATCTTCTGAAAATGAACTTGAAGCTGGAATGAATGGTGTGGATAATAAGGAAAACTATGGCAGTTTAATTGTTATTGAACCAGGGGGAACGGTGAATTGTTGCATTGGAAACACTATTGGTCTGCGTGTGTTTTCTGTTAATGATGATATTTCATCTCCAATGAATGAGTTTTTGGATGTTGATTGTAAACCTTTGAAAGGAATGATTGCTGATGTCAATGTTTCGTTTGAGTTTGTGAACTCTCCTTGTGTATTTCTGGATGGAAACGAATATAATACTGTGGTTAAAGATGATGTTTATGTTGGTGTTGCTGAGAAAACAATTACTGGAACCTTAGTATGGTTAAACGAACTAATGGATACAAATGTTGAAAGGGTGCAACGCAGAGATGATGTTGCTCTGATGCTTTTAGTTAATACTATGATGAATAAATTTGGTTTAAATCATTTCTGGGATGGGGAAAATGGCCCTAACTCATTTCATGTTGATCCGGGGGGAATTGGATGTGCTATTGATGTTGATGTTTCACCTGCAAATTATAATGTTACTTGTGTGATTCTTTTTGGCCGCGAGAGCACTAGTTTCAGAATGAAAAAATTTGTAAAGAGTGGAATTGATACAGTTGTGGTAGCATTGAATCCTAGTCATGACTATGATGTCAGTAACGCTGTTTTGATGCCTTGTGATGAATCGAGTAGTCTGCGGGACATGTTGGCATATGTTTTTGATCATTTTGGTAGGAGAAGTTTGCTCTTCTGTGAAGACCATTCCTGTGTATTTAGACTCTTTAGAGCTAATATACTGTTAAAGAGTGGTAATGAAATTAAAATTGTGGAACTGAGAAACTTTCAACCCAAGAAACTTGTGTTGCTCGAATATATGCTGAACTCTGGAGCTCCTGTATTGTTGTTACATCTGAATAAGGGAAATGTTAGATATTGCACTTTTACGACCATCATTGAGCACGTTCTGGTTTATGTTTGTGGATTACCCCTTGATGCAAACGCAATGGCAGCTGATGTCAAGACTGTTCCTGAGAGAAATCCTTCATTGTTCTACCTTGTAAGCCAAATATTAGGAGCAAGGAGTTGGAGGCTGAAACTATTGAACTTAGCTGCTAGAAATTCCCAAATTGTGGTTGAGTTTGAATTGCTTCTTTGGTTACGGATTGCAGTTAGTTACTCATTACCCGACCTTGAGGACAAAGGTAGTTTTTATGGGGAGTTAGTAGTTAATAAAGTTCTTTGGCACGCATTAAAAACTCTGGAATATATGCAGCCTTGCAGCCTATATTATTTTGGGGAAATTTCTTTTTTCTTGCTACTGTCTTGCCATGGGGAGAAAAGAGCTGAACCGTATTTTAAGATATTCATTCTGCAGCAAATTTCAGTTGATAAATTCATTAATGATTTTGATTCTGAAATACGGGGTTTATTGAACTCTTGCCAAGTTGCATATGGTCATGAAATTGCAAAACAGGGAAGTGGAAGATCAACTGCTGCTAACATTCGGATGGGCGCCTGTGAGTTGAAAGAGCATGGTAGTTTTGGCTTCGAAGATAATGTTCAACAGCAAAAAGTGCTCCCTGTCAAGCTAAGTCACTTATCTGGCAGCTACTAAAGCCGAGTCTGGTGCCTAGCCTGGATGCAACAGGTTCAACAAAGAAAAGGGTAAGTGGAGCTAAAGTCTTCTCTCCAATTTCTCGCTTAAAACTTAAAAACATTAAGATGCACTTCACCCTTTTTATTGATGTTGTATTGAACTGCAAACATGTTAGTGCTAGTTTATATTGGGTTTTTAGTTCTTCAATTTGTACCAAAGCTGGCTGCCTATCTACATTCGACCCTGGTGGAATAAGAGACAGCTTACTGTCTATTGGTGATAAATGTACATAATCAGTTTGGGAATTACACGTTGGGAAAGTTTTGGACTAAAGTGGTAACTTTATTCAAAGGCGGCACTGGGAGTTTGTATGAACTTAGGCAAGAAATTATTTGTCTACTGGAATTTTCTTCAGTTTGTGATGGCAACAACATTAGCATTATTGCTGAATATTGGAAAATGGCTGCTCAAAACCCACCACAAAATGAAAGTGGTACTGTTAGGAATCATGGTGCATTTGTTGTAAGGACAGGGTATGCTGAAATGCCATTTGGAGGCACAAACAGAAAACACAGTCCCTGGACTCGAACTGTGACTTGTTTCAGGGTGGGACAATTGTTTGTGGAGGAAATGCTACATGAAGGGAAGTGGATAACGACACCAATTTTACTTGGATGATTGCGTGGTACACCTTGGGGGTTGTTGCTGTGAGAATGGAAGCTGGTATCCCTCCACAGTATGAAAGTCACTCTGATAGCTGTTTGAGCAATTTTTGTTGTTGTCATGGTCACTTCACTTCTTGGTTGCATGACTTGGTGCAGTTCCAGCTTTGTTGGAGTGGTGGTTAATTGCTGTTTTGATGTTATAGCCTCTCTTTGTTCTTTCTTTGTAGTCAGCTGTAGTGTTCATTAATGCTGATTGTTATTACTGTTTTGATGTAGTTTAGTCCTTTCTGGCAGTCTTGAGGACAAGACTGTTTTTAAGAGAGGTGGTCTGTCATGCCCCTGGAGTAAAATCACAGAGAATAGAAAAGTAGGGACTAGAGTGTCAATTCAGAAAATAGGTGGACTATAAATAGTTGCTTGGGTCTGTAAATTAATTATCAAATATTTCAGAATTAAATTGGAATTTTCCAATTTTTCCTTCCTTCTTTCTGTTTTCTCCCTTTCCTGTTTTCCACCCACCTCTCCGGGCCCCCGGGTCGTGACCTTGGCAGTCGCCCCTTTCGCCCCCTCTTCAGAGACGGGCCTGGTTAAATCTTTTGTTGTATCACATCTAAATTTGCAAATGATATCATCATAAACATTCACAAAAGGTTTTGAGGCAGGCACTCGTTGCAGAATTTGAATAACTTCAACGAAGATGAAGTGGCTTTTGATGGTGATAAAAAATGAAACACAAAGGTTGTCTTTATGGTTTCAGCGAAGAGTAGTAAATTGAAAGGTGAAGTCTATATTGGTTCTCAGGAGTTGCGAACAAGATTGTTTCAAGGAAGGAAAACGGTTTCAATCCTCAATCAAATAGGCATAGAATTTTTTGTCTTTGCCATGCCGATCAATTGATGTTAGCTTATAGGTTTGCATGGGGAAACTTTTACAACGGATTTGAACATATTACGAGTTGCCCCTCCTTTATCCTTTGCGCAATTCGTCAAGTATGTAATGATTTTTACAACGGCAATGACCATGTTGCTCGCCGAGGGTCCATGTTTCGAGTTCTAAGAAGAGAATGTTCGAGGAGACCTATCATATATATGCATTACAAATTGCTTGGAAATTAAGTGCTTGTTTAGACGTCAGCTTACATTTCATTTTGCTATTTAAAAGTGAAAAGTGTTTCAAGTTGAAAACTAAATAAGAAATGAAAATGTTGTTTGGATAGTATTTTGAGCAAAAAGTTGTTTGGATGTTGGTTTTGAAAAAAATATTTTGAACTACAAATGGTCAAAATGGTCACTGAACTACAAGAGCTTGTTTGGACAACATTTTGTTTGAATAATATTTTAAATAAAATAGACCACCACCGGACCACCTCCACCATCGGCGCCGCAGGACCGCCGCCGACAGGCGACCGGCCAAATTCCGGCGAGTTGGCCGGAATTCGGTTAGTGGCGGTTGGTGGCGGTTCGGCGCCCACGTCCATAATGGAGGTGGTACGGTGGTGGTGGACGAAAATGAGACAAAATGCAAAATATGGAGCTAGTCAAACAAGACCTTGTGAATTGTTAGATTTAGTCACTGAAATATTTTTAATTCTAAAATGGTCATTACACTAACAAAAAGTATTTTAAGTTGAAATTTAAAATGTAAATCAGACCGTTGTTTGGATGATATTTTTTTTCATTTGGTTTTGTGTTTAAGAGATAAAATGAGACAAAATGCAAAATGAACTGACGTCCAAACAAGCCCATAAGTGACTCTTAGAGTTTGGGATTAATGATATATTGCTCCTGACAAGCAAATGTGGAACTTATCCAATTCATTGTTTTAACTCTGAGTGTGATCGAATTTTTGCCTCCGCTAAGTTCTCCTTTTTATCTCCTTAATTTTCGTCTCAATGATCTTGGTTCCTTGTCCTCTATGTAAGAAGACTAAAGAGTGATGGAAAATGTTAAAACGATGCTCTTCCCCTTTCATGTAGTTTAATACTCTTAAAATTTTGATACATCGATACTCTTTTTCTGGGACAGAAGGGTATTGACACATCGATACTTTTGACAAATTCACTCCTGTAATAGTGGTAGAAAAATATGCAGACAATGACTCAAAAGAAAAGAATTCAGTCAACGGAACCATTGACAAGTGTAAAAAGTACTGCTTCCGTCCCACAAAAATAGTCTATATTGAGTTTTCAAATTTTTACTAAAAACAATACAAAAATCAAAACTCAATTTGGACTATTTTTGTGGGACGAGGGAGTAATAAAACTGTGAAGGTCAATGTAGTTAAAACATTGGCCCTTCTGAGATTAACAACAAATCTAGAGAAACATGCCAAATCGAGAATTGAACCACCAATTTGGAATGGTATATAGTAAGAAGAATATCAAAAAGTATGTAGAATGCAGTACAGTTATCCTAAACACATGAAATGCATGGATAAACACATTACCATCCAAAGGATTTGATGACACATGAAATGCATGGATAAACACATTACCATCCAACACCAGAAGTTTCATCTTGTTTTCTGAATTGTATTCTCGGCATCAACAATCTATGTTCACCAAAGTGCCAAATTCAAGTTCCCCAAATCATATTCTGTAAGTTTCTTTTTCAGGTTACAAGAACCCACAGCTTCAAGATCCCCATTCCTCAAAAGAAGCATTGCATCAGCGGTTTTCTCACTTTTCTCATACTGACAATGAAAGCAGCTGTCGTAGCTTGCGTAGAGCATAAGCGATGAGTCTTTCATTCAACAAGTTTCTCGAACAGTCAATGCAAATCAGGTGAATGTCTTGTGGATACTCTTAACACACCCAGAATGATGATACAAGAAATGCAGATGTTAACATGTCTGCATCAGCAAAAAGCACTAACCGTTAGTAGAGGAGGTTTCACAACACAGCAAACTGCACATTCAACCAAGGGCTTTACAACTTTTTCCTTTTGGAGGATCAAATGATACTTCAGTTTTTGGGGAAATAATTCAAAATCCGGATCATATGGGAGGGTGCGTGAGATTTATGTACCTCAAAATTAAATGGGTAGAAAGAATAATGCCTAGGGTTGAAAGTGTAGAAATTTATGTGTTTCTCGCATTTGGCATATGCCAAAAAAAAAAAAAACATTCGCAATTCCCTAATGCGAACGATATTAATTTAGTTTTTAGTTACTTAAACTAAGCCAATATTAAGAGAAGAAGTAAAAAAAATATTATGTTGAACTTTTGCATAAGGGAAATGCGAAACGTTTATATATTTAAATATTTTTATGAACGACACGGGTGCTGTTGACGCTTGAAAATTTCGCGTGAGAGAAAAGAAAGATGTCAAATGCGAAAGTTTTTATTTTATTCAAAAATATTTTATGACTCAATGTCAGATTTTTAGTCGCATTTGACCGAATTTTCGCATTCATTGAATGCGAACATATAATTTTTCGCATACGTCAAATGCAAAAAAGGCTTTTTATCTATAAAAATCTTATTGACTAATCTCTTGTGGACACGTGGCAGGAACTGGATAACTATTCGCATTTTAGAAACGCGAACGTGATGCAAGTATGTTATTTAAATTCCTTGCCTCTCTTGAAACGACAGAACAAAACCCATACCAATAATTTTTTCTTACATTGAGCCTAAAGCTTCATCCCCGAGAGTCATTTGGATAGAGGCATTGTATCAGATTGAAAGTTGTTCGCAGAAACGGGAGCAATTGGACGAAGAAAAATGGGTTAGAAACGAGAGGAATTCAATGGTTTGAGAATTGGAGAAACCATTTAGGTATGTTGTTTTGATGTTTTATTGAAAATTTATAGTAATATTATTAATGGTATTTTGATGTGCGTAATTATTAAGTTATAGTTTAGGTAGTTTGTGAGAATTGTTAGTTGAAGTAAATATTGTTATGTTTATATTTGATGTAAAATCAAGAATAAAAATCCTTGTTGTGATATAAAATTGTAGAATTTCATCGAATATTATGTGTTCTTTTGTTAATTTAGAGAATGACCCGGCTGATCTCGAATTTTGTCTTTATCCCTCAATTTTGTGTATTTTATATTCTGACCCAATTATTTGTAATGTTACTGATTTGACCCAATTTTTTTATTTTTTGTTTTTTTAGTTTAGTTAATTTTATATTTTATCGTTAATGTCGAGTGATAAATTCATCAAAATTCATTGAATAAATTTAGTTTTAATTGATCAAATGCATTGTGTAATTATAAATTTATTTATTTGATCAAAATTTGTTCTTATTTTAATTGAAAATTTTGTTATGTAGATGTTGCATTATATTTTTGAATTATTAAATTATGTTAGAGATTTTTCAATATTTTTGGACTTATTGTACCCGTTATTTGGAGTAAATAACTGCTAGTGAGGTAGAATATTGTTATAACAAACATGAATTGGTGTATTGTATGTTTAATTCAATAAAAATTAACTGTGCAGGCCCTTAATATGTCTTTTCCGGGTCCCTTTGATCTGAATATATTCTGTTCTAGTGATCGATCTTGTTGGGGAGATGGGGATAAGTTATTTCCGCCAGATGCAACAGTTCATATCAAGCGAGCGTGGAGTTTCTCTGAACTTGATAATTATGTACATAGTCTGTTGGAATCTGAGGACACAAAAATACTTCCTCTGCAATATGTTTTGTACTGCACAGATAGGTACAGCAGAAGGGGGCAAGCGCCCATAAGAGACAACGAGTCAATGTCATGGATTTACCAAGGTGCCCATTTGCGTCCAACATTGTACGTAGAGGTTACAGATGAACTTGTTCAAGATGTTGGGGGAAGGAACTAGTGGTGGTCAGTATGATGGTGCAAGGACTAGTGGTGTTGGTGGTACAAATAAAGATGGCGATGACACAGAAGATGACGTACATGGAAACAGTGACGAGGAGTCTGTGCCGTCCGATGAGTCTGATGATGATTACAGTGACCATGACGCATCTTCAGTAGTACCTTCTATTTTCGACGACATCAATGATATGGATAAATCTGAATTGGATGAGGATTCTGATGGGATCACAATGTGGGACGATAATTGGCAGACGGTTAGACATGGTATACATGCTAAGAAGAAAGAGGTACGAACAGCTGTGGGGGGAATGGTCATTGCGACAGGGTTGGGCATGTCAGGTAAAATATAGTCGTCCCCATATGTGGGCCGCTGAATGCGAGACTAAAGGGCCGAACTACCCAGAAGAACTTCTCCATGGCACTACTTGCTTGTGGAAATGTCGAGCTACCCTGCAAAAAGACACAAATACTTGGAGAATGGTGGTATGGATCGAGAGCCATAACTGTCTTGGTGCAACCACAAGAAACGAAGTTCGAAACTTGACGTCCACAATGATTTCTCGATTCATCACAGCCAATGTCCGAAAAGATCCACGTTATTCAGTCGTGCAGATCCAAGTCGAAGTATATAAGAGATACAGGGTCACCTCCAATTACAAAAAGGCATGGCATGGTCGGAGAAAAGCACTTGAGAGTCTGTATGGCACATGGGAAAGCAACTTTCAACAACTGCCCAGTTTTCGGGAAGCATTGCTCAGAGCGAACCCAGATACCCGTATGCAGTTTAAGTTCACTAAAGATACCAAGAATCGGAAGAAGAAGGTATGCAGGTACATTTTCTGGGCATTTGGGCCAGCTATACATTTATTTAGAGCTACTTGGCCGGTCATAACCGTCAACGCCACCCACCTCCGAGGTTTATACAAAGCAAAATTGATCGTGGTATGTGTGAAGTGCTCAAATAACACAATTGTTCCCATCGCGTTTGCCCTCGTGGATGAAGAGACATTGCATAGCTGGAAATGGTTCCTCAAATACCTGAAAAAATTTGTTTTACTTGACAAGGAGACCTGCATTATCTCTGATCGCCATATGGGTATTCTTGCTGCTATGGATGTTATTCTTGATAAATTTTCAGGGATGGGAGTGCACCGTTATTGTCTGCAGCACATCAAAGTAAATTTAGCTGGTAATTTTCCCGGACAGAAACTCAAAAGACCTTGTCAAAGGGCTTGTTCAATGTTGCAAAAAGGCAAGTTTGAAAAAGAATGGATGAATTTAGAAAGTAAAAATAGAGATGCAGCCATATATCTTCAACAAATCAGTCTTGAGAAGTGTACCCGTTATTGGGACGAGGGATATCGTTGGGGAGAAATGACTTCGAACATATCCGAGAGTTTTAATAATGTCTTAAAAGGTTGCCGGATGCTCCCTATCACTGCTTTGATTCTTGCAACATGGTATAAGACTAACAAGTTGTTTCAGGAAAACATAGATGAAATTGACAAATGCTATTCACCCCTCGCGACGAATCCCATGAAACGGTATGACGAATACCATATACATCAGATGGGCCACGAGGTTACCAGATTTAGCAAGAGGAATCAGAAGTACAAAGTGGTCACGTACTCACCACCTGATCGGCCATGGAAGGGTGGAAATATCCATAAGGTAAGCTACGCTGCCTGGACGTGCACATGTAACAAGTGGCAGACATACATGTTTCCTTGCTCCCATGCGCTTGCTGTTGCCAGGTTTCTACGTCATGATCCATTACCTCTTTTTTATTCATTTTATAGTAGGGAACAATGGGCTATTCAGTTTTCTGGAGAATTCAACCCAGTCCTTCAACCATGGCCACAAGCGTCGTGGTAGCTGAGGCCTGATGATACATTACTCGTCCACCATGCTGGCCCAGGTCGAAAGGGTGTGAATCGAAAGAAAGGACTTATGGATTATACGAAAAAATCTGGCAACAAGAGAGTTCAAGTTTGCGGTTAATGTCATCAAGAAGGCCATAATGCCAGTGCATGCGTAGTTGAGAAAGTTTACGCGCAATGTGGAGGATTTGATCATGATACCTTCAATTGCTCATTCTCACATCCATCTTCAGACATGACTCCTTTGAATCATGCTTACGATCGATATGGAATGCATGGTGTACCCCGTATGCAGACCGATGATTCTGATGATCAATCTTTAGAATTCTGAGTAAGAATTCAAAGTTAGATTTGCGTAATAATCTGAAAAATCTTCAAGTAGTGGTTCTGTTAGTGTTTGTGTTTGTGTAATAGTTTGATTAATTCTGAGTTTGTATTTGTGTAATAATTCTAAGAATTTTAAATTTGTATTCGGGTTTTGGTTTGTGTAATAATTCAAACAATCTTCAAGTCTGTGTTTGTATTTGTGCAATAATTTAAAAAATATTAAATTTGTACTACTGTTAATTTTGTGTACTGTCCAGGACTACCCTCAAAGAATATTAGTAAAATTTATATTGGAGTCCAAGAACTGGACTCCCGTATAGTTAAAATATGTTCGCATGTATGAAATGCGAACAGATTCATGCCTCCCATTCGTCGCGCCACGTGGCAAAAGCGAACATGTGATTAGACCATCAATATTTCGCATAAGGGAAATGCGAAAAAACTGAAACTGGCCTGGTCGCGCCACATGGCGTCATCTGGGTGTTCCTAACATTTGTATTGGAGTCCAGGAATTGGACTCCCCTATAGTGGAATAAAATATGTTCGCATAAGGGGAATGCGAAAAATCTGAACCGGGTCAACCCATTTTTACTTTTTGGTTCAAATAAAATGTACACTTATATTTTATAACTTATTGGACTTCAAAATTTTATGCTTTGCGACACAATTTACTGGATCGATCCTTAGAACCGGATCAATCCATGAACCGGGTCACGATATGCTAGTTGAACTTGAATCCATCTCCAATTAATTCAATTCAATCCGACGACTGTACTTCTTCTTTCCATCCCCAATCTTTGACCACAAAAAGAAGAAAAAAAAATTCCTTACAAAATTCTAAGGGGCCAAAATTAGAGCATTTCTTCCCGGCCATCAGTTCTCCATCCTCCTCCCCTCCTTCCAAAGCCCGAAACCCCATTGTCCCGCAGCCATCTCCAACCCCGGTTTCTTTTCCCTTCCACAGCAATACAAATTTATAAATTTCTATCTAGTTGCCACCAACCTGCTACAATTGAATCTCTTTCTTTTTAAAGTACAAAAAGAAACAAAGAAGAAACTAGTTGCTGGGTTTTAAGATTCAAGTTGCAGATCTGGACAAAGATTGATACAGCGGCTATGAAATACAGTGCCGAAGAACATTCGTTTCATACGAGTTTCTGCTGCAAAATGCCAAAAAATGAGATTTCTATTTTTTCTTTGTGACCCGTCTTGACCCGCGGGTTGAGGCAACCCAACCCAACTCGTGCTTGAAGAATTAACCTAACCCATACGGGTCAGATCGGTGGACGGGTTGGGTTGACCCGCGGGTCACGGGTCAGTTTTGCCAGGCCTAAATGGTACTGTACTAATTTGTTAAAAAAATGAAATAATTCCAGTAATTTCTTGATGTGTAATTTCATTCAGAGAAGTATTTCCATTACAATGATACTATCATGAGAAGATATACAACACTCACAGTTCTATTCCCACATAAAAAAAAAATCAATTAGAAAAATCAATCATGTTGCTCTTAAAAATAATAAAATTCAAGGCTTTACAAATCCCATTAATTAATAAGTAATCCAATAATACCTTAAATAATATGATGATAATAAGCGCTTCTCCTTTTCTCAGTATAAACATGGACTTAAACAACAAAATATTCAAAATTAGGAGGGGAGATAATCCAATGATCATTGAAAAGTTAACAGAGAAACAAAAAAAAAAACTTTAAACACCAAAAATATTAGAATGGGTAAAAAGAATCTCGATCAAAAAATATTTATATATTACTTTTCCTATGATTAATGATCAAGATACTAATCATTGCTTTTTTATATGATTTAAATGGTGCGATTTGAGAGATCATCACATTTTTTTTCCAAGTTCCTTTACGATTTGATAGATGATAAGAATTACATATTAATCAAATTCAAATTTGAAAATGAATAGTATTAATTATCACACAATTATCTTTACACATTTATTAGAATTGAATGAGTGATGTTTTTTCTTTTTTTCTTGAATGAAATCAATACTCCCTCCATTTCAATTTGTAGGTCGTTTTAACTTTGGAAAATATTGTCAAAATGTAGGTCATTTTACAAATTCTAGACAAATTAATGGATATTTTTCCAACTTTATCCTAAATAAATGGTACTAATCTATCTTTATTTAGTCTTGTTTATAGTTTCAATGTAATTAATGAGAGATAAAATAGATATTTAAAACTTAAATTAATTATTAAATGATTGTCTCCTTAGTTCACGTGCCAAGTCTAAAAACACTTACATTTTGAAATGGAGGGAGTAGATATTAGATATATTTAACATTAATTAAGTGCACAAAATATAAGGGATTGGGTTATTAATTTTTACCTTGCTTTTTGGGGTGAGATCAATAGTTATTGGATATATATAATGTTAATTAATTTAGATAATTATGGTGAATGTACTAACATGCTATAATCAATATTTTTAGGGGTTATTAGCTAAATGTTGAAACTTTTTTTCTTTAAATTTTGAGAAATTGACATATAGGATTTTATCATATGTGATAGCGTAAAAACTATTTTTGAAACCTCTCTCTGGTTTCTCTCTTAGTATAATACTATATGTTAGATCCGTCCGATGGACGGGGAGAACATACACATTTATACATTACAACACAAACGAAGCAAAAATATTGATATTTTTATACATTTTGTATTTTGATAAAATGTATAATGACTTTATTGAAAAATATAAAACACAAACATCAGTTACACTTTACCAAATGAATATGTTGATATTTATTTAATACAAAAAGGATTGTTAAGAAATCTTTAAAATTATATATATAAAAAAACGAAAAAGAATAAACTTCAAATTGAATGATTATATATTCTGCAATACTTCAAATTGAATGATTATATATCTTGCAATACTTCTGTGTGCACTACATTGTAATCTTGGAACTGACATCACTATCTTCATCGCATATCATGACCTTTATTCCTTGTCTCGAAATAACTCCTGTTTTCAGTGCTTTTAATTTTTAACATGCGATGATGCATTCTCACCTTATTTTATTTCTTTTAACCCATTTGTTCATTTGATTTAGTTGTTTTTTATTATCTATATAATAATTTATTGTTACTTTAATTTACTTGTTGTCAGAAATATTTTATTCAAAATGTAAGAGGGAGTATCTTTTTGCCCCTTAAAGAATATCATTCAACTATTTTTTCTCTATATTAATATCTTCTTGGATATTTTCGCTAATTTTAAAATCCATCATGCTTATTTTTTTTTTCAGATTATAAGTTTTTAAAACTTGACCCTCTCAATGATGCATTCCATTAGACCATCGCCAACTACTTGAATACTTAAACTTGACCAAATGTTTCTTGGCAATCAGTTACTCCGTTTAAGTGACAGAGAGGTAGAACATAGAAGTACACTGACCTCACAATCAGGGGAAAATCGTCAGTTACATATATACAAAATTCAAGGTTATCATTTTTGGATGGAAAATTACTTTCAATGCCTCTATCTCGTTACTAACACCCTCTGATCTCGATCTATATTAGTTTTACTCGAAAATCCTAGTTTCATTAATATATTTAACCATTATATGTAAAAGTAAAAGTTAAAAAAAAAAGAATCATCTAAATCCAAACAATTTATCTATATAAAGTATTACCTTCAGAAATCCAAATACGGTATATATACGATAAAGAAAACCAACTTTATTCTTCCCTATGGAGCGGAAAAAAAATTAGATGTATTAAATTCACAAATTATGATGTTTAATTTATGGATTGTAATTCACATGAAACATATTTTGAGCCTTTAGCACTGAGCAATTACAATATTATGTGCAATTCAAAACTCTCAGAGACTCTCAAGTTATGCCCAACTCCTGCACACCCCCCCCCCCCCATTTTGTTTAAAAAATCATAAATCTATTGGCAATTTAATATTAATTATGTTATCGCCCGGCTATGTTTTAACACATAAATCATAAATTCCTAGAGCTTCCATTTATACTCTTTTATTTGACAACAAATCTTTATAACGTGCGCGTGTGATAGTAAAAACTCGAAGTGTTGTAAATCTTTGATTTAAAATTTTGAATTTTGATAATATGTATTTTATGGATATATGAGCTAATTATTTTAGTTACAAACACTAAAAAGATACAGTAAAAACTCCATAAACTAATTATATTGGAACCACGAAAAATTAATTTATAGAGGTTATTATCTTAATGATGAATTAATAATTATTATTTTATAAATAAATTAATATTTTATTGATTTAAAGTTTTTCTTTAATTTATATTAGGATACAAGTACTGAATTTTAACCCTACTTTACATATGTATTTATGATCCTATTATTTTAATTTATGGGTTGGAGGAAATCAAAGATAAAATTTTCTCGAGAAAAAAACAAAAGTGAATGGCCTCCAACTTTTATAACCTTCTTAGCTTTTCTTTTAGTTTTTTATTTTTTTACTTATTTTAGGTCATTATTAAATATGATTTTAAGAGTACCTATATTTATATAAGTATTTTTTGATAATTTTTTATTTTAATAATTTATTGATTTTATTTGATTTTTTATACTGGTTCCGAGTTGGGACTGAAAATTTTTTATTCAATAACTTTATTAATTTATAGAGTATTAATTTATGGAGTTTTTACTGTAATGCGATTACTCAGTATTAGGGAATTTGGATATAATTTGGAGTGCATTTTGTCTTTATACTTTGAAAATTGTAAACCGGGTTGGAGTGTAATTATAAATTAAATTTACAAATTTTTCTCATTAGAATACAGCTATAACCATGTTTCATTTAACACGAGGTTCTTTCATGGTTGGGCTTCTTGGCGTCAAGGCCGTAACTGGATTACTACACTTCAGCGGTCCGATGGTACTTGGGAAACTCAACCATCGGCACTTTGTCATATGATCACTGATCATTTTCGTGATGTTTACACACGCCCAGATCCCTACTCCCCTCCTCCACCAGATCCCCAGTTACAGGCCTCTCAGATAACTCTTACTGGTCTTCTAAACCATTTACCTTCTTTAAGTAAAGCACAACAAGCCCAATCAAAGCAGCCCATATCTGAATTAGAGATTCATTCGGCACTTTGGCAAATACACCCCTGGAAGGCACCGGGACCAGATCCGGATGGCATGCTGGCAGGCTTCTTTCAACATTATTGGCAGCAGGTTAAGACGTCTTTGGTTCCAGCTGTTCTCAGCTTTTTTGCACACCCAGAAATGGGCCCAGAATGGAACCGCACAACCATGGTTCTAATTCCTAAGGTTCGTGTTCCTAAGTCCCATCGGATTTTCACCCTATTAGCTTGTGTAATGTTACGTATAAAATTATTGCGAAGATCCTTGCGTTGCGTCTCCGGCCCTTAATGTCTTCTCTGATCACTGCCCCTCAACCCGGATTTGTGTCAGAAAGATCCATGAATGAAAATGTGCTTATTGCACATGAACTAATGGAGCATATACGGCACCAAAAGAAACCAAAATCGGGTATAATGACCCTTAAACTTGATATGAGCAAGTCATATGATCGTGTCTCGTGAGATTTTTTCTATCAGGTTTTATGTCATATGCACTTTCCTCCCTCGTGGTTAACTTATATCAAGTAATGTGTTGAGTCGGTTTCCTTTGTGGTGCGTTTTAATGGGGATCAATCCTCCTCCTTTACTCTTTTTCGCGGCCTCAGGAAAGGTTGTCCTCTTTCGCCGTTTCTGTTTATTCTTACTCAACAGCCTTTTTCCTCTATCCTTTTGACAGTTATAATAAAATTTATTTTATTATAATCTTATAGGCTTAATTTAATTATATTTTGGAGGTTATTAATTGATTTTATTATTGTTTTGTGTTAGGAAGTAAAATAGTGAAAGATGACTATTATGTACTCTTACGAGCTATTTTATGGAGTTGGAGTTAAAAAGAAGTTGAGAAGATTTCATCAAGTCAAAGCTATTATTTACAAAATCTTGACGGCTTGATTTCACTGCAAAAGATTTGGATAAATGTTGAAAACTTTTACCAACTTGAAGACTTTAACCATTAAATCTTTATTTAGATTGGTAAAAGAATCATGAAGCAACAACCTGCAGATTTGAAAATCAACATATATGCATTTTAGATAGGATTTTGACTCCTATTTCTTTGAGATTTCGGTTGGCAAAAAGGCACTATAAATAGAGGCTTGTTAATTGATAAAAAATGCCTCCCCGTAGCTTAGCAAGCTGCTACCCCCACTCCATTTTCATTAGTTTTGTTTAAGGCTTTTTAGCCGTATTTTCATTTTCTTTTAAAAACTTAAAAAATGTTTCTAGTCACTATGAGTGGCTAGTTTTCTTCTTTTAGTTCAAGGATTTTTATTCATTTATATTATATATGAGACCACAAGTCTCATTTTATTCTTTCTACTTTTGATTCAAGTACTTATTGATTTTGATTTATTTTTATGAGAATAGATAATTGATTAATTTGACAACTTAATCAAGTATTTTCTTCCTACTGCTACCAAATTGTTTATGTTGCGTTATCGTCTTAAACATTTGGCACTCAGTAACACATTAGCAGAGTATACATGTTAGTAGTGACACGTTGAATGTGCATGATTAGTCTAACTAGGGAATCAATAGGACAAAAACTTTTTAATTGCCGTTATTTCAATTATTTTCGTTTTTGGTTCAACTAAATTTTCAAAGATTTTATTGCTATCATAATTTAATATGGAACGTTACCGTGCCCAGTTAAGTTATGATAAGCTTTGATTAGGTGTTGGGCTTGATCAAATATTTCGGAAAATATAAGATTTTTTACGGTTATCCTATTAAACCTACGGTTGAATCCTTGAGTTATAGAAAAATCATTTTTAGTCGATGATCTATAATGTAGTTGAATTTATTCCTTGAACCAAAGTTTTTTTTACTATAATGTAATTGAGTTTATTCCTTGAACCAAAGTTTTTTTTACTATAATGTAATTGAGTTTATTCCTTGAACCAAAGTTTTTCTATTATTAATTTACTCTCTAATTTTATTTTCTTTATTTGCCAGTTTTATTTCATTGAAAAAAATCCCCCCAATTTGTATTTTTAAAACTAACAGTTAAAAGTCGGTTCTCTTGGGATTCGACCTGATTCCACTGTTTCTGCAAATTAATTTTTTTTAGTTTATTTGGAAATCAGATTAATTTTTGCGGGTCTCGACAAACCTGTCAAAATTTTGGCGCCGTTGCCGGGGAGCCACTTCCTTTGGCTCTTGGTTTTATTATTTTATTAGTTTTTTTCTTATTCCAAAACGAAAAAAAAGTTGGTTAAGTGTAGTGTTTCTTTCTTCGTTATTAGTTTTATTATTAATAAAAAAAAAGCTTGCAATTTTTTTCTTTCTTTCTTTCTCTCGTTTAAGAAATAGTTGTTTTTATTAGTTAGTAGTTTGAAAAAAGAAACAAAAGTTGGTCAGTTTTAGTGTAGTGGTAATTTTTTTTTACAATTATTATTATAAAAAAAGAATTTTTTTTTTGTTTTTATCTTGTACTGTTATTTTCTTTTTCTCACTAATTATTTTTTACTTCGTTCTAATTCACAGGTCACCATTTCCAATGCCGATCATCTTTTGCCCAACAGCAGTGCATCGGTTGGCCTCCGAATTGGGATTTTGGTCTTTGAAAATTTTCTTTTGCGATAGCCACTAACGGCTCAATCCAGGGAGCAACTTGTTTTTGGTGGAAAAGTGTCATTGTTATATTTATTCGAATTTTGAGTTGTGTTCTTATTTTTGCAATTTTTTGTGTTAAGTTAATAATTGCCTTATTTTAATTTTATTTTTTTAAATTTAACTGTCGTGCTCTACCATAATTGTTTCTAAAAAAAAAAAGGTCCCATTTTTTTCGTGTGCAATAAGTAGTCTTCTTGTGTTAGTTTATTGTGTTGTTTTGCATCTCTATTTATCCATGCTAATTATTTTAAAATTTTGTTGGTGCATGCTAGTACCTGTAAGAATTTTATCATTTTAGATTGCTAGTTTTTGTGTATTTTTCTTGAGTTTTCTGGTTTATAAGTAGTCGTCGTACTGGAAATAGTGATCTTAATTACATTCCTGAGATTGAAAAAGCTGCTAGTCTGCTAAGAAAAGAAGCTAAGAAAAAGAAAGTTAATTTATATTCTAGGGTAAATTTAGATTCTCAGTCATTAAATTCTGATTTTGATTCTCATGAAGAAGAAAACATGGGTGAAAATAATAGAACTTTGAAAGAATTAGCTGCACCAAACTTGAATCAGCAGCCTCTGTGCATTTCCAAATGTTGAAGCAGCGTATGAGCTTAAATCTGGTCTGATACATTTACTTCCTACTTTTCGTGGTTTTGCAGAAGAAGACTCCCACAAGCATTTGAAGGAATTCCATGTTGTCTATTCAACAATGAAACCACAGGGTGTTACTGAGGAGCAATTAAACTGAGAGCATTTCCTTTTTCTTTAAGTGATAAGGCGAAAGACTGGCTTTATGATCTTCTCTCAGGTTCAATCAACACATGGAATGAGATAAAGAGACTATTTTTGGAGAAATTTTTCTCTGCTTCACGAGCTGCAAATATAAGGAAGGATATATGTGGCATTGGACAGATGACAGGGGAGTCCCTTTACGAGTATTGGGAAAGGTTCAAAAAGTTTTGTGCCAGTTGTCCTCATCATCAAATTTCGGACCAGCTCTTGATCCAGTACTTTTATGAAAGCCTCTTACCGATAGATATGAGTATGATAGATGCAGCCAGTGGAGGAGTTCTAGTTGATAAAACACCAGCAGCTGCAAGGCAATTGATTGCAAACATGGCTAAAAATTCTCAGCAATTTGGGTTGAGAAAGGAAGGAAATGTGAAACAGGTCAACGAGGTAAGCCATTCTACTCTTTTTAATCAAATTTCTGACTTAACTTTTTTGGTTCGTCAAATGGCTGTAGGACAGTTACAAGGAGCTAAGGTTTGTAGAATCTGCACCAATCCTGGGCACCCAACAGACATTTGTCCTTCTCTTCAAGAATACCCAACTCAACAAGTTAATGCCATAGGAGGATTTCCAAATCAACCACAACGAAAATATGATCCCTACTCAAACACCTATAATCCTGGATGGAAGGATCATCCAAACTTCAGCTGTGGCAATCATGGTGGTCAACAGAGATTTTCCCAAACCTAAAATAGGGCTCCACCACCTCCATCACAATCGTCTAACTCAGGTATGTCTCTTGATGATATTGTTAAAGCTTTAGCAACTAATACTCAACAGTTTTAGCAGGAGACAAGAACAAGCATTCAGAATATGGAAAATCAAATCAGCCAACTAGCCACATCTCTGAGTAGGCTGGAGGCTCAAACATCTGGGAAATCACCTTTTCAAATAATAGTTAACCCAAAAGAGAATGCGAGTGTAGTTACCTTAAGAAGTGGAAAGGAACTACCATCAGCACCACCTTCTCCTAAAAAGGTGGTTGAACAAAAAGAAAAGGAGGAAGAAGTAGTTGAAGATTCACCACAGGTAACGCCTAAGGAAATTTCTTCTAATATTCCTAATGCAATAGTTGCACCTTTTCCTAGCAGGTTAGAAAAATCCAAAAAGGAGGAATATGAAAAAGAGGTCCTTGAGACATTTCGGAAAGTGGAGATCAACATTCCATTGCTAGATGCTATCAGACAAATTCTGAAATATGCAAGGTTTCTGAAAGGTTTGTATACTCATAAAAGGAAACAAAGTGACGATTTTGATGGAGAAAAATGTTTCTGCTGTAATAAAAAGAACTCTACCAAAAAAATGTTCAGATCCAAGTATGTTTACGATGCCTTATACTATAGGAAATAAGAAATTTGAGTATGCTATGCTAGATCTTGGAGCATCGATTAATGTTATGCCATATTCAATTTTCTGGGCTTTACATATGGGTCCATTAAAAGAAACTAGAGTTGTGATTCAATTAGCTGACCGTTCTTTGGTTTATCCCGAAGGAATTGTTGAAGATGTTTTGGTACAAATTGGTGAACTCATTTTTCCTACAGATTTTTACATTTTAAAAATGAGGGGAAGATAATATCACTAATTTAGCTCCATTAATTTTGGGAAGGTCTTTCTTAAAAACAGCAAGAACAAAAATAGATGTGGATAAGGGTACTCTTTTTGTCGAATTTGACGCAGAAGTTGTTACTTTTAATATTGATGATGCAATGAAATATTCTAAAGAGTGCCACTCTATTTTTTCTATTAACATGGTTGATTCGGTTGTGCAAGATTGTTTTGAGGAGGAAACGATTGCAAATGAGTTGGAGAATTTACAACTGAATGAGAATGATGAATTTTCTGAAAATTGCGAATTTGCTGAAAATTATTTTATTTCAGAACTAACTTCATCTCACAAAAAGTTGCTGCCCTCTATTTTGCAGGCTCCCAAATTGGAATTAAAAGAATTGCTAGATTGTCTAAAGTATGTATTCTTGGATGATGAAGATACACTACTAGTCATTATTGCGAGAGGATTGACTGAAGAGCAAGAAAGAAGGCTAGTAAATATGCTTAAGGAGCATAAAACAGCAATAGGTTGACTTAATCAGATATCAAGGGTATTAGCCCCTCAGTTTGTATGCACCGTATCCTTTTGGAGGATGATGCTAAAAAACTAAGAGAAGCACAGAGGAAGCTCAACCCCACCTTGAAGGAAGTGGTAATGAAAGAAATCCTTAAGTTGCTAGATGAAGGGATTATATATCACATATCTGATAGTAAATGGGTGAGTCCGATCCATGTTATTCCAAAGAAAACAGGAATCACAGTGGTGAAAAATCAGAACAATGAGTTAGTACAAATGAGAGTAAAAAATGGGTGGCGTATGGTGATTGATTTTCGAAAGCTAAATTTGGCTACGAGAAAGGATCATTTTCTTTACCTTTTATTGATCAAATGTTAGAAAGATTAGCTGGAAAATCTTATTTTTGTTTTCTTGATGGCTTTTCAGGTTACTACTGAATTGTCATAGCTCAAGAGGATCAAGAGAAAACAACTTTTACATGCCCATTTGGTACGTTTGCTTATAGAAGAATACTTTTTGGTCTATGCAATGCTCCAGGTACATTTCAAAGATGCATGTTTAGTATTTTTTATGAGTATATTGAGAAATGCATCGAGGTATTCATGGATGATTTTACTGTATATGGGGATTCATTTGACCAATGCTTAGTTCATTTGACTAAAATCTTAAAAAGATGCATTGAAACTAATTTAGTCTTGAACTATGAAAAATGTCATTTTATGGTTAAATAATGCATTGTGTTGGGACATGTAGTTTCTTCGAAAGGCATAGAGGTTGATAAAGCTAAGTTGATTTAATTGTGAGCTTACCATACCCTACAAATGTTAGGGGAGTTCGTTCTTTTCTTGGACATGCAGGCTTTTATCACAGGTTCATCAAAGATTTCTCAAAGATTACATTGCCTTTGTCCAACTTGCTGCAAAAGGATGTTGGTTTTGAATTTGGAGATAAATGTAAAGCAGCATTTGATAAGCTCAAAGGGTTGCTAACTATTGCACCAATTATTCAACCACCAGACTGGAACGTGCCATTTGAAATCATGTGTGATGCGAGCAATTTTGCTGTGGGAGCTGTCTTAGGGCAAAGGATTGGTAAAAAGAGTCATGTTATTTACTATGCTTCTAGGACACTAAATTCTGCTCAATGCAATTACACTACAACAGAAAAGGAGCTTTTAGCTATTATTTTTGCATTAGATAACTTTAGATCATATTTGCTAGGCTCTAAAGTGATTGTCTTTTCTGATTATACAACTTTAAAGTACTTTCTAGCAAAGAAAGAATCCAAACCAAGGCTGATTAGATGGATCCTACTGTTGCAGGAATTTGATCTTCAGATAAAAGATCGAAAGGGAGCAGAAAATTCAGTTGCTGACCATTTGAGTAGGTTGGTAAGGAAGAAGAATCATTGCCTATTTCTGAATTTTTTTTCTGATGAGCATTTGTTTCAATTTAAAGCCTTTGCTTCTTGGTATGCTGATATTGTGAATTATTTATAACTGGAAATTTGCCAAACTCTCTCAATAAATCAAGTAAGGAAAAAATCAGAATTGATGCTAAATATTATGTCTGGGATGATCCTTATTTGTGAAAATTTTGTTCTAATCAAGTGATTAGAAGGTGTGTGCCTGAAAGTGAATATCTGTCCATTTTATCTTTTTGTATAGTTATGCATGTGGTGGTCATTTTGGACCCAAAAGAACTGCTGGAAAAATTTTGGATAATGGCTTATATTGGAAAACCTTATTTAAGGATGCATATTTGTTTTGTAAAAGTTGTGAAAAATATCAAAAATATGGTTCTTTGTCTCGTAGAAATGAGATGCCCCAAATCCCTATTCTTATTTGTGAAATATTTGATGTGTGGGGCATTGATTTCATGGGTCCCTTTTCTTCTTCCTGTGGTTTTCTTTATATATTGCTACCTGTTGATTATGTATCAAAATGGGTGGAATCAAAAGCACCAAAACTGATGATTCTAAATGTGTAGCAGGTTTTATCAAAGCTAACATTTTTCAACAGGTTTGGAATTCCTAGAGCAATCATAAATGACCAGGGAAGCCACTTTTGCAATAGAACAATTGAAGCTTTGATGAAAAATTACGGTGTTTACCATCGTGTTGCTGCTACATACCATCCCTAAACAAATGAACAGGCTGAAGTTTCTAATAGAGAGATTAAGTCCATTTTGGAGAAAAGAGTCAACCCAGGAAGGAAAGATTGGAGCCTAAGATTGGATGATGCATTATGGGCTTACAAGACTGCATACAAAACATCAATAGGCATGTCTCCATATAGACTTGTTTTTGGTAAATCTTGTCACTTACCAGCTGAGATTGAACATAAGGCTTACTAGGCGGTAAGATGCTGCAATATGAATTTAGAAGAAGCTGGTAAGGTTAGAAAGTTGCAACTGCAGGAGCTTGAGGAGTTAAGGTTAGAGGCTTATGAGAATTCGAGAATTTACAAAGAGAAAACTAAATTGTTTCATGATAATTTAATTTTGAAACTAATATATTTGATTTTTTTCCTTTAAAATTAAACTGTGTTTTGGATCTATTTTCTTTAACTAAAACATGGTTCGAAAAATCTAATTTGCAAGTTATATTTTCTTTTCGTAAGTTTTTCCAAAACATGGCTTGCAAAATTGAATTTGCAAGTTATGATCTCTATTGTAGCTTTCCCAAAACATGACTTCCAAAATTCGATTTGCAAATTATGTTCACTGTTTCAACATTTTCCAAAATATATCTTGCAAAATATAATTTGTAAATCATTATATTTTTTGCAAGTTTCTCAAAAAAATGATTTGAAGAATCCAGTTCAAAGATTTTTTTGTAGAAGAAGGAAGAAATCAAAGCAAAATCCATTTTGTTAAATAATTTTTTTTACTACATTTCCATTCACTCTATTTTACTCTATTCTTCTCATTCACGTATAAATATATATGTCCGGGCAACGCTCCGGAGTCCGAACCAAGCCCAATATATAAAGAAATACAAAATAAGATCTTGTTTATATACACATGACTCAAAGCCATAGATAATTTAATAAGGATAAACAAATAGGAATGCAGTCGTACAATGTAATGGTTTCAGTTTAATTATATTAATTATAATTCTCCATTTACAATTGTTAAACATAGAAACAGAATCCTAATAATTCAAATTTATTCATGTTGACCATTAATATCTTTGAATTTCTTTGGCAGCCGAAATATTTAGGATTTGTTTGGATAACGCTTTTCTTTTTGTTTGTTTTTTCATTTGTATTTGGGATAAAATTTAAAAAATAAATTCAGTGAAAATTAAAAAAAATATTTGGATAGTATTTTGAATAAAATAATATTTTTTTCTACAACCAAACCTCTTTCACTACCGTCAGAACACCACCACCCCGCCGAATCGTTGCCGGACAGTGATCGGCCGGTCAACGGCCAGCAACGGTCCAGTCGACTGTCTACGGTGTTGGGCGGCGAGCGGCCGTGCTGGGTGGCGGCCCGGTGGTGGTTTGGGTGGTTCGGTGGTAGTAGATGAGAAGTCTTGATTTTGGTTGTCAAACCATTTTAATTTCATAAATGATCACTATAGATTGAAAAATTGTATGGAATAATTGTTTGTTTTGTGTATTGCAGAAACTTTGTAGACTTATTTATTAAATTTTTGTTAAAAAAATAAATTTATGGAGATTAACAAATTTTCAAATTTATTATAGAAACTAATCATCAAGAGAAAAAGGAAAAACAAATAAAAAAAGTAAAATAAAAGCTGAGGATGTGAATTGCAGAAGAAGCGGGGGAGCATTTTATTTCTTTTTCTGTGGGATTCGTGAGTCCCATAATCATTAATAACCATCTTGAACTCGAATTTCTATAGATTATACTAATGGAAGGTTATAAATATACGGCAAAGCCAGATTCTCCCGGAATCAAACGAGCAAGCTCATCATAATCGTCGTTGAAACAATTCACAGTAAACCTCAAAAGCCCGAAAAAAATCGTAAATAAATAGATGAAGACAAGCGATCTTTTTTTCTTCTTTGGTTTTTTTTTTCATATCATGTAGGGTGAAAAAAAAATAGTAAATAAATAAATAAAAACAAGCGATCTTTTTTTTTTTCATATTTGCAGGGTATCCACTATTAGCAACAGTGACTATCCTCTCGCTGAATTATAGTCACCTCAATGGATGGGACAGCTGGCCAACGTATTTTAGAATGTTCCATGCCCATGCCGAGGTTCGAACCCTCGACCTATGGTTAAGGGTGGAGGAATGCCCTATACTCCACCACAACCACTTTGGTTAAAACAAACTCTTTAATGTTAAGTCATCAATCCATTTTACTCAATCAGGAGAAAAGTCACTGATTCCAACCCTTTTTACTAACCAAAACAGCGACAACCCATTAAGCATGGACATACGATTTCCCGTTTGCTTGATTAGGCCCAGGCCCGGCCCTGAAGGGGGAGGGCGAAAGGGGGGACCGCCTAGGGCCCAACTATATAAGGGGGCCCAATTTATTTAGGATGATTAATATTACCTTTTATAAAAAAAATAATCTACATTGAGTTTTCAAATTTTGTATTGAAAATAGTACAATACTCAAAACTCAATGTGGACTATTTTTCTGGGACGGGGGGAGTATTATATTAGATTTAATTGTTATTTTAAAAAATTAAATGATTAGAATGATCATAATTTAAGATATCTAGTCCAGAATTGTTATAATTGACATGTACTTAATTTTAAGTTTTGTACTGTTTTTAGTACAAATTTAAAAAATCAATATAGACTATTTTTCTACACGGAAATATATTAATCCTCATAAATAAATTGGGCCCCCTTATATAGTTGGGCCTGGGCGGTGGCCCTTTTCGCCCCTTCAGGGACAGGGCCTGGTTAAATCTTTTGTTGTATCACATCTAAATTTGCAAATATATCATCATAAACATTCACAAAAGGTTTTGAGGCAGGCACTCGTTGCAGAATTTGAATAACTTCAACGAAGATGAAGTGGCTTTTGATAGTGACAAAAAATGAAACACAAAGGTTGTCTTTATGGTTTTAGAGAAGAGTAGTAAATTGAAAGGTGAAGTCTATATTGGTTCTCAGGAGTTGCGAACAAGATTGTTCCAAGGAAGGAAAACGGTTTCAATCCTCAATCAAATAGGCATAGCATTTTTTTTCTTTGCCATGCCGATCAATTGATGTTAGCTTATAGGTTTGCATGGGGAAACTTTTACAACGGGATTCGAACATATTACGAGTTGCCCCTCCTTTATCCTTTGCGCAATTCGTCAAGTATGTAATGACTTTTACAACGGCAATGACCATGTTGCTTGCCGAGGGTCCATGTTTCGAGTTCTAAGAAGAGAATGTTCGAGGAGACCTATTATATCTATTCATTAGATATTGCTTGGAAACTAAGTGACTCTTATAGTTTGGGGTTACTGATATATTGCTCCTGACAAGCAAATGTGGAACTTATCCAATTCCTTGTTTTAATTCTAAGTGACGAAGCTTGGATTTGTACGGTGCCTTAGGACGGGCGGCGATGATGATTTAGGCGGCGGCGGATGGCCTAAAACCTGCAAGACAGAGCCTCGGGTGTCTCCCGAGGGTAGACTCTCCGATACTTAAGTCAATAAAGGAATAGAAAGAATAGGGAGAGAGGTAGAAGATACGTGTATCAGATATCAATTATGAGGGAGGCACCACCTCTTTATATAGAGGTGGTGTTACCTGTTTCCCTAAATCTAGTCGAATTAGGTTTAGTCGGTGACTTAACTTCCAAGATAGCCGGCCCAAACCCATTAGGGTTAGGGTTTAATCTATGACTCGTCAAGTGCCCCTAGCAAGCCATATTCTCGAGATTTGGTGAGAAGGATATGGGTTGCTATGAGTGTTGAGTCTTCTCGAATTTTGTGGTGTTGCCCCTAGCTCTCCAACTCTTTCGTTCTTGGGTGTCACCTATACAAGATAGAGAGAGTATAATGCCTCGAGGAGGTCTTTGTGTTAGTAAGTTCCTTATTAGCAGGCGGAAGCTTGTTTATGCCGAATTAGGAGGATGGTGCCTAGATTCTCTTATTTGAAGATGGGAGAAGCCTGTAGTTGCCTGTCGTGTAGGTCTTGTGGCTTTGCCCGACTAGCAAGTCTTATTTGGCCGTTGCCCGACTAGCAGGTCTTTGGGGGTCGTGCCCGACTAGCAGGTCTTATTTAAGCCCGGTGCCCGACTAGCAGGTCTTTGTGGGTCGTGCCCGACTAGCAGGTCTTATTTAAACCCGGTGCCCGACTAGCAGGTCTTTCGTTGATATACAATTTCGCTCAAAAGAGGCAATATAATAATATGTTTATTGAAGATAAGTCAAAACTTAATAGTAAAAGATCCTTAACAATATTCTAAATCAAAGCATCGATGTACTAAATTATTAAACAGAACATGAAAGCAAGAGGCATACTTGTTGGATGGAACCTCGAGAAATCCTTATGGTATCTTGTGTGAAACGTGAGGCTCACTTGGAATTTCCCTCGAGGGGTTGTCTTGATTAGTCACATATTCTCGGAATTTTCCTTTCTCAAGCCCTTCCTCGATTTGCTCATTTAATTCGTGGCAATTCTCGGTATCATGCCCATGATCTTTATGGAAAGAACACCATAAGTGTTTCGGGTGCTTACTTGGATCTGTTGACATGGGACGTGGTACTTTCAACTCATGCTTATGGACCTCTAGGATTTCAGCTCGAGGACGAGTTAAAGGCGTATAAGCATCTGCCTTTCGCTTTGCTCGGTCATGGCCTCTTTCTCGATCGTGATTGTGTTCTCGATCTCGATTGCGGTCTAGTTCTCGGTCACGATCTGCCCCTAGGCCTTTAGCTTTGTACTCGAGCGACCTCTTCTCATAAGGGTATAAGCTTTCTCGTGCTCGACCTAAATCTTCTTCTGCGCGAACTTCAGTTTCGACCACTGAGAAGAGTTGTTGCAACGTTTGTGGCGGCTCTTTTGTCAGCTTTTGTCGCAAAGTAGCAGATGCCCCATATGGATAAAGACCATTAGTGAAGGTTGCAACAATCGTCTCTTCAGATATTCCTTCGACTTGAAGTTGTTCTTTGGTGAAGCGGCTATAGTAAGCCCCAATAGATTTTTCTTGATCTTGCTTGAGGGACATTAGCTCGGTAATCCTCTTACGAATCTTCTTTCCTTGGAAGAACCTTTTGTGGAACAAAGTTCCCAGCTCATGAAACGTCCGTATACTTCCCGGAGATAAGGTTCCGAACCAGAGTTGTGCTTGACCCGTGAGATAGGTTGGGAACGCCTTGCACATGAAATCATTGGAGGCATTCCTCAACCTCATAACATTCTTATAGACTTGCAAGAACACCATGGGGTCGGTATCTTCTCCATAAAACTTCAAATCTGGAAGTTCGAACTTCTCGGGCATGGGCTTTCTCGGATACGTTGGATGAATGGACTATCGTCTCCCTCCTCGTCTCCTTCAGATCCGAGAACCTTGCGTAATTGCTCCTCGATGGTTGAAGATACTCAAGGTGGAGGTACGTTCACTCGAGGGGGACAAGTTTCTTCTCGAGTTACAAGGTGATGTCCTCGAGAGATGCCCCTAGGGTTTGGCTCACCCTCTCTCGAGAAGGTAACCAGATTGTCAACCACGAGTTGGCGCTGGTTACTGCTGAGTTCATGAAAACTCTTCACAAATTCTTGGAACTTGTTGAACAGGGTAGGTTGAGATTTGAAAAAAGCCTCCATGAGGTTTTGTTCCAGCAAACCACTAGACGGCCTGTTAGGGGATGGTCCCGTTGGAGTCGCCTGTTTTTATTTTTCAGTTGCAGTAGCAGGTGTTTGTTGTTTTTCTTGCACCATGATGCTGGTGACGTTGCGCAACGTAAAGCACCAAAAAAATTCCAACTTCGCTTCAAGAAATTAATTTGGTTGTGAAGACCAAACAAATCGGTCCCACTGGACGTGCCACTTGACGAGGCTTGGATTTGTACTGTGCCTTAGGACGGGCGGCGATGATGATCTAGGCGGCGGCAGATGGCCTAAAACCTGCAAGACAGAGCCTCGGGTGTCTCCCGAGAGTAGACTCTTCAATGCTTAAGTCAATAAAGGGATAGAAAGAATAGAGGGAGAGGTAGAAGATACGTGTATCAAATATCAATTATGAGGGAGGCACCACCTCTATAAAGAGGTGGTATTACCTGTTTCCCTAAACCTAGTCGAATTAGGTTTAGTCGGTGACTTAACTTCCAAGATAGCCGGCCCAAACCCATTAGGGTTAGGGTTTAATCTATGACTCGTCACTAAGTATGATCGAATTTTCGCCTCCACTAAGTTCACCTTTTTACTCCCTCCGTCCCATAATTATTGTCCAGTTTGAATTTTTTATTTTTAGTTCAAATTGTAATAAAAGTGGAATCTCAAATTGGACAATAATTTTGGAACAGGGGAGTATCTCTTTAATCTTTGACTCAATGATCTTGGTTCCTTGTCCTCTATGTAAGAAGACTAAAGAGGGATGGTGGGATGAAAATGTTAAAACGATGCTCTTTCCCTCTCATGTAGTTTAATGCTCTAAAAATTTTGATACATCGATCCTATTTTTCTGGGACAGAGGGAGGGATATTGACACATCGATACTTATTCCTGTAATAGTGGTAGAAAAATATGCAGACGACGCCTCAAAAGAAAAGAATTCAGTCAACGGATCTATTGACAAGTGTAAAAAGTAATAAAACTGTGAAGGTCAATGTAGCTAAAACATTGGCCCTCTGAGATTAACAACAAATCCAGAGAAACATGCCAAATCGAGAACTGAACCATCAATTTGGAATGGTATACAGCAAGAAGCATATCAAAAAGCATGTAGGATTCAGTACAATTATCCTAAAGATTAGGAATTACATCAAAGGATTTGATGACAGATGGAATGCATGGATAAACACATTACCATCCAACACCAGAAATTTCATCTTGTTTTCTGAATTGTAATCTCGGCATCAACAATCTATGTTCACCAAAGTGCCAAATTCAAGTTTCCCAAATCATAATCTGTAAGTTTCTTTTTCAGGTTACAAGAACTCACAGCTTCAAGATCCCCATTCATCAAAAGAAGCATTGCATCAGTGGTTTTCTCACTTTTCTCATACTGACAATGAAAGCAGCTGTCGTAGCTTGCTAGAGCATAAGCGGATGAGTCTTTCATTCAACAAGTTTCTCGAACAGTCATTGCAAATCAGGTGAATTTCTTGTCGATACTCTTAACACACCAAGAATGATGATACAAGAAATGCAGATGGCAACATGTCCGCATCAGCAAAAAGCACTAACCGTTAGTAGAGGAGGTTTCACAACACAGCAAACTGCGCATTCAACCAAGGGCTTTACAACTTTTTCCTTTTGGAGGATCGAATGATACTTCAGTTTTTGGGGAAATAATTCAAAATCCGGATCATATGGCCTGGAGGTGGTACCTTGAAAGATCACAAGAATATTCAATGATTCAAATACCCATAAACCGAAATTCCATCCCATCTAATTACTGGGTATCATGACGAACAAAAACATAGTACCTCTCATAGTAGTTAAAGAAGAAGAAGAAGATGGAAAAAAAGATGATTTCAGCTGCATCATCACAAAGAGAACTTGTGTGGAAAAGTAATTCTGCATCACCATACCTGTCAGGCTGTCACTACTAAAAGCCTAAAAGGAATGCTCGTCGGAAAAACAGAGAAGCTTGTATCTTCCACAGCTAGTTTTGATGCCATGAAAATTCCATCACTCTGTTTCCCATTCGTAGGTACTTATGGAATTTTGGTGGCATTTTGGTCATAAACAGAGAGATAATATAAATATGTGGGGGAAGAAGTTAAAAAAATCACCCTGTTAGTTTCTTCCTCTGTTTACTTGTATACCCAAATACAAACAGAGGGATAATAAGTTAGCAATTCAAAATATGGCCAAAATACAAACCAAATATTTTTACAGAAGAATTGGTGGGTAAACACTCAAGAATGGCCAAAATACAAACCAAAAACAAACATAACAACTCCCACCTTTAAATAAATGGACAACTTTCAGCTATTAAGTTAACAGCTACGTACATGACTTGTACGCATACATTCACTATACATTTAAAAGAAAAATGAAGGCCGCATGATACACAGAAAAATTCCAAACTGAGGTAAGCTACAAATACAGATTCAGTTCTGATAAAAGAAAAAAGCAAAATAAAGGCCGAATCACCAGGGGAACCTTGCAGTTTGAAATGGTTCAATAGGAATGCATAGGAACAGACTATCCAGAGTTATGTAAACGTTATCCAGGGTGCGGAATTAGGTAAACTACAGAATATGCAATACCCGCTAGCGATTATTTAAAAAAACGCATTGCGTTGCTAATGAAATCCTAATGGTAACCAAGACATATATGTATGTTTATCTTCTTGTACCCATTTCAAGTGGGCACCAAAGAACATGCTACTGCTTCAAGAAAAACAAAGTAGGAAAATCTTATTCGCAATGCTACTACACATCTTTCATGGGGGAATCAGAACTCACCATTCTTTACAAAGCGACCAAATTATTGATGTTTTATTATCCACAAGAATCACGGGAATTAAGAATGCGCAAACATGAGAAACCTAATTAAGAGAAGAAGCCAAGTCGAATTAACAGATCAAGATTTACAAGACTGGATAGGGAAATAGTTTGAGATGCCATCTGAAATTGACAGGAATGTAAAACCTGTGGGGCTGGCAGGTTCAAGAGGGAGGGGAGTGGTGTGAGCAACTGTGATGGAAACCACCCCCCATCGGAGTAAAGAACACTGACAAGATCAAGCGCTGGATTCATGTGCCCTTGAAGTGTATACATAACTACCGCCAGTCGATTGCGCTTCAGTTCTAGTTGCTTCTCCATATTTTCTTTCTCAGTGTTCCCTCTCAATCCTAAACTTCTCTTGCAATCAAGGATGGGCAACATTCGTTTACCTGGACTCTTGTGCTTGGGGGCTGTTATTTTTAGCTAGATTTCTGAACATTTCTGGACTTGGCTAATATAGAACTACAAGATTTGAGTAAACTAAACTCATTAAAACGTGTTAGATCCTGAATATACTCCTAGGAACATCATCTGTTTGTAAACATTAGAGAGTACACCTGAGCCTACATGGTTGCTTCCATCAACAAAAGCAGCATATTGTCCAGCTGCCAGACCCCATCATTTTCAGAGAAACTAACAATTGCAACTAGATTTCTATATTCATCATTTAACAGGAGCAAGGTGCCATGATTCATTCAGCACTATGTTGGACCAGAAAGCTTTGGAAGATATCAACTTCTTAAGCTGTATAGACTATAGAGTGACTGAAGAAGCCCTTCAAATTTTCCAGATGTAAAGAGAACATGCAATGTACAAGTTAAATACCAACAAGACTAAGAAGTTTGAAATAGCCAAAGAAAGACCCACAATAATGTAATTGAATCATCTCATTATGAGTTAGCAAGGCAAAGATTGCTAAAAATCGCCATTAATATCACACAATGAGCAGCTTGCAATGGCTAGGTGGTGAATCAATGAACCATTTGAAAGAGCCAACACGGAATAAGCACCTCTTCTTAGCAACAGAGAAATACTCCAGTGATTTAGAAAGTACACTACTCTCAGTATCTTATACAAAACATATTTGCAAAGGAAAATCATACATAGGCACTTCAATTTTCAAATATGGAACTGGAAACTAGAGGAAGTATCCTAATAATTCTATTATCAGCAGCAGAATTTTCTGATTGGTAACTCTATACATCAGATTGGACTAAAGCAGTCCTACCACTCCAGGAAAACTAGGTCCTACTGGTAGCCAATTCTGTACCAATCAACATAGCTTACCAAAGGATCCCCTGCTTCACCCTCTAAACTAATACCTTCCCTCCCCAACTTGCTTATCAAATAACACTGAACTTCATTTGTAACACATGCAGGATAAAACAACATATAAAATATGTAAAACTAAACTCAGGTCGCAAGAACTGGGACTAATGATATTCAAAACATTTCACCGCGGTCAAGTACTAATGTGATTACAAGGTATATTTACCTTCTCTTGCTATAGAAATAGACAAGAAACAATACTGAAAAAGGGGAAAACTCTAGGTAACAGCAAAAAAGCGAACCCTCTTTTTTTTTCCCTGAAATTAAAAAGATAGAAGTAACTAGATCTTCGTAAACCCCACACTACTTATTATTTTGTTCCCCGAAATTACCTATAAGTATATCTTTATAATCCCTATCCGCAACACCTCACTGAACTGATTTTGACGGATCCTATGTCTCCTTTGATGATCAAACCGGGCCCAAGGCCTCTGCAGCGCGGATGACTTTAAATCCTGCATTCCCAGCCTTCAGCTCCAAGTCAATGTCAGGTTTAGGAAGCTCAGCGTTGACTCCTCCCTTCAAAGGGCAATAGACACTGAATTTCCAATCATACAGCCCGTCCAGCTTAGAGAGAAGCGCAATATCTTCATCGGAACCCACCTGCACAACCAGATGCTGTTTCATGATCGCCATCCTGGTCCTGAATGGGTTGAACTGCACATCTACTTGTTGCAGTAACTCGCTTGAGCGGTCCAGCTTTCTCTCATTGACAATTGAATCGCTTGCCCCGTCGAACGCCTTCAAATTCTCTCTGATTGGCTCATAAGTTTGAGGTGGATCGCGGCTTTAACGGCCAGGATTGTGCTACTTTGCACCGCTTTTGGATGGGTCTGATTGGACGGCTAAGATTCGTTCTTAATCTGGGGGCGGCAAAAATTTTTGAATTTTGAAATATCCCGCGAAAAATTGATTTCTTTTATTTACAGAATCAACCAGAAAAATTCGGGGGCCCAATACCAAATATATACAAGCCCACAGAGTAGTTGGGCTGGCATTCAAGGTTTTTTTTTTTTTTTTTTTTTGTTTTGAGAGGATGGGAACTTCGAATTTAAAAAAAAGGTTTCAACAAAGGGAAACGGTATTTTGGCTCTTCAGATTTGGGCAAATTGGCTATTTTACCATAAAAGTCTTTATCATTTGTTATGTGCTAGGAAACGATGTAACTTTAGGCTTTTAGCCTCCACAATATATATAAAAAAATAGTTTAGGAAAACAAAATGTTTTCATATTTAATACACTATATGTTATACCCGCATTGTAATATTTTTATAAACTACTTATAAAATATATTTTAAAACATCACATGTATATAAATCATAATCAGTACAATAATAATTGCTAAAAAATTGAATAAACAAAAATGTAATGACATGATCACATGATAAATGAAAGAGAATTTCTTTTTTACAGTATAAATGTGCATGATACAGACAAGAAAATAAAAGTCGAAAACCATGGTATTGTACCAATTTGTTAAAAAAAAATGAAATAATTCCCGTAGTTTCTCGATATGTAATTTCATTCAGAGAAATATTCCCATTACAATGATACTATCAAGAGAAGATAAATAACACTGACTGACGAAGCTTGGTTTTACACCTGCAGTTTAACAGTGGAACTTTGGCAAGAGTTTCCTGTAAAAGAAGACCTCGGGGGTCTCCCGATGGTAGACGCTCCAATACTTAAGTTAGAAAAGGGTTTGAAAAATGGGTGCATGTAATAGTTTGTGCTAGAGATAGCATACCCTAATTGTAGTATAACCAACCTTATTTATAGGCATGAAGTTACCTGGGAAATAACTGAGTCCTATTAGGTTTCGTATTGCTCAAACCGCCTTAACAGAGTCGGTTGGACTCTTTACTCGGTTGATGGGCCGGTCCAATATTGGTGATGGATATGGACTCATCAAGTGCCCCTGTGAAGTGTTAGTTATATGAAATAGACAATACTTGACACAAAATAAGTCTAACCTGGACCCGGCCCAAGAGAAATGGACAAGCCTCGGCCCATGCTCCATCGAGCATGTCCGAAAGGTGATCCAACGCAGAACCTCGCCTAAACGAACACAGACGCGTCCATTACTCCGCACGTTTCCCAAACGACGGCTTCACATCATTGCGCCTCCTTGAAAATAGGCGATCGTCAAATCGTGGGGGATTTCACTTCCTTTATATAGATTGGAACAGATTAAACCCATCTATTTCACTCGACCCTAAAATCTTTCCGCCCAAAGACTCTCCAAAAGCCATACTTTGTTACCGTCGCTAGAATCCTCGATTCCAATGACATATCCGTCGGTGAAAGCTTTTGAAATTTGAAGAAGCCGTGTTGAGAGCTTAAGCCAAGGGTTTGTTGAGTCCCTTAATTGCCCCTGCATAGTCACCGCTGCTGTTACACCATTTGTAAGACTCGCCGGAGATTATCACCACCCTGGAGGTTACAACTCGAAAGGCGAGTGGTCTTTTCCAATAGTAAGTCTCTCAAACTCACTCTTATTGTCTAATTCATTTAGAATTCCAGTTCTGGTTTACATCTGAAGTACTGTGGTAGATATGACTATGAACCCAGATTTAAAAACTGTCTATACCTTCGCTTCCACCATAGATTCTGACGAGAAGGTGAACAGTGTAAAAATGAGATATGACCTGCCCCTAGATCTAGAAGCTAGAGCCCCGCTAGGAACCGAGAGGGCTAATTCTCCTCCGGAGGGAATAATCACTGTATATGACCACTTTATGGGGCTAAGATTCCCCCTCTTCCCTTTGTTCGAGGAGATTGTCCAACACTATAAAATCCTCCTTGCTCGTTTTATATCAAATTTAATAACCTTTGTGCTCGGGTTCGCGAAAATATGTCAACGAGTAGAAGTAAGGCCTCAATTAATCATGTGGAGATACCTCTTCCAAGTTGTTGTTCCCTCGACATCATTCCAGGATTGGTACATTATCAAGAGACACCTTAGACCTGGCGTCAAGAAGATGTTCGAGGCCTATGGTGGTTCACCTGAATGGAAGCCTGAATACCTCTTCGTGAAAGCGTTGGAAAAATGTTGTGTTGCTTGGAACCATCAAGAAGTAGAAGGTCTCGGGGTGGTAAGAGATGAGTGGTCCAAGGAGGATGACGATAACGTCGAGGAGTTTGCCGACGATTTGAAGAAAATCTTGAAGTACTCCAAGCTTGTTAACTGGAGTGATATGCAGTACTACGTTCCCCCTGTTTTCGCCGAGGAGGGGAAAGATACTAACATTCTGCTCAAGGAAAACAAAGGTACTAATCTCTTTTATTCCTATTTTTAGGTCATTTCGTCGAACAATGCTGGTTCTCGACTGTATGGTGATGAAGACCCATTTCCTATTGTGAATTCAGATGAATAAGAGCCAACTACGGTAGCTGCTGGAACCAAGAACAAAAGGAAGAGACTCATGAAGATCTCTGAGAAGGAGAAGAAAAAGAAGGCAGATGTGCTCTCCTCGAAGTCCATGATGCAAGGAGAGAATACCATGCCTCCTGAAATGGAGAAAATCAGTGGCCCCCTCGCAGCCCAGAGGGCTGCCACCCCCCAAGTAGAAGCAAACCCAAGCACCAAGGTACCTATTGTGGACAAAGGGAAGGGCCCGCTTGAGGAGAAAGCAACCATTATGCCATCCCGTGCATTCGAGAGAGGACCAACAGTGGCAGTTCATACTTTTGGCGATCCTCCGCCCATTAAATGCCCTTTGTTGGAAGAATTTGCTTTGCAGCTAACAGCGACCGACAGCGTGAGGCTTGTAAGTACTTTATACCCTCTTGAGAATATGTATGCAAATACTCCTTGAAAGGAATTTTGTCTAATTCTGCTAAATTTTATAGATCAGTGGGGCCTTGATGGCATACCTGATGCACTTGAGGAACCTAAAGGAGGAGTTGGTCCAGGCTCGGATCGAGATGGACCTAGCACTTGTTGAGAAGGCCACTCTCAAGGCAAAGAATCAGTAGATACAAGCCAAAGAGCAGGAGTTAGCCTCGGTGCAGCGAGATATAATGAGTTGGACGAGAAGCTGAGGGCTTTTGCTAATCTGCATATCTCGGGGGAGGACCTCCACAAATGGTGTGCTGCCTTCTGGTTCAGGATGTTATCTTTAGGTGGCATGGCAGCAGCTATCGAGGAGGTCAATCTGGCAGCCATAGAGTACGGGGATCACAAAGTAGCTGTTGCAGGCCTTAAGAGGCTTAGCGGAGACAGACCCATCAAGGCCAAATGGTTCAAACAATTCCTGAAAGAGAGCCCTAAGGAAACCATATATGAGCCCTTGCTAAAGGTCCTCGCGAAGCTCAGCAGTGAGCAGCTGCCTTTATGGAAAGCTCTATGCGACGCCCTCGTTAAGATGGGTTCTCATGAAGATATGGCCGTGTTCTCTGGTGATCCCGCCATAGTCTTGTCCAAGGGTCCAAGTGATGAGGAGTCGATTCCTGAGGTGCCAGATGAGTATATCGGCATTGAGCTCGAGGAAGAAGATGATCAGGCTTCAGGGGAAGACGTGTCTGACACTGGCAACTCTGGAGGGCAGAAGAACGCCGGAGAGGTATCTCCGATCCCAAGGATGGTTCTGCTAGACAAGATTTTTTATGAACTCATCCCTCTGTAATAGCTGCTAGGGATCTTTGTAAACAATCCAATTTTTTATTTGTCCCTTAAATGAATGACATGTTGTCTATCCCTCCAAATCTAATTTTTGGCCTTTGGATTATTCCTGAAAACATGATAGTTGGTCGGTCCATTGGATTCATCTCATGATTTTGTCGGAGGAACAATCGAGGTAATATCCTCTATACTCGATGATTAGCGAGATTATGAGAAGTCACGCAGATGTCCATAGTATCGAGACATTAGTGAACTTAGAAACGGACCTTCTCAATGTTGTACGGGCACGCAATGTGAAAGTCAACCATCATCTGATCGAGGAAATAAAAGAACTCTGCACAAAAATGCAACGGCGAGATTATCGGAAAGATAAAGATTTCAGTGATTCTCTAACTTTCGAGACGGACATTCATGATGAGCTGGTTGATCTGGAAAAAGAAAATGCCCAGCTGAAACAGGGCAAACAGATTACCGTGTTACCATGGTTTCTCGAGAAGCATCAGGTCCTTGCTCGAGTGCAGCACATGATTTCAATAAGAACACGTCAATTTATTTTGCCGATTGACATGCTGAAGGAAAGAACTTGCGAAGCTGAGCTTCTGATGAAATACATAAGCGAGCTTCAGAACTTACTGCTGGATCATAATGTCGACTTCCCACCCTTCGAGAAGCCCGAAGAGCTAACAGATCCAAGAACCAGGAGCTCTCAAGAGGAACTCCTTTTAAGGATTCACTCCCAGGACGAAGAGATTATAGATCTAAAGGATAATCTCAACCAATGCGTAAATCTTCTTAGCCTGCATGGGTTTAAAGGCATTATCCATCCTTCTCCTGACAACCCCAACGTAGAGATCCTTGTAATATCGTAGGAAAACATATATGTTCTCCTTGGAACCTCACACAATATGTGAAGGCAGGAAACATATTGTTTTATAAAACTCAAGTTTTTTTTATTTGTGTAGTGCTTCTGAACCTCACACACAAACGTGTTCCTTGATTTATTACCGCGATCTACGGTGGGTACGAGGGGTTTCCTTGACTTTCCTCCGGATGTTGAATACACAGCTTTGAACAAGGATGGCCCTTAAGATGGAATCCATCTCGAAGACTAGTCTTAATTACATGTCGACAATATGAGAAAATATGTAATGACATTTATTGAATAATTACCCGAGGACCCGGGCTAGCATTACATACGGGAAAGTAAAAATAGTAGAGCACGTAAGGCAAATAAAGCAAATAACATAAACTAGCAAGTAGCAGAGAAAGACTTAAACGTATAACCCGCGAAGGTTCTGAATGTTCCACCATCGAGAGAGGATGGTTTCACTGTCATCCATGGCTTGTAAGCGGTAGCTGCCTGCCAGAGAGTCCTGAATGACCTTGTAAGGTCCTTCCTAATTTGCCGTGAGTTTTTCGGGAATCTTTGCTCAACTGGCTTCGTTTTTCCTTAACACAAGATCCCTCACTGCGAAATCTGTTGCCCTGACCCGCTTATTATAGTGTTTACGGAGGATTTCCTTGTATTTTGCCTCTCTGATCCTGAAGGCATCTCGTCGCTCCTCGAGGATGTCAAGATTTAGCCTGATATCGTCATCATTAGTGCTCTCAACGAAGTTGATTGTACGAGAACTTGGTAGGCCTATGTCGACTGGGAGAACTGCGTCCATGCCATAGACCAAGCTGTAGAGAGTTTTATCTGTCGAGGAGTGGGTGGTGGTGCGGTATGACCACATGACATGAGGAAGTTCCTCAGCCCAAGCACCTTTAGCATTATATAGTCTGGTCTTAATCCCATGCAAGATGGTTCTGTATATTGACTCTGCTTGACCATTAGCCTGAGGGTGAGCTACGCTTGAGAGACGGCACTCGATTTGCATTTCTTCACACTATGATTTGAAGGGGTTACTCTCGAATTGAGCCCCATTGTCGGAGACAACGATCCTCGGAACTCCAAAACGACAGATAATGTTTTGCCAGAAAAAGTCCAACACCTTCCTTCCTGATATTGAGGCTAACGGTTTAGCTTTTAACCATTTAGTAAAGTAGTCTACTACTATGATTACCCATCTTACTCATGCTGCCCCTTTTGGATGAAAAGGGCCAATAATATTAGTGCCCCATTGATAGAATGGCCATGGACTTTGAATTGACCATCTCATGTTGTGGTTGTCGAGTAATGGGGAGGAAGCGTTGACATTTATCGCATTTTTGTACAAACTGGTATGCATCCTTAAAGACCGTAGGCCAAAAGTACCCTGAACGTAGGACTTTTTTGGCGAGTGCTCTCGCTCCCATATGGGCTCCACAACACCCCTCGTATACTTCCTCGAGGACATAAGCTGCCTGTTTCGGTCCAATGCATCTCAGCATGGGCAGCAGGTACCCGTGCTTATATAAGACCCCATCTCTCAAAGTGTATTTAACTAGCATCTGATATGCTACTGAGCAGCATCCCATCTGTTAGGTACTGAATAAATGGAGTCATCCATGTGTCACCATCTTCGGTAATAGCCATTACGAAGCCTTCTGAATACTAGGCATGGGGAGGATCTCGACCCAAACCTTATGACTGAGATATGCAAAGTTTGAGGAAGCCAATTTGCTCAATGCGTCTACCCTTTTGTTTTCCGATCGTACGACGTGAGAGATGATGCACTCTTCGAACTGATCTTTTAATTCGAGGACCTTCCCAAAGTATTGTCTGAGCTACTCATCATTTGCAGTATAATTATCCAGGATCTGATTTACTACTACCCGAGAGTCGCTAAAAACTTGGATCTTTTGAACCTTCAGCTTTAGAGCCATATTTAACCTTGCTATTAATGCTTCATATTCAGCCACGTTGTTAGTAACCGAGTATCCAAATCTCAATGCATAAGTGTACTCCGCGTCATACTCTTTCATGTTCTCGATCTCTGGATCGGTTGAAGGTTTTGCCAATATGATGCCGGCTCCCCCTCCCTCGTCACAACGGGAGCCGTTGACGTATAATGTCCAAGCTCGAGGATTGACATTGACGCGGGTAGTAGGGTGACTCTTAAGCTTCGGGGCTTCCAGGACATCAGTAGTTCGAGGCATTTCTACAAGGAAGTCTGCGAAAGCCTGACCCTTGATTGTCGTTCTTGGCCTATACTCGATATAGTGCTCTTCTAACTCAACTACCCATTTCATCATTCTACCTCAAGCTTCTGGCTTGAGAAGGATTTGCTGAATGGGTTGTTCTGTTAACACCCGTATCGGATGTGCTTGGAAGTATGGACGCATGCATCAAGCAGCCATAACCAAACTCAAGATAAGTCTCTCCATGAGCGTGTATCGTGTCTCTGCACCTTAACACTTTACTAACAAAGTAAACAGGAATTTCCTTGTCATCCTTGTTTTGGACTAGGACGGCTGAAATAACCTTTGTCGAGCGGCGAGGTATACATATAAGGTCTCCCCCGGTTCCGGCTTGGCCAATATAGGCACTTTTTTAAGATGTTCCTTTAGCTCTTGGAAAGCTTTTTGGCATTCCTCGTTCCATTCAAACTTTTTGCCTTTGTGGAGTGTATGAAAGAATGAGAGGCTTATTTCTACAGCTTGAGAGAGGAATCTGTTTAAGGCTGCCAGGGATCCTATAAGTTTCTGAACTTGCTTGACGTTCTTCGGGGCTTCCATGGCTTGGATTGCCTCAATATTTTCCGGATCAACATTGATTCCATCCTTGGAGACGTGGTACCATAGGAACTTACCCGACCCTAGGCAGAAGGCACATTTTTTCAGATTAAGTTTCATGTTAATCTTGCGAAGAATCAAGAAGATTTCACGCATATCTTTGACTACTTTCTCATCTATATTTCTCCTTATTACCATGTTGTCCACATATATCTCAATGTTTTGGCCAATCTGGTTGTGAACACTCGATTGACGAGGCGTTGATAGGTGGCCCCGGCGTTCTTCAAGCCAAAAGGCATCTTATCATAACAGTACACTCTGATCTTGGTGATATAGGCTGTCTTTTCTGTATCTTCTCGCGCCATAAGGATTAGGTGATATCCTTTATCGGCATCAAGGAAACTAAGGGTCTTGTACCTCGTGATACCTTTAACCATCTGATCGATGACATAGGCATCAAGGAAACTAAGGGTCCTGTACCCCGTGATACCTTTGACCATTTGATTGATGACGGGTAAGGGATAGCAGTCCTTGGGGCAATGTTTGTTGAGATCTGTATAATCTTGGCACATGCACCGAGAGTTATCAGGCTTTCGTACCAGGACTGGGTTAGCTAACCAGGTAGGCCAAAGAACTTCTCGGAGGATATTAGCACGAACCAGCTTCCATGTTTCTTCATTGATAATTTCATTGCGGTCTCGAGAAAATATTCTCTTTTTCTGTTGTACGGGTTAACATTGGTATCAACATTCAACTGGTGTTCAATAATATCTCGTGGCACTCCTGTCGTATCTGTAGGTGACTAGGAAAATATATCACGGAACTCGCGTAACAAGGTGCTTACCTCGGCTAGCAACGCTCCTTAAGGTGTTATACCTATCTGGATGGTCTTGGAGGGATCCTTCTCGTTGCGAACAAGCTCCTGTGTTTTACTGCTAAGTGGTGGCAGGCAGTTAGTGTCGTGATCCTCCGACTGTGATTGAACTTCGGCTTGTTGGACCGAGTAGCATCCCGATATGACAGTGCTTGGATTAGACTTTATGGCCCTCTTCCCAATTTTGATAGCTGTGAGCAAACATTCTCAAGAACTGCGCTGGCAACCCTGCACTACTCTAGCTCTGTATTCTGTAGGAAATTTTATCACTAGGTGATAAGGAGACCAAATTACTCGGGCTTGACACATCCAGGGTCGTCCCAGGATCACATTGAACGGCGAGGGTGCATCTATTAAGGCGAAATCCATGGTTAGTGTAACCATTCTGGGATGCGACCCTACCATGATGGGGAGACTTATGATTCCGGTTGGGATAATAGTGTGGCCCAAGAAGCCCATCAATGGCATTGTTGCCGGGCGGATATTAGGGTTTTGAATGTTCATCTTTTTGAAACAATCGCTGTAGATGTTGTCACCTGCGCTGTCGTTGTCCACATAAACCCGACTGACTTGTACATTTTCGATTATCGCCTCGATAACCATGGCATCACTGTGTGGACAGAAATCTGAGACTACGTCGCTATCAGTGAAAACTATGACTTCTGTCCCTTTGAACCTTTTGTGACTGGGTTCTTGACGGGGAGTTTTGTGGTGGTTTTTACTGAGTTTTTCATGGTTGTGGTAAACAAAACTTCGAGAGGAGCTCCAAAAATGGCACCCACCTGGTGAGTGATCTTCTTGGTAGGATCCGCCAGAGGGATATGCTGAAGCAGTTGTGGGGCTCTCTCGATAGTTTATTGCGGAGATTGTTGCGTATTGTTCCTCGGTTGCCAGTTATTCCCACGGATTTCTCCTCGAGGGCCCCTGAAATTCCGTTTAGGAAAGTTTTGGGATGTACCAGGCTTGTTGTTTCTTTGTCGAGAGGGTCCTTGCACATATTACTAGAATTTGCCTGACTTAACTCTGTTCTCGATTTCCCTCTTGAGTTCTCGACAATCCTCAGTATTGTGGCTGTATTTTTTGTGATATTCGCAATACTGTTTCGTCGACCTATTTGGATTGGGCGCTAGAGGTTTTGGGGTAGGTAACTCGTCCTTGTGAATCTGGAGGATCTCCCGGTGTGACTTAGTCAAAGGCGTCAATTGCCTATCGAGTTTAGGCAACGTTTTCCTACTTTCCGAGTTACCCTTGGTTTTTCTGTTGGCCCTACTGGGAGGCGAATATTGAAGATGACGGTGATGCTCATGCCCATGATCCTCGCTGGTATTGCCGTCGTTTCAGTATTTTGAATGGAAAGGTACGTATTCGTCCCTTCAAGGACTCTTTCAATGCCAGTTGGGTCCTAATCGGTTGTGAACATTGGTACTTCTCGGAGGGTTCTATTCTCCCTCTTCCATAACCTCGATGCTTGGGGATCCTTATTGGTAGTGGTCTCGAGGATCCTTGCGTCTGTACACCTCATCAAACTATTCAATGGTCATATTAAAGACTGAATATTTCTTCTTGAAAGTGTTCCAGTAAACAGTGTCTCTAGTGGCGGTTGAATGGTTATCCAAGAAGTCCTCGCGTTCTGAATACTCCTCATAGTCCCCTTCTTCCTGGACCTTTTGCTTGCCTTGTTTCTTCTTGAGAAGAGCTAAAGTGCGTCAGGTTTCCTTCTCGTCAATCAAGCCAGCTAACTCTTGTTCAGTTGGGTCAGGCTTTCCAGGAGACAGCGACGCCTTGTTTCCTCGAGAACATATCTTTTCATCTTTTGACTTTGATCGCTGTCATCGCGTAGCTTTCTGAGTTCAGCCTCGATTGCGGAGGAGGCAAATCCTTTTTCTCGATTGCTATGGTATTTTGAGGAGGAGGCAAATCCTTTTTCTCGATTGTGGGATTGGCTTTATCCAATTTCTTTTGATTAGGCTGTGAATTTCCAATGACCAGACGTTCTTTCCCTAGTTCTTTCTTGGGTCCTCTTTCATGGCTCTTTCCCGTCTTCTTTCTTTTCCGTTGTCGTTGAAGTTCTGCCAGGGTAGTGTTATCGGCTGGACTGTGCCGTCTACCAGAAAATGCCTTGCTGCTCGCGTCCTCTTCAACCCTGGCCATGGTGTGTGCGTGGTTCCAGAAATCCTAAGTCGCACCGGAGAAGGTTATGAAAATCGAAAAAGTTTTCGTGAACCCTAGTTTTCGGGTCCCACTGGGCGTGCCACTTGACGAACTTGGCTTTACACTACCGGTTTAACAGTGGAACTTTGGTTAGGGTTTCCTGCAAAAGAAGGCCTCGGGGGTCTCCTGCAAAAGAAGGCCTTGAGAAATTGATACGTAGGATTTTATCCTACGTGATAGCGTAAAAACTCTTTTTGAAACCTCTCTCTAGCTTCTCTCTTAATGTAATATACTATAAATTACATAAAATTCTTTGCTCACAGAAACGATTAAAAACACAAAGTAAAATATCCATAGCACATAAACAACATTGCTAACAATTACTTCACCCGAAGTTTTTGAGGGAGAAGTTCAATATAGCAATCACCAAATGTGTTAAAAAGATCAATATTATTTGTTCTTTAAAATTGCATAACCAAATATGACAAGAACTTATAAAAGGAATCTATTTCATATAATTAATATACTTTACATGTGTCCTTAGCAGTAAATAATCTGTACAAAGAAAATATTAATAGAGTTTATTATTTCGAGTCTTAACTCTAGTAAAAAAAATGACCAAATTCCCAACTTGTTATTTATTGTCGTATTTTATTAATTGTATGTCTCACTGGGAAAAAAAAAAAAAACACTTAGAGAATGTTTGATAATCTAGATATATACTTCCTCTGGTCCTTAATATAAGACAATTTTATTTATTCTAAGTTTTACCTAATATACATTTTTAATTGATAAAAAATTTTAAAAATATAGTCACATTAGTTTTGTTCTCTTGATTGTTACGATATATTTTTAATATTTTTTTGTTAATTAAAAATGCGCCTAGATGAAACTTAAAACAAATCAAATTGTCTTATATTAAGGACCGGATAGAGTATTAAAGAGAAGTTCTTAATTACCATGTATCTTTCAATGATATATTTTAGGGCCATTAGGCTAATTTTATCACGGGTCATTAACCAAAATCATCTATCAATCGTTAAATTGAAAAAATTAAAAGATGAGTATGTAAAACACTAATAATAACTGTAGGTGATTTTGTCAAGTAACTCACAATCGATTAGTAAATGAATTTTTTTAAAAAATATTCAACCATAGAAATAATCATCAATGTATATAATAATGAGTAAGACAATATTTTCACATTTAATATACTAAATAAGTCATCTATTTTAGAGAATGATTCATAGTTATATTAACTTTATTAACAAAATCCAAAATTGTTTAAATTTTAAAATTAAAAATATTATATTTTATGCATCAATATTTTTATCATTAAAGGCCCTCTTTTAATGATTTTAGTTCTCTCTCTCTCTCTCTCTCTCTCTCTCTCTCTCTCTCTCTATATATATATATATATATATATATATATCTTACTATATTAGAAACAAAAACCACACTTATGAGAAAGCACCACCATTTGTCATGTGCTATTTCCACATCATATTCTTAAAATAGATTTTTATTTACACATATCATAGACTTAAAAGGCAAATGCAGTCCAAATCCACCTCCTCCCCCTATTTTCGCAAAAAAAAATAAAAATCACGGGTTCACAAAAAACCCAAATCCTCATCCCCATCTCCACGACAATCGACTCCCTAATCAATCCCTTCTCCATTCAATCTTTTCATTAGTGATGATCAACTACATTCTAATCAGATAAAATTTCAACTTCAAAAAATATTCTATTTACCTCTCTATATAAACACAGAGGAAAAAAAATTCTCATCGATCTGGGTTCGGCCATTGTGGTGGTTCCATTACAGATATTAAAATTTAAATAATTTTATTTCCACAGATCATTTGTTTGGCTTTTATTAGTTTTTGTTTTTCTCATTTAAGAATAGTGTTATTACTATTATTTTTATGCGTCCCATCCGTTACAGCTACTGTAGCCATTGTTAGGTAATATGATGTGATTTCTTATATGGTTAGTTAGCCTAAAATTTTTGTATGATTTTAGTTCTTTTTGGATTGAATTGATTAATTGGGTTTTTGTTACAAAGTGTGGTTTTTAATTTTTTTTTTTTTATGTTTCATTCAATTAGAGTGGTTTTCTTTTTTTAATTATTGAGTCTCAGGTTTTTTTTTTCGTATAAGGTCAGTTATGAAGTGTGTTTTTTCTTTGTTTAATTGCTTTGATTTTATTTCATACTCCCAGTTGACCAATTATTATTATTATTATTTTATTTATTTGCAAATGAAACGCGTTTGTTTTTTTTTCGGGCTTTCAAGAATATATTTTTTTGGATTTGGTTTTTGGACTTTCTTTAGTTCCTCATTACATTAATAGTTCAGAACGCTTCTTCTAACTAATTTATAGGGAAGCTTTTTATGAATTTGAGGTGGAGATGGAAGGAATGATGTTTCTACGTTTATTTGTGTTTTTATATATCATTTTTACCTACACAAAAAAAAAAATTTCTCAATTTTTGATAGGTTATCTTTTACTTTCTTTGTTTTTTTTTTAATTTGCTATGGTGGGGCGAGTTCTTTTTTGCTATAACTTGAAATCTATGTAAATTTATATTATTTTCATTATCATATTTGTGATCAACCAGTTTTAACAACTAACCAGTTTCAAAATCATATATTTGATGTTTTACTACCTATAAACTTTGGAAGAAATAGTTCCAACAATTAAGCGTATACCCTTTGGAGGAAGCTTACTACAAAGCTATTATAAATCTCAAAAACTACGTATTGATTTGGCACAACCAATAGATAACATCTATAAATTATCTTACTAATATTTAAAATTATTAGGATATTTTTATATTTTGTCTAGCATTTACTTCAAGACATGTACTTGATCAAGTTTATTTATATTTAAGAAGTAACACTTATAAAACATTTCTAAAATCTTCAAACGTTTCTAAAACGTACCAGGCAAAATACAATTTCTTTTTATACCAAATACAAATATTTCTATGATCATACTTATAAAACATTTCTAAATTCTTCAAACATTTCTAAAATATATCAGCTCAAATACAAAATATTTTTTTTTCAGATACAAACATTTCTAATATCTATAGATATATTGAGCCAGGGTCGCGCATTGCGCGACCAGACACATTAATATATATATATATATATATATATATATATATATATATGGGAGCGACTACAGTTCAGTCGACTGAATGGTACAGTTGATATTGATATTAAAAAAAGGTGTTCTAAAATTAAAAAACACCGCATTACACTTAATAATTTGCACCTAGTAAATTATCCCATCCGACTAGTTATGGCTACTAAATTTTTACCCGACCTCACGTTCTTTGAGATTTTTTCCCCTACGTAAAATCATTTCAATAGTTATAATTTCCTGTCTTTTATTTTCACCTCAAGAAAAGTTCCATTAAAAAAAAAAATTGAACATTCAAACAGAGATAAACCTGTCTTTTTTGCGAAACGAACAAGGATGACAGAACTCTAGCCTCCTTATTGATTTTTTTTTGTGCAATCTTTGAAATTACTTGATCCTCAACAACGACCGGATGATTTATACTACTCTACGAAGAGAATTCTGTAGTTTCCGAAATAGTTCCAATGACCTCCGAGACGGTTCCGGTGCTTTCTGATTCACAGATATGCTTATATTTTACCTATTTATTATATCCGTAATTTGTGATTTTTGCAATATATTTTGAGTACAAATATGTTGTTTATATGATTTTATCTTTATTTGTAGGTTTTGTACTTAAATGGAAGAATTGTTGAGGTTTTGGACTAAATTGAAAAGAAAAAGCAAATCAAAGGGAGAATTGAAGATTTGTTAAATTGACAAGGAAGAAATTGAAGCACTTGAAGAGTTGGAGCAGTTTTAATTTTGATTGGCTTGAAAAAAAAAAAAACTTTCTTATTTCTGAAGAAATATGATTTGACGAAAGCCTATAAAAAGATGATTAGTGTTTTATTTTTGGAGAGAGACCAAACCCAAAACCCTCACCTTTCCCACCTCCGCCGACCACACCACCAAACTTTCCTCCACACAACTTCCACGCCACATCAGCCCTTCAAATAACCAACTCCACCCTTTCTCCTCCTTGCACACCTCCCACGCACCAAAACCAAACCCTTTGTCCACGCACCCCAACAAAACCCACGCATCAGCCTTGAAACCTACGCCCAAATCCTCCAACTCCAACCTTATTCCACCTATATCCAGCACCCCATCACCTCTCCACGCCTTCAACGCCATAAACCCCAGCCACCTTCAACTCCACGCACCAACATCATCAAAGGAGCTGCAACGCATCAACTTCGGACTCAACTTTTGGCCTACTTCTCCCGAGTTTCATTGTTTTATTTATTAATTTTGTGATGATGTATAGCCAAATTATTTAATCAAGGGTTTTGGATGTAGCCGTCGTACTATTTAATTTAATTTAATTCATGATTGTGACTTTTTCATTAGTTGATATTTAATGTTCTTGTTTTTTTTCCATGTGAGTATTTGATCACCACTTGCATGCTTTAAAGGTGTTTAACTGAAGGAACGACGGTTAAAGGTTAACATTAGTTCATGGGAATATTAAACTTAGGTAGTGAGCCACGACAGTAGGAACACCGACTTTGCAACTAGAGATTCTAAAGTTGTTAATGTACTTTTATTAATCCCTATAGTCACGACAGTAGTCATATGGTTAGTTTGAGTAAGAGAATTATATCACGACAGTGAATAGCTCTTAAATAGGTGAATCGTTGTGAGATTAATGAAAGTCCAAAGTCACATATCTATAAGTTGAGTTAAAATGAGTAGTCGGTAGGTGAACCCTTTGCCCTAGGTTTTCTTTTATTTGTGTAAAATTTTAAATTAATTGTAATTGATAGTTTTAAGTTTAGATTAGTTTAAATTGATAAATTGTTAATCTAAATAATAATAAGAAATAATTTTAACCGGTACTTGGTAACCTTCTCTGTGAGATCGACCCTGCTTTCTGCTTTACTGTTAGTAATTATAATTAGTAGGTAATTAATTATTTGACTAGTGTGACGACGGTTTGTCAAATTTGACGCCGTTGTCGGGGAAGGCAGATAACCAATATCAATACTAGATTATTTCTTTTATTAATTTAGATTTGTATATATTTTTCTTTGTTTTATTAATTTTTATTTTATTTTATTTTATTTTTATTTTTAATTTTATTCTTCTTTCTTTCTTGTGTCAACATTTTTGTAGGATTTTAGAGTTATCATGGAGAATTGTAACTATGGATATGGAGTGACTCCGTATTATAGTTATAATTCTGAATATGGAGACTATCCTACATATCAAGAAGATCCGTACTCTTGGACCAATTCATCTTCTGATCCTTACTATGGTTATGATTATCAAGGTTATTCATTTGATGCTGGGTATAATTCTGGTTTTGAGAGCGATTATATGACTCCTAGGATGTTGTCATGTTTGGAGAGAATTGATAAATTGCTTGATGACATGGAGAAGAAAAATGCTTCATATTTCTCTCAAGAGGATTGTTACCACTCAAATGCATCAGTATACCAACCGCCAGCTCCTCAACCCACTCTAAGAGAGTTAGCATCTCGTCAACCTACTCTGAGAGAGCTAGCAGTCTTACAGTCATCACCATGTCAACCCAATTTGAGACAGTTAGGATCTTCGTCTCAGCAGCCATCTGCTCAACCTCAACATACTGTTAGAGAGGCAGCTCTTCGAGATTTTCAAAGTGAAAAAGGTCAACAACTTATCAAAGAGGTCAACCAATATAGGATGAGTGTAGGGTTGTCGGAATATTATCCTATAGGAAATTTGCTTAAATTGAATAAGAATGAGAAGATTTCTGAAGATGATTCATTGGTCCAGTCTTACCATCCACCATCTCAAACTGAGCTTAAATGTGAAGGATTAGAAGAGACCGAAGAGATTACAAGTCCAGATATTCCAAGGTCTCCTAATTCTTCTGGTATATACATAGTAGTTAAGCATGATTCGCTCATTCTGAGAGTTGGTGACAAAAATGTTGATCAAATTGATTTTGATGAGAATAACATTCCTATAGTTTCAAAAGAAGGGTTTCAAGTAGACACATGTGATGAGGTTGTCCCTAGTATAAGAGATTTTGAGGATGATGTGAAAAATGGTTCAATGAAAGACCAAGAAGAGGATCAATGGTACAAGATTGAATTTGAGAAAGAGGATGTTGTAGTATTGGAGTATAAGTTTATATTTTCTCATGCAAAGGAGAACCACCTCAAGAGATTCATTATTGCTGCTGAACATGGTTTCTTCTGGTATCGAGATGTGTACTCTGACTGATTGGCCATGGAGTCCGGTTAAAGACTATAAACAGCGCTTATTAGGAGGCAACCCAATTCTTTATTTTGTTTTATTTTTCTTTTTCTTTCATTAATAAGTTGATGGTTAAGTTTTTTGTTCCTTATTCTCTGGAGATCTTTGATTTCTGGATTTTTGTGGTTTTTCTTAATCATCTGTTTTTTAGGTTTATTTTTCTAATTTATTTTAGTTTGCAATTAGGTTTGTTGGAAGGGCGGAACTCTGGTGTCCAGTGGTGTTGAAAATGAAACATCCAAAAGTCTGAAGAAGTTGGTCGTGTACTTGGATAGCAGTTGCAACAATTTATTCAACAATTCCGGGCCTCCGCTTCACATTCCCAAGGTTGTGTCATTTCTTTTCATTCTTTTTGTTTATCTCTTTTCTTTTCTTTTCACTTGGTTGCTTTGTCTTTTTGTGTTTTATACATTGAGGGCAATGTATACTTTAAGTGTGGGGGAGAGGAATTTGTGGTTTGTGTTCGGTGTGTTTTGTGTTTATTTTCATTACAAAAAAATTAATTAAAAAAATTGAAAAATCTAAAAAAGGCATATGATGAAGATGGTTTCATTATCTATAGCATGTAAAAATTAGACTATTTTGAATTGTATTGTTTAACTTATGTATTTCTATATTGCTTTGAATACCTTGTCTTTTATGCACTTAGTCGTGATTGTGGGATAAGCCTAAAAGTAAGACATAGTTGCATGAGTTTGATGTAGATATGCCATGAAAGTTGTTTGATTCACTCATACTTATATGATTTGTATGTGAAACCCATCATGTTGTTAAGGAAAAGGAAGGCATTAACCCAATATCAGCCTTAAAAAAAAACCTTATTGCTTTGACACTTTGTGTTAAGTAAGTTTGGGGGAAGGGTGTTGGCGGATGCTTCTGAGGTTAGTTTAATTTTAATAAGGGAGAAAGGAAGAGCATTCAATGTTGATGCTAGCCCATTGAGAGGTGATGAATTGGCAACCTGAGCGGAGAGTTCTCAGACCCAGTGAGGAAAAATAGATATGTAGACTGCCCTAAATTGCCGAGCCACTATGTATAGGAGTGGAAAAATGCTCTGGATAGTGGCCTGAGTTGGAAAGAATCCTGAAGAAAAGTCGCATGGACCGAAGAATGGGTTACGAGGGGGAATAGGTTGTCTGTGAGATAAGTCCTTCTACTTCATAGCATGTCTGGTGGTCCATTGCATTGAAATATGGTATGAAATGTGAGTCTGTGTTAAAATGTTAATATATGGCATATTTGCAGTAGGACTTTTGTTTTTTATGTTGAATGAAAAGTAATGTCCCTAAGAAACGAATCGCATACACACACAAGCGTGGGGGCTAAAAGTGCATATGGTTTGCATTGTTAGGTAGTCCATACTAGAGATAGTCGAGGTCTTTGTGTTATATGATATTAAATCTCTGAGGTCGCCAAATTAAATAATTAAATATTTTGTTTGTTTAATCCTTGGGATTGCTTGAGGACAAGCAATAACTCAAGTTTGGGGGTATTTGATATGCTTATATTTTACCTATTTATTATATCCCTAATTTGTGATTTTTGCAATATATTTTGAGTACAAATATGCTATTTATATGATTTTATCTTTATTTGTAGGTTTTGTACTCAAATGGAAGAATTGTTGAGGTTTTGGACTAAATTGAAAAGAAAAAGCAACTCAAAGGGAAAATTGAAGATTTGTTAAATTGACAAGGAAGAAATTGAAGCACTTGAAGAGTTGGAGCAGTTTTAATTTTGATTGGCTTGAAAAAAAAAAAAACTTTCTTATTCCTGAAAAAATAGGGTTTAAAGAAATCCTATAAAAAGAGGATTAGTGTTTTATTTTTGGAAAGAGACCAAACCCAAAACCCTCACCTTTCCCACCTCCGCCGACCACACCACCAAACTTTCCTCCACACAACTTCCACGCCACATCAGCCCTTCAAATAACCAACTCCACCCTTTCTCCTCCTTGCACACCTCCCACGCACCAAAACCAAACCCTCTGTCCACGCACCCAAACAAAACCCACGCATCAGCCTTGAAACCTACGCCCAAATCCTCCAACTCCAACCTTATTCCACCAATATCCAGCACCCCATCACCTCTCCACGCCTTCAACGCCATAAACCCCAGCCACCTTCAACTCCACGCACCATCATCATCAAAGGAGCAGCAACGCATCAATTTCGGACTCAACTTTTGGCCTACTTCTCCCTGATTTCATTGTTTTATTTATTAATTTTGTGATGATGTAAAGCTAAATTATTTAATCTAGGATTTTGGATGTAGCCGCCGTACTATTTAATTTAATTTAATTCATGATTGACTTTTTCATTAGTTGATATTTAATGTTCTTGTTTTTGTTCCATGTGAGTATTTGATCACCACTTGCATGCTTTAAAGGTGTTTAACTTAAAGAACGACGGTTGAAGGTTAACATTAGTTCATGAGAATATTAAACTTAGGTAGTGAGCCACGACAATAGGAACACCGACTTTGTAACTAGAGATTCTAAAGTTCTTAATGTACTTTTATTAATCCCTAGAGTCACGACAGTAGTCATATGGTTAGTTTGAGTAAGAGAATTATATCACGACAGTGAATAGTTCTTAAATAGGTGAATCGTTGTGAGATTAATGAAAGTCCAAAGTCACATATCTATAAGTTGAGTTAAACTGAGTAGTTGGTAGGTGAACCCTTTGCCCTAGGTTTTCTTTTATTTGTGTAAAATTTTAAATTAATCGTAATTGACAGTTTTAGGTTTAGATTAGTTTAAATTGATAAATTATTAATCTAAATAATAATAAGAAATAATTTTAACCGGTATTTGGTAACCTTTTCTATGGGATCGACTCTGCTTTCTGCTTTACTGCTAGTAATTGTATTAAGTAGGTAATTAATTATTTGACTAGTGTGACGACGGCTTGTCATGCACCCATGTCCGCCGCTGATGTCCCCCCTCTTGTTCATGCTCTTATTGAACCGGGTAGTCATGGCATAACCCTACGACAGTGTGAGACCGTGTGAGGACTTTTTGGGAACAAGCAGTTGAGGTGAATAGTCATCTTCTTGTTAATCTACTCCCAAGTATTAAGCTATGAATTATGAATTAGAATTTAGAAGTCATTATTGGCTGAATTTTGTATTACTCCGTAATTCCTTTGTTATACATGATTCAATGGGGGAAAGAAAAAAGATATGCAGAGCTCCGGAGGATGGGTTAATTTGAGTTACTAATTCGTACATTTTTCTAGGAAAATGGTCGGCAAAGCCTAATAAAAGAACCAAAACCAGAAGAAAAAATATCCAATTGTCTGAAGAACAACAAGAGTAATAACAAGGATGAAAAGCAACAAATGGTCAAACCGTCAAAGTTATTGAGGTTCTCAATAACTGCCAGAAATTTTTCATCAAGTTGGAGGAGGATGCAGACTGTCTTCTTGATGACGATGAGGAAGCTAAGAGTAGAGTGAAGAGATGTAGTTTCCAAGGGAGAAAGCCCATAAAATGAATGTGCTCAAACAACAGCAAATCACTGTCGCAGCTATTCAAGCCAATAATAAGGCGAAGATGGGCGTGCATCTTGTTGGGATATAAGGGCATCACGTAGACTACAGAAAACACGCGTTAGTTCCAACGTTCAATCTCAGTAAGAATAGATGGCGTTTTGCGGATCCTTGATAAGGATCACGGTGAAGTATTGTCCAGATGCATCATGGTTCATGGATGAGAGTAACAATTCATGTCTTCAATTCAAGTGTCATCAAGTCACTGAAAAGAAGGCAGTGAGAAGGCTATAGGAAGATGAACGCCTTGATCTCATGTTTGTAGCTTCTCGGCCACCTATTACTTGCTTAGCTATAGGAATGGAGAAGATTGTGATAATGTTTAAAGCAAATTCAGGGTATGGAAATTCTGGAAGTAAAAAAGGAAGAACATTGTATGAAAATTAATCCAGCCTGGGGATTAATCAAAAAATAAAGAAAGTTTTGAAGATTAAGTCGAATTTTATTTTATCTTAGTAATTTTATAAATAAAAATATTATGTACCTTATCTAATTAAGAAAGTTTCTTTATGTTGTTGCACACTTCGTAATCACATATGGTGTATTCTAATTTTATTGGATAGATTTTAACTGGATGGTTCAGTCAAAAACTTATGACTGAACCATAAAATTTCTCATATATATATACATACCAGTATTGATTTTGGAAAACAATAATTAACTTTATTTAACAAAGCAAAACCTACGACATTTGATTTATTAAATTTATACAATAGATACATGTAAATAAAACTATCCCAACATTTTTCTATTTTTATTCTAAAATAACAATTAATGCAAATTGATATGATTTGAAAGATGAACTACGCTAGCTATTATATTGGAATTAATGGTTTTAACATTATGACTATGTGCTGTGAAATTAGACATTTACAGCAAATTTTATTAGTTGAGACGTTAGATACATACATATATATATATATATATATTAATGATTAAGGCATGGCCAAAAATTAAAATTTTTCAAAAAAAAAAGAAGAAGATGAACATGGACCTCAGATGATAAGGATTTCGTATTAATTTTTGTGAGGCACATTTTACAATAGTACTTAGAAATAAGATAAACGCATACTATTGACTGTCTCGAAATGATTGCACTAAAAGTGAAATTTTAAATTAGATAATTGTTACTCCCTCTATTTTTTTATATGTCTTTCTAGAAAATTCATCAAAACCAAGAATACATTAATTAATATATTTTAAATACAGAAATACCCTTATAAATTTTTTATACAACTCATCACAAACTAATAGAAATTGATTATAAATATTGTTTAATTTCCAATGCAAGGGTAATTTCAGTAAAAAGTGGTCAAATATGATTCGATTTGTGAAAACGACTTATATTAAAAAAAAATCACCAAACTGTAAAACAACATATATTTTAAAATGGAGGGAGTACAAACATCGGAAAAAATAACTATTGATAATAATCATTGAAATCTATATTCAATGTTACTCGGGTATAGTACTAGTATATATACATTGAAACAAAAAAGAAAATGATTAATTGATAAACACCCCTTGTGGTTTTTGAAACCACATGACATCCCCTATGGTAAACAAATATATATAATAATCCCCTTATGGTTTTTGTGATGTTTGTAAATGGAACAAAACGCAAAGCAACTAATGGCATCAACTGAATTACCTAGTTTACCAATTTTTTCTTTCATTGACCATCTTTTTTCTTCTGTTAAATGATTAAGAGTAATTGAGGGAGGATCTACTTTAGTGATAATTTTTGCTGAATAATTATCAAAAGTGATATATTTAATTTATTAATTATCAAGAATAATATTTGATTTATCAATAATATATATCTTTTCATATTACAGGGACAAGAGCATGAGTAGATTAGCTACATGCAATGTCTTAAGAAGGCTAGTATAATTGAGATCTAGTTGTACATTTGTATTGTAAACATTGTTAGTTTATGAACGGTAAACAGCGTACTTTGAGCTACTGTGAACAAGACATGTAATCTTATTTATACCAATCATCAAATTTTAACTTTTCACTTGATAAGTTCTTGAGTTATCAATCTTGATTATGTTTTACTAGGACCTTTCGAAAGTAACGAGTGTAAAATAACAGGCTCGCAACCAATGTCGGTCCAAGTTTGATAGCCGGTCCAACTAGTATTCTAGAAGTTTCTAGGACAATGCTATGATTACTTTTCTACCAAGAAAGGATTTTGCAAATAGGTAAACTTAATACTATAAATTAGGATCGACCCCTAACATCAAAGTCACATTTTAAACACTCCAATTTTATATTCCTAATACTCTTATTGGATTAAGCATCAACGAGTATACTTCCGAGAGACCCTTGAGGTTCTCTTTTGTAAGTTTTAGGGTTTAATGCCGCCATAACTGCCAACACACTCCACCAGAGACGACGGTACAGTTTTCAGCTTCGTTGAAAAGCTAGGCGGACGTTTCGATTATGCCTCCTTTTTTACAAGGAATGGGGTATAGTTGGGGCGTTAAAATATATCATTTTAATTGTAAAGTTTTCCATCGGGATATAATATCTTTTCAAGAAAAATATTTATTTTAATTGTAAATTTTCTCACGTGATACAATATCTTTTCAAGTTTAATTTTTTCCATGGTGATATAATCCTATATATATATATATATATATATATTAAAGGAAATGGGATGGGGTGTTGACGTGTCTGTCAATTGTCCTCCAATTGATTTCATTAAACATGTCATTTAATGATTGGTCATTCATTAAATAGTTATAATATAAAACTAAATATTTGGCCCGGGCAGATGCTCGGGCGGCCCCTTACATTTCAAATTGGAAATTAAAAAAAAAACATAAGATAATAATATATAATTGGAAAACAAAACAGTACAGGTTAAAAAAACATATTTTTAATGAATGAGGAAACAATAGTGTACATCTCTAAAAATAATCCGTTTTAATATATATAATCATATGATAGGTATGTACCTATCTGAAGGAAAAGCCCAGTACAACATCACCCAATCATCATATTTTTTCAAGAAGAGATCATACCTAAATACGGAATTTATTTTTAAATGAATGTTTAATCAGTCAATACAATAAGAAAATTCTTTTTGACATATATACATCCCAGGGCAAAAATATCTTTTTTTTAAAAAAAATTCAAAATGAAGGCAAATTGCCTTAGAATTACACAACTAAAGTTCTAGAATACAAAACATCCACTACATCATGGTAGACCCAAACACGGGTTCTCAGGACAAAACTATTAAGACAATTGATATCAGCTTACGGTTAAAGCCTATCTATATGCAAGATTTTGATTAGTTGAATATGGTTCATAGATACATTTTGGCAGCCCTTATTGCTTGATCTATGAACACAATTGTCAAAGTTCAATGGATTAAAACGCCTGAAAGTATTCGCTAACTGAATAGGAAGGCTAACTTTTTCCTTCACTCCACCAGTGATACCTTCCACCAAACTTGAAAATCCAAAGCTGAGTAATGCATCTGATGATGCCACACTGGAGACAAACTTTGAGACATAATAAACTGCTCATAAAAGTCATTTGTTGCAAGCCATCAACAGGTCACCCTTTTTCTATTCATAACTACAATAATTCCAGTTGTTTCATCTAATGAACCCTGCAAAAACACCAAAGAAGCCACAATACTAAAGACAATATCTCTGTAGAACTTGTACCATTACAGTTATAGTTTGTACATTTGCTGTGAATAAAATGTTGATTGTAATCAGGGCAGGTAGTTTGGTTTTTCAGTTGTGTGTATATATAATTACTACATGGTAACAGCCGGATTATCAGTTCTTATCAATATACAGAACCTTTCCAAAATTCTCTCAAAAACAGAATGGAGAAATCTCATATCTCAAACCGAAGAAGTAGGAAAATAATAACATAGTATTGTTGCAACATCTTTTTTTCCCTTTTTTTTTTTTCCTTTTCATATATGCTCCAAGCCAATACACTAAATAATCCTCAAAATAGGCACATATACATAAAATTTATCTGCCATTATCATCATTTAATCAAAGATACCAGGGTCTCTAAAGCGATATAATTTAGATAACCACATTCAACTAATAAAAAGCCCTCAAACCAGCACAATTTTATATCATAAAATACTGGCAAAACCTTCTATGAATATCTATATATTCTACCTTTTAGTCAAAAGGAATGGAAACCTTACTTTCAAACTATTCTTCTGTGTTGCTTTACCCGATTGAATATCATAATTCCGCATCATGGAAACTTTATGGTTCTAACTTTATGTTCAAGTTCTTCATTGATCTAACCTCACATTCAAGAAAAAGAATATTAGTACTCAAAGGACATCTAGATTGAAGATAAATGTGGATAGATAATATTGAAGAAACATGTAATATATTAAATGGATTAGACTGGTGCATGAATGGTAGATCAACCTCAATGAAAGGTTGTTCTTGGGGATCCTGCAAGCCAGTACTATATTAAGACTAGTCTTCAACACTACAAAACAATACCAAAGTGTCGAAGTAATCAAGAAAACATCACATCAAACTTTAGTTTATAGTTGCGAAGTCATCACCAACTCACCGTCCAATACCAGCTCCAGTGTTGTCGGTGGATCTTCCAACCAACTGAGCAACACTAACTGCATTATTTTGTACATCATTTGAAACGAACTGGTGTCAGATAACACCGGTACCCACTTAACTGTGTAAAGAATATACACAATTCTTCAACAATTCAAAGTTCTATCATATTAAACTTAGTTTAGCTTGTCCACACATATTCTATCATGCTAAAGAAGATCAACAACTTAAAGGGCTCTTTCAAATGAAAAGCTTATTATACAGGAAACGAAAATTTAAACGCATCGGAGGACAAATAGCAACGGTGAGTAACAAAGGAATGCAACTTAGGGTGCAGCCGCAAATGTCCAAATCTAGCAGAGTTGCATCCAATCCAAGCATATAACTAAACACGAAATACAGTAAAGCTAGTAAGACCAAAATACAACAGTGCACGAATTCAAGCTTTCTTCCTGCCTACGAACAACATGGAAGAATGTAAAAAGAAAACAAATAACCAAAAAAGAATTAACTTAACAACTCATACACAGGGCCCAAAATGCAAAACCCCATAACCCCGCAAAAGCACAATAGTGGGAACAGGTTTTGGGCAATGAACAGACGCAAAGAAAGGGGGAACTAAGCAGAAAGCATCAGTAAAATTTCCAATCATAGTAGAGCAGGAAAATTTTAGCAAAAAAAAAAAAAAAAATCCTCACAAAGAGTTAGCCTTCATATAATCGAAAGGTAGGCAAACCTGTTTCAGAAGACGGATGATCTGGAAATGGAGGGTGACATCTTTTACAAATTCAGAAAAATCCGTAGTTTGAATGCCACTGACAACAGCAAGATTGAGTTTTTAAGTAAATTCAGAAAATCAAAACAGCAAAATAGAATCAAAATGACCAACACAATCATACACCAAGATCCCCGTTTATTCCCAAATGAGTAAAAAAATCTAACTAATTATCCCCTTTGTTCAACCTCGCTTTTTTCCAAAAAAAAAAAAATAGATCAACAGCAATTTTAATTTTTTTTCCAAACCAAAGAATACCTAAATTTACCTTAAATATGAGGATCTCCATGACCAACTCTCCATCGACCAACTCTTTATCCACCACCAGAAAAGCTTGCTCTGCAAAAATTGAACTGAGAAAGAAAAGATTCCACGTTTTAAGAACACCTTAGTTATGAAAACCGATTAATAAATAGATAAAAAAAAAAGTCTTTAAAGAGAGAAATTACCCCAAAAGAACAGAACTCAAACAAAAAACCTAAATCACATATTGTCGTTGCCTTTTTCTATCGGCCGCTGCTTTAAACTTTTTGTTCTGTCTTAGTTGTTTATCCCCGTACCCGGATTTCGGTTTATTTTGCCAGCAATTTCTCTCCTTTCTAATAAATTTTGGATGAAATTCAAGTCGCCTACTACCTCTGCAATCAGAGCTTCTTCTTCGGGTTCGGTAGGAGGGTCTGACTTTTTAGAAGCGTCCGAGGAGAGAAACCACCAGCAAACATTAAGGCCTTTCACGATGAATAACAATGAATAATTATACCAAACCGAGGAATACGACAATTTCAACAATGAATAATTATACAAAACTGATGAATAATACAAAGATCTACTAATTTACCAAAAAAATAGAACTACTGAATAACCCTCTATATCAATGTCTACACTTATTGCGGTTTGGTCTTTTTGCAGATTCAGATATCCTGCTTCTTTCGGCTTCTGATTGTTGTTTTTCGCTCATGCTTCTTTCAGATTCTGTTTGATATTGTTCACTCATGCTACAATATGTTTACAAATTCCATGAATAACTTGTCAGATGTGATGAACTTTTTAGTGTGTTTCTTAATATCAACATATTAGATGTATCACAAACTTAAAGAATGACTGTTCGATGAATTAATGAATAAATATATATAGATGATGAATAATCTGGGATTGCGAAATCAGAAAATTAATAATAATTACTGACCGAATGAATAACATCCCTTTACGGATGATTATCCTAAAAGAAATTTTACAATAAATTATGATGAATACCAATTACCAAATTGATGAACAAATTTAACGAATAAATAACACATAGTTGTGATAAACAATGAATCCCGCAATTTCAACAATGAATAATTATACCAAATTGATGAATAATACAAGGATCTAGTAATTTACCCAAAAAAAAAAATACTACATAGTTATAGTAAATGATGAATCCGGCAATTTCAACAATGAATAATTATACCAAACTGATGAATAATACAAAGATGTAGTAATTTATCAAAAAAACAATACTACATAGTTATGGTAAACGATGAAATTGACAATTTCAGCAATGAATAATTATACCAAACTGATGAATAATACAAATATGTACTAGTTTACCAAAAAAATAATACTACATAGTTATGGTAAACGATGAATCTGACAATTTCAACAATGAATAACTATACCAACCTGATGAATAATACAAAAATTTACCAATTTCTTAGAAAAAAACAACATCCAATAGAAGAACAAAACTCTAAAATTGATGAACAAACATCGTCAATCGAGTGAATATACCTTACATCTACAGAACCCAAAAAAAAACACCAATGGTTGAATATGAAGAAAACTTTAAACTTGATGAACAAATATGCATAATCGAATGCATATACAGTAAATCTACAAAACCCATCAAAAAATGCATCAATAGTCCAAAAGATTAATAGTATTACCTTCGTTCATCTTCACTTTCCGAACTGCTTCTGTTCAGTTCAGAATCCTCAATTGGTGGTTTCTGCGTACATGAATTTTGTTCATGTATTACCTTAAATCGCATCTTGAACAGAGTATGCTTCCACAATTTCCACTGGATTTGATGCACAATCTGATTTTCTCCCAAAAAATCCAGCCGACGAGAGGTTTTCTGGCCAAATCGCTGTAGAGAGTTTTTTAGTTTTTTTTTTTTTTTGAGACGGATTGTGATGAATGGGATGGAAGATGGATATGGTTAATGGCTGAAAATTAGAAGGAAATGGTGGGATTTGAAATTCCATAAATCGCACAAAATGTGGAATTAAATGAGATTGCTGTAAATATTGAGAGATATCCATTTTTGGGTCCCCTGAGACTCACACTAGGTACCTAGGATCCCTATATTATAATTGGTGAAATCCTCTTCCCTCACAAAAATAATTCATGATTTCTCCCTCACCACTTTGTGTTTTGAAGTCCTTCTCCCTCACCGAGTGTACTCTCTCGGCCGTGCAAATGCACCGAAACCCTTCCTTACTGCGACTTCCGTATGAAATTTGAATGGATCAGATAATTGACGAAGCAGAATGCTTTCCTTCATGTTGGGGAGTTTTTGACACGTAATGGATGCATCGTATTGTGGATAGATAAGGTAATAATTCAAAGTATCAAAATGAAATTGGTTGTTATCTCACATATATCTCTCTCCTTAAGGATCTGATAAGGTTTATTTAAACAAACAGATTAATTAGAGATTATTTCCTTGAATCAAGGTGCAAACTTGAAATTGATGATTATCTGATCCACGGCTAAACATAGCAAGCCCATATATCGTTTGAATCGTTTGCTTATTCCATAGACATATACCATATGTGTAGAAACCATATTTCGCACACGATAGTCACATACACAATCACTAAGCAATGACTATTCTTATTTCCTTATTTTGCAAGCCATGTCGATGTCAAGAAGACTCAACTCTGTAAGCCAATTAATTGGTGGGATTTTTCCCCAAAAAAATTAAATAAAATAAACATGGACAAATTTAAATTTTTCAGAATATTTGTGGACAGAATTATATTACTCGGATTTCTGAAATCCGAGTTCCAATTAAAATTAGAGATTCGGATTTTGCAAATCCGGATGTATACTTAATAATAAAATAATAGTTTCATAAATTTTGTTGTATAATAGTTTTTTTCAAATTCTTAAATGAACAGTAAAGCTCGGATTTGTAGAATCCGAGTTTAGTTAAAAATTAATAAATCGCGGCGCGAAATTTTTGAATCCAAAAAACCGGAAGTCCGTAATCCGGTTTTAGGAATTCGGATTTTGGAAATCCAGCTGCCTTTAATTTTGGTTGTTGGAAGTAGGCATGTGCCTTAAATTAGAGGACCAAAAAATTAATAAAATAATCCTCAATTGACTAAATCCGGATTTATGAAATCCGAATCTAACGTAGTTCAGATTTCGAAAATCCGAGTTTAACGTGCTATAAAAGAAAAAAAATTTCAGGCAGTTCTCATTCGAGAACTGAGTTGGATTTTCTGTTTTTGCAGCTCAAACAAGGGCAAATTGAAGTTTTTGATGCATTCTTGCCTCTAGATACGTGGAAATCGTTATTTGAAAGAGGTTAGATTGCAAAACCATGTTATTTAGTTTATTTTTGTGTTATTTTGATTGTTAGAATGATGTATGATAGATTAGGGTTTATGTTGGTTGGTTGTTTGGATGTTTTAGGTGTTGATTTTGAGGTTAGAGATGAGAAATCATAGTAGTTCATGAGATATCGAAGTTGATTTATAAGTATTTTAGTATGGTGTATTTGTTGGAGTATGTATGGTGTATGGTGTATGGTGTATTTTAGAGATGATAGGTTATTTGAATTATGAATGGAGTATGTATGGTGTATTTTGTTGATTTTGTTATTAAGAAATGATTAGTTAAAGATGTTTTTTTTAACAGTTATCAATGGCACGTAATGTATCATACATGCTTAATTTGTATCATACAAGTAAGTATGTGATAGAGAACGGTAGCATCAACACTTTTTCGAATATGTTGGATGATGGTTTGTTTGTCGAAGAAAGGTTGTCATATGAGGGATTGATTAGTAGGATTTGTATGACCCTTGGTTGGGATCCAGCACACGTGAAACTCCACCTTTCTTTGATTTTCGATAGTCCCGATGGTAGGCGTGTAGTGAAGATCAAGAATGATTCGCATGTAGAGTTCATGAACCGTGTAGATCCAATGTCATGTTTGGATTTATACATAGATTTGGAAGATATCACTCAAGAAGAAAGAGAAGCGAGTTTGGAAAACGTGTCATTTGGTGGTTTTCTAAGGGGGGAACGTGCTAGTACATCTTGAAACCGTGATGAAGAGGAGACACCTTTATTTGCACAAAATGACTACCGGGAAGAGTCGGATTCCGACTACATAGCTCCAAGTGAAAGCGAAGAAGACTGTGATGTCTCCGGAGAGAGTGATTTTGAAGAAAGTGATGATGAAAGGTTGGAAAATGAGGAAAGGGATTGTAATCTATTCGCCCGACGCCATGTATATAGTAAGATGGGGAACTGGGATGCCTCATGTGTAGACAAGGATGAGTTTGCTCTTAAGATGTGGGATGAGACGCCCGAAGGAATGGACATTGGTGTTTGTTTCAAATCTCAATCAGAAGCAAAGCATGCTGTGAAATTATGGAACATCCATCATAAAAGGGAATATACGGTCGCCGCGAGTAGTCCAAGGACGTGGGCTGTGTGGTGCAGAACATTTAATGTGGAAAGTGAGAATGGTGAACCACCATGTGAGTGGAAGATGCGTGTGTCATTGAAAGCTCACGGCCTTCATGAAATTGTGAGATGGCATGATGCACATAATTGCATGACTCCAGTGAATGATAATGACAATCGGTGTGTGGACGCGTCTTTGATTGCTAGACTCATCAGGAGAAAAGTTGAGGACAACGTAGATTCTACGGTAGCCTCGGCACAGAAAGATGTGAAGACCTTATTGAAAGTAGATGTCCCATACAAAAGGGCGTGGCACGGGAGGAGGAAAGCCATAGAAGCGGTCTATGGTGATTGGACCTCCAATTTTGAAGAACTTCCACGGTAAATATCAACTTTTATCCGTGTATTGAAATATTTTTAGTATTTTTATTTTTACATGTATTGAAATATTTTAACAATGACTTGTTGTTGTTTAGGTATATCGCTGCGCTTAAGTTTACTAATCCTGAGACTGTAGTAGAGTGGGAATGGAAGGAGGGACAAGAAGGTTGGAACATGGGAAACCGAACATTTAAATACGTCTTCTGGTCGTTTGCACCGGTGGCTGAGACGTTTTTTGAATGTCCACCGGTCATTTGTATCGATGGAACCTTTTTGCGTGGTGGATACAAGGGTAAATTGCTTGTTGCGGTGGTCTATACCGCAAACAAGGACATTTTACCGGTTGCATTTGCGATTGTTGATGAGGAGACAGTAAAGAGTTGGACATTTTTTATGAGGAATTTGAGGTTGTGGGTTGTGTATGATAGAATCGTAAGTGTGATATCCGACCGGAATGCAGGGTTGTTGAGCGCAATGTCACAGATGGATGAATGGCGTGATTTAGGTGATGGTGGGCACTTTCTTTGCCTCCACTACGTTCGAAGCAATCTTGTGTCGCGATATAATAGCAAAAAGGTGAAGCGGTTATGTTGGAAGATGGGCACGACGCTTTCAAGAGTGAAATACAACCGTATGAGGGCAGAGCTTATTGAATTCAAACCTGCTGCATGGGAGTATCTTCGAGGATTGGAGGAGTAATCGGGCTCGATTGAAAGCCGGTCTTCGCCGTTGGGGCATAGCGACAACCAACATTTCTGAGAGTTACAACAATGCGTTGAAAGGGATCCGTTTTTACCAATTAGAGCCTTGATCGATGCAACCTTTTGCAAAGCTGTTAAATTCTATAGAGAAGAACAATTGTCTGCGAGAAATTGCATGACACCGATCCCTCTGAGTTATGGAAAAATACGAGAAAATGAATGATAAAGCAGCCAGTTTTGAAGCCACCCTTTCGATGGTGATGATGCTATGTGGCGTGTTGTTCACGCCACACGCCTAAGTGGCGGGGGTGGGTCTCTGCATACGGTGAACTATGATGAACATAGGTGTTCGTGCAGGAAGTGGCAAGAGTACCGGATGCCTTGTACGCACGCACTCCAAGTTTGTCGGAGAAAAGGGGATCGGCCTATTGATCTATACCATAGTGTGTGGCGCCTTCCAACGTGGCGCAGACAATTTCATTACACGGGCTTTGTTCCGGTTCCCGATGAGGAACAATGGCCGATGGTCAATTGGAACATTATTCCGAATTATGAGCGTCTTGTGTTGCATGCGGGACCGGGACGAAGACAAAAAAGGAGACATAAAATGCAAATGGATTACAGGGGACGCCGGAGCCGGGGGGAATGTTGGAGATGTGGAAAACTAGGTCATAATGCCAATTGGAGATGTATCAATGTTGGTATTTTCGAAGATGAGATGGGCCGTGCACTACCTGAAAATTTCACTGTCCATCGATTCGAGCAAAGGGCCAGGACACTTATACTGCATTTTATTAGCAGTTTCATGTTTCCGAACAAGACGCAGAACACTGTCAATCTACAATTCTTGGCCCAGGTTGAGGATTTGGATCAGTGTAGTCGATACAGTTGGGGATCGGCACTGCTGGCTGGGTTGTACTCTGGACTATGCGAGGCATCACAGTATACCATGCACGACGCCACTGGGTGTCTATATTTGCTACAGGTACGTATTAGTTTTCATTTTGTGTTTTAATTATTTTGCGCTTTCGACGTTATAATTTGAAGTTTTTACATTATTATTGCAATTTACTAGGTATGGGCGTATGAGCGGATCGAGAGGATCGCGCCCCAAAGAAAAGGAGTGGATTATTTGATTGATGAGACCGCTCCATTAGCTCAGCGGTACGTATTTTCAGTTCAAAATAACTCAACGTTTAATTCTATTTGTTTCTTATTCATTTATTTCATTAATTCAAATGTACCCCTTTGTTTATTAAGGTGGGAATGTAGGTACACGTACGGCGACGCCCCAAGGAGCAGCACTCCACCTTTTAGAGATTAATTAACAAGTCTGCGTGTTGAAGATGTAAGTACTTGTAATTTGGTGTTTATATTTACTTTGAGATCAATTACCCCTTTCTTTTGGTTTCGGTTGTACCATCTAATGAAATTCTTTTCGTGCAGTTTCGGTGGCAACCATATGCATATGTCCTCTATAGACTCCCTGATTTCTGTACACAAGGCCAAGCCATTTGGAAGACTAGGTGTTGGATGTTCTGTTGGGCTATTAGGGAATCCCACGAGTCGGGCAGAGTCGTAAGACAATTTGGATACATACAGGATGTTCCCAAGCGCCCCATGATTAAAGATAACGCAGCATTCCTTCTCGATCACGCCCACAGTATGTCTGGGTATCCTAGCAATAATTGGGTGGATCACCATTCCGCAGTACGCCGTCATTGGAATAGGAGAGAAGAGTTCGTGATACGAGATTTGGAGGAAGGAGATCCTGGTTCCGTATATGAGGGTGATAGAGTCCATAAATTATGCTTTAATTGTTATTATTTTATGAGTTTATGGACTTGGATGGTTTTAATTCATTAAGTTTTATTAATGTTTTGTGTTAGGAACTGGAAATCGGAGGTTGCTACTTTTTGGAGCTAATTGATACAAAAAGGGACTGAAAAAAATCATCCAACTTAAGCAAAGGGAGAAGTTTACTCCAATGATGGACCTAATTACAAAATATTGAAGTTGTTGGGAGAAGAAGCTGCTAATAAGAAACTTTATAGACTGAATTTTATCATTGAAGAAAGTTTGGACCAATTGTTGAGAGGCTGAAAAGTTAGAGGACCAATTCTGCAATTTTGACCCTTGTTTTAATAGTTGCGGCTGACCTAATTCTATATAAAGGCCGCAGGTTTTTCTTGTTTTAGTCGTCGTTTTTTTTGTTCAAAAAAACAACAAAAGTGCGCAGCTTTTTCTTTTGGCTTTGGAGGTCAGGGTTGTCTCCGTTTCTCTGGGTTTTCAATTCTTCTAGACTTGGTACTATTTTTCTATGAATAAATTAGCTATCATGTCCATGATTATGAGTAGCTAAACCTTTTGATTCTGATTCAAGGAATTTAATTCAATTATTTTACATGTGAGGTTTTGGTTTTAATTTAATCTTGTCTATGATTTGAGTTATTTGTTTATTCTTGTTTTAAATTTATGAGAGTGAATACCAATTAAATTGACAACTTGGTTGTGTATTTTCTTTTTATTGCTATCATTTGGTTGTATGTTACGTATTTGACACGAACCATTGGAATTTAGTAGCAACTAGGTGGACCATTGGTATTTGTGAGACTTGGATGCTTTTGTATGCCTAGGAGTAGGATCGACAAATCATAATTTAATTTATTGTAGCTATCTCAATAATTTTGAATTGTGTTTCAAGCATATTTCCTTGGTTTTTACTGTTATCATTGATTTGTATGGAACGCTATCGTGTCCAGCGTTTAATGATAAGCGCTAACTAAATGCTAGGTTTGGTTAGTTAATTTAGGAGAATTTTATGTTTACTACGGGCTATCCTAGTATGCTTAAACTTGAGTGCTCGAACTGCAAGAATAATTTTAGTTACCAATGATCTGTGAAATAATTGGATGATCCCTTCCTTGAGTCAGAGCCTTTGTGATATTGAATTTTCTCCTGGTTTACCTATCCTTGCTTTTAACATTTGTAATTTTTATTTTGTCTCAGTAGTTAGTAAATCAACAAACAAAATCTTTTTGGACATTGTCAAACTAAGAACTAAAAATCTAGCTCCTTTGGGATTCGACCTGGTACTGCTACTACTGCAAAATTTGTAGTTCGGTAGGATTATCGGATTAATTTTTGGGTGCCTCGACAAGCTTACCAGAGGGGTACTATGAATGGTTCATGGTGAACATTGTCAGACTGATATCCAATCCCGGTAATTATGAATCTCAAGGATACGAGACTTCTTCGAGCCGCGTGAAATTATATGTGAGTTAATTCTAGATTTCTTTTATTATTTCTTATGTTTTTATTTTTTTTTCATTTTTTATTTTTTTAGAACTTTACTCTCTTAATTAACGTCCCAATTTCTTTTCAGGGTGAAGTATTGAACAATATTCGCGTGAGTACCGAGAGGTTTAGAGAAAAACGAGAAGATGATAATCTCCTAGACGAAGAACTTGACAAGCATTTGGACGATATCATCAATCAAACACATGCTGCTTTAACCTTGGGCGCAAATGATGAGATGGAGGTGGAGGATACCCAAATCCTGGTTGATGAAGATCCATTTTTGCCCTCACAACCTCCTTTTAAGTAGGGTAAAAAAGCGAAACCGTGGTCGAGAGATAAGATTGGAGGAGGAAGAAAGAGGAAGGTCACAATCCCCCCTCGGACATCGCAACAACAAACTGAGGGTCAACAAAATGAGGATCAAGAACATTCCTCTCGAGACTCGCGCATCCAGGTCGAGACTCATTTTGAAGAAGCTGGTGGACCCGAGACTCAGTTTGACCTTGGTGGACCCGAGACTCAGTTTGACCTTGGTGGACCTGAGACTCAGTTTGGTGGACAGTCGCAACCACAACGGGGAGTCAAATTTATCACCATCGGGGAGTCCCAATCCCAACCCCAAATCGAGGCTCAGTTTGGTGGATAGTCGCAACCACAACAAAGTTCAATACTCACGTATCTTAAGAGGGGAGACAGGATCTGACAGGGCCCAAATAAATACACTCCGGATGCGCACAATAAAGGAAAAGGGAAAAAATGAGACATTTCATTATGTTGCACATTTATAGTAGTTTTTGTATTGAACTTTTTATGAAACTTGATTTATTTTGTTGTTAATCGAATGTCGTTTATTGTTTTGTTGTTATTAAATTCCTGTTTTCCAATGTTTCATTGTTGTTGGTACTGTAAACAGGTTTAGGACTGGTGAAAATCAGTCCAATTTTTTCTTTCAGTTCTGACAAAGACTCGGATTTGCGAAATCCGAACCCAGACTTTTTGTAAAGGATTCAGATTTCGGAAATCCGAGTCGGTGGCCAACTGAGAGTCACCATTTTTCAGAAAACAGAGCGGTTCGGATTTGATGTCCGAGTTACGCCCAAATTTAATTTTTCAACACATTATTTTTTCTCTATCCGGAAATTAATATTTTATTCATAGAAATGGATTTATAAAATCCGGATTTAGATTAATTACACTAATTTTTGTCATTAACTTAATATCGGATTTACGTAATACAAAGTCGGATTTTAATAATCCGAGTTGATTAGGGGTCGGATTTCCGAAATCCGAGTTTTGGCCCCATTCGGATTTCCTAAATCCGGGGCATATAATTTTGTTCACAAGATTTTAAAAAGCTTTATTTTTGTCCAGGTTTTTTTTTCATATATATTTAAGGAAAAAATTCATTAATTGGTAGTGTATTTTTATTGATCTCGCAATTTTGTTGATTTCTTTAGTTTCGGTCGTGTGTCTTGTGCCAAAGGTGTATGATTTGTTGTGTATTTTGGCCTCCAATATATTGTTGTTGGAATAATTTTTGTTATCGGCCGTGATCAATTTTTAACATGATCGATTTTTGTTGCCGGCGCAGCGCTGTCGTTGGGAAACCTAATGCGCCGATGTCTATGTCTGCTTATTTGTATTGGCGGGCTAAAGGTTTTACTCGTCATTGCGATCACGCGTTTTTGCAGTTGTCGTGTTATTACCTATTGATGAAATCATACTTGCGGGTAATTCTTTGTCGATTCCTTCTCTTAGATTTAATTCGCATATATTGTTCTTTCATCTAGAGTACTTGCATAATCTTGTGTTATCGATGCTTCACAGCCACATGTATTTATTTTCAAAATAGGTCAAGGAAATTCTCAAGGCAGGTCTCTACAAGTTCCACTATTCCGTTCCGGGTGGCTATGTTTAATGGTGCTTGGAAGTTGTTTTCCTTAACAATGTTCAGGGATATAAATATAGAGAAAACTTTGATGTCAATGCTTTATCCAGTTTCTAATTCTTATGTCAATCCTTCATACCTTCTTCATCCAATAACTAAACTTTTCAAGTATTCTGGTTTAGTATTTTAGGTTGAGAAAATTTATTATTTTAGGTTTAGTTGAAAAACAAATTTTGATTTGCAGGATTCGATTGGAGCAAGTATCATGGCTTCTTTTTTCTTTTTTTCTTTTTTTTTGGACAGATTATCACCGGAATCATTAATAATAACACTCAAAAAGTAGGTTGTTTTTCTCATTGTAAAAATCATATGATTGCATCCTGAACTTATTTTGATTTCTTGCAGTTAACGTGATCAAAAGCCCTCTTCGGAAGTTAGCTTAGATGTTTTATGTGATTATAACCAGAAGGGACCAAGAAGAAGTGATTACAGACATATAGATAGTACGCACATAAGTGTGCTCCCAATTAATTAATGTAATCATTTCCAATGGCTTAATGAACCGTTGGAGGACAAAGTGGAAGAATGATTTCTTATGAATTAAATCTATGCTTTTAAAATTGTACATATAATAATATGTATGCTTTATTGATATACTCCCTCTATTCTAAAATTATTATCCAGTTTGAAATTTCACTTTTAGCACAATTCACAATAGAAATGAAAATCACAAAAATTTCGGGATGGAAGGAGTATAACTTAAGAAACCGTTTATAGAAAAATTATAATATTTTACATTTTTACGATATAAGAATATCTAAAATCTGTCACGCAAAGTGCGGGCACCATACTAATATCTCTTAAAAAAATGACGCGTACAGTGAAGAAATAAAATGAACTTTCTATATTGAAATATCAATTGAAAAAATAATAGGCAAATTCCTGAATCACCCCATAAGAATGTGGAGAAAAACCAAAACATAATGGTTATCGGCAGAATGAGGATAATAATAGGCCTTATATACATTAGAACTTCTATAAATTAATAGTGTTGGAATCACCAAAATTTATTAATTTAAAATAATAGGCAACTTCTATAAATTAATAGTGTTGAAATCACCAAAATTTATTAATTTAAAAAATTATTAAGTAATCGATAAATTAATAAATAATTAATTTAAAGAATTTATAAGACAAAAAAAAAACTATCACTCGATTACATAATTTGCAATCAATTGTTAAAATTAATCGATAAATTAATAAATAATTAATTTAAAGAATTTATAAGACAAGAAAAGAACTATCACTCGATTACATAATTTGCAATCAATTGTTAAAATCTTTCATAATATTAAATATCTATACTTAGTTCATGCCACCTCTAGGGATTAAAAAATAAGTATCAATAGTTCATATTATACTAAATATTTATAGTTATTATTAATTTATACTATTACTTGGACCTATAGATATATATGCGAGGCATTATTATTTTATCATTTTATCGATTTCTTTCACTCTTTGTATTGATCCTAATTTAAGTTTGAAAGAAATTATTAATTGCTAAAAATTATTAATTTACACATTATTAATTTATCGATGTTCTACCCTCTCTCTCTCGCTGAATTGTAGGCACCTCGATGGGTGGGACAACTGGCCAAAGTATTTAAGTTTGCTCCATGCCCAGTTTTTTAAATATAGAGAATTTGAGATGGTATACCAGCAGTGACCAAATTGGCCCCGAAGATTCATAGAGTTGAATACATGTAAAAAAACTAAAAAAACTTCCCAAATTATTTTAAAAGATTTAAGGTTTTTTTTTGGAAAAATTCGCCGACGGCAAGGTCGGCCGATAAGACGGAAATAGTGGTTTGGAAACATATATTAAGGTAAGGTTATGTACAAAAATGTCCCTCTCCGCCCCTCACAAAACGGGAAAGCCTTTAGAGCTCTGAAAAGGATGATAAGAACTGCACAAACTCATTCAGAGAGTTGTTCGCACAACCACCTTCCTTTATGCATTTCTTGATTTGTTCCCTGAGAGAGATTGCTTTCTGTCTCATTTCTACACCTTCATTTTCCACTAGAATTCGTCTTACAGCTTTTTCAATCTCTGTTCTCTGGATGACATTTCCCAATTCAATGCCTAAGCCCCATTCATGAGTCAGGTATCTTGCATTTACGGTTTGGTCTGCAAAATACGGCTTGCATATCATTGGCACTCCTTCACATATACTCTCCAATGTCGAGTTCCACCCGCAATGTGTGAAAAATGCTCCCACCGCAGGGTGCGATAATACCTCTATTTGATGCGCCCATTCTACAACGCAACCTCTTTCTCCGACAAGTTCATGGAATCCTTCTGGTAATTGTTTCTTCTCTGACTCACAAGTCCGGATAACCCACAGGAATGGTTGCTCGCTAAGCGCGAGTCCCCAGGCCATTTCGGTTAGATCTTTCTCATCCATGGTGGCAATGCTTCCCAAGCTGACATAAATGACAGAGTTTCTAGCTTGCTTTTCCAACCATTTTATGCAGTTGTTTTTGTCCTTGACTAAATTGGTTGGTTTTTTAGGAGCCATTCTGTGCAATGGGCCTAAGTGGAAAAAAGGGATCTGATAGTGTCGCCGTAGCTGTGTCAATGGAAAATTTTCCAGGCAATCCGTCGTGTTGAAAATGATTGCTGATGATGATCTCGAGCTGCATACAACTGCAAGGAGTTGAGAGAATTTCTCTAAGCTTCCCATACTGGAAATAGGCAGATCTTTGAACCTTAATGGGAATAGTCCTGGAACTAAGTCATCTGATGGAGAGTCTGCAAATCAAGGTTGCATTATCAATTGGGTGTTTCAGGAACAAAATCTTAATAGTCCCTCTGTCCCAAAATTATTGTCCACTTTGATATTTCACTTTTAGTACAATTTGAACTAAAAATGAAAATCCAAACTGGACAATAATAATGGGACGGAGGGAGTACATACTAATCTGAAATATCCATTTACTCATGATTCCAATCATTAGTATCGATGAACAGAAATCGTTTAGAAATACGTAGCTAACTTGAAGCTTTTGCAAAGAATTTACCCAAAAAAAAGAAAGAAGAGAAAGCTATGGAAAGGCAACGAAAGAGATCTAGCCATATAAGTAAAGATTGTTTTCAGGTCAGCAAGAATGAAAGCTTAGCCCTCTCATATGATTCGTTATATGAAATATTGAATTCCATTCATCCCAAAATGATTGTCCAGTTTTTAGTATAATAAACAAGACAAGTATTTTGGGACGAAGGAATACAGTAACGTTGTAGATCTAAACTAGCTCATCCACGGAACCAAATGCGAGTCTGTTGGTCAAGGTGTTCTCTGACTTGATCCCTAAAGTAAAAGAGTATTAGTAACCGTACCTCGTGCGATGAAATCCTGGCCCTGTGCACTAAGTTCAGCCATGGTACAGAAGGCTAGCAACGCGGCGGCGTTACTAGTCCTGAAAATGATGCTCGGGAGATTGAATTCGTTTGCCGCTGTCTCCGCAAAATGCATGAGAAAATCATAGATAACGCAAACAACCCGCCCGTGTTGTTCCTCCTGATGTATGATCTGACTCAAGCATCCCTTGAACGGAGCTGCGCAGTTTCTGTTGATGGTGTATGCTAGATTTACAAGATTCGATGGGGAAATATCCCAGGTTGAGATTCCATCCGAAATCGGCAGGAACGTAAAATCAGGGAAACTGGCAGGATCAGGAGGGTTGAGAGTGGTATGAGCAACTGTGATGGAGAACCCCCTGGAGTGAAGAACACTAGCAAGATCAAGTATCGGATTCATGTGCCCTTGAAGTGGATACATAACTAACACCAATCGATTCCGCTTCGATTCGTGTTGTTTCTCCATATTCTGTTTCCTCTGTTTTTGCCTTCTTAATCCTTCAGTTCTCAGGCAAGAAAAGATTGACAAATATTCTTTTACCTCATTAGAATGGTTAGATCCTGAATTTAATCCTCAGAATACGATCTGCTTGATATTAAAAATGCCACAATCTACTGTTCTCCCAGATTGCACATGTTTTGAAAACTTTTCTTGTTGAACCTTTGCAACGTGCTCCGGCTTTCTTAGTAAGCATTCTTGTCCTATTTGTCTTGGCTTTTATCACAGAATTGGTCTGTGCCTATTGATTCGGTCCCCCTCCACCTCATTGGTAGCATTACTTGCTTGTCAATCTCAACTGCTACGAAAAGCGAAAAATGGTGGGATGTAACATCAATAAGCATTATTGTTCATATCTAATCTAAGAAGAATAATGTTACAGTGTTACAGCTTTCGTCCCAAAATGATTATCTTATTGGGACAGAAGTAATATATTCAAACCGGTTATCTTTATTCGAAAGTGATGTACTGCTTAAACTAAAGAAAGCAAGGGTCAAACTTTGGAGTCTGACACAGCTGCACAAATTTTGTTTTTTAAAAAATCCTATATCTTTGCAAAACTATGTCAGATTGCATGAAAATTATCCAAAGTTTCAACATTTTCTTCTTCTGATTGAGGCTATGAACTCAGCTAATAAGACAAAGCTATACCTAAACATATCACAGCCACACTTTATCATAATGCTTGCTTACTTTCATCATTGATATAATCATCTCAATACTTTATACATTTTAGTCGATATTAAATCACAATAATTATTGAATCTTTTCGCAAAATAAATTATGATCTGAGTGGGGTGTTCTTATTTTTCTTCTATTTAGAAATCTTTCGGCTACTTGCACAACATTATACACTTAAGGGATCAGAAAATCTTCATCAATTGATCAATGGGAATGAGCAGATGAACTCTGTCAAGTCATCCAATGACTTGCAAGAACTCCCGCCCTTCTGCATCGAAACTTCCAAACTCAGTTTCAGTTCTTTCATTTTCTGCCTAATTTCCTTGCCTTCATCATCCTCCATGACCCTTTTGATAGTTCTTTCAATAACAACTCTGTCTGTTGCCTGCTCTAGCTCCACTCCAACCTTCCACACATGAGTTATGTACCTCGTATTCGCCAATTGATCAGCGAAATGTGGTCTGCAGATCAATGGAACCCCTTCACATATGCTCTCCAGTGTCGAATTCCAACCGCAATGTGACAGAAATCCTCCCACAGCAGAATGTGCAAGAACCTCTTTCTGAGGTGCCCATTTCACAATGTAACCTCTTTCTCCTATTACATCTTGAAAACCTTCAGGCAAGAGTTCAATCCATTCAGAACCATTAACCGATCCAGGCCGAATAACCCACAAAAATGGCAACCCGCTATTCGCCAATCCCCAAGCTGTCTCTTTCAGTTCTTCCTCTTCAATTACTGTCATACTTCCTAAGCTTACATAGAGAACAGAATCAGGAGCTTGCTTGTTCAGCCATGATATGCAATTTCTGTCTTCTTCCAGGTAACTTGTTGATGAATTGGTGTTAACCATCTTGTGAAATGGACCTACGGGAAAAGATGGAACTTTGTAACTTTGCCTGAATTCTTCCAATGCGAAGCGATCAAGACCTTCTTCCGTGTTCCAAATGATGCCAACAGAGGACCCTATATTAGCCATTGCCGTGAAGAAATCCATGACTACATCATCAATTTTAACATTAACAGGTGCGACTAAATCCTTGTACCTAAGTGCATGGAGCTCAGGGACTGGCTCCAACATCTTCGCCTCTGCAAGTGGAAAAGTAGCAAGTTTTTATTATCAGAAATATGTCACCAAGAAAATGGAATGGTACTGAAAAAAATGGATAATCATTAAAATATACCCCTTTGTCCTAAAATAATTGTCCTATTTGCATTTTCCCTTTAATAAGTACAATTGGAACTAAAAATGAAAATTTAAACTGGACAATCATATCGGGACGGAAGGATGTACCTCGCAAAGGGATCTGATTTTGTGCCTGAAGTTTCAAGACGATGCGATAAGTTTGCATGTAAAATGCACTACAGGTGCTTAGAACCAGACTGGGAATCTTTAACTGAACAGCCACAGAGTTCCCAAAGCCCATAAGGATATCATAGATAATACAACTTATTTGACCATACTTCTCTTGATCCTTGATCATTGGAACCAAGTAATCCACCAGGGGAGCTTTGCAACTCTGGTTCATCGCCGACATCACTCCGAGGATATCATTTGAGGTGTCCAAACCAGATAAATTGGCCTCCAATGGAAGGAAGACGAATTCGGGGTGATTTGAAGGATTTGGAGAATTGAAATCCGGGTGAGCTACAATGACAGAGAACCCTTTAGAATGAAGGATTTTCCCAAGCTGAAGCATGGGTGTTACATGGCCTTGGTAAGTGTATGGGATTAAAACAACACTACGTTTTTTCACTCTAAGTTTCGCCATTTCCTTATCTCTGAACTTGGAATTCGACTGCTTTCCATTGACTTGATAATTATATATATAGATAATGCGGGATGATGAACTGTGAATAGCTCAGGCTAAGACGGCTGACAGCCCAATATTTGACGACTTAAACAAGAATTACCTTTTCTTTTTGCTGGAAACGTGACACTTTTGTGACCTCATTTTCATTATCTTATGTGCTTTTTAGACGGCTTTGTCTCCTTATTAATGTCCTCGGACCAAATTTGCAGCCGCAACGAGCTATGATAAGACTTGAGACTTGAGAACGATCAAGAATACTTTATTTACATTAATATAATGATAAGATCAAATGTCCCAAGATCATGGGATTAAATGTAAATTGCTATTTTGTAATTAAGTGAGTAGCTAAGGGTATAATATCGCATATTTAGATTATTTCCTTGTATACGAATACACCACAATCATATCATATTGTAGTAGTTTGATAGGTGAACAATACAAGTCAAATTTTCATAGTCTCGTCATCAATCTATCCAAATTATTAGTTCTCTTGGGAACTGACATAACAATGGACTTGAAAGTCTTGTCTCTTTTGACAATTGTTCAATCTCCAGAAGAAAATGGAGCAAGCTCCTTTTCTACATCTTCATCCGTTTACGTGATATGCCCGTTGTTTCTTGTCGTCGACGACAAGTTGTCTCTGTTTCCCAAATGACAGGTAACACGACTAACTAGCGGACTCAACATGTAATGTGGACTCAACATGTCTCTGTTTCCCGGCCCTTGGATTCTCTTATTGGCGGACTCAACATGTAATGTGGCTACAAAGATCCTCCAAGTAGAATTAAGTTGTAGTAGTAATTAGGGAGCTCACATTCCCGTAATCGTCTAATTCAAAGGCTTTTCTGTTCCTAAAGGCTTACCCATCCCTTAATGTCAAAAGAAAAAAAAAAAAGGAACTGCAGGATGTTGGCTAAGGTCCAAAAAAAGGTACTTCCAATTGAAGTTTGAGTACATAATGTATGAGGTCAAAAGCCATCGATGCAATAGAAGTCATTATAATCCAAACGTAGAACCAACCATTCTGTATTCTTTTTCTCAACTAATATGCCGGGTCGTTGTCTTTGTTGAAATTCAACTTTGACCTCTGATTTTTTTCTTCAACACCTGCAATTAGTGTCTGCCTTAATGATGATCAGATGGGAGGGGAACATCACGAATTTGTTTGGAAATGATTTGGGCATTTGGCAAATGATTAAATTCGGAGATGAAGAATGGATCTCCGCATATATCCACTAAAAGTCTAAAAAGGGTAAAACAAAATGTGGGATTTAGTGACATACATAGATTGCTGTTTTCTTGGGATCGGTTCTAACACTTCAAATAAAGTGCAAGTGACCGAGAAAATCTGCTGACCTCAGGTGATTTGGGATGTTTGATATGGTCGACTTTGTTTCTTTCAGGCCATTCTACGGGGAATTTTCGCACTATCCTATAAAGGCCAAAGAGTTTGCATTCTCATATATAGTTCAAGTACACGAAAATAGTTTGGTTTCAGATTCGCATTTGCTATACAACATTTCATGTCAACATTAATAACCTTCAATCTTAACAATTTGTTTTATTCTGTTGGATTATTATTGTTATAAATTTGTATCCAAACCAACATGAAATTCCATTTTCCATTGTTAGCAGTTAGCACATCCAGGACTCAACCAAAAGGTCGAAGGGAAAGTGTGTACACAAGAAAATTCTTGTTCACTCCTACCTCGATCTTTCAGATTCCCTTGCGTACGAGCTACAAGTTACTTGCTAGTTCCTACCATATGTCGAGATTTTGAAATGAAAGGAGAATATCTTGTCTCTTGTATAATTCTTAAAATTTTCACCCTCCCAAAAAAATAGTCCACATAAAAAATACTCCCTTTGTCCCAAAATTATTGTCCAGTTTGAGATTTCACTTTTAGTACAATTTGAACTAGAAATAAAAATTTGAACTGGACAATAATTATGGGACGGAGGGAGTACTATCTATGTCCCAAAATTATTGAATAAATATAATCCACCAAATACTTATATATGGTTTGCAGTTTTGGCGCCTTTTATTGGCCAAACATATTACTGTAATGCAGGAATTGTCCCATAAAAAAACAGTAAAAATAGTCTACATTATAAATTCTAAATTATATTAAAAATAATAAAATTCATAAATTTACAGCTTGTACTACTCCCTCTGTCCTAAAAAAAATACTCCACCTAATTATTTTATTGGGGCAAATGGGTTTTTTTTTTTTTCAGGCGGAGGGAGTAAAATAAAATAAATAAATGGTTTCTCAAGAGGAATTGCAAGCTTCTTAATAAGAAAAAAGCTCCAACCAGGTCGCCGCTGGAATTGCTCAGACGATGATGCACGCGATTCCTGTAGGTTTTTTTTTTTTTTTCCAAGAGGCCTAGACAGAAAGCCAGACAATCATGCTCCGTTCGTTCCATAAAAATAGTTTGAGACTTGTGATAAAGACACTACAAATCTTTAAATCTAAACATCGGCTATTTTTTTGGGAGAAGAGAGCATATCCTATAATTGTGTTAACTAAATCAACAGTTAACCAGCGGGTTTTGAAGGTTTGAACTCAAAATCGTCAATTTGAGGTTAATCAAAGGTTTAGCTGTTCATTGGACAGTTTGATCACATTTTTATAAACCGGCATTCAGTTCCTGTCCAATTTATGAACCGTGGTCATGGAGCTTATCTAATTCAGACAAATAGTTACCAATCGTTTAAACGGTCACGAACATAATAAGAAATGAATAAGAGAAGAAGCACTCCTTGAGCCTGGATTTCCTTACACGACGCGCAAGAAAACTTGTCGAAAGTCGGCGAAGAAGGTAAATCATCTCTGGTTTTCTTCATCGAATCAGGTTCATTTTGCTGTTTTCTTTGTTTTTTTTTTTTTTTGGGTCGAACTCTGGGTGGATTTATATTGTTGTATAATCAGCTAAGGTATATCTTGGATACAATTCGGAAAAATTAGGGCAAGAATTCACATACATCAGTTAAATCAAACTCTGTTTCGTTTTCAGTATGATTTTGTTTGATTTGATCGGTTTGAAGGTGAGAACGATTGATACAATTTTCCAATGGACCGACCTTAACCCTTGCCTACTATTGCCGAAAAGATGAAACTCTCAGCCACTTTAGAATTCTCTTCACTTCTCTTCCGTGGATCTCGTTTTGCTGTTTCGATTTCCTTTTTGAATTTCCATTACATAGAATTTCGTTTGATTACTTTGTTTGTGTGCTTGTATTGAAGGCGGGAACAATGGATGTAAAGAATACTCCTTTACCGGTACCCACCAGCGTCAGTTCTTTTTCCCCTCTTCCGTTTGTACAATTATTTTTACTCACACCCCTCGTCCCCAGGGACGGAACCAGGGGGGAGCGAGGGTGGTCGGTCGGCAATTTTTTTAGAAAAATTACCTTATAATTTTTAAAATATTTTTTTAAAAAAGTTTATATATGTACTTCGACCCTGTAAATATTGAGGGCTGGTTCCATCACGGCTCGTCCCTGCTGATGTGTGTGTTCTTTTTTTCCTGTATGCTAGTCTTCCATGTTGGAGAAACCGGCGTTAAACGGGTGGTCTCGAATGATGATATAGTAAAGTTTCAAAAGCAGCACTTTGGGGGAGGGTGGCAAGACATGGGTAGCTGCAACGAAGCTCATTTTCGTAGCATGGAAAGATCTCGTAGCTTCCGCAAAGCCCTCATGTTTGACGAAGCTCGGGGATTGACACTGTCTAATGATAAAAGCCGAAGAGCAATCCTAGTGGTCTGATGCCTTGTAGATTTGTTAGTTTTTGCGTCTCCTCCTATTTATATTTATTCTTTTGGTTATCGTTGTTCGGTAAACTCCAGACTTGAATTTTCAAACCAAGTGAAATGTGGAATAATTGAAATTTAACTTAATGTACCTCCACAAATACAGGCTTCGGTGGGTCAAGGTTTTCGAAAGGGTGTTTAGGCTTTTAAGAAGAGAGAAAATGAGCATGGACAGGAAATTTGTAGTCTCTTCCGTTTCCTTTCTCTGTTCCTTTTTCATTTATTTTATTGAACTCCTGGAGAAGTCTTTGTTGTAGAACACTGGCAATTGTGATGGGAAAACCACCTGGAGTAAAGAACACTGGGAAGATCAAGCATTGGATTAATGTGCCCTTTGAAGTTGGATTACATAAGTAGCACCAGTCGATTGGGCTTTCTCTATGAGTTGCTTCTCCATATTTTCTTTTCTCTCGTTTCCCTTTCCTAAATCCTTAAAGTTCTCACGCAATAAAAGATGGTGGGTGATATTCTTCTACCTAGACTTCTTGTGCTTGAATTAATACTGCTGCCCACCTGGATTTCTGAACATTTCTGGCTTTGCTACGGAAGAGAAGCGGAAGATTCCACCATCTCTCTCGCCTCAATAGAATCGTTGGATCCTGATTTTAATCCTCATTCATTTGATCCTTTAAAAAAAAAAAAAAAAAACCGTAATCTGCGCTGTTCTTCTAGCCTGCACATATTTTTGGCTAGAAAATTTTTCTTGTTGAATCTTTGCAACATGCTTCGACTTTCTTAGTAGGCATTCTTTTCCTGTTTTGTCCCAAAATGATTGTCTTATCGGGACAGAAAAAGTTTATACAAATCAATTATGTTATTCGAAAGTGATACACTGCTTAAACTACAGCAGCAAGGGTCAACTCTGGAGTCTGACACAGCTGCACAAACTAACCAAGTCCTATCTCTTTACAAAAGTATGTAAGATTGCATGAAAACATTCAAACTTTTCTTCTTGTGATTGAGGCTATGAGCTTAGTTAAATATTACAAACTTATATTTGGCGCTAAACATATCCACTGTCTTCATCATCATGCTTTGCTCAATGTCATCATTAATGAAATCATCGCAATTTTTTATACTCCATCATAGCTGGATGCTGGAAAAAATAAAAGACAGAGAAAAGAATTATCCGTCCGAGAAAAATAGTTTACTTTATAGTTTGTACATGGTACTATGAATTATGAATTATGAATTATTTTTTTGGGACAGAAGGAGTAAATGCCAGCCGAAACATCCCAACTATCATTGCCAGATGCAGGGGGAAGGGAAAAAAAAATAAAAATTATGAGTGGCGTGTTCTTATTTTTCTTTTATTTACTTATCTTTCTGCTACTTGCATAACATTATACACTTAATGGATCAGAAAGTCTTCATCAATTGATCAATGGGAATGAGCAGATGAACTCTGTCAAGTCATCCAATGACTTGCAAGAACTCCCGCCCTTCTGTATCGAAACTTCCAAACTCTGTTTCAGCTCTGTCATTTTCTGCCTAATTTCCTTGCCTTCATCATCCACCATGACCCTTTTGATAGTTCTTTCAATAAAACCTCTGTCTGTTGTCTGTTCTAGCTCCACTCCAACCTTCCATGCATGAGTTATGTACCTCGTATTCGCCAATTGATCCGCGAAATGTGGTCTGCAGATCAATGGAACCCCTTCACATATACTCTCCAGTGTCGAATTCCAACCGCAATGTGACAGAAATCCTCCCACAGCAGAATGTGCAAGAACCTCTTTCTGAGGTGCCCATTTCACAATGTAACCTCTTTCTCCTATTACATCTTGAAAGCCTTCAGGCAAGAGTTCAATCCATTCTGAACCATTAACTGATCCAGGCCGAATCACCCACAAAAATGGCAACCCGCTATTCGCCAATCCCCAAGCTATCTCTTTCAGTTCTTCCTTCTCCATTACAGCCATACTTCCAAAGCTTACATAGAGGACGGAATCAGGAGCTTGCTTGTTCAGCCATGATATGCAATTTCTGTCTTCTTCCAGGTAACTTGTTGATGAATTGGTATTAGCCATTTTGTGAAATGGACCTATGGCAAAAGATGGAACTTTGTAACTTTGCCTGAATTCTTCCAATGCGAAGCGATCAAGAACTTCTTCCGTGTTCCAAATGATGCCAACAGAGGACCCTATATTAGCCATTGCCGTGAAGAAATCCATGACTACATCATCAACTTTAACATTAACAGGTGCGACTAAATCCTTGTACCTAAGTGCATGGAGCTCAGGGACTGGCTCCAACATCTTCTCCTCTGCAAGTGGAAAAGTAGCAAGTTTTTATTATCAGAAATATGTCACCAAGAAAATGGAATGATACTGAAAAAAATGGATAATCATTAAAATATACCCCTTTGTCCTAAAATAATTGTCCTATTTGCATTTTCCCTTTAATAAGTACAATTGGAACTAAAAATGAAAATTTAAACTGGACAATCATATCGGGACGGAAGGATATACCTCGCAAAGGGATCTGATTTTGTGCCTGAAGTTTCAAGACGATGCGATAAGTTTGCATGTAAAATGCACTACAAGTGCTTAGAACCAGACTGGGAATCTTTAACTGAACAGCCACAGAGTTCCCAAAGCCCATAAGAATATCATAGATAATACAACTTATTTGACCATACTTCTCTTGATCCTTGATCATTGGAACCAAGTAATCCACCAGGGGAGCTTTGCAACTCTGGTTCATCGCCGACATCACTCCGAGGATATCATTTGAGGTGTCCAAACCAGATAAATTGGCCTCCAATGGAAGGAAGACGAATTCGGGGTGATTTGAAGGATTTGGAGAATTGAAATCCGGGTGAGCTACAATGACAGAGAACCCTTTAGAATGAAGGATTTTCCCAAGCTGAAGCATGGGTGTTACATGGCCTTGGTAAGTGTATGGGATCAAAACAACACTACGTTTTTTCACTCTAAGTTTCGCCATTTCCTTATCTCTGAACTTGGAATTCGACTGCTTTCCATTGACTTGATAATTATATATATAGATAATGTGGGATGATGAACTGTGAATAGCTCAGGCTAAGACGGCTGACAGCCCAATATTTGAAGACTTAAACAAGAATTACCTTTTCTTTTTGCTTGAAACGTGACACTTTTGTGACCTCATTTTCATTATCCTATGTGCTTTTTAGACGGCTTTGTATCCTTATTACTGTCCTGGGACCAAATTTGCAGTATGATATTTTCCATAACGAGATATATGAAAAGACTTGAAAAGACGTGAAATGATTCAGAATACTTTATTTACATTAATATGATGATAAGATTAAATCTCCCAAGATCATGGGATTGAATGTAAAATTCATACGAGTATATTTTGTAGTAATTAGTTAAGCGTAATTAAGTGTTGAATATTATTACAATTACACATTTAGATTATTTCCTTGTATATGAATACCACAACCATATGTTGTAGTTTGAAACTTGAACAATACAAGTCAATTTTTCATAGAATTATTAGTTATTGGGACAGGTCGTAACCAACTGATATAACATTGGACTTGAAAGGAACTTCTTTTGTCTTTTTGCCATTTTTTCAACCTCCAGGAAATGAAGTAAACTTCTTCTTTATATCTTTATCGGGTTTACGTGATGTGCCCGTTGTTTCTTGTCCTGAATTACAAGTTGTCCCTGTTTCCTACGCCCCAAATGTCAGACGACAGGTAACATGACTAACGAGGTTTGGACGGTGACCCGGCCTTAGAAAAATTCACTTATTAGCGGACTCAACCCGTTACGGTTGTTGTTATTATTATTATTATTATTATTATAAAAAAAAAAAAAAAGAGGCTGAAACCTAAAATCATTAGACTACAACATTTCTCCAAATAGATTTAAGTTATAATTGACTCATGACGGAATCAGGGTCTCACATTCCCGTAATCGTCTGATTCAGGGGCTTACGCATTTGTTGATGCCCAAAAAAGAAAGAATTGCTGGATGTGGTAAAAATTGAAAAAATTATACCATGCATGGTTGTGCAGTTAGACACAATAACTAAGATAAAGTAGTAATTATGGGAGAAAATTATAACTTCTATGAGAGTTTTGACAACAAAATAAAAGGATGTAATACTTGTTGCACTAAAAATAAAAATACAACAACTGTATCCAATAAATTTTTTTTTTCCTTCAGTATAAACCATCACGTGTTTTATTGAAGTTGAGTACATAATGTAGGAGAAGGTCAAAAGCCATTAATAGAGTAGAAATCATTATCCACATGTAGGGACCATTTTGGATTAGTATCTCAACTGGTGTATTCTGGATCATGTCTGTGTTTAACTTAAACTTTCACCTCTAATCTTTTTCTTCAGCCCCTTCAATTAATGCCTCCCTTCACGAATTTGTTTGGAGATGAGTTGGGCAATGGCAAAGATGGATCCCCAAGATATAAAGTATATCTAGTAAAAGGGCAAAAAAATGATTGGTAAATAAACGTGGAGATTTAGAGACATAGATACTGTAAATTGTGGTTTTCTCGGGATTAGTTCTAGAACTTCAAACAAAGGGGAAAATCTGCTGACTTCAAGTGATTTGGGATATTTGCTATGCACGACTTTTTTTTTTCTTTTTTTTTTTTTCCTGGCCATTCCACCGGGAATTTTCGCTCTATCCCATTAAGGCCAAAAAGGAGGAGTTGATGAGGATATGACTATTACGCTAAAGTTTCTTGCATCACCTCACGAAGGCAGCATCATTGTGTATTCTATTCGTTTTGAACTAATTGTCATGTACTTTTTTCCATTCTGAAATGATTATCTAATTTAGATTTTTATATTTAAAACTAATTATACTGAAAATAAAAATTTAACAATGGATCATTATTTTGAGACAGAAAGAGTGTCATACATAAGATAATAATAATTTTGAAAAAAAAAAAAGAACTACTACGTTCCCTCTAACAAAGAAGAATTTGATTTAATTGATCGAGATCCGTTGTAATATTCCAGCAAAAGTAAACATATTAAGATAGAGTGAAGAAAAACCGAAAAATTTTGGTCGGAAAGGCGTCTTCAATTTCCAGCTTCAAAACTCCAGGCCCGTATAATTCTTACACCATATTAATGCATCCTTGTTGTATTCTCATAGTTCGAGTACATACAAAATAGTTTGAAAGGGTTTTAGATTCGCATTTGGTAGACACATCCCTCAAATTAAAAATTACACCAATGTACGACTAGATATATAGCTCAGTTCACATAATAATTAAGTTTGAAATACCGAATCAAAAGGTCTTGATAGAGTCCATAATTGATGCTTTAAATGTAGTTATTTTATGAGTTTATGGACTTGGATGGTTTTAATTCATTGGATTTTGTTAATATTTTGTGTTAGGTGCTGAAGATCGCAGTTTACAACTTTCTTGGACGAATTGCTATAAAAAAATCACAATTATCAAGTTGAGCAATAGGAAGAAAGTTTACTACATTGGAGGACCTAATTACAAAGCATGAAAGTTGCTAAGCAAAAGCTGGAAGTCAAGAAACTATGGGACTAAACTCAACATTAAAGAAGCTTTGGGCCAATTTGAGAGGAGCTTGGAAGTAGAAGGATCAAAGCTACAATTTTCGCCTAACTTTTTATTAAATTGCGGCTGACCTAATTACATTATATATATGGCAGCCGTGAGTTTGTTTTTGGCCACCGTTTTTTTCATACGAACAGAAGCCACGCTTTTCTTTCTTTTCCTTGTACGCACGCAACAGTTCAAGCTTGGAGGTTAGCCGACATTTGGTTTTCTTCGAAGATTTATTCTTCTAGACTTGATACTATTGGTTTTATGAATAATCTAGCTATTATGTCTATTTCCATGAGTACCTAAATTTTTTATTTCTGATTCAGGGGATTTAACCCAATTATTTTATATGTGAGGGTTTGGTTTAAATTTAATTTTGTCTATGATTTGAGTTGTTTGTTATTTCTCGTTTTAATTTTATAAAAGTGAATATCAATTAAATTGATAACTTGGTTTTGTATTTCTTTTTTACTGCTATCCTTGGTTGCATATTACCTAATTGATATGAACCGTTGGAATTTAGTATCAACTAGGCAGGTCTTGTGCATTAGTGAGACTTTGGATGCTTTTGTATGTCTGGTAGTAGGATTAACAAACCATAGGTTAAATTATTGCAATTATCTCAATGATTATACTGTGATTCAAGTATATTTCCATAGAGTTTATTGCTATCATTTATTTTCATGAAACGTTATCGTGTCCAGCGGTTTACGATAAATGTTGAGTGAATGCTAGGTTTGGTCAATTGATTTAGGGAGATTATAGATTTACTACGGCTATCCTAGTATGTCTTAGCGTGAATACTCGAATTTCAGGAATACTTTTTGAAACCGATGATCTGTGAAATAATTGGATGATCCGTCCCTTGAGTCAGAATTTTTGTGATATTGAATTCTCTCCTTGTCTATTTATATTTGGTTTTCAAAAGAAGTTTTAAATTTTCTTTTAATCTATGTAGTTAGTAATCAAACAAGAAAATCTTTTTGGACATTGTCAAACTAAGAGCTAAGAAACTAGCTCCTTTGGGATTTCGACTTGGTACTGCTATTACTGTAAATTTTGTAGTTTGGTAGGAATACCGGATTAATTTTGGGTGCCTCGACAAGCTCGCCAGGTCTCCAGCCAAAAATAGATTTGTGACTATATATACATATTATATGTATACCTATACCTAGAAAGAGCTCATGGATTCACGTCAACAGACATCTACTCCCTCTATCTCATAAAAATAGCCCACATTAATAATGTGAAAAATTTTCGTGAGACAAAAAGATTATTAAATTGGCGGCTTGCTAGAGCTCGATTCATCAAACAACAACCAATGCTGAATTTGATTCCTTCAAGCCAGCGTCTTCTTACATACAGAACACGCTCATGCACTTTGAGTAGACACATCCCATATCAACATTAATAACCTCCAATTTTAACCACTAGTTTTATTCCAGTGGATTTATTGTTGATTGTATCCAAACCAACAGAAAGGTACATTTTTTGTTCTTAGCACTCTTGGGTTTTTAGTTTGTGAAATAAAACCGAAACCAAAAGTTGCAACCCAAAATTGGTTCAATATTTCTGGAACCTTCTAAATGGTGTCAAGGAATTGAAAGAATATGAAACGTGATCAGTATTCATGAAATGTTACGTTGGTGACTTGGAATTTAAGGGGTATAAGTCTTGATTTGTATTCTTTCATTTCCTAGTATTTGCCTATAAATAGGTATACTATTGCAGATTTTGGGCAAGTCTTTTTGCATTCCTAAATTTTGAAAAGAACATTCAATAATTGCAAAATTGCATATTCTTGTGCTTTTTGTATCCTAGAGACAAATTGCCAATCAAACCCGGTTTTGCAACATAGTGGGGCAAATATTGTCTTAAGGACAGTGATTACACGCTTAGAGTACATCAAGATCCTTGTGATTCCCCCTTTATTGTCACATACAAACTTCTATAAATAAAGTTCATCTTTCTTCGTCTTGTTCTTTGGTGTCTCTTGTATTTTCTCTTTTACAGTACTCCTACTATTCTTTCAATCTTAAGACAATATTTGTTATAGAGTACAAGAGTCTGCTATGAAAGTGATGAACCAAGATTTTGTGAAGTTGGATCGTCTTGATGGATTTGCCACTAACTTTAACTGTTGGAAGGACAAGTTGATGTTCTTTCTTACGGCTTTGAAGGTGGCTTATATTTCAAGCCCAAATTTGGAGGAGATTCCCCCGCCTGCGGAAAGAGAGTCTAAGGAGATCAAGAAGAAGCGTGCAAAGCGTGAAGAGAACGAGATTATCTGTCATGGTCATATCCTCAACAATCTTTCGGATTCAGTGTATGATCTCTTCTCAAATTTGAAAAGCCCAAGGGAGATTTGGACTACCATTGAAAGAGAGTATGCTAATTAAAAACAAGGGGCAGATAAGTTTCTCATTAAAAGTTACTTCGAATTTAAGTTGCTTGCTAATTCTCCTCTTATGGATCAAATTCACAATCTCCAAGTTATAGTGTCAAAACTGAAAGACATTGGTGTTGAAATCTCGAAATCTTTGCAAGTTGGGGCAATTATTGTAAAATTGTCTCATACTTGGAATGATTACCAAAAGAAGTTGTTGCACACTTCTGAGAATTTGACTGTATCTAGTGTTTTGAAACACTTACAAATTGAAGAGGGGGCAAGACTTCTTCAAAATTTGAAAATTTGTGAAAATTCTAAAGTGAATTTTGTGGCTGAAAATGTGGCTAACAAAAATAAGAGGAAGAAATCTGAAAATTCTAATGACAAGATGAAAGATAGGAAATGTTACAATTGCTATGGAAAGGGTCATTATAAGGCCGATTGCAAGTCTAACAAGAAGCAAAAGGGAAACAACATCCCAACTGCGATTCTTGTTGAAGACAATGCACCGGTTGTGGCGGTTATCTCGCTTGGGACCGTGACCGAGTTGAACATGGCTACACCACTTTCTTCCAAAGATTGGTGGTATGATTCTGGGGTTGGTATCCACGTGTGCAATGACAAGAATCAATTTAAGAACTATGTTGTTCTTGAAGAACATGAAGTCATAATGGCTAACAGTGTAAGGGCTCAAGTTCAAGGCAAAGGTGAAGTGTATTTGCAATTCACTTCTGGAAAGAAATTGGTCCAAAGTAATGTGTTTCATGTTCCTAGTATTGTTAAGAACCTTGTATCAGCCGACATCCTTAATAAAAAAGGATTGAAGGCAGTCCTAGAATCAGATAATGTAATCTTGTTAAAGAATGAGGTATTTGTAGGAAAATGATATTCTTGTAATGGCATGTTCAAGTTAAGTATCAATAAGATGAATGATGTTTCTATTTATTCGATCGAGTCTTCTTATTTTCTTTGGCATGGTAGATTAGGACATGTGAGTCATAAAGTAATTTCTTATATGTCTAAAAATGGTCTAATTAATTTAAGTGACTTGAAAAATAAGAAGTGTGAAACTTGTGTGCAAGCCAAGATTACAAAATTACCTTTTCCTGGAGTTGAAAGAAATACATCTTTGCTTGAATTGGTGCATTCAGATGTGTGCGAACTTAATGGATTTTTAACAAGGGGAGGTAACAAATACTTTGTAACCTTCATAGATGATTGTTCAAGATTTGTGCATGTTTGTCTAAGGAAGACAAATGATAAAGTTTTTGGTATGTTTAAAATTACAAGTCCCTAGTTGAAAATCAATTAAGTAAGAGAATCAAAATTTTGAGAAGTGATAGAGGAGGTGAATACTTCTCGAATGAATTCTCAAAATTTTGTGAAGATAATAGTATTGTGCACCAAACAAGTGCACCATACACACCACAACAAAATGGTTTAGCTGAAAGGAAAAATAGAACTCTGTGTGACATGGTAAATGCTATGTTAGTAAGTTCGGGTCTGTCAAATAATTTGTGGGGAAAAGCCTTGTTAGCTGCGTGCCACTTACTTAATAGAATTCCTTTCCTAAAGACTAAAGTGTCTCCATATGAGGTATGGAAGGAAAGAAAACCAAACTTGAACTATATCAGAGTTTGGGGATGTATAGCTTATTATAGAGTCCTGGATAACAAAAGAACTAAGCTAAGACCAAGAGCACTTAAAAGTGTGTTTGTTGGTTATGCTGAAAATTCTAAGGCCTATATACTACTCAATATTGACTCTAATATAATAGTTGAGTCAAGAGATGTGCAATTCTTTGAGAATTTGTTTCTTAAAGATACCAAAGTGAGTGGTGTTCCATTTAGAGACCCTAATTTTTCTGAAAGTATGACTCTTTCTAATAGTTCTTCAAGTGAACTTAAGAGGAAGGAAAATGACTTTCTTATAGAGGTTAGACGATCTTAACAGCAAAGAAAAGAAAAACAATTGCCCTCAGATTTTATATCTTCACAGGCAATAATCTTTCTTGTTGAAGGCAATAGGGACTCTCTACTTAGTAAAATTCTATTTTTACTTAGTGTAGAGGAAGACCCAAAAACCTACAAAGAAGCTATGAGTTCTAGAGATGCTGCATTTTGGAAGGAAGCAATCAACGATGAAATGGACTCAATATTATCCAATAATACTTGGGTTCTAGTTGATTTGCCTCAAGGCTCAAAACCTATTGGTTGTAAGTGGGTATTTCGAAGAAAGTATGCCACCAATGGAATTATACTAACTTATAAGGCACGATTAGTGGCCAAAGGTTTAAACAAAAAGAAGGAATTGACTATTTTGATACATATGCACCAGTGGCTAGAATTACTTCGATTTGTGTACTTCTGGATTTAGCTTCTCTCTATGATTTGCTTGTACATCAAATAGATGTTAAGACAACATTCTTGAATGGTGATCTTGAACAAGAGGTGTATATGGAACAACCGAAAGGCTTTGTGCTACCGGGGAATGAAAGCAAGGTATGTAAGTTGGTAAAATCACTATACGGACTCAAACAGCACCTAAACAATGGCATGAGAAATTTGAGTCAGTTTTACTCTCAAATGGATTTAGATTTAATCATGCTAACAAGTGCATGTACACTAAAGTGTGTGATGAGTATATATTATGAGTATATAGTGGTTATTTGCTTATATGTTGATGACATGCTCATCGTAAGTACTAATATGAAAGGTGTGGTAGATACTAAAAAGTATCTTTCTTCTTAGTTCAAAATGAAAGATCTTGGTGAATAGATACTATTTTAGGGATAAAAGTTAAACGGCATAGTGGGGGTTTTGTGCTTTCTCAGTCACATTATGTTGATAAACTTCTAACCAAGTATCAACATATGAATGTGAAAGAAGCTGCAACTCCCTTTGATGCTAACTCTAAGCTTTGTAATAATGAAGGCAATCCAATTGCACAGCTTGAGTATGCTAGTGTAATTAGAAGCCTCATGTATGTTATGAGTTGTACTACACCTGACATTTCTTATGCTATGTGTAGACTTGCTAGGTATACTAAATGTGCGGGTCAAGAACATTGGAAAGTTGTCACTAGAGTCTTGGGGTATCTTAAACGAACTAAAGATTTTGGACTATACTACAATCGTTTTCCTAGTGTTTTTGAAGGTTATACCGATGCTAGTTGGATGAATAGCAATGGGGAGCAAAAATCAACTAGTGGTTGGGTGTTTCTGCTAGGTGGTGGAGCTATTTATTGGCATCTAAGAAGCAGACGGTTATAACACATTCCACTATGGAATCGGAATTTATAGTTCTAACCACAGCTTGTAAAGAAGCGGGGTGGCTAAAGGATCTTTTATTAGATCTGGATATATGGCCTAAACCTATGCCGCCAATTACGTTGCACTGTGATACTGAGTCAACTATGTCTAGAGCATTGAACAAAGTGTACAATGGTAAGTCTAGATCAATTAGTTTGAGGCATTCATACATTCGAGAAATGTTAAATAATGATGTTGTCTCTATTGTGTTTTTGAGAACACACAAGAATTTAGCGGATCCGTTTACTAAACCTCTTGCGAGAGAGTTAGTGGCTACAACAACATTCGGAATGGGATTAAAACCTTTAATCTAAAATTACAAACAATGGAAACCCAACCTTTTTCTAGTAGACCACTAGATTGAAAGGTTCAAAGGGTAAAAACAAGTTATTTTGTAATTGTGAGCACCAAATATATGTGTATATCATTCCAAGGTTGGTGCATTATGTTACTCTTAAGTGAGAAGGTTGAGAGCAATCTTTTAATGAAATTATTCATGAATATTCAATTACGGTTAAGTAATGAATTTGAATAACTTTCACCTATTTGACCATAGAAGTAGTGCCGCTTCTAGCAAGAGTTTGAGGTTACCTCTTGTACATGGTCAAGAAGTTAGGATGAGCACATGGCCAGTAATAGTACTAAACAATAATGTGAATTATAAGGAATGTTGTGAGTGTTCGTGTGTGAAAATCAAGTCTGATATGGTTTAGTTGTTGGTTCAAGCAAAGAGCCACCAACAAATTAGCTATATTCGTGACTAATTTTCACTATAGTGTGGTTCAAAATGAAAGTTACCACTCCTTATGCACGATTCTCAATATTTGTGACTGTTTTATATTACAAACTAAGTTGGGGATTATTGGGTTTTTAGTTTGTGAAATAAAACCAAAACCAAAAGTTGCAACCCAAAGTTGGTTCGATATTTCTGGAACCTTCTAAAGGATGTCAAGGAATTGAAAGAATATGAAACATGATAAGTATTCATGAAAGGTTACGTTGTGACTTGGAATTCAAGGGGTATAAGCCTTGATTCGTATTCTTTCATTTCCTAAAGTTTGCCTATAAATAGGTGTACTATTGCAGATTTTGGGTAAGTCCTTTTGCATTCCTAAATTTTGAAAAGAACATTTAATAATTGCAAAATTGCATGTTCTTGTGCTTTTTGTATCCTAGAGACAAATGAATCAAACCCGATTTTACAACATAGTGGGGGCAAATATTGTCTTAAGAACAATGATTACACGTTTAGAGTACATCAAGATTTTTGTGATTTCCCCTTTATTGTCACATACAAACTTCTATAAATAAAGTTCATCTTTCTTCGTCTTATTCTTTGGTATTTCTTGTATTTTCTCTTTTTCTAGTACTCCTACTATTCTTTCAAGCACATTCGAGATTCAACCAAAAAGGTTGACGAGTAAGTATATTTACATGTAAATTCTTGTTCAATCCAGCCTCGATCATTCACATGCCCTTACGTGTTACTTACTCGACCGCATACTATATGTCAATAGATTTTGGAATGGATGGAGCATATCTTGTCTTGGGTATATATGATTCTTTTGTTAATTATGCGTATTGAGAGTACATATTAATATTGGTGTGATACCTCCTTCATCTCACAAAAAGTCACCATTTTAAAAATGGTGCATTATTCATTGTGAACTTTTTCTCTTTTTTGGAAGAGGGAGCATTATTCACTACATCAAAATGTTTGCATTGACTTAATACAGTTATTCAGTAATCATATTGCACCAAAGACTGTGTTTCGGTGCCTTTGTTGGCCAAAATTAATGCAGGATCTGGGAATCGTCCAAAAAAAAGGGGGAAGAAAATCTTCTCCTCCTCAGAAAAATAAAATACATTATAAATTGCAAATTCCTAAAAAAAAAAAAAAAACTCTGCACTATTTTTTTGGGACGGAAAAAGTAATATGTGTGTTTGTTCTAGTGAGAAAGCAGAACAAATTTTTTTTTTTTGGGGGGGTGTAATTTCAAAATTCAACATTTTCGCCCTTGTAATTATCAATCGATCATTTTTTCGTCCCATTTCTCTATAATAATCCTTATCCGTCACGGATTGGATTCAAGAGATTATCCAACATTCTCACTACTTATTGTTGATCCCAGAAACAAGATAACTAGATAAGACAATGAATGCAATATTTAAGGATTACATTTCCCAAAAAACAAAAACAAAATTTAAAAAAAAAAAAAGAAAAAGAAAAGAGTTCCAATCTCCAAGGTATTCAGTGATTTAGTCATCACTCTCTATAAATGCTAAGTCACACAGGATCCAAAATATGCCCGCCGCGTACAGTAATTAACTAATTATACCGATATTCACTGATAATTTCTCCTCTGTTACGTAGTTGTACAATTCTCATCATGTACTACACACATTAGAAAAATTTGTACTACATATCACCAAACAAAATAACTCTAGATTTAGTAAACCATTTATACGTAATAATCTCTGCCTATTTCTGCTCTAATAATATATACATCTCCCAAAACCAAAATATAGAGATTTATCAAATCATACTGCAGAGTAGTTATGAACATGAATCACACCGGGGCTGCCGGAGCTATGAATATGACAAACGGCACGGCGGCGGGCGGAGGAATGCCGGCGATGCGCCCCCACCACATGATGATGCACATGACCTTCTTCTGGGGGAAGAACACCGAGATCCTGTTCCCGGGTTGGCCCGGATACGACAATCTGGGCATGTACTTGCTGGCCCTTTTGTTTGTCTTCGTGCTCGCCGTCTTCGTCGAGTGGCTCTCCAATTGCAAGCTTCTCAAAGAAAGCTCCAACCACGTCGCCGCCGGGATTGCTCAGACGGCTATGCACGCGGTTCGGGTCGGGTTGGCCTACATGGTGATGCTGGCGGTGATGAGCTTCAACGCCGGCACGTTTCTGGTTGCTGTTGCGGGTCACGCGCTCGGGTTTTTCTTGTTCGGGAGCAGGGCTTTCCGTCATGCCCCGCCGGATCATTGGAAGACCTCCGATCTTCCTCCGATGAGATGCTGATGAGAGTAAATCCGAGCATTGAAGACATTTTCTTGTATGCTATATGGGCCGGAATGGAAAATTAATTAGTAGCATATATAAAATGATAATTGTAATAATTTTGCTGTTACAGAGTAATCATCAGTTTTGTTAATGGCTTCCTTTTATTTAAGTTACGTTGATTGTTGTAATCTGTCTTCCCATTTCATTCGAAGCCTGATTATTACAGCAATCTCTTGCAGCGGAAAAAAAAAACTACATTTTGACATTTATAATCGCTCCTTTCATTCATCTCATTATTTGTCCGATGATTAATTATTTTAGAATAGAGAGACAAAAGTTATTTATTTGTATTTAATTGAATTATCATTTTGTCTCACATAAAAAGAGGAATCAAAATCCTTACTTTGCAGTAAACATTGGTTCAATTGGTTTTCAGTCCAACGGATTTGGCACTGAACCCTCCATGTTTGCAACGGTTTGTCTCAGAGGCCATGGCCATTCCCTTTGGTAAACAATCAGTGTAATACTCCTGCGCTGCACAGTAATTTTTAGATATATTTATAGTAAACTTAAAATGAAAAAAAATAATGCATAAAATATTTCAAATTAATTCCATATGAAATGTGAATGATGAAAGTAAACCATACATGTAAAATTTAAAACACTATCAAAACCAAAATGTAAAAATTCGTAAAAAGAGTTTGGGGTATTATTTGAAGGGGAAAAAAAACAAAGTTCATATATTCTAAAGTGCTTTCTTGTAGACAATTTTCGTTGTGCTCTTGCCAAATTCTTCTCCTTTGTTGCAAATGAGAACTTTGAGAAAAAGCAACATAGACCTAACCATGTGTGAAGACTGGACGACAATGAATTAAAGTCTGCAATTTGAATTAATAGTTTAGATGGATTAATAAAACTGGATACAATCAATTAGAGTTTTAAAGTGTACAATCTTAAAGAGTAAGGTTAGCACTTTAGAAGTAATCTCAAAATCGATAATTTCATTGTTAGCAAAATGTGTAGGAATGTATTCGTGATAGCAACAAGAATTTAAGAAATGGAAAAGAAATTTTGAGGCACGTGAAGACACGTTCTCCTTAAAACAGATTCGCTCCCTCTCACAAAGTGCTAGAGGATTAACGAGCGTCTGTCTTCCAGGATACAACGGATAACGCGATCTTAGTCTTGTACTTTAGACAAAATCACCGGCGAACTGGAACTAAGACTTTGATGAACACTAAGGAAGGATAGAAGATTTTTGGTTAATGAAAGAATGAAAAGGAAGTTGAAACATTTTTTTTTAAGTCTAGGATTCTTGAAAATTAAACAATACATATAGGATGAGAGAGCCCCAATATCATTTAAGATATTTTCAATTCAATTAAATGCACTAACTTGATGGTTAAAACTGTTACAAGGGTTTTGCCTTTCTATTGAATTAAATCACACATTCATTCCTATTGAATTTAAAAATTTAATGGGAAGTAACATCTCTCTATTTACTGATTGGAATGAGAAACAAATTCTCATGTTTAAATTTCCATTCATATGAGAAACAAATTCTCATTCACACCTATATTTAGTTTATTTCCAACAGTACCCCACATGAATAGAAATTATTTTTGGTTCAGTATTTAATGTTCATCAACAGATTCCTGCAAAGAAAAAGTAGGTGTTACCCTTTGAACTTCCCCCTTGTAAAGTATACTTGCATTACTAGCTGTTCAGTAGACGTGATTTTCTTGAACTATCCAACTGTATTGTGTAAAGAACCCACATACAATACACAGGAACCATTCCCATTTTGTTCCGTTCTCATAATTTTGTTCATTTTGGCCATGAACACGTCCTGGTTCTGCGAGAGTTTCTAAAGAACTGAGCCTTAAGAGTTCTCCTTTGAAGCGGCCCCACTTCTCTCTTACATAGATGACTTCATAAGTCTAGAGTAAATGACATTACTCACTTAAGAGTCATTAAAGCAATCACTTGTTATCCTCATCCGTTATATCACTGTTTCATGACAGAAATGTGCTGAGGTTACTACGCATGGATGACTAATTTGCCCCTAACCCTTCAAACGGATTGGACCAAAGAACCAACATTAAGTTTGGACTGAAGGATCAATATACTTTCCTTAAACTTTTGAATGTTGTTCAAACTCTTTCATATCCGGTGAAGATTTTTCACGATTTTCAAAGTTGATTTCAATATTTACATCTAATGGAATCTTCCAATTTCACAAAGATCGTAAATGCACTGAGTTTGCATATAAACATTTGAAATTTCAAATTCCGAAATTATATATCATGAAAAATACTACTAATACATGCCTTTTATATATTCGGCGTATCAACACACAACATTTCGTTGCGCTTTTCTTTAGATGTCTCAAAATGAAATCACAAGTCATTTAAGAGAAACTGTAGACGTATTCAATAGTATAAACACCATAAAGGTTTATTTAAGGTTAACGCCCCACAGTTAAATCTTTATACTCCATGCATGTAAATGGGGCATGCATACACGCACCAAGTCCTTTATATTCAAATCTGGTTAAATGCACTTTTAGACTTATTTACGCCATTAATGTACAATCACATACAAACATAGGTGTGTATCGCACTATTACAAATGTTAAAAAGAAAACATGCATTCGTACAACAAAATATCTTGGGACATTTAAACTACATTAAATGAGACTATTATGGTAGCAGTTAATGTTGTTAATCATGGAAACTAACGGATCACATGGTTACAAAATTTTGGGTTCTTTATCTCCTTTTAATTTCTAATTATTTTCAATTTTGCTCTCTCCAGTTTTCTCATCTTTCACCGTGAAAGAACTCTCGGCAGCGGCAAACTCCGAGCAAAAGTTAACGGCGGAGTTTCTCCTGAGTAGTGACTCGAAATTTGCTTTTTAATACATTATGAAAACTGAATCCAAATTATTGGTCAGTGTCTATATTTTTCATCTCATTGCCTCTAATTGGAAATCAATTTTTGTTTTATGGGACAAGTATTATTTTATTATCTTTCTATGGCTGATTCATTTGTTGATATTTATGCTTCTTTGATCTAACTTGAAAGCATCGTATTGTTTTAATTTATATTGTGATCCGCTATTGCTTGTTAGCTGTTTGATAAAATGCCAGAAAGAATTTCGAATACTTTTCTCTTGGACAGTATTCTCTTTTCTTTCCTATTTTTTTAGGTGTTTTCACATTTCTTACCTTACTTTCATAATGAAAAGACTAGCCTATAGAATGATGAACAAAAGTTACAAAACAAAAACGTTGAATTACGTATGCTGTATTTTTTTATATAAAAAAATTTGGGTATAAGATCTTTGTAAAACACAGCTGAATCAAGAAAATTTAGTAAAAGAAAATGACTAATGACATCTTAATTTTCAATCTCTGCACATTGGAAAAAGAAAAGAAAAAGGGAAATCTTTGCAAAAGTTGAAGTACATAAAGAAAAAAAAAAGAAAAGAAAAGAGAATACTCTGAGAGAAAAAAAAATGGAGAAGTGATTAATCCTAAAATTGTATATAAAAGTGGTTTACATCATGTCAACTAAAAGTATGACATGGCACAACTTGAATCATGGAAGTAATATGATTTAAATTTAAGTTACTTATGGTAATAATAGTTTGATGAATCAGGTTATTTGAGAAAAAAAAAAAAAACTCATCATCGTTGATGCCCGAATACAACCGCCGAGTCTAGGTGAAATTTGGAGTTTGAATTTGGGAGTTCATGACCCCACCTGACCCAACATTTTTTTTCTTCGATTTTTTTTTTTTTTCAGTACAAAGAGGGAGGCCCGTGTGGCCTAAAGCTACCGTACTATTACATTCCGCGGATGTGTTATCCCGATCACGTCGTGACGGAACTAAGGTAGCACTTCCAGTGGGATACATCAAGGGGAAACACACCCCATTCCAATTGATTTTGCAAACCTGCAAGGCAATCTGTGGCGAAGTTGGCTTCGCGGTGGTAATGACTAATTTCTAGCCTCCAATCCCTCTGCTTGAGTTCCTGGATGCCTGAAATGATGCCAGCATAGATCCCCTGATCTCCTTGACCATCACAAAATGATGCGAACTGCTGTTTCACTGTCAATCTCTGCCTGAATCTGGCGAATTCCTTTATTTCATGCTAGCAAGAGCCCCTGAAAAAGGCCCCATAGCTCTGCTCCCAACACTGTTAGAAAACCCAATGTTCATGGTAAATCCCCCCATCCAATTCCCAAAGTGATCACGCAGCAATCCTCCCGCTCTTGTGTGCCCGGTACTTATCACCCAAGTCCCATCTGTGTTCAACTTAATCCATCCTTCGATTGGCGACACCCAACTGATCATCCGCGGCTCTCTCTGTGGCACGGGATTGCTTGCTCTTCTTTGTATTGCCAGAGCTTCCCTAATTTCCTCCACCTTAACTTTGATCTCCCCTATCTTCCTGGTTATTGGTTTCCGTGAATTTCTGAAAACTAGCTCACTGCGCCAGGCCCAAATTTTCCACTAATATATAGGGTGTAAACTCTGTACATAAAGTAGACCACTTTACACAAGTTAGTTGTGGCAGGCTCGAAATAGAATTAATTAGGAGTATTTATGTGCTTGATAATTGATATGCCTTCATAGATCCTTAGCTAACTCAAGATCTCCATATATAGGGCCATTTCAAAAGAAAAACATCTTCATTAGTTAACCTTTGTTATTTACATCAAAATGCGAATCAACCGCAAGGTTACAGTAGCAACGAGTTCCCTGCCTTTTGAACGGCAACTTATACTACATTTTGAAACTTTTTAATTGCAAAAAATTTTTAACTTACTTAATTTGGACGGCCCTTTAAGAACATAAATCCCAAACCTCTAGACGTTCCTACATATATAACACTTGATGGAACACTCATTGTTAATTTTTTTTAGTATATTATGCACCCACGTTCGAAGTTTTTGTTAAATTTTTAGTATAACTCTTATTTAGATTTTCCCTTAAGTCCGAACATAAATTAAGCTTGAAGCTCAAATTTATTGCAACCAGTATAAAACGAATAACATCAAGATCAATGTATACTGATGACAAGTTCACATTTTGGATAACCATATGCGATCTTCTTTCTTCTTCCTTTTTTTGGGCAAAATTCTAGTAGTGAGTTTCTAAGAGTAATAGAAAGCAATCTTTCAATACATTTGGTTTGAAAAAAGATTCTAGTCATTTTTTTTCTAAAAAAAAAAGATTCCTTTTCTTCGTTTTGACTTTTTGAAGCGCATTTTTGTGTCCACCGAAAGCCAAATTTCTTCCATTGAAAATGACAGGTTAATGCCCAATAATTTCTTGAAGAAAATAATGAAACGGAGCAAATCTATCTATATACTATACTAAGGCAAAAACTAGAAAGAGAAAACTAAAGGCATGGAGCACATGCCACATAGGATTTAATCCTATGTGACATTTTCTTAATTTCTTAGACTTAAAAATACACAAAACAAAATAATAAAACAAAAAAATGCAACTAAAATAATTTTTAAAAAAAACAAAATAATAAAAACCGAACCCTTATTTCATGAACCAAATCCTAACACAGAGATTGATTGGAGAGAGTACCAAATCCTAACAAATTTTAGAGAGATCTGCATAAACCTTATCACAGTGAATTTAAAATGTCATTTTAAAAAAAAAATAAATTCCTGTAAATCCAGAAGTAATCATATTTAAAATTGAAGTCATTACATATTTTATAAAAATACAAAATTTATATAAAAATATCTAAATGTGTATGTCTTCTCCGTCCATCGGACAGGTCTAACACCTAGTATCCTTAAAACGATACACCTAGGCTTTGCTGCTCCATTAACATTCTAATGGACATGCCCCCTCTATTCTAAACGAACATGACGAGAAGATCGCTTGGGATCGAATTCCGAAAAATGTTCACTCTGCAGTCTTGTTTAATTTTAATGGTTATTGATTTCATAAAAATGCACTATAGGGAATTAATGATTTATGACATTAACGGGACATATATTTAAATGGAGTATTCTGAAAATTTATTATTTTATTCTTTTATCGATTGTCTTTATTTTTTTGTACTGGTCTCAACTTGAGACTGAAAAAAATTATTAATTTATTAATATTTAATTTATAGATGTTCTACTCTATATAACCACTTTTTTAAAAACCATATATAATCATTAAATTGACTCTAAATGAATACTCCTTTGTGAAAATTATAACATTCACGCACTCCTTGTTATTGGGATGACTATTGAGCCTCTATGATAAATAAATGATTTCATTAAAATTGCGTAAACTTATGGAAACCATCGAGGCCATCAAGGCGCTTGATTATTATATATTCTTTATTATCCAAAATGATTATTTAATTTAGATTTTCACTTTTAATATAATTTGAACTAAAACAGAAAATCTAAATCAAATACTATTTCGGCAAAGAAAGATTATAAATTATACAAAAAAAAAAACTTACCATAAGTTCCTCGTGATTTAGGACATGAGAACAAGTTTGTTAGCAAAAAAAATGAAATTAAATCCGATCAACCCCGGTGGTTTTCACTGCTTTTCTGGAGATCGAGAAATAGGTCGCGTTTGTACCATTAGTCGAGTAATACTCCCTACACTAGGGGACTTTTTTTTTTTCAACATTAAATTCTATTGCACTTTCATATGGGACTCTAAAACTAGGAGCTTTCCTTTGTTAGATTTGTTTAGACATGCATTTTAGCTATGGTGGCGCTTTCCCACCTGAAGAGTGTCGTGCGTTTTTGGAAAGTCCAAACTGATGGATTTTGCATGAGCATATTTTATCATCCACAAAATAGCGGCAACTTCGATAAAGTGAATGAATATTGGTAGGATTTGTGATGCATTAACAAGAGCTTCTTTGGACAAACTACCGGGCTTGATTGGAACTGGAGTTTATTTGGCCAAACCACCTAGGTTGATCGAAACATCAGCAGGAGCATAGCTGTCAGTTGGTGTAGAAGCAAAAATTTTAGATATTATGAGAAAAAAAACTATTAAGAAAATGACAAATTAATGTAGAATGAGTGATCTATCCATCTTATTATATAGTGCAATTTGGAGGCACTAGATTAAGGTACGTAAGATAAATGAAACAAGATTTGAAAATTAACAGTACTCTAAAACATTAATAGTATTCATTTTAGAATGGAAAGGGTAATTATTTTTTTTCTCAAACAAAAATCATTTTGTCTTAGATAGAAGGAAAATGTTAGTAAATGCCAATAGATGGGTCTTTGACACAAATTGTACCAACACCATAAATGTCTAAAAGAGAATAACAGTTCAACATGCACTTATATGAGCGTATAATCAAAGATTTCTTTGTTACAATAAATAAAAGAGGCAAACTTTAAAACACTAAACTAACATATTTGGAGAGAATGTAATCTCAAAAATCATGATTCAGCCATAGTTGAGTTTCTATCGGAGAAATTTAGATGCCTTTGAAAGAAGATGATTAACGCCAGGGGGAACTTTAAGACGACTAGGAATCGTTATTAGGTAAAGAATATAACTACATTTCAATCACCTTTGGTTTATTATATCTCTCTTTTTTTTCTTTTTTGTTTTCTTAAAAACTCCTTAATAATGAGAAAAAAAAAGTACTATAATTTGACAACTTTTCCACAAGAGGTAGATGAATCAATGGATTTTTTTTATTAGATTGTATCTCATTTCCTCATAATAAATTTTTAATATCTTATAAAAGCTCACGTAACTAATAGAACTAGCGAACAGTGGAAAATTGCGCCAAAAAAAGAAGAGAAAGAAAATGAATACAGAATAATGTAACTTTCGCTTATGCCTATGGTCACATGCATGTAATTTTTTTTGGTAGAACCTTCACTCCTTTTTCTTTCTTTCTTTCTTTTTTTTTTTTAAGTTGCACGACGTGTGTATATCATTAAATTACAAGTTTATAACCATAAACGCCGAAACTCTACTAATTAGAACATATGCTTCAGATGGTATAGTATGATTATCATTTTCAAAATTAACATTCCTACATAATAATAGTATAATGACTTTAATATCTCGAATTACAACTTGGATCTCGAGCTATAGGTACTAAACAAACATGCTCCATTACATTCAACATTGTGCTTGTTTTGTAGGTTTAGTTTATTCCAATTTGTTCTATTTCATTCAAAGTTACATACAAATTTTAATTTTAATTTTAATCATGTTGATAAATCAATCTTTTTCCAGCAAAATGAGTTTTGGCGCTAGTGTTAATCAAAACACTGGATACTTCGCAATTTGGTTTCTTTGAGACTTAGAGTGTATATATATTAAGAAAAAACCCCAACATCGTAACTGCTGATTCCCAGATCCCAGGAACTACGAGTATATGAGTGATAATTATTACACAGCCGCCCTGATTTTTATCTTTAGATCGTGTTGTTAGGCCGAAAGACCGTTGATAGCCCTAACATACTCAGGCCCAGGTTTTGTAAAGTGTCTCTGGTCCAAGTCTATTCATATTTAAACAATCAGTTTGAATTTTCACGGTCTATTTTAAATTTATATCTTTAGTGAAAAGAAATTAAACAATCATTATTTTGAGTTCGTATCCAATGCACCCGGTTATACCGTATACCCCCACTAAACACACACACTACACGCGTAACATTTTTCACCTTTACATTAAATGCACAGACAAAATTGTTTTCATCCATTTTACTGTTTCCATCCTCACGCACAAACACACACAATTGCTGGTTATCCATAATTTATCCACAAGTTGTAAACTGGTTATCCAGAAGGGGTAAACTGGTCATCCACAAGTTGTAAACTGATTATCCAAAAGTTGTAAACTGGTTTTCCAGAAGGGGTAAACTGGTCATCCACAAGTTGTAAACTGATTATCCAAAAGTTGTAAACTGGTTATCCAGAAGGTGTAAACTGGTCATCCACAAGTTGTAAACTAATTATCCAGAGGTAAAGAAGCAAACGACATGTTAATTGGGGGGCTTCGCCCCCCATGATAAACTAAACGACTCTCGCGGCTACCGGAATCGCAGGTCACCAACCTGTCCCGGCTGCGCCGCCCCGCAGAACACGCCAATTTAGCTCAAGTAATCTTTTTTTTGTGTGTGTGTAAGGAGCGTGTGTTATTGCGTTAAGAGGGGACACAAATTACTTGTATAAATACCCCCGTGATAAACTAAACGACCCGGCTGCGCCGCCCCCCAATACTGGTTATCCAACCGTGTATAACTACTTATCCATATTGCCAATACTGGTTATCCACATTGTGAACAGTGGTTGTCCATAGTGTGTAGTTGGTTATCTATAGTGCGCACACTGGTTATCCAGGCATGTTTAACTAGTTATCCATAGTGTGCACACTGGCTATCCATAGTGTCAATACTGGTTATCCACAAAGTTTTCAAAATTTGAATGAATTCGGTAATTTATATATGCCACGTTTAAAAAAAAAAAAAGCTGAATTATCTAGTGAGCTCACGCTATTCTAAGAGAGTAAAGTATACGCGCATGGGATATACGGTGCCCCCAGGTGTACTAGATATTTGCCATTATTTTAGTACAACCGCCACGCGTGGGTGAATCATAACTCTCCCAATGTAACAAACTTTTATTATTATATACTCCATTTGTCCAATTTGAGATTTCACTTTAGTCCAATTTGAACTAGAAATAAAAACTTAAACTGGACAATAATTATAGAACGGAGGGAATATATTTTTTGATAACGTAAGAAATGCAACTACACCTCACTGAATGGGGTGTAAACTCTAATAAAAAGTAGACTAGTTTAAACAAGTTATGTGTGGCAGGTTTCATATAGAATTAATTGAGAGTATTTACTTGATATGCCTTCATGGCTTCATAGATCCTTAGCTAACTGAAGATCGCCATAGGACCATTTCCAAAAAAAGATCTCCGTAGGGGTAGTTAACCCTAACCCTGTGTTATTTACATCAAATGCGATTCAATCACATGGTTACATTAGCGACGAGTTGCCTGCCTTTTGAACGGCAAGTTTTACTAAATTTTAAAAATTTTATCTTTTTTTTTAAAAAAAAATTACTAAATTCGGACGGCCATCTAAGGAGTAAGGACATAAATCCCAAACCTTTATACGTTCCTATATACTCCTTCCGTCCCATAATTATTGTCCAGTTTAAAATGAAAGATTTTATTTTTTGTCAAACTTAACTATATTTTACCTTAAACAACCGGATATACCCTTACATAAGTAATTGTTTAACCACTAAAATTTTATGGATAATATTTTTTACTAAGGACAAATGTATAACTTGATCCATAAAAAGTCAAATTGGACAATAATTTTGGGACAAAATTTTTGGGCAAATTGGACAATAATTATGGGACGGAGGGAGTAGCACTTAATGGGACCCTCATTGTTAAAATTTTAATTTAGCTCATATGCAGATTTTCGTTTAAGTCTAAACATTAATTAAGGTTGAAATTCAAACTTTATTGCATCTATAAAAAATTAATAGCATCAAGATCAATATTTTATGATGGTAAATTACTTTGCTTTTTGGAAAAACATTGGCGGTCTTCGTCTTCTCTTCTTCTTCTTAATCTCTTTCTTCTTTTTTTTGGGAATTTTTTAGCTGTGAGTTTCTAGAGTAAATGAAAGCAATCACTCAATCCATTTCGTTTGAAAAAAAGATTCTAATGTTAGATTCAAAAAAAAAAAAAAATTTAAAAAAGAAGATTCTTTTTCATCGTTTGACTTTGAAAAGCATCTTTATGTCCGGTGAAAGCCCACAATTTCTTCAATGGAAAATGACAGGTTATTGCCCAATAATTTCTTGAAGAAGAGAAGAACAAAACGCAGCAAAATGTCCTTAAAGAGAAACAAGTAGGCCTTGCTAGTTTGCTACTCCATTAACATTCTATTTGACCTGCACTCATTTTTCTAAATGAAGATGACGAAAAGATCGCTTGGAATCAAATTCCGTTTTTCAATTTTAATGGTTAATTAATTTTATTTGATAAAAATGTAGAAGTGAAATTATTGATAAGAGTGGGGAAGATTATCATATAACCGTTTGTCTTGGAAAAAAATTTAATTTATAATTTATAAAACGATACAACAAGAGTGAACTCTTTTGTAAGAGGGAGAACCACATGAATGTCCAACTCATTTAATTGCACGCACTTCAGGCTTTGTGACCAAATCATTGACATGAAAAAGGTGTTGTAACGGTAATCGACTAATTAAATTGCACGCACTTCAGGTTTTGTTACCAAACAAAATAAAAGAACAAACCGGCCGCCTCAACTCTCAAGCTTGGTCGTGTTGAGCATCTCACATCGTGGTAAGAGAGATTTGGTATTAATATATAAGTCCATAGAGGCTATTTCACTCATTATCAATTGGTTTTGAGGTAGAATCCCATAAGCTTCTATAAGTCGACTCTACTAACCAATTTTAGTCGTAACGAAATTCTCAACTAAATTTTTTTTTTTAAAAAAATGTTGGTGATATTGTTGGTACTCACTGATAATAATAAAGTTTCCCGAAAGAGGTGCAAGATTTGAGAAAATAACTAATAACACTGCAATCTTCTCAAAAAAAAAAATAAATAAAAAATAACACTGCAATGTGTTTGGAGCATATGAAAAAATAATTATAAAATAAAACAAAAGGGTACGGCAGCACCTGTTTATCCTTCTAACTAGTACGTCACTGCTTGTACAATTAGTATCAATACATTAAGTAGATTTTTTTTTCAACTAATGACGAGACCTATTATTGATCAGTTCAGAATAGTAATGATTAATAGGATTAGTATACGATTAATAAACAAATATACTTTCTCTGTGTGGAAATGAAAACAGCATAATAATGAGGACAATTAGTGTGTGTGTGTGTGTGTATATATATATATATATATATATATATATATATATATATATATATATAATATCATATCAATTTCCAAAATGCAAAAACAAACGGCCCCTAGTTTTTGTTGGGGGAAAGCAGCAATCGTGTGTGGTACAGATGCTGCTATACATATACATATAGCTATGGCTTAACACACAGTTTGATAATGACTTTACAGCTTCCACTGCCCAACCAGATATATATTTATTCAAAGCGCATTTTGCATTTCAGAGAGAAGAGATAGTTTCGATTTTTGTCGGTGCCAACCCGTAATTGGCCACTCTCGTCGGTCAGTAGTGAAGCTCCAATCCAGACGCATGCACATGCATCCTTTTATTTTATTTATCAATCAAATTCTCTAAGGTGTTTATATCACTACTTTGATGTAAAATTTATTATTCTTCCCGTTTCGAAGGGAAAATTATACTCCTATTTCTTAAAATTAAAAGTAGTGAAATTTAAAAAAAAAAAAAAAAAAACAAAAAACAAAATGGTCGACCATTCACTGCCGCCACACACAATGGCAGCGATGCTACTAAACCGGTGTCCAGATGGCTCAAAATTTCGACCAAGTTCTAAAAAGAGTAATGTCGCCATCGGTATTTAATTGAGTAATCATTTGAAGGATTCCATTGAAATAAGTGTAAAGTGTTGGAGTTATTTTCAATATATTATAGGGACATTTGCCTATTGGGTGTTTTCAATATATTGTAGAGACACAATTAATAGGTTGTGTCTATGAACTCCATATGAAAAGACATTAACGAAAAGTTATGTTTAGAACCATAATCAAGGGTTACGTCTAATCCTTAAGAGTTTCCTCTAATTCTATAAAATGGATCATTTGAATATTTTTAGTGTATAATGAAATCACCAAATACTTGGAATATTTCCAATGACATTTCTCATCCTTGTATCAGGTTGTTGGTTCACTAAAGTGCATCGTGAAATAACATGATCTCCATTTTATCTCATAGGGAATTCGCATAGACAATTGCACTGTATAGTGGGCGAATTTAGTCTAAAGGAAAACAAGTTTACTTGTGACTTGGAGACAAAATTTTCTTTTGTCTTAACCATAAATTCTTCCTCTTGTGTTTTGATCTAGTGCAACTATTGTTGTTCACTATTCTTGAAGTAAAATTTTAACATATAGCATGTTGAAACTTTTTCTTTGGTTCTTAAAAAAATGTGTTCAGAACGAAACAATCGGAAAATATCTCAGCTGAGTTACAATTTAATAATTTGCATGGTCCTAAAATGTGAAGAACGATATATATGTGTGGAAAATATCGGGGGCATGTTTCTCTAATCTATTTCTCTTGGGGCTTCGAACACTTGTTTTGTAGTAAATGTGCCGAACTTTGCTTTTACTTGGTCCCTGCGAATTAAATTGTTTTTGATAATAATGTATTGTGTATCTCAAGAGCGACGCCAATACACTCGGATGTTCGTCCAAAAAAAGTTAGTGTAAGATTTTGATTGTTACTAGTTACTCCCTCTGTCCCATAATTATTGTCCAGTTTTACTAAAATGAAAGATTTTATTTTTAGTCAAACTTAATTATATTTTACCTTGAACAACCGGATATCCCCTATATAAGTAATTGTTTAACCACAAAGATTTTATTGGATAATATTTTTTTTATTAAGGATAAATGTGTAACTTCATCCATAAAAAGTCAAATTGGACAATAATTTTAGGACAAAATTTTTTGGGCAAAGTGGACAATAATTATGGGACGGAGGGAGTAATTGATTACAAATGATAGGGAGAGTTTTTTTTTTTTTTTTAATGATTTTGATCGTACCGATTTTCTATTTCTATTTTTTTATTTTTTTAAAATGAAACTGAGATTCGCAGGTGCGCATGCACGGTGAGAATGGTGATATTCATGATCTCCATTTGTATTTTTCCTATTTTGCATCTTTATTATTATGACATTATTGATTGATTGTTAGTTATATGGCATTTGAGCCGAGCTTGAAATGCTTTACGCTTTTCTAAATAAAATGTTTAAAAAATAACTGATAAAGGAATTGAAAGGAAGATCAAAAAATGAGTCAAAAACAACAAAACCATGGTAAGTATACTAAAACAAAAAGACAAGGCAAAAGTAGACAGATCCGATTAAGCTCATTAAATTTATAAGCAGAACTCCTTTGACGATCTTATCATTTTCCCTTAAACTTGAAAAAGGCTTGTATATATGTTTCTCTCTATTGAGGTGGGCTAGTTATGACAAATAGTTTGTTGTTTTATCGTAGTGGCGTGAATTTACTTATTTTCGATAAAATTCTTGACGTTATTAAAAAAAAAAAGAAAGAAAAAAAAACTTTGAGATATTGTGTATCGCACGATTATACCACAATCGGTACAGAGTGTACAAGTTGTATCCGGGGAAGTTTTACCCAATTTCGTGAGAGGCAAAAGACGCAAAATGACATACTTGTGATTTTGAAAAAGGAAAAAAAAAAAAACATTGCATGTCCATAACGGATCAAATCATCAAACACACCATTCACACTAATATTTCTCGTAAATTCCTAACCAACACGGAAAAGTATTCTATTTGTCCTGTGATTCAAAGCACTAATTAAATACGTTCACGGGCTCCCTCAGAAAATGATATGCCTTTTGATGAATACAGAAACGGATGAATTTTCCGGCCCCTTTACGTACTTGAACTCTAATGTAACAGCAACCCAAAAAAAAAAAGTAAACAGAATTGTCGTATTTGCAGTTAAAGGAGATGTTAACTGCTCATCCAATGGTACGTAATTCCTCTCACTGACGGCTTTATAATGCATGGTGGATTAGGACAGCAGAAAATTCAATGGTCTTCAAATTAAGCTTTTTATCATCAACGACGTATGAGGGCATACATAAACCTTTCATTATTTTTGTCGTGTCCTTAAGCGATCGTGTTGGATGAACCTCCAACAAGTTTTTCAATCAACTTGATTACAAATGTTAATAAAATTAGTTTACCAAGACGTATTTACCTGTCGCGAATTCATAATTCTAGAAGTCATGATGCCTGTTTATTTATAGTAAAAGATCCATTAGGCTGCAGTCCATAATTTTATTTTCCGACTTATGATGTTGACATAGATACAACAATGATTTTGCAATTTATTTTGATTGTTTGTTGATATAATAAAGACAATGAAATGAATGAATTTTTTTTTATTGGATTGGCTAAAAGAAAAATATCTGTACATCCCTCCAATCACTTCACAACATGAAATTTAAACCCATTTTAGGCTTTTCAGATAGCCTATCTCTAGCAAATCCGGGCACAATTCACGACCCCTGAAATACACTGATAATTAATTCAATACCACAATCCAACCAAGTACGACCAACCAATGAGATCTTTTAATCAATCGCCTTTTCTTTTTTCAAACCTTATTACCCACACTATCATATCACTTCCTATATCCATACATCAATTATTTCAAACTTGTGTACATGTAGATTCCTTGACCAATTATTTAAACCACAAGAAAGTCATTCCCCTTTCTTTAATTTTATTATTTTATGATGACCATCACCATCATCATCCTCATCTCCAATAGTGCAATCCACTTATTATTATTATTATTATTTTATTATTATTTTTTTTTGCCTTTCTCCAATGTCGCTTGAATGATTCCTAACTCGTTGGCCGGCCGCCGGCCGTTGTCCGATCAATAAGTCCATTCTTGAGGTAATTGTAACACCTCCGGGTGATAACTGGTGGTTTCCGGTGCAGAGTATGCCGGTCGAGGTGGAAGCCGAGTTTGGAACTCGGCGTGCTCCCTTTTTTGCGACAGCAATCCATTTATTCTGGCCAATACATCTGAAAAACAAAAAAGAAAACAAGAATTACGACATTTTCGATGTATTTGTAACTCAAAAAGTGAGACGGTGTTAATTTCCTAGGTGAACAAACATATATTTATGCGTTGCGTTGCATGCCAAAAACAGGAAAGCTCGAGGAAAATCCAGGTAAAATGAGGCTATGAAAATATGCGATCCTACGAACCAACTAGCTTATATATACAGATTAGGAAACTTCCATTTCTTCGATCTACATACCGGACTTGACTGTCGGTTCAGTTTAGAGCTTAATTGTTCATTAAAAATTCCCAAAGACAATTTATTTGTTTAAAATTTTAAGTAGTCAGAGTGATAATAAGTAGTAGTACTAACTGGATATGTCTGGATACAATATTCATCATGTGACAGAACCAATAAGACATTAATAAAATAGGAGGAGTTGCCTACCGTTACGCCAAGGGTGGTTGGCGGGAGAACCACCACTGGGAGCGTTGGACGGCGACGTCGTACCCACCGTGTTAAAGTGTTGTTGAAGCGTCTGTAGCACCCTTGCCGGAATGAGAACGGTGGAGCACCCTAACAGAAAAAACCACAATAATAGTCCATCAATATCACCGGTAGAATAAGTCAAAAAAAATAATAAAAAAAAAAAGTTACTTATTTTCAAAATAATAGAGCTAATTAACGAGTATGTATATTTTTTTTCGAATTTGATGATTTAAGAATTAATAAGAAATTAAGAATATACATCTGGATGTGGGGCCGGCTTTTGCGAAGTTTTTTTCTTACGTAAACACATGAAAACGTCTCTATCCAGTTTTTTCAAAAAGATGAGTGACGTGGGCACAACTACATGCGGTCGCTATTACTCCTGCCGCAATTGTCAATTTTTATCTTTAGAAACTAACTATTCACAAAAACATCCCACCTTTTCTAGTCACCGGAAAGGATTCTAGTATCTCGCAAAAAAAATTAAATATATAAATAATACTACAACTAGAACAATTTATATTACGTAAATTTACTCTTCTCCCATTATTATGCAAAAATTATTATTACTGGTTTGAAAATTTGAGCTGGACGAATTGCCTCACTTCACATGTATGTGACTCAAGTCTTGGGTTCAATAATTGATTCTTGTTTGAAATTTTTAAAACAACCTTATTACTCTATTAAAATAATAATAGTATATTATTTCTATTTTAAAACAATTTAAGACAAAAAAAAATTAAAAAAAAATTAAGATAATTAGTATGCAGACTAGGAGGAGAAGAGATAAGGAGTACGTGGTCAGGGAGTGGCGGTGCCGCTCTTTGAGATAAATGCAGCGGATCATTTCCAGGTTCGGCTTATGCGACTGTGAGGCGGGAAGGTGGGACCGCGAAAAAAAGTGGATCCCACGACAGAAGATTCTGGCGCCAAGTTGGCAGTTACAGCTTACAATGCGCGGGGAGAGTGGTTGGGTTTGATCCATCAATAGAAAAAAAGAAAAGAGAAAAGGCATGTATATTCCCAGAATCCTAATTTAAAATTTTTCTTCCTCTGATGATAATTACAGCTTTCACGCTTTCGTATGGAATCTTTTCCAAAAATAAACCACATACAAACTACTAGTAATTACTCCTCACCAACCAAAAAGAAGCATTTAACCCTAATACGGCTGTACTTTCACCCCTATACATATTTTGGTCCATCTCCGGGTCCCCGTCAAAACTTGTGACAAACCCGGATCTAACACCTCTTTTTGTCTACATTATTCATTATTATACTCGAACTGTCTTCATTCTAGATTCCTTAGTACACAATCCTAACCGTTCCTTTTCTTTCCCTTTCTAAGGTTAAACCACAGGATCCTAGCGCGAATTTGATGCATCTTAGTTGTAACAATTTGATAATTATAATGAACTGCCATAATTAAACACATTAAATAAAATAACAACCAAAGTGCGAGGAAACAAAAAATTTATTTACTCATACACAATTTGTAGGTGAGACGGCGGATATTTAGTGGTACCTGATTTTCTTTTGGGTTCGGGTTTGGTATAAGCGGCTGCAGTTGGGAGGAAAACGCCCGTCCCAGTTGTACTAGTGTACCCGTTTTTATCAGATCCGCCCAGAAATACCGCCCGCATACCCGACCCGTTTGGTTGCGTTGGTAATACTGGGGGAAGAATATTGTTGTTCTTCTTCCCTTGCTGCTTCCATGCTTTGCCGCCGCCGCCGCCAACTCTGTTTTGTTGTTCCTTTTGCTGGTGGAGTGGTTGATGAGTTGACTCAGTTGCCGACTTATCAACTCGTTTATTACCATACCCACCAACAACACCAGAGTCTTGATTATTATTATTCAATTGTGGCTGGTTTTTCAACTCATAAACCTGCACTCAAATACGATTTTCAAAAGTTCATTTTCTATTTAGTCAGCCATTCACCAAAATTTTTTTTATAATAAATTAATTTGTCAAAAAGGAGGTTCCACTTACTTCAACAGGCCGCAATTGTTCATCACTTAAGCTGTCCTCTGCATTTACAGAGGATTCCGGCGGAGTGGGGAATTCCGGGCAACTGTAATAGCAAACAGAGCTTGATTTGCAGTCCGACCAGTTCACCGACGATTCACTTGCCTTTAATAAACAGAAAAAAAAAAAAACAAAATCAGAAAAACGGGTTCCAAGAAAACATTAATTTAACTTTAAAGGGAAAAAAAGAAATAGCTATTAAAAAAATGAAGTAACCTCAGAGTTGTTGTCGGGGAAGCAAGTGGAGACAGAGTCGACGGTATTACAATCATCTCGATCTTGTGCTTGAAATTGAACGCGTTTTAATTCTACTTCTTCTTCTTCGTCATCATCATCTTGAAGCATGGACTCGGCCATCTGACGGGTCAACTCGGAAATGAATTCTTCATCTTCACTTTCAGTGGTTTCCGAGGTGGAAGTGGTCTCAAGTTCGGAACCAAACGGCGAACTCAAATCCGACCAAGAAGAATAAGACGACCCACAAGAAATTGAGATTGATTCGTATTTACGCAACCCTTTAAAACCAAGACTCTGCTGCTGCTGGTGGCTAATAGTATTAAAATCTTCAGACGAAACATCACCGTCTTGGAATAATTGAACTGGAAGCAAACCTTCTCTCTCGTGGGAAGCCATAAAAATCCAGATTTCAGACTTCAAATCAGAGTTTTATTCTTCTTTTGGCCTTTTGTAGTATAAGCAGAAAGACACTCAGAAGAAGAAGAAACTGATGAACTCAAACTGAATTCCACAATAACTAGGATTCCCGAAAAGCAAAGAACAATTTCTATTTTTGGAGGAAATTTAAATCTCTCACAACTCTTACTGCCCACTTGAGAGTAGAGAGAGTTGTTGTCAAACTGATAATAAGGAGAAAGAGAAAGGGGAGAATCAATTTCAATTCTCCAGGACTCAACTGCAGGAGAAGTGCTTTTAGAGTTCTATAGTACTATTTATTAGTTTACATATATAAAAAAAAAAAAAAAAACAGGGGAAGTGAAGGAAGAAGAGTACTTAACGTCTGATTTGTTTGAGGGGGAGAGGAGGTTCAGTTGAGGAAGGGATTTTAGTAGTTGGATCGTACGTTTGTCTACCCACGAAACCCACCTGCCATTTGTTGGAAACAGAATTTTTATTACGTTATTATATAACTTATTATTATTAATTATATGAATAATAATTTATTAATTGCTAGTTTTTAATTATGAATAATTAATTAAGTTTTCTTCTGATTATAGTTAAACCTGAAAAAGGAAAAAAAAAAAAAAAAAAGCATGAGATGGGTGGGGTTGTTGTTTTAAGCGTGGTTGTTAATTTCACCTGCATGGTTGACTAGTTTGGTTAGGCCACCATCCTTAACCTAAAGGGTATGGCCTTAAATTCTCCATTATTCTTCTTCGCCGGAGTATTTGTTTCTTCTTTTTTTGTCTTTTTTTTTTTCCCCCCTTTGAGTTCTCATTTCTTGTTTTTAGTTTGTTGTTTTCGTTCAACTGTTTTGGTGTCTGACCAAAACTTGTTTGCCATCGGAAAGTAAACAATATTTTAGTGATTGTCGTTCTTAAGGTAAAAAACTCATAAAGTTTTACATTTTGCGGATTTATTACTTTAATGTTTTAGTCGTTTTTTTTTTTTACCGTTACCAATTTAGATAGATAGATTGTATTAGGACTTGGGAGAAAGGGGGAAAATTTGTAGCAACCATGGTTATCAGGAACAATATTTTTGTCCCTTTTCTATGTTCCTTTTTGAAGTTTATCAGGAAGACATGAACAGATTAGATTAGAAGCCTGCTTTCACATGGACTTTATCTAATGTGTATGTGGGTGATTGATGAGAATCTTCAGTGAAGGAATCAGCACCACTTTTGCAAAAAATCCCAAAATTCATGGAAGATGAAGAGAAAAATAGAAAATGCAGAAAAAAGAAAATGGCCGACGCAGGTTAACGAAACAACTTTTCAGTTTTATTCTGCATTTTGTCAGATAAAGGACAGACATTTGGGGAAAAATATATTTCCACCTTTTTTACACGAATTTGCATCAAATATTTTCTCCCTTACCTATCTATATAGGAGTAATTTTTATAGTATAAAGATGCATTTGATAGCTAAAATGTTGGAGTTAATGGTGTCATCTAGTCATCTACTTAGATGGTTTTCAGTTAAACATTGACGAGCTACAATAAAATTGTGAGATGAAATTGAACCTATCTAATTAAAGCTTGAATCGAGGTGAAGGGAGTTAAACTTATTATAGTACTATGAATGAGTGTGTAAACGAAAGCAGTGATGAGTTAAAATCACAGATTTATTTGAGTAAACTGAAACTACTTCATCGTAAAAATGAACTCATAATGAAAGGTTTGCTTTTTGTTTGTTTTTTTTTCCCCTTCTTCGTGGTGTGTTTTTTTTTTAAGGTATAGCCCTAAAGTTATACTATTATGTCAACGTTAAATTTTTAGATTTGTATTCTTTTTATTACAAATTTTAAAACTTGATGTGTGTGTTTTTTTTAATACATTTGTATTATTTTTATTACAAATTTCAAAAGTTGATATAGACTTCTTTTTTTTTTTTGTAACAGAGAATATAAGTTGATCAACTTATTGCGGCTTTCATCGGTTCATTAATCTTTTTACTTAACATTTCATTAAAGTCGTTGAACTCTTTCATTAATTCGATGCATATACTACTTACTAGTACGTAAATATGACCTTTTATTTTATTTGAATTAAAACAATATAAACCACCTAGCTTGCGTGAATAAGATTCTAATGTAGGGTGAAAGAAATATTCCCTCTAATCATAAAGTATAAATTAAAACTAAAATTAATTTAAAATTTCTGATTATATTTTAAATTTGTGCATTATATTTAGGATGGGAGGTAGTACAAATTTAACCTATAATGCGCAGGGATAGTGATCTCCACAGTCCACAGTTTGATGGACAAAAAGTGGCTTGCCCCAATAGTTGAAGCCCGTCCTATTTGTGCCGAATATTAATGATATCAGCTATTTAATTCTCGTCATTTTTGCGATTGTGTAACAAAATCGACCTCATTCAAGATAAGGGAGTATAATCCCTAAGCATTATGGAGCGAAAATGTAGTGTTCGCGAATCACGAAGAGGTCAATTTTATTAGAAGTTGGCCGGAATTTGTTTGCTGGTGTCGACGACAATGGTCCGATAATCCGGGTGGCACCGTATTGTAATTTTGCTTCCATTTCAAATATTATTACCACTAGAAAAAGAAACCATTAGTTACCACTCTTAATTGTAATTAGCAAAACTCATACGAAAATATCCAAAATAAAAAAATGACACTGTTTCCTGGTTGGGTGAATTTGTGGCCGGGTTTACTTTATGGCCTTCATGATAACATTTTATATGTTATCTTCACTCCAAAAAAGGAGGACGTGAAGAAATATCATCAGTTGGATAGTTGGAATGCAAATTCTAAAAGTAAAAAATAAATAAATAAAAATAAATAAATAAAAATAAATAAAAAAAGGTGTACATAAGTAGAGACAAAAAGTTGTAGTAATGCACTTAAAATGTTATTTACACGTAAGCCCAATGGATAATAATTTGGCGGCACATAGGATTGGATTTTAGCCATTAAGCCCCATTTAACTGATGATGAAGAGCTTGAAGTTCCTAGTTATCACTTATCAATTATCATCATTCATCATCATCTTAAGATTGGGGATTGATTTTTTGCGTAAACCCAATATAACTGATGAAGCCCCTTTTTAAAAAAGAAATAATGGAAAAAATAGTAGTTTCTTACTTCTTTTTTTTTTGAAGGTATAAAAACTATGATTATAAAATAATTTCCCATTAATAGTTCAGTTTGTTGGAATAAAAAAAATCAATCCGTTACTTGATGCTAACATAAAAGGAATTTACTTTCATAATTCGGATCAATGGGAACGAAACACGAACAAATAAAACAATATTTTTAAGAAAATATAATCCCCGTTCAATGACAAAACCAGGATAAAGAGGCAAAAATTCCAAGGGGCACATATATTAAAGCAAGATAAAATTAACAAGCATGATAATAAGATAAACCTCAACACTCATAGTGACCATCTCATGAGAAGATACAGTAGCATAAAAATTCATGTTTATAGCCTTTCGTGATCAAGCTCATGATCACGTTTATATTACTCGTATTTGATGAGTCTCTTCTTATCAAATTCGTAAAATATACTTTTCCTACTATATATGGCGGTTTTTTGTTTAAACCAAACTTTCACAGTATTGTGCCAAAAAAAAAAAAACTCTTTTTCAAAATATTAGTATACATATAGAATTTTGAGATTTATACTAGAAAATACAAATCTCAAAACTGGACGTGATTTTTTTTTGTTTTTTTGGAACAGAATGAAAATGATATTACTTTTTCTGCTTTGTTTTTATATGAATGTAACACCATTGATGTTTTTATCCACATCAAATTATTTTAAGTCATTATTTATCCTTCTATACGTTATGTGTGTTACAAAAGACATGATAATTATTTTTATGCGAAAATAATATAATAAATCACAAAAAAGGTATAACCATCTCAATCTCAGAAAAAATAATTTATTTTAGTGGATTATAATAAGATTTTTTTTTTCCCCATAGAGCAAAATATCAATACCAAAAGGCAAACAAGTAAAAAACAGGTAGTACGGTGCAAAAATTGATGGATCGTGCAAGCGTGGAAGCTCATGATTGAATGACAAAATCAAACACAACTAAGGAAAATTTAAAACACCCAAGTGAGGAAAAGGTTTTGATGGATGTGGACAGTTTAGTGTACAGTTTTCTGATTTAAGAAAAATCCTTTCTTTTTTTGGGTGGCAAGAACTTGTCCAACCGATCGCTGTCAGAAATACAGCAAATTAGGATGGAAAAGGGAAAAGGAAAAAAAAAAGAAGATTTTTTTAAAAAAGGAGAAGAATTTAATGCCGGGGGCGTGTTGAAGCCATGTGACTGGTCTTTAAGTAAACTCTATAAATGCTGGAGGGGACCAGAATCTCCTCCGACTCCGGTAGCCGGCGTTAATTAACCCGATCTCACTGACAACGTAAATCCTGCAGCCAGTTTGCCACTTTTTCCTTAAAAAGTAGCAGGTTTAATTACTACTACATGAATTGAGTTATTATGGTTTAACCGTTTAAGGATTCATTGTTTTAAGAACTAGAGTCGTTGTCAAAGTAATTTTAATTTATACTACATTCTTACATGTTTAATACTCCCTCTGTCCCAAAATTATAGTCCAGTTTGAAATTTCACTTTTAGTACAATTTAAACTAAAAATGAAAATTCAAACTGGACAATAATTATGAGACGGAAGGAGCACTTATTTTATAATTTATTGATAAAATGGAGCAGGAAAACGAAAAACTGGAAATCGTTGTCACGCAGATTGAGGTTTGATACAGTTTTTGTCCTTCTGGATAGGAATGATTAAATGAAGAAAGAGGGTAAATACAAAATGGAAATGGCAAAGCCCTCCACAATAGAAAGCATGAAACGAAAATATTATTATTTTTATTAGAATTAAGGTTTAGAAAGAATAAAAAATAGAGATAATTTTATTATTGAGTTATGAAGATGCCGCTTGTATACCACTTGTCCCAAATAGAGGAGAGAGCACCCCTTTATATAGGGGTAGATTTTATAATTAAGGTGGTTCTTAATTGGAGTAGATTTATTAATAATAGATAAAAAATAATACGGCGATGGTTTAATTTCTAAGTAATCTAACCCTAAACCCAATAAGTCTAGGGTGTAATTCGGACTCTTCAAGGGCTCCAAACAAGCCATATTTGAGAGACTTGATGAGAGGCTAATTTGTGGAACTGATCAAATAATCCTTTGTCCAACAAAATGTCATCAAGTCGTTGTAGTATAGTGGTAAGTATTCCCGCCTGTCACGCGGGTGACCCGGGTTCGATCCCCGGCAACGGCGTACTTCATTATTTTTTCTGAATGCTTATTATTTAAAGTATTATCCTTTTATTTCAAGTGATTGAACAACGAGTCGTTGTAGTATAGTGGTAAGTATTCCCGCCTGTCACGCGGGTGACCCGGGTTCGATCCCCGGCAACGGCGTAAATTTTTTTTCCCCCCCACATTCTGTTTCCGCCTTTCTTTTGCATAGCAAATTCTTTCCGTTTCTTCTGCTAAAGAGGCTTCTAGGGAGGCATTCTATTTTAAGTACGAGAACATTTCCTAACTTCAAAGCCACTCAACCGAAAAAAGCTAAGCACAGATCAGGCATGAGAAAACGGAGAAAAGAAAAGAAAAAAAAAAAATGCTCTTCTAATAATCAAAATTGCTGCTGATTCACAATTTCTTTTCGATCACAAAAAAATTGAATGGGCCACCGTAATTCTTCGTCAAGGGAGAAAATTCTTTCCATCACAAGCATCCACATATTGGCCTTGGATGGGATAGTGAATGTGAATTCCTTATTCACCGTTGGAGTTTTCATTGGCTTCACTTGGAATTTAGGAGATCCCAGTGACAGTTTAGTTGAATCCATCCATTGTGCTGCTGGCTCAGGCATGGTTGAGGAAATGGTGAAATTTCATGTCTACTCTTTCAGCTCTTTCCTCTTTTCTAGCCTCATTGCTTTGGGCCTTAAACAGGGTATCAGGATTACTTCTTCAAAGGAAGATGAAGGAGATGAGGATCATCTTGGGGTTGTTCAAATGCGCGATTTTGTTGTTCGTGTGAATCTGAAAGTCCTGCAATCTGGGATTTTGGCCTCTGCGCTGGGTTCGATTTTCGGGTGTGTTTTCTTGACGTTGGCCCTTATGGATTTTGTTCAAATCAAACTGGGAAAATTAGGTTGTGGGAGTTGGCATTCTGCTGCTGCGGTTGTTCCTCTGCTGCTTTTGGTGCCTTCTGGTCTTGTCATTTACATTTATGTTGTCTTACATGCCTTCACTAGGTAGCAAAAACATACAGGGTTATTTGATTGTTGGCCTTGTCAATTCGATCCTGGTTTTAGTACAATTTTAATTTTAATACAAATTTTTGCATCCAAACAATGGCGAAGTTTTGTGCCACACAGGCGATTGATTCATATTTCATCTGGCCTAATGTCCGCGACAAAAGATTTGTTTTTGATGGATAACAAGAATAACATATGATTCATAAATCCAACTTTATAGTGTGGAGAAAGTGTAAATATTGTTGTTGAATAGTAGATTAAAGAGGCCGTGCTGGTTTTGATTGAAGTACGTGAGAAACTATTACAAAATGCTTCTTCTGTAGTGACTATGTTGCTTTAACATTACAGAAAAACACAATAACGTCAACCTCATTGAAAGAGAAATTGTTTTACGTTGGGAAATTCAGTTGCATCCAGCTTCATATTAAAAAAGTAAGTTGATGTTTTCCAACACAGAATAAGTAATGGTGTTCGTACACTCCATTTTGCGGATTTGATGGGTAATGAATCAAATATCTAAGTACGGTGAGCTCCCGACAAGTAAATTAATGTTTAAGCAGGAATCACATGATGTTTTTTGAGGACTCCAATTGGACGGTGGAAACAGATTAATACTAAATTGAGTAGTAACCCTCCTGGCTCTCCCAGTCAACTAGACATTATTCAAAACTTGAATACAACACAGAACATACATTTTCTGTGCATTTTGATGCATCATTAGATCTTAACATGTTATCTTCCAATTTTATTTTATGGTACTTCCCAGATGGTCAGTAGTTTCGAGACTACTCTTGAGAGTTACTCTGAATGACAAGCTCAGAATCTTATTGTGGTTGAAAGAAAGAAATATGGGAAAAGAGGAGCTGAGTTTCTTCCATTTCCGCAGTTGGTGCTACATCTTGGTTTTGTTTTCTACTTTCTCATCCATCTCATTCTTATATTGGTCTCAATGCTCTAACTGTTGCGATTCCCAAATACTAACTGAGCTTCACAACCAAAACCAAAGCATCAACTTGCTTTCTTTTCCATTCGCCTGGAACCGGCTCAACCTCGCCTCACAACCGCCTCCAGCGTTGCTGAAAATTGCTCTCTTCGTCAAGAAATGGCCTGAGAATAATCGCGCTGGAGGGCTCGAACGCCACGCCTTAACTCTACATCATGCTCTTGCCAAAAGAGGGCATGAGCTCCATATTTTTACTACTTCACCGTCCTCAAATTCATCTTTCGCGAACTACCCTGTCAGCAACATGATATTTCACCTCTCCAAGCCATCAGCAGGGGGTTTCCTTGACCAAGCCGAAGCCTGGCGACAGTTTCAGGCAGAGAACTCGACAGGAAGACCGTTTGACGTGATTCACACCGAGAGCGTAGGGCTAATGCACACTAGATCGCGGAACCAGAGCAATGTAGCAGTTAGTTGGCATGGGATCGCGTACGAATCCATCCATTCCGACATCATTCAGGAGCTCCATCGGCCTCGCAACATCTCTCAGTCGAAGTTATTGACTGAAAGGGTGATGAAGGTTATTGAAGAGGTCAAATTCTTCCCAAATTATGCTCACCATGTTGCCACAAGTGATCATGCAGGGGATGTCCTGAAAAGGATATACTTGATCCCTGATGACCGTGTTCACATTATTCTAAATGGTGTAGATCAGGAGCTTTTCAAACCAAATGCAGAAAATGGAGAAAGATTCAAGTCCAAATATGGTATTCCTGAATCTAAAAAATTGATTATAGGTCTGGCAGGGAGGCTGGTTAAGGATAAAGGGCATCCCTTGATGTTTGAGACTTTGAGGCAAATGTTCAAAGAGAATTCTACTTTCCGGGATAGTGTTACAGTGGTTGTTGTTGGAGATGGTCCTTGGGTTTACAGATACAAACTCCTGGGTTCAAATCTTCGCGTGTTCGGGGCAATGGAACAAGCTCAACTCGCGGATTTCTACAATGCAATGGACGTATTTGTGAATCCAACTCTGCGGGCGCAAGGTTTAGATCACACATTGTTGGAAGCACTCCTAACTGGTAAGCCTCTAATGGCTACAAAACTAGCTAGCATTACAGGATCTGTTGTAGTCAATGAAGATTTCGGGTATATATTTTCGCCTACTGTAAGGTCACTGAAGAAAGCATTGTACAAGGCTTATGATGATGGAAGAGAAGTTCTGGAAAGGAAAGGTCAGCTAGCTAGAGAAAGGGGTTTGAACTTATTTACAGCCACCAAAATGGCAGCAGCTTATGAAAGATTGTTTCTTTGCATTTCTAAAGATAAGAAATACCGTGATCACTGCAGCTTCCAACCTCCACGATTTACTACCCTATTGGAGCAACCTACTTGACGGCCTGATGATTTGCCTCAGTATTTTATTTTAGTACAGAATGGTTCACTTGATGGAAATCTTCTTGACTTCACGCTCCGACAGTTTTGGTTAGTCTCGGTTATTTGTCTCGCAATGTTTTTAGTTAGCTCTAGGATTGAAAGCCACCTTTACGGCATACTGTAAAGCCATCTTCAGGTTTTTGTCAATACTGGTATTAGAACTAGCCGAAATACATAGGTGTGTTTGCTTGGTGGGTTTTAGAACGGGGGAATAAAATAATTCCAATTTTTAATATTTGGTTGATGGGTTTTAAATTGATAATAATTATTTCGACATATACCCTAGACTGTGTGTCACAACAAAGAGTTAAACAAATACTGCACTTCAAATTAGGTTACTTTTGCGAATTATTTGATCATCTAAAATCAAAACAAATCAATGAAAGAATTTAAGAGTAAAATAAAATCAAAACAAATCAATGAAAGAATATCTCGTTGTTGAGCTACCTTAATTTATTTGATCATCTAAAAAAACTAGGGGTGCAAGGGTGCTGCAGAAATATAAAATTTTGGTTCAAACTGGGCCGAACTACCTATAAATTGAATTCCAAAATGTCTAGGAAAAGATGCACAAGCAAGTTTCAATATCTTAGCGTTCTTCTCTTACTTTCAATCACTCATTCCTTACAAACAGTACTACTGCAGGGCCGATGGAGTTCAGGGCTTGGATGAGCAACTCATTTGTTTGGCAGCCAAAATGCTTTTCTGTAAGTACTTTGATCATCAATTTTTTTTTTCCTTCTTTCTAACTAGTTATAAAATTTTGTACAATCATAAATTTATATTCATGCATAGCTAACAATATCAAAGCACATTAAGTGTATTTAACGACAATTTTTTTCCCATATTCTACACAACTCTAATACTTTTTGTAAATGCCTATATGTAGATACGCTGCAGTGGTACCAATTGAGTCGGACTTGGTTGGGGATGTTGCAGCTAGAGTTGAGGATATTGGAAATATGGTTAGTGATGTAGGAAATGTAGTTGGTGTTCTTGTAGATGGAGTTGGGAGCTCTATTTCTGGTGGGGATCAAGGAAGCGCTAGTGTTGCTAACGCAGACCCTTATACAGGCATTTACAAAAAGTATTAGAGTTGTGTAGAATATGGGAAAAAAATTGTCGTTAAATACACTTAATGTGCTTTGATATTGTTAGCTATGCATGAATATAAATTTATGGTTGTACAAAATTTTATAACTAGTTAGAAAGAAGGAAAATAAAAATTGATGATCAAAGTACTTACAGAAAAGCATTTTGGCCAACCAAACAAATGAGTACCTGAGTCCAAACCCTGAATCCCATCGGCCCTGTAGTACTCCCTCCGTCCCATAATTATTGTCCAGTTTGAATTTTCATTTTTAGTTTAAATTGTACTAAAAGTGAAATCTCAAACTGGACAATAATTTTAGGACGGAGGGAGTAGTATTTTTGTATATAAGGAATGAGTGGTTGAAAGGAAGAGAATGATTTAACAGTTACAGCCAAAACAACTAAAGTCGTTATTAAAGATTTCAGTTCTAGATTATTTGCAACCATTTTTGGTGAGAAGATGAGGCGAAGGGTAAAATAAACCCATTGGCATTCTATAAATCCACTCAAGTCTTTTGTTCTCGGAATTAGATTTTCCGGGCTGGTGTCCAATGGTGGGGAGTCTGTTTCTATTGATAGTGATTTAACTACATCGTTAACATCGGTAACTTGAAAGATTAAAATTGTAGGAATTAAAATTTGGACATGTGTCAACCTGTAGTGAATCGTTACCGGAAGTGACACGAACTTCTGTTTCATGTGACCCTCACACTCATTCAATACAAATTGACAAACTTGCTTGTGCATCTTTTCCTGGACATTTTGGAGTTCGATTTATATGTGGTTCGACCCATTTGGAACCAGAATTTTATATTTCTGCACCAATTTTATATTTGAAAAAGGACCATTTTAGATGCTCAAATAAATTAAAATAACTCAATTACTCAACAACAAAATAATTTTTCATTGATTTGTTTTGATTTTATTGTACAAAATCAACAAGGCAACATGAATTGTAGTTTTTTTTGTTCTCCTAGTTTCATAATTTCCTTTATTATTTTTTTAATATATATCTCTTTTCAGTTATAACACAATGGTTTCTCTTTCCATTCACCCTCATTTTCAATTTTGCTTCAGTTCCAGTCAACATTAGTGTGAATACCAAAATTGTTTTTGCATTATCGTACGTGATTCACAAGATTCTCTAATCTGATAATGATAACTAAAAAAAATCAATAAATAAGGGAAAGCACATGATGACAATCAATCACCTAAAAATATGTTGCTCTGTTCAATTTATGATGACATTCATTCAGTTTCATGAGTTTATTAATTAGAAAGTGTAGATCAGCATGTTGCTAACTAATCCATTATATATACATATGATATATGTTTTTTTGACATAATTTTATTTTTCAAAATATAATTAGCAAAAATAACCTAATTTGAAGCACAATATATTTGACATTATATGCATGGACAAAGTTATGTTGTCTTAAGCCACTCCTTGCACCAGTCGTTGAAGGTCATATGCGAGAACCTCGTTCAAAATCAAAACCAAGAGAAGAAATTCTCCATAATCTTTTGGGGTGCTGCTTAGAATCCAGAAATTCTTGTCCATTTAATTTGGCATCCGGGACAATCTACTGCTATTGGAATTTCTGATCACGATCATTATTTTCTGCATTTTTGTACATTTTACATTGGAACTGAACCAAATAATTCAATTGGAGAAGCCTTAAATATATATAGAAATAGATGACAATTGGCACATGAACTCAACAAATGTCGGTCAACTTACTGCTATTTTGTAATTTGGATCATGAACTCGAAAGCAATATGGCCAGCTAGCTCTACTATTTTTTTACTGTAGTGCAGAAATAATTAATCTAGCCACTTCACCCACGTGCTTTTAATGCAGTGGAGTATATATGTCGCATAACTCTTGAGGCGATCCCTTTGGAATTCTGATGAATACGCAATCAATATACTCTTTTTGTCCAAACGGATTGTTTCTGGTGCATCTGTTTTTCCATCATATTTCCAGAAATCAACGGCTACAGTGAAGGAATTGGTCGCACTTTCAAGTAAAGGGACACACAATGATGCTGCCTTTTGAAGGTCACAGGTGCCACTTTTGGAATAATCCACCATGACCCCTCGAACCAACCATGCGGGGAACGAGGAGCACAATCTATGGTTTTGCCCGCCAATTCTTTGACCTGATCATCTCCTTCTCCTTCTTGTTGCGGTTGTTGTGGGTGTCTGTCATTTTGAATTTGGAGGGACATCTTTTGCTGTTAAGCAAGCCATACACATTAACAAATTTTCTCCTATATGGTTACAAAGGTCCTCATCTACCTTATCCCCGGAGAATGATGTAACAGTTAGAGCCAAGACAAAAGTCGCTATTAAAGATTTCAGTTCTAGATTATTTGCAACCATTTTTGGTGAGGAGATGAGGCGAAGGGTAACACAAACCCATTGGCGTTCTATAAATCCACTCAAGTCTTTTTTGTTCTCATAATTGAATATTCCCGGCTGGATTTTTTTTTTTTTTTGTCCAACGGTGGGGAATCCGTTTCCATCGATAGTGATTTAACTACATCGTTGACTTGATGGGAAGACTGAAATTGTAGGAATTAAAATTTAGACAGGTGTGAGCCTCTAATGAAGTGTCATGGGAAGTGACTCAAACTTGTGTTACGGGTGACCCTGACACTCACTCAGTACAATTTGCAACTAATTCAGTCGACACTCGGTACTACTCAACTAAAAACTCAATTCAATTTCTTCTACTATCAATTCTTTCATTCTTCTTCTAATTTCTATACTCAAGAATTCAAGAAACGCGCACCAATTCCTTTCTTTATTTTCTACATGTTTCAATAACTGCATATATTTGTACAAAGGACAAAAGATAAACCTAACTAGTATCTTCATAAGGGTAAGTAACAATGAAGAAAGAAAAGCACATCGTAGTTTCTAATGCGTTCTTCGAGAAAAGAGGCAAAGATTGACGCACTTTTGAATTGTTTATGGCAGTAACTAGTAATGTTGAGAATCCATAACCTGTCAGTAATTTTCAGAACATACTACTTTGGAAAACTTTGTCAGTAATTTGCTCGGTAGGTAAGGGCTAATAATAGAGCGAACCTGCATTGGGAAACTTCTATCAGTAATTTCCAGAACATACTACACAAAAACCTAATGCAGCATGATTAGGAGGAGTTTATAGAGCCATACCTTGCCACCAATCTCCTCTAGAAGCAGAATGAGAATCATCCCTAGTTTGATCACCATTGGCCTCATCTTTCTTGGACTAATTAAACAAAAAAACAATGTTTCTTAACAGAAAGATCTATCACATTTGGGGACAAAAAAAAAAAAAAAAACATGTATTGCAACTGTAAAAAATTTGCTGCTGGTTCAAAACATCAAAACTTACTTCAGGATAAGAACCCCGTGATTGTGCATTTGAAGGCTGCGTGTAAACGTCTTCAGCACCGCCATAGACCAGTGATGAACTTAAGGAACACGGTTCTGGCCTGTCCAGAAATGCTGAGTTCCTCTCCTTGCTTGTTTCACATTGGCTTGATCCAACCTTGTCCGAAGACCGGTCTTCTGTCAAAGAATTGACAATTTAAACCTTTCTTCACAGTTAAATCTAGACTTGTATAGAATCATCCAAGTAGGTGGAATATTATATCAATTGCCATCTCCAGAATCCGTCTTATTTGAAATACTTTTTTTCATGTTTTGTTTTTTTGTTGCGATCAATAGTACTTAACACAAAAACCAAATCAGTTTTGGTCATATTTATATTAATGGAAACTCAAGCCGGATAAACATCTTCAGCCTAGAGGTAGTTATAGTAATGCAATAAAATTTCAGAGACTTTGCTGCATTGTATTTACTCCTTTGGAAGAAGAAAAGCTGAAGTAGTATGACAAAAACAAACTGCAAAAACTAACCGAAAGATCCTCTGTTCCAAATCTCGCCCCCAACAGAAGAACGCTTATCCATCAATCGCAGCATTTCAGAAGCGGAGATGCTCCTCCTTCCCGATGCCTGAGATAAACAAAAAAAAAACACCACGATGAATTAAACACTAACACACATGCAAATCAAATTTTTCACCATTTTCCTTAAAAAGGGTTCAACGCAAACGAACTTTCAAAATTGAAGATCAAACTTTACCATAGTAGTCGAAAACGGAGGATGGAAGATTGAAGAGATTTTCCCTGGTAAGGGTGCAGATTCTTTAGCCCCGAAAAGTTCAACCGTCAACGATGAAAACCTTCGTGCAGAAGGATTCTCAGTCTCAGGTTTCTCCATCGCTTTTTCCGTTCCTTCTCACACAAGACAAGAAAAAATTGGGGAACTTTTTTTGAGTTCCACTGAAAAACAGGGTTGCGGAGGATAAGACTGATCTTTCAGAGAAAACAGAACAAAAAAGGAATCAAATATTTAAACAAAACTGGACCACTTGATGATGATGATGATGATGTTGATGGTATGCACACTCACTGTGAGACAGTTGACAATCGAAACTGACGACTCTTTCTAATCCTCAACTCTGTTTTGCAACTCTTTTTTTTCTTTGTCGTATCCCTTTTTCTTTAACCTTTATTTGTACATACATCCGGCAAATTTTCCTCTGTTTTTTTTTTTCGACCCTTGAAACTTGAAAGAGTTGTAGACTTTGTAGATTTTGTGCCGCCCCACCTGACGAGTAGTACAATCAGAGAGAGAGAGGGAGAGTCCTCACAAAAAACTACTACTACTTTTTTCATTGGTTACTCTTTTAATCCTAATACAAATGGACTTTTTCTTTTTCATTATTTTTTAGCCAAATGTATATTCCTTGTACTAAACAAAAAACAAAAGACGAAATGGTAGATGAACTATTAAATTTGTTATTAGAGGCTGGTGTGATTAACCATTTCTTCAAACTTAGCCCATAAGTGAAATTACACATAATAAATGGTCTTACAATTGTTTTTTTATCAGAACCCCATCACGAAATTCACGTTTAAATGAATACATAAATATAAATGAATACATAAATATACACTAGTACTTCTTTTGCCATAAATATACACTAGTACTTCTTTTGCCAAAAATGGAGGCAAAAGAAAGAGGGGAATAAAAGGAAAATACGGAGGTCATCAGCATAAACCGCGATTAACAGACTTGTATATTCACTTAAGCAAACATCAAGGTGGTCGTGCCGGAGTGGTTATCGGGCATGACTAGAAATCATGTGGGCTCTGCCCGCGCAGGTTCGAATCCTGCCGACCACGTATTTTCAATATTTTTGGCTTTTTTGGGGCAGGAACAGTGAAAAACATTCATTCATGAAGATTGAAGGCTGGGAATTTTATTTATTTATTTTTTTTTGTCAAAAGCGATATTCATTGATAAAAAACAACGCTAAAATGTAGGATTCACAAAGAATTAATATAATTCGCTTTAAATGCTCTTTCTAACCACAAAGAAGTATTGTCTTCTCAATTTTGTATACATTTGTTAAAAAGAACTAACTTAGTAAGATTGTAACATGATAAATTCCAATTTTTCTGAATATACAAAAACCTACAATCCGTACAAATATTTTTCAACAAAAAGATGTCTTTGACTATGGTTAAAACATCTTAAACAGGAGTTACTCTATTCTGTAACCAAGCAACCATAACCTTAACATCGGATTGTATTTCTACCTTCTTGATTTTTCTAAGTTGTATTTCCAGCATTGCAGCTCTCACCGCCTCAAGTTCTGTAACTAGTGGACTCTGCATCTGCTCCTGGAAGATTGATTTTGCCAAGATCAGCTTGCCTTCATCATTTCTAATGCATATCCCTAAACCTGCTATACTCTTGCCAGGAACCATCTCTGAGCTGATGTTAACTCTGATGTTGCCCTTTTCTGGAGCCAACCAGAAAAGTCTTCTAGGAACCTTGTTCAGAATCACTTATCAGAAGTCATACATAGGTCTAGCTAAGTTCTCTAAAAAGTCTTCTCCTTTTTTTCTTTTTTTTAACCTACTTTTTGAGCAGGTGTTTTTGGGGAAACTGTTAGCAAGTCCAAGAAGCACTCTGGATTCTGTTTAAAATTCCATAGGTTTCCAAATTCACGAGCAATCACATCGTTACCAAAAAAAAAAAAAAAAAAGGTTATGCTGCTAAATTTTGGTGGACAATTCACTCATGGAAACGATAAGCAAGTTTAAAAAAAAAAAAAAAACGATAAGCAAGTTTGTCTCGTTTAAAAACCTCATTTAATAGTGTATTTTATCGAATGAAAACAATATACCCTCAGCGTAATATAAGGTATTTTGATTTGTCCTAAAATTCACCTTATACGTATTTTTTATTGATAGAAAAAACCTTAAAAATATTTCGTCACAGTCAATAGAACACAATGAATGTGAAAATATTTTAAAGATTTTTTTAATTAAAAACGTATATTATATGAAATTTAGGACAAATCAAAATACATTATATTAAGGACCGGAGAGATCACAAAAGTAAATTACTTACATGAAATTGAGGGAGAAATATTTGTGTATATACAAATCCATCTTTCACATATCATAACAAAAATATCTCTCTGTGTTATAAAAGAAATAGTTCATATTGAGTTTAAACATTTGAATTAAATAACACAAATCTCAAAATTTAATGACAACTGAAGGAATAATAAATTAAATGAAAAAAAAAAAGAAATGTTTGTGTACAAAATACAACGCAAAAATAAGAAATTTGATCGTTTTGCTACCATATATACAACGAACGTGCCAAAATAATATCCCATCACTTAGCCATCGTTAACAACGTGGACCTTGTAATATTGATGCACTTATCAACAACAAAACAAAAAGAAAAGGAAGAAATAATTGATGCACTTACTCTCCGTCGAGATTCTTATCTTTTTGCATGGATAAGAGTATTTTCCTTTGATTACCACACCAAAAATTTTCAATAGTCTCTCGCAACTGGATTCATCAATCACTCCATAACTTAATTGGGGTTGAAATAGATATACATAGACATTCCATTCATTTCAAGCAGTTAATGATCGAAATGTCAACTGTGATACCTTCTTTTCATTCCGACAGTGTTCATACAACATAACTCAATTAGTCGAATCATCCTTCAACCACATACTATTCTTTTAATCCTCCATACTCAGGAGGTAGTTTTAGTTCAGGTACAAACCATGTAAGCGTGCAGGTTGTGCACCTGTAGCAAACATTATCGTAACATAGTTCACATCAATTTCCTAACAATCAGAATAATGATGTCCAACAATTATATATAGACACAATCCCGACCCTCAAGAGTGGTATATGAACTCGTCAGCCAACTCCAACGCCCCATAAAAGGCGATGTCCGGGCACCTACTCATGCTGAAATCACCCCTGTGAAGATAAAACCAACATGAATAAGGTTCAGAGAAACAAATGAAAAACTCATAAAAACAGATAACTTTTGCACACAGAAGAGATGCAGATAAATGGCCTGACAATGCTTACAGCACCACAGGGAACTCAGGATGCAGATGAAGTGTGTTTCATGGATTTCATTTCTTCAAGTCATTGGGATAGCCTATAAAAATGTGTCTTAGCACACTCCTTAGCTCACTTTTCTAAAGGTCAACTTGGCTTTGAGAAATATTAGGACTCCATTCTCCTCACTCCATTCTGACTCCAGTAAAGTAGATGAAAAGAGAAGTAGAAGGAAAAAATGTATAAAGCACAAGAAGGCATAGGCTTACAGTCACAGAAAACTATACGGTTGATGCCCAGTAACAGCTGGTGGATCAGGTGTGCAAGTAGTTGGCAGCCATCATCAGCTCCAGTGTCAGCTCAGGTTCAATGTGGAACTCGGTCTCCTTTCCACTACAATGTATAGATGATCAATTGTAATTAGATGTTGAAAACTAATCAACTGATTGAGAAGCCAAACAAACACAGCTAACTATGACATGCAACTCAACTTCAAAAGCCAAAAGACAATCTGTACTCAACATTGAAAAGTTTAATCCCAGTGGTCAGAAACCAAGTCACAAACAACAGATGTTTCGAGAATGATACAAGATCCCCAAATAGTCAAGCAACCAAAGCCTGCAGTGGATACTAACCCCTAACCTACCAATAACCTACCAATAAGAAAACCCAAAAAAAAAAAAAAAGAAGATGAAAAAGAAGAAGAAAGGAACAATTTCGAAGATTAAATGGCTCCAAACAAGCACCACGACTCCCTTGTTCTGAACCCAGACAGTGGACTGAATAATGTTTGTTAGAAGTAGTTGGTGAGGGAACCGGTCTGAACACCACCCTGTGCTAACTAAATTGAGGTTGTAGAAGACTCAACTAGGCAAAAGTGGATTTTAGAAGAGAAATAATAAGGGCAAACTTGAAGCCCTGACATTGTTCTTTTGTGACATTGAATAGATATGTTTTCATCAGATACTTATCCAATGGCGGGATAATGACAAACAAATTTCCAATAGACAAGGAAACAAAAAAACTCTTAGCAGAGAAACAAATAACCAGGAAAAGACCAAGTAAATAACAATTCATCTGTTTAATGTTTGTGAACATGATGCGTTATGACATATATGATACTCCCTACAAACACAGTGGCCATCAATCATAACTCCAAGTGATGTAAAGTATGATAAAAGAAGTAACTTGATAGGAATATGGTGTAGAAAGAATTTGATCCATGAATTGTATCCCAAACTCCCCAGATTAAAGTTTGTAGGACATCCAACTTTCGAGTAAGACCCTCAGAAATCTAAATCAATTTGTAATGGATTGATTCCCTTCGGAAAAATATATGTATAAATGCGGTACTCTACCAACTGGGTCCAAAGATGCAACTTGATACAAGATGAAAATTCATCGACATTACCCAACCAACTCAACCTCCAACAAAAGCATAGAAATTTCTGAACATTATACTGCCACTATTATTAAGAAAAGAGATAAATCGAAAAGGTTGCAACTTTGGGTCTGCCAGTTCTCCCATTGCGCATGTTTATCAGAAAACTATCTTTAGGCATTAAAATATCAAAACCATAAGTAGAAAAGAACAGATGCAAGGAAACACTTCGTAAATCACCAAACGAAAGAGAAGTGGTTCAATCAGTAAAAACAGAAAATACACTGAATCCTTTCAGAAGTGAAGGGGATTCAATTTTACAAAGGAAGATAGAGCAGATACCCCTTACACAATCCCTAAATCTAATGATTTCAAAGATAAACTGCAGATAAGCTTGATACCGTAGATGTTCTAATGACTAATACCACCATTATTCAACTTATGATCTCCAGAAAAGTCTGTAAATGGGATGAGGTACTAATACATCTACAAGCATTAGACAAAAGGGTAACTACAGAGGAAGAGAGTGAAGAACCTGGCATATTGAAGAGACCAATAAAAATACTGGCAGATTTTCTCCAGAATAGTGGTGCTAATCTCTGGAAACGTCACTTCTCCATGTTCCGTCTCCGCAAAACTCCCTAATTTTCAACCAAACCAAAAACAAAATTGGCAAGCATCAATCAGATAATCTTCAGACCCAGAAGAGGAAGAACATCAATTAATCAAAAAAAATGACAAGGGGACAAATTTGGGGTAAAAATCAAAGGGGTTGACCTGGAGAGGTGAGCATGTTGCGGATGGTCTGAGAAACCATGGCAGCTTTCTTAGAGATAACGAATTCGAAGCCTTCGGCGCTGATCAGCTTGACCATCTCTTCTTTCTTGATTTTGGATTGGCTTGGTTCCGCCATTGAATTGAATCGAGGTTGAGTTTGAGTCTGAATCGATGAGTCGGAGGACTTACATGAATTGCGTTTTGGGAACTCGGAGTCGTTTGTACTTTATACACTTTGCAGAGAGGATTTGTGTTATAAATGTCCTCGATGTCTGAGAGACTTCTTTCTGTATATCTCCTTTTTCACTTCCGCCTGTCGCGACTTTGGCTGAACTTTTTCCTTTTTTAGCTTAAAAAAAAAAGAAAGAGATGTTTTTAATTTTAAAATTGATATCTTATCTTTTATTCTTAAAAAAAAACGAAGTGGTATTTTATCTTACTATTATATTAGTAAAACATCCATAAAGTAATAATACTGTTGGGATGTTAAAATTTTTTTAATTTATAGATGTTGGGAGTAATAAATTTAATTTATCAATGAATTAAAGATAATTAATAAAATCTTTAGAGGCATTGTAGTTAGCGTCACTAAAAATTTTACTTAGGATGAAAATAATGATGACTTAGTGTTAACAAAACTAATCACACGAAAACAAGTATTCCCTCCGTCCCATAATTATTGTCCAATTTTACTAAAATGAAAGATTTTATTTTTGGTCAAACTTAATTATATTTTACTTTAAACAACCGGATATACCCCTACATAAGTAATTGTTTAACCACTAAGATTTTATGGATAATATTTTTTACTAAGGACAAATGTGTAACTTGATCCATAAAAAGTCAAATTGGACAATAATTTTGGGACAAAATTTTTTAGGCAAAGTGGACAATATTTATGGGACGGAGGGAGTACATAATGTGGCAATAACTCTTGAAATTCTTTGTTGCACGAGAGAGATATACTCTACAGTTTTGAAAGCAACGAAAAAAAAAAAAAAAGAAATCTCTTGAGATGAAAAATTGCAAGAAAAAAACATATATTAATAGATTCATATTATACTCTTTCCTAGTTTTATATATATATATATATATATATATATATATATATATATACATACACTAGTATTGTGCTCGCGCATGCCGCGGCATATTAATCATGGATAATTTTTAAAGATTGATTAATTTTTAGCTGCATAATAATGTCTTTTATTTTATGATGATATGTTCACCCGTATTCTATATCATTTGATTTGATTATAAAAAATGATAAATATTTTTTTGTTTACGGTTTTCATTCGAAATGTAAATTATTTTCATATTGATAGAGTTTTTTTTATACACAAATTAATATTATAGTAAAATTACTAGATACTTGGCCAGGGCGAATGCCCGGGCGCCCCCCGTATTTTAACTTAATTTATTAAAATGAATTACAAAAAATTATTTATAGACATATATCAATATATCTATATGAAATGTTCAATTATGTATATAAATAAAACTATATTGGTTTCATTTAAAAAATTATATATTGTCAAAAACAAATTATCAACAGTCTAAATGATAATTTTAGACTAATAGCCCAATGACAGTACAATTCATTTCGGTTCCCTTTATTGTTTGTATAATTTTACTTCTGTAATTATGTCCGGGCGCCCCAGTATATCAAAATGAATTATTAAAATGAATTTCAAAAATTTATTTATAGACATATATCAATATATGTATATGAAATGTTCAATTATTTATACAAATAATACTATATTGGTTTCATTAAAAAATGATATATTGTCAAATACAAATTATTAATAATTAAAATTTACACAGTATAGTAAAAAATATATATATTAATAATACTTTGATTGATTATCTATTTTAAAATTAGATAGACAATAAAGAAGAAAAAATATCAATTTGTATTATATTTTTTTGTGCAAGCCCAAAACATAATTTACAACTCAACATAATTGCCAATTTGAACCCAAATTCCAGACATTCAGTAAAAAGACACTATTCCAAATTTTTTAAATAAAAAAAAAGTGGAAATGGATGTCAAATTAGGAAACCGATGCCACTTCTTCCGGTCTCTCATATTACACTGTGTTTGAAAAATTAGATCTCAGTTTGGAGAAAACAAAGCTTCTCTCACTCAGAGTATAATTTTTGATCTTTCACCATTTCGGAGAAAACAAAGCATTTTTCTATCCTAAAATCATCCCATTTCCTAGAATCAAATTTCTCTTCTAGTACATCTGCATGTGCGAAAGAATTTCACAGCGGATGTAGTATAAATTTGTTAGAATCGAAGCTGGTTATGTCAACGGGAAGAATGAAGATTCTTCATTCGAATGGGGAAAAGTCCATATCTACATTCCCTTTTCCTATGTAGACGAAAAATCAAGTATATCTAGATTGTTTGAGCTAATTATTGAGCTGAGACAGCAATCCGATCTGAGGTTACAATCGAATCGAAAAACCTTCGATGATTTCAGATCTAACAGGTAATGGTTTTCTTTTTGTTATAGTAATATCATTTTTTATTTTTATTTATATGAATACAATGGAGGGGAACATTTGTTTATTTACAAACCTTAAATTGTTTTTTTGTTCTTGGTTTTTTTTTTTTTTTTGGAAGCGTAAATTTCCTGATGTTGTAGATGGACCCTGAGATGGTACATTCTGCGAGAGTTGCTATTGGGACAGTCACTGGAAGATTCTTCGGCTCCAGCAAAGGTAAGAAGTTTATTCTTACCAAATCTATGGTTTATTCATTTTGATATGGACTGCAACCTAGAAAGATGATTATGGATTGATGTAAATATACATGAAGTTTTATAACATATTATATGTTCATATTTGAAACCCCTATCTGTTGGTTAATGTACTGTTTTCATTTGGCAAAATAATTATGGAAAGTTACAATTGTTTATGTGTTCTATATAATCTGTATAATATATGTAAGATGATAGTATATTTCTGAAAGTGATAAAATTGTTTAAATCATGTAAACATAACTGAAATTCAATAGGTAAATAATTAAATCTCTACTGAAAATATTTTACATCATAAACATGATTTTCGTGTCCACTGAGATGTAAAGTAAAGACTTTACCTAACATTCCTTAGAGCTTCCTTGTAAACAACATTAGTTGAATTGGATCTTGTTCCGTCATCCCTGCAAATCAGAACTTTCAGACCTCTCTTAGATGTTACTCTTGACAGTGCTACATATAGCTGTCCATGGCTAAAGACAAGTCGTGGTAGAAATAGTCTAACTGTAGAAAGAGACTGTCCTTGGCTTTTATTAATAGTCATAGCGAAACATACAACTATAGGAAACTGTCTCCTTTTCATTTTGAAAGGAATATTGTTGTCTGTTGGGACAATTTTCATCCGAGGAATAGGTACTATGTCACCAATGTTACTACCAGATATTACTCTACCTTCAATGATATAACGTCCCATCCTTATAATCTGTAATCTTGTACCATTGCATAGTCCACTCCTTTGATCAACATTACGCAGTAAGATGATCGGAACATTAAGTTTCAGAAGCAACCTGTGATTAGGAAGCCCAGAAACTTTGACACTGTTAAGGAATTCAGGAGTGTAAATACCCTGGTTAGCTTCAAATCCATGTTCTGAAGCTTCCATACTATCTGAACTGAGATATTCATGTTCTTCACCGGGCAATAGTCCGATCATATAGTCATTAACTTTGTCAACAACCGCATGGGTTGGACATAATATTGCTCTTTCCCGAAACCATGCAGTGTCATTTAACCTGTTGATCAAATCTGGATATACAATACTGACGATTGCTTCTATAGGATCTCCAGGAGTCTGTATGATGACTTCATCTAGGAAAACAATTTCAGCTTCTCCATCATTTGGTTCATTGATTTTGCCTTCCCCAATTTTTAACAACCAATCTCCAAATTCACGTATCTCCTCAGTGTCAGTCACATTATTTCCTCTTCCTAATCTCATATTAACAGTCAATCTCAGAACCTTACAATGTCTCCATAGATGAGATGAGTTTATCGCAGAGTTGACAATATCTGCTCTGCTACCTTTAGGAACAACTGGTAATATTTGTCTGAAATCACCTCTAAGGACAACAACCTTCCCTCTAAATGGAAGATATAGAGCATTTGGATTAGATCGTCTTAGTACATCCTTTAGTGATCTGTCAAGAGCTTCAAAACAATGCTTATGTACCATTGGGGCTTCATCCCATATGATAAGATTTGCTCTTGTTACCAAAGCACATAGATCACTTCCTGCTTTTATAGTACATGTTGAATCATTTGTCACATTGATGGGAATTTGAAACCTTGAATGAACTGTTTTTCCACCTACCAACAGTAAAGAAGCAATACCACTCGATGCCACATTGAGTACAATGTTTCTTTCTTTGCGTACTGCAGTTGAAATTGTTCGCCACATATACGTCTTTCCTATTCCACCATACCCATATACAAAAAACAAACCTCCATTTCCTTTTTGAATCGCAGCCAATATCTCTTTGTAGATTTTCAGTTGTTCGGCAGTAAGGTTAGAATAAAGAACATCATGTTCTTTTTTCAGTAATGATCTGTCATAATCTAATTTATCGTGGATCATTGGATTTGTACCATCATCAATGAACACGTCTCCAGGATATGGCATACCAGGAAAATCCGTTAGACTTTTACCATGAGATCGTAAAATAATTTCAATGCATGCATCTTCATTTCGTCTTCAGAAACATTGTAATCTGTATATTAACATGAAAGCAAGCAAGAAATTAACATTAGATGCATAAATTTTAAAAATATATGTCAAATATAAATTATTATAATATAAACAAATTACCTTCATTCCTATATAACCATTTCAATCTTTTAGGTATGTCTTCTGTGTAACAGTCCCAAGTTTCATTCCATACATGATCAGGTTGCGACACAATGGCACCTTCTAATAATTGTGCAAAAAGGTTTCTGCAGTAATTTGTTGAACCCCATGTAGAGCCCTCCTTTATGCAGTCTATGTATTCCTTGTCATCATCAAGTAACCCTCTTGCAAAGCAAGCTTCTTTGAATGTTGAATATTCTGTTTCATTTACTGTCATGATATCTTCGTAACATGTAGGACCTTTGACTATGTTAACTAGAACCCTTAGGTAGTAAGGTTTACCAGCAGCTATAGGGACTCTATGAATTCTACCAATACTTGAGCCTCTTTGTCTTGGGGTCCATTTCTTTTCTTTCTTTTTCCACACAAAATATTTTAGAAAATTGATGTTTGTGAGACTTTTACCTTCAGGGTAAATGGAATTAGCTTCCATCCAAGCAGTAAACTGTGAATGCCTGTTGGATGCCCTGATGACAATAGTTTCAACAGTTTGATCCTCATCATAGACAACATTCTGTTGACCAGGCATATGAAAACTTAGACGTTCAACATGATGTGACCTGTAGTGTATAGGAAATGAAAACATACGCCATGCAGCTTCACAACCTGACAGATATCTTCCTTCGTACCAATCTTTAACCTCATCTTTTGGACCTTTATCCAATTGTTCCCTAATTATCTCATCATTGACAGTGTATTTAAAACAAACTCTGTCAGAACCTTTATTCAAATACTTGAAAAGATATTTTGTAGCACTTGCTTGATTGCACCATTCGGCGTTTATATGTGCATGATACCTAAGAGTCAACACTGGATTGTAACCAACAACCCATCTGTTGTCTATAGTTGAACCGTCTTTTTCAAATGTCCTGCCATCTTCTCTTCTCCTGTAATCAGGGAAACCATCTTCACCACTACTTGTAGTTTCTTTGAACTTTTTAGGGAACCTTTTTGAACATTGCTGTTTAACCATGCAAGGACTATAGGAGAAATCATCACCACATGAACCATGAATCATCATTTCTGTTACAATGTTGTATAAAACAGGATGGTCATTTTTATCAGGGAGCTCTGCACATATGAAATTGTCGATATCTTCAGGTTTTGATAGCTTATCATCTCGATGTAACCAAATAACTATATGTGCATGTGGGAGCCCTCTTTTTTGATACTCTATAGTGTATACAGCTGTATAATATGACAAAATACATTCTTCATAAGTTAGTTAAAGTTATAAATGTAAAAGAAATTATATAGTAAAAAATACTAAAGTGCAGAAAAAAATGTACTTGCTTCCTGTCTGCCAAATATATTTTTGTCTTTAATAAATTTCATCATGCAGTTTAGCTTCATCATGAACACCCTCGTAACAATATCTGGTCTATTTTTGGGCCTAAGCCCTTTGCTGTTGCAATACCTAGTTATCTCTGGCCATTTGTTGTTACACGTGAAGGTTAAGAAAACATCGGGATACCCATAAGTTTTAAAAATTGTCGTTGCATCAATGTAATTTTCTCTTTTCCATCTATCATCACCTGTGAATGAAGAAGGCATTATAACTCTCCCAACATTTGAAGCATCTTGATTTCCCTTTAAAAGTGTCTTTCTCATGTTTTCATATGTTTCACAGCGCAAATTTCTTTGATTTTTTTTATCCAACATATTTTTCCTGATTCAACTGCACTGTATCCATCCACTAAAAATTACTGGAAAAGTCTCTGAGCATATAACAACATTGAATAATCCTGGTTTCTATCTTGTATACGAAATGCAAACCATTCTCGGAGACTCATCCATTTTCGTGGTCCTTTATACTCTTCTTCAACACCATCAGTATCATCAATTTCATCATCATCTTCACCTTCTGAATCTTCTGGATCTCCAAGTTTTATGTTTATTCTGAAACCATCTTCACCATATGGAAAAATCAATGGATATTGAAGTGATACATATGAAGGATGTAGCTCATTGATACGCTGCAATTCTCCAGACTTGTACTGAACAATGATATCTCGTGTTTCAGATTCGTTTCCTTCATCGCCAGGTAGTATAGCTGCAACTTCATCGACGGTTGGTAGATTATGTGTTCTACCATCCGTATCTCTAGTTGAAATTAATTTGAGTCTGATTTCTACTGAAGAATCTGCCCTGAAGGGTGTCACGTACCTTCCTGTAGTTTTTAACCAACACATTGTGTTCATCCATTGCAATCTGTATGTCACTAACAATCTGTGCATCAAGAAGTTTAGCTTGTTTTTTACTCTGCTCTGAACTGCAATTACATTTGATCAGTAGTGTGTAAATATTATGTCTATAATAATACTGTGAAACATAAACTAAGGATTTGAACTGTTATAAAAACTGTTAAACATACCTGAAAGCTCTGATTCTGTTACTGATTTCATTTTGAGTATCATAAATGTATAACTGGGAAAATTTTAGCCTCAAATCATCTTCTGGTAGTAGACTGCCCATTAGATGGCTATTATGACCTTGCATTTTAAATATATAGGGTGCACGACCATCATTTATTGAGCTTACAATGTTACCACCCATAGATGTAAAGGCAAACATATTATTATATGCTCGGATGTTCTCCAAAAAATGTTTACTCTTTGCATTATTTGACATAAACAACTCCTTAAGCTGAGTAGGGGGTTCCTGCAATAGGGGTAGATGTATTTTGCCTTGCATGCAACAAATTGAGAATTTAGGCTTTAACGGTTTTCGCTGTTTGTTGACCCTTTCTTCGTACCACATATTAGCGTCGCAGAATTCTCATACATATATTGGATCTCTCAAATCATGATATTCTACAGATTTTAACAAATATGTTAATAACATATGTGATTTCCTGTTAAACTATATAAAGTAATGTACTTAACTGAGGTTTGCAATTAATTAAAGATAATACATGTATTTATGTATGATAAGTTCTTCTGATTAATTTTACATTTTCCAGGATGCAATGTATTCTTCCTCCTTGTGGAAACGCTTTTTTGTGGAGCTTGTTGATTTTCATTCAAGATGACGTCAGCTGCAGTGGTGACTCCTGCATACTCAGTATTTCCGAAATAGTAAATTTAAAGGTATGTCATCATTATAAACTATATAATTACACAACTCATAAAAAAAAATTCTCTTGTAGACATACCAGATGAATTTGTTTCATTTGTACAATTTGTTGTTTGCAATTTATTCATCTGAAAACTGCGCTGAGTACTCTATCTGTAATTTGAACGGACTTGTGAAGTATCATTGACTGATATATTGTTTGTTATCTGAGATGAATCACATATAAAAACACCACCTCTAATAATAACAGATTGCTTTTCTTTAATGGGTTTGCCTCTCTTTTTGTCCATTATTTCCTTCTTGTTGGATCTTGAGTTGTTAACAGTTCCTAACCAATCATGAAGACAGAGATGTAATGTATTCAGATAATTTAGGAAAAATAGACAAATATATGTATGAAATTATATGAAACTGACACAGATATAATTATCTGCACATTTATATATGAAAACATACCATCTGATACAGAACAATTTTTGATGGTGTTATCGAATTCTGAACAACAGATTTGTGAAATTTCAACTTCTTATGCGTTCTGATCTGGTATAATTTATTTTTTCTTATCATCCTTGAATGTTTAGCACTGATACGGTCCACTTTGGGTAGATTTACCAAATGCTTTTGAATTTGTAACGTATCTGAATGCATACCTTCATCTAACTGACCTTTCAAAATCTGTTTCCTGGTAAATCTTGCATCTTTACCTGTGACAGCATCATTGATGTGAACTGTAGAAATCACCATTGTTTGCTTATTTCTTCTGCGTGACTGAAGCGACAACCTTTTTGCTTTTAATAAATCTTTCATGAACAATCTTGCTTCTTTTGCAGAACAATTTACCATTATGAAATTTTCTGAAAGTAGATGTAAAAGTAATTCACACAACTCTTTGATTCAAAACATAATAGTATATAATGATTGTGAATGTACTTGTGAAATAGTATCTTGAGTTTTGATAAATTTGATCTATATATGGCTAAAATTTTTGTGTCTATCAAATATATATGATTAATTATAATATTGTCATCCTAAAAAAATGGAATCTGATATACTTGTTCAATTATGGCATATCAAGTTGTTTTTATTTTATATCCACAATAATTTCTGACTGTACATTTGTATTCTTTTTTAAAAATACCAGAATATTTTTTTTTATATTGATTTTCGTATTTTGATAATTTTTTAACTCAATTTGATTACAAGTTATTTACTCACAGTCTAATTTTTTTTAGTGTCATTGTATATAATTGACTAAAATACGTTGTTAGTGTATAATCCAATTGAAAATGCTGTGGATAATTTGTACACATTGTGAGTGTATATAAAATAAAATAGTCACGTTAAAAAGATATGTTATAAGAAAACTTAAAAATTGAATTATTTTCATATGAATTAAATAAAAAATACCAGATAGTGACTTTTACAGGACTTCTATAATCAGATACTCTTAATTATATGCCTTGCGAGCATCTATACGGAACCCTAAAGTTATACCTAAAGGTATTTTCTTCAAATCCACCATGTACTTTATATCACCTTCAATAACAAACCGATGTGGATTGTCATTAGTGACAACTCGATGCATGTTAATTACTAGAACTCCATCATAGTATAAAATAGCATTTGTGTAGTCATCTAACTTCAATCGGCGTACTATATGCCAGGGTATCTCCTGCAATATGATTAAAAAATTATTTATAATTGAATAATTTCATCTAATTCCTAGTGGATGTAAACTACTATGAAACACATTTTATCACCAATCTGCCATGGTGGATTACAGTGTCAGTCGTGACTGCAGAAAATGTGTTAGGATCACCGTTGCTGCATAGATAGTCCAGTGTGTCAACTTCACCTGAATATAAATTAATATTAGTATTAGAATATGTATTATGATAATAATGTTACTTGAATTCAGTGAATTAATTATAAGAAAAACAGTAGGTACAAACCTTCAGATGTATCTGAATCAACGATATCTAGGTTGCAGTAGTAACCTTCATTGTTAAAAAGCCTTAAATAGAAATACAAATTTCCAGTGTAAATAACAATTACATTCACACATTTTATTCTGTTATAATAATAGTCATGAAACTCCTCCCACATCCGGCCTTCAAAACCTACTGGTTCATTATTTTCCTTCATGATCATGAACTCCCATTGATTGCGCTTAACATCAACACACTTTGCTGTAGTTTGATTTGAAGGCCAATCAATACCATTAAAGAAACATTTTTTAATAGCCTGAAAACCATGAAATCCTTATGATTAGTCCAGTTATATACAGATTCTCAATAGTTCTTTAGTGTAAAGTACTAAGGTAAATAACAAAAAACAAAGGAATTATAAAAGTTAATAACACTAATAACTTACAGCTTGTTTGGATGTACCATGATCTAATCTCAACAGATAGCGGTTACCAGTTCTTGCATTGACATCTGGGTGAATCCTTTCACATCCATCATAATTAAAATGAAATAACTGTAACACATTCAATGATCTGTGATAAACTAAGTTAATTTTGGATCTGGAAGATATTCCAAACTCCTGGAAAAAAGCTTCCAGTGCAGACCCGTATAACTGACATCTCCTCTTCCTAGTGATATGGATATTTGCATAGAAATATCGATTTCCCTGGAAATCAATCTTGATCTCTTTACCAACATGCCTCAGGACTGAAGCTAAGTTACTGCTAAGAATCTAATAATGTACATAAAACTGGTTGTCAGTAAGGATTATAACAGAGTAACATACTAAAAAGTATTTTTATAATCAATCTGTTTACAATTAGAACATTATAAAGGACTTACCAATCCTTTTCTGCGAATGTTTATTAGAACACTAATCAATTGATCATAAGCCTCTTCCATTGTTTACTTCAATGCAGTCTGTATGATGATATCAAAGTCTATATGCTATATGAATATAAAAAGGGCTTATGGAGTATAGTTTTTTTGTTATGGAAATTTGATCTGTAATGACGATTTGCCTGGAAAAGTGTATATAAATCACCATACATATTATCTCCTATTTATGACAATTGAAGATAATCCCTAAAAAATTGGGATTTAAAAGAATCGGGAAAGTTATAAAGAATAATAACATGCTCTGTATTTAACATCGTTTCAAATCCACAAAAAAACAGGATTACAATGAATCTGCACTTTTTTAGGAACTGGAGAAGTATTGTGTTTCTTATTCATTTAAACTCTCTTAAAACAGAATACATTGACTTTTACTATAACAGTAATTGATGTCTGATAATTCAACGTTAAAATGAAAATTATTTCCGTTCCTATAAAAATAAAAGTAAATTGCCAATTCACTGTGATTTCATCTTCATTTTCTCCTTCCTTCTATGTACTTTCATTTATTTAACTTCAGGATTCAATGGTAGCAACCAACAGACACCCCTTCTTCTTCAAACCATTTTCTATATTTATAATAACTGTACTAATCTTTTATAGTAGTACACTTCTTTGGTTATAACTCTTATGACTGCATATTGACACAGGAATCTTTTCACCTTCCTGTTTGTATTTCATAAACTACTACTCAAAAGGTAACTTATTGTTTATAAAAGCAACTGCAAAAGTAAATGTACTTCTTCTGAATATGTCATATTCTAGCAATGACATTTATAAATACTTTTAACACATCGGTAAAAATAAAATGTCATTAAACCGAATAATAGTAGATATTAATCATGAAAAAACTGGAATGCTCAAATACCAAAAGAAATTAAATATCTACAGCACCAAAACAGTATAATGGTACTGAGTAGACTGTAATAAGAAAAATGTTTCATCAGAATAACAATTCTGGCTATAGGGAACACCTTAAAAAACTAAAAGTATATGTTTATTGTTAAAGCAGGAAGTAGCAAGTGCTTTCATCGACATCAAAGTTTTCTGACACGTTTGTTGGTATTGGATTTGACACTGTCTTCACCGCAACTTCCTGCACTTTTATTTTTTGGAGGAGGACTGTCAGCCATGTCATCGGCCAAATTCCCTATCTCTGTATCTCCAGTGCAGGATACTGCAGTCTGCAAACAATGAAACATGTGAGTGTCATCGAAATATTGCTATTTTAAATAAAGTAAATATATTTGTTGTGTATATTATATCTTGGCGGTGCTATCCTGGGTAGGTGTCAAATTTTGGTAAAACTCTGCACACATCTCCGGATCAATTTCCTGTTTATAATATAGGAATAAACTTAGATTATCATGTGCATCTTCTTTAAATCAAGTACAAATCTATTAAACTGTATATGACCATATAAAAAAGAGAACAAACCTGATCTTCAGAAACATCATCAATGTACTTCTTGATCATTTCAGCATCAGTAGTAAGCCTAGCAATAGAAATCTCACTACTACTATTCCTGATATTGTATCTAGAGACATCCAACCTGAACAGACATTTCTTGCCAACAATCTCATCTAGTACTTTAGGGTAATCTTTTCCTGCCTGGATACATGATGATGGTCATAAGAAAAAACATTAAAAAGTTTTAGTAATAAAATGTACACATTAAAAACAATGAATAAAACCTGTTTACGGAGTTTTTCTGCAGACTTATTGATAAAATTGTAGACCACCCTGTCCCAAAGGGTCAAAATTTTGCTGCCAGTAGCATCTATTGCATACACTTGTAACTTGAACCTATTCATAAAATCATGGAGGAAAATAGTTTATAACAGAGTAACATACTAAAAAGTTTGATAACAACATATTATTTAATATTGTAATTACAAAAAGAGATTGTAAATTATTGAAACATACTTTGGACCAACAGCAGACAAAGGGCCATGATTACCACAAAACCATTTTTTCTCAAGACCAAATTTCTTGTTGTCACTGGTATTTCTTCCTTTTGTTGATGGTACAATACGGGTACCTTTGTCTTTTTCAATTTCCTCCACCTTCTTGTTGCAATCTCTGCAACCAATGTATGACCATTCATACTCTTTTGCTAAGCCTATGATCTTACCAAAAATCACAACATACCCTGCCTGAAAAAATATAGTTTTCATATGTTTAACCATTCATAGATCATGGAGATAACATAGTTACATACGCAAAGGATAAAATAATTATCACTATTAATATATTACCTCATCAAGATCATCTATGTCACCCAATGACAAAAGTTTTGCTCCATTTATGAATTCTTCATAAGATGCGTATCCAGAACCCTGTGAAAGCATTGAAATTTTTTGGATACTTTCAGCTTTCGTTTCATTGGCACTACTTCTGTATATACTGTCACTATATAATTACAATATGAATAAAACGGTAATTATGAAACTATATGGTATGTGAGACTTTTACATTCAAGGTGAATGGAATTATATAGTGAGATTTCTGTTATGAAAATATATATAGTAATTATGCAATTATGCAACTGTTTGATACAGAAACAATACTTATGAATAAAACAGTAATTATGCAACTATATGATGATAATTATAGCAGTTATAACAATAATTATACCTGTCTTTGTACTCTGATATGTCGGGTATTGACATATCATCAAGATATATTTTCCCATTGAAAAGATTAGTAGTAACAGAAGCTTTTGCTGTTACATTGTGAAAAAATTACATCTCAGATTATAGCAATTACAAAAACTTGAATTTAATATGAGTATATCGAGTTACATATAAGTCACTAAAGAGTACTCACAATAGTAGTTTTTGCACTTAACATATTGAACAATGAGAACCACAGGAGACGGAGGATTGTTAGACATGTATTTAGTGACTTGATCGGCATGTTCACCCCATAAAGTAACCTTTAGCTTGTCAGCCCTGCAAAACAGAAGACTTTTTTTAGTACAATTGTTTTAATTCTTTCAGTATAATCCAATATGAATAATTTCTGTTTAGACTGTAAAATTTCAAATAACATTGACCTTTCATCTTCAAGCTCCACTGAAATCCTCTTCTTTCCATTTTCAACAATTGGATCGCTGTATGCCATGATGTGTCCTATCAAATCTGCATAGTTGAAAATATTTTAAACTTTTTATACAAATTTTATAAGGAACTTTTACAACAACTTTAAAATCATCTCACCAAAATAATAATCAAAGTTGGCCACAAAGTTTGTAACTTCAGCCAATGGTGTGAACTCAAACACATGATCTGGGATGTCAAAATTAAATGCAGCTTCAACACTTGTGTTTGACATGAACACAATTTTGTATTCGTGCTTAGCACACCTGAACCCCCCACTAATATTGAGACAACTGTCAAATCTTGATAATCGTCTAACACAACCTTTGAAAGAATTTGCAAAATCTTTCACAATTCTTCTAGGAATGGTTACTTGAATTTTGCTTCCCTGATATATATATATATATATATATATATATATATACAAATAGTTAATAACATATACTACAGTTTAACTGGTTTGTCCATGAGAAAACTCTAAAACCAATTATGGTGGAAAAGTGAATACATGAGCATCGATCAAACACATCTCAACATACTTGACTTTGTTTTTTTTGGATACTTCTGGAACCTCCCAAAGTGTCATCACTTTGACAACTATGGTGAAATGGTTGCTTTTTGTATCAATCAATCCATTGATGTCAACGATGTATCTTTGTGCAGCATGTATGGGTACACCTGTAGCACCAACATCATTTGGTGGTGTAGCAATGACATCTTCAGATGGGATGACAATTGGATTATCCACAACATTTTTATTCACAGTTTCAACAAAATCTTCAGGTTCAACAACTGAAATTGCAGTTTGGTTTGTTTCAGCCATTAGTAAGATATGGGTAATATGAGAATCTGAAAATCTGAGATTTGCAAATTGCAGGAATTGTCTGGTGCAGGATATGTGAGGATGTTGGCTGTATTTATACAGGTAACATATTGTCTAATATAGTATATTTGTGTAAATTGATTTGGGATGATAATGGTACAAAAAGGCAAATATTTTGTGTGTTCTGTGATTGAAAAGTGATTGTTGATATGCACAGAAAGCTTGCAGATATATACGTTTGTGCAAAACAAATCTGGTTTTTGCGAATTGGAGGAAAGGTATGCTGAAGGATCATATGAGGATAATAGATGTATTTATGCAGGTTGGGCATTGGCTCACAATATGTTTGTGAAGATTAACTTGTGATAATGGTTACTGAAAGGCAAATATTTTTTATTTGTTGTGTGCTTGGAAAGTGCTTGATGATATGCACAGAAAGCTTGCAGATACATACGTGTGTGCAAAATTTCAGTTGATTGATTTTTTTGATTTCTAGAATAATTTCTTTGATATGAATCCTTAGAGTTTTAAATGCATTACAATTTCCATAAGTTACTGTGCTAAATTGAATGATATCGTGATTTTCTACACACAATGTGCATGTCAACATATTCTGTTCACTGATTATATTATCCCATTAAATAAGGGATAAGATGTGATCATTTCTTTTTTGAACACAGGAATTTAAGGCTGAAAAACGTGTTGACTATACTTCTGGGATGACTATACTGGTGGAAATATAGTTTTGAGGAGCACATCTTAATACCCCAATCCGCCAATTTAGTTTATTTAGGTTGAATATGTTTTTTATATTTATGGACTCTTTTTTTGAGTTCCTATTTTGTGATCGATACGTACTATTTAATTCAGTTACACAAACCAGTTTTACTGTTGTTTTCTAGGAAAATTTAAACAGTACTTATTGCCACACGTGAATAATTAGTTTCTTCCCTAAAATAAAGATTTCAAATTTAAATATTTAAATTGAATTTGTTCATTTGAAAATGGAATCACAACTGAAATTTTCCGACTATATATGAAGCCACGTGGCGTATTCTCGTTGATTCTGTTTTGTACTGAGAATCGCTGAGAAGCTTTGGAGGGAAAATTTTAATCCTGGAGCTGACACGTGTCCTTTGTGTTTGATGCTTTAAGTAAGTACTATAGATTAATATTTTCAGTTCTTGAGACATTTTCTTTTCAATGGATTCATGAAAAATAACATGATAAGGACTTAATTTCAAGGAGACTCTTAATCTTTTTTTTTTTTTAACTGAATGTAGATGCAAATCATCCAAAACTACACAGATCACAATAACAAAGCGTACCCTACTAATTGAAGTAACAAATACAAAAGTTGAAGTTTGCATGCTTCTGTTTGAATTTTGAATAACATAGATTTGGACTCTGGAATAGTGATACAAATCATTGCTACACATATATTTGAATATCTATATATCCTATAGCTTTTACAGTATTCTGATTTGATAGTGCAACTCAACAAAATGATATAATGAACTCGAGATTTGAAGCTTTAAAAAAAAAAAAAAAAAGAATTACGTGGTACACTTGCATATATTACCCATACAATCTACCGTTCTGGCCTTCTAGGAAGTAGGAATATTCATCTTCAATTCGGCGAGTCAAGTTCTGCAGTAAAAGTATTAAACTGTTCTCAATTTTTAATATAAATAATTCACAAATTATAATGTGAAAGAAAAATATTTTTGAAAAGCTAAACAAATTGAGCAAAAAAATTGGCAATCAACTCCTCCATATCTAATACTCCCTCCGTCCCATAATTATTGTCCACTTTGCCCAAAAAATTTTGTCTCAAAATTATTGTCCAATTTGACTTTTTATGGATCAAGTTACACATTTGTCCTTAGCAGAAAACATTATCCATAAAATCTTAATGGTTAAACAATTACTTATGTAGGGGTATATCCGGTTGTTTAAGATAAAATATAGTTAAATTTGACCAAAAATAAAATCTTTCATTTTAGTAAAACTGGACAATAATTATGGGACGGAGGGAGTAGTTGTCATCGATTACGATCTCCACCGTTGTGAGATAATGTTATAGCCAATCGAGGTGCGTTACGCATGAATTCGGTGAAGCATATCTGATTAACCGACTCGATAAAAACAACTTTTTAGACGTGAATTCGATTACGCATGAATTCGATAAAGCCTACCGACAATGATTAGATCAAATGGCGAAATAGTTGTTATCGCCAAAAAATTGTATTAGATACAACTGCTATACCCTGGTTTTTAGTATAACAAGTACTAGTACCCCTATTTTGGTGGTATAACTCCCGTAGAAATTATTTCTCTCTCCCCAAAATTACTACTTTATCCTATTATTGTGTCTTGTTGTACAATACTACGTGATACAACAGCTGCACTGAATAATTTCTCGTTATCGTTTTGGACTCTTTATAGTTGCGTGGTTAAATTTTGAATATGAACGAATAATTAAAAAATATTTTTTTTCTTAGACAATATTTGTATGGTATTTACCGTTGACAGAAGGGATAAATAATCAGGAAAAATTTAAGATTGTGAATGTAGCGATGGTGAAACCCTCGACCAGCGGTTAAACGATTTTTTTCAATTTACATCGAATGAGAAATATTAACCTTCAAATCAAGAAGAATTAGCCTGGATGTATTATGTGTCTGTTTAATATTAGTTTGTTGGTTCAGTGCACCGAAAAAAAAAAAAGAAAGAAAATCCCTTGATTTAAGATAAAAATAAATTGTCATATTTTTTGCTATATTTATTTATAAAAATAAATCAAATGATATAGTAAGATGGTGACCCAATTTCACCATATCCAAACCTGCTTTCTGCGGATTGATGCCCTTTTAGCCTACATTCCAATTTGCTTGTTTTGTTTAGCTTACTTAATCTTAATCTTGATGCAATTAAACTTGTTAGGGTTAATGTATCCCCGAGAAGGATCCAATTAACCTTGTTCCCATGATTGATGGAAATTATCAGTAGCGAAGATTTTTTATTTAAGGATAAGTGCCACTTTTCAATTTCAGAAAAGAATATATGGGAACAAAAATTGCATATAATAAAATTATAAATTTTAAATTGAAAGGATTTGTTCTAATAAATGAAAAAAAAATCTGATCATACCAAAACCAAATTGAATCACCAACATATCCTTTGGGTTCGTGACTCCGACATCCCTGGCTTCATTGCTACGCCAACAGCAGCAAAACCGTTTGCTGGGAACAAAAAATACAATCTTACCATCATGAGTCAGCAGCAAACCCGCTCAGTTCGTGAATCGTACTCCTTCCGTCCCATAATTATTGTCTATTTTGGCAAAAAAATTTTGTCTCAAAATTGTTGTCCAATTTGACTTTTTATAGATTAAATTACACAATTGTCCTTTAATCTATTAGTATCATGTGTATCGATTTCAACTTCTGAGAGTGCATTTACTCAATTCATTCAAGCCCGGCCCAACGCAATACTCCTTTCATGTCTGCTTAAGATTTAATTCTTTTCTAACCCATAAAATAGAGAAAGATTTTTCATCACGATTTTATTATTTTTTTTTCTTCTCATTCCATATACGAATTCCCTTTGTGCTGAGCAACAAGAACAACAACAACAGCACAAGTTTCATCATTCTCACCGGCTCTATCTTCGCGGCAAGAAAAGCCAGAGAGAAATCCCACCCAGGAAGCTTCTCAGCCGCCGCGCCATTGCGCCGCCGTCGCCGCCGTGGCCTCTTCAAAGATGATCCTAACGGTGGATTTGATGACCCCATCGACGGCTTGGCTAACTAATTCTAGAGATCCATGGGCTACCGACGCCCCAAACTCAATTGAATATGGGGATGATTTCAGAGATCCATGGGCTCGCGAATGATTTCAGTTTCCTTCTGAAGGTCGGATCCGAACTCCTGCAAATCCCGGCGATAAGTCTTCAGCACCGACTTAGATCCAGTAGCGGGTCTTCACCAAGTCACCGAAGTTCCATCCACCGACACTCTAGCAGAACCATTACTAGTCTTTATAAATCCATAACTTTTTTTTGCCGGCTAAACAATTACATAGAGGGGTATATCTAGAAGTTTAGCCAAAATATTCTTAAGTTTGACCAAAAAATAAATTCTTTCATTTTGGTTAAACTAGACTAGAAAATTCTTATAGGACGGAGGGAGTACATCCTTAAGATTCATTCTCACGGCAAGAGTAGCCAAAACGAATGCAGGGTTAGATGATGGATGAATTTCGGGGATAATTCGCGGTAGATGATTTTGGAAAATAACGGAATCAAGGCAGACTATATAATCGATTACGAATTAATTCACAAAGCGGTCTAAATGAAAAGATTTTTGTGGCAACGTTGGCAGAGCAGGAGGCAATCTTTGCGTAGACAAGATGATGGCTTCACCTCCCTAATTTTTTCCCTCTTACATTAATTTCAATCAAATTCGGAACAAAAATTTGCTTAATTTTTTTTGGTTCCTAATCTCTATTTGGGCAGGTTGAGCTCTTCATCTGCATGTTCTTGACGATCATCGGCTACGTTTCCGGGATCATCTATGCTCTCTAGGCCGATATCACAATCATGGAATAATCCTATATATATATATATATATATATATATATATATTCTTTTTAGATATTAAGTTGAATGCGGTAAGAAAACATAAATTGTAAGATACAAGAATTTAATTTTGGTCAAACTCAACCAAGTTTTGACATAAACTTCTAAGTATACCCCTACATACATATTAATTAGTTTAACCGAATAAATTTTGGGAGCGGCATCAAGAGCCGCTGGCAAAAGGTAAATATTCCCTGCTGGGATCGAATTCCACTACTTCCACGCCGTCACAAGGTTGCCGGAATCACCACCGGAAGAATACTGGCACGACGGATTGTTATAGAATTGTACCCAAAAAAATGTCAAAAACACCCGTCTCAACCTTGGATTCTTCGCGAAAAGCTTATTCAACCTTAAAGACAATTGCAGTGCGGTGGGGATTCTTCGCTGGAGGATGGAAAGATGACGTGATCATTAGACGCCGGAGTTGAAGAGTGGCGGTGGCGATGGCGGTTTCTTCACTTCTTTTTCACCTTGACTACCAAATTTATCTATTTCAACAGAAAGTTTTTTTGATTTTTGATCCAACAGAATTCTTCAACCATAAGGCCATAAATTGTGCCAATTGAACCAAATTTTTCGATGAATTGATTCCAATTCTTCATATCCAGATGATTATTCAATTTTATTGTTTGAATCCACCGTTGTAGTTTCGACTATGATTTTCTTGGAATTTCTTCTCTTGGAATATCTTCTCCAGATTCATGTCCGGCAACCACCTGACCACCTCATCAACCCCGCCGGTTGGAGTCGTCGAAGAATCAGTTGCTACTATCTTGAGTTTTTCGTTTCAACTGCATAGGAATAATAGAGGAAGAGTTTTAGTTAATTTCTTCTTTCTTTTAACAGAGTAGTGTATGTTTTTTCATAGCTAAAGGGTAAATGTGTAAATTAACTCATAAAAAGTCAAATTGGATAATAATTTTGGGACAAAAAGTTTTTTGGCAAACTGGACAATAATTTTGGGACGGAGGGAGTATAATAGATTAACCTTTTTATCTTTAAAAATTTAAATGACCCACCAATAAGAAGATGACATGTGTCTATGAAACCTGTTGATAGCCTAACTGACTTACACTTGTGTCCTGGAAAATATAAAATTCTTTAATATATATAGAACTATAATTTAAGTCATTATTAATTTATGATATTTGACGGACCTCTGGTTATATAAAAAAAATTGAAAAATTATTAATTTATTATTTTATTGATTGTTTTTTTTTTTTTGTATTGGTACCAACTTGGGACCGGAAAAAATTATTAATTTATTTATATTATGTTCTATTGTATTAAAAATAACGAATATAATCTTATTTTGTCATCTAACACCTATTTGATAAAAAAATAGTGCTTAATTCTGAATGCATAATATTGAATTGGCAATATTGAATCCATTAAGCAGTTACGGAATAAGCAATAATCTAACTTTTATTGCTTATATTTTGTACTGCATTTTCAACGACACTTAATTCAAAGAGATTCATTTTTTGTTACCAAATATGCTTAAATGAAAAAAAATGGTTTAATCAAATAATTTTAACCATTAAGTAGTGTTAAGCAAAATGTACATGTTACCGTACAAAATCTCTTTATTAACTCTGTGCCCATGGTCGACACAACCCTTGAGGGGGCCTCAAGCGAACCCTTTCGGATTTTTTTTTTCTCTTAAAAAAGGAGTATTAAAACTTTTGGTATTGGTTAATCGCTACCAACTAAACGCAAACTCTCCTTTATCTAGGGTTAGCACCGTCAACAATAAACCCGAGAGTTTATTGCAAGCAGAATTAAAACTTTTCTTTTTCCTCTTTTTTTTCTGAACCTAACTGGCAAACAAATTACGTAAACGAAAGTTTTCTTTTCTAATTTTATTTTTCTCAGCGAAACAACTTATTAAAAACAATCAAATCTTAAGTTGGGCTTTTAAAAGATTGTAGGCTTAAATTTGTTTTATTTTAAAAATAAGCAGTAACCCAATAATAGGGGCCCTCAAAATTTTTAGGCCTAAAATCCTAACTTTAGCCGGGTCTCTAGTGCTCGAAAAAAAATAGTCTCGACGGTGGATATCCTCCATATGGATCAAAGAGGGAAGATATCCATATAAACCGAAGAGGGAATAATGTAGCGGATTCCATAGTTAAGTTAGACTATTCCGCTCCCAAGGGGTTATATATTTTGACAATACCTCCTCGTGTTAGTACTAGATAGTCTAGTTTTTTATAGCCCAACTCCTACCTATGGAGTTGTTCTGTAAACAAGCTTCAAATTTATAAAAAAAAAAATTTAAAAATAATCTTGATTAATTTTGAGACTTATAATTAATATTTGAGGTGGACTTTTTCAAATAAGAATGATTATTTATCCTAATTTTTTAAAATAAATTTTTGGAATTTATTCCCTAAATTTCTAGTAATGATTTATTTATCATTGAAATTTTCTTATTACACCAATACTAGTTTTTATTTCTTTCTTCCACAAACCCATTCCTTTTTCTTTTTTCATGTCCAAAGATTAAAACTTATCTGTGTCAATTTACATCTATTTCATCATTCATTTTGCCAGCATCTATTATCTTCTATTCCCTACCTCTTTGGTCAATTTTCTCCTTCTTAAACGAAATCCAAATTTATGCCAAAACAAAATTAGTTTCTTCCACAATCAAAATTCAAAATTATAATTAAATAAAAATTTTCTATCTCTTTATTTTTTTCCACAATTTTCTACTGACCAAATCATACCCTAAATCTCAGACAATCATTAAGAACCGATTTATAAGTTAATATGACATCATTAACTTAAAATTTTTAACTTTTTTTCTTTATGACATACAAACAATAAAAAGGTGTTTATTGCCAGTCATTACCAAAAAAAAAAGGGAAAAAAAAGAAAGAAAAACAACTTACAAACTTAAATTTAGGTTTGTATAAACAAGTAGCCTTTATCGCGCAAGACAACACTAGTGCTAAAAAGAAAATATTATACTACTAACATGAAATCATTTTCAGTTACTATCATTATTATATATTTTATAGATCATATTTATAGGAGATTTTCGGTACAATTTTTGGAAGATACTCTCTCTCTCTCTCACACACACACACACACACACACACTGAGTGACGCGCGCGCACACACACACACACACACAAACACTTGGGAGCCTAATGGCTTGATTACAAAATATCCACTCTTATCTAAACCAACTAATTATCGTGTTCCAGATGGAGGAATGAAAAATATACAACCCCATTGAACGTGCAAATCCAAAGTTAGTAAGTTGCCTACTTCGTTCTTGGTCCGGGGACATGACCTATCTTCACTTGTCATTTGTCAATTATAGATCAATAACTGTTTGATTATTATGCATTAAGCTAGTATATCTCTACTAGTGAAGGACTGTATAGCTTTGAGACTATCATATTCTAATTGTGCTTTTTCTTTCTTTAAAATGTGTCTTGATGTTAAAATTTATTGTAGTTAAACTTGTGTTGGCCTTTCTTACGTTCTACTACCCTTCATTTATGATATGCGGAGTTGGAGAAAGAAATTATCTCAAAGGAAGAGAGTATATTGGATAATATTGAGTGAATGATACAATGAGTTATATAACGAATTTATAATACAAAGTACTTACTAATAATAGACACGACTAATTATGATAGACACGACTAATAACTACCATGGAATAAAAACTATTTTAACACACGACCACAAACTGATGACAGAATAGGGCAAAGTCTAATTTTGTCAGCAAATTGATGAAACATAGCCTTAGACAGAGGCTTGGTAAGAATGTATGACACTTGATCTGAAGCTGAAATAGAGAAAGAGATTGTCTCAAAGGAAGAGAGTATATTGGATAATATTTAGTGAATAATAATACAATGAGTTCCATAACGTATTCATATTATAAGGACTAACTAGTAATAGACGAGACTAATAACTACACATGAGATCAGTCATACTGTTTCAGCTTTTGAAAATATCAAGTTTATGTTATCGAGACATAAATAATTTAGATCAAACGAAAAGATAAAGATACAATAAGAATATGATAAATGAGAAAGATATAATATCAAGATATTGGCCTTAGATTTTTATTTTTGTTTTTTTTTAATAAAAAAAATCTACAATTTAAATGAAAATATATAACATATAATTAAGTCGAAAGAAAAGCTAAACGCATGCGCACATATTGTTTTAAAAATTGGTTATGGGACGATTACCGGAGCTAAACTTTAGAGATACGGCTAAATTAGTGATGGCACAAGAGATGGCAATTACTCGAAATGAGGTAGACGACATCATCAACCTAGATAAAATGAAGTGAAGGTTGAATAGTAGACTTAAAACATGTGTTTTAAGAGGAGAATTCTACAACATATTTTCTTGTATCTTTTGCGGGGACAACTCCATGATGATATTCACATCCTCAACACGTACCATCAAGGTTTAGATATTGGCTACCCATGATGTAAATAATTAGAGATGCTAAAGTGGAGGAATATATCTTAATCATTCGCAACTCAAATGCCAACAATATAAGCAATAGTTTCTAGGAATCCATGATAGTTGAGTCCATTCGATCAAAGAAATATGTAGCCGCGGATGAGAAGTGGAGGTGATTCATATACGGTGAGAAACTAATTTTGTGTCAAATTATGGCATTTCTAGAAGTTCAAGGACTAGGGGTGCTTCTTCTACAATATCTTCCAACAATAGCTGAAATGTGAATAGCACATGGTGTTAATTATAGGGGCTGTTAATAATTTAAAAAATATTTCAATTTAATTGGCCAGGTCTTGCCTCTTTCTTTGCAACAGATACCAAGAGCATATGTCAAAGAGTTGTTGTTGATTAACATTTGGCATTTTGTCTCTCAAAATATCATTTGACTGGTGCTTTACATTGACTATCCAGGAACCAAAATTTGGGGTTCTCAAATGATTTGAGCTTGAGTGAGATCAATCCAAAAGAGAGACATATTTGATTATTGTGGCTGGATGTTATAGCTCTTTATTAAATTAGCTTCAAAAGTACGACACTCTTCCATAATGATTATTTGGATCGTAATTTATGTCACATGAAATTAACAAGCCCATAGTTTAGGCGCTTTGTGGATGATATCCAAGATTTGAAAAGCTTGCGCTGAAGCCCAGATATTGAAGCCCAAATTTCTGCATGTCTATCTATTCCTATTTGCATTTTCCATATCTCCTTCAGCCACGATTATATTGTTTTTTTCGTTATTATTTTCTTTTTTTGGTACAATATAGGAGGCAAAAATATTAATTATGACACGAGAGTATTTCTTTGGCAAGAGACACCAACAATATTATGTTTTAATCAAAGAATTACTCCATGACTAAAATCGAGGCTCCAACTTCCAAACACCAAACCATGGAGTTTTTTTTATGAAATTTATTTTACATTTCATAATTAAGAAAACCTTCTAAATAGACTATACTTTTAGTTTTCATAGTTTCTACAATCTATCATCTCAAAAGAGTTGTTCTGCTTTTCTATTTCCTTTCGTTAGTACTCCTACCGGTCCTTAATATAAAGCATTTTGATTTGTCTTAAGTTTTTTAATTGATAAAAAAATCTTGAGAACATTGTATTTTTCATATTCGTTGTGTTATATTTTTAAGATTCTTTTATCAATTAAAAATATGTATAAGGTAAATTTAGGACAAGTCAAAATACCTTATATTTTTTTAAAAAGAAATACCTTATATTAAGGATAAAATGGAGTATAAAAAGTATGACCAGACCACTTTAGGAACAGGAAAAAAAAGAGAAAAAAAAGACTGAATTCATATGAGCATAAACATTTAAAACCTCGGAACAAATTAGGTAATCACCATGCTCTCTCAGATACGCACCACTCCCATCACCACATTACATATGAATATATGATCACCCTGCCAGCCTGCCTGCCACCACATAACCATCATCATCGCCGCCACCAACCACCATCGTCACTGCCGTTGCTGCCTCCGTCATTATTGCCGACCGGGATCAAATTTTCCCCACATTTTCACCCTTTCAAAAAATTTATTGATACACAACGGCCACCATAACCATGCATGGATGCCATCATTCGGTAAAATTTGTCAAAAAGGGATAATAAAAAGGGAGTATTTTATTTTATTTTTTTCTCAACATTAAAAGCCTTGGAGTTTCTTTCACTTGTTTATTAGTATTGGAGGAGATATACACAATCTACGGAAACGAACAACGTTATAATACGTACCGAACCAGAACTAAAAATCTTTTTGCTTCTTCAGTTCTTCAAACAACGCCGCAATCAAAAAGCAAAGTCGTGTGTTCACCGCTTTGAAGACGTAATAATATTACATGCTTTTATTAGAGCAACAAATGACACCATGACATCGCAATGAGAAACGCCAAAACATTTGTCCCAATTTAATCATCGTAATTATCCTATACTAAATCCACCCACAGACACAAATATATTCAGGAACGATCAATACTTGTAATGAATAATTTTATTATTAAGTTTTTCTTTAATGAATAATAAGAATATTAAGGAAATTCTATAATTAGGTTGGAAGTATATGGAGACAAGTATTATTTTTCTTTTATTACAAAAGGGCATTACATCATGCATCTCTGTGTTGGCATTCACCTGATCCCAGCTCCATGTCCACCATGACACGCACAACTTGACTAAACTATACTAGAATGCTATTTATGACAGCCAAGCCGCCGCCATAATTGGAGCTTGAACATCAGCGGTGGCGGATGAGATCGGTGCCACGGCGGCAGCTTCATTCGAGATTGGTGACGCGGCTGAGGCGGAAATCGGACCTGGCGCGGTAACTGGACCAGGGGCAGAAACTTGTCCGGGAGCTGAAACTTGGCCGGAAACAGCAGCCGTAAAAGAAGGAACTAGAGAAGCTTTTACGCCGCCGGAACTCTTCATCTGCGACAAATCCCTCCGGATTCGACCGTGTTCTTGCGCCTTGCACATCCCCGGCAAAAACACTCCTATAGAAAACAAAACCAAAAATTTTTTTAAAAAAATGTCATGTTTTAGTTTAAAAAAGTATACTCACATCAGTATATATTATCACATTAGAGATGTTATTCGTATTAGTCTTTTTGTCTTAAAATAATATAATGATATAATCTTGTATTTCTAAAATTAAATTTGATTTGTAATCGACGGTATTATTTATGATTTAGAAAGGGCGAGAGTAAATTAATTGAGATGTTTTGTGCACAATTGATAGTTACCCTCGGCCAGAGCTAAATTGGAATAAAGATCAACAATATTGGGGCAATTGTTTAGGCATTCCTTGGAGCAAATCTTGGCAACAAATTGAGACTCCAAAAGTGAATCCGATGAAATCCCGACGGCATTCCGATCGGCGCCACAAGCGTTGATGCACTCGTCGGTCTCGATGTGTTCCCGGATACTATTCACAATTACTTCCGAAGTCGTGCACAACAAAATCCCCGGCCGGTCACCGGTCTCCAGAGAGCACCGCTTCCCGGACGATGATATAGAGAAGGCGCACATGCTCACCGGCAGATCATCACACACAAGTTCACCTACACAAGAGATAAAACGGATCATAAAAATAACAAGTGATAGACAATATATACATATATAGTTCATTTGATCGTCAAATGAACTTTCTAATTTTGTAAAAATTACTAAAGAATCTTAGTCTAATAAATCGATTGTCCTGATTGAATTGTCCTTTTCAAACAGAAATATTATGGTGAATTAATAACAATACACACAATAAAAAGAAAAAAAAAGATCATTTTAAGTTAATTAGTGTGATAAAAATTGAAGAGTACCAAGAGATCCATGAAGGAGGAGAGAGAAAGCTAAGAAGATGATGATTGCCATTTCCTATTCTTGCCTTGAGGGGGGGGATGATTCCAATTTTTTTTCAAATGATTTTGCATGGGGCAAGATGGTCAGACTTTATATAGAGACAATTTGGGGAAATTTTCTCTTCCCCTTCTCTTTTAAGCGAAGTTGCCAAATCTTAGATAAGCAATCCGATGGTAAATTACGACAATACCTCTGAAAACAGGACAAATCAGCTCAAAATGAATAAGTTTAATGTCAGCACAATCCAATTTCGACGGTGAATAGTGAATACATTTAACTTATTACGCCCCAACTGTTTATTTTTTCCCCCTTCTTTTCTTTTCGTTTTTCATGAATCCGCTGAGTATATATATTTCCAATAACATAAATACTTTGCTCAATTCGATTATAGGAAGCCCTTTGCTTGCTTAATAATAGTGAAAGATAAAAGGATTTGAGAGTAATTTTATTTCCATATCCTCTTCCACTCTATAATATCTGCTAGCTCAATCATTTTTATTTTTGTCAGTCACAAAAAAAAAAAAAATGATACTCCCTCCGTCCCACAAAAATAGTTCATATTGAGTTTTGAGTTTTGTATTATTTTTAGTACAAATTTGAAAATTCAATGTGGACTATTATTGTAGGACGGAGGTAGTATATTTGTTTCTCTTAATGATGTGTAATTGCAAATTTAATTATTAGAAAGAAGGGGAGGGGGGGGGGGGGAACAAGCATATTCATTGGACTTCTGACTGTTTAGGGCATGAACTTCGATTCCGATTGTTCATCCCCCAATATTGGGAATATTCAAACGCGAAAATTACTAGTCCTTAAGTACTCGCAGACTGGCGCAGACTGGAATGTAAGGGAACTAAATAGTCTCCTGAAACACGGGGAGGTTGGTACTTACCTCTCTGTGAATAGAGTTAGGTTGGCTGGATTATTGGAAACTAAACTGAAACATGAAAAGGTGGAGGAACTGATGAAATAAAAATGGAGCTCTTATGATCAGTAATGAGATAGGAAATGATAAAGGCGGAATATTGGTGGTTTGGAAGAAAGGAGAGTATAAGGTTCAGCTGTTGGAAATGAACAGGCAAATTATTCATATCAGTGTGCAAGAGTTGCAAAGTAAAAAGCATTACTTCATCACAGTTGTTTATGCTGATTACTTAGCACAGGGTAGATGTCAATTATGGGAAGATTTGAAAAGAGTAAGTACCGTGATACAAGATGCTTGTCTAATAATGGGGGACTTTAATTGCGTACTGAACTCAAATGAAAGATGGGGAGGCCTAAATGAAGTTAATACAGTACTGAGAAATTCAAACAGTGGATTGAGGATAGTGAAATTTGGGATATGCCAATCCAAGAAGGATTGTTTACTTGGAATAATAAACAGCTGGGTGAGAATAGAATTTACTCAAAGCTAGACAGTACACTGGTGAATGGTGCTTGGCTCAATCATTATAGTATATCATATACTACCGTTTTATCAGAAAGTATATATGATCATAAAGCTTTGTTGATTAAGTGGGTAGAAGATGACATAGCTGGTATTAAAGGGTTCAGATTCTTTAATATGTGGATTCAAAGTCCTGATTATATGAAGCTGGTGGCAGAAGGATGGAATGTTAAAGTAACAGGCTGCAAGCAATTTGTAGTGGTAAAAAGGCAAAAACTACATAAAGCAAAGTTGAAGGAGCTCAATAGAACTCAATTTGGAGGAATTGAGGAAAAGGCACTCCAACTGAAGTTGAAACTAGAAAAGATACAGGAAGTGAAACAAAGTAACCCCCTACAGGAAGAATTGCAAAGGCAGGAGATAGAAGGGATTATATAATTGCAAGTAAGGCTTTTCTGAGTTTTTGGGCTCAAAGATTATAAGATAGATGGATTCAGGAAGAGGATCTAAATACCAAATATTATCATGCTTGCATAAAAGAGAAAGCTCACAAGAGCAGGATAAGATCATTTCAGAATCAAAGTGGAGAGTTGATTGAGGACTGGCAGTAGGTGGAAAGACACTTTGTTGGCTACTATGAAAACTTGCTGGGAATAGCTATTCCAAGATCATCAGCTCAACCTGAGGTTTTTAAGGCTGGGATCAAGTTGAATATTCATCAGCAGTTTAGCTTGATTGAAGACTTTACCATAGCTGATGTCAAGGAAACTATATTCAGCATAGATAGCAACAAAAGTGCTGGACCGGATGGATTTAGTACTAGTTTTTTTTCAAAGTACATGGAGTATCATTGGAGATGAAGTTGGTGGAGCTGTGTTAGAGTTCTTCAAAACAGGTAAACTCCTTAAACAAGTAAATACCACTCTAATTTCTTTAATTCCAAAAACAGCAGTGCCAAAGGATGCGAAGGAGTACAGGCCAATTTCATGCTATAATACCATTTACAAATGCATATCTAAGATGCTTTGTAAAAGGTTGAGCAAAGTTCTGCCTGATTTGATAGCACTAAATCAGGGAGCCTTTGTCAAAGGAAGACTGATCTTGCATAATATCTTATTGGCTCAAGAACTCATAAGAACTTATAAGAGAAAAAGTGCAAAACCTAGTTGTGTGATGAAAGTTGATATCAGGAAGGCATATGACTCTGTAAATTGGTAGTTTATTGAAGAAATGTTGCAAGCATATGGGTTTCCTCAAAGGCTTATTGGTTAGATAATGGAATGTGTTACCACCTGTATGTATTCAGTGAACTTGAATGGTAGTAATAGAGGTTCCTTTGCTGGAAAAAGGGGACTTAGACAAGGTGATCCCATTAGGTGGGTGCATTTGTATCACATTAAAGGAAAGTGTTGGTGGGATTACAAAGCGCTACAGGAGTGTAGCTGGCACTGGAAGAAGCTATGTATATTAAAAGAGTAACTGAAAGGAGGAATCAGGCAAGGGAAGTGGATAGGAGGCCAAGGGAGAGCCTATATATACTGCCAAGGGAGGTTATAAATGGATGAGAGGGAATGCACAGAAATTTCAAGCTGCCAGCATTGTGTGGAATGGTTATAGTCTTCCAAGGCAATGCTTCATTAGTTGGCTAGCATGGCATGGAAGGTTGTTAGCAGTTGACAGATTGATCAAGTTTCAAATAGCTGTCAGTTCAGATGTCTGCTGTTTATGTCAACAGGAACTAGAGAGTATAAAGCATCTATTCTTCCAGTGTTCATATACAAAAAATTGATGAAAGAGATGCAGGAGTGGATTGGCTTGCAAACTGAGATTAGCACATTGAATGCTACCAGATTGAGGAGGATTTGGAGGTATAGTAAAGTCAAGCAGAAACTAGTATTTGCCTGTGTAAATGTTGTGATCTATAATGGTTGGATGGAACGAAATGGTAGGAAGTTTGGAGGTGAGGAAATTCCAGTTTGTAATAGAATCAGGAATATGAAACATGAAGTGAGGATGAAAGTGCAACAAGTTTAAAACTAGGACTATTGAGAATCAATTTCTGAGGAGTCTAGGAATTGATTTGTAGTCACTTGGAAGTCAAGTTTAGTTCATAGCTGCTAGGAAATTGTAAATATGTATGAGTTTTACATTAATACAAATTTACATTTGATCCAAATAAAAAAATACAGTAAAACGTCGGTATATTAATAATCGATAAATTAATAACTTCTACAAATTAATAATTTTCTCCGGTCCCAACTTGGGACCAGTACAAAAAAGTGACAAAAATCGATAAAATGATAAGATAATAATGTTTCAGAAAACCCCTTATATATCTATAGGTCCCAACAATACTATAAATTAATAAATTCCCTAAATGCAAAAAATAAAAAATAAAAAATAAATACTACTAGGAAAAAAGAGAAAAACATGAACTTATTGGTACTTGTTTTTTCTTGAAATTTATATCCAATGAAATTTCATCCTTGATTTGTCTCATTGCTCTTGAAAGCTCTGGGGTTGTATTCTCAAATTGCAACAAGGAATTGTAAAGAGTTATTACTGATTTGAGTGCTTCTTTTCATGTGACTGGTGCCAAAGGCATTGAATCATCATCACCTTCATCCTCCATTGAACTATCTTCAAGGACACTAGCCACAATATCTTCAAATGATTTGACCTCTGTAGACTCATCATTTTCACCTGGATAATCCACCAATTGATCGACATTCATCTTATTGTGATAACCAAAATGAGTAATCATGTTCTGAAGCTCATGAAGTCTTTCCTGGGCTGCATCATTTGAGACCAATGCCGATGCTTCATTTATTGAACGAATTTTGACGATTAAAACAATTTGTATTGTCTTTTGTTGTCTTTTTTTTTTTAGAAAAGATTCTTTAAATTAATAATTTATTAATTTATCGATTATTTAATAATTCGCTAAATTAATAAAATTTGATGGTCCCAACATTATTAATTTATAGAAGTTCTACTGTACTTGCATAAGTGATCTTAATATTACTTTTTTAAAATAGAGACATGTGTAACAAACTCGCAAAAATAATCGACACATCACATATCTAACAATACTCATTAAATATATCGGTGCATCACACACTTTATAAATAATCACTTTAAAAAAATGAAGAAGTCAACGGCTTCATCACCTATAAATGTAACTGCAAGAAAAGTTAATATTAAATAGCTGTGACTTAGGTGAACTTCAGTTTTCCAAGAGAGATTCTTCAAGGAAATATATATGATCATAGAGTGTGTACCAGGAAATGAATCTCTTTTATTTTTGAGTTGTAAGATACCACCATCTAGTTTGTGTTCGATCTTATCAAGTATCGAAGAGGTAAGAACTGAAGATTCAAAACAGAAGAAATTGCAATGGGTACCAAAGAGACGAACATGCGATATCATTACTTCAGCGCGCTTATAATATTGGGGGTTTGCTGACTTTGCTCCGAGAGCATGTTCAGATCAATTACAATACAGTGATTAGCGATACACTTTACTATGGAAAAGGCCGAAAGGGTTAGGTTTTAGAAGCGTTTTCCATAGTCTTTTTCTCTCTTTTTTGTGCGTGGTGTGTTGAGATTTGAGAATTGCGATTTGCGAGTCTCTTTTGTCAACTTTCTTCTCTTTAAAAAATCACCAAAAGGGAAACTGACTTCTTAATTCTCCGTCCTGTGTTTGATCTCTTCTATTATTGTCTCGTGAATGGCTTCGAGGAATAACATCAGAACTTTTTCAGACATTTGTCATCTAGTTTATAGTCTCTAGCCTGTTTTCTTGATTGATGGTCTTTTCACTGGCCCAATAAAAAGTCCAATTAGAGTATCTCCAAATTCCAAGCTTCTTCTACTTGGGTTGAACTCATGCGGGAGTTCTGGACTCAACTCACAAACTTGAAAAAAAAAATTTACCCAGAAAAATGACAAAATGATCATTTCTAGCATTTTTCTTTTTTTTTGCCTCATATTGTATTTTTTACAATCAAAGAGATTAGTTTGATCGGCGGGGTTATGTACATGTCGCTCATGATCTAAACTTTTCCACGGTCACCGGCGAAAAACCAAACTCTGTCTTACTTAAAGTTGCCAGGGTACAATTAACTTTTAGATTTGAAATCACTGCTTCCATATCTGATATTGGCCACAACTTACAAGAACATTCTATATTGTAGGTAGTGTTAACTGGACAAATAATTTATATTTATATTCATTAAAGTAGAGTTCTTAATTCTTATGTGTCATTTACGGAGAATTTTTAGAATTATTATGATACATGTCATCACTTTATTTGTCTTTCATTTAAGTATTAAAAAATTATAATTAAGTTAAATTAAATTTGTAATTATGCTTTGATGTCAAAATTATTTACTATATTCAATTTATAAATTAATGCGTCTGCTTATTAAGTTAATTATTCACATAATCAAAGAAGTTCGGATTTTGATTATGAAAAATTTAAGACGAAGATTGTACGCCGATCTTATTCATATAAATATTCATAAAGTTAAAACCATCATTAATATGACTTCATTGTAATTAGTGCATGTCCCATTATTACTTGACTAGGATTAGTTTTGTTGAAATATCTAAATATGTTATAAAATATTTGATTTGATTGAATGTCCACAACTAATATGGATTATTCTATTCACAATCAAGGAGATATAATTTTAGAATATTTAGCATTAATGATAGGTGATTCAGTTCCCACAGTTTGATCCCTTACTTATTGTATAAAAAGAGAGCTCATTCATGCTTCAAAATACATCTCAATACAAGTCTCTCATCTCTCTCCACTTTCTTGTCTTCTCTCTCTTATTATTAGTTTCATATTAATAGTTTAGCATTAATTTTATAATATGTTATCAGCACAATGTTCTAGCCAAAGAGTTTTACCACCACCTGAAGTTGGTGTGTATTAATTTTGAAGGCCTGAAACCTCAAGTAGATATTAAGTTGTTGTGACTGAAAATTTTAGTTGAACTTTCCTGAAGCAATGTTTTTTTTTGTTTTTTCTTTTTCTGTTGAAGGCTGAGGTATCAAGGTTCATGCTTCGGGTTGTATGCTTGTAGAGAAAACAGCATTCTATGCATGTTTCATCTATGTCCAGGTAAAATCGTTTTGACCACAAGTTTATTGTCGCGGGAAAAGAGACTTTATTGTTGCAGTTTCTAATTTATTGGGGTTTTTTTTACAAATTATATTTTTAATGCCGAATTATTGTTGCAGTTTCTACTTTCTTTCTGGCCATCAGATTGCCCTGTACTTGATTACTTTTCCGGGGCGATCACTTTTTTTTTTATTTAATTCAACGGCTGACCAAGACTACTTGATTTGGTTATGTATTCCTTTGATACAAAAGATCATTAGGGTTTCGTGGATTTGGTTTTTATTTATTTATTTACTATTATTATTATTAGTTTTTTTATTATTTTGTTTTGCTTCTTACACGCATGTTGATTAAAAAAAAAAAGAATGAAGCCATTTGGTCATTTGGTTATAAAATCAAAATTGATTAGTTATTTACTTGGGTTTTGGATTTTCGGTGATCTATTTCATTAATGACATAGAATCATTTCACTGAGTTAAGTATTAAAATTTGTTTTTGGCTTATTGTCGAATTTGGTTTAGATTCATGTTTACAGTTTTGACGAGTCGTTTAGGGTTTTTTTTTATTCTGGAGATCAACATTTTTCAGGAATTAATCTTCAACATTGAGTTATTTTTCAATGTGACATCCAATAGAATACTTTTAAGTGAGATTGTTGTGATTAGTATTACATAGGCAAACTAATTAAAAGGAAAATAAATGATGAAATAGCATTTATGCAAAAATCAAAAAATGAAGAGTATTATTATTGTCATTGTCATGCTAAAGAACTTCAAAGTACGAATAATGGCATATTTAACTAAATTTAATACTGGCCATAGCCATTGTTGGACTTACTTGATTGAGAAAAATTGTGCAAGTACTGTGTTTGCATACTCCGGTGAAAAACATAAAACTAACGGAATGGTATTTATTTGTGAAGCATAAGTATGGTTGCTTCTTCATGCCAAAAGGGAAAAATTGAAAAAAAAAAAAAAACTTGCGTACCACGATAAGGTATTCAATGTGTGTGAAAATAGTGAAACTTTCCAATTTTATGTAAGTTCTCTGTGCACATGGTCATTTTTTTAAAGTGAATATTCCATCTGGTTCCATAGATTAATCTTTCTGCTAGCTTTGAAATCATAAGTCCAAAATTTATTTATTTAATTTTCTCAACTAATGAGGAAATTTGAATTGTGTTAATACATGGTACGTGAAAAAAAACAAATTCACTTGTAGAGCCTGACGAAGCATGGATCTGCACGGTGCCTTAGGACGGGTGGCGATGATGATCTAGGCGGCGGCGGACGGCCTAAAACCTGCAAGACAGAGCCTCTAGTGTCTCTCGAGGGTAGACTCTCCGATGCTTAAGTCAATAAGGAATAAAGAGAGTAGAGAGAGAATGATGTGTATCGTGTGTAGAAGGTGTAGAAGATAGGTAGAAGATATATATCATGGGAGAGGCACGACCTCTTTATATAGAGATGGTGTTACCTGTTTCCTGAAACTAGGTTGTATTAGGTTTAGGCGGTGACTTAACCTCCAAGATAGCTGGCCCAAACCCATTAGGGTTAGGGTTAATTTATGACTTGTCAAGTGCCCCTAGCAAGCCATATTCTCGAGACTTGATGAGAAGAATATGGGTTGCTACTAGTGTTGATGTCTTCTCGAGTTCCATAGTATTGCCCCATCTCTCGAACTCTTTCGTTCTCGGGTGTCACCTATACAAGATAAAGAGAGTAAAGTGCCTTGAGGAGGTATTTGTATTAGTGAGTTCCTGATTAGAAGGGGAAGCTTATAGTTGCCTGTCGTGCAGGTCTTGTGGCTATGCCCATCTAGTAGGTCTTATTTGGCCGTTGCCCGACTAGCGGGTCTTTGTGAGTCGTGCCCAACTAGCAGGTCTTATTTAAACCCAGTGCCCGACTAGCAGGTCTTTGTGGGTCGTGCCTGACTAACAGGTCTTATTTAAACCCGGTGCCCGACTAGTAGGTCTTTGTGGGTCGTGCCCGACTAGCAGGTCTTATTTAAACCCAGTGCCCAACTAGCAGGTCTTTCAGTTCCTTTCTGATGTGGCGTGGTCCCCAATGCCTGATTTGAAAGGTGGCCCCTATATGTTTGGATGCTCGATATGCAATAATATGATGTATATATCAAAAAGATATTGTCATATGATATAAATAATATGCTTATAATAAGAATAGCAGTTTATAGGCTTAGATTCGAGAAGTATAGTTTGAAAAGATTTGAGAAGTACCTCGGTTTCCAGTTAAATTGATTACTCGAGAAGGTGTTACCTCAATTCGGAGAAGGTATTATTTGGGTAGATGAAGTCGAGATATGTCTTCTCGAACACTTCGAGTAGTAGTAAGGTGCTCGAGGGATGCTTGCCCTTTCGAGGAGATGTATCTCTCGAAACTCCAATCTTCGAGATTGCCCTTTGCTAATTGTTCTCCTCGATCAGCTGTGGAGCAAGTGCAGCTCCTCGATTATTTGTGCAATCGAAAGCTTCTTTGTGCTACTTGTTGGATGACGTCTTCTTGGCCAAACAAAGATAATTTTTTTGCATGATCTTCTTGTTGCAAAATCGGAGCAACGAATTAACACCGTGGCTGCGAAAAATACAAAAGATTTCGTGCTTCGCTAAGAAATTTATTTGATTGTGAAGACCAAACAAATCGGTCCCACCGAGCGTGCCACTTGACGAAGCATGGATCTGCACGGTTCCTTAGGACGGGTGGCAATGATGATCTAGGCGGCGGCTGATAGCCTAAAACCTGCAAGACAGAGCCTCGGGTGTCTCCCGAGGGTAGACTCTCCGATGCTTAAGTCAATAAGGGAATAAAGAGAGTAGAGAGAGAAGGATGTGTATTATGTGTAGAAGGTGTAGAAGATAGGTAGAAGATATATATCATGGGAGAGGCACCACCTCTTTATATAGAGGTGGTGTTACCTGTTTCCTGAAACCTAGTCGTATTAGGTTTAGGCGGTGACTTAACCTCCAAGATAGCTGGCCCAAACTCATTAGGGTTAGGGTTAATTTATGACTCGTCAGAGCCCAATGTTGGTCTGACTTATACTTTGTATGATGCTATACAATGGAAAAGCATGTAATTAGTGAGGGTGTTTTCATCATGGTAATTTGAGTAAATTATAAATTTAAATACTTATGACCATCTTTATGTTGTGATATATTTGATTCAAATAATTATACTATAAACTAATTAAGTGCTTTCTTGTTATATTATTGAGCATGGAACCTTGATGAGATTGCTAGAATAAAAGTCACTTGATGAATGTAAAACTCTTTCTTGTTTTGAAAAGATTATGATAAACTATCAACGGTAAATGGTTCTTAGATGATACTGAGACTGTTGGTCATTAAAAATTTAAAATAGCCCCTAATATAATTAAATAAACTATTCCTTAACACGTTAAAATAGTTCCTGACATATTTTTGTGGTATATATATTACTATTCCTTATGCATCATGTATGGAGTTTCTTTAGGTGAAAAAATATAAATGCACTATTATGTCTTTACAAGTAAAAGGGTGTTAAGGAGATTTAGATTCTCCATAATAGTGCATATTATTGAGAATACAATGGCTGGGCTATTGTACCTGCGGATGACAAGTCAAAGTGAGCCTACTATATCGAATTATAACTGTGAATGGCTTGAATCACCTAAAGAAAGTGAGATATCCAAACAACATCTCCTATCACGGAAATTTGGTTTTGATGATTCTGGTGAATATATGTCTCAATACAAGAATGAGAATAGTTGAAAATTGAACACATGTACAAGCAAAAGTGAAACGATCTAGAAGAATCGTTCATGAAATGTGTTCCACAATTGAAATCATTATTTAAAGGAAGTGAAACCTCATATATAATTGAGGACGAGCATCAATTATATGCACAAGACCAAACGGGTCATTTTAGATATTCTCCCAAATATTAGTTTTCGATCAGAAACTATCCATATTCATCTTCAAGATATGTAACTGTGCAGTTTATATATTATTATTCCTCCACCACAATGCACACAAAGATGGATCCTCAAGGAGAGTTTAAGAATATATATTGGATTTTGAAATTCCAGTTTTCCATATTAGTGGTGATGGGTTTCTTACTTGATAGATTTGATATTAGTTTGACGAGTTAGTTACTCCGAAAGGGAGATTTATTAACTGCTCGATTGGTTAATCATTATTTTAACAAGTTATCCCAACATCAGGGAGAGAAATTAAAAACAGCTGATTCATAAATAAAATGGACAAGATCATTATCTCATCAGATCCTCCATGATATGAACCTGAAGTTCAAGAGATAATGTTTAAGACCAGATGTTTATCTGACCAAATATGTAAATATATCTTATATAAAAGGCTGTTAATACTTCAAATTTGATGTTATGTCCCTGAAGGACTATATGCTCTATTGTTTAATCGAATGTCCATTTGCTGAGTGGTAGACCATCGATTCCAACAAAGAATCCTCGTAATAAAAATATTTGAAGATATAGAGGACAAATACGAGTGATTAGAATTCAAATAAATCTTTGAATTTGAATAGTTTCCCACTACGATAAATCAACTTCCAGAAGAAGTATAAAAATACTTGAAAATTTTAATGATTGTTGAGATCTCATTATCAAAGAAAGATGAAATCGATCAGCAACAAAATGTTGACATAAAATTTGTTTATGTTGCAGCAGTTAGTAAAATGAATGACAATGAGGATTATGAAATGAAAGTCTGTTGTGGATACAGACATTAAACTTATTGGCCACAGTAAATGGAATGACAGGATACACACACATGAAGATGTGTAAGTTGAATTAAAACCTCTTGAAAGACAAGGAGTTTTAGCAAGTAATACGCCGGCTAAATGTTGTTGGTTGATTGTGCAAACGATAAATGAGCAATCGACTTATTGTACAAGTTTTCCCAAAGTCCGGATATTAATAATAAAGAGATGAAAATCTCTTGCGGTGGATGAAAATATTTATTCTTCTGTTATTTGCTAAATCTGGCAGCAAATGAAGAAATAAAATGCGTCTAGTGAATATAGTGATCACTTGAAACGATACTTGATATTTGTCATTTGAAAATGGTGTTTATATGAAATCCCTGAATGGTTAAAAAAAGGGACATGATCCCAATTCACGAGAAATTAATTCAAAGGACTTTCACAAGTTATAATGTCTTCATGTGTCTAGATATTTAGGTTCACATTTTTTAATATAATAGATATGCTATGTTTGTTTTTATCTAGATATGTTATACTTGTTTGTAACATGATTTTCTATCTGTTTTTATGATCATATTTGAATGATAGGATGATAACTAATACTAGAGTGAGTATTTATAAACCATATGTGCATTTATAATTTTGTTAGTATTCAACTCTTGTGAAGTATCAAAAGGTTGAATATTATCGAAACTTATCATGAAGTTAGAATAGTTTGAATATAAATAAAACTCCTGAAGAGTTATATCATAGTTATTAACACTTCTAAGGAAGTTCAAAAGGTTGCTACTTGCCTGAAGCAAGGATAATGAAAGATCTAGAGTAGAATCTCGGTCTAAATAGTTTTACCTTTATACATTCAACACCCACTGAGTGCACTTGATTAAAATCTTGATGTGCATATAGATCCTTCTTCTTGACTTTCTATTAATAATGTAGACAAATTTGGTCCTGAAGTACCATATAAAGTTTCGGTTTATTTAATTAGTTAGTCAAAACTTGGATGTTGTATATTAGTACCTTCAAGGAGGTATGATGGTTATGCATCTCCATTATTATAAAACACTCAAGATTACACAGGTATATGAAGACAACCATCTACATGAGAAATCGAAGTAATCTGTCTATTATTGACTTAAACAATCATGAACCTGGTCAATAGCTTGTCATGCAACGAGAAGATTACAAGTGGCATACTTGACAGGGGGAGTAACCCACGCTGTACTCTTTTTCCCTTGATCGAGGTTTTGTCTCAATGGGTTTTCCTGACAAGGTTTTTAACGAAGCAGCGCCACATTTGAAGTGTACTCTTTTTCCTTCACTAGGGTTTTATCCCAAAGGATTTTTCCTAGTAAGGTTTTAATGAGGCATTATTTCACAAAGATGGACATTCAAGGGAGAGTGTTATAAAATATTTGATTTGATTGAATGTCCACAATTAATATGTATTATTTTATTCACAATCAAGAAGATATGATTCTGTAATATTTAGCATTGATGATAGGTGATTCATTGCCCACAGTTCGATCCCCTACTTCTTGTATAAAAAAAGAGCTCATTCATGTTTCAAAATACATCTCAATACAAGTCTCTCATCTCTCTCTACTCTCTTGTCTTCTCTCTCTGATTATTAGTTCATATTAATAGTTTAGCATTAATTTTATAGGAAAATATATTTTATTAGTTTTTTTTTTTGAAAATTAGCTAGTTCTGTTAAATATCTAAGTATATGTTTTCCAAATGTGGACAAGTAAGGACATGATAAAATTGTTTGGTATTGCACTTTAAGTAGTTTAAGATAATTTTTTGAAATTTTTATTTTTGCCTATAAAATTCAAAAACACCTAAAGATATGAACATTTGATTTCCATAACAAAATTATATCTAAAGATTCCTCCGAAAGGCTAAAAAAATTATTTTTCTCTGCCAAAAAATAAAGAAGCTACTGAATCGACCATTTAGATGATCATCAATTTTTATTCTTACATTGTACGTATTTTTTATACAAGTTCTATTTTGACTTTTTTTAGACAAAAAAAGTAGCTTTTATAATTTATGTTTAAACTTAATAGCGTTCTGGATAATCTAAATAAGCAAATGATTATATTTTCTCTTACGTGATTCGTATTACATTTTAATCACTCGAATTACTGTCCGTTCACCAGTATACAGAAACATAGAAAGAGTATGGGAATCATCTACCTGGTTCGATAGATTTTTGTATTGGCCTATAGACATCATGGGCCCTGTAACAGTAACAACCCAAGAGTTACTGGTCGTGTTTGACACACACACTGGATAATTCCAATCTATTAGCTGTCCTCCCTCTCAAATGTTTTATAACCCTACTCCTATGTATAATTTAAATGTCCAAGTAAAAATATTGGACTTTAATGGAACCATGTGTGTAACAGATGAGTACTATATTACTCGTCATCATCATTTTCAATTATGGGCATGGGATCCGGAGACCTCCACATGGGATTGCAGATTCGAGACCCGTGATTTTCCACAAGTCAACACCAACATTCCACCCAAAGGTGCAGTATTCCATCATGATTGGCTATATCCAGTGTTTTTAAGCCATAAATCATCTCCAACAGGACAATTCATTGTCAAAGAATATGATAATCGGCATTTGCTTTTGTACAGTGTCTCCAGCAGGGAAATCACGCATTTCACTACACCGCCGGATCTGGAAAGTAGCTATACATTAGAGCATGTTACTTCTGAGAAACATTAACGCATTTGTAGAACTTTTCAATTATTTTTCCTTCTTACCTTTTGTTTTTTGTAGAACAAACTTTCAATGTAGTACAACTTTCTATATTTATGCATGGATCTTATCATAAGGTTAAATTATTTTCATGATATTTTTAATCGCTGAATTATTTCCGCATCTAATTTCAACACAATATTCAAGATTATATCAAATTCAGTATGTAATTACTTATGTTAATAGATACATCATATTTGACGAATACTTCAAGAAAGAATAAAATAATGCAATAGAAAAAACCAACATATTCATTCATTATAAATCATACAAATTCACTTACATCGGTGCGTGACATTTATCCCTTCACTAAGCACCAAATTTTGCCAAGAACAAAACCACAATCAAAATGCTTTTGGAAAAGGTGCACACTCGATTTTAAAACCTTTGATGTGATTGGTAGGCTAAAGAGTTAGGAATAAATGACGTAGGGAACGGAACGTCTTTCCTTTTAGAAAATTGCAACCCATGTCCCCATAACCACAAATTAACCGAATTTACATCCACCACTTTATCTTCCCCAAACTATCTCCCCTACTACCAAAACAGAACAACCAGCAACTATTAGAATACTTCTAAAAACCATAGCCTAGATCAACATGGTCAGAACCAGACTACATCCAAGATGAAGTGTTGTCTTGTTAGAGGGAATGGCATTAGTTCCGCCATACCTCCAACAACAACCAACCAGAGATTAACGAGAGAACCACCGGAACATGATCCAGAATATAGAAAGTCCAAGGTTGGTCTCTAATCACGAAGCAGCAGAGTTCTTCCTGCGAAACTGGGAAAGATAGGCCATTGTAGAAAGAGGCATGGAGGTCACCCAGATCCAAACTCCTATATAGCTATACATAACTGGGAAGGGTTGTTCACCGTTACAACCAAACCCAATCTCAAATAATGCGAGAATTCTACAGCAACATGAGGGGGGTGTCGGGAGATGAAATTACAGTAAGGGGCCGTGTTGTCGACATCAGTATAGAAGTTATCAGAGACATTCTACAACTCCCACAAGTCTATTTAAATTATGCAAATGGGGCATACAATGCTATGGATGCAACTCCAGAAGAAGAATTACCTGATGCACTATACTCTAAGTCTGCAGATGTGATTTGGACAACACGCCATGTCATTCTTAAACACTTCCCAGCAACAGATCTAAGGCCAGAATACAAGCCACGGTACCATATGATATGCAGTAACATCATGCCTCTGAGACATTGCAATAAAGTACCTTACGAAACGGCACTGTTGTTGTTCGCTTTAGTCCTCAACATCCCAATCGACGTCGCTGAAGTAATCAGACCACAGATGAATATTTGTGTGGCCAATGTAAGGGGAAAAAACTAGGTTTTTCCCAGTGCTTGCTACAAGGCTAATGCAAAGAGCACATGAACAGTTCCTCGACACAGACATCAAAGGAGACGTCCCACCACCGCTCCAACTAAAAAGGCCACCACACCCGTATATGGACTCGTAATCACTCGGGCAGGTACTCTATTTTCTTTTCTTCTCTTTTCCTATTTCATGTACAACTAAAACTGTATTCAAGAGAACTGTATTCATTAGGAAGGTTTCTCAAGATTTTTGGTCTGCCTAGTTTCAGACAATTTGTCATCGAGAATGAGTTAGAGCTGGGACAAAAATACGCGTTTGAAATGGTAAAGGATGAAAAGATCTTCAATTCCTACAAATTCGAATAAAAACACCAATAAAAGAATCCTCTGTTTTCTCCCTTTTATTCCCCTCTATGTCTTTTAGTTTATCTACCCAAAATACATTGTTACATATGTCTTTAAGTTTATCTATCATTTACCTTTTGCCAAGTTAGATGAAAGAATGTGTAACAATGCATTTCTATTCAGTACATGTTGTTCGAAATGAGATGTTTATTGTTAGATTATGCATTGCAGAACTCTGATTATAATAGAAAAACACTGGAATCTGCCTTTATCGATTTATTTTAAGTACCCATTACAAAAATTTTCAATCATAATTTAACAACCACATACAATCCAAAGTTACTCCTTTTGGACAACATTGGGCAGGATCAGGGTTCCGCTCATGCGCGTATCGGTTGCGCTAGTATTTTATAAAACTGCGTCGGCCAATGATGAGAATCGGAATAATCAATGGACTAATAATTTATTCAACGGCCACGGCTTTATAATGGAGTGGGTTGTACTCTATCATTCAAAGTAAGAACTCCAATCTGGGCTGTCTCAGCCCGAAAGAGTAAAATGGCTAGTTACAAGTGGTCCAGCAATCATCAATCATCATCGCCCATGGCATTGTAATTGTAAATTATTATTCTCTCCACTTTTTATTATAAGCTATTTTAATGTTTATTCAGTAGGTTTTTCTAATTGAAAAATAAAATTAAAAAATATAATAAATGAACAAACATATTTTTAAAGTTTTATTTTCAATTGAAAGAATATTTTAAATGAAATTTAAGACAAATCAAATTGTCTTGTAATAAGAACGGGAGAGAATACATATGCTAAGTTATAGACTATTTTTTGTGAGACGGGGTATAATTTTTCATTAGCATGTCTTTGGCACATGAAAGCAGTGCTAATTGATGACTAATTAGTAATTAGATCTAATATATAGGTTCAATCTTCAATCTATTAGTATCAATCTGTCTGTCCCACCCGCCATGATTATGCCATAATGTTTGGTCCCAAATTTCCTTCTAAATTATAATCATTTATGCCCTCTTTCTCCTTCTTTAATAATGAAATCTAAATTGATTGTCAACTCTTTCTTTCGTCAGAGCCCATGTTTAATAGCCTTTTATTGACATGGTTTCCGAAATGGAAAATGATTGAGATTGAATCACATGCCCTAAAGTGACCACTACGAAGTGTAGATTAGATTGAGTCATCTATGTTTTAATTTTCTTTAACCCTCTATTACTATGGTTCTAAATTAAATCTATAGATATTATACCTTTTATACACGTATATGGTGTGAAATCTGAATCTCGCTTTTACATTGAGAAAACTACCTAATGATGAAATCATACGATGTGGTACATGCAGCAAAAAATGAAACGACACAAATGACATCGATGCATTTCCCACAACTAATGTATAAAATAATTACTACGGTATTTTGTATTTATATTTTTTACTTATATCATGTACGAGAATGTAATACTAAAAAATGTTAATATCCCGTACATGATGTAAAATAGTGAAATGAGAAGGAAGATGTAAGAAGTATTTTATGTCATAAAATAATTGTGCAGTTTAAATTTTTATTTTTATTATAATTTGAATTAAAAATAAGAATTCAATTGGACAGAGAAGGAAGTAATTAGTTTTGATGATTTTATACACCATTCGATTCTTATGTGTGTTTTTATTTGGCTCTAACCATTTACTCTAAAGTCCAATCATTATAACCTCGCAATTCGTCGGAATGAAGGGAATTATTATTATTATTTTTTAACACAAGGGAATTATTGATTTATTTCACATTGTAAAATCATCCAACAAATAAACCCTCCATTACATAAACACCTAATTAATGTCAACATTGTTTTTGGCTTTTTGCTTCATCACAAAGTAAATATATTTATGGGCAGACCTAAGATATGGTTGAACTGGTAGTTTCCACTTTCCACCATTATAAAGGGCCATTTTTGTGAATTTTCTGTGCACCTTTTTTTTTATAAAAAATATGTCTTTAAAGAAATAATTTGTTTGTTAAACTAAAATAATATACTCCATCCGTCCCAAAATTATTGTCCAGATTGAGATTTCACTTTTAGTACAATTTGAATTAAAAATAAAAACTGAAACTGGACAATAATTTTGGGACGAAAGGAGTAATAAATTGAATTTTGTTTGGAGTAGAAAGAGCAGGACTTTTATTGTTTTTTTTCTTTCATAATTCTAACAGAAAAAATACATACGAAAAAAACGTTACAATTAGAGAGTGATTTAACCTATGATATGAAGAATGAAAATTCAGAGGCATTTGACCAAATCCAAGAAAAAAATTAATTATAAAGAAGGACATGGGAATCCACTAAACATTCCCCTTTAGCCCCTCCATTCCCACCTGGCTTTCCTTCTCTGCCAGTCTGCTACACTTAGGAAACTGCCAAACTGCCAACCCAGATCCTCCCCACATTACACTGTCTTCATCCCCAAAAAACGACGCCGCATCCCATCATGGAATAATCATTCTATATAATTCAATTTTTATTTTATTTTATTTTTTATTTTTAATTTTACTTCCTCATAGGAAGGCAATAAGAAAGATTCGTTTCTCTTACACGCTCACTAATTTGCCGCATCATTTTCAAACCATTTTTCCCTTCATCTTTCCTTTCCCTTTTCCCTTCCGTTTCGTGTTCCTCGTCTTTTCAAATTCAGATCTCTCGTCTCCTTTTCCGGTAAGCGTATCTTTGTTGATTCCAAGTTTATTTTTCTGGGTTTGTTTCGTTTTGTTGTGTTGATTTTATAGATCTGGAATTACAATCATAATAATAATCAAAGTTGTCGATCTGTTTGTGTGTTTTTTTCCTCTCTTGCAGGCGTGGAGGGAAGAGATCATTTGATACAGAAAAGGAGTGAAAAAAAAGAGTACGTAGATGGCGAATAGAGTGGACCATGAGTATGATTATCTGTTCAAGATCGTCTTGATTGGCGACTCTGGCGTTGGAAAATCCAACATTCTTTCTAGGTTTACTCGGAATGAGTTCTGTTTGGAGTCTAAATCTACCATCGGTGTTGAATTCGCCACCCGTACCCTTCAGGTTTTCTCCTCTTGGATTTTTCATTAATTTTGATTGATTACTGCCGTTGATTGTTGGAAGTGTTTTGTTCTTGCTTGTTTGTTTATCATATTCTGTCGTTCTGGGCGGTCTTTATTTTTGAAGAGAATCTGCTTATAGATGCATGAGGGTATGGCTTTTTCCTACTGGTGTTATTTCTCTGTTTGATTCTGTTGCTTTCATTTATGATAGCTCCCGTGTTAGATTGATGGTTTCAAAGGCATTTTTTTTTCCTAAGTGGGATGTCTTACGGAGTTCGTTATTAGCAGAGTCCTGTTTTTTTGGGTGGAAGTTGATGAGCCGGTTTTGAATTATTACTTTAGGATAGGTTTTTTTTTTTTTAAAAAAAAAACGTCATTTCCTGGTTGTTGTTTGTGGATGTAAACTTTGGGGTTGGAAGTACGATTTATTGTGGTTATTTTTTGGGGTCACTGCAAATAATACAAGGGGTGTATGGTGAATTCAGTAGGAGGTGTTCATTGAGGTTTGGATTAATGTTTTTATTGCGTGATGTCTTTTTGAAGGGGATTTGGTGGGGATTTCTGTTCGTAAAAGCTCTACAAGTGGGGTAGTAATTAATACAGCTTCTAAGATTGAGTTGGTTTCAATTGTTTTTAATGAGATGGGGCTCATCTTTACCAGATCCCCAATTTTTGCAAACTAAGATAATTGCTTGTGGAAATGCTTTTCCCTGCTAGTATTATGGAGATGTTGCACTTTCTTTCTTATCGATGAAAGAATCTTAGTAGTATTTTGATGGTCTTTTGCTAAACATATGTTACAGATAGAGGGAAAGACAGTCAAGGCGCAGATATGGGATACTGCTGGACAGGAAAGGTATCGGGCTATTACCAGTGCCTACTATAGAGGAGCTGTTGGTGCTCTTCTTGTCTATGACATAACCAAGAGGCAAACTTTTGATAACGTCCAAAGGTGGCTCCGCGAATTGAGGGATCATGCGGATTCCAACATTGTCATCATGATGGCTGGAAACAAGTCTGACCTCAACCACCTCAGATCCGTTCAAGAGAATGATGGCCAAGCTTTGGCTGAGAAGGAAGGTCTCTCATTTCTTGAGACTTCTGCGCTAGAAGCTCATAATGTCGACAAGGCTTTCCACACTATTTTGACAGAAATATATCACATTATTAGCAAGAAGGCATTGGCAGCTCAGGAAGCAGCAGCAACCACGGTGCTTCCTGGTCAGGGTACAACCATCAACGTCAATGATTCGGCTGGTAACACAAAGAGAGCCTGCTGTTCTACCTAAGTTAGAATTTCTAAGAAATGGGTAGCAACTACGGATTCCTTTTGTACTCCTTTCGTAAAATTATTCCCCTTTTTGTCGGGTAACAGCAGCGGATTGTAGAAATACTTCATTACTTCACCGTGACGAGAAAAAGATCTTACTAATGGTAAAAAGTATGTAGTGATTTAGAAGGAACTTGGATCATTGATATGATACTTGTTAGTTTTGTTCATTTACACTGGTAATTGGTTTGCCGAACTGAAACAAATTCAACATTTTATTAAGGAGGCCCTGAGTGAGTAGCATTTCACTCATAGATTACCTTCTTTGTTTACCGCTTCTATTCGCATCTGGTATGAAGGTTCATTTTTGATTGTTTGATGGAGCATTTAGGTCTTCTTTTTCTTCCATTTGACTTTCTGGGAAATGTGAAAATGAACGGGAAGTAATCTTTGGCCATATAAGAACACTGTACGGCCAACACGAAGAAACCAAATTTGATGTGGACATGTAAGAAGTTGAATATTAGGGGTATATTTACGTACAACTATTTTGACCAGGTCTGTTGATGTAACTATTATGCTTTGTGTAATGGTATTATTTACTTAAGAAAATGAAGGTTTTCCTTTGCGGTCCCTCTCCAGTCTACCTGCCTTTTGTCCACTCATGAATATAATTTGCCCCTAATTTGATCAAAACATAAACAAAACAATTATTGACTCATTTGTACCCATGTAAATTGCAAGTGGTAGTAACATTTTGTCTAAATGCATAAGGACTGGATCTACAATTTGTGTGTTCTTATTTTTATGTTAATGATGTTTCCTTAGTCAAATTAACATAAACCCAAATTGTATACAGTAATTTTATACACTGTCTAAAAAGCCAATGACAGAAAGAGAGAAAGGAAGAGAGACAAAAGTTTAAAAAAGAAGAGACAAATTGCAAATGGGAGAATGGAATAAGAAGGAAATGCTAGTATTTAGCATGCTTCTGGTTCAATTTGGATAGTAGTATGATGAATTCTGAAAGTTTTCTCACAATATTCCCTAACATTGTGTAGAATTTCATTTTGATCAACTCCAGTTCTGATCACTATGTGGCATGCTAATACAAATTTTCCAGATGTAATGGACCAAACATGAAGGTCATGCACATCCTGTACTCCCTTGATGCACTTCAACCCATTTTCGAGTAGAACAATGTCAATCTCGCTGGGTGTCTCCTCCATCAATATACTGAATATGCTTTTCAGCATTGGAATGGTTGTGCTTAGTGCGAAAATGGCAAATATGAGAGTGCAGAACAGATCGACAATCAACCAATCTGGCTTCAGCCATATGATAAATCCGGCTATCATCACCCCAATAGATTGGATCAAGTCAGTCATAACATGCAAATACGCCCCTTGAATATTTATGTTTAAGAACTTTGTCTTGGGTTGGGAATCTGGTACAAGATGTTTAGCATCTTCTCCAGACATAGAGCACAATCCCTGTGTTTCATGATCATGATCATGATCATGGTGATCACCTCCGCATGCATGATTATGAGAATGAAAATGATGAGAATGATCATGTCCAAGCCAGAAAATCATGACAAAATTCACCATGAATCCGAATGCAGCAATCGCAAACATGAGTCCCCCATCCACTTTTTCATTTTTGTGGACAATTCTGTTTACTGCTTCGTATATCAGGATGGCAGAGACGATCCAGATCAGCTGTACCGAAATAAGAGCTCCAAGAACTTCGAGGCGACTAAATCCGAATGACTGTTGGGGAGTTGATGCCCAACCTGCTACACCTACGGCAAAAAGAGAGATGAAAAATCCAGCAATGTCGGAAAGCAAGTGTGCTGCATCAGTGAGTACTGCAAGGCTGTTGGCTTTCATTCCTCCCACAACCTCAACTATCATGACTATTGAGTAAAAGATTATGAGCCCTAAAAGTTTAACCTTTGACTTCGATCGTTCTGCAGATTCTGTACTACCATGTTCTTCATTTGCAAATGAACATACATGACTACATGAAAACTTAAGCTGATGAGAGTGGTGCTTATGTCCGTCACAGGCTTCTGGCAGCTGGATTTCCAGATGTGGCAATTCTGTTGAATTTGAATCCAACACTAATTCCATTCTTTCTGACATTTTTTGTCGCTGGAAGTAGATAACTCTAAAGAGAAACAGTAAGATTACAGTAGTTAAGCGTTGCTGATGGAGAAAGAGTTTTGAAATGGAATACTTAACTAAATTTGAGGCATAAAAGCAGCATGAAAACAGATGAAAACATGATTACAACTTCCTTAATAACAATACATATTCAAGCAATGTAACCAAGCAGATTCGCAAGTTATCAAAGCCGAAATGTTTCCATTTTCATCCAAGTTTCTATATACCCCCAAATTGCCACCATTGTAAGGTACAAGAAGTGAATAATCCGAACGCCTCAATGCACGGATGCGCAGCTATCACATCGACCCTAACTCAACTCAGAAAACTACAGTATAAGAAGGAACCACACCAGCAGAAACTTAATTAAAAGGCAATGTAAGACTGAAAGTTTTCCATGGCCCCATGAAAGAAGCAGAGTACCACTTTTTCCCTGTTATATAGGTGCAGTCACTAAACAAAACTTTTCCAAGATATCTGGAAGACGAAAATGTACACTTTTTATTTCCACTTCTTGAATGCTCAAACATGACAAGCAAAGCTTTCCAAGGTTCCTAAACTGCCAAAGTCTAATTTGTCTGGCCTCATTACAGTGCATTTCTGAAGACTCTGATAAAATTTAAAGGATAAACCGCAAAATTGGTTCTCTTTATCTATAATTTTGCAAACAGAATCATCCGGGATAGAAGCACTATTAGTGTGAGAAAGAATCACAATGGTTTCTCAAATGAAATCAGGCCATCAAAATCTACAATCATCTTGAATATGGAAGTGAACCCTTCAAGTTAATAGTTTAAAAACGTGAAAGGGATTGATTAAAGGAATGCCTTTGAACAAAATCGATAGAAAATAACAACCCATAATCACAAATTCATTAACATGCATGAGAAATAGTAAAGGTGCCAAACCAAAAAATAGACGGCCATGAACATACACAAAAAAAAAAAGGCCACACAACCCATTTCAAGCAGAGATTAAAACAAAAGGAGAACATGATATTTAGATGCAATAAAAGTAACACGGGGGAAAAAATAAAACAAAATCACAGCAAAATTGATACCTTCAATTTGCTGACGGGATAAGATGAATAAGAGAATGAATCGAACTGGGTTTTTTTTTTAATAAGGTTAGGATAAATTCTATCGACAATGCATCTTGTCGGAAATGTTCTAAATTTCTAATAGGATTCCAAATCCATCGGGAATCAGGGAAGTTGGGAGCAACCAACAAAGACAATAAGCCAACAGAAAAGAGATCGTGGAAAGCGAGAGCTGAGAGAGGTGGTCAAATTTTGCGTCAATTCTTTCTCTTTGTTAAAAGTTTATAAATATGTTTATTACGAAAACAAATACGGAGGAGCCAGTTTATGAGAAAAGGCAAAAATAAAAGACACGGCCATATAAATTAGGAAATAATTTGTTTAAACATATATCAAAATCATAATTCACAATTTTTTTGCCATAAGAAGCTTGCAAATGAAAGAGTATTATTTGTAACAATGATATGCCGTTGTACTGTAAAGATTTTTTTTTAATTATTATTAGTATAATTTATGAAAATGGTAACAACCATTAATACATCATTAATTCGACAAATACTTCCGTTCATTGAAGAATTCTACACTACTCTCCAAGGCAACAACCATGTATAAGTTGTAACAAACAAAACTTCTAAAATTTACAGACGACAAAGAGGAAAATGAAAGTGGAAAGAAGTGCGACAGTTGTGTTTGAGATGTGTATGAGTGTCGAATTTCATATCGGTCGAATAGAATAAGGACATACTCTCTCCTCGTTATTATATGACATTTTGATTTGTCTTAATGTTTATTTAATATATATTTTTCTATAAATAAAAATTTTTTAAAAAATTATTCCAATTTGAATTTTTAAGTTTTAAGGTTTTATTTTTAATTGAAAAGACACACTAAGTGAAATTTAAGACAAATCAACCTAACAAGTATTTAGTACTATTAGGGGGACATCACATCACAACTAAAAAAAAAACTAGATAATAGTATTTCGTCTTCAATTATTGTCCAGTTTAATCTTTTACACCTTTAATACTATTAAATTAAAAAAAAATCAAATTCAACATTAATTTTGGAACAAATAAAGAACATAATCTTCCAAATTTAAAATTTTGTCCATGTAATTTTTCCATTCAATCCTTTTAAGAATATATATATATATATATATATATATATTATAAGAAACCAACACAAATATTATCACTTGTTGTAACTATGTCATTTAGTGTTTAGAAATATAACAGCTAATAAGATAAATATGTAGCAATATGATCATGACATTGTGGAACTCTAGACACATAAAACTGCAGTGGAAGAATTTACTATAACTCTAGTCACAATATTAATACAAATAGTTAATAGTAATAGTAGGCATACCTTATAGATTCTTTGTACTTGAACCGAATCACCAAAGAACAACAACTAGCAACCCTCCTCTCAAAAATACACTCAATCAACTGAGTGGATTTCAGACTACTATCTCAATTGGCGTGCTAGCGACAATATCAAGAATAAGGACTTATTTTTAACTATGTTTTAGGTGTAAGGTATAGGGTTATCCATCATTACATATTTATAAATGAATAGGAGAGAAATCGTAATCGTAATCCTAATAGTCACATTACTGTTACAATCCTTATTAATCCCTATTAAATTAATAGGGAGACTTAAGATCCCAACTTAATCAGTCTATTGATTGTGGCCCAATAAGTTCTTATAACACTGGCGGTAATTATAAAATTTGGAGTCAGGATAAATCCAACACACATATTATGTAATCTTAATTTGTGTATGGATATTGAATACATATAAGTGTGTGTCTATAAAAGTAGGAATCTAATTTATATGGTCCATTTTAAATTTTTTTTTTTAACAAACAAAACAGATTAGGATGAAGAAAGTATAATAAGAATGTACTATCTCCGTCCCAAAAAAAAAAAAATAGTCCACATTGAGTTTTGAGATTTGTACTAGTTTTAATATAAACTAGATGCTTAGTTCGGGCAGATGCCCGGGAGCCCCTCTACTTTAATTTTGTGTTAATTGATAAATGAATTCTTGATTTGGAAAAAATAAAATAGCTACACATTTGATTTTTTTTCCTTTTTAGCCAAAAATAAAAATAAAAATAAAAATAAAAAAATCATCTGCTAAAGGAGAAAAAATATTGAAAAGTACAAAAGAATGTGGAGTAATAAAAGGGATAAGTTTATGGGCAAATTTAAATGCTATTTTAATTTGATTGATAAATGATAAATGTTAGAAGTTAAAATTCTGTAGCTATTTTTGTAAAGTAGCTTTTGTTTCTCTGGATAAGAATTTTTTTTCTTTTAAAAATGTATGATACGTGGCAGAATGGTTAATGCAATATGGTACATTTTGGAGCAAAAAATTCTTAATAAGAAGTTGCCACATCAACATCCTGTATTCTGCTTTAATAGGGTAAAAGGGATTTGAAAACTCAATGTGAACTATTTTTGTGGGACGGGGGGAATAATATTTAATCAGCACCGATACTCTATATTATTTTTTAAAATATCATTTTTTTAATCAACAAATTATTTTGAGACCAAAAAAAAAAATCGAATCAAATCTTAAAACTCAACCTAACTCTTCTAAAGGCTTTGCTTTAAATCAAAACTCAAAAGGAGGGAGAGAAGAAGTGGTGATTGCAATTTGCAAAGTGCACATGCCCATTTGCCCACACAACACAAGTGTGATATTTTCTTTTATTTATAACATTATTAATTTATTACATGCAACCACACGAGAGCAGCGGAATTATCGACTCCGACGAACCTCTTCTTAAAAATTTAAATTATTTACTATTCTTGTCATTATTATTATTCCCTTATACTCAAAAAAAAAAAAAAAAACTTCATCTCTTTTTATAGTCATCTCCGCCACATCGGAGTTGCAGCCCCGCTCTCACCGCCAGCCCTTATTTTCTGACTTTATCTTTTTAATCCTTCATATCGTTATCCGTCTCTCGTCATTGTGACAGAGACTTTATTACTAATTTCATACATATAGCATATATAGTATTATTACTTTTAATTTTATTGTTATTCTTTTTCTTTTTTGTGGTTCTGTTAATTTAATCGGAAATTTTTGTTTCAATTAACCAAAAAAAATAAAAAAAATTTGAAGTTTGAAACCCTAGATTTTCTTTTTCTTTTTCACCTTGTTTTTTTAGGTTGTCAGGGGGCAACTTTATAATATTTGTTTGGATTCAAAGAGGTGTAGATTGAGAGAGCGGAGATATATATTTTTTTTTCTGGGTCTTTTGAGGGATGGCTGCGAATGGGCAGGGCATTGAGCCTGCCGTGCTGGATGACATAATCAACCGGTTGTTGGAATTCCGGCAAGCTCGTACCGTGCGTCAAGTCCAGCTCTCGGAGGCGGAGATCCGCTCTCTCTGCACCGCTTCCCGTGAAATCTTCCTTCAACAGCCTAACCTTTTGGAGCTTGAAGCGCCTATCAAGATCTGCGGTACTCTTTCCTTCTCCATTTTTTCCCTTGTTTTTCTCTTTTTTTCAGTCAATGTGTTTTTCCGACTCTGGATTTGGTGATAAGACTTGCTGCGAATATAAGATGTTTCCACGCATCCTGTTTGTTTGTATATATATATGCTTAGATATTGAAAGCTTATGCGTTCATATCTGCATATTAGAAGGGGTTGTTCGAGCTTTGTTCTGTGCCCTAAGTTAGGTGTGTTTTCTGTGGGTGGTTCATTCTTTCATGTTTTGTCTGTCTCTTATGTATGCAAAATCTGAATATATGTGTTTTGGCCTTTCATATTTTCAAGTTAAGAGTTGAAGTTCTCTGAACAAAAGATGAAATTTTGATTTTTGCCTTTCAAATAGTCCACAGTGAATGTTCGGTATCTTTTTGTTAGAACTAACCTTGTAGGATTACTAATGAAAGAAGTTTTTACTGTCTAAATATATATATCAATTCTGGGTCGATTGTCTTCAAATCGAAAAGAAAATTTCTTTTTGATATTTGCTTAAAATTCTGAACTTTTAGTTTCATATAGGATAGTCTATTTTCGGTTGGTCCTTGGAAAGCTCAATCTCTGTCGACAAATCCACCTTTTTTCTTGATTTTCGTTGTAGAATGAGTTTTTTGGTCTTTATACCTTTCTTTCCTACCTGCATTTGTTGAAAATCTTTTGTATATGCCTGCCATATATTTGAATACCTTGTTCAATTCTTGATAAAGAGAGTTCTAATGTTGCGTTGCAAATTTTTTTTGAAATGTTTGAATGCATTTTATGGTGTTTCGAAACTCACTTCTCTCCAACAAGTTCCTTAAACTCATCAGGTAAATGTTTAGTATCTGAAGCCTTTACAGGATATCCCGCAGAACTGTTAAATGGGAGATGTATGTAGATGTCCCAAAAACAAAACTTTCAAGACACGGACCAATATAACTAATCAATAGGATCACTTTATGACTTTGATATTCTAGCAGACAATTTTAGACAGATTTTTAGTATTGGAATTTATGACAAAGGCAGCTATTGCAGCCACCTGTTAAACCCAGTGGAACCAGTGAACAACTGTGATTCCCTCCCACCAGTGCTGTCTGGCAGTGGCTATACTTTTCTTTTGACGGGAATCCGGTTGTTCTTGAGATGAGTGGGAAGATGTGTCTGCATTCAGATGGGTAAATCAATGTTTGAATGCATATCAAGGTTTTCAATGCAAATGACAGTTTGTGCATTGGACTCAGTGATTGAAAAAAAAATGTCTGGCCATTAAAACCTGTAGTGAATTGTGTTTTCTAATGTCATTAATCATTAGTTTGGCTTTGGCTACATAAATATACATTCCAACGGAAATCCTGTAATTGACCCATTACAAATCCTGTAATATACATTCCAACGAAAATTGTATTCTGTTTCTGCGCTTCTTTCCTGTTGGTTTTGTATCACTAGAAAATAATGAGATCTATCCTTTAGGCCTAGCCTATTTCTTCCGTACTTGATGAACTTAAAATATTATTTTTTTTTAGTTGCAAGTTATCTTTAACATTTGGGACATAATTGAAAGAAGCCTGACATTTAGCTTTTATGTTTATCTGGGTTCCAGGTGACATTCATGGGCAATATGGTGATCTCTTGAGACTCTTTGAGTATGGAGGTTTTCCTCCCGAGGCCAATTATTTATTTCTTGGGGATTACGTTGACCGTGGAAAGCAGAGCCTTGAGACAATCTGCCTTCTTCTTGCTTACAAGATTAAGTATCCTGAGAATTTCTTCCTTCTGCGAGGAAATCATGAATGTGCATCGATTAATAGGATATACGGGTTTTATGATGAATGTAAACGCCGGTTCAATGTCAGGCTTTGGAAAATCTTTACGGATTGCTTCAATTGTCTTCCTGTAGCTGCTTTAATTGACGACAAAATACTCTGCATGCATGGGGGTCTCTCTCCAGATTTAACGAACTTAGATCAAATAAGAAACTTGTCACGTCCAACTGATGTTCCAGACTCTGGCCTGCTTTGTGATTTACTTTGGTCAGATCCTTGTAGAGAAATTAGAGGTTGGGGAATGAATGATAGGGGTGTCTCATTCACGTTTGGTCCTGATAAGGTGGCAGAATTCTTGATGCAGAATGATATGGACCTTGTTTGCCGTGCCCATCAGGTAATTTTTTCTGTTATCTTATTTTGTAACACTAGCTTGTGCAACTCCATATTTCTGAAAGGTTTTTTAATTACTATCCTCTGAACTTGCTAGGTTGTGGAGGATGGATATGAATTTTTCGCCGACAGGCAACTAGTAACCATATTCTCCGCTCCAAATTATTGTGGTGAATTTGACAATGCTGGTGCAATGATGAGTGTAGATGAAAGTCTAATGTGCTCCTTCCAGATTCTGAAGCCAACTGAGAAAAAGCCTAGGTTCTTGTGAGGCAAATATCTGTAGCCGATAATTCGAGTTTCTGAGGATGGACAAGGTTATGTTCGTTGAATTATGCTCTGATTTCATATTTTTGAATATATGCAGGTGCTGTACTTTGTAGTCTCGATGCGCTAATTTTTTTGTTAATCTTGAATCTGTATGAGCTACTTGTGCTCCCAATTGTTTGTTATGCCAGATTCGAGAGTCTTGAATCCTTTTTGCTAATGCTAATAGAGTCTTAGACCTTGAGCACTTATTCATCGATTCAGCTAAGTTAAGGAATGATATTGCCATTATAAACTTTGGAATCCTAAAGCACATTTGTTTCTATCGTATTTCCCAACTTTTATGTCTGAGATGGAGTGACACTTGTGTAAGCGTCTAAGAGATGCATTATCTGAATCTTGTCGGAACAGTTGTTAAATGTGGCGACGCTGTTTGCATGGTCACTTGGTTTATAGCACATATTGTCATGTTTTGGTTATAATATCTAATTATTCCCGCCTTCTGATTAGGATGCATTAACTTATCATATGCAGTAATCCACCTCAAACGTGAACCAAACAGTTTCTCTCGCTTCAGCTTAGCTGGAAGTTGAACCTGGATAAGGAACATACATTTTGTTTTGTGTGGGATGGGAGATTCGTAACCCTGCCTGTGTAGTCATTCGGGAGGCAGCAAGTGTTCTCCGAGTGGCGGTGATTCAGAAGTCTTTTTCATTTTCTTTCTTTTTTGATGTCATGTTGAATCTTTGATGCAACCTTACGATTTGACTGTGTAAATACATTGGCTTTGTAAATCGCTGGGAATTCTGGATTATTGAATAATCATGCATTTGAAGATTGGCCTCCGCAGTCCCATCGCCTTCTTACTTCTGTTTTACATCTGAGATCTTTTGAGACTTTCTCTTCGTCGAAGCAATCTCTTGATAACGGTAGTGAGTTAACTATTGGAATAATAAGCGGTTAAATAGACCACTATTTTTGGTAATAAGCCTTCCCTAGGGAATCCATGTTAACACAACATTCCTATATTGTTAATCATTTTCTTCTATGAGGAGCTGATCCTGGTGTTGTTTATCTTTCAAAAAGTGCCCCGAACGATTTATCTTTGTATTATTCTTTTTAATAAGGACCGGAGGAGGGAGTAGTTTCGTTGGAGTAATAGTTTTCATCAATTTATAGAGATCAGGATACGAAAAAGAAAAAAAAAAAAAGGGAAAGAAAAGAAACGTTCGGCTGAAAAAATCATTTTCTGAACATAAGTGATTAAATTTAACTTGGTAATGCAAAGAGAAAATAGGATAGGTAAATTTAGTGAATTAATTATTAATCTTCTAATTTCACTCTAAAATTCCCACCCGAATTAGAAAGTACTAAAATAAAATGTACTAGTATAGAACATGAATTCCTTAATTTTCTCATTTGAGCGCCTTAAAAAAATTTAAAAAGATTATTTTACCCTTATTTTTATTTTTTTTAAAAAAGGGAGGGGACGACAAATAATTGCGCCAACCTTTCACGGCTGGCGCAGGAGAAACACGCCACCCGTGAATGGGTGGTGTGCAAGAAGGGTGGCGAGAATTTTTTTTGCCCCTTAAAAGGGCGCCACCACCCCCTGTTTTGGCGAGCAAACTGCTCGCCAAACCGATTGTTGGACCGCCACCCTTTTTTTAAAAAAATTATTTAATTTATTTTTTAAAAATTTATTTATTTATTTAAGTATATTTATTTATTTGTTTGGCGGTTATATAAATAATTTTTTAACTTAAATATTTGAGGAATGTTGCTTAATTACGTAGTAAATTTATCATTTAATTATGTAAAATTTTTTAAATTTAAATTAAAAAATTATCATTTAATAACAACTAAAACTTATAAAAAACTATAGACAATGAGGACTTAGTTATTTCGTCATTTTGAGCAACTAAGTTTTAGTTTAAATAAGTTGAAAGATAATTTCTTTGTATTAAGTTGGAAGATAATCCATTATAATTATCTTTTATTAATTAAATAAATTAATTAAAAAATAAATAAATTAAAAAAATTAATTAAATAATTTTAAAAAAAATTAATTTCGGTTTGGCGAGCAAGGAGTGGCGCCAGATTTGTGCGCCGCCCCCATTTTGGACACAAAATTTCTTCTTGCCTCCCAATTATGGGACGCGAGAAAATTGTGCGCCACTCTTTAAAGGGTGGCACCTTTCTCCTGCGCCAGCCGTGAAAAGCTGGCACAATGTTTCCTCGTTCCCTTCTTTTTTAAAATATATATATATATATATATATGTGAGAGCAAAATAATCTTTTTAAAGTTTTTTAAGGCGTTCAAATGAAAAAATTAAGCTCCTAATAAAAAGAACGACCTCCGAATTAGAAAGCCCACCCGAACAGGCCGACCGGGCCTCCTAATTGCCCATATAAATCAACTCTCCGAACTTTCCCAAATTCCTTCTTACCCGCCAGCCGTCTGACAGTCACTGGAGCTCTCAATTCCGCCTATTCCTTGATCGGAATAATGTTTTTCCATATAGTGTTGGAGCGTAATATGCAGCTCCACCCGCGCCACTTCGGTCGAGACCTCCGGGATAAGCTGGTGTCGAAGCTCATGAAGGATGTTGAAGGGACCTGCAGGTCTGTTACCCTAAAATTCCTTCTAAATCCCATCCCGTTTTGTGCTTTCGGTTTATACTTTCGTTAAGTTGAGCAAATTGAGCTTTTTTTTTTTTTTTTTTTTTCTTTTTGGTTTGTTTCAGTGGTCGACACGGGTTTATTGTGGCGATTACTGGAATTGAAAATGTGGGCAAGGGTTTAATCAGAGATGGCACTGGGTTTGTGACGTTTCCCATCAAGTATCAGTGCGTCGTGTTTCGGCCTTTCAAGGGGGAAATTTTGGAAGCTGTTGTCACCATGGTAAACAAGGTAAAAGATCTTACCGTTTTTTTTTCCCTTCCCCCAAATTGAGAAATTGTTAAAATCTGTTCTGAGTAGTATGGTTTTTGGAATCGAGTGCAGATGGGATTTTTTGCTGAAGCTGGGCCTGTCCAAATTTTTGTTTCCAATCATGTAAGTTACTTTGTGTTAGCTTAATCTCCCCCTCTTCTGCATGATTCGTAACTTATTTGGTCTCCTCCACATTGGTAGGTTCTTGGCCTTGTTCGTAATTATATGTATGTGGAGACTGTAAAACATGCATTAAACATTTAGCTTTTCAGTTCTTTTAGGTTCATTTAGTAGCTATTTGTTGAAATCTTGCACATTTTATACTTCTCTCTCTTTCCCGGGTCAAGGCATTTATATACAGCCAGGGGCTAGCTTGACAAAATGTTGAAGTTTTTCCACAAACAACTAGCATCGGCTCTCCTTCTCTAGAAGTCCAGAAGGATGTGCTTCAGCCTTCTCGTTAAATGGGAACGATTGTCCGGTTTGCATTTTTTATTTTTAGTACAAATTGTACTACAAGTAAAAATCCAAGCTGGACAATCATAGGGAGTACTTAGCTTGGAAATTGTCTTGGTTTTGATTAATTTCATCATTTTCTTTTGTGAAGAAGTGCCAGAACCATCTATATATTACTTGGTTACCTGTAATGGGGTACAGAGTATTTGAACAGTCACACCTCCATTCGCTGGTTCTTATAATTGTTCGATAGTTTATAGGTGAGCATCTAACATTTTTCCTTACGGGTGTTTGACACTGTCTCAACAGCTGATACCAGATGACATGGAGTTCCAATCTGGTGACATGCCAAACTACACTACTTCAGATGGATCTGTATGTATCATTCTGTTGCCACTGCTATGTTCTGATTTTTTTTATTGTGTTAATGGAATTTGTAAATACATGCTGCGTTTCATGGCGCCTTATGTCAATCTGTTTCGCAATAGGTCAAGATCCAAAAGGACAGCGAGGTCCGGTTAAAGATAATTGGAACACGGGTTGATGCGACAGAAATTGTATGTCCATGTCTTCCTTTTATTTTGGTGATATAATAACTCTTAAATGTTAATTTGTTCTCATGTCCTGTTGCTATTGTCTTGCCTGCTATTGTTTGTAGTGTTCTTGTTACTTGTCATAGAAGGCCATTCGTGTTTAGTTGATGTAGTGGGATATAATGCCATGGTCTAACCAAATATCAGACCTACTTTGATGATTTCCTTTCCGGTCATCAGTCATGATTGTATGGTAAAATAAAGACTGTAAAACTTTGATTCAAAAGGAGAGGAAGGAGAAACTGTCAAAGCAACTTAAAAGAGTATGATGCTGTGGTTGGTTTGACAGCTGGAAAACATAGATGTTCATTTTGAACTCTTCACTTTATTGATTCTGGTCATGCATCTTCCTTTGTTTATTCGTAATATATCATCTCTTAGAAAAACTATGCTTGATCCTGGTGAGATACCATGGAACGTGACCAGGCTTTATGTTTAAAATTGATCCTTCTACATTCATTAGTCTAAATGCTTTTCTGTTGTGTGGTGGAACTGGTAACTATGTGTTCTTACCATTCATTGACCATTTCCTTTTGCAGTTCTGCATCGGCACAATCAAGGATGACTTTTTGGGCGTCATTAGCGATCCAAATGCAACTGCCTAGAGTCGGAGAAAATTGATTTATATGTGAGACAGGCGGATATCTTCTTGCAGAGGATGCACAATTTTTAGTCCCTTGCCTTGTAGTTTAACTACTGACTGTATCAGGATGCGTGTTATATTTCATGCTGTGATGTCCATAAACCAAATGGTTAAGCTTGAAAGTTACTTCGATCTGATTGCATTATCTTTCTAGTAGCTATGTTACACTGAGAAACTACATTGACTAATTTAATTGACGTAGAGAAATGGAAGCCAAAGATGTCGAAACTAAGGCCAAAACACAGGATCAAGTTTAACAGAATCAACAAGAAGGATTCTTTGGGGAAGAAAAAAAAAAAAAAAAAACCTCAACTGCCAAAAAAAGGGCTAAAACTGAACAAGATTCTGAATAAGTTTTTGTTTGTCTTTTTTTTTTTTTTGGTTTTTTCTGTTTGAGAAAATAAAAATGGAAGAAGTTGGAAAGCAAAAATCAGCTGCCAATTTTAAAAAGCGTCACTCAAAGGAGGCGCAGTGTACTAAACTAATACTGAATTCAGTGAATTGAGTGAAATGAAAGTTCTCTTCTTCGCCAAAGCTTTTGCAGCAGAAATCCCTTCCATCACTCTCTAAAACCAAGCAAATCAACCGAGTGCTGTTACTCCTCTTGCTATGTCCTAACAACCCAATCAGAAGGTTTTAAATGTGGACGATACAAACTGCCAATACCTATCAACCACAATATCGTCCACTCAATTTCCGGGCGTTTTCACTCTCAAACCACCAAAATTCCGTCGCCTTCCGCCCTTCTTCAGCCGGTTGTGACACTAAACTCAACCAGTTAATTCAATCTCTCTGTGAAAAGGGTCGGCTCAAACAAGCTCTTCAGCTCCTTCCTCATGAGCCCAGTCCGACCCAGCGCACTTACGAGCTTCTCATCCTCTCTTGCAGCCACCAACGTTCGCTACCCGACGCCCTCGATGTTCACCGGAAACTTATTGATAATGGGTTCGATCAGGATCCTTTCTTGGCCACGAAGCTCATCAATATGTATTGTGAATTAGACTGTATTGATTATGTCCGCAAGGTGTTCGATGAAACTCTTAAGAAGACTATTTATGTGTGGAACGCTTTTTTTCGAGCCTTAACCTTAGCTGGTAAAGGTGAAGAAGTACTGGGTTTTTATAGACGGATGAATCTGATTGGAATTCCATCCGATAGGTTCACGTATACGTATGTTCTCAAAGCATGCGTGGCTGTAGAATCATTGACTTCGTTACTTCAAAAGGGGAAGGAAATTCATGCGCACATTTTGCGGCATGGGTATGAGGACCATGTCCATATCATGACAACATTAATGGATATGTACGCAAGATTCGGTTGTGTGGCCAGTGCAAGTAGTGTGTTCAACGGGATGTCGTCGAAAAATGTGGTCTCTTGGAGTGCTATGATAGCATGTTATGCAAAGAATGGAATGCCGCTTGATGCATTGGAACTTTTTCGGGATCTCATGCTTGAAAACACAGATACAGTGCCCAATTCAGTGACAATGGTCAGTGTGCTTCAAGCTTGTGCCTCACTTGCAGCTTTAGAGCAAGGGAAACTGATACATGGTTACATACTTAGGAAAGGTCTTGATGACATTTTACCGGTTATGAGTGCCCTCATAACTATGTATGCAAGATGCGGCGATCTTCAAATGGGGCGACATGTCTTTGCTCAGATGGACCGGAAAGATGTTGTTGCTTGGAATTCCATGATTTCAGGTTATGGTATTCATGGTTTTGGAAGAAAAGCTATTGAGATTTTTGAAGAGATGATATCAAGTGGAGTCTCACCGAGCCCAATCTCATTTATAAGCGTTTTGGGAGCCTGTAGTCATTCTGGTCTTGTTGAGGAAGGAAAATCTCTCTTTGAATCTATGGTAAGGGAATATAAAATAACTCCTACCGTGGAGCACTATGCTTGTATGGTTGATATGCTTGGTAGAGCTAATCAATTAGATGAAGCAGCCAAGATAATACAGGAAATGCGGATTGAGCCAGGACCCAAGGTCTGGGGTTCTCTTCTCGGATCATGTAGGATCCATAACAATGTTGAACTCGCAGAAAGGGCAAGCAAGAGGCTTTTTGAGCTTGAACCTGCAAATGCAGGCAATTATGTGCTCTTGGCTGATATTTATGCGGAAGCTGAGATGTGGAGTGAGGTAAAAAGAATAAAGAAGCTACTAGAAGATAGGGGCCTTCAAAAGGTATCTGGCTGTTGCTGGATTGAAGTTGGACGAAAGATTTACTCGCTTACCTCAGTCGATGAATTTAATCCGCAGATTGAGCAGATACACGCATTGCTAATAAGATTGTTCGAGGAGATGAAGGAGAAGGGGTATGTACCAGAGACAAAAGTCGTTCTTTATGATCTTGAAGCAGATGAGAAAGAGAGAATTGTACTTGGTCACAGCGAGAAATTAGCAGTTGCCTTTGGGCTAATTAATAACAGTAGAGGGGAGACCATCAGGATCACCAAGAACTTGAGGTTATGTGAAGATTGTCATTCTTTTACGAAGTTCATCTCCAAATTTGCAGGTAGAGAAATATTAGTTCGAGACACAAATCGGTTTCACCACTTTAAGGATGGAGTTTGTTCATGTGCTGATTACTGGTGAAGCTGGAGTTTGTAATGAACTCTTTCTTCTCATCATTCTGTTTTTCTGGCTCCTGAGTCCTGAGAGCTGATACAAAAAAGAACTTTGTAAAAGTACAGTTTGGAGAAGGCTAAAACTATACATTATAACTTTACTTCTTTTTTCTTTTTTCTTTTTTTTTTTTCCTTTTTTTCATTTTTAATGTAGATTAGCTCCAAAACATGACAATTTCTCTAAAATGCAAGAATTGACTAAGAACAACATTGTTGTTTAGTGTATGCTACATAGAAACTTTAAACGTTTGTGAAGTATACCATCTGCTTCAATCGTTGGGTTCTCGCTCTCTTTTTTGGTGTCCGGTAAATCGGTTAACAAATCAATATCTCCCCATATTAATGTCCACATTATTGAACCGATTTGGTTATACAAGATAGATAATTAACAATAAAAATGGATTATTAATATGGAACAAGGGAGTAACTTCGAGATATAGGTTTTGATGCAGAACTTCAGAAAAGGTGTTCGATAATTTACATCCATGAAATTTACAACTACAGTAACAGAATACAGAAAAGAGAAACAAAGAAACAAAGAAACCGTGTTGTATAGAACCACCAATAGATAAAAGAATGTTCCGCAGCAAAACTGATCCATTCTAATGCCTTGTCATATTAAGATTTTGTTAAACTTAAAGGACATGAAGCTCTCTGCCGATCCATTACGCAGCAACTGAACCATCTTGCTTCATCTTGATGAGGCTATTTTCAATGTTCCGTAGCACTGGTTTATATCTGGATTAGCAAAAGAAAAGGTTAGGTAGCTAAATAGAAGAAACACATGATAATTATGCTTTCAAAGAGTGAGAATTGCATGGGGAAGAGGCATACAGGCGAGCAAGACCGTTGTAAGCCTGAGTTGCCTGTTGTAGTCGTGCTGAGAGCTGCAAGGTTTCTGCAGAAAGTGCTTCAACTCTGCTCTGCTCATTTGCCAGTTGAGTCTGTGCAAGTGAAACAGAAGAAAAGTGAGCGGTATACATATTACAGATACCGGTCCCAAAAAGGGTGATGAATGAATGGAGTACTGACTTTGAGAGATGTTATCTCCGGAGATAAAAGAGAACCATTCTCTTCCTTGCTTGATTCCGTGATGCCAGCGTTCCCATTGATCGTCGATCTCCCTGCCTGTTCCATTCTATACTTGTGTAACAAACTACGGAGCTCGTCATTTTGTGTTAGACAATCTTTGACCTGCATAAATCACAGATAAGGAAAAATACCAAGATCTATCAGGGAAATTACGAACTTGTAATTAAAAGCAAAAAAGCGAAGATGAGAGTCAGTCTGATAGTGAGCACAGTGGAACCTACAAGGAGAATCCCATACACGAAATTTTACGGAATAACAATTACCTGGTTTTCCCATTGTTCCACAACTTTGTTGGCCTCTTCATAAGCGGATGATAGATTTGAGTTTTCCTCAAAAAGTCTTTCTATCTCAGAGGACTGGGAATCAATCTGGAAGCCAGATAAGAGAGGAAATGAATTTCAATGCTATGAAACCCACAATGGAAAAGCTGGGGTGCTTTAGTAAAACACCAAAAAGTAAAAGACACTACCTCCATCAGAAGCTTTTGCCTACTAATTTCTAATCTCTCAACAGCAACTGCCATCTCATGTAATTGCTTCTCAAGTCTTTCTTTATCTTCCTGAAAAGACGGAAACTAGTTTGTTTACTTAGGGGTTGAAACCTTGACATAATTAAGTATACATACTATAATGCTCATTGATTTAGTCAGAGTATGAACCCAATAGACAAGGCAAAAGGGAGAGCATGCGAATTGAAGACGAGAAGAAGAGGACTGCAAAAATTTCTCAAAAATCTGCCAAACTACAGAGTGGATACAATAACAATCTGCAATAAGGGGGAGTGGGGGAGGAAACTCAATGCTTTTTTCATGAAATAGCTCACCTCTGTGAATCCTTTGATGTTAGCATTTTCAGTTGTTTCACCTACATGGACAGCACACAGCAAAAAGTCAACTCTGGATTTTAACAACATAGAAGTGCAGAAGTACAAACCCCTTCTGAATTTTTAGTAGACTTTATCATTTAGGATATAACATATTCTATAAATAAAACTAAGAGATGGAAACTAGAAAGTACTTCAGAAATGAAGCATGCAAAAGAAAATCATAGGGACCAACATTCTTGCGAGCGATTCTGTAGCAACTTATGCATGATTATATCTCCACCTGTGTGACTGTGACATAAATGCTTCTCAGACATGCTTAACATGTAAAATGCCAAATGTTTCATAATATTTAATGACAATCCTAACAACGTATTCATCTGCCAGTTAGTACAAAAATTAATCAGAGAAGCTTTTTCCTAACCTGACACCCTCTGGGCACTTAAGGCAAGTTTCTCCTCTAAATCCTGCTTTTCAGAGATAAGGGTAGATATTCGAACCTGCTCATCAGCTAAACGTTGCTGATCTTGCTGCCTTAACCGTGACTCTTGCTGACAATACATCATCAATTAGACTAAACATAAAGCACAAGTATAGATGAAAAAACAAGCAGTAAAACCCAAGTCTTACCTCGAGCTGAGTTTTCAAATTAGATAATTCCCTTTCCATAACCATTACATGATCTGGTGAATAGCTTGTTGATGGCATTCCACCGGTAGGACCACTCATAGCTTGTTGGTGCAATGAATTCAACTCGGCTCTCAATGCTGCTGCATCCTCCTCAGCCTGAAGAAAGAGAGAATCAGAAGGAAAGTACCAACAAGCTTTCACTTTGCATTGAAAGCAATAACACATACTCTGTATTGTTCTTCTTCAGCCTCCTTCAAACGTTTCTTAACGGCTCGAAGCTGAGCTGACAGGTCTTCCTACAGAAGGAAAAAAGAAAGTATGATTCAGAAGGAGGCATCTTCTTGTTGTTGTTCTGTGTTCATCAGAAGAAGCTTCACAAAGTATTGCGACAACTTGAACGCAAACATGTAATTACCCGAGAAACAACTGCTGCATCCTTTTCCATAGCAACATCTTTGAGAGCTTTTCTGAGTGACGGTACTGTATTTTGGTCCTGAAACCAGTGTAAAAGAACAAGGCGGTTAAAAAGATTCAATGATCCTTCCTACCTGCCAAAAAACCAATTGCTCTAACTACATAACCTTACGCTTGACATCAAGCTCAATCAAAGTTCAGAATAGTAGTAACATATTGAGACTCAAAGATCCACAAGTAACATACTGTGTTCAAATTAGCGGTAAAGGAAATAGGTCTCTCTACAAACAAATGCAAAATATTTCAAGCAAATATTTTCTGATCCCTCACATAAGCCAGAAAGCTATACTGCAAACAAATTACCAGATCATTCAACCTCTTCTGTAGCATGTCGTTCTCAATCTCCTTGGACCGCAGCTGAAAGATCAGCGGGAAATAATTAGCAACACGAAACCACACTGGTGTGAAAAGAACGAAATGAATAACATTAGAATAAACCTGTGACGACAGTGACTTGTTTTCCTCATCAAGATCATTGTTCCTCTTTTGCAATTCTTTGAGTTGAGATACTAAGCTACTGATATCAACCTGCACCAAACAATGATCACATTCCATGTCTAATCTTTGATGACATTTAACCTAATTGACTCTGAATACAAAGAAAATAATTGCACGCACTTCCCCCAACCGTGTTCCGCTCTCTGATTTTTTGATTGAGCCACCATCTTGCCCAAAAAAAAAAAAAGAAAAGAAAAGAAAAGAGATCATAAATGCATCAATCAAATGATCAAGAAAATAAAAATTCAGAAGCTGAAAGGAAAATCAAAATTCTGAAAGGTTGATACCAGATGCACTTGAGCTTGATATAGGGACTTGGGTGAGATCAGGTCCGGATGCCGCTTTGCTCAATCTCTCTGCCGCTCTTTTTTGACGAATTTCTTCCAGCTGAATATATCAAGCATAATATGCCGCGTTCAAATTATTTTTTAACGAAATTTCTCTATGCCTTAAAACAAGCCGGATAAATGAAATTGAGAGATCTTTACCGTTCGCCGGCCGAGTGAAGCGTGATGCTGACGAGCATCCATAATTCTCCGCTAAGATTTCAAAAACTCAGGTACCTCAATCAAACAATCCACCCCAATCTTCGAACGATATCAATGGAATTGCCTAAATTTCAAAATTCGTCGGCGGGGCAGCCATCCGGTCTGATTGATTCGGATCTTACCCGGGTCGAACAAGAAGATGACAACTTGGGTTCTGGGCTTCCTCCAAATGGATCCATAACTCTCTACAATAAGTTGAGGAAACTCCCGGACCATTTTTATGTCTATACATAATAAAAATGTAAACTTCCCTATCACAAGGTCTGGGTGGTGTAGTCGGTTATCACGCTAGTCTCACACACTAGAGGTCCCCGGTTCGAACCCGGGCTCAGACAATTTTGAGATACCCCTTCATCAATCATTTTTTTGTAGTTTCCGTGTAGTAAAACATGTAAGACTTTTTTTTATTATAACCGAAATTGACTGTCCATCAACTAAATATGATTAATGAGTTTCTTCTTTGATACCAAAGGTACTAAACAATGCAAGTAGTTGTAAGATAGGATGTATTGTAAGAAAATGGTGAGAAAACATCCAAATAACAAGTCTTTGTCCAGAAATTGTAACAAGTCTTTGTTGCAAGAGTCAAAGAATGTGGTGATGTAAATGCCATGAGAATCAAATATCGGCATTTTTTCAATTTTCACTATTTTGGTTACATACGTTTCGGTATCACTGTCTTCATATTTAGCGGTATAAGCTCTCTAAGTTGTGATCTTTCTTGAATTTGAGTGGTAAATTGTAATTACATCATGTATCGAATTGGCATGTTGGAGGTCATGGAACTTCGAAATTTTCGCTTTTCTCTACAGTAGGAATCATGCAGCTCATTTAATCAGTAACTATAACCCTGGCTTCTACTAAGTGCTAAATGCTCATAACACATTCCTGTATCTCTCTATAACGCATTGCATTGAATCTTATAAAACTATAACCCCGCAATCGTAGCTGTTAATTAACTTTTATATCGCCTTCAATCTGGTAGAGTACCAAAATTCGATCCAAATTCCAAATACAGGGCCCATTTTCTACTTTAGTGCCGATATTACCAGACATGGTAACTTCAAAAGATTGCTGATGCAAAATTAGGGCCTCCATGATTTCAGGTTCATCTTATCTTCAGTGAACTTTTCTGGGACAAAAAAAGAAAAAAGAAATGTTAATTAGCTGTAAAGGCCAGGGAGGAAGAATAATTTAAAGAGGATGTACTGTTGATTATATGATCAATCAAACTCAAATAAAAGCAGAGCCAATGATCATTAGACAACTAAAAGAGGCAATTTATAATGTCAGTTATATCAAACGCTTCTTTTCTGTAATTAAAATTTGGCATAAATTGAGGTTTGGAGTGAGAGTTGGGCTGCTATGGATTTCATCACCAAAAGACGGATCCGGTGAAGTAATTTTGTGGGATTTTGCGGAAGAGACGATTCGTTTGGCGATGCGGAGGGCCATTGGCGGATGGTTTTCCATGCCATGCCTGAAATCAAGAAAATCGAACGACCGAAATGTGCCGGAGAAATCTCCCCGGAAAAGAAATTCAGCTTCAAAATCAGGTGCGGGAAAGAGAAACAGGGGAAATAACGTCGCGACGGGGGGTGAGCACCATGGTCATAATAACTCTGCAACCGCCACTCATAGTACGGCGACATGCAACGACGCCGTCGGCATGGCGGCACTGGTCGTCGCCGCCAGTCATGTATCTGAATTCGGCGGCAGTGCGTGCGGAGGCAGTTCACATGGCGGCGATGGAGGCGGGGGATGATTTGAGGTTTAGGAAATTAATTCACTACTTCTTCGTCAGTCTCTCAACGCTGTTCTTTGCTGGTTTTAAATAGCCCTACAGTAATTTTAATGTAACAGAAAGTGATGTGGCTGTTGCTTCACTAGTTCACTGTAATGTTCTGAAATTTGGGAATGAAGAAAGACAATGATGCTTTGATTGTTGTTGTACCAAGCCTATCACAATTTTAATTAAATATATATTCTCTGTCTCAAAATGATTACTATTAAAAATAACCTACATATTATTCAACCTTACTTCAATCGTATTACAATAATGAGTAAATTCTAGTTAAGCTGCATAATGGGACACCGAAGAATATATGCTTTTGAATTATGAAAAATGTAGTCTTTTTTTTTTTCAAATGTACTATCACTCGAAGTGAAATAAATGAACTACTGCTGAATGCTGATTGTGTTAGGATAGGGAAAAAAAGGTTAGCTAGAAACTTATTGGTTAAATGTAAATCTGGCCAGTGATAATACCCTGTCATTTACTTTGAAAATGTAACTTATATTGGTGCCTTCGAAGTTCGAGGTGTTTGAACTATATTACAAAAAGAGGCGAGGTATTGCAAAACGAAATCTATCTCCTTAAAATGATAGTTTTGTTTGTATTAAAAATTTGTATTAAATATAATTCTGTTTGTATTAAAAGTCAATCATTTTAGACCGTAAAAATAGTATTGTCATTCGAATCCACATTTTACTCGATACTTCCAGTTTATGAGATTTAGATGTCTGCCGCATGACTCGATTCTTACATAAACGAAATCATAATGGAAATGAAATTTCTTATGATTATGAGGTGTTTTTCTGACTTAAATTTCGTTTCAAGATTGTTTCGTTTATGTTATCAGAGGGGAGTATATAATTTTGAAATATTGCATCAAAGTTTGTAAAGGGATCCTCACGTTTACATATGATGTTTATCGGGGCTGGTGATGATTGGTGACGGCGACATCTAAATTCCTTTTATGTAGTGGTTGTGGCCACGATGGATGCTACCAAAGGCAAATAAACACTGGACCAAATTGTCTTGACATTGACATCATTTATGGCTGTTAAAATCTTTGCCCTTTTTGGATTCTGATATTATCTCGGATTTTATTTTTTTTTTTCCTGAATATTAAAGCCATTTTTTACTTTTTTAATTCCAAGCTTTTAACTATTTTTCAAAAAAAAGTACTAAAGAAGAGAACATCCTCCCCAACATCTGTTGTCGTCCCTTTGTCAAAAATTCTTTTTCTTCACCTTTTCTTTTTTACTCTCTTTCCCTTGTTGGTGATGGAAGCTAGTGAAATTGTAGAGAGTCTTGCTCCACGTAACAAAGTCCAGAACCAACCATTGCAATAAAAGTTTTAAGGTTTTCTTCTTTTTTTTTTTTTTCTTTTGCCCAATTTATAAAGATAGTGATTTTGTTCAGTTTAACGATTCAGTAACACAAAAAAAATGGTAATACTTGAAAATACGGAGTACACGTTATTTACCATTCCAAATGTCGTATACATGTTATTTACCATTCCAATAAGTACCAAAATAGGACACTCACCAGTGTAACAAAATAAGTAACTTTTCTATGGATTTATTTTTAGAGGTTGATAATATACAAGTTTGAAATCTGTTAGTTGCATACATGTATTTTTTTTCTTATTAATTTATTGCTTCAGAGCCCCCTCCCAAAAAATCATGAGTAAAAAAAAACATTATAAGTATGTAAAAATAAAATTAAAAACTCTCCCAATCTGTTAGTTGCATAGATTTTTTTTTTTCATTTTAGGAGTTAAATGTTTTAGAATTATATTTCTAGAAAGTATTTGTTGGCCTCTCATTTTAGCTTGGAATCCAGATGATTATGTTTGTGTTTTGTTTTTTTTTTTAGTTTAAATTTTTATTAAGACAAAAAAAAAGCATTAAGCAAACAAAAAATAAATAAATAAAATCTACTTACGTTTCAAAATCCCATCTCTATATATATCATTTTATATATATATTAAAGGAAAGAAAGATAATCGACACGTGTCGCTCACTGAGACCATCAAGCCTCAATTAACACGTGCCATTTGCTAATTGGTTGATCATTTATCAGATAAATTTTTTTGTAAACAGTTAATAAATTATTTACTAAATAAGATTTTAACAGATATTACAAATTCCTGATTGTGAGCTTGAAAAAGAATATTTTCAAAAATTACTGAGAAACTCCCGACTTCATAAGTCCTTTTATTTACGAGTTTAAACTTTCAATCTATTGTCATTTTAGCCCTTAAAGTTCTATTTGTGTGCTACTTAGTCTTCAAGTTTATCGATTTTACATTTTCAAGTACGATTAATTGTGTCTCATATTTTATTAGAACTACATTTAATCTCCCAAAGTCCCGTTCCCTATAAATAGGCCATAGGCATCTAGACATAATTTACGCATTTTTTAAATATATTTTTTAATCCAAACATAACATTAGTTAGTGGCGATAATTTTTATTATACAACTTTTAAAAATCTTTGTTGTAATATTTTTGACCAAATCTTACAAATATACCTCTCATAAATAATATCAGTATACCTCTCATTTCGATCTAAAATTGATTAATCAAAAAAATATTACAGTTTTAAAAAATATTAGTAATTATATTTTTTTAAGAGAACTAGGACGGTATATTTGTAACTACATTATCTAATTAATTCTTTTGAAAGATAAATTTTCAACATTGACAAACCCGCGCAAAGTGCGGCACACAAACTAGTATATATTAAAGGAGAGATGATGAAATGTAACGTGTTATTCAATTAAACTATCAGTAGATTCAATTTACATGTGTCAATTCATTATTCATCCATTAAAAGATAAAAGTATAATATTAAAAATTTATGACATTATACTCATAATAATGTAAATCATTGTGGATACTCTTATAAAATAACAATAACAATAACTACGAGATAAAATGCATTAAACATGATAATTCTCATAACTGGAATTAATCTTCATTAACTTTTATTTATTCTCTTAGTTCAAAATCCAAATTAATACTTTTTTCCACGCATATCGCATAACGAGCAGGAGTAAAGCTAATAATGTTAACAAAAAGTTGTTGAACAAAAGGACTATTACAAATTTGATTAAAAAAAAATATAACCAACTGCCTCAAAGCTACAAGGGAACTACATATATGATCGTAAACTTTTGTACATAGTCATAGAAAGAAACGAACGCTTAATTGGACTCGATTTCTGTGGGAGAAAACAACTTCAAGTTCAAGGAAAATCTGTGGGGGAGGAAAACCCCCAACTCCATCTTCTATAAGGTTTTCCCTTATTAAATGGGTTTTTTTTTTTTTATCAGCCTCTGGTCTTATATTACGGCCATTTTATGCTCATATTCCTTATGCTATAACTCAATCGGCATTGTACCATTCCTCAACTTTTCTCAATACATGTATGAATGAAGGTAAACAAGTCATGAATACCAAAATATCGAGCAAGGTTGTATTTTCATTCTCTTGTAGTACAGTATGGAATTGAATCTTACTAACTGTAATAACGTAATATTCCCTTCTAACCTGTTCGAAAATGTATCGAGGGAGGAGAAATTAACATTTAACAACACTTCTAAAGTTAAATTCATAATATTGTTAACTCTCAATCATCTTTAGGACAATAAATCTAGATTAATTGTGAAATTAAAAAAAAAAAGAATTATAGATTAATCGCTTAGACCTTCATAAAATTGTATGTTTTATGTTGAATAAAAATATCCTTCTTATTAGGATCAACATATAACTTTGATGTGAAAATTACCATCTTTCCTTCATGAAAATTATCATCTAAATGATATGAGTCATGCATTTTTTAAGAACAAACGAGAATCGAATTTGAATGAAATTTGGAAACTCACGATAATAACATGCATCTACTGAACAGCATTGCTGTCTTAAATCTTAATCTCAACTCTCAAGTAGCTCTGTGCCTCTGTGGCTCTGTCACGCGTTTGAATCCATAGAGGCTCAATGGGAGGGAAAATAAAAATTGAAAAAGCAATTAATTGCAAGTTATCAGACAACCATGATTAAATTACCAGATACTCCTTCAAATATTACATATTGGTTTTTAATTAACTCAAAGTTCTCATTGTTACCGGACTTCTTTTCCCAACAAAACAGTAACTATATGATTTCATTACCTTATTGAAGCATGATTACACGTAGCCATGTTCTGAAAATCAGATAACATTTTTTTTTAATTTTTGTGTAACTTGATTCGTTCTATTCTAACTATGTCGATATTGTTAAATATATGTTTAAAATCTAGACGATCGGTCATTACATATTTATCAGTTTATTGTCCGTTGCATCCTAAATTGTATTCCAAAATTATTGTCCAATTTCATATTTAACTTTTAGTACAATTTTCAACTAAAAATGAAAACTCAAAATGGACAATAATTATGGGACGGAGGGAGTAAATTAGATTCAAACAATTTAGGTCAAATTTTACTCTTTAAAATTTTTATCGGAAATTTACATGTACATATAATAGAATAGAAAACCATTTCCAATGATGGATGGTCCTTGAGAAAAATTGATTGAGTTACTATATTAATTAATATCTATATCTTTTCTGAGTTAATGTATAATCCTTTAAAGGATCTACAATAGGATATCCAATAAAATACTAGTAATAAATAACAATATGGCAAAAAGATATGGATTACATGATAAGAAGAAAAAGCTACTCCCCCCATTCACAAATAGATGTCGTTGGAGGAAAAACCAAATATTCCAAAATAGATGTCGTTCTCGCAAATCGATGCATATTTTGTCAATTTTTTTTAATATTATCCTTACATTGAAAATTGTTGTGATGTTTAATATAAAATTGTATTATAACTGAATTTTATTGGGACTACAATTGAATTAAGAATAAATGAGGGTATTATAGTATTTTAAAAAGATAATTATTACCTCCTTAAAATTTGTAAAATTTCTCCAGCGACATTTATTTGTGAATGGAGGGAGTAGAAGGTAAGACACGATAGATTGATTCTTTTGTGAATAACCAGACTTCTTTTACCAAATATAGTGCATCAATAAAGATTTTTTAGTGACAAATATGTCGAACTCGTTGTGCGCTCATGATCCATAATCCCCTTAGGTGGGAGAATTGATGAGATGGTAATAATAGAATTAATGTTGTAATCACGAGTTCGTAGGTTAAACACGTTGTTGACGCAATTCATTTTCTAAAAGAAGGATAAAAAGAAAAAAGAAGAAAGCGGTTGATAGACAAATATACAAAGAGCTGAAGGGGTATCTTGTTAAATTTTATGCTAACCAATGATATGCCTGAAACGAGGGTAAGGACGTAAGGTCTTCTTATTAGCAATGATTAAGATTTAATACTACTACTAGTAATTAATAATGATACTATTAGTAGTAGTTAACCATTAACTAAATTGAAAGAGATATTTTTCTCTTTGCCAGTATATCAAAATCTGGAAATTAAATGTTGTCCCCTTTTAGTACACAACCTCCCCCGCTCCACTTTAATTTTGCTTCTTAGAAAATTTTGGTTTTTTTTTTTTTATTTATTTTTAAGTCCATACTTAAATGTGGTTAAAAACTTTACATGAGAGAATTGAACCCAAGTCTAATACTAAAAAGTACAATATTCTAATCGCCTGACTGTTATACGGCCAAAGTTCGAAATTATTACACAGACTAATCCTTGCTACTGACTAATTGAATTCAAATCGGATAAACATTTCTTAAGAAGTAAAACTGGTTAGCTGGTATATTACACACTTATGTTTTAAATCATTGGTTCGGGCCTTGGACTAATCCAATATTTTAATCAGGATTTTAGTCATTCAAACCTTTCAAATTTTTATTATTTGGACCTAGTTTTTATTCTAAAATTTCAATATAACAAAATAAATTATTAAAGTGAGACCGAATTATAAAATGTTATAGTACCAAGTATGCCAAACCAGGAAAGATTAGCGGTAAAAAAGGGAAAAATAAAAAAAAGAAGTAAACAAAAGATACGAATGAGCAGAGTATAGCGAGTCAGTTATAAAACAGAGACATGAATATAAGAGGCCACGAGCGCAGATTCCCGTGACAGTCTGTCTCATCTCATGCTAAATGGACCCCTCTTTTCCCCTTCACAACTTGTTCTTCTTCTCCTTCTCCTCCTCCTTCTGAAGCTCTAAAAAAACCTGAAACTCACTCTCACAGTCACTCTGCTCTAACTACTCCGCGCTGTCGTTTTAGCATTTCTCCTCTCTTTCTCTCTCCTGTTCAATCATCATCACCGTCATATATATATATATATATATAAAAGGTGAGAGTTACTGTAAAACCGGCCTCCCGAGTTGAGATCATCGCTGTCCACTCCGGGTCAAGAAAAAAAACCAATCGAGTCGGTTCGTTCGCTCACATCGTCATCCATGGCTTCCCTGATTGAATCTGGCTGGACGGTAAGCAATCATTTCGTCTGAATACATTGATTTGCTGTCTTTTGTTTCAGCTGCATTCTCGCTGATGTTTTAGCCCTAGCTTTCTGCTTCTGGCTTTCTCCCACTTTCGAGTTTGGAGTATCGGATTGCATTTGTTTTTTTGTCTAATTATTGCCGCCATTTGTATGTTTGCGAATTTCTGAGATTGCTTCCTCAATTTGAAGTTTTTCCTGGTATTCCGAGCTGGAACTGCACCGAGTTGTCCTTGTAGCTTTAGCCGCCATTGAACTTGAGATTTAATTTCTCGGAATCTAGGATCTGCTTGTTTAGACGTCATTTACCTTGTGCATGTTCACTGCATGTAACGCGGTTACTGTTAATTGAGCTAATCTGCAACGGAGCAATTTGCGGATTTAACAAGACGGCGCCAGAGGATGGGTAAAACCTGCTGTTGTCTGTATGAAATAGGGCGAGTCCTTTTCGCGAGACGATTATTTTTAGGAATCCGCCTTTTGATTACTATTACCTTCCTGATATATGAACAATGGAAATGGAATTTGAGTTATTCTTGTGAGATTTGTCTTGGTTTTTCATGGGTTGTGAGGCCTGCGCCTGAATGAAAATTTTAATTTTGTTTTCTCAGATGCTAATATGCCTTACCCCGATCAAATGTTATGGCTGTACTAAAACTTTATCATTCATCTATAATCTTGAAAACCTGAATATCTATTGGTATTCATAGTGCGTGTCACCAGCAGACATTTGTTGAACTATTGGAATGAAATGGAAACCTTTTGATAGCAAGAAATGGGATGATGTGTCATTTGAAGTGGACCAAGAATATCTGGATGGTGTTTTTGCTCGTATTGGATCTTGGAGATGTAATTCGTGCCGATTCTGTCTCCAATCGTGAACTTTTTACTATTACTTGTTTTTGTGTCGTTTTCCTGTCTGAAAAATATTTGTCTGGAAAGTTTGTTTCACTAACTGAATTGCCAAAAGGACCATTGTCCGTTGACAGTTGTCCTTCCAAATGGCTGGATTCTGTGTGCGGTGGGGTAGGGGGCGTCATTCACGTTGTTTGGATTTTTTGAGTGCGTAATTGTTGTTGTATCTAAATGAAATATTGCGAAGTACACATTCAAATTCCTTTATGAACGTGGCTATCGTAGTTGACGTCCATTGGGTTACATGTGGCTTCTGCACCCTTCATTTGATTGTTTGCAGGCGTCATCATGGAAATTTTGTATTTTGTTCTCTGATATTGATTTAATAATGAATCTAAAGTCATTATGATCTGTGCAAGATTTTTTGTCATTCGAGTACCTTATTTATTTTCTTCTCAAATAGGTGACAAGTTTTCTTTTCCCCTTTTAACTTCACTATTACCACGTAGATGCATCTAGAATGAAGTTCAGGTTCCTTGTCATCTAAGGAGAGGGCCTCTTAAGCATCTGAGATTGGAGAGCTCTGAAATATCATCACAAAAAATATAAAAATCATAGGCTTCTCTGTGAAATAGATAAATGTAGCAAAATAGTTGAGGCCAGCAAAATGAGGCAATGTTCTGATGGACACATAAAAATGGCAACAATGATGAAGGTTAAGCCATGGATTTCTGGAATGGGGAGGAATTTTGTCCCCATTAAACGCCCTCAATGTGACTTATATTACAAACTTTCGCTAGTAAGGCACTGAAGACTGAGAAAGTCAGCCTCAAAATCCCTTTACTTTTCCTAGAAAACCTGTGAAATAGTCTTTGACATGTTATTCCTTTTTTAAGTGCATTACGCGTTTGAGCATTGACAGTTTGACTTAACTAGATTCTACTTCCTTAATGGACCTGCTACTATCTCTTCTCTATCAATATTTTTTGCTGTCACTGAAGCAGTAAAATTCATGAAGTGCCATAAATGAGTCTTATCAGTGTGGTGATGCAGCATGGTTTCAATATTCTGTGTGTTATGGGTTAACGATTACCCCACATCGCCTTATATCAACCTCTCGACATCCATTGGTGATTATAATCCTTGGATTTGAACTCTTTAATGCAAATTGGATAGCTGGTGGGCTTAAGTTGGATACTTAGTTGAAAAACAACCTAAACATAATCTGCCTACCTTACCTAAGCAATTCATGCCTGTAACACTAATGTGTTGAAACTTTTCTGATTAGTTATGATCTCACCCTTCCCTAGACCTCGTACATGCAGAAGCTTTGATGCGCTGGGCTGCCCTGTTAGTTTGGCAAATGTCTGAGTAGTTGTTTTATGCATTTCCCTTTTTGACCTTGTTCTTTTAAATAAACCACAATTATGTTTTGCAGTAGCTTTTGGTGACACAGTACGTTTTGCATTTGTCTCAGTACTTCCAATTTCTCATTCGAATGTTTATGGTTTTGCAGTATCTCATTACTCATTTCAGTGACTTTCAACTGGCATGTCTTGGAAGTTTCTTTCTCCATGAGAGTGTCTTCTTCTTGTCTGGCCTTCCGTACATTTTCTTGGAAAGGGCAGGATGGCTGAGCAAGTACAAAATTCAGGTTTTGTTTTTCACAAATTTGAGTCTACTGTTCGTAGAGCTTACTTAAGTAGTAGATTTTAGACATGATCTGGGGCTTTTTCCTTGTTTATATTTTTCCATGTATGTTTTCCAGATAGCTCTATCAGGTGAACTTTAAAATAGAACTGTTGTGTTTCATCTTTTTTTATTTATTTTGATAAGTCTGCCAATATTCACTTTTTACAGACTAAAAACAACACACCTGCTGCTCAGGAGAAATGTATCAGTCGTCTGCTGCTCTACCATTTTTGTGTGAATCTCCCTGTCATGTGTTTCTCTTATCCTGTCTTCAAATACATGGGAATGCGGAGTAGCCTTCCTTTGCCGTCCTGGTATTCTCAGGTTCTTTATGCACTAGAGCTTAGTTAGTAGAGATGCTTTTGCATGGTTCTGTCTTGATAAAATGACCAGTTGGCTTAATTTGTCCTCCATTTTGACACCTTATTAGTGCTCATTCTCTAGTGGAATTTTGTATCTATCTCTACCGGGTTGAAATAGTCTTATTAATTATCATTTTTCTCATTTCTTGATGTTAATTGGAACAACTCCTAATGCAGGAAAGTTGTCTCGACTCAAATATTGTTCTACTTTATTCTGGAGGATTTTGTTTTCTATTGGGGACATCGGATTTTGCATACTAAATGGCTCTACAAACATGTCCATAGCGTCCATCATGAGTAAGTGAAATCTATGTTTGTACTTTGAGTTTTCTATTTTTTATTTATTTTTATTGAAATTTCTTTTGTTTTTACTTGCTGTGGGCGCGTTTATGATTTTAGTGGTATTTCAAACAGGTATGCAACCCCATTTGGACTGACCTCTGAGTATGCACATCCAGCTGAGATTTTGTTCCTTGGATTTGCCACAATCATTGGTCCTGCCATCACTGGACCCCATTTGATAACACTATGGCTGTGGATGGTACTGAGAGTCCTCGAGACTGTCGAGGCACATTGTGGATATGATTTTCCATGGAGTCTTTCAAAGTTCTTGCCTGTATATGGGGGGTCGGTGCCTGTTACTCTCATCTTAAGCTTAAACACCTGGACACAATTGTAAGTTTAGCATCAAGATTATATATAATGACTTCTGTTTGTTTCTTATTGCAGTGCCGATTTTCATGATTATCATCATCGACTGCTCTATACAAAATCTGGCAACTACTCATCGACCTTTGTTCACATGGACTGGTTCGTGTTATCAATCTTTACTGAATCTGCTACTTGATCTCGAGCATTTTTTTCAGAAGACTGCTGAATTTTTGCCATTTCAAGCTTCCTGTTCTTGTAGTGAAGTAGTAAATGGAATAACATTTTTGGATTGTGGTGTATAATAATCAGGTTGTTTGATTCCTTTATTTCCATTTGGGCAGGATATTCGGCACGGATAAGGGTTACAGAAAATTGAAGGCACTGAAAAGCATCGGAGATGAAGCAACGCACAAAGAAAATTGATGACAAATAGAAAAGTAATGTTTTCTTTACTGATTTGAGAGGAATGGCAATGAATTCTTGTGGTGAAAAGCATATTGGCAAGGATCTTTGTTTTAGGTTCATCAGCACCTTTTGTTCTTACTGCTGTTGTGATCAATTGCTGCTATGTAGGGGCTTACATGTGTATGATTTAGTGTGGATATTGTGTAAAACTCGTTTCGGATTTTTTTAGTCCTCTTGCTGCTAGTAGTTAAAAATGAATGAAGTTCATTTCTCATCTTTGTGAAATTCCCTTTTTGGAATTTTCCGACCAAATTTCATATCTGCGAGGACAATGTGGTTGATTTGTCATTTTCATAGATACACCACCACCATTCGAGCACTCACAGAACTTCGAGTGCTTACTCTGTGTATGAAAATTCATTGATTTTGGGTGGCTCTGGTTTCTTTCGATCAAGCACCCAATTCGTCCCGAATGTTCAGTCATGTTTGAATGATAAATATCTGCAAATGTGTGGGGCCCAAGGAAATCCCCATTAGCACAATGTGACTATAAAAATCTAGCAGGCCTTCCAGCGGCTGCAGGGCTGGTTTGAATTATGGCCAGGTTGGGGTCTTTCATTATAAGTGGATATTTTGCCTTTTTGTGTACCATTTATAAATGCTTGTTCTAAGATTTATGTTGAGGTTATCGTTAAAATTGTTGGGTCATACTTCTTGTGGTAATCATATGCAAGTATAGTAGATTTGCTTAGTCCCTTCTCGGAACGATTGGCTATTATTTATTTTACGTTTAGGACAAATAAATAATTTAATTATCTTCTTTGTTAACGTTTGTCAAGTGTCCAAAAAGTGAGACCTTCCCATCTTAAAAAACATGGTCCATTTCGTTCTATGATATTATTAATTCAATAAACTTAGTTAATTTTATGGGACCGTAAAGGTTCATTTCATTATCATCTCAATGTGGTAGTATCAAAACTCTATAATAATATGATTTTCATTGAATTACACAAGCCACGAGGCCCACGACACAACCGGACGATTGCAAAAGCCTGCTACGCCTGCATGCACAAGAAATTTACATGCAAATGGATCCCCTGATAGTTTCTATAATTTTTTCCGTTCTGTAAGACATCTTATCTTATATAGTGTGACATATTTATTTAATTAATGCTAGCACTCTAGTAAATTACGAGTGTCAAAAGTTTAAGAAATATTACAGAAAATGTTACTCCCTCCGTTTCAAAATGTAGGTCGTTTTAGGTTTGGAGAGATTTTTCAAAATGTAGGTCGTTTTACAAATTCTAGGCGAATTAATGAATTTTTTTTCTAACTTTACCCTCAATAAATGATGCTAATCTATTTTTATTTAGTCTTATTTATAATTTCAATGTAATTAATGAGGGGTAAAAAAGATATTTAACACATAAATTAATTGTTGGATGATTGTCTCCTTAGTTTACGTGACAAATCTAAGAATACTTACATTTTGAAATGGAGGGAGTACGAAAAGAATTGTCACATTACATTTAGTACTTTCTTCTCACAATAAAATGTTATTTGTAATTTGCACATTCTTCATGAAATGAGTTACTCCGTTTTCCATTGTACAAATTCACGGTTTTTATCATTTTCCATAGAGCATATATCAATGTTGCAAATTCAATGTTCTCTAGGTATTTCACGTCAAAAGGCAGACGGTGTCTCTATTCAAAACCAAAGCCCCAAAAATTCGAGACCTCACCTCATACCTCCCATAAAAACATCTCGGACCGATTAGGGGTTGTCAGTCAACTTGCCGCTGACATTTTGTTCAAATTTGGATTTGGTTGAATATGTTCAATGAATGATAGAAGTCACGTTTATACTAAGTTGGATGTATTGGATTGTTCTAGAATGGCATCTATTGTTTTAATTCAACGAATGAGAATACTATTTTGCAATCTAAAGAGAATTTATTTAATCGGATTGGTCGAGATGTCGCTCAAACAATACTACCAAAAGTAAAGCTAAAAGATTCGAATTAAGGTGGCAAAGATATATGTAAATGTACAATTGTTGTAGTTTCAAATCTCTGGGTTACAAAATAAAATAAAATATCTCTTCTATGTAGTTATTCGGTTCCATTTTAATTTTCCTTTCATCTCAAAATAGTTGTTTAATTTAATTTTTTTTTTAAGTTTTAACACAAATTGATTAAAATGAATATTTAAAATAGATATTATTTTGGAATAGGGCGAATAGGCTACTTCGTTAGTTAAAAAGAGTGCAACAAAACTACCATCTCTACCAAAATTTGGCGAAGGGAGTAATAAATCAATTACCACCATAACAAATTTTCGCAATTTTAGATTTAAGGGGTCATAAGTCATATTTTATCCGTTCCCAAATTTTTGTTTGATTTTAGATTTTTTTTTTTTAGTTTAAATTGACAAATTCAAATCAGAAAATAATTTTAAAACGGAAAGAAAGTTAAAGTGCAATTATAATAATAAAAAAATAAGTTGTAGATGACATGTGTCGTGTCCTAAATTAAAAGGATCAAAAGCGCCACAAAGTCTAAATTTAGTAGTATCAAAAGTGCAAATTTTGCCTTATGAATAAAGAAATACCCGCCTAAGACAAAATACAAAATTTCTACCATACCTATGAAAACTGTTTACCCACATAAAATCTAAAATAAGAAAAGAACCGAATTGGGGAGAAAGCACTAATTATTAAATAAAACTTTGTATAATAATAAAATATTAGACAATAAAAAAAAAGAAAAAAGAACAAAAGGAAAAAGTCTATTATGATCACTCAGACTGCGAACTCCTGAAACGTGTCATATATCTTCCATACCAACCAAGACACTACAGCTTTAAATTATTTTTTATTTTCTTCCTTCCTGGCTTTATTAATCTGTCATCACTATCGTAGATTTATTTATTATTCCTTCTGTTTTCACAAAAAATAAAAATCATATCACTTGTTACATTAAAAAATTATTTTATTTCTCTCAAATATAATACTACCTCCGTCTCAAAAAAATTATTGAGTTTTGAGTTTTGTACAATGTGAACTATAGTTTTGTACAATGTGAACTATTTTTGTGGGATGGAGGGTGTATTATATTTTAATAGAAAACATAATTAATTAAGCTCATTTCTTAATAGTTTTATAATTTTTAATAATTATTTTGTTTTGAGACGTGAAAAATTATACTATTAATTAAGAGAAAGACAATAATCTTAGGCCGGGAGCAAATTAGTCTTCGTAGTGTCCGAGTGTCAACGACGTCGACACAAACCCTTGCTAGGACCCATCAGAGGCCCTTTATCCAATCCAAACAGCACACAATACTCTACGTGAAGGATTGTGATTGGACCCCTTAATATCTCCATCCGAATAAAGTATCCCAAAAAAAAAATTCACGAATTTTTTTAAATTCCTACAGAAATACTCCTCCATAATCTCGTACTTCAGGATCATGACACATGTAACCCTCCTCCACCTCAGTCCTACTCCCCCCGTCGGTAAAATTTGGACCATTTCAAAAAAGTGGAGAAATTTGATATTCCCTCCGACCCCTCCGACAATCTATTTTTATACAGTGGCTGATTTATGTTTACACGCAAATTCAATATTTATAATTATTAACGGTTAACCAACAGTTTGTTAAACCAAAAAAAGAGTAACAAACAACAATCAGGACTCATCCCTCTTCTAACTAGAAAAAGTCAGTGACTTGGAATAGATTTTAAGTACATAATATTAAAAAATAACTAACTATTTCACTTATTAAAATATTTGTAAATGTACGAGATAATTAGTCACTATTGATAACAAATCAGCATCTTATACATTTAACAACGATAGGAATGATTATAACACGTCTTTCAATCAAAGTACAGTATCATAACTAGGAATGAGAAAATTTTCGCGCATTTCTATAAATATTAAGGAGAATTTAGTCTTCATTAGTTAGAAGATGTACTCCCTCCGTCCCATAATTATTGTTCAGTTTGAATTTTTATTTTTAGTTAAAATTGTATTAAAAGTGAAATCTCAAACTGAACAATTATTTTAGGACACAGGTAATATAAGTATAGAATCCCTTCCATAGTGGCAAACTGGAAAATGAGAGGAGATTATTGATCTTACTTTATTATGTACGTGTTTCATCATGTTATTTTATGAGATAGTTTTAAAAAAATTTTCCTTCTCGGCATGAATAAATGTGTCAGAAAATTCAATTTTCCGCGGGTACGTAAGTACGTACATGTATGCAGGTTTTACTATTTATATTTTGAAAAAGAAAAAAAAAAAAAAGGAAAAGAGAAAGAAAAGAGACATGGGATGGAAAACTTGGAAAAACAAGGAAGAAACGTGGCCACTGGACCACAGTCGTGTCAAGAAAAGAAAATCAAAACAATTGTCGTGTTCCATCGTAATTGGTACCCACAGGTAGATGGGCCCCACCTTTGGTACTTCTGTACACGTGTTCTTTTCAAATCGACGAGTAGAACGTTGATCTCCGACACTTGAACGGCTCCAGATCATCTTACGTTATTTTTAGGCGGGCACGCACTAAAAATCCTTTCCCGAACCAATTTTACTTTTACCCCTTCAAAACCGGTTCACCCCTGCCCGGCTCCGAAAAAACGACACCGTAAGGCTATCAGGATACGTACGTGTAATCAAACAAACGTACGTATATAGATGGTGTGGCAGGGGGGAAGAAATTTTTATATTTCTTTATAACCAAAAAAAAGGGTCATAATCTTTGTCCCCCCTCCACTGATCTTTTCTTTAGTCTGTACAGTCTTTTTATCATTAATATTATCATTCTCCCGGATCTTCTCTCTTTTCTTTTGAATTTGTGTATTTTGTATGAACGGAAGCGTATTTTTGTATTTTCTGGGGTGGATTTTGGTGGTAGTAGTAGCAGTAGAATACTACTGCTATACTCTTTTGAGTTAAGAACTCATAAATGGCGGAGATATGTTGCGAGGTAATGAGTGATCAGAGCGAGGGATCGTCTGTGTGCGAGACCACTAGCTCCCGTGCTGCCCGGAAGAGGAGGATGGAGATTCGGAAGATTAAGTTTGGTGTTTCCGGTCACCCGGTGGCGGACACGGCGGATAATTTGAATTTCGGTGCTAAACGAAAGAGGCTGGATGTCTGTCCGGAGGCGGAGTTCTCCCGGGAATGCGATAACGCCGTGGAGAATTCCGTCGGCGGAGATCATCATCATCATCCGGTTATCCAGCTGCAAGGAACGCCGGTTGGTATGAATAAGACCTTGACGATGGTGAAGCCGGCGGCGGTGGAATCGGAACCGTTTCCTAAATTTGGAATGGCGTCGGTTTGTGGACGGCGGCGCGATATGGAAGATGCGGTGGCGATTCGCCCTTCATTTTGCTGCGGCGGAGGAGATGATGAAACCTCCGCCGCCGCCGCCGACGACGTCTCCACCGGGTTGCATTACTTCGCCGTTTACGACGGTCACGGCTGCTCACATGTGCGTTTATTAATTTCCAGATTCCGGTCATTTTAATCGTTAGCACCCTTTTCCCCTTTCTTCTTTCTCCTCCTTGTTTTTCTTGGGATTCATAATTCTGAAAGCAATTTTTTCCGAAATAGGTTGCGACGAAATGTAGAGACCGGATGCATGTGCTGGTGAAAGAGGAACTGGAGGTGGAGAGCAGAGAGGAGATTGGAGAATGGAAAAACGCCTTGCAACGGAGTTTCAGGCGGATGGACAAGGAAGCGGTTACTTTTAACACCAGCTTAATCGCCGCCGCCAACTGCCGCTGCGAGCTCCAGAGCCCCGAGTGCGACGCCGTCGGCTCAGCCGCCGTCGTCGCCCTCGTCTCGCAGGACCAAATCGTCATCGCCAATTGCGGGGATTGTCGGGCCGTTCTTTGCCGCAACGGCAAGCCAATCCCCTTATCAGTGGATCATAAGGTATGTTTATATTATTTTGTATCAGAAGCTAAGAGTAATTTCAATGCATCTTCAATTCTGACAATCTCGATTTTATTGGTTATAAACAGCCGGATCGTCCGGACGAACTTGACCGGATCCAAGCCGCCGGTGGCCGTGTTATATCCTGGGATTGTCCACGTGTCGAAGGTGTTCTCGCCATGTCCAGAGCCATAGGTACTTAGCTAGTTATAAACTTGGGTGTAATTTTTTTTCTTGATATATGCATGTTAAAAATTGTATTATTAATTGGCTAAATTTGGTGTTTAATTTAATCTCAGGCGATAATTATTTGAAACCGTACGTGAGTTGTGAGCCGGAGGTAACGATAACGGAGCGGACAGCGGAGGACGACTGTTTGATACTCGCCAGTGACGGATTATGGGACGTAATTTCGAACGAGACGGCTTGCGGCGTCGCGAGGATGTGCCTCAAGGGGAAAGTTCCGGCGGGAAATTCGGCGTTTTCAGTCGCCGCCGGGGAGGCGGAGAGCATCGGGAATGAGAAGTCAGACAAGGCTTGTTCCGATGCGTCGATGCTGTTAACGAAGCTGGCTTTGGCCAGGCGGAGTTCTGACAACGTTAGCGTCATCGTGATCGATCTCAGGAAGGAACCAAGTGTAAATAATTTTTAATAATTTTTTTTTTCTTTTCTTTTTCTTACTTTTTTGACTAATCCTTCGATGCCAGCAAATCTCAAATCAACCTGTGAATCTTCGTAGTTTTTAATGTTAATTCCTTAAACTAGTTTTAACCTTTGTTTTCTAAAGGGCTCTCCTCCCTCCCCCAACACACACACAAGAATTGGAAGGGGGGAATCTTTTGGTACTATGTTTGCATTTTGCCATTGTTTCCTCCGCTATTTTTAATGTTTGTTTGTGTTTTTCGGCGGCAATAGATATTGGATTTCTTTAGGAAAAAAAAAAAAAAGTTACTATATTCAACTTTAATACATATTAGGGGTTTATTTCAACTCCACTCTCGTGATTTGAGCTTATCAAAGTCCTTTTTCCTTTGTACAAACTACAAAGTGATAAAGAATACCTTAAACTAGACAATTAAACTTTAGGTACATTCTATCACTATAGTCTATACTATTTGAACAATTGGTAATGTGCTATTTTTAATGGTCTCACATTGTTCATCACGTAGTAACTAAGTCTCAGTTTGTTTCGTTTTTTCATGGTTTTTTTCAGAATAATATAATAATAACTGTTCTATTCCAGCATAATTTTTTGTATTTTTAATACATTTTTATATTTTCAATACAAAAAATACCTAAAAACACACATTAAAAAAATGAAACAAACATAGTTGTTTCAAAAAATTTGCAATAGTCGATATTGTCGTTTAAAAATACTATATACTTCCTCCGTTCTATAATTATTGTCCAGTTTAAATTTTTATTTTTAGTTTAAATTGTACTAAAAGTGAAATCTCAAAGTGAGCAATAATTTCGGGACAGAGGGAGTATAATAATTCTTTGATCGATAGGGTTGAATACCATATAACAAATTCGCCGTGAACTTCAGCATTACAATAGTGTCTAATTCACCTGCCTATCTAGATTCCGTTAATTCCCTTATTAAGCTTGGTTTTATAGTTGAGATGCTCTCTATTTGCTTTGATTTCTGTTCTTGTTTAAAAATGTTTGGTACGTTTCTCAGCCTCGAAAAGTAGGCTTAAAGTTGGAAAACATAAACCTCAAAAAAAATGAAAAAGACTACTGTGGGTAGGCCTTTAGTTGCAACGTGTTGTTTATGCACCATATTTGGGAGAGCGAAAGTTCCTCGATGTACGACTGATTTATTTTATGCACTGCACTATAATATTCAACTTCAAAGGGATCTGATGAATTGGATTAAGAGTGCAATTGCTAAGATTCAACATTCAAGACATGCTTTGTGAGGAGGAAACGGGGGAGGAAATTGCAGGGGGGACTTAATACAATTGGTCCAAAAGATAAATGTATTAGTAGTAAATTAGTTTCATTGTAAGAGAAACAATGCATTATGAACAGAGTTATATCAAGGACATGGATACATATAACATGTATGAATGATTAATTGTTTTAAAATTTTTGTCAAACCAATAAGATGATGTATCGAATTTGATTTGGGGCGGTAAATTTAAGCATCATATCTATCTAGAGGAGGAAAAAGATTTTAGCAATTGGAAGAAATTAATTTTATTATTTTTTTAATCTTTGTGAATTGAAAACTGTCCGAAACCATAAAAAAAAAATGAACCCTTGATTTTATGTTTCTCTGTTGAGCACGCAATCCTCTACAATCTACTCTGATAAAGCAATTAGATTGATGAGGAACGAAAGACTTGGGTGGATAATTTGTTAACACCGCTCTTTAGAGTGCGTATTGAGTTTAATACCTCTTACATGAGTGACAGAGTGAATGTTGGTTTCATATATGTCTATAGTTTTTCATGAAAGACTCTTACATGAATTTCTAATTTTAAAGTTGAAATTGATTCGGACTTGCCTAGAGTGATTTATATAGTTTTGATTTTGATTTGCAATAATCATAAGGAGTTCAATAGTACAAAGTTCTATGATTCGTAGTTAGTAACGTACAATAAACATATTGAGTACGGCATTTTATTGTGTGATGTTCAAATTTGTTTAATTTACTCTACGATTTTATTCATACGGCACCAAAACAAACAGAGAAAAAAATTTATCGACAAATGTCAATAAAGATTTTCTTTTCTTCTTTTTGAATGTTGCAATGTGAACGAACACTTTCTACAGTTAGGAATTTAGAAATTGAATTTAGTAATTTAGAAATTTCCCGGCCAAAAAAAAAAAAAAAAACGAACACTTTCTACAGTTAGGAATTAAGAAATTCCTTTTGTCCCAAGCAAGATTTATCTTTACTCCCTTTTTTTCCCCCCTTAAGAGAGAATAATGTATTTTCCATCAAACTTGGCGAAACAAACCTTGAATGTCATAAAGAGATTTGTCGGGAAATTTCTACAATACCAGAAAATAATGAAACTTCTTTTATTGAAATGAAGGTGCAACAAATCAATTCAAATAATTTCTTTTTTTTTTGTCAACAAGAGATTAGTCATTGTTGTCGACGGTAAACACGTGTTTCTTACAAGCATATAACAAAATATTCACCATCAAACACAACTTCTAATCACTTTGCAAATTCTAAATATCACAATAAATGATATAATTACTTCCTCCATATACGTTCCGTTTTGACGGGAATCGAACACCCGACCTTTCGTTCCGTATTGCTTTCAAAATAGAAAGTACAGTAGGTTGGTCCAGTAAGAACAGTAGGAGAAGCCATAGGAAATGTAACACCTGTGAATTTTGGCTGGCAAGCAAATCTACTGTAATCTGACACTTGATGTTGACACCCCATCCTATCCCCTTGCCACGTTTGCTCTCTATTCTGCTCTCTATTCTGGCTTCTTCTTCTTTTTTTTTTCTTTTTTTTTTTTCTTTCCCTTTGATTTTTTGTTACCAAATTAAGCAAATACTACTACTACTTTATTTCTCCTAAAAGAATATATTTTAAAATCCTCTCTCATTTTCAATTCCAAAATCCACCAAGATTTTGATTTTTCAGTTAATCGGCTCCCATTTGTAATCATTGGGAATTTGGGGTGACTGGCTTAAAATGGCTCCCAGGTGCCAACTCAAGCTCCGATCAACATAAAATTTCAGCAAAGTAATCGCTAACAAGGAAGTGGCTTAGTGGTTTGGGTCTTAACATTAATTTTGGGAGACCATGTTTCAACTTTCATTAACAACACTTTGAGTGTTGAGTTGTGCAAGTTTCAATTTGCACCTGTTAGGAAGTCTTTCAAGTACCAGATCGAGGTGTACGCGCGTGAAGTCTCTCCTAATAGTACTATTCTCTTCTCCATAGATCCCACCTACATATAATAGACTAAATGCTTGTATAATATATGTAAAAAAAAAAGCAAAGTAACCGTTAATGCGTAATGGTTACTCTAGTGCAGTTGGGATAGTTCTGTCTAATTACAAATATCATATCAAACTAGTTAGTACTAACTATGACCACGTTTCGATTTTAGTATGGACATACATTAGCGATTAAAATTGTTGTTATGAAGAATTTGCCTTTTAAAATGAACTTGCCTCAAACTCGAATTAATCCAAGTAACAAGAGAAAATGCAAGTACACCCTTTGATTTCTCTCATCTACTGGATCTAGTACCTCATTTTGTTCATATTGTATTCAGAGTTCAATCTCATTTAGTATAATTTGATAATAATATTATCACAACATTCTCATCTTTAGTTTGACACTGCCTTGGGCAACACACCTCCTCATATGAGAACCTTACATTTTTTTTCCTTTTCAACATTAGGGATACTTTAGTTCACAAATTTTGACGACGCATGCACTTCGTTATTTTCTCAAACTCGTTTAAGTATAAGGTATCTTTTATGTTTTTTCTTTTAAAAGTACAATAACAATTATTAGAATTATTGGGAAGTGCTCAATTGCATTTGACAAAAGGGAGGTGGATTAGACCACATTACGAATACTGAGTGTTATTTCTTCATGAAAAAAGCTAATTCGTGAGTGACATTATGTGTCGATCTACGATTACAAAAGACACCTAAACAAGTAAACAAATGTCTTTTATTTTTGTTTCACTTTTCTTAAACAATAGTCCTAGTAAGTATTTTCAGATTGTATTTGATTCAATTCCTAGTTAATGAGGAATTATTCTTACAAAGTTATAAGAAAGGCAGACATTGTCAACGACTAATTTAGTCATTTAAACAAACAAATTCTACTCTTAACATGAGACGACCGTAAACTCTTCGAAAGGGGCAAAAAAAAGACCCCAACCAGAAGACATAAAAACCATTCACCAACCAAACCAAACCAAACCCAAAAGTACCAAATTATTTTTACGAGCCTGCATAAATTACATCTATCAACATCATCAAATGCCCATAAGTCTACTCTATTGTACAGCGTTTTTTTCCCTTTCAAGTACCACGTCATCAATCCCTTTTTCCTCAAAGTCTACGTAGTACGTACAGTATTAACAGTGTGATGCTGGGCATGCATATGATGGTGGCAGGAGAAGAAAGTACTCAGAAAAAAAGAAAAAGACTCTGATTAATTTTAGGTTAAAGTGTTGTGAAACGGACACCACACCACACAGCTCCGAACTCACTTTTTCAGAAACCCTAGCCATAAGTCGACACGTGGTTTTGGATTCTTGACAAAGCACCCATCGAACGAATATTGTTGAGAGACACTCACTGAATGCAAGGAACTCATTCATCCTCCTTAATCTATTAACTGTGTTTGAAATTCATAAATTAAGTATAACAAGTTCTTAAATTGTTCGACCAATATAATTTATCAAATATTTGAATTAATCATAGCTTAACCTAACAATTAGAGTCACTGTTGACAGTAGTCGACATGATGTAATGTAAGGAAAAAACAAAATTCAATAGTTACGTGGCCATCAAACAAATAATTCTCTCTTTTTCTTTCCCCTCTTTTTTGTGGCATTTCCTTTCGAGTGTTCGTCGCTTTCAGCCTAATCAGTGTTAATCAGTCACTTCGTCGATTGTCATTTGTTGGACTAATCCACTTATTTAATGGAAAAGTTCATTATTTATTAAGAGTATATTGGAGTAAGTGCCTTCCTCTATCGGGAATTCGGGATTGATGGCTACAATTTGTTGTCTCTATTCTCTTTGATCTTTCAGTTTAAAAAGGTTGCTGAAAAGGTGAATTTAACACGTTCTTGATCTTGTTGCTAATCAGCTACTACAATTTTAAGGATGTTGTTTGCGCAAAGTGATCGAATGAATGTTGTGTCGTGCGTGCTTTAGGAATTGGACTTTTGTGATAATCATGTGGATATCAATTCAGAATTTCATGGCCAATTACCTAACATTTCTGGTCTCCAAATGTGGAATTTCGTGATTAATTATCTCAAACTTCCTCTGCTTTCTTGGTCAGGGAGATTTTCAGGTTATAAAGATAAACATCCCCGAATGAATGTTTGAGGATTGAATATGAACATTTTAACGAAAATGTACGAAAGTATAGGTTAAAAAGATACGATAAACATCTACTTTCTGTTACATAATTGTTCAAAATACCAAATGATGATCAAAATTCATTTGAGAGTGGTACTAGCATTTTATTGCCTCCATTTCCAACTTTCTAAACTTCCATTATGATAGTACCTTCGTGTGAAAAGTAGTCATTATTCGTTAGCATAAAGAAGACCAATACAAAGTTCTTACGGACAAAGCAAGTAAAGTATAACTACTAATTACACTTGTTAAATTAAACTAGGGAGTTAGCCTAAACGTCATATTCAGTTAGACAAAAGGATCGGACTTACGACTATATGTGTGCATATGCTTTAATGGAATTTTCCCAGATTAAATTTGTCAAACTACATTTTGGATAGGTAGGAAAAGAGAGGGCCATAACAAAAGCAAGGAGTTTAAAGTTTCAAATGACGTTAATATTGTAATACAACCAATGCGAATATCATTTTGGGACGAAAAGCGGAAGAGAAAAATCAATTAAGTAGCTGTCATAACTTCCGTGCCCAAAGAAAATAATAAGATATTACTTGGAACAAATGAAAGAGACGCAGATCGACATGTTCTAGACAGGCGTCAAAGTAGTTACCTTAAAAGTTTGTCTAACTTGGAAGCATAAAAATCTTAAATATGATCATTTATGGCTACCAATGGAAAGGATACATGACTAGTAGCTCATCCATATTCAATTATTCTCACATCCAAAGCCGCTCATCCGACCAGCTACGGACCATATATAATGAGATGAAGGCTTTCGTAGCTGTAATGTTAATCTACCAGGACATCTGAAATACACATCAAATCGCCGTGCTTGCAAGGTCAAATTAAGGTAAATATATGCACTGTAGATTTGCTGGTAGTCAGGGTAGCAATATGATTCGAGGGAGAGGTACATTCCCATCAAACCAAACCAGCTAACAGCTAAGCCAAGATAGTTTAAATTGGATGTTTATCGTTGACAAATGAATAGTGGGCCAAAATGATTTCAGGACTTCTAAGTACATCTGATGACTGATCTGGAATCCTAGTTAAGAAAGTATAAAAACTGCTGTAGGCTGCAGTGATGTTTATCATGCATACAAGGAACAATCAGAGTAAGAATGGTGGAAATGATACACAAATCTCATGTAGAAGTACCTAAATTGCAAACCATACAGTTCTTAAAACTATTTCTTCATTTCGAGCATTTATGTTGCAAACCAAAATGGCACAACTTCATAAGAATCACATGCAATGCAAGCTTTTAATCTCTGCCAGCAAAAGATTTCCAGTGAACTTATCATCTCTATCAAGAATAAGTTGTTCTCCTTATCTTACCAACAATAAACAAGAAAAATGCTCATTGGTGATTCGGAGAGAAACCATTCACTGACATCCCTCCATCTACACGTATTATCTGACCCGTAATGTAAGATGATGCTGGTAGACATAGGAATGCAACAACAGATGATACTTCACTAGGATCTCCAAGACGCCGAAGTGGAGTTCGATCATAAACCTCTTCAAGATATTTACTGTTACTCAGCACCTGAAATTTAAGAGGTCAAGATCAATTAGGTATTATACACTCATTATCTTCCGGTAGAAGGAATTAATCTCCTTTTTTTTTTTTTTGATAAAAGAAAGAATTGAATATTAGGTGCACTATTACTTGTTAGAATTTGATATAGCAGGACCCTAAGAGCAGAAAGCATGTGTATATACTTTTTTCTGCAAGCAAAATCCTTACTCTGCAATTTCTTAAATCCATAACCTCCATTTAGTTACCATATTTTTTTCCCCCTTTACCAGCTAGCTATTTGTCAATTTAAATGTAAATCCAATAGTTACCAAGACAGACGGAAAATATGTAACCCCTACGAAGAACCAAAATAAAGCAGACACCAAAAGATAGCTCAAAACCACTGCAGAATTCTCACATCCCTAGGAGAAACTTTTCCAATAGCTCTATTCTGAGGCTTATAGATGTTCGCTTTCAAGGAAGTTCTACTTGAATACTGCACCTAGTTCACTATAAGAGGATGGAGAATAGCAGATTCCAGCAGTTCTCCCTTTTTTGAGATGGGAATCTTATATGTTTTAAGTCCTCGAAGGTACATTTGCAAAAGAAAAGGTCCTTGAAGGTGATAATCAAGATTTTTAAGGAGAATAGGTTATTACTTGTTCCACCATTGATGTCTTGATATACCAAGGTGCAACTGCATTGCACCTGATGTTGTCCTTCGCCCACTCACATGCCAAACTTCTGGTCAGTTGATTAATAGCGGCTGCAAGTCAATATCAGATAATGTCATTTCAATATCTAAAGATCTAAACTAAGTATGGAACCTTTGGCCACAAAGGAAAGCAAACTACCTTTAGTCGCTCCTTGTAGAGACATGGACTTCAATGAAACAAAACCTGAGACGGAAGATGTAAACACAATGCTTCCTGATCCAGATGCTTTCAGAAGCGGATGGGCCAGCTGGCACAAGTGGAAAACAGATTCCAAATTGGTCCCAACCAGATCAGAAAATTCCTCAGCAGTGAATTCGGTACTTGGTTTCCGGATGTTTTTACCAACATTGTTTACCTACTGATACAGAATATTGACAGACTTGTTTTATCAAACAAGCAAGACAAATCAGAAATCTAAGTCGACGGCATTGTGAGTTTATCACTACAATATTCTGAAATCACAGCCACTTGTGAGTTTATCACTACAATATTCTGAAATCACAGCCACTTGTGAGTTTATCACTACAATATTCTGAAATCACTGCCACATATTTCTTTTCAAAAAGAAAAGCATAGGCAAAATAATGGAACCTAAAAATTCAAAAGGCTATATCCAAGTGGCTAGACACTGTAAATTGGAGAGATTAAACAAGGCCATGACCTCCAACCTACACAAAAGACCTGGAAAACTAGCCAAGGCAGTAAACATTACACCTGGCTGGAACCTCAGTTGAGATTATTCAACTCAGTGAGGGATTTCTGAGATGTCACTGAAGTAGAGGACACTATGGTTAAATTTTTATTTTTTCTTTTTATTATCAAAACAAGTAGAATTCAATCCGTCTTGCCAAAAGGGGTCCAATGTATTCTAACTGAGTGAAAAGTTATCTAATGCTATCATTACTATGAAACCTGAATCCTGTTATCTGCAATTTCCGTGACTGGAGTATGGATTATAACCAGACAACGTTGAGTTCAAATGAATTATCAAATGACATTATTCCACACCTGTAACCATCATTTTGATTTACCCTTACAGAGCCACATTCCATAGCTTAACCAAAATAAGCAACAATTTACATGTTCAAAAACAAATTCAGCAACAATAAGAAAACATGTCCACATCTATAACTTTGAAGTTTTAAAGCATAATTGCAATCATCTAAAAGAGTCAGATTTGACATAATACTTACAAGAATGTTAAGCTTTCCACCAAAGACAGAAGAAGCAGCATCCATCAACTTCTCCCGATCAGCTCGAGAAGAAACATCACACACTGAACCAGTGACCCGAGAAAACTCTTCTTCACCTTCCCATTCCTTCAAGCATCTAGCGAGCTCAGCCTCATTGCGGGAACAGGTATGCACAGTGGCCCCAAACACAGCCAATTCCTCCACAATCGCATGCCTGGCTTATTTCAAACACAATTTAACCCTAATTCAAAATCGCAATCATTTCGCATAATCTAATCAGCACATCCCACGAAGCAAGATTCCGGAACAAAATCTTTTAAATAATCAAAGATTATTTATCGTGACTGACCCGATGCCTCTGGTGCCGCCGGTGACTAGAGCCGTCATGCCCTGTAGGGACCACCTTGAAATCCGGCCGGTTGACTCCACGTTGGCGGATGCTTGGAGACTTAGAGATAAGTTGCTGGTAACTGATAGTTTTGTGCGCCGACTGCTTGAACAGGATGTGGTGTTTGGTCTTTTGAGATGTTGAAGCTCGACCGGACCGGAGGTAATTGTCGGCGGCGGTCCGGCAAGGTGTGGTTGCCGGACTAGGCTTGAGTACATGTTTGAATTTTTATGAACGTTTTTTTGCGAAAACTGTTCGCCGCCGGAAAAACCTGATTGATTTATGTATGGATGACGTCAGCAGGAAATTGGCAAGAGGTCAACTGTTACTTAGGTAAAATATTGCCTATGACTTTCCTTTGAGTTGATACGTAGGAAGTGTTGTTGGGCGGTTAAGAGGGGTTGCTAGCAAGTGTTGATGATTTGAATCACGGGTTGGAAGTGACTTGAATGTGTGCAAGAAGGTAAAGGGAGGCTGAATGGAAAAAAAAGTAGGTGGTTATAAATTAGTTACAAACTACATAGTGGGTAGTTATTTTAGTAGTTTGCATTTGTAAACCATTTAACTTGTATTTCATTCTTTATCTTAGCTAGTTGGGGGTGTCAACTATTTCATCTCTATTTATAGAGATGTAGAGGGGCTGAAAACTAGAGAGAGAGGAGAAGAGAAAGGAGAGAAGGCGAGATGTAAAAATACCTTGAGTTTTGAGAGTTTGGAGAGAAGTCTAACCCAAAAGTAGACTTGTGTGGGAAAATAGCCAAGCCCAGAAAATTGTTGACTGGGGAATAAGAGCCTAGAGTTAGGTTTCTGATCTCATTTGAAACGTGAATCTCTTGTAATTTTTGTGTTAAGTAATAAAATTAGAAGTGATTGGGACTTCGGTCTAAGATATACATGTTTGTGTGCCTTGAAATGATTACTTGGTATGTTACTAATCTCTTCCGCTGCGTGATTGCTTAGCGGGCTGGTGGTTTTGGTTGGGTAAAATCCACGCCGGTAGATTGCCAAATTCGTAGGAAGAGATTTGGGGAAACAAGTTGGTATCAGAGCCCCGGTTGCGAGGGATGGGGCTAGCATCAAGGTGATTTGTGCATCACATGTTGTTGTTCTTATAGAGAAAGACATGCAGTTGGGATCAAGGACTTTGTTCGTTGCTGTTTGGTATGGGACAATCAGTAAGTTTTCATTGTTCTTGATTGCATTTTGAAAAAGGAACTGTAGCAATTTCTTTTTCATTGTTGGTTTCTTGATGAAACGTGTGGGATCTTGAGGGATCGTGGCTGAATCTTGGTGGAAGTAGCAGCGAGTTGTGGGTTTCTTAGTGAAACATGTGAGGATCTTTGATGATCGTGTGGATGTTTATCTATAATGATGCGGCGTGTGGAAAATTTTCAGGTGATATGGGGATCGAGTTTGATCGGGTACTGCTTTTGAAAAAAGAAGGGCAGTGAAGGTGGTGGAGATTGAGAATCTTTGTTGTTGTTGGCTGGTTATGGGACAGTTGGTGATGGCTTTGATTCTTGATTGCATAGGAAATGGAATAGTGAAAGCTTCATTTGCGAGTAGGGAACCTTTGAAAGGTTGAGGGGCAGAAAGTTATTTCATGCCTTGGAGTTGCATTGAGTTTTGTGAACTTGGTATATCGAGTTGTTTCTCTAAGTGTAAGAGAAACGTTTAGAGATTGTTGGTGTTGTTCAAAGAAAATCGATGGCATTTGGAGGAACTATGCTGGTTTATTTGATGAGGGTATCAAACATTTCAAGTGGGGGAGGTTTGTTAGGAGGTAAAATATTGCCTTAGACTTTCCTTTGAGTTGATACTTACGAAGTGTTGTTGGGCGGCTAAGATGGATTACTAGCTAGTGTTGATGGTTCGAATCACGGGTTGGAAGTGGCTTGAACGTGTGCAAGAAGGCAAAGGGAGGCTGAATGGAAAAGAGTGGGTGGTTACAAATTAGTTACAAACTATTTAGTTGGTAGTTATTTTAATAGTTTGCATTTGTAAGCCATTTAACTTATATTTCATTCTTTATCCTAGGTAGTTGGGGGTGTCAACTACTTCATCACTATTTTTAGAGATGTAGAGGGGCAGAAAACCAGAGAGAAAGGAGAAGAGAAAGGAAAAAAATGCAAGATGTAAGAATGCCTTGAGTTTTGAGAGTTTGGAGGGAAGTCTAACCCAAAAGTAGACTTGTGTGAGGAAATAGCCAAGCCTGAAAAATTGTTGGCTGGTGAATGTCTTGTAATTTTTGTGTTAAGTAATAAAATTAGAAGTGATTGGGACTTCGGTCTAAGATATAAATATTTATGTGCCTTGAAATGATTACTTGGTATGTTGCTAATCTCTTCCGCTGCGTGATTGCTCAGCGGGCTGGTAGTTTTAGTTGGGCAAAATTCACGTCGGTAGATCGCCAAATTCGTAGGAAGAGATTTGGGGTCTACCATCAACTATGGTTTAATTGTGATAATGATCCCTAAACTTGGTGGCTCGCCATAAATAGTCTCCAATTATTCAAAAAGCTTCCATGTAGTCCCTAATCATGAGAATTTGATGGAAGTAGATTGTTTCGAAAATTAAGACGAACACAAAAATGAATACAAGATCGTTGTCCATCTATATTACAAGTACTTTTGCATATTAAAAAATGATGAAGTTAAACGTCACAAAGGGTCCTGTTAGTTGTTACCATGATACAATAACTTGTTAGCATATTTTCTCTTAACTAAATTATATATCTATGTTATGTACAACTGATACAAAATTGAATAATTTGAGAAAGATAGATGGACAACGTTGACATTGTGCTAGTTACCTCGTATGAGCGAATTACTTTAGATAATGGTGTTAGACGCTGGTGTCATGGCGTGTAATAGAACCAAAAAATCAATCATTGTCTATATGTCTTAGGTTATACTTCTTCCATCCCAAAAAAAATAATTCACATTGAGTTTTTAAATTTGTACTAAAAACAGTACAAAATTTAAAACTCAAAGTGGACTTTTTTTTTGGGACGGAAATAGTAGTATTATTGCATCAAAATCGTCCTTAAAGATCCAAAGTTGTGTAATTAGGAGGAATACTATAAAAATGTTAACGGCTAGTTTTTGTTCCTTAGTCACCGTAGAATTATCTACGCAAGAGTTCACGTTTCTTTGCAACCAACAAAGTGAACAAACCCTATCTGACAAATATAACGTATAAATTGAAAACAATCACTACTATAGTTTCATCAAGCTGATTGAATTTACAAATGAGCACAAATAATTAATTAATATCTTGAGCGAGAAGAATACAAAAGATGTTAAAAACTACCCTCTTCTTTTATATGTCAATTAATCTTTAAATTAACTTGAGTTAAGACGTGGAAATCACCTTAATTAAACTAATGTGGTAATTAGGATCCAAGCAAAACCTCACTGAATCCCATAAACCGAACTCTGTTCAGGGTAGATAAGGGTTAATGAGTTTAACTGGTATGAAATAAATTAGAGTGACTAAAAACTATTTCATAATCACTATAAATCATTTTTCTTTTGAAATAAATTATTCTTTTAGACCGATGAAAATCATTAATCTTGTCGCAATTTTTTTTACCGTACTTTTGTATTACACTCAATAAGACTAAAGGCACATATAATTCAGGTGGGTCAATGGCCCCAGCTTGAAATTTTTTTTATTAGTTATCCTTTGAAGTTTTAAAATCTTTTTTGAAAATATTGTTGTTTGTCCCATCAAAATTGAAACTATTATGGAGTAATTAAGTATGTTAAATTAAGAGTTTTGAAAATTTTGCTCCATAATATCTATAAAGCCTAGTTCCACCTTTGATACTTAATGTGACATTAATTGAATGATTGATACGATATTTCTGGATAGTGTTCTTTCTGATTAAAACATGACCTAAATCAGGATCCAAATTGGTAAAAGTTTTAAGTTTTTGTTGGCTGTATTTTATCATTGTCAATTGGACGTGAAAGTTAACGAAAATGAGAATCTATTTCACCAAAAGGGAGAGAGAGCCAAATGATAACATTCATAATTAAGTTTAACTGAAATATAATCTATATACCACACTGGTGCAAGAAAGTGGATATGACTAGCATGGACGAAAGTGATTGATTATTTTGTTAGGTAGTTTTTAAAAGAGATTTTGACAACAGATGTAGTTTGCACGCTTCGCCTAATAATTTATGATTAAATATTATCAGTGCAACGTGATCCTAAAAAATATATCTCCACTCTCAAAATAATATTGTGTGTTGTTTAACAAAATAAAATTCATATTTTAATTTAAAATACGACAAAAGATTTTTTTTATTTTATTTTTTCATTTTTTAACGGTATGAGTATTTCCGTTGTTTCAATCAACCGTCATATTACAAGTTTACAACTCATGGGAAGATTGTACATACCAGAAAAAGGAGGTGAACTGTTATTAGTTATTCACAAAGTTAGGTAAATGGTTAATCTTATACATCCATAACCTAACAAAATATAGGTAAGACCGTGAACTCACCGATGCAATTTGTCAATTGAACTATTTATTAGGGTTTTATACAAAAATTTTAGGGTTGAATTGTAAAATTATTATTATTAACGGAGATACCTTGTAAATATTTATTTAAAAAAAAATCATAACTCTTTCTTTAGCACGTATTTTAGAAAAATTTTATATGTATCTCTATCCGATGGTCTTAAATTTTGGCTCTGCTGCCAATTTTCAACTAGCGGATATAATTGTAATTTGTAAACAAAATTAAGGTGGCACAATGCTATTCATTGTTTCTATCATGTGGACCAAACTTGAAACACTGGGAAAAATACAGATTACAAAAAGAAATGAAAAGGCAAGCCCTCCCCCGCGAGAATTTTGAGAAAACAGGCAATCAAGGAAGGCTTATGCATTACTTTTGGATTATGAATATACAACCAGATTTATTATTCTTAAGCACTCAATTGATTTTTTATTAGTAATACATTAGAAATTTTATTATTGTGAAGGGGAAAAGCTACTACTGTATCATTTTCCTTCATATTAACAGTACCGTAGAATACTTTATATGTTCAAAGTTCTCTGCATGATGACATTTTTAAACAACACGTACGCATGACACGTTCACATAAGATCGATAAAATCCATTCAACACTAACAACACCGCGCGACGCGCCTTATCAAAAATCGTCCAATTACACCTTCCACTTAGATGAATATAATCACACATATATGATTCGTTTCTTCCCAAAATAATAATTCATACTACTAAATTAAAAATCTTTATCTTACCTCTCAGGATGTCACAACTACTCCAGTTATTCAATATCAATATCAATATGACCTCACAATTGCTATAGAAATCAGACGTGAACGTGGCTTATCATTCAGTTTTTTCACTAATGCGAATGGTGACTGAATTTATATTACAGAACATTAATGGAGCCATTTCTTACAACTTCGAACCTCCCCATGAACTTGTCCCTGACGTACGTACAGACTGCCTCCAATTGCAATGATTTTGCCCGTGCTGTATGACTTTCATGTAATGTTGTTCATAAAATATACATTGTCGTTTTTAAGCCTGGCTTAGATAATTTAATTGAAAATTTTTTATTTTAGATATATAAAGTATTAACAAAACATTTACTGGACGTACGTGCTGATATTATTCAGAATATTCGTCCTTTACTTATTAGTGTTTTCTTGCAATGGATACGTAACAAAGTAGTAATATAAAAATGCTGATGATAGCACTTCCCCTGTACAAAAAAAATTAAAATTAATTCGTATTAAATTTTGAGATTTGTGCTAACAATTGTACATATTTCAAAACTTAATATAGGTTTCTTTTTGGGATGGAGAGAATATTATAATTTATTAAACCATATTCTCTAGTTACCGGATAGGTAACATTTTTTTTTTAATTATCCTTTTCTTTTTTTTTTTCACTTTATAGAAAAGAAAAAGACAAATGCCTAGTATCCATACCCATGGAAAACCTAATTAACCTTTTATTTGAATTAATCCAATAATTTTGAGGGTAATAGGCACACCATGCTGCGATTACTTCCATGTGGACTATAATCGTAATCAAACCGCGGCAGGCCGTCGGCTCCTCCTACAAAAGTTGTTATCTAAAATTATTATTATCTTAGTGACTACAAACAGAATATAACGGAGATACACATTTTTAAAAAATATATATTAAACATTTAAAAAAATTAAATGTTTGCTAATTAAGTTGTGCCTGATACTCGCATCTTTTTAATGAGAGGAAACCAAATTGGAAGTGTCTCCAAGTTCATTCGAGAAGGCTGCAGATTAATCAAGGACGGCCGCACATTATGACAAACATAACCAGATTTTAAGTCTTCAACCTATTCAATTTTAGTCATCATCATTGCTCTAAATTCTAAATACTTATAATTTTAGTAATCTAGAAAACAAACTTGATTAGTCGATGAGCATTATTACTTTAACACCACGGTTTAAAAAAAAAAAAAGAACTCCGCCTAAGAAAACCCAAAAAAAGGGTTAAGAAGCTTGAATAATTATTCGTCAACTTTTCAGGGGAATTTTTGTATTGCCACCAAAAAATAAATAAATAAATAAATAAAAATATCAAAGCAATTCGTCTAGAATAGAAACAGCTAATTGACTACTTTTCTTGTAGGGATCCCACTTAGATAACAGCTAATGATTACTAGTTTTGGGCATTTAATTTGATCATACATATTTATCTTTAAGGTAAATGATTTGGTGGAATTCTCTTCTTGTTCTTTCGTATTTTTTTTGTTTTGTTTTGTTTTGATGGACTTCTTTTTGATTGGTCAAACGAAAACTGCTTTCCAATTTTCTTCTCATGATGGTTGACAGTCAAAACCTACGATGCATGTACCTTCGATATTCAATTTGGTTTATAGCTATATTGTTTTATGTATACTTTATCATTAGGGAAAAACCGGCTTTAGTCATTATTTAGTTTTATGAGAAATGATATGTATTAAAATAAAGAGTGAAATGGAATAGAGATTAATGTAATATTTATGAAAATATATTATCGTATCATGCCGGTAGTTATTAATAAAGTGGTGTGGTGTACTATCTTTTCATAAGTCTATTTTATTTCACTAAGCATAGTTAATATCTCTATTATTGATGTTATTTTATTAAGTGAAAATAATTATTTTAAGACGGATGAAAGAAAGAAGAAGAGAGAGAGAGTAGATTTTTCAATTTTTCTAAGAAAAACAAAGAAAGACTAATAAAGCGGTGAGCACTAATTTTTGCAATCCCGGCCCAAAGTTGAAATCAAGTACCTCTAAAAATAATCTTTTGTAGCGCATATTAATTTTCAAACATAATTGCCTCTACTGAAATGACAAATGTAGAAATGATATTGTAAGCCAATAAGCCCTGCATTCTGTTTCTTTTATATCTTTTAAATTTTAGAATGCCCAGAAAATCTCAAAAGGAATTTTAATTTGAATAGCCAATGAGACTAGCTAGCTGTTTAATTGTTTTTAAGAGAAGGTACAAAACAAAGAACTATGCATTTGTAGTCTTCTTCCCCTACAAAATACATGGTCAGTGATAAAATTCTTAAACGCGAATTTGCAAAATGTATAGACATCATCATTGATCTCGAAATAATATGCAGTTGCAAGTTTTAGATTCGTAAGATACATTCAGTATATTTGGTAAATTACTCAGATTGATTATTGTTTTCTTTTTGAGTTGCGTGATTATTTTGGGGGGAAAAAAAAGGCTAAAATAGATATTTGATTCTCATGGAAACTTTAAAAAAGAAGCAATTCCATCATTAATTTTATTAGTACTCTTTCTTCCCCTTCCCCTCCTCCTTTCCCTCCCCCGGTAGAGATATGAATAGTTGTTGGGATCTTCAACTCGGGTCGGTTGTACATTATTCTGGATGCTAAAGAACACATTCCGCTGGTTCTTGTGCACAAAGCAGATAAGAAGGACTCCTCACGAATGGTTCCAAGTTGGAACTAGCTCCCTTCACGAGAGATTACAACGAAGAAACAGATTTTTTTTTTAATTTTTCTGTTGTATAAATAAATAAAATTTTAGCTCGATTCAGCTCATTTCCTTAGCGACTTCTTGGTGGAGGACTTGGATTGGTTTCTGTCAAAGTCACCATGGGTTTCCATCTCAAAGGCTTGGCAATGAGTAGAGTGATCTTTCGCATTTATAAACAGGTGACAGATCTTTCACGACACCGATGTAGAATTCTTTGTCCCAATAATTTCAGGGCTTGCCGTTTGTTTTTGCAGCTCCTGTGATGATGAGTCATAATTTATAAAGAGAGATAATAAGGGTTTTTGAGGTTTGAGTGGAAGTCCCAAAGAGAAAACATTTGTGAGAGCATTCCTCCTCCTGGTGAATTACCTTTCTACTAGTATACCCGTTCTTTACATTATCAAACTTTTTTAGGTTAACATCCGAAAAAATTAATAATAAAAAATAATAAGCTGGTTATTCTAGTGGATTGACCACTTCATCAAGGCCAAGGATCCTATATATGTGTTTATTTACTACACATTTCTCTCCTCGCAAAAGAGTATTTTACTATCTTACCCGAAGTTGAATAAGCAGGTGAGACAGGGATCTCAAACATTAAAAGTATATAATATATACCAAAAAAAGGGTAATGTATATACTTGTAGCAAGTAACTAGTGTTTGGTTTAGAATGGAAATTAAGGTAGCGGCAGGCAATGGATCATTCTTTCCTATATAAAAATAACCATGTCTAGCTAGCTTTCTTATATCCTCCAACCGCCATTCCCGTCATCATTCAGTTGACAATCTCTCTCTCTCTCTCGCTTTCTCCATCAAAACTCCCTATCTCTTCCTTTGATCTATTTTTTCATTGAGGGTGAAAAAAAAAATGGAAAATAACCAACACCCCACTTCAGATAATCCCAATGATCACGATGATGTAATCTGCAACTCATCATCATCATCAGAAGAAGAAGAACAAGTCCAAAGTACTCCCACAGCACAAGTAATAGTACATCATCATCAAAGTAATAGTACTACTACTACTAGGTTGTATGAGTGCAGTTTCTGCAAGAAAGGGTTTTCAAATGCTCAAGCTCTTGGAGGACACATGAATATTCACAGGAAAGACAAGGCCAAACTCAAACAGCAATCTTCAAAACCAAGTCATCATCATCAAGCAGCAAAAACCAATATTATTCCGTTGACCCCTTCAAGGGATAATCTTACTAAGCCGCCCTCGGAATTTACCAGTTTTGCAACCAACAAATGGCGGCCTTACAGTAGTTTTGCACCAAATCATCGTCATCATCAAGAAGAAGAAGAAAATGAAGAAGTTTCTACAAATTATGACAGCCGCCAAGTGGCGCTTTCAGACCCTCAACAGCTGCCATTGTTTGTTGAAACAGCTTCGACTTCAGGGTTTGATATTAATGACAGTGATACATATTCTAATAATCAAATCAATCATCATCATCATCATCATCATCATGTTGTGGATCATCATGAGTTGGATCTTGAGCTTAGGCTCGGGCAGAAGCCTTCCAAACAAACAATGGATTTGGGCACAAGGAAGTTTTTCTGATCATATGGTACTTTAATTTAATTTAATTAATAACTTTATATTTTGAGTTGTGGATCCTTTTCTCTCTTTTAGAGTTTGATGATCAGTATCCTTCCTTCCCTTTCCTTTTTTTTTTTTTTTTTTTGGTTTTCCCCTTTTATATATGGGAGCATAGTTTTGAGTTCCCTCTGTCACTTTGTGTGGTGAAGCCCATATATGTATAGTCCTTCTCACTAATTAAGGCTTAGAAGTTGTACTATATATCTAAGGCAATATATAAGATATACTGCATGTTTGCTTATAATAATTCCACAGTTTTTGGAATTTAAACAAAGTTTTTTCATTAATTTTTTTATTCTTTCATATCAAGTGTGCATTCTGGAACTCACGAAATGGTTTCATTAATTCATCACGAAATGGTTGCATTGTTTGTTGTACCATATATTTTAATCATTAGAAAGAAGATGATTTGGAAGGGACGAGTACTCCTGCGTCATTCCATGCATATAGGTACTTACACAACACAAGGAACATGTTTTGTTTATGTCCATTAATTCAGATGATTGAGCTATAGAGTTGAAAATGGGAATGCCAGTCTTGAAAGCTTCTGGAAACCCTCTTTAACTCTTCTCCATCTACAACAATACAACTGATTACAAAACGATTAGAGTGTCTTTTTTTTCCCCCTTGTGGAAATGCGCAGTTCGGTTATGGGGTAAACAATGTTGGATGGGGGGCTCCCGAGTCCCCGACTTAATCTGATATTTTTCATTAATTCGAGAAACTAAAAGTAGTGCAGATAAGTCTTAAATGTTTGTGAAGGAATCAAGAATCACGCCTTTGAGTGCTGATACTTTGATTCCAAACATGACTCATTTCCTGCATCCACGCTCTCCGCATCATCAGCTCAGCTGACTGGAACAAGCAAAGCTGCTTGCTATTTCATCTCTCCGCCACATGAATGGAAGCTTCCAGCAAAAAACGATCAGTGACCTTCATCCACATCATCTACTGGAAGTAATTCCACGTCAGCTTCAAACGTGCTGCTCATGCCAAACGTGATTAATACGCAAAGTCGTTACTGGAAACCGCCTTGAAGAAGAATCAGAAAACAATTCAAGCTGGACATATAATTTATGAATGTATAGATTAGAAGTACTATAAATATACATGTATAGAAAGATCTTAGCCGTAACTTTGACAAGAAAATACAGACGGTTAAGAATTTGATCAATACAGCAAATTTCTCTCAAATTTCTTCGATTAGTTTCTTAATTTTTCTTTTTCTTGTTCTCTGATTAATCGTTTTAGTTTGCTCTTTCCTTTGTATCGCCTGAAAAACAACTTGTGCGTTGATCTTTTTTATCCTAATTTTTACACTTACGCTGCATGTTGATAATTAATCAAGTAGTTTAATTTCATAGGATGACCTAAATGATTAATTGATTATACACAAAAGAAACTAATTCTTATTTGCTAGGTTTTACTTTTTTTTTAATAAGAAAATGTAATTGATGATTATAATTTTTGCACTTTTGCCATATTATTGAGCTAATATTTGAGAAGATTATATTTCTAGAATCACCTTTTTTATACTCCCTCCATCCCATTATTATTGTCCAGTTTGAGTTTTCATTTTTAATTCAAATTGTACTAAAAAATAAGTCTCAAACTAAATAATAATTTTGGGACAGAGGGAGTATCTCTTTAGATTCACTTATGTTCGCATTTCACTGTTTCTTCTCTCCAGTTATAATGAGGATATGTATACATATACTCAAAAGCTTTCTTTACCCGATTACTGTTATGGCCATGTTTATTTAGTTGTTATTGATGCGGCTCTCTCCATCATAAAATAAGAGATTAATTTGTTGAACTAAAAATTACATCAATTGTAATTCTTCATTTGAGACAGTGTACGTCTAAAACCTCACAAGTGTTTCTCATAGCATTGCTGCTATATTTGCATGCTGAAAGATCGATGCAGGATATCTTAATTACTTCCTGTTATTTTTAATTAAATTGATTGAAAACAACCTCGAGCGAATCTATAATTTTGGTTATTTTCCGGAATAATATGTGTGTTACCAATTAACCGTCAGTTGTAAAAAATCTTACTGATCAGGGTCGTCTCAAGTTCTTAATATGAATTTGTTGACGAAGGTTTAAGAGACAATCTGCTTGTAATTTCTTCATCCTTAGTACCTCCACATTATTCATGGGCACTAAAAAAAATTCCAATTATGTCCAAAGAAAAAATGAAATTATTAAAAAAAATCTGTATTTGTATACTATATATATATATATATATATATATATATAATTCAGATGCTTTATTAACATAAAACTCTGCACAACTCCAAGGAGATTTATTTACTTGTAATCTTTTTTGCTAAAAGATCTTTTTTTTATAGTATTCAACTAGTTCTTGATTCATTTGAATTGGACGGGCTTTAGTTGGAATTTGTTTTTCTTCAAAATCTTTTTAATAAGGAAGTCTGACCATATGTTTCTTTCTTTCCCAAAACGTATTTGGAATATCAGCACACACTTTATTTTCTATCTTCTCTAAAAGTGCTTTAATTTTACCTTTTATGTGATCTTCATTTAATTGGGTTTTAATGCGTTTATACTTTATCTCTTCTTTTAAAAAATTTATTTGTTTTGACTTATTTTGTAAAAGATTCAATTCTCTTGTGGTTGGTTTTTTAGTAAAAGATAATAAAGCATTTCCATAGTTTATATAAATAAAATCATCATCCGTATCAGTATAAGGACGGGTTTGAATTATAAAATCAGTGCCTAATATTACTGAATGTGTAATATTTTTAGCTATTAAGAAAGATACTTTTATAGAGCCAGCAGAAAATTTAACATCAACATTTGAAAGTTTTGAATTAATGATTAATTTGGAGTCATTAGCTGATTTAAGACCTCTTTAGTTTTTTCAAAATATTTTGTAGGAACAATGCCTTCTGCCATGCAACTCAAATCTGCTCCTGCATCCCATAAAGCAATTGTTTCTAAAACAAAACTGTTATAAATGACTAAAGTAACTTTAACTTCATGTCTATGTGTTCTTATAGCTGTACAAAGTAAAGGTTGTTTTATTTTTTGGAGGACTTCTAAAAAATCATCTTCTTCTGTTATATCTTTCCCTTTCTCATCTATTAAGGATTTTAATGTTAAACTTTCTAACTCTTGTCTTGCTCTAATTTCTTTTATCTCTTTTTTAAGTTGGACTATTTCATTCTGTGAATCTTGTATTGTTACTTGCTTAGATGGTTTTTTAGGGAACCTCTCAAGTATTTCTGTTAAATTGTAGGTGTTAAGTACTTTAGGATGGTTTGCTATGTGATCAGGACTATTTTTAAAGGTTGAAGGGGTTTCTTGCACTAGTATCTCAAAAATTATCTCATGTATGGATCTATGCCTATGTACCTGTTTTGCCAACTAGTGGTTGATACATCTGGCAGGATAAAAGTACAAGCCGTATGGACCATAGTTGAGAAACTGGTCTGGTTACCAGATTGGTGATAAGCATAAAACAACATTACATAATAGATCTGAAACTTATTTATCATGATTAATCTAAATACATAGTTATAACTCATCGAACTCTAAGGTTTCTGTACCAATCCATGAATATTACAACTTATATTCATTCACGTTTTGTGCTGACTTTCTCTGTTCTCCTATTTATATTTAGAATTTGGAATCATGTCATTTTTTCTATTACTAAATCTATAAATTGGACTCAGGTCACATTGCCAGAATAATGGTTGTTGCCTGATGCCACTCCATCAGCTCCAATTCAAAATATCCAAGTTCCCAGTATAAAGCAATATTCAAGCGGGACTCTCCAAATATCTTTTGATAGATCACTAAAGAGTTCAAATAGCCATAGACCTTCTACAGCTTCTTCTTCCATAAAATTTGAAAAATATGTCTTCAAGCAATCACTAAGACATTCTGTCTCTTCATCTTCTACACAGTTTCACAGAGTTGATAATACTTCTCAAACTCCTAAAGCTAGATATATAGTAGAAACTAGTTCTGTAGATCAAAATCCAAGTGATATAGATCCTCAGTCTCCCACTTACTCTACAATGACAGATAATCTAGATGATATTTTAGAACTAAGAGTATTAACAAATGAATTTCAAATAGATAAGAGTTTACTTAAAAGAGTTTTATTCGGAAATACAATACAAAATCTTTATTATGATTTTTTACAAAACAAAGAATGAAATACATGTTTTATTCTTTGATTGGTTAGAAAATTATACTTCTTTTTAAAAACCTGATTATCCTCTTAATGATGAAAATAAAGTTTTTACAAAAACTTTGCAAACCTTAGAAGGAGAGCCTGTTCGCTCCGAATTCCCACCTAATAAACCTTTTACAACACCTTATAAGTCAGTCAATATTAAAGCAATTCCTTTCAAAAATAGAGAGGTAAAACCAGGAGAAGAAATTTGTACAAAAGATATTCAAAGTATTTATGAACAAAATAATTATACCAATAGGTATTTACAAACAATAGGAGAATATCTTGTTATAAAATCTTTTACAAACAGTCAGTCGTCAACTTCTTTTCCTAATAAGCCTGTTTTTGAACCATATGAAATTCCAACTGATTTAAGTAAACAAATTAATAAATCATTAACTGAACTTGGAAAAAGGATGGCAAAGATTGAAGGATCTTTTCAAACACTAGTCAGTAAACAAAAATCAAATCATTCTGTTTCTGCTTCTGTTAACCAAGGCTCTGTGTATGTTTTGGAAGAAACATTGTCTCCTGATAATTCAGAATCAGAGAGTTAGCCAGAACAGTTTGTAATGCTTTGTTTATTTAATGCTACAAGTATCTCAAAAATTAAAATCATCCATCGAGTTTTGAAAATTTATAATAGTACAAATCTCAAAATTTAATGTAAATTATTTTCTAGGATAGATGGAGTAAACGTCTAATACTTGGAACGGGGTTAGAATTTATGTGCATTACAAGGGTGAATTTAACTCCATTTTGAATTTCCCAAAAAATATGAAGAATGGGGTATAGTATACATCTTCATGTTGGAAAATGAAGGTACGAACTCATATAGTAATGGCCACTTCAATTGTTTTCCCACTCTTTCGTCAATTGATTCTTTACAGAGAAGCTGCCTAGTCCTCTGAGGCTCTGATAGCTGTTAATCTTTAAGCTCAAAGACAATAAAATGTTCTTACTTAGAATGTCGTGAAATACCATTTGCTTGACCTAACGATTGTTGGCGGCTTTTTTTTTGTTTTTTTTTAGTTTGATCAAGAAAATTCACGAGTATATATGTGTCGTCGTGAAATACCTACATTTCTGTCGACCTCATTAAGTCCTCGAAATATATCGACGAGCTCTTAACCAAAGAAGTTACTAAGGTCGTCGTTGATCTTATTAAACAGTCAAAGTTGTTGAAAATGTAGTAGATTATCTGAAACGTGGTATGGAGCGCTCACTTAAAATTCTTCACCGAATAACTAACTGATTTCACATTCAATTTACTGACTCTAAGTCACGAGAAAGTTGTGTTATTTTTTGGTTGTACAATATTGACATAATATCCTCTAATGAGAAGAGATCAAAAGGAAATTACAGCTTTTCCACAATGAGCAAGAAAGAGCTTTGAAGTTCTTGATATATCTGTCAGAATCAATCTCCTTATATCAAGATGAAATTCGAATCCTGATGACATATATAGGCCAAAAGAAATGAAATGTACAGTCTAGTATTTTCTCAATCATCATCAATGTAAATGGTTTCTTGCTTAAACAACCCGCCGAAAACCTTTCTGACTTCTCTGTTGGATTCTGTCTGTTTCGGTGGTGGTTTAGCTGCTGGCTTAGCTGCTGGCTTAGCAGTCGGCCTTGATTTCGGTGGAGTAGGTTTCTTCACCACTGCTTTCTGCGAAGGCAGAGATCGAGCCTTCGCCTGACCCCGAACTGTGGCAACTTGCACTTTAGACTCCTCACCGGAGGCTTCTTTAGCAGCAGTTTTCAGCTGAGAACTCAACTTTTCCCAAGAAATTCCGGAACTGAAGTCTTTGGCTCTGTTTAAGAGGCTCTCAACTGAAGCTCCTGCAGTAGCAGCGCTCTCTTGGGCTTCTTTTGCAAGGTCAGGAGTTTCAGATTCTTCCTTTTCAGTCTTCAGCTGAGAACTCAACTTTTGCCAAGAAATTCCTGAACTGAAGCCTTTGGCTCTGTTCAAGAGGCTCTCAACTGAAGCTCCTGCAGCCACAGCGCTCCCTTGGGCTTCTTTTGCAAGGTCAGGAGTTTCGGATTCTTCCTTTTCAGTCTTCTTCAGCTCTGATTCACGCTTCTTTAGGGCTGCTGCTGCTTCGCGAGCTTCCTCAGTTGCTCTTATTGCCTCTTCCTCTTGTTTGGCTTTTTCCAGGGCCTCAGCATATGCTTTTCTTCTGCCATCCTCTGGAATAGTGCTGCAAAGTAGGAATCAAAGTCAAAACCATTAGAACTAAAAATGGAAATGTATCGGCTTTTATTCTTCCACTGCGGACAAGGCAGAAGTTAGAAAGGAATCATGTCAATGTCCATTACCTGAATAGTTCTTCGATGGATTTCGACTTTGCCTCTGGATCGCTAGAGACTTCCACAACCTGAATTGGCCGGAGGGAAGAACAGGGTTATGCATTGAAATAAATGAACTATCAAAGAGCAACAACTCCTTTTGGACAAAAAGTCAGCAATGACATAAATCAGCTGTCACGCAATTATCAAGCTTCTCTACATTTTATGTCGGGAGGAAGAAAACATGTGAGTTTCGAGGTTCCACACCTTATTTTCTGCCACTGCTGTGTTGGAGAAAACGCCAGCAACTAATGAAGCAATCTGTGACTTTGAAACCTGAAAATTATGCAGCAAACAAGAAATTTGATTGAGATTTGCGAAAATTAGACATTGATGACAAATACAATCTCTGAAACTTAAAATTACTGCAACATTTTGCAATGAAAAGGAAAAAAGAAAATGCATACATTACATTACTTTGTAGTCGGTTGATCCACTAGTTCCTTCAGCCGAGACAACAAGGTTGTAAGAACTCTCAGGAAGATAATCCTCTGTCAGATTGGTTTTTATGAGGGTGTAGCTAAGATCCGTCTCAACTAATTTCTCCAAAAACTCTGGAATTGTCAATGGTGGAGACTTCGAGAAGAGATTTCCAAAGAAAGATGTGATGCCATCCAAAACATTGTAAGTTGAGGTAGAGAATGACGAATCATCATAGACGACCGCCACATGACCGACTTTAGCTAACTGCGCAGCTTCAATGACTTGCAAAGCATCATTGGTAGTGACTTCTGCAGCTGGACCGTCCTCTTTAGGACCAATTGTGACAACAACTTTGGTTGCATTTCCAATAGCTTTAGCTATTGATTCTGCATCCTTAAAGTTGGATTGAACAGCATTTAGCCGCTTGGATTCATCGGTAGAAATAATCTGCCAAACAATAAACAAGTAATGAAACCTATGCACAAACATTTTACAAAAAAAAAAAAAAAAAAATTCCCAGAATCCCATCTTAATGTACAAGCAAATCCACATTTTCGGCTGTTTTTCAACTCCTGCTCTTAATACCAATCAAACAGTTTTTCACATAGTAAAAGATTCACCATATCATGGAAACAAACCTTGTAAGTTGCGGCAAGCAGAGCGAGTTCTTGGGCTGCAGCAAGATCATTGACACCAGCTCTGACTTTAAATCCTTCCCGGAGAAGTGCTTGCGCAATGCGTACTCCGACTTGCCCAGTAGCGCCGGCAACGAATACAGTTCCGGAATCTTTCACCCTTCCCAATGAAAAGCCAGAAGATTGCCCGCTGAGGGCAGGAACCAATGAATTCACATCAGGCAATTTTCCGAAATCAAACTTGAAGAATGGGGATGAATTCCCTGAATCTTCTCCAGAATCATCATCAGCTGATTTTCCAAGCCCGAAACCTGGAAAGGGACCTGATTTCTTGGCAAAGACAGTGAGCCTTGATGATCTCTTGACGGCTACCCTTTGGTGAGGAGTCTTAAAGTTGAGGAAAAAAGAATTGGAAGAAAGAGCTGCAGGCGCCATCAAACTGTCAATGGCTCAGTAAAATCACTGGAGTCTGAGTTTAAAATTCTTCAAGTTCTGCTAGTTCCATTTGGAAGAAGTGTACTGACAAAACTAGAGTGAAGTGATCGTTGAAGGGAAAGGTTTTGATTTTGTTACAGTTTCGATTTTGGATTGGGAAACGAACAGAAGCAGCCAATGGGGAGAAGCCACATAAGATCAGGTATTATCTACAAAAAGGAAAATCCAGAACCAGACGTTCATAAATCCACTAGTCGTACTATGTGAATGATGCAGAAGGGATCTCATATATATTTCCTGCTTTATACGCCGCCAAAAAACCATGTCAGTTTCAGTTAATTTACATTGCATTTTTATGTAAAGATCCTACAATTTACAAACAATGTTGCCATTTTATTTTCAATTTCACTTTGCTCGTCCATTGGAATGATTAATCTTGTTCGAATTTCAGGATCAAGCAAGCGGGTACAAACGGATAAAAGTATAGGTTTGAAAATAATAAAAGTCTATTGTGTATAAACTATGTCAACTATAAAACTATGTTAAGGACCCAATCAGACAAAAATAAACACTCAAAATTGTTAGCGGGATACTGTGGGGTTGATGGTTCCTTCTTCATGGGTTAATACTCCTCTCTAGATTACAATACAACATATATATGCTCACTGTCGTAGCGCACCGATTTATATGTTAATAATTATGAATTGTGTGTGTGTGTGTATCTCTAAACTCTAAATCCAGCTTACTCTTGGATTGACCACAGGTTTCAGTAGTTTAACTTTTAACTTTGGTTTGGAACAGTAATTGCCCAGTATAACAAACAGTATCTTGTCTATTTGTCATATTTCCGAATCACTGGTTATAATTTCCGACCTAATTTTAGTAGTAGGTCAAGCAGTTTCTATAAATATACAAATGAATAGAAGTTATATTTGGAAAAATGATCATGCATCTGTCATACTCATACCCTGATGTTTGCTTTAAACGCAGGACACCAAATTCTATGAAATGAAAATGATACCTCCAAATTAGAGAAACTAATGAGGAAGGTCAAAGTTTCTTGTACGCATCTGAAATGATCAGAGACATCTTGACGTGCATTGAGAAAACTAACCCCCTCCCCTCCCTCAAAAAGAAAAAGTGACAATCCAAGAGGAACTAAAACTGGTAGTTAACCAGTGATTAAGGGTGACCAGAAACTTTCATCAATAGATACGTGCATAAATAAGTTAGCCCCATCTCATGTAAGTAAAAGAGTTTGGTAATCGATCTCTGCTCCTTTTGTTTCATCTTCCAACCTATCTCGAATAAGGAGACAACATCACAGTTCTATATAAAATGGATGTAAATGAAAAAGTATTTGTTCCTTCACCTATCCTCAAATGGGAAAAAAGCTTCATTAACAAGACGTGAAATGAAAAAATTTCTACCAAATTGCAACTCAACTAAGCTCGGTACACCAACAAAACTACCTAGTAACACATGAAAATCCTTGATCACGACCAAACACATCATCTAATACTCAAAATATTCCCCTCAAAGACATCCAAGTCCAATAAGATTGTAGACATACGAGTACATGTCGTAGAAGCAGCAAAAAAAGAATTACTTGCACAAAAAAGGCAAACAAAAGATGAAGTTGGCAGTTGGAAGGGAGGTATCACAAAACAGAATGTCACACAACTACAGTGGTACCACCACATAAATAGACAAACATGCCAATGAGTACAATATCAGATTGTCCTTGTTTACACATTTCACAATTCTAATCGACGGGTTGTACAACATCAATGAATTACATCAACAGAACAAGAAAGAACGGAAACTGATGTGACTAATGAACCCCACAAGGAAATCCAAGCACAAATCATATTGATAGATCAAGCTTTCAAGACTACAAGTCTGCACGACAATAGTACATAAAAGCACATCACTATACTATAGTGCCAATTGAGCCCCGAATCAAAGCATAATGAATGTTTTAACCCTCAGGAAAAAAGGTAAATTTGTAGAGGAAAGAGATGAAAAGGAATACATAACCCTCCAACAGCATTTAAGATGAAATTTACTGCATAGCAACGAATGTGTGATACTTTACAGCAGCTATCAACCGGCCACATGAATGGGTACCTAAATGAACTGTAGAACTGAAAACCAATTCCCTGCGACAATTCTCAAGCTGTTACTCATACAGTGGTATTCAAAGCACATATATTGGTAGTTTGCAAATCTCACACACATGCTCAGCCCACAGTCCTATCTACTACACATGTGAAACAAGCAACGAATGAAAACACTTCACCTGTTCTAAAAATGCAGGTGCACAAGATCTGCTCAACCAAGTCATGTACTTGGACAACATTCTCATCTATCAATTAACCAGAAAGCCAATTTAGTGACAACTTTACCACGGATTAAACTAATAAAACCCATACGGTTTTATCACAAATTCAGAAGAATGCATCATACTATCAGACAAAGCAAGAAAAAAAAGCTCCTACTTGTAACGTATATGGACTTCTTACACAATCATAAACAATAATAACAATCATTGTTTTAGCTGCAGCCTTTCACGAAAGCAACAAAAAATATTCCCAGTGGAGGGAAGACAGGTATTACCAGCAAATTAGCAGGAAGTCAGCAAAAAGTCGTACTCAAGACAATAGCTCAGGAATCTTCATTAATCCATTTCAGCTGCCAGGAGTAAAGACAGACCATTAAATAACTGCCTATGATACAATCAACGAAACATAGAGTTCCAATGAAGTGAAAGGCTACAATTAAAAGACTAAAAAGGTAAAAGTAACATCTTGATATTCCATAAAAATAAAAAATATCAATGGCTAATGCCCTTCTTAGCCATATATAACTCAATGGCCTTTTCTCGCAGCTCAATCTCTAGTTTTTTCTGCTCATTCAGCGGTTCTTCCACGTCATCCAGACCAGAATCACGTTTTTTGACACCTCGGTCATCAAAATCATCATCATGTTTTCCTTCAGTATCTGAAGGTGTAGAAACTGTTCCACCAGACTTCATTTTGTGCCTTCCTGACCGCTTTTCCTCTTTTCTGCGACGTCTCTCTTCCCGCCGTTTACGCTTCTCCTCTTTTCTAGTTTTTTTCTCCTCCTTCCTCCTCCTCTTCGCCTCTTTTCGCTCATCGGCATAAGAATCAGAGCTTGACTCATTATCTGATCCTGATTCTCGCCTCTCAGACCTCTTACTCTTTCTTTTGTCCTTGACTTTTGCTCTGTTCTTATCAATCTCCTCCGGCTCCGAGTCAGAACCCACAGAAGGAATCCAATCATCTTGCCTGCCTTTCTCTGGCAACTCGGGTACACGTTCAAGATGGCGATCACCCGAGCGAGAAAGAATCTTCTCCTCTTTGTTTCTCCCTTTAATAGGTGATTCCCTTTTCTTCTCGCTCAAAATTGCATCCTTAACCTTTTGTGCATCATGTTGGTCAGGTTTCCTTTGGTGCTCCAACTTTTCAGATTTGTTTCCCCTGTCATCGAAGTGCAGATCAAGGATTCAATAGGATCATACATGTTTAACGTTACCTTAATTTAACAGGTTAAAGGACTAAGTCCAATGAGACAAATCTCGGTAGGACTGGATACATATATTTCAAGTCTAACTTATCAGCACAATTCTGAGTTTGAACTAACCTTTCAGGAGAAACTTTCTCATTACCATTGGTCTGTGAACGCTTATGTTTATATTGTGACGACAGTTTTGCTGAAGAATTGTATTCCATTTCAGTAGACTTCCTGTACAAAGTGAAACCACGTGTGATTCAGAAAACTCCACGAATTTCAACGAAGGATACAGTTTAAAAGAGCTATTCAATTAGAACAGACCTCTTTCCAATTAGATTTGATTCTCTTTGAACTTCTGAAATGTAAGAAGATCTGTGTGGTGAAGGCGTCAGTCTTTTCAATGCTCTATGTGAATCCTTTTGATTCCCACGTTCCATTGAGTTGGATCTTTCACGAGCATCAGTTCGGCTGTCAATTGCTTTTCTAGTAACAGTATCACGAACTGGAGAACGTTTCTCAAGTCCTCTGCAATAATGCAGAAAATTCAAATAACTTTTTAAAGTGCAGACGCAAGAGCCCATCCACAGGGTGGGACAAGTAAGAGACAATGCACATATTATATGTATTAATTTTGCCACATATTCTAAGCCTTCATGATACCTCGATATCAATCAAAATAAATATCCCGAGAGTTAGAAATTCAACAACTATGTGGATGCTAAATTTAACATATAAATTACAAAGAAAAAAAATATAGATAGCCATGCAGTTGCTAAATACCTAGTTCTTCCTCTAGGAGATTGTGACGGTGACCTTCCCAGCCTTTTTGGTGATTTCCTCCCAATTGGAGATCGGGACCTGTGTAGAACTGGCGAGGCAGAACTCGAGTCTCGCGATGAAGGAGATTTGGGACTGGCTAGTCTTTGAGATCTTCTAGGAGACTTGCTCCCACTTAGAGATCTTCTAGGTGACCTGCTCCCACTTAGAGATCTTCTAGGTGACCTGCTCCCACTTAGAGACTTTGATTTGTCCCTAATAGGAGAAGCTGACATATCACGAACAGGAGACAAAGACTTGCGCTGAATTGGAGATGGTGAACTCCGTCGAATAGGCGATCGCAACCTACGCTGAACTGGAGATCGAAACCTGCGCTGAACGGGAGAATGAGACCTGCGCTGGACTGGAGAACGCGACCTGCGCCGGATTGGAGATGGAGACCTACGCCGGATGGGAGATCGGGACCTGCGCGGGATTGGAGATTGAGACCTGCGTCGCGGTGATGGAGATCCTCGATACTTTCTCCTTATTGGAGATGGTGAACTGTGCTTCACAGGGGATGGTGATTTTCGTCGAATTGGAGATGGTGATCTGCGCCTGGTTGGTGAACGAGATCTATTCCAAGGAGAAGATCGACGAGGTGAGGACCTTAGCCTACGCCAATATGGAGATCTTGATCTACGTCGAAGGGGGGAACGGGATCTGCGACGCATCCTATAACGTCCAGGAGATGGTGATCTACGGTCTGATCGAGATGATGATCTCCTTCTTGAATAAGATGATCTGCGACTTGGAGAACGAGAACGACGGGGAGCATGCCTTCCACGAGGAGTGATAGAACGTCGAGGTGAATAGCGACGAACCTTTTCCAATGAACTCGACCGCCCCCTTCTCTTATTGGATGCAGATGGACTTCTTGACCTGCGCCTTTCACTATAACAAAATCATTTCTACACATCTAATCCAAGAGAACTAACTGACAAGGTATCAGAAGTTTCTTGTACAAACATATGCATATAGTACGCCAATTACAAGCTCAAAGAAACTAGAGATTCATTTAAAATAATAACTTACTCTGAATTGGAATTGGACTTGCTAGTTGACCGTGAACGTTTACCCCTGCATAAGGAAAAAAATATACCAGTGATTAAGCCACAAACAGGTGGTCCCAATTTAGGAAACGAACCCAAACTACATAATATAAATAAATTTCCGGTTAAAAGAACACACAACATGATTCAATAAGATACGTAGGTGAAGGGGACTGGTCGGCAGAATGAGGAGATCTAGAGACTCTGTAGTTGGTAAAAGTCACTTCATTGTCCAGTCAATAGAGCACAAAAATGCATTGTACTTACTTAACCACAAAATATGAGGATGATGTGGTATAAAATAATGATGGTTGGGAATCCGTAAGCTATGAAACCCAATTTAGTGGAGTAGGACATATGAAAATTCAAAAGCTTTTCGGGTGCAAAACTGACAAGTTGAACAGGGGCTTAAAAAGTTTTTCATGTAATTAGAAGAGTAAAAAAAGATTCCTCGACTATCTCTAGGTCTTATAGATGATAAATTACAATGACAACGCATCCTGATTAAGATAATAGTGCATCCCATAATTCTCAAATATAGAGCATAAGAAGACTTGGAAGACAGACTTACACTTATTGCTGGAGATGTCAATTAAATGTCACCTAATATGCTCCATAAATATAAGCTAATCAAGAATATAAAGAACAAATTAAAAACAGGCAGCGGATTTGTAATGAAGTCTACATTGCTTAAAAACCTTCAAAACAATGGGCAAGCAAATGGTCAAAGAATTGGTAAAAGTTAAGGTAACAACCTGCTTCGTCCTCGGGATCCATTCTTATCCTTGAACTCTTTATCCTCAACTAGCCTGTCAGCAGGAGGTCTACGTTCATGCTTTGAACTGGGCTCCACACCGCCATCAACACCTTTCAAGTTATATCCACGGTCCTACAGTAGTTTGAGGTAAAGGACATGAGCCCAAATTATTGCAGAAGCAGCTGAATTCATGGAAACACAGAGAAAGTTAAGCAGGAAAGAACCACTGCTATAAAACTAACTGTTGCATGGAAACAAAGAGTGGTTACCATTTTCTCAGATCTCTCTTGTTCTAGTTCTCGACTCTCCTTCTCTTTCCTCCTCAGTATTTCATTCGCTAATCTATCAGACTCAGCCTGCGAAATAATTAAAACACGTCAGGACAACATAGAGTAGTATGGAACAAAATGAAAATACACATCATAATTCAAGGCAATAAAGAGAGACCTTCTTCTTCTTTGTCTCTTCCTCCTTGGCATCCAAAAACTGCTGAGGGACACCACTTGCATTACTCTGAGCGCTCAGAAGTAATACCCACAGCTCCTTCATAAACTTGCCAGTGTTCCTCTCCATGAAACCAGTAAGCGAAATCTGAACCTCCTTCCCATTAACTTCCTGTAGTCGGATAAGTGAGCCACTCAAACCACATAATGATGCTTAGCCCACAAAACTTTAAACAACTTAATGAAGACAACCCTATAAGACAGGAATCTTCCAACATAAACTATGAATAGAAAGCAAGAACGAAGCTAATCAATGGGAGCGTTTAAAATTGCAGCAACCAAAAATCATTATTCATCAACATGGAATCACGATGAAGTTGAGAGTCAATCACCTTCCCATCAAGAAGACCGTAAATGAAGTTGATAAGCACTTCATCCTCAAAGCCAATAAGCTCAGTCACCCGATTTGCAATCCATGGCCTCATTACATCCATCTTCACCTTTGTCATGTCAACCTAAAATTTACGATAGACTTAAATGAGTTAGGGCTAGTTTTAACCTAATCTCAGCAAAATGCTATGTTCTCATCACAGGAAACTCTAAAGGAACAAATGAATCACCTCGTCTTCCCAATTCTCCCTCCTCCCCAGCAACCAAAAATAACAGCAAATAAAATAAGCAGGTTTCAACATGCATCATCCACAGTCATATATATCGTTCTTCTACTCCTCCTAAACGTGTAACTAACAAGGACAAAATTTCAAAGAAACTACAACGAGATGAGCTAACAATGAAATTACTTAATCCAGAAAAAAAAAAAAAAAAACGCAGCGTTCAAACTGAAAAGTCATATATCCGTGTAATAAACAGAATACGAACCAGGTGTTCCAATTCAGGAGCAAACTTCTGAGATTTCAACAGTTTAGCTTGCTTGTTGGAGAACCGAGTGTCCTGATCGGCCGAAGTGCCCTAACATCAAAATTCAAAATTAATCAAAACAGATAAGAAGATAGCATCGAAAAAGAGCCTCGTAAAAAAATTTTAAAAAAAAAAAAAAAACCCCGAAGATCTGATATAGTTCCATCGAGTTTGAAGCTCCTCTAACGCATAATTAAACAAAGATTGACAGAATTTATCCGAATTTATAAGAGACTGATGAGATAAAAACTTACCCTGAAAAAACCGCCCGACATTGTTTCCTAGGGTTTCTGCAGAAGGGCTACTGCAGCGGAGTCACCGATTGAACCGAGTCGATGAGTTTGATAGGCTCCAATTACAGCTTCTTTACGAGTTCAATATGGCAGGAGAAGATGAATCGATAGCATGAATTTGTGTGGACAGATAACTGAGGGGGAGAGCTGCTCAGTGTGGAGAAGTGAAGCTAGTGCTATTGAGCCGGTTCTGTTCCGCCCTCGGCCAAAATAAGCCCGCCGTAATGATAGATGTGGAGTATTATACGATGGGATTTGTTGGTTCAAAAATATTTATAACACTCTTTATTTCGAAAGAAAAAAATAGTTTCGACAGAAAGAATGATTCTTTTTCCCTTCTCGTCACTATTAGATTAATTATAAAAACTCAGTATTTTCTATATTCTAAAATAATTATCAATTTGAAATTTTTTTAATACAATAAGTGTTAAAAGTGAAAATCCAACTTGAATAATCACTTAAGCCCTGAGAACATTAAAGTTACACAACATTCTGCACATTGGGTTAATCATTTCCCATAAACCTAGTTTGATATTCCATGTCATGGTTTTGCAACCAAAAGATAATTTGAATTGTATAAAGCCCCAAACTGATTCTGTCAACCAAAAAGAGAAGTAACACAAAAAAAGCGGTCTCAAGATATTTACAATACTTCAACCACAATTCATTATTAAAAAATAAACAAAGCCAAAACCTGAACTTTCAAACATCTTTCACATAATCAATATTCTTCAGGAAGAATATCACTCCCTAATTTCTTACTTCCAGTTCTAGATATTCTTCATTTCAACACAAAAGGAACATTCACATAATCACCTCATTTTGAGATAAAGACACATACAAGACACTTTTAGAGGAAAATAGAGGAATAGAAACAAGGAGAAGAAACTCCAATAGTTGTTAAAATGCAAATGCATGTGAAAAACCACACTAAAATTTATTTTTGTTTATTTTCCTTTTTCTCCTTTGAGTTTTTTTAATTATACTGAAATTCATTTTTGTTTTCGAATTTACACCAACCTCTACCATAATTTTCATATTGTAACGAAACATTGAAATGTTCAATGTTTATCTATCAATATGAGATGTATGTAGTCAGTAAATGAATACTATATATGAAATGATAAACTCATAAGTTACATAAATGGATTCACTTACTATAAGAGGTTGGTGTAAATTCAAGAACAAGAAAGAATAATTATGTAATTGAGAAAAAATATCATTTTCGAATTAATTTTGTTTTAGAAAATTTTATTCGTGTTCTTGGTTTTAGAACTTAGTTTCTTTTAAATTCAATTTTTTCTAATTTTTAGGGTTCGGCCTTAAGGGACAAAAAACAAAGTTTCCAAAATATATTACATATACGAAATACAACCATACAGAAGGACAGACGAATGAAATATGTAAATATGCATATGGTTTTCTGTTGGATTTATTTTCTTTTTCCTTTTGAAATTTTTCGAATCACAGCAAAATTCATTTTTTCTTTTCGAATTTACACCAACCTCCACCACAACTTTCATATTGCGACAAAATATAAACAATTTTAATGTTTGTCTACCAGTATAAAATATATGTTCTTAGTACTAGGGCTGCTAATTCAGGCGGTTCGGTTCGGTTTGGTTGAAATTCGGTTTAGATCAATCGGATTTTTTTTCCTCACAAGACCCGCCCGAAAACGAACCGAAAATTACATTACCCCAAACCGAACCAGATAAACAATCGAATTTTCAGTTCGGGGACTGATTAAACCAAAACTAATACAAAAGGCCATATAGACCATATTTAATAGAGAGAATTTCCGAATTCAGATCAATCATTCATCATTCATGAACATTAAAATTATAAAATTACAACAAAACTTACCAAATTGTCATCCAAAAATTTCAAACTTCAAAGATCACTTAAAAAACAAAAAAACAAAAAAAAATAAAAATCACAAAGCTGACATTCGAGTTTCGACATTCAACATTCAATACACAAGACACACCACAAGACATCCAACATTCAATACATTTTACAATCGATTTGCTTCGACATTCAAAGTTCAATTCCAGTACTTCACAGCACAAGACACAAGTCTAGACATACACAAGTCCACTGTGACCAAATAATCTAAACTTCAATTCTCAAAACTAACTTATATACAGAAAACAAAAACAATCTATAATGAATCATAAAGTGGTGACGAACCAATAGGCAAAACTAACTTTTATCACAAAAAAAAAGAATGAATCGAATCGAAGTGAGGAAGGTAAAGGGCAGAGTCCGGTGAGGTTCAACAGTTCAGCTTCTCTTCGAAACCAGTACTGATTCAATGATTTTTTTTTAGATCGAATCGAATGGTAGCCGGAGTGTACATTCACTCTTCAGATTAGCAGTTTTACCCCTTTAGCCTTCAAATCTTTTATTAAAAAAAAATTCATGTAGAATTTTGGATTAGTAGATCTGGATTTTTAATTTGGAATTGGTGGATTCAATGGATTGTGGGGGTGAGGAATAGGATATGGAGTCGTATAGGTCAGGTGAAGGAACGATTGTGGTAGGAACGGCGATCGGCGGTGGTGACTGTCGATGAGGTATGGCTGAAGAAACAGGGCTGAAGAAACGAGGAATGGAGGAAGGAGATAGAAAATAGAAAAAAAAAAATGAAGACAGAACTAAAATCCAAAGTCCAAACCGTTCGTCCAATATATATATATATAAATAATAAAAACAATTAATTATTCGGGTTAGTCGGGCGGCCCGAAAAGTAATTCTGAAAACTGACCCCGAACCACATAAGCTAATCGGTTAATCGGGTGGAGCCGAAATTCCTCCGATTAAACCGATTAGCCGACCCGTTTGTCTGAATTCATTTCGGGTCGGGCGGTTGATCGGGTCCACCCGATTAATGACCAGCCCTACTTAGTACATGAATGAATACTATATGTGAGATAGTAAACTCTTCAAGTTACATAAATGTATTCACTTACTATAAGAGCTTGGTTTAAATTCAAGAACAATAAAGAATAATTATGCAATTGAGAAAAAAAAATCATATTTCGAATTAGTTTTGTTTTAGAAAATTTTCTTTTGGTTATTGGTTTTAAAACTTAGTTCCTTTTATTTATTTATGTATTTTATTTTTTTTTGGTTCAACCTAGATAACGTGAGAAAAAAGAAAGATTACATGTACGGAATACAATCATAAAGAAGAACATATGAATAAAATATGTGAGAACACATGTGATTTTCCTTTGAGTATATTTTTTTTTTCTGCTTTTGGGTTTTTCTGAATCACAGTAAAATTCATTTTTGTTTTCGAATTTACACCAACCTCCACTACAACTTTCATATTGTGACCAAACATAAATAATTTTAATGTTTGTCTACCAATATAAAATATATGTACTTGGTACATGAATACTATATGTGAGATGATAAACTCTTCAAATTACATAAATGTATTCACTTACTATAAGAGGTTGGTGTAAATTCAAGAACAAGAAAGAATAATTACACAATTCAGAAAAAAAATCATATTTCAAATTAGTTTTGTTTTAGAAAATTTTCTTTTGGTTATTGGTTTAAAACTTAGTTTCTTTTAATTTTATTTTTTTTTGGTTCAGCCAAGATGACGTGAGAAAAAATAAAGATTACGTATACATAATACAATCATAAAGAAGAACATACGAATAAAATATGTAAGAATGCAATGTGGTTTTCCTTTGAGCATATTTTCTTTTTATCCTTTTGGATTTTTCCGAATCACAGTATAATTCATTTTTGTTTTCGAATTTACACCAACCTTCACCATAACTTTCATATTGTGACCAAACATAAATAATTTTAATGTTTGTCTACCAATATAAAATATATGTATGTAGTACATGAATACTATATGTGAGATGGTTAACTCTTCAAGTTACATAAATGTATTCACTTACTATAAGAGGTTGGTGTAAATTCAAGAACAAGAAAGAATAGTTATGCAATTGAGAAATAAAAAATCATATTTCAAATTAGTTTTGTTTTAGAAAATTTTCTTTTGGTTATTGGTTTTAAAACTTAGTTTCTTTTAATTTTATTTTTTTAGTTCAGCCTAGATGACGTGAGAAAAAATAAAGATTACGTGTACGGAATACAATCATAAAGAAGAATATACGAATAAAATATGTAAGAACGCATTAGGTTTTCATTTGAGTATATTTTCTTTTTATCCTTTTGAGTTTTTCTGAATCACAGTAAAATTCATTTTTGTTTTTGAATTTACACCAACCTCCACCACAACTTTCATACTGTGACGAAACATAAATATTTTAATGTTTGTCTACATGTAAAATATATGTACTTAGTACATGAATACTATATGTGAGATGGTAAACTTTTCAAGTTACATAAATATATTCACTTACTACAAGAGGTTGGTGTAAATTCAAGAACAAGAAAGAATAATTATGCAATTGAGAAAAAAAAATCATATTTCAAATTAGTTTTGTTTTAGAAAAATCTCTTTTGGTTATTGGTTTTAAAACTTAGTTTTTTTAAAAAAATTTTATGTTTTTTTGATTCCGCCTAGATGACGTGAGAAAAAATAAAGATTACGTGAACAGAATACAATCATAAAGAAGAACATACGAATAAATTATGTAAGGATGCATGTGGTTTTCCTTTGAGTATATTTTCTTTTTATCCTTTTGGGTTTTTTCGAATCACAGTAAAATTCATTTTTGTTTTCGAATTTACACCAACCTCCACCACCACTTTCATATTGTGACCAAACATAAATAATTTTAATGTTTGTCTACCAATATAAAATATATGTACTTAGTACATGAATACTATATGCGAGATGGTAAACTCTTCAAGTTACATAAATGTATTCACTTACTATAAGAGGTTGGTGTAAATTCAAGAACAAGAAAGAATAATTATGCAATTAAGAAAGAAAATCATATTTCAAATTAACTTTGTTTTAGATTTTTTTTTTGGTTATTGGTTTTAAAACTTAGTTTCTTTTAATTTTTTTTTTTTTTGGTTCAGCCTAGATGGAGTCGGAAAAAATAAAGATTACGTGTACGGAATACAATCATAAAGAAGAATATACGAATAAAATATGTAAGAACGTATGTGGTTTTCCTTTGAGTATATTTTCTTATTCTCCTTTTAGGTTTTTCCGAAGCACAGTAAAATTCATTTTTGTTTTTGAATTTACACCAACCTCCACCACAATTTTCATATTGTGACAAAATATAGATGATTTTAATGTTAGTCTACAAATATGAGATGTATATTCTTAGTAAATGAATACTATATATGAGATGGTAAACTCATAAGTTATATAAGTGTATTCAGTTACTAGAAGAGGTTAGTGTAAATTCAAAAACAAGAAAGAATCATTATGCAATTGAGGAAAAAAAATCATATTTCAAATTAGTTTTTTTTTTTAAAGAAAACTTTCTTTTAGTTTTTGGTTTTAAAAATTAGTTTCTTTTTCTTTTTTTTGTTGGTTTTGCCTACATGATATGATAAAAAAAATAAGAGAAACTACAAACACGAGTATTATTAAAAAGAAAAAAAATAGAGAAGATAATTTGGTCCGGGCCGGGCCTTAGTGAAGTGATATTTTCTTGTCGGCTCAAATTAAATGAAAACAGCAGTTATCAGGAAAAAAAAAGATAAAAAGGAAAAAGAAAATAAAAAAGGGAAATAGATCATGACACGTGGCCGAGAGACGAAGGAAACGGATGCAAACCTATTTATATTCCACCCTTTATTCTTCTTTTCTGTTCCGCCTCTCTCTCTCTCTCTCTCTCTCTCCTTCTCTCTTCTGCTTTCTCTCTCTATCTGCGCAGAATACAGACAGCCTCACTTCAAACCCTCACTACTCTCCAAACCCTTACCCCTTCAATTACATCCATCCGTTGTTGTTAATGGCCAATTGAGATCGATTCCGTTCTGTGTTTCGTGGATTTTTTTTCAATTTGAATTCAGATTTCGAAGTTTTCTCCATTATCGAATTGGTCGGATTTTATTTAAAAAAGGGTTTTGGAGATGGCCACATCCAGTACGAGCAATGTCTACATCCACGTCATCGAAGACGTCATCAACAAGGTCCGCGATGAGTTCGTCAACAATGGCGGGCCCGGCGAGAGCGTCCTCTCTGAGCTTCAGGGGGTATGTTTCTGGCGGATAATTTGAATTTATATATGAGAAACTCCTTTTATCGTTTTGATAAGCTTTCATTCACGACTTAGGGGTTTCGTGTTTCTGAATTGAATTATGAAATTATCAGGGGTTCTTGGCGTTTGGATAGGTTTTTTTTGTATTGTGATTTGATTAATTTGGTGTCCTGTAATTTCCCCTGCCCCCCTACAGTTATGGGAGATGAAGATGATGCAAGCTGGAGCTATACTGGGGCCAATTGATAGGTCCGCAGCTGCTAAGTCCGCCCCCGGTGGTCCAAATCCTGTTCACGACCTTAATGTACCCTATGAAGGCACCGAGGAGTACGAGACTCCCACAGCTGATATGCTCTTTCCTCCGGTAAGTTCAACTGTTTAGAGCTTATACTGCCAAAATAGAGGCTTTAAGGTTTCGGATTGAATAATCATGTATTTGGTTGCAGACACCATTACAGACGCCTATGCCCACCCCATTGCCTGGGATGGCACAGACTCCCTTGCCTGGAACTGCTCAGACTCCCGGAACCGCACAAACTCCCTCAGACAGCTTTTTGTTTAATATTCCTACTGGTGGCACTCCTATTACACCGAATGAGTATTCTTCAGGGAATGATAATGGGAGTGTTCCTGATGTGAAACCAGGACCTGGCAGACCTAGCCAATTTATGGTATTCTCCTGGTTCACCTTTGGTATCTATGGTTGCCCTGTTCAAAAATTTTCTGTTATTCCTGGGGCTACTAGGTTGGGGTTTGTGATGGATATAAAGAGAATTGGGTTGGGTAGGTTATTGGAGATATCCTTACGGCAGGGTGTCTAAACAGATATTTCTTTATTGATGATATGTTACTATTGTTTTTTTACTTTTGGGGATGAAAATGTATATTGAGAACCTCTTGTACGTGTCAAGATTGTTAAACCTTACAAAATATTGAACTGTGCAGCAACCGCCTCAGACTTTGGTGAATCAAAGGCCTCGGCTCGATGTTAATGTCGGTAAGGAAATTAGAACAGGAGGTTACTTCTGAAAGACAAATCTGAGTTATAATATTAGTTTCATAGATTAACTGTTGTGTTATTATTGTTTTATGCAGCTTATGTGGAGAATCGTGAAGAGGGGGACAGAGGAGGTTCTCAACAGCCTGCAACGCAGGTGATTGTTTCTAGATTATCTTGTGATTTGTTAATGTTATCTAAATGCTAGGAAAATGAACACTCATACACATCGGTTTCTTTGATGTTCTCAGTACTACATGACTATACAGTTTTTATGGTCCTTATATTCGGCTAGCATGACTTTGTTTGGTGAAATAATGGTGAAGACAATTTGACAGTTAGTATTCCCGAAACAATGAGCAATGGAGAAGTTTGCCATAAATATGTACCTTATCGAAATTTGTAGAAAGTTCTTGTTACCTTTTACCCTGTTCAATGCGGAGAAAGTGTAGAAGCTGGGAATGGAGGGCATGAAATGACCATGTAAGTGCTGAAACAAGATGAATTATGAGTGAACCTGCATAAAATCAGAAAAGTGAAACAAATTGGTTGATTGCAGATCATAATAAGGAATAAAAATCATTAGTTAGATCTGAGGATAGATCACTGTCATGAAGAATAGATCTGAGGATATGCGGTAAGTATTAGATTGCAGGATAGATCACAGTCATGAAGAATAGATCTGAGGATATAAATGTAATACCTATGGCTGATCGGCTTAATGAGTAGAGGAATCAGCAGAATTGTCTGCTACTCAATTTATGTAGCTGCAGAATAAGTATATCTGATTTGGTTTCGCAGTTGATGAAAATGCAATTCTCTCTGCGTTAGTTTTTCTAATGATATAGGAGGGTAACTATTTTATTGGCTGAGTTTTGTGTAGATCTCTTTGAAGGTTTGTATATTGGTTCTGGAAGGAAAAGAAGATTCAGGTGGACTGGGAGCTTCTCTGTACTTCCTTCTTTTTCTTTATAATTAAAAATGAAAATAGAGGCAGAGGGAGGGAAGGAGGGAGGGATAGAGAGAGGGCAGAGAGAAAGGGAGGGGGATTAGGGGAAAGTGTGAAGAGTGTTTTGAGCATGGTTGTATGTGGTCTCTACTGTCAAGATTGCTTCTATTTATTTCTGATTGCTATCCTCGTTTTCGTCGCCTGATTGATATCCTTGTTTCTATCGCCTTTTTTTTAAGTGGTCAAGATTACTTTCTCTTTTATTTTTATATTTCTGCTTGTGATCCTCATTTCAATCGACTTTTTGTAGTGTTAGCTTGTTCTTGAGAGAAACTATTGTCCAGTACTGCCTTCGGTTTCATGAGTTGGTGGTGGGGGAGTGTAATACGTTTCCTACTATATAATCCAAATAGATGTTCGTAATCTCACTTGTATGAAACGACAAATTTACTTGAAGCTCAGTTCTTTTCATGCATGCTTGAAAGACACGTGCAAGTTGGCTCTCCAGGTCACACCATTTGGGGAACCTCAATTTAGAGCCTGATCTGAATTTCTCTCAACTGTTTTTTCTTGTTTGTTGATTTTGTGTCTCAGTCTTAAAATGTTAAAACTGGTGAAATCAATTATAACCTTTGTTGCTTATTTTAGTGGTGTGATTGGGAACCTGAATATAAACAGTATTGCCGGTCCAATCTTAAAGTGCTCTTTTTGTGGGCTTATTTTTTGGGCCATATATAGTAAGTGAATTTTATGAACGACTAGATACTTCTAATAATTACTATAATGGTTGTATTAATCAAATAGTAATTACTGTAATGGTTGTATTAATTAAATAAACTATCTGTAGTAACTTCTTCTTCTTTGTAGGATTTCTTCTTGATGGGCGGGGGGAAGCGGAAAAGGGATGAGTTTCCTTCACAATACCCCAATGGTGGTGGATACATACCACAGCAAGATGGGGCCAGTGGTAGCATTTCAGATGAAGTCAAGGTTGGTTTGTTTGTTTTTTCCCCCCTTTCTCTTCCCATAGTATGTTATGTTTTGTTACGTGTAATTTTGAGTAGTTTGCGTACCATTAAGTTTTCTAATGCATCCATTTAAAGCAACTTAAAGTTAACAAAGTGAAAAATGTTTGGGCAGATAATGTCTTAACTTCCTTTTCTGTCAAATTCTAGGTTTCACTCATATTAGTAAATTCACTCTATGTGCTTGCATATTTTTGAATCATCAGACTATCTGGCTGTTAATAGTGTAAAGTACCCGAGTCTAAATAGGACTGTTGGCCCTTATCCAAAAAGGTCTGTCTCTTATAAACTAGTAGTAACCTTGTGTGCACTTGGTGATAAAATGCACCACTAATTTCACATTAAAATAAAAAATAACTTTTCTTTTCTCAAATCATGGTGTTACTCTTAAGAGCTCCTTCATTGCCATCAAATCTTCTTGTTAATTTTATGTTCTGTAGTAGTTGAACTAATTAACTTTCGTAGTTACTGTAGTAGTTGAACTAATTAACTTTCGTAGTTAGTGTACTGAGTTTTATACATTTGTAACTTTCCACTTCTACGGTAAGTGTCTGTTGTTTTCTCGAATCATGGTGATACATTCAGAGCACCTTCATTGCCTGTATTATTCCTTTTTTTCTTCTGCATTTCAATTTGTGGAGGGAGTTGTTAACTTCTTAATTTTGCTTTATTAGTTCCAGTTAATTTTGCTTTGTTAACTTCTTAGTTTTGCTTTATCATTAAATGTTCAAATTGGTGTTCATATCATCTTAGGTTGGCTTTGGGAACAGTGCTCTGAGTCTGGGCAACAGTGCCACTTCTGGGGCAGGGACATCTATTCGAGAAGGAAGATTGTTTTCAAACGCATCTCAACTGGACGGTCCAATAGCTGATCCATATGATGATGAACTCTCAACACCTAGTGTAAGAATTGATTCCTGTCTTTCAGATATTATATTTTATGTTGGTAGAACGGATGTTATATTTTCAATACAAGGTCAGGCTTACTGTTAACAAACATATGTGGAGTTATATTTGTAGTTTCAGCAAGATTAAAATCTAGTTCCGGAAACTTCAGCTTTTTGAGGGTTTCAGTTCTTATATTGTTGGCTTTTGGATGTGAATATTGTGGTATTTCATTTTTGGTCCTGCTGGTTCCCATTACTGAGCATATTTATGAGACCTCTGGTGTGCAGAATGATTGTTGGATAATCTTGTGGTAAAGTCAATGATATTGGAAATCAGAGAAAGTTAGGGGTTAATTGTTTGAATAAGTGACAAATGTAATCGTAAATGTGGTTAGCGCCTTCATAATGCATCATTCATAGAACTCTCTGACGAATGAATAATCTTTCCAAAGTGCTCTGTCTGTCTTCTCTATATTTTTGTTGGAATTGTTGCTCTTTTTTGATACTTTATGGTTGTTTGCCGACTAAAGAACTGTCAGCTTTTTGATGATTACCATAAAATTGGTGCAAATTTATTTTTGCTAGTCTTCTTCACTAGGCATTATTTCGAGAGTGAATTGGACGTTTTTGTGGTGCACATCGATGTTTGCAGAAACTGCTTTATATTGATTTTTGTAGTGGACATTTTATCTTGTAAATGGCTGAAAAGAAGAAAACCCGCATGCTAGTCTCATATCTTCTTATTAGATGTCCTACTCATTTCTCTGGAAAAATTGTCCTGTCTTCTGCTGGTAAACTATCTCTGTCGAGCATTTCTGCATTCTCTCTGAGACATAAGCATCTGTAATTTACTGGTTGCTGTTACTTTTAGTTTTTCCATTTCAATTCTCCACCTGCTAGGTTTATATTCACTTGACATGTTTGATTATTCCTTTTCCATAGATATACAATTATCAAGGGGCTGCCAATGAAGATTACAACATTGTGAATACACCTGCAACAAATGGTAACCTGAAATTCTTAGTGAACCAAGTCAGAAGGGGTTGTCTTCCGTATCTGATTTGATCTTTTTTTTTTTGTTTGGTTGACTCTTTTAGAAATACAAGCTGCTACTCCTGCTGCTGCTATCCCAAATGACATTCCTGATGATGACGACGATGAACCATTGAATGAAGATGATGATGATGATGAGCTGGATGATGTGGAGCAAGGGGAGGATTTAAATACAAGTCACTTGGTGTTAGCTCAATTTGATAAGGTATACTTGGCTGGACTCTTTTTTTTTTCCCCTTGGTCGATTATTTATTTATTTTTTTGGTTAATATGAAATTGCGATGACAGAATACATTACGATTCATGTTTGATCTCTTCCAATTATCGATTCCTCTGATTTTCCGTTGTTGTTATATTTGATTTTATAGGTGACACGGACCAAGAGCAGGTGGAAGTGCACTTTAAAAGATGGTGTGATGCACATTAACAACAAGGACATACTTTTCAACAAGGTAAGTTGCGGGCATTCAGGATATAGATGGTTAATTTTCTCCCCTTTTGGTACTCATGTGTACTCACATTGTGGATATTTTTCTTCTTAATTCAGGCAACGGGAGAATTTGAGTTCTGAGTCTGCTGTTGGCAACAACTTCCATGGGTTTTCCCTTGAACAAAAGCAAAATCAGAAGTAGCTGGTAGTTTTGCTCAATATATGTCTTTGGTGTTGTTGCTGTTGTTAGGTGGTTAAAACTTGGGAGAGGAGAACGATGTGTTTGTTGTTAGGGAGGCCTTTTTACTACTTACTATATGAATGTTTATCCGTTCTTTACTGGATATAACTTCGCATCTTTTTTCTTGTGAAGAACTTGTCTGACATTTTGGTCAATCCCATATTAGAATTCGTAAAACCCTATGGTTTTCCAAATTTGTGGGCGTGCAAGGACCTATTAGATCTTTTTTCCTGTACAGCGAAATGCCTTTCAAGAGCGTTTTTATTTCTTCTCACAAGTGTCTCTTGATGACAATTTATAAGCTTTCGAATTTATAAAATATTAACCGGTCGTTCTTCTTTGCGAATTTCTGGTTTCATTAAGATTGAAATTAAAAAGAGCAAGGTAACGACAATACAAAAGTGATAAGAAGGGGATAAACCAAGGACAAAGCAAAATGATAATCCTAGTATAAATACACGTTTTCAACATGAGCAAAAGAGTATGAAGCTGAGCGCTAAACTGCGCGCTATCGAGCTGGTGGAATCCTGTTTTCACTGAGTTGGGTTAACAAGCGAACATTGGGAATGGAAGAGGGCGAACAGCTTTGGAGGTTCTGCAGATGCCGCCGGGTGTTGCCACGCACCGAAAACCGGCGTGGGAGGGCCCTGCACCTGATCAACCATATCTTGTGCTCCCATTATAATGTCGGTTGCTCTGGCAAACACCGGTGCTGCAGAATCAGCTTCCGATTCAAGACGCGGCGGCGGGGAGTCGAGGAAAGGGGATAACAGAGCAATGGGAGATAACAAAGGGATTGCACCGAGGGAGGAAGGGGAAGAAGAGGCATCAGAGGAAGAACCGGAAGAAGAATGATGCCCTTTGGTGGTGGAGCCAGTTCTGATGGCATCAAGACGAAGAGCTGCCGGTGCACATTTCTGTAACCTGGATGGCGACTTCCCTGCAGCCATGGAAGGTTTAGATTTTGATTTGGGCAGGTGGGTCTCCATTGCTTTCCTCTTCCGTTCCCTGTTGGCAAAAACCCGGCAGAACAAAGGTTGGAGAAAACGGAAAAAATGGAATCAGAAGTAAGGTTGGAGATGATGGAAGGAGTGCGTGTGTGTGTGTTGTGGTTTAAGGGAGGTAGAGAGAAAATGGAGGATAATCACACAGATGATGAGGGAAACAAACAAGAAGAATATAACTACAAAAAAACGTTGGTAGGAAAAGAAGAAGAAGGAAAAACAGAGGTGATGAGGAGATGATGAGATTCTTGTCTTGAGGAGCGCAAAGTATGGGGATCGGTTACGCTACTATTAAGACAACGCACGAGACAGGTGAGGAAGGAGTATGACATTGTGACAAAATAACATTACAGATAAAAATTGAAGGTGTAAGATTAACATTTCTTTAACTACATCCGTTTTCTTTTACATGTAATGTAACGGTTGTCACGTTAACTGTTTTAAGCACTTTGAAAGTAATTATCCAGTTTGCATGTAATGTAACGGTTGTTGTAACATTATCCAGTTGTAGAGTAATATGAGCACAATAGCATGCACTCCTTCCATTCCAAAATAAATGTCGTTTTAGCAAAATAAAGAAATTCCAAAATAAGTGTCGTTTTCACATTTCAATGCACTTTTTGTCAAAAATTTCTAAAATTATCCTCAATAGAGTTGATGCTATTGGTGGACGATTTTATAATGGAATTGGTTGAGGATATTCAAGTAATTTTATTACCCTATTTAAGAGTTTATTAAACTATGTGTAAAGTGTATGATGACACTTATTTTAGAATGGAGGGAGTACCAATTAAATTAGAAAATATGGTCTATTTATTACTGTATGTGATACCTCTCACATGAAATGTTATTTTAAAACAGTCTAAAAATTCAAAACTTTGTGAAGCACTGATTCAATATCCTAAAACCAATAAAGCACAAACTTTTGACTCTTGAACAATAACTAGACACAACATTTTTTATGTGTCCAAACATCTCTCCCCTATTATCGTTAATCGGACAGCCTTTGAGAATTAAGATTGATTGTGGTCTTATTCAAAAAAGATTGATTATGATTAATAAAGTCTATAAAATAAATATAAAAAAGTCACACAATGAGGAAATGAGAGATATGTTGGGTTGGGTTACTACTGCACAAGCATGAATGCACAAAAAAATGGGCTAGGCTCTCACTCTGCAAGCCCAATAATTGGCCCAAAGAAAAGTCAAACGTAAAGTTTCTATCACAAAATCAGACCACAAGAATACAAAAATAAAAATGAATGAATCATAGCGCTAATTCTTGCCTAGTTCATCTTTCTTCAGTCTATCTGTATGGCTGCAAATTCATCATCATGAGGGGGTCAATCAACCCATCAATCAATCAATCGATTCATTCCCACTCCCCTTTTCGGACACGAGTATGCAAAGTGCGTATTCATAGCAAAATGACGAGAAGAACAATCTTACTGTAAAATTTTCTACCCAGAAAACTGGGCATTTTTCTTCTAACACTACTATAACAGTTGCAGTAGTTCCACTTCATAGTTCATACCACTGATCATCTTATACAGTTGATCGTCATTGCGTTGAATCTGAATTGAGAAATGTCCTGTGCCACTTTTATTCATCCTTTGTTCAGTGCCAAACTTTCACATTCACCATGGCAACTAGCTTCTTCATCACTTCATCCTTCCAAAAAGTCACGTGCACTTCTCTGTAGCCAATTGAATAGCAAAAAACCCTCTTCAGAATGCAAATCTATTTGGGCTAAGGGTTCAAGATTTCCACCCAGTCTTGCGGTAAAGAGAGTGACTTTGTTGGCCACTGAGAATAGGTTCAGATCAAAGGTATTTTTTTTTCATTATTTTTTTTTAACTAGGGAATTTTGTGGTTATTGCCATATGATCGGAGTTAATTTTGTGGTTATCGTCATGGGATGTTTGAAATTCCATGGATAATGATTAATGGTGGTGTTTCTGTTGTTGATTTGGGTATCATATGAATGGAAGGTTGGAGCAACAACAGGGGAAGGAGGACAGTCTCTTGATTCAGAAGCTGCAAGTCAAGAGGATTTTGCTTGGTCTTCTGTTGTTTTACCGTAAGTCATTTGGTTTCATATTGTAATGCATTTGGATGCTCCATTCTGGTGCATTCTTTTGGGGTGATTGCTTGACATTGGACTCCTGAATTTGATGCATTTTGCATCCTCTGATGGGAGGAGAAAGTTTTTCTTAGTCCAACATTTTCAGGTTACAATGGGAAAAAAGTTTAAAATGATGTACTAATATAGTTTACATTGCTATGTGATTTTAGTCTGGGCAAATCAGAACGAGTAGGTGGAAACAATTCCGACAACTATATACTAGTTCATACAACTAACATGTTCCTGAGATCAAATATGTCGAAACACAGTTGACCTTATAAAGTTTTATCTATTACAAGCTTGTCGCATTTGTGTCAAATGACAGATTCTTGTTCCCAGCTCTGGGGGGTTTGTTATTTGGTTATGACATCGGTGCAACTTCTGGCGCGACTATCTCTTTGCTGGTAACCTTTTACTGTCATCACATTCTTCAGCTAAATCTATATACTTCTACTAGTTTTTTACTGTTCTAAACATCTCTACTCCTTTCATTGATACTTTTTTGCAGTCACCTGAGCTCAGTGGCACCAACTGGTTTAACCTTTCACCTGTGGAGCTAGGCTTAGTGGTACACTTTTATACTCATTATTCTGTTTCACATTTGAGTGTTCTTATCCTATAGAATCGAAGTGCGTGGTAATTTCACTTTTTTCTAAATTTTAGGTCAGCGGTTCCCTATATGGAGCTCTTCTTGGCTCTCTCCTTGTTTATCCGCTGGCAGATTTTCTAGGTATGCTTCTAAGGTCATCATCCATCTACTTAATTGGTAATTACTGAACTGTCTTTGTTGCTTTTATTCATGAAGGTAGGAGGAGGGAGCTGATCACGGCAGCCATTTTGTATGGACTTGGTGGTGCTTTAACTGCATATGCCCCTGGTTTAATGGTTCTATTATTTGCACGGCTTGTGTATGGCCTCGGAATAGGCTTAGTAAGCTCTTTGACATTGAACTCCTGAATTGTATTCAAGATTCCTAATATGCTGAAGTTTTTGACACACATTCTGATCAGTTTGTTCTGACAGGCAATGCATGGCGCTCCTCTGTACATAGCAGAAACTTGTCCATCACAAATTCGTGGAACATTAATATCTTTAAAGGAGCTGTTCATAGTTTTGGGTATACTGGTACTTCTGCATTGATGACTGGAGAAACATTTTATATTTGCTAAAGAACACTGGTGGTGCTTAATTGTTTTTCTTTTTTTGCCTGCAGCTGGGTTACTTTGTTGGCAGCAATTATATTAACACCATCGGAGGGTGGCGTTTCATGTACGGTCTAAGTGCTCCAATTGCTTTGTTAATGGGGTTTGGTATGTTGTCGCTTCCACCATCTCCTCGGTGGTTACTTCTGAGGGCAGTTCAAGGTAAAGGGCTTCTGCAAGAATACAAGGAGAAGGCTATAAATGCTTTGGGAAAACTAAGAGGGCGACCTGCTGGTGATAAAATTTCTGAACAGCAGATAGAGGAAACCCTTGTCTCATTGAAAACGGCTTACACAGATCAAGAATCTGAAGGGAGTTTCCTGGAAGTGTTTCAGGGTCCTAGTCTGAAAGCATTCATCATAGGTGGAGGTTTAGTACTGTTTCAGCAGGTGATTGATCTAGCCTTTTAGCTCCCTTAGCTCTATAACCAATATCTGATACTCCGTATTTGGTTTTAATTTTTTCTTAATAATGAGAATTCCTTATTAAAATTCACTACAATGTTTTTCATTTTAGATAACTGGTCAGCCAAGTGTTCTGTATTATGCTGGTTCAATTCTCCAGGTAATTTAAACTGGTGATTAATATCTCTATTCTTGTTCATGCAAACTCAATATCTTTTCTGCTCTTCACTCTGGATCCTATTAATCATATATTTTGTTTCAAGACGGCTGGATTTGCTGCGGCTGCTGATGCTACTCGAGTTTCAGTTGTTATTGGTCTATTTAAGGTATCTTTAATCTGGTCTTAGAAAATAATTCATTTTTCCTGTGGAAAGGAAATAACGACCTCCATCTCCTGCTCTTTTTCGCAGTTGCTGCTCACTGGAATTGCTGTTCTCAAAGTAGATGATCTTGGACGTAGGCCATTACTAATTACTGGCGTTGGTGGACTTGTAAGCTTTAACAGCCATGGCAAATTTTCCTTGTTGTTTTTCATCAGAATGCTATTCTTCGTCCTTTACACCTGTGGTGATTTATATTTCTTTGTGTCAAATGGACCTCAGACCTTGTCGTTGCTGCTTCTTTGGGCTTATTACAAATTTCTAGGGGGTTTTCCTTTAGTCGCTGTGGCGGCTCTACTTCTATATGTTGGTAGCTATCAGGTAAACATAATTTCGAATTTTCACTCATGTTAAACGGGATATCTTTCTTATGAATGCAACTCACAATGCTACTTTCCTATCTTAAATATCATTTGACATCTCTTGGTAATTAGCTCATTGACTTTTGATGTAATTAGGTGTCATTTGGGCCTATCAGTTGGCTTATGGTATCTGAGATATTTCCACTACGAACAAGAGGAAAAGGGATTAGTCTTGCTGTTCTAACAAATTTTGGTTCAAATGCTATAGTCACATTTGCTTTCTCTCCTTTGAAGGTGATTAAACTGTTAACCCTCCTCCTCCCCCGCCTCGCGCCCCCCCACACCGCAAGAAAAAAAAAACCTCTGAAAATACTTTTCCCCGCCCCTCACTTCTGAAGTCATTTAGGGCTTTAGGCTAACATTCTCTCTTCCTGCAGGAACTTCTTGGAGCTGAGAATCTTTTTCTTCTATTTGGAGCGATTGCTTTGCTATCACTTTTGTTTGTGATTGCTTATGTTCCGGAGACAAAAGGCTTAAGCTTGGAGGAAATTGAATCAAAAATCTTGAAGTGAAAAGCTTCAGGGGTGACACAACTTTATTTCTGCAATAAGCTAACTTTCTGTTTCTTATTTAATCTCTGGTCAGATTGCTGCAGTGACTACTTGGAACCCATATGTGGCTGTTTGCATGTACGTCTATCTTTACACAGAGCATGTCAACGATTGCATTGTGTTTTCTTTAATGTTGCATGGATTAATTCCATCCAGTAAGCGAGAATTAAAGAAACTTTGGATAATATGGTCAATGTAAACTTAAGAAGTCAACTCTTATTTCAAGTTTTAGTTGATAACAGAAATTGATGCATTAGCAGAGTAAATTATACAGAGATCTCCAAGTGGTCATGGAGATCAGTTCATTCTGTAGTAATGTACATATGCCACATGAAAAAATTTCCCTTCGGCTAATTGCTGCTTTGCTCTTTACTAAGATTTTCATTCTCTAATGCCTAAGTTGATACTATTCATCATTTATTGTTTAATCAACAGTTGCATCATAAACTAAGCCTAGAAATCTAAATAGTTCTGTTCAGCTGCAATCACTGGTTACTTACCCAGTATGGCCTAAGACAGAGATTTATCGACACTGAAGATTCCAAAATTCCTACTTTACTTTTTTTCTGTTTACCATGGACTATATAAAATTTGCTAAAATGTGGAATGGGGAAGTATCAGAGTGAGTAATCTGTAGCTGGTCGACTTAGAGTTGGTTGTCGTCAGTTAGCCTGGAGTATCCTTCCATGAGTTTGTTCTTCATCAACTACAATAAGAATGAACTGGTTAGAGATGAAGAACGACATTATCAAAAACATTACAAATAGCAATCATTTTTGCAACATTGGTTCTGTTAGTGGAACTGGACAAGTAGCTAATGTTGAATTTTGTCTCGAGAAGCAAGCAATTGGAAAACTTCCTGCTCTTATTGCTATCATCAATTTCCAGAAGCCAACATCCATAAAAAAAAATGCAAGGTGTGTTTAGAAACTAACCTTCTTGTACATTAGTGGATATTGGAAATGAAGGTGATGAGGTTGCATTGTTAAGGACATGGACATGGGCTGATAAGCTTTTACTGCGAGCCATGGATGCATTTGTCGATCCATTGGCTTTGCTGGAGAAGATAAAATTTGGTGTTTGAACTCCTTTTTTGGAGGAAACAGGAGTGTTTGATGACGATTTGGACACCTTGGATTGTTCTCCCAAAGAGTTTGTGATGTGAGCAGCAGGGTTACCTGTGGACGAATGTACTGTACTTTTTGTTTCTGGAGTTAGAGGATTGTGATATGATAAGTTTTTGGCCTTGATTGTCTCAGTAGAGCTAGAAGTTGAACTAAAGGAGATGGGGATATAGGGCGCATTCTGATTTCTTGAGGAGACAGATTTTGGTGATGGAACTTGTTTTTTGAGAGATCTTGGAGAGCTTGATGAAGAGGATGTTATCTTAATTGCCCTCACGGAGGGCTTATCGATAGAGCGCCCTCTTCCAGGAACGAGAATGTCTGCCAATGAAGGTGCGTTGGCAGACGAGATTGAATTTGATGATACAACTTTGTTATTTGTAATAACTCTGAGATTGTTTGATGATGGATCTGTTTCCTTAATAGCCTCTCTAGGAGAGGTTTGTGATGGTGACTTTGACCCATTTGGCGATATTTGCGATGGTTCATCATGTCGAAGAAATGAAGTTACAGCCTCCCGTACTTTCTCCACCACACCCATTTCACCAGGGGATTTCTTTGGACTAATTGCCTCAGAAATGGCCAGAGAAAGTGCGATGTCATCTTCACCAGGCTCCAACTTGTTCATGAAGTACTCCCTCACAGAAACACCTTTATCCCATTTTTGTGGACTTCTAGTAGTACCGTGGGGACTAATTTGTGAGCTCCTGGAATGTTGTTCAACATTTGGATGTGTTTGTGGTGGGTGCTCCTGATCAGGGATTGAAATAGTCAGGCCTGCAGCAATCTTAGAAGCAATTGTATGAGTTGCATCAGAGACTGCAGCATATGCTGGTGCTAATTTCTCTGACATGGTTTCGGTTATAGTCTTGTTATGTACAACAGGTTTATCTTTATCTTTATCTTCATGTCCAACTTCATAATCATCTTCATGTTTAATGCCTTTTGGGGATATATGACTAAGAGAAAGGACAGGATTGGCCCGTGGATGTTGCCTTGCCGCTTCTTTCAAAGATTCTGGAGCTAGTTCTGATTCATACACTGAAGATCAAAGCCAAAGGATTAGGTGCAAGGAAGCCAAAACAAGGAATACATTTGGAAAAATGTGGAAAATCAATCAATATGAATGCATTTAGATGCAAGGAAAAAAACACAAGGGCCATTCGCGGTCTTACTTGGAGCTCCAAAATATTCAGGATCTTCATCGATTTCATCTTCTTCATCTTCCAAACTAACACCCCAAGAAGGTGTACCATGGCTGTCAAGCATCTCATTTCCGTTCTTCTTCTTCACGATGAACGACTGGCGGATTTTCTTAGCCCTCTCTCTCACTCTTGCGAGCATTGACTTCTTGCTGCTGTTAGGGCTCAGAGCTTCCTCATGGTCGTGGTGCCTTGCAACAGGTGAGGTACTATATTGGCATGCAGCCTCACCTAAGCGAAACGTCAAAAAGTATAAAAATCGAGCGCCACCCGGGTGGCGATTTCACTAGCACATGAGAAACAAAACCAGGAACAAAAAAAGAGGAAAAAAAAAAAGACGATTGCTTTGTGTTTACCTTGAAGGAGCTGTTGAAAGGTTGGAGAATAAGGACTTTTTGGAGTCCTCTCAAGGGATTTTCGACCTCTTTCCAGTTGGGCCATTTGCCAAAGAAGCTCTAAATTTCCCCTAAAAGGTTGTAGTTTTCTTTTTGATGAATTCTTCTACCTAATTCGTATTCTAGTTATTTGTTTTATCAACCATACTTTCATTAAAAATGGCAAATGTATACGTTTCACAGACAAAGTTATTCGTCAATGCATGTCTTGCGGATTCCTTGTGGACTTTACAAAACCATAGTAAGAGGTCACCAGAGATCATGTAACCACCATCAAAATTTGACTGAAGGGAGTCATTTTTCCACGTATTACTGCTCTTTTGTGTCTTTCGGCTCCAAAATTGGTTCATCAAATATTGACTCCTTTTCCCAAAAAAATAAAATAAAATAAAATGAGTCTGTTACTATTAAGACGAGGTTGCGAATTGGCCAATGCAGATCAAAATCGGATTTAATGAGAACGAATTTGATATAAAAGATTGAATACACTTAACAAGTCACAAACTTGTGCAAACATTTTATCAACATGAAATCATTGAAGAAAATAAACCAGGTTAAAATTTAACCAGAAATCCTACCCTACAAAGAAAAAAAAAGAAAAAAAAAAAGAAGCTATCCAACCTTCTTTTGGCCAAATCATTCCATCAACATAAAAGTTTCAGATGTTCTAGTAATGTCATATCCAGCTAGAACCAGGCTTTTTCATCACTTGCCTGTCAAACATCAGCTTGCGCACGCCTTCAGCATCATTCCAATTACCTTCCCGGGCTAAGATATTTGCAAGGACTACATAAGTGGCAGGGTCAGACGGAGAAATCTCCACAAGCCTTCTTGCACATCGCGTGGCAATTTCCTTGTTGCCGTAAACCTGGCAAGCACTTAGTAAGGCTTTTAACATGGGAGCTTTGGGGTTCATTGGCATGTCATTGATGAATGCCTCGGCTTGTTCAAGATAACCAGCCCGGCCACAGAGATCGACAATGCAAGCATAATGCTCTAGATTAGGCGGTGGAATGGAAGAATCATTCTTCATCAGCTCAAAATACTGGAGCCCTTTCTCAACCAACCCGGAATGGCTACAGGCTGAAAGCACGATTAGGAATGTTGTTAAATTTGGTCTAACCCTGCTCCTCCTCATTTCTTCAAAGATTCTAATAGTTTCCTCGACAAACCCGTGATGAGCAAAGCCTGATAGAAGCGAGTTCCATGATACTACATCATGTTCATCCATCAGTAAGAATACTTTCTTGGCATCACTAAGATTTCCGCATCTTGAAAACATGGAAATAAGTCCATTCCTTGCACATAAATCTGAATCGTACCCTCCCTTGATAAGAAGGCTATGGATCTGCTTACCTTCTTCAAGAGCTGATATTGTTCCTGTTGCTTTTAAAACACTTGCATATGTAAAGAGATCGACAGAAATCCCTGCTCGCCGCATTTGGGTGAAGCAATTGAGGGCTTCCTCACCTATACCTAAATTAGAGAATCCAGCAATGACTGCATTCCATGAGATTTGGTCCCAAAACTTTATAGTTGAACAAACCTTAAAGAAATCACCTGTGCTACAACCACACTCTGAATATGCAGTCACTAATGTACATGCCACAAACATATTAGCGTCAAAACCTTCCTGAACTACACGACAATGGATTTCCCTGCAATGATCCAGGTCACCCGGACCACAAAACGAACACAACAAACTATTATACGTGACGTAGTTAGCCTTAACACCAACCCGGAACATTTCCCTGATCAAAATCATGGCGTCAATCGGGAACTTGTTGTGCGCATAACCCGTGATCATTGAAGTCCAGCTGCGAACATTCTTATGAGGCATTCCATCAAACACCCTTCTCGATGCTTCCAGAGAAGAACATTTCGAATACATATCAACCAAACCAGTCCCAACGACCACATTATCCTCAAAACCATTTTTCAAACCCAAGGCATGCAATTGAGCTCCAAGACAGCCATCTTCAAGCTGTGCACTTCCAACCAGAGCCGCTGAAATTCCGTACGGTGTAATAATTTCCCCAGATCTCAGCATATCAATGTATAAGCACATCGCCGTGGTCGGACAAAGAGTTTCCAAATAACCGGAAATCAAGGAATTCCAGGTCACGTGATTTCTTTCAGGCATTTCATCAAACAAGAGCTGACCCATCTCCACCTTGACACATTTACAGTACATATCGACCAAAGCGCTATTGATGTAAACGTTTGAAGTAAATCCCGCTTTAATAACGTGGGCTTGAATCTGAATTCCGACGAAATATGAACCCAATTTGGCACAGGTGGAAATGACTCTGTTGATTTCACGGGGGAAGCATAAAAACCCATTTCGCTGTAATTTAGCTAAATGTCTTAAATTTACATGAGAGTTCGATTGATCGTCGTTTTCGTGAATCTTGAAGGCTTCAATGGTAGAGGGAGGAATCAAAATTTCTGGGCTGTGGATATGGTGATGGTGAAGGATCGTAAAAGCGCGGGAAAAGAAAAGAGTGGCGAATTTCGGAGGGTGGGTTAAGGTGCACCGGAGATGAGATGCAGGTGATCCCAATCTCATTTTCTAACCCATTTTTGCATTCTATGGTGTCATTTCCATGCTTTACTATTCAATCACTCTCACAAACTTATTGTCACGTATCCTTTAAAAAAATTAATAATAATAATTTACTTTATTGTGTCATTTATTTCGTACAAATTATGTCATTTTTTTTTAAATACTAGTGAGAAACGATAATATATTTTGGGTCCAAAAGAGTACAATGACAATACCACATTAAATTAATAATCACATTTTCATTAGTGTCAAACTCGTCCCCATAAAGCAATATGTAAATGATAATTATTACTACCGTCTTGTAAAGTTTTCGGTGAGGTTAGTGTACATGAGTTGTAATCTAAAATTATTCATCATAAACTAAATTTCATGTACATTTCATAATCAAACTAATAACAACAAAAAATTTATTTCTAAAGTTCCCAAACTTGGAAATTTAAGACTATTTTCGGAATTTTAGAAAACTTATAAAATGAGTTTCCTCTCATTTTATTATTTTTTTTTTCATATTTCCAACCCAAAATTTTTACTTTTTAATTTACGCTAAGGCTCCGTTTGGTTGGATTGAATTAGGATTGAATTGGAATTACAATTGCAAATGAGATATTAGGATTATAATTCAATATAATTCCTTTGTTTGGGAGATCTTAAGAATTGAGTATAATTAAGATTTTAATACCAATTCTTGCGTTTGGATGTTTAGGAATTTAGATAGTTCTAGAATTGAATCTAATGTTGGGCTTGCATATTTTGAACAACGGACATTGACTTTTTTTTATTGACCAATCATACTACAATGAGTTAGATTTCGACTCTGCCACATTTTAATACTAATGTTGGGCTTGCATATTTTTAAAACAGTGTCTTCAAAATGAAAACTAGAATTTTGCCGAAATCGAAAAGCTAAGCGGTGTCAAAATGAAAACAAGTGTCGAAGGAAGACATAAAGCAAGTTGATGAAGAAGAAAAGAAACAATTGTTGATCGTTGACAACCATTAATTACCCTTATGGAGCTGCACCATAAGCCATCGTTGTTTCATTTCAACTGTTGACAACCCAACAAACGTGTCATATAATCTCGATTGTCCATCATCAAATCTAGGGCTTTGAAGGTTTGCATCTCGTCTAAGGAGACTACCTTCAATGCTTCAAGTATATCTTCCGGTGTAGCTTTTTTGTAGCAACCAATATTTGTCTCTCGATCACCATAAACTCACCAAAGTTTTCAGCAATTTGCTTCATGAAACCACACATTATATTTGATGAACTCGGTTTCTTGTTCATACCTTGAAAAGTAGAAGAAGATGCAGCTTCTTTTCTCTTTGATATCCCATCATAAGTCTCATGATCTCATCTTCCTCGCAAGTCTCAAATGGATCTCCCAAATTAACAGATTCCCCTACTGTTTCTTCAAAGATTCATCTCCCTAAGAGTGTGGCCACCTTGCCCATTAGCACGGTCTTGTGAGAAGATTGTGCAAATTTCTTCCCAATTCTCAACTATAATCTTCCTTCTATAGGGTGCAAGTTTAGGGTTTGCCTTCAAAAGAAAATTTATAAATCGAATGTAATGAGCAACCATGCATCAAACAACCACACGAAATTGGAATTGCGGTTTCTTCCTTATCATGGCCTCTAAGTTGTGTACATTTTCGATCATTCCAAACAAAATCCAAATTTGTAGCTTCCGGCTAGCCAAAAAGCAAAAGTATATATAGACTCTTTATTCCATTATTTCATATTTTGGGTGTCACTAGTGAAAAGCAGCCAGAAAATAAAGCGGAGAAACTACCCTAAACAATTATATCCGTTCATAATGCCATTCAAAAGTGAAACATCCAAGAACAAAAAGCGAGAAACTATCAAAACTTATGCCTATTAGATTATGCATGGAAAAAGGGATGTCATACAAACCGAGACCTCAATATTGAAAATAGAGTTACCTCTACACGTTCGTTCCACACATTCTCATCATGGACCTCAACTCTTCCCTTTGAGTAATCCCATGTGATTGCGAACCGGAGTTGCAAGAAACCAGTAAAGGCTGCAAAGTCTCATAATGCTTTTCCCAAGTCTTCGACGAGACAAAATCTTTTTCTTATCTACTCTTACCTGTAACTTGTCGGCAAGCGCATTAATAGCAGTTGTCCAGAAGTATTCTTCCACGCACATTTCCCATCCAATTTTTCCCTTGTTTCATTTGTTCAATGAAACACTCCCCAGAACCTTATCCATTTCGGGGTCCATGTGAAGTATTCTTTAACCTTTCCTTTCCCTTTGGAAGGGGATGGTGCTTGTGAATGAGGAGCCATCTCGAGAGCTTGTATTACTCGGTGGACAACAAAATTAGCAACAAGGCAATAGTGTTGAGACAACCTACAAATGTAAGGAAGAGCAACACGTTATCATGCTGGAACAAAAGAAGAAACTAGTTTTGCTTAAAGAAACAAAAGTTCGATCATAGGATTATACGATTGCTTACGCTTGCTTAATTAAAAATGGTTATGTATCCTAGTCTTATACAGATTGCCTTGTTTGATATGTTCCTAATTTCCAACTGCTACCGTCTACATCAACTAAGATCATTCAATCCTACACTTAATTTAATAGCATGCAGATGCGTCTTAACCCAAGACTTCTCATTGGGATCAAATTGGATCTCCAAAATTTCCATTATTGGAAGAGAATACATCAAAGTAAAAGCAACGCAAAGAACTCCCTTTCCAAGTACAAATGGAAGATAGCAGAAAGGAAAAAGTTTCACATTGTTAGTCTCAACCACTACTATCACATTTGCGAAACAAACTTTTACTCTAGAAAAGAAATGGAGAGCTAGAACCTTAAAACAGCTTAATAACAAACAAGACAACTCAATCTCATTTTAAGCTATCCGACAAAGGCGTGTTCTCTCAAAAGAACATCCCGACTCCGCCCTTACAAATATTCAATGGAAGAAAGCAATACATTGCATCTTATACATTACAAGCAAAGTTCAGTCTTTGCTCATTCAAAATAATTATACACAGTGTCCGGCACTATGTTTGAACTCATCAGATCTGCTCTGTAAGTTTAAAGAGAATACGAATCGATACTCATGCAAAGAACATATTTGGAGCTGATTATCATTACAATATCAATAAACCAGGGAGGCTGAATGTAGCCAAATGTCATTCAAATATTCACTTGCGATGCCGCAATTCAGTTTAACTATACGAACAACAAAGACATTCTTATTACTAGCATCTAAGATTGCTTGTGTGTCTTGTTATTCCTACCTTAATCAGCCTATACATATATCCTGAAATGTAAACTAGAATCCAACGAAAAGCGGTGACCTTATTAAGAGACAAAATTGTAGAAAATACGATTTTTTTAACTGAAAATTGTTAAAACACTAAACAGTGAACAAAATTCCTAGAAACTGAGCACAGATATGAATCATATGAGAGTTCATCACACATCAGAAAGAACACATCTTTACGCAACATCTATTAGTGTCTCAATAACCATACAATGCTCAGTAATATCACAAAACAAAGGTACCATTCACATTGCAGTTAACAGTGTACTATTCACTATGAATTAGAGAGAGTGCAACAGCCAGCATTGCAACAGTATTGCATTGCAAGTACAATTTAGTAACAATTACAGGATACATCTATTTTGATAATCACGAAACATAGCTTCAGCTAACGAATCCCTAAATCGGCTCCATTCATAAGTAGATTGAACTACGTGAATTGGCCGGAGTTACGTGCAAGACCATGCACATGTGGACTGCCTTCTTCATCCTCACCACCATGCACAAAGTTGCGTGTCTTCGCCATCCTCACCACCTTGAGCATCATCATCTTGGTTATTTATAGTAAGAAGCTCCGCATCAACTTCATCCAAGATCGGATCATTCGGAGCTTCTATCCTAATAAGGTTATGCAGCACGATACAAGCATTGATGATTTTCACATGGGTTTTAACATCAAAAAAGGAGACTTCTCTCATGATTTTCCACCGCTTCTTCAACAAACCAAAAGCTCGTTCAACTACATTTCTCGCGGTTGCATGTCGGAGGTTAAACAGCTCTTTGGGAGTTCTTGGGTTGTTACCTCTAGCGGACCACTCGTTAAGATGATAACGAACCCCTCTAAACGGAGCTAAGAACCCTGGTCCATTTGTATATCCCGCGTCGACAAGAAAATATTTTCCTAAAGATTTAAGTGGAGAATTTATTTCCCAATAATCTAAAGGTATGTAAGATAATGAAGAAAAAATGGAAAAAAGAAATCTGTAAATGCAACTTACCCTTGGGTACTACAAAAGGGTCAGTTCTAGTTAAGGAATCGCGCAATACTCTACTATCAGCTGCGGAACCTTCCCATCCCGGCAAAACGTAGGTGAATCTCAAATCACGGGCACACACAGCCATAACATTTGTCGTTATCTCACCCTTCCTATTTCGGTATCTTCCTTGATCTCTTAGTGGAACGGTTAGTTTGATATGAGTGCCATCTAATGCTCCAAGGCGCTTCGCCACCAAAAACCAAAAATGAATCTTAAGATTAATATACTAACTTCTAAACTAACCAAAGAAACACGAACTATGTTTACCTCAAACCACATCCATTTTTCAGCTTCGTGCCCCTCCATTTCTATTTCTTCTTGGTTAACATATTTGATTCCCATTCTTAAAATAGCATTTAACACCATGTTAAATTGACGACTGACTGTCTCCCCTGATCTTATAAAATCGAAACTCACTTTTCGATTCGTCAAATTGAGAGAAAGGACATAGAGAAACATAGCTACTGCTTCTTCCACAGGGACATGAGCTGAATCTCTCAATCCTCCTAGCTCTTTTAGATTAGAGCATAAAACAAGAAACAGTGCTTAGTTAGACGAAGTTGATCCTTACAAACTCTATCACTCCCATAATAGAGTCGCCTAAGGTATATTTGTCGTGCTACAGAGAAGTCCAATCTTGGCTCTTTCACCATATGCTTTTCGTGCCACATAACGGCTATAGCAACTGCAGTAACAACTTGGTGTACGACGAATATTCTTCGCCTCTTTCTTGCGTTATCCTCGTCATCATTACGGGAGAGTTGATAATCCATGTAATCTAATTATTAACCAATAAATAAGTACAACTATTGACTTTTCTAAAGCCATGTAAATGATGCAAAATATATCAAAAGATTCTCTAACAGAATTGCTACAAAAAGCAAAAAGTCTACCATTACAGAAGAGACAAGGAAAGACAGCAAAATCACAAACGTAATACAAACCCACGCTTAAAACCCGAACTTAGACGTAAGACGAACCCACATTTAATATTTCCTATTAACGTAAACAATTTACTGATTAAACCTCAGCAAGCAATATAGCTTTTCAAATGAGCATACATTACCATCAAGTAAAAAATATCCAAGCAACCATGGAATCACAATTAGAGTTTTATTACTACGATCATTTGCCTTTCAACACTTGCTTATGGAGCTGTTCTTCCTGCTAATGAAGGTACATTTATTGACTTGAGGGCTACTACAAAAATGATGTTTTTGATACTATTTTTGCGCACCTCACTATTTGTTTTAGCAAACCATTAAAACAACATTAAAGTACAATAAACAGAGAGGATTTTATCAAAAGACTTCAGAGAAAAAGGTCCAAAAGTCAAGCAAAACAAGCCTCCCAAATCGAAGCTTAAACCAGATTTTATGACAAAAAGTTTAATGATTTCCAGCGATCGATAAGCCGATTCAAACTCAATTTCTGGACAAGCCATAAATCCATTTGACAATCCAAGAAGACTACATTAAACTACACTCAAATTTGAAGAGTTTTCCAAAAAGAAATTCTGAAAAAGAATCAAAGAGCAAAGAGAAATAGGCATGTCAACAGCAGGGTTCTGTTCAGGTTTTTCTGTATTTTTCAGCAGGATAATGTCATCTTCAAATCGAGTTTCCGGGCAAACCACAACTCCGATTTGCATTCCATAAAAACTGAATTAAACCATGTTAAATGAAGATGATTTTCATATAAAGAGATCCTAAAAGAGCTAAGGAGCTGGGAGAAAAGGGCTGACAACGGTGGGTTGCAGTTCTGATTTTTCTGCACTATTAAAATATAATCAGCAATCTACGTTGTTGAACCCACATTTTAAAAGATTTGCAAGGTAATTTGGAGAAACATGCAAACTAAAACAAACCTTACTAACCCAGGAAGAATCAGGTATGAAATCATGGAGAGAAAGAAACTTACAAGATGACATTTGAGCGGTTCATTCAAACAACTTAAATCTGGATTTTTTAACTCCGTATAACCGAACTCTTTAAACTCATTCATTCTCTTTATTTTAGTTCAAGCCTGCGTTTATATCTTTAGACCATCAACAATCATTTACATGCTCCTTATAACAACCTTTAGCTGCTAAGCATGCATATAATTACATGTCACAAGAAGTTCATGAATCAAAGATAGACTACATAACATACCAAGTCAAAGGCAAACTAGTCATGCAATCAGATTGACCCTTCAATAATTTCCCTATTCATTATTTTTAAACCGATTAAACATCCAAAACTGAAATAGAACTCAATAATTTGCCTTTCAAGAAAAAATTTCAAAATTACAATCAATGCCCTTAACTGAACAAGAATGCTGCAAGAATAAATGTCAACATACCTCAATGACAGTTCTCAAATACTCCAGAACGGCAGGAATCTTGGCTTCCGCAGATTCAGTATATATCTATGCAGTCATTAAATGCCCAGTAGAACACATTCAGACGTTAAAAAAAAAAGGGAACAAAAAATAAAAAATGTATAACATAGCTGAACCCAAAGTTAGAAGAGTTGGCGTCTACATATGTGTATGGACAAGAGAAAATAGCTAAAGAAAACGAAGCCTCAATCATTCTTACCTTATTAATGAGATTCTTCTCTGAAAACTTAAGTGATTCAGCTTCTTCTTTAGATTTGCATGCCTTAATTTTGCTCTTAATCACCTCCAACTACAAAGATAGGAAAGTACATAAATAGATTACTCTTGAAACTTTATAAATGATTAAGCAGCAATAACGACCGTTAAACTGAAAAACTAATTAAGCATATGAAAGGAAGAAGTTCATATTCAAATTTTAGTACTGGTTAGTTCAGCTCAATAAGCGAAAATGGCAAGAAAGCAATTCAAGCTGCGTTTAAAACCAAAAAATCTGCCAGAAAGACAAAAACAACCAGCAAAGGCGTTATATTTGATCATCTCCTATTAATAGCCTAAGTATATAAGATGTTTTTTTTGAGGAAAAGTATATAAGATGTTAAATATTCATCTCCCTCACATTCAAATACAGTTGGCACCCATCTCCTAGTCTCTTGTGTTTAATCAAATAAAAAGAAAGATATAGTTTAAGCTAAAATTTAGAATATAATGATCTTTTATTTCATCAAATCTAAGAATACAAAACCATTCCACAAACTATGTAGGAGAATTGATGGTAGCAGATTCGTAGAACGTGCATAAATTACACCCATCACTACCCCAAGAAAAATTAGAGGAATCATTCTCTGTACATTAAAATGTGCTAAAGCAAAAGCCACCGAACTCATTAAAACAGCACACCAAACAGGCATATATACTTACTTAGGGAAGGTAGAAGAAAACCCCGAAACACTATTTCTTCCCATAAGGGAGCACACACTACAAGTACTAAAGCGTATAACCCCATCGCCACTGGAAAGGCACTACAAGTACCTAACTTATCCAATTCCAGACGAGATTCCATATAAACCCTCAACAGGTACGAGATTCAATAAAACCCAGAAACATGGACTTTAAGCCAAACCCACCACATCTGATTAAAATTCAGTAGAAAACAAGCCTTAAAACGAGATTATTCACCGAAGAAAAACGATTGCAATTATTGAAAGACCAAAAACAAAATAGATCTGAAAGAACACCGAATCATCAAATAAGGTACAAAAATCAAATATTCGGACAACCCAAACTTAAAGTAGAGCCACCATGAAACAGACGGAAATTCCGTTACCTTACCTGCTCAAAATCGATAGAAAACTAAAGAGCTCGCGAGCCGGCAATTTCAGACGGGCTTTGCCATGGGAGGAAAAAGGAAGAAAGAAAACTAAAGAAACGGTAAATGTGCGAAAGAGACGTCAATTTTATCCGAACCCGGAAAAAATAAGTTGACCCGGATTCATGACCCGCGATTTTTTTAAAAGACCCTCGAATTCGAATTGCAATTATTTGCTCCCACAAAAGAATTGAAAATAAAGAATTGAACCCCATTATGAATTATAATTCTAATTCTAGAAGTCTATTTTTATCAGCCAAACACAAGAATTGGAATTGGAGGCCTCCAATTCCAATTCTTGGGTCCAATTCAATCCAACCAAACAGAGGCTAAACATGTTTCACAAATTAAGAGTAGTACTACTAATTACTAATTGCAGGAAAAAAGTTACACTGCAACGGTGAACAAAAAAGTTACAAAGTATTGTTTTACATAAAAGGGTAGTAAAATATTGTTAAACCCTTGTCTCTCACACGCAGTCACGCACAAAAAAGAAGAGAGGGGTACTAAAATAACAAAACCCCGTCTGCTACACCTCTCTCTTATCCCCAAAAATGTCGACCATGGCCGCTCACGGGGTTTTCTACTCCCTCAACCTCCCGGCCCCTCGTAATGCCCGTCGAAATTCCCCCTTCCCCTCCTCCGCTTCGCCTTCTCCCCACTCCGCCGCCGCTAACCATCGTTTTACGGTCCCCCCCAGCATCAAATCCACTCACCCTACCCACTCCTCCCCTCCTACTTCGAGAAACCCTAAACCCTCCATATTCGGCCCCGGCGCCAATGCCAACCCCAATCCCAACTCTTCTACCAACCTGGGAAAGATTTTTAAAACTTCCTTGGTCGTCGGCGCCACCGCCGCCCTCCTGCTTGGTGGAGGCGGGATTTCCAACTCCGGTGGTGGAGGCGCAGGAGGTGGAGGTGGTGGTGGTGGTGGAGCGGGTGGTGGACATGGTGGGAATTTCTGGTCGCGCTTTTTCTCACGGTTTTCTCCATCGCCGGCCACTGCTAAAGACGACGAGAGCCCAACGAAGGATTGGGATTCGCATGGATTGCCGGTCAACATTATCGCTCAGTTGAATAAGCTTAGTGGGTTTAAGAAGTACAAAGTCTCTGATATACTCTTTTTTGATCGGCGCCGGAATTCAACAACCGAAGGGACAGAGGATTCCTTCTTTGAGATGGTCACCATACGACCAGGTGGGGTGTACACTAAAGCTCAGCTCCAAAAAGAGCTTGAAACTTTGGCTGGCTGCGGTATGTTTGAAAAGGTTGATTTGGATGCCAAGACAAAGGCCGACGGAACAATTGCGGTGCAAATCGCATTTCTGGAGAGTACTTGGCCCGCTGCTGATAAATTTAGGTGTATAAATGTGGGATTAATGCCCCAATCCAAGCCCATTGAAATGGACCCTGACATGACTGAGAAAGAGAAGATTGATTTTTATAGGAGTCAGGAGAAAGATTACAGGAGGAGGATGGAGAGGTCCAGACCTTGTTTACTTCCAGTAGCTGCACAGAGAGAGATTATTAGCATGTTGAGGGACAGAGGTGCTGTGAGTGCAAGGCTTCTGCAGAAGATAAGGGATAGTGTCCAGCAGTGGTACCATGACAATGGATATGCCTGTGCTCAAGTGGTCAATTTTGGAAATTTGAATACCAAAGAAGTAGTTTGTGAAGTTGTGGAAGGGGATATCACTCAATTGGTGATACAGTTTCAGGACAAGTTGGGCAATGTTTGTGAAGGGAATACACAGCTGGCTGTTATAAGGAGGGAATTGCCTCGCAAGGTATGCAAATGCCTTCTCAATTTGGTTTTAGAGCCTTTAGCATTATATTCATTATTGCTTATCCATGCAGGAGCCAGTGCCTTTTGTGGTCTTAAAAGGCTTTCTCTTTGCATGTTTAATCTAAATTGCCTCATTATGTTATACTGCCATTTAACATGGGGAATATGCAATAATGAAAATCCATACATAACTTGAATATGTGAGATGTTATAGAGGTTATTTCATCACAACAGGATAATTAAGAATAGATGTACATGTGGTTTCTTACAATCACCCACTAGTTGTGCAACTGGTTATAGGAGTAACTTGAGCTAAAGTGAAACTTATTGGGGCTTTCCAGGAATACCCTTTGTCTTTTTATATAAGGATGTACTGCACTATATTGTTATGGATCCTTACTTAAGTTGTTACTTCTGGTCTTTTCAGCTCCGCAAAGGAGAGGTATTCAATATTGAAGCTGGAAAACAGGCACTGAGAAATATCAATTCCTTGGGCCTGTTCTCCAATATTGAGGTTAACCCACGCCCTGATGAGAAGAATGAGGGCGGTATCATTGTTGAAATTAAGCTGAAGGAGTTAGAGCAGGTTTCCACTGAAGTTAGTACAGAATGGAGTATAGTTCCTGGACGTGGAGGTCGTCCGACATTGGTATGTTCTTTTCGTAGACATATATTGACTACTTTTGAATGTCTCAGACTGTACATATTAAGGTTGTGATTCGTGAAAATTCCTCATTTTATTTTATTTTATGATATTGTTCAGGCTTCAATCCAGCCTGGTGGAACTATTTCTTTTGAACACAGAAATATCAAAGGGCTGAATAGATCACTAGTTGGTACTGTTCAGACTGGCAATCTACTGAATCCGCAGGTAACTTTATTCTTTTCCCGTTCTGCCCCAATGAACTTGACATTATTAATGGTCTTTGACCGAAAGTTGTTACATATAGATTGATCCTGGGTATTTTTGCAGGATGATCTAGCTTTTAAAATGGAGTATGCACATCCATACTGGGATGGCCTGTATGATCCACGGAACCGTACTTTACGTGCCAACTGCTTTAACGGCAGAAAATTGAGTCCAGTCTTCACAGGCGGGCCCGGAGCTGATGAAGTCCCCCCTATATGGGTTGATCGAGCTGGATTAAAGGCGAACATTACAGAGGTATGGTGGTGTTTGTGAGCGTTCTTAATCTAGAACCTAGTTCACTTGCTCATTGTTAAGTTATTCTGTTCTTCTGGACCTTGCATTCATGTGAATTCGCTGTCAAGTAAATTTTAGAGGTTGTATAGTAACTCACTCTTCTCTTAGTTCACTTTCTTCTCTAGTAATTTTTGGAATAGGTTGATGGCTATTACTGAATTGTAGGAAATAAAGCAACATTGTATATTGGAATCTTGTCATTCTTTTTGGTAAGAGTTGCTGATGAGCGCATTTTTTTTCCGTCATTCCAGAACTTCAGTCGCCAGAGCAAGTTTACTTATGGTCTTGTTTTGGAAGAGATAACCACTCGTGACGAAGCCAGTCATATTGCCGCAAATGGACAGAGAGTCTTACCAAATGGAGGAATCAGTCAAGATGGACCTCCAACAACCCTCAGTGGAACAGGCATTGACCGAATGGCATTTTTGCAAGCTAATATAACACGTGATAATACTAAGTTTGTTAATGGAGCAATTGTCGGGGATAGGAACGTGTTCCAGGTATGTCATTTTTGGCTTAACTTGTATTATGCCGTCGATGTTATATGATTGTCTGTAAAACTACATGGTCAATAGCAGTACTTTTCCCCTGAACCAAGCCAGGGTGGGAGAAACTGGGGGGATGCGGAGCCGGGGGGGGGGGGGGGGTAACTTATCCTTATGATGTCATTGCTACTTCTTAATTGTGCATTTGTGCTGTAAGGAAGTGCTTGCGTTTTGTCAGTTAGTCTTCTTGCTGCTCGCTTTTCTACATTTTGTGTTGCTTTATGGCCAGCCAACCCCAGCCCATGATAGGGGAAAAGTGTGTGGTTGGTTTAATTTTGTTTGGAAGCTGTTATGCATAGTTAGATTTGCATGTAATAAGTTTGATCCAATCGTTGATCCTAAGGCTTGTTTATGAACTATGTTACTGTTATTAAGGCAATTCATATAGAACTGTAGTATTTTTTACTTTACTCAATGGTCTGTGGATGTGGCGCATTTCTTGAATGATTTTTTTTTCCCCCTTTTTTTTGGTTGGGTCTGTTTAAATTACAGGTTGACCAAGGAGTTGGCATTGGAAGTAAGTTTCCGTTCTTTAACCGTCATCAGCTGACAATGACACGATTCATCCAGTTGAAGGACGTTGAAGAAGGAAGTGGTAAACCGCCACCTCCTGTCCTGGTTCTCCATGGCCATTATGGTGGGTGTATCGGTGATCTTCCAAGCTATGATGCTTTTACACTTGGGGGACCTTATTCAGTAAGGGGTTACAACATGGGAGAAATCGGTGCAGCTCGAAATATTTTAGAGGTACATTCACTTTGGAAACCCCTGTTTTTTTCTTTTTCTTGAGACAACCTAATTTGGTGTGAAGCTAATACATTTTATTGATGCAAAAGTCAAACAGAGAACAATACTAAAAGGACTATGTATTCACATTGTTTTGCACATCGACTTACAAAATGTGTTATCTGACAGCTGGCTGCTGAGGTCCGGATACCTATCAGAAATACCCATGTTTATGCATTTGTAGAACATGGGAATGACCTTGGATCTTCAAAGGACGTGAAAGGAAATCCGACGGAAGTTTATAGGCGGGTGGGCAGTGGTTCCTCGTATGGTGCTGGGGTTAAGCTTGGTTTAGTTAGAGCAGAGTATGCTGTTGATGCCAATGCTGGCACTGGCGCCTTGTTCTTCCGTTTTGGAGAGAGATTTTGAGAACACGAGCTACTGTTATTTATTGGCACAATGTTTAAAGCTTACTCGAGAATTTACAAGTTTTGCTCTGAGCACCCCTAGTCTTTAGTTTTTTGCAGCTAAAGTGATTTTAAATTCAGGAAGTTCAGATACTTGTGAAATTCGTATTTATTAGGATACTTGAGGGTTTGTTGACAGTTTGGAGTCTTTCGGAAGACGGTTCCCCTGCTTTCATATTAGTGCATAGCTTTCCGTGTCATGACCTATCATTGTTTTCATATGTATGACGAACTCGAGTTAAGAAGTTTCATAAGAGATCACTACGATGATTTCAACGTACTCTTCAGAATACAGAAGGATAATTTGTATGCTGCCAGATCGGGTACTTCAAGCCTCACATAGAAGGAACCAAAAGTTTTTCACTAAAAAGTCGTTCAATGCAATAAGTTATCTTTCTACTCAACTTGTATCTTCTATTGAATTCAGAGCAGCCTTTCAAACTTTATACTGTATTTGATACATTTTACAGTGTAAAATTCTGGTTAAGAATCAACAATTACAAATGACACACTGGCAGTAAAAAAGGATTCAACGTAACAGGAAGGATTGTGGCAGAGTTGAGGATTCTAACAAGCTCAGATTATGCCAACAAGAACATATATAGGCAAAATTCAAAGCCTAATTCTTCAAAGACCCAGTTCCTTCTTCAGTTGGGCAAGAGTAGCCTCAATATCATCAACAATATCTTCTTCTTTGCCAGTTTTCCTTGTGTTTGTTTCACTTCCACTTCCCGTTGTCTTTGATCCGTCGGACGCATTCCATTTCTGAGACTGTTTATTGTTAGTTTCCTCTGTTCCAACGTCAGGTATGTTTAGTTCTTTCTCCAGGAACTCAACAAACTCTTCTCCAATTTCCTGCCAAGCATAAAAGACTGGTGAAAACAGATGTAACGTACCCATTAATCTGCTTACTTCAAGAATTAAAAGCATCTAAACTTGAAAAGGTTGTTGCTTCAGCCCCCAAGATAACAAAGAAAGCAAAACAAAACGAAGATGATCAAAGGGTAGGAGCATTTCCAGTAAAAACAAGAAGACCATCAAAATAAAGAAATGATCAGTACGAGTCATTTTACATGAAAGAGGAGCACATAAATTTACTCACCGCCAGTTCCTCCCACAAGCTCTTTGGCTTTCCTTGTGAATTGACACCAGCCTCCCAGTTCTGAAACTCTTCTTGAAGATCCTTAAGGAAGTCCCCTGATGCAAAAGATTGAAATTTGAGTACCTCAATGTGTATAATTCCTTCCAAGACAAAGCAATGATGGCTGAATTAATATGAATGCATGCCTACGGCTCTATCGAAAGTGCAAAACATCTACCTATGGTTATTTGGACATCCCTCACAAAGTTACCTGCAGCATGAAGGTGTTGATCATGATAAGAAAACGACGGAAAAGGAAAACCAAAAAAAAAAGAAGAATAAGAATGTGACTACAAAGGCTTATGAATACGCTGAACTCGAATCTCCTGACATATACTAACAAGAAGAAGAACTAGATAATATTATTGGAAACCATATAATTAAGAAAAAGGGCACAAGGTTTAGTTGAAAAGGCCACTTCTCAAACTATAGAGAAATTGAGATGAAATAACCACAAAATGCAGCAGAAACATTCCAAAAGACACCATAGTGAAATGACTTAGAATTGTAAAGGAAATGTACAGTAAAATCTTACCAAATCCATAGAACTCTTCATCATCCTGAGAAGTCCTACTCCGGTTTCTCTCAGATGTTGAGTAAGAAGAAGATTCGGACCGTCTCTCAGATTGGTTCAACAAAATATTGTACGCATGCTTGATTCTCATAAACTTTTCCTGAGCATTAGCCTGTTTGAACATCAAACAGAGACAGATGCGAGCAATCATGCCTCCAAATTTCACACCACATCAACCCTCCATGAATTTTTCACATCTCAGTCAAGAAAATGAATGGATTGCAGTTGCAATGTAAAGTTCATAATTAGTCTCAAACTGCTGCCCAGTGTACTCATAAAAAATCACTAAAAAAAAAAAAAAGGAAGTTCAGTGACTCTTATTCACCCGAAAATTGAACTGAAATTACCTCCTTGTTAACATCAGGATGGAACTTGAGAGCCAGTTTCCTGTAAGCCCTTTTGATTTCATCGGGAGTGGCAGATTCCGACACCCCTAAAACTTCATAAGGCGATTCCTTCCTACTCGCCCGCACAACAATGCTTCTGCAATCTCTCTTCCCTCTGAAATTATAATAATAGGAGCTGCAACTCTGCGAAAATCTCAATGGTGTAAAGGCCACCGACTTCGAATTGGGGATAAACCCAAACTTAATTCTACAAAAGGGAACCAAAACCAAGGGCCGAACTTGAGATAATGGGTTTAATACAGAAGTACTTGAATTATTCATAAGCTTTCCTGAATGTGTGTGGCTCTGTTGGGGAGAAGCATGTGGATGTGGCAAAACTTTTCTTTATGGCTTGAAATCCAAGGTTGAAGGTTCATTAACCAATCAACATTAATGATTGCCATTTTATTTTCTTTTTATGCCCTTCTTATTTTTTTAGTTTTTACTGTGTTTCCCAAATAAACTAATAACCGAGGGTGAAAAAGAAGTAGAAGAAGATTACACTTATATATTATGTTATCAAATTGAGCTCGATGGCCTTGGCTTTTTTTCACTTTCGTGTTATATTTGCTAGGTATGTCGTGAACCCTGTTAAATTCACCCTTCTGAGTTCCGGGAATGACTCTAAGATGCTTGTAAAAATTCCCCAAAGAATCGACTTTTATGTCTTAGGTGTTGGCGTAGCTCAAGGTGCAAGAGGAGGCAACTTGGAGGTTAAAAAATGGGCCGATGTGGTGTTAATTCATTAATTATTGCACTAGAGAAGGAAATTTTGGGGCAGGAACCAGAGGTTTGTTTTGAAGCAGTAACTTTTACTAATTTTTTTCCATGTCATGTTCATGTCTTAGAAAGTAGCATTATTGTTTATGTAGAAGTTTGATACAGTAACTCAATATCGCGCAAAAGATGGAGGCTTGAGCTTTTTCAGAGATATAGCGCTTGTGCTTCTTGATGAAGTTCACCTATTGAATAATCCTAGACTCCTAGTGGAGCAGCTTTAGAAGCAATAGTTATTCGACTTAAGATGCTTGCCTGCAAATCCGAAATGAAATCAAGTTCGCTGGCCCAAGTTCGATTTCTTGCTATTTCAGCTACTATTCCAAATATAGGCGATTTTGGTAAATTTTCCTTTATTATGTGCTAGAGTACAATATTATTGATATCTACTGAACTCTGTTATTGTCATTACTCATTAATATCATTCATTGTCCCAGCTGAGTGGCTACTCATGGAATTAAGAGTTACCTGATGCAATCGCTGTAATTATCAATGCCAGCACCTCTCGGATGATATCTGACTGTCCATCTTTCAACAGGTTTGGGGGAAGAAATGAGACCTGTGAAGTTGACTACGAAGGTTCTGGGTGTGTCACATATTTCTTATGGCCCAAAATATGTATATGTTGCATTTTCCTTCACGATTTTGATAGATTAAACTACAGTTTGCAGGATGTACTCCAGCTAAAAATGATTTCTTGTTAGAGAAGGTAAAGTTATTTGTAAATCTGCCTTGTGTACATTATCATGACGCTCAAAGGTTGTTTCAGAAACTTCTTGAGAAGAATGTTGTATCTTGTACCACATTTATATCTGAACTTTACCAGAAGGAAGCATTTGAGGAGGCCTTATGGCAGTTGTGTCTGATGAGACAACAGGGACTGGAGCCAAATGAACATACTCTTAACTCTGGCCCTTCCATGCTGTGGAGGAACGGGGCAGTGTGACAATGGTGCACTCCAAGCTCATCTCATCAAGAAGGGTATGGTTTCAGGAGTTTTTGAGGTACTGCAATTATAGACATGTATGGTGAACTTGGACAAATGGACAGCCCTGATGCTTCAGGAGATGGGAAGAACAGCATCAGCTGAATCATGGAAGGCTCTTATATCTGGCTTTGTTCACGATGACAGATTTAAAGCAGCATCATCGGCTTTTCAGGAGATGGTGGTCGATCAGGTGCAATATAATTAACGAATACCCCTCATTTTTTTTTGGAAAAGATGAATACACCTTATTAATTAGTCACAAAATAAGTTCTTTCCCATCATTATCCATGACTAAGCAAGTACACTGTCGGGTTTTAAAAGCCAACTATAGTATCAACTTGGATGTTGCAAGCTCTTCACTTGAAGCTTATACCAAATGTGGCGACCTAGGCAAAGCTGAGAAGGTTTTCCAGCGTTATGGATCTGCATGGTCAAACCTTACTCACAGCATGGACATTTTAGGAAAGTTGTATCCCTGTTTGAAAAGATGATTGAGGAGGGAATAATGTCAACAAATCCTACTTTTGTTGCAGTCCTTGAAGCTTGCATCCACTGGGGATTAGGTAACGAAGATAAAAGATTCTTCAAATCCATGTCAATTGTCAAGGAACTACAAAATATTGCCACAGGAGACACATTACGGCTGCATGGTAGACTTGTTCAGCAGATCCCCGCGACTTCAAGATGCTCTTGATTTCATAAAGAAATTGTCAATCAAGGCCTCTGATTCAATTTGGAGGCAAGTATCACCACCACAACCTTCAATTAGGAGAACTTGAAGCGAATCGCATACTAGAATTAGAACCAAATGATGCATCTGTTTACGTGACACTGTCTAACATGTACTGTCAAGTGGGAAGAGTGGCTGATGCAATTAAGCGAAGGGAATTGATGGCATTGAGGGAGGTCAAAAATGAACCCGGTTATAGCTGGTTGGAAGTAAATAGCCGAAGTTACAAGTTCTATTCAGGTGACAGAAAATCGCCCTCAAACTGCAGAAATACAAGAGTTACTGCATAAACTGTTGTGAGACGACAATGATACTGATGATGGGGAACCGAAGCCATACAGTGAAATTAAAGTTTTGTATCACAGCGAAATTAAAGCTTGCGGTTTGCCTCAGCTTGCTAAACTTGCCTGCTGATGTTCCAATGTGCATTTTCAAGAACATTCGAGTTTGTTCATATTGCCCATTCGACAATGGAACACACATCAAAGATCACAAAGCGGGAAATCATATTGAGAGATAACTACAGTTCAAGCAAGGTACTCATGTGGCAATTTCTGGTGAAATTCATCGTCCACTCATATAGCCTATAAGAAAGACTAAGTACTCTCAAATTAGCTTGCTTCAGCTTGCTTCACTGACTGTTGTTCATTAACCGAAGGAACATTATTTTTGGTCCTCATTCCTCTGTTGGAGGGGACTAAATACTCTCAAATTAGTATGAAAATGGAGCTATCTCCACAATGTCGTATCATGAATAACCAAACATAGTCCACATATTCAGGGAAAAAAAAAAAAATTGTGCCTCGCCTTTTTATCATTGTCATTATATTTGAGTCGCGTCATTCCTCACCTTGTATGAAACTTTTGATCCTCATTTTTGTGGTTCAGTAACTTCTAGAACAACTGCTGTCGAGTTGAGTAAAAAAAAATTAACTACAATTTAGAGGACTGAAGCTGCAATTGTGATGAAGCACTTTCTTATTGAGAAAAGAAGAAGAAACCCTTTTGACATTCCCCACAAAAGCAGGTTGAATTTTAGTCCCAACACGTCCGGCGAAATTCTTCTCACCTTCACAGTCACCCAGCCACTGTCGTCTCCGGCGATATCCCAAATGTAAGCTAACTCCTCCTCAGCTGGAGTTGGGATACTGTCTTTTGTTTTCTTGGGGAAAACTGCTTTTGTCCAAGTTGCTGAGTTTTTCCGACGACTGGCCTCTCAATGCCAACAATTATTGCTCGGAAAAGGTACGATTCTTACTCCAACTAACTCAAACCCTTTTAGTCCCTTTTCTGATTCTTACATTTCTACACAGCACCAGCTCTGTTTGTTCATTCCTTTTGTTTTTGTTATTTTTTTTGGTTCCTTTTTTCCTAATGAGAAGTATGGCAATTTCCGGCGCAAAATCGATGATGATGCTGCCGCGAGAATTGGTTTTGGAATGTTTGATTAGGCTTCCGGGTAAGCAACTGGGGCAGTGCAAGTGCGTAAGTCTTGGTGTTCCTTGATCGGAAGCCTCCATTTTTGAAGGCTTACCGGAAACGCCCACCGACCATGCTGTTAATGTGCTCGCCAGAAAGAGCTTATACGGCGGATGAGAATGATTTAATCTACAGACACTTTGGCTCCACCCTCGGCGACCTGACGAGAAGCTCATCGAAAAATTCAGTCCTCTTGAGTAAATTTATAATTCGAACAAACCCTCACTGCGTCGGACTGACTACTGAAGTCCCGGTTGATGGTCTCATTTGTGTCTTTGATGAAGCAGATGGTCACATAACTCTCCACAACATTTGTACTGGGCAAAATATGAGGCTTTCTGACCCTGCTGGATATCCGGGTGATCCAATTTCGAGTTATCATCTTGGGTATGACCCAGCAAGCTGCAGCTACAAGTTACTGAGATTGATTCATCCCTCTCACTCTTACTGGGGGTTTTCATCCAATTGATACATTTGGATGTGCAACGGAACTCGATATTCATTCGAGCAAAATAAAAAAACAAAACACATATTCCGTGTTAAAATTATTATTCAGTTTGAAATTTCACTTAAAAATACAATTTAAATAAAAAATAAAAGTTCAAAATGGACGAGACCAAGGAAGTATCAATTATTATTATCAATAAGTTTCGATGTATTATAAAAGGAAAAAATTCGAATACCGTACTAAAGGATAAAAAGAATTAATCAAGGTTTAATTAAAATCTAATCCTAAAAAAAGAACATAGTAGTAGGATTTTTTGTCAAAAGAAAAACCCCTCAATATTTCCTGTGCCTATTCTCTTTTCCGGTTCGAATCTGACTGAATAATCCCAAAACTTCCCCTTCTGCCTCTCTCCGGCGATCCTAAGACTAAGAAAATCCTACACTTACTCAAGTGCCGATGGGAGAGTAATCTAATTTTTGGGGGAAAACTGGTTGTGGGAGCTTTCTTCGCAAAAGGGCGACCCGATTCAAACTTACGGTTCGGAAAGGTACAATCTTTGCTGCAACCTGAAAATTTTTGCTGTATTTTCGTTCCTTAGTTTTTCCCACTAATTTGAATAAAGTCGGGTTTCTGCGCAAAATCGGTAATGATGCTGCCGGACGAGTTGGTTTTCGAATGTTTGATCAGGCTTTCCGGTAAGCAATTGGGACGGTGCAGATGTGTGTGTAATTCTTGGCGATCCATGATCGAAAGCCCTCAGTTTTTGAAGGCTATCTGAATCGTCCGCCGACGCTGCTTCTGAAGTGCTTTCCAGGAAACGTTAACACGGCGGCCTCGGGTGGAAAGAATTTACTCTTAAGAAACTATTACTCCACTCTTCGCCGTCCTAAGGAGAAGCCCTTTGAAGAATTCAGTCATCTAAGTGATGTAAAAGCTGATCGTTGCCAGGGCGAAAAGGCCACCGAAATGGTTAATGGTCTTGTATGTGTCCGGGAACTTGACAATGGCTTAACTATTTACAATATTTGTATTGGGCAAGGAATGAGGCTTCCTTTTGCCCCTGCACAACATACGGCCGAACCAATTTTGTGTTATCATTTTGGGTATGACCAAACAAGTAGGATGTACAAGCTATTGCGATTCGTACTTCCTTTAAACCCCTCTGATGATGGGGACTCTAACGAAGGTGATCGAGTGTTTCAGGCTGAGATAATGACTTTGAGGCCCTCTGATTCAGCAGTATCCACATGGAGGAAGCTGAACCCTGATCGTTTCAGTTATCTTGTTATAACTGGTAACTCATTGTCAGGTGATGGCTTCATATGGTGGTTCTCATTATATGGATTTGTCTATTTTGATCTCAACAAAGAGAAGTTTCAACTTATTGAAACTCCGGAAGATGTCAAAGATGTAATAACATTCAGGAAGTGTGTTTTTACGAAGTCCATGGGACACCCAGCCATATTGGCGTTTCATAAGGAACCTAACGAATCACTATGTTCTAAGCTTCGCGTGTTTGAAAATGACCAGAGTAACATCTGGAATAAGTATCATATTCGATTTCCTCAAGAACTTGGGAATGCGGAACACAGAATTATTGATGCTGGAAACCTCCTCACTGGTGAGATTTTGTTTATGAGTGTTCATGAAAAATATCTGGATCACTGCAGGCCTGTTTATTCTTATAATCATCAAACAGGTAGGTTTGAACGTTTCTTTGTTGGAGAGCTTCCTGATTTGCCGTTCCCTGATAGGCCTCACGATCTGGTGTTTTTCCGGGATCAAAGTTTTAGGTTTAAGATATCGTGTTTACATGATAATAATGTCCTCCACCTGTTATTGGTTGATGTGCTGTGTCGTGAAGATGCAATGAGATAAACTTATGATAGAGGAATTTGCACGGCTGGTTGCTCTCCAGGATCATGGGTTCTGGTCTCCCAGTTGAACTAACAATGCTGCCCCCTTTTTCTTTTTTTTCAGTTTCATCAGTGGGAGATCACTTAGATTATCCACTTTGAGGTTGAGATGGTAAAATTAGCCAATTGTCATCATGCTTTTTTAGGTGCTTGCAGTGAAACTGATCCAATGCCGAAGGCTCAAGTATTATGTATTTTTTCCTAAGTTTTAACCATCTCTTCTTATTTAACATTGTCCTAAGGCTCAAACTAAGGAGTAGTATAAAGTTGCATTTATCTACTATATGAATTTGTAAGTGGATGCAATATGTTATTGTGAGAAATTTTAGTTAGTTTTTTTCGTTTTTCCTTTTGGTTCACATATTCTGTTCCTCGCTTCATGTTTTATCCTGTTTTCTTGTTCTCAACTCTGAAATAAGTTAAGTATTGAGATGTTCAATATGTGATTCTCAAAAACACAGTTATCAGTGATTTGAATATGCCATAAAAGTTATGGGCTTTTGTTGATAGCTAAATTTGGCTCAGCTCTACTGTTGGGTTGCAACAGTTGTGTCTTCCATTCCTCTTATCTGTGGCCATCCTCTTTATATGTCAATATCCTTGAGTTTCTCTCCTGCGTTACTAGCATGTATCTTGTTGTTTTTTACTAGTATGTTTTTATAAGTCTTATTCATGCTGCAAAGCAAAACGTTAGTGTTTGTAATTTGGTGTAAGCAATTTGCTAGTAGCTCCATTTTGGATAGATCTGTGGCCTCTATTTGGAAATTTTGTTCTTGGCTTCTGGATCGATGTATGGACCTGTTCTGGAGCAATATGCATCTCCGACATTGATTGTTAAAGTTCACACTTCATCTTCTGTTGCTTCCCCAATTACAGGGCATGGTTGTTAGGTTGAAAGTCTTCTTTCTTCACAAAAATCCGATATGTTCAACTAATGCAGGAGGCCTCTTTCAATTTGTTAGATTGTGTGTTTGGTTAGCCCATCTTATTCCCCCATCTTCCACCATCTTTGAATGTCACATGCTTAGTCGTAGCATCTGCGAATTTGTTCCCTTCGCTATGTTGGTTGGTGTATGATTAGTACACTCCACTCTCGGCTAAGAAGCTCCCCATTTGATTCCTGATCTCGGAAGTTTTTAGGAAGTTTCCATCTTCATCCTCTGTTGGAGGGGATCAAAACAAAGACTCTCCAATCAGTATGCAAATGGAGCTATCTCCATTTTATTGAAAAAGAAGAAACACCCTGTTCATTTAGTTTTTTTTTTTCACTTTTCTGACCAGTGGCTACACTGCGTCAGCGTCACAGTCTTTCATCTTTTTCTTTGTTGAAAAGGGTTTTTAACTTGTAACTGTCTTCAATCTATACATGTAACTGTATGAATTCTCAATCTTTTTAAGTACGCGTGTTAGTGTTATTACTACGTCTCATTTTCTGGTGACCGATGATCTTCATCAATGACTCAAATGTTTAAAAGGCTTATGGCAATTGTGTGTGGCGGCTCAAATGATATGGGCCATATGGCATCTCAGACTCCAGAAAAATGACTGCTTCTAGAAATTAACTTGTACGCTCAGAATGACTTGGTGTTGTTAAGGCTCAAACTGTACGGAGTAGTAGTATGTTTTCTTAGCTTCGCTTCTTTTGAAAAGTGATGCAATAAATATTGAACATGTCAGTCCACTCATCCGTGATATGGATATACCAAAACCAAGAAACCTGCGACATTTCTCTTCTATATCTAACCAAATCATTCTTGTGTTACGTTTTCATTGCTGCATCTTCACTTGCACGCTACCTGAGGATGGGTGAGCTTAACGCTGAACCTGGTGGTTATGTAAGCGGTATGTTTGATCCCTCGGATTGCTTTGCTAAACCCCCACCCCCTACAAACACACACACCAAAAAAAAAAAAAAACATCTTTTATGCCATTTTACGTTCTGACGAGTGCCTCTCTTTCTTGTTTCTAAGGATACTATATCAGAGCCGATGGGTTGAAGGAGAGCTTCTACAATATACCTGTCCGTCCACCTGGCCTTTTCACGTTGTATCTGAATGAAGATTTTAATTTGGCTGACTTGGTTTTGGGAGATGTTTGGTGAACAGCATTACTCTTATGTAGTTTTTGGCAGCAAATCTCTGTATGGCATTTCTAGATCAGACTGGTTTTTGTGGGTTGTTTGACTCATAATTCATATGCGTTTTCCAACGTGTATGGAGTTCAGGAAATGAGCAATGTGGAGATCTGAAATGAATAATCTTTTAATTGCCAGTACGTAGTACCTGAAACAAATCGGACATTTCTTTTAACTTGGGAGTTCGTTCTTCAACTTTAATTTGCCTACCTAATTATCTAGAAATCAACCTTAAACTGCAGAAATGCACGTACTGCACGATCTGGATATCAATAATATTGATGATTCGGAACTGAAACATTACAGTGAAATATACTATTCGACAATGAGGTACATTTCAAAGATCCCAAGAGATCATTACAGGTTCCATCACTTCAACCAGAGTTACTTACTGCTCATGCAGTCATTGGTGATATATCTGCTGATATTCATCATCACTTCAAGCAGATGAAGGAAAGCAATAAATATAGTTTTATTTGGAATTGGCTATCATTTTAATACTAGTTTTTTCAAAAGCCTGATTTCGGCATTTTGTTTCCTTTTTCCTTTTCGGTTTAATATATTCCGGTGTCCGAAAACCTTGCTCCCACTTATCCGGATTCAAAGCCAGATCCCCGGGCATCATCTGAATCACACGTACTAGGAGTATAATATAACAGCAAGCTTTGGTTGGATTGCACACATTTGATAAAGACTTAAGAATTCACGTACACATAAAAAAAAAAAAAAACTCAACTAATCACTTCCTAAAGAAAATCCCTTTTACAGACAGTCTTTTGTGTTGCCGATTCCCTTTTTCCGAGATTCCCCAAATCTCAGTACTCAAATCAGTCCCATCTCCGGCAGTCCCAAATTTAAGATCCTTCTCAGATGGCGGTTTCTTCGACGATGACCGACCCTTCACCAACTCACAGCTCAGAAAGGTACCATTTTTTTATTCTTCACTAGCGCCTTCTACATAGGACTATTTCTGCAAGTTTATTTAGTTAATTCCTTTTATTTATTCATTCCTTTTAATGAATGAATCTGATGAGAAGAATGGCAAGTTTCGGTGCCAACTTGACGATGATGCTGCCGGACGAGTTGGTGTTGGAATGTTTGATTAGGCTTCCCGGAAAGGAACTGGGACGGTGCAAGTGCGTTTGTAAGTCTTGGCGATCAATAATCGGAAGCCCTTCATTCTTGAAGGCTTACCGGAATCGTGAACCGATCCTGCTGTTAATGTGTTTGCCGGAAAGAATTCGAACCGGGATAATGGGCCGTCAGCATGTACTCTTCAGATACTATTCCTCCACTTTGTGGAAGCCTGAGCAGAAGAAAAACACTGAGAATTTCAAATTCAGTCACCTGAGTGATGTGAGAACCGGCCATAGCCGCCGCGGCGGAAGCATCACCAAAATGGTTAATGGTCTTGTGTGTCTCCGTGTGTGTGATGAACCAAATGATGGCTTAACAATTTACAGTGTTGGTACAGGGGAAAGAATGAGTCTTCCTTGCCCTGCTCAATATCCTGGTGAACCAATTTCGACTTATCATCTTGGGTACGACCAAACAAGCTGCAGGTACAAGTTATTGCGATTGATTCATCCATTTAGCCACTCTGTTACTGGGTTCCTTCGTCCAATTGATCAGCCACTACAAGCTGAGATAATCACCTTGAGGCCCTCAGGTTCATTATCCACATGGAGGAAGTTGGATCATGTTGAATTCAGTCCTCTGTTTATAACAGGGAATCCATCTTTAGTAGCCGGTGACGGCTTCATCTGGTGGTTCTCACGATTAGGGCTTGTCACTTTTGATCTAAACAGGGAGAAGTTTGATAAAGTTGTTCAACTTCCGCAAGTTGTCTTGGATGTGATACAAAATCACGGGTATGTTTTCACTAAGTCCATGGGACGGCCAGCCATCTTGTCGTTTCTTAAGGACGCTGACACGTTTTCGTGTTGTGTACTCTTAGTGTTTGAAGACGAAAAGAGTAACAAGTGGAGTAAGTATCATGTTCGACTTCCTAGGGAACTCGGGGATGTGGAATATAGAATTGTTGATGCTGGAAACCTCCTCACCGGCGACATTTTGTTTACGAATGTTCACGAAAAGTATCCGGATAGCTGAGAAGAAAATAAGAATTTGAATAACATAAAGAAAATAAAGAGAGAAATATCTAAAGGTTACATTGTGATTGATTCCATGTTTTGGACAAAAAAAGACTTGAATTTATTGTTAGATTTTGTATGATAAGTCAAAAACTCTTCTTTTATGACAAGAAAAGACTTTTGCCATAATGGAGATTTTGTGGATTGACTTAGAGGTGACTTTCCTCGTTGTCTGAAATTTGTGGATCAACTAAAGTTGATTTATGGGGGAAAAAAAAAAACACAAAGTCTAGGGTAGAAGACTTTGTTTTGTATAGATTGAATGATTTGTAAGTTTTGTGGACATTGTTGGGAGAATCAAACAAGAGTTTGGGATTAGCAGTAGAAAAAGTAAAAAAGAGTGATTTGGGATGAATTTGGAATTGAAACATGACACAATTGTAAATATTTATGACTGAACTAATCATGATTTTATTTGTTGAAAGAAGAAAAAAAAATACGCGGAAGCATGGCACAGAAGCAGGATGAACCTGCTCTGATACCAAGAAAAAAAATAAGAATTTGAATAACATAAAGAAAATAAAGAGAGAAATATCTAAAGGCTACATTATGAATGATTGACTCGATACAATATTCATATGAGTAGCTCGTTATTTATAGGAGAGCTTTTTTACAACAACCTTATAAGATAAGGCTAAACTATTTTAAGTAACTATTGGAAGCAATCAATCCCCGGGATTACGAGATACTTTAGGAATTCTTGATAGCCAAACATATCTCATCATTGATGAGTGTGATCAGCCTTGTTTTGGAAATGACATGATCTCGATCTTGAGAGATTCTGTTAACAAGCTGCAGGCCTGTGTATTCTTACAATCATCAAACAGGTAGGTTTGATCGTTTTTTGGTCAGAGCTTCCGGATTGTCGCTTTCCTGATAGGTGGCATCATTTGGTGCGTGTCCAGGGTCGAGATATTCCCCTCTTCAGAGAGTTTGATTTTATGATATCAGATTTACCTGATAACAGTGTCCTCTACATGCCATTGGATGATGTGCTAAGAGATGGAGATGGCGAAGAGATAAATTTATGATAGAGGAATGTGCAAGCTGGTTGTTCTCCAGATTCAAGGCAAAATGTTGCTCGTTTTCTCTCTAGCTTCATCCGTGGAAGATGGCTTCAATAAACTATTTAGTGGTCGTGATTGGCGGTTCAAGTAAGAGTCATCTTTTGGCTCAAACTATGGAGTAGTATATCAGTATGCACTGTTTCAAATTTCTAAAATTGGATCTCAATAAGTATGTTTTTGTGAGCAATTTTTAGTTTTGGCTGGTACCGTTTGTTCTGTTTTCTCCTGTTTTCTTGTTCCTTAACTTTGGAAAAAGTTGAGAATAGAGATCTTCTATAAGTTAATGTAATTCTGAATTCCTAAATCTAGATATTGGTGATATTAATATGTCCAAACGATTATAGGCTTTTTTTTCTTTTCCATCTATCTGTGGTCATTTTTCATGGTTAATGCCAATATTCTTCAATTTTTTTCGCCCATGTTACTCGAGTTTTTCGATTGTTGCATTTTGTTCATCTACGGTAGTATTGTTATGTTGCAGATGATGAGGTTGGTTGATAAACATGAATTTCACTACTGAAGAATCTGGCATTTACAACTTATAACAACACCATGCCCACTCCCACCCTTCTGTTGGGACAAAAAGAATCCCACATCGGTGTCGTGAAGGATCTGTCACCTGTTTATAAGTACCAAAGGCCATCCCACTCATTGTCAATTGATTTTGAGATGGGAGCCCAAGGTGACTTTGACATGGTATCAGAGCCCACGATCTGTGGACCTGTGATAACTATAGACCCGTGTGTGCGGGCTTGGATCTATGTGCCTTGGACCCACGTGTGCGGGCTTGGATCCATGTGCCTTGGACTTGCGTCAATTGCTTCTGTGCACTGGGTGGGCTTGTTACTGATCCGACAGTATATTCGGAGTATGTACCCGTGTGTACGGGCTTGTTGACTGACCCACCAGTATATCTGGTGAATTATGTTGTGTTGTGCAACCCCAATAGGCCAAATACCCAATTGGGCTTGAGGAAGGGTGTTGGGACAAAAAGAACCAGAATTATGTTGTGTTGTGCAACCCTACTGGGCCAAATACCCCATTGGGCTTGAGGAAGGGTGTTGGGACAAAAAGAATCCCACATCGGTGTCATGAAGGATCTGTCACCTGTTTATAAGTGCCAAAGGCCAGCCCACTTATTGCCAATTGGTTTTGAGATAGGAGCCTAAGGTGACTTTGACACCTTCCCCTCTTTAGCTTCTTTCTATTCAAAAGTTTAGTTTTCGGGTTTGACTAATTTGTTTATGTATGTGAATTGTATTGATACGAACAACTGCTGGGCTTTTGTTGATGAATGCTAAAGTGAAAGATCAAGAAGATGACTGCAGGCCCTGTTTATTCTTATAAATTATAATCATTCCACTAATAAGTTTCATCGTTTTGTGGTCGGAAAGCACCTTAGTAAAGCCGGATGCTTTTGTGTGATTTGGTCTAGTCAAATGCTCATCTACTCTAAGAGATGTAGTACTTAGGGGTTTACATGATATTAATAATCTTCATGAACCATTAGTCTTTTTGCAGAGAGATAAACTTATGATTTGAGTTGAGGAATTTGCTTATTCTACTTGTTACCATCTCATTCGCATATAGCTATGTATCAAATCCTTTCCTTTATTTCTAATTTCCAATCCTTCCGCGACCATGTGAATGTGTTGATCATTACTACCCTCAGAAGTATAAAACCTTGTTCATTTTTTGACAAGAAGTTTTCTCAAAATTTTGAAATAAATCATTTTATTGCTGCATAGATTGCTTCAATCCTTTAGTAAATATCACTGTATCATCTGCAAAAGAACCTGCCGGTACTCCATCGTTTGCTATCTTACCTATTAATGTTAAAAGAATTTAAATTTCTAGACATAGCCTCCAAATCAAAGTAAGAAGGTAATGGGATAAGGGATATCCATGTTTGATGCCTTTGGATATCTTGAAGAATCTGGTTGGACTGCCATTCACAAGAACTGGAAACCAGCTTCCTTGTAAATTAGACATGATAAGTGAAATGAACTTGTCGTGGCACTTGATTTTTGATAGAGCTAAACTTAGAAAATCCCAACACACATGACTGCAGACTTTCATCATGTCGATCTTAAGTATTAAATTCTCTCCCACTACTGAACGATTCAAGAATTGACAAAGGTCTTGAGTTAGGAGGATATTATCGGTGATATCTTGACCAGCTAGGAAAGCAGATTGTTCCTCAGAGATTATCTTTGGAAATAGTGGCTTAAGTCTCTCTGTTAAAATTTTTGTGAAGTTTTTGTTCACGAAATTGCAAACATTTATTGGCTTATAATATGCAAAAGCTAAATACCTAATTACCCTTAGGCAGTAAGGAAATCAGAGTGCTACCAATAGCCTTTGGTAATGGAACACCAATCATGAATTCCATGCAAGATTGAATTGAAGGAGATCATCTTTAATTATATCCCAACACTTAGAATAAAATTCTCCATTAAATCTATCACTGCCCGATGCACTGCCACATTATCAACTCCTCTAGGGTAATTATTTTCAGTAAGTTCTCATTATCTTGTTCCGAAAATTGTGATACACTAAGATATGCTAATAAATTATTTTTGCTATCTAAGCTAAATATTTTATTTTTATATGGAATATTATTGTTGTTTTTATCTAAGCTAATAAATTATTTTTATTTTTATTGTTTTCAAAAGGGACTTCTTGTTATTATTATACATTTTAGGGGTTACTTTTATAAAATTTTAAAACTGTTGGGATATTTTTAAAGAAAATCTGTTATGTTGAACGGAAAATGGACCAATTAGACAAAATTGGCCAAAATTTCAATCATATTGGTAGAATTGGTTAACTGAAAATCTGTTAGGTAGCATTGACAATAAAGAAAAGTTTTGGATAAGAACTCGAATTTTTCCCATGGAAAATTTGACCTATGAAAACTTCAATTTTCTTGAATCTAACATAGGCCTTACCTTTTTGCTCTTCATCTGATCTGAACAACTAGTTCCCTATTCTCCCCTAAAATTTCTAAGAGCTTTGACACAATTCCCCAATCCTCCACAATGCCACAGTATTCAAAACTCGAGTTGTCCACCATCTCATTTTGCCTTTTGTTTTTATTTTCTTTTTTAAACACAAATTACAATGCAAAGTAAAACACTATCCAAAGAATATTTAAATTACCATTTAAAAATTATTTCAAACATTATTTTTACACAATTTTCATCCACTACCACCGGACCACCTCCACCACCGCCCTCTGCCGCATGTGGACAACTGGCTGGCCGGGTTCCAGCGGTCCGGCGGAGGGGCGGTGGTGGAGGTGGTCCAGTGATGGTGGAAAAAATGGTATTATTTTATTTAAAATACTACCCAAACAATTTTTTAAATTTTCTCCCAAAACACATTTTAAATCTTCTCCTAAATCCAAATCAAAAACAAAAGCGTTGTTCATACGGCCCAAAAACGATGTCCACATTTTAAATCTCAAACCACATTATTTTTCTAAAAATTTTAGGGTTTTGAATCTTTTTTATGATCCATATAATTGATCCTTTATTGGTGTTTAATGTAGCAAATAGGCTGAGACTTTGATTTTTTGTTTTTTGGTTCTTTTTGTGTCTCTTAAGTGATTATAAGTTCAAGTTAAAAAAACGAAAAAAGACAAAAGCGGTTATGTTGAAGTTATTTTTGCATATTTACCTTCACAATCCATGAATAAAGTGGACACGACAAAACAGTGATGTTAATTTGGAAAATTAATTTTTATGTTCAAAATTCTAATTCTTGAATAAGATTAGGATTTTGATCATACTCGTTAATAAAAATTAAGCTTGTGAATTCTATTCATACGATACACATATTGTGAGCAAGGAGAACTGGATGACGAAAAACAATCAATTATTTGTCGATAATTAAAAAATGCTAAAATAGTCATTCCAGAGATATAAAGATATTAACATTAATTAATGTTCCTTTAAATGAATAAAAGAAGGCTCTTAATCATTTTTGTCTTTCAAATATCCTTGATCCAAATTCTCCCAAAAAAAGAAAAAAAAAACTGAAGAAATAAAAATAACTCGTTTCAGCGCATGTGCTAAAATCTCATATGACAAAAATAGAGCGGAAGGCCCATCCTGATTCGGCTGAAGTAAGACCAATCACCAACCCTATTTTTCTATTTCAACCATTATTAACAGGGCTACTGGTACAACTTATTTTCATCGACATAGTCTTACCTTGCCCTCCTCTCCTTCCTCCCGAACTCCATTGATCCATTTGTTTTTTTTTTCTTCCTTTTTTTCCTATAATTCCCATTTTCAAGTTTTACATAAGGTTCAAAATTTTGTATAAACTTCCTTATAAGTTTTCATAATTAGTATTTTTTTTAATTGTCCCGTTCTGGCATCGGCATCAGCTAGCTTGTTTTGCCGGTTCCAGCTTATTGATTTTTCATTACTAGCGATTAGGTTGTCGTATGAAATGGGCTTAAGTCTCAAAATCTCCTTGCTATCAAAGCCCAATGGGTCTTTTCGTCTCCTAAATTTCAAATCGAGACGAGTTATCCTTTCCCACTTGTTTTCAACACATAATTTAGGCATTCTCTTCAAGTTCGAAAACTCTCTCTCTCTCTCTCTCACACACACACACACAGAGTTCTTTCCAGTTCTCAACAGCTTGTTTCGCAGAAAGGAAACTCTCTCTCTCACACACAGTTCTTTCCAGTTCTCCCTACCGCTTGTTTCGCATAAATCTTTCTATGCCTATGGATTCAACTAAGTAAGCTTCTTATTTCTTGATTTTGTTAAAATCATGCTGCATTTGAATCTCTCTTCCCAGTTTGTTTGTTACAATTACATTTAATTCTTGAGTTTAGCTTATTCTTTTGAAAATTTCTCCTCTCAGAAAGAGGATCGTTAACGATGGAGATGAAAAAGTACAAGTTTTCAACAACTTTAATATGCTGTGGTACATGCTTACTTAGTGTTTCTTTTCCTTTTTCCTGTGATTTTTAAGCTTCCTTACTTTACTTTCCTAATTTATTTCATAAATTATGTTTCAGTGATGATGAACTTACAGGAGTACGTGTGAGAAGTGTCGATTTCGTCCAAACGTTTGCTCTGGTTGCCAATCTAGTTCAAACGTTTGTTCTAATTGTCAATTTCATCCAAAGGTATAACTTTGTAGTCGAGTTAGTCCTTTGGACGAGAATACCCCTCAAACTAATTTAAATTAGCCCAAATATTATAGAAGTTTGCAAAAATTGCCTCCTATGGTAAAAAAAGATTACAAATTTTAATTTTTTTTGCTGGTTGTTTTTTTTTTCTTTTTTGGGTATTGACCAAAATGATATTTATTAATTAATTTATTTATTCTCATAAAACAATTATTTTTTATTTTTTTTAGTGTGAAATATGAACTCTAATTTTTTTCCCTATATGTTATAGATATATAAGAAACTGTATTACAAATTCTTTTTTTAGGCACCATTTTTATATATGTTATAAATATATACAAGATTATGTTACACTTTCATTTTTTTCAATAATTATTTCTTTTTTATTTTATATATTAGTTTAAAACTTGTATTTTTTTTTATTTTTTTCTCGATATGTTTTCATAACTTTTGTCAATATTCCATACTACTATCTATATAAAAAATGTTCTTTGTTGCTAACAGTGACGCATAAGAAATCAATACATGTATTTATCACTTTCAATACTATAATCACCAATCAAAATCAACAAATTAATGCAACTCACTTTATACATTAAATTTGATATTTTAGTTTTTTTTTTGTATTTTAGTATTTATTAATATTAAACTCTTCAAAAATTGATTTAGCTCCGGGTTAGGAGTTGTGATGAACGACCACTAAATCATATGGAAAAAAGAATTAGTGTATAATACAATATATTCATCTACCATCCCCAACTTGGTTCTGGACCTTTGTCCTTCAAAATCTCAATTAGCAGAAAGCCACCCTCCTTAACTCAATTGGATAAACCCAATCTAGCCTACCTACTTTTGTACAAATTTTTATTTCATTCCCACCCAAACTGTTTTTTAACCAACACAATTCTGAATTCTTCTCCATAAATACTGGGATATCACCCTTTTTGTCATTTCACAAGCTCTTATCTGGAAGTTCTTTTAACAGTGAATTTGCTTTTCCAGGTTCCTCTCTCTAAGTACTTCTTTTCGACTGACATTCTTCTCAGAGATGGATACTTTTGCTACATAAGTTTCTCATCCTATCAATTTCTTCTTTTTTTCCTATAATTTTTGTGGCGCATTATGATTATGTTGTAAATGCTGTGGTGATTTTAGCTTATACTTTGAAATTTCTCTCTCCTCATCGCGTGAAAATTTCTCTCTTTCCATGACAAAGTGAGTAATGATGAGTATAAGAACTTTGATCTTGTGAATGATATTCCATATATATAAATTTTAAGGAAAAACAAAGATCCATAGTTTCATATTTTACTACAAATTCTTAGTTTTTGTTTAGGTAGTTATCAATTTATAAAATTGTGGAGACCAATATTTATATAGAGGATTCTTGAAAATTATTATCTTATAAATTAGTTGAGTTTATTCATTTTTTATAATGGTTTGAGTTGGGACCGAAATTTAATTAATCCTTAACAAATTATTTAAATTTTCACATGTTGTATGTGTTATATGTAACTAATTTTATATGGAATAATCATATTTGGTTAATTAGTTAATAATTAATTGTTTACTATATTATGGAAGTAACATATGAGCCAAATCATTACCTATTTGGAAAAAAAATAAATAAATCATTCAGAAGATTATGTAAATAAACTTTACAATTTCATTTTAGGTATGACCAATATTTTATTGGATATTCTATTGTATTTTTTATATAAAAAAATCATAATTATCTTAATTATCTTTAGAATTTTTATTAAGATTTGGTGTAACTAAATATTTAGATTTTTTTATCCTAAGTCAAATCGTAAAATTGTTAATACTCACTATGTCCCATAATTATTGTCCATCTTGGGTTTCTCAATTTCGTGCCACTTCAGCATTTTTCATCATATTAATATATATATATATATATATATATATATTAATAGAGCTCACTAATTGGCGAAGGACTAATGAGCAATTTTTCATAATTAGTTTTTGGCTTGTATTTTGTTTTTTTGTTTTTTTTTTGGTTGGAGAGCTCCTTGACTATGTTACCCGGACTCTTCTATTTGGGGAGAATACCCATGTCATGTCGTGTCGACACTGGTGTGGGTATGAGTGTCGGGTGTGGCATTTTAGCCTAAAATATTCAAGATTTCTAAAATATTGACGAGTCGGACATTCAGATCCCCGCACCCGATACGACTCCGTATCCGAGTCCAGGTAACATAGCTGATACTCCCTTCCCTGATAGAATCCGATGTTTGCATGTCCACCACGGTAAAAAATTTAACCTCTTGGGAGACTTTGCTTTGAAGCTATGTTACCCGGACTCTTCTATTTGGAGAGAATACCCGCGTCGTGTCGTGTCAACACTGGTGTGGGTATGAGTGTCGGGTGTGGCATTTTAACTTAAAATGTCTAAGATTTCTAAACTATTGACGAGTCGGACACTCAGATCCACACACCCGATACAACACCCGTATCCGAGTCCAGGTAACATAACTTTTAAGATATCGTGTTTACATGATAGCAATGTTCTGTATCTGCCATTGGATGATATCCTAAGTGGTGGGGTTGGTGAAGTTGCAATATGATAAACTTGTGATTGAGGAACTGCACAAGCTGGTTGCTGTCTGGATCTACGACAAAGAGTTCATTGCATTATAACGGATCATAGTTTCTCCTCTCTCTAGTGGTGACATTTTCGCTCCATTTTCATCTGTGGAAGATCTAGATTTTCTACTTGTCACTTGCATTGGGGTGGGTGAAGAATTGCTGTTTGTCATCATATTAGCTTAGGAAATGCTTGTAGTAAAGCTGATTGGGTGCCTATGGCTCAAGTATCGCGTATGTTCTTTTAGTTAATACTCCATCCGTCCCATAATTATTGTCCAGTTTGGGTTTTCATTTTTAGTTCAAATTGTACTAAAAGTGAAATCTCAAATTGGACAATAATTTTGGGACAGAGGGAGTATTAGTTATTGTCTTATGGCCCAAACTTTCATATGTTATTTCGTGTTTATCCTGTTTTCTTGAGCTTAACTCTAAGAAAAGTTTACAGGAGAAATGTTCTATGTAGTAATGTGATGCTCCCATTCACAGGGTATATTTAGGAAGCCTCTACATCTTCATCCTCCAATACTCCCCAAAATTGTGCTTCCATTGGAGGGCAGAGCCAATGTTGCTTGCAAACCTGCCACCCATTCTCCATCTTTGCTCCGAATTACCCGACCCGCCCCGCCGTTGCAGCTGTTGTGTTTAACTGAACTGAGCCATTAGTGTGTGTTTAGCTTGATTGAATTCCGATCACATTGGGGAGGGAACAACACTCTGCTTCAATTAGGCCTTTCCAATCTAAAATTGCACTAATATATGCAATTTAAAGTGATGTGCCAAAGAAGAAAAAATATCAATTAAACTCGTCATGAATTAAGAGGTACTAATATTGATGAACAGTTATTTTACATTTATGCTGCATTAGATCTTGGAACGAATTAAATATAACTTTTTAGGAGGAGGAGTGAAAATAAAATGTATAGAAATACAAAATTTAAGATATTTTAAATTATTATTATGAATATACTTGGGCTCCGTTTGATAATTACTGAAGTTTGAATCTGAACACTTAACACTTAACACTGAAGTCTGAAGTCTGAAGACTGAATTTACATTGTTTGATAAAAATGTCTGAATTTGATGTCTGAAGACTGAATTCTGAAGTCTGAAGATTGAATCTGAATACTCAGGTCTAAAAGTTATTTAAAATTTTAATATCATTAAAATTGAATTATAGACAAAATTCTTTTAAATAAAAAATAATAATATTTTGTTCTAAATAATAGAATCATAATTTTAAAATAAGTTTTTGGTATATATAATAAAAGTAGATATTACACTTGGTAAATAATCAATATATAATTAAATTTAGGACCGTTTGATAAAACTTAATTTGGGTCTGAAGTCTGAAATCTGAAGACTGAATCATAAGTACTGAATTGATTAAGTTTGTCGTGTTTGATAAAATCAAAATCTAAACACTGAATAAAATGTCTGAAATCTAAAGTCTGAATACTGAAATTTAAAGTATCTCGACTTATAATTTTATCTAAAAAAATAATTGATGTATATGAAACTATGATAACAAAAATAATAATATTATTATTAAATAATGTAACAAAAATATTTAAATTTTATTATGTTATTCTTTTTTCAGTTAATAATAATGTCATATTTTATCATTGTAAAAAAAATCATATTTTATGGTAAAGATATATTGATCATGGAATTTAATAGATTTTAATTTTTATATAAAAATAAATATTTATTAAATAAAAAATAATTTACATAAATTTAATTTAGAACTAGACATCATGATTAATAAAAATATTTCAAGATAAAATATCAAAAGTATAAACATAAAAATAAATAAATAGAAAAAAAATCGTCTCAAGAATTCAGTTCAGACATAAGTGATAGGCCTATCACTTATTTTTAGGCTCGCATTTGTATTAGAATTTCAGACCCACTTAATTTATTAAGATATTCTACTTTGAGTTATCAAACACACTTAAAATTTAAGTCTTTAATAAATTAAGTTCTTAAGCAATTAAGTTGTTATGATAGTGTGTTATCAAACAGTGCTAATCAATTAAGTACTTAATTAATAAGTTTAAGTGCTTAATTGGTTTATCAAACATGGCCTTAGATTATTGCATATATAAGTTCAGTTTAATTTGAGTTTGAAAGTTTGAGATCTTTTATACTCATAATATAAATTCAACTTTAAGCACTCTTAATTAATTCATCTAAAGAAAATAAAAATTTTAAAACAATGTAAAAATAAGCGTCGAAATAAAGATGAAGGAAAAAAATAAAAAAAAGAAAAAAGAAAAAAAAAGAGTCATTACAGAAATTAAGTGATAAGTGATAAGTGGTAGGCCTATCACTTATTTTCTTGCTCACAATTGAACTGGCAATTCAGGCGCACTTAATTAATTCAGACAGTGAAGTTTTAGTTATTAAACGCACTTCATTTATAAGTACTTAATTAGTTCAGAACTTAATTTATTAAGACTTTTTAGTAGTAATTATCAAATACACTTAATTTCATTAAGTATTTAAATAAATTAAGTCACTATATTAAGTGATTATCAAACAGAGCCTTGGATAAAATGTTCAAGGGAGGGACTCCAAGACGTTAAACCCGAGCCTTCTCAAAAATGTTCCAGGATGTGACATAGCCAATGCGTTGTTAATCGAGAAAATTGATTATTATTATTATTATTCACTTTTAGAGCTTATATAATACAAGAAACTGATATTATACAGAAACTTTTAACTTATTATTATTATTATTCACTTGTTTTACACTTACTACGGATAAACAATCGTATCAGTAACAATTCATTTTTCTTTTTCTTTTTTTTTTTTTGAAAAAAATTTCTGTGGTTACTGTTCTAGAATTTTGTTAAGGAATAGATTATTCGAAACAAAGAAATTGTTTCAGCGACCTTGATTTATTTCATTTATCTTCTTTTTTTTCCATTTTTTTATACTATAAAAAAACAATCAGACTGAATAAAAATGATTTTTTTTCATTTTAAAATTCACCCTTTGGAGCAGAGTCCTGAAGTTTTTACATTTGTCCACAATGTAGTCTCCCCACGTATTTGTTCTGTTTTGCCTGATGCAATCATCTCTATAAATTGGCACATTCAATTCCATGCCGCTCCAACAACACAAACCATCTCTCATTTCTCCTTTTCCACCGAAAAGAAGAAGAAAAAGTAAAATTCCCATTCCTTATCGGCTGAAGCGGTGGCATTCATACTCACTGCAATCGGACGTCTGAAGCTGTTTCTCCGGCTGCAGCTGCATCTCAATTCCTTCCCCATCGAGTTCTTCCTCCCCATAAACAGCAGGTTTGGAGAATCAAACAAGTTGATTTTTTGGTCATTTGAGTTTTTTTTTTCTTTATTTATTTTGGAGCTGGGTTTGTTTGTTTTGATCCTCTGTTCACTCATTTGTGCTGGTGTGAACTCTGATATATGTGATCAATTGGGTCATCAAGTTCTTCTTCCGGGGTTGAATTTCTGTCTTTTATTGTTTATTTCAAGAACCCTTTTTGTGTGCTCCCTCAATTTCTCACTGGATGATCAGATCACCCTGTACTTTGATTGAGCAATGTTCATATGTTTGCACTTGTTTGTTTTTATTTATTTATTTTTATTTTTTCCTTTTCTTTTTGTCATGCATCTTCCTGATTCTGGTTCCCTTTTCTTTCTCCTGCCAAATTTCTTTGCCATTTGATTTTTATGGTTCACATGACATGAGTTGTGAATAGTTCAACTCTGGAAATCTTCAAAATGATTATATCTGAACTGAAATTTATAATTGTAGTTTCATCTACCTGGAAAGTTACTGCAGTCTATCTTGTCAATATTAGCTTCCATTCCACCTCATGCATGATTCGTGCCACGTGTAGTGCTCGTTCTGTTTCAATTCAGGATTATCCTTCTATTCGTGAACAAAACTGTGCCCCTGATGTTGTGATCTCCATTTGTGGTTTTTGGGATATAGTAGATAGATGGTTTAGCGCATTATTATTGAGAGCTGAACATTTTGTGCGTATTTGACTTTGTTCTTTCGAGTGTATTGATTTACCTTTACATCTGATTTACGCGCACTAGTACGAGTGCTGCGCTGCTTTTCATTTCTTTCACTAGAATTTGTGCAGGGAGCATATTATGAAGAATTGAACATTGTAGCCTACATGTTTGGGTTTTATGACACACATTTATGTTCCAATAATAGACTATTTTACACAGAATTCATCTCAGAAGAGTATTAGGCTGGTTCCTACAACTGAAATCATTATGTAGCTGCTCTGTGTATAATTAATACAGATATGGCTGATATTGTTCATGCCCGTTGTCCAGCTGAAGTTTTTCTCCCTTTTCCCATTAGTGCTAGTTTATTTGTTGCTTGGTTAGAAGAGCCCTCCTTTTCATTCTATGAACATCTGAACAGTTTCTTTTATCGTTATTTATATCTTGTTGTTATTCTATCTTCTTTTAGTTCCTTTGTTGCACTGCCTACATAGATCGTGTTTCTGCCTCAGTTTTCCATATTTTCTTCTGCTGGGTTGTGGAAAGTATCATTTTCACTACCAAAGCATTTCTGGCTTTTGTGATGCAGATTAGTTCATTCTTGTGAATATACAGATGGATAAATCAATGGCCAGTCCTAGTTTTGGGGTAAAATTGATGTTGATGCTCCCACTGGAGTTGTTGTTGGAAATCTTTATCAGGATTCCGGGTAAGCAATTGGGAAGGTGCAAGTGCGTATGCAAATCTTGGCGTTTAATGATTGGAAGTCCTCCATTTCTGGAGGCTTATCGAAGTCGTCAATCGAGCTTGATATTATACTGGCTAGAAGACAATAACCCAAAAGCCATCTTTGGCACGGATTTTAGGCTCAGGTTCTTTCACTACCCTCTTCCGCGATTTCAGGAGCCTACATCAGGATTCAGTCAACTAAGTGAATTGAGAACTGGTCGATTCAGGGACTGGTTGACAGAAGTGGTTAACGGCCTCATATGTGTTTGTGATTCAGATGTCCACTTAACTGTTTACAACGTTTGTACTGGGCAGGGAATGGGCCTCCCTGACCCTACGCATTATAATCTTAATCCAGTGTCATCTTTTCATCTGGGATACGATCCCTCGAGCAAGATGTACAAATTGCTGAGACTGGTACATCCCTTTAGTCGGACCTACTATCGTTCTTTTCAGCAAATCAACCAAACATTGGAAGCGGAGATATTGACCCTGGGACCCTCTGGTTCGCAATCCACATGGAGGAAGCTGGACACTATTGCATCTGGTATTGGTGATTTGATGGAGTGGCGTGGTTTTTTTGGTTGGTTTGAAAATTCATTTTCGGGGGATGGCATCATTTGGTTGTCAGGGCAAATGTCTTTGTTGTCCTTTGATCTCAACAAGGAGAAATTCCGATTGATCAAGTTCCCTGAAGACGTCAGCCAGGCAATAGAAATGAACAAGTTTGATTTCAGTGACTCGCGACTGAACGGATACATTCTCACTCAATCCATGGGACGTCCAGCTCTATGGATTAAGACTGGTCATCCCAAAAGTTTGATGCTCTTTGTGCTCGAAGACGAGGAGGCTAACGTATGGAGTAAGCATCATGTACAGTTTCCTGATGAACTCGGGGAAGTGGATCGTATTGCTGTTGAAGCGGGAAACCTTCCTACCGGTGAGCTTTTGTTGATGAATGGTAGAGTGGAAGATCAAGGTGACTGCAGGCCTGTCTTTTCTTATAACCATGGGACACATAAGTTTGATCGCTTTGTGATTGGAAAGCACCCTGAGAATCCTGATTATCGAGTGCTTTGGTCTAATGAGAAGCTTATCGACAACAATTTATATAGGGGTAAAATTTCATGTTTACATGATAATAATAACCTTCATCGATCCTTAGACAATGTGTTAAGCGGTAGGGTTTGAAGAGAGTTAAAACTTTGTCCTTTGTAATTTTTACGTTCCAACTGTTAGCATTTTCATTCACCTGTGGGATTTTAGCTGTGTATTGAAAATTTGAAATGACGATTTTCTTTTCCTTTTTTTTTTTTTTTTCCTTTTGTGGGTACAATGTATTGAAATTAATTTCTTTGGTCTTTTTCTTTTTTGGGAAATCCTTTTTGTGCAGTGCGTAATTATACCTGTCATATATAATTAATGTCTTTTTCTCCTTAATATTTTTTTTTTCTATAATGAAGGTGACAAAAGTCTAGAGATCTAAATTAATACATTATGTGGATAGAAAATATCGACAACGTCGTGTTACTCCTTAGTATTGATGTCTTTTTCTCCTTAATGTTTATTGTAAATTTCACAATTCATTCTTGAATCACGTTGCATTTAGTTGCCTCACTGTTGTCTTCCTGGTTTAGAACCAGCAAAATAATCATGATCTTGTTAAACGGAAGGAGTAACACGATTTAATATCACATGTTTCATCACCAAAGAGGATGAAGAACTGTACGACGTAAATTAAAGAAAAGATAACAAGAAAGAGTCAAATAAACAGATACGTTCTTCATTGCTAAGTCAAAACAAGGATTATTATTATTATTATTATTATTTTTTAATACTCCTTCCATTTTTTTTTTATATATCTTTCTAGAGAAATCATTAAAACCAAGACCACATTAATTAATATAGTTAAAATACAAAATATCCTTATTTATTGTCTATACAATTCATCACAAACCAATAGAAATCATTATAAATATAGTTTCATTTCCAATGTAAGGATAATATTAATAAAAAGTGGTCAAATATGCATCGATTTGTGAAAACGATATATATTTTAAAAAATTCACCAAATCCTAAAACGACATATATTTCAAAATGGAGGAAGTAATTTTCAAATCTTTATAACGACTTTTCTTTCATCATTACTACCCAATATTTTCCGGCATGTTTTATTTAGTACCGCTATCCCAAAATATATATTTTTTGTGCATTATTCATTCATTCATTGAGAGATGCAGTGGAAAAGCACGGGATGGTTTTCAATTTTCAGTTTTCACTCCGTCCATAGAAGATGCCCAACCTTATGGTTCGATCGACTAGTATAGGCTCGTTCATTCTTCTGATAGTTGCCTAAGTATAAGTTTGATCATTTTCTGATTGGGTTTTACAATTTTTTTTTACGTCCCAAATCACTATTCCATCAAACATGCATTCAAAAGACATGGTATTTTTGGTATTTGGTCGGTTTTTGTTTTTTTTTTCCTAATTAAGTATAAGTATAAGTATAAGTATAAGTTTTACAATTTTTTTTTTTACGTCCCAAATCACTATTCCATCAAACATGCATTCAAAAGACATGGTATTTTTGGTATTTGGTCGGTTTTTGTTTTTTTTTTTCCTAATTAAGTAATAAAACAAATAAAAAATAATAAAATGAAATAAAAATATTATTAAATTAAAAATCAAAAATAAATTTTTTTTTTTACTTTAACTCATTGGGCCAGTGTAACTTATTTCTTAATTTTTTTCTAGAGTAATTTACAAAATATAATAAAACAATTTAAAAATTTGATATTCAAAAAATTGACTCTATTAATCTTGTGGAACTCACTACAAACAGTAAAATCTTATATTTTATATTATTTTTTCCTTGAAAAAAAAAAACAAAAAAATTACGCAACTGCTGTTGGACGGAAAAGTTATTCACATGTGTCATGGGACAGAGTTTTGATGATTGACATATTATTCTCTGTAAATTTTCAATGCATGTATCATGACTCATGTTTGAACTTTGAATAAGATTGGGTGAGTTCACATTTTTTTGGTTGGCTTCCTTATATATATTAGTAGGTGTTTTTATAGGGGATGGATTTTTAAAGCCACCCCCTTTAGTACTCAAAGCCATCTAAAAAATATTTGGACGATTTTGCCCCTATAATTTATTACTTTAGAGAGAGAAACAAAATAAATAACTCATAAGAAAAAAAAAACCTTAAAAAAAAAGGACCGGACAAGAAAACCGTCCCGGTTGAACCGGGGACGCGCAACAAACACGTCCCGGTTCATGGCCGGACGCGCAACAAACCCGTCCCCGTTCACGGCTGGACGCGCGTGTTGAAATAACCGGACGCGTTTGTTGCGCGTCCCGCCATTGAACCCGGTCCAACCGAATGGGCCGGTTCGGTGAACAGTTTTTTTAAATTTTTTAATTTTTTAAATTTTAATTCATGCATGTTATGTTAATTTAATTAAGTAAGAATATTATTAATTTATTTGTTAATTTAATTAGTTATGTTAAGTAATTTAATTAGTTGAATTTTATTTATTTATTGCATGTTATGTTAATTTAATTAAGTAATAATATTATTATTTTTATTTGTTAATTTGATTAGTTATGTTAAGTAATTTAATTAGTCGAATTATATTTATTTATTTAGGTTTAATTAATTAGAAATAATATTTATTTCGGAGGGAATTAAATAATTAAAGAATTATGTGGAATAAGTATTTAATTAAGTATTGGAAATGTAATTAATTAAATATTTAATTAATCGCTAAATTTATGAATTCTAGCTATTTAGGTAGGTATTGGGAAATTTAATTTAGTAAATAATTTTGGATTAGTTGATTTTTGTATTTTTATAATTAATCTTTTTACTGTAAATGTATTTTTTTTATTATTTATTATAATTGTATATCTTTTTAAATGATTGGAATGTGTGTTTAATTTAATTAATCTAAAATACTGGGTATAAATTTAATTTATATGTGCACTTAATTGATGGAAAGTGGCACATTTTGGTGTATCCTGGTGAGTTTGGAATGCATAACCACGAATTGTTTGACGAAGATCATCCCACGAAGGGCCTTAGCGATAGAGTGAAACAGCTTATACATGGTATGTCCAAATATGGTGTAGACCAAAATACTCAATTATTTTACAAAATATTTATATTAATTTAATTAATCATAAATTATATTACAAAAAAATTAGATTAGCTTTACTAATCTACTATTAATTAAATTAAAAATATAACCTAAGTACTTTAATAACTACTTAAATTATGTAATTTAATCAATTAAACTAATTAGGTAGTGAACTAATCTACTATTAATTAAATTAGTCTTTTAAACTCAACTAATTTACAAACTAATCAAATTAAATTATTTACACAATTAAACTAAATAACCAACTAATAGAGAACCTCAATCTAAATCATAAACTATTAATTAATAAATAACTACATTATAACCCTAATTATATTAAATTAAACACTAATAACGAATTAAACTAATTTTTTTTTTTAAAGGAAAAGCATTGTGGCCGCCGAACGGCCATGGAAGGCGTCCGGCGGCGCGACCGGGACGCGCAAGAAACGCGTCCCGGTTCAACCCGGACGGCTTCCATGCCCGTCCGGCGGGTAGAAATTTTTTCTTTTTTTTTCTTATTTTGTGTGGCCGCCGAACGGCCATGGAAGGCGTCCGGCGGCGCGACCAGGACGCGCAAGAAACGCGTCCGGTTCAACCCACGCCTGCCCGGTTGAACCGGGACGCGCACGCTTGGGCGTCGGCCGCGCCACGACGCTTCCATGGCCGTCGCCACACAAAAAATAAGAAAAAAAAAGACAAAATTTCTACCCGCCGGACGGGCATGGAAGCCGTCCGGCGGCTCGACCGGGACGCGCAAGAAACGCGTCCGGTTCAACCCGGACGGGCGTTTGCTCGTTCCGGTTGAACCGGGACGCGTTTCTTGCGCGTCCCGGCCTCGCCGGGACGGCTTCCTTGCCGTTCCGCGCCAATTTTTTCTTTTTCTACAATTCACAAAATTTTTTAAAAAAACAAAACGTATTCGTGATGAGATCGGCTCTTTCACGCTTTGATTCTTCCATGTTACCATCAATTTTGGATCAAATTAGACTTCAAATTGGGGTTTAGAAGGAAGGTGACTTCAAGTTTTCTCTCTTTTTTTTTTTTGGTTGAAGTTTGAAATGTCAAGGGCAAAATGGTCCAATTTTTTTTTAGGTGGCTTTGAGTAGTAAAGATGGTGGCTTCAAAAACTAACACTTTTTATATTCCTTATAATACTAGTACTACCGCTACTAATTTGTACTATGAATTAAGCTTATAAAATTTCTTTTGACAGAAGTATAGTTGACTAATTATGGGCTTCAATCTCAAGTTTGACAAATGTACAATGGATTGACCCTTTTCGCTCTGTAAGTGTGTTAGAGGTGTTCTAAGCTTCTGGGTTCGTCGTTACAATTTTGGATAAGAATAAGAAAAAATAAAACTAGAGTCTATTTTTCTAAAAGATTATTTTTCAACCTATATAAAAAAAAAAGCTCAACTTGACCATGCAGAGTAGTAATTCACATGTTCAGAACTCCTAATATTAACATCCCAATTAGGAAACTTGATGGAATACTTCCCCTAAATTTCTCTTTCCGCCGCCCCTTTCATTCCTCATCGGATGGCTACACTAATTTGGTCGAGAAATTTGCTCACTATCGAGACCTGCAGTCCGGTAAAGCTGTTCACGCTCAGCTTATTGTCAAGGGGTTGGCTCGGAAACCTCATTTTGCCTCCAAGCTCATAGCTTTCTATACTGGGTGCAAACACCTTAGTTATGCCGAGAAGCTGTTCGACGGAATTCCCGTGAAAAATGTTCGCCGTTGGATCGCACTCATTGGCGCCTATGCTCGCAATGGATATTACCAAGAAGCTCTGGATGTTTTCTTCAAAATGCAGAAGGAAGGGCTAAAGCCAAGTGAATTTGTGCTTCCCAGTCTTCTCAAAGCTTGTGGTCACCTCTCTGATTTACGTACCGGGAAGATCCTTCATTGTTTAGCTGTGAAAAATGAGTTCGAATCGGATGTGTTTGTGGGAAGCTCGTTGATTGACATGTACTCAAAATGTGGGGAGATTAAGATGGCTAAGAGGGTGTTTGACGGTATGGTGAACAAAGATTTGGTTGCACTCAATGCAATGGTTTCCGGCTATGTCCAAAATGGTATGGTTAAGGATGGAATGAATCTGGTTCAAGAAATGAAGATATTAGGAATGAAGCTTGATTTGATCACCTGGAATACGATCATTGCAGGGTTTTCGCAAGAAAATGATGAATTAATGATCTCTCGAACATTCCAGTTGATGCGCGAGGATGGGGTGGAACCTGATATGGTGTCCTGGACATCTGTAATTTCTGGTTTTGTGCAGAATTTTCGCAATGAAGAGGCTTTTGATACCTTTAGGCAGATGTTGGGTTCTGGGATGCGTCCAAATACAGTCACAATTAGTGGTTTATTACCTGCATGCGCAAATGTAGCAGACTTGAGACGAGGAAAAGAGATACACGGATGTGCTGTCGTGACGGGAATGGACAAAGATACATTCGTTGGGAGTGCTCTCATAGACATGTATGCCAAATGCGGGTATATTACTGAGGCAAGGGCTCTGTTTAAGAGCACACCAGAAAGGAGCACGGCTACTTGGAATTCTATGATTTTCGGCTATGCGAATCATGGACATTGTGAAATAGCAATAGAACTTTTCGATAATATGCTACGTCAGGCAGATACAAAGCTCGATCACTTGACTTTTACCGCTGCTTTGACTGCTTGCAGTCATGCTGGGATGGTAACGCACGGAGAAAGCTTATTCCAGGTAATGCAAGAAAAGTATGGCATTGAACCAAGATTAGAGCATTATGCTTGCATAGTGGATCTTCTAGGAAGAGCAGGACAGGTCGACCGGGCCTATGATTTCATCCAGAGTATGCCGATGAAACCGGATCTGTTTGTTTGGGGAGCATTATTAGGGGCATGCAAGCAGCACAACAATGTGCATCTTGCTGAGATTGCAGCTGATCATTTGGTAAAGCTTGAGCCTGAGAGTCGAGGAAGCAGCTTGTTATTGTCCAATCTTTACTCTGGTTCAAGTCGGTGGGGAAAAGTTGTAAAGTTGAAGAAGGTTATGAAGAAAAGGAAATTGGAAAAATATCCTGGTTGTAGTTGGATAGATGTGGTATGATACGCACAAGCAAGCAAGTTGGCTCTCATGATCCAACCATAAATACTCAGTAAATTTTTAGCCCAAGGTGCCAACCTAGTTTTAGTAAACTACACAGGTACTCCACAGTTACAAAAAGAAATGAACAATGGTGTCCTGTTACAAAATCAGGACAGCATCATTGCAGCGCCCTATTTGATTCTGAATTTTCAAGAACCCCTGTATTATTCATCACTTGCTGTCTGATCAAATGCTATATATTAAATAAAATGTTGGCCACTTTTATCTTGTCAAGACACTATTGCCTAAGACCCTGAGAACTAGTAAATAGGCTCAGTAAGTCTTCGAAGTTCAACCACCTCTGTCCTGTGACATCTATAAAGAGAAGAAAGCTTCGAGAGCAACATCAATTTTGCACTTTCCTGGGTAACGTCAAGTTTTTGTACTGAGAAAGGATAGGTCGACAAATTGGTTTGCAGTTTGCACAATAAAAAAAAGAAATGCAAACTGCATCTTAAGCACACATATTAAACAAAATTACACATGAAATTACTCTAAATTCCAGCAAACATTGTCGATAGACTCTTATGTGGTCAAGCTGGACAATATGATTGTCAACCAGGACAATCTTCCTGGTATTGCAACTGAAAGAAAAGTTTACCATGTCAGGAAAACAAGTTGTGATGTCGTGCTTTTAAGTCAGAACTTGAAATATTTCAAAAACAAGCTTATCATGCATTGAGTCTACAAAGTTTTTCATGAAGCACAAGAAAATAGTTAAAAGAGAGGAAGTGTTGAATACTAACATGCCAGAGCTGCTGGCATGGATTTGCCTAGTTCTATTATTGATTCTTGATCCAGTTGCTGTAAAGGAAAATACAGCCGTCAATAACACAATTGAACCTCATTGATCAATTAATAACAGGCTAAGAATATACTAACAACTTGCTGCAGCCAGGCGATTTTCATCAAGATCAAAATCTCACTTTAAAGCATCAGATCAGATTTGGAACTTATGCTTTTACTGCTTGTCTGAACAAAAATGGTTGCAGAATGTGACCAGTCACATCTGCGAGTTTTCTCCATAGATCCCTTCAAATTTCACCGGCAGCAAAGGGTCCACGTTCAAGCTACAATGAGAATTTAAATTGAAATTAAACTTGATAAATTTTTCTTTACTCTATTGGATGAGGTACAATATGCAACATAATTAACATCTGTCACAGAATGAGATGCACGGTTAGGCTCAATCCCCTTTTCCACTACTAACATGTTAAGCAAAACAGAGTAGAATGACCCAGGGACATTATTGTCTCTACTTGGCACTATTGATGCCACAATCAAGTCACAGAAAACATGACTACTGCACTAGTTTTGACTTCTGACACTATAATAGACATCACTACGTGACGAGAGGCCTCGAAAATACGTGGAGTTCGAGCAACTTCTGACTACTGGCGGCCAGCCATCAACACCTTGCAATGCAGCCATTCAGTTTGCTCATGATCCCAAAGGTAACCAGAGAGTAGGACTATTAACTTTTGTGTTCTTGGCTTCGCCTCGCGCTTAGATCATGACGAGCAATGACATAAGATTTGAGAGCCGAATGAAAAGATATTGCAACTTTGATCAAAGTGGCATCATATATGCAGGACTTCTCAAATAAAAGGGAATCCAAAAGCTAATTACAGAAGTACATATCATCCTACGACATTACTGGACCAACATAGACCTAAAATTCCAAAGTACCAACGAAAAAGATGACACGAAACTGCACAGCACCAATGAACCCCAAAATTTGAACAATGAGAAAGCAAATAAAAAACACTGTTCCAAATACATACGAAACTGTACAATACGTGTTCAAGATTAACAGTGAACTGTAAACAAGAAAGAAGTACATGCAACAGCAGAATCATCCTTGTTGCAGGCTCAAGAAGCTCAGGATGAAATCGTGACATTATAGATAAAAGGCAGGCACAGGAGCTATGTTACCTGGACTCGGGTATGAATGTCGGGTGCGACATGAGATCTAAGTGTCAGACTCGTAAATTTTGTAAAATTAGGGCATGCGGGTATGGATTTAGACACGGGTACGGGAGTGGGGATCCTTCTTTTCAAGTATTGGTAATTGTGGTACATAGTATGTTGGCGTTGGAAGTTAGAAGGGTGATGATTATAATCATTCAAAATTTATAAATTTTAACTACTAATCAAAGAATTAGAAGAGTCAATTTCTAATAAATTGGAAGTATGAGGTCCCAAATTAAAAATTGTGGGCCCAAATCTTTCTTTTCTCAGCGGCGCCTCCTCCTCCAAACCTTCTTCCGCCGCTTCTCTGGTTTCTCCTCGACCGCCGGTTTTTTTATTTCTCTCTCCTTCAACCTCATCAATCCATCCATCACTTTACCTCTCTCCTCTCTCCCTTCTTCTGTTTCTCCAAAGCACAACAAGATTCTTCCCCAAAAAATTGAAAAAATTACTTCAAAATTCTGCCGCCTGAGAGTCAACGTGTCTTGACTGATCTAATCAGATCCCGTACAGATCTTGTACCCGTACCCGTGTCGTGTCGACAGGGGTATTCTCCCCCAAAGGGGCGAGTCCGGGTAACATAGCACAGGAGCAAGAGATGTCTCCTCAATATGACAGTGTGCCGCAAAATGTATACTACCCAAAAATTATAGTGGAAAAGCATTAGCTGGAGAATAAAGGATCAACAATCCGGCTTTCAATAACACTAGCTTTATCGATATTATTATTCCTACTTGTCTCAATTCTCAAAGAGGAAAGAAAATACAACTTTGTTATTTTATATACTGCAATGGCTATGAGAAATTGGTTCGGCAAAGGCTACAACTGAGGTACATTCCTAGTGATTACAGTAAAAAGGTATAAAGAGCAATGACAGTAATCAAAAACAGTAGATAGTACAGGATCATTTTTTTAATCAGAAATCAACTCGTACATAGTACATAGATGACATTGCGATGAGACCACGAAACTCAAATATATCCAAACACAACGTCAACTTTAAACTCAACTAGTTTACCAAAACAGGAAAGATTTAGGAATTCAGAAAATGTACTCCAACATAAGAAATTTAATCAGAGCTAACACAGTGATCAAAACAAACGAACAAAGATTAAATTTAAAAAAGATAAAAAAAAAAAAGTAATACAAGAAACAAGAATCTAACCTTTTCACACAGCTCCTCAGCAAAAGCCAAATAGTGAAACATTATTTATCATTTGGAGCAACGCGGTGATGATATGGGGCAATGGACCCAAACTTATTTCCAGACCAGTCCCTCTGTTGCATTGGGACCATGCTATACTGATGCTGATGGTGAGACTCGTACCCATGAAACCCGCCACCGGGCGGACCCGACATTCCGATCATTGGTACTGGCATCATCTGAGCTCCCGCCGGCGGCGGGTAAGACATCGGAATCGGCATCCCCATGTGCCCATTACTATTTACGTGCCCGTTTGAAGCCCCACTGCCAGTCGACTCATGCAAGCTCTGCGGCACCGGCGTCGATGCAAACAAATGATCGGAAGGGGATGGACCCTCCGTCGATAATCCCTGCATTCTTTTCAAATAAAGTCGATATTTTTGCAAATGGCTCGCAACATTCTCTCTCGTTAAGCCTTCTACATTCATCAACTGCATTATTGTTTTGGGGACAGCATTTTTTATCCCCAGGTGGGCCACAACGTCGACGAACCGTTTGTGCAATTGCGGGGTCCACACCAGCCTGGGCCGCTTCAACGTCCGGGCGGAGCCGTCGTCGCCGAAATTCTCTGAATTTTTAGGGGCAGCTGAGGAGTCAGCTTCTTCAGTGGCGCCGCCGTTGCTGTCCATTATCCTTCGGGTCTTCCTGGAATCGGATCCATCCCGGGTCAGATCGGCGTCATCGATATCAATCATCATTTCGTCCCGAACCCGGGCGGCAGAGGCGGTGGTGTCCTCGTTAAACGACTTGAAGCTCTTGAAATTATTGGACGACGACACCGCCTGCGAGTGGTGACCGTTCCCCATAGCTCCACCACCTCGGATGGAGGTTAAAGTTTTCCGGGACTCGCGATTGACGTCGACCATGCTCCGGGAAGGCTCCGGCGATATCCGGAAAGCCGAAGCTAGATCCGGCGGGATCAAATTCTGGGATAGAGGGGTCAAATCATCGATTCCCGGTAACCCAAGTTCCCAATCGAACACTCTGCCGTCGTCACCACTGCCGGCGCCGCTCCCGGAGCCGTTTTCATAATCGCTCATCCTGACTTCTTCACCCATACCTAAATCCAACAAAATCCAGAAACCCCAAAAAAGAAACAAAATTTAAATAAAGAAATTCATGATTATCCCAACCAATTACCAGCAGTTTATTTTTCTGATTTTTTGTGGGATGGTCGGATAATTTGGAGATGAAAATTGGAAAGATAGATATTTGGGAGGTGGGGCAAGAGGCGGTGGGGGGAAAAAGGGAAATAAGGGAGATGATGAAGGACAAAATAGGGAAATGAGGGAAAAAGCGAAGATGAAAAGTGCAAAATCCAATTCCTAATGGGTGTGCCACGCTGGATGCCTTTGTCTAGATATTTCTGATCTTCTAAATATCTTTCTCTCTCGCTTTATTTGCTAGTTGACTCCTATTTCCGTATTTCCAATTATTTTTCCCAAAATCTTTCCCCTTTTAACATTTTGTTTTTCTCTCTATTTCTAGTTAGACCTCGATCGATAGGTATGATAGTTTCAACCCTTGGTTTTTGACTTTTTTCCCACTCGTAAAATCTAACAATTATCGATCATAATATCACAAAATGTAATTATATTTCTATGCTTACGAGAGAAGGAAACTATGGGTGGAATCCAAGCAAGAAGCTAATGTCATACTCATAACTAATTATCCCGTATTTTATTGCCCAAACCACTAAAATATTTTCAAAATGTTTAGGAAATTGAATGACTAGTTAAGTTGTTGTTTTTCATGGTAATAAACCAGGGTTCGATTCTCGCTTAGGAGTTATAAGGGAGTTTTACCATATTTAAGTGGGATTCATTGGAGTAAAAAAAAATCAAAATATTTATGACTCACGGATAAACATTAGAGTGTAGCACAGTCCTTGTATCACAACAATTGAACGATTTATAGTTTTACCTCTTTCATTGTAACTAAAGATAAATGAATAAAAAATATAATAAATACGTGTGAGGTATTAAAATAATACTAAACATATTATATTATTTATAATCTATTATTAAAAAAATTAAAAATTCAAAAATAATATTATTAAAAAAATTGAAAAATAAAAAAATTAAAATCTGTTTTTTTTTTCATGGATCCGAATCGAAACTTTATTTTTACCCAATTTTGTATCTACTACCACCGGACCATCTCCATCGCCACCGGACCACCGGTGGCCGCCGACCGACTGGCCGGATTCCGGCGAGTTTGCCGAAATTTGGGGCGGCAGCGGCGGCGGGGGTCCTAGAGTGACAGTGGCGATGGAGGTGGCCCGATTGTGGTGTGAAAATATTAAGAAAAAATTAATTTATAATACTAAATATATTGTATTAATTTATAATTTATTATTAAATAAGAAAAAAAATTAAAAATTCAAATATAATATTATTGAAAAAATCCAAAATCTGATTTATATTTTTTAACCCGTCGGCTCAATCAAAATTTTTTACCTTTGAATTATTATGTTTTTATCACGTGGGGTCCATATCTAATTTTTTTCTTCACCCTTATTCAGTTATTTTTTTTCGTGAGTTAAACGAAAAAAAAAATAGTGAATAAGGGTAAAAAAAAAAAATTAGATGCGGTCCCCACATGATAAAAATAGAAGGCTTATATAGACAATGGTTTATTTTAGTTTTTTTTATTTAGTTTTTGTTTTGAGTTTGAGATTTGATTTAAAATATAATTTATTATGTGGAGCCCACATCTAATTTTTTAATTTACCCTTATCCAGTATTTTTTTTCGTTATATCAAAATAATAACGAAAAAAAATACTGAATAAGGGTAAAGGAAAAAATTAGTTGTGGGCCCCACATGATAAAAAAAGAATAATTCAAGGATAAAAAATTTTGATTGGGCCGACAGGTTAAAAGAAATAGATTTTGGATTTTTTATTTTTAATAATATTATATTTGAATTTTGAATTTTTAAATTTTTTTCTTATTTAATAATAAATTATCAATTAATATAATATATTTATCATTATTTTAATACATTTTTTAGTTTTAACATATTTTGGAAAATCTAAGATTTATAAGTTACCGAAAATGCCTATGTTGAGTTGACCAAAAATTGGTCAACTCAAGAACCCACAAATGTAAAGGGTCGAAAAAATAAAAAGGACCAAATTAGTTGAACAGACAAATGTAATGGACCAAATGAGTGAGTTTTCAATGTAAAGAACCAAACTAAGTTTTCTGCCAAATGTAAAGGACCTTTTGAGCAGATTACTCTTTTAACAATTAGAAAAAACTACTCATATTAAAAAAAAAAAATCAATAAGGAAATATTGGAAATGGTCCAAAATCGAAATACAAAATAAATTTAAGTTCAAAACCATAAATGCATCCAACTATAGTAAAATGCGTAATTGGTTGCTCAGAAAGCGATGACGTGTATGAATCAAATTGCGAGAATGTTTGGTTAAACAGGCGATTCTTCTTCTCTGAAATTCAGAAATCAGAATCTATTAACTTTGCGGCAAGTGGACTTAATTAATTGTCAATTTCAAGCTATTTCACGACGTCATCCAAACTCCTGACGGAGGTGAACAGTGCCTCTGTACCGCCGGCGCCACAACTCACAAGACGACGGCCGGAGATTTGAATTTCACGTGGAGACGATGATATTAGGATAGGCCCATTAGGCTCTGCATTCATATTGGGCTTCGGGCAGATTTGGCCCACTTTGAGTTCAAGAACTTCATGTTACCTACTTAAATAAAACCTATTAAAAATTGCACCCCGTATGTATATCTATATCTACTATCTACTACTATACTATATAAATAAATAAATATACCATATAAAAGCAAGAGTCCCAAAAACAACAGAGTCTTTCGTCGTTGGAACAACATCAATAAAGCAGTGGTAGTTTTCTAATTTAATTGAAAAACATGCCTAAATATTACAACTTTTTCAAGCCCAGACAAAAACACGTGGTCCTTTTAAGTTTTAATCCCAGCTCCTTTTCATTCACTTTAGATTTTGGGTTTTACTTAATTTTTTGGGCCTAAATTATGGGGTCTCAAGGGAAAAAGAAAAAAGTTTGGCTAGGTGCTTAACATTTATCAATTTTATTTATAAATAATTAACTTTTGATGAAGATTGATATATAAAAAAAGGTACATGTCATTTTATTCTTATTAGGTATAATTTCATATGGAGTATAGTCTACTACTTACTATTATAAAAGGAAGAGGGGGACAACTATAGTATTTTTCGTCGTTGGTACACTCTAAGGGCATTTATATACTTTCAGAAAGATTGTCTAAATTTTTTAATCAAATGGACCATATTATTTGGTCATTTGTCATTAATGCAAGAGGGGGGAATTCTTATTATGGTCATTGCCCCCCTCAAGCCTTTTTTTTGTCTTTTTCTTTTTATTCAACTTCTAAATTATATAAAAAAACTAATATTACATGTGGCATCACAAAGGTTGGAACTTAGACGGATTGGGAGAGATGGATGATGATGGCCAAAATATTACCTTCAAAATGCAAACTGGAGTTCACTTGATTGTTTTTATATTTAATTTAAGTGTTTTACCAAAATATGTATTGTTTATCATTATCAATTCCAATTGCTACATATGGCCATTGAAGATATTACGGTAAATTATAATGTTAAAAAACTTTCGATATTAAGCACACAAATTGAGTTTTTTTTGGAAGTACAGATATTGTGTATTAATTTAAGCAGAATGACATAATTCATCAATTTGTGTATTTTCTTAATGTCTTACCATAAAATCCTTCTTACGTTTCTTCTTAATTTTTGACACTTTAAAGTTTAAATAACATGAATGTATCCACGATCTTCTACACTAATGCAAAAATATCTTAACCCTATATTACAATTAAATAATAATCTCTATATAACAGAAAAATAGTCTACTTTTGTACATTATAAAAATATTTTTTTAATAAAAAATTGGTCAATTCCATAAAAGTCTAACCATCAATTATCATACATTTTTAATTTTTCAACTTAAAATAGTAACTTACATCTATTTTTATTATAAAATAATGCAAAAGCGTTACAAAAATTCAATTACATTTTTCTTATGGAATGTCTATCTTACCTCTACTTTGAAAAATGAATAGATATAACCAAAATAAAAAAGGTGATTGAATGAGATGGTAAAAATTGACAATTACTTCAAGAGATTTGAATTTAAAGAATTTATTTGAATAACTCAATTTAAAATAAAATGAAGCCAAAATTATATTAAAACCTAGCATATATTATTATCAATCAGTTGAAGAGTTCGAATTTCTTTATGCAAAATCATTGCCCTAGTAAAATCTGTCCGATTATTTTCATGAATAATAAGCAATGAAGATCAGTCACTGTGGGATCTCAGGTTCCTTTCAAAATCATTGCGATCTCTGATTGGCAGCAAAAAATTTATAAAAATTGCATCTGACCCGAAATCAATCATCATCATCATCCACAAGGTTGGTATTTAAACAGTCCTTAAGGGTGGGATATGCATATTCTTCGGTTCACATTACTTCTAGCAGTTAATTTTATGTTGCGCGGAGGAATTCGATTCCCCCAAAAAAGCTAGAATCTACCAGCTGTTCCAAGCTTCAACCACCCCCTTTTACTCAGGAGAAATATGTTGTTTTCTATGGTTCTTGTAATGGGTTGATTTGTATCACTCATGAGGTCTACAAACAACCTGGAGAATTAGTTACTAAGATTGTGTACATGAAATCGGAAACCGGACATTGGTTAACTGTGGATAATGAAGGTGTATGGTAATCGGGATTCTTGGGTTAAAGTAACTTTAAACGTTGGTCCTCCAGTATGTGGTGGGCAAACTAGGTTTAATATAAAGATTCTGAACTTCGTAGGATATGCAAATGGAAGTGGAAGTGGAAGTAGTAGTAATGTGAGGAAACTACTTTTGAATGGTGGCGATTATTTCAAATGGTTTGACTGGGATGCTGATAAAAATCAGTGGGTTTCCGGTGACAATACCACTCAAGACGTTATTCACCCACCGAGGATGCTTATGTGTCGACAGTCTCGTTCGCCGTTGGCCGTCGCCTTGCAGAAAGAGGAAGAGTATGAATATAGATGACCATACAAATAATTCTCGAAGAAAGCAGAAGAAGAGAAAGTGAAAAGAATAAAGACCTACTGCTTTGATCGATTCAGACTTCATATTTTTATTTTCCTCAAACTAGTTAAAATTTGTGATAGGGTATATTATTATTAAAAACCAATGTCTTGTATCTACAATTTTCTAAAAATCTGATTTGTTGAGATCATATCTTGCGAGGTATGGAACTCAAATTTCACGAGTTTGTCCAATTGATGTGTTGATGATATTTAGAACTTTGTATTGTTTCACTGGAAAGATATAATGGAATACTACTTGTTGAAGTATAGTACTTACACGTCACATACTCCTTTCGTCTCGAAATCATTGTTTTAGTTTAGATTCTCATTTTAAATTCATATTGTATTGAAAGTGAAAATCATAAACTACAAATTCTATATTATATTGTATGGGAATATAGATGTCCGGCAAATTGTGGATGGCATTGAAGAGTCCTAATGCAAGTAAAGGAGAAAATGAAGGAGGGTGTTGTAGTAGCTGGAGCACGGCGATCAGATGGAACAGACTACAAAATCAAACGAGGATATGAATTTTGGAGAATAAAGGGCTACAGAAACCAGAAGCAGGGCTGATATGGAATAGATGGTGCTTGCCAAAACATATATATTGCTTGGTTGGCAAATCAAAATAGGCTTTTGACTGTGGAAAGATTGACTCGCAGGAATATTAATGTGGATAAACAGAACTGTTGCCTATGTGATACAGGTGTGGAAGAAACAGCAAGCCACTTATTTTTTGAGTGTGACTATGGGAATCAAATGCTGACAAGTTTGCTGAACTGGTTAATGATTCCAATCAGACAGAGGCGACTAAAACAGGTATTGGCTAAAGTAAGGAATGAATTCCGACTTCGAAACGTGAAAAGAAACATTATCAGTTGTGCTGTCATGGCTTCTATTCATCACATATGGACTGAAAGGAACTTAAGAAAGTTTCAGCAGAAGGAAAAGGTAGTAGCGGACAGAATTGAGCTCATAAAACAAGAGATGCGGTGGAAGGTGCGATTTACATGTACAAAATTGAAAGCAGCAGATAGCAGGTATCTAAATGCAATAGGCATTAATACTTGTAAATAGGGCTGATCAATAGAGAACAGGAGAGGTGCAGGAAACTGGTCAATGTATTGTAAATAAGTTTTTTGTTCGTTTGAAGTAATAGAATTTACCCATTTTCATCAAAAAAAAAAAAAAGAAAGTGAAAATTCAAACTGGATGATAATTTTCGGATAAATGAGAATTAATTGTCCTTTGCATAAAGTTCTTTTGGTACCAACATATATATCTTGAGTTTGTTAAGAGATTCAATCTGTATGCATGCCGCCATCTCGTGGGTTGTGAATGCGACAATTGTGAAGAATCTCTTAGAAACTGATGGGGACAAAAAAAAAAAAAAAATACAGTACTCTCGGGTTGACAGATTATTAAGGTTATGTCATGGAAAAATACTAGTGTAACAGAGTATTTAGCTATTGATCACAATCAAAGGTTGTTGTGAAGAAGACTGCGGTAGATTTCAGATGATGTGTTTGTTATTGATCACAACCATGATTTTCACTAACTTTCATAATATCCAGCCTCCCCAATTCAGATCATGCTGAGTTTTGTTACGGTCATCATTTTTGGCACCTTCTGCTGGATACGGTGGATTCAGGGGGGAGCTCATTATTGTCAACTTATGGCGGTCGGTTTTCTTTGTTTTAGTAGACTAGTGTTTGTTACTCGGACTATTCCGGATTCGAGTTAATACGCCCTACCACCTACGAACGGAGTAATCATTCCATTGGAAAAACACAACTCATTCTTTTTAGTAATCAAACTATAAGACATAAATTTGAACTAACTTGTTTATTTGTTCCCTATAATTAGGACCGGATAGAGTATATGTTTGACAACGGAATCGGTATCATGAAGCAGTAGTCTAAAATCTTACAATAACTGAATAATCCCATTATTGTAAGGCTACCAGAGCTAGTCGGTTCCAACCCAAAAACCATAATAATCTCGAAACATGATTGCGAACCCAACGAAAAATTTTGCCCTCAGTTATTGTTGTTGAGGCCCGTTTCTTTCTTCTTGCCCTGTGTATGTGCGCAAAAGCAACAGCCTCCCTACGGAGACCAATGAGTACAAAATTATGGTGGATTTCAACCTGAAATCCAATTGTTTGTTGTGAGACCAAGTCAGAGACATAAATAGAGAATGAGAGAAGCCTTAATCTTTTGGAAGAAAACCAAGCTTCCTCTGCTCTTTTTAACTGTTTTTTTTTTCCAGTTCAGTTAAGATGGAGAAGAGACAGAAAGTGCAGACCTAGCTAGCTCCAAAACGTATCCAAACATAGATATCGATGTCCCGAGTTTAGTTTTCAAAGTATTACTTTTCTAAACCAAATACAGAAATCAGGTTCGGTACTGTTGAAACAATCCATAAAACTTGTAGTAGCTAAATACATACCGCACATTGCGACATCCAAAAACTGACTAAATAATTCCAACATTCTCCATTAAGGATGAAGCTTCTGCTGAGAAAGTGATGAGAGATAGATGAATCAAATGGGGAGAATGTTTGATCAAACAGTAGGGTCCAGATTGGAACATGACACAATCGGTGTCTCCTATCTAAAAAAAATGTGTTACTGTTTTGATTCAGAATTACGCATTACTAATCTTCCATTTGAAGAAGCAATGGACTTAATTGACACTATGGCCCTTGCCAACGTTATCCAAAATTACTCTTAAATTACTCTTCTGCGGTGACAGGGGCAAAAGATCTCCTAAAAGAGGAAAGTAATAATTAAATAATAAAATAATATGAATTTTTTTAGTGGAAAGTGTTGTAAGATTGTAGCGTATGAGATCTTAACTAGTTACAAGATGATGCAATTGCCACCCGCATAGGCCCATCATTCATGCCCTTCGCATCGGGCCTGTGCCAAATTTGAACAACGGCCCAGTTTGCCGAAACTTAAATATTCTTGATTTCTATATAACCCTAAAGCTAGATGGAGTACTCTCTCTCTCTCTCTCTCTCTCTCTCTCTCTCTCTCTCTCTCTCTCTCTCTCTCTCTCTCTCTCTATATATATATATACTAGTGATGTCTGGTCGCGCAATGTGCGATCTTGGCCCAATATATCTGTAGATTATGGAAATGTTTGTATCTGAAAAAATAATATTTTGTATTTAGCCCGATATATTTTAGAAATGTTTGAAAAATTTAGAAATGTTTTATAAGTGTGATCATAGAAATTTTCATATTTGGCATAAAAAGAAGTTACATTTGGCCCGGTACGTTTTAGAAATATTTAATAATTGTTACTTCTTAAATATAAATAAACTTGATCAAATATATGTCTTAAAGTAAATGCTAGATAAAATATAAAAGTATCCTAATAAGTTTAAATATTAGTAAAATGATTTATTGATGTTCTCCATTGGTTGTGCCAAATCAATACTTAGTTTTGGAGATTTATAATAGCTTTGTAGTAAGCTTCCTCTAAAGAGTATACGCTTAATTGTTGGAACTATTGCTTCCAAAAGTTTATAGGTAATAAAATATCAAAAATATGATTTTGAAATTGGTTAATTGTTGAAACTGGTTGATCACACATATGAGAATTAAAATAATGTAAATTTGCATAGGTTTCAAGTTATAGCAAAAAAGAACTCACCTCACCATGGCAAATAAAAAAAAAAAAGAAAGTAAAAGATAGCCCATTAAAGATTGAGAATTTTTTTTTGTAGGTAAAAATGATGTATAAAAACACAAATAAACGTAGAAATATCATTCCTTCCCTCTCCACCTCAAATTCATAAAAGGCTTCCCCATAAATTAGTTAGAAGAAGCAATCTGAACTATTTATATGATGAGGAACTAAAAAAAGTCCAAAAACCAAATTTAAAAAAGTATATTCTTGAAAGCCCGAACACAGAAAAAAACGCGCTTCATTTGCAAATAAAATAAAATAATAATAATAATGATTTAGTCAACTTGGGGGTATGAAACAAAATAAAAAATAATTAGACAAAGAAAAAACACACTTCATAACTGACCATATAAGAAAAAAAAACTGAGACTCCATAATTAAAAAAAAAAAAACCACTCTAATTGAATGAAACATAAAAAAGATATTTAAAAAACAACAGTTTGTAACAAAAATCCAATTAATCAATTCAATCCAAACAGAACTAAAAACATACAAAAATTCTAGGCTAACTAACCATATAAGAAATCACATCATATTACCTGACAATGGCTACGGTAGCTGTACCGGATGGACGCATAAAAATAATAGTAATAACACTATTCTTGAGCGGAAAAAATAAAAAATAATAAAAGCCAAACAAATGATCTGTGAAAATTAAATCATTTAAATTTTAATACCTGTAATGGCACCACCACAACGGCCGAAGCAAGATCAATGAGAATTTTTTTTTTCCTTTGTGTTTATATAGAGAGGTAAAGAGAATATTTTTTGAAGTCGAAATTTTATCCAATTAGGAAGTAGTTGATCATTACTAATGAAAAGATTGAACATGCTAATAGGAAAGGAGTATATTTCACCACATATTCTCAATTGATGATTGATGAGAAATTTGCTTTCTTTTTTTTTTAATTGAGGAGAAGGGATTGATTAGGGAGTTGATTGTCATGGGGATGGGGATGAGGATTTGGGTTTTTTATGAACCCGTAGTTTTTTTTTGGCGAAAATAAGAAGTGGAGGTGGATTTGGACTGCATTTGCTTTTTAAGTCTAGGAGATGTGTAAATAAAAATTTATTTTAAAAATATGATGTGAAAATACCACATGGCAAATGGCAGTGCTTTCTTTTAAGTGTGGTTTTTGTTTCTAATATAGTAAGATATATATATATGTATATCCTACTATATTAGAAACAAAAACCTCCCTTTCAAACACCTCATATGATTGCCACGTGGCGTATAGAAAATACTAAATTGCCATTTTGTCTAACCATAACTAAATTACTAAATTTCCCTTTGCACTTTACGTGACACGTTTTTTTTTAATTTTATTTTTTCTTTATGTTTCATTCAACTAGAGTGGTTTTTTAAATTGAATTGATCAATTAGGTTTTTGTTACAAAGTGTCAACTTTGTTTTAAGCGTATACCCTTCGGATGAAACTTATTACAAAACTATTAAAATCACCAAAACTAAGTATTGATTTGGCACGACCAATGGATAACATCAATAAATCATCTTACTAATATTTAAATTTATTAGGATGCTTTTATATTTTATCTAACATTTACTTCAACACATTTATTCGATTAAGGCTATTTATATTTAATAAGTAACACTTATAAAACATTTCTCAAACATACATGGCGAAATACAATTTCTTTTTTTTTTGTGTGTGAAATACAAATATTTCTATGATCACACTTATAAAACATTTCTAAACCCTTCAAACATTTCTAAAATATATCGCTACAAATACAAAATTTTATTTTTTTTCAAATATAAATATTTCTAAGATCTACAAATAGACTGGGCCAGGGTCGCGCATTGCGCGACCAGACATCACTAGTATATATATATATATATATATATATATATATATATATTCACAACCATATCATCGTAATTGATCATCGTCAACTCATCGACAGCGATGATGATCGATGACCCCCCTGAAGATGTGTTAGGCCAAGTGTTGGTGAGACTCCCCGGGAAGTTGCTCTGGGAGATTATGATTTTTTCAAAATCATTGTTATATGATTGGTAGCAAAAGTTTATAAACTCGCACCTTGCCCTAAATCAATCGCCATCATCCATACGGTTAGTATTCCAAGCCTTCCAAAAAATGGGTTGAAAGTCTCAATTGTTATTATGTTGCGGGGGAATTCGATTCCCGCAAAACGGTAGTCTCCCAAGCTAACAAGGGTCCTACCCCCTTTTACTAGTCATGTCCTTGATGATTTTAGTGGTTCTTGTAACGGGTTGATTTGTTTGACGTACAAGGACTCTAGAAACCCTAGGGATTTCATGGTTGTGTTGTGGAATCCAAACATTAACGAGTATTGGAAGGTGCCTCATCCGTCGCCTCTAGCATCTGATAACAAAAAATCACCACAAGTACAATGTCGAATTCAGTTTCGGATACAATGAAATTTCTGATGATTACAAGGTGGTGAGACTTGTGAAACTCAGCAGTATTCGAGGGCACAAACTAGTTCACCAAGAAATTCAAGTTTATAGCTTATAGCCTGAATTCGAAGTCTTGAAAGAGCCTCTCTCCGCATGAATTAACGCAACGTTTCATTTGGATCGACGGCCGCGCGGTACTTGTTAACAATGCTCTACATTGGGTCATGCAACACAAACATAATGATGATGGTCGTGCTAATTTAATAACGTCTTTAGACCTTCACACCGACAAGTACCGCCCTGTTCCGTTACCTCGAGATCTTCCTTCCGAAGATCTTCATGAATGTTAGTTTTTGTCTTTGTGTGTAGTGTCCTGGTTTGTATTCTGCGCGTGCTGAGGGTCTATATGAAATAGGAATGGATGCCACGTGCACTGGAGCTGGTTCAACCTTTCTTTATGATCTTTTTGAAAGCGGGTAAGTAACTAAACTCCTTTTCCATTTGATTACTCGGTGAGTTTTTGTCAATTTCATCAACTCTCCTTATTTGTCCTTCTTTCTTTGTTGTGTTTTAGTCTCGGCAAGATGTCCTTTGATGAAGCTGCCAAGCAGGCTTAATAGCTGATTTCCGTTACTTCATCTCAACTCGCGCACTCCAAGAGTATCGGTGAGCCTAACGCTCAAAATGGTGGCTACGTAAGTGGATACTACGTCGGAGCTGATGAGTTGAAGAGGTGCTTTTGCAATTTTCCTGTTAGTCCTGGATTTTTTTATGCAAAACGTGTGATGAGATGGCCTCCATCTGAGCTGATCATGCATGATTCAAGTGATTGATAAACACATTATATTTGTCATTGGCAAAAACTATTGCTTAATGGCAGAATTCGATCAACTTATCTAACGAAGAAATTAAGTTAAAGGTAACATTTGAGTGTTTTGAAATTTGAATCTGTTGTGTTGTCGGAAGCAGGAAAGAGCTGCCATGTTCATATCATATGGAACATGAAAGTATTTAGAGAAGGCACGTACACGAATGTAATTTTCGTTTTTCTTTTCTACAATCAAGAAGACAATTGCTTTTTTTTTATGCTCCTTATATGAACCCAACCCTCATCCACCTCAAACAGATTCAATTTCGAATGTTCTAAAAGGCCGACTCACACCATTATCATCAGAATATGATCACATTCCCCGAATATGATGAGTGCCCAAAAGTAGCTGCTTGTATGGAGCTCAAAAATATTTAAATAGAGATGAGAAGCTTATTATTGGCTAGTTATGGGCATGATAGTATCAAGAGAAGGGAAAAATAAAAACATATTTCCCGAAATTAATATCCATTTTAAATTTTTTTTATTAGAAATTGAATTGATAGTAAAAATTCAAATTAAATAATAATTACGCGGCAACCAAGGTAGAACAAGACTGTCAACACAAAAACATCCAGGGTAAATGCGTAGGCCATCATTAGTACTATTCCGGAAAACCCATTGCTCATTATCAGCTTCCAACTCGCACCATCTTAAATAAGGGCCACCAATGAAAAGTAGCTTCCTAACAACATTACTACTACTATTACTTCTTCCATAAGTATATCGTAACAGTGTTGGAGTACTGGTTATGGAATGACCAAGATTCATAGTAAATTTCCTCCAAGAATCTGTATTACCATACTCCTTCATTATCCTCATATGACCATTGTTGGAAATGAGTGAATGAGAATTAAGTTTATCAAGAGTTGGAAAAATTAGAGTTAAGGCTAAGGGACTTTGTCCTACATGGGTATTGGGAAGAGTTGAAGCTCACTTTACAAGTGGAGTCTAAAATTGACTTGCAAGTTGACTTGCCAATACTATACCACATCTCTCCCGCTCGCGTGCGCCCGCGCAGGAGGGGTCTAAATGGACTCAACCTACATTTTGCTCCGGTTCAGATTAATTTTTTCCAGCTAAAATTTTAATGTGGAGATTTATGTTCATTGATTTCAGTCAAAGAGAAAACTGAAACATGACAATTGAATATTGCTGTTGAATGAGCAAATGAATGGCGGATTTAATACTGTTTAAATGGCAGAATGAATTCTTTTGGCTGTTTGATTGTCAAAAACGTTTTGGCTGTTTATGTGCCATGAATTCGTGACATTTAATAGAATTAAAACACCAAAACCGTTTGAAGTTTTGCTGCCGTTTCAAAGGTTTCTCCAGCATATAAATATGCACTCATTTTTCAAAGTTCTACACACCAATCCTTCCTCCTCTTTCAGTATTCTTTCGAGCCTTTCTTTTTTAGTGTTCATCATCGTGTTTTAAGTTTCATTCGCTGGTAGATTTCTTTGTGCTAAGTAGTCTCTACGTTTCCGTTGTATCCAGAGAAACAGTTGCTCGAGATCCTCAAGCACCATAGGAGAGGACAAATCTGTTTTAAGGAGATCGTGTTTTCACGAGACTCGGATTTCTTCTTCTTCCGGTTTTCCTTAGTCTTTGCGAATACTACCCATATTTCGACCAACACCCATCTCAGTGCCTTCCCGAGATCTTTCTTCCCAGTTCAACAAGGTCAAACACCCATCCAAAACACCCAATGTCCATCTCGGTTTCTTGGAAGGTCTCGAGGTAACGGAACAGGGCGATACTTATCGGTGTGAAGGTGTGAAGGTCTAAAGCGGTGATTAAATTAGTATCGTCATCATGGTGTTTGTCAAGCATGACCCAATGTAGAGCATTGTTAACTAGTTCCTCGGGGGGGCGGTCGTTGATCCAAATAAAATGTTGGGTGAATTCATGCGGAGGAAGTCTCTTCACAGAGTTTGAATTCAAGCTATAAACTTGAATTTCTTGGTCGACTACTTTGTGTCCTTCAAAACTGGTGGTTTTACCAAGTCTCGCCACCTTGTAATCATCAGAAATTGTCGTATCCGAAACTGAATCCGTCGGTGCCGTAATATTCTGGACCCGTCTCTTCTTCTTCTGTGACAGTAGAATGAGGGGGCTTGAAATCAGAGTCTAGAGGCGGCGGAAGTATCCAAAACTGCTGCCTAAAATTTGGGTTCCACAACACAATCTTATCAGGTAAGTCATGGCCCCTATAAGTGATACAGATCAGCCCGTTACAAGAACCGTTAAAATCACGGATACGTTTTTTTGTGTCGGTCAAAGGGAGTTGGACCTGAGGTTGGGATATTCTTCTAATTTTTCTGGGGAATCGAATTCCTCTGCAACGTAACATCCACCCGAACCTGGGTGTCCATCCCTTCCGAATAATGGTTGATTTCGGGTCGCATGAAACTTTATAAAACTCTTGCTGCCAATCAGAGATCGCCATGATTTCGAAAACAACTTAAGCTCCCAGAGTGACTCCGCAAGGAGTCTCACCAACACTTGGGCTAACAGGTCTTCAGGTAGGTGACTAATCATCGTCTCTTCTTCGTCAGACTGATTTTTTCATCTGATTTCCGCCGATCTGTTGATGTTCATGGAGTACGATATGTATGATGATGATTAGGGTTATTCGGAGATAAAAAGACTATATATAAGTATGGGCAAATTGGGCCATTATGGGACTAGGCCCAATGTAAAGGGCATGTATGATGGGCATATGCGGGCGGCGGCATGGCGGTAAGAAGCTTCGATCACCGCTGCGGAAGAGTTTGAAGTTGAGAATTAAGTCCACTTGCTTCCAAGTTAAGATTCTGACTACAAAGAACAATCACCACCGAATCTATGTTCTCTTGTGTATATATTATAGTTCCTAATTTTCCAGTCTCCCTCCACACAGCTCTTTTCTTTTCGTTTCTTTTCTTTTTACCACTAAGTAAGGCGTAATTTTATTTTATTTTTTTTTCCAATAAAAGAGGTCAAATGCCTAATCTTATAAACTAAGATAGGATACACTCCGTCAATGAACAATAATTTCGGAACAATTAAACTAATTAATTAAACTAAAAATGAAAGATGAATAATAATTTTGAGACTGTTATAAATATAAAGTGAAGAATAAAACTATAAAACTGAGAGAAAGAACAAGTAGGGAGAAAGAACAATAGAGAGGGAGAAAGAGATAATGATATGTGTATTATTTCTGCAGAGACGGCTCTCCCTTTACAAGCATAGCAGATACAGAGATAAGAGCAAATAGAGATAACATCTAAATGGTGATAATATCTAATAAATATTATCTCTAAATAAAGAATTCCTATATAACTTTACTAGCTTGTGGACATCCACATTATCAGATAATTATAACACTCCCCTTGGATGTCCATTTTCTAGAATAATGCCCCGTTAAAACCTTTACTAGAAAAAACCCAGTGGGATAAAAATTTAATAAAGGAAAACGAGTATATTTCCAAATATGGCGCTGCCTCGTTAAAAACCTTGTCAGGAAACCCATTGGGACAAAACCTCGATCAAGGAAAAAAGAGTACAGCGTGAGGAGAATCTCCCTCTGTTGAGCACATCACTTGACGTCTTTCAACCGCCGCATTCCAATATTGTGAACTAACTTATCAAAATTCGATGTTGGTAATGACTTCGTGAATAAGTCAGCTAAATTGTCACTTGAACGAATCTGTTGAACATTGATTTCACCATTCTTATGAAAATCACAAGTAAAGAAAAATTTGGGTGAAATATGTTTCGTTCTATCATCTTTGATGTATCCTTCCTTCAATTAGTTAATGCAGACAGTATTATCTTCAAACAAAATACTGGGGACTTTTTTCTCCAAATTTAATCCATAGGATCCTCGAATATGAGAAACAATAGATCTCAACCAAACACACTCTCGACTTGCTTCATGAATTGCCATAAGTTCAAAATGATTAGTCAAAGTTGCAGCTAAAGTCTATTTCATAGACCGCTGTGAAATAGTTGTTCCCCCACATGTAAAAGCATAACCAGTTTGGGATCGACCATTAGGAAGATCGAATAAATGCCCAGCATCTGCATAACCTATTAAATCAGGCTTAGATGTTCTTAAATAATAAAAACCCATATCTTTCGTACCTTGAAGGTAGCGAAATATATGTTTAATACCATTCCAATGCCTTCTTGTAGGTGAGGAACTGTATCTAGCTAATAAATTCACAGCAAAAGATATGTCCGGCCGTGTATAACTAGCAAGATACAATAATGCCCTAATAGTACTAAGATAAGTTATTTCTGGACCGAGTAAGTCTTCACCATCATCACAATGCCTAAAAGGGTCTTTATCCTTATCAAGTGTCCTTACAATCATAGGTGTACTCAAAGGATGTCCTTTCTCCATGTAAAAACGTTTAGCATTATAAGCAGACTGATGTAAAAAGACGCCACTTCCGGTGTGCTCAATTTATAAACCAAGACAAAACTTTGTCTTTCCAAGGTCTTTCATTTCAAATTCTTTTTTCAAGTAATTTGCAACTTTAGTGAGCTCTTCAGGAGTCCCTATCATATTTAAATCATCAACATAACTGCAATGATTACAATCTCATATCCATATCTTTTGATAAAAACACATGGGCATATTGGATATTTTACCTTCCTTTATCAGATATTCACCAAGGCGGTTATACCACATTCGCCGGCTTGTTTTAAGCCATACAATAATTTACACAATTTAATTGAATAAAGCTCTCGAGAACCAAATCCTCCAGGGATCTAAAAACCTTCAGGGATTTTCATGTAAATTTTGTTATCAAGTGACCCATAGAGATAGGCAGTCACAACATCCATGAGACGCATTTCTAATCTTTCACTTGTTACCAGACTTAACAAATAGCGAAACGTTGTTGCATCCACTGCCGGAGAATATGTTTACTCATAATCAATACTCGGTCACTGGGAAAAACCTTGTGCGGCGAGACATGCTTTATAACGCTCGATTTTATTTTTCTCATTTCTTTCTTGTATAAATACCCATTTGAATCCTACCGGTTGCACAGCTTTAGGTGTGCACATTATTGGTCCAAAGACTTTACGTTTTGCCAATGAATTTAATTCTGATTGAATAGCGTCTTTCTATTTTGGCTAATCATTTCTTTGTCTGCACTCATCTACAGACATTGGTTCTTGATCCTCATTTTCATTTATAATGTTAACTATTGCAGCATAGGCAAATTTATCGTCGACTTCTGTTGTACATCGGTTCCACTTTTGTCCCGTCATAACATAATTAATTGAGATCTCAAAACTTTCAGGTACCTGAACTTCTTTAGGAAGTTGATTTTCTGTTATGTCGGGATCTTTTATTGCCAAAGTTTCTTCAGGAAGCTTAACAACCCCGAATTCTCCATCTTGAGTGTTTGCTCTTTTTCGTATACGATGATTTTTATCTTTAGAACTGATAGGTCTACCACGTTTCTGTTGTGCCTTTAATTCATGATTTGTGGTAGAAGGTCCTTCAGGGACATCAATTCGGCCAGGAGCATTAACAGCTGGTATATGTGATTTAGTCACACGTTTTTAGTCAGTAAAAGTATCTAGCAATTGATTTGCTAATCGTTGTAAATAAATTATCTTTGGAACTTCTGGTTCACATTGCCTTGTGCGAGGATCAAGATAACATAATAAACAATTCATTCCAACTAATATTTTTAACCAACTGTTTACTTTAATCCCCTAATGTTGGAAAAACTGACTCGTCAAAATGACAATCAGCAGCCGTAAATAAATCTCCAGTTTTTGGCTCAAGAAATTTTATGATTGATGAAGATTCATATCCAACATATGTTCCCAACCTCCTTTGAGGTCCCATCTTTGTGCGTTGTGGTGGAGCAATAGGAACATATACCGCACAACCAAAAATTCTAAGATGGGAAATGTTTGGCTCTTGACCGAAAACCAATTGTTGGAGAGAGTATTCATGATAATTATTTGTTGGCCTGATATGATTTAGTGCTACGGCATGTAGCACAGCATTCCCCCAAGTAGATATTGGGAGTTTAGTTCTCATTAGTAAAGGCCTTGCTATCAACTGGATGCGCTTTATAAACGATTCTGCCAGACCATTTTGTGTATGTACATGAGCTACAAGATGTTCAACTTTAATCCCAATTGACAAACAATAATCATTAAAAGACTGGGATGTAAATTCACCAGCATTATCCAAACGTATTGTCTTAATAGGATTATTTGGAAAATGTGCTCGTAACCGAATCAACTCTCCAAGTAATTTCACAAACGCCAGGTTGCGAGTTGATAATAAAGATACATGGGACCATCTAGTTGATGCATTAATTAAGACCATAAAATAGCGAAATGGCCCACAAGATGAGTGAATCGACCCACAAATATTACCATGTATACGTTCCAAAAATTGAGGAGACTCGGTACGAATTTTCATTGGTGATGGCCTTATAATTAACTTGCCTTGAGAACAAGCAGCACAAGAGAATTCCTTGGCTTGCAGAATCTTCTGGCTCTTTAAAGAATGACTATAAGAATTCTCTAAAATTCTTCGCATCATAATAGAACCGGGATGGCCTAACCGGTCATGCCAAACAACAAAATCATCGTGGTTAGTAAACTTCTGATTTACCGTTGCATAACTTTCAATTGTAGTAATATATATCTAATATAATCTGGAGGAATATGAAGGTAATTTTTCTAAGACATTTTTATTCCCAACAACATTACTCGTAATACAAGTACTCAATGTTACCTTCACAACAAGTCTCTATGTGATATCCATTTCGGCGAATATCTTTAAAACTTAACAAATTTCGTTGAGACTTTGGGGAATATAATGTATCATTAATGCAAAATTTAGTACCTCCAGGTAGTATTATATTTACTCTTCCGAATCCTTCAATTAATTTTGTACTCCCGGATATTGTACTAACATGGGATTTTTTCAACACTATATGAGAAAAGTATTTTCTCTCTTTGAGTATTGAATGTACTGTTGCACTGTCTGCTAGACATATTTCTTTGTCATTGTTGATTGCGACATCCATTATCTTCAAAAGTAAAAGATTTTAAATAAGAATATTTTTCTTTCATTTAATACAAAAGTAAAGTAATGGACAATAAAATAAACATAAATAGGAAATGTTTTATTGAAATTCATCAAATGAAAATAAAATTCATTACATCAAATTCAAAATATAAAACCTATCTCTAAGGGAAAAAAACCTATCCCTGAAAGACATTTTCAGCATTGACTTCACCTTCAGGGTGATTGACAAAAAAATCAGTAACATCTAAACTAGCAAATTCAGTAAAACCATTGTCAACAAAATCATGGTTAACATCAATAACATCATTCTGGATGAAATTTGTCTCTATCTTTTTTTCTGCTTTCTTCAGTGATTCCTGATAGAGATCTGCAAGATGTTTTGGCGTACGACAGATATGCGATCAATGGTTCGTCATGCCACATCGAAAGCATTTGTCACCATCTTTCTTTTTCTTTCCATTCTTATCATCAGTGACTCCCAATTTCTGGTCGGTAGTATTATTGTTATGACCATCAGGGGGCGTTATGACAGCTTTGATTACGACCACTCCCTCGACTATGACCACGGCCTCGAGCTTGTCCATTATTAGGATGTGTTGCTATCGCATTTGCTTTAGGAAATGGAGCAGCACCGGTTGGACGAGCCTCATGATTTTTCAGCAAGAGCTCATTGTTTTGTTCAGCAAGAAGAAGGACAGAAATCAATTCTGAATACTTTTTATATCCATTTTCACGATATTGCTGCTGCAGGAGCACATTAGATGCGTGAAACGTGGTATATGTTTTCTCTAGCATCTCCACATCAGAGATCTTTTCACCACACAATTTCAATAGGAAAGTGATTCGAAACATAGCTGAATTATATTTACTAACAGATTTAAAATCTTACAAATGCAAATGCTTCCACTCATAACGAACTCTTGGAAGAATAACAGTTTTCTGATGGTCATACCTTTCATTCAAACTCGTCCATAAAGTATATGGATCTTTCACCGTCAAGTACTCTGCTTTCAGATCTTCATGAAGGCGGTGGTAGAGAAAAATCATGGCTTTGGCTTTCTCCTGATTTGTGGCGTTGTTTCCAGTTTTGATTGCTTCTTCTAAGCCATTTGAAGTGAGATGGATCTCAGCATCAAGAACCCAGGACAAGTAGTTCTTCCCGAATATGTCAAGAGGGATAAATTCAAGTTTTGCAAGGTTAGACATCTTGATAAAAGAAACAAAAGCAATTGACAACACTTACTCAACCGAAACTAGTAAGAGGTAGAGAATCATGTTGATAACGTGTTATAAATATAAAGTGAAGAATAAAGCTATAAAGCTGAGAGAAAAAACAAGTAGGGAGAGAGAACAATAGAGAGGGAGAAAGAGAGAATGATCTGTGTATTATTTCAACAGAGACTGCTCTCCTTTTATAGGCATAGCATATACAGAGATAAGAGCAAATAGAGATAACATCTAACTGGTGATATTATCTAATAAATATTATCTCTATACAAAGAATTCCTATACAACTTTACTAGCTTGTGGACATCCACATTATCAGATAATTATAATAGAGACAATTAAACTAAAAATGAAAATGAACAATAATATTGCAAACATTACAAAAACCTAATCTTTCTATCCAAATCACCATCCCCCAAGGTTTGATACTTCTAAACGGGGTAGGGTTCTTGTGTCGTCGCCATAATTACTTCTGATTTCTAAACGACTCAAAACTTCACTTTTTCATCATATGATAGTTCATATATACATGCGAACAAAAGAGTTAATGTCTTGAATTTTATATCTAATACATTTTTTTTATAATGTTATCGTTTAGCATTAATAATCCAGACAATAACTAAAATTTAAAAAGTTTGAAGATTTTAGATATATGTTGACCATTTCAATCCCTCATCCCTGCAAATACGTGAGAAAACAAACTTAGAAATGTATAATTTTTCCTAATTCAACACATTCACTGGTCATTTTCGATTAAATGAAAGAAACAAGGGTAGTTAATTGGTTATTTGGAAATATTGAACTTACTGCCCAGTTCAATAATGTGCGTATACATTTAAAATGTTAAAGGTACCCTATAAACAACTTCTAGCCTACAGGGTTTGAATCCGGATGTTTGCTAAATTCATAAGTTTCAACAATACTTTTTCGAGGAAAGAAAACATTTTAAGAATTTCACTGCGTCGACTAGTTTGCCGACGTTAAAAATCAACGATCCAATCGACGAACATAAATTTAAGACTACTACTTTAGCATCGTTTGGAAATCTTTCTAAGACAGCTACTCCTGCTTACAAAAATTGCAGTCATGAACGTTGTGGTAAATTTCAGATAATGCATTAGCAGCCACAATCAATATAAAACGAAGAGCAAAATCAATGCGTGTATTTTCAACTAAAAATAGTATCAATGAAACTCTGTCTCGATGTCAACACATCAATAAATAAGATAAGAATTTTCCCATTGGAAAAATATCGACATGAAAATTTTTTATAATTTTAACATCGTATTGACTTCATAGGTTGAACTAGAAAGCCGACAACCAAATCGAAAATGTAATGCAATGTAATAGGTTTTCAAACCAAAAAAAAAAAAAAAACAATGTGTGATTGTTTTTTCTTGCCAAATTATAACTAACTAACAACAATGGTTTCTAAGAAAGAAATTCATTAATAAGATTCAAAATTTAAGATTTTCACGTTGCACCTTGTCGACTTTTTCACGGAATTTTCTAAACCCGCACGATGCAGTCGTCACACGCGATTTCTATTCAAAAAACATTTAAGGTGAATTATACATTGATATCAGTACACCAACAATTGAGACGACGCAAGAAATTTTCAATAGTTAAATTTGATTATTTTTAATAGAATTTCAGATCTTGATAACTTTGTACTCAAGTTAGAAAAACTGACGACCAAATGAAAATGTGTAGTGTAGCTAAGTGACCGGGAAAACACTTGAGTCATGAAGAAGACTGCGGTACATCTCAGACCATGTATTAGCAGCGCAAAGATTCATTTCCAATTCATTGTTCTTATCCTTCAACCGTTGGGTTTTTTTTTTTCCTCCTTATACTTTTCAGAGGATGTTGTTTCAAGGTTCATCAGCTTCATTTCCAATTCCGTATTCTGCTCTTTCAGTTTCTGATAATAATCCTCATGCTTCTTCACAATTTGTTTCTCCGTAGCCTTCCATTCATCTTGCATTTTCGCCAAATTTATCTCCAAAGTATTTTCTAGTTCCTTCTGCATTCTAACCATAATCCTATTAATTTTCTGTCATATTCAAACTCCCCCAGTCAGATTGCTGAGTTTTGTTACGAAGCTCATTTGCACCTAAGTTGCTGGCTTTGGAATCAGCTGAGCGCTGTTTAAAAGCCATGTCTTTTTATGGCCGGATTTCTTCTTTCTTTGGTGATTCACCTCTATTACTCTCACCGGGCATTCTCTCTGCGACAAAATCGCAATGGATTTCCTTATTGTAACCGGACCACGAAAAGTATATGTTGGTCGCTGGAATTAAGATCGCAAAGCAAAATTCCAGAATCGCAATCCCTCGAGGATCATAATCTGGCGAATTCACACATTTAAAGCCGAATGCCAGAGCTACAAGAGCTAGCTGATCCAACCAAAAACCAGGAAAATCTCGAAACAGGTTCGCGTACCAACTAACAATCTTGCCTTCCATTGTCGTTGCTGAGCTCCGTTTTGTTGTCTTTACCCGCGGGCTCCAAATGCAGACCAACTAATGCAATATGGTGGTGCAAACCCAAAGATTATGGAGGATGCAAATGTATTCAGGTTATGATTTCCAGGTTAAAGACCAGTAGTTAGTTGTTAATGACAAAACCCAAGTCGCAGACATTACCGAGAAGCCTAATCTTTCTGCCCAAAACAATGCTCCGCTCTGCTCTTTTCACTGCCTTCTCCTCCTGTTCAGTAGTTCAGAAAGAGGGGCACAAGAAACAGATTAATTAGGTCAGGTTAAAACTTGATTTAAACTGCCTGATTTGAACCAAAAAAAGAAAACGTCCTAAAACCCTAACCTGGTCGTGATTAGCAGCGGCGTTATCAACCAGTGCGAAGAATATGTTGAAGATGGGAAGTACAATGATGAACAAAGAACTCAAAAACCCATGTTTCAGACTGTACTCCACGCCGAAACGATAAACAGTGTCGCACCATATCAAAAGCACAGCTCTTTCAATCAGCAAACCCAACAACCAAAGGCAAATTGCCCCCTGGTACGATAAATTTGGTTTCCTCCTTGCCGGACTTCAATAATAATCAACAACAAAGGCATGCAAAATTTAATAAATAATAAGTATGTACATTTCAAAATAAGTAAGTGCATGAATTACTTGGATAAACAATAGTAGAGAATATAATTAACCATTAAAAAAATAAAAATAAAAAATAAAAAAAAGAAGCTCCACCTGGATACTTTTTGGGCCAAGGGGATCGGGAATTGTAATGGTGAATAAGGCTGCGAAGAGGATGATGGAAGTGATGATCCAGCAAAATAGCAAAAAGGGAGTGGAGATCCAGTACCAAAACGTACCCTCCTTAGAAATCCATAGCCTGATTTTCTGTCTAAAAAGACCCATGATAAAGCCAGTATCAAAACACCTATTCTGTCCATCCAAAACATCACCCACAAGCAGGGTTCTCTAAAGGCATGTTGTGCTTGATTAGCCATCGCTAGCTAGCTAGCTAGGGTTACAGTTCTACGCACTATGTGTTTTACTATAGTATATACTATATACGTATACTATGACAAGTTGTATTTATTGCGGGTTGGTGGGAGGATAGTTAGGGTTTAGATCAGGGATTGCTGAAGTGGCAGATTTGAGGTTCGATTCTACTAGTTGAGGAGGAAATCTTCCGATTTAAGTAATAATATGCTACTGTCACAGTCGGGATTGCCCGGGTTTCGTTTATAGAAGATCTATATGTTGTAATTATAAAAAATGATAGTACAATTTTTTTTAAAATAAACTTTTATTTTGTGAAATTATAAAAATTAGAAGAAATAATTTTTGAGAGTATATATCGAATTGACTACGGTATATAAGTTTATACAGGGTTGATGATATGGTTTGGTAGGATGGAAACAAAATAGAACATCATTTCAGTGGTCGCAATGAAACGTTTTTTATTTATTTATTTATTTATTTTTGAGACTGTGACCTAAATATCTCAGTTTTGTAATTAAATTATGCACTTCTAAACATTAAAAAGCTTCTTTCTTTTTTTTTTTGGTTGCAATGAAAGAGGCAAAAGCTTCTTTAAAACATTGTTCACCTCCACCATCTTTTGGGCATAATAATAATAATAAAACTCTCTCTTCTAGTATTCCTTCCGTCCAGATATACATGTAGTTGTCTAGATTAAATGATAGAACACATATAGATGTCGAGAATTTTCCTTTTTCAAAAACGAAATTCTATTTTGACTTTAAATGTTGAATCACACAGGCCAAATTAAACAACCAATACGCAGGATGATTTCGAAAGTTGTTCACCTCATAGCCAATTTTGCGATACATACGCATTATTGTTGACTTCTGTTTCTTTTTTGCCCTGAATTAATGGTCACCAGAAGGGCATCCCCCGACAATTATAATATAAGAATCATAGGTACACCTAGCAAAGTGTACCTAATGTGAGTCTCACGCGACCCAAAAATGGATATCTCTCAATATTTACAACAATTCTATTTAATTCTCCATTTTGTGCGATTTTTGGAATTTCAAATCCCACCATTTCCTCCTAATTTTCAGCCATTAACCATATCCATCTTCCACCCCATTCATCACAATCCGTCTCAAACAAAAAAAAAAAAAACTAAAAAACTAAATTTTCTCTACAGCAATTTGGCCAGAAAACCTCTCGTCGACTGGATTTGTGGGACGGAATCAAATTGTGCATCAAATCCAGTGGAAATTGTGGAAATATACTCTGTTCAAGATGCGATTTAAGGTAATACATGAACAAAATTCATCTACGCAGAAACCACCGATTGAGGATCCTGAACCGAACAGAAGTAGTTCGGAAAGTGAAGATGAACGAAGGTAATACTATTAATCTTTTGGACTATTGATGCGTTTTTTTATGGGTTTTGTAGATTTACTGTATATGCATATCTGTTTATCAAGTTTAAAGTATTTTTCATATTCAACCATTGGTGTTTTTTTTTTTTTGTTTGGGTTCTATAGATATAAGGTATATTCTCTCGATTGACGATGCTTGTTCATCAATTTTAGAGTTTTTTTTCTTCTATTGGATGTTGTTTTTCTGGGAAATTGGTATATTTTTATATTATTCATCAGGTTGGTATAGTTATTCATTGTTGAAATTGTCAGATTCATCGTTTACCATAACTATGTAGTATTATTTTTTTGGTAAATTAGTAGATATTTGTATTATTTATCAGTTTGGCATAATTATTCATTGCTGAAATTGTCAGAGTCATCGTTTACCAAAACTATGTAGTATTGTTTTTTTAGTAAATTACTAGATCTTTGTATTATTCAGCAGTTTGGTATAATTATTCATTGTTGAAATTGTCGAATTCATCGTTTACTATTACTATGTAGTATTATTTTTTTGGTAAATTACTAGATGTTTGTATTATCATCAATTTGGTATAATTATTCATTGTCGAAATTGCTGTATTCATCGTTTATCACAACTATGTGTTATTTATTCGTTAAATTTGTTCATCAATTTGGTAATTGGTATTCATCATAATTTGTTGTAAAAATTCTTTGGGATAATCATCCGTAAAGGGATGTTATTCATTGGGTCAGCAATTATTATTAATTTTCCGGTTTCATAATCCCGGATTATTCATCATCTATATATATTTATTCATTAATTCATCAAACAGTCATCATTAAGTTTGTGATACATCTGATACGTTGATATTAAGAAACACACTAAAAAATTCATCACATTTGACAAGTTATTCATGGAATTTGTAAACATATTGTAGCCTGAGCGAAGAATATCAGACAGAATCTGGAAGAAGCATGAGCGAAGAACAACAATCAGAAGCCGAAAGAAGCAGGATATCTGAATCTGCAAAAAGACCAAACCACAATAAGTGTAGACATTGATATAGAGGGTTATTCAGCAGTTTTGTAAACTAGTATTTTTTTTTTGGTAAATTAGTAGATCTTTGTATTATTCATCAGTTTGGTATAATTATTCATTGTTGAAATTGTCGTATTCATCAGTTTGGTATAATTATTCATTGTTGTATATCATCTACCTCATGAATTTTTTACTCCTTGTTTGCTACATTAAAATTGTTTCCCATATACAACACCAGATTTGGACATTTTCCAATCTTTGAACCTTTTTATTGAAAGAACAATGCACTAGAATTATAAGCAGCAAAAGCCTCTTCCTCAGAGTTGAAACATCGTCCAATTGTTCATCAATAAGAACTCGTTATTCATTAATTAACGTAAAATATTCATCATAAAAACGTAATAAGATAATACACCATCGGTCAAAAAACAATAATGAAATTCATATTCATCATTAACCATATAATACGCATTACCTTACGCATGTATATTCATCAATAAAACGAATACATTCTACATTAATCATCTTTCAATAATTACATAACATTATTCATTGTCTAAACGTTGGTTATTCATTACTGGGAAAATACACATTGATTCTCCATATTCATAAGTCTCAATGATTAACCATAGTCAATTTTACTAAAATAAAATCTATCATTATAAAAAAATTATCTCATAAAATAAAATAATATAAAAACTAACATGATAAGCAAAAAAAAAGGTTTAAAATTAAACGTGCGTAAAAAAAAAGGGGATAAGATCAAGGAGTTAAATGCCAAAAAAAAAAGGAAATAAAATTATGGGGATTAAATGCCAAAAAAATAGGGATAAAATTCGATGATTAAATGCGCGCGTGAGAACTAAAAATCCGGACTAAAATGATCACTTTTTTCTCCTAAGTATGTGATATACGCACTGCCTGAGTACACCTTGCAAGGTGTACCTAGAATCTTAATATTATTTGCCCATCCCCGATGTAAAAGAAGAAGTAGAAAATATTTGTGCAAAACCCAAAAAATTAGGAGATGAATTTCCAGGATAAATCCAAGCATCTTTTGTTACTAACAAAAGCCAAGTTAATTCCATAATAATAACATATATAAAAAGCCCATTATCCATAACTCATTCGGTACACTCCTACATTTCAAAAAAGTTTATTTTGTAGAACCACGTCTTAGTTTTTTCTTATATATATATTGTTTAGTAGATCCTTTTTGTTTAGTAGATCATGCACATTTATAACATTTGGTGAGGATTGACTAAAGCGGAATTAACAAAATAAAAATTTTATTAAAAAATCAAAAGATTCGATCGAAGACAACATCAAGTACCCAAGACTACTTTTAAGAAAACTGTGATGAACAAGGATGCCCTAGATCTCTCTGGTAACGAAACTAAGCTTCATTTCCAATTCACTGTTCTTTCTAATTTTCTCTTTCAGCAGTTGGTATAGCTTCAATTCCATCACATTATTCAGCTCTTCCAATTTCTGGCAATCCTCCACACATTTCTCCATGTTTTGTTTCTGTACTGCCTTCCATTCATCTTGCATTTTCTCCACATATCTCGCAAGCTTATCATCGCAAGTTCGTGGTTCTTCTTCGTTACTAACACCCTTTTTGGCTATGGAATCATCATCAGCCAACTTGACCATGTTAATTTCTTCTTCTTCTTTTTCCCCCGTGACGTAGTCGAAATCTGCACGGTGTTTTAAGACGGGTGGTAACTAAGAATTAGGTTTTAGAAGAAATAAAAATAAATAAAGAGAATATTATTATTGTATTTCGGAGAGAACTTGTCCCAAATAAAATAGAGACCAACTCTTTATATAGGGGTAGAAAGGCGATTCCTAGTTACAGTAAATTTACTAATAATAGGTAATTTATATTAAGACGGTGACTTAATTTCCAAATAATCTAACCTTAAGCTCAATAGGCCTAGGATTTGATCCTGACTCGTCACTCTGTTAGTGTTTCAATCTCCGGATTCAATATCCCAAGTACATCAACCTCGTCAGTGAATGAGACTCGCTTATTATTATTCTTTTTATGTTTTCGGATTTCCTCTTCCTTTGTTAGTCTTCCATTAACACTCTTGCCAATGTCTTCTACCAATCTCTCTTCAAGAAAATCAGACTGAAATTCCTTATCATAACCGAACCAAGCAAAGTAAATGTTCAACAAGGGGAAAACAATCACAAAGCAAAAGTCTAAAACCGCAATCCCTTGGAAAAAAAATCCAGAACCCCAATCAGCTTCTGAGAATGATTGTCAATATTGACTTCAGAAGTTGGATCCCGCAAGCCAAAACTAAAATAGCTATTCGCTCGATCCAAAAACCTGGTTAGTTTCACGAATGGATCACGACCTCAAAACCAATTCTGTCATCCATTGTTATTGAACTCTGTTCCTTCTTCCCCTGCTTTAACAGCTGCAAGCAGAGCAGCTTCCCAAGTTAGGACAAAAAGTTACATCAAATTTGTGCAAATCCAAAAACAATGGAAGATGGTAGCGTATTTGGAAACCGCTTTCCAGGTTAAAATCCAATCATCTGTTTGTATTAACGAAATCCAAGCCTATCCCATAACAGAGAAGCCTAATCTTTCGATCCAGAACAACACTCGATCATCTGCCCTTTTCGAATCCTCTGGCTTTTCCTGATCACCTTTCTGCTGGTTTTCAACCAATGCGAAGAATAGGTTACAGACGAAAACTAAAAGTTAATGGAAAGCATCTGCTGTAGACAGAGCTGGACTAATTATATGGACAGTAAGTTCCTTACAAATTGATGTAAAATTAAAATAAAAAATAAATAAATGAAACTCCAGAAAATTGCAAGTTGGTAATAAAACTTCTTGTGATCCCTTTGACCAGTTTTTTTCTTTCAAAAATGTGGAGAGCTTTTGACTTCCGAAAAATATATCGGAAACAATAGTTTCGAAGAAGTTTTAAGAATCCAATCAGTTTAACTGGGTATAGTTGATAATTGGCATGCATGGGACTTATTATTACGTAAGTGAACATATTTTCACAGAGAGTAACGAATACTTTTCCGGAGTATTTTGATGTTTACATAGTATTTATTTTCTTCAGACAAAAGAAAGCAAAATCAAATACCAAACGACTGAACTCCTAAATTTTTATTAGGAAGAATGGTGGTTCATTATTTTCAAATTTAATTATATGAGTTTGGTAATAAAAAAAAATCGTTTAAAATGAATTGCATCAACGAGATTTGAACCTCGACGTGTTATTATTACGATAATAGCAATCAATTAATCTAAAATGCCAACATCCATAAACTCATTAATCTAAAATGCTAAAGCCCATGATAATGCCAACATCCAAAAAACTCATTAATCTTTCGATCCAATACCAACCATATGTTTTATAATTTTCTCGTCTTCTTCTTGTTATTGTTGTTCATTTACAAGATTTGGTAAAATTTACAAATTCTTATACTCCACTTGTCTCATTTTTTTTTTTTAAGAAGATAATTTTTTAACCCATTTCACAATAAATAACTACAATAAGTAATCAATGAATTTATTTGTCATGATCAATTCTGTCATCATATCTACAAATTCACCATGTAAATAGAGAGAAATTTGAATCCTCAACTTATGAAATAGAATGACAATACTTCTTTCTTCCGTTGTACCAATTACGTCCCTCATCAAAGTTACCAAACTACCCCCAATCCAGCTAAGACAATGGGGGTGGGGGGAAGCAGGGACAAACTTCAGAAACTTCAGCACCAAAGAAGATAGAAATACAGCAGCAGTCTGTAGCAGCCGATGATTCTCATTCATGGCTGCTGCTACTTTGATGTCATTTTCTCCTCCCTTTCTCTCCTATTCATCCATATCTAACCATCGAATCTCTTCCAATTCTGTCAAATCTCCGCCGCCTCTAAAATTGGTTGCGCCCCAATTCCACCCGTTGTTTCTATCCACACGGAATTTCAATTTCTCACCCCCTCAACCACCGTCTGCGGCGGCTCCGGTGAACAAGAAAAGATGGAAACTTTCAGCTCTCCGGGGGGACCTTTTCCTTTTAGAGACCACCCCAGTTGAGGAAACTGCCCAAGAGATTGTGTCAGCAACCAAAGATGATGGCGTGTCCACCATTATATCTGGGCTTCTTTTCGTCGCTTTCATCGGCTTATCCATCTTGACGATAGGGGTAAAGTACCACTTTGGATATTGCTCTTCTTTTTGCACATGAATTTTGCCTCCTCTCATTTTCTGTGTTGTTGTCAGATTCAAGTTTAGGACAATAGATTTTCTAATAAGGTGTTCGTTCAACCCATTGTCAGGTTATCTACATTGCTGTTACGGATTTCTTGCAGAAAAGGGAGAAAGATAAGTTCGAGAAAGAAGAGGCTGCCAAACAGAAGAAGAGCAAAGGGAAGAAGATCAGAACTCGTGCTAGAGCAGGGCCTAGAGGTTTTGGGCAGAAGGTTGAAGATGAAGAAATCGACGAATTACCCGACTAGGAATCCCCGTCTTGGATAACTTTTTTCACTCATACAGTTTAGAAGATTTTGTTTTCATCATTTGTTTCCTGTTTTACTTCTTCTACAACTGAATTGAATCGTACAAGAAATCATTTTCGTCTAGCATTATTGTCAGTCATTCAGAAACTGTACAAACGAATGAACCAAAAAAACAATGATAAAACTGGAAACAATAAATTCAGACTAAAGAGAGGTAAATTGAAGCATATACTCGGCCAAGCAAAGAAAATTTATCAGTAACATACAGATGGGAACTTCTGGCCTTTTTACCTAAAAAGATCAACTCTCCACAAGGCAACATTTGTACAGTCGCGATCAACGAAAACTAACCTCTTTTATCCTTTTTACATCTCCATTAAAACTTGTGTGTTGTCATTTTTACCTCCTCTTTCAGCAAGGCGACCAGGAACACTTGACATCCGAGCCTTAGCTTACTTCTACTACCTATAAAACCTTACGCTACACAATTTACAGGGTTCTAGTACAAGCAACAACTTTATTTGCAGCTGTTCCAGACCAACGCCAAAGACGGGCGCAGGGATGGAACACTAGACACAGTGAAAAACAGTAGAGAGGTAGCTCAAACTATCCTCTGTTAGCAGTACAACTTCCTTCCTATCTTCATCTAAGCAGCAGGATTAGGAGACTGAAGAGCGCTTCTCCTTTCTGCAAGGAATCAAGGTAGCAAGTTAAGAAATGACTACTCTACCGGAACCCAGCAGGACAGTTAGCTGAATTTTCTCAAGATCTATGGAAAACATTTGATGGGTCCGAGTTATAGTGGCACAGTAACAACAGTCCAGGATAATCAACATCTACTGCCAAAAAACTTTTAAGGAAAAAAAAAAAAAAACCAAGAAACCAAGGCAATAACAGATACGTTTGCATGATGCTGCCCCCATTAACCAATAGACGTCAAATCGACCCCCAATTGCAGTAGTGAAAAATGACCACATACCTCCAGCTGCAACAAGTTTCTCTACACGGGCAACAATATGCTTCCCATATGTGTACTTCTTCAGCGCGGTGAGATGAACTTTTATTCTAGACAGAATCAATTCACGCTGCTGATCACTACATGTCTCCAGCACTTTCTGTACAACATAATTTGCGAATTGATCTTTCATCATCGCCTGCAGAAGAAGAGAGTAACATAAGCACTATGGAACATGTTAAAAGTAGCCAATACAACAGCAAGAACCAACTTTGATAAACCTTTAGTAACATACGGCGATAAAGGGACCAAGCAAACAAAACAATTTGCAACGATTTTTCCCCTTCATCCCGGGCTGGGGTGGGGGGCTCTGATAGTGTTAACATGCAAATCTAAGAGCATTTTAATTGCAAAGATCAGCCTTCCCCAACAAACCATGTGCTTTCTTGTATAACTACACTTCTAGAGTAGGTTTATAAAGGGGCTTATTATTGAGTAACCAAAAACTTCTAAAATAAAAATTATAATAAAAAATTTAAAAAAACATTGCCGTAAGTGTGCACAAAATAACGTGTTGGAGCTATTATAGTCAGCAAAATCGTTAGTTCTCTAGCCATGATTTGGCCTCATGCAAACAAATCACTGACAGTACTCAAAAGCGTGAAACATTTTAATGAGTATATCAATGTATGTAAGACAATTTGAGTATAAGATAGAGCTCTCGAAATGCACAGGCACTGAGAGTTACTTTCCAATTCCAACAGATACAACTCCCGTCCCTGTATCCCCCACAAGGAATAAAAATCTAGACTCCAACGTAAGTGGCTCATTAACGCACATAAGTACAATAATACTGGTTGATTGATTGAATAATGACACACAACTTCTATGACCGACTTGTGCAGAACGCAAAAATTCTTTCCATGAATAATCAAATGTTAATTTAAGAGGCAGGATTAATATAACATCCGGCAAATAGTAAGGAAAAGATGATATACCTGAAGAGGCTCGTTCTCATCAGTTGTTCCAAGCATTTCGTCCACCAGGAGCTGACGTTCACTAGGATCACCAAATGTCAAGCACTTCTCCACAACATTTGAAGCGAATTTCTGTTGACTCATCTGGACAATCTTCCCGGCTAGCTCCTGAATGATACAAGTCCGCTCATTTGGCTTGCCGTGCTCCAGGACATGCTGCCAAAGTTTTAAAAAATATGGCCAAAAGCTTCAAAGAAAGGAACAAATAGGTGCCACTAAACCAAAATTAAAAAACAAGCTGGAAAACATATTGAATCAAACATGTCATACCATCAAATGAAACCCAAACACATAATAGGTCATATAAATAAACATATATATATATAATATATATAATATATGCATATATATATATATATGTATGAAAACAACAGATTCTTGGTAAAAGTATAGACCTGAACAACATAGTTGCCATATTGATCCTGAGCTAACATACTAACGGATCCTAAAATCTCTTCCATCACCTTGCTTTGAGTTTTTGGGTCACTACAGTGCTCCAGAACTCTCTGCATAAAAGAAAATATAAAATTAATCACATTGAATTTATCCTTTGGGACTGCATGTCCCTGGAAATATCTCTCAATTAGAAGATCACGCAAAACTATATTAAACGTCATGGAACCTGTATGACACGGCACCCATAAGGATGAGTTGACAGTGTAACAACTTGGCCAAAGAATGTGTTGACAATGAATTGGATATGATCTTCCGGCACACATTCAATACACTTTTGGATAACATGGTTACCATTCTGATCACGAACACAACGCATGACATGACCATCAAGCTCTTCAACCATCTTTATCTTCTGGTCTACATCAACAACCTCTATTGCCTATGAACATTACAAAACATTATTAGGAACCTCCATCAATAACTAAATTGAGGACACAATCTAATTAAAAAGCTTTGACACTAAGCAAATTCAAAATAAACTAATAAGCACACAGATGTATTCAGCAAAATTACCTTCTGTATCACTCGGCAACCATACATTTGAAGGCTGAGGGTAAGTACATGCCCAAATAGCTTGCTAGCCAATTCTCTTCTTTGAGATGCCATTCCATGTTCAAAAAACTGGAAAAATGGGACAGAAATTACTTAACAGGAACCTCTCATGCCAGACCAACTACAATGCAAACCCGAATCTTTCTAAGAAACTACTGAAAGAGAAGAGAGATGGCACTAGATACCTTTTGAATCACATAATTACCAAACACATCAGTCATCAAAGTTAGAGCTTGAGGATTGATCTCCTCAAAAACCATATTTTTCTCTTCTGTTGTTGCAGTTTCAAGTTTCTGTTGGATGAATCGGCTCCCATACTGATCCGCACTGCTCAGACAAGTCAAAAAAAAATGACAAATTCAGGCTATCAAATGAAGGTACATTCAATTTGAAAGGGATAAACCAGATTTCAGATTATCGTATTGAAGAAAATTAATTTAATTTAGAACACACCTGAACTCAACTACGTGCCCTGCAATTTCTGATAGCTCAAAGCACTTCGTCTTATTGCTCTTGAACTCTTCCAACAATGAGGAGGCAAAGCTATTGTCCATATTATCCAAGTGCCAAGGCCCCATAACACCACCAGACAAATTTCTCATTCCACCTGAATATCTCATATTAAAATCACCATGCCTCAAGGGGCTCCCAGGAGCAACTGAACTTGCCAACGGACTTCCAGGGTAAGACAAGCCCATGCCATATGCAGGGCTTCCATAATAACCATGATGGTTCGAAGCACTGTTCTTGGTACCAGGTGGAACACCATATGGAGATTTTGTAGGAGATAGCATAGCACCTAGATAAGCCTTTTGGAGCAAGTCCACGTATGAATTGCCCATATAGTTCCTGTCCATAGAAGGGTCATTGAGGGCTGCAATCTGTGATGCAACATACTCAGCGGTCCTTAGATACTGCAAATAAGCTGGATCCACATAAGATGCCTGCAAACCACTCCCTGCCATCTGATTCCCAATTCGATTAAGGTTTTGATCTGAGACTGGAGACCCAATATTTGATCCCCCAAACATTCTTGAGTCAATACCAGGGACAGCCATGGCAGATGCAGCAGCAGCATTTTCAAACAAAGGTGGCAAATTACAATTGCCGATATTTCCTGCTAACGGATTCATGGAGTATCCACCCAAACCGTAATTAGAAAACGATGAGTTTGGACTATCCTGATGCTGATGTTGAGAGAGTATACCAGCACCACCATTAAACACAGACGTAGAAGATCCTTTTTGGTAAGCATTACTACGAGGACCTGTAGTTTTGCGAGCATCACCTTGAAAGGGAGGACTGCTAAGATCAGAACCACTGCTATTGCTCAAACCAGAGTCAGACTTAAAGTAACCATGCTGTTTTGTAGTACTTTGACCGCCTGGAACGTTGAATAGATAATTTTTATGGTCATCCACATCTTGTTCAATCCGAGGAGCCAAATGTTTTTCATCATCCACAGCACCATTTGAAAGGTTCATACCAGACAAAGCAGCAACTAAGTCAGCCGCATCATTTGAGTGGGATGAGATACCATTAAAAGAGTTTGGACTGTTGAGATTTCTCTTTTCTGATGCACTTGTTCTTCCTCCACCAATAGGGGCAAGGCCAGGACTAGGAGCCCTTGCAAGACGCTGGGGATCAGGTGTGGTACTTCTAGACAAGGAAGCACCCAAAGCAGCAGCATAGGAGTATGACGTTGGCAATCCACCAGGTTGAGGAGATACACTCTGCACACTTGCACTGGAACGCAGAGGGTCAGCAGATGTTAAATCACGATGAAGTTGAGCCAACTCAGCTTCCACAGGACCCAAAGCGTCAGTATTCTGATCAAGCGCATTACGACTAGCAGGACGTGAAGGGTGACCAGATGCAGAAGTTGGTTGGCTATAGGCATCCTGCAACAAGTGACAAAAAGAAAGGGCTTGTAAATTATCTGTCCACACTATGGGAAACCTACTCTCTCCCATTGAAAGCAGCAGTCAAAATCTAACAAGGACAAATAGAAGCTGCTTTGATACAACTACACATGTAATGAACCAGACCAAGTAAAGATGAAAATTAGAGCACAACATGACATGATAATATTCCTAGTAGTTCTTTAGTACCAACACAATTGAGTCCTTATATCAGCAAACAAATCTGTAAAGCAAAGAAACCAAGATGCAGGCCAACATAGCCAAGGACCAAAGGAGTTCAGCATATCACTAGAAAAACTATTTGCCTCTCTGCTTCAGATACTAACACCACAACCATAACTCATTTAGAGAGACCAATTGCACTGGATAGAATTTCATCAGCTAACTGTCTTCTTTGAGAAAGAAAAATAAAAACCAATTTAGAGATACTAGGACTCAGGTAATTTCAAATTCAATTCGAACAACTCCATTCCTAGTTGGATCACATAGAACAAGAAACATTCTGGCGTTAAATATCAAAAAACACCTATAACCATAGACTGACAACAGAACAGAGCAGAATGTGATAAGAACTTGATAACACTAAAACCTTTAGATAATACATAAACTGGGAGAATAAAAAATAGGCAAAACACAAATGAATGGCAGCTATCTCCTTCAATCAAGAAAAAGTAATAACTTGGAAATGGCCTCAATAGAAGCATAAACAATAGTAGCACAGATAAGCTATACAATCACTACATATGACGTGTAGTTAACAAAACTCTCAATAAATTTGCTCTTCATATCATTATAATATACAAGACAAAAGTAGTCGAGCAACTACCCCAAGAAAAAACAAACAGAATACACAGGATAATCACCTGAATCATTTCAGCAAAGCTCTTTTGTTTGCTACCTAGTCCTAAACCTGGCAAGCCAATTAGCCCATCACCACCCCATTCAACAGAACCTTGAACCTTGTCCGAGTCATCCTCCGCATCCTGTTTCTTTGAATTAAAACCCGGTGGCATGGAAAAAAGTGATCTTGCACCACCTCCGCTATCATTCCTATTAACTTTTCTCCGATCCCCAATTGCAGAACTCCCACCTTGTAACCTCTGTGCGAAGCGCCAATCCTCCTTGGACAACAAAGGAGGTGGCAACCTAGGGTTCAAATTCACATTAGAGTAATAATAAGACAAATAAGCAGGATCGGACCTCAGCTCCTCCTCAGACATGCCATTAACACCCTTGTTCCGGGCAAACTCCGAAAAAGCAGAGTTAGCACTGCCGCCGCCGCCTCCACCACCACCTCCACCACCCACTCCACGGTGATTAAATAACCCACCTACAGCACTCAATGATCCTTCAACAGTAGGTGGAGCTGAGCCACTTCTGTACAAATTAAGCTCCTTTTCCAGATCATCAGCATCGTCTCTACGCTGTTCCCGGAGGAGCAGCCCTATCTCCTTCTCCAATTCATCTCCAAATGAATTCTCGTTGCCTCCTCCAAGCATTGGTCTCCTACCCAATTCCGATATCATTTTTACAGAATTAAGAAAAAACCCAGAACTATTCACTCATTCCAGAAAACACACAAACCCTAGAAAGCTATCGCAAACACGAACCAAATAAACAAAAATTAATCCAAACCCAGAAAACCCTAATGCACAAACCTAAAATTTAAGTCTTCAAGCTCGTAAAAATGGAACCTTTTTTCAACCCCTTTCGTCAATATCAGAACAACACCAAAAACCCATGATCAAAAACAACAAAGACGGAAACTTTATTCAACCCCATCAACAATTGGCAGCAAAAAGAAAAATTAAATTAATTCCAGCCAACATGGTGTTTCATCCTCCTTTGACCAAGAAAATTTCGATTAAAAAAAAAAAAAACACAGCAAAACCCCCCCTCCAAACAACACTGAATGCCCAAACAAAAGCTGAAAGTGAGAAGTGAGGTTAAAGGAACAGAGAGGGGTGGAGAAGGTGCAGAGAGAAAGCTGAAAAAGGAATGACGAAGGAATGGAAAAGAGATCAATCCGGCGGCGAATTGTTTCTTACAGAGAACCCCTTTTAGGGTTTTGTTTTTCCAACTCTACTAAATAAAAGAGAGAGGATTAAATACAACAACAAGAAGTAGTAATAGAGTAAAGTTTTATTTTTATTTTTCCCTTATCTTTATTTGGATTACTTTAATAAATTATAAAACAGATTTTACTATTTCTTTATTAATCCTAATAATTCCATTCATTTATTAACTGATTAATTAATTAGTAGAGAACTATAATGTGTACTGCACGCAGCACAAGCAGCATCTGTTACAAAATTCAAAAATGAAAATAAAAAATAATTACTCTTGAATTTTAATATGTATAGTTAGTTTTATTTTTTGTTTTTTTAATGTAGCTTTGGCTAAAGTTTGGTGAGTGGATGGATTACTGTGAAGTAAAATAAATTGGCACAATAATAGGGGAGGCTTATTGACCAAGTGCTGATATCCGGTGTTGAATGATATCAGATAGAGAAAATGTAGCTTGTTTCATTTTTGTAGTTTTTTTTTTAATTTCTTATTATTTTGTACATGTAGAGAGAGAAATATGGGCGTGAATTTTTTTGGCTCCTTTCCTCGTGTGCAATTAACAAGAATATGAAGTTGCCACGTCAATTCTTTAGATTCGGGAACAAATTTTATTTGTATGCCTTGCTTTCCTCCATTGAACAATTTCTTTATCTTTTTTCCTTAATTTGTTAAGTACTTTGAAATATTATGGAGTATGGAGTCTTTATAGTTGTTGTACATTTTGATGATTGCATTATGTTTTTGGTGTTGATTGATAAGAAAGATAATCGTTTTTTGTTGGGAACGTATAATCTCAAATTTTTTTTCTTTTAACCGTAAATAGTAATAAAAGTTTTTTTAACGTTTATCGTAAATTTGACAATTTGTTCATGTTCCTTGTTTACTAATATTGGGTTCTTTTTTCCTATAGAACATTACAAAATCTATAAGGTGAAATTGAACATTTTATGTAATTTTTATGAATTATTCTTAAATGGGTTGACATTCATGGATGGTAGATTTTATTCTAATCACTAGATGGTAGGTCATTTAGCTGTTTTTAACATGGGGACATTCCAAGTTTTCAAGTTGCCCTTTGGTTAGATTGTTATGTTGTATGTTCGTGGAAATATCTTTTCTTTTTGTAAAAAACTACAATATATTATTTTTTTCGTTCTAAAATTATTATTCAGAGTAGAATTAAAAATTAAATTTAAATTAGAGAATAGTCTAAGAACAGAAAGAGTATATCAATTTCTCCCTCCTTATCATAGTACTCCAGTGCTTTAAAATGGCATAATTTCGTGGCTACATATACGTGTGGATTTCTTTTTTATAATAGTCCATGTATTTTATTTAGTCGGTTGACATCAATGTGCGTGCTGCAATATGAATTAGTAGATTTCTCATAAGCTAATTCAATTGTGTTTTGAAGAATTGTATAACATGATTAAAAGCTAACAACGGGAGAGAAATATGTAGACACTGAAAATTTGAACATTTTTATTGCATATTTAAGATACATACATAGCATTGTATCTAGTTATCATACAGTAACCATACGATGATCATCCATTTTAAGACAAGTTTTTGTGTAGGGTAAACCACCTAACACACATTTATGCATTTTCTTTTGCACTTACAATCTTGTCCTACCTGGTCTGGGGAAAAAAATAACTTTTGATTTATTATTTTCCTGCTGCGATGTATGGGTTTTTTTTTTTTTTTTTTTGTGAGAATCATTCTGCACATCGTGTAACAGTTTACCAGTACATCATAACGTAATACTCCCGAAAGAGATATTCCTTCCATTCCATGATTATTGTCCAGTTTGAATTTTTATTTTTAGTTCAAATTGCACTAAAAGTAAAATCTCAAATTGGATAATAATTTTGGGACAGTTTATTTCGTCCCAAAATTCTTATTACTTGAATTTTGGCCCAAAAAAGTATGTAAAAAGTTGGGATGAAAAACCAGACAACAAATGTGTACAATTAACATGATCTCATCATTGAGAAATGGGCTCACAGCCTCACGTACGATGGGCGTTAAGAATTCCACATATGTAGATTTCTTTGCACGAGCTCCAAAAGTTTCTTGTCCTTGTTCTTTGTTCTTCTTGGGTTGAACTAAATTGCAGCCAAAACTGGTGTCAACGTGAAATCCCATGAATTCTATCAGCCCATTCCATGGCAGTTCACTTGAGAAAATGGGCTGTGAATAGATTCAGAAGTCCAATTTTTTTTAAAAAAAGATATTCAGAAGTCCAATTAACCAAGCAACAATGTAACAAAGGTGAAAATGGTAACCATTTTTTTTTTGTTACGATCAACTCATTCATATTTTTCAGTGTTTTTTTCTATGTTTAAAATATAAATTGATGTATCAGAAATGTAAAAAGATATTGTAACGTAAAAATTATATTAATTAAAATTTATGGGGAAAAAAAACCCAGTGAAGATGTTTATAAAAGGATCCAAACAAAGCCTAAAATTTCTTTGATCTTTCTAATCTTATCAGAATAATTCTTTTTTTTTTTTGTTTTGATCCTGAGGGTTTTTTTCTCCACCCTACATAAATAAATATACATATGCAAAGAAGTTACAAATTTCTACCCTGTCTCAATGCCACTTACTTATATAGGTATTGACTGTAATCAAACACAAATATTTCAGAGACTAATTGATACTGAATCAAATTAGTAGTCTTTCCGTCTATATGAATATTTTAATTGTAGCTTGAAAGCAACATTGCAGTTAATTTTTATCTCCCAACAAGGGGTTAAATTCTACTAGAACTGGGGTAAAAATAACATGTAGATGTAAATATGCAATGCTCAAGACAAATGGTGGACGTGGAGGTGAATCACCTGAAAGAAAATTTGCTTCCTTTTAGTAAGAGTTTCTCATGCTTAAATTTCTCCATTGCTCATTAATTAGTTATATTACTCACGGTTTTTGTTTTAGGCGGTTTACCTGGATTATCTTAATTATATTTCCTCACATGTTCAATTGATTCTTTCAAAATGCTGCACAGCTAGTGATCCAAAGGAGGGTTGATCAAAATTTCCAAAAGAAATTGACCAATTCGTTGATGATGAATCGGCAAATGGCAATACTTATAATATACTATTTCCTTTGGTTGTCTTGGTGTGACCTCTATAGCAATCCACTAACATGCTATTGTCCCGCTTGGTCCTAAAATTGCTGCAAGAAAACAAGGTCTTATGTTCACAACCAAAGGTGGCTGCTCAAGAATCCATTCTTTTTATGATTATCTGTCTTTAAAAAAAAAAATGGTATGATTTTTTTTTTTCAGAAGATGCGTTAAAGAATAATGATTATTCTATTCCTTCGAGAAAAATATTCTATTTTATTATACAAATACAATTGAACAAAATTAGATATTTCATTTTATGAGATGGAAGAAACTTTTTGCAATAAAATTTGATACAAATGTAGCATACCTCCCCCAATTTAAACTCATCATGTTTCTAGATTAGTTGGACTTATCGAGATTGCCCTTGTTTTGATTCATATAAGTAATGGGGACGAATTACATTTTTCCCTCTGAGTTTTGACTAGATCTATCATAAACCCTCCGAGTTTAGATTATACTACAAAATATCTTCTCAACTCACACTCAACTTACCAAAAACTCTCTTAACATAATAATGTCATCATCAATTTTATATTAACGGTCAAAACTACCTTCCAATATATATTTTTGAAATTATACATTTTAAATATTTTAAAAAATATATCATAAATTAAGTTCAGAGATACCATATTAATTTTTTTATAATAATTCACTTAAATAAAAAAATTCAAAATTAATTATATTATTTATTTTCATCAATTAATTTATTATTATTAATTTTGAATTAACTTTTAATTAGTAACTTATATTATTATTAATCATAAAATAACTTTCTTTTGTAAATTTATAATATATGTAAATGTGAAAATAATAAATGAAGTAAATTTTCATTTTTAATGGTCAAAATACAAAGAAAAACAAACTGAAAAAAAAAGAGAAAAGAAAATGAAGTGTATAGAAATTTGTATTGTAATTTCAATGTTTAACCTTTATTCAAGGGCTATATGGTAATATTATCAAATTCGTGAGGTTTATGATAGATCATGCTAATGCTAAAACTCAGGAGGTAGGTCATTATTTACCTTCATTTAATTTGTGTCACTTGTGACATTACTGTAAAGGCGGATGATTCCTCTGAAACCTGAAATTTTGCTCAAATCTTTTAACGTACTTACACTATCGCAGCGATGCGGATATAAAAAGAAATCTTAATCAACACTTGTAACACACTAACACTAAACACTTTTACACTTTCTGAATTCAAGGCTTGATCATTAGAAATGCTTCCAGTTTCCAATCAATCAAACTTTTTTTGTGCACCAAAAGATTTAGAGACAAGATGGGGGGTGAGGAATGGTGATGGATGATTTTTGTGTCAAAGAAAATGTTTTAAAGTTCTCAACTTTCTTCATCAGTTCCATCAGCTTTTGATCTGTCACTCAAAAATTAGGGGAACCAAATAATACTTTTGGGCTTTCTTTTTTTTTTTTTTCTCTTCTTCTTCAGCTTCATCCTGAAAACCAGAAGAACAGGAGGACCAAAGGATTGTCAAATTAAAGGGACCACAGTATACTTTTGCTGTCTGTATTTAGTTATTAATAACAAAACATTGGCGACCCATCTTCACATTGCATGCACCAATTCATTATTATTATTGTTTTTTTAAAAAAAAAAAAAAATTTAATGGAATCCTATTCATCTTGATTGAGGTTTGACATGTGCAATATACATGCTTTGGATTGAATATTCAGTCATGTTGAAAGCACTTAATTAGAAGCTGTACTTTACTCAAATTGATTCAATCAATTAAGAATTTCGGATCGCAAAATTTTCAATAAAATAAAACTCGTATGGGATACATCCATTCCAATTTTCTGTGTTATGTTTAGATATATGAACTTGATATATCTCTATTGTGTTATATATGAGACATAAATATTTTGAAAAATATGTGTATCAATAAATCTGATATATATTTCGCAACTATATCTACTATTGCCGTTAATGACAAATGACAAGCGTCTTTCACTTGTTCTTAAGTTGAAAGGGAGAATTTAACCACAGAGATGCTATTTCAACTTGTTTTTCAATCCCAACATTCGAGTGGAAACTGCTATCCTCATTTCCAACTGTTTACAGCGGGGGGAAAGTAAACTAATTACTTGACTAATAAATTCCAACCGTAAACTTAAGTTATGTTTAGGTTAACCGTTGACTGGATTCTAATATATTCCTAAAACCACATTAGTTTAGTAATAATGAATAATTTCATTATTTCCATTCGTTTATTCGTATATTTTTGACTATTAAAAACGGAAATGTAATTGTCAAAATATTCCAATCTCTGTTTATGCATTTTAACGGATGAAAAAGAAACTATAAACTGAAATCCTTTTCCGTCACAAAAGTTATATCCAAGCATCTTCCAAAAAAGATACTGTAATTGATTATTTGATTATGCTGAGATTTGTAACTTTTTTTAAAATTTTTTAATTTTACAATTACCGAAACCGAAAATGAAAGTATCATATACGTTAGCCCACCTATCAAGTTGGGTAAGCCCGCCAAAATTGACCAGATTTACCAACGCCGTTAGTTTACCGTTAAAAAATAATAATCTAGGGGAGACGCGTGGTCCCACATGGAGAGTGGGCTATAGTAGTAGGGGGAAAACGCTCCGCCTCCGCGGCCGTTAAAAACCACATCATCGTCATCATCACGCGTGTCTTCCTAATACGACTATTCAACGGGCCTCCGTTTTCCTTCCTTCCGGGTCGGTCTTTCTTTCTTTTTTCACACGCTCCAAAATTCCGGAAAAAGATATTTTTTTTTTAAAAAAAAAAAACGCTCCCAAAACACACCGACGAATTCCTTTTATTTCCCATTTTTCCAGCTAAGTCAAAAAAGAAGAAAAGAAAGCGTTTTCTTCTTCTCAGCTTCTTCAAAACCTTCCTTTCTACATCAGATCTGGTTTTTATTTAACCCACCTGGGTCAGCTTAGGAATCGTTCATATTTTTAGACTTTTGACAGAAAAAGGGTCCTCGGAGATGTCGACGACGCCTATTACAACCTCGTACTGGTGTTACCGTTGTACCAGATTTGTTCGGGTTTGGGCGGAGCATAACGTAGTTTGTCCTCACTGCGATAGTGGCTTCATTGAAGCTTTGGACTCTAGCCCGCCTTCCCCTTCGCCGGAGTTTCCTCGGAGATCTGAGAACGTTAATATTGGGTTCCGTCGGAGTCGCCGGAATCGTGGCGACCGGTCGCCCTTCAACCCGGTTATTGTTTTGAGAGGTCAAGCTGAAGGAGCTGTGGAAGATGGTGATGGCGGAGGAGGAGGAGTAGGAGGTGGTGAAAGGAGTTACGAGCTTTACTACGACGACGGGTCCGGGTCGGGTCTCCGGCCGTTACCTTCTAGTATGTCGGAGTTTCTGATGGGTTCTGGATTTGACAGATTATTGGACCAGCTTTCGCAGATCGAAGTCAACGGATTGGCCCGGCCGGAGAACCCGCCGGCGTCTAAATCGGCCATCGAATCGATGCCCACGATAGAAATCGCGTCCACCCATGTAAGCTCAGAGACTCACTGTGCCGTCTGTAAAGAAGCGTTTGAATTGGGTTCCGAAGCTCGGGAAATGCCGTGCAACCATATTTACCATTCCGACTGTATCCTTCCCTGGCTATCTCTTCGTAACTCGTGTCCAGTTTGCCGGCACGAATTGCCGGCGGAGTCAACGACCGGTTTGGAATCAGATTCCGGCGCGGGAGCCAGCCGAGCTGAGGAAGCCGTTGGGCTGACAATATGGAGGTTACCAGGTGGTGGGTTCGCAGTGGGGAGATTCAGCGGTGGCCGGAGAACCGGTACCGGTGCCGGAGGACCCGTAGAAGAGAGAGAACTTCCAGTTGTATATACAGAAATGGACGGAGATTTCAGTCACGGAAGCGGCGGCAACGCCGCAGGCTTGCCCCGGAGAATAGTATGGGGTTCGAGAAGGAGAAACAGTGGCAGAGACGGCGGAAGTAGAAGCGGAGGAATCGGAAGGATGTTCAGCAATTTCTTTTCGCTGTTTAGGAGAAATAATAATGGGTCAAGGGGTCGACTGGAGCACAGCCGGAGTAGCGTTGCGAATTCGAATTCGGTTTCCGATGCCAGTTTCAGTAGATACACCGGCCGGCGAAGAGCTTGGGTTGTGTATGAATCCGACTAAAAAACTGGCTGCTCAGGCGATAGTTTCTGTTTAATATCAGTTACATTATTTTCTTGAAGAAAGATTAATTTTTGTAAAAAAGAAAGAAGAGAGCCATTTATATTATTTTTGGAATGTAATCTTTGTACATATAGGATATGGCAATTATGCTCTACAACTGAATCAAAAAATTTTGTTCCGTCAGTCATGGGTAGGAAAATGGAGGACCAAATGGCATATCTTTTTTGTTGATTCTTTGTTTATGTAGTAAATTAATCTTCTTGATTAATTTGTTCATATCAAAAGTTTGAAGATGAATTTTTTTTTTTTTTTTGAATTTCAAGATTCCTTCTTTATTGTTATTTGCTGAAGGATAAGTGAAATTGCCCTAATGTAAAGGCAACTACAGAGCAGCCCACAGCAGGAAGATGAGATTGATGGATGGTCAATGGCTGATGGCCACCCAATTGAATGCATGATTCTCCTATGCCTAAAAATAATTGAGAGGTTTTTGCTGTATATCAGTGCTGCATTTTTGGATGCTATAATTTTAAGTTGCCTAACTACTAACTAGGGGTCTCTCTCACTCTGTGTTTAGCCTCTTTTCTTTTCTTGTATTGGTAATTGTAACGAAAATCATGAAATCACGAAATCCCTGTTCTGTTTTTCTAATTAGAGAAGATTGAGATCTTGCAGTACAAAAAAACATGTGCAAATGCAATTGCTATTTTTAGTTTTTTACCAAACAAGTAAGTTTCTTTTTTCTTGGTGTTGGTGAAATGAGAATAGGAAATTGCGGTTGCTTATTGGTGTGTGTCTCTGGGTTTTTGCTTTAAAGCCTTTAGCTTTCAAGGTTCTCTTTCCTTCACCATTTTGGCATACCAACTTTTCCGAGGCTAAGGATTTCTCCTTTTTGTTGGATGGCAATTTTTTTTTTCTTTTTGTGTATGATGACGATGATTTTTTTTATTTTTTTATTTTTTCATATTTGCATGGTGGACACGATCGGCAATAGTGACTAATCTCTCTCGCTGAATTGTAAACACTTCAATGGGTGAGACAGTTGGCCAAAGTATTTAAGATTGTTTCATGTTTATAACGAGATTCGAACCCTTGATCTATGATTAAGGGTGGAGGAGTCCCTTCAACTACACCACAACCACTTTGTGATTGTGTTGATGACGATGATGATGGTGTTTTTTTTTTTTGGTAGTGGGGGATGGAACCAGAAGTGGACGGCATCAGCAATGGCCAGTAATCTTAGTATGGAGGGAGCAACGTGTCCTTGTCTAAATTCCCTTAATGATTAAGAATAACTCACTCTCCATGAGTGATTTCACTCTTAATTCCATCATATTTCTCTTTCAATTATGGGTAAATCCAACTGACCAAAAAAATGCCATTTACGATACTGTTGGCAAAACGTTAGTACCACTATATTTTATAAGATAACAATAATGAAGGATTGTGTTTTTTTAATTACTCTTGCAAACACAGAAATTTGTGTCATTTTCATTTTTCTACATTCAATGTACTTTACGAAAAAGTAGATGGTGCATTATGGTCAAATAAACAAATAGGCAACATGTATTTAGAGTTATGAACAAGAAGTGTGCATGAGGTTCCCTAATAAGCTTTACCTACTTTCTCATAAGTTTCTCTAGATTCACTCGTAAAAACTTGAGCAGGATGTCTTGAAAAATTCTTGAATTGTATAACTTGGGATTAGTATAGTTTACTATTCCTTCATCCCAAAAAAATAGTTCACATTGAGTTTCGAAAAATTTTATAAAACTAGAATAAATCTTGAAACCCGATGTCGATTACTTTTATGGGACAGATGCAGTATTTTCTTGTTAGTAAAACTATAGAAAACCATAAAAATAGTTCAAGATTTCGAACTAAAATGCTATGGAAAAAACTAAAGTTGTTTTTCTAAGACGGATAAAAGTATATTTCCCCAGTTGATGGAGTAAAATATAATTTGCTCGCTGCTTGGTAACTACTATTATCTCCCATCATGAACGAACTGTCTGAAATTGTGTGCTTAATTTGTTGGTGATTTAGTTTAATTGGCGTCAAATCTTAATCGTAACTAGTACTACCGAATACTCCCTCTGTCATCACTCATCACCTGAGCCCCATAGGCCTAATTTGATTTGATATTTTTGGCCTATGTGGACTTTTAATGGTCAGTCAGTCATACGTATATAGCTGGTTTCTGGTTGTCTGAATTTCTTCTGATTTTTGTTGTTAAGAAATAGGACTTTGCTTGGAAGACTAGAAATCAGAAAAGTAAAATAACCCACCCCCCCCGGGGTTACTTGTGTCATCACATTCCTCAGCAGCTTTTTTTTTGTCTCCCCTTTTTTTTCCGTTATGTAAATAAATTGCCCACTATTTTCATGAAACGGGCTTAATCTTGAAGCATATCTTATTTTCATATGGAATCTAGTGCCAATTTTTTATAATGGAATTGAGTTTTCAAGAGATTAAAACTCAAATTAATATAATTATATTTCGTATTTAGGTATTTTCAGCGGTAGAACCGAGAATTTTCTGAAAGTTTAGTGTAAAACATAAGAGACCAAAAGTTTCACCCCTCATTATGAAATGGACTAAAAGTGTCATTGTTGGTTCATACAAATGTGACATTCAATACAGTTTTCAATAGAATGTTCCTTGCAAAACTAATGCATCCCTTTGTTAAGTAGTCAATCCTTGAAAATTACACATAATACAAAGCGGACATTGACTGGCCATTTGATTTAACAAAAACAGCTGATCACCAACTATAGAGATCAAAATTGTCAATGACTGAAAAACCTAACGATTTTCGATAATGTCATACACACTAAATTCAAGGTATCAAGAACAATTTTCTCAAACTTTGGAAGGTCCAAAATAATAAAACTATAAACAATGCGGAATACATTCAACATTGATGAATGTTAACCAAATCAATAACGGTGATTGATGATCGAAATAAATTATGTATGTATAACAGTTAATCGAAAATTTAAAACTGCTCCATGTTAATGAGCGAGATTCGAAAACCCGACCTACGGAGACAATGTGGAATACCTTGTATGAATCGGTTCATATCAACGAATCCAGTGGACTAAGTTCAAAACCTGGACTGGACAAGTACCATTTAAGTGCGGACCCATGTGCATTTAAGGATGGGCCTTAATTAGCAGAGGTACTTATGTCAGTCCAATCACGACCCACCTTTATTTTAATCTGAGTCTCTCGAATTCGTTGCATCACTGAATATGACGCAAACGTCCGACTGGTCGACAAGGATTCTTTACCGACTTGAATGAAACACATGGCCGGCGGATTTGGATCCTTCACCGGCTTTAGCCAGTAGCACGCCAGTAAATCTTGCCTCATAATCCAAGGGAATTTTACCTTTTCTCTTTGGTTGCAATAAAAGAGCTGGAAATTATTAATTATCATGGAGTAGAAAAGGTTGTGTATCTCCATTTCAAATTAAAATCTTGTTTGTTGATGAATATTATTCCCGTCACTCAAAAAGTAGTTTAAATTCAGTTTTCAAATTTATAAACATTCGTGAATTTTTTTTTTGAGACAGAAATAATATTATCGATTAATGATATATTTGTTAATGTCTTCGTGACAACATTTGCAAGGCATCAGCATCACAAGAAGTTCAATAAAAATTTGACTTTCCGAACATTTTCGTACCGTACATCATTGACCTTTATCTACAATACAATTAATAATTGTATGATAGTTAATAGAAATCTAAAATGTATTGTATTTACCTCAACTTGTAAAGCAATGAAACTATCCATCATCAAATTAGTAAATTCGTTAAAGCGGGATTTGTTTTCTATTAAGCACATTAAAAGAATTATTAAAGTAGTTGATCAAAACAGTCTCACTCACCTCACTACAAACTCAATTGCCTCAATCATGGTGCATCAATAGAGCTTGAAAAAGTTTCAAATCAATAACCAAGTGTCACGAGTTCGTAATGTACTTATGTATAAGTATCATATAAGCAATGATATCTCATTCGACTAGCAAGTTTGAGGCTTCCTTTTGTTGTACCAAACATTTTATATTTTTAATACGCTTTTTTATACATTTTTAATAAAAAAAAAGTATCCTAAAAAGTTGTTTTATTCTTCGCGTTCCCTCCCATAATCACAAAGATTTTTTCTTTCACCAATTTAAGTTTAATTATTTTTGGCAAACAATAAATAATTATCGTTCTGTCTTAAACTTATTGTATGACCATTTCTCATTTGGGACAGGAAAAGTATAAAAATATTCGTCGTAATAATTCAATAGCAGTGAAACCAATATTTAAAAAATTCAGATACAAATTGCCATTCTCTGCATCTTACTCTGTTCAGCTTTGCTCACAACTTTTTCCAACACTTTGACATAGAAAAAAAAAAAAAAAAAAAAAAAAAAAAAATAACTAGTAATTATATGCCATTTCCACATCCTTTCCCAGATCCTTCCCAGCCAATCACTCAATATATATATATATAGAAAAGAAAAGAATCGCTTTGTCGGTTAACTTACACATTACATTGTTTTTGTTTTTGTACCATTATTCTTTTTTTTTTCTTTCTTTTTTCCTTTTTCTTCTTTGACATTGATTCTTTCTCTTCTTATCACCCGACGGAAGAAACGGGAGTGATTCGACATTTCAACGTTGGCATTTTGTCTGAAACAACAACAACGAGTTTTGGCAGATTGTTCGGCCCGAGGAAAAAAAGGAAGGGGAATTCTTTTTAACAGTACATAAAAATCCAATTCCTTCTTCTTCTTTCCAGCTTCAAGTCAAACTGAAGCCCGCCGACAAAGTCAAATCTTTGTCCAAACTACTTCCCATAATTTGCAAGTTCAATTTGTGTTGCAGTGAAGTGGGTTTTTTGGAGGGAATGTTGTATTGATCTGATATTGGGTTTTTTTTTTTTTTTTTTTGAAAAGATCCCAACTTTTCAAACGGGAAGAATTTTTTTTTTGCTTCATCTTTCCCGTTCTTTGTAGGAGTTCAATATGATGCGTATGAGAACTAAGACTGTGGGAATGGGTTTGGGGGTGCCACCGACAGATAATAATACGGCCGCCGGCGGCGGAAATGGTGAAGGGAATTGGGAGATGAGACCAGGTGGAATGCTGGTTCAGATGCGAACTGAATCGGATCAAAATCGACCACCTCCACCTACAATTCGGGTCCGGGTTAAGTATGGCGCTCTTTATCATGAAATTAATATCAGCTCACAAGCTACCTTTGGTAAATTTCTTTTCCTTTTCTATCAAGTTTCAATTTTGATTTCACTTTCTTTTCTTTTTTTTTTTTTCGTTTTCTTCTGGTATTTGTGTATTTGGTTTACTTATTTGCTGGTGTAATAGGGGAGTTGAAGAAGATGCTAACTGGGCCAACTGGGTTGCATCATCAAGATCAGAAGCTTTTGTTTAAGGATAAAGAGAGGGACAACAATGCTTTTCTTGACACTGTGGGTGTGAAAGACAAGTCCAAAATTGTTCTTATGGAGGATCCAATCAGCCAAGAAAAGAGGTTCCTTGAAATGCGGAAGAGTGCCAAAATGGAGAAGGCTGCAAAGTCTATCTCTGAGATCAGCTTGGAGGTGGATAGGCTAGCTGGGCAGGTATATTTGATTATTAATTGACTGTGCGCTCTGTGTTAATTTAAGATGTTTCCTTCTTAATATTTGTCCGTTTCAGTTTGAGGTACTAATTAGCCTTTTGCTTCTGGATAGTTAGGGAGGTATGATTGGTAGAGTCTGGATGTCTGAAACTCACATTCTGTCATCAAATTTGTGTAGGTATCTGCTTATGAATCTGTCATTTCTAGAGGTGGAAGAGTTGCAGAAAAAGATTTACTAAATCTGATTGAGGTATTAATGAATCAACTGCTTAGATTAGATGGAATTGTTGCAGATGGAGATGTCAAACTGCAGAGGAAAATGCAGGTATCATGATTCCTAACTTTGTAACTATGAGGTTGGCTGAATTTAGGGGACCTGGACTGATATTTTTTGGTTTTTTATAGGTGAAAAGAGTTCAGAAGCTCGTTGAAACGCTTGATGTGTTGAAGATTAAAAACTCAACACCGAGCAGTAATGGCGACACGTCCAGCATGGCAAATCACATAAACATTGAGAAGTCATCCCCTGTACAACTGCAGCAGCAACGCAGGAATTCCTATGATCATGTACCATCGCCAGTCGAACAACATCGAGCTCAGCATTCTGGTGGGATGTTGATGCAGCAACAGGAACAACTACAACCATCAAGGCATTCAGCGTCAGGGCCTGTTTTAATCACTACTCAATGGGAAACTTTTGATTCAATGCCGATGCAGGCTACTCATTCAGCATCTGCAGCTTCAACAAGTACTTTTGGTACAACTCAGCCAAGATTCAATTGGGATTTGCTTTGAGTATGCAACAGGCCCATTATTAGTATTGTGTGGATTTGTATTTTGAAATGTTTTCAAGTTGGTTTGGTATCAACTCCCCATTCTTTGCTGTATCTAGAGTTTTGTCAGCATCCTTTGTTTTTTGTGCCCATTCAGTTGACAAATAATTGGGGTATTACAGTTATAGTCATTGATACTGTTTTCATTTTCCGTATTCTTGTTCAGTTTCATCATTTCATGTATTGATTCCCACTTGTAATTGTTCTCTCATGGTTTAGGATAGTAGAGATTCTGTGTAGGAGTTCATCACTTGAAAATTAAGATTTTCCTGGAGCAGTGCATTTTGATACATTATATTTTCCAGACAATAAATTAATTTTATTCAGTTCTTAATGTGCTCATTTGTTCCTCTGTATTATCTTCTTATTGCTAATGTATCATGCAGATTTTAGTACGCTGAGTATCTAAACCCAGAAATTATATTTGCAATAATAGAATTGATTTGGTTGAACTTGTTATAACCTGCATTCCACCATTTCTGCCCTTATTAACCTAATATGGTGCAGAGGAGATGAATAACAAAAGTTTTTGACTGTCCCTTTGTCTCTAGTTAAAATTCATGAATAGCTTGGAATGCTTTATGTTTAATTTGAAGTTGGTCATCCAAATATGTAATTCTTTAGAAGCTACTTCTTTTCCGTGCCAACCTTAGTTGTGAAAGCAATGAATAACTGGTAGAGAGAGAACTTAGATGTTGAAAGACATGAATCTATTCAAAAGCAGATCAACACCTAATTGCATTATGGGTTCACCCGCTTTTTTGCAACTGTTCTCAAAATGTGGGCTACAATGCTATACTGCAGTGTCTTAGTTTATTTCTTGTGCTTAGAGATAATCTGTTTGGGGAATCTGCAGTGATTTTTCTTTTCACTTTTTAAGGTAATTAAAAGAAAAGAAAGACTGCAAGACAGACTGCTGGGGGGTTCACATTAAGAAATGTAACATGCAGACTAACTACAGGCTTTATTGAGTCTCTCATTACATAGTTTTGTGCATGCAACTGGGCATCTTCTAAATCAGAGAAGGCTTCAAAGGCACATTTCAGAGGAAGGTTACAGAATGCGATATAAGTTTGATAGAAAACTTGCAGAGTTGAGCATCAGGATATGTGTATTGAACTTTTCCTGTTGTAGCAATGTAGTATTGATCTTTCCTTGGGTGGATTCTCAAGCCCCACATTCAGTGTGGAATTTTTGCTGCTCTTGCCTGCAACTATTTTTCCTTGTATCATCAAGCCTCATGATTAAGAGGATAGATACACAGTGGATTTTCGATAGTATTTTTTTGTCTAATTGTGAGTTTATGTCTCAGCAAGTGGGCATAGTGAGTATACTTGATAAATTTCAGCTTTATGCAAAAGAAATGTGGGCCAAGTATTTAGCATTGTGTATTTAGATTGTGCCGAGTTGTATCTGTGAGTGCTGCTTGAGATCTATGGATGTATTGTATTTCATCAATTAGCAACGAGGTTGGTGAGTGAAAGGCTTGAAAATAGGAGTATCTTTACAAATGAGATGGGATAAAGTGACAGATTCACTATGTGGTCGTCAAGCGATTTGTTCCATTTTCAGTTTGAGCTGATTGCTGTGAAAAAAATATCTCAAGAAGAGTGGTGGTGGTGGTGGTGGTGGGGGGGAGCTTATCTTCATCGCTACAGATGGGAATGGCTTTGACTCTTTGTTTCATGGGACAGCTGGTCATTTGACCTAAGACATTGGCTGAAGCTGGACTCATCCAAAGTGGTGGTAACTGTTTTCTTACGTTTCATTGGTTTGATTTATGTCTTTATATGTTCAAATGAGTGATTATTTCTTAGGGAGGTTTCTACCGTGTTTGTTCGAAATAGTTCTGTGGAAATTGTGGAGCATTCCTGGAAACGAATCTGTAGACATGATCTTATCCTATCCACTTAATCAGGTTGCTGTATTCTACTTCTGCTTTTTTAGCTACCCAATTCTGAGGTAACATTACACTTATCTTACCTTTTTGAGAACTGCTTCCTTTCAAAGCTGGGCATTTTATGAGATGCGCTTTGTATATTGCTTCTGAAATGTAAGAGTTATCATTTAATTGTCCTTTACTAATGACCGAATATCATCAATGATGAATTCCACTTTACATCTTCAAGCATTTTATGTTTTGATGCCTGGTCTGCCATTTAAGGATCCTTCTGACCAAAAAATTGGTTTTGAAATTGTGCTTAGGCACACACAACACAAGCTCAAAATGTGTGGCCACAATAATTCATCGTTGCTGTCAGAGAAGGTTTTATGTAGCTTGTAAAGCAATGAAACAATAGACTCAGGATTTACCTTCATTTCTTTTTGTGTTAGCTATTTCTTAATTTGACGATGCTGAAATTGCTAAATATCCTTTTCCAGGCGTTCCATGTCAACCCTTTATTTTTAATGTTTTTCAGGTAGTAAAAGGTAATTCCTCAAGGTGACAATTCGGGAAAAGATATTCAGCTAAAGAATAAGATTTTGCATCTGAAATGCCTATTGCATGTCGAATTCGCCGTGGCAGCACAAGAAGTAAAGAAGATTTGCTTATTACCATACACGTGTCGTTACCGACAGTAAACCGGCTATAAATGCTTCTACATTGTGACACAAAAGAGGGCGTTACATTTTCACCGACAGCATTGATATATGTGACCTTCTGCGGCCTTGCTCTCTACATTGTTTTATGGTCTTTGGATCGTGAAGTCTTCCATCTTTACTGCCTCTCTTGAGATAGGTAAGAAAGGCTTTCTCCATCTCAGATTGCTTTTGTTGGTGGTTTCTATCACTCTGAATGAAGCGAATTGTAATTGTTTGCTGTTATCATGCTGACTTTTGATTAGCCGGTCAACTTTTTCTGTTTGATGCATTGTTTTGAGTATTTGTCTCAGCAATGTGGAATATCATTACTTGGTTGTCTGGAAGGAAAATCGAAAAGCTTCTCTGAACTTTTCTTTATACCAGTCCTTTGGGCCGTATTTGATTTTCGCTCGTGCTGTTTGGAAATTTAATGATGATTTCTATTAGATCTTTTATGGTCCATAGGTAAAAGGGTTTAAAGTAGAACTGGCTCTACCTGAATTTTATTATTTCACTAACACTTCTAACTTTAATTTGAAAATCTTCTAAAAGATGTATCTTGGTATTTGTCTTTGATTAATAGCCTCTGAAATTTCTTTTTATTTGATATTAACGAAGGAGTTTGCATCCTTCAATTTTGCAAATTAAGAGGGTAAAGTTTTAATTAAACAATTGTGACAAAGGAAGGAAATAAGAAAATGAAGGTATTGATTATTTTCATCATTAAATTCTTATTCATTCAGAGTGTCAGTTGGCTGCACTATTTCCTTGTATATGTCATCTCAAAGTTCCTTGCTAATAACCATAATGGCTAATTCGTGCAGTGTACATATCCAGCATGTCGACAATGTGGACGTATGACAATCTGCTTGTTGATTTCGTGGTATTCTCATGTTTATCCCAATGAGTGTTTGACATTTTTGATTTGAGTATTCCTGCCTTTTGCATACTGAACTTAATGTCAATCTCTTTTGTTAGGTATGGTTATTTATTGGAGCCATAACATGCTGGATAATGATGAATCTCTACTATGTTTGTTTTGGATACCGTGGGAGGCCCCGAATGAATCGAGGGGTTATTAATGCATTGATAAGTCACAATCTTCGCCGCTTGAATTTGCCACCACAGCTTGCGTATATAGCTGGAGGAAGGTTTCAAGGGTTCAGAGTCCAATTATCTGTTTTAGATCGTGAACTTGAACTTGGTATGATTGGATAGAATTCAACCTTAAGATTAAAAAACAAGCAGTTGAGACTATTATCTTGTGGGCACTGCAATACTTCATTTGCATTTGCAGCAGAAATTATGAGATGTATTCCTAATGTTTGAGTTATTACAGATGATCATCCTCCGATAGAAGTCAACGAGGTCCCTGAAATCCATCCTCCATCTGGCCCTGCAATGAGTGCAGTGGAGATAAATGCCTTGCCAGCTAGCAAGTATAGGCTACAGAAGTATGTGGGCAGTTTGTTTGTTTAGAATTTTGCTTCTTGTTCTATCTGGTTAATGTATTTTGCTGTTTGTCTTGTCCATGCTATCAGTATGGTCTTCTTGTTTTTCAGCTGTCTTGAAGCAAAGGTCTTATTGCCTGTTTCATGGTCATTGTCAATCTAATTTTTTATTTTACATTTTCTTTCAAGCATCTCATAGACAAGTCCATAAGTTGATTTCTTGTGGAATCTCTTTGAGCCAAGTTTGTCAAGTTAGTAGTTAAAGCAGTTGCTTACTAGGAACAATCACGGCTTTCTGGTTGATTTCAATGCTCAAGTAAACATAATGAAACAACTAATGCTACCAAGTTTACTTTAGCAAATTTAACAATTTTTGTGGACTTCTTTTTCTGTTTGCTCAGTTTGGAATTTACTGATACATAGCTGCATTAACGTATCAAGCTAAACATGGATTAGTAATTTTAAAAAGATTGATTTAGAAACTCTCCCCTATGCTATCCTTAATATGCTACTCCTGGTTTTATAACAGTGAGAGCACTTCAGAGCAGGGCTCCTCCTCTTCAGCTTCAGCGAAGGTAATAACAAGGTGTTTATAAGCATCTCAGACCGCATACGCTTTTGAACAGCATGTTTAGTGAAGCTTATCAACTTTCGCTGGTTCTGTTTTCTAGTTGCACTTTATGAGAAGTTTATATCCCCAATTTTCTATGAACAGCATCCATTTGTACTTGTCAGCAGTTGCAGTGTGTACAGCTGCCTTAAACCCAAAATCTCGCTGTTCAATTTTTGATTACTTTGTGGTGTTAAGATTTTTATCTCCGATGGGAAACTGTTTCCGTTGGCCATGAAATCTAAAATGTTGTCATTCATGGTTTCTTTAGACCAATTCTGGAAGTTGTTATTCAAAACTAAAGCAAGGGTCAGTGACCAAATTGGTTCCTTTTAGACCATGCTTGTTCTATGACCTTTGAGGCTCAAGTTCAGGAGATTTAATTTTGAGTATCACTACACAATGTTAAATATGGAGATCCGGTAACCCTTTTTTTGGACTGAGTGAAACTCATACTATTCAGCTTTTATGATCCAAAATAACTTTTTTTTTTTTTGTTTGCTTCAGAAAAATGCTTATCTTTAAAAATTCATCACTTCAAGTTATAGTAATTCAAGATGAATTTGTTGACGCAAATTACTCTTGATGATCAGGGAGCCATGGTGGTTTGGGAGAAATGTATGATTTGCATGGATTTCTTAAATGATGATGATCTAGTTCGTTGCTTGCCTTGTGACCATCAGGTATACAAGTTTGCTGCATCAGAGTTCTACCATACATATTTCTGTTATGTTGACAGAAACCTGTTCTGTGAAAGCTTTATGCTCTATACATACTCTACACGGAAGAATAAAATATGGTTTCATCTTCAATCTTTGTTTCGTTACATTTAACACCGGCTGAAACAGATTCAGTAACAGATTGCTCTCTAGGTCTTCTGTTATGCGATGGAAAACCCTATCTGCATTTGTTAGAGACATTCCCCATATTTTTCGCTAAACAACTGAACTAAAAATTAGTAAGACCTTGGTTTTGCGTGGGACTGTCATAGTTGTTTCAGGTGCTGTGTCTGTAAGTCTTACGAAAACCATACAGTGACGTCTCAAGATGTTTGACCCTGTTCTGCAGTTCCATGCCAACTGCGTTGATCCCTGGCTGAAGAGACGAGAAACATGCCCAGTCTGCAAGATTCCGACCATGGGCGAGTATGGTATGGGTGGGAGCATTCCATTTGGTAATGATGATCACGGCACTGTTTGATACTCTTCAAGGAAGTTGCTAATGTATGCAATAAAGATAAAATAAAAGAAGTGTATCTGTGTCGGAAGATCAGATATAAAAAGAATTAAAACCTTATATATGCTTCTGTAAGACTATTGCTTCTATATCAATCTAATGAGTGTTTTACAGAAAGCCATTCTATTTGCTAGCTTCTATATTTTCATTACGACATTCATTCCTAACTTGACTATGTTGGAACGTTCACCAAAAAAAAAAAAAAAAACCATCGCATTTGTACCAAAGGTGGTACAGTATAATCATGACATTCACCATTAATTTAATGAAATAGTTACAGTTTCTACTAAGACAAGGTTGGATGTATAACTCTATCCGTGCTGACAACTATTAGAAAAAACATATTAAACTTGAAATATTATTTTGCTTATTACTTAAAAATGATCATACTAATAATAAAGAATTGAAGATACAAATGACGCAAACCATTACGTACATTATCGCATAAAATCATTGAAATGGCTTTTGATTTAACGAAGAAAAATTATGAAATTTATTAGAAGTTCATGGGATTCCACCTCAAAATTATTTGGCAATAAAGGAAGTAAATCATGAAATTTATATATTGATATCTGTCTCCTTCCAACACCAACGTGGGATTGGGATTCTTAATAAAATTATTGTCAAACATACATTAAATTAAGAAGACAAGCCGACCATACCAGAATGCCAGGATCAAAACACTGTACAAATTTTAAAATATTTTTTTCATATGTTCTAAAAATTCAACACTGTACAATTTAGAGCAAATGCAGTACAACCTAATAAAAGTCAAATCTGTACTGCATAAAATCTTTTCCCCAAGTAAACAAATGGTGAAGCAATTATCCAAGTCTCATATCCTCTATAAACTTGATTGATAGTACAATCTCGATCTCATCACGAATAACAACAATAATTTCCTTCCTTTTCTTTTTAGCTAATTTTGCCATACAAAATCTGGATCATTACTACTACTACTAGTATAGTACATGGCTTCCTCAATATCATCCTCCATTGACTTCTCCAAACCTAAGTCAACTCTCTTGATCATCATTCTGCTTCTCATTTTCCTTCTCCAATGCTCAAACATCTATTGCCATGGAGGAAGTCACGATGGCGGCGACGAACAAAACAGTGATCCTACCACTACTTCTAGTGATCAATCCAACGGTAGTAGTAATGGTAGTACTGATTTGCGTCGAAAAGGGCTCATTTTGGTCAAAATATGGTGTTTGATCATCATGTTCTTCAGCACATTCGCCGGTGGAGTTTCGCCTTATTTTTATCGATGGAATGAAACTTTTTTGTTACTAGGAACTCAATTTGCTGGAGGGGTATTTCTTGGAACTTCATTGATGCATTTCTTGAGCGATTCCGACGCGACTTTTCACGATCTGACCCCGAAAAGTTACCCTTTCGCCTTCATGTTAGCCTCCTCCGGGTATCTTCTTACCATGCTTGGAGATTGCATCATTATGTATGTCACGGTTCGGGCAACTGATGATCATCATCAGAAAGATGCTGCAAGAATCGAAGTTGATAAATCCGATGATCACCATCAACCGGTGGTCGGAAATAAAGAGGGAATGATGATTCATCATGATCATCAAAACCCGGTTTTCACAAAGACAAGTTCGGTTGGGGACACAATATTACTGATCTTGGCCCTTTGTTTTCATTCGGTTTTTGAGGGTATTGCTGTTGGAGTTTCAGGTAAGCAAGCGATTTTGCATGTGATTTTGCTGATATTTGTCTAATATGAAACCGACTTTTATCAGTTTTTGCATTAAATTTGTTAGACCAGAATTTTTTTCTTTTGTGTTAATTAAACAAAACAATGATTTGTATTCCAACTTGGTATTCGAGAAATAATATAATTTAAAGAAATGGATATGTTCTTTAATGTAAATTGATCATCAACAATAATTGATGCATATTGGTTATGATCTTGATCTCTAGCTAGCCGTAATCCAAAATTCCAAACCTATGCTGATTGCCGATATGTACCTACCAACAATTGTCTTCTTTTGAGATCTTTGCAAGATTTTGGACCAGCCGGGAATTGAAAATTATTGAATTACATTAATTAGTACTTTTTAAAATGCTATCTAGTAATTCATACTGTGAAACTGCGAATGCCGAACTAAATCAGTTATAAAAATTAACCTACACAAAATTCTAATCACATTGTTCATCTTCAGAGACCAAGTCAGAGGCATGGAGAAACCTGTGGACAATTTCACTACACAAGATATTTGCAGCAATTGCAATGGGAATAGCGCTTCTGAGAATGATACCAAAGAGGCCATTCATTACAACAGTGGCTTATTCATTTGCTTTTGCCATTTCAAGCCCAATTGGAGTTGGAATTGGAATAGCCATTGATGCCACAACTGAAGGAGCCACAGCTGATTGGATATATGCAATCTCAATGGGATTGGCCTGTGGGGTTTTCATCTATGTGGCCATCAATCATCTCATTTCTAAGGGTTTCAAACCACAGTCTAAGCTTTACTTTGATTCCCCATTTTTCAAGCTTCTTGCTGTTCTTTTAGGCGTGGGAGTCATTGCTGTCGTTATGATCTGGGATTGAGTTGTTAATTTTGTATTCATTTTCTGTAATTCGGTTCGTCCAGTTTGTTGATTTCTTTACTATCCATCCATATACTGTAGTGTTGCATTTCATAACTTCTCATTTTCTCGAATATACATACAAATCGAGGTTTGTTGATTTGAACCCTACTTAAAACATCGTCTGAATTTTCGTTAGTTTAAGGAAACTATTTGCCATTTTCTCATGATATTGGAGAACAGTTTATTGCACAAACAATAAGCACGACTGTGTATGATGTGGAAACTATTGATCCAATTCAAATGAACCCAGTTGCGTGTGTTTATTAATTTTCTCTCTGTTACAACTCAATAGACTCGTTTGAACATACATGAAAATTAAGAAAAAGTGGATAATTTAGTTTAAAAATATCACTTTTCTTTTTTCAAAACATATTTTGGAATGTCAAATTTTTGCATTCACAACCAAGCATTTATTTGATGGAAAATCTGAAGCGAAACGTAATATATATGACATACAGTCTCTTGGGGCGATGATGAATTGTGAAAAATGGATTATTGCAAGAAAGTTAATTTTTAATTTTTTTTTGAAGTGGATTAGTTTATAACTATTGAGAAAATAATTGAATTCAACGTTCATATGATGACAACAATGCGAGCTAGATAAAAGTCAATTCATTGATAAAGACATCATTTTAAGTATGCATAAATTCAATAGGGTTCGAAGGAAAACAATATGAGAAAAGTTTGAGAAATATTTTTCTTAGAGCTGATAAAAATGAACACATTTTTATGCTAAATATTGTGAAAATAAGGGAATTGGAAAAATTTAAATTAAAAGTATAATTTAAAGAATTCGACAATTTGTTTTAGTATTTATTTTACTCATTTTATTTGAAGATTGCTTAAAGTTAAAATTATACATGTTTAGCAATGAAATAGAAAATTCAATAAATGAAGAGGCTAAATCTACACCTAACCCTAATGGGTTTGGGTTGAGTTACTCGAAAGTTAAGTCACTGCCTAAACTTATCTTACTAGGTTTACGGAAACAGTTATAATACCATCTCTATATACAGAGGTAGTACCTCTCCTCTATTCAACACAATCGCACACGCATATCTTCCTCTCTCTATATTCTTTCTCTTATTTCGTTATTGACTTAAGTATCAAACAGTCTATTTTCGGGAAACCACCGATTGTCTGGCAGGTTTTAGACCGCTCACTACCGCCTAACTCATCATTGCCGACCGTTCTAACTATTGTACGGATTTCGACTTCGTCAAATGTGGCCGACTCTAGGGATCAATTGGTTTGTTTTTTGCAACCAAATAAATTTCTTGAAAGAAGGTGAATTTTATTGATGTTTGGAAAATGATACGTGTACTGAAAAATGTATAGTGAAAAAAAGTACATAGCATGATGCGACCAACACTAGTATTGGTTAAGTGATTTAATGTGAATTTGACATATTCTCAATAAAGAAGGGAGAAAATAATACAAAACAAAGAAGAGGATAAACATATATGTAGTCTTTTAAAATTTTATTAGATTGGGAAGATCTGATTGTTGTTGTTCGAAGACTAAACAACCATACAAATTAAACTTGGCTTAAAGCAGAGATAACTGAATAAGCCACCTCACCCCGAGCTCTAATACAATTGAGTAGCCCATATAAGTGATACAAGTCACCTCTTGGAAATGGAACCACACAAGCGTAGTAGTCATCTTGCCCATAGGTAATAAGCTTCAAAGCCTCATTTTTTAGGGTCATATTGCCAAAATCTAAGCGCCGTTTCAAACTGAACTGCTGCAGTTGCGAGTTTTTGCATGCAACGGAATGCTCCATCTCGCAAATCACCGGTGGAGTTTGCCGAGAAACCTTCCATCTCTGATCGAGCAATTAGCATAGAACGGTGGGCGCAGGTTATTGTTTTTCCGGCTAATTCTTTAATTTCGTTGTTGCCATACGATTCTGATAATAATCCTTCTTGTCGGTGTTGTTGGTGGTCATATATAGGGTTGGGGAATTCTTTCCGTTAAGGCAATCCATGCAAAATAGAAAGTTTGATGATGCGTGGTTGCATACGTCTTCAACCGGGGAAGCATTTACGTGATTTTCTTCAAGTACAACCATCAAACTTGCAAATAAAAGCCACGCCATAAGAGCTTGGCCAAAACAATTGGCAGCCATCATATGTATATGTCCTAAAACGATCACTCACACCTGAATCATGCATGTTACTGTTAGTATTAAAATTAGTCAGATTCATGAACGACATCGTTGATGAATTCAAACTTTTTTTTCGAAGAAAACTATTACTCCTTCTGTTTCAAAATTATCCAGTTTAGATTTCACTTTTAGTTTAATTTGTAAATGACAATAATTGAAATCATGTTATTGTTAATTATTATACTATTGGAATCATGTTAGTCAAGGGAAATAAACATCCGGCAAAAGAAGAAGAAGAAGAAGAAGAAGAAGTTGGGTAAGGATGGTAATGGGCCTACACAATTTGTTGTTCATTTATAACCAAATGCGCGAGGTTCTTTTAAAGGAAAAGAAACAAACAAAAAATCCTAATCTCTCTGGTTTGTGTTTTTTCGGCCTTGTAGGACAACATACTTTAAATATATGTGAATAGTGAATGTACCATTCAACTATTTTTACATGTGTATAAAAGAGGGGGAAAAAGGAAAACTAGCTCATTCACGTCCAGAACAAAGAGGATTACTTAATAAATGTGCCACACGGTTAATAGGTTTGATGTTATATTTTAGAGGGTAAAGATAACTATTGCTGAGCAGTCATCTTCTACCTGATTTCTTTTGGGGTGTAAAAGGTAAATTACATTGTGAACAAAATATCACCTTTCGATATCCAAAAAAAAAATAAAAATAATAAAAATAACCTTTTCATTGATTACATTCAACTAATCATCACTGCTCAACAAGTCACTGGAACACTAATTCTAATCAAATCTGAAAATTGTCCTCTAAATTAGATCAAATGCATATTTTGGTCATTTACGTTAACATATAGCAAAACTGATCATCTATCTATATTTCAAAATGCAACTTTTCGGACTTTAACACTATTCATACACTTTTCTTTAAAAAAATCGGTATCACTTTTTTTTTTTTTTTCGACAACACCACTGGAACACCAATTCCACCTTGATAATTACTTGAAAAGTCTTGATCGATGTTAAAAGCCGTGGTAATTAATGGGAAGCGTTATAGTGTTATATCATATTTTTTTAACTCGCTACCTTGATATCTCCTTTGCAGGGGAAAGAAGTGGAAATTCCTCAAAACAAATTTCCATGCATTGTGGATTTCTTCATCTTCATTCTTTTCCCCTAAAACCCACAATCTAGGCCCTTCTCTAGGTCTTGTTCTAATCTTCTTACATATGTTATACTCCTTCCGTCTCATAATTATTGTCCACTTTACTCAAAAAATTTTGTCCCAAAATTATTGTCCAATTTGACTTTTTATGGATCAAGTTACATATTTGTCCTTAGTAAAAAACATTATTCATAAAATCTTAGTGGTTAAACAATTACTTATGTAGGGGTATATCCGTTTGTTTAAGGTAAAATATAGTTAAGTTTGAAAAAAAAATAAAATCTTTCATTTTAGTAAAACTGGACAATAATTATGGGACGGAGGGAGTACCACTTTGTTATCCTCTTCTTTTTTAACTTCTCTTTACCCTTTCAATGTTGTATATATAGGTTTATGTGTGACACACACACACATATATCGAATGTAATAAATGTCATGCCATCTTATTATGAGATTGGCCGGTCATTGCTTTGAGTATGTTACAATTAGCTTAAGGAAGCAAAAGGATGAGAGTTAAAAATAGAGTTTACATCAGAAGGCATTTGTAATTGACACATTGATGTATAGATACTACTACTAAAGAGAGTATACAAGAAGATGCGTAGTTGTTGCAAACATATATAGAATTAGTAGTCATCTGTTTAACTGATACTTTCAAGCACAGTTGGCTTTATGATGAATCTCAAAATTTATATTATGTTTCCTAATTGTTGAAAGAGGAACATACAGAGGTTAATCTGTGTTTACTTGGTTAATTTGATTGCTACTTGAAGGTGTTAATTTCTTTCATATATGAAACATGACTTGTATCTTATGATGATGGTTTATTTATTTTTTTTTTTTAAAAAAGAGATTACGGTAAGAATGAACTATTGCAATTCTAAGAATCTAAGAATTTGAATCAAGGGTTATAATTGATAAAAATAAATTATTTGTATTTCTTTGTTTAAAATAATAACGCCCTCTGTTTCAAAAGAAATTCTAAATCGTAAGTGTACCTTTTCTTTTCAAAGAATGTTATTGTCCGGGTAAGAGAATGACAAATATATAAAGTTTCCTCTACTTGTTCTCTGCTGTCACCACCTACGAATTGACTTAAGACAATATACCATACTCCCTCCATTTTTTTTTATATGTCTTTATAGAGAAATCATCAAAACTAAGAATACATTAATTAATATAGTTAAAATACAAAAATATTCTTATTTATTGTCTATATAATTCATCACAAACCAATAGAAATTCATTATAAATATTGCTTCATTTTGCAAGGGTAATATTGATAAAAAGTAGTCAAATATGTATAGATTTGTGAAAACGACATATATTTAAAAAAATTCACCAAATCATAAAACGATATATATTTCAAAATGGAGGGGTACTAAATATACTACTACTCATTAATATTTTTCTTCTTTTGATGGAGCGAACCCAAATGAGTGTCGGGTTAGAGGGTTAGACAAGGCTACGATAATCAAATTTTAGTCACAAAATCGAGAGTTCGGACTGATTAGGAGGTAGATATTCAACAAAAATAAGACAGACAAATAAAAAAAAAAACAAAAAAAAAAAAGAAGAAGTCAGATATGAAAGTTTACAAAATTAAATGAAAAAGTGATAGTTGTGGGTAGAAAGTCCTATTCTTTGGAGGTGAACTTGAGTAGCCACTGGTCTGAAAATCAAAGTAGAGCGTATCTTTGTCGCCCTGAAAACATTTTCTTGAATGCTTGACTTAGAAAGTAACCACCGTTTTCTCAAACTTGTTTTCTTCTCTTTTCTTTCTTTCTTTTTTTTTTTTAAAAAAAAAACAAGAAATTTCTGTTTTTAGGTGAAATATCACAGTAATTAATGATTGTGTAGTTCAGAATATGTGGACTTTTTCACTATTTACGTAGAAAAGAATATCTCCAATTTTATCCATATATTTTTTGCGTCGAATAGAAGGGACACATGTAGCTACTTCAATAGCCGTTGATGCATGATATGCCCAATTAACGATGGTGATTGAATCTACAAAGTAGTCAGTACATTTTTATTCATTAGTTGTGTTGATGGCAACATCTTTCAATTTCGCATTAAAAAAAAAATATCTATTACAAAATAATTTTATAAGAATGGAAAGGTTACTGGTAAATATATCCTAACAATTTCAACTACTATGTGTTCTAACGGGTTCTTATTAATGTGTATTTATTGGAACACATCTAATTATACATGGTAACATAAATAACTTATTTCGTCTTTCCAAAAAGTAAAAAATAAAAATTCACTTACTGTCTTACTTTCGGGACGAAGAGAGTACTTCATAATTATGTGAGTATTCTACTCTTACAGAAAATGTTGTCAAGATTTTTGTGTATATATCTAAATCTACCTACCGTTGTTTCCGCACCAAATGACATAATCGTTTTTCTCACTAACTGATGAGACTCGGGGTACATATATATACTTTTATTGATCTTCTTGTAAAATGCACTATTATTTGTAAGTTGTAACTATAATAGTTAAATTTTATCTCTTCTACATGTGTCATACTAAAAAACAATAGTATGAAAGCTAGATTTCTAATACTAATAATTCTAACAACTTATACCGGTTTTAACTTTTAAGTTTTAATCATTGAAGATCAAACAATTGGTTCATAAGAATAGGCATCAACACTACAATCTATACCTCTACTAAGAGGTCGAACTAGAGCTACTTAGGTAGGAGTAATCAAATGGATTTACCATCCAAAAAAAAAAAAAACACATAACGAACAAATTAACCAACGTAATGGTAAGTAGAACTAGCTATAGCTAGTTACCATAAAATTCTTTACCAGATTCAAAGAAGTTTGGCCAAATGTCATCTTCTATGTTACCTCCAAATTTCTGGATGAATTTTGATTTATCGTTTTGGGAAATTTTTTTGAAGGGTAGCTATCACTAACCTACTGGAGGGAGCATTTGTTCTATTCCTTCGTGCGGGTTCTACATGAAAAATGATTATTAGCATGGCCATGAACAAACGCACAAGACTTAGTTTTTAAACAACGTTAATTCTATGCCAAGCTAATAAGCCATAGGATGGTAAATTAAGTCTTAACTAACAAGATTAATGGTTGAAAATTATTTTGGCATATGGTGGTTCCGTAGGCTTCCATGGTTGTAATAACACAGTAATAACTACAAATCATAATTTTACAATTTGATTTGTAATTTTCTCCTACAATTCAACAAAAAAATTTAAGGTTTGATAAGGCTGTCTATAATTATACAATATCGTTTCTGCATCCCAAAAAAAAAAAAGTAAAATTGAGAATTATGTTTAAACGTTAAAACATGTAGAAGAGAGTAAACAAATGAGTTAAAGTGAATTGAGGATGAAGCCAGTTAATTATCATTGACATACATATTTCACAAAAAAATTGATTTAACCAAATTAATTAGTTACTAGTAGGTTGAATGTTAACACCACCTGAAAGAGTGATAGAGAGCAAGATGAGACTGAAGTTTGACGACATTACCAGCAGCTAGCTAGCAAGAAGGGTCTAATCAGTTTGAATTCTTAGATAATCAAAAAAATAAAAAATTTGACTTTGTCCACACTCCACAGTTCAGATGGACCGATAACAGTTGGTGTATCTTTGTTTCTCAAAGAAAAATCATATTCTTTTTTTTTGGGGGGCGGGGTTTAAAATTTTCCAATTTAGGGTAAAAATTAATTCATATAACCTAACCAACCTAACGAGAGCTCTCCTAGCAATTTATATATAAAGTAGCATCTTCCTAATCGAGAGCATCACAGCCATTTGGATATCAACAAAAAAGAAGCCATTATAGCAACAAAAGAAAACCATTTGCAATATCTCAAAAAGCACATTCATAGCAATGGCTGTTTCTCTTTTTCCATTACCAGCCCCAACATGTTTCCTCTCCTTTTGTTTTGTCGTGATGAGTTGCATTTTGCTATCTCCTGAGATAGTAACTCCATCAAATGCCGGAATTGTTCGACAATATACCTTCAATGTAAGCTTGATTCTCCCCATATTTCCTTCTTCTCTGTTCTGTTCTTTTACGAGTAATGATAGTCGTAACTACAAATTGATACAGTACTCACTTTTTATAACATCTCATATGACATTTGCTCGTAAGTGGTTAAATATTTTTAAGTTTGGCTCACTTCTTAGTTTATTTTTTTGTTTTGGGGGGTTCAGGTACAACTGAAGAATGTGACAAGATTGTGTCACACAAAGACCATAGTGACAATCAATGGAAAATACCCTGGCCCTCGTGTTATCGCTAGAGAAGGTGACAATCTTCTTATCAAGGTGGTCAATAACGTTTCAAATAACATCACCATTCACTGGTAAGTTCCAAAAAATAACCATCACGAAAAAAATGTACCGTAACGGTGTTTCTTATTCACGTAGCGGATTAATTTCTTGTTCTTAGACTTCGGATAACTGATGAAGAAGTCGCGAAAACAAAAATTATTTCAGGCATGGAATCAGGCAAATCCAGAGTGGATGGGCAGATGGACCATCGTATGTGACTCAATGTCCAATTCAGACAGGGCAGAGTTATGTGTACAACTACACCATCATCAATCAACGAGGAACTCTGTGGTGGCACGCCCATATTTCCTGGCTGAGAGCCACCGTCTACGGCCCATTGATCATCCTTCCCAAGAAAAATGTTCCGTATCCTTTCCCTAAACCACACAAAGAAGTCCCTATAATGTTCGGTATGCATTTGATCAGCCAGCCCTGAACGATTACAAAACAACATTAAATACTCAAAGTCTTAACGGATTTTTTGTTTTTTCGGTTTGAATCATGGTTTTATACAGGAGAATGGTGGAATGAAGACCCTGAAGCTGTCATTAGCCAGGCACTTCAGACAGGAGGTGGACCAAATGTATCAGAGGCATATACCATTAATGGACTTCCAGGACCTTTGTACAATTGTTCTGTTAAAGGTATACAAAATACATAGTCAAAAATCAAAATGCAATTGTTTTATTTGTTCTTTTTCTGGTTGATAATAACCATTGGTTTTTTTTTCTTTTTTTCTTTTTTTTTTTTTTTGCAGATACGTTTAAGCTGAAAGTGAAGCCTGGAAAAACATATATGCTTCGGATAATCAATGCTGCACTCAATGACGATCTGTTTTTCACCATTGCAAACCATTCACTCACAGTTGTTGAAGCAGATGCAGTTTATGTGAAGCCATTCAAAACAGATGTCCTGTTCATAACTCCAGGACAAACAACAAACGTACTTCTCAAAACAAAGCACAATTTTCCGGCCAAATCCAGATTCATCATGGCCGGAAGTCCGTATTTTACCGGTTCAGGCACATTTGATAACACCACATTTGCTGGAATTCTCGAATATGAAAATCCAAACAGCCCTGTTTCGGCTTCTTCTTCTTTCTCAAACACCACATTTAAAAGCCTTCAATTCCCAACTCTCCCATTGATCAATGCAACTTCCGTTGTGGCAAATTTCAGCAGCAAATTCCGGAGTCTGGCTAATTCCCAATTCCCTGCTAATGTTCCCAAAACTGTGGACAAGAAATTCTTCTTCACAGTCGGGCTAGGGACTAATCCGTGCCCGAAAAACCAAACTTGCCAAGGCCCTACTAACAGAACCAAATTCGCGGCTTCCGTGAACAACATTTCTTTCGCAATGCCAACAACAGCTCTTCTCCAATCCTACTTCTTTGGGAAATCAAATGGAGTGTTTACGGCGGATTTCCCGTCCGCTCCCCTGATGCCTTTCAATTATACAGGGACCCCGCCTAACAATACTAATGTGGCCAATGGGACTAAGTTGGTGGTTGTGAAGTTTAACACCACCATTGAAGTTGTGATGCAGGACACCAGCATTATTAGTGCTGAAAGTCATCCCCTTCATCTTCATGGTTTTAATTTCTATGTTGTTGGACAAGGGTTTGGGAACTTTGATCCTAAAAATGATCCAGCCAAGTTCAACCTTGTGGATCCTGTTGAGAGAAACACAGTTGGTGTGCCTTCTGGTGGATGGGTTGCTATTCGTTTCCAAGCCGACAATCCAGGTGAGTTGCACTCTCAACTCAATCAATCGTTGCTAAACGATTTCCAGAATTCATTTAACGTTACAATGATGAGATTTTTTTAATGGGTGTGTTTTCCAACAGGTGTTTGGTTTATGCATTGCCATTTTGATGTTCATCTGAGTTGGGGATTGAGAATGGCATGGATAGTACTGGATGGAAAACTACCAAATCAGAAGCTGTTTCCTCCACCAGCTGATCTTCCAAAGTGCTAAAAACGGCTTCTAGTTTTGAACCCGGAATTTTTTTCTGTTCTTTGTTGTGGCTTCTTTGCTTTTGTAACTTATATATTCAATCTAATTTTCCATGTACGGCTTTAATGATCTTCAATTTTTTTGAGAAAGAGTGGTGTTGAATCCTTAGAAAAAACACTACAACTTGATGTGATGATATGTTGTTTGACCTTTGCATTTGCTCAATGAATTCTTTGTTTCCTTCATACTTGGACTTATGTAATTTTTCCCTTTCGAAATTATTGTATAATTTAAACTAAAAATACAAATTTAAATTAAACAATAGTTTAAGGACAAAAGTAGTACAATTATTCGCTTTTGTTATACCAGTCCCTCTGCTTTAATTATAAGCCACAATTTTAAACTACCTTACCTACAATCGAAAACACACCATCATAAGCCACAATTTCAAAAATTATTAAGCTACCTATAACCGGAAACATTACACTGGAAAACAAATAAACTTTGATACAGAATTCATCTAGCCATTGATTTCCTAGAAGACTATAAAGTATAAACTCTTATTAGATCTTAAACTATTAGTATGTGGTAAAGTAGTTGCAGGAGTGAATTGTGGGGTGGTGTTGGGAAAAAGTGACTCTGGGCAACAAATTCTGAGGAGCAAAAGTATATTCTATTCAAATAACTACAATAATCAATGCATAGTTTTTCGTCATTATATGCGGCAGTGGTGTCACATTTTTTTCTTACTATTTTTTTGCAGATCCCCAGTCTGACCTTTCTGCAAGAAGCAAAAGCATCATGGTGCATTCCCCAGGCCAATTATTTTTATCTTCCCCTCCTCCTCCCTCATGATTGATAGTTCCAACCGCTGTTAAAAAACAGGAATCTTTCTTGTTTCTTCATCATCTCTTTCCACTATATTGACCTAAGCTAGTAAGCTACTGTTGCTACATGATTAATGTAGTTTTTTTTTCCCTTTATTTTCCGAACTAAAAACAAAAAAGAAATTCTAAAAGATGGGTCACATTCAGATTGAGATTAGGACATACCATGTGACAATGGCGTGGGTGAAAGCTAGGTGAAATTCATCTTAATCCAAAAAGGGGAAGCAAAAAAAAAAAAAATGATACATACATCTTGATTGTCACAATGCGCAAGCAACTATTGAATTGATGCTCATTGCTTGATTAACTAATTACTCTGTTTTTAAAAGTCACGTTCTGATCTAGTAAAAGAAAAACAGAGCATAAAAGGGGGAAAAAGTAGGGAACTTTACTATATTTGATCTTCTTCTTCAACCTGGAATGGCTGACAAAAAAACATCTTTAGATCTATCTCTCACAAGGGTGTAACATAATCCCCGGGAAAATTGAAAAGTCGATCTGGGCTAATTTCATCTGGGCTTGATTACATATATTAACTTGATATACTTCTTCAAGAATCTCCGTTCTTGCGCCACCGGACAAGCATCGTGATGCAACGTTTCACAATGTAAAACTTAGCCCTTTGTTCCTTAGCCAAATTGCTACATTTCTTGGTGAAATCCGAACATCTTTTCTGGGACGAACTCCTTGACAGAGACGATTTGTTACTGGAAGCAGAGCTTTTCTGCGAAGAACTTCTGGAAAGAGGGGTTGAAGATGAAGATGTCCTGAATGAAGGATTCTTCTGGGACAAATTACGCACCAGAGAAGGCTTATTAGAACCGCTTGTACAAGGATTCCTCTGTGAAACACTTCTGGACATAAACGGCGGCTTGGAGGAGGAAGAAGATGAAGAAGCATAGGATGAATGGTGGTGGTTGCTTGGATCATCCCTTGATAGCTGCTTCCACTTGTCATCATCCATGTAATACTGCATCATTAGTACAACGTTTGATTTCTATCTATCAACTGTTGTTGTTGTTGTTCTTTTGGTACTAGGAATTGATTTGTGTGTGAGTGAATCAAGGAAGAGAAAACTGAAAAGAAGATGAAAAGGAGGAAGAATCAGGAATGAGACAAGAGGTGGGTGAAAATGGTGAGATGTATTTATAGCACAAAAAAGAAAAAAATAAAAAACAATGGAGGGTTGAAGTTGAAGTGCGTGTTGGGAGAGTGTGTGAGATTTGAGTGTTGACGGGTGCTTTTTGGTTTTGAAAGAGTTGAACAGTTTTATTATGGTAAGTGTTTTTAGTATCATCACATGTTGATGCTTACGTCTGTTTGTCAGTCTGTTTGTCCTCCTCCTCCTTCTTCTTCTTCTTCTTTGTGTATTGTAGTATGATTTTGATTATTCTAGTTGTAATTTTGGTAGTTAGTAGTACTACCAATGTACTCATTTTTTGTGTCTCCTTTTTAATTTGGTCCTACTCATATGCGGAAAAATTGGCGGATCTACCCAGCTTTACATGCTTCATCAATTCTATCATATTCTTTTTCGATTAGTTAATATTACCCTAAACTATCCAACCGTTAGCCGATTTTGTACAATTTATTATTTTCTGTCTAAATTAACGGAATTCTATTTGTTTTAATTATAAAAACACCCTAATAGTTTTAAAAATTTATAAAAATGATCCTAAAAATTTACAAAAATTATGAAATAGTCTATTTTCAGTTTTTAATTTAAATTTTCTGTTTGTTATTTCTTTTTACAATTTTTCATAACTACAAAATATACTATATGATCTTAAATCACCTAACTATCCAATGCAACCCTCTTACTTTTAGTGGATCCCCCTTAAACGTGGATAAAATTACTCTCCCGGTTAGAAATACTTTGATGACAATTAATCTTATATCTACTCTCATGAAACTTAACACCCTAAATACTAGACAGTACCCTATGATTTAATTTAATAATTTTTTTAATTGGATAATACAATCTATAGTCTGTTTAGTTAATTTGCAATAAATTAAAATGTACTAATATATATATTTTTTAATCTATGCTAAATGTTTCTATTTTTTGTAAAAAATTAGTTTTAGTCAAAAAAAATCTTATTCTTTAAATTGAAAAAGATCATATAGTAAAAGAATAATATCATTATTGTCTAGCCATATTATTAAAAAAATTAATATGTTTATGTAAATCAATCATGAGTTACAAAATGTACATCTATAAATTTGTACTGTAGTGTTTAAAAATAAATTATTTATTTAAAAGATCATATAGTATATTTTTATGGTTATGAAAAATAGTAAAAAGAAATTAAAAAAAAAAGAAAAATTTAAATAAAAACTGAAAAGAGACTATTTTGTAAATTTTTGGAGTTCTTTTTATAAATTTTTAAAATTATTAGGGTATTTTTATAATTAAAACAAATATAATTCCGTTAATTTAGACGGAAAATAGCAAATTGGACAAAATCGACTAACGGTTGGATAGTTTAGAGTAATATTAGCTAACCGAAAAAGAATAGGGTAGAATTGACAAAGCATGTAAAGTTTTGGGTAGATCCGCCAATTTTTCCACTCATATGCTATGTATCATTTTCGAGTTCATCCTTTTGCGTTTCATAATGATAATCATGTTTGTGAACTCAATCATGTATTTAGTGAATTTGTATAACAAATTAGACTCTTTTTTGAACATCGACGACATGTTGTTCTTTTTGAGCTAATCTTCATCATGAGTTTGAATCAGATAACCCGTTCTCACACTAAAATCCAAATGTTTCAATCACTGAATCACATATTGTTTTGTGTATTTTTACTCTATCTGTCTCGAAATAATTATCATTATTATTACGTAACAAACAACAAATTTGAGATGGAGGAATGTTCCTTCGAATCATTTGAAAATGCAAGTCACTTGCGGTTCATTTATTAAATAATGATGCCGACTTATCGTCAGCTAAAGGGTGAAAAGGATTTGAATTGATTATAAATCTCGGGGTTATTGATTAGGAAAACTTCCTCATGGAAGGAAGAGATGCATCAGCGAATGTGGAGGTGGTGATGCTCAGTGTATGGTGCTCCATGCATTATTTTTTTGTTTTCTCCATCTGACGATGATATTATTCTTTTTTTAATATATCTTTTTATAATCTTTCAACGGTCAATATAACTATGCTCACTCTTGTACACACGAACACTAAACACTACTACTGGTACATCATAGTAAATGGGAAATAGTTTAATATGTTATACAGTTTATATTTACAAATATATATATATATATATGGGAAGAAAATTAAGAAATAAGAATTAAGAATTGTAGTACAGTGTTTGAATTGTGCAAAGGTTGAAATTCGAGGTGTCTTACAGCCTAAAAAGGGACTTATGGTCGGTGGTCCTATAGTCTTTGGTCAATGACACTGTTCTTTGTCTGAGATGTGTTCTTCTGAGTATCATCATCATCATCATCAACTCTCTTTTACTGTATTTCATCTATGCCTTTCTTCGAGGCTTCCAGTGGTAGTTTTCTCTACATTCCCAAATCTCTATAACTCAAGAAAAATTAAACTATGAGTGAGGAAAGAGGAGGGTACTAAAAATTCTTCTCCAACACCAAGGAATCTTTCACATTTTTCTCCGTTACTTTTTATTGGTGTACAATATATCAAAGGATTCTTTAGATTTTGGAGTCAGAGGAGGTTGCAGGTGCTTTATGTCAGAGCTTGAGAAAAACACTGGTAAGTAGTGTAACACAGTCAAAAAATAAATAAATAAATAAAATGGAAACTCCGCTTTTACGGTCAATCTCTTACGCTCTGCTGCTTTCAAATTAGATCCCAACAGTCACATCCATCCCCACATCTCTATGTAATAAAAATCTACCCTCCAAAATTAATGCCAAACAAAAAAAAAAAAATTTGAACAAATTTATCAATTTATTTTTTGTCAGCGAAGGCCGAGTATTATATTCCCAACTTTTGTGTACAAAATGCTGGATTTTGAACCTAAATTAATCATATTGTAATATGTGAAATTCTAATGCGTTGTAGTAAACTGCTGTAACTATTATTTGAGCAAAAATTAAAAAAAAATGTATTTGTGTAACTGGACAATAATTTTTGAACAGAGAAAATATTGAACTATAGTGGATACATGTGAATTTCCATATAAATATATATATATATATATATATCCGTAGTCTAATAAAATTACAATGTCACATTTTTTTGGGGGGCAATACAATGTCACATTTTTAAGGAATGTTGAAACAAATAGTGATTTGGCTCAGACGGCCATTTTTATTTAACTTCTATTGTTCTTTTTGTTTACCGATCCATAATGTGTGAGAGTCAAACTCACAAGTTTTTTTTATGTGTATATTTTAATTCGAATATTGAGTGGTAATTAGCAGTAATTAGCAGCTGGGGAAAACAAAGTCTGGCGAAAGAGTGATGAACCCTGAGGTCGATGAGTTGTAAATTTTTTGTTTCCTTCTTCATTTGGCCCTTTCCATATACTACTCTACCCCATTTCCCCCCATATGGGTATCCTAAGTTACAAAATAGTACTCTATTGTCACCTCATGTTTACACCCAACCTTCACAGTAACCCGTCTTCTCATTTTATCAACACTCGAAAATGACAGAGATAGTTATCTCATATGGTGAAATGAAAACATTAAATGACAATTTTTAAGAAGATAGTTCATTTACTATGCGTATATGTGAATCATGTTATGATTTACTATCTTTATCGTCACTCATAATATTATATTTTTGGAAATTAATGGCACTATCACTTTCATTTCCTATTAAAATATTATTTACTTGCTTACAAGGTGCAAAAATTGTTCAAAGAAGTTGTACTGGTGTTAGAATTGGGGAAAAAGTTCTTATAGGAATTTGGTGTAAATCATACTCCCTTCATTTCAAAATGTAGATTGTTTTAGATTCAGAGAAATATTTCAAAATGTAGGTCGTTTTAGGATTTTAAGGCAAATAAAATACTAACTTTCTAACTTTACCCCCAATAAAAAAGGCTAACCACTTTCATCTAGTATTAGTTATAGTTTTAAAATAATTAATGATAGGTAAAATAGAAATTTAACACACAAATTAACTATTAAATAATTATTTCCTTAATTTACATGTAGAGTCTAAATGACCTACATTTTGAAATGGAGGGAGTAATTATTTATGAATTTGAACCATCTCTTTTTTTGTTTTTAAAGAAAAAATATGTATAATAGCTAAGAAAAGATACAGAAACTACTCATATGTGATTGATCATTGATGCTTAGTAAAATTTACCTTTTAACCAAAAGAAAAAAAAAAAAAAACTACTTGCAATTTGATCCAATGTAAAAAATGTTAAAATAGTTGTACTAACCAACGACAGAATCCAAATTGATTTCAGTAGCCAACTATCTAGTATACTTCTTGTTGCCTCAATTAGTATCAGTATCAGTGTCAGCGATAAATACATGGTTTTGGGCACGTCGGCCGGCAAGTAAAGCAAAGGAAACGTAGAAGAGGATTTGGCCGTACACGCGATGACGCCGGCCCGCCGGGACCGACACAGTTACCGCTGGAAATCAAATCACAGACAAAAGGTATAGATCATCAATTAGGGCTTTGCCCCCTCTCTATTTATTAATTAGATAGCGATTTTTTCATATATAATACTAGCTTTGTCTAAAAAAAAATTATTTATATTAAATTTTGAGATTTATACTAGTTTTATTACAAAATTCAAAATTCAACCTGCACTACTTTATTTTTTTTTTTGAGAACGGAGAGAGTATGTTTTTTTTTTCGTTGAGTTTAATCATTTCACCTATTTCATATTTTTCAATACGAATTTTTATTTTTTGTAACGTAATCAAATCACATAATTAATTGCTAACACACAACCACTCATCAGAACTAAGTTTGCATCATCAAGATAATAAAAATATGAAGGTAGTAAAATTTAATTTATATTAAATGGGATATTCTGCGAAACAATACAACTCCAAGCCGTTAGTTAAAAAAAAAAAAAAATTTAAAAAAAAATCCTGTGCCTCTCTCATAGTTAACCAAAGCTTCATTGTTATCCTGAGTATTAGAAAGAGATAGATGAAAGGAAAATGAAGAATTTTTTTTTTTAAAAAAAGTAAAATATTAATGGTACATATCCTTTTTTATCAGCAGTAAAATGCTTATTTTTAAAAGATTGAAAGGAAAATTATGCACTTTACTCTTCAATTTCATTTACATTCACCCCAAAAGAAATCATGGATTAAAGATATTTTATTCTCTTTGTGACGAAATTATTATCCAATTTGAGTTTTTATTTTTAGTACAGATTAAATTAAAAGAGAAAATTTAAACTAGACAATAATTTGAGACAAATGGAGTAATTGTGTACACATTTCCCCTTTGATATTCTATAATCTTTCAACAACAGCTCGAGCTTCCTCAAAATTGCAGTTCTAAACATTTCACGTAGCGTTCATTCAGCATCGTGAATACCATTTCCTACAATTGTATGCACGCCAAGCCCATTTGCACAGAAGTTTGTGTCAACTCTCAAACAGAACTAATACTAAAGAATTTGTATCCGGAAATTCATTCATATATTCAACACTAGAAAATCACGATTTGTACATCCGTGGATAATTATGCAACTCATAAAGGTCGGACGACTGTGCGTATCATGAGAACTTGACCGGGCCCTCATATTTAAAAAGCGTTATGGTTACGGCAAGATTTCCAAGGTGCATGGACGCATGAAGTACAATTGTAATTCATGAAAGCTCAAAACGAAAATTTTAAGAAGCTGGAATGTAAATAACCCGACTGAAATAACTTGTCTATGAAGTATTCATGCCTCCTTCTTCGTATTATACATCGTCTATTTTGAATTTTCGTTTTTAGTACTGTTATCTTAAGAAGTTGAAATGTAAATAAACCGATTGATCTAACTTGTCTACGAAACATTCATGCACCCTTCTTTTATTATAATGATGACATCGTCTATTTTAAATTTTTATTTTGTAATTCAAAACTATACTAAAAATGAAAATCAAAATTGGACAATCATATCATTTTAAGATAGAGCTAGAGAATACTGGATAATACAACAAATAAGGTCATCTTTTCAGATTAAAGAAAATACACGTAGTAGCAGGTTTCAACATCTATTATCTAAATGTACACTAAACCTTAGCTTCAGAAATTGTCAACACTATAGCCTTGAAAAACCGTTAAAACATATATCACGATAGTTCTTGTTTTACCTTTCACCCGTACAATAATCTAATTTACTTTTAAAAAAACTAACGATTGATTCCTGCAGAATTAGTATTTCTTCTGTTTGATTTCAAGAGTCTAACTTGTTAGAACTGAGTTCGACTTAGTAGATCCATATTAACATTAATTAATTCAGCACATGGGAAAGAGTCGGCGTAGCGGCGTACGTAGAGTTAATTAGTAAGTTTCAACCGTGCTGACAGGGAGATTTGGACCACGAATCAAACACTAATTCTAGCAATTAAGTAGAACTAAATCACTGATCATGAGCCTTTTGTTATCCTTTTGTTTGATGGCCACTACCACGTGAGATAATTAACTAAAACAAATGCAGATTAACGAATAAATTAATTAGTTGTAGTCTAATTATTGTTAGTTGACAAGCTACACAATAAGGTTTGATTGTTGTTACAACTTTTGTTGGACGACTTATACTCGAATACCCTTCTTAGAGGAAGCTGTAATTAAGAACATTAATGCAAGAAACTTATAAAATGAGTAGTAAATCTCCCAAATGAGTATCTAGTTTTACTGCATCAACCAATTTTCATATCCCAAATTAGTTTTGTAATCATTACTCTAGATTATTATTGAACAAAATGACTTGGGAAATTTGAAGATTATTAATAATTAATTTATGCCTTTCTTTTGTGTTAGAATTTGAACCAAAATAATTACTTCCAAGTGAAAGTATATCAAGTACTTAACTAGATTAAGGACGATCTGAGTACTTTAAAGAAGCACCGATCATACAATTAAAGGATGTGTTTGTTTGACAAGAAGGGTTCTCCACGGCTAAAAAGTAAACACGTTCTTTCTCGAATAGTACTTGGTCAAAACACTAGTATTACAAGACGGGGGAGTCAAGTACAATAATTGTTAAAGCCAAAAGACACATGATTTTATATAGTACGGACCAACTGGTGTTACGTTTCAATCTCACGTATGTGTGTATGAATGCAATGCACCTTTCACATTTTGCTCATAAATTTTTAAGGCTCTTTTCTTTGGGTTGATTTTATTCAGTGATGGCTTCTTCTACCACCCGCCCGTTGTCATGTGATTTCGGAATAAAAATATTTGCAAAAAAATAATTTAAAAAAAATTGAATGCCTCATCACATGCTCACACATGACCAAAATCACAAGAAAATGTCACTAACCCATAACTTTGCAGGAAAAAAAAAAAAAAGGAAGTGCAAATTGAGATGTGAACTCTGTTTATTTTCAAAACTAATCTACGGTCGGTCTCATTGGGATAACTTAACTAAATAGAATAAAAAGCTCCAGTTGACAAGCAAGATCAAACTGATCATATATGTATAATCAAAAAACAAAAAGAAAGAAAGAAAGATACATATACAAAAATCACTCCCACAAAAAAGAAATTAAGGAAAAATGTAATCTAGCAGTAATTAACTTGCCGCAGGCAGCCAAAATTTAATGATAACAACAAAAAAATATACACTAGTAATATAGTAGTAATTTATACACAAAAAAGCTAAATCCATAATCTACACCCAACAATTCAGCAAAAAGCTCAATTGATTAAGCATAAACTTGGTGGTGCTCATGGCGTCGCCTGGCAAAAAACAGCTCAAGATCAGGCGGGTTAAAGTACCCGTTTTTCGGCGGCAGCTGCTTTACACCGCCGTAATCAACCCGCTTCTTCTTGGGCGGAGCTGGCGGCGCCGTCATCGCCGGGATCCGACATTCCTCCCGCCTCGGCGTCGAACAGTAATCCTCCGACACCATCACATCACACCTCATCTCATCAATATCCATTTTTTCTTTTTTTTTTTTGGATAAACAAAAGAGACTTCACTTCGAATGAAATTCACAAAACAGAAACTCAGTTAGAGTTTGTTCAGTTCTGTTTTCTTTTTGAAGTGTCCCAATCCAACGTTTTATTAGTATTCGAAACTCTTTCTATATTTTTGGGGTATTAAATAGTATGAAAGTTGAAGTAGCTGGTCAGTTCTGGAAGGTACATGGTGTGTCCAAAAACAGTGGTTTTTTTTTTTATTTAATTGTATGGTGGGAATTAGCGAGCAGCTACTTGCGTTCCACGTGTTCTTTTCTTGTTGACGTGGTGTACACGTGGATGTTGTCTGACCGCTCATTTAGATGCGGGTGGAAGTTTGAAATTGGCGCCAGAATAATACGGGGAAACTGGCGGGGAATGTTTCTCACCCACTAGTTCAAAAATTTATATAGGTTGTTAGCCCACCACGAGGGGAATAAATATATGTATATTTTGAAGTTATTTTAGTTTCCTGGACCAAAACAAAACTCGAGCTTTGGATGCCAATTCAGATCTTGAATGCAGTGATGGAATTAGGAGACTGTCCGGTCCTTATATTTTTTGTTATACTCCCTCTGTCCCATAATTATTGTTCAGTTTAGGTTTTCATTTCTAATTCAAATTGTACTAAAATTGAAATCTCAAACTGGACAATAATTTTGGGACAGAGGGAGTACCTGATTTTCAATTGGGATAATATTATTAATTTTTTTTTAAAAATCGTGTTAGTAAACTTTTATAGTCTCCATTGTTGATGAAAAAGTAGATTGGTTCCAGCGTTTGGTGTTCTTTTGATAAATTGGGATTTTTAGAAGTTATGAAAACTTTAATTTACTATTTTCCTATAACAAAAGTATATGCATACTTCACAATTATAGTTGCTATAGAAAGGTGACGTTCTCTATAATCTGCTGTTTACTATCCCTATAATAACATCACTGAAATTAAATTGTTGATGACAACAATTTATTTCTGCAAGAAACATTAATTATAGACTTCAGAAATGAGAAGAAAAGCCTGATCGATATTACTACAAACTTCTGTTCCATTTTTTTCTTCTTTAACCGCTTCGAGTTGTCTTGTTTTCCATAACATCCATCTGAAGAATTAGTTATAGTAATGTGCTACTTTCATTTTCTTAATTATCATGACGTAGTCCCGTTCTCCGTTGCTCTTTTTTTTTTAAAAAAAATTTTATTTTTTAAAAACATGTGCAAGTATCTGCTATCTAGTGAAGCCGAATACAATTTGAATTGTAATACGTACAAGGAAAACGAGTTAAAAAAAAAATGATATTGTCGTAATTTAAACTAACAACCTAAGAGCATCGGTCTCTAATGACTTTAACGAGTGAAAAATAATAGTCACATCATTTTTCTTTTATAATAGTCCATTTCTTCTTCAATAAATTACACTCACTCTCTATTTATTGAATATGTCCACATTTGTTGTTTTGTTTCTTTCTCTTTTTAAAGTCTTGGCTCATATTGATTTTGTTAAATAGAAAGAATTCCTTTTATGCGCAAAACTTTTCTTAAGCATGGATAATTATACACATCATCCTTTATTATTTTCTCTTACAAATTATTCCTTCTACATATATATATATATAAATATATATTTATTCAGATAATTTATATTTGTAAAAATCTTAAAACCAGTTTCTTCGAAGAAAATTTTGTAAATTACGAGGAAGCAATATGAAATGTTTGTAAAAATCTTAAAACTGTTTTCTCCAAAGAAAATTTCGTAAATTTACAAGGAAACAATACAGTAGTATATACAAATTACAATATTGTAATAATTTACAACACACTGTTTTAGGCTTTTCAGATAATTTCAAGATTATATCTCATCTGTTCACTAATACTTGATTTTCTCAAAGATGGAGAGGCGAATCAGGGATAAATTGCAAAATTAGAAACATAAAAGTATGAGATTGATAAATATCATCTGTTGAAGGTAATATTTGCAACAAGGAAAAAAAAAAAAACCTTGTTAAATTCGCCATTTAATTACCACGCTCAAAAAGGTTCACTGTCTCGAGTTGTCAGCTCACCGGCCACTCCACTCAGACACTCACCAATCAGCAGAAACTTCCCCTGCATTTTGCTGGTCTTCTCTATTCTCCATGAATTCTTTAAATACTCCTGTTTGTTTCTCGAACCCATCACTGATTTTGTTGATCGGTGAGGTTTTTGCTGGCTTCTGCTCTGCTGTTTCTTGGAAGGTTTTTTTCTGTTCGGATCGCTAATTATTTCTGTTCTGTCTTTGCTGGTTTTTGTTGAGTTTTGGCTTATTTTGTGGGCTAATTTTGGATGCTGAAAGGAAATTTTTTGGTCTCTGCATGGAAGGGAAATTAACATTTTTAGGCAGAACAGTCACTGATTTTTGTGGGTGCTTCTTATTTTCAAGGAATTTTTACTGACAATGTGCTATCTTAAGGAAGGAAATCCAAAATTGATGCTTTTTTTTTTTGAGTTCTGTTAGTTGCATGCTGATGTACAGTAGGAAAATTTTGGTTTTTCTCTTTCTTATGCTAATTCAGAGTTGATGAAGTTGTTTATGGAAACATTTTGAACCTATCATACTCTATAGGATTTTGGTATGATCTTTGTGTTTGCAACCTAATTGCTATTGGGTTTGTTGCCTTTAGGGATAATCTTTTGTTTGAATTATCAGCCACAGATGTACTCAGAGACTTAGTTCCCTTAGTTTAAAAGATCGCATCTTTGGAAATTGTACTGCTTCTAAACTAAGGAGCGCCCTGATTAGAAGGGAAAAAACCGCTTTCTTTTAGTGTTGATTTGATGATCAAAAGTGTAGAGTCTGTAGACAATGACCCTTTTTAACTGGTTGAGGTCAACTGCTTGTTATGATTTTCTGTACTTATTAACGTTTGTGTGAAGTGGTTATTAACGTTTTTGTGAAGTGGGGATCTTTATAAGTTGACCCCTTGAATCTCTAGCGGATGATGAGAGTAATGAGGGGGAAAACCAAATTGGTTTTTTGCATGTTCCTTTGTACTGAAATCTATGAATATGCTTTTGGTATAGTTTTTTATACTGGAACAATTTGTCATTGTCATGCTGATGTTTAGAGTTTTTTACTTTTTTCACTGTATGCAAATGTTACCTGGTTTTAGAAGTTTACTAATTGGATTGATATGCTGGCTGCAGATTCACATAATTCTGTAACAGATATTCCCTGATGAAATGAAGGTCGACCGTGATGAGGTTTGCTTCTCTCTATATCTTATCTTGGAAACTAGAGTTTGTTGCTACAGTTGTTCTGTTATTTACCTTTGATATTCTTCCATTTCCCTGTTTCTGTTTAGTGTCCAAATGGCTATACCTTTTGCCCCAATTGCAACTTTATGGTTCGGTGCTGCTGTGTTCCTGAACACGAATTTTGGAACATAAGGCCCCCAAGGAGGTGCTTGATTTGCCCTGCACATACCAAATTTCTGGTTGTCAGCAGATACTCCCTCCCCAAATGAGGCCTGACCATGAGAAGGTTTGCAAATTTCGCCCTTACCACTGCCCTTATCCCACCACTGAGTGCAATGTCACTGGTGATATTCCCTTTATGGTTTCACATCTCCAAAGAGATCATAAAGTTGGCATTCACAGCGGGTGTACTTTCAATAATCATCTTGTCAAGTCCAACCCCAAAGAAGTTTCCAAAGCTAAATGGATGCTGACTGTGAGCCATCTCTCTCTCTCTCTCTCTCTCTGATTTTCTTTCTCTAAGTTAAGGTTCAAACAGTGATAAAGGTAAAAAGTAGGAAAAATATGTGCCCTAACTAACTGAAGGGCCAGCATCATCAGCAGTGTTCAAACCATGGTGGTTTGATTGATCCAAACAATCTTTTGAAAGTTCTTTGATAATTTGAAAATGTTGGTGAAAATCCTTTCTGCAGTTTATCTCACTATGTATGTATCTACACCCACTTTGATCTAGACAACTTTCCAGATAGTTCTTTCAAATATCTAACTGTCTCTGCAAAGTTGCATGTGCTGATTGTTTCAATGATACACCCTTGAGCCGTCATCTGCTAAGGAAAGGCTTCAAACTCTTAAGCAACTGTGCTTGGAATAATGAATATTCTTCCAGCTGACTATTTGTTTTGAACATTGATTTTCAACGGAAGTTAGTAAATAACAGCCAACCTTTTTCTTCTGCTCCAGTCTTCAGAATTCAAGTCTAGTGAAGAATTTTCATGGACGAGTCTATGGAAAGCCCATCTATTTTCAGTGTGGCTCTTTTTTACTTGTGGTTGTTTGGGCACATTGATTGGTTTGGTGCAGGCTTAAATTGGCATTTTGTTATGGTTATGCTTCAGCGAATGCACAACTGAAAGGTCAAAACTATCAATAGGCAATAAACATGAACCATCTTTGTGTAATGATTAATTACTAGCTAGACTCTAGAAGTGATAAATATGTATATATTTTTTTAATAACAATACTTGGTCTTGGATGTGCAGATCTTCAAATGCTTTGGCCACTATTTCTGTTTGCATGTTGAGGCTTTTCAACTAGGTGGTGCCCCTGTTTGCATGCTATTTATGCGATTCATGGGCAGCCAAGAAGATGCTGAAAAATTCAGCTATTCTCTGGAAGTTAATGCAAATGGCCGAAAGCTACTACGGGAGGGAGTTGCAATGAGTATCCGAGACGGCCATAGTAAAGTCTTAGACAGCCACGATGGGCTGATTATCGGTAGAAACATGGCGAACTTCTCTGGTGCAGATAAGCTAAGAGTGACTGGCCGTATATGGCGAGAAGCTGCGTGATATGTGTATGCCAATGTGCTTGGCATCCTTTTGCTTGTTTTGTTTCCAGGTGAATTGATTTCACTCTTCGGAAGTCTGAACTGCTGGACTGAATTTTGCTCAATAGTAGGTTTGCTCGAAGGGTATTTTGTTTTAACCAAAAGAAAAAAAGAAAAGAAAAGTATTCTGGGTTTTGGCTCTTTGGGGTGTCTAGGCCATTTTCAGGTGGCTTTGTTGCCTTGGTATATCTATGTATGTTGTGATGTCTTTTTAGTCTTCTTGAGCATGGCTGCTCCATGCAATTAATGCATTCTTAGAAATCTGTGAAGAGAATAAACTATTTGATCCAGGCTGAAATATAGATTATAAGGTGTTCTGTTGTATGTTCTGTTATGTATATACATATGTCCTGTTTTACCCTTAATATTTGTATAGATGTTTAGTTAAGATGTAGGGTACAGAAGTCCTTTTAAATCCTTGTATATATATGTCTTGAACAGCACTAATACGGAATATATTTCATTTTTGATAACAATATAGCAGTAGGCTTTTTCCCAATTCTGTCTTTCATTCTCTCACTTCTTGCACATAAACCCTAGATGACAAATCCATCGATTCTTCTAGATGGTATCAGAGCAGGTTAATCCTGTTTCTGAGAACTGTTCTAGCTTATAAATCTTCCAAAACCTCACAAACCGCTCTCAAAAATTCGAAGAAATGGAGGAGAATCGATTCGGAGAAGGTTCGCGACGAATGACGGGAAGAAGTGATGAAGTTCGAATTGAGCAAAGGAATGAAGGATTTCAGGACAAGCGAAGCTTGAATGATGTTCGAAGAGAGAATTCGACCATGAATTTTGGTGGATACATGCATCCATTGACGCTACTTCCATCTGACAGCCTTAGTCTGACAATTACTAACTGTCAATTGACAGCGAGCAATTATGTGACATGGAGTCACTCAATGAGAAGAGCTTTAAGCTCGAAGAACAAGTCGGGTTCATCATGGGAACCGTGGAAAACCGTTATGGGAAGTCTTGAATTTGAGCGGTGGTGCGAGTCAATGATACCGTGGTCTCTGGATACCGAACTCAATCTCGAGTGATCTTCTTGAAGGTTTTAATATGGCTAATGATGCAGGTGAGTGTGGCAAGACTTGAAGGACGGTTTTGGCACCAAGAATGCACCTCGGATCTACCAGTTGAAACGAGAAATTGGAAAGTTCACACAAGGTAACCTCAATTTATCTGGTTATTATACAAAATTGAAGAAACTATGGGATGAATTGAGTAGCATAGATCCTCCAGATATTTGTACCTGCAATGGTTGTACTTGTAAACATAACAGACCGAATGGAGGAAAGGAAATCAGAGATAGGCTTATGCAGTTCTTAACAGGACTTAATGATGCTTATTTGCCTATTAAGAATCAGATATTAGCCACAGAGCCTTTGCCAGATGTAAAAAAGGCTTATTCCATGGTGATGAATGTGGAAAGACAGCAGTTGTTGCATATGTCTCTGGATAGCTCCATAACACACAAGCCATGATGATGCATAATCCCGTAGTTCAAAATGCAATGGTAGCTCATAAAACTGGTTATAACACTGGTTCAAGTTCAAAAGGAGGATATAGTAGTACAGGAAATCATGCTGGTTCTAGAAACAGTCTTGGTAACATCGGAAAGGAGAATGAACTGAGGAGAGACAAGGCTGCGAAGAAGTTGCTTAAGTGTGACTACTGTGGGATAAATGGTCATTTGAGAGAGGGGTGTTTTAAGCTTATAGGATATCCTGATTGGTTCAAGGAAATGAAAGAACAAAGGTCATCTCAACCAGGAAGAATTTCAGCGCATCTAGTTGAAGCGCCCACTGATATGGAGACTAAAAGTAACAAGAAAGGAACGGGTGAGCTAATGGACATGATGAACAACATAAAAAGGATGGAGCAAGAGCTTAGCAGGATGCTTAAAGGGAAAGGAATTGATGGAGAACACATCAACTTTGCTCACTTCTCGGATTTCGCAGGTATGAACACTTTCAAAGCTCTAAATTCATTAGAATTCATGTTGTTACTATGCTGGATTATAGATTCTGGTGCTACTAGCCATATGACCTATGATCTTCAAAATTTAAATCAGTTCCAACCAGTAAACACACTTACACCCGTATATTTACCAGATGGCAGTGTCACTAATGTGAAAAACAAAGGACAAATAGTTCTAAACCATGACTTAGTACTGCATGACTGTTTGCATATCCCTACATTCAAACATAATCTCATTTCAGTGTCCAAATTAGCATCATCCTCAAAGATTGATTGCTATTTTTCCACAACCTTTGCTTGTTGCGGGACCAAGTGACTAGGCAATTAGTTGCCGTTGGAAAGGTTGTGAACCACTTTACATTGTTGATCCACAATCCTTTTCCAAAGGCAAAATTCTAGATTTCATTAGAACACATATTAATCATCCTTTTGTGAGTAATGTAGAAAATGTTGGTTTGCATTCTTCCAACCATGTAAATAGTATGAATAATGCCTGTGGCACAATAGGTTGGGACATCCTTCGGAGAAAAGCGTGAGACTTTTATCATTGTTTGATCCATCGAAAATAATACCCCGTTTGTGATGTTTGTCCTTTGTCTAAGCAACATCGTTTATCATTTCTGTTAGTATTATTCATACCACACACATTTTCGAACTAGTTCATATGGATATATGGGGTCCATATAAACAGACCTCTCTTTGTGGAGCTCACTATTTTTTTACTGTTGTAGATGACTTTAGTAGAGCCACATGGACCTTTCTCATGAGAGATAAAACCCAAGTCCTGTCCCAACTCAAAACTTTTCTTAAGATGATTCAAACTCAGTTTCAAAAATCCCTTAAAATCATTAGAACAGATAATGGCCTGGAATTTCTTAGCCACGAATGCCAAAATCTTTTTTCAGATTTAGGCATTATACACCAAAAATCATGTGTCTATACGCCCCAACAGAATGGTGTAGTTGAAAGAAAGCACAAACATCTTCTCCAAGTGGCTAGATCGCTTCTTTTTCAATCAGGTTTACCAAAAACTTTTTGGGGGGATTCCATACTAACAGCCACGTATCTCATCAACCGTTTACCCTCGTCAGTTCTTGAAGGAAAGACTCCTTATGAAATCCTCTTCACAAAAATTCCAGAATATCACCATTTAAGAACCTTTGGTTGCTTATGTTTCGCTACCAATACTACTCCCCATAAAACCAAATTTGATCCTAGAGCCGTTAAAGCCATCTTCATTGGGTATCCCCATGGACAAAAAGCATATAAACTTTTTGATCCTGTTACTAAAAAGGTGTTTGTATCCAGAGATGTGGTTTTTCATGAAACCATTTTTCCTTATAAGTCTGAAATTCCATCCGTTCCTCAACCCAGTCTGATTTCTCCTTTTGCTGATGAATCCTGGCCTGATCCCACTCCCTCTCCGACACCTACTATCTCTTCATCAGAATTTTTGCCTGTCCTCTCTCTTAGTCCACCTTCTGCAACATCTCTCTCTGATGATCCTCCTTCGTCTCCTTCTCCTTCACCAGTTTTGAACTCTGAGAATGTTGAGCTTGATTCGTCTTTCATCCCAGCCCCTTCTCTCCGGAGAAGTACTAGAACTCACATTGCTCCTGCTTGGATGCAAGACTATGTCACCAAACATGTTAAACAAAAATCTTCGCCCACTGTTTCTGCCATGCTTGCTACTCAGTCTTCTTTTGAAGTATACACATATCAACCCGTGTTCTCTCCCACACACTTGGCCTTCTTAGCCCAAATAGACAGCATTCCTGAACCTAAAACATACCACCAAGCCAGAACTTGTCCAGAATGGATAGCAGCTATGAAAAATGAATTAGATGCTTTAGAAAGAAATCGTACTTGGGAACTAACATCTTTGCCTCCAGGAAAACAAGCTATTGGTTCCAAATGGGTGTACAAAGTTAAGTATCACTCGGATGGAACTGTAGAACGATATAAGGCTCGATTAGTCGCCAAAGGATATAATCAAATAGAAGGGGAAGATTTTTATGACAGTTTTTCTCCTGTAGCCAAAATTGTTACTGTCAGGATTTTTTTGGCATTAGCTTCAGCACACAGTTGGTCTCTCCATCAACTCGACATCAACAATGCTTTTCTCCATGGAAGTTTGGAAGAAGAAGTCTATATGAAGCCTCCTGATGGCTATACTATGGCCAAACCAGGTCAGGTATGCAAATTAAGACGGTCTTTATACGGTTTAAAACAGGCATCCAGACAGTGGAATGCTGAGTTTACGTCCAGAATTCAGTCTTATGGTTTTGTTCAATCTCCTCATGATCCTTGCTTGTTCACTATACACCAACATTCTCAGTTTATGGCCCTCATAGTATATGTGGATGATATTTTAATTACGGTTCATTGAATCCGAGATCATCAAAGTCAAAGAGTTTTTGAATGCTGCTTTTACAATTAAAGATCTTGGCTATGCCAAGTATTTTCTGGTATTGAACTAGCTAGATCCCCGAAGGGATGTACTTAAGTCAAAGAACATATATCCTTGATGTTCTCCGAGATACTCGGTCTCTCAGGTTGCAAGGCCACTACCACACCTTTTCCTAAGGGTTTCCAATTCGGTGAAGATAGTGGCGCCCCATTCCCGATGCATCTTTGTACCGCAAGTTAGTTGGTAAGCTCCTTTACCTAAATTTCACTCGCCCGATCTTTCTTATGCTGTTCAACAACTCGGTAAGTATGTTCATGCACCTGTGTGGAGCATTGGAATGCTCACATACATACTGAAGTATCTTAAAGGAACTGCTAGTACTTGGTTTGTTTTATCCATCCCACTCGGACCTCAAGTTGGAAGCCTATGCCGATTCCGACTGGGGTTCCAATCCGGTTCACCGCCGCTCATTACAGTGGTACCGTATTTTCCTTGGGTCCACTTTGGTTTCTTGAAGTCCAAGCAACAGACTACCATATCTGTTCGTCTGCTTGAAGCTGAATATAGAAGCCTCAGCATCATCAGTAAGGAATTACTGTGGATTTCTTATTTGCTTCAGGATTTTCAGATTCCATTATCTCTTCCTATCCCTTTGTGGTGTGATAACCAAGCAGCTATCAACATCACTGAAAACCCTGTCTTCCATGAACGGACGAAACATTTGGACATTGACTGTCACTTTGTCCGGGAACAATATCAGAAAGGTTTTTTAGTTCCTTTGCATCTCTCCACGCGTGAACAACTCGCAGACTTGTTTACTAAGTCCTTGGCCTTTCCCCAGTTTACTACTTTGCTCTCCAAGCTTGGTGTGAAGAATATTCTTCACTTTTCAGCTTGCGGAGGGGATGAAGAGAATAAACTATTTGATCCAGGCTGAAATATAGATTATAAGGTGTTCTGTTGTATGTTCTGTTATGTATATACATATGTCCTGTTTTACCCTTAATATTTGTATAGATGTTTAGTTAAGATGTAGGGTACAGAAGTCCTTTTAAATCCTTGTATATATATGTCTTGAACAGCACTAATACGGAATATATTTCATTTTTGATAACAATATAGCAGTAGGCTTTTTCCCAATTCTGTCTTTCATTCTCTCACTTCTTGCACATAAACCCTAGATGACAAATCCATCGATTCTTCTAGAATCTGTTTGTCGAAATCTTTCTATTTTGCCATAATAATAGTTCTGTTTATTTCCTCTGGTCATCTTTGGGAATGAGAAGAGAAGATGTGGTTTTTGAGACAACTTTGGGCTGAATACAGACCCTGACATTCTGCTGTCAACGTGTATAATTATCTCGTCGAATGAATGACGACCCTTATGAGGTTGGTCTCTCTCTATATCTGAACTTGGAATACATAAGGATCATGGTCATGATGGGTCATCTTCCGTTCCTTGCTGTTTCAAATCCAATCCCGAAGAACTTTTCAATGTTGCATGGATGTTTACTGTGGGGGTTTAGGCCATTTTCTCATCTAGCATTGCCTTGGTATCTCTAGCAAGCTGCTAAATCTTATTAATCATGTGTCATTTCATTCAATTTCTTCGAGCATGGCGACAGCTTAGTACTGAAAAGGGCATCTTTAGATAAGTGCTCATGAATCATGTTTTTCAGTTTGAACGTCTCCAGAAACTCCAAGGCCATCTTTTTGTTTTGGTAACAACATATAGTTTTTGAAAGACGGGTAACAACATCAAATATAAAAACTTGACCTATCCATGACAACTGAGAAGCCTGATCTATAGAGGGCCTCTGCTAAAATTTCGTAAACCGTCTCGTGTGGAATTCTTTAATCCCAGTTTTGCTAGTTCGAAGGAATGAGGTCATGATCTTGAACAGATAAAATTATACATGATCATAAAAAATATCGAAAATGTGGTTGGAGTTCATAAGAATACAAAAAATGTTTTTTATATGAAAACGGAAAACAAAAAGAATGTGAGGGATCACAAAAAAGGCCGCCACTGAATATGTGAAAATTGAAGCAGACCATTTGTTAGTTGTAAGGGGAGTTACTTGCATTAACGCAGTCATTACCACTCTCGAGTTGTTCACTGAACAGAACCCATGCATTCTACTGATCTACTCTGAAATTCTTTAAGTACTCCTGCTTCTTTATTGGAGCCATTACTGCCCCATTACTATATTTGTTCCTCTTTTAGGTCTTGCGCTACTTGCTTTTGCTGTTCTTGATAGGTATTTTCTCTCTAATTGGAAGATAACTTTTCTTGTTCTGTGTTGCTTTTTCTTCTTTGTTGCATCAGGTTTTTACGTCCTTCAGGCTTCAGTTTTAGTTCCTGCTTTTTTTTTATATGTATACTTTAAATGGTTCATGGTTTTTGTAGGCACGCACTTCTTAATTACTTTCCAGAAATTATGACTGGCAATCTGCAAATTCTACTTCTCTGTAATGCAAGCATTCTCTGCTTTACAAGTTTACTAAATCAGCTGATATTCTGGCTGCAGATTCACTTCATACGTTTGGCTGTTGACCAGATATCTTCTCCTCACCCTGATGAGGTTAGCCTCTCTCTTTATCTGAACTTGGGAGACCAGAGTTTGTTGCTAATAAAGTAGCTCTCTCTGTTACTTACCTTTAATATTCTCCCAATTCCTTGTCTCTCTGTTCAGCGTCCGAATGGCTATACTTTTTGCCCAAACTGCAACTTTATGGTTCGATGCTGCCATGTTTCTGATCATGAGCTTGGGGACATAACCCCCTTGGCCTCGGAGGAACCACTCGATTTGCCCTCCAAGTACCAGATTTCCGGCTGTCAGCAGATACTCCCTCCCCAAATGACAGAAAGTTTGCGAATTCCGGCCATACCGCTGCCCTTATCCCACCACCGACTGCAACGTCACTGGTGATATACCATTTCTTGTCTCACATCTCAACAGAGATCATAAGGTTGAGATTCGTCGAGGGGGTACTTTCAATCGCCGTCTCCAAAACTATCCTGGAGAAGTTCCAATGCTGCATGGATTTTAGCTGTGAGCATTAATCTCTGACTCTCTCTTTCTCCTACTCCCCTCTGTTTATTTCTCTAAACATGTGCCTTAAGCCGCCTCAAACAATGTTTAAAGTTTCTTTGATGATTCTTACAATATTGGATACAAGTACTTTCTACAATTTATCTTCCTGAATATGTTTTTACAGCCTTTTTGGTCTAGAAAACTTACAGCATAATTCTTTCGAATATCTAATGTTTGTGCAAAGATGCGCTGGTTCTTTCACTAATCCACACTCGATCCTTTATCTTACAAAGGAAAAACTTCAAACTCTTACATTCTTAATACACCATTCCCAAAATAAAAGTGACAAGAAAAAGAAAAAAACCGTTTCAAACAGATTGTAGTGATTTGGTTTTGAGGAATTGGATTTGCTTACAGTTTCAGTAGCTGCTTTGACATTTTTTATTGTGAAAGGTAATGAAAGTTGGCAAATAGTGTGGCAGTGTGGCTAGCTCCTTTCGTCTGCTCCATAGTCCTTACAATTCTTGTCTAATGAACCTAGAGAAATTACATGGATGAGTATAGTGGAATCCCGCGCACTTGTCTACTTTTGGTTGTTTGTGAACATTGATCATTGGACTGACTCTTCAATTGACTTCTGTTAGTAGGTTATGCTTCACCCGTTGCGCAATTGAAAGATCGAAACTATCAGTTATTTGCTTCTTTGTACGTGGATTTACATGTTAGGGAATGATTTGGAAAAAGAAAAAGGTCAATAAACATGAAGTATCTGTGTAATGATGTATTGCTAGTTAGACTCAAGATTTTAGAACTGAAGCTTTTTATGTTTATTGTATGTGCAGGTCATTGAATGCTTTGGCTACCATTTCTGTTTACACTTCGAGGCTTTTTATCTAGGAAGTGCCCCTGCCTATACGTTATTTCTGCGGTTCATGGGCAGCCAGCCCAGGAGGATGCCGAAAATTTTGGCTATTCGCTCGAGCTTGGCAGAAATGGTACAAAGCTAGTATGGGAAGGTGTTGCAATGAGCATCCGAGACAGCTACAGAAAAGTCCGAGACAGCCACAATGCACTTATTGTCCATCGGGGGCTGGCGCACGTCATGTGTGGTGCAGATAATCGGGAGCTGAAGCTAAAAGAGTGACCGGGCGTATTTGGCGAAACATTATGTAATATTGTAATATGTGTATGCCTGTTATGGAACGTTGGATTCTTTTTGCTTGTTTTGTTTCCAGATAAATTGGATTCAGAACTGTTGGAAATGGTATAGGTTTGCTCAAAAGAGCATTTTCGGTTGTGGCTCTTCTGTACGTCTAGGCCATTTTCAAGTGGCTTTGTTGTCGTGGTATCTATATGTACTATGTGTGTTGCAAGCTTTAAGACTTGTACAACATGTTCATTGTTAAGTTATGGTGATGGCGTAAGTATGATAAGCTTTATATATTATGCGATGGTGTAATAGTTCTGCCTTCAAATACAAATGGTTTGGCAAACTTGTTTTATTATGAGAGTTGTCACAAAGGTAAAATGACATTGTCGATTTTATTAGCCGTGAAACTAATTTTGTGACAGATATTTTGCCATATTTGTAAGATCTCGGGTTTTGCAATGCTGGTTATATCCATCATAGATTAGAGCATCTGCAGTTGCACTTTTTTGCTGTACACCAAATAACCAAATTTGTTGTTTTGCTGCCTGCTACAGTGTTATCTTCTCCAACCCACAACACCAATTTTTATATCAAAATGAAATATTCCTTATCTATTCTTTTTTCCTATCATTCTTTTCTAATTTACAAAAGAGTAAAATGTCCAAATGGTCCCTTACATTTGGGCCTACTTGAATTTACGTCCCTAACATTAACATTTCAATATCATAGTCCCAAACATTATGTTTTCAAACTTTTTTGGTCCCATTTTACTATTTCCGGCCGTTGACATATTGGAATCAGGGGTATTTTCGTCTTTTAATTTAATTTCAATTTCTATTAAAATTTAAATCATTAAAATATTTTAAAATTCAGATTTCATTATTTAAGTGTTCAAATATTATTTATTAATTAAAAAATTTTAAAATTTACATTATTTTCAAAATTAATTTTTTCATTTATCATTTACCTTAGGTCAAAGTAAATAGTAATTGAGTAATCATTTTAACCTTGGGCGCACTGTAATTTAAAAAAAATACTGAGTTACAGTAAATAATTCAAAACTCAATTTCTTTAAAAAAAAAGGAAAAAGCAAAACCATTTTTTTTTACTCTGACCGCTAAAGTAAACCTTAAATGGTAATTATGTTGCACTTTTAACCTTGGACCCACTATAACTTAAAAAATTTACCGAGTTACAGTAAATAATTCAAAATTCAATTTATTTTTTTTTAAAAAAAGAAAAAGCAAAACCAAGATTTTTTTTTTTTTTTACTTTGACCGCTACAGTTGAATTTTGAATTATTTGCTGTAATACTGCAAATTTTTTAAGTTACATTGGGTCCAAGGTTAAAAGTACAACATAAGGTTTACTGTAGTGGTCAATTACTTATAGTGGGTCCAAGGTTAAAAAAACAACGTAGCGGTCAGAGTAAAAAAAAATCTTGGTTTTCTTTTTTCTTTTAGAAAAAAAAATGAATTTTAAATTATTTACTGTAATTCCGTAAATTTTTTAAGTTACAGTGAGCCCAAGGTTAAAAGTGTATTATAGTTACCATTTAGGGTTTATTATAGCGGTCAAAGTAAAAAAAATCTTGGTTTTGCTTTTTCTTTTTTTTTTTAAAAAACTTAAATTTTGAATTATTTATTGTAATTCGATAAATTTTTTAAGTTACAGTGGGCCCAAGGTTAAAAGTGCAACATAATTATCATTTAGGATTTACTGTAGCGGTCAGAGTAAAAAAAAAACTTAATTTTGGTTTCTTTTTTTAAAAAAAATTTGAATTTTGAATTATTTACTGTAACTTGATAAATTTTGTAAGTTACAGTGGGCTCAAAGTTAAAAGTGCAACATAATTATCATTTACTGTATACTTAAAGTAAATAGTAAATAAAAAAAATAATTTTGAAAATAATGATAAATTTTAAAATTTTATAATAATATTTTTAATTAATAAATAATATTTTAACTATTAAATAATGAATTTTTAATTTTAAAATATTTTTAATGATTTAAATTTTAATAAAAATTCAAATTAAATTAAAAGATAAAAATACCCCTGATTCCGGCATGTCAACGGCCGAAAACAATGAAATGGCCAAAAAAATGCGAAAATATAATGTTTGGGACTACGGTATTGAAATGTTAATGTTAGGGACGTAAATTTAAGTAGGCCCAAATATAAGAGACCAGTTGGACATTTTAGTCTTTACAAAAGAACCCAATTAGATTATTTGTATTATACATTAACCAAACTAATTATATATATATATATATATATATATATATTGGAATCACATATCTATTTAATATGCAAATAATTATTTTAATATCAATTGAGTAGTAAAGTTTTAAATTTATGTTAATTGATTAATAATTAAAAATAAAATTCATATATTATCGCAAATGAAAAAAAATACATTATCAAATTAAACGAATGCAAAATAAATATTACATTTACAATAATAAGCCGAAAACATCAATAGGATTCTCCATGTAATAATTCACTAATCTTCTATTTCTCCTCCAATCCACCAGTTTGTTCCCATAAATGATCTATCAAAGCATTTCTCAATTTAAAATGAGCATCTCGGTCCCTAATTTTTCAATATCGAACAATGAATTGTTGGAACTGTTCATGCTCATTTGATACCCTTTCTACTGTCGGCTGTGGTGTTTCTCGTTCAACTATCATTGATCCATTGAGATCATTCTCATCCTCCACAATCATGTTGTGCATGATAATAAAAGCTATCATAGTATCATGCAACACTTCCTTGTCTCAAAAACGAGCGGATCCTTTTATTATTTTATAACCTTGATTGCAAAACTCCAAAGTCACATTCCACATCTTTTCTACAAGTCTCATGCTTGGTTTTAAAATACTTGTATTTTCGGAGTTTAGGATTTTGGATTGACTACACTATCGTGGCCCATTTCGGGTAAATACCATCAGCTAAATAATATCCCATATTATATTATTCTCCTTTAAGAACATAATTAGCCGGAAGTGCAATAGCTTGAGTAAGATTATAAAATAAATGTGATGATTCCAAAACATTAATATCATTATTTGTACCTGGCATACCAAAATAAGCGTGCCATATCCACAGGTTATAATCAGCTATAACCTCAAGATTGATTATTGGTTTACCAGAACGTCCTGCATATTGTCCGGCCCAACCATAGGGGTAATTTTCCACTCCCAATGCATGCAATCTAGACTTCCCAACATGCCAGGAAAACCACGTTGTTCACCAATATATAGTAGTCTAGCAATGTCATTTGCAGTTGGTGATCTAAGGTACCATTCTCCAAAAATCTAAACAATTCCACGACAAAAATTCTTACAACACGCAATAGCAGTTGACTCACCCATTTGAAGATACTCGTCTAAACCATCTGCAGAATTGTCATATGCTATCATTCGGATGGCAGCAGTTGCTTTCTATAGGGGTGAAAACCCCAATCTACCAAAAGCATCCCTTCGTTGTTCGAAAGATTGATTGTAATTTTTAAGAGCATCCACAATACGGAGGAATAAATTTTGAGACATACGAAAACGTAGTCGAAATTGTTGGTCAGTGTATCGTGGATTTTCAGAGAAATAATCACCAATCAATCGCAAATTCACAGTCGCTGTTGATCACGATTCGTCCCGGAATTGACCTGCCTCGAGCAACCTGGTTCTGTTGATGATTGAACTGCAAATTCATTGCTATTATATTTCTCCGCATAACATCACGTATGATTGATTGACGTTGTTGTTGTAGTTGTTGTAGTTGAACTAAAACTTCATCATCACTACGACGATGATGATGACGATGATTGATGGTCTTCAATATTTGAAGAACCTTTCTCGTAATAGCTCATTGGTTTGTCTTACAAAAAGAGAGGAAAAAAATTATCAATGGATTAAGGAAAAGAAACTTTGATGCTTGATACGTATTATTGGGATGTTATTTATAGAGATTTTTTTAAGCGATAAGATAAAGAAAAATCCATTTAACGGTTAAGATAAAATTGAAATCTAATCCAACGGCGTATATAATGATAAAGAAATCATATACTATCTATGCATTTTTGTTCCCTTGTGAATGCACGTCTAAAACTTAGAGCAAAGGGACAAAGCCTTCATTGTCAATGTGAAGACAAGAAATTTTTTTTAGAAAATCAGCACAAAAGGACAATAGATTTTATATAGGCTATGCAACGTATTGGTAGAAATAATTTTGACAAATACATCTATCTAAATTTGTGTGCCAAAGCTGAAAAAACAGTAACTTTTTTCAAAAAAAAAAATTCAAACTGATGACATTTTTTTTTCTTACATGACAAAGAAAAAAGACAAAAGCAACAATTTGTGAAAGAATACATTTTTGCACATCTAAATTTGTGTGCCAAGAATTAATAAAACAGCATGGCAAAAAAAAGAGATAAAAGATTAGGTTATCCACTTGTGGATAAAAAAAATTCAAATGCACGGTTCAGATGGTAAAGAAATCTAATGAAGGGTGGAGATGATGATCATGAATAGTACATTATCTGATTTATTGATCAACTTTTTCCGTGACTTTTGTTAGATAAGCCCGAGTCATTCATTATACAAGGTAATAATAATCTCATTTGCAAAATCATAAATAAAAGTGGTAAAAACTAAAAACTTGATTGAAGCACTTTGGAAATTGGGAAGAGACCTGAAGATGAGAGGTTAGGTGCATTTATCACCATCATAATTCATAACTACTCTCAAAAGATCTCCCAAAAAAAATACTCCTCAAAAGTATCACCACTCTCAAGTTGTCACCTCAACTCACCAATCAACAGAACAGGAGCGCCCCTGCATTATAACGATCTGCTACTGTTTGAAATTCTCCATGTGCTTCTTTGATTGCCTTCCATTTACTGGTCCGGTTGAATTTGAATTCCTTAGTTGAATTATACTCCCTCCGTTCTAAAATAAGTGTCGTTTTAGTAAAATGGAAAAATTTCAAAATAAGTGTCGTTCTCACATTTCAATGCACTTTTGTCCAAAATTTCCAAAATTACCCCCAAAAGAATTAATACTATTGGTGAACATTTTTTAATTGGGGTTGGTTGAGGTTATTCAAGTAATTTTATTACCCTATTTAAGAATTTCTTAAACTATGTGCAAAGTGTAGGACGATACTTATTTTGGAATGGAGGGAGTACTAATGATCTAGTACAGGACTCTCGATCTGGTTGAATTCATCATACTGGTAACATTAAATAAACAGTAACCGACTAAATGGAAAGACGAAAGGTGTCTCGAAATTCGTCCAACACTAGTAATTGGTACTTCTTCTATTTCAAATTGTAGGTCGTTTTAGGTTTGGAGAGATTTTTAAAAATGTACTCCCTCCATTTCAAAATGTAAGTCTTTTTAGACTTGACACATAAACTAAGGAGACAATCATCCAACAATAAATTAGTATTAAATATCTTTTTTACCCCTCATTAATTATGTTGAAACTATAAACAAGACTAAATAAAAATAAATTAGCATCATTTATTGAGGATAAAGTTGGAAAATAGTCATTAGTTTGCCTAGAATTTGTAAAACGACCTATATTTTGAAAAATCTCTCCAAACCTAAAACGACCTACATTTTGAAATGGAGGGAGTAAGCCGTTTTACAAATTTTAGGCAAATTAATGATTATTTTTCCAACTTTACCCTCAATAAATGATACCAATCTATTTTCATTTAATATTGTTTATAGTTCAATGTAATTAACAAGGGGTAAAACAAATAATTAATACATAATTAATTGTTGGATGATTGTCCCTTTAGTTTACGTGCAAAATTTAAAAAGACATACATATTGAAATGGAGAGAGTAGTACACGTTGAGTCATTTCTTTTGGAGAAAGAATGACCTGAGAAAACCCCACCAGAATCTGATTGGAAAAAAAAAACACACACACACAAACGAACTATGGATGATCCCACCAAACAAAAATCCTATTTGTCCTAGGAACCAGAAACAATGGATGATCTAATCAAACATATATCTGAAATGTCACAGCAGCAACCACTGAAGGACCGGCCCAAGTGTAATCCTCCGCAAATACTCAAGCTATATGGCACGGATTTAACCAAGATGGCTAAACAGGCAAAAATCCATATAAAATATAATCCCTTCGTCCTCCCAACATGAATCATTGCTACTACTGTATTTTGATGTATACATTTTAATTTTACCGTTTGTTATATGTTTCAGGGCAAATTGGATCCGGTAATTGGAAGAGAGCAAGTAATAAAGCAAGTGTTACAAATTTTATGCCGGAGAAAGGAGAGCAACGCATGCCTAATCGGTAAACCTGGTGTCGGAAAAACTGTCATTGCTGAAGCATTAGCCCAGAAAATCATCAGCTCTGATGTCCCAGAAAGTCTCCTAAACAAAAGGGTAAGTAATGTATTTTAATTTTAAAAGTTAAAAAGCTACAAACTTTTAGTGAGTTGTTAGATGTTGAAGTTTTTAATGTGACCGAATCTATCACAGATTATCTCCAATGAATCTGGGTAGAGCAAGTGCAGAAGCAGCCAGCAGTCTAGCCTATGGGCGGTTGGTCTCTAACGTTGTTAATGAAGTGAAACAGAGCAATGGTGAAGTTATTCTTTTCCTTGATGAACTACACATGCTAGATGGGAAAGCGACCTACATTATGAAAAACCATCTTGCTCAAGGGGACCTCAAGGTACATGACAATTTCTGCATTTTTACATATGTTGTCAATTTTTTTTGGTAGTTCTGTATTTATCATCTCATATATATATTGTTATTGATTCAATCAATCAGTGCATTGGGGCTACAACGCCCAAAGGATATAGGAAATTCATTGCGGAAAATCCCGCCTTGCAACGGACATTTCAAGTGGTACGAGTTCCTGAGCCTTCCGTTGGTGAAACAATTGAGATTCTGAGGGGGCTCAAGAGTAAATTTGAGGTTCATTATAGTGTTGTATACTCGGATGATGCTTTGATCACAGCTGCAGAACTTTCAAATCAATGCATTAGGTCAGTTTCATAAAAGTCACCATTGTGTGTGTGTGTGTGTGTTTTTTTTTTTCTTTCGGCCCTAGATTTTCCTGGCAATTTTTATCATTAACCTTGTGGGGTGATTTGTAGTGATGCTTATTTTCCAAACAAGGCCTTAGCTGTCATGGACGAGGCGGGAGCCAGTGTTCGTTGTTATGGTGGTGGAAATAATGCTAATGAAGAAAATGAACAGCATTGTGGTGGTGAGCAACCAGTTAATGGTGGTCTTGTTAGTTCTGACAATGTTGTGAGTTGTGAAGTGATCAAACAAGTGATTTCTTCTCGGGTTGGGACTCCGATTGAAAAAGTACCAGAAGATAAATCCTTTCAGCTTCTTGACATGGAACGAGTGTTTGGTAAGAAAATCATTGGACAGGATGAAGCAATACAAGCAGTTGCCAAAAAAGCAGTTCGCAGAGCTAGGGTTGGCCTAAGCAACCCGGATGGTCCCATTGCGACTTTCCTTTTCACAGGGCCGACTGGTGTTGGAAAAACTCAATTGGCAAAGTTACTAGCTATGGAATATTATCGATCCAATGAATCAATGGTTAGGTTGGACATGAGCGAGTATATGGAAAAACATTCAGTTGCTAGACTCTTTGGATCACCTCCGGGTTATGTTGGATATCGTGAAGGCGGCCAATTAACAGAACCAATCCGCAAGAAGCCTCGCAGCTTGATTCTTTTCGATGAGATCGAGAAGGCTTATGTGGATGTTTTTAATGCATTGCTTCAAGTTCTTGATGATGGAAGATTAACAGATGGGAAAGGGCAAGTTGTTGATTTTAAAAGCACCATAATTATAATGACATCCAATGCCGGGTTCCATCATTCCTCTTCTTCTGAAGATCAAGGATATGTAAGTACAGAGCTGAAGAGGATTTTTCGGCCAGAGTTCCTCAACAGGATCGATGAGATTGTTGTGTTCAAAAGTCTTACCAAGGTCGAGCTGACAAAAATTGTGGAGATAATGTTAGCGGAAGTTTGTGAAAGATTGGTTCAAAAGAACAACATAACTGTTGAAGTTTCAATGGGATTCAAGGAGAAACTGATATCTGAGAGTGGTTGTGAGGAGGCCAACAATTATGGAGCAAGGCCACTGAGGAGAGCCATAACCAAAAATCTTGAAGAGAAGTTGGCTGAGAGCATTTTGAATGGCGAAGTCAGGGAAGGCGATTCTGTAGTCGTCGATGTTAATTCAGAAGGTAATCTTGTTCTTTCTCGAAAGAGGAATAAACATTAGGAAAAATAATCAGGATGCACAAAGAGCATTTTGGGTTGTGGCTCTTAATTATGGTGTATTTAGGCCATTTTCAGGTGGCTTTTGTAGCCGCGGTATATATCTACATATGTAGTTATCATCTCTTTGCTACAAAAGGCCTTTTGAGCTCTGATTATTTTGTCACCTAAAAAAAAAAAAAAACTTATAATTGATCATCTGCACTGTTAATCATGGCGATGACTTAATACGATAATTTTTATCCAAGCGATTTCGGATCCTTATAAATCTATTTAGTATAATCTTTATATAGTTTGCCATAGTAATAGTTCTGTCTTTATGATGCAAATCGAAACATGTTTTTGCACTTGACACAAAGGGAACATCACATTGTCATATTAATTAGCTGCGATTTTGAACTACTTTGCGACCATTGTAGTAAAGGGTCAAGGGTTTTACAATGCCGGTTGTGATAAATGATACTACAGTGATACACAGCAAAACTAGGAATATAAAAAAGAAGTGGTAAATTTGATTTCGATTCATTTGAAGGACGTACTTTGCAAATCTGGAAGGAGCTGCGTTTTTAACACCGCCAATATTACTTAGTCAAAAAAGTATGATCACTCTAGAGTTATCAGTCTTCACCTCATTTCAGATTTTACTCACCGCTTAACAGAACTCCCTAATGAAATGGAATGACCAGCCTTTTGAGCTTTTTTAAGTTATTACTAATAATTTGTAAAACTCTAATTGGGTCTAATTGTAAAACATAAATTATGATTGATGTTAGTTCAATTTTTTTATTTTTAATAAGTAGGACATGAAGAATAGTCAACTCTTGACATTAGTGATAAGATAGCATCAAAGGACTATTGAAGAGTGGCGATCATGACTTCCAGGTTATCCATCGAGTGCGAACTGTGATGACTCGGTCAGATCAAGTATTTGCATCCAGCAAAAGATCCCGATCCTAGGGCCTCTGTGATCGATGTTTTATTACTTGCTGATCATATGAGTCTTTGAAATCATTTTATTAGATTATGTTACTTTAATCTAGGCTCTTGCTAAGAGTGAGCATTGACACAAACTAAATGGCCGGCATAAAATATGATACTCTATTGATTGGTCTACAGAGGGACTATATATACACATCATTTAGGGTTTACGGTGGAAATCCTAGTACGTACAAAGGTCGAAAATAACCCTATACAAATATATATACATATATCGTAACACCCCCCCTCAAGGTGGAGCATGCGGGTTTCGAATGCCCAACTTGGACAAAAAATAAGAAAACTGCCGTTGACCCAAAGCTTTAGTGAAAATATCGGCGAGCTGTGACGCAGTGGGAACATAAATAGGTGAAATGACCCATTGAATAAACGCATCTCCCAAAAAATGACAATCAACCTCGATGTGCTTAGTACGCTCATGAAAAACCGGATTTGCAACAAGATGAAGCGCAGACTGACTATCACAATGAAGGCGCATAGACTGAGAATGGCGAACATCCAAACTCAGTAACAAAGCCTTCAACCACTTCAACTCACAGATAGTATTAGCCATAGCATGGTATTCAACCTCTGCAGACGAGCGAGAGACAACTTGCTGCTTCTTAGTTCGCCAAGAAATAGGAGAAGCACCAAGAGTAATAAACCAGCCAGTGAGAGAACGTCGAGACAGAGGACAACTAGCCCAATCAGAATCACACCAACCATAAAGCTGGAGGTCACAATCTGTACGAATCAAAATACCCTGACCTGGATGTTGTTTCAAATAACGAACAACCCGGAGAGTAGCCTCCCAGTGAGCCTGTTGTGGAGCCTGCAGGAATTGAGCCAACATATGAACCAAGTAAGAGATATCAGGACGGGTGACAGCAAGATAGATCAACCGACCAACCAGACGACGATACGGCTCAGGATCAGAGAGTGGAGAACCCTGAGCCAGAGGAAGACGATGATTCTGGTCCATGGGAAAAGTAACAGGTTTCGCACCCAAAAGACCAACTTCTGAGAGAATATCCAAGGCATATTTTTGTTGACATAAAAATATGCCAGACGAATTACGGGAAACCTCAATACCCAAGAAGTACTTAAGAGGGCCAAGATTCTTCATGTGAAAACAAGTACTCAAATACTGTTTGAAAGTAGTAATAGCAACATGATTATTACCAGCCAAAACAAGATCATCAACATATACCAACAGACTAAGAGAAATACAACCACGATGAAGGGTAAACAAAGAGTAGTCAGCGAAAGATTGCACAAAACCATACTACTTTAAAGCCTGGGTAAGCTTAGCAAACCAGCAATGAGGAGCCTGTTTAAGACCAACAGAGACCGACGAAGCTGACACACCTGACCAGAAGTGCCGGTGCGAAAACCAGGAGGAAATTTCATATAAACCTCATCATAGAGATCACCATGAAGAAAGGCGTTATGGACATCCATCCGGTGAAGCTCCCAGTTTTTGGCGGCAGCAACAGCAAGAAAGGTACGAACAATGACCATTTTGGCAACAGGCACAAAAGTCTCCTGGTAGTCAATGCCTTTAACCTGATTATTACCAAGGATAACCAGACGAGCCTTATAGCGCTCAACAGAACCATCAGCATTATATTTTATCTTAAACACCCACTTACAACCAATGGCGCGCTTGCCAGGAGGAAGGGAAGTAACTTCCCAGGTGTGATTTTTCTCCGAAGCACGTATCTCATCATGCATAGCAGAACGCCATTTGGCATCTTGCATGGCCTCACAAAAGGATCGAGGCTCAACGCCTGCAGTAATGGCTGCCAAGAAAGTTCGATGCTGGGGTGAAAAAGAATCACAGTTTACAAAATGTGTTATAGGATAAGGAGTACCTGAGGACTGAGCAGGTGAGTGAACAGCGGGGGGAGAGTTAAGATGGCGAGCGAAACCATGAAGACGAGTAGAAGGAAATTTAGTACGATGACCACGACCCAATAGTTTAGGAGACGCAGAAGAAGACTCGGGTGTGGAAGACAAGGCGGGTGACCCCTTAGAGGAAGGGGACGAGGTAGAAGAAGCGGGAGGTGATGTAGGCAAAGAGGGAGAAACTGGGGGGGGGGGCAACAGAAACCGGTTTGGAAGGAGGTAAATCATCGTCATCAAAAAAGGGAGAGAAAGTAGGAACCGGAGGAGAAGGAGAGTCTGATAAAACAGAAGAAGAACTGGCAAAACGAAATTCAGTCTCACAAAAAACAACATCCCGAGAAACAGAAAACTTACGTAATTCAAGATCATAAACCAACCAGGCCTTTTTACCAAATGGATAACCCACAAAAAGACACTTGCGACCATGGGGAGCGAATTTATCACCTCCGCAAGAAAGATTATGCATATAACAAAGGCACCCGAAAACACGCAAGTGGTGAAGAGAAGGAGGTTTACCATACAGAATTTCAAAAGTAGTCTTCCTATTTAAAGCAGAAGAGGGAGTGCGATTGATTAAGTACGCAGCAGTCAAGACACAATTACCCCAAAAAGGAATAGGAAGATTAGCTTGAAAAAGTAAGGCACGAGCAACATTAAGAATGTGTTGGTGTTTACGTTCGACATGACCGTTTTGTTGAGGGGTACCAACACAGGAAGTTTCATGCAAAATTCCTTTTTAACGAAAATAGGAACCCAGACACAAGAACTCGGAACCATTATCACTACGAACAATTTAATTTATCACCTCCGCGAGAAAGATTATGCATATAACAAAGGCACCCGAAAACACGCAAGTGGTGAAGAGAAGGAGGTTTACCATACAGAATTTCAAAAGTAGTCTTCCCATTTAAAGCAGAAGAGGGAGTGCGATTGATTAAGTACGCAGCAGTCAAGACACAATTACCCCAAAAAGGAATAGGAAGATTAGCTTGAAAAAGTAAGGCACGAGCAACATTAAGAATGTGTTGGTGTTTACGTTCGACATGACCGTTTTGTTGAGGGGTACCAACACAGGAAGTTTCATGCAAAATTCCTTTTTAACGAAAATAGGAACCCAGACACAAGAACTCGGAACCATTATCACTACGAACAATTTTGACAGATTTCGCAAATTGATTGTGAATCATGGCAAGAAATTCACATAACTTAGTAGGCACAGATTTCTTATCATCAAGAAGATATAACAAGTAGCATGAGAAAAATCATCAACGATGGTCAAAAAATAACGCGCACCACTAAAAGCAGGAGTACGATAAGGTCCCCACAAATCACAATGAATTAAAGAGAAAAATTCAACACTTTTAGAAGTACTAATGGGAAAAGATGCACGAGATTGTTTAGCTCGGAAACAAATGTCACAAGATTTATTCAAAACAGGACTACTAGAATCAAAAACAGACAATTGCTTTAAAACCTTCACAGAAGGGTGCCCTAACCGCTGATGCCATAAAATCGGGGAAACAACATGAGAAGTCCGAGCAGGAGACAAGCCACGAAAGAAGTAGAGACCCCCCAACTGTTCACCCGCGCCAATCAGAGTCCTCGATGTACGGTCCTGAACAACACAAAATTTATTAGTAAACTGGGCAACAGAATGAGAATCCTCTAATAAATGATATAGAGAAATCAAAATGCACTTCAAAGCCGGAACATAAAGGACATTGTGCAACGTAACAGAATGGCTCAAATGAAGAACACCCGACTACGACGCATAAGTCATAGAACCATCAGGTAACTGAACTGGACGAGGAGAAATAGCTCTCAAATCCATCAAGAAAGCCAAAAAACCTATCATATGATGTGAAGCCCCACAATCAAACATCCATTCATGAGAATAAGGCTTACCAGAGAGTGTATCACTCGACTTGTGATGAGTATCAAGCATGGAGATTAAAGTCTGCCATTGATCCGGAGAAAGACTAGTAACCGGACGTTTACCCGAATCAGTCACGACAGAGCAAGCAAACTGTGAACCGGGTACAATAGTAGCGTTAGCTCGACCAACAGAGCTAGCCGAACCACGACCCGAACCAGCACCATGCCCACGACCGGAGGAACGACCACCACGACCAACCGAGCCACGGCCAGCCGAACCACTTGAATCCCGGCGAGAGTTAGGCCACCAATCGGGATATCCGATAAGATCAAAACAACTGGAAATGTCATGACCAGGTTTGGAGCAGTGAGTGCAAATTATCGACTTGTCTTTCGGCTCAATCGGTTTTGAGTCAAACCGAGACCGAGAAGTATTCCAGCTGGACGGTGGAGTGGGAAGCTTGGCAGACCGTGGAGCTTGAACCACGAAACTCAGAGCATCGGATGCAACTTCATCATTCCCATTGGAGATGGACCGCAGCCGCTCTTCCTGGATAAGCAACGAATATGCACGATTGACAGTGGGAAGCGGGTCTTGAGAGAGCAAACTCGATCGAAGCGTGCCATACAGGGAGGCATCCAGTCCCATGAATAATTGATGCAGCTTCTCAGATTTCCGGCGCCGTTCCAATTCTGCAAGAACGGCGGGAGAACCACATGAACATGACTGCAGTGGTTCGTAGTTGGCTAACTCCTCCCACAGCAGCTGAAGCCGACCGTAATAAGTCGACATGCTCAAACGCTTCTGCTTACAATTCGCTAGATCGGTCTTGAGCTGCTGAATCCGGGGACCATTCACAACACCGAAGCGGTCACGCAGATCCGTCCAGAGAACCGAAGCAACTTCGCGATGAGGAACGGTGGAACGGACGGATGGCTTGATGGAATTACGCAGCCAGGAAACAATCAAAGATTGGTTTGTTCACCAATCTTCAAAATCGGGTGACGTCGCCGGCGGTTGAGGAAGCGTGCCATCAATGAAACCAAATTTCTTACGCGCTCGCAAGGCAGTACGAACAACACAACACCATTCATCATAATTATCAGTCTTCAACATAACCTGAGTGATCGGCGTTCCTGGATTGTCACCGGCAGTAAGGTCGTACGGAGTAATCGTACGACGTTTGGGAATGTCGTGAACCGGTGGCGGAGCAGCAATACCAGCAGAAAGAAGAGTGGGAGATGGAGTACTGGATTCTTCAGCACCGTGTGCCATGAGGCAAAGACGGCGAGGGTTTTTGGTTTTTGGTTTTTTTTTTTTTGTTGTTGTTGGCCGGCAAGCACAAAAATGGCGGCGGACGAGCAGAAAACGAGCAGTAAACGGCGGCGGCTGAGGACGGCTGACAAGCACAAGGCTGACGGCGGCGGAGGACGGACGACGGCGACGGCTGGCAGAGAACGGAGCCGGCCAGAACTAGCCCAGAAAATCCGTAGGTACCAGTACTTTGGATGTCGCCGTGGGAATGGAGCAGTAGCAGAAAAATCCGGCGATGCAGTAGCAGGGAATGGAGTGACAGCAGATGAAGAAGGAAAAAACAGCAGACCGACGGCAGCACAGGCACAGAACGAACGCAGTCACACAACAATGACAACAAAAAAGACTTCGACGGAGAGGAAAGCACGGTTACGGAGTGCGGCCACCAAGCAACAAGGCAACAATAGCAACAACAGCGGCAACAGATGAAAGCGACGGCGCGAGCAGCAACGACACTGACGATGGCAGAAGTCAGTGGCGACCACAAATAGGTTTCGGCGGCAGAGAAAGGAAAAAAAAAATCTTAAGGGTTTTACGGTGGTAGAGGTTTCGGCGGCCACAAAGAAAACCTAGCCTGATACCATGACACAAACTAAATGGCCGGGATAAAACATGATACTCTATTGATCGGTCCACAGAGGGACTATATATACACATCATTTAGGGTTTACGGTGGAAACCCTAGTACGTACAAAAGTTGAAAATATCCCTATACAAATATATATACATATATCGTAACAAGCATCGAAGTACTCTCTCCAATTCCACCCCCCCCAAAAAAAATCATTTTATTAGATTATGTTACTTTGAAAAAAAGTATATTATTTATTATTAGTATTATTTTTATTTTTTTTTTGAATGAGTTAGTAGCTAGCAAAAAGAATTATTTCGATCTTAAGGTGAATTTCAATTTTTTTTTGTGATGGCAATGAATCAACGACATAGTACAAATATACAGGAGCGATAATCTATTTATATCTATTGAAAGCAAATGTCATACAAAAAAAAATTTTCCGTCTAAACTCCACAAAATCCACGTGGCAGTTACTTTCAAGAGTTTTAAAGGAATGCCATAATTTTAGATATTTATTTAAGTTACCATAGTAGATTAATTTAATTTTATGGGTCAATAAATTTTAGGCCACTATTTTTTGAAGTAAATATTAAAATAAAAATTGACAATCAGGCTAATTTCATAATTTTATGTATATATTTAAAATTACCATAGATTAATTTAATTTTATGATCAATTATTTTTTTTATCATAGCGAAATACTTATTTCTTTCTATTCTACATATGTACTTTTTTTTTACACATGTTAAAGAGTGCTCGGGCAATTACGCGGGCTGATAAACTAATTGAACTTAATTCAATATCTTAATGGTAGTAACCAATAATCAAAAATATATAATACACCTGCAAATTAATATGCAAGGAAATACATATAAATACACTTCCTATATGGCTATTTTGTTTGGAGATCTTTTTTTTTGGTGGACTTTAGAGTACAAGTCGAATATGTCTGAACTTCCGCTTCAAGCAATAGAACTAAATTATTCCCGACTTAGTTCTTGGTGAGAAGAAGTGAAGAAATAGGATCATGTTTATATAGCAAATGTTGGGACAAAGAATCTCATATCGGTTTCATGAAGGATGACGATGCCTGGATTTGCTCTTCCCGTTCAACAGTGAAACTCCGATTAGGGTTTCTTGCAAAAGAGGGCCTCGGGGGTCTCCCGAGAGTAGATACTCCGATACTTAAGTTAACAAAAGTGTTTAAGAAACGTATATGAGTAGTGTTTTGTGCTAGAGATAGCGTACCCATATTGTGGTGTGACCAACCCTATTTATAGGCATGGAATTACCTTGATGAAAGCCGAATCCCATTAGGTTTCATGTTCTAGAACCGCCTCTGCTAAGGTCGGTTGGACCATAATTGGCGGATGGGCCAGTCCAATAATCCTCGACAGATATGGACTCGTCAAGTGCCCTTGTCAAGTATTAGTTATATGAAATGAACAAGACTTGACATGAAATAAAACTGACCTGGACTCGGCCTAAGTTGAGTAGGCAAGCTTTGGGCTACATTGTATCGAGTAAGCCCAAGGGAGTGACCAGCGGGTCATGATCCGACCCCGGAAGGTGACCCGAATTGAAATCCCACCTAAATTGCAGCAGACATGCCCCATTACTCAGAACAATTTCCAAACGACGGCATTAACCATCATTACTGCCTTGAAAATTAGTCAAAACGTTGGTTATTTTACTCCTTTTTATATCTACAGAGGAGACGTCCCAAATAACACTCCTTCCTTTCAGATCTAAAAACTCCAAAAAAGCTTTTACACTGCCCGGCATCTGTGTTGACTCCGGCATCATTTAAGGAGGCTGTTGAAATTTTGCAGAAGAAGCCATCTCGAAAAGTGCCATTCTTTGTCGTGAATCCAGCAAAGGCTCCTGTGATTGCTGTTGCTGCTGTAATGCAGAAGCCGCCGGAATTCATTGAAACCCTGGGTAGCTATAACTCAAAAGGCGAGTGGATTCCTTTTCCCCTAGTAAGTACTCGGATTCCCAACTCTATTTTATTCTGAATTCATAGCATAGATTTGGATATCGTTGCGAGTAGAGAAGTATGGCTAGGAAACCAGGCCAGAAATCCGTAGATGATTTCGCTTCCACCATAGATTCCGATGAGAAGGTGAAATAGGTGAGAACGAGATACGACCTGCCCCAGGTTCTAGAAATGAGAGCTCCCCTAGGAACTAAGAGAGCCAATACTCCTCCAGAAGGAAAAATCACCATTTACGATCGCTTTGTGTTTTTAGGGTTGAGATTCCCCCTTTTTCCTTTGTTCGAGGAGATTGTACAATACTATAAAATTCCACTAGCTCGATTTACCCCAAACCTCATAACCTACGTTCTTGGTTTCATGAAGAAATGCCACCGAGTCAAAGTGAAACCTTTTTTGATGTTGTGGAGGTATTTCTTTAGAGTGTCGACTCCGTCCACGGCCTTCAGGATTGGTATATGGTAAAAAGAAACCTTGCATCAGATTCCCAAGAGATAGTAGAGGCTTATGGTGGGTCTCCCATATGGAAATCCAATTTTCTGTACGTAAAAGCACCCGAAAAGTATTGTATGGCTTGAAATCATCGAGAAACCGAAGGTTTTGAGGCAGTAAAAGACAAGTGGACAAAGGAGGACGAAGAAAAGATCAAAGAATTTGACAGCGATTTAAAGAAACTCGAGAAGTACCCCAAGATAATCGAATATGGCGCTGTGCAGCATTTCGTTCCTGTCATGCCAGTCGAGGAGCTAGAAGTAGGTAAAACCCTCGATGCTCCCCTCGAGGAAAAGAAAGGTACTAATCTCGATATTATATCTATGTGTTTAGGTCATGTCGTCGGGAAACGCCGGTTCCGGATTATATGATGACTCAAACCCCTTTAATGTTGTAAACTCAGATGATGATACCTCTACGACGAAATCCGTGGTAGAGAAGATAAAGAAAAAGAAGAAGAAGAGGGTTGTTGCAAGGGAGTCCGAGAAGGGACCATCCACAAAGAAGTCTAAAACCGATGTTTCTTCCTCAAAGCAAATTGAAGCAACAAAGCTGGGCAAAAAGACAATTGCCTCTTTAACCGAGAAGGAGACACCTACAGAGAAGGAAACTGGGCCAAACACTCAACCTTCATCTGTCGAGAAGGGAAAAGGCCCTTTTGAGGGGAATGTTACCATCCTGCTCTCTGAGATACCTGCCGGAGCCCCTTCTGTCGCTGTTCATACCTTCGACAATCCGCCCACCATTGAGTGCCCCGTGTTGGAAGAGTTTGCTGCCAACCTAACCGAGGCAGATGGATTAAAATTGGTAAACATCTCAATCTATATTCGTTTATCTCCATATGTTAGCATAGATGTATATCTTTTCTGTGTTTGGTTTCCACAGATGAGCGTTGTTATGATGAACCATGCAAGAGGTCTAGGGACCTAAGGCAAGAACTGGCGGAAGCTCGACCCAAGAGAGACCAAGCGTTGACTGAGAAGTAGGCTCTCGAGGAGAAGAACCAGCAGCTGCAGGCCAAGGAATTAGAGCTTGCCTCGGTCCAAATCCAGCTTGAAGAATTGAAACAGAAACTTCAAGAGTACTGTGAGCTGCACATCTCCAACGAGGACCTCAACAAATGGTGCACCGTGTTTTGGTGGAGGATGCTATCCTCAGGGGGGATGTCTGTTGCTGTGGAGGAGATTAACACTGCCTCGATGGCTTATGGGGGTCATGCAGTAACCGTCAAAGGCTTAAAAAGACTTAAGTCAAAAAAGCCTGTTAAAGCTAATTAAGCAATTTTTGAAGGAAAACCCCAAGAAGGACATGTATGAGGCATTGGTCTGGGGTCTTTGCAAGCTATCGACGGATCAGCTACCCTTGTGGGAGCCCTTGTGTGCGGCTCTGTCTAAGATAAGTGCTCCCGAGAAGATTGTCTCATTTCCCGGGGATGTGGCTGTTGTTTTCACGAGGGGTCTCGGTGAGGAATTGGCAATACCTGAGGTTTTCAACGAGTACTTTGGCATCGATCTCAAGGAAGATGAAGATGAGACTGCTGAGGAGGACGACACAAGCAATTCAGGCGCCAAGGACCAAGACCCTCCGGTCATGGGGGATACTGGTGTAGCCAAGGAAAAAGATCCCCCTGTCGAGGGAACGTCTGAAAACTACCCAGGGAACGCCTCTCGTTCTCAAACTGCTGTATGAATTCACCCTCCTTGTAATAGACTCCTTCCTAATTTTGAGAATTTTTGTACCACTGCCCATAGCGGTGAATGTGAACTTCTTACTTAAGCATCTGTTGATGCTTTTGTTTTTACATTATTCAATCCTTTTGATTTTACTTCGCGTCTTATGCTAGGAATCATACTTTGTTCACCAGGTGCATATGATGATCTTGGATGAAAACCAAGCAAGAAACTTCCCAATATATGCCATGGTTTCTACGGCAATGAGAAAGTTGGAGAATATCCACAATATTTCTGTTGTGAGGACCCTCGAGAAGGACATTGTAGATGCTGTCCAAGCATACAATGTGCAGATTCACTCTCGACTGGTACAGCGGTTTAAGCAGAAAGAAGAAGAGTATCAACGCCGCCTTCAGCAATATGATCTCGACTATCAGGATTCTTTGGTCTTGGAGGCAAATGTGAACGAAGATATGGCAAATTTGCAACAAGAAAATGCCCGACAAGCGTCGTGAAGGAATCATGGTATCCCCATGGTTTCTCGAAAAGTTCCACATCCTTTCACTTGTTGAAAAACAAATCCAAATCATGACAGAACACTTCATCGCTACCATTGAAATGGTGAAGAAAAGGACCAAAGAGGCCGAGTTTTATTCTAAGCAATCTGCTATCTTACAGAATATACTGGCTGACCGCGAGATTGCACTACCTATTCTCGATGACCTAGATGAGAACGAGGAAGCTCGAGAGAGGACGACTGCCGAGGAGTTCCTTTTGAGGCTCAATGAACAAGACTGGGAAATTGTCAATTTGAAAGACAAGCTAAACCAATCTATTCACCAGCTTAGAGTGTTAGGATTCTCGGGCGTGATTAAGCCATCTCGATTTAATCCCAAAGGGGAAGATCTTAGTATTTAGGGATAAATAGATGTATTTATCTAACCTCGCACATGGTGTGAGGGCAATGTATTTGATTCGAGCCTTGTAGGCGTCGTTTTTTGATTCATACTCAAGTATTATTTGTATAGCGTTTTTTTGGCTGGATGTAAAGTACACGTCTCTCTCGAGGGAACTGGGTACGAGTTCCTCGACTTTGTACCGCGATCTGCGGTGGTTACAAGGAGAATTCCTCGATTTTTGTCTGGATGTTGAATACACGGCTCTTAACGAGGATGGCCTTTCAGAGGGAGTCCGTCTCGAGGACTAGTCATGGTAATGTCGACAATGTAAAAGAATATGCAATGATTTTTATTGAATAATTACCCAAGGCGGGTTAGCATTACATATGAACAAGCAAAAGCAGCAAAGCAAATAAAGCACATAAGACAAATAAGTTAAACTAGTATGTAGCAAAACAAAGGCTTAAACATAGAACCTGTGGAGGTTCTGGATATTCCACCATCGAGGGAGGATGACTCCACTATCATCTGTGGTTTGTAGATGATAGCTGCCTGCTGGAGAGGCTTGAATAACTTTGTAGGGTCCTTCCCAATTTGTAGTGAGTTTCCCGGGAGCTTCAGGTCGACTGGCTTCATTCTTTCTGAGTACGAGATCCCCCGTCGCGAGGTCTGTTGCCTTAACTCGCTTATTGTAGTGTTTTTAGAGGACCTCCTTGTACTTTGCTTCCCTATTCTGACGGCGTCTCGTCGTTCCTCAAACAGGTTGAGGTTTAGCCTGATATCATCATTGTTGTTTTCGGAGGTTTAGCCTGATGATGTCAGTACCCCATTGGTAAAATAGCCAAGGACTTTGAACAGTGACCATATCGTGTTGTGGCTATCGAGTAATAGGGGAAAAGTGCTGACATCTATCTCACTTTTGCACAAATTGATATGCATCTTTGAAGATCGTTGGCCAAAAGTACCCGGAATGTAGTACTTTCTTAGCAAGTGCCCTGGCTCCCATGTGTGCTCCGCATGATCCCTCGTGAATCTCTTTGAGGACGTATGCTGCTTGTCTTGGTCCGATACATCGTAGCACGGGTAACAGGTATCCGTGCTTGTATAACACCCCATCTTTTAAAGTGTATTTGGCCGCTTTTAACTGGAGCACTCGAGCATCGGGCTTATTACTGGGTAATGTTCCATCCGTGAGATACCGAATGAATGTGGTTATCCAAGTGTCGCCGTCCTCGGTGATAGTCATTACAGGCATTTTTCAAACGCTAGGCTCGGGGAGAATCTCGACCCACACCTTGTGACTAAGGTGTGCAAAGTTAGAGGAAACCAATTCGCTCAACGCGTCTGCCCTTGTGTTTTTTGTCCTTATGATGTGGGAGATATTGCAGTTCTCAAACTTATCTTTTAACTCGAGAACTTTCCCTAAATATTGCTTGAGTTGCCCGTCATTTGCTGTGTAATTGCTTGCGATTTGTTTTACCACCACCTGAGAGTCGTTAAAGACTTGGATTTTTTGAATCTCAAGTTTTAGAGCCATATTTGTCGAGGAACACCTTTCATGTCGGAGGATGGTGCCCAAGCAAATATATCACGGAATTCGCGTAGGAAGGCGATTACCTCGGCTCGCAATATTCCATCTATGGATACTCCCAGCTGGATTGTCTTTTGAGGCTCTTTCTCGTCCAAGACCAGTTCCTCTGTTTTACTACTAAGTGGTGGTTGATGAGGAAGGTCGAGATCCATGGACTGATTTTCTTTCTTGGATTTTATTGACAAAATCCCTTACTGAACTGAATAACACTCCGGCGCAGCGGTGGTACCTCCTGATGCTATTTTTTTCCCCAGTTTTGACTACCGTGAGAAGGTATTCTCGAGAACTGCGTTGGCACCTTTGTACTATACCTATCCCGCATTCTGTTGGGAATTTCATTGCTAGGTGATAGAGGGACCAAATAGCGCGGGCTTGGTACATCCACGGTCGTTCTAGGATCACATTAAACGGCGAAGGTGCATCAATTATGGCGAAATCCATGGTTAAGGTTACCATTCGAGGATGCGACCGTACCATGATTGGAAACCTTACGATTCCGCTGGGGATAATCGTGTGCCCAGAGAAGCCCATTAGTGGTAACGTTGCCGGATGCCAATCAGGATTTTGTATGTTCATCTTCTTAAAGCAATTGCTGTAGATGATGTCGACTGCACTTCTATTATCAACGGATACTGGGCTCATGCGAACGTTTCCTATAATGGCTTCAATAACCATGACGTCGCTGTGTGGACAGATGCCTGAGACTACGTCACTATCCGAAGACTATTGTTTTGGTTCACTTGAACCATTTATGGCTAGGTTCTTGTGGAGGCATTTTGGTTACCTCTCGAACTGATGCCTTCATGGCTGTTGTAGAAAGAACCTCGAGTGGTGCACCGTAGATTGTCCCCACATTGTGAGTAATTCGCTTAGCAGGATCAGGTGGAGGCAGGGGTGTCAATCTTCGACACGACACGAAAACATGATCGAACCTAACACGTAATTAGCGGGTTTAGGGTTGAGTTCTGGCGGGTTCGTGTCAAAATCGGGTTGAACCCGCAAACACATTAAACAAAACGAGTCGAAATCAGGTCGACCCTCCATGACTCGTTTGACCCGAAATTTAAAATAACTAATTTATTAATTTTGAGGCCTTATTAGGTAATTATTAAAAAGATAACATCTAAACCCTAGTATATTTTCTTATTTTAATCATCAGATCCAATGGCGTCTCCTTTTTTCCCCATCAGTTCGTCTTCTTTCAACTTTCAACAGTCAACAACAGTGCCTCTCTTTGTCTTCTCCATTTCTTCCTAATACGTGCTATCCCTACCACTACCATCAAGTTCTCAATTTCCAGGCTAAAGGTAAAGCACTAAGGGTTGAACTTATGATGCTTTATTTAATTAGTTTTCACAAAAATTTTATGTATACAAAAACTCATAGGTTACGTATATTGTTGGTTTGCAATTTTGCATGCATCCTTTTTTGCCTTATTTGGATAATTATACTTTTTGCATGTTATTTTTTTATATATATTTAATGGATTATTATACTTTTTGCATGTTAATTTTTTTATATATATTTAATGGATTATTATATTGAATGGTAGTATGAACTGTATGATTATTGATTTGTTTGGTTTTTTTGGGGGTCTCTGGGTCTTGATTCATTTTTTTTTCTTTTTGCTGCTGGTTAGTTTGTTTATTTCTTTTTTTTTTTACGGGTAGTGATTTGTTAGGGTTTTTTTTGGGGAGTTGAGTCAAGAATGAACCGCGATTTAAAAATGATGCTTCTCCTGAAGAAATTTTTTTGGATTATTTATTTATTTGGTTATGGCAGATTGGCAGTGATACAAAGTGATACAAAGTCAGTTATAATAATATTGGTTATTGATATTCATTTTTGTTGACGTTGATGATGACGGTGATGATGATGACCTTGACGTGACCATTCCAGACCCAACGGCATCCAATCAAGTTGAAGCAACCATACCAAAAGGGGGTAAGAAAAAAAGAAGGTTAACTTCTGATATATGGAAGTACTTTGATTTGCTTGAAGCGAAAGCTGGGGAGGAGTTGAAGTGTAAATGTAAAAAATGTGGGGCAATCTACTCTGCTGAAAGTAAGTATGGTACTGGAAATCAAAAGAGGCACATAGGGAGATGTGTTAAAATAACAACCAAAGATATTGGCCAATATCTTCTCTCCGCAGAACAAGGTGCACTACTTTCTACTCGAAACCCACTGTTTCAGCAAGAAAAATTTAGAGAATTGTTGGTGCAAGCTATCATTAGACATAACTTACCATTTACTTTCGTTGAATATGAGGGCATTAGAGATTTGCTTAAGTATTTGGAACCGAAACTTGCACATATTAGTAGGAATACTGCTAGAATGGATGTGAAAATGAAGCATTCTTCTCAAATTGGTAGGCTCCGTGATGAGTTAAGTTCATGTCCTAGTCGAATTTGTTTAACTTCTGATACATGGAGTTTAATTGTCACTGATGGTTACTTGAGTTTGACTGCACATTATATTGATTGCGATTGGGTGTTGCATAAGAAACTTCTGAATTTTTCTTACATGCCTCCTCATCATAATGGCGTATCTTTAGCTGAAAAGATTCACTGTTTAGCCATCGAATGGGGTATTGAGAAGAAATGATTTTCAATCACTTTAGATAATGCATCTTCAAATGATGGTTGTGTTGAGATTCTTAATTCTCAACTGAAACTGAAAAATGCTTTGGTGCATGATGGGGCCTTGTTTCATGTAATATGTTGTGCACATATTTTGAATTTGATTGTACAAGACGGTGTCAAGGTAGTTGATGGTTCTATTGAAAAGGTTAGGGAGTGTGTCAAATACATCAAGGGGTTTCAAACGAGGAAAGACAAGTTTTTAAAATGTTGTGAGCAAACTTCTCTTGATAAGAAAAAATCCTTGGTTCAAGATGTGCCTACAAGATGGAGTTCCACATATAGGATGCTTTCATGTGCAATTTATTATCGGCTTGCCTTCTGTCAATTGCAATTAAGTGACTCCAACTTCAAGAGTTGTCCAAGTTTTGAAGAATGGAAGAGAATTGAAACTATTTGCGGGTTCCTTGAAGTATTTTATGATCCAACCAATGCTTTCTCAGGGTTTCTTTACCCCACAGCTAATTTGTATTTCCCTCAAGTGTTTCTTGTTTAATTAAAATTGGTGGAGGCATGCACAAGCTCATATGAGTTTATGCGAGACATGGGCAATAAAATGTTCGAAAAGTTCAACAAATATTGGTGTGATTTCAATCTATTGTTGGCTGTGGCTATGGTGTTTGATCCTCGATATAAGTATAATATTCTTGAGTTCAGCTATAATAAGCTCTATGGTGCTAACTCTGCACAATTAGCCAAAGTGAAGAGCACGGTTGAAGGTTTTTTTGACGAGTATTTAGCTCAGGGGATGCCTTCATCTTCTTCAAGTTCTCAAGTTATAAATGAAGTGCATATTGCTAGAGCTGCAGAAGAAGAAGGCCAACAATCTAAGGATATTTGGAAGGTATACAAATTTACATTGGTCATCTTATTTCTTTTATTTCGTCAATATACATTTATATTATAATTGATTTTATCATGAATTTTTTTATTTTGATGATATTGTAGGAGTTCGACCATTTGATAGTGTCGAATCTTCATCTTCTTCGAAAAAAAAAAAAATTAACTGGAGTCGTATTTAGATGAGCCAAGGCCTGAAAGAACTTCAGATATTCAAGTTCTTGATTATTGGAAAACTCATGTATATCGTTACCCAGATATAGCTAGATTGGCTAGGGATGTTTTATGTGTTCCTGTGTCAACTGTTGCTTCAGAATCAGCCTTTAGTATTGGTGGAAGAATTCTTGATCAGTATCGCAGTTCATTGACCCCCAGTATTGTTGAATCACTGATATGTAGTAGGGATTGGCTATTTGGAGATGAAGGTAACATTCTTTGGCTATTATAAAAAAATTTGTTGCAATGTCATCAATTTATAATTTTATTTTGTTGTTGTAGGATTAGGACTTCCATTTTTGGATGATGTTATTGAAGATGTCATGGCTCTTAACATCAACAAGGAAGGTGTTGAAATTGATTGATACTCTAATGATTTTATCGGTAAGCATATGCCTCTAATATTTTAGCTAGTCTTAGTAATTTTATTTGATTGGTTATATTAACATATATATATATATATATTTAAGAGGTTTTCTCATTTTTTGGAACTCTTTGTGATATTGTAGGTTTGTTATCAAAAGAGAATGTTTCGGATTTTGGTTGAGAATTGTTGAAGAATGTTATTGGCTTATCATAATATGTAATAATCTTAAGAGAACTTGTCTTTAGTGCTCGCAATTTAAGATTGAGATACTATTTTCAGATAAAAATTTGTAGACATGTAGTTTGGTATTTTTATCGTTTATTTTGGTTTTTATGCCGTGGATGAGACTAGCCTATTTAATCTTTAAACTTCAACTTAATAGTATTTCACAGTAATTGTCTTTTTTCCTCATAAAAATTTCCATGTTATTTAGTTAGTACTTTTCTAAATATCTATTCTGATAATTAAATATAAATTAAATTATTTTTAGGTAATTCTGTGTCGTGTCGGTCATTTCGTGTTAATATGAAATCGTGTTCGGGTTTGAAAAATGGACCTGTATAATTAATCGTGTCGTGTTCGTGTTAGTATATTAAAATTCATGTTCGTGTCGGACCCGACCCGCGAACCTGAAACACGACACGATTGACACCCCTAGGTGGAGGGACTTGTTGGAGTGGCTGAGGGCCGCCGTCGTGGGGCTACTGAGCAGATTGCTGCACATTGTTCCTTGGTGTCCAATTATTTCCCTGGTTATCTACTCGAGCGTCGCATGAGCCGAAGTTTCCTCCCTTTTGTCGAGGAGCATTCTGCACATATTGTTGGAATTTTCCAGATTTCTGCTCGACTTTGATTTCACGCTTGAGTTCCCTACAATCTTCAGTGTCGTGGCCGTGGTCCTTCTGATATTCATAGTATTAATCTATGGACCTATTTGGGTTGTGAGCTAGGGGTTTTAGGATATGAAACTCATCCTTGTGGATTTGGAGTATTTCTCATCGGGGCTTCAGTAGCGGGGTCAACTGCCTATCGAGCTTGGATAAAGTAGGCTTAAACTCAGTAGCGGATTTGAGCCTATCCCTTCCACCTCGATCTCCTGCGATCGAGAAGGACTCCTGAGAGCGTTTAAGCATTTGTTCCCGCTGAATGTAACTTTCAACTGTGGCCCACATTTCTTGCGTATTTCGAGGTGGTTTGGTTGACAATTTCACCCTCAAGATAGTAGACTTTCTGAATGGGTTGAGGCCCTGAATGAACCCGTTCTGGATGTCTCTGTCGTCGAGATAATCTACTTGAAGAGTTTCCCGGATGAAGCGACGATGAAAATCAGATAGACTTTCGTTTTGTCCTTGTTTTATCGAGGAAAGGTCGATTGACATCTTGGCGATCTGTTTGCTAGGGAAGAATTGAGTAGCTAGTTTGACCGATAAATCCTTGAAGCTGACAATACTCCCTTCTGGCAATTGGCCGAACCAGCGTTGCGCTTGTTCGGTGAGATAAGATGGAAGGGCCTTGGCCATGAAATAGAGTGATGCATTTTTTATCCTCGTGACTTGGACATATCCGTGCAAAAATTGCTACGGGTCAGAATCTCCCGAGTATTTGACAAAGTCTTTGGGGAAGTCGAAGTCACGAGGCTTTGGACAGTCACGGATCTTTGGAATGAAAGGGCTCTTATCGACGGTCATTCCTATCATTTTCTGCATTGACTCGCAAATGGAGGCACTTTGGTTGCCATGGTTCTCTTGTCGTCGAGGGATGAAGGGTTCTTCTAGTCGTGAATCATCATAATGATATTGACCGTACCGAGGGATATGGACTCGTCATGGTGATCGATATAGGACCTTTCCGGGAAAGCCTTGGGTCCTAAGCAGGAGTGCACATTGCCTCTCGGTGGGGATCCCAATTCCTTTCAGACAACAACTCGACACTAGGTGAACCTTGGCGGTGTTGGTCGCGAGATTGTTTCTTGCGCCAATGCTCTTTCGCGAATTGCTCGAGTGTTGTGTAGAATGCTGGATATGCTCTTCCAAATGAGTCCCAGAAGGTTGCACCAGGGGTGGCAGAAAACTCTACCTGAGAAGTCTCATGGTTAGAGGCTTCTCTGCGACCTTCTGCCTCTCATTCACCCGGAACTTTGCATTTGCCTTTTTTCTTTTCAACCAAAGTCAGCGTCCTGCGCGCTTCTTTCTCGTCAATCAGGTTATGTAGCTCCTGATTCGTAGGATCGGGCAGACCCAGCAAACAACAACGTTTGTATTCCTCCAATATATACTTTTTCTTCCTCTGATTGAGGTTATCATCTCTCAACTTTTTGAGTTCAGCTTCAATTTCGGCCAATCGTTCCTCATCATGTGGATCGGGCCCTTGCGCTGATTTTGTTGGATCTTCCTCCCTTTCATCCCCGGGACTAGGTGGTCCCGTGGGAGTCTTTTCTTTCCTCTACCGTCGGTCATTCCTTTTTCGCTTCTGCCTCTTTCGAAATTTTGCTAGGGTTTCATTGTCATCAGGGCTTGTCCACCTGCCTATTGACGTTGTACTGGATTGAGGTCTGTCGATTATGGCCATCCTGTTTAGCAGAGAACCCTAACTGGTAGCAGCGATCAAAGGTTGAGAAAAGTTTTGAAAGATTGAGAAAGCTTGGTGACACAAACCCTAAGTGTCAGGTCCCACTGGGCGTGCCACTTGACGAAGCCTGGATTTGCTCCTCCGATTCAATAGCGAAACTCCGATTAGGGTTTCCTGCAAAAGAGGGCTTCGGGGGTCTCCCGATGGTAGACACTCGGATGCTTAAGTTAGCAAAAGGGTTTAAGAAACGTGTATTAGTAGTATTTTGTGCTAGAGATAGCGTACCCATATTGTGGTGTGACCAACCCTATTTATAGGAATGGAATTATCTTGATGAAAGCCGAATCCCATTAGGTTTCGTGTTCTAGAACCGCCTCTGCTAAGGTCGGTTGGACCATAATTGGCGGATGGGCCAGTCCAATAATCCTCGACGGATATGGACTCGTCAAAGGATCTGTCACCTGTTTATAAGCTGTAAAGGCTACCCCACTCATTGCCAATTGGTTTTGAGATGGGAGCCCAAGGTGACTTTTGACATGGTTCAGAGCCCATATCTGTGGACCTGTGAACTATGGACCCGCATGTGCAAGCTTGGACCCGTGTGCCTTGGACTTGCGTCAATCGCTTCCGTGCGCACGGGTAGGTTTATTTACTAACCCGGCAGTATATCCGGAGTATGTACCCGTGTGTACAGGCTCAGGCTCGGGCTTGTTGACTAACCCGGCAGTCAATGGCGGAACCAGCTTTTGACAATTTTTTTTGGGGGGGGGTGGGGGGGAGCTGGGTGTGCATTAGACTGGCATTGAAGATATAATTTTTTTTTTTTGCTGTTTTAACAAGAAATAAGTAAATATTCAATGTAAACTATACTAATAGTATCTTAAAATATTTCTTCTCATAATTAAAATTCGTAATTAACTCTGTATAATATTTAATACTATTAAACAAAAAAATACATGAAATTCATTTTGGTGCATACTATAAAACATTTTCAATGCATAATAATAAATCCCTCCATAAGAGAAAGTTAGCCCAAATTACTGTATTATTTTAGTTTAAGAAAGTGACCGTTCTTCTTTATGGAAAGATTAATAATAGTGGTATAATAGTTTATGTTAAATTCGATTTAGAAAGAACGTAACTAAAATTGTTTAAATTGATAGTACAAAGACTTAGATTTTAGATTATTTTATAACTATTTAAAAGTTTTAGGCCTCAAATTCTAAGTATTACATGATGCGGGCATTTTGTACAATATTATTCTAGATATAGTACTAACTTTGCAATTGCATATATTCTAAAATTGAGGCTGTCTTCTTCGTTCAACCCACTGCGACAACTTGATTTCCTCGCTGGCGGTGATAGTAAAAAAAAATTGAACCCCATCCCCCAGCCCCTAGCGGCTGGGAATTATTATTCCGCAAGCCCTTGACTCCGTAATTGGGGGGCTGAGAGTGACGAACGGAGCCACCAATGTCCCATATCAGAAGCATGCCCTGAGCTTCTCCGGCCGGCCAGGGGGCTCGAGACTCCCTAAGCCCCTTAGTGGTTCCGCCACTGCCGGCAGTATATTCGGAGTATGTACCTTTGTGTATAGGTTGGGCTCGGGCCTGTTGACTGACCCGGCAGTATATCCGGAGTTGTGGACTGACTTGGCAGTATATCTAGTGAATTATGTTGTGTTGTGCAACCCCATTGGGCTTGAGGGAGGGTGTTGGGACAAAGAATCCCACATCGCTGTCGTGAAAGATCTGTAACCTATTTATAAGCTCCAAAGGCCACTTATGTTGTGTTGCGCAACCCCAATGGGCTAAATACCTCATTGGGATTGAGGGAGGGTGTTGGGACAAAGAATCCCACATCAATGTCGTGAAAGATCTGTCACCTGTTTATAAGCTCCAAAAGCCACCCCACTCATTGTCAATTGGTTTTGAGATGGGAGCCCGTGGTGATTTTTGACCAAAAAAACATTAGAATTAAAAAAAATATATACTTTTTCTTATTATGGCAGCTTTTATTTACTATTTATTATGCGAGGAAAGAAATGCAACAACATTCACAAGCCAAGGAGAAAGGTATATATTGAAGTAGTGTTAAAGATCATCAAACATGACATCATGTAGAGAGTTGAATTTTGTTGTGGAGATAGAATGAGAGATAGTGAATCAACAATTTCGAAACAATTAGTCAATGAAGGCATAGGCTGGTTTTCTTGCAGAGTAGGAGAGTCTTTGTAAGAGTGTGTGTGTGTGTGTTTTTTTTTTTAAGTGGTAAGAGAGTGTGTTTTGGGGTGTAAATGTGCACTTTTTGTCAGATTATCCGTATATTTATAATATCGTTCATCCAAGAAAATATATATATATATATATATTCTCCCAATTTTTCGAAACAATTTATCTTCATTAAAACTAAATCTATATATATATATATATATTTAATATTGTCACGCAAGAAATTAAGACTGGACTCGTGCATGTAAATCCTAGTTAGGGTTTAGGGTAACATACATAAACAGGGTCGGTTTGTTAGGAACGGTCGATCTTATCGAATACCTACAATGATGATCCCCGACGATTTGATTGGTGAAATTCTCAAAAATCTTCCGGTAAAATCTTTGGTGCGATTAAAATGCGTATCTAGAAGTTGGCGATCAATAATCAACGATCCACTGTTCACCGACAACTACTGCAGCAGCCATAGATGTCCATGTCTTCTCTCCTTGAAGGTCAGCCCCGAAGATAGGGTTTTAATGATCTCGTTCTCCGGCCTAGGCGGCAATAAAAATATTCCAAAACAATATACCATGGATTACAGCAACAAGGCGAAATCATCATCATATACAAATGTTGTAAACGGATTACTTTGTTTTTATGAGGACAAAAAATCGTGGTTGTATAACATTACGACCAGAGAGACGGTCAAACTTCCCGACTTCACGACATTGTCTCACTTGCCCACCGATACGACTCACCTAGGGTTTAACCCGGTCAACAAGAAGTACAAATTACTCAAGATTTGTTACCTTGTGTTGCGATTCTCACCATTGGGGTTGATTCTACGTGGAGAATCCTTCCTATCAGGATACTGCCATATGGAGATAGTTTTGCATCGCCGGCTTCATGCTTTTGTGGAATCCTTTGTTGGAATATGCAACTAGATAGTCGTGGAATTAAGGCTTTTGATCTTGCGGAAGAGAAGTTTATTCACATTAATCCTTTGGGAAGCTAATGAGTTTTGGTACTAGTATAGTTGTCGCGAAACCTGAGCCGGAGAATGGGACAAGACTACGGCAGCTTGGAATCAGACGCGCGGGGAGACTGTTTGTTGGGGGCTTTGAAGATGGACATGAATTCCGCCGCAGATATTCAGACAAGATTTTTCATTATGATTGTCGGGATGAGGTTTGGATTGAAGAGATACTACCAAGGCGAATTCATCTGGAGTACTATGATGACTTAAAGGAGCCTTCTTTGTTGGGTATACTTCCTAATGAAAAGAGGGTAATATATGATAGTGCGAAAATTATGCGACATAACAAAATATACCTGTTTGATCCCTCAACTGAAGAGTGGGAAAAGGTTGACATTGAATCGTCGTCGTCATCATCATCATTTAGCCTTGAAGATTCGTGCTATTTCGAGGAGAATATCATCTCGTTCGGCCCGAAAGACGATGATGCACCTCCAACCCTAATGAAGATAGGTAAGAGAGGCATTGATGATGGTTGTTGCTTGAGAAGGAAGTGAGTTTGAAGAAGCAGAGAAGAGGAAAGTTTCTGGTCGAAATTAAGATCTGATAATGCATGATGAAACCTTCAGAAACCTAATGGAACCTTCATGCATATGGCTTTGGATTTGATAAAGCATGGATATAACATGCTTTTTTAAGACTTTATAGTTTATATATCTTTTGTTATGTTGTTGTGGTGTTATCATTTCTTTCAATTGATTATACTTGCTATGAGATTTTTAGTATGGTAGGTATAGGTATGTCACGTTGAGAAAGACACCATGAAAATTGAAAACACGTTCTTCCTATTTTGAGATTATATAGAGTACGCTTTGGGATCATAGAGAACAGAAGACAAATATAGTACGAATTATAGGTTGCTTGACCAGCTGCTCAATTCATCCATTTTCATATCTTCAGTACACTTAATTAGCGTACGTACGTAGTATTGATCTAAGTAGAGTGTTGTTGAGATAATAGAAATCATCTACCTTTTCCTTGTCTCAATATTTGTATTTGCGATACATAATGATAAGTAACTATACAGTTACAGTGAAACCCCTATATAAATTAATACACTTAGGATTTTAAAAATTTATTCATTTATCGAGAAATTAATAACTACAATTTATCGATAAATCATTAATTCATTAATTTAAAGAGTTTTTTTTAAATCCTATTAATAAAAATGTAAAAATTTATTTTTTTCACATCAAGAAAAGTCGGTTATAACCGTATTTACATTATTATAACTCTTTTAATAGAATAAAAAGATGATAATTACAAACATCAAACAATACTTAAGTTACAATCTAAGTTAATCTTCATATCTAATTTTTTATTTTAGGTATTTATTAATTTATGAAATTGTGAGAACCAATATTTATATAGAAGATTCTTGAAAAATTATTATGGGCATATATATATCGGCAAAAACATATTTTTATCTTGTATATTTAAAACCGCACATTTTTGTCCGTTACATTTAATTTCACTATTTTTTACATCCCAAGTTACTATTTCAACCAATGTTTCGTCAAACGGCAGGGGTATTTTTTTTGTAGTTTAACTGCCTTATAATTTTTCACTAATTATAATAATAATTAAATAATTTTAAAATGAATAATTTTTTTACTTTAATAAAAAATTAAAACTCAAAAATAATTTTTTTGTCACTTTAATCAACTGGGGGCCTTCTGATCGGTGTAATTTAGTTTTCTAATTTTTCTACAGTAAATCCTATATATAATAACAAAATAAAATTAAAATAGTTAATTAAACAATAAAATAAAAATAAAGTAACATTTAAAATAACATTAAAATATAATAACCATCAAGACCGTGATACAGCAAGAATCTTGGTTTTAGAATAGTATCAGACTATCAGCCGAACAGAAAAATGTTTTGTAACTTCTACATCAATAAAAATAAATAACTAAACTACAGGCAATGATACAATTATAAAATTGTGAAAATGACATAAAACAAGTGATTTTTTCTCCATCGTCGACTTTCTCATCGATTTTGCTAAGCAGACAGAAAGAAAAGTCAACGCAAACAATTTTAACAAAAAAAGTATATTTTTGTAAAATTTTTCATTGATATAGAAAACCTAATTAATAACCAAACAATAATAATTTAAAGAATTTTAAAAATAGTATAGAACAATTGATTTGATGTTTTTCGACTTTTTTTTGTCGCATTTGCTAGACGGAAAAAAAATACAGAAAGTAATTTTTAATAATACTATAATATGTGGGTGAATGGGAGAAACGGCTAGGGGTAAAATGCAATTCCGGTTTTTTTAAAGGTAAAATGTAGTTGGCTCAATACATTATTTGCCACGTTTCTCGACGTTCGTGTTGAATTGAAGAAAATGCTAACACGTAGTTAATGATGTACCTAATAATGCCCATTAAATTTGTAGCAGTAATATACCAATAATTGAGTCTATTAGACATTAGAGAGCTTTTTGATCCACGAATTGGGTTGAAATTAGAAACTTCAAACTTTACTGTAATGGCACTTTGAAATTGGTAATCAGTAGGAATGTAGGACAGGAGGCGTGAGACCATTCAAGAGAAACCCCTTTCATTTTGCTTTCTGAAATTCTTTCTGGACAGCGATTATACCCAATTTCTGGACTTTTGTAGGTTTTGCATCACTGGGCTTTGCTACTTTTCGCAGGTAGGATCTTTTATTTTAATTGGTAGTTTCTCTCTTTGTGCTGATTCTTGCTGTATCACGGTTTTGATGGTTTTTAAGTTTTCAGGTTCTTTGCTTCCTTTTATGGGCTGCTTTCTATTTGTTAGATTGGAAATTTTGGTAGATAGAATTGGAGCAGCTCGTAGGTACTGTTTTATGGTTGCATGCTGATGTACTGAAGAGTTATTATGCTTGGTCTTTCTTTACTTGAAACAGAGTTGCTGAAGTTGTTTGTAGGAAATTGGTCTATTATATGGAACATTTTGAACAAAATTGAAATCTTTAAAGTTTCAAACTTTCTGTTTGTGCTGCTGAGAAATGCCGTGGGGTTTTTCAGCTGTCAGATATGTATAATTAAGTTGCTTAGGTTTCCAAGATCACATCTTTGGGAGACTCTGCTTCTGCTGCACAAATGTTGGGAGGCCCCCCTGATACTTGTAGTAAAAAGGGGGGAAAAAAAAAATTGTTCTGTGTTGTTTCGTTCATGATCAAGTAAGGAGCTCTTTGGCTAGAATTAGCACCAAGATACCCTTGAATTTCACTTTGCCTTTGGTTGGATGGTGATTAATGAGAATGAAACCAAATTGGCTTCTTGGTGTTCATTTCATTTATACAAGCTATGTATAATCTTCTGCCATAGTTTTTCCTATTCAATAGGTACCCTGATGCTACTTGCAACAATATAGAACCACGTTTTCTGAGATTTTAGGATTTTCTTTCTCTGGTATGCAAAATGTTAATTCCTCAGAACTTACTCTAAGGTATATGTCAGGATAAACCCATTGGAAAGAGTAAAGCAGTGTTGTTTGTCAAGCACTTGTTTCCTGTTTTCGATGAAATCATGGCATCTGGAGGAAGTGCATCAGTAAGCATCGATGAGTCAACTGCCGCCATCTCTGATTATTGCTCTGCCCTTGAAAGTGAAGAATCTGTTGATGATAAATTCGGGATGCCGTTGAATTCTGCTATTTATGAGTTACTAGAGTGCCCAATCTGCATGCACTTAATGTATCCTCCAATCCAGCAAGTAAGTTCTGGGATTTACTCTTGTCAACCTTAACTTGTCACCTACATACACAGTAAATTGTTCTTTTGGGGGAGGGTTTTATTTATCTTTGGTGTTGCATTGATCGAGAGTGGTTTTATGTATCAGTGGCCATTCTGACTCAGGTATCCAAATGAAGGGTTATGAAGGGAATAGACAATGCAATATTTTTCGTAATTTGCATTCTATTAACCCTGTTTTCCACAAATACTTATTGTTTGAACTTGATTGATAATTACTTTTGCCTCTCTATATCTGAACTTGGAAACTAAAGTTTAATTACTGAGGTTGTTCTGTCATTACCTTCGATATTCATGCAACTTTTTCTCTGTGAAGTGTCCAAATGGCCATACCTTGTGCTCAAATTGCAAGTCTAAGGTCCGCTGCTGCCCAGTTTGTGAACATGAACTTGGAAACATTAGGTGCTTGGCATTGGAGATGGCTGCAGAATCACTTGATTTGCCGTGCAAATACCAGATGTTTGGCTGCCGGTATATATTCCCTCACCAAATGAGGCTCAACCATGAGGAGGTTTGCCAATTCCGCCCTTACACCTGCCCTTATGCTGGAACCGACTGCAATGTCACTGGTGATATCCCTTATCTTGTTTCACATCTCAAAAGAGATCATAAGGTTGATATGTATAACGGGGCTTCTTTCAATCATCGATATGTCATGTCCAAACCCCAAGAAGTTCAGAACGCCACATGGATGTTGACTGTAAGCTATCTCTCCATAATCCCCCTCCCCCCCGGTGACAAGACAAGATTGAAATTGTTGATCAGTAAAAACATGGAAAATATGCATCTGCATTGATGGGATTGCAGTGGCCAGCTTTCGCGACATTATTTCTTCGATGTGTCAAACAATCTTTTAAAGCTGTTAATTTTTCCATGCCACAGAATATTTTGGCTAGCAATCTTAATTGGCTACTGCAATTTATATCTAGTGCATTAAGAACCCTAGCAATGTTCTCCCAACCTATTACTGCCTAGATTCTTGTCACATTAGTTCTTTCCATAATATGTCTTGGTTTAAATTTGTAATTACTTTCGTTAACGCAAAGGTGCTTGTTTTAATCAGAAAATGCATATTCCATGTTCCACTGACTCGCCCTCGTCAGCTAGGAAAGAAGTTTCAAATGTTTTAGTTGATACTGGTTTCTGAACTTCTGGATATTCTTTAGTTGAGAGAGGTTGCTTTATTGCTATATAGACTAGTTGTCTTTAGTTGAGAATTTCTGAAGTGTCTCAATTTATTTTATTGTATGTGCAGGTTTTCAATTGCTTTGGCTACCACTTCTGTTTACACTTCGAGGCTTTTCCATTGGGTATGGCCCCGGTTTACATTGCATTCCTGAGATTCATGGGGAGTGAGGAAGATGCCCAAAAGTTCAATTACAGTTTACAAGTTGGTGGAAATGGTAAAAAGTTAATATGGGAAGGAATTCCAAGGAGCATACGAGACAGCCATAGAAAAGTTAGAGACAGTTTAGATGGACTGATTATCCAAAGAAACCTGGCTCTCTTCCTCTCTTCTGTTCCTGATAGGCAGGAGGGAGAGGAGCTGAAGCTAAAACTGACGGGTCGTATATGGAGAAATAACATATCATAATGTAAAAACAGGAAAAGATCTTTGTATCTATGCAATAGCATTGTTTTGCTTCCCTTTTGAACTGAATTAAAATGTGTTGTCGGAAGAAGAATTCGACACGGCTGTAGCTTTGTAGCAAAGATAATATGGATGGTGTGTGTTCTGTTTTGGGCAGTTCTGTTTTCACTGAACTCAGGTGGCTCTGCTTTGTATATACTGAAGAAAGCTCCCAAATTGCAGTCTGTGCTTTTGATATGTTGCCAACAGTTTTTTGCTGTTCATTGAGGAAACGTGTACAAATTACTTGGCCTTTGAATTATTTGCAGTTACTTTTTTTTTTTTTTAAATGCAATAATCAAATGTTACAAATTAGCAGACAGACCAAGACATCCATCACCTTACTGGATTCTAGAATTCTTAAACTTAAACATAGTTAAATTAAACAAGTAACGCTAGCAAAATCAAATTCGGTTTATTTCCAACATGAAACCACTGGCGAAATGAAGAACAAAGTTTATAAATAAATACTCCACGACAGAGTAAATAATTATTCTAAAATACACCTGAAATTGTTGGTTCTCCTACAGGACACTGTGGGGAAGAAGGCCAAGCACCCGAGAGATTGTCAATGGATGCAACCAGCCATGCAACCGATTTCGCCCCTCATGATGGATTCTTTCCAACCTCTGGCTATCAGCGTGATACATAAAGAAATGTGCTTCGTCACATAATAGAAAAACTGAGTCTGATGTTCCCGCAACAAATGCTACAAACCAAAACGTTGTACCCAGCTTGATTTCAATACGCCATTCCGATAAAGCCGCTGAATTTCTCATCACCATGGAATCAATATCGATCTCGTAGCAAAACATCCAACAAGAATCATCATCAATGTTATCAGCTGACGACCTACTATGGCCAACCAATACACAACGCCACGACTGCCGATGCTCCTGTCCATGAACAAAATGTATGGATGGACACAATGTATGTTGTCATCCGGTTCCGCCTGATAATTGGATTTAGCATATATAACCTCGAAATTTTTTCCGCTCCTCATGTGACAAAACAGCTGTGGCAACATCCTTCTATTTCACTGGAAGTTTAGGCAATCGGATGCGCTGTTTGGTTGCAGGATTCCCCACGTAGTATTCCTTGCGATGTTTACCTGATAGAATTAGACCACCGTCTGATGTGGCCGCAATGAAATAGCCAGCATTACTCATGAAATTGCTTCCGTTTAAAACACGCCCTGATTCGGTAGTTGGCACCAAGTCAACAAATGTCGGGGGAACGCAACGACGGTCTAAATGTTCAGCGTCATAAACCAAAAATCCTATAAAAAATTCAGGATCCCAGCCCTTCCAGTTCTTCCATCTCTTCATATAATCTTTTCGGAAACAAGGACTGGTTATCAACTCCAGCCATTGCTTCGAAACAAGTATGTAACCGAAAATACATTCGGGATCTGCTCTCAGGAGAATCTCCCACGGAATATCATTCATCATCTCTGTTACTAATGACCTATCAGTTCTTATCAAAGCCAAGCAGAATTACTGAAAATATTTAATTGATAGGGAACATGGTCTAATTGATTTGAGAATGGACGGGATAAGCAAACCCTTGTTGTTGTAGAGATTTAAGAAAGACAGACTCTTTGATAGGCTTCAAAAGCTTAGGGTATGTTTGCTTCGTTTTTTAGGTGTGTGTTTTTAGGTGTTTTTTGTATTAGGAATATAAAAGATGTATTACAAATATAAAAAAGATATGTTGGGATAAGACAGTTATTAATATTTTAATTTAAAAAACCATCAAGAAAATGAAACAAACAAAGCCTTAAATTTCATAGGCATCAGAAGTAAAAACGTAAAACTGCATAAGGTCTCTATTTATAGATAAACTAGTGGTGGACCCGTGCGTTGTCCGGGATGTAAAAATATTTCAATTTACTTGAGCAGGAATTTTTTTTAATAATCTTTAGATGAATTTTTTGCCTTTTGCCTACAGTCACTATTTCACATATGACATCTGGAAAAAGGAGAATTATTGGATTAATTTGTCTAAATATTTAGTAATACTTGTGGAGTCATATATAATGTAGAAAAGACAATGTACCTATCAGTAAAGATTCATTCACCCTTTTGTTTATGATATCAGCAAATTTCGGGAACTGAAAACCATATTCACCAATATAAGGACGATCCACATACTCGGGAATTGTCGCAATCTTGGTACTGTGTTTGAATATTATTTTGTATTTGTTATCACTATATCTTTGGAGCTCTTTGTCAGTAGCCGTACCAAAATGGCTTATTTGTTTGTACTCTCCCTCCTTCATGGGATCTTGAAACTTGTATACTAGGTCTTTTTTAATTTCAGCAACGGCCCTATTGCCCTGCGAAATAATAATACAACAAAGAAAATAAAATTTTAGTAATCAAATAATCACAATGATAGGTGTGTATATATGAATATATATATATATAATATTTTTTAATAATAGGTGCAATTTACCTTTTCATCGATTAAGACGCTCTCAATCATGGAGATTTCATTATCATCATTGAAATCCATCTTTGTCCACACGCGTAGAAGACGAACTCGGACATTCCATCCAACTCCTCGCCTATTATCGACCTCGTTGAGAAAATTAAATTTGGAAGACATGATATACAAAACCAATACGGATGTGAGTGTATTTTGGTGTGTGTTTTGATTCAAATCATATGCTAAATATTTATAGGTAATAAAAGTTCCGTAATTTTTTTTTATTTGGATAATGCACCATTTTTTTCGGATTAGGGGGGAATATTTATGTGGTCAAACCATGAAATTTGTGTGCCATGATTGGCTCGCTTAGATTATATTAATAAAGATTTAATTTGATTTCAATTTTTGATATAGTAAGAATGTCCAAATTTTTGATTTAGTAAGAATGGGAAAATTTAATGATTATCCAAAAAATAGTAATCATGGAATAATTTTTGGAAAGATTGGCCTGGGACTTGAGCGTCGTCTACGTTGTGTAAATTCTTGAATCACATAAGCCGCACGAGTCACGCCTAATCTTTGCTTCCAATAATAATTAATTATTTTGATTTCCATTTTATGATTTAGTAAGTATGGGAAACCGATTTTGAAATTTTGTTACATTAATTGTAGTTTGAATCTGGACGGAATTATGAATCATAAGATTTTTTTAAAGTGGTATTTGAAATGGGATAATCAATACATACCTAAAATAGTTAAGGATAGGACAATTGTGAAACTGAAATTTCATCCATGTTTATTTGCATTAATGGATTGTCAGAAATATTTAAATAGCAAAGTTTTATTTTTCTATCCAATTTCAATAATTATTATTTAAATTATTTTTTATTACATGTTTTTATGCCTTATGAATTAAATTGGATTAAATTTTCTAATGTATTTTTTTTCCACGAGTTGTTATTGGCAACACGTCTATCAACCAAAATCATTGCAGTTTTTTAACTTATTAAAGACTAAAAACCTTTTAAACATGAATATGCAAAGTAACATGGTGTTAAAAGTGAAAATAAAGATGAATTAAGAGCTGTGTTTTCTTCTTTTTTTTTCTTCTTTTCTTTTTTGGTGTAACGGCGTGTCAAAAATACTAAAATAGCAAATAAAATCATTACAATTTTTTAACCTACTATAGACTCGGAACCTTTTAAGTGAGATAACACGGAGTGAATTGTTGCTAAAAATAAAAATGAAGATTAAATGAGAGCCACCGGTTCTTTTTTTTTTTTTTTGGTTCAACGGGTTGTTATAAATTCTATAGCAGCTAAAACCATTGCAGATTTTTAACTTACAAAAAACATGGAACATTTAAGCATGACGATACATAGTGACATGATATTAAAAATATAAATGAAGATGGAATGAGACCCGTGGATTTCTTTTTTTTCCAACGTGTTGTCGAAAATACTAAATTATTAACTTATCGATAAGTATCATCTTTGAACAAATAATCTTTGATTAAATAGAAAAATTTTATTTTTAGTTCCATTTTCAATGATTATTAATCAAATTGATCTTTTTTTATTACGCGTTTTTATGTCTTATGAATTAAATTGGATTAAATTTTCTAATGCATTTTTCCCCAATGTGTTGTTATTTGTAACACGTCCATTAACGAAAACCATTGCATATGTATTATTTTATTAGTAAATAAACAATACATTTACTGTATGTTGTAACCTACTATCTGTTATACACCTTCGTTTTTATTCTTATATGTTGTAATTATATACTCATATTCTACGTCAAAAAACATAGGACAATTTATTACAAATTTGTCCACCGTGCAACGCACGGGTAAAACACTAGTATGTAATTAAGTGAAAGGGCTATTTTATTTTTTACCTGGTTAGATAATCAGGTGTATGCGTAAATAAGTAAAATTAAGTTGTTACAATAAAAATTTACTATATCCAATTGAGTCTAATTTTTATGAAGATTTTATTGGACATCTCATTATTTGACACGTGTCCTAAAAACTTATTATCTTAATATATAGGATTCTATATATTCCTAATCCTACACGACTTAATAATTTCCTAAATCTCATGACTACAACATAGGCTAAAATTAAATATAGTACTACTTAATAAAAAAAAAAAGAAATCACTTATATACTAACATAATTTTACAGCTATTTCTTTAAGCTTCCTGCATCATTAATCCTACATGGACCATAATTTCCATACTCTTCCGTTTTATACACAAAAGTTAAGTGATCCCCCAACTGTCCACCAACCCATCCACAAAAACAGATAATCAAATTAATACAAAACCAACTCAAAATAATTGAATTTTTTTTTTCAAATTCTTCATCAGAGTATAGTATTATTTTTCTTTTACTTTTTTTTTTGTCAAAAGCGATATTCATTAATATAAAAAACAAAGCAAATTATTAGTTTTAACAACAAGGTACAGTCCGTCGTACTCGCTATACCTACCACAGAAGTAGAGATATACTCAACATTGTGAACAGAGCTAGGCTAAGCTAATTTGGCTAGACTATGACAACATCACTGATTACAGTTTAGAGATATAGCACCTGAGTAAGGTATTGAAGCAAACCAAAACACTAACTGATGGAGGTCAACTATGATCTAACAAGACTAAAACTACAAATCTGACTTTGAGTCAGAAATCTATAATGTCTAATAGTCTCATATCTAAAGCATCCCTTCACTTGTTTCTCTTTCAGCTACATGTTCCGCCTTGTCTTCCTCACTGAGCCATGAATCTTCTTCACCTTCATCAGATCTGTTGAAAAACACAGAAAAAACACACAAGACAAAAAAAAAATCCAAAGGGGAACCGAAAATCTCAAAATGAGACATCCAGACTTCCATAACGGAAGAGCTAAACCCACCAATAATGGGTGAGAGAAATTTCCAGAAAGGAAGAGCTAACCAAAAGATTAAAAACAAGAAAAAAAAAATGTGAGCTCCCCCATCTTCCTTCTATGGAAGATGGGGGAGAAGTGGATGAAAATTTTGAGAGTTTTTTGGGTAGAGAGAGGGAGAAAAAGTAGAGAGAGATAATTTATCTATTATTTTTCTTTTACAGGGTGTGCCTTTTTTTTCTTAAATATCCCTTCCTTCTGAGTATTGAGCAGGAAACCAACATGATCTTTCTTCCCCAGCAGTTCTGGATCCCATGCCACAGGGTAGGAACGGTCCAAGGCTCCAAGCAATAATATGAACAGAGATCAAGGTACTTCAGATTTGAACAAAAAGGCAAAGAAAAAGAAGGACAAATAGTTTTTGTCACTCAAAGCCAAAAAGTAGAAGAGGAATTTTGGAAGAAACACACCTACAAGGTAAAAAACACCAATCAAAAACTAATTATTATATATAAAAAAAAACTAATACTAACCAAACATAGCAAAGTTAAAATTCAATTTCATATTTATCACCAAAAAAAAAAAATCAAACAACCTAAAAACATACTCAACTTGCACAAAAAAGAATGAAGATGTAACTCATAACCACAAAAAGATGAATAGACCATACAAATAGAGTCAATTTAATTTCTCAAACCTCATATCTACAACAACAACAATAACAAACCTTTTTTCTCACTCGACTATATGTATTATATGTCATCATCGTACACATTTGGAGCATAAACCATTGGTCAAATTTAAATACTTCAAGTCATTATTGATAGTTTCTTTCCATATTTTTCTTAGGTCTACTTCTGCCCCTTTTAACTTGAATTTTTTATTCTGCAGTTTCAACCCGCTTAATGGGGGCATCTAATAATTTCCTACCCACGTGTCTGAACCATCTCAAACAATTTTCTCTCATTTTCACATCTATTGGAGCTATCTCTACTTTCTCTCTAATACAATCATTTCTAATCGTATTCACACATCAATCTTAACATTCTCATTTCCGCTACTCACATTTTTTTTGTGTTGCTCATTTTCATATATAATACATATATTTTATAATTTCTATTCATCCTAATATCACTTTAATCTTTTCTAACATCCACCACATTATATATCCGTTAATCTTACCATATGTTTTTTCAAAGTCAACAAGGACCATGTGCAAAATGACATTCTTTAACATAGCCTTCAGCCAAGAAACGCCACGATGCTGGAAGACATGTGAAAACATGTTGACTTGTGGGCGTCACTGTCCTGAAAGGTGCCACAGGGGACTCTGCAGCACAATTTGCAGGAGAAAGATGGTGAAATCCTATACATATGGGAGATTGATAAAAAGGGTCCCCTGTTTTCACATAGTCATATCACAAAATAATTATCATATATAAAAAAAAAATAATACTAAACAAAAGCAAAGTATTGAACATACGCAAACAAATTTCAATTTCAATTTCATATTTATCACCAAAATAAAACAAGAGAAAAACTTCAAACTACCTAAAAATATACTCAACTTGCACAAAAAAAAAACGCAACTTTATATCTACAACAGTATCAAACCTTTTTCTTACTCGACTATATGTATCATATGTCGTCATCGTGCACAATTGGAGCATAAACCATTGGTAAAATTTAAATACTCCAAGTCATTACTGATAGTTTCTTTCCATATTTTCTTAGTCTACCTCTACCACTTTTAATTTGAATTTTTTATTCTGTAGTTTCAACTCTCTTAATAGGGGCATCTAAAAATTTCCTACACACGTGTCCGAACTATCTCAAACGAGTTTCTCTCATTTTTACATCTATTGGAGCTATCCGTACTTTCTCTCTAATGTAATCATTTCTAATCGTATCTACACATCTATCTTAATATTCTCATTTCCGCTACTCGCATTTTTTTGTGTGCTCATTTTCATATTTTATACATGTATTTTATAATTTCTATATATCTTACTCTCACTTTACTCTGTTCTAACACCCACCACATTATATATCCGTTAACCTTATCATATATTTTTTCAAAGTCAATAAGGACCATGTACAAATTTTATTTTCTCTCATTAAAATGTTCGCATAGTATTATCAATACTTCATCCTTGTGGACCTTGTCCTCTCCAATAGATTAGGACATGTCTATGTGGCAAGACCACATTCTTTAACATAGCATGAAGTCAAGAAATGCCACGATGCTGGAAGACATGTGAAAACATGTTGTCTTGTGGGCGGCATCAATGTCCAGAAAGGTGGCACGTGAAACTCTGCCGCACAGTTTACAGGAGAGAGGTGGTGAAATCATGTACATGTGGGAGATTGAGAAAAAAGGATTCTATGTTTTCGCAGAGTCATTTGTTCAACAAGATGTTCAAGGTTTCTTGAGTGCGGAGTGCACATTTGCAGGCGTCGATGTTGTGATGGACAATGCCCAACATGTTCATTGCGTGCACGAATGAGGTGAATATGTCTATAAAGGGTAGTTTCTGTTCCAGGGAATGCCTTAAAGATATGATATTTGATTTGTTGAAACATTAAGCTTTCATTTTGGCTGCTAGATGTTGGCTTCGTTGATGACATTGAATTTTAGTATTGCAGTTTTATTAGAATGATGGAACATTAGCTTTTATAGTTTTGGGGAGTTCAACATTAAGTTTTAGTATTGCAGTTTTATTGGAATGCTTGAACTTCATCAGCCTTTATAGTTTTGTAGCGTTCAGGTTGTTGTATTTTTTTTTTTTTTGGCTTTTTGATAATGATGCGATAAATTACCTTTATTGCTCAATAGTGTCTAAGTATTCACAGGGTCGAGTGACGAAACTCGCCCCAAATATTCACAGGGTCGAGTCTATATATAAATTTCTTTTTTGAAAAATATTTTAAAATTTTTAAGGTAATTTTTTTTGAAAAATATCGCCGCTTCGCGCCTCATTTCTCCTTATGGATAACCACTCCTGGGAACTTGAACTGTTATTTAGGACTCAGGGTCTATGTCCCGACCGCAGGGTCGGCCGACCACCCTCGCTCCCCCTGGTTCCGTCCCTGGTCAAGTCAATAATTTGTCCGGAAATGCACTTTGAATTTTTGTTATCAATATGAAAAGATTGCCTTGGGATTTTAGTTTTAGTTTTACCAAAAGAAAATGGAAATAATTCTCTTAAAAATGGTGGAAACAATAGCAGGTTGTTTTCTTGGGAAGTCTTGATTCTGATGGATCTAGCTTTTAGCGGATATTTTTTATCAATTCGAATTGCTGAACACACCATTTTACTTTTCTTTACTCCAATTTTTATTTTTCTGGTGGGGTATGGTGTTAATGCATAATAGCTAGAGTAGGCTTGTCCCTCCAAAACAAAAGCAAACATAATGGTGTGATGGAACCCCGTGCTTTTGTATGTCACTTATTATATACACATTTTGTTCTAAAATTATTGTCTAATTTTAATTTTTAATTTTTGTTCAATTCGTATATAAATTAAAAATTCAAATTAGACAATAATTTTGAGACGAAGGTAATAAGCATATTACCTTTTTGTAAAAGCATCCTAATTAATGTTGACATTGTCATGTATAGTTTTCGTTGTAACTACCAAATGATTAATTATTTTGCTTCCTCCGCATTTTCTTCCACGTTTATGAAATCGTAACTTCTTAAATTTGAGTAATTATATCGTACAACACAGTTCATAATGTTTGGTGAACTGGTTTATTAATTACACGCGTTCTTATAATTTTGGTTTTTATCTCTTCCTTATCTATTAAATCAGATTCTTTTATTTATTTAAAATTCATAACTAGTCAAATCTAAAAAATTGCAATTCAAATTGTATCCAAATTTTACGGTAACAAAAAATGCAATCCAAAAACAAATTCAAAAAGAAAATATGCAAACCAAAACATATTAAATTTCATGATAGCCATATTAAAAATTCATGACAATTCTGTATTGCATACAATAAAAATTCATTGGCAATATTTATAGATATCTTGATTAATGATGTCAATAATCATGAAACTAATTTACAATATTCGTAACAAATATGCACATGTTTATACATTATAATAAAGTACTATACAACATTCATACATAAAAAATGTAATATTCATGATAAATATGCACAAAATTATACATTCATAAAAAATAATACTATTTTTCTCCTAAGATGTTCAAACTTATATAACGAAAAAAAAATTCATGAATGCTAAATGCGTTTTTTATGGTATATTAATCTAAAATTCATAACTAATAGCACATTGTAATAATAATAAAATAATATTCATGATCATATTATGCTATATTCATGAAAATTTTAAATAAAGTTCATAATTACATTCACAATTTGTAATATGTTCATGACCATATTATGTTCATAATAAATATAATCAATATTCATACATCGCAAATGTCATGTTCATGATAAGTTTGCATCATATTCATACATGCAATAAAATAAGAACACGAATCATACTTAAGTGTTTAATATGATAAAATGTTCAAACCCATTTAAAGAAAGTTCATGAATAAATAATATAGAGAAGCGTGTTCATTGTTTTATTAAAAATTATTCATTAACATATAAGTACATATTCATCGAAAACTCTATTGTTTTCTAACTTTTTAAATGTAAACTCAACATTTCCAGAATCATGTGGAGGAAGTTCATCTTCATGAATGGAACAATACATCATCTTCAATGCATATCAATTGAAGTTGTATCAGATCATCGTCGTTGGTTTCAGCCGTGAAAACTGCAATTTTGGATGAATCCATTGTTAGCATTATTGTTTGAGTGCTCGTCACTGCCACCTCCTTGATAGACTTTTAAAGTATCATCGTTCATCATAAACGACATTAGAAGGATTTCATTTAAATCAAAACTTAGCCTTGCAATTCTTAATATTTTTTAAAGATGAATGAAAAATAGTTTGCATCTACTTTTCAATTCCTGCTTTATTTTATAGATGAAAAGTTAAGTGAACCGCCAAATAGTGTTGATAAGATACTAGATTTTCAGTTTTGATTTTTTAGATACGATTAACTATTGGATAAAGAGAATAATAAGAGAAAAAAAATCAATTATATTGATGTACGTGATTGTTATAATAAAAATTAATTGAAATTTAACTTTTTTTTATAAAGCCTATAATACAATTCTTAAAACAAGTCCACCATCTATTGTGAACATGGTTTACCATATAAATTGCGTTTAAATTCATCATCTTTATATGGGGACCAGACTATAAATGAAGGAAAACCTCGTGAAAATTAGATGAAAATGTCAGTTGTGTTTTACTTATATTTTCCGTTCACTCCCTATAGAAGGACATGTTCGATCAATACATCCCTTAAAACAAAAGTTCATTGAAAATTTTTCCCTTCAAAATATGACTTCGATCGAAACAGTCATTTTATTTCTTTCAAATTAATCTCATTGACAATAACCAAGAAAAAAAAAATCTCTCTTAAAACATGACTCCGATCAAAATATACTTTCAATCATTTGCCTTCGAAAATAATATATCTCATTGTCTTAAAACTGTAGTCCATTGAAAAATCTCAAAATAAAGATAGATTACGATGAACTTATTTCCAATGACACTTGTGTAAGTTAAGGGCTGTATTGTCAATCACTCAGTAATGACATTGATGGAGCGAAGATAACGAAGAGTGTCATTTGTCCATTGTATTCATGTAACCAATAAAATGTTAAAATTTATTCAAAATAATTTTTCTTAACAAGAGAAAACTTGAGCATGTATACATTTGAATAGATCAACATCGTTATCAACAAAATCTCTCTCTATATATATACATATATATATGTTAAAGGAGAGTTTTCAATCAAACACATGTCGCAAAGTTAGATAGGCTAATCTACGTGTCAAAAAATTGAATACCCAAGTTCACATATCGCAACCACGTCGCTCCATTATTTAATGATAATTTTTTAATGTGAAATTGTAAATTTGTAGATAAGACTAAATTACTTAAACAAAAACAAAAAAAAAAAAAACAAAATGATAAAATGATAAAATTAATTACAACTAATATATGATTTTTAAAAAAATCAGATCTTATTAAAACTAATTTACCCCAAGCATTAGACAAACATTATAAATCTCCGAACGAATGCAATGACTAGGATGTGTCTAATTTTATGATGACTAGGGTGGGTTAAATCGAGGAATTTATTAGGTTAGTAGTACTTAGTGATTTTATTGTAAGTAATTTATTCACAACCGGTCATTGTATAGTATAATTAAAAAACCCTAATAAAAAATTCTCTTTATATATCTCTATTAAAAAATTCCAATTAGATAGCTAAGTCTATATGATTACTACCGTGATAAATTTCAGGCACCATTTTCAATATTCATTATTGAGAACCAAAATTAATGAAGGCGGCGGCACGGGAAAAAACTCATTAAGCTAAACATTCAACAACCTTCAAATTATCAGATCGGAAATAGTATTCGACATTTCTCGACTTTTTTTTTGAGATTTCAACTTAAACGATTGAGAAACAATATTAAAGTTTAGTAGTGGAGTTGTCCGCATTAATTCAATGTACTCTTTTTGTTTCTAAGTTTCCATCCTCCGTCAAATTGAATAAGTATTATGTTTAAGAGAAAACTTGTCATTAATCATCAACCAAAAGAGGGAAAAATATAACATTCACGTTGAATTGTTGATTAACCAAGCAAAAAAAAAAAGATGAATCTAATAACGTGCCCAACATGGCTGATTTTTCACCATGTACAAAAACTTCAATATATATTAATTTAATTGTGGAAAAAGCCCCACTTTGAACTATGAAAGTTAATCTCTTTCCTTGAGATTTTGTTATTGTGATTACAATCATTATTATGTGTCGCTAATCATTAATAAATTCAGTTCTATTTTTATTATACGGAAGAATAAGTATTAAATTTAAACATAATTAAACGATAATTTTCAATCGGACACATGGTGTAAAATTAGATATAGTAATTAATATGACAAAAAATTATACAGCCAAATATACATGTCGCAACCACATCACTCCATCAGTTAATAGAAATTTTTTACAGTAAAATTATATATTTATATATATAACTAAATTAACTAAAAAAGAAAGGTGAAAAAAACTTCAAACTAATAAATCCGAAGACAACCAACTAAAATAAATAAAAGAAATTAAAAAAACTAATTTGATGTAAAAAAAACCCCAACTCTCATGATGAGAAAAATCAATTCATCGATCAATATTGATTTTTATAATTATTTTTTAAACTGTAACCATTAATTATTTTTTTAATTGATTAGTATATGGGTTTTTATTTCAACTGATGCTGCTTTGATAGTAAATTCTTTTAATCGTAGTATCTTTTTGGCCTATTAACGGGCAATCTACTATTGATTATGTTGTACAAAAACTACAAAAGGAAAAAAAGTAAAATAGTAATAAAACTAATAATCTAACTATATATTAATCGGCCAAAATTTTAACAATATAATAATATTTTATTATGTAGAATATAATTTTATAAAATTATACAATAAAAGATTACTAATAGCTTAATATAATAATATAATATATTCATTAAATTTTTTTCATATATTATAATGGTAGAAACTGTTGACATTATGAAGATAAAATAAAATGTAGAGGTCAATAGGGAGAAAATTTTTGAAAATAAGGAAAGGAATAAAAATATTTGTGAGAGACAAACAGTAAAAGAAAAGTATTTTGAGAAATTTAAATAATTATATTGAAGAAAAATTATGCAGAGAATTAGAAAATATGAAAAAACAAATCGATATAATAGTAAAAAAAAATTAATTATTATAATTTTTTCAAGGAATGAAGGATTGAAAAGAGGTCGTCAAATTTAGCGAAAAAAAGGGTCAAGACTATGCAACAAGGTAAAAAAATTAAGAAATGCTATATTATAGGAAAATATATGAACAAAATTCTAAAAAAAGTTGCAAAAGATATATAGAAAGATGGAACATAAAGATAAATTTATGGAAAGAAATAATAAAAAATCTTAGAGGGAGAGTTTAATATATATGACACGGGTAGAAATACTTATAGAGAAATACTTAAGAGAATACTTTTAAAAGATATAAATACATAAATCAAAGAAACGAAAAAGATGGACAACAAGTTATATTGCATGATTTCGAATATTGTAAATTTTCCAAATGCACTTAAGATAACAAACCACATTACATTAAAAAATTACTAAATTTCAATTAATATCATTAATATTATTCTTTTACATATATCACCCTGTTGAAAATATCATATAATCGTTAAATCATTATACTTATATATATCTTGAACAACCCACACATAGTAAATATTTAAAGCAGATTTCTTAATTGACGCGTGTCGCCCAGAGAGCAAGTTTAGCCAGTTGTGTCACGTGTCGTCACCAAAATTCTCCTTCATTAAACAGTTAAAAGTTTATTACTAATACGTAAAATTGTTAAATTTAATTAAATAATTAACCAATAGTTAATTTCAGAAAAATAAATACGTCTTTGGTAATCATTGACAAATATATGACATAAGGAAACATTAATCATCAAATTAATAATTGTATTAAGAATACAGTTTGAAACTAAGTCTGGATACATTAAACGTAAGCCAATATTAGTTTTTAGATGATTCTATTTGATATATTTTCCAAAAAATTAAAAGATATTAGTTACCAAAAAAAATTGTTACCAAATAACTATATTACCAATACAATTCGAAACCAAGTCTACCTACATTACAACTATGTTAATATTATTTTTTAGATGATTGATATATTTTTCATAAATAAAAAGTGACTACTTACCAAAACAAAGAGATTATTTGCCGAATAATTATACGAGTACAATTCAAAACTAAGTCTAGATACATTAAACATATGTTGATAATATTTTTCCGATGATTCTATTTGATATATTTTTCAAAAATAAAAATAGATTAGTTACCAATAACAAAAAAAATATATATTTGTTACCAAATAAATATACTACGAATACAATAAGAAACCAAGTCTGAATAAATTAAACATATGCTTATATTATTTTTTAGATTATTCCATTTGATATATTTTTCAAAAATAAAAAGAGATTAATCACTAAATAATGATACTACAAATTCAATTCGAAACCAAGTCTGTATACATGGAAGATAGGTTAATATTATTTTACAGATGATTCCATTTAATATATTTTTCAAAAAATAAAAAGAGATTAATTTTAAAAAATAAAAGGAGATTAGTTACAAATAATTATATTATGAATACAATTTGAAAACCAAGTCTGGATTCATTAAATATAGATTAATATTATTTCTCAAAACATTTTATTTCTAAAAATAAAAAGAGATTAATTACAAAAATAAAGAGATTAGTTACCGAATCATTATATTACGAATAAAATTCAAAACTAACTCAAGATACATTGAATTTATATTAGTGTTATTTTAAATGATTCCATTTGATATATTTTTCAAAATTTTTTAAAAAAAAAATTATAAAAAATATAAAGATTAGTTGCCAAATCATTATATTACGAATACAATTTGAAATCAAGTGTAGACATATCATACATATGCTAATATTATTTTATAAATAATTTCATTTGATATATTTTTCAAAAATAAAAAGAGTTTAATTACAAAAACTAAAAACAGATTAGTTAGCAAATGATTATACTACGTACGTATACAATTGGGATCAAGTCTATATCCATTAAACTTGGATTAACATTATTTTTCAAGATTTCATTTGAAATATTTTTCAAAAGTAAAAAGAGATTAGTTATAAAATATTATATTATGAATACAAATCGAAATCAAATCTAGATACATTAAAAGTAGCTTAATATTATTTCTCAGATGATTTCATTTGATATATTTTTCAAAAATTAAAAAAAAATAGTTATCAAAAATAAAAGAGATTTAGTTATCAAATTATTATGTTACGAATATAACTCGAAACTAAGTTTGGACACATTAAATGTTGGTTAGTATATTTTTTTAAGATGATTCTATTTAATGTATTTTTCAAAAACAAAAAAAGTTGGGTTACCAAAAATAAAAAGAGATAAGTACCAAATAATTTTTCTTACAATACAATTTACAACTAGATCTAAATATGTTAAACGTAGGTTAAAATTATTTTTCACATAATTCCATTTGATATATTTTTCAAAAATAAAAAAGATTAGTCACTAAAAAAATAAAAAGGTTACATTCTGATTCTCTCATCTTCTTCCCTTCCCCTTCGTCCTCTATCTTTTCCCCATCCCTCTTCCCCTTCGATCTGAATCTTTTTTTTTTTGTCGAAAGATATACACTGGCATTTCTCTTTATTAATTTGTAATTCGAAATGGATATTTTTCATTTGTTGGTTGAAAAGGGAGTATGATGGGTTTCAATTGACATGGTAAGTTGTACTTTAATATTATTAACTCAGTGTTTAGAGTGATTGTTAAAATTTCACTTGATTTTTTAATTTTGCTTGTGTTGAAGAAGGTTCATTAGCTTATTACAATGTAATACTTGTGGACGACCTTCTATCTGATTTATGATTAATAATGGGAAATGTGATCGTTAATTGCAAAAAGTTCATCAATGGAAAAAAAATCCCTTTGTTTGGAACTGTTAACTAATCATTTTATCTTGCATTTTCAACTTCGACATAATAAGGAAAATTTTGGTACTACTAGCATACATTTTCTTTTCTAGAGGAGAGGCATCATTTTTAGAATATGCATTATATTTTCCTTGTTAAGGATTATTTCTGTTGTATGTCATTAAAAAATATTTATGAGTCTTGATGGTTTTATTTTTAAACAATCATGAGGGTCTCATTTTTGGTATGTTTTGCACCATTGCTATTATAGAATTTCAATGAGTTTAGATAAAAAAAAATAGTTATGCATCAATCTCGGTCTAAAAGAGCCAGATAGACTAAAACGAAATTGCTCATGCTCCAGGCTCTGAAGGTAAATATATACATTATTTAAGATATTAATAGTTAAATATATTTACTTTAAGTGCATGATTATCTATGTGTTTTAGTTTTACGAGAGAAGTGTGGCAGTATGATGGCAAAAGAATAAGTACCTCGAAAAACACACAAAACTAAAGAAAAAATTATGAGTCCAGATAAAATGGGTCATGCATCCGCCAGGCACAACCTGTTTTGCTATTAAAAAAAAAACTAAGGAAAAAGTTTGATTAGTATGGATAAGTATTTCAAAATTATTTATTAATTTTTTTGTCATTGTTTTTCTCCCTTATTTTTGGTGCTTTATTTACTTTTGTTGGAATTTTCTTTTTTTATTATTTTACTTTATGCTAAAAAAGATTATTTATAATATTTGATTCAATTACTGCAAGTAAAAAATATATGCTTTTTGGTCAATATATTTTAAGAATATACATGATTTAATTTGTATTGTTGAAAATAACTTTTATATATTTATATCCCTAAAAAAGTAGGATAGCAGACAATTGATCATATTAATTCGTATTTAAATTTTATTTTTTTTTGATATACTAACACTCTTAAACAAGAAGCATATTTAGATAGTTGAACATATTAATTTGTATTTTAAAATATCCTATATGGCTAAGAAGTACTTGATCAAAGTGGTAACAGTATTGGACCAAGTTAACTACAACCCATGATTAAATCTGTGCATGGGTATGTAGTAATGATTGTTGGGAGCGGTTTGTCTTCCAAAAGTAACCTACCAGATTTGAAGACGAATTAGTTGGAACAATGATTTCGAACACCGGATGCACTATATACTAAAAATGAAAAAAAAAACCATATGACACTCTTGAATTTGGACTCTGAATCCCTAATATACCAAAAAACGGAAAAACTAAAATATATGATACTTTTCAGAAAAAAAAATAATGGTATATTAATATTACTCTAAAATATAGTAAAATCCGCACGTCATAATACTAGTATATATAAACAATGTTGGAGGAGTGTACCGACTCTTATTCACTATTTAGGCATTGGGTTAACGTTGCAAGTGCGTAGGGTGTCATGGTAGTACTAGTAGTAGTTAGAACTTACTAGAGGATTTATACGCGCTTCGCGCGTACACAAAATTACTAATATGACCTTCTAATTTAATGTGAGCATTTTTATATCTATGTAAATTACTGCATCACAAATATTAGCATATTGATATTGTAGTTAAAACATGGAAGGGAAAGCACTGCATTCACAATATCAATGAATTCATGATAATGCAACTTCTTAAGGATGTAGTAACAGGAAGGTATAATCATCTGCATTTATCTTTTTGCCTACTTTGACACACACACACACACACACACATATATATATAATATACATATATATATATATATATATAAAATCTCTAGATATATTATCTGTGCATGTTAATTTCATCAGTGCCTCTGATTGTTACAATTAAAAAATTTCAAGAAAACTTGAAACTTAATGAAAAGATAGGATCGTTTCAACGGGTTTCCAGCATCACAAATGTATGAACAATGGAAAGGCAAAATAAATAATCATAGAGAGGAGCGATTATTATTTCTTACCGTAGGAAAAAAAGATTTCATAAAAAATCATGAGGAAGACAGTGAATGTTAATTCTATAAAAACTGAAGATTAGAACTACAACAATAAAGAAAATAAAAATTAATTCTACAAACCACGGCCGCTTCTTTCAAATATTGTTTAGAGTAAAAAGTTTAAATATTTTTCTTTGTTCTCGTTCTTATAATGGGGGAGTTGAATACATACTTCACCATGTGATTTTTCATCTTCACTCAAATTTGTGGGAACTTTTTCTTTTTTTCAATATAGCAAAGAAAAAAAGTACCATAGAAAATAAGAAAAAGAAAGACAGATAGGCAAAAAAGAAAGTATGAAATCTTACAATAGAGTTATGCCTAATGGCCTTTTTTAAAAGAATATGGAAAAGTAACGGGCATAGCAAGAGACAAGTAACATAACACGTATGATTGTTATGGGGGAGATGATTGATCATTTCATATCTCCAAAAAATAATGAGTATATGAAATTCATAAAGGAAGAGTAATGACAATGAAAACTTTTTAGGTTCCAACCTACAATTTAACTTCTATTTGTTACTTTTGCCATCATAAATATTAAAAAGAAAGAAAAAGGAAAGAGATTAAAATAAAAGATATCACACGTTTGGAATTCCCTAAATAATGGCATTGAAAACTTTTTAGGTTACAACTCCTATTTGTTATTAATTTTGCCTTCAATGTAAAAACAAAAAAAAAAGAAAGAAAAGAAAATATAAATAAGTAAAAATAAAAGAAGTTACACGTGATAAACACAAATATACACATGTGAAGGACTACCAAAATGATGTCCATATTCCCCAATTATAATATATATTGATAACAGACAACATAAACTTCAAAGTTAATTAGTGTAATAATAACGAATGCAAGAAAAATATAAAAGAAAGATATAAAATATAAAATCAATCAAAATATAAAATCCAGATAAAATAAGAGAAAATTTGACATAAGGGCAGTGAAAAAAGTGAAATTTATAAAAGGGGTATGACCAAAACATATTTTTTTTTGAAGGGCGGTAAATGTTTTGACCAAAATCATAAAATTTAAAAACTTTTATTCGGACATACTTGCCCTTATTATCAATTCCAGGAAAAAAAAAATAATTTCTTCTTGTTCAGAAAAAAAATCAATTCCAAATGGACGGAAAGAACAGTGAAAACAAAGACAATAAAAAATTTGGAAACGTTTAAAAATTGGTTGATTACATCGAAAAATTTAGAATGAATTCAACCACTTATGCATGTTGTTTCTGTGGCACTGTCGACCACAATATTCACGGCTTAGTGCACCTGTTTTTTCTTTGCCTTTTGTGCAACACATATATGGAAATGGAATCATGCTGGTTGGTAGAGCTGTAGCAACATTTTTTCAAACTTTGGTTTCAATCTCTTACTCTGAAGCTTGATAAGGATAAGGCTTGACATTTCGGGATTCTTTTTAACATTTTGTGGTACACCCGTAATGAAAGAATTTTTGTCTAGAAACCGATAACACATTGCGAAGTGATTTTATCAGCAATATCAGAACTCCAAATTAATATGATCAAGTTTTGTCTATTAATTATGGAGTACAATTAAGGTTTTTGTTGAAACAATGTAGGCGAAAGATTTTTTGGGTTTCTTTTATTATTTTGGGAGAGGTAACAATAAGGACATTTATGTATAAGTAAAAGTGTTTTATTTTTATGATTTTGGACAGAATATTTACTGCTTTTAATCAAAAATATTTTTTTGGTCATACCCCTTTTATTAATTTAATTATCTTCACCGTCCTTTACTCAAATTTTTCCAAAAAATAAAGTGACTCCCAATTTTGGTACTATAAGACAATAAAGAATTGTATAAAACAAAACAAAACAAAAACAAAAAAATAATAATAATAATAAAACAAAAAAAAAAGAACTATAAAGACCCAAACTCAGAGAAATGATTACTAGAAAAACTGTCACACCTTCAAACTTGAAAGCTCAAAACGCAAGATTCTGAGTTCTGACCCTAAACAACCTGGGTTATTCACTGTTTCCACGGTCAAAGGCCCCGACTAGAAGTCTCGAATTTATAAAAATCCAATCTTTGAAGAGCCTGAGGTCTCAGATTCCTTGAAGAGGGATTTCTTGAATGAGGTCCTTAGATTGTGAGGATGCCCAAAATCTTACGAGTCCGGATCAGAAATCGCCGGAGAAACCTAGCGTGGAGAATTTGTTGCTAGATTTCGATTTTGATCATACTGTTGGGAAGAGGTTGATGTCCATTAAAGGGGCTAGGAGTGTGGTTTTAATGGTGGTTGATGCATTAGATTCTGATGGTTCTTTTCCTAGGAAAGTGGCAAATTTAGTTTCTAAGACGATTGATGAGTATTCACGGCCATGGAAGGAATGGAAGTCAGTGCCCAGGATAGTGTTGGTTGTGACAAAGGTTAATCTTTTACCAGGGTCATTCTCTCCTACAACGTTTGAACATTGGTGTTAGGACAAGGGCAAGAGAGGGTGGAGGGGGTAAGTTGACTAGTGTTATTTGGTGAGTGCTGTAAGTACTGGGCAATAAAGATTTTAGTTGATGATGTGGTAGACTTGGCTGGAGCAAGAGGACAGGTGTGAGCAGTTGGGGCACAGAATGCAGGAAAGAGTACATTGCTTCATGCCATAGGAAAATTTACTGGCGAAAATGTGACTCGTTTGACTGAGGCGTCTGTACCCGGGACGACTTTGTGTATCTTAAGGGTGGAAGGAGTGGTTCCTGGTAATGCCAAGCTGTTTTGGACTCCAGGGCTTTTGCATCCTCATCAGATTTTGACTAGGCTGATAATTGAAGAGCAGAAACTGGTGTATATTAAAAACGAGCTGAAGCCGAGGACATATAGGATCTATGTAAGTCTTACTATGATGGATTGTTATAAATAAAACTTATTGCGTGATTTAGGATGATCACATTACATGGTTGAGTTCAGTCATTAAATTGATGATTTTCCCCTGTATGTTTTCTAGTTGCTATCTTAAATAAATATAAGTTTATGTCAGAGGTTCAATATCGTAAATGGATAAATACAGGGTTTTGTTGCCTCAGTGTTTTTGGGTAGATTCGAAAGCCGTAGAAAACTGGATATCTAATGTTATGCAATGAACATTGCCTTGCTAGACTGACAGACATCTGCTTTGGTGTCTTTAGTTTTCCAGCCTTGTTACTAATTCTGCTTCTGTTGTGTTCTTGTTAAGTAAAGACCTTAATAATCGTTGTTCTGCATCCACAAAATATTGGAGATGTTGGATGGCAGGACCTGTTTGCTTTGTTCGTCCTCTTAAATGCAAACTAGTGAGGCATCATCCATATGTTAGATAATCACAAATGTTCATGAAGATTTTATGTCCAACTTGAGTGTTCTTAAAGTTTGTGAAGTAAGTCGAATTGGAGTGTGCATTCTACAGATGGGTTTGTAAGCTTATACCGGCTATTTTTGTGCAATAGGTAGGACATTTAGTTCATGTTGGAGGGCTGCTGAGGTTGGATGTAGAAGAATTATCAGCGGATTCTCTTTATGTTACAGTCTGGGCTTCTCCACTTTCTCCACTCCACATGGGGAAGACAGAGAATGCTTCTGCTATCTTGAGAAACACTTTGGTAACCAGGTACAGGTAACTTGAGCAATTTCTGATCGGATTAGGTCCATCTGACCTTTACATCTTCCATTTATGAAGGTGAATACCAGATTGTTTGAATGAAATTTGTCATTCCTCCTCTCAGTAGGACTTTAGGATAAGCACCGAAAATCGTAGATATGTGCACAGAAGATGATATCAGCTTTTCATTTTTTCACAGTATACACTAGGATCTCATTAGGAGATTTTTGTTAATGTATTTTTGTTTGTATCTGTTTCGGAAATCTTTTCTTCTTTTTTTTTTTTTCCCTGTTTCGGGAATCTTACCTTAGCATTTAGGTTTTTTAAGTCTGGACTTTGTTGCCATGCAAGAACCCAATTTCTGAAGCTTTTGAAGTCCTATCACTCCCTTTTCAACTTCCCTAGAAATGAACTTTCACGTGCTAATGAGATTTTAGTTGAGCTTTTATGGAAGAGTTTTTCTGAAATTTGAAGGGTCATTTGTAGTACTGGCATGTTGTCATTTGTCACTATCCCAAGACTTGGAATTCACTGTTTTCATTAATGTTTTCTGGACCACACTATCTTTGCAGAGTGTCAAGATCTTATATGATTTCGCATATATACTTGTATCCCTTTGTTTGTGTAAGTTTGACAGATTGGTTGCTCATTCATATTATGTAAAGAGAAATCTTGTATTGAACAATGCATTTCACGAACTTCTTTTTCGTCTCCATCTGATCCCTGTAACTTGTTGTGTTGATTCTTCTTGTAATATATTTACAAGCTCTATGCTTTCATATTGGTTTTTCCGGAGTTTCTGTGCTGGTTATAAACATGTGAAATGAAATGATTTAATGATGGGAAAGTTTCTTCTTGTAATCAGTCTTCACTCCTCCTAGAATTTAATCTTGGCTTATTACTAACTAACTTGAAATTTATTTAAGCAATCCAATGATTGAGAATATTCTGGATACAATTGACCCGCCAGACCCCAACTTGGTTGGAAATATGCTGGGTATGTTGCTGTTGTTGTTGTTTTAATCCGATTATTGAGTTCGAAATTTTGTCAGTTGCTAGACATCTATCTGTTCCTGAACCTTACCAATGTGTTAATGCTTGTCAGCCGCCTATTGGGCAAGAAAGAGTTGAGAAACCTGTGAAATGGGTGAGGAAGGAATTTCGTGTAACTGGTCATTAGATAGAAGCTCTATTGATATTGCTGCAGCTGGACTGGGTTGGTTTGCCATTGGAATTAGAGTAGAAGCTGTATTAGGTGTTAGGTCGTACGATGGAGTTGACATTGTCTCCCGCAATGCTCTGCTTCCTGGAAGATCACACAGCTATGAAGTTGCAGGCTTCACAGTTCCGAAAATTATCACCAGGGCAGATCGAGCAAATAAACAGCACAAGAAAGAAGAGAGGAGACAAGTGACCGTATCTAATGAGCTAGACCAACAAAGTGACTCTGCTGTTGTAGCTCCTGATGCTCCTCAAACATTAACTGTAGATTCTGTTTGTAATACTTGATAAGTTTGTTATAGTCAGCTGTGATCTGATGGAAGGAATCATTGGCGCAAATAAGTGTCTCAATCCTAAATCTGTTTTCTACTTGATCATGAAATGACTGTACAAATTTATTAGCCTAGGCTAGAAGCAGTACTTCCCGTGCTTATACAGTTAAACCCGCGGAAGTTGCTGCATGAGATTCAACTTCTGTGAATTCAGGTTACACTTTTAAATGGCTTGGAGAGTTTGTGATGAGTTAGGTGAAGAATTGGGAATCTCTACAATCTTTGTGTAGGCTCCTCCTTGATGGCTATTCAGGGGCTCAATGCAATATATATTCTTATTGGTTGCCATGTGAAAAATTCTTACCACATGCCATATTATCTATACGTTATTTGTTTTTTTTGGTCTTTTTCTCCATGAAGTGACTATACCATCTTGTCCTGTACTTACTAAGTTCCAGCCTGCCCCCGGTGATATTGGGGAAGTTCTTATCTGTTTGTTTTGGAGCGGATTTTCTCTCGATTCGTCAAATTTTAATAGTCTTCTGTGCACATTTAAGTCCTACAAAAATTTCATTATTTAAGTATATATATTAACAATCTAACTTCATTTTGATTAAAAAAAAAAACTTTAAAAGATGAATCAATTCAAATCGTTTAACTCACTATTTTATTTTTTTTTCTCTTCTTTCAATTTATTTTCTTTTTTCTTTTCTTTGTGGGGTATGGTGTTAATGCATAATAGCTAGAGCAGGCTTGTCCTTCCAAAACAAAAGCAAACATAATGGTGTGATGGAACCCGTGATTTTGTGTGTCACTCATTATATATGTAATTTTTTTTTTCTTTTTGGAAAACCATCATAATGTTGACATTTTCATATAGTTTTCGCTGTCACTACCAACTGATTAATTATTTTGCTTCCTCCTCACTTTCTTCCACGTTTGTGAAATCGTAACCTCTTAAAGTCTATACCTTTATGGGAAGCAGACTATAAATGAAGGAAAACCTTGTGAAAATTAGATGATAATGTCATTTCTGCCTTGCTTATATTTTCGTTCACTCCATATAAAATGTCATGTTCGATCAACACATATTTTCAGTCATTTTATGTCTTCCACAATAACATACAAACTTTGATTGTCTTAAAACAAAAGTCTACTGAAAATTTCTCCCCCTCAAAATATGACCGATCCAAACATATTGTCAATTATATATGTCTTCGAAAATAATATATTCTCGTTATCTTCAAAGTTAAAACAGTAGTCCATTAAAAAATTTTCCATATCAAAATAAAGATGGATTGTGATTAACTGATCTCTGATTACACTCCTACAATTTTTTTTTTTTTTGACAAAAAGTAGAGACAACTGTCCATAATCGAACTTCTCGGGGATATGCAATTCCGATTACACTCCTACAAGTTAAGAGGTGTGATTATCAACTGCACGGTAATGACATTAATGGAGCGGAGATAACAAAGAGTTTCATTTGTTCCATTGTCTTCGTGTAACTAATAAAACAGTATAATCTGTTAAAACAAACTCTTTTAATGAGAACAAACAGAATATATACTCGGAAAAAATTAATCAACATTGTAAAATATATAAACAATGTTGGAGGAGGGTACCAACTCTTATTCACTATTTAGGCATTGGGTTAATGTTGCATGTGGGTAGGATGCCATGCTAGTAGTAGTTAGAACTTAGAACAGACAGCTTTAAACTTCAAAGTTAATTAATGTAATAATAACGTACCTTCATCAATCAACTTGTGTTTTAGTTATGACTGTGAGCTTACTCACATTCAGTGCCTAATAATGGTGGATATAAAAAGCATTACAAGTCACTCAAAAAAAAAAAAGAAAAAGAAAAAAGAAAGAGTTGGATGTTCCATCAGCTGATTTAATACTTATCTTCCTACCTAAAATTTCTTATTGTACTACACAAGAAAGGGCTTTAAAGCTATGGATAATTTCCTACTTGGCTCCCTTGATAAAAACCAGATTTCATTCTGCCCCTTTAGCTCTTAATTAATATCCATTTTGGATCAATGGGTTGAGGGTTTTAAGAAACTTGTACTTTTCTGGTCGCAAACTTATATTCTAACTTGTATTTAGTATGTTATAAGAGAATCATTTTAACACAAAAATAAATAAATAAATTTTTGTGGGAGAAGATTCGGGGAAAAATACACTAAATAATCTGATTCGTGTGATGTGGACAATCAATTCTCATAATTGATTTTGGTTGATAATGTACATTGAAACAAAAAAGCACCTGGTTCAAGATTTTCCCATTAGAGATAATTGTTGTTCTTATGAAGTTTGTTATTTAACGAAAAGAAAAATATGAGGTTTGTTATCTTTTCATTTTTGATCGTAAAATTTGATGGCCATGTAATTCAAGCATCTAATAGAAATATTTGTGTTTCCTTTAGAAAAACAGAGGGAATATAAGTGGAGGTGATTGGAGGGTGGTTAGGTTGGCAGATGCAAAGAGGTTAGAGAGACAAAATAAAATAGAATTAGTCAAGCTAAGTTTGGATTTTAATTTTATCAAAATGAGTAGTAAATGAACCATATGAGATTAAAATTTCACCACATTGGGATAAAAGGCTTAAACAAAAGGGAATGATATGATGTTGAAATACAATTTCTTGAGTATTATGATATTCAAGAGAGTCGTAGTAAAATAATACTTGACATTTGTAAAAAAGAACTATGTACTTTCTTTTATTTTCTAATTATCTAAACCATCACCAAAAAATTGCATAATTGTAACTTGATCTATCATGCTTTCATCATAAAGAAAATGTACACGGAGATAAAAGCAGAATTTTTCTTTTTTATTTTTTTTTTCTTTTGACATTTTAACCTTATAATTAATTTTCCATAACGAGTATTCTTACTTTCAGTAGGTGAAAATTAAATACAAAAATACTAGAGAACATGAAAGTAATAAAAAGAAATTGTTAAAACATATTAAGGAAAAAAAAATACGGTTAAAAAAAATACGGCTAAACCTGAAAGAAGAACAATGAAGGTTTAACTCATATCAATAATTTTCTTAATTAATTGACGAATTATTAATTGAAAGCATACAACATCAAACTTTCATTTCAAAAAATTTGAGAAAGCGAAAGAAATAATTAACAATTTAGTCGGTAGTAATAATGCCAAAGAAGGTGGGGACTCTCATGGTGTGTATACAATATTTAAATCTCAAAAGGACTTCATTATGACACATACATAAAATAAAAGGGTCTGAATCAATATACATACCAAAAACAAGGGACGAAAATGATAAAATCTGCCTCCAAAAAAGTAAAAGTGCGTTATTATTAGCAATACCAACTGGGAAAATTCAGAAAGGAGATCTCATCTCATTTTGGGTCTGTTTTGAAGTAAAAAAATGTTTTCTTTATCCCCAAAAAAGAAACAGTAAAACTGAAATCTAGACAAAAACAGTTCAAATTTCATATCCTGGATTTGGAAACTGACCCTGCTAAAAAAGTGAAACTGTCATATAAGTTTTTAGTTGAAGTAGTGTTTTGCTCTGCTGTACTGATTAGTAGTTGTTGGGGGAGAGAATTTTTTGAAGCAGCTGGTCATGGTGTGTGGCCACTCTGTACTCTTTTGTGTGTGACTCTGTGAAGAACAAAACAAACGCCGACCCCCTTTTTTTTTTTTTCCCTTCCCATTTAGTTCAGTCTGAGTTTCACAGATTGACAGATAGATCACTGATTCCCTCTTTCTTTTTTCTTCTGTAAATTTCCTTATGTACAATTAGATCCAACCACCTGCATTCTTCACTTCTTTTCTCTTTCAAATTCTCCAGTGAAGAAAAATAACCATACCCATCATTTCTTCTCTGTTTTGGATTTGGGAGTTAATCGTTCATGGCGACTGCTGCCAAAACCAAGTAAGTAGTTCCGGATCTGATGTGGGTTTTTAGTCTTTCTGAATATCTTTTGATGTTTGTGTCGATTTCTGAGTTTTCTGCATTATGCAATAATCTGTCTTATTTTGATGTTATATTGCTCATTATAGCTTCCAATTTGAATTGAAATTGTTGATCTGGATTTTGCTTAATTTTCCCACTCCCTTAATCGCTTGATTGCTTTGCCACCAATGTGGAATGGAAATCGATTGTGCGGATAGATCTTCTGTACCTTGCTTAATCTTAAAAAAAGTAGCCTTTTTGTGCTTTGGGTTTCTTAGTTTTTGGAAAGATTGCATTTTTTCTGTTCATGGGTCGACGGTTTACTTTAATTAGCAAGATCACAATTTTCCTTTTCCGTTGTACTGAATATGGCTTGAGTTGGATAATGTATGATCTTCCACTGGTTGTGTAATGATAATGTGAACTGTCTACAGATCCAGTAGTTTATCTGAAACGACTCCAAATAGTAAACCATCAACGCCAAGCCCTCGGGTTAGTAAAGTTAGCAGCAGGGTTGGTGGAGTGACTAAATCCGATGCCGATTCGCCCTCCCCTGTGCAAAATCCCCGCATTTCAGTGGATAGGTCCCCACGATCTGTTACTTCCAAGCCTAGCATTGAGCGCAAGTCCTCAAAGCTTAGCACCACTCCTGATGTAAGCAAGCCAGCAAGGCTCAGCACCACTCCAGATGTTAGCAAGCCCGCGAAGCCTAGTGCCACTCCAGATGTAAGTTTTCTTTCAATGCTGTGGGAGAACTGATTGATTCTTGCCTGAGATGTGTATTCTGTCACTGACTTGCTCTTGTTACAATATCTACAGAAGAAAGCCACTCCACCTCGTGCATTGAAGACGTCCGAGTTGCAGGCTGAACTAAACAGTGTTCAAGAAGATCTTAAGAAAGCTAAGGAAAAATTGTCCCTGTTGGAGAAAGAGAAAATTCAGGCTCTTGACGAATTAAAAGAAGCCAAGAAGTTGGCTGATGAAGCAAATGAGAAGCTCAGTGAAGCTTTGGTGGCTCAAAAGCGAGCCGAAGAAAATTCTGAGATTGAAAAGTTTCGAGCTGTGGAGATGGAGCAGGCTGGCATTGAGGCAGCTCAGAAGAAGGAAGATGAATGGCAGAAAGAGCTTGAAGCTGTGAGAAACCAACATGCTGTAGATGTGGCTGCCCTTCTTTCGGCTACTCAGGAACTTCAAAGGGTAAAGCAAGAGCTGGCCATGATAAATGATGCAAAAAAGGAGGCACTTAACCATGCTGATGATGCAACTAAGATTGCAGAGATGCAGGCTGCAAAAGTTGAAACTCTCTCTGCTGAAGTTGTCCGGCTGAAGTCTTTGCTTGACTCTAGGATGCAGACAGAGGCTGACGAGAATGCCAAATTGATGGCGGAAATGGATCTTGAGATTGAGACTCTGAAGCAAGAGCTTGAGGAATCGAAGGGATACAAGGAGAAATTATTGGAGAAGGAGTCCAGCCTTGAACAACTTAATGTAGAGCTGGAGGCTGCAAGAATGGCTGAGTCCTATGCACACAGTTTAGTGGATGAGTGGAAAAAAAGGGTTGAAGAATTAGAGCTTCATTCAGATGAAACAAAGCGGTTGGAGAGATCTGCATCAGAGTCTCTCCAGTCAGTAATGAAACAACTTGAAGAGAGTAATGATTCACTGCATGATGCAGAATCGGAGATTGCAACTCTTAGAGAAAAGGTGGGATTACTGGAAATCTCAATCAAAAGGCAGAGAGTAGACTTGGACGAATCGGAACGTCGCCTTGAAATGGCTAAGGATGAAGCTTCAAACTTGGAAAAGGAGGTTGCATCTCTTACTGCCGAGATTGAAACCTTAAAGGAAGAGAAAATTCAGGCTTTAAACAATGAGAAACTTGCTGCTGAGAGCGTGCAAACCTTATTAGAGGAGAAAAACAAGCTCATAACAGAACTGGAAAATTCTAAGGATGAGGAAGAAAAAAGTAAGAAAGCAATGGAAAGTTTGGCATCAGCTTTGCATGAAGTTTCTACAGAAGCCAGAGAAGCCAAGGAAAACTTACTATCTGCTCAAGGTGAGCATGGACATTATGAAACGCAAATAGAAGATTTGAAGCTTGCCTTGAAAGAAACAAATGAGAAGTATAAAACCTTGCTTGATGATGCAAAACAAGAGATTGATGTTCTCACGAGTTCAAATGAGCAATCTAAGCAGGAGCTGCAGGAGCACGAGAAGTGGAAGACTGAGTGGGATCAAAAGGAGCTTCAGCTGATGAATTCTCTGAAGAAAATCGAAGAAGAGAACTCTTCAATGGAAAAAGAAATAAGTAGGTTGGTTAATTTGCATAAAGAGGCTGCTGATGAAGCTGGAGCAACAAAGGAAGAAGAAATGAGACTAAAGAATTTACTCAAGGAAGCCGAATCTGAGGTCACCTATTTGAAGGAAATTATTGGAGAAGCAAAAGCTGAGAGCATGAACTTGAAAGAAAGTTTAATGGACAAAGAAAGTGAGCTGCAGAATATTCTTCAGGAAAATGAGGAGCTACGAAACAGTGAAGCTGCTTCCCAGAAGAAGATTCAGGAGTTATCCGAACTGCTTGAAGAGGCTTTGGCCAAGAAACAAGCTAAGGAAAATGGTGACCTAACAGACAGTGAGAAAGATTATGACATGCTACCGAAGGTCGTGGAATTTTCTGAACAGAATGGAGGGGGAAGTGAAGAGAAGGCAAAGATTGTACTCCCGACTGATCACTCTGAGCATCCACTTGAGGAAAACATAGAAAATGGCTCACACGATGAAGCAATTGATGCCGGTAATGAAAAGGAGGCCACAAATGGCAAGCTTAATCAAAATGAGGGTCATAAGGAGGACGATGATTCAGTAGAAGCTGATTCGAAAATGTGGGAGAGCTACAAGGTTGGGGAAAAGGACTTCTCCCCTGAAGGGGAAGCCGAGCAGGAATCTTTCGAGGAGGATCTGGAGTCTAAGGCCGAAGGTAGTGAGGCTGCTGACGAGGCTAACGGGGTGTCATTGACAGGAAACCACGAGAATGGTGGAACATCACCATCAAAGCAACAAAGTCAGAAGAAGAAGAAACCCCTGCTCAAAAAATTCGGAAACCTACTGAAGAAGAAAGGCAGTAGCAACCAGAAGCAGTAGAGTCCGGTTTCCTTATTTTCTCCTTTTTGTAAAGATGAATATTGTTGGTCTAGTCTTTTTGTGTGTGTCTACTGTCAAGAACTCATATTGATTTATTCTGTAAGGAGCTTGTTGCTGTCTAGAATTTGTTAGTTTAGAGTGGATTTTCAAACAATGATGTGTATTATTTCTTCATATTTCTTGTTGGCATTATTATTTTTAAGGAAATATAGCAAAGGTTTGAACGCTCCAGAATTTTTTTAAAAATTTCTTACAAAAATCTAATGATATTTCTAAGTTGGAAGTTATAGTTACAGCATCAAACAACAAAAGAAATGCCTTCATTTATATAGGTCATATTTGTTATTATTATTCGGTGCACACATATGTACTATGTAAATTTAAATACTACTTTCGTTTTTATTTTTTTGTCGTTTTAGGGTGAATTCAAAGTATTTTTTTTATCTGTCGCACTTCATTTTTAATGCAAATTAAATACAATTTTTTTAATTTTACCCTTATTTCTCTCTACTTTTAATAACATATATATTAATGACAACTACCTACTCTTTTACTTCAATTTGAAATTTTTTAGAGTTCCAATACTTTTAGGCAAGAAGACAATACTTTTATAAATTAAATTTTCAATCATTCTTTTCTTAATAATTGTGCAAATCCTAAAGCAACAGATAAAAAAAAATGGAGGTAGTATTTTATATTATTCTGCAACATCACAAAATAATTTTCTTGTTACGAAATCTCTCTACTAAGCTCAGTTTTGTCTCCTCACATACGAAATCTACTCCGACTTTATTGATTCTCTTGGGAGAAGATTGCCCCCATATTTATAATCACGGACCCCCAAAAAAAAAAAAGAATAATAGTGTGATTCAATAATATTCTTAAATTTGAACTTGATATAAAAAAAGGTCTAATGTAGCCAAAAATCAACCTTTAAAACTGAAGGTAACATCAACAAACAAAATGCCATTATCATGTGGGGGGACTATTATAAGATACAATGATCGGTATGAATATGAGCACGCGAGAAATCAAAACAGTCATAGTTCGAGTATGTTTTCGATAGAATAAGAGAACTGATCTGAAACATTTTCAAAGAAGCAACTGAAGCTGATATGCAAGTTACTCCCTATAGTCCTTAATATACAATGATCGGTATGAATATGAGCACGCGAGAAATCAAAACAGTCATAGTTCGAGTATGTTTTCGATAGAATAAGAGAACTGATCTGAAACATTTTCAAAGAAGCAACTGAAGCTGATATGCAAGTTACTCCCTATAGTCCTTAATATACGGCATTGTGATTTGTCATAGATTCTACCTAGTATTCATTTTTAAATGATAAAAAAATTTTAAAAATATTTTCTAACAATCAAGTGAATACAATGAATGTGAAAAATATAATTTTAATATTTTTTTGGTCAATTAAAAATACGTACTATATGAAATCTAGAACAACTACAAAATGTTTTATATTAAGAACTGGAGAGAGTACGTCGCTATTGATGCTTCAGTACTTCCTCCCATCCATTTTAACAAATGTTGTCAGATTTGGCTCGGACACCGACTCGACAAGGACAGGGGTTAGGGATTTTAGGAATCGATTCGGGTCGATTCGGGGGTCGACTCGAATGACGTCATTATGATGTAATAAATAATATATAATTGTTATATATTAAAAATTAAAAATTTTAATATTTATGTATCTTTTTCATGATAATAGTCAACAATATTATTTTAAAGAATTTAATTATAGATTTTAAATAAATATATTAGTTTAATAATTGATAAATGTGAGATATAGTTTCAACATATTTGAGATATAGTTTAAATTTTGAATAAAACAATAGAGGTTCAAATGTGAGAGAAATAATAAAAGGATTTCTCTTTTAAAAGAATGGTGTGTTTAATAATTGAAGTGAAAATTTAGGGCTAAAATGACAAATTAATTCTTTGAATTAAAGTTATTGGGTCATTTAAGAACAAAAGACAAACATATGAAGCAAGAATGATAAAGAAATACACGAAACTCGAGGAGAAAAAGTCAAAAAAACTAGCCAGCTTTTACAAAAACTAAAAACTCCGAGTCGATCAGGGTTTGATCGGTTCCCGGTTCACTCAGAGTTTTGACCGGTTTTAACCGAGTCTTAAAGAGGCAAGTTTTTAAGTGATTTGGCTTGGTATATGGTCCGGTTTTCGGTTTAATCGGTTGATCCGACCCGTTTGAGTCGAGTTTAACAACATTGATTTTAACTAGATGCTTGACCCGGCCAAAAGGCCGGGCAGCCGCCTTCATATATATATATATTTATATTCTATGGCATTACTTTATGAAATTAAATTTTCTTTCAACAAAATAACAATAAAAACATAATTTAAGAGCTAAGTTATACATTCACAACTTGTGAGAGGAAGGCTCCATTGTATTCGACCCTAAAAACAAAAAAAAAAGAAAAAAAGATTTGTTTGTATAAGGCTACAGACAAAAGGTAGTTTGGAATTATAAAAGAAGTGAAACCTCTAATTTCCATTACCGAAAATTCTTGTCACAGTCAACACTACTACTTAAATCACATTTCTATGTTCACAAATCTATTTACTCGTTGGAATATTGAATAACAAATATCAATAAATCCACGGTCAACACTACTATTTTGATTTTTTTTTCTTTATTTATATTATATGTTTACATTAATGAAATTGATCGTCTAATCAAAACATTGGAATTTGACATTTGATATAACGAACATGATGCCTGTGAAAAACACTACCAAACAGTATAGGATCTATCACATAGAAAATGTAAGTTAATGATTTCTTCAAGCTGGGAAGTCTCGAAAGGTTTATACTCGCAAAGCTCAAGTCCAAGGAAATACCATGGTGACTCAGTTGCTTTGTACTGTTTTCATCATTAAAATGATGTTCAAGGATTCCAAGACCATGATCTTCTTTCTTTTTTGGGTGAAAAAAGGCAGTTGGTCCGCTTTTCTATTTACAAACTATACCCAAATCAAATCATTCTTTGTTCAAAGGCCATTGCATGCAATACAACTGACTTTCGGCAACCGTCATATGCTACAGGATAAAAAATCTAGTTACTTTACATACTATTTAGTCAGTAAATTCAGAAACCAAAAAATTGAGCAGTAATTCATAACTTCCAAATCCATTCAAAAACTGTAAGTATTTCAATGCTAAATATGCAAAGTTGGACCAATTCTAAGAGGCCAAAATTGATGAAAGCATAAATCTCAACAAAAGACAGAAGTTTTTTAAAAGTTCAACCTTTTCAACTATAGAAGAAAAGATTTACCCTGACAGTCCCAAACTCACAGCAAAATAAGTAGTAGTTTAATTATACAAACATAAATATGCAAAACCATGATTTTAATCAATCAAAGATCCTTTTCAATATAGAAAGTAAAAAAGTCAAAATTTAATATTTTTTTTCCCTTAGACAAAGGTTGCAGCTTTTCTGTGGCTATAATAAGTTTCATATGAAGCCACTTCGAAAAAGAATCATGCAAAACACACCTGAAACATATAAGCAGGAAGCAAAAATGACAACCTACGTACACAAACAAAGAAGCGTCAGTAGCTGCTTACCGGATCTAATCGAAGCTGCGACAGCAAGACTAATATGAATTTGCAGAGGTTTGGGACATAGGAACCAAAGTAATGTGTCAAATATGTCCTCCACTGTCCTAATTTTTATGCAATTGATCCAACAAAAACACAAAAGAGATTTAGAGCGAAAAGCAGATATCTCCACAAAATTAAAGATCATAATGTCAGGGCTAGAGCATAAGGGATGAATCTATAACAAATAAATTAGTTCGGTAGGGAACATACCCTTAGAGAAAATAGGGGCTTGGCCACTAAGTTGTTCCAAGACTTGTATTAAAAAAAAAGCCAAATAAAAGTAAAGGTTAATTTTTTTCCCAAGATTTCATTGAATAAACGAAGCCAGAACAAATGCTCCACAGAAAAAAAAAAAGCTACCGAAAATTATAAACAGGGTGCGCGTACCTTAGCAGCTCTGCTGAGCAGATTTTCACTGTTTTCGGTGGAGATGTTCAGAAGCAACTTTTGTACCTTATCTCTCTCATTGAGTTACTCAATTTTTTTCTTGGGAGCCTGTTTCACACAAACAAATAAACTAATCAAAGATCAAGTTTTTTTTTGCATACAACCTACGGTTGAAAGATTTGAAAGAGAACCCTACGATTCAAAGAGAAGAAGCGGCGGAGGCCAAAATAAAATTTTTAAAAAATCAAAGCGCTAATATTTGACAACCGCTTTGAACTCCCTTTCATAGGAGTCATTATTCTAGACTCCACAGGCTCACCGTCCAAGGTCGTCGGATGCTTTACTCTTGTATTAGCTTTAGAATCTAAGGCACATCAGCATCTCATAAACCACATTTTAAAACGGAAACAGTAAAAAGGCTTTTAAAAAAAAAGAAAAAGAAAATTAACCTTCAGATTTGAAGGCAGTGAGAACTATAGCGGCAGATTTTTCTTTCATGGCTCCCTCTGCTATCGGAGATTATTTATCAGATTCGGTAGGAGGGTCAGACTTTTCTGAAATGTCCGAGCAGAAAAAAAAAGATTGTTTATTGTTTGCCGATGGTACCGTCGCTCCTCAAAACTGAAAACCCCTCTTAAGAATCATGCTATGATGTTGTCGCTGCTCAAATATGAAAACCCTTCCTAAAAATCGTGCTATGTTGTCTCCGCTTCTGCATGATATCAATGATGAGGTGTGTATAATTATTGTCCTCGTTCTGCTGCATCGAAGAAGAAGAAGAAGAAGCGGAGATTTGATTAGAGGAATTATTTTTTGGATCTAAACTATAAGACGAAATTTTGAGAATGGTACGGTGAAGAGAGAATTGAGAGTGATTTTAGGAATTTGATCTTACAAACTACATGTGAGATTCAAATTTTGAAGATAAGTTATTATAGGGAATTTGGTCATTGCTGAAACAAACTCACTCCGATGATGGAGCTAAAATTGGGGAGTGTTATTACGGTTTTTCCTTATTATCTTTTTTACATTTGAATTTTTACATTTAAACCGCAAAAATGTTCCTTATTGTCTTCCTTAGACTTTTACGGGTCATAATTAGCTTCTTTTTTTTTGTTTTTTTTTTGTGTGTTTAGTGAAGCCAAATTTTTTCTGAAATTTTGGAGTGTCATGTGTCAGTTTTCATTTTGTACTAAAAAAAACTTTTGACGGGAAAATTTTCAACGTGGAACTGACATGTATTCTTCTTGTATGCTGCTTTAATTAAGTACTATATATGTCTCATTATATAGTAACAGTTTTTTTTTTTTTTTTGTTGGAGAAATGTCTGGAACCGGTGCTTGGTTTTGTGAATACTAAAATCTCTTCCAGCTTAAATCCCCAAAAGTATCATTTTTCGTTTTTGGTATAGGACTGATGTAAAGAAGAAAATTGAAACTACTGTGCTACTTTTGAAGGAAAATAGAATATAGAGCTATAGTCCATAATAATGAAAAAAAAAAGTAAAAAATCATAAAAATAAGACCCCAAAAGTATCTTTCCCTATATAATTTAAGTACAACTTTCGCTCATCATTATTTAAATTTTGGCTTCACACAAGCAACCAAACCTATACTCTCCGTCTCATTTATAAACTTACATTAAAAAAAAAAATTACATTTACATCAAATTTAGCATTATATTATAAATATAATAACAGAGTATTCAATTATACAATAAAAATAAAACTTTGTGTCAAAAAAAAAAAAAGAAATACAAATGCACTATGAATAGGAGCGGAGTATTCCATTATGTATTGAAAATAAAAAATTTTGTGACAAAAAAAAAAAAATCAGGAATAAATATCGGATAATCAGAAACCATTTTAAGGAGAGAAAATCCTCCACACAGACAGAGAGCGAAGCAAGCTGAAGACGGTGGTGTACCAAAAAATGGCGTTTCAACTGTATTCTTCAACGGCCTCAGCTCTCCCGCGCTTCTCTTCGCGCTCCAGTTCCTCCACAAAGCATTGTAAGCTTCTTTGTCTTTTCTCTCTAAGCGCGGTCACACGCAGTTTCTATTTGTTCAAAAGCTGCTGTAAAGATGGCTGCTTTTTTCGCATTTATCTTTTTGTTTAGTTCAAATTTCATGGTTTTTCGAGATGAATAATTGATTTCCTCAAATGGGACAGCCTCGAATTCGGATTCAGCTGGAGTTTCTGTGAGGTGCAGCTTGGATAACGAGAATTGCTCTTCCTCTGGCCATTCATCAGAAAACAATGAGAAAGTGGTCAGCCTTTTCTTTTCTTTTCTTTTTTGGAGGCCGGGGATCAGTTGTGATTTTGGTTGTGTTTATTCTGATTCCATGTTGATGAGGGTCTTGTGTTGAATTTTGTTTGGTTTAAGCAAATATGTTAGTAGATTCTGAACTCATTGTCTTGTTACCCTGATGCTTCTCTAGTCTTTTCAATCAGGTTACTGCTAGCTAATTGTGATTGAATGCTATAGTCTTTATGTTGCATTTCTTGTTTCTTGAGGCTCGGAAGTCGGAGCTGAGTAAAGTAGTCATAGGACTGCCAACGTCCTTGAAACATTGCTTTCTACTAGTCTGTTGTTCCAACCGGTGAACTAAACAATTGTTGTTAAGCAGCTGATAAAACCAATAAACTTATTGTTTTGGGAAGCTTTTTGCTATAGCTGAGGATTGTGAAAAAGCATTAAACCAGAATTTTCTGATTAATAACCCCCACCGAAACTAGTTGTGCGCACTTTGTTAATATCATTATTCATTAGCATCTTGTTTGGGAACAACTAGGAGCCTCATTCCTGAATTATTGGTTACCTGTATGGCCCTTTCGTGTTATACTGTAATCTTTACCTTGAATTTATTGGCCTCACCAAGTCCATTTAATTTTTCCTCCAGTTTACGAAGATTTTAATACAGGTTCTTACATCGAGTTAGGGTGCTACTAAATTTATAGGATACAAGACGGGTTACAGTTCTCGCCCCTTTTTCCATGATTTTCATATCTCTTTCAAGTATGCATGCGCATGCATAGAGCAGAAAGTGCACTGCTTAATTTGTTAAGTTTTCATTAATAGATAAGCTGTGCAAAGTTATTTGATTATTTGAACTTGTGCTGATTACTTGCAAAAGATGCTCTACTTCTATCTATAGTGATAAAAAAAGAATGTATGTGACAATGTTTATTCATGAAGATTGGTTCTCTTGTATTAGGTCTTCAACAAGTCAAGACGTTGGTGTCTGACTTGTTTGTGTTCAACTGTGGCATTGATAAATGTGCCTGGAAGTTCTTCTGAACCTAAGGCAGTTGCAATGGATGGAATGGATAGAGCTGCTTGTCGCAATTGTGGGGGTAGTGGTGCTGTTATCTGTAAGTTCACACTCCCCATTTGTTCTTTCAATGCCATTTCTTTTGTTTCTGTCTGTTATTCCCAACTCTGGTCATGACAAAAAATTATGAAGATGGTGATACTGAAAAGTCGAATTAACTTCGCGGACATTTTTTATTGCTAGCTTCATGTTACATTTGGACAGAAATAATGTTATGGTGCTTGATTTTAAGAATCCCCAATGTTGATCTACAAGTCTACAATGTGATCAGAACATTTTATTTACTGTTGAGGAGACGGCAGATATTTGATTCTATTTTTCTGAAGCTAATTACTAAACATTGATCTAGTGCAATCCAGAGTGGTACTTTCACATTTTAAAACTTTTATTTGCTACACTTGGTATACCATGGCTCAAATTTGTTGCAAGTATCAACACTTCAAATAGAGAGCATCACTGGCACTGACTACTAACAATTACAATCATATTGTATAGGTTGATTCCACATCCACTTTTGTATCTATGATATGTTCACTTGCTTTTCGTTTAGGTGATATGTGTGGTGGTACAGGAAAATGGAAAGCTTTGAATAGAAAACGGGCAAAAGATGTTTATGAGTTTACCGAATGTCCAAATTGCTATGGTATGGGAATCTTCATCCATATACTCTGGAAATACTACTCCTATCGAGTTGCTTCTGTTGCTACTGATCATAACACATTCTGACTAGCTAGCTATACCAAATTCATTTGCAGGTAGAGGGAAACTCGTCTGTCCTGTATGCTTAGGTACTGGTTTGCCCAACAACAAAGGTTTACTTAGAAGACCAGATGCCAAAAAATTACTGGACAAAATGTACAATGGTCGGTTACTACCAAACTCTTAGGTAAGACCGCAATCTGAAACTTTCATTTTGTAGCTTGATCAAGTTCTTCAATTGGATGGCAACCCCATATCCTGTGGAATGTTTTCATTTTTGGTTTTGTCCTGTTTTACTTCTCAGGGATGCAGTTTTCACCGTCTTGTTGATGGCAGCCTGACATTGCAGAAGCATGTCAATTGTCGATGCAGATATAATACAACCAGTGTGTGGAAAGAAAGATTTGAGCCAACCCACCTATGAACAAACCCTTCTCCGGAGAGAACCCTTCTCATTTTTGTCCCGTAATATTGATTAGTAATAATTCTAGAGTTAAAGGGTGGCTTTTTTCTGCTCGTTTTGGCGTGTAAATGTAACAATGTAAGTATTCATGTTTGGTTCACATACATAGATCAGGTAAATTCATTAAAATGATGTACTTGAGATGAACTTTTTACCATTTTTGATGGGTTAAACTAAGGAAAAACATTGATTTTCATTTCTCGAGCTAATGTCACCAACCGAGAAGGGCCTGGAGCCTACACATATTGCCAGATGTAGAAGCATGTAGCATTACACGTGCTATATCAACATGGAAGAGTGTACAAATATAAGATTTGATACTTCTGTTATCTGCATTTATTTTCTAAGAATAGCTTTAAGTTATCCAAAGAAAAGAAGAAGATGAAAGAAGCCCAAAAGAGTTCTTCTAAATCAACATCAACGGATGAAGAGGGACAAGGAGAGTTGTATTCCCCAGCTTTTGCCGTAAAAGTTGATACTGCGCACAAAAACCAGCAGCCGCCGACCAATGAAGAAGGAAATGGAGGCGAAAAGAAGGGTCGAAGGAAGGAAGAAAAGAGCGCCAAAGAAGGAAGAGGAGATAAACAGGGAAAATCTCATCATCAGCAGCAGCAGAAGCATCATAAGGAGGAAGAGAGTACTAACCCTTCTTCCAAGCTTTGATATCAACCACTTTTACCTATGTAACTAGGAGGATCTTTAGATGGAAAAGGCATGATGTTTATGCTTTTAAATGAGATCAATGATATGAACCAAGGATGCACGCATGTTCATTTCTTGGTCAGATCAATAAAGTTACCCAAACAAATTCTGTCCTTCTGCTGGTCGCATCTATTCGATTTTGTTCTGTAAGACTTTTTATATTAAATAAGACACCAGATTGCACATTTCGATTCTGTTATCTTCAGTGTTTCTTTTGAGGTTGTCCCGGGGCAAATACATAAACTTTTGAAGCATTTCAGGCAGGGCAGATTGTCCCAGGATTGACGCAGAAAACCAAACGAGGTTAAGTCATCAATATTCTCCATTATTTGATCATTGAAGACTCACATCTACTGCCTGGATCAACACCTGAAATCCAACATTTAAAGGCTGTCTGTTTCAATTATACATAAAGCATACACAATCTAGCAAACAAAATATTGAAAGTATAATAATAATTCAAAATAATGGCATATAGAGTAGAAAAAGTAACCATTGGATTGGCATTCTTCTCTGTTTCTTCTTCTCCTTGGTCATTCATTAACATCACCATCATGCTTCTTCTTTCTTGAATAGATATCATACTCGTCGTCATCGGATATGAGACATTGAAAGTCGTGGTTTTCCATCTCTCTTTGTAATTCCTCAATTGTTCTTGCTGATTCCAAGACCTTCGGAGATGAAACTACAGTAAGGGTCTTCAAGGTATAAATGTTTCCAAAGCTAGAAGGAATTTCCTCAAGTCTCTTACAATCGAGGCAAGGAAATGGAGTTTTACAATCAGAATCATTTATATGTTCAAGATTCATCTCATACAATTTCAAATATCTGAGGTTTGAGAACTACTCATCTCCCAAATCCCAAGTAGTCCCATTAAATGCATCCAGCCATAATTTGACCGCTTCAAGATTAGGTAGCTTCCCGATGCAAATAATATTAAGATCCTAGGGCAGTGCGTGAACCACACATGGGGGAAGAGAAATTGGATAATTGAGTTCGAAAAAAAGGAATCCACACGCGCATTTATTATGCAAATCATCAGTTTAATTACGTGATCAAATGTTATCCCTTTTTTTCCTCCAAATTTTAATTGTGTGAATTAATTCCTCCAAATTTTATCCCTTTTTTTAGCACATGTTTAATTTCAAATGTTATCTCTTTTAATGTTTATCATGTTGCTTTTATATTATTTTATTTTATGAGATTATTTTTTAGAATAGAGAAGATTGATTTTATTTTAGTAAAATTGAATATGGTTCGTCATCTAAACTTTTGAATATAATTTTATTGATGAATATACATGCGTAAGGTAATGCGTAATGTATGATTATTGATGAACATGGTGTTCATTGTTGTTTTTTGACCAATAGTGTATTATATTATTACGATTTTACGATGAATATCTTATGTTAACTAATGAATAACGAGTTGTTATTGATGAATAACAGAAGTTTTGCTAATTGGACGATGTTTCAACTATGAGGAAGAGGCTTTTGTTGCTTATAATTCTTCCACAAAGCGCATTGGTTTTTTCAATAAACAAGTTCAAAGATTGGAAAATATTCAAATCTGGTGTTGTATATTGGAAACAATTTGCATGTAGCAAACAAGGAGTAAAAAATTCAAGAGGTAGGTGCGATACAACAATGAATAATTATATCAAACTGATGAATACGATAATTTCAACAATGAATAATTATACCAAACTGTGAATAACCCTCTATATCAATATCTACACTTATTGTGGTTTGATTTTTTACAGATTCCGATATCCTGCTTCTTTTGGCTTCTGAATGTTGTTCTTCTCTCATGCTTCTTTCAGATTGTGTCTGATATTCATCGCTCATGCTACAATATATTTACAAATTCCATGAATAACTTGTCAGATGTGATGAATCCGGTAATTTCAACAATGAATAATTATACCAAACTGATGAATAATACAAATATCTAGTAATTTACCAAAAAAAAAATACTACATAGTGATGGTAAACGATGAATCTGGCAATTTCAACAATGAATAATTATACTAAACTGATGAATAATGCAAAGATCTAATAATTTATCAAAAAAATACTACATAATTATAGTAAACGATGAATCTGACAATTTCAACAATGAATAATTATACCAAAACTGATGAATAATACAAAGATCTACTAATTTACCAAAAAAAATAAAATAATACTACATAGTTATAGTAAACAATGAATCTTACAATTTTAACAATGAATAATTATACCAATCTGATGAATAATACACAAATCTACCAATTTATCAGAAAAACAACATCCAATAGAAGAACAAAACTCTAAAATTGATGAATCTAATAATTTTAATAGTTATGAAAACGATGAATTTGATAATTTCAACAATGACTAATTATACCAAACTGATGAATAATTCTCAGATCTTCTAATTTATCAAAAAAAAAAAAGCAAATCGAAGAACATATCTCTAAAATTGATGAACAAACATCGTTAATTGAGTGAACATACCTTAGATCTACATAACCCAAACAAAAAAACCACACCGATGATTGAAGAGAGTAGTTGTATTACCTCGCTTCCCCTTCATCCTCCGATTTGCTCATACTCGGTTTGGAATCCTCAGCCATAAGCATCTACATGAATATTTTAAAAAAAAACAACATTCATCAAACCAGAAAAATCGATGAATTTGACCAGAATACACCTTAATCCTCATCTTCAAATTGTAACTTGTAATCAGAATTATCGTTTTTTATGAACGATTCGATTTAGACTTCGGAAGTCCCGCCGATGGTAGCTTCTCTGAATGTATCGCCGCAGGATTGATTTTTTGGGGTTTCGATTTTTTTTTTTTTTTTTGATTTGGGGAGTAATGGAATAGATCGAATGGAATGTTGTATCATCAATAATGGCTGAAAATTATGAGATAATGGTGGTTATTAAAATTTAAAAATCAAAAAATCACGCATAAAGGGGTATTAAATGGGCGCTTGTTTTTCACTCGGGTGGCAGTGACGTAATTTTTGGAAGTCCCCATTTTTTTAGGCGCGTGTATATCAAACTGGGTACATCTTCTTAGGTGTACCTAGGATCTTTATACTATAATTGGCTTCCCGATCACGGACATGGCCGTCCAAGGGAGTCCTGTTCGAAACGCAGACAACTTCCTGAGAGTGTCAGGAAAGCTTAATCCTAAATTCCTCCAAACAGGATCAGGAATCACTTCGAACCCAAAATACCTAGAGATTTTTAAGCTCTCCAGTTTTTCAAAGATCCAAACATGGATAACCACTTGGGATGTAACTCTGTATCATAGTAGCAAGATAACTATTATGGATGTAAATGGTGTAGATATGTATGAAAATTAATGTAAAGATAAGTTACCATAGTTAGGACTAATTAGCATAATTTACGGAGAAGATTTCTCTGATTGACTGTATGTATTGTATTATTAAAACCCTACTCAAAAACATGGATAGCAAGACTGCCTTTCTGAAAGTCTTCTTCTGTTTCGTTACATGGTATCAATCGCAGGCAACTTATTCCTTCCTGTTGCTTTTATTCAAAATTGATTGATCATGGTTAACACCGAAGGAGAACAAACTCCTCAGACTTCGGCTGTCCAGGGCAGTGGCGATGTGGTTATCTGGCACAAGACGATTTCGCCATACGATCTTACTGCCAATGATTACCCTGGCGCCTCTATCACTCAAGTCCAAATCTGGGGCGAAAGTAATTACGAAAAGTGGTCTAAAGCTGTCCGGACCGCCTTACGTGCCCGGAAAAAGTTTGAATTTATTGATGGTTCTATTCCTCAGCCGCCCGAGACGTTGTCGGATTCTGAAGATTGGTGGACTATTAATTCACTACTTGTGTCGTGGATTATGAACTCGATCGAACCATCGTTTTAGTTGACGATTTCGCACATGGAAGTGGCTCGCGATTTGTGGCTGGATATTCGTGATTCACTGTCGTTGGTAAATGGTCCGAGAATTCAGCAATTGAAGGCAGATTTAGCCAATTGCCGGCAGAAGGGACTCAGTATTACGGCGTACTATAGCCGACTCGAGAATTCGATGTACGTTCAATCTGGCTGTGGCTGCCGAGAAGAAACTTGAAGAAGAAAAGCTTTATCAATTTTTATTGGGGTTGGACAGAAACCCAAGGATCGTGCCGGCAGTAAACCCCACGGTGGAGCTTCTGATCAGACTTTATTCTGCTCCCATTGCAACCGCCCTGATCACGAAATTCTGACGTGCTACAAGCTGATCGGATATCCCGAAGGCTGGTTGCGTGGAAGTGGAGCAGCCGCGGTCGGGGACGCAGCAATGGAGGTCAGGCTCGCGGCGGCGGTGGCGATTTTGGTGCCGGTTTTATTCCCGCTCCAGTGTCGACTCATTCCATGCTTCTGGCTGCTTCTTCCGGGTCGGACTCTTTTGCTGGAGTTGCGGCTGTCACTGGCCTTAATCAGGATCAGTACCCTCCTTTCCTTAATTAATTCGGCCAAATCTAATTCGGATTCTAAGTTGTCCGGTTAGCGTGTTTTTTATAATTGGATGTATGATTCGGGTGCCACACGTCTTATAACAGGTTCTCTTGAATTTTTTGATGATGTTCATGATATTGTGGGTGTTCCGGTTCAACTCCCAAATGGCCAATTTACTGTTGCAACCAAAGCAGGGACTATGGTGCTTAGTAATTGAGTGACATTACACAATGTGCTTTATGTTCCTAGTTTGATGTGTCATTTAATTTTGGTCTCCCAGTTATTGACCGATACTGCCTCTGCTGCTCACTTTACTGCTGGTGTTTGTGTTATACAGGACCTCACTTTGAGGACGTTGATTAGAGCGGGTGAGCAACGGGAGGGGCTTTATTTTTTTTCCGAGATGTGGAGACTGTATCTGCTATGACTTCTACTGGGACATCTTCATTCGATCTCTGGTATCAGCATCTTGGGCATCCGTCATCTAAGGTGCTAGCATTGCTTCCTTCTATGGGATCTTCTTAGGATACTCATTTTTTAAATAAGGCCTATGATGTGTGTTGTCGAGCCAAACACTCTTGAACTTCTTTTCCTGTTAGCACTACTAAAACACTTGAAGTTTTTCAGTTAATTCATTGTGATTTGTGGGGTCCCTATCGTATTTTTACGTTTTCGAGGGCTAGATATTTCTTGACCATTGTTGATGATTTTTCGAGAGCCACTTGGATTTATTTATTGATTGATAAGAAAGAGGTGTCTATGACTTTACGCAATTTTTTTGCTATGCTTGAACGTCATTTTAAGAAGTTGGTCAAAACAGTTCATCGTGATAATGGTGCTGAATTTCTTTGTATGACTGATTATTTTTGAGAACGTGACATTTTGCATGAAACCTCTTGTGTGGGTACCCCCCCAGCAAAATGGGCGAGTGGAGCGCAAACACAGACATATTTTGAATGTGGCTCGTGCTTTGCGCTTCCAGGCTCATTTGCCTATTGAGTTTTGGGGTGAATATGTATTAGCTGCTGGCTACTTGATCAATCGCACTCCTTCGAGTGTTTTACATGGTAAAACTCCCACTGAAATTTTGTATGGCTCACCCCCGTCTCTTTCGCACTTACGTGTTTTTGGATGCCTCTGTTATGTGCACAACCAGGATCGACATGGTGATAAGTTTTCCAGTCGTAGTAGGAAGTGTCTGTTTGTCGGGTATCCATTTGGGAATAAAGCATGGCGGGTGTATGATTTAGAAACTGGGGATTTTCTTGTTTCTCGTGATGTGATTTTCTATGAATCCAAGTTTCCTTATTTGACTCCAACTTTGGATGTTCCTACTTCTTTGGTTGTTGAATCTCCAACTTTTGTTGACGATGATGATGATTTCGAGTCTAGTTCTGTTCTGGAATCTTCTATGCCTTCTCCATTACCTTCCGCTGATTCTGCCATTCCAGATTCCTCTCCTGACCCTCCGCCTGTCAGTGGGGGTCCGCCAGCTTCTAAGCAACAGGAAGAACTTCTGGGCCATGGGCATCGGATTAAGTATCGCTCCTCTCGGTTGAACGACTTTCTTGGTCATACAATTACATCTTTAAGCCCCTCTTCTCCCTCACGTTCTTCATCAGTTTCCTCAGGTGCGTCCTATCCCATTCATCACTATGTCAATTGTGATTCTTTTTCTACTTCCCACCGCGTGTTTTTGGCTAGTATCTTTGCAAGGGTTGAACCTCAGTTTTTTTCGGAGGCTGTCAAAGATGCTAGATGGAGGGATGCCATGCAACAGGAAATTCAGGCCTTGGAATCGAATGATACTTGGACTATTGACTCTCTTCCTCATGGGAAGCGTGCTATTGGGTGTAAATGGGTGTTTAAAATCAAGTATCATTCTGATGACTCTGTCGAGCGCTACAAGGCTCGCTTAGTTATCTTGGGCAACCAGCAGGTTTAAGGTCTTGATTACAATGAAACCTTTGCTCCCGTCGCGAAGATGGTCACTGTTCACACCTTGCTCACTATTGCCGCAGCCAGAGGATGGGAACTTCATCAAATGAATGTTCACAATGCCTTCTTGCATGGTGATCTCACTGAGGAGGTCTACATGAAGTTACCACCTGGTTATTCTTCTTCTGTTTCTGGTGGTGTTTGTTGTCTCCACTGCTCTCTTTATGGCCTCCGCCAGACTGCTCGTTGCTGGTTTGCTAAATTGGCCAACGCTCTCCGACACTATGGGTTTCAGCAATCTTCTTCTGATTATTCTCTTTTCAGCCTTCATTGTGGTTCTGTGCAGCTTACTGTTTTAGTTATGTGGATGATCTCATTATTTCTGCCAATGATGCCACTGCTATCTGTTTGTTTAAGGATTACTTGAGCCGTTGTTTCCACATGAAAGACCTTGGTAAACTCAAATATTTTTTGGGCATCGAGGTGGCTTGTAGTCCTTCTGGCATTTTTCTTTCTCAACGAAAGTATGCCTTAGATATAATCTCTGAAGTTGGTCTTTTGGGTTCCAAACCTGTTGGTTTTCCCTTGGAACAGAATCATCAGCTTTCTTTGGCAACTGAGCATCCTCTGCCAAATCCTGAGAGCTATAGGCGATTAGTTGGTCGTCTGAACTTTGCTGTTACACGCTTTCTTACTGTGTTCATACTCTTGCGCAGTTTATACAGAAACCACTTCAGGCTCATTGGGACGCGGCACTTCGTGTTGTTCACTTTCTGAAGGGTAATCCTGGTCAAGGTATTCTTCTACGAGCTTATTCTGATCTTCAGTTGTCTGGTTGGTGTGATTCGGACTGAGCTAGTTGTCCTTTGACTCGTTGTTCTTTCACTGGCTGGTTCGTGCAATTAGGTTCATCTCCTATTTCCTGTAAGACCAAGAAACAACAAACTGTTGCTCGTTCGTTGGCTGAAGCTGAGTATCGTTCTATGGCTTCCACCGTTTGTGAGTTGAAGTGGTTAAAAGGTCTTCTGCATTTTCTTGGCGTGCCTCATCCTCAGCCTATTCGCCTCTATTGTGATAGTCAGGCTGCATTACATCTTGCAGCTAATCTTGTCTTCCATGAGCGCACTAAGCATATTGAGGTCGACTGTCACTTTGTTCTAGATGAGATTGTCAAAGGCACTATTCTTCCAAGTTATGTGTCTACCCATGTTCAGTTGGCAGACATTTTTACAAAGGCATTGGGGAAACCTCAGTTTGACTACTTTCTTGGCAAGTTGGGTATTCGCAATCTTCATGCTCCAACTTGAGGGGGATATTACGGACGTAAATGGTATAGATATGTATGAAAATTAATGTAAAGATAAGTTACCATAATTAGGGCTAATTAGCATAATTTACGGAGAAGATTTCTCCGGTTGACTGTATGTATTGTATTATTAAAACCCTACTCAAAAACATGGATGGCAAGACTGCCTTTCTGAATTTCTTCTTCTGTTTCGTTAGAATAACTTCCTGAGGCTGGATAAACCTGTTAGAAACTCCTGTGTCGCAGCATCATAAGGAATAACTATCCCTAAAAGCGAGTGGACATTGCTTGCTGCTGCCTTGGAGGACAGGATTTTTCGGAAACCCTCAAAATCAAGGCGAGATTTTTCTACCCGCAACAAGTGTAAACTTTGCATCTCCCACAAGAATTTTGTTAGCCGCAAAATATACTTGTTTGCTCGTAAAACGAGTGTTTCCAGGTTCCACAACTTATCACCTTGGAATAGAATAAAACGGACCATTCAATGAAAGTATGTCAAATGAATATTGGTCAATATTATTTCAGGAATTGCTGAGTCACCACTCAAAGGCATAAGGACCATCTCCAACATTCTAAGAATATTGAAGCTACTCAAAAAATTGCACAGGTATCTACAGTTTTCGGATATGTTATGAGGAAACATCCAATATAAAGGGTAAACCTGACTCGTGAGGAGTTTCTTTCGGGCAGAACTAGATTTCAGGCCGAAGACCCATAGACCATGATCACGAATGAAAAGCCAGCGGTGGTGACGGTTATACACTTGGGGAATAGCACCCCAATATAACACATGACAGAAATTATCTTCCACAGCTTTTTGTAAGCAAATGTCATGTATAAGATCATGAACCATGCAACTCTTTATCGTCCCCATTGAGCCTCTTTGAGTGACGATGACTAAATTTTGAGAAACAAGATAATCCAGGTATTCTCTTGCCAAATCTTCTTCTAAGCACCCCTGCTCATTTCTCATTACCAATCCTTGACCAATCCAATGTCGCATCAAATGGTTAATGTGAAAGATTTCACCCTTAGCAAACGCTCCAAAGAAAAGAAGGCATGGTTTCAGATGATGCGGCAAATACTTAAAACTCAACTCTATTATGTGCATACACCCTTCACTAGGAAGGTGCGATTTCAGATTCTCTGCTAGTTCCATCCACAACTCTAACTTTGGCGTAATCCGTTTGAGGTGAGAGGCAATTAGGGACACGGCCAAAGACAACCCTTTGAAACTTACAGCAATTTGTTTTCGTACCTGACGAGTCCATATCCACCGAGGATTAGTGGATCGGCCCATCCGTCAGTTATTGTCCAACAGACCTTCACAAAGGCGGTTCCTTCAATATAAAACCTGGTAGGATTCGATATCCACCAGGTAATCTCATGCCTATAAATAGGGTTGATCACACCCCAATTGAGGTACACTATCTCTAGCTCCGATAATCATATACACACTTCTTCATAACCTTATTTTCTGACTTAAGTATCGGAGTATCTACCCTCGGGATACCCCCGAGGCCTTCTTTTGCAGGAAACCGTATGGAGTTCTACTGTTAAGCCGGTGATACAATTTCAGGTTTCGTCAAGTTGCACGCCCAGTGGGACCCGACAACTAGGTTTTGTGTCACAAGTTTTCTCAAGCTTCCAAAACTTTTCTGACTTCTGGCCACCGCGGCAAATCAGCATCCTTTCCCGAAAAAGATGGTTGTAGTTGGTGAGTCCCAATCCAGTACGGCGTTCAACGGACAGGCGACCGAGCCCTGATGACAATAAAACCTTGGTCAATTTCCAGGCACAGCATAAGAGGAGAAAGGCTGACCGATGGCCGAGAAAGGAGAAAATTCCCACACGGCCATCCAACCGTGCCGACAAGAGGGCAGAGAAACAGAGCAAACATGGCAAGGCTCCCGGTCCACGTGACAAGGAATGGGTCCCCGAAATTGAGGCGGAACTCAAGAAGTTGCAAGATGAGAATACCCTTAATCAAAGAAAGAAGAGGTATATCCTGGAAGAATACCGTCGCCGCGTCTTGCTTGGTCTACCTAACCCAACGGATCAAGAGATGGAGGACATAATTAAGGAGAAAGAGGCACGCAGAACGTTGGACTTGCTCGAAAAGAAAAACAGAAAACTTAAATCCCTATACAACGAAAGCGGGGAAGATTACAGAGAAACCCCAACCGCGAGACCTCCCGAGAATAGTTCTCGACAGGCTGTTGCACAACCTTCTGGGAATTGTTTGGAAGAGCGTATCCAGCGTTCGAGATCGCGGTCGAAGAATTTACCAAGGAATATAACCCCACAACCAACATCGCCAAGGTTCCCCCAGTGTCGAATTTGTGTCTAAAAAGGATTGGAATCCCCCAGCGAGAGGTAATGTGCACTCTCGTTTGGGACCGAATATCTCCGAGAGAAAGTCCTACCATGATGACGAAGAAGAGTATCAAGCACCGCCTCGAGGTGCGGGCTATACTCATGGTAATCCACAGCCTCAGCAGTAGCAGCAGTCTCCACAGCCTCGCCGGATGGAGCAGTGCCATCGAGAAGTTGAACACCATGTTCCTTGACATCAGGGGGAATATAGCAACCAAACTACCTCCATTCGAGAATCCATGAGGCGAATGATAGGAATGATTGTCGACAAAAGTCCATTCATACCAAGAATTCATGACTGCCCAAAACCTCAGGACTTTGACTTCTCGAGTAGGCACAAGTCAAGACAATCAGGAACGCGTCGCTCGACTTCATGGCAAAAGCTCTCCCATCCTACCTCAACAGGCAAGCACGACGGTAGTTTGGACAGTTACCAGAAGTAAATATAACAATCTTCGAAGATCTATCCTTCCACTTAGCTACACGTTTCTTCCCCAGTAAGCAAATCACGAGAATGTCTATCGACCTGTCTTCGGTCAAGTAGGGACAAAACGAGAGCCTCTCCAATTTTCACCGTCGTTCCATCCGAGAAACTCTCCAAGTAGACTGTCTCGATGATAGAGACGTGCACAATGGATTCATCCAGGGCCTTAACCCATTCGGCAAATCTGCCAACTTAAGGGTCAAGTTGTCTACCAAACCTCCTCAAAATACGCAAGAGATGTAGGCCACGGTTGAAAGTTACATCCAGCGAGAATAAACACTTAAACGCTCGCAAGAATCCTTCTCGATAGCGGGAGAGACAGGTCCAAATCTACGATAGAGGCTAAGCCGGCGTTCCCAAAGATCGGCAGACAGCTGACTCCATTGATAAAGCCTCGTCGAGAAATCTTCCAAATCCATAAAGACAAGCTCCCTATTCCAAAGCCCCTGACTCCCAATCCTAACAGATCCATGGATCAATATTGCGAGTATCATAAGAATCATGGCCACGACACAATTGCAGGGAGTTGAAGCGAGAAATTGAGGCTGGAGTAAAGTCCGAGAAATTTCAGCAACATGTGCAATGTGCTCCTCCACAAAAAGGAGGAAAGCTTGCGGGATCCTATAACTTTCCCAAAAGGAACCCTCGAGGCCCCCGAGGAGATAATCAGGGGAATAATTGGCCCCACCAAAAAATATTGCACAACAATCGGCTCAGCAATCGCTCAATGGGGGACCACAACCCCTCTAGCAAGTTCCTCCACCGGACCCTGCCAAGCAGATTACCCGATCCAACCAGGCCCTGGAAGCTTCTAGGGCGGTTGCCAGTTATTTTCCTACAAAGAAATGATTTCACAAACAGGTAACCCTAACTCTATAAATAGGGATCAACCCCTCATCACAAAGGTACGCTCTACACACCACAAAATATACACTTATTACAATTACTCTTACTGACTTAAGTATCGGAGTGTCTACCCTCGGAAGATCCCGAGGCCCTCTTTTGCATGTTTTTGGATTTTTCTATTGTTATGCCTGTCGGTTCAATCAACTGGAGGCGTCGGTGGGAATTTTGCTTTCGTCAAGTGGCACGCCCGGTGGGACCCGATTTGGGTTTCCCTTCGACAAAGTTTTCTTGCGAAGGTGTTGATGCCACAATGGTCTCCTTCAAACAGGTTGGTTGTTCATATCATTATTTTGTGATCTAGATGTTGTTAACATAGACAATCAGAGGAACAAGAATGGCTTTCCATTAAAGAAGATTGGCACAAGTCTTCTAGGAATTGCAAATTGCATTACATCCACATCTCACCAATTTTAATTTACTACTATTAGCCTTGGCAGGTCAACACTTTAGCATGATATTCGTTCATTAAAATTGAGAGTCATTCAACTACTTGTTTTATTCTAAGCGATACGAAACTCTTGTATACTTACTAACGACACGACCATCTTATTATTAGTACGAATAACCTTTTGTTCAAGTAAATATCCATGCAAGCACAGCTCGATCTTTTGAGGACTTATGAGCCAATGTAGTTGTCAACGCACAAGGTTTATTTTATTATCACGAAGCCGAAACCGATTAATCTTGACTCTTGGTGTCGACATCAAATAATTGACGAACTAAAAGAAGTATCTACTCAAATTTGGCAAAATAAAGTGTCCTGAGTGGCTCTTTGAAGTCAATGATTAACCCTCTCAATTTCAAAGAAAATTTGAGATCTGTGTCGACAGACACCTCTACTCGACGGGGCAACCATCCCTCAAGATAACCACACTAGAAACGAGGTAACATAATAAACCTACTCACATCTTATTTCCCATAGTCAGAGACATCTCCTTAATATGCGGCATATAGGTTCAATATAAACTAAAGTAAGATTTTCTTTAAACAATAACTTGAATATTTTCATGCTAAAAATATCTTTCTTTCTTTGATATGCATAATTGAGACAATATATCCTTGGAAAATTTGATAGCACGATCAAATTCTTCGTATGGGTCGGATAAATCAAAGATACCCTATGACATGATCTCTGCTTGCATTTTTTATTTTTATTTTTTTGGGTGTATGTGCCATAGATATATCTTGATGCATGAGAAGTGAATGATTGATTTGTAAAATTCATCAGAAATTGGCATCTTATTTGGCATTAGATCTTATGCCTTCATACTTTGTTGAGTATGTCTCAGTTTTATGCAATAACCACTCCTTGGTTGAGAGTCTTCTTGACTTCTATTATAAGATACTCTAACAATTGTTATCATGATTCTGAGATATTGAGAACATAGTTTTTACCATGCCAAACTGTTCTTTGTTCATTGGACACATATTAGAGCATTACTCTATGCTGGAACGGGCAAAAACCAAGATGAGCATGATAAGAAAACCAACAAAGCCACGATAGGATACATACCCCTGACAACCAGCAATCTTTGAACTCCGGTGAGATCATTCCATTAATAAGCATCATAAGTTGCTATAGTATGACAATTATTCTCACGCGCGCATGTTCTTGTGTTAATAATTAATCACTGGATTCATTTGAACCATGTTCTCATTCCAGTTGCTGAAATTATAACCGATCTGGCATGCTATTATTTTGATAAACTACTATGTGCATGCACTATAGGCAACACAACTTACTCAAAAATTTAATTTATGTGAGATATTTACATGGATAAAGCATTAATCGTATAGAAGATGGTTTGCTCAATTGATCATTAACACATCCTCTGTGTGTACAATGCATGGATTTGCTATCACTGTATCGGTACATCTATGATCATGCATCACATTACCTTCATGCACACCAATCTCGAGTAGAGCTTTATTACTATTTTAGCTTTGATCACATGATGGTACATATCTTACTTCCACTCATCCCGAAAATTGTCGATATATGATCCCAAAAGTAATAATAATGTATGAATAGTCACAAAAGTCTACTCGATTTTTTGGGTTATATTACTTGGTTTTGTAGGACTTGCAACAACTCAGGGGCAAGGATAGATCCTCTACAATATGCACGTACTCCAGCTGCATTAGTCTCAAAAAACAACAAGATGGATCAAAATGAGTGCCCAAAAAGTGCCCAAGAAGTTTCTTGACAAATTGGCATTGCTACCCAAATCTATGGGTACCGCCAGGAAAAGCGAGGACAAATAAGTGATATCATTATATTTTGATTACCACTTCTTTCTGAACATGAAAATATTTGGATTGTCACATAAATGCCAAATTGGTTCATAAACATAAAATAGGTATACTTCTGTGCCTAATATGACATGTTGTACGTATGTGCACTTGAACTGTTTACATGACCTCGAAACTTATACATGCGTTATATCTATGAGAACTGGTTGCATGTGTGTCTACTTGTACAAGAATCTCTTTTTGTACTTATGATGTATTTTCCAACCATATGCCTATAAGCTCATTAGCAACGAAGCATGTTTATATTACTTATACACGTACATAACTTCATTCGCTTCTTACACACGAAAGTCTAGCCTGATCTTTAGGCTCATTAAATAAGCCTTGTTTCTTTCATTGTTCTTGAAAAATGGGTAGATGTCCCTGTTGTATTCTCTAAGTTTCTCGGATCGAGGAAAGAGTAGTTAAGTCAAGAAACTTATTTATACTCACGACTATTGATTCTCTACATAGCCTATAGTGCAGGAAGCCTAATTTGTCTCTCCACGACATAAAGCATCATTGTAGTTGACAGGCAGCTCGTTGTGGTTGTCTTGAGCCTATGACAACTTTTACGAGGGTGAAGGTCTTCTTTCCACACTAAGGATTACACAAACCATGGCTTCAATAACCCTGCCTCATATTGACTAGAGAACCAGGTTGGTAGATTGTGGTGTCTATGCTTGAGAAGCATCACCATCAGAACACTCTGTCCTTCACAAATGTTATGGGAGGATTCAAAGGGATCTCTTCTCCAAAACTAAGGTACGCTCGATGAGCTCTTCAGAAAAAGGCGCCCTCGATCGAGGATCACAATATCTTACATTTGGACATCTTCAAGGTCCGAGCGCCTTTATATGCAGCTGATTAAGTGAACTTTCCCTATTTTCCTTTAACATGTCGTTATCATTAGTATACCTACCCTATATCTTGAACTAAGCTGCAGGATAAACATACCCTATGAAATCAGGGGCAAGATGAGCAGAGTTACGCAACTCTCGAAGTTGATCCCTCGAGGATAATAGTAATATCGAGATCACTCAGGTCTTGAGTTGTTTATACCTCAAACCCAAGGTATGGACCATCAGACCAATGCACATAGTGGTGGCCCACTCGAGTACTCATGAAAATTGGCGTATATCACATACATAGTTGCACACAGATACATCTGACTAGTCATCAGGACGGACATCCTCTTTAGGACCGTTCTCGAGACGGATATCCTCTTCAGGACCGTCCTTGAAAGCATTGTGTATCCAACATCTGGGCAATTAATGGGCCATGTCTCCCAAAACTATTATAACATTCCAACTTTGAGGAGCTCGTATCCAGTTTCCTCGTGGATATCCTCTTTAGGATCATCCTTGAAAGACATTCTCTTCAGAATCGTCTATAAGAAGGTATCATCTTTAGGGTCGCCTACAAAAGTGCCGTGTATTCAACATCCGGCCACATTTGAAGCGCTATATAAATATCATGCCGTGTACTCAACATCCGGTAAACACATGTGTCTTTAAACCATGAACGGATGCAATATTCTTCATGTATAGGAGCAGAACCACGTTTCTATCATATTACAAGCCTATATTGGCAATTACAATTTCTACACCTTGCAATAAGATAGCAGTTCCTCCTCGACCAACCTAGTATTGGGAGGAGTCCTTCCTTCTCCTGGAACCTCTATAATAAGGACATGAGTTTTATGACCGAGAAACAATATTTGAAGGATGTTAACTTCCTTCTCGAGAAATCTTATCCTCTTTATTCGCTTGTTGAGAAGAATCTTGAAATTTTTTAGTCCTCATTCTCAACCGCAATTCGATTCTTTCAAGGTCAGCAAGTACATGAGGGAAATTGGAAACTCCTTGAGTTCACCACTATTCATCTCGAGGCAGTCGATCTTCTCATAAATATCCTTCTCGGACAAAAAGGCATTCTTATGACTTTATGTCGCAACAGCTAAATCGTCCTCAGACTCTTTCACCTTTGTTAAGTATCTGTACGCCACAAAGAGGAAACTCATATAGCTGCCTTGGAATGATGTCCTATGCCCATTCACGTCCACCATCACAGGAGGGGCAGAAAAGATATCCTAATGGCTCTGGAGTGTCTATTTTCTTCTCAAGGTGGCTCTTGTTAATATATATTACATATTCCAGACATCCGGATAGTCTCGACCCCATTGGGCGTCCCGGGCCTCTTATTCTTTCGATAGCAGTTTGATTGCTCCAGAAAGTGAGCATGAGTATGGATCTTGCAGGCACTGCAGACGTCAATCAGACTATTTCTTAGTCGTCTAAACTTTAACGAAAGTGTACACACTTCTAGCTGTCGGATCGAAGTTCTCTCATTGGAAGCTGTCTGGTATTAAAGCCTTCATGGTACCAAGGAGGGCTGCACATTTAATCAACACTGAGTATGCGATTTCAAGAAAAGGCATACATGCCATAAACACCAGAATAGAGGGAGCATCCTTGTGGAATTTTTACAAGAACCAGCCGCCCACAGTAATTTCCAGCTCATTTCTCGCATCACCTATTTTTGTCTTCTCAAGCGGCAGGAGCGTTAGGAAATTGCTGCGGTAGTACACCCTCCATGGTGGATTCTACAGCCTTATCCTCATCACTTTTCCTCCGTTCTTTACTTTCTCTTTGAGAACCTAGCAATACTCTCTTTCAGGACTTCTCGACTCTTGACGGTCGACTCAGACCTTTGGCACGGTGAACCCATCAAGTCTTGCAAATTCTGCAATTTGGGCAGGTGTGCTTCTTCACATCGCTATGGAAGAAAACTGATTCTCTTCGAGTTATTCAACCCTTTCATGAAAGTGTAGTGCATTCCTTTCAAGGGATCTTCCTGGAGAACTCATCTGAAAAGTTTCCCAACGAGAATCATCTTTTGGGATAATCTCCACTGGCTGAGAATGGTGATGAAGAGAGCTTGATATAGAAAGAGAAGAGAAACTTATCGAAGTAATTTTCTCGATTGAACTTCCAGTTGGAAAGATCTCGAATAATAACGCTGCAAATAGCTTATGTAATTCTTCAATCAAGATAAACAAGTCCAGAAGCAACCTCAGTTGGGAGTTAGATGCGTCATACTCCATCATCAGACACACCAGTTCTCTTTCCCTTGATGAGAATAGCAGCTCTTGTTTCTCCAAGATATTCTCCAAATTCTAGCACTCCGCCCGGAGGTTTTTCAGTTCTGTGATTGTTGTATTCAGTCTTGTTTATAAACCCCATTGGGGCTAGATGGTCATGTTCTCATCATACATGCATATGCATGGCAAAAGCTTAAACAAGCGACAAAGACATTAGAAACTATGGCAGGTTACTTACTTGTTCGCCGAGAGTCACCTCGACTATCTCAACAAATTGTTGGTTCTCATGTCGGCAAAACTCCCATGGAGGAATTTGAGAATATCGTGTCATGGCCATCATCACTAATTGTTGAGGGAAAACTTCCAGATCTCTCTATTTCTTCGTCTCCAGAAATCGAGGGCTTTCCTGAAATTGTGTCAGTCTTCGAAGACCTTCCAAACTTATTCCACCCCTCTCGGGTAGGTTGGATTTTCTTATATCACACGCAATAGGCTTTGTGTCTACCTCCAGTATAGTCGGTTGGTGATGAGTAGATTCACTCGAGAAAACACTCAATTTCATCTGATGTATGAGAAATCAAGAATTTTAGCCTCACATATGGATCTTCAGCCAAAGACATCTTAGACATAACCTGGAAATCAACAAGAAGAAAGGAGAGAGTTGATATCTCTCTTACATCAAGAAAAATTGTCTATCGAGAACCCTTTATTTGGGAGTGATTAATTACATAGGGAGATTCTACAATCTTCTCAATGCCCTCTTCATATTCCTTCATCCATGCCTTCAATATCTACCTCAGGTCCTCGACGGAATCTAGGAGAGGACGCATTTATAGAACTTTTGGTATCTCAACTGTGGTGTTCCTCCTCATTATGCCCTACTCTTCGGAAGATATCAGGGGACCTCGAATTGAATGGGGCACCATTTTAATAGCAACGTATGTCTCGTCGAAAGCAGAAACACAAACGATCCAGTTTGACCCAAGGCTAGCAAGAGGAATCTTATGGCTCTACATTATCTTTTCGAACAAGGACAATAGGGAAAACCTAAACCCTAAACGACAATTTGTGCTGTCAGACAAACGTCAGCCTTCTTCGGTTCATAACTTCATAATACTACCCATACGACATGGGGGTTCCTTAAACAAACATTGCTTAAAGCTATCTAACGGGAAGTGCATTCTCGTGATGGAATCTTATCTACAAGTCTCACCTTGCCAAATGCCACCCAAGACTTAGAGGGGCTCCGATATATTGTTTTGTCTTCACCAAGGCCATGTTTTGTCCTCAACAGTATGTTTATCATCTCAGAACGATCCATGAGAGGTCCCGTGGAGCACATACCGGAGTTCGAGAATTGGCCAAGTATGTCAAAGGTTTTCTTCTATCATTTGACAGCCTCGACATAAGGCGGAGGCCATCCTAGGTCCCTAGATCTTCTCTCGATAGGGAACAAATATCGCAGGCCCTTTTCAAAAGGGGCAGGAGGAGTAAGTTGTATAATCATGATTGTAGATTACTTCATAAATGGTTAAATTGGAAATACTTGCCTCAATATCAGAAGGAAGGAAGGTGTTGAATTTTTTTTCTGACAAAGCATGGAACATCAAGAAAGGTGTTGAGGATTCCTTCTCGACATTGGTTTTTCGGCCGTCTTGCTCGAAAGTACTCATTTCTGGTTCTGCTCATGAGGCAGTTCTTTCTTAGTCCAGGGGCAGTCATTCCTCTTACTGCTCGCGGCTCTCTTACATAACTCTCCTTAATGATTTTTTTATTATTGCCTACACTAGGGGCATTATTTTTATCCATTTCTCAGACTGACGGGGTAACGATCTCTCCACTCTTATGTCTATTGGGATCGAGTCTAGGGTTGTTCGATTCCTCGAAATATTGGTCAAGTTTCAACCTCTGAATCCCTGCTCAAGTCTTGGGTTTCACACATCAACCTGATTTTAGACTCCTCAAACCCGGACTATGGATTTTACGCTCTATTTCTCGAGATATGAGGAAATACTAGTGGATCGGTTGGGCGAATACAAAGGAGTTTAAATGCGTGTATACCTTCTCCAAGGACGGGTAGTTACAATTCATGAGTTTGGTCCAGAACTCTACTCGAGAGAACCTCCTCGAATCTCATTATCCTTATGAAGATAGTATCGGATGTGACATCTTCTGTTCTTCTATCTCCTCAACTTCTAAGGACATTTATGGTGACAAAATAGTCTCTGCTTTCTAATGCTCTTTTACACTCGAGCTGGTACTCAAGTCTCTGGGTTCTTAACATTTCCTTATAAAAAAGTTTATACCGGGGCAAGTTCTCGACGTACAGTTGAACTCCAGACAATGTTCATTCTCGAACTCATGCCCTCAACATCAAGTATCAATGGCATATTTTGTCTTTGTTCACGATGCTTCTCGATGCAGTACTTTATGGTTACACTTGAAAGATGGGTCTATCATCTCTTGATCAGAAACATAAGTCATAGTTCTCCGGTAGACTCCTCACTTTAACGGTTAATACATCTTAGCCATTACCAGCACTAATTATTTTGAGACTAGTGGGAATCTCCACTATGTTTCCTCCTTGACTCTCTCCGTAAGTAGACCTTCTGTTTCAGTATTCCCTGTAGCATGTCATGGGATTCATCACGCGAGGACTTATCGACTAAAATCTGAGTTAATGACGTAAATCGCAGTCTTCAGATAGACTCTTTGTTCTGGCAGCCGTTGTACCTTCGGAAATTATTGATCATACGTCTCCATAGTCAGAGTAGTGGGAATCTCCACTACACTTCTTTATCATCTTTCCAAGAAATAGGACATCTGCTTTAGTATCTCCACGAGACAGTTTATTAAGATCATCACCTACCGACTTTTCACTGGAATGTTTGGACTGATGACTCTTCTTTCTTCACAAATTGGCATAAACGTCAATTGTCCTTTATGACACGTACAACAAAGAGGTACACGCTAATGCTTTCATTATTCTGATTTCTCCTTGATGCTAACCTGTCGCAAATTCTCGGTTCAAGTCAGGTCTTCCAGAACTTGAAGAAAATTTATACTTCATATTATCAAGCCTACCCTATCTTTAGACTTCAAAGTATAGGCTTGATAAGGGGTACTTGACGAGTCCTAATTTAGACGGCCCACGACTAGGCCGGCCCAAGTTCGGTGAGCGATCCAACCGGCCTCTAGAAACTTCTAGGGCGGTTGCCAGTTACCTTCCTACCAAGAAAGGGTTTCACAAACAGGTAACCCTAACTCAATAAATAGGGATCAACCCCTCGTATCAAAATACGCACCACAAAATATACACTTTATTACAATTAATCTTACTGACTTAAGCATTGGAGTGTCTACCCTCGAGAGACCCCGAGGCCCTCTTTTGCAGATTTTAGGGTTGTGATACTGCTATGCCCACCGATTCAATCAACTGGAGGCGTCGTTGCGAATTTCGCCTTCGTCATGACATATGCAGCATAGTTTGTAAGACGGACGATTTGAGCCTGTAGATTTTTGAGTCTGCTGTCCTCATGCTGTAGTTCCAAGACATGCTGGACAAGTGGTCTCACGGATGCTAGGCCATCATAGACTCCTTCAGCGCGATTCTTTACTGAAGGAATGAAATCAACCCCACCTTGAAGCATGTTGTGTAGCTTTTCTAAGACGGAATCAAGGAATCCAGCTGCATTCGTCCTTGGAGAATTGAATTGTGTAGAAAATGAACTATCTACATACAATTCTCTTACTTTTGATTTGACCTCATCAATCTTTTGAAGGAAATCAGAAATTTTTTCAGTCTCGGGAGTGCACACAACAGATGGCACCTCACTTATCATTGATAAACCTCAGCCAATATCAGTTTTGTTTCTTTTGAGTCCTCATACGGTTTATCCATGGCAAATGATAACAAAAATGTCAACCCCTCACCAAGAATTTCCGCATCATCCATCACATAATGTTTGACCACATGTCGAAGGAGAAGTTTAACATAATCAGCCAAGAATTGAGAAAGTATTGTACCTTGAAATTTATGGCGTTTTCCAGACTTAAACACATCAAGGATCAATGTTATTGACCGTGGATTGCAGGACAAAGTTTTCCTCATCAACTCGGAAATCAAAGTTTCCATAAAGGCTAGACTCTCATCATATTCTCCATACAAGTACACAAGGCATGAGATGTGACTTGCCCAAGTTTGAATGTGACATATGAGTTCACTCATATATCTGTATGGCCACTTGTTAAGAACCTTAATAAAAGCTCCAAAGAGCTCCAGTTTCTCTTGAATGAAGGCAAGTTCTGGTGCAGCTCCACTAAACCCGCGAAGAATCATTTGGATCGAACACATGAAGTCCTCAATCTCAACTCTATATTTATAAGACGACGACATCTTGAGTTGGCAAGAGTACTTACAGATGAATCCACCACCTAGTAAAAGAAAGCAGATCTCTCTGGCTTGTGGCTTGAGTTCTTGAATCATTGTCCGTAAACTATAACTCATCAGCTCCCAATTTGTGACCTTTTCTCCTTCATCTGCTGCTTCAAATTTCTGTTTCAACTCCTCTGCTGCTTCCCTTATTTCTTGCACCATTACCATATAACCCAACATCCAATCATCTTCTAAAAGTTATTCGGGAAAGCTCAGTCCCCAAGAGAACATTTTGAAGAATCTCAAGTCCCAATACATCTTCCAAATGGAACTTTGCAAATGTAAAGGATACTGGGATGGATCATCCTTTAGTGGCACCACAATATCAAGTGCAGGATCAACACAAGTGTGATACTGTTTCAACTTCCACTCCATTTCTGTTGCTAAAAAAAAAAAAAGCAGCAAAAGAATTCAAGCAGACGCACTTACTTTGTTTGTAATTTTCAGTCCTTTTCAATGAGGCCTTGAATTATTCACAAAGATTGTGTACACAAATTGTTGCATTCTGTTGGTCAAACTACTGCCTAGCAGTTCATGGATCTCGAGGTAGGTTAATTAACTATCCTTTTCCAAAATTTTTAAATTGATAAGTTTACCAAATACAAGAAAAATGATCCGCTCTACTGTACTACTGTTTTAGTAATCAATTTCACATTCGCATTATTATAAATTAAAAATGTAAAGTACTGCTACTAGGAGCTTGTAAAGAAGCCGCACATTATCAAGACGGGTTACTGTTCGCAATTTTACTCTCCCATGTTCTATTTATATACAAGTAGAAATTCATACTTAATCTTGAGCATTTGTTTTTACCTTGAATGGGACTGAAGAAGTAACAAAGTATTCATCTTTTTCCGAAAGCTCGATTTCTAAAGATTAGCTTAAATCAATTTTACTCGATTGAGTAAAAAATTGTTTAATACCAACTGGCATATCGATGATAGACATCTGTAACTGGAGAACGCTTAAAATAAAGTATCTTCAAGTAATAGAAAAGATAGCTGGCTAATCTTAAGTATGCTCGATAGAAAAGATATAGTAATACAAAGCATTGAAGAAAGTAGATAAAATGTGTTAGTACAAATGTCTACCGTGTTAGGAAAATAGGAAGCCATGGTAGTAAGATCTGTATGAAGTGTAAAACGCCAAAAGTAATCTTCTAGTACAGATTTTACTGGTGCGGGAAAATGCCTCGAATGGAGATGTATAAATTTTTTTAAGAAAGAGAAATGATACAGAGAATATAACTAGCAGCAGTTCAAATGATATAGTGACGCAACAAGGGAATACAAACCTTGTTGTAAGGGCGTTATCCATCGAATGAAGGAAGAAAAATGTGACGAAGAATGAAGACAAGAACACAGAACATCTCATCATCAGCAACAGAAGCATCATAGTACGGAGGAGGAGAGTACTGAACCTTCTTCCAAACTCTGATATCACCACTTATACTTGTGTAAATAACTGGCACAACTTGTTAGGTTCAAAATGCCTGTGTCCTGCTGTAAATGAGATATATGATGTGAACCTAGGATGCATGTATGTTCATTTCAGGGTCAGATACTCAGATAAGTATAAGTTAACCAAACACATTGACCTTTTGTGGACTCATTTATACCAGCTTTGTTCTATAAAACTTCTATTAATGAAACCAACAGATGTATCAACAGCGATCAAAACAAGCAGATTCTCTATTGAAAATTACATTTCGATGCTGCAGTTTTCAGTCTACATGAGTTACAACTTACAAACTATCTGTCGAATTCTTCTTTTCGGCTGAAATTTCAGTATTTAATTGAAGCATAGAGGGAAGCCCATAGATTATGATCTACATTGCTCACTGCTTCCGGATTCTTAAGTTCTTCGTTTGCATATTGCCTATAAACTGCCATGGAATAGTCCAGTTCTGATCTCGCTGGCAAAAAAAATCTTCCGCTGGTATGATAAAATCAGGGATTTGTTCCTTTAATTACCTCAATCTTGAGATCTGAATGGTCAGGGATCAGTGCTAGGCAATCTACTGAGAATAGAGTGTTCTGGTTTGTGTTCACATTCAAAATCTAAATGCACAAATGCTCGCTCCACTTCAGGTAGTTTTTCAATCTTTATTTGCAGTGTTTCCCCAATGGTGTGTGCCTCCTTTAAGGGTAAATCTTCTGGGAGTTCAATATCAACCTATTTATTGATAGGGTTAATATCATAATGCAGAGAAAGACAGTAACAATGGCAAAATTATGAAAGACAAACCTCAACAAAGTACAGGACACCAAATGTGTATGCACGAACTGTGTCGATTCGCTTCACTTGAGGGTGTCTTAGGGCAAGATATGTCAACTTCTGAAGCATTTCAGGCGGGGCAGATTGTCCCACAAGTGACACTGAAAACAGAACCGAGCGTAAGGCATCTATACTCATCATCATTTGAGCATTGAAAACACATATAAAATGGAAGTAGAAGAACAAAATAGAGGTTGAAGCAACTACCGGCATTTTCTAGTACAGTTCCTGACCAATTTGTGATCGTGTAAACAGCAAGCACAATAGCACCAGAAGGATCAATCCACCAGAAGAACTTGTCGCCAAGTACTGCTGCAATCAAACCTACTATGTTTGTAACCACATCGAAGTAATGGTCCTGAAAAGTGGACAAGTGACAGTTAACAACTTAAACAACTTGCATGTGAAAAAAAAAAGAAAAAAAAAAGAAAAAAACACGACTTAGTGACAACTACAATACCTTTGCGTATGCACGGACAATCTCATTTCTGGAGCTCTTGCAATAGATCCAGAGAGCAAGTTTTACCACTGTGGCAGTTATCATGATAGAGTATAACCAGACTAACTGACTTGAGGACAAATGATCAGAAGGTTTGTTTTGAACCAGTTGCTCTACTGCTTGGACCAACACCTGAAAACCTGAAGATAAAGCAAATTAATGACCGTACTTGTTTGCCATAGCAAAACATATAGTAAGGGCTGAGGAGTGAACATGTAGATGTGCTAAAAACTTTTCATGTTGGACATAACAGTTGAGCGTCATACCGAGTGTAGCCATAACAGCAGCAAATATAATTATGCCAACAGGTTGGACTCTTAATTTGCCAATGGGGTACTTGTATATATTTATGCTTTTCATAGACAGGTGAGTTAGCCACAATATGCCACCCGCCATCAGATCGAGCAAGGAGTCCAATGTAGACGCAGCAATTGCCAAGGATCCACTCTCCACAGTTGCAAATATCTGAATTGGGTAGATAGTGTCACAAACATGGGATACAACAACCACAAATCTTCAACTTTGTATCAAGCAAGTCCATACTTCAGGAAGAGAAAAATAAATGGCTTTCAAATTCATGCTTTGAATTCCAAGTGTTTTGAGTTCTTGGTGAAGAAATATCCCTATAGTCCACATTAAATTAGAGTTGATTTCTGCTTTGCCACTGACTCTAGCAACTCCACATAAAAGACAAGTCGAAACACTAATCTCTGATTAAATATTTTGATAGAATGAATCTTAATTCCAAATATACTCCTTATCCAACTACCAAAATGAAGTTTAACTAGACTTATGAAAAGATTCAGCATTGTTTAATCATTAGCAAGGTAGGGAGAGAGTCATACATATGACAGAGCTGAAACTACAAGTTCATTCACCTTCACCACACATTTTTTGACTCGAATAAGTGGCTAAAAATGCAGCAGAAAACTATAGAAAATTTTCAACCTACATAAGAGCCGAAGGCTATCAAATAATCATAGATTTCAAAAACAATGGAGGTATTACTTAGATGATGCACGTTGAAACCTGTTTGGAGTAGAGTCATGTATCTCACCTTCAGAGCAAGCAAGAAAACGTTTGCATAATTCGAGATTGTCATGGCTCGTTCTTGTTTAGCTTGTTCTTCAAGATCTTCCTCGTCAAGACTATCCGTTTCCATTATAGCGTCAACCTCTTCAAATGATTTTAGGGTGGAAAACTGTCTTTCATAATATTCTTTCTCTCCTGAAATACAGCATAATCAATTATTAACGAGGTCTTTATACTTTTTCAACAATCATAACAGAATGGAAATTTCTTTTGCTTTTGTTTCTTATTTGCTGTTTGCTTTCCTTAGTAATTCTTCCATCAAATGACTCGTACAAATTTCACAAATACAGATTTTCAAAGAAATAAACATATTATCCACACAATTGTGTGAAGATATCATGGACTAACTAAAGAGAAACTGCACAGATAAATCCCTCACAAACAGAAGCTGCTTACAGAGTTATTCAGAATGAATCTTTTTGCCTAATTTTCCATGGTTTCAGTATGAAATAAACCTTGATCTCTCTCTCTCATACATGGGTCCAAAAGCTTCACAAGCTTGAACTCAAAACACAGGCAATAATGCAGAAAGAAGAAAAGTTAAAAAAAAAAAAAAAAAGCTCCCCTTAGTTTTGCTTCTATTTTGTTCTTATGATCAACAAAAACTCAAAAAAAAAGAAAACCTAAAAGCTTTTCACTTGGTGAACTAAGTTATCTTTCCCAAACAGCTAAAAAATCTCTAAACGCATACACACACTCACGCAGTAACAGGGAATGCTGGAAAAACCCACAAAAGAGGAACAAACCTTTGGTCAAGCCAGAAACTTTGGAAAGATCAGCAGAACAAGACTCAACATCGACGCAGCCCCTGACTTTGGCCGGAAGCCTTGAAACGAATTCCCCTCTGATTGAGTTTACAGAGTAACCACGAGTCAGCCGGCGGCTGCGCCGCCCAACACCTCCTCCCGAATCAGTCTTCCCATCCAGTAACGCCTCCTTCAAATTTGTATCATCATCAGCATTTATGTTGTTATTATGATTCAAACTTCCCCTGCCTCCCTCCATTGGCTTTTCCAACGCATGCACTAATGAAGGGTAAACAGAATTTTTCTCTAGACGCAGATAAAGCTTTAGTAAACTTGCCCAATCGAAAAAACTGATTGGATGTTGGAATTAAATAAAGGGTCAATCAAAGTTCAACTCTTCTGGGTCTTAAACGGGAAATTGGTGCATTAATGAAGAGCAAGAAATGTGGGTGGAAACTGGAAATCATGGAAAGACACTTTTCATAAATAAAATATCTTTTAATATCCTTTGACATTTTCATTTTTTGGTTGTTTTTTTAAAGTTAATTTATTTATGGGTTTTGTTTTTCACCACTGTCATTTTTTAGGATCTCGATTCCATTATCGTCATCATCATTCTGGAAGAAAAAGATTGCCATGTGGGCTTCCAATTCATTATTTTTCTCGAACAAAAACTTTTTCCGTTTTGGTCTGTTTTGTTTTCTTCACCTTTTATAGAAAGAACGGCTATTGCTGACGATTTGTTCTTGTACTAACCAAAAAATTGTATATAAGGACTAATTGATCGTCAGCTACAGAGTCTCCATCAATAATCAATGGGTTCTGCTCATCTTTTTGATTTGAGAGTGTGTTTCGTTTCTAATTGAATGCCTAATTTAGACTCTCCTTCCAATGATTTGACACATTATACACAATCCCAATCCAGATTAAGAAAAAAAAATAAAGCATATCTGAATCTAAACTGATTGACACCAAGGCCATTCTGACTGCATCATTGTGTGTGAAAAGAGATTTACAAGAACAGACAGAGTAAAGGAGATTTGCATTCAAGATTATGGGTATGGAAAGGATCTTCCATCCTAAAACCATTGTGAGGAGGCTGATGCTTAATGGAAACTGATGACAATCTTGATAAGAACATCTCCAACCATGGAATATTCCAAATTTAGTGTACAAATGAAATATTCTAACCATCTTTTTACGTTAAAGTTCTTTTCATTCCAATCTTGATGTACTAAAATGTCTACCTATTAAATGTTTTAGTTTAAATTTTATTTTCGTAGTTAATAAAAATCATGTCATTTGGTGATAAATTTGTTCCTTATAATCGCTTTTTATTTGATTGTAGAAGTATTAAATTTTTTTACTTATTTTTCATATTCAATTTTAATAATAACTAAAAATTATTTTTTAAAAAAATAAAAATTTATATTCAATCTGGGTCTTATTTTGAAGATCTCAACAAAGTATTTAATATCATATATTTTTTATAAAATAATTCATTTTACAATTTTAATTGCATAAAAAATATATATTTAGATCTAAGTAAAAATATAGTACACTAAAAATAGTGTAAAGGACAATTTATACTGGTGTAACAGTATTCATTACACCAAAATAGTGTAGTGATTTAATGTGTTCTTTGGAGTGAAACTTTACACCAAAATACCAAATTTAATATTTTGGTGTCTAGGTTAGAGATGCTCTAAGGAGAAGATGATAAAAGCTCAACAGAAATAGCAAAGACAATATCTTTTTGTTATTCAAAGTTTTTATTAGCATCAAACTATTCTCGCCTGCGTTTTTGACTCCATTTTTCTCGGGTGACAAACATCCAAAATTAAGAACATTTTAATCTACTAATTAGTAATTACCCCTCTATTCATTTCGAAATTATTGTCTATTGTAAATTTTAATTCTATTAAACAATAATTTCGAGACTGAGGATCAAAATTTTTCCACTATCTATGAATTTGTTATATGGATTTACAATAACTGCCTATCTTACTATACAAGCGTGCTTCATTTTCACTAGTACAACAATGAGGATGATTCTTCCCAAACATCATTGTGGACCAAATATTTTGGAATGGTGCATGAATATATCAGAATGCATGTGGGGATCTTCTCCTCAGAAGGGTCAATCATCAACCCTAGTTGGTGAAATTGCAGTAATATTAAATGGACAAACAATCCATCTTGAACCTTTCAAGGCTAATGAAAATGAAAATACAGCTTCGTTTTGTGCTTGTCTTCTTGTAAATAAGTGTTATAGAGCTACCGCCTTCATTAAATATTTCAGCAATAATTATTGGGGGTATTGACGGATGTGCAACCTGTTTTTGTCGCCGGTTTTTTTATCCTACTCATAATTTTTTAAATTTTAGTTCATTCAAGTACAAACCAGTGCAAGTTTCTCTAGTTTTTTGAGGAGTTTAATAATCCTTCTGCTCCAAAACTTTTAGCCTCTGTTTGGTTGGATTGAATTGGACCCAAGAATTGGAATTGGAGGCCTCCAATTCCAATTCTTGTGTTTGGCTGATAAAAATAGACTTCTAGAATTAGAATTATAATTCATAATGGGGTTCAATTCTTTATTTTCAATTCTTTTGTGGGAGCAAATAATTGCAATTCGAATTCGAGGGTCTTTTAAAAAAATCGCGGGTCATGAATCCGGGTCAACTTATTTTTTCCGGGTTCGGATAAAATTGACGTCTCTTTCGCACATTTACCGTTTCTTTAGTTTTCTTTCTTCCTTTTTTCCTCCCATGGCAAAGCCCGTCTGAAATTGCCGGCTCGCAGGCTCTTTAGTTTTCTATCGATTTTGAGCAGGTAAGGTAACGGAATTTCCGTCTGTTTCATGGTGGCTCTACTTTAAGTTTGGGTTGTCCGAATATTTGATTTTTGTACCTTATTTGATGATTCGGTGTTCTTTCAGATCTATTTTGTTTTTGGTCTTTCAATAATTGCAATCGTTTTTCTTCGGTGAATAATCTCGTTTTAAGGCTTGTTTTCTACTGAATTTTAATCAGATGTGGTGGGTTTGGCTTAAAGTCCATGTTTCTGGGTTTTATTGAATCTCGTACCTGTTGAGGGTTTATATGGAATCTCGTCTGGAATTGGATAAGTTAGGTACTTGTAGTGCCTTTCCAGTGGCGATGGGGTTATACGCTTTAGTACTTGTAGTGTGTGCTCCCTTATGGGAAGAAATAGTGTTTCGGGTTTTCTTCTACCTTCCCTAAGTAAGTATATATGCCTGTTTGGTGTCTGTTTTAATGAGTTCGGTGGCTTTTGCTTTAGCACATTTTAATGTACAGAATGATTCCTCTAATTTTTCTTGGGGTAGTGATGGGTGTAATTTATGCACGTTCTACGAATCTGCTACCATCAATTCTCCTACATAGTTTGTGGAATGGTTTTGTATTCTTAGATTTGATGAAATAAAAGATCATTATATTCTAAATTTTAGCTTAAACTATATCTTTCTTTTTATTTGATTAAACACAAGAGACTAGGAGATGGGTGCCAACTGTATTTGAATGTGAGGGAGATGAATATTTAACATCTTATATACTTTTCCTCAAAAAAAACATCTTATATACTTAGGCTATTAATAGGAGATGATCAAATATAACGCCTTTGCTGGTTGTTTTTGTCTTTCTGGCAGATTTTTTGGTTTTAAACGCAGCTTGAATTGCTTTCTTGCCATTTTCGCTTATTGAGCTGAACTAACCAAGACTAAAATTTGAATATGAACTTCTTCCTTTCATATGCTTAATTAGTTTTTCAGTTTAACGGTCGTTATTGCTGCTTAATCATTTATAAAGTTTCAAGAGTAATCTATTTATGTACTTTCCTATGCTGTAGTTGGAGGTGATTAAGAGCAAAATTAAGGCATGCAAATCTAAAGAAGAAGCTGAATCACTTAAGTTTTCAGAGAAGAATCTCATTAATAAGGTAAGAATGATTGAGGCTTCTGTTTTTCTTTAGCTATTTTTCTCTTGTCCATACACATATGTAGACGCCAACTCTTCTAACTTTGGGTTCAGCTATGTTATACATTTTTTATTTTTTGTTCCCTTTTTTTTTTAACGTCTGAATGTGTTCTACTGGGCATTTAATGACTGCATAGATATATACTGAATCTGCGGAAGCCAAGATTCCTGCCGTTCTGGAGTATTTGAGAACTGTCATTGAGGTATGTTGACATTTATTCTTGCAGCATTCTTGTTCAGTTAAGGGCATTGATTGTAATTTTGAAATTTTTTCTTGAAAGGCAAATTATTGAGTTCTATTTCAGTTTTGGATGTTTAATCGGTTTAAAAATAATGAATAGGGAAATTATTGAAGGGTCAATCGGACTGCATGACTAGTTTGCCTTTGACTTGGTATGTTATGTAGTCTATCTTTGATTCATGAACTTCTTGTGACATGTAATTATATGCATGCTTAGCAGCTAAAGGTTGTTATAAGGAGCATGTAAATGATTGTTGATGGTCTAAAGATATAAACGCAGGCTTGAACTAAAATAAAGAGAATGAATGAGTTTAAAGAGTTCGGTTATACGGAGTTAAAAAATCCAGATTTAAGTTGTTTGAATGAACCGCTCAAATGTCATCTTGTAAGTTTCTTTCTCTCCATGATTTCATACCTGATTCTTCCTGGGTTAGTAAGGTTTGTTTTAGTTTGCATGTTTCTCCAAATTACCTTGCAAATCTTTTAAAATGTGGGTTCAACAACGTAGATTGCTGATTATATTTTAATAGTGCAGAAAAATCAGAACTGCAACCCACTGTTGTCAGCCCTTTTTCTCCCAGCTCCTTAGCTCTTTTTAGGATCTCTTTATATGAAAATCATCTTCATTTAACATGGTTTAATTCAGTTTTTATGGAATGCAAATCGGAGTTGTGGTTTGCCCGGAAACTCGATTTGAAGATGACATTATCCCTGCTGAAAAATACAGAAAAACCTGAACAGAACCCTGCTGTTGACATGCCTATTTCTCTTTGCTCTTTGATTCTTTTTCAGAATTTCTTTTTGGAAAACTCTTCAAATTTGAGTGTAGTTTAATGTAGTCTTCTTGGATTGTCAAATGGATTTATGGCTTGTCCAGAAATTGAGTTTGAATCTGGCTTATCAGTCGCTGGAAATCATTAAACTTTTGTCATAAAATCTGGTTTAAGCTTCGATTTGGGAGGCTTGTTTTGCTTGACTTTTGGACCTTTTTCTCTGAAGTCTTTTGATAAAATCCCTCTCTGTTTATTGTACTTTAATGTTGTTTTAATGGTTTGCTAAAACAAATAGTGAGGTGCGCAAAAAATAGTATCAAAAACATCATTTTTGTAGTAGCCCTCAAGTCAATAAATGTACCTTCATTAGCAGGAAGAACAGCTCCATAAGCAAGTGTTGAAAGGCAAATGATCAGTAGTAATAAAACTCTAATTGTGATTCCATGGTTGCTTGGATATTTTTTACTTGATGGTAATGTATGCTCATTTGAAAAGCTATATTGCTTGCTGAGGTTTAATCAGTAAATTGTTTACGTTAATAGGAAATATTAAATGTGGGTTCGTCTTACGTCTAAGTTCAGGTTTTAACTGTGGGTTTGTATTACGTTTGTGATTTTGCTGTCTTTCCTTGTCTCTTCTGTAATGGTAGACTTTTTGCTTTTTGTAGCAATTCTGTTAGAGAATCTTTTGATATATTTTGCATCATTTACATGGCTTTAGAAAAGTCAATAGTTGTACTTATTTATTGGTTAATAATTAGATTACATGGATTATCAACTCTCCCGTAATGATGACGAGGATAACGCAAGAAAGAGGCGAAGAATATTCGTCGTACACCAAGTTGTTACTGCAGTTGCTATAGCCGTTATGTGGCACGAAAAGCATATGGTGAAAGAGCCAAGATTGGACTTCTCTGTAGCACGACAAATATACCTTAGGCGACTCTATTATGGGAGTGATAGAGTTTGTAAGGATCAACTTCGTCTAACTAAGCACTGTTTTACTGTTTTATGCTCTAATCTAAAAGAGCTAGGAGGATTGAGAGATTCAGCTCATGTCCCCGTGGAAGAAGCGGTAGCTATGTTTCTCTATGTCCTTTCTCTCAATTTGACGAATCGAAAAGTGAGTTTCGATTTTATAAGATCGGGGAGACAGTCGTCGTCAATTTAACATGGTGTTAAATGCTATTTTAAGAATGGGAATCAAATATGTTAACCAAGAAGAAATAGAAATGGAGGGGCACGAAGCTGAAAAATGGATGTGGTTTGAGGTAAACATAGTTCGTGTTTGCTGGTTAGTTTAGAAGTTAGTATATTAATCTTAAGATTCATTTTTGGTTTTTGGTGGCAGAACTGCCTTGGAGCATTAGATGGCACTCATATCAAACTAACCGTTCCACTAAGAGATCAAGGAAGATACCGAAATAGGAAGGGTGAGATAACGACAAATGTTATGGTGTGTGTGCCCGTGATTTGAGATTCACCTACGTTTTGCCGGGATGGGAAGGTTCCGCGGTGATAGTAGAGTATTGCGCGATTCCTTAACTAGAACTCGACCCTTTTGTAGTACCCAAGGGTAAGTTGCATTTACTGATTTCTTTTTCCATTTTTCTTCATTATCTTACATACCTTTAGATTATTGGGAAATAAATTCTCCACTTAAATCTTTAGGAAAATATTTTCTTGTCGACGCGGGATATACAAATGGACCAGGGTTCTTAGCTCCGTTTAGAGGGGTTCGTTATCATCTTAACGAGTGGTCCGCTAGAGGTAACAACCCAAGAACTCCCAAAGAGCTGTTTAACCTCCGACATGCAACCGCGAGAAATGTAGTTGAACGAGCTTTTGGTTTGTTGAAGAAGCGGTGGAAAATCATGAGAGAAGTCTCCTTTTTTGATGTTAAAACCCATGTGAAAATCATCAATGCTTGTATCGTGCTGCATAACCTTATTAGGATAGAAGCTCCGAATGATCCGATGCTGGATGAAGTTGATGCGGAGCTTCTTACTATAAATAACCAAGATGATGATGCTCAAGGTGGTGAGGATGGCGAAGACACGCAACCTGTGCATGGTGGTGAGGATGAAGAAGACAGTCCACATGTGCATGGTGCTGCACAGAACTCCAGCCGAATTACTGTAGTTCAATCTACTTATGAATGGAGCCGATTTAGGGATTCGTTAGCTGAAGCTATGTTTCGTGATTATCAAAATAGATGTATCCTGTAATTGTTACTAAATTGTACTTGCAATGCAATACTGTTGCAATGCTGGCTGTTGCACTCTCTCTAATTCATAGTGAATAGTACACTGTTAACTGCAATGTGAATGGTACACTGTTTTGTGATATTACTGAGCATTGTATGGTTATTGAGACACTAATAGATGTTGCGTAAAGATGTGTTCTTTCTGATGTGTGATGAACTCTCATATGATTCATATCTGTGCTCAGTTTCTAGGAATTTTGTTCACTGTTTAGTGTTTTAACAATTTTCAGTTAAAAAAATCGTATTTTCTACACTTTTGTCTCTTAATAAGGTCACCGCTTTTCGTTGGATTCTAGTTTACATTTCAGGATATATGTATAGGCTGATTAAGGTAGGAATAACAAGACACACAAGCAATCTTAGATGCTAGTAATAAGAATGTGTTTGTTGTTCGTATAGTTAAACCGAATTGCAAGATCTCGCCAAGTGAATATTTGAATGACATTTGGCTACATTCAGCCTCCCCGGTTTATTGATATTGTAATGATAATCAGCTCCAAATATGTTCTTTGCATGAGTATCGATTCGTATTCTCTTTAAACTTACAGGACAGATCTGATAGTTCAAACATAGTGCCGGACATCGTGTATAATTATTTTGAATGAGCAAAGACTGAACTTTGCTTGTAATGTATAAGATGCAATGTATTGCTTTCTTCCATTGAATATTTGTAAGGGCAGTCGGGGGATGTTCTTTTGAGAGAACACCGCCACCGTCGGATAGCTTAAAATGAGATTGAGTTGTCTTGTTTGTTATTAAGCTGTTTTAAGGTTCTAGCTCTCCATTTCTTTTCTAGAGTAAAAGTTTGTTTCGCAAATGTGATAGTAGTGGTTGAGACTAACAATGTGAAACTTTTTCCTTTCTCGCTATCTTCCATTTGTACTTGGAAAGGGAGTTGCTGCGTTGCTTTTACTTTGATGTATTCTCTTCCAATAATGGAAATTTTGGAGATCCAATTTGATCCCAATGAGAAGTCTTGGGTTAAGACGCATCTGCATGCTATTAAATTAAGTGTAGGATTGAATGATCTTAGTTGATGTAGACGGTAGCAGTTGGAAATTAGGAACATATCAAACAAGGCAACTGTATAAGACTAGGATACATAACCATTTTTAATTAAGCAATCGTAAGCAATCGTATAATCCTATGATCTGAACTTTTGTTTCTTTAAGCAAAACTAGTTTCTTCTTTTGTTCCAAGATGATAACGTGTTGCTCTTCCTTACATTTGTAGGTTGTCTCAACACTATTGCCTTGTTGCTAATTTTGTTGTCCACCGAGTAATACAAGCTCTCGAGATGGCTCCTCATTCACAAGCACCATCCCCTTCCAAAGGGAAAGGAAAGGTTAAAGAATACTTCACATGGACCCCGAAATGGATAAGGTTCGGGGGAGTGTTTCATTGAACAAATGAAACAAGGGAAAAATTGGATGGGAAATGTGCGTGGAAGAATACTTCTGGACAGCTGCTATTAATGCGCTTGCCGACAAGTTACAGGTAAGAGTAGATAAGAAAAAGATTTTGTCTCGTCGAAGACTTGGGAAAAGCATTATGAGACTTTGCAGCCTTTACTGGTTTCTTGCAACTCCGGTTCGCAATCACATGGGATTACTCAAAGGGAAGAGTTGAGGTCCATGATGAGAATGTGTGGAACGAACGTGTAGAGGTAACTCTATTTTCAATATTGAGGTCTCGGTTGTATGACATCCCTTTTTCCATGCATAATCTAATAGGCATAAGTTTTGATAGTTTCTCTGCTTTTTGTTACTGGATGTTTCACTTTTGAATGGCATTATGAACGGATATAATTGTTTAGGGTAGTTTCTCCGCTTTATTTTCTGGTGCTTTTCACTAGCCGACACCCAAAATATGAAATAATGGAATAAAGAGTCTATATATACTTTTGCTTTTGGCTAGCCGGAAGCTACAAATTTGGATTTTGTTTGGAATGATCGAAAATGTACACAACTTAGAGGCCATGATAAGGAAGAAACTGCAATTCCAATTTCGTGTGGTTGTTTGATGCATGGTTGCTCATTACATTCGATTTATAAATTTTCTTTTGAAGGCAAACCCTAAACTTGCACCCTATAGAAGGAAGATTATAGTTGAGAATTGGGAAGAAATTTGCACAATCTTCTCACAAGACCGTGCTAATGGGCAAGGTGGCCACACTCTTAGGGAGATGAATGCTGAAGAAACAGTAGGGGAATCTGTTAATTTGGGAGATCCATTTGAGACTTGCGAGGAAGATGAGATCATGAGACTTATGATGGGATATCAAAAGAGAAAAGAAGCTGCATCTTCTTCTACTTTTCAAGGTATGAACAAGAAACCGAGTTCATCAAATATAATGTGTGGTTTCATGAAGCAAATTGCTGAAAACTTTGGTGAGTTTATGGTGACTGAGAGACAAATATTGGTTGCTACAAAAAAAGCTACACCGGAAGATATACTTGAAGCATTGAAGGTAGTCTCCTTAGACGAGATGCAAACCTTCAAAGCCCTAGATTTGATGATGGACAATCAGAGATTATATGACACGTTTGTTGGGTTGTCAACAGTTGAAATGAAACAACGATGGCTTATGGTGCAGCTCCATAAGGGTAATTAATGGTTGTCAACAGTCAACAATTGTTTCTTTTCTTCTTCATCAACTTGCTTTATGTCTTCCTTCAGACACTGTTTTCATTTTGACACTGCTTAGCTTTTCGATTTCGGCAAAATTCTAGTTTTCATTTTGAAGACACTGTTTTAAAAAATATGCAAGCCCAACATTAGTATTAAAATGCTGGCAGAGTCTGAAATCTAACTCATTGTAGTATGATTGGTCAATAAAAAAAAGTCAATGTCCGTTGTTCAAAATATGCAAGCCCAACATTAGATTCAATTCTAGAACTATCTAAATTCCTAAACATCCAAACGCAAGAATTGGTATTAAAATCTTAATTATACTCAATTCTTAAGATCTCCCAAACAAAGGAATTATATTGAATTATAATCCTAATATCTCATTTGCAATTGTAATTCCAATTCAATCCTAATTCAATCCAACCAAACGGAGACTATTATGAAGAACTGTATTATTTTAATATATATATTTACATTCTCAATATATTTCTTATATTATTAATAAAAAAATACTTAAAACTACACGCGGAAAAAACTATATAAACATACAAATTGGGAAAATTTGTAAAAAGGGCATCGCAAAGATCAATCTTATTATTAAGGTCATTACCAATTCATATGGTATTTTGTAAACTTGATTAATGTAACCAGAGTTTTCTGACGCTTGAAAAACTATTTCAACATTCCTAATACCAAAATAATTTAACCTATTCTTTCTTCAAAAACAAAAAGAAACAATCGGCCTCTTCTCTCATCTCAACAAAAAGTGGAAAAAATAAGCAGTAGCAAAAATAGTATTCAGCTTTTCGACAATGATTTTATTTTTATCTCCTCTCAATTTAGAGTTTTAGACCCGATTATTGAATTCAATCATTCAATCATTCAAATCCCAATAGTCCTTTGTTATTATCTCCTTTTCAAATTAGTTTTCATTGTTTTAATTCTTAAATTTTAATTGTGAGTAAACATAAACCCTAATAAGAGCCATTTTAATAGAGAAAAATTAACAGCAGCAAGAAATTTAAAACTTCCTGTATGCTACAAGATTTTTATTGCTCTTATGACTAATTAGTAGCAAACTGAAAAATTATCGATACTTATAAATTATAGCTTAGTTATTTTTTTTTCTGTTAATGTTATCAATTTTGTGTTACAAAATTCAGCACACGACCATACTAAAGAGGTGAATCACTTCTATAGCGGAGAACTAGCTGATTGAGGAGTCTGGAATTATGGGAATAGAAGGAATGAAAGAGTAAAGAGCTAAACTAGTCATTTGCAAAATTAAAACTATTTTAACATTCATTTTAAATCATAAAAAAATGATAAATGTCCTTTAGAATAATTTTCATCTTCCCGGTGCCTTTTTAATAATTCTTCCCATACAAATTAACGTTAAATAAGATGTTTTACACATTTATCAAATATAAAGTGACTCGGGGTAAAACTCTTTCATATGTAATATTATATTCCCTCCGTCCCATAATTATTGTCAAGTTTGAATTTTTATTTCTAGTTCAAATTGTACTAAAAGTAAAATCTCAGACCGAACAATAATTATGGACAGAGGGAGTATTTTAACTTTTAAGGATTAGTATATCACTCATCATCATCAAGTGAGCAAATAATAATAGTCACGTCTGACCTTAACCAATTGAACTCTTCACAGTTAGAAAAACTACAGGTGACGTCATACTTCACCAGCAATTGAACTCTTCAAAGTCCAATTCCAATTATTGGGATACTTAGCCACCACTAGTGACATCAAATTGGACGATTTTAATACTCCATCCGTCCCAAAATTATTGTTCAGTTTGAGTTTTCATTTTTAGTTCAAATTGTACTAAAAGTGAAATCGGACAATAATTTTGGGACAGAGAGAGTACATTTGTTCCTCTTTTTACTTCTTTTTTTTTAAAAAAAAAGGATAAAATCATGCCTTCACCTAATTAAAGAGGCTAAGCTAAATAAACTAATTAGGGTACCTTATCTTATTTTCTTTTATTATTAAGGAAAATATTTCAAGTCCTTCTAATAACCTTGCTAAACGCCTCTTAAAAATAGTTATTTCAATATGAACATTGTCGGCTTCCCAAATCCACCATATATTTTGAAGTGAAAATTCAAATATCCTTTAAAAAAAAATTAAAAAAAAAATGGATAGCCTCGGTGAGAATCGAACCCTTGATCTCCCGGTAATAACCATTTCCCATCCTAATCTCCTAACCACCCCACCCAACGCTCTCACCCCGAAAATTCAAATATCCTCTCTCGTCACTCTCTACCAAAAAAAAAAAAAGAAAAAAAAGAAAAAAAAACACTTTCTTTAGAATTGAGGCCCTTCATCTAAATTATTGTGTACTAGTTTTTTGACACCATAAAATTAACTTATCATCTTGAACTTTCAACCACAAAATGGATTTTTCTTTCAGAGCGAAAAAAAAAAAATACTACTAAAGATGTCTAATAATAATGTTTCACAAGAAGAGAACTTGTGCATTTTTCACCGGCCGGGTGACACAATATTTATTATTTGTCCGCAGCTAATGTGACTGAAGATCTGGTATATTTTGTGAATTATAATATCCTTGGACAACAACAAAAGATGCAATAATTTTAAAAAACGTACTCCACCTTTGACGTTATTTTTTCGACCAAGATCCACATTACTACGACTGATTTGTGAATATTGAATAATATGGCGTGCTTGGTGGGCGGTCTGCCTCCATATGATAATAAATGATTTTGAGTGTTAGAATATTCTCTCGGAGACAAAATATTATCACCTAATCCTAAAATAAATATATTTGTCAGAATTAATTCATACACTTCCGAATAAAAATACAAAAAGAAAGATTCTGTAATTGTTCATGGTAGAAGCGGTAGTACTAAAACCGTAAACCATGTTTCATTTTCATACTGCAAACAGTTAAACAAATTTGTACCCATAGAATTTAGCTGTAAAAGTTTCATAAACAATTCTAATAATTAATAAAGACCTAACTAAGACATGACATGATATGATCTCTCTCAATCAAAAACCTATTCAAAACTTTTTAAAAAAAAAACGAAGGAAGCTCTTAGACTTAGGATTCACAAAACCTTAAAAAACTTTGATAAACATAAAATTTCACCATCAAAGAGTAATACCATTGAAAACTTGTAATTTGATACCATCTCACTTTGTTCAAGCAATCAAGCCCACCGTTAGTAGTAAAATATCACCCATTTGATACGTTTTCATCCAATAACTTTTCAATGTCAATTGTAACCGACACTTTGCTTGACATTGGTAAGATATTTTGGTTCTCTTAAGCGAAATCTTAAGTTTGAATCTTGTGAATTGAAAGAGTAATGTTGAGGGAGATTGCCCTCCAAAAAAAATTCTCCCAACTCGGTGCGGATTAGTTCAAGTGCAAAAAGCACTTGGAATACCGTGCACATATGAAAAAAAACAATTATACATCCAATATATGATTAAACATACTTTTTCGATGAATCTTTTGTTCTAATAAATTTAAAATAGGTTAATTATTCTCCCAATATCTAGATACACTTTTCTGATCAATCTTGATTCTAATTTTTAAATGAGTTAATTATATATCTGATATTTGAAATCTGAATATACTTCTCCGATCAATATTGATTCAAATTATATAAATTATAATCTTGAACTTGATCTCGTTTGATACAAGTTGACAATCACAGACCCAATGAAGCCTAGGTAGATTATCAGCATCCACCTAAAATTTGAGCAAGTCAAATCAGAACTGTTAATGCCAGTCAGATTCGGTGGCAAAAGAGATGGATTGTGAAAAGTTTCCCAGCTTTACCCCCAAAAATTTTAAAAATCATCACACTATCAATGGGATTAACTATTGATACGAATATATTCTTTCCGATCCTTATTATAAGCCATTTTGATTTCGTCTTAGGTTTAACTTATGATGTATATTTAATTGGAAAAAGAACCTTAAAAATATATTTTTACATTCATTGTGTTCTCCTAATTACTATGAAATGTTTTTAATGTTTTTATTTCAATTAAAAAAACATCGTCGGTGAAACCTAGAACGAAATTAAAATGCTTTATTATAAGGATCGGAGGGAGTACATGGTAGACGGTTAGATTAAACCACAATCCCACAACTGAATCCTACATGCTCTCCATTCCTATTTGATCGAATTTTGCTGGACTCCTACAAAATCTGCTATTGCCTCTGTCATGAGATGAATCAATAAATTTCCTCTCCACTAACTCTACCTACAATTTGTGTCTGCTTAATGGGTTTCAACAAAACAACTAAATCTCAGTGGAAACTGTGGAATAAATGGGACTCAGCCTGAATGATAAGGTATGCGACGACATACACAGCGCAAGAATTGGCAGCATCATGTTTCAAACTGCTGGAAGAGGTCACAGTTAGGATCTTAAACATACTGCTAATGTTGATCTTTTGTGGCCTTGAATTGGTACATCGATAGCTTCTGTAAACCTGGAAGATAAAAGGATCGAGTAAAATAAATGAAAAATATGAGCAATTGAAGTGCAGATAAAAGTTGCACACAAGAAAAGAGCAACCAGAAGATAGTTTAGTTTGAACTGGTAAAAACTTTAAGCCGCATCGTAGAGGAGGAAAATGTCCAAATAAATGTCTGATAAACAAGAGAAGTTACACAGCTACAAAGTAAGGGTATCACTGGACAGATTTTTTTTTTTTTGTTCACACTGGACAGATTTTTAAGATGTATTTCAAACTCACTTCATATTCAATGCAGATGAATAAGTTCCAATAATTAGTATGAACAGGTTATTTCTCTTCAAGAGTATGTATGGGGGCATGCATCCACATTACATGCAAGTGATTCAGAAGGAGAAACCATTAAGAATCCCTAGAGAGATTGGCTCCGCAAACCTTTGCATTATTTGTCTAGGAATTTATAAGACCCCCAGCCACATGGTTCAAAAAGTAGCAAAACCTTTATTACAGATAATGGACTGAAGGTCCAATTACTCAATTCGACCTCACGAAACAAGAACAGTGACACATAATTTTGTAATGTAACCAGCAACTCAGTTCATGTTTTCATTGAGCTTTCTTTAAATGAATTTCAAAAGAAGAATTAAAAATTATCAACAAAGATAGTATTAGAAAGAGGAAAACAACAATACAATACAACCTGGCAAAGATAGACAATTCTTAAATTTCTCGCAATAACACTAAAATAAGCAACACAAAAGTTTCGATCTCTCTCTAATCTTGGAGTTCATTGATTTAGTGACTTATATACAATATAGAAGTAATGCCATGATAACCATTAAAAAAGGTGATTCTATTAGAAATAATCTGGCTAAACTCACCGGCACCGCCAAATTATGTGACCCAGCAAGCCTTTTCCCCAATGTCAATGCCAAAACTGAGTTACATTAGCATCCTTAATGCATGTTCCACCATGTGGGCGTCCATCAATCATGCTCTCCCCGGTAAGAAAGTCTGGAAAATGAAAACCACATTAGAGGCACTACAACAACAAATTCAATCTAGTAAGAAAAAATATCTAAGAGCTCAAATATAGCTATGCTTGGACTCCATACATCATCCCCTCAGGGATGTATCGACTCTCTCATTATGAGCCAACAATGAGAAGGCCATCTAAATCTTTATTTTAAGCTTATAGTATCCTTCAATTTGCCAAATTCTAAAGCATATGCTTCTTACATTCTAAAAGGTCACTTGGGAATTTATTAAATTTATGAACTAAAAATCTAAGGACTATGACCCAATTACCCAAACAAGAAAGAAAGTTTGACAATGGTTGGTAGGAAATTGTTGCCGGATCCAAGAAAAATATAGAGACATATAGCATACACCTTTTTTAGCATTCAAACTATCAAAAAAAGAGGTAGGTCAGATCATTTTTTTACTGCATGGATAAAATGAGGAGGACAAAAACTTAGAGCGCCCATTTCCAGCAATCAATACGTAAAGACAGATGATCAACCAAGGAACTTCCAACGTCTAGCAAGTAGCAAATAAGTGAAATGTAGTTGTACAAAATTCTCAACAAAGCAATGCATTTAAAGCCTTCCTTGATAATGCTCGGGTTAGTAACTTACATGTTCTTAAAAATAAATCATTTCGGTTTACCAACTGAATCACGAAACTCCACTTTGATGAGCTACAAGTTGAACACCAGGGTTAGGTTCCACTGAATTTAATAACTGATCAGATACAGTTATTTGATGCAAGTTGTGATCAATTTCTAACCAACTAAGGGCTTGCTCTTTTCTTATTTGTCTCTCATTCATGAGCTGCCTCAATTTCGACACAGATTCCCACTTTCCCAGTGTTGCATTTATACTTGACAACAAAACATATAGAGTGGGTGATTGAGGATCCAATTCAAGGATGTGTTTAGCTGCAATTCGTCCCAAATCTGAATTTCCTTGGATCATACAGGCACCAATCAAGGCATTCCAAACACGATCATCAGGCTTGCAAGGCATGTTTCTGAGCTGACCTACTGCCTCGTCAAATCGTCCAGCACGACCTAACATATCAATTAAGCATGCATAATGTTCCCGATCGGGTGCAACATTGTAATCATGATTCATCGACTTAAGAAAGCTAAGCCCCTCATTCACAAGCCCTGAATGACTGCATGCACTGAGAAGGACAAGGAACGTAACTCTATCTGGTCTGATTCCTGCTTCTACCATCTCTGTAAACAGACCAATTGATTTGTCACCAGAACCATGCTGCGCAAAAGCTGATATTATTGTGTTCCACAGAATAACATCTTGCTTGTCATCCACAACATCAAAAACTCGCTTTGCAAGTTCCAGACAGCCGCACTTTGAATACATATCAACGAGGGAACTTACAACTATTGGATTAGGTTTAAAACCGATCCTTATCAAATGTGCATGGATTTGTTTACCGTGCTTTAGTGAAGCTATACTTGCACAAGCACACAGGCTACTACTAAAAGTGAACTGATCAGTCTTAATATGACGCCGCATCATCTCCGTAAACAACTCAAGTGCCTCATATCCCATATTGTTTCGAGCATACCCAGAAACAACAGATGTCCAAGAGACAGGATTCCTTTCAGGCATCTTATCAAACAGCGCCCTGGCTGATTCCATATCACCCCATTTGGCATATCCTGATACCAAAGTTGTCCATGCGAGAACATCCCTCGTGCCCATCTGATCAAACAATCTCCTAGCATCACTAAGGACACCACATCTGGCATAGGCATCAACAATTGAACTTGACAGGACAACATTTAGTGAAAACCCTGCAACCAACATCTGGCAGTGGACCTGCTTAGTCAGCATCAACTCCTTCAATTTCACACATGTCATCACAATGCCAGCAAGACTAAACTCATTGAACCCAATACCCGACTGCCTCAACTCTTTGTAAAACCTTAAAGCCTCGTCCAATTGTCCACTTTTCGCATAAGCAATGACCATAGTATTCCATGATACGACATCCCTTTCAGGCATTTTATCAAACAAAGTCCTCGCCGGCTTTACCATCAATTTTTTCACGTAACCTTTCAGCATATTGTTCCAGGAATACAAATTTCGAGATGTCATTTTATCGAACACTTTACGCGCTTCGTTATGATCGCCGCATTTACCATACATATCAATCAAATGATTGGCTAAAAACGTATCGGGGTGCTTCAAACCCGTGACCTTCAAATGGAGGTGAACCCATTTCCCTATCCTAAGATCCTTAAAATCCCCACATCTTAATAACAGAAAAGCTAATGCTTTAGAGTCTAACCGAATACCCTTCTGAGCTAGAAGGTCGAGACAAATAACAGCTTGTTGGAGGCGGCCTTTGGAGCAGTGATTGAAGAAGTTTTGGACAATGCAATTGTGCTTGACAGGATCTTTAATCAAACTGCTTCTGGGAACGGGCGGCCTACTGGGTGACTTGAAGATGCGAGATGGGAAGGAGAAAGGGCGCATTGCAGGTGGGCAACATGCGGGGTGACGGCGGTTGGATTGGGGTTATAATTCTTCATTTACGTTTCAACGGCATTCATCGTAATGGGTGGTTAGGAGCTCCGGCGTAAAAAACCACGGCGATCTGAATTGGCGGCAATCTGGACTGACAAATCTTATACTTCTTAGTGAGAGAGGCTTTGAGATGACCTCGGTGGCTCGGTGCGTGAGAAAAATTTAGAAGAATACTGTACAAAATAAAAATTAGATCAGAAAATTCTTTTATAGACGTTCAATTTGACCGATAAACACAAGAATTACAAGATTGGCAAATTGTAATAATCATATAAAATTGAGAATCATAACAATAAGCGAATGGAATTACAATAAGCTAGTTAAGTGCTTGTCCAGGGCATTGTCCGACCCATTTACAATAATATATTTTAAATTAAATATACAAATGTTAAAAATGTTTTTCAACTTCAACACAACTTGTTATGTTTAAATTTTAGAAATAATAAATGAATCATTTATTTACATTATTAATGTCTTATTCTATTAATTTTAATTGACTGATTACAATAAGACCAAGGAAAGTTAACACAATCAAAGATTGTAGAAATTAATTTATTTTTTTTCACAAACCTACGTAGTTTTTGTTAGGCGGGAATGTATGAGAACGTGACACGTCGACCTTTTTTTTCTCTTGAACTATTATTTTAATATGATGTATAGATAGATGTGATACTATTCACACACAAAAAAAAAAAAACTCGTCAATTTATGAAATTATTGCATTACAAATTTGTGAGAAGTACCAATAATTATAAGACGGATCAAGTTTTTTGCAAATAGAACTCTTCCATTTTTATTATAAAATATTTTGATTTGTTATATTTTTTACAAATGAAGCTCTTTCTTATTATAAAATATTTTGATTTGTTATATTTTTTACAAATGAAACTCTTCTGTTCTTATTATAAAATATTTTCATTTGTCATAAATTTGATTTAATATTCTTTTAATTAACGAGATGTATGCTCGAGCATTCTTTTGAAGTTTTGAGCTTTTTAACATTTTTTTTTCTCTGCTTGGTTGTGTCCTGATTCCTATTTCCACCTGGCACTGTTGGTAATACTGATATATGGCGAATGCAAGAAAAGTATTCCCTCGGATGACTCTTATTTTGGTGTCGAAAGGAATAAGAAATCCAAAATTCATAGAGAGCACGGGGAAAAATCTTTCAACCCATAATAATTCATAAGGTACATATTCCTATTAACTTCTTCTTTCTTGTTTTGGGTAGGAATATTCCTAATAATTTAAGTACTGAAATCTTGAATAATCGCCTGTATACTGAGCATCAATATAGCTTCTCAAGCAAATTTTTACATAAGATAGCAGATTAGCATTTATATACTGCTCCCACCCAAAATGCCAATGGCAAAGAAGTGAGAAAAGATATGAACAAAAGTTCTCCAGCCACCATGTTCTTGAGCATAATCAACACACCGTCCGGCCGTAGCAAACACAAGCCAGATAGAGATTCTTTGCCCATTTTTCCTGCTCCCAAAAATCACAAAACGAAGATCAAAACGTTTAGCTCATTCGGCCTAAATCAATTGGTTCCGCCACAGGATCATCATTGGTCAAGTCAAGTACAATGTTTTAGCAACAAAGACTCAAAATACTCGCACAAGATAATTGGCGTGGAAAAATACCTTAACATGGGTACTAGGAAATTGCGATGTCCGCAGAGTTTCCTGAGTCTCCTCGGTGATTTTGCGTCTAGGTATACTCAAAATAAGCGCCGCTTGATCCATAGTAGCAGCTGTGGCTGTAATACGGTAACCACTATCCCAACGTTTGTGGATACCCTCACTAGGATAAAGGAAATCAAGCTCCACAACCTGCAAAACAACGATCTCTCCATCAATAATTAATACTGAGTGCTCAACTGAAACAAAAGACATCCCGAGCAACACAAAAGAGGAGAACTATAGCTTTGTGTAACAAGGGCATACATGGCATATTGAGACCGGTACCAAAAAACTGAACAAGTTTCCAGCAATTTAACAATATGCTTTCATTTTTAGTTTCCCAAAGGGTTCAAACAGATATTGAGCGCTCAATCAAAACAAGAGGCATGTCACGTTATTACAAGAGAAGAAATTGTAGCTTTGTACAAGAGCTACGTGTCACATTGCAAAAGTATCAAATTGACAAGTTTCAAGCAGTTTCACATTCATGCTTGGATAGCATTTCATAACAGTAACAAAACCCAGAGCGAAATGGTCTTCAAGTGAAAAAACAAATAAAAAAAGATTTTCTTAAAAAAAAAACGCAACAAAGGGAACTTTCAAAAATAAAGATTCATTAACGAAAATTAAAATACAGCAATTCTTGTGTCCTTGAAACATTGTGAGAAGTGATTAAGCAAGCGAACACGGTTCAAAGAAGACTCAAGCCAGAAAGAGAATTTTAGCCTCATCTAAAACTATTCCTCAAGAGTACGTGGACCTTGAATAAAAAAAGGACAGTATAAACACCAAGCCATACGTAAGCTGACCTGTTCACTGAAGCCAGAGTTGCGAGACATGACAACAGCCCATCGAGTACCAGCAGTAGCCATTGAGGTGACATGAAAACCTTCCTTCCACTTCTTGTTAATCCACTTGAATGGAAAAGAATCACTAACTTTGTAGGATTGCTGGCTATAAGATGTGCCTGCAATATAATAAGTAGCTTAAAGTTAAAAATGGACAAACAGAAGCACCAAACCCTAATTCTGCTACCAGAGAGACAGAGGACAATCCACCCCCCACCCCCCAAAACAAACAAAATGATAATAATATGCAACCAAATAAACCTTTATACAGTGGTAGTAGGAGAAAGCTACACATTACACAAAATCCAACTTATTGTACAGATTGTTCATTGAAAAGAAATATAAGCCGTTGGAAAGGATGGCCAGAAGCATCACACTTCTGAGTTTGACTATAATGAGATCCCACTAGTTCATTAAAAACTAATGCTCAAAATAAATTTTCAAATTCCAGAGACTTATGGATAGTAGTCTCTGAAGATACAACTTGACACAACAGTCCATCTCAGCTAGTTAATGTAGCACAAGCATGTAACTCAACATGAAATATGAGGCCCTCTTTTAAGATTGGCAGGGGACTCCATTCACACAATCTTACCTTTTGACATTACCACTAGCCCACTTCCATTACTAGCTCCTGCAAGACAGCTGATATAATAGTTCTTGTCCCACTGCTCCATTATCCACTCCTACATTCTCAGCACCAGAGAAGTCATTTCGCATATGAAGTGAGAGCTCAAAAAATAATTTTAAAGCCACTGGAATTTATGGAATTTACCTTGTGCAAAAATAGAGGTGATATTTCAAAAACTTGGCTGGTGAAACCAGTCCCAGCATCCATAATTATAGCCCATAAGTTGGAACAAGATGCCACAGAACTTATATATAAGCCATCCTCGATGCCTCTTTCCACATGTTGAGTTAACCTCGCATCCGAGACATTATAATGGTATCTATAAAAAGGAAAAAGAATTAGAAGGGGCCATGACCAAAACTGGTAAAGAGCAAATATTAAGCAAGGACTAGAAAAATCTCTCTGGAGGATTTTACTCCAAACCCCGCCCCCTGGTTGAGTACGAGTATTGTTGCTGCCATAAAACCCCCAAACTAGAAAATGACTATTCATATTACGAACAGGACATAAGAGTAAGTTGTCGAAGACATGAGACAGTCAGGTAAACAGCACAAGTAACTGCAAACTTGAGGGGAGGGAGCTATTTTACCGCTGTTTCATAGGTTTCCGGGCATTGTAAATTGAGACCCATTGTGAAGCAGGAAGACCCATTCGAATTTTCTTCCGGGGTTGTTCCTCTTCCTCTTCAAGATTCAATCTAGTCCGTTTTTGGCCAATTTGGATAATCTATAAAAAAGAATTAAGAAGCTAAAACTCCTTTCATTAACCCAGTAATAAAAGATACAACATAGCTTCTATGTCAAAGCATCACCTTTTGAGCACCATCTGTATTTAATGGCCTGACAGAAGGATCAGCTCCGATAATGCCCGCAAACATAGAAATTAACTTAGAATAGTTGGGCTCCTCATCAAATTTTAAGTTAACAACAGTCTCTGAGAATTCTTTCATGGCAGGTGGGCAGCAGTTACATAGCACATCAATAGGCGTTAACATCTTTTTCTTCGCCACCTGGAATGATTTGTTGTCACCCTGAGATAGTAACCAAATAAACATAAGTCTAAACAAACGAATTTCACAAAATATAGTAGAAAGAAGAAGGCGGACACATACAGGCAAAACAGCCCGAACGGCGAAGGGAAAGTAAGTAATTACCTGATAACCTTGCCATGGCAACCTGCCTCGGTGAAGGAATATTAGGGTGTATGCAAGCGATTCTAAATCATCCCTTCTAGTGGCAGTCCTTCCCAAGTGAGCATGGACACTGGCATATCGAACTGTCCCTCTGGAGCATTGTACAGTATGGGGAAGATATTAAGTACAAAAACAGAAATTCCTAAGAATTTAACGTCTAAAACATTAAAAAAACTCACCTAAACATGTCAGGACGTTGATCATATCTAACATGTTGCCCTCTTGAGGTGTCTCTCCACTTTGACGCTGCGAATCAACACGGATATGAGTACAAAACAGAGAGAAATAGGGGAATTAGAGAGAGACATGGAGACTAGAAAGTTGAGTAACTTAAATTTGCCAACCTAATCCTAAGTCCACAAGAAACAACTTTTTCTCTTGAGAGGTTGCTGGTTGGCCAAGCAAAAAGTTCTCGGGCTTTACATCCCCATGCACATACCTGGTAATGGACGTTATGAAGAATCAACCAGAAAAGAGAAAAAGAGGAAAAAGAAATTCAGTCACATCATCAAATCCGACTAACAAATTTCAAGAAAGGAGAATTGGAGGCAATCAAAGAGGAATGAGAAAATCAGTACCCTTTTGCATGCAGTTTTTCCAGTATTGACAAGGCCTCAACTGCAATGCAGGCAACCATTTCTGTAGACATTCTGCAAACAGGTATAGTGTGAGCAAAAAGCAAACTGATTACGGGAGTATACACACATGGGAAATTCAATACCACTATAAAGAGCATCCCCGCCTTTCCAAACAAGCATTCAAATTTCATATTCGCACAAATCCTCATTTATTAATGAATAACAAAACTATGATAACCTAAATTTCATAATACAACAAAAAAAAAAAGGAAAGAAGAAATCAAAGCTTAGTGTATCAACACAATGAAAATGTAACTACCGGACAGTATACAAAAATTATAACATTTAAATATATTGCCAAGTCGAAAAATAGAAATAAACATGAAATTCAGCACATTGAGCTTTCAGACCAGGATACGGGGAAATAAGAAGAAAAGGAAGAAAGAAGAAACATGCAGAAGAAGTAGGGAACCATCAGATACTCACGATTGCCCAGAAGAATTCCATACATCCCACAAACTAGGGCCTAACATGTCCATTACCTACAAAAAGAAAGGACCATGTATGAAATTAGATACTTCTAGAAAGCTTTGCAAACAATTTCCCGTACACCTCAATGAAATGTTCATGATCATCCACCTCGTACCATTACATAGTAGTCTCCTTGTCTTCCTTTGTAATGAACTTTAGGCACACCATGACTACCCCCAAGGGTGCTGTTAAGAGAGGAAAAGCACAGATTTTAAATCTCCAGTTCAAAAACTGTCCAAAGGATTGACACTCAAAAGGCCCAGAAAATTATATCCTCACTTGTAAACTGTCCATTCATATGGAGGACCATAGTTACAGCCTTTGCTATTTTTATGCTCAAACTTCAAAGCCACCTGGAACAAGCAATCAACAACCTCATAGTATAAATACAAAACATTTCCATTATACTCTTTCAATCAAACTACAGAAATTAACCAGCAAAAACTACAGTATCACCTCCAATGCTCCAGCACCAGTTGCCCGTTCATTTCCTCCAGAAACTCTTCTACCCACAAACACCTGTCCAAAACCACCTTTACCTAGTTTCCTCTCAACCTTATACGATGGCGAGCCTCCAACTTGAACCTGAAAATCCATAGCAGGATAAAGGAAATTATAAGGCAGCATACACTCAAACATTTTAGCTTACACAGATGGTATGTCAAGACAAAACTTAAAGAGAATTAAAAGAGCTGTCGACCCAATAATGTCTTTCCGCAAAAATAACCTCAGTACCAACAACCAAAGAAACTCCTCACTTATCAAAATTTACAAGCTCAGTGTTATCAACAGCTTCATGATCCTCATTCATCCCCCCAAGAGTAAGAGTAAACATTTAGCCATGTAACATGTGAGTCCTTACTAGAAGCTTCCGATTCATCATACTTGATCATTAATTATCTTATACCAACAACGATGCTAAGTGTTAAAGCTGTAAATGTTGATTAAACATGGAAAACATAGCAAACCCCGAAATTCCTAGCTAAGGATCAACACAAGTGACCCACAAAAAAGCGTACACTCTTTGGGGACTACAAAGTACAAACCATAACTATCAAAGAGGAATCTGCAGCAACAAACCTTAACATAAATTGCAATTAGGTGCTCAAAGAAGGCATGATGTAAACAAATTGTTCTTGATCAAGACATGCGTGACAATCAATGGGTAAATCAATGTATCTTTTGATATACTCGAGAACATTGTCTTTGCATGTATAAGCATCAATTGGCAGATAAAGACTCCATAATCGGCGGCACAAAAATCATGCAATGATGCAGAAAAAGATCGAAAAACAAACCGTATCAGGAAAAGATGGAGGAGTTCCATCCTCATCGGCACTCCCTTTGGCACTCAAGTTCCCACTTTCATCAGCCATTGTTTTATCTTCGTCCTCGATCACCACCACAGGCACCACAGATTCCTTCACCTTTACCTTTTGCCTAACAATTTTTGCTTTAGGCTTTTGGATTCTAGCCTCCTCTTTCCCCTTTTCTAGTTGTTGTCCAACGTCGGTTCCTAAATGTTGTTGTTTGAGGTTTGCTTCTGTGAGCGCCGCTTTGGCCTTGGCGGCTCGAGTTTTAATATAATTTCCAGAACCACCTGCGGCTTTACTTTTCGCCTCTTTTTTCCTCGTTGCCTTCGCCCCCGCCGCTACAGTCTGAGCATCGCGGCGCTGGCGAAATCCGCTACGCAACTCCGGCATTTGCAGATGTCCATGCAAAACCGAACAGAATCCACCATCACTATCTAAATATCTTAGATTCACTCTCACTCAGCTACCTTTGATTGCAGCTATTTGGAACCCTAAGAATAAAATCAAAATCAAAATCAAAACCCCCCAAAGAAGAAAAATTTTAAAAAATCAATTTCAAAATGAAAATCTTCAGATCAATCGCTGAATAGATGATTCCAAAGTGATGAAATTTGGACTATCACGCAAACGAAAGAGATGAAATTGGTCAACTTGCTAAGACTAAAATTAGGGCTTTGAAGAGTTTTCTCTCCGTACACCGCATACAACCGAAATATCTATGCACGAAAAAAGGTGGGAGAGAGAATTGCCTAAACACAGAGTATCAATGAAGCTAAACCGCAGTGAGGCCTCTTATTTTCATTTTTTGTGTAAATGAAGCCTACGAAGAAAATAAAATTGCAGTTTCATCCCTCTATCTTTTGGTTTAGTAACAAAATTAGATCCATGGGTTGATGATTGATGATCACATTGGTATGAAAAATGTAAAAATTTATATTAGAAATCGAAACAAATCACAAAAGAGATCAAAATTAATCTTCATGCAATATTTAGATCGATAACTTGGCTACAAATTGTCTAATCATGCTTGTTTTGATCGTTCCAGTGGTTGTAATAACACGTCACTGGATTTTTAACCGTTCCTTTCCATAAAATCTATTTACAATGCTTTTTGCTTGAAGGTTTCATATTTTTAAAAACATAATCATTCTCAAAATCCAAAAGAAGTAATAGTGTTATGATTATGTAATGATCGATTGACTTTTCCTTTATTTTCATATTTTAACAATCATATCACTCTCTTATCCAGTCTAATTGTCTAAAACTTTTTCTCTTAAAGGTTAAAATGACTATACTAACAACACAAATCAAAAATTAGTTACCGATTTAGATCCACAAGTGCACTTTGCCTTGACCTCTTCAATTTCATCGATCCAAGTTGGATCAATCTTCATGTGCGACAGCGTAGGGTTTGGATAGGCTAGAGGAGTAGCGCATCTACCTCATAAAACTGTCCCGTTCAACCCATGAATCTCGTAATTCACGAAAAGTGATCTCTCACGAGGTGTTCATCATCCAACAATGATACAGAATTGATGAAGGAAGAAAATAACATAATTAAACTGAAATAGTATCGATTATTGTGATTTTCACCGGCGATGGCAAACAATTCATCAAACAAACGACTACATGTTATGAAATACACAAATTGTATATCAAATCCTGAAAACTTAAAAAGGACCTTAAAATAACATGTGTATGTTGTCTAATCCTTTTAGCAGGTGATGAAAGTTTATGTAAAGTCTCGAGATTTTCTACAAGTTAATGAAAATCTGAACTGCATCATTAATGAGTCTTTTTTTGTTTAATACATGTTGTTGTTGTTTAGCAATATTTAGAAAATCATTTTATACATCTAAAAAGATGGGATCATTTTTATTAAAAAGACATTAAACAAAAAATGTCATTTTACTGACCAATTTAAGGCCATCTCCAACCGTCTTTCTATATCAAGCTAGGCCGGTTAGAATAGCGGATTTTCATCTCAAACGTGGTCGATAGGACGCGCGATCCGCCAAGCCTGCAAATGGCTCCCTACCATGGATCCTTGGCATGGGTACTATTCACCCGCTATGGCGGTCCTTAATTTTTTTTTAAAAAAAATAATAATTTCAATTTGGGTTAGGGTTTAGAGGTTTTGGGCTTTTTAGATTCCATTTTGTATACTGTTTTTGGGTCAATGTGAATGGGTTTTTGGGCTTTTAATATACGGACAGTTTAATATTTTTTTTCTCTTTAGTGTTTCATTTAATAATAAAACAAAAAAATAAAAAATATTATGTTTTTTTTTAAATAGATAGCTCTAACGAAAATTGAACCTTTGACCTTATGATAAATAATCATCCCCATCCTAATCTCCTAACCACCGCACCCAACCCTTCCACCCCTATTGTTATGTTTTATTTGCATGTTATTTATGCCTACGATAAAATGAATCGTATAATTATACAATTTACACCCCACATAAACTAAATATTGATCAACTAAAGAGACCATACCTTCTTCCAACCCACATAAAATAAATCATTCACTTTTTCTACATGTAATTATTTAGAATTTCATAAATTAAAAACTTTATGGGTGAATTGCAAATCAAGTAATTTGAGAACTTAATTGGATGACTAATTTAATTAACATATTTACACGTATTTTTTTTTACTTGTAAAATGCATCAAAACATCAATTACAAAACAATTTAGTAAATTTAATAAATTAGAAAATAATATACCAAAAATATTCTTTTAGATGAAGGGAACAGGTAGGAAGTCCCGACACTGTTGAGGCTGTAAAATAGAGAAATTTTACTTAAAAATCGTAAAATAGAGTTTTAGAGGGTTTGAGGGTGGAAGATACACTAAGTGAAACAACGTTGTTTGATTTTTAATTTTTTTTTTTTAGTTTTTCATCACCTTCTTGTTGTAATTTCAAGCATAATTTAAGTGGAACAATAATGGTTAACTGAAACCATGTTGTTTTTGTGTTACAATTTTAAACAAAAATCCTAAGCCTTAAATAGTTTATTAGATTTTCGATTTCTGGTGTGTTGATGCCATTCAACGATATTTTCTTTATATATATTTTTACTAGTTTTCGCCCATTGAACTGAAATAATCAAACCAAAAAACAAATCTTTATTCATATTGTTAAAATTTAAAGATATGGTTTATTTGTTAGAGAATATATGGTTAATGTGTTATATTGTGCGTGTGTGTATATATATACACACACACACTCCCATCTCAATAAATCTCATTTTCATATTCAAGTAAAGGAATCCTGAAATTTAAGAAAATACTATTTTAAAATAATATCTTTGTACACACTCCAATCAATAAGACATGTCTCTAGAAAGATTTTTCCATTGATCTAGAGAGCTTAAAATATTCTAAAATTCTCATCTTTTAATATTTAAGGATTTTTGTTTTTAATGAAGGAAACCGATATGTAGATTACACGGTGTTCTTATGAGAATGTAATGCAAATTACCTACTTACTTCTAAACTCTCCTTGATTGTTGTAGGTGTATTGCAAAAAATAAAATAATGGACGAGAGAGAGAGAGAGAGAGAGAGAGAGAGAGAGAGAGAGAGAGAGAGAGAGAGAGAGAGAGAGAGAGAGAGAGAGAGAGAGAGAGAGAGAGAGAGAGAGACTTCATGGACTTTGTCATTGAATAAGTCCATGTCATGTGATGAGAAATGATTGTCGAAAATCAAGAGAGACATTTAAAACCTTGTTGATGATAGTAAATGAATAACATTTTAGGATTGAGAAGAAATTAAAAAGATTTGGGCTTTTTTTTGGGCCATTGCCACTTAATTCATTATAAGAGTTATATCTTATAGGACTCCTTACCTAGCAAAGATGAAAAAAATCATACACTTGTTGGGACAGAGCAGCCCAGCTTCCAATGCAAACCCAAATAACCCCAATTTGGGCAAGTGGAGCTACGCGCAGAAAAAGGGGAGGAACTCGGTGTTTGGAATCAATGCTGCCAATAACTCTGCTGGCTTTACCAAGCAGCGTAGCACAAAGAACCATCGGCCACAATCAAACCCTTTCGCTGCTTTGGCAGACTTTCCACAAGATCCACCGGAACCCTCCGTGCGTCGAACCGGCGACCAATATCAGGTAAAGCTCATTCCAAATGTTAAAAGCAGCTTTGATAAGTCTTTTGTTTTCTCTTCAGGTGCATCCTCGTCAAAGAAGGGCCAATCCAATAACAAAGCTAAGGAGCGAAGCCTAATTGTCATACCAACAAAAAGGAAAGCAGACTCTACGAGCCGTGATAAGAATTGGGCCAAAAAGACAGCCCACCCAGAGCAAACACCCACCCATTGACGTTAAACCCAATGACCCTAACAGCCCCCCAACCCCTAAAGGCCAGAATCAACCATTGTCCACCACCACCTTCTCCCAAACCCAGAACCCACCAACCGGAAAAACACAATAGACAACACCAAAAACGGAATCCAAGCACATAATCAGAATCTCGAGTCGTAAGCTCACCATAAGACACAGGACACATAATCAGAATCTCGAGTCGTAAGCCCCAAGCACACTGTAGTTCAGCTACCACACCCAAATCCACGCCAGAAACCAAGCGATATCCCCACAGAAACCGGAATGAACATAGACAATGCAACCACAGATCTCAGGGCGGGCAAACCTCCGGATCTGCCTCATTCATTCCATCTGAAGTCAAGGTTATAGGTCAGATTGGATCTGCCTCATTCATTCCATCTGAAGTCAAGGTTATAGGTCAGATTGGCAAACAACGATAAGCCACCCGATTCAACCTCTAATATTATGGATGAAGATCCAGAAGACACCAATCTTGGGGAGGACCAATGCATAATGGCCAATGAAGACCACTGATCCGACACTGATGAGGAGCGCTTGCTAGATGCCGGTTCGTAAGCTTCTCTCCCTACAATCTCAATTTTTAAATGGATATACGATTCATAGTTTGGAATTGTCAGGGCATATCTAATATTGAAATAATTTCGGATTTAAAAGATATGATTAAGAGACATAGAGCCCAAGTAGTGGCTGTCTTTGAACCCAAGAATTAGTGGTTTGGACGTGGATGCGATTATTAGAAAAATTAGTTTAGCAAACCCTCATAGAATTAAATCTGTGGGTTTTGCGCGGGGAGGGGGGGATTTGGCTTTTGTGGCAGTGGATTTGGCTTTTGTGGCAGGGCTCAGTTTCGATTGAAGTCATCCATAGTGATTGGCAATTTCTTCATACTAGGGTTAAGTTTCAACATAACCTATCGTGCCTCTTAACTGCAGTGTATGGCAGCCCCTAAGGGCTGACACGACGTACTCTGTGGGAAAATTTAGACATTTTTGCATGTACCGGGGTTGAACCATGGTTGATTGCAGGCGCTTTCAATGCCTTTACGCATGAACAAGACAAAACAGGTGGCCAGAAATCATATGTCTGCAAGAGATTCAAGGACTGGGTGGACAGGAACTATCTTAATGATCTGGGTTTTTCGGGACAAAGATACATATGGCAGCGGGGCTTATGCCACAAAAGGATTGATCGCGCCTTTGCGAATTATAAACCCAGAACTGTGAGGCATCTCCCAACTGTGAATTCTTCACCCACACAACTGTGAGGCATCTCCCAAGAATTACGTCTGACCATTCGCCTCTACTGATCAAGTTTACGCTCAAGACTTCCGGTAGTAAGGGCCCAAAATTCTTTAGATATTGGGCTGCGTGGGAAGCCCACGACAGATGGAATGATTGGCTTGCCGAGAATTGGGAGACTAATGTCAACTTATCAAATGCAGCCAGGAATCTTACAATCTAACTCAAAGACTGGAAGAGCAACGTGTTTGGCGATTTAAACAGAAAGAAAAATAGAGTCCTAGCGAGTCTAGAAGGACTGCAAAAGTCTTCATCTTTTAACTACTCAGCCTCTCTGACAAATCTAGAACAAGCCTTGAGAGAAGAATATGAAGTAATAGTCACTCTGGAGGAACTGTTAAGAGCCAAAACTCCAAAACTGTTTGGTTGACGCAGGGAGACCGAAATACAAATTATTTCCATTCTATCCATAAACAAGGGGAACAGAAAGCTAGAATCAAATCAATCCGGCTGGTAAACGGTAACTGGTCATCTGACTCAGATGTTTTGGGGAAGGCAGCTACAGGTTATTTTAAGAAAGTGTATACTGGAACGTCGATCAGCAACCCCCCATATGCAATTCGAGGCCGCTTTCCTACACTCTCGCACTTGGAATTACAGGGGCTTGATAAACAGCCAGAAGACACAAAGATCAAGCAGGTAGTTTTTGAGATGCACAGATTCAAAGCATCAGGACTAGATGGTTTTTTGGCAGGGTTCTACCAACACAACTGGGGAACTGTAGGTGGGTCAGTTTGCAAGATGGTCAAGCAGGTTTTTCGGGAAGGAAGGGTTCACGAGAGTATCAACAAGGCATTGGTTGTATTAATCCCGAAGGTTAAAAATCCAAAGCACTTCCAAAATCTTCACTGATCAGTTTGATCAACGTATCGGCCAACATTATTACTAAAGTGATCGCTAACAGGCTAAGGAGGGTTATGCCTCAGCTGGTGCTTAAGACGCAATCAAGCTTTGTTCCCGGGCGGAGCATAATAGAAAATATAGTCATCGTACAGGAGGTTATTCATTCAATGCGTGAAACAAGAGTAAGCAAAGGTTGGATGGTCTTGAAAATCGACCTAGTTAAGGCCTTTGATACGATCAGCAGGAATTTTATTGAAGATACATTGATTGATGCTGGGTTGCCGGAGAATCTTAGATCGGTAATAATGAGTTCTTTGGGAACAGGGTCAATGAGAATATTATGGGAAGGAGCACCAGGAGAGGAGTTCCATCCCAACAAAGGGGTGTGACAAGGAGATCCGGTCTCTCCGTACATTTTTGTTTTATGTATGGAGAGATTATCTCAGACAATTAACTTTGAAGTTAGCAAGGGGAATTGGAAACCAATTGTATTTGGCAACGAGAGGGTACCTCTCCCATTTGCTATTTGTTGATGACTTAATTCTCTTTGCCGAAGCAAGCTTGCAACAGGTGGAGGTGATCAAAAGGACTATGGCAGCGGTTTGTTGCGCTTCTGGACAAACAATTAGCAGCGAGAAATTTGTGGCTTACTTCTCCCCTAACATGGACATCAATATGGGAGATTTCTTGAGCAACAGATTGGGGGTGTATAGAGTCAATAACTTGGGAAAATATCTTGGCACTCCGATCATCCATGGGAGAGTCAAAAAAGACTTGTACGCCGATTGGCTACTCAAAGCAAGAAACATGACAGCCTTATGGAATCCCCGCCGTATTTATATGGCGGGAAGGCTAACTCTCTGCCAATCCATCCTATCGGCTATACCGATCTAATGCAGTCTACAATGCTTCCAAAGAGCATTTGGGATGAGTTTGACAAAATAAGAAGGCAATTCCTCTGGGGCAACCAACCGGGAGAGCGGAAACCAAACATGGTTAGCTGGGGAAATGTATGTCAGCCCAAGAGTTGTGGGGGGCTGGGACTGAGGAAACTTAAGGAGTTTAACATGGCTTTTATTCTCAAGTTAGCTTGGGGGTCTTATAGCTAACCGGAGTAGTCTCTGGACCAGTGTGTTTAGAGCTAAATATAATCTCCCAAGTGAAGGATTACCCAGCGACATTAGTAGACAAAAGTCATCTCATCTCTGGAAACATATCACGGCCATCTGGCCAGATTCTCTCAAAGACATCAGGTGGATTCTAGGTAATGGCCAAGATGTGAGATTCTGGTTGGATACCTGGGTTGAGCATTCGATTGGCCCCCTTTATCAGCATGCTACTTCTCCCCTCCCTTCTGGTTTCCAAGACTTGAAGGCAATAAATCTCTCTACAGCTGTTGGAGGATGATTGGGCCAAATTCTCCCATCTCTTGCAGTCGGAGCTGGTTGACACGATAAAGGCGGTACCCCCTCCGCAATCCAATCAAGGGAAAGACTGACCAATCTGGAGCCTCTCCAACTCAGGGAAGTTTTCGATAAAATCAGCTTACTCTTTTCTTTTGCAGGAGAACACCAGTGAAGCAGATGGAGGTTGGCAACTAGTTCGGAAATGGCCAGGACTCGAAAGAGTTAAAACCTTCCTCTGACTAATGTACAAGCAAGTACTTATGGTGAATGCAGAATGTAAAAGACGTCACCTGACCGACGATGCCAGCTGTCATTATTGTGGGGCTGAGGAGAGCCTTTTTCATCTGTTTAGAGACTGCTTCCGGAGCCGTGAACTATGGTAGAGCACCAACTTGGATCTGGGACCTTATTTTTGGCTTGAATTTGATTGGAAGAAATGGATAAGAACTAACATGAGATCATCTATTTTGCAGGAAGAATGTGAATGGCCCCTCTGGTTTGCTGTCATTTGTTGGAAGATGTGGGCAGCAAGCAATGCTGAAATTTTTTGTGAAACCATTGCACAGAGAGATATCTCAAATTCATAATCAAAGTTACGGTCATGGAAATCAACCGCACAAATCGACTTAAAGTTAAGGCCTGCAATCGCCTCCGGTCAACAGACAGCAGCTCCCCCCCCCCCTCACAAAACTGTGTCAAAATCAATTCAGACGGACTTGTGCCCTTCACAACTGAAAAAGCAGCAGCTGGGGGTGTTATTTGTAACCATATTGGGGATTGGATCATAGGTTTTGCCGCAAACTTAGGCTACTGTAATAGTCTAGAAGCCGAATTATGGGGTGCTTATTTCGGCCTCCAAATAGCTTGGACTCTAGGCTTTCGGAACGTTATTTTAGAACTAGACTGCATAGATGCAGTTCATCTTTTGTCAGGCGGTGACCCAACCACTGTAAATAGCCATGTCTTTTGTAAAGTTAGAGGTTTGCTAAACCTCCAATGGCAAAGAACAGTGATCCATGCGCCCCGTAACCAAAATGGGGTGGCAGATGAGTTGGCAAAATTTGGCTTCTCATGCCCATACGGCAACCATATTTTGTCATCTCATCCGTCCCAAGTCATGGATCAACTGGAATTAGATAGAGTAGGATCATCCCCGGCCTAGAGGGATGTTTTGTACCTTAAGCCATTCGGCTTCCCTATTATATAAAAAATAAATAAAAAATCAGACACCTGATATGATTATAGGCATAAATATATTTGGAGGGATTTTTCATTTGGAATATGTGAAATAATTGTTGGAGAACAGTTGAATTTTATTTTATTTTTTTAATTTGCACGACTCTAAGAAGCCGAGTTATCTAACAAAAGAGATTAATTTATATTCGCTTCTACAATCTAAAGTTACTTGGGACTCCATTACCTAACAAACTCCTCATCCAAATCTTGTGCCATTTTAACTATTATACTAGTTGGTACCATGTGCATTGCGTGGGTTGTGTTAGTTTTCCACTCAAAACATACGAATATGAAAAAAAAATAAAACAACAAGATTCAAAACTTATACATCAGAGAATAATAAACCCCACTTTAAAACACCAAGAGTATCATTGAACCTCTAAAACTCTAACATTCACCACTCCGAGGGGAGCGATTCAAGTGTTAGAGAAGCAAACTTTAATCCAACATAAATTATCCAAAAAAAAGAAAAGAAATATATTAGTAATTCATTGATACACACCTTATTTTATTGTTATTACTCAAACAGTCCGTTTTATTACTTATTATTTGCATAATAAATTAACAATCATTTAAAATAAAGTTCATCGGTAACTAAAATCGAAGAAGATATTTAGGAAGAGTAACATTTCAAGTAATCAAATTTCAACACTTGTGATCTTGAACCGTGTTTTTTCTTTTATCACCTTTGTTGTCAAATTTTCTTCCGGTATCATGTCCACTCCATGTCACAATTTTTCCTCTTCCTTAATTAAAATTGTAACCTCTAAACATAGTTATATACCTAATTACCTACTAGATGCTTGCCCAGGGCGAATGCCCTAGGTCGCCTCTATTTTAAATTTGCCAATGAAAAAAGTGATTTACAATTCAAAAGAAATATATATATATATATATTATAATAGATATAATACAATAGAGGGGATTAGATGCCAGCATTTAAAAATTTTAGGGAGGGGGGGTTCCTGAGCCTAATATTACAAAATATTGGTTCCTAGATTAATGAAATCACTTAGTAATTTTGTAAAATCATTCTTTGCCTATTCATAACAGATTCTACCCCGAAAGCAGCTAATACAACATCAAATTGCAGCAAAAAATGCAAGATTCATAGACTTCTTTGCCACTTGGACACATTCTGCCACGAAAAAACAACATTAAGCTAGCACTTCAATATTCCAAGATACAATGTCTTCACTATTCTAGCATAGGGGCATTAAAAAAATCACCTTTGGTCATTCCGGCTTGTTGGGAACATAAGCAAGTATAATCCTAGGTTCCATTCTAATTAGGCAACCTCAAGCTATTGCAAGCCCAAAAAATCACTATATTAAAACCAAACACAATATGCAACTTAAGTATGTTGTGCACTGACTCTCTGAGTCACAGACATTGTGTTACATATATAGTGCTCTAAGCAACCACATAGTGAAACAGAAAACACAAAATGAAACAGATAGAAGTCTACCTCATTGCCAAGATAAAACAACGTTTCATTTACAGTCATACCAAATTCAACGATCTGCAGCAGAAATATGCTAAGTTACCTTTCCTGCATCTTAATGTAAACAATCATGAAGTATACAAAAGAATCCAATGTAATCAGTTGTATTTAAAAGTATCAATAACTGTTTCTTTCCCTATTTTAGAATCAACATGTCAACCCAAGTGGTTGTTGGAGCCTTTATTGCACATTTTATAATTTACTTTTGTAAGAAAATATGAAACCAAATTGAAAACATGGTAGACAAATCTAGTGTAGCAAGGTTTACTGAGCAACAAATTAGCACATAACGATGAGGTGATTTGCAACTGAAACATCATAAGGAGAATTGGTTGCACCAGGATCTACATTTTAGAAACAGAGGAGTCAATCATCGAAAATGAATAGGAAAATAGTCCTGCTGATAAACATGAAAGTAGTATTATTGCTAGTGTACCATTCTGTAGAAAGACATATTGAATATCTCATCATCAAATAAATGGTCAGCATAGTTGTTGGATTGAGGGCTGTTGTTCGTAGCTCACTAAGTTTGTCATTCAATTTTTTAAGCGGAGATTCAAATGCCTAACAACAAATTCCCATTTGGACATATACATATCTACCACAAAGAAACTAAAGTATTTGTACATTCTCTATTTCAGTATATTGATAGAAGTCCAGCCATTCTGTCTGAGGCTTCAGATTCCCTAAACTGCATCTCCTATCGCGAGCTTCAAAACAAAGCCGGAGAAACTGTTGATGGACTACAAAGAATGACTTGCGCAACCAAACATCCAAACAGAGTTGACATCAAACACAATGAAGAGAGAATTTGACAAAAACCTTAAAACACTGAAAAGATAGAGACTTTTCAATATTCAAACCAAAATCCATTCTTTGTAAATGACACAAAATTGGTGCATTAAAACCCAGCCTTCAAACTGATTTCTTAATTTAATATTGTAAAACAATCCAAAAATTGTAATATGAAGGTAAACATATGATCTCTTTAAATATGCCGAAATCACAATGCCATAAAAATACTTCCAGACAAAAAAGTCTCCCTATCAGAATACATTGCTTTTTATACATCACATTTTGTTCATGCTTTTTATACATCATTTTATTCAATACAACACACATACAATTATAGGATAATGGAACCAAGAATACCTCGCTTCTCCATAATCTGAAGGCCAGTATTTTCTTGGTCATATTCTCATGCTTCCGAAAGATTAAATAAAGTTCCCAAGTGGTGCCAAGGCAACCAAGAAAAATGAATAGACTTATATTAAATAAAGTTGTTATAGAAGAATCCATAGCCTAAAAGTCATATACCCAGAAATTCTTTAAGTGAGTAAATAAAGAACCTCAAAGCTATAGTAATATCATCCTCAAATTAGTAGCTAGTGTGCCCATAATCTCGAGAGGTGATGCATTCTCAAGCTCCCCAGCCAATCCCTAACAATTGCCCTCCTCAACTTCATCTCCAACCTTTGTTAATCAGGCAAGTAAAGGATCAGATCAAATATAAAAATTAACAGATCCATGAATGAAAAAACAAGAAAGAATAGTTGCTACAGAAAGAATTACGGAACCAGTTGTTGTATTGAATGGATAATTGGATATAAATATTCTAAAGACAAAACTGTCTAAAATCATATATTCTACTGATCTCTAAGAGAAAAGAACTCAACACAATTATAAGGAACTAACCAAAACCAACATCAAGGAACTATTAATTTCACCTTTACCTCAACATTTTTGGAGGATTAATTGGCTCTAAACCCATGGCCTAAACCAAAATTAGGACTTATACCATTTGGAAGTTTTGACCGTTTTTTAGAATTAAGCTTCAATTTCACTATATTCCGATCAATAAATATTTTCAGCCCAGATTCATTACCAGAAACTTTGAGATTTTCGGATTCCTTATTTGATCCAGCAGCAGAAACAATGGTTCCATTCTCCATAGCATCCATATTCTCAAAGAAAAACCAAGATGACAAAAAATGGCAGACAGGGTAAGTTAACGACCGCTGCTTCTCGGCACGATAGCGCTGACGTAGCTTCTCCATCTTATGTCGGCACTGATCAGATGTCTTAGCTGGAGAAGCATATGGGCAACGGCTGATAACGGCTACAGCCACAGCATCCCAGTCCACCGTCCGAAGGTATCCCCGACGAAAGGCATACCACCTCTCACGGTAGGCGTCAACCAACGCCAAAGTCTCCTCTTGGGTCCAACACGGAGGTGGAAATTTTTGAACAGGCTTCTCAACGACCTCGATGTAGTAGTATCCGGAGCTGCAGATGGTGAAATGGTGGCGATGGCAGTGGAAATATTTAGAACTAAATCCCAAAACAAAATCGAATCTTTATCGTCACCTTGCAAGCTCAAAAAAGATAATAATAAATAAATTTAAAAAAATCAGAATGTACTGCATAAACATAATAATGTCACCATTTCTAACTCCAGGAAGCCAAACCTTTTCAAATTGGTAGGCATCAAACAACCTCAAAAAAAGCTAAATGATAAGACATTGTAATCTAAACTCACCTCAATAAGAAATGTTGCTCTAAGCACGAACAGTTCTCACCCAACCCTTAACCACCAATATCTCGTCCAACCGATTCAACCCCTCATCGAGGCCACCTTTAATATCAACACTCCACAATCGTTTCCGAAACTCCCAACTTTTTCTCCAATTTTAATTTCCTCTTTATCAAAAAATTCGGTCTTTGTGGCTTCGCCGGAGGAAAGGGCAGCTGAGACTATAGATCTGGCCTCGGTGAGATGTAGAGAGTCGTGTGGTGGGGTGAGTAGTGAAGTGATGAGAGTGGAAGTGATTAATTTGGTGGTATAAGGTGGTTTCGGAAGCTCTCCGGTAAAGGGAGAAGAAACGGATGGCGGAAAAAGGTTTTAGGCGGAGAGACAGAAGGAGACGGGGGCGGCAAACAAACTTTCCTAACCCTAGGAGTAGGATTGATATGAATACAGAGGAGAGCGGATATTATCTTCTCTGTTTGAAATTCAAATAAATACTGTGATTGAGAAAATTAATTTAGGATCAAACCTTAATAATAAACAGAAAAGATAATATCTGATGGTAGTTTTAAATTTGATCTCAAATGTAACAGATTAAAGAATGTAAAACCCTTAAATTTGGGGAGTGTTTAAGGTGAACATTTATATTTGCAGAATGTAAATCCCTTAAATTGAGGAGTTTTAATGTGGTCATTTATATTTGCACAATTATGGAGGATTATTTTTTTTTTTTCGGATGAACACAGGACACATGACATTATACTTTTGTAAAAGATGTATTTTTTTCATTTTGGTGGGAAAAAAACCTTTGTGAAGCTGATACGTGTCTTAAGTGTCATTTGCTTTCATGAAGTATAAAGGGATAATCATGAAACCCCGCTTCTCCTATAGTCTACTGTTTTCATGAGCCTGCAGAATTTCAAATAAGATTCCCAAATCATGGTCATACAAAAAAAAAAAAAAAAAAACTCATTGAAATAATTAAATTTGCACCAATTTTGTACCATACATCCCCCATTTTCAGAATTGCTAAAGATTTTTTGCACCCGTCCGTATTCAACCATGATTTCTGCAAATTAAAAGCATGACACAATCATGCCAGTAATCATTTTAGTAGAAAATACTTTTGCAATTCAAAGTTAGACAACAAGAAAAAAAATGTAACTATGATATGGGTCACCGAACCATAGTTTAATGTTCCATTGTTTTATATGGGCTCTGAAAAACACAAAATTTTATATCTATGCAACACAAATAACTCAAACTAGGTGATGGACCCGTGCATTTGCACGGGTATTTTTTTTATTTTTAATTTTGCTAAACACACAGATATATCCAACCTTACTAAGTATAATAATTAAGTTATCATAGTTACAATATATTTTACTTACAAAAGTTTATTTAATCATCATATTTATTGTCCATATTTATCATAATAAATATGTTATGTATGTTTAACAAAATATATAACCAATATTCCGTATAATTAATTAAGCGACTTGTACCAAATTGTAAAAACCAAAGAAGAAGGCCATCCAAGAATTGTGCTGATTTACGATAATAAAAGTCAAAATTAGAGAACTAAGTATGGAGATTCATAAAAACATATTCATGAATCAAACAAAAAAAAAAAATCTTAAAGGAGTTTTAAAAAGCTGGAAAACAAATTTAAGTAAATACAACAAAGCCAAATTCATCATAGGTGCAGAAAAAAGCTGAATACATCATAGATTCAGAAATGGTAAAAACCAAAGAAAAGAAAACATTAATACTCAGTTCTAGTGGTAGAATGAAAATAAAATTACATAAGACATAATAATGAAAAGCTGTTGGTGGTGATACGATGGAATTTTCACTTTCTCTTAAACTCCTTCTTTGTCTTCATGAGACTCTTCTTCTTTGGGAATGATGACTTAATGCTTGCTTGTCGAGCTTCTTCATCTTGAATGGCCTTCTTCTTTAATAGTGGGCTATCAAATGTGTTATTTTCCAGATCATCAACTTGATCTTCTGCTTGATTGCATGAATTTGGGTTTTCTTGGAAGATGACGCTACAGAAGCAGATACTTCAATACCCACAGAGGCATCCTTCAAAAAAAAAAAGTACAATAAGATCAGTTGATGTTATCAGGTGACTAACTTTTACTATATATGAATAAGAAGTGTATTTTTACTTGATTACTCGATGTCAAAGACATAAATTTGTTGATCCATTCTTTATCATCTTTGCATTTGACAGTAGTGTAAACCAGGCATTTGTTTACCACATTGAACTTATTGAAAATCACCCTAAATAACATATGTTTCCCGATCAGGTCGGTTAACTCAGGAGGATATTTTTCTGATTTTCCATACTAATGGCCGAAAAAAAAATGATTAGAGTTGTGCTAAGTTTCAGCTATAATGTAAAAGATGATTAATATCAGTTACGTACATCACCTTTTTCCATCAGACGGTTAGCTGTTGTGCCAATGAGGCGATAAACATCTTTGTGCATCAATGTAATAGTTACATCGTTGTTGTGAGCATCAGAGAATATAATATGAATTTTGAACCTTAAAACATATATCCAAACAAATGAAAAGTAAAGGACACATTTTTTATAGATTATTATTCTAATCAGTGAAGCATGGAAAAAGTTAAATAACCTAGGGAAATGGCAGTGCTTTTGATATGACATTTTTCGCACTCAAAACTTTCTTCCATAAAGTTGTTAGAAAAATTAGAATCAACAGGTGCATCAGTATCCGATTCAACTTTCTTATTGCAGGCATTGCATGCCATATAGAACCAATCGTCATCTTGTACAATGTCATTCATCTTTCCATAGAGAACACATGACACTCTTTTTTTTGGTTTGGAAAAGACAAATATGTGAAGCATGATCAATATGTAAATTTAATCATGATTAAGCAAAAGACATGAAGAAAACATAATAAAAATGTAAAGGTTTTTAGGGATGGACGATAACCTTTCTGAGTTTTCCCATTTTAGCCAAAGTTTTTATTTCAGCGTCTTTGAGAAAGGACTCAAAAGTTGAATAGCCTGTCGTCGTCGACAATATGGATAGTGATCGATCTGAGCTCTCGGGACCGTACAAATTTTATTCTATTTCCAATTACCAAAAGCATGATTGGATGTTTTACTCCAGCATTCGTAAAATATATACGGGTTTAGATAATTAATCGCATCTATCTCAGGTTCTTCAGCTTGCCTTTGTTTGAATTCCTTTATCACATCCATGCTTGTGTCAATGAAGATATTGGCATTGAATTTTGACGTGCTCGGGGACAAATTTCCTGGTAGAGACCAGAATCATCATTTATAATCAAAGAATATATATTTGAAGCTAAAAGCATTGGAGGCATGCATCATGTGATGACACCAAGATAATTAAAGTAGTAAACATTCTGAAAAGTAGTCTATTTTTCAACAGAAAGTAAATCTGTAGTGAAAATAATTGTAAAGCTTGATGATTTTGAAATTGATGAAAAGAATATTACCATAGTAGTCTCCATATTTAACAAATTGGACAAGAAGGACCACGTTTTTTTGATTGCGCAAATATTCGGTTACATCAATAATATGATTGTTCCATAAAGTTACTTTTACCCTGTCCTTCCTTCAGAAAGAACACGAAACAAAAGACATAAACTTTCGTCAATAATGAGAAGACATGTTTAACATGTTTATGTTGTATTTCTTACTCCAAATCTTCAAGTTCAATAATGCCGTCAAAGTTGGGTATAACTCGTTTTTTGGTAGATGCCTGGATTTTAGACCCCTAAAAGAAAGCCACGATGAAATTTCACACATGACAAACCGATTAGGGAGAGTTTATACAAAACTTAACTAACTGTATGATGCCGTTTTGCGAGGGGGATTGGCATAGTAGAGTAGTTGACGGTTATTTTGATTTACAATGGACCGATAAAAGAGGGATCAACATAGAGGTTAAAAAACTGAAATTGATTCATAAAGGTAATTTCCAACAGTGAAGCACAAGCATGAATGAATTGATGAATTACAGTCATGTGATTGGGGTAAAAAAAAATTCTTCATTTTTAGATTGAGTCACCATGAGGGAATTCATGAATTAGGAAAGACGGAAGAATTCCAGGTTTGTGGATTATAGATTAGAAGTGGAGAAGAGCAAAATTTGCCGTGGAAGTGAGATTTGAGGTGACTATCTGCCGTTAGGAGAAGAGGAGTGGGGAGCATAATTTGTTCAGTTCGGCTTTAAGGGAAAAATATGGTAAGGGGGGGGGAGGGGGAACAGTGTTGTTTAGTTCAGGAATGATCTTCTTTTTTTCTTTTTTAGGAGTATTTTCGATTTTTTTTTTAATTATTTGCGGGACTTTTAAGGAAAATAAGATTCGGAATGACCTGTATTTTTTTTCTTCAGGAGTATTTTCGATTTTTTTATAAATTATTTAGGAGACTTTTAAGGAAAATAGGACACTTGTATTTTTTGGAGAAAAATGGTTTTTGTTATAATGGGGGTTATTATTATAGATAGATACCAATCTCCTTTTTGAAAATTTTGTGGGGCACAATGCAAAGATATTCAAGACCCATGTTGTTCTTGCATTGCACAAGAAAAGTGTAATTAAGCTATAATGTATTTGGATCAGCCATAATAATAACTAGATGTTTGGCCCAGGCAGATGCCCGGGCGCCCCTTCTAAATTACTATTTTATTAAAATCTAATTGAATTACTATTTTTTGAGGATTTTATTTTGGCGTATATATCATTTATGCTATGATTTGGGGCTTAAAAAAATATACCTATAAATCTGAGGTTATAAGGGAATAATAAATAATTAGTTTATAAGGCATTATTCTTAATTGCTGGATTTAGGTATTTTTATTTTTTGTTTATATTAAGCCAGCAAAATTATACGATTGGACATTTGAATTTGAATTAATATATCCATTCGTTTGAAATGTAATTGATCCTTATTTGTAGTAAAACATGTGTTTTTTTAAAAAAAAAATTATATAACTTCTAATTAAAAGAGACTTACACGTGGCAAAAAGACTCCTGAAATCTGAAATATGGTGCATTGGAGCCAAAACAGATGCATACTTAGTTGCCACATAAGCTTCATGTCTTCTACTTTAATAGGGTAAAAGGGATAATAATAATAATAATAATAATAATAATAATAAATGGGAAACACAAAAGAAAAAAATGGTCCACTTGCGAATGAGTGAGTTATGATTATGAACGCAATTGATGAAATATATAAGGAGTATTTACATTGGGATAAGGAGTATCTTAACAAACTATTATTGTTTTAAAAATGATAAATATAATCATGTATAAGTCATTGAGATTAGATTTGCTACATTTATTTTTGGATAAAATTATTGTTTCAAGTTTTAATGTAAAGAGGTAAATGGATAAGTAAAATGTATAACATTTTATATTCGATCATATTACAAAAACAACTTTCAGTCAAAATAAGTTTTACCTTGAAATAATTCCAGGAAAATCCAAAATACCTTACTATACCTTTACAATTTGAATTCTAACAGAATATCTTAAATAATTATCCTAACTAATTAATCCTTACAGTTTAACTAATTTCAGAAAAATATCTTAACCGATTAGAATATCACAACAAATTATCATCACAAATTTTGTTAACAAACTTTAAAAAAAAAAAAAAACCAAAAACGGATAGTTAAATTGACTTTTGATAATTCAGATTTCGGTTAAAATAATGATAATTGTAAATAGTGGAAATTAAACAAATTATACAATAAAATTTACAACATCTAATTGAGCTTGATTTTTCTTTTCTAGATTCACGTCATTTGTCCTAAAAAAATTATGTTTTAATGTACAAGATTAGTACAAAGGTAGAACAGCTGAATTCAAAATCCATGCGAAGGTTTTTTCTTTCTTTTATATTAAAAACTTTTTTCTTGGAAAGTGCAATTTGTAAAAGATATATTATCCCGTCCCAAAAAAAAAATAGTCCACAACTAAATTTGTAAATTTGTACGTGATGTAAACAGTACAAAACTCAAAACTCAATGTAGACTATTTTTTTGGGACGGAGTTAGTAGTATTCAGTTAAACCAAAAAATGAGAAATTTTTTCGAAAACTAATGTCCATGATATATTCATTTATATAACTTTCTCTATTAGAGACTTTAATATCAATATATCCTATTAAAAGAAAAATTCAAAAGAAAAAAAAATGTGGAGGTACCGCATTATTATGATTAAAAATTTTCTCTCCAAAATATATTAAATCAAAACTATATCGCTTTGACTAACAAAAAACTTTAACTATATACATAAACACTTGTTTATATTACAAATACATAGATTAACGCATTTCATTGCCAGAGGGAGAAATTTTAATAATATAATACGCTCTAATTCAATATTTTATTGCCAAAAGAAAAATGGCGCCATTTATGGTAAAAAAATTGGTGAAACTTAAAAGATAAAATCACCAAAAAAAAAAATCTAAACTAAACGTTATTCTTACATTCAAATTCAATCACTCCAATGCCGATCTCATTAAAAAAAAAAGAGTTAAAACTTTACGTCTAAATTTACGAAAAAAAATCAAGGAAACATTCATCTTAAATTCCTCAATCACTCTAATATCAATTTCATTAATGTTAAAATATCACGGGTAAAATTACGAGAAAAATTCAATAAAACATTCTTCCTATATTCAAATTCGAAGAAATTCAAACTACAATAATATCAATGCCACTTAATTTTTACCTCGTCTTTTTTTTTAACTTATTTTTTACCATCGGCTTATTTGTATCACTTGTTTTTTAATTCTATTTTAGAATCAACCATTAATCGAGTGTGTGATAGTTTTTACAACCAATAATCGTCTTAATAATATATGTTAACATATTTCGTGCAATGCAGTAGAGAAAATCCAGTATTAACTTTATAATGGTTAAAATATTATGAAATAACTTCAAGTTTAGAAGAAGGAAACAAAGAGATAAAGTAAATTGTGAAGGAATATACAGGAATGAGGGAAGGTTGAGTTTTCATGTATTTTTTGTTCAAGTTCCACGAGCTATACATGCCTCCTATTTGTAGCCTTATATAATGGCATTAACGTAAATAAGCATACATCAAAATAATTGAACAAAAATCTACCATGACACCTTTTATGGGTATTCGTAATTTTGTTGATATTTTTGACTTACATTATTCACAACAAAGAATACATTTTCTTATGTATATTGACAACATTTTTGTTTTATCATCACATTATTTTGAATTACATATAGTTAACAAAATTAATTGAAAGAAAAAAACTAAATTTTGATATAAATTAAAATTAAGGCAGACTATTAATATGGTAAATATACCAAAATTCGTAGGTGAATTTTTTAAAAATTGATCTTTATCCAAAAAGCTTATTCTCATTTTATCGCATGTCAAATTTTAATATTAAATGAGCATCCATGTAAGTTGGGCAAATAATATTAAGATCCTAGGTACACCCAATGCGTAAATCAAACACAAGGGAAAAGAAATTAGAATTTTTGAGCCCGGGTAAAAGGAGTCCACACGCACATTTAATTACCCAATTTTATCCCCCCTTCTTCGGCATTTAATTCCCTAATCTTATCGCTTTTTTTTGGCATTTAACTCCCTGATCTTATCCTCTTTTTTTGGCACTCGATTAATTTTAAATCTTTTTTTTATTTGCTTATCATGTTAGCTTTTATATTATTTTATTTTATGAGATAATTTTTTTATAACAATGGATTTTGTTTTAGTAAAATTGACTATGGTTAATCATTGAGACTTATGAATATGGAGAATCAATGTGTATTTTCCCAGTAATGAATAACCAACGTTTAGACAATGAATAATGTTATGCAATTATTGAAAGATGATTGATGTAGAATGTATTCGTTTTATTGATGAATATACATGGGTAAGGTAATGCGTATTATATGGTTAATGATGAACATGAATTTCATTTTTGTTTTCTGACCGATGGTGTATTATCTTATTACTTTTTTATTATGAATATCTTACATTAATTAATGAATAACGAGTTCTTATTGATGAATAATTGGACGATGTTTCAACTCTGAGGAAGAGGCTTTTGCTGCTTATAATTCTAGCGCATTGCTTTTTCAATAAAAAAGTTCAAAGATTGGAAAATGTCCAAATCTGGTGTTGTATGTTGGAAACAATTTGCATGTAGCAAACAAGGAGTAAAAAATTCATGAGGTAGATGATATACAACAATGAATAATTATACCAAACTGATGAATACGGCAATTAACAACAATGAATAATTATACCAAACTGATGAATACGGTAATTTCAACAATGAATAATTATACCAAACTGATGAATAATACAAAGATCTACTAATTTACCAAAAAAAATAATACTAGTTTACAAAACTGCTGAATAACCCTCTATATCAATGTCTACACTTATTGTGGTTTGGTCTTTTTGCAGATTCAGATATCCTGCATCTTTCGGCTTCTGATTGTTATTCTTCACTCATGCTTCTTTCAGATTCTGTCTGATATTCTTCGCTCATGCTACAATACGTTTACAAATTTCATGAATAACTTGTCAGACGTGATGAATTTTTTAGTATGTTTCTTAATATTAATGTATCAGATGTATCACAAACTTAATAAATGATTGTTCGATGAATTAATGAATAAATATATATAGATGATTAATAATAATTGCTGACCCAATGAATAACATCCCTTTACGGATGATTACCCCAAAACAAATTTTACAACAAATTATGATGAATACCAATTACCAAATTGATGAACAAATTTAACGAATAAATAACACATAGTTGTGATAAACAATGAATCCGGCAATTTCAACAATGAATAAATTTACCAAAAAAAAAAATACTACATAATTATAGTAAACGATGAATCCGACAATTTCAACAATGAATAATTATACCAAATTGATGAATAATACAAAGATCTAGTAATTTACCAAAAAACAATACTATATAGTTATGGTAAACGATGAATCTGACTATTTCAGCAATGAATAATTATACCAAACTGATGAATAATACAAATATCTACTAATTTACCAAAAAAATAATACTACATAGTTATGGTAAACGATTAATCTGACAATTTCAACAATGAATAACTATACCAACCTGATAAATAATACAAAAATCTACCAATTTCCCAGAAAAACAACATCCAATAGAAGAACAAAACTCTACAATTGATGAACAAACATCGTCAATCGAGTGAATACACCTTACATCTACAGAACCCAAACAAAAAAAAAACACCAATGGTTGAATATGAAGAAAACTTTAAACTTGACGAACAGATATGCATAATCGAATGCATATACAGTAAATCTACAAAACCCATAAAAAATGCATCAATAGTCCAAAAGATTAATAGTATTACCTTCGTTCATCTTTACTTTCCGAACTGCTTCTGTTCGGTTCAGATCCTCAATCGGTGGTTTCTGCGTGGATGAATTTTGTTCATGTATTACCTTAAATCGCATCTTGACCAGAGTATATTTCCACAATTTCCACTGGATCTGATTCCGTCCCAAAAAATCCAGCCGACGAGAGGTTTTCTGGCCAAATCGCTGTAGAGAAAATTTAGTTTTTTAGTTTTTTTTTTATTTTCAGATGGATTGTGATGAATGGGGTGAAAGATGAATATAGTTAATGGCTGAAAATTAGGAGGAAATGGTGGGATTTGAAATTCCAAAAATCCTACAAAATGGAAAATTAAATGAGATTGCTGTAAATATTGAGAGATGTCCACTTTTGGGTCGCATGAGACTCACACCTAGGATTCCTATATTATAATTGATGTAAGTTGACCGTATTATGAAACTTTAAATAAATCTCCTGTATAAAGTTGTAATCGTAAAAAGTAGAGTAACAAATTCGGTATCAATTAGATAACAAATAATTTCCAAAACAAAGAATGACTACATATTAATACTAACTAATTGTTAATCACATTTATTGTAAAATGGTAGTTTGAAAAAAAAAAAAAACTTCAAGGGTAACTAATAAACAAATAAGTGCAAATCTTTAAAAGGTTGGTGATTCTTGAATTTTTTCCTTAAATATATTTCCTTATATATACCTGGACAAAAATAAACCTTCCAAAAATTTTGTGGACAAACTTACATGTCCCAGATTTAGGAAATTCGAATGGGGGGAAACTCGAATTTCCGAAATCCGAACCACTCTAAACTCGGATTATAGAAATCCGATTTTGTGTTACGTAAATCCGATATTAAGTTAATGACAGAAATTAGTGTAATTAATCTAAATCCGGATTTTCTAAATCCGTATTTACGAATAAAATATTAATTTCCGGATAGAAAAAAAATATGTGTTGAAAAATTAAATTTGGGAAAATCCGGATCACGGTAATCCGAATGAATGTAGATTCGGATTACCAAAATTCGAATCTCCTCTGTTTTCTGCAAAATGCTAACTCTCAGTTGGCTACATACTCGGATTTACGAAATCTGAATACTTTACAAAAAGTCTGAGTTCGGATTTTGCAAATCCGAGTCTATGTCAGAACTGAAAAAAAAAATTGCACTAGTTTTAACCAGTACTAAACCTGTTTACAGCACCAACAACAATGAAACATTAGAAAACAGAAAATTTAATGGCAACAAAACAATAAACGACATTCGATTAACAACAAAACAAATCAAGTTTCATACCAAAATCAATACAAAAACTACTTTAAATGTGCAAAATAAATCAAAGGTCTCATTTTGTTTCCCTTTTCTTTTATTGTGCGCATCCAGAGTGTATTTATTTGGGCCCTGCCGGATCCTGTCTCTCATCTTAAGATACGTGAGTATTGAACTCTGTTGTGGTTGCGACTGTCCACCAAACTGAGGCTCGGGTTGGGGTTGGGATTGGGACTCCCCCATGGTGAGAAATTTGACTCCCGGTTGTGGTTGCGACTATCCACCAAACTGAGTCTCGGGTCTACCAAGGTCAAACTGAGTCTCGGGTCCACCAATGTCTTCAAATTGAGTCTCGACCTGGATGCGCGAGCCTCGAAAAGAATGTGCTTGATCCTCATTTTGTTGACCCTCAGTTTGTTGTTGCGATGTCCGAGGGGGGATTGGGACCTTCCTCTTTCTTCCTCCTCCAATCTTATCTCTCGACCACGGTTTTGCTTTTTTACCCGGCGGAGGTTGTGAGGGCAAACATGGATCTTCATCAACCAGGATTTGGGTATCCTCCACCTCCATCTCATCATTTGCACCCAGGGTTAAAGCAGCATGTGTTTGATTGATGATATCGTCCAAATGCTTGTCGAGTTCTTCGTCTAGGAGATTCTCATCTTCTCGTTTTTCTCTAAACTTCTCGGAACTTAGGTGAATGTTGTTCAATACTTCACCCTGAAAAGAAATTGGGACGTTAATTAAGAGAGTAAAATTCTAAAAAAAATAAAAATAAAATAAAATGAAAACATAAGAAATAATATATATATATATAGAATGAACTCACATATAATTTCACTCGGCTCGAAGAAGTCTCGTATCCTTGAGGTTCATAATTTTTGGGATTGGATATCAGTCTAACAGTGTTCACCATGAACCATTCATAGTTCCCCTCATATACGGAGCCAGGGTCTTCTTCCTCCAAATCTCGTAGCACGTACTCTTCTCTCCTATTCCAATGACGACGTACTGCGGAATGATGGTCCACCCAATTGTTGCTAGGATACCCAGACATATTGTGGGCGTGATCGAGAAGAAATGGTGCGTTATCTTTAATCATAGGGCGCTTGGGAACATCCTGTATGTATCCAAATTGTCTCACAACTCTGCCCGACTCGTGAGGTTCCTTAATAGCCCAACAGAACATCCAACACCTGGTCGTCCAAATGGCTTGGCCTTGTGTACAGAAATCAGGGAGTCTATGAAGGACCTGTGCATATGGTTGCCACCGAAACTGCACGAAAAGAATTTCATTAGATGGTATAACCGGAACGAAAAGAAATTCAAAGTTAATATAAATACCAAATTACAAGTACTTACATCTTAAACACGCAGGCTTGTTAATTGATCTCTAAAAGGTAGGGTGCTGCTCCTTGGGGCGTCTCCGTAGGTGTACCTACATTTCCACCTTAATGAACAAAGGGGTACATTTGAATTAGTAAAAAAAATGAATAAGAAACAAATAGAAATAAACATTGAGTTATTTTGAACTGAAAATACGTACCGCTGACTAATGGAGCGGTCTCATCAATCAAATAATCTACTCCTTTTCTTTGTGGCGCGATTATCTCGATCCGCTCATACGCCCATACCTAGTAAATTTCAAAAATAATGTTAAAATTTCAAATTATAACGTTGAAAGCGGAAAATAATTATAACACCAATTGAAAACTAATACGTACATGTAGCAAATATAGACAGCCAGTGGCGTCGTGCATGGTGTACTGTGATGTCTCGCACAGTCCAGAATACAAACCAGCCAGCAGTGCCGATCCCCAACTGTATCGACTACACTGATCCAAATCCTCAACCTGGGCCAAGAACTGCAGATTGACAATGTTTTGCGTCTTGCTAGGAAACATGAAACTGCTAATAAAATGCAGTATAAGTGTCCGGGCCCTTTGCTCGAATCGATGGACAGTGGAATTCTCAGGGAGTGCGCGGCCCATCTCATCTTCGAAAATACCAACATTGACACATTGACCATTTACTTGGGCTGGCCGGAATCCCAAATAAGCCTCACATTGATCCCGCCATTCATTTGCAGTCCGGCTAACTGTCGTCCCGTACACCGGGTCACCATCCACCCGAATACCAAAGAGGACCTCGACATCCTGTAGTGTCACAGTCGCCTCTCCGAAATTGAAATGGAAAGTTTGGGTTTCTGGCCTCCACCGTTCCACTAACGTGGTAATGAGACCGAGATCCACTCTTTTGTAGCCTACTTTTATGATCCCGAATTGGCAAATCAAAATCACCAAACTAACATCAAACTAACTCATTGTTTTTCAATGTCACTACATTCGGATTTCTGAAACTAAAAATTTGAAAAACAAAAAACTAAAGAGAAAAAAACTTACCGAAATCGGAGGGAGTCGTCGGGACAGGAGGGCCCCGGGTGGAGCGGAGAGAGTCGGAGGGAGACGTCGGGAGGAGTGGAGGGTCACCGGGAAAAGTGGAGGGAGTCGCCGGGTGGAGTGGAGGGAGTCACCGGGAGGAGTGGAGCATCGCCGGGAGGAGTGGAGGGAGTCGCCGGAGTTCTGGAACTCGGATTTCAATTTTAGGGTTTTTTAAACCGGGAATTGGGGGAAAAATGAGAGGGGGAAGAGTTGACCGGCTATATATAGTCCCGTCAAACTTGGATTTCTGAAATCCGAATGGGGGGTAAACTCGGATTTCAGAAATCTGAATCTTTCCAGTTTCTCCTCAAATTGCATACTCTCGGATGTTTTCCTCAATCCGGATTTCCGAAATCCGAGCCCTTTGCTGCAGGAAATCGGCCTTGTTTCGGATTTCTGAAATCCGAATCCACCCTGTTTGTCCTTAAATTGCACACTCTCCGATGCTTTCCTCAATTCGGATTTCCGAAATCCGAATCCTTTGTTGCAGGAAATTGGCCTTGTTTCGGATTTCTGAAATCCGAATCTCCCCTGTTTCTCCTCAAATTGCACACTCTCAGATGGATTTCACCAATTCGGAATTCTGAAATCCGAGCGTAGTACAAATTATATATACTCATATTTCCGAAATCCGAGTACTTTGCTGCAGGAAATCGGTCTTGTTCCGAATTTCTGAAATCCGGACGTAATACAAAACGCGTACTTTCGGATTGCGGAAATCCGAATCCTTTAGAAAACCTTAAAATGAGTTTTTTGCACAATCCCAAAAACCTGTTATGAAAAACTAGTATATATTTCATCACAATCACAGCACCAGCACCAACAATTTAATGTTAACATTACAATCCGAACAATTCAATGTTAACATTACAATCCGAATTTATCATAACATAAATTTGTTTGCGTCTATTTAAATAGTTGTCATTCCAAATAACTTGCAAGAACACTAAATGACTCTCAATTCCAGCTGTCATTCACATGTCTTCTATCTACTCCTGGGTGCGAGAACGGACAAGAATTGGCATCATGACCTTGTTGTCCACATCTCCAACATTCCCCCCGGCTCCGGCGTCCCCTTTAATCTATTTGCATTCTATGTCTCCTTTTTTGTCTTCGTCCCGGTCCCGCGTGCAACACAAGACGCTCATAATTCGGAATGATGTTCCAATTGACCGTCGGCCATTGTTCCTCATCGAGAACCGGAACAAAGCTCGTGTAATCAAATTATCTGCGCCACGTTGGAAGGCACCACACACTATGGTGTAGATCAATAGGCCGATCCCCTTTTCTCCGACAAACTTGGAGTGCGTGCGTACAAGGCATCCGGTACTCTTGCCACTTCTTGCACGAACACCTATGTTCATCGTAGTTCACCATATGCAAAGACCCACCCCTGCCACTTAGCCGTGTTGCAGTAACAACACGCCACATAGCATCATCACCATCAAAAGGGGTGGCTTCAAAACTTGCTGCTTTGTCGTTCATTTTCTCGTATTTTTTCCATAACTCAGGAGGGATCGGTCTTCACATCTTTCTGTGCCGAGGCTACCGTATAATCTACGTTGTCCTCAACCTTTCTCCTGATGAGTCTAGCAATCAAAGACGCGTCCACACACTGATTGTCATTATCATTCACGGGAGTCATGCAATTATGTGCATCATGCCATCTCACAATTTCATGAAGGCCGTGAGCTTTCAAAGACACACGCATCTTCCACTCACATGGTGGTTCACCATCCTCACTTTCCACATTTAATGTTCTGCACCGCACAGCCCACGTCGTTGGACTACTCGCAGCGACAGTATATTTCCTTTTATGATGGATGTTCCATAATTTCACAACATGCTTTGCTTCTGATTGAGATTTGAAACAAACACCAATGTCCATTCCTTCGGGCATCTAATCCCACATCTTAAGAGCAAACTCATCCTTGTCCACACATGAGGCATCCCATTTCCCCATCTTACTATATATACATGGCGTTGGGGCAATGGATTACAATCCATTTCCTCATTTTCCAACCTTTCATCATCACTTTCTTCAAAATCACTCTCTCCGGAGACATCACAGTCTTCTTCGCTTTCACTTGGAGCTATGTAGTCGGAATCCGACTCTTCCCGGTAGTCATCTTGTGCAAATAAAGGTGTCTTCTCTTCATCACGGTTTCGAGAAGTACTAGCATGTTCCCCCCTTGGAAAATCACCAAATGACACGTTTTCCAAACTCGCTTCTCTTTCTTCTTGAGTGATATCTTCCAAATCTATGTATAAATCCAAACATGATATTGGATTTACACGGTTCATGAACTCTACATGCGAATCATTCTTGATCTTCACTACACGCCTACCATCGGGACTATCGAAAATCAAAGAAAGGTGGAGTTTCACGTGTACTAGATCCCAACCAAGTGTCATACAAATCTTACTAATCAATCCCTCATATGACAACCTTTCCTCAACAAACAAACCATCATCCGGCATATTCGAAAAAGTGTTGATGCCACCATTCTCTATCACATACTTGCTTGTATGATACAAATTAAGCACGTATAATACATTACGTGCCATTGATAACTGTTAAAAAAAAATCAATAACTAATCATTTCTTAATAACAAAATCAACAAATACACCATACATACTCCATTCATAATTCAAAAAACCTTTAAAATACTAAAATACTTATAAATCAACTTCCATATCTCGTGAATAACTATGATTTCTCATCTCTAACCTCAAAATCAACACCTAAAACATCCAGACAACCAACCAACATAAACCCTAATCTATCATACATCATTCTAACAATCAAAATAATACAAAACTAAACTAAATAACATGGTTTTGCAATCTAACCTCTTTCAAATAACGATTCCCACGTATCTAGAGGTAAGAATGCATCAAAAGCTCCAGTCGCCCTTGTTTGAGCTGCAAAAACAGAAAATCCAACTCAGTTCTCGAATGAGAACTGTCTGAATTTTTTTTTTCTTTTATAGCACGTTAAACTCGGATTGAAGAAATCCGAATCCGTAAGTAACTCGGATTTTAGAAATCCGAATTACCGTGGCCTCGGATTTCCTGAATCCGAGTTTGGTCAATTTTAAATTTTTTTATTCATTTTTTGGTCCTCCAATTTATGGCACATGCCTACTTCCACCAACCAAAATTAAAGGTAGTCGGATTTCCAAAATCCGAATACAGAAAACCGGATTACGGACTTCCGGTTTTTTGATTCAAAAATTTCGCGACTCGATTTTCTTTTTTTCTTTTTGTACACTCGGATTTTGTAAACCTGAGTACTTCTGTTCATTTAAGGAGTCCAGGTCCTGGACTCCTTATTTGAGTTTAAATATTTCGCGCCTCAATTTATTATTTTTTAACTAAATTCGGATTTCGAAAATCCGAACGGTACTGTTCATTTAAGAATTTTTAAAAACTATTATTCAACAAAATTTATTTAATTATTATTTTATTATTAAATATAGGCTCGGATTTACGAAATCCGAATCTTTAATTTTAATTAGAACTCGGATTTCGGAAATCCGAGAGATATATTTCTGTCCACTAATATTCTGAAAAATTCAAATTTGTCCACGTTTATTTTAATTAATTTTTTTGGAAAATAACCCAGTGATTCTTCTGCCCCAATAATTTTGAGCATCCAGTGCAAATTTTCTTATATTTTCTAGAATTGCCCCTTACGTAGTCAAAGGCATTAGCTTCTCTGCCGCCGCTTTATTCCTATCTCTTTCAAATTTCTCTCACATAACCCATATCATTTCCTCTTTCAAAAGTATGAACAATCCCTTTCACTAAATTCCAAAACTCATATTACTATAAACAATCAGTGTCCGCATCTTCGATGGGAATTTTCACTATCAAAATTTAGAAGAATTAGTTGTTATTTTCTTATCTAATTTATTTCCTAATTTAATCGAGTTAGTTTCTCTTAATTTCAAATTAAAGATAGAATAGTTTTGTTTACGGGTTAATTGTTGACTCTCATCCATCAATACCTTTTCCTTATTTTTTTGTGGAGGAGAAAGTTTTTCTTTTCTTTTTAAGATCGGATGGATAGTTATAAATTTGGTGATTGAAATGTGATAGATATGTTGAATGCATCCAAAGTATTTGATTTTTTTTTCCCTGAGAATAATCTAATCAAGTAACCCAATCAAATACTGCCATTGTTGTATCATCATTGTTAATAAGCATGAAAATCAAGTAACCAAGTCCAAACCAGATTTTAGGTCCAAGGATATATATAATCGGATGGATAGTTATAAATTTGGTGATTGAAATGTGATAGATATGTTCAATGCATTCAAAGTGTTTGATTTTTTTCCCTAAAAGTAATCTAATTAAGTAACCCAGTCAAATACTGCCATTTTTGTATTATTGTTGTTAATAAGCATAAAATTATCAACCAAGTCCAAACCGAATTTCAGGTCCAAGGATATAAAATTTGAGAGAATTTGAAGAAAGAATAGTCATAGCTTTAGAATTTGAGTCGGAATATTGTCATATTTTGGTGCTTCTTCTCAATGTTCATACATCAATCTATTTTGGAGACAACAATTACATTGAGGCAACAACTTTGTGGTGTAATTAATCATTTGTTTTCAGCCATTCATCTTTTTTAGTTCACAAATACTCATTTAAAAGAGATGATTGGAAGCACATACCGTGAGTTTTATTCATATTCACCAGGTTTAAGTAAAGCACAAATAACATTGATGGAAGCAATGCTTACTCATTCTGGTCACTTAAATGACTGTCGAAAATAAAATAAAACACATAGTTGGGTGTTAGTAAATTGATGTTTCTAGATATGCAATATCTCTTCCAACCTACCCATTTGTATCACTATGGTGATGTATTATCATCTGCCGGTTTTTGTTTCTTTATTAATCAAAAGCTCTGAGTGATGGGATTTTTGCAGGTAAATTTTCTGAAGTGCTTGCCGCTCGGCAATTTGTTTTCTGGGAATCCACATTGTGATTAACTTTCTGAATATATCATATTTTCAGTTGCATTTGGTTTCTTTACTCCTGGAGCTATGCATACAATCTTCTTTTTTTCAATAATGGATCATGAATTGTCAAAAGCACTAAGTTTGAGAACCCATTCAGCTTTCAACGTTGTCTTTCAGTTGAAATCTCCATTGGTGAGTAAGTTGTTTCTTTTATGTTGTGGACTCTGGTTTGTAGCATTCGACTGCTGAACGTAATTGATGAATTTTTTTCTGTACCTCAGCTGCATGTTTCGAAACCCTGGCGTTCTTTAATCTCAAGCTCCAACTTCATCAAAACCCACTTCCGAACTGCCTGTGGAAGTGATGGTTTGGGTCATAAAACCATCATCTTTAAATTATCACTAAATTCCCCTGGCCGTTTCTCCGATGTGAAGCACTGTTCTCTCAGTTCTCTTGTGGACCCAGCCCCCGGTGAAGCTTTCACCAGTGCCGACCTATATATCTTACACTGATTATCCAATGAAAGGTACAGGTAAGTTGGTTAGGATGGTGGATTCTTGCAATGGATTTGTTTGTATTTCTGTTGACAATGGAAAAGATTTGATTCTGTGGAACCCTTGTATCAAGAAGTTTAAGAAATTTCTTGATAGCTATATAAACTATCAGCGTTTTCGTTATGATTTATTGGGGTTTGGTTATGATGAATTGAATGATGATTACAAGGCCGTCAGGTTATGTGTTCATGTTCCCAGTGTACGTTATGTTACTGAAGTTAAGAGTGTACAGTTTAAAGAATGATTCTCGGTGTCCAGTTGGATTAGATAAGGATGTTCACCGGTCTGGATTTTACTCTGGACAATATGCAAATGGAAATCTCCATTGGGTTATGACCATACCTGGTATTAGAAGTTGGACATTTCTCAGCTTTGATTTGGCCAGTGTGACATTCGGGGAAATCGAGTGGCCAAGTTCCAAAGAGGGTCTAGGTGATTGGTCAGTCGGAACTTTACGAAGCTGCCTTTGAGTTCTTTATGATTATGAGAGAAGTTATGTAGATTTGTGGATTATGAAGGAGCATGGAGTGAAAGACTCGTGGACGAAACTCGTTTCCGTTACTTATATTGATCTTCCTGAACATTGTACATCCTCTTTGCCTATTTGCATGTTAAGCAATGGTGATATATTGTTGCAAGTCGGTTAAATGTTGGTACTTTACGGTGCAAAGAGTAAGACATTCAGGTGGTATCCCCGAATAAACAACGTCATCGAAGTGACTATATTCACTGGGAGTTTGTTATCACCTGATTTCCACGATGAAGAGCAGAGGCAGGCCACTCCAGTTAACCAATTAGAGTAGGCAGTGCTGATGATTCTCTCTAGTTTTTGCATTTTGTTTCACAATCTTCTAGTAGTATTGTATGGCATGTTTCTAGTAGGTTTGGAGACATCTCTGATGACAAGAATGTTGATGTTCTCTACTTCTTTTGCATATGACAGTTAGTTCTTATGTTGTTGCATTTCGGATGTAATTAGTGTTTTATATCAGATAATGAACTTGCCAAGTGCTGAGATTAGCAGTGCATTAAGGAAGTAATCGTGACTCGAGTCATGGATGAATTCTAGTTCCTGCGCTTTTCATATCTTTCCCAGTAGGTTTGCTCACGCTAAGCCTTTACGATGGGGAAAAAGTTGTCATTTGCATCTCGTTGATGATCAATGACAGTACTCAGTAGCTTTGTGATGCCTTCTGAGTAGTGACTGGAGATCTTGTGTATATCTCATTCATTTTGATGCCGTCCTGAGTCCGTCCAAGAGACTAGGGAGCTCTAAAGCCAAAGACAAGAGAATCATAAGATTGAAACCTTTTTTCTAAATTTCTCGACCTCCTGCAATGCGGTGATAGAGCATTTTCTTACAGCATAGCGCCTTGTTGGTAAATTAGTGCTTCATAAGATTATGATGAGCATATTAGGTGCCTTCGTGATGGTTCTGGTTGTGCGAAACGGCAGAGCATTCAAGAACTCTTAAAAAGATGTGTCACGTATGAATGAAACCTGTAGAATTACAAAAAGTTCGAAAACTGACAAAAATATGTTAATTTTGAAAGTTCTTAAAAGTTTTGGAGCAGATCCTATCCAAATGGTGAAAAACTGCTTCCAAATAACGAGCTCGGACCATTTAGTTCACTGATCAGACTAAAAGGCGGAGGTTATTCCATACAAGCATACATTCTTAGAAGCTAATGTAGAGATTCGAACAGAATGCAGCTAGTTCTATGTAGGTCAATTTGTTCAACCACCTATTATCTACAGAACAACGAATAAATCTGACAACGGATATACGGAAGACAGATACTATTACTCTATCCGTTTGGAAAAAATGACGGTACAATTTTTTTTTATAAGTTACCTTGTCCTAGAACTAAATTTGGTCAAAAACAAAATTATCCTTAAACTCCGTTTGGTTAGATTGAATTGAGATTGAATTAGAATTACAATATAATAGAATTGAAAATGAGATATTAAGATTGTATTTCAATTTTAATTCCTTTATTTGGAAGATCATAAGAATTAACTAGAATTAAGGTTCCAATACAAATTCTTGTGTTTGGATGTATAAAAATTTATATACCGTAGAATTAACTTGTTATTATACAACTAATATAATTTGCACTACTTTTGACCATAAAAAGAATCATCTAATTTTTCATATAAAAGTTGTACATCGTAATTATGTAAATATAGGAGTAAAAAATGAATAAATTTTATCCGTATATGTTACTCAGCATGTCTCAAGAAAATAGTTTATATTAGTTTTTAAGATTTGTACCATTTTTAACATAAATTTTAAAAATAAATGTGGAATATTTTTCTAGGACGGACGGAGTAGTAAATTTATTGAACAAAAATATTAAAATATCCCAATCAATAAAAACAATTACACAAAAGGGTGGGGAAAAAAGAAAAATAAATTAGAGGAATAAGAGAAAGTTTCAATTAAAGAAGAAAAAGAAAACACAACAGGGTGGGATAAAATGCAATTGTGTGTGAAGATATTTTCCAAAAAAAATAAAAAGTAAAAATAAAAATAGGAGGAAACAATAACGTGGGGAAGGGATGGAGGAGTAAGTCCTTCACTCTCTGTGATGCGTGTGTTTTACACGCGCTGCGTGAATAGCTTTTTTTTTATAATCTTTGTTAATGTTGACCCGTTTTCTTTATAACCCGATTTTGACCCACGGACGACCCGCGAAATTTTACTAAAACAATAGAATCTTAATTGCAATTATTTATTTTTACAAAAGAATTAAAAATAATTTGAGTCATATCTTGAATTTTAATTCCAATTCCGAAAGTTCTATTTTTGTCAGTCAAACACAAAAATTAGAATTGTAGGCCTCCAATTCTTATTCTTTTGTCCAATTCAATCCAACCAGACAGAGCCTTAACAAAATTATCCTTACCAGTAACCACATTCTTGTCCGAATCAAAATCTTCTTGTAGCCACTTGCCAAACAAATGCATGGCAACAAGTTAACAACTAAAAATCTTTGTCGATGATCAATCAAATTTGAAGCCGGAAGGGAGAATGAAAATAGACGGCACCCCTCTAATGAGCAGGAAAAGAAGAGAACCGGGTACTTCAAATGCGATGGCCCACATATGGCACGGGACTGCCCCTACCAGGAAAAGATCAACGCTATCGTTGCAGGGGAAACTGGGAGACCTTGGGGATGCCGCACGAGCGGCTCCGGGAGCTGTCGGGAGAGTCCGTGACAAGTGGTATCAGAGTTATCGTGCGAGAGAGCTGTGTGCCTCCGCTGGGAAAAGCTCGAGTGCATCACCTGGAGGATGGGTACGCATGACTTGGGAAATGGGTACGTGCGGAGCGCAGAGGCGCCGTGCCGAGGAAAATGAGCTGAACGTGCATTGTCGTCAGAGGAGTGGTGACCCGCCTGGAGGAGAGGTGGATGCTTGGCGCAGAGGCGCTAGAGGGCACAGTTGATGGCATGCGAGCTTGGGGCGAGTCATTTTTATACCCACCTAGCACGAGGGCGTGTTAGAATTTAAGTGGGGGAGGTCTGTTACCGGGGTAATTAGGATATCCGGGGACCAGTTTGCGTACCTACTGAGTTTGCTACCTGGTAGGTCAGAGGGACGGGTTAGCGTCAAGGAAAGGTTATCGGCTTAGCGGCTGGTCCCTGCGAGAGGACTCAAGGAACCCGTAGCACCTTGCGGGGATGGTCATGTGGGACTAGCACGCGGATAAGCACACAACTGGTCGGGGGCTAATGCCGCTCCCCTGATGAGCCCAGAGCAGGGCGAAACCAGTAGGCTATGCGGCTGTAAGCTGATCCTGCAGGGGAAACTGGCTGACCCTGGGGATGCCGCACGGGCGGCAGCGGGAGCTGTCGGACGATCCCGTGACAAGTGGTATCAGAGCTATCGTGCGAGAGAGTTGTGTGCCTCCATTGGGAAAAGCTCAAGTGCATCACCTAGAGGATGGGTGTGCATGACCTGGGAAATGGGTGTGTGCGGAGCGCAGAGGCGCCGTGCCGAGGAAAATGAAATAAATCTCAGGTATTGAAATAAAAAGTAAGGTTATATATATCTAGACTTCTCAGGTATTAGTGGTTGGAAATATAGTGAATATATTTTAATTTTTTGTGTGACATAAATCAGCTTAAGGAAGTTTGGACTTTGGAGCAACTCATCCTAAATCCTTGAAAATTTGTAATGCCAAATCCAAAATTAATAGTATTGAATTTGTAATCATAATGATGACATAATCCAAATCTTTTTATTTTTAAATGCAAAATCAAATTTTGCTTGAAATGTGACCAAAATTTTGAATTTTACTGCCAAGCCTCCAAAAGCCAAAAAATGACTGATTCCATAGCTAGGACTACTAATTCGGACGATTCGGGCGATTCAGGTGTTATTCGGTTCGGGTTATTCGGTTTTTAACTCTTAGAAGAACCACTCGAAATCAAACCGCAACTCCTGTTAAACTGAGCCGAACCGAAAACCGAATCGGTTCGGTCCCCGCGTCAACCGAATTAAATAGTCAACGCAAAAAGTAAAATTTTGCAGTTTCTTATAATTTGGAAAATACAAATCATTCATTCCTAATTCCTCAACCTTAAAAATGAAATCAGTAACTGTAAGACACTAAGGTCTTGTTTGTCCAACCCAAATTTTGCATTTTCGTCTCATTTTACATCTTAAAAACACCTCTCAGACACAAATTCCAATACTATCAAAACAACTTTTTAATTTACCTTTTAAAAAATATTTCAAAAATTATTTTTACACAATTTTCGTCCACAACCACCGAACCACCTCCGCCGCTGCCGGACCGCCCTCCGCCGCCGGCCGGTGATCAGCCGGCCGGATTCCGGGCAAATTCCGGCAAACTCGCCAGAATCCGACCGGCCGGTCGCCGGTGGTGGAGGTAGTCTGGTGGTGCTCTAAAAATATTATTATTTTATTTAAAATATTACCCAAACAAGTTTTTAAATTTTATCTCAAAACATATTTTAAATCACATTTCAAACCCAAATCAAAAACTAAAACAAAAACAAAAACAAAAACAAAATGTTGGCCAAACAAGCCCTAAGACTTTAATAGAAACACCATTCAAAGAAAGATCAATATATATATATATATGAGATCTGATCACAAATGGAGAAATTCAAACTTCAAAGTCCATACTCCATAGTCGAATAGTCCACAATACGACAACAATGTCAACATAACAAATAAAAGAGTTCCACAAGTCCACTGAACGATAATTCAGAAATCAAAAGCTTCACAAAAGCAAATTCAGAAATCAAAAGTGCAAAACAGAAGTACAAAACAACAGAAATTTAAACTTCAGTCTTCTGTCTTCATTCTTCAACTTGGCACTTGCCACTTCATAGATAGCAGCTTACTTCGGTCTTCAAATCAGCAGACAACAGTTCAACTTCAGTCTTCAAGTTTACAAATTCAAAAATGAAGCAATAGACCAATAGTGCATTAGTGTTGATCTTTCAATCAAAAACCTGATTGTAACAGTCCTTAAAAGAAATAAACGAACCCAAAACCTAAGCTAATCTACCTATCATTGAAGTTCCAACTGCAACTCTAATCACGACAAATCCATATCTCCCGGGAGTCTTTCCCTTTTCAGCAGGTGAAAAAAACAAACATGCAACCGTTATATAAAATTAATAAGAAACTGAAAATACAAAAATTGAAATCACAAATGAATTCAAAATAATTGTTACCTTCTTCAATTCGTAGAAGATCTTCCCAATTTTCTTCAATTTTTCTGAATCAATAGCTTCCTGAAGCCAATCTTGAGCACAAATCAAGCCTTGAACAGTCTTTGGAGTTAAAGAACTTCTAAAAGCATCTAATTCCCTCCCACTCATATTGAAAATAGATTCAGAAGCAATCGTAGATACATGGATTGCTAAAATATCACGCACCATCAAAGAAAGGATAGAAAATCTTGGGATGTTAACCTCCCACCAGTTTAGAATTTCAAATGTTGGACCACCTATTTCATTTGCCTCATTCAAATATTTATTCAATCCTGATATTGCACTAATATTTCTTCCACTTGCCTTTAAACTTTTCTTCTTCAATAATTCTGTCTTAATTCTATCTCTAAGCATCTTGGAAGGTTCAATATCAATTGGGGAAGCTCTTTTCTTTTCTTTTCTTTTTTTAGCTGTGAATATATTTCTATCACTCCAATCTCCTGTTTTGAACATTTACATTTCTGCCTATTCCATCATCTATTACATCCATATTTCCAATGTCTTTTGATACAAACAGTTACTGTAACAAAAACATTCTGATGTTCTATGTTTATGACTATAACAGTAATTCATTATAACTTTGACAACCTCTTTCATTTGCTGTATAATCTCTTCTTCTGTCCTACTTTTAGCTTAAAAAATTCTTTGATTTCTTTCTTCCCAAATGGCCTATATACATGCCATTATCACAGCATAAAGTAGTTTCTTCTTAATCTGAGTCTTCTTCCAAATATGCTTGAGCTCTGCTTTCCATTTGCTATCTCTGACATTCAGGCTGCGAAGTCCCAACCAAGTTTTAACTCTATTAATTACTCCCTCTGAAAACCAGCACTCAAAGAACAAATGGCTTGCAGTCTCCTTTTCCTGCTGACATAAATAGCAACTATCATCTGCCACCCTAACATTGTGCCTTATAAGTCGATCTTTTGTCCACAATTTTCCCTGCCAGAATAGCCATCCAATAAATGAATGCTTAGGCACATTCACTCGAGACCAGATCCATCTACTCTCTGTAACCTTTGGTTTGGTCCCAATAAACCATTCATATCCTTCAGCAACATTATATTTCCCTGACTGGTTCTGTTTCCATCGAGTTCCATCAAATCTTTCCTTAGCTTTGTCTCAAATTTTCAGTAATCTTTTCCATTGCCAGCTACTATCTTTCTTGGCTTGTGCATTGCAAAGCTCTTTTCCCTAGTGTAGTTGATACAGAAGAACCAGAATCATGATCATGAGAAGAAGCTGAACTAGAACTACCATCAGATCCATAGATTCTAACATAATCCTTGTACAATTCTTGCAAAGAAGTTTCAACAAAATTCTTTTTCTACCCCCATCAACTATCACATACACGTCACATAAAACAACTTCCAAGTAATCCAATTTTTTTATTGGATCTAAAACACATGGCATATACAGAACTACATTCATCTTTCGAATGTCACCATAGTACTTATCAAACTTGATATTTTGTTGATCAACATCTAGAGACTCATTAATAGTCTTATTCAACAAAACATCAGCAGACCAGCCAACCTCTTTGCTTCCATCTAATCATTTGCAGTAGGCAGTTTAGGGCCTGAATTTGGCACCTCAGGGTCAGGTGTCAGAGTATCTCTATAATGCAACTCGCTGGATTCATACCTCTTGAATGCTCTTTCGTATGCCTGAGCAGTTTCCAGCATCAAATAGGTGGAATTCCACCTGGTACAAACATCTAAAACCAGATTCTTAGAGCTCTTACACTTTTCAATTACAGCACATTTTCAAAACTTGGCAATTCTTTGAGGAGGCTGCCTAATGTATTTGACTGCAGCTCTAATCCTCTCAATAGCTTTACCAATATGACTCAAAACAATCTTTAACAAAAAGATTCATCACATGAGCCACCATGCAACCATTTTGCACCCAAAAGAGTTTTTTCACGGTGCGCAAACTCTTCTTGCAAATACTCCACAGCACTACCATTGGCACTAGCATTGCCAACAGAGATAGTAAACACATTTTCAATTTCCCATTCATGCAAACAGTCCTCAATTGCTTTCCCAATATCTAAACTCTTATGACTTGAAATAAGGTAGAAACTTAATATATTTTTTTTTTCAAGTTCCAATTGTTATCCACATAATGGGCAGTGAGACACATGTAGTTAATTTGTTGCAAAGAAGTCCAAGTGTCTGTTGTCAGGCATATGCTACTCACATTTCCTTTAATATGAAACTTAAGTTTTTTCTTCTCTGCTAAGTATAACTTATAACAATCATCAGCAATAGTTTCTCTGCACTTTGGAACATGCAACGGCTACAACTTACGCAGGAAATACCTAACGCCTTTTTTCTGAACAAATATAAATGGAAGCTCATCAACTATGATCATATAAATGAGTGCACTGGTTATTTCCTCTTCATTATACTTCCAACTGCCTACACTCACTGGTTTTCCATCATTACCTTCCTCAATTACTAACTTACTCTTACCAGGATCATGATTTAAAGCCAAATAACCAATAAATGCCCACGGAGATTACTCATTCCATGTTTTCTACTTCCAGCCCTATACTTACTACCACAGTACTTACAGACAACCTAAATTTCACCTTCATCATCTTTAAAAGTAGAAAAGTGAGGCCATACCAAAGATCTTTTGCGAGTTATCCTTCGAGGTTTTGGTAGTTTTGTAGGCTTACAAGCAGCTTGACCTTCACCTTCTGGTCCTGTTTTCTCTTCATCCTTCATTTCGATCTCAACACATCAATCATTTGTCCATTCTCAGGTATACTGCTTAGAGTCGGAGGAGGAGGTGAGAAATTCTCAAACTCGTCCATCTCCTCAATTTCAACAGCAACATCATCAATCTGAGCCATCTAAAAAAAGGAAAAACACAATATTAGTTTTACTTTATAGTTCAACGTTAGTTTACATTTCATAGTTCTTTATTTTTTTTTTTTTGAGAGAGAGAGAGGTGCTATAACTTGTATGAACATTTTGTTTGTTTTGTTTTGTTATTATTCTTCAATACCGGACTATCACAACAGTGTCGGACTTCCACCCATCATGAACAACCACTGGCTGATGAACTTAGCAAGAAGTCGGCGGTCGATCGTTCCAGTGGCATCCAACGGTGGTAGATGCAGCCCAACGGTGCTGAGGAGGTGATAGCATTCCGATGATGGTTATTAAAATAATTAAAAAGAGTAAAATAAATTTCAAAAAAGTAAATAAAAATGTTGTATGAAAGGTATTGATTTATGTTTACATGATAAATTATTATTATTATTTTTTGAGCAATGATAGATATAGTCACAAAATATAGTGAATTTGAACAGTGACTAATGAAAAAATATTAAACCACACTTATTATATAACTGTATTTATTAATTAAGGGTAAAAAAAAAATTTAACAGGCACGATAAAATTTTAACTGGAGAGTTGCAAAAAGTTAGGAGGCAACAATTAGTCCACATCCTTCACTATCTTTTGTTACTATTTTTTTTTTCAATATACATTTTCCTTGTTTTCCCTCCAACAAGCTTTTTTTTTCCCTCCAACAAGCTGGCTACATAGGCATACATCATTTGAGAATGAAAGGGTGGCCTTACTGCCAAAACAACTTTTAGGAACCAAAGCAAATTTCGTATTGTCTACCTAATATACCCCTGATAAGGTCAATCAACTACCTGTGATTCTGTTCTATTTCCATTTTCTCTTTCTCTCTATTCACGCCGGAATCTAGAATTCTGAATTTTATTTTTTCTCCTTTACAAACATGCCTTCAGAAAAAAAATTTCTCACTTTTTCTTGAAATAATCGGGTCAACTTTCTTAGAACATATCATCAAGTATTCCCCCTCAAATCCTCTACTTTGAGGAAATTAATAGATTTAAAAAAGATGCAAGTAAAAGAGGCCAATTTTTCTCAAATTTCTCTGTTAGGAATAACACAGTTGCTTTAAAAACAGAAGAAAAAGAGATTAAGTCAATCTCCGCTTCGTTTGCCCTCCCCGGCGATACTTCCTCATCCACTTCACCTTCGCCTTTATTACACTTCCTACACCAACGGTGATGGATGATACATGGTTGTTGCTTTACCATCATCCTCAAATCCTTGCTCTTCGTGCTCCCACCTCTTCTCCTCCAATCCACCACTAACACCTCCGTTAGTAGCTGATTCCTCACTCTCAGCAGTCAAAGAACTTCTACTGTTCCAAATGATTTAATCAGCACCACCCACCAGTCTCATCCAATTATTGTCTCTTCTTCACCCCACGTATCATCAAAATCACAATAAAAATAGTTATTATCCCTTTCCAACTCAAATCTGCCCCCTAGCATTTGAAATTTTTTTTCTTTTGGATAGTGGGTTGATAACAGATCGAACGGTGAGTGTCGAACAGAAATCTGGAGGAACGATAAATGAAGAAAGAGAGTTGAATTTTCAAGGTAGTTGGGTGTATATTAGGTAAACAACATCAAATTTGTTTTGATCCCTAACAGTGACTAATGAAAAAACATTTACACCACACTTATTATATATTTGTATTTATTAATTAAGCGTAAAAAAATAATTTAACGGGCACGATAAAAATTCAACCGAAGTGGCAAAAAGTTAGGAGGCCATAATTAGTCCACATTATTCACTATCTTTTGTTACTATAATGATGGATGTAGTGACTAATTATAGTGAAAATGTATAGCGACTAATGAAAAGACAAGTACACCATAGTTCCTAAATATATTACATGTTAATTAAGGATAAAAATATAATTTTATGAGAAAGATATAATTTCACCGGTTAAGGGTATGTTTGTTTGGTTTTTTTTAGTGTGTGTTTTTAGTTTTTTTTTTATATTGGAAATATAAAAAGATATATTGAAAATGTAAAAAAATATGATGTGATGAAACAAATATTATTATATTATTCTGAACAAATCATGAGAAAAAGGAAACAAATAGAGTCTAAGTAACTAAAAAATGGGGACCATAATAACTCTACATCAGTCACTATTTTTTCTTACTATATATATCATATATATATCTTTTTTCAATATACATGTCATTTTCCTTGTTTTCCCTCCAGCAATCTTTTTTTTTTTCCTTCCAACTAGCTGGCTATGTAGACATCCATCGTTCGAGAATGAAATGGGTTTTAGCTTACTGTAGGGCCTAGGAGTCAATATGTGGTGAATGGTAGGGGTTTTCCAAGGTAAGAAATCCCCAGCGTTAAAAAAGAAAATCTTACCACGATCCAACTTTCCCGGACCAATCAATCAAAATTCACCACACAGGTCCCACACCCAAATTCCGGATTCCCGCCTCACCCAATTTTCAAATATCTTTCAAAACCCGCTTATTTTTAATTTCTCAAAATCTTTTCCCACTAAAAAAGGCAACCCAATAAAATCCCACGCCCCCCGCGTTCCACACACACAGTCACACAGTGTCCTTTTCTCTTCCGCCACTCTACTCTCATCACAAAACCCCCTCCTCTTCTGCCCTAAAACCTCCACCAGATCTGGAAAAATTGAAGGAATATCTTTAGAAAACTTTCACCCACACACACAGTGGTAGAGAAAATGGCGAATAAACGAAAGCAGCCGGCGAAGTCGGCTTCGAAGTCAGCGTCCAAGGCGAAATCCGACAAGTCCTCTCCCTCTGAACCTGCTCCGAAGAAGACTAAGCGTCAAATAGAAACTGAGGCCAAGAAACTTAAACCGGGGGTTAAGGATACAGATTTCGTGGAGGAGGAAGAGAAGCCTGGGAAGAAGAAGAAGGTTGAGAAGGTTGAGGAGAGTGATGTAGCGGAGGAGCCGGAGGGTGAGATGGCGGAACAAGAGGAGGAGGATGAAGTCGCCGGAGCCGATAACGGAGACGTTCATTTGATGCCGGCACAGAGGAAGGCTAAACACCGGGAAGTGAAAGATGAGGAGGAGGAGGTCATTTGTCGGTTTTTGGAAGCCCCTGTTCCTGAGAGTGAGGCTCGCCTTAAGTGGCCTTATCGGTTCGCTATTAAAGAAAAGGTTCGTTCTTTTAGCCGTTTCATCGTTAAAATGTTGTATTTTTTCTTCTTCATCGTAATATTTACTCAATCTAAGCACGTCAAATGCCTGGGACTGTCTTCCTTTTCATTCTTTCTGGTCACATTATGGGTTCGAGATAATTTCCCACAACTCGGCGCCATAAATATATAATGCTGAGCAATCTTTCGGAAATGGGGTTCTTTTTGAATATTTCTGTTACTTAAGGAAAATGAATTCTTTTCAAATTAAATATGTACTGGGTCTCGATATGTGTGATACTTCTAATACATATACTTGGAGATAATGATGTCTGGTTTCAAGATATAAAATTAGCTTGAGTGTATGCTGCTTGTTTAGTTATTTGTTTGACCTTAAAATTGTTTGAGTGTCGTTTTGTTGTTATATTTCATTGACCTTGATTTGAAATGCAATTAAAATCAAGCTGGGGAAACATGATACAGAAATGATGGAAGCATAAAACGACCTAAGATTCATCTAGGGAATCCTTACATTTCTTTTACTGCTGTAAACACCATTCTATCATGTAGTCATTGAATTCCGTGATCACAACTAAAATTTGGTATTTACAACTCATGATCCATTAACAACAGATTTGTTTATGCTGTATTAATGTTATTCACCGGGTTGTTATTTTTTTAGCAAATGACTCTATGCTGCATTGGTAGCCACATAAATTGGCTATAAATTCAGAGTATCATTACTAGTTAAAATTATTTCGCTGCAAATTTTAATGGTTTTGTAAAATTGAAGTAATTAAAGTCAAATTAAGAGTTTAATTCAGTCTGTGCAGCATTTTATAAATTTTATTATGATAATGTCAAATTTTAAATGTTCTGTTCTGGACTTAGAATTTTTCATTGCCTTATGGCAATCAGGAGCTAAGTCTATGCTTTGGCTTGATATAGAAGTATATATACCCCCATCTTTTACTGTTCTTTCTTCAGCCTATATCATCACTGATATTGGGTGATGGCTTAGAAATAAGTCTTGATCTGATAATCTTTTCATTTGTCATTTCTCAGAGGAAGCTGAAAAGTAATGGTGCATCTAAGAGTTCAAATGAGTAAGTTTACTTTGCTCATCATCAAATGGCTATGTTCTCTTCTAGCAGACATGTTTGTTTGGAATCTTAGGTGTAGTTGCTAGTTAGGCCAGTCTGACCTGATTTTTTTTGCCTCTGATTCTCTTCCTTTTTCTTTGTGGGGCTAAGGGAGGATGAAAGTGACTCACTTATTGAAGCAAGATGCCATTTTCGAAAGGCTGAAGTTGATGGCTACACTTATAATTTGGAAGATGATGCATACGTCCAGGTAGGTCTGATCTTTGATTTATTTTTAACTTGTGTCGCCTTTGATTCTTTCGTACGAAAACAGAGGTAGATTCAGTGTTTCAATGAACAATGCTTTCTTTTTGCTTTGGAAATATTGAAAATTTATATTGAAATTATTTCAAAAATAGAGAGCTGTGTATTGAAAATAAAGCCCCATTTTCTCTAATTTTGTTTTTCCAACCTTTAAAGGTATTTTTTCCCGTTTAGTTTTGGTGATTGATTCTAAGTTTTCACTTGCTATACATTTTGGTGCGCCTCTACCTTTTTTCTAATGGTTTACTGGTAATTATAGCTATAAAATATTTGTGCAACTCTTCATGTAAACCTCAACATTCTCATTTCTGCGGCTCTTATGTTAGTTCGTTTTCATCTATAGTTTCTCAACATTTTGAATTTTCTGTTTAGTAGTAAATTTTTATCACAAGGCTTAGAATATGCAGAATTTTTGAGGCTCTACTATTTTGAACTATCTGTAACATGACCTGTGTTCATGACCATCCAAACTGATCAATTGTTACATTTTTGGGTCTTGGCCTTCCACAAAGTTAACTTGTTTCTTTTCTTTTGTTTTTTTTTTTCACTTTCAAATTTAAGCTTTACATCTTTATGGTTTAGTTCTTCTTACTTCCATTACCTGCATTATAGGCCGGAGAAGGACAAGCCAATTACATTGGTAAAATTGTGGAGATGTTTGAAGGAATAGATGGTGTACCTTATTTCAGAGCACAATGGTTTTATAGGGCTCGTGATACTGTAAGCACTTGTAAATTTGCAATCATGCTTTCCTGTTTACTGATGACCTTTGATAGAATTGCTGTTGTCTCTTTGCCAGGTTATACAAGAAGAGCACGAGTCACTTATTTATGAAAAGAGAGTTTTCTTTTCTGTAGTCCAAGATGATAATTTCCTTGATTGTCTTGTTAAACCACTTGTAATTGCCCGTCTGCAACCAAATGTAAGACCATCACCCTCAAAAGGATTGTTTCTCAGAACTGTTTTCTCTTTTACTTGTGTAAGCAAACACAACTGTTTTTTCAGGTTGATATAAAGCGAAAGGAAGAAGAAATGAATTTCGACTACTACTATGATATGATGTACCACCTTCCTCACTGCTCGTTTGTGAGCCTCGAACAAGGTACTTTCATTTTAACATAATGATACTCGTACTGGATTTACTAAGATAATGGGGCATCATTAGCTTATATTCTTCCATGCGTATGAAACCTACACATAAATTTATTTCACAAATCTATGTTTTTTTCTTAGTTCTTTAATTCATCTCCATTGCTGGATTTGTTAAGTAACTGAAACATTAATTTGAAATTAGATATTCCTGAGGGAGATGTGAGCGAAACTGGATCTACGATATCCAGTGATGTTGAGGGAGGTCTTGCTGCAGTTAGTGGTGCTGAGGGCAAGGAAGAAGAAAATACAGAGATGACTTTACTGGATATATATGCTGGCTGTGGGGCTATGTCTACAGGATTGACTCTAGGTGCCAACAGTGCTGGCGTGAAACTTGTTACTGTATGTACCATATTTCTTGCTTTTTTTAGTTTCTAAATTTCTTCCTGTATGTTCCTTCACTTTCAATGTGATCAAGGAGTTCTATCTTATGCATTCAGAAATGGGCTCTTGATTTAAACAAATACGCATGTGAGAGCTTGAAGTGGAATCATCCAGAGACCAAGGTTCATATCTATCCATCTAATTTTTGGGCCGTTATTCTTTATTTAATTATGTCTTTTTGAGCAACTTTCTGAATGAATTTTGTATAATACAGGTTTTTAACGGATTTGCTCATGATTACCTGAGTTTGCTGAAAGAGTGGCAGAAGCTGTGCGCTTCCTTCTCCTTAGTACAAGGCCCAGGACATGAACTTATAAACCTGGATAGTGAATCAGATTCAGGCGATGAAAATGAAGATGATCAAGATGATGAAGATGATTCTAATGATTCCGAAGTGTATGAGGTTGAAGAAATTTACGATATATGCTATGGAGACCCCAAAGAATGCGATAAAGTTGGGCTTTATTTTAAGGTATAACTTTGCAGTATTAATTGGGTTCCTTTGCTTGTCTACTTTTGGTTTTTCCCTTTGGATGGCTTCCTTTGAATTGATGTCCACCTTAATTGAATAAAAAAACAGCTGTCACCCTTGAAACATTAATCTGCTTTTGCATGTAGGTTATGACTCCCATTTTTGAAATAAGATATTACAGTATTACTCTATTACTGCAGTATGCGTAAGAAAGCTTATTACAGGAATCCTGCAATAAGTTTGTACTAACAGTGAAGGAAATGGATATTTCGTTCTTGTGGAGATTTTTAGTTCCATTTGTACATGTTTGGCTTTGTGCAGATTGGTAGTTTGGTTGGGATCTTAACAATTATTTACTGTCATCAGTTTTTGTTCTTATGCTACCAGCAGGTTTTTTTTTTCTTTTCTTTTTTGGGATATTATTCGTATAGATCCTTGTTATGCAACTCTGGATGTCATTTCACAGGAATCTGCCCCAGCATGCATCTTTAATATTATAAACTTATAATACATGATTGGTTTTCATAACTATGCATTTTTTTTAAAAACAAATATGTTGTTTATTTCTAATGTTGTTCACCTCTTAAATCACTTAGGTTAAATGGAAAGGATATGGGCCAACTTATGACACTTGGGAGCCAATAGATGGTCTAAGGTGAAGTAGATTTGATTACACATTCTTTATGATTCCTTCAGATTGTTTTTCTGTTTAATCAGCTGATTTTACTTTTTTTCTGCCTCCATCACAGCGGTTGTCAGCAGAAGATTAAAGATTTTGTAACAAATGGCCATGAAAACAAGATTTTGCCTCTGCCGGTACTCTCTTGAATTCAATCTTCATTTATAGTTAAACGTGGAAAAGAATGCTTACTCATATGTTTGAGTTGTCTTAGGGTATGGTTGATGTGATATGTGGAGGTCCACCATGCCAAGGAATAAGTGGATTCAATCGCTTCCGAGATAAACTCCAGCCACTGAAGGATGAAAAGAATAAGCAGCTTATTGTCTTCATGGACATTGTTCAGTTTCTGAAGCCAAGATTTGTTTTAATGGAAAATGTTGTCGATCTATTCAAATTTGCATCAGCGTATCTAGGAAGGTATGCCTTTGCCCGCTTGGTGGCAATGAATTATCAGGCTCGATTTGGTCTCATGGCGGCTGGAGCCTATGGATTGGCCCAGTTTCGAATGCGTGCTTTTTTATGGGCTTCTCTTCCATCAGAGGTGTTAGGACATGTCAACTTCTTGTTAATGGTTTTATTTATTTTTTACTTTTTCGTGTCCATTCCAATCTTGACTGGCATTTTTCTCATGTTGAACAGCGGTTACCTCAGTATCCATTGCCAACACATGATGTTGTTGTACGAGGGAATGTCCCTGTAGAGTTTGAGGTAGTATTGCTTTGTTGCATACTATCATTTTAATTGAAGTCTTTCAGTTGGCTTGGCATTTATTGATCTGGTACCTTTTCTGTTTCAATGCAGTCATGCTTTGTTGCGTATGAAGCAGGTCAAACACCAGAGTTGGAAGATAAACTTTTTCTTGAAGCTGTTATTTCTGATCTCCCCCCTGTAAGGATTGGTGTTTTATACATTTGTGTGACTGGTAAATATCTTGTTGAGATTCCCGCCCTCAAGTTTATATGCTATGAATAGGTTGAGAATGGAGAGAAACGTGATGAAAGGCCATACACAAATGAGCCTGATAGCGAATTTCAACAATTTATCAGATTGGGGAAGCATGGTAAGCTATGTTTTTATGTATGAACTTGAGTTTGAAGAACCTGGACATTTTTCTAATTAAAGTTATAAGAAGGAATTTCAGCCTGTTATTGGACTGCTTTGATGTTTAAATCCAATTTAGAAGTACTTACACATCTTGTCAATTTCTTAAGCTCGTAATCTGTTTACATGCTACCTGAAATCTCTTTAAGGGTCAGATTTCCAATAGAAGTATTCTTGGTGATACCTGAGCAAGTATTTGGGATGATACTTGAGCGCTGGAACCTACTTTGGACAGTTTTTATAAAATAAATTGGTTGTTCACTGTTTTATGTTTTGTTCTGATTTTAAATGCTACTCTGCACAGTTGCTGCAAAAAGTTGTTCTCACTTGACATTTTGGAGATTTCAATCTGCTGTTTGTGGAGATTTCAATTCTCACTTGACATTTTTGTATCATACTTGGTAATTATTAGATATAGAATTTAGAAAATGAAATCCATCAGCTACTTTGATTCAGGATGAAACCTGGTTGAGCATGGTGTAGATATTTGAATTAATGATGAAATCTTTTAGGGCTGTCATCATGATTGCTAACTTCCTTTTTATCCCTTAAACAAATGCAGAGATGCCTGGCAGCACTTCCTCAAAGCCAGAATTGTCTTCACCTTTGCTATATGACCACAGGCCTCTATGTCTTAATGAAGATGATTATGCCCGTGTCCGAAGGATTCCCAGGCGGAAGGTAATTTATGATTTTAGTATTGTCTTCGTTATTTATATCCCCTTCTTTTGACTTGTAACTTGTAAGCTCTTATTTAGTTTTCAAGCTTGATGGATTATTATCATTTTTGTGTGCCAGGGGGCGAATTTCAGAGACTTGCCAGGCCTGAAAATTGGTGCAGACAATAAGGTGGAGCTCGATCCTGAAGTTGAACGCGAATTACTTCCCTCTGGAAAGCCCCTGGTATGGATGGTGATTAGTCTAAATTCTTAGATCACTGCCATTTGAATACTTTTTCGTGAATGGTTACTTAATAACCTACAATTTATAGGTTCCTGATTATGCAATTTCTTTTGTGCGGGGAACGTCGACCAAGTAAGAACCTTTTTCTTGGCCTTTTCAATCTCAAAACTTTTGGGCTTTTTTCAAGTGTTATCTCTGAACTCACAAGTTGGATTTCTTTTAGGCCTTTTGGAAGGCTATGGTGGGATGAAACTGTTCCCACGGTTGTGGGTCGTGCAGAGCCTCACAACCAGGTGATTTTTGGCCTTTCTTTGTATAGCATTGTCATTTGATTCATACGACTTTAATTTTTAAATTACAGGGTGTTGCATTTTTATTGCAATTTTTACATTTGTGTGTTTCGGTTACATGTTGTGATGGGCCTCTGATGAGTTGGAATAGTGTCATTTTCCTTGGAGAATTGGGTAGTTTTGTGTAATTACTTTCATTTTTCTTTCACTAAATCACAGGGAAGTTTGGCTGTACAACAGTCTGAGAAATCTGAACAACTTTAGTAGAGATTATTATTGAGAAATCTTATTAAGTTGCAATTCTCATTTTTAATCTTCAGCTCAATGCATTTACCATTTTAGAAATTTATTCTGAATTGTGTGAAAGTCATCTGCATGTGAAGACTTGCATCTGGCGGTTAGCGGGTTAAATTCTCCATTTAGTGAAAACTGTTGTGATTTTCATTATAACCTTCTCTGCACTTAGATTACGAACTGATCGGTGAGAAGCAATAATATTGCTGGACATCTCTTAGGAAAGATTTTTGGTTACCACCTTGATGATTTTTAGGTCAGTAGACTTCTAAGTATTTTTGGTCAGTAGACTTCTAGGGGAGTTCTTGATGAATGATATATAATATGATAAAAGGAAAAATAGCGTAATGAAAGAATCATCCAAAGTTTTTTGATGTTATCAATTATAACAGGAGGAGAGGATTCTAGATGACTGCTTTGGTAACTGATGTCACTTCTTTTAGTCTTTTCATAGCTTTATTAGGGCAAGATATGTTACCGATAGAACAGGAGGAGAGTGATGCTAGGTGACAACTTTGGCAACTGATGTCACTTCTTTTAGTTGGTCTTTTCATAGCTTTATTAGGGCAAGATATGTTAACAATAGAACAGGAGGAGAGTGATTCTAGGTGACAACTTTTGTAACTGATGTCACTTCTTTTAGTTGGTTTCATAGCTTTATTAGAACAGGAGGAGAGTGATTCAAGGTTTAGTTGCAAGATTTGTATTTCATTGGAGTCTTTGCAGACCACCTAACATCTCATGTTAACATATATCCAAGGTTTTTCTAAAGCTTGCGTTGATGAACTCAGATGATTCTTATGTGAACTGATTTCTTTTCTACATTTTTCTAAACATTGATTGCCTTTGTTTTTATAGGTTATATTGCATCCGGAGCAAGACAGGGTGCTTACAATCCGTGAAAATGCTAGGCTGCAAGGCTTTCCTGATTACTACAAACTATCTGGACCGGTAAAAGAAAGGTTGGCTACTCAAGATCAACATCAAAATTTTCATTACTACTTCCTTTCTTTAAAATACTTCGCTTTTCAAAAATGAAGTCTTTCTTGCACTACTTGACAAAGATGGTGCTAAATTGTGTTGATATTTTCAGGTACATTCAAGTGGGAAATGCGGTTGCTGTTCCTGTTGCCCGAGCGTTAGGGCATTCCTTAGCATTGGCTCTCAAAGGAAACTCAGGAACCAAGCCAACATTTCGTTTGCCACAAGGATATCCTTTTCTGAATGAGGGCAATCTGGAAGTGCCGGAGTAGTGTGGTCTCTAGTATAGTGAATCGTTAACAATTTGAATTGAGAACCGTAAGGAATTTGAAATGCGGATGCGTTATGCTAATTGCTGTTAATTCGGGATTCATCCGGTCATTCATTCAATATATGATATGATGATCCCTTCTTTTCTCTCCATAATTTCCTCCTTTTCATTCTTCTAGTTTTTTTTGGCAGAGTAAGGGGCAATACTTGATACTATTCTCAAAGTGGAGCTAAAAGTACGAACATATGACATCAATGCATTTGACTACAACACTCTTTCCAGACATCGTCTTTTTCATATGACAAAATCATGGTGATAAAAGTGTTCAATGGTGATGCGATTTCACCAGTATTGGCTTCGTTCCAATTCAATAGTCGAAACTTCAATGTTATTAACCTCTTTTGGACAACTGGGTAAATAACTCATGACAAAAGTTGATCTTTATACACTCCAATCCTCTTGGGCGATCGATGACGGTAAATAACTCATGACTAAATGTTGATCTTACAGCGTTTAATAATGGTTTCTTATGAAACATCCACTTTATCATTCTTTCTCCATTCTCTGCCTCGAGATTTTTAAGTCCCAAGTGAAGAAGATGACCCTTTCTTTGTTCATGACTACCGACAATTTGATTGGACCAATAAAAATATAAAACTTCAAAGACAGATTTATCCAAATAAGTGAAATGGAGAAACTGAGGCAAAATTCAAATTGACTTCATCAATTATAAAGGTGATGATACAGATACCATACTAAGCTTCGGATTCCGTTTTCTTGATCGGAAAAGGGGGTAACCGGAGCACAGCTTCTTCAGTTTCCATGGGGTCTGATCTCAATATCTGAGAAGAAAAAAAAAGGCCACAGATTAGAGAGATTCAAAAAGTTTCAAATTCGAAACAATAAAAAGAAATCAGTACAGCTGAAACTGATCCATACCGGGTCTTTCAGAGATGGCTTGGTGTCGTCGAGAGCAGGTCTAAAATAGGGTTTCCGTATCTTCTCTTGTTTGAGCTCCGGCTTGTAAACTCCGCCGCCGGTGCCGTCATTGGCGTCCATTGGAATACTGGTTCCGGCAGCTCCCTTCTTCATACAGTTTCCCCTTCAATTTCCGATTTTCAATTACTCCGTCCTTCAGGAAATATTACAGCACTACCCTCACACGCAAACGTCGGACAACCTATTCTCGGGTTCTTGCCGTTTAGGCGTTTAGATATGAGTTTGCCTTTTCTGTCCGTTTAGATGTTTTTTTCAAGTGTGTATAATATTATTTCATAAAATAAAAAGAAATGCAAAATAAAAACGCAGATGGAATATAAAAAGGTAGAGAAGATATTAAATCACAAAATTACAAAAACAAACCAATAAGACACCCCTACACCAAAAGGAGGGGAAAAAAAAAGAAGAAGCCAATGACCTTTTTCTTTTCTTTAAATAATTGTTCAAAAAAAAAATAATCCACGTTAAATTTTCAGATTTTATTAACAATAATACATATTTGAAAATTCAAGGTGGAATTTTTTTTTTTTTTTAAAGACAAGAGAGAGAGAGTAATAAAAAAGTTAGAATGTATGGACTAATGTCTCTATTTTCATTTCCCATCCACTAATTATGACAACATTTCAAAAAGTCTTTGGACTAATTAGTTTAAATGTTACTCCACACATTATACATTGTTATTTATATTATTTTTAGCATGATTTGCAATTTACAATGTGGACTATTATTACGGGACAGACGGAGGAATATATTTCATTGGCATCATTACAAACTTTGTATATTTTAGGAATTAAGATAATCAATTGACATTTTTCATGACCCATATACAAATTTTGACATATTTTTCTCTAATACAAAATCATATGTCCTGTTTCAATAGTTCAAATTTTTATAGTTTTCTTGTAAATTACACTTTTGCCTTTAGGATCAAATGGTCTATTTTTTTATAAAAAAAAAAACTTTCCCCAAAATATACCTGTCGTTTTATAAATATTTTAAAACATAAATACCGAAAATTGAACCGAAAGGGGGGAGGGAAAAAGAAAAGACTGGCCATGTTCAAACACCGGGGGAAGAGCATCAGAGAGAGGAAAACTTCCTGATGATTTCCCGCCACATCCAAACCATTCTGAGGAAATCAACAACCATTGCTCATCTTCTGCAAATCCAATCTCTCATCATTAAAACAGCTCTAGATTACGAAGAACATCTCTTCTCCAAATTCATATTAGCTTCATGTTCTATTTCACTGCAATTTTCAAGGCAATCATTTGATAATTCGCCCATCCCTCCACCGCTCTTCGCATGGAACGAAATGATCAAAGCGTATTCTAAGAGCCATACACCATTGGAGTCCGTAAGAATTTTTTCGGACCTTCATAGAAACGGTGATCATAGACCCGATAAGTATACTTTTCCTTTTGTGGTCAAAGCTTGCGGCCGGTGCTTCCAGGTCGGAGTCGGTTTGAGTGTTCATTCGATGATGTTGAAGATGGGTTTTGATTGGGATTTGCATATATCTAATACTCTTGTCAGGATGTATGGATGGTTTGGTCTGATTGGGTTTTCAAGACAAGTGTTCGATGAAATGTGTGAAAGAAATGTGGTTTCTTGGAGCTCGATGATTGCTGCTTATGTTCATTGGTATGTTCTTTTCTTAATCAATAGGTCAAAATGATGCTAACACTGTTTCTTAGCTCCTTTTTGTTCTTCTTTGAAAGTTGTCTTTAGGAAGTATAGTGAGTGGGTATATGTTCTTTGTTTTCTTGAGCTTCCTAAAAACACTTCAGCAATTCATGATGTTGTTTTAATGTAACAGTTATTATTAAGTACATAATTCTGAAGGAGGAATTGGATTATGATCCGAAACTGTGAAAACAATTTGTATTGCTTCAGCTAACATCATGTCCACTATAAAGTTACAGGATGCAGTGTTTTATCATGCTAATTTTGCATTTGCATTAAACTGAACTTCTGACTAAAGTTACCCATCAGCCGCAATTATGAGGTTTTTATGGTTCATGTTTTAGGTAGAATAGTCTTAAAATAACTTCTGCATTCCTCTGCTTTCTTTATTATGTTCCATCAAATCGATCCGATATCCTAGAGAATAGTTCATGGGTTTTGCTGGTTGATCTAAATGAAAACTAACAGCAATGTATGTAACCATAAAAAAATTACTTTATCATTTACTTCTCAACCTTTACTTACAGTATGTGGTGACAATTCTCCGATGACTAATCTTCTGGGTTTTGTTTGGGAGCAGTAATTGTCCTACGAATGCTCTAATGGTTTTCCAAGACATGATCGCAGCAGAGGGAAAGCCAAATTCAGTCACTTTGGTTAGTGTTCTAGCTGCCTGTACAAGTATAATCAATTTGAAAGTAGGGGAATCCATTCATTCCTACATTATCACCAGTGGCATTGAATTTCATGTCGAACTAGAAACTGCTCTCCTGGAGATGTACTCAAAGTGCGGCTGCATGTTGGAAGCCTTCCGCATTTTTGACTCCATGCATTCAAGAAGTTTGCAATCTTGGACCATCATGATTGCATGCCTTGCAGATAATGGCCTTGGGAAAGAGGCTATGTTACTGTTTTCCGAAATGGAAAGAACTGGCCTGCAGCCTGACAGCAAGTCATTTTCTTCTATCCTTTGCACTTGTAGTCATCTGGGTCTTGTTGAAGAGGGCCAAATTTTTTTTGATAAAATGGTGACAGTATATAATATGAGGCCAACCATGGAACACTACGGATGCATGGTGGACTTGTTAGGACGTGCTGGAAAGATTGAAGAAGCTTATCAGATTGTAAAAAACATGCCCATTGAGCCTAACTCCATGATTTTGAGGAGCTTTATCAGTGCATGTTATAACCTTGGCTGCTTTATTTGTGAAGATAAACATCTGCAGCAGCTTATGCTCAAAATAGAGCCTGATCTTGGGGCAAATTATGTGCTTTCTGGCAGTGTGGACTCTTCATCTGGTTATTTGAGTCACAATAACCCTCAGGTTTATCATGAAAGAAAAAGGTGTGAACAAGACCCTGGGTAGCAGTTGGGTGAACCTGTGAAGTTCCTAGTTCTGGGGAATTTGGTTGGTAAATAATATTTTGGATCTAAACCGTTGCATATGAAAAATATGGCTGCTTTGTCTGTTAAGACAAAAAGCATATTTTGCTCAAAGTAGAGGATCTAGTGCGACAAGAATGTGCTTGCTGGTAGCCTGGAGCCCTGGACTATTCTTATTTGTCATTCCAGTCTCACTAGTGACATTGGGATCACCATGAGAGAAGATTTGTTGACCCCCCAAGTCTCTCTATAAATCCTAGGAAATTTGGCTGGGAAACTTGGCAGTCATGTCGAATGCAGCAGTCATGCGAATAGACCACTCAGTCAAAAAGGCTAAAGGTTTTTTTTTTTTTGTGCTCAAATGGCTGGAGAACATGGATTTTACGAGTCTAGGGACCTTGAATTATGCCAGAAAAAAGAGAGACTTGTGTAGGACTAAGTGCTATGATTGAGAAGAGATGGGCAGGGTGGTGCTAATGAACGCAGAGTATTTTCTAGCATGGGTAATATGAGCATAATTAGAGTTAGGTCCAGAGTTTTATCCAGATGGCATTATTTTATGATGCAATCTCAGCTCTTAGCGGAGTGCTCTGTACAGTTTTGGAAAGGCATGATTTTAGCTTGTACAGTTCGCGTCTAAATGATGAATGGAAGTTAGTCTGACATTGGCAAACTGATTAGAAAAATGCCTCCTTCGACATCCAGCAGCATTTTGTAATGACACTGCATTTCTGACATTTTCGCTCTTCCAAGGCCTGTGCTCCATTTTCCCGTTATACTTGGCCAGGTACAACATTATATCTCGGTTAGACTCACTGCTTCTTTTGAGCCTTTGCTAAGAAACCACTAGTAGATGCCACCCATTAAGTACACACAGGCTGCAGAGCTATGTCCTAACTCTGAACAGCTAGTAGTTATCATCTGACTGAAGAATATATCTGTGGTTTCATATACTAGAAAAGTGGAAGATGTTTAAATTTGATGCAAACTGTGAGTTGATTGTGTCATCTGAGTTGAGTCATGAAGATTGATTGTCTGTGAAATTTACTCTGCCAGTTGTCTCAGATTTTTTATTTTATTTTATTTTATTTTTTCTGTGTGTGTTTTTGTGTGCCACAATGAGGTCCGGATCAATTTCTACAGTTTGGATAACCACTTGGTTTGCGGCAATCATATGAGCTAAGTTGCCCCCTGGTTGCATTATTTTTCATTCAAAACAGTGTAACTGGAAATTCATCAAAGTCACCTTTATCTTTTCTGCTTTTCTTCTGAAGGTATAATAAAACTTTGTTTTCTGCAAACTTGACTAAAAGATTTATGTCAAATAATATCATAGAAGTTGCAGCTGATACTTCCAGTTATTAGATTTGTAGGAATGAATCCTTTATTTGTTACTGATATGAATTTAATTCTCATAGTTGATGAGGGCACCTTGATGTTTTTTGTGCCCTCTCGCAATTATTTATTTGTTTTGCAAGAGTTAGGAAAATTAAAAAGGGAAAGTCTAAATGCTCCTATCTGTTGGATAGCTGTAATTTTTTCATCATTTCCTCGGTAATGGATTGAGATAAACAGAACTGTTTGAATTTTGACTAGAGGTCTTTTAAACTTTGAATACATTGCTGAAAAGTTGTGATTGGCCATTGATACCTTTCTGATTGTAGCATGGTGAGTTAAAAAGTATATAAAATTGCAGAGTCTTAAGATCTTAAGTCACCCAGCCTTAAGGATACAACACTATGGGTATCAGATCAGTATATTCCATTGTAGGTCCATAACAGAACATGGACGAAAGAGAAACAGAACCCGAGTTAGATATGTGAGTATTTGTTCTGAGATATTCAAGACTTATTTGCTGCTGCAAATCTTTCAGCACATCCTTTCTTTCTCGGATATTGGCTGCTTAATGTCCACAAGTTTGGGAGTTCTAATTGGACAAATAATAACTATAAGACGAGATTGGTGTCATATTGGAAACAAACACTCCAAGATTGTCATATATTTTGGACTGTTTGTTGGGAAATTTCCTCCCTAACCCAGAACATTCATCATCCAGGTTCCAGGACCACATGACTATGATTTGAACTTTGGTAGTGTAGCTTTCAGATACAAGACTATTATGTTAGTGAAATAATGTGGTTTTATCTGAATGCATTAGATCTTAACATTTAACACATTCGTCATGAAATAGCATTATTTCACTTAGGCGGCACGGTTTGTATACATTAGAAGAGGGGGATGATATCATTTGCGTATACAAAGAAGATAAGGTAATTGTAATTTGTTTAAAAAGAAAACATGTACAGTTTCCCTTGTGGATCAAACAGCCTCCTCCCTAAACCATCCAAAGGAAAAACCAAAGCTCTCTGAACGGAATATGTGCTTACTTTAATCTCTAGTAGTAATTGTTAATATGTTTGCCCCACACTGACTGAACATTAATTCATAAGTTGTCCTAGTCTCATGTGATTCTCTATGTTTCTGTTCCCTTTTAAAATTCTAGATTGCAATGGTTCCTGGAAAAAGTATTTCATCTGAACGATTTACAGCATACCATTCTGTACGTAGACATGGTGCAAACCAGAAACAGATTGGACTGACTTGATGATTCCAGTTCATGCATTGGAGCTGATTAAGAACCACTTCTTGAACAGTAGCCACACCAGAAAAGAATTTGAATCTCCTTTTGAGAAGATTTGTTTTAATTTCCATCAGAAGCTTTGAACTGCCACTATAGTCTTCTAGTCAACCGCAGGTTCAGGTTCATATGTATTTTAACCCGTTAACCACAGTTTCTTGCGCTATTACCGCTGGTTCATTACTGGTGATTCGGTGTTATGTGCAAGGCTCTAAGCCTCACTAGTCTCTCTGACATGAACATGAATATATAATGTGTGCATTTGCATTTTTACTGTCTTTTCATATATGGAGAGGTCGTATGAAATCTTCTGTGTCTACTTTTGGGGACTGAATCGTTGTTGATTTTATTAGTGAAACAAAGTCACTTACTTTAAACTAATATATCCACAAACTAGTTTTAATTTCAAATCTTGCTCTCTTCTCCAAAGCTGTAGTATTTTTATTGGGTTTCTAATCCTTACTGTGATAACATTGTAACTCTAATTCGACAAAACCATTACATATTTGGAACATGAACTAGTAAAGCATTGATTTATGTACATGAACCATAAATTAAATACAAAACCAAAAAAAAAAAAAAGCAGCATCCTAGAACAACAAAATACCAAGAATACAAGCCTCTGAGTTAATTAACATTCATGTAACGGACAGTTACAGGGGAGGAAACATCATAAGTTCGGCTCATACTTAGCAAGGTAAATCCGGCCAAAAAAAAAAAAAAACAGTGCACAAACAAATTTCTAGTATCTTCTGTAAAACAAGGGGAACCAACGCTCTTGAAAAGAAGTATGGTGAGAGATCATGAAAATGAGGAAAATGAGCAGAATCAAAACTCCAAGAGGCGATCCTCCGATCCTATGAAGCGAGTCTCTCTCACCAGGTAAAGAAACCACGAATGGCACCTTTTCGGTATCTTCACTCGACAGCCAGTGCACCGCCAGCAACAACATGACAGGAAGAATCATCAGCAAGAGCTTCAAATGATACATCATTTCCTCGTACTTCGACTCATAGTTGATGTACCATGTGAATGATAAGAACAGGAAGAGTACTGTTAGGAAGAAGAAGAAGTGAATAGGGAAGGAAAGGTATTGGAGATAGTCATAGTATGAATTATTGTAGTAGTATCTTGCCATTGTTGATGAATGTGGAAACTACTACTGATTCTCAGCTTTGCCTTTTGTTGTGAGATGTTGGAATCCTACTCTACTTTATGTGGTTTGAAGTTGAGAAGAAATATGCTTCAAAATAGTGGCTATTTATATGGAAGCGATAGGAAATGTAGAAAACTCTCTGTCCATATTTATGCACTTTCCATCTCACATTAGTGAAACGGTATCATCTATTTATCTTTTCTAAAAATATTACTTCCTCCGTCCCACAAAAATAGTCCACATTGAGTTTTGTACCGTTTTTAGCACAAATTTGAAAATTCAATATGAACTATTTTTGTGGGACCGAGCTAATACTATTTACCAAACAAAAACATAAGAAGGTTTTTTTTTTTTTTTTTTTGAGAAGGAGAAATTACTATTTTAATTGAAAATGCAGATACCCTAGCTAGTATGAACAAAACCATGTGTGTTTTTTTTTTTTTTTTTTGGTTAAGCCATGGGGTTTTTTTTTGACTAAAGGCAACAAAGATTAAATGATACCTTAAATGTGGCGTAAACAGTTCAGTTGAAGAAAAATGAATTAAATTTTTCAGGACAAAATATGAAGTGTAGAAAAGATTATGGGACAAATGGTTAAATCATGTTTTTGAAAATTGCTGATCACTTTGAAATTGCTTCCACATAATCAACATCTAGTAATGATGCTACCCCGCAATCAATTAATATTGTTGTGTACACAAATTTCTGCAAACTCATGAAATTCTTCCATTTGGAAAACCATTATATATGAAGCTTATTTTCATCCATGCAAATAATTATGGTTCTCGACGAAATCACAACCGACTGTAGTTACACTTTTAAATTCATGAATGTCATTTTTTTTTCTAATTTTTTTTTAATCATGACACTAACTCTTAAAAAATTAAGACAATTCAAAAGATTAATCTCTGACCCGTGAACTTAGTTATTTTGTGCTCAGGACAAAAGAGTACTTAATTGCAGAAATTTTTTCTTGAGTTATAGAGATTCGAATGTCTTTTGGATGATATGGGTGGGGATAATCCATCCATCCGCAGGATGCTTCCCGAGACAATGTTGAGTTAAAAGTTAAAACCTCTCATGGCTTTCTTTAGATTCTTGTCTTGCACAGTTTCTGATCAATGGGATCATGCCACGTAAGGCCGACCACAGAGTTGGGCGTTGGAGATTGAGAACAAGCCAATGTGGACAAAAGGTTTTTACCATTTTCTTTTTAGGGTATAGTGAAATGGATAGTGGAATCTTTTGTGGTGTGTGACTGTGTTTGTCCAGTAGAAAAATTGTTTGTCTGCAAATTTTACTACTACTATTATCTTGTAGTACTAGTATTGTTTTGGTCCCCCGTATGTTGCTTCCGTATATACTTGTGTTTACACGGTTGGACACTCCATATTTTCATTCTCATCCTATTTATAAACACACGTTAAAGATAAATTTAGTTTGAATACTTGTGTTATAAATGAAGTTGGGAAAAAGTTTTAATCCACTGTTACTGAATGGTTACATGCATTTGGATGTCATTAAAAGGCTTAAGATTATCAATAGAGGTTTTTGGGTAATGAGAAATGTGTCTTGTTTTCTTAGAAGACAAAAATATCAACGACTAGGAGGATGAATCATGAATGCCTCACCTATTGCCAATTATTTATTTTTGGGTACGATGAAGGAGGAGGCTATTGACAAATTTCGATGCAATATTAAGACGATTTTTCCATAAAAATTTCTTCAATTTATAATTTTTATTTCAGGTAGTACTCCATCCGCATCCCAAAAAAAAATAAAAAATTAGTTAGTTTATTTTCTTAGGGAATTGATATATACAGACAAACTCAAATATTACTCCCTCCGTCTCAAAAAAAAAGTACACATTGAGTTTTGAGTTTTGCACTGTTTTTAGTATAAATATGAAAATTCAATATGGACTACTTTTTGGACGAAGGTAGTACCATTCATTAGTAGGATTTGTTGATAGTCATATGCCAAAATGGAATAAAAAATACAGAAGTTTGGGAATCTACTTCTTTCTCCCAAAAAAATGGAAAAAGAAACGTAACTTTTATACAAAATTATTTCTCCGGGATTCGATTAAAATGATTTATTTATGCATGGATTATCCCTACAAAATGATACTTTTAGAAGTGATTAAGAGGATTCATTTATCAGCCCAATAATGTAATTCGGCCCGATGGCGAAAACGGACCAAGCCACAAATCTAGAAACTTTCAAGATCCATAATGTAATTGGGAGATCAATTGCCCCTTTTATTTGGGAGTATTTACTGTCCGATTTCGGCTTCCTATATAAGGAAATCCTACTGTCTATATGATTTGTTCTATATCTACTCTAACAACTCTCCATAGAAGCTTATATATGTATAGGATTCCTTGGAAGACCGATCCTCATCGATCATACCGTGAAATTATTAAATCTCCGGAGAAGAATTAGAGTTCCGGATGGGAAGCACCGACCTCTATTCCGACGAGGTGGAAGCCCACCAACCAGTAACGAAGAAGGCACGGAATGAATCTTCTTCTTTGTCATATAAGGAGAAGCTACCTTCAACACCTTTAATTTCAACAATTGGAGCCACAATTTACCCTCCAAACTTATCTACCCACTGTTACTGAACCAAAGGAGGATGATGATGATGATGAACAAGTAGAAGAAGCTGAAGAGGATGACGACGATGAGGATGAAGAAGATGAAGACGACGATGACGATGACGATGACGACGATGAGGAGGAGTAGGAGGAGGAAGAGGATGATTCGGAGATTGCATCGGACCCTTTGGTTGTGAATAAGAAGAAGAAGAAGAAGAAAGTAAAGCTGTTGGAGCGGTACAGGGCACAGATACACGAAAGTCGGGGTTACGAGGTGAAACTTCATTCATCCGGAACGAGCCCATTTAACAATCATGCCCTGGGATTTCCGACAAACCAATCTCTACACCTGCTTTCGGGACTTTGTGGACATGTCTTACCTATGCCTTTCCGAATTCAACCAACCTCACCACGGGGAGCCCGATTTCGAGGTCGACGAGATTCTCAACGTCACTTGTCCCCCCGATTTTCGGTTAATTTCCACACATATTACCTCACTTTTAATGCCAAAGCTGCTCCAGGCCAATCGGATGTACTAGTTGATTCCCCCGTCGTCTTCGAAACCTTTCGAGCTCAGTGTTTAGTTTGTTATCGAGGAGACATGGATCCTTCTTTGCGAGCGCAAAAGTGTAGTTGAAGCCCGATGAATGGAAAGACGCCCAAGCAGCAGGCGAGTATTGCAGGCTTCCTTGTTGCTACTCCAAAGTTCCTAAGCATTATTTCTGCGAGGAGGAACCCCTTGTAAGATTTGTGAGGTTCCAGAATATTAAAGCTTGCAGGGACAGGGTTGGTTGGTCTTTTTGGTTTTTAATTAAATGTTGCTCAAAAATTTATTCGAAATCATTATGTTAGCGCAGTAGTTGTAGTAGTGATGCGTGCCTTTTCTACTTGAATTTAACTGCTACTTTTTCTTTGTTCTCATGCGAAAATTGAAATGGAATAAAATAAAAGAGATATATTTTAACTAAAGTTTCTACTGTCAGTTCATAAACAGAAGCGGAACAAAAACAGTGAGACACTTTCTTTAGTCAATACTAAATTGATCTGTATCCGTACATGTTCTCCATGAAGAATTTCTGCTACCATCAATCAACGGAAAATCGCGCTAATTTGAAAATTGAAGGCTTCCAATGCTAATTCCATCGGTCTTGTGCAATCGCATTAATTGCTCACTCTCTGTGCTTTTCCGCTGATTATCAAATTTTAAAATAAGAAAAACTGACAAGAAATCCAACACTGCATAAATTGACATTGAAAGAAAACGATAGAGAGATTGTCTAAAGTCCTTCTATTTCATAAAAATAATCACATTGAATTTTTAAATTTGTACTAAAAATAGTACAAATATCAAAACTCAATGTGCACTATATTTTTTAGGAGATGGGGAGTATAAGGGAAGAAAAACACACACACACACACACACACACACTATTAATGTGTATATTATGGATTTCAGGTACATTAATGACCAATCAATGAACCTGCTAATCCCATCACTTAAAAGAAAAATAAGATTCACATGAGTTTTCTCTGAAACAATTGGTCAATTTTTGGGTCCTATTTATCCAACTTCCCAGTATTATTACTAAGGTAAAATGGATATGTCCATAAGAACAAGAACTAGAGCTGGCAATGATGTTGGGCAGGGAAGAATCAGAGCTTGTTGTTTGTTGCGTTCCTCAGGTTGCCCCCAAGCAATGACGACATAAGTCCATCGCCTTGGACTCTTTCCTTCTGCAAGTACTAAATTCAATCCCTTATCTTGTTTTCCAACCAATTAGGAAACTTTACAAGTCGGTGAAGATGGACCTAGACTGCCAGGAGAATTATATGTACATTAACAATTGCGAGATTCTAACTTTCGGAGAAGGTCTGACGATAGCTGTGGAGAAGCATTGATGTATCCTTTTTCTCCATCATTTGTCAGAATGTTATATATAAAGAACACGTTGCAATTGTTGTTGCAATTGAAAAACCATCGTGACAATGGTTGGAACACAATTTCATTCATCAATTATATATATCCATGTCGCATTATATTTCTTGTACTTAGACTCCGATCTCTTTCAGTGCACTAAAAAAACCGTGACAAATTTCATTTTACAATTAGTTGTATCAAGAATTGTATAACTAGCAAGCAACAATAATAAAAGTATTATATATTTCCCCTTTATTAATTTATTGCTAACTAATTTTCCGTAAGAATAACTTCTTCCGAAACTACTTTTTTTTAAAAAAATATATACTCCAACAATTAATACACTATACAAGAGGAAATAGTACAAATAATAACGAAATAAAAATTAGACTCTTAAATTTTCTAATAATAAGTACGAACAGTTAATCGTTATATATGGTAAAACATTGTTTCCTTGATATATACCCATGGAAACCCTAACATATACCACAATAAAAACAAGATTTATACAAACCCAAGAATGAAAGTGCTTTCTCGCTTTAATCAACTCTTTCTATTTCGTCCAGTCGCAAATCTTTATTGTAAAAAACGGCCGGATCTCTGATTGTTCGAAGTATATATAAAAAGTATCGATGGAGAGCTGTAGTACAAAGCCGGAGCTCCCGCCGGAACTACGGATGGAAATCCTATCCTACATCCCTACCAAGCCACTGATGCGATTCAAGTCCGTATCCCGACTATGGCAATCAGTGATTCTTGATCCTGGCTTGGCCAGATTGCATGGCCTCCGGCGCGGCTGTTTTAAAAGGCTTCTTATCTCTAATGCATTCAGACGACTTCTGAAAGAGAACTTGAAGTTTTGTTATATGAGTCTCGATGATCACCACAAACAAGTTTCCCTTCACCACATCATTAGTACCGGTAACCACACTAAAATTCTTTGCACCAATCTGGTGAACGGCTTTGTATGTTTTTATCAACTCTCCGGCCGCTGTTCCTGCTTGCACAATATCGCCACTCAGGAAACGCTTCCACTTCCGAAGACTAAATCTCCGGCTTTTAGCCACCACCTTGGTTTCGATCCGATTAGGAAGCTTTACAAATTGATGAAGGTGTTCTTTGACTTTCATGGCAAGTACATTAACGATTGCGAAATTCTAACTTTTGGAGAAGAACAAGGGTCTGTCGACCTATCACCACCCCCTTGTTGTGGAGAAGCATTGAGTCTCCTTCTCCACCATTGGGAGTAAGATTATTCTCAAGGAGCGTGTGTTACGATGGGGTTCTATACGGGGACGGCCGAGAGACCATGACCATATCTATGGTTTCGATCTCTCTAAAGAGATGTTTTTCGATTTTCCAAAGCCAGAGAGAAATGTGTTATTAATGTACTTTGGAACCGGTTTGTCTCTATCAACTCTTAGATACCGATCCTACTTCTAATATTTATCTATTAATAAACAAGCAGAATGTAAAATTATCTCTTATCACGGCAACGGGGGCAGTGTTGACCTAGCTCCTCCCAAGGTGTCGAGTGAGCTGAAGTTTGAGTTTCAACTGGTCATGGATGCAAATCTACACGGTATCCTTGGCATATTTCCCGACGGAAAGGTCTTGATAATTACGTATGATACAGTGAGTTCTCCGAAGGAAGTCAATATATATATGTATATGATCCATCCAAGAGGAAAACATAAAATTTCTCACTTGAATATTTATCGTCGTCAATCATGGAGTCATTCCGTAGGAGTAGCACATTGTATTTTGAAGAGAACATCGTCTCATCGAGGTGTTTGATTCCGAAGACGTATTGAATTGCAGTGTGATGGGACAATAAGTAATCCTCTCTCTCTCTGAATTCTGACCCTGGCATCGGAGTACTAACTCTATTTTACAGGGTATTTTAGGAATTATAGGCGTTGTCCCGTGGTCCCATCCTCTCACTCCAATATAGTGTTTATGTGTGTGCAGAGTTATTTAAAATTTTTTTTTCCTTATGAAAGGAATGAATATTTCCCGGTAACTAGTGAGAATTTCTTTTTAATCTTTTAATAAAAAGCTCATTTTCGTGAGATACTTGGTAAGAAAAGGTTAGAGGTACTTAGATTCATTGGCATATTAATTAAAACACCTTTAATGCCATGAACTTCCAAGGAATTCTTGAAAATTCGTGAACCGGTAAACAAGCTAGTTTTCTGTAAAAGATAGTAGTGTTCTCCTTACCGAAATGATGCGTTGAAACGGAATACAAAATTAATAAAGAAATTTGGGATATCTACTTCTTTTCAGGTCGTACGTGGAATGGAGAAAATAAATTTTCATCAAAAAACATTTGTCGGGATTTGAAGATGACTTTTAATTACAATGGCCCAGATAATACTAAATAAGATCCCAGAAAAAAATAACAACGAAAAAATTGCTATGTCTTACTATAACACATTTTGTCTTCCTTTAATACTTCATCCAAATGTTTAGATATTTATTTTTATTTTAATTCCAGTGGTATAGAAAGTCAAAAACTATTGGATTTTTTAAAAATATTCAAATTGTACGAAACTCTAAATGGAGGAGATGATAAAAAAAAGAAAAAAAAGGAGTTTTTAACTTTTTACTAAACTTTGTACAATTAGAATGGTTAACCTGACTGAGATGGATACGAAATCAACGGGGAAGTCAAAACCCTAAACCGAAGTGCGATGTTTTCGGCGTAATTTATGTTGTATAGCACTTTTTATTTTGTCCCAGTCGCAAAACTTTTATCATCATTAAAAAAAAAAAAGCCTGAGCTTTGTTGATTATTATTCGAAATAGAAAAAGAACCATCGGAGAGATGGAGTACTGTAGTACAACTCCACCGGAGCTCCCGCCGGAACTGTGGCTGGAAATCCTATCATACATTCCCACCAAGCCACTGATGCGATTCAAGTCCGTGTCCCGACTTTGGCTATCAATTATTTTTGATCCGGCCTTGGCCAGATTGCATTGCCGCCGGCCTGGCTCTTTTAAAGGGCTTCTTATCTCGAACGCGTTTGGATTTGGGAGAGGGAACTTGGAATTTTGTTATGTGAATCTGGATGATCAAGTCAAACAAATTTCCCGTCACCACGAAGTCGGCCAAAGCCTTCAGCTCAAATGCACCTATCCGGTCAACGGTTTGGTGTGTTTCTATGAACCCGGCAGCCGTGGTAATTCCTACTTGCACAATGTTGCCACTCAGGAAACCCTCCAACTTCCGACGACTAAATCTCCGGCTTTTATCCTCCGTCTCGGTTTTGACCCGGTTACCAAGCTTTACAAGCTGTTGAAGATGTCCATAGACCACCATGGCGAGTACATTAAGGATTGCGAGATTCTAACTTTTGGAGAAGGCCAAGGGTCTGTACTCCCGTCGCCCGAGTGGAGAAGCATTGATTCTCCGTCTCCACCAACGGAGGTGGAGTTTTTCAACACGAGCGTGTGTTACGATGGGGTTATATACGGGGAGAGGTGGGGAGGAAGTGATGCAATCTGTGGTTTCCATCTCTCGAAAGAGATGTTTTTCAGTTTTCCAAAGCCAGAAAGTTGCGAGGAATATGAGAGGTCTAGGTTATTGCACTTTGGACCCGGTTTGACTCTATCAACTTACAGCTATACAGTTGTTAAAGCGCAATGTAAGGTAATCTCTTGTCACGGGGACCTATCTCCCGAGGTGTCGAGTGAGCTGAAGTTTGAGTTCCAACTGATGATCGGGGATAAATATCTAACTGTCGTTGGTATACTTCCTGATGGAAAGATTGTGTCGTGCGGGGATCTCGACGACAATTCAGAGCAGATGATGATTTTATATGTATATGATCCATCCCGGAAGAAAACTGAAAATTTCCAACTTGATTCCGCGTCATTACCCAGGCCGTCCTCGTCGTCATCAATCTTCGATTCATTGCGGTTGTATTTTCAAGAGAACATTGTCTCGTTGAGGTGTTTGATTCCACATTAATAATATATAATATTCCAACGTCCTACTTACTAGTCGTGATATTTACTCCTCGTGTCTCAAAATTATTATCCAACTTAGATTTTTATTTTTAGTTCAATTCATATAAGAATGAAAATAATAATTTCGAGTTTGAATGAGTACTTGAAATAATAATTTTTATCTATAGTAGATCATACTGTTTATGTGGATTTGTAATTCTCAGATCAGAGTATGAGAATGCTAAGAACTTGGCGTAAACAGTAGTTTGTGTCGCGAAATCAATGGTGCCTGGGAAAATTGCTATCCTTCTCATGTCCTGATATTGATCGTACTAAATGATCAATGTGTCTCTTTTTTTTTTTTTCTCTACTTTTCTTCCCGCCACCTCTTTTATATAGTTTCCCGACTGCAAAAGGAAAAATTGGTCTCCAAATTTTTTGAGAAAAAGGAGGTCTATTAACCCATTCGTATTCAACTAATAAAAAACCTTTTCAACTTTTGTGAGGTTCGAAGGATCAAATAACCTACAAAGTTTTGAATCATATCATACACACACAGCTCTAATGCGAAGGAACAAACCTACATATATTTCCCACATCTAGAAACAGCGCGCCCCAAGAAACTGCACATATAAATGGAGCTTGTCTTCTAGCACCAAACAGAACCTGCACGGATGCTAAAAAACTAACATGGATATGCTCTTAACGAAACACTAACTCACAAGCTTAAGCCTACCCCTACATACTTAACCCAAGAATCTAGATAACTTACCATACCCTTGGCAATAATTGACAATCAATTCCACCAAATAACTCCTTACCATTTCGAACTAAACCCTTCTTCTGCTCCAGAATTTCCATTGAAGCTCATCAAGATCATAACATATATCAGAAAAGATGGAAATCCAACTAGTACATCTCATTTTCTCTGGAAAGCAAAATTTCTGATAGAATCTAAAGTCCTCGTGCACTACCACGAAAACTTACGCCTCACATAAGGAACAGAACTGATTGACTGGGTTTCAGATCTACATTCCATGAAACAAACCAAGGACCAACAGTTTCATCCTAATAAACAAATAATATCTGTAGGCTCCCAAAAGCAATTCAACAAAACCCAAGAATTCCACAAGGTAACTTTACATGCACATGTACTTGGCAAAGGTGCACTTTTCCCTCCTCCTTTTTTGGGCTGGGGACCGGCTGTGCACAAGACTGCAAGGGCGGAGTTAAAAAGTGCTTTCGTTACCACAACAAACAGAACATCAGCAGCATAAACTCAACAGAAGATACAGAGAAATAGACAGGCGATCACGAAAACTCTATATACGAACAGCTGAATCAGACTAAACAACCACCTTTTGACTTGTCTTAGAGCAAGCAGAAAGAGGCAAGGGAGCAAGAGCCGAAGAGCAAGGTAATGTCAGGTGGCAAGAGAAGGTGGAAAACAGCTTCTATCCACATGAACAGATCAGACATTGTAGCAGAACAATACAACCGTAATGTGGACAGTTCAAGAGACCTCCAACTCAGAAGAAACCTACAAGCATCCACAGGCAGAATCACAAATGACGCATTGGTACTAAAAAAGCTAGCGGCATAGTCCGCAAAAACATTTAATCCACTGATGGCCACACGTTTTCTTGCATCCGTAGTCCCATCACATTTCACAAAGACCCAGTAACGGAACAACACTGTTAAGGCTTGCAATTTATTTCTTACTGCACAGCTAAATAGCTCCAAAATTACAGCACACTCATAGCAAAGCAGAATTCAAGGTGCCGCAGCTACAAAATAGCCTCCCACCAATAGCAGACTCTTCTCATCACAATGCATCCACAGAAAATCATGAAATACATGCTCCCAACACATAACAGAAGAAGCAAGTCTCAGACTACACACACACATGTAGTGTTCATAATCATTCCCACCAGAAGATCAGGCAAAACAAGAACTTCCAAAACTTCTCAAACAGGTCGAAACTCGAAATCCTGGTAAACCGCATACACATAGCTTCACAAAGGATTTCCAAATGCCTGTAACATAGCAGGACGAAAGACATCAAGATGATGCTAAGAATGCCAACGAAAATTCATCAAATACCAATTAAAACCTGGACCAGAGCCTCTCATCTAACCCAAACTTATACCATAAAAAATAATGCCAGTTGCAAATGGTAACACACATCACCCAATATTATATTCTTATCCTCAAACAAACACATCTTTTGGGGGGGGGGGAAAGACAGGTAGATAAAGGAGAAATTGATCTGAAGCACAAATATCAACACAAAAACACCTAGCAGATCACAAGAGAACTTTATCAACTAGGAAAAAAGAAGAATGAGAAAACACCAGCAGCACAATCTACAGTAATAGAAAACTCAAAAGACACCAAAATGAACAAACATAACCAAGTTGCAGAAAGTATCAGATAGGGGTTAGCAAGTCAAAAGCAAAGATACCTAAGGGCAAAATCCTAAGAAAAAAGGAAAAGCCAGTTTAGTTCCTCCCTTCTTACAACCTTTGAACTCTTCCCATCCCCACAAGCTCAGAGAACTTAAATATATAGACAATGCAACAATAAGGACTGGCACCAGCAAAGGTGGAAATATCAAAGAAAAGTATGCTTTGCAGCAACGAAAGCAGACACTAGACAGCAAAAACAACAGGACAACAAAAAGGGGAACATTTACGATCTTCCTAACCTTCTAAAATAAAACAAAACAACAAAAACCATGGCACTTTAGCAAACAACTGAAGAGAGCAAACAGTAGTTGCCCAATCAACGAAGAAGAACAAACAATGCTGAGTAAGGGAAAGAAATCTCAAAATTATAATAAAAAACGCAAGCTAGATGTCACTCATACCGAATTATATAGAGGACATTGCCGACAACAATTACCGCCAACGAACAAAACCCATCAACTTTCAGAGACACACAAGGAACAGAAGAGGAACCATCAGGAATGCACCATCAACTTATGTAGGCTAGCCTAAAACAACGAAGATCCTTCAGCTAAATAACTCCAAATATCTGGTAGAGTCTACATAAAGGAAAAGAGAAACCACCAAGAAAGAAAGCCGGAAAATTTGCTAAGCAAATGAAGAAGATCGAAGGGGTTAAGAAAGAGAGGACCGGAGTGAAAACCCAAGAACCCTATCAATACGAATCATACCCACCAAACAGTCGCACCAAAGACTTAGCAAGAACCAAGTATACAAATCAGGTCAAAGTATAGGTCCTAACCTAACTAGTAATTAGTAATCATGTTTGTACTCAAAAAGGGTCTACTTATTGAAGAAATCAACCAAGTGGGTGGAACAGAAGTCTATGCAATGGCCGGAAATACAAAATGGAATCACAAAACCAGGGTCAACACCCAAGGCTGAAGCAAAATTCTGAAACGAAGGTGTGGTCAAAGAAACAGAAGGCCACACAAGAAAGCGCACAAATGCTATCAAAGAGAAGAACGATATGCAAACATATCGAGGACAAGATAGACAAAGTCCTTGGTATATTATGCAAGAAAAAACTCCTCACAGAACAAAAAGGCACCCTAGAAAAACAGAACATAGCAGCAACTGTAAGAATTCATCATGAAACACTCCTCCCCTAGTTGTGTGGATATCCCTAACTCCACTGCACAATCCAAGGCCACATCCAAGCTCTCCTACAATATAAAGTTAAAGCCAGAACAAAAGATGCCAACGGATAAGTATTAAACAGAACAGGAGAAGAAAACCCACCCAAACCTGCCTGTCTTCCAGCACCAAAGGATCCATACAGGCACAGCCAGCAAGTTCCATACAAAGGTAGACCTAGGGCAATAGGATGTGGAGAACAAGATTGAGCCAAGGAGCAACACAATAATCTTAAATTGTGTCTAAAGGATAGTCATCTCAAAAATAGGGAAGAACAAATTTAATGAGGTAGGTCAAGTGGGAGGGAACTTTTCCAGATGAATGTAATGGTCGCAGCCGTAGACATCCAACAACTGACTTGTAGACCCAGAGCTAACCACCTATCAAACACAGGACAGACACCAATGACTACCGTAGGAGAAGAGACCGAAACACAAACAGAAAGAACGAACAGATGGACAATGAATCCCCCCCTCAGTCCACACTCGTCATTCCAAAAAATTCAGCATCGGGTCCCCCTAAAAATCAAAATATATAGCAAACATACTCCATCCATCAACATTCGTCTTCCCCCAAAGAAGCCAAATAAACAAGGTGAAGGGAAGTAAAGAAAAGAGAACGCAGCCTCAGAATGGAGTTTCCACCACGCTTTCCTTACTTATAGAGCAAAGGCACACACAGTTTCTAAAATCACACTAAGAGAAGAACCAGCACGGGAGATGATGAGACAAACCAAACAGGAAAGAAAACCCCCTATTGTCTGTCAAATCCCAGGCAACCCACAGAAATACAGGAACGAAAAATTCACATAAGAAAACTCACACAACACCACTGGACACAAGATTAGATTATAAACTGCCCCAAATTATATGACATATGAAAGAACCACCCCAATTGAATAACAAGGCTAAGGGAAAAAATCTTCTCTAGAATCCAGACGGATGTATTACTGGCCTCCAATTGCAAAACATCCAAACCTCGATCGGCTCCAGAAATACAACGGAAAGTATCCATCTTGGAAAGAGTAAAAACCTTTCTCAACCTTAACCCAAGGTACCCTAACAGCAAGACAATGGGACTCACATTACCATTCGTCAAGATTTTAAATACTCCAATTAAACGCCAATTAAACGCCAATTATTGGTACATGTATAGGTACATCTGATTGGTAAGGACTTTTTTTTTTGCATTTTTTTTTTTCTGAATTGTCACTAACAACAAATTTGTATATTTGGATGAAAAAATAGAGGGCTCTATGTATTAATGTAGAATGAATTAATTTACGTAAAATGGAATCAAGATTAGACATTTGGATGATTATGACAAAATACAATGTCATTCCTATTCCCATTTAGTGTAGTTTCATTTTCATATAGAGATATAGAAGTAATGAAAACATGTACGGTCTTTGTTTAAAAAATATACTGTCTTTGTTCGATTAAGAAATAGATCAATTATTTTAAAACTGACTATTTAATTACAATTCCCTGCTTAGATTTCACCATCAAATCTGCTTTGACCTTCTGCCACAACTAGTAGGAATTAGCTGAGTAGTGCCGAAAGAACATTGTGGATGATCATTCTTGCACCATGTTATTGTTGCTGCACATTGTAATGCAAACTCCATCATAAATGACAAGCATTGTTTTTTGGCGTCGAAATTTGTTTCCACTTATTTTAGCAAGTTCCTGTCCATGGTTATGAGAATGGAACCACACTCACATTACGGGTGCCTTGGTTTAAAAAATGCCTAGAAAAAGCAGTAAGTAGATTTTTTTTTTTTAAAGTAAAATACGGAGATCGGATTTACAAAATTCGATCTTCTAATTAAATTAGTAAATCGATTTTACAAACCCGATTTAATAAAATAATAATTTTTTTTTTCAGAAAATACATGTGAAAAATATGAAATGAAAGTCAACTAATGAACAGTGTAAGGTCGAATTTTAGGAATACGACCTTCTTTATTTTAAAAAATAAATATAGGCGGGAGATTTGAAAATTAAGAACAGTAAGGGGTCGGATTTTCGGAATCCGACCTACCTTTTTTTATGCTTAAAAAATAAATATCGGCATTAAATGGACGTTATTGGTGAGCAGAAGGTCGGATTCTTGAAATCTGAGTTGATATGTAAATCGGATTTAGGAAATCCGACCTTACTTATAAACTCCGATTTTAGAAATCCGACCTTATTGTGTTATAATAGGACGACAAAAAACACTATTCACATATCGAGATTTTGGTGAAGGAGGCGATTTCTTAAAGGAGGAGGTGATTTAGTGGCGATTTGAAGATTTTGTTCATGATTTTTTGCAACGGATGTCTTAAAACCATTTCACAAGAAGGTTAGTTATTGTTTTGATGTATTTGGAATTATTGTTGTTGTTTTCTTTGTAAAAGTGTAGAACTAGGATGACTTATAAGGTTTTAGGGTTGATGTTGGGTGTAGTTGATGATTGTTGTTGTATACGTGGTATTGAACGTTCAATTTAGTAAAATGCTTGAATTTGGCCTAAACTTTTGAATTTTTAGGGGGTTTAGTAAATTTAGTGTTGATTATGCCTTGTTTGTGGTAATTGTTATAATAAGTTGTTTGATAATGCCTTGTTTGTGTATTTTTTTAATAATTTGTTCATAATGTGTTGTAATTCATGTAATCAACAGATACAAATGGCGTTTGACGGTCCATAGTTCATTAATGTCTATTGGTCGAGCAAATTTGTTGTGAAGAATGGGATTGTGAATACTTTTAATAACATGCCGGACGATTCCTTTGTGATTGGTCATAAGGTATTGTACAATGATTTGGTTGGATTGATTTGTGAAAGAGTGAGATGGAATAGAGAGAATGTGAATTTGATTCTATCGATTTTGTATGGTACGATGGGCAATGGTTTTAGGCGTATCGCCAAAATCAAGGATGACGCATCGTTGCAAGTGTTGTATTTCCTCCCAAATTCGACATATATTGATTTGTATGTGAATTTGGAGGTGGCGGATACTTCTAGGTCCTATTTAGAAGTAGGGACAAGTAGTGGTAGGCCGAATGTGGAGAATGTCGATTACATGGAAGATGATGATGTAGGTGGACCGATTATGGAGGATGGCGATCACATGGAAGATAATCACGCAGAAGATGATGAGGACTACACATCGATAAGTGATCAAAGCGATGAAAACCAATCAATATCCGAAGGAAGTCGGGAGAGTGATGAAGAGGTCGAAGACAAATTCGCCACAAATGACAGGCACATATATCGTTCATAGGGTACATGGGATCATACAAAAGTGGACAATGATGAATTTCAACTTACCATGTGGGACGGGACAACCGCAACAATCGGGATAGGGACTTGTTTCAAGAATAAGGAAGAAGTAAAAAATGGTATTGCAGCGTGGAACATAGAGCAAAAGAGAGAGTTTTATGTGAAGGAAAGTGATGGTTCAACATGGTATATTTGGTGCAAATCCCTAAAAGAGTCAACCCCTAAGGGTTATGTTCCTTGCCGTTGGAAGGTACGTGCCTCCTTGAGAGACCACGGTTTGTGAGAGATTGTGAAATGGGTGCCCGAGCACAATTGTATGAATGTCACCGAGGAAAATAATAATCGAAATGTGAGCGCAACGCTTATTACTCATCTCATAAGGCATAAGGTTGAGTTGGACCCGGATTATGAAGTGAAGCTCGTTCAGCAAGAAGTGAAAGACCGTATACATATCGATGTTCCTTACCATAGGGCATGGGAGGGAAGAAGAAAAGCTATCGATCTTGTTTACGGCGACTGGGTTTCCAATTTTGACATACTTCCAAGGTATTTACTTAAAAACCTATCTAATTTGTTTGATTTGTTTGTAATTTACTTTTAAAATAAGTATTAATTTTTTTTTAATTTAAGTTTTTCGCCGCCCTAGAGAAGAGGAACTCCGGCACAGTTGTAGAGTGGGAATGGCAACCAGGTTGGACCGATACAGAGAGGACATTCAAATACGTTTTATGGGCATTCAAGCCTGCAATTGATTATTTTGCTAAATGTCCTCCGGTGATTAGTATCGACGGGACACACTTGTGTGGCGGATACAAAGGGAAATTACTTGCTGCAATGGTCAAAACTGCAAATAAGCGCATCCTACCAATTGCATATGCGATCGTGGATGAAAAGAGTGAGGAAAGTTGGTCATTCTTCTTGAAGTATTTGAGGAATCATGTTATATCCGATCGGCACAAGGGTATCATCAGTGCAATACGCCTAATGCCCGAATGGAATGCATACCACTGGTTTTGCCTTCGCCACGTCTGTAGTAACTTGGTGGCGCGGTTTCGAAGTAAAAAGATCAAAAGGTTGTGTTGGGAGATGGGCACGAAACTTTCGAAGTCTAAATTCAAAGAACTAAGGAAAAGAGCTACGTGATTTTAGCAATGATGCATATTTGTATCTCGGGGAGATTGATGCTTGTCAATGGACTCTTGCCAAAGATAAACACTATCGTTGGGTAACCAGACAACCCACATTTCTGAGAGTTACAACAACGTCCTCAAGGGCATTCGTTTCTTGCCGATCCGAGCTTTGGTGAAAGCCACTTTTATTAAGACTGTGGATTTGTTCCAGGATGAATACGTGAAGTCGAGGAAATGTATTACGCCGGTCCCAACTGACTTGTGGGAAGACTTCAAGAAAAAAGAAAAGAAAGCCGCACAACACAAAGTCAACCGTTATGGTGCTATTAATGGCAAGTTCAAGGTGAAAAGTAGAGCCCGACTTGGTGGTAAAGGGGACAACACGTACACTGTGAAATATGAAGAGAAGAAGTGTTCTTGCAAGAAGTGGCAAGAGTATAGGGCTTAATTCGGATTTCGTAAATCCGACCTTGGCACTGTTCATTCCAAGGTCGGATTTTGGGATGAAGGTCGGATTTTGGTGAAAATTTGAAGCCAATTTATAAAACTCTCTGTCTATATTGAATAAATCGAATTTTGTGAATCCGATTTCTGGGGACTATATATAGATTTGACCAAAATTTTGGGGAGTCAAAATCGACTCCCCCTTCTTCCCCAAACCTAACCAAGTTTTATCCCCCCTCACGACGACTACTTCTACCAGTGAATCCCCCCTCCCGGCTGGAATCCCCCCTCCCTGGGACCGGAATTCCCCCTCCGTGGGATCGGAATCCCCCCTCCCCCCTAACTCGGCAACTCCCCCCCTCCCCGGCGACTCCCCGGTGACTCCCCCCCTCCCCGGCTACGCCCCCCTGCACCGGCGACTCCCCCTGTAGGTAAAATCTTGACATTTTTTTTTTTTTTGCATTTTTTCTCTTTTTTCTGTTTTGGGATTGGAATTCAATTCCTTAGAAAATGTTGATCTTTGCTGTGTGTGACTGTGTGTGTGTGTGTGTGTGTGTGTGTGTGTGTGTGTGACTGTTTTTGTTGTTATGCTGTGTTGTTGTGTTGTTGCTCTGTTGTTGTTGATGAGCTTTGATAGCACTGTGTTTTTGTTCCTTTTGATAGCACTATGCTGTGTTGTTATGCTATATGTTGTGTTGTTGTTATGCTGTGTTGTTGTGTTGTTGCTGTGTTTTTGTTCCTGTTGATGAGCTTTGTTGCTCTTTTGGTTCCTGTACCACTACTGTTGTAAATGTAGCACTGTGTTGTTGTGTGTTGCTCTTTCCACTGCTGTTGTATTGTTGCTCTTTTGTTGTTGTGTTTTTGATAGCACTGTGCTGTGTTGATGAGCTTTGTTACATTTATAGAAGCCTAACCATGTACCACTGCTGTTGTAAATGTACATCCATTTTGCTGATGATAATATGCTCATTTGTTACATGATGACGATGTGCTTTAGATGTTGGGAATTACACCCGTTAGTGATTTCTTTGATGAGAATAAGATTTATGCAGAGTGTTTAATCAACGAGTGTAAGCTTCCGATTCCAGAAAATGCTCCAAGAGAGGCCTATACACAGAGGGCCCGTGCTTTTCTTTTACTACTGATTGGAGGTTTCTTGATTCCTGACAATACGGGAAACAGAATACCGCTTTGGATCCTGACAATACTAGAGGATTTGGATGTCTGTGCTACCTCCAGTTGGGGGTCAGCTGTGTTCGCGAAGTTGTACTTTGCTTTGTGTCAAGCTTTCGTGCCCGAGAAGAAAGACATTACCAGATGTTATATGCTGATGCAGGTAAATTTTTTTGTTTGTTTGTTTATTTATATTTTTTATTGTTATTCTAATTTGTACCTTTTCTGTTTGATTTAAACTTTCAGTTATGGGTTTGGGAGCGTATCCCAAGACTTCAACCGAAGAGGAAGGTTAAAGATGAGAGTTACTTGGTGCCGGATGCTCCACTAGGCAATAGGTAATTATAGATTTATTTTATTAATTTTTATTTCTTATTATGTCTCAATCTAATGGTTTTTTAACTAGAATTCCTTTCCTTCATAGGTGGAAATGCCCAAAATCCAAAGCGAACATCGCCGCTCATTGTGTTGCTGGCATCAGGGATCAGTTATCTAGCCTAAGGGATGGGGATGTAAGTATTGATTTAAGTTACTCGATAAAATTCCTTTTTATTTTTTCTCTATTTTATTTTTACCAATTTTTTAATTTTGGCCAGTTTCTATGGACTTCATACACTCCCTTCATCGACGATCTCCCTGATTTCTGTAAAGAGAGGGTTCATATCTACCTTTAGGACGTGGATCTTTTGTTGGGCCATCAGAGAACCATACGAGCCCAATCGAGTCTTTCGTCAAATTCAATGTAAGCAAACTGTGCCAGAGTACCCGTTAATCAATGACATTGATCGCTGAAATGCGATACACCACGGATGCCTTGGGACTGGAAAGGCATATGATGATTGGGTTCAAAAACACACTGAGATACGACCTCAGAGGGATATCATCCTGTTTACAGGTTCAAAATCTTTAGTAGGTTAAAAACCTACGATAATATTACCTGCAATTTTAGTTTTTTTTTGACAAACTGTTGAACAAAAGAAGAATCGCCGGATCTTATTCTGACTTCATTTTCATCTTTCCATCTTTATTTCATTGATTGACTCATGAACTCAAAAAAACAAAGGATTTAAAAAGAGGCAAGCATTATTTAGTTTGAAGAGAAATTCATTAAAAGTGTTATCTAATTATGAAAGGACAATATTTCGGTAGGTCTCATTCGTTCTTCATTTTTATCTTTAACAGTACTCCCTATATATTGTTTTGTTTTAAAGATTTCGAGTTTTTGGTAGGGTAAAAGACCAACAATGTTTTTGACTGCAATTTTAGTATTTTGTTGACAATCTGTTGAACCACGAAATTTAAAAAAAAGAAAAGAATAAGAACCAGAAGATCTCATTCCATCTTTAGTTTCATTTTTTCAACTTCATTTTTGACAGCCTGTTAAACCCAAAAAACAAAAGAGAAGAGCCAATAACTATTTACTTATCCAAAGAGGAATTCAAAGTGTGATTTAATTTATCGTTCAAAGACATTTCTAGGTCTTGGACAAGACGGAAATTAAACGACGGGCGTTTAGATATTAATTTTTGAATTTCATTTTGTTTTCGTCATCATATTTCAAAGAAAATGAAACTTTTTTCTTGATCTAAATCCGTCAAATACCATCACCACTAATCACTCCAAGTTGAACACACCATTGTGTTAATTGTCTTTTCTGAAATAATGAAGAGTAAGAAAGGAAAAAACAAAAATAATTATTAGTTGCCATGAGCAAAGAAAAATATTTTCGATGTTATTTTTGGCAAATTATCCAGTATATCCGGGGGCACCGTGCCCCCCTCCTATTTTTTACATTTTTAGTCCTTATTGTACTTTTTTCTCAATCTTTCTATATTTTACACGTTTAGTCCCTGTGAGTTTTTTTTTTCTCTCTTCCAAAAAAAAAACATCCCTTATCTTTAAACGATCATATCTCTCAATCCGTGAAGAATTTGTGAACGAATTATATACGAAATTTATAGTACTCGTCGAGATCTATCCAACAAAATCCATAGTAAATATTTTTTCGGGCTTAAAAATGGCTTAATTCTGATGGACAGAATAGGGGTGGATATCCAGTTTTACAAGATGGATAACCAACTTATTCTAAATTGGTTATCCATCATGTTCATGCTGATTATCCAATCGATTTGAAGTGGTTATCCATTTTGTTTCTACTGCTTATCCATTTGGTTATCCAACTTCTTAATTCAAAATAAGTTGGTTATCCATCTTCTTAAACTGGATATCCAATGTGTTCATATTGATTATCCAATGCGCTAATACTGGTTATCCAATGGACTTACATGCTTATCCAAATTATTTGTACTGGTTATCCACTGTGTTCATGCTGATTATCCAACTTGTTTGTACTGGATATCCATCCATTTGGTTTGTATGCATATCCAACTCTAATCTTTCAACGAGCATATCTCCCAATCCGTGAAGAATTTGTGAACGAATTATATATGAAATTTATAGTACTCGTCGAGATCTATCCAACGAAATCCACAGTGAACTTTTTTTCGGGATTAAAAATGACTTAATTCTGATGGGCAGAATAGAGGTGGTTATCCATCTTTTTTTTTTGTTTGAAGAGTGAATGTCAAACATATGATTGGATAACAAGTACGAACAGAATGGATAATCACTCCAAACCGGTTGGATAATCAGCATGAACACAACGGATAACCATTTTTCAAAGAAAAACAAAAAACACGTTTCTTCATTTTCTGCCCGTAAAGTTTAAATGCATTTAAAGTTCAAAAAAATATTCAACATGGATCTTATCGGATAGATCTCGTCGAACACTATAAATTTCATATATAATTCATGTTATAATTCTTTACAGATCAAAAGATACAAGGAATACAACAATATGAATGTAAAATAAGTTGGTTATCCATCTTCTCAAACTAGATATCCACTGTGTTCATGTTGATTATCCAATGCGCTAATACTGGTTATCCAATGGATTTACATGGTTATCCAAATTGTTTGAACTGGTTATCCAATGTGTTCATATTGATTATCCAATTCGCTAATACTGGTTATCCACTGTGTTTATGCTGATTATCCAACTTGTTTGTACTGGATATCCACTGTGTTCATGCATATCCAACTCTAATCTTTCAACGAGCATATCTCCCTATCCGTAAAGAATTTGTGAACGAATTATATATGAAATTTATAGTACTCGTCGAGATCTATCCAACGAAATCCACAGTGAATATTTTTTCGGGCTTAAAAATGACTTAATACTGACGGGCAGAATAGAGGTGGTTATCCATCTTTTTTTTTTTTGAAGAGTGAAGGTCAAACATATGATTGGATAACAAGTACGAATAGAATGGATAATCAGTCCAAACCGGTTGGATAATCAGTAGGAACATAACGGATAACCATTTTTCAAAGAAAAACAAAAAAAGCATTTCTTCATTTCTGCCTGTAAAATTTAAATGCATTTAAAGTTCAAAAAAAAATTCAACATGGATCTTATCGGATAGATCTCGTCGAGTACTATAAATTTCATATATAATTCGTGTTATAATTCTTTACGAATCATTAGATACAAGGAAAAAAATAATATGAATGTAAAATAAGTTGGTTATCCATCTTTTTAAACTGGATATCCATTCTGTTCATACTGGTTATCCAACTTATTTGTACTGAATATCCATCCATTTGGTTTGTATGCATATCCAACTCTAATCTTTCAACGAGCATATCTCCCAATCCGTGAAGAATTTGTGAACGAATTATACATGAAATTTATAGTACTCGTCGAGATCTATCCAACGAAATCCATAGTGAACATTTTTTAGGGCTTAAAAATGACTTAATTCTGATGGACAAATTATCCAACTAATTAGTATTATTTATCCAACCTGGTTTTTGTTTTTATTATTTTTTAAAAAAATAATAAACTAAGTTGGTTATCCAACTCATTTGTATTGGTTATCCAATCATTGGTTTGTATTGGATTATCCAATGCGCTAATGCTGGTTATCCAATGGATTTATATGGTTGTTTGAACTAGTTATCCACTTTGTTCATACTGGTTATCCAACTCGTGCATACTGGTTATCCAACTTACTGGATATCCAACTTAATTCTGCCCAAAGAAATTTGATCATTTTTAAACTCAAAAAAATATTTGAAATGGATCTTGTTGAATAGATCTCGACGAGTACTATAATTTTCATGCATAACACGTTCTCTAATTCTTTACGGATTATGAGATATGGTCATTGAAAGATTGGAGATATTTTTTAAAGGAGAGAGAAAAAAAGTCACAGGGACTAAACTTGTAAAATATAGAAAGATTGAGAAAAAAGTACAATAATGACTAAAAATGCAAAAAATAGGAGGGGGGCACGGTGCCCCTGGGTATACTGGATACAACCTCTTATTTTTATTTCTTAAATTTTTCCTTATTTTCTTTTCCTTTTATTGATTTTATATATATATATATATATATATTTGTGAATGTAACATGGGTTTTCTTTCCTTGATGCTTTTTAGTCATTATAATTTCAGCATTTGAAATTTCCAAACTAAATCCAAAAAGGCCAAAATCCGGGTCTTCATCAATTTTTATTTTTTTATTTTTGCCCTTTACCTTTTTCCTCTTCACCACTTCACCTTCATCCTTTTGTGTCCTCCTCCCTACCCAAACCACGCCACTTCCTTTCCTCAAAAAAATGCCACCGAAAAGATTTCTCCACCACCGCCCCACATGCTTACTTTATCTCTGAATAACACCCTCTCACTTCCTCGATTTTCTCTTACACCAAAATCCATTAGAAAATTACCACCGTCACAACTATTTATTCCGTCGCTGCTGCACCATCAACATCATGAGACTTAAAATTTGACAACGGAAAAGCGAATTGACTTAAATACACTATCATATTAGGGCATGCTAAGCAAATTATATGTTGCATGTGCACAGTATAGTTGGTGGCATACTTGCTACACAATTGTACTTTATGAAGACACATAAATTCCATAGCCTACCGTGAGGATTATGCCTTTTACATGTTCAGCTTTACTCATTTCACCCTATTGTGAGTAAAGTTGGTGTAGGATCCAACATGTTTTCCTTAAGATTTACAGATTCCCTTGGTCTATCTCCTTTCATATCACCATGCAGCCTTTTGTGCCGAATATATGACTGGCGGCATAGAGACCGGCAAGTTTTCCAACCATCAGACTCTGCACGCTCATGAAATCAGCACACTAATTTACTTCGTTTTACTGGAAATAGCTCGCAGCAATGCATCGCATTATTGCAGTTGTCTTGACAATAGTCTTCTTCTCAAATGCTTTGCTAATTAATTCTCCATTTCTTCAAATAAATCTTATTCTCGTATACACTAATCAATAACACATGCAACCAAAGTTTATATTCACCTTCTGCAATCAACATCAATAGTTCTTCAATCCTTTTAACTCTATTTGAATCAGAACTCCTGCAGTAGGCACATATCATAATTCGGATAAGGAGAAATCTTTAGAGTGTAAATGGTCTTTTACCATTTCATATATCTCTTCTATCGTATCCAATCTACCAGTGATGCATCCACAAAGTATCAGTATATAGGTAGTCATATCTGGCTTGACACCAGGCATTCATCACTGTAAATGTCTTCTCCATACACATCCAAGCAGTAACATATCCTGTCAACAGATTATTGCACGTGCGTACATTAAAAAATTGTCATCTAGATTAATTTTCCGTCCAAAGGGATCCCCCACCGCTGAGCTCTGATCTCGCATTCCAGTGTACAAAACTCATCGTTCTTTATGCCACAATGATCCCATGATGAGTTCCATAAAACCCATATCTCAATTCATTCGATTAAAGCCAGAATCAAAGCAAATATGGTCAGAAGCGAGAATCTTGTCGTGATCGTATTCTTGCCACTAAAACTCATTATGATGTTAAGCACATCGACCGTTGGCGTCCTGCCATTCATCATTAAACCTTCTGCTATTCATCGGTCGTAGTTCGTTGTCCCGCCATTCATCGTATGCCGTCCTATTGTTTTGTTGTTTCGTCCGTTCAGCCGCTACATTTTTCTTTCCGAAAATTACTAATATTTTTTTTACTAAGCTACAGAAAACGTCCCATATATTTGATCAAAAAATCATTTTCGTCCCATACATTTTAAAATATTCATTTTTGTCCCATTTTGTCCAAAAAAATACGATTTTTCGACTATTTACGTCCCAAAACAAATTTCCATCCAATTGATCGTTAAAATGCAAGGTATCTTTGTCTTTTAGCCCAGATTTTAGTTTTTTATTAATTAAGAAATAAAATAATAATTGATTAATAATAAAATTAATTAAAAAATTAAAAAAAATAATAAAAAAAGCTCTACACTTTTATCGCGTGGGGCCTCAGTAATTTATTTTCTATTATTTCTACAGAAAATACTAAATATAATAAAGGTATAAAAAAATTTCAAAATTTTCTTTGGAAAAATCAAAAATCAAAAGTAAACAAAATTGACACTATTTACCATGTTGGTCCAACTGCGAAGGCCTCTTTTTTTTTACTGGTTCTACAGTAAACCTTAAAAAGAAAGTAATGACACGTGTCACTGAAACTATTGATGGCCTGAGTAGGCGACACGTGTCGATTATCTTTCTTTCCTTTAATATATATAAGGATTGATATTAACCTTATCTATTACGCACAAAATTACAGAGTAGGCATAATAATAATAATAATAATAATAATAATAATAATATGTTAGTAATTTCATAAAAATCAAGTATGTAATGTACAAGTAACGTACCTTATAGGATTTATAATTGATTAAACACAGAAGAAATACGCATTTTATTTGATTTATAATATTAGAAAAGCAGCCGGAAAAAGGCGAAGGTAGAGTGGAACACCAACCAAAACCTTTTACCGAAGATTAAAAGAGAACTAACAGATAGTAATCATCAGCTCGCCCTAACACTCTGCTCCCAATTATAGGAAAGAAAACGAAAAGACACAACACACAAATTGACAATGGGAAGGAACTTGAAAACAAACAACAGACACAAAATGCAATCTGGAGATGGACGACTTTGGAAGAGCGAGCTAGCAGGACAATTAAGTATTCCCTCCGGTCCTAATTAATAAGACACAAAATTAACGCTAGAGTTAGTTCAAATTTATGCTTTATAAATAAGACCGGAGGGCGAGTACCTTATGGTTGGATCAGCTAAAACAATATTTTGGGGAGTTGGGATAGTTAGGATCAGTAGGAAGTGGGAGACACAGTTGCTGGTGGCTAACAAGTGACAGTTGCGAGGCACAACAGTCACTCCAATTGTTACAGGCGGAGCCGGCCGGAGCGCAGCATTTATGAGTTAGCAACTGGCATCCTGCTAGTGCTGGAGGCAACGGCGGGATGGATTCCACGTCGCAACAACTCAGCCCTAACAAACAATCTTCCCCAATCTTCCCACACTCTCCTCCTCCTCCTCCTCCTTCTGCCGCCGTCGGACCCTTAATCACCCGAACTGCACGCGCACACACACATCAAACAGATATCACATTCGTTTTGAGAATAATATATAAATACTCTTTCTTTCTTCTACTATCTCAGAATGATTGTTTTCAGTGTATATTTTACACTACGAGTAATAATATATCAAACAGCAACAAACATTTTGGGAATGGAGTAAAATTGTGTCGAGAATGGCAAAAGAAAAAACAAAAAAGAATACGAATAAAAACATTTACATCTATTATATATATATATATATATATATATAAGTTTGAGAATGATAAATTTGAATATAGATCCAATTAACAATTTCCAATAGTAATTTGTAAGAAATTGGAATTGCTAGATCGATCCAATCTGCATGCCAACATTTGATAAATTTATTAGGTGCACATTAACTTGGTCCTTGCATCTGGAACTTAATCGATCAAGAAAACAAGTTCTAAATGAGAAGAAAAAAAATAAAACAATGTAAATCTTCTGTATTCTTATACATCGGATAATCGAATACGTCAAGTGAGCTTTATGTAAATGAGACAAAAGTACGAATTAAAATTCTATTTTTATTATCTGTCACATTAGCGTGTGTACAAATATTAAGAGAATAATGATTAAAATTTTAATTTTTCAGTATGATACCTTTCTTGCTCCTATTAAAAATATTGGTGACTACACAAGAATTAAAATTTGAAGTAAAAAAAATTAGTGGTCATCATTGATATATATACTATTAAAAGTAGAGAAAGATAATGGTCAAATTAGAAAAATAAAATAAAATTAATGCTTCAAATAAAGTGTGACAGATTAAAAAAAAAGTTTGGTTCTGTTTAATGTGAGGGATAAAAGAAAAAAAAAAGACATGGTAATATATATATATATATATATATTTGTATATTTACAGGGCGTCCACCGTTGGTAACAATAGTAATTATTTCTCTATTCTAAAATTAATTATTATATTATTTTGAGACGAAAGAGCATAATTATTATGATTTTCCTTCAGGTGTGGGTTGAAGGGACTTACAAACCATTGTAGCAGCCAGTAACAAAAGCACAAGATTGGAAGCTGATGCTGATCTCCTCCGCATCATCGTGATTCCTACTCCTTTTCACAACTCTGGTTTCAAAACTGTCTAAAACCACATAAGCTACAAGAGTGAAGTGGGTTCCAAAACTCTGGTTTGCCGTTGTTTATATACTACAACATTTTAGTGGCGAAGCTAATGCCGCTTGACTTTTTAATTCATGATGATGTTTGACTTTTGTTAATTATTTTTTATTTAGTTTATTAATTAATTAAAAAGGGCCAATATTTCTTTTATCCAAAAAAAAAAAATCGTCAGACATGTGATCACATTAATATATATATATATATATATATTCACGATAAATTTTATTAATTTACTAATTAAATAAGCCATGTTGATACCTGATACTTCATGTTGTATTTCCTGACTCAAAATTATTGATTATTTTAGATTTTTTTACTTTGGGTGACCGACCTTTTTAGTCCCTATAGTATTTTTCAGTTCAATTTTCGTCTTTAATGTTTTTCACACGAAGAAATTAGTCCTGAAAGTTTTTTTTTGTTTAATATTGGTCCTATTGGCCGGATCCGGCCGCTATTCCAGCGAAAAATAATTTTTTAATTATTTTTAATAAAGTATAATTACAGATTTTCTCCAAAATTTTATAATTTATCAATTTTACCCCAATTTTTTTTTAAAAAAATTTCAATTGAACCCAATGTTATCTTTAACACATCACTTTTTAAATTTTACTCTATTCACTTTTATTTATCCCAATCAAATCTTACTATACAAAAATGTAAAATTTACGACATTGTTTACCCTATTCTCTATCACATTTACTATGAACAAAATAAAAATATTCTAAAATATTTATTTAATTCGCCACTATTACTATATAAACTATCAACTTTTACTATATTAATTATATTCAAAAAATTCTGAAATTAATGAAATAATAATATGCAATAAAATATATCTAATATAATAAAATAACTGTAATAAATAATATTAAATTGTTAAAATATTCCATGTTAAATTATTTTTAAAATTCCAAAAAAGTGCAAAATTAGATTTTTTTTGGGTCTAATTCTGTCCTCCCGAACACCATTTTTTCAAACTCTAAAAATTTCATTGTCATATTTTTTTACTAGTTATTTTATATTTTCACCTCATAAGAATTAGAACTCTATTTGATTTACCTTACGTGTTTTTTTTTACGTCAATAAAAGAAATCAAAACAACAAAGAAATTTTTATTTTTTGAATATCCTCACTGCTTTAATTTTTTTGACATAATAAATATAGATAAGGTAAAACTAAAATAAGGTTTGGAAAAATTTAGCCAGGTAAAAAGGTCAAAATAAGAGAAAAGATGAATATTCAGAAAAATACAAACTTTTCTATTATTAAAAGGTGGTTGGTCATGTAAAAATAAAGCACTAGAATGAAAAGCATAAAAGAAATTTGAACAAATTTTTGTGAATGTAAATTTTACTTTAAAAATTTATTTAATTTAATATTATTTATTAAAATTTCTTTTATTATTATATACTTGTTTTTTTTAGTTAAATTATTATTTTATTATTTTTTAAATGTTGTGAGTAAAATGGTAAAAGATATTATAATTGGTTTAGTATTACGTCAGGGGAATAAAAAATCCTGTAAAAATATTAAATATAAAATATGCTATCCAGTCAAATGGTACTTCCAAAAGTATAAAACTATTGCATTATGTGCCCTATTCTCTCTCATTTTTTTTCACAAACAAACTAAAAACTATCCTAAAATATTTACTTATTTATTTTCTTCCAATTATATTTTCGTAGTTTTTTATGGGCCAACGGAGTAAATGATGAAGTGTTGGTTTTTAGTTTAGGATAGGGCTAGCAAAGTAAAAATAATAATAATTTGAAAAAAATAAATAAATTAATAAATGTTAAGATTAATTTGTTCATGATAAATATGAGAAGAATAAGGTAAAAAATGTTAGGACATTTAATATTTTTGGATAGAAATATTTGATTTGTATAAATAAAATTAAATAGAGTAAAATTTAAAAAGTGATGTGTTAAAGATAACATTGGGTTCAATTGAAAAAAATAAAAAAATTAGAGTAAAATTGATAAATTAGAAAATTTTGGGGAAAATTTGTAATTATACTTTCTTAAAAATAATTAAAAAATTATTTTCCGCCGGAATAGTGGCCGGATCCGGCCAGTAGAACCAATATTGAACAAAAAAAATATTCAGGACTAATTTCTTTCGCGTTAAAAACATTAGGGACAAAATTGAACTATAAAATACTATAGGGATTAAAAAAGTCGAACGTCCTTTTACTTTTCATATAATTTGAACTAAAAATATAAATATAAATTAATCAATTATTTTAGGACGAAGAGAATAACAATATTATTATTTTAATGAGAGAATAATCCCATTTTACGTTGTACAGTTTCAACTTTTTGGTGGTCCAATTTAGGTATTACAACGTTTTCATTCATTCTTTTTTTTTCTTTCGTTCTTTTCACTTTTTTTGGTACAACGTTTTCACTTTTCATCCCATCTTACGTTATCTAGGATAGCCAAGTCCCAACCTAACTGCAAAGCCTTGAAATAATCCTTATAACTCATGTTCCGTGATGGCAGCAACAATTTATAAAATTTTTTCCGCTATCGTATTCAATAACTTTTTTTTTAAAAAATAAATTATAGAAAGAGAACGAAAAAGAGCGGGAAAAGAAAACGAAAGGTTTGCCAAAAACCAAAAAAGAAAAGAAAAAAAAAGAAAAGAAGAATAATCAATTAATCAACTGTTTTTATATCATACATATCCAAATCAAATATAAAAAAATCAACTCTTTTTATATCACAATCCATACCTTTCCAAATCAAATAAACGAAAAATCAACTCTTTTTATGCTCCAATCCATATACGTCTAGTTCGAATAAACAAAAAAATCAACTCTTTTTCTGTCACAATCCACGTGCCCACATGTCCACAGTCCACCGTCCACCCATTTTCAGGAAACAGAGGTCAACAACTTCTTGATGAGACAGAACAAGTAATTTTTTTTTAAGATGGTACCTGATATTAGTTAAAATTACCTATGTTATTACATCGACAAGAATTATAAGTCATATTATATCGATCGCTAACATCAGATCTATTAATTTTAATTATTTGACAGGACCCAAAAGATGAAATCAAGACTAATAATAACGCAATAATTTCTTGTGCTTCCATCAGCACAGGTGTAGCCCGTAGGTCAGTAGATAACAGTTCACAATCCGTGTGAACTTTTACCTGATTGAGCCCAAGTTATGAGGCCTCGTTGAGCGCCATTAGACAGGTCATGGCTTCTGCCTGGAATGGCAATAAAGCCTGTATTGGAGTTGTCTTGATCTGCATTATGGCTCCCAGTGGTGAAGTAATCTTCCATGCTCCGACTGCTGCCATAGTCTGTGGGTGAAAAGAACCATCAAAGTGAATTAAGGCATCCAAACCTGGACCTTGGTCTTCTGGGATCATGACAGGTACATTAGAGGCATGCTGAGCAAGTTGATTTTTGGTTGCTTGGTTATGCTGATGTAAGTCACTTTGAATCAGTCTCCAAGAGATGACCAGATTGTGCACCTGGTTACGCCAAATCTTGTCATTCCTATCAGATCAAATCCTCCAAAGTATAATTAAAAGAAAATCTATGTCCTTTGCAGAAGGACCCGACCTAATCCAATCAATATACCATTCTAGTAGTGAGGAACTAGTGCAATTGTGTATAGATTGGAATGAGGGGTAAGCAAAGCTCCAAATAGCTTGAGAAGCTGGATAAGTTATAAAGAGGTGCAGGCCATCCTCTTCCTGACTTCCACAGTGAGGGCATGTAGTGTCAAGCTCAATACCTCTTTTTTGTAATCCCACCTTAGTAGGAAGAGCATGCAGCACTGCTCTCCAGAGTAACAGTTTTAGCTTTGGTTGGACTTTAGCATTCCACAAGTATTTTCAAGCTCTAACTTTAATATCTGTCGTGGATTGGGGATGGACTCTGTTAGAGACCATCAGATTGATGGATGTATGGTAACCAGAACGCACAGAATAATTTTCATGATCAGTCTTCATCCATTGCAATTTATCATTTTGCAAATGCCTACTTGGATCAATGAAAATTCCCGTGATATGAGGAATGATGTGATCTGGGAAGATTATTCTAAGAAACTGTAGTTTCCATTGACAATCTGTGTGAATGAGATCCTTAACTCAATATTAGAGTGTGTTGCAAGGAAGGAGGTTCTGGCTATTAGGTTTGAATGATTAGGAACCCAGTCATCAGCAATGTTAATATCTTTTCCTGATATAACTTTCCACTTGACATTTTGAGAGAGTAATTGTGCTCCCTAGAGGATGCTTTTAAAGCCCCAAGAGCAATGTTGAGGAGGTTGTTGCCGCAGAGAAATACCATTCCCACAATACTTGGTTCTGAACAAGTAAATAACTAATTGATCAATTTACACATTGAGTGGAATAATCACATTGATAGCTTCGCTTTAGTGCATTACATGTTATTATTTTTTATCATTGTTATTAATTTTTTTTTGGGCGAAATGGTAGTGCACTGTAATCTTAATTTGTATAAACTTATAACAATAAATGGAGAAAATAAAAAGGGAAAATGAGGATAATCAGCAAAGCACATATAAGGACAATTTATTGGGTGTGTCTGGGAGCATGGTGTACCTCTTCTTTTTTTGAACATGTAATCTTTATTGTACTTTTTCTCTCATAACCCGTGAAAAATTTATAAACGAATTATAGATAAAATTTATAGTACTCGTCGTGATCTATCTAATAAGATTCAAATCGAATATTTTTTTCGAGCTTAAAAATGATCAAATTTCGATTGTCAGAATAAGATGGATATCTAGTTTTAAAATATGGATAACCTACTTAGTTTAGATTGATATTTTTGTATTGAATATATTTCTTGATCCGTAAAGAATTAAAATCATTTTTTTTTTGGAAAACCATTTTTCAATATGTTAATACTAATTATCCATTTTGTTTATATAGTTTATCCAATCATTTTTTTTCTTTAAAACATGGTTGTCCAATTTGTTCATAGAGATTATCCAATCGTTTTGTATTGGTTATCCAATTATTTTTACTGCTTGTTCAAATAAGATTGTATTACTTGTCTAATCATTTTTTTTTGAGAAAATATTTTTCCAATATAATCGTACTGATTATCCAACTCCTTGATATTGCTTCTCCAGTTTTTTATTTTTTATTTTTTTTTATGAAAATACTTTTCCAATTTTATGTTTGTACTGGTTATCTAAATAATTAGTCATGCTTATCCAACATAATTTTTTTTTATTTTAAAAAAAGATTGTCTAATGTGTTTATAGTGATTATCTAACTGTTTGATACTTATTATCCAACCATTGTTTTCTTTACTTTTTTGAAAATCCTTGTCCAGTTTTTTGTATTGATTATCCAATCGTTTTGTATTGGTTATTCAATCATTTTCACTGCTTATCTAAACAAAATTTCTTTTCTTTTTTTTTTCTTTGGAGAAAATATCTGTACAATACGTTCATACTGATTATCCAACTTCTTGGTGACGGTTATCCAACATTTTTTTTCCTTGATTTTTTATGACAATGATTGTCCAATTTTTTTTGTACTGGTTATCCAACCAGTTTGTACAGTTTTCCCAATTATATTCACTGATTATCCAAATCATTTGTAATGTTTATCCAAATATTTTAATTTATTTTTTATTCTTTTTTTCTTGAAGAGGAGAGAATGTCAAAGAGATTTTAAATCGAGATGCCTACCCATTTGTTTTTTTTTGGTACTTATCCAGTATCTTTCTACTGATTATCCATTATATTTGTACTGCTTATCCAATCATTTATTTTGTAAAAAATGGTTATCCAATGTGTTAATAGTGATTATCCAACTGAATGGTAATACTTATCCAGCCATTTTCTCTCTTCTCCAGCTATTCTTTTCTTTTTACTTATTACCAAAATCCTTGTCCAGTTTGTTTGTATTGACTATCCAACCGTTTTGTGTGAGTTATCAAATTATTTTTTCTGCTTATCCAAAACAGAATTTGTACTGCTTGTACAATGGTTTTTTTTTTTTTTGAGAACATGTGTATCCAATATATATGTTTGTACTGATTATCTAACTTCTTGTTGATGGTTATCCAACATTTTTTTTGCTTTTTTTTTTTTATAAAAATGATTGTCCAATTTTTTTCATACTGATTATCCAAGCAGTTTGTACTTATTATTCAATTATTTTCAATGATTATCCAGATGGCTTGTAATAGTTGTCCAATGTTCTCGTACCGATTATCCAACCAACGGGTTGCACTGTTTCTCCAATTTTTTTTTTCTTTTCTATTTTTTTGAATATCATTGTCCGTATTTTTTAAACTGATTATCCAACCGGTTTGTACTGCTTATCCAATCATTTTTATTGCTTCTCCAAATCGATGTGGCTATCCATTGATTTCCTAGTGTTTATCCAACGTCTTTGTACTAACTATCCAACACAAATACTTTCTTTATTTATGTCCGGAGTATTTTAATTATTTTTATTTTTCGAAAAAAAAACTCAATATTGATCTTATCGGATGGATGTCGTCGAATACTATAAATTTTATGTATAATTCATTTTCTAATTCTTTACGGATTGAGAGATATAAATTTTACAAGAATATTAATATTGATCTTATCGATAGATCTCATCGAACATTATAATTTTCATGTATAACACGTTTTTCTAATTCTTCACGGATCATGAGATATGGTCGTTTAAAAGATTAGAGATGTTTTTTAAAGGTGAGAGAAAAAAGTCACAGGGACTAAATCTAAAAAGTATAAAAAGATTGAAGAAAAGTACAATAAGGACTCTTAGTGCAAAAAATGTCATAAATGTTTCATTACTCATAAAAATATAGTTAGCTTATATTTCATTCGCACCAAAAGAGAGGGGGGAGGGTAGTGAATTATGTATTTATTGTATTACTACAATTTATTATTTACGGTCTACAGCTAGAAAGGAAAAACCCTAATATATATTTATATATATATATATGTATGAATTCTTGGGATTCAATCTCAAAATCAGTTAGTTGTGATCCAAGGATCTTATAGCAATCAGAGTTGTTAATCGAGCTCGATCGATATGGGACAAACTCTAACACCCTCATTCAAGATTACTTAGATTGGAACCAAGTCAATGTTTTTAGGCAAAGCCCGCTAGATTTCGGTGAAACCAAGGCCAAACGTTACTTGGGTCGATACCAAGTCAACGTCGAAACCAAAGAAAGTTAAATAACTATGGCCCAACCTGATAATCATATTTGAACACTTGAATTCTATCTCAAAACCAATTGGTTATGAGATGAATAGTCCAAAAATCTTATATACTGATAGGAGTTATTAACCGAGACTTATGTGTGACAAACTCTATTTGTCATAGTAATCGAAATTTATGCATCACCCACATTTTATTTATTTATATTTACTTATTTATAATTTTACTAATTCTCAGAAGGTTTTTTTTATTTTATTTATTTTATATATGATAAATGGGTGAATCAAGTTTAGATTTTGAATTTGAGATAGGAAAGTAGAGATAAAAAAGTATAGAGAGTCAAGGAGGATCGTCAGCGTAGTTAAAATTATAAAAAAAATAATTAAGACTTACTCATTTCTAATACGCGTGTATTATAACTCCTAAAACAATTACACCATCTTATTGTAAACCCGGTTTACTATACAAATTGTCAATTGTACTTATTTAGGGTCTCATCGTGTTACCAGTTGTTAATATATAACTACTCCAAAACCCTACGGTTGGGTTTGCCCCTTCAAGAAAAAATTAGATGTTTGGCCCAGGCGCCCCTCTACTTTAATTTTGTGTTAATAGATAAATGAATTCTTGATTTGAAAAAAAATAAAATAGCTACACATTTGGTTTTTATCCCTTTTTTAGCCAAAAATAAAATAAAAAATAAAAAAATCATCTGCTAAAGGAGAAAAAATATTGAAAAGTACAATGATGCAGAAATCATACAAAAGAATGTGGAGTAATAAAGGAGATAAGTTTATGGGCAAATTTAAATGCTATTTTAATTTGATTGATAAATGATAAATGTTAGGAGTTAAAATTGTGTAGCTATTTTTGTAAAGTAGTTTTTGTTTCTTCAGATAAGAATTTTGTTTTTCTTTTAAAAAGGGATGACACGTGGCAGAATGGTTAATGCAATATGGTGCATTTGGAGCCAAAAATTTTTAATAAGAAGTTGTCACATCAATATCATGTATTTTGCTTTAATAGGGTAAAAGGGATATCAAGAACGAAAAAAAAGAGGTGGCCAGAAGTGGTACTTCACAAAAACCTTTGTTCTTCCAACTGAGAAAGGTGAGACATTAATTCATCATAAAAACCTTTGTTCTTCCAACTAGCTTTCTTTCAGATTTAATCGAAAGATATAGAACTTGATTTCTGGATTTATTATTCACTCGAAGAACATTAGGGCTTCGTGCCTGTCTTACAATCACCTTTTAAATCAGTCTCCGCTTATCAAACTTTTGCCTTTAATTTGTAGATTGAGTTGGATAATTTTGTACGGGAGACGAGTCATGCACTGTTGAATATTTTGTGTTTTTCGGATTTTTTATGATTTAGTTCCAAATTTCAAAAAATAAATATTGTTAAAATAACTAAAATAGTTTAAAAAACATAACTCTTTTATATTTAGATATGCAAAGATTTGTACATAAGCTTCTCCTGTTTTGATTAAAGAAGTTCGATTCTTCTTTGAATTTTATCAGTACGCATTCATGTTTTTACCTCGCAGTAATTGTTGTTTCAAAAAATTAAATCTTCTTTTACTAATTTGTGCAATTGGAAACCATTAGTGAATTCTCTTGAAAAACTTTTGCTCAAGGGCCGTGAGAGAGGGCTTAATAATTAATAAAAGAGATACTAATAATACTTTACGAAAGCATAAGGTTCAAAGGGTATTTTTTTAATCTCATTTTATCTTTTATTTATTCAAACTAGCTTGAGCTGTACTTGAATTCGAAAATACAATGAGGAGTTCATGTGAGTTGCTCAAGTGAAAACAAGAATTATACTTTAGCTAGCCCTTCGGAGAGTTTTTCCAAGTAATCGAATTATAGAGTATAAATCATGTCTTGTGGTAGTGATAAGAAGAGTTCAGCTCTAGGTGATTTTGGGTTTGATTCTCTCCAAGAGTATGGAAAGAGCGATTTCAGGGAAGTTCTTGAACAAATGTTATGTAATAGGTTATGTCACTAATTTCAGGGTCGCATGTTTGTTACATAAAATATAAACCATCACATGATTTCGACATACTTATAATTGTGTGTACTGTTTTTACTAATAATTCATTTGCAATTGCTCACAGCTTGCCTCGCACCACTTTCATAAATATGGACTCACTTCGCCAGCAAGACTACGCTCGATACAAGAAGATAAAAAACTGGATCCGCCACCAAAATGTCACTCTAGTGACATTGGCAAATCAGATTATCTTAGCGGAGGCTAAAGACTATAGCAATTTCGTGTTCTCACCGACGTCCATCAACCTTGTATTGAGCCTTATCGCAGAAGGATCCAAAGGCTCTATTCAAGAGCAGCTCCTGAGTTATTTCAACTCTAATTTAGGCTTCTCTGCTCGTCACTGACGGTAGCCCTTTAGGTGGTCCTCGTTTGTCCTTTGCTAATGGAATTTGGCTTGATCAATCTCTGTCTTTTAAACAAGATTTCAGGTCAAGCGCGGAGAATGTCTACAAAGCTCATTGCTCTCAAGTTGATTTCCAAAACAAGGTTAGTTAATGTTGAGAGTCATGTAGTAAGGATTATGAATCTTACATCGGAGGTATGAGTACATGTGAATCAATTAATAAGTAAAGTGATCTCAGAACCCATTAGCTTGAGTTTTTGAGTTCAGATGGGTCTTATCTTACTTATTGGGCTCCATGTCGGATTTTATCCTCTGGATAAATTCCCAACAGTGGTATCAGAGCCAGGTTGGGCCAAGTGGGTGGGTGATTTAACCCAAATTATCTCGGTTGATTTGACTGAACCCAGAAAGTAAAAAACCCATTACGAGCGGAAACGTAGGGATGGGCAGTCCAGTTACTCAGTTGGAGTACAGATTTGGACTTGTCAAGATAATTTGGAAGCCCGATGTGGAGATTGCCCATGACGGAGGAGAATGTTGAGAGTCATGTAGCAAGGACTATGAATCCCACATCGGAGGCATGAGGACATGTGAATCAGTTAATCAGTAAGGTGGTCTCAGAACCCATTAACTTGAGTTTTTGAGTTCATTTGAGTCTTATCTTACTTATTGGACTCCATATCAGGTTTTCTCCTCTGGATAAATCCCCAACAGTTAAGTAGGTTTTTTATTGTTCAGTTTCGAATTTAGTTGGTTTTAATAAGCTCAGCTGGTACTTATCAAACACATTTTAGTTAATTCCATGACATGCATGCTTTCTTTTATCTTTTTCTTTTCCCCTTTTTTAGGTTTGGATTGAGTAATATAGCCTGAAATTAATCAGTTAATATTCTATGTTAGATTTTCGAAGCATATATTTAGATCCATATTCATTACAACTGACATAGATGTTTCGTGTTGATATTATTGTTGCAGCCGGATGAGGTGGCTAATGAACTGAATAAATGGGCAGAAAATGGGACAAATGGTCCTATCAAAGATATTATTCCACCTGGTTCCATTGACAGTTGCACAAGGGTGATCTTTGCAAATGCTCTATATTTCAAAGGAATTTGGAACCATAAGTTTGATCCATCAATGACAAAGGAATACGACTTTCACCTTTTAGATGGCAGCACAGTTAAAGCACCCTTCATGACTAGTTGGTATAAACTACAATACGTAAATGCCGATGAAGATTTCAAAGTGTTGCGGCTTCCTTATGAACAAGGTGATGATGAGAATCGACGCTTCTCCATGTACTTATATCTCCCGAATGCCAAGGATGGTCTGCCGGCTTTGATTGATCAAATTAGTTCTCAAGCTGGATCTTTTGAGCATCATTCAGCATGGAGTAGTGCGGAGTTTGTTGTGAAATTTCTGGTTCCGAAATTCAAGATCATGTATGAGCTTGAGATTTGTGAAACCCTAAAACATATGGGTCTGGCTTTGCCTTATACTATTGAAGACCTCGCAGCCATAGTAGACTCCCCTGTTGGTGATCATCATCGTGCTGTTTCCAGAATTCTCCAGAAATCTTTCGTCGAAGTGAACGAAAAAGGTACAGAAGGTGCTGTCGCGTCTTGTACTTCACCTTCCTATTGTACATCTGAGGAGGATATATCCGTTGTTGTCTTTAAGCATTTACATATAATTGGAATGAGTTTATTTGTTTACTTCAGATGTGTTTGAGTTAATCTTGATGACAAATATATATATATATACATATATATATACATGTGTGTGTGTGTGTGTGTTTCTTTGCATACATCTTAAAGTTGCGGAAACAATTTGTTGGAATAGCTTAAACTTTAGCCCTATGAAGCTTTAATTGTTGGAGAAATTGTAAATAATTTTTAATGTAAATCTTGTTCCAGCCCGATAAAGTGAGGATTGAAGTAAATAGTGGGCTGAAAAAGAAACAAATGGCCTCATCAAAGACCTAATTCCGCCTCGTGAGGTCGATGAAAGCACAAGGTTAATTCTTGCTAATGCGCTGTATTTTAAAGGAGTCTGGGACAAGTAGTTTGATGAATCATTGACAAAAGACCATGACTTCCACCTCTTAAATGGCGACAGCATTAAAACCCCTTTTATGACCAGTAGGAAGAAGCAGCGGATGAGTGCCTATGCGGGTTTCAAAGTATTGGGCCTTATTTACAACTGAGGTCACGAAGAGGGTCAGCGATTCTGCATGTACTTAGTTTTATCTCCCGGATGCAAAGGACGGGCTGCAAGCTTTGGTGGAAAAGATGAGTTCTCAACCTGATTTCATTCAGCGTCATTTTCCATATGAAGAAGTTGATGTTGGCGATTTCCGCATCCCAAAGTTCAAGATCTCATTCGGGTTTGAAGCTTTGACACTTCTACAACAGCTAGGCCTAGTTCTGCCTTTTACCGAAGGCGATCTCACTAAAATGGTTGACTCTGATGATGATGATCTTAAAGTTTCAGCCATTGACGAAGCATGAATCTGCACCGATGTCTCCAGTTGATTGAACCGGCGGCCATGGCAGTATCAAAATCCTAAAACCTGCAAAATAGGGCCTCGGGATCTCCCGATGGTAGACACTCCGATGCTTAAGTCAGTAACAGTAATTGTAATAGGGTATGAATTGTGGTGCATAGAGCTGATGTGAGGGGTTGATCCCTATTTATAGAGTTAGGTTATGAAACTCTTTTTTGGTAGGAAAGTAATTAGGAACTGACCTAGAAGCTTTCGAATAGTTGGTTGGATCGTTTCTCGAACTTGGGCCAGCCACGGTTGAGGGCCGCGTATATTGGACTCGTCAAGTGCCCCTATCAAGCTTATATTTCGAAGTCTGAAGATAGTGTAGGCTTGATAACATGAAGTATAAAGTTTCCTCAAGTTCGAGAAGAACTGACTTGAATCGAGAACCTGCGACAAGTTAGCATCGAAGAGAAATCAAAGGAATGAAAGCATTAGCACGTACCTTGTCGAATGTACACGTCATAAAGGGCGATTGACATTTACGCCAATTTGTAAAGAAAGAAGAGTCATTAGTTCAAGCTTTCGAGTGAGAAATTGATAGGTGATGACCTTAATAATCTGCCCCATGGAGATACCAACACAGATGCCCCATTATTTGAGAAGGAAATAAATGAGTGTAATGGAGATTCCAATTACCCCGAATGCAGAGATGCGTTATCAATAATTTTCGAAGATACAACAACTGTCAGAACAAAGAATCTGTTTGAAGATTGCAATTCACGTCATTGGCCCAGGCATTAGTCAAGAAGGCCTTGCATGATGACTTCCACGTTATGCTCCAAGGAAATATCAAAACAGGTACCCCACTCGTTGAGAGAATCGAGAAAGAAACATAGTGAAGATTCCTACTAGTCTCAAAATTTGTGTAATTAGCAGCGGCTAAGATATATCAACTGTCGAGGTGAGGAGTCTACTGGAGAACTATGACCTGCTTCTGATCGAGAGGTAATAAACCCAAACCTTCGAGAACGTCCATAGAGTAGTGGATCGAGAAACATGAAGATACTCGATGTTGAGGGCATAAGTTTGAGAAGGAATATTGTCTGGGTCGAATTGCACGTCGAGAACTTGCCCCAATATGACCTCCCGTTAAGAAATTCGAAGACTCGAGAAGACCAACTCGAGTGTGATACAACATTAGAGAGTAGAGACTGTCACCATAAGAATCTTCAATTGTCGAGGAGGGACAGAAGAGAGTAGAAGACACCGTAGAAAATGCTGCATATGATCACGTCAATGCAGGGATAGTGAGACTCGAGAAGATTCTCTCGAGTAGAACTCCAGACAAAACTCAAGAATTGTAACCATCCGACCTTGAAGAAGGTACACAAGCATTTAAGCTCATTTATATCCGCCCAACCGACCCGCTTTCTATTTCTCATGTTCCGAGAAATAAAGCATAGAACCCTTAGTCCGGGTTTGAGAAGTATAAATCAGGTTGATATGACAAACCCGAGTAGATGCACAATATCTTTGCTCAGAACTCGAGTAAGAATCGAGAAGGTTTTACTTATTAGTGTGAGAAGAAGCGATGTCCCAGTCCGAGCATTAAGTGAAGACCGTCGAGAATAGTTATAGAAAGAGATCTGTAGACCAGTGGTCATTGAAAAAACGAAAAAAAAACCCTCCCATACACCTCCAAACACCTTACACACTTTCCAGATGCCTTATAATCTCCCATATATAAACGCTCTTCGTTATAGATAACCCCGGAGCCATTACTCATCTCGGAGCCCCCAAGTCTTGGGATGGCGTTCAGCAGACCGAGCCTTTCAGATGAGAGTGTGATTTCCGCTACTCAGTTCGAGGTGGTGCCTGATCAAGGAGCACCCATACTCGTAGGGTTAAGGCAATAAAATGGCATCTATCAGAAAAAGATGGATGGCAACCACCATAATTGAAGAAACAGGCCTATGTTGACAAGGCACAAAGTAAACTCGAGAATATCGAGAATAAAGTCATTTTCTTTCTGAAGCATTGGATGATATAATAGATCGATCCATGAAAGTATACTCGAGAACAAGTCTAGTTCTCATTGAGGTAAAAAACATGTGTGTTTAGGTTCGAGGGATAGTCTACCCCTTGTTCACGAACATGGCAATCTAGGCCTTTCTCAATACCGATGTCGAGTACATAGTTTATGAGTTATTTGTAAAGCGCTTATAATGGTCGGATGTTAAGTACACGGCTCTTTTGCAGGCGATCATGAAGAGGATACCTTTGTATATACGATTCTGAAGAGAATGTCTTTTTAAGGACGATCCTGAAAAGGATATCCTCGAGGAAACTGGATACGAGCTCCTTGAATACAGACGATTCTGAAGAGAACGTCTTTTGAAGGACGATCCTAAAGAGGATATCCATTCAAATGACTAGTCATGTTTAACTGGGTGTAACTGCGTAAATGAGATATAACAGTTCCCATGAGTACTCGAGTGGGTTACCACTATGTGCATTGGACCAGTAGTCTATATCCCGGGTATGAACACTCTAAGCCAGAGCGAGCTTGATGTTGCTACTATCCTCGAGGGATCAGCTGCGAGAGTTACGTATCTCTGCTTATTTTGCCCCAAAGTTCTCGAGGTATGCTTGTCCTATAGCTTAGTCCAATACATTTATTGCAAGTATAATAATAATGACATGTCAACTGAAAGATAGTGAGAAGTTCATCTAATAAGCACATAAAGGCTCTTGGACCTTGCTAATGTATATATTGACTCCTCGATCGAGGATGCATATTCGAAGGGATCATTCGAGTGTACCTTAGTTTCCAGGAAGTATTCCCCTGAACTCTTCGATAGTAATTGCCGAGGACACATTAATCTGATGGTGATGCTTCTTGAGCATAGACACCATGATCAACGAACATGGTCTCTGATCCTGAAAAACACTTACTCAAGCATTTGTAGTTGAATTAATAAGTAATGACATTATATTAATAAGTAATGGCAGTATATTTGACACCATCCTGCGATTACGCACTTCAAAACACATTACCAGAATTATAAATACGAGAGGGGTATTTACCCCCTTTTCAAAAGAAAAAGGAAGACAAAAGTTATTTAATAAGCCTAAGACTAGGCTAAACTTTTGTGCATAAGAAGAAGATAAAGTTGTTTATGTGTATAAGTAGTAATGACATGTTTCACTTTTAACAAGTATGTCTACAATTAGTTGATAATTGTATTACAAGTTCAAGAATAGCATCTTGTGCAATCTGTCTTTTGTTCAAGAATAACAAATAATCATTGCACGTACTCAAGAATATGTTTTAACTTCTCGAAGAAGTTTACAAGATAATCATTGAGATATGTATCCGATGAAACAACCAAGCTGAGTACGTGGCTATTATTCGATGCTCTGAAGGTACAGAAGCTACAGAAGCTAGATTTTGTTAATGAAGAAGGTACAGAATCAGTCCATAATTAAGGTTAATGAAGAAGGTACAGAAGCTACCGCCGCAATTGCGGCTATTATTCGATGCTCTGATTGTGCTGCTCCATGGGTGTATGAGAAACTAGATTTTGTTGCAGACCATCCATTTGTTTTCGCCATTATCGAGCATGTGTCCGGGGCTGTATTGTTCTTCGGCAGTGTTGTTAATCCTGTTGTCTTAAGGAACAACAGCCACTAGAATATTAATTAGGAAATTGAAAAGAACTATTAATTAATTTTATAATTTATATTTCATCTAGAAGCAAGTTGTGTTATTTTTATAATTCAATGTTGATGTTGATGGTTATAGGCAAGAGTCGGCGGTTTGGTGACGCCGTCTGTGATTGGGGTTACGTTGACCATGACCGACCTTTTCAACTTATGCGCTCACGCCAAAGAATAGAAACTAGAATAGGCAAACATCAGTAACTATTATCTAACAACCACTCTCCACGAACATCAGTAACTGTTCAGATGCATCTCTTGCTTGTAAATAACCCAATCCGGTTTGTGATCCTCAAGGCAGCTTGAAGGAAGCAAATAAGCCATCTGATCATCTTCTTTTTCGCAAACATCTTGTTTGTGTTTCATGGTCAGGCAGTAATAATAATGCCTGCCGTGAGCCACCTGCATAAAATAACCAGCCAACATAGCCTTTCTGATATTCAAATAGTAATCAATACTGTTGACCTTGTACTGCATAACTTGAGGTTCCAGCAAGCTGTTGTCTCACATTGTCTGCTAACTTAAGTGATCTGTGATTGATAAATTTCTCGAAACACCATCGCGGATCGCCCTTGTTCTGTTTGTATGCATGGTACACATTCAACAGGGTGAGATGATCACCATCAATGTGACCATAACAAGCCTTTGCTCCATGATCATCTGCTACTTTTTCCGCCTTTGGTACCGAAAGCATAACACATATTGAAAGAATCTCATTGGAGCAGTTGAATTCCGGGATCATTTCACATTTTGCCTGAGCGTCCAAGGGAAATTCACTCATCATTTCACCTGTCTTTGTGAGGCCAAGTAATACAAAACCTCCAAAACTTTCTTCACTGTATCAGGAGTTGGAGGATCCATATAATCGAAATTGTTCAAATCAATCATAGTATCAATCTTCTTCGGAGAAAGAATAGTGCTTGTCATATTTGAGCGTTGTATTTCCGGAATTGTTTGTGACTCAAACTTAGAACTGAAACTTTCCACGGAATAGAGCCTAAAACATTTACCAGGGCGGATCCTTCCAGCCAGACCGGATCGATATTACCTGATTCAGAGGATTGTATACATTGTACTTCGACAAACCGGAATCTACAACATAAACTATTCCATCAATGGTTAATGAAGTTTCTGCAATGTTTGTGGCGACAAAAATCTTCCTACCAGCCGGGCCCCCTTCCATAACCGGGGTTGATTCAGGTTCAAAAATTTTCTGCACCATTTCCAGCGGAAGTGCAGAGAACAGAGGAACTACTTTGATCGGTCCGACCACTTGATCACCTAAATTACTCACTTCCTCTGTTATCTTCTTACATGCATCCTCAATCCCTTCTTCTCAGGTAAGAATTTCTTACCGAGTATATCACCAGGAGACTCAGTAACATGGATCTTTAACACAGTTTGAATTGCTCAACATAATCCATCTCAGGCTTCTGATCAGTAGAATAAAATATCTCCATAGGGTGAATTACTCTACTAGGGATTTTCATGAGTGCTGAACCATCGAAATAGCTCTGAATTAACTCCGCCGCTTCAATAGTATCACTCATAACTACCAGCTTTAAATCTGGTCTTTGTTTCATCACTTTCTTGAGTAAAGCAAACAGAACATCAGTAGCCAGACTTCGTTGATGAGCTTCATCAAGAACCATGACTCTGTATCTCTCCAGATTTGGGTCTTCCATAGCTTCTCTTAAAAGCATACCATCTGTTAAATACTTTAGCACAGTTGTGCTTCATCAACGCGGCTTCAATCCTCAAAACGGATGGTGTAACCGACTTCCTCTCCTATGTTGGCATCCGTTTCCTCAGCAACTCGCCGGGAAACCGACATGGGGTGGCGGCCCTTCGAGGCCGAGTGCAAGAAATCATGAACTTGTTACATTGTTGGTAATCAAGATCGTTGGGGGATAGTCTCAAGTCCTCGTACACAACCATCAAAACTCACACGCTCAACAGGAAACAAGATGAAAGACCAGCAGTTTCATCCTAATCCTAAAATAGAAGTCAACAGCATTTGTACGATTCCAAAAGGAATTCTACAAAAACTAAGAATTTCCTCAAGGTAATTTTATAGACATATAGTGCAAGATTTATATTCGGCAAAGGTGCACTTTTCCCTCCTCCTTTTTCGGGCTGGGGACCGGCTGTGCACAAAACTGCACAGGCGGAGTTAAAAAGTGCTCCCATTACCACAACAAACAGAACATCAGCAGCGTAAACTCAACAGAAGATACCAGAAATAAACATGCCGCCATGAAGTATCTTATTTAAGAATAGAGGAATCGGACTAAACAACCCCCCTTTTAACTCATAGTAGTCTCAGATATATATATAGCAAGCAACAGCTGAAAAGCTAGGTGATGTCAGGTGACAAGAGCAGGAGGAAAACAGCTTCTATCCAAACGAACATATCAGACGTTGCACCAGAACATTACATTTATGATGCGGACAGTTTAAGAGGTTAAAATACACTGCACCAACTCAGGAGATCCAAGCTAGTCTTAATTCACCACTCAGGACAAGTGAAAAGAACTCATTCAAGCAATGAAAGGCAGGGCAATGAGATGCAGGATATCTGAAGAACCATGCACAGGCAGAATCACAAATGACATGCTGGTACAAGGAACTAGTGGCACAGTCGACAAAGAATTCAAACCACTGATGGAAGAGTGAATGTCAGCCACACAATCTCTTGATCCATACGCACATTTCACAAAGACCCAATAATGTAACAGTACTGTTAAGGCTTACAATGTATTTCTTCGCACAGCTAAACAACTCCAAATTACTGTAAATTCATAGCAACACAGAGGTCTCAGTGCTGCAGCGGCAAAATAGCCCCCAACCAAAATAGCAGACTCATCCACAGAAAATCATGAAATACATATGCTCCCGACACATAAAGAGAAAGGGAAGCTCGGACTGGATACACACATGTGGTGCTCATAATCATTCTGATCAGAAAATCAGACAAAATAAGAACTTCCAAAACTTCTCTACCAAGCTGAGTACAAACTTCCAGTTTGATACCAAACAAATCAGAAAAAATAACTTCCAAAACTTCTCTAACAAGATACACCGCAAACACATTGCTTCACAAAGAATTTCCAAACGCCTGTGACATAGCAGGATGAAGGACATTATCAATACAGAACGAGACCACCTACGTGAATAGGAGCAGGAAGTCAGCTTGAAAAATATAAAAAGATGCTCAGAAACATGCCAACAATTCAGCGAATCCAACCTGTACCATAGTCCCTGATGTCCACCAAACTTCTACCATAAAGGCTAATGACACTTGCAGAATACTCATCATCCGATAATATAGTGATCTTCTCCTCATTCTCAAAATCCAAATCAATCTCAATAGGGTAGAAAAATATCAGCTCAAATACAGGAGAAACTTGTCCAATGCACAAATATAAACACTTATACACCATATTAACCAAGACCCAGAGAATCACAAGAAAACTTGAACAATACGTAAAAAAGAGAACAATAATGAGGAAACACCAGTAGCATAATCTGCAACAAGAGAAAACACATAAGAGACTAAAATGAACCGAAACAAGATAGTTGCAAAATCTACAAAGCATCAAATAGGTAGTAGCAAGCAAAAAAGTAAAGATAAAGAGGGAAAGATCTCAAGGAAAAACAAAACTTAGCAGCCAGCTTACCCATCCCCACCCCTTGGAAAACTCAAATATATGGACAATGCCAACAAGGGCTCGGACCAGCAAAGGTGGAAATATTAAAGAAGAGAGTCCTTTGCCGCAACAAAAGTAGACGGTAGACAGAAAAAGCAACAAGACAACAAAAAGGGGAACATTTTGCGATCTCCCTACCCCTCTAATTTAATATAAATAAAACAACAAAAACCATGGCTCTTCTACCCAATCAACGACGCAGAGAAATCTCAAAATCAGAATAGATAACGCGAGCAAGATGCCACTCATACCCAATTAAATAAAGGACATTGCCGTCAACAATTACTGCCAAAGAAGAAAAGCCGTCAACTTTCAGAGATACACAAGGAGAAGAGGAAACATCAGGAGCACACCGTCAACTTATGCAGGCTTGTCTAAAACAACGAAGACCCTTCAAAATAACTCCATAACTTCTGGTAAATCTACATAAAGGAAAAAAGAAACCACCAAAAAAGAAGTCGGAAAATTTACTAAGCTAACCGAAGAAGATCAAAGAGACTTGATAAAGAGAGGAACTCCAGATTTTACTATGTAAAAAAGAACTCCTGGAAAACTAAATCCAGACTGAACGAACAAGCAATCGAAGACCAATCAAGTTCCCATATGCTAAAGGGGGGAAAACTAGAACAACCAGAATGTCAAAAGACTCTTCAACCTGTCTTGCATTGACCAGAATAGAATTAGCAACAGAAAATTGGAAATCCGAACAAGATTTCACAAGTAAACCACTGCCAAATCTGCAAACAGGACATATCCACAAAGTTGTGCAGATATCCCAAAACTCCACCGCACAATCCAAGGCCGCACCTAAGCTCCCCCTCAGAATAAATAAACCACAGCAGCCAACAATTGTATCATATAGAAGGCCAGAACAACAGATGCCGATTTATAAGGATTAAAGAGATCAGGAAAAGAAAATCAGTGAACCATTTATACACCACCGTGTGGAGGACCGGGACTGGACCAAGGAATCAAAACAGCAACATGATAATCTTAGTTTGTGTCTAAGAATAGTCATCGGCAAAATCAAGGAAGAACAAATTAAAGGAGGCAGGTAAAGGGGGAGGAAACTTCCCCAGATGGATGTTATAGTCACAGAGGCAGACATCCAACTACTTAAAACCTTCAAGACTTGTAGAACAAGAGCTTCCACCAATCAATCCAGGACAGACACCAATAACTACAACAGAAACGAGAACAAAACTGAAGAGGAAAGCGCAAGCAAATGGACAATTCCCCCTCAATCAAGACTCCTCATTCCACAAAATCCAGCGAAGAAAGCTGTTCTCCACCCTCAACCACGGGGTCCCTAGAGAAGTAGAATCAAAGTCATAGAAAACACAATCCATCCACCATAACATTCTGTCTTCCCCAAATATTATGAAATAACCAATTAAACAAGGTGAAGGGGAAATAAAGAAAAGAGAACTTCTCCAGTAGCTTCACAAAAAGGCAGTAAATACGTTGCCTCACAATGGAACTTCCACCACACTTTTCCTATAGAGCAAAGGCACACAAACATTTCTAAAATCACGCTACGAGAAGAACCGGGATGGGAGATGATGTAAGAAACTAACGACGTACCACACACGCGCCTGACACACATTTTCTGTCAAATCCAAGCGATCCTCGAAATATGGCTTAAGGAAGCAAGCGAAACAAAAAAAAGGAACCCACCCTTGATCCAGATAAAAAGGAACAAAAAAACACATAAGAAATCTAACGCAGCCACCACTGAACACAAGGAAGAGAAGAAACTGACCCAAATCGTATGATTTACGAAAGAACCACCAAATGAACATTAAGGGAAGGTTTGCAAACATCCAACCAACAGTGGGCTTTAATCAAAATGCACCTACCAAATAACATACGATTAAGACCAAACAACAGACCGGCATTACTGATTAAGCAGGGTAAAAGGAACCAGAATAACCGAGGACAAGCAAATGGACAAGATTCCCCCTGAATCCTTCACAGCCAACGTCCAGAAAAACAAGGGGAATGTATCCACCTTGGAGAGATTAAACCCTTCACCACCACCTTCAACCAAGATGCCTAACAAGAGGACAAGGTATTCATCACTATCCATCAAAATTTAAATACGAAAACACCAATTGAACTGAGAGTGAAGGGAGGAAATAACGAAAGGATTCCCCTCTGATCTAATCCTACGAATACGCAACATCGCACCTCTCAACTTCCATCAAGCCCTTTCCTACAAAAAACAAAGGCACACAAAAAAAAAAGCTGCTAATAAGGCCAAAAGAAGTACCCAGAACTGACAAAGCCGCAAAGATGAAATAAATGAACCACCAAGAAACCCCCTTTGATCCTTGGCCTAATCCTGGTCGATCAACGAGAATAGCACAAGACAAAGCAAGCCATCTAGTAAATTAAACCAAGAGATACCTTAATCCGGTGATATACGAGGAAAACTCAATAATAAGATAACAAAATCAACAGCGGCCCCAAACACAAAAGGAGAAATTGGAAAAACAACGCAAAAGAAAAACCCTAGCAAACAATATTCTCATCCGTAAATTTGTAATAAATATTATCCTAAATTAATCAAAGAAGAAATCAAGGGAAAGAGATGAAAAAGATAAAACCGAAGAGGTACACAGAAACGAAGGAAAGAAAACGGGATAAGAAAAATTTGCCGGGCGTTTCTCTTTATAGGTGATGGATGGGCGAATGTGTGGTTAGGATTGAATGGTGAGGGTTGATCTGGACGGTTCGATCGGGTTCTACCCTTTTCCTTTCCTTGTCGGTTTTGGAATATGTTGACTTTTTTGGAATATCAGCTTACCGAAAGAAAAAGGAAAACGTGCGGTCAACCCAAGCTGACGGCGTTACTGTCACTTTTACTTTCCTCATCCGGTTATAGGTAAGACTAGAGTCGGTGGTTTGGTGACGCCGTCTGTGAATCGAGTTACGTTGACCATGACCCACCGCTTCAACTTCAACTTAGGATTAATAAACAAACAACAGCAAATACAGGAAAGGAAACTTGATCCACTGGAACAGGAATGAAAAACAGAATTAGAAGGTTCACACACCATAATTAGAGAATCTGAAAAAAAAAAAAAAAAAAGAGATATCATTTTGTTTTATTACAATACCAAATAAAGCATGCATGAAACTGAAAATCAATCAACTCGTAGAAATTAAGACAAAACAACAACAACAACAAAAAACCTTCACCTTCCAATAAGGGAACTTAGCAGCTGTGGCATTGCCAATCTCTTGGAAGGAAGAAGAACAACAACATCCAAGCTTTGTAGAACATCTGATTAAGAACCTCCAAAAGCATATCCCAACATCAAGCTTTTGCTTTCTTCTTATAATGATAAACACTCTCAAGGACATGCTTCGCTTGGCAATCCGGGAATTTATTCAGATCAAAATAATGAGGAGCTACATCAAACAACCATTCTCCACGAATATCAGTGACTGTTCGGATAAATGTCTTGCCGGTGGAAACAACACATTCATTGTAAATAACCCAATCCGGTTTGTAATCATCAAGGCAGCTTGAAGGATGCAAATAAGCCACCTGATCATCTTGTTTGTGTTTCATGGTCAGGCAGTAATAATGCCCGGCGCGCCGCTCCAAGTGAGCCACCTGCATAAAATAACCAGCCAGCACAGCCTTTCTGATATTGACGTAGTATTCAACACTGTTGAAATTTGTACTGCATAACCTGAGGTTCAATCTAGCCATGATGCCAGCCAGCTGTTGTCTGATACTGTCTGCTAATTTAAGTGATCTGTGATTGATGGAATTCTCGAAACACCATCGCGGATCGCCCTTGTTCTGCTTGTATGCATGGTACACATTCAACAGTGTGAGATGATCACCATCAATGTGACCAAAACGAGCCCCTGCCTCATGATCATCCGCTACTTTTTCCGCCTTTGGTACTGAAAGCATACCACATATTGAGAGAATCTCACTGGAGCAGTTGAATTCAGGGCTGACCACAAGCATTTTGGACATCTGAGGGTCCAAGGGGAATTCACTCATCATTTCACCTGTCTTTGTGAGGTTTCCCTCACCATCTATGGCACCCAAGTAATACAAAACCTCCAAAGCTTTCTTCACTGCATCAGGAGCCGGAGCATCCATATAATCGAAACTGTTCAAATCAATCATAGTACCAATCTTCTTCAGAGAAAGAATAGTGCTTGTCAGATTTGAGCGTTGTATTTCCGGAATTGTTTGCGACTCAAACGTAGAATCGAAACTTTCCTTGGAATAGAGCCTAAAACATTTTCCAGGCCGCGTCCTTCCAGCAAGTTCAGATCGCCGGCGAGCGCTTGTTTTTGATATTGGAGACACCTTTAAAGACTCCACATGATTCAGAGGATCGTATACATTTTGCTTCGACAAACCGGAATCTACAACATAAACGATTCCATCAATGGTTAACGAAGTTTCTGCAATGTTTGTCGCCACGAAAATCTTCCTACCAGCCGGGCCGCCTTCCGCATCCTGAGGAATTGCAGAGTACAGAGGAACTACTTTGATCGGTCCGGCCACTTGATCACCTAAATTACTCACTTTCTCTGTTATCTTCTTACATGCATCCTCAATCTCTTCTTCTCCAGTAAGAAAAACGAGTATATCACCGGGAGGCTCACAAACATGGATCCTTAACACAGTATGAATTGCAGAGTCAACATAATCCTTCCCGGGCTCATGATCATCAGTAGAATAAAAAATCTCCACAGGGTGAATTACTCTGCCAGGGATTTTCATGAGTGCTGAACCATCAAAATAGCCCTGAATCAACTCAGCAGCTTCAATAGTATCACTCATAACAACCAGCTTCAAATCGGGTCTCTGCTTCATCACTTTCTTGAGTAAAGCAAACAGAACATCAGTTGCCAGACTTCGTTCATGAGCTTCATCAAGAACTATGGCTCTGTATCTCTCCAGATTCCGGTTCGCCATTGCTTCTCTTAAAAGCATACCATCTGTTAAATACTTTAACACAGTTCTTCTTCCATTACTGCTGCTGCAATCCTCAAAACGGATGGTGTAACCGACTTCCTCTCCTACATTGACATCCATTTCCTCGGCAACTCGACGGGAAACCGACATCGCGGCGGCCCGTCGAGGCTGAGTGCAAGCAACCGTGAAATCATCGGGGGATAGAGAATAATGTTCCAAGACAAATTGAGGGATCTGAGTGGTTTTACCGCTGCCAGTTTCACCAGCGAGGATTAGTGTTTGGTTTTGGCTCAACAGCTTCAAGAACTCATCTTTCTGCTGCCAAACAGGGAGACTCGATCTTTTCTCAAGAATTTCGTAATATCTGGTTGAGTAGGGGCGTCCGTTCCATGGATTGATGGTAGACATCATCAGGCTAAAGAATTAAAGGGTTTTGGGTAATTTGATTAATCACGGGAGAAAGATACAATTGGAAGGTTGAAATTTAGAAAGGGGAGTGCTTCTAAATTTATACAGGTTTCATTTTCCTTTTCTACGAGGAAACACGTGCGTGGTGCGTGCGGTCCACGCATGCTGACTGCGTTGACAATGATGACATCCTCTTTGACTGTCTCTTTGCGTGCTGCGCACAAGTGCACACTTTTGTTGACCTCTTTTTCTTGCTTGCTGACCACGAGTGAGGACTGGAAAATGGTAATTTGTAAAAGTGATGTTCACCTACATTTTTTTAACCGTTAAACTGTTTTTCTCCACATTTAAAATGATTGTGCAATTCAGTACTAGTCCCTCCAATTAAATCTGCCACTTATTTAAATCCGGAAAGTACAATGCATGTCTTCAATAAAACAAAATATCTAACTTATTACAAAATATCAAAATATTATAATGGGTTTTACACATGTTTTTTTTTTTTTCAAAATAACAATGGAAAAAATATGTTCTAACGATCCGTGTATAAATGATAAAACGGCTATTTGTGTATGTCAATGCAAAGAGAGAGTTAAGAGTATGTTTGTTTCGTTTTTTTAATATGTGTTTTTTTGTGTTTTTTGTATTGAAAATATAAAAAAGTATGCTGGGATGGGGACAGATATTATTATATTATTCTGAAAGAACCATGAGAAAAAAAGAAACAAACAGAGCCTAAATGTCTATCCTTGAAGAAGTATAACTAGTTGTTACATGTATGGCAACGCAGCTTTATTTGTTTTGTTTTTTAGATGATTTTTTCATAATATTAAAGTAATAAATATCTCATACTAACATACTTTTTTACATTTCCAATACATTTCTAATACAAAAAAATACCTAAAAACACACACACTAAAAAAACGAAACAAACATATACTAATTTTGTTTCAAATCCATGCGGACGACTTTGTAACGTTCACCCAAACACAGTTTTTGGAGGTCCTTCAATGAAATGTGACAAAATGCAAATGGATTTGGAAAGAAGAAATCACGAGTTTGGGTATGGATGATTTGTGAGGTTGCGGATATAATGTTTTCATGTTGGTCTTTTCCCATGTAATTATGCCCACCCTCATTTAGTGGTAGTCATGAAATCTCATTTTCTAATGAAGTTCAACAGGGGAGATGGAAGCCATTGGGTTCTGGCTTCTTTTCATATAAGCATATTAGGCAAAGGCTATTTGCTTTCAGTTTTGAATAATTTATGCTCGGTACTGAGAATTAGTCAGGCTTAAGACAGGTTTTCTTCTCAAAAAAAAAACTGGGCTCATTTAAGAAGCAGAAATTAGCTCAAAATCAAATGGGATTTTCAATCTGAGACCTTAGTAACTACTCCTCGTCCTAGAGAAAGCTGAACAGAGATTTTGCTATTTCAATTATTTTTTTAAAAAAAAAGACAAAAAAGTAAAATTTAGTTTTTTTTTTACTCTGACCGCTACAGTAAATCCTAAATAGTAATTATGTTGTACTTTTAACCTTGGACCCACTGTAACTTGAAAATTTACCGAGTTACAGTAAGTCTCAAAATTCAATTTTTTTTTTTAAAAAAAAAACCAAGATTTTTTTACTCTAACCGTTACGTTACTTTTTTAATTTTAGATTCACTGTAACTTAAAAAATTTACCGAATTACAATAAATAATTCAAAATTCAATTTTTTTTTTTAAAAAAAATGAAAAAGCAAAACAAAAAAATTGACTGCTACAGTAAACCCTTATGTTGCACTTTTAACCTTGGTCCCAATGTGACTTAAAAAATTTGCCGAATTACAATAAATAATTCAAAATTCAACTATAACGGTCAAAGTAAAAAAAAAAAATTGGTTTTACTTTTTTTTTTTTTAAGAAATTAAATTTTAAATTATTTACTGTAACTCGATAAATTTTTTAGGTTACAGTCAACCCAAATTTAAAATTGTAACATAATTACTATTTACTTTGACCTAAGATAAATGATAAATGGATAAATGAAAAACTTAATTTTGAAAATAATGTAAATTTTAAAACTTTAAAATAACATTTTTAATTAATAAATAATATTTTAATAATTAAATAATAAAATACCCTAATTCCGACATGTCAACAACCGGAAACAGTGAAATGGGACCAAAAAAGTTTGAAAACATAATGTTTGAGACTACGATATTGAAATATTAATGTTAGGGCGGACCAAATGTAAAAGACCATTTGTACGTTTTAGTCTCATAACAATATGAATTGGTGTCTCCATTCAGAACAATTTTCTTTCCTTTTTTTTTTTGTTTAACCATTTTATTACTACTCTCGCTGTCCCAAAATTATTGTCCAGTTTGAGATTTCACTTCTAGTACAATTTGAACTAGAAATTAAAACCCAAACTGGACAATAATTATGAAGTGGAAGGAGTTTAATAAAGAAGTCCCGAGTAAAACAGGAAATTATTAACTTCGCACCATAGTCAACTCCATTTATCCATTTAAAACCATTATTTTTACCCCCCATAGAAAAGAGAATTAAGTGTATTCAAATTAACTATAAATTTTTCCGATAACCGTGCTTGGCAATTGTGCATGGCGGAGGAGCAGATGGAGTTGCCTTCCCTGTTGGGAAATCCGTAACTTCTGCAATCCAAGCATTTTCCCTTTGCGATGTTGTAGACATAAATGCATGATTCTCCACAGCTATTTCATTTGGACAGCTTCCAAAGCATTGATCAAAATGCTTCAAAACAAGAAAGAAAAACCGTCTGATATTAGTATAAAATGATGGCCTTGAAAAAATCTCGGTAAGATAAATATAACATTCTGAACACAATAAGTTCATTCAAACGTACCTGAGAAGAGCATAGTACTTAGGGTTATAACAAAAACTAAAAAATCATACACAAATCACTGGAGAACAGATGCAACATATATCCTGAACACTAAACCAAGTCCCATACAACCATCTGATCAAACCCTACCTTTTTAAACAGAAAAAGTTTGTTCTAACGCGGAAATATCAACAAACCAAAACTAACTCGGTTTACTATCAGAACTATACCATAGGCAAGAAAACTATTAGCAATGCAACACGTACCACAGGTCACAAAAATGCTCAATCTCAGGGCAAATAAACAATAAAACCATCATACAAGCACCACTTTCCCTCCTCCTTTACACAGGGGCTTCAGAAAGTGCATATAACTTGCACAGACGGAGTTAAAAAGTGTTTCCAACAAAGAAGTATACTTGAACTTTATCCACAACAGTTATAGATGGCAAAGAGAGAACATACAGGAACCTATTAAACACGTAGACCGAGGTGTGGGGAGAAAGGCTCAGAAAGATAAAGATTGTTGAAGGTGAGAGAAACATCTATTCCCATCGCTATATGAAATCGAATGCACACCTTGTATCTAATGTGCTGGAGCACAGTGGCTCATGCTAGAGTACTTAAGAAGTCATGCCATCAACGCTATAATGCAGTTCCATATTAATTGTCTACAATTTGTTCTACTCAGGAATGAAATTCAAAATGTAGATAAAAGCAAAAGCAGAACCCTCATGTTGTCTGTCAATTTCATCAATACTACAGTTGCAAACAGAAGTCCAAGCAAATCACTTATCTAATACTCCAACCTTGGATGAGATGCACATTTACAAAAAACATACCACCACTTATTTAAGTTGAAAACAAGGGATAAGGAGCTTCCTTCCGGCAATAAAGAAAAAGACACAGTGTGAGATTGCTCTTAGAACTTGAAAAAGAAATTAAAGCACCAGTCAATACCAAGGAAAATAAGCATTAAAAACACTTTTCCCTCCTCCTTGAAGCGGGCTTGGGACCGGCAGTGCATGGAACTGCACAGGCGGAGTTAAAAAGTGTTTTCAACAAATCACAACCCAAGACAACGGATACAGGACATAAATTCTTCAAACGCGGCATGGGGATGCAAGCAAGCAGAAAATATCTCCACAAAAAGATGCAGCAAGCACCAGAAGAAAGCTAACTTCAAAGAGCAAAGAGAGGAGCTGGGAGGAAGTTGAAGAATGATGATTCAAGGAGGTGAAGATTGGCAAAAGAAATCGAACATCCCAAGCTTAACAAGCACCGACGATAAATAAGTGGACAACGTAGTGAGGCTTTAGAAAGCAACAATCACAAAATGCATCTCTTTTAATGACAACATAGCATTCCCAAAATACATTTTCTCTCTAACATAACTTCCTCATGCAACAGTATTTTGCTTGACATAGTGTGCTGCAATTCCAAATAAGTATCCAAGTGCGAGCTAACTCAGTGCTGCAATAACATGAAAAAGCATTTGTTTATCCATCCACTCAATGCTCACAGCCGCAACTTATCTCTAATCAAAGCATGTTTCCCTTATCCAATCCTCCACTACAACACATACGGGCAAAGAGATCTAAAAATCACGGCTAAAAAGATCACTTTTGGCACAGAGAATCTACATCGTAAGAGTTGCAAAATCGAGGCACTTTACAGAAAGATGGCAAGCATCATCCAACGGATCAAATGTTGCTAGGACATTCCACATTACACCAGGTAAGGAAACAAGAGCATTGTTTGATGTGAATTAAAAGCCTTGTCCAAGGGGGTAATCATTAACTTGGTCAACTAGTAACCCAGACAGTTGAACATTTGTAGGAAAGCAATTGAGAAATTAAGAAACTAGTGCAAATCACTTCACTATCTCCAAAACATGTGACATTTGTAACTGGGCAGACAGATATCCCAAAAAAACTTCCACTAATTAGACAGCTTCAAGAAACACCAACCCAAACAGCACTCCAATACTGGACGAGAAAAGAAAACTGGAAAATGCAACCTCCGGATTGCAACACATCACACACTTGCTACATGAGTGACACAAACTGAAATGACACCGACCAACTTCCTTGCATGCCAATTCTTTTACAGTTCCACCAGGGAGAAAAGATCCATGCTCGCTGAATGAATGAGATAAAAAATCTCCCAAAAAAAATCCTCAATTACTCCCCAATTTACAGGTAGGGAAGCACAAAATCGTTATTACTACAGAGTCCACACGGAAAAACAAGAGAATCCAGGACAAACTCCTCAAACCAGCTAAAAAGGAAACCCTTAGATTCCTAGCATATTCAGCGAAACATGGAAATTCGAGCCGACTAATCTTCATGAACAATTGAGCCCATCATAGACAGTTTGTACCTTTTAATGTGGATAACAATGTTAACGACCAAGCAAACCCATCATAAAAAGCACGACAAAAACAAGCTACTTGATTCGCTGCATGAATAGAAGGTTGAACACACATATTACAACCTGAAGAGAATCCAAAAGCTGTGTCATAAGTAGCAAATATGTTAATTTTGTTCATCACAATACCAGTTGCCACATAAAGGTGTTAGTTGATAGCAGACAAGGGAAAAGTAGAGAAAAAGAAAAACGTGTAAGGTAGAAAAAAAGAGTAATGGATGCACAGGGCAAACTAATCAAATTAATAGCATGCAAATACACATTACTAATCAAACAAGCAGGCAGTTAGCACCATAATAGGAAACATTTCTACACTATGCTTTTCGAAAACATCAAAACTACAGGAGCAACCAAAGAAATAAGAAATCAACTGCTTTCCCAGTGCAAAGAAAACCTAGCATTCCACTCATAAACAGTCCATTAAAAAAGAGGACCAAAGAGATAAAAGCCAAAATCTTGCTATAAGATGGATCAATGCCAGGGAAGAAATTTCACAACAATAATTAAGCATAATTAATCATGATAAGTTGGGATTAGAAAAATATAAGCATTCCAAAAAAATATAGAATAGTTCTGCAAAACCGCACTATGAAACTAGCATGACAGGAAAAAAAAAAAAAAAAAGCAAAGCAAGTAAAGAAGACAAAGCAAGAAAAAAAAGAAAAAAAAGAACATAAAGAAACAAGCAGCAGGGTAAGAGAGATACTCTATTTAGTCCACTCCATGTTTCTTCTGTTCTTAATGCAAGCTCATCCACCCAAGTACTAACACAAGTGCATTGATTTAATGACACCATAGGACTACCTCTGGAGAACGTCGACACAGATCCATGCAGAAAGGACCAAGATTAAATATCATAAGGGACCAGGAGAAGTGACAAAACCACTAATTTCTCATACTGGAAGACTGCTCAACAAACCAAGCTTAGTACGTAAGAGCGCTCAAGAACGATCATCCAAGCCGGTTAATAATGACAAAACAATCAACCAGGTAGGTGGACGGAAACCAATATTGCGTAAGACCACTGTAGGAAGAGAAAAGTTTTGCAATCCTTTCAAGTAACAACAGTGAAATTGTCTGCCCCTGTATTATGGTTTTATTTGGTCAATCTAAATAAAAGGAGCAAGAAGGGAACCATACTCCACAAGAAAGGCAGCAACTCGGCAAACATAACAAATTGGCACACATTTTCCCCAAAAAAAAGTAGGATTTAAGGAAAAATTACGAGGAAACCCAAACTTATCATGGTAACGCATAAGAAAGCCAACCTCAACAAGCAAACCTAGGGAACCTAACACGCAGGACAAAGTTATTCACTTATCGGTATACTCCAAAAATATACCTACAAACAAAAAAGGGTGGAAAAGCCATCGAAACAAAGGCAAGAGGTTAATGACTCCATAAAAGTGCTTTGCAGATGATGTCATCAGGCAAGATATCTTCCACCTAGCAAATAAAGTATACAGAAACTAATGATTATATTGTGAAAGACCGAGGCTTGAGTATCAAATAATGGACATTAAAGTTTAAGAGAAAAAGATACGGGAAGAGAAGGAAAAACTAGTACTAAAATCCTCAGATTTCACACTTCCAAAATTCTCGCCTCTAAAAAGTGAAGCACCTGACCCAAGTCCAACGCACAATCTAAAACAAGAAAAAAACAAAAGAGGACCAGGAAAAAGAAGGGTGAAGACTAATAAACCAGCTAAGTACTGCAAAGGAGAAAACCTCAAATATCGGTGCAGTAAAGAATGCAAATCTTCACCCTCACCAAGGGGGATCCTAAAAGAAGAGCCTGTTAGGGAACAAAAACCAGCACGACACAAATAACAACTGCAACTTCAACTTCTGTTCGAATAAAACGAAAGGAGCCAATGATGAGGTGCCCAAAAAGGAGACACATATTAAAAACAAAGTAAACGGTTTAGAAAACCCCCTATCATCAGTTCACCAGGTTAAACTTTCCTGTGGTCAACCTATCCAGCAGACATCAGGTGAACTGCAACCACCACAACAACAAGAGAAAGAGAGCTAGGGTACAAGTTTGATCTAATAAACAAAATTGAACAATTAACCACAGAGAAGGTCAAAGAAAGGGAAGGAAAACCAGGACACCAAATAATTTTTCGCTCAACATCCCTCCCAAGCCAACAGCATGAAGCAAACCTGACGAATGTAAGATATGCAGCATCATGATGTGCCCAAAAAGGCAAACCGAACAAGAGTAACTATTAAAAAAGTTGAGAAAACCCCTCCCAATTCAACAGGCTAAATAGGAAGAACATTGATGTAATGGAACAGAAACGATCACAATTGACCACGGGAAGGGCCAAGAGCAGGAAGATAAACCACGACCACCAGCCCAAAAAGACAGCAGCAAACCAACCCTGACAAATTGAGGACGATAAAGCCAATTATCATGCCCGGAAAGGTAGTTCCAAATAGTAACTTTAAGGAAATATGTTAAGAAAAACCCTTTCAATATATCTTCCTCTGAGATATTGATAATCTTTCGGCAGAATCCCAATATCAATATGAACTACAGCCACAAGAAGAAACAGCCGACTAGGGAAAGAAGATAACAATTAAGCATGAACAAAGTCAAGAATGGGAAGAACAAAACCGTCAACATGGGCACAAAATCCCTCCCTGCTCACCAGCTACGCAGCAGCACAACAAACCCTAAGAACCAATTACAAACATATCATCCATAGATCAAATTGATCGACAAGAACCACCGAAGAAAACCATGATTTAAGATCACAAAAAAAAAGAAAAACAGAAACCGCCAAAAGGTCATGATGATAGAGGCCAAGAACGAGAACGAAGCACGACCAAAATCTTCTTTCTGGAATCCCCGCAAAGCAACAAAAACCTAACAGATGCAAGACACTGCCAATGATGATATGTGCAAAGAGGAAGCAGAACCGAAAGGATTAAACAAGTAAATAGTTAAGAAACCCCCTATCCAATCATCCAATGATTTCGTACGCACTCAGCAGAATCCAAATATCCAGGTGAACTACAGCACAACAGCAAACAAAGAACCATGGAGAAAAACAGTGATCCAGTATAACCAGGAGCGACCATTATAAACCATGGAAAAGGTCAAGAAAGGTAAACCAGGAAGGAGAAACATGAGCCAAACTCCAAGCCAATCTGCCAATAAGCACATGCCAAGCCCTAAACGCATGGAGGACAGAGCTATTGGTAATTACTCCAAGAATAATCCGAACAGGAAAAGGATCAAGAAAAACTTAGTTGAAAAGGAATCTGTGCGTTCATCAGCCAAGATTTTCATCCGTATTGTGTATAAGCCAGTTTGGGATTCAATCCGAAAATCAGCTTGAACTACAACAAGAAACAGCAAACCGGCCAAAGAACATGGATCTGGTACGAAAACGGGCCACAACTAACACAATTATAACCATGAAAAGGGAAAGGGCCAGGAAGAAAAACCGTGGAAAAGCTTCTTTTCAGATCGCCATCCCTTCCAAAACCAGCAGGGCACAAAAGCCTAACAACAGAGGTTATGGCCAATGAATATATGCCCAAAGAAGCAATCAAAACAGGTAAAAGTTACCAAACAAAGAGTTAAGAAACCCCCTATCGATCCATCATGTAAAATCATCATCGATTGCTTCCCCAATCCACCGGCAATATCCAGACAACAGATTAACTCTACATCCACAACAACAACAACAGAGAAAACCACCGCACCGGGAAAAATCCATCCGATCCAACAAATTAAGGAAGAAAGAGATCACAATAAATCACGAAAGAGAGAAAGGCAAAGAAAGCAAGGAAGAACCCGTGATGAAAACTTTTGACACCGCCGGAGATGGCGAACACAGCGACCGGAAACAAAACCCTAACAAATAACAATACAAATCCCCCGGTGAATCGAAACAGCAGAAACAAGAAGAAAAATCAAAACAGAGAGGAGAGAAGAAAAGGAAAACATAGACTCCCTCAAGACGAAGAGAGAAAAAAGAAGTGGATGGGAAAGTTAAAATCAGGGGGTTATATATAGGCCGGGGATAGGTAAATGTGTGGTTAGGATTGAAGGATGGAAAGCAATCTGGACGGTCCAGATAGGTTGTTATCCTTTTCGTTGTCGGTTTTCTATTATTTAATGGATGGATGCGTATTAATAAAGCACAAAAATAGAAACCGCGGCTTTCTTTTTTTTAAAAAAAAAATAATAATAATAATAATAAAAAAATCAACCGGGCCGTGCGAAGCTGTCTGTTTTGGACTTGGCCCCGGTTTGAATTTTTCTGTCAACGGCGGCAACTGGCACGTGTTCCTTGCTTGGCACTCACATAATAAATATAATAACTCAATTGAATTATAACTTCCAGCTCCAATCTTCTTAACATTATAGCTAGGAAGAGAGATATTCATGAGGCACACAGGTCAAGCCCCCTGTGGCTTGTCATGTATGAGCTTATTCTTTTGGTACTAAAAGTAAAAAATAAACTCAGCAAACAGCAATACTACTAACCAATACACAATCACAAACGAGCAGATAATGTCAAATAAGAATGCTCCCAAAATGAGCTTTTTCTAAGTCTGCAAAAATTCATTTAAAACATTCAAAATGGTCTTTTGAAAAGGGAAGACACAAATGACAGAGTCTAATCAGTTTGATCTTCCCAACTAACACCAGTTCACCACCAAACTGGTAAAAATCTATTACAAGAGGGCATATTCCCTTTTTGATCTTGACACTTAATAGTCACAACTCACTTCCAACTAAGCACTCCAACTTCATTCCTAACCTGTCCGTCGTCCAAACAAAATTACAGGCTCCCCCCACCAAATTATATCTCTATCATCAGCATTCCTATGAAGCTTCCGTCTTTGATCAATTCCACAGCTATGTACACCTGAAAAGAGAAAACATATTGGTATCATTTCATCCCCAAATCTGGTACATCTATTAACATCACAGCAACGACAGATATATGCCAGCCAAGGAATAGTCCAGCAGATATATACGCACACGCACGGTGTGTATTAAGAAAATTACCGCCCACAGAAAATGTGGACCATACCCAAATCAGGAATCAGCGAGAAAAATGCTTAATCACTCTAGTTAGTGCAGCGAGAGATGTAAGAAGTGAAAATAACAGTGTAACTTTAAGAAATAAATACACATACCTTATATACAAAAGGGCCCTCGTCCAGATCTACTTTCTATATTAGCATCCATCAGACATAGATGATAGAACTTCATGATCCCTCAGCTAGGCTAATCCACAACTGCAATCCTTCTTCCTTCCAGTCTGGAAGAAACGTCTTCAAAACTTCTGTCTTCATAAGTTATTTACAAATTTTCTTACCTCTTCAGGTGCACAAGAGATGTTCATCCTTAGAAGAGATGGAATTTGCCAAACCATTCATTTTGCCACGTCCAGGATCTGAGACATTACAATTTAGATGCAACCCTGATCCAACATCTGCAGTACATGCGTCATCTGTAGGACTGTTGTTTTCAATCACATGCTCTTTTGAAGGCTGAGGATCCATACCTTCAACAAAAAGCAATATATAAGACACGATGACAATGCAAATTACACTATGTGGCAGAAATTGTAAATTTACCAGCAGCAGTCATTTTTCCGCCAGCGATACGGCCCTTGCATAAAGGCTTTTCCAACATATTATTTCCAGGAAAAAGTACTAGACTCATGTACTTCATCTCCAGCCTTTTAGATTCTTCAAGAGGAACAAAACCAAAAACTTTTGTCCATGTTTCACTAAGTTCTGATACAGCAGGTATAACCAGCTTCTCCACATCAATAGAGCATAGAGCCTGAAAGCATAGGAGAACTGTTACATCCACAGAGCAAAGACACAGTACATTAAGATGCCCTGAGTGACCTGATGGTACAAATCACAAGTGTTATGGTCCTTGGACCTAAAGGACAAAGACAAATGGTACAAATCACAAGTGTTATGGTCCTTGGACCTAAAGGAGAAAGACAAACTGATCATGGCCACGCCAGAACAAACCAGATAAGTAACAGTTCAGAGTATATATATCCTGCATCTCTGAGGATGGGGTCTAAGAAATGAGAGGTAAGGGATGTGATTTGGTAGGATTATTTACCAAAAACAAACAGCTTATTACAGAAAGGAACCTATATGAAGACAGTTCAACCACATCACACCCCTTACCTGTCATTTCTTAAATTGAGAATCCTCATCCTAAAAGAAGCAGTTCACTAATTTCATATTGAAACTTTAATTATGAGTTATCATTGTGATGTTACGTAGATCTGTGAATTGGAAAAAATATGAACTAACACCTGGCACAGAAATTTGCCTGAGGGCACTCAGCTATTTTAAGTTTATGCAGAGCACATATATTTCCTTGACGTAGTGCATGTTCTGAACTATGTTCCTAATGTAGGATGTTTACAGCAGCTGCCACGATGAATAAGTTGTCTATTTCTATCTCAGAATTGGTACAAATATTATTGGTGTTAGAGCTTTAGAGAAACTTTATCCCAACTTCAAGTGGCAGACAGTGCATGAAGTGAAATCTTCTGTACAAAGGGCGAAGTCCACTGAGTTCAACAACTATCATGATAAAAGATAAAAACAGGTATCACAGGATACCTTTCATAAAAGGTAGTTGCAAGCTAAAGAAACGAGGATGTACCACACAACAGGTAATGCTCAGAACTGTTTTGCATTAAGATCCTGAAAAGGAATCTAAAGTTTTTTCTTTCCAACAGTAAATCACTGTCATATTTGCACAGAGAGAGAGACTTTTCCAAAGCAAAACAATCAACAAATAAGTACAAGAGGAAACTAAGATGCTAAAGTATAACCAAAGGTCTTCAACAAAGTTAAACACTAAAAACAAGGAGAAGGTCCTTTATTCATACTTTGACTCCAACCTGACAAAGGCAACCCCAACAACAACCTTATTCAGGAATGGTGAATTGTAATTTACATTTGAACACAATAGAAAAAATAACCTACTTTATGATGAAGTCCTAAATGCATGACAAGATGAAACTTTTGGTTCCATGCGACAAACCCTATCAAGTTCTACAATAATATCCATTAATAATGTAAGCTACAAATAAGATAATATTCCGGGAGAACTAAAAAGAAATTGAGATATTGATGCCTCTATTAATAATCAAGCTAATTCAGGAAAGCAAATCAATGTACCGTTTCGATTGCAGTAAGAAGCAGGCGGGCCATTCCTTTACGCCGATGGCTAAAACGGGTTCCAATGAATGGCATCTCTGCTAGCTTATTCCCATGTACTCTATCATCAAGCAGAAAGTCATGGATGTTTAGAAACACAAACCAAAAGATTAAAGTAAAAATGGGACAAGAAGGTGAAGACACTTAACAACTTGTAAATAGAGAGTCAAGGACACAAATAAATAACATACAGAAGAATATAAAACATCAGTAAAACCAACTGGGCCTTTATTCCACAATGTGACAGCTGCTATGTGGATCATATCTAGCCATAATGTTCTACTATACAAGCATCGATAAACAAAAACAAGAGCTTTCTTGGAGCAACAAATTTTGATGAGTAATAAATTTAATTTCTTAAAACCATTCCACATAAGGCTCCATAAATGAAGAAAGCTAGTGTATCCAGCATTCTGCAAGACAATGTAGAGTCAAATAAAGCCCTAAGCAATAGAATTTTAAACACAATCACAACAGTTAATAAAATCCTTTTTTGGACTATAGACTTTACATCCACACAATGTGATGTTCTCTGAAAACTGGAACCACAGTGACATCATTAAGATTATCAATCAATATACTAAATAGAGGAGTGATCTTTCGAATGACTCCAGTTTCTAACTCAAAAGACTAATTTAGTTACTTCTTTGACAAATTACAGCATGGGAACCAATCTCAGTAAAAAGCAAACCTGCATCCTGACTAACCTCCATTTGCACGTAATAAGTACTAAATGCATGACATTATGTTCATTTTATTCAACCACCTTCTAAACGAAATGAAAGATTACTCCAGAGGAGGATGCCAAGATAATCATATACTTGAACACTTCTAAAAAGAAGCTCATATCACGTCCAACACTCTCAATAAAAATAAAAGAAATTACCAAAAAAAAAATCACGCATGCAACAAAAAATACACGTGATTTACATAACAGGAGATAAACTGATAACTTATTGATGCACATTCAACTTTTTCCTAAAAGATAAGAATTTGTAACTATGGTTGACCATCCTTGGAAATATTTCCAACTAAAGCATCTAGAAGTGTTAACAGAAAGCACTTTTAAGATTTGTATCATGATGCAGGACGGATGCTAAAAGAAGGACAACCTTATAGTTGCTGCAGACACAAGCTCATCATTCTTCTCCAGAATGAAAGTACAGAATGTAGTGTAGTTTAGCCTTTTAAGATTCGACCTGGGAAAACAATCAATAAATTGCCAGCAGTTAAATACTCTTAACTTAAATTGAAGGTAAGAAGATCACCATGACAGAACAATATGAATAAATTTCATAATAACTGCCAACTGATTAAACAAGAATACAAGAAGAATGGAGCTGAAGTTCCAAATGCAAAATCATAATACAAAAGGTAATGAGGCTTCACAAAGTTTAAATGAACATTAAACATGCATTCATCACTTCAAGAGCACAGCACTCTGATAGAAAACAGTGACAGTTTACACAGAAATGGAAGATAAATTCCAGTAGTGGTGTCCCAAGAATAGTGATCTTTCCCACCAACACAAAAAATATAACACGTGTAGGTTTCGATAAACCAAACACGCAATAAACTACACAGAACGATCTTCTCCAGAAATTACAAAAGAATCCTGACCATAACTTACCCACCAATTATTGGGAAAAACACACCATTTCTTTTTATTATTTTGGAAAAAGAAAGAACAAATAATAACAGGTCCACAAATACAAAAAGAAACAAAATCAAAAGATCTTACATACCCACAACTGTAGCAGACATTACGGATGATATTGATGCCACTTCTTTCATCAATGATTGGTGTAAAGCATTCATCAATGATCGAGAGTGCAATGGCTAACTTAGAGTTGCTTTCAACCTTCAATGGATCAGCGGTACCAGATAAATCTTGACGACGAAGAATGGTCCAGGAATACCCGTCTTTAAGCTCATGTTTGACACCCAGAAGCTTCTGTAGGTTCTCAAAAAGCTGTTAAACAGGAGAAATAAAGTCAGTTGACTGAAAAAGGTATACTTAGCCGTTAAAGCACAAATGTTAGCTTTATGCACATAGGTTTCGCAAATTCAAAGTTGAAGGGGGAAGAAATATAAACCTGTCGATCATTAAAAACCATGAGCATTTCAACATATCTCTTGACATAATAATATTGGAAGAAGGAATACAACACATAAGCCCTTTCAAAATGGCCAGTAAGAATTTTTGAAAGGTGAATTTGCCACTTTGCAGTAACCAGTCCCAACATGCAACGACAACTAAAAGATCCCGGGAAATATCCGATCGAACATCAGAAGCATAAAACTCGAAAAACTGTAGTCAGAAACAGTTAGTTATGATTGACTTTGACAATGGTGGAAGTAATCTTCAAAAATTCCTAAAACTCCAACTACTTCAAACAAGTTATTACTTCTGCAGTTTGGCAACATTTAATGAATATGCAATTTAACATCAAATTCTTCATCTACTGGTATTCTCAGATAAAACCTAAACATCTTTAGATTGAAGCATGGAAGACAAGATTACATATATACATATATATTGGCAAACTCAACTATAATTTAAATGCTAAAAATCCTTCCAGATGAAAGCAATATATAAGAGCTCTTCGTTTCAGAACTACTTCTGGATGAAAACTATCCAATAGCATAATAAAGACACCCCGATTGCATTTATACTTAAAATGAATACCAAAAGTTCCATCAGTGAAGGTTTTTCCTAAATTCCACTTTCCTTTTCTTTTCTTTTCTTTTTTTTTTTCTTTTTGTGTTTAGGATATGCTCGACACGAACTAGATTGCTGGTACCTGAACAAATAGCAAAAGTGACTGAACTTTTCAAGATTACACGTCACCACACAAGAATTAAATTGCAGGCTTCTATACTAACAAAATTCTGTCTTGTAAAATTTGATTTCGCATGTATAGACGCATTTAAATCCGCAAAGCTATAACCACTATCCTTCCATAGTAACAGAACAGCCTATCGTTCCCTATTAGATTTTGTAACTGTAGGAAGAGAGAAATCAGCCAAGAGTATATTTTATTAGTATAACTGAAAGAAGAGAGAATAATCTAGCCAAAACATTGGGTAGAAGATTCCAAAAATAAATTTGTTTCATGTGAATGTCAATTTTGAATCCATAGCACCCAAACAGCGGAGTAGATTGAATATCTCCCTATCACCATGCATTAAATTGGGACATTAACCACCCTTTTGACACTTCCCTCATTAGCATGTAATGCAGAAAAGGAAGGACAGCTTTTCAGTTACCAAGAAAAAAACCACGCACCTTAACCAATAAGCTAAGGCAATTCAACAAAGGATTGCATAACTAGATAAATGCTCATAAAATAGACAAAAACATAAAGATATACAAAGAACCAATAAGCAAACGCAATTCAATAAAGGATTGCATAACTAGATATGCATCTTAACCTAGGTTAATTACTGACTTAAACAGTAAATGGTGACACTTTTTTGGACCAATATGTGAACTCTTACTACTGGCTTGATTCAACAATATAGAGCTACTCCGAGAAAACAGCAAGAAGTACAGTCAAAATACCTTCTGACATCCACTCCCACAAAACTGAAAGACTTCTGTATTGATGTTTGCACCTTCTTTCCTCAGCGCACAGCTCACATGGACTGTAAAGGAAAGATACTTAAACAGGTTAGAATTCATATGATGACGAAGGAAAGTGCCAGATATATAGACCCTGTCCAGAAAATTCAAGAATGGAAAATCTGCTTACATTTCTCTTCACATAAAAGGCAAGTAATGTATCCAAAGTAATCTGGATCGGGAACTTTGTTTCCAGAGAAATTTGGCCCCAGAACTTTATTTCCCAGAGAGTTTTCCCAGCAAACCATCCCGCAAAACTTGCATGAACAGTAGATGCAATGCCAATCTCCAGTTGGGAGTTTCTGCAAAAGAAGCAAGCAACTTGTAGTGGCTTAACTTTGCATGAGAGGTAGGAAAGCAGGCACACAGAGACAGACAAGTGAATCAAATACACATTCACTTCAGTTTCAGGCTATGGATAGAATTACAAACTTATGAGCAAACAAATGCCTGATAGCGAGCTAGGAAGAAAATAAATGCCCAATTTAGCTAATTACAACACTATAGATGAGTTACAAAATTATGAGCAAAGACCCTTAAAGATTGACAACAAATACAATTATTTACTGGGTGATAGAAATAAAGCTAACCTATAAACATATAAAATGTAAGATAGAGCAATAATATCAACACAACTACTGGATTGTAAAGATCTTTCTAAACCATTAGCAGTTCAGCTTCCATCATATCCTAAGAGCAAAAAGTGTAAACTCTTAACACATCATAAATTGACAGAACAATACTTGGGGAATAGAAGCGGAAAGCTGGAAGAAAAACCCACATACTAAACTAAGACAAAAATGAATAACTAAGGAAGACAGTACTTGAATCTGCAAGCAGCTTTGATGAAACGTGGACGGGCAGCCATCACAGCATATCAAATTACCACCATCGTTGCAAAAGTTGCATGTATCATCAGCAGGATCATTCTCAAGATTCACAAAATTGAAACCAATATTATGAATCTCTTCCACTCTCTTCCAAGCTTTTGTCAAGCATTGCAGTAGGGACTGTCCTGTCTCCAAACATATATTTTGGAGAGGCTGGCCAAGGGCACTACCCCTATGATGATATTCAAAGTCAGCAAGGGACAATACTTTGCCACAACACTCGCAGCATATACCCACCCTAGTAATCTTCCCCTTAGGTGTCGTATCGGTCCTTTTGCGGTTGATACACTGGACTCTGTCACCAAGGGAAATAGTTCCCATGTCCAGCAACCACCCAAGAAGGGTGCGTCCCCCTTCCGGTTCTTCATTTCTCGTGCATGCCTTTGAATTTTCTTGCTCGCACTGCTCTGATACTCGATGAGACCCAGAATTTTCTCGTGCACTGCTCTCACCTCCATTTTTATTCCTACCTGGCATGCGGCCCTTCTTAGACTTCTTTCCGTCCTTGGTTATCCTAAAAAGCTTGCTGATTCTATCAGCAGCAATGGGACGGAAAGCAGATTTCTCTTTCTCATCTGCAGTGTTACCTTCAATCTTTGCTTTAAGCTTTTGGTATGCCAAGGTGACCGACCAGTGAGTTCTTCCCTGGCCATCAACATAGACGGCATCAAGGTAGTCTTTCCCGTTCCTAGGGCGATAGTCAATGGTCCAACCTGCTTTTTTAAGAATATCAACGATTTCCTCTTTCAGGAGCTGTTTTTCTTTTTTAGGTTTCGGGCTGGTTTCGTTCTTATCAACGTTACTGTGCTTATGTGTGATGTTGAGTAAAGCAGATTTAACCTTTCTCTTCCGTAGTTTCACTAATTTATGACCCTTCACCACATTTCCTCCAGGTAAGGTAACTTCTTTGTGGACCACCAACTTAGTTTTATTTCTTAAACTCGCCTTGGAGCTCCAATTTTTTCCATGCAGTTTGGGGGGCCTTCCACGACCACGTTTGGCTGCAGGAGGCCTTCCACGACCGCGTTTGACAGCAGAACTTGCCCTTTCCTCAATTTCCATATCCAGGTTTCCACTGGCAGACACCTCAAGTTCCACCTGGGGATTTGTGTCTATAACATTTCTCTCTTCTCCTGCACAAACCTCCAGCTCAGCGGCATGAGCTTCCCTTGTCCTTGACCTCAGGACCCTGCCGACAATTTGAGGTATACGATCAGAAGCTAATCTTTTCGTCTTACCAGTATCCAAATTGTCGTTGTTCCCTCCAGAAGCCACTAGTACCTTCCTCTTCCTTCCCCTTCTCCCCTTGCTGGCTATCTGCCTGCTTTCATCAGTTTTCCCTGTAGGGTCACCAGCCACATCGCCACCCACATCAGCCGTATGAGCACGCATTTCATGCTTACTACCATCCTCCTCAACTTGTGCAGCTTTGACAATCTTCTCGGCAAGGGAAACTCTCTCTACACTCTGGACACTTGATAGTTCACAGCCAGCCATTTTTCTTTCCCTTCCTGGTCGACCTTTTCCAGTAGCTTCATCCTTTATTTTAACACCATTAATAGCATGCAAAGCACCAACCCGATCAGCATTCTTATTGTCCTTCAATGGTCTAATCTTCGTCAGTCCCTTGTTGACTGAAACTGGATTTTGCACAGGTAAAGCACACACAAAAGCTTCTACCGCATCCTGACCATGCTCCTCATTGCCCACCTCCTTGATGGAAGTTCCCTTCAAACCCCCAGCATAGGATTTTTCACTGCTGACAACCTTTCTCTTCCTCCCCCGTTGACCTTTTCCAGTTGCTTCACTTTTCCTTTTGACACCACTAATAGCATTCACACAGGGAACATCAACAGGTGCAGCATCTCTACGGCCCTCCAGGGGTGTAGATTCACTCGAGCCCTTTTGGACTGAACGCTCGGCGGCACATCCATTATTGCCCTCGAATCTCCCAGGAATTTCACCATCAAGCCGGCTAAAATCCCCTCCATTGTCTCCCCTTGTCACTTCTGCTCCTACATCAACAGCATTGGAAGGAATGGCCAAATCCAACTCAGAGCCAACCTTTTCTGCGGCTGAACAGTTAGAAGAACGAGGAGGTGACTTGGAAGAAGATCCATCATCCTCAACAGGGACTTCGTTCAAATTAAACATCCCTTTAAGCTTGTTTGCACATGATCGCAAACCCTCTCTCATCTTAACAAGAATCCTATAAATACGCCGCCAACATCACAAGTCAAAAATCAAAAGGGTTTCTTCATCCCGAAAAAAAAAAAAAACACACACACACACAAGGAAAACTAGAAAGGGGGCGTAAAGAGCAAATCACCTGTCAGTAATCGATGGCACGGAATCTTTCTGTGAAACTGAACTGGAAACTGAAACCCAGAAGAAAAACAGATTAACTTTATAAACACAAGAAATAAACGCATCAAAAATCATGAAATGTACAATGAAAAATCCTCACAAACCCACCGCAAAAATAAACAATTACTTAAAAAAATAATAATAATAATAACATCAATGCAGAACCCAAAAAAAAACGCGCACATAAAAAAAAATTTTAAAAAAAAAAACAACTTTACCATAAAACCCAAGCGGTGCCAACAACAATCAGCCGAAACTGACATCCCATCACCAACCCTTTGTCCATTTTCCCCCAATTTAACCATTCATCATTCAAAAATTGAAACTTTTTAGACAACGGTTTCAGTCGATTTTTTCGGACAAGTGGAGAAAATAAAGGGGGGTTTTGGGTTTTGGGCAATATAAGAACTGGAGAAAGGAAAGAAAAATGGTGTTCGAGGAGTACAAGGATTTTTTTGGTTTTTAGTCCCTCAGTATTTGTGTTTGTTTTTTTTATTTTCCGGGTTCAGGGGGGGAAGCAAGAGGTGTGAATTTACGTTACAGTACATAAAGTGGTTTGTCCATTAGCGCCTAATTTCGGGACACATTGGGTGAAATTCGAGGTTGGGGATTACTGGGTGATTTCGTCATTTAACGTTAGAATGTTCGGGGACTAGAGATAGGAATTTCCCTCCATAAAATTGAAATCAAAAAGATTTAAAGAATAGGAAAAATAGAGTAAAGGAGTTGACTTCTTTTTTTTTTGTTTTAATTATTTGACTGGATTTTCTCGTGCTGTATTTTTTTCTTATATATTACTGGAAATTCCGACCACATTCTTTTAAATTCAGGCAAACAAGAAACACAGCTTAAACAGCAGTTTCAACAACTCGTAATAATAATCATAGATAGATTAACGGTGGAAAAAAAAAAGAAAATCTAGTGTGCGAAATAAATTTATAATCTAACAACCATTCAATACTCAATAACTATTACTCTCTTGGTAGCAAATTTAATCACATTTAATTATGCAATTTAAGCCCTGATTCTGCAATCGTTAAGAAGTCGCCAAACAATAAAAATAAACCCTGATTTTTTATAAAAAAAAAAAGTTTTGAGCTGATAAAAGAATTTGTATAACATGGTATAAATACTCTTTTTTAATCAGAATGAAATCTAAGAATTTCCTGAAACAAAAAAAAAAAAAACAAAAGCAAAACCAAATACTAAATTGTTTTGGAACCAGCTGACGCCAAAAAAGAAAGGGGAAAAGCTATTTGTAGTTCTTAATATTTTCAGTTTATTATGAGAAAACATGTTCAGATATATATAAGTCATCACATAAGAATTAACAGAAAAAAAAAAAATTTATGCACTTTGATCGAAACACACACGACCAGCTTTTCCAAATAGTGTTTGTGATTGAAATTGAAATGTTTTTAAAAAAAACACGAATTACTAACAAAAACAAAATTTGCTCTACCATAAAAATACAGATCAAATACACCATGCAATCGACATCAACTTACTCAGCATATTCCCAATCAAATTAGGGTCTCGTGGCCAGATCCAGTAGATCTAACAGTTTATTTCTTGCCCTGATTGGAAGTTAACCAATAATTGTTAGATTTAACCCCAACAAAAAAACTTTAGATATTTTACAAGCATACAATTAATTATTGATTTATTGAATAATTATTAATAATTAATATGGATCCAATATATATAGCCTTAATTAATTAGTGATCCAAATTGATAAGATATGCATAAGGATCTAAAGCAAGACGGGAAAATTAAAATTCATTACTTGAAAGTCTCTTTTATAGTACCTGTCACAAGATCAATGAGAAATGATCGATTGAATGGTTTGGGAATGAAACAAATGACAGTAAAAATTACCTGATTTTGTAAAAGATTTTGCACAAGACCTAGAACAAGCTTTTGTGATGAACTCACTCAGCTCTGACTCCTCCACTGAAATCCACTATAGTACTGAACTAATTCAGAAATGTTCTTCAACAACAACCAAAAAAAAAAAAAAAGCTTTCAGAAATGTGTGAAGAAGGATAAAGGCATTGGGGCTGGATTATATAGAGGTGCGCAGTTTTCAGTTTCCAGGGTATATTATGTAATAAATATATTTATTTATTTCTTCTTTTAGAGATTCATGCAATCTGTAAGATGACAATATGTAAGAAAATAAAGAAATTGCCAAGTGTCTATAGCATTGACAATTGTAAGAGGGTCACCAGGTATATTATAATTTTATTAATTAATAGAATTTTAATTAATTCTTATATCATGGTTTTAATTCATTACTACATAATTATAAATTTAAAACTTAAGTACTCGAACAGAAAAAGAAAATATGTCCATCCAGAAAATATAATGAACTTGATATGTTTATTGTAATGACTAAATATGTCCATCCAGAAAAAGAAATCTCAATGTACAACAATAATTTTTTTTTTCTTAAAAAGTAATCATTCTTAATTGTTTGAACAGTACTGCACACATTTGATACTGAAAACCGTAACGTTCGCTTGCAGTTGTCAAATAGCATGAGTTCATTCACCGATAACTGAAAAACCACGGTCACATGTAACATCAAGGCCTCACAAGAAAAACCTGATAAAAGTCCGTTCTAGAAAATGATTCACGTTGAAATTTTAATTTAAATATCAAAACTCAACTTGAACTATTTTCTTCTAATAGAAAGAGTATTATAAAAGGAACGTTATGTTTAATTAAAACATATTTAGACAATGTAAAAGGATTTCCGGTATGATAAAACTTTGATAAAAAGTCTAGGAAAACCTAAATATAATTCACAATAACATATCCAACCACAACCAAGATAAGGAATATGGCATCATCGATCCAAAATATAGAACATAACGAACATCTATTGATCTTGAACTTTAAGGCATGATACAAATGTGACATGCCCTTTTCACGATGTTCGCAACGTTACCAGGTGAAAAAGTTTTGATGATTAATACTGCCTAAATAATGACAATTGATATCCCTCTTTTTTAAATGTAATCCATCACCACGGTATGGACTACGAGGAGGAATCACTATGCAAATTGAAAGAAATGTGGATATATATGAAATTAAGGAGTGTAAAAAATGATTTTTTAGATTTGAACCTAGATTGTTTTATGCTAGTCCATATATGATTCACTTGTCCCTTGTAACAGCTTAAATTTAGTCATTTGTGAATGGCTAATTCTTGTAATAAATGTACTGAAGAATGATGAAAAAATACCGTTACATTCCTGAAAATTTATTCTAGGAGTTGCATATCCTCCTTTTGTAGGTGTATGTATGAGCAGGTTTTATGGTTTTATTAACAAAAAATTATGAAAATTTCATCAAAGAATTTATGTTAAAAAAAGCTTGAAAAAAACTCAATTTAATATTTAACATTTTTTATATATATAAATAACTCCCTTGCATTATTCGACCAACTCACTCAGCTATGACCTCCCCAGAAAAACTAGTTAATGGAGTTATTATTCTTCACTTGAGCGCCTAGATTAAAAAAATAGATATGTTAATTAGTTTATTATTCCCAAATTATGATGATAAAACTTTTGCTAAAAATCAACAAGCACTTAGTTTAAATGGTAAAAGTATTGGGGCAGTTTAACTATGACATGGGATAAACCCGAACATGGCATGCAGTAGTGATTAAAATATTTATTGGGAGAGTTTTGCCTCCTAAAAAGGACCTAACAGACTCAAATATTAGTCAGAATAATGACATCAGACATCGGGTACATAATGTACTAACAAAAAAAACTTTTGCTAAAACTCTTGCATGGGACTAGTTGAGTGGCTTCAAATAAATAAAAGCTTAAGTAATACTCCTTCTGACTCCGCCCCAATATGATTGTCTAATTTTATTTTTTACTTTTAGTATAAAATTACAGATTATACTAAAACAGAAATTTAAACAGGACAACAATTTTACCACATAGGGAGTAAATATTTACTAAGTATCTTTTTTGGTGAAAAGGTTAATATATTAACTTTTCCAAACTATGCCAACATTACATATCCCCTATTCCTTCTATTACATCAATCTCAGATCTTTTTGTCCAACAATCTATACATCAATACCAATTCCCGCTAGATACATTCTTTCACTATGTCTATATTTCCTATATCATTCTTGGACCCCCCCATGTCACTTCCTGTTTGATCTTTTCTAACAGCACATTCCCCTGCACAATCTGTTCTCCATTTATTACTGGATTTCTCATTAACCACACATGATATACTACAGCCGTCATAGCAGCATACAATGTTCTCTGTTTACATTTGCTTTGATGCTAAATTCTAAGCATTCTGGACTTCTACAGACTGATCTTTACCGGTATTTTACTGCACTTCAACCAATTTCTCATCATTTCCAGAACCTATAAAGAATATGACACATTAAAAATAGATGTTCCAAACTTTCCTCCTCCTGCTTACAGAGTACACACACCAAAGGTTGTTGGATGATTCCAAGCTTTAGCAATCTATCAGAAGTCCATAATCTCCCCTTCATAGCAAGCCACAGTATGAAACTGTGTTTTGGAACATTATACTTGTTCCAGATGAGTGTATACTTCTTCATTCTTTGATGTTTTCCTCGAATCCAGGCATAAGCTAATTTTGTTCAGTACACACCATTCTTTGTTTCAGTCCATTTATCATCCTTAACACATTCGATCAGAGTATCATTCAGTCTCATAAGCTTCTTCCAGTACCAGCAGGCACTTTGAGGAGCTTTATACGTTTTTAGACTTTGTCCCTTAAGGTAGAACTCCTGGAATAACAAAGATGGTGGTCCAGTAAGTGTGAAGGGATAGAAGAATAGAGTTAACTAACACTACTCTTCCAGCATAGGAGATGTGCATGGTAGTAAGTCCACATAATCATTGTGCAGCGGGAGCTTGGAACGTTGTCTTATATGCTGATATAGTAATGCAAATTAAATCCGTTTATATACAAGCCCCCTCTTCCTTTCAGACGGAAGCTATGACGTGTCTCCAGAACTTGATATAGTATTTCTTAGTATTACAATGACTTAACATGTCCATCCATAGAAAGAAAATCTCAATGTATATCAATATTATTTTTTTCCTAAAAAGTAATCATTGTTAATTGTTTCAATAGCATCAAACATATATATTTGATACTAAAAGCCATGTTCTCTTGCAATTGTCAAATAGGATGATTTCATTTACCAAAAACTGATAAACCACTCTCACATGTAACATAAGGACTCACATGAAAAAACTGACAGTGCGATTTATGATTAACCCCTCCATCTTAGAAATATAGCTAGTTTGCATAGTACAAATCTCAAAACGCAATGTAGTGACCTTTTTTTTTTTAGAATAGTGAGAGTATTACAGGTGGAATGATATATTGGATTAAAACATATTTAATTAGACCACGTAAAAGAAATTTTTATATTGTAAAACTTAAATAACTCGTCGAACTCTAAGATGGTAAACAATCTAAAACCTAAATGTATTGATGTTCTCGCAATAACAAATCTAACCACAATCAAGATAAGGAATATTGTATCATCGATCCAAAATATAAAACACAAGGACACCTATTGATCTTGATTTTAAGGCATGATACAAATGTGACATGCAACCAAAAATTTTTTAAATTGTTTAAGTTAAAAGTAAATGAGGTTATTTTGTTTTTTTTTTTTTTTTGGTTCCAAAGATGGAGGCATTAGGCTTGACAAAAAAATAAATGAAATATATTATGAAGGTAAGAAATAATGACAATATCGTGCTACGACTTCACCCCAATGGTGAATCATCCAATTGTTATACACCCAGAGAACACTCAACATCAGAAGAGGCCAAGTAATCAGCCGCAAAATTAATTTTTCAAAAAAATTGGCTGATCTTCACACACGCCAATCCCTTTGCAGCAAATCACAAATTTCCCGAATTAAATTCTCATGTGAACCAACAAACTCTTTCTTCTCGGCCATATGGATAACACTCACATTATCAACATCTGCGATAACTTGCCAATTTCCCAAATCTCACGCTATCTATAAGCCATGGAACAAACCCCATGCACAATTTAGCTTATGTTATTGTGACATAACCTATATTAATGACAAACCCTCAGAGCCAACGTCCACTATCATCACAAACCAGCCCGCCAGCGTACGATCTCCCAAGATGCCTACTAAACAAGCCATCAGAATTTATTTTTGTCCAACCGTATATCAGTTTATCAAACTCTCCATCCTCCAACTTTAATACCTCCCAATTTTTGTTCAGTCGCAATGGTAGCTCGAATACCACAAATAAAGCTGCTAAGCTCCTTCAATTTATGATCAACAATAACTCCTTACCCTCAAAAATCTTAATGCCAAACACACAATCCCAACCTTCAATTCCCACGTCAAATACATTAGTATAAGATTTTTCCAAAGTCATTCATCAAGTGTCATGGAGAAGAAAACAGTACATAAATTATCTAGCAGCAACCATTGCTTCGCTAAGTTGCAATCCCGCAAAGCATGCAAGGTTAATTTCAAGTGCCATATTGCACATCTCACAAATCGGGCACTTAGCCAAATGATGCTGCTGCCCTTCGGAATTCTTCAACAGCCTCTCCTGCACAGCCAACCACATGAAATGATGAACACTTTGCGGACTGCTCCAAATCCAATGCCAAACAACCTTCCATAAACGGCGGTTCTCACGCCGCTATAATAATTCGTTCCTTCCCAATAGCTTGAATGATAGTGGATCCATTGAGGAAGCTGAGGCCATACTTTCCCAATAGATCGAATGATAATTGATAACTCCTTCCCCATACTCCTCTAATTACCATTAAAAACTCTAGCACGTAATAATTAAGGCCTTTTTCACCATGTTTGCGACGTCACCAATATTTTCTCATTCTAACACGTAATTAAAATGCTGAATTTTTTATTATTTATTATACTTCCTACATAATCACAATTGATATCCCTTTTTTTTAATGTAATCCATCACAACGATATGGACTAGAGAGGAGGAATCACTATGCAAATTGAAGGACAAATGAATAATATATGAAATTAAGGAGTTCAAAAAATGAATTTTTAGATTTTAACCTAGATTGTTTTATACTACTCCATACATGGTTGTCACCTGTCCCTTTTTACAGCCTAAATTTAGTCATTTGTGAATGGTTAATTCTTGTAATAAATGCACTGAGAAATGATGAACATGTATCGCTACAAACCTGAAAATGAATTCTGGGAGTTGCATATCCTCTTTTCGTAGGTACATCTATGAGCAGTTTTTATGATTTAATTTGTTAAGAAAAATTATAGAAAGTTAATTAAAGAACTTATGTTCAAAGAAGCTTGAAAAAACTCAATTTAATATATATATATATATATAATAACTCACTCGCATTATTAAGTCCACCAACAAACTCAACTATAGATAATGTATGACCTGCATAGAAAAACTGGTTAATGGATTTATTATTCTTAGATTTAGCGCCTAGGAAAAAAATAAGACACATTAATAAGTTTATTATTACCAAATTATAATGATAAAACTTTTGCTAAAACTCTTGCATGGGACTAGGGCTTAGTCAAATAAATAAAAACTTAAGTAATGTTCTCTCCGACTCTGTCCTAAAATGATTGTCCATTTTTTTCTTAAAAAAAAAAAATTAGTACAAAATTAAAAATTATACTAAAAATGAAAATCTAAACATGACAATAATTTTACAACACAAGGAGTAAATACAAGTAATTATCAATTAACATAAATATGTATAAATTCTTATAGTCGAAGTGACTTGATCATACTTCGTCATAACTTCACGAATATAAGTATTCATAGGTAACACTGGTAGAAAGGTATCTCTATCCCCAAATTCATCAGATTCACTACATCTTATCCACAACATCAACCCAATTAGTCAAGTGTTGTTGTAAATTCTGACCCTTCAGAAACTTATCGATTTTCGCAATTTCGTCGCCAAACTTGTTGAGAGTGAATAGCGAGCGTTAAATCACTAAGGTTGTCATCCTTCACCTTTGGGGTCTGGCCTTAGGAAAAAGTAACCAAGCTAGCTAGGGATAGATATGGAGTTTTGCTGCATGTGCGATTTCGGCCAAAATTTAAGAATCCCATTGGAAGAAATGATGCAACGTACAAACGCCGATGACACAATCTTAAAAGATTTTGGCTGTTTTTATGAGCTTTCAAATTTGAAGTGACTGGTTTGAACTTTTCAAAGTCATTTCTATAGATACTATTCTCAGAAATTTGAAATTATTCAAATTAAAGTATATCACGATTTGTAACAAAATTTTGCCCTTGGCCCTTTAACTTGTTTGTTATTACAGTGGAAAATCCAACCAAATATGGGTAAACCCACACTGATTGCAATAGTTTACAAACCATAATAGGAGATCAACTATCAAAATTAATCAAGTCCCAGATGATAAAGTCGGGTGAAAAATTGGAGGTCCATGTATAGAATTACCATAACCAATTTTCTAGATGTATCTATAAGCAAAGGTAGAAACCTTCACTCATGTTTGAGTCGGAGAGTTGAACTCGAGACATTCTTTAGAGAGGGAAGATGGTTTCACCGCTAAACTAATACCTCATTCGCACCATTTAATATTTGATATTTATTAATTCTTAATATGATAAACCTTTTACAGTAGTTAATAGTAATAATTAATGTTTATGTAATACCGTTTTCTTTTTCTAGAGCATTCATTATTTGAAGGTGATAACTAAGTTGCATATAACTCTAAATGAAAAATGCTAGAACAAGAAATATAACATAGTGGTTAGTTCATTCTACAGTTTTAAAATCAGAAAAGAAGTTGAATTGATAATCTGACTGTTTACTGAGTTGGTCGGTTTGACCATTCAACTGCTCTTCAAGATCAATATTTTTAAAATCGGAAAGAAGGTGAACCAGCAATTTTGCTGAGCCACTGGGTTGAGTAAGACCGGTCCAACTGCTTATCCAAACCAGTGAAACCTCAAGTCATAAAAACGTTATATAGTACTCCCTCCGTCCCAAAATTATTGTCCAGTTTGAGTTTGCTAAAAGTGAAAACTCAAACTGGACAATAATTTTGGGACAGAGGGAGTATTTTTTTAAAAAAACTAAAAAAAGAAATGTGTTCAATGGGTTCTGACTCCAATATAATCGAATTGCTTTTTTTTTGCCTCGGCTTGACAGGTTTTCTATTGAACTATATATTTATGATAAACAGACTGGGAAAGCCTCCAGTTCTCGGTTCAACCGATCGGCTTGGTCCAGTTTTAATAACATAGCTTGAAACAAGTAAAAGTCACCTACAAAAACTTCTTGAAAATTAATTATTTAATTTACAAAAAAGATTTTAAAATTAAAAATAAAATTATTATCCATATAAAACTTTAGATTGAAATGAAACGCTCCTTATTTGTTACAAGTTCAGAAAATACTTGCTTGGACTACGATAACGTACATAAGAGAGCGCTTATATATACGTACGGTAATGTACGTGTATATATATATATACACTCATACACATTGTTAGATGATTTAATATTTTTGGAAAGTATAAAAAATAAAATATTAAATTGTTCATGGTTATAGTCTTATAGTTAGCGATTTCTAATAGTAAGACCTTCATTTAATTAACAATTTAATTAAATATTGAATGTTGAGAACTAAGTTTGTCAGTACTCAAACAATAAGAACTATATTTGGTCTAGTATTTTTTTAAGGGGGAAAATGCAATTTATCCTTCTGTAGGTTGTTCAACTTTGATATTGGAATATCTAACATCATATAAAAAAGGACATTTTCTTCAAATGTAGCATCCTCTTTAATTGACACATGACAATACCACATAATTATCCATGTCAAGAATATTATTAATTTAATTTAAACATTACCGAACGAATAAAAAATAATGAAATTAACTTTTCTTGTCTTAAGTAACCTAATTCCACTTCAATTAGTCATCTAATCAAAGTAAACTTTGTTTTAATCGTATCGAATTTTTTAGTTTCTTTAGAAATTTTTTTTTCTTCTTCTATGAAATTGTAGTTGAGAAAATATATATAATTTTTAATCATAATAATAAAATTACATGATACAAAAAGTAATGTAAATGGCAAAAACTACACATTTCACGGTTAGCCACTCTAGTCATTATATATATTAAAGGAAATAAAGATAATCGACATGTGTCACTAATTGAGACCATCAAATCTCAATTAATACGTGTCATTTGCTAATTGGTTGATCATTAATCAGTTAAAATTTTTTGTAAACAGATAATGAGCGACAATCAATTAGCACTTTGAGCCAATCAATTAGCAATCCATATTAAATAGTAGTAAGAGATATCGTGAATAGGATGAGAGAAAATTTAAAGAAGCAATATTGGATGATTTTCCACGATTTTCGAAAATAATTATTTTTCATCCAAAAAAAAGAGCATAATCCATAAATTTATTTAAAACTAATCAATCAACATTAATTGCTTCGAATATAATCACGGAATCTGGTCTCTTACGTGTTCAAAACATATCATAGGTTTGAATTTTGAATAAAATTTTAATATGAAATTTTTTTAATGAATTTATCTTTTTTCAAAATTTTATCACATTAATCCCTGGAAAACCGCACGTCGAAAGGAGTATATATGTATTTGAAGTGGCCGTAAGAAAAGTTTATTCATGCATTACTGTTGTCAGATTTCTTACACTTTTTCAAATTTATGCATTTGCTGACCACTTTTTCTTGCAATGTTTGTTAACAGGAGGCCATGCTTATAGCTTCATTGTCCACCATGGCGAAAACGCATAACACACGAGGTAAAATTTTTAGCATTTAATCTTATGCTTTTGATTTTCATAAATTTAGAAGGTTGACAAAAAAAATTTTTTAGAGAAACAAATCAATGGCCAAATGAGACGTTTTAATCTGTTTTTTGTTACATGCAAAGAGCCTGATTTTTCACTGAAGATTTTTGATAGTGATGATATTATGGGAGTGGCCAATTAACTAGGTAAATCATGAAACAATGATTGTTTCCATAAATCGGGTAGTATTGATATATTGTTGATTGTAAATTTCTCTTTGTTATGAATTAAGGCAATGCATAGATGAAGAACTGATGGCGACTATGACAATACGTTGGCAAAAAATATAAACGATAAATTATATACATATATGTATATATATATATATATATTTTTATTAATTTTTGGATATGGATTTCTCTAGCATGGTAGTTAAATGTACTGCGGAAACAAATGCTTTCTCACTCGAAAAATAGTGACGTGCAAGGTATGTGAGTTAATAAGCATGTTCAACTTTCTACAGGTGATTTTGTCATATTTTATTAAAATTTATGGGTTTGCACTTTGTAGACACTAGATGAGGATTACTGTGGGATTATAAATAGAGGGGTTGAAGATTCAGGTTCGTTTTCTTTTTTTTAATTTTTTTTAAAAACTGCCTTTATTTACTATAAGATAGAGCTTTAAAACAGTTTTAATATAATTTTTTTTTAAGAAAAGGGAAATTTGTGCCAACCACCAGTGGCACCGCTGGACAAAACAATTTTGTTTTTGAATTTAAATGATCTAAAATTCTTGAATGATAATAATAAAAATTATAATTTTTTTAATGATAAGTCATTTTGGACAAAATCATGTCTCCATCTTATATTTGCATTAAGGGCTTTATTTCTTTATAGTGCAATATCTTTTTAATGAGATGATGATCTGAAATATTTTTACTTATATAAAATTTCTTATTGCAATTCAACAATTTTATTTATATTGAAAACATTTAAAATTTGACATTTTTTTTTCAAATGCATGTGAATAAATCCCGCACATCGTGCGGGTTTAACAACTAGTTATATATATTAAAAGAAATAAAGATAATCGACACGTGTCGCTCATTGAGACCATAAAGTCTCAATTAATACGTGTCATTTGCAAAGTGGTTGATCTTTAATCAGTTAAAATTTTTTGTAAATAGTTAATAAATTATTTACTACTCCCTCCGTCCCACAAAAATAATCCTATTTAATAAAAAATTTTGTCCTAAAAAAATAGTCCAGTTTAACAAAAGTCAAAATTCATTGAATTGAAATGACTTAAATATCCAAAAGACTAGTGGTACGAAAAACAAGATCCACTTTCTTTGATTTTTCATTTTTTTAGTTTTCTTTTATTTTTTCAAATGATTTTATCTTTTAATACATGAATAATTAAAAAATGTGTTATATATCAAATTAATCTACGTAACGAGATCTTTCCATCAAGATCCATTGTCAATATTTTTTGAGATAAAAATTTTGATCAAATTTAAGTTGTAAAATAAATGCATATGTAGTTAACTTTTATAGAAATAACTAGAAGGGGCATTAGTGTAAGTTAGGGGAATGAAATAAGTTGTACATTTGGTGTGTTGACCAAATTAAAAAAGTTGTACAGTTTTAAACTGGACTATTTTTGTGGGACGGAAGGAGTATATAAGATTTTTACAGATATTACAAATTCCTGATTGTGAGCTTGAAAATGAATATTTTTAAAAATTGCTGAGAAACTCCCGACTTCAAAAGTCCTTTCATTTACGAGTTTAAACTTTCAACCTATTGTTATTTTGGCCCTTAAAGTTTCATTTGTGTGCTATTTAGTTTTCAAGTTTATCAATTTTACATTTTTAAGAACGATTAATTGTGTCTCATATTTTATTAGAACTACATCTAATCCCCAAAGTCCACTTGTCTATAAAAATAGGCCATATGCATCTAGACATAATTTACATATTTTTTAAATATATTTTTTAAACCAAACATAACATTAGTTAGTGGTAACAATTTTTATTATACAACTTTTGAAAATTTTTGTTGTAATATTTTTTACTAGATCTTACAAATATACCTCTCATAAATAATATCAATACCTCTCATTTTGATCTAAAACTGATTAATCAAAAAAATATTACAGTTTTAAGAAATATTAGTAACTACATTTTTTTTAAAAGAATAAGGACGGTATATTTGTAACTACATTATCTAATTAATTCTTTTGAAATATAAGTTTTCAACATTGACAAATCAACACACTAGTGTTTTTAATAAAACAAATCGGAGTGAGACGTGTGGAATTTAGTTCCTCAAATTTTTATTTTTAATGGTTTTTTTTTTTTTTTTGGTAGAGAAGGGAATTCGAACACTTTTGTAAAGTGGCATGTAATTCATCGCCAACTCCGCCATAAAGGGCCGTTTTACCCCTCTCTTTTCATCCTATAACCTCCCCAAACCCTCCACCTGTAATAAAAAATCTCACAAACTCTTCAATCATTTATTCTCATATTTGAAGCAAATGTGATGGGCAGAAAGAAAAAAGCCTCAAAGAACCAATGACGGTACTGCTATGTTTCTTATAATCAAAAATTAGTTTCATTTGAATAAAAAAAAAAGAAAAAAAAGGACCGGTGGTGGCTAAAGCCGAATTTTTACCGAAAGAATCCGAGCCAGAGGAAAATCTCGATTCGCCATGTCCTAAACAGATTTAAAGGCCGATTAGGACTAGCCGGGCTGAGAAATTTGACGTGTCAAGACTCTTTCGGCCAATAACTTGGCTCGACCGCGGTCAAAATCAACACACAAAGATTCAACCAGCAAAAAACTAGGGTCCGCCGAGAACCAACCGACATTAATTTTTGGCCGAGGTTAAACCGGCCGAGAATTTGCTTCAGCCGGCGTTATCCGACGTGGGATGTTGGTCGCCGGTTTTAGGTCCAATGACAGCAGGCCGGTGAAGACCGAGCCGGCCGAGTTGATCGGTCGCAAAAAAGTGTCAGCCGCCCTTTTTTTTTCATTATTTAATCTTTTACTAATTTGATTAGTTAAAAAATAATTAGTAGTTTTAATTATTGGTTGATTGTGGAATTATTAATACTTACATTAGGCATTTATTTATTAGTTATGTATCACTTAGGTTTAATTAGTTTGATGTTATCATTTAGTACAATTATTTGAAAGTTATAAAACTTGAAATTTGATTAGGTTTATTAGCTACTATTTAATTATTTGGTGTAGCGGTTTTGTTAGATTTATTAGTTATATGTCTAATGAGTTATCTTTTTTAGTATATTATTAGTACTAGTGTTGTCTGGTCGCGCAATGCGCGACCCAGGCCCAGTATATCTGTAGATCTTAGAAATGTTTGTATTTGAAAAAAAAATATTTTGCATTTATTTTAGAAATGTTTGAAGAATTTAGAAATGTTTTATAAGTGTGATCATAGAAATGTTTGTATTTGGAGAAAAAAAAAGTGCATTTGGCCCGGTACGTTTTAGAAATGTGTGAATATTTTAGAAATGTTTTATAAGTGTTACTTATTAAATATAAATAAACTTGATCAAGTATATCTCTTGAAGTAAATGTTAGACAAAATATAAAAGCATCCTAATAAGTTTAAATATTAGTAAGATGATTTATTGATGTTCTTCATTTGTCGTGCCAAATCAATACTTGGTTTTGGAGATTTATAATAGCTTTGTAGAAACTTCCTCCGAATGGTATACATTTAATTGTTGGAACTGTTTCTTCCAGAGGTTTATAGCTAGTAAAATATCAAAAATATGATTTTGAAACTGATTAATTGATGAAACTGGTTGATCACAAATATGAGAATGAAAATTAATGTAAATTTGCATAGGTTTCAAGTTATAGCAAAAAAGAACTCACCTCACCGTGGCAAATAAAAAAAATAAGTAAAAGAGTCCTTTAAAAATTGAGAAATTTTTTTTCCTGTAGATAAAAATGATGTATAAAACACAAATAAAGGTAGAAACATCATTCCTTCCTTCTCCACCTCAAATTCATAAAAGGCTTCCCCATAAATTAGTTAGAAGAAGCAACATGAACCATTTATATGATGAGTAATTTAAAAAAGTCCAAAAACTAAATCCAAAAAGTATATTCTTGAATGTCCGAACACAAAAAAACAAACGCGCTTCATTTGCAAAAAAATAAAAAATAAAATAATAATAATAATAATAATAATAATAATAATAATAATAATAATAATAATAATAATAATAATTGGTCAACTGGGAGTATGAAACAAAATCAAAAGCAATTAAACAAAGAAAAAACACAATTCATAATTGACCATATACGAAAAAAACTGAGACTCCATAATTAAAAAAAGAAAAACCACTCTAAATGAATAAAACATAAAAAAGAAATTAAAAAAACCACACTTTGTGACAAAAACCCAATTGATCAATTTAATTCAAACAGAACTAAAAGCATACAAAAATTCTAAGTTGACTAACCATATAAGAAATTACATCATATTACCTGGCAACGGCGACGGTAGCTGTAACGGGTGGACACATAAAAATAATAGTAATAATACTATTCTTGAATGGGAAAAACAAAAAATAATAAAAGCCGTACAAATGATCCGTGGATATAAAATCATTTAAATTTTAATATCTGTAATGGCACCACCACAACGGCCGAAAGCAACATCAATGAGAATTTTTTTTTTCCCTTTGTGTTTATATAGAGAGGTAAAGAGAATATTTTTTAAAGTCGAAATTTTATCTGATTAGGATGTAGTTGATCATCACTAATGAAAGGATTGAATATGCTAATAGGAAAGAAGTATATTTCACCACATATTCTCAATTGATGATTGATGAGAAATTTATTTATTTTTTATTGTGGAGAAGGGATTGATTAGGGAGTCGATTGTCGTGGAGATGGAGATGAGGATTTGTGTTTTTTATGAAGTCGTGTTTTTTTTTTTTGCGAAAATAGGAGGTGGTGGTAGATTTGGACTGCATTTACCTTTTAAGTCTAGGAAACTGATGTGTAAATAAAAATTTATTTTAAAACTATGATGTGGAAATGCCACATGACAAATGGTGGTGCTTTCTCTTAAGTGTGGTTTTTGCTTCTAATATAGTAAGATGTAGAAATGTTTTTAATTTGTATCATATATTTGTTACTCCCTCTGTTCCATAATTATTGTCCAGTTTGTATTTTCATTTTTAATTGAAATTGTACTAAAATTGAAAATGCAAACTGGACAATTATTTTGAGACGGAGGGAGTATTAGATAAGGTAATTAGGTGTTAATTAATTCGTGATGTTAGAGGAAACATGAAATAGGTTGTTGTTTTTTGAATTATTAGTATAAATATATTAGTATATATTACATTTAAATTATATCCATTCAAGTAGTTGTGTGTTTCTACTAATTTAAATATAAATTAATTATACGAGAGTAAATTTTCTAGATTACTAGTGAGACAGAAGATCCCTTCAATATTGACTCAGGTCCATGCCACCCTCATCAGCGAGGCATCCATGATCGAGACTCTTGCTAGCGAGCCATCCAAGATATAATTGTATTTGTATTTGTTTGCAGTTTGCACATGATTACGAAAGGCACTAGGAAATTTTGTATTTGTATTTGTTTGCAGTTTGCACATGATTATTTCCATGTGCGTTGTTCACTATTTTTATAGTGCAATAATCGGTCGTTCTTCTTGTGCGAAGATATAATTAATTCAAAAAACCATATGCATCGTTTTTTGTTGCAAATATTTTCCAAGTGGAGAAACTGCTAATATAATCTAAACTAACCACACAAATCTTCTTCGAGTCCTGTAAAAACCAATAAATATATATATATATATATTAAGAATTATAAAATAACAATCACTCGAAATAATTAAACATCTTATTATATTAGATACAAAAACCAAACTTAAGAATTTTATTCACTTACACATGTGACACTTGACACCTAAGATTCCGTGTATAAAAAATTGTAGAAGTCATCATATCACATAAGAAATAGTTTTCTGAAATTAGTCCCTATAATCTTGAAAACCTAATTTGATTTTAAGTTTTTCACTTTATAAATCAAGAATTTTTCTTCTAATCAAAACTTGATTATTTCCTTTTTTTGTAAATCGTATTTATCTTTGGAAAATAAATCTTCTATCTTTTTCTTCTTTCATATCATAACAATAAAATTTTCTCATCCTATATTTTACTAACCAAACATGTATGTAGCAAAACAAAAATAAATAATCATCAAAATTAAATAAAAATAGTATGATTTAGTTTAGACTGAAGTTAGAAATCCAAGTTTTATCATGATGCCAAAAGAAAAGTAGTTTCACTTTTAATGACTTCAAACATTTCACATTTAAAACTTTTACCACCGAAAGAAATTTTTTTAACATTAGTCCAAACCTTAAATCTTTACAATAGTAGACAAATGAAAAGTGATAAAAATAACGATTAAAATACAAAATCATAAATATATTAAATAACCTATGAAGACTAAATGTTTCAAGCGAAACTATTGCACTACACCGGTACTGGTATGAATAATTATCAGTGGATGACGTGAAAGCAACTCCAGAACATGAATTCTTTGCAAAAAGATTCGAACCGACAAAATTTCAAACAAAAATGGATGGAATTAATGATTTGAGATGAAGAAAGTGTTATGGTAAGCCCCTATATATTCTCCAAACAAAACCCTCGGTTTACGATTTTCGACGAAAACATTTGATAAATTTTATAAAATGGCTAACTAATCTTTACTAATTGAGAACACGAAATCTAACAGTATAATTGTTATAAGTGTAAGCTTATAATTTCGCAGAAGCTAAATTAACTTCTAAAGGATTAAGAGAAACGAGATCCTCTCTTATTTTTATATTTTCATCAAAATCCTCCTGAACATGGAGGCTGTCTTTTCTTTTAAATAGAGGGATAGGGCCGACCCTAAGTTACTGAAAAGGAAAACATAATTAAAAATTTGCAGGAAATTTTTTTAAAGAATTTAAAACTGAAAATGTTGTCGTCGATTTTATCGTCAATGTCAAAAAGTCGACAGATAAGTTAACAAAACACTGCTGGAGTTCTTCACTTTGTAATTACGACTTCAATCTTCCATCGTTCTTGAGCTCATAAGTTATCAAATTCCAACAGTATAATAACATTAATATGCTGGTCATTATAGCATGGAACAATCCTTAATGGTCTAATCATGACCGCATCAGGTACCCCACGAACCATGTCCATTACTACCCTTTCTATGCGCACATACTGGTGCCTTTTTTTTTTTTTTTTTTAATTATTTTGTTTACAATTAATAAATATAAATTTAAATTAATGTAAATGTGGGCCTACATCATGCCTTCCGCAGTAAGACAACACTAATAATACCATATTCAAATACATAACTAACTAAATAAATCCCTAATAATAAAATTACGATCAACTTAACTAATAAAATTATTAGTTACTTAATATATTAAAATGAATGCATTTGTACTAAAGACAAATTAAACATTAAAAAGAAAAGACCAGCGACTTGTCCCGAAATTTGGCCGGAGAAGCTTGAGCCAACTGAAACCCTCAACCTGCTTTATCACCTGCTGGGAATATACCTAGGCCGGGTCAATGCAAACCGAGATTTTAGCCTAACCCTGCCTTCTCTGGGCGAAATTATCTAGCCGATAAGAATTCCAGTCGAAGAAGCCCTGGCTGACTAAAAATCTTGACTACGGAAGTCCCACCCATGTAATTATTAGAAAGCAATTCTTAGGGATTGCAATTATTAGAAATGCAGTAGAATGTCTATAAATTAATAGTATTAGAACCACCAAAATTTAATTTAAATAATTATTTAAAAATCGACTAAATAATAAATTATTAATTTAAAGAATTTCTATGAGAAAAAAAACAGTCACTAGATTACTTAATTTGCAATTGTCTTTACATCCAAATTAATCAAATATTAAAACACTTCTAAATACTATAAACCTAAACATAGTTCATATCATCTCCAAAGACTAAAAAATAAGTATCAACAGTTCATATTTACTAAGTATTTATAGTTATTATTATTATTTTTTTGCTTTTAGGGTATTTGTTAATTTATGGTGTTGTTGTGACCTATAGATACATAGAAGATTTTGTAAAGTATTATTATCTTATCATTTTATCGATTTTTTTCACTTTTTATACTTGTTCCAAGTTAGAACCGGAAAAAATTATTAATTGCTAGACGTTATTAATTTATAGATCATTAATTTACTGACTTTTCTACTGTGTAAATATTAACCATGTATGTATTTTATGGTTTATAACAAATATTAATTTTTCCTATTTGACACTTCAATGTTAGTAATAAATAACTGGATCGCATTTATTCTCAAGATTCTATAATTTCACACGATCCAACAGTAATACTTGAAATTTATGTAATAAGTTACTCCCTCCGTCCTAAAATAATTGTCTAGTTTGGACTTCCTCTTTGAATTCACGTTGTACTAAAATTAAAAATCTAAACTTGACAATAATTTCAGAAAGAAGGGAGTACTGTATAATGTCATATTTTAAAAAACTTTTACCCTTAAGAAATAAATATATTACAATACTTTGCTGAAATATTGTCCCAAAAACTGGGCTAATCTAATCAGCCCAAGTTCTTATAGAATCAACTCTTCTATACATCATTCGACGATCGCATGAGCGAAATTAACTTTTATTTTATCATTTGTATTTTATTTCGTGCTACACCTAAATCGCAAGGCCCAGTTGTTGCATGATTAGGTTGGCATTTTAAACCTTCATTTGGATTTTATCACACAAAAGAAATTGAAATAGCCTAACACTTTTTCACCACCGGTCCACCACCATTGCCCACTCTTAAAAAACTATTTTAACATTTATTGTATTTTTTTAATTATTATAAAATACTTTTAATATTTTATTTTCAATTAGATAGTATATTAAATAAAATTCCGAACAAATCAAAATGCCTTTAATAAAGATTAGGGGAGTAACAAACTTTGTTCTTTAACTAATTGAGCCTTAACAAGTACAAATCTTCAAGTGATTGAATATTTTTTAACTTTATCCAACTGAACACAGAAATTAAAAGTTATTGATACTGTTGTAAAACTGGTAAAAATTGCTACAATTTCTGTTAAGAAACAAAAAGTTAGAATAAGGCCAAAATAGGCCTTGAAATTGCATCATCGGAACTAAAATCAAATCCAAACAAAATTTCTTACAAAGATGCCTTATGGTTTGGTGCAGAGATAGGAGACCGACACACAAGGTGTCTATTGAATTCATTATTCCAACTGATTGTACTGCTTATAAAGATGTAAACACCTGCATTTTCTCATTTTTGCAGACACGTGTGTCACTAACACACAGGAAAAAAAAGTATTTCATACCAAGAATACCTCTAATCTCTGAAGATCTGAATCTCACACCTACTATTTGCTGATGATTGTATCTTGTTTATTGAAGCAAAGGATGAATCAACAGAAGTTGTGAGACAAGTATTGTATGCATACGAATCATCGGCTGGACAAAAAATTAATTTTGAGAAGTCGAGATTGTATTATGAAAAAAATGTTGATCTGTCTATTCAGTCCCAAGTAGCAAGTAAGATGGGAGTGAAAATAGATGATGGGAAAGGGAAATATCTGGGAATGCCCTACCTGATTGGAAGATCGAAGAATGAGGTGTTTGTCTATATTAAAGAGAAAATCAAAAGGAAATTAGAGGGACGGAAGGAAAAAACTCTCTCTATGGCGGGGAGAGAAATTCTAATAAAGGCAGTTATACAACCAATACCAAATTATGTGATGACCTGCTTCAAGTTGCCTAAATCTTTCTGCTGTGAAATAATGGCTCTGGTCAGGAATTTCTAGTGGGGGAGCAAAGAAGGGGAGAAAAAGATATGTTGGACGAAATGGGACGATTTATGCAAACCTAAGGCGAAAGGTGGAATGGGTTTCCGAGATATAGAAGCTTTCAATTTAGCCTTACTTGCTAAACAGTGCTGGAGAATTCTGAAAAACGGTGATTCCTTGGCTGCAAAGGTAATAAAAGCGAAATACTTTGGAAATGCAGAGTTTTTAAGAGCTGAGTTGGGACGTAGTCCTTCTTATATTTGGAGAAGTCTAATGAATGGCAGAAAGCTACTTAAGGAGGGCATAAGATGGAGGGTTGGGATGGGAGAAAGATCAATGTTTGGAAGGATCCTTGGATTCCCGGACCCACAACATTCAGAGTTATAAGTCCACACAATAGGCGTCTTAGAGAGGTAAGAGTAGCAGATTTAATTGATTTTCAAGCTGGACAGTGGTCTATGCGGAAACTTCAACAGCATTTTCTGGAGTTTGAAGCGCAGGAAATCTCAAAAATTCCCCTATAACCAGCTGGCCTGAAGATGAGTGGATATGGCACTACAATCGGAATGGGGAATTCACAGTAAAGTCAGCTTATAATCTGGCCGTCAATCATAAGAATGGAAACATTGAAGGGGAGACATCTTCAATTGTCGAAGTAGAAAAGATATGGAAGAAACTATGGAGTCTACAAATCCCTCCCAAAATTAAAATATTTCTATGGAGATTATGTAGAAGAAATCTGGCGACCAAGCCAGAACTAAGGAAGAGGATGAAGTTTGTTGAAGCAAAATGTAGCTGGTGCGGGATTGAAGATGAATCAGATAGACATCTAGTTTTTGAATGTCATTGGGTGAAGAATATTTGGAAAGATGAATTGTTAGATGTAAAGATCTATAGTAAGGCATCAGGTTTCCTTGATTGGTTATGGATGAAGTCTTATGAACAATGCAGGTTGGAAGAAATAGCTGCAGTTCTCTGGCTCATCTGGAAGAGCAGATATCGGGGTATTCGGAGAGATCCAAGAATGATCACTACTCTTGCCAAACAAATAGTTGAAGAGTTTAAACTGTTCAATGGGAAAAACGAAGTTGTGAAGGAGGATCATAATCTAACATGGAAAACTCCACCGTAGAATATATTGAAACTAAATGTTGATGCAACTTTTAAAGATGGAAAGAAGGAATTGGAATAGTAGTGAGAAATGATAAAGGGGAAATTGAAGCTGTTTATGCCGAACCGGCTTATCATATTGTGGATGCTGAACATGCCGAATGTTTGGCGTTCTTAAGAGCCTTCACTTTATCACATGATCAGGGTGTTATTCATTGCATAATTGAAGGAGATGCTATCAACATTGTTCACAAGGTGCTGAAACTTGATAAAGACCTTTCAAGTATCGGACATATCGTTGAAGACATTAGAAAATTGAAAGATGGTTTTGCTAGTTTGGTGATTAGTCATGTAAAGCGAAGTTGTAACAAAGTAGTCTAGAAGAATCAGCTCTAGCATTCTAGGGTTTGAAGAAGGTAAAGTGTAAATCTGATTTGGGGAAGAAAAAGGAAATACGTGTATCTTATTCTGAATCAATACTTCATCATCTTCACAATGTACACGATGTTCTGGTATTTATACAAGTCTAAGATTGAACTGAAAACACAAGAGAGCCCCTAACTAACTAACTGACTTATTACAGCTGTATTTACTGCTAACCACCTTTAACTAAAACTACTTATTAACAGCACCAAAATCAACTATTTACAGTACAGAAATCAACCTGGATCTCTTTGCTGTTTTGCATCTATAATCTCTACAAGTAGCTCATGTAATAGCAAAATTAGCTCTAGAAATTAATGGTAGTTTGTTGTGGTATGATTATTTTCAAAGAGATGTAAAAATAGCTGCTGTAAAAGACTTAAGTGAATAAATAAAATCTGGTTGTTTTACTGTCAAAAAAAAAAAAAAAAGGACATTTCATTCCAAATATGTGAATTCTTATATGTCATGACCATGAATTAGTGTCCAGGATAGAAAACTCCCAAGATCATAGGTCAATATTTGCGAGAGCCAGCATTCACACACATACAATTGTACGGGGTCAAGTTACAATCAAAGGCGTCCCAATCGTTCAAGGTTCTATTTATGACTCCACCTTGAACGAAACATAAAAAGTTGAAAATGTTGCTTGTCAAATATATATTCGAGCTCGCCATGACATAAGCGACATGTCTATCTTTCAAATTTGTTTCAATAGTTATAATTTTAATTATTTTATATTGTGGTACAATGGTATTTGCAATTTCAACTATTATAAGCATCAATAACGAATGTTCAATTTCTAATAAATTAAACTAATAACAACAACTACTTAACCAGCAAAAAAAACTTATTACACAGAATTATTTACACGAATGCTAGAACTAGTATAGTAGAACGTCGGTAAATTAATCGATAAATTAATAACTTCTAGCAATTAATAATATTCTCTGTTCCCAACTTGGGACCATTACAAACAGTGAAGAAAATCGATAAAATGATAAGATAATAATGTTTCAGAAAATTTCCTATATATCTATAGGCCCCAACAACATCATAAATTAATAAATACCCTAAAAGCAAAAAAATAATAATAATAACTCTAAATATTTAGTAATATAAATTATTGATACTTCTTTTTTAGTCACTGGAGATAATATGAACTACGTATGGATATCAAATATTCAAAAGAGTTTTTAATACTTGATTAATTCGAATTTAAAGACAATCACAAATTATGTAATCTACTGACGGTTTTTGTTTCTTATAGAAATTTTTTAAATTAATAATTTATTAATTTATCAATTATTTAATAATTCCCTAAAATAATAAATTTTGTTAGTCCTAACACTATTAATTTATAGAAATTCTAGCAATTCTAAGAATTTTTAATGGCTAGAATTGAAGACTATTTCACCATTTGTAAGTATATTTTGATCACCTATGACAAATATTATCCTTTCTAGCTGTTTAAGATGTTACTGAAACTTATCTGTCTATTCTCAATATTTTTGAGCTTTACAACATTTAATACTGTAATAATCAGTGTTTGTTACAAGTTCTCAAAATGTTGACTTTAATAAAGACCGGGGGAGTAACAAACTTTGTCCTTTTTAACTATTTGAGCCTTAACAAGGACAAATCGCAAGTGATTGATTATTTTATTACTTAATCCAGCTGAACACAGAAATCAAGAGGTATTGATACTGTTGTTAAACTGGTAAAAATAGCTACAATTTCTGTTAAGAAACAAAAAGCTGTTCTTGACTAGAATAAGGCCAAAATAGGCCTTGAAATTGCATCATCGGAACTAAAATCAAGTCCCAACAAATTTTTTTACAGAGATGCCTTATGGTTTGGTGCAGAGATAGGAGACCGACACACAAGGTGTCTATTGTATTCATTATTCCAACTGATTGTACTGCTTATAAAGATGTAGACACCTGCATTTTCTCATTTTTGCAGACACGTGTGTCGCTAACACACAGGAAAAAAAAGTATTTCAGACCAAGAATACCTCTAATCTTTGAAGATTTGAATCTCAAGGACATTTCATTCAAAATATGTGAATTCTTATATGCCATGACCATGAATTAGTGTCCAGGATAGAAAACTCTCAAGCACATAGGTTAATATTTGCGAGAGCCCGTATTCACACACATACAATTGCACGTGGTCATGTTACAATCAAAGGCGTCCCAATCGTTCAAGGTTCTATTTACGGCTTCACCTTGAATGAAACATAAAAGTTGAAAATGTTGTCAATATATATTTGAGCTCGCCGTGACATAAGTTTCATGTCTACCTTTCAAATTTGTTTCAATAGTTATAATTTTAATTATTTCATATTGCGGTACAATGGTATTTGCAATTTCAACTATTATAAGCATCGATAACGAATGTTTACAATTTCTAATAATTTAAACTAATAATAGCAACTACTTAACCGGCAAAAAAAAAAAACTTATTAAACAGAATAATTTATACGAATGCCAGAACTAGTATATAGCAATTCTCAGAATTTGTAACGGCTTCACCATTTGTAGGTATATTTTGACCTGTGACAAATATTATCCTTTCTGGCCGTTGAAGGTGTTATTGAAACTTTTTTGTCTATTCCCAATATTCTTGAACTTTACAACATTTAATACTGTAATAATCAGTGGTTATTACAAGTTCTCAAAATATTGACTTGAATATAGTCTGCAATCTCTCAGTCATCTCGTTTCCTGACTATACATATATTCAAATATATGTCTCAAAATTTTTAGTTTCCTGAATATAGAGAACAAAGTTTGCTACTCGTGAAACATTAGGAACTCGTAGTAGATATACATGCTCTCATGTCAAACTTAACATGGAGGGGGAAAAAAGGTGCAATCCGCAGTTCTATGCTTTATGTTGTGGTGTAATTGTGCGATTAGTTAATATATAGCCCATGAAATTAATTTAGTTAGTTTTAATTTTTTTCCCCCTCAAAATTCATAAACAACCAGGCTTAATGGTACAAGCAGCATCTCTGGACCATCTTCCAAAAATAACTTTAATTTTCCTCACCTTTTTTATCCCAAAAAGAACAATACTTCGTCATCCGGCTGAACATAGCTAGCATAGATAACTTCACAAACTTGCGTACTAGATCGTATTCATAGGTTCTAAAGGAAGAGGGTATACTGGCAGAAAACCATCTTCAGATTCCCTATTGCTTGCACAATTAATCCTTAGCATCCACAAGGTCAAAATGCATAATATAAATCTTCTTGCATATATGGTCAAGGGCTAGCTATCTCTTGCAAATCTGGATACTCACGATTTCGCCGCTTGTGGAGGATTGAATCAATCATGGCGACCGAGTTAGATCACTGTCATTGGCATCCTTCCTTTTGGGTTATGGATTTTGCCTTTTAGGATAGAGTCATAGAGTTGGGAATTTGGGGGGTTTTTGTGGCATGTGGGTTAGACCATATCAGAGAAACCTAATGAAAGAAATGATGTAACGATGAAGATGACGGGCAAAATTTTGAAGGATTTTGGCCATTGTTATAAACTTTCGAGTTTCGAATTTGTAGTCGCTAGTGAGTGATTTTAACTTCCATTGTAAGGCCATCATTAGTTTTTTAAGGTATGTAAATATCATGTCAAGAATATAAATTACTAGTAGCTCTATATAAACAATTGAATCCCCAAACAACAACATAACTAAAAACGATTGAGAGCAGAAGTACAACGCTTAAAGAGAGTACCAAAATGTCAAATTTTAGCCTTAATATTCAAGAACAAAAAAAAAAAAAAAAAAATAGAAATTCACAAAGGGTTGCATACTTCCATGCAGCAAAAGATTTATACAATCTGCACCTGCCAAAAAATAAAATAATATAAAAAGAAGAAGAAGAAGAAGAAACATTTTATTATTTTGTTTTTTTAATCATAAAAGGACAAACCAAGTGATTAAAACTCCATCTCCATCTGGATGAACATATAAAAGATATTGACACTAATACGACTATTCAAGATATTCTCAGGTGTCAAAGGAGAAGGAGTCTGAAAATGATGTTCGCAGTCATCAATACCCTTAGTTATGGTATATTTCGCAACCTCTTCACCCATTTTAGGTTGATTATTTGTTACACAATCCGTAGCATTTCTAATGCCAGCCATAACGGAATCGAAAATCACCCGGCATTCCGACAAGGGCTGCCTTAAACTCGAACGTTTCTTCTTGAGTCGTTCGATTGTTATGATTTCGACGTTGCACTTGTGGGAGAGTGAAGAAAGCATGATTAGGGTTAGACCAGGGAGATCGGCATTCTGACTTTTGGGGTCTTCCCTTAGGATGGAGTTACAAAGATCGGGATGTGGGGTTTTGTTGCATGTGTCTTCAAGCAAGTCGGAGAATCCCATCGGGAAAAATAATGATGCCATCATGAAAAAAATGATGGCACAATTTTGAAGGGTTCTGGCCATTGTTAATTATATGAGCCTTTAGAATTTGTTTGTATAGTGACTCGTTTTGAGTTCCATACCTGTTTTTATAGAGATTCTCATAATTTATGGTTTATGGTTTGCAAAGTTATTGAAAAAACGTGTTTATTCTTAACATTTTGAAACTTTACAATGTCAACAATTGTAATAGTCAACAGTAGAAATTTAACTTGCTTGTTTTTTCTTTATTTAAGAATCCTTACACTATACATCACTATTTATTACACTCCATGTAATAGTGAATATCGTAATAAAACAGCTAGTAAATTATATATAGTACTCCCTCTGTCCCAAAATTATTGTCCACTTTAGATTTTCGTTTTTAGTTCAATTTATATTAAAACTAAAAACTCAAACTGGACAATAATTATGGGACGGAGGGAGTATTATTTACCCACCACTCATACTTTCTGGATAAGCGCTGCTGACTTTGCTAAAATGATTTTCTCTGAATGTTTGTAATCAGATTACTAATATTTAAGGACAGTGTAATTAATCTATGGCTGTTTGTAACAAAAAAATAAATAAAAGAAAATTACATTGATGGCTGTGAAAGCGTTGATGAAATTGCGCACCCTTTGAAAAAGAAGGATAAATGGTAATCGTAAATGTAGTTTAATGATATAATAACCTTTTGAAAAATAAATAAATCAATAAATAAACAATTACAAAATATTTAGGGGAAACAAAAAAGCAGTTTGCCTTTTTACATGTTTCTCTGTACCATTTTGTTCCATTTTCTTTTTTTTTTTTAATTTTTTTTATCTTTATAGTTTTTTAGCTCCTTTGGGGGTACACTTGTATTCTTTCCTCAAATTAACCATTATTTTTCATTTCGTAAATCTAAATATTAGATAAATTCTGATTATCAAAGTTCTTCTAATTATATAACATGCTAGTAATGTTCTCTCTTTGCTGGAATTCGGGCACCCTTTATTGATTAGACATAGATTTAGTATGACCACGTGGGAATTAAACGACTCTGCAATTCAAAATTAACACCTTTTTCCTCTTGTCCAAAAAAACTTCATATGATCTAAGCACAGAAGATAAATATTAATTTAAATACTACTCAAAATAACACGTAAATATTCACAAATATCATGGTAATACCTTATCACGAAGCGGTAAGGTGTGATAAAATAGACTTTTCCTTGATTGTTATTATAGATATAACTAAAATAGTTACAATTAATTACTAGATAAATCCTTTGTGAAACTTAATAATTCTTCGTTGATCCCTTGAGCCTGATAGAACTTAGAAGGCCTCTGATCCCGTTTTGACCCGCGGCTCAGTCCTTGTCTATTAATACTAGTGATGTCTGGTCGCGCAATGCGCGACCCTGGCCCAGTCTATCTGTAGATCTTAGAAATGTTTATATTTGAAAAAAATAAAATTTTGTATTTGGAGCGATATATTTTAGAAATGTTTGAAGGATTTAAAAATGTTTTATAAGTGTGATCATACAAATATTTGTATTTCGCAAAAAAATAAATTGTATTTCGCCATGTATGTTTTAGAAATGTTTTATAAGTGTTACTTATTAAATAAATAGCTTAATCGAATATATGTGTTGAAGTAAATGTTAGATAAAATACAAAAGTATCCTAATAAATTTAAATATTAGTAAGATGATTTATTGACGTTCTCCATTGGTCGTGCCAAATCAATACTTAGTTTTAGAGATTTTTAATAGCTTTGTAATAAGTTTCATCCGAAGGGTATACACTTAAAACAAAATTGACACTTTGTAACAAAACACCTAATTGATCAATTCAATTTAAAAAACCACTCTAGTTGAATGAAACATAAAGAAAAAATTAAAAAAAAATGTGCCACATAAAGTGCAAAGGGAGATTTAGTAATTTAGTTATGGTTAGACAAAAGGGTAATTTAGTATTTTCTACATGCCACGTGGCAATCATATGAAGTGTTTGAAAGGGAGGTTTTTGTTTCTAATATAGTAAGATATTGGTAAAGTTTGGAATCGTTTCAAGTTTATTTGTTAATTAAATTTTATTCTTTTATCCGTTACTATCTAATATCAATGACTTTGTCACCTAAAGAAAACTAGGCTAATCTATGTTAATTAATTAGCGCAAATGATAGTAAAAGAATTCTACAATGAAACTCTATGTTATGTTGGCCTTCACTATTTAACGAGTATATGATAGTAGAATAGCTTGGCAATTTATATGGTAAACCATGTTCACAATAGATGGTGGATTTATTTTAAAAATTATTTTACACGCTTTAAAAAAGAAATTAAATTTCAATTAATTTTTATTATAACAATCACGCGCATCAATATAATTGATATTTTTTTCCCTTAGTTCTCTTTATCATGTAACCAATCGTATCCAAAAAAAAAATCAAAATTGAAAATCTAGTATCTTATCAACACTATTTGGCGGTTCACTTAACTTTTTATCCATAAAATAAAACAAAAATTGAAAAATAGATACAAACTATCTTTCATTCATTTTAAAAAAATATTAAGAATTGCAAGACTGAGTTTTGATTTGAATCAAATCTTTTTGATGTCGTTTATGATGAAAGATGATACTTTAGAAGTCTATCAAGGAGGTGGTAGTGACGAGCACTCAAACGATAACGCTAACAATAGATTTACCTAAGATTATAGTTTTCACGCCTGAAACCAATGACGATGATCTGGCACAACTTCAATTGATACGCATTGAAGATGATGTATTGTCCCCAACAACTTTAATTAACATCCGTTCATGAAGATGAACTTCCTCCACATGATTCTTGTAATTTTGAGTTTACATTTAAAAAGTTACCAAACAATAGAGTTTTCGATGAACATGTACTTATATGTTAATGAATAATTTTAATAAAACCATGAACACGCTTGTCTATATTATTCATTCATGAACTTTTCTTTAAATGAGTTTGAACATTTTATCATATTAAACACTCAAGTCCGGTTCGTGTTCTTATTTTATTGCATGTATGAATATGATGCAAACTTATCATGAATATGACATTTGCAATGTATAAATATTGACTATATTTATCATGAACATAACATGCTCATGAACATATTACAAATCATGAATGTAATTATGAACATTATTTAAAATTTTTATGAATATAGCATAATATGGTCATGAATATTATTTTATTATTACTACAATATGCTATTAGTTATGAACTTTAGATTAATATACCATGAAAAATGCATTTAGCATTCATGAATTTTTTTTCGTTATATAAGTTTGAACATATTAGGAGAAAAATACTATATTTGATTATGAATGTATGAATTTTGTGCATATTTATCATGATATTACATTTGCGATGTATGAATGTTGTATAGTACTTTATTATAACGTATAAACATTGTGCATAGTTGTTACAAATATTGTAAATTAGTTTCATGATTATTAACATCATTAATCATGATACTTATAAATATTGCCATGAATTTTTATTGTATGCAACACAGAATTGTCATGAATTTTTAATATGACTATCATGAACTTTAATACATTGTTTTGCATATTTACACTTTAAGTCATGAACATAATTATTTGAATTATTTGTTTACGTATTTTTGTGTGGTAGTGTGTAATTTTATTTTTATAATATGACTCTAGCTGTAATTGAATTTGTTTCTTGTTAGGAATGTAATTTTTTGTTACCGTAAAATTTGGATACAATTTGAATTGTAGTTACTTTGGATTTGATTAGTTATGAATTTTAAATAAATAAAAAGAATCTGATTGAATAGATAAGGGAGAGATAAAAAATCAAATTGTAGGAGCACGTGTAAATAATAAACTAGTGCACCAAACATTGTGAACTGTGTTGTACGATATAATTACTCAAATACCCTACGATAGAAGAAGGTCCTTTGTTGATTTTTTTCTCCTGCTTTCTTGTCTCTCTCTATTGGAAAAAACCTCTAAGTTTTTGTTACTGAAAAAAAAAAGTGATATAACTTGTTTATTGAAAATTGTGTTGTTGCCAATTGGAAGTTCACTTATTCGTATAGTTTTCTTCTTGTTTTTTCTATCTGATTAGTCTTCCTTCAAAGAAGTTTAGCTCCATCACTATTGGCAGATCTTTTGCTATTCCTTCTTTGAAAGTCTGGAGTTCTCATTTTGAGATTATCGGTTCCCTTTATTTTTCTTTCTTTCTCTTGTGTGTGTTTGTACTCCATCAACAGATCTGAAGAAGGAGATATAGATCTATATATCACCCATCGAAGAGGAATATCAATATAAGTTAAAGTCCAAAGATTGAAAGAAAGGTTACAGATCAGAAACTTCTATACTTGTAAAGACTATCTGTCAGTTCAGTGCAGTTCTAGTTTGATAGATTGTAACTAGAATCTCAATTGTAATAGAACTCTTGTACTGTCTAGTTTTGATAAATTTTTGGTTTAATCTCTATTATTAATAATCCAGTTATACTTCTGGGTCGGTCTATAATTGTGAGGCCTCAAATATGGAGGCCTCTACAAAAGTAGAATTATTAATCTGAATAGTGCTGATTTGGACTTACAAATGCAATAGGCAACTAAAAATGTAGGGGTTAAAATTTAAAGATAATCCAAGTGTATAAGACTTATCTGAAAATATCTAAAATTGATAAAGGCAAGAACTAATAATCATAAAATAGGAGGGGTGGTTAGGATAATATAAAACTTTTGTAAATATCTAATTTGATAAAATAAACCAAAAAGAAAAAAAAAGAATGGATAAATCCTAAACTATTCACACATTAGGAAAGTTACACGTAAATACCCCTCTCACCATTACCCAGTATCCGGAGTGAACGGTAATTTGCAGATTAATTCACCACAATGATTGGTACCAAAAATGGCGTTGGTTGACGAAATTCTCAAGTGGTCGCATAAGTGACAGGTGAATCATAGATCCAGTGTCCGGGTGTAACAGGAAATCCACTCCATTTCTCTAGTCATATTGACTCAGATTGGATTTCTTTTACACTCGTCCTATCCTTTCTATATGTGACTTCTTTGATTTATTCGCTAATGATTATTGTTCTTCTTGTTAAGTGATTTAAATGTTTTATATGTGATTGTGCTATTAATCTACTTGATTATTAATGTTTTAATAGAACCTTATTGGGCTTTAGCTCATTCTATTAATTTTGTTTTCCTTACAGTTAATGATAGCGGGAAAATATGATTCAGTGGCTTAAGTTGTGCTATAAAAGTACTCGTCGGGGTTAAAACTGTTGAAGTGAAATGCTCTTTTAAAGGCATGATCTTAATTTGAGCATGAATGTAATAGTTTAGGAATGAATTGTATAGACTGAACAAATATCAAAATGATTTAATCCTTTATTTGCTTATGGATACCGGACGACTGTTATTGGGTCCTGACGAGAGTGAAGCAGACGCTCGAGCACGGCCTCTTCGTTGTCAATGAAAGAGGTTTGTTTTTGGGGTGTTACAATAATCTTGGGTTATACTATCGAGTCAGACACAGAAAGTCCATGAGCAACGCTCTCCAACGTGCCACACACGAGTCATGCTCCAGGTGAGTTAATATAAAATCATCACAGGTCATCATAGACCCAGAATACCATCACATGCCCAGAGCACCCGGATACCATCTTGAAGGCCCATAAAATCCTATGTGTTTCCACCCTAAAATTAATCGACAATGAGAAGAGTAACACGTAAAATTTATATGTTGATTAAGTTGGGTTAATATTTCCAATATGAGACAAATATTTTTCACTTGTTTTTAGATTTAAAATGTTGTGCGGTCCCTTTGACTCTCCTGATACAAAATCTAGCATGGGCCAGTAGTTTTAAGTTTATTAGTTGTCCCCAAAGAGATTGGGGTATTAGTCCATCCCCCAAAGAAATCAATATAAAATGGCCCAAGATCAAAACAATAAAATCTAGAATTTAGATTATTTAAATTTTACAAATGAAATCATAAATAACTAAATATTATAAAATGCCCCGTGTTATTGCATTTATTCATCAATGCGTTTGCATGAAAATTGGGAAAAAAAAAGGAACATGAATCACCCAAAACACATATTGTGGTTGAGTTCGAACTGGTCTCGGATTAAAGATGGAAAATCGCCCAGTGCCGACTATAGATCGATGTCACGCACAGTTCTGCCGCGGAGTACAGAAAATCTATGATCATAGGTAGACCTAGATAGGTTTGTCCGCAAGTATAAGCACCTATGGCACCTATTACAACATAACCAAATTCATTGAAGTAGAAAACGGTGAATACTTACTTATTTCTATGTAAAAAAATATGTGATACAACTCGATTGTTAGTTAGGGATTAAGCAAACATGATAGGTCGTGATGAACTACCATAAGGAAGATAGAAACAAAATAAAAGGTGTTTAAAAGAAAGAAATACAATAAAAGATTAAAAGAAAATAAACTGTATGGTTGATTGATGATACTTTTCTCTTCACAGGTACCTCTATTTATAGTGTTTGAACAAAACCCTTCTTGCAATATGCTTCCTTAGAGAAGAGGTAGTTTAACCTAATCAATCTCCTTGGAAATAGTAGATTACTCACGATCCAATTTCACAATCGGTTTAGGACTCTTTTTACAATGAGCCTTTATTTTGGTAATACAATATTTTTCCAAATATATCTCCTTAATTACTTGTAATTTTTACTTTTAAAAGAAGAAAGGAATAAAGAGAAATCTTCCTTAAAATTTCAATCAGCCACGTCACCATTTCTGAAACTGTCCTATTCCAAATAGACTTCTACTTCTATTTGCTTATTCTGAAATTGTTTACTGCCAATCAATCCATATTACCTCCAAACAGACCTTAATTAGCTTTTTTGGACTATTTCAATGCCTTCAAACCTGTATTATGTCTATGCAAATTAACCAAAACTTTTGGGCTACTGTTAGCATCACCCATCGGCCCGATTAGTCAAAAATCGGCCTAACACAATATTTTCATAATTTTGTAATGATATAAATCTCCAAAAAAAAAAAAAAATCAAATAAATTTAAAGTTTAAAAGTTAGATTATTAATTTGGGATGAAGAGATTCTAATATTATACCAACTTATACTTACTTTTCTAAAATCAAAGAGTCTTTTAAGTCTTCCCCCTTTTTGTGAACATTCTATTACGAGACAGTAGAAGTTTGCATAATCATTTTTATATTGTTTTTCATAACATCTTTCCCCGTCCAAAATAAATTACAAGCCGAACAACTAAATGTAGTAAACAAAAACATTTGAGAACTGAAAAACTCTTTAATCAAGATTATTAATATAATTAAGCCATATATTTGCACCAAGCAAATTAACACCCCACAAAAAATAAAATAAAAACATGATTGCTAAAATTACTTTCGCATTTGGCCGAACATAAAATAGATAACATTAGAAACATCACGATTGGTTTGATTCAAATCAGTCAAAGGGCTAGGTTCTGGGTGAAAACCATCTTCACAGTCCCGAATCTCGAGTAAGATATCAACTACAGTGCCTTGACCAGCTTCAGATGCACTGTTTCTCGCATGATTTGTAGCATCACGAGTGAAATCTATTACGGACTTGTAATGTGTCTTGCAACTAGTCAAATGCTCATCGCCCGGTTTGGTCTTGAGAAGCTGATCGATTTTTGTGATTTCGTCGTTGGACTTTTTCGTGAGTGAACTAATCATGATTACAGTTAGACCGGAGAGATTGGCATCTTTGGCTTCGGGTATTCCTCTTAGGAATGAGGAACAAACTCCCGGATATGGGGTGTCGTTGCATGTCGTGTCTATTAAATCGCAGGATCCCGATGGAAGAAGCGATATTGCGATAACGATGAAGGAAATGATGGTACAATTTTGAAGGATTTTGGCCATTGGGAAATTATGAGCTTTTGGAATTTGTTGCGACTCATACTTTTTTTTTTTCAATGTTAAAGAGTCATTTTTATAGACAGCAATTCTCATGAATCTTTGCGATTATTAAAAACAAAGTATTAACCATGTATGTATTTTATGGCTTGTAAGTAAAAGATATTTTCCTTGTTAGTTCATTTACTGAAAATCGTCCAATAAGAGCTAATAATAAAAAATTATATATTTGACAACCAACATCGCTCAATGTTTTAACCAAAAGTTAGTCATTTGGTTACGAAATTTCAAGGACAACGAAATCAGTTGATGCTATAAGACAACGAGGACTGAATACTAATTGTGGATATAGTTTAATGAAATATATAATAACTTTCTGAAATTTAATGTTAAAATTTGTTTAGGGAGAACAAAATGCAATTTGCCCTGCTATATTGTGCTTATCGCAAACAAGGAATCCAAGAACACCTATCCTAATCATGGCTTAAATCTTGCCTAGATACCTGAACTGGTTTTCCAGAAGAAGTCGGTATAACTTACGAAACCGGAGTAAGTTAACCTTCCCGCGTCCAAAGTAGAATCAGCCCATAATATTTTTGTAACGAATTATTTTTGCGAATGAAAATAATGTCATTGTGTTAGGCCAAATTAATTTTAAACATACTGTTTTTGTCTTAAAATGATTGTTCAATTTAAATTTTTAATTTTTGTACAATTTAAACTAAAAATGAAAATCAAAATGAACAATTATTTCCGAAAGAAGGAGTATAATTTTTCAGAGTTAAGCGAACACCATATATTTCTTTGTAACATGTCACAGATGAATAAAAAATTCTAGATAAACATGCATTTGATGGTCCAGGGAATGATAAGAAACCTCCAAAAGAGCAGTATTAGGAATTAATCGAATAATAACTCGTTAGATTATCAAAATGTCAAATTCTCACCCTTCATAATAATAACTTTAATAAGGGTATCAAAAGAAACCATTCAGATTAAACTAACCGTGCATGTATTTTAAGATTTGACACAAATATTTTTCCTTTCTTGCACTTTAATAATTGGACCAAACTCAATTATATTCATAACTACAGAAATTTCGGATAGTAATATTTAATTTCTTCCTTTTAAACAACCCTTATCATGTTTTTTTTTTTTCAGGAAAGAAATATATATATACTTCAAATAATTTACTGGAATAATCGTCCCAAGAGCTGTATAATTAGTGAACATAGAATCAGTCCAAATTCCTTGCAAAAAAAATTCTACAAAGTTTAAAGGCTTTTTTATGTTGGCTAAAATAATATCGCAACTAGACACATAAGAGAGATGTGGGTACAACTTTTTAAAGATTATTTCTGACTCAAAAAAATTGTTCATATTAAATTATCAATTTTGTATTAAAAATTACATACAAACTTCAAAATTCGACATGAATTATTGTTTTGAGACAGAACATACGATTGTTATTTTTCTAGTATTTGTATTTCCCTCCCAATCCCAAATCCCAAGGCCCAATTGTTGCATGTTTATACCATATTTTAATAAGTTTCATGTAGGGAAATATGACTTATCTCCAACCTGGAGCCTGGGATTTGGGAAACTAACAAAGGCCTAAGTCATGTTTAAAAATAACAATTTATCTGTTACAAGTTTGAGAAATGGTAGTTTGGACTTTGGAGACTAGGAGAAAACAAACAGAAAACGAGTAAGAACGAAAAGGTAAGAACTTGCGCAATGATTGAAAAATTAAAGATTGAACGATAGTTGTATATACATGTAGATGAAGTAATTAATTTTATTTTTTTGAAAATAATGAAAAATAAATTGTTGATTGTTAATGTTTTTGGAAAGCCTCTATTCTTCTTTCTTTTAAATAAAAATATAGTTTATTAAAAATCGCCTAACAACAATTAATTTCAAAATGATTCATTCAAAAAATGCAATAGTGTACAGTTAGTCATAAAGACTTTATTATGCTTATAATGTTGAGAAACGGGAAACCTACAAAAAAAATCTATTCTACAAAACGATGGAGAATATAATCTTATAACAAGGCCAAGAGGCAGAGTGTTAATCCGCACTGAAGTCTTGCCTAATGGCAGAGGAATTTCTCAGCACTTAATCCCGGTAGTATCAGTCACGTGTAACCTGATCTAAAAAAAAGGGATCATTTTGTAAAAATGATATGTTTAGGCGTTTATTTCACTCTACTGAATCCTTTAGACAGTCTTTCGTACCAACTTTTTATATTTGTTTATTAAAATTATCTTCCATGTCGCTGAAACTGAATGAGTTTGCAACATTTGTATACTCTATCCGTCGCATTTTGATAGTACATTTTATTCTATTATTTTAATTCAACAAAGTGAATCAATAAAATCGGTGAAAAAACGGACTATGAATTTTGTCTTAAATATAAAAAGAAATATGATTTCGTTTATAATTATGGCGACAGAAAGGATATACTAAGATTAAGTTTCTGGGACACTCGGAAAACTATGAATGTAAGATCAACTCTTGGCATTATTATTCAAAATATATAGTTCGTACAAAACAAAACACGAAAAAAACAACAAACTTTTTATTCAACTAAATTGAGCCCTAAAAGGACAAATCAAGTGATTAATAGCTTCTTCATCTGGCTGAACATAGCACGTGTAATTTCAGTAACATCAGAATTGACCTTGCTTAATTCACTCAAAGGATTAGGAATCCCTGATAAAAAAGCATTTTCAGAGTCATGAACACATTTTTTCACATCATACATAACCTGTTCACCAAGCCTATAATCGCCGCTGGTCGCAGCCTCAACCGCATCCATCAACGACGAAATACTCGACGACGGAACCATAAATGTTCCGGCAATCCGTCAAGGGTTGTTTCAGTTCTGGAAACTTTTCCAGAAACTGAACGATCGATTCGATTTCCTTGTATGACTTGTTTTTGAGTGAATCGATCATGGCGATGGTTAGGACACTGAGATTGGCACCCGAGCTTTTCGGGTCGGGTACTAGGATTGTCACACAGAGCTTCGGGAATGGGGTTTTGTTGCATGTGTCTTCAACAAAATCAGCGAATCCCAGTGGAAGAAATGATGTAGCAACAATTAAAATGATTGTGGCACAATTTTGAAAGATTTTGGCCATTTTGTTTTTGAGTTCTAAGGGAATAAATGGTCTTCGTTTCGAGCTTTCGAGTTTCAAATCTATTTTTATATTAACAATTCGAGAACCCATTTGGTATGCTATATTATAAAACGTTTTAAGGTTTTTGTTTTAATTAAAAAGACATCTTAGATTAAACCTAGGACGAAATCAAAATACCTTATAATAAATACCGAAAGGAGTACTAAGAACTAATTAAGTTTGTCTCTCGTAAAATATATGATCCCATTTCAAACTTATTAACATGGAGGGTAACAACTAAAAAAAAAAAAAGTGCAATTCGCAGGTTATAGCAGTTCTATGCTTTATTTTGTGCTGTTAATATATAATTCGTGAATTTAATTCAACTAGTTTCAAATTCTTTTCCCCAAAGCTCATAAACAACCACGCTTAATTGTCCAAGAAGCATCTTTGAACCATATAAAAATAAAACTTTCTTACTTATCACTGAGACTCCCATTAAAAAAAAAAGCAAGTGAACATATTATACATCTTTTTTTCTTTTTCCTTTTTTTGATTTTTACAAAAATACATAGCATATAACTTCACAAATATGAGAATTAATGGTATCGATAGGTTGTAAAGGAGAAGGGTGCGCTAGTAGAGGAGAACCTCCACTAACGTCAACATGATGGCACAATATATTTTGACGAATTTTGGCTATTGTTATATCCAAATAGAGAGTGTTAATATTTGCTGCACTAAAAACCAAGATACAGTAATTGTACCCAATAATTTTTCTAGAATTGGTAGTGATTGATTAATTTTAACTTGGAGAGTCATTTCTAACTTCCATTAATGTAAAACGTCATGATTAGTTTGGTGTCAAGGTCGAATAATGAATCATTGCTAGCTCTATATATAAACACTTGAATCTCCAAAGAACAACATAAACGAAAATGATTGAGCGTCAAATTATAGCCTTGATCAAGACAACAATCAAAGGGAACAAAAAAATACACACAAAGGATTGCACCAACAGATTTCTACAATCTACACCCCCAAAAAAAAAAATAAAAAAGGAGGAGGAGGAGAAGAAACATTTAATTTTTTACTTTCTTTTTTTACTCATAGAAGGAAAAACCAAGTGAATGAAATTACTTCTCCATCATAAGGTTGAACATAAAAAAGATAATGGAAGCAACATTAATATTCATCACATTCATAGAATCCAAAGGAGAAGGGTATTTAAAACGATGTTCACAGTCGGCAACACCCTTAATGATTGTATATTTCGCAACCTCTTGGCCAAATCCAGGTTCATTATTCCTTGCATAATTCGTGGCTTTAATAACGCCGGTCATAATGTAATCGAAAAGAACCCGGCAATCCGTCAAGGGCTCTTGTATATCCGGACATATCTTCAGGAGTCGTTCGATCTCCGCGATTTCGGCGTTGCACTTGTTGGTGAGTGCATCAAACATGATTAGGGTTAGACCAGTTATATTGGCATCCTTGCTTCTTGGGTCTTGCCTTAAGATAGAGATACAAAGATCCTCATCTTGAGTTCTGTTACATGTGTCTTCTATGAAATCGGAGAATCCTATCGGAAAAAATGATGCCAGGATGAAAATGATGATGGCACAATTCTGAAGGATTTTGGCCATTGTTAATTAGAAACCTTCCTTCGAATTTGTATAGAGACTGGTGGTGACTGGTTCTGAATTCCAGACCTATTCTTAATAGCAATTCTCATAAAGTTGTGAACCAGATCAAGTTAAAATGACTATTTTGTGGTCTACAGTACCTTCAATGCATGTGAAGTTAAAATGACTATTGTCGGCGTACCTGGCTAGCTACCGACCTTTGTATAAATTTTTTTCTGTTTTTTTTTTTCGTAATCGGATTACAAAAATTTAGTGAAACTGTAAATTAGAGTATGGCTGTTGTAACCTCAAAAAAAATAAAATAAATAAATACATAAAAACTGATAAAAATAGATAAGTGGATCATGATTGTGGAGTTGGGGGTGAATCTCTGTCGACGAAAATGCCCAACGATTGAAACTTTATATTCCACCATTTTTTTTTCCTTGCTCATTTCCCTGCTTCTTTTCTTTGTTTTTTTGGGTTTTTGTTTTTTCTTTTTGTGGTTTACAGTGGCATATTCTCTTCAAAGCTCCTTTTCATTCATGGATTAATCTGCATACTACATAACTTATTCTGATTTGATTTATGGCGTGAAGCTAACCAATCTTTTTTGTCCCCTCAAAATCATAAACAATGCAACTCTGGGCTCCCACAAAGAAACTACTTTGGGTTTCCAAAACAAGCAGTGAATCTGTTTGTTTCTTTTTTCTCATGTTTTTTTATAATAATATAATAATATTTATCTCATTCTCACATATCTTTTTACATTTTCAATACACCTTTTTACATTCTCAATACAAAAAACATCTAAAAATACACACTAAAAAAACGAAACAAACAGACCCAAAATCTTAAATAATTTGAATACCGGCAAGAGTACTGATAGTGAATGGCGGGAAGATGAAGTTGAACTACTGGATAATGGAAGTTTTGATGTTCCACTCTTCCTCATATCAATTAGTTATTGCTCTATTCGTATTCAAGATGAATTATTAACTAAGAAGACGACAGTACTATAGTAAAAAAATATCCCTAACTCTAAGAAAAAAAATTTCCTTGAAATTAATATTGCACAAACTTAAAGAGATTAATAGAGAAAAAAGGTAGAAATTAATCATGCATGAGAAAATTTAAAGATGCCCGCGGATTGAAATTTTGGTTGGTTGCTGCAGTTTCAAAATATGAGGTCTCAAACGACAAAGTTATGCTCAGTTACTCGTGTTTATCCTTGTATATGTCGATCAGGAAAAAACAAAGAAAGAAAGAAATAGTTTTTGTATCAAACGAAACAATAGCAAATTTTTCCTTCACAAAGAATAAAAAAAGAAGAATAAGAAAATAATTTAGTTGATTTTGTTGATAAGACTTTTCATTTCGTATTATTTGGTTTGTTTTGCTATAGGTAAGAAAAATATTTAATGGCCACCATCCGGCATGAAAGTTCTAATTTGACCACTGTAATATATTTCATCTTGAATGTTTCACATAGCATATAGTTAACAATAACTCCAAAGAATTATATTTCTTTTTACAAATCGATATTCATTTCTATGAAAAAGGATAACAAAGAAAAATAGATAACTAACTAAGCTGATTTATTCATCAACATTGTGCAACCTTCAAGAGATGAATACCCCAATAACTTCTTTTGTCTCGAAATAATTAATGTTCAGTTTAAATTTTTATTTATAATTCAAGTAGTATTAAAATTAAAAATTCAAAATAAACAATAATTTTAGAATAGAAGAAATATAATCGTCATAAATCTTTAAAAAAAAAAATTCAAAAGAACTGGCATGATGACTTAGGACTTAGGAGTAAGATGTGAATTGTAGTTGAGGTAGATTTAGTCGTTTCTAATTCTCTGGTATGGTTCGCGATGTGTCTCCAATTTTTTATTATCATTGAAATTTTTGTACTACTATTTTCAAGGGTGCAACATTGTACACTTTTTTTTTTCAAACGATAATCATATATTAAATAAAATGAAAAGCAATACAATCACAAGAGTTGGGTTATAACAACCTACGATTGAGCTATTACAATCCGTCTTTCTCGCTATATCTAACCACAGAATCAGTGATAATCCTAAATCTGTGTATAGAGTTAGATCAAACTAATTTGACAGATTATAGCAATATCACTGATTACAGAGAAGAATTGCTAAAATTTATACAGAGATGAATAGACACTGTATTCCAACAAAGGATAATCAGCCTAAAATCTAACAAGACTAAAACTGTAAATCTAACTCTGAATCTCAGATCTATTTGTGCCTAGAAATCCCCAGATATGTCGGCATTTCATCCGATGTTAATTTTTAAATCTCGTGTTTTTCATCATCTACTACAATAAACTCTAGATCCGACTTCTTTCCATCAGATCTGTCGAAAAACTACTACTTAAAGCATACGAAATTAAAAAAACCGAGATCTCTCAACTAAGAATCAAAACTTCCAAGAAATGGAAGAAATGGTTCAAAATAAAAAAAGTCTCGTTTACTCAAGTATTTCCAAATCCCAAGGACCTTCTAGTCCATGCGCATCTTTGAATTTTGAGGTCTGATATTGCTTTCAAATTGTGCTAAACAGTGATGATGAGATGGCTCTTTTGCTTTTGTTACGCTAAAAATGACATGTGTATGCTTTTTCCTCTCCTCTCCTCTCCTATAAATAAATCTGTCTCCAAAATACGTGTGCAAAATTCCATAACGAATTTTGAACCTACCTTAATATAAAAATTGATGCCAAGCCTCAATAATTTGAAATTAATTACATTAACTTACGTATCTGACTCTGAGGTAGGTGGGATAATGAGAGCAACATTCATGTGTTTTGAGATTTTTGAACAATAACCAAAAAGAAAAGAAATACAGTAGTACTAATTTGCATTACTTTGAAGATCATGCACAAAAGCAAATCGAGACATGATACATATATTTGGACTGTTGACTCATACAGCAAACATGACCTGTTTATTTATTCTTTCCGTCCCAAAATCAGAATCGGTATTGGTGAACAAAAAAATTGTACAACAATAATCCGCACCCCTAATTTTTGGCCGGAGTCTATAACTTAAGGTAATAAAAAGTTTCACTAACGATGTTAGATACAAGGAGAAAAGAAACAATAGATAAGCTAAATTAAAAACCGAGGACGATGAGATTATCAATAATGCAGTACATAAACATTGTACTCAACAGTTGCATCGCCGGAATTCATATCGAACCATTGAGTCCTTGCCTGAGCATATCCACGAGCAAACCGGAATAGCCCACTTCCTCCGATCACCGGCATCTCCCTCACCGTATGCAACACCGGATTCCGGCCCATCACGGTGATCGTGCTCCCGTTATACTTCCCTTCAGTAAAAGCCAAATTCATGGTCATCAACAACCCAATCTCTTCTTGCGAAGCAGAGGCATAGATCCCTTGAGCCCTTCCGACCAATTTGGAACCCAATTCGGGACCCAAAGTTAAGGGATTGTCCATCATCCTCATCATCCCAAAACCATTCGCCATCAATCTCGGCGGCGAGACGATAGTCACCGCAGATGGGTTCTGCCCGGTGAGGATATCGTGCCAGTAGAACTTGAAATGGCTGAGCTTCTCTCTTTTCATCCTCTGCCTCGGGTTATGATCAACTGATTGGAGAAATTTGTATTCTTCGCCGTCATCGTCGTCGTTGTTGTGATGCGTTGCCTGGATTTGAAACATTAAGATTTGGGAAAGGATCAAGATGAAGATGGAACACAAAACTGGTTTAGTAGCCATGGAAGAAAACAGGGGATTTTTGCTCAATTGACTGATTGGTTTACTTTCTTCTAGCTAGCTGAGTGAGCAGTATAAAGTCTATAACAAAAGTTAAAAGTGTATGAGAATTTGGGAAAGTGATGGTGTATATATATGCTATATAGAGGGAAGAGATGACGTTCTTCCCATTGCAGTGGAATTTGGGTGGAAAAAAGGTTGGTCGTCGGTGGGTCATCCTTTGCATCAATTCTTCCAATTCTCAAAAAAACAAATGATTGACTGGTTGGAGTAAAATGGTACATGGAACATGACATGGTTAGCGTATTTTACCTGCTAAATGTTTTGAAATAAATGTTACCAACTAGTAGTTAATTATATTAGTAGAGGCGAATACATAAGATCTTACACGACTCGATTCGTCCCCATGAAAAATCAGGTCTTAATTAGGTCGTAATGTATCAGTAATTGTTTATTCTCGTCGTGTCATTATATTGTCTGTGTAATTTCTTAATATAACTCCCTTGAAATAACAATATTTTTTTTAAAAAAAAATCTAAATAGAGTGGTGCATGGGCTTCTTTTGACATGAATTCACAAACCTTTGTTTTTATATTTCAAAAAGGGAGCAGAAAATAGAAATGTCGCTTATAGTTGTCATACAAAGGAGGTAAACAACTATTGCAATATGGTATTGGAATATATATTTAATTGTCATGCCAACAATGCAACTCTTAAACTAACTAATAAAATGGAAATGAAGTTTATGGCGATTCTGATTTGATAATTAGTTGTGGAATACACAGTTAGCGTCGCAGTACAACATATTTAATTGTACTAAGAATCGTTGCAATATATAGGATTTTGATTTGGGGTTGGTTTAGCCTTTTAGGTGAAAGTTTTTCTTATATAAAGAATCCCCAAGCGGTTCAAAATCGCATCACAGTTTTATCTTCAACACTGAAAGCTTGAGTTTTGTATTCATTTTTGTTCTTTCAAAGTCTCCAATTATTACAAAATTTTACATTAAAAGTATTTTCTTAGTGAGGCTCTATCTGTCTCTAATCAATTTGCTAAAGTAATTGTTCTCATTGGTAACATCAATTCGTTGGTGCATTAGTTTATCTTCAGCCTTTGATTAACTAGCCACCTATTTAATTAGGACCTGCCAAAAAACTTACAGCTCGACCCTATTACTTGGCTTTTTGGTTAAGCAACAACAGCAAAACATTGCTCATTGTCTGCCCGCACTACTTTGCTTGCTTTTCTTTCACCTCACCTTAAATTTTACCTTCGCTCTTTTTAAACTAAAACAATACAATATACAGAGTATAAAACAAATTATTCTTTTAAAAAAAGAAAATGCTCCTCCAGTCCTTATTATAAGATAACAATTTATTATCAATTCTTTTCAATATATTCTTCTAATTGAAAATAAAAGCTTAAAAATATTTCATTCAAGGTTTTATCTTTAATTAGAGAATATATTAAATAATACTTAGAACAAATTAAAATATCTTATAATAAGAACCGAAGTAGTACAATATAAACTACATAGAAATATTGTAGCATCAACTTTTTTCTTATAAACTCTGAAAATCGTACACTCCGGTACGCTTGCAGACGACCGACCAATTTGCAAATTTCTGAATCCTCAAACTGAATCTGAAAGAGGCAATGATCCTTGCAGTCATTTCTCCATTCCAAATACTATCAGTCAGAGTGATTGTTTCATATCTTTTCAAATAAATCTATTTACATTTTCAACAAACTTTTTTATACTTTCCATTGAAAAATACTAAAAAGTTTACTTCCAAACAAAACAGTGAATTTTTCTTTTCATTTACCTTTTCTTTTAGGAAGATGTTATTAAGCGTTTATGAGTTCGGTGTGCTAAAAACAAAATAATGTCACAGACCAAGAAATTGGAGGTTAGAATAAGTAACCAACTCGCATGGTCGAGATTATGTGTATAATAAAGACGTTACATATAAGATTATGATTTTTTACTTTTACTTTGTGTGCGACAAATATATTTGTGACTTTTGAATCACAAATGAACACGCGTACTTAATATTGATGGACACTTTCTCTATTAATGTGAACTAGATGCTTGACCCGGACAGATGCCCAGACGCCCCCTCTCAATTATTATTTTATTAAAATCTAATTGAATTACTATTTCTTGAGGAATTAATTTGGTCGTATATATCATTTATGCTATGGTTTGGGGCTTAAAAAAATATACCTATAAATCTGAGGTTATAAGGGAATAATAAATAATTAGTTTATAAGGCATTATTCTTAATTGCTGGATTTAGGTATTTTTATTTTTGTTTATATTAAGCTTGCAAAACTATACGATTGGACATTTGAATTTGAATTAATATATCCATTCGTTTGAAATGTAACTGATCCTTATTTGTAGTAAAACATGTGTTTTTTTAAAAAAAAAATTATATAGCTTCTAATTAAAAGAGACTTACACGTGGCAAAAAAACTTCTGAAATCTGAAATATGGTGCATTGGAGCCAAAACAGATGCATACGTAGTTGCTACATAAGCTTCATGTCTTCTGCTTTAATAGGGTAAAAGGATTACTCCCTCCATTCCATAATTATTGTCCAGTTTGGATTTTCATTTCTAGTTTAAAAATTGTGCTAAAAGTGAAATCTCAAACTGCACAATAATTTTGGGATATAGGGAGTATTTTTCTGAAACATACTAATACTCCCTCCGTCCCACAAAAATAGTCCACATTGAGTTTTGAATTTTGTACTGTTTTTATTATAAATTTGAAAACTTAATATGGATTATTTTTTTGGGATGGAGGTAGTAATATACTCCCTCCATCCCATAATTATTGTCCAGTTTTACTAAAATGAAAGATTTTATTTTTGGTCAAACTTAACTATATTTTACTTTAAACAACCGGATATACCCCAACATAAGTAATTGTTTAACCACTAAGATTTTATGGATAATGTTTTTTACTAAGGACAAATGTGTAACTTGATCCATAAAAAATCAAATTGGACAATAATTTTGGGACAAAATTTTTTGAGCAAAGTGGACAATAATTATGGGACGGAGGGAGTATATAGTAATTGTATATGAGATCCAAGCCTAGTTCAACAACTCGGCCCATTATAAAGCTCATAATCACTAATGGGCTTTTCCTTAGTAAATAAAAGAAATGGACTGAAACTTTGTTACCCTAATCATTTTATACGTTCTTTCGAGTTTCGACGCTTCTGTTTCACGCAGCCACTCTTTCATAAGAGTATAAATTAAAAATTAGGAAATTTACAGAAAAAGAAAATAATTAACAACTTTTTGGGGATTCGGGGAAAAAGGCAGACATGGCTGCTGATTTACAGTTGCCACCTGGGTTCCGATTTCACCCAACCGATGAAGAACTTCTGAATCATTATTTACGCCGGAAATGTGCAAACCAGTCGATTGCTGCCCCAATTATTGCTGACATCGATCTCTACAAGTACGACCCTTGGGAATTACCGGGGCTGGCTTTGTACGGTGAAAAGGAATGGTATTTCTTCTCTCATCGGGACCGGAAGTATCCCAACGGTTCACGGCCGAATAGGGCCGCCGGAACCGGATATTGGAAGGCGACGGGAGCCCAGAAGCCGATTCCGAAGGGGAACCCTAATAACCCACTTGGAACTAAAGGGTCGTTGGTTTTCTATGCCGGGAAACCTCCAAAGGGGGAGAAGACTAATTGGATTATGCATGAATACATTTTGGCCGGCGCCGATCGTACTGCTCGGAAAAACGATAATAATAATCTCCGGTTGGATGATTGGGTGCTCTGCCGCGTGTACAACAGAAAGGGTAAAATTGAAAAGCCGCAAGTGCCGATTGAAGAGGATGAGAAGCCATTAATGGTGGCGCCACCCTTACCGGAGGCGGCGCCGCCGGCTGCGGCGGCTATTTACGCCGGCGCCGCGGATTACATGTGCTTTGACCCGGTTGATTTGGTGACTAAGCTATATACTGGTTCGAGTTGTTCAGAGCATGTGGTTTCCCCTGAATTTTCATCTAATTGCGAGGTTAAGAGCGAGCCGGAGCTGAGCGATTGGGAGAAATTTGCCCTGAATTTGCCGTTTAATTCTGATGACCCGGCGGTTGTGGATTAAGTTATAAGCGGAAGAAATACGGTATATATATGGTAACAATCAGAAGAACTCGATTGGTTTTGGCTTAAGGTCTTTTACATATTTTGTTTCTACATAACCCTTTTTTAAATAGAACAGAGAAAATTGGTTGTGTGCTTAAGTACTTCTTAGGTCTACGATGTTTTGTTTCTACCGAACCAGTAGAGCTAAATAGCTAATTTAGGTCACGTATGATATGGCTAATCCCCATCAGGGAGAACTAGGAATATGGAAAAGAGAAACTCCTCTAGCTTTAGGAGACCTATGTTCATTCTGGACTTTTTCATTATGTCTAAAAGAAACAAACAATGTGATTTGTCTGTGGAACTCATTATGTTGCATTGTCGTGGTTATTTTAATACTCTTCCCATCCTAAAAAAATTGTCACACACTGAATTTACTGTTTTTAGTACAAATCTTAACCGACTATTTTTATTTATAATGTGCGTAGATGTTATATTGTATTGTCGTGTCTACTTCCTAAATTTTGATCCCGTGCACATATAGGAGTGTGCTAAATGTCTTTGAAACACATTTTTTTTTCATCACTTGGCTTATGAGTAACTGTAGTGGAAGAAGATTCGTGAGTTTCTGCTTCTGTACGTAGCGGGACGTTAAAAGTCATTCGCGCTGTATGTTTTTGGCATAAGAAAACCAAAATGGAGCGGTTACACTTTCCGCAATAAGTTATACGCAATATGAATTGAAAGATCAATCATATACAGTTTGAAATACTTATTAGTCACAATTACGTTTTTATACATCTACGGCTTCTTGTTCCAATTGGATCATATAGTCACTGTCACATCGTGCCCTTTGCAGAAAGTAGGAAGAGATTGAGTTATTGCTGTCAATTCGATCGAGTATTTATATTTTAGTTTGGCCGCGGTTCGTTCTTTTCTAGATCGACGTCTGTACGTAGACAAAAGTTGAGCCAGAAGACATTCGCTACTTTTATTATGTGATTATATCTCTTCTTTAACTGATGCAACAACAAACTGAATAAAGTAGATGCGAATAATCTCAAGTGCTGCGAAACTGTAAAGCAATTTTCATAAAAAGAAGATGCCATTATGAATCACCCAAAAAGAAATAAAGGGTGGAATATTCTCTTCATAATGGAAAGAAGAACAAAAACTAACAAATAATCCAAGCGTGTGGAAAAAAAAAGTTTGGAACTTTTGGATTGGAAAATAGGTAATGAGTTAAAAAGGAAGATGAAAAATGAAAATAATAGGAATTTTGGCAGTACTATTTATAGAACGTGAATAAATCGGCCAAGAAACCAGAATTTGGAGTACTCATAATAAGATGTTTATAAATAAAATGATTACCAACGATGTACATCGCAACCTAGCTATTTATTTATTGATCGATTCCAGAAGCGGAAACTTCAACAAAAAGTAACCGACCTAACCATATTCAATCCCACTACTACACAAGTGTCATCAGTTAATTTTCCACCTCAATTATATAGATTGAGGCTATGCTTGTTTGTTTTCTGGTTGGTTTTTTCAGAATTTTTAATTAATATTTGTCTCATCCTAGTATACCTTTTTACATTTACAATACACTTTTTTACATTCCCAATAAGAAAAACTGGCACTAGAGCAACTTGCCCAATCAGTATCACAATATGCTCACAAATGTAATGGAGCATCAGATGGAAGAAAAGAACCTTGACCGTGAGTATTGTTTAAATAATGCAAAACTCAAATAGATGTAACGAAATGAGATTACCGTGACTGATACATGAAATGAGCTAAGTATATGAATGGCAAAGCTACTGTAGTTGTCATGCAGAGAACCACAATGGCTGGATCATCAGAGTACATACTTTGATGGCTAACAAACAATGTTGTTGTACCACTAGTTTAGAAGTGATGCTAGCGAGTAAGAGATCACACAACTTCAATATTCAGGAAATACTTGAGGGAACAAGATTTTTTTTCCATCTTCTTGTAAGAGTTCTTTCAATCATCTATTTCACCGTGGAACGGCTGTACGTGCTATTCAAGGGTTCATGTGCAATTATTATTACTCCCTCTGTCCCATAATTATTGTCCAGTTTGAGTTTTCATTTCTTGTTCAAATTGTACTAAAAGTGAAATCTTAAACTGGACAATAATTTTGAGACGGAGGGAGTATTATTTTTTCTCCAATTACCTTTTGTTTTCACAAGCTAAGACCTTAATTTCAAGGTTCAAAAGTCTCGTTCACTCTTTTCCAAAGACCATGTAGTCTATGCGCATCTTTGAATTTTGAAATAGATACTGCTTTCACACTATTATGCTATAAACAATAATAATGAGAGCCTGAGAGGGCTCTTTTGCTTTTGTCACGCTAAAAATGACGCGCAGGCTTTTCCACTCGTTTAAGTTACGACATCTATCTTTTATCGTTAAAAAATACGTGTGCAAAATTCCATAATATTGAACTGTGAACCTAGTTTGAAACTAAGTTCATTAAGTTAATAACATTTTCAAATTTCAACAGCGAGGATGTAGGGAAATAATGAGAGAAATAATCATGTATTTTGAAATCTTTGAAGAGTACTTGAACCCAAAAATAAAAGAAATAGTAATTCGCATTAATTTTGAGACGACGCATGATAGCAAATTGAGAATTGAGACCGATACATATCAGATTAACTCATAATATCACTTAACTTTTTATTTTTTTCGTCCCAAAATCAAACCCGTGTTATGGAACAAAAATAGTACAACACTCATCCGCACCAAATCTTTTGGTCGGAGTAATTTATGGTGCATGGCCGAAAGTTACACGATGATGTTTGTACTAAGGTACAATAAGCTGAATTAAACAAACAAAAAAGAAACACACAGACACACAGACACACACACTTTTGGTAGCTAGAGAATGAAGGACGCGCGAGATCATCAATAATGCAATACATAAACATTGTACTCAACCGTTGCATCACCGGATCTCAGATCGAACCAATGTGTCTTTGCCTGAGCATACCCACGAGCAAACCGGAAAAGCCCACTTCCTCCAATCACCGGCATCTCCCTAACCGTATGTAACACCGGATTCCGGCCCATCACGGTAATCGTGCTCCCGTTATACTTCCCTTCAGTTAAAGCCAGATTCATAGTCATCAAAAAACCAACCTCTTCTTGCGAAGCCGAGGCATAAATTCCTTGAGCCCTTCCAACCAATTTGGACCCCAATTCGGGACCCAAAGTTAAGGGATTGTCCATCATCCTCATCATTCCAAAACCGTTCGCCATTAACCTCGGCGGCGAAACGATTGTTACGGCAGATGGGTTCTGCCCGCTGAGGATGTCGTGCCAGTAGAACTTGAAGTGGCTGAGCTTCTCCCTTTTCATCATCCTCTGCCTCGGATTATGATCAACTGATTGGACGAACTCGGGTTCTTGTTCATCACCACTGATGTATTTTGTTGCCTGGATTTTGGTAACTGGGATTAGAGAAAAGTAGATGAAGATGGTACACATTATTATTAGTAGTTTATAAGCTGCCATGGAAGAACAATTCGGGCGATACAACAAAATGAAAGAGGTGAGAGGATTTGGGAAAATTGATGGAATATATATATATATAGGGAATATTAGTGGATATATCCCAACGTTTATACCCTGCTAGCGAATTTATCTCAAAGTTTTAAAATTATTTAATTACATCCCAAAGTTACCAAAATTGAGCAGATCCATCCCATGACATGCAAACCAACAAAAATGACCTGATATAACAAGTAAAAATTTATTGGGTTTAATCGATCAATTTTAAAATATTGAGATGAATTAGCATACTGGTATAAACGTTGGGATGTATCCACTCATTCACCCTATATATATATAGCATAATATATGTAACATTTTATTTTTTCTTGGAGTGGAGTATGGGGTGGAAACTTTTGTTGGTCGTCATCATTTTCATGGATTTTTTCCATTCTCAAAGGGGAAGAAAAGAACTAAAGAAAATGACAACTTGTGTGGTAAGTGAACTGAATTGTAGAATTCTTTTGACTAGACTAACTGAAAACACTTTTTATTTGTACAAAGAAGAAAGAGAAAGCCGAATGTCATCACTAAAGTATAACTAGCATACAACGGAGAGATAAACAATTCTTATACAAACCATAATGGAATCATGAAAATGTTGCACGCAAATGGGTTATGTAGTCGTGTCTAGCCTATAACGCATAATCTTAAACTACTAACTAATGAAAAGCAGATGAAGTTTGTGGAAATTGTGATTTATTAGTTGTAAAGTGTACTATTTAATTCAATAAGGTGGAATTTTCTTTCCCTGGCCAGAAAAAAAAGTATTACATGATTAGCTTTGCAGTACAACATTTTGCTTTGTACTTAGGCAAATTTGTTCTAGATGTATATGTTGGTTTGGATTAATAGCTATAATTAAGGGGTGATAATTCTTTTTATAAAATGGAAAATCCCAATCGTTTTCCTCTTCAGTGTCATCAATTCAATTAGGCTTGAATTATTCATTTTCTTTTTTTTTTTACGGTCTAAAAATGTCGTCATAAAGAAATTAAATATCAATTCCCTAGTGCATTAATTTGTTTTAAACTTTTTTTTTTATTTATTTACTACGAGTACCTAAAACCTGCATGTCGACTCAAACTTTTTTTTTTTAAAAAAAAATTATCAACTTATTTAGCTTTTCGGTTAATTAAGCAACAAGTTATCCTGCCCAACTGAATACTCAATACACTACTGATTGCTTTTCTTAGACCTCAAACTTACATTATACCTACTCCTACAAACCAGATACATATAGATCATAGATATTATTTTTGTTGACTCTTTTTTTTTTTTTTGCCCCTTGTGAAAAACTACAACCCGTTTTTTATTTCCTATACTCACTATATATACTTGAAACAGACAAATATCTGCAACTTCTGACTAGTTTTTTTTTTTTTCCCCTCAGTTTCCGGAAGATGAGAGTTCTGTTCTGAGTTTGGTTTCTTGTTGGAAGCATAAAGCGTCTAAACTCAGAAATTGCAGATTAGGATGAGTAGGGAAACCAACTAGTTTAGACTAGATGATTACCAATAAATAAATAATAGTTTTAAGATTCCTCTAATGTGGAAGTGTTAAATTTAAACTCCTCTAAATAATGTTAGGTCCCCCTTTCCTCAATACTTTTTGGACATTCTGTTTAATCATTAATCAGGTGTGCAATGCACACAATTACACATAACATGCACCCTTGAAGTCTCATTTCAATTTGAGTGTTATTATATAAATATAATTGTGATTAATGAATATACTTAAGGGGAAAAAAATGGCAAAGAGATCAAGTTGGGAAGATAACACGCCCGTTAAGTAAGAAAGATATCATAGCCCGTTTGTTTTTGTTATTAATTTTTCTGGTATATGTATAATACTTACTCAATTGATATTTCTGTATGGTGTACGTACCATATTTTCTCGGGATCAAGAGGACGGAGGCTACGAACTAGGAATATTGCTAATTGATTTCTAAGGGCCCCGACCCCATTTGTAGCGATCAATCAATCCTATATTTAGGCCTCACGATCACTCATGGGCTTTCAAAGGCCTCGTTATGAATGATAGAAACAATAATCAAATCTACTCCACAAAGCATTATAAATACCAAAAAAAAAAAAAAAGAAGAAGAAGAAGAAAGAAATGTGGAGAAGTATATGGAATTCTTCTTCTTCAAGCCTTTGGTACTGGCTCTTAGATGTGTTGCTCTATTTGCATTATATATGTAGAGATCTTATGTGAGAAACAAAGTATTTTTCATCATTATAGTAGTTATGTGAGAAATTAAGCAGACCGATCGAATTTGATAATGCGTACTCCATTTTTTACTTCTTCGTCGACTTTCTTTTCCTAGAAACTTTCTTTGTGGTGTAGTAAATTTTCACATTAATATTTCATGAATGATTTGAGAACTGAAGGAGATCAATTTTGATATTAGGTACTCTATTTTCTACTTCTTCGTCGACGTCCTTTATATCCTGACCAACAACTTGATGTTGTCTGAATCTGAAAACCCATTAAAAAAAAAAAGCCATTAAAGAATCCGAAAATGATATATCCATATTTAAAATAAATAGTAAAATGGAATATGATCGATGTGGCATTTATGAAAATACAAAATTATTCCTTATTGTTTTGGTAGTTATTAAAAGAGTGGCATGGTGTTTGTGTATTTTCATAAGTCACTATCACATTTCACTGTGTCGTGTGTATAGTCAGTGTCACTATCATTGTTCTAGTAAATTGTTGTTTTAATATTTCATGAATGATGTGAGGACTAAAACAGACTCAATTTGATATCATGCACTCTATTTCGTATTTCTTTATCAGTTTTTTTTTTTTTAACTAAACTAAAACTTATATGCAATCCAAAAATCTATTGAAAGATTTAACCACTAAATTATTTAATGTTGATTTGATATAATTTTTTCATTTATTTTAAAAATCATAAAATGTTTAAATGTTTTGAAACTATTTCCGTCAACCTTTTCGCCGACTAACCAAAGTCAATGTAAAGGTCAACGAATGCTTAAGTTCTTTTTTTTTTTTGGCGGGAGGGGGTTGGGGAAATTGCGTCGTAATATAGTAAATTTTTTGCTTCAAATATTCCATGGATGATGCGAGTATTGAAACATACAAAATTTGATATCGTTTACTCTATTTTGTGCTTCTTCATCAACTTTTAAAAACCTGACTAACAACTAAATGTGATAAAAAATAAATAAAAAAAATCTGTTGTACACTTCAACCACGGAACGTTTGGACATTGAACTTTGATTTTATTTTTTTTCCTGATTTATTGGTGTCGATCAAAGCGTTAAAATATTTAAAATTTTGAAAATTATATTTGTAGACTTTTTCGTCAACTTAGCAAAATCGACTTCAAAGTTGACGAACTTTAAATTGCATTTTTTTTTTTTTTGTGGTAGAGTGAATTTTTGCTTTAATATTCCACGAATGATGTAAGAAAAGAAGTAGAACAATTTTTCTATAATGCACTCTATTTTTTGTAATTCTTTATCGCCTTTTATATCCTATACGTAACAACTAGAAGCGATACAAAAATCTATTGTAAACTTTAACCATTTAAAGTTTTGACATTTAATTTTGATTTATAATATTTTTTTATTTAATGTTATCAATCAAGAAGTTAAACTGTTGATATTTTGGAATAATTTTATTTGCGACAAAGTCGTGGATTTAGAAAACTCGATGACAAAATTGACGAACACTAAATTGCATTTTTTGTAACCTTTTTGTGGTATTGTGAATTTTCTTTTTAATATTGCATGAATGATTTAAGAATTGAAGCGGAAAGATTTTGATATTCAGGATCCACTTTGTACTTCTTCATCGGCTTTTATATCCTAATTACAACTAGATATGATACAGAAATTCATTGTAAAGTTTAACCATCGAATGTTTTGAAATTTAATTTTGATTTTAAGATACTTTTTTATTTACTAGTATGTGTCATGTGCGTTGCACGGTGGGTTTTAGATATTATTATGATAATCAAATTATAATGACATTAATCATCCTTAAAAGTTTTAATATAAATAGTTGATGTGTATTATTAAAGATCTTATACAAAAAAAAAAAAAACTCGTATAGATTCAAGCAAACACACAATAGTTTAATTTAATACTCTTTTCATCCTAAAAATAATTTAATTTCATATTGCTGCTTTAATTCAAACAGTAAACTATTTTTGTCATCATATGATGACACAAAAGTGATGATATTTAAAGTAATATTATGTTGCATATATACTTTGTTGTTTGAATGAATATTATATTCTTCCTCTAATAGGAGAAAGGAGATGTTGTTTTTGGCATCTAATGGAATAATAAGGACTCGGATTCTCAAGAAAGATACCTATTTTTTAGTTTGAAGGATAACTATTCTCTTTATTTCATAGTGGGAGGAAAAAAAAATATTAATACTTTTGTTCTAAAACGAAAAACAAAAAACAAAAAACAAAAATTAGATAATCATTTTAAGATAAAAAGAATATCAAGTATTTGATCGATATAGAAAATTACTAACATAGCTTAATGTATTAAGTATGAACCCAATAATCCAGTATCATCTTTATTTTAAAGAACTCAAAGATGTTGACTAATTTACAAAATGGAATGACAACTCATGACAAATCCCAAACAAAGAAATCAATCCAAATCGGGTACAAATTGTAATCCATGAAAAAAAAGATAGTTAAACCAAATTGCCTATCTATCAAAAAAACAAATAAAATAAAATAGAATGATACCATCACATCGTTCCAAACTTCAAATTATCAAATATAATCATAACATATTTATATAATTTATAGTCATTAATTCATTATCAAAAGGATAACATATGCGGCACAATTGCACAACTAATGTCCATGAAAATGTACAATTGATGGACTTGAAGAACTAAGTAGCAAATTAATAAAACTTAAAGGGTCGAATTGACAACTATTTGAAAGTTTAAAATTTTACGTGCAAAGGCTTCTGAATGTGGGGGCTTTTTAACAATTTTTAAAACTTATCATCTTCAACCTCCCGTAAAGGAGTTCGTCAGCCAAAGGGAACTGCTGCCGTTGATTTCCGATCTCGCATTCCAGTGCACAAAACTCATTGTTCTTTACACCAAAGTGATCCCCATGATGAATTCCACAAAACCGATATCTCAATTCCACTCGATTTATGCCGGAATCAGAGTATATGAGATCGAACCGAGAATTTAACTGGAACTCAATTCACTCAGTTGTCATTTTGTTTTTACGTAGTCATTTTTTTAGTAATTCCTCTTTTACTTTGTATCTAATTTACAGTTTTCTATCCCAAGCCCAAAGTCCCCCGTTAATTAATTTTACTTTACTTCCAATTTACTACCCGCAGGTTCACCGTTCTCATTGCCGATCATCTACTCTCGCCGGCTATCATCTCTGATCAGCAGCCTCAAACCATCGGAATCACCTTTTATTTCTTCCATAGAGCTGCGGTGCCATTAGAAGATGTCGCTGCCCAATTCATCTCCTCAATTCGTCTTCATCATCAACCAATTTAGTTCGGAGTCTGGTGATCAGTGCTCGAAAATTTTTAATCCTTATACTCTCTGTTGGCTTTTTGCAGCCAGAAGAAGCTCCCGTCACCACCGTCGGTTCACCACAGTCAAAAGTCATCTTTTCACTGAAATTCTATCGGCGAGCAAGCTCAGGCCGCTGCCTACAAATATTTATTTTTCCAATCTTTTTCATAAATTTTATTCTTCTTGTACTGTCCAGATTTTAAATTTTGTGCTTGATTTTGTTCTCTAAGAATTGAGTTGTTTCTTTTTCCTGTGTTAAACAGAGTGGTCTAGCTACTGAAATCAACTCTGTCCGGAAATTTTTCCTAAAACTCATTATGCTGTTAAGCACATCGACGTTGGCGTTCTGCCGTTCATCACTGAACCTTCTGCTATTCATTTGTCGTTCATCGTTTGCCGTCCAACCGTTTTGTTGTTTCGTCCGTTCAGTGGCTAGATTTTTCTTTTCGAAAATTAGTAATTTTTTTTCCCAGAGTTAATAGTTATTTAGATGAATTAACAGTTTAACTATTTTTTTTTACTGTTTAATGACCATCCAATGAGATAATGATATGTGTCACTAAAAGTATTGATGGCCAGAATGGACAACACATGTCGATTATATATAATAATTGGTATCAATCAAGAATTGAAATGTTTAAACTTTTTGAAATTATTTATGTCAACTTTATCGTCAACTTAATGAACTCGATGACAAAGTTGATGCACTTGGTGAAAATTCCTTTGTGGCATAGTGAACTTTTTCTTTAGTATTCCATGAATGATGTGATAATTCAAGTAGCCCGATTTTGATATTAGCCACTCCATTTTGTACTTAGTAGTTGGCTTTTTTTAACAAGACTAAAAACTTGATGCTATCCAATAGTTTAAGGAAAATTTAAACATTGAATTATTTAATGTTTAATGTGGATTTGATATTTTTTTATTTATTGGTATCAATAAAAAAGTATAAAATGTTTCAATGTGGAAGAGGTCGACAAATGTTAAACTCGTTGTTTCTCTTTTCTATTTGAATAATTTTATTGTTTTATAGTGAATTTTTTCTTCAATATTCCATGAATAATGTGAGAATTCAAGTGGACTGAATTTAATATCGTGCGTTCCATTTTATACTTCTTCGTCAGTTTATTACCCGACTAACAACCAGATGTTATCCAATTTTTTTTTTTTTTGAAAAATTTAATCATTGAATATTTAATGTTTAATGTTGATTTTAAATATGTTTTGGTTTATTAATGTAAACTAAAAAAAAGTCATGAAATGTTTAAACTTTCAAAAATTATTTGCATCGACATGGACGTCTACCTTTTAAACTCGACGAAATAGTCGACGAAATATTAAATCCATTGTTTTTGTAATAATTTTGTCAGGGTAAAGTAAAGGTTTTTCGCTTCAATATCTCATGAATGATGTGAGGATTGAAGGTGACTGAAATTGATATTGCGTACTCTATTTTGTACTTATCATAGGCTTTTATAACCCGACTAACAACTAGATGCGATACAAAAAAATCTATTGTAAACTTTAACCAGTGAATGTTTTGGCATTTAAGTTTGATTAGAAAGGTAGATCAACTGGTATTGAATTGTACCAACGAACCCAATTTGAATTTTAACACTTAATAGACATGTTTTTAAGGTTTATAAAACCTTGAAAAATCAGCTACTAAATGAGAATTTCTTAGGAATGTTTATAGATTAGTCCACTAGGTTTGTGATTGATAAGCTAAACTTCACAACTCAATACTGATCAATTATTTGTCCTTTAAGATGATAAAATTAGTCATTCCATCAACTAATGAAATGGTTTAAAATAATGATTATGTAGTAAACTTCAGTAAATTAGTGAGCACAGGAATGAATATTCTCTCAATAGTAAGAAGTAATAAATCAGATAAGCCTTTCAGTTTTTGCTTCAACTCTAAAGGAAGAAGAGGATGTGAAGGACATGCTTGTAAAACGATAAATATAGGAGAAGTTATTATTGGTGGAGCAAGAAGAGAAAGATGGCATTTATTTTCTTGGTTTATATTTATTGTTATTTTTCCCTTTGGCATAAAACAGACCATAAGTGTTTTGAATTTGCTTACAATATTTACTCGCATAAATTCCACTAGTCCATTGGTTGAACCCCTCCCATTTAGATTGTCACATCACTTTAAATTATAATTACAATAGGATTTTTTTTTAAAAGATCATTTAGTATTAGTGTAGTTTTTACTTCCTGTGTGTGTTTCATTAGAGAGAGAGAGATTTATGGTGATATTTTAATTCAATAGATATGATTCATCATATGTTGGAACAAACAAAGTATCTGATTAGATTTGTAGATGACAATAATTTCAATACCAACTACGAGGTTCTTCTAGCAAAGAAATCGAGGATATTAACGCAACTCCGTCTGTCCCTCCTTTATCACTTTCAAGATCATTCACTTTTTTTTTTCTTTTTTTTTTTGGTTAATAGATTGATCACGAGCATTGGAAGTGTCTTATTCTGATACCTGCCAGGCTGCCATGGAAATCTCCAGTAATAATTTAATCAAACAATCTGAAAGTTAATTTATTCGAAAGCATACTTTTAGGGAGCATTTTCCCTTTGTTAGTTGGCATTTGTTCTATTCTTTTTGTTCTTATTGTTCATAATAATTATACATACATTTTTTTTAAAAAAAAAAGAAAGAATTTTATAATAAATACATAGTAGTAAACCATTTTCTCGTCTCCTTTTTGCATCTTCCGGGAAGGGATCTGTGCATGTATATGCTGTACCTCTTTAATCAACTGCTACTAATTTAAAAAAGTTGGTTTTCTTCAACAAATGTGGGCTGTGATGATCACATAGTTTGATCTCTCACAATGCACGATATTGCTTGAACTTGGACTGCATATAATTCTGATTAATCGGGAAGTTTCCCCTTTTTTGCATTTAACTTGACAAATTTCTAACAGTTGGATTATACTTTTGGTGATTACAAACATTCTTTTAAAAGAATCCGCAAATACAGTCGTTTTAGTTCAACAAAATAGACGCACTTTAGCGTCTGTATTTAAGTTAAGCAATGCGTACGGAAAAATGAAATCCTGAATGATAGCTATTGGTTACATGCATGCATGTTTCGATATATCTGCATTTGTTTTTTTGTAATTCGGGCAAAGACTGCTAATTGTTGTGCTTAAATTGACTTTGTTTGCAAGCAAGGAAAACTGGAAAAATGTACAACGTCGAACTTGATTATAAAAAAAAAGAAAAGGAAAATACCAAATTGAATTGAAATTGCCGCATCTTGACCATTCAGTCCTTTTTTTCTCTCCCTTCTCTATTCTTTGTGTTATGGAATTGAAGCGGGCGGTTTGGGAGAGAGGGTCAAAATGAATAAATAAGTATTTTTGAAGGCTTTTTTTTTTTGTGCAAATATATGCTATAAAATATCAACTTAAAATATACTTATAAATCTTCACCTCACTTTAAACAAGATTCGATCCTTGAATCATAAACATCATCCTCTCTTCACCTTGAGCGTGATTGGAGTTTGAATTTTTTTTTTTTAAATCGACTTAGAGACTTGTTACCAAATTTGCATCATGTTTCCAATTTTTTTTATCTTTTTTAATAAATTTTTTTTTTTTTGAGAAAGAGTAATTCATATATTAATTGGAATCGGCCAGAACCATACGAAACCAATCCGGCTAAGACGACCAATAGGCATCCCTCACCTTACAATATTTAGCAAAATAGTTATGAGCTAGTATCAGAAAATTTTGAACCGTGAGTGTGAGGTTAATCAAAATTTTAACCGTCTTCTTCTCTCCCATTTCTTACTTCAATAGGATCCGATTCATACCTAGAAATTCATGGAGAGCTTTAATCCGCAGACAAGACCTTGCAGCCCTGAATTAACTAAAAATTCAGATTGTGTGGTTTTTTTGGACACATTTGACATCAGTCATCTCAAGCAAAACCATCACAAAAGTGTGCTCAAACGTACAGTACATTTCTCTCAAGTCTTGGAAACTTCATCACCATGTCCTAGAGATTTCACTCTAGAAAATTTTGACCTTTATAGAATACTGGTAGTGTATATTTAAATAAGCACAAGTTTGACTTCATAATTATGGACCTTTAAAATTAAATTCAAGTCAATTAAGCTCTGTTTGCCATTAAAAATTAATTTTTGCCCTCCAGCTTCATGTGGCCATCAAAAATCTACAACCACACATTTAACGATGAATTAATTAAAACTACCAAAAAATAAGACTTGGAATTTGCAAATTTGACCCGCCAAAGTTCTTTCGTAAGCAAGGAGCTGGGAACAACATTATCAGTAATAAATAAATTATTATTATTATGTAACAACAAAATGAATTGTGTGTTACTTTTCTGATACGTACACGCAATGGCTGCTTCAGCTATGGAATTGGAATCTGAATTGTACTTTTAAATAGAAAAACAAGAGTATGTGTCTAGCTTAACTTTTTGTATTAAAATAAAAATCAGATAATCAAATTAATTTAACAAACAGTACTCTTATTTTGGAACGAAACGGATTACGTAATACTTCGTAATTAACATTTTCTCTATGTTCCAATCAACGCATCCCTCCAAGACCGTCTCAGATTAACAATAGTGATTGATGGATATTACATAAATAAATGAATGTATATTTGCAAAGTTCACCTCATTATTATACCGTATCTTTTATGAAGAAAATAAAATAAAATGGTGATGTGATGCACGTTTGTTTAATATTTAAGATCCCATCTAAGCTTGGCAAATCGACCCCTATCATATACATAAATTCATTTTTCATCATTCATCACCCATAGAAAGGAGAAACCATGTAAACTGGAAAGCAACCAAATCATCATTAGAGAGGTGTCTCCTAATATAATAATTATTATTGTCCTTTTTTTAATTTAAAAAAAATGATGAGTATATAATTGGGCTATTCGTCATTAATGACAAAAACTTCCTATCATCAAATTGGACAATGCGTCAATAATTAAATCATCCATGCATAATAATAATGATAAGTGATGTTGAGTATATACTTCATCAGTTTATTGAAAATACGTACAATTGCATTCTACCTATCGTTTATCTTTATCTTTTCTGGAGTTCTCTACTACTCCTTTTTTTCTTTTTCTTTTTAACTCCTTTCGTTTGAGATGGATAATTGGTTTTTATCTTACTATCTTAACTTAATATAGTAAATTATTTTTCTGAAACGTAAAGAATACTAATCTGGCGTTCCAAAGGTGGCTATCTATCAAAGATTACTAGTGACCACTCTCAATTCAACTTGATTTTGCCCAAATTATGTATTTATGTGGTAATTAAGTTTAAGAGTTGTAAACTAAATAATCCGCGAAATAAGATATTACTCCCTTTATCCCAAAATTATTGTCCAGTTTGAAATTTCACTCTTAGTACAATTTGAACTAGAAATGAAAACCCAAACTGGACAATAATTATGAGACGGAAGGAGTAATACTTTGACCATGTGGCTATTATTGAAAAACAACAATAAAACGAGACAGAATATTAACTACACCCTAATCAATTAATCAATCACCAAAACAAACTAATTACTTTACATTTTTTTTAAATTAATCGGATAAAGTGAACTACCAAAACCACAAAAAAGGCACAGGCTCCCGTGGAACATGAGGCTGAAATCAGGTCAATTTTTTCCTTGACACGTAAGAAAATTAAGAATTTAAATTCAATTTCGTGTTGCACGTACAATAGGCATAAAGCCATATTAAGGTCAATTACGCAACATTAAATTAAAATTTTAGTTAATTTATTATTCAGGGAAAAAAAAAAAGCTTTACTAACGCCGTCGCCGTCTCCGTCCCGGCTGGTTTCACGTACGCCGTTGTTTTGAATCTTTTGGATGATCTTGATTCTTGACCATACTTTCCTCGCACATCATCTTTATTTGACTAATATTACTACAAAACAGGTACAGTATTAATTTTCATCAGTTATTACTTTCAAAAGGGGGAAAAAAAAGATTATTCAAATTTAATTATTAGATCATTAGACCACGTTTTTCCCAAACTTTTGAAACCATATTAATTACATCATCCATGATGCTAAAATATTCAATGTACAAATCAACAACGCATATCTCCTGACTCCTGCAGCCTGTTTTCTAGAAAATAAAACTTTTTTAAATATAATAACCGAAATTCAATCACATGTTTTTCTTATATATATATAAAGACCACAACATTCGTGGTTTTTTCTTTCTTTTTGTCTCTTTTTATTATGATTATTTATAAATCATTTCGTATTTTTATAAAAAAAAAATTTTTATTTTTTTACAGCTATGCTAATAAAAATATGGGGAAAATATTATTGGAAGTATGCTTGTTAATTATATCCAAGGAGAAAGCTATATAGTCGAAAATGAACTAATTTTTCACAAACCTCTGAACTAATCTTTTTCTTTTCTTTTTTTTTTTGGTTTTTAGTTTGACTAGTTTTGAAAGAAGTTTCTCGTACATCATCGATAACAAGAAAACCTAAATTCAACTGAAGAATTTGTAGTCAATTGACTTTGGCTTGTACCTTATAAAAATAAGCAGGTACTCTTTAAGAAAAAAAACAAAGGACTTTAGCTTGTCACCTTCCAGCCAGATTGAACGATTAATTTTATGCTTTTGGCAACAAATCAACGTGGCCATATTTTCATTACATCTGGATCAATGATTAAAACTTTACACAAGAATTTTAGAAATGTATTTGAAACTAAATCTTAAATTTTGTACAATATACATTTACATTTTGATTTGTGGTAGATATGTATAAGCTTATCCATAACGAGTACATTTATATATTTATCAAATAAATATAAGATTGTACTCATCAATTGTATCTTGCTTTTTTTACTCAATTCGTTCTGGCGATTTTCCAGATATTATATAAAACTTGTGTTCATCAAAAAAAAAAAAAAAGAATGATTGAAATATGAACGTCATGTATTTATTTATTTATTTTGGAAAAAAAATACTTACATTAAAGATTACTAGAAACAGTCCATCGCCAAATGGGGTAAAAAGTTACGAGGTAAACTCCATAAAGTTTCAATTACATAAGCATTCGTGGCATACTTTGCAAAGGAATGGGTATATGTTCTCATCTCTCGGAATCTATGATATGTGAGTAACAGAAAGATCCTGACAAATATAAATAATATCCTCCAGGATCGGAGAGCAAATATAAGAGCCATCGACTTCCTTATTAAAACTATGATCATATCATTAGATTGAATAACATACTTTACATAATTAATACTTATCCGATCCTTAATATAAGGGATTTTAATTTGTCATAGGTTTTATATAATATGGATTTTTAATTAACGAAATAACCTTAAAAATATTTTTTAACAATTAAGAGAACACAACGAATGTAAAAATACATACTACATGAAATTTAAGACAAAATCAAAATGTCTTATATTAAGGACAGGAGGGAGTACAAAAATGTCACGGAGGACTCCGAAACCTTTTTTCTAGTTTCTTATTATTGGGTGTTATGAATTTGTAGCTTGTCTCATTACCTACGGGTCTTCGGCTAGTGATCTTGTTATCAATAAATTAGCCAACATTGGCCATCAAATTGGGTTAAATCTTGAAGGATTTTGGTCTTTCACATCAAACATCCTATGACCAACATAATGCATTGCACATTATAAATTTCCAAAAAAATTAAGATTATCCAGTACAGAAAGTCGTTCTAGAGTTGGGCGAACAGAAAGGCAAAAACACACAGAAGAATTGTGCATTCTCATTTCTCAATGAAGAAGGTTAGAAACAATTTTATTTTTTTAAATACTTAGAATGATAAGAACAGGTACACAGCTTGAAAAATAACATCAAAGGCTAGTAAAAAAATAAAATCAACAAATGTTAACTAGAAACAATTTTGTAAATATATACATCACATATAAGTAATTATGTTATTGCAGCATACGGATTATTTTGCTAATAATAAATAGGAATCTTTTATATGGAAATAAGGACATGGATAAGAATGCGATTGGTTTCTTGGGATTGAGACAAAGAAAAAAAAAACCCCAAAATGAGGAGACTTTCGACGACAGACTAGGCATGGATACGCAAATTGACTTCTCTTCATTCTATACAAGATTCCATGATACTTTTCAGTTTTCACTTGGCAACCTTGTTGAATCGTATAAACCTCCTAAGGACATCAAAGTTTTAGATATGGAGGATGACGACTCCAAATATTCGGCCTCATAGTTTAAATAACCAGTGGATTTCCAATAAGGTAAGTTACATGTTATGAGAAATAGGCCATCATCCTTCAGCAAAAAAAAAAAATGAAAGAAAAAAAAGAAAAGAAATAGGCCATCATCATTGGCCTCCTTGAAAGACTCGATAAATTTTAGTTTCACGAAAAGAAACACATGCCTTCAAAATATTTGTGTATAACATCTTTTTGCTTTCATATCAAACAAATTTGCAAGGAAGAAAAAAATAATAACTTTGACTTGCCTCTAATGTAATTTACTTGTATGCATTCCAAATTCCGCTGCTAATTTTGTTTATGTAGTACTCCATAACGTAAACAAATTGCAAAATCTTGAGTTCAATTTAGTTGTTGAAAGTTTTTAGTTAGACGGCAACTTGAAGACTTAAGTTGAAATTCTTTGGAAATGTGTGGCCAAACCGATTATTGAATCCCCCTAATTAATGATTTTTTTGGGTGGATCACCCTTTCGTTAGAAAATCAAATTTGGAACTTTAGAAGGATCAAATCTGCATAAAAATGAAAATTCAGGGAGGCAAAAATGTTAATCCAACACCATTGTTTGTCTAGAAAAATAAGAACCGTGACACCTCATCCCATCAGTAACATCCAAATAGGATAGTCCTATGGTCAACACTTTCTTTTGCTTAACCGTATTCTCCAAGCTACTTCATTTTCATTTCGTTTCTTTGTCCAAGTACATATTTTATTACCTTATTAGTAACACTGACCCAAAAAGATGTTCATAAATTTCAACTATAACAACAAAGCATAGAACCCTCTAGACTCTAAAGACATCCAAGAAAAAAATTTCCATAAAATTCAAAAATCCCCTTTCACCACCTTTATAAAACCCCCCACTTCCCAATCAAACTTCTCATTCCATTTGTTTTTCATCAAACACTTTCCTTTTTTTTCCTCTCTTTTTGGTATTCCTCTGTTTTCTGCCCCTTTTTCTCCAAGAACAGAGCTAACAGAAGAGAAACTAAAAATTAAGCAAAGATGGGAACTTTGATAGGACACGTAGCACCCGGGTTTGGATTCTTTGTAATCGGTTTATGGCATTTGATCAACCATATTCGTCTTCATTCACTCCACCCCAAATCATACACTTCTCTGCCATGGTTTCCCACTTCAAAGTTCAAGTATTTGGAGCTTTTCTTAATCATGGCGGGTTGTACAGCTTCTGTTTCTATGGAACTTTTCATTGGACCCGAGAAACACCAGCCCTTTGACCCGGATGGCACAATCCCATCAAACCATCTTCACAATTTTGAGCACTCGAATATTTCCCTGACTTTCTTCGTGTATGCTCTGTTTTCCATCATCCTGGACAAAGTTCAGCCTCCTGCAAAATATGGGCTGACTCTGTTCTTGGGGGCAATTGCTTTTGGGCAGCAATTTCTTCTCTTTCATCTCCACTCTGCTGATCACATGGGTATTGAAGGCCAATACCATTGGCTTCTCCAAATTGTGATCTTTGTCTCACTTTTCACTGCCCTTTTGGGAATTGGTTACCCAAAGAGTTTCTTAAACAGTTTTGTAAGGTCTGTCAGCATTATGTTTCAAGGAATTTGGCTTATGGTCATGGGATTTATGCTCTGGACACCAGAATTGATTCCCAAAGGTTGTTTCTTGAACTTGGAAGAAGGCCATCAAGTTGTGAGGTGTCATAACAACGAAGCCCTTGAAAGAGCTAAATCATTGGTGAATATTGAATTCAGCTGGTACTTAATTGGGGTCGCCATTTTCTCCATGTCCCTTTATTTAGCAATCTTCAAATTGTTCCCGGCTGAAGAAAAGGTTGATTATCAGTCCTTGTCGAAATTCGAGATTCAAGATGATGATGAAGAAGATGATGATGTCGAAGCTCAAAAGAGTATTAACAACAACAAAGTTGTGGTTGATCAGCCCAGAAGCTTTCTTCCTGTCGGAAAGTCATTTGCAGCACCTGCAGACATGGAAAGGTAGACTAGTTGTCATGGTAGCAGAGAAAAAACTGTGAAAAGGAAACAGAAAAAGGGGAACAGTGTGAAGTAGAATTGGTTAGGTGTGTAAAAAGTTAAAAGAAAAAAAAAGAAAAAGAAAAAGAAAGAGGTCTTTTCTTTTTTTATTGATTTATTTGGTATTTGTTCAATTGAGCAAACAACAAAGTTGGCTTGGCTTATAGTGGAAAAACCAGTAACAGAGTACCAAAAAAGTGCAGAAAAAAGGTGGGAAACACAGAAAAAAGTATAGCGAGGTTGTTATTGTTTGGTTTGTAATTCGTGGTTCTTGCTACACCTGGATTTGTATTTGGACCATGGTGTTGATTTCTTCCTGCATGTATCATCATCATTACTTCAAGGGAGCTTTTTGCTTCAATATATTTCTTCTCTCCTAAAATATTTGTCTTACTTGTTGTCTTAGTAATTTATTTTATTAAAATTCAGACATTTGTAAAGGTGGTATTCTTTTTTTTTTTCTTTCATTTCATTTGAGTATGAACAAATTCCGAGTTTATTCAATAAGAGTCTGTACACATCTTTTGCTCTTATGTATTGCTATATTGTATTAAACGGTGGTTGGTGCTCTGTTTTGGAACCAATTGGAATCTTGAAAATGGCTATTCTTTCTACTTTCTAGACTTCACCCTCTCTTTTTAACCCCCCAACCAGTGTTGTTTATTCTCACTTTGTACAAAAAAAACAGAGAATTTGCAGATGTGCTTGGTTCCATTTAGCTTTCGTCTTCTTAATATTTCATTAATTTTTACGTTTCATCTAAGTCATGGTATGATATTTGATAACAGTTGTCTCAGTCTGAGTTTGATTCCATTTGATCTTTCAATCACGCAGTTGTGGTTCTATCTTAACACATATACAAACTACACAAAATATTAAACTTCTATTTGGATATATAATTTACGCAGATCGTATATTGTTACTGTACTTAACAGTGTATTTCTTTTTAATCGAAACAATAATTTCGAAAATCCGAATGTTATGGATTGTTGATGCAACTGAAAGTCCACGCATCTCCTTCAGGACTAAACTGAATTGTCGCGCAGCTTTCTGATTTACATTCCTAGAGCCGCCTTGACAATCCAGAATCTATTTCGTGATGAAAATTCTAACCATATTAGTTCAGAAACTCATGAAAATGACGTATTTTTTATTTTAGTTTTTTTTTATAAAAAAAAATAAAATTAAATATGCTTACGATTGCGAGATCAAATCATGATGTGACATTGTGACACGATTGGGGTCTTCTTGGCAGTTTTGAAAAGTAAGTGCTCCCGCAGCCTTTTGGAACTAATCAGATTATATTAGATACACATCCATTTCTATAGGCTAATCTAGTTGATGTCCTCCGATTAATTAGTACAGTAATTATCACTTTTCTATTTATTATTGGCCACATAATTGATGCAAAACTTTGAATATATTCCGACCACTAATTGTTGAATGTTTATTAAAATTTCCTAGCTATTTTTTATGTAGTCTTAGAGAAATTATTTAGTGCAGCTGTTGTACCACGTAAGATTATAAGATTATGTAGCCAGACACAATAATAGAATAAAGTAGTAATTTTGAGGGGAGAAAGATAATTTCTATGACAGTTGTACTACTAAAAAAGGGAGATATTAATAATTGATGTACTAAAAACCAGGATACAGTAGCGGTACCCAATAATTTTTCGTAGTCTTAACTCTTAACTACCAAGCAATTGTTTTTGTTAGATTGATGTCATTATCGGAGCAAAAATTAAGTTCTAAATCTAACTAATTCGTTCTTTAAGAAACTATTATTCCTTGATTTAACGAATTTTAGAGATTTTTTTTATAGTTGAAACTCTTTATTAGTCAAACAAAAAATAACTAAAGTACAAGATCATGAAATGGCTCCGCTAATTAAAATTAGTCTTAACTAATTAATTTAATATTCATTTGTATCTTATAATTAGGACCGGAATGAGCACTTTATAGTTTACATAATAAGATTACTGAACCTCTCTCATCATATAAATTAGGTTTCGAAAAGATTGTTAAATTACTGATATCGACTAATAACAGCGGATCTTAAAACCTATATACTTCTTGAATTCTTTAGTTATTTAATGTTTCAAAAAATTCTTTAATAGAAAAAGGAAAGCAACTCCCACCGAGTTGAAGGAAAATCAAGAATTCAAGATGAGCAAACCACTTATCTAGCTATCCGAGCTAGCCTAACTCTTTAATTAACACCTACTGTCAAAAATTAAATGAGTACAATATACAACTAATTAATTTATACTTTCCTCATGCCAAATCTTGCTTCTGTTTTTATATCCATTATTATTAATTAGAACCTAATCGTTAATTAAATTAGAATGATACACCAAATTATCAATATAATTATTTTTTTTTGGGAGAAAATCTATCAATACAGTTTCTTTATTTAATTTTCTAAAATCAAATTTATATTTTGTTAGCAATAGTCAATAGACACTTTATAATTGACTGGCGTAAATGTTATAGTACAAGAACCAAGTTATCCGCAAGAGGTATTAACTTTCAGATTAAAAGTGATTGAAAATAACAGTCAAATACTAGAATCATGCCATGCATTTCTTTAGATCAATCTAATTCCTTCATTTGGATTAGGTTTCTCAAAAAAAAAAAGTTTTAAAAAAATTATAAAACAGAATCAAATCGTAGGTTCGTGTTAGTATTTTATAAGAACCGAACTATATGCATAAAAGGGAATGGTACCATTTTCAATTTAGAAATGATAAATAATTCTTAATAAATTTGAAGCATAGATTCATATCATCCTTTTACCATAATAACTTATTTATTTGAATGAATTTTCATAAAAATAAATGTAAGACTCAGAGATTAACCTGAAATACTTTGATGTTAGTGTTTTACGAGAACTAAATCACGCACAAAACGCATTAATTTCCATTTTCATATTAGAATTGTTAAATTATCTAAAATAAAATTAAAAAAAGAGAGACTTAAATTAGATTCATGTCATACCTTCCAATTACAGTAATCATTCTAGTTTCTTTATTCGGATAAAGTTTGCTAAAATTAAAAATTTTGTAGACAATTTGAAATCGACTCATGTTAAGAAATTGAAAAATATTTTTTACAACTAATGTACTAAGAACTTGTATAAAAATATTTTTTATTTAGATTAATCAATTTTATATGTATCTTAGCATTAATAATCTATATAAGGAAATTATTCATAGAGTTGATTAGTTCCCATCATAACTCTATTAAAAATTATGATCTTATTTTGAACGTGTTATCTATTGTCTTATTAAGGATAACTAGGTGTTAGACCCGTCCGATGGACGGGGAGAACATGTACATATAGACATTACAACACAAGCAAAGTAATAAAAATATAACTATTTCTATGGAATTTGTACTTATATAAAATGTTAATTATAAATTATATAATTATTTCATTGAAAAATATAAAACACAAACATCAACAATACTTTACAAAATGGTAATAATTTATTTAAGGCAAAGAGAATTATTAAAAAAATCTTAAAAAAAAAGGAATATAAAAAAGAAAAAATAATTAACTTTGAATTGAATGATTATATGTCCTGCAATACTTCTCTGTGAACGAAATTCATAGTCTTAAATTGACGTTACCACATTTATCGCATATTAGGTTCTTGATTCCTTGTCTGGAAGTGACTATTGATAAGGCGACATATAATTGGTCATGGTTAAAAACTAGACGTGGCAAATAAAATGATTTGTTAATTTAAAGGTGTTAATCGGACGGTCAAATAAACTTAAATGAAAATTATAAAATAAGGATTTAATGGATGAAAATTTCTACTAAATACAATATAAATCATAATATAGAGAAAATGAAATTATTTATTATTAGATGAATTTTCTATGACAAACAAAAATGCTAGTTATAAATGTATAGTAGCTTTTTTATAATGGCTTCATTCATAAAGAAAATATAAAATAGATAAACAAAAACATATGTGATATGGATATTTTCAACATAATGTGGAATGTTGAGAAAAGAAAAAAAAAGCATTCAACTTCGAATTGAATAATTATATATCTTGCAATAATTTAAATCAAAATCATTAAACTTATTTTTAATGACATTCTATGGTAGAATTATTTTTTTCGTTGATTCTAAAGTAGGATCATTTTTTTTACCACATTAATAATATTACTGAAGTTATTTGCGTATTTAAATTTGATCCGAAAAATGTACTTGATAAACAGTAGCATTAACATTAAGTTGACTGAAGTTTTTTACCATATTCCCTTGATAAAAGCCTCGGGGGCAACAATTTTCCTCCTAAAGTTACCCATAACTTGCTGAAATCTGCAATGCATTCAAATCTCTTTCGAAGAACGAAATCCGCAAATTTTTCAACAGGAATATTGTTACTGTCTTCAAAGGTTTTCCGAATCTCTCAAATGCATGTTGTGCAAACAATCACTGAGTTGCTGCCTCCTGGAGGACACTTCTCTTGAAACTCTAATAATGGATTAGACCATTCTTCTATATTCTTAACTCTTAAATTCTGCTCTTCTCTCTGATTCATAGGATCAAAAAGGGTCCCAGAATCCAAATCCGGCTTTCTGAACTTCAATCTTTTAATCTCTCCCAAAGGAGAAATTTTCTTTTCAACGCTGCTGGTCTTTCATCCTTTACCCTGGAGAACCTCTTTCTTCATCATTAATGGACTCGAATTCTCTAAACTCCCTCCCCAAAACACCAAATATTTACCCATTGCATTCAGTCTAATATTCCCTCCTCGTCGAATTCGCCATTCTGCATCGAGGGGCTTCAGTTGATCCTTGCTTGATTGTATGTCAAATATGATTATTTTTTAAAATCAAGTTCAAATATAATTAGCTTTGAAAAATCAAGGAGATTGGATATAATAATTCACTTTGTTTGAATTGCTACACTCTATACATTTTGTTTTCAAAAAGAAAAAAAAAATCCTCAGCATTGAGATTGTACCTTTGTATAAGAGGCTTGACTGGAGATGGTGGAGAAGGCCAGGATTGGGAGGATTTGTACCACAAAGGTGGCTCAGAGGTGACACCACAAAGGCCCGTTGGCAACTTCTCCTTTTTCTTTTTTTTTTTCCGTTCTGATGTAGCCGTTTTCTCACCATAAGACACACCATGGATTCCTAACAATCCAATAATCTTTACCCATTTTCCGTAACATATCCAATAACATTCACGCCATGGTCCAACTGTGTGCCATAATTTCCAGTAAAAATACCCTGAATCGAAGAAATAAAAAGTTGCATATCAGCAGAAAATGACCAAGTTATGTTACAACAGGGTTTAGCTTATTGCTAAAATTTTTAATTGATTTTAGTTACCTAAATACAAAGTTTCCGAAAAAAAAAAAAGACCTTATTCAAGAAGGGAAAGGTGTAGGCACCAACTAAATGCAAGGCGCTTAAAATTTACCTTGTACTCCCTCTGTCCCATAATTATTGTCCGGTTTGAGTTTTCATTTTTAGTTTAAATTGTACTAAAAGTGAAATCTCAAACTGGACAATAATTTTGGGACAGAGTAAGTAGTAAAATTAGACATCTCTGCTAGATCTAGCCTTCAATGGCTGCACTAATTGGCTGCGAACGACAACGATTTTCAGTGCTTCCTCACCCCAGCATGTACATCTTCATAACATCATAGCTATCAATAGTAACCACATTGGCATTTTTCTGCAATGTATAAACACAAAAAAGGGATTTTAGTATTGGAATCTGTAATTGCAATTTCTAAAGGCAAGGGAATTCAACCACCAATACTTCCCTTTATGTATATATGTCATCTCATGTTTCCGCGTATGTAAGGATAATCTTCTTCAGTGTCAATCCCACCAATTTGGATGATGAACTCAAAGCATAGTCCATCAGGCCTCCATTGCAACTTTCAGTGTCAAGATGATATGACAGCTTCACGCTCTCATATCATCTTCTACGTCTATATGTGCTTCGGATGTCCTGCTTCTTCTTTGCTTCCGTTGGAACCTCTAGAGTGACCTAATTATGGTTCTCCACTTTAATGTATATCTTCAAGTTTTTTTTTTTTAAATGTGAAAATAAGATTTGATCCTGTATCATCTATAACTACCTCTATCCTGATTCAAATTACAGATATATTTTGTTTGTTAACTTCTTGTTAAGATATAATTTTCTTCAGTTGCGTTCTTTTTTTTTAGTTTTTATTGTTTTATTTTTTGGTTTTTTTTTGGATTTCTCTCTCTGATTTTTGCCTTAGTATAGTATATATAGAAGATAGATATAGATTCTTAATTGAAATGTGTCATTCGATAAACAATTTAGGCCAATAATATCACGTTTCATTACCAAAAATCATGTTCACTGTCCAAAATAAAATAATAAATCTGTAAACACACGAATAATAAGTTTGCATGACTTTGTCTAGATTAACTCATGATCAATTTGTGTAAGACAATTTTTCTCTCAATAAATATACTAAATGAGGTATCTATTTAGAGAATTATTCATTGTTATGTTACTCCCGTTGATGAAATCTAAAATTTTTCACATTTTGAAACCAAAAAATATAGATTTGGGTTGCAATTTATTTTATCATTAAAGGTTCTCTTTTAATGATTTTTTCCGGAAATACCTTAAAAAAAATTAGTGTTGACCTTCAAAAATAATAATTTTGAAAAAAAAAAACCAAAACCCATAATTTTTTATTTATTAAGTTCATATAATAGCTGCATATTATTAAAAATATCCCAAATTTTTCCCATTTTATTATGAAACCAATAAACCAAATTAGTTTTTTTAAAAAAATAAAATAAAATAAACCAAATTAATTAGAGAATTCAAAAAGTGCAAAATCTCTTAGCCATTATCTTGTAATTACTTTCTTTTTCATATTATGACTATGTGTTATAAAATTAGACATTTATAATACATCTAATTGATTGATATGTTTATAAAAAAAAATGATTAAGACGTGGTCAAAAAAAATTAATTTTTTCTCAAAAAGAAAAAAAAATGAACAGGAAAGTCCACTAATATGGTAAGGACCATATCACATTTTTTTTTTTAATAACACGTTATATAATACTACCTAGAAAATGAGATTGACATGTATTTCATCCATATCGAAATGATTGTACTACAAGTTAAACTTCAAATTAGACAATTATTTTGAAATAGATGAAAAATTTATTTGAAAGTAATAATTTTTTTTCGGTGAGAAAGGAAAACTTCTATTTCATTAAAAATTTATACAGGGATTCTACGGGGCTATGCAACCCCTAAGAAATCATAATACAACCATTGAATTCCACATGGCGGTGGCGAATCCAACCTTTATAATCCGGGCGGATTCGCCGCCACCAATGATGCCAAAAAGTCAGCCGAACAATTACGCTCCCTATGTACATGAGTCAACTGTACGCACCATTCCCTGTTCAAAAGTTCCCTAATGGCTCGTAGAAATCCCTCATGCATCGACGGGGTCTCTTCTCCTCCAAGACCATCTGGACAGCACAATGACTATTTGCCTCTGCCTCCAAATTTCTACAGCCCAAATCTCAAGCCAGCAAAAGTCCCTAATACATTCCGCTACCGCTATTGAACAAAAACCAATTTTCATAACAAAACCTCCCTTCTATGTGCCCAAAGCATCCCGCAGAAGGCCACCAGTTATTGCCACTCCCGTCAAACCCTCCACAGCCCCATCTGTGTTCAGCTTAAGGTTGTTCCCCAAGGGAGGAACCCAAGCCAGCCATCTCCATTCCCTAGCCGACTGCCTAATGCTCATCATGTCAACCTGCTTTCTTGCCTTCTTTACCTCCCCCAATTTCTTTCAAATTTCCCTTACCTTTTGGTGCAGAGTGGTATTCTTACCTTCGAATATGCGGGCGTTCCTCCATGACCAGATTCGCCAAGCAATTATGGCGAAAAGTGTAGGCCATTCATTGGACAAACCTTGCCGGTTTTGAAGATTCAGCAGTAGCCATTCCCCACATCCTTCCGAGAAGAAAAGTCCTTGGCTCCCAGTGCCAAAAAAATACTTCCACACCGCCGATGCTGGCAGGCAATCCCGAATGACATGAATCGTGGTTTCTTCCGGCGCCCCGCACGTGGGGCAGCCTTGATCCAGCGTGAGGTGGCGCCTAGCCCTCTCCATGTTGGTAGGGAGGCGCGATCACGCCGTCAGCCATAGAAACGCTTTGATTTTTTGCGGCCCCTGCCAATTCCAAATTTCCCTCCATATTGCTTCCCTCGGGCTGTCCTCCTCCACCGTCAAAGTCCTGTAAGCTGACGCCACCGTGAAACCGCCTCTCGAATCATGGACCCAGATCAGTGTATCTGGTCCCAAACCCGGCTTTGGAGGGAGTACCATCGTTATCTTCAGTAGCACCGACGCCAGCAACTTGTCTGCAAAAAGATCCCACCGCCACCCACCCATCGGATCCACAAAATTCTTGACCGGCCACTGCAACTGATCCTCTGGGATTTGGCGAGTCGCCCTTATCTGTAGCGAGACTTCCCCCAAAACCTACGGGTCAGTCTAAAACTTGACCCGGTTCCCATCATTAAGAACCCATCTGATACCTTCCTTTAGAGGAATATGTAGCTCATCTCTGAAATTGACCCCATATCTGGCCTTAATGACCCGAACCCATAAAGATTCATTCTCCTGGGCCGGCTGCCACCCTAACTTCATGATAAGAGCCCAGTTCATGAGTCTTTGTTGCTTAAGGCCCAACCCCCCCAACTTTCTTATCTTCACACACATCAGCCCAGGAACCCAAGCTGATCTTCCTGATTTCATCCGCCCTCCCCCAGGAACCTCCTAGCCAATTTCTCTGGATCATCACAGGTTGAAGAGGGGAGTAGCACTGATTGCATGGCAAAGTACGGCATAGTACTCAACACGGATTGTACCAATGTCGCCCGCCTTGCCAACGACAAAGAGGCAGCTTTCCAGCCACTTAGTTTTCTTCGTGCCGATTCAAGGATTGTTTCATAGGTTCCCCTTGTGACTCTCTGGTGCAAAAGAGACATCCCCAAATACTTAACTAAATCCTCCACCGCCAGAAACCCCATTTTACTCGTCAAGACTCTCCTCCTTTCAGCATGCACATTTCTTGAAAAATAGATTTTAGTTTTGGATGGGCTAACCTTGAGGCCAGAAGACCGACAGAATTCTTGCAGAACCAATGCTGCCGTTTCCACTTGTGATTCTGTTGCCTCCATGAACAAGAGAATATCATCAGCAAACAACAAATAAGGGACCGACAATCTCTCCCTACCAAAAGTGAGTATTTTTCACTCCCCGGACTCCATTTCATGATAGATAGAATAATTTATCTTTTCAAATCATACATTTTTCTTTTCAATTTTTCATTATAGTTTCTTTATTTGGATGAGACCAATATAGATGCTTTGAAAACGTTGCTATTATACAAGAACCAAAACTATGCACAAAGAAGAATTACCATTTGAATTTAGAAATAAAGAAAGAAAATAACTGACACAATGTAGATTCATGCATGCCTTTCAATCTATCAATCCAGTTTGTTTATATAGATGAAAATATACTAAAAATAAATTTATTTTTCTTCCCAATAGGCACTTTGAAATTGACTAGTGTGAAGTACTTAAACGTAACTATCCAAGAATTAAATTATGCACAAATCATATACATCATCTTGACTTCCAACGTATCAACCAAGTTTTTTTTTTTTTAATTTTTGGAGGGGAGGGGGGGGGGTAAATTTTCCCAAAAGTAAATTTCAATTCTGTAAAAATAGATTAAATATGGATATTAAATATTCAAAAAATTTCATAAAATTCTTCAGATTCAAAAGAGAGAAGGAAGAGGAAAAACAAAAAAAAAAAAAACGAAAAAGACGCCCTTTATAAAACCTCCCAAGTAAAATCCTCCGATTCAATTTTTTTTCATCAAACACATTCCTCTTCCTAATCTTTGCCAATCCTCTGTTTTCTACCCGTCGTCCAAGAACAGAGAGATAACAAAATTCCATCATTTCATAGCAGAAGAATTGAAGCAAAGATGGGAAGTTTGGTGGGTCACGTGGCACCCGGGTTTCTGTTCTTCGTAATCGGTTTATGGCATTTACTCAACCATATTCGGATACATTGTCTCTGCCCAAAATCATACACCTCTCTGCCATGGTTTCCCACCTCCAAGTTCAAGTATTCGGAGCTTTTCTTGATCATGGCGGGTTGTTTGGGTTCCATGACCATGGAGCTTTTCATCGGACCCGAAAAACACCAGCCGCTCGACCCAGATGGCACAATCCCATCAAGATATCTTCACCTTTTTGAGCACTCCAACATTTCCCTGACTTTCTTCGTGTATGCTCTGTTTTCTATCGTCCTGGACAAAATCCAGCTTCCTGCGAAATACGGGCTAACTCTGTTTCTTCATTCAATTGCTTTTGGGCAAGAACTTCTTGTTTTCCATATCCACTCTGCTGATCACATGGGGGTTGAAGGGCAATACCATTGGCTTCTCCAAATCGTGATCTTTGTCTCATTTTTCACTACCCTTTTGGGAATTGGTTGCCCAAAGAGTTTCTTAAACAGTTTCGTAAGGTCTGTCAGCGTTTTGCTCCAAGGGGTTTGGTTTATGGTCATGGGATTTATGCTTTGGACACCAGAATTGATCCCTAAAGGCTGTTTCATGAATTTGGAAGAAGGCCATCAAGTTGTGAGGTGTCATAATAAGGAAGCTCTTGAAAGGGCTAAATCATTGGTGAATATTGAATTCAGCTGGTACTTAATTGGGGTCACTGTTTTTGCTTTGTCACTTTATTTGGCAATCTTCAAATTGTTCCCAGCTGAAGAAAAGGTTGATTATCAGTCGCTGCCGAGATTCGAGGATCGAAAAGACGACGATGAAGAAGATGATGTTGAGGCTCATGAGAGTGATCACAGCAACAAAATTGTTGTTGATCAGCCCTGAAGCTTTCTTCCTATTGGCATTGGGAAGTCATTTCCTGCAGACATAATGGAAAGGTAGAAGAGAAGAATACTCTCCATTAGTGTGCCTAAATAAATTAGAATGTCACATCAATTGATCAATCTAGTTTCTTTATTTGGATGAATCATTCTCATAAACAAAATTGAAATTTCGTTACCACTTTCAAATAACTATCTATTAAAATGGACACTACTTAAATTAGGTGTTCTACCAGAAACAAATTATGGACGAAAAATGGACTAATTACCATTTTCAGTTCAGAAATGATGAAAGGCTAGTAAAATCCACGCATTTACGCCAGGACTTTAAAAACGCATCTTGCATAACATTTTGACAGCAAGCGAAAATTGTTTGAAGTAACCAAAAAAAAAAAAATTACGTTAAAGAAGGTATGAAAAATTAAAATACCTTAAACTAGAGGGCTTTCATCAATTCCACATTAAACAAATTAGGATATGGAGTAATTCTTTTTTAAAAAAAATAAATAAATAAATAAAATTCCAAAGGCTCTGCAGTTTATATTGTGTACTTTTTTGTTTCGACGGAAAGGATTTCAAGAAAAAAAGTGAAAAAGAGTTGAGAGATTTTGTTCCTGCCTCCTGGGTGCATTGTGCATACATATAACAATGATTTTAGATTTTCTTATTGCATATTTGCATGTTAACGTATCAAATTCGTAGTTATATGCATGAGTAGACGGTCAATTTGGTGCATCTCGAACTCGAACCGTATAAATGCATAGTGTATCTATGCTATGTTTACGAGAAAGCCGTTGATGAATATCTAACCAAAATGATTAGTTTATTAGGAAGAACCAAAAATTAATCGTTGCAAAATTCTAGTATATTTTGAATAGAAAATTGTGTTTACTGCTTTTCATCGAATCGATTATAAAGTGTATTATTAGTTGGATTGATAGTGCGTTGTAAAATGAAATAATTATGACGTATTATGACTCCATTATACTCCCTCCGGTCATTATTATAAGGTATTTTTATTTCGTCCTAGGTTTTATTTAAGATGTCTTTTTAATTACAAAAAAAAAAATTTTAAAATATTTTCATATTCGTTGTATTCTCCTAATTATTATGAAATATTTTTAAGATTTTTATTTAAATGAAAAGGACATTTTAAGTGAAATTTAAGACGAAATCAAAATGTTTTATAATAAGGACTGGAGGGAGAGACTGTTTGGAAGTGTTCCATTGCATTATGTATCCTGTTGTAGGATTACTGATTGAGACACATAAAGAGTGTGTCAACAATGTTTTTGGTAATCCGCATCATTTCCTTTGCGCTGACTTGAGCTAGCATTAACATTTCCCTCGGTCGTAACTTTCAGAACCCCCGGTTGATTGAAGTTAGTAGCCGGAATTTGGGAAGGAAAAGACCAAAAGAATAGGAGGAGGAAATCGGGAAAACCACAGAGCGGTTCACCCAAAAAAAAAAAAAAAAAAAAAAGACCACCACCGAGCTGGACCTAATCATTTTTGGAATCTTCAACACAAGTGATTGTTCTTAATTTTATTGAACTTTGAAAAACTGGGATACAGTGATCTCAAGAGTTGACAAGTAATCATAGGGGAATACTTGAGTATAGGCTGAAGTTTTTCGGGAAGTTTTGTAACGTTAATTCATGTATTTTAGGAAAGTATTATCATATACATTTGTTGCAAGATTGTTTCAGATGTGATTTTGAGTTGATCTGTAAAATTGAGAAACTGTTTCACCGTTTTTTACCCCCGTGAAATTGATGTCAGATTGTATGTCCCACTGTTTCAATGACAATATGTTGGCTAAACAACAAGCCAAAAATCCCACTACTAGTGGCTTCAGGCGCATTCAAAGGAAAATGTTGCCAACTGGTAGGAGCTTGAACTAGTGGCTTTGAAACAGTTAAGTACCATAAAAACGTCACATCCATCTCCCATGAAAATTGAATGGTTTATTCCATCTATTTAACTTACAAACAACAACTTACATACCTTCAGTACTTAATATAAGACATTTTGATTTGTCCTGAGTTTTTACTTAATTTATATTTTTTTATAGACAAAAAAATCTTAAAAATATATTTCCACATCGGTCGTGTTCTCTTGATTATTATGAAATATTTTTAAGATTTTTTTGTCAATGAAAAATTCGTATTATGTAAAACTTAAAAAAAGTTAAAATGCCTTATAATAAAGACATAAGGGAGTACTATGTACCAATTAGATATTTTCATAGTTTCATAAAATTCTTGAGATTGAAAAAGAAAAAAAAAATCCCTATCACCACGCTTTATAATACCTCTTTTCCAATCAAACTTCTCATTCCATTTTTTTTTTGGTGAACGCAAAATTCCTCAGCTTGTATAATCTCATTCCATTTTTTAATTGAACACATTCTCATCTTAGCTCCATTCCTCTGTTTTCTACCCTTTCTCTCCAAGAACAGAGAGATATTACAAAGTTCAAGCCATTTCAAAAGCAGCAGAATTAAGGAAAAGACGGGAAGCTTGGTGGGACACGTGGCACCCGGGTTTCTGTTCTTTGTAATCGGCTTATGGCATTTACTCAACCAGATTCGACTTCATTGTCTCTCCCCAAAATCATACAACTCTCTGCCATGGTTTCTCACCTCCAAGTTCAAGTATTTAGAGCTTTTCTTGATCATGGCGGGGAGTGCAACTTCTGTTTCCATGGAGCTTTTCATTGGACCCAGAAAACACCAGCCGCTCGACTCAGATGGCACAATCCCTTCAAACCATCTTCGCAGTTTCGAGCACTCCAACATTTCCCTGACTTTCTTCATGTATGCTCTGTTTTCCATCATCCTGGACAGAATTCGTTCCCCTGCAAAATACGGGTTGACTCTGTTTTCAATAGCAGTTGCTTTTGGGCAAGAACTCCTCATTTTCCATCTCCACTCTACTGGTCACAATGGGGTTGAAGGCCAATACCATTGGCTTCTCCAAATCTTGATCTTTGTCTCGTTTTTCACTACTCTTTTGAGCATTGGTTACCCCAAGAATTTCTTGAACAGTTTCATAAGATCTGTCAGCATTTTGTTCCAAGGAGTCTGGCTTATGGTCATGGGATTTATGATTTGGACGCCTGAATTGCTGCCTAAAGGCTGTTTCTTGAACTTCGAAGACGGTCATCATGTTGCTAGGTGCCATAATAACGAAGCCCTTGAAAGGGCTAAATCATTAGTGAACATTGAATTCAACTGGTACTTAATTGGGGTCACTGTTTTTGTTCTGTCCCTTTATTTGGCCATCTTCAAAGTGTCAAAAGCTGAAGAAAAGGTTGAGTTTGAGTATCAATCCGTGCCGAAATTCGAGATTCGGGAGGACGACGATGACGAAGAAGTTGATGTTGAGGCTCAAAAGAGTAGTAACAACAACAACATTGTTGCCGGTCAGCCCATGAGACTGCTTCCTGTAAGGAAGCCATTTGCAGCACCTGCAGACATGGAAAGGTAGAAGCCTAGAAGGGAAAAACCAATATGAAAAACTGAGTTGCCTAGTAATTCGAACGTCAGATTATTTATCCATCTGGTTTTTTATTTGGATGAATTCTTCTAAAAGAAAAAAAAAAGTTTATGTTCAAAAACTAATGTCCAATACAATGTTCCAAGCAAAGGTTCTAGTAAATTATTTATTTAGGAGATGTTATATTTAATTTATATAACTTCTCTACTAGAGACTTTAATATAATAACTTTATAATAATCAAAATGTTATGAAATAATTATAATGTTTAAAGGGAGAGAGAGAAGGTGATTAAAAGAAGAAATAGGGTAAGAAGCAAAGTAGGAAGAAATTTACTCATGTATATTTTTGGTGCAATTTTACCATTACATAAGCCTCCTATTTATAGTCATCACCTAATGGTAATTTCGTAAATATATAATAAGTAGGTTTACATCAAAATCAAAGTACTATACTTAATAGCATTCCTTGCTTAATGCATGCTCACATTTAATATATATTTTCTCATTCATTTTACAACACTCCCCCTTGGATGGCAAAATTTTTATTGTTTACGTTTAAATACTGCCTCGTTAAAAACCTTGCCAAAGAAAAACCCAGTGGAAAAAAAAATTTTGGCTAAGGAAAAAAGAGTACAGTGTGTAATTTTCTCCCCCTGATAATAACATCGATAATTGTTCACATGTTGTGTAGGCGTCGCATACCGATGTTATGAACATGCTTTCTAAATGTTGTAGTAGGAAGCGCCTTCGTGAAGAGATCTGCTGAATTATTATTTGACATGATATATTGAACATCTATGTCATTTTTCTTGATGAGCTCTTGAGTATATGCGAAGAATTTCGGAGGTATATGTTTCGTCCGGTCATTCTTGACATAACCTTCTTTTAACTGTTGAAGACATGCAGAATTATCCTCATATAAGATAGTTGGACCTTTCTCGACTGGTAGACCACACGACGTTTTGATGTGTTGTATCATCGACATAAGCAAAACATATTCTCTACTAGTTTCGTGCAATGCAATTATTTCTGCGTGATTTGAAGAAGTAGAAACCAATGTTTGCTTCTGTGAACGCAAAGAAATTGCAGTTCCTCCATATGTAAACACATATCCAGTCTGAGATTTTCCATTGTGAGGATCAGATAAATAACCTGCATCTGCATAACCAACCAAATCTTGTTTCGAGTCATTAGGATAAAATAAGCCTAAATCAATACTTTCCCGAAGATAACGAAATATGTGCTTGATCCCGTTCCAATGCCTTCTTGTTGGTGATGAGCTGTGTCTTGCTAATAAATTAACTGCAAAAGAAATGTCAGGTCTAGTACAGTTAGAAAGATACATAAGAGCTCCAATTGCACTGAAGTATGGTACTTCGGCACCAAGAATCTCTTCATCCTTGTCGGGGGGGAGGCGAAATGGATCCTTTTCAGTTTTGAGTGTTCTGACGATCATAGGAGTACTTAAAGGGTTTGCTTTATTCATATTAAAACGTTTTAAGATCTTTTCTGTGTAATTTGACTGATGTACAAATATTTCATTGTGCATATGCTCAATTTGTAAACCAAGACAATACTTAGTTTTACCAAGGTCTTTCATCTCAAATTCCCCCTTTAGGTATGCAACCACTTTATTAATTTCCTGTAATGTTCCAATGATATTTAAATCATCCACATAGACAGCTATAATGGCAAATCCGGATGTTGTTTTCTTGATAAAAACGCATGGGCGTAGGACATTATTTGTATATCCCTTGTTTATTAAATAATTGCTTAATCGATTATACCACATACGTCCAGACTGCTTTAACCCATATAATGATCATTGGAGTTTGATAGAATACATCTCTTTGGGTTTTATACTTAAAGTTTTTGGCATTTGAAATCCCTCGGGGATTTTCATATAAATATCACTATCAAGTGATCCATACAAATAAGCAGTAACAACATCTATAAGACGCATTTCTAATTTTTTAGAAACTATAAGGCTGATTAAAAACCTGAAAGTAATTGCATCCATAACGGGAGAATATGTCTCGTCATAATCTATTCCAGGTCTTTGAGAAAAACCTTGTGCTACCAATCTAGCCTTGTACCTTATAATCTCGTTTTTTCTCATTCCGTTTTCGTATAAAACCCCACTTATATCCTACCGGCTTTACAGCCGTTGGAGTAAGAACAATTGGCCCGAAAACATTTCACTTGTTAAGTGAATCTAATTCAGCTTGCATAGCGTCTTTCCATTTTATCCAATCTTGTCTATTTTGACTCTCAATAACTGATTTTGGTTCAGGATCATTATTTCCATTCATAATTTCATTTGCAACTGTGAAACAAAAAATCTCATTGTCACATTCAACTTCATCTCTATTTAATAGTATATTTGTACTGTTATAGTTGATTGAGATTTCTTCATTTGTCCTTTTTGTGTCCTCTTCTTGGGAACTTTCTTCATTTTTCATTATCCCAAGAGATATTTTCTCAGGATCAACGTCATTCACAGTTTCCTTCCTTTTTCGAGGATTTTTATCCTTTGATCCCATTGGTCTACCACACTTCAGCCGTGGTTTAGACTCGCTAGTGACTTTATTATCGATTTTTTCTTTCGGAATCTCAATACGAGTGGGAGCATTAGTTACTGGTATATATGATTTAGTCACTCTTTTTGTGTCAGTAAATGAATCGGGCAATTGATTGCAAATGTACAATCTTTTGAACTTCTGTCTCGCATTGTTTTGTGTGAGGATCAAGATGCAAAAGAGTTGGTTGATTCCATGTAATATCCCTTGCCAATTCTTTCTTTTTTCCCCCTAATATTGGGAAAATAATTTCATTAAAATGGCAATCGGCAAAACGTGCAGTAAAAACGTTGCCTGTTAAGGGCTCAAGATATCTGATGATACTAGCTGATTCAAAACCAACATATATCTCCAATCTCCGACCTATTTTTGTACGTTGTGGAGGTGAAATGGGTACATATACTGCACAACCAAAAACTCTGAGGTGCGAAATATTTGGTTCATATCTCAAAGCCAATTACAGGGGAGAGTATTTATGATCTGCACTTGGTCTTATGCGAATTAAAGAAGCAGCATGTAATATCGCATGCCCCAAACAGAAACTGGCAGTTTTGTTCTCATGATTAATGGTCTAGCAATGAGCTGTTGTCGTTTAATTAATGATTTTGCTAAACCATTTTGTGTATTTACGTGAGCAACAGGGTGCTCAACAGTAATTCCAGTAGACATACAATAATCATTAAATGCTTGAGACGTAAATTCACCAGCGTTGTCAAGTCTAACCCTTTTGATTGCATAATCAGGAAATTGAGCTCGTAATTTTATAATTTGCGCAAGAAATTTTGCAAATGCAACATTTCGGGTTGACTGTAAACACACATGTGACCACCTACTAGATGCATCTATTAATACCATAAAATATCTGAATGGTCCACATGGTGGATGTATCGGTCCACATATATCACCTTGGATTCTTTCAAGAAACGTAGGTGATTCATTTTGAATCTTTAATGGTGATGGTCTCATAGTCAATTTTCCAAGAGAACAAGCTTTACATGGAATTTCATTACTCTAGGGGATCATTTGTCCCTTTAAGGGATGACCATGTGTATTCTCAATAATTCTTCGCATCATTATAGATCCCGGATGGCCTAATCTTTCATGCCACAAATTCATTACAGAATGATCGAAGAATTTTTCTTTCATTGCCATATGTGATTCAATCACATTTATATATGTATAATGCAAACCATTAGAAAGTGGCAATCTCTCCAATATTCTTGCCTTTCTCGATTCATAAATAATGATATTCAAATATTTCATATTGTCAACAATCATAGATTGGGTGTCATACCCATTTCGATATATATCATCAAAACTCAAAAAATTTCTTGTTGAATTTGGTGAAAACAGGGCTTCATTAATCACAGTTTGTGTTCCTTTTGGCAATGTGACATTGTCTTTACCAATCCCTTCAATCAAATCTGTTGGACCTGATATTGTATACACAATCGCCTTTGTTGGCTTTAACTCTGAAAAATATTCTCTGTTTTTCAGAATAGTATGTGTAGTGCCACTGTCTGCAATACAAAAATCTCCAGCATGCCTTTTTTGTCGAATTTCCATGTCAAAACTTCAAACAAAAAAAACAATCAATCAGTTATTATCAAGTAGAGAACATTATAATTAAAAGTCACAAATCAAAACATAAATATTATCACAATTACCAAGTTCATAGTCTCAAAAAAAAAGAACATAATGTCATACATTGATTCATAACATTATAAGACCATACAATAATCATTATTATTACAACATCAAGACTACTCATTCAGACATACAGTTATACATTGATACCATACACTTAGACACAAGGATCATACACCAATCCATTATTATTACAACATTAAGACCCATACATAATTTTTACTTCAACTGGTGGGGCAACTATTTCCCCTTAATTATCAGCAAAATCTTCACTGAAATCCAATGCACTCAAGTTTGTAGCATTATCCACTTGTTCAATAAGGTTTGCTTCCTTCTCTTTTCCCTTCGATTCCTTGTAGAGTTGGCAAAGATGTGGTGGTGTTCGGCAAACACGTGCCCAATGTCCTGTACTACCACATCGGAAACATTTGGTCTCAGCCTTCTTCTGCTTACCAGGAATATTTCCTTTATTCACTTTCCTTTTTTGGAACTAGGCCTGTGTTTCTTGTGGGACGTAACCATGATTACAACCAAAATTATAGTTTTTTCCATTTCCACGGCCACGGCCACGACCACGACCGCGACCGCGATTTTCACCTCGTCCACGGTTATTGTATTTTTCAAAATTACTTGTCCCAACAGCATTTGTTTCGGGAAATGCTATTGACCCCGTAGGACGAGATTGATGGTTTTTCATCAATATTTCATTATTCTTTTCAGCAACCATAAGTTTAGAAATTAGTTCATGATACCTTTTAACATTCATTAATCTGTATTGGTGCTGCAGAACAATATTAGAAGCATGAAATGTGGATAATGTTTTCTTAATCATTTCTGCAGTAGTGACTGTTTCTCCACAGTATCTCAACCGAGAGACTATTCGGAACAGTGCCGAATGATAGTCAGTAATCTTTTTGAAGTCCTGGAAGCGTAATGCATTCCATTCTTCTTTGGCGGTTGGAAGCATCACCTCAAGTTGGTGATCAAATCTTTCTTCAAGATCCTTCCATAAAGTTTTGGGATCTTTGACTGATAGACATTCACTTTTAAGAAAATCATCAAGATGTTTTCGAATAAAGATCAATGCCCTTGCCTTTTCCTGGGCAATGGCATCATCTTCTGTTATCGTTTTCAGAAGACCCAATGATTCAAGATGCATTGACAAGTCAAGTTTCCAGGACATGTAGTTGTCTCCAGTGTAACTGAGAGCATTGAATTCAAGCTTTGACAAGTTCGAAGACATAGTTCTCTAGTAAACAAAAGAGAACATAATTAACATTTTATTTCATAAATCAATAAATAAAACTAACAATTTTCAATAAATATAGCACTTAACAACAGGGGTAAAATACATATTATAAGTACCCCCAAATGGAAAGTAAAATCTATGCCTTCTAAATTAAATACAAAAAGAGTATGTATACAAACTAATAATATGCAAAAGAGAAAAAGGAAAGACATGTATTTTTCTTTAAGAAATTAAGAAAAGAAAAAAGGAGAATATTGTGAAGGTGTGTAAATGAGATTTAGAAATGAGGTATTTATAGAAAAAAAATTTAGAATTTAGTCGTTGTGTGTCCGTTATTTTTGTTGAATATAGTCGTTATATATGTACGTATACTATACGTATATAACCGTTGTGAAAAATTACTTTTGAAAAATAAATTAATTAAGCAGTTTGAAAATATAGAAAAACAAATAAAATCATTTCGTGAGTTAAACTATAGAATATAAATATGCAAGTAGTCTAATTTTTCATATGATAAATTTATGATTAAAATAAACTTCCTTACAAGAATAAAAATGAATACTTACGTGGGGTAAAATTCCAACCATAGTAGCAATAAATAATTTCGTGAGATGAAAACCTTTCCACGTTAGCAATAAAAATAAATAATTGTGTAGGGTAAAAACCGATCCACAGTAAGAATAACTATACGGGGTGAAAATCCATCCAAAGTAAAATTAATAACTATGTAAGCGGATAATCCATCCCACAATTACAATAGACAGAAACGATTATGTGGGAAAAAGTCCATCCACACAACAAAATTAAATAAGAATTAAATAGTTATGTAGGCAGAAAATCCATCCCACAATAACAATAAACATAAATGATTATATGGGAAAAAATCCATCCACGACAAAATTAAATTAGAATTAAATAGTTATGTAGGCGGAAAATCTATCCCACAATAGCAATAAACATAAATGATTATATGGGGAAAAATCCATCCATATAAAATTAAGATTAAGTAGAGAAATTTTACCTTCGTTTCGCTGACAGTTGAGCGTTCGTGCTGATAACGTGTTTGAAAACTAATGTCCAATACAATGTTCCAAGCAAAGGTTCTAGTAAATTATTTATTTAGGAGATGTTATATTTAAGTTATATAACTTCTCTATCTAGAGACTTTAATATAATAACTTTATAATAATCGAAATGTTATGAAATAATTATAATGCTTAAAAAGGGAAAGAGAGAAGGTGATTAAAAGAAGAAATAGGGTAAGAAGCAAAGTAGGAGGAAATTTACTCATGTATATTTTTGGTGCAATTTTACCATTACATAAGCCTCCTATTTATAGTCATCACCTAATGGCAATTTCGTAAATATATAATAAGTAGGTTTACATCAAAATCAAAGTACTATACTTAATAGTATTCCTTATTTAATGCATGCTCACATTTAATATATATTTTGCCATTTATTTTACAACAGTTTACATTTTGTTACAAATATCATATCAATGCGGATTACATAGGCGGACACTGACTTGGATTGAAGTAATAAGTGTTCTAGAGAGAGAAGCTCATCCTTCTCTCTAAAAAAGACCCCCTCTACAAAATTTTTTCCTCCTCCCTCATCCACTATTAATAGTGGATGGGAGAGTTAAAATCTTTTATTTTACTTTATAGTTTTAGTTTTTGCTCTTCCCGTATTTGAAGTTTCGCTTTCTCTTTATAGGGTATTGCTTTTCCGTATGGAAGTTTTGGTTCATCCCATTTGGGAGAGGTTTTTTTCCTTTTTAGATGTACTTTGGTGAGTTTTCTTCAACAGATCTGATCCAAAAGAACAAGATCCACAGCTCCCTGAAGAAATTGAAGATAAATATGAGATTAAATGATTTTGCAAATGAAGGATCTATATAGATCTGAGACTTCTAGCCATGTAAATCTGAATTGTCGATTTAGATCTGGAGTTTTAGTCCTTTCTGAGCGATGTTTGGATTTTATTTGTAAAAATGTATTAATATTCTCTTTGTATTTCTTGAGCTCTTGGAACTTTCTTACTCTGTTATTAGAAATGTTGCTACAATTTAGTCAATTTAGCTTAGTCTAGGATTGAACACAGTGTTGGGATTGTCCATCTCTACTTCTGTGGTTAGGTATAGCGCGTAAGACAGATTGTAATATCTTAACCGTAAGTTGTTGTACCTTAACACACTATAGTTGTACTTGCTTATTTTTTCTTCATATATGATCATCGCTTTTGGAAAAAAAAAATGACTACACGAAAAGAATTATGTGTACAATTGTACATGAAAAGGGTTAATTACCATTTTCAGTTGAGAGCCGATAAAACGTTAGTCAAATCACATTTTCATGTCATGCCTTTACAAACACATCTTGCATATAATTTTCACAGCAAATTGTGTGAAAGATTTTGTGTGTAAAGAAGGTTTAGGGAAAAAGAGAATGCCTCACATATAATGGACAAACAAATGAGCTGGAGTGACTAACTAAGACTATTATGTTTATGATCCCATATACGTATCGAAAGAAAATTTGTTTAACCTGTCGTTTCTTTTCTTTTTTTGGTGAATATAAGAATTTTAAAAACTTTTGCAAGTCACTGTATATATATAGTATCTTAAGTTCTTGAATCTCGACAGTAGTTTTACGTAACACATTACAAGTTATAGTTTTTTTTTTTATATTACAATAAAGAACGCTATGTCGCTGTACATATGAGTTGTGTTATTTTAGGAGAATGGTAATCACTTTAACATCATGTTGAAGCCAAATTTTAACCCTTATCGGTGGGTTTTCTAGTCTTTGCAATTCCTGGATTTTGAGCTTGCAACAAAATTAATTTCTACGAGATTTATGTTGGAGATCAACTATCCGATCCCGCTTGCCGAATTCCACCCACTAGCCAATTTCAAAGGTCTGAAACCAATTGACAAACACTCAAAATCTTAGTTTAGTTAGGTGACAGATCTTCCAATATTCTAAACCAAAGGGGTTTATTAAGATTTATTACTATTATTACTTCCTCGTCCCACAAAAACAGTTCAGTTTACTAAAAAATTTTGTTCCAAAAAGATAATCCAGTTTCAAAAAAAGTCAAAATTAAAACAAATAAAATGACTTAACTGCCCTTTTATAAATGGATTCATTCAATCACTACTAATTCCATCGTCCTTTTGGCTGGTCTCCGCCACCGCAGAATACATGGCCGACGGCCTCTGTAGATCTTCATCACAACCACTGTAAATTGAGCATGATGGATGATAGAGGTGGCGGCCGCCGCTGAACTTCAAACACCCCCAAAATCCAATTCATGCCACCAAAAACCTCCTCTATCTTCTCGTATTTCAAAATAACCCCAGCCCTTAATCCTAACCATCGATCTGTCCTTCGCAGGAAATGGCAACAACGCCATGTCCTCCTCCGTTTACCAATCAATATCAGCCATGAGCTCAACCAACAAGTCCATCTGTTTCCTCCTCTCCAAACGCCTTTACCCATTTTAAATCCACCCGAATTTATCTGATGATGAAAGCCAATTAAGAGTGAAATAGTCGCCTATCAGATAAAATCTCCTGATCGGAGTTGATGTTAGTGGCCGATTAATGATGACGTTGATGATGAACCGTAATGGAACGGCAGTGGATGGAGAAGGCCGACTGCCGTACTGCTTATTCTTTTTGTTTTTTTTTTTCCTCTTAAAAAGTATATAATTTTCAGTCAGGGGTAAAAATGAAAGTTCATGGGATAAAATGAGTTATACATTTCTAGAGTTGCCTAAATTAAAAAAATTATACATTTTGAAATTGGACTATTTTTGTGGGACGGAGGGAATATTACTCAACCCTACAATAAATGTCGGTTATCTTTTCGGAAAGAGCTTAATGAAACCAGTAATAAGGCTATTCGGGCGGGAAAGAAGAGAATGAGACGGGCTAAATCCAATATCGAATCCAGATCCCAATCGGCGCCCGTTGAACCCCCATGTTTTTCCTCCAGCGAATTCGAGCGGCACACTGAATTGGAATCCCCTGATTTGTCTTCCAGCGTCGACTCCAGCTCCGATCCCTCCAACCAAGCCATTGGATCCCCTGTTTTTCCCGGCGCTGGGAATGATTACACCGTGGAAGGGAAGAAGACGACGGCGAGGGGTAAAAAGTGGACAGCAACAACAGATGAATGGGAATGTAAATCTAGTTTCGATTTCAATACTCTTGATCCGTTTTTGATGAGTGAGGATTGGAAAGTCAATGTGTGCATGGACATATTGAATGGTTGGAGAGATGATAAGCTTACCTCAGATGAATATGTTCTCTAGAAGTGAAGCGATAACCATGTTTTTGCTTATGGACGGTGATAAAAATAGGCTAAATTGGCTAAAGGAATAAAGAGCACGCGAGGATTCTGGTGTAGGCGAGTCCAGAAGCCAAGCTCGAGCTAGGTTCGTAAGGAAATCAAAGCTTACTTGAACTTATCAAAATTTCTATTTATGAATTTATTATAGACAGCATAATGCATTATCCGGTGCTTATTATAAGACATTTTAATTTGGAAAATTTTTAATCAATAAAAAATCTTGAAATATTTTCTAATAATTAAAAAAATACAATAAATATGAAATTACAGTTTTAATATTTTTTCTCAATCGAAAAGACATAGTAAAATTTAAGACATACTAAAATGATTTATAATAAGGACCAAAGAGAACTAATTTTGTCTTGTTGTACTTTGCGAGGCAAGGAACAAAAATTACATGTCAATGATTCGTATTCTATTCATATATAAACAAAAGATTTTAGGTTTTGAATTGCATGATCAAATTCACTGTTCTACATGTTTTCACTGTTCTAAATCAGTGATGACATTTAATTAACAAGAACAATACAACGAGGGGTAAAGGAAAAAAAATAAAATAAAATAGAAACATGAATATTATTGGGGTGTCTACTCATTTTTTTTTTTAACAAACAGTTTATATGTTGGATTGAGAAAACAACATGAGATTCTACATAGGGTAGGCCGACAGTAAAGTCGCCTTCGCCAGTCTATGGGCGCATTCTATAGTTTCACGACTAACTTTTACAATACTACTACCTAGAATTGAAGAAAATAAGTACATAATATCACTACCAATGCTAGCTATTTTGTGAGGAATTTCAATTTCTGTCCTACACACTTAGCCAGTACTGCGGTATCTGTTTGTAGCTGATAATTACTCAAATTTCTCCTGAATGCCGCTTCCAGCCCTAGTAAACAAGCCTTCGCTTCCGGGAAAGTTGGGGAGCCATAGTGGAACCATTGCGTGTCATAATCAATGAGTCTACCATTATGGTCAATTATTTCCCATGCTGCAGCTCCTAGACATTCACTTTTATTAAAAACGGCATCTACTCTTATATGAAAGTCTGGCGAAATTTGTTATGCCTGAGTTGCTCTAGTTGGAGGGAGGTTTTCCTCATGAGATTGGGGATCCTGGAAGCATAAGCTATGGGCTGTACTCTCCTCCTCCCTTGTCGCCTGATCCAGTGTATGAAAAGGATGCTCACTTGTACCATTCCAAACCATGTTTTTCCTCGCAAGCCAAATTCCCCAGAGGATGAAGAAGCTTCTTCGTAGAAGTGATTTCTCCGGCGCTGAAATCAGCCAGTCATCCAACCAGTCACAAAAGTTTAATTCTTGCACTTGATCAAAGACAAAACCTAGTGTGGAGGTTTTCTAAATGATCTGTGTTGTGTGGCATCCGAGGAATAGATTCGTGACTGTTTGTTCGGTTTGCAGACATCTACGACAGCTTGTTTCCACAGGCATTCCTCTTTTTTGAAGGGCCGTATTCGTTGGTAATGCATTGTTTGATGCTCGCCAGATCAACCATTGCACTTTGCTTGGAATCTTGATGTCCCAGAAAATTTTCCAAGCTTGTTCAGATAAATGAGTGGTTCTGGATGTCCCTACTTCAGGGAGAGTTGCATCTCGAATGTTTGTAATTTGTAATTAGAGCTGCTAATTTGGTCGGTTCGGTGCGGTTCAGGTGAATTCAATTCGATTTAATCGGATTTTTTTTCTCACAGAAGACCTGACTGAAACAGAATCGAAAAATCAATTATACCAAACCGAACCGACCGAATAAGTGATCGGGTTTGTCGGTTCGATGCCCGAGTCAACCGAATTAAATAATCAATAAAACAAGTCAACAATTAATTTTACTAAAAATACATAACAAAACAGAATACAATAAAAAATTCCACAGAATCTGGAAAATGTAAACCATTCATCCCTTTACTTGAAATCAGTAAAACTTCAATACAATTGGCATTCAGAGTTCAAATACCATTCAAGAAAACAACGGCACAAATACAATAAATCCTTCTTATTCCTATAAAATCCTTTCAAAAGGAACAAAAAATATGAAAAAAAAATCAAATAAAGATGCTGGAATAGGTCGGATCTGGGCGTTGCTATAGTCGCTTGAAATCGTGACCCTTTGCTATAGTAGCTTGAAATCGTGACCCATTGCTATAGTAAAAGCTTGAAGTTGATGCCAAAATCTGTCAGATCTGGGCGATTTTGATTGATATAAGATGAAGGAAAAGAATAATAGGAAATCGTCGCTTAGATCGTGGCTGAAGAGGAAGTCGCCGCCACTCTTAAATCGTGGCTGAAAAGCAAATCTCAAAGTGTTGTTGTTGGTTGGGGGATGGTAGAAAAGGAGGGCGGCGGCTTCAGAGAAAAAAACAAAGTCACCTCTATATGAACTCTGAAGTAACCCTATATATATGTATATAAATATTTAAAAAGATATATATAAAAAGAATATTATTATTTCGGGTTTTCGGGCGGGGCTCGAAGTGATGTCTCGCCTGTCCGTACCCGCACCGAAATATATTTATGGTTAATCGGGTGAACCCGCACAGCCCCGAATTAGTCCGATTAGCCAAATCGTTTGACCCGAAACATGTTCGTTCGGGCGGGTCGTCGAGTTGACTCGATTAACTGACAGCCCTATTCGTAATAGCCACTCTAAACTGTGTTTTCTCTTCATTGGTCTCTATCCCATATTATGATATCCTCGGTTGGCTGTAGTGTAATGTAAGTAGCTAGGACTTTCTTAATGACTTCCCGAGGAAAAAGCACATTAACCAACGAAAAGTTCCACTGTTAATTGTCATTGATTAGGTCCTTCACTGTGTTGTTTAAGAGCCCTTGGCATACAGGCAGATCCCTAAGTGGGTTTGATGAGTCCTGAATCCAATCTTCTGCAATTCCAATCGATTCTTCATTGCCAACTTTCCATTTCAGACCTTTTACTAGTAATTCTTTTCCCTACAATATTCCCTTTCAACCCCAAGGTGATTTCTTACCAGACTCATGTTTGAGAAAGTCTTTCCCTTTGAGATACTTGGCTGAGAGAATCCTGGCAAACAAAGATGTAGGATTAGAATAGAATATCCAGGCCAACTTCGCTACCATAGCTTGATTCAACTCTTTAGCGCTTCGTAGACCGAGGCCTCCTTGAAATTTTGATTTGCACATGTGCGTCCACGATTTCCAGTAAAATCTTTGCCCTCTTTGTCCCCTTTCCAAATGACTCTGGAGATTGTCGCATCAATTTTCATAGTGATGGACACCGGTAACCGAAAGACCACCATCATGTATATTGGGAGCGTTGATAAGGAGTGTTTGGCTCGAGTTACTCTCTCCATAGTTATCTGACTATTTTAAAATTCATATTAGTCAAACTAGTTGAAAAGAGCAAAAAGGTTCTGATTTTATGAAATTGAGAACGATTTAAAGTACGGTTTTGGAAAAAATTATTTTGCTAGTTACAATTAAGTGGTAATTGATCACAGGAATTGAATGACAGTGGTTACGTCGCTGTCTTTCTTGGTGATATACCATGGTTCGATTCCCACCAAAGGTCGTAAAGGGTGTTTTATCCACGTTTAAGTAAGTCTACTGGGATGGATTTTTTTTTTTTAATAAAAAAGTGGTAATTGATCACCTCCACTAGTAAAATGTACTTTTTCTTTCCTGAAATATACATTTTGAAATTTCGTTTACATATAACATACATTGAAAGTCAAAATTCTCAATTTGGATAACCATTTTTGGACATTCAGAGTATATGTTTTTGGGAAAAAAAAAATCAAGTAACTGAAAAATTTATTGACCGCCAAAACAAACAGACAAAAAACTTAAAAATAGATGGTGTAATAAGAATCCATAATTCATTATTGCCATGTTATGCTCCATGTAATAAAACAAGAGTTTTTGACCTAAACAATTTTCTTTAAAAAAAGGTAGACCAAATTAATTTTTTTGAAATTTTTGTGGACAAATCTATATCCTCCGGATTTCAAAAATCTGAATCTGGGGTAAACTCGGATTTCGGAAATCCGAATTTAATAGAAAACGGATTTTGAAAATCCGAATTCATTTTAATTAAAACTAAAACTAAGTAAAATTTTCATCTGTCATAATTAATCATAATTCGGATTTCTGAAATCCGACTTTATGATTAAAATATTAATTTTTGAGGAAAATTTTTTTTTGTACAAGTGTTGGTAATTTTTTGAACACGAATCGGATTTTCGAAATCCGAATCTTCCATGTTTCCCTGATAAACTCGGATTCTAGAAATCCGAACCTAAACCCTAAACCTTAAATCCGAGTATATGTTACACTCGGATTTTGGTAATCCGAGTATATGTTGCACTCGGATTTTGGTAATCCGTTTATAGGTTACACTCGGAGTTTGGTAATCCGAGTACAAGTAACACTCGGATTTGGGAAATCCGAAGTTAAACCCTAAACCCTATGGCCTTATTTTGAAAATCTAATTTTTTACTTAACTCAGATTCTGAAAATGCGATTATTTGCTTAAAAGGTACATAACAGTAGTACATATAGATTATAACTGAATTAATGATAATATTTAATAACTAACAGATTTAATAATAATAAATAACAGTAATACCACTTATGTATAATGAGTATTAGTATTAATGTACTACATAATACTAATACATACAAATAGTACATAACACTAATACAGATAAATTATACTAAATTAATGATAATATCTAATAAAGAATAGATGTAACAGTAATAAGTAACACTAGTACCAGTAATGTATAATGGATAATAGTATTAATGTATTACATAATACTAATACGTACAAATAGTACATAACACTAATACAGATAAATTATACTAAATTAATGATAATATCTAATAACTAATAGACGTAACGGTAATAAGTAACACTAGTACGAGTAATGTATAATAGGTAATAGTATTAATGTGTTACATAATACTAGTACGTATAAATAATACACAACACTAATACAGATAAATTATACTGAATTTATGATAATATCTAATAACTAATAGATGTAACGGTAATAAGTAACACTAGTACCAGTAATGTATAATGAGTAATAGTATTAATGTGTTACATAATACTAGTACGTATAAATAATACACAACACTAATACGTATAAATTATACTGAATTTATGATAATATCTAATAACTAATAGATTTAATAAGAATAAGTAACACTAGTACCAATAATGATAGGTATTAGTATTAATGTACTACATAATAATGAGTAATAATATTAATGTACTACATAATACTAGTACATACAAATAATATATAACACTAATACATGTAACCGGATTACGGTATTCCAGTTCTTTGATTTCAAAAATTTCGCGCCTTGATTTTATTTTATTTTATTTTTTCTTTTTGAGAACTCGGATTTCGGAAATCCGAGTATTACTGTTTATTTAATCCTTATTTCAGTTCAAATATTTTGCGCCTCAATTTATTATTTTTTAATGGGACTCGGATTACGCAAATCCGAACGACACTGTTTATGTAAGATTTTTTTAAAAATATTATTCAACAAAATTTATTTAATTATTATTTTATTATTAAATGTAGATTCAAATTTCGAAAATCCGAGTTCTCAATTTTAATTATAACTCGGATTTCGGAAATCCGTGGGATATATTCCTGTCCACAAATATTCTGAAAAATTTAAATTTGTCCACCTTTGTTTTAATTAAATTTTTTAAGGAAAATACCCAATAAAACAAGGACTCAATTGATGGAAAGCATAATACCGATGGGTTAATTTGTAATTCAGTTTCTCCTTCCTCCGAGACCTGAACTCAACAATACATATATTGTTGATTTTTCAATTTTCCCCTCTTCCGAGTTTCCCTTTTACAGAGAAGCTTGCTTCTTCTTCTTCTTCTTTTTCTTAACCGAGCCTAAAAGCACACTGATACACTCAATGATTCTCACAACGAATTGAATAGCTTTTGGATTCAATTTTCTTGTAATTCTATCAAACTATGGCGAGCAATGACGCAGAAGAACCTCCGAAGAAGCGTCCTCACCATGATTCTACGTCTCCCAATAGCCCAAAACCGGTTAGCACTTTCAAAATTCTTTCTGTTTGTTCATTCTGTGCTTTTCTTTTTCATTGGAAAAGATGTGGAGAAATTGTTTTGCTTTATGTGTTTTGATTAGATTTTTGTGGGGACGGTCGTGTATGAGCACTGGGGAGCTTTGTACAACTGTACTGACAAGGGTTTGATTGTTCTGTTTAGAATGGGGAAATTTTTTAAAAAATTCAGTTTGATTCGGGTTTGTGACTGTTCTATTGAGCCCTGGATGGGAAGGTGGAAAGCTTTAGTTATGCCTTTGTGTTTATGAAAGAGTGACATATTAGGTTTTCGGGTTGAATCAGGGGATAGTTTCGGAGGAATGATGAAGAGGTGATTTAGTTTCGGCTACATATAAATTCTCTGGAGTTTGTTATGTCCCATTATTTTCTGTGTTGCAGTTTTAGGTGATCAGATATCATCACCTAAGGAGTACCCGTATGAAAATCTGAAAATTGTGTACTTGTGGACTAGCATCTGGTTTTATTTCAAGGACATGAAATTCTTTGCGGGATCACTTACATATTTTATTTTAAGGATTGGGGTATGATTTGGTTACATAAAATTGGAGCCGAAAGTTTTAGGTAATAGTATACATGTCTGGATTCTTGCATTGGCTTAATTGTGCAAGTTCCTTTTAGATCATATGATTGCTTGTTCTATATGAGCATTTTTGGGGGTTGTTTGTTAGAGGTGGTCTAGTGCTGAAGAACACTTTTTTGTTAGGTGTTTTTATGAGTGTGAGACTAGTAATTCAAGAGGACACTTGCTGTAGGTCTGCGTACTATTTTTCCTTATGCCTTAATTGCAACTTGTCATTGGATACTACATAACTCTTTAAAGACTCAATGCAGTAGCACCTCTAAGATCTATGGTTAGATATGAAAGACATGAAGGATTGACCTTATTTTTGAAATCTTCTTGGGAGTAGACTTCAGTGCTCGTGAACTCCTTTTCAAATGATGAGAACATGTTATGTTGCTGTCTCTTATTGTGGTTATTTACATTTGTGACCTGAGTGTGGGTACAAAAGAGGGCCATTGACAATTTAAGGATATGTTGTTTGGCAGGTTGATGCTGCACTTCTTCAGTACCAGAATCAGAAACTAGTTCAGCAGTTAGATTTACAGAAGCAGCAGTTGCTTGACCTTGAAGCCAAAATAAAAGAATTGAAAGACAAGCAAGCTTCTTATGGTTCTGTATTGACTACAGTAAATCGACTATGGAATCAGGTAGCTCTTTCACATAAGTACTAGGTGATCTGTCTCTCCAGTCTCCCTCAGCCTTGATAAGCATCATTGATTTTTATTTTTTCTTGAATAGTTAGAAGATGAGCTAGTCCTTCTTGGAGTGCGAGCTGGAGCCAGTGAAATTGCTCTGCAGAGTTTGGATCATATAGATCAACTAAGAGGTTACTTTTTGGACTACGACGTACAGCATAAAACAAATTTTATGATGTCCATTACATTTTTTTTTATTTTGTTTGGGAATTCTCTTATGTTCTGTATATTGCATCCTCTGAATTTCATTAGGCTCAGTTCCATCTAGTTCCGCCGAGGATATTTTTCTTTCCCGGCTTCTGCAGTCTAATTCTGTCGGAGTTACGGGTAGCGATGGATATATTGGATCTGTTAAAGAACGTCTTTCACAACGTCGTTCTTTTGCAAGGGAGTTGATGAAGTCCTTGGAAGATGCTATTGAAGCTCAGAGAGCTAAGATGGAGAACATTGGCCATGCTTTCCATGGGAAGCCATTGGCAGAAGGTCAGTGGGAACCTTTATCATGATTCTGTGATGATCCATTGTTATACTATATAAACTAGAGTTGGCTAGTTTGGCATTTGCCCAGTATTATTGTTTTACTCATTATGATTTTTTTATTGTGAAATTTTTTCCTCAAAACTTTTCTTGGCTCGTTATAATATGCTGTATCCCCTCCGTCCCATAAAAATAGTCACTTTATTGTACTGTTTTAGTTCAACGAAGTTGACTACTTTTCTTGGATGGAGATAGTAATAAGAAAATTATTAATACCAGTCGAAGAAAAAAAAAGAAGAAAACTTATAAATATATAGTAAATATTTATTTTATTCTACAAAAAAATTTTACCAAAAAAATAATATGTTTCATGTCTTTTGGAAGGATGCTGTAATTAATAATCCTTTGGAAACGATGGCAACCTCCAAAATCTCTATTTACCAAAAACGCAGACGTTTCATGCAAATTAATCACAGCTCATCTAATCTCCTTATGCCATAAAGTTTGTTCTCAATGATGCAGATTCATCTTAGGTAGAGACACTCCCAAGTCCCAATTAAAATTGTTGCTGCGGTCATTCACTTCTATCATCCTCTTTATATTTCTTTGTAATTTCATTAAATAAAAAAAAAATTGAAATGAAAGAAGATTTAAACCTGAAGAAAAGAAATATTCACTCACTGTCCACTGCTCTCAATATGAATATGTTTAAGGTAGAGTATTGAAACGCATAAATTATATTGGGGAAAAAAGTGGCCTTATTCTATAAAAAAACACATGCAGAAACATCGGATGATTCCCTATAGCCATGTTTTTGTAAAAGAAAAAAGAAGAAAAAATTGTATAATAACAATTACAATAAATGTTTAAATTTTATTGTACTTCAAATAGCAGTGTGAAACTTCCATGTAGTCCTCTACTATTTTACCTCGCCAAAGATTAGTGAGTAATAGAGATGGAGGTTGATTTGATTTAGTGTGAAGTCCTTGGACATCTTCAATGGTTTTGTAAAATTGAAAAACATAACGGTTTTGTGGTTGAATTCTAATGGGGAAAGATTTCTTAAATGGAAAAAGATATATACCAACCTAATACATCACTTACTATGATAAAAAATGTATTTAATTAATCTCACTAATGAGATTGACACAGCTAATTAGGTGGCAATGTCACGTGACTCTCAAAGAGTTGTCTTTTTATATAACGTTAGATATATGTACAGATATATGTTCGTGTGTTTGTGTGTATGTATGTGGTATAAAGACTTAACCATTGCTGTTATTTTTTTTCCCCTTCTTTTAACCAATTTCTGATTTTTTGATGTGTGATGAGCAGATCCTGTAGTCATATTGGGGAAGATTAATGATATGATGAGAGTGGAGGTTGAAAATTTGCAGAAGGCAATGGGTATTATTCAGATGAAGCACAAAAAATATTCTGATGAGATTGAGACTTGTGTCCAGAATAACACAGCAGATCAATCAGAGATAAAGCAACTTCTTGGTGGGTGGAGATTTTCCTTTGATGCACTCTTAGATTAATTGTTTTTTACATTCATTGGCATGTCAAAAGGAATCTGTATACATTTAGGAGACGATGTTTATACAATTATAGATGTAGATTGATTGGAAGGCATTGCTGCATTTCAGTCAGTTCCGATTATAGTTTGTATACTTATAGTTCATCTGTGTTGGATGACTCTTTGGTGCATTTTGCTGTTTACACTTTGTGAACTTGTAGGGATTTGAAATATGAGCGTGGTTGGTATTGGAATACAAGCTTGTGCACTGTCTCTATATTGAATGTGCGGTTATCTGCCTTGTTTGCATGCACTTACCTCTTTGTGCACCAGAATGCTTGCTTTTATGTATGGGATTTCTGTAATTTTGATTGTCGTTTCAGGTGACCTGGAAGAAAGAATGGCGGAACTTGAAGATTGTAGAAGAAAACTTGTCAATTTGAAGATGCAAAAAGATGGTCCATCCATTAAACCTGCCCCAGTCTCAATTGTGGCGAATGGGGATGTTTCTCCGGAAAAACCTGGTGAAAAGACTAAACGCTTACGAATCCTAAAGGATTCTCTTGAGGAGACAAAGGTTTTCTACTCTCTCTCTCTCTCTCACACACACACACAAACACACACACACCCACACACCCACACACCCGCACATGCGTGTGTATGGCACATATGTATTTTAGATGTGAAATGTGTTAAATATATCATGGCATAGGTACTGGCAGAAGACCGTCAAGCTGAGGTTCAAGAAATGCAGGAAGACAATTTCATCCTGTTGAAGCAGTTGCAAGACCTCGAGGTTCTTGTTCCAGAATTCTATGGTGCATACAACAGAGAACTTTTTTCGAAATTGTTTTACAACTCTACTTAGATATGTCATTTTTTTGGGCCTCTCTTTGCAGAATGAACTGAAGGAAGATAAATATGTGTATTCTTCTAGACCTTACACTTTATTGAATGATCAGCTCCAGCACTGGAATGGTGAGGTAGAGAGGTACAGACTCATGGCAGATTCTGTACAGGTTTGGTTCCTAACCAGTATGATCTTCTTCTAATTTAGTTTTCCAATTTTTCCGTGAAACGTTTTTTTAGCTGCCCTATAATTAATTATGCAGGCGGAGAGGTCTTTCATTGCAAGGAAGGAGAAGGAACTTACAATGAAAATAGAGTCTGCTGAAGCTTTGAGAAAGGTGGTTGAAAATTCAGAAACAAAAATTGACGAGCTAGAGATTCAGCTTCAAAAGTCAGTTCTTGAGAAAAATGAGCTTGAAATAAATTTGGAAGAAGCTTTACAGGATTCTGGTTGGATAAAGTTTTATTTGACACAAGTTTGGTTTTACCTGTGGGTTCATGTCACAACTTGCTTATTATGGTTTTTTGCTTCTCAGGTAGGAAAGATGTCAAAGCAGAATTTCAGATCATGGCTTCTGCTTTGTCAAAGGAGATGGGAATGATGGAAGCTCAGCTAAATCGGTGGAAGGAGACAGCTGAAGAGTCCAGTTCCTTACATGAAGAAGTTCAATCACTCAAGGCCTTAGTTGACAGCAAGGTTTGATTGTTATCTGTTGTCATTTTTTTATTTGCCATTTTAAGTGAGAATGAGTAATCATCCATCCTGAGTGTTGTTTTGTTCTTTATTGTCCAAAAGATGTTGAGATTAGTTGCAATCCGCTTCATTAAAAGAACTGAAACATTTTATAGCATGTGTCATATATATTCTGCACCCTCTTAGGCTCGTGTATTCCTGATACTGCGATTTTGGGTGGTTGTAAAAACTGAGGTGAAAGAGCTACCTGCTACCAACTCAATTAGTTATGTTTGCTTACTAAGACAGTAGGGTGGTTGGACTTTGTAATATGGGGTGATGTTGCCGCTATTATCAATTAATGGATACTTAAGTTGAAATTTCTTCATACTTGCATCTAAGGTTCTCTCTGAAGTCTTATGACCCTCTTTTAGTTGTATTCTAGTTTTTAATTAAGAGTTTTAATCTAGAGGCTGCTTCTTGTTTTCTGGTTTAGTTCATGTACATTCTGGGCTCCAGTGATCCTACTTGTTAAGTTAGGCATTAGGGCACAGGCTCTTCCTCAGACAATTCCTTATTCTGAAGGATCTCTGTTCTCATTTGGATTTTTGTTAAATCTGATTTTTCTGTAAGGAGGCCTTTCTAAATCACATTGAGGTTTGCATCATTTGAAGTCTTTCCACTCCAATATATGCGTTGTATTATATAAAAATCATGTAAAGGCTGGGAAGCATTGCAATTTTTAGAGTGCATCTAAGAGTCCATTGGTGGTGTACCTCCTGGAACCCTAGTTAAAACCAATTTAGTTACTAGCAAAAAGGCATTTGAATCAAATAATTTCATTATAAATAGAGTTATTAATATAAATATTTGATAATTTATTGTAGCACTAATAGTGGAAGTGTGAATGTTGGAGGTGTGAAATGTAGCTGTCTTGAGTACTTGGGACTTTCAAAGAAGATGAGGGAACTAATAAATGCTCCATATAAAGTTCAGGCAATTAACAAATGGAGAACTATGTCGTATGGATTACATATTTTTACTAGTAAAGTACTTCTGTTAGGCAAAACAACAATTTCTTTACCATCTGAGTGTTGATTTACTATATACGAAGATGAATAGTAAAATAGATGGATGAGCACACAAGACTAATTAGAATCAATAATCAATGTTTTATAAAATGAGAAATGACATTGATAATGAGAAAATGAGTGAGACATATTTAAGATGATTTTATGATTTGTACATGTGTGTGGAAATTGTAGTCACGAGCTCAATATAAAGTGGTATGTTGAAATCTTAATGAAAACATTTGTTGTAATGCATGTAGCCAACGGTCTCATAGTTATTCTAATTGTGGAGATATTGGATTTTTCTTTTGATTTATTTTTCTATGTTTGCTGTAGACTATTGAAGAGAAAGACTTGGCTGATAAGTGTGCGCAACAGATGGTGTTGATCAAGTCTTTAAAGGCATATGTAAGTTTTTTCCCATGGTCACAAATCTCATTTTTCAGTAGAGATGTTCCCTTTCAGTGTTTCATGAGATTCTGCAGTTTGTTGTTTATTCACACGCCATGCTGAAGCTATTATTCAGAAAATGTTTGATCATATTGGATATGATTTGAAAATTGGCAGGTTGAGAAGACGCAGAAGGAAACAGAACAGCTTGAAATACATGTGGATATGCTTAGTCAGCAACTATATGAAAACAGGTGACTATTGTGGGAGACTGTAGGATGATACATCTTGATATTTGACTGGTAGCTTGTATGCATATATCAGATGTGTACGTTCATAATTTCTTTGAATCTTCAAATTTGATTAGCCACCTCATCAGCGGCATGAACTCATTGTATTGGTAGTTGCAGTCACAGTTCATATCTTCTCGTGAAATGTAACAAAAGTAGTTATCTTTGTTTTCGGTTAGGATGAGAGCAATTGATAGTTTCTTCTTGGAAAAAGATTCTTTACTTTGGGCGGTAGGGGAACTTCTCATTTCCATAACACAGTATTGGTAGACCAGGTCAAATTTCTGAATGATTTCGTTGTATAATAAAATATGTGATGGATTTGATCACCCCCGGGTTTTAAGATTTAGTATGCAACAGAGCCATAAGACTCCAAACTTTGCATGTGAAACAGGGACTGTTCTGGGTTTTCTGGACAAGATTTTTTTTTTTTTTTTTCTGTGAAAATCTTAGAGCACTGTGCTGTACTTCATTGTAACAAATAGATTTCCTCTGTGCTAGGGATTTGAAGGAAATCAGAGAGTCTGAGCAAAAAGCTCGAGCGCAAGCTGAAATCCTGAAAAATGCTTTAGATGAACATAACCTCGAGTTGAGGGTGAAAACTGCTAAGGAAGCAGAAGCAGCTTGTGAGGAGAGGCTTGCCACAGCTGCTTCAGAGAAAGCTAATTTAAGGGCTGAAGTAGATGCTTGTGACAGGTTCTGTGCTCAATATTACATATTAGACTCTTTAACTTTTCAGAAGTTTTTTATGGCATTGGTTCTTGACTCACTATGATGCTGCTGTGTACTGTGTCACATGTATTGCTTTTATTATTTCACTCCTGTGAAGAATTTATTGAAGTACTGTTCTCTGAGTTTTGTGGTTGGTTTCATTCATGCATGTTTGTTTCCTTTTTTTCAGAATAATATAATAATATCTGTCCCATCCCAGCATACCTTTTTACATTTCTAATACAGAAAACACCTAAAAACACACTAAAAAAAACGAAACAAAAATTTATTTTCGACTCTGGCATTTATGCATTTTAGGCTGTAAGTTAAAACAGCCACAGTTAGAAGTAGTTGCTGCATAAAGTGTGATGGAAGATGGTAGTTGGAACTACAAGTCAATGAAACACGTGTTTGAAACAGAAGAGTTTTTATACTTGCATGTGCCTACAATTTATCTTCTAGATTGTGTGTGTGTGTGTTGGGGGGTTGCGTTTGTTGTTTGATAGTTAATTACACCGAAACACATTCTCAATTGACACAGCTGTAACCTCCCGCAGAGATGTCTTAAAACTCCGAGAGGCAATTAAAATCAAAGAAGCAGAAGCTGAAGCATATATTTCTGAAATTGAGGTATGTAGACACTTGAGATCAATTAATTAATCATGATTCTTTGGGAGCTCTTCTGATCCTGTGTTATTTTTCTCTTTTTTAGACTATTGGTCAAGCATATGAAGATATGCAGATGCAAAATCAGCGTTTGCTGCAGCAGGTGGCTGAAAGAGATGATTACAATATCAAGGTCTGCTTTACAGTTACTTCTGTGTTCTATCACATAGACCTTCTTAGCCAATCTAAGTGGCTCATTTTTTTTTGGGTTGTTCATTTGCAGCTAGTATCAGAGAGTGTAAAGGCAAAGCAGGCACATGGTACATTATTGTCTGAAAAGCAGGTGCTAGCAAAGCAACTACAACGAGTTAATACGACACTGGAGTCTTTAAAACAGAAAATCTCTGAATGGGAAGAGCAGGTGAGATATTTTATTGGTTGTTTATATCAGTCAAAGATTTGTCGTTTTACAGATAGAGTTTTGCAGATGAAAGGTTGCTTTGAAGAGGCTTCAAGGTACACAGAAGAAGATAGACAGCTTGCAGCAGACTTAGAAACTTCGAAAAGGGAGTTGGTGGATGCTGAGAAGGAAGTGAAGTGGCTAAAATCTGCTGTTGCTTCATCTGAAAAGGAAAACGAACAGATTGAGAGAAAGAAAGCTGAACTCCTTGTTGACTTGGAGAGTGAGAGGTCAGTTTTGGTCTAACTTTTTGCTGGGCTTAGATAGTACTCCCCTTTGTTTTGTTTTTCTTTGGTTACCCAACCTCCTTTTGTTTTTTGTAATGACAATATGTATATCTTTTTTTGAGCACACTGGAAAATATAGGGAACTCTTTATTATGTTTTGTTTTCAAGATGTAGTTAATCCGAGTTGTTTGGGAAATGCATCTAGAACTTTGGGTAGAGAGAACTTCTGAGGGAGCCATTTGTTCATTAGTAAGTTGCGCAAGCAGAGTGCTTTTTGTAGCTGTTTTCTGAGGAAGACTTTTGGACTGCTTTATAAATGCAACTAGCTGGCTTTGGTAATGCATTAGGGCCACATTCCATATGTTCAAATTTTAGAATCTTGCATCCATGCTGAAATTGATTGTGTAGACCATGAGACACTTAGGTTCTGCATCACTGGTTGCATCTTTCTTTGGATGTTATGTTGAAAACTGACTGAAACATTATATATTAGATCTGCCAGAAAGAAAATCCAGGAAGAGATAGCAACGCTGAACCAAACTATCACTGACATGACTGCCGAAAGTGAGGAGGCTGAAATCCAGAGACTTCAAGATGAGATTAAGGAGTGCAAAGCTATTCTCAAATGTGGCGTGTGTTTTGATCGGCCAAAGGAGGTCTGTGAATATCAAATTTTGAGTATTTTTGTGAAGCTTTTTCTGGAATTTGCTTTATCGTGCGGTCTTCCTATTGTCCCAACGTTCTTTGTTTTTCCAAGTAGTATTTGTAATGATGTGATTTTTGGTTTTGGTGGTTGGCAGGTTCTAATTGCAAAGTGCTATCATTTGTTCTGCAATCCATGCATCCAGAGGAATATAGAGATACGCCATCGCAAGTGTCCTGCTTGTGGAACTGCATTTGGGCAAAGCGACATCAAGTTTGTAAAGATTTAACTAATGCTTTGTTGCTCGAAATATAAAGATTTTGGTTTCGTTTTGCTTCGGAACGCTCTCCCTCCTCTTCCAGTACCAGGAGGACGGAAGAAGGTGCTCACTGATTGTCGAAACGTGCCTAGCCTTTTTATTTTATTTTTTATTTTTTATTTTTTTTTCTTCTCTTTATGCTTTTTGGTTTTGGCCCTTCACTAAACAACCCAAAAGAAAGAACAAAAAGGAAGGAAAAATATCTGTCTGCGTGAGGTTTTATTATCTATGGGCTGCAGTGCACCCAAATATTGGTTTGATAATACCATTTTATAGCCTATAAAAAATAACAACCATGTTTATTATATATCGTATAATACTCAAACACAGTACTTTTTTTTGGGACAGAAAAGTAAAAAAGACTCGAGTTTTCTAAATGACCCCTCTAATTATGGATGAAAGAATGATAGAAAAAGTTTAAAAAATATTCAGTAACATCAAATAAATATTCATGATCATATCTTTCTTTGTGATCGAATTCTCACAAATTGTTCATTTCTATCAAATAATTCATTATCTCTCTGATGCAATACTCTTATTAAATTGGGCACGGCCCAACAAATGAAATCAGCTCCTTTTTTCGCTTTATCCAAATTTTTTTCAATCTGAGATTTTTTTTCTTGTCATTTCTTTTTGTAGTGGGCTCATTCTTATCATCTTTGTCATAGAAACTTTGACCTGTCTCGACGATATTTTCCTTTTTCATTTTTCTGTTCTTAAGAACAAAGTTCAAAAGGTTTTAGGTTCATTCATGATCATCGTCCCTCACAGTATCTTAGGATTCTAAGAAAATTTTTTGTCAAAGTGTAATCTTTTGAGTGTGTTTTTTTTTTTCAAATTTCTTCCGAGTTCTCTAGGAGTATTGTGTGTGAGACAGGGAAAGAGCAATGCTTCTCCAGACCACCGCAAACACGACCCCATTGAATCTGGACAAATCCCTCCACTTGTGTTACTGTGGGTGTCCCAGGAATCAGACCTCAAAGACTTCATCTTTACTGCCCAATAAGACCCTTTTTCTTCCCAGCCTTGATTCCAAGTTTCATTCCAGTTTGAGTCCTAAATCCGGAAGGGGCGCACTTTTTTCTAGTGGGAATGGAGTTGCTTCTTCTACTCGATCAAGGACGATAAACGCTACTTTGCTTGAGGCTCCTGTTTTGTGGGCTGGTCGAGTTTGCATCTTTTATGCCCTTTTGAAGGCTGGATTAGCTGGATCTCCTTCAAGCCCTCTTATCCCTTCAGGTCCCGAAAAAACCTTTATTGTTCTGTGCATATTGCCTAAATGTTTCTTGGAATGTGATCCTAATTTCTAAGTGTTTGCTGATGTTTGTTGATTAGATTTGGAAACTGAAAGTGACGACTTGGGGTTTTCTCAGTGGTTTGAGAAGTTTCGAGCTAATCCAGGTTTGTGGATACCTTTCCAGTTCTGTTGTTCTTTTCTGGCTGAGTAGCTTGTGTTTTGAAATGGAGCTCAGGCCTTCGACCTAGAAAATCTCTTGTTTATGAAAGCACTACTGTATGTACAAAAAATGGGATTATAATCAGGAAAAAGGGAAAGCTTCTTGGACTAAAGAATTCTGCTTAATCATTATTCTTTCTGGAACAGTGAGTCGAATGCGAAAGTAAGCTTGACCTGTAATGTTAACGTTATTAGAAGTCGCAAGGTCCCTGGTTTTGAAGTTATAGTTGGCTACTACATGAATTTGTTGTGATAATAGTAAGTGGGATCCAATGATGTTATTAGCTTTGGTCCTTTCATATGTGGCCATCAGATGACCTATCTTTCCCTCAAGAAGAGTTATGCTACCCTGATATTTCTTACATGTTGAACTTTCTAAATTTGGATAGGTTGCATCAAAGGTTGATAGAGATTCAAATACGGTGGGGATGTATGATAACGATATTAGTATGTAATCTTATGTTTGACCGATTTGAAAATGTGGGTAGTGGAAGGGAAAATGCATTGGTAGGTTATCAATAATAAACATCAGATTTGAAGAATCCTGAGGGTATGGAGTAAAAGTTGACACATGAGAAACACCCGTGGCCTAATAGGATCGATATTGAATTTTTTGCCCCGTGTTAAAATTACCAAGTTCAGGAATAAATAGTGAAGGTGACTGATGTACTAGTTTAGGAAAGGTTGAAACAATGACTTCATTCTTATCCCTTTTTGTTGCTGGTGTATTCCTTTCTTAATGAATGTGTAATTTTAAGAATTCAGTTCTGTATATTATTAGTTCACTAGGATAACCTGCAGAAGCCGTTCTTCTGCAGATAAGGAAGCAACTGAGAGGAGGAAACTAGTGAGTAAATGGCACCCAACAACAAAAGGTACTCTAAAGCGCAACTACAGGGTGCCATCGAAATCTGAAGGGCGTCGTCTGCTTAAGGCCATTGCTTCATTACTGTCAGATGATGATCACTTCAGAGACGCTGCTTCTCACAAGGTAATCCAGCTTCTGCTCTGACTACGGCTAATTTCTTTCACGTATCATGTTTCTCAAAAAAATTTTGAAGAATGTGCAACGGTCAGTGTTGACTCTAGTCCGTCCATTGTGTCCCCAGGGTTGTCAAATCAAAAGGCAGAATGCTCATGGAGAAAGTGTTTGTTGCAACAACGTTCGGGCCTTGTTTGATGAACTTCCTACTCCACACCTGACCATAGAAATTACAGCTTTTCCAGCTGGTCCTCTTTCAGAAAATGACTACCTGAAAGCTGAGAAATTGGAGAGGATTCTGAGATCTGGTCTTTCTGGTTGATTTTCCTTTCCTTTCCTGGACTCTTCACTTGTAAAAACTGAATTTAGGTTTTGCTTTAACCTTAAATCTGTAGCCGATGGCTCTTGTAAATAAAATAGCATAACATGGTTCAGGATATGGTTTGTTTTTCCTATTGTTGTTTTAGACGCACTATTACCGGATATCTAATTATATATCTTCAGAGAGGTAAGATCGACTCTTCAATGATTAAACTTGTATCCTGTCTTTCATTTGCTTGGTCTGGCTTTTACGTCTTTGTTCTAACTTGGGATGCAAAACAAGAAAAACGCAGCCGAGGGGAATATACTTACGAGGCCATGAAAATTTGGGGAACGATTTCAATCAGGCTACAAATGAGATCCTGATCTTGGGTTGAGCTAAACTCTCTAATGATTAATGAGATATGATAAAAAGTGTGAATTTCATCAAATACATGTCATCTTCATGTTTCATTGTACATTTATTCGCGACTTTGAGAGTTTAATAATGAATGGATTCTTTCTGAATCACATGGACACCCAAAACAGTAAGCTTGAGAAGACACATCCGATCCAGCGAGTGGTAAGGAAACCAACTTCCTCGTATCATCATCCTCTCCAAGTTCAGTTGCGAATGTCACTTTCTTCTTCATATGAGGGATTCTTCATCTGAGGATCCAGCTGCCTTTAAAGTTAAAGTTTAAAAATCCAGAAACACACACACACACACACACACCAAAAGGAAAAAAAAAGAAAAAGACGAGAATTATTCAAGCTAGTTACCTATAACAACTTGCTTGAATTCCTTCAACCCCTTACACACAGCATAGAATAACCTACAATGGAAAATTAACCCCCAAATGTAAATAAAATTTTATAAGGCACGACATTAAATTTCACAAAGACGTGCACATACCGCGACTTGCTGACGTGTTAATTCAATTCTTCAAGCCATAATATGCATCATAACGTAATCATAAGTACTGCAGTTAGGACAAAAACAAAAGAAAAACGTAAGTCACGATTGCTGGGACTTTGGGATAATAGTCACACATAACAAATTAATTAGTAGTGGTGGTTTTTTAAAGAATATAAAGCATTTTTACTATTGATAAGGAAATCCGGAACTGTGAACTCACCTGAGTAACACTGTGTTTGGGATGTGTGACATTTTCATCCAATCTTCTCCAGATTTGTCCGAGTATCTTTCCACCAATTTATCACAACAGGTGATATGTAAGGTTTTGAGGGAAGACGCCTTAGCAAGGATCCCAACCGGCAGTGCTTCTAAATTACGACAACCTTTAATATTTAGGATCTCAAGGCGTGGCATGATTGAGATATTGGCAGCAGCATTATTCGTTTTCGGCTGATGATCTCCTTCTGCTTTTTCTTCTGTTTCCTCGTCACTTATGTCTTCCCATGTTTCCCAATCTTCTAGTTCAGTGAAGGATAATCTTTTCAGACTGAGAAATGCTACTGTGTTGTCAACATCATGGCATTCTAGATGGTAGTTACCTCCTTGTTGTGCCTGCTGGAGATGATCATCGTCTAATCCATAGAGTTCGCGGCCTAAGTGTTTCAGGCTCGGAAGTTGATCAAATGAGAGGTTTTCGAGGGACAACAACTTCCCCAAACGAGGCAAAACATGAAATGAAAGTAGCCGTAAACAAGACTGAACTGGTTAAATTATTGAGGAATGATTCAGACACGATCCACTTCGGCAGTTGCCTTGCTGGATAATCCCAAAGGTGAAGCATTGGAGGAATACCCATCCTCTCCATTATAACATCTGCAACTTCTGCTGTGAAATCGAATCCCCTATTGTCAAACTCTAATCTCAGATATTCCAAATGAAGTTTGTTTTCCAATTGAGCAACTTCAAAATCCATGCGATGGGGATGACCAACAATTCGTAACCGTTCCAGTTGGTTCAAATGTTTCAACTCCACAATATTACAACTGGACTCTACATCAACGTCAGCAATGAAGCCCGTCAGAACGCGAAGTGAAGTTAACTTGCCTATCCCTCTTGGCATTCGTTCAATAGAACTCCCAGAAGTATCAAGGTTTCCCATGTGTATAAGGTCTCCAATCCTTTCGGGAAGAAGAGTAAGTTCCCAACAACCCCTAACATCCAGAGATTCCAGATAATATAAATCACATATTGATTCTGGCAACTCTTTGAACAAATTATGACTCACATTCAACAACCTCAAATGAAACAAATTTCCTATCTCCCCTGGTAATTCTCGTACATAACACCTGGACAATGTTAAAGACCTCACTGATTTTAAACTTTTACTCAAATCTTGAGGAAGTTGATCCCCGCATGACAGGAACAGACTTTGCACCTCCTCAATGCCCTGGATAATTGAAGAGTCCAGTGTTTTGATTGTGCCAATTATGTTTACATGGCGAAGTCTTTCAGTGGATAAATATCCTCCATTACCAACTTCTACCTTTTGGCAGGCATCCTCTTCAAATACTTGGCATTGGTTTCTTGCAACAAATTGTGCAAAATCATGAACTATGTCATGCATCTTGCAAGAGAGCATTGTAGGATCATCTTCTTCATCAATTTTGACCTCCTGAAAAGAAAGAACGCATTGCCAAAAGTTTAAAGTATTCTTAGCCCTTCTTTTCCCTTCTGTCATTGCCCCCCTGACTTGGATGACCAAGATAACCTTGAGCCATCCACAATCTTACTAACTCCTCAACTTCTATTTTTGTGTCTTTAGGAAAGACTGCACAATACAAGAAACACCGTTTCAATTGTGGGGATAGCTCAGTGTAACTCAAAGAAAAATGAGGAAAAAGTTTTACAGCAACATCCTCCCTTTGCCATATCTCACTATCCAAGACTTCTCTCCAATTGTGGGGATAGCTCAGTGTAACTCAAAGAAAAATGAGGAAAAAGTTTTACAGCAACATCCTCCCTTTGCCATATCTCACTACCCAAGACTTCTCTCCACTCTCGTGGATTGTCTCTAAATTGCAGAAGACTTCCCATAATTTTTGCGGCAAGTGGGAGGCCTTTACATTTCTCTGCAATTTTTTGCCCGATCCTCTCTACTTTGTGACACAACTCAGGCCTTCCAGACAGAGCTATCTTCTTTATTATCAGCCAACAATCTAACTGTGACAGCAGACCTAAATTGAAATAATGATCTGTGCCCATTGTAATTGCCACTTTTTCACTCCTTGTAGTCACCAGGATTATGCTTTCATAAGCACCATCCTTGAGTGAGTCTCTAAATGGTTTCCAGTTTGAACTGTCCTCGGTCCAAAAATCATTAAGGACAATGAGGAATCTCTTCCCAGAAAAGGATTGCTTTATACGCTGGAGAAGTGATTCCAACTCTGGCTCTGATGAGTCATGATGCGACCCCTCGAGGAGAGCTTTGGCAATCCTCTTTTGGTGGAAAGGATCTGAAACACAGATCCATTTCCAGACATCAAAGTGTTTCTTCACTTCGACATCATTGTACAGTAGTTGAGCTAGCGTGGTCTTCCCGCTACCCCCAACCCCGACAATGGACAAAACCTTAACATTCTTTTCATCATCAACTTCTTTATTTGTATTAGTCCTCCTCTTCTTGGAGAACAACAAATGCTGGAGAAGAGCTGCCTTCTCGGCATCTCGACCGCGCACCTCCGAGATACATCGAGGATCGAGGTGGTCAGGGGTCGGTTAAATTTCTCATAATATACCTCCCCGCTAAGACTAGTAACAAAGTGAAACTTATTTGCTTCGTTCAGTATTGATTCAACCTCATCATTGATCTCTTTAATTTTCAAGGCAATATCATGACGTACTGGAACTTGTTTAAGACAAGAACATAGAGATGGGATCAAAGAACGCACCTTCTGCAAGAGTGTTGTTGGCATTCTTGGATGCGGTTTCAGGATCTTGACGCCCCATTCGTCCAACACATCTGCTGTCCTATAAGAGATGTCTTGAAGCTTTTCCAACCATAACCCGACATCTTATCTTCCTCCTTGAGCTTTCTCTTTTCGGCATTATCCAATACCCTTTCAATTGTCTTCCACCTATCTGTCAGCTTTCTTAGCTCATCTTTAACTCCCATCAGCAGCTTCGCTCTTTCCCCTACTTGCTTCAAGGCAGCATCAGTCAACTGATCCATTATTTTTGGAACAAAGAGTTCAGCCATTTTGAGTTCTGTGTTTGGCTGTTTTTGCAATTTGCTGGTGTTTGTTTGTGCTAAGAAGATGATTAAAAACCAAATGATAGGAAGTACGTAGATATATACAGGGAGAGATTTGTATTTCACCAAGTTAACTCCTCCACAAACAAAGTATATAAAGTTTGTAGACGGTGAAATTGTTAAAGCCCCGAGACTTCTGCTTTAAGGATCCAAACTCAGGTGTTGAGTGTTTTTTTTTTTTTCTTTTTATCTTTTTAACTCCTGCAGAATCTCTTTGCTGCAAGTAATCCCATTAATGTCAAAAGGTTCAAGGTTTAGTTGCTTTTTATGCTGATGTTTTTTAAAGCACCTAGGTTATTACAGTGTCTTCTAATATTTTTCGAAAGTGGTAAGGGTCAGACCAATGCCTAAAAACTCTAATTGTCTAAAGTCTAAACCTTCCTAAATGATTGTATAGATTTGGCCTATATTCCCTTGTCAGCAAATTAAGTTAAATTCAGGTGTGTAAGTAAACTTAAGTTGTGCAGCAAGAACATCCAATAGCCAGTAAATCTCTTTGGAAGCTGGAAGACAATCTTCAGACGCAGCAAACTGGAAGATCTTCTTGTCCAATTCAATCCAACTCGACCCAGGACATTGTTTCTCCACACCAAGATTCTTCATATTAGCCCTTATTTTAGCAACTTCACCCCATTGATTTGCTTCAGCGTACATATTCAACAAAAGATTCCGGTATCCACTATTGTTTGGCTCCAATACTGTCAATTTATCGACAACCAATTGAGCAATCTCCAAATTCTTGTGAAGCTTGCAACCGGTAAGCAAGGATCCCCAAATAACCAAGCTTGGTTCCGTTCTCATGCTTCCTACCAATTCCAAGGCTTCTTCAAGCAAACCTGCCTTACATAACAGATCAACCATGCAGCCATAATGTTTCATTTCAGGCACAATAGAAAACTCACGAGTCATTCGAGTAAATATGCTTCTTCCATCTTCAACTAGCCCAGCATGGTTACATGCAGAGAGAACACTAATGAAGGTAACGCCATTTGGCTTTAGTTTTTCTTTCATCATCATGTGAAACATTGCTAAAGCTTCCTTAGCATGACCATGAGCCGCAAACCCTTCAATCACCGAGTTCCAGCAGAAAAGGTTTTTCTCTCTCAGTTTATAAAATACAACAAGAGATCTCTCCATGTCGCCACACTTCGCATACATATCAACCAACGCTGACCCGATGTAAACATCAAGATCGAATTTTGCATGCATAAGATAAATATGTATATCCTTCCCAATGTTCAACCAGCCAAGATGCGCACAAGCAGAAATGATCGTTGACATGGTGATTTCATCGGGTTTAATCCCCTCATCTTTCATTTTATTGAAACTCTCTAATGCTTCTTTGTAGCATCTGTTTTGAGAGTAGCAATTTATCATTGTTGTCCATGAAATTAAATCCTTCAAGGGCATTTTATCAAAAAACATTTTTGCAGACTCAACATTCCCAATTCTTGCAAATCCATTAATTATAGCATTCCATGATGCAGTACTTGGCTCGGGTATCTCGTCAAACAATTTTGTCGCAGAACTCATATCCCCAGCACGAACATAAGATGAAACCATTGTCGTCCAAGCAAAACCATCTCTTTCCCCAATTGTGTCAAAGACTCGCCTAGCTTCACCAATCCTACCTGAATTTGAGTAGAAGTCAATAAGAGCCGTCTGAACATGGAGGTGAGATTCAAATCCGTACTTCCAAATCTGTCCGTGAATGCAATTGCCAGAGTTTAAATCGGATAGAACAGTGCAGCTCTTTGTGACCGATGAAAATGTGAAACTAGTTGGTCTTACTTCGGTTTTCAACATGTCCATATACATTCTTAAGGCTTTAACTGGATGGGAAAACCGGAGGAGGGAACCTATTATGGCATTGTAAATGTAAATATTGGGATCTTTCAACTCGTGAAAGATGGCAGCAGCCAATTCTGTACAGCGAAGACTTGAACACGCGCAGATAAACTGGTTTACCAAGAAGGAATCTTGTGTTTTATTGTTTTTGATCATGAAAGCATAAAGAGACTCCAAGTCATTCAATTTCGAACATTGTTTAAATTTTGCTGCAAATTGATTCATTCAGGGTTCTGGTCCGGCAAGTCTTTGGCCTAAAATACAAGAATCGGATCCAATTATCAGTACTGAATCCATTTGAGATTTTTTCATCTGAACGATATCAACAACTCATTTTTATTTTTATTTTCTTTATCTTTATCATCTATAATTGTGATGTAAAACCACACCGTTCTAGTTAAGGACTTTTGTAGTTGATTAAATTTTCTTACGAAGCCTCAGTTCTGGATTGAAGATTATATATGGTCTATGTTTCAGTTAAAGTTGAAGACTTGCAAAACTGTTATAATGGTATTCTGGTATCAATTTCTAAAACCCGGCACCAATTCAATCCATATTCCATAGTCCCTACACTTCCTGAAACACTAAAGAACAGAACAACTAAGTTGAGTAGTTAAGCTCCACGACTCCATTCTACATTTCTACTGTCTTAATTGCCCATACAGAACCCCCAGACTTATTATTAGCTACAATCAAGGTGGTACAGAGAGCAGCTACTTTATGTACTAATCAAATGCTTAACGGATAGAAAAACAACCATAAAAATTGTCAAGTTAATCACAAAATCGAAACAAAGAACTGATGCAAGCTACTAAAAGCAAAAGTTGGAAGATTCAAAGGAAAGTTGCTTACGGAGGGATTGAGTGAGACTCAGTTCGGTTTATCTTCGGGCGGTCGTCTCCTTCGTCCGGGTTTCTTTTTCCTTCTCCCCGAATTTCATTCACCCAAGCTATTATTACTATTATTATTTATAGCCCACTTCAATTAGTTCGTTGGTTTGTAGGAAAATCCAAGACTGAACGGAGGAGACAGGGACGGCTTCGGGAAGTGGTGGTTGACGGTGGTTATGGTGGAGAAGGTGAGAGGGGAAGGATGAGGACGGTGAAATGAGGCTGAGGGTTTAACTTCTTACAAAAATACTTCACAAAACCTTAGATTAATTAGTATTACAAATTATACTCTTACGAAAATTAAAATACTGTTAGAAATAAATGAATGTCAAAAATTGTCAAAGACATTCACCCACCGAATTTTTACATCAAATGTAGAAGAAGAAAATTGAGCATTTTTGTCAGCAAAATTTACCTATAGATAAGAATGCTTAAACAGTGAAAATTTTTGTACCGAATGAATTATCTTCCTCCTACTTCTTTTGGTTCAAAAAGTAAAATTATTTTATTTTTATTTTCTTCTTAAATCTTATAATCTCATAATATATAGACTATTAGAAAGTTATTATATTAAAGTCTCTAGTAAAGAAGTTATAAGTATCATCACTAATTAAATTTTAGTACATTTGCTTTGGATCATTGTATCTAGACCCTAGTTTTATAACACGTAATCAGCATGACGTCTCTGCAATCCACAAATGTATAAAATTTCTTATTCAGTATTTACATTTCATATGGATAGTTCTATAACACATCCTAATTTATATTCAAGTCATTTAATTTCTTGCAATTTATTTAAAGACTTGTCCTTGCTCAAGTCTCGAGTTTTATTTTTATAGTAGGATGCTTTAATATATCCCTATGTAAATATTTATATAATTTACATTCTTGTGGAATGACTTCATATATCCCTAATGCAATTATTTTCAGATCTTTATTTAGATTTTCATTGTGGTATATTTTTCTATGTCCCTATATACAATATCTAATTTATGGTGGGATGATGGATAAATCCCTACTACAATTATTTGTCTCTAACAAATCGTTTACTTTTAATTTAACTGAGATAAAGTTATTTGTCCTCATTCAATTATTACTTTTAATTGGTTTATTTTAAATTATTTGAATTTTAACAATTATATATATAAATATAATTATATTTTTAAGTATAAAAATACGTGTATAACGACTGGTTTTAACGGATATATTAACGGCTGTATAACGACCGAAATCTTAAATTTTCTCTATAAATACATCATTTCTAAATCTCATTTACACACCTTCACATATTCTCCTTCTTTCTCTTCTTATTTTTAAGAAAAAAAAATATTAGTTTACATATTGTTGTGTACATATTAGTGTACATATTCTTTCTCTTCACATGTCTTTCCTTTCTATCTTTTGCATGATAATAGTTAGTGTACATATTGTTATGATATTTTATCTAAAAGAACGCGATGATTTTATTTTTCATTTATGAGTTCTTATAATGTGTATTTTATCACTGTACTTCATTGCTAGATTTACTTAACAAATTATTTTATCCAAAATTGTGTTTCTTTTGTGTTTTATTTAGCTGCAAAATATCTTCCAATTTGTCAAAGCTCGAATTCGAAATTCTTAAACACACATGAACAAACTACATGTCATGAAAAACAGATGTAGGAAGCCATCTGGAATCAAAGGGGCTTTCAGAAACTATATGTCCTGATAATACTGAATCTCCACAAAATAAAGCAATCGCGATTATATTTATTCGCAAACATATTGATGATGATGTGAAAGCTGATTACATAAATGTCACAGATCCTTTTGTTATTTGGAAGGATCTTAGTGTGAGATTTGATAACAGGAAAGAAATGTTGTTAAATATTGCTGATGAAGAATGGAGAGCACTTAGATTTCAAGACTTTAAAAAAGTTGATGAATATAATTAAGCAATGTTTAAAATTGTTTCACAATTGAGATATTGTGGACGTGATGTCACTGATGCTGAAATGATACATAAAACTTTATCCACATTTGATGCTTCTAATACCACTATTGCAGCTACACACAGATTACTGAAATATAAGACTTATTGTGATCTGTCATATGCACTTCAGTGCGAAGAAAAGGCTCAAGAGCTTCTCATGGATACTCATGCATCCAAATGCTATAAATACTCATGGATCCAAATCATATAATAACCGTGGGCGAGGACGAGGCTGAGGCCGTGGCCGTGGTCGTGGTCGTGGACATGGCTATGGCCATGGTCGAGGCCAAGAAAAAAATTAGAATTTTGTTCACTTCAATGAGAATAATAATCAGAGTCGGCTAATCAAAAAGCAAAAAGTGGCTAAACAAGAAAACCACAGAAAATAGATGATGATTCATGCTTCCGTTGTGGTGGCACTAATCGCTGGGTATGAGTCTGTCGTACGACACTACATTTGGTTGAATTGTGTCAAGCATCAAAAGGAAAGGGAAAAGAAAAGGAAGTTAATCTCAATGAGCTCTGTTATAATGAGAATGGGGAAACACATCTGAATGCTTCTGATTTCACTGATGATTATGCTGATAATTGAGACATAAGTGGCTATATGTTATTGAGTTCTTGTATTTTTGTTGATGAAATAAATGTATTTGTAATATATGTTTGAAGTTGTATTATTGTGTTGGATTGTAATGAATTTATGTAAAATATTTATGTTTGATGTTTTTCCTTATGATACTTGTTAATTATTTATTTTTCTATTTTGAAGTTTTTGAAATGGATCATAGTGGAACTCAACTTAAAAGCGGCTTTGGTGATTTTTGTATACCTGGCAGTGGCACTACACATAATATCTTGAAAAACAGAAAGTTTTACTGAATTTAAAGCAACAAAGGCAATTGTGTATACAATATCAGGTCCTACAAACTTGATTGAAGGAATTGGTAAAACCAAAATTGCATTGCGTCAGGGAACAAAATTTGTGATCGATGAAACTTTGTTCTCACCAAATTCCAGAAGAAATTTCTTGAGTTTTGATGAAATATACCGAAATGGATATGATACACAATCTATGACAATAGATGGTGTAAAATATTTGAAAATTATTAGATATGAGTCTGGAAAGATTCAAACACTTGAAAGGTTATCGCTCTCTAATGGTTTGCATTATACATACATTGAATTAAACATGACAACGAAATCAAAATCCTTCTATCATTTAATGTTAAATTTATGGCATGAAGGGCTGGGCCATCCGGGTTCAATAATAATGTGAAGGATAGTTGAAAATACACACGGACATCCATTGAAAGAACAAAGGATACCTCAAAGTAATGAATTGCCATATACAGCTTGTTCTCTTGGAAAATTGATATTGAGACCTTCACCACTAAAAGTCCGAAATGAATCACCTATGTTTCTTGAGTGGATTCAAGGTGATATATGTGGACCAATACATCTACCAAGTGGACCATTAAGATATTTTATGGTTCTAATAGACGCATCTAGTAAATGGTCTCATGTATGTTTATTGTCAACCCGGAATGTTGCATTTGCAAGATTTTTAGCTCAAATCATAAAACTAGGAGCTCAATTTCCTGACTATACAATAAAAAGGGTTAGACTTGATAATGCTGGTGAATTTACGTCTCAATCATTTAATGATTATTGTATGTCTACTGGAATCATTGTTGAGTATCTTGTTGCTCATGTACATACACAAAATGGTTTAGCAGAATCATTGATTAAAAGACTGCAACTTATTGCTAGACCATTAATTATGAGAACAAAGTTACCTGTTTATATTTGGGGCCATGCAATATTACATGCTGCTTCACTAATAAGAATAAGACCTAGTGTGGATCATAAATACTTCCCACTGCAATTGGCACTTGGATTTGAACTAAATATTTCACACCTTAGAGTTTTTGATTGTGCAGTATATGTACACATTGTGCTAATGCAATGCACAAAAATTGGTCCCAAAGAAGATTGGGAATATAGGTTGGGTACGAATTACCCAATATAATTAAATATGTTGAACCTTTAACAGGTGATGCTCTTACAACACATTTTACTAATTGTCAATTTAATGAGGTTATTTTCTCAAAATTAGGGGGAGAAAGAAAAGAAGTAGTAAATGATATCGCACGGAATGAACCATCACTATTGTACTTGATCCTCAAACAAAGCAATGTGAAATGAAAGTGCAAAAGATTGTGCACTTACAAGCAATTGCAAATCAATTGCCAGATGATTTTACTGATATAAAAAGAGTAACTAAATCACATATACCAGCAGTTAATGTTCCTACTTGTATTAAAATCCCAGAAATAAAATATGAGGATAAAGTTTCTCAAGAGTCTAAACCACGTTTGAAGCGTGGGCGACCGATTGGTTCAAAGGATAAAAATTTTTGAATAAGAAAGAGATCAAAAAATAATGTCAATGAAAATGTTCCTGAAGAATCAAAAGGCAAAGAAGATTCTCCTGATGAAAATACTGAAAAAGTGAATGAAAAAATCTCAATCAATTATAACAGTACAAAAATGCGTTGGAATAGAAATGAAATTGATTATAATGATGAGATTTTCTCTTATACTATTGCATGTGAAATTACGAACGGAAGTGATGATCCTGAACCAAAATCAGTTCAAGAATGTCAAAATAGACATGATCGGCTAAAGTGGAAAGACGCTATGCAAGCTGAATTAGATTCGATTAATAAGAGAAAAGTTTTTGGATCCATTATTCTCACACCCAAAGATATAAAGCCTGTTGAATATAAATGGGTTTTTGTACGAAAACGAAATGAGAAAAATGAAGTCACCAGATACAAGGCTAGACTCGTAGGGCAAGGTTTTTCACAAAGACCTGGAATTGACTACGATGAAACGTATTCTCCTATTATGGATGCAATTACGTTCAGATTCTTAATCAGCTTAGCAGTTTCTGAAAAATTAGAAATGCGTCTTATTGATGTTGTAACTGCTTATTTATATTGATCACTTGACAGTGATATTTATATGAAAATCCCTGGAGGATTTAAAATGCCTAAAGCTTCAAATGCAGAGGCAAAAGAAATGTATTCAATTAAACTACAAAGATCATTATATGGGTTAAAGCAGTCTGGACGCATGTGGTATAATCGTTTAATTGATTATTTGACAAATAAGGGATATACCAATAATGCTATTTGTCCATGTGTTTTTATTAATAAAACAACATCTAGATTTGTTATCATAGCTGTCTATGTTAATGACTTAAACATTATTGGAACACATAGAGAAATTGATAAAGTTGTGTTATACTTAAAGGAAGAATTTGAGATGAAAGATCTTGGAAAAACTAAGTATTGTCTTGGTTTACAAATTGAACATATGCATAATGGAATATTTGTGCATCAATCAAATTACACAGAAAAGATCTTAAAACGCTTTAATATGGATAAAACAAATCCTTTAAGTACTCCCATGATTGTCAGAACACTTAATGACGAAAAAGATCCACGTCGTCCAGCTAAAGATGATGAAGAGATCCTTAGTCCTGAAGTACCATATCTGAATGCAATTGGAGCTCTTATGTATCTTGCTAATTCTACTAGACCTAATATTTCCTTTGCAGTCAATTTATTAGCAAGACATAGCTAATTCCATACCAAAAGACACTGGAATAGAATCAAGCATATATTTTGTTATCTTCGAGTAAGTATTGATTTAGGTTTATTTTATTCTAACAACTCGAAACAAAAGTTAATTGGCTATGCAGATGCAAATTACTTATCTGATCCTCATCATGGAAAATTTCAGACTGGTTATGTGTTCACATATGGAGGAACTGCAATTTCCTAGTGTTCCCAGAAACAAGTAATAGTATCTACTTCTTCAAATCATGCAGAAATTATTGCATTACATGAAACAAGTAGAGAATGTGTATGCCTCAGATCAATGACACAACATATCAAGACTTCTTCGGTCTTTCGTCGAGAAAAATCCAACAATATTGTATGAAGATAACGTCGCTTGTATTCATCAGTTGGAAGAAGGATATATCAAGAATGATCGGACTAAACATATACGTCCGAAGTTCTTCGCATGTACCAAAGAGCTCATGAAGAATAATGAAATTGATATTCAATATGTCGTATCCAGTGAAAACTCAGCTGATCTCTTCACAAAGTCACTTCCTACAACAGTTTTCAGAAAACATGTTCATAACATCGGAATGCGTCATCTACACAGCATGTGAAGAATTATCGATGTTATCATCAGGGGGAGACAATTACGCACTACACTTTTTTTCCCTTCGCTAAATTTTTTTTTCCCACTGGGTTTTATTTTAACAAGGTTTTTAACGAGGCAGTATTATTTGCGTAATTTATTTTGACATTCAAAGGGGATTGTTAGAAATAAATGAATGTCGAAAATTGTCAAAGACATTAACCCACCGAATGTTTACATTAAATGAAGAAGAAGAAAATTGAGCATTTTTGTCTGCAAAATTTACCTTTAAATAAGAATGCTCAAGTAATGAAAATTTTGTACCGAATGGATTATCTCTCTTCCTCCTACTTTTTTGGTTCACAAAGTAAAATTATTCCATTTTTATTTTCTTCTTAAATCTTATAATCTCATAATATATAGACTATTAGATTATTATATTAAAGTCTCTGGTAAAGAAGTTATAACTATCATCACTAATTAAATTTTAGTACCTTTACTTTAGATCATTGTATCTAGATCCTAGTTTTATAATAACTATCTTTTTATAAAACTACTTTTTCTTTCTTTTTTACAGTGGAGGAGACTTCCCTTAGATGAATTTAAAAATTATACTCTTACCAAAATGTACCACTTTTTTTTTTTTTTTTTTGGTTACAATGGAAGAAGTTAACCCTAAATTGGCACATTTTGGAATTCACTCTAATTATATTACTTGGTTCAACAAAGATATCTATCTTTTTTAGACCGGAAGTAACTTTCGATTAACAGCTAACTCTCATTAAACAATTTCTTTGCAAAACTCGTATCGTGTTCACAGAACGAACATAAGATGAAAACATTGTCATCCAAGCAGAAGTTTAACTTCACCTGCTTTCTTCAATATAAAATTACAAGTACAAATGATCAGCCTAATACACCACAATGTCAGGGGGCACCTGATGATCGTAACTATCCTCTATTACATTTCGTGTTTTTTTTCTTTTTTAGGTTAAAAGCTTCGCATCTCAAACTCAAAACCATTGTTTACATCATTTTACACCAACTGAAGCCATCAGGTCTTCATATTCAGGGTCATTGCTCTCCTGTTTCGGCCTCATTGCTCCATTATTGCTCGGCCGAGGATTGTGAGACACGGATGTCGGCGAGAAGGGATCGTATACTTGCGGAAATCTGAAAGAGTTTGGAGATGGCCTATTAAAGGTGGCATTACTGTTGATCTGCGGATTTGGAGGAACAAAACCCTGTGGCCTTGTCGCTGCAGCGGGGTGGTTGTGCTGAAATTGCAAGGGATCCCCAGGTCCAGGGAACACAGCACCAGAGTTTGCAGGTGGTGGAGCCATGTTGAAGTTCCTTGGCTGCATTAAAGGGCCTGCATTTGCTGCATGCCTAGGTGGAATTCCTGATAAGCTTCCCTGAAAGTCCAAAGAAGTTTGAGCTCCAGGGTGCACCATCTGACTCCCAACACTGGGTCTTCCGAAACCATGAGCCATGAATGGAGATCTCAAATTGTGAATTGGTGGCTGAACAAATGGATTTTGGGATCCCTGAGGTGGCAGCAATGACTGGTTCGGAGTTACATGAATAGGCCGAACCTGAGGCCTATTAGACACTTCAAATTCTGCATGTTGCGGCCTGTGAGGTTGAAAAGTAAAATCACTCGCACTGGGTTGTTGTGGTCTAGGACCAATCATATGTGGAGGTGCCATAGGATTAAAACTTCCAGCACCTCCAGAACCAGAAACTGGAAGTAGTGCCGGGTTAGACTGCATGGGTGAAAGAAGAGGGGTGGATCCGGGAACTACATTAAGAGATGAATTAGCTCTAGGAATCTGTGGTACAACAGGCTGCATTGGTGCAACGGATGGAGGAGGGCCTTGAAATGGTATAGGTGATGCTACTGCTGGAGACAACTGAGTAGGTGAAAACCCCATTTGTGATTGTGCACCAGAGTTAAAGAATGGTACACTGATGGGGTTATTGACAGCAGCACTAGCTGGTTGTGAAGCCAGGGGAGATGGGCCCCACGAACCACTAACTGCAGGTGCCTTAGGCATCATAGTTCCGGAGCCTATTAATGTTTGGTTCTCAGATGGTGCTTTAGACCAACCAGAAGGAGCCTGTGGCTGGTCCAAAAGAGTTGCCGCATGAGAAGACTGAGGCAATGAGGGTATAAGAGGCCTGAAAAATGGGCCAGGCTCAGCACCAGCAGCTTGATTAGATAAAACTTGAGAGGGCGTCATATTTGATCGAATAGATGCAGACTGTGAAACTGGCATAAACATATTTCTAGGAGCGCCAATATGATGTACGGGTGGTGGCTGGGGTAGATACTGATGCTGCGATACTGGTGGTTGCCTTGGCCCCAAGGGGACAAATGCGGGGCTTTGCGGAACGGGAGTAAAACCAGCAGACGCACTTGATCGAGGACCAAACATTGAGGGATTGAAGGGTGGAGACATTTCGGTCAATGAAAACCATGGCCCTGTACTCTGCGGAAAATCATTCAATTCAGCTGCCATATTTGGTTGAGCACTTGCCGCAGCACCACCCATGTCGTTGCTAGGTTTACCTTGAGCAATAGCATTACTATTCACATTCTCACTGCACACCGAAGGGATGGAACCGGAAGCAGGATGTCCCTAAAGAATGTAGGAAGCAGCAGGTTACCTTTATCAAGAAGAAAAATGTAAAGTATATTTCAGCAAGAACAAACATTTTCACGAGCACAAACTAAACTCCATTGTTCTTTTCTAAAGAGGTGAAGAGCAAAGCAAGAAGGCAAAATGGTGGACGAGGATCAAAACCATATTCTGTGATGAGGAAAGAAGATATTAAGCCCCAGGTGACATTCAATTATCATTATGGATGAGAATTCAAATTCTATGAAATCTAGAACTCACTGAAACTGGCATAAATAGCAGCTCAATCAGAGCCACTGCAGCGTCAACCTTCTCATATGTGTCAGCTGATATATGAACATGAAAGTCACTGTAACCTCCATACGTATCACTTCCATCAGTGGCAGAAATTTGAACCTGAGAAAATAACAAATGATGAACGAGGAAAACGTAAGAGAATCGAAATGAACGTATATCCAAGAGAAACTAATTAGAGATGACAGTTAAATGCTAAAGCAGAAGAAATGCAAAAGATGCTTTATGGATAGTTAGATTCAGAGAAGGAAAATCATAGTACATCTGAAACACGCAACAACCAGAAAGGAATATCTGTAATATCAGAAGATCATAAGCCTAATTTGTAATAAATATTACCTCCAGTCCTGTATCTGCTTCTAAACCATAGACTCGTATTTTAGCACCAGTTTCCTGATATACATCAGACGTGGGACAAAATTAATATTAGTTCTAACATCAATTAGGCGGAATTAACACAATTAAGATACAAACCTTTTCCAGTCGTTTATGAGTGTCATTTCCAGGGCCAAATATCAAACCAACATAATTATGTCCAGGACATTCAGCTATCTGCAGAGAGAACAACAAACAGAAGACCTAATATTAGCAGTAATAATACACCAACTCTTAAAGAAAGATAGCAGAACTTTAGTGACAAAAGACAGACAAAATGAGGGCAGACAAAAACTAAGCACAAAGCTTGTTTGGTTCTCCATGTAATTTTAACATTCCACATCAGGCTTTAGCATAGACTCACCAGAATCTAAAATCCAATTTCATCAAACCAGAAACCTCAACAAAAATTCAATAAGACTCCTCAATAGACTCCTCAATAAGACCAAATAGACTCCTCAATAAGACCAAATACTCAACAGCTATAACGTCTGAAATCACAATGAACAATTCACCATACACAATCTCAAATCCAAAATGTCTAAGGAGAGAATATAGAACTAACAGATAGCACCAAATGGCCAAATAGACAAATGTCAGAAGCTAATAAGTAATATAAGAGTTTTTGACGTAGAAAAGAGGAAAAGGACACAACAGGCAACCCACCTTTAGAAAGGAAAAATATATAGGATAGAAGAACAGATGAAAATTTGTTATTCCTCGGAAATAAACATCACATGCGCTCCAAAATACAAGCCAATTTTTCCTCCTGCTAGTACGACTCTGGGATTGTCTTTAATTACGATTCAAGTTAATTTCACTTTCAACCTATAGATGAGATATCCAAATAACTTTCAGTTTAAATAATCTATTCTTTTAAGATTTTATGTCAATCTTGCTGAAAATCAGAGCTTCGATTGTCAAATGGATAGCCGCCAGGCGACATGTAGGTGATAGTGGTACTGAAATGTTTGAAATAATAGAGAAATTTAGAGCTAGGACCCAATTTAGTGAATTTGCACTTCAGGGATGAGTACATGAACAGAGAAGAAACAATAAAAACACATACTCCACTAACTCACAGGGATCGGAACTTTAGCTTCTTTTAGCAAGGGTTTATAATCAGCAGGGGCCTTATAGCGTGGATTTAACTTCAATAATTCACCTGAATAATCAAGAACAAGTGAATAGGTAGAAAATGATTATCAACAAAATGATGATATCTCAAAGTCTTAGGTCAATCTTACCAATAGCTTCTCGCTTCTCAAGTTCCAAGGTTTCTAGCTCCTACATAGTAAACATGGTGGTATAAGTACAATCGAAACTATCTCCAGCAGAACGCTTCAAATTCATCATACCTGAGATTTATACTGATGGTTTGAAGAGTTGATGTCCGGAACTTGAGATGCCAAATCTTGATTATCCCAGGTCTTCGACTTCCCCCATCTTAGCTCCTCAGTTATTTGGTCAACCCGAGTCTGCCCAAATATTGTGTTACCATACAGGCAGCAATATCACTAAGTCATACCTGGCATGGGAGTGGATGCAAGCCATTCACATAGAACAGAATGAAACTTTGACATTTAAGCAAAAGAAAGATTTCACTCATACTCTTTCTGTCCCAAAATGATTTTCCAGTTTGATTTTCACTTTTAGCACAATTTGAACTAAACTTGAAAATCCAAACTGGACAATAATTTCAGGACTGAGGAAGTCGAGAGCAGTAAAATATTACGCCAAAGTTAGGTAGGGAAATGGATGCTGCAACCTGTTTCTACAAGCTCAAAAACCGAAGAGACAATATTATGGAAAGGAACAAGAAAACAGAAAATCTCCTTCGAGGGAAAAAGTTGACCAGAAAATGAGAGTAAAACACGGAAGAAAAATTCTATCGCATACATCACTAGAAACAATAAAGTAGAAAGAGCACGTACGCATAAAAATAGCTAATGGAACAAAGATTCAGAAAGTAACCTAGCTACCTGATATGCTAAGGCTCTTCCTCTTTTAACAGCTGTATCTTGAGTCAAATCAGGTCCCCATTTGGTTTTTCTCTGCACTTGTTTATCATTGTCCTCCTTTGATGCATCAACAATTCCCTTTTTACTCCCCCGGAAAATGGGAATCAAAGAACCAGATAGTTTATTCTTTGGTATTAGAAACCCAGATTTTGTTGCAAACTTGGAAACTTTTACACCGCTTGCTGTTGAAGCTGGGGGCATCACAGCTCCAGTGGTTGATGAATGTTCAACTTTAGCACTCATATTGAGTTTCAAGGCTTCAATCAACCAACACCCTACCCAATCACATGAAGTAATTCAACAACCATGCACAAATATTAAAGAAAAAAAAAATCTCGCCTAAGATAACATATACACATTCCGGCATTCCGCATTGCTTAAAATTTGGGGACGGGGAACTGGTTTTAACGATATTAACTCATTAATAACCACATTCAAATCCGACTAAATCTCATTTTCAATGCAACGGGGACCTGTTGTTTCCAAACACCACAACTACAAAAGGATAATTGCTCGTCTACCTCACAGTGAAACAATTCAAAACAATTTCACTTCTATCGAAAATTATTTTGAGAGCAAAACAACAGCTTTATCCATAGATAACAATCGAAGAAGAAAATACCAAACAGATAAAATAAGAAAGAGTCACAACAACAAAAATCTGCAACTCTTTTGAACAGATAACGAGAGCAGTATGATAAATTGAAGGGGAAGAAAATGGTACCTGTAGATTACACAAATCGAATCATCATGCACCCAATGTGTTTGTGAAATTGCGAGCTAGAATTGAGCCTGAATCATCACGCTTCTTGAGAGAAAACAGAGTAGCAGAACGGAGTGAGGGGAAAAAAAAAAGAAAACTTTAATAGTTTTTGGACCCTTTATATGGGTTTGGGTATAAGCTTGAAATGCGGGCAATGGAGAAAGCCCATATATGTTCTTCACTTTACATCTTGAATGGAAATTTGGAATTTTTTGAAAGTGTTTTTTTTTTTAATATGTATATCGCTGTTTCCGAAATCATTGCCCTAACTATATTCAAGCTTTCCCTCGAATAGACAAATATTTTAATTATTGTTACATACTTATTGAGAGTTAATTACCGTGCCTCCCCTAAGGTTTGAGAAAAAACAACTGCCAAATTTTTTTAAATTATGATCACTCATGTTGATCATTATTCTCTTGATCCAAAAATGATAGTCCAGTTTGAATTTTCTCGATTGTATTAATGAAAATTCAAAATGAATAATTTCAAGGAAAAATAAATTATTGTCCAATTTAAATTTTACTATTACAGATAAAAATGAAAATCTAAACTGAATAATTATTTCGAAAGGAAATATTTGGTTAAAATGTTGATATTGACCATAAAAGCACGTATCAGTTATTTAGCTGTTGTTACCATTACTATAACACAAAAGTATCATAACTGAGAATTTGCAACATTGCTGGGGTTTGAAATATTCCGGTTGCACGATGTCATAACATAAAATTTTGACATAAAAATATTTTCCATTTTTTTCAAAGCACAAAAGAGGGAGGAGAAAAAAGAAGAAGAAGATAAAGATGCATTTGTTGTCAAGTGAAACGATATGTATTTGTTTATAATTCGTAAGACTAAAATATTCATTTGATTCTTTACATTTAGTTATTTGAATTTACATCTCTAACATTAATATTTCAATATCATAGTCCCAAATATTATGTTTTCACGCTTTTTTTTTTGTTCCATTTCACTATTTCGGCCACTTTTCCGTCCAACTCGATATTGACAGGTAGTTGATATGCCGGAATCAGGGGAATTTTCGTCTTTTTTATATAATTTGAACTTTCATTTAAATTTAAATTATTAAAAATATTATAAAATTTACATTTAATTATTAAAATATTATTTTATAATTTAAAATATTAATATAAAATATGAATTTTACATTATTTTAAAATATCAATTTTTTCTATTTATGATACAAAATAAATATTAATTACGTTTCATTTTAACCCTGTATCACTCTAAAATATTACCGCACTACAGTAACTAATTTAAAATTTAATTTTTTGTTTAAAACAAAATGAAAAGCAAACTAAATTTTTTATCCGGATTTTCACCTTCATTTTTTAATCGGTCAAAGTAAAAAATCCAGCGGGCCCAAAGGGAAGAAAATGGAGGGGCGAAAACCCGGATAAAAAAATGGTTTATTTTTATTTTTGTTTTGAGTTGGAGATATGATTTAAAATATGGTTTTGAGTGTAAATTTAAAAAGTTGTTAGGATAGTATTACAAATAAAATAATATTATTTTTACACAACTACCTCCACCACGGCGCTCGCCGCCAGACCATCCACTGCCGCCGCCGGCCGATCGGATTCCGGCCAAATTTCGGCCAAGTCGCCGGGATCTCGTCGGAATCTTGCCGGGCAGTCGCCGGCCGGCGACGGTCCGACGGCGGCAATGGGTGGTCCGACGACAGGCGCCGGTGGTGGTGTAAAAATAATATTATTTTATTTAAAATAAAATACCAACAATTTTTTGAATTTTCACTAAAACCACATTTTAAATTATATCTCGATTTCAAACCAATAACAAAGCCAAAAACTTAAATAAACTATTTTTTATACGGATTTTCACCCCCACAATTTTCTTGCATTTTATTTTCTAAAAAAAAGTTTGAATTTTGATTTAATTAATATAGCGGTAAAATTTTAAAAATAATTTAGGATTTATTGGTTTTGATTTTTTTTTTAATTTGAATTTTGAATTATTTACTGTGTGGGTTGAGGTTAAAAGTACAAAATAATTAACATTAAAGTAAATAGTAAAGAAAAAAGTAACTTTGAAAATAATTTAAATTTAAAATAATATTTTACCAATTAAATAATAAATGTAAATTTTTATAATATTTTTAATGATTTAAATTTTAATGGAAGTTCAAATTATATGAAAAGATGAAAATACCCTTGATTCCAGCATGTCAACTGCCGGTCAACATCTAGTTGGACAGAAAAGTGATCGAAACAGTGAAATAGGACAAAAAAAAGTGTGAAAACATAATATTTTGGACTATAATATTGAAATGTTGATGTTAGGGATGTAAATTCAAGTAAGCCCAAATATAAAGGACCATTTGGACATTTTACTCTAATTTGTAATGATCCATATTCATATTTTTAAGATGAATAATGGTTTTGTTTTTTGTTTTCTTTAAAAAAAAAAAAACACTTTAATATTCTTATTTTTTATTAGACAGCTATTGCACACATTCATAATTTAAGGAGCCTCCAACGGCGTACCAAATCAGCAAATCCAAGTAGCAAAATGCTGCAGCTGCTACAGTAGCGTGCCTAATTTGCTACGCTACTGTAGCAACAGCAAACGCACGTTCTCTTCCCCCCCTCCTCCCCTCCCCCCCTTTTGTGGTTACTTTTAATCTAATTTTGGAGGCCCTACAATTATATTTTTTGTCATTATTGATTGACTTCAAATTGTAGAAACTTAATGAATAATCTTAATTAAATTTATTGTATTGTTCAAGAGCTCCAATTATTATTAAATTATTATAAGTAAATAATAAATGATGTGATATTGGAATAAAAATAAAAATTCTTGTAATCAAATAACATTAATGTAAATAAAACACAAATACATCAATATTAGAAAAACCCAAATTAACATTACAGTAAATAAAACACAAATACATCAATATTAGAACAACCAAATTATCGAAAAGTAAAACAACATTCAACTAACCAAATACGTAAGCACACTTATTAAGAAAATAAATAAAATGCTTAACTAATAAACACGAATCAACTACGGAAAATTATCCCCGAGATTAGTTGCATCTCCGCCATTGTTGAATAGATCCCTAAAAGTAGTATTTGGTGGTGGTTGCATTTGCACCAATCGTTATTGAAGAATTCGTTCTCTTTCACCAATGATAACAGCACGATAAATAGGATCGGTAATTTTAGTCACATCTTGTGCCATAATTCTGTTTTCTTCCCTCCATTGCTTCAAAATCAACTTTTGCTTCTGTAGTGCTATTAACTGTTTTTTGTCTTCACTTGTCTTTTTTAAAACATCAAGAAGGTGTTGATTCTCTTCTCTATACATTTCCATCTCACGAGTAGATTGTTCATCCATTTTTCTCTTATTTTTGACCTTTTTTTACACCAATAGGTCTTTTAGAAGAAGATCCGCTAGTATCACTTTCAATCACCATTTGAGAATCAAAGTTAGACATGATAGGAGACTCATGTACTTGGGTTTCCGGTGTTGGATTATGAGATTCAGATGATACAAAAGTGGAGGTTTGGTTGAATAGGTGTCGTGCTTGCGTGACACCATCGTTATATTTTGTAAAATCTTTGAGCAAATTCCAGACGTGATCATATTTGAACCCTTTTTCAAATCCTTTCTCAAGTGCAAATAACTATTTGGCACGATCTAACTGAAATAATATTTATACAATTGTTAACCTATTGATAAAAGATATATAAAATTATAAATAAAACACAAATAAATATGTAGTTACTTATATAATCTTTTGTATTTGTACCACTAGGATGCATATCCTCCACTTGTTTATACAATGCACGTAATTTCTTAACGGCTTTCTCTATTTTTTGCCATCTTTGCATCAAAGATTTTCCATTACGTTGAGCCCACCTTTTGGGATTTGCTTCTTTATTGTATTCCTCCAAAACTCTCTTCCAAAAATCATCAAGTGATTATACATCCCAATAGTTGGATTTTGTGTAATATCAATGTACGCCTCAACGAGGGCTTTGTCTTCAGCGATAGTGTATCCACTAGTTCGGAAGACAAATTTAGACATTGGAAGTTTTGTTTGTTTTTTTTTTTTGCCAAAAGAGAAAATATTGATTCAGAAAAAGAAAAGAAGCTTAGGCGGTTCAATAAAGGTTTGCTATGTATCTATTTATAGAAAAAGTCACGAAAAAAGTTGATCAGTAAATCAGATAATGTACTATTCATTATCATTATCTCCACCCTTCATTAGATTTTTTTACCATCTGAACCATATATTTGAATTTTTTTATCCACAAGTGGATAACCTAATCTTTTATTTTGTATCTCTTTTTTTTTTGCCATGTTATTTTATTAATTCTTGGCACACAAATTTAGATGTACAAAAACGTATTATTTCATAAATTGTTGCTTTTGTCTTTTTTTTTTTCTTTGTCATGTAAGCAAAAAAAAAAATGCCATCAGTTTCAAATCTTTTTTTAAAAAAAAAAAGTTGCTGTTTTTTCAATTTTGGCACACAAATTTAGATAGATATATTTGTCAAAATTATTTCTACCAATACATTGCATGCGTAGCCTATATAAAATCTATTGTCTTTTTGTGCAGATTTTCTAAGAATTTTTTTTTTGTTTTCACGTTGACGATGATGGCTTTGTCCCTTTGCTCTAAGTTTTAGACGTGCATTCACTAGGGAACAAAAATGCACAGATAGTATATGATTTCTTTATCATTATATACACCGTTAGATTAGATTTTAATTTTATCTTGACCGTTAAATGGATTTTTCTTTATCCCAATCGCTTAAAAAAAATCTCTATAAATAACATCCCAATAAAACGTATCAACCATCAAAGTTTCTTTTTCTTAATCCATTGATAATTTTTTTTCTCTCTTTTTGTAAGAAAAAACAAGGAGCTATTACGAGAAAGATTCTTCAAATATTGAAGACCATCAATCGTCATTATCATCATCATCGAGTGATAATGAAGTTTTAGTTCAACTACGACAAGTACAACAAGATACGTCATGTTATGCAGAGAAATACAATAGCAATGAATTTGCAGTTCAATCATCAACAGAGGAACCAGGTTGCTCGAGACGAGTCAATTTCGGGACGAATCGTGATCAACCGCGACCGTGAGGGTGCACATTTGCAATTGGTTGGTGATTTTTCTCTGAAAATCCACGATACACTGACCAATAATTTCAACGACATTTTTGTATGTCTGGAAATTTATTCCCTCCGTATTGTGGATGCTCTTCAAAATCACGATCAATTTTTCGAGCAACAAAGGGATGCTTTTGATAGATTGGGGTTTTCACCCCTACAGAAAGCAACTGCTGCCATCCGAATGATAGCATATGACAATTTTGCAAATGGTTTAGACGAGTATCTTCAAATGGGTGAGTCAACTGCTATTGCTTGTTGTAAGAATTTTTGTCGTGAAATTGTTGAGATTTTTGCAGAACGGTAGCTTAGATCACCAACTGCAGATGACATTACTAGATTACTATATATTGGTGAACAACGTAGTTTTCCCGGCATGTTGGGAAGTCTAGATTGCATGCATTGAGAGTGGGAAAATTGCCCCTATGGTTGGGCCTTACAATATGCAGGATGTTCTGGTAAATCAACAATCATTCTTGAGGCTATTAGCTGATTATAACCTGTGGATATGGCACGCTTATTTTGTGTGCCAGGTACAAATAATGATATTAATGTTTTGGAATCATCACATTTATTTTATAATCTTACTCAAGGTATTGCACCTCCTGCTAATTATGTTCTTAAAGGAGAAGAATATAATATGGAATATTATTTAACTGATGGTATTTGCCCGAAATAGGCCATGATAGTGCAGTCAATCCAAAATCCTAAACTCCAAAACACAAGTATTTTAAAACCAACCATGAGACTTGTAGAAAAGATGTGGAACGTGCCTTTGGAGTTTTGCAATCAAGGTTTAAAATTATAAAAGGATCTGCTCGTTTCTGGGACAAGGAAGTGTTGCATGATATTATCATAGCTTGTATTATCATGCACAACATGACTGTGGAGGGTGAGAATGATCTCAATGGACCAATAATAGTTGAACGAGAAACACCATAACCGACAGTAGAAAGGGTATCAAATGGGCATGAACCGTTCCAACAATTTATTGCTCGATACCGAAAAATTAGGGACCGAGATGCTCAGTTTAAATTGAGAAATGCCTTCATAGATCATTTATAGGAACAAACTAGTGGATTGGAGAAGGATTAGTGAATTATTATATGGAGAATCCTATTAATGTTGTTGGCTTATTATTTTAAATGTAGTATTTATTTTGCATTCGTTTAATTTGATAATGAATTTTTTTTCATTTGCAATAATATATGAATTTTATTTTTAGTTATTAATCGATTAACATAAATATTATAATTTACTACTCAATTGATATTAAAATAATTATTTTCATGTTAAATAGATATGTGATTCCAATATATATATATATATATAAAGAATTAGTTTGGTTAATGTATAATACAAATAATCTAATTGGGTCTTTTGTAAATTAGAAAAGAATGATAGAAAAAAAAAAGAATATATAAAGAATATTTCATTTTATGTAAAAATTGGTGTTGTGGATTGGAGAAGATAACACTATAACAGACAGCAAAACAACAAATTTGGTTATTTGTTGTGCAACAAAAAAGTACAACGCTGCAGATGCTCTAACTGGTTGACATTGCACATTTTTTAACCACATTGCTTTCGGGGGAAAAGAAAAGAAAAGACAAGAATTCGAAACCGAGGAAGCGATAAGAGTCAGAATACTCCATTTCTTTCCATCAAGGTACAAAGTACAAACAGTCAATCTCATTTTCTAATCCGTGGAACTTCCCTAGATACTGTATGTGATCTTGCCCTGTACCTTCTTATGGAATAAAGTCAACCACTAAAGAATATTAGACTTTAAAGGGAGGGGGAAATTTGGAATTACGAGTCAGAAAGCAGACTCAAAATTAGCTCGTACAGCACGGGAACCAAAGGCGAGATGACAAGCCAGCGGGACTGGTTCGAACAGATTCTCCAAGTGAGTATGACAAAAACTAGCATAGTGGTTTTCCACATTTAATCATCATGAATCTCCTTCACATTTTACAAGAATGCACATCTTAAAGCTTCTCAGGAGCTGAAGCATCTCAAGTGAAGGGGTAAAAGTTAGAGAAGAGCAAGCTGCCAAGAAGGATGTAAGATGCACAATATCCCCACATAAGGTATCCCCACCTCTTGCCAACAGCTGGCGTTATCATGATATGAGAGGCAAACCAGTACAGCGGAGGGCTCGCAGATAAGAAACGAGTTGCAACCTATGAAACATTGTCAATGTCAGATGAAGATGCACATCTATGCAAACAAAAGCAATGTGGTTCAAAAGTAGACCTAGGGAAAGCAATCAACTTATTTCTATCTCAAGAGAATGAATTGGAAGCTATCATGGGTGCACTTAACTAATTGATGTTGATTACTCGAAAGGTGGAAGATTCAACGCAGTGAAGCTGGTTACTTTCCCATTACTTTTTAGGAGAATCTGGTAGCATTGTTTCCTTAAGTCATATCGAGACTTGACAGTTGTATTAAAAAGACTAATGCTATCTTCTCGGCTAATTTCATGTTTGGGCTATAAATGATCCAGCTCCGCTCCCTCATGAATAAGACTCAAAAAGATATTATTCATGTAAATTACTTGAACTTTATTAGGTATTGGAAAAAGTAGTAACCATCTATGTAACTTTATGCTGATATATGAGTTAAGAAAATAAACATCCATTAATAAGCATTCTAGCTTAAGGTTTTCCCGTCCTTCAGTTCTCCTTGAAATAAGGCCAATTCTCAAGATCTCAAAATTCTAGACTTGTATATGAGTGGAATTGAACTTATCAGAGAACATCTCAAGTTAACACCCTACATCAATAGCAATATCCAGTTACCCAAACAAAGAGATGAATCAAAACTCCATATTGTCTATTTCAGGATTGGCCAATGAGAGCAAAACACTAACTAATGCTGAAGAAATGAGAGGGAAGCCTACCTGCACATGCATCACAAGAAAAGCTGTGGCAGCCATGAAACCCAAGTGTAGAATGAACGGAAGAATTATAACTGGTAATGTGAAATGATCTTCTGATGACATGTTTTGGGATCTTTCAGAAATATTCTTATCGCTGCTCCATCTTTTAGATAAAAATTTCCTTCGTCTCACTGTAGGAGTTTCTGTCACCAACCAAACATTTTCGGCTATATAAGAATCTGAACTTTGCAGCCAATAAATTGCAAAAGTATGATTAATTGGCAAAATATAATAGAATGCTCAGCGAAAGAAATAAACCACATCAACATTACATGAGACCAATACGAATATAACACTGCACAACAACAGTAAGCCAGTGACCTATGTAAGTACTGGTCATTGAATGTGGTCCCTAAACTCAAACTGTTTATGACACTAACATTTCTACAAAAATAGGGATTCCCAAAAAATGCAAATTTTTGCACCTGTGTATCTCTAAATCTATCAATATTAACAGCAAGTGCCAAGAAAAATCCTCCAGAGGAGGCCTGATAGTCCTAGTCATCCTTGCAAACCTGTTTTCTGAAATTGCAAATCAGGAGGTATTGGAAAGCCTGATAGTGTGGAGAGGGAAGCAAGTTCTTATATTTTCTAGTGCCAAACAGAAGAACCTTCAGCTTTAATACTCTACCCCGTATTACAAAAAGCTTGAAATTCTTGCACATCTCTCCCCCTCCTTCCTCAACACTCGTTAAGCCTCAATTCCTCCTCAGATCCTCAGACATCCCAGAAAATGGTGCTCCCCTGGTGACATTAAAACCAGTTCGAATATCTTTTTATGATAAGATATAAACGCAATCATTACTCAACAGCTTAAAAAATTTCCTCGGTTTGAAGGTGCCAAATACAACCATTGGCAAAATATCCTAAAATCAGTCTGTAATCGAACTTTAGCCAATCGATACATTCAAGAGGAAAATTGTGAAATACTTTCTAGTTGGTCAAGAATCAAGATTACCATTTGAGTACACAACAAAGTTGCTACATCCATACCTTTTAAGATCCATTCAGTCATTCCTTCAGAATCATTAAAACAGTTAACGCAAGAACAATGCTTCATAGATATATAACTGGCAACAAACAAGTGATAGGAAAACTGAGGAGAAATGCAGCACCATAAATTATATTTCTTGATTCTTGTCAGCAACCTCAACAAAATAATAACAGCAACAACAACAACAACAACAACAACAACAATAAAGACAATATTTTCTTATTCTCTGAAACAGGCAACAAAAATTGAAATACACCTTGCAGGGCACTTGAACTTTCACTTCCCAGAGAGCTCATGGTTTTAAGTTCTGCATTTGCTCCTTGCGAAAAGGACAGAGACATGTCTTCTCTAGCTGGATTACTTTTAAAACCAAGTGAGAGGAAGACTGTAGGCCACATCTTCGCATAATGTACTATTGAACAGACTGCGAGAGACAATATAGGGGATGCAAGTAAAAAGTTGGGTAACTGTTTTACTTGGAAATATCTCAAAAGCCCAACTCCCCTGTCAAATAAAGAAAAAGGATAAATACAATTAGGTTTAGTTATGAACATACCACAGGAAACAACAATTCCAAAACCCTGAGAATAATGTAAACAGCAAGTATTGCCACAATCAAATAAAATGGATAAAGAGATCAATAAATAGAACACTGGAATCTTCATTTTCCACAATATAAACAGAATCAAGCATCACGCTTCTTACTGACTACAGAGACAAGACCAGAGAGAGCTAGCATATTTGTGCAATCAAAATTGAGTTCAAGGATTTTAATTTTAGTAGAAAGCCCTCATGCACTCATGAATACATTAAATTTATGACAACACATCAAATAGTGATCTAAATAAGAGCGAATTCTGAAGAACTATACACAGAGATGACATTAATAGCATGCTATATCTGCTTCGCATAATCATGAAGTCTGCCGGCATAAGTACATTATAATTCGAGAAAGAAGGAAAACTACAACATACCAGTAATGACTTTGAATATAATCGTAAAGCAACGGAATTTTTCCCTTGCACCATGGCCTTAAATCATCCTCTGCATGTCCCCTGCAGATGTTCAAGTACCCATATGCTTGAAAAGCGAAAAAAGGAATAAAGATACACAAGCAACGAAAAGCCCCAGAAACAAACACCTGCAACGCTAGCTGGCATCGGCAAAAAGAATAGACTGAGATTATTATACAAATTAAAAGTCATAACTTGAATTTCCATCTATTAAGAGCTGAACTTCGAAACTGCTACGATTAAAGAGAAGAGAAATGATCGGATTCCCAGTCCTTCTCACTAATAGAAGAACTTATAAAAATATGATAAATGATAAGGATACCTATCCATAGATCTTGCAGGATGATAACTCTTCCTACTTGCAAAAATGTTAAAATTATTTCATGATGCTTGCTGTTTCTAAGTTGGTCTTCATTCATTAACAAGATTAATAAGAAGCAGACTATACAGTAAGAGCATCCTTCAAATGGATACGTGAAATCTATATGTAGGTCATTTCATCTAAAGGAAGAAACTTTTCTGATGTTAGTATTTATTTAAGTCACCATTGTTAGTCATCAACCAAAATGTATCTGAGGCGATACAAAAACCTAACATTTTCTCAGCCTCAGTCGTCAAAAGGTTTAAATTTTAGTTACCCAACCACATATAGCTTCTCTTTGATGTCATCAATACCTTCTAATACCATCAATAGGTAAATTGCATCTACAAACCAAAATGAGCACTGGAAAGTCTTATCAAATGTTGGATACAAGCACTTTAAGCCTTTAACCAAACTTGTCACCTTGTTTGGGCTCTAAAAACTCCAAAAGCGATTAAAGGTAGAAATAAAGAACATACCACAGAATGCTTTTTCAGAAAGATGGTTTCATAAGCCTGATGCATTGTTAAGAAACATATGTAGCCTGCATTAAGCATTCCATTTGACCTAGCAGCCCCAGAGAGCGCAAAGCAAAGTGTTGCAACATTATCTCCACCAATCAACAGGTAGTACACCCCACTAACTGTTAAGAGAGCATACAAACTCTCAGAATAACTGAACAATCAAATAGAAACTATAGTCAGGCCAAACACTCGTAATCTATTTACATAAAAAAAAAATGGTTTGTGAAAATACATTGACGAGTAGAATATTGATGCTGGATTAAAGCAAAATAATATTGATGCTCGCAATGCCACCTCCGGGTCATCCAATACATGAACAGAAAGCCTGAAGGAAAGCAAAAGCAAGAATAAGAAATCAAACAGGCTGGTTCTAAAATAACATGCAAATGGATAACAAAAAAAAAAAAAAACACAGGGAAAAAAGGATTGCTAACAATTAACAGAACCCATGATTGACATAATGTGATTGACTTTCAAAAAAAAATGACATAATGTGATAAATTGTGTTCTGAGATTTTAAAGCTGTTGTCAACTATGAGGAGTTTCTGCCAGCCAAGTTGCCAAGTAGGCACCATTGCAATACTACAAAAGCCCTCATATTTCCTGAGTGTATCAAGAAGTGATCTTTAGTCTTTTTACCCCAAATGCCTAATCATTGAAATTAAATGGCCCATAAGTAAGCTTAACAATTTACAATTAGTTAGGAGGAATTACCTGTACAGAAATAAAGCAGCAAAGACAAATGCAACGTTATTAAGCACATATCCTGAGAGCCCAAGTACTGCCCTTTGTCCAATCAATGGTACCAATGGAGCAAAAACTGCACCAAGAATCAAGAGACAAAACTTTAGAAGTAAAAAATTCAAAATTTCATTAGCTTATGCTATTCCAACTCCGGATTCAAACATAGAAAAAAAAAAAGAAAGAAAAGATAATTCTGTCCAGCTTACCGGTCCGAGAGAGGAGGGGCATGCAAATGGGGAGCAATGGGAAGAAGGCATAAGACTGTTCATATTCATAACCGCACTGCGCAATACGAACGAAGTAAACGCTGTCCCACACTATGCTATCCTCCAATGCGGACGCGACACCTGGGAAGAGAGGGTTTGGAGAAACGACATCGTCGCCATCGCCGACGGAAAGGCAGGGAGGGTTGATGGAAGCGGAGGTGTCGTAGGGGCTGAGAAGGGAACGCCAGAGCAGGATTAAGCCGAGAAGCAACAGCCTTGAAGCTATGGCGTACTTGAGAACCAGACGCCGGTGGCTGTGATGAGTGGGAGGATTCATTTTGAGGATATGACCACGATTGCTTTCACTGTGGTTTCACCTGAATCGTCATTTTTTTACAATCACAAGAATTCAGTAGTTCGTGGGAAATTGGATTCTTGTCATCTTATTTGGAGATTCCAAGCAGTGGACGACGAAGACCGCCGCAGAAAGTTTCAGATGGAGGGAGAAAATGGAAAAAATTGCATTTATACCCAAAACTTTGACCTCAATGTCAATTTTATCTCATCAATTTTCAGTTAGTCAATTTTGTCCTTACTGTTTAACGAAAATTGGGCCAATTCCGTCCAATTGGCACAATTTCCGTTAAACAGTGAGGACAAAACTGACTAACCGAAAATTCATGGAGTAGAATTAACGTTGAGGCCAAAGTTTGAGTATAAATGCCAATTTTTCCGGGAGACAATGGTGAGAACTGGGACGACAGAAGACCCAATTGATGTTTGCTTGGGGGATAATGGGTTGTATTTTTCTAATTTTTTTAAAAATTTTTTTAAGTTTTGGTGAGGTTTAATCATCTTAATTAATTATTAGGTTAGGGTCTGTTTAATAATGACAAATCTGGAAACGGCTTATTTCTACTTATCCATACACTATTTTAAACTCATCGAAAATATTTGTTTAACCCTTCTTCAAAATTAAAATGAAAAATATGAAAGAAAACTTGCTCGGCATACTATAAGGTTAGTTTTGTTTTTTCTTTTTTTAAGAAATCAATAGATACTTCACATTAATTTGGAACCATACCAGGATCAAATGATCCTAATTCCTACATCTGTACAAGCTATATTAAGCAGTCATGGTGGGAAGTTTTTCTTCCAACTTTTCGGCAGGCCGATTTGGCCGTCAACCGAAGAGGCGGAGTTTCCCTAGTATCGACGTTCGACTCAGAAAAGGAGAAGTAATTATAATCCAAATTAATATTGAAAGGAAGCTGTGAGAGAGACTAATTTGATTAAAATAGCTTTAAGGAATCACTACGGGTTTGCATGTAAAATAGAGTCTTTTTGGTGATTAAATTATATTCCTATAATTTAGGAAGCTGCTTAATTGGTTAGGTTATTGAAGAAAGAGTCTAAATTCAATTACATATGATCATTTGGCATATGAATGCGTGTGAAGGGATTACTACTACTTTTATCAAATCATACATATGGACTCTACCTCCTTTATGTTCTGCACCAAACTGGAATTGGCTCCATCTTGCCTATATAAAGAGAAGCCAAGAACATCAACAAAGAGACCTACACAATCAATCATCATATCAACCAAATCTTTTATCATTTTCTTTCATTTCAGTTCTTTATTTTTAAGCCATTCTCACGCTTTTAAGTGTTTAGCCTTGATTAAATAGTTTTGATATAGTTTTCTTCACAAAAATAGGTAGTCATTCATCGTTTTCTACTTCAATGAATCCAGTTCTCCTTGTAATAGCATGTTATCGACATCCTCTATAGTCAGTCGTCGCTATATATCTCTTTTTCTCCCACCTTCAATGATTCAAGACCATCACTTTGACTTGTCACGCTTTTTCTCTATATTTTCTCTTATTATTATTAAACCAAAGTTAATTTTAAGCCCTCGATTCTAGGTCCAAAGCCGATTTTTGAACACATCCATAGTCGTCTGATTTGATTTTGTATTTGGATAATTTTTTTTCTCCTTTCCACAATCCAAGTGACAATTCTTGCTCGAACATAAAATTTGGCCCGCCTGGTGGGACAAGTTTTGGTTTGATTCTTAGATCGTGGTATTCTTTCTTCTTTTAAATTTTTTTTAAAAATCTCTATTTTCCTATCTTATTATGGACTCCAATAGTCATATTTATGGTCTTAGTAGGCCTAGGGATCCGATCTATACTTCTCTCCATATAATAGGTCGCCAGATAATCTCCAATCTTCATATTCTTATAGTCCATTACCATTTGGTGAGCATATCTCTCAACAGCCCGTAGTTTTACAGGTAAGGCATATTTCTTTTATGATTGAAAATAATATTGGGTGGCAGGCTATTTCATATGGCAGTTTTTCTCAATCTTATGATCAATATGACGCAAATCATCAGTTCGGTAGCATCGACGTATGGCATAATATGTCTGTGGCGCAAGATCTCTCAAGATTTGGGGGGCTAGTCCCTGTTGGTACTTCAATGGCTACACATGATTTTTATCGCACGCCAGTTGGTGAAAATCTAGAGCAACAGATACCGGCGTAGCAACAGGAAGTTCTATCGCCACAATATCAAAAAGTTCAGACGGCGGCACAATAATAGCAGGTTCTATCGCCGCAACATCAGCAAGTTCATACGCAAGTGTAGCAACAACAGGTTCTGTCGCCACAATATAGAAAGTTCTATGGCCGACACAGCAATATCAGGAGTCGTCGATGCAATATCAGGAGATTCAATTGCCGACACAACAAAAGTACGTGTTGTCAGTACTGTATCAGCAAGCATCACCGCGACGTTAGTATATGCAGGCGTTGGCACAACAACAACGTATGCAAACGCTGACACGTATTGAGGCATTAGAACAAAAGCTAAATTTGAGGGCGTTGCAACTGTTACAATTACAGTAAGTAGTATCGCAGATACATAATCTGCAGGTGGTACAACAAACTTAGTAGGCACAGGAAGCAATCGAAAGCTCAATTGGCACAGCAGATTAGCTACAAGAAAGTGTTGTGACAGACTTATCGTCGACATCCAGGGGCTAGTTAGTAATCAGGTGCAGCTTGTTTCTGGTACACATCTGGTTGCTTTGCCTCCTAATTTTGATGCTGAATGTGCCAAGTTTTTTAAGGAAGACCTGCAGAAAGGATCTAAGTGCCCTCAACAAGTGTTTGTCATTGCAAAGCAAAATCTAACGCAACAATTAATACCAATTCGGTGAGTGAATTAGTGCCGATTGTTGGAACTGTTGTTTCTGAACAGCATGAGGATGTCAATCAGTTTAGTCTACATTATGAATCTCTGATTGTTGAAAGCCTGTCTGTTGAGGTTAATTACGGGAAATTTTATGATTCTTGTAGCAGTGACAGTGATGTCAAAAAGATTTTTTGTGAAAGTTGTGATAATCCTCAACCTGCAAGTGGCATAAGATAAATAATATAAAGAGGCTCCTGCTCCTCCGAAGGCCACGGACCTAGGCGGTGAAAATCAAATAGAAGAATAAGAAGAGCAGTGAATCCTCTTGGAAGAAACCAATAGCGGCGATGACGACTTATATAATACTAGGTAGGTGGGCTGCACGTTCTGCAGCGTAAGGTAAAAAGAAGCCCAATAATTCGAGGATGGATGTATTCATTTAATTCCCTGTGTAAATCTAGATGGAGTTTACTTAGTTATATCAAAGGGAATCAAAATGGAGTTTTCAGGGGATTAATGTTTAATCTTTGTAAGATATATTCCTAGGCTATAGAGTTTAGATAACTGAATTGTTATGGGATATTAGCATATCTTTGTAAGACAGTTCATAATGGTAAAAGGATCAAGAACCGTCATGAGTTTTTAGTAAAACTTTGTAAGACGGTCTCTTTCTGTTTGGGTAAGTCTTAAGCACTGTCCTGTGTAATTTTTTCTTTTTGATTAATAAAATCGGGGATGCCCGCTAGGTACCGTCCTGGTTCACCTTAAAAAAAAGGAAGAAAATTCCCTGTGCAAATCAGTCATTCATCTGATTTTGTAAACAATTCCGTCCTGGTTCACCTTAAAAAAAAGGAAGAAAATTCCCTGTGCAAATCAGTCATTCATCTGATTTTGTAAATGAATTGTTTAATCAATGCAATTATGGATAGTAAGAAAGGAATGGATATGTAATCGGACAGGTAAAACAAGAATGGAAAAACTGCAAAATGAATGAAATCAATGCAATCAATGCAATGGATTGTTGCAGACTTCATTTTTTAAGCGTCTCTAAGCAAGAACATTTGGGAAGAATTTCTAAAATGCAATACACAAAGAACTTCTGATTAGACTGCTTGATTGGCAACACGGTCCAGCTGATTCGGTCAATTTTAGCACTCATTTTGGAGCCTCTAGCTCTCTTATTCTCTGTTACGTGCATATGCGCATTTTTCATCCTGGCTTTATCCTCTTTTTTTTCACTGTGTTATGATAAGATTCCTTGTGTTGAAATCACCTCACAGGGGAATCAAAATTAGGTCAAAATTCAATCCCTGTTGCACACGCAAATTACTTTTTCTTGTGTGGTGCAGCAATCTGCAACACAAGGAACTTTGACAATTTCATTATCACAGGTGGAATAATAGTAAGTTTCTGCTAAACTTTTGTCACATGGAGTAATAGAAGCGTTGTTCTTCATGTCTTTTGGTGATTATGCTTCAGAGCTGCTTCTCTATCTAGAGCTTTTAAACAAGAGAAACACAAAAATCAATTTCGAACAAGAGAAAAAAAGTTTGAATGTCAAATTGCAGTATAAATAAATAATCGAATGCAGCTACAGCAGGTAGACTAACTAAATCACTGGCTCCCGGACATCACCAGCTGTTCTGATAGTGGTGGCAACATGGTCCGGTTGATTCAGCAAATTTTATATAATGGGATGGCAGAAACTGCAGCCATAGCAGCAGTTATCTTGAAGGTTGCGGCTATCTCATTCTCTGCTACAGCCACAGGAGCCAATGCTGCTGCTAAATTGCAACTGACAAAGCTATGTGCATATGTACTTCTGCACATTTTTCATCCTTGCTTCATCCCTTTTTTTTCATTGGGTTATGGTTAGATTCCTTTTTTTTTTTTTTTCATTTTCTTCCCTGAGGTAGTGGTTACAGCGGAATCAAAATTAGACCAAGATTCAATCTCTACCGCACACTTTGTTTCAAAAACAAAAAACTTCCTGTACAATTTATTTCACATTTTCTCTTTGCTAAGACTCTGTAAAATTGAGGTTCGGAACATAAAATATGACAAACACACATCTTATCGTGAATTTGCTTTCATGCAAGAAAATCCAAACCAACAAGTTTGAAGCACGGAACACAAGAGCAACTTGTGATTGCTAATTGACCGAAACGGAAGAAGAAAAGAAGAACGCTATTTTTTGTACGGGGAGGACGCCTCAAGAGCCAGGCGGAATCGAGCTGTAAGAGAAACAAGATCTAAAGCAATGAATTGAAACCAAAGGGAGAAAAGCAAATTTCAGATTGGGATAGAAGAAAGGAAGCAGAATGGAGAAGACGCGATGCACGGGAAGAAGCAAATTAAGGATTTGTTTTTCTGTGCTGGAGAGGGTTGCTGTCAACGGGGAAGATACCAGAAGCCCAGAACAAAACCAAACGGAGCTGGAAGAAAAATAACCGGCTGCCCACGTGGAAGGAAGTCAACAATTCATTTTACTGCGGTCGAGAATAGAGGCAATCGTGGTTGGAGACTTTGGTGGTGCAGAAAATGGATGTTTTGCAGTGAAGAACAGAGGCGGCCATAATTGTTTGCTTATAAGTAGATGATGCTGATGGAATTATCTTTCAAGATCGTGGTTGTGGGAGTTGATAAAATGATAAATTACTTGGATTCAAAGAAATCAATTTTGGCCTATAAAAGACTAAACTGTATAAATGGTCCCCTACTTTTGTCCGAATTTAAATTACATCAACATATATATGGATTGAGCCTTTATATTTCATTTTGAAACTTTTTTTGTCTCTTTTCATTGTTCCGTCACCATTTCTGTCTTGATGACCGTTGACCCTACCAAGTCAGGGGTATTTTCAGAATGACACATATAAGATCAAAATAAAAAATGTTTAGATGGTCCCCTACATTTGTCCGAATTTAAATTTTGGTCCCCTACATCAACATGTAAATGGATTGAGTCTTTACATTTCATTTTGAAACTTTTTTTTGTCTCTTTTCACTTTTCCGTCACCATTTCCGTCTTGATGACCGTTGACCCTACCAAGTCAGGGGTATTTTCGAAATGACAACATATAAGATCAAAATAACAAATGTTTTTATAATAAAATAGAATAAAATATTTAAAATTATTATTTTATAATAAAAAAATAAAAAATTAAAATAATTTCATTTTTTTTCACTTCCCACCTTTGTGGGTCCCACATGCTAGTCAATTTCCTCCGTTTTTTTGCTACAGTAAAAAAAAATCAAAATTAAAAAGTAAACTTACCTTCACTCGTCTTTTACCTTTACCAGCAGTGACTTGGTAAAAATAAAATTAATAAATGGCATTTCGGATTATGAAAATAAAATTTTTAAGGATAAAGGTTAAACTTTATGAGAATAGCAGGGAATGGTTAAGCTTTATGGCATTTCGGTTTATGAGGATAAAACCAGGAGGTTAAGCTTTAGCAAATTCATTTTGATTCAGAGCAAATATTACTTATGTCTCAATGTCTTTATTGAGTTTTCTTCCAAATGAGTTGTGACTGATAATGCAGTTAATTGATTAACACAAAGATGTGCTGGAAGGAGCAAAATTTGACTATAAAAGGTGAAAAAAAGAAAAACAATCACGAGCCATTTTCTTTAGTTTTGTTTTATAGAAAAATTTAGAATAAAATAGATGGTTCAAAGTTCGTGGGCCCCACAGCCAGTAAGAACATTTATAAAAACTTAGGTATTAATAAAGAGATAACAAATCCGTTAATTTCTGAAAAACTTTGTTAAATAGATTAAAATTGGCGAGAAAAAAATTTAGGTGACTAATTTTGTTGAGGAAAAATTTGTAGTGACTGGGTCTCACTGCCCCATAAACTTTAGGAATCAAATGTGAGTTTTGTCCATTCGTTATTTATGTAAAACTTTTTGGGGTTAGTTTATAAATATTAGGGGGTCACGCTATAATTATTTTAAATTAGCACTACAAAATGCAAATATATTAACAACAGCCCAATTACATAATGAAACTTCCAAGAATTGGGCCTTATTTATAATTTGGCCCAATAATTACAATATGTAGATATCAACCAAACTTATAGTTTTAGAAATTAACATTTTGATTGTAAGTAGTTTAATTCTTTACTTATGTAAATCATTTTGGGGTTGTTTTATATATGTTAAGGTATCACACTGTAATTATTAGAAATCAAGGCTACAAAATGCAAATATAGTAACTGAGGCCCAATTAGATAATGAAACTTACTAGAATTGGGCCATACTAATTATTTGGCCAATAATTACAATAAGTAGACATGAACTTATAATTTTAGTAATTACCATTTTGATTATAAGTAGTTTAATTCGTTACTTATGTAAATTTTTTGGATCTTTTATAAATATTAGAGTATCACACTGTAATTATCATAAATTAAGGCTACAAAATACAAATATATTAATTAACGCCCAATTACTTAATGAAACTTACAAGAATTAGGCCTTACTTATAATTCGACCCAATAACTATAATAAGTATAAATCATTATCATTATATATGCGAAGCGCCAATCTTGAGACCTCTATATTTGAACGTAGATTATAAGTAAGCACCTAACTTAATATTTACCGGTAGTAGCTAGTAGTTATATAGTACTATAAATTAATAATAACATACCTCAAGTTTATAATAATACTTGCAAACTGTACACAGTAAATAGACAATGAAAAATTGTAATTAAATACAGACTAATAGTATTAGAATCAAATAGATTGATTATTCTTACTATATTTTTGTAGAAAATAAAATGGGGGATCAATTTAACTAAACTTAGAAGCTTAAAGGTTGCATAAAGAAAAGAAAATTATGAAATCCTCCCCACCGTTTTCTTCCCTCTCCTTGGATGACAACGCACTCGCGTAAACACTCAAAAATTGACAACACAGCTTGAGAATACTTTGACTCACCTTACACTATTATTCCCGTCATTCACCATACTTCCACTTTCTGCAACCCCAATTTTCTCCTTCCAAGGACTCTTCTTTCCACTACCGGTAGCCACCACAACAGCCCCCCCTTGTCTTGCCATAGTTTCTATTCATTCTAGTTTAGCATAATAAGGGAAACAAGGATTGAAAGAAAGAGGAAGGTGATTGTTTGAGAGTAGAGGAAGAGACCGAGAGTGAGAGATAGAATTACGGGGAAAGAAGTAAGAATCTTTGAAACCAATTCGGTTCGGCTTATGAGCAGCAGCAACATGGATGCAATAGGTCCGTGTATTTGCAGCCATAAGAGGTAAGGATTCTAAGTATTTGGCTATCAATCCCTAGTTTTGTAATATTGTTTGGTGAACTAGGAGAGTCGTAATTTGGCTAACTCTTTAGATTCATACATTGCATGCCATGAATAGATGGTAAGGAATATTTGTTATGCCCTTAAAATAATTTAGTAACCAATTTGAAGTTTAGCAGTAGCTTGGACGTCAATGAATGTATCCAGAAATTGGAACTAGAGGTAATTATTTTGTAAGAGTAAAGGGGAATTTTCAGATTCGCTGGCCAACCTTATAGACTTCGGTTTTCATGGTTTTGTGGAGAATTCTGTCCAAATTCTAACTACTTTTGTTCTCTATACTTCAAAGTTTATTGCTCATTTAGTGGTTTGTTAATAACCTATATGGATCTTCCCAATTTCTAGTTGAAACAAGTTATATCTGTTGATTATGTTGCTGGAAATGTAATGAAATCAGATTTGATATTGTCTGTTGTCGGGCCTTTTTCTCTTAGCTCTTAAACTCTTTTCTGGGATTTATTTTCATGAATTTGTTTTTCATTCAGTGTAGTTTATCCAGGTTTTTACGGATTGCAAAATGGATTTGTAGATAGTCCGAAAATAGGATTTGAACATGATCACCATTTTCTGAAATTCTGTGCTGTGCTGCAGCTTTTGGAGATTCGTTTCTCCTCTTGACTAAACTGTTTTATGAAAATTCTTTACATGAAACTGTTCTTCATTCAGTCTACTTAGATGTGGTTTTTACGGATTCTAAAACTGACTTCTAATTTTTCCGGAAACCCCATTTGAACATGACATTATCATTGTTGAAAATTGCAGAAAAAAAAAATCAGATTTGAACCCCTCTGTGGTCAGCCCTTTTTCTCATAGCTATGGAATTCTTTTTCGGGATTTCTTTTAACGAACATCTTCTCCATCCATTTTAGTATAACTCAGGTTTTATGGATTGCGAAAAGGAATTGTGGTTTAGCTGAAAACTCATTTTTCTATATGACATGTTCATTCTGAAAATTTCCTGAAATTTATCTGTAGCTGTTGTCTTCGGAGATCTGTTTCTCCCCTTTCATGAATTGTTTTTGGATATTCCTTTTAGAGGATCTCTTCTATATTCACTGACGTTTATTACGGATTTTAAGGATTGTAAAATGGAGCTACAGGTTGTCCGAAAATTGAATTTGAATTTGAATGACTTGATTCTGGAATTTTCAAAATTTCAGCCCTGATGTGCTGTTTTGCAGATCAGTTTTCTTCCGGTTTCTGAACTGTTGTTCCTGATTTCTTTAGTCAGGACCCTTCCTTGTTTACCCTAGTTTATAAAGGTTTTGACGGCTTGTAAATCGGATCCTTGGTTTGGCTAAAAATGTACTTCTAATATTACCCTTCACCATTAGTCTTGCTGAATTTTCAGAGCCTTGATTGAGTTGCCGATTTGAGACTATGTTTCCTTTGATCATTTACTCTTTTTCTATAGGTATTTCATCTACTTCCATCCTTGTTCATTGAAGTTTAAGCCATAACCTATAAACTTGAATGAAGACACCTCAATTACTAGGAGATGCAGCTTAGAAATCAATTACTAGACAAGCATCATAGGAATATATAATTACAGCTAATTGTCTAGTTTTAGAATACTATGAAAGCATAACAATTTTAAATATTCCATTAACAGATTTTGTGGGCAGTCACAGTGAATTAAAGGGCAAAGGTGAGTACCTCCTCTTATGCTCTATATTGTAACCTTGTCTCCCCCTCTCAGTGCATGACTGTTGAGTGCTTATGTGGTTTTACTTGATCGAAGTGCAAGTTTTGAGCTACTACATGAGCCTGTGATACGTGATTGTATTGCTATTATTTGTCTATGTGTTTTTGAATGAATTACAAGCTTGGTGTTAATATTTGAACTTCTTGATATGTGAATGTCTTGTCACTGTTTGGCTGCGTGCCAATTGAATTGAATTGTTTGTTACTACTCGGTTATGTACATTATCACTCCGAGATATAAATGATTGAGATGACTTGTTCTGTAAACGAATACTTGTGCATGAATTGCCATGAAATTGTTGAGACTTGGATGTGTACATTATCACACCAGTCTCGGGGCCCCGCTACTATAGATCGAATCCAATGGGTCGGCATTGGGCACAGACGTATGGATAGACTATGGATAGCTTTAGTAGGCGTGCACGAGCTACGAGTACTTGACTGTTGTGGCCACTTGGAGTGACGGGTTATTGTTATTGTATTTGAAATGTAACTTGAACACCAATTGGGAATCTAACTTGGAAGACAACCCAAAAGACCACATAGGGCTTCGGCAGTCTCCAGTTAAGATCCACTCGTATCCTCATGAGAATATGTCAATGGCCTCGGATATGGTCATCTTTTATGTGCTAATGTGACTGAATGTTTCTTTTTCAAATGCAATTCATCGCGTAGATAATGTTAGTCTAACAGTTATATTGATAGAACTTTGTAGACAATTTAATAAATGAAAATGTTGGATGAAAATGAACTGTGTGAATAACTGCATGTGCATGTGACTTGATTACTGTATGGAGTGTGAGAGACTGGGAGTTGTTGTTTGAGGTATTCACTGGGCTTTAAAGCTCATCCCATTATTTTTCCTCACAGGTTAGCAGGTTAGGTGAGTTAAGTAAAGATTAAATTGAATTGATTGCGAAGAGAAGCATTTGGCTTTTCTTTAGTCTAGCGCTTATTTGAATTTTGGAATTTGTATTAAATTTTGGAAACATTTTTGTAGTAATTAAGTCTTCCGCTGTGTAAATTCAGAAGTTTGAACATGTAATAGATTAGTTAGTTCTGTTCCACAAAGCCTTGGGTAAGAGATTGTCCGGCGGTCGGCTCAGTTTGTCACTAGACACGATAAATAATCGTGCTGGAGACTTGGGTCGTCACAGTATATATTAAAGGAAAGAAAGATAATCGACATGTGTCGCCAATTCAGGCCATCAACATTTTCTCTTCTTTTTTTTTTTGATAAATGGCCATCAACATTTTCAGAGACACATGTCATTAAATCATTGGATGGTCATTAAACAGTAAAAATTTTATGTGAATCGATAAATCTTAAATTTTACTTATTACTCCCTCCGTCCCATAAAAATAGTCCAGTTTAATAAAAAAATCTTGTCCCAAAAAAATAGTCTCGTTTCACAAAAGTAAAAATTAATTGAATTAAAATGACTTAAATATCCAAAAGAGTAGTGGTAAGCAAAACAAGATTCACTTCCTTTGATTTTTATTTTTTTAGTTTTCTCTTATTTTTTCAAATAATTATATCTTTTAATACATGAATAATTCAAAAATGTGTTATATATCAAATTAATCTACGTAACGAGATCTTTCCATCAAGATCCATTGTCAATATTTTTTGAGATAAAAATTTTGATCAAATTTAAGTTTAAAATAAATGCATATGTAGTTAACTTTTATAGCAATAACTAGAAGGAGCATTAGTGGAAATTAGGGGCATAAAATGAGTTGTACATTTGGTGTATTGACCAAATTAAAAAATTTGTACATTTTCATACTGGACTTTTTTTTGGACGGAGGGAGTATAATTTAAATTAATTAATATTTATGGTTTTAAACTTTTAGTCAGACACGTAAATAGGAACATATGCTTTTAATTTGATTTGTCCTTCTTCAGCATTGATGACATCCACGATCGTGATGATCATCATAAATCCGACTTCCGACTAAAAACACTGATGTTTCATGCTACCATTTAATCTTTTTGCCTTTCTTAGGGGTTTTGTGAAACTCTTTAGGTGATCATTTTTGTGTAAAAAACGGTAAATTTTAACAGTCTGAATTCAATATTGTAATTCAGCGACAGAACCCTTTTGTGTGTGACTGTGTGAGATTCCAAATCTCAAGGTTGAAGACAAGGTTTCTTATGAATTTATTAATAAGCTCACCGCGAATGACTGGAGTTCATCATGGGGATTATTTCGCGTGGTTGAACGGAGCGAAACGGCAAAACGGATGAACAATGAACCACAGAACGGCGAGCGATGAACGATGAAGAGCAGAACAGCGGAAGATAAAGTGTCAACAGAACCCGGCAAGATTCTCGGTTCCAATCTCATTAGCTCTGATTCTAGCATGGATCAGCTGAATTGAGATATGGGTTTTCTGTAACTGATCATGGAGATCATTTTGACTTAAAAAACAATGAGTTCTGTGCACCATAATGCGAGATCGAGGTGCAACAGCAGGGATCCGTTTGGTCGGCAAATATATTTTTTTTGGCCGAAAAATTTCATATCGGGAGGTTAAAGATGAAAATTTTTAAAAATTGCTAAAAAGCCCAATGTCTCCAGGAACCTTGCACTTGAAAGCTGAAACTTTTAATTGGTTGTCAATTTGGTCCTTAAAGCTCCATTGATGTGCTACCTGGTTCTTCAAGTTCGTCAATTTTACACTTTCAAGGACGATTGTGCCTTATAAGTTATCTTTTTGGTTATGGGCTAAATTCAAGTTGACCCGAAAGCAGTATGCGTGTCGGGAGTCCATACATATAGAGATTTAAACAACAAAATAATGGAACTTGTGAAAAATGCTTTTCATATTGCAATATTTTTGCTAATTACGAAATTATTGAGAAAATATATTTGGGGGACTGAAAAGAATAAAAAAGGCATAAATTTATATTAAAAGTTCGAATACAATAAATTTAAACAACCATGAAAGTAGTATTACCCTCTGGTGTAGTTATGGAGAGCTTTTATTAATTTATTATATTATCATAAAGGAATATCGATTAGTAATGCTATTTGATCTGTTAGTATTGTTTAATTTAACACAAAGCCGCCCATACCAAATATGGACAAAAATCTGAAGTTGTATTATGATATATACTCTTACAACTGATACAAAATAATTAACTCAAAAAAATAATTATTAGTGGCTATAGTATTTTCTAATCAATATTAATTGGAAGAATGCTTGCTTACTCTTTTTTATTTTATTTTTTTCTGGATTGGTTATACTAATTTGATAATGAATTAATGACTATAATAAATTGTATATGTGTTATGACTATCTGATAATTTGAAAATAGGAACGTTCTAATGGTCCCAATTGGTTTCAATAATTTTCAAGAATTAATTAGAATCATGGTTTAAGAAATATTAATATATTGACTAGAGGAGATTAAAATAAAAATTATTAGTTAATTTAGTTTTGTTAATTTATGTGAAAATTGGTAACTCTCTTGACAAGAACTCAATGCTCTACTCCAAAGGTTTGCGAAAGATATCTTAATGAGGAAGAGACTACATTACACCTTTTTGTCAATATTCCTTTAAATATCCCAATAATGGGTTGTCAAAAATTAGATATTTATTTTACATATTCAAATTTGATTTTATTCCTAATTTTTATTTTTTTGTAAACCGCAGACAATGAGATGGATAAACGCGATATAAGTTTATATAGGTGACATGAGTTTACTTGATAATATTTGAAATTTTGGGGTGATTTGTTGTGATGGTATTTGACGGGTTTAGATCAAGAAACGAGTTTTGTTTTCTTTTGTATATGGTGATAAAACCAAAATGAAATTCAAAGATTATTATCTAAACGCATATGCCTACCGTGTCCAAGACCTTGGAATCTCTTTGGATAAGAAATTAAATAACACTTTTGAAGAATTTTTCTTTGGATAAGTAAAAAGTTATTGGTCATTATTAATTTTTTTTTTTGGTTCAACAAGCTGTTGAAAATGAAGATGAAAAGGTGAAAATGAAGATGGAATGAGATCTTCCAGTTCGTATTCTTTTCTTTTTTTTTTTGTGGTTCAACAGAGATTGTCAAAAAAATATTTAAACTGCACCAAAACCATTATTTGTTATCAACCTACCAAACAATCAGAATCTTTTAACCAAAACAATACAGAGTGACGTACTGTTAAAGATAAAAATAAAGATAGAATGAGACCCGCCGAAAGACGATTCTTTCATAATTAGATAACACTTTTGAAGAATTTCTCTTCAGACAAGTAACTAATGTTTGATTCTTTTTTTTTTTGGAGGGGGGAGTTCAACGGGTTGTTAACAAAACAAAGATGGAAGATGAAAATGAAAACGAAATGAGATTTGCAGCTTCTTCTTCTTCTTCTTCTTCTTCTTCTTATTATTATTATTATTATTATTATTATTATTATTATTATTATTATTATTATTATTCTGTTCAACGGGTTGTCAAAAAATAATTAAATACAGCAAAACTATCGTACCTCCAAAAACTCGAAATCTTTTCAGTAGGACGATACAAAATGACATGTTGTTAAAGATGGAAATTAAGCTGGAATAAGATCCGAAAATTCAAAGACGGTCTTTTTATATGTAGATAACACTTTTAGAAAACAATTTGGACAAGTAGTGTTTCAACTTTTTATTTATTTATTTTTTTTGTGTTCAATGGGTGGTCGAAAACATAGATAGAAAGATAAAAATGAAGACAAAATAAGATCTACCGGTTTTTTCGTCTTTTTGTTTTTGTTCAACGAGCTGTCAAAAAGTACTAAAATAGCTCAGATCAGATCAGATAATGGACTGTCACAGATCAGATATTTATTCTACACTATCAAATCTGAGTTACTTTCTAATTTTTATTTTTTTAACAGTAGATAAATAGATTAAAAAAATGAGGCATGAGTTTATTTGAGAATATTTGAAATTTTGGATGGTTAATGGTGATCGTGTTTAATAGGTTTGAAATGCAGCCCCCACCCCTCCCCCTCCCCCCAGGTCGAAGACCTGAAAATGTCTTTTGACAAGTAAATAGATAACACTTTTGAATAATTTTTCTTGGGACAAGTAAATAATACTTCGGTCGTTCTTTTTTTTTAACAGGTTGTCAAAAATGAAGATAAAATGAAGAAAATGAAGACGGAATGAGTTTCGCCGTTTCTTATTCGTTTTTTAATTTTTTTTGTTCAACAGATTGTTAGAAAAACTAAAATTGCAGCCAAAACCATAGCTGGTTTTTAACTTACCTGAAACTTGGAATTTTTTTTATGTAGAACAATATAAAGTGACATACTTTTAAAGATGAAAATGAAGATGGAATGAGATCTCCTAAAAGACAGACTTTTCAGAGATAGGTAATACTTTTAAAGAATTTTTCTTAAAAAAAAAAAGTAAATGCTTGGTTTCTTTTTTTCATTTTCATTTTTTGGTGCAATGGACTATCAACAAAATAAAAATAGAAAGATAAAAATAAACACGGAATAAGATTCGTCGGTTCTTCTTCTTAAGCGAAGGCAATTCCCAATCCTCTTATACGAAGGTAATTCCATTCATCGCATGTTTTGCGATGACAATAGATAAGAGGTAGGGCCAGTCGCAATCACGATAATTTCACAATAAAAATGTGATTCGATTTTAAAACTTAATTGTGACATGTACAATTAATATTATTTTACACACATTATATAATATAATATCTTAATACCCGCCATGCAACGCACGGTTACATACTAGTATAAACCAAACTTACAAATTTAGTACATTAACATTTTGATCAAGTAGTTTAATTCATTATTTATGTAATTTTTTATTTTTGTATATAAATATTAAGGTGTCACTCTATAATTATTATAAATTAAGGATACAAAATGCAAATTTCTTAATTAAGGTCCAATTTCTTAATGAAACTTGCAAAAATTGAGCCTTACCTTTTGGCCTAATAATTAAGCGCGAAAAATGCACATAAGCCAGCTGAACCATAAAATTCAAATGCAATTTGGGGGGGGGGGAATGCTAAGTGTTAAATGTAAATGTTCATTTCTTTTTTTTTTTTTGCCAAAAGTTAGTGACCAATCTTTCAGTGATCATCAAATTTGGGTGGGAAAATTACCCGCCTAATATTTAAAGAGCAACCAAGAATTCGGGCAAAAATAATATGGCGGGTTTATTTTCCGCTATCACTTTATGACCAAAAACGGCATCACTAAAATAATGTCCACGAGGCTTGCTCACCAAAATAAAATGTATAGTGACAAAAGCCTTATTTGATATTTGGAAACTTTGATTCCCGCCACAAGTTGGTGACTATTTTTGTGTCCAAGTCCTTGTCCTAGTCACCAAATTCGTTTGATGACCAAAAATTTATGACTAAGTAAAAATGTTGGTCACGAAATATCAAAAATGTTGACTAACTTTTGGATCATCGCCAAAAAAATTGGTTACTAAAGCCCTTATTTTTAAGGGCATTCATGTATTTGCCATTTATGAATTCATCTTCGAGTTTTCCCTCTATTGTATAACCTTCTTCCGATGCCACCTAGAGTCATCATTTATTTGTATAACCCAAAATCATCATTTCCCAAATACAGACCATGAATCTATCTTACCCAAAGAGTGTCTTTTTCTGAGATAGTTCCATAGTTGCTTCCCTGTTACAGCATCATTCCAAAGAAAATAGTCCTAAACTCCCGAACCACCTTCCATTTTCCTTTTGCACACCTCATTCCAATCAACAAGGGAGACATACCTACCTGATTCTTCAATTCTCAAAAGAAATCTCCAGATAGTTAAGTAGTATCATGTATTACTGCTTTAGATAATATGAACACTGATGTCCAAAAAGAAAGAATACTTAGTAATATTGAGTTAATTAGTTGCAAGTGACTTGCAAAGGAAAGATGTCTCGCAGACTAAGTTTTCACCATAGCTGCAATCTTATCTACAATGAGTTGACAGTCTGCTCTAGACCATTTGCGAGATGTTTTTGGTAATCCAAGTACCTCATGGGCAATGATCCTGCTCAAACCCAATAATATCTTGAACTCAGACTTAAACCTCTCATTTACACCCCCCTCCCAAGGCATAGAGTTTACCTAGACTAACAGCTCCCCATTGAACTCAAACTCCTTGACTGCTGCAATTAGGTCAACTTTTGTGATCTCTCAAGTTGCTTCGAAAACCCACTACCAAACCCATCTAGCTATGGAATCTTATTATTGTGTATCCTAAATAGTGCATGTTTGATTTAAAAAATATAGAATTATTTTGTCAACATGACCTCCTGCTCCAAGCTCACATTAGAGCCAACTAAAAAGACTTCTCGCTAGTTCAGTCCGAGATACTACTACACCAGATAGGTCTTGGAAATAATTGATGAAATGAGCTTCCACTTTGTTCCAGTCCTCAATAAGACAATAACATCATCATTACCTTCCTTGTAGGATGAAATTCTATTTCTGAGTTGTTTTTCCTTTATGAAAACGTGAAAAAACTTGTATTTTGGTCAGCATGTTGCACCCTCACTATTTTTATTTTCTATGGTGAGAAATTTTCTATAGCCCTTGATTGCCTTATAAACTCTTTATATAACTGTTTGTTCTTCCTTATGTAATATAACATTCAACAGATCACCTAGCATGTTGAACTTCTTCCAATTTACTTATTCTTTCCCTCCACTTTTTCTGGATATCACTGGATTTCCTTATGTCTAAATCTTTAGGGACTGGTTTAAGCATTTTCAACTTCTCAAAAAAATTAAATTGGTAGTACCTTCTATCTTATGCTTCCATTGATCCTTCACCACCTTCATAAACATGGGATCTTCACACCACATATTGTAGAATTTGAATGGTCTTCTGCTATTCTTTCTACTGAACATCCAATTCGTAATGAGAGGGTTCTGATATGAAACTAAGCAAATCAACATAGGTTTTTGTATATTCCATCCATCAATCATCTGATACAGGTATCCTATCAATTCCTGACCTTATTTTAGATCACCTTATTATGTACTTGACCAAGTAAAACCCCTCCATCAATTCCTATTCTTGTAAAATTACATGCCTCTATCATTAATCCAAATTCCTCCACTTCAATATGAGCCACACAATTTTCCCTATTCTTTCTTCTGGTCTTATAACACATATGAAGTCTCCACCCATAACCCAAGTTTGGCTATGGTGGCATCGACTTCATCAAATTTTACCATAACTCAGATTTTCTATTACTTGAGATAACAACATAAACAATAGTTAGTTCAAACTCTTTTCCGCTCCTACTTCAGTCACCATGAAATGAACAAATTGATGATGAATCCAATTCACATGTACCCTGTAATCAAATTTGTTCAGCATCACTAATATTCTTCCTTTCTTATATCTACTACAATTGCTAACATATTCAAATTCTGGCCACATCTTTTTTCATCACTTCATCACAGTTTTCCACTATCATCTTAATCTCAAACATCCCTGTTATACCTATTTTATTTGTTGTCATATGGTCACCTCATTGTGGCCGCATATGCCTGTTATACCTATCACAGTTTGTCATATGGTCACCACATCTCAAACAATAAAATGCTACTTGTTTGACCCTCACTGTGTTTTAACCTTATTAAAGGTTTTATTGCATTATGATATCTAAAGCACCATTTTGTAAAACTAATTTTTTTTATTGATGAAAAGGTTAATATATTAACTTTTCCAAAAACTGTTGCCAACTTTACAAACCTCAACCTACTATTACATCATTCTATCATTCGGTACTTCTCTATACATCAATTCCTATACCAGCTAAGTATAGTTTTTCACTAGTTCTGTATTTTTTGCAACATTCATGTACACGCCAGCGAACCTCCTGTTTAATTCTTTCCACCAACACCTCCACCTGCACAAGCTGTTCCCCATGCATTACAGCATCCCTCATGCACCAGAGATGATATACAGCTACTGTCAAAGTTGCAAACGAGGTTTTCTGTTCACTTTTGCTCTGATTCCAAATTCAGAGCACTCTACGTTTCCACCATCCAAGCCTTTCTGGTATTCTGTGACATCTCAACCAATCCTTTAGCTGAGCTAGCACCTATGAAGAATACTGACACAAGAAGAATAAGTGATTCAAGTTTTCCTCGTCCTGCCGACAGAGACCACACCTGAAAAGGTTGCTGAATGATTTGCAGATGAATCAATCTTTCAGAAGTCCACAATCTTCCTTTAAGGGCAAGCCAAAGTATGAAGCAATGCTTTGGAACATTATACTTATTCCATCTGATCTTAGCCTCTGATACCTTCTGTTTATCCCCTCTGAGCCAAGCATAAGCTGATTTAGTAGAGTATACTCCATTCTTGGTTTCAGTCCACTTGCCATCTGTGATTTTTTCAACAACATCTCTCAATTTCATAAGCTTCTTCCACCACCAGCTGGAACTTGTTGGGGGGCTGATGAGCTTGCAAAGTCTGCCCTTTAATATAGTACTCGTGACACCACTTAACCCACAAGTTATCCTTCTTGCAGGCTAGATCCCAAATTTGTTTACCAAGGGCTGCCTTATTCCATGCCACATGGCCTTTCAGGTTTAATCCACCAACTCCATTAGGCCTGCAAATGTCATCCCAAGCCACCAACGCATATGCATTTCCATTTTCTTTCTTACCCCAAAGAAACTCTCTGCACACCCTAATAACTTGCTTCAATGTACTTTTCGAGATCATGAATATTTATTCCCAATAGTTGTGAAGCGACAACATCAGAAAATTAACCAAAACGACTCTCCCAGCATAGGATATGTGCCTGGTGGTCCAACACTTTATCCTTGCTGTGATCTTGTCAACCAGTACGTCACAATCCAATTTGCTCCATTTAGTTGCAGATATTGGAATTCCAAGGTATTTCATCGGAAACTCACCTTTGGAAAACCCCATGATCCTCTGAATTTCCTCCCTGCCAGCATCATTAATTCCACCATAGTAGATTTGAGACTTGGAAAGTTTGGGTTTCAGACCAGTTGCTGCTGAGAAATCCTTCAAAACATCATGAACTCTATGAACTGTAACCCTGTCAGCTTTACAAAGGATAATTAAATCATCCGCAAACAACAGATTAGTAATCTGCACTTTTTTGCACTTTGGATGAAACTGAAAATTTCCTTTTCCTATTTCACGTTTAAACAGCCTACTGAGGTAGTCCATAACTAAGACAAAGAGCAAAGGGGAAATTGGATCCCCTTGCCTAAGTCCTTTCTTCCCTGCAAAAAGCCTGTTAAGCTCCCACTAAGGCACAATGAATAGCTGCAAGTAGAGTAACATTCTTTGACCATCCAATGAACTTATAAGGAAAACAATATGCAACCAACAAGTCCTCAATGAAAAATCCAAAGCTGTGGAACCGTACGCTTTCTCTGAATCAATTGTCATAAGGCACCTGGGAGAAATATTTTTCCTGTTGTACAATTTTACCATCTCCTGCGTCAGCAATATATTGTGGATGATGAGCCGATCCTTGATGAATGCACCCTGGCTCTAATCTACGAGTTGAGGCAAAATCTTCATTAGTCTGTCACAAATCATCTTTAAAATACACTTATACAGTGTATTACAGCACGAAATTGGTTAAAAGTCAGCAGCTGTCTGAGGAACTTCTTTTTTCGGGATCAAGGTAATCAGCGTGGCATTCAACTGCTTCAAAAGGCTACTAGTCCTAAAGAATTAATTCCAGGACTGCCTCGCTTGTGTGTTTGCCAATTATACTCCACGTCTTCTTGTAAAAACTGCTGTTATACCCATCAGGCCCAGGGCTTTTGGAATCATCTATTGAGAACATTGCTTTTTTCACCTCCTCTGCAGTGAAATCCCTTATCAACTCCATCTGTTGCTCAACAGTCACCTTTGGTCCGATTTTACAAGCTTCTCGATCTATTTTTTCCCTTGTTACTTCTTTTCCCAGCAAATTCTGATAGAACTCAAGAAAATGTGTTTCAATTTCATTCCATTCTTCTATCCACTGCCCATCCCCATCCCTAATTGATAGGATACGACTCTTCCTTTGCTTCTACTTCAATCCTGCATGAAAATAAGCAGTATTTAGGTCGCCCTGTTTAATCCACGTCTCCTTAGTTTTTTTGTTTCCAAAAACTAAAAGCATTCTTGCTGGCCTCCATATAATCCTGTACCGTAACTTTTTTCCATCTCTTGTAACGACACATTGCATGGTTCCAACTTAAGCTCACTCCGTATTTTTTCCATTTTCATTCTGGTAACCTGGATTTGCTCATCAATATTGGCAAACTTCCTCTTATTAAGCTGCTTAAGAAGAGGCTTCAACTCCTTCTGATTCTGAACCAGTTGATATTGATAGCTGCCATATCTTGTTTTATTCCACACCCCCTTGACTATCTTCAAATACTCTAAATTTGCCCACATATTAAAGAATCTGAAACTCCTTTTTACTGCCATACCGGCGAGTTCCATCTGATCACCAATGGAGAGTGATCTTAGACTCCAGCAGGAAGGAGATTCACATAACTCTCCTCGTACTTCTTTAGCTAGTTGTTAACCAAAACTCTATCCAACTTTGCACTGATTCTATGAGCTCCAACCTGTTTATTGCACCAAGTGTAAGCTCCCCATAAGTAGTAAGCTCACAGACTTGACATTCCTCTATGGCCATTTTCATTTCTCCCACATTTTCCATTGTAACAGGCATGCCACCAAGTTTTTCTTCCTGACACAACACTGTGTTAAAATCTCCCAATATGATCCAGGGTTCAGTGATGTTCTGACCCAGTTCTACTAACACTTGCTACAACTCAGACCGTTCGCTCTTCTCATTAGAACCATACACTAGAGTCAGGAGAAACGTTCTTTTGCAGACCTTATCTTCCACAACACAGTGAATAAGTTGTATGCCTCTTTGTATACATTTTACTATGACCTCCTCCTTCTTCTAAATGAGAAGGAGTCTGTTTCCGTCCTCATTATGATTATTCCCCAGGTACTCAAACCCTTGCCACCATTTTTCCATCATCTCCTTTAGTTTATCTTGCTTTAGCTTGGCTTCTACTACTCCTATTATACTAATATCATGCACAGAGATCATTTTTGTGAGTTCTCTATGCTTTAGGGGGTTGTTCAGCCCCTTGGATTCCACACTACTAGGTTACTCATGGGGGTAGAGACCCCTGAACAACCTTGCTCTGCCCTTCTTTACTGATCCACAACCTGTAGTCCATCACAGGATTCCCATTATACACCATTCTGTTATCCCCATTCTTAGTTTCCTCTCTACCCTTAGATGGTATAACCACAGACTGAGAAGTTCCTGGACCATGATCAGCTGGTTCTGCACTGTCTGAATCACTTTCTTAGGCCTCCACACTTGCTGCATCTTTTGTCTGCATACACTAGTTTCATGACCATAGCCATGGCAGGTATCACACCTCACAGGCTTCCATTCGTACACAATCTCTTGCTCATTGACCACTCCAAATTCATCCTCAAACCAGAGTTTGTCAGAAAGTTTCTCTTTGATCTCCATTTCCACCAAAACCCTGGCATAACCAAGTCTCAACTTGTTTGCAGTCATGCCATCCATCTGAATTGGTGTTCCCACTGTGCTTGCAATCCTACTAGTGAATTGGCATTCCAATACTTAAGCTTCAGTCCAGGGAGCTTGATCCAGATTGGGACCTTCAATATGTCTTCCAGCTAAAACCCTTCCTCCACTTTCCAATCCTTGACAATCAAGGGTTTGTTGTCAAATTGATGATACTGCTACTTCATCACAGCCTCTTTCCCAGCCATATTCGTGAATCTGACAACAAAGACCCCATTCGACAGCAATAATACTTTGTCAACTCCAAAACGCCCCCAGTTCCTCCTAACATACCTATTCATGATACTGAATAGAGGATGACTACCCAGTACACAGCAGACCAGAGAAATCCTCCAATAATCAATCTCTTCATCAATATCCTCTTTCAAAATTTTAGCAACTTTCTTTTCTGCTACAACCTTAGGACCCACAAATTGTAATTTGGTCGGCAAAGCCCTCATTTTATCAACATCAAATTTTGCCCAATTCTGATCCAATTTCCCCTTCCCCTTTTCAATTTCACTAGGCTCAAATTTACTACCCGACACTACACTTTTCTGATTACAGAAATCCTCCAATACAGAATTAGCTCGATCTGACAAAGAAACCAAATGCGAGCTTACAAGACTCACCGGATCGCAGACAGCCACCAGATCTGGTTCTTTCTCCACCGCGTTGGACGATTCCGCAACCCCTCGCACAGATGTTCTCCCTGCCTTCAGAGGAGGCTTGACCACAACTTTCTTTCCCTTAGCTTGTCTAGCCATGGCAGATACGCAGAACGTATCGACCTGGGAGAAGCGATTAAGAGATCGCACACAGTTGAAGGTTTTTTCGCCCACAGTCTAAGAGACAGAAAGCTTTTTGGGTAAATTTTCTCTCTTTTTTTTAATCTGTTGAAATACGTAGTTTTTTTTCTATTAAACTACCGTCTTACTCTCCCGTCCCACAATAATAGTCCATATTGATTTTTGAGTTTTGTACTATTTGTAGTACAAATTTGAAAACTCGATGTGAACTATTTTTGTGGGACAGAGGTAGTATAAAAATTATAAATAGACGTAAAATTTATTGTGCACGTCAAATTGATGTTTGAAGATTATAATCCAAAAATTCGTTAAACTTTAACATTGAATTTTTAAATGACGTAAAAAATCTTTCTATTTTTTTTCGTATGAATGTAAAATGCTGAAATACTCCTAAACTCTAATCCCTTCTCTTTCCCTCTTTTTAAGATATATGAACCAGGAATAAGAATACACTCACTGCTTCATATCATACCGGTTCCATTTCACAACTGCAGGAGAAAATGAATTGCAGAACCACCATTTTCTGAGTCAAAGACATACACTTGAAGTTTTTCCGGGGTAGCTGCAGTGGTCGATGGACCCTGCCTATCCCCTGCTAGTTCTGGTCCAGAAATATAAGTTATCGAGGTAGGTGAGAACCTGTAGGTGCACGTTGGATAACCTTTTTCTTAGTACACAATATCATGGTTTTCACTCCCAAAAATGATGGCGCAAGTGGCAAAATGGGAATTAAAAATGGTATACAAATGAAAGTATGAAACTTGAAATTTGAAGTGAAGTAGGTAGAGAAAACTACCATTATGAGTCTTGAAACCAAGATAAGCACGTGACCACAAGTTCCAGGACATGTTGTGTCATGCATGCATTCTGGTGTAATTGGTTCTTTAATGAAACAAAAATTAAAATAAAATAAACTTGTTTTTTCACAAAACCAAAGAAAAATGATTAATCAAGCCCACCTTACTGTTGAAATCATTAATCCCAAATGTTTGGTTTACTTTCTTGAATCATAATTGCAACATAACCAATCTAGCCAAGTAAAGGAATTAAGGATAGACTTTGCAAAAAATGATAAGAAATCATGATATAGAGCTTTGCTTTCGTAGAGCCCAAATAATATTCCACCAAGGCGAAACTAAACCTTGAAAAGTTATCACCAAAGCTGAAAAACTCAATCAGATCTTTACATTGCTGAATTCAAAACAAATAAAAAAAAATTTTTGCGACATTATTAATGTATAAAACTATTGTTAAAAGGATTTCACCGAGAAAATTTATCTGTTAGTACGCCAATGCCTCATTTTCCTCTGTTTCTCTTGTTCTTTTGTTCTCCACCAATATTGTAAACTATCAACAATCAGTAGACTTTTTTTACTGTATGTTGAAAGAATTTGAGAAAAGTGATTTAAAAAAAGAGAAAATGGTATAAAGAGTGGAACGTGGGGGTTTAAGGTTCAGGGGGTATGCTAGTCTTTTTTCACAAATTGCGCGAAATAAAATCAAGTTGCGCTTAGTAATTGTTAGATGTAAAACTCACCAAATATATATATTTTTGTCAAAATTTTTGTGTCGACTTTGTCAAATTAACTAAAAAGAGGAGATGAGGAAGTCGACGAAAGTAAAAAACCAATGTTCCGTATCAATTCACTCATTTCGAAATAGAAGTTAAATCAATTGCCAGCTAATTGAACTTTTAGTTTTTGTAGTCAGTGAGGTAGTTATTTTTAGCCTTTTAGATCCTGCTTTGTTTTCACCTTCAAAACAAACTCATGCAATTCTTTCCTTCTACCACCACAGGCATCATCGAATTCATTTTATTATAAGGGAATACTTTCCTGATTGAAAACTGCTAACATCTATTTCAAATTCCTTTTACTTGTTTGATCCACACAAGATGGAGAATCAGAAGATTAGGATCAAGAAAGATTCCTCTGTCTGAAAACTTTTCGGCAACATTACGAGGAGAATACTCAGTTCTAATAAGGTACGAAATGTCTCTTTGGATTAAATTCTCACTACTAATTTCTGACATAAAATATAACACAAACGATTTTTCCATAAGAGGCTAGCCAGCGTCGTTGAATTCCGAGAGCGTTACATTCGGATGAGATCATGAGAATGATAAAGAATATTAACAATGTAACGCACAAGAAATTCATTTTTGAGGAATGTAATCAAACAAATAGAACATATTATATTTATTACTAAAGTAGGAAGTTTAAGGCGCAATGCACACCAAATTAATTTCCTTTCTTAGTTTCTTTTCCAAAAGCAGAAATTTTCGAACACAAACAATCATGAAACAAATGAAGCCGATTGTCTAGGCCAAATGCAACTCCACGAAGGATTCAAGTGTTTTAGTGGCGTCGAGCGCGCGAAGAACATGAGCCAGAAAGTATGCAACATCGCCGTTTTCCTTATCTGCGCCAATAACAAGACTTAAATCGGCGCCGGCCGAAACCAGCTCTTGTTGAGCCCTAGCTACCTCCCTGAATTGGAGGTTGGTGCTATCAATCCTGTTGTGCTCCTGGATTGCGAATTTCCCGGCATCAACAACTTCAGGAGCCTTTGGATCTAATTTCTCGAAAAGGGCGAGGGTTGGTGGATTGTAGGGAGTCGGTGATATTCTGGCTACGGCTACGGCTAGCATCATACTCATCAGCAGCAGCAGGGAAGATTGAAATCCATATTGAGCCATTTTTCTTCTCTGCGTTCCAACGAAGGCCGGATGTTATAGTTTGTACAAGTATAAATGTTTAATGAAATCTTTTGTATGAATTTGATGCTTATGTAATGCACGTATATATAGATGAAAAAGGTGGGTTTAACAAGTTGAAAATTTTCCCAATAAAAATCTTTGCATTTAATGAAAATTACGATGTTTTCTTAATAACTTAGATTCTAACTAAATCACTGTCATTGGCAATCAATTCCTAACTAAATAATCTTTGCAAAAGTCGAAAATGGAATTGTCAAAATAAATCAACATAATTTATTGGCAATCAATTCCTAACTAAATATAATTTTTGGGATTAGATTTTTTCATTTGATCCTTATACTTAAATAAAAGGCACAGTAGGCAAGAAATAATACCCAAGAAATATTCAAGGACTACCGTCAAATCGATCTTGTCCGTCGGATGGGGTTGATGTGATCTCAGCAACTTATTAAGGACAAAAACGGGAATTCAATTCTGTTTATTCCAATTAAAAAAACCCGTAACCTTTTGGAAAAAACAAACCCCTAACCTATAAAAGGATGTCGTTTCAGGATTTAATTTTGGAATCCCTACTCCTGAAAACAATATATTTACAAAAATTAAAATTTTTGGGTTAAGAAACAGCAACAAAACGACTTCGTTTTGTGGGTTTCTCTACGGAAAAAAAAAAAAAAAAAAACAAAAAATAAGTCACACCGTTTAAAATCCCAAAACAGCCCCGTCATTGTTCCCAATTTTTTTTCCCACTAATAACCTCCATAAGGCTGTGCTCCGCCTACTCAGTCAGATCCCCCTTCGTCGATTCAGCCGCCACTGCCGCATCCCTCTCTGCATCCTCCGCCACCACTAAACTTCGAAGATATATTGTCCTTAAACATGCTTCTCCAATTCGTACCATCCCAATTCCACCTCCACAAATTTAACCAAACAAAAACTCTAAGTTCCACCAGAGTTACCCCGTCAAAGAGATTTTGCAAGAATGACTTCCTTCACTTGTACGAGATCAAATTCGTGGGGGAGCAATTGCATGTATCGTATCACGGTGGACATCATGACGGAGGAAGCGAGGCGGAGCTAGGTGTTTGGACGGAATAGGATTAGGATATTACCTTTTTATTTGATTTGGAGTTGTATGTGTAATAGGACTAACAAATTACTATTTAATTTTTATCTATATATTTCCATAAATTTGGAATTGTAATATGAATAGGCAATTCAGTTACTCTCTGATTCCGGATTTGTTTTGGGATGAGAATAAAAATCCCCTGTCGGCCAGCATGTTTATAAAAACCCCTAGCAACCTCACAACTAGGATCACAAAAGGCTTCCTTCTTCTGCTTACCAGTTTCTTTGATTTCTTTGTCTTTGATTCAGGTAAATCCTTTTTAACCTTTTAATTTCTATTATTTTTTTACCTCTATACGGTAGAGGAAGCTTGAATATTTGTAAAGATTTTTCTCTGGTTCTTTTCCAAATCCTACAAACAGGTACTAATTTTGATTCCCTTATTTTTTCCAGTTGTGAAGTTGTGAATTTGTTTTTAATTGAGTGAGGTTGTTGATAATTTTAATGGTTTGAAAACTAATAGACTGTCTTGGAAATAGATATTGCAATGGTTCGAGTTGCAGACTCAATTCCAGCCGAATTACATAAAGTCCCCTTCTCTCACAGGATATTAGCACAAGGGTAAGGTAAATGTTTCTAATTTCTTTTTCCTACAATTAAAGGGTCTGATGGTGTAGGATGTTTGGAATATTTTTTAGAAAAAACTCTAATCACAATGGCTCTATATCCAAAATTTGATTATCATGGGTTTTTTCACTTATTGTTGTCAATAGAAACAATTTATGTTCTGACTTCTAGAATAATTTCTGCTTGTCCTTGGGAGAACGTTTTTAAGGAGTTATATTATTCTCTAGAGGTAGATCATAGCTAGACGAGAGGAAGCCGAAAAGTTTCGACTTGTGGCATGAGATTCAGTCGGAGGTTCTTGGAGAGGCAAAATCATGTGTTAGAAAATAGATTTTGTTGTGTTCCGATTTTGTGGGATTAGCTTTACCTTTCTAGACTGGTGTATACATAGGTGAACTACATTATTGCTCAAGGTAGATAAATATATATAAACTTTTCCAGGCATTGAGCTCTTTTGTGGGTTTTACATTGTGCATGTGATTCTTGATGTTCTTCTGCTATCTTTCAGCACCACTGATGATAACACTCAGAGCCGATACCTTTTGGCTAATAGATAACTAATCAGGATAAGTTTCTCATGTTAAAACTTTTGCCTGAGTTTCAATGATTAATTCCTCATACAGTTTATTCAACAAGTCATAGGACTTATATAGTGATTCATTTATGGTTCTTTGACAGTTCAGTTAGATAATTTTTTCTGTACATAAATAAATTTGATATAGTCATTGGATGTTATTCCTCTTCTGCTAACATGAGTTTTATTTTGAGATTACCATAGATGAGGCTTCCATGTCGGTTATTTATTGGAACTTCTCTTCCTCACACAATGTATAACTTTTAACATGCCTATCAATGAAGTAAATCTTTGATCACTCAATTGTCCAGTATAGTTTTTGAATGGTAGAGTACTTAAGGTTTTGGGTACCTGTGTTTTGCATCATTGGTAAGATCTGCTTGTCCTTTTGTTAAAAGAAAAGTTCAACTTTCTCTACCAAGTGAACTGGTAGCAATGTCCAAGTTGCTGCTTTAGCAGAATCTAGAAATAGACTGCATTGCGGTATTCTATTGTTATTTCATGTGATCTTTTTTGTTTTTACTGAAGAACTTACAATCTCTAAGTTATAATATTACTAAATGTTAATGGTTTCCTCTGTCTGCAGATTCCGATGTATGATTGTCTCAAGAATTTGTATTTTACGTTTCTTTTTGTTATTTGAGCTACTGAGAATCTAATAAGGATCACCACAGTCCTTGATTTGCTGCCTGCTTTACAATCCAAAACTTCTAGCTCTCTGTCCACTTCCGTTTGGTGAAACTAAGTTGTGGCAAGGCTAAAGTGGATGTGAACTGAAGTAGTAGATTTAGAAGCAGTTCGAGAACATCAGTGCGCTAATGCACTATGTTAGATGATAGAAATGTTGCCTGTGCGAAAGTTACAGGTTCTTGGCCGTGATATAACAATCTAGAGTTTGGCAAGTAAAAAAGAGGCCAAGTGATATTGGTACTATCCCCTGCTGAGTACTTGAAACTTCTTGCCTCCAGCTTGAAACAACAACCTGATAGAATAATTGGGAGCTTGGCTAGGATGAGATTTGATAGCTTTCTGTGTCTGAGAATTGAGTTGTGATAAGTAACTTAATAGTCCCCTTAGTTTTTTGTTCTGTTTTTATTTGTGAAATACTACAAGTCCAACAATTTTGGCCCTCACTTTAGATACGATGTTTGAGTTAAAAGTTTATTATTGCTATTGAAAAATAATCATCTGTTTCCTGTCATTAAAGTAACTTATGCAACATTACCAACTTTCTTTGACTGAAGAACTTACAGTCTCTAAGGTAGATTGCTAACAGTGATAGAACAAAAGCTATCAAAAGCAAATTTTAGTTTTTGACTTTTTGGCTAATTTTATCTAAAGTTACTCACACCCTCTAACTTTGCAAGTAAATTATCCATGCGTCAAAATTGAAATTGAAAGACCATATCATCGAAAAAAAATAAAAATAAAAATTGAAAGACCACAAAATTAAAATAAATCAACCTACCTTTTCCAACACTTTCATGGAAGCGCATGATATATTACACAAGTACTAATTTGGTCTTCTATTTTGTTCCCTTGCTTTTTGATAGATTTCTTAATCATTTTGTAGGATTCTATATGTATTAGGATAAGCAACGTAATAATCCCATCAAAAGAAGTATACTTAACAAAGTCCTATAAAAGCATGTATCTACAACTATTACGCGTTAAGATAAATTATTACTAATATTTATCGTAATAAAGTTAAATGATTTTTAAAAAGCACTTGTCGCGCAACGTGCGACATGTAAAAGACTAGTTAATATAAAAACGAAAACATAAAGATTTAAATATCTCATTCAAAACAACATGCAAATCTTACCAAATCTTATAATTAATTTTTACCTATTGAAAGCAGCTGCACGTGGAAGATTCTCACGTAATATTTTCCCGCCTAAAGTTCCTGGCATCAAATCTATTTTTACGTATATAATTTATACTAGATGTTAAACCCATCCGTTGGACGGGTATATAAATTTAAATAAAAATAACAAAATAGAGAATATTTGTATTTTTTACAAATTTATTCAAATATTAAGCAATAATTTCTCTATATTCGTATATATACAAACATTGCTAAGTATTGAATGTAGTATTATTTTATTATGTCATTAAAATAGAAGATAGAGTAACAATGACACAACAAAAATATTTTATTGAGTATCACAATACTAAATTTAAACATCAAATAGAACATAGAGGAGAACAATAACCACAATGGCACGATGACCAATTATAAAATCTATAAAAATATTAATTGATATGATTGTTACAATGTGACTACAAATAAGAAGTTTTAGTAGACGAATCAATAATATCTTACATCCTCCCTTTGGTATTAGTGGGAGAATTGTTTGAAATCATCTTCTAGGATGACATCTTTACCACCAAAAGCCCAAAAGGTCTCTTAACATTAATTATATAAATTAATCGGAGGATATCTTTTAAGGATTTGTTAAAAGGTTGAAAATTATATTTGTAAATTATAGTTGTTTCATTTTATATTATCAACCTAGTATATTTCAAGGAAATGGCCAGGTCGCTATATATCAGGTATATTATTGTATAGACTAAATTAAAATCTTTAATACGTAATCCTATCTACCGACAAAATTAAGCAAATATACAATACGCTCAATGCCTCGTAAGTACAATATTACCTTTACAACAAAAAACAACTAATAATGTAATTCACGTAAATATTTTCTCATACCCCTATATCCGTAAAGGAAGAACAATCTCCCATTCATTTCTGACACTTGAAGTTGAAGATATTTGAAGTTAAAAATCATCATTTAGTTGTTTTATTTATTTATTCGTTTATTATAGTTTTATTCGCTTTAAGCATTCATGTTGCTCTAACTTTGCCTATTTTTAGAGATTTTCTAGTTTAAATGTAATGGTAAATGTGTTTATTTTTTCATCAAGTATCATTCATTTTTTTTTGTCCATCCAAACTTATAATTACATAATGTTCAGTCAATGTTAATTAATAAAGAAAATTTGCATTCCAACTAATAATGTTTAGTTTTTTTTACTCAATCTATTCATCTAAAATAATTTTTTTTTTTTAGTTTCTACTAAAACATTTGTTTTGCCTTAACTATATGTTTTTGGGAGATTTTTAATTTGAATTGTAATTCTAGGACCATTTTTTTCCCTGTAATAATATCATTAAACTATTTTTTTCTTTACTTAATTTTTCTTCTGTAATTTTTAATGATATCACGCGATTACTTTACGGTAAGATAATTATTTTTACCTTCAATGATATCATTCACCTTTTTTCTCTTCATTTAATCTGCCTTAGATTATTATTGAGTCTCAATTTCTTTTATAATAAAAGTACAATTTTTGGCAAATTCTTGGGTGCACCTGGAACCACCATGGTCTCCCTCCTATTTTTTCACATATGATCCTTATTCTAGTTTTTCTCAAACTTATGTTTTAGAAGTTTAGCCCCTTTTACTTTTTTCTCGCTCTTACAACAAACATCTATAATTTTCAAACGAACATAACTCTCAATCCGTGAAAAATTTATGGACGAATTATATATGAAATTTATAATATTCATTGAGATCTATCCAACAAGATTCATATCGAATATTTTTTTCGAACTTAAATATGACTAAATTTTGATGGGTAAAAATGTAGGAAATTTGTATGCTATTTGGATGGATACCTAGTTAAAATAGATGGATAACCAACTTATTTTATATTAATATTCTTATAAAATTTATATCTCTCAATCCGTAAGCAATTAGATAACGAATTATGCATGAAATTTATAGTGCTCGATGAGATCAATCCGATAAGATCAATATTAATTTTTTTAAGAAAATAAAAAAAATTAAAATACTCCAGATAGAAATGAGGAAAGTATTTGTGTTGGATAACAATACAAAGACGTTGGATAAGCACTAGGAAACTAATGGATAGCCGCAGCGATTTGGAGAAGCAGTAAAATGATTGGACAAGCAGTACAAAACCGATTGGATAATCAGTTTAAAAAAAATACAGACAAAAAAATTGATAAGGAAAAAAAGTTCGAGAAGCAGTGCAAACCGTTGGTTGGATAATCGGTATGAGAACATTGGACAACTATTTTTCCAACAAAAAAAACCGACTAGATAAGCATTATAAGCTATCTGGATAATCGGTGAAAATAATTAGATAAGCAGTATAAATTGGTTGGATAATCAGTATAAAAAAAATTATAGAAAAATCATTTTCATAAAAAAGAAAGCAAAAAAAAAAAAAAGTCGGATAACCATCACTAAGAATTTAAATTATCCGTACTAACATATATATTGGATATACATTTTTTCAAAAAAAAAAAACCATTGGATAACCAATACAAAATAATTGGATAATCAGTATAAACATTAGACAAGCAGTAAAAATAATTGGATAATTAGTACAAACTGGTTGGATAATCAGTATAAAAAAAAATTGGACAGTTACGTTTCATAAAAAAGAAAAAAAAAGGTTGGAAACGATTACCAAGAAGTTGGATAATCAATATGAACATGTTAGACAAATATTTCCTCAAAAAAAAATGAAAAAATATTAGACAAGCATTACAAATCATGTTTGGATAAGCAATAAAAATGATTGGATAACCAATACAAAACAGTTGGATAGTCAGTAAAAGAAAATGGACAATGATTTTCATAAAAAGGAAAAGAAAAAAATGGTGGGAGAAACAGTGCAAACCGGTTGGACAATCGGTATGAAAACATTGGACAACCATTTTTTCAGGAAAAAAAAAATATGATTGGATACCGTTACAAATTATTTTAAAAAAATAGGGACAAAAAAATTGAAAAGGAAAAAAAGTTCAAGAAGCAGTGCAAACCGTTGGTTGGATAATCGGTATGAGAAAATTGGACAACTATTTTTCCAAAAAAAAAAAACCGACTAGATAAGCATTATAAGCTATCTGATAATCAGTGAAAATAATTGGATAAGCAGTATAAACTGGTTGGATAATCTGTATAAAAAAAATTAGAGAAATCATTTTCATAAAAAAGAAAGAAAAAAAAGTCGAATAACCATCACCAAGAATTTAAATAATCCGTACTAACATATATATTGGATATACATTTTTTCAAAAAAAAAACCATTGGATAACCAATATAAAATGATTGGATAATCAGTATAAACACATTGGACAAGCACTAAAAATAATTAAATAAGTAGTACAAACTGGTTGGATAATCGGTATAAAAAAATTAGACAGTAACGTTTCATAAAAAATTTTTTAAAAAAAGGTTAGAAACGATTACCAGGAAGTTGGATAATCAATATGAACATATTAGACAAATATTTTCTCCAAAAAAAAAAAGAAAAAATATTAGACAAACATTACAAATCATGTTTGGATAAGCAGTAAAAATGATTGGAAAACCAATACAAAATGGTTGGATAGTCAGTAAAAGAAACTGGACAATGATTTTCATAAAAAGGAAAAGAAAAAAAATGGTGGGAGAAATAGTGCAAACCGGTTGGATAATCGGTATGAAAACATTGGACAACCATTTTTTCAGGAAAAAAAAAGATGATTGGATAACCATTACAAATTATTTGGATAACCAGTAAAAATAATTGGATAAGGAGTGCAAGCTGTTTGGATAATCAGTATAAAAAATTATACAATCATTTTCATAAAAATATAAGCAAAAGCAAGTCAGATAATCATCACCAATAAGTTAGATAATCAGTACAAACATATATATTGGATATACATTTTCTCAAAAAAAAAAAAAAGAATAAAAAACCATTAGACAAGCAGTACAATTCTGTTTGGATAAGCAAAAAAAAATCATTAGATAACCAACACAAAACGATTGAATAGTCAGTACAAACCAACTGGACAAGGATTTTCGTAAAAAGTAAAATGAAAAGAATGGTTGGAGAAGAGGGAAAATGTGTGATAAGTAGTATCATAAGTTGGATAACCATTATTAACGCGTTGGACAACCAATTTTTACAAAATAAATGATTGGATAAATAGTATAAATATAATGGATAACCAGTAGAAAGACGTTGGATAAGTACCAAAAAACCAAATGGGTAAGCGTCTCGATTTGAACTCTTTTTGACATTCCTTCCTTAGTGATGGATAGGACGTACAAAGCAAGTGGATAGGCACTATCAAACTAAACCGATTGATTAATCGGTATGAACAAACTGGACAACCATTTTTTCAGAAAAAAATAGATAAACATTACAATTCATTTGGACAATCAGTTAAAATAATTGGATAAACAGTATTAACTGGTTGGATAATCAGTACAAAAAAAAGGTTGGATAACCATCACCAAAAAGTTGGATAATCAGTATGAACACATTGGACAGATATTTTTTTCAAAAGAAAAAAAAAAGAAATTCTATTTAGATAATCAGTGAAAATAATTGGATAACCAATACAAAACGGTTGGATAGTCAATACGAAAAAAATGGACAAGCATTTTCACAAAAAGAGAAGAGAAAAAAATGATTGGATAACCAGTACCAAGCAGTTGGATAACGATGAACACATTGGAAAACCCTTTTTTAAAAAGAAAAAAGAAAAAAGAAAAACTGTTCTGGATAAGTTGTACTAGTTATTTGGATAGTCAGTACAAACATGTTGGACAAGCATTTTCATAAAAATAAAAAAAATAAAAAAAAATAGCTAGAGAAGCAATAGCAAGGAGCTGGATTATCGGTATGTACATATTGGACAAGTATTTTCTCAAAAGAAAAAAAAAAGAAAAAAGAAAAAAATGATTGGAAAGGCAGAACAAACTTATTTGGACAAATGGTAAAAATAATTGGATAACTAATACAAGACGATTGGATAATCAGTACAAACGAACTGGACAAGTATTTTCATAAAAAGAAAGAGAGAAACAAAATGGTTGGATAACCAGTACCAAGCAGTTGGATAAACAGTACCAATTAGTTGGATAACCAGTGCGAACATGTTGGACAAGCATTTTCTCGAGAGAAGAAAAAAAAATTAGACAAGTAACGCAAACTTATTTGGACAAGTAGTAAAAATAATTGGATAACCAATACAAAGAGATTGAATAATTACTACGAACACATTGGATAACCGTGTTTCAAAGAAAAAAAATGATTGGATAAGTAGTATAAACAAAATGGATAGTCAGTATTAGCGTATTAAACAATGATTTTTTCCAAACCAAAAAAAATAATTGGATAACCAGTATAAACAATTTGGATTTGCATATTAATCCGTTAGAAAACCAGTACACATAAGTTGGATGGGCATACAAACCAAATGGATCTCCAAGACAAACAATTTGGATATCTAGTATAAATAAGTTGGATATGCATGCAAACCCGTTGGATTACAACTACAAATTAAGTTGGATAAGTAGTACAAACAAAATGGATAACTAGTTCAAACTGGTTGGATAATCAGTATGAATACAGTGGATAAGTATTTTCAAAATATCTACATTCCTTCATTTCAGCCCATAAAATTTAAAGAATGAACCTCAAAACAAGTTATCAACCTTTAATATATTTCCACTTTAGGTCATCAATTAAATTTATTTGTAACACAGGTTACCTTACTAAAGTTTTAATCCATTTCAGATTATTCTGTTAATTTTGGCCATTAAATAGTGACGGAAATCCATTTTTCACATGTTTTTGGGTTCAGGGGTATTTTTGTCATTTTTTTATTTTTTAATCTCTTAAATTTTTTTTTCTTTTTTTTTTTACAATGCTTCTTCTTATACTTCCTAACTTGTATATACTGGTAGTATAATTTTAAATTTTAAAAATTTATTTTCCGATAAGTATTTTAACTTCTAGATTATAAAATTTTTTAAAAAAATTCAGAAATGAAGAAGAAAAATTCGAGTTAAAGTAAACATGAAAATAAATAAATTACCATTTAAAAAAAAAAATTAAAATAATTAGATAAGAAAAATTGTTTCTTCTAGGTTATTTAATTTTTTTCAACTCGATTGAATTATTTAATTATTAATTTTTACCTTTCTTATTCCTTTTTATTTAATAATCTACAAGTTAATATACAAATGAAAAATTAATTTTCAAAAATGAATTTTTTTGTCATTTGTATCTTAACTTCTAGATTATAAAAAAAAGGAATAAGAAACGTGAAAATTAATAATTAAATAATTCAATCGAATTGAAAAAAATTAAATAACCTAGAAAAAATAACTTATCTTAGCTAATTCTTTTAGTTTTTCTTTTTGTTTAAAATGGTAAATTATTAATTTTCATGTTTACTTTAACTCAAATTTTTCTTCTTCATTTCTTAAATTTTTTTTTAAAAAATTTTATAATCTAGAAGTTAAAATACAAAAGGAAAATAAATTTTTAAAATTTAGAATTATACTACCAGTGTATACAATTTAGGAAGTATAAGAAGAAGAATTGTAAAAAAAAAAAAAATTAAAGACTAAAAAATTAAAAAAATAATAAAATGACAAAAATACCTCTGAACCCAAAAGCATGTGAAAAATGGATTTTTGTCACTATTTAACGCTCAAAATTAACAGAATAATCTGAAATAGATTAAAACTTTAGTAAGGTAATATGTGTTACAAATAAATTTAATTGATGACCTAGAGTGGAAATATATTAAAAGTTGATGACTTGTATTGAGGTTCACTCAAATTTAAATATGTTTAAATTCTAAAAAAAAATATTCGATATGAATCTTGTTAGACAGATCTCGTCGAGTACTATAAATTTCATATGTAATTTCTTTTTTAATTCTTCACGGATTATGATATATGCTCGTTTGAAGATTAGAGATGTTTTTTTAAAGGAGAGAGAAAAAAAGTCACAATGACTAAATTTGTAAAATATATGAAGTTATTTAGAAAAAGTACAATAAGGACTAATAATACAAAAAATAGAAGAGAGAGCATGGTGGTACCGGGTACACTCAAGATGTCTCCAATTTTCAATGTATTATCATGTATTTTTTTTCCCTTTGTTTTTACGTTGTTTTTTGGCATTTTCTATTTAATTATTCATCTTGCCCTAACTCCACCCATTTATGAGCAGCTTGCTAAAACTATAGGGATCTAACATAATAATCTTTTATCTTCCCTCACCGTGTACAGTTGTTGTGCCTGGCTCCCGTGCGCCAAGTAGCTATTGGATATACTTTTAGATATCGTTATTGATTCCCCTTTAACACTCAAACCCTACTCTAAAGATGACATGATTTGTTTTCCTTAGTTTTATGATTTATTTACGTTATAAACATTTGATGGTGGGAGTTTTTTCCCCCCCTTAAGAATATCATTCAATTTTTTTTCTCGATCTAATCTTCTTATTTATTTTTTTCTCTTTTTTTTAAAAAATCTCTTTTTCACCATTTGTTGTTGATTCTATTTTTTAAAAAATAAAATATCCATTGAAAATTTAACTTATTTGTGTGATTTTACGCTCTACATTTCGTTGGTATGGATATAAATGTTTTTTTTTTGCCTCAGTTATTGAGTTTTAATTTAAAATGTAATGGCGACAATATTTTGCATCAGGTCCACTTGTTTTCTAGAAATTTTCCTGCATTGAAATCGTTACCCATTTTTTTCCTTCAATTATTTCATTTTTCATCATTTTTAATGATTCTCAATTGCATTACAAAATTCTTTCTCTCATTATCGTTTTTGATCTGTTTGGTTATTTATGTGATTTCTCACAATAAAATTTTCGTGGGATATTACGTTGTATTTATGTTTCTCCTTATCATTATTTTTCTTTTCTCCATTTGATGTATCTTTAGTGACTTTTGTTGATTTTCAATTTGGCGATAAAAGTTACAATTTCAAATTATGATCATATGCTTGTTTTACTTGGTTATTCATTTTTTTATAATTTTTTTTTTTGGAAATTATCCATTTAATCATTAAAAAATAACAATAAGATTAAGCCAAAAAAAAATTAACAACTTGACATGCAAAATCATGTATTTGGTAAAATATTGTAGAAAATCAGCAAAAGATGGACAACCCTTTTATTTGTGCCTAATTACAGGATTTTATATTTTTTATATCGAATTTATTGAGTTTCGTCACATGAGATTTTTTGTGGCAAATTATCCAGTATACCTGGGGGCAGCGTGCCCCCCTCCTATTTTTTGCACGAGTAGTCCTTATTTTACTTTTTCATCAATCTTTCTATGATTTGCAAGGATAGTCCTTGTCATTTTTTCTCTCTCTTTCAAAAAAAAAAACATCTCCAATCTTTCAATGAGCATATCTCCCAATCCGTGAAGAATTTGTGAACGAATTATACATGAAAATTATAGTACTCGTCGAGATCTATTCAACAAAATCCATTTCGAATATTTTTTTTGAGTTTAAAAATGATCAAATTTCTTTGGGCAGAATTAAGTTGGATATCCAGTACAAACAAGTTGGATAATCGGAATGAACACAGTGGATAATCAGTACAAACAATTTGGATAACCATGTAATCCGTTGGATAACCAGTATGCACGAGTTGGATAACCAGTATGAACACAGTGGATAACCAGTTCAAACAATTTGGATAACCATGTAAATTCATTGGATAACCAGCATTAGCGCATTGGATAATCCAGTACAAACCAATGATTGGATAACCAATACAAACAAGTTGGATAACCAACTTAGTTTATTATTTTTTAAAAAAATAATAAAAAAACCAGGTTGGATAAATAATACTAATTAGTTGGATAAACAGTATTAACATAAATAATCAAGATGGATAACCAACTTATTTCACATTCATATTGTTGTGTTCCTTGTATCTAATGATTCGTAAAGAATTATAACACGAATTATATATGAAATTTATAGTACTTGACGAGATCTATCCGATAAGATCCATGTTGAATATTTTTTTTGAACTTTAAATGCATTTAAATTTTACGGGCAGAAATGAAGAAATGCGTTTTTTTTTTCTTTGAAAAATCGTTATCCGTTATGTTCCTACTAATTATCCAACCGGTTTGGACTGATTATCCATTCTATTCGTACTTGTTATCCAATCATATGTTTGACATTCACTCTTCAAAAAAAGAAAAGATGGATAACCACCTCTATTCTGCCCGTCAGAATTAAGTCATTTTTAAGCCTGAAAAAATGTTCACTATGGATTTCGTTGGATAGATCTCGACGAGTACTATAAATTTCATATATAATTAGTTCACAAATTCTTCACGGATTGGGAGATATGCTCATTGAAAGATTAGAGTTGGATATGCATGAACACAGTGGATATCCAGTACAAACAAGCTGGATAATCAGCATGAACACAGTGGATAACCAGTATTAGCGCATTGGATAATCAATATGAACACATTGGATAACCAGTTCAAACAATTTGGATAACCAGTATTAGCGCATTGGATAATCAACATGAACACAGTGGATATCCAGTTTGAGAAGATGGATAACCAACTTATTTTACATTCATATTGTTGTGTTCCTTGTATTTTTTGATCCGTAAAGAATTATAACACGAATTATATATGAAATTTATAGTGCTCGACGAGATCTATCCGATAAGATCAATGTTGAATATTTTTTTGAACTTTAAATGCATTTAAACTTTACGGGCAGAAAATGAAGAAACGTGTTTTTCGTTTTTCTTTGAAAAATGGTTATCCGTTGTGTTCATGCTGATTATCCAACCGGTTTGGAGTAATTATCCATTCGGTTCTTACTTGTTATCCAATCATATGTTTGACATTCACTCTTCAAAAAAAAAAAAGATGAATAACCACCTCTATTCTGCCCGTCAGAATTAAGTCATTTTTAAGCCCGAAAAAATGTTCACTTCGGTGGATAGATCTCGACGAGTACTATAAATTTTATATATAATTCGTTCACAAATTCTTCATGGATTGGGAGATATGCTCATTGAAAGATTAGAGTTGGATATGCATACAAACCAAATGGATGGATATCCAGTACAAACAAGTTGGATAATCAGCATGAACACAGTGGATAACCAGTACAAATAATTTGAATAAGCATGTAAATCCATTGGATAACCAGTATTAGCGCATTGGATAATCAATATGAACACATTGGATATCCAGTTTAAGAAGATGGATAACCAACTTATTTTGAATTAAGAAATTGGATAACCAAATGGATAAGCAGTAGAAGTAAAATGGATAACCAATTCAAACGGATTGGATAATCAGCATGAACACGATGGATAACTAATTTAAAACAAGTTGGTTATCCATCTTGTAAAACTGGATATCCACCCCTATTCTGTCCATCAGAATTAAGTGATTTTTAAGCCCAAAAAAATATTCACTATAGATTTTGTTGGATAGATCTCGACGAGTACTATAAATTTCATAAATAATTTGTTCACAAATTCTTCACGGATTGGGAGATTTGCTCGTTTAAAGATTAGAGATTTTTTTTTGGAAGAGAGAGAAAAAAACTCACAGGAACTAAACGTGTAAAATATAGAAAGATTGAGAAAAAAGTACAATAAGGACTAAAAATGTAAAAAATAGGAGGGGGGCACGGTGCCCCGGGTATACTGGATACAGCCTCATTTTTTGTTGTTGTGAGAGATTTGAGGAAATAAATAGATTTAGAAAGATTCTGTTTGTTAATATTGTTGGTCAAAAGTGTAATAGTCATTAGTAATTTATTAATAATTTTTTTAGCAATTTATAACAAATATATTTAGAAAATGTCACATAGGAATAAATCCTATGTGGCAAAATTATATAACTAAAGCATTTCTCTCTCTGGAATTTGTCTTAGTTATATGTATAGATAGATTAATTAATTAATTAACATTTTTTTAACTTATTCATATATTTTTCAGTCATTAAGTTATGCACACAAAAACTGTCCAAATTCAGGATCATTCACACTCTTAAAATCAAACAAACCATATATTTTAAACATTAAAATCACTCAACATTAATGAACATCATTATCTTTTTAAATCAACCATCTAATTCCAAAAAAAAAAAATTTATATCTAAATATTGGTAGCAGAAAATCCACGAGTTGATAAGGCATGAATAATCTTTTTGAACTTTAATGGAAATCGTGTGGTATATTCTTAATTCTCATTTGAAGTATGTCAACACAATATTTATTTGTTCATTTTGACTTATTAAAGACAATGTCCAGGCATTGGCTTGGGCCGAGATACTAGGTTTTAAACTTATAACTAAAATGAATGTGAACATGTTTTAACACAATAGTCATCCTGCAAATTTTTTAACTTCCTTATCTTCTATTATGATTCAAAAAACTTGATAGTTAAAATCTTATATATTAAAAGAGGAGAGAATTGCGATAGATGTTGCTAGACTAAGCCATCACTAGAAAAATTGGACACGTGTAAGTCAATTAATAATAGTCGATGTTGTGGTGTATTTCTTTTTTTTTTCTCACTAACATACGTTATTTTAAATAAAAGTATTTCACTTCTTTTATTTATGTTTCCAAAAAATGCAAAAGTAAAAAAATTCAAAATAAAAGATGTCCACTTTTTTATCAGGAATAGTTGGCTTTTTTATCAAGAAGAGACATTATGGACAACGTTCTACTGACTCAGGACTTAAGTCAATTTTTAGAGCATAAAACAAGAGGGGGGAATTAATTTTGAAGTTAGATATGATGAAGGCTTTTGACCGAGTTTCATGGGATTTTCTATGCAGAGTATTGGAAAAATTTGGTTTTTTGTTTCAAGTTCATTAACTTGGTCATGCGAAATCTTGTTGGTAGTTGGTTCTCAGTCTTAATAAATGGCAGCCCGGCTGGTTTTTTTTTCAAGCTACAAGGGGTCTAAAGCAAGGGGATCCTCTCTCGCCATATTTGTTCACCCTTGTATCGGAGGTGCTCACTAGAAGGTTCAAGGATCTTACTAATGAAGGCCGAATAGCTTCATATGGTCTCCCTGCTGGCGCTATGTCTATGTCACACTTGTATTTTGCAGATAATATAATAATTTTCACCAAAGGTCTGAAGAATTCAATCGAGCATCTAATCTCCTTCTTCAAGATTATAAGGCAGCTTCGGGGCAAAAGATGAATAAGCAGAAAAGTTCTTTTCTGGTATCTGGAAAATCTAAGCCGGAAAAAGTGGAGCTGATTTCTAGAACTCTACAAATACCACGCGGTAGCTACCCTTTCATCTACCTAGGATGTAAAATCTTTAAGAGGCGGAAGAAATCTGAGTATTTTCATCATCTTTTGGATAATTTTGATGTAATACTTCGGAATTGGAAGAACAAAATGCTTTCAACAGGTGGTAGGTTAATCTTGATAAGGCATGTTCTTATGGCCTTGCTCATACACACTTTTGCAGCAATTGCTCCTCCACAATCCATTCTCTCGGCCTTAGAAAGGAAATGTCAAAGATTTCTTTGGGGATCAACAGATGATGTGAATACATGAAAGGCAATGATCAGGGTCGTGTAATAATGATTCTTCAACATGCCGTACCGAAAGAATTTAATGGCGAGTTTTATAGATATTTAAAGTTTAATTTACTGTATTATCAATTTATTTACATGTGTCTGTTTTGTTGAATTGTTTTATATTTGCTGGATTTTGTAGTTTCATAATTTCATGTTGCTCACATTATTTGGAAGAATGCACCTCCTCAAGTGTTGTATAAGACAAAAGGTCTTTAATTATTATAGTAGTAACAAATAACTTATGGATTTTCTTTAAAGATAGCTGACTACAAAAGTGGGTAGCATTTTAATCTAAGTTGTGGTATTGCTTCTATTCCTAAAAAAAAGGGATGAATTTTGTAACTGAAACTATATTTTCGAACCCTGGTGGCTACTTTTATATATACTTATTTGGGGTTAGTATTTTATTTCATGTGGAAAAATAAATGTGTATTTATAGTTCTAAATGATCATTTTGCCCTCCTAAAATCCAAGAATGCAACTCTACAAAAATTGTTGTTTGAGGATTGTATGAGAGTAATGAATTTCTTTAGAGTACGCACTGCAAATATGTCCAGAACTCCAAATTCAATGCAAGACTGTGTATTAACAGTGACATTGAACCCATTAATGATTACAGAAGAACGTAAGTTTTATGCCGACTCAATGTGGTATGTTACTACTTCAGTTTAATAATGTTTCCGATGTTTACATTTTTTTGGTTCAAATGTTTAAGGATGCTAGCTGCCAATGGCCAAGATACTTCTTCCAATTTGGTCAGTCATCTGACGTCCTGTCTCACAAGTTCAATCAGAGATGAATTTCTTTTTGGTTTGCAGCCAACAAGAATTGTTGATCTGACCGAAAGCAATCAAGTATGAACATTTTAATAAACGCATTTTGTGCTTAGTATATAAATGAATTGTTACTCCTGAGTAGGTAATTACATTTGTTTGGTTCAGCAGTATCCATGTGTTGTCATCGCAATCATTGTGTGCATATTGTAGCGTGATCAACGGGGTGGATTGTGTAACGGCACTAGGCTCCGTATATTAATATTAGGACAACATGTTATTGAAGCAAACGTTATCTCAGGAAGTCACATTGGAGAAGAAGTATATATACCTCGGATGTCATTGTGTCCCTCCGACACAAAATTTCCATTGAAAATGAAGAGAAGACAATTTCCAATTGCAATTTGTTTTGCGATGACAATTAACAAAAGTCAGGGACAGCTCCTTTCGCAGGTTGGATTGTATTTACCATGTTTAGTTTTTAGCCATGGTTAGTTGTACATTGCACTATCTAGAGTTACATCTAAAAAAGGACTCAAAATTTTAATATGTGGTGAGGATGGCAAGACGAGTAACATGACAACAAATGTAGTTTATAAAGAAGTGTTGCAGGATTTGTAATATTTGTAATTTTATTTCATGAAACACTTATTGTCAATCTCAGATTTTTGATTTCACAAAAATTTTTGTACCCCGTCCATCGGACGGATTTAACACCTAGTAAAGGTATAAAGGAAAAAAAGAATTTTTGAGTTCAAATTTAAATCCTACGAATTATTTGGTGTTATCCGTCCCTTTAATGATTGATTAAGTCATTTAATATCGATATTATTATTCTTATTATGTGAAATTTAGAGGGGTTATATCCTAAATTTTAGAAGTTAAGGTAATAAAACAAAGGGAAGTGATTTTGGCAGGACAAAATGACCTTATTGCCCTTATAGCCGAATGTATCTTCTTCCTCAATCCTTGCCACTGTGTTTCTCTATCAGATCATCGCATCCTTTTTTTTCTTACCCTCTGTGCGGCACAACACAACACTGATATTGCCAATAATTTTTTCTTTTTTAATTTAATTTTAGAGCAGATTTCAGAATTATTTGAATCCCATTCTCATAAATCATAATCAAGAATTTTCTTGGGCTGAATCAATGTTGTCATATACTAAAACAAAAGTCAACAATAAATCGATTGGGTGGGTAATGTCCTTTGATTTAATTCCATTATTGCTCGTGGGTTTGTTTATTTTAGAGACTTTGATCTACAATTTTTCACATAGATTACTCTTTTAGCGTCCAAGTTTTTCTCTCTCTTTTGGGGGAATTGATTTTCATCCCCTTAGATTGCAATTCCAAATATTTTGGGAATTAGATGATGCAAAAGGAGCAGAGAAGATCAAAGCAGATTGTGTGAGTGTTGTTTTATCCATTCTGTTTCTTTCAAATTTTGGTTCACCGATTTTGCAGCAACTACATCTTCTTTAGAGGCGAGGTGAGGGTGGGGTGGTGTTAATTTAGCATCCAAGTTTTTCAAATTGAGTTTTAAGCAAGGAATAAGCAGCCGATGAGTGATCATTGGGTGAGGGACAACAATGCTCCCTGTAATTTTTCATTGTCAATATTTTTTATCTCGCTGCTCTAGTATTTGGTATGCCTGTGAAACTGTAAAATTCGAGCGAAAATCATCAACGCAGTGGACATTAGTTTGTTCTTAGTGCAAGCTGCAGTAGTTTGTTCTTAGGACAAGCCGTAACATCTGGGTTTTCAATAGTTCAACAGGATTCCAAAATAGCATTCCTCTGTTTTGTAACCCCTGTTGGAATTGAGATCTCCCCAACACGAATTGATTAAATATATTTTGCTTATACGATGAGATTAAACACTTCGAAGCAATTGTGCATTAATTCCTTGTTTGGACTGATTGCAATTTGCAATTATGGCCGGAGTAGAGCAATGTGTGTTGTGGAAATGTGGAGATGTGATGCTTTAATTGATTATTGTCATGAAAAAACCCCTTTTATTAGGGGTATTTTTGGAAAAAGAGATTATTTTTGCATTGGATGCTATTTATTGTCCTGGCAGAATCATCTCCCTAAAACAAACTCTATTTAAAAATCCTACCAGGGAGAGAAGTGTATGTTTGTTTCATTTAATCTAGAGGACTTTTTCCTAATTACACAAAAATGTTTTTTGGTGAATGCTTTAGAAAATTACACATTGGATTTTATCTTATTTGGCACCTTAGGAATACATTTAGTTTTCTTTTTCCAGTTTCTCTCTTAATATAATACTATAGATAGCACAAAAAAAAAGTTAATTGTTTCAATTGTACAGAACAAAAAAAAAATGGCGTGCCAAAACTGTATTTGCAAACATGGTTAAACTCATAAACATACTTTGCATTGACCTACCAAAAGCATAACCAAAAGTAGCATTTTACCAATAGTTTAACAATCCACGCTTATATCCAAAATAAATATCAAAGCCTAACAATCAAAGCTTAACTGTCCAACCAAAATACCAAAAGTTTAACAATCTAAACTTAACTATCCAACTAAAATACATCAATATCCAGAATAAAAGCATAATACATCAGTGCTCTAATCTAGATGTAAACCTTCTGAATCCTGATTACCAGCTACATCTACTATGGGTGGCATATTGTTATTTGGTTCTTTGTATATATCAGCAACGGCGCTTGTGCTTGTTGTCTGATAATGTCCAGTTTTCCCACACAATTGACATTGAACAGTCTTTTTAGCCTAGAAATTTAACATAATCAATTTAGAGAACAAAACAAGAAAAACTAAGTGAACAACATCTTAAAAGAGCAAAAAAATGTACCTTCTTCTTAGGTTGGCCCTCGGTATTGGATCTCTTCCTCTTCTTAGACTGCTCAGATGGTGTAGCTGCACCAGTACACTGCCTCTTGTTATGTCCATTTATTTTGCAATTCAAACAGGTGTATGTCATTTTGCCAGTCCGAGACAGAACCTCAACATCATCCTTTTTCTTTACACGCATTTATCTCAGCTCTTCCTTAGTCTTCTTTTTAGCCTTAGGAGGTCGTCCAACTAGAATAATTTTTTCAGGGGGCATAATATCTGGTTTCTTCATCTTTTTCCACATTTCTTCACCATTTGTGGGATAAATGATGTACTTGTAAGCAGTTTCATAAGATGCCATCGAGTAATTGTTGTGCAGAAAAGCTTCAACGGGCTCAGTATTCTGGCCGATTGCTACAATTGCGTGCTGGCTAGGTATGCCTCTCAAGATCCACCTTCTACATGCACAAGTTCTAGCCCTTAGATCCATTGCAAACTGTTCACCAGGCTTAGTACTTACTTGAAAATTTCATTCTCCAGCATCCACTGCCCAACACTCACTTGCTCTCTCCTTTAATTGTTCCAGCTTCTTTCTTACTTTTGGGCCGACAACATTAACCAGTTTAGCAGTAGCTTCCCTTTTCTAACGGTGCCTCTCCATAAGATACAAAAAGATCCATCTTAGCATGGACAGTAAGGCCTTTTCCCTAGTAGGAAGCAATACTTATACACTCGGAGATGTTGTTCACCAAAACGTCACACTTCGCATGATACTTGAAATGTGACCTTGTTTAGTTCCTAGGGTTTTTATTCCTCCTTAACTAGTCTATAGCCTGGGGCACTAGAACTCTGAATGCTCAATGATGGACTTATACCTTGCAAGAGAAGTTGCTTTAGCAGTAACCTACAATAAGTCTTTCAATGTCGCGCTTCCGAACTCCTTTTTGAAATTGTTGCATATGTTGCACATACATTCTGTGCTCAGCACCTTGAACACATGTTTTAATTGTTTTTTTGTCGTACATTCTGAACAGAGGTTTTCATGTTTCATCAGTTTCACATTCAATTTCTTCACCACTATGTAGTTCTTCATACTCACCTGAACTCTCATATTCTTCATCATATGCTTCATTTTCTGGTTGTAGTTTGCTCTCAGGTTTCTTTAAAATCTCAACTCAAACTTTTGCTCTCTCCTTAATGATCTTTCTTTCTTTATATCCATTTCATAGTCACTGTCGTGGAATTCAAAATTTCCATTTGGCTCTACCTCTTTTGCTTTGATTTTCTCTAGCATTTTAGCAAGGGTGTTATCATCTGAATTATATGCTATACTTGTTCTGACCACTTTCTTCTTCTTCTTCCCTTTTCACTTTGCTCCTTGTTTATCTTTGACTTTAACACGTGGTTTGCTCCTTTTGGTTTCAATTCGATGTCGTTGTCTTCTTCTGATTAACACAATTGTATTCCCTTTCTGAAGCAGGTTCTGCCTCAGCTGCTGCTTCATCACCTTTACTGTTGCAGTGGTTTTCTGAACCAGGTTCTGCCTGCACTGCTTCTTCATAACCATCAGTGTTGCAGTCTTTCTCTGAACCAGGTTCTGCCTAGGTTGCTAGTTTATTACCTTCACTGTTGTATTTTTTTTTCTGAACCACTGTCTACCTCAACTGTTTTTCATCACCAGCACAATTGAACGCTTTTCTCAGATCTAGGTTCTTGTTCATCGCCTTCTTGTTCATCACCAGTAGCACCAGTATTTGCGTTATTTTTTTTTCCCAAAATCTGTACATCAGGTATCCCAGAAGAATTTATACTCTCCAATATCTCAATCTCGTGAGGTAAAACTCATCATCATCCTCAAACAGTGTTGACACATCTACCCTTCTTTTCTTCTTTTTTGCACTAAGTTTCTTGTTTTCCTTCCTCTTAATAGCAACCATTTTTCTCTTGGTTTTATCGCTGGACCATTCAGACGCATATTTACCATACGTGGGGTGAGAATTTCCTGGGTAAGCTGACTACGAATTGGGTCATTACCATCATCATCAGAAAGTTCTACATCGTCATTTGTGGGCACGCCAAACAAATCAACCAAACCATACTCTAATCCAAGTGTGGCCATACATCAAACAAGTCCTAGAGTCCTCCTAGGGAGAGTTTCTTTGAGAATTCCAGTTTTCCAAGAGTCCTTCATGGAGTCATTCTCCATGTATTGACTGTCTGTTTTCTTTCACTTTCCATCAAATTCTTCTCTCGTTCCCCATAAATCTAACACTCTAGTCCAAAATTCTCTTACATAATCCATCTCTGTATCGACTTCCGTAGTTCTTTCCTCCCAGTGCTCTATATCCCCGTTTTTTCAAAAAAAATCGATTTATTTAACTAAAATTTATATGTTGTTTCCATTTGATTAATCAACTTGTGTTTTGTGTTTTTTGTTTTTCTCAATTTTTATAGGTCTCATCTAAGCCGTATTGTTCGAATTAAGCGTTGTTCATATCTTCTCTCACTTGCGGTTGAGTCTTTTGTGGGCTTGCGGTATCAATGGCTACAGAGGAGGAGAGTATTATTGGGAGATTATCTCTTCGGGAAGATGAATCTACAACACATTCCACTAGATCGCTGACACTTTCTCGTACTGATCCTTTGCTCACCATCATTGTAAAGCTTCACTGTTCGAGAATTGTGTCTTATGATTCTATTGGCACTCACTGTCGGAATATCTGGTCCATTCGCCATGGTTTTATTGTGAGACCTGTTGGGGATAACATAGTACACTTCAAGTTCAATGATCAAATAGATCGGGCTAGGGTTCTTCATGGAGAGCCTGGTTATTGGGTTGAAAACATCTTTTAGTTCTGAAACTTGGCGATGATTTGAATGTGGACTTCAACATGTGTCCTTGGTGGATTCAACTTCACTATTGCCCTCTGGATTTGATGAATGAGGAGTTTGCCATGTACGCTGGGAATCTCATTTAGCAATTCATGGAGGTATTCAAGGACGCTGACCATAACTGCATTGGTTGTTTCCTCCGTATCAAAGTGAATATCAATATCAACAAACCTTTGATGCGAGTTTTACAGTTTGATCATGAAGGCCAGAAGCTTAAAATCCCTCTGAAGTATGAAAGGTTGCCGGAGTGGTGTAATAATTGTGGAATTATTGGTCATGCTGAATCTGGATGTCCAACAAGAACCTTGAATGCTGGCAGTTCTTCCAATCCTCCAGAATATGGTAATTGGCTGAGAGCAAAAGGCTACTGGAATCCATTTGTTTCACGACAGCCAGCCCAAGAACCCGACCCTTTTCATGTGCCCGACAATTCCGACAAAGAGCCGATGCCCTATGAGGAGCGTCAATCCTATCACATCCAAACCCGACCTGGATTTCCTCCATCATCATCACGTAACCCTACCTCATCCCACGTTCTCCCTTCTTTTGCTCGCAGAATTGTCAATTCAGTTTCTCACAGTGATCGTTCTCCTGATTCCCCTTCCCCACAACCTCCACATTCTAATCCATTAACAACCAACACAATTCCACAAGATTCTCCCATGTCCCAATCTCCCTCGTCACGCACGAAGTCAACTGCTATCCATACTATCTTAACAGAAACCCTAGTATCTTATATTGCCCTAAGTTCTCAGCCTGTTAAAATAGCCTCACTTCCAGAAAACAACCCCTCATTGCCTCTTCCAATCCCTCTATTCAACCAGGTCATTTTCCAAGCAATAAACGCACCATGCCTGCTACCCTCAACCCTCTATCTAGCTCCTCTACTACTGTTATGAACTCCCAGTTCACAAAAATAGTGCCAATTCCTTGCTCATCCCTTTTCACAGAACAGCTTGACCCTACTCCCTCTATTCTCTCTGATCATTTATATAACCCTCTAGTAAGTAAAAACAAAATGCTTGATTCCCAAACTCATGCAATTTCACTCCCAAACCTGGTAATTAGAGAATCGAAAATTGTATCAACCCACCAATGACCAAACTACTACTCTTTCTAACCCTAATCCTACCCTTCTCAGCCCTTACCTTGTTAATGTGCTGATGACCCTTGACACTCCAGCCCAGAAGGCAGCACGTCATTTCAACTTGGCCCGTAACCGAATTTTGCAGAACGATTCAATTCATAATTCTATTTCCGAACCAAGTAAACGTAAATGGAGTATTGATGATTTTGATGGCACTGATCTGCACATGGTTGATGTCGAAATCATTGGCAAGAAGTCTCATGTGGAAGTTAGTACTGTTTCTGATGCTTCTGGATTTGTAAACTCCGATGGCGGTGTGGCGGAGATTGGGGTAATGTCCCAATCCCGCTCAGCTCAATAAGTATCCTGAGTTAGAATTGCCGGGAATTGGGAGTTTTCGGAAATTCGAAGAGCTGGGCAAAATCGTCCGCAAAAAGTCCCCACATCTTGTATTCCTGTGTGAAACTAAATGTGATCAGCGGTATATACAAAGATTGAAGCACAAGTTGGACATGTTCGGAGTGAGTGTTAATTCGGATGGAAATTCAGGAGGGTTGGCCATGTTATGGAAAAAAGGATCTGGCTGTAAGTTTGCGTGCTTATTCTGAAAGTTTCATTGATGTTGATGTTGAATTGAAGGGGCAGAATGTAAGAGCAACTGGTATATACGGGTAGCCTGACGTGGCTTTGCGGAGAGATGCATGGAATCAACTGTGTAATCTGTTTGATCCCAGGAAAAAGCCATGGATTTTCTTTTGCAATTTTAATGAAGTTCTTTCACAAGAAAAAATTTCAAGGTTGCCGTCCTCGTGCTAATTGGCAAATCAACCTCCTTAGGGATTCACTTGACCAGCTTCAACTCGTGGACATGGGGTTCGAGGGTTACAAGTACACTTGGCTACGTCTGCTGCAACATCCAAGGACTCAAAGAGCGCGACTCGATAGGTCCACGTGCAACGCAAATTTTCAGCATTTGTTTCCATGGAGTCTAGTATCTCACATTCCCATGTTTGTATGGGACCATATGTTGCTGCATACACAGTTACGTGAGAAACATCCCCATTCACATGTTGTCCGACGAAAACGACCGTATCGATTCGAAGCTTATTGGATTAGAGTTGAGGACTGCCAGCGTGTGATTGAAGATTGCTCGAACTCTGATTTTGATTCACTTGGTGCTAAACTTGAACATGTTCATGTCGGCTTATTGAATTGGAGTAGCCATCAAGTTTCTGATTTTGAGAAAAGGATTGAAGTTCTTAAAAAGGAGATTCTGGAAATACAAAGAGGTAACACTGATGAACCACAATGCTCTAAGCTTGGAGAATTGGAAAAGGAGTTGGACTTTGACGAAGCATGGATTTGTACGGCGCCTTAGGATGGGCGGCGATGATTATCTGGGCGGCGGCGGACGGCCTAAAACCTGCAAGACAGAGCCTCGGGTGTCTCTAGAGGTGGTGTTGCCTGTTTCCTGAAACCCTAGCGGAATAGGTTTAGTCGGTGACTTAATCTCCAAGTAACCTAATCCTAGGCCCAATAGGCCTAGGGTTAATTTATGACTCGTCAAGTGCCCCTAGAAAGCCATATTCTCGAGACTTGATGAGAAGAATATGAGTTGCTACGAGTGTTTATGTCTCCTTGATTTTCATAGTGTTGCCCCAGTTCTCGAACTCTTTCGTTCTCGGGTGTCACCTATATAAGATAAAGAGAATAAAGTGCCTCGAGGAGATCTTTGTATTAGTGAGTTCCTGATTAGGAGGGAGAAGCCTGTGTATGCCGAATTAGGAGGATGGCGCCTAGATGCCGAATTGGGAGTATGGCGCCTGGATGCCGAATTGGGAGGATGGTGCCGGAATTTTCTTATTTGAAGGGAGGAACCTTATATGTTTGGATGTTCGAGATGCGATATATAATGTAATAATGTAATGACATATAGTAATAAGATGATTATGAATAATATCAATTCAAGCAGAGGATATTAGGATAATCCCTCAAATTCCTTGCCCCAAGGGTATGTCCCTGTTTGTGTCCCCGAGTACATTTTCCTCGTTGAAGGGTGATAGGGTTTTACCGCAACAGGTTTGGTAACTTGAAGAACTCCTCTGATCGTTCTTAAAAAGATAACTTGATATGATACTAGTAATATACTAATGATATCAGCAGTAGATTGATTTAGATTCAAGAAATATATTAAAAAAGGTTTGAGAAATACCTCAGTCTCGAGATAAATTGATTACTCGAGAAGGTGGTACCTCGATTCCGAGAAGGTAGTTGTTGAATAGATAAAAGTCGAGATACATCTCCTTGAACACTTTGAGTAGTAGTATGATGCTCGAGGGATGGTTGCTCCTTCGAGGAGACGTATCTCTCGAAACTTCAATTTTCGAAATTGCCCCTTGCTTTGAGGTTAAGGGGGTTAATCTGCAAAATTATTAAACTATTAGGGTTAATCAACCATAAAAGACTAGAGGGGCTGAGTTGCAAAATCTAAAAATTGGTGAATCTTCTCGGGCTTGTTTCCAAAATTTGAGAAGAAAGTTCGTGCTGTCAGCTTCTGCATCGGAGGGAGTAACTCGACATGAAAGTCAACAGCATCTTCATCGGCCTTTTTGTCGGCGGGAGAAAGTTGGCATGTACGTCGACAGGGGACTAGTCGAGCTAGACGTCGAGAAGAAGAAGTCGACGCTGGACCCGACAACATCATCATCGTTTAGATCATGATTCATGAAGCACCAATAAATTTCAGCTTCGTTTCAAGAAATTTATTTGGTTGTAAGGACTAAACAAATCGGTCCCACTGGGCGTGCCACTTGACGAAGCATGGATTTGTACGGTGCTTTAGGATGGGCGGCGATGATGATTTGGGCGGCGGCGGACGGCCTAAAACCTGCAAGACAGAGCCTCGGGTGTCTCTCGAGGGTGGACTCTCCTATGCTTAAGTCAATAAGGGAATAAAGATAATAGAGAAAGGGATGTGTATCGTGTGTAGAAGGTGTAGAAGATAGGTAGAAGATGTGTATTATGAGAGAGGCACCACCTCTTTATATAGAGGTGGTGTTACCTGTTTCCTGAAACCCTAGCGGAATAGGTTTAGTCGGTGACTTAATCTTTAAGTAACCCAATCCAAGGCTCAATAGGCCTAGGGTTAATTTATTACTCGTCAGACTTGCTGTCGGAAAGGGAAAGCTTAAAGTGGAAGCAACGTGCGAAGCAGCATTAGCATAAAGAGGGAGACCGTAACACAAAATTCTTTCATGCATATGCCAACAAAAGGAAGTATGTTAATCATATTTCAGGCTTGAAAGATGCTGATGGCACACTCCGCAATGAAACACATGATTTGGAGAGATTATAATGGATTACTACGGTTCTTTATTTGCTTCCTCTAGCCCTCTAGAGTCTGAGATTCATCAAGCTATTAGCAGATTACTCCAAAAGGTCACTTTGGATATGAACAATCGCTTAATGCGCCCTTATACAGCAGATGAGGTCGTCAAAGCTCTTAAGGAAATGGCACCTTTCAAATCTCCCGGCCCGGACGGTATGAGCCCCGTTTTTTTTCAAAAAATTCTAGAATATTGTTGAATTCGGGTAGCTTTGACTCTCGAATGAATTTTACACATATTGTTTTAATTCCAAAAATAAAAAATCTTGAACTCATTACTCAATTTCGTCCTATCTCATTATGCAATGTAGTTTACAATTTCGTCTTATCTCTGAATCTCAGTCCACCTTTATCCCAGGACGTTTAATCACCGACAATATCCTTTTGGCCTATGAACCTCACCACTATATGAAAATTTGTTCAAATTGCAAAACCGGTTTGATGTCTATAAAATTAGACATGAGTAAAGCCTTCGATAGAGTGAAGTGGAGTTTTTTGAAATCTGTCTAGCTAACTCTAGGCTTTTGTGAATCATTTGTTAACCTGATCATGTCATGCCGTTCCTCAGTTAGGTTTTCATTCATCTTAAATGGGCAACAATTCGGCAATCTCATCCCAGAAAGATGGATCCGTCAAGGCGATCCCCTTTCTCCTTATCTTTTTATCATATGTTTGGAGGTATTTTTATGTTTATTACAGGACCTTCAAAGATGTGAACGTATTCATGGCATTGGAGTAACTCGTGAAGCCCCGAAGATCTCGCATCTTTCTTCGCTGATGATACCTTGTTGTTTGGTAATGCTACAGAATCTGAAGCTCAGCACATTCAATGGGCCATCAAGCTTTATGAAAGAGTCTCGGGACAAAGGATTAATCTAGACAAATCTGGTATCTTGTTTAGTCCTTACACGAATGCACAAATCAGAACTTCAGTATGCAACATTCTTGGGATTCCACAAGTCAGCAGCCATGGCAAATATCTTGGTTTACCCTCCGTCACTGGGAAATGCAAAAAGGAAATCTATGCCAGTATTAAAGATCGTGTTTGGCAGAAGATACATTCTTGGAGTTCAACATCTTTGTCAAGAGCTGGAAAAGAGATACTCATCAAGTCTGTCATTCAGGCCATACCGTCTTAATTATGCCATGTCATGCTTCATGTTGCCAGACAATGTGTTAGAGGATCTACAATCTATGTCCAGTAGATATTTTTGTGGAAGCTCGGATGACAGAAGAAAGATCCACTGGTCCTCTTGGTCATCAATGTCTCACAGTAAGAAAGATGGAGGTTTAGGGTTCCGTAATCTCAAAGCTTTCAACATGGCAATGCTTAGCAAGCAAGCCTGGAAGCTGCTCATAGACCCACACTCGTTACTAGCTCGTGTTTTGTAGGTTATATATTATCCATCAAAGAAGTTCCTCTCAGCTGAGCTTGGGTCGTGACCATCCTGGACATGGAGGAGCTTGCTTGAAGGAAGAAAACTGTTGGAGCTTGGCTGTCGCAAGAAGATCATTAGTGGTTTGCAGACTAACGTATGGTCTGATAAGTGGCTTTGTTGAAGTATTTATCCCACATTGGTATCTAGAGACACTTTGTATTAATATATAAGGACCATGGGCTACTCCCCTCATTGCCAATTGGTTTTGAGGTAGAACCCCATGGGTTTTTATATGGTATCAGAGCGGGATCGGCCTGTGATGATTTTAAGCCCACGATATTATTCTGTGGCCCAATTTAAGTCCACGACGTTATTCCGTAGCCCGTGATGTTATTCCACGGTTTATTTCCTGATCCTGGTGATCCTGGTCCTGGTGATTTAGTCCAAGCCCGTTGGGCTTGAGGGGGAGTGTTAAAGTATTTATCCCACATAGGTGTCTAGAGACACTTTGTATCAATATATAAGTACTATGGGCTACTCCCCTCATTGCCAATTGGTTTTGAGGTGGAACCCCATGAGTTTCTATAGGCTTCCATTGGAACCCTCTTTTCGTACTTCAGTGGTACCACATGTGTTGTCATCTTCTGCAAAGGTCTCAGAGCTAATCAATCAGGATCGACGGGACTGGAATCGGGATCTTATCCATAGTATTTTCCCTCCTATTGAAGCATCAACTATTCTCTCTAGGGCTTTACCTCAGTTTCCGTCCTGTGATCGTTGGATATGGAATTTTTCAAAGAATGGACAATTTTCTGCTCGATCGGCATACTTTCAGCTCTTATACTCCCCTCAGTTCAGCCAGCAGACCACTGCATCCTCCATTTCACCAACTGGAGTTCAGGACCCACTTTGGCGGAAGTTATGGAGTCTCAAATTACCAAACAGGATTCTTCTCTTTGCTTGGCGTTTATGTCAGAATTCTTCGCTAACTCCAGCTAATCTTGCTTTCAGATATCTAATCTGTGGACGATACCTGCATTCTCTGTAATCAGAATTCATCCAGCAGCAATCATGTTTTCTTCGACTGCCCCTTCGCTGTGCAACCATTTCGAATTGCTGGCTTATACTCGCAAGTTCTTCTTCACCAACGCCGCCCTATCTGTGATCTTTGGATGAGAGCTATTCTTTTTGACGATCAGTTTCCCTCTGTCTCTTTCTTGGTGGCACTACTTTCAGGAATTTGCAGGCAAGGAATTCCAGGTTATTCGACCAAACAACCATCACCCCTTGGTCAGTTGTCCTTCAATCCAGCAGAATTGTACGTGATTTCTTTGAGCTCACATTGAAAATGAACACAAATGATCGTGACTTGCATACATCATCTCTGCTTAACTCACCTCCTTCAGATGCTGTAAAAAGTCTTCTTTGACGGATCCATATCGATGGCAAGGAAATGTGCTGGTGCCGGAGTTTATATCAAAGCGCCGAATAGTCAATTCATCCATGGTCTTTCACGACAGTTCCCTGATGTGGTAGACTCGGATGTAGCGGAAGCCCTAGCCCTGCGAGAAGCATTATTGTTTTGCTGAAGATTGGGTCTTTCAAATCTAGCTGTACAAGGTGATTCGTCATTGATCATACTTGCTGCGAATCAAGAATCTGACGGTCCTTCTGGTTGCCTGCCAATTCTGGAAGATATCATTTATATATGTCATGACTTTCCTGTAAAGCATTTATCATGGATTCCGAAAGTAGATAATGTAGTAGCCCATTGTCTAGTTAAGTTTGCCAAATCGGCTTCTGTAATTGAAACAACATTGAGTATTCCACCTTCCTTTATTTCTCACTTGGTGCTAGACCATTTCCAGTAATCGTTAATATATCTATCTCTTTCAAAAAAGAAAAAAAAAAGAGAAGACCCAAAAAAAAAAAAAAATCAAGTGCAGCCATGGCATTTGCAGAATTATTGGAAGATAGCAGCACCAATCCTTCATCTATGTCTTTCCATGTTCCAGGAAACAATAACTTAGCTCACCATCAATTTTCAGCTCCTCAATAACAAAAGCATCCACTTCTATTTTTTGACCACATATCTGGGTCGCATTACCGCATGGTGGTGAAATATCTACAACCTTCCACGTACCTTGGTTAGAAATCCATTGTAATGGAGCCGCACCGTGACCAAACCATCTCCACAGGAGGAATTCTAGACAGGCGGATTCTGAAGGAATTTGGGTTAAGGAAAAATCATTTCTTCTACCACCACATGCATCACCTAAATCTCTTTGCTTTGGGAGAATGCTTCCTAATGGAAAACTACTAGCATCAATTTCAAACTCCTTGTACATGTTTGATCCACACAAGAGGGAGAAGGGAGATTTGGATTAAGAAAGATTAATCTTCTTACAACCTTTTGGGCCTCAAGGTTCCTTTTGGTTTCTGTTTCTTTGGCAATATTACAAGGAGAATATAATCTCGTTATGGTGTTCGATTTACACTTCAAAATGATTTACACTTCAAGGCCCTGGAATCTCGTTGAGAAATGTAACTCAATGTGCCAACTTGCTCGTGGTCTAATTTACGCTATTATATTAAGTTTCAGTACTTCTATAATGAATGCTTTTACCTGGTGACAAGCCATCGTCAGAACTAGTCAAATAAATTCACCTACTTAACACTAGTATAGCGGAAAATAGGGTCATACCCATAGAGAAGGAATACTAATTACCAGGTATTATCTAGATAAATGATGATCTCAGATTTATAAAATTTAAAACTAAAATAAATAAATAAAATAAAAGCAAATAATATTAATTCAAATAATTAGACAAAGAAAACCTAGGACATTGGGTTCACCTACCGAATATTTGGTTTAGTCAATTCACAAATATCTGACTTCTAACTTCCATTAATCTCACAATGATTCACCTAATTAAGAACTATACACTCTCGTGCTATAATTCTCTTACTTAGATTAACCCTATGACTACTCTCGTGACTATAGGATTAACAAAAGTACATTAAGAACTTAAGAATCTAACGTTGCAAAGGTTGTGTTCCTACTGTCGTGGTTCACTACCTAAGTCCAATATTCCCATAAACTAATATTAATTTTCAACTGTCGTTCCATCAATTAATATCTTTAAACATGCAAGTAGTGGCCAATTACAAACATGGAATAAAAGCAAATATATTAAATATTGATCAATGGAAAATCAAAGTATCATGAATCAAATAAACCAAATATCGGAGGCTACATCCAAGCCCTAGATTATAGAATTTTAGCCTCTAAACATTATAAAAATTGATGATTCAATAATAATATATATTCATGATCCAAAATTCTGAAATTAAAAATAAAGCTGAAATAGGAAACCCGGAAGAGTCCGCCGTACTAAAACCAAAAGCTAGAAATCAATTCAATTCAAGGCTCGGTTCTCCGTGGCTGATGGTGTTGTGATGATGGTGATTAAGGTGGTGCTGCGTGTGTGCGAAGTAAAGGAGGAAGCAAGGTGGTGCGAGCTGCTTCGGTTGTGGCTGCGTGACCAGGAAGGCTGGAGCTGCGGCGGCTGCTGGGATGATGATGTGTGGATGATCAACAAAGAAGCAAGGTGGTGAAGCTGCTTCGGTGGTCAGAGGTGGAGGTCGTAGCAGCAAGGAGGTGGTGCGTGGGTGATGAAGAGGATGGTGCTGCGTGGGTGATGATGGGAGTGGGGGAGAAAGAGGTGATGGAGGTGTGGTCTCGGCGGTGGTGAGGCAGAGGTAAGGCGTGGAGATGGAGGTGGGGAGGTGGAGAAGATGCAGCGGCGAGAAGGAGATCGACAGAGGACGTAGGGTTTTTTTTCGGTCAAGTTCGGTTCTAAATATAAATCTCTAATCCTCCTTTTATAGGTTTCCGTCAAACCCCTACTTCTTGGAGAGGAAGAAAACTTGTTTCCCAAATAATATTGAGATTAAAATTCTTACCCAATTCCAATCCCAAATCAACCGCACCATCATCGTTGTTCGGCCAATTTCCAAAAACAAAAATTTCAAAATTACTTGTTTAATCCTCTAATTTTTCAAGTACTTCAATTTCTTCCTTGTTAATTTATCAAATCTTTAATTCTCCCCTTTAAATTGCTTTTATCTTTATTTTAGCCCACAATTTCAATAATTCCTCCTTTTGAGTACAATTCATACGAATAAAGATAAAATCACATAAATAGCACATTTATACTCAAAATATATTGCAAAAAATGACAAATTAAGGATATAATAAATAGATAAAATATAAGCATATCAAATACCCCCAAACTTGAATTATTGCTTGTCCTCAAGCATTCCCAAAAATCAAAACAAACAAAAACATTAAATTATTTAATTAGGCGGCCTCAGAGATTCAATATCATATTACACAAAGACCTCGACTACCTCTAGTATGTACTAGCTAACAAAATGCAAACCATATGCACTTTTAGCCCCCATGCTTGTGTGTGTGCGATCCGTTTCCCAGGGACATCACTTTACATTTAACATAGAAAACAAAAGCTCTACTGCAAATATGCCATATATTAACACTTTAACACAGATTCACATTTCATACCATATTTCAATGCAATGGACCGCCAAACATACTATGAAGTAGAAGGACTTATCTCACAGACAACCTATTCCCCCTCGTAACCCATTCTTCGGTCCATGCGGCTTTTCTTCAGAACTCTTTCCAACTCAGGCCACTACCTAGAGCATTTTTCCACTCCTATACATAGTGGCTCAGCAACTTAGGGCAGTCTATATATCTATTTTTCCTCACCGGGCCTGAGGACTCTCCACTCAGGTTGCCAATTCCTCACCTCTCAATGGGCTAGCATCAACATTGAATGCTATTCCTTTTCTCCCTCATTAAAATTAACCTAACCTCAGAAGCATCCGCCAACACCCCTCCCCCAAACTTACTTAACACAAAGTGTCAAAGCAATAAGGTTTTTTAAGGCTGATATTGGGTTAATGCCTTGCTTTTTCTTCACAACATCATGGGTTCCACATAACAAATTATATAAGTATGAGTGAATCAAACACAACTGTCCATGGCATATCTACATCAAACTCATGCAACTATGTCTTACTTTACGCTTATCCCACTGTCACGATTAAATGCATATAAAGCAGGGTATTCAAAGCAACATATAGAAATACATAAGTTAAGCAATGCAATTCAAAATAGTCTAATTCTTACATGTAATAGATAATCAAACCATCTTCATCATAGGCCCCTTTGGATTTTTCATTTTTTTTAATTTTTATGGTTTTTTGTTTTGTTTTTTTTTTAAGAAAGATAAACACAAAACACAAAACAAATATGCATATTCCTCTCCCCCACACTTAAAGCATACATTGCCCTCAATGTATAAAACACAAAAGACAAGACAACCAAGTGAAAAGAAAAGAAAAGACATAAATAAAAAGAATGAAAAGAAACGACATAACCTAATGTTAAATGGAGGACCGGAATTGTTGAATAAACTGTTGCAACTGCTATCCAAGCACACGATCAACTTCTTCAGACTTTTGGATGTTTCATTTTCAGCACCATTGGACACCAGAGTTTCGCCCTTCCAACAAATCTAATTACAAACTAAAATAAATTAGAAAAATAAACCTAAAAAAACAGATGATTAAGAAAAACCACGAAAATCCAGAAATTAAAGATCTCCAAATAATCAGGAACAAAAAACTCAACCATCAACTTATTAATGAAAGAAAAAGCAAAATAAAGCAAAATAAAGAATTGGGTTGCCTCCCAATAAGCGCTTCTTTAAAGTCATGAACCGGACTTTATGGCTAATCAAACAGGTGGACGCTCAATCAAAGAGTGGGAAACTCTTTGATACATCATTATTCTTCAGTTTCTATCTGTGTCTATATCACTGATATGTATATCAGGAGGATCTTTAGAATTAGCAATGAAAACATCAGTTTTATCTAGCTCCTGAACAGAATCTACCCTAAACACATGATGAGTAAATGCAGGGCGTTTGTAATTTTCAGAAAAAGTGAACTCCACAGATTCTTCTCCAATATGAAATTTTAAACTCCCTTTTTTAACATCTATAACAAAGACCAGCTGTGGCTAGAAATGGTCGACCTAAAATAATTGGCACATTAGCATCTTCTTCCATATCTAACACAACAAAATCAACAGGGATATAAAATTTCTTCACTTTTACCAGCACATTTTTCAAAATCCCTTTCGGATGAGTTATGGATCTATCAGCTAACTGCAAAGTGATATTAGCTGGTTTCAAATGTTTCAACCCAAGCTTTCTACAAACAGATAAAGGCATCAATGAAACACTAGCACCTAAATCACATAAAGCTTTATCAAAACAAACATCACTCATATAGATAGGAATAGAGAAACTCCCTAGATGACTCAATTTTGGAGGCAACTTCTTCTGAATGACAGCACTACACTCCTCAGATAATGCAATTGTTTCAAAGTCTTCCACTTTGGTTGGAGATTATCTCCTTCAAGAAATTCTCATAAGCAGAAATCTGAGCTAAAGCATTTGCAAAAGGAATGTTAATATGCAATTGCCTAAAACTTTTCAGAAATTTCTCAAACAACCTATCTTGCTTGGTCATATGGAGTCTCTGTGGAAAAGGCACTGGTGGAACTTAAGGTTTAAGCGGTGGTGGCACATATATCTTTTCTTTTTCATGTTCCACTTTCTTCACTTTCTCTTCAACACTCTCTTTACTCTCTTCTTTCTTCTCTTCAGTGGTCTTTGGTTCCTCCTTGTCAGCCAACTGCTTCCCACTTCTCAACATGATAGCACTACAATTTTTACGAGGGTTGATTTCAGACTTGCTTGGCAATTGACCTTGCCCACGAGTATTCATGGTGGAGGCCATTTGACTCACTTGCATCTCCAAGGTTCTATGAGCAGTATCAATTGATCTAACCTTGCTTCTATTCTGTTAGACCGTTCATTGTTTTCACTCAACAATTTCTCCATCCTCTCCAAACTTGCCTCCGTTGCTGACTTAGGCGCAAATTGGTATGACTTTGCTTGGAAACCAGGAGGGTTTTGAGGTCTTGCATTAAAGTCTTGAGCCCCTTGATTACTCCAAGAAAATTTTGGATGATTTCGCCACCCAGGATTATATGTGTTGGAGTACAGATTGTTCTGCTGTTGAGGCTTGCTGAAGTTTGAAACCTATTGTGCACTTGCCGGTTGCATACATTCAGAGCTCAAATGAGGGCCTCCACAAAACTCACAGACAATGGTATGGCATACTGCATTAGCATTTACAAGATTACTCATCGCCTTAGTCAATGCATCTATCTTTGCATTCATGGCACTTAGTTCATTGACTTCATACATTCCAGCAGGCTTCTTGGAAACACTTCTCGAGTTCGACCATTGATTCCTATTCTTTGCCATAGTTTGAAACAATTCATAGGGTTCATCAATTGACTTATCCATCAATGAACCTCCAGCTGCAGCATCCACATTGTTTCTTGTAAAGTTTGTCAATCCTTGATAGAAAGTCTGAACTAGAGTACTTTTCTCAATACCATGGTGAGGATATCTTCTTTGCAATTCCTTGAATCTTGTCCATGCAGCATGAAATGTCTCATCATCTTCTTGAATCAACCCAGTAATTTGATTTCTCAATTTTGCTGCCTTATCTGGTGGGAAGAAATTGATCAGGAATTCCTTGTAAAGCTCATCCCAAGTTATGATGGAACCAGATCGCAAGTATTCAGCCAATTCTTCGCTTCTCCCCTCAGCGAGAAAGGAAAAACTCTCAACCGGATTGCATCTGACGTCACACCATTTATCTTAACAGTATCACAGATCTCTAAAAGTTGTCAATATGGCATTTGGATCCTCATTGTTAAAACCGGAGAATTGATTCTGCTGCACCATCTGGATCAATGCTGGCTTGAGCTCAAAGGTATTCGTAGCAATGGTAGGCCTAGTAATACTTGACCTAGCAACATTCTCCGTAGGTGTGAAGTAATCCCGCAGTGTCCGAATTCTATCACCCATGGTTTCACTCTGATTCTTCTCCTTTCTTAGCCTTGCTTCTTTTCTGTTCGCACGAGCTGTTCTTTCTATCTCTGGATCAAATTGCAAAGTCTCGGAATTAGCACTTCGCATATAAAAACCAGACAAAAATATTTGAAAGAAATAACTAAAATAACAAGAAAATAAAATAAATAAATTAAAAACAAATCTAAACTAATAAAAAAAATAATTTAAGTTAGATATTAGCTACCTTCCCCGGCAACGGCGCCAAATTTGACAAGCCGTCGTCAGAACTAGTCAAATAAATTCACATACTTAACACTAGTATAGTGGAAAATAGGGTCGTACCCACAGAGAAGGAATACTAATTACCAGGTATAAATTACTCCTATTATTATCTAGATAAATGATGATCTCAGATTTATAAAATTTAAAATTAAAATAAATAAATAAAATAAAAACAAATAATATTAATTCAAATAATCAGACAAAGAAAACCTAGGACATTGGATTCACCTACCGAATATTTGGTTTAGTTCAATTCACAAATATCTGACTTCTAACTTCCATTAATCTCACAACGATTCACCTAATTAAGAACTATACACACTCGTGCTATAATTCTCTTACTTAGATTAACCCTATGACTACTCTCGTGACTATAGGATTAACAAAAGTACATTAAGAACTTAAGAATCTAACGTTGCAAAGGTTGTGTTCCTACTGTCGTGGTTCACTACCTAAGTCCAATATTCCCATAAACTAATATTAATTTTCAACTGTCGTTCCATCAATTAATATCTTTAAACATGCAAGTAGTGGCCAGTTACAAACATGGAATAAAAACAAATATATTAAATATTGATCAATGGAAAAATCAAAGTATCATGAATCAAATAAACCAAATATCGGAGGCTACATCCAAGCCCTAGGTTATAGAATTTTAGCCTCTAAATATTATTAAAATTGATGATGCAATAATAATAATATTCATGATCCAAAATTTTGAAATTAAAAATAAAACTGAAATAGGAAACCCGGAAGAGTTCGTCGTGCCGAAACTGAAAGCTAGAAATCAATTCAATTCAAGGCTCGGTTCTCCACGACTGATGGTGTTGATGACGAAAGGTGATGATGGTGATTAAGGTGGTGCTGCGTGTGTGCGAAGTAAAGGAGGAAGCAAGGTGGTGCGAGCTGCTTCGGTTGTGGCTGCGTGACCAGGAAGGCTGGAGCTGCGGCTGGCTGCTGGGATGATGATGTGTGGATGATCAACAAAGAAGCAGGGTGGTGAAGCTGCTTCGGTGGTCAGAGGTGGAGGTCGTAGCAGCAAGGAGGTGGTGCGTGGGTGATGAAGAGGATGGTGCTGCGTGGGTGATGATGGGAGTGGGGGAGAAAGAGGTGATGGAGGTGTGGTCTCGGCGGTGGTGAGGCAGAGGTAAGGCGTGGAGATGGAGGTGGGGAGGTGGAGAAGATGCAGCGGCGAGAAGGAGATCGGCGGAGGACGTAGGGTTTTTTTTTCGGTCAAGGTCAGTTCTAAAAATAAATTCCTAATCCTCCTTTTATAGGTTTCCATCAAAACCCTACTTCTTGGAGAGGAAGAAAACTTGTTTCCCAAATAATATTGGGATTAAAATTCTTACCCAATTCTAATCCCAAATCAACCGCACCATTATCGTTGTCCGGCCAATTTCCAAAAACAAAAATTCCAAAATTGCTTGTTTAATCCTCCAATTTTTCAAGTACTTCAATTTCTTCCTTGTTAATTTATTGAATTTTCAATTCTCCCTTTTAAGTTGCTTTTATCTTCATTTTAGCCCACAATTTCAACAATTCCTCCTTTTGAGTACAATTCCTACAAATAAAGATAAAATCTCATAAATAGCACATTTGTACTCAAAATATATTGCAAAAAATGACAAATTAAGGATATAATAAATAGGTAAAATATAAGCATATCACCTTGAACATGGGAGGTTGCTTTACAGAGAAAACACAAAATGAGTGGACAAAAGTTGCAGATGAGACCTGGAGATATTCAAAAGTCACTGCATCATGAACGCATGCATCATCTGGCATATCCCTCTGAGTTTTCCGTCACATCTCGCTTGTGTCCTTGTTTAGGAAATAGTATTCGGCTATTTCTATTTGCTACTTGTTCCCCACTTTAAATATGCAATAACGCCTTCAGAAATTTTGTTATACAAAGTGGAATCAATTGCAGAAGTGATATCTTTGCATGTACATTTTTCATATTCATATTCAATGAATTTGCTTTTTTTTTTTATGGGAAAATGCTAAAAAAAATATTGTAGCTAGGTAAATGACAATTACAACCCTTATTAAAATACATGATGTCATCAGAGCTTTTAACGACCAATCAAAATATTGAAATATAATTGTGGTGGGATTTTTATAAGTATAGAAATTAATAATGATTGATTCTTTTGGATTAACATTTGTAACTAGAAGTAATATATTTGTGTTTGTAACTCAAGTGACGATTCTCTATAAGAAATTTATGAAAATGCATAATTCAAGAAAATATAATTATCAAACTGGTTTGGGGGAGGCACATGTCTTGAGGTATTATTATTTTGTTTTTTTTTTAAAAAAAGAAAAACATGTTGAATTCACAATTTCATATAGGGGTGTTAATTCGGTCGGTTCGATTGAATCGGATTTTTGAACCTTAAAAAACCGCCCAATAACCGAACCTATAGTAGGAAAATCCGAACCGAACCGACTGAAAAACCGATCGGTTTAATCGGTCGGTTTGCCCTTAACCCGAACCAAATGCAACAAATAAATGATTTTTTATTTTTTTTTTTGAAACTAAACAGCATTCAAGTTTGAATTTAAACACCCTGAACAACAATACAACATGAAAGCTTTCAGCCCAAATAACTTAAAATTCCAATATGACATTAACAAGATAAAAAAAAACAGCCACAAATTTCAATATCACAAAACAAATCCGACATAAAGTTTTCATTCAACAACAAGTAAAAGAAAAAAACATCAATAGTAAGGTCTTCTACTCTTCTTAATTGCCTTCCAGTTCCACATTACTCAACAATCAACCCTTTTAAATTTGATATAAGCAACCATCACAAAACAAAAAACTCTTAAGCCAATTTCCTGTAAGTGTTAATGATGAAAGAGTTATAAAGTAAAACTAGTAGAGAATCAGAATACAGTGCAAATCAAATTATGTTAAGTACCACAAATTAAATGAGAAAATCACCTTTTCACAGAAAGATCATGTGTCATGGCAAATCTGAATTTATGCCAATGTCCTTTGGAATGAAATCTGCAATTGGTAAACAAAAAACCAAAGAAGTTATTGTAAGTAACAAATAAAAGGAATACACGTTAACTTTAAATATTACTTTAAAATTTCTAAATTATTACCTTTTACCACTCCTTCAAGGTCTTCCCAAGTTTCTTCAACCTTTACTATCTATGGCTTCTCTGTAGGATCCCGGAGCCAATCTTGAGTACAAATAAGTCTTTGAACTACCTTCGGAGTCAAAGAACTTCTAAAAGCATCTAAGACTCTTCCACTTGTACTAAAACAAGATTCAGAAGCCACTGTAGAGATTGGAATGGCTAAGAGATCACGAGCCATCAAAGATAAAATAGGAAATCTAGGACTATTAACCTTCCACCAATTCAAAATTTCAAACTTCCCATTATCTTCTTCAAGATCTTCTTTCAAGTATTTATCTAACTCTGACTTTGAATTCATACCACCAGCCTCAATTTTCTTCTTCTTCAATTGCATTCTAAACTTTTCTGTTAACATCCTTGAAGCTTGTACATCAATGGGTGAATTCCTTTTTCCCAAAGAAGATTGAGATGACTCTGGAGGAGGAGAATGTGAACTACGCTCCAGGTTATATAACTTCACATAGTCATCATACATGTCATGTAGTTCACTTTCAATCTGGCTCTTTCTTGACTTACCATCTATTTTACCATACACATCATTCAAAACAATTTCTAAATACTCAAGTTTGTTCCTAGGATCCAGCACACAAGCCACAACAAAGCCAAGTTGCAAGTTTCAAGATTGCCAAAATACTTATCAAATTTATCCTTCATCATCTTTGCCATTAAGGAGATGCTAGGATCTTCAGATTCATTGATTAGTTTCCTTAAAAGAGCCTCAATGAAAGTCACACCCTCAAAGAAAAAATTTGAAGTTACAGATTTAGTTTGAGAGACTTTCAAAGTAAACTCATAAAAAGGTTGAAGGATACCTGCAAATGTTTTGGCCTCATTCCAATCTATAGAAGTAGGAATCCCAGGCCCTGTTTCTTCTTCTTCTCCTTCCTCATTGCGCCTAATAACCTTCGCAAGAGTCTCTTTATAATGTGGCTCTGCTGATTCATACCTCTTAAAAGCCCTTTCATAAGGTTGAGCTGTCTCCAACATTAAATATGTGGAATTTCACCTTGTAGGCACATCCAATGCAAGATTCTTAGTGCTTGGACATTTTTCAATCTCAGCAAATTTTTTGAACTTTTCAATTCTCTGTGAAGATTGCCTAATATACTTGACAGCAGCCCTGAGTCTTTCAATAGACACACTAATGTGTTCCAAACCAGATTTAACTATTAAATTCATGATATGAGCAATGCAGCGAATATGCAGCCATTTTCCTTGCAAAATACATTTTTTCCAATTTTCAAACTGTTCTTTCAAATATTCCATGGCTGAATTATTTGCACTAGCATTATCAACAGTGATAGTCAAAACATTATCAATTTCCCAATCAAGGAAACACATTTCAATTGCCTTCCCAATATCATCTCCCTTATGACTTGTTATTGGACAAAAATTCAGAATTCTCTTTCTCAATTTCCAATCATTGTCAATATAATGAGCAGTGAGAGTCATATAGTTCACTTTTTGCAAGGAAGTCCATATATCGGTAGTTAAACAAACTCTCCCAATATAACCTCTAAGCTCAGCCTTAAGCTTACTCTTCTCATCCAAATACAACTTGTAGCATTCATTAGCAATGGTAAGCCTACCCGTACGAATAAACAAAGGCTGACATTTTCGCATGAAGTATAAAAATCCTTTTTTTTCCCACAAATTTAAAAGGCAGTTCATCTACAATAATCATATATGCAAGTGCCCTATAAACTTGGTCATCATCATACTTCCATGCCCCAACATGCACATTATCCCCATCAATCCCACCCTCAAGTACTAACTGAGCCTGCTTTGGATCCATATTAGAAGGCATTTTCTTACAAGTTGACAAATGTGCCTTAAGGGTACTTGTTCCATGTTTTTTTGTTTCAGAATGGTACTCATTTCCACAATATTGACATCTACTTTTCTTCTCACCTCGTTCATTTGTGAAAGTTTTGAAATGAGCCCAAACCTTAGATCTTTGGCGACCTCTTCGTGTCTTCGGTGACTTTGGTGACTGTCCAGCACCCTCTACATTGACATCTTCTAATTTCACATCACCCTCCTCGGCAAATTCCAAATTAATCAACACCGCATCAGTGCTTGGCAAAGTAGACATCTAACTATCTGAGACCAAAGTAAACAGAAAAAAATATTATATGAAATACAGTAACACAAGGGAAAGGAAGCCGTGAGAAAAGAACAAAATCATGCAGGCTGCAGCCGATTAAATCAGATCAGAACAAGTATGAAAAAATTCATTCTCAACAAATCACAACCCAAAACAATGGAAACAGGATGCAAATTCTTCAAACAGAAGCATGTGGGATGCAAAAGTAAGCAAGAAGAAATTATTTCCAGCAAGGCAGCAACGACAAGAATTAATGAAAAAAAAGAGGAGCTGGGAGGAAGTTGAAGAATTTAGACTTCAAAAAATCCATCTAGTGGACCATGAAATTAATAAGAATATGGCAGCACCCAAACCAAATGCAACAAACCTTTAAAATCAACCAACCTTGAGAGGGTGGCGTCGCTTGCGGATCTGGAGCCAATTGACCGAGAGAGGTGGACTGGAGCTTCAATCCTCAGCTGCAATCGACTGATTGGAGTCTTCGTTTCCAATGAACTCAACAAAATCCTATTCTAAACTCGCCAATTGAAAAAAATAAACAGATGGGGTTGATTTTGGAGTTGATTATGAGGATTTGAAAATTAGAATGGATTTTTGCTAGTTAAGGTTGAGGGTGAAGGGCGGCCGACCATGGTGGTTCGATTCTTCGAGAGAGAGAAGAGAAAAAGAAGCGGCCGGCGGCCAATATGAGTAAACCCTAGTAATAGAAAATGTAAAAAACTATTTATACTTCCTTAAAAATAACTATAAAAAATATATAACAGTAAAGTTAGTTCGGGTTTCGGGCAGGCCCCGAAACTAAATCCCAAACCCAAAACCGCCATCTTCATTCGGTTAAAACCGAAAACCGACCCGAAAGACAGGAAATCCGACCCGAATGACAGGAAATCCGACCCGTTTGACCCGAATTCAATTCGGATCGGTCGGTTTCTCGGGTGCACCCGTTTAACTAACACCCCTAATTTCATATCGGGTTTGAAGCGAAGAGATAGATGGTATGATGGGATTTTTGTTTTTGTTTTAGTTTGTGGCTTTGTGTGTATGTGTATTTAAGATTAGTTTTGAAATTGACTTTACAAACGTGTTTAGACAAGAAAAAAAAATAAAAAAAATTTCGGACACGGTTGACTACCGGTGAACCACCATTGACCGGCAACTGGCAGTCGGCAAGCTAATGAACGCATGTTTGCAAAACCTAGAGCCCAAAAATGTTGTTGGGCCTCTTTGAGATGATATAAAATCAAATTAAAAAAATACAGCCCAAACAGGGCCATAGATTTCTCCCGGCTTGAAATCCGGTTCTCAAGTCAATTTCAGATTTCAGACGAATAAAACTATCCGGTTACCGGATGAATCGGCAGGTCCGCGCACATCCCACCGTCGATTTCAAAGCCATCTCAGACATGATTGATTTAAAAGAGGCCAAATTCAAAATATATATATATATATTTTTTTAAAAAAGGAAAAATGTTAAAGGGATATGTAAAATACAAAGAGTTTCGCGGTTATACACCAAAAATAAAAATTTCTTTCTTTCAGCTTCGTTTTCTCTCCTCTTTCCCTCTCTTCTTTCTCCCCATCTCTTCCCACCCTTTCTCTCTCTTCAATCTGAATCTCTTTCTCCAGCCGTCTTCGTCTTCATCCTCTTCGAAAATCCACTGCTTTTGAATCTCCAAGTCCAATTCCAGAAGCCTCTGGACTGTTCCTTAGGTAAAACTATTTGAACTCGCATCCGATTCCTGCGTTTGAATTTTTTTATTTTTTTAAAAATTTGTTTGAACACAGTTCCTTATGGACTTTCGAGTGTCAGATTCTGCCTTTCTACTGTCAATTTCTCGTTCTATGTGTTTTAATTCTCCTAATTTGAACGATCGTTGGTGTGTTCTTCTGCTTGGAGGATTATCCGGTTTGAATTTTTTTTTTTTTTGGTTTTATTTATGGTTCTTTGGTGCGGGGTTTTCAAATTTGGCGGATTTTCTCGCCCTCTTTTTTAAATTGCTTGGGTCGGTTTGTGTTGCACTGATTTCAATTTGTTCATTGCATGTGCTGATTTTGTCAATTAAGGCTTTTGCTTTCATTTCGGAAAGATTCGTTGAAATTTGAATTTCACATGTGGTTTTGTTTGTGTGAGCACTCTGTGGGGTCTGTACAAAATTACTGATCTTGATCTTCAATTTCAGAATTGGAGTTAATTTCTTTTCTTTTTATTTTTTTTTTCCAAACGTGATTGAGTGAATTTAGTCGGATTTTGAATACGCCAGATTTATGAAAGTCCGTTTTTGCAGCCTATAATGGGCTTTACCCAACAAGCTCAATGATTTTCTTTCTGGGGGGTGGGGTTTGCTCGGGTTCAGAACGGTTTTGCAGCTTGTGGTTGAGACTATGTATCAGTTGGCGGCTGAGAAATGAAAGATTGTTGAAGTATGGATGCCCATTTTATATGTGATATTGTAGTAGCCTTAAATTCGCGGTTTAGTGAGATATGGATTTGTGTCTAGAGGTGAATTTTTAATTGTTAGTATTTGGATTGAGTTGTGTTTCTTAGAGTTTAGAACTTGTAGGTTTTAAGTGTATTTCTTGTTGTATTGGTGTAATTTATGTATGTTCTTTGCTCGGTCTGTTGAGTTTCTTTTTTTTTTTTTTTTTTTACCCAAAAGGCATTTGGTGAATTTAGTGGCCTATCTACTGGAAGTCTCGAAACATTGTGTCTAGTAGGATAGTCCGTGTTGCTATGATTTTCTTCTTAAATTGATCTCAAAGAAGATGGATTCGTATCATATTTGGCTCTGCAGCCTTTATTTGAATTCAGTACCATATGCAGAATGACGAGATGTTTTTGGTAGTTTTGTTGGCACCGTATTCGTAATCCCAGGTCTTCATGTGTGGAATGCTTACTAGTATCTATTTGATTGCAAACCAAAGTCAATAAGTTCTTCAGAATTCAGATGCTTAAGGGTCGTTTTTATTTTGGGAGCTACATAATTATGGAATTTGAGTATGAGAAAGCAAACTTTATCATACACTTTCTACCATGTGGTTTTTTTTTCCTTACTCTCCGCATATTTTACTTGCATACATACAAACTTAATGTTCTACTCCCCAATTAGTAGTTTTCTTTATTCCTTTAAGGGTAGTTAGTTCTGTCTGTGATGCCTATCGTTTGTAGTTTCATTTATATTTACAACTTTAAGTAGAATCTAAAATTAGAATTATCATCGCACATTGCTGATTGAATGGTGTGATTGACATACTTAATAACCGCTGCTATCCTCCCCCCTATTTTGGAGTCGGAAAAGGATCTGATATCAGAAGTTTACGTATGGATATGGTTGTTTTCAGCTACTTTTGTGAAATACAAGGTGCTTTAATGCACATCGACACTAGATTAAATTTGTATGTTAACAGTCTTGAATGCCTTTTGATCTAGGCAATTTGGAACTTTTTAATGGGGCCAGCAAGAAAGTCTAGGAACCCAAACAAACGGTATTCTTCTGTCAATGAAGCATCTCCTGTAAAAGAATCAGAAAATAGTGGAAGAAGCAGTCTACGGGTGAGTTGAGTTATGCTTTCCCTACTTGCTGCAAAATTTGACGTCTTCTCTCTCTCTCTCTCTCTCTATTTTATTTTATTTATTTTTTTGGGGTAGCTTATTGGAGCTTAATTCAGTTTTGATAAAAGAAACCGTAGAGTAGTGATCCTGATTTCTCTATGTCAATCAACAAATTATTTGGTCCTTTTTAGCCATTTTTCAAATTCTGTCATGTTGGAGGTTCCCATTTTTTTGTCTCTCCCAACCTCGGAATTGTCTCTGAGGGGGATTTTATTTCTTTCCTTTTTTAAGTGTTGGCTGTCATTTTGGCAAAGCTTATAAACTCTGCTGGTAAGGAACTGGTAACATCAGATTATTCTGCCCAGCACTAAAGATGACATATCAAAACCTTACTGTTTAGGCTTTCTTTTTGTTTGTGCTTTTTTTTCCTTTGGTTTTAATGTGAATGTCCTTGCTTCTTTTGTTACAACCACGAGGACAAGTTTAAAAAGGAATGCCTATTTTCTGTGGAGTCTTAGCTTCAGTCAATTTCTTTGTTGACACATTTTGAGGCTGTATCATTTTCATCTGCAGAAGAGGAAAATTTCTGACATGTTAGGGCCTCAATGGAGCAAGGAAGAGCTCAGTCGTTTTTATGAAGCATATCGCAAATACAATAGAAACTGGAAAAAGGTTAGAAAGTCCCCCTCCCCCCTCCCCCCATCTTTTTTTGAAGCGTCGGAGTTTGTTTAAATTTTGGAATTAGGCGCTAGGTGTATTTACTATCGTTCGTGTATTTAGAATCATTGGTTATCCGTAAGCAGAGAAGCTTGCTTTTTGTGGATATATGTTGAGATAATTTTCTTTGTTGGAATTGCCAACTGCTAAAGAGTTGGTGCTTTCTCAAAATTTCAGATTGCTGCTGCAGTAAAACATCGATCTGTTGAAATGGTGGAGGCCCTTTTCACAATGAATAAGGTGTGAAGATTGTATTTTTCTTTGTTGTTATTTTTTTGTATGCTAGTAAGTACAAGATTTGCTTCTTTGTTGCCCTTCATATAATATATATGCTGTGAGATTGCAAAAGCGTCCGATGATAGGCATAGATGTGGAATAATTTACCTGACATTTTCTATCCATGCTGTTCTGTCAACTAAAATGCTGTGATTCCGTTGGAATTCCCGAGTCTCATCTAGAAAGCTGGTTCTTGCATTATTTGAACCTTGTCTTACCATTTCCTATCTCCATTGTGGTTGATTCCTGAATATGATGATTGCATCAACTCCGTTTTTTATTTTTGCTAAATTCCTACACCTCAACTTGTCTATCTAAGATAGGTAGCTCACTTGTATTACTGATTCTCAGGCTTACTTGTCACTTCCAGAAGGCACAGCTTCAGTTCGTGGACTAGAAGCAATGATGCAAGACTATTACAGCAATTTGGTGATTATTTTCAACTCTTATTTTCAGCATCTTTTATATTTGCTAGAGAGCTTTCCTGGATTCAAAGGGGGATATTTACATTAGTCAGATAGGAAACAACTTCCCCCCCCCCCAACCCAATTATTTGTTTTTACATTCTTTTGTTTTACCTTTTTTCTCAGTTCATTTTGATTATCCAAAAATCCTGAGAATTTGAACAGACTTCCTTCCTGATTTTAAATGATTTGTAAGAAGTTTATCCATTAACTTATGATAGCAGGCTATTGACAGTGGCTTTCATTGTTGAATTTGTTCCTTCCGGATCTTCCTGTGTTTTCAATTGCTTCTGATAGATTTTTTTGCTTTCAAATTTGTGAGGATAAGGACTTACGATAGTGATTTCTCAAATGTTCTTGGAACTTGGTTCCTTCTTATGTAATTTGTTTGTGATTTGCAGGCAAGCGACAGCGACCAAGAAAGCAATGATGGGGTGGGAACTTCCAGGAAACCGCAGAAGCGTGTTAGGGGAAAAAGCCAACCGAACAACTCTAAAACATTTGAAAATGACTTTGTTTCAGATTCCCCAACTGCAACACCTTATGGATTTCAATCAATGCTGAAGAAGAAGCGCACAGGAGGTATGTGGTGTGGAAAATGATGCTGATAGAAGTATTTCTTTCCTCTTTAAACTTATTGTGATGTGTGCCTTGTTTAATAGAAACTCCACAAAATGTGTATTCTCATCATTGCCTGCCTTACCAACATTTGTATCTTTTATGGTTATATCAGGTTTACATACCGTCTCCAACTCTTTTTTGTTGTCTGATCATGGTTATTTTGCAGTAGTTTGTTTGTTCAGTGTCTTCACCTTTAATTTCTGATCTTTAAGGTGTTGAGCTTTTTAATATACCAAACCTCTTTGTTTGGAACTGACAGATAATGTTAATATATGCTTTTTGGGCTGTTACTATAGAAGCTGTATTGGCAATTAAAACTAATGTTTTTCTCGTTGCGTTTCATTTAGTGACTCGAAAAAGGACCCCACGGGTCCCCATTGCCTATGAGAATGGTAACGGGAAGAGGTTATCCTCACCAGCTGGGCAGGGTGCGAAGTTGGAGACTGCTACCAATGACGATGATGTTACTCATGAGATAGTAATAGCTTTGGCTGAGGCGTCACAATTAGGAGGTTCTCCTCAGGTTTCGCAGACGCCAAGTAGAAGAACTGAAAGTGTTATGTCATCTCCTGCTCGCAATAGGGAAAGGAAGGTAGACAGTTTTAAAGTTTTCTTTGAGAGTCTTCTTAATGTACCTTTTAAACTCCTTTTCTAGTTCTACATTGATCTTGGTTTTGGTTTGCTGAACAGAAAATGACCAGAGCCAAGCATGTTGATAGCGATATAGATGAAGAAGAATTAGAGGTAAGTATGGAAGCTGATACTGGTCAAATATCCAGGCGTAAGGGTTACTTGAAGAGAAATGTGCATGCTAGCAGTAGGGGGAAAAGATTTGATGGAAAGAAAACAAATGTTGACGACACTGGTGACAATCAGTTTGACGACACACTGGAATCTTGTAGTGGAACAGAAGGAAAAAGATTTGTTACATCAAGCTTTAAGCCCTCTTCCCAAGGGCCTAGGAAGAGATTGAAAAGGACACCACTTCCTAAAAGAGGTATGTATATCCTTAAGAACTTTTCATCAGATAACGTAGCTCTCTTCCTTTTATTATGTATAATACACTCCTTGGGTAGTGAATCTATAGCCGGCTTTTCTTATAATCATTAGTAAAGGTAAAATTTGCTTCATCTAGTTTTCCTGGATAATCATTTGTTGTAGTTTCCAGCCCTTTATAAGTATTGTCTGGTAGCTGATCAATGTTGTGGGGCTGCTGGCCGTCTTTGGTTCCTATATTTTTTACACTCCGGTGTTTTTTTTTTAATGTTCAAAACTAGTTAACATTCCACGCGGGGCTTGATTATATGATTTTCGTTTGGGAGAGTCGGTTAATACAACTGCTCAAGTGCTGCAGGAAGGTGTTTACTGCATACTCAAGTTTTATTACAAGTGTGAAGTTCATGTTGGCCGCACAATTGTGATCTTGATCTGCAGTACAGTGCTCAATCTTTACGTGTTTCTTGGGCATGCATAGTAATGTCTTGGTTTTCAGAGCAGGATATTCCTCAGCGAATTGCTTTTGGTGGTTTTATTTACTTAAAATCAGTCGAAGTTGGTACTCAAGATGTTCAACATTTTGCTAAACTAGTGTTGTCATTCTTTTTTCTTTCTTTTTTGGTATTTCCTTTTTTGGGCCATGATGAGTAGGATGGTGCTAATTTCAATATGTGGAATTGCCAAGTTTTTGATGATATACTTTAATGTTCTTTTGCAGATGAAGATTCTAGCTTTGACGCCTTGCAAACGTTGGCTGATTTATGCTTTAAAGCCCCCCAAGAAGTAACTGAGGATGGTTAGAGATATATATCTATTCTCCTTCTGATTTTGTCTTTTGAGTTAGAGCACACTTGAGCAATAAACAGAACACTGTATCATTGCATCATTGGCCTACACAACAGTGTAAATTCAAGAGTGCAGAATCTTGCACAGGGATAATCCATTGTTTGGTCGATGTGTTTAAACAATTTTTGCAACCACTTTCATAACCTCTCCAGGACATGTTTTTGGAGTTGTTTCTTGCTTTTGAACTTTGCTGAGCTACTGCCTTTATTCATTACTTTTTTTTGGTGTTGTGCAAAAGTGTATTTCTTTATAATGGTTTAGTTTACAATTAGCCTTGGAGTCTTATGTATTTTATGTTTTGTCTTTCATGTATATCTCAGTGTTTTTCAGCAATTAGTATTCGAGCATCTCATTCATTTTCTTTCCATTTTTTTCCTGGTCAGAATCAACGGTGCAGATTAAAGATGAAGGGGATCATGTGGATGAAATTGAGTCATTTGTAAATAAGCCCGCAGCACTCCAGAGGGATAAGCATAGACCCTTGGGACAGAAAACAAAAAGTGACAAATCGGTGGTGGCTAAACCTGAATTGTTTTCAAACAAAATGTTTAAACCGGGGAAAGCTTTAAACTCCGATGTTAATATTGTTCCTGAAGTGGAGCAGGAAAATTATCTGTCTAAATCTACAAGGAGAAGACCAAAGCCTGTTGGGCCAAAGGTAAGTCATATTTTAGTCTTTTCCTTGTTTATTGTCGATGTGATTTACCTGCCTCTAGATGATAAATTTGACTGTGAACTTTTTCAGATTAAGAAATTTGAAGCTCAACATCCAAGTGGTGATGTTATAGAACCTCAGGACGACGAGGTACTTCCATTCCCTCTATATGAAGGCTTTTCTCCTTGAAATTACTTCTTTCTGGGGAGGTTCCCAACAAACATATGAGTTTCTTCCCTGTCATAACTTTATGGCATATTTGTGCTCCTTATTAGCTTTACCTGGTGTGATTATATCTTTACCTTTTTGGAGCAAGAAGACTTATGTACCACTGCTTTTTGCAGACAAACGCCGGGAAGTTGAGTAGAAGCAAGAGATCTTCTCAAACTGCTTCTCCAAAATTGACAAAAAATGCAGAACATTCTTCTAATACTGATCTAAGAAGAGAGGGTAGTGATTCAGCTCAATCAGCTGTACAGGTCCCTCTACCTAACCAAACTAGCTCGCCAAGTAAAGTAAGGAGCAAGCGCAAGACTGACCTGAAGAAAACTGATGTACCCAAAGATTTGAAGGTTGCAGAAAAGCTTTTAAATGACAGAGCCATTGGACCTGTAGCTTCACCCGATGACACAGCATGTAGTCTTAAGGTAAGAGATCTTTTGCTGTTACAAAGTGCTGTTGACATTTGGGGTTAACCATTAAGATTAATTTACTTCGAATCACATGTTGCAGAAGAAACTTTCTAATTGCTTATCGAATCATCTGCTGAGGAGATGGTGTACATATGAGTGGTTTTACAATGCTATTGATTACCCTTGGTTTGCCAAAAGAGAGTTTGTTGAGTATCTAGAGCATGTCGGATTGGGACACATTCCTAGGTTGACTCGTGTGGAATGGGGTGTCATAAGAAGGTACTTTTCTTCTTTCAGTTGCAGGGCAAAAAATTGAATTTGAGGCTGTTTCACCTTGATACAAGAACTAAGCCTTGATTCCACCATGTGGAACGGGTCTTGTTTCACCTTGATGTATGGATAAAATTTATGGTCAATAATGCAATTGCATTCTCATCATCTGCAGTTCACTTGGAAAACCACGGCGGTTCTCTCAACAGTTTTTGAAAGAAGAAAAGGAGAAGCTTAACAGATATAGAGATTCTGTGAGAACCCATTACACTGAACTTCGTGAAGGTGTCAGGGATGGACTTCCAACAGATCTTTCAAGGCCTTTGTCTGTTGGACAACATGTTATTGCAATCCATCCAAAATCTAGAGAGATACATGACGGAAGTGTGCTAACAGTTGATCATTCCAGGTGTCGGGTTCAGTTTGATCGGCCTGATCTAGGTGTTGAATTTGTCACGGTAAAAAAGTGCTTAAGCATTTTATTTCTTTTTCTTGTTTTATCTTTTACTATGAAGTAATCAAATATGAAAATATCAAAGGTTACATATGGATATTTCAGCCTACTGTTGAATGAAGTTTTTGGTCAACTGTAACTATATTTCCGAAGAAAATTAGGTTCTAGGGCTTATGAGGAGGTATTTACATTTGCCGTATTAATCTTATAAAAGCCTAAGCTTTTATCAGTCTCATCCTAGATTTGTTTCATCATTATTTGTTCTGCTGGCAGAAAGCCTTGGTGAATATTCTTGCAAAATGCAATTGGCATTCGACCCCTTGTTTTGTATTTTGTCGAGTTAGCGTGGCCTTTTTATACAGAGGTTAAGGGCGACTGCATTTCTGTATTCTGTTTACCGTTTAATTGATGAAAATCTTTGTTACTTGTTGCATCATTGCAAGCATTATATGTTAGCTACAAATTATGGAGAAAGTAGCTGATACAAAAATTTAGAAGAAATCTTAAACCCTCAGTGTATGTCCCCCTTGCATGGGGATCTGTGGTTGATCTTCAAAGTGTTCATGTCGATTTGCACTATTCTTTCGGCTTTGTATCCTGTATGTTCAATTATTTTTCATCATGACCTAATTGTCTGTGGCAGGACATTGACTGCATGCCCTTCAATCCTATGGAGAATATGCCCACACTGCTTGCCAGACAATTTGACGTTGATAAGTTCTTTGAGAACTTCAATGAGCTCAGGATGAACGAACAAGCAAAGGATTATATGAAGATTTTACCTTCTGACAACCTTGAGAATATTAATGGTCTATCTCATTTGTCACCATCAACTTTCCATTTGAAGCAGACAAAGGTTTGTTATGTTTTTTAATTCTTTGTTACTTTGTATTTTATGGAAAAAAAATCAGTTGCATGTCCTTTGCTTTATTGCACTTATCCAGTAATATAGTATGATCAAAATGGTTCAGTTCCTTTTTCCTCATTGGTTTCTTAGCTGCGCGCAAGATTTATTACTTGGCAAACAGTATCGATGAAGATATTTGAGGGATGGGATGTTTAATTTTTCGTACTTAACTAGCCTTGGTGTAGTATCTTTCTGGTTTTTCACTTCCGCTTTTCTTGGGCGTCTCTACTTAACGTATTTCAGAATTTTGGTTGTTTGTGATTCAGATGCCCCACTCAAAAAATGGTAAATCGTATTAACCTCGAATCACAAAACTGCTTTATGAGATTCCTATCTAGCCACTGAAATAGCATAAATGAGAAGACTTCTACATTTCTATACCTATTTCCTGAAAGAACAGCCTTTCACTATCTTTTAATCTTTTACAACATCCTAAAATTCTCCGTTTGACCTGTTGTTGTACTCTCTCATTACTTGCACCGCAGTTTTCTTCTTCCCTTCAGATGTAATGGGACTTCTCTCTGAACTCCATTTGAGTTGCTATCCATTTATCATTCTGAAGTCCAAGCTGCATTTTGGCTTTGTACCGTACCAACTGCTTCCAATGGCAGCTAGAATCAATCTTGCTTTCCACACTCCAAAAGTCTGTCTTTAACACACACTCCATGTATCCATCCTACCCATAGAGATTATCCTTTTTCATGGTTGTGTGCCGGATCAAAATGGGAAATGTTTACCCATATCCTTTTTCAGATGCGAACTCCGAGTTAGCTCATGTTTTGTAATTGATGAATTAAAGTGAACTCATTATGGTATTGATGTATCTTTAGAGCATCTCTTTTGTTATGGCTGCTCAATTTATGAAATATACTCCCTCCATCCGAAAATGATTGTCCAGTTTGGATTTTGTTTAGTACTAGTAAATGTGAAATCTAAACTGGACTATCATTTTGGGACAGAGGGAGTATTACTTTTGGCCAGGCTATGGACTTAGATCAAATTTGATTTTCAGGCCTCAGAAGATGCTAATTTGCAAGCTAGAGTTGGAACTAGACAAACACTTATCTACCATCCAATGCCTTATCCTCAGCCAGCTACCACAGCTCAAGTTCAGGCCAAGGAAGCTGATGTTCAGGCTCTAGCAAAGCTAAATCGCTCTCTTGACAAAAAGGTTAAATGCTTATACAGTTCTTTGCAGATATTTCTTGCTTGTTTGATACTTTTTCAAGCTGCTTTCATGTTCAACATCTGGTGCCTTGCTGTAATTTCTTCAGTTTTATGATTAAAAAGAAATAGCTGATCTCTTCAGTGCTGTTGTAGTTTTTGTTTTGGTACCTGATATATGGCATTCTCATGTTTTATTGTTAATGTGGATTACATCTTTGGTTCTATTTGAGAAAATATTTTACTTTCATGTGGGGGTGTTGTTTCCCTATTTGGGTTCTTTTCAGCGGACAAAAGCATTCCATTTCTGGAGAAGGCAGTCTGGTTGTACTATTTAAATGTACCTTGGTTTTTTCAGGCTCTTTTGCCTTCATTTGCATCATGTTAATGATAATTCTTTCGATTACTAGTTGCATTTAGATGTATAGTTTTATTGAATATATATTTGTTGTAGTATTAATATAATATCTTTTTCTTACAAACATCTCATGAAGGCTGTGTTTGGAAAATGCAGGAAGCTTTAGTTTCTGAGTTGAAGCGCTTGAATGATGATGTGGTGGAAAATAGCTCTCTCAAAGAGTCAGAGTCTTTTAAGAAACAATATGCAGCTGTACTTGTCCAGCTGCATGATGCGAATGAACAGGTGTGTATTTTCGATGAATTGAGGTTTGACTCTTTCTATATTGCTCTTGGTGCAATTTAATCCCTGTACCTTATGAGCATCCCGATGTTTCTCGTTGCAGGTTAATTCTGCTTTGATTAGCTTGAGACAACGCAATACATATCCAGGAACTACCTCACTATGGTTGCGACCCATAGGTGATCCCAGTCCTACATTGAACTCTCTGGATCGCTCTATTTGTGAATCTAATGATTCTCGGTCTCAAGTTAATGAAATTATCGAAAGTTCGCGGAGAAAAGCGAGGACAATGGTTGACGTCGCAATGCAGGTATGATGTGGGATTTTGAAACTTTGTGGTCTCCTTGTCAAACTTAAAATGTCACAGGTGACTTATCGTGTGTCACTATGTTGATTTTGACCAATGCAAACAGTGGGTTTTTCCATAAATATTTCCCTGTTTGGATTTGGAAACTTTTGAAATAAATTTTGTACCTCTTGCCCAAATGCCCAATGAATTTGGTAGCTGTAGGCTGTGATGTTGTTTTTGTACAGATGCGGATGATGAATGCAATATTTGTTTTCTCAATTTTCTATGCATTCTGATGGTGCTTATTTGATTTCTTCCTTGAACATTAGGCAATGTCATCATATAAGGTTAAGGAGCACACGAAGATTGAAGAGGCTATTGATTATGTAAATGAGCAGCTTCCTCTAGACGATTCATCCATTTCAGCCGTAAGATCATTTCCTGCATGCAAACCTCAATTGGTTGCAATTGCATTCCAACTTATCCCTAGATTATTTTGCTCCTTGTAGGCTCCCGAGACGGATGCCAAAGTCGCAGCAGACAAGAATGAGGCACCTGTACCGTCGGAGCTTATCAGTCAATGTGTTGCCACTCTGCTTATGATTCAGGTGCTTATTTGATCACTTGTTCTGTTTCTTTGTGCTTTGAATATACCCATTTCTCTACCTCTCTTCTTCCTTTTACACTGGCAAACTACGTAGATACATTTGCCATAGCAGCTGTTGTTTTCAGCGATTACAGAGCAACTTATATCTGTTTACTCCGCTGAAACTGATGGAATGAAAAACCCAAGTCGGTAACAGTAGACGGTTTAATAATACTTATGTGTATTTTTTGCTCAATTATTCCAGAAATGCACGGAACGGCAGTTCCCGCCTGCCGATGTGGCCCAAATATTGGATTCTGCCGTAACGAATCTGAAGCCTTGCTGCCCGCAGAATCTTCCGGTTTACACTGAAATACAAAAATGCATGGGAATGGTCAAGAACCAAATATTGGCCCTTATACCTACATAAGGCTTTGGCAAAATCGAAACACCACCTTGTGTCCGAATTGTAGATAATTCATTTCAACACACTTCTTTCATTGTTTTATGACGATTGTTCTTTTTTTTATTATTCTTAACTTTAAATGAAATGTGTTATTTGCTCTGCTGTTGTATCTCAAGAACTCGCTCAAGATGGTCTCCGTTGGGTATCTATGACGAACCAGACCTCTCCAGCGTTTCATTCGAATTGACATAGTTTAGATCTGACGAACTCCTAAACCTAAGTGATTATTGTGTCAGATCATAAGACCACGAATCAGGAGTTAGAATCAAGCAAACCAGTTATCCTAGATCGTGTGTATATATATATATATATATATATATATATATATATATATATATATATATATATATATCACAATGCAATGAAGAACAAGAACCCCGTTACTTCAGAAATTAACAATTAGTATAAGAGTAAACTCTTAGATTGGTTTTGTACATCTGGTCATATTTAAATTTTGGTCTCAATACTAATATTGATATTTAAGTGGAATGGTTTCATAAACATCATAGTTCATGAACTTTTTGGCCAATCCACTTTTCCGCTAATATTTTCGTTGACAGTTGATCCTTATCAGGGATATTTTTGGTACTTCAATTTTGGAAATTTAAAACAAAAATCTAAATTTTAAGTTGAAAATTTTCAATTTTCGATACTGAATATTGTTGACATCACCCATGGGCGAGATGAGAATGGAGGAAAATAATTCCCGGTACTGGCTGACGCCACCGACGACCAAGATGACATAATCAAATAGAGAAAAATAAAATGACATTGGAGGGGTTTCAACGCAAAATGACTAATCACCAGGCTAAATCATAATTCTGCAATAATTTATAAGCACATTTTTAAACTAACAATAAAGGTGGTTTAATTAATTAATTAATTGTTAAATTTCTAATTCATTGATTAAACCACTAACTGAGAATTCATAAGTAACTATGAAAGATTAATTTTTTATTTATTATTTTAATCAAGGTCCGGTTATTATAATAATAACCAAATGCCGAGTATTAATATTTATTTTATGTGATCAAATGTTGATTATATATAAATTTCTCATTATTGTATATAATGATCAAGTATCGGTTTAATTAATTAAATAAGTCATGTTTGTTATAAATATAAACTCTATAAAACTGAGTGAAAGAATAGGTAGGGAGAAAGAATAATAGGGAAGAAGAAAGAGAGAAATATTGAGGGAGAAAGAGAGAATGATTTATGTATTATTTCTGCAGAGACTGATCTCTTTTATAACAGCTATAGAGATAAGAGTAAATAGAGATAACATTTAACTGGTGATAAGATTTAATAAATATTATCTCTATTCAAAAACTTCTTATATAAGTCTACTAGTTTGTGGACATCTATATTATCAGATAATGATAATAATATTTGGTTAATTGATTCTTTTTGTGGACATCCATATTATCAGACAATGATAACAGTATTTGGTTAATTGATTCTTTCTTCACTTTATTCATTGATCAATTAGTTTAATTTTTTTCGGTTTACTAATCAATTAATTTAAGATATTGATTAACTCAAAAAACAAACTTTAAGCTAATAATAAACAAATTATTTCTAAGAATTAATCGATTGTTTTTTTTAATAATTTGTTTAATCAATGAATAATTAATAATTAATTATAAATCTATAATTTTGTAAGTAAAAAAGATTACAAAATTGTGTAACCAATCAATATAATTTAGTAAATCATTCATTATACTTGTAAGAACTGATCTTTCTTGATTATGGAACGGATATAATAGACAAGAACTCGTGCCGATATTTACAATGTGAATTAATCAAATAATCAACAATGAATTTTTGAAATTACAAATTCTCCAAAATAACAAATCCAACTTAACCAGAAAACAAAATACTCATACCAAATTAGGGTGACGCGCGACTAATGACAGAATTAGTTCCCTTATAGTACAACTGCCCAATCGACTAATAAAAGATCGCAATGAATTACAAAATTTCCGTTTTCCACGTAACCATATTTAAGTCAAAATTTCTTTTCAATCAATGAACAATTGATAAGTTTGATTTAAATCTAAATAATACTCTCCCGTCCCACAAAAATAGTCCACATCAAGTTTTGAGTATTGTACTGTTTTTAGTACAAATTTGAAAATTCAACGTGAACTATTTTTTTCGGGACGGAAGTAGTATTAACTTTACTTGGGCATGGAAGTCACGCAGCAGCGCAAATTTTCTGCGTTTGCTAAGGGTAGCTATCTATCCCATCCACAATTTCAGAACTCTATCTCTACCACCAGATGCTACTTTTTCACCGTCTGGACTCCAATCAACTGCGAAAACCTATTAAAATGCCAAACCCAGATACCAGATTAGAAAATAATCTCTATAAACTTAAAAGAAAGAGTAGCTATAATTTGCTCATTGGAGGAGACTAACCTCATCGGCATGTCCTGGAAGGTCTTGTTTTAACTTTTGCGTGCGGATATCCCAAACCTAAGAATCCAACCCAAGACAATCAGATACTTGCCAACTAATTAAAACAATTTTTTACATCCACTCGGGTAAAAGAAAATCATGAAAAAACCATTTTATTTATTTATTTTTTTGAAGCATGAAAGAACCATATGTAACTTAGATTATTTCGTCAACATCATCATCTAGAGTTAGGCGATAAGTAATTCAAATTCAGTGAAAAGACGGTACAAACAAGTTCATCATATCATGTCGCTAGATATTGCTTCCTTCCTAAATGGAAAACATTTATCTACTGCACAAAGAATCCATATAACTACAAAATGGAAACTAAGTTACCTACCTTCAAAGTCGAATCTTTGCTCCCACTTAAGAGTAGACGACTGTCAGCAGACCAACTGCAGGAGTGTAATAATTAGCTGCCTGTTTTGTCTTTGGTTTTTTTTTTTTTTTTTTTTAAAAAAACTAATAAATCACTCAAAGAAGGTCCAACCTTATTTGATAGACAGGTCCCACATGACCTCGGAAAGCTGCAACGAAGTTCCCTGTGGCACCATTCCAGAGTTTGACAGACTTATCAAATGAGGCGCTGGCAATCCACTTTCCATCAGGAGAAAAGTAGACATGATTCACAAGCTGCAAAATATCAAGTTCTGCTTTATTACAATGTGAAGACCATCAACTAGTAAATGGATCTGTTATACTTCGGGCAGCAGTAATTGGAAAGCAAGTACCATGCAATCCCCATTCAGTTCCAACCGTTTTTCTTGTAATTATAAAGAAAATTCATTCAAAATAATTTCTAGTTGCAGATTTAGCACATTTGCTGTTAACTAAACAGGAACTAAACAGGCACGAAATCATGTCCATCAAACATCAACTAAAATTAAACTCCAGGGCAAATGGTAAACAAAACACAAGATGTTAATTTTGAAAATTATTTTGCTTCGTACCAAAGTACACCTCCCAACTATACTCTTCAAGCAGTCGCTCTTTTTCTAAAGTTTCTCCCACCTTCTCCTAACAACAATATTTTTGCACGTGATCTTTTTAAAATGTCAACAGTAAGTTCCAAATGCTAATAGTGAAACACCCATTTTCCATTTAGACTAATAATTACCATTATTGTGAGGGAGAAAACATGCAGTAGGACCTATTTATCTTTAATTAATATTACCAACCCTCTTCACGATATTCAGACAAGATTATTTTTAATTTTGACACTAAGAAGCCAAAACAACTTTCTTCCCTTAGGTCACTAACTTCATAAGAAATTTCACATTCCAAAAAATTAGTAAGTTCTGGGTAAAAGGTACCAAGAAAGAAAGAAGGGTAGAAAACAAAGCCAGAAGTTTAGTTACTGAAAATTGCAGATATGGATCTGTAAGCTTGATTAAATTCTTGAACAGTTAATGAACTGCCAAGCACTAAATCCAGTAAGAGAGAGAACGAATTAGCATGCAATTGAGTATATCCTTCATATGCCCGCTTTGGTGCCGCTGCAATCTTTCCCTTTTAGGAGACATCAGTCAGCGCGAGGCAAGCGAAACTTCATATTGACCCACATTAGGGTAAAAATGAAATTGAAATTTCACAAAACATGATTAATGCCAATGAAAGGACAGATACATGGATCAATCCCCCCCTCTCCCCCCTCGATTTCTGTCAAAACAAGTGCAGATAAAAAACTGCACGACATAAAAAAGACGAGCAGCCAAAATAATCATACCTGCTGATGTCCTGTCATACGAGCTTTAGGATGCTTGCTAACAGAAGGCTCCCACAAAAACATAGTGAAATCATCTGAACCAGAGACCAATCTCTCTGGAGCAGTACCCCTCATTTTGTTATACCTTTCTAAAGCTACCTGGTGCAAAACAAACGCATGAAGATAAGGCATGGAAAAGAAAACTCAATGTGTTTGGAGTGGAATAGAATATGAAGCTAAACCCCAAAAAATTTAATATAATTAATTTTTCCGCAGTCTCCTCATAACCTAATCAGTACCAAAACCAGTCCATATTTCACAGCTAAATGTAACATCATAATGACCTGAACTACTTGATATCCAGATAGAAAATTCTTTTCGTCAGCCAACCCGTTACACAGTAACTCACTTTCCACCTTCCAAGTTAAAAGTTTAGTGTTGAAAACATGTCAAGAGTATAAAGAGCTACTTACCGAAATTAATTACCTAGAAGCAACCATGAACAATGGTATATAGATGGTTTTCTCACAATACCTGATTTATTTATTCTTCCCTTCCCCCCCCAATGGTAAATGGTGAATCGGGTCGACTGACCAAACACCATGCTTTTGAAGATTTTATTGTGGAAAAAGGCAATCATGGGAACAGGATATCAATAATGAAACAACCGATTTGATGGGAAAGAAGACACCACATTACCTACAAAGATGCCACAACCGATTGAAGTTTGTAAATCAATTCCGAATTTGAATTTTTAATTCATTGCATTCTAAAAGCCATCTTTAACATTTACTAAAAAACTAAGAAAAATTCAATAGCTGATCAGCCCTGTGCTTCAATATTTGTAGGTAATGTTTACATGGGCATATTTTTCACGCAGCTCAGGTTTAAATCAACAGATCCAACCACGCCTAAGCAGTAGTCTCATTGGTTATGGTCTGTAATGATAATACTTTTTGGATAAGAAACAGGTATCCAGTAATCATAAGCATAATCTAACTTTGAAATGGTTTTCCAATGAACATGAGCAGCAAAATGCCTCCAATTCCCTGGGCATCACTAGTAACATGATAATTGTAGAACAAACCGAATGATAACATAAATAGAAACTCGTTAAATTACCTTCTTCATTTCCTCAGGAGATGAGAACTGTTTACCAGTATGATCAAAAGCACCAGTTCGCAGAACATACTCTGTGCTCAATGCCAGCGAATTTACCCAATGACCATGACCCTACATTCAAAGGCCAGAAGAAAATTAAAGATTCTAGGGAGATGAGACAAAGTGAGTGGCAGAATAAACTGAAGCTAATGAAGCTCAAGTAGCAAAAAATATTCTCAACAATCTTTTTCCCACCTCAGACAATATGTGACTTTGGAAAGCTTCTGGAGTGGCAATTTTGCAAAAGTAACTACTAAATGATGCAAAGTACATAAACATACATGAATTTGTCATGGTAAAGATGACTTCCAGTGGCACAAAGATGATGAAAAGTTGCTAGACCAAAATATGGTAACACTCAAAACTAACAAATAAAAATAAATCTATTAATAGAGGAGCTGAGTTATGCTTCTTTACCTTTAATTCACGTATTAGCTTTCCCTGCGTTGTCTCCCATACTTTGATTGTGCAATCTTGAGATCTATCAAGGCAAACAAGAAAATCATTTGCAACTTGGAACTCCAATTCCAATTCAAAAAGAGCATCACGCAGACTAGAACATCCGCAAGACATAAACTAAAAAGAGTATTCAAAAGTAAAAAAAAAAAAAAAAGAGTAGAAAATGTACCCAGTATATATAACACCATCCCCACCCCATTTCACACAAGTCACTGCAAGGGTGTGACCGGTAAGAACAATCAGACATCTTCTCGAGGTAGCATCCCATATTCGTGCATCACCATCTTTGCTAGCACTAACGAAACGGCGACATGGGGAATTTAGATGCACTGGCTCCCAGGATATTCCAGTTATCCATTTTTTATGACCCTGCAGCATAAGGCAAATGAAATGTAAAGCACAACCATATAATGTTCATATTCTTTCTTCTGGTTCACCTAAAAAAGGAATAGTAAATGCCAGAAGTTAGAGAAAAGTCGGTCAGCCTAGACATATCAAAGCAAAGCATTATCCACACTCAAACCTTGAGAAAGAATGCAAGACCAGATGGCCAAATCCAAAACTAGTGGAAAAAATTCAGGTGCCAACTCTTTTCCAGCCAGGATTGTACCACAATATGTTTCATTTAATGACTATTTTGTATTTTTGGTAGATTGCCCATCCAAAAAAGGTATTTACTTAAGACACATACATAAAAACCACATGTTTTAAGAAGTTTTCATCTTTACACTTTAAAATGTGATTCACTCCCTAATTTAATTGAATTATCCGGCAAAAGAAATTATAAATCTTGTAGTTGGAAAAACGGAAAAACTTTAGTAGTATAATAACTGTAAGTGATAAAACTGTAACAAAGACATCTTACATGCATGGAACTTTCAAACATGGGTAAAACTCTGTCAACAGTATCAAATTTAAAAAAAGAAAGGCAAACCAAATAGATTTGTTAACTCTAAACAACTCTATTATGGTTGCAATGCGTTACTCGTTCAATAAAAGATATCACTAGAATGACAGACATATAGACCACTTCTCACATTTAATGGTCTCTTACTGTAGGTTTACAATGCAAAGTCCAATTTTAATTTAATAATTGGAAATGATGAGCTTTGACTTGAACTGGTGAATTTGTCACAAACGGCTTTTGTCTTTTTTGTTTTTATGTTTTTAGATAAATCATATTTCCTCATGGGTTAACCGATCTGTCAGAAATATCAAACTTAAAATTAAAAAGCACGCTAAGGAAGACAAATGTTTTCAAAAAAGCACATCAACCTTTCCCTTTAACGATCCACATTAAGTTAGGTATAAAGCAGTTATTAAAACTCCATAAAACACAGTAGTATGTGGTGTTAGTTTTCCTGGAAGGAATCTTTGTTTGTTCAGGATATGATATGCAAGAGTAAGAACATTAATGTCAAAAATGGCCATTTCGTGTAATCTACACGCATCAAATGGCAAGTGGTCATTCTTTCCAACTAGACATTATCATCAGGAATCATATCAACAGGATTTCAAAGCAATTGAACACATTTTGAAATAAAGTGCCAACAAGAAATAAACAAAGTTCAGGGAAACAGGTAATTCTTAAGACATACAATAAGCTGATTTCCCGACGGCAACCCGGTCTTAGGGTCCCAGCACTGCAGTTCTCCAGACTTGCTACCGCTAACAAGATATTTGCCATCAGGTGACCACGCAATACAAAGAACCCAATTCTTGTGCCCTGCCAATCCAACATGTATTGGCCAAAGTATACAACTCAGAGTAGTACTGAATTAGAGCATTCTCATAGTGAAGAAGTAATCAGGCACGCAATTCAATCATGGCTCTCTTCAAAACTCATCAACGCTAAGCAGATAACAAAATAAGGACTATGTCTAGTATTGCAGTCTACATTCCTAAAATAGTAAATCCATCTATATATAATTTAGTGAACCCACACCATACGTCTTACTAGCAAGACATCACTTCAATTCCAATAAAGTAACAAACTCATTCCAAGCAAGTTCAACCAAATCAGTATTTGCATCCAAATGCTAAAACCAAACAGCAACAAAGATAAAACCAACAACAAAAACAACTTAGCGTTTATTCAATATGTGATGCAACAAAATACGCTTAAGATCCTTCACAGCAACGTTCTTAACATTGAACCCAACATTGTCACCCCAAAAAGAAAGAAACGAAGAGGAGAAATAAAGAAGAAAAGAGAAGCTGTTATTATAGCATGTTTCAAGTCACATCATACCACTATAATAATATACACTATAATAATATAGAGAGTACAAAAAAGATCTAGCTAAGAGCAAAAGGGTGTCAAACCTTTACATGTGAATAAAGGTGTCTGAGTACTTAGATCCCACAAACGAACAGTCGTATCTCCGGAACCACTAGCAAGCTGCTGTCCATCAGGACTAAAGGCAACCGAAAGCACAGCTTCTGTATGACCTGCATGGTTTAATTACAAGATTCAAATATCAGACAAAAGTGTGAGGATAGTTGTATGGAAGATTGGTGATGGGCAATGATCAACAAAAAACAAGGAGAATGGAAACATAACTAATCAGAGAAGTAGGCCTTTCTGGAAACATTTTAAGACTCAATAACTGGAGCAGATTTCATGCATAATATAAACTACAAATCAGAGAATTTCTGAAAGGAGATTTTCTGTATGCCCATTTTTGTTTCAAAATATGACTAAAGAGGTCGGTAATATTCACTTCTGGAGCTAGGTTACTAACAAGAGCATTGTGTAGCATAAATATCAAAAGATCAACCGCTTAACTGAATGAAGCAAAAGTTCCTTCCAAGATATAATGAAAGGCATAGCAGGGGGGGAAACAAAAGCAACAACAGAATTAAAAAATAGAGCACTAGGAAGTTCACATAAGAGAAAACATAACTTATCAACAAAGAGCAACATGTTTCGGTTGTCAAACAGGTAGTTTTTTACAAAACCTAAAATAAACAATCTCAAAAAAAAAAAAAAAAATTACCAGCAATTGTTGCGGAACAACGAGAAACTGGACGAATGCGGAAAACGGCTTGAGGCTGATACACTATGGTGAGGACCTTCTCCACCGATACTGCAAACAAAAATCCATGAAGATCAAGCAATGACAGCTCTTCAACGAGAACTGTGAAATGATCCAGCAGTATTACCCTTTTTTCTTGTTAAATAAGATGAAAGGTCCTCTAAAAGCTCTTGGTCTGATACATAAAATGCATAAGGGAACCTTTCTTCCTGAAAAAGGAGAAGAAAAAGCAAAGGAAGTAGCAGCAGTCAAGTTACTGAAGCTTGAAAGAGTAAAAGCTAAAATCATAATGCAGAACCCTGCAAACCAAGAGTTAAGTCGATGAACAATGCCCATCTCGTAGCTAAATACATAGAAATAACAAGGGGTTCCTCTTCAGTTCTTTCAACACATAAGGTAAAAGACCTCTCATCTCAAAACAAAGTAACAGGAGTAATTTGTCTGACCTAAACCTAAACAAATTACTGACACCATACATTTCTAAAAGAAAGTGTTCCACCTAATTACGGTTCTGATCATACAACACCTCATTTCCAGCATTGCTGATTTTTCCGACAGAGACATTGGAAAGATATAAAAGGTGCGACAAAAACACCAAAGCCAGAAACTCAGCTCAAAACCCAGATTCCAATTCTTATGAATAATCCAACATCCACCAAATTAAGTTCAAACACATCCAGAAACAGAAGATAAACCAATTACTTCAATCCTTAAAACCAAACTGACTAAAAGAAGCAACAAACTTGAAATTAAAAGAAATCAAGTATCAACAAAATTACAGCTTGAATAACATACATAAGGGCAACCTTTTAAAGGGATTGTAGAAACTAACATTGTGAAGAAGTTGATTGACAATTTGAGTGAGTTCTTTAGGTCCAGCACTCTGAGGAAGATACATTGCAGGACCCAAAGTGGCGCCTTCTGGGTCCGATAATTGGCACATAACGTTGTTGCTGCTGACTTCCTTTTGATGCTCAGCTTCGCCTTCCATGTCGACCTCCATTAATCTGGTTAGCTTACTCTGTATTCGATAAACTTTGAAATATAAAAAAAAAGTTGCAAAATTTTTATCCTTCACCAAGCAGCAGCCTTTCTGCCTCAGTCTTCCTTCTCTGCAAAAATTAGGGGTTTTGGTGTTGGCAGGGTTTACGTGTTTTGTGGTGCGGGCCCCTCCTTTCAACTTTTTTTAATGTTTAATTTTTAATTCTTTTTTATAATTTATTGTGAAAAAAATAAAAAATAAAAAAATCATACTACATTGGTTGTAAATTTGTAAAGGCTACTCAAAACAAGTTTCAATTTAGGCCGCTTTATCAAAAAAAAAAAAATTAAAATAAAATAAAAAATAAAATAAAATAAAATATTTAGGCCGTTTGTTTGAGAGGACTATTTTCCACCGTCTTGAAATATTTATGTTGTAATTCCCCATTGTACATTTTAAAGTTCGTATATAAAATGAGCCATTCTTTAGGCGTCAACAAATTCGTCAAGTTTTTCCTATCAATGTCGACTCCACCACAACAGTCCCACTCCCGGCCGCAACTGGCCCGAGGAGAAAGCAGCTCCGCCGTCGCCGGTGGAGGAAGCATGGATGACGTCCTCGGCGCCGACCTCGTCAACAACATCCTCTCTCGGCTTCCGGCGAAATCTTTTGCATTCGCGGCTTGCGTTAACCACTTTTGGAATTCCATTTGCTCACGGATACTCTCTGTCCCTAAACTCTCCACCGCCATTTCTCTTAACCCCTCACTTGACGTAATGTTCTTTTTTCCTTTCCTTCCCCTTTTTAAGTAGTGTATTTGATTATCAAATACCGAAATTGAATTGAATTGAAAATGGATAGCAGTAATTGACTGATTTAATTTTCGCAGGGTGCTGTGAATGAGGTTATGGAGAAAGTTATGTCGGAGCCAATTCGACCTCATTTCGTCATCGCTTCCGTTGGTCCTGCATTTAGCGTGGACCGTGCCCACGACCTCGTATGTAACTTTTTTGTTCTTTTTTTTTTTTTGGAATCGTATCACATGTAGTTTTCCATGGACATCCGTAAATTGTTTTTATTCATGATGAACTGTTGCAAAACCTAACGTGGATGTGCTGGACCAAGTTGCATGCTGGAGAGTGAACTTTGTTATTTGATACTGATATTTTTATTTTTTGAACTTTTGTTTTTGTAATTGTTTTTCTTGTGGGCTGCTCAGCGGTAGTCAGCCATGCTTTACCATCTTGCTTAAGGTTCTGTTCGTCGGTATGTGTATTTGTGAAAAAAATGCTAATTGGGCACTAGATTGGTTTTCTTGTTAGAAATGTGAAGGTATATGATTAAATACTGCCAACTGAAAGGAGTAAATATGTTGGAAAAGAACCTGTCTTATGTCTTGGCTTTTAGGTCTGTTTTCATATACAGTGGTGTATAAGGCTCAATATCGGCCTTGTTTCATACAGTTTACTTGGTACTCATTTGAACATGTAAAATGCTAGAAGAGTCAAGAGAAGGTTGACTGTCTTATGTTGACTATTTGGCAGATCAAGAGAAGGTTTGGCTCAAGTGTTCCTGTAGTTACATCCCTGTCTAATGGAATCATTGGGAGAGATGCAATCACTAACGAATTTAAAGAGGTCAATGTCTTATCTCGAATTGTGTAAATTTAAGATATATTCTAGTCAAATTGAAGTTTCTGTTGACTTTTCCTGTAATATTTGACTATTACTGTAATATAGCTGAGGTTTTCTTACTTTTGATCCACGAAATTTCGATTGCCAGGTTGAGTGGGAAGTTGTAGAGAATGATGAAGATCCTGAAGGAGATCTTTTGCCCAATGAAGGAATATTAATAACTGTTGGTTATCTGCCGGGATTGAAAGTTACACTGGTTCCAATGCCATCCTTTGATCGTGATGCAAAAGGGAAAAAAGCGGTAAGACTTGGTTCTCTAAAATTTACGTTATTCTTAGAGAAACTGAATTGCTGCTAAGATATATACTATCTCCTCAGACATGGTTCAGAACCTTATATTTTAACTAGGTCTGACTATAGTAGTCTTCTTCTTGACCATGTATTCTTTCATCTCATAGAAATTACACCGAGTGCTCTTACTGTTACTCTCCTGGAGTACCTTTTATGTGTAAACTACTCTGGTGTGTCCATTAAAGAGTCCATTAAAATTCTCTGGATTAGTTTACTACTTGTGGTGCTTATGGTTAGGAGGGTTACTCGTAGTAAAAAAAAAAAAAAAAGTTTCAGTTTCAAATTATGAAATATGGCAATGTGGCATCTAGTTATCCACATTGTTGAACCACAAAATCACTGCTTTAGAGTTCCCAGTTACATATGCATGACAGGATCTTTTGGTTTCAAGCTGGTCTAGTTAAACAAAGTATCTCAGACTACTCAATACTAGAGTCTCCATGTGATCAACTAATGTAGACTTCCTGTGTGGAATTACAGGCCCTTCTGATTGATGAATTTGTGATGGACATAAGGAAGTGTGCTTTCACCACGCCGGCCATGACCCCTTCTACAATCATATTGTTTTCTGTAAGACTTGCCCCTATGATTCTTCTTTTGATCTTCCTATGTGGTGGAAACTATAAGTGTAATGGAGAACAATGCAATGGCAGTTCTTTCATTCCACCGCATTATGGTAGATAGCTACATGATGGCTTCAAATCCTTCTTAAGAGAATTCTTCTAGTTTTTATCTTTAAACATGGCATGTGTCTCCACAATCTATAGTAAAAACACACACAAAAAATAACTCGTAAAGAATTGGGACTCATCACATTTGATTAATTATTATTACACGACCTAACTGAGAAACAACATCGAGTTACTATGTTGTAATTTTATAAAGAAACTTAGTGAGATAAAACAAATTTCATCATTTGTTGTGAAATTTTTTTTTCTTTCTTTTTTTTTTTTTTATAAAAAAAGAACACTTTTAGTTACTTCTACCATTTCTTGTTCATAATAAATGGTATAGGGTTCTCTCTTTTTGTTGTTAATGCACATATGAAATGTTCGTTAGTGTATGAAGAACGTGTAGTACGCATTCATCAACACAACTATGAATGGCTATGCAATGCTTATTCCCTTATAATAACTAAATATTAAGTTTAGCGAATTCTTGAGTCCAGCTAAGCTATTGAGTTTGAATATTTTTTATAATTTTCTGTAACGAACTTAAGAATTAAATTTTGATTTCTGATTTTCCAATTTTTCATTCCTTTAAAGGTATAGTGCTATCCAATGCGTTTTACAAATAGATAGGTTAAATTTTATTTTATTTTTTTAAGTTTTCCATGAAAAAGTGCAACGAATGATCGAGTATAAATGTCTATACATTGTGTATTAGTATAATTAACATGATTTTATTAGTTTAATTTATGGTTTGCGTTATTTAAAATCATCTTCATAGTTTACCCCAAGTAAAGTGATGTATCTTGATACAGAATGAATGAAATTGATTGGATTTATGATGAAATCCTTCCTTTTGAAGGAGTAATAAATGGAAAGATAACTATTAATTGTTTAAATTGTGATTGTTGTTTTACTTTTTTCTGTTACAATTACTTAAAATATTTTATCTTTCAAGCATGATATTTGTTAATAATTGGAGTAGTACATGTCATATTTAAGTGTTGCAGGAGTGTTATACAAATTCTGTCAAATCCCAGGTTAAAATTTTCTGATTCCTTGCATATCTTGGTTCCTCTTCTCGGAGTTATAGGTTATGCTTATGCATGCTGTCAATTTGCACGAAGAATATTCAGTTTAACCATTTCCACTGACATGCCCTTTTCTTTTTCTTTTTTGGGGGCGTTCTTTCATATGAAATTGCTGATTGCCTAGGACCTTACAACCGACATGAGACCTGTACTTCAAAAGTTGGGTAAGTATTGTGGTAGCTATATCATTGGTCTTAGATATGTTAAAAAATCGATTCAGATGTTCGCTTTCTTTTTTTTAATTCTGTAAATCTACTTTGGTAAAGGCTTTTGCTTTTAGTGATCAATGGTTACTTTGAACTGTCCAAATATAACATAGGACCTTAAAATCAACATGAAACCTGGACTTAGCTATATCATTGGTCTTAAATATGATAAAAAAAATTGATTCAGATGTTTGCTTTCTTTTTGAATTCTGTAAATCTTCTTTGGTAAAGAAGTGTGATTTTAGTGTTCAATGGTTACGGTGTACTCGGTCCAAATATAACATAGGGTATCTGCTTTCAAACTGGGGATGTTTTGAAGTAAAATGTGCTTGGAGCTTCTTTGCCATTCAATGAAATTGGAGCTGTTACTGTACTCAGAATACTTCTTTCTTGTGTTTGCAGAATATGTGTTTCCCGGAGATACCGTAATTCTAGGGGAAGGTAGTCGTCGGCACTGCTACAGGAGTAATTGGATCACCAGAGTACATGAACATGACCCTGCTATTGTTGCTCTTGTGTTTTTGAAGGATGGAAACAAGCCCCCTGGTATTTTATGTTTTCCGTTGAATTCTCTTTTTGAAGGATGAAAAGAAGCCCCCTGATTTTTTATTTTCCTTTGAATTCTCTTTTTGAAGGATGGAAACATGCCCCCTGATATTTTTTGTTTCCTTTGAATCCTCAATTGAACTGCCTTTTAAGTGCCCTCTCCATCCCAAAATTATTGTCCAATTTGGATTTTCATATTTAAGTACAATTTGTATTAAAAGTGAAAAATCCAAATTTGTCCAATCATTTGGGGATGAAGGGAGTATTAGTTTTTAGGAAAGTGCCCTTTTGCTGTGTGAAATGTGGTATTTTTTTCTGGTGATTGACTCATCTTTTATCTTTCTTCTCAATATTTCCTGAAAGCGAAAGCTGCAAACAGAATCAGGCTCGCAGTCTAGAGTCTAAGTGGATGTCGTTATTTGTTATTCACATATTGTGCTCCAGACCGTAGTTTCTGGTGGATTTATGTTTTTCTGGGTTCACTTTTGTTCATCTCTTTAGGCTGTTTGTAACTTAATAGAACTTGGTGTCATTCCTTTACTGTGTTAACTATTGTCTTGAATCATGATCTTTATGCATGGCTTTCCAAATCTATGATTTGCACTTTTATTGATTACTGTTTTGAATCTTTATTTTGTGATCATTTTTAAGTTTGGTTGTGTATTTCCAGCGACTGATTTCATAATAAAACTTTCAAAGCAGGAATCGGGGAGATTCAGTTTCATGCTACATTATCAACCGGATTAAGGCCTGTTGGCCCCGTATATCGGGCAGTTTCTGTCAAAGAGAACAAGAAGCGATCTACATGGTTGACTGCAAGAAGCGGTGCTGCCTATGAGAATCTTGATGGCAGAACAATTTTAGATAATATATATAATGAGGTAGCATTTTCTTTGGGTTATATTTGCTGTTTCATGGAATAGAGGTGATTTATTTGATGTCTATATGTTATTTTATGCGATATGAATAGTGGAATTGAACAAACGGTAGATACTGCATTTCTTCAAGACGAAAACTTGCTTTAAAATAAAGAAAGGCAAAGGAATGTGTTAATAATAGAATTCTGGAATTTACCTGTCAATCTGTGTAAAAGCATTGCGTTTCTTTTCTTCTCTCTCTCTCTCTCTCTCTCTCTCTCTCTTTTTTTTTTTTTTTTCCTGATTGACCTTTGAAATCTCACCTAATAGAAGAATTTGCTGAAAGCCTGAAACTGATACCTTTGTAACAAAGCCTACCTCTGGAATGAATGGCTTATGCTTTTCCAAGTTATGTTGAATGTCAGTATATTATTGCTTTATCAGTCCGTAATTTATCCAGTGTCTTTTGGTTGTATTTGATGAAGCAATGAAAACTATGGTGAATAGATGTGAAAAAGAAAGAACAAAACTTTTTCTTACTCCAATTTAAGTTGCCCACAATGAATCCTAACCTCAAAGAATTAGGAATGTCCTATTTCAGTCGTTTGTTTAGCTGTTGTTTCCTTTCAGGAAGCTAAAGTGACTCTCTTATTGTCATTGTTTAGCTGTTGTAAAACATCATCCTTCGTCTTTGTATTGTCCTTATGGTTCCAAAGGTAAAGTGACTCTTTTTGTTTCCTTCATCCTGAAGTCAATCTAACTCTGATCTCTGCTAAACAACTTTTAGATTGGTGATGGTGTGCGACCTTATGGACTCTACATTGGAGTTAAGAAAAAGCGCAAGTGCTCCATTTGGTTGGATAAAGTAAGAACGATGATGTTTCTGGAATTTCATGAAGTAATTGGGTAAGGATCCATAAACTCCATTGATTTTGCAGTGTGTTGGGACTGGATTTTGTCCAACTTTATGTTAAAATCAGACTTGTGGGGGAGGAGACCGTTCTTCCATTTTGCCATCTTGCTGATTTACTAGGAATTAATATGCCTGAAGTAATAGTGATGTATACGTGTTCCTCTTTGTGCCATCTTGCTGTCTGATTTACTAGATAACTGAACGTAGCTGTGATTTTTCTTCAGAGGGGACGAAGAGTACCTTTATGTCAATGACTGGGGTATCAAAACGGGAGATGCTTTCCGGTTCTATATGTCAGACCCCAACACTGCGTTGAGGTCTAGAAACGATGTTTCTGAATGCTTTAGGCGTTTGAATCACAACTTTGTTGATACACCTGCATCTACATCTGCTCAACAACCAACAGGCACTAAGACAATGTCAGTCTTCGGAGGTCTGATATTTGCTTGCTGTGGCCGTGGCGAGCAATTTTTCGAACAGCGCAATGTGGATTCCATTCCTTTCTTGGAAAATTTCCCCGGGGTTCCCATTGGAGGAACTTTCTGTTTTTGGGAGATGGCCATGGTAGATAAGAGTATATATGGGGACGAACCTCAGGATGAAGAAGATGGTGGAAGCTGCTCACATCATTATTATAGCACGGTCTATTTAGCTTTATCCTGCACCCCTGCATAGGTTAAGGGTTGAAGCTATATAGTAGTACAGGACCGAATATAAGTTCAAAAGACTAGCTGGCTTGACCATCTCCTCTTTCTTTTGCTTTGTTATAAATGTTTGCGCCTTAACCAAAATGTTTTGAGAAGTTTTTCATAGGTTAATGAGGAGAAGAAGCTTTTGTACCTCTCTAAAGCAGCAAATATCATCATAAAACCTTTTCCAGAAGTGGCAAAGAGATGACGACATCATTAACTGGGTCTGCTTAGAAAAGAGTAAAACCAAAGAATTTGATCACGGCTTTGTTCTTTCTTATGCCCCACGCCTAAAACCCTTGTAATTTTCAGTTGGGTACAAAAAATACAAGCAACCATATACCGTTGTGCGGCTTCTGAAGACGTGATTTTTGAAGGATCAGGTGCCTGATAATATGTTGAGCAAACTTCCTGAGGATCTGTTAAACTGAGGTCCTGCAAAGTCACTGTGGGAACTCAGAAGGGTTTTCCAAATCCTTCGAAGAACTGCACTTGATCCGAGGTCAATCATCTACGTGGGACTAGGCCCCTCGAGTTATTGTTCAACAGTTTTTTCATAGAAAGCCGGAAGAAATTTTTGAGTGTTTATCCAGAGTTTGATTCACCCGAAAAGATGAAATCTACTAAAGTGGATATCAGTTTCCCTTTCTTTGAATCCACCGTGAACAACAAGACCATTGACCTTGAAATCAGTGCTTCTTGCAATGGGTTGATCTGTTCGGCTTACAACGAGTTCTGAGTATGATACTTCCAAGCTTGAACGTAACTTCGGGGTTGTACTGTTATGGAATCCAAGATTTAATGATTACTGGATGTTGCCTAATTCCCCTGTTTCACTCGCTCACTACTATATGATACTGATAACCACATTGAAAGGAGTTGTGGTTGTGGATACGATGAAACTCGTGATGATTACAAAGTGGTGAGAATCGTTCAAATCACCCACTATAAGATTTACTAGTATTATAGAAGAAGTCTTGTAGTTGAGCAAGAAATTAAAGTTTACAGCCTGAAATGAAATTCTTGGAAGAGCCTCTCTTACGAGGAGCCCTTTCGGGCCGCGTTCGATTCTGTTCCGAGAACGCAAGTGCATAGGACTGATCAACCATGTCCTACATTGGGTCATTGGAGTAAGGGAACAAGGAGGGGATGTGTTGGTTATATTTTCCGAAGCGTGCCTGTTTAATGTCAAGTTTTATCAAATCAAGAAAACTTTCAGTCGCGACATCCTATTGGTTCGTAAATCTTAAATGTTGTTTCATGTAAATAAAGGTTCTTACTACATTAATCTCCCTTCACCGTCCGTTCTGTATGAAATTAATCTCAATTTTTCTTTTTTGAATAATGTAACTGTTTAGCCTTTAAGGACCCAAATTCTTCCAGTTCAACATTTATTACAAAAGTACACCTAATGCATCACGACCTAAATTTATTGTCCTGATTGTGACCTTAGATTACACACAAATTTGCTTTGTCGGCTTAGCGGCTGGTCCTTGCGAGAGGACCTAAGGAACCCGTAGCACCTCGGGGGGATGGTCATATAGAACTAAGCACACAACTGGTCGGGGGCTAATACCACTTCCCTGATGAGCCCAGGACTGGGCGAAACCAGTAGGCTACGGGGTGTAGGCTGATCCTGCAGGAGAAACTGGAAGATCCTGGGAATGCCGCACGGGCGGCTATGGGAGCTGTCGGACGAGCCCGTGACAAGTGGTATCAGAGCCATCGTGCGAGAGAGCTGTGTGCCTCCGTTGGGAAAAGCTCGAGTGCATCACCTGGAGGATGGGTGCGCATGACCTGGGAAATGGGTGCGTGCGGAGCGCAGAGGCGCCATGCCGAGGAAAATGAGCTGAACGTGCATTGTCGCCAGAGGAGTGGTGACCCGCCTGGAGGAGAGGTGGATGCTTGGTGCAGCGGCGCTAGAGGGCACAACTGATGGCATGCGATCTTAGGGTGAGTCATTTTTATACCCACCTAGCACGAGGGCGTGCTAGAATTTAAGTGGGGGAGGTCTGTTATTGGGATAACTAGGATACCCAGGGATCGATTTGCGTACCTACTGAGTTTGCTACCTGGTGGGGTAGGGAGACGGGTTAGCGTTCAGGAAAGGTTGTCGGCTTAGCGGCTGGTCCCTGCGAGAGGAACTGAGGAACCCGTAGCACCTCGCGGGGATGGTCATGTAGGACTAGTGCGCGGATAAGCACACAACTGGTCGGGACTAATGCCGATCCCCTAATGAGCCCAAGGTAGGGCGAAACCAGTAGGTTACGCGGGTGTAGGCTGATCCTACAGGGAAAACTGGGAGACCCTAGGGATGCCGCACGAGCGGCTGTGGAAACTATCGGGCGAGCCCTTGACAAGTGGTATCTTTTTTATCCCTTCACATGACCAGATATATTATTCACATAAATTCATGTATGATCGGACAGAACAGAACATGAGTACCGGGTAAATAAATGGAGAAATGTGTATATAGGGGAAAGAACAACATAACTAAGTAGATCGAATATAAGACTCCTTCTATCTCTTATAATTTTCTAATCCACAATTTGCGTCAATCTATATTATTTAGTGGAAGAAGCGTTCCCAATTATCGATCAAAGAAAGGTCTAATAAATCCTAATAGTTTTGGTATGATATGCATCTTGTGTCTGAAGTCCTTCCTAATAAAGATTTGAAGTTTATTAGGTCTCTTTTCCAAAATCCAAATCCTAATAGTCTTCAGTTGCATCACTCACAAAAGTAAAAGCAATCATACATATATACTTGGCCTACTATATCTTCCTCAGTAGCCGCACAATGGTAGATATTCTAGGATAATGTTAATTCCTCATCGACAGACAATATGTTGAGCAACCTACCGGAGGACCTGTTAGCAGGAGTGCTGGTGAGGTTCTCTGCAAAAACACTGTTGCAGCTTAGGCTGGTTTCGAAACCATGGAAATCTCTGATTGATAGCAAAAGTTTCGAGAAATCGCACTTTACCCAGGGCCAACCGCCTTCTCCATCACTACCAGGAAGGCCTCTTAAGTTATTTTTCAAGAGTACTTTCTCTAGAGCCTGCAGGGATGTTTATGGTTATGTTGTTGTAGAAATCGATTCACCCGAAAAGATGAAATCCACTAGTGAATAACATCCTTTTCCCTTTCTATGGACTTGTTAGGAATCTGATCATGACTATGGACCTTGGAATCAGTGGTTCTTGCAATTGATTGATTTGTGTGCCTTTCCAGCATAGAACTGACAAGGGTGAACCTAAAATTGGGGTTCTGTTATGGAACCCAAGCATTAATGATTACTGGATGTTTCCTGATTCCCTTGTTTCACTCTCTCGCTTCTACGATTCTTGTGATTGCAGGCTAGTTGCGGGTAATCCTGATCACGTTGAAATATCTCATGGTTTTGGGTATGATGAAACTCGTGATGATTACAAGGTGGTCAGAATTGTTCAAATTACCCACTATCAGGATCCGTATTACAGAACAAGAAGTCTAGTTGAGCAAGTGACGAGTCCATATCCACCACCTACATTGGACTGACCCATTCACCGAGTCCAGAGTCTAACAGACTCTGTGGAGTGGTGCAAGGGTGCTAAATCTAGTAAGATTCGGACATCTTCTAGGTCTATAAATAGGGATGATTACTCCATCATTGAGGTACGCTATCTCTAGCTCCAATAATCATATACACATTTCTCTATTACTCTATTTCTGACTTAAGTATCGGAGTGTCTATCCTTGGAAGATCCCCGAGGCCCTCTTTTGCAAGAAATCCTAAGCGGAGTTCCACTGATCAACTGGAGTCACAATTCAAGGCTTTGTCAAGTGGCACGTCTAGTGGGACCCGAGGACTAGGGTTTATGTCGCAAAGGTATCTCAAGCTTTTATTAGACTTTCTCAACCGTCAACCACCGTAGCAAATTAGGGTTCACCCCCAAAAAAGATGGCGGTAATCGACAACCCCCAATCCAGCATGGCGTTAACAGGCAAGTGACCAAGCTCGGATGACAATGAAACCCTGGCGAAATTCCAGGAGAAGCACAGGCGAAAGAAGAACACCCGCCAGTCAAGAAAAGAAAAAACTCCTACGAGACCATCCAATCCCGGGGAGAAAAGGGAGGAGAACCCTAGCAATCATCACCAAGCATCCAATCCACATGATGAAGCACGGTTGGCCAAAATCAAAGCAGAACTCAAAAAGTTGTGAAACAATAATAACCTCAATCAGAGGAAGAAGAAGTACATGTTGGAAGAATACCAGTGCCGTTGTTTGCTCGATCAACTTGACCCAACAGACCAAGAGTTGCAAGATTTAATCGACGAAAAAGAGGCACGCAGGACATTGGCTTTGCTTGAGAAGAAACAGGAAAACGCAAAGTCCCAAGCGAGGAAACCGAGAGCACCTACAAGGAGACCCCTGACCATGAAATCTCTCGGGAAGAACGTTCAATTGGTCGTAGCACAGCCTTTTGAGGTTCCTTTGAACGAGCGTACCCAGCATCCCGATAGCACTCGAGGAGTTTGCAAAAGAACGACAATGCAGGAAACAGTCTTGTACCTATCATCGCCGCGACTCACCTAGTATTGAGATGGTGTTTGGAAAAGACTGGAACCCCCCAAAAGCTAACGTGCACCCTCGTCTGGGACCTCAAGTTCATGTGGAAAGATCCCATCTTGATAATGATGGCGAATATCGAGCACCTCCTCGAGGTATAGATTATTCTAGTGGAGGTCATTAATAAGACGACCATTATGGCCCACGACATTCTCCTCAACCTCAACACACTGAGCGGCACCCCCAAGAAGAACCTTATGTCCCACGATGTCAGGGGAATATGGCAATCAGAACCTGCCCGTTCGAGAATCAATGAGAAGAATGATAAGGATGATTGTCGACAAAAGTTCGTTTGTACCAAGGATTGAAGACTGTCCAAAACCCTAGGACATTGACTTCCCCAAGGATTTTGTAAAGTACTCAGGAGACTACGATCCATAGCAATTGTTGCATGGATATGTTCAAGTCATAAGAATCCGAAACGCATCACTGATTTCGTGGATAAAACCCTTCCATCCTATCTCGTTGGACAGGCACAATGGTGGTTTGGGTAGTTGCCGGAAGCAAGTATTACCAGCTTCGAGGACTTGTCAGTTAAGTTGGCCACACGCTTCTTTCCAAGCAAGTAGATTACAAAAATGCCAATCGACCTTTTCTCGATTAAATAAGGACAAAACGAGAGCCTTTCTGATTTCCACCGTTGCTTCATCCGAGAAACTCTCCAAGTTGATTGCCTCGATGACAAAGATGTGTGAAACAGGTTCATTCAGGGTCTTAATCCATTCGGGAAATCTGCTACTTTGAGGGTGAAACTGTCTACCAAACCTTCTCAGAATACGCAGGAAATGTGGGCTACGGTGGAAAACTACATCTAGCGAGAACAGACACTTAAACACTCACAGGAATCCTTCTCGATAGCAAGAGATTGAGGCGGAAGGGACAGGCTCAAATATACAATAGAAGCCAAATCGGCACTGCCTAAGCTCAACAGACAACTGACTCCACTGTTAAAGCCTTGACGAGAAATCCTCCAAATCCACAAGGATGAGCTCCCTATTCCAAAGCCCCTGGCTCCCAATGCTAACAGGTCCACAGACCAGTACTGTGAGTATCATAAGGACCACGGTCATGACACTGAAGATTGTAGGGAGTTGAAATGAGAAATCGGGGCGGGAGTAAAGTCTGGGAAATTTGAACAATATGTACAGAATGCTTCTCGACAAAAGGGAGAAAAGTTCGCGGGATCCCGTAACTTTGCTAAGAAGAATTCCCGCGACCCTCGAGTGGATAACCGAGGGAATAACTGGACACCAAGGAACAATACGCAGCAATCTTCTCAGCAGCCCCTCGACAGTGGTCCTCAACCACCCCAACAAGTCCCTCCACCCGATCCTACTAAGCAAATTACTCACAATATGGGGGCAATCTATGGTGCATCACTCGAGGTTCTTTCTACAACAGCCATGAAGGCATCAGTTTGAGAGGTAACTAAAACTCCTTTACAAGACCCTAGCCATAAATGGTTTAAGGGAACCGAGGCAATAGTCTTTACGAATAGTGACGTAGTCCCAGGCATTTGTCCACACAGCGACGCTGGTTATTGAAGACATTATAGGAAATGTTCACATGAGCCAAGTATACGTCGATAACGGCAGCGCAGTCAACATCATCTATAGCAACTGTTTCAAGAAGATGAACATACAAAATCCTGATTGGCATCCAACAACATTACAACTAATGGGCTTCTCTGGGCACACGATTATCCCCAGCGGAATCGTAAGGCGTCCAATCACAGAAGGGTCGCATCCTCGAATGGTAACCTTAACCATGGATTTTGCCATAATTGGTGCACCCTCGCCATTTAACGTGATTTTAGGACGGCCATGGATGTGCCAAGCTCGCACTATTTGGTCTCCTTACCACTTGGTAATGAAATTTTCAACGGAGTATGGGATAGGGATGTTACAAGGGTGCCAACACAGTTCTCGAGAATGCCTCTTCACGGCAGTGAAAATAGGGAAAAAGACAGTGAATTCTGGAGTTACCACTGCCACATCGGGATGTTACTCAGTTCAGCAGGGGATGCCATCAGTCGAGGACGTAAGGAAGGAACAAGCCATGGATCTCAACCACCCTCATCAACCGCCACTCAGTAGTAAAACGGAGGAGTTGATCTTGGACAAAAAGGAACCTGGAAAAACAATCCAACTTGGAATATCCATAGGTAGAACATTGTGGGCCAAGGTAATCGCTTTGCTACGCGAGTTCCGAGATATCTTTGCCTGGACACCGTCTGATATGACTGGAGTTCCTTGACAAATCATCGAGCACGAGCTAAACGTGGATCTCAACATCAAGCCGGTACAGCAGAAAAAGAGAATCTTTGCTCGAGACCGGATGGCGTCATCAATGAGGAAACACTCAAGCTTGTTCATGCCAACATCTTCTGAGAAGTCCTCTGGCCAACATGGCTGGCCAACCCAGTCCTCGTCCAGAAACTGGATAACTCCTGGCGCATGTGCTAAGATTACGCCGACCTCAACAAGCATTGCCCCAAAGACTGCTACCCTTTGCCGGTCATTGATTAAATGGTTGAGGGAATCACCGGGTTTAGAACTATAAGCTTCCTCGTCGCCTACAAGGGATATCATCAGATCCTTATGGCCCAAGAAACTGCTGAAAAAACAGCTTACATCACCGAAATTGGAGTTTATTGCTACGATAAAATACCGTTTGGACTAAAGAATACTGGAGTCACTTATCAGCGGTTGGTTAACAGAGCCTTCCACGAGCAAATCAGACGTAATATTGAAATTTATGTGGATGATATGGTCATCAAGAGTAATCTCGACGATAAGATAGCAAAGGACATGCGAGAAATTTTCACGATTCTCCTCAAAATTAACATGAAACTCAATCCAAAGAAGTGTGCTTTCTGTATCGGTTCTGAGAAATTCCTCGGATTCCAAGTTTCCAAGGACGGCATAAGTGTGGATCTTATGAAAGTTGAAGCAATCCTCTCCATGGAAGCCCTAAAAATTGTTAAAGAGGTCCAAAAACTCATCGGATCTCTGGCAGCTTTGGACATGTTTCTCTCCCGAGCTGTCGAAAGAAGCCTTCCATTCTTCAAGATGCTACAAAAAGGGAGGAAATTCGAGTGGACTGAGGAATGCCGGCAAGCCTTTCGAGACCTGAAAGAACATCTAAAGCAACTTCCTATGCAAGTGAAGCCAGAACCAGGGAAGTTCTATATATCTACTTGGCTGCTTGAGAGACCGCCATATCAGCAGTACTAATCCAGAAGAAAGACAGAAAAGAAATCCCGGTCTATTTTGTGAAAAAGGTCCTACAAGGAGCGGAATCTCGGTAAACCCCCATGGAAAAGCTAATACTAAGCCTGGTGCTAGCTGCTCGACGGCTACGTCCCTACTTTCAAGCTCATCCAATCCAAGTCCTAACTGAGCAACCTATTCAACAGGTCCTCCTTAAACCTGAAGCTTCAAGGAGAATGATCAAGTGGGCCGTCGAGTTGGGAGAATATCATATCAAATATAAGCCTAGAACGGCTATAAAAGGACAGGCATTTGCAGATTTCCTCGTCGAAATGCCCCGTACTCCAGATACCATACCCGAACTGTCCTCAAAGAGGCAAGTGCAAAAGCATACTCTCGCAGATCCTCGAGCTTGGACTCTTTACGTCGACGGTTCATCTTGTGAGGACGGGGGAGCAGCCGATATAATCCTAGCCAAACAAACCGGCCCACAAGAAATCGAGGAGATAAAGGAATATGATGCGGAATATTCTTATGCCTTGCGATTTGGCCTCCCAGTCACCAACAATATAGCCGGATACGAAGCAATGCTCATGGTGTTGAATATGGCTCTAAGACTAGGGGTCCTGGGGGTCTGAAATTTAGAATTTTTCAGCTATTCTCAGGTAGTAATTAAGCAAATCAATGGCGACTATACCGTTCGCGAGGAACATTTAAGGCCATATCTCGAGAAATTCCTCGAAATCAGGGATAAGTTCGACAAATGTTCCATATCCCACATCCTCAGAACTAGCAACAAGAGAGCCGACGCCTTAAGCAAGTTAGCTTCATCCACTTTTGCACATCTCAATCATAAAGTTTGGTCGAGGTGCTCCCTGAACCTAGCATCCAGCCTCGAGTATCACTCACGATCGCTGAAGATGGAGATACATAGATGACACCAGTTATTCAGTTTCTCGAGAACGGGACTCTCCCCAGCTATAAGTCTCCAGCTCGAGCATTAAACTTAAAAGCGGTCAAGTATACCATGAAGGACGGAATCCTCTACAAGCACGGGTATCTACTACTAATGTTGCACTGCATCAGCCCAAGACAGGCAGCCTATGTCCTCGAGGAAGTTCATGAAGGATAAAAAACTTGATGATTCCCTGTTTTCCTGTTTATTGGGAAACAGAGCTATGGACCTTGGCATCCGTGCTTCTTGATGATCTCACCGAGAACAGGACTATGGACCTTGGCATCCGTGCTTCTTGCAATGGATTGATTTGTGTGACTTACCAGTATAGAACTGATAATGGTGAACCTAAAATTGGGATTGTGTTATGGAATCCAAGTATTAATGATTACTAGATCTTGCCTAATTCCCTGTTTCACTCTCTCGTTACTATGATTCTCGCCACTGTGTAGAAGTAAGTTATGGTTTTGGGTATGATGTAACTCGTGATGATTACAAGGTGGTGAGAATCGTTCAAATTACCCACAATTAGGATTTTAATTATGGAACAAGAAGTCTCATAGAGCAAGAAATTAAAGTGTACAGCCTGAAATCAAATTCTTGGAAGGGTCTTTCTTACGAGGATTCCTTTCGGCCGCATTCAGTTGTGTTTGAAGAACGCATGAACTTCATAGGCCAGGTCAACCATACATTCGAGGAAGGGAACAAGGAGGGCAGCACTATGATGAAGCTGATTCGTATGCATTAGAGGCTCTTGACCTCCGAAACCACAAGTTTCATCTTGTGCCTTCCCCTCCTTGTGTGGAACCCGATTATGCTTCATCATGGATGAAAAAGGCCAGGGCGTTTGGGGTTTTGGATGGCTGTCTTAGCTTCATATGCATATCCAGACAGGGGAATAGTAATGATCTGTGGACAATGAAGGTGTACGGTGCAAAAGAATCCTGGACGAGATTTAGTCTTGGATGTCATCAAATTTATCCTTGGGGGATCTTTGGTTATACACATGAGGGAGTAGGAATGCTAATAGGAAACTATTCTTGACGGAGCCGAATAAATTCTTATGGTTGGATGATATCAACATTGATAAGGAGTCCATTGAGGAAGAGAATCAGAGGAAAAACAAGGAGCCCGTGACAATGTTTGTTGGTGAATGTGATATGAGCCGGATTGACGGTGGATATATCTATTGTGACAGCCTTGTTAGACCTTGGCCACTAAACAAGGAGAAGATTAGCCCAATGAGAAGATTCAGATGGGTACATCATGACGACCAAGAAGAAGAACAAAAGGGGCTTTGATTTTGCAGAGGCGATAATGATGATGATCTCCTATACAGAATTTGATTGACGAAATACTTTAAAGTAATCTTTTTCAAAAAAAAATTAATAAAAAAATTACTTCAAGTAATAAAAATATATACTTTTGTGTTTGATGAGTTTTCCTTTATTTCAGTTTTTACCTTGTTCACGGGACAAGGTTGATAATTTTAATTTCCATCTTGAATTCCTGTATCCAAAAAACACCTGAATAAAAAAACCCTTTAGACTTCGATTTATATAAAAGAAATCAGATTTTGTGGTTCTCTGTCAATAATTTTGGCCCCTTGAATTTAGATGTTAAGCAATCTTCCAGAGGATCTGTTAGCAGAATTGCTGGTGAGGTTCCCTGCAAAAACACTGTTGCAGCTTAGGCTGGTTTCGAAACCATGGAAATCTCTGATTGATAGCAATAGTTTCGAATTACAGCACTTGACCCAAGGCCAATCTTCTCCGCCGCTCCCATACAGGCCCCTTAAGTTAATGTTCAAGGGTGTTATTGGTGGAAGCTACACGGAACTAGGTCATCGTATTTATAGTGCTGGGGAATTCGACTCACCGGAAAACACGATAAATTCTAAAGTGGATATCAGTTTCCCTTTTATTATGAACCCCGCTGATCTGAGCAGAACTAATCTGGTCCTTGGAATCAGTGCTTCTTGCAACGAGTTGATTTGTATGAGTAATTATAAGAGTTACCGCGACTCTATGTTTCGAGTTGTGTTATGGAATCCAAGTACTAATGATTACTGGATGTTGCCTGATTCCCCTGTTTCACTCCATCGCTACCATAATTCCAAGAAGCATGACCACATTGAAATAATTTATGGTTTTGGGTACGATGAAGCTTGTGACGATTACAAGGTGGTGAGAGTGGTTCAAATTACCCACATTCAGATTCCTTATGATAATCATCACAGAACAAGAAGTCTCGTTGAGCAAGAGATCAAATTTTATAGCCTGAAATCAGATTCTTGGAGGAGTCTTATGATGAGGAGTGGTTTGGCCCGCATTCAATTATTTTGAAGAACGCAAGAATTGCATAGGTCAGATCAACCATGCTCTACATTGGGTCATTCGAGGAAGGGAGCGAGGAGGGAAGCACTATGATGATGCCGACTCCTATTCAATCGCGGCGCTCGACCTCAGAAACGACAAGTTTCTTCTTGTTCCTTCGCCTCCTTGTGGTGTTCGTTCTGATTATTATGATGTTTTACGCCTAAAGAATTATCCCAGGCAGGCATTTGGGGTTTTGGATGGCTGTCTTAGCATCATATACCAGTCTAGACGAGGGACTGGTCGTAATTATTTGTGGACAATGAAGGAGTATGGTGCAAAAGATTCTTGGACAATGTATAATGTTGGATGTGAATATTCAATTCCACGGCACATGTTTGGTTATGCATATAAATATGGCGGGAGTGGGGGGAATGCGGATAGGAAACTGCTTTTAGCGGATTTTAAAGGACTTGTATGGTGCGATGTCGATGACGCCATCGATAAGCAATCTGTTGAGGAAGAAGATCATCAGAGGAAAAGCAACGAGCCCATCACTCTCAATCCAGTCGATGAATATTATCGTATGAGCAAGATCGACGGCGGATGCATCTATAGTGACAGCCTTGTTAGACCTTGGCCTCCTTGTGCTCACATTGAAAGGAAGACCTTGGCCTCCTTGTGCTCAAATAATTGAAAAGGAAAAAGACAGAATGTCAAATAATTACATATGAAGTCCCTCTGTTATTGAATAATCAAGAAAGAGTCTACGTGCACATAGCTAAATGCACTTAATGTGCATAGTATGACAACTCATACTATTGCCCATGAATCATCTTTGATTTTAGACACGAGGGGACTAGGGCTGCAAGTGAAAAGAAAATCTTTTCAAACCCGGACCAAACCATAAAGCCATCAGGCCGCAGTTTAATCGGTTAACTAGTTTCGGTTAACCGGTTTTTTATGTATGGTGTAAAAGTTTGACGTATTTGACAAAAAGTCTCATGAATATGCTACTAATGCATTCGACATAACTATTTTTGCATTATCAAAAAGAAGACATAACTATTTTTGACAACCTTTTTCCCCAATATTGATGTAATTGGTGAGTTGATAAAAAACTGGGAATGTTTGAGCAATATTGGAACTGTTGGATGGTTGGACGGTTTTAGCGTTAATAAAAAAATTATGTAGACGCGCGGCACCCTTAGGAACATTACATATTTCGAAACACAGATTAAAATTGATTAGCATTCTTTTTTATAAAGAAACTCTTAACGTGTACGTGACAAAATTAGTTATTCATTATTAATTTTTCACCAATAAATATTTCTCTCGTCGAAATTTCTGAGTATAAAATCATATAATTGGTAAATGACTTTCATAGCGGACTGGTTTATAAACAGTAGTAACACCTCATTTAAATCTAGACAAAAATCAAATGTAAACATTGAAGAGAAAAGTCTATCCCCTTTTTTTCTATATTTTTTTTTTTAAAAAAAAACTCGGAAGAAAGTACAACTTCTGAAAATAATTAAGATATGTGGTTTAAGAGACATAAAATAATGCAGCAGTAGATAAAATAACAAGGACAATCAGAGTTCAAAGTTCAAACCCTAAAAACTACATAATCTTTTTCTGGTACGAGTCAACGACAGCTCAATGAACCGGACATGAAGACCTCATCTCGTGTCGTCGGTCGACGGAGAAAGACCCAAGGCGTCCATGTTAAGATACTGCTCGATCCCAGCTCCATGATCTACATTATTGTTCATTCCGTCCAACAATACTCCATTTTGCTCAGAATTAAAACCGGTAGAACTTTCAGCCGTAAAAGTGAAGCTTCCGGGCGGATAAACTCCAAAAATTGCCGAGGTTGAATCTGGGATACCAATTTCACTCCCATTCATCATACTCGTGTGCTCATTTTTCAGAACAAGCAATTCCTTCAACCTGACTATTTCTGCCTTATTCTCTTCAATCTCCCCTGCAAATATATATATATATATATTTTCAAATGTTTTTTCTTTGTCAGAAATAAGATATGAAAATTAATATGAAATATAAGGACGTCAAATGATTGAATGAATGAATAGTTAATTAAATTACTATTGCAAATAATAGATTGATCCATGCATCTCTTTATTTGCTGTTCCAAAACGATCCTCTCGTTCCTCAACTCGGTTTGCTTCTGTTTGCATGTCTCCAGTGTCGGGTTTAAAAATGCCATATGGTCCTGCAAAGTGCAAACGTGAATATATCAGCAAAGAAATTGATTAAAAAATATCTAGATACTTTTTCTTATAGATGGATATTGCAAATTAATTTGTTTCGTTCACATTATTTAATTCTAAATGTTTAGCAAGATTTATTCTGGTTTTTTCACAGGTTGCAGTAGTCGAACTCAAAATATTGTGATTAGTGATTACAGTAATCTCTTGCTAGCAATTTATAAAAATTTAAATAAGTTACTATTATAATAATCATATACCTCTAATTCCTTCATTCTTTTCTTCATTTCTGCAATGTAATTCAACTTTTTGATCCTTGATCTTTGAGCTGACAGTCGATTCGAGATTGTCCTAAAATTAAAAATATTAAACAGCCGCCAACCAAAAAAAAAAAAAAAAAAAGTAAATCGAATGAACAATCATTCTAAAAATAAAGTAAAATTAAAAAAAAAAAGACTAGTATTTTTTTGGTCAATAAACTACCTCCTGAGTTTCTTTTCCTCATCAGGGTCAAGCTCACGACCACATTTCTCAATGCTAAGGGCTTCCTCAAGCGTGGGAATAGTGGATCCTTCAAAATCCACCTCCATCAAGCTGCCGTAGTTGACATTATTCTCCGGCGGTGGCGGGTTTGTCTGGTTTTGCATTAGCAGTCCATTTCTTCCACCGGCCGGTTCGTCAAGGTTGGTGCGTGGCAAAACGTCGAGGTTTAGTGCCGTGAATTCTTGTCCGCGCGGCGGAGGTGGTACCGGCGGTGGTGCAACCAAAAGACTTTCACCCTCCGCCACCAAATTCATGTTGCCATCGGCCTCCATCAATCCAAATCAGCTCTGTCGCTTATACAATCTGCAGTAAAACGATTCAATGTCACCAACCAAAAAAAAAAAAAAAAAATTAAATAAATAAAAAAAATTAAGAAAATCAAGAAGTGATTTGAGTACTGAAAAGCAAATGAAGGGTTAAAACCAACGTCTTTTCCTTTGATATATTTTTTTTCTTTTTTTCTCTTTTGTGAGAGATTATGGCTGGTCTACCCGTCTATATATGCACACAATAAAAATCCTATTTAGTTAATTATTAATTTATGAGCGGTCAAAGTAATTTTTTAAGTACGGTAACTACGTAAGTTAACGTTGCTTATTGAATTTACCGCCGGCCGCTCCTCAATTTTACTGTAGTCGACAAACCATATTCTTTAAACAGGAGATGGTCGTATATGTCCTACTTCCAAACGGGAATGCTTATCCATTGCTCCAAGGACAATGCATTACTTTGTTTTGTAATATGCAAACGAGAAAAAAAAATTACATCCCACGCTACATGATACTAATTATATATATATATATATATATATATATATATTTAACGGAGAGGGTAACATTTTTGAGCTACAAAATGCGTACAATCTCATTGTTTATGTTTTAACCGTACAGAATTATACATGTGTATTTATAGCTTCATTGATAACTTCTTATTCATTCTTTCTATTCTGATGCAGTGGAATAAGAAGTATTGGACATACTTCATCCGATTTTTTAAGCTCATATTTTTTTCGTAATACAATTTCAATTGTTCTTACAAATATATTCTTTGACTTAAAATTAATCCAAAATGTTATGAATTTATCCAAGTTAAATTTACCAATTCCATCATGAGAAAACTCCTTAATAAGTTCAATCTTTGAAGTTTAACTCACCTCTCGAGACTGAAAGAATAATTATCTTATAAGAACGTACAATTCAAAGACCATGAATAAAGTTAGTTATAGATTTGAATTTCACTTAACATTTTTTTTTATATATATCAAACGAGTGTGACGCACTAAAAGTATCATAAATCATATAGAGTGCCTGCCAGCTGATTTTTGGATTATTAATTAGTTCGCTCCATTTTTGATTTAGATAATCTCGTAGTTACCTTCATTTGATTTTGCCAAAGACCATGTTAAGGTAGAGTATGTTTTCGGTGTTTTTATCTCTAGGCAACGGTCATTTGCCAAATAAGTAACTAAATAAAGACATTGAAGAACTGTCTCTCTCTTAAGGCGAAGAAATAACATGCCACAAAATGTCAAAATATTTCTAGATTAATCCCAATTTTGGAAGTGCACGTATTTAATATCATGATTATGGTATTCCACATGGTCCACATTTCAGACCAGCCAAATTAGCAGAGAGAATAAACAATAACGATTTTTTCTTTTTTCTCCCTTTTTTAAATCTTTTTTTTTTTTGGTATTTTTGTGTATTTTGTGTGTGATCGTTTGTGTTAATTTCACTAATTAACACATTTGGTACACGGAACATAAAAATAGTGAACCACTTGCTTAGTTTCAGTTGGGAATAATGATATCAATTTGTAACTCAAAAAAATACAGTCATTTCATAATATTTCGTATCCAAGTAGGTGCAGAAATAATAAATAATCAATAATACTGAATTTATATATACCCCCAGTTGTAAAATTAAAAAAACCTTCATCATAAAAAAAATAGCTTGTGAAAGAGTTAGTTAGTGGTAAGAACACAAAAAGCCCTATTATTTCGAAAACATCATCTTACATTTTTAGTTTTTTTTTTTTTTCAGAAAAATATAACTCCAATAAGTTGCGAGTGACGCAATATGCAAAAGTCACCTTAGCCTGAAGAATAAGAATAGCAAGTTAGCATCATCTATCAAGTTAGAAGTTTCAAATTTGTTTGTGTTCATCGTCGATGTTTTGCTATTTCCTTGACTCTGAGTTAGTTTTAAACCTTGTCTAAAGTTTCTGTAAATAAAAATATTAAAAAAAAAAAAAAAGCAAAGGCGCGCCTGAACCATTAAGAACACTTTGAGGTCATTGCGAAAGGGAATGACAGGAGGCCTTGTGTACTGCAAAATGGAAGTCTCGGTAAAAAGCATTTCAACGATCTAGAACATTTCGAGCAAATTATACATATACAACAAAGCGCTACAAATAAAATTTTGAGGATGGGATGTGATAAGTAACCTAGCAACTCTGTAGACCTATAGGAGTTCAGTTACTCTCAATGTCTCAAAATTATTTTCAATTTTCTTTTTTTATTGTGAATTATACTAAAAATAAAATCACAAGTTGGACAACAATTTCGAAACAGAGGAAATATTTGTTTTTGTGCGATTTGTAGTAGTATACATTTACCTATGCACTGAATCAAATTATTGTAAGAAAGTCTTGGGAAATTCTTTAGAAATTCTTGTTGGAACAAAAATGATGTGATATGCACAAGAATGCTAGGGAAGCTGAAATCAATCTAACTAACTGCGAATAACGTTTTGATGAACAGCCAAATGAAGAAAACCTTACTCTTCTCAAATCTGCTCAAGATTGCCACCTTTTGCGGCTAGCTGAAGAAGAGATTTTATGGTGGCAAAAGGCCAGGATATAATGGACTAAAGAAGGTGACGCTAACACCAATATCTTTCACTCAACGGTCACAGAGGAGAACAAGAATGAGAATCTATAAAATAAAAACTTCGCTTGGCAATTGGATATCTACACAGGAGGACATAGCTTCTCATGCTTCATGTTTCTTTGAAGAACTACTTACTGATCAAGGGGAAACCAATGAAGAATCAATGAACTTAATATTATCTACAGTTCCCATGATGAGAATCATGTAGCCTTCCAAGATGATTCTCCTAGTGAGGGAAATGAACTAGTCCTTCATTCTAATTTTGGAATGCCAAGTTTACTTTGCAGGCCAATCAAGGAAGAAAGGATGGATCTTGACTACCTATGTGATAGGGAGTTGGTTCAAGAGAGCTATGATCAAGGTGATGAGAATATCATTAACTTTGGGGATCAAACCAAAGGAGATAATGATCTCATGGAAATAAGTGCTGAAGAGTATCAAGAGAGTTTGACTCTGTGTGCTCCATGAAGATCATTGATCAAGCTAGTGAAAAGAGTCATTTAGGTTCTTGAATGGACTGCCTATTTGATCAAAGTGTTCAAGATTGAGTCCATTGCTACACAATTGGATAGGTTGCAAACTATCTTAATTGTTTCAAGTGTGTTTCCAATCTTTTCGAGTCAATAAAGAAAATTCTACAAGTTTTGGAGTAAATTGGAGTTATTTACAACTTAAAGGGCGCAAGACCAATATTTTACTTTTGGAAGGGCATTCAAGACATTTTACTTCAACAATTTGGGAGCTGATTTTTGAGATTTAGTTGTTGTCTAAGTCTAGGAGTTATTTTCGAATTTTATCTAGTTAGATAAGCCATGTGGGTTGAATAAAACTAGAGTGTTTTGATTAGGAGTCTTAGATTCCTTCTAGACATTATCCTAATTGAGGATAAGTCATTTAGATAAGGTTTTCTAGATTTTAGATAGAGTCAAAGAGATCAAATACTCTTTTACTTCTACTCATTGTGAGATAAGATTAGAGAGTCCTAATTGATCTTCTTTTAGTAGTGCTGGCCGAATTTCCTAAGCCTATAAATAGGGGGCACGGCTCAAAATCAAAAGCACCCTTGAGTGGTCATTTTTGTTGTCTCTTTTGAGAGTTTTTCCTGTGAGGAATTTTTGTTAAATGGAGTGTCCATTTTTCGTGTCAAGTATGATTTAACCAAGAGGGTTTTCATCTTGTCTTGGATCTTTTTGATCTTACAGAAACCGTTCTTTTTCAAGTATGCTTCTTGATAGAATTGTTTTAAAACAAAACTTCTTATTTTCATACTACTTCTAGTAGTTCCATTGACGAGCCTTTCTTTTGGCTTGGTGTTCGAATTTCATGATAAGTGTGTTCATGAGTTCCATTGTGGGGTTTGTCCTACTTTTGTTGGATGAGTTGTGCTTTGGCATAAGCATTTTGAGATAGTGTATGTGTTGCATATCTTTGGTTGGTTATGAAGATTACTAATCAATAGTATTCCTTCATAGTTGAGCATTGTTTGCTCCTACCTTTCTTGAGTCTCTCGAATGATGACTGATCGAGTATATTGAATGGTGTCCTTGCTATTCTTAGCGTGGGTTGTTGTTTAATTCGAATCTTTCATGGATAATGTGTTCTTTGCTTGGTTTGAGTTAAGAGATAGAATCACTTAGATAAACAATCGTCTTACTATGAATTTTCCGTACTCTTTTGAGTTTCACGGGATAGACAAATTATCTTCGTACTTTCTTGTTGATGGTTGCATTAACGAAATTTGCTTCTATACGAGATTGCTATTATCCCACCACAGGTAATTCAGATTCTCTTCCAGTGTTAAAGGCTTGCTCTATGTGATGGAGGTTAAACCTCCCTGCTCATTTGTACACTGATCAGCTCGTGTATTTACAAGGTATACTATCTACCTTTCCAAGAAAAAAAGTTCTGAAAAATCTTGATGGCGGAAAGCAAGACTACAAAATCAACCTGTAGGCATTGTCCTTGTATCTGGATTAGAAATGATACAAAATGGAGATTAAGAATCAAGATTTCGATTGTGATGCACTTTTCTGAACATATTACTATTATAGAAGGGGATCGAGTTGAGTTGAAGATCATAAGATCATGGGTACAAGTAGTATTGAGATGAAGAAAGGGGATTGGATTTATTGGTAGACCAATATGTGAACTCTTGCATGTTTTTGAATACATATGTGCTATACTTCTGCAATTTAAATGATACAATACTTTTATGCAAGAAAATTTCTTGGTAGTTGTAATATGCTTCTGGTCTTTTGATTTGAACTATCAGATTGATTTGTATAGCAGTTATTAAACCATCAAAGAGGAGTGAATTTATGGAATGATGTACACTTGCGGAAAGAGAATTAAATCCATCTCCAGACTAGGAGTTGAGTCTGATCCTCAACACTCTCCAAAACAGTCTTGCAATATTTATCTACTGCTCTACTAATTTAGGTATGTAATTATCGATAGTTAAACAGTCTTTAGTTTTTTTATAAGTTCTAATATTTATATAAATTTCTTAGGTCTTTTTTTTTTGTCCTACAATCTGTTTCATTGTATGTTACCCACAATCTATCTAATTTGATGCGTATTTAGGACCCAATAGTTGAGCTTAACTTCTTTGGTTCTTGCTTGTGTTTGGTAGGTTCAAGATTTCCTTATGGCTCAATTTTCACTATAACTTCTGACTGATTAGTGAATTTTAGGCGATTGTTATCTATATTTCATCAATCTTCAATGTCTCGTTTATTCCCCCCCTGCATAAACATTTGTATTCTTGGTGCAAGAGAAAATAATAACAAGCATAATAAAATAAGGTATTTGTGTAGTGTTTATGCTTTGTTTGAGGTTAAACCAAAATCAATAAAAAAAACCTCAAAAGTTAGCTATTTAAAGTTTAGTCTGTGTGGAAATTGTACTGTTAATTTAAGAAAACAATCATCGAGACCACTTTGTGGTGATTTCATCATCTATTTTTTTGAGGGATATTTGGTGTTTCTTTGCTTCCTTGTTTTTTAAATATGTTTTTTAAAGATGATTAGATCTGGGGGCAGACTTGATTGAGAGAGATTAATCTTAATTGTACATGATGTCAAGTTCTGTGTGTTTCCAAGTTAGCTCCTTTTTTGAAAAAAAAAATTAGTGGTCTCCTTTTTTTTTTTCCTTTTTTTCTATTATGTTGTACATGTTTGTATTGATCACTACTCCTTTTAGTAAGTAGAAGTTGCTGGAAAATAATGCAAATCTAGGCCTTTGTTTTCACAGATATGTTATTTTCACAATAACATTTACCCCATATTATTTAGTTGGTTTAGCAATTTTAGCTTCTCCGGTTACTTCTAGCCGGTATAGTATTTTGCACCCAAATTATGTGTACATTAGTTAGATTTGTTTTGCTGCTATGATGGAATTGGATTTTCTACTGCATTTTCCAATATGGAATTTTCCGTCCTTTTTATTTGAACAAAAATTTGGAGTAAGCTTATGATCTTTTTCTTGGTGCTGCTTCTTGCTTTTGAAACCTACTCTTTGTAGGTCAATATAAGCTGTCATAGGGATTAAAAAAGATCTGTACAAGAGGATTGTAGTATGCCTAGATGAGCATAACTGATGTTATTGGCAATGGAAGGATAAGGGTTCTTTATCGGCTTCTATGAATAGCAATGGATTGACCCTTCTTCTCTTGGGTTAGAAGAACGAAGAAAAGCTCATGAGAGTGGCTCCATGCAATAAGTACCACTTAGTAAACCAAAGAACCAATCCTGAACTCCACCTAGCTTTTGGAAAGAAAACATTATCCTTGCGTGCGCCTCTTTTGTGCGCTTTGGTCACACTGCCACCGAACGTGAGAACCCTTCTACCTTTAAAGCTGGTGCTTGAAGAGCTCAAAGCTAAAGCAGCTAAAGGGAGCCCTTGACACATGGGGCTAAAGAAGAGTGGAAAGAAGTGAACTTACAACATATAGTCTTTGATCCAACCTGCCCTTATTCAGTTAAATTGAGATAAGGAAATGTGTATCTATGTTGGATTTATCTAGACTCTGGATATTTTTGAGCTTTGGATTTAAGTTCTTTCAGACATTTCTTGATATTTTTTAATCAAGCCAAATTTCAAATATCACTTAATTTTTAAGATTACTCAGTAAATAGTATGACCCCCACTCACCGTCGAAGCTACCCTCCCTTCATTTTTACACTCCCAGCCGCCAATCCACTCACCATCAACATGTGATTATGCCCTATGCCAAAATAGGACAACGATTAAGAAATTACTAACTAAATTTTGATTTATATTCGGATCTAAACAAAAGCTACCAGATACTACAAAGAGCATAGTAGATTCTATGTAAATGATGACCAAGTTTATACTTTTTGTACACACTTTCCTGAAAGAATTTCTATGAAAATGAAGACCAAGTTAAGATTTTTTGTGAAGACTTTCCTGAAAGAATAAGCGATGTTTTAGATGTATATTTGCGTTATGGGTGATCGGGTGATTGAGATTCCGCATTGAAGATGGCAAAGTTGCTGGATTCTTAACTGTTAAAAAGGCATGAAAGAATACATTCGTTGGTACTACTAAGCGTAAAGAGAAAAATTCAAAAAAAGATGGATTATACCAAAATTCATATAAAACAACATAGCAAAAGAATGTATATGTGCACTGGTCGCGCGTAAAACAACTACTTTTACTAACAGAGGCTTTCTGTAGAGGACTTCATGCTATAATTGATGCTGGTTTCATTCAACCATATCACTCTTTAAAATCCTCAATGTCTATATCTCATTTGAGTTTTGCTGGTGATTTCGTGATATTTATGAAAGCTGATCGAAAGTCATTAAGAAATCTCGTGGACTTTCTCAAATTATATGAAGAAAGTACAGGACAGAGAGTTAACAAATCTAAAAGTACCTTCACTATTTCCAAGAAAGCCTTTAATGAGCAGATTGCTGCAGTCTCGGCTATTACTGGAATTCGTCATGGCAACTTACCTCTCAACTATCTTGGTGGTACCATTTTTAAGGGAAGGTGCAAAAAAGAATACTTCAATGGCTTGTTGGCAAAATTTGATTCTAAGATATCTGGTTGGAAAAGCAAAATCCTATCTCCTGGCGATAAACTGGTTCTCATCAAACATGTGTTGTCCTCCTTTATGCCATATGTTTTTTCAGCATTCAAGCCGCCTAAAGTTATCATTAAACAAATAGAGAAACGGCTGTCAAAATCCTTTTGGGAGAATATGATGGAACCCAAAGGGAAATATGGCACACTTGGGAAAAGATGGCATATCCTACAGAAGAAAACAGACTTGGAACAAGGACTCTTAAGTGATGTGCATGCAACATGTGGTGGAAGCTTCTTACGAGCATTGGTATTTGGGCATCTTTTATCAACCAACGATCCAAAGGAGTTAAGTCCTCAAGATTTTTTTCAAGATTAAAGCCGTGGGAAGATCTCATGAGAAACCACACTCTCATCGAGATCCAAAAGGTAAATGCTGACTTCTAGAAAGACAATTGGCTTGGGACGGGACGTCTTTGTCTTAAATATGATGAAGAAGTTTGGAGCAATTCTCATTTGCAAGTCATGGACTTGATTCACAATCAAGCTTGGAATTTGAACTCTCTACAAGATGTTTTACTCGAGGAGGACATTGCTAAAATTGAAACTAAAGAGATCAAACTATCAAATGACCCTGATACATGCATTTGGCAGCCGGATAACCTTTGACAATTCACTCTCAAATAAGCATTCCAGCTTTTGCTAGAGAAGCCAAGAAGCTGCTCAACAACTCTATTATATATGGGACAAAAGGCTTCAACTCAAGATTTCGATCTTCATGTGGCATTTATGCAACAAGTTACTTCCTTTTGTTGATGTTTCACTTAAAAACATGAATTAATATCCCCTCTATGTGTTCTTTATGCAGGAATGATGTTGAAAGCATTCAACGTAGATTCTTTGAATGTACTAATGCAAAATACATTTGGAGACATTTTGGACTGCTAATGGGTTTCACAATCAGGAATTCATGGATTCAAATAATATTTTATCTACATGGTGGAAAAGGAAAAGAGCTTCAAAATTGGCTTGGGAGTTGAAAATTCTCCTCCCGTCTCTTAATTGTTGACAACTGTGGAAATCAAGTGACGAGTCTGTATCCATCACCAAGACTGTACTGGCCCACCAACTGTAGAAAGAGTCCAACTGGAACTTTTAGGGCGGTGTAAATTCCTGAAACCTAGTGGGATTCAGGAATTTCTCAGGTAATCTCCTACCTATAAATAGGGTAGCTCATACCACAATACAGGTACGCAATCTATAGCCAAGCAAACTACCTTCCTAAACTTTCCAGCAACCCTTTTACTGACTTAAGCATCGGAGTGTCTACCCTCGGGAGACCCCGAGGCCTTGTTTTGCAGGAAACCCTAACCGGAGTTCCACCACTAAACCGGCGGCGCATATCCAAGCATCGCCAAGTGGCACGCTCGGTGGGACCCAAAAACTAGGGTTTGTTTCGCAACAACCTTCTCAGGTTCCCTTAACATCTCCCCGTAAAAACTAGGGTTGCCGGAATAATCAATACGATGGTCAGAGTTGAAGAAGACGCCGGCAGCACAGCCTCCTCCGGCCACCATCATAGTCTAGGAGATGACACCCCTCTAGCCGAATTCCAACCATCGCAAGAAAAGAGGAAGACAGGAAAGAGCCACGGTGGAGAACCATTGAAAGAACCAACAAAAGAGCGTTTGGTTCTTGGTACTTCTCACCCCAATCCGGAAAAACAAAACAAAACCAATCTTCCACCTGAAAAAGAGGATATACCTTCTCCTCGGAATACCCCTGCTACCACCAAGCATTTGGAGAATCAGAAATTAGCTAGGATCGAGGCCAAACTCAAGAAGCTAGGCGATGATGGCGATCAACAACAGAGGATGTGGAGATATGTTCTCGAAGAAACCAAGCGGCGTTGCCTTCTTGGACAACCCGACACAGAACAAGAGTTGGAAGATTTGATCGATGAAAGAGAAGCTCGCAGAACCCTAGCCCTTCTCGAGAAGAAATGGGGCAAGCGGAAAGTCCAATAGCAGGAAAATTACCAAGAAACCGAGGGGTATGAAAACCCCCACGAGGAATGCTCGTACGCTACCAGAGATACCATATTCTGGAACGCTTTCAGAGAAAGATACCCAGCATTCGATACCGCTCTCAAGGAATTCGACGCAATATACCAACGTAGGGACACTCGGGAGAATCACGACCCCCCGAGTGTCGAGGTCGTCGAAGGAGAACAAGGAAACCCCCCAAGACGAACTAACGCACATAATCGCTTAGAATTCAATTGGAATCGAAGAAGCCCAGGACGAGGTGAGTACAGACATGGTTACGAACCACACCAAGGCCACAACAATATTAAGGGCCACTATGACCAAGAATACCATCACCGTCCTCGACATTCGCCTCTAAGACATCAGCAGCATAATCGACATAGAGAAAATCCTTCATATTTCCAGGGAGATCAGCAAGGAACAAGAGACCAGAATACCTTGATCCGAGAGGAAATGAGAAAGATCATCGGGATAGGGCTAGACCGGAGCCCCTTCATCCCCAGCATTCGAGATGAACCTAAGCCCCGAGACTTCAACTTCCCTAAAGAATTCAAGCCATATTCAGCAGATACCGATGTCTCCCAATGGCTACAACGGTATGTCCAAGTCATGAGAATTTGAAATGCAACCATGAACTTTATGGCAAAGGCGTTACCCTCTACTTATCCGGGTTAGCACAGCGATGGTTTGGGCAATTACCAGAAAGAAGCATCACTAGTTTTGAAGATTTGTCCGTCAAACTAGCTACTCGATTCTTCCAGAGCAAACGGATATCGCGGATGTCCATCGACCTTTCCTCAGTCAGACAAGGACAGCATAAGAGTCTAACCGACTTTCACAGACGGTTCATACAAGAAACCTTGCAGGTCGACAATATCAATGATCGAGATGTTCGCAACGGATTCATCCAAGGCCTTAACCCTTTCGGGAAATCCTCAATGTTGCGAGTTAAACTCTCGACCAAACCCCAAGGAATGCTCAAGAGATGTGGGCCATCGTCGAGAACCATATACAACAAAAACACACACTCAAGAGGTCCCAAGAATCCTTCGCCTCGGTAGGGCCAAAGGATAAGCCAAGAATCCCCCAGGAAAACAAACCTGCACTGCCCAAGATGGATAGGCAGTTAACACCCTTAACCAAGCTCCGACGAGAAATCCTCCAGATCCATAGGGACGAATTGCCAGGTCCGAAACCCTTGGCACCTAATCCAAACAGATCAACTAAACAATATTGTGAGTATCACAAAGATCACGGCCACGACACGGAGGATTGTCGAGACCTTAAGCGTGAAATTGAGAATGGGGTCAAGTCTGGGAAGTTTCAGTAATATGTGCAAGGAACAACCTCCTGACAGAAGTCTAACAGACCCCAGTCATGAGATCACCCTAAAAGAAACTTCAGAGGCCCGCCACGGTGAGATGGATGAGGAAATAATTGGCAACTGAGAGCCAATGCCCAACAACAACACTATCACATCACTGAAGCAGCACCACAGCCACTGCAACAACTCCCCCCGGCGGATCCACCCAAGCTAATCACTCACCAGGTAGGAGCTATTTACGGAGCTCCCCTCGAAGTCTTATCCACTAAGCCATGAAGAACTCATTGTGAACCGTCACCAAAACTCCTCAACAAAAGCTTAGCCACAAAAGGTTCAAAGGAACGGAGGCCATCGTATTCACAGATAGCGATGTGGTCCCAGACATTTGTCCCCACAGTGACGCCATGGTCATAGAAGCAATAATCACAAACGTAAAGGTCAGAAGGGTTTACTTGGATAACAGCAGCGCGGTCGACATCATATATAGTGATTGCTTCAAGAAAATAAATATCAAAAACCCTTGTATCTGCCCAGCTACAATGCCACTGATGGGATTCTCAGGTCACACCATTAACCCCACAGGAATAATTAGCCTCCCCATCTCGGTAGGGTTGCATCCTAGGACGGTCACCTTAACCATGGATTTCGCCCTAATAGATGCGCCCTCACCGTTCAACGTGATCTTAGGCCGACCCTGCATGTGCCAGGCATGTGCAATATGGTCTCCCTATCACTTGGTAATTAAATTCCCAACGGAATATGGAGTAGGAGTAGTGAAAGGATGCCAGCGGAGCTCTCGAGAGTGCTTGCTCACTGCAGTTAGAATCGGAAAGAAGACCGCACACCTTAACCCAGGCTCCGCCATGTAAGAATGCTACTCAATTCGACAAACGGTCAACCCACCAGAGGTGGAAAATCTCGAGATCTCCAACCTTCCCTCGTTCAGCAGCAAGACGCGGGAATTAATCTTGAGTGAGACTGATCCCACCAAGACCGTTCAAATTAGGGTTTCTCTCTGAGACCCCTTGCTAGCCGAGATCAGCGCCTTGCTACGCGAGTTCCATGACATATTCGCCTGGTCCCCAGTGGATATGACAGGAGTCCCTCGAGAAGTCATGGAACATAGGCTAAATGTTGATCCAAATGTCAAACCAGTGCAAGAGAAGAAAAGAGTATTTGCTCGAGAACGTAACGATGTCATCAACAAGGAAACCATGAAGCTAGTCCGTGCCAACATACTCCGGGAAGTTCTATGGCCTACTTGGTTAGCCAACCCGGTCTTAGTACGAAAACCCGACAATTCTTGGCATATGTGCCAAGACTACACCGACCTCAACAAACATTGCCCTAAGGACTGCTACCCTCTACCAGTCATAGAGCAAATGGTGGAAGGCATTGCCGGATACAGAGTCCTCAGCTTCCTTGACGCATACAAGGGATATCATCAAATCCTCATGGCACAGGAAGATGCAGAAAAGACAACCTACATCACCAAGATGGGGGTGTATTGCTACGACAAGATGCCCTTTGGACTGAAAAATGCTGGAGCCACATACCAGCGTCTCGTAAACAGAACCTTTCATGACCAAATCGGCCAGAACATCGAGATTTACGTAGATGACATGGTGATAAAGACCAATAAGGATAAGCAAGTGGCCATAGATATGCGAGAAATTTTCACAATATTACGCAAGATTAACATGAAGCTGAATCCTAAAAAATGCACCTTCTGCATAGGGTCAGGGAAATTCCTAGGATACTAAGTCTCCAAGGATGGAATAAGTGTTGATCCGGCTAAAACCGAGGCCATCTTAGCCATGGAAGCTCCAAAAACCGTCAAGGAAGTTCAAAAACTCACAGGCTCCTTGGCAGCCTTAAATAGGTTTTTGTCTCGAGCCGGGGAGAGAAGCCTTCCATTTTTCCATACCCTCCGCAAGGGTAGAAAATTTGAGTGGAATGAAGAGTGCAAGAAAGCCTTCCAAGACCTAAAAGAGCACCTCAACCAGTTGCCCACCCTAGCCAAGCCTGAGCCAGGAGAAACACTATACATTTACCTAGCGGCTCGAGAGAAAGCCATCTCGGCCGTACTCGTGCAGCGCAAAGACGGCAGAAAAGTCCCCGTCTATTTTGTTAGCAAAGTCTTGCAAGGAGCGGAAACCTGTTACACACCCATGGAAAGGCTTATCCTCAGCCTGGTCTTAGCCGCACGACGTCTGCGCCCATACTTTCAAGCACACTCCATCATGGTTTTAACGGAACAACCAATTCAGCAAGTCATACTAAAGCCAGAAGCATTCGGCAGGATGATGAAATGGGCAGTCGAATTGGGCGAGCACCATATTGAAAACAAGCCTCGATCAGCCATCAAAGGACAAGCCTTTGCAGATTTCTTAGTAGAAACGCCTCGAGCTATCGAAGTCAAGGAAACGGCGGAGCCTAAAGATGATCCCACTACTCGCATCGACATCAACCCTCGAGCCTGGTCACTATACGTCAACGGATCTCGTTGCGATGAAGGGGCAGGAGCCGGCATCATATTATCCAAACCTCCGGCTGATTCCAGCATCGAGAGCATGAGGGAGTATGACGCAGAATATACATACACACTAAGGTTCGGTTTCTCAGTCACCAACAATGTAGCAGAATACGAGGCACTGATAGTAGGGCTGAACATGGCACTAAAAATTGGGGTCCGAAAAATCCAAGTTTTTAGTGTTTCTCAGGTAGTGATGAAACAAATATTGGGAGAATACACAGCAAATGACGAGCAACTCAAGCGCTACCTCGAGAAGGTCCTCGACATCAAGGACAAGTTCGAGGAATGCACCGTGTGCCACATAGTTCGCTCAAAAAATAAAAGAGCCGACGCCCTCAGCAAGCTAGCCTCCTCGAATTTTGCACACCTTAGCCACAAAGTATGGGTCGAGATTCTCCCCAATCCTAGCATCCAGGAAGCCACCGTAACGACCATCGTTGAGGACGGCAACACTTGGATGACCCCGTTTATCCAATACCTTATAGATGGGACGTTGCCAAGCGGAAAAGCAGAAGCCAGAACCCTCCGATTAAAGGCGGTCAAATACACATTGCGAGATGGCATCCTATACAAGCATGGATACCTGCTACCCATGCTAAGGTGTATTGGCCCAAAGCAAGCAGCTTACGTACTCGAGGAAATACATGAAGGATCATGTGGAGCTCATATGAGAGCAAGAGCACTCGTCAAGAAGGTCTTGCGAGCAGGATATTTCTGGCCGAAAATTTTCAAAGACACCTACCAGTGGGTGCAGAAATGTGAGAAGTGTCAACGCTTCTCTCCCATCACCCGACAGCCACAGCACAAGATGGTCACCATCTAAAGCCCTTGGCCATTCTACCAATGGGGCACTGATATCATCGGCCCCTTTCATCTGGGGGGAGTAGGAGGAGTAAGATGGGTCATTGTAGCAGTAGATTACTTCACTAAATGGGTAGAAGCCAAACTCCTGGCCTCGATCAGAGGGAGGAAAGTCTTGGATTTTTTCTGACAGAACATAGTATGCCGTTTTGGAATCCCGAAGGTTATCGTCTCCGACAACGGGACCCTGTTCGAGAGCAATACTTTCAAGTCATGGTGCGATGAAATGCAGATCGAGTGCCGCTTCTCAAGCGTAGCTCATCCCCAAGCTAATGGGCAGGCCGAATCCATCAACAGAACAATACTGCATGGAACCAAGACCAGGTTGTATGACGCCAAGGGGGCATGTGCAGACGAGCTTCCACACGTCCTGTGGTCATACCGTACAACTGCCCACTCCTCAACCGATGAGACACCCTATAGCTTAGTCTATGGTATGGACGCCGTCCTCCCAGCCGAGATAGGCCTGTCGAGTCCTCGAACCATAAACTTCATCGAGAGTACCAATGATGATGACATCCAGCTAAACCTTAACTTGCTTGAGAAACGTCGCGACGCGGTCAGAATCTGAGAAGCAAAGTATAAAGAGATTCTGCGCAGACACTACAACAAGAAGGTAAAAGCCACAGACCTCGCTGTAGGCGACCTCGTATTAAGGAAAAACGAGGCCAGTCGAGCAGAAACCCCTGGAAAACTCACCGCAAATTGGGAAGGGCCTTACAAGGATATCCAAACTTCCCCAGTAGGCTGCTACCTCCTACAGACCATGGATGATAGCGGAACTATTCTTCCTCGATGGTAGAACATTCAGAATCTTCGCAGGTTCTATGTTTGAGTCTTTGTCTGGTATTTGCCTATTATGTATTTTATTTGCTTTGTGTTTTATATTCTCATATGTAATGCTAACCCGGGTCCTCGGGAAATTATTCAATAAAAGACATTACATATTCTTTTCATTAATAGCAATGCATTCACGACTAGTCATCGAGATGGACTCCCTCTTTAGGGCCATCCTCGCTCAAGAGCCGTGTACTCAACATCTGGACACAAACTCAAGGAACTTTCCTCACACACACTACGAAACGCAGTGCCAGGTCAAGGAATTCGACCCAATTCCTATGATAGAGCCGTGTACTTCAAATCTGGCCTAAAAAGTGCTTTATAAATCAATACTCGAGTAAAATAAATGATAATTTGTTCCACACTACTGTGCAAACTCACAGAAAGTACAGGCATTCTCCTACACTATTACAAGAACCTCCTTGACAGGATTGTCGGGGGAGGGATGAATAATCCCCTTATACCCATGTAGGCTAAGGAGATTCACACATTGATTCAATTTATCCTTAAGGTCCATGATCTCTGTGTCCTGAGCGTGCACCCTCATCAACAACTCTTCTCGAGAACTCCGAGTTCGAGGATCCACGGTTTCCTCCGGACCCTCGAAAGCCTCAAAGTCAATGTTGTTATCCAGCAGTAGATTTTGCAGTTGGGCAATATAGTCTGTAAGAAGCTCGATCTCACGAGATCTCTCTTTCAGTATATCCATGGCTGCGATAAAATGGCGAGTCCAGACCATAATCATGTGCTGGACTCGAGCTAACACATGGTGCTTCTCGAGAAACCAGGGAGACACAGTAATCTGCTGTCTTGCCCTAAGCCGAGCATTTTCCTTCTCCAAGGTCACCAGCTCATCATGAATCTCGGCCTCGAAAGTCAGAGAATCACTGTGGTCTTTCAGGCTTTGAACATCTCGACGATGCATCTCCTCCCGGAGTCCTTTAATCTCATTTATCAGATGCCGGTTAACCTTTACATTGTGCGTCCTCATGGCATCGAGCAGGTCATTCTCCAAATGCGACACCGTCTCGAGGCTGTGCACATCCGCACGACTTTTCAGAATCCCGCTAATCATAGAATATAACGGGAACTCTCTCGATTGCTCCTCCGACAACATCATGAGGTGAACGTGGTGAACGGTCCAACTTTCCTGTTTCACCAGAGGAGTATAAGGCACTTACATCAAACCAAATAGAAACAAAATAGAGGACAAAGAAATAGAAGGGGAAGAGATGTTTGCATAAATTCGTGAAAAAGAAATTAGTCCATTACAAAGAAAAGAAATAAGTTTGAATGGCCTAGCAGCTATTACAAGGGGCAGGATTCATACAGCATCACTGCCTTGAAGGGGATCATTGGAAGGGTCCTTGGAAGGGTCCTGGGAGGCGTCCTCGATAGTTCTCTGAACTCCGGAATGGCCGGTATCAGCAACGTCCACTTCTGTTTCCTCATCGGCGTCCTCGAGCTCGATACCCATGTATTCATCGGGTACCTCGGGTATAGGGTCTTCCTCACTTGGACCCTTGGTCAGGACAGCAGGAACGTTGCCCGGAAATGAGGCAATCTCTGCAGGGGAACTCATTTTCGCCATGGCGCCAGTCAAAGCTCCCCACAGAGGAAGCTGCTCGAGACTCAACCTTGTCAAGATCTTTACCATGGCTTCGTGCATGGTTTTCTTTGGGTCCTTCATCAGGAGCTGCTTGAACCATTTAGCCTGAACTGGCCTGTACTGGTCGAGTCTCTTCAACCCTGCCATGCCAACTCGGTGCGCACCACACTTGGTGGCAACCAAGTTCATCTCCTCGAGGGCTACTGCCATCCCTCCTGTACACATCATTTTGCTCATGAAGGCAGTACACCACTGATGTAGTTCCTCCTTGGAGATGTGCAGGCTAGCAAACGATCTCATCTTCTCCTCAAGCTCGTCGTATTTAGCCTGCACCTCGACGATCTCAGCCTCCTTAACCTGAACTTGGCGTGCTTTCTCCTCGACGGTAACCACCTCGAATAACGCCTCATCCCTTTCCGCCCGAGCTGCAGCCAGATCTTCTCGAAATTTCCTTAATTGCACCAGGTAGGCCATCGAGGCCGCACTTATCTGCACCAACATTGCATATTAAGAGTTACAGATATACATATGCATTTGCAGCATAACCCGGAAAATCACTTATCAATCTCAAACTGTCAGCCTCGTTTAGCTGAGCAGCAAACTCCTCGAGAATAGGACATTCGATTGACGGTGGGTTGCTAAAGGTATGGACCGCCACAGACGGGCCCCCCTCGAACAGCTGAGGGGGCAAGATTATCGCTTCTCCCTCGAGGGGGCCCTTGCCCTTTTCGGCCGCAGAGGGAACTATGCTTGGCCCCGCTTCCGGCACCGGCTTCTGAACAGACTCAGTGGCAAGGGGCATCGTCTCAATACCCGACCGGGTGGTTTCCTTCGAGGGCGCATCCGTTTTGGCCTTCTTGGATTTTGTCCTATCGCCCACCTTCACGATCCTTTTCTTCTTTTTCTTCTGAGGGGTAGCAGTAGCAGTGACATCCTCATCTGAATTCACAATTACAAAAGGATCTTCGTCACCAAACAATCGAGACCCAGCATTGCTTGATGACATGACCTAACAACAAAGATGAAAAAAAGGAAAATGATTAGTACCTTGATCTTCTTCAACAGAGATTTCGAGGGGGATTCTGGTTGCTCCCTCGACATTGACCATATCACTTTCCTTCACGTATACAAGGGGCACATAATATTGTACGTCGTTCCATTTAACGACCTTCGAATATTTCAAGATTTTCTCCACATCTGCCTGGAACTCCTCGATGCACTCTTCATCCTCTTGGGTCCATTCATCCTTTATGGCCCCGAGACCCTCCGTCTATGGCAAGCAATAACTCAAGGGCGCCTTTACAAACAAAAAGTCCGGTTTCCATTCCGGGGAACTGCCATATGCCTGGACAATCTCCTTCATGCCGGCTCTAAGGCGCCTTTTTACGATATACCAGTCCTAGAACGAGGTCAAGGCCACAACTACTGGGAAAAAATACCTCCATAATACCAATCGAGGTATTACTTTTACATGTTAGCATACTCTCGCAAACTCCAGTACAAGTGTAATTAAATTTGGGGTGAAACGAGCGAGAGGAGTCCTATAGTGTTGCACAATCTCCTCAAACAAGGGTTAGAGGGAAAATCTAAGCCCTAGGTGCATAAATCGGTCAAACACGGTAATCCTTCCCCCTGGAGGAGAGTTAGCTCTCTCGTTTCCTAACGGGGCTCTCGCCTCTAGGCCGAGGGGAGGTCATACTTGGATCTAAGGTTCTCTACCTTATCAACCGAATCTATGGTGGATACAAAGTCCAAAACAGTTTTTCCTTCGGAGTCCCTGACCATAATTCCGGCAAGGATCTACTCTGGCTACAATTGGAAAAGACAAAAACTTGGAACAAACCGGAGATTCAGATCTGGAAACTTAATATGAGAGGAGGACGAGACCACTCACCTTTCGAATTGTAGCTTCCCAGCGTTCTTCGCAAACTTCAGTCAACAACTCCCCAGGAAACAGGGTCGCTGGGGCAGTATCTCCGGTGAAAGCTTGGTTGTTCCGGTCGAGAGGGGGAATTAGGATGCTCTAGTAAAGGAGAGTAGATTGGGGGCTGGATTGCTTTTGCAAAGGAGAGGATATTGTGTTTTTTGCAAAGAAGGAAAATGATTAAGTGTTAAAGGGACGGTAGAGTTTTCTCCTTAAAAACAAAATTGATTCTCCCACATTTCTCTAATTATGGACCACGATATGATAGTTACTACGGGTTTCAAGGAAGTAATGATGTTGAGGCTGCCGTTTGGGGAACGTGCCCACTAATAACGCACAGTTGAAAATTTGGGCGGGATTGAGAATCGGGTCGTCTTCCCGGGTCAAGACCTGACCCGCCAGTTTTTCTCGATCCTCCAAGATCGAGGGTCATGCGTTGGCATCGAGCTCGTTTGGCATGTGCCTCGACAATCAGCTGAACGAGGGTAGTCTGTCCACTCTCAGGTATGTCTCAGGGAATACTTATTCTGTACCAAGCGTCGTTTGCCCTTACGCCACTAACACTTGGCAGGGGCACTTGACGAGTCCGTATCTATCACTGAGACTGGACTGGCCCACCAACTGTAGAAAGAGTACAACCGGAACTCTTAGGGCTGTGTAAATTCCTGAAACCTAGTTGGATTCGGGAATTTCCCAGGTAATCTCATACCTATAAATAGGGTAGCTCATACCACAATACAGGTACACAATCTATAGCCAAGAAAACTACCTTCCTAAATTTTCCAGCAACCCTTTTACCGACTTAAGTATCGAAGTGCCTACCCTCGAGAGACCCCGAGGCCCTGTTTTGTAGGAAACCCTAACCGGAGTTCCACCACTAAACCGGCGGCACATATCCAAGCATCGTCATCAAGGAATGAAGCTTTCTTTGAATCTATGATAATATCTCCACAAAATTGCAGTGAGACTCATCATTCAAGAATTACAAATCATTGCTAGAGCTATACCCTTTAAAGCATCATCAGTAGGCGGCTCAAAAATCACAGAAGCATGCCTAATTCCTTTTGCAAAACCAGCAAGAAGGAATACTCCATTGTATATGAGTTGGGTATTTCCAATTAATGGAATGAAGCTCAATTTTGATGGCTCTTCAATTGGCAAACCGGGTGAAGCAGGTTGTGGAATGGTGATAAGAGACATGCAAGGAGAGGTCATCCTAGCTGAAGCAAAATATATTGGTTTTGCATCAAACTTTCAAGCAAAAGTTGAGGCTTTCTTACGAGGTCTCCAACTATGTAAGAGCATTGGACTAACACATGTTGAAGTTGAAACAGATTCAAGATCATTGGTCAAATTCTACAAATCCAACAAGATGGCCATGGCGCTCAAGACACTCGCTCAATCAAATACGGATACTTGGACATGATATGGCAATCACCGTTCAGCATGTATATAGAGAAATAAAGCGGTTGCTGATGGTCTCGCAAAACTAGCAAGTTCTGAGCATATCACGACGCAATATTCCCAACATGACTTGCCAAACAGTATACAAGGGCTAGTAGCCTAGTAGCATTGGATCAAAACACTTTCCATATGTAAGAATCATGTAGACTATCAAAAAGGCCCGCTTATGGTTTTAGAGAGGTCTTGGTCCAATCCCCCTCTGTAGGTAATGTGTTATTGCTAATAAAATTACAGGTTGCAGTCCCTTTTCTTAAAAAAAAAAATATTAAGACATTGATGAATGGAGAGTACTATTGGAACAAGAATGGAGAAAACGAGATTAATAGTTCTCTACCCTCCTTCACAGCTAAGCAAATGTACACATAGATGAATCATCATAAAACTGAAAAATGAAAATAGCAATCACGCCTTCGGGAGCACAGCATCGTCTTCGCTCAAACATTTGGAACCATGCTTTTGACATCAAAATTTTCATTCAAAACCACGCCTTTAACATCGGAATTTTCATTCAAAACCAGCTTGTTTATCACCTTAAACCCCCCGATAAAGTAGGGACTAGGCCTGATTTGGAAAAAAAATTTAATAAATATGGATTTAAAATTTTCTTTTTTCTTTTTTTCTTTTTTAGGACAAAAGTAGTTTTTTCTGATTTGCCAAATCTGAAAGTTCAATTAATAAGTCGAATTTCGAAAATCCGAAAGTCCGAATCTAATCGTAATAGTACTTCGAGGATAGATACACATTTTTTGTGTTTGCCGAATCCAAATCCATCATACTTTCGGTTTTTCAAAATTCAAAATCACTTCTTTTCGAATTTAATAAATTCAAGAGAACTACTACTCTCCAAATGAATAAGAGAAAATTAGTTTCGTCCAATCCTATTTTAGAAGGAATATATATAGGCTAGTGATTTTGCTAGGATAATTATTAGCATTTAGGACAAATCTCCCAAAATTGCCTCTAGTAAAAGTCAAACTCCATCTCTCTCCTTAATTATTCATATCCTCCCTGATCTCTGCGTAACTCTTGTTCACGTATTCTCTCTCTCATATTTCCCTTCAAAATAATCAGCTCTCATCTCTCTCCCTCCAATTCGTTTCTATCCTAATGTTATAAGAATTGGATTAACTAAGAAAAGTGCTCATATTTGGTGAGAAGCATTACTCTTTATAGAACGTCTTGATAAGCAAAGGTAGATTGACAAAACAACAAAATCATAAGTGGATTGGATTCTTATTCTCTTATCGACTTAATTCTCTAATTTAATCGTATAAGTATTCTATTTCCTTCTTACAAATTGATGGAGCATCCCTGAGCCAGTCCACGAGTGAGTGCTAATAATTCCTAAAATGCCTAGCAAAATAGGGTTAGCACTCTAATGCTTAAGTTAGAAGTCTTAGAGAGGATGCTATGTAGAGAGAGAATCACATGAGAAATAAATGCCTTGGGGTGCTATTTTTATAGACCCAAAAAGAGAATAAAGGAATATTTCCTGACACATGGGTGCATATAGATCTTGGTAGATATTATTTGGTGCCTGGGCCAACTTAAATAAGTCCCAATGAGGCAATGGCCTAATTGCCCCATCAATTGCCCCTACTAAAGGGCTAACCTGCCCAGAGGGTGGCTTGTGCTAGGCCTTTTAGTAGACTCAGCTCGTGGAATTGGGCCTCAGTCTCCTTGGTTTGGACTTCCGGGCAGGAGGAGGGGTGCCCCATCATCCGTGGGGAGAAGTGGAGAGAGTACTTTTTCTTTGTCGATGCGGGGACCATTGCGGTTCCCCAATGGTATGTTGATTCTGATGCCGGGGTTACCCTTGATCGGTAGAGCCACAGTGATAGGCAGACCTTTGAGAACCGCTATGACGAGATCCAAAAGATTCGCTCGTTCGACTGAGTGTTACCCTATACCGATTTTCAACTGTATTGCAATAGCATGATTGAAAACGCCGCAGGTATTCCTCGAAATGTTGCTGACTTTTGTGCTCTTTTTCCTTTTTTTGTAGGTTAGAGCTTTATATTATGGATAAGAGGAATCCTTTGTCCAATGCTGCAGTGTTGACCGCTGATGACATTGCTGAGACCGCGGTTGTTCCAAAGGTGAAGGCGGACCGGAAGCGCAAGTCCGGCAGCTAGATGGTGGCGATGAATAGCGAGTCGCAGGCAGAGAGTGTAAAGAAGAAAAAGTCTGGGAGCGGTGCTTCCCAAATGCCTCCTCACCCTGGTACCGGCGTTCAGGATGTTGTTGAATCTGCGGCTCCCCACACAGCATCATCAACTGGCGTTGGGGTGGGATTGATGTTGGGCCGCAGGGAGGGCAAGTTGTGTCGCAGGACATGGCTATGGTGGGGTTCAACCCGCCGTGGGTTGTGTATCCTCGTCTGGAACCCATGACAAGTCCGGCCCAGGTGGGGAACACGATGTTCTAGGTATTGTTTAGATGAACCATGCGTGATCTTTGTATTTTTACCTTGTGCTATCTTACTAGTTTTTGATTTTGTTGTTACAAATTTGGATCAACTGCAGTGCATCTCTGGCTTGGCTCGCTGGGTTCTGGGCATGGAGGAGGCCGTCGCCGAGACCAAAGCTCTTCGTGCTAAAATTGCGACGATGCAGGCTGACTTTGAAGAGCAAGGTCACAGTCGCATGGCCACCATCGCGTCGCTGGAGACGGAGGTTGCTAGGCTGAAGGGTGAGCTGGAGGCTGCCAATAAGGAATGCCAAGGGTTGTTGAAGTCTACTATTACCCGTGCGATGCTGGGGGATATCATTTGCGCCGCAGTGCACAAGGTATTGGGATCGCATTAATTTGCTGTTGGGGTTGGGAACATGTTGGGAACATCCCGGGACGTGGGAGCACATGATGTGCTGGACGAGGTTTTCAAGGACTATGCTGCTAACCCAGATGACGCGGCCTTGATGCGTGACAAGCTGGCTGCCTATTGGAACAGTTATTTATATTAATTTATCATTATCAAATATTATTATTAAATAAATAAAGTTATCATAAGAAACAAGTATTTATATTAATTTATATCTTATAACATTAAAATGTCCAGATAAAAAATTAAAATAAAACGATGTATATTTTCAGTTGCCCATAATCAAAAATTTTTTATCGTAATTAAGAGAATTAATACTATATATTGGTGCTAAATTTTTTTTTTGGGTTTTTTTTCTTTGCCTATGCATCTTGAAATGCAAGTGTGATATGCGATTTTCATCGTTGAATCTTCTAACCTTGATAAACATTGGTAATTTATAAGAAAATATTAAAAAAATCCATTAGGTGATGCATTATATTTTTTCATATGATATCATGGTAGAAAAATTTAACAATATGATAATAAAAAAACGTAGAGTTCACTAGGGAGAAACTTTTTCAAAATAAGAAAAATAATAAAGTCTGTGTGAAACAGTGAGAGACAAACAATAGAAGAAAAGTATGTTAAGATATTGAAATTAATCATACGAATAAAAAATCATGTAAAGAATAAGAAAATAAAAGAAAAAAGAAATCGATCGAGATAATGGTGAAAAAGGAAATAATTATTACAAACTTTTTCAGGAAATGACGCTTTAAAAATACGTCATAAAAGTTAGAAAAATAAAGTGAAGATTATGCAACCAAGAAAAAAAAAAGAGTAAACATATAGAAAAAATATACAAACGAACTTCTAAAGAAAGGTTAATTACAAAACATATATAGAGAGACGTAAAATAAAGAAAATTTTATGGAAATAAATAATGAGAAAATTTCTATTAGAGCGATAGTTTAAAATATTTGACACCGGTAGAAATATTTAGAGAGATCATGATGAGAAATTAAGAGAATACTTTTAAAAGATATAAAGTTATAAATGAACAAAACGAAAAATATGGACAGTAAACTACATGGGATATTCCGAATATTAAAATTCATTCCAAATGTACTTAAAATTAGAAAAAAAAATTGACATTAAAAATTACGATTGCAATTTATATCATTATTATTATATATTTTTACATATAACACTCTGTAAAAAATTTTATATAATCGTGAAATCATTACTCTCAAATATATCTTGAACAAACCGTACAGCGTGCCGGGTAAACACTAGTAAAAATAAAAGGGAAGAAAAGAAAAGTGGACAGTTTTGAATCTGACTAAACACGCCTTCGTCTCTTCTTAAAGACTTTAAGCCACGCGTTAACTCTCAGTAAACACACCTTTGACTCCCGGTTTCTGATTTTCTACTCTTCTTAATCCTATAGTAACTCTTAGTTGCATATAAAACTGCAGAAGAGTTCCGAAGTCGAGGTAACCAAGTAAAGGCGGTGCACCACGGTGTTCGGTTCCGGCTGGGCTTTGGGGTTTGCTCCACTTGTCTGAGAATTGTTTTTAATCGTTTGTGTGAATCTTTCTAAAGCCGGTGACAACAATGTCAAGCAACCTCCCTGAGGATCTGTTAACTGAGATCCTGGTGAGGGTTCCGGCAGTATCACTGGTGGAACTTAAGCGCGTTTCGAAATCCTGGCGAGCTTTGATTAAAAGCAAAATTTTCAAAAAATTGCACCTGACTCACAGGCCCTTTGATGAGTCATAGATTAAACCCTAACCCTAATGGGTTTGGACCGGCTACCTTAGAAGTTAAGTCACCGACTAAACCTAATTCGACTAGGTTTAGGGAAACATGTAACACTACCTCTATATAAAGAGGTGGTGCCTCCCTCATAATTGATATCTAATACACGTATCTTCTACCTCTCTCCCTATTCTTTATGTCCCTTTATTGACTTAAGCATCAGAGAGTCTACCCTCGGGAGACACCTGAGGCTCTGTCTTGCAGGTTTTAGGTCGTCTGCCGCCGCCTAGATCATCATCGCCGCCTGTCCTAAGGCACTGTACAAATCCAAGTTTCGTCAAGTGGCATGCCCAGTGGGACCTATTTGTTTGGTCTTCACCACCAAATTAATTTCTTGAAGCGAAGTTGGAATTTTTTTGGTGCTTTACGCTGCGCACGTCACCAGCATCATGGCGCAAGAAAAACAACAAACACCTGCTACTGCAGCTGAAAAAGATAAACAAGCGACTCCAGTGGGACCATCCCCTAACAGGCCATCTGGTGTTTGTTGGATCAAAACCTCATGGAGGTTTTTTTCAAATCTCAACCTACCTTGTTCAACAAGTTCCAACAATTTATGAAGAGTTTTCATGAACTCGACAGTAACCAGCGACAGCTCGTGGTTGACAATCTGGGTACCTTCTCGAGAGAGGGCGAGCCAAACCCTACGGGCACCTCTTGAGGATATCACCTTGTAACTCGAGAAGAAACTCGTCTCCCTCGAGTGAACGTACCTCCACCTCGAGTACCTTTAATCATCGAGGATCAATTACGCAAGGTTCTCGAATCTGAAGGAGATGAGGAGGGAGACGATAGTCCATTCATCCAATGTATCTGAGAAACGCCCATGCCCGAGAAGTTCGAACTTCCAGATTAGAAGCTTTAAGGAGATACCGACCCCATGGTGTTCTTGCAAGTCTATAAGAGTGTTATGAGATTGAGGAATGCCTCCAATGATTTCATGTGCAAGGCGTTCCCAACCTATCTCACGGGTCAAGCACAACTCTGGTTCGGAACCTTGTCCCCGGGAAGTATACGGACGTTTCATGAGCTGGTAACTTTGTTTCACGCAAGGTTCTTCCAAGGAAAGAAGATTCGTAAGACGATTATCGAGCTAATGTCCCTCAAGCAAGATCGAGAAGAATCTATTGGGGCTTATTATCACCAAAGAACAACTTCAAGTCGAAGGAATATCTGAAGAGACGATTGTTGCTATCTTCACTAATGGTCTTTATCCATATGGGGCATCTGCTACTTTGCGACAAAAGCTAAAAAAAGAGCCGCCACAAACGTTGCAACAACTCTTCTCGGTGGTCGAAACTGAAGTTCACGCAGAAGAAGATTTACATCTAGCACGAGAAAGCTTATACCCTTATGAGAAGAGGTCGCTCGAGTACAAAGCTAAAGGCCTAGGGGCATATCGTGACCGAGAACTAGACCGTAATCGAGATCAAGAACACAATCGCGATCAAGAAAGAGGACATAATCGAGCAAAGCTCAAGGCAAATGCTTATACGCCTTTTACTCGTCCTCGAGCTGAAATCCTAGAGGTCCATAAGCATGATCTGAAAGTGCCGCGTCCTATGACAACTGATCCAGGCAGGCGCCCGAGACATTTATGGTGTGCTTTTCATAAAGATCATGGGCATGATACCGAGAATTGCCATGAATTAAATGAGCAAATCGAGGAAGGGCTTGAGAAAGGAAATTTCTGAGAATATGTGACTAATCAAGACAACCCCTCGAGGGAAATTCCAGGTGAGCTTCACGTTTCACACAAGATACCATAAGGACTCCTCGAGGTTCCCTCCAACAAGTATGCCTCTTGCTTTCATATTCTGTTTAATAATTTAGCACATCGATGCTTTGATTTAGAATATTGCTAAGGATCTTTTACTATTAAGCTTTGACTTATCTTCAATAAACATATTATTATATTGCCTCTTTTGAGTGAAATTGCATATCGACGAAAGACCTGCACGACAGGCAATAAAGGCTTCTCCCCTTCAAATAAGAGAAAATAGGCTTCTCCCCTTCAAATAAGAGAAAATAGGCTTATCCCCTTCAAATAAGAGAATCTAGGCGCCATCCTCCTAATTCGCATAAACAGACTTCCCCCTGCTAATAAGGAACTTACTAACACAAAGACCTCCTCGAGACATTCTACTCTCTCTATCTTGTATAGGTGACACCCAAGAACGAAAGAGTTCGAGAACTAGGGCCAACACCACGAAATTCGAGAAGACTCAACACTCATAGCAATCCATATCCTTCTCACCAAATCTCGAGAATATGGCTTGCTAGGGACACTTGACAAGTTATAGATTAAACCCTAATCCTAATGGGTTTGGGCCGGCTATCTTGAAAGTTAAGTCACCGACTAAACCTAATTCAACTAGGTTTAGGGAAACAGGTAACACCACCTCTATATAAAGAGGTGGTGCCTCCCTCATAATTGATACTCCCTCTGTCCCATAATTATTGTCCACTTTGCCCAAAAAATTTCCCAAAATTATTGTCCAATTTGACTTTTTATGGATCAAGTTACACATTTGTCCTTAGTAAAAAACATTATCCATAAAATCTTTGTGGTTAAGCAATTACTTATTAGGGGTATATCCGGTTGTTCAAGGTAAAATATAGTTAAGTTTGACTAAAAATAAAAATCTTTCATTTTAGTAAAACTGGATAATAATTATCGGACGGAGGGAGTATATTATACACGTATCTTCTACCTCTCTCCCTATTCTTTCTATCCCTTTATTGACTTAAGTATCGTAGAGTCTACCCTCGGGAGATACCCGAGGCTCTGTCTTGCAGGTTTTAGGCCGTCCACCGCCACCTAGATCATCATCGCCGCCCGTCCTAAGGCACCGTACAAATCCAAGCTTCGTCACCCTTTAAGTTATTGTTCAAAGTTAAAGGTCGGAAACATTATTTTGATTATTATGGTGCTTATTATGCTGTTGCGGAATTCGATTTGCCCGAAAAGATGGAATCAACCACTTTGAAAGATGTATTTGCCTCCTATTGGGCTTCCTATTGGGATAAAGCTGGACCAACGTCGACTATGTGGTTCTTGCAATGGATTGATCTGCGTAACTCATTACAATGGTTACCATAATGATCTTCAACTTGGGGTTATGTTATGGAATCCAAGTCTTAATCAATACTGGAGATTGCCTGATTCCCCTGCGTCACTTGATTCTTGCAAGAGGGGAAGGAGACTATCGCGTACCAAGTATTTTTTCGGTTTTGGCTACGATGAAACTCGCGATGATTACAAGGTGGTGAGACTCGTTCAAACCACCTACAATTATGAGAGTCTAGTGGAGCAAGAAATTAAAGTTTATAGCATGAAATCGAATTCTTGGAAAAGTCTTGATCCCGAGGAGTCGCTTGGACATTCGATTGTGTTCCAAAGCAGCTTTGATGCGGTACTTGCGAATCATTCTGTACATTGGGTCATTTGGGGAGGGGAAAAGTACGATGATTGCGAAAGGCATGCAAGCAGCCCTTCACTTGGTAACCGAAAAGTTTCAAATTGTTCCATTGCCTGGAAATGTTTATCTTCGGGAGCTTGTGGTTTTGGATGGCTGTCTTAGCTTTACTTGCGAGTCGAGACTAAATGGTTATACTCTTTGGACAATGAAAGAGTATGGCCTGAAAGATTCTTGGACGAGATTTGGTATTAAGTGTGATGAAGATCTCCATCCATATCTCGTCTTTGGTTATGCGTATGGGGGAAGAAGGAATGCAGTTAGTTAAAAAGCTACTTTCCGCAAGTAGGGCTAAACTTGTATGGTGCAATGTGGACACTGATAAGCAGTCGGTTGAGGAAGACAACAGTAATAAACAGCCGGTCGAGGAAGAGGATCAGAAGCCCCTCGTCCTTCGAATGAAGGATGGTGGCATAAAGCGCTATATTGAACAGGCATGTATCTATAGCGACATCCTTGTTAGACCGTGGTGTTCTTGATGAAAAGATCCGCGAGCTTTGCGTCCTTATAACTTCCTCCGATCCAAAATTATTGTCCACTTTGAATTTTCAATTTAGTTCAATAGAGTAATTTACAAGAGTCAAATTTGCACGTGAAGAGGATGGGGAGCTCTCTCTTTAGACCTTTTCATAATTCGTTGATGTTTTTTGCTTTACAAAGCACCAGGAATTTGATTTTAATGGAGTCATAGGATGTTTATTTCCTTTTATTGTTCTTTGTATGTTTGCTGATGTATCATGAATTCTAAGATCATTATAAAGTTAGTCTAAAGATCACTGCATTAACTTTAACTGAATTCTAAAAGAAACAAAACAAAGTAACGACAGTCATGCGAATAAATTTTCTTAAAATTACCTGGGGAGTATAAGTTTGAATAAGAAGTTTCACTTTTCATCAACTCTAGTAAAACTGATATAAAGTGGAAAGTAGTATGTATGTAGTCATCCAGGGAGCCAATGGATAATAAAAACTAGTACTACGAAATAATCTACCAGAACAAATATCCGTTTGCCTTGTATCACTCTTTCTACTGGGAAGAGACGGTAAAGGGAGGTGGCCTCGATGGTTCTTGCAATGGGTTGATCTGTGTGTATTATTTTTACAGTAGTTCCCCTAGTAATTTCCTGGATGAATCTGTACTTGGGGTCGCGTTATGGAATCCAAGTCTTAACCAATACGGGAAATTGTCTGATTCCCATGTATCACTTGACTGGAAGAAACCAATGACAGAGGAGAATCATCATGATCATACCCGTGTTGATGTATCTTATGGTTTTGGGTACCATTAAAGTCGTGATGATTACATGGTGGTAAGATGGGTTCAAATCACCACCTTTGATGATCGCAAAACAAGACGTGTAGTCGAGCAAGAGCTGAAAGTTTATAGCTCCAAATCAAACTCTTGGAAGAGTCTTCTTCCTCTTTCACCTGAGGAACATTTTCTAGATTCAGTTATTTTCGGTAGATACAAGTGCGGTGGAGTATTCGTCAACCATGTGCTACACTGGATTGGGCAATACTGCGATGACGACGATGATGATACCCCTTTGACCTTAGAACCCAGACATTCTATCTCGTTCCGCAGCCTCCTGGTGCTAAGGGAGATGGTTGGGAGTTAGGGGTTTTGGATGGATGTCCTAGCTTCTTATGCGAATCCCAACAATGGGGTGATTGTTGTTTGTGGATAATGAAGGAGTATGGCGCGAAAGATTCTTGGACGAGATATAATTTTGAACACGAAATTTGTGGTTATAGATATTGCTGTGATGGGGGATGTATTATTATTTGGGTATACTTGTGATGAGGGGAGTAGTAGGAATGCCGGTAGGACGCTATTCTTCGTAGACAGAGATCAATGTCATGATACTAACACATATACGCAACGCAATCAATTTTGGTTGAGGAGAAGGATGAGAAGAAGAAGAAGCCCCTCGTTCATCGAACTTATCATTGTGGTATGGGCTATCTTGAAAAAGGATACATCTTTAGTGACAGCCTTGTTAGACCTCGGTCTTCTTCTTTTGAGATGGTAAAGCAAGAACGAAGATTAGCCAGCCTGGGTCTCACTCAACTAGTAGCATTGTCGTAATTCGCGACTGTCAGGCCGTCACTTTGTTTAAGAACCTCTCCATGTGTTTCTTGGAGGTTCTCTAGAATGGGAGTGTTATGCCGTATGCCGTACTGCCCATCGCGTAAACAAAGGGGGAAAAAGAAACATGTATATTGAGGCTTAAGATTTTCACACTTAAAAATCAGAATGTGTGTTTTGCCAATTCTTTTGATTTTTGAGTAGTCAAGTTTGCGAAATTAAAGTTTCAGTCTAAAGTATGTATATAAAGCCAAATTCTATGATGATTTGGGTGTTTGAACTTCTGATTTCTGGAAGATGTTTAAGGAACAAAATTTTCATTATCCCCCCTGAATGTTTCAGCCCTACCTTAAATTTCATCATTACACAGACCGGAAAAAACACATTCAAAAAACTTGGAAATAGGACAAAAGGAAACAAAAATAAATAAATATATATATTGTTAAACAGAATTCTAAGAGAAACAAAGTGAAGGCCGAAGCCAATAAGACCTACTTGAGGTTACGGCAAAATGGACTACGGGTACGGAACACAATGAGTTTCCTAATGGAAGGATTTCAAGAGAAGCCATTGCAGCTTGCCTGAAATAAGATCAAGACTAAAAGCTAAAGATCATCAAATGGAAACATGTCAGAGTGAATTATATACTACAAAAGCTTGTAACAAAACTTCCATCATGGGATGTTTTGAGTAAACCTAGCCAAGCACTAACTCAACCTACAACGTTAGTCATTTGTTTTCAGGTGATAAGTCCTCTATTACGCCTTTACCATCCATCGCGTCAAAATAGAAGAAATTCTTCAAAGGGTCCCCTTTCCCAGATATTGCTTTGATAACTTCCTGAGAACGTAAGCATTCAACAAATCACACTAATGCAAAACCTAGATGACCATGTCAAATTCATAGAATGCAAGAGTCAGTGGATAATCACCTGCCCAAGGATTCCCCCAATGATAGCGCAAACTGGTGGAAATTCTCTAGTGCCGGCTAACAATCTCTCAACGAGAGTATCAGGTACCTGGGATTCACTCAGTGACTGAAATGGGAAACAGTTTTGAAATCTTAGAGGCCAACCAGTAAAATGGAAGTTTGATTTAAAGCCTTGTAGAAGAATTGCTTTACCTGGGTCTCACACAGCTCTTTCCTTAAGTTCAAAACAACAGGCAAGTCCGCAGCTGAAGTTTGGCCAGGATTCCTCCCATTTTGTGACTCAAATATTTCAATAACTGCAAAATTACCAAGAATCATGCGATTGGTAATCTCATCATTAAAATAACCAAGCAAAGCTTAAATAAGAGGAAATTCCGAACTATAGTTAAACTCTTCGTGGAAAACATGAAGTTCTTTTGGCAGTCAATTTAGTGTTAAAACTAAATGAGATTGCAAAGTAAAAGAAGCTAATATTGCATCTCTAGATTAAAGTCTACGATTATCACGTAAAAAAGATGAAGTGGAAAATACTTAAAAGCTTCCCTTTTCACAGAGGAAGACATGCATCAACTATAAGTATCACTTCTTTGAAGTGAATTTCTGCCAAACTAATACAAACTAGCAAGCCAAACTTACACAAAGTTTAAGAAAACCTCGTCTATTACCAGAGCACATACAATTCAACTGTTAAGTTCCTATTAGATTCAGTTCATTAAAGCTGACCCAAGGTCCAGAATTTTGAGCAGACCGACATGAACAGAAACCTCATTTCATCAGAATGGGGAAAATAGATATAACGATTTCTGGTATCACTGAATGTTGTTTGAACGAATTTCGCCTCTACGCAGGAGACAACCCTAATATTATAACAACACAGATTGCAAAGGAGAGAACTTAAATACCTCTCATAGCAAAGTATAACTTTGACAATCTCCTAGGGAGAGACTTCCAGGGGACTGCAATGGCTTCCTACAAAAAAGTTAAGAGCAACATCACTTATGTAAGACCAGACATCTATGTGTTTGAATTGCAATAAAGAGCAAGGTACAATGATGTCCGACATTGATTTCCCAAAAGATCTTAAACATCAACTGAAGCTTGCAAGTGAAATAATGAACTGATCATTTTTAAAAGCTATGATACAAAAGCTACATAAGTAAAACAATTTCATGAAATCTCAACTGAGACATGAAAATATGCCAGATAAGATTTTGTCACAGTAACAATTAAACCTTATCTCATTAAGTAGGGTGAGCTGAGTTGGATGCTATTTTATCCCCTTGTTTCAGCAAAACAAATGATTCCAATTAAATTTAAAGCATGTCCTTTTCTATAGTTCTGCACACAATAAAGTTACTTCAAATGCAGATAAGAATCCTTCAGATTTAAGACTCAAGTATGTAGGTCTGTGTATGATGATCTAACTTTTGGAAAGTTAAACCTAGCACATGTCCATGTACTCCAAAGTAACAGGAGATGAAATAATGGCTGTTGCGTCAGTCCACAATTTATCATTTAGAGAACCAGATTCACCTACAACTTAGATATTTTACATACATTTTCTCAAACCTAAATGATCACATTATGTTGATGACTTGATGTCAAGGATTGGTCTCTTTTTTTGTCTCTTACAGAAATTACTAACAGGTCCAATCTTCTCAAGTTGCTCATTATTAAACTATTATCATTTCCCCCATTACAGATAGAGTGGTATACAAAAAAAAAGGCAAAAACTGGGTTCGTTCTTAACTGTGACACTTCCATCAGAAAATCTAGCCAACAAGAGTATGTTAAATGCTTAGAGCAACACAAAAGTTGTAGATGGACTCAACGATTACATCCAAAATATTGCATTAAATACTTTTAAGCATTACGAATCCAGACAAATTTGTACCGTCTTTCAATAACATACAGAGCCAGAAAAGTATTTTTGGAATTGTCTCAAAATTAAATTCCTAATGCAGCCGAAAAGGGAAAGCAGTAGGAAACAAGCTTAGTAAAGATAAGGGAAACAGAACACGTAACCAACTTGTTATATGTTCAAAGCAAATCAAGACTGTACCTCAAAGCTGGGATACTGGAGCCTACACTCTTCCATCTCATCAACCTTTTTCTGTCAATATGAGGAGGTAAAATTACATAAAGAAAGCACAGATAATCTTTGACAATAGAACTAGCAGGCAAACCAATGAACAATCTACCTTTGAATAAATGTAGTCTTGCAAATCAACAAATATCTCACCACAGGAATCCCTACAATCAACCGCATAAAATGCCACACGCTTTGATGACTTGCGACACTTCTCATTTATCAACTTCTGAAAGACAAAAAGGAAAATAAAGGACGAATTAGGAATATATGACAAAGCAATGGCTTTACCATAAACTTCTTCCACAAAATAAATAAAAACGGTTTACTTTTGCTTTTAGAGAGCAACAACTGACGACAACAGCATCAAATTTTTCAAAGAAATCAACACCAAAGCTTGAAAGATCGCCTGCAAGAATAAATGAATATGTTATCCCACTATGTGACTACCAACAGTGTCAATGTCAAACCAATAAGCATAGATTGATCAAGTACAAAAACAATTGGCATAAAACAAAATAACATGTCAGAAGATTCCAGCCTGACATTATCAAAATGTACAAGTTAATACACTGTCATGAGAGCAACAAGATGCACGGCAGTGTTGTAACTTGTAACCTCAGTTCAATGTTGTGTCAAAAATAAAATGTTTCTTATTCCTTATCTAAAATTTACATTTAATCATGTGCTTTACAAATCATGTGATAAGAAAATTCAGAAAGAAGCAAGCAGAGATGTTTACCTTTTTGCACCAAAACACGAACCATGGGATTGAAATCTTTCAAAGAGTCACAGCAAAGCTCAGCCAGAGGTTTCTCAGAGCTAATATTCTGATCCACTAAGAAGTTTGCGGACAGCAATTCATCACTAACCAGGCGATCATCATTTAATGTCAAACTACCTACTCCTGCAAGGATGATATTCTTGCAAAACTGCAACAAGATAAAAACAGCTACATCATTAATCAAAACATACCGTTATCATCTTTTCGAAAAGGGAAAGTGAAACTCATTCCCTTTGAAAAGCTAATTCAAAAATCAAGCACAGAATGTGAGGAAAACTAAAATAAATATGTTTCTCCCGGTATGAATAACACAAATAGCCGCCATGAAATAGAACATAAACCAGAAACAAAAAGGGCAACAAAGATAGCAGTCAACTGAACCACATAACTTTCAGAGGTATAAAGCCCAACACACAAAGACAAATTGACACTATAAGAACACCTAGAAAAGATGAAAGTTTGAAGCTTTGCCCAAATATATGGCACAAAAACATCATGTTTGTCCCAAATACAAATACAAAGAAGTTCACAATTTATTTTACCTCAACAGCAGTGCCATTCAGTCCGCTAACAAGAACATGGGATTTACTCAGCCTACGATAAAACATCGATTCCGTAAAAAATCAGGGGAAGAAACTGAAATACTAAATAAAAATTTTGAAAAAAATGCTAAATAAAAAAAGAGTAATCTTTGAAAGGATACCTGCGCTGAGCATCAACACCCCAAACCCTGATTTGACGATCATAGAGGGCGGTTTCCTGCTCTGTCAATTCTTCACCGTCCATCACTCTCTCTCTCTCTGCTAAACCTAAGCAACAGAAAAACACGCAGCGACCACGGCTACGTTTTCACTGAAATCAGAAGTAATAGTTGACTTTGTGCTTGATTTTACAGAGGAGAAAACCCTAGCCAACTGAATCCCAAATTGGATTGATTAGAAAATTTGAGCGCCAGAAGAACTAATATAAGTATTCCTACTTGTAGTTGGGAATAATTAAAATTGTGGGAGAGAAATAAATCGACTTATAAATTGAGGGTGTTACCTGGAAATAAGCCTCTTTTCTTTTTATTTTCCAATTTTTTCTGGGAACTTGGGTTTGGGAGTATGAATTAACATTTATGACTTTATAAAAAGGTCCTAAAATGTAATTGAAAAATATAAAAATTTTAATTCAAGGATGAAATACGTGACTCAAAATTTTAGTTGGAGTAAAAACATTTAAAAAGCTCTATAACCACTAAGCATAATAAAATATAACTATTTTTAATACACTTATTTGGAAATTCACAATTAATAATTTAAAATTGATTTTTTTTTCCCTAAGGTGACCATAATGAATTTGATTAGAAGAGAGAGAGAATGGAGATAATGAAATATGTAACCTCAAATCGAATGGAACACACAAATGTTAGAAGACCTTTGTCCTCAAAAGAATTTATTCAGATCGAATGGAGATTAGTGTGAGTGTAATACATATGAGTTTGAGTGTGACGCGTCAAATAGAAATTAATTTTGGTTTCATGTTCCGACTAAGAAAACTTTGCCGACTTTTGTTAGGTTGACTCAACTGAAAATCAAATCCAATACTGAGACAAATATTTGAGCAAATCTACACAAATTTCTTTCTGGTACATAGGTAGTACTATCAAAAGAAGAGTAATATTAGAAACAGTCCAAAATTGGATCTTTTGAGAGTCTTTTTTCCCTTTAGTTTAGGCATCAGCCCGAGCTTCTGGCTCAAATGAACGAGGCCCTTTGACGAAGTATTCATCGTTTTGGCTGTCGAAAATTTCTTCAAGTTCTTCCATTGATCGATAACCAAAAGCCAGCTCTTTCGCTTCCTTCTCCAAATGGTGGATCACGTTCTTCTTTCCTACAAGAACAACTTCCTCATTCCCATCAGCCTTAATCTCAAAACAAACCGTTTCAAGATTCTCAGATTCTGAAGCCACAAACACAAATGGATGAGCAGGAGGAATCACCAACACCATTCCACTTCTCAGAACAGAGCTCACTTTCCGATGAATTGGCCCATTTCGCCATTTCAAAACGACCATTTCCACTGATTACCAGTGAAATCTTTGTGGCCCTGGAATTGTACATTGGAGTAGACATTCCTCCTTGTGAAATAATTCATGAAAGAAATGGCAATTTCTAAATCTTGTAGCCTCCTGTATTCCACTAAATCGACCCTGTAAAGCTTTCCATATTCGTTTTCTTGTAAAGGCCATCTCTTGAAGATATTGACAGCTCCTTTTAGTCCTTCCCAGAGAGGCCATACGCCGTTTTCTTCAGGGTGGCTCAAGGCCTTGATTTGCTCTTCTGAAGCTTTTACAAAAACGCCCACATCCTGTTTGTTTAAAATCCTCTGTATTCTGTCTTTCTTCGTATTGAAAGCAGCTTCAATGATATCAGCACTAAAAGCTTGGAACATTGAACCGAAAAATGAGTTATAGAATCCAGGACACATAAACGGATTCAAGAACGGTAGCTATAATCAGGTTTTGAATGCTGTCTCTATTGATTAAATAGGTTGTGAAACCCACAGGAACTCTGATAATATCCCCTGTTTTGATATCGAAACTCTCCCTGTATTCCTTACCGACCAAACTGATAGTTCCTTCTCCTTGAACAACGAATAAGACTGCGTCTGCATCCCAATGTTGGGGGAAGAACAAATGTATGAGGTTTGATTTCTCTAGTATGCTTACACGATAATTCTCGATCCCTTTAAGATGCTCTGATCTGTCCGTAAACTTTGGAAGATGGCGTATTTTTCCGTGTTGATCCTGGATCTCAGTGATGAAATCTTGTTGCTTAAATACATATGGGCTTTCTGCAAGAGCTAACACGAAGACAGCAGATGTAAAGCCAACTAGCTGTACAAAGAGAAGCTACATGGTGGATTGTGTTTTTTGTTTGAAATTTGTATCGATTGAGGAAGTGTAAGAGAAAGATGAGCAAATTCAGGACGTTGACTGTATGAGCTTTAGGTCCAGATTTGAGAAGAAAAGACAAGAGATTAATAGGAGTTAATATTTGTGATCTTCTAACAAAAGCCAGCTTTGCAAGTAGCTAGTAAACACCACTTGTCGCGCCTCATATGTCAGTTTTGCTAACGTTTACAACAACACTCGACATGTATCGCTGTTGCCATACGTAAACGAGGCAGTTATCTGATGATATGTAAAAATAAGACACCAAAAAGTGAGACAAATGATCAACGGAACGTATTGGTTGACTACCCAAATGGAAGTTTGGAGTTAAGTTACGTTTAATCTCAACAGTGTTTTGAAGTGTATGTTGTCATATCAGATTTTCTTGAAGTTTGAATTTCCGTTACCCAACCATTTCCTTGTTATTGCATATATCAAGTACTCCCTCTGTTCCAAAATTATTGTCCAGTTTGAGATTTCACTTTTAGTACAATTTAAACTAAAAATAAAAACTCAAACTAGACAATAATTATGGGACGGAGGGAGTACAATTAACAACAGAGAATCCATCTGAAAAGGAAAACATTGAGCAAGATGATCTCATGTGTTTTTCAGCAAAATGTAGACCATCGAGTGTAATCAACAACAGCAACAACAATTACTTAAACTCAGTCCTTATTTAAGTTGAAGGCTGACAACACAGTTTGTGCTATAGTAAGACCAAGCAACAACACTGCAGCAATAACAGAGATGCCAGGCCATGGACTGTTGAAATATTCTCTTCTTAATATCGCTGACCACCGCGCGAGTTTTGATAGGATCGTGTGCCACCAGTCTTGGCTATAATCGTTGAGATCACAACATTGATCAGCAGTACAAAAATTCCCTTGGATCGTTCACAACCTCCTTGTGAAAGTTGTTGAAGAGTTCCGCCACTTGTTCACTGCTACCAAGGTCATTCTTGATGATATTTGTGAACGCTATGTTTTACTTTAGGAACAGTTTAATTGCACACCGAGAAAGATTGGGTGTTGTAATTCATGTGGACATTGTGTGTGTTTTAGTTTTAGTGCATTGAACATGAACTCAAGGAAGGGAGAAAGAGCTACTGCTGCTGAAGCATCGACTTTGCTGGCAGACTTTGCTGAAGCATCAACTTTTTGTCTTTTTGCAACCACGTAAGTTTAGTACAAAGTTGTAACACTTCAAAGGTACCATCCCACGCTTCTCTTTTTCACAGGTAAACCAACAAAGTAGAGTAGATCATCGATAATTAATAATCGATAAATTAATAACATCGATAAATTAATAATTTTGTCCGGTCCCAAATTGAGACCAGTACAAAAAAACAAAGACAATCGGTAAAATAATAAGATAATAATTTTTCAAAAAAATCCTATGTAAATATAGGTCCCGTCAATATCATAAATTAATAATGACTTGAAATAAAAAAAAAAATATGAGCTAGTAAAATATGAATCTAGCGATGTTTGTTTTTTCTTGAAATTTATATCTAAAGAAATTGTAGATGTTATGAATTTTTTACATGATGTATCCAGCCATTGATGATTTAAAAATTTCCAAGAAAAAGATCAAATCTCTTTTAATTGAGACATGTTACGTAGATTGGGTAGGTGATAAAATTTAAGATGATGGTTGAGTCTACATTCTAATGGGTAGGGAATATAAAGGATTAAAAGAATATAAATCTTATATGAATAAGGTAAAAAGATTAATAGGATTATTTGGGATTTTTATTAATTTAATATTATTAGTTTATCAATAAATAAATATTTATCGATAAATTAACCGGCACTTCGGTTGCTTGAAATTTTTGCTCAAATTTGTATTCCTCTCCATCATGGTGAGAACTTATTCCTGTCCCTTCTTTATCCCGTATCATGATACATGGAATTCAGAAGTTACATTAATCCTGAATGTAATTTCCCAAATTCGACCAGTGGCAGAGTGGCTGACTAATGTTTGTGAAACTTATGCTACTCGTTATCTCCGAGCTTGTAGAGATGTAATTTCTCATTTATTGGAAACAAATAACCACTTTCGTGTACTTAAATGATATGATATAAATTCATTTTGCTTGAATTCTGGTCTTCTTACTCGGAACTTTGTAATGCTCTCCATAACAGAGAAAATGTAACTCCGTGATCAATTTGATAAGCGTCTTTCAATATCGTAACAAGAAACAAAGCTAATGCGACTTCTTGGGATTGCTACCCGACTTACTTTACATTGTTTGAAGCTGTCTTTTGAACTCCAGTTTAATTCCTATGGATGATAATCGGTCGCTTGATATATGTCAAGCGAATGATCCAGGCCTCTTATGTGGTCTACTAAGCAATCTAGCATCGTCATAATCTCTGCAAAACTGGGACTGGTTCTGTCTTCTACCCGAAACTGGAAAATCTCATTATTGATCTCAATCCAACTGCACCCAGGATCTGTTTTCAGGCCATTGTCTTTCATCAACTTGCGCACCCTTGCCGCCTGATCCCAGTAATCAACATTGGCATACAAGTTGGTTAGTTGCAAGTGAGTAGCGGCACAAGACGGTTCCAATTCAAGCCTATTCTCAGCAGCTTCAATGCCGACCCAAACATTCCCATGAAGCCTACACGACGAAAGCAATGAACCCCATATGACGGCATTAGGACTGATGGGCATTCTTCTGATGAAATCCCTGTCTTCTTCTAGCCTACCTGCTCGACCAAGGAGGTCAACAATGCATGCGTAGTGATCTACATCCGGTTCCACACCATACTTGACCATTGCCTGGAAGCAACATTGGCCTGTATCGACAAAACCCGCATGTTCAACAAGAAGTCATAAGGCCAAGGAAGGTAATGGCATCAGGCCTCATTCCCTTCCTCTTCATCTGTTCAAAAAGCTCCACAGCCTTGGTTGCCTGCCCATGCAGAGCATAACCAGCAATCATTGAGTTCCACGAAACCAAATCTTTCTTACGTGTTTCCCTAAATATACAGAGAGCATCATTAACATTCCCACATTTAGAATACATAGACATAAGAGCATTAGCAACATGGACACAGCGATCGAAGCCCGCACGGACAGTATGAGCATGAACAGTCCGTCCTTGCCCGAGGTACCCACTATCGGTGCACGCGCTGAGAAAGCTCGAGAAGGTGAATGCATTTGGTACTAAGGTCGAATTCCTCATTCTACGGTAAAGCTGGAAACAGGTATCAAGCTGACCATTTTGTGCAAAGGCGCTGATAATTGCAGTCCAAGTGATCACATTTCTCTCCGGCATTTCTTCAAACACTTTACTCGCACTGCTGAGTTCTCCACATTTGCTGTAAAATGAGACCAAAGAACTGCTAACGTAAACGTTGTAAAAGAACCCATAATCCACAGCCAAACCATGGATTTGAATTCCTGGTCTCACATCTCCATCAGACCCACATAAACTCAGAGCATTAGATAGCAAACTGGGGCAGATATTCAACCCTTGTCGATGAAGTCTAAACAGAGCTGAAAGAGAACTCTCATTTGGATCCGATTGAGACTTAACCCCATCGCTGACTTGGGGATTTGGGAGTGGGAGATGATTTGTTCGTAGAAAGTCATCAATGAGGCGAAGATAGCCTTGCGGTGGGTCGGAGTTATTAAGCTTGGGAGCAACGATATCAAGGATCCTCTGGCTTTTGACCAACGTATTGGGTTTTCTGGGATTTGCCTTTACAGAATGTAGAGATAGAAAAGAGAACTGCTTGGATTCTTGAGCAAAGTAGAAAGCTGGCGAGAAGTGGTATAAGGATTTTTCTGCGGCATGTTTAGAAAAGGTATAACTCATGATCTATAACCAAACCCATCACTTTGGCCAAATGACGTTCTAGCCGCAGTTGTAGTTTTATGTTGCGGAACGAGCCCTAAATGTTTACGGGGTTGAGTATATATATATAAATTTTTTTCGAAAATAGTTTTAAAATTATAAAGTAAGTTTTTAAAAAAATTTGCCGACCGCAGGGTCGGCCGACCACCCTTCGCTCCCCCTTGGTTCCGTCCTGGCTCCCCACTATATACATTGGAAACTATGGTCAATCCTTTGGAAGGGGTTATGTATTACTCCATTTATACTAGTATAGTATAATAATTGCGGAAATAACAACATACCCAGCAGGTTGTTCAAATACAACGACCCAAAAAGTTGCATTACTTATATGATCGTTGTTTCAAAAAAATTTTTGTTTAATTTCCAAATTGGGTGAGGCAAAGATTGCAATAATTTTGCCCAAAATTCGATGCAAGGACGAAGTCAAGGTACACTGATATGAAATAGATATGTACTCTCCAAATTTATCATAGAATAAATTAATAGTGGCTCGAGCGATTAGTATTTTATAAGTAAAAAAAAAACTTATTTAAGTCTAGTGTTTGATCTTATCTTTGCAACTAAGCCAAACACCTTAGTCAAGCAGATGGCTTGCCTGCATTAGCATACATCAAGCTCTCAAGTCCATCACTTCCTAAGTTTTGAAGAACTTGAGGATATTATAACAAAATCTGGGATATTAAAACCATCACTTATCAAATGCCAACATCATTTCTACAAAATGTTTTCACCATTAACATAAATAACCACTTCAACCAGGAGATACTTTTCCAGGATGAATTTGTTCAAACTTCCCAAATTATAAAAAAGTTTAATCCTCCAAAAAAAAAAAGAAGAAAAAAGATGCAAAAGTAAAAGAAACTTCTCGCTTAAAATTCTTACAAGTTATACAAACACACACAAATTTCATCCCTCCCGAGTTGATGATGAAACCACAAAACTCAGACCTGCTGTCGTTTAGAGTACTTGATCTTCTTTCTAATCTTCTTTGAAGAAGTGCCATCATCCTCAAAGTCCTCTTCTTCCCTGCTCCCATGCGAGTAAATCCACAGCCGATGGTTCCCATCAAAATAAACACATGCATCACGTTCATAATGCAGCCGGTCCAAGGCTCCGCTCACAACCTGTTCAACTTGATCATCAAAAACGCCGTCAATGATGTAACCTGAATCTCGAACCAGAATACAAACATCAGCTCTTGTCCCCACATCATCAGGCAATCTAGCAACGGCATCCCTCACGAGAGAAAGCACGGTGAAACAAGGCGGCCGATCAGACTTGAGGATGAAATGATCCCGGGCTTTCCTGGATGGCTTACCACTCCGGCGTCTAAAAGGCGCAACTGAAGCTTTCCTGCCATCAAGAGCTGTGTAAGCAAAAGGGTGTTCAGGGATTGTGTACCTCAATGCTTCTTCCTTTCGGAAATAGTCTCTCACTTCTTCGCTGATCGGGTTGATGGTGGACACGCTTATCTTCAGGTTTTTAGCCCCGTTGAACCTTTTCAGGTCCCTGGCAGGTTGCATCAGCTGTAATGGCGGTGGAGGAAGACGGCCGATTCTTGAAGCATGTCCAGTGATTCTTTCAGCCATGCAGAAAATGAGTTCACTAATTTCTTCACTACTTGACCCTTTAAACCCCAAGCACCAGGAGATACAGTACTGGTAAGAAGATCATGATGATCAGTACTTTTTGGCGCCTGATCAGGAGATGGGATTGGACCAATCCAGGACCAAGTTTTACAGCACCTTTCGTACATTGTAAGTGGCTCTAGAACTTTGAACAAGCTACGGGAACGAGAGAGAGAAGTATTCTGTTTTAGATTTAGAATTTTTGTATACTGTATTTTTTTTTTTATCATACTTCTGTAAATGTACATGTGAGTATATATACAACAGAATGTAGTGCATAAACAGCACACCTTCCAATCTAACTAACTATATAGGTTATTTACAAATCTACCCTTCATTAATATAACCTGGATAATCAGACTAAAAAGAAACAAACAGATTAAGGCAGCTGGAACTGATGCACATCAACTTCTTGTTTTCCACTCTGATCAGGAACATCATCCTTTACACTCCCCCCACAAGCTGTAGCTAGAAGAATATTCTTCAAGCCCAGCTTGGACAACATTTTGCTGAACAAAGAAATGGCAGGGACTTTGTAAAAATGTCTGCAATTTGTTCCTGTGAAGAAACATAAAGAGGGACCAAAAAACCTTGCTGAAACTGATGTCTCACAAAGTGACAATCCACCTCCAAGTGTTTTGTCCGTTCATGAAACACCGGATTCTCAGTAATATAAATTGCAGCTTGATTATCACACCAAAGTGGAATCGGCAAAGGGACTAAGATGTGAAAATCATGCAACAAATATGACAACCATAGTAACTCTCTAGCTGTAAAACGCATGCTTCTATATTCAGCTTCTGCTGAAGAACATGAGACTGTACCTTGTTGCTTAGTCTTCCACGAGATCAGGGACGAGCCAAAGAAAACACAGAAACCTGTTACTGATTTTCTATCAATAGGATCTGAGTTCCAATCTGCATCACTGTAGGCAACAAGTTGAGGAGATTCCTGAACTGCATAAAAGAGACCATGTGATGGTGTTCCTTTAAGATATTTGAGCACATGAATCATGGCATTCTAGTGATCTTCACATGGCTTTTGCACATGTTTGCTCAATTGTTGGACAGCAAACTGTATATCCGGTCTGGTAAAGCTGAGGTAAAGTAGCTGACCAACAACTTTCCTGTATCTGGAAGCTTCAACTATAGGATCTCCTGGTGTATCAGTAAACTGATGATGCTTTGGAAGTGGTGTTGTTGTAGATTTGCATCCCAAGAGACCAACTGACTTGAGAATGTCCAGGATGTATTTCCTCTGGTTGAGATAAAGACCTTCACTTGATCTGGTCAATTCAATCCCAAGAAAATATTTTGCATTTCCAAGATCCTTGATTGTGAAGGCATTGTCCAGTGCTCTTTTGATGATCATGATAGATTGTTCATCTGGTCCAGCTAGTAAAACATCATCCACATATACAATTAGTGCCATGAAATCACCTCCTGTTCCTTTGGTGAACAAGCAAGGATCATGTTGTGATTGCTGAAATCCAAGTTGCTGAATCCTGGAGCAAAATTCCACATTCCATTGTCTTGAAGCTTGTTTGAGGCCGTATAATGATCGTCTCAGTCTGCAAACCTTCCCGGATGATGCCTTTGTATACCCTTCTGGAGGCACCATATACACTTCTTCCTCCAAATATCCATGGAGAAACGCATTATTGATGTCCAGTTGATGTATAAACCAACCAGCACTTGCAGCAACTGCCAATACTAATCGAACTGTTCCCACTCTGGCCACAGGAGAGTAGCTATCATAATAATCTTCTCCCTCTACCTGATTGTAGCATTTTGCTACTAACCTTGCTTTTAGTCTTTCTACATTTCCATCAGAATATTATTTGACTTTGTATACCCATTTACACCCTATGGCCCTTTTTCCAGGTGGCAAACCTGTGATTTCCCAGGTTTGGTTATCCTCCAGTGCTTTGAGCTCAGCATCCATGGCATCTCTCCAACCTGGAAACTGTTTTGCCTCCAAGTATCCTGTTGGTTCTATGATACTATCTACTTTGGTTAGAAAAGACACATGAGCTACTGTGCAATTATGCATGGGGTAAAAGGGAAAGCTGTGAGGAGTGTACTGTTTGTATTCATGAATTGGATCTGGTAGGGTGTCAAGAGTGTGAGAAAAACATGCTTTACCAGGAACATAATCATCCATCCACTTGGGAGCATTTCTGTTTCTAGTGCTTTTCCTAAGAGGAATCAAAACATCAGAGACAGATTCAGAAGTGTTGATATCTATTGGAAGAGGGGTAGTGTTGATTGGAAGTGAAGAAGGTATGATCGTAACAGGTGATGATCTATCGGGTGTTTTAGACAAGCCGTCGGAAGCAGGAGGAAAACCATCATGATGTAGTAAAGGATCAACATTATTTTCTCCTAAGGAATCAGAAGTTGGGGAAAAATTCATGTCTGTGGAAGGAAAATGATCAAATTGGCTTAAAGGGATTGACTGACTACTGGATACTATTGAAGATGGTTGTTCCAAGAAAGGAAAGGTTGTTTCATAAAAAACAACATCTCTGGAAACGAATGTCTTCTTGGAATCTAGATCATATAGTTTATAGGCCTTCTGACCTAATGGATACCCAATGAAAACTGATTTGATGGCTCGAGGCTCAAATTTTGTTTTGTGTGGATTTGTATTTGTAGCATAGCAAAGACTTCCAAACACTTTAAGGTGTTGAAGGTCTGGCTGTTTAGAGAAAAGAACCTGATATGGAATTTTCCAGTCCAACACAGAAGAAGGAAACCTATTTATTAGGTAAGTAGCTGTGAGTAATGCTTCCCCCCAGAAATATTTTGGAAGGCCTGAATGAAAAAGTAATGATCTGGATATTTCGAGAAGATGCTTGTGTTTGCGCTCCACAACGCCATTTTGTTGTGGAGTGTATACACATGATCTTTGATGGATAATGCCAAGATCTTTTAAGAGACCTTGACAGTTAGAACTGAGGAATTCTGATCCATTATCAGTTCTGATCATTTTGACAACCTTGTTGAACTGAGTCTGAATCATTTTAAAAAATGCTGTAAGAATTGAAACTGTCTGAGATTTATGTTGCATTAGATATGTCCAAGTAGCCCTACTGAAATCATCTACCAAAGTCAAGAAGTATTGAGCTCCACTAATGGTTTTTTTGAGCATTTGGTCCCCATATATCAATGTGAACAAGATCAAAAATGGAATCAGATTGGATAGAACTAACTGAGAATTTTAATCTTTGCTGCTTTGCCAAAGGGCAAATACTACACTGTTTTGAAACAAATTCATCATTCTTATTGAACAATCCTAGCCGACTGATGATAGAATCAGGTACATGACCTAATCTATGATGCCAAATGGCATTTTTGGACTTATTACAATCAGTATTTGACATAAGGCATTTCTTAGGTTTGACACACTGAACAAAAGGATGGTTAACATTGTTCTTCATGAAGCTGAAAATGGTGTCCTGTGAAAAAGATGTGTGATCCAAAACGTAAAGTTTGTTTACTACTTTTCCAACTGCCAAAAGCCTTTTAGTCACTTGGTCCTGCAACAAACAAAAGTTTGTTGAGAACAGGCAATCAATGTTGGAAGAGTTGGCTAATTTGCTAACTGAGATCAGGTTATACTGGAATGTTGGTATATGCAAGCAATCTTTAAGCCTTAAGGTATCAGAAAGCATAACAGTGCCTATATTTTTAACACTTTTCATGCTTCCATCTGCCAAACAGACTGGTGTATAATGGCTAACAGGTTGAAATGATGCAAACAGGTTTAAAAGATAACACATATGACCAGTAGCTCCTGTATCTAAAAACCATAAAGCACATAATACCATTTTATCAACAGAACTCAAGGAATTCAATGCTGTGAAATTGCTCATACCTGCAAAGTCATGGTAATGTGCAAAATTCACCCTGTCATAACCCTCTGCTTGTTGATTTCCTTTCATAAGCTTCCCCATGTCCTGCTGTAGCTTCATCAGAGTGTTCATCATGATCTGCTGCATGTTGTTTCCATCACCACTTGATCCTTCCAATTGTTGCTCCATTTTTGACTCCTCAAGGTTAGCTGAGTAATTTCCTGATCTTTTAAACTGTGATTTCTTCCCTTCTTTGTGATTGTCATTCCACCAATCCGGAAATCCAATAATGCGGAAGCAACCTTCTCTGTTCTGTCCAGTCATTTTGCAATTGTCACAATACAGGAGCTTCTTGGCCGCCTTATCCCTTCTATAATCATTCTCTTTACCAGCCTTGTTGAATTTTCCTTTCTGCACTGACATTGCTGCTTCTACAATGTTGTTTTCAACCTGTTGAACTTTCATTGCACTTTGATCTGAGATTGTACTATAGAACACATTAACCTGATTTTGTTTCTCAACAGTTGACACCATAGAATAGGCTCTTTTCACATCAGGCAAAGGCTCAATCATAAGTATTTGATTGCGAATTGCTGTATAACAATCATTTAAACCAATCAAGAATTGATATAACCTGTTTTTCGCATCCTTCATTCCTCCCAATCTGAGATGACAGGTGCACTTTCCACATTCACAATCCTCTATTGGATCCAAAACATTGAGCTCATCCCAAAGTCTCTTCAGTCTTGAATAGTATGAGGACACAGATTCATTTCCTTGTGACATCGTACATATCTCCCTTCTAAGCTGATAGATCTGAGGTCCATTCTTGGTGCCATGCCGATACTTCAATTCTTCCCAAAGATCAAAGGCAGTTTCTGCCAAAGTGTAATTTTCAACAAGACCGGGAGAAATTGCGTTGAGAATCCAAGCCACAACGTTATCATTAACACGCATCCATTGCTCGAAGTCAGGATGTTGATGACTCGGTTTGGCGTAATTCCCTGTGATAAAACCTAATTTGTTCCGAGAACCAAGAGCTCGCCGCATCGCATAACTCCAGGCCACATAATTGAACTCCGTCAACTGAAAATTGATCGGAATTAAGCTTGAATTGTCAGATGCCAATAACAGAAGAGGATGATTATAACCGCCGTACTGAACTGTATCATTTTCTCTTCTCCGATTGTGCATCTCTCCGCTGCAACTGGTTTCTGGATCTTCAATGACAAACCATAATTTCTGGCTGAGATTCACCGGTAATTGGAAGATTTACTGGTTAGCGATTTTGTTGATCTGAATCTGTGGTTATCTGAGCAGGATCACTCCTGCTCTGATACCATCTAGAACTTTGAAGAAGCTACGGGAACGAGAGAGAGAGAAGTATTCTGTTTTAGATTTAGAATTTTTGTATACTGTATTTTTTTTTTTATCATACTTCTGTAAATGTACATGTGAGTATATATACAACAGAATGTAGTGCATAAACAGCACACCTTCCAATCTAACTAACTATATAGGTTATTTACAAATCTACCCTTCATTAATATAACCTGGATAATCAAACTAAAAAGAAACAAACAGATTAAGGCGGCTGGAACTGATGCACATCAGCTTCTTGTTTTCCACTCTGATCAGGAACATCATCCTTTACAGTGGCTTCCATGAATAAACGCCTTTCGGTGCCAGTTTTGATGAGAAGATTCGGAGTACTGCTCGGACTAAATCCTCCAGGCGCAAACTCAGTTCAAGCACACGTGCATCCCCGGGAATTACTCTCACCCTTTTGACGATTTCTTGAGTTGTATAACAAGGGAATCCCCTTTGTGCGCAATCGCCTTGGTGATCATATGATCCAACAGAAGAGTTGCCCGCAGCTGCTTCTTCCTCATTAGGACTTGATACTGGAGTAGTCAGTTCAAAGCGAATGGCTCACAGAAAGAGAATGATGGAGAATCCCGCATCAAAGTCACAGGAAGAATCAGAACAGGAAGTAGCAACTGATTCTCGGCGGACAAAGTTAAAAGAACCTGTAAACAGTTGGCAATTCGGAAGTTCGGAATTAGGTCAACATATATATTACATGGTGATTCTAGCTTACGAAATATAAGCACAACAGCTCTCACCTTGAGCCTTTGATAAGTCCATCAAAAGATAGGCAGCGTCGTCCTCGTCTAGTTCCTCATACATTTGATAATGACTCGGCCGGTTTCCAGTGAAATGCTTGGTTCTCATGTTTTACCTTAGTGTCATGAAGATCAAAAAGTAGGAAGAAACTGTCAGACTGTGAATAAGTTTTGATTCAACTGAAATGAGAGTGAAAAACTGGATCTGTACATATCACCAATCATGCATGATGCTGAATTTCTCTTCATACCTTAATATAATAATACATGAACAATAATTCAACGTGCAAACAACAGTAATTAAATAAGCTTTAGACATACTCGATTGCGGGTTCTTCTGTATCTCTGAGGACTTTTTGTAGAATGTATACGTAAAACATAGGAGTGACGATACGAATCCCATCATATTTACATTTAATTTTTCAAAACAAATTAAAAAGAGCTAAGCGTATGATAAAGTGACAGCTAAATTTTCAACTTCTAAGATCATTGGGGAGGGGTTTGGGGGAGATGAACAGGGCTTGATGGTGATTGTTTCGTACAAATCCTAGGTGTTATGCATGAAGTACGAAATTTCGATTTTCCATCTCACCCTTATAAAAAAAACCCTAATGACAAGTAAAAACTTATTAAATTATTTCACCACGACACAAAGAACACTTTCTACAATTTCATTGGATTCAACAGGTTAAACTACAAGGTGTTACATATATAGTTTTTAGCAAAATAATATACTTGGTATGTTGTTATTGAATAGGTTTTTTTGCAAAAGAATAAATGAAATGGACATGTGACGTAACGAATTGACGTAGGGAACTTCTCGGGTAGTAAACATGGACAATCGTTGGAATCAAACCTAAAATGATGATTCATAGTGACTAAATGACATTTATGGTTCCTCGATTACAAATAAAGCTTTTATTAGTGATTCCAGTAAAATTATTATGGCCGGCCTGATGCCCGTGTTAATATGAAATGAATAGGGAAAAAAAAGGAGAAGAAAAGAAACTAGACTCCTTGGGAAAATATAATGATTTTTTTTCCCCCTCCGTTTAAAAATTAAACTATTGTCCTACTAGTACTATTGATTGGAATAATAATTTGGGAATGAATGGAGTATTATTATTATTTTTTTTTTTGAGGAAATAAACCAAGTAAGAAGGGTTTTTCTAAATTTTAAGATTGGAGTTTTGAAGCCAATGAAATTATGAAATGAATTAAGGAGAAAAAAAAAAAAAAGCAAATAAACACAAATTTTAACTGCTCATTAATTTTACCAATAAGGAAACCACCAAATTTATTAATGAGGAGTATTCAAGAAACAAGAGATGGAAAGTACCACACTGTAAAAAAGTGACGCGAAATAAAGGGGGAAAAAATGGTACCAGCGTCAATTGGGAAACAGAGCTCGTAGCCCACCAGAGTGACCGCCCGCCCTGCATAAAACCGAATCACAGAGGATTTTCAGCCATCATCTAGAATAGAAAGAAGATTAAAAGACGATTAATAAAGCTACAAAATTTTAGGAATGAAGTCAAATCATCTCGTTAATGCTAAGCATAAACCCTTCTTCCTTGTTGTTATTATAACTTCTGAATTTAATCCATCACCCAAAAAAAAAAAAAGGGACTTTAGAAAAATCACAACAGAATGCAGGCATGAAGATGGATTCCTCTGTTTCATAACAAACACAGAGACCCATACATGCACACGATACAGAAACAGGATGAAGGATGGGGGGTAGGGGCGAGGAGATGGATAAGGAGGAACTGGGGTGCCGGTGAGTAAGTGCTAAATGGGGGGGAGAGTGAATTGAAGAAGGACAAAAAGGTTGAAGAGAGGAAGAAAAGGTGGAAGACGATGCTGACTTGGAAGTCATACTCGAAGACTTGGGATTTTGTAAATACCAACACTACTATATTATGAATTCTTATGTAAACAATATATGTAGTATTATTTCCTCTCCAAATTAAATTGCTAATTGACAAATTTGGGCGAATGCGTACCACCTCCTCTCTCTTTTGATTTTTTTTTTTTTATTATTTTTTCCACATCTAAAATGGATGGAATTTCGTCACCAAAATTTTAATTGAAATTGAGATTGTGAATAGATGTGAATTTGTCTAACTATTGTTTTGAAGACATTTTTGTAAGACAATAAATATTTTGGTACACCTTTTGGGATTTGTCAGGCGGGTATATATAACAAGCAAGCCTTCTATGGACGGTTCTCATATTACACTATTTTCTATCCTCTCTAACCGTTCACTTTTCATTTATAATTTGTCATTTTCTAATGCTTGACACATTTAGTTTACGCTCACGATGCCGTTATACTTTCAATATAGTATCTTCCAAAATTTTAAACATAAAAACAACAACAAAAAAACGAAGAAAGAAAGAATTGTTCATGTAAGAGGGCAGTCAAGAAATTCGGATAGTTCATGTCTTCGTTTCAAGAAGATAGTTTTGTTTATCAAATTAAAATAGTAATAATACAATAAACAAGACTCTTCAAAAAAATATACAGATTTATCTTATCTTGTGAGTTGCGACTAATAATACAATTAAAGCATACTCTACCGAGACAATAAAGGATAATCATTTGATAATTAATCCTTGTAATTGGTAGTATGCTGCAATTAACCAAATTTTTAATTTCTTATTATGGGGGAGTGTAAAATTGAGCTCTCGTATGATTAATCATGTTATCCGGGCCGACTAGGTGTCCAACTTGTTCGCCAAGCTAAGCAACTTCATGCCAGGTTCGTGCTATCTTCGACACTGCTTGACAATTTCCTCGATACACAGCTTATCAATTTCTATTCCAAGAATAATCATCTCCGTGAAGCCCATCACGTGCTCGATCAAATACCCAGCAAGAATACATTCTCCTGGAATGCGCTACTCATTGGCTATTCTCAGAGGAATTATCACAACGAGACCCTGAGTTTATTTCGTTCCTTCTTACGTGGTGTTTCTAATTCATTGTCTGCAAAACCCGACGGTTTTTCACTTACTTGCGCATTGAAGGCGCTCGCTGGGCTTTCCTGCGATTCTTTGTTGGTGAACATAGTTCATTGTTATGTCGTGAAGAGCGGGACCGATTCAGATGTTTTTGGGCCTAATGCTCTACTCACGTGCGATTCGCGTAATAATGATATGGTTTCAGCAAGATGTTTGTTTGATGAAATGTCTAACAGGGAATTGGTATCGTGGAATTCTTTGATTTCGGGTTATTCTCAAGCTGGATTTCATGAGGAATCTAAGAAACTGTACAGGGATATGTTGGCTCTGGAGGGAGTTCATCCCAACGGGCCCACCTTGGTGAGTGTTTTACAGGCTTGTGCACAATCAAATGATCTAATATTAGGGATGGAAGTTCATAAATATGTGATTGAAAATGATATTGAAATGGATGTTACACCCTGTAATTCCGTTATCTCATTGTATGCGAAGTGTGGTAGCTTGGATTATGCCAGAGATCTTTTTGATGAGATGAGTGAGAAGGATGAGATCACATATGGCGCTATTATTTCAGGATACATGGCTTATGGTTTCATTGAGGGATCCTGTATTGAGTACTTGGAATGCTATAATCTCTGGCCATGTTAAGAACAATCAGTTCCAAGGAGCCTTAGATTTCTTTCGAGAGATGCTAGAGTTTGGCGCTCGACCTAGTATTGTGACAATTTCAAGCATACTTGCAGCACTTTCACACCTATCAGATTTAAAAGTTGCAAAAGAGAGACACCCGTATGCTATTAAGCATGATTACGAGGAGAATGTATATGTTGCAACTGGCATTGTTGATAATTATGCTAAGTTTGGGTTCATTTCTGGAGCGAAAACTGTTTTTGTTAGAACAAGAGACAGGAGTGTGGTTATTGGGACTGCTATCATCTCAGGATATGCAGCTCAAGGAGATACCGGCGTTGCACTTTATCTATTTAATGAGATGTTAAACGAAGGATTACAGCCAGATCCAGTTACATTTACTGCGTTATTAGGTGCTTGTGCTCGTGCTGGATTGGTTGAAGAATCATGGTTTCTATTTCGCTCTTTAGTCCCGAATTATGGCATTGAACCTATAGCTGAGCACTATTGTTGATGTGTATTGATTGTCAGATGAAAGGACCATCCCGTCATGTATACAAGATTGACCCTAAGTGTCATCAAACAGTATCTACATGATTTCCCCCTCCCCCTCATCCCCTCCTTTTTGTAACTGGAAATCGATCATTAAGAAGCTCACAGGCAATTCATTCTTGTGAATATGCTGCGAATTCTATATTTTGCTGTTACTGAGCACGACCAAATCAATCAAAACACACATTCAATACAAAAAGCCAGAAAACTAAACATACACAATCAACAGACACAACAAATTGATCACCACTTTAGTCAAAATCTTATCTTTTGATAACGGTACAATGCTACGAGCATCAACAATTTCTTAAATGCTACAGAACTCGCTTGCATTCGGCACAATGTATGATGCACGTAGTACTAGATTGACCGGAATAGCAATACACAAGAAATCTAGAACTAATAGCACAAAGCTTCTACCATCGTCTAGGAATCAAAGAAACATCTTTTAGGAAATAAAATGTTAGACACACTAAATCCATCCAGAAACTTTATTAACCTTGAAAACGCAGCTTGACCTGTAACCAAAGTCTTCACACCTTCATTTATCATCAGGATGACTGGGCAGCCAGTATCCAGAATTTGTTGAATTTTGAGACGAGTCTCTTTCTCTGGTTCATTGGCAGCCCCCTCGACCTCCTCTTGATTGTTGTCTACAGCATTCCCATTAACATCCAAATTCAGTTGTTCTTCATCATCAAACCCGTGATCTGTTGGATTCTGCACCCTTGAGATAGCCTTCACCACAGCTAATGTTTTATGCCTTAGAGACTCAAAAGGCCTCATCTCTTCTGAGATAAGTCTTAAAAGGACAGTCCTGAAACATGATACCAAATCTAATCAGCTCATACCCACACCGCCATCATGCCAACCAAGATAATGAAACTAATAATCTATCTATGGAAAAACGCCAAACAAATCTCTTCAAAGAAACAGAACATTGCCAAAACAAACACAATTCAGAGTCTTGATTCTTAAAGATATCATTTTTCACTCAAAACAGAGAAAACCCAGCATCATAAAAAAGCACCTCAAAGATCATATTTTTCTCATCAAAAACACCAAGAAAAAGCCCAAAAGAAAAGAAACTTGACCTGGAGAAGACGGAAATCGGCGACGATGGTGGCTGCCACTTTCTTGAGTCCGGCCAACAACTTCCGGGCAGCGGCTGTTTTACCTGAAAACATTGTCGAGCCCATTACACCTTTTATCATTATTTATTTTCTTTAAATTGGAACATTACCTAGATGAAGGACATGAACATCATCGTCATCATACCTTCAATCGCCTTGCTTTGACTTCCGATCAGCTCGCTAAGAATCCATTCTGGCATGTTATCCGTTTTGTTGAATTAGAATAAAACCGGAATTTAGAAGCCTATCAAGATAGGAGAGGAAAGAAGGAAAACAGAGTATGGAACTGGAGAAAAAAAAAGGAAGGAAGATGACGACGGTTAAAGGTTTACACCTCTGGAGGGAAATATTTTTTGCTGTCTCTCAGTTTTTGGCTACTCCTGGATTTGTTTGGGTTAAAATGGTAGGTAGGAAGATTTATAGCGAGAGTGAATTAGATTTTAACGAGCTGTATCAGCCGATAAGTTTACGGGCCTCAAGAGTCCAGAGCATTCTGACTAATTCATTGACTTGCCTATTAAATTTTTCAGCTAAGCGCCCCCTCAGAGTTTTGGCCCATTAGATAATGTACTAACCCAGTATTGTTTTACCTGATAATGGTAATTTTCATGTTCCTTTTTGGGGTCAATGATAATGGGCTAATTTGCTAGTGTCATTTATCATTGAATGATGCGCGTTGCTCAACTAATTTCTATTTCCAATGCTATTAATCTTTTTATGCACAGGCCGTTTCGAATATTCTGGCTGATGACCCGCCTTTTGTTTCCAGTAATGTTACATATCCCTCTTAAACTATCAATGGCAAGTAAAAACGTCCTACATAAAAAGAGGAGGAAATAAAGTAGCAGATTCCTTAGCCAAGTTTGGCTTGGCCTTAGATCTGGGGTTACATATTTTGGCAAACTTCCGAGTAGTATTTTAGAGGATCTAACTTTTGATCGTCCGTCTCTTACTTTGGGGTTACATCTCTCGTGGAAGCGCTGTTATTTAATTTGTTTTGTTCCAAATGTAACCGTTCCTTTTTCCTTTCCTTTTTTAACGTAGAAAATTACAACACGAAGCAGAAAAGGCGAAAATCTCGGCTAATTCCTGAACATTCTCGACTATATATGTGCGTTTATATACGCTTGAGTAATCAACTGTCACATAATAAGTGTCACAGAAATTCTAACATCATTCAAGAGTTACGTACATTCATGTCGATTTTACTGCAACTAATCGAGGTGATGAATCAGAAGTCACGGAGAAAATTACCAAAGAACTGAATATCCATCGCCATGGGCAACTTGGCGCATCATATTAACCAAAAATTTGCACCAGCAGCAACATCATGCATCTAGCGGTACTGGCTACAATTTACAATCCTGCTAATGAAGCATTCTAATGGTTTTGGAAAATCACAAAAGCACCTAACTCAAAAATTACACTTCTTTTTGCTTTGCACATAATCTAACCAAAGTCTCTATAAAGAATAGCATAGTAGAAGAAGGGAAAAGGAAAAGGAAAAAGAAGGTGCAGAACCAGAAAGTTAGAGCAAGTGAAAAAAAAAAGCAGCCTATCTTGCAGTTGGCCCAGCAATGGAGTCATCATCAATAGACAACTGATGCTCACTTGCACCCAAGTCTTGTGAACCATTGTTACGGAAAGAGGGAATGCCTGGATATATCACTTGAACTGCCTTCTCTCGTCGCTTCTGCATCTCTTTCGATCACTATTGCATCTTGGATCTCTTTTATAACTTCAGATATTGGAGGTCTCATGCTTCCATGAGGTTGAACAAACCACAAAGCTTTCTCAGCTATCTTCCACATTGATTGAATGTCGTATTCATTGTGTAGCATCGGGTCAATGATCGCCTGGATATCTCCGCTTTCGATATAAGTCTTCGCCTGAGAAAGTGCAAACATGATTGGTATCACTTGAAAGGGAGATCAGGAAAAACCAACCTAAGGAAATCAAACAAAATCAGTGGCCGCATTTGTTAGGACAGCAGTTGACATTGTTGCAATCAAGTGATCTTACCCATTGGACTATATTGCGATAGTTGTCTCCAAAGCTTTCATTGGAAATAGCTTCTTGACCAGATATTAACTCCAGAAGAATGACCCCAAAACTGTAAACATCACTTTTTTCTGTCAACTGCTGGGATATATAATACCTGCATGGTGATATATGGAGCAAACAAAGGTAAGATGTAAGGCTTCACAAGAAAGATGTGAGGAATGAATATGAGAAGTGAGAATTCTGATTTTTAGGTTATAGATAGTACTGTACTAGCTATCGAATATGATTAACCAGATAAAAAAGCTAATTTTATAGAACATGTCTTACTCGGGATCTAGATATCCAACAGTTCCATGAACTATGCTTGACACATGCGAAGCTCCATCTACAGCGAGTTTAGAGAGACCAAAATCTGAAACTTTTGCTCGCATGTTTTTGTCTAGAAGAATATTGCTGGTCTTAACCGCTTAGTTATCTTGTCTTTTGTTTTGTTGGATGTGGCAATTTCTCTTATCTTGTCTTTTGTTTTGTTGGATGTGGCAGTTTCTCCTATTTTGTGTTAGATTAATGCCAGATCCAACATGCCAATAGCCAAGCTATTTTGTACTTTAGGATTTACATAAATCAATATTAGTTTGCTTTTGGTTTTTTCTGTTATTCAGCCACTATGCTTAATCTTTTTGGCTTCATATAGTTCATCTGATGACTTTAAGCTTAAACCTCGTATTGCAAAAAATTACGAATTACACTAAAGAACAAATCATATCCCCGTACCCGCATCCGTGTCTAAATCCATAACCACGTATCCTATTTTTACAAAATTTACGTATCCGACACTTAGATCCCGTGTCGCATCGGACATGCGTACCCGAGTCCGGGTAACATAGGATTTAAGTGTTTCAACTGTGGTGAACATGGACATCGTCAGGTGGACTGCATACGACCGTGGAACAGGGCAAGCTTCTTGGAAACGCGACGGATACGCTAGAGGTTGAAGGTGATGACGCTGATCCCATTTATGACTCTGACGGTGAGGGGGCTGAAGTAGTACCCGGTGATGTTGGGTTAGAATTTGTATCCATGCTTAACAATGATCATAATCCATGGGAGACCTGCGTTGATTGGCCAACACCACCCGGCTTTGATGATTACTCCGACGATGACGATGGCGGCTGGGACGAGTCTGCTTGTGCTACAAATACTGGTGTTAATTTACTCAATGGCGATGACGATTCCGCCAGTTTTGCTGCTCTTAATGGTGATAATGATTCCGCCAGTGTTTCTTCTTCAATTGATGTGGTAGCCACTGCCGGAGATGCGTGTTTAGTCGCCAAGGAGCTGCAAATTTTTTCGGATGATGCCGGTTTGTCGCCCTCAATCCCACTCGGTGATTTCCCATTAGTTGATCGGGGCAAACCTACTCTTCAACTCGAGGACGAGTTTTTTTGTACCCCGGGAGAATGATGAAAATTAGGATTAGGGTTTTTATTGTTATCATTGTTTTTATCTATTATTTTGTTAGGTGTATTTTCGGACTTTTATTGATAAATTCTCTTCCATTCGATCGGGGCAAATCTTCATCCAAAATTCGAGGACGAATTTTCTCCAACCCTGGGAGAATGATGGCGGCTAGGAACAAAATAAATGAAGCAGTTAGATTTTAGTTTTATGGGTATTTTAGTAATTTTAAGTTAGCTGATTAGGGTTTATTTATATGTCGATCTTTTCTATTCAAGGGGATTTGCCGCTTTATTGTACGGCGCAGTTGATTGTTGAATTTTATAAACGAGATTGATTTCTCAAATCTAATTCGTTTGGTCCATTTATTGGTGATCGAATTAGTAGACTGGTTTATTTTGTTCCATGTGTTGGTGATTTAAACTAATATTGATTTTAGGTATTCGATAATTCGACGGACTGAATATTCGTAAACCTAAATCAATTCTGATTGATAGGGCTTCTGCCTGCATCAATATCAGAAAAAATAAAACTTTTGTTTTGAATTATTCAGTCAGTCTTGTTATAGTCATTCGCTTGCTTGCTTAAGATTTTCCTTCGTTTTTGTTTCCGAGTTTTTCAATAAATAACAACAGTCAGATATGATTGAAATAATATCATTGTATGAATTCGATCTTTATGTAATATAGTTCAGAATATTCTTCTTCAAGAATAAAATATGTATGAGATACAATTGAGAAAGTTTTATGATTTATTGTTTCTTAAGTGAAGAAATTCTGTTTGCTTCTTTCATTTTAATCCTTTTTTTTTTTTTTTAATTTAGACCTGCACCGTGATTTTTTTTTAAAGAAAGAAAAAGAAAAGTTAAATTTTTCAATGTTAATAACTTGTAATAGGTACGTCTTTAGTCCAATTAGTCTTTCCGGCAAAAACGAATAAATTTACTCGCAAGTTCCATTTTCATTGAAGTCATGCTTTGACAAATGGTAGTAATAATATTTTTTTTTTTATCTCGTAGTTTAATCGATACATGTAACTATTAGTATTAAATCTTTTCTTGGCTCTCGATGAGATATGCATGAACTCCTCCAGATCTTAACTTTTGCTTATTTTTCTCATGAATGTTTGATGCAGTAGCGGAAGCCTAATCTTGAAAGCGAACAAGTAACCCTAAATCAAATCATTGAGATCCGTTGATTCGGTGTACGAATATCTAGAAAATAACTTAAGAAATTATGTAGTTTAAGAATATCCGAAATCTTAATGACCAAAGATCAACAATGAAGACCTTGGATTTGTTTGAGACAATTCTTAATATTTTCAATAATCAAAAGTCATCTAACAAATGAACGGTCGAAGCCATTAAATAGAAAAAAAAATCAATAAAACCCTAATCACTAATTACGTAAAACTACCAAAATACCCTTATTAATAAAACCCTAACATTCTAATCTTCCGTCTACACCAATGTTTCACTATTTTTACCATGTTTTTTATGTCGTGACAAATGCATATAACGTTGAACATGCTTTTGTGGGAATTAAGTCTTTCTTGTTGATTCTTTTTATGACCCGCTTCCATTTTAATTCTCTCATATACAAATACAATATTACAAACTACTTTTATGAAGTGAACTATCGAATAAGACGAAAATATTTATTAACATGAGATCTGTTAAACAGGCTTAATTAGCACATAATCATCTCATATATGTTCGATTTGTACTTTTGTACATCTGAAAGTGCCAAGACAGAAAAGACGATTGATTGAGGTAAACATTGTAGGTGTGATAATTTTTAGAACAACCTAGAATTTCAAATTAATTTCAACCATCTATAGTGGTGTAGGATCATTCCATACAATACACATGGACACATTAATGAGAAAAATTCGAATGCACGTTGGAACTTATGCAATCCACATGCATGATCACAACGACTGGAATTTAATGTTTGTGCTTCGGATTTATTAAACTTCATTAACTTTATTTTACTCTTAGCAGTTGGAAGTTGCGGTTTTGGCATGTTTGTCTTCAAGTTAAGTTATTGGGACACCCTTTTCTATTTAAGTTGTCTGTTATTTGAATAAAGAGGTCGTTTATAACAATTTAAATTCTAGCTTAGAAAATCAAGTAATATCTAAAGAATTTTTTGACCTATCAAATTGGTAAGCAGAGATATATGATATTACTCTTGTCACTTATAAAATTGATTACGATGAACAAAAACAAATACTTGGCGGAAATAGGTTTGATTTGTGAAATCTCCTCCCCTCAACGCATGATATGACAATCCATCTTAATTATATTAATTGGTTCTGAAATTAGTCACTATGTCTGATACTAAACAACCTAATATACGTAAAGGATACTATATCGACTTTGTAACGTATACAAAAGACGATCCACCAATAAAACATACGGCAATAGTGGGGCAGATGTGAGTTTGAACTATATATATTTATACAACTCAATACATATGGACTCTTCATTTATCGCTGGCAAATTGTACACAAAGCTAATAGTCCTTCAAAGGCCACAAAAGATGTAGAAGTGGTGAAACTGGTGGTGATCAGCTTCTTGAATCGCTGTATTGTCACCTATCTATGCTTAATACCTTGTGTCCTACCATAATGCCAAAGTACAAATTGCATTTAATAACTGGAAAAAAATAAAGAAGAAAAGTTCCCCAAGAGGATCATCAATATTGCCTCGCTGCCCATATGTTAGTTAATTTTCTTAAACGCAGGGTTCCTTTGTTTTTTTTTTTCCCCCTTTTTTTAATCTAGGTTAATTATCTTCGTGGAAAGGAATATAAACTGGTACTCTTAAAGGCAGAAATGGAACCAAAAAATCAAACCGAGAAAGGGTGGTAAGAAATCATGTACAGTTGATCGTCCTTGTAGATAAATTGAATGTGTTCGCAATGCAACGAATGTAAATCCTGTCGTGGAATATTGGATTGGTATTTTATTATAATAAATGTTATTTTTAAGAAACGTTGGCATTCTCTTCTTTATGCAAATAAACACATGATTGTGAATATTACACATCGTATTTTCTATAAAAATATAACAGTACAATTTAATTACTTCATTATAATAACATAAAATAATAACTGTGGAAATGCTGCATAACCATCAAAAAAATCTGATAGAAAAAGGGAAATTTTCAAAGCCGTCAACTTTCCCGTCATTTTAATATCCCGATGAAGTGATCGACAATGGGTTAAAGCATTCTTTTTGTTTTTTCGGGGTTTTGAAGTCGTGTTAATTAACTTCAAAAATGAACGTCAAATATCCTATATCGTCGAGCTGCTCGTCGTTTACTGAACACGACGACAAAATCAGCGCTGCTTTTTTTTTCTTATTTTCTTCCAAACAAAAATTTTATTTACATTTTGACTTTCACAACTGTTATATTTTAGTTTATTCATCACTTTTTAATTTTAACTATGAGAATTTTTTTAATTTATTTTTTTGTCAGATTTTCCAAGTAAATGACGAAGTCGGCTCCAACAATTTGCACCAAAAAAATCTCAATATTTATCTTCTTTTTAGCAAAATTTGAGATTCTATTTTTCGTCCAATCGTGGTATTTCTAAAGCAAGCAAAAACATGATTTTCTTTATTAATCTAAAATATATGTATGAATTATTTTTTTTCCTAGTTCATAGTCTAAAAATGGAATAAGATCTTTTGCATTAATCATCGAGCAATTTCATTAGAAATTTACTCTTTCTTAGATCTAGCCGTTTCAATATTTTAAGTGGGCAAAATATGATGATATATCCAGTGAAAAAAAATAGTGAAAAAAGATAGTGAGTGATGTGGAGTACTCTTGGCCCCTAGTTTTTTTGCCACTTTCCTATTAAAATTTTATCTTTCCCTAAAAATTATAATTTTACCCTTAATTAATAAGTACACATATTTATTGAGGATGGTTTATTTGTCTTTTCATTAGTCACTATACTTTTTCATTGTAATTAGTCACTATCTCTATTATTTCTCTTTTTAATAATAGGAATGTAATATTATCAACTCTGCAGGAGTTTGTCCTAACCATCGATTGACATAAATAGCTAGAATACACTAATTGAAAAATTATAATGGCTCAACAATCTAATTAGTATGCCAAACTGTTGTTTTCACCATCATTCAAGTAAGCTCCTGAGAATTTTTATTTTTTTCCCACTACGATTGGTCTAATTATTTTCAGTATTTTCTAAAGTTTTCCATTTAATAAACGGAACAATACTTTAAAACATGATTTAACTGTGAGAAAAATAACTCCGAAAGAGCTCCACTGAGAGTCTGAGACAAGAGGATGCATAGCTGGATATGAATATTTGCTCACTTGCGACATTACATGAATCATGTACTCCCTCCATTTCAAAATAAGTGTCGTTTTAGCAAAATGGAGAAATTTCAAAATAAGTGTCGTTCTCACCTTTCAATGCACTTTTTGTCAAAAGTTTCCAAAATTACCTTCAAAAGAGTTGATGCTATTGGTAGACAATTTTATAATAGGGTTGGTTGACAATATTTAAGTAATCTTATTACCCTATTTAAGAGTTTCTTAAACTATGTGCAAAGTGTAGGACGACACTTATTTTGGAATGGAGGGAGTACCAAAAACGAATGCATCAAAATGCGGACCATACAAGTTATTTCTTCCATCTCAGGAAATAATTACATTTTATTATACTATTTTGATTAAAAAAAAAAAACAAAGTAGACCCTTTTTCGGAAGAAGTCCAACAATTTTGAAGTTTGGCATCATGTGGGAGCTGTGTGCTTGTGATTAATTGAGAATTTGGGTTTTCGTGTAATCTCAACGTTATTTATTAATCAGGCAAATCGTACTATCACGGGGTGGTTGCCCCCGTTTAAAAGCACAGTTATCAGGATCACGTTTTCCTTAATTTCCATGGCCCAACAATTGGTTAACCATCACAATCCAAAAAGGCCACATACTCTCACAAATTCGTTGCACAAACTGCTAAAAAACATACCCCTCCGTCCCATAATTCTTGTCCAATTTGAATTTTCATTTCTAGTTCAAATTGTACTAAAAGTGATATCTCAAATTAGACAATAATTTTGAGACAGAGAGAGTACATAACATGTAGTACTACTAGTTGCTTCTTTTTTTTTTTCTTTTTTTTTTGTTCTTAGTTGCTTATTTAGTCTGATCACGAGAGTACAGAAAATAATTGTCATCTCACAAAAATTGTCTTGAGTCTTGACACGAGGCTACATACTCAAATTGTCAACAAAGGATAAGTATAACACTTGCCGTTAATTACATTTGTCGTTATATTAATTTAATAGTTGGCATGTTCTGATTATTTGATTCATTGTTAAAAATTGATTATGAAGACCCGTGCCAAAAAGTTAACAAATGTCTAAGAAGTGTAATATAAAAGGGAGAAAAAAAATAACATATGCTAAGTGTATGGATGTTATTACCAAATTATTATATTCCTTTTGCCCAAAAAAAATTTCTTTATTTAATTATTTAGTACAACAAAGTGAATATGCCGGAAAGAATAACAAATTTCTTTAATTCAGTCGGCATGTTAGAGCTACATATCGAAACCATCTAGCTGCGAGGAAAAAGATACAACTGAAAGCTCAATATCTAAACGTATAAGCTCTGTAAGACTGCTATACCCATCAACTAAAAGTACAAACAGATATTCTTCTTAGATAAAATTCTTAGAGAATTTATGGTGAATGATGTGAATAAAATGTTTGTTGCTCATATCTGCACAGAGAATTTATGGTGAATGATGTGAATAAAATGTTTGTTGCTCATATCTGCACCTCGCCTATATATAAAGTTTACTCAGGTATATAGTTTTCATATTTAGATTTGACCACATTTGAACTTTTCTCTAAATCTTTTTCTATAAGACACTCAACTTGAACACAAATGAAGTGACTGGAAAAAAGTAAAAAATTACTCCCTCCATTTTGAAATATATGTCGTTTTAGGATTTGGTAAATTTTTTTAAATATATGTCGTTTTCACAAATTGAGGCATATGTGACCACTTTTTATCAATATTACCCTTGCATTGGAAATGAAACAATATTTATGATGAATTTCTATTAGTTTGTGATGAATTATATATATACAATAAATAAGGATATTTTTGTATTTTAACTATATTAATTAATATGTTCTTAGTTTTGATGATTTCTCTAGAAAGACATATAAAAAAAAAAATGGAGGCAGTATCCACATGCGAAGAGTTATTGCCCTATCACCTATGAAACTAATTTCCACATGGCTTTTTTTTTTTGATAAGCTGATCGATCTTCAACGTATATAAATCTTTTACATAAATATATAACCAAATGAATGCTGATCAGTCCTATGATCAGTTTTCACAACAGTATACAAATACAGTACCCAATCGCGCAGGTAAATCAATTTTGCAATCATCTCGTTATAAATTTAATTAATGCACACACCAACAACGCCAACTTGTTTTTTTCTTATGCCAATAAATAAGCCCCAAAAATCATGCAACACTAATTCGATCAGATTTCCAGAATCCATATAATACCATTCCATCCCACTATTCCTTTCCTTCTTCATTAACCCTTCTCTCATATTTTTTTTTCGTCAGTTTCCAGACCAATGGAGCACATCAAGCCCCAAATTCCCCTAACCATTTTATTCTTGACAACTTGCAGTTTGCTTTTGTTGTTGTGTGGTGCAGATGTGAGTCAAGACAGGCAGAAATGTGCCAACCAACTCGTAGGTTTGGTGGGTTGCCTTCCGTACGTAAGCGGGGATCCCAATGCCAAAGCTCCGACGATGGATTGTTGCAGTGGACTCAAAGTTGTGCTGGATAAGAGCAAGGAATGCCTTTGTATTTTGGTTAGGGACCGAAATGATCCGAGCCTCGGTCTCAAAATCAATGCTACTTTGGCACTCGGACTTCCTGATAAATGTAAAACGCCCGCCAACGTCAAAGACTGCCCCGGTAAGTAGTGATTTTCCGTCTTATTTTCGTTCCACGGAATTATTTTATTCGGTCAATAAGTAGAAAATTTATATTACCGTATAAATTTGAAAACTTAATATAAAATATTTTTTTAAGCATTGATTGTATAATCTAGGGAGTGAGATAAACATGATCATTAGATATTTTATGTAGCACCCATTGTTGATCTAGCATGATTGTTTAACCATTTTTTCACATAAAACGTAGTGAGAATAAATCACCGTATCGGATCTTTTAACTTGGTGATATATCTTATACCACTTTTAGTCGTTTGTTTTGGACCATGAAAAGAAAATAGTTGAAAAGGGCTCATCATTTAATTTGCTAGTTGTCATTTCAATTACAGAAAGCAATACGGTCAAAATCGAGTTTAATGCGCGTGACATTAAAAGACCCGTTTTTGACTTTAGTGTCTTGTTACCTTGATTGTTAGAGCAATGAATTCGAAAACTGTATAAAATTCTTTGACGACGAAAAAATCTCCGAATTGTTAGAGAGAATTACTCATTAAATTAATTTATCGTAACATAGATATAAATTGCACTACATCATGATGAAATCAGTGACCCGCCCCTTCAGGAAACCACAAAACTACCGTTTCATGAAGATGAAATAAGAAAATGGCATTTAGGCACGGTTCCTAAATACTTTGTGGTAACATGAAAAGAGAGAAGAAAAATGTTCAACCACCCCCACCCCCACCAAAAAAAAAAGAAGAGAGAGAAGAAAAAATGTTAGTAGTACTACTGTAAACTAGCCACGTCCCAACAACAGTATTGAACAGGTAACTGTAGATGTGTCCCTTTCTTGAACACTGGCCATTTACCTGTAGGCGGTGCAATTATATGTTGGTCCAAACATATTTAATAAGTGTACAATCAAATTGTACAAAATGCATATACATTCAAGACAACTATTTTTGGTCCTTCATGCCTGTTGTGTCAATCCATTTGCCCATATTCCATACTTTTGTATTATCTGTTAAAACGATTTTTTTTTTTTTAAAAAAAAAGAGAATTCCTGTATGTATCATTTATACAGTAACGATTTTTTTTTTTTTTTTAAAAAAGAAAGAGAATTACTGGATATATCATTTATTTTACGAGAGACAGGCCATGAATTACATAATCATTTCTTTCTTTTGTATTTTCGGCAGCGCTGTTGCATTTGCCACCCAACTCTCCAGATGCTAAAGTGTTTGATGATTTTGGAAACAGTGGTAATGGAAGCGTTACTGCCCCATCTCCTCATTCTGGTACGCTCTACCAAAGTGATATATGCATTCGTAGAAACTATATACTTCTTTCGTCTCAAAAACGATATTTTATTGTTATACTAGAATAATGTAACTAATAACTAAATATGCACCTTCTAATTTTATTTTATTTTCAAGTTTGGCCATTTTGGCCTACCTTCCAAAGCTGAATAAAAATATATTTATTTTGTCAACCAATTTCCACCATGTAAAATTTGCAATTTTCTTCGAAAAAAAGAAACGGAATAAACCATGATTTTTTTTTTTTTTTTTCATGTGATATTAATGTTAGCACAGGTTACGTCGATAACGGTCCCAATCATGAACATCGTTATAATTTATCCAACGGACATTTAATTAATTCCTCTCCATTATTGGTAGTACTAATTAAATCATTTTTCTTCTTCAATTCCTTTTCAGTTTCTGACAAACGAGGTTATTTATTTTGGGGATTTGTATAGGTTCCAGTACTGGTGGTAATGTGCAATCAACCACTGCAAGTAAGAATGGAGGATCAAGGACGATCGGATGGTTGAGAATCGAGATGGTTTTAGGGTTGATGATCATCGTCGCGCTTCATATTGTATCCTGAAATATTTAAGCTCTTTTATTTTTTTTTTCAATTGTCAGACCAAATGCAGAAGACGATCCTCCATTGAAGTTTGATTAGTAGTACCACCTACAAAAATAAGTAGGTTTACATTTCCTCTTATGTTTGTGTACCTTACAAAGCCGGTTCATCAATTCGTGATCAATTGATCTGAAAAGTCCCAATCAAAACCACCCACCATCTCTGTTGGCACAGCTAGCCTTCTCATTTGCAAATGTTGTGTTTTTTTTTTTTGGGGGTTGGGTCTTGTTTCTTCTTTGTATTCTGCATTTCTCATGTGAGACATGGATTAGTACCTTTTAATTTATGGAGCTTTGGAATTGCACTTTCTTCTTCGTCTCCACTTTTTAACTTATATTTGGACTTTGTTTTCTCATGCCAATCGTGTGCACAGTAATTCTTGCATTCGAAAAAAGAAAAAACAAACAACCAAAAAACAAATTTTCATGTTAATTACGTACATTTTGCGAATGAATTTTTTTTAGAACGGAGAGAATGGTACTGAGTGCTGATTATTATAATAAGGATTAGCGGGTTAGGGTTGGCTTACGCAGCAGAAAACAACCTTTTATTAAAGGTTATATATATATAGATAATGATTCCAAAACAAACACAAATTATGATACAATTTTATGGATTAATTGGAAATCTAAAACCTTGAGAATTTTTGGACTGATGGTAAAGTACGTACACATCTCCAATGAAATATTCAAAATTGAACTAGTAAATTGTAACGCGTGAATGTTTATAATCCCTTGAAATTCAGGATTGAGTAGTCAACCCAGCCTAAATGGTTAAAGTTTGAGCACATATGTGATCGGTTCATGGATTGAATCACGTCTGGAGATGGGAGGAGCGGTTAATTTATCGATGGAATTGAAATTTGAGGGGGAAAAAAAGGAAAAAGAAATTAAGAGTTGGTACTTTTATGCAGATGACATTTTTTAATGGATACTTTAGTGCTTGGTTTTGTAGATGACATTTTTTAGTGGAATGGAAAATGTATTTTGTAAGCGTTAGGTCAGCCTAGTCATTCTTTCACTTCGATAGCATTATTAATTATTAATTAGTTGGAAGTTGCAATCCCTTTCAGCATATTGATAACACACGTACGATTCCAACATAATCAGCATATAGAGGAGCATGGTGATTAATCAAGTTAATGGATTTATTCCATGCATAATCTGATTTAATCAGAATGCATATATAGAACTATTTATTTGGGATTAGATAAAATTCTTATGTTACACCTCATTTAATGCAGCTTGATCCTTCATTCAACAATATAGAAAAACTGACACATGTAAAATTATGTTTTAGAGTTGTCAAAATTTTGAAAATTCACTAACATACATTCTCTTTGATTACAGGATTCATCATAACTTTTGGCAAAAACAATAATTAATTTGTAAAACAATTTCTTAAAGATAACACTTCCTAAACGAGTTTTAGTGTGCAACAACAGAGAGGTAGGGTTTAACACCTGCGAAGAAATCTTGTTTATTATGTAGGTGGAGTCCCTGTGAATTTCTAAAATGTGACTAACTAATGGATAATTTTTTATTAGCAAATATAGGTTGTCATTGTACACGCTCTTGCTGCTTTAATAAAGCTTAAACTTATGTATGATTGCGTTGGCCGAATGAATAATTTATTCTTCTCCCATTTAATTAGTGCATGAATTTTCAAGAAAAAAGAAACTAGCATAAACTTTTCTTCCAAGGATCTTCATCTTCCATATTACTTTCCAAGCCACAAAGAAAATTATAATCTCTTTTACACATCAAAAAGGTATATCATCTTTTCTGATCCTCTTTTTCCACCATTTTTTCTTTTCAATTTTATTCTAGCTTTCCTTTTGCTTTTAGTCACACTAAACTCATGCTTTAATTAAACTTAAATAGAAAACTTGACTTCATCTCTTTTTCACGCCTATAAATAATACTACTCCATTCACCAGTTGATCAAATCAGCAGCCTTGAAGATCATCATTTTTCTTTCCTAAGTTTTCAAGAAACTTGACCATTTCAAAGCAGTAAAATATGGATCAACAGCAGAGAAATGATGTGGGAAGAGCTACTATTGTTGAAGGGATTAATGGGAGCACAAGGAAGATCAATGATGAATACAACAGAAGAGGAAGATCATCCTCGTCGAGATTAATGGCAAAACGTCTGGTTATGGAGGATGTGAACACAGTGGCTGAAGATTTCATCAACAAATTCAGGAACCAACTCAAGGTTGAGAGAGTAGAGTCCTTTAAACGGTTTCAGGAACTGATTAACCGAGGGCTGTAAAACCTTTATAATGTGTCTCCTAAATATTGAACTGAAATCTACGAGTTTTTAATATAATTCGATGATTTAGCTAATTTATCATCATTCTCAACCTATGTGTAATGAATCATTTTTCATTTCAATATCAACCTCAAGTCAAATTACAGTAATTCAGCGCCTCATTTTGTGTTGACTTGAACTGGTTATCATTCAAAGTTGGGAAGACGTCTTAGTATTATCTATTGCTCTTCGCACTTGAGCTAATAAGATTCACATCTCTCTATGATGCATGGTTAGAACAATATAGTTATGTATTTATAGTTTAAGTTTTCAAAAGTTTAAAAAGAAAAAATTGAAAGAAACCGTACAGGCTAAGTCCTACCTTACCCGTCCATAAATTTTAGCCTTTTAGGCATAAGTTAAAGTGTTGAAGTTAAAGGGATCTCCTTTTCAACAATTTTTAGGTTGACCAATACACAATCACATATATTAGAAGAGTGTGGAAGGTTATATGGCACTGGTCAGGTCCGCAACGAATCAGGCAATTCATGTGGCTCGCGGCGAAGGGAGCACTGTTAACAAATTTGCAGCGGTGGTATCGTCAAATTGCGGATTCGCCGGAGTGTATTTTGTGTGGGGGTGCTGCGGAATCCATTCTTCATGCTCTTCGCGATTGCCCTAAAGCATCATGCATTTGGTCTCGAGTTGTTCCGTCCAAAAACTTGGCTGAGTTTTTACCCTGCCTTTGGAGGAGTGGTTTTGGAAAAACTTAGTCAATGCAATTGGCATTGATAAGGATCATTGGGAACGTATGTCTGGTGTTACTTTTTGGCAGGTTTGGGCACAAAGAAATGCTTTTCTTTTTTTCGAATGAGCAATGCAATGATAGTCGAAAATTGAAGGATGTGGAGAGACATATTAGTAGCATTTCTGCGGCTTTAGCTGGTGAGAGGAGGTTTGGTGGAGTTGGTGTGGGGAGGGAGAACACTTGGATACGATGGATTGCACCACCGGTTGATTGGATGAAGGTTAACTCTGATGGCACCTTTAATGTTTCCACAGGGATGGCGAGTGCTGGCGGAATATTGAGAGATCATTATGGAAATTGGCCGGGAGATTTGCTATGAATATAGGGTTTTGCACCATTACGGGTGCTGAGTTGTGGGGAGTTTTTCAGGAGCTTAAAACTTGCCTGGGACAAGGGTTTTCGTCGAGTTTTGATGGAAACAGACAGTCAATGTGCCGTGAAGTTAATCTCTAGTGATGTGGCAGCTAGTGGTCTCCATAGAAGTATATTGCAAGCAATCCGAGTGTCGTGAGGCAAATTTCGTGGCAGATTTTCTGGCGTCCTTTGCTGCGGATGGTCCTGGAGGGCTAGTTTGTTTAGATGATCCTCCTAGTGGTGCGATTCCATAGATACAACGTCATGGGTGTCTCTTATCCAAGGAGTTTACTAGTTTCTTTATTTTAAGCTTATGCCTCATCTTGATGTACCAAAAAAAAAAGAAGAAAAAAAAGAATAATTGTATTGTCTTTTATACGACTCACGAGATAGTTTTAAACGAACTCATCTCATTTTTGAGTCACGTAAACTGTAAGTGAGGAACCACCATTAAACTCTTTTAAAAAGAAGAAGAAAAAGAGGGAAAAAAAAAACGAACTCATCTCATGTTCATATTAATTCATATTCAAGATAAATAAAGTTTACAAGATACAAAATTCTCTAAACGCATGTTTTAATTACTATTACACACATGCTAAACATGAGTCATGATTGATGTAATTCAGTACTCCCTCCATTCCAAAATATATGTCGTTGGAGGAAAATCAAGTTTTTTCAAAATAGATGTTTTCGCATATTTAGACATATTTTGTCAATTTCTGCTGACATTGCCCCTACATGAGAAATTGTAATTGTATTTAAAATAGAAGTGTATTATAACTAAATGATATTGAGAATAGAATTGTATTGAGAATAAATGAGGGTAGTTTGGTATTTTAATCAAATCTTTATTGTCTCTTCAAACTTTGTGAAACTCATTCAGCGACATATATTTTAGAATGGAGGGAGTATATCTTTACCAAATGGAACGAATCGCTTGTTAATATAAGTAAACCTTTGAGATGTTGATTGTGACAACTATTATGAAAATGATACACTATTCATTTGGAGATAAATTGATAAATATATTTATTTTCATTGTTGAGATTTCACTGACCATGAACATTTTCATTGTTGGTCAAATTAAAATCAAGCTAAATATCTATTAAATTTTTGTGATTCTAATAGGAGGAGCGTCGTGAGTTTAAAGCTTTCAACAAGAAACAAGAATCAAAGCATGTAATAGCAATTTAAATATTTGTCAGCTAGTTTCGAATTCAGAGTAGTGATCATGAAAGTGACTTCAGATATTATGTGGTGAGTAAGATAAAATGTGACTTTTGTTACAACAACTATAGTTGACTAATAACTAATCCTGCTTAGTCCATCCATATACGCTACTTAATCCTGTTTAGTCTTACATATAGTTGACTAAGTACTATAGATATGGATAATTCTTAACTTCACACATAAAATGTTACAATAATTTGAAGCGTTACATATTGCACCACATCCACCAACAAATTTAAGATGTAAATTAGTCACCACCACCACCGAAATCACCACCACCCCCTCCCCCACCACTGGACTTCATAGCGTCGAGAATGACTGTGAGCGCGACGATGAAAGCGTGGCCGATATTCGGTTGAATCGACACTGTGTACTTACCTTTTCCCAAAGAGAAAAATCCCGGCGGAGGCTCGTGAGTCTGATAATCAAAATCATTATAATTTCAATTATATTAATCATTATCTAATTAAAACATTATCCCTCCATCCCAAAAAGAGAACATAGTGAATAGCTAGCTACTCATGCTCAAAATCAAAAAATACAATGGAATTTTTTTTTTTAAAAAAAAAAGTTCCACAAATTATGTATACCTCGGCGACAGCAGTTGTTTTGGATTCACCAGCATAAACGACATAAGAGTCTTCAAGGCACCATCTTTGAATCTGGAAATCACAAACATTTTCGGTGGTGTTGTTTGCCAAATACACTTTCTTTTTCGTTTGGAAAAACGCAGAAGCGCTGCTCCTCACACTACAGATTAGATGGTTGCCTTCCCCCCTAAATACTTGCCATCTTCCCCTCCAACTCCATGCCTGTAGACATTCCAAAAACACATGACCAAATCACATGCACTCAAAAGTCCAAGTTTCTATTTTGGGACTAAAAGATTATTACTTCCTTTATTTTAAAATGATTGTCCTATTTGGATTGTAAACTAGATAATTATTTCAGAACAAAGAGAGTATATGAGATTGTTTTTGTCAGAGTAGTGAAGTCTCAATTTTAAACTATTTGCCATATTTTCCTAATTCATTCAAATCAAATTATAACGATAAACTTTTGTCCACGTGAAAAAAATCCATATTAATAATTGGTTATTTGACCAGAAAAATGAATTAAATAAAAGAGAAACCGACCTTGTGCTTGAGAGTGAGAATAGGAACTCCGGCAGCATCGACGATTCTCAGCTTCCTCCTACTAAATCCTAAGGACTGAACTCGAAAGAGGATGTTGCCGCTGACACCAGTGAAAGCTAGCTTTTCGGACCTGGAGAAAACCTTCCTTTTCATTGCCAGCTCCATGGGATATGGAGAACAGTCCTCCGGGCCCACCACCATCACCATTCCTCTGCCACCGCCGGCAGCTGATGACGGTGGCGTGTTAGCTGCGACCGACTCTGCCGCCACGGCCATGTCAACGCTATTTCTGATTATTGTTGCGCTACCTGATGTATCTATCTACTCTGTTTGCGCCAAAATAACAAACGAATCCTTTATATAAGTAGAGTTTGCATATGTCGCCGCCATATGGAACTAGAAAAGTCAAACTGACGGTTATAGTTTGAAACGCAATCTCAACTTTGAAAAATCCATTCTCATAAACACTTTGAAAAATCTAATTTCGGAGCTCTTTTTTTTTTTTTCCTTTCTTTTGGAATTATATCAAGATGATCAGGCATAAGTGATAAGCTAGCATTGCACGTAAGTTTCCTTATCTGAGTTAATTCAAAACATGACATTTTCCAAGCATGATGACTTGTTCCTTTTTTTTTTTTTTTTTGTCATAAGCCAAGCCATTAGTCGGGGGGTTGGAATATTGTTACGATTTGAAATAAATAAGTAAACTAACTCCTTTTTAAAAAATAGTTAGTATTAAGTTTTGAGAATCGTACTCTTTTTAGAATAAGTTTTAAAATTCAATATAGTATAGACTATTATTTTAGAATAGATAAAGAACATTTTAGCAACACTTTATGGGTTTAGACTGTTACATATAGAAAATTCAATAAAAATAAACTATTTTTACACTTTCTCTTCAGCTATTAAGATTTAAGAGTCAAGAAAATTATCCTTACACATATTAATCGGAAGAAGAACGCAATATTGACCATAAATATAACTACTTATATGTGTTTCAATTACTAGGAAACTGTGTTTCAATTACTTATATTTGTTTGTTTAAATTAAAAAATTGAGAACACCTATTACATTTTATTTTTAAAAAATATTATGTATTATGCTAATTGTCCCACTCAAATGTAACTATTTCAAAACGATTCAAATGAGAAGGTAAGAAAAGAACTCAACAAACGAGCTGATCAGAGATCACATTATTCTACATAAATGTAGCACTTCTTTTTTTTTAATAAAAAAAAATGACCCCAACGAAAATCGAACTCTAGTAATATTCATTCCCATCCTAATCCCCTAATCACTCCACCAACCCTCCCATTCCCATTCTATATAACTTTTTCCTGAAGTGTTAAAGGTTTAAATAGTTACATGATATAGATTATATAGGGAGTATAGTTACAAAATTCAATTCCAAAACAATAAAACAAGATGGAAATGTAAATAAATAGAAGAGAAACAAGACAAATCACATGATGGATTGGCTGATCCGGGAACTATTGGCGGCAAATTGAGAAGTTGACTTTTAATACACATTTACTGCTATGTGAGAATATGTCGTAAAGAAATCTTTGGACAAGAATAAAAATTGATCATACGATTTGATGAAACCCCTAATTTATTCATCTATTAATGTAACAATGCTTTTTAATTTTAGTTAATAGGAACAGTTAGGCTCCCAGAAAAAAAAAAGAAAAGAAAAAGGAATTCAATTCTTATGATCTAAATATTGTATATAATTCATTTGTTGAGATTCTATGTGAATTTGAATTTTATTCATGCTTTAGACCATTGTTGTGTCATTTGCTCTTTTTTATTTTAAGGATACATTAAATAAAATGGAAGTAGAATTATTTTACCAACGGAAATGTAATTAAGATTTTAGCGCAAGGCTAAATTCAGAATGAATTAGTAAAGTTTCGAAGGGATCATAATTTAGAATTCTTTCGTACGGTCATCAAACTCAAATAACGAGTTATGATATGTGTTTGGAAATCAAAAGCTGCTATTGAAAACAAAATCTAAGCGAGTTATTTTCATTTTAACTCTTGGTTTAAGCGCATGTATCGCAAAAATGTGATAACACAAGCGTCATTAAAGATATGATGTGTTGACTAAAATTAGAAGGATTATCAGCCATGAAATAGTTAGTTGGATGATATATGGAAAAATTTTGATTGGCAAAATGCTTTCCCTTGCCACGATTTTTGTTATAACCCATAATAGAATCATTGATCTTCTTCACAAAGTAAACAAAATCAAGCTACAAAATCTAAAAGCCAAAATTCTAACAAAAAAACACTTTTTATTTTTGTCTATTGTCTTCTAAAAGTTTTTTTTTTTTTTTTTGCCTAGTGATATTGCCAAAACAATAATTAGCTGCCAAAACAAATTATATATATTTTATCCAAAATACACTTATTTAGATAATACAACTAGGGTTTACACTAACATCTTATTTCCCACCTTCCAACGCCCCTCCTCCCGCTGCCAACCAAAACATCATTATTAAGGCTCAAACCACAATCATGATTCTCCTCGCAAGTTAATCTAGGCCTCATTTTCATCACGATCACAATTATTTGTCAATTCTCCTCCATCTTCAAAACTATCAATCAAGATTCTACGTTTTCATACTTTATCGATGAAAGTTTTACTACTATCTTCTAAAATATGAGGATCTTGATCCAAGAAATGGGGTGGCAATAAAATATAGAACTCGGATGCTAATCAAAATCCAAGAGACAAATATAAACCGTCAAAATCTTGAGTCTGTATATGGTGCTTCCGGAGCCATCGATAGAATGGCGGATCCCATCTCATTTTTTCCCCAATACTTAATGGTTATTTTTTATTACTTATTAGTATTTTTTTTCCCCTAATCTAACAATTCATGTTCTGAACTTTGTTATCACCTCAATATGACAAAGATGAACGACGCCTCATTTTCCTTATAAACTTTTAATCTTTTGCGAAGAAATATGATCAGGGACATACAATAAAAGATGGGTGGTTAGAAATGAAGGGGAGGAGATGAATCAAAGTTTGACATAACTGTGTTGAGTATCCCACATCGGTGGTGGGAGAGAATTGATATCAATATATAAGTATATGAGCTACTCCCTTCATTGCCAATTGGTTTTGAGGTAGACCCCCATAGGCTTCTATATGGTATCAGAGCCAGCCCGCTAAGAGTCGAACTCCAAGCCTGATGTGATTGAATTGGTAGGGCTGAGACGTGAGGCGGTGACTGGGCTGACAAGCCCAACCCAAGAAGAGACGTTGGGCTTGCGGGGGAGTCGAACTCCAAGCCTGATGTGATTGAATTGGTAGGGCTGAGACGTGAGGCGGTGACTGGGCTGACAAGCCCAACCCAAGAAGAGACGTTGGGCTTGCGGGGGAGTGTTGAGTATCCCACATCGGTGGTGGGAGAGAGTTAATATCAATATATAAGTATATGGGCTACTTCCTTCATTGCCAATTGGTTTTGAGAGTTGATATCAATATATAAGTATATGGGCTACTCCCTTCATTGCTAATTAGTTTTGAGAACTCCATGGGTTGCCAATTGGTTTTGAGGTGGAACTCCATGGGCTTCTATAAACTGAAGGTAATTTTGGTAAAATAATGTTTTGGTAGCTAATTATTATTTTAGCAATATCATTAGCTTTTTTTTTTTTTGAAAGGTGTGTTCGAAAAGTAAATCGAATAAATTTTATTAATGCAGTTAATATGATGTAAAGAAGGGCAAAATTCGAATCCAACGCCTTAACACATAATATTTTGGATAGAAATAAATTATAATAATGCTAAATATAAACTGATCGTGTAACGCGCTACGAAACAATACTAGTAATACCATATACTTCTGAACGGCGAGGATTTAAACCTCAACTTAAATATAATTAACCTCAAACTTTTAAGAAGAAATATAGATCAATAACGATTCTCCAAACTTCATTTTATTTTGAGTGACCTAAACACTAACGGATCTAGGGTGGGGCCAGGGGGCATGGCCCCCATTGGTCCCACCCTAGACTTTATATATATTTAGCCAACAATTTTATTATGATGATATTTCTTACCCTATATTATTTATCTTAGAATCTTTGTGCTTATTTTATTTTCTCTTAATGTTCCATTGGGCTAGCAAAAAAAAAAGCCCAATCTAAGGTTGATTAGGTTATGCATTATTTTTAAAAACAAAATTTAAGTTAGTTTTAAAAAAAAAGTTAGTAATTATATTAATATTCATAAATTCATTTATCTAAATAAAGTTGTCTTTATACATACTCCCTCTATTCCTAAATAAGTGTCATCCTACACTTTGCACATAGTTTAAAAAATTCTTAAATAGGATAATAAAATTACTTAATATCTTCAACCAACCCTATTAAAAAAATATCCACCAATACTATTAATTCTTTTGAGGGTAATTTTGAAAACTTTAGAAAAAAAAAGTGTATTGAAATGTGAGAACGACAATTATTTTAAAATTTCTCCATTTTGTTAAAACGACACTTATTTTGGAACGAAGGGAGTAGTGAAAATATTTGCTTTAATAACACCATTTACACCGTGCTTCAGATACCAAAAAAAAGTGGCGGGGAACTTTGATCTTATTTTCTCCTCTTTTTTTTTTGGCTATATATGTTTATAGAGATGGTTTTGATTAACAAAAAAATGGGTTTCAGTTTTGTGCATATAACTAACTAATGTAGAAAGTGTTGAAAAATTGAATACGGTATCTGTGATGAACAATGGTAACTTTAAGAAATAAGAAAATCTGAAACTCGTGAAAACACGATTTCCTTAAAACATATTTACCCCCTCATAAGGTGCTAGAGGATCGTGAGTAATTGTTTTCCAGGATACAACAGAGAAACGTGAAAACTACTTAACACTAAATAGTTCCATCGGCGAACTGGAACTTATAAAATATTTGATGAACACTGAAACAAAAGAAAAGAAAAGAGAGCTCGAAAATACTGAGAAGAGGAGGAAGGATTGTGTGTTGGTTGCTGAACTATGGGCCACTATTTATAATGTGGAGAGGAACCATGGATTGCTCAAGGTTTCAAATGGTTTTCACCATTTAAATGCAATTTAATTCATATCTTTATGGCTTGAAAAACGTTTAAACATTTTACTCATTCAAACCACAACTAACCTTCACATTTAAGGCTCTAAATGGTGAAGTAATGCTGGCATTTTAATTCAAATAAATCTGAAAAAGTTTTTTCATTCAAAAGAATTCAAACCAGCTATTTATGTGACCATTAAACGTCCAAAAATTTATACCTCAGAATTAATTTTGACGTTACACATTAACCTCTCCATTTGAATGGCAAAATTTAATCTAAACCGGCACAAATCGTAGGTTGATCAGGTCCACGAAAGTTTGGTCTGACATTCATATATGAGTTAAACTAACTCCGATAGTATAAACTCAACTTTTCCAGTCTATGAGAAATCAATTCTCATTCAAATTAATAGCTCATTTCCAACAATCCCCCACATGAATGAGACATTTGTTTGACTCGATAAATATGGTGTTCACCAACTAATCCCTGCATAGAGAAAGTAGGTGCTACCCTTTGAACTTCCTCCTTCTAAAGTATGCTTGCTTTACTAGCTGTCCAGTAGACGCGATGTCCTTGAGCTGTCCGGCTATATTGTGTAAAGAAACCCACATACAATACACAGGAACCCTTTCTTTTTAGTTCCTTTCTCATGGTTTTGTTCATTTTGGCCATGAACACGTCTTGGTTCTGCGAGAGTTTCTAAAGAACTAAGCCTTAATAGTTCTCATTCGAAGCGACCCCACTTCTCTCTACATAGGTGACTTCTCAAGTCTAGAGTAAATGCTATTATTGACTTAAGTGTCATTAAAGCAACCGTTTGCTATCTTTTTCCGTCATGTCACTGTTTGATGATAGGAATGAGTTGAGGTTACCCCCACAGTGACCGCACTAAGTCTTATGATTAGGTTGTCCCTTTGAACCTAGATCTTGTGATCTCCAGTCAACTAGGTTGGGTTTTCCTTCTTAAGACTTTTATACTTTACAGTTTATCTCATTCCTTTTGTCATTTTCTCAACTATTGCTCTGTTTAACACACATGTTAGCAGATCCGCGGTATTATCTCTTGACTTTATGCAGTCAAGCAAGATATCTATAGTTGAGAACAGTTGTATAATGATACTCTATCTGTGACAAACTAACGTCTTTGATTACCATTATACAATTGACTACATGTCATTCCACATCTATGATTAATATATTAGTGGCACAATTATCCCCTTTCAACCTAGCGATACCATTTAGCCTTTGTCTCACAACTATTTGATATACGCGCGCAATTCGAATTCTATTGTGAAACTTGCTATTACAATCTAGTTTCGTGGACCTAATCAACCCACATTAAGCACCAGTTTAGATTAAATTTTGCCAGTCAAATGGAGAGGTTAATGTGTAACGTAAAAATTAACTCCGAGGAATAAATTTTTGGACGTTTAAAGGTCACATGAATTGCTAGTTTGAATTCTTTTGAATGAAAAAGTGTTTTCAGATTTATTTGAATTAAAATGCCAGCATTACTTGACCATTTAGAGCCTTGAATGTGAAGGTTAATTGTGGTTTGAATGAGTAAGATGTTTAAACGTTTTTCAAGCCATAAAGCTATGAATTAAATTGCATTTAAATGGTGAAAACCATTTGAAACCTTCAGCAATCCATGGTTCCTCTCCACATTATAAATAGTGGCCCATAGTTCAGCAATCAACACACAATCCTTCCTTTTCTTCTCAGTATTTTCAAGCTCTCTTTTCTTTCCTTTTGTTTCGGTGTTCATCAAATATTTTATAAGTTCCAGTTCGCCAGTGAAACTATTTAGTGCTAAGTAGTTTTCATGTTTCTCCATTGTATCGTGGGAAATAATTGCTCACGATCCTCAAGCACTTTAGGAGGGGGCAAATATCTTTTAAGGAAATCGTGTCTTCACGAGCCTTGGATTTTCCTATTTCTTAAAGATACCATTGTTCATCACAGATACCACATTCAATTTTCCAACAGAAAGACTTTTTCAGTTAAACAAGACTAAATTTATTTTCGTATTCACCCTTTGGTTGAATGAGAGCCTATTTTTTGGTTTGAAAAAGTAAAAATTTGATTTTTGTGAAAATGGTTATAGGACATTATCAAATTATGAAGCTCCTTTGGGTGCTAAATGTTTTTATTTTATAATGTATTATGGCCCTCAGTGCATTTTTAGTCTAGATCCGCTACTTGAACTGCTCAGCAAATGGGGAACACGAGCCTGCTAACTCTTATCCTTATACTTAAATAAAAGGCACAGTAAGCAAGAAATAATGCCCAAGAAATATTCAAGAACAACCGTCGAATCGATCTCTCCGTCGGATGGGGTTGATATGATGTCAGCGACTTATTAGGGATAAAACAGGAATTTCATAAATCACTTTCAATAAAGGCACAGTAGACAAGAAATAATGCCCAAAAAATATTCAAGGATCACCGCCAAATTGATCTCGTCCATCGGATGGAGTTGATGTGATGTCAGCGACTTACTAGGGGCAAAAATGAAAATTCAAAAATTTAATTTATTCCAATTAAAAAAACCCTGTAACCTTTTGAAAAAAATAACCCCTAACCTATAAAAGGACGCCGTTTCAGGATTTAACTTTGGAATCCCCACTCCTAAAAACAATATATTTACAAAATCGAAAGTTTTTGGTTAAAAACAACAACAAAACGACTTCGTTTTGTGGGTTTCTCCGGGGAAAAAAATAAAAAAATAAAAAATAACTCACACGGTTTAAAATCCCAAAACAGCCCCTGTCATTGTTCCCAATTTTTTTCCCACTAATAACTTTCATAAGGCAGTGCTCCGCCTACTCAGTCCCCCTTCGTTGATTCAGGAGCCGCTGCCGCTTCCCTCTCTGCATCCTCCGCCATCACTAAACCTCGAAGATATATTTTCCTTAAACATTCTTCTCCAATTCGTACCATCCCGATTCTACCTCCACAAATTTAACCAAACAAAAACCCTAAATTCCACCGGAGTCACCGCGTCGAAGAGATTTTGCAAGAATGACTTCGTGGGGGAGCAACTGCATGTATCGTATCACGGTGGACATCATGACGGAGGAAGCGACGCGGAGCTAGGTGTTTGGACGGAATAGGATTAGGAAATTACCTTTTTATTTGATTTGGAGTTGTATGTGTAATAGGACTAACAAATTACTATTTAATTTTTATTTATATATTTGTATAAAGTTAGAATTGTAATATGAATAGGCAATTCAGTTCCTCTCTGATTCCGGATTTGTTTTCGGAATGAGAATAGAAATCCCTTGTCGGCCAGTATGTCTATAAAAACCTCTAGCAACCTCACAACTAGGATCACAAAGGCTTCCTTCTTCAGCTTACCGGTTTCTTTGATTTTTTCGTCTTTGATTCAGGTAAATCTTTTTTAACCTTTTAATCTTTCTTTGGTTCTTTTCTAAATCCTACAACCAGGTACTAATTTTGATTCCCTTATTTTTCCTGGTTTTGAAGTTGTAAATTTGTTGTTAATTGAGCGAGGTTGTTGATAATTTTAATGGTTTGAAAACTAATAGACTGTCTTCCTTTCAACTGAAACCAAAGAGGAACAAGAATATATGTACTCCAATAGCAATAGGGAAGCCAAAAATAGAATTTATTTAGAAAATCAATACCGCACAAAGTGACTTCCCTTTTCCCTAGCTCGAGCACTTCATCTCTAGCTCATAAACTCTCTGCAATTCACATCATCACCTAACAGAGAATACATTAATAAAGGTGTTAATTAATTCATACAAAGAAGTGTTGGAATTTTCAGAACCAGCGATTGGAAAAAGGAAATTTTTCCAATAGCAAATACTATTTTTAGTAGCAGCTGGTAACGATGTTTTTTTCATATTTGGGCAGTGTCATATAGGAAATTTGGGGCTCTTGATTCTCTGACTCCAGAATAAGTGCTCTATTGCAACATGAGTAAAAAAGTGCATGTATGCAACCCATTAATTTGCTTCCTTCCAGGATGCTTGAAAGGGTAGCTTAACCAACTGAATAAGAAACACTTACGACAGGAAATAGTAGGTTATTTCAGTTTCCAAATGGTTGATTTACATCACCTTATTTGCTTTTGGTGAGCACATTTGGTCTTGTCTGTTTTTTCCTTACACCTATGCGTGGAAAGTTGGACTTTCTATTGTAAGTGTGAAAATTAATGAGTTGGAATAACTTTTGCGTGTCCATGCTGCCCTTTTGATAATTGATGACCTTAGATTACAGTTTTAGTTATACGGTGTTAGGACAGAGCCTAGGAGGCTGAATATGATTGGATTTATGATCTTACTCGGATATTATTAGATTAGTGAAATACTTTATTTGATTATTACTCAGACAGAAACTAGGATATTATTAGATTAGTAGTTGGAACTTTCTGGCTGGAATTCTGCAAAACCATAGAATTTGCATAACAACGATGATGCTAGAGAAATGGAAAAATTGGAATCTTCAAAAAAAGCATGTGCAAAATACTTCATTTGATCACAGTTTCTGGAACCGTGGAAATCATTGCTCCCGTATGATCAACTCCTTGGCTACATGTAGAAAAAAAAGAAAAAAAAAGTGTTACATATGCTCCAAATAGTTGGAGGATACCGTCAATTGGCTTTAGTTAGCATTGTCAAAGGACTTTTTCATTGTATACTAAGCAGTTCTCAGAACTTAAATGCATGTCTTTTTAAATTTCAGATGCAGCAAAAAATTTGTGATGCATATCACAGTTTCAGATACATGTCTGTCTGACATATGCAGCATTCTGTTTCGAGTGTTGTTAAGAGAGCTGCGACAACTAAATTATAAATTCTCTGATAATGCAATGATTTTTTTTATTTTTTTATTTTTTTGCACTTTTGAATATAGAGTCCGCCAGAGTGTAACTTCCTGTTATTTCCACTGGCCTGAGATCGAGTTTTTGAGCCTTGAAGGAATCAGAATGGTATGTACATGGTTGACGAACTTTTGGAATTTTCTCAATGACATCCTTTGGAAATGGCATTTAAGTACAATCCCCAAGTGTAGACCTGTCCAAAATAAATGACAAGACTCTTGCAGGTACATGAAGATGAGAAATGAACTTCAGACAAAAAAACCTGTGTGGAAATGTTGACAGGGCCAAGAATTTGGACGCAGTGAAATCTGGACTAAGGCTTAGCGAGAGGAAAACCGTGACTGATATTTCATCTTTTTGTTTTGTGTTTGTGTGTGTGTGTGTTTCTTTTTCTTTTTTTTTTTCCATTTTTTTCTCTTTATCTACACCATTTCCCCATGCATTCGTTTGATGCATTTCTTCTTTTTTTTTTCTTTTTTCGTTTACAACATTTTGGCAAATGCTTACTAAATTTTTGCAAATGCTTCCTATCACATGCGGACTATCAAATTTGCAAGGAACAACCATAAAACTATAATGTCAAGCTTCTAATTTTTACATGCGTCAAGAAAAAGAAAATTGCAATTTTTTCTCTAATTGACTATTCACTTACGTCGGTGGACGAAAACAAATATGATCATTCTGAATCTCTAAAGAACTAAGTTGGGGTAACATATTGCAAAGTATTATAATTGTTGCCAACTAAAATACTTAATGAGTAATTGTTGCGCATGCACTTGCAAATGTAAATCTGATTTGTAAAAGTGAACCATGCATATTGTATACTAGACAAAACATGGTTTGCGTTTAAGGTCTTAATTTCAAAAACTACCGTTTTGTAGGTTGAAGTTTCAGAGATTCTAATAAATACAAAATACATTTTATTATAAATATTTGTCAATATTGACATCGATATATAATATATTAAAAATACAAATTGATCGTACAACACACGAATATGGGACCTCTTTAAAATAATTGGTTGTAGTTTCAAAGATTTAATATAATTGGTTGTAAGGTTATAATAAAAACTTGCCATAGAACAAGCATTATTCAATTTTAATAATAATCAAATTGGCAATTAATTTAGTAAACATAGCAGATCTTAGATTGACAATTACAGAATTAAACCTGTCATATTTACTTATTCTTGCTAATGTCTCTTGATTTTCTTATTCAAGCCAAAACCATCACATATCCTCCACTAAAATAACTTGATTTATGAACTGCCTTATTTTAATTTTCGTTCTCTCCTCTTACAATCGTCCACCGCCAAATGCAAAGATTTCTCTATCTCTCACAACAAATATGTCTACCAAGAAACTCTTTTCTAATACACGATTAAATAGCAGGGCGAGTGCACGATAAAAAATCACTCCATAAATCCAAAAAGTCAATTAAAAAGAATAAAAGATCACATTCATATGCACTATTACGTAACAACAAAAATTCGACCGAACATGAAGTATATAAAAATTCTAAAACCATCAAAAAAAAAAATAATCTATATATGTACTGGTCTACGTAAAAGGCACTGTAGACAAGAAATAATGCCCAAAAAATATTCAAGAACCACCGTCAAATCGATCTCGGCCATCGGATGTGGTAGATATGACGTTAGCGACTTATTAGGGTTAAAATCGGGATTTCATAAATTCAGCATATCCCAATAAAAAAAAACCCCATAAGCATTTGAGGGGAAAAACCCCCAAACAAGAAAACGACGTCGTCCCTTCTCCTTACGATTTTTCCCCGAAAAAAAAAACATAATCATCACCACCAACACTTCCTCATTAATCAACCTCCTCCACCGTCATCACCGATTATTGATTAGGAAATTTCCCATGCTATGTCCTATTCCCCCTACAACTATAATTCGTATGCCCTTAGAGCAACGAAATCTATTTTTCCTAATAATTACAATGTTTACATTGGATTGTATCCGTTTTTCCCAATTCGGGGTTGTTCTCTTTGCCGTTCGGTGGAGGAGATACAATTTGAAGGCTTTGCGTTGCCTTTTTCAATCCTACCCACTTTCAATATGATATTTTCACTGTCCTTGATGGAGGTGTTCTCAAGCGGAGTAAAAGTAGTAAATAGAGGTGATCGGTATAGACTGACAAGTTTCGGAGGCTTAGGAGATACTGGCTTTGTTTATGGGCACTGAGGACCACACTTCTAAGGTATCTGATAGAAAGATTGAATTTTTGCTCGTTGAATATTAGTTTCATGTAGTTTGTTGAATTTGGGATAACTGTTCCTTCTGCATGATGCTTTGTGTTGTAGCCGTGTGGGTTATTTTATGATCGATGTAGAAGGGATAGATAAGCGCTTTACTTGTCTGAGTTTTTTTTGTTTATTGTGACATGATCTCTGATGATATTGACCTCACGAGCTCCTACCTGATTCCTCCTTCCTCTCAAATTTGTATTCAATCTCCGTTATTTACTTCTCTTTTGTAATCCCTCTTGGACAAATTTAAACATTTTGCTGAATTTTGAACCTTGGATTGACTTTGATCTGTCCGATTAGGTCGCTTTAAAGGTGAGTTTTATCAAACTTGTGTGCCTTTATTCTTCATCGGAATATTGAATTTTGATTTTCTGGTGTCTGCCCGCAGTGGTTGGTAAATAGCTCTGTTATTAGAGTTTCCATGTGGGATTTTGAAGGGTAGTGAAATGTTTGGATTAATTCTCTAAAATTTTCGTTTACTGTAAGGGGTTTTCCCTGATTTTAGAATTTCTATAAGATGGTTGGATTTATGCTGGAACCGAAAGCAAGCTGCCTTTGCTTCCTTTTTAGTTGGATTAGTTCTGCTAATTCGACCGTGTTTATTATTCTACCTTCAATTATGTATATCTCGTACGTTAGAGCACCTGATGTTAATCTAGCTGCTGGTGTTAGATCCTGAAACCTGGTTACTACCATTTTTCTCTCCTTATGTATTTTCCTTCTTTTATTTTCAGTCAAGACAAACAACTGTCAGCGTGGAGGCTATGCTTGATGTTCTGCAACACCCGAAGAAAGGCAAGCTACGAGGTTGATGCTGGTGTTTTCAGTCTTGAATGCATTCTATTTGTCTGTCTTTAAAAATTTCTCATTTTAATTTAAATATTAAATTCTGAAATCTAATCTGGTTTTACGTTTGAAATTTACATCATTCAGACTTGTTAAATGATTGCAATATGTTTTTGACACTAATGTTATTGTTAATATGTTCTGATGTTCTATATTATTTAAAAGAATACATTATGTTATTTTCTTGTCTTTTTCACTTTTAACTTGTAGTTGCGAGAAGTAACATTAATTCTGTGTGTTTAACTAAAGGCGAAAGGGTTGTGGAAAAATTTTTTTAAAGGGTTGTGAAGGTATATCAGTTTATCATACCTTTTTCTTTTTCTTTTTTTTTTTTTTTTTGGCTGAAATTCATCATATCTTTTCAAGTTGTATAGGGTCTGATATTAAGCGTTTCTCCTACCCCAGTTCTTTCTATTGTCCTTACAAGATTTCTTGTGCTCCTCTACTAAATTAAAATTCAATCATGCATCAATGAATTGATCATATTTCTTCATTTGCAGCTTTCCCATCTTTAATGATGATGGGAAGGTGGGAACGGCTTTGTTGTTGTTATAGCTGCATCATTTCTCGGATCTGGTATGAATTTGGTGTGGATTCTAATTTGGATCCCTAACTTCTCTCGCTCTTCGAGTTACAATGAAGAGTTTTGTCAGGCAGGGAGCTGGTGCAAAAATGGTTGCAGAAAAGGCTGCGGACAAAATTGGTGCTCCCCAAAATGGAAATAAAATAATTGATCTGAAAATAAACGACTAATCAAATGGTATGTGTGTGAATATTGAATCTCAAGGTCTCTTTGAAATTTATTTTTTCCTTCTGTTTATTACTTATTTCCAAGAATAAAAGCCTCATTTTGTGATCATGTATAACCCAAATTTTGAGCCAATGAACTATTTCGATGAACCTTTAGCTTCAAAATTGAGGACTCCGCTTGGATAACATGTTTCTTTGGTTCATGAATTTGGCTAGTTTAGGAGTTTCAAATTAGGCACATATCAAATGTGAGTCCTATTAGATGTTCTCCAAACTAGTTGATGAAGCGTGCAACATAAGTATTAACATTCTCTGTCTGCAACTTTAAAGCATAGCTGTAAAAAGCACCATGGAGTACTATGAAATGTCTTTTTAAACTACTTTGTGAAGCTGAAAAAAGCATTTTAAATTTATCTTGATTCACTTGATCTACAGTGTATTTGATCTTGTGTATTAGGCTACATAGGCTCCCTTTTGAACACTTTGATGACCGAATTCGCTTCACTACAGCTTGAGAGTAATTTCTAGAATGGAAAAGCTAAACTTGCATATTCATTTGTTATGTAGCAGTGCTATTGTGGGAAAATTTTAATATATACAAGCATTCTAACACAGCTTTCCTCTTAATAATTTGAGGGCTCTGAAGAAAATGGCTTTTTTGTTGGGGTGAGACTGACGTCCTCTTAACTTCAATTGGGAAGATTTTGCCATCACTAAAAAGCTCATCAGCAGGAGTTAAAAGAATGGTTGCATTCGAATTTGGATGATGATGATTGGAACTGGAGAATTAAGTTTGGGACAACATGCTGGTCAATTTGGACTTGGTGCAATGATCCAGTGTTCAATGGTAGTAGCTTCATAACAGAAAAGGCGGTGAGAATTGCTTCATATAGTACAGATGAAATCAAAAGGAACAAAACCATCCTTAGGTGGAAAAAGGAGAGAGGGAAGCAAAAGGAGTGTCCCAACTACAAAAAACCACTGACGGCTTGGGTCAAGGCTTATTGCAATGGTGCAGTATATAATTTTTCACAAAAGTAGCTGCAGGAGTTATTATGAAAAATGACCAAGGAAGATTTTTGAGTGCTGCTTGTATGCCATTAGGGACATGTTCAATTGGAACTGCAGAAATCAGGGCCATTCTGTTGGCTATGAAAACTAGAGATATGTGTCAACGCGAAATTGTGAAACGCGAAATTTTAATGTTGAATATGTGTTTTCGCGTTTTCAAAGCGCGAGAAAATTAGAAATGTCTACTTCCTAAACCCTAGAAACATTTTCACCCACGGTTTTGGGTTTGAGACACCCTAAAGTCAAGCACCCACTTAAAAAAAAGACTCATTGTGGATCCGGTGGATTCATAGTATCTATATAAAACAGGGTTCTGTTTGGAATATTCAGGTGAAGAAGGATTCAAGCTGGCAATGGAAGCAGCTCATTAAGATCAGGGATCAAATTCGTGATGGTTTTGATGGGAATAACTGAAAGGCTCATAGTCATGGGAAATATACTGTATCTACAGTGTACTATTGGCTGTCTGGTTCAGGTTAGAGATGGGATGCAGCTCAGTACATTTGGACTGGAATGACTATTCCCAAACATGCGTTTATTGCATGGCTGGTGTGGAAGAGGAAATTGTTGACAAAAGATAGGTTGCAACTGATGCACTTTGTTATAGCTGATACCAGTTGTTGTCTGCGTCACCAAGTGGCTGAAACAGTTGACCATCTGTTTTTCCACTGTGCATTTGCCAAGGAGATGCTGCTACTAATCAAAGACTGGCTCAAGTGCAGGAGTATGCATGTTGATGAATCTCGATGGAAGCTGCAGGTTCAGAGGTATTGGAAGGGGAAAAAAGTAAAAAAGGAAGGTCTTCCTAGCTGCTTTCAATGCCTGTTTATATCATTTGTGGGAGGAACGTAATAGAAGAATTTTTTAAGGCAAAGAGAGGAGACCAGTTGATGTGCTAAAGGAGATCCAACTGGAGCTAAAAATCAGGTTCTTATGCCGAAAGCAAGTGTTTGTTTCTGCTGAAGAAAAATGTATCCTTCAGTTGTGGTTTTAGTTAATGTGTTGTCGGTAGCTATATTCTTTTAGTTGAGTATTATGTTTTGTGCTCAAAGCTAGTATAATTATGTAATAGAGGTGGTGCATTAGCAGTTTTGTAGCTTACAGGATGTCAAATGAGCAATAGAAAGTTCACTTTGGTGTTTCTTGTAAATAAATGTTTACCTTTTTCACCAAAAAAAAAAAAACATATAGAGTAGTTTAAATATTTGTCCGCTAGTTTTGAATCCAGAATAGTGATCATGAAAGTGACTTCAGATTATGTGGCCGGTAAGATAAACACTACAAAAGAAGCTCGAATGAGTAATCGACACAATGCAAAATGTGCCTTGTGTTACAACTATATTTGACCAACTAATCCTGCTTAATTTGTCCATATATATACACTACTTAATCCTACTTAGTCCTACATATAAATGACTAACTATAGATATGTATATAATTATTTTTCTTTGTGTTTTTATTTGATGATATAAATTCGTCCTTTTCTTTTCCAGTGATGTTTTTCTTTTCACTAATAACATTTTCAGCATTTTCATTTAGATTTAAATTGCAAATAAATACTTTGCTTGGGATAATCCACTATTCCCTTTTATATAGATTATAAAGTAGTAGGAATTCCGAAAAGAACCACAGTTCCAAACCTAAACTGAAACTGGGACGATTTAAGATGTAAATTAGTCAACACCACCACCAGCAGCAACACCACCACCACCACCGGTCCCAATACCACCCCCACCAGCACCACCACCTCCACCATCGGACTTCATGGCGTCGAGAATGACTGTGAGTGCGACGATGAAAGCGTGGTCGATGTTCGGTTGAATCGTCACCCTGAACTTATCTTTTCCCGAAGAAAAAAATTTTGGCGGAGGCTCGTGAATCTGATAATCAAAATCATTATAATTTCAATTATATTAATCGTTATTTAATTAATAATTATTCCCTCTATTCAAAAAAGAAAAAAAAATAGAGAATACCTAGCTACTCATTATCAAAATCAAAAAGTTCAATGGAAATTCTTTTTTTTAAAAAAAAATAAAAGTTAATTCCACAAATTATGTATACCTCGGCGATAATAGCAGTTTTGGATTCACAAGCATAAACGACATAAGAGTCTTCAAAGCAACGTCTTTTAATCTGGAAATCACAAAGATCTTCGGTGGTGTTGTTTGCCAAATATACTTTCTTTTTCGTTTGGAAAAAAGCAGAAACACTGTTCCTCACACTACATATTAGATGGTTGCCTTCCTCCCTGAACACTTGCCTTCTTCCCGTGCAACTAAATGCCTGCAAACACACCAAAATTTAATACATGACACCAAATCATAATTAATCAAAAGTCCACATTTCCATTTTGGGGCGAAAAGATTATTACTCCCTCTGTTTTAAAACGATTGTCCCGTTTGGATTTTCAGTTTTAATACAATTTACACTAAAAAATAAAAAAATTTAAATCGCATAATTACTTCAGAACAGAAAGAGTATATTAGACTGTTGTTGCCAGACTAGTAGCATATTTTCTGTGACACTTTTATGTTATATTTTGTGTGACACTATCTAGATGATTGACACGTATTTAATTACTTCCCCAAATGGGTTTACTTACCATTTGGTTAGAGTGTTAGCATCAATAATAAAAACACATGTCATTCATTTAACTAGTGTCACACCCAATGTCATACAAAAATGGCACAGAAGACCCGGAACCGTAACATCTCAATTTTAAACTATTTGCCATATTTTCAAAACTCATTCAAAATCAAATTATAAAGCTAAACTTTTGTCCACATTAACAATAAAAATCAATATTAATAATTTCAGTAAAATTTCACCAGAAAAATCAATTAAATAAAAGAGAGATCGACCTTGGGCGGATTGATAGTGAGAATAGGAACTCCGGCAGCATCGAGGATCCTCAGCTTCCTCCTATTAAATCCAAAGGACTGAACTCTAAAGAGGATGTTGTTGTTGCTGACATCAAAGAAGGCTAGCTTTTCCGACCTGGAAACAACCTTCCTTTTCATTGCCAGCTCCACGGGATATGGAGAACAGTACTCCGGGCCGACCAACACCACTCTGCTGCCACCGCCGGCTGCTGATGACGGCTGCGTGTTAGCTGCGAACGACTCCGGCGCCGTGGCCATGCCAACACTATTTGCGATACCTGATGTATCTATATACTCTGTTTGTGCCAAAATCAGTTGAAGAGAATAGTTTAAGTTTACGTTTTTTCGTTTTGTTTTTTCCTATAACAAAATGAATCCTTTATATAAGTAGAGTTTGCATATGTCGCCGCCATATGGAACTAGAAAAGTCAAACTGACGATCATAGAAGATTTGAAACGCAAACTCAACTTTGAAAAATCTAATTTTGGAGCTTTTTTCTTTTTCTTTTTGGGATTATATTAAGATGATCAGGCATATATGATTTAGTAAGTGATAAGCTAGCACTTAACGTAAGTTTCCTTATCTGAGTTCATTCAAATCAGTTGACTATTTCCAAGCATGATGACTTGTTCATTCTTTTTTGTTCAGGTGTACACCAACCAATAAAGCTAAGCCAACCCATTAGTTGTGTTTTGGAATATCATGTACGGTTTGAAATAAATAAATAAAATAACTTCTTGTCAAAAAATCTTTAATATTCGCATTATTTTTAGAATAAATTTTAAAATTTAATATTAGACTATTATTTTAGAACAGATGAAACACATATTAGCAACACTCTATGGACTAAAACTAAACACTTACTAATTATTCAAAAGTTAAAACTAAAATTTGCAGTTCAATAGTTTGTGACTAATCAGAAGAATTTCTCCAAACCTTGGGCTAAAACATGAGTTTTTCCATAAATAAATTGAATGGCTAGCACAAGAAGGCTTTCATATTTTTTTTTTTTAAAAAAAATCCACCCTAGTGAATTCCACTTAAATGTGGGTAAAACTCTCCCTTACAAATTTTTTGACGGGAATCGAATCCTGATCTATTATCAGAAAAGATTGCACCATAACCACTATACTATCTTTCAATTCCCAAGCAAAAGGCTAGGAGAACTTCTTGCCTTCTCGTCATCAAATTAAGGACATGACACTTATTTTGAGTTTTTGGCCAACTAGACTTTTTACCCATGAGTTTGACTACATATAAATGCAGTTAATTAAATCTCACATGTTTTAATAATATACCAGATAGGCATATATTCCTGAACGGCGAAGATTTAAACCTCAATTTTTTAAGAAGAAAAATAGATAAGATTCTCCAATCTTTATTTTATTTTGAGTGACTTGAACTAAACATCTCTGAAAGCAGGGAACACGCGTCTGCTAAGTCTTATGTTGTTAACTTTATTAGTGTCGACCATTCAATTTCTTTATATTCACGTCTCTCACCCTTTTGCTGACTAAGCGGATTTTAGTTATTGTTGTTTAATATTAAATTTTATAAGAGAAAGATAGAAGAAAGTTTTGCTAGCCTGAACATCCATCAATAACTAACATATTTTTTGGGCGGATTGTAATTTTTAAAGAGATTACATAATTCGAATCTGGATTAATTAAGTCTGCATTCATAACTTTTGAGTATGATATTTTAAGGGGGTAAAAAAACTTGCAAAAGAATCGCACATGCACCAATATTCTCATTCAGATCTTCTACTTGAAATTATGAGAGTAAATTAATTAATAGACTAAACAAAATAATGACTGTACATATGTCTACTATATTGCTACGTACGTTTATTGTATTACTAGTGATGTCTGGTCGCGCAATGCGCGACCCTGGCCCAGTCTATCTGTAGATCTTAGAAATGTTTATATTTGAAAAAAATAAAATTTTGTATTTGAAGCGATATATTTTAGAAATGTTTGAAGGATTTAGAAATATTTTATAAGTGTGATCATAGAAATATTTGTATTTCGCAAAAAATAAATAAATTGTATTTCGCCATGTATGTTTTAGAAATGTTTTATAAGTGTTACTTATTAAATATAAATAGCTTAATCGAATATATGTGTTGAAGTAAATGTTAGATAAAATATAAAAGCATCCTAATAAATTTAAATATTAGTAAGATGATTTATTGATGTTCTCCATTGGTCGTGCCAAATCAATACTTAGTTTTGGAGATTTTTAATAACTTTGTAATAAGCTTCATCCAAAGGATATACGCTTAAAACAAAATTGACACTTTGTAACAAAAAACCTAATTGATCAATTCAATTTAAAAAACCACTCTAGTTGAATGAAACATAAAGAAAAAATTGAAAAAAAAAACGTGTCACGTAAAGTGCAAAGGGAGATTTAGTAATTTAGTTATGGTTAGACAAAAGGTCAATTTAGTATTTTTTACATGCCACGTGGCAATCATATGAAGTGTTTGAAAGGGAGGTTTTTGTTTCTAATATAGTAGGATATACTCCATCCGTCCTATAATTATTGTCTAGTATAAATTTTCATTTTAGTTCAAATTGCATTAAAAGTAAAATCTCAAACTGAACAATAATTTTAAGACAGAGGGAGTATATTCCGGATGCCACAATATCTTTTCCATCAACAAATGATTTCGGGCGTGTAAAATTAGCCACTGGCTCCAGCACCACCTCCACCACTACTCCTCGACTTAATAGCGTCGAGAATGACTATGAGTGCAACGATGAAAGCATGGTCAACCTTCGGATGAATCGTCACCATGAACTGGTTATATCCCATAAAGAAACTTCCCGCCGTGTGTTTCTTGTGCATCTGAATGATCAAAATCATCATAATTAAGCTCAATTGTATTAACCCTCACAAAAACATGAATTGTATTTTTTTTATTCTAAACAGTACTCTCTATGTTCTAAAATTATTGTTCGATTTGAATTTTTATTTTTAATTTAATTTTTACTAAAAGAAAAATTCAAAGTAAACAATAATTTTGAGATGAAGGAAGTAATTTAATAGAAAGGACCTTTATTTTGGACAAACGAGGTATATATATATATGATAAAAATCAATGAGTTCGATGGAAAATAAAACCAAATAGTATTGCACCAATTATATATATATACCTGGGCCAAGATAGCATCTTTAGATTCACCAGCATAGACTTCGTAGGGTCCATCAAGAAAACTTCGTTTAAGATGGAAATCGCAAAGTTTTCTGGTAGTATTGTTTGGCAAGTATACTTTCAATTTCGTTCTGAATCCAGAACTCCTCTTCACGCTACAGATAAGATGATCGCTTTCCCCCCTAAACACTTGCCATCTGATACTAAAACCAAACTGCATTCACACCAAATACGTACACCAACACGTCAAAGAGTCGTCGTCGCAATGAACCTATATATACGTTACAACCAATCATATGCGCATTTTCTCTATCCGAATACAGCACCCCTAAAAGGTCCACATCTAATTTTGGAATTTATCCTTCAGAACTCTTTGTGATTTTTTATTTTTATTTTTATTTTTTGGGAAATAGAAGTATTACATTTTAAGAAAATTAAAAAAAAATAAAGATTATAAATAAAAAAATGAAAAAAGAACAATACAACTAAAAAACAAAATGCATACACGTTCCAATAGTGTAATCCAATCATAAATAATTCATCGTTAATCAACCGCGGAAATGCAAAATTATAATTTACGCAAATAAATCTGTGATCCTCAAAGCAAAAACTACAGAAGCCAACTTCCTTTAATTTTGGATGGAATTTGTTATGGCCAAATATAGGGACGAAGAGAATATAAATTAATTAGACCATCGGTGCAAGAATAGTATACGTGTCGTGTCAATTCAATCAAATCATATACTAAAAAATTTTTGTCAACATAAGAATGAAATCCACACATATATGGCAAAATTATAACTTATTAGTTAGCAAATGCAATAATAAGTATTTTGAAATAATTATTCAATTTGAATTTTCATTTCTTATACAAATTATATAAAAAATGAAAATTCAAACACGAGAATCATTTTAGAAGGAAGGACATAACAACGGACAAAGAAAATGAAACAAATATGCAGTGAATTGAAAGGGAGGTTGATAGATCCGACCTTGGGTTTCAGAGTGAGAATAGGAACTCCGGCAGCATCCACGACCCTCAGCTTCCCACTAAAGCTAAAGGGTGATTCGACTCTAAAGAGAAGCTTGTTGTTGCTGACATCTGTGATGTCGAACATTTTCGACATGGAGAAAGCCTTCTTTCTCATATCCAGTTCCACCGTATATGGATAACAGTACTCTGGGCCGACCACCGCAACTCCGGCGCCACCGCTGTCAGCTGAGAATGGCGGCGTATTAGCTGCTGACGACTCCGCCACCGCGGCCATGTATACACTTTTTTTTAGTGAAACGGTTGTTTATTTTCAACTGCGCGCGTCTTATAAACTATAGAGAGAAGTTTGCAGTTTGGACGAATGAATTTTTTGTTAGTATTTATAGATGGCGAGAGTTAAAGTTAATTTGTAGCAAGGTTTCCATGATTTCGATTGGCACTCTGACTGAGTCAAAATGATGGTTAGTAATCAGATTGAGAAGATTTGAAACACAAAACTCAACTTTGAAAAGTCTGATTTGGAACTTTTTTCCTGCTTCCTTAGGACTTAAGATTAATGAATAAAGTTCAGTGCTTGACTTACATTTATCTGAGTTTCTCAGAAATCTATTCAGTTTCGAGCCACGTGTATATTATTATGTAGTAGTTATTATTGTAGTATTTCCTAAAGAAAAACAACCCTGAAGCTGACATCATTGGCTTGATGAACATGTTGCAATTTTCTTTTGTGGCAGAAACAAATAATCCTTCTTTTTTTTTAGGGGAAAAAAAAGATTTTTATGCAATCGTAATAATATAGTAATAGGCACACATAAGTCTCAATGATTTTATTCAATAAAATATATGAAATAACCAACGAAGTTGTGGCAGAGTGATTGAAACTCTTATACCTTTATCATAATTCGTGAGTTCGACTTAGTATGTAAAGACACCTGCAAATATTCAAAATAATTCATATTTTTACTAATTTATAATCATTATATTGTGGTAGTATTGATATATAAATTTAACAAGTGAGCATGAGTACTGGGATAAACTCACGGGCTTCTAAGTCGGTTTAGTTAGCGTATAAAGATCGACCGCTAGTTAATATATAATCAGTTTTATAGCTTGGTTGGTTGTCCCGATTCCATTTTAAGATTGATATATAATTTAAAAAAATAGAATGATATATTGTTATGTACAATGATTTTGTTGAAAATGAAGAATTATTTTGTGCATATATTTATAAACATTAGGAGAAGAGATATCCTTTTTAAAATTTGATTTTGAATGGAGAGATTGTAGGAAGTATGGATTCAATCCTCTTTGAGTTTAGGAATTAAATTTGGATATTAACTTTTTCCTGGGTGCCCTTTTTTTTAACTTGAGTTCAGGTAGGAAAATAAAGATTTCCGCCGTTGTCACCGTATCCTTCTGGCCTTTTAATAAAAGGGGAAATTATCGTATTAAAAACCCTCGCTTTGTCTCTAATTGCAAAAGCACAACCCATAAAGGAAAAAATAAAATAAATTCAACATGCAGATCTTCTTGACCCTATGACCGGCCGCACCTTAACTCTGGAGTTACAGAGTTCCGATACAATAGGAGACGTCAAGGCCAAGATCAGCATCCAGGTGGGCCTCCATCCCGATGACTATTTATTGTGTTTCGCCGGTCAACCATTGAGGGACGTCGGCCCCACGCTCGCTGATTACAATATCCACAACGATTCCTACTGTTCATCTTGTTGTTGGCTTAAGGTGTTGTTTGGCTGAGGTTTGTATATGGATCCTTCACCCTAGTTGCTTTTTTTTTTCAAGTCATTTTTTCTATGTCATAAGCTTACAATGAAGTTTTCACCCAAAAAAAAAAAAAGTTTACAATGAAGTTACGTCCCAAATAATTGGTCAATTCGTGCTAATAACATATAAGTAGGTTATTAGAATTCGAAATCACAAATTACAATGTCACCCTGTTTTTTTTTTTTTTTTTGAATGAATAGAGTATGTTGTTTTAAGATCAATAAAAATGTTTCAATAGATCAAACTTTTTATTATGTTTCAATAAATCATCAAACTTGCTACTTATTATAGTTAATTACTTGTGAAGGCTAGTGATAATACGGGAAGTATCATCACGCGAGTTCAATTGAACCGGGAGAATTACGATCAATGGGCTTGTTCGATGCGGACCGCATTGAGAGCGAGGAAAAAATTCGGGTTTGTTGACGACCCTTGGCCGAGTGATGATGATTCGGCGGATCTCGATTATTGGTGGACTAATAACTCACTCGTGGATAATAAATTCCATCGAGCCCACCATCCGTTCGTCGATCTCAAATTTGGAAGTGGCAGAAGATTTGTGGAATGACATCAAGGAGAGGTTTTCGGTGACCAAAGGTTTCCGAAGTCAACAACTCAAGTCCGAACTGGCTTGAGCATTGTGGCAATTATTACCCCAAACTAAAAAAGCTGTGGTTAGAGCTGGCTACTGATGACCAGTTTCTGAAGAATGGGAAGGATTAATAATTAGGGTTTGTTTTATAGGTATTTTATTCATTTTACAATAGATTGATTAGGGTTTCATTTTGTTGTCTTCTATTTAAACGGCGTAACCGCTTCATTGTAAAGCAGCTTTTGATTATTGAAAAACATTGAGATTTTTCTCAGAAAAATCTAAGGTGTGTTAAATCCCTTAAGTTCCGGATATTCTTAGACTAAACGGTTCTTGAAAAGGTTAATTTCTAAGTGTTCATGCTTCGAATCAATAGCCTTTAACAGTTACGATTATTAGATTTATTTTAGATCGAATTAGAGGCTTCCACCTGCATCACTTTCCGACGTGTCAATTTGGGCTCTAGAAATGCAACCTTGAAGCCCAACTAGTGAAGCGACTGCGGCGTGAAGAAGAAAAAACTCATCAATTCCTTATGGGGCTCGATGAAGCTCTATGTGGAGCAATCCGGTCTAGTATTTTGCACCAGATCTATTGCCGAGTCTGAATCTAGTATATTCTCGACTGGTGCAAGAAGAATGTGTTCGTACAAGAAAGGACCGGTATGGCCAGACGTCTCATCCGAGCCATTAGCAAGCTACTGAATAGATAGTGGTCAGTTAGTATTAAGTATGACCACAGAAAATGTAATTTTGTAGCGAATCTGGCTAGTCTTATTATATGGTTAGTTTGCATTAAGTATGTCCACAGAAAATGTAATTTTGTAGTGAATCCGGCTAGTCTTACTATACTGGATTCCCCTCCATCAGGATCGTGATCACCACATAATATAAGTTTCCTAATTCACTTTTCCTATTCATTTTTAACACTTTCTATATAGGATATAAACATTTAAGTTTTGTACATATTTTGATGAGTAGCATGTATCACTACTCTGCACGTATCACTACTCTAGAATACAATCCAAACATTGAAAATTTGAATGATTATATTTAAATTCTTTACAAATTTATATTCTTGGCTCCAGCTGGCCTCTTTACAAAGGTTGAAGTTTCAAATTTCGTTGGTGCCACATTATTAATGGTCAAATATACACATACATATGGCCTCGTATACTACTATGTAAATAAGAGCTGTTCTAAAATTAATGCTAGAGTACTAATATGAAACTAAGTATAAGAACAAATAGGAGAGACAAGAGAATAGAAAGAGATAAGAGACTTGTATTCAGATATATTTTGAAGTATGAATGAGCTTCTTATTTATACAAGAAGCAGGGGATCAAATTATGTGAAATGAATCACCTATCATTAATGTTAAATATTACAGAATCATATTTCCTTAATTGTGAATAGAATAATACATATTAATGCGTACATTCAATCAATTTAGATTTTTCCATAATACTCCCCCTTTGAATGTCCATCGTTGCAGAACAATGCCTCGTTAAAACCTTACCAGGAAAAACCCTTTGGGATAAAACCCTAGTGAAGGAAAAAGAGTACATTTCTGAATGTGACATTGCTTCATTAAAAAACCTTGTCAGGAAAACCCTGGGACAAAACCTTGATCAAGGGAAAAAGAGTACAGCGCGGTGTTACTCCCCATGTTGAGTACATCACTTGTAATCTTCTTACACATGTCCATATGTTGACCAGGTTCACTATTGTTGAAGTCAATAATAGACAGATCACTTCGATTTCTCTGCAGACGATCATCTTCATATGCTGGTGTAATCTTGAGTGCTTTATAACAACGGAGATCTATAACTAGCATGCTAAAAAGGTATTTATATATATAATCCTCGAAGGCCTTGGGCAATAAACCGATGCTTCTAAGTATTACAATATAGTACTTCAGGACCAAATCGGTTCACATTTTATTCGAGGCCATAAAAAGGATTTTATGCACATCAAGATCATAGTCTAGTGTGCTCAACGGGTGTTAAATATTATGTCAAACTATTTGAACTACTATGACCGATAACGTAATATAAAATAAATGATAAACTACTATGACCGAGATTCTACCCAAAGTCTTTCATTATTCTTGCTTCAGGCAAGTAGCAACCTTTTCAACTTAAACATCTTTTGAACTTCCTTTTTGAAGTCTTAATAACCATGATAAACTCTTCAGGAGTTTTAATGATATTCGGGCTATTCAAACTCTGTAATGAGTTTTATTAATATTTAGCCTTTTCAAATACTTTAAAATTTCAATGCTAACCAAATAGGGAATACACAAATAATTTATGAAAAATTCATATCAATATCTCATAGAAAACACAAACAATCACCTTACAGACAAATGTAACATATCTAGATAAAACATATAAAATCAAGTGCATAAACGGTAATAACCAAAATGTTCAAAAATATGCACCTAAATATTTGTCTAGACACATGAAGATACTATAACTTGCGCAACTCTTTCATATTAATTTCTCAAGAATCAGAACCATGTCCATTATTGAATCCTTCAGGGATTTCATATAAACACGATTTTCAAATGGTAAATATCAAGTATTGTTTCAAGTGATCATTATATTCACTAGACGCATTTTATTTCTTCACTTGTACCCAGATTTAGCAAATAACGGAAGAATGAATATTTTCATCCACCACAAGAGAATTTATCTCTAAATTATTAACATCCGAACTTTGGGAAAACTTTTACAATAGGTCGGTTACTCATCAATCGTTTGCACAATCATCCAACAATATTTACCCGGTGTATTACCTTTCAAAACTTCTATTGCTTCAAGCAATTCCAAAATGTATGTACAACACATATAGGTGTGTATTGCGTCTTTTCATGTATTATGGCAAATAAGTTTAATGTTCGTATCCAATAGAGACTTTTATTTCATGATCCTCATTGTCATTCATTTTACTAACTGCTGCAGCATAAGCAAATTTTATGTTGACATTTTATTGCGGATCGATTCCATCTTTCTTTAGTAATAAGATCTCAACAATCATTAAAGTTTCCAAGTGTTTTTATATTTCTTCTGGAAGTTGATTCATCATAGTGTGAAACTATTCAAATTAAAATATTCTTATGAATTCTAATCACTTGTATTTTCTATCCATAGATTTAAACTTTGTCATTCACGAGGATTTTTATCGTTGGAATCGATAGTTCTACCACTAATCAAATGGACATTTAATTAAAGAATAATGGTAGGTAGTCCTTCAGGGACACATTATCAAATTTTGAGTTTTAACAGCCTTTTATATAAGATATATTTACACATTCGGTCAGGTAAACATCTGGTATTCAACATTATCTCTTGAATTTCAGGTTCATATCATGGAGGATCTGATGAGATAATGATCTTGTCCATTTTATTTGTGAATCGGCTATTTTTACTTCTCCCCCTGATGTTGGGATTACTAACTCGCTAAAATGATGATTAACCAATCGAGCAGTTAATAAATCTCCCTTTTGGAGTAACAAACTCTTCAAACTAATACGATCAATCTATCGTGTAGTTAATCCAACATCAATAATCTCGAACATTGGAGATTCAATATTCAGCATATATTTCTAACATCTTCTGGAGGCTCCATCATTGTGTGCATTGTGGTGGAAAATTATAATATATAAACTGCACATCTAATATTTAAAGATGGATATGTATGGTTTCTGACCGGAAAACCACTATTGGGAAGAATATATGCAATGACTTGTTTGGTCTTATGCATATAATTGGTGTCTTTTGTGTTTCAACACTTTTTCAATTACATACGAGGTAATTACGTTAATGGAACACATGCAATAAACGATTCTACTAGACCGCTTCATTATTGCTCTTATAGACACTCAATATTCAACTTCTACCATTCTGGTATTAAGTCATATACTCACCACAATTGTCAAATCAAAATTCTCGTCAGAAAACATAAAAATCTGCAAGTTACCAATTTAACTCAATAAAATTTCTGCAAGCTTCAGGTTGTAAGCTAACGAGAACCATACATGTGCCTATCTCATCGACACATCGATTGACACTCTAATTAGTTGGAAGAAATTCTTGGTTCTCTAAATTTAAAACACATAATCTTGCTTGTTACATTTTGAAACCATAATGATAATAGTAGTTATGCCAAATTTTTAGATTTTCTCTTCTTGAGAAAACAACGAATTAATTATTCAACTATATCAGATCAATTTCACTGTACGTGAGCATTCACTTTGACTGAGTTTGTCTACTTTATAAGAGTATTTGTTATTCAGTTACTTTAATTCTACCACGAGTGTTCTTACTCTTCTGGAGCATATATATAATCTTATTGAGATATTTAGTAACTGATGCTCTACTAGAGCATTGGTTTTATCCAATTATATATGCTCTTCTGGAACATGTAATCACAACAAAAATTCAATGATTTGTTTCCTTGTGGACTTTCATGCTACAGTTTACAATTGTCGTGTACGATTTTTGTTTCTCTTTCTAACAATTTTCTTGTTAGTGTTTTTCCACTTCTGGTGGATCATAATATTTTTGTCACAACGCATGCATGTGGCTATAATTGCTATGCAGTTGGACTATTTTTGTTCATTGTGCACAGTCCCGATTGTCTTTATTGATCAACTATATTGTTGGCATATTCACTACAGGCATTCACTTCAGGGAATGTAGTTTGGATAAGTCTAATAATTTTCTTAACAAAAGACTCAATAGTACTCAATAGTAGATAAATTGCTATTTCAGGAGCAATTTCTACTTATTCTTATGATTAATCTTCCACTTCGGGTGAAAGATTATATTTTACTTGTGACAAATATAATAGTAGATTTATTGTCTACAACTTATAAATTAAAAAAAAAAAAAACTAGGCTATGATCTGATGTGCATAATATACAACATTAATTCATGCAAGCGGAGGAATAATTCAAAAAAAAAACATTAATTCAAGTAAAGAAAAAAACTAATAAAGGAGTAATGATTCGACAACATTAATTCATGCAAACTGATCTGATAAAAAAAATCAATGAAGCAAAGGCCTAATACGTAAACTGGTAATTTGCACAAGGCCTAATACAAATCGAACCAAACAGAACAGACCGAGAGTATAATAACCACACAAATTTGAATGACTCCAAAAAAATTGATTATACCTCGTTGTCGTCGAGTGGCAGCAAAACTCCGGAAAATTTTCAGTCACAAAAACTAATTATTTACAAGAAGTCAGGCTTTCAGTATTATTACACACCAATTTCAGGCAGTGATATTATAAAACTCTTTGGCTAGAACTTTGTGCTGATAACGTGTTATAAAATTAATGCTAGACTAGTAATATGAAACTAAACATAAAAACAAACAGGAAAGACAAGAGAATAGAGAGAGACTAGAGACTTGTACTCAGATATATTTTGAAGCATGAATGAGCTCCCTATTTATACAAGAAGCAGGGGATCAAACTATGTGAAATGAATCAGCTATCATTAATGCTAAATATTACAGAATCATATCTCTTTAATTGTGAATAGAATAATACATATTAATGTGGGCATTCAATCAAATTAGATTTTTCCATAACAAGAGCATCATTTTTTTTTACATATAATAAGGTTTACTTATACCATTGATAATAGTGAGATAAATATAGATTATAGTGAGCAAAGTTGTCAAAAATTGAGATTATTAATCAACTTCCATTAAACATCAAATATTGACATGCTAGGTCACTAACAAGATGATCATGAGCAACACAACTTTCCAACCTTCCACTTCCTCAAGTAGTACTCAATGATAATTGCTAACCTTCTCATAGTTACTGAACCCTATATATATATATATATGGGAAATTCTACAGTCCAGTTGGTGGTTTTGACTGAACCATTTAGTTAAATTTTATCCAGTAAAAATATAACACATCATATGCTAATATAGGATGAGATGTACTTGAACAAATCCCATATTTTTATCCCTTGCTAATCTTTTTACTTTAACCGTAAAAGTTTTTAGTTTTTGGATTTTTATTTTATTTTATTTTATTTTGAATAATAAGGGACAAGTAAACACAGCCGCCACTCTTATTCTCAATGTTGTTTTTATTTGCAGGATCAAGAATCTAAACATAATCCCCCATTGATGACCTAGATTTTCAGACGCAGCAGCACATCAACTAATTCTTCTCTCAATCAATAGGATGTTCGTCACCACTCACCAGGAAATTAAAACTCAAAACCGGGGCAGCCATTGAAACAAGAAACTGGAAATTAATTTGTTAGATAGAATCCTTTATCCCCCAACAAAAAATCTTTTTGCCTTCCTTCAAATATCATGTGTGAAAAAACATCACCGCTTCCGCTACAACCGATGAACTTATCCAATAAGCCATATGAGGTGTTTTTATTTATTTTTTTCTTTTTTGAAAAGGCATACGAGGTGTTAATCTTTCAAATTTGATTGTAATTTAGTACCATCTTTTTATCCATGTATTTTCAGCTTGAATTTAGTTCAATTGCGACGAAGTTAACCATGATGTACTAAAATTGCAATTGAAATTGATGGCCAAGACTTCTAAGTTGAAGTTTTCTTGAGGCATAGATTACCTCGGTCAATATCCTTACCAAACCAGTGCCCACCACCCTCTGCAATTCATCCCAGTTAAAAGTGAATTTGAGAAAGATCACCATGCACATCACTGAAATCGGATTATATCAACTTTGAAATCTCCACTTGCTCATCCAGTTTCCCATCCAAGTTCTCGGTCCAGATCCTCTGTGACAGAATGGAGGACTGCATTTATGTTGTTGAGAGAGGGAACGGAAAAGAGAAGGGGAAATCGGTTGCCGCTTATCATATAAGTGACTCAATGTGTTGCGGAGTTCTTTCACTTTATGTTGCCTACTTTTAATCTAATGGTGATGATTGTTCTCTTGTTATCCAACGGTTGTTATATTTGACTTAACTATTCAGTCGACTAGACCATAGTCGCTCCATATATATATATATATATATATATATATATATATTCTCCTTTAAACCGCAATTAAGTCCATTCAATCCCAAAATGATGGCTTCATCATTTCCCTTCACTGCTTCTTGCTTTTTCCTCTTTGCATTGGTCATTTTCTCAGAAGGGCAATCTTCAGTACCGGCCCTTTATATATTTGGCGACTCTCTTGTGGACGTGGGTAACAACAATTACATCAACGATTGTATCTTTAAAGCAAATTATCCTCATCATGGTATTGATTACCCCGGCAGAAAACCAACAGGGAGATTTTGCAATGGCAAAAATTCAGCTGATCTTTTAGGTACGGACGTACGTAAAAGATCTTTATACATATATACTTGTACACGTGTTTATTATCCGTAGTGGTTTTTGCATAACATTTTCTCTATCCCAAATAATGATGTTTATAGTTAGCTTCTTGGATTTTAAACAAAGTTATATAATCAGAACTATTACTTTGAGGACGGTGACTACATATGAAGGATTAGACTAGTTATTCCTGCATATATGTGTAGTTTGACAGAATAATATGATATTTAGCTTAGCCATTGCTCGATACACAACTCAAACAAAGCCAATTAGAACCACTGATGGTTGGTCCAGGCTAATTAATTAAGCATTAAGCTATCAATGACAAATCCAAAGAATATGGGAATTGAGTTAGGATAGAGTGAAAATTTTTCCATAAAAAGGAATCCGAATAACCTATATGTGTAAGTTCGGTGATAATGACATCTCCAATTGTTTAGTTACTTTCAAACTTTGGAATATCTAAATGCTCAACTCAACTTAAGCATAACCTCCATTATTTTTACGTTCACAATTTCTCTTTTGCTAATTGCAATTATCAATGACTACGCGTATGCCAAGGTATTTAACAAGTGGCAGTAAATAAAGGCGAGAGAATTAGTTGAGGATTGTAGTAATGAGACTTTGAGTTTGAATATCAGGTGGCACTACAACTATAAAAGGGCGATAGTTGTTGAAATCATTAAGCTAAGTAACATTATTGTTAAGGCTTACATGTTTGCTTATTTTGGCAGCTGAAAAAGTGGGCTTGACGGCATCCCCTCCGCCATATATGTCCAACACGAGTGATCTTTTCCTGGAAGGTGCTAGCTTTGCTTCTGGAGGTTCAGGACTCATCAATTCCACCGGAGGTTTCCTGGTAAGAATAACAACATATTCTATCCGTCCCGAAATTATTATCCAATTTGAATTTCAGTTTTACTTCAAATTATGCTAAAATTGAATTCCCAAACTGGACACTAACTTTGGGACGGCTCTCTCTTCTTATGGAGTATAGCCAAGTGGTAAGGCATCGGTTCTGTTCCGAAAAAAATAATTTGGTGTGTCGTATAATTTAATTGAAAAAAGTAGATTATTTATTTGGGATGGATGGAGTTTTTTTTTTCTTTAAATCATACTAACTTAATATATTTTCTATTTTTATGTTGAGTCTGAGTTTCATCAACAGAGAAAAAAAGAAAATACTAACACTTGTGAGAAATTGTAGAAAACAGCTCAACTTAAGTAGAGAGATTATTGTCTAGATGTGGTATGTGGTAGTTTAGAAAATACGAGACTTAAGACCGGAAAACTTGAGTTGATTCAATGTTTCTGTCATGGTTCTTAATCTGAATCATTTCCACTTCTACAGAGAATGTGTATGTCTTTGAAAGAAGAAGTGGAATATTTCACGGCACTCCATGATCGATTGGTCCAACAGTTTGGCACTACAAGAGCCCAGCAACATCTATCAAAGTCTCCGTTTGTGGTTGTCATCGGCAGCAATGATATTTTCAATTATTTCTACAAAGCCGAAATAAGAGTGGTTAAAACTCCTGATCAGTACATCCATGAAATGATTGCCATTCTCCAAGGAGTCTTGACGGTAAGATAACGATCTTCTGTAACACTTTTTTTTCAATGTGTAACACTTCAAATATTTGACACGCCCTTCTGACAGGAATTACATAATTTGGGAGCTCGCAAGTTCGTTGTGGCTGGGGTAACAATTCTTGGGTGTACTCCAGCACTAAGATTGGAGATCAACAACCAAGAATGCAATGCAGATGTGAATACTATGGTGACCAAATACAACCAAAATCTCGTAACAATGTTAGCAAGATTACAATCCGATTTCAACGACATTAACTATACTTACATTGACACTTTCGCTGTTGTTGAAGGCATCCTTCAGAATCCTACAATTTACGGTAAACAAATAAATAAAATAATCTTTGCCAACTCTCGTTAAAAGGAATTCCCCATTCTGAATGTATTCTGATCTTGTAAATTTTTTCCTAGGTTTTAAGGAGGCGAAATCGGCTTGCTGCGGATCAGGGAAATTGAATGCCGATATGTATTGTACACCTTTTGCGATATTCTGTCGCAACAGAACAGATCACATATTTTGGGACAAAGTACATCCCACTGAAGCAACGGCTAGCATTGTTGTCGATACACTTTACAGTGGTTCACAACCATACGTGAGTCCCATCAATTTGCAACAATTGATTGCTCTCTAAGTTTTGTTCCATTCAACTTTGTAATATTACTGTTCAAAGCCATGATACACACAATCAAATATGGAAGCTTATATATATTGTTGAATTTTCCATCTATGAAAAAATTTTATATATATATACAATAATTTGAGATGTTTGATTGGATAAAGATAGCCCCTTATCAGTCTTAATGATTGGGACACATAAAAAATGCGTATTGGTACAGAGGCTACTTAATTGATACGTCCAGGAAACAGATAATTTTGCCCAACACTTTTCAGGAACACTTAAGTGATTATCAAACAGGGCCAATAGTTTTGCATTTCAACCATCAAGGTAAAATGTGTCAACTAGTATCATGTTAGACCTACTGATGATCTCATGTATAGTGATTATTTAGAATTGTAACTTTGCATAAATCGGTATAATTGGCATTCAGGATTTGAATTTGCTGACAGAGAGTCACAACTAGTTTTTACGGGAGGATGGCAACGGAATAATTATTTTGTTTCTTTTGTATATACTTCCTCCATTCTAAAATACATACCGTTTTAGAGTTCATAAAATGTTTTAAAATATATATCATTTTACAAAATCCAGGTAACTTCTATCCCATTTTTCTAATATTACACTTGTATTGGAAATAAAATAATATTTAAAATGAAATTAAATAGGTTGAGGATGAGTTATATAGATAATAAATAAGGATCATTTTGTATTTCAAATACATTATTTAGTGTTTCATTGGTATTAACAAAATTGCTTGAAAGACATATACTATTTTAGAATAAAAGGGGTATAATCTAGTTAGTGCTTTCAAGAAAAAACAAAAACTACATCAACTTTTCTTTTAAGGATCTTCCCTCTTCCAGATACTTTCCAAGCCGCCAAAACCAATTGTTATCCCTTTCACACATCACCAAAGCAGAACTATAAGGCACACTTTTGTAATCTTGTTTTATTCAATTAACTTCTCTCCTCTTTCCTTTGCTTTTAATCACACAAAACGCGTGCTTCAATCTTCGGAAACAATATATTCATGCCTATAAATTGCGATACTAATTTCACAGGATTCTTTTATTTAAGCATATCCACAATTACACAGAAGCCATTTTCAAATCATAATGGATCATCAGCAGAACGATGACAAGAAGAAAGCGACGAATATTGTTGAAAAGAACAAAGACAAGATGAATGATGAATTCAGTAGAGGAAGAAGATCATCATCATCTTCATCATCAAGATTAACGGCGAAGCGCCTAGTTATGGAGGATGTTGACAAGGTGGCGGAGGATTTCATCAGCAAATTCAGGAATCATCTCAAGTTTGAGAGAGAGGCCTCCTTCAAACGCTTTCAAGAAATGATTAGTAGGGGGTTGTAAATCCTAAGTTTGTAACCCTATGCATTTACTGAAATTTGAATAATCATTGCTATGAACCCTCTTATTGGAATCCATTAATTGTTCGTTGAATATATTTCTTCTTGTTCTATTTTTTTTTAATCAAAAAAGAATTCGCCCTCATGATATTCTCCTTGTGTATCATATATATGGTAGGAAGATATGGAGCGTTTTGTTTTTTTTTTTTAGTTGATATTGCGTTTTGGACAAATTAGAATTATCTTATGAACTTACTAAGCATTAAAAAAAAATGCATTCTCCTCTAAGTAGGACTCGTGTTTCAATATGTGCGTTATGAAATTTTTATTAAGAGACTTTAACTAATATAGGAACAAATCTACCGCTCAAATCAAGTAAAACTTATTCTGGACGTGATTTATGCATCCCTTCTTTCAAACTTCAAGGATTCAAGAGTGGTCATTTGGAAGATGATAGGTTAGTCAAATGAAGATGTGAGTTCAAGTTGGCCACCAACTAGAAATTAAGTTAATGTTGGAAAAACCAAGTTAACAACTTAGCAATGTACTAAAATTCGAGACAACTTGAAGTTGAAACCCACTATCATCATGTGGCCACATTGTGTAAAGTGATTTAGTTAATCTGTCTCAATGTGTCTTTTTAAGAATTAAAAAACTTGCGTAACGTGCAATATTCGATGATGCATGCGTATAGTCAAGTATTTTCGAGTTACGAAACGAGGTCTCCCACAACCGTTAGCAAATCGAGGGGACAGTCCATGGCGAATTCTATAATATATAGTACATACATATATCAAACCATTTGGAATATTGTAGAAATTTTTTCAAAGCACCCGATTTTGGATCTTTGACCAAGAAACATGTAGAAGAGGATTGTACAACGTTGCCTATATACCTTTTCTCATCCTTTTCATCTTTCCTTGTCTTTATACTTAGCTGAGTGCTAAACTTTCCTCCATATCTCCATCCATGGATACAACCCGAAGCAAAAAGCTTCACATTGGTATCCTAGCAAGCCCCGGTATGGGTCACCTCCTCCCGGTTCTAGTCCTCGGAAACCGCCTATCCACCGAATTCAACGTTAAGGTCACAGTACTAGCCATCACCGAGGTTCCGACCGTTCAGAACCTCGGTTTGGAGGCAGAACTTGCCGACTTTGATGTACTTCAAATTCCACCCGTCGACATCTCTCACCTAATCGATGCCAATACTAAATTATCGACACGGATACGCATTATGGTAAGCGAGGCTTTGCCCGGCCTCCGTTCCGCGATTTCCGGGATGAAGGACCTGCCTGAGATCTTGATCTGCGACTTATTCTGCACCAAAGCCTTCCCGGTAGCAAACGAATTTAACATGCGCAAGTACTTGTACGTCGCAACGAATGCATGGTACACTGCCTTGCAAGCCTATACTCCAGTTCTCCATAAACAAATAGATGGTCAGTACGTTGACCATACTCAGCCGCTGAAGATACCCGGGTGCAAATCAGTCCGGCCGGAGGAAGTAAATGATGCGATGCTAGACCGGAACGACCCGAGGTACGAAGGTTACTTGCAGGCGGCAACGGATTTCGGGCTGGCTGATGGAATATTAGTGAACACGTGGGAGGATCTTGAGCCAGTTACACTTGAAGCGTTTAGAGAGAATGAGTCCTTACGTAAGGTACTTTGTGATACGGCGGTTTATCCGATTGGACCGCTTACCAGGCGGCCGCGGGAGTCAGATGGGATCGATGATCGTTCATTGATGATGATGGAGTGGCTGGATAAGCAGCCGAGTGAATCGGTTCTGTTTGTTTCTTTTGGTAGCGGTGGCACTCTGTCAGCTCAACAACTCACCGAATTAGCTTTCGGTTTGGAGCTGAGCCAGCAGAGATTCATTTGGGTGGTCCGTCCCCCGGCTAGAATGGCCAATGGCTCATTCTTCACCGTGACCCAAGGCGACGAACCCTTGGATTACTATTATTTACCACAAGGGTTTTTGACTCGGACCAAGAACACCGGTTGGATCGTACCGGAGTGGGCTGAGCAGGTGGAGATTTTGAGCCATCCATCGGTTGGAGGATTCATTACACATTGTGGTTGGGGGTCAACCTTAGAAAGCATCACTCATGGCGTACCGATGATCGCCTGGCCTCTTTATTCTGAGCAAAAACAAAACGCCACCATGCTGGTGGAGGAGCTAGGCGTAGCGGTACGACCGAAGGTTTTACCGACGAAGAAAGTTGTGGATCGGAAGGAGATTGAGGAAATGGTGAGATTCATAATGGAGTCTGAAGAAGGCATGGTGATTAGGGATAGGGTTAAACAACTCAAAGTTAACGGAGAAGGTGCAATCAGCAAGGGAGGGTCCTCTTACAATTCCATGAATGATTTCCTCAAAGATGCTCACATGAGGCTGATTAAATCACTCTCGGTTTGAAATCCATTTTCACCTAAGAGTAACTTCACTTCCTGCTATTACAATGCAATTGTGAAAAATAACTATTTGAAATTAGACACTCGAGTTTGTTAAGTGGATGTTCATGGATTTTGATGTTCGTTTATCATGTACATATCTAAGAACAATTGAATCCAACGGTGACAATTGTGTTTTGGAAAGGGGTGAAGAAAAAAGAATACTGCGAATTTCTCTTAACCTCACTTTTTTCTTATCATCGTTTTGATAACTTTAACCACTAGAAACTAAAATCTAGAGTGATTAAATGACTCAATTGATTGATTGAGTATAAAACTACAGTACTTGAATTACTATGTCAAAGGTTGTGTTAATTACAATGTTTAATAAATTCAATAGTTATAGATACTTAGATAGAGTTACATATTCCCTCCATCCCGAAATTATTGTCCAGTTTGAATTTTTTACTTTTAAGTAAAAATTGAACTACAAAAGAAAATTCAAAATGAACAATAATTTTGGGATTCAAAATGAACAATAATTTGGAACAGAGGGAATACAATTTATAATCTTTCCTGAAAAATATTAGAAAGGCCTCTCTCAAACTTGAGCTGATTCCTGAATTTGTTTGATGAAATCCTCAGCCAGTTTGTTACCAACTAGCCTCTCATACTCAAACGCTTTACCATTCATCTTGATGTTCTTTTTCTTTTTCTTTTTTCAAATTACGAGGCATATATAGCCTACAACATGACACTAACACCGAGCGAGGATAAACAATCCCGACAGTCTGCAACCATGGTCGCATTTCTCTTGGTGAACACTAGAACTTTTTAATTGGATTGTGGAGTTGCAATATGCATTAAGAGAAGCTAATTTGGTAGCCCGATTGCTTGCAAACAATAAAGGCACAAAGTTTTAATCTTGATGTTCTTGATGAAGGATTGATGGTTATCTTCTTTTTTCCATTGTAATCATCATTACCGTCTTTTTCATAAACACAAGCTTTTTTATTTTCTTGCGTACCATCAACATTGAACTCTTTAGTCTCTAAGATTACAAAGTTGTTTTCGAAAAACATACAAAGTTGTATGTGACATACAGGCCGGTTCAAACAATTTAGGGGCCTAGTGAAAATAAGTAGAAAAAGATTCCCACAAAGATTTAATTAACATGGTACCAAAAGTTATTTAATCACTTAGAGTCTACTTTACTTTTGATATAATATAAACTAGATGCTTGTCCCGGGCGAATGTTCGGGCGGCCATTTGTGCTTGAAGTTAGTTAAATAAAGAAAACAAATTTTTCGGAAAAGAGTAAATATCCTTTAACACAATTATATATATATATATATATATATATATATATATATATATGTAGTGTCTTAACCGAACCGTTGTAGGGAGCTAAGAAATTAGTATGTATTTAAAAAAAAAACGAATGAAGAATATAGCTCAAGCAATTTTCAACATTCACTTCTAGGTTAATATCACAATTTTAGTGTCTTAGGAAAACGTCTCATTTTACAAATAATGTAGTTTCTCAGCCCGGGATTGCCGAACCGGCTAATACTTTATCATGTGCAAGTGAATTTTAAATGATTTTGTACCTTTTGGTTAATATTAATAAGATATATACAATAATCAGTACATAATAAAACCCGAAAGAGATCAAAGACAGAGCAATTGGAATAGCCAAATTAATTATTAACAAAATACCAATTAAAATAGTCTTTGGCGGAAAAATTTTCATTGTGGTGCTAACGCATCACCAGCTTATATGCTGCTTTAATTAAGTACTTTAATTTGTCTTTTTATATAAAATAAAATTTGAGCCCATTAAATATAATTTAACTCAACAATTATTAAATTTATGGGCTTTTTTTCCTTTGGGCCCCTGGTGCCAAGAACCGTTTGAACACCCCTCTGGGCCGCATCACATATCGTTGTTTGTCACGGTATTTCAGATTCTGAAATTATTATACAGTTTAAATTTTTATTTTAAATATGATTCAAAAAATAAATATATTAACCATAATGTTGGTTATTTGCTTTAGTGCTGATTTTATGGAAATAATGGAAGATACCACTGCTGCCGAATTGCCCATATCACGACCAATCGATCTTGAAATGTGTTATATATGACACTTCTTGTGGTGAAGCCGTGAAGGCAATCACTTACTTTGTAAGAAAGAATAGGATTCAAGTTAATAATCATGTAGAAATCTTCAATAAATTCAATGGACTTTTTCTGTCCATTTCATTTCTCAATTTTTTTATGAAACGATGAGATATCTATAGTACTTAATATCAAAGCAGGGTATCAGCTCTACAATTAATTTTTTTTCACCTTTGCACCAGAGTACTATTAAGCTTAGTTGTTAAAAATATAGAGTTATTACTTTTAATGGTAGAAATTAAGTTAAGCAAATTTGATTTAACGCCTTTCATACATTAAAGTCACATTTGTAGATTTGTAAAAAAAAAAAAAAAAAACATCACTCTTAATATAATATAATCCCTAATTTGTCGTCCCGAAAAGTCACTTAGTTTAGTTAATATATTTTTAGTTTCAAATTCAAAAAATTTCGAAATGTTAAAAGTAAGAAAATTTTTCTGAATTTTTTATTGTTTTGGATATATAATGAATTTATTACATTTTTTAAAATATTTATTTTATTATTAAATCGATTTAATGTACCAGCAGAAACATCCAGTTCATGGATTTTATAAAAGGATGGCCTCAATCCTAAGTTCACATAGTCACACTTGTCAAATGAGAACTCGTGATTTGTTTTTCCGAAAAAAAAAATGATTGAATTGCCATATGTCAATGGGAGCAAATGTGAACTCCAACCTGCCGGTTTCTCATACTGATATTCCAACTAATGAATTTTCAAAATTGAACTTATACGGTACATATCCTCTAATCATTGAAATCATTATCATTATATATATATATATATATATATATATATATTAAAGGAAAGAAAGATAATCGACACGTGTCACTAATTGATCATCAAGCATCACTTTTAACTTATTATCATTTTAGCCCTTAAAGTTCTATTTATATGTTATTCTATCTTCAATTTTATCGATTTTACATTTTCAAGGACGATTAATTGTGTCTAATCCCCAAAGTCCCCTTACCTATAAATAAGCCATAGGCATCTAGACATAATTTACGTATTTTTTAATATATTTTTTAATCCAAACATAACATTAGTTAGTGATGACAATTTTTATTATACAACTTTTCAAAATTTTTGTTGTAATATTTTTGGCCAGATCTTACAAATATACATGTCATAAATAATATCAATACCTCTCATTTTGATCTAAAATTGATTAATCAAAAAAATTTACGGTTTTAAGAAATATTAATAACTACATTATTTAATTAATTCCTTTAGAATAAATTTTAACATTGACAAACCCGCTCAAAGCGCGGGACACATACTAGTATTAATAAGTTAATGGTTAGTAATAGTGGTATTTATATAAGGGGGCGGGGATTGTGTGACTGTGACCAATTTGCTCATATTTTAACTACAATCAATTCAGAATCTCAAACTATTAAAAAAAATAAGATCAAAATCTCAGTCATCGGTTGACCTTTTTCAACTATTTTCTTGGAAACTTTTTAATACAAGGAGTCGATGACTAAAGTCTTATTCTAATTCCTGTAAATTTGTTGTGCTTTCAAACAAAAGTTTTCATTATTAAATTGTAGGTCTGCAGCAGGTAGGGCTCTTCTTTTACATAAAACCGATCCGAACCGAACCGTTAGTTTGGATCGGTTCGGAAATGGGGTAACTTTTTTTGGATCATTGTGGTTTGGTTCAGATCGGTTCGAGTTAAATTTTGAGTCTGAACTGAATTGACCCGAAAAGAATCATTTTGTATCTGATGATATCATCAAAATATTACGATGACGTCATCTTGCCAACGCTGGTCATCGATCGCAGGAAAAATCGATTTTCTGGCAATATCGCCGGAATTCTTGGCCGGAAAAATCAATTTGCCGGCGACATCGCCGGAATTTTAGGCCAGAAGTTGTTGCCGACGGCGGTCGGTGGCAGTCAACGTCGGAAACTATTAAAATTGATTATTATTTTTTTATTTAAATTAATTCGGTTCAAATTAAATATTTACTTAACCCGAACCGATCCAAACCATTCCACTCTTTCAAATAATTGATCTGAATCGAATCGAACCGAAACTAAATTTTCGGATCGATTTCGGGTCGGGTCGGTTCGGATCATCGGTTCGACCCGAACCGTATGTCAAAATGACCATCCCTAGCAGCAGGGGGATTTGTAGTTCCCTATGTTTTACACAATCGATGTATCTCTACCTCCAAAAATAAAAATTAGAACATAAATCACAAACGATTCTCTGTTACCATCTCTGAAATCCCCTCCCTTAAAATTTTTCCGCACTTATCTTTAGACTTTGGAAGTTAAGGGGTCAACTTCAGTGGCAAATTATCCAGTATACCCGGGGGCACCGTGCCCCCCTCCTATTTTTTGCACGAGTAGTTCTTATTGTATTTTTCATCAATCTTTCTATGATTTGCAAGGATAGTCCCTGTCATTTTTTCTTTCTCTTTCAAAAAAAAACATCTCCAATCTTTCAACGAGCATATCTCCCAATCCGTGAAGAATTTGTGAACGAATTATACATGAGAATTATAGTACTCGTCGAGATCTATTCAACAAGATCCATTTCGAATATTTTTTTGAGTTTAAAAATGACTAAATTTCTTTGGGCAGAATTAAGTTGGATATCCGGTAAGTTGGATAACCAGTATGCACGAGTTGGATAACCAGTATGAACAAAGTGGATAACTAGTTCAAATAATTTGGATAACCATGTAAATCCATTGGATAACCAGTATTAGCGCATTGGATAATCCAATACAAACCAATGATTGGATAACCAATACAAACGAGTTGGATAACCAACTTAGTTTATTATTTTTTAAAAAAATAATAAAAAAAACCAGGTTGGATAAATAATACTAATTAGTTAGATAAACAGTATTAACATAAATAATCAAGATGGATAACCAACTTATTTTACATTCATATTATTCTTTTCCTTGTATCTAATGATTCGTAAAGAATTATAACATGAATTATATATGAAATTTATAGTACTCGACGAGATCTATCCGATAAGATCCATGTTGAATATTTTTTTTGAACTTTAAATGCATTTAAATTTTACGGGCAGAAATGAAGAAATGCGTTTTTCGTTTTTCTTTGAAAAATGGTTATCCAATCCGTTTGGACTGATTATCCATTATGTTCGTACTTGTTATCCAATCATATGTTTGACATTCACTCTTCAAAAAAAAAAAAAAGATGGATATCCACCTCTATTCTATTCTGTCCGTCAGAATTAAGTCATTTTTAAGTTCGAAAAAATGTTCACTGTGGATTTCGTTGGGTAGATCTCGATGAGTACTATAAATTTCATATATAATTTGTTCACAAATTCTTCACGGATTGGGAGATATGCTCGTTGAAAGATTAGAGTTGGATATGCATGAACACAATTTGGATAACCATGTAAATCCATTGGATAACCAGTATTAGCGCATTGGATAATCAACATGAACACAGTGGATATCCAATTTGAGAAGATGGATAACCAACTTATTTTACATTTATATTGTTATGTTCCTTGTATCTTTTGATCCGTAAAGAATTATAACACGAATTATATATGAAATTTATAGTGCTCGACGAGATCTATCTGATAAGATTGATGTTGAATATTTTTTTGAACTTTAAATGCATTTAAACTTTACGGGCAGAAAATGAAGAAATGTGTTTTTCGTTTTTCTTTGAAAAATGGTTATCCGTTGTGTTCATGCTGATTATCCAACCGGTTTGGAGTGATTATCCATTCGGTTCGTACTTGTTATCCAATCATATGTTTGACATTCACTCTTCAAAAAAAAAAGATGGATAACCACCTCTATTCTGCCCGTCAGAATTAAGTCATTTTTAAGCCCGAAAAAATGTTCACTGTGGATTTCGTTGGATAGATCTCGACGAGTACTATAAATTTCATATATAATTCGTTCACAAATTCTTCACGGATTGGGAGATATGCTCGTTGAAAGATTAGAGTTGGATATGCATGAACACAGTGGATATCCAGTACAAACAAGTTGGATAAGCATGTAAATCCATTGGATAACCAGTATTAGCGCATTGGATAATCAATATGAACACATTGGATATCCAGTTTAAGAAGATGGATAACCAACTTATTTTGACTTAAGAAGTTGGATAACCAAATGGATAAGCAATAGAAACAAAATGGATAACCAGTTTAAACTGATTGGATAATCAGCATGAACACAATGGATAACCAATTTAGAACAAGTTGGTTATCCATCTTGTAAAACTGGATATCCACCCCTATTCTGTCTATCAGAATTAAGTGATTTTTAAGCCCGAAAAAATATTCAATGGATTTTATTGGATAGATCTCGACGAGTACTATAAATTTCATATACAATTCGTTCACAAATTCTTCACGCATTGAGAGATATGATCGTTTAAAGATTAGGGATGGTTTTTTTGGTAGAGAGAGAAAAAAACTCACAGGGACTAAACGTGTAAAATATAGAAAGACTGAGAAAAAAGTACAATAAGGACTAAAAATGTAAAAAATAGGAAGGGGGCACGGTGCCCCCGGGTATACTGGATACAGCCTCACTTCAGTCTATAGGAGAACACTATTAAACGTGGATATGATATTTAAAGAAAATGTCAAACCATATATTTTCATTCTTCTATACGTTCTTTCACACTTATTCGGAACGAAAACAAAAAAAAATTAAATTTGCTTCAATGACAACTGAAACTCACTTTGTTGCAATGACAAACTCATGCCCCCATATTGATTTTTCTTCTTTCTTTCATAATATGTTCAGCAAAGCAATATAACAAAAAACTTATCATATATACTCTATTATCCCGAAATTATATATCTAATTTAAATTTCATTTTTAGTTCAAAATGTGCTCAAGGTGAAAATTCAAACGGAGAATCTTATGATTTGATGAAGAGACTCTCTCCTCCTATCTTGCAGACTTACAGTCTAGTAATTGACACACACACATCTACATATACATATATATATATATATATATTAATATTTTATTTTGAAAATGTACTATATATAACTTGAAATATATACTTGTTTTGTCCAATTTTTATGTACGATTTTTATCAGTATAACAAACTAACTTGGGACAGAGAGGGTACTACAGAAAAATTGTCAAACTAGAGAGATTCACAATAAACTAAGGCACATGACAAACTGGCTAGGAGGAATATGCAGAATCATGTCTCATTTATCCAGCTGCAAGACCGTGATCTTCTACTCGTTCACACTTATTCAGTATTGATTGTTGATAATTTAATACTAGAGTTCATGCACAATCCTTCTATAAAACTCTATGATCTCAATTACTCAAACTCAATCCGGTGGAGATAAGTGAAAGAAGCCATAAACAAATAAGCCATTAACCGATCATTAATGGCTTCTTTCACCTCCTCTCCAGCACTCATAACCGGTTTTTTCTTTCTCTTCTTAGCATTCACTTCCATATTCGGGCAGTCGTCAGTTCCGGCTGTTTATGTTTTCGGCGACTCCCTTGTGGATGTTGGCAACAACAATTACATTGAGGGTTCTATTCTTAAAGCGAATTATCCTTATAATGGCGTTGATTATCCTGGTCGCAAATCAACCGGAAGGTTTTGCAATGGCAAAAACACAGCAGATCTTTTCGGTAAGCATACAGTACTAGTCCATTTCAAATTTGCAATTGTTGCATAGTACTCCGCTTCGTCCCAAAAGGGGGGAAAAAAAAAAAACCTTGTTCAACAAACATGACAATTTTTCTAGAACAAATCACGTATTTAAGCATTAGTTTGGAGCTTAATAATACCACGTTCATGCCATAGAAATAGTCCACAGTGAATTTAAAATAGCTCAACAGAGTGGCTTATTTTTGACAGCGGAAAAAGTGGGATTGATGGCATCCCCTCCACCATATTTGTCCAACACAAGTGATCTTTACCTGAAAGGAGTTAGCTTTGCATCTGGAGGATCGGGACTCTTCAACACCACCGGGGAAGGTTTTCTTGTAAGAAACTGTGAATATAAAACAATAGTCATTTTATTCATTCATAGTCCCTAACATCTTTAATTTTCTCCTATTTTATCAATCATTGATCATTGTTTTTATCCTTTGATGAATCCCTCTTGGTTACAGCGCAAGACACTTTCTTTATCAGAGGAAGTGACACAATACACTACGCTCCAAAGTCGATTAGCGCAACATCTAGGAGTTCAGAGTACACAGCAACATTTATCAAAATCACTCTTCCTGGTGGTGACTGGAAGCAATGACGTTTTCGCTTATTTTCAAAACGAGAACATAAGAAAGGTTAAAAGCCCTGATCAATATATCAATGAAATGATTGCCATCCTTCAAGATCTCATGATGGTAAGTAAAAAAGTAAAAAACATTTTATGCATTCATCCACTGCTAATGAGAATGGCCTAATCTGCCAAGTCCTAATTAAATAAGTTCATGCTTCTTCAGCAACTCCAAAGTTTGGGAGCTCGCAAGTTCGTGGTGCCTGGATTAACAACTCTTGGATGTACTCCAGCACGAAGATTCGAGAGCAACAATGAAGAATGCAATGCAGCGGTGAATGCTATGGCGACCAAGTACAATCAAAATCTTACCAAAATGCTGGCTACATTACAGTCCAATTTCAAGGACAACATCTATTATACTTATATTGACACTTACACTGTACTTTCTGGCATCATTCAGAACCCTGCAACTTATGGTAAACATAACTAAGATCTAACTTTTAAATGGCTTCCTTCCTCCTCATTAATAATGGTATTTGCCATTTCTGATCTTCCCAAAACTTTGCAGGTTTTAAGGAGGCAAAAGCCGCTTGCTGTGGATTAGGTAAATTAAACGCTGCTTTGCCTTGCACACCACTCTCCATATTCTGCCCCAACAGAACAGATCATGTATTTTGGGACAGAGTGCACCCAACTCAAGCAACTGCAAGCATTTTGGTTAATACCCTTTACAGTGGTTCACCACCAGACGTGAGTCCCCTTAATGTACAGCAGCTCATTGCCCTCTAAAATTTGTTATATACAAGTTTGGAATCTTGCTTTTCTCCTTGTGTCTTTGTTTTACTCTACTAATGCCATAACGCTCATGTTCATGGCTTATACACAATGTACCGAATAAATAACATTGCTGAGAGTTGTGTGTTTATTTAACTGATTTAGTTCAAGAAATGCCCTTTGAGGGTGCTATTATAACATCATTGATGTATAATGAAAGAGAAGCTTTGAATGGTATTGAGAGGCAAGCAAGGTCAGTAAACTCAGATATGACTTGAAAGGGTGATAACTTTTGCCAAACAGACCAAATACTGTCATAATTTTATTGTGACTGCTATTTTTTATGTTAGAAGACCCCATCTTTAACACTTATTCACATTAAAAGATGTCAGGATTAGGAACAATAACTTTTAAAAGAGAACAGACTACAAACTCTGTGAATACGATTTCTTCAGTGGGTCGGCCATGATAAAATTGGCATCAGGCGTAATTGAAATGTTCAGCCACAACCAAATTTTGGCTCCAATATCCAGTTGTAGATTAAAGAAAAAAAAATTCGAAGTCAGGGTATAAAGAAACTATGTTTGATGTTCTGGTGGAGATGACTTCATTTGTACCTATGGATACTAATACTCTTATCTAGTAATTAAGGTATAGTGATCAGGCCCTCTGTTAAGTTACAAATTGATTCCAGCAGGAAAGCCGAAGCTCTAGTTTGCATATAAACAACAAATAATCTCAAATTTCGAATCAACTGATATCCATAGTTCTCAAATTCTGCTCTGAAGTTCCAAGTTTTTATAACTTCCATTTGATCATACAAAAGATGGATTAATGTTTCCTACTCGATGATACTAAGTTAATCCACGCTGGTTTAACTTTGTTATATAACTTTCAAAGAATAACAACCCAAAAAAATTCCTTTTAGAGTAGTATGAGCGAAAGGCTATTCTGGCAATCATTAAGCCCAAGAAGGATTGCCTAATTCTAGTTCACAACAAAACAATCACCAGAAAGCAGAAACAATTTCCCTACTGAATGCAAACAAAGAGATTGAAATATATTAATATTTTTTTATTTGAGCTAATATTTTATTTTTATATGGAATATTAGTTTCATTTAAATATTTTTAATCTTTATGTTATGAAGAATAAAATAAATCAGAAAAATAGTGTCTTTACTGCTAAACTATATTATTAAAAAAATTAGCATGCTTATATAAATACAATCATAGGTTACAATTATACAAAGATTAATTTTTACGGTAGAGTTTGAAAATAGATAAATATTTTTTTAAAACTCATATAATAGACTTTTATGGTAATTAAAAGTAATTGAGGGAAATGGAACAAAATAGAGAAAAATAAAATTAAAAAGTGAAAAAAGGATAATTTTGTTATTTTTATATATTTTAGGGGTTATTTTTAAAAATTTTAAAAATTACTGGGGTATTTTTGTAATTAAATTTATTATTTTATTAAAAAACTAACGGAAATTCGTAATTTGGACGGAAAATAGGCCGATTGGATAAAATTGGCAAAAATTTCAAACATTAAGGTAAAATTAGCTAACCAAAAATCTATTGGATATAATTGACGACGAGAGCAAAACTTTAGATAGGAACGACATTTTTTCCTACATTAATTTATCCAACTGTACGTAAGATTACAATAATCTTCCACTCTTTCACACTTATTCAGTATCGAATTTAGAAAATTTAATGCTATAGTTTATGCACAATCCTTTTCCTTTAAAACCCTATGATCTCCGTTACTCAAACTCAATCCCCAAAAAGGTGCATGGTGGAGATCAGTGGAAAAGAAGCCCACAAATAAGATCATTAATGGCTTCTTTCACCTCCTCTCCAGCACTCATTACCGGTTTTTTCTTTCTCTTCTTTGCATTCACTTTCACATTCGGGCAGTCGTCAGTTCCGGCTGTTTATGTTTTCGGTGACTCCCTTGTGGATGTTGGCAACAACAATTACATTGAGGGTTCTATTCTTAAAGCGAATTATCCTTATAATGGCATTGATTACCCTGGTGGTGAATCAACTGGAAGGTTTTGCAATGGCAAAAACACAGCAGATCTTTTAGGTAAGCTTAGAGTACTAGTCTTTTTAATTTCTTTTTTGGGAAAATTTGGATGAAGGACAGTGAAGAGAGTTAAATTAATAAAAAGGGTAAGATTTCAAAATAATTTTTATTAAGGGTAGTAATATATTTGGCAAAAAACATAAAATAAAATTAATTGTGTGCTGACGTAAATACCCTCTTCTTCCCCAAAACGAAATCAAATCCTTCTGAAAATTAATCCTTCGCTGTCAAAGAATATCTCCTGCTACTTTCTATAAAACGATATCACCACCTTTACCATGAGAAAGTCTCCAATGGAATTGATCAATGAAGTTTCACCTATTTAGGTTGAAGGCAAAATTGTTCATAAAGAAGGAGACAGTAATTCTGCACTAGGACATCCTATTGAATTCAAGTCTTAATTTGGATGTCCTAATAGTATGCAAGTATTCATGTCTATACTGTATGATGTTTAAACACAATGAAAGCTACCATGTCTTCGGGATGAACGCCGATTTTTGGCTTATTCCAAGTTTTACTTTTAATCTTTGTTCACTGCTATTTAATAATTTTGGAGCTTGATCAATAAAACCATTTGTAGCATAGAAAAAATAAAATAAAAATCCATTCAATGGAGTTTGGTAGGAAATTGTAGTACAGTTGATATATATATATATATATATATATATATATATTTTCTGATATTGTGCCTAAAAAAGAAGAAAAAAAATAAATGAAGGAAAAAATGTAATCAGAACCAAACTCCTAATGTTGAAACAATCTTATCCCCAAGGTATTGGATTTAATTTTTGGTTAGTAAAATAAATATTAAGGATAACCATGTCAACTATTTTTATTTAATAATTCTTGTCAAATAAATAACTCCCCTTAATAAAAATTATTTTTAAATCATACCCCTTTTATTAATTTAATCATTTCCACTACCCCTCATTCAAATTTTCCTTTTTTTTTTTTTTTGAACTATAGTCCATTCAATTGTTGCATAATACTCCGCAGCGTCACAAAAGAAAAAAGCCATCTTTAATATGCATACTATTTTTTTTTGGGACGAAATGCCTATTTTTAGACATATTTGCATGCATGAATTGATTTGGAGCTTAATAATACCATGTTCATACCATAGAATTAGTCCACTTTAGAAAAAGTTCAAAAGAGCGGCTTATTTATGACAGCGGAAAAAGTGGGATTGATGGCATCCCCTCCACCATATTTGTCCAACACAAGTGATCTTTACCTGAAAGGAGTTAGCTTTGCATCTGGAGGATCGGGACTCTTCAACACCACCGGGGAAGGTTTTCTTGTAAGAAACTATAAAGGAGTCATTTTATTCATTCATAATCTCTAATTATTAACATCTTTAATTTTTTCCTATTTTATCAATCATTATATTGATCATTGTTTTTCACTCCTTTGAATCCCTCTTGGTTATAGCGCAAGACTCTTTCTCTATCAGAACAAGTGAAATATTACACTACGGTCCATGGTCGATTAGCGCAACATCTAGGAGTTCAGGGAACAAAGCAACATTTATCAAAATCACTGTTCCTGGTGGTGACTGGAAGCAATGATGTTTTCGCTTATTTCGAAAACGACGAGATAAGAAAGGTTAAAACCCGTGATCAATATATCAATGAAATGATTGCCATCCTTCAAGATCTCATGATGGTAAGTTAAAAGTATAAACATGTCATGCATTCATCACAGCAAATGAGAATGGCCAAATTCCGCCTGGTCCTGAATAAGTTTTGTGCTTCTTCAGAAACTACAGAGTTTGGGAGCTCGCAAGTTCGTGGTGCCTGGATTAGCAGCTCTTGGATGTACTCCGGCACGAAGATTCGAGAGAAACAATGATGATTGCAATGCAGCAATGAATGTTATGGCAACCAAGTACAATCAAAATCTTACAGAAATGTTGGCTACACTAAAGTTCAATTTCAAGGGCAAAAGCTATTATACTTATATTGACACTTACGCTTTACTTTCTGGAATCATTCAGAACCCTGCAACTTACGGTAAAGGATAACTAACAAATCTAACTTTCTCACCTGGGTTCCTTCCTCCTCATTAATGTAGTATTTGCCATTTCTGATCTTCGCAGAACTGTGCAGGTTTTAGGGAGGCGAAAGCCGCTTGCTGTGGATTAGGTGAATTAAACGCGGATTTGCCTTGCACACCCCTCTCCATATTCTGTCCCAACAGAACAGATCATGTATTCTGGGACAGACTACACCCAACTCAAGCAACTGCAAGTATTGCGGTTGATACGCTTTACAGTGGTTCACCACCAAACGTGATTCCCCTCAATGTGCAGCAGCTCATTGCCCTCTAAAATTTGTTATATACAAGTTTTGAATCTTACTTTTCTCCCATGTTTCTTTGTTTTCCTCTAACAAGAGCCATAATGCTTATGTTCATGGTTTATACACAATGTACCGAATCAATAACATTGCTGAGAGTTGTGTGTTTATTTAACTAATTTAGTTCAAGAAATGCCCTTTGAGGGTGTTAATATAACATCATTGGTGTATAATAAAAAAGAAAGCTTGAACAGTATCGAGAGTGGAAGTTAAAGTAAACTCAGATACGACTTGATATTTTCGTATTCGTCAATTGGTCCAATGGAGGAATTTGCCTAGACAAATATAGGCATTTACATAGAAACTTCAAGCCCTTCTAGGCAAATGGAGGAGTTTACACAATTTAATGATTTGGGCATAGTACAAATGTGTATTCTACACACCTACATCATTGACATGCATCTAGAAAATAGATTCCCACAAACGTCTTCAGCTTTGGTTCGACTAAGAAGTCAAATAAAACAAGCTTCTGCAGATCTGCATTTCAATTATCAATGTGAAAAGTGTCAACTACCAAGTTGGTCCCCTGTGGACAGAGAAGTCCGTGATTATATAGAACTGTAAGTTTGCATTATCTGAAATATCTACATTGTAGATAGGCTTTGGCAACAGAGAGAACCAGCTCATATTCTTAAACGTATCAGACATTCGAAGCCTGCTGCTAGGGAGAATATTACTAACTTCAGAAAGCTTACATTTTGATTGTTGGATCAGCAAAGTGAAAGCATAAGAGATGTTCTGACCAGCAAATCATTCTCTCGGTATGAATTATGACTAGTTAACTCAGGTTTTCTGCCCAGCCACAAACATTCTCCACATTTTACCGCATGCAGACATATCTTATAGTATAGTATAGGTGCAGCTTTTGCATTAGTTGAAGACCTAAAAGGGTGATAACTTTTGTGAAACAGACCAAATACTGTCATAATGTTATTGTGAATCTGCTATTTTTGATCTTAGAAGAACCCATCTCTAACACGTATTCACAATAAAAGATGTCAGGATTGGAAACAATAAGTAACTTTTAAAAGAGAACAGACTACAAACTCGATATGATTTCTTCAGTGGGTCAGCCATGACAAATTGGCATCACGGTCAGTTGAATGTTCAGCCCACAACTAAATTTTGACTCTTAACATCCAGAATTGCAGATAAGCCAGGGGATAAAGAAACTATGTTTGATGTTCTGGTGGTGATGACTTCATTTGTACCTATGGATACTAATACTCTATCTAGTAAGGCATAGTGATCAGGCTCTGTTAAGTTACAAATTGATTCCAGCAGGAAAGCAGAAGCTCTAGTTTGCATATATAGACAACAAATAATCTCAAATTCCATATCAACTGATATCCTTAGTTCTCAAATTCTGTCTGAAGTTCCAAGTTTTTCTAACTTCCATTTGATCACACATTCAAGCAAGGAAAAACGTTTGATAACTAGAATGTTTCTGCATGCATCAGAATTCAAAAACATTCACAAAGCCTTACAAAAGATGGACTCATGTTTCCTAATGGATGATCCTAAGTTAAGCTCCCTTCAAAAAGGTGACTAACCACCAAAAGAATCCACACTGGTTTAACCTTGTTGTGTAACTTTCAAAGGATAACAACCCAAGAAAAATTCCTTTTAGAGTATTATGAACAAAAAGGCTATTCTACCAATCATGAAGCCCAAAAGGATTGCCTAATTCTAGTTCACAACAAAACAAACTATTACCAAAAAGCAGAAACAATTTCCCTACTGAATGCAAACAAACAGACTGTCAGACTGATCAAAGAAATTATATCTTTCTGGAAGAAGACAGACAATATCCAAATGATCCAAACAATATAATACACCGTTAGATACTCTACCAAATCAGAATCCAACTTCATAAACCTCTGAAAAAGAGAGAAAAAAAAAAAGAGGATAGTTTACCTCTCACTCTGATGCCAAGAGAGAATCTTGTAACTTTTTGTCCAAACAAGTTGGAATAATTTGGAAATCATCAACAGGCAATTTCTGAGACAAAAAACCCACATGAAACTCAATCATGTTATCCACCTCATCAACATCCATCCCAGTAACAGGAACCCATATGAAAAACCTCCTAGCATGAATCCCAGAAACATCAGAAACTTTCCCAAAATACAATTTCCCAGTAATAGTGGTATCATACAGAACCAGCTGATCCTTGAACTGAACATAACATTGGTGAGTGAGTTCAATTTTGAAGCTGCTGTCCACTGAGGACAGGGAATATGACTTCACGTTATCGGGAAGAAGACCCTTTGGAAGATTGTACTTGGGGAAGAGGTCATGAACGTCTGTGAGTGCTGAGGCTTCATGGCTGATTGATAGAGGAATCAAGTAAAGAGAAATGAAGAGTAAAAATTGAATCTTTGGAGAGAACGCCATGGCCATTGTTGTTGAAATCCTTTCTGGTGGTTTTGATTGATGTACAAACGTTGGAACAAATTAATAAGAGTACTTAAAGTAAACTTTGTGATGATGAGCTGTTTGTTTTGGATGGTTGACTAGAAAATTATTGGAAAATTATGGGTGGAGAAGGGAAGAAAATCAAGAAGAGATTTTTATATCGGTTACGTGTTGGAGATATGCTTTTATTGGTGGTTTATCTGAAGTCTAACCACGGGAAGAACAAATATTTAAGTGTCACACTTCAAATGAGATTAATACAACATTTTCTTAGTATTCTCTTTTAACGTTGTATAAGGAATCCATTGCAAATTACACCATAGAAATTGACTATTACACTTTAATGGCTAATGCCCTTGTGCCATTTGTAAATATGCAATTTGTTGATTGAGAAATTTCCAAATTAGACTTGAAGTTTCATGTGGTGTAATCAAATTACATCAAAGCTAGCTGTTTCCTTCGGACAAAAATTGATGCGCCAACCAATTGCACATCAATTGAATGTTTGTTAGCAGAAAGAAGCTTCATTATCTGTCCTGATCTTTATTCGTGGTTTTGTTGCTTTTCTTCATGTCTATTCCCCGGATAAGTGAGCTTCCAATCCCTTCTTTTAGCTTTGGGGGAAGCTTCCTCCAAGCAATTTGACATTTATGGAATAACAAAGATGAAAATTATGCAGCTAAGCCACTTGCTCTGTTTCATGAACCATTTCTTTCACAGGATGGTGTTTATACTTGCAGGGAGAGAACGATTAATAGGAAAACACCCTATGCAACTTATAGAGATGATAATATCATACTCTCAACCTCCTCAGGTTAAGTCCAATGATCAACAATAACACGGGCAAAGGCAACTGTTCGCCCTACTCCAATGAATAGTACAAACCTATCATCATTTAAGCTAGCTACCAAGACAATTGAGATTATGCGAGCGAAAATTCGTAAAAGGACGACAAACTTGAACTTGAATGGTAATAAGAATTCAGATAATAGCAGGATATGGTATTACACATTCCGGACACTTCTGTGGGAGGAACTTGATAAAAGTACACAATGTTTTCGTTTCTTTTACCTTACCGAGTACCAAGAAGGTTTCAGCCCTGATATATATTTACACAGAAACTGGCTTCCCTTATCAGTCTATCAGATAACAGAATTTCCAGCTAAGATGTTCTCAAGTGGGTAAAGGAAAGGGATGACTCCTCCATATGCTTCTTGCTCAGGTATCTTCAACCAGTTACTCAGTCATGAGAAGTTGAACATCATCTGTTGGCGTTGGCAGCTTCGATACATTCAAAAATGAAAAGAACAGAGAACCAATCAGTCCAGAGCAAGGGGGAGAAAACAAATGTTTCACAAATTATGGAGCTACAAAGAACAACAAATCCAAACAAGAAAACTGTCCCACTACGATAAATTATGTTCAGCATGAAACGCCAAGGAAAAAAAAAAAGATGAGAAATGATATGAGCAGGATAGATGCAAGGAGCAATGCATACAATTTTGACTAATTGTGAGAAGAAAATGTACGTCAAAGGCATAGATCTTGCCAAATTCAAAGAGATAATCACTTAACCACAATCACCACCAAGAACCAAGTTTAAATAGATGAACAGAAAACCAGTTCAAGCGAGACAACTAAAAGATCAACAATAAGCTTAAGCTGCTTCTCACTTTGGACTAAAAGTAAATAGAACTTTGAGAAAGTTTTTCATCATCAAAAGATAAAGAGACAAACAACCAGCCACAGTAGATAAAACCCAAGCGAGCACAACAAAATGAAGGGACACAATAATTAGTTTCTTTGGACCATTGTTTATGTTGAAGGCAAATAAAATACAACGGATTTTTTTAAAAGAAAAGTCATCCTAGTGGTTTGGAGGAAGTCACAAACCCGATCCTCCTACTAATCAATGCCTGTTATCAATTTACTCAACAGGAAGATCATCGAAGATTGGTAAGCTTCCGCAGCAAGTTGGATAGATTACACAAAAAGGTCAAGCCACCTATAGTAGAAAAGTTTTGCAAGCAATAGAATATTGACATAACAACCCACGTCAGAAGAAGGATCCAAGCAAAGTGAGCTAATACAGCCAAGCAAAGTGAACTCCTGATGAACAATTTAAAATCAGGAGCCAAGCAAAGTGAGCAATGACTCCATTCCAAATTCAAATTTTATTTCCGTCCTTAAAATAGAAACATAAATAGTAACAGACTTTGTTCCACATCTTTCCACACGGAATTCATTGTCACTATCTCCGATCCACCTCTCTTCCCCATGGCTTACTCACCATTTCTCCTCTGCTAAAGAACTTATAGAAAATTTACTGTCAGCAAACCTCCTTAATCAGTATAGTAGCAAACTGAAGTTACACAGAGACCATATTTACATGACTTTAAACAACACAAGCCAAGTCACCATCAATATAAATTAAGCAGCAATTCAGAACTACCAAAAACATGTTTGTACTCTCTTCTTATCCAGCAAAGAAAGAAACAAATACTTTATGAAAACATAGTTGTTCATGTGGCTATAATTGCATCCAATTGATTTCATTCGTTACTGTAGCTAATGAATAGAGAAAATGGTCACAAAAGTTCATGACCGCAATTTGACCATCCACTTCAGCAGATTTATGCACAGCACAAATGATTTATGAATGTGTCCTTTCGGTTAATCTCTTCGTATGTGTTTCCTGTAGTGAAACTCCAGACAGCTCAGGCCATCAATTTCCATTATGAATGAACATAATAAAGCAACTGTAGCACAAATTGTTATCGGAAGAATATAAAGGTCTAAGAAGACGACAAGCTCAGTTTGGCAAGTGGAGCTCAACAAGGTATTCAGGGGTCCCACTAAGATGGTGTCCTAGTTGGGTTTTATTTCATTTGTCTCTGTTAAAATGAGTTGTGCTTTTTGATAGGAAAGAGTCTTTTTTGTTTCCTAGACAGAACAATTTGAACTGAACTGCCCCTTTCCAAGAATGACCATCTCCTCTTGAAAACATCAGAATTACCAAAACGGAACAAACGGCAGCAGAAAAAGTCAAAACTTGATTTATAAAAAAAAAACACTTTCTAAAATGGCAAAAAGTTAGCAATAGATAAACAATATGCTCATCCATGAACATCATATCTGGTCATATCTACAACTTGGTAGTTTTAAATTAATTCCTTTGCCGAACAGAATAAAGTATCACAATCAGGGATTGAATCAGCTTGTATGCATCTGTTGAGTGCTCATCCATCCATGTGCCATGAAAATCAAAGCACAAGAATAGCATTTCTTCACCCCAGAGCCATCATATCAAGAAAATGGACTCATTACTCTTGTCCTATTGAACTCTTTTACTCCAGAAAATTCAGATTTAGATAACCATCTCATGTTCAAGAATCTAAACAAAATGAATTCTTGTGTGTTAGACAAATGGAACAAACATGGGAGAAAAATGAAAATTATCCTGCAGTAAACATAGAACAGAATCTCTTTCAAAAACCTTCCCCTTTTGGCTAAGTCAAGGATTATAACCTAGTCAATTTGGGTTGGACCCAAATTAAGGGTAAGGTTTCCCAACAACAGTTTTCTGTATTCATAGAGCCTGCGAGTTGCTTAAAGTGCACCAGGCTTCTTACTATTTGGTTTCATTAAGTCTTGGATCTTCAAAGGCATTCACATATCTACGGAACCGAGTAAAAAGTACTTTTGGCGATACCAGAAAAGATAAAGTTATTTCCAAGTAAAAACTCTTATCATGCCTGAGAGCTTAATTATTTTGTAGGTGCTTAACAAGAGTGCTCAAATGCTACACTCAGAAGGTGAATATCAGCAACAGCAGAAGAGGATACTAGCAAACACTTTCTATTCGACTTTCAGATTTCAACAAACCACTATTTGTATTACAGAAGATATGAACAGTAAGTCATCAATGCAAGGATGGGAAGTGGTACACAAAGTTTATGGTGGTTCAGGCTTAACTCTTAAGACATGAGGCCAACACAGTTCCATTTTTCTGCTTAGTGCAACCAAAGGTCCAGAGTTAAACGTAATTTCCAGAGGCAATGATTCTGTTTCTGGTGATCGAAAACTTCAACCCATAAGACTTTTCTAAAACATAGTTAAAGAACTTATCAATTGGTTAGAACTACGAATTCAAAAAATTTTGCTCTGGTAATTAAGATGCCACCTAGTTTTCACAATCCTTAAAATTTCAATCATAAACTGAAGGACCACATAACGAAACTCGAATACAACATGCAATTCCGTCCAACGTCCCAGAACCGCCGTCTGGACCACATTATGCGCATACCACATAAATGCATTCAAAATCATTCTTTATTTTTTTCCTGGAACTAATAACAGAAAGTACTCAACCTATCGATATTCCAGAAGATGTAAGTTGAAACATAAAACTCACACTAGTTGACAAAGCACATAAAAGTGAATATCCATTTGAAGTTGACAAACTTCTCATGCGCCAATTATCAAGTGAAGCAATATGTCATATCTACAGGTGATAACATATCAGCAACTAACAACCTAAAGAGGTGGTTCAACAACCATCACCTGAAATTAAATGTTTATGCAAACTAAACTGACCCTAAAACAAACAACTCACAAACTCCAATATAGCAAGCCAAACCAAAGACGATGAGTCTTCATGCAAAATGCATTGAATTAAGAGGAAAATAAATTCTACTTATAAACTTCCACGACAAAATCAAATCTTTATCATCAATCAAGTGGCAAAGAGAAACCATTAAACTTCATTGTTAACAAGAAAATAAGAAAGTCAACAAGCTTAAGCAGCGCAACGGAAAAGCCATACCTCAAAACCACTCCTCAAGGAACCACCACAGAAGCCCAGAGCCTTGTCACTGCAAGAATGAACCGTCTGAAACTGGTCCACATCAAGCTTCTTGTTGATAATTCCAACAGTGAAATAAATACTATCAGAAGGAGGCAAATCAACTTTAATCTCGTCAACATCAAACCAGAAAAACAATCTCTGGACTTGAATCCCTTTCAAGTCGGTTATAGACCCAATACTCAACTTCCCATTAATTTTCTTTTCGTAATATACCAGGTAATCAAAATGGATGTAACAAGGCTTCTCCAGAAGAACTTCAAAGGTTCCATCATCAGAAAGGGTGTAAGATTTTACAGAGTCCGGTAATAACCCACTTGGGAGCCCATATTTTGGGAGGATTTCGTATACTGTTGGATTAGGATCTCCTCCATTAACAGATGAAAGAATAAACAGAATCAATGATGAAAGAAGGAAAAAAAGATGAAATCTTTTTGGAATCAAACCCATGATTCTGGTTGGTTTCTTTTTCTTTTGTTTGGTTTCGTGTACTCAAACTGGTGGATTGTTTCTTCCAACTCTACTAGAAGAATGATTTTCAGATGGGTTTTACCGTTGTTTATATATAGGACAATTTCTTCCCCATCTGAAAACAACCCCTTTAGCCGCCTTACCTGAAAATAAATCTGTACAATTTTCCACACCAACAGAATATCATCAAAAAAAAAGGGAAATTATTGTGATCCTATAACTATTTGTTAAAAAAAATTTATTTTCATTAAAAAATAAATATAAAAATTTATAGGAAAAAATAACATAAATAGAGGGACAAGAATATAGAAAGTATTTAAAAATATTTTTCCTATAAGATAAGATCAAGATTAAATAATACATAGGTTCCAAATGAATTAAGCTATCCTTTGCAAAAGTTAATAGAAAATAGGGGGAAAAAAAAAAAGGTTGACTAAAAAGACTATTATTTTCTAAAGACATTGTGATTGACTTGAATATTGACCATCAAAACCAACTCCTTTATTTTTGCTAAACTTTTTTTCTTGACATTTTCACTAAGCAAATTGATAATACGGATACTTTTTGTTTTTTAAAATTTTGGAATCATATAATTAGAAAACGAAATTATAAATCAGAAATGGATGTAGGTGAGATAAACATATGGTCCAACCAGCTTGTCAACTAATGAAAACCAAGGCTATACTTTGGTTAATTTGGTATACAACTTTTAGCCTATTAGTATGTTTTACACATACTTGTAATCTTGCATAATAGGAAAAAGAGTTTAATTGAATATAAATCAGCAGGCAATCTATTCTCTCAAAAAAACCATCATTCAAATAATGCCAACATATTTGGACTTGGTTTCTATCAACTCTTGATTAATTTTAAGAATCCAAGAAGTACTGTAATGACGAGATGGATATTATAGTTTGCTTGAAATAATAGTCGTGACACTATTTTAGTTAATATCTGTAAAGTTTTAGGGGTATTAATTTTAAATAAAAATATAAGTTCATTGTGTGTTTAATATTGAATTCCTAATAAACCACCTTAAGTAGAGGATTTAGAGTTCTCTCCATGTCACATTTTTCCAATGAACACTAGAAAATTAACCTAGAATCTCCCTTGAAACTATCAATTTTCTTGAGCAACATACCCATGATTCACAATTTATTCAAACAAGTCAAGGCAAAGTTTTACTATCCAACAGATACTTCATGTAATCTTTTTCAATTATTTGTAAGGAATTATTTATAGATTATGATCTAGCAACAAATGGAATCCAAAGTATGACATAGAGGTGACATTCATAATCATTACAATTATTTGTTTATTCCAAGTATCAATAGCTCTGCGACAAGTTTGAGGTATGAATAAATAAAGTAGAAGTAATACCATTGACAATTTTAGAATTTTCAAGAAAATATGTAAATCATCATGTGAGCAGTTTTGATCTAATGACTTATGACTCGTAGAAAAGTTCTGTTGAAATATAAAAACTATACTATACGAGGTCTTGTAACTATTTATTGAAATATCTTGAAAAAACATTACAATGAATAAATACATTTATTACATGACTCGTATCTGTATTATTTAAAATAATAATTTCGTATATTAGATTGTACACGATGAAAGTCAGAGAGGTGTGAGAAAAATAAAAATATATTCACAGTAAGGACAGAAATAGTTGAAGAAATTTTAATGGAAAATTTCAAGACAATGCAACTAAAATATAGAGAGAAAAAACCATAAGTCATTTTCTAGTCGTGTTACCAAATCTTCGAGTAATCAGTCTATAATCACGCAAATTAATATCTCCGTCCCAAATAGAAAAGTCTTTTTTACTATTTTTTTTTCTTTTTTTACTATTTTTTCTTTTTTTAAAAAAAAAGAAGAAGAAAGAAGGATGGACGGTAAAGACGTAAAGCAACAGTAGCCGCAATAGAGAAGACATAAAAACGTACGGCACAAATACTCCAAAAATCTCATCATCGCTCTTCCAAATTTTTCTTCTTCTTAACCCTTTGTTTTTCCCTTTCATTCAGTATCAAATCAAAAGAAACCAAAGGAGAAAAAGAGAAAATAAAAAAAAAAAAAAAAAAAAAAGTGAGGCGCAAACGAAGACAAATAGAAGTAGCAAACAGCACCAACCATCCACCAACAAAAACTTCTTTCTTACAGGCAAACACACAAACACAAGCAAGGCAATACGCACAATCGGAGAGAAACAAGCCCCCACCCACACAGAGATAGAAGAAAAAGGTAGGTAAAAAAAAAGGGGGAAGATTAATGAGATATTTTCTTAGTTGCTGTTTGATTTTTGAATTTTTTAGTTTCTTTGCGTAACTTGGTTCGCCACCTCCGATCGTTTCGATTAGGGTTTCTGCATTTCCGCTGTGTTCCTCTTTTCTGCTCCTATTTGTAAATCCCTCTTTCCCCTTTGATCTTACTTTTTGTTTATGTTGGGTTTTATTTGTTCATTTTTTGTTGGGAGTTAAAGTGATGTATGTGCTTTTTGCCGTATGGTAAATTGTGTGTTCTGTTTTTTATTCTGGGTTTTTTAGGGATGAATTCGGCATGCATTTGGTTTTCCTCGCTGACCCACTTGGGCTAATTTCCCGATTTTTGCTTGCTTTGGGTATATGCGTGTGTGCGTGTAGCTGGGGTGTGGGAAGTGTTTTCCGCCAGATAGGAAATTTTCTTTTTGGCACAAATTGTGTGGATTTGAGTTTCTTTATTCTATCACTTTGTTTTTGGCTTGAAGCGGACTCTCATCTGTTCCCGTTTGTTGGTTTCCGTGAATGGATTAAAGGTACTTTTTTTTTTTCATTTTTTTTTTGCGCTTTTAGCTGATGCTTTGTGTAAATGATGATTGCAGAGGCTATTTTTAAGTGACGCATTTGGAGGAAAATTTGTTTTGAGGATTGGATTTCCATTTGATAACGACGATAAATCCTTGGATTTTGGGCTTGTGGGATTCTGGTTCGCTTACAGAATTTCAGAGTGTTTTCTTACTTTTGGGAAAGAAGAACATTTGATTTTAAGGTGTGAAATTTCCGTGGATTTTCCAATTGGAAAAAGAGGTGATTTGACATCTGGGTGTTTTGTTTGACTATGCCAACTTCATGGGCTGATTCAGTTGCAGCTGAGGCCTCAGCTGCTGGTAGCGGTGTTGGTTCTGCTAACAACGGTGCGATTGGAACTAATTCTGGTTCAAACAGGTCAGCGTACGTGCCACCTCATCTTAGGAATAGGCCTTCTTCAGCAACCCAACCACCTCCAGTTTCATATGCTGGCCCCGTTTCTTCTGCTAATGATCGAGTCCCAGGGCAAGGTGAAACTTTCCAAGGAGTGAATCGTTGGGCTGGTCCAAGGGTAGGTGGTGGGATTAGTACTGGGGGTGGTCGTGGTACTGGTGGGGGTTGGAACAACAGTAGAAGTAATTGGGGGCGGCCTAGAGAACGGGAGGTCAACCCTTTTGAAGATGATGACAATTCTGAGCAGGTGTTTGGTGATCAGGAAAATACTGGGATTAATTTTGATGCATATGAAGATATTCCAGTGGAGACTAGTGGGGACAATGTGCCCCCTCCTGTGAATACTTTTGCTGAGATTGATTTGGGTGATGCTCTGAATGAAAATATTAGAAGATGCAAGTATGTGAAGCCTACTCCTGTTCAGCGACATGCAATCCCTATCTCACTGGCAGGGCGAGATTTAATGGCCTGTGCACAAACTGGGTCAGGCAAGACAGCGGCTTTCTGCTTTCCAATTATTAGCGGAATCATGAGAGGCCAACATGGGCAGAGACCCCCTCGTGTGCCTCGGATGGCATTTCCGCTTGCTCTGATTCTTTCTCCGACACGGGAGCTCTCATGCCAAGTTAGATTCTCGACACTTTTAACTATTTGGATGTTTATCTTTCTTTTCTTATGCTGAATTTTTAAAATTTATGTGCAGATCCATGATGAAGCTAAGAAGTTCTCCTACCAAACTGGGGTGAGAGTGGTGGTTGCTTATGGTGGAGCGCCCATCAACCAACAGGTCTCAATATGCTTTTCTGTGCTTGCAACATTAACATCTCTGTGTTAACTAATACCTTTGTGTTAGAACTTGACAGTGAGATACATTTCATCAAAATTTTCAAGTTGAATGATTCTGTAACGTGGCTTCCTTTGTCATATGTTCTTTATTTTGATCTGATTGAATGTAGGTTGGCTATCTTGATACATTATAATTGCATGTTTTATCCAGTATGAATTTGAATCAGTTGACTGGATAAGTCAAATAGATTTCATTATACAGGTGGTGCATTTTGATCTAGTTCTTCTACCGAGATACTCATTCCTTAATTGGAGACAAGAATTTTTTATGCAGGAAACTAATAAATATCATGCTATAGCTATTTTTGTCCGTTATGGTTGATTTATTTTCTCTAGTTATGTGCATCTGAGTACCTGCTTTTCTTCAGATGTGATGGGAGAATTTCTGCTTCTTGTTGTGTTTGGCTTCAGACAATTTTGTGTTGTAAATAAGCTTTTGCATCCTCCAATGAAGAGAGCTCTTCAGACTATCGGGAATTCATTTTAATTTTTTTTAGACATTTTGATGAAACAGAAATCATGAAATATTCTTTGGCCCTTTCCTGCTCTTCCCAATACTACAATCTTTCCCTTCTATCCCTCTTAAGACTTGCGGGTGGGTGATGGAGTTCTTAAGTTTTGGTCTTTTTTTCCTGGGTAGATATGGGGATGGGTTAAGTGGCGGTTACTGGTGCAGTATATAGTAGTGGAGAGACCATAAATCATGTTTTATTTTTATGGTTCTGTGTTTTTTCTGTGATTTATCAGTAAAGGTACTTCAAATTTATTTATTTAAGAATTAGGTTAAATTAGACATGAATTTGGCTTCAGTTCAATTGCTTTTTAATTTTTTACTTGAGAACTGAAGGAAAATGTTTCAGTTGATTTGTTTATCACGGTTCTATGTTTCACACAATGTCATCCTTTTAATCTATTTGATTTTCTAAGTTTGTTTACAAGCTTGAGTTTGATGATTGCCATTGGTCTACGAGCTTGAGTTTGATTAGTTTGTTTTGTTTGATATGATTTGAACAGCTTAGAGATCTTGAGAGAGGTGTGGATATACTTGTTGCAACCCCTGGACGGTTGGTAGATTTGTTAGAAAGAGCAAGAGTCTCATTGCAGTTAATCAGGTATTTAGCTTTGGATGAGGCTGATAGGATGTTGGATATGGGTTTCGAGCCTCAGATAAGGAAGATTGTCCAACAGATGGACATGCCTCCTCCTGGTGTTAGACAAACAATGCTATTCAGTGCTACGTTTCCCAAAGAAATACAGGTTAGTTTCCATTTCTGAAACATACCATCTCCATTGTTTCATTTCTTTCTTTCTAATTATAATCATCTTGGCCAAACTATCTACAGTAAATAGTTGAGATTGAAGATTTATTATGTGTAGCATGGTGAATGTTCTGTGGATATGTTAAGAAAGTTACTATTTGTTTGTGGTTACTGGAAAATGCTTGCTTAATAATTTCTTCCAGGCTTCACAGAGTGGTTAAATTTTCTTGAATGCCGTATTCTTTTCTGTTGCCTTGTGTGTGCTTCCTATCTTATCCCATCCCAATTGGGGGACCTTTTCCATTTGAATCTGGAGTATTGATTTGTTTTCTTCTTATTCTATGCAGCGGTTAGCAGCAGATTTCCTGTCAAATTATATTTTTTTGGCTGTTGGAAGAGTTGGTTCAAGTACGGATTTGATTGTCCAGAGAGTGGAATATGTGCATGAATCTGACAAGAGAAGCCATCTTATGGATCTTCTTCATGCTCAAAGAGCAAATGGTGTCCACGGCAAGGTACTGCAACTGATGAGATTTCTGCTTTATTCCAGATTTTGGTTTTAAGATTTACTTCTTCTTCTTCCTATTATTTCCAGTTTATTAATATCCCTTTCTTGGAGGGCATGTGAAAAGTGGATGTAACTCTTAGTTGAGTAAATTGAGTGAACTCATGGTTATCAGTTAAATCAATTGCTTTCATGGAGAACTTTTATATTACAATTCTTTTTGATGAAGAAATCTTTTCTTTCGTCAAGCATTCATATGGGAATTTTCAACAATAATATAATAAATAATAACTTTTCATCAATACACCTATTTGACCTCTACAATTGGGTTTTACGTGATTGTCAACTTCCATCTTATGCAGCGTTTACCTTTATAATGTACAGCAGTCTTATCATTACTGTTGCCCTTCAAATGGGTGGCAGGTTCTTTGAGAGTTCTTTGCTGTAAAATCTTGGTTAATCTTTTATCTTTTTAAAAAAGTTATCAATTATATGGTGGAGCATTTTCCTTCATTTATTTGGAATTTTTTTTGGCAGACGCATTATGCTCTTACTAAATTTTGTTGTTTTTGCCTTCATTTGCAGCAAGCTCTTACTTTGGTTTTTGTGGAGACCAAAAAGGGTGCTGATGCTCTGGAACACTGGCTTTGCATGAATTCTTTCCCGGCTACAGCTATTCATGGTGACCGAACACAGCAGGTAAATTTTGTATTGTCACTTCAGTATTGTTGTGATTGTAAGCTTCCTTTGATTTTGTCTCTATTTTATTGTTCAGTTCAACCTTTGCAATTTATGACTTCTGTTCCATAGTGCCATTTATTTCTCGGGCTTTCTTACAGTTCAGCTATTGAATGCCTTTGTTTTATGTAATGTATGTTTACTCTTTGACTTTTCTCCTCAATTCCTTCGGTTCCCCTAATGTATAAATGGAGTAAAAATTTCTGGCTTGTTTGAATTTGTGAGGTTATGCTTCAGTTTAGTACGGAGTATATTTTTTCTGCCAATTTTGTGTAGGACGGTTCTGTGTTTTTGGGGTTTTGTTCTCTTCAATAATCCAAATAAGGAAAGGGATGACCGAAGGTAGACTGGAAATGGCAATTTTGGTAGATGCCATCTGAGACCATTTAGGTTTTGGTACCATCCATTACAAGGAAAGGGAGTAATATTAACAATTTTAAGCTGCAAAATGCTATTTTCTTGATGAGAATAACATAGAGAATCACCCTCCAATGTTGTGTGTGTTTGTCCCTAATGTGATCTTTGTCCCGCAATCTGCAAGAGACCCGTACATTGTTACCCTTTACACTTGTTTTACCTGCTTCCTTTTTGTTCTCTTGGTTTTGACAAACTTTCCATGCTTCTGCAGGAGCGAGAACAGGCCCTGAGGTCATTTAAAACTGGCAACACTCCCATATTGGTTGCTACAGATGTGGCAGCCCGTGGTCTTGATATCCCTCATGTTGCTCATGTTGTCAACTTTGATCTTCCAAATGACATTGATGATTATGTACACCGAATTGGAAGAACTGGGCGAGCTGGAAAATCTGGTCTAGCTACTGCTTTTTTCAATGAGAACAACACCTCTTTGGCTAGGGCATTGTCCGATCTGATGCAGGAATCAAATCAAGAAGTACCTGCTTGGCTGGCTCGCTTTGCAGCTCGATCTGGACATGGCAAGAGCCGCCGTGGAGGAGGTCGCTTTGGTGGTCGTGATTTCAGGCGAGACTCCTCGTTTACCAGAGGAGGCTCGGACTATTATGGTGGTGGAGGCAACTTCAGTGGTGGATATGGTGCCGCTCCTAGTTACGGTGCTCCTGCTGGTTATGGTGGAGCCTATAATCCTGGAGTGACAAGTGCCTGGGATTAAACAAAATCTTTGTCCATGAATCACATGATGACATTGTGATGTTATTCTGCACATGGGCCTATTAGAATTACTGTGGATTTTTTATTTCAACGTCTTTAGTTAGTACTTAGTACTGAAGTTTTTGGTTGTAATCAGTTTTTGATGCCATATGAGATAAGAGTTTATTTTGTATGGCACCACCATGCATGAGGATAGATGTCTGACAATTAACAGTTGATAATCAATGGTACTAACAGATTAGGGTGTTTTTTTTTTGTTGTTGTTTGTTTGTTTTGATTTTTCTTCATGAGTCTGTTCTTCTGTTTCGTGGGATTTTTTCTTAACTCACAAACTTGACAAACTTGTCTGAGCCTATTCATGCTGTGCATTGTTTTAAATTTTAAATTATGTGCAAATTTGTATAGTAGACACTTGACATTGTTATCCCCCCCCCCTTTTTTTTCTTGGGTAAACTATGGAGTACCTTTATGTGAAAGAAAAAGGAAGGAAAATTCGAAAGCAAAGGTGTAAATTGTCTTAGGTGAATATGTTGTCGGCTCCTGTGCTGGAGAGTTGCTTGGAAGACAGAAAGGGGAGAAAATTCGGATTAGGTTAGGGTTTCGGGGACGGGGAAGTCGAAGAAGAAGGAAGAAACTGAAAATTTCAGTTTTGGCATAATAATTCTCATAATAATTTACAGACCCTTGCCAACTAGTTATAGTTCACATACTTTCGGAAATGTTACTTTAGTCCCTATATTTCTATTCTCTATGATTTTAGTTCAGGGGTATGACATACTGATGTGCATATTATTTATCTATTTTTATTATTCCTTTATTTGAGATTTTGTCAATATTTTGAGTACAAATGTGTTATTTATAGGATTCTATATTTAGTTATAGGAATTGTAGTCAAATAGAGTGATTGTTGGAAATTTGGACTAAATTAAAGACGAAGAGCAACTCAAAAGGATGGAATTGAAGATTTAAAGAACTCGAGGCAAGAAAGTAGAGAAGCTGAATTTTTGGAGGACCAAACGTGCAATTTTGGAGTAAGCTTTGGGTTTTGCCGAGAGTTGCATGGCTGGAAATTCATTTATCGTGGTCTGGTTTTGGAGCCCAAAAAGATCAACGTGGGCTGATCACTTCCAATTGAAATAAATGGGGAAATGATCTGGACCACTTAAGCCCACTGCCCTTTTATTTTTGCTGAAACTTTCGGCCAGCTTTTTCTTGACCGAGACGGAACCGCGAAGGAGAGCTTGTGGCGGTGCTAGCTTTTCGGCGGAAGTTTAATCCCAATTTAATTTGGAAAACAAGTTAACTTAATGTTCAAGATATTAAGGGGTTTGGAGGACTATATAAAGGGATCAAAACCCACGCACAAAAGAGAACGGGCGCACGAAGAGGAAGCCGCGGCTAGGAGCAATTTGAACAAAAGTTTTGAGCGGTGGCCGTGTTCTTCTTTCCTCGGTTCCGTCGTTCTATTTTATTTATTTTAGAATAATGTGTAGTAATTAAACTATTTATAATCTAGGGTTTTAGTTGTAGCCACCAAACTATTTTGATTTATTTAATTTATTTGATATTGTGGCTTTTTCATTAATTAATATTTATTATTCTTGTTTTTCATCCATGTAAATACCTGATCAATATTTGCATGCTTTAAGATACTAGTTGAAGTAACGAGAGTGGAAGATTAGTATTAGTTCGTAGGAATAATATACTTAGGTAGTGAGCTCCGACAGTAGGAACACCGCCTTTGTGACTTGAAATGCCAAAGTTCTTAATGTACTTTTATTAATGTCTATAGGTACGAAAGTAGTCATAGGGCTAATTTGAGTAAGATGGTTATGACACGAGAATGCATAATTCTTAAATTGGTGAATTGTCGTGAAATTAATGAGAGTCTAAATTAAGTCACAAATCTATAAATTGAGTTAAATAATAATAATTAGAAATAATTTTAACCGATACTTGGTGACGAGTCATAAATTAATAGGCCTAGGATTTGGTTACTTGGGAATTAAGCCACAGCCTAAACCTATTCCACTAGGGTTTCAAGAAACAGGTAACATGACCTCTATATAAAGAGGTGGTGTCTCTCCCATAATACACATCTTCTACCTATCTTCTATACCTTCTATATACGATACACATCCTTCTCTCTCTACTCTCTTTATTCTCTTATTGACTTAAGTATCGGAGAGTCTACCATCGGGAGACACCCGAGGCTTTGTCTTGCAGGTTTTAGGTCGTCGGCCGCCGCCTAGGTCATCATCGCCGCCTGTCCTAAGCACCATACAAATCCAAGCTTCGTCAAGTGGCACGCTCAGTGGGACTGATTTGTTTGGTCTTCACAACCAAATAATTTCTTGAAGCGAAGTTGAAATTTGTTGGTGCTTTACGCTGCGCAACATCACCAGCATCATGGCGTAACACAAACAGCAAACAACTGCTACTGCCGCTGAAAAAGACAAGCAGCCAATTCCGGCGGAACCATCCTCTAACAGGCCGTCTGGCGGTTTGTTTGATCAAAACCTCATGGAGGCCTTTTTCAAATTTCACCTACCTTGTTTAACAAATTCCAAGATTTTGTGAAGAGCTTTCATGAGCTCGATGGAAATCAGCGACAACTCTTAGTAAATAACCTAGCTACTATCTCGAAAGATCGAGAGCCAGACCCCGGGGCAGTTCTCGAGAACATCACACTATGAATCGAGAAGATGCTCATCTTTCTTGAGCAGTCATATCTTCGACGCGAGTACCTTCAACCATCGAGGAGCAACTACACAAGATTCTCGGACCTGCAGGAGGTGGTCATAAAGAGGATGACAGTCCATTCATCCAATGCATCCGAGAAACACCCATGCCCGAGAAGTTTGAACTTCCATATCTGAAGCTTATTGAGGTGATACGGATCCCATGGTGTTTTTGCAGACTTATAAGAGTGCCATGAGATTAAGGAATGCTTCCAATGATTTCATGTGTAAGGCGTTCTTTACATACCTTACGGGACAAGCACAACTTTGGTTTGGAACACTACCTTCGAGAAGTGTTCAGTCGTTTTACAAGTTGGGGACTTTGTTCCACACAAGATTCTTCCAAGGTAAGAAGATTCGCAAGACGATCATTGAATTGATGTCCCTCAGGCAAGAACGAGAAGAATCTATTGGAACTTATTATAGTCGCTTCACCAAGGAACAACTTCAGGTAGAAGGAATATCTGAGGAGACTGTGGTTGCCACCTTCATCAATGGTCTTTATCTGTATGGGGCACCTGCTACTTTGAGACAAAAGCTGACAAAGGAGCCGCCACATATGTTGCAACTGCTGTTTTCAATTGTTGAAACTGAAGTTCGGGTGGAAGAGGATCTCCGTCGCCAGAGACAGCCTACATATCTATGAGAAGAAACGACCTGAGGACAAAGTTAAGGACTCTGGGGCAGAGCGTCATTGAGGTCGTGAACGTGATTGGCACCAGGATAGGGGCAAGTGTAAGATAGATGCTCAATACAAGCCCTTAACTCGTCCTCGGACAGAGGTACTAGAACTTCGAGAAGACCGCTCGAGAACTACTTTGGATTCAGAGAAAAGCCAGAAGCGCCCATGGTGTGAGTTTCATCAGAGTTATGGACATGACACTGATGACTGCAAAGCTCTACAGAGTTATGTAGCGAAAGGTCTTCAAGAAGGAAAGTTCACAGCATACACACAGCGTGAAAGTCGTGAGAACGAAGAGCATGATCCTAAACACAACCGCCCAATGATCGAAATACCTTGAGCCAGAGCCGACGTCGAGTAAGGTTTTGAATAATCCCCGAGAAGGTTCCCTTTCTTGGATGACTTCCTACATTTAGTATTTCAATTTCAATATTTATGTTTTTTCAATACTGTTAAGACATTAACGACTCTACTTTGAGGAAAAACTTAAACTCCTCCTTTATTATTATTATTGCAATATCTTTGTCGAAGTTCAATGGCAGAATCCACAAGTTCGAGCCACTTGAGCTCAATCTCCTAAGAAGTCCTTATGCACCACGTTCCTCGAGAAGACCACCACCTATGGACCATTGTCCTTCCGAGGACCTTCTTCTGTCGATCATTGTCTTCTCGAGAACCCTTCTCCAATGACTACTCATCCATTTGAGGACCGTCCTCTCACGTACCATTGTCTCTCATTGAGACCGTCTTTTCATAAACCTTTGTCCTCCTGAAGATCATCCTTTAGAAAGACCTTCCATTGTCGACCATTGTCCTTCCGAGGACCACCCCTTGTCGACCTTTGTCTTTCCAAGGACCCTGTCATCATTGACCCTTGTCCCCTCGAGGACCTTCTTCTGTCGACCATCACCCTTTTGTTCATCTTGCAAGAACATCATGTTCGAGAACTGGGGCAACATTAGAGAAGTTGAGAAGCCGTCAAAACTCCAACCTCGTACTAGTAGCAACCCATATTCTTCTCATCAAGTCTCGAGAATATGGCTTATTAGGGGCACTTGACGAGTCATAAATTAACCCTAGGCCTATTGGACCTAGGATTAGGTTACTTGGGGATTAAGCCACCGCCTAAACCTATTCCGCTAGGGTTTCAGGAAACAGGTAACACACCTCTATAAAGAGGTGGTGCCTCTCCCATAATACACATCTTCTACCTATCTTCTACACCTTCTATACACGATACACATTCTTCTCTCTCTACTCTCTTTATTCTCTTATTGACTTAAGCATCGGAGAGTCTACCCTCACGAGACACCCGAGGCTCTGTCTTGTAGGTTTTAGGCCGTCCGCCGCGGCCTAGGTCATCATCGGTGCCTGTCCTAAGTACCATACAAATCCAAGTTTTGTCACTTGGTAACCTTCTCTGTGGGATCGATCCTGCTTGCTACTTTACTGCTAGTAATTGTATTAAGTAGGTAATTTTATATTCGACTAGTGTGACAACAGCTTGTCACATACCACCCCTCTTAAAACAGTCTTGTCCTCAAGACTGTCAGAAAGGACTAAAAGCTACATCAAAACAGTAATAACAATCAACATTAAGAAACAATACAGCTGATTACAAAGAAAGAACAAAAAGACTATAACATTAAAGCAGTAATTAACCACCACTCCAACAAAGCTGGAACTGCACCAAGTCTTGCAGCCAAGAAGAATAGTGACCATGACAGCAACAAAAATTGCTCGAACAGCTATCAAAGTGACTTTCATGCTATGGAGGGATACTAGCTTCCATTCTCACAGCCAAAAGCTCCTAAGGTGTACCAAGCAATCATCCAAATGAAAGTAGACGAGTTCGCTTGTTTCTTGTGACCTTCAAAGATTAGGATATCACATTTGAGATATGTTGCCGTTAGAGCCCATACCATCATTTCCCAAAATATGGTGCCACCCTTAAAACCAGTGACAACATGAGATCAGGGCTTGTGTATTCTGTTTGTGTCTTCAGATGGTATTTCAATAAGCTGCAATTCTATGACAAGTATTCCCGGATCCCAAATGGTACTATTTTCATATTGTGGTGAGCTTTGGGCTGCCATTTCCAAAGGTTCAGTGATAATGTTGTTGCTGTTGCCGCTTAATATCGTTGAAGCAATTCGAATTTTACATCCAAGATGATGTACTTCAGTCCTTGTGCTTCTATTAGCTCCCGAGGCAATAAATATTTCTTCCAGATACCATTGTATTCCTTCCTGATTCTGAAACTCTAAATATTTCTTCCAGATAAACATTTCTTTCTTTTTAATCACTCTATTTGTCCAAACATTTTTAACACCGGAAAGATGCACTAATCCCCCAGGGTCGAATGCAAATAGACATCCAGCCTTTGTACTATCAGTAGAATTCAAAGATGTAACTAAAATGGCATCGACATCACATAACAAGCCAAGAAACATTGAATAACTAGCAGACTCAATAAGATCAGAAAAAATGTCATTGAATACCCAACAATCTCTAATATGCGATTCCTCTTTTAAGAATACTTCACTGGAACCTTTCAGCTGCACAATTTGGTCAGAAAGAATTATAGCTATCATATGAAGCACAAAACTAACACCAGCATGATTCTTTGCAGCAAGAAACAGGTTTAGAGGCTCTTTATCATCATCAGTGTATACAAAGATCTCATGACATGATTCATCCCATTTATACTAAATACAAACAGCAATTTTGTATGGTAAATCTCCCATTATACCATCATTTTTCCTCCAATAACCTTGTGTCCAGTTAATTTCAATAACCATATACTTGCAGCAAGAATTAATAAACCCATGTTCATCTCTGTCAGAATTAATATTGATCATCTTTGGAGTTCCTCCTTTAAATCCTGTTCTAAGTTTAGACCCAAACCTATGCCTCTGAATCATTTCATAGAATTTCTGTTCGAATAGATCAAATTCATGGACATAAAGTAACAACTTCAGACTTCTACTTCCAAGGATAATATACTCGAACCAGCATTTAGTTGCACCAATCATAGAATACGAAAGCGTAACTGAACCAACATTATGATCAACATCTTCATCCAAATACCAGGTTTTAGCCGATAGCGAAATCCTCCCAATTATCTAACAATGATGCGTATTCCATACTGTACAAGGATTAAAGAGGATCTCCGGTCATGTAAAGAGAAGCAGTGACTAGTTTCTTCTACAATGGAATGCGATTATAAAGGAAGAATTGTTCGATTCTTTCCAACCAATCACCAACGTCTTCACCGGAAAAAAGGAAAACTCTGGTTGGCGAAGGCTCTGGAAGACCATGAGAAGACGGGTTTGAAGGTAAAGTTTTGAATGGAGTAATTGATAAAAAAATCTTTAACCCGAAGTCGGTGTTCGTTGGAATTGGACATTTCAATCGATGAAAAAAAAAAGAAACGGAAATGAAGGGGTATTTGGTGCGAATCGAAGAATGGAGAAATCGCACGGATTTCACAAAGGAAGAGGAAAAAATAGATGTCAGAGTTCGGAGGGTTGAAGAGTAGAAGGGGAAGAAGAGGATGAACAGAATCGGTAAACTCGATATAGAGACGGCCGAAGAAGGGTCACTCTGATACTAATTGTCACGCTCCGGGGGCCAGAGAGTTGGCCGGAAAACAGAAAGGGGAGAAAATTCAGATTAGGTTAGTGTTTCAGGGAAGGGGAAATCGAAGAAGAAGGAAGAAACTGAAAATTTCAGTTTTGACATAATAATTCTCATAATAATTTATAGACCCCTGCCAACTATTTATAGGTCACATACTTTCAAAAATATTACTTTAGTCCCTACATTTATATTCTCTATGATTTTAGTCCAGGGGCATGACAGAATAATTTAGAGAACCCAATCCATTATAATTTTGATTCAAATTGTCTTGCATCACTTTTTCTTAGCAAGCTGCTAGAGTCAATTTGTAAATTTATTTGTCATATAGTGTTTAGTTGGGAGATCATAGATGGGTATTAAATACTTGCAATTATAAATTAATATTCCATACCATGTTTCACTTTCATTGTTTGTCAGTGTAATTTTTTCGTTGCATTTCGTATTACACCTAAACATTAAAATTAAAATGGAAAGGGCTCGTTTGATCCTTTTTAAGTAGTTTCTAGAACATCGAGTGATTGATAAAACTTTGTGTTTTATCTGAATATGTTACTCTAAATATTTTTAAAATACATCATCATACTCAAAAAATAACTAAACAAATAACACTTAAAAGATCTCAAAATTTAAGATTTCTTTTCTTTTTATAATCTTTTCATAATGAAATAGAGCAGAGCCTAGGAAGCGTCAATAAAGTTGTGTTCTAACCATAATCTAACTTCTTTCGGAGGAATAAACAGTCTTGATTCTCGTTTGAACTTTAAGATTTTGATTATTACACTATTTGCTATCAAAGAAAACAAACACAAAAATGAAAGAAAGGGAAAAAGTTTTACCATTATCAAGCAATTAGAAGTGGTGAAGAGCATGAAATCGCTAAACTCTATTTGCTAAACGGAATACAAGTTAGTTACAGTTCAAAGTGCTCATAAAAGATGAGGTAGAATTACCAAGAAAAATCATATGTTATGCAGTATATTTAGACGAAGAAAAAGGTCAACAACATGATACATGTCTGTGTATCATTCAGTACAGGGCCGCTAGGGTTATATGACTTTAAAAAAAAAAAACAAAATTTACCAAGTGGACCCTATCTAAATGTGGATAACCCCTTTACAACTCTTAGTAGGAATTGAATCATGGTTTATTACTAAGAAATACAACAATTTAATCACTAGGCTGTCATTCAATTCTTAGGGTTATATGATTCTGTAACTGAGAGAAGATTCATAATTTGGTACCCAAGTACATATGGATATGAAGAGCAATTTAAATAACACTAATTTAAAAGTGCTACAAATAGTGCCATTTGTGAAGCCAAGCCTCCAAATCACTAACATGAAATTAGGATTTTTTTTTTAAAAAAAAAAACATGGCAGTGATGCAATAGTTGACAAATAAGTGCACGAATAATAGTAAAACAATTAGTGTCCATATGGCTTTGGGAATTAAGAAAGCAAATAATTTGGAAAATTCGGGATCGGTTTCCTTTATAAAGAAATGAACGGATTCACAAGAGACTCCAGTTACAACTTTACACCAATATCTAGTCATGTCGTTTGTTTAGTTGTACCCGGTGCATAGTTCTCTTAAATTAGTAGGGAAACTAGTCTATATTTCTGCAAAGTGTTAAGTTCTTGATATTTTAATTTGGTTAGTTTGTAATTTGCATAAGATTTTTTACTATTATTTAAAAGGTCGAATAATATTGTGAGATATATATAAATATATATATACTATATTTAATACTCCTTCTGTCTTAAAATTATTGTCCTGTTTGAGATTTCACTTTTAGTATAATTTGAACTAAAAATGAAAACCCAACCTGGACAATAATTATGGAACGGAGGGAGTAGTTTTTTTACTTGAAAAATATTAAGAAGAGTGTTATTAATGATATAAAGGCCGAAAAATCTTATTACTGAGGTGATGTGTTCTATTTGCCAAAAAAAAAATTAAGAAAAAACGAGGTGATGTGTTCTAACTTCTAACTAAGAAAACAGTCTTTTTTTTAATAAAAAAAAAAAATAAAGCCACGCATATTGAAAGGGTTAACAGTTGTACATTTATACAGTTTAGAGAACCAAATCCATCGTCAATATTCAAACTGACTTGCTACCCAACTTCTACAAGTAGAATCAATATGTAGTATAAACTAACCTGTCATGTAGTGAATCTTCATCCACAATTAAAAGCGTATTATTAATGGTAATAATGTAGGTGGATTAGTTGTGAGGCCGCTGGATGAGTAAATAGACGTGTAATTATAAAACTATATTATGCATGTCCTTTTTTTGGATTTAATTCTTTGATTTTAATTTGCATGCAATACTCCAAAAAAATTAGTTGTGGAAAATGTGGACTTGGTAATTTATACAATGCGGTCCTCTAACTCCATTCTCTAAGTGGAGTTGTAATTGAAAGTTTTCCACAAACATTACACTGGTTTTCTAGAATCATAAAAGAATCTAATCAAGAAGGTCAAATATAAATTGTTTGAATGAATCAGTTTTATGTTGATGTCGAAGCCAACGTATTGATAAAGGTAAACTAAATTATTTTTTTTTTCCATATTTGTAGAGTGTGTTGAACAGTGACTAAATTAATTTTGAATGGAGAAAATACCATTGATGATGATCAAGGCCATAGTTGTTACAAGAAAAAGCGGCTCTTTGACCTCCAAATTCCGGCCCTTCTAATTTGTTTAATACTGACTAGTATAGCTAGTTGCATCAATTAATTATATAAGTTTTTATTACGTCTATGTATAATAGTACTCTTTTGAAAGATAAGAAAATGCTTCCTCCGGTTCTTAATATAAGGTATTTTGATTTATCCTACATTTTACTTAATATGTATTTTTAATTGACGAAAAAAAATTTAAACATTTAATTTTTCACATTCGTCATGTTCTTTTTGGAAGAATTACTGTGTATGTTATTCACATGATACATTGTAGTATTTATAGTACAATAATGTAACAACCCTAGCCGTCTACATAAGAAACCCTAATTAGGGTTTTGATTATTTTCCTATTCTATAATCTCCTCGCAATCGTAGCAGGAAAAGTAATCATGCCTAAATTGGTTCTAAACAAATACAATTTATCCTTAGGTAATGATTTGGTAAAGGCATCTGCAAGCTGGGATTGTCAAGAAGGGAAAATGGGTCTTTTCATCCCAAAGTTTGGGTCACACCATACAAAACATCCCAAAGTTTAAGAACATGCCATTTACATCCCAAATTATTTAAAAACATGTTACATTAGGATATTCGTTAAATTTTTAATTCCAGTTAATTAATTGGTGGTGGTATTTTATTCTGTTTCTCCTTCCCCAATTCTTTTAATCATTTAACGCGTTTCACTAACTCCCACCTTATAAGAAAATAGTTAAATCTAATTTGGTCTTCACATCATCCATGCTTCCCTTGCTTAGAAAAAAAAAATAAAATCCAAGATTCACCTTCTAGATTGATAACAATCATGAGAGGTATTGTGTGTGTTCTAATTAGAAAGTAAGTCCTATTTCATTTTTTTTTTTTAAATATGTAGTATCATTATAAAAATTGGTGTTGTAATTGATGCAGGGGCATGCAACTTTTTTGCTTGGCATGGACCAAATTTACCAAACGCAAGTATGAAACTTTTTGACTAAAAAAAAATAGGGGAAAAGAAACTGAATGAAATATCGTCGTTAATAACTTCAAAAAATTAACAAATGTAATATTACATATTTTTGAAAAGTTTGGGATGAAAATGGCATGCTTTTAAACTTTGGGATGTTTTAGATGGTGTGGCTCAAACCTTGGGATGAAAAGGCCCATTCTCCCTTGTGAGGAAATATGAAGGACCCAAAGAAGACCAGCAGCAACACGTTCACGAACAAAATCAATGTCTAGACCAATATGTTTGGTGCGAGTGTGATTAACCGGATTTGCAGCTAGGTATGTAGCAGAAACATTATCACACAAGATGACCGGGCGATGTGAGAGCTTGACTTGAAGTTCAGACAGAAGATTCTCCAACCAGACGGATTCAGCCAATGCAGAGGCAACAGCACGATACTCAGACTCATCAGAAGATCGAGACACAGTGGATTGTTTCTTGGAAGACCAGGAAACTAGGGAGGAACCCAGAATAACACAAAATCCAGTCGTAGAGCGGCGGGTAGTAGGGCATCCAACCCAATCAGCATCGGAATATGTAACAAGGCGATCAAGGGGGCCAGGACGGAGATGTGTACCATAGTGAAGTGTGCCCTTAATGTAACGGAGAATACATTTGACCGCCTGAAAGTGCTGCTCACGAGGATCATGCATATGTTGACAGACAAGATTAACCGCATACTGAATATCCGGTCTGGTGAAAGTAAGATACTGTAATGCACCCACCAAGCTCCAATAGAGAGTCGGATTGTGAAAAGGCGGAGACTCATCAACCGAAAATTGAAAAGCCAGAGCAAGTGGAGTTGCAACTGGATTGGCATCAGTGAGATGACTGCGAGCAAGCAACTCCTCAGCATACTTGCGTTGGTGTAAAAACCAACCACCAGAGTGAGGAGCAACAGAAATACCAAGAAAATCTGATTGGACCAAGATCCGTCATTGCAAAAGCTCCTTTCAGCGACTGAACAATAGTAGTGAGGAGATTATTGCTGGAAGCTGTCAAGAGAATGTCATCAATATAAAGTAACAAAACAGCCATATCCAATCCAGGAGAGTACACAAATATGGAAGTGTCCGAGCGACTGCCTTTAAAATCCTGTGTGAACAGAAAAACAGTGAAACGATGAAACCAAGCTCTGGGAGCTTGCTTTAAGCCATAAAGAGCTTTGTTCAACCGACAGACATAGTGAGGATGGTCTGGATGAACAAAACCAGTAGGCTGTTTCATATAGACAATTTCATTAAGATGACCATGCAAAAAGCATTTTTAACGTCCAACTGATGAACGGGCCATTTTCGAGAGGTAGCAATACTTAAAACAGTCTGAATTGTCACAGGTTTAACCACCGGACTAAACGTTTGGTCATAATCAAGTCCAGGCTGCTGATTGTAGCCTTGAGCGATCAAACATGCCTTACATCGATCAAGAGAGCCATCAGATTTTAACTTGACTCGAAAAATCTATTTGGAGCCGACAATATTGGCAGAAACAGGGGGAGGGACTAAGTCCCATGTATGATTAGTGAGGAGAGCATCAAATTCGTCATTCATAGCGGCACGCCATTCAGGGTATTTATTCGCTTCAGTAAAGGATTTTGGTTCAGTAGCGAGTGAAGAGGATGTAGAAGTAGCAGTAAGAGAGAGTATCTGTTTAGGTTTACAAGTACCATCACGAGTTCTAGTGACCATATGATGAATAGGGGGATTCGAAATGGGAGGATCCAAAGTATGTGACAATGAAATGGAAGGTGTGGGTGCAGATACTAAAGGAACGGATGACACATGTTTTTGTGAAGGAGAAGCAACCAATGGAGAGGATTCTGATGAAGGGAGGGATCGTGAAATAAGGAACGAGGGATTTTTAAAAGGAGATTGGGGAGGATTGTTTTGGGGAACCGAAGAGAGTTGAGGAAATGGAAAAGAGGTTTCATAAAAAACGACATGACGGGAAGTATACACTTTCTTAGAAACGGGATCAAAACAACGATAGCCCTTATAAGATTCAGGATAACCAAAAAAAGACACATGGAGCGGAGCGAGGATGGAGCTTATGAGAAGCTAAATGAGAAAGATTGGGAAAACAAGAACACCCAAACACCCTTAAGGAACCATAATTAGGTGGATGACCAAAAAGAAGGGAGAAAGGAATGGCCCCATTTTTAGATTGAGTAGGTAAACGATTTAACAGATAGACATTAGTATGTAAAGACTCTACCTAGAATGCATGCGGTAAGTGAGCTTGATGCAGAAGCGTGCGGATCATATTGATTAGTGTTTTATTCATGCGCTCAGCCTTGCCGTTTTGTTGAGGAGTGTACGACAAGAGATACGCATTGTGATCCCCTTAGATTTAAGAAAAGACTGAAGATAATGAGAATGAACATATTCAGCTGCACCGTCAGACTGAAGAGTTTTGATGGAAGCATTGAATTGAGTTTGAACAAGAGTATAAAATTCAACAAACTTTTGAGGAACCTCGGATTTATTTTTAAGAGGATACACCTATAAATAATGAGTGAAATCATCAAGAAAGAGTACAAAATACTTGAGACCACTGAAGGAATGACACAGAGAGGTCCAAACATCTGTATGTATAAGATCAAAAGCACTAAAAGTAACCGAAGAAGAAGGTATAAAAGGGAGCTTATGATGCTTCCCAATTTGACAAGCCCGACAAAGACTAAGTTTATTTGAAGAGATGACGGAGCCAGGAAGACTTTGACTGGACACTAAACTGGACAAAACGGAGGCATTCGGGTGACCAAGGCTTTGATGCCATAATTGAGAAGAGACGGAAGCAGCAAACACCGGACAAGACGGAGAAGACGATGTAAGGGATGGATGGAGCAGTGAGGGCGGAAATGTATAAAGGGAACCAGTACTATTGCAATGTAGACGAAGGGTCCTCGTCCAAACATCCTTCACAGAAAAACTAAAAGGGTCAAACTCAATAGAGCATTGATTTTCAGTGGAAAATTGACACACAGAGATTAGATTTTTTGTAAGCGAAGGAACATGGTAAACATTAGGGAAACGAAACTGAGAACAAGAGAGTTGACCAACAGATTGAATAGGTAAAGAATGATCATTACCAATAATGACTCGAGTAGAACCAGTATAAGGTTTTGAATTAGTAAGAGTACCTTGAGAGGGAGTTATAGTGTTACCACAAGCAGTGTCCATATACCAGGAGAAATCAGCAGATGGGGGAATAGAAAGGCGATTATTGTGACCCCCAAAGTAAGCGGGCTGTTGAAATTGATAGCAATCTCGAGCAGAGTGATGGAATTGATTGCACAATTGGCAACGAACAGCAGTGGGATTGGACTGAAAAGAGGGAGTCGGACCAAGAAGAGAGGGAGCACGTTGCCTGGGAGTAAACATAGGAGCTGTATAAGAGTTAAAAGGTGCAGAAAACGAGGAGAGATACTGACCAAAAAATTGGTTGCGTCCACGCCCACGGCCACGTCCCCGATTATTCTGAAAACCGCGACCCCTGCCACGACCATGATTGGAAAAAGGCTGCTGTTGAGAAGGGGTATTGGACTGCTGCTGTAGAAGGTCAGTGGAAGATGCCGCGACCAGAGCGTTGGTAGCCGTGGAGAGGGAAGAAGGAGCAGTGTGCTGAAGTTGCACTTCATGCAGGAAGAGCATTGATCGAGTTTCAACAAAGTTGGGTAAAGGAACGCGGATGGCTAATGGTAGTAGAGACAGACTGGTAGGTCGAAGGAAGACCAGCCAGAATTTGAAGCACCAAGTCATCGTCGGAGATGGGAGAACCGACGGCTGTTAATGAATCAGCCAACATCTTAAACTTGGTAACATACTCATTAATGGTTAATTCCCCTTTCTTTAAGATATGAAACTCCAATTTCAATTGGAGAAGGCGAGAACCAAGCTGATCGTGGAAGAGTTTCTCAATGTTGAGCCACGCATCGCGGGCAGTAAGGGAAGAATTGGGCTGAACAATGGCTTGCAAAATTTCGGTGGAAACAGTGGCTTGGATCCAGGAGGGGACAATGGAGTCAATTTGGGTCCAAGTTTGAAAAGCAGGATTTGGAGTCGATGAGGAAGTGCCGTTCAGAGGCAGTGAGAGGTGATGGAGGACAAGAATCGGAGCCATCGATATGACCAATCACGGCATGTCCGCGAAAGACAGGAAGAAAAAGCTCTTTCCATAGCATGTAGTTTGTGAAATTCAGAACGGGAGTCACATAATTCTTGATGTTAGAGAGACCAATAACCGGATGAGAAGGTGGTGTCGGAAAAGAATTGGTTATCATGGCCTCGGTTGATTGAAGATCAGTATGTTGAGAGACAGCAGAGGTCACAGCAGAGTTTGTCATGGCGGCAAGGAGGCAAAACCGAAGAAGAAGGGTTTAGGGTTTAGGGTTTTTTGTTTTGTTTTTTTTTTGTTTTTTTTTTTTTTTTGAAAAAACCGAAAAAGGGTGGAAGAAGAAAGAGCCAACTGATGATGATGATGATGATGCAAAAGAGAGTTGGCTGATGCAAAAGGTAAAAGAAAGGTTGTGTGTGTGTGTGTGTGAGTTGGCTACAACAGGGAGGTGCAGCCGGAAACAATAGAAACAGCAAGCGGCCGGAAACAGTAGCAGTAGCAGGCAGCCGATTCAGGCAGCAGCCGGAATTAAACAGCAGCAACGGCTGAAGAGAGAACAAGAAACAGCAGAGGATGTGCAACAGCAAAAGATGATGAACAGAGCGGATTAACAGCAGCAGCAGCTGAAACTCAACAGAGGAATTTGGTGAAGGTCGGAAATCAACAGACACGGCCGAACAGGAAGAGAGCAAGCAGAAGATGAGTAACAGCAGCAGCCGGAGATAGGATGATAAATAGCAGCAGCAGCAGCCGAAGGGAGAGTTTGGGTGGTGGTGATGGAATTTAGTGCGACGGCGGGTCGGCGGAGAAGAAAAGAAAACGCAGAAACCCTAAAAAAATTGAGAGGCCAGGAAAGAAGGATGATACCATTAAAGAATTATTGTGTATGTTATTCACATGATACATTGTGGTATTTATAGTACAATAGTGTAACAACCCTAGCCGTCTACATAGGAAACCCTAATTAGGGTTTTGATTATTTTCCTATTCTATCACTTTTGATTGTTATGAAATATTTTTAAGATTTTTTTGTCAATTAAAAATGCATACTAGGTGAAACTTAAAACAAATCAAAATGTCTTATATTAAGGCCGGAGGGAGTATTAAGCAGTGAAAAGGAAAACAATATATTCAAAAACATTTGGGAAACAAAGTTTAACAAATCATAATTGTGAGGGCAACCCAATCAAAAATCATAATCACCACCCTAATGAGACTGAAACAAAACCAACCTATCAGATGAATTTTAGTCTTGAAATTTTGATGTGGCGGGCACATTGGAGACTAATCTGAAAATAAACTGCGTCCCCACCATCTGACCTATAAATTCAAGTGCATTTTCTCACAAACAATTTAATTTTACCAATATTTGACCAATATTTTACTATTCTCCTAGTACTACTACCACAGACACAAATGGGATTAATTTCAGTAAGAATTTTCTCATCAGAGGACGTTATACCTTTAACTACGAGATTGAAGATTCGATTCTTACCGCGAATGCGAGAAGGATGCAGTTGAGAGAGGAAGTAGGTAGCTGACCAACAGCCTGCTTAAAGACCTGCCATTATCGACCATGAAAACCGAACAGTCCGAACAAGAGGCGCACGCAAATAGAGTCTCCTCCTTATAGTGCTACCTCCTTTTCCAGTAGGCTCTACCACGTTATAATAGTCTCGGTATCTCTAACTTACTAATAGTTGCAGCCTAAAAAAAATAATAAAATAAATTCTCATCTCCTCTATGATGTTAATATAGACATTTTGTTGTGTGACATACTTTTATTTATTTTACAGAACTTTATTATTCTTAGAGGGGAAAAGTTTAATCACAATATCACGAGTTTGCAACTAAAGAAAAAAAAAACACTTGTATATTCGTTTGCCTTTTAAGCAAGCTTGTTACGAGGAGGAACGCCAAATTATGAATATTGTTCTTGTAATAATTTTATGATTAATTTTTTTTTATGTAATATCATCTAATTTTTAATAATTAACTCTTTCTATATAATTCAGTAGTATAATTTGTAAACCTAAAATAACACCATAAAATAGATTATTAAAGAAAAATAGAAGAAACACCTTACTTGTAATAAACAACGATTGAATTTTAAGCAGACAAACAAGAAATGTACATGTGTCAAATTATAGGAACTGTTACAAGCTGGATATATATGTTGTTGTGGCCAAATTATCACCAAAGCTAGGTCAATATATAGAGGGAACACATTTCATAGTCTTGGTGGAAATTGTCTATTTTGTTGGTGAATTAATGGTGAGTGTGGTTGAGAGCATTCATGAAATTTGGAGGCAAGTCTTTATCAAAATTAATAATTTGTTTCCCCCTTAAGAGTGATATAGCAGTGTCCATTCCATATGGCTTGGGAAGTAAACAAAATAAATTGAAAAAATGACGAGTCTTTTCCTTAGCTCTCTTGTCCGTTATTAACATTTGATTGCTTGTTTCTTCATGCAAAAACTAGATAAATTTTAAAAATTGTTCCGGACCACTTATTATTTTGTGCTCCCTCTGTCTCAAAATTATTGTCCAGTTTGAGATTTCATTTTAATACAATTTGAACTAGAAATGAAAACTCAAAGTGGATAATAATTATGGGATGGATGGAGTAAAAGTTTATTTTGTTATAAAAGCTCAAACTAACTCACGTTTAAGTGTGTACAAATTCACGAAATCTAGTTAAAGAAATAGAAATTGGTCGAGGGAAAGTGACAAAGTTAGATTTTTTTTTTCACAAAAAGGTGAAATTTATAAAAATAACTAATAACATTACAATAGTTTTGAAAATGAGTTATATATATTAAATTAATACTAAAAATTTAACTCTCTAATTACTATTAACCAAAAAAATAAAAAAGAAATAAAAACATTGCGACGCTTAGTGACATCGATGCCAGTGGTAAAAAAAATAAAATTGAATGGCATTGCATTTTCTTTCAAGTTAGAAAAAGACACATGGATTTCATTAGTTTAACCTAAGGCATTATGTTGGGAAACGGACGATAGGCTTTCCTAATTTTAATTTGGCCATATGACGACTGGTTGGTACTTTTGTTTTCTATTTTTGGTAAGGATGACATAACAAAATGAATGAATAGCTAACTCTGGTATCTATAAATATATACTTTTTTTTTACCATTAACGTAACGGCTTTTGGTTGTTTGATTTAAAAGCCAAATAATTCATGAGAGCAACGTGATTCGCCTAAACTTAAATGAAAAATTGTCCTGAAAAAATAATGTACTTGATTTGTTGAAACTAAAATAGTACAACAAATTAAATTATTTTTTTCGGAACAGAAGTTGTACTTAATTTGTTGAAAGTTGGATTTTAGTACTATTATCTCCATTTCTTCATTGTCAATCTAAGGGTTTAACTAGGGCCAAATTCATTGTTTGCTCTTTGTTTTCTATAGTGTTACAATTATAAATTAGAGTCATTTTTAGGAAACTTTGATGTAATACTATTCCCGTCTCAAAAGTAAAAGTTCTCTTTATTTTATAGTTTGTGTTTAATTAAATGAATTATTTTTTACGAAACAATAAAAACAATAATTTGAAGAAATACACTACTCCAATGGTCGAAGGTAAAAAAAAAAAAAAAAAAATCCAAAAAACAAAAGTCCATGAACTATTCAATATTCAATGTTCTTTAATGTGTATCTTTGTGTAAATACGTCAATAAACAAGTCAATGATGAAGATATATCCATCGCGGTCGTTTTTTAGGTTTTCCTCTTGTACGTTTCTGGTCAATTACCACTACTACTACAAAATTTCACTTAAAAAGTCAAAACTTTATCAAACAGTAAAAATGTTCTTTTCCTTTTCAACAAACAATAATAAAATAATAAAATCAATTATAAAGGAAAAACATAACATAAAACAATTCCTTTGGCGTCACATACACATAGTCACGGTGTCACCCGCACACACACAGTCACACAGTGACACAGACACAGCCACACGGTTTGACCCATTTTAATTAATGCCATGCATTAAAAGATTCTGGTTAGCCTTTTCTTGTCCTTTTTAGCAAAGAAGACTCTGCAAACTGCAAAGAAAGAAATTAATTAAGAAACAAATCTTCCACAGACTGATTACAGAAAGAAAGAAGATTAGATTATGAGCCGTTCTTGTTGTACAAAAGTTAGTACTACTAAATTACTACTGTCTAATTGTCAAAAACTGCTAAAACCCAATATTTTTCTCAGGCTTAAAGACAATGGGTCCAGCTGTAAGCTTCAGTTTAGTCACAAGTCTGTTTTAGAGAGACAAAAAATGTGTTAGAAAATTTTTTTGTTTGGAGGTTTGGCAGTGATACACAGAGAGAAAGGGTAACCCAAAAAGCTCTTCTTTTGTGGGCTTTCGGTTTTGGGTGTCTCAGAAAAGTGGATTTGATTTGTTCTTATTTTCTGGCCTTTTTCTGTTGAGTTTATCTTGTAGTTGATTCGTTTTGTTCTTTGTCTTCAATCCCTGTTTTGGATCGGATTTGAAGATTTGTGAGCTGGGTTTGGCCTTTGATCTCTGTATTTGGAGAGGGATTATTCATTTTGGTTTTTGTTTCTGGTTCTTGATTCTTGATTAGATTTTACATGTGATACTGTTTATCTTGGAATGGACCAAACAATTGAGAGGTCCCCAAACGCAAACAGAGGCTTCCGAGTTCAAGCTCCACTGGTGAGTTTTTACTGAGTTCTTCTTTAATCTTTGTTCTGGTGTAATTGTTGTGATGGATTCCTTTACATAACAGCTCAGATGAAATACTTGTTAACAATTCAATCTTTGGTAGAATTTTGCCCATTTGATGGGCATCTTATGAGGATTTAAAATTTTCTCAGCTTGGTTTTTCTAATTCTATTGTGTTCCTAAGGGAAGCTTCGTTTACTGGTTTTGGATCTCAACTTGGACTATGGTCCCTTCGTTTCTGCAGTTGAATGAGTTCTAAAGGGTAATGTGCATTTTTTTGCTCTTAACCATGATACTCGGATGTTATTCTGTGTTACTTTTTTGGAAATGACCTAGTCGAATTAGTCTGCAATCAATTGCTGGTGAGAGTTGACTGTTATTTGCTGTTTTAAAGGAATCCTCTGAATTGCTGCTGTCGACTTCTTAATTTACTATGCAAATTTTAACGATATAGTTGTAATAGGTTGTTGATTGTGTTGTGATGCATATTCTATAGAGTATATGCCTGAACCAATTTCCTTGTTTTCTTCACTAACTCTGTTGAGTTTCACTTTGAGTTTCTGTTCCCCTTTAGGGGTGTCTGCATTTGCTTTTCAAACTAATTCTAGCTTTTGACTTCCAAAACTCAGTTGTGCTGGTCAATGTATCAATTGCGGATTTATGCCATATGGTCATGCCGTCTTAATGTGATTTGTTTAGCTACGCTGATGAAGCTGTATCATTATATCTGGTGGCTTTGGATTCTCATTTAGAACTATGAGCTAAAAGTGTGCTATTTGATCAATTACTTTTGCGAGATGCTCAACTCTATGATTAACTAAATATTCTTAGTTTTTTGTTGAGTTAAATCTGGCCGCAATCTTGATTCATGATTTTTGGGTATACATGCAATCATTATACCTCCTAACTCTGCTTAGAATGTATTTGTGAGAATATTGATATTCGGCGCCTGGACACATGATTAAGATAATATGATATGCTGAAACATTATGTTTGAAATGAACTAAGTGAAGGGTATGGTTCTCTAATGAAACATTATGTTTCACTTTGGCAGTGTATGGTGTCATGATATGTAGTCTATGGTGTCATGATATTCATCCTGTTGTTTGCTTCTCTTCGGCCTACCTTTATTTGGTCTAATGGATCTTTTCTTGTACATAAGCATCTCCTTTTCGGAGTCCTTTGCTGGATTCTGGTTGGACTTATTGCAACTGACAGTGGTGGAACAATGAGATTGAGATAGGTCGAGCTGTGAGAAGTAGGTGGTAATATATGGACTATTATTGATTGATCCATTTGTGTGGTTCGCTCTAAAGGAGAGCAATTGTGTGAAATTTTATTTATGATTGACTTCTATGAACTTCTTATTGATCAAGCTTATAGTTAATTTTAATGGATTTTATGCCTTCTTAGTATCCTCGGTAAACATAACATCCACATGTGTGAGATGGTGGTGTTTGATGAAGAACTTGTCTAGATAGTCTAATTGAGTGTATGAAGCTCCTAAGTTATGTACCGGGGTACCATAGCAATTTTATTCACCTTTTTCTGTAGCCTGGTTTGCTTCACGATTGAATGAGCAAATGAACCGCTTTTTCCACGATTTTTGCTGCATGCTTTTCATTTTCTTGATCAATAAACTGAATGAACATTCAATTGCAGGTTGATTCTGTATCATGCTATTGCAAGGTTGATGCTGGCTTAAAAACAGTTGCTGGGGCAAGGAAATTCGTTCCAGGTTCCAAACTTTGCATTCAACCTGATATTAATCCGCGGGCACACAAGACTAGGAATTCTCGCAGGGAGAAAACTCGTGTACAGCCTCCCCTCATTCCTGGACTTCCTGATGATCTTGCCATTGCCTGCTTGATCCGAGTCCCTCGTGTTGAGCACAACAAGCTTCGTCTAGTTTGCAAAAGATGGTACCGTCTTCTAGCTGGAAATTTCTTTTACTCTCTGAGGAAAAGTCTTGGAATGGCAGAAGAGTGGGTCTATGTAATAAAAAGGGACCGTGAAGGACGGATTTCATGGCATGCATTTGATCCGACCTACCAACTTTGGCAGCCACTTCCTCCTGTTCCAATAGAGTACAGTGAAGCCCTTGGATTTGGCTGTGCCGTTCTTAGTGGGTGTCACCTGTATCTTTTTGGAGGGAGAGATCCTCTAAAGGGTTCTATGAGACGGGTAATCTTTTATAGTGCTCGGACAAATAAATGGCACAGGGCACCTGACATGCTACGTAAGCGTCATTTTTTTGGCTCTTGTGTTATCAATAATTGTCTTTATGTTGCTGGTGGTGAGTGTGAAGGAATCCAAAGAACTCTTCGTTCAGCTGAAGTTTATGACCCTAACAAGAATCGGTGGAGTTTTGTTGCTGACATGAGTACTGGAATGGTCCCTTTTATTAATGTAGTTTATGATGGGAAGTGGTTCTTGAAGGGATTGGGCGCTCACCGGGAGGTTTTGAGTGAAGCCTACATCCCTGAAACCAATACATGGACTTCAGCCCATGATGGGATGGTGCCTGGTTGGCGCAACCCAAGCATCTCTATGAATGGAAAACTTTATGCTCTAGATTGCCGTGATGGTTGCAAGCTTAGGGTTTATGATGAATCTGCGAATTCTTGGATCAGATTCATGGACAGCAAGCTGCACCTAGGTAGTTCACGTGCTTTGGAGGCTGCTGCTCTTGTCTCCCTTAATGGGAAGCTCTGTATAATTCGAAACAATATGAGCATTAGCATGGTTGATGTCATGAGTCCTGATAAACGAGTAGAGAATAATCCTCATCTATGGGAAAACATTGCAGGTAGAGGTCATATAAGAAATTTGTTCACGAATTTGTGGTCAAGTATTGCTGGACGGACTGGTTTAAAGAGTCACATTGTGCATTGTCAGGTGCTTCAAGCATGAGAAAGGCCTTCTAATACTGGTACTGCCTATCTTATACGTAATGATTTTTCAGAAAAGCAGATGCAGTTTGTCAAGGAAAGACTATTCGTTGTATTCTTTTCAAATCAAATCATTGATTCAACTTTCTTGAACTTTGTGGTGGTTATACATTTTTTTCGAAGATGGATCTGTCATGAGTGTAATGACCTGCATCTTTGAAGGGAATGGTGCTCACATCCAGAAGAGTTCTTCCATTTATATTCCCTACTTGTTTTTCTTGAAAAAGGAATACGAAAGAGACTTCATTTATGACATGGTGCAGATTTCTTCAACTAGTTATGAGGCCATTTATTTAGTTCAATTATGAGGTGGCGGAGCAGGTAGATTTTTGACTTTGTACACATTTTTCTTCTGGTTTGGATAAGTGGGAGGAGTTAGTACATGATCTCATGTTGTTTAGGTGATAGAATTGGATGATCCTTTGTGAATATTGATATTAGGTTGTCAAACTCTGATGTTGTTTTACATCACGTCTGTTATATGAAATTTATTTCCTTTTGGTGGACTGAAACTGCTGTTTTGCTTTCTTCCTCCTTTCCTATTCTTTTGAATTAAAAGTTTCTTCACAAAATACGACTAGTATGTGACTCAGATTGCAATCTCATGCATTACCTCTGATCTGAATTAGTCTGAATGCATCAGGCCAAACATTCAACAGAAAAATGGATGTTTCACTCTAGGAACGGGAAGAGCATATGAATTTCCCGGGTGTAATGGTAATACATGATCGTGCTTGAATGTTCAAAATCAATCTTACAGTGCAGTTTATTGAACAGAGAATACACCAAAGATTGATATTTTCATGAACATGGACTTTGGAGACCAATATTTTTCCACATACTTCAAAGTATTAGCCACCTGAAAAATTTTATCAAGCTTGTGCTCCAACTCCAAATAAAGAAAAGTATGATTACAAATACTGCAGAATTTTATTTGAGCATTTGCTACCCAAGCAAGGAGACAATTAGAGTAGGGAAGAAAATCAACAACGGATCTAGAAGTAATTGGTTGTGTAAAAATTCTTCAGGAATTCAGAGTTGCCTTCATCCTTGGTTCCCAAGTCCTGCACTTGCCCCTTATTTCCAACAACATATTGACCTATAATGTGGTGTCTCTGCTTAGAATGATCCACAATGTCCTTAAGTTCTTCCATTGCTTTGAAAAGCAGCATGTCAATAACCTGCAAATTAAGTCCCGAAAAATTAGAGACAGACTTACCTCAGGGATGCAAGATGCAGATATAAAAGTATTCAGAACAGATGCATGTACATCTAAACTAAAATTTGTCACATAGCATACTTAAATGTGGTTATATCTACAATCCCTCCAAATACATGTAACAGTTTTATGTATCTGGAGAAGTAGGACGCTAGCCCAGGGGATACACTGCATAGCTGCAAATTTGCTCCTCCAAATCCACAGATTATATATGAACGTGATAGCAATGTAATTTGACTCTAGTAGATGAAAGTGATTTAAAATACTGTTGATAAAGGTTCATAAACAGCCCACAAATCAAATATTTACCGAAAGGGAGAAGTCCAATTTTCTTTCCTAATATTAGGTCATAAAGCAACAAGGACAAGGTACAGAGTCTCTGTCTTACATATAACAACAGAATGGGAAGAGTGTTCATTTCAAGGTGGAAACATAAAAATTTATCAACCAGTAGATATGAAATGATATCTTGCTTACAAGATAGCTCATTGAGAATTCTACCGATGAAAGTATCATAATTCATTTGACATTCACATCAAGTTCTCAAGCTGGAGAGCCAATGAAGTCTATTATATCATAATTTCTTCCCACACCTCAAATGTGTAAATGGCATCCCTTGAAGAAATTTCATTAGGCCATTGTCCACTTTAGGTCCAAAAGAATTGCTGATTAACAGTCAACAGAAAGTTTCTAAATATCCAACAGCGATTGCTAATGCCTAAGTCCCCAGGTGAGAGGTCCACAAAATCCATTTTTAACAAGCAATCATAGTGCCATGTAATAATCTATCTAAAAAATTATGAAAAATCCTCTTACCGACAAGAAAAGATTATTATGCCAAGAACTAGATCTAAAGAGAATGCATCATGTGGAAGCCATTCATCATGCTTTAAATAGAAGCCATTCATACCTTCCCACCACATCCCACTGGTCCCATGCACCAGATCATTCATGATCAACTGACCATTGACGCAGGACAAAACGTGGTGGTTAAGAAAATCAGAACTTAGGCTGATTAAAGAGTATTATGCAGCGAAAAATCAATAGAAAACTGTAGGGAATAAGGGTAGAAATCCCAGGAACACAGAGATAAGCAGTAGGAAAAGAGAAGAAAACCTAAGAATCACTCTTAGGGCCCTTTGGCGTCACACCACAGGAATCCTAGGCATCACACCAAGGGTTTAGTTGAGTCACACAACTGATGTTGAAAGCAAAAGCTCGCAGGAATTTTTATTAATCTGATAACTGTCTAAAACCCTCAAACGAGGTACATATATATAGGCCTAAAACTTAACCTAAACCAAAGACAACTAGAATTCTCACCTAATTTCCTTTCTATTCCAAGAAAATCCTGCAGCATAACTAATATACTAAATTACCCTTTCCTAAATATTAATACTGAAATAAACTAATTAAATTACTGCTTAATAAAGGATTAACTAAACCAAAGTCCTAACACTTTGGCTCCTTCCTTGGATCATGATAATCCTGGGCATAAATATGGAAGAACCTACTGATAGGGTTCTTCTACCATTCCTTGTCCCCATCAACCATTCTCTCACTAAACAGAAGTAGGCAATGATATTTTTGAAACTAACTCATAACTGAAATCCTTATCAAGTAGAGCGATAAGGCTTAAAAGTACGGTTCACTCTTTTTCACGCCATCCCTTCTCTAATCCAAAAGCATATTTTCCTCCATATTTACAACGTAATAACTCCCATCCCTTGACTAAACGTGGCCAGTCAAAAGTGTAACCAATAGAACTACACATCCCATACAGACGATACAAGAAATAACTAGATATTTCACTACCAGACTTCTTCAACCAATAAGACCAGTAATCTCGCTTCTACCTCACTTATACCTTTAGCAAACAACACAACATCATTTAACTAAATCCTTAATGTAACAAGCAACTATATTTTGTCCCCTGCAATGAACTCAGGAACAGCTCTAAGAAAGTTCACCGAAAATATAGTCTCTTAACAATTATTTTCAAGCAATATAAGAGGCACTGTATGAAATCTTACAAAAGGTTTCATTATTCCCAATAAACTATAGAATATGGACTACATATCGAGGAAAAATTAATAAAAGAAATGTGTGAAAACAAGTAGATTTACGTAATAAAGCTTTAAACAGGACATCTAGGAATGTATTCACTACAAATGAACTCTGGAAGATCCTTGAATTAAAGTACTCAATGTTCCATAATGTAAGAGAATAATCGAATTCGCAGACACTACAGAATGTTAATACATATAATTGAAGCATCTTTACAACATAATTTCTTCGGAAACTAAGGCATTGTTTGATCCAAGCTAGTCTCCCAAAAATCTCTCTTCAAGCAAAACAATATGCTTGCGGACCTTCCTCTTAAAGGTTATAATCAACAAAAATGATTACGTACGTTATATCTAAGTAGCATTTCCCTCTAAAAATAATGTTTGGATGGTAAATTTAACAGTCCTTTGTTATAACCGTCCAATTTCTAGTGCACCTTTTTACATTGCATAAAACATTTTTTTACATTACATAGGTAATGCTTTTGAACTTTGTGAAATTTACTCTGTAGAAACCGAACAGACCTCTAAAGTTTACTGTCTAGAAACCGATCAAGCAAACAACTTGTATAGGCTCGATTGAAAGAAGGAAGTGAATAAAGACTAACAGCTGTATACTTGTTGATTTAACCATAAAACATGAAATCACTTAAGTTAATCTCGAGAGGAAAAACTACTTGAAAGTTGAAACCAAGAAGAACAAATTCACTTTTCCAGTTTGGATCATATCACAAAACCGAACCCATGAAATCCAAAACCAAATTCGGTGCAAAAATAGAAAGAAATGGAAAACCCCATTTCATCAACAACAATGAAATGCCTTCAAAAAAATAGGTAAATTCAATTGATAAAAAACAAAGAACCCAGAAGATTAAGGGAGTAAAAAAGATTCAACCTTGGGGTTGGAGACATGGGAATTTTTCCGGATTTGGGCAGCGACAGAGGAGCGGAGCTCTGAAGGAGCAACAACATCTTGGAGGTTGTAAATGTCCATAATACTGGGAATGGATCTGCACGCCATCCTGAAAAAATCGAAGGTCCTTTTCCGTGCTTCTTCCAAACTCGTTGAGTTAGGCTGCACCTTCAAATTCCTCATCATATGCGCCATTTTTTTCACCCTTTTCCCAAGAAATTCAACTCTCTTCTCGCTCTAGCAGAGTCTATAAGTGGAAATGGCGTATGTGAAGGTGAAGGAAGAAGAAGAAGACGGGCTTTAACGATCTTACCATTATTGGGCTTCTCAGCTCGGCTTTTTTTATAGCTCTAATCCATCAGTCGGGCCCAAATTAACTTTTGCTTATTTGTCAAGAGTACAGCTATTTTGGAAGGAATTTTTCAATTAGGGATTCTGATGAAGGAACGATGTCGTACAGCAGAGACTCATCCACGCAGGATCGAATCTTAGCAAACCTTATTTATTTGTTTTGATTTTCTTTTACGATTCCTGGAAAGTGACTTTGTCCCGATGTAATTTCCTGGAAATTGCGTTGTTTTGTCACGCAGCTAGCATCTTCCCGTTATAAAAGGGATTGCTTTGCATTATCTAAATTATCATGGAATTAATATCAAATCTTCTCTATTTTTTCATCTAAAAACCTTGCTTTATTCTCTTATTCTATCATTTCTAACCCTGATCCTCTGATTCTGAAGTCTGTTTCTGGTGGCAACACCCTCTATCGATGACATTTAGTATCTCAGAGTCGGCGATTCTCATCGGATTCAATGGCAGAAGGCACTCGGTTAAAAGCTTCGAATGCTATAGATGAACAGATGAAAAAGTTTGATAGAAGAACAACGGACCTGGAGAAGATTATGGTCTTGATTCAGCAGAGTCAGATGATGATGCAGGAACAACTGAATCAGATCACTAATTTGCTCCATGGTATACAGGCGGCGGCAAAAGGGAAGAAACCCTTCAAGGAAGAAAGCTCCAACCTTTCTGCCGGAAGCGCATCGTGGTTGAATACCCCCGACACGCCTCCAAGAATCATTGTTCAAGAGGAAACTCTGACCAAAGAGAGACTGAACAAAGCTCCATTTGTCCACCTGCCACGCATGGAACTCAGTTTCTTCACAGGAGGAAACCCAAGGGAGTGGATCCATAAGTGTTATAAATACTTTACTTTGCATCAGATCCAAGAGGAGTATAAGGTTGAGACTGTTGAGATTTACTTGGACGGAAAGGCAGAAACATGGTATGATGGGTTTAATCCGGGAGGAAGAAGAGTTGGGTGGCCAAAATTCAAGGAAGCGTTGATAAGGAGATTTGAATTAAGAGGGAAGAAGGATGACATCAAGGAATTCACTAAACGTCGTCAAGAAGGACGTGTGTCGGATTACATCGATAAATTTAAAGATATGAAATCTAAGGTAATCAGGAACAACCCCACTCTGCCGGATTCTTATTTTGTCTCAAGTTCTATCAGCGGTTTGAAAGAGGAAACCAGCACAATGGTTAAAATGATGAATCCAGTGGGTTTGGAAAAAGTAATGGATGCTTCAATTTTGCAAAAGCAGAACTGAGAGATAATGAAAAGAAGCATGACTGGGAATCAAATCATACACAAACCAGTGAGCTCTCCAAATCGTGGCCACAACCCCCAATTTGTTGGAAGAAATGACAACAAGAAGCTGTTTCCGAATCATTTCAAGAGGATCACACCGCAAGAAATCCAGTACAGAACAAATCACAACCTCTGCTATAAGTGTGACGAGAGGTATGGACCTGGTCACCAATGTCCTAAGGTGTATTATGTGCTGACAAAAAAAAAAAAAAAAGGTGAAATGGATAATAGTGATATGGAGGTTATTGATGTTGCTGAAGGGTAATTAGCAGAGGAAAATGTAAGACACATATTTTTGAATGCGGTTAGAGGAAGTAAAGAAAAGAAGTCAATCATCATTAGGGGGGAGGCTGCATGGTAGATGGGTGAGTATTCTGATTGATTCGGGCAGTGACTCAAGCTTTGTGAATTGCAAGTTGGTTCGGTTATTGTCATTACATTATCAAAATACGCAGCCTTTCATTGCTAACATGGAGAATGGATCTAAGACTAGAGGTTCACTCAAATGTCCTTCATTATCTTGGGACATTCAAGCTTATGGATTCACGTTTGATTTCTTAATTATGGAGTTGGGGGGATTAGATGTCATGCTGGGAGTTGATAGGATGTCCACATTTAGTCCGGTAGCGTTTGATTATGAGAAGGAATGTATTCATATTACTCGAGTGACAGAACGCATGTGTTGTATTCGGGAGACATTGAACCAACTGTTGCTGCTATTCCTAGAAATGATCTTCGTGGTTTCATTGAGATTAGGCAAAGAGAAAAGTATTGTTCCTCCCATTGTCATCATGCTGTGGTAGAAGTTGAAAGCGAAGGAGAAGGAGAACAAGGAAAGCGGGAAGAACCTTTGCCTGAGGAATTGAAAGCCTTGCTGGAAAACTTTGATAAGGTATTTTCTCAATGCCCTCTGAACTTCCTCCTGAGAGAGATTGAGCATTGCATTGAATTGAAAATTGGGGAGCAGCCTTTTAAGGTTAAACCATATAGATATCCGCATTCACATAAGGATGAAATAGAGAAGCAAGTGGCTGAAATGTTAAAAAATGGGGTGGTTCAATACAGTGTTAGTCCTTATTCTTTCCCCAGTGTTACTTGTTAAAAAGAAAGGAGGCAAGTGGAGGTTTTGTGTTGACTGTAGAAGGCTAAATGAAATGACTGTTGAAGACAGCTATCCCATTCCAGTGATTGAGGAACTCCTTGATGAGCTTTTCGGGGCTAAGTATTTTTCAAAGCTCGACCTGAGATCGGGATATTTCCAAATCAGAATGAAAGTAAGTGACATTCCAAAGACGCTGTTTCAAACTCACCACGGACACTTTGAGTTTAAAGTGATGCCATTTGGCCTTACCAACGCTCCGGCGACTTTCCAGTCTCTTATGAATAGAGTATTCCAGCAGTTACCAAGGAAATGTGTATTAGTTTTTTTTGACGATATCTTAGTTTACAGCAAGACTTGGCTGGAGCATATGCAGCATTTGGAGTCTGTTTTGGAGATCCTGAAAAATCAGCAACCTTATGCCAAGCTGTCGAAGTGTGTTTTTGCAAGGAATCGGTGGAATATTTGGGTCACGTCATCTCAGGAGAGGGGGTTAGCATGGATATGGAAAAGCTGAAATGTATTCAAGAATAGCCAACTCCCAACTCAGTAAAAGAGCTGTGTGGTTTCCTGGCTTATCAGGTTATTACCGGCATTTCATTAGTAAACCTCTGACCATGTTGCTTAGGAAGGAAGGTTTTACATGGAATTAAGATGCTACACTCGCCTTTGAGAAATTGAAAACTGCTACCGTCTCAGCTCCAGTTTTGGCCTTACCGAATTTCGAGAAACCTTTTATCATTGAGATAGATGCATCTGATTTCGGTACGGGGGCGGTTTTAATGCAAGAAGGGCATCCAATAGCTTTTTTAAGCAAAGCTTTCAATTCAAAGAATCAGGCACAGTCTGTATACGAAAAAGAATTGTTAGCCTTTGTAATGGATATTTCAAAATGGAAATATTATGTGGTTGGCAACCACTTTGTGATTAAAACTGATCATCAAGCTCTTAAGTTCTTGCTTGAGCAGAAATTATCAACCTCTATGCAGTACAAGAGGTTGGTGAAACTTCTTGGTTTGGACTACGAAATTCACTATAAGAAGGGGGTCGAGAATAAAGTTGCTGATGCCTTATCGAGATTACATTCCAAAGAGCAAAATGAAGACGATGGAAGGGTTATAAACAACTATGCAGTAACTTTAGTAAGGCCAAAGTGGGTAGAAGAAGTATTGAAGAGCTATAAAGGTGATGAAAAAGTTCAAAAGATCAATGCTGAACTGGCCACAGGAGCAAAAGGTGATAGAGAATTTTAAGTGGTTAAGGGGCTGGTTAAGAAAAGAGATCGGTTATACATTGGGAGCTTTGACAACATAAATCGCCAAATCATGCAAACCTTGCATTCTTCTCATTTGGGAGGTCACTCTGGGCAGGCAGTGACTCTTCAACGAATAAAATCTCTCTTCTTTTGGCCTGATATGAAGACAGAAGTCGAGTAATTTGTGAGAACCTGTGAAGTGTGCCAACGTAACAAGGTAGAACACGTTCATTATCCGGGATTACTTCAACCATTGGAAATTCCTCAACAAGCGTGGAGGCATATTAGCATGGATTTCATCAAGAGGTTGCTATTATCACAACATGGTTTCGACACCATATTGTTGGTTGTTGATAGAATGACAAAGTATAGCCATTTTTATGCCCTAAAGCACCCTTTCATAGCAGTGCAAATCGCTGAGTTATTTATAAAAGAAGTCTACAAACTGCATGGCTTACCGGAGTCGATAGTGATTGATCAATCCCGGCTATTCACAAGTCATTTTTGGCAAGAATTATTCAAGCTTTTGAAGGTTCAACTCTGTTTAAGCACTGCCTATCATCCCCAAAGCGACGGACAGACGGAGCGAGTTAATCAATGCCTTGAAACTTACTTGCGTTGCTTTGCTAATCAGAAACCTTCATCTTAGAGTCACTGGCTACGTCTTGCGGAGTGGTGGTACAATACTTCCTAACATAGCAGCATCGACATGACTCCTTTTGAGGCTCTTTATGGAATGAAACCTATCCATGTTCCACTTAGAGAGTACGAGAATGTGATCATTCTAGCTGCACAAGACATGATCGAAAGGAGATGCGAGATAGATGGAACCTTGAAGGAACACTTGCAAAAGGCGAGAGACAGATGAAATTCTTCGCTGATCAAAAAAGGACAAAATGACACTTGAATGTGGGAGATTGGGTCTTCTTAAAGCTACAACCATTCATACAACAATCAGTAGAAGTGAGAAATTCATTGAAGTTGACATCATTATATTATGGCCCTTATGAAGTATTGGAACAGGTGGGTACTGTTGCCAATAAAAACAAGCTGCCTGATCACGCAAGGATTCATCCTGTTTCCCACATTTCCTTGTTGAAGAAACACCTCGGTTCCAAGCCAGTCAGCGCCAGAATACCGCCAGACTTTTCAATTCATGAAGACATCACCTTATCACTGGAAGCAGTGCTACAAAGGAGAATGATTAAACGAAATCAACAGCAAGTCGTGCAATGGCTCATCAAGTGGAGAGGTTTGGAAATTGCTGATGCTTCTTGGGAGGATTGCGACTTTGTCGTCAGTCAATTTCCTGCATTTAAAGCTTGAGGCAAGCTTTTTCTGACGAAGAGGCATTGTCACAAGTACAACTATTTTGGAGGGAATTTTTCAATTTTGGGGAATTAGGAATTCTGATAAAGGAACAATATCGTACAGCAGGGACTCATCCACACAGGATCGAATCTCATTAAACCTTATTTATTTGTGTTGATTTTCTTTTACGAAGCTTCCTGGAAGGTGACTTTGTCCTGATGTAATTTCCTGAAAATTGCGTTGTTTTGTCACGTAGCTAGCATCTTCCCGATGTAATAAGGATTGCTTCTGTATTATCTATTATCATGGAATTAATATCAAATCTTATTTGTTTCTTGATCTAAAAACCTTGTTTTATTCTCTTATTCTGCTCTTTCTAACCATTATCCTCTGATTCTAAATTCTGTTTCTGGTGGCAACATCCTCTATTGGTAACATTATTACATTCTCAATCTTTCCCAAATAGCAACCAAAGTGATTGTGGTGGAGTGGAAGAGACTCCTCTATCCTTAACCATAGTTCGAGGGTTCGAACCTTGCCATGGGCATGGGGTTCACCAACCGACTATTCAGTTTAACTCAACCTATAGATATGTGACTTTCGACTCTCATTAATCTCACGACAATTCACTAATTTAAGAATTATACACTCTCGTGTCATAACCCTCTTACTTAAACTAACCCTATGAAGCAACCTTAAATACTTTAGCCAGTTGTCCCACCCATCGAGGTGCCTACAATTCAGCGAGAGAGATTAGTCACTATTGACGATGGTGGACACCCTGCAAATATGACAAAAAAAATCCTTTCCCAAATAGCAAATTTGTTCTTCTTGTATTGACTACACCTTTCATCACATCGTCATGTGTGTATGAAAATTTATGTTAGAATTAATTTTGATCTTATATTAGGGTGTAATTCTATAGTGATTAGTTAATAATATTAATAATTGAAATGTTACTCATTCAACCAAAAAAAGGGAAGGAAAACATTATTATATAATTTAAACATTTCCACCATGCATGGTTTTTTGTTTTTTTGTTTTTAATTGAAATGTAAACAAAAAAAGTGGATTGAGAGGGTGTGAAGGTTGAGTATTACTTAGATATGAAATCGTTATTATACAGGGATTAATAACTCAAATTTAATAGAGTAATCAAAATGAAGTCATGGTTGAAGAATTTATTTATTTTTCGAGTGGATTGAAAATTTTAAGATGTACAATTATTGTGTGAGTGTTTCTGTTTCAATTATTGTTGGACAATTTCCAACATCAATAACAACAAACACAAATTTTCCTACTTAAAAAAAAGAAGAAGATAAAGTACAGAGAGAGTCAAGAGAGACAAATACAAAAGAAGGATGCTGTAGTTTTCTTTTACAAATTCAAACGTACAGTATTATTAATTTTTTATATTTTTTATAATAATAATGATTAAATCTACTACTAAACTACTAATACACAATTAAGAAAACAATGGGAAAAAAAAGAAAAGGAAAAAGTGCATCATCCCATTTCTACCCTTGTCATTTCTCTCTCTTCCATTGGTTTCACCACCACCTCTCGCTCTAATCTTCCTCCATTTCCCAATTCTCTCTCTTTCTCCACCCACACAGCTCCAACGACGTCGTTACGGGAGAAGGAAGGGCCTCGGAAGAACTACAAAGCAAGAACCCATCTTTGGGTTCCAATAACTCTCCGTTCAGTTTGTCGAGGCACTCTATTCAATGAGCTCCGATCCGGCGGTTGTGTCTTCCGGCGCCGTTCATCATGGCGGTCTTGATGAGCAGATTTCTCAGCTTATGCAGTGCAAGCCCTTGTCTGAACAAGAGGTTTTCTTTGTTCCTTTTTTTTGCTATTATTATTCATTTCTCTCGTACTCTTCCTATTTAGTTTCGTGAAATGCTTTGGCTTTTTCCCCTATGTGATTTGATTTATTTTATTCCCCCGATTTTGATGTAGTTCTTTTTTGTTTTTCTGAGTTACAGGCTGATTTATGTATAACATATATATATATGTGTATGTATATTTATATGTTTTCTTTTCTCGCTTTTATGTAGTTTTTGGTATTTTGTGTTCAATCTGGTGTTGCTGTGGGGTGGGGATTCGTATTGTTGAGCAGATCCGTTTGAAATTCAAATGACGATGGGGAATTTTTTTTTTCTTAGTTGGTCAAAAGATTTGAACTGCCTAATTTCCATTTGCTGGAGAAAGCACAACATCTGTCATTGCTTGTTTTTCTGTTCGAGAATTGCTCTGCATCTTTTATACTGCTTTCAAGAATTTGAGTGGTAGTTTGTAGCTCATGTGGCAATGTTTTGCTGAAATGGTTATTCAATACTAGAACGGATAACATTTGTTTCATCTTAGATGTGAGTAGCGTTTTGATTGGGCAGAGAAGAGTGGTTGGGCAGTAGTAGTGGTGGCTAGTGACCCATCAGTTTATAGTCATGCATCCCTACATTGGTCTAAACTACGGTTTTGAGCGCCAACAGTTTTTCTTTCTACTTTCATCTGCTTGCACTTTATAGGATTAGGACCTGGAATGTTTGGTTGCACATTAGTACCTAATAATATTGACATAATGATACTTAAAATATATGTCCTTTTTCCTTTTTAATCTCCTGTTACTAACTTACCATTAAAGGACCTATTTGTTAGTCTCATATCATCGGTGTTTTTGATGAGAACCATCTTTCCTCAAGTGACTTCTCTGTTTGTACTGTAGGTCAGGCAGCTATGTGAGAAAGCCAAGGAGATTTTAATGAAAGAGAGCAATGTCCAGGTAAAACTTCTCTAATGTCTTTTCGTATTTGCCTGTAGCTCTTCTGTACAAAGATGGGGGCTTTTAGAGATTACAAGTAGAAATCCCATCCGAAGGGGGAAAAAAAGCTTCTTTATGAGGTGGGAATGATGGGTCTCTCGGTAGGAGAGGGAAAAAATTACACTCTAGTTTCTTAATGTGCTTGCAAGTTAGGCATTCTGAAATGAACCATTTCTGGCTTGGTTATTGCCGCAGCATATTCATGGAAGAAAGTCTAACCTGGGCTGTTCTCAGCAGCCTATCTGCCATTCATGGTCCAGCCTTACTAGTGTTTATATGAATGAAACTGCCTTATATGTCCTCGTTGCGCGCTTAGGGATGTTTAATACACTAATTGCAACAATATATATAGGCTAAAACAGAGAATTCAGTCATTTTCTGCAAAGGAATATTTTTGTTATGCGTTGGAAGAATTTGTTCATTTCTTGCTTATAAATAGGCGTGTTAAGTATTCTTTATTGTGGACTACTACTTTGGACTTTTCTTCCATCTTTGAGATTAGTTCATGCTGAGTTTCGGTTTCTTAACCCATCTCTGATCTCTTGATAATACTTGTGGGGGAAAGTTTACGTGTAAATTTTTTTTGATAAATGCGGAAGGAAAGTATAAATGTATCACCCTTTTCTCGAGTAAGGTTTGCAGCCGATTCTGTGCATGTGTGGAAATGGCCTTTCTTTTTCTTTAGTTGGAAATTTAGTCTCCAAAAATTCCTTGGATTTGTTGGTGAAAGTTTCTCCACTGCTTTATGTATCTCTCAACGTCAGTTTATCAGTTCCTGAAGTTGTATTGGACCAGTTGACTTGCAGAGTCCAAACTATTCTTCTTCTTCTTTCGTTTTTTTTTTTTTTAAGAGTTTTTAACTGATAAAGAACTTTCCTTTGAAGCTAGGAAATTTAGCTTGCGACCTGGAGTTTACTTCCTTTTTTGTCTTTAGTTGGTTCTGTTGTACAGATTTATCAAACTTTAATATTCTGTATTTTCGTGAGTATATTGGGAAGTTTCTTGATCTTTTTCCCTTTTCTGCAGCCTGTGAAAAGCCCTGTGACCATTTGTGGTGATATTCATGGACAATTTCATGATCTGGCAGAGCTTTTTCGAATTGGCGGCAAGGTACCTGCTATTTAATACTTACCATGTAGACTGTTGAAAAAATTAAAGTTTTTTTGGTGGAAGAAAGGTGTATTGGAATTTGAAAACTGGAAATGGGACATAAATGAGAAAAAAAAATCTGGGTTTCCAAGCCCGAAATAACTGCTCGTATTGTGTATTGTCTTACAATAGCACCTATTTTTTTATATTCTCATGAAGTGCTTCATTTTATGGAAGTTTGTGGTGTGCATCTTCATCTGTATTGTTAGGTCAACCTCTTGTCTGGAATTTATTAATTGAAGGTGTATTTTTGTTTTTGGAGTGAGCAGTATGATTTCTTGGACTGTCTTTCATTCTTATTCCTTGTGACCTAAATGCTTCAAGTAGTGGTGGCAACCCTATAGTTTATTCCTTTCCCTTTCCTTTTATACCATCTATTGCTTTGAGTCTTGAGGTTATCATGGCGCCCTAGTAATTTGGGTTGCCTGGTTCTCCTGGATGTGGTCGCATCTTATTATCGATCTGCAGTAGTTAGGGATGCGCATAGATCTTGCTCTTTCTGTCTCTTGCTTTGTCTTTTTATCCAATTTGTTTATCTTTGTCTCTTCTCGTTGGAATGTGAGCTCAGTGCTATTGCCACCTTTATATGCTGCCTTGTTTTAGAAATTACTTCATCCTTTCATGAATGATACTTGATGTTGCTTTTGCATTTGTTGTTGCTTACTTACAATTTGGTTTTGATTGTCTTTTTGATAAACTACGCCCTATTATTATATTCCAGAGAGCTAACTAATTTATTTCTCTGTCATCTTAATCTCTATATTACTTCAGTTTCATATCTAAGGTATATTTCTTTTATTGCAGTGTCCAGATACAAATTATTTGTTTATGGGAGATTATGTTGATCGGGGCTATTATTCAGTTGAAACCGTAACGGTGAGTGTACATTGCCTTTGGAGTATTATTAAGAACAAGTTGCTTTCATGGGTACATTACGAAGATGTCCTGGAGAAATTTGCTGCTGTGAATTGCTTCTTTCTTTTGTTTACTAATGGTTTAATGCAATGGCCGATCATTGGGAAATTTTTGGATGGCAAACTAGTGTATTTTGTATCATGAATGTTGCAAAGGTTAAAATTGGACCTGCCTGGGCACGATTATCTTTGTACTGGGGCTTCTATTAAGTGGAGGATGCATGTTAAGCCGTTTCTTTCTTTTTCTAAGTTGATTGTTTACTCTTTATATGATGATGCTCCCTTTACAAGCAGCAACATTTACCAACTTCTTTTAAAGAACAACTTCTTTTGAAGCATTTTCTCTGGCTCTGCTGTGTTTCTTTTGTCTCTTTCTGCTTGTAGCGGTGTCCTTTTAAATCATTACCGTGCGTTTGGCTTAGGAAGTTGTTTTAAGTGTCTGATATTCAAGCTAGGTGTTTGGCCACCGCTGATTGCATCAAATAAGTTTTTTTTTTTTTTTTTTAATTTTTTTTATTGCTTTGAGTAAAACAGCTTCCTATGATAAAGTTGGTCAATACAATTTCTAAATTAATGTGGGTTGAGCTCTATAGCTTACATGTTATCTTATTCTGTAGTAGTATCGCTTCAATTTTTCATTCAGGCCCTGTGGTCACGTGGATATGCAAATTTGTTTTGTTTCTTTGGTGATTGTGATGATTTTTGGTTTATAATTTGTCCTTTTTTTCTTTCCCAGCTTCTTGTGGCCCTCAAAGTGAGGTACCCGTCACGAATTACTATTCTGAGAGGAAATCATGAGAGTCGCCAGGTTTATTATTCTTGCTCTTTATTTTTATTGCACATTGTAATATTGCTTTTATATTGGTCCCATTTCTTTCCATAAGGATTTCTCTTGGTTAGCCGAATGCTAATATAATCCTAAATTGTTTTGAGCTGGTTTTGGTCAACATGCGCATTTTTAGTTTGGCATTTTTCCATTTTAAAATTTAATTGCATTTGTTGTCTTACATATACTTCATATAGGCTGATTCACTGTAGGATTTCTCTCTAGTGATAATCTTTAAGTAGTCCTTTTGGTTCTGGATGTGTAGTGCTGAAGTACCTTTTTTCTTTATCCTTCAGATTACTCAAGTGTATGGATTTTATGATGAATGCCTGAGGAAGTAAGTTTCTTGTCGCTTCTTAAACTTCAGGTTTTAATTTGAACATGCGAAGTTCTTTTGTCTACTTTTGATACCAGATCAGGTTTTCCAACTTTATTGATTAGGCTCACTCTCCTGTGAACTGCATTTTTTTTTTTTATTTTGCTAATTGATTATTTGTATTCCTGAAGTCCAAGATAATCTGGACACATTTTGTCATCTTCATCTGTGTTCTTCTGTTATAAAAGAAAGCTGTTGCATGAGCTCTTAAATGTTCAGGTCAAGGGGAAGGGTTGGGGTATTAAGACTTACTATATGCATTACTTTCCAATGGTCTCTTTTTTATTAGAGGCTTCTGCTGCTACTAGAAGGATAGGGCAAGATTTTTTTTATTTTATATTTTTTTTCCTGGTTGATAACTGTTTCTGTTGGATGAATTTCTCCTCTTGTAAGTTTCCCCAAATATCTACTTGCTTTTTGTTGCTCAAGTCTTTGTATGATGACAAACATTACAAGAGTCCAAGGGGTTTTAAATTCCATTTAATTTTTTTGACATGAATGGCTTCATAATAGTTGTCATCTTTGAGTTTGCCCATTCTTTTGCTTTATTGTGAATTGTACTATACCAATTGTCACTAATGCCATGGTCATTTGCCATGGTTGTAAAACTGAAGTTGCTGATACATATCTTTTTGTATCTTGCAGATATGGAAATGCAAATGTGTGGAAGACTTTTACTGATCTATTTGATTACTTTCCTCTCACCGCATTGGTAATTGGTGTTCCTTGTACTTTATATTTTTCTTAGCCTTGGGGAGTGATCGATGTTGTGTTTTGTATAACCCATCTCAGTCAAGTTGATGTCCTGCCCTATTAGTAAACTATAATCATGGCGTTGGTATTGTTTTGCTTGTGTTGGAGCATTGTCTGCAGTAGTTAATTTAATGAAGTGCCAAGTGTTATATGCCAGCTTGTACAATGTTCTTTTTTCTTTCTTCTTCGTCTTCTTTTTTTTTTTTTAATTTTTTTTTAACATGTGATTTTACTTTTCTGGAAGAAGATTATCCTTTTTCTCAAATATTTTCTTCCTTAATTCCAACTGCTAATTTTGATATCTTGTCTTGAACTTTCCAGGTTGAGTCAGAAATATTTTGTCTTCATGGAGGTTTGTCTCCTTCAGTTGAAACACTAGACCACATACGTAATTTTGACCGTGTACAAGAAGTTCCTCATGAGGGAGCCATGTGTGATCTTCTATGGTCTGATCCTGATGATCGATGTGGTTGGGGCATTTCACCTAGGGGTGCTGGATACACATTTGGCCAAGTACATGCTACCCTTTGACTGAGTTTTTCCCCTTTGATCTGTAATTTTGCATTATCTAAAGCCTCTTTATTCTTGCTCCCTGACAGGATATTTCAGAGCAGTTTAACCATACCAACAACTTAAAGCTCATTGCTAGAGCACATCAGTTGGTCATGGAAGGATATAACTGGGCTCATGTAATTAATTCTCTTTTAAAACAATCTTTTCTTCCGATTTTCTCTCCAATATATGGTGACCTTATGTTATGCAATTTGTTACAGGACCAGAAAGTTGTTACCATATTTAGTGCGCCTAATTATTGCTACCGCTGTGGAAACATGGCGTCCATCCTTGAAGTGGATGATTGCAGGGCCCACACATTCATTCAGGTACACCTTTCTGTTGACATTTCTTGCATGTTTATTACATCGACTGGCACGGATTTTGAAAAAAGGATGTCTAGTTCAGTGACAATTGAAAGTTTAAAATAGATTTGCGTTGAGGTTCTGAGTAGTAAATTTATTGTCGCAGTTTGAGCCCGCTCCTCGAAGAGGAGAACCGGATGTAACTAGGAGAACACCAGATTATTTCCTATGATTCACTACATAGGGTTCACTGACGTTGCTGCCACAGTTATAAGAGCGTTGCGTTCTGTCACTGAAGTACTCTGGATTTTTTAGTTTATCGTTTCCTAAGAGGTGGCCTTGGCAGAAAGTGTGATGTACAATCCGCAGATGATTGAAGTTGCTATTTTGAGACTGTTGACCGGAACTGCTGTGGAGGCACTGTTACTGGGAGAGTGGTTGCTGCTTATGTAGTGGTTCTTGGATGCAGCATCCTGTTTTTTTTTGTTCCTCGTATGTCCATTGTTCCTTTTTTTTTTTTTTTTTTCAAGTCTCCCGGGATTCTGAAACAAATTCTTCCATGTTACTATAGTCTCGTTTCTTTTGTAGGACCATTTTGATCGAGCTTTTTTTAAAATTGTGTTCCCTTGTAGGATAGACCTCTTTTTGTATGGATTTTTTCTGTAGAGAGATGTGGTTCCAATGGTTTTGTATTCTACTGCTTCAAGCCTTGGGAGTAATGATGCATTGTCATTGTACCCGTGAGTGCATGCAGTAACTAACAATTTTACAGGATGAAATGTCTTGAAATTAATTCGCTGTCTAGATAGATTCGAGAAGGTTGGGGTTCCACCATGGTCATAATCCGGGGAAACAGAAAAGTTACTGCATATGCACAAGTTTTTCCAATCTTTACACAAATGTTCATGTTATAAGGCCCTGCGATTATATACATGGGTAAACAAATTTATATGTTCCGGATTGCTATTTATTTCGTGATGCCTGATTACATAATAATCTGAGGGTTAATCCTAGAAACTCCTGTTCTATTACAGTTTGATTTTGCAATTTAACGTTACAAATTGTATACGTACAAATTGATAGTCGATTCTAACATTTGGGTTGTTCTATTCTATCACCTGTTCCGATCGATCCTAAATCATACGAGATCAAATTTATATCTCTATATATATTATATATATTAAAGGAAAGTTTTCAATCGGATACATGGTGCAAAATTAGATAGGGTAATTTACACGGTAAAAAATTAGATAACCAAGTTCACATGTCTCAACCACGTCACTTTATCATTTAATGGTAAATTTTTAATATAAAATATTTGTAAATTTATAATTAAAACTAAATTAACTAAAACCAAAAGTAAAAGTAAATAACAAAATTGTACTCCATGTCTCCATCTTTGATTGCGTTAACCCAAAAAACTCTAATAAAAAAAGCATCATCTTAATAATATTCACCCTAATCACACGTTAAAAAAATTACCCTAATCAAAATCTCTGCATAATTCCGCTTCCTCTCCACCCTAATAGAATTCACCCTAATCACACTTTAAAAAATTACTCTATTAAAAAATTTAGCATGCTTCTAATTCTATAACAATTATGATCGTAATAAAATTTGAAATATTCTTCTTCCCTCTATCATTTAGAGATAATTTTTAATGTAAAATTATAAATTTAAAGTTAAACTGAATTAACTAATAACTACAAAAGATTAAAAAAAGAGTAAAATTAACGAAATTGTACTCCATCTTTGATTACGTTAGCCAAAAAAAAACAAATAAAACGTCACCTTAATAAACAATTAATTCACCCTAATCACAAGTTAAAACGTTACCCTAATCATTTTTTGATTATAAAATGTCAATGAAAAATAACTTAACAATCCACTACTTTCAGTTAATTAAGAGAATACTTTTAGAATATATAAAATCATAAATAAACAAAACAAAAAAGGTAGACAATAAGTTACATGATTTCGAATATTGAAAATAATTCCAAATGTAATTAAAATAAAAAATACATTAATATTAAAATTTATACAATTGTAATTTATATAATTAATATTATCTTGATTAGCTCGCACAACGTGTGGGGTAAACAATAGTTTATATATAATAGGAGAGTTTTCAATCGGCACGTATCACGTAATCGAATAGTCCAGAGACTTCTCATCCACTTGTCAAGCTCACGTTTCTCTTTGACACGTGTTAATAAAAGAGGCTCTCTTTCATTAAATCGTTAAACTTTTTGGTAAATTGCTTACTTTTATTCACTTATCACCCATCTGTTTCACCCTTTTTTTTTTATTTTTTTAAATTAATTACATATAGTTATAATGTTCTTAGTCCCCCCAAAAAAAAGAAAATAAAAATCATATCATCATTAATGAAATAATAGAACGTGGTTACTAATTCAAAATTAAAATATTTACCTAAAATATTCCATATAATCTTACTTATTAGCTTCTATCCTATAAATAAATTTGCCAAGAGACAATCATTCATTAAAGTGTAAATTTCTTTCAGTAAATTTGTTGTTACTTCAAGTTACTTTTTCACTAATGTTAATCTTTATTACATTCCAATCAAATTATGAAAACTCTCTTTCCTATCACCTTTACTGCATTTTAGGTTTTTTTTTTTATTTTAATTTTTTATCCCGCGTGGTGTGTTTTGTAAGCTTAATTAAATAGTGGATTTGTTATTAAACCAATATTAATATATTTATGAAAAGGATAAGGTTAACTAGAAAGTCCCTTCAAAAAGTGATACAAACATAACTAATTGAAATCATTTCCAAATTAAATTAGTTGAGACTCATATCTTGAAATTAATCAAAAATGACTTTTCAAATTGTAAACTTTTAACGCACTACAAGGGTCCGTGATCATATCAATAATCTATTGTGATCGGATCATGATTCTTAAAAATAATTTTCCAAATATTTAAAATTTTAAAAAATGTAACCATTATCCGATACATTAATTGTTCTATTAGCCCGAAGAGCCTATATAAGTATGTGACACAATCTTCTATGCCGAACAGTGCCAAGAAAAGTCCACTGTATCCACCCAAAAATCTCCAACATGGGAGAAGAATTTGACTTCAGATGAAGAATTTGGCTTCTGAAATGATCCTGTGCCTATGAGACTTTTAGCACTTCTTTGAATTTTATCATCGAAGGTATGTCAATGAAACACACACGGGCACACTCATTCTAGCATCATTGTATTGTTTGTATACTGGAATGTTATCATTATTATTATTTTTTTGGTAATTTTATGTTCGAAGTAAAAAATGTGTTCTTTAATGTATTGGCACAGGGAAATCTGTTACTGCTACGTACCTAAGTAGGAGTTTGGAATACTTTCTTCTTTTCTTTTGGGAACGGGAAAATGAGTGTGCAAAATTATTGTGTTAAGTTCAATACGGATTTGTTCGATCTTGTGCGATAAATGCTGCCCAGTTTTCCCTCCTTTGGCTGTAATTTAATCTTTTATAGTTCATAAAAAAACTTCTAGATAAAGTAATTGTAATGGTATTAGCAGAAGATTTCCCTTACACGATAGTTTTGAGTTCAGAAAAGGGTTCCATACATACTAAGATATATAGAGTTGAATAAATACTAATTAGGTTTCAATCTTCAAAGAGCAGAAAATAGTGACGTGACGGATGATGCTCCATCCAACTATGTAATTGCAGAAAAAGTTCATAAGTGTAGCTACTAGCTGCATCTTCCTAGAATTTTACAATATGGGAAATTTGGCTGGTCGAATATAAATATTCATTTTACATTATGGTGTTGCAATATAAGAACCGCCCGTGATCTTTTGAAATTATGTCACTCAAAAGCTAATTTAGGTTGAGCAGGATATTGTGATGCGGATTGTATTCGTAGTGATGTCATTTTTTTGATTCTCTTTTCTTTTATTTTAAAAAATAAAAATCATTTGACCAAAAAAAAAATAAAAATAATGGATTCTCTTATGTCAGAGAATAAATTCAAATCAATGCACTTAATAACAATATTCAAAAAATAAATGTTTTTAGTTACAATATTCAAGCAAGATTTTGATCTTGGTTTTTAACTTAAATTAATGCGTTGCCTAATTACATTGAATTTTCAATATGCATTTTCTTGAGGATCATTACAACTTCAATATACAAAGAAGGACCAGTAATCAAAATGAATGATTCTTCCATAATAGCAACTGTTGGTAGATCTCCTATATTAAAAATCAATAAACAACATCAATCAAAGACTACATTCACAAAAAAATCCTCAAAAAAAAAAAAAAAAAGAATGGGTGAAACAAATTCCCAAACAAAAATGCCTAAAATATGATTTTCTGCACTTTCAAAGGCAAACACATTTTGAGCTCAATCTTGCGATCAACTAATTGACAAGCCATAACAACAACAATAAATATGAATTTACCTGAAAAGGTTTAAGATAAATAACAAGTAAGAAAATAACCAGAAAACATGAGAATCGGACCTCTCAAATCGAGAAGTCAACTTGGAATTTTTTCCAATTCAACAAGATTAGATTATCATTCGACTAATATTTTTCCCTCAATTTATTTTTGCACTACAACCATTACTCCTAAAACCACAATCAAACTAAGTAAAAGTTTATATATAATAGAATTTAATTTCATGAACCCAATCCGGGTCTTTTCCAACAAATGGATTTAATTAAATTTCAATGCCTAATTATTCATTGTCAATTATAGCTTTGATATTGAGAAAGAAAATAAAAACAATCCTAAGTTACCTTTCTTTCTTTCTTCTTCTTTTTTTTTTTCTTTATTCTCAGCTCTTTTCTCTCTCTTTCTTCATTCTTTGTTTTCACATTATTCTTTCCGCCTCTCGCCCAGATGGAAGCTTTCCTTTCTCTTTTTCTTTGTTTCTTTGTATATTTTCTTTAAAACAAAAAATATTACCCAGTAGATCTCACTCAAATGTGAGTAAAACTCCCATTGATATATCCTTCGGTGAGAATTGAATCTGATCTAATATAAAAAAGTAAAACATCTTTAAGTACTATATTGTTATTCAATTCGTCCTGTTTCATTGCATGTTTTAGAGGATCAAGAAATGATGAAAAGTGAGGGCAATAATGCATACAAGTGAGAATGGGGTTGGACGGTGGTTCTAAAATAGATGATATTAGTATGGTGAAATTCGATTTGGAAATGTAATAGTGCAGAAAATAATTTTTTAAAAAACTTATTGACATGAATCTAGAAGCTGAATAAAAAATAAAAAAATCAAGTTTAATTAGATGTAGTAAATTTTTCTACGTGATCATTCAATTTTATTTTTATTACAATTTTTGCAGGTTAATTAAGTAAATATATTTTTTAAAAAATAAAATCTCATTTAACTTCTAATATCCTTTTTTTTTAGTTTCAACCGAAAAAAGTGAAAATAGAATTTTATCATGCTTTCGTTTTTTACTAGAGAGACCAAGGTTTATTATAATTCTGATAATATTGAAGAAAGTGAAAAGTCCATCTATGGTAAAAATGATAATTCATATATTCCTGACTTCCTTAATAGGGTAACCTATTTTGGTATGCGCACAAGTTGACGTTAAAAAGAGGTACCGGTCATAATTTTTCAAATCTGGACCAACCAGACGGGTTGTGCAACGGTACCATTATTCGAGTTGATGGCTGGGAGATCATATCATTCAAAAAACTATTATATCTGAATTAAATATCGAAAAAAAGTATTCATTCCATGCATGGGCATCAAACCCTTCGACATAAGGATACTGATTCGATTCAAGCGTGTTCTGCTATGACGATCAATAAAAGTTAGGGCCAGTCACTCTCGCAAGTGGACGTTTTTTTACCACGTCTGGTGTTTGCCCACAGACAACTATATGTTACATTTTCTAGGGTAAAATCTAGACAAGGTTTAAAGTACACATATGTAACAAGAGAGAAGGATTTAGCAATCGGACAAAAATGGTTATCTACAAAAAAATACTCTAGAAAATATAAATGTTCATTAATTTTTTCAATTTTCATTCATTTCATCACTGTATTTCCACCGCATCTAACACTGAAAAAGTTTACAATTACAAAACATTATTACCTGATATTTAAATAACGATCTATCAATTCGTGCAATGCACGGGCATAAACTAGTATATATTATGAAAGGAAATTGATTGGCGGCTGCTGGAAAGGAGGCTTGGATGAATAAGCACAATAGGGAAGAAAGAGCTATTGGAATAATATTAGAGAGGGAGAAAGAGAAGGACAAGGAAAAGGGAGATGAACGCCGGAGAGATATGAGAGTTGAGCGGCGGCATAACACGTCGAAAAAGAGTTTTTGAAACCCTAATTTTAGAGTGAAGAAGTATAGTAAAACCGAGCTAATTGTAGAGTTGGGCTCTTATTTGTAAGGGTAAGGAACTGTCTTCAATCTTCTTTTTTCTTTTTTTTGGCCCCTTAAAGAAGGGAAAATTAAAAGTGAAAGGAAAGAGATTCAAATTGGACTTGCACTTGACCATGCTAGATAATAATCTGATAATGTTAGAAGATCTCTATCTATTTATGATTGTCATTTCCTCAACTGCATCCAACATCTTTATCCCCAAGGATGACCAGACAACATGCATTTGGAAGTCACTAAAATGTTTTTTCTTATTGATTTGATACGATCAAGTTGCACCTTACATGCATGCACTGATTTATTTTGATATGTTTGTTGAAGATTGATTTCTCCCACTCCCCAACCACCAAAACCCCCCCCCCCGTGTTACTACTACCTTTCTAAGTGAATATTGAGCATACTTGTCCATAATTTGGCCAACGGCTAGCCTCGTGGTTGTGGAGTTGAGAAGCTCCCTCTTCAGCTTGATTAATCAAAATGGAAGTATTGCGCGACTAATCTGCTTTTTTCGTGAATTAATTCCCTCCATTTCCATCCATCATGACCTTTTTTCAAAACAATACATATCCTCATCACGTAAATGACTTCATGGAGGCTCTTGGTTCACTAGCATGATAATTGCATGCCGCCCGATTCCCAGAATTAGGAAAACATGAAGACAAATTAATCATAAACTTTTTTTTTTTTTTCAAGGAAAAAAAGAGAGTAATCAATTTTTTGTCCGTAGAAGGGAAAACTTCTTTTGCCTGTGTTACCTGATCATAAAAGAATACAGATTCAACTAATAAGCTTCTGGATTCTGGCAAGAACTTTGAGAGATTGTAAAAGCTTTAGTAAAAGAACAACTTCGAGTATTTGTGAAAATGGAAAAATTAAAAAGAAAAATCCGTAAAACCAGCAGGCTGAGTAAAATAAAAAAAAATTTATTACAGATTTCCCTAGGACTCATGAGTTACAAAAAGAGTAATATATAATCTCAAACTTCTTCTTCAATCGTTTAAATCGCCTGCAATCTGAGATACTCAAGAAAACGAATCTGCACGCTGTCTGGGCGCACAACAATGGACTCTCATCTTATTTCTCAGTTCTGAAGGAAGCCAGAGAGTTTAGCTAGGAATTCTAGAGAGTTTAGGCACGCAGTACACATAACCAAGCTGGCCTGAACCCAGATATATTGTGAGCAAAACGAAAATGAAAGCGACCGGTTTCGTGGGTGTTTGTTCTAGAACGCATAAACATACCAACATCTTTTCCGAAATGGTTCTCATCTGTGGAGTGATCTGGAGCCATATATGCGCGCCTAGGCGTTGAAGAACTTGATTGATAACGGGAGAAGGACAAAGAGAGGAGATTTTGAAACCCTAGTTAGTTTTGGAGTGAAGTAACAAGTAAAACTGATCAGCTGATGCTACACATTTATGTAGGGATTGTATTATCTTAACTTTTTTTTTTCTTTAAAAAAGGATAAGAAATAAACCCAAAAAGGAAAAAAAGAATTAAAGGGTTGCCTTTAATTTGAAAAGAGCATCCCCTGAAATTAACCTGAAAGTGGCTCCAATATTTCTGTTCGATGCGCTTTATCTCTAAAGATTGAAGGGTATAAGGGAGAAAAGTTCCTCATGAGGAAGCCATGTGTAATCTTCTTTGGAGTGGTTGGGGGCACTTGATCACCTAGGTGGTTCAGAGTTAAATGCAACTCTTTTGACTGAATTTTCCTTCCATGTCATGTAATTTCGCAATTGTGCGAATCCTCCTTCTTCTGGTTCTATGGCAGGACAACATTTTGTGACTTGCTATTCTTTGACTAGAAATATTGTCATGTTGATGTTGTAGAGTATACATTGTTAAGGGGAAGAGTATTTTTTTTTTTTTTGTAACGCGGGGAACCCACAAGAGATGGGTAAATCCACGCTCACTGCAATAGTCTGCAAATCACAGTGGGAGGTAAACCATCCTAGGCAAGCCCAGAATGATAAGCTCGGGTGTGAAATCGGGGGTTCATGAGTGAGTTTACCATAACAAGCTCTCTAGAGGTGCCAATGGGCAATGTTAGAGTCATCCCCTCATTCTTGTTAGAGTGGGGGTTTGAACTTATGACCTTCTCTTGAGAGCAATGGTAGTTTTACCACTGAACTAATACCTCATTTGAAGGGAAGAATTTTTAATGGTGCTAATTATATACTCCCGTCCTTATTATAAGACATTTTGATCTGTATGCTCTTCCAATTGAAAATAAAATTTTAATCATATTTTATAATGACTGTGAGAGCACAGTAAATGTGAAAATACATTTTTAAAATTTTCTTTTAGTTAAAAAATTATACTAAATGAAATTTAGGAAGACAAATCAAAATATGTTTATAAAAAAGACCGGTGAGAGTAACTTCAATTCGAGAGCATTTAATCAGCGTTTGTTAGACCCCGACCAGACCGGTGGGTCGGTCTGGTTCAATCGCAAACCAGTCACATTACCGGTCCGATCTAAGTTCAAAATCGGACTGTTAACAAACCGGTCAGAATATGGTCAAACTCGCAGTTCAACCGGGACCTGGACTGAACCGGTTGACCTGAGTTTTGTCTTTTTCCCTTCTTATTAACTTTTTTATTTATGGAATGTACCCCTTTTTCTATTTTTTTTTGCTGCATTGACTCTTAATTTAAGTTTTATAATTCTCTGAGACCCAATTTTCGATCTTATCTCAATAATTATCAAAATTATAATGTGAGATACATTATTTAAATAATATTACCTCAAATTAGTTAAAATAAGTATTAAACTCTAAAATGATTTATTTAAATTAATTTTTAATCTTTATCTTACCTTTAAATTGTTATGTTTGGTTTAAACTTATCATTCAAAATATTTTGATGCTTATAACTTTAAAATTCACATATTATATATATATATATTTTAAATTTAAAATTATATATGACATCATACCGGTCTTATCCGGTTTTTTTTTCACGGGCTAATGGGGTTAACCCAGTGACCCGATGACCCCTTAACTTCACTGGTTTGTCTTTCGGTCCGGGTCTGACAACATTGTATTTAATAATGAAATTTGATTTATTTAAAAGGTGTGTGGCAAGCTCTTAGTTTCTGATAGCTCAACCATATTGTCAAATCAATGGTGAAAGTCGTTAATGACCGAAAAGAAGACAAAATAGCAACGACTATTTCCATAAAATTTAAATCGGTCAACTCCAAATTAAGGGTTTAATATTTGATACATGTATATATGGTGTTCTATTATGTTATATTATATATATATATATATGTATATACACTCATTCTGCTCCTAAAATATTTTTTAGTTTAAATTTTTATTTTCGGTTATACTAAAAAAAAAAAAATCAAATATGACAATTATTTTGAGACTAATTGAGTAGCTGTATTTACTATGCAAACTCTAAATGTATCCTTAGCCTTTTTGAGGTTGTTTGATTCGGGAGGATTTTTAACATGATGTGTACGAAGAATCCGTTATGATAAAGAATGGGAAACAGAACATGCCAACATAACGTTTTCCTGGTGCGCGTAAAACTTAAGGAGATGATAAACACTTACTGTGCTTCAAAAATTGATCTAAAAGCATCATGCAACGAAGAATTGTGTTGATGAAATAACCGCTACAGTGAAAGATAAATGGTTTTTTTTTTTTTTTAATTATTACACAAGAAGTAACAATCATTTCAGAGGGATATAGAACCAAATATGATGAGCATGAGATGGATCCTTCTAAATTTTATGTTTCAGATTACAACTATTCTCTATGTTTTAGAAAAATAGTCCATATTAGACTTTGAAATTTGTACTAAAAACAATATAAATAAGAAAATTCAATGTGAATTTTTTTTTTTAGGACAAAGGGAGATCGAGTAGAATATATCATTACTTTTATTGATTTATAAGCAAAGCAAACTCATAAAAATATATTGCGTACAGTTTTTACAAATGATAACAAGATGACCCATATATGGATCGAAGACAATGTTTACCATTGTGGAACCCCCACACGCAAGTACGTAGGAATTCGTATATATTACAAGAAAGACACATACACACGGTCCTGACATGGTTGTGAAGGCAAATAGGGGAAAAGAAAGAAAAATATGCGCATACATACACACACAGTCACACACTTGACAAAGTTGAAGGAATTTGATTTTCATCATAAATTTCGTCACATTTTTAATTTCCTGACAGGACCCCCATGAAAAAGCGCTTAGGATCCAGAAGCTTGAGTACAAGTGCCATTCAATAGAGTAGGAAAGGGAGGATTGATCGAACAAGTGCCCTTACAACAATCTGCGTCTCTAGCGCATGAGCCTCCCTCGTCGGTGCAACATCGATCGTTAGCATAACAGCGTCGAGTCTGGGGCGGATCGAACGTAAAATAGTAGTTGTTGGAAATTGAACTAGTGTGAATGAGAATTTTGGTTTCTCATTAATTGGAAAATGAAATTAGAGACTACGTGAAAGGTATGAAGCCTTTAAGCTCATGAGTACGTCAGATCTGATCAACCCGAGTCATGAACCTACCTTGATTCATTTTCCAAGTAGATGAAGAGTTCTTATAGATTCATTTGAATGAACTAAATTCATGAATCAATGTTAATGGGATGCTAGGGGGATGAATGTTCATATTCATAGTTAGATTAACTTCATGAATGGAACCTCTTTGGTTTTGGTGAAACATTGTATCTAACTAAGTTAATTGAATTAACCTGAGAAAATGAATCGAACAATTCTACTATTTCAAGTAACTCTTCACCTATAAATAGTGGCTCATTCTCAGCAAACGAATCATCTAAAAAATTTCCAAAGCTTTCTAAGCTTTCTTCTTAGCTTTTCTAGTCTATTTCCTTTAATGTTCTCTGAGTTCTAAAGTTCTAGTTCGCTGGTGAAGATCCTTAGTGCAAAAGAATCTTTACGAATTTGTTGCATTCTAGGAGATAGAAGCTCACTAAATCTCTTGTACATTCGGGAGAGGGCTAATTTGTCTCAAGAAAATCGTGTCTTTCAAGAGCCTCGAATTTTCCCTTAATTTCTCCATCTCTTATTCTTGCGATTTAGAATACACTATCCTTAGTATTTACCCAACAATCTTAAGACATAATAAGTTTTTGTGTTTGTGATGGCTTCTGATGGTGATATAAATGTTGTTCTTCCTGCTGCTACTGCCGCTGTTGCTATTGATGTTCCTAATGTTCCGGCCAGCCATGTAGAGAAGCTGGACAAATTCGATGGAACGACTGCAAATTTCAAGAGGTGGCAACAAAAGATGTTTTTCTACTTGACCACGTTGAACTTGGCTAGGCTTCTAACGGATGAGCCTTTTACGTTGCCAGAAGGTACTTTTGATGCACCAACTACTGCTGCTTATGAAGCATGGAAATGGTCAGATTTTCTTTGCCGTAATTATATTTTGAATGGTATTCATGATTCATTGTATAACGTATATGAGAAGTTTAAAACAGCTAAGCAATTGTGGGAATTCATGGACCATAAATATAAATCGGAGGATACCTGCTCAAAGACATTTGTTGTCGAACGGTTCCTTGATTATGTGATGGTTCATTCCAAGACTGTTGATAGTCAAGTGCAAGAGATCCAATTGATTCTGCATGATATCCTAGCTGATGGGATGATTTTGAGTGAAACCTTCTAAGTGGCTGCGGTCATTGAGAAATTGCCTCCGGGCTGGAAGGATTTCAAGAATTACCTCAAGCACAAACGCAAGGAGATGACCTTGGAGGATCTGATTGTAAGACTTCGAATCGAAGAAGACAACAGAAACTCAGAGTTACAGGCATCCAGTGGCGTACAAGCTAAGGTCAATATTGTGGAGCATGGTAAAGGCCATAGCTCAAAGAACAAGGCCAAAAGCAAGAATGCTAACAAAGGCAAGGGAAGCTAGAGACCACTGGTGGTGTCTCTAAGCAGAAATACAAGTTCAATGGTACTTGTTTTAATTGTGGTAAACCTGGTCACAAGTCTGCTGATTGTCGCTCTCCAAGGAAGGATCATGAAGCGAACATGGTCAAAGACATCACTAAGGATGTAGAGAACTTGCACCTGGTTGCTGTGGTAACCCAGGTGAATATGGTGGAGTCCAACCCAAAGGAGTGGTGGATTGATACTGGCACGTCCAGGCATGTGTGCACCGATAGGAGCCACTTCACCACTTTTGAACCGATCCATGGAGAGAAGATCTACATCGGGAATGCGGCAGTTGCCTCTGTTGAAGGCAAGGGCACTGTGAAGCTCAAGATGACTTCGAGCAAGACTCTGACACTCACAGATGTGTTGTTTGTGCCAGAAGTTCGTAAGAACCTTATATCAGGATTTATGCTAAACAAGAATAATTTTCGCATTGTAATAGAATTTGATATGGTTACTTTGTCTAAATCAGGTGTATTTGTTGGGAAGGGGTATGCAACCCAGGGGTTGTTCAAAATGAATATAATGACTATGGTCAACAACATGAATGGAAATACTTCTTCTGCTTATTTGCTTGAGTCTTTCAGTTTGTGGCATGGTAGACTAGGTCATGTTAATTCCGATTCGATACGTCAACTAATTAACTTGAACCACATACCAACATGTAAAATTGACTTAGAACATAAATGTGAAATTTGCGTTGAAGCAAAATTAACGAGGTCATCTTTCAAAACAGTGGAAAGAGACATAGAATTACTTGAATTAATTCATAGTGATGTTTGTGATTTGAAATCTGTTCAAACATGAGGTGGTAGTAAATATTTTATCATTTTTATTGCTTTTTCTTCTTTTTTCCGAACAAACATGATCTCAAATACACACTTTTCATTTCGAATTGCATTGAACAATGAAAGTGAATACTAGCCGTATCATGAGAGACTGGACCCGAAACAGAATTGAAAGTCAGGGAGCATTACTATACATTCATGACTAATCTGAACATTCAACATTGGTCTTATCTATTTGTTGTTTTGGGTATACGCCTGCATCAAATGCATCAGAAACAAGCTCACAAGCTCCAAAAGTTGGTTTAAAAATGTAATCATATACGTGATTGTATGCGCGTCTTTTTTCCACCAAAAGATCGATTAACTATCTCAGTTTGGTGGCGTGTTGAAACCTGCTGGTCGTCTTCGTTTTTCCGCCCGGAGTGGCTTCCCTAATAACCACGCATTGCTGGTCTATTTTCCCACTGAAAGCCTCAAGGCTAAAACTCTTAAGAAAAAATGAGACAACTTGTTAAATTCTTAATTAGTTTCTACTAAAGAGTCCCAATCCTACATAGCTGTTGGAAGACGTTGAGTATCAATATATAAGCTCCATGTGCTACTCCTTTCATTGCTAATTGGTTTTGAGGTAGAATCCATGGACTTCTGTATGGTATCAGAGCCAGCCCGCCAACATTTGGATTCCAAAATTCCAACAAAAAAATAGGACTGAGACGTGAGGTGATGCCTGGGCTGAAAAAGTAAAACAAACCCAACCCAAAAAATACGTCGGACTCCAAAAATTCTAACAAAAAAAATAGGACTGAGACGTGAGGCGGTGCCTGGGCTGAAAAAATAAGACAAGCCCAACCCAAAAAAAATACGTTGGACTTGCGGGGAAGTATTAAAGAGTCCCAATCCCACATCAGTGTTGGGAGATTCTGAGTATCAATATATAAGCTCCATGTGCTATTCCCTTCATTGCCAATTCGTTTTGAAGTGGAACCCCATAAGCTTCTGTCGCATATATGAAAGGAGAAGTTTATACAAACTTTAGCTAGGAACTCAAGAGAGCTCTAACAAGAGATCCATGCAAAGCTGGAAGATATCCCGTACACACATAAACACATCTTTTGGTCCGATTTGCTTGACAAAATCGATCATTGAAAATACGGCGATGATCAATTTTCCTAAAGCAAAGCTGGAAAAATTCAAACATCTTGGAAGATTTAGAGTCTGTAATTCTTCTTCAGGATTAGTTGCGTAGCTCAACTACGGAATAGTTTCGTCATTTGAGAAAGAAGAAAACTGACAGTTGCATGATTTGACAGGGCGTTGAAGGACTTGGAAACACTGGAAGATAAGAGGAAAAACAAGGACTTGTGCCGGCTATGTAGATTGAAAACCCTACTTTTAAAACTGATGTTAGTAGCTATCCAAATATAACCGTAATAATCATTATTTTTAAAGGAAAAGGGAAATTGGAAAAAGCAGAATAAACCGCAAATGGAAAAGCAAAGAAAAAAGAATAAAAAATAGAATTTGCATGGGTTATGGTGGGTCTTTAGCAATTCTCCTTTCGGGATTGAGAAAACATACTGCATGACTATAGTTTACCCTCTCCCATTGAGCCACAACGGATATTCTGTTTTCAGAATGCGCTTTAATGGTATGATGTTCGGATGATCAGTTCAGTCATGATTTGGAGGATTTTGGTTAATGCTTGGTCCAACATTCTGATTTTTTTTTTCCTAAAATGATCCTGGCACAGGCGACCATCCAGCCAAATTATCAGCCGGATTCAATTGTAGATCATTGATTTTACTCAAGTACGAAAACGAAATTCATCATATTTATCAAGTATAGAACTGTGTTCGTACAATACCTCAAGAGGAGGATAGTTTGGTTTTCTGTACTTCGGATAGTGTAGGAAAAACAGTTCTACTCTTTCTTTAAATCATCTTCCTTAAAGGTTTACAAATACATGAACGTGAAAGAAAACTTGCATTAGTTCGAAGTCCATAAAATACTTAATTTTATGATCATGCGTTCAGAGAAGACATTGGATGGGTTCTACTTTATCTGTTACTGTTTCTTTAGGAGTGAAATGATGTGCATTTTTTTTTCCAGAAATCTTACGAGCATTAAGTGCTGAGCAGATGGGATTCTCTGTAAGGAATTTTCCTATAAGTTCCTGTAAGTTTGATTAAACTTTGTCGTTTCATCCTCACAATCCGTTAACTCCTCAAATTTTATCACTTTTGACATTAATTAACTTTAGTAATTTCCAACTTACTGGCTATACCTTAAGCCAAGCCGAAGTCAATCCTTTTTTACATATTTAATATTTACATCATCTTCTTCACACCGCACAGAGCATGACCGAAATCTAACCGCCGTTTTTCATCCGATGGGCATTAATATTCCAGTCGCCAACTCCTCTAATCAGCAGAAAATAGAAGCTAGCACCAGCAAGCTATTAAGTGGAGGCACAAATGTCATTCTTGACAAGTTGATACCAGATTTCAAAATCAGATCCGTAATCTCCAACACAAAATGGAGTGAACTAAATGTCATCACCGGTTATTGATTTGACAACTAAACTTCAAAGCAACAAAATTAACACATAATTAATGGCGAAAGTAGAACGAAATCATAACATAGACGAAGCCAAAACCCAACACCGGAACCCGACACCAAATCGGAGTGAATTCGGGAGTGAAAAAAAGAAATTATATCTCATATCCATGGAAGTTAGCATCACCACTGGTGATGCTTTTGAAGGGCCAACTGTTGAATGGGTCCATACATCCATGGGAAATGGTTCCCAAACTTGGGTTCCCGGCTTAAAAAGTTTGGGATCGTAGACATATTTTCCGGATTTTTTGAGCAGATTATGAATAAAGAAGCAACAATATACATGATTTAATGGTTAGAAATGCAATTCTTTAAGTACCGGATGGGACAAATTAAAGGCCGACAGTGACTTCACTAATTAAAGGCCACTGGAGGACAGATGAAGTAAGCGGCTACGACGGAGAAAGAGAGAGAAAATAATGTTATCTTTTCGATTTCTATTCTAATCATAATCGGCTTGGCTCAAGCTGGTAACTGAAGAAATTAGGAAAAAAAAATTAAATAGCTAATAAGTCAACTTCAGGAACTTCTAGGAAAGTTCCTGACACAGGATCCCATCTGCAAGGTGAGACTTGAGAGGCTCCCCTCTTTGGCTTGATGAAGGGAGAACCTAGGCACGATTAACCTGCTTTTTCATCAATTAATTTATCCATCTATTGTTGACCTTTTATATCCTCATCACACCACAAGAATTATGCGGTTTAGTTTTGATATCTAAATCTTTATAAGTATTGAGGGAATATTTTCTATTGCACACGCTAGGTCACCTTTTTTTTGTACAGATTTAATTTCATTACTAGATAAACAATTACGTACAGACCATTCAAACAAGTCCGGAGGATTAAAATTACAACAGAAAAAAAAAAGTTGAGAACACTATGATGCCTGCTATTTCCTATTGACTAAGAATGGACTAAAACTTAGTTTATTACACCACAATATATCTTTCCGGGAGTTAGGAATCCTTTTCTATCGCATCGAATCTAACTTTCAAATGAAAAATAATCTCTTGAATCACTTTAGCCACAACCAGACTCATTTTGTTGCAAAGAGAGTGATGACTGTTTTGGTGTGTATGAATTTCAGGGCACTCTAAATTAGTTTTGAGTGTGCTGATGGCCAACCTTTATAATCTGGAAAACAAAAAGCAAAGTCACCTACATACACCACCCATTTAATATTTGCACTTCACGGGTAGAAAAATAAAAAGATAATGGTTAAACCAGTATAGTACTTAGCTCGTAACAAATATTGATTAATTTTCCAGTAGGACTCGTCGTCTGAATTACATGTAGTATTACATATCTCAAAATTGGGAATTCAATCATTAATTTTTTGAGATCTCCATGTTTCTAATACAATACAACCGCAACGATTTTATGTAACCAAGCGCCTTATACCATTGGTGCCCTGGAGTTGAATACTCTAATATGCAGCCCCAGTGAATCCCATTTATGTGATGAAGGCATCGACCAAGAAGCCAAGCAAGAACCGTTTTTGCTGCGTTTAGAAAATTTTACACTACCAATGATTCCTTGTTCTATACTGCATAACTGTGGGCAGGCGCAGAATTTAGTTAGGAATTCTAGAGAACTTAATCTTCTACTTAGAGTGAAGCAAAAATGAAATCGATTCATTTGACTGGGCATTTCGGGAACCCATAAACAGAGGGAGTTGGAAGAATGTTGAAATGGTTCTGATCTTTTTTTCATCTTTTTAAAGAAACTGTAGAGTTATTTGGAAAAAATACACTCCCAAGGAGTAGGAAAACGATTGGCCGGAGAAAGTGCGAAGTGTGTAGTAAACAGCAAAACTTCTGACTAGGGTTATTAATTTATAAAGGGAGGGAAATGATTTTTCAAAAAAGAACAAAAGAAACATAGAAATGGATGCTAGAGAGAAATAAAACTTGAAAGGCAAAATCGAAAGTCCTTTGACCAGACAGCGTCCCCCCGGGAACTGAAATTTGTGACTCCAAATTTGGCAGTTTCTCACACTTACTACTAAACTTTGACTCCGTTTTTTCCTTTTGATGTTCTAATTTTGCATTATATAAACCTTCCTTTTTTTTTTCTTGCTCCCTCACAGGATATATGTGAGGAGTTTAATTACTCCCTCCATTTTGAAATATATGTCGTTTATGATTTGATGAATTTTTTAAAATATATGTCGTTTTTTCACAAATTGAGTTACATTTGACTACCTTTTACCAATATTACCCTTACATTGGAAATGAAACCATATTTATAACGAATTTCTATTGGTTTGTGATGAATTGTGTAGATAATAAATGAGGGTATTTTTGTATTTTAACTACATTAATAAATTTTTTCTTAATTTTGATGATTTTCTAGAAAGACATATATAAAAAAATAGAGGGAGTACCAAACTAACAACTTACAACTCACTGCTAAAGAACATCAGTTTATTATGGAAGGATACAACTGGGTAAATGTAATTATGGTGATTTCCGGGCAAATTGTTACTGGGCGAGAAAAATAGTGCTCTCAACCACAAATTGAACATGCATATCGGAAGTTGTATTGTTCATATGTCTAGTGCTTGTTCATTTAAAATATCTTAATTGTTTACCTTTAAAACTGAAATTAGTTATTGTACCAAACTATCGTACCATTGTTATCTTGTCGAAAACTGATAAATCATATAGATCAATGATCTAAATTTTGTAATTTCCCATATACCGCATTGATCTTCTAAGTAACCAAGCAAATACATTGACAAGCTATCAACCTACGCTTCCGCCCTTCTAGATTACGAAGTTGGATTAAAGAAAAAAACTCAACAGGTTACTTACTCAATTCTTCCAACCATTCAATTCGCTGAAATGATTGCCTGAATAAAAAGAAATATCATAATATTATTATTTTTTTTTAAAAAAACCAAGAGATAGAAAAATTACTCCATCCTCCCCAAAATTATTTTTCTAGTTTGGATTATCACTTTTAGTTCACTTTTTACTAAAAATAAAAATTCAAACTGGACAATAATTTCAGGATGAAAGGAGTTTCATAATTTGGATGTGTCCCCATGCCTATGAACTCGAAAAGAATTAGAGAAGGACTGAGTGACTAACTGCCGCATAATGAACTCAAGAACTTTGACTGTTCCCTAGGTCAAGGTTCCTCCTTTTTTAAAGTAAGGATTAGGAGGAGAAAAAAATAATTGCAAGATCGATGCCTAGAATTAGGAAAACATTACGATGACACTAATTATTAACTTTTTTAGAAGAAAAAAAAAGGATTAATCAATATTTGCAATTTAATATCTTCATTTCGAGCAAGGATATATTATTTCGGTACAACGAGGAAGAGTAATATATAACAAATAATATTACAAACGTAGAGTAGGTAACGTCTTCTCAAATTGAGACTCCAGACATTTTAAGCTTTCCCTCTATTTGATTCGGAACGCATTGCCAACATTGTCGATTTTGTCAAAATTGTTCGAATTATGAACCTCCGTGAATTGTGAATAACACATGCTGATCACGAAGCAATTGACAACAAAGCCAGGTATAAGTTCCCTCCGGTCAGAGATCCCCGAAGAATCGCAGTGGCTGTCAATTCAAAGAACAACTTTAATCTGTTGCTTCTGATCGGATACGAAAGCAGAACAGCAGACAGAGTGTAGCTAGGAATTCTAGAGAGCTTAACCACATAACCAAGCTGGACCTAATCCCATACATATGACCTGTTTGCTCCACCACGTATCGATTATTGAGAGTAAAACAAAAAAGAAGTCGATCCATTCAATTCCCCTGGGTGTTTAGGAACCCAAAAACGTACGAAGTTCTTTTCTGAAATGCTTCAGTTACTGTCGAAGATTCCGCCCCTCCCCCCAAAGAAATATTGGAGTTGGAGGATCTACATAGTTGGGCGTTTAAGAACTTGAGGGAAAAACACTATGCTAACAAAAAGAAGAACTGCCAAAACGATTCACCCGAGAAACCTAGAGAGATCGAGTGATCGGAGGTTCAAGAATTCAGAAATTGGAGAGGAATAGGTGGGAGCCCTGATTTCGGAGTGAAGTAGCAAAAACTGAAATGGAGGTGGAAGAGGTTATTTAGAAAGAGGACCGTCTAAAAAACGGACAAAATATAAATAAATCCTTAAAGAATTAAAGACAAAAGGGGATTAGGAAAAAAACAAAAAAAAAAAGAAAGAAAGAAAAGGCCTTTGAGCAGAGCATCCTCTGAAACCTGAAGTTAAAGGTTCCATTTCTCTCAATCGCTTCACCTTTCGAGAACGAAGGTTTGCTTTTCCAGAAAAAAAAAAAACCCTTCCTACATCATTCTGCTTGTAACTAAGAGGGTGTTCGTCCATTTCTTCAACTTCACTGTTTGTTAGTTTGTAGCCTTAAACTCAGCTATCTGGAAATTTAGCTTAATAGCCTGAAGTAACTATTTCTTGTGTTCTGGGATTAAGTTTGTGGACTGGTGGGTCTGGGTCCTTAACATTTTTGTCATTTTGATCAATCAAGAGAACATGATGACTATTGTTTGCCCTAGGTATTGGACTATACGCGATTAGCTTTCCGAATGTGACTAATTGATATGACAATCGGACGATTAGTGTAGTAAATTAGAAGGCGTTGTCTGTATTTTGTAGTGGCTGATTCAAGAGGCAAATTCTGAGACTCAGATTAACCTGCAACCTTTTGTCGCATCCCTTTAGCTATACTAAAAGGGACATGGCAAAGATAGACATCTTTGGTGGTTTGGTTTTGTTGTTCTTGTCGACCTTTTAAGAGTGATTATCTGCAGTAGTTAGTTTAGTGAAGCAAGTACAACAGCAAATCCTTGTGATTAATCTCTTGTTTTTGGATGAGAAATATTGTCCTTGATCAGTTCCAACAACTTACTAGTTTTGTTTCACCTAATTCATACTTAATCTTGCTTTCAGTTGGAATAATTTCGACTGTGTACAAGAAGTTCCGCGTGAGCGATCTTCTTTGGTGTGGTTAGTGCATTTCACAGTGGGATGTTGGTTATTATTTTGACCAAATAAATGATACTCCTTTGACTGGATTTTCATCTTATTTCATGTAATTTTGGCGTTGTGTGAATCCTCCTTTTATTTTGTTCTCTGAGACTCTGGGAGGATAACATTTCATGTTTACCAGAAATGCCATGTTCATTTTATAGGCACTGCCTTTTTCAAACAAGCCCACTATAAGGGAAACAACTTTGAATGATGCTAATTATATAACTTCTACTCGAGACCACCTTACGAATTAATATGTTTGTTAAAAAGTGTTTGGCAATTAATTCATCCTTAAAAATCAAGTTACCAAGGGTAAAAGTTGTTTATGACAAAAGATATTACAAAATAGCAACATTTATTCCCTTCACGCATAGATATTTCTGTTTTGAAACTCATTCTTGAATCACAAGACTTCTATCATTGATTTTTTCTTCTTCTTTGCGAGCTAACATGATCTAAATCGTACATTTTTCAATTTGAATCGCATTGAACAATGAAAGTGAATACTAGCCTTGTCATGACAGCATAAAACTTGAATCAAAACAGTATTTAATGTCCCGTGACTAATCTGAACATTCAACATTGGTCTTATTACTATTGTTGTTATTTTTCGGGTAATTAAGAAGTTAATTTTCATAATACAACTACATCATATGCATAAGAAACAACGCTCAAAAGGTTGCTTCAAATCTTCATGATTAGATATGTAATCAAGATATACATGTAATTGTATGCGCGTAACTTTTTCCATCGGAAGATCCGTGTGACTGTCCCTGCATTTTGGTGTAATCTGAAACCTGCTGGATGTCTTCGCTTGTAGTCACCCGGAGTGGATCCTCTCATTAATATGCATTGCTGCCTTATTCACCACCAAAATCTTTCACTACATAAGGTTCTCTAAAGGAGAAGCTTCCGCAAACTTTAGCTAGGAACTCAAGGGAGCTCTAAGAGGAGATCCATGTGAAGCTGGAAGATATCCCGTACATACATAAATATATCTGTTTGGTCCGATTTGAGCAGCAAAATCGGTTTGAGGACACATAAAGAACATGCACGGAGATGATCAGTTCCGAAAGCAGAGTTGGAAAAAAAATTTCAGTCATAGTGGAAGATTTCCAGTGTGTAATTCTTCTTCCAGGTTCGTTGAGCAGCTCAATTAATGGGCATGTTGTGTCAGGAAATGAAAGTAAAAAATGAAAGTTACATGACGGAGAAGCTTGTGGCTGAAGGAGAGTCTGCAAACTTTAACCAGAAACTCAAGGGAGCTCTAAGAAGAGATCCATGCGAAGCTGGAAGATATCTTGTGCATACATAATTCATGTTGTGATACGTACCGGACCAATTGATAACTCAATTTGTTTTTTTACAATGAAAGAAAACGAGGGTGGCTAATTAGGAAGCATAACCGGGAAATCATAATATTTTGACTGATTTAGAGATATTTGCCTAGGCTGTTAATTACTCAAAAACGCATGAATATAGATTATAGAGGGGGAAGGACTAGCAAACCGATTTGCACAAAGAGATGGCAGCGATGATTAGAAGTTTCAAATTTTGAAATCACAAAAAGGGGAAAAGTATGCGGCGGCCATCTCCACAGGGAGTTTTGAAACCCAAATTTTAGAGTGAAATGGTAGAAACTGAACTTCTAAACTCTCTCTCACTCATGCTATGTATTTATAGAGGAACACTTGACCCAGATTTTTTCCCAAGAAAGAAAAAAAATCGTCTTTGAACAAAACATCCCCCTGAAACCTGAGGTTCGTTATTTAAAGAATGGTTTTTTTTTTAATTTGTTTTTTTTTTTTTCCATCAAAGACCTAATTTAGCGCAGATGATAATATGTGCTGATTTTGTTTCACCTAAAATTCATGCCTAGTATACTGTTTCATTTTTTCCAGGATGGGTCAGAAATATTTTTTCTTGATGGGCCGGGTGACTCCTTCAGTTGAAACGCTAGACCACCACATCCGCAATTTCAGGGTAAAAGAAGTTCTTAACTAAGGAGCAATGTGTGTGATCTTCTAGGTCGATCTTCATGATCAATGCTATTAGAGCATTTGACCAATGGGGTTGGTGGCTATACGTTTTGGCATATTACACAAATTACTTGTCAAAATATATAAGTACACTGGGCTCCCATCTTAAAACCCATTAGTAATGAGTGTGTTGGCCTTTGGAACTTATATATTGAGTCACTTCTTTTCACGGGGGCAATGTGAGACAGATTATACACCTTAACACCCTCCCTTAAGTGCAATGGGTCTTTGAACTTTTGGCCCAATGAACTTTGATTAGGACAAGAATAAAATAGCCCCCGAGTCAACGCATAAGTAGGAGAAAACCAGTTATACTGCTGGATCGGTTCACAACTAACCCACGAGTCAACGTCCAAGTGGGAGAAAAAGCCAGTTATACCGCTAAATCGGTTCACAACAAATCCACGAGTCAACGCTCAAGTGAGAGAATATAAAATCACCACAAGCTACCTCCGGCTCAGAACTTCGCCACAGGCCCAGAAGGCTCTGATACCATGTCAAAGTATATAAGTACTATGAGCTCCCATCTCAAAACCAATTGGCAATGACCAGATGGTCTTTGCAACTTATATACTGAGTCACTTTTATTCACAGTAATGTGGACAGATTATACACCTTAACAATACTACTCTTTGACTAAGATTTTTTTTCCTTTTGATGTTGTTATTTTACATTATGTAAACCATCCTTTTTCTTGCTCTCTCGCAGGATATTTGTGAGTTGTGTGGAGTTTACCAAACCAACAACTTAAAAACTCATTGCTAGCTCGAGCACATAAGTTTATCATTGAAAGGAGACAACTAGGCACATATAATTATGGTTACCTCCTCATGCTCTGCTAATTGTTGAAGGGCTAGAAGGTGAATGCTGCAAAACGCGGAAATCAAAAACACGAAAGAAAACCGCATTTGAAGTAGTAGGACCCGGTGCTTGCTTATTCCACAAAAAAAAAATAAAAATGTGCACTCTAATGAAGATAATTGTACAGCTGGAAATACATTGTGTGAATATCTATACGACCAGTGTCGGTTGCACAATGGAAATAATTTTGATTAGCTTCAATTCTAGAGCATTTCACAAGTAAATACTCATTTTGGACTTTATTATAACGCATTTTTATTTGTCCTAAATTTCAATTCCTAAATTTTTCTATTTGAAAATAAAATCTTCAATATATATTTTCACATTCATTGTATTATTCCAATTATTATTAAATATTTTGAAGTTTTTTTTTTCAATCAGAAAAACAAACTAAAAGAAATTTAGAACAAATAAGAATGCTTTTTTTTTTTAAAAGAAAAAACAATTTTATAAATGAAAACATAGGGCATCAAATATACCAAATCCTATAATAAGTACAATTTTAATCATAAAATAAAATTTAATCCTTATTGAATCTAGCTGACCGAACTTGTATCTTTTTCTTTTTTGCCTTGGTTTTTTTTTTCGATATGTCGGCGCAGAGATTTCACTGTAAAAAGACTCTTGTTCCATTGCGTATTCCATATCGAAATCATCTCCTGAACCCTTAAAGGCATGATTTTGTTCTCCATCACAATGAATTTCCTCCATCGAAAAACTTTGATTGTTAGACACTATTTGCTTTCCTACCTCCGTATCCTCTTTGGATACGTACTGATTATGAGTTCTTTCCATAATTGGGCCTGAGATTGGGAACACAGCTTGAAGAATAGACTTGTGGCTGAAAAGTGAAAAGGGTAGTATCGGGATTTAACTTTTTAATGGGGCTGTTGAAAGAGTTATTTCAGAAAGATATTCCTTCCTCATTAAAGGGAGAAGATTGCTGAGGTAAAGAGTCCGATTTTCACTTATCCATACTTAAATGAGGAGGATTCGGTTGAGGCTGATTTGGTTGCTCAATTGACGCTGAAATTTGGGGAGTCTGTTGAGCAGAAGACCGCGACATGTGCGGAATTTCCAGCTGTGGCTTCCGTTGAATCTCCACCGATTTTGGCCGCCGATTCTCTTCCGACGCCGCTGATTTGCTTCGTTGGTGGCTGCTGTATGCTCAATAATAAAAAAACTAGGAGAAGCAGAAGTAGATTGCCGATTTCCAGCTTCTAAATCATCATCAACAGAGGGTGCGATTTGCGATTTTGGAGTTGCGAGGGTTTGAGTAGGGGACTCATGTGTAACTACCGGATTCAAGGAGGCTTCCTGTTCAAGAGCGATGGCCTTATATTAATGACTGAAGGGAGTATACATATGTTCACTCGGAGCCAATAGAGATTCATTCTTACAAATCGGCTTCTTTGATCTGCAATATCAAAACCATATGTCTTGAGCTGGTGGTTAGGGTTCATCAGAGACGATTTGAGAGAATAATTTGGGAATTTTATTTTTGTATTAAGAATCGTATAGAATTTGCTGTACAAGAAAGCTTTCATAGTAAAACCTGATTAAACCGCCTAGCCAATCATTTGCCTAATTAATTTGTATAAACAACTAACCGTCATACGTACAATGACCTACTAACCCCTTACTTAAGTTATTACTCTATACAACGCACAAGGGCAGAACTGTACATAGACAAAAGACACAATATATACAAACACAATTACACAGATCAACTGCTGCATCATGCAGGGGCGGACGTACATACATTAAAGGTGGGGCAATTGCCCCAGCTGAATTTTTTTTTTCTAGTTAAACCCTGAAATTTTAGATTTTTTTTTAAAATATTAATTTTTGCCCCACCTAAATTTAAGATAATAAGGGGCAAGTGTATTAATTTACAAGTGTTGAAAATTTTGCCCCATCATATCTTAGGGGCTTGGCTCCGCCCCTGGCTGCATGCATTCTTCAATCTTCAAGGGGGATAATCATCATTTTCTACAATATTCAAGAATATAATTGTAGAAATAATTGTTAGACCAAGTGCGAAGTTCACGGTAAAATAATTCGCAAGTAGTTACAAGCATTTCCTTACGAATTGACTTTCTCGGAGACCCCGTTCTCAATTAAACAAGGTCAACATCCCCTGAAAAGGACTTTCATAATTTCAAACTAGTTTGGGAGAGTTTTGCCTCAAAATGAACATATCTATCCTGGTCCACTGGGAGAGTTTTGCCTCAAAACCAACGTTTTCTTCTTGGTCCATCTGAAAGGTCATTTGGGTGCGTTGTACATCAAATGTTGTACCTATCTGAAAACATGATCGTTCCCAGTTTGAATCTTGGTCGAAATCGAATTGAACTTTAGCAAGGAACTCAGGGGAGATTTAAGAAGAGACGAATCCAGGATCCATACAAAGTTGGAGCGGATCCTGAACATATAGAACCGTTGGTCCAACAACTATATCTCGAATGAACCAAAAAACAAAACCGATTGATTGGAGTTGCCTGGCTGTTCAAGGAGAGGCATAAAAATACGACCATATATTTTAGTTTCTGAAATGAAGAATTAAAAAAAATCAGTCATATATAGAGGAAGTAGTTGTGGAAGATTTTGGGTGAAATAATCAACTGGTTGAGAAGATCAAATCCGATGTATTTCTCTTAAAATGAAATAATAATGACACTTGTGTAAAAAACCAGAACAGTAGATCGCCACATTTCGAGTGATTTGGAGCTATATTTCTTGGGAATATATATAAGAGCTAGGAAATATAGAGGATGGATGAAGAAGGACTAGCGACACAGAGAGATCATAGGAATCGGAGATTCAAAGTTCAAAAAAACGAAGAGATGAATTGGGAGAAAGTTTAGGCCATGTGGATAAGAAGAGTTTTGGAACCATACTTAAAGAGTAAACTTGTAAAAGTGCACTAGATCGAAAACCTGACTGATTCGTGTTATATACTTATAAACTGTACCTTATCATTTTTCCCTAAAAGAAAAGGAGGCAAAATCGGAAATCGGGCTTGTTGTTATCGTGTATTCTGGGATTTAATTAATTTGTGGTTAGTCTATAAATTTAATTGTTTTATTAGATCAAGAAAACATAACTTAGATTAACCACATACTCCCCTCTGTCCCATAATTATTGTCCAGTTTGGATTTTCATTTCTAGTTAAAATTGTACTAAAAGTGAAATCTCAAACGGAACAATAATTTTGGGACAGAGGGATTATCTAACTGCACTATTTTGTCTTCATGAGGGGTTTTGTGTCTCCATCAGTAGAAACACTTGACTATGTTACGCAAATGTCGATCAATACAAGTACAAGAAGTTCCTCATGAGGGAGCAATATATATTGTGTGATCTTCGGAGTTCTGATCCACATGAGGGAGCTTGTGATTCTAAGTAGTAAAGCTTTGATGCAGTTTGACCCGGCTCCTGGAAGAGGAGAGCTAGGCGTAGCTAGGACTATCACCGATTACTTCCCATGATTCAACTGCATAGTGTTCATTAATTTTTGCCTCGGAGCACAACCTTTTTTTTTCATAGCATTCTGACTTGTCAACTTCCTCGTTTCAAAAACTGGATTTAGAAAGAAAAGAAAAAACTTAAAACAAGCAGACAATTTCATTTGCTCTTATTTTCTATCAATCATTCAATTCGAAATAATTGGCTGAACAAATAAAAATACTATCTTAAAAAAATTCTTTCTGGGAACCGGAACTCGGAAGAAATGACATACACACGGAAACCATAAATCGACACTGCTGCAGATTCTTCGCAAGATACAGTGTCTCGTTATCTGCTGAAGTGGTTTAGATGAAGGGACATATGCAAACTTTAGCAAGAAACTCAAGGGAGCTTAAAGCAGGTACCAAACGGGATCGGTACAAGACTGGACTGGATCCCTCGCACATACCAAAAAAAAAAAATATAAACCAATTGAATTTGCCTCTGGGATGCATAGAGAGATATCCAAAGATAGTCACTCCCCCGAACCAATCGTTCTTCTTGAGTCAGAGATTGGATTCAAGCGGAAGCAAAACGGGATTGGTTTTCTGCTTTAGAGGAAAGGGGAAAAAAAGAACATCCGGTGTTTGGTAAAAAATGAACTGAGTATTATTTTTTGGAAAAAAAAATTAATTGTAACCAACCTGTTCGTACATATATATACAGTCTGCCAGCTAAGCTAACTATACAAGTTTAACTAATTACAAACGAGTCCCCAAAGTACCATGTAATTACAAAAATGAAACAAAACTATATACTGACTAAATATATATATGTACTATGACACTTGATCTTGTAATTCTGTGTCATCTGGCCGCATCTTACATGATTCTTGTACAGCCCCCCCACAAGCTGGCACATGAAGCAAGGTCTTCATGCCAAGCTTGGACTGCAGAGAAAGAAAAAGGGGATGAGGTAAGGACTTGGTGAAGATGTCGGCAAGTTGGTCCTTGGAAGGGAGGTATTGTGGAACCAGAAAACCCTTAAAAAACTGATGGCGGACAAAATGGCAATCCAATTCCAGGTGCTTGGTGCGTTCGTGGAAAACCGGATTTTCTGTGATATAAACAGCAGATAAATTGTCACACCAGAGGGGAATAGGAAGATGAAGCGAAATACCAAAGTCATGCAGTAAGTAAGAAATCCAGAGGAGCTCACGACTAGTGTAACTCATACTATGATACTCAGCCTCAGAGCTGGAACAGGAGATAGTAGTCTGTTGCTTGGCTTTCCAAGAGATCAGAGACTGACCCAAGAAGATACAGAAGCCAGTAACAGACTTTCGGACCACAGGGTCTGAACCCCAATCAGCATCAGAAAAAGCTTCAAGTTTAAAAGAGCAATGACTAGGGTAAAACAGACCATGAGCAGAGGAACCTTTCAAGTATTTAAGAACATGAACTAAAGCAGACCAATGATCATCACAGGGCTTCTGGACATGCCTACTAAGCTGCTGAACAGCAAAAGTAATATCGGGGCGAGTAAACCCTAAATACAGAAGTTGACCAACCAATTTACGATAAGAAGAAGGATCAGAAAGAAGAGCACCTGGTTTATCCGAAAACTGGTGTCCCTTAGGTAAAGGAGTAGTAGTCGGCTTACAACCTGAAAGGCCAGTAGCATGAAGAATGTCGGAGATATACTTGCGCTGAGAGAGATATAACCCATCTGTATTGCGAAAGATTTCAACACCCAAGAAGTATTTAGCTGGTCCCATATCTTTGATGGTAAACTTCTGGTGAAGAAAGCTCTTGACAGAAGCAAGAACTGCGGCACTGGAACTAGTGATTAGTATGTCGTCTACATAAACAACTAAGGCAGTAAAATGACCGTGAATGAGCCCAGTAAACAAACAAGGATCATTATTAGACTGCACAAAACCAAGAGTTCGAATCTGGGAAGTAAATTCCAGGTTCCACTGCCGAGAAGCCTGTTTAAGGCCATAGAGAGAACGCTGTAATTTGCAAACCTGTTTACCAGAGGCCAGACCATAACCTTCTGGGGGTACCATGTATACTTCCTCATCCAAGTAACCATGGAGGAAGCCGTTGTTTATGTCCAGCTGATGAAGAGCCCACTGAGATGCACTTGCGATGGCTAAAAGTAATCGGACAGTGACAGGTTTAGCAACCGGTGAGAAACTATCATAAAAGTCCTCACCTTCCACTTGAGTGTAGCCCTTCGCCACGAGCCGGGCCTTGTACTTGTTAACACTGCCGTCAGGGTTGTACTTGATCTTGTACACCCATTTACAGCCAATGGCCCTTTTCCCTGCTGGTAAATCTGTTAAAAACCAGGTATTATTCTGTTCTAGGGCGTGCAGCTCACTTTCCATGGCCTGCACCCATGCTGGATTAATTCGTGCTTGTGAATAAGTTTTTGGTTCTAGATGATCATTTAGATTGGCCAAAAAAGATAAATGTGTGGCAGAAAACTGGACAGAATCATGTAAAGGAGAATGATGAGTAGAATCTGTGACCACAAGATTAGTGGTATAACAGACATCCAGGTAGGTGGTTTGGAAGATCTAGTGCTACGACGGGGTAAAGGTGGATTAAGGACTCCTGAAGTAACGGGTTCTGGATGTGGTGGTGATGACACGGGAGAATCAGAGGGAGCAGGAGAATGAGAATGATCAGAGGTTGGCTGGAAAGAGGAATTTGATAAAGGAGAAGAAACGACATTGGGAATATCATAACAGGGAGGATCATCAATGTATGGTGTGAAATCGCTAGAAGGAGATACACTATCAGATGAAATGTCTTGGAGATAAGGAAAGGTATTCTCATGAAAAACAACATCTCGGGAAATGATAACCTTTTTAGAGTTCAGATCATACAATTTATAAGCCTTCTGTCCGGAAGGATAGCCAATAAAAACTGTTTTAAAGGCTCTTGGATCAAATTTAGTTTTGTGTGGCAGAGTATTGGTGACATAACCCAGACAACCAAAAACTCGAAGATGAGATAAGTCTGGGGATTTGGAATGTAAAAGTTCATAAGGAGTCTTCCAGGATAACAAAGGAGAGGGTAAATGATTTACGATATATGTGGCTGTAAGAATTGACTCCCCCCAGAACTGTGATGGTAACCCAGACTGAAAAAGTAAAGATCTTGCAATCTGCAAGAGATGTTTATGCTTCCTTTCCACCACACCATTCTGTTGGGGTGTATAAGGAGCAGTTCTTTGATGAAGAATCCCAAAATTAGAAAGAAGGGTTTGACAGGCATGAGTAAGAAACTCAAGACCATTGTCAGTTCTAACCAACTGAACTGTTTTGTCAAATTGAATGGTTATCATTTTCAAGAAAGTACGAAGAATAGAAAGAGTTTGTCCTTTGTTCTGCATCAAATAAGTCCAGGTGGCCCTACTGTAATCATCTACCAAGGTAAGAAAATAGTAAGCACCAGTTAAGGAAGGAGACTTATAAGGCCCCCAAATATCAATGTGTATTAATTCCAAAATCCTGGATGATTGAATTTGCTTTACAGGGAATGTCAAACGTTGTTGCTTAGAAAGGGGACATACATGACAAATCCTACTTTCAGAATTCCTAGAACTGATTACATCCAATCTTGAAATGACAGAATCAGGAGCATGCCCTAATCTATGATGCCATAGGATATTATTGCTTTCAGAAGTAAAACTGGAAAAATGAGCTGAACTGGTCTTGATCTGATGTATCAGTGGATGATTCAGATGGGTTGAGGTGAACTGAGCAATGGTTTCTGGGTAAAACGAAGTGTGATCTAGAAAATAGAGTTTATGGAGGACCTTTCCAACTGCAACAAGTTGCTTAGTCGTCTGGTCCTGCAACAGGCAGAAATTGGTGGAAAAAAAACAGTCGATATGAGAATCTGTGGCCAGTTTGTTTACTGACATGAGATTATATCGAAAAGATGGAATGTGTAAACAATCCAAAATTTCTAGACTATCAGACAATTTAGCTGTACCAATGTGTTTAACACTTTTGGTACTTCCATCAGGTAAGGTCACAGGAGTAAATTGAAGCATAGGCCGGAAAACAGTTAAAAAGGCTAGTGAAGCTACCATATGACCTGTAGCTCCCGAATCTAAGAACCAAATCCTAAGAAACTTATCCACATTTGAACTAATAGCATTAAGTACAGGGTAGTTGGTGATACCTGCAAAATCGTGATAATGTGCAAAGTTGATCCTCTCGCCTTCTGATGACTGCACCTTGCCTTTCATCATCCTCATCAAGTTGTTCATCAAAAGCATCATGTCCTCATTGTCAGAGCGAGCAGAAGTGGAGGCAACAGCATATTTGTCCAGACGTTGATCCATTTCAGTAGATGTACCAGCCATATTTACTGCTTGCTTCATCCCAGAAACTCGCTTTGATTCCTTGTATTCTTCCCACCAGTCTGGATATCCAACCAGCAGAAAGCATTCACTCTTGAGATGTCCATTCATCTTGCAATGATCACATTTTAATAACCTCTTTGCTGCCTTATCTCTCCTTAAATCATTTTCCTTTCCTGATGATTGGTGAAATCTTGGAGCACTTGATGTTGATCGATTTCCTCCTGATGAACTGTGACTATAGTTCCCTGTGTTAGTCTTGTTGTTGAAAACGTGCTTCTGCACCAGCATAGCACTCTGCTCCAAAGGCTCAACAAAGGTTCTGTGCATCGTTTGCTGCTTTTCCACATTTAAGACCATTGAATATGCCTTCTTTACCTCAGGCAGAGGATCTAGCATGAGTATTTGACTCCTCTGAGCACTATACGACTCATTCAAACCACTGAGAAATTCCATTAGTTTAATTCGATTTTCTCTGCTCGTATTCTTATTAACACCACAAGTACAATAATCCGGAGGATCCAAAAACAACAACTCATCCCACAGCCTCTTCAATTTAGAATAATAAGCAGTTAAACTCAGATTTCCTTGAGAGATTGTAGCTATCTCTCTCCTAAGGTGATAAATCTGAGGTCCATTTCTGGTACCATAGCTCTCTTTCAATTCTTCCCAAAGATCACATGCATTCTCAACTAAGTCATGATTATCTACCAATTCAGGTGCAATTGAATTAAGGATCCAAGAAATTACCATGTCGTTGACTCGAAACCATTGTTCCCGGTCAGGATTACCGACTTCCGGCATCTCCTCCGTTCCGGCGATGAAGCCTAACTTGTTTCTGGTCACTAGAGCCCGTCGCATCGCGTGACTCCACGAGATATAGTTGATCTCTGTCAGTTTCGTTGGTATAATAGCCAACGATGAATTATCTGAGGGATGAAGTATTAGCGGATGATGATAACCGCCGTAATTCGTCGCCTCTCGCTCCTCTCGCCGTGGTTCCTCCCGGCGGTTTTCTTGACGATTCGCAACCATTCTGATTTCTTACGAACAGATCCGCTCGCAACTCCTAGGGTTTCAAGATCTAAGAACCCTAGCTTCTGATTTCTTTTCGATTGAACTCCTATCGGTTGCCAGCAATCTCCGGCACAGAACAGGATCTTAATCCTGCTCTGATACCATCTTGAGTCAGAGATTGGATTCAAGCGGAAGCAAAACGGGATTGGTTTTCTGCTTTAGAGGAAAGGGGAAAAAGAGAACATCCGGTGTTTGGTAAAAAATGAACTGAGTATTATTTTCTGGAAAAAAAAATTAATTGTAACCAACCTGTTCGTACATATATATACAGTCTGCCAGCTAAGCTAACTATACAAGTTTAACTAATTACAAACGAGTCCCCAAAGTACCATGTAATTACAAAAATGAAACAAAACTATATACTGACTAAATATATATATGTACTATGACACTTGATCTTGTAATTCTGTGTCATCTGGCCGCATCTTACATGATTCTTTTGTCTTATTTCCTTTGAAGAAATCGTGGAAAATCTAGAGTGTGTTCAGTTCATTTTCGGTTTGGTATGGAAAAAAAGATGAGGGTTATAGGAAAAACCAAAGCAGGGAATCACGTCGTTAATTCGAATGATTTCAAGAACGGACAAAATCATTCGAAGATTGGAAGTTGAAAAAACGAATAGGATTTCGGTGAGATTTTGAGTGGCGGCTATGTGGTGGATGAGAGGTTTGGAACTCTATTTTCTTAGGACAAAATAGCAAAACTGAATTTAGCTAACCCTCTCTCCCTGGTGTTACTAATAGAGAGCACACAAATACAACCATAACATATTGTTTTTCAGAAAAAAATGGAAAAACTGAAATAAAAGGAAATAACGACAAAACAACAAATACAGAGGAAAAAAAGCGAAATTCTCAGGGAGAAAAGCCCAATGCAAACTTTTAAATCTACTACTCCCTCCATCCCATAATTAATGTCCAGTTTAAATTTTTATTTTTAATTCAAACTAGATGTTTGGCCCAGGCAAATGCCCGGACGCCCCTTCTAAATTACTATTTTATTAAAACCTAATTGAAATACTATTTTTTGATGAATTAATTTGGCGTATATATCATTTATGCTATGGTTTGGGACTTAAAAAAATATACCTATAAATCTGAGGTTATAAGGGAATAATAAATAATTAGTTTATAAGGCATTATTCTTAATTACTGGATTTAGGTATTTTTATTTTTTGTTTATATTAATCCTGCAAAACTATACGATTGGACATTTGAATTTGAATTAATATATCCATTCGTTTGAAAATGTAACTGATCCTTATTTGTAGTAAAACATGTGTTTTTTTTTTAAAAAAAAAAAAATTATATAGCTTGTAATTAAAAAAGACTTACACGTGGCAAAAAGACTCCTGAAATCTGAAATATGGTGCATTGGAGCCAAAACAGATGCATACTTAGTTGCCACATAAGTTTCATGTCTTCTGCTTTAATAGGATAAAAGGGATTGTACTAAAAGTGAAATCTCAAACAGGACAATAATTTTGGGACGCACGGAGTACTTGATAGTAGCAGCTTCACTATAAAGCAAGTGAAGCCACCACTTTAGGCCCCAAAATAATAAAAGTTCATCATCAAGAAAAAAAAGTTACCCATTTAGCTCTAACCTCAACCATTCCCTATTAAAAGAAAAAAGAAAAAAACTCATAATGGATTTCCTAATTCTAATCTTCCGGACAATCAAATCAATAACTATGATTTCTTCTTTTCTTAAAAATAAATATGTAATAGTTTTTCTAACCTTTTCTTAAATAGTAATTATTTCATTCCTATTGATGGGAATTTTATTTTGCCACAACTAGGGGTATTGAACCAGTCGGTTTTCCGGTTTATTGGTCACCCGGTGGTTAATTTCGATTCGCCTCTTTTTTATTATAACCGATTAACCAATCGACAAAATATTCGGTTAAATCGGTTTTGGTTAAGCGGTTATTATCGGTTTCGGTGCATTTATTGGTTTAACCGAATTAAAGTGGACTACAATTTTTTCCATGTATTTGCATGGTCATTAGTCCAACACAAGCTAAGGCTGGCCAACGCTAAGCAGGCGTTAACTTTTGCACTTTCAAAATGAAAAATAAATTCATTGCCCATGTTCTTTTCATCAAACAAAGGAATACTGACTAATTTAAAACCGTAAATTGAAATAACATGCATGTAAATCATCTTGCGCAGAAAAGACATCTCGAATCTGGGAAAAAAAATTGTTTATAAGCTACAGCCCTGCAACATTAAAAATCCGTAAAAGAAAATCCACTCAACATATTATGAATAACATCGAAAATAATGAAAAACACAACCAAAATATATTTGGACATATATCATCCAAGTTCCAGCCACATTGACAAAGTCTTGTGGATAATTATTCGCTAAGAAACTGATGAATTGATGAAGCCGACTTGCATCTAGACTTGCCAAATAGAAGAAATCCATAAATCAGAATCAGAGTTTTTCAAAGGAAAAGCAATCCTTGGTTGCAGTCGCTTTCATTTCTACACCGGAAAGATAAAACGAAGAAATACAATATTACTTACGCTTATTAAAAATAAAAGAAAAAACTGCATCAAGAAATGAAAAATAACTTGCATATATTACGTTCACACTTATGAAGTTCTTCCCAAATCATCCTCAACGGTAATTGGATCTCATACAGCACGAAACCAATCTTGTGATCAAAGCTTGCACTGTTGTAGGAGTTAATGAATTTCTAAAAATATCCAACACTCTATCACCAGTGCAAAAAGTCGATTCTGATGCCACAATAAAAATTGGAACTGCCAACAAATCCCTAGCCATCTCAGAAAGAAAAGGAAATCTCCCCTTATTGTTTCTCCACCAAGCTAAGAAAATAATAATTACAAATTGAACTAAAACTTCCTGAAAGTTTCTTTTATTCTCAAACTTAATTTCGACGATTTCTTTGTTGCTACAAAGAATAAATTAAAAAGGCATATAATATGCGATAACCTACTTTCCCCAACGCCGCCACCACACCCCACAGAGACTTAAACGAGAAAACGTACTAGGATAGTGAATGCTTAAACTTTCTCTTGCAATATCTTTTGAAATAATTGGAAGGAGATGCTTGTAATACCTTCTAACTCGTCTTTAAATGGTCGCATGTGTCCTTTTCATATTGTTCTCGTCAGCAAAACTTATTTATGTCAAAATGATCACATCTCAAATTTATTAAATGAATATGCCTATTTCAAAGTGAAACTAAAGAGCAATAACAAATATGTTAATTAAGAATAAGACAAAGTAGGTTGCTTAATAACATAATTAAGAGATCATAATTCGCCAAACATGTGACGTAAAGCATATATAATTTATAATTGTAACTAGACTCCACACTCAAAAGGAACTTCCATTTTTCAATCCTCAGTTACAGTCATTGGCCAAAGTCGAATGTATTATGTTTGTTAGGAATATTATTATTTTTTTTTCGTTTTTAAGTATAAACGCAAATTTGTTCGTTTTGCTAAAAATTGTCAAATCACGATTAACAATACAATTGAGCAATTGGTAATGAACATAGTAAACTCTTATTTTGTTTCGAAACTTGCCAAAGTAAAAAGTTTTTGGCCATTAATATGCGAATTCTCTCGTCATGATAAGGAGATCCAGTTTAGTTGCATGCAGTGAATTTATTGATTTATTTGTTAAAGATTGATTCATGTTTATATGTTACAATTCCTTTTCCGAGAACAATTCCTTGTTTATACATAAAAAAAAATAAAAAAAAATATTACGATTCCTTTCTTCCTTTTTTTTTTTTTATAATGTCGGAAATCCCACCAAATATGGGTAAACCCACACCTAGTGCAATGGGCTGCAGCAATAAGCAATTATAGTGAACACAAGATTAGATAAAATTTGGACATTAAAATATGTTAATTAAGGATAAGACAAACTAGGTTGCCTCATAACATAATTAAGAGATCACAATTCGTCAAACAAATGTTGTAAATCATATATACTTCATAATTGTAACTAGAATCTAAATTCAAAATGAACTTCCATGTTCCAATTCTCAGTTACAGTCAATTGCCAAGGTGGAATGCATCTTGGTTGTTAGGAATTTTTATTTTATTTTTTTTGCTTTTAAATATAAGCACAAGTTTGTTCGTTTTGCTGAAAATTGTCAAATCATGATTAACAATACAATTGACCAGTTGGTAATAAACATAGTGAACTCCCATTTTGTTTCACAACTTGCGAAAGTATAAAGTTTTCGGCCATTAGTATGTCGATTTTCTTTAGTCATGATAAGAATCCGATTACTTGTTGCATGCAGTGAATTTATCAATCTGTTTGTAAAAGATGGATTCATGTTTATATGTTGCAATTCCTTTTCGAAGTACAATTCGTTGTTTATACGTAAAATAAAATTAAAAAATATTACAATTCTTTTTTTTTTTTTTGGGTAATATCGGAAATCCCCACCAAAGATGCGTAAACCCACGCCCAGTGCAACAGGTTGCAAAAAGAAGCTATAGTTAACACAAGATCCGATAAAATTCGGAGATTCAAATATGTTAACTAAGGATAAGACAAACTAGGTTGCTTAATAACATAATTAAGAGATCCTAATTCGTCAAACAGTTGTTGTAAACCATGTATACTTTATAATTGTAACTAGCATCTAAACTCAAAATAAACTTCCATGTTCCAATCCTCTGTTAAAGTCAATGGCCAAGGTGGAATGAATCTTGGTTGTTAGGATTTTATTTTCATTCTTTTGTTTTTAAATATAAATGAAAGTTTGTTCGTTCTCCTGAAAATTGTCAAATCATGATTAACAATACAATTCAGCAGTTGCTAATGAACATAGTAATCACGCCTCAACTTAAGGCCTAGTTGACACGCCACAAGTATAACAATGAACATTGTCCATTGTCATACAAGAAAGGCAACTTATATTCTTTTCTTTCTTTTGTATTTCAAATGTCTAAAATACGATTCGTACTATGATAATTAAATCGTAAACATCTTGCAGCGGAAACTAAATTACTATAAATCTCTTAGCACTTTTTCTCTCTGACGTAGGGACACCATCTATGATTCTTTCCCAACTTCCTTTCATAGCAATCATCATCACTGTCACTCTAAACATCTATTGGGGGGTCAGTACATACAAGTTCAAGTACTCATATAAACTTAAAAACATTTCGCATAATAATGATTATCTCAAAAATATTTCATAGCACACTTTCATATTGAAAACAACACTTAGGTTCGTAAAACATTCACTTTCATAAATACTCCACTTCACAAGTTGAAATCAGACATTCACATAAATATCTATTTTTACAAAATCATTTATATTGTCAACATGAGGCAAAACTTATAAAACATCAAAGGCTCTCATAACGTCCATTTTTGTAAAAGTAAACTTTCATAATTCAGATGTTCCCATAAACGTCCACTTTTGTGAAATTGAGCTATTCATTGCTTATAAAATATCAGATGTTCCCATAACGTCCACTTTTGTGAAATTGACACATTCATAACATCAAACGTTCACATAAACATCATTTGGCGAAATTGAGACATAAAGATATACTTTACCATGATAACATGTGCACAGTTTCGGATATCAGCCCTCCGAAATAAGGAATACCTTTAACTTAAGGCTACTCTCACCTATTGTTATCTTTGGACTTAGGCTTTCCAGATTTTTCGTCAGCTTTTATATTTACTCATGGATTTGGGCTTTGCAGCTTTTTCATCCACTTTCACACTTACTTGGGGATTTGGGCTTTCCAACTTTTTTCATCCCCCTTTCACTTTCGTGATCACTACCATAATATTGTACGTACATATAGTCTCAATTTCAAAACTTTATTTATAATCATAAACATACTTCAATTTCAAAGCATTCTTCTTAAAATATTTTCATAAATCATAAAACATTTTCACATTTTGTACATAATAAAACATTTAATTTGCATAATTACTTAAAACGGATATGCAAGTTGTGCGAGGGAATGCACACCATGCATACCAAATAAATCATTTCGTTCACATGAGCACTCAAGCGAGCATGTACATCGTACGAGGAAACGCACCTTTACTTGAGCAATTTCCATCATCGTGAAATTCGAAAACCTTTTCCCTTCACCTATCATTATACATCCATCTTATTCAATATGACTACTACAAGCCTTTAAAACTCCTAATAATATTCCTTAGTATAATATATTCTTGTTACTCACAATTCTCATCTAACTTAGTTCATTTCTATCCCCAACTCACATACTTTCTTTCCAAAGTAATTACGTGATAATATTTCAAAATGTATGAAATACTCAAGATTTTTAGATTATTAAAAGATTTATCATGAATTTATGAAATCAGAATGTTTCAAAAAACTTTGTTAAAAAAATTGAATTTATCTCCAAAATAGCCAGAATAATATCTTTTGAAATCTTTCATTTATAAGACCTTCTAAATACTTGTAACTTTTATTACTTCTTCAACTAAAACCACAATATTTGAAAAATTTTTACATTTCAATCTCTTATATTAGTGTACCATAAATCGATTTAGAAATAATCCCTAAGAAAGATTAGAGGGGTCACAAATGGTCCCACTTAAAATTCAATCTCCTTAGACAGAAAATCCCTTAGTGATCTATTAGTACATAGCTAAAACCTTATTAATGAACTATTTTGACACAAAACTAGACATACTTTTATTATTTAAATAGGTATACTACTAAGGAAATATATATAGTATTGTTTATAAAAGTAGTATCTTACTACTAAGAGAGTATATATTGAGGTTTTAAGAAAGTATAATATTAAGGAAACGTATATGACATATATTTGAAAGTATATAAACTACAAAATCTAATTCATATTATAATTTAAGAAAAGACGTACTAGTATCATGGAAATATACAATAGCATTACTTTGTAAGAAAGCATATTATAACTAAGAAATGTATGTTATTATTTAAGAAAACGAGATGCTATCACAAAAGCATATGTACTATGATATAAATAACTTCCTAGTTCTACACATTCCAAATCCTAAATCATAATCAATAGTCTAAATAACGGGAATATAATTCCTAACATTTCTTCCTAATAACAAAACAAAAACTCTAACTAAAAAGTGAGAGTCGAATGTTACCTCATATGAGACCTTTGAAACTCTAAGAATTTTTCACAAGCTACCTTGAGCTTCCTTAGACCTCCAAGAAAATTTTAAATTTCAACTAGGGTGTAGTCCTTCACTTGGAAGTGTCCACTCCCTTAGTTGATTTTGGTGTGCCCAAACTCAAAGTAAAACCCTCTATTTATAGGTGAAGATTTCACTGTTCCTACCTACACGTTCCTTATTTTTTAAAAATAGTTTTTACTATTCCTACCTACCTATTTACTAATATTTTATTCCTACTTAATCTTTCCTTATTATTTTAATATTTTTTATTATTCCTACCTAACTCTTCTATATTATTTTAATTCTTTTGTAGGATAACCTTTACTATTCACATTTGCCTCTTATTAGTTTAACAATTTTTTTACTATTCATGAAAGTTTTTATTGTTATTCTATTTATTATTATTGTTATTATTTTATTACTATTCATTGATACCTCTTACTATTTATTAATTTTCCCTTACTTTGTATTTTATCATTTATTTATTTTTCAAGGATGCCTCCTAATTATTTCACTATCTATACCTTAATTAATCTTATGCTATTAAAGACTCTCGACTCTTCTAATTACTATTATTATTGTATGGTATTATCATTTTAACTTTGCCCCATAACTTTTAAAATCTTCTTCTTTTAAAATTTTTGGGGAAATTTTCTAAGTATTACAATAGTAAACTCCCACTTTGTTTCACAACCTGCCGAAGTATAAAATTTTCGGCCATTCATATGTCAATTCTCTTTAGTCATGATAAGGAGATCTGGTTACATGTTGCATGCAGTAATTTTATCGATCTGTTTGTTAAAGATGGATTCATGTTTTTATGTTACAATTCCTTTTCCGAGTACATTTCTTTGTTTATACGTAAAATAAAATAAAAAAACTTCTTACAATTCCTTTTTTTTTTGAGTAACGTCTGAAATACCAGTGAAATATGGGCAAACCCACCCCCAGTGCAACAGGCAGCAACAATAAGCAAATATTGTGAAAACAAGATCAGGTAAAAATTGGAGATTAAAATATGTTAATTAACGATAAGACAAACTTGGTTCTTAATAACATAATTAAGAGATCACAATTCATCAAACAATTGATGTAAATCATATACGTTATAATTTAACTAGCATCTAAACTCAAAATGAACTTCCATGTTCTAATCCAAAGTTATAGTCAATGGGCAAGTTGGAATGCATTTTGGTTGTTAGGAATATTTTTTTATTTTTCTTTTATTTTTCAATATAAACGCTAGTTTGTTCGTTTTGTTTAAAATTGTCAAATCACGATTAACAATACAATTGAGCAGTTGGAAATGAACATTGTAAACTCCCATTTTGTTTCACAACTTGCGAAAGTATAAAGTTTTTGGCCATTAATATGTCAATTCTCTTTAGTCATGATAAGGAGATCCAGTTACCTGTTGCATGCAGTAAATTTATCGATCTGTTTGTTAAAGTGGATTCATGTTTGTATTTTACAATTCCTTTTCCGAGTACAATTCCTTGTTTATACGTTAAAAAAAAATTAAAAATGTTAGAATTCCTTTTTATTTTTTTTTTTGGGAAACATCGGAAATCCCACTAGAGATAAGTAAACCTAAACCCACTGCAACATGCTGCAGCAATAGGCAGATGTAGCAGTTAATATATGAGGCACGCGGAACTCCCTTACTAGGGAGCACCGTGATTTAAACAACACGCGCCCCACTTGCACTCTATTTCTTTTTAATTACAAATATGCTACCGCATAAAAAAAAATTTAAATAGTGGCTTTGTTCTGAAAAAAAAAAACAAAAATTCTCAAATCTGTAACTCTTAATTCTCTCGTATCTTCTTCCTCAACACCACAAATTTGCAAATTTCTCCAATAATTCATGAAAATTCCATCTATTAAATTTGTTTAAAACGTCTCTCCGATCATTCAGAACTGAAGTAAAGACCTTCGTTTGGTGAATTTTGTCGGTTACAAATCTCGTTTGGGATTCCAGATCTGACGGTGAAATGCACAAAATCAAGATAGCGATTCTTCTGCCTTTTAAATTCAGATTATGAAAGTGAGGATTCTCTTTTGTTAAAACAAACATAAGTTGTTTTAGATCTGAATTTTACAGGAATTCGGGTTTGAAGTGAGAAATTTATCATTCGTACTTTTTTTGTTTCTAGTTTCTTGACGTTCATTTGACTTTCTCTTGAGTTTCTTGATGTTAATTTGCTGCATAATTTGATGTTAATTCGTTACGTTATAAAATATTCATTGTTGTACGTTTTGCTTTGTAATGTTCATCCTCTTATATTCAGTTGTTCATCTTAAATACATGGTTGTTCATCTTGTGTTTTGAGAAATTTCATTTCTGTATATATGTCATATTGATTACATAACATTGTGTTTACTATGATGTTCATCCTCTGATACTCAATTGTTCATTCTATATATATGATTGTTCATCCTATGATGTTCATCTGGTGGTCTAAAAAAATTATACGTCCGTCACTCTGATTGCATAACATTGTGTTTCATGTGATGTTCATCCTCTGAGTGTAAGTTGTTCATTTCATATATATGATTGTTCATCGTATGATGTTCGTTTCGTATGTCCCTCTAATTGCATAATATTGTATTTCTTGTAATGTTCATGCTCTGAGAGTCAGTTGTTCATTTGTTTCTCCGTTCTAACAGTGTGTTGCTGGATTCTCGCAAGATGTTGTTGCACCCTTGTCTCGCCATTACCCCTGAGATTTCATTTATATAATTTTTCTTAGACAATTTGTTAAATATTTATTAGTCTGTAAACATTATATATTTTTAATATTATTTTTTGTCAACAATTTGTTTTATGAAAATTTGTGCGTGGAATGTAAATAATATTTAGTTTGGATGTTATTTTGTTACAATATGTTTTTCTTTTCTGGTCTAACAAAAAATGCATCCCAAGACATGCAACTTGAACATCACAGTTCCTGAGATGAACTTCGAAGTTTTGTAGGATGAGCAATGACGGCATAGAAATGAACGATTGGTATTACAGATGTGAAATATTGTAGTATATGTTCAATGCAAGTATATGGTTGTTCAATGCAAGTATATATTTTTTTCCCGTCCAATTTTAATTCTGTATTTTAGCTTTAATAACCTTTAAAAATAATTCTTTTACCACAATTTCAGCCACTCCTTACTCAAAGCACTAAGGATGAACAATACAAGCACTGAAATGTATTATAAGTTAATCGTCTAACGTCCGACACTAGACCCTAAGCTGATTGGAAAGCTTAAACCCCCCAAACATAGTATGCTTTTTACTCGGTTTAAATTTTTTAATCCAATTAGGCTAGGTTGGACTAAAAAAATTTATAAGTTAACTGTCTAACGTGCGAGACGGTTTAACCCCTCCTCCCCCAAATACCTAAACAAAATATGTTTTTTATTCGGTTTAATTTTTTTAATCCAATATACGAGACCCTAGCCTGATTGGATTAGAAAAAATTATGAGTTAACCGTCTAACGTGTGACATTGGACCCTAACCTAAACACTGTGTGCTTTTTATTCGGTTTAAATTTTTTTTTTAATCCAATTAGGCTTGAACGAGACCCTAGCCTAATTGGATTAAAAAGATTTATAAGTTAACCATCTAGCGTGCGACACTAGACCTAACCTAATTGGAATGCACCCCTCTAAACACTTAAACACAGTATGCTTTTTATTTGGTTTAAATTTTCTTAATCCAATTAGGCTAGGGTCTAGCCTAATTGGATTAAAAAAATTTATAAGTTAACCGTATAATGTCCGACACTAGACCTTAACCTAATTGGAATGCTTAAAAACACCTAAACACAGTATGTTCATTCCCGTTGTATTGTTGATTTCCACATTTCCATCGTTCATCCTGTTAAACTACCAAGTGCGTTTTATGTAACTGAATCTACTTAAACCCTTTTACACCCCAGTGTTCATTCCGATGCTGTCATTGTTTAGTACCATGGTTTGATTGTTCATCCTGCAAAACTACCAGGGCATCGTATGTGGTTCAGTAAAAACCAAAGTCACTCTACATGTAATATTCATTATCATTAATAATAGGGGCATCTGATCAAGTTGATTAACTTTATTATCCAGAAGACATAAACCAAAAAATAAAGAGCCACAACAAAAACATGCGCTACAACATGAATTTCGCTCAAAATATGGAAATTACTTCAATTATAGAGAAATTCAATTCACCACCAACAACAACGAGACTTTCCTCACATCCTTCTACATTAACGATGCTTTCATACTCTAATTCTTCAGACGATCCATCCGCACTTGAATAAGAAATAACGCTAACAGATCTACTTTCCGAACAACTCATCTACCTAAGCAAAATACAACCAAAGAAAAAGCAAATAAATATTAGAGTTATGAATCAATTCATACGCCATAAATTAAATCAAGGATATCCAAAAGATAAAGCATTACCTTCACACCAATGACTGCCGAAAGATTGCGGTCAAAAAATGCGTAAAGATATGCAACATTTGCTGCAAAATCCATATGAAATTGGAGGATTGCCAGATGAGGTTCCAAATGGGAGAATTAGGTCGTAAAAGGGGGCAGAGAAAAGGGGAAAGAAGAAACAGATGCGCGTAACTCTTTTTAATTTATCGACTCTAGTTTATATGGGTGCATTGTTCCGGGTGCTTAGTATTAATTGCCGCAGACATAGTGAATACAAGATCAGATATGGTTTGGAGATGAAAATATGTTTATTAAGGATAAGATAGACTAGGTTGCTTAATAACAGAATTAAGAGATCACAATTCGTCAAACAATTATTGTAAAGCACATATACTTTATAATTGTTACTAGAATCCATACTAAAAAAAAAAAAATGTAAAACCAATTATAAGAAGGAATCAGAAAACCCATATGCAAAGCCTCTAATTACTAGGAATAGAGGTAGTACTATGTGTATATAAATTGAGCATCAAAGTCATTCGAAAAATATTCCTCCCTCTGATCCAATTTTCCTAATTTAAACGAGCTCTGATCGACAAATCCGGACCGGGCAGCAGAAGCAATGGAGTCTTCACAGAATACCGCTGGAACTCCTGGCAGCGGTGGAGGAAACGGCATGATCGTTCCCCCACACTCTAATGATGCTTCCCCGGTTGATTCCACCGCCGTCGACGATTCAAAGCACAACCTCAATCAAGTGACTAACTCGATTCAGAAAACCCTAGGAATCCTTCATCAGCTCTACCTCACCGTGTTTTCCTTCAACGTCGCCTCCCAGGCCCCCCTCCTCCAACGCCAGAACAACATGGTTTTGGAGCTTGATAATATGTCAAAATTAGCTGAGAAGTGCAATATTCAGGTGCCCATGGAGGTTCTCAACTTGATTGATGAGGGGAAGAACCCGGATGAGTTCACTAGAGATGTTCTGAATAATTGCATTGCCAAAAATCAGATCACCAAAGTAAAAACTGACGCCTTCAAGGTTTTTCGTAAGAGCCTACTGGAGGAACTTGATCAGGCATTCCCCGATGAGGTGGAAGCATATAGGGAGATACGTGCGAGCTCCTCATCTGAAGCTAATTGCTTTGGGCAGGTACAAAGTATGCAATGGAGATTTCAAGGTTAAGAGTGAAATCTAACATCGGCAGCTGATAATAAGTTTTGAAATTTAATAGTCCCTGTAAGAGATTGTCTTGTGAATAGATTGGACTATTTAATTTAATGATATTGTTTCCTTCTAATCAATTTAAACCCTGGATATGTCAATGTAAGTATTGGGATGCCTTTGCTAATTTATTCCAGTGCTTTTGTATACCATAGTCTGTCATATACAGTTGCTCTGCTCTGGTGGCAAAATATTGAAAACCATGCCTTTGATTTTGTCAACAAAAAAAAAAGAAAAAAAGAATCCACACTCAAAATGAACTTCCATCTTCCAATCCTTAGTTGCAGTCAATTGCCAAGGTGGAATGCATTTCGGTTGTTAGGAATTTTTTATTTTTTTTTTTCGTTTTTAAAATACGCAAGTTTGTTCGTTTTGCTGAAAATTGTCAAATCACGATTAACAAAAAAGAAATGTAAGTTTAAGGTGTTTTTTTCCAATCGAGAAAAACATAACAGGTGAACTTAGAACAAATCAAAATGTTTTATAATAATGATCGGATGGAGTAGTATACATGGATTCTTTATGTATTTTCGAAGACTTTATAGAAGCCATTACAATTTGTATACAATTTTATTGTCATACACGGCTGATGTTGGAGGTTATTGGCCTTCAAGTCTTAAAAAGATTTCTTTTTGTAAGCCCAGGTTGGACATCTCTAGATTTAGTAAAATGCTTTAGATGATAAGCAGACCTTCAAGTATTCAGAAGTCAGCAAAATGCTTTTGATTATCTTCATTATTATTCTTAATTTTTTTCATAACAATCTCTCCTCGGACAACTAATATCTGATTTTTCCTGAATGGGACATCTGTCAGTGACTCTTTTTGAGTACAAGTCCTCAACACAATAAGTCGAATTGAGTGAGTTCATCTTCCGTAGGAAAAACTCTTTCCCTGCCCAGAATTAGAAAAACATCAAAGATGAGACTAATCGTTAACTTTGAGAAGGAAGAAAGAAAAAAAGATTAATCAATATATTGCAATTTAATATCTTCATATTGAGCAAGGCGTCATAAATTCAGTACAACCAGGCAGAGTTATAACAAACATTACAAACGTAGAGAACATCTTCTCAAATTCAGAACGCATCGCCACCATTGTCGATTTCGTTAAGATTGTTTGAATATGGGATTATGAATCTCCGGGAGATGTGAATAAGCTGATGACGAAGCAATTGACCAAAATGCCAGGTCAACCTCCAAAAGATCCTCGAAGAATCGCAGTGGTTGTCAATTCACAGAACAACTTATTCTGCTGCGTCTGATCAGATATGAAAGCAGAGTAGCAGACAGAGAGTTTAGCTAGGAATTCTGGAGAGCTTAAGCACATTACCAAGCTGGACCTTATCCCATTGAGTGAAGCAAAAAAGAAATCGATCCATTGATCCCTTGGGTATTTAAGAACACATAAACCTATTAATATCGATCTTTTTCTGAAAGGTTCAGTTACTGTCTAAGATTTCCCCCCTTTCAGAAGAAACTTTGGAGTTTGAAGGATCTATGTAGCTGGGCGTTTAAGAACGTGGGGAAAAAAGACTATGATAAACGATATACCCAAGAAACCGAGAGAGATTTTAGCGATTGGAGGTTCAAGAATTTAGAAAATGGAGAGGAATAGGGTGAGAGCCCTGATTTCGGAGTGAAGTAGAAAAACGATTAATGTCGTGAATTGGAAGGTGTCCTATGTGTTTTGTAGTGGGCTGATACATGCAAGAGGCTGATTCTGTAACTCAAATCAACCTGCAACCTGTCGTCGCATCTTTCTAGTGGTTGAGTTTTGTTGTTCTTGTGACCCTGAAGAGTGATTATGTGCGTAGTTAGTTTAACGAAGCAATGCACAAGCAAATCCTTGTAATTAAGCTCTTTTTTTTTGGGTGAGAAATATTATCCTTCTCAGTTCCAGCAGCTTATTATTTTTTTGCTTCACGATTTACCTAATTCATGCTTAATCTTGCTTTTTGCATTTATTAAATTAGAAATTAATGTTTTGTTTTCATGGAAGACTTGTGCCTTTCAGTTGAAAAACTAGACCACATACGGAACTTCGACTGTGTACATTTGACCAAGTACATGCTACTCCTTTGACTGGATTTTCATCTTATGTCATTTAATTTTGGGTTGTGTAAATCCTCCTTTTTTTTCTTGTGCTCTGAGACTCTGGCAGGGTAACCTTCCATGTTGTGTGACTCTTTGACCGGAAATGCCATGTTCATGTTACATGGAGCACTGCCTTTTTAAACAAGCATTACTATAAGGGAAAGAACTTTGAATGATGCTAATTATATAACTTCTACTCGAGAGCTCCTTACGAATTACTATTCTGTTTGTTAAAAAGTGTTTGGCAATTAGTTCATCCTTTAGAAAAAAAAAGTCAACTTCTCATAATTTGCAATACTTAAAGAAACCATGGGTGAAATTTGTTTATGACAAAAGATATGACAAAATAGCTCCCTTCACGCATCGATTATACATTTTTGAATCGGAATTGCATTGAACAATAAAAGTGAATAGCTTAAAAGTTAAAACTGTAATTGGCACAATGCGGAACGTCCGGTAGCGACTTTCGTGATACAAACATTCGACATTGGTCTTATTATTAGTGTTATTTGGGGGTAATTAAGAAGTTAATTGTCATAATACAACTACATCATATGCATGATGTATCAGAAACAACCCTCAAAAGGTGGTTTAAAATCATCATGATTAGATATGTAATTGATGGATCATTTTCCATCGTAACATCCATCTGATGACTGTCCTACATTCTGGTGTCTTTTTTGAAACCATCTCGTTGTCTTTCTTCTTAATCAGCGGGAGTGATCCCCTCATAACTTTGTTTACACCTTTTGCCCACCCTAATCATCACTACAAAAGGCTCTCTGAAGGAGAAGCTTATGCATACTTTAGCTAGGAACTCAAGGGAGCTCTAAGAAAAGACCCATGCGAAGCTTGAAGATATCTTGTACATACATAATTCATGTTCTGATACGTACCGGACCAATTGATATCTCAATTTGTTTTTTTTTTTTTTTGCAATGAAAGAACACGAGGGTGGCTAATTAGGAAGCATAACCGGGAAATCACAGTATTTTGACTGATTTAGAGCTATTTTGCGTAGGCTATTAATTACTCAGAAACGCAGGAGGGGGAAGGACTAGCTAGCAAACCGATTCGCCCCGAGAGGGAAAGAGATGGCAGCAATGATTGGAAGTTTCAAATTTTGAATTCACAAAAAGAGGAATTGGGCAAAAGTATGCCGCGGCCATCTCTGCAAAGAGTTTTGAAACCCAAATTTTTGAGTGAAATGGTAGAAACTGAACTTCTAAACTTTCTCTCACTCATGCTATGTATTTATAGAGGGGCACTTGACCCAAATTTTTTTCCCAAGAAAGGAAAAAAATCGTCTTTGAACCGAGCATCCCCTGAAACCTGAGGGTCGTTATTTAAAGAATCGTCTTTTTTTTTTTTCAAGTTGTTCTTTTTTTTCCCATCAAAGACCTAATTTAGCGCAGACGATTCTAACAAATTAGAAGATATAATATTCACAAATATGTAGTTTCACTAACCGTTTTTGGTATGTCCGTTTTAAAGTTTGACACCATAAATATGTACTGATTTTTTTTTTTCTTTTGGTGAAAGGTAAACATATATTGAAATCACCATGAAAACCACAATTACACTGTTTAATCCCCATCTATGACCTCAACTTGGTCACTATTACATTAAGGCAAAGACAAAGGAAACAAACTATTACATATCATTCTTTCTTTAACAGAGAAACTTTTCTTCTTACATCCCAAAATCCTATTCTGAACTTCAAATTGAACCATCTTAAAAACTCCTGCACATCTCTCTTCTTACCAGTGAAATACATATGGTTCCTTTCCTGCCAGATATGATAAACAGAGGCAGCCATTGCAGCATTAAGAATCTTCTTCTTGAATTTTGATTGCTTCCAGGTGTACAACATTTGTATAGTCCAGTTCTGGTACACTCTTGGCATCCTTGTCACTCCTAACCAGCTTAAAACTGAAGTAAACAGCCTTCCAGAGTAGCAACATTCAAAAAACACATGGGAGATAGTCTCATCACATGGTCCACATATATAATAAGCATCTGAAATCAGAAATAGCAATAGACATTCTAGCAAGTCGATCCTTGGTCAATAGTCTTCCTCTTATTACAAGCCAGAAGATGAAAGAATGCTTTGGCACATTAAACTTGACAACACATATTCAGCAGACGTCATTCTTTCCCCTGCCCCAACAAACCACTCATACCCTGATCTAACTGTGTAATTCCCATGCTTTGTGCCTTTCCAATAATTGCCACAAAATCCACTTTTCCCCTGATCCCTTACCTTGAGTAATTGCTTCCAATGCCAACTATCATCCAGTTTAGGCTGAGCTTCCCATATGCTACAATTCTTTAGATAGACCCCACGAACCCATTTAACCCCACAAATTATCCTCTTTCTTCGCAATGGCCCAGATTTGCTTCAAGATTGCATCCTTATTCTAGAACTGAGCATCTTTCACACCCAATCCCCCCTGCGATTTCTTGTGACAGACATCTTCCCACTTGACAAGTGACAAGGATCTGCCTAAACTTTTTACACCCAACAGGAAGTCCTTATAGATCTGATTCACCTTGATTGACACACTCTTAGGCAAGATAAAAGTAGAGGACCAGTATCTAGCCATTGACACGAGAACAGAATTGACCAACAGAAGCCTCCCCGCATACGATAGATGTCTACTACTCCAACATTTGATTCTGTTAGTTATTCTGAGGACAATTTCCTGACACTCAACCTGGGACCATTTGTTAGGGGATAGTGGAACACCTAGATACCTCATAGGGAATGATCCTATTTTCAAGCCAGTTAACTGACACAGAACTTTTTGCGTGTTATTATCCACACCGCCAAAGTACACTTCTGACTTTTGGATGTTAGCTATCAGACCAATGGTTTTGGAAAATTGTGACAATACTCCCATAATGGTAAACTAAATCATGAGGATCTAAGGAGTAAAGTCGGATCAAGAACAAGAATAAAGGAAGGAGAATGTAGGATGCAAGATGTTCGAAGTATTTCTCATAAGAAAGAAAGAAACTCTTCTGTATTACGTCTGCATTTTCTTGATATATCTTCTTTCTATACATCATCATATATATATATATACATGAAATCAAAATTCTATACAGCTGTAATCTCTAACTAATCATATTTACAGTCTATAAAGAAACACACCAACATCTAATCTGATCCATCAATGAATTAACTAACTTCCAATCCAAAGGTTGATAATCAAGGAACTTTGTATGAATCAGATCGATGTCTTGGATTATCAAGTTCGTGTAAAGGATTGGAGATCAAGTAACCTTCCGCGCGTGCTGTGTGTGACATTCTGTGACCTTGATCACCTCTCGCCATGTCACCAGGTCCCGGAAATGAAGCTGCAATGTTACCTGTCATGCACACATTCGACTGGAAGCTTCTATCAACTTGTATTGCTGCTTCTGAGTTGATTTCTATGCCGACCTGTGATTCTTCCACACATAATTTCAACATCCCATCCTCAAGTGGAGCTTCCCACAAGCTCAACTTGGACAAGATATGAGTAAAAGGACCAATTCCAAGCGACTTGGTGAATACATCAGCTAACTGCTGAGCTGAAGGAACATGATGAAGGACAATGAATCCGTCTTTATACTAGCTCTCACCACATGACAATCAATCTCTATGTGCTTAGTCCGTTCATGGAACACAGGATTAGCAGTGATTTCAATTGCAACTTTGCTATCACAATAAAAAGAAATTGGCAAATCAACTGATATTCTAAAATCCCTCAACATATAAGAAAGCCACTGAAGTTCCTTGACTGTTGAAGCCATTGCCCTATATTCAGCCTCAGCTGATGAGCAGGAAATGGTAGTCTGTTTCTTTGCTTTCCAAGAAACTAAGCTGGTCCCCAAAAACATACGGTATCCAGTGATTGAATGTCTGGAGGTTTTGAAAGATCCCCAATCAGCATCACTGTATGATGTAACCCTAAGAGCTGACTTGCTAGAATAGTATAAACCTCTAGAAATACTCCCTGATAAGTACTTTAAAACATGCATTTCAGCATTCCAGTGTGAATCATGAGGTTTATGAAGAAATTGACTCAGTTGCTGTACTGAGTAAGTCAATCAGGTCTAGTGTAGTTTAAGTAGAGCAGCTTTCCCACTAACCTTCTGTATTTTTTAGGATTGTGATACGCAGGTGTGGTGTCTTTATCCTCTGAAGGAAACTTGAGGTCTTTTGGAAAAGGAGTAGAAGTTTCTGTACAATCTAGCATCACAGTGTCTCTTAGCAAATCAGTAACGTACTTCTTCTGACTAATATAAATGCCTTCAGTTGATCTTTCAATCTCCATTCCCAAGAAATACCTTGCTATTCCAAGATCTTTGATGGTAAAGACTTTATCCAAAAATTTCTTCACCTGCTATATGGCATGATCTGAGGTATCAGTAATCAACACATCATCTACATACACAAGAAGATATAGCTGCAAATCACCATGATCCAAGGTGAAAAGACAATGATCATGATAAGATTGGTAAAAACCATAAGATTGGAGTTTAGAGGTAAACTCCTTATTCCATTGTCTGCTTGCCTGTTTCAAGCCATATAAGGACTTCCTTAGTTTACAAACCTGTCCCTTTTTAGCCTTTGCATAGCCTAGAGGTGGATGCATATATACCTCTTCTTCCAAGTATCCATGCAAAAAAGCATTATTAATGTCAAGTTGATACACAAACCACTGTTTTGCTGCTGCAATAGCAAACATCATTCTGACTGTGACAACCTTGGCAACAGGTGAAAATATCTCAGTGAAGTCTTCTCCTTCTACCTGGTTATACTTGGCAACCAACCTTGCCTTGTATCTCTTAACTGATCCATCAGGATTGCATTTTACCTTGTACACCCATTTTGATCCCACTGCTTTCTTTCCCTGAGTAAAAGTTGTCAGTTCCAAGGTTTCATTGTCCTCCATAGCTTTTAACTCTAAATTCATGGCATCTACCCATCTCTAATTAGGTCTAGCCTGATTATAATGACTAGGTTCATGGATAACAGATAGATTTGCAACAAAGTCTTGATATGCAGGACTGAAAGAGTATGTAGAATCAGAAGGATGACAAACTGATAAAGCGTCATCACAGAAGAAGGATGTATGAAAATCTGTCAGTTTAACTGATGGTTTCCTAACTCTTTCACTTCTTCTGAGAGGAACAATCATTGGGTCAGAACTGGTACTGTGATGATTACTACTATGTTCTGAAGAGCTTGAAGAATTGTTTTCTGGATCAGTGGAATAATGATTATGATCAGGAACAGGTTCTGATGTATTTGGATTGTCATCATGGGAATAAGTTTGATCAAAAAGAGAATTCTGATAAAAGTTGTCATTGGAATCATATATTTGGATATTAGGCAAAGGAATGCAATCATCAGTATCTGTGAATGAAGGATAAACATCTTCATGAAAACAACATCCCTGGATACTATGATTTTCTTTTGATCTAGACAGAAAATTTTGTAACCCTTTTGACCTGAAGGATATCCTACAAATATTCCCTTGAAGGATCTAGGATCTAGTTTGTCTCTACCAGGTGCATTATTGACTGCAAAACATAGGCATCCAAAATTCCTTAAATGTAGGAAGTTTGGTTTCTGTTTATACAAAATCTCAAATGATGTTTTCCAAGACAACACTCAGGAAGGCCATCTGTTTATAAGGTAGGTTGTAGTCAGAATACACTCCCCCAAATCTTTTTGGTAATTTGGATTGAAATAGCAATGATCTAGCCACATTCAACAAATCCCTATGTTTTTTTTTCAACAATTCCATTTTGCTGTGGGGAATATGGACAACTCCTTCGATGGAAAATGCCCTGTTGATCAAGAAATTGCTAGACTGATTTGTTTAAAAATCCGGTTCCATTGTCAGTCCTGATGATCTTGACAACAATTTGGAATTGTGTTTTAACCATGGCTATAAAACTTTCTAATAAACTTGGAACTTGGCTTTTATACTGGAAGAAATAAGTCCAAGTGCATCTGCTACAATCATCCACCACAGTTAAGAAGTAATGACAATGAGATATAGTTCCCTGATGAAATGGCCCCCAAATATCCATATGAATCAGATCAAAAAAAGCATTACTTCTCCCATCATGACCAGTAAAAGGTAATCTGTGTTGTTTAGAAAGAGGGCAAATATCACATTTATTGATTTTGACTTGTTTGTCAAGAGAAACAGTATAACCATGGATATGTTGCATTAAATCTATGGAAGGATGTCCTAATTTGCTATGTATAGTCTCAGAAGGGACTGCAGTAAGAATATTATTACAAGCATTTTCTCTATGAGAAGATATCCTATACATACTACAGGACTGCATATAAGATGCATATAATTCCTGTGACTTTGAAATGGCTTCTGTGGTGAATGAATATGAATCCAAGATGTAAAGTTCTCTGATGACTCTTCCTGCTGCAAGGACCTTCCCAGCTCTAAGGTCCTACAGAAGACAAAAGCCAGCATAAAACAGGAAAAACGTTTGTGAGGTTTTGGCTAATTTCCTAACTGATAGGAGATTGTATTTGAAGCTGGGTAGGTGTAAACAGGAAGTCAAAGTAACTGTTTCAGAATTACATCACCATAATGGCTAACAAGTTTAGTACTACCATCAAGCAACCACACAGGGGTATAAGATTTAAAAGGACTAGCATGATGCATTAAGGAAAAATTTGTGCACATATGTCCTGTGGCTCCAATATCTATTACCCATGCAAAAGAACTTATGTCATTATATAGGCTACTACTAAGTTGAGAATAAGTTGAGCTACCTGCAAATTCATGAACATGTGCCAGATTCACCATCTGTCCTCCTGGTGTTGCTGACATTTTCCCTTTGCTGATCCTTTCCAGCTCCTTTTGGACTGCATTGTTAAACATTTGCTGGTATGATCCTGTCAGATTAGCATAGAAATCCAAAGGTGTATTTCCCACAGTGTTATTTCCATTTCCTTGTGCAAAACTTTGAACCATTTCCTTAGTCATTCCTTGTTGAGAGTAACCACTGCTTGGTATATTTCCCTGCACCATACCAATGTTGCTCTGTGTGGTTCCTGTGATTTGTCCCATATCTACCATGTTTGTTGCACTAAATTTTCGTCCTCTTTTCTTAGGATTAGGCCACCAATCAGGGAAACCTTTCAGCTTAAAGCAATCCTCCACCAAATGACCAGTGCCCAGGCAATGTGTACACTTAAGGTGACTCTTATCCACCTTTTGATATCCACCAGATTTTCCAGCATTATCTTTTTTCCAGTTTCCTGTCTTAGCAAGCATTGCTGTATTTTCTGGTCGTCTCATCATCATAGGTGTTGCCTGCATCAACATAGCTGAATTTTCTGTGCCAGCAGCCATATGAACAATCACCTGTTTAGCTTTCTCAGAAGTAGTTATCATGCTATAAGCCTTATCAATTGATGGCATAGGATCCATGAGCAATATTTGATTCCTCTCTGATTCATACACGTCACTCAGTCCCGCAAAAACTCCATTACACGATCCTCATTATCTAGCCTTATGATCAAATCACCTACTGATCCTTCTACAACAGGTACAGGCCTTAATTCCTCATATTGATCCCAAATCTGCTTGATCTTAACAAAGTACTCACATACAGTCATATTACCTTGCCTAAGTAGTGCAATTTCTCGTTTCAATTCAAACAGATGTGGCAAATTAGTGGTTCCAAAACGCTGTTCTATGCTCTTCCACAATTTTCGTGCATCATGTATAAACATAAAAGTATTCATGATTTCTGGAGACATAGAACTTTTGATCTAGGAACATACCAGACTATTTGCTCTTTTCCATTGAAGAAGGATTGGTGAATTCTCTGCAGGCATAGGAAAAATTCCGTCGATAAATCCGACCGTCATTTTCTCTTCTGAAGTAGAAATCATAGCACATCTCCAATCAGATAATTCCTGTTAGTCAGTAACAGAGTAACCAATTGCATCCCTGGATTCTCAGATCCATGCACATTCAGCTGTTCCTCAACCAGAGAGTAAGCTCCTCTACGCTCGTACTGTTCTTCCATCTTGTCTCCTCGACTTAAGATCCTGATCTGAAAATCTCAAGCCTCTTTAAGATTAAATCAAAGAACCGGAAAAACTGAAGAACACGTACTGATACAAATAGTAGAATATTGAGAAGGAAAAGAAAGAAAATCAGCGGAATTCAGAGCAAGTTAAACCTGCTCTGATACCATCATGAAATACTCAGAGTAAATCATAAGGATCTAAGGAGTAAAGTCAGATCAAGAAGAAGAAGAAAGGAAGGAGAATGTAGGATGCAAGATGTTTGAAGTATTTCTCATAAGAAAGAAAGAAACTCTTCTGTATTACGTCTGCATTTTCTTGATATATCTTCTTTCTGTACAGCATCATATATATATATATATATATACATGAAATCCAAATTCTATAAAGCTTTAATCTCTAACTAATCATATTTACAGTGTATAAAGAAATACACCAACATCTAATCTGATCCATCAATGAATTAACTAACTTCCAATCCAAAGGTTGATAATCAAGGAACTTTGTATGAATCAGATCGATGACTTGGATTATCAAGTTGGTGTAAAGGATTGGAGATCAAGTAACCTTCCGTGCGTGCTGTGTGTGACATTCTGTGACCTTGATCACCTCTCGCCATGTCAGCATGTCCCGGAAATGAAGCTGCAGTGTTACCTGTCATGCACGTAGTTCACAAGATCCATCGCAATTCACAAGCTGCAGTTGCCATAACCCTATATTCAGCTTCAGCTGAAGATCAGGATATGGTGGTTTGTTTCTCTGTCTTCCAAGAAACCAAAGAAGATCCAAGGAACATGCAATACTAGAGTAGAAAGTTCCTTCATTAACATAACCAACAAGGTATTTCAAGACATGTAAGGCAAAATTCCAATGAGAATCATGAGTTGCGTGCATGAATTGACTAAGTTATTGAACCGCATGACTTATGTCAGGCCTTGTGAATCCAAGGTGCAACAATGTCCCAACTAACCTTCGAAACTTCACAGTTTCTGGGTATAAAGGAGTCATATCTTCACGAGGAAATCAAATACCAGGTGGCAATGGTGTGGATTTAGGAGTATAATCCAACAAGTGAGCATCTTGAAGTAATTCAGTAATATACTTAGATGACTTAAATAGATACCGGAAGGAGATCTTGCTATCTCCATGCCCAGAAAGTAGCAAGCATATCCCAAATCTTTAATTGTAAACAACTTGCATGGAAGCTTCACACAAACCAGTGATTAATAACTCCCCAACATACACCAACAACACTAGAAAACAACAAGGTTTCTTCAAAAAAAATAAACAATGGTCATTATAGGATTGCTTAAAGCCAAAATTAATCAAATGAGAAGTAAGCTCACTATCCATTTTCTAGACACCTGTTTCAGACCATAAAGAGATCTCTTTAAGCAACAACTTGTTTAGAAGAGGTAGAAAGATAACCTGGTGGAGGTAGCATATAAACCTCTTCATCGAGGTAGTCATGAAGAAAGGCATTGTTAATGTCAAGCTGATGCAGTGGCCAAGTGCGAGATGCTACAATTGCCAATAGAATCAAGATAGTAACCATCTTAGTGACAGGGGAAAAACTCTCAAAATAGTCATCCCCTTCCACTTGGCTATACCCCTTGGCAACCAAACAAGCCTTGTATCATTCCATTGTACCATCTTGGTTACATTTGATTTTATAGACCCATTTACACCCTATAGGCCTCTTACAAAGTGGAAGATCAACAAAGTCCCAAGTTTGATTTTTTTTCCAAGGCTTCCAATTCTAAATTCATTGCTTTAACCCATTTTGCCTTATTTCTTCCTGATTATAAGAACAAAGCTCATGCAATGTTGATAAATTTGCCACAAAATCATTGTATACGGGACTGAAACAAGTGAGTGCATGAAGATTGGAAGGTTCAAGAAACTTTGTAATGCTAACAGAAGCACGGTGTAAAGTAGGGGTGTCAAGATCTTTTAGCCAAGTTGGTCAGTTTTTGACACAAGTACTAGTCCTAACCATGGGGGGAGGTGTAGGCTGAGGTCTAGGTTGAGGTTCAAACGATGGCACAAGAGTATCAAAATTTTCAGAAACACATATGTATTATGATGATCAGGCCTACTATGTTGTTCTGAAAACTCGATGATGGGAGAAGCTGGTGGTAAATGATCATCAGTATTATCAAGGGATTTTTGGATGATGGGAATTGGAGATAATTGAGTATGATTGATAGGTGATTGTGGTTCAGTCACAGGGAACTAATCTTCATAAAATGTAACATCCTATTTATAATATGTGTTGCTTGCAAAATGGATTCACCCCAAAATCTCCATGACAACTTAGAATGAAACATAAGTGCCCTTGCAATTTGAAGAAGATGCCTATGTTTTCGTTCCACCACAACATTTTGTTGTGGTATATAAGGGAACGATTTTTGGTGTAAGATGCCTAGTTTAGCAAACAGTGCTTGACAAGAGTGACTAAAAAACTCTGATCCATTATCTGTCCTAACAACCTTGACAATATCATGAAATTGTGTTTTCACCATAGAAAAAAAAAATTCAAGGGTTCTAGGAACCTGTGTTTTCGACTTAAGCAAAAAAACCCAAGTACACCTACTGAAATCATCTACCACTGTTAAGAAACACTGTGCACCATTTAGGGAAGGTCTACGATACGGACCCCATCGATATGCTTATATTTTACCTATTTATTATATCCCTAATTTATGATTTTTACAATATATTTTGAGTACAAATATGCTATTTGTATGATTTTGTCTTTATTTATAGGAATTGTACTCAAAAGGAGGAATTGTTAAAACTGTGGGCTAAAATGAAGATAAAAGCAACTCAAAGGGAGAATTGAAGATTTGATAAATTAACAAGGAAGAAATTGAAGTACTTGAAAAATTGGAGTATTAAACAAGCAATTTCAAAATTGTTGTTTATGGAAATTGGCCGAACAAGTATGGTTGTGTGGTTGATTTGGGATTGGAATTGGGTAAAAATTTTAATCCCAATATTATTTGCGAAACAAGTTTTCTTCCTCTCCAAGAAGTAGGGTTTTGACGGAAGCCTATAAAAGGAGGATTAGAGATTTATTTTACAACCGGACTGAACCCAACTTGACCGAAACCCTAACCCCTCTTTCTCCACCGGCGGCGGCCACCTTCATCACCAAACCCCAGCCCCCCTTTCATCACCGCCGCACCATCACCTCTCCTCCTTCCTCCATTCCCACGTACCAAACTCCTCCTTCTACCAAAATTCCTCCTCCTGCCGCAGCCCACAACCCCAAGCCTCCTTCTTCATCACTACACCACCTTGATTCCTTGCTCTCCTCCACCTTGCTGCCCACCACTTCCACGCACCGCAGCACCACCGAAGCCTCCAGTGCCAGCAACATCACCATCACCGCCGCACAGCAAACCAACTCCATCCTCTGCAATCCCCACGCAAAACAGCACCATCACCAACTTCACATATCATCGGAGGAAGCCGGGCAGCATTTAATTTGATCTTTCGTTCCGGGTTCTTTTGTTTTTATTGATTTTTATCTTGAGATGATGTGTAGCTAAATTATTTAATCTAGGGTTTTGGATGTAGCCGCCATACTATTTAATTAAATTTAAGTTATGATTGTGACTTTTTCATTAATTAATATTTACCTGATCAATATTTGCATACTTTAAGGTGCTAGCTGAAGTAGCGAGAGTAGAAAACTAGTATTAGTTTGTAGGAGTAATAAACTTAGGTAGTGAACTACGAGAGTAGGAACACCGCCTTTGCGACTAGTAATTCCAAAGTTCTTAATGTGCTTTTATTAATCCCTATAGTCACGAGAGTAGTCATAGGGTTAGTTTAAGTAAGAGGGTTATGACACGAGAGTGTATAATTCTTAAATTGGTGAATTGTCGTGAGATTAATGAGAGTCGAAAGTTACATATCTATAGTTTAAATTAAAGTGAATAGTCGGTTGGTGAACCTTTTGCCCTAGGTTTTTTTCTTTTACTTATTTATATCTTTAAATAATTGCAATTGATAGTTTTAGGTTTGGATTAGTTTAAATTGATAAATTATTAATCTAAAGAATAATAAGAAATAATTTTAACCGGTATTTTGTAACCTTCTCTGTGGGGTCGACCCTGCTTTGCTTCACTACTAGTAATTGTATTAAGTAGGTAATTGATATTTGACTAGTGTGACGACGGCTTGTCAAATTTGGCGCCGTTACCGGGGAAGGCATAACCAATATCAAAACTAGATTATTTCTTTTATTAATTTAGATTTGTATATATTTTTCTTATTTTTATTAATTTTTATTTATTTTATTTTTATTTTTAATTTTATTCTCCTTTCTTTCTTGTGTCAACATTTTTGTCGGATTTTGGAGTTATCATGGAGAATTTTAACTATGGATATGGAGAGACTCCTTACTATGGTTATGATTCTGAATATGGAAACTATCCTACATATCAAGAAGATCCGTACTTTTGGAATAATTCGTCTTCTGATCGTTACTATGGTTGTGATTATCAAGGGTATTCATTTGATGCTGGGTACAATTATGGTTTTAAGAGCGAGTATATGACTCCTAGGATGTTGTCATGTTTGGGGAGAATTGATAAATTGCTGGATGACATCGAGAAGAAAAATGCTTCATATTTCTCTCAAGAGGATTGTTACCACTCAAATGCATCAGTATATCAACCACCACCTCCTCAACCCATTCTAAGAGAGTTAGCAGCTCGTCAACCCACTCTAAGAGAGTTAGCAGCTCATCAACCTACTCTGGGAGAGCTAGCAGCCTTACAGTCATCACCTTGTCAACCCACTTTGAGACAGTTAGGATCTTCGTATCAGCAGCCACCAGCTCAACTTCAACTTACTATTAGAGAGGCAGCTCTTCGAGATTGGCAAAGTGAAAAAGGCCAACAACTTATCGAAGAAGTCAATCAATATAGGTTGAGTGTGGGGTTGTCGGAATATGATCCTATAGGAAATTTGCTTGAATTGAATAAGAATGAGAAGATTTATGAAGATGATTCATTGGTCCAGTCTCCCTAGCCACCATCTCAAACTGAGCTTGAATGCATTGTGAAGAATTAGAAGAGACCGAAGAGATTACAAGTATAGATATTACAAGTTCTCCTGATTCTTCTGGTATATACATAGTAGTTAAGCATGATTTGCTCATTCTGAGAGTTGGTGACAAAAATGTGGATCAAGTTGATTTTGATGAGAATAACATTCCTATAGTTTTAAAAGAAGGGTTTGAAGTAGACACATGTGGTGAGGTTGTCCCTAGTATGAGAGATAGTGAGGATGATGTGAAAAATGGTTCAATGAAAGACCAAGAAGAAGATCAATGGTACAAGATTGAATTTGAGAAAGAGGATGGTGTGGTCTTAGAGTATACGTTTACATTTTCTCATGGAAAGGAGAACCACTACAAGAGATTCATTGTTGCTGCTGAACATTGGTTCTTCTGGTATCGAGATGGGTACTCTGACTGATTGGTAATGGAGTCCGGCTAAAGACTATAAAACAACGCTTGTTGGGAAGCAACCCAATTCTTTCTTTTGCTTTATTTTTCTTTTTCTTTCATTAATAAGTTGAAGGTTAAGTTTTTTGTTCCTGATTATCTGGAGATCTTTGATTTCTGGATTTTTGTGATTTTTCTTAATCATCTATTTTTTAGGTTTGTTTTTCTAATTTATTTTAGTTTGCAATTAGGTTTGTTGGAAGGGCGGAACTCTGGTGTGCAGTGGTGCTGAAAATGAAACATCCAAAAGTCTGAAGAAGTTGGTCGTGTGCTTGGATGGTAGTTGAAACTATTTATTCAACAATTCCGGTCCTCTGTTTTGCATTCCCAAGATTGTGTCGTTTCTTTTATTCTTTTTTTTTTATGTCTTTTCTTTTCTTTTCACTTGGTTGTCTTGCCTTTTGTGTTTTATACATTAAGGGCAATGTATGCTTTAAGTTTGGGGGAGAGGAATATTTGTGTTTTGTATTGTGTTTTGTGTTTTAAAAATAAAAAATCATAAAAATGGAAAAAATTGAAAAATCCAAAAAGGCCTATGATGAAGTTGGTTTGATTATCTAGAGCATGTAAGAATTAGACTATTTTGAATTGTACTGCTTAGCTTATGTATTTCTGTATTGCTTTGAATACCCTGCTTTTTATGCACTTAGTCGTGACTGTGGGATAAGCCTAGAGTGAGACATAGTTGCATAAGTTTGATGTAGATATGCCATGAAAAGTTGTGTTTGATTCAATCATAGTTATATGATTTGTATGTGGAATCCATCATGTTATGAAGGAAAAGCAAGGCATTAACCCAATATCAGCCTTAAAAAACCTTATTGCTTTGACACTTTGTGTTAAGTAAGTTTGGGGGAGGGGTGTTGGCGGATGCTTCTGAGGTTAGGTTAATTTTAATGAGGGGGAAACGGAAGAGCATTCAATGTTGATGCTAGCCCATTGAGAGGTGAGGAATTGGCAACCTGAGCGGAGAGTCCCTAGGCCCGGTGAGGAAAAATAGATATGTAGACTGCCCTAAGTTGCTAAGCCACTATGTATAGGAGTGGAAAAATGCTCTCGGTAGTGGGCTGAGTTGGAAAGAGTCCTGAAGAAAAGCCGCATGGACCGAAGAATGGGTTACGAGGGGGAATATGTTGTCTGTGAGATAAGTCCTTCTACTTCATAGTATGTTTGGTGGTCCATTGCATTGAAATAGGGTATGAAATATGAATCTGTGTTAAACTATTAATATATGGCATATTTGCAATAGAGTTTGTGTTTTCTACATTGAATGAAAAGTGATGTCCCTAAGAAGCGGATCGCACACATACACAAGTTTGGGGGCTAAAAGTGCATATGGTTTGCACATTGTTGGGTAGGCCATATTAGAAGTAGTTGAAGTCTTTGTGTTGTATGATATTAAATCTCTGAGGCCACCTAATTAAATAATTTAATGTTTTTGTTTGTTTTAATTCTTGGGCATGCTTTAGGACAAGCAATAATTCAAGTTTGGGGGTATTTGATATGCTTATATTTTACCTATTTATTATATCCCTAATTTGTGATTTTTTCAATATATTTTCAGTACAAATATGTTATTTATATGATTTTGTCTTTATTTGTAGGAATTGTACTCAAAAGGAGGAATTGTTGAAATTGTGGGCTAAAATGAAGATAAAAGCAACTCAAAGAGAGAATTGAAGATTTGATAAATTAACAAGGAAGAAATTGAAGTACTTATTGGAGTATTAAACAAGCAATTTCCAAATTGTTATTTATGGAAATTGGCCGAACAAGTATGGGTGTGTCGTTGATTTGGGATTGGAATTGGGTAAGAATTTTAATCCCAATATTTTTTGGGAAACAAGTTTTCTTCCTCTCCAAGAAGTAGGGTTTTGACGGAAGCCTATAAAAGGAGGATTAGAGATTTATTTTTACAACCGGACTGAACCCAACTTGACCGAACTTCACCGAAACCCCAACCCCCCTTCCTCCACCGGCGGCAGTCACCTCCATCACAAAACCCCAGGTCCCCCTTCCATCACCGTGCACCATCACCTCTCCTCCTTCCTACATTCCCATGCACCAAACTCCTCCTTCTACCAAAATTCCTCCTCTGCCGCAGCCCACAACCCCACGCCTCTTTCTTCATCACTACACCACCTTGATTCCTTACTCTCCTCCACCTTGCTGCCCACCACTTCCACGCACCGCAGCACCACCGAAGCCTCCAGCGCCAGCATCATCACCATCACTACCGCGCAGCAAACCAGCTCCATCCTCTGCAATCCCCATGCAAAACAGCACCATTACCAACTTCACGCATCATCGGAGGAAGCCGGGCAGCATTTAATTTAATCTTGTGTTCCGGGTTCTTTTGTTTTTATTGATTTTTATCTTGAGATGATGTGTAGCCAGATTATTTAATATAGGGTTTTGGATGTAGCCGCCGTACTATTTAATTAAATTTAAGTTACGATTGTGACTTTTTCATTAATTAAGATTTATTATTCTTGTTTTTCATCCATGTGAATACCTGATCAATATTTCCATGCTTTTAGGTGCTAGTTGAAGTAGCGAGAGTGGAAAGCTAGTATTAGTTTGTAGGAATAATAAACTTAGGTAGTGAGCTACGAGATTAAGAACACCGCCTTTGCGACTAGTAATTCCAAAGTTCTTAATGTGCTTTTATGAATCCCTATAGTCACGAGAGTAGTCATAGGGTTAGTTTAAGTAAGAGGGTTATGACACGAGAGTGTACAATTCTTAAATCGGTGAATTGTCGTGAGATAAATGAGAGTCGAAGGTCACATATCTATAGTTTAAATTAAACTGAATAGTCGGTTGGTGAACCTTTTGCCCTAGGTTTTGTTCTTTTACTTATTTATATCTTTAAATAATTGCAATTGATAGTTTTAGGTTTAGATTAGTTTAAATTGATAAATTATTTATCTAAATAATAATAAGAAATAATTTTAACCGGTACCTGGTAACCTTCTCTGTGGGATCGACCCTACTTGCTGTTTTACTACTAGTAATTGTATTAAGTAGGTAATTAATATTTGACTAGCGTGACGACGGCTTGTCATCTACCACTATTAAGAGAAACTGTGCTTTGTATTAATATTTGAACCGGTGTTTTCGGCTTAAGCAAAAATACCCAAGTACACCTACTGAAATCATCTACCACTGTTTAGAAAAACTGTTTAAAAAGCACCATTTAGGGAAGGTCTATGATACGGACCCGATACATCCAAGTGAAGAAGATCAAAACAACATTTAGATTGTATTTGGCTAATAGAAAAAGGAATTCCTTGTTGTTTCGCATAATGACATACATCACAAGTCAAGTGATCAAAAGAATCCAAGCCATTTGTATTAATATTATCAATATGCAACATTACAGATGGAGAAGTATGACAAAGTCTATGATGCCATGCCTTCGAATTCTGGTTTACAACTGAATTCAGAAAAGTTGTAGCAGAAGTAAAAGATGACTTTGGTGACATTCCACGAATTGTAGTGGCTTCATGAATTTTACAAACAAAAGATTTGAAACTCTCTAAAGTTTTAGGTTCAAAAGACTTTGGTGTTAGAAGGTTGAGCTCTTTTACTATTCTGCCAACTACAAGGACCTGCTTAGTCTGTAGGTCCTGTAGAAGACTAAATTCAGCAACAAAAGAGAAATATAGTGTGGTGGTTTTGGCTAATTTTTGAGCTGATAAAACGTTGTATTTAAAACCAGGAACATGAAGACATGATTGTAAAGTAACACTATCAGGAAGTTTCACATCACCAATATGTGTCACAATCTTAATGCTACCATCAGGAAGGTAAACCGGCATGTATGAACTAACAAATTTAGGATGGAGTAATAATGACAGATATGCAATCATATGAGCGGTGGCACCAGTATAAACAAATCATGAGTCAGTACTTATAAATTCAGAATAAAAAGAACTCAATTTTTGAACAGTAGTGCTACCTGCAAAGTCGTGAATGTGAGCAAAATTCACATCATTCAAAGCAAGATTTTCATCTGGTTCCTCCTTCATTTTTCCTTTGACCATTTTACTAATCTCCTTTTGCACCATAGATGCCAGTAGATTCCCCCATTCCTGTCCCTTTCCTCCCTCCACATCCAGTGGATTATCAGCTAGATTAGCAAAAGTCTTTTGAGGAACATTATATTTCTCACCCCTCCACTAGTCGGGGTACCCATTGAGTTTTAGTGTTCTTTCCCTGTAAAAAGAATTTTTCTCTTTCTTAATTACAAGACCCGTAGGTTCTGTACATATATATGGCAAGCACACTAAAACTATACTCATATAAAAAGACCTAAATGTCCTAGGTGAGCCTATTAGACAAATAAATTAGAACATATATCACATTTCTTTACATTAAGTTAGGAATTTTATAGCATATTTGAGACCAAAAAATTAGTTTTATTGGTATGTGGTGAGTTAGGAAATTTTATCTTATTAATAGGAATGGAGGTAGTAGTCAAAATTGGCTGAGTTAGGTAATTTACTGGTTGTTAAACTTTGCAATTAATCACGTTCACGAAAAGCCTGTAGCCCTGTAGCTATAAAACAATAATAAAAATCAACTACTTTTCATTTCAAAGCTTTAAAATATTTGCTAGAATAACATTAATTGAATATAAAACAAAATGTTAAACCAAATGCAAAGTTGATGAAAGAAAACAAGACAAAAAAGCAACAAGAATTCCTTCACACTTTGATTTTCTCTTACAACTCAATCCTGAATTGCAAGCTAAATTATTGTATACATAGACATCCATAATCTAAATTGTTTACTTTCATTTCGATCGCAATGAGCATCTAATGGCCCAGCTAAATTGTGACACAGTGAAGAAGCTAATTAGTTTTCTCAACTCTCAGACCATTTTCCTCCCATCCCGATTTCGAAATTGGATTCAACAAAAGCTCAACAGATTGTGCACTCAATTCTTCCAATCATTCCATTCGTCAGAATGATTGGCTGACTAAACATAAACATAAATTGAAAAAAGAATTTAAAAAAGATAATAATATTGAGTACCACCCAAACCCTAAATTTAATCATAATTTGCCCTTGGATGTCTTCGGGTTCCTATTATGAAGACAAAAAGAATTAGAAGAGGACTGACAGCTGCATAACGAACTCCAGAACAGTGAAGGTGCCCCAGGTCTGGGTATCTTCTTTAAGCAAGGATACATAAAGAGACACTAAGGCAAACTTTAGCAAGGAACTCAAGGGAGCTTTTAAAGCAAGGATACATAAAGAGACACTAAGGCAAACTTTAGCAAGGAACTCAAGGGAGCTTTAAAGCGAGACGGATCAAGCCAGGATCCGTATATACAAATCTGTTTGGCCAACATAACATAACCGAATGGATTTGCATGGAAAAAGGAAGATAGTGAGTTTTTGAAAGCAGAGTTGAAAGGATATACGGTAATATATAGTGAAAGAGTCATTTCATTTTGAATAAATTGAGGAAGGCTTCCGCTCCCGCCGCCTCTTGGTCGAGCAGCTAAAATCCAGCTTATATATAGTATTTAGTTTGGTATTTAATTTCGAACGATTCAAAGGGCGTTAAAAGAACATGGAAACTCATGAAAAAAGAGTAACAAGTAAACGAGAAGCGATTTGCCAGAGAGAATCTGAACAATCGGAGATTCAAAGTTGGAAGAAAAAAAAAGAAGAGGAGTTCTGTGAAAGCAGAGCGAGCGGCGGCTATATATGTAGATAAAGAGTTTTGAAACCCTACATATAGGTGTTCTAGATGACCCTGAATCGTGCTATTTATAAAGAGAAGTATATGTACCGTAATTAATTTATGAATGAAGGCCTATTTTCCTTCAAGCAGTACTTAATAAATTGGATAAACTGGTTTAGGATAATAATTAAACGTGGGGAGTTTTTGAACATAAGTTGTGGTCAGAGTCAATTGGTCGACGACACATCTGCCTAGGCATCTCACATCCTTTTAGTTTTCAGCTCGATTGCGCAAATTTTATGAAATCTCTAGAATCCAGTTTACTGAATTTAGTATATTTAGCAGAATAATGTAGATCAAATTTTCTCTTCGTGAAAGGTTTATTATGTACATGACCTCTAGAAGAAATAGCATACAGGAATACTTTATACTCCCTCTGTCCCATAATTATTGTCCAGTTTTTACCAAAATGAAAAATTTTATTTTTAGTCAAATTTAACTATATTTTACCTTAAACACCCGGATATACCCCTATATAAGTAATTGTTTAACCACTAAGATTTTATGGATAATGTTTTTTACTAAGGACAAATGTGTAACTTGATCCATAAAAAGTCAAATTGGACAATAATTTTGGGACAAAATTTTTTGGGCAAAGTGGACAATAATTATGGGACGGAGGGAGTATATGTTATTTTGCCAAGAAGGATTGACTACATATAGAAGCCATTGCAATTGGAATACATTCTGTATTGTACAGTACATAAGATAACTTTTGTTACAAACTGCTTATTGTGGGAGGTTATTGACCTTCAAGTCTTTTAACAGTGTTTTTGTATGTAATGGTTGGACAACGATAGAGCTCTAGTGTAGCCCAGGTTCACTGGTAAGATAATGCATTGTCGATGGCGAGAATTAGGAAAACATTTATTCCCCATTGATCTGAAATGCATTGGCATCCTGTTGGATTTTTCTTTTTTAAGATTGTTTTTGTTTTAATATGAGAAGATGACTCCTTGTGACCGTAGGCGACAACACAATTGGCGAAAAAGCTCTTGAGTAATGGTTTCTACTTTTCTGTTCACAGAACAATTTGTTCTGCTGATGCTCGTCAAATTTGAAAGCAGAGAGAGAGTTTAGCTAAGAATTCTAGAGAGCTTAAGCACATAACCACGCTGGACCTGAACCCATACATATGATCTGCGAGGCATCTGCTATTGAGAGTGAAGAAAACATGAAATTATCCATTGATCCCCTTGGTTTCTAGGAACGCATAAACCTAATGTACCAAGACCTTTTTTTGAAATGGTTTAGTTACTGTCGGAAGATTTTTCCGCCCCATTTTTGGAAGAAACTGGGAGTGCAGGATCTATGTTGCTGGGCGTTTAAGAACTTAGGGAAAACACACTATGATAACAGAAGAAGGACTAGCAAAACGATTCGAAGGAGAAAAAGAGAGAGGGAGAGATCGAGTGAGGTTCAAAAATTTAGAAAATGAAGAGGAAAAGTTTGAGAGGTAGTACAACTAAACTGGCGGTGGAGGGGGCATTTTATAAAGAGAGATGTATGAAAAAAGAAACACAGAAATAAATCTCTAAAGAATTTTATTTTTTTTTTAAAAAAAGAAAAGGCCTTAGAGCGGAGCATCCCCTGAAACCTGAATTTTAATGGCTCTATTTCTCTCAATCGCTTTACCAATTAATGCACAAATTTTAAACGGTCAACTTGAAGGTGATTAAATTGTCTTCATGTTCATCGTGCCCTATCGACCTAATATATGCAATCTATTAGAGTTCTGTTAGAAGAGGCTATTTCTGTGACTCAAACCTTTGACTTTTGTTCGCCCTGTCTTGAGCTATTACTAGAACGATGGGGCAGGCATAATCATGGCCTTGGTATTGTTTAACCTTGTCGTAGATCATCATCTTCAGTAGTTAGTTTAATGGAGCAATGCACATGCAAAATCCTTGTGATTAAATAATCCTCCATCTCTTGTCCACTGAGACTCTGACATCTTTGACCAGAAATGCCATGTTCATGATAATAATTAACTAGTAATTACATATAACTTCAATTGGAGGGCATTTTGCAATTTAATATGTTTAAAAATCGCTTGGCAATTCTTCCTTACAAAAATTCAATTTCTTCTCTTAATTTCTAATAAGTTTTTTAATTCATCATGAGTGAAAGTTGTTGATGATAAAGAATAACACAAATCAGAATCATTATAATTGTTTTTTACAAAAAAAAAGGGAAAGGAAAATTGAAAGAAGCAGAATAAACACGAAAAGGAAAAGGAAAGAAAAAAGAAATAAAAAACAGAATTAGCATGGTTTATTGTGGGTCTTTAACAATTCTCCTTTCCGGATTGAGAAAACATAACCTGCATGACTATAGTTTTCCCTCTCCGATTGAGCCACAATGCATTGTGATGATTTGGACGATGTTGTCTTTGTTTTGGAGGATTTTGGTTAATGATTCGTCCAATGATTTTGGCATTTTTTTTTGGAAGTCCGTAATTGATGGTTTACCCTCTCCGTTCCGATTTTTTTTTTTCTTCTAAAATGATTTTGGCATAGACGACCATATGTCCAGCCAAACTTTCAGCCGGATTCACTTGTATATCATTGATCTTACTCAAGTATACAAACGGAATTCACCTTATTTATCAAGTAAAGAATTGTGTTCCTACCCTACCTTAATAGGAGGAGAGTTTGGTTTTGTGTACCTCGGATAGCGTAGAAAAACTGTTATATGTCTTCCTTAAAGGGTTGCAAATACATGACCCTGAAAGAAAACTTGCAGTAGTTGGAAGTCCGTAAAATAATTAGTTGGTCACTTCCTATTGCAGACTGAGCTAGGTAATTTTTGTTGCAAAGAGATTGATGGCTGTGTTTGTGTGGTTGAATTGAGGGCACAAAAATTAGTGCGATTGTGTAGATAGTCAATCCCTATAATCTAGAAAACAAAAATCGAAAAGCCACCTGCACACGCCACAAAAATAATTGTTTAGAGCTAATTAAAACCTTTTCCCATTTTTTTGTACATCACGCATTGAAAAAGAAAAAGAAAATGGTTAAAGCAATATTGTAGTAGCTCGTAACAGATACTCCAATCTAAATCACACCATCCCGAGAGCTGCAGATTACAATCGGCCCCAAGAAACATACCCTGGCTAGGGGAATCCTTCAAATAACAAACTCTTGAAGAGCAGCATCCCGATGAGCCTTGCAAGGGTTTCTGCATAAACTGAGAGAGAATATGTACCGAATAAGAAAGTTCGGGACGAGTGACCGGAAGATAAATCAGATGACCCACCAAGTGGCAATATTGAAGTGGATCAGAAAAAGGAATATCAGGCGCCAACGCAAGATGATGGTTCTGCTCCAGGGGAAAATCTATGGGTTTAGACCCCAAAAGATCCAACTCAGAAAGAATATCCAAAGTATACTTGCGTTCAGAAAGAAAAATGACTGTAGGATGACGTGCCACCTCAATGCCAAGGAAATACTTGAGTACCCCAAGGTCCTTCATATGAAAACACCGATGCAGATAGTCTTTAAAGGACTGAATAGTAGCAAAATCGTTGCCAGAAACAATAAGGTCATCCACATAGACTAAAACATTAAGTTGCATAGCTATGCGGGTAAATGTCAACAAAGAGTAATCAGAAGTAGACTGCTGAAAACCATAGCACCGAAGAGCACAGCTAATTTGGCAAACTAACAGCGAGGAGCCTGTCGTAAACCATAGGGAGACCTTCGCAGATGGCACAAAGTACCAGACTGAGAAGAAGTAAAACCAGGGGGCAACTTCATATAAACTTCCTCAGAGAGATCGCCATGGCGGAACGCATTATGGACGTCCATCTGCTGAAATTCCTAGCCTTTAGCAGCAACAGCTAGAAAAGTACGAACTATCAACATCTTCGCAACAGGAGCAAATGTCTCATGATAATCAAGCCCTTCAACCTGATTATTGCCCAAAATCACAAGACGAGCCTTACAAAGCTCAACTGATCCGTCCGAATGATATTTAAGCTTGAAGACCCATTTGCAGCCAATGGCACGTTTCTCAGGAGGAAGAATTGCCAATGTCCAAGTACCGTTATTCTCACGAGCTTGAATCTCCTATTGCGTCACAGTATGCCAGTGAGCATCGCGCATCGCTTCCGCAAAGGTAGGTGGCTCAACACCTGCAGCTACACTAGCCAAAAATGCACGATGCCAAGAAGGAAAAACAGAACAATTGACATACTTGTGTAAAGGATAGGACGTACCTGAGGAAACTGACGAAATGGATGAGGCGGGGGAGGGGCTATCAGGAGAAATAGTATGGCCCACAAAGTCAATGAGGCGAGTAGAGCGAAATTTGGTCCTATGACCCCGACCCAAAAGTTCTTCCTGTTGCCCAGTATTAGTCGAGCCTCCCTTGTCCTCAGAGAGGGGACTAAAATGTGTATCCTCAACTGAAAGAACATCCCCAGAAGGAGGCATAGCAGCAGAAGAACCAGAAGGAGCAACAGTACCATCCTCAACATCTACCATAGGAGAAGAGGGAAACAAGGACAAAGGCACAGAAACAGAAGACGAGGACTGATAAGGAAATTCCGCCTCAAAAAACACAACATCACAAGAAACCTTCCTGGCCAAACCTTCCTGGCCAAAGGGATAACCAACAAAGATGCATTTCCGACTTCGACTAGCAAATTTATCGCCATTGCGATTATGATTATACACATAGCATTAGCAACCAAAAACACGCAAATGAGAAAGAGAAGGCGATCTTCCATACAATACTTCACAAGGGGTTTTACCATTGAAGACATTAGAAGGAGTCTGATTGATAAGATATCCAGCAGCTAAGATACACTCTCCCCAAAACTCAAATAGGTAAGTGAGCTTGGAAACGTAAAGCACGAGCAACATTGAGAATATGCCGATGCTTACGTTCCACCCGCCCATTTTGTTCGGAAGTACTAACACAAGAAGTCTCATGAAAAATGTCGTGCTCACGAAAATAAGAAGCCATACAATTAAACTCAGTGTCATTATCACTATGAACATTACGAACCAAGGTATTGAACTGACGCTCAACCATAGCAACAAAATTACGCAGAGTCGCAGAGACCTCAGTCTTATCATCAACTATAGTCAAGAAATAACGAAATAACGAGCACCAGAAAAAGAAGGGTCCGATACGGACCCCAAAGATCACAATGAATTAATTGAAAAACCACATGGGTTTTAGTAAAACTAAGAGGGAAAGTGTCGTGGGATCACTTGGCTCTAAAACAAACATCACAAGCCTTATTGAAATAACTACTATCTTTTCTAGAACCAACATGAGAGAAAGTAGCTCTAAAACCTTCGGAGACGGATGTCCCAACCGCTGATGCCACAAATCAAAGGAGGATCGCCTAGGAACCAACACAGCTGTAGTAGTTTCAATCTCCCGAAAGGAGTAAAGTCCCTCACATTACTCACCCGCCCCAATCAGCGTCCTCGAACTTAGGTCCTATATAATACACAAATGAGATGTAAAGAGAGCAACAGAAGAAGCATCTCGCAAGAGCTGAGAAATAGAAATTAAGTGACAATATAAAGACGGCACATAAAGGACATCTTGTAACACCACTTTGCTGCTAAGAACAACAGAACCAGCTTTAGTAACATTTGTATATTGGCCATTAGGTAAATAAACCGAAACCAGAGAAATATCGCGCACATCGCGAAAGAAATGAATAGAGCCCCTCATATGACGAGTAGCGCCCGAGTCATACATCCACCGGTGGGAAAGAGGCTTACCAGACAATTTATCATTCGACCCAGTTTTGGCCGAGTTCAACATAGAAAGTAAGCTGGTCCATTGGTTAGGAGATAGGCCGGTTTGCTCATAGGAACCAAAAACAGGCGGCTGAACCAAAGTGGCTGCTGCATGAACCAAACCAGTTGAACCGGCTGGACCAGAAAGAGAACCAGTTGGACCGGAAGTAGCCAGACCAGAATAAGAACCAATTGCACCGGAAGTAGCTGGACTTGGACCAATTTCCACAGCCACCAGACCCGTGCCCACGATCGCGGCCGAAGCTCCGATTGCTGCTCCAGTTTTCTGGGTACCTATGGAGCTGAAAACACTCGGTGATGTCATTATTGGGTTTATGGCAGTGGAAGCAAACAATTCGATGCCGTGAACACCTGCCTTTGGACTTGGAACTGACCGCCGCGGCAAGGGCTGCAACATCCACGCCGGAAAGTGAAGAGCTGCGAACAGGACTGTCAGTGGGAAAATTGACAGCAAAACTCATCATCGCCCCAGGGATCTCCTTCTGCTGAGTCGACCGAAGCTTCTCCTCCTGCACGACGAGTGCATATGCCCCGGCGAGAGTTGGCAGAGGCTGCATGGACAAAATTTGGGAGCGAACGAAGGCGTATAGGTCGACGTTCAGGGCCATCAGAAACTGATGCAACCGCAACGTTTCCCGGTGAAGCTCCAGGATATCCGCCATCTTCACTTGACACGGAGCACACAAAGAATCAACTGACGGACGATCCGAATCACCAATGTCGTCCTAAATCTTTTGCAATTGTCCGTAATACAACTCAACGGACGAAGAGCCTTGCTTGCATTCGGCCAATCAAGCCTTCAACTGCTGCACCCGAGAGCCAGTAACAATGCTAAAACGTTGTTGAAGATGATCCCATAAGTCAGCGGCCACTTCCTTCTCTGGAATCGTCGACCGAATTGAAGGATCCATCACATTAATGATCCACGAACTGATGAGTGACTGAATAGTCCACCAATCTTCCAAATTCGATGCTTTCTTCGGCTTTGTTATGGAACGATCGACAAAACCGAATTTCTTGCGAGCCTGAAGACCCATACGCATCTTGGACCATTCATCATAATTGTATTCGCCCCTCAACAAAACATGGGTAAGAATGAGTCCAGAACTGTCATTGGACGTCAAATCATAAGGCGAAATAGTTTTGTGAGATGCAATTTCGTCATCGGACGATGAAGAGGAATCTTCCTTTCCAGACATGATGACGGCGAATGATCAGATTGAAAATCAGAGTAAAATCAACCCGACTGATACCATGAAGAGATCGAAGAAGATGAACGGGCGGACGGCATTAGACTTCGGCCAAAAATAATAATACCGTGTGTTAGGGTTTAGTACAACATGAATATATATACTAGTCAAGGCCGTAACTAGGTAAACCTACACCGTAAATACATAAATGAATATTTACATCCGTAATGCTCGTTCCTGAGTGACATGTAGTATTACATATCTCAAGATTCAGAACTCAATCATTTTTTGAGCTCTCCTTGGTTCTAATACAATAAAATCGCACCGATTTTATCTAACCAAGCACGTTTTACCCCTTGAAGCCTGGAATTGAATACTCTATAATGCAGCCCCAGCTCCAAACCTGAAAATCCGATTTATGTGATGAAGGCATTGTCCATGAAGCAGAGCAAGGACCGCCTTTGCTCTGGGCAAGCGCAGATTTTAGCTAGGAATTCTAGAGAGCTTAATCTTCGACTTAGAGTGAAGCAAAATTGAAATCGATTCATTTGACTTGCCTTTTCGGGAACGCATAAACAGAGGGAGTTGGAAGAATGTTGAAATGGTTCTGATCTTTTTTTTTCTCTTTTTAAAGAAACTGTAGAGTTATTTGGGAAAAAAAAAAATCACTCTGAAGGAGAAGCAAAACGATTCGAGGAAGAAAGACTGACGTGTGTAGTAAACTTGAACCACAAAACTTCTGTCTGGGGTTATTAATTTATAAAGGCACGGAAATGATTTTCAAAAAAGAACAAAAGAAACATAGAAATGAATGATAGAGAGAATTAAAACTTAAAAAGGCAAAATCGAAAGTCCTTTGACCAGAAAGCGTCCCCGCGGGAACTGAAATTTTTTACTCCAAATTTGGCAGTTCTCACACTTACTACCAAACTTTGACTCCGTTTTTTCCTTTTGATGTCATAATTTTGCATTATACTTCCTTCGGTCCTTAATATAAGGTATTTTAATTTGTCCTAAATTTTATCTAATATATATTTTTAATTGATAAAAAAACTTTAAAAATATATTTTCACATTCTTTGTGTTCTCTTTATTGTTATGAAATCTTTTTAAAGTTTTTTTGACAATAAAAAATGTATACTAGTTAAAAACTTAAGAAAAATCAAAATGATTTATAATAAGGACCGGAAAGAGTATAAACCTGCTTTTTTTGTTTTTTTTTTCTTGCTCCCTTAAAGGATATATGTGAGGAAAATTCACTGCTAAAGAACATCAGTTTATCATGGAAGGATACAACTGGGTAAATGTGATTATGGTGATTTCGGGGCATATTGTTACTGGGCGAGAAAAATTATGCTCTCTCAACCACAAATTGAACATGCATATGAGAAGTTGTATGGCTCATACGTCTAGTGCTTCTTTATGTAAAACATCTTAAATGTTTACCTTTAAAGCTGAAATTAATTAATTACCAAACTGTCATACCATTGGTTATCTTGTCGAAAACTAATAAATCATTGACATCAATGATCTAAATTTTGTACTTCCACATCTATCGCATTGATCTTCTAAGTAACAAACCAAATACACCGACAAGCTATCAACCTACGTTTCGGAGTCCAGCCCACACAACTCAACTACTTTTAGACATCCCCCGGACATCCACCACCACCCCCTCCCGCGATTTCGAAATTGGATTCAGGAAAAAACTCAACAGGTTATTTACTCAATTCGCCCAATTATTTAATTCGTTCAAATGATTGCCTGAATAAAAAGAAATATTCCCTCCATTCCAAAATAAGTGTCGTTTTAGCAAAATGGAGAAGTTTCAAAATAAGTGTCATTTTCGGATTCCAATGCATTTTTTTTTTCAAAAATTTTCAAACATACCCTCAAAAGAAATAATATTATTGGTGAGCATTTATTTTAATGGGGTTGGTTGAGCATATTCTAGTAATTTAGCTACCATATTTAATATTTTTTTAAACTGTGTGAAAACTCTAGAATGACACTTTATTTTAGAATGGAAGGAGTATCATGAATTTTTTATTTTTCTTACAAAAAAATTAAGAGATAGTAAAAAGTACTCACTCCAACCCAAAATTATTGTCTAGCTAAGAATTTCACCTTTAATTCAGTTTTACTAAAAATAAAAATTCAAATTGCACAATAATTTCGCGATGAAAGGAGTATCACAATTTGGATGTGTCCCGGTGCCTATGAACTCGGAAAGAACTAGAGAAGGACTGAGTGACTGACTGCCACATAATGAACTCAAGAACTGTGACGGTTCCCTAGGTCTAGGTGTCTCTTTTTCCTTTTTTTTTTTTTTGTTAAAAAGGAGGCTTGAAGCTTAATTTCGACTCAGTACATTTTGGGATAAGCAACTCCCATTAAATCATGCTTCAACCAAGGTCGTACTCCTGAATGTGGAGCCTCAAGTCTATGCAGTCCGCCTGGTCCTTATGTAGCTAATGAAGCCAAATAGTCAGCCACAAAATTAGCTTCACGAAACACATACCTGAGTTTCACATCCCAATCCCGTCTCAATAAATCTCGGACCCGGACCCCATTAACTAATCCAACATTGAGTCCGACAACTTCCTTTCGGTCTTGTACCATTGCTATGACACTCAAACTATCAACTTCTGCGATCACTTTTCGACCTCCCATATCTCATGCAAGTGCCAAATCCTGAAATAATTCCCATAGCTCGGCACCCGTGAACGTACAAAAACCTATGTTCATAGTAAAGCCTCCCAGCCATCGGCCATAGGAATCTCTAACAGCTCCACCCGCACAAGCCATACCCGAATCTCTATTGAAACTGCCATCAGAATTAATTTTCCACCAGTCTATTGGAGGAGGAGACCAATGAATCAACCGTGTCTCCCACCCCCTTTGAACGCTACCAAGCTTCTTATCCGCAATAGCAGCTTTGACAACATTTTTTACATGGTCATCAATTTCATGTACTCTTTTTGAAGCACTTCCATCAATGCCTTTGAAGATACGACCATTTCGCCAAGACAAAATCCTCCTTTTCTAAGTGAGGTTTAGGGAAAAAAAATATATATAACTGCACGCTTGATGCCCAGAATTAGGAAAACATCAAGACGAGACTAATCATGAACTTTTAGAAGGAAAAAGAAAAAGATTAATCAATATTTGCAATTTAATATGCTTATTTCGGGCAACGAATTATAAATTCAATACAACCAGGCAGAGATTACAAACGTAGAGTAGTTAACAACTTCTCAAATTCAGACTCCAAACACTTTTAAGTTTTCTCTTCATTTGATTCGGAATGCAATGCCACCACCACGGTCGATTTTGTTAAGATTGTTTGAATATGGGATTATGACCCTCCGTGAGTTGTGAGTAACAGCAAGCTGATGACGGAGGAATTGACCAAAAAGCCAGGTATGAATCACCATCCGGTCAGGGATACTGAAGAATCGCAATAGCTCTCAATTTACAGAGCAACTTATGCTGCTGCATCTAATTCGAAGCAGAGAAGCAGACAGAGAGTTTAGCTAGGAATTCTAGAGAGCTTAACCACATAACCAAGCTGGACCTAATCCCATATCTATTATTTAGAGTGAAGCTAAAAAGAAATCGATCCATTCCCGTGTTTAAGAACACATTAAGCTACCACTATCGAGCTTTTTCTGAAATGGTTCAGCTACTGTCTAAGATTTTCCGCCTTTCCGGAAGAAACTTTGGAGTTTGGAGGATCAGCGTATCGTTTAAGAAGTCGGGGAAAAAACACAATGATAATAGAAGGACTACCAATACAATTCACCGGAGAAAGGGAGAGAGATCGAGTGATCGGATGTTCAAATATTTAGATAACTTATTTTGGAGTGAAAGCAAAACTGAAATGGAGGTGGAAGAGGTTATTTATAAAGAGGGACCGTATAAAAAAGGGACAAAACACAAATAAATCCTTAAAGAATTAAAGACAAAAAGGGATTAGGAAAAAACGAAAAAAAAGAAAAGGCCTTTGAGCAGAGCATCCCCTGAAACCCGAAGTTCAAGGTTCCATTTCTCTCAATCGCTTTATCTTTCGAGAACGAAGGTTTGATTTTCCCGCAAAAAACAAATAACCGTTCCTATATCATTCTGCTTGTAACTAAGAGGGTTTTCGTACATTTCTTTATCTCTCTCTGTTTGTTAGTTTGTAACCTTAAACTCCGCAGTATGGAAATTCAGCTGAATAGCCTGTTTCTGCCCTTTGGGATTTAGTTTGTGGACTGGTGGGTCTTCTAACATTTTTTCTTTTTGATTTATTAAGAGAACATGATCATGATAATGACTATTGTTTGCCCTGCATATTGGACTACTAGCAATTAGCTTTCAGAATGTGACTCGATGATACAACGTTCGGACGATTACTGTAGTGAATTAGAAGGTGTTGTCTGTATCTTGTAATGGGGTGATACAAGAGGTAAATTCTGAGACTCAAATTAACCTGCGACCTGTTGTAGCATCCCTTTGCAGTAATTAGTTTATTGAAACATATACACATGCAAATCCTTGTGATTAGGCTCTTGTTTTTGGATGAGAATCATTTTCCATTATCAGTTCTTACAACTTAGTTTTGTTTCACCTAATTCATGCTTAGTCTTGCTTTCCAGCATTGGTTGAATCAGAAAAATTTTGTTTTCATGGAAGGCTTGTGCCCTTCAGTTGAGAAACTAGACCTCATACGGAATTTCTACCGTGTACAAGAAGTTCCTCGTTTTCACCTAGGTATGTTGGATATACATATGACCAAGTACATGCTACTCCTTTGACTGGATTTTCATCTTATGTCATTTAATTTTGCGTTGTGTAAATCCTCCTTTTTCCTTGTTCTCTGATTATCTGGCAGGATAACATTTCATGTTTTGTGACTCTTTGACCAGAAATACACGTTCATGTTATAGAGGGGCACTGCCTTTTTAAACAAGCCTGCTATAAGGGAAAGAACTTTGAATGATGCTAATTATATAACTTCTACTCGAGAGCTCCATACGAATTAATATGCTTGTTAAAAAGTGTTTGGCAACTAATTGATCCTTCAAAAAAAATCAAGTTCTCTTAATTTGTAATTTTAAACTACTCTTAAACCAATGATGAAAGTTGTTAATCACAAAATATAGCAACATTTATTCCCTTCACGCATTGATATTTTTGTTTGGAACTCATTCTTGAATCACAAAACTTTTCATTGATTTTTTTTTCTTCTTCTTTGCGAGCTAACATGATCTCAATTCTACAATTTTCAACTCGAATTGCCTTGAGGAATGAAAGTGAATACTAGCCTTATCATGACAGCTTAAAACTGCAATCGAAACAATATTGAAAGTCTGGTAGCCACATGCATGGCTAATACGAACATTCAACATTGGTCTTATTATTTCTTTTGGGGTAGTTAATAAGTTAATTTTCCTAATACAACATAAGCATCATCAAGGAAATCAAGTCTGCCTTCCAGCCTGTCGACTTTGAAGACCCTGACAGCCATGTCGACAAGCAGGACCACAATATAGAAGAGTTGGACGTTGTTGATGAAGATGAACACGTGATGCATACTATTTTAGATTTTGGTTGATAGCATGTATAGCTGTATAATTTTTATACATCATGTATAGGATTAGTTAGCTTCTTTTTAGTCTGTAAATACTAAGCTGATGTGGGAGCTTGTTCTCCACGCAATTGTATCTGTATATATATATGATCAGAAGTACAGCTCAGATCAAGAGCTTCTATTTTCACAATTGCTGCGTTAATTCACACCTTTAGTATGTGTTCTTGGTTTACAAACCCTAGATCATCAATTCTTCATGGTATCTAGAGCTACAGGTTTCTAATTCCAAATCGGGACCGTAGAAAGCTTCCGCTAGCTAAGATCTTGTTTCTTATCGGTTTAATTTGTTGTTCTTTGGTCAATTAATCATGGCACACAAAGGTTTGTCTGGTGATCGACTTACGGAGGAGCAGAGAAACTATGAAGAGACCTTGAATCTTCATGGCTCTGATTATCCTGGTATGGTTCTTGTTACCACTCCTTTAACTGTTGGAAATTTTTTTATTTGGATTCGGTCAATTTTTACAGTGTTGGAATCCAAGATGAAAGTTCGATTTATTTGTGGTACATGTCCAAGTCCTCCTGTTGGATCTCCTCAGTATGTAAGGTGGAAACAAGTTGATTCCACGGTGAAGTCCTGGTTAATTGTTGCTATGAGTCCAGATATAGCGGCTGATTATATGTATGAGATGACTACTCAAGAACTCCGGGATCAATTGGCAAAGGAGCATGGAACGCCAAACAGCAATTTGTTGTATGAACTCAGGAAGAATCGTTTGGGAATTATGCAAGGGGATGATTCCTTAGTCCGGTATCATAGTATGCTGAAGAGAGTTTGGAAGAATTTTCTCAATATAGGCCTCTTCCAGAAGGTTGTTCTCCAGCTGTAACTAAGATTTTAAAGGCTAGAGATGAGGAGGACAAGTTAATTGACTTTCTTATGGGTCTCAATAGAAGTTATGAGTCAATGAAGGATCAGATTCAGCTTATGGAACCATCACCAATAGTGAGCGAAGCTCTAAACATGTTGTTGAACGCATGAAAGAAGATACTTGGTATTGCACATACTCATATGAATGAAACAACAGCCTTTATTGCTTAGGGTAATGTTCAGATCAGTCCATAGAGTTTCAGTGGAATTTTCAATTCCCCAAGTAATGTTGGTACTCATGGTGGTTCAGGGAATTAGGTTGATAGAGTCAAACCAAGTACTCGTGGTGGTTCAGGGAACAGTTGGATCAACAACATCAAGACCAAGCCAAAACAATTGCAGCAAAACGTTATTCATGACAGAGTCAAACCAAGTACTTCCACGGTTCCAAAACCAAAACCATAATTTCAGAAAAATAAAAAAGAGATAAATTTGGCACAAGTCGCCATCTTTTGCAACCACACGCAGGTGGTAGGAATTATGGTTGATGTTGGTCTAAGTTGCCTTCTCCAGTACCGCTTGACTCCCCAGCAGCCCCACCTAGAGCTGATTGCACCTCCGATATATCTTCATCTTTGTTCGCTTCTTCCGTTGCATCTGGAGATGGAGTTTCCGCCAGCACAGCAACATCTTTCAAAGCATCCTTCAAGAAATTCCACATCTTGGTTGCCTCTGCAATGGGCTGGGCATTTTCATAGTGAATAGACTTTTCCTTTGTATCCTGGGCACGTTCATCATGCATGCTGATAGCCTCCGCACACTGTTGAGCCATTTTCTGGTACAACAGGTCAGCTTCTTGGCGCTGTTCTCGGACGTTTTTCAAGTCTGCTTCTAATGCCGCCTGTTTTGCCGCTAGCTCCTTTGCTTGAGCTGCAGTTGCTGTTGCCTGTTACAAGTCGTCCCCCAACAGCTCAATTTGGAGCAGATATCGTTCCACTTCTTCATTCAAAGACGCCACTTCCGTCATGCCTTTTACTGGGGGGCCATCATACCTTATTTTTCAACCCAGTACACTTGTGGGCTATCACATATAGGCCAATTCATTGTTGGCCCGATGAATCCAAAAGGCACATCACATTGAAGAAATGAGTTGTGCCTTGGGGGGCTTTATGTGTCATGATCTTGGACTGGATTAGTCTTAAACAATAGTCTAGGGGCTTTATTGTAAAACCCGGTAACTATAGGATTATAAATAATTATCTGGGGTCAAAAAGGACATTATCGAAGAGTTTTGATATTGAATTGATTTTCCAGAAAACGCTTGTCGTTCCCAATTCCATTTCGGGTTCTTGAACCCTAACCTCCCAGACCACCTCCGGCTTATCAGAATCCGCCCATTTCCGTCGATTCCGCCACCGGAATCTGACAAATTGGCCTCAGAGCCAGTCAATTTTTGGCTGTGTTGGTTCGATTTCATCCATTCTTCCGCCTCACACTCCGTTCGTTCGTGAACGAGTTTCCTCTTCATCGATTTTGTTTCAGAAGTCGATTCTTGATCCATCGGATTCAATCTCTGAATTTGTTGGTTCGTCCTTTTCATTAATCCTCTGTCACTGTTACGAATTCTTCCATTTTCTCCGACTCAGTTGACGAATTCCTCTTTCGTTCGATTAGTTCTTGGATCGCTTCAATCTTCCGATTCTTCCCTTCGATTGTTTTCTTGATCTGCGATTACCTTCAAATCACTTCAAGAAATGGCGAGATCTAGATCGGTGATTGAGAATACGGCTAAGGATTCACACGCGGAGGAAAGTTTTTCCCGTCTGGAAACCCTAGAGTCGAAGTTGTCTTCCATGGATTCCAGGTTTCAACAGTTGGTGGCCTCAATTGCAGAGCGGGATGCTGAAAACGTCTCGAACTTCAATTTGATCTTGGAGAAACTATCGTTACTCCAAATGCCTAATCCGGAGAAGGCGCCGGTGCAAGGGTCAACTTCTCCGTCAACAACGGGTGCCAGCAAGACTCCGTACTTTCAGAAAACCGCCAATCCAGTGAAGGCGTTGAACAAGTCAACGGCAGAGAACAATATGAGGTTTACATCGGCAAATTCATCCAAAGGAGCGCGTGCCGAAAAGGCAACTGAGCCATGAACCAGTGATGGTGCCAAGTTTCAGCAACAGGAAACCCTGGGTCCGATGTGGTATCAACAACCTCGCTTGGACTTACCTGAGTATACTAGAGATATCGACCCTCAGAAATGGCTTTAGAAATGCAGGAAGTACTTTTTGATTCATCGCATTCCAGAGAACGAGAAGGTTGATTCTGTGGAAATTTTCTTGGATGGAAAAGCAGAGGTCTGGTACCAGGGAGTCATCAAGTCTGTTGGTAAGCTTTCTTGGATTGAATTCTCTGAAATGTTGATTCAAAGATTTGGTAAGAAGTCGGGTCAGAATTGTGTAGAGGAGTTTAATAAATTGTTTCAGACTGGAACTGTTAGTGAATATCAGGAACACCTTGAGGATTTACGTTCTAGACTGATGCACCTGGGTTATGAATTTGATGAAGGATATTACATTGCTTGCTTCATTAGTGGTTTAAAAGAAACTATTAAGCCAATGGTTAGAATGCTGAATCCTAGGACTTTAGCTGCTATTTTTGATATCGCTATGTATCAGGAACAGAACTTATCTGCTCTGTATGGGGTTGGTCATCTTGAATCTGGTCAGTCTAGTAGTTTGCCTGGGAACTCGGATGACATTGCTGCTAGCAGTGAATCTGCTTTGCAACCTGTTAAGCTTGGTTATAAGGGCAATGGGACTCAGTTGTCAACTTCTGTTGCTTCGAATTCTAAAACTAAGGCAGGGTATAAAGCTGATAAAGAGAACATACCCTTGGATAGTCAGAGTACTACTGTTTCTGTTGGTACGAAGCATTCTGGAAATAGGAATTTTGGAAACCGGTATGTTAAGAAAATGTCTCTGCAGGAATTCCAGTATAGCTCAAACAACCAGCTTTGCTATAGGTGTGGAGATCATTTTAAATCCGGGCATGTGTGCAAGTTAGGTCAAGTTAACGTCATGCTCTGTGAAGATATGGCCAAAGAATTGACCTCCGACAGTGTTATTTGGACATTTGATGGAGAAATGATTGACGTAAATGACTTAACTTTGGAATTTGAGACTGGGAATAGCTGATGGCTACTATTAAATGAAAGCACAATTGATTTTAGTCAAGTTTTAGTTGTTGTTTAGTGATCGTCTCAGTCTGAGCAGTTTCAGGAAGGTGCTAGTTGAAGTTGTTGTTTCCAGTTGGATTGATGCCAAGTTTTCAGCATAGAAGATCTCGTTTCAAGCTCCTACCAGTGCTTGATAGTTGGATCTTGGTTTTTCATTTCTGTGTTGTCCTGTTGTATTCTATGATAGTTTTGATTTAGTTACTATTGAGAATAAGGCGTTAAGCTACTCTGTTAGTTGCTTTCAGTTTTAGTTTGTAAGAGTCTTGTGGTCAAGACTCAAATAAGAGGGAAGAATTGTCATGATCCTGGACTGGATTAGTCTTAAACAATAGTCTAGGGGCTTTATTGTAAAACTCGGTAACTATAGGATTATAAATAGTTATCTGGGGTCAAAAAGGACATTATCGAAGAGTTTTGATATTGAATTGATTTTCCAGAAAACGCTTGTCGTTCCCAATTCCATTTCGGGTTCTTGAACCCTAACCTCCCAAACCACCTCCGGCTTATCGGAATCCGCCCATTTCCGTCGATTCCGCCACCGGAATCTGACATTATGTTACCCCCGCTTTTAATTAAAATCGAGTCGGCCCAACAAAAGTGGTGAATCGGCCCAATTACGCAAGAAGCACACATCCGACGCAGAGCGGGGAGAGTACATGTTCAAATCGGAGAAGGAAATGCGTCGAAAGCCGAATTCAAGTCCAAGAAGAATTACAATTTGTGGCATGAAATAAGAAATCGTAACCACAAGTCAATTGTGATTCTGAATCGGCAATCCCAGTTCGAGTGAATCAGAGATCGCATCGCCCTACACGATTACCGAGCCCTATATAAAGAGAGAGAATATAGCGACACAACAACAACTCATCATCAACACGCACATAAACACAAGCTGCAAAGCTCTTATCTTTCTTTTCATACCGTATTTTTCTTTTCAAGTACTTTTTTCACAAGTCTTTTCTATTCGATTTACTCATTGTATTTCGTTCAAATTCATCAATTTATCATCAATTTCAATTTTATTCAAGTTGTTAAAAGTTGTTACAAGTTTTATTCCCTTCTTTTTTAGGCCTAGCGAATATTGCATCTCACGAATTACACATTTTCGTTTCATATTGTTTGCAAGCGTGTGTCAGTTTCTACTGATTATTTTTGCACAAATCCCTGGACATATAGAACCGTTGGTCCAACAACTATATCTCGAATGAACCAAAAAAAGAAACTGATTGATTGGAGTTGCCTGGCTGTTCAGGGAGAGGCATATAAATACGACGATATATTTTAGTTTCTGAATGCTGAATTAAAAAAATAAATAAAATCAGTCATATATAGATCAAGTAATTGTGGAAGATTTGGAGTGATATAATTAATTCGTTGAGAAGATCAAACTCGATGTATTTTTCTCTTTAAAAGGAATGAAAACTAGAACAGGGAATCACCACATTTCGAGTGATTTCGAGCTGTATTTCCTGAGCATTGATCTAAGAGCCAGGAATACAGAGGATAGAGGAAGGACTTGCGATACAGAGAAAGATCAGAGGAATCGGAGATTCAAAGTTCAAAAAAAAAAAAAACGAAGAGATGAGTTGGGAGAAAGTTGAGGCCAAGTGGATCAGAAGAGTTTTGCAACTCTATTTTAATAAATCAAGCATATCACACTTGATAATTATTCTTTAAAAACTATCACTAAATTTGATTCTTGCTCAACTACTTTTAATCATTATCTTTAACAAAAAGTGAATTACGAATATATTCGAGAACCTAACTGACTTGCGTTATTTGTATATAAACTGTACCACCTTATTATTCTTTCCTAAAAGAATTGGAGACGTAAAAGAACTAAAAACAAAAATGGAAATCGGGTTTGTCGGTGTTGTGTCTTCTGAAATTTAATTAATTTGTGGTTGGTTTTAAATAGTTTTATTATTCGGATCAAGATATTATAACTATCCTCTAACTATAGTGTTACTGCATATGAAACTACAATATTTTGTCTTCACGGAGGTTTTGCGTCTCCATCACTAGACTATATGTTATTGTTACGCACTGTCCGTCATACATGTACAAGAAGTTCCTCATGAAGGAGCAATATTGGGTGATCTTTTATGTTCTGATCATACACTACTCTTTGACTGGGCTTTTTCTCCTTTGGATCACTACAACAAAAATGGTAGTTTAGACACTTTTTTGTGTCTCAAAAGTGGTGTAATAGGACACATGTGATTTACATTGCGTGGGACACTACTAAATAGTGTCTCCTATAATCGAGTCACAATAAGTCATAAAACATTTGAAAGTGTATTATTAGATTGCCACTTATTAAGACACTTTAAAGTGACCCATTAAGTAGAGTAATAGTTCACAAACAACCCCACATAGTACACTTATGATAGTGTTTCATAATATACATACACTTTTTCATTTTTAATAAGAGACTTTTTAGCAAATGTCCTAATACACATATAATGAGACACATTTTAAAAAAAGTATCTCACTATAAAGGTATTAATAGCTCATTTTCGTTGTAGTGGATGTCGTAATTTTGCATAACGTAGATTAACCATCCTTTTCCTTGTTGCCAAACAGGATATATGTGACTTGTTAATTAGGATTTAACCAAACCAACGACTTAAAAACTCATGGTTACCTCAACCACATAAGTTTATCATGAAAGGATACAACTAGGCTTATATAATTACGGTTACCTCTATAGGAAGGTCATCATCATCTTCAAGATGCATATGCTAAAATTGGACAATCTGGACGAGGTTTTGAAGTGTCTTGATTACAAATTTTGGTTGTATAAATTTAGGACTGGAAATAATATTTTGAAATTAGATGTCCTCAATTGAAGTCAGACTTGCAATTAATTTGACCTTGGTTTGCAAATTAGCATTAGTTAGAGCAGTTACTGGTAGTTGACTTGTATATATATGTACAATTTTATTTTTATTGAGGGTCGTGAAATACAGAACAAATTTATTACTGTCATACGGAATGACAATACTCCTTCCACTTCAAAATATAGGTCACTTTAGACTCTACACGTAAACTAAGAAGACAATCATTTAATAATTAATTGCTATGTTAAATATCTATTTTACCCATCATTAATTATTGGAACTATAACTAAAACTATATAAAAATTAGTTAATATCATTTATTGAGGGTAAAGTTGAAAAATTTATCTTTAATTTGCCTTGAAATCCTAAAATGACCTATATTTTGAAATATTTCTCCAAACCTAAAACGACCGAAATAGAGGGAGTAATTGTTATCTTCGATTCAAGAGCATTTCAAAATAAAATCCGTTCACTCGGAGCCAGTTGTGATTTATTCCTACAAACCAACTTCTTAGATCTGTAATCTCTTAAAGTCTATAAGTAAAACGAATTGCTAATTAATTAAACTTAGAGTAAAATGTTGAAATGGTCCCTTACATTTGCCTTTACTTGAATTTACATCCCTTACATTAACATTTCAATATCGTAGTCCCAAACATTATTTTTTCACACTTTTCTGGTCCCATTTCACAGTTTCGACCACATTTCCGTCCGATTCGATGTTGACCGTTCGTTGACTTACCGGGGTCAGGGGTATTTTCGTCCTTCCACGTAATTTGACCTTTCATCAAATTAAAAATCATTAAAAATATTAAAAAATTCATATTTTAAATTATTTAAATAGTATTTATTAGTTTAAAATATTAAAAATTTATATTTTTTAAAAAATAGTTTTTTCATTTATCATTTAGCGGGTGAAAAGTAAACAGTAATTATTCTATATTTTAACTCCGGACCCACAGTAAATTTATAATTTTACCGGACTACAGTGAAAATTTTAAATTTGAAATTTAAAAAAAATAAAAAAAATTTAAATTCGGGGTTTTAACCCAAGCCAAGATTTTGTTCCAACTGACCCAACCCAGGAGTATATTCCACCTAGGCCTCCCAGGACTGACCGAGGCGGCTTCCAGTTAGTGAGTGGGAGAATGAGAAAACCTGTGGCCACCCAGGATACCGGCGGGCAATCTTCTACTCCGCATGTGTCTCCTTACCGTCCAGCATCGCCACACCACCATCCCTCTCCTCCTTTTGAGCAAATGCATTTTGATTCAGATTTTATTAATCTAGATCCTAATGCTGGGGGTTCTTTGAGACTAGTTACGAGGGTGGTCATCATAGTCAGCATCTAGGTGGTGACGATATCCATAATGATCAGGAAAATGATCAAGATCATGAGGATATTCGGGATCAGGAGCATGATGATGATGCTGAACATTCCTCTCATGATCATGATGAGGGCGCTGATCAGGGACAGGGCCCCAGTGATGGTACCATGCCTTTTACACCGATTGCTTTGGGTAACGGACAGCGGAACATAAAGAAGAAGAAAAAGTGCTGCATGACAGATTCTCGGGAGAAAAAGCGCAAGATGTAGAAAAATTAGATTGAATTGTACTTTTATTTTATGCTATTTTATGACTTTTGTTATTAGTTTTAAGCAATACCTTTCATTTCTTTTCATTAACAATTTATTTCGGTTTTATTTAATCTTTAAGATAAAAAATAAATTAAAAGGCAAACATTAAAGAAGAAAATTTCTCAAAAAGACAATATTATGTACAATTTTTTTAACTCTTACTTTTATACAATACTATCTTTTTCGTCGTGCCAAATTCAAGTGTCAAGTTTCCAGGTCGCCAAAAGATTATTGTTAGAAGGAAGTGTGGTTTTATCAAGTTTAGCAGGACTGATTATGTTAGATGAAAGCAAGAAAATATGATTGTTCCTGATGGTGTTAATGCCAACCGTCAACCTGGAATAGTCTTGGAAGCAGCTCTTCAGAGCGTTCTATTGAAGCACTTTCTTGTTCAATTTTCATTATGGTACTGTGCAAATGTGATCTGAGGCCATTGACCACATTATATTTTTGCCATTTTCCTTTATATTATGTCAGATTCTAAAAGTTTTAGTTTTTTTCCTTACTTTAAATGAATTGATTCTAAGTTTTATTATGTAAAAAATATTATTATCCTAAAATTAATAAACTTGATTTTTTGACATTATATTTTTTATGATGGTAAGTTTTTAAATTGAAACCAAATAAAAGTCAATTTTTTTAAAAACAAACTTGGTTACAAAGCGCAAGATTATATTCTAATTTTTCATCGAAATTTTAATTTACTTCTTATTCAAATTTTATTATAAATGCATTATACGATTTCTGTTCACCAAATATAATTTTTAGGATTGCAATTCTATTTAGAACTAACATAAATTTACTTAAATCAAATGAATACTTTAAATTTACAAAATTTAATTTTCAATTAAAATAGCATTTTTTTGTTGAAATATTACAACATTTTATCAACCAAAATATTTAATTTACAACATTTCATTTTATACCAATTTAAAGTTAGGAAACAATTTTTAAATACAAATTTAAAACACTCGCATATGGCATATGCGAAAAGTTAACTTTCGCATACCCCAAATGCGAACAATTAAAATAATTATAATTATCCAATTTTAATCTAACGTCTTTAATGCATTGTAATTAATTCAATACATTTTCGCATTTGCCGAATGCGGAAGTTGGTTTTTTCGCATTTGCCAATTGCGAGAAACATATTTCTTTCTACCTCCGAAAACCTAGCCATAGTCCTGCTTACACCACCACTTGGGAGCATATTTGTGTCATTTTTCGTACAAATATCATGAAAATAATAAAACGTCTAACCTTAATCACAATAATTGTTACTACTTAATTACTAGTAGTAACTATCAATAATTGTTACTACTTAATTAGCAGTAACTATACAAAAGAGAGTCAGGAAGAAACACCACCGTATCCAGCCGACCATCATTAAAGAACAACAATGGAAGCATGTATTTTATGCGTCTCCTCATTAATTTGTTGTTGCTACCCATGTATATGCAAACATTAGCAAGGAACTCAAGGAAGCTTTTAAGCTGGTACCAAACCCGGATTCATACATACAGGGTTGGACTGAATCCATTCCCGCACATCCAATTCGTTTGTCCAACCTTCACTCATAGTGGAAAGGTTTTTCTTTTTCTTTCGAGATCCGGAGTGTAGTCCAGAGCATTTTCTGTTTGGAACAAAAAAAGAAATGGACGGTTGTATGAAGAATTATAACACGGAATCACTGCATTTCCAGAGATTTCAACAACGGGATAACACAGGAATTAGCGAAACACCGATAGAGAGACGTTTGAAATCGGAGATTGAAAGTTGGAAAAACAAAGAGGTCGATCTTCGGTGAGATACTGTGCGGCGGATATGTGGTGGATGATATATAGTTAATTTGAACCCTATTTTCTTAAACGAGTGAAGTAGTAAAACTGAACTAGCTAATCCTCACTCGTGTTACTTATAAAGGGTACACAACAATAACAGTGATAATTCTATTTTATTTTTCAAAAGGAAAGCAGAAAGAAACAGAAATGAAAACAAAAAAAAGGGAAAAAAAAAAGAAGAGAAAATCTCTACCTTCATCATTATTCTGCAAAACAAGCTGATTATTGGAATTGAGGGGTACCACGATAATGAAGAGGAAATTGGTTCTGCAAAATTGAAAGAAATTTAAATTATTAAAAGTCTTTTTTTGTACGATTATATATGTTTGGTTAACGATTTTGTTTCATCTACTTCATGCTTAGTTTTGTTTGGCTGTTCTAAACTTCAAGGGCGAATCAAAAATATGTTCTGAAAGGAGCAATGTGTGTGATCTTCTATATATGGCGTGCTGCATGATACACATTTGACCAAATACAAACTACTCTTTGACTGACAATCTTTGACTGACATATCTTTTGTGCCTTCCGTTAATTTTATGCCCCAATAACTTTGATTCATACTCACTCCCATACGGCTATTGGTTCACGATTTTTCCCCCTTTTATTTGTTGGAAGTGTGCACTGTCGCCACCAATAATGACTAGTTGTGATTAATTGTAAACATGTCCATAATTGAGACCGTAAGTCAAAAAAATTTATGGTTACTAAATTGATTCACATTTTTAGTAATCCATTTGATCCATTTGGTAAGGTTTAACTTTTTTGTAGTTGCGGAACATCTTCGTACTGTGGTTGCAATTTTTTTTATTATTTTTTTTTTTTGTGTACACTGGATTTTCTTTCAAGTCTTTTAGGCAAGACTTTAAATCAATTTGCACGAATCACTTTACATTTTGTTTGTATATAACAAAAGTCATACTATTAAATTGCATCAGACAGTATGAAAATAATGTGTTTATGGTATATGCATGTATTAACATAAATTATATAATTTATTAAAAATAATTGAATTGTTATAGCGAGTGTCATAGAAAAGTGATGCAGAGAATCTCATTACCGTCGGAGTCTATAATCTAGAAAACAAATGCTTATACTAATAACGCAAAACTCTCCGACCAAAAATATAAGACTCTTACGATTCTTCACAAGAAATGTTATTTTTATAGGGCACTGCCTTTTGGTCTGTGGCAAGAACTTTGAAAGGAGACCAATTACGTAGCTTTAATATTAGATAAAATCTTTCAAATTATTATTTTTTTTTTAAAAAAAGCATTAGTTATTCATCGAAAGAAATCAGCTTCTTTGGATTTCCAAGCTTAATTTACAGTAGATGTGAAAATTGACAAACTCAACGAGAAAAAAAAAATGTTAAAGCAAGTGTTCCATGATAGTGAACAAGAATAATTCCTCTGCTCCAATATATTTATTTTATTTGAATTTTTTCTTTTATTACAATTTGTACCGAAAATAAAAATGAAAAAAAAAAGTGCAATTGGGGTCTGGAGACATGTGGTCAAGTCTCTTAAAGAACAATTTTTTCCTTCCCCTTCCTCTTCCTAGTATTATGATGATGGTAATTCTATACAAATTTTGCATTTTAGATCTAAGCAGTGAAATTACACAAAGGTAGCTTCCTCAGAAATCCGAAGGATGTAACGGGGAAGAAAACCTGATTACTTCGTATCAAAAACTTGCTAAATTTATATAGATTCAATTCGGGCATTTCTTCACAAAAATCAACTTTTTCAACATTTTTGTGTTATACGCAAAAATACGAAACCTGAAGAAAAATTAACACACAAAATCGTAATCCAATAATAAATATAGTAACTGTAAAATTCAAATGTTGTAATACAATACATCTTTTGCTGCCGGAGAAACATATTCCACATTTCCGGAGTTGTCCGAGGAACAAATGGGAGCTTGCCCTCCCAAGTTCGATGCCAAATCGATGTTGCTGGATGCCGTACCCAGCATCTGTATCAGCTAAATGTTTGCAATCCAAAATGACATCTCAACCGTGTTGTGAGTGCTACTGGAAGACATTCTCGAAAGGCAAACTTTAGCTAGGAACTCAAGGGAGCTTTTAAAGGGACCAAAACAAAAACAAGATCCGCTGTAAAAGGGATCCCAAACCAATTGCACATTGAAACCAATTACCCAGATTTGACATGCCCAATTGCACATTGAAATTCTGACTGGAATGAAAGATTAATATGCGCGATTGTATTAACAAGCATAACGGGAAATCGCGAAATTAGCGAATCTGCCCTAGCGTTTCAAAGCTTGGAAACTCACGAAAATACTACTATAAAAGGATTAATAGTTGGGTGAACAAATTGCCGGGGAGAGATTAAATAGATTATAGATCGGAGATTCAAATGAAGAAGTGGACTTATGATTTGGGCGAAAGTTGAGTACCGCTATGAGGATAAAAAGTTTCGAAACACACGTTCGCTTTTCACTCTGCTCTTCGCTCTTTGATCTTTGGTCTTGGGCCTTGGTCTTTGGTGTTTGAGTTTTAGTCTTCGATATTTTGTCTTTGGTCTTTGGTCTTTAACCTTTAGTCTTTGCTCTCTAGTCATTGGCCCTTGGTCTTTGGTCATTGTTTCTCACACAGTGTCACTCTTTTTTCTAGTCTCTAGACTTTAATACTTGGACTTTGGTCTTTCATCTTCGATTTTGTGTCTGTGACCTTTGGCCTTTGGTCCTTGGTCTTTGCTCCTCACACACGTTCGCACTTCACTCCAATCTTCGCTCTTTGGTCTTTGGTCTTCAAGTTTTTGGTCTTTGCTATTTGCTTCTCACACACGCTCGATTTTCACTTTGGTATTTAGTCTTTGGTCTTCGGTCTTTGGTCTTTGATTATTTAATTATTTTTAATCTTTGGCCTTTGGTCTTCCTACTTTTCCTCTAGGTCTTGGTGTTTTTGACATATTAAAAATCACTCACAATACAAATTGGAATCATTTTTCAAAAAAATATCAGAGTAAGAATTTGAGAGGAGCGGGAGATACTCACGTAACCTGCGACTAGCGAGTTTTTCAGCCGCGCATTCAAATATAAATTGTAAACCTTTTTACGGTTGAGATATCAGAGCGAACGTGTGTAAGGAGTGAGCATGTATGAGCAGCGACAGATGCTCACGTGGCCGGCAGCTAGCGAGCTTTTCGGCTGCCTGCACGGCCTTTCGAATCTAAATTGGAAACTTTTTCACAAGGGAGATATCGGAATGGGCGTGTGTGCAGAACGGGCGGGTGTGAGGAGCGAGCATGTATAAGGAGCGGCAGATGCTCGCGTAACCTACGGCTGGCGAGTTTTCCGATCGCGCCTTCGAATATAAATTGGAAACCATTTTATGAATGAGATATTGGAGCGCGCGTGTTTGAGGAGCGAGCATGTGTGAGGAGCGGCACATACTCGCGGCAGATGCTCCCGTAGCCTGCGGCTAGCTAGCTTTTCGGCCGCCTGCACGGTCCTTTGAATATAAATTAGAAACCTTTTTTCCGGGGGAGATATCGTAGTGGTGTTTTTGAGGAGTGGGCGTGTGTGAGTTGCGACGGATACTTCTCGGTAGATGATCACGTAGCCTTCGGCTAGCGTGCTTTTCGGCCGCTTGCACAGCCTTTCGAATATAAATTGGAAACTTTTTTTCGGGGGAGATATCGGAGTGGCTGTGTGTGAGGAGCGGGTGTATATGAGTCACGGCGGATGCTCACGTAGCCTTCGGCTAGCGTGCTTTTGGGCCGCCTGTGCGGCCCTTCAAATATAAATTGGAAATCTTTTTTTCGAGAGAGATATCGGAGTGGGTGTGTGTGAGGAGCTGGCGTGTATGAGTCGGGGCGGATACTTCGCGGCGGATGCTCACGTAGCCTTCGGCTAGCGTGCTTTTCGGCCGTCTGCGTGGCCCTTCGAATATAATTTAGAAACCTTTATTCGGGGCAAATATCGGAGTGGGTATGTGTGAGGAGCGAGCGTGTATGAGAAGCAGGCGTGTGTGAGGAGCGGCGGATACTTCACGGCAGATGGTCACGTAGCCTTCGGCAAGCATGCTTTTCGGTTTCCAGCGCGGCCTTTTGGATATAAATTGTAAATCTTTTTCGGGGGAAATATCGGAGCAGTCGTGTGTGAAAAGCGGGTATTTGTGAGGAGCGAGTGTGTGTGTAGAGCCGAAATGCTCACGGTGGCTACTGTGTTTTGGTCGCTTGCTCGACACTCCATTCGTATATTAGAATCATTTTTTTCGGGGGATATATCATAGCGAGCATGTGTGTAGAATTCTAAGTACAGTAAAACCTTCCTAAATTAAGCCTTTACAAATTAATAACGTCTATTAAATAATATTTTTCTCCGGCCCCAATTTGGGACCAGTACAAAAAATGAAAAAATTTGATTAATTTATAAGATAATTATTTTTCAACAATCTTCTATGTATATATAGGTCCACTCCCTATTATTTCATAAATTAATAAATACCTAAAATAATAAATTACATTTGAAGTTACACTTAGATTTTAACTTAAGTATTTTTATTTATATTCTCAATTATCATATTTTTGTTACATTAAAAATTATAAATTTATGGCTAGAGCTGTAACGAACTTTTCTTGATATAAAAATAATAGATTTTTGTATTTTCTTACTAATAGGATTGAAAAACCTCTTTAAATTAATAAAATATTAATTTATCGATAAATTAATAATTATTAATTTACTAATAAATTAAAAAAGCTATAAATTAAAGAAAACGTGGAGGCCCAAGTTTATTAATGTAGAGAGGTTTTACTGTAGTTGCATTTGTTTTCCAAAAAGACAATCTTGTATTACTTCTTGGTACTAATAGTCTTAGTTCCTCTATATAATTTCTTTTATAGTTTTGTTATATAATTTCAGAGGTTATTCAATAGTAATTTATTTTATTGAGTTATTATATGTAATTTTAAAATTTATGCATTGTAATTCATTACATGGTCTTGTTATATAATTTTAAAGGTCGTGTAGTATATTTTATATGGTCCTATTGTATAATTTAAAATTATATTAAGTAAACAATTAGAACTACAGTGAAAACAAATAAATTGCAAAAATAAAATACATGAAATTTTTCATTGTTAAAAAATCAAAATAGAAGTTAATTATATCTTGATAAATTTACAATATCACAATTAAAAAAAAACATTAAACCAAAACAAAAAAGAAAAAAATTCATGCGCATTGAAAAACTAGTAAACAAAAAAAAAAAAAAATCCCACTAAACCCCTACTCCCCGGGGAAAAAATTCCCCGTAACCCAAAAAAAAAGGAAAAGAGAAAAAAAAAAAAAAACCCCTTAAATCCCCTACGGCCCTACGTAAACCAAAAAGGGAAAAACAAAAAAAAAAAGAGAGAGAAAAAGAATTTACACGTGGGATGATCCACATCCCTGAGTAGCGCGTTCTTTGCACGCGCCATTAAGTTTTGCCACCTAGCTGCATTTAATGCGCAGGATATAATTTCCGGTACAACTGAAATAGCAGCCCCTGTCCAGTATTATTACTTTTATAGTAGGGTATACGACTAAAAAAAGAATTGGAAAAAAAAATCATATGGAAGCAAACAGTTCGGAAATTATACGCTGCGCACCAAGTGGCTGTACTTAATGACACATGATATTCACGCGCTATTGCACAGCGTGAAACTTGCATTTGCGCGCCCAATGCGCAGAATTTGTTTTTTTGTTTATTAAGTTTTTTGGTTTTAAAATTTCTTTAATCTTCAAATGATTTTATTTCATAATCCGTAAAGAATTATACCAAGTTTCTTATATCATTTTATTATACTTGATGAGATCTATCCAATAAAAAACTAGTTGATAAATTTTCTAAGAAATTATAACTCTCTCTCTCTACCCCACGATTCTCCTCCTTCTCTCTGGAGCTCCCAAAAAATTTTCTTTCTTCCTCTTCCCCTTCCTTCATTAATGAAGGTTGGGAGAGGTTTCATTTTATTTTCAGTTGTAGATTAGCCCAACCTTTTGGGTGTTTTTGCTCTACCCTTGTTGGAAGTAATGCTCTCTCAATTCGAGAGTCTATGTCTCGTTCATTTTTTGGAAGTTTTGTTTGAAAGAGTTTCAATTTTTATTTTCTTATGCTTTAAATACTAGTTCTTCAACAGATCTGATACAAAAAGGCTAGATCTAGGGTTTACGGCAGTAGATGTAGAGTGACACGGGCTTTAAAGATTAATAACGGATAAAACGACAACAGATCTGGGACCTCTAGGCACGAAAGATATGAGACTTAGAGACAGATATGCAGTTTTAGTCTCGATAGATTTTAGTCTGATTATCCTTTGTTAGAATATAGCTTTCTTTGTTTCTGTATAAATTTCAGTAAATCTTCTCTCTATTTAGTGATGTTGCTACAATCCTGTCAAATTAGCTAGATCTAACTCTGTACACAGATTTGGGATTGTATCACTGATTCTGTAGTTAGGTATAGTGAGAAAGATGGATTGTAATAGCTCAACCGTAGGTTATTGTAGCCCAACCCCTGTGGTTGTATCTCTTTTATTTTATTTAGTATAATGATTATTGTTTGGCAAAAAAAAAAAAGATGAGATCTATCCAACAAGATCTCTTATGAATATGTTTTTTCCAACTTAAAAAATTTATTAAATAACCTTGGTCTTCCTAAAAGGCACTCTGATCTTACTTGTTGCTCCTAAATGTTTTGTGCAAACAGTTTTGTCTTTTTATTTGTTACTGTAGGTCTTAACTTTTATGTATTCCCCTTGGCCTTCCTGAAAGACACAATGGCCATGCTTGTTTGTGCTATAAAACGATTGACCTTATAAATTTTTTTAAACCAAGAAAAAAAAATAGTATGTTTAGGGTTTGGGGGGGTTGAGCATTTCTGTGTCGGTTAGGGTCTAGTTATTTAGGGTTTAGGGTTTAGGGGGGTTTAAGTATTTCCGTGTCGGTTAGGGCCTAGTTTGTACCGTAACACGAACCTTATAAATTCTTTTAAACCCATTAACTTTAGTATTTGGTCTTTAGTCTCTGGTCTTTGGCTTTCGGTCTTTGGTCTTTTGTCTTTGGTCTTTGGTTTTTAGTTGTTGCCATCAGTCTTTGGTCTTTGGTTGTTGGCCTTCGGTCTTTGGTCTTTGATATTTGATCTTCGGTTTTTTGTCTTTGGTCTTTGCTCCTCACACCATGCTCGCTCTTTCACTCTGGTCTTTGGTCTTCGGTTTTTGCTCTTTGGTCTTCGATTTTTGGTCTTTGGTCTTTGTTCTTTTATCGTTGTTCCTTACACACGCTCGTTCTTTACTCTGGTCTTTAATCTTTGTTCTTTGGTATTCAATTTTGGTCTTTGGCCTTTGACCCTTGGTCTTTTCTGTAGGTCTTGCTTCTAAAAGACACAATAAGACCAGAATGTCTTTTAGTAAGATCAAGGCTACTGCATAAATTTTTTAAAGTTTCTAAAAACATATTCATGAGGGATCTTGTTGGATAGATCTCGTTGAGTACTATCAAAATGATATAAGACACTTGGTCTAATTATTTACGAATTAATAAATAAAGTGATTTGAAAATTTAAGAAATTTTTAAAACTCAATTCCTTCCTAAAATTAAGGAGAAGGGACATGTGAGTTGGCAAATTATCCATTATACCCGGGGGCACCGTGCTCCCCCTCCTATTTTTTGCACGAGTAGTCCTTATTGTATTTTTCATCAATCTTTCTATGATTTACAAGGATAGTCCCTGTCATTTTTTCTTTCTCTTTCAAAAAAAAAATCTCCAATCTTTCAACGAGCATATCTCCCAATCCGTGAAGAATTTGTAAACGAATTATACATGAAAATTATAGTACTCGTCGAGATCTATTCAACAAAATCCATTTCGAATATTTTTGTTGAGTTTAAAAATGATCAAATTTCTTTGGGCAGAATTAAGTTAGATATCCAGTACAAACAAGTTGGATAATCGGAATGAACATAGTGGATAACCAGTTCAAACAATTTGGATAAGCATGTAAATCCGTTGGATAACCAGTATGCACAAGTTGGATAACTAGTATGAACACAGTGGATAACCAGTTCAAACAATTTGGATAACCATGTAAATTCATTGGATAACCAGCATTAGCGAATTGGATAATCCAGTACAAACCAATGATTGGATAACCAATACAAACGAGTTGGATAACCAACTTAGTTTATTATTTTTTAAAAAAATAATAAATAGAAAAACCAGGTTGGATAAATAATACTAATTAGTTGGATAAACAGTATTAACATAAATAATCAAGATGGATAACCAACTTATTTCACATTCATATTGTTGTGTTCCTTGTATCTTTTGATCCGTAAAGAATTATAACATGAATTATATATGAAATTTATAGTGCTCGATGAGATCTATCCGATAAGATCCATGTTGAATATTTTTTTGAACTTTAAATGCAATTAAATTTTACGGGCAGAAATGAAGAAATGCGTTTTTTGTTTTTCTATTGAAAAATGGTTATCCGTTATGTTCCTACTGATTATCCAACCGGTTTGGACTGATTATCCATTCTACTCGTACTTGTTATCCAATCATATGTTTGACATTCACTCTTCAAAAAAAAAAAGAAAGAAAGATGGATAACCACCTCTATTCTGCCCGTCAGAATTAAGTCATTTTTAAGACCGAAAAAATGTTCACTGTGGATTTTGTTGGATAGATCTCGACGAGTACTATAAATTTCATACATAATTCGTTCACAAATTCTTCACGGATTGGGAGATATGCTCGTTGAAAGATTAGAGTTAGATATGAATGAACACAGTGGATATCCAGTACAAACAAGTTGGATAATCAGCATGAACACAGTGGATAACCAGTATTAGCGCATTGGATAATCAATATGAACACATTGGATAACCAGCTCAAACAATTTGGATAACCATGTAAATCCATTGGATAACCAGTATTAGCGCATTGGATAATCAACATGAACACAGTGGATATCCAGTTTGAGAAGATGGATAACCAACTTATTTCACATTCATATTGTTGTGTTCCTTGTATCTTTTGATCCGTAAAGAATTATAACACGAATTATATATGAAATTTATAGTGCTCGACGAGATCTATCCGATAAGATCCATGTTAAATATTTTTTTGAACTTTAAATGCATTTAAACTTTACGGGCAGAAAATGAAGAAACGTGTTTTTCGTTTTTCTTTGAAAAATGGTTATCCGTTGTGTTCATACTGATTATCCAACCGGTTTGGACTAGTTATCCATTCTGTTCGTACTTGTTATCCAATCATATGTTTGACATTCACTCTTCAAACAAAAAAAAAAGAAAGATGGATAACCACCTCTATTCTGCCCATCAGAATTAAGTCATTTTTAGGCCCGAAAAAATGTTCACTGTGGATTTCATTGGATAGATCTCGACGAGTACTATAAATTTCATATATAATTCGTTCACAAATTCTTCACGGATTGGGAGATATGCTCATTGAAAGATTAGAGTTGGATATGCATACAAACCAAATGGATGGATATCCAGTACAAACAAGTTGGATAATCAGCATGAACACAGTGGATAACCAGTACAAATAATTTGGATAAGCATGTAAATCCATTGCATAACCAGTATTAGCACATTGGATAATCAATATGAACACATTGGATATCCAGTTTAAGAAGATGGATAACCAACTTATTTTGAATTAAAAAGTTGGATAACCAAATTGATAAACAGTAGAAGCAAAATGGATAACCAGTTCAAACCGATTGGATAATCAGCATGAACACGATGGATAACCAATTTAGAATGAGTTGGTTATCCATCTTGTAAAATTGGATATCCACCCCTATTCTGTCCATCAGAATTAAGTGATTTTTAAGCCCGAAAAAATATATTCACTATAGATTTTGTTCGATAGATCTCGACGAGTACTATAAATTTCATATATAATTTGTTCACAAATTCTTCACGGATTGGGAAATTTGCTCGTTTAAAGATTAGAGATGTTTTTTTTTGGAAGAGAGAGAAAAAAACTCACAGGGACTAAACGTGTAAAATATAGAAAGATTGAGAAAAAAGTACAATAAGGATTAAAAATGTAAAAAATAGGAGGGAGGCACGGTGCCCCCGGGTATACTGGATACAGCCTCGTGTGAGTTGCACATTAAAAAAAATTAAGACCAGCAAAACAGGAGGATGTTGTGCACGCGTGTGCTCACATTAAGTGCATCCTCCAATATGCACTTAATGCTTATGTTATAATAACTCCAAAAAGTTAATCACCTTTGACCAAAACAATTCAATTCTTATTATGCCCCAAAAAAAAAAAAAAAAGAAAGAAAGGAAGAAAGAAAAAGCTCAATTTCTTTGTTTGCTATGCTTTAATGAATGAAGCTCGATGTTCCTTAAAGCAATACGCAATCGAAGAATTGGTTTGGTTTAGTTTAGTTGGGAGAAAATCAGTTATATATGGCCAAGTTTGCGTAGTCAATGAACACTGAATATGTTATCAAGAAAAATAAATGAACAATAAATAAATGTCATACAAATTGGTTTGCATTCTAGATATATATTAAATATGAAAAATTTTAAGCTGTCATACCCGGCTAATTTGAATGGTTTAGAATGACATAAAAGTGTTTAAACAGAGTTTTAATAAGATAGGAAAGCTCTCGTATAGGCTAGAGGTAAAATAAGAAGGTTTAGTTTCCCTTTACATGATACGCTCACTTTGTCAAGATACATAGTCTCATCTTCCTCTATTCCATCACATGTCTATAAATCATCAACGATTAATTACTTAGAGCTGCATGAAAACATGCATTTGTAAGTAAATTCCTTACTTTGGTTATAACGCAAAAAGTTGCTTTGTTTAGAAGTGGTTACCAGATTTTGCACACCTAATTATCATGTGAGACAGCTTCGGAAACATGCCATTCTTCTTGGAACAAATACGGGTTGATTTCCTATACACCTTCATTGAGATACTTTTTCTGTGTACATATCTGGCAACTGTTTCATTGAACGACACTATACACATGAGAAGATATATAGATTTCATGATTATGGTAATTTTTATGGAACTTTGCCCGCGTAATTGAGCTATATATTAATGTAATTTGAGCCAGCTCTACAAAGATAGGAGGACAGGAGGTAACTAGTAAAACACCATAGTACTTATAATCCATAGCTATATGGTGTTCGTCGATGATGCTGCAACAGCTGCACGCTATTCGCATTGTGTCCAAAAATTGTGGATTAATGTTTTCCTGGTAGATAGCCTTGGCAAGAAGCATGATGTACACATGCAAATGGTGAAAAGTTGCGATTTTGAAACTATACATGAATTCTAGATCGCAAAGTAATTGCTGCTCATGCAGTCTATTATTTGCAACAGCAAAATGCTTAATTGACTACATTCTTCACTTGAATGTAATAGGTAATTGACCCTTTTTTTTATGCATCGGTCATAAATTAAATTACTGTAAAGTTGTAAAATAAGACTTCATCCATTCCAAAATTATCTCATGATCATTATACTAAAACCAGTAAACATGCATGTGGGACGGTCATTTTAGAATCCAAAGTATAACTTCGGGTTGAGTATTTCGCAATCCATTCAAACATGTCTAACAGAGGAAAGGGACTCATTTTACATTGAGTTATTTAGATTCAGAGTAGAAAGTGGTTCACCAATTGTAAAAAATAGATTATCCTATATAAATTATTGACATGTACGAGGTTAAATGAATTTGGTAAGATTAATATTTCATTGTTGTTAATACCTCCTAAAGATAAATTAGATAAACCCGGGGACATTTGAAAGAGCATATTAGAAACATGCTTGTGAAAGGAAAATTTAAAGAAAATGCGAAGTTCATTAATTAAGATAGAAATGACACAAAAGTAACAAGTATGTTTCTTTTTTTTTCTTTTAATAAAAAAATAATTGTTGGCTTTAATTAGAGAATTCATTCTAATTAGTCCAAATAATAACTTTTGAAGATATATAACTGAGAATTGATAGCAAGTGCTTATACCGTGCACCATGTTCACAATATTTAGTGCACGGGTTTTGTACTTACACGCACTCTTATGGCAATAAATTAGAGATATTAATTCATTATAAAATATAAATTAAATAATTTATGGAATTAATATTAGCAGACAATCGAGTTTGTAATTAACTCAATAGGATTTCACAATTAAAAATACCATTCCTAATATAATAAAATTCATAATCAAAACCTATTTTATCTATTGTACCATATTTGAAGGAAACAAAAAAAAAATCAATGGATAAAAGTGATTGGGAAGAATCACTACATGCATGTTCATACAATCATACACATATATTGTATTATCTTGTTTACATTAACTCTGTGGCAATGTAATTAGACTTTTAGTTCATAACCTACTTTAGTCAAGTTCATATTAATTGTATTTAATTTTTATAATTTTTATATGTTCTTTTTTTTTAATACTTTGATAACGGATAATAGTTGCTTACGTATATTTTATACTAGTATGTTCATGATGTAATTTAGAGTTTTTCATACTTGTATTAAATAATGTTTAACTAGTATATTCATGTTAGTTGTCACTGAATCATGTGAACAATGTAATATATTTTTATGAATATTGTATGGTGTGTGGAAGTTTTAAATATATTTTTTAGCCTTTGAACAATAAGTTATATTATTTTGTTTTTCCAATTATGTTGTTATGAACATTATAATTATATGTTGAGGTTATGAATATTTTTGTTTTTTTTCATGTATAATGCAAAATCATAGTATGAATATCATATTAAAATTTTTTAATTTCTTGGTCATGGAAATTGCATATAGTAATTATGAATAATTTGAAACTATATTCAATCTCAATAAAATCATGGAATTGAATAAAGTCTACGCGTGTGTTTTGTGGGGAAAAAAATTAAATTTACTCCGGGTGTAATACAATTCCTAAAACTATCTCACCATGTATGGTAAACCGTGTTAACCATATAATTACCTCCTAAAACCAGTGCACCATATATGCTAAACCAAACCTGTTCCCCCTATAAATTGCGGAATAGCAAATACAGGTTTACATTGAACATGAATAGTGTTAAACACCATAAATAATCCTATTCCATTAAAACACCCAATCTCAACAAAGTTAAACCAACTCTCACCCCAAATTCAGGAATTTGAACAAAGTTAGACCTTATTTTTTCCTCAAAATCGGAACAGAGGATAGAATAGGGAACCGTGGACACAGAAATGACAATCTGCCATCAAGAACAGTAGGAACGATCACCAAATTCTAAGTCTGTTCTTCTCTTTTGAAGGATATCTAAAGAAGACAATAATGCAAACTGTAGCTAGGAACTCAAGGGAGCTTGAAACACAGAGACCAACCGAGCAGGGTCCATACAATACAAAGTTGGCACGGAGTGGATTCCCGCACACACATACCAATCCTTTGGTCCAACCCACAGAAAAAGAATAAATGGACTTCCGGGTTGCATAAATATGCGAAGACAGTCACTTCTCCGAACCCAGAGCTGAAAAAGTTCGTTCATTGTACAAGTTTTTGTTTTTTCCATTTTCCCCTGGAAAAATTGTGGAAGAGCGTGAAGTGAATAAAATCCAAAAGAAAATGTGGGTCGTGCGAAAAAATATAACTGTAAAATCACAACATTTGTTTTTGAGTGAAGTCGCGAGATTTGAGTGGAGCATAAAAAGAACTTGGAGACACAGCAAGATAGAGGAAGAAGCACCAGCGAAACGATTCACTGGAGAGACTGAGGCGATTAAAGACTCAAATTATTAGAGAAATGATAAAATAAGAGGAGTTTGGGCAAAAGTTGAGAGGCGGCTATGTGGAATGGTGGATAGTGAGAGTTTTGGAACCCGAATATATAGAATGGAATTAATATTATATAATTATAGTAAAACTGAACTAGCCAACTCTGACTGAACTACTACTTATAGAGATGGTACACCGTAATTATTTTGAGTATGTAGGTCTGTTTTCCTTCATGCACGCACTACGTACTCAATAGAAGAGGGATTAAAGTTTATAGTTTTTATTCCTTTTATCTTTAGGTTGAAAAAATCAGGTTGAAAAATTATTCCTTTTAACTTTAGGCCCGGACCAACGAAGTTGGGAGTAGAGTGGGTATGTAGAATATTCTTTTAGTTTATGTTAGCCAACCATTTCGATTGAGATTGAAAAAGAGTATTAGAAAATCTGACATACTCCCTCCAATCTGTAATATAAGTTTAGATTTACTCCCTCCGTCCCATAATTATTGTCCACTTTTACTAAAATGAAAGATTTTATTTTTGGTCAAACTTAACTATATTTTACTTTAAACAACCGGATATACCCCTACATAAGTAATTGTTTAACCACTAAGATTTTATGGATAATGTTTTTTACTAAGGACAAATGTGTAACTTGGTCCATAAAAAGTCAAATTGGACAATAATTTTGGGACAAAATTTTTTGGGCAAAGTGAACAATAATTATGGGACGGAGGGAGTATCTTAAATTTCACCTATATATTATGTATTTTTAATAGAAGAAAAAACCTTAAAAATATAATTTCACATTTGTTGTGTTCTCCTAATTGTTAAAAAATATTTTTAAGGTTTTTTTGTCAATTAAAAATATGTACTAAGTGAACATAGGACAAATCAAAATGCCTTAAATTAAGGACCAGAGAGAGTATGTAACACAAATCATTCACTCTAACTATGTTAAATCTTAACACAAAATACTCTGTGAATCTGCCCAATTTTGATGTAGAGAAATCAAAGTATGCATAGGCCAACGGCTAACTACTCTATCTTTCCGTACAATCTATGGAGAAGTAATTCTTTCAGGGAGAAACTCTATCCAAGATCCCAAACATCTGATGGCTTTGCGCATAACGAAGCTAGACTGTTTCCTAAATGAAGGGTGGTAATGGCTCAATTGGACAATTTCCCTTTGGCAAATGATATTGCCAGCGCAGAAATTAGCCTCCAGAACAATTTATTATTCTATTGGCTAAATTATCCTTATTAATTCAATCCCTAATTTGCTCAATCCCAGCATCTCGTTCAGCGTCTCCGTTAATCTGCCTACTCCATCCAATCATATAGAATTCTCTCTCTCTTTTTTTTTTCTTTTTTTTCTCCGCTTCAATTTATAATTAACATTTGCCAATTGCAAGATTTGTGTTTTGCTTCTCAAGTTCAATCAATCTACTGCTAAACTAAATGCTACGTGTTTGGGGATCTGAATGTCCGTTGTTATTTATTAAATCAATTTTCAGTATTTATTCTTTATTTTTCGGGATTTTCATGAATGGTGATTGGTTCACTATTATCTAATTGCTTAATTCATACTCTCTCTGTCCTAAAATTATTGTCCAGATTGAGATTTTACTTTTAGTACAATTTGAACTAAAAATGCAAACTCAAACTGGACAATAATTTTGGGAAGGAAGGAGTATTTGTTTTCTACTGGGCATCATGTACGCATATAATTCCCAATAGTCTTATGTGATCTATGACTTTCTTTTTTTCTTTTTATGAGATTCCACATGACTATTGGACAATTTCTCCAATTCTCAATCATATACATGTCTCTCATTCTTGGAGGACATGAAGAGGCAGGTACAAAGGAACCCATTGATCAGTGCTATGCGAAATATTGGAAGAAACAAATCAGAAGTTTGGCACCCGAAACAAAACAAGAAAAAGAAAAAAGAACAAAAACTAATAGCAGAATGGGTGAGGAGACATGGTTGACTAACAAGGGTGGGCACTGGAGCAATATTTTGCTCTGGAAGCTAATTTTTGATCTGGCAATATCACCGGCCTTTCCCTTTTTCTTTTGGAGAAACAGAGGAAGATTTCGAGTGATTCCCTTCTCAAGCATCATAACAGAGAATCAGAACACGCGATTTTTCCACGTATTTCATTGGAAATGGACGTAGATGGAGGAAGAAGAACTACCACAACAATGGCTAGATCAGAGAGTGGGAGAGTTGGGAAGATCGGACATTCAAAGGTTAAAGAATAAAACAAAGTGGAGTTTTGAAGGATTATAAAATTGCTAATTATATAGCTTCAAACCGAGCATTTTACAATTCCTTGAAGCATTTCTTTAACAAAAACAACATTTCGAAAAAAAAAAAAAAAGGAATTAAAATCCATAAACAAGTAGCGAAATTATTAAACTACAACAAATAGCACATACATATCAAAGTTCAACAATGCATTATCTCAATCTTTGCCCAATTACAACCAGAAATGCCATGTCCAACAGAAACTCGAGAAGACTCCACATTGGTGTAAGGAACTGGATGCTGTCTGATTGTGTGATGCAACCTCATCCAACCACAAGCTTTAGCTAGGAACTCCAGGGAGCTTTAAGGGAACGATCCAGGATATGGCAGATGTGTCGGTTCAGCCGGATTTAGATCTGCGAACTGTTACGAGCCCAGAAAGAAGGTGTGTCTCGGCCATGAGAATCAGTGCTTACTGAAAGGAAAACTTTAGCGAGGAACTCAAAGGAGCTATTAAAGGGAATAATCCAGCATCCCAAACATATATCATTTGGTCAGATGGATCCAAGGAAACCAAACCATCGCAATTTATGTCTGGATTGAAAGAATATAACGACCGAAGGACGAACAATCAGAACACGGAACGGAATCGCTACATTCCCTATCTGCCTGATCATGTCAGAGCTCCAAAACACATCAACGATGAGAATAAAATAAGGATTAGCAAAACGATTCGCCGGGGAAGAGAACGAATAGGATGGAGATTTAAAGGTTCATTTAACGAAGAGTAGAGCGGCTATAGGGATAAAAGTGTATTGAAAATTAATTTAGAGCGAAGTAGCTAGTAAGACTGAACTGCAAATCCCCGTCTGGTGTTATATTATATACAGTACTTGTGGGTGTCAAACCAAATAAAAGAACATACTCTTAAGAAATTTGGTAATATAGCAATGAGTAGGGTGGTCTCCTCATGGAGCAAAGAAATGAAAATATTTCTAATCAAAAGCAAAATAACCAAATGAAAGAGATTTTAGATTTGTGATTAATCGTTAACAAAAATAAAATTTGCAAACAGTAAAAGATACTTTCCGAAAACCAATATTAAGAGAATCTCTAGTCAAAGGAACAATTTCTACCTTGATGTATCCAACTGATCATTGGTGCAAAGATTAACTCAACAAATCATGAACATATTTGTTATCATTGTTGGAACCTCCTAACAACTCATTTTTTTAATTAAATACCAGTGACTAAGAAACCTTACTCTATAGTCAAAAACACTACTTGGAACCTCCTAGGATTTAGGTTTCAACAAGCAAAGACCTAATTCAATTTCTAAAAAACAAACGTTGCTTCATTAAAGATTGACTATTTATTCTCGCAACACAATAGAACTACTTACCAAGCAATTAATTGTATTGTCTATTTTTAGGAACAAACAAACCTTGTTGTTCAATGAATTTAATTATCTAGGAGAATTGAATGCTATCAACTATTCAAATAATGCCAAATAATCATCAATACACATAAAAGAGAACAAATAAATACTCAAAACGTGTTGGTGAATAGAAAACAATTAGATCTCACAATTGAATAACATCAAGACTTCAATACAATCCTTCAACTAGAAAAAAGATTTAGCTACTGATCTTACTAATATCAATATCAAAAGAGTATATAATTTAATCTTACAGATCTAGTCCTGGAAAAAACAAAGAAAAATGTGAAACCAGAGGCCCAGAACCTCCCCATGTCTCCCACGATCTAACCCCCTCACAAAACAATGAAAAAAAAAAAAACTATTTATATTAAAAACTAGGTCAGCCGCACGTCCAGCCTTTTTAGATTCGCAGCAACCAATTAAAATTTCCAAAAAATTTTCAGATCAATCCCTAAAGTTTATAGAAATTACAAATTGAGCCCAAAACTTTATATCTTTTGCACTTTCATCCCTATTGCAGCATGCCCACGCAGGAATACAACTTTGTTGCTGGAATTTCCTGTTTCCTTCATTGATTTTGGCATGGATTTTGTGTACCTACCCAAGAATCAACCACTTCTTCTCCAACTTGGAACTTGATTCAATAAAACCTTTAAAAACTCTTCAAAATCAACACTTTTTTTTCTTTTTGTCCCAAATCCTTCCTATAATCAAATTAAGAACCAAAACAGTAATATTAGCATAGATAATATTCAAAACAATGCATAAACCACTAGAAATATTATGCTCATATTAACATTATCAAGTACTTATATAACGCAGGTAGGGTGGACCATACCGTAAAAAGAAATGAAAAATATCGCTTTTGGTTAAACCTGAATAAAATGTTATCAAAACAAATTAACTCATGTTGGAGTTTATTGGCTTTCAAATCCTAGTGTTATAGGCAAATATTTTTTGTGTGAAGCCACATTGGGCCATGATCGTAGTCGTAGAGCTCTAGTGCAGGATAGAGGTAATGTAAATATAGATTCTTTTATGGCCGGAGGGGTATATATCTTTAATATTGATATTAGAATTTATTTTGATTCTCGATCAAAAATTAGCTCTAAATTCCCTCAATAATTTCGACTCTGAAAGACGAATTCCCCCGGTAAGTTCCCCGCCCCCACCTTCTTTCTCTTTTTTCTTGGACGTCGTTTCATGTATGCATTTTGTCCCCCTAAAAAAATGCGTTAAAAGGAAAATTTTAGTTTTTGTACCTTTTACTTATGTATGTGGCTTTGTACTAGCTTTGGAGGATGAATTGATGAGTACGTTGATTGGTTTTAATGATCAAATTAATAGACTAAAATCTGTACTAAAATTTTCTGGGCTTCAAGTAATTAGAAAAAAAAAAGAACTATACAACCGATAAATTTTCCAAGGAAACCTGAACCTTACATTTTGGGAATATCCTCCTCGACCGGCCTAGTCAACTAGACCACATACGGTATTTTGATGGTATACAAAATTCCTCGTGAGAGACTCATGTGATCTTCTACGCTGTAATCTTTCTGATCAATGGGGCATTTTTCCAAGTACTACACATTACTCTTTGACCTGACTAGCTAATTTCCGTACCGACAACTTAAAACTCATTCCTAGAGCACATGTAACTAATTTTTATATAGGACAATCACTTTCTTTTTCCCTTTCACGCACCAATATATCGTGTGGAGTTATGAATGTGCTAATTGTCAATGGACCAGAAAGTGGTCTACCATAAGTTGCGCACCTAATTATATTGCTGTGGAAATTAAACATGCCATCCATCTTGAAACAAGTACTGGATGATTTCAGGACCTATACACACACCTTTAATGAGATAATTTTAAGTGTACCTTTCTTGCAAATGTATTTCATTGAATGACACTATACACCTAACAAGATATACATTGACCTTCCGTGATTATGAGGCAAAAAAATTTTCTATGGAACTTCGCGTTTGAAGTCCCGGCTCCTGAGTACGCAAGTTATTTATGCAAATTGAGCCAGCGGTAACTACATGAAGAACACAAGATTAATTCGTATGATCAAACTAAATGTAGATCAGATAATTTACTTCTAAGATGTAGCCAGAGTTAACAGAGCATAATTCCAAACATACTAAGTTTATGCTCTACCCCATGAAAAACAAAAGTATATATACTAATTGAAACTGTCTCCTTACAACTCCAAAAAAAGAAAAAAATAATAACAACAACAACAGTCTAATTGATAATTGCAATAAATTTTATTTTTATATTAATATGGAAAGTAAATAAATTTACAAACAACTACGACGTGAGAAATCAGCTCCGACAAGGACCACCCAAGAATTGAGGAACCATCCGGCAAAGGAATTCATTCTGCGCCGAAGGGTCGTTCTTGAATCCGGGATCTTTTCTAGGGCTTTAACATAGTAACTAGGCAAGTCACGATGTTCCCAACGATACACGTAAGCCATCCAAAAGATGTTCTTACAAATAACCGAATCCACCAGGCTCACCGGCCTTTTATCAGACACCGTTGCCAAGTATTGTGCCGGAGCCTGTGCCGGAGCGGGAGATAGATGGTCGAAGGCTATCGTTACACACCTCTCCATTGTATCTTCAACTGCCAATACTAGTGGTGGTTCCCATAGTTCTATCTTTGGTGCGAGAATTTTGACTAGTGCTGTCCTTGACTACTGACCAATTTGTGGCAAACAAAAACATCGTGACAGCTACCAGAAGGAAGCCTACGAACCTTAAATTTGATGCCATGTGATTGATTGAACAAATTCACGATGATGGTATATAAATTCGACAAGGTTTCTCTAGCCGGCTTCTTAATTCGTGAGAGCGATGAACGATTTGTTCCTAATTTGTACGCGTATTTATATGTTGCATAAACGAACGAATCCGAATCCAGGTACGTACTAGTTAATTATTATGCATTTCTCTAACCCAAATTGGATTTGTGCAAGCTTCCTCCCCAACACGGAATTGAAGACCGCCCGGAGGACTCGCCAGCAAAGTCCACGTGGCTGGTATCAGAACTTTCGAATGATTGTGAAATTGCCAATCTCATTGGAGCATTTATTTGGAAACTCATACGATCAAATATCTTAAAAGAAACAAAAACCCTTCTCTAATTATAAATCACTAAACCAGGCGCGTCAATTGGACAAAAAATCAAAAATAAGATAAAATATTATAAGGACTAATAACACATATTCCTTATTCATTCATCCTTCATAGATAATGTGGCATGTTTTACACAGACCCGATGCCTTGGATCCAATATGTATCTGGTAAGTTATTGATCGCTGGCGGTGCCCGTGATGACCGGGACGCTGGAAGAGTACACGCCCTGCAAGTGCAGCTCTAAACACAAATTTGTAACAAGGAACTCAAGGGAGCTAAAGGTAGGGCTGTTCTTTTGAAGAAAAAACCGACCCGAACCGAACCAATCCGATCCGAACAGTTATTTTGGTTCGATTCGGAAACGGGTCAATTTCTTTTGGATCACAAATGGTTTCAGTTCGGTTCGGGTTAAGTTTCGGGTCTAAACCGAATTGACCCAAAATGAACCATTTTGCTAGTGATGACGTTATCAAAAGTAATGATGACGTCATCATATCAGAGACGCTCACCGGCCATCGGAAAAAATAAATTTCCGGCAAAATCGCTAGTCGAAAGTTGTCGCCGAAGCCGACCGGCAGCGGTGGACAAAGGTGGTAGCGGCGGTCAACAGCGATATTATGAAAATACAATTGTTTACTTTTTGGTATTGCATTTTTTTGGTTCAATTTGGATATTCTTTTAATCTGAACCGATCTGAACCATTCCAACTTTTAAAATCTTCTCTGGACCGATCCGATTTTAGTTCGGTTTCGGATCAGTTCGGTTCGGATTATCGGGTCGACCCGAACCGCGATTCAAAAGGACCAGCCCTAGCTAAAGGTACCACTCCTGGATCCGCTGTGAGGGAGCGTTCCAGTTATATAAGTTGGCCCAATGGGTATCTGGAGTGGAAACAAGAAAAAGAAACCAATCGGATTTGACTAGGATCACGAAAATTGTCAGTTTCGCCGATCCAGAGTTGAAACGGTTCATGTTGTGGAAGAGTAATTATAACGGTTAGGTGACTTAGATCCTTCCCAATTATTTTTTTTTATGGAATCAAAAGAATACAACGGTTTTTTGTATGACCAAGCAGAGGAGAGGGAATCACACCATTTTGTAATGATTTTGAGTTTGTAAATCATGTATTTTCTTTGTTTTTTTTTCTTTAGAGGCTTAAGAGCAGTAACTTTAACCGAAAAATTTGTTTCATTCCTTTTTTTTCCCCAATTTTTTCCCGATTCTTTAGGAAAACTATTTGTCATTTGCCTTTACTTATTGCACGAAGTTAAATTGTTACTACATCCGTCCCAAAAAAATAGTCCACATTGAATTTTCAAATTTGTACTAGAAACAGTACAAAACTCAAAACTCAATGTGGACTATTTTTATGGGACGGAGGGAGTACTAATTACTAGATTTTAAACCCTTGCGTTGCACAGGGTTGATTACTTCTCATTTTATTTAATTATGCATACACATACGGGCATGGAACATTTAAATCTTGTGGCCAACTATATATCACCAATTAAAATTATTCAGTTTTACCGCTAAGATCACCCGTTTTCCTGTTGAGTGCCTTAATAAACTGTTCTACCTCTGGTTGAGGTGGCTTAGTTTTACCGCTGAAGCGAGTAATCACCCACAGACATTGAGCAATCTTAAATTGTGGCTAACTCTTCCATCCGTTAAAATACCTTAACACCCGTTGAAATATATTGGTTAATTTCCCACCTATTGAGCCTATCCCATTCATTAACCTATCGCATTCATCAAAATGGTTTATTACTACCCGTCAAAGTATTTTGGCATGGCTCTCACCCGTTAAAATATTTTGGTCTTAACCCGTTGAGTTGCCTTAGTCATCTCACCCAATGAGACGCTTTAGTAACTGTTAGAGTTGTAGTATATCTTTTAACCAATTGTCCCACCAATGAGGTGTTCTTGTCTTGATTTTATCTCTCTCTTTTTTTTTTGACATGAAAGAAATTCATTAATTTGCTGGGAACCTGCCCAACACGGAATGAGGTACAAAATCAGGGATTGTATACCAATAATTCTCAATATTTCTTTTGTTTTTTGCAAATTGAGCTAAACCATGAGCAAAAATATTAAAACGACGGTTGATCCATTTGGAACTGAAATCGTCATAGTTTTTGAATCGGGCTTTTAGGTCTTCCACTATAAAGCTGGCGTCTGATAAATCAATATCCTCAAAGACAGTCAATTTAACCGCTTCTCTGGCTTATAAGGATTCAATCACTTGCGGGGTAAATAGACCATCAAAGGATCTTGCATGAAAACCAATAAAGTCTGTATTGCAATCCCAGATTAACACACCTGATGCAGAAAGTTTCATCCTGGGATTAATTGCACCTTCAAAGAAGATACAAGTATCTGTCATAAACTCCAGTGAGTTTAATGGTCTTTCACACATAGGGGGTATCATGAAATTATGAAGTTGTGCTTCGTTCCTTGAGGCGTGTAAAGACGGACAGGAACATATTACTGCTTCTGGGGAAGAGATGCTGATAGAGTCCATAAATTATGTTTTAATTGTTATTATTTTATTAGTTTATGGACTCGGATGGATTTAATTCATTTATTTTATTATTATTTCATGTTACGAGCTGGAAATAAGAGATTGGAGCTATTTTAGACGAATTTGGACGTCCAAAGACCTTTTTACACAATTAACAAAGTTTAGGGGGTCAAAGTGAAAATATTATAAACTTGAGGGACCAATCTGCAGATTTCGGGAATCTTTTCTCTTCTTTTTGCGGCTGACCTAGTTGCTGAAATAAATAGACTTCTTGTTCTATTTTCGAGGGGCAGCTGTGTGTAGGCCAAGCTAGCACCTCCCCCCTCTTCGTTTTTCCCGAATTTTCATTGTTTCCCATGAAAAATCAAGCCGTCATGCTTCCACAATGAGTGGCTAAGTTTTTCTTTCTGATTCAAGGAATTTATTCAGTTATTTCATTATGAGGTTTTGTTCTTAATTTATTATTCTTTCCTATGATTTAAGGATTTGTTGATTCTTGTTCTTATTTTATGAGAGTAGTTATCATTCAAATTGACAACTTGATTTATTATTTACTTTCTAATGTTAACTACTAGTTGAATGTTACGTATTAGGTCTTGGTTCAACTATTTTTCCATGGTTTTTATGTTGTCATTGTTTGGCATGGAACGCTATCGTGCCCATCCAGATTATGATAAGGACTCACTAAGTGCTAGGCTTGGTTAGTTAATTCAGGGATATATTATATTTATTACGGCTATCCTAACAGATCTTTTGTTGAATGCTTAGATTGCTTGAATAGTTTAGCAACCCGCGATTAATGAAATAATTGAGTTGTCCGTCTCTTGAGTCAGAAGTTTGTTACCTTAATTTCTTTTCTTTTATTTATTTTCTATTAATTGAGTTTTTATTATTATATTAGTTTAGAAAAGAAAACAAAAATCTTCCTATTTGCATCAGTTTGAAGGAAACAATCCACTTGTTTCCTGAAGAGACGACCTTATTTCTTTATACTACAGTAGTTTGAAGTACGTTTATTTTATTTGTGTGACTTAACACCCCACCAGATGCAGTTTTCGAACAAGAGCGTGTTCCTTGCGTGCCACAACTTGTAGCAAATTACTGCAAAGAGCGATTGTTTCTGCGATGGTAGTGATAGAAGGAGATCTGCCAGTTGCATTCTCGTCTCGGCATGATGTTTCTCGTATACACGGGCATCAAGATCCGCCATACACCATATTGCTTTTGCGAAGTTGCAGTCGAAAAGAATATGCCGGAGATCTTCCAAATCACCACATGTTGAGCAGCGACCATGCGTCTGAACTTTCCTGATTTTATCTATCTAATAGTCTGTTTGATAATCACTGAACTCTGAATCTGAACACTTAACACTTAACACTGAAGTCTGAAGTCTGAAAACTGAATTTACATTGTTTGATAAAAACGTCTGAATATGATGTCTGAAAACTGAAGTCTGAAGTCTAAAGACTGAATCTGAATACTCTGAAAGTTATTTAAAATTTTAATATCATTAAAATTGAATTATAAACAAAATTCTTTTAAAAAGAAAAATAACTAATATTTTTTTCTAAATAATAAAATAATAATTTTGAAATAAATTTTTGTATATATAATGAAAGTAGATGTTACACTGGTAAATAATCAATATATAATTAAATTTATATTATTACATATATGTGCATACCTTGTTATTTAGTAAAGTTCATTTATTAAAATTAGTTTAATTTGAGTTTGAAAGTTTGAGATCTTTTATACACATAATATAAATTCAACGTTAAGCACTCTTAATTAATTTATCTTAAGAAAATAAAAACTTTAAAAATAATGTAAAAATAAGCAACAAAATAAAGACGAGGGGAAAAAAAGGAAAAAAGAAAAAAAATGAGTTACACAGAAATTAAGTGATAAGTAATAAGTGATAAGTGATAGGCCTATCACTTATTTTCTGGCTCACAATTAAACTAGTCATTCAGACGCACTTAATTAATTCATACAGTAAAATCTTAGTTATCAAACGCACTTAATTTATAAGTACTTAATTAGTTCAGAACTTAATTCATTAAGGATTTTTAGTAGCGATTATCAAACACACTTAATTTCATTAATTACTTAAATAAATTAAGTCACTATATTAAGTGATTATCAAACAGAGCCTAATTTAAGTACTTGTGGGAGTTTTTTTTCCCCTGAAAAATGTCATTCATTTTTTTACTCCATTTAATGGATATATCTTTATTTTTTTATAATTGTTTTCCGCTCTCTATCCATTTAATATTTTGTTTTGCCTCTCACCATTATATGTTTTCGAAGATGCATTGGTGAGAGGTGTTCTACCCCATCTTTAGTTTATAGATTTTCTTCAATGATACTACAGTAGAACTTCTATAAATTAATAAGGTTGGGACCACCGAAATTTATTAATTTAGCAAATTATTAAATAATCGGTAAATTAATAAATTATTAATTTAAAGAATTTGTATGAGAAAAAAAGAATCGTCACTAAATTACTTAGTTTTCAGTTGTCTTTACATCTGAATCATTGAAGCACTAAAACTATTCTAAATACTAAAAATTCATTCATAGTTCAAAACGAGTATTAATAGTTCATATTTGACTAAATATATTATAGTAATTATTATTATTTTTTGTTGTTAGTGTATTTATTAATTTATAGTATTGTTGGGACCAATAGATATATAGAAGATTTTCTGAAACATTATTATTTTATTATTTTATCGATTTTTATCCCTTTTTGTACTTGTCCCAAGTTAGGATCGGAGAAAATTATTAATTGTTAGAAGTTATTAATTTATAGATTATTAATTTACAGACGTTCTACTGTACTAACTTATCTTTTCCTTTCTTTTTTTATCTCCTTCAGTAATCTGTAATAAACCATTTTGAATGGAAAAGAAACATCACTCTCTCTCTCTCTCTCTCTCTCTCTCTCTCTCTCTCTCTCTCTCTCTCTCTCTCTCTCTCTCTCTCTCTCTCTCTCTCTCTCTCTCTCTCTCAATTATTCTCATTTCCATTATGAAAGTCGAATTCCTACCTATATTACTTGTTTTATTCATTAATTAGTCTTTAGCTCTTTTTTTTCTTTTTTTGGGGGTGGGAGGGTGAGGCGGGGGATGTGATATCATTACCATCTGGAGAATCATGTAAGAGGAGTATATGGAATGATGAATTAATAACCATATGATTGCAAATGGATATAATACATAGACTTACAATTCATAAGTGCAGCTCTTCGGCGAATTTCACAATATCTTTCTGGTTACAATCTTGTCTGTGGATTGTGGTGGATGAGAATACATTTGCAAGAAGACAAAACTAAGAATGAACCAGAAATTTTGCCAAATGGATATATGTGAAAATATCACTTAGTGTGAGCAATAGTAATAACCCATCATTCATTTCCGTACCGTAGTAGATGGAGGAGGCGGTGCCGCGGTGGTAATAGTGCTCAAAGTCAAAAAACTTTCACCCCGGTTCCGTCGGTAGCTGCGAAAGCCAAAGTCATGGTTTTAGAGATGAAATGATATACGGCTATATATATTCCTCTCTCCCAGTATCATTGTTACTAATTTGAAATTTTAAATTAGATAATAAAATATCAATATTTTTTAGAAAATAAAGTATTAATATTTAATTAATGTGAGATATGAGATGGAGTAGATTTTATCCGTATTTCAAGAAATTTAAAATAAAATTGAAATCCCAATTTTCTTCAAGAGTTGGTTTAATAAAATCTGGAATCCATCTTGAGAGATCATCAGTCGAAGATTTATTTGGATAAAAACAGAAGATAACACAAAATAAGTTGACACAAAATCGGGAATCAAAATAATTAGTTCAAAGTTGAAAGACTTTGTAGCGGAGGAGATAAAGTTAAAAGCTAAAAATTTTTAAAATTGCCAAATAGGATTAAATCCTATGAGGCAAATGGAAAACCCTTCGGGCTTGTTTGGTTGCTTGGAAAGTTGAGGAAAGTAAAGTGAACATTCCTGAGAATTTAATTCAGAAAAAAATTAATATTTTACTTTATTTTATGATTCATAACAATATAATTTTGGAGAATCTAAATATTTTCCTATGTTTGTTTACATATTTGGAAAATAGGCTTGAAAGTGAGTTTTTTTTTTTTAATCTTTTTTTGTCGCCTATATACCTCCAACATGCTGGTTTTGAATTATACTTCAAAATCTTGAAACTATCCGTTCAAAATCTAACTTCAAGAACAATATTAAATATATGTGTGTAGGTGTATGATTATATAATTTTACTAAAGTCATATAATTTTTTGCTAGATGAATCAAGTTAAAACTTTCTTAAATATAATCGGCTTAAATTTTGAGGTTAGATATATTTACCATAGGCATTTTAATATTACAGGTTATTTAATGAAACTTGATTTTCTTTGTTACAAAATTATAAATTTATTTATCTAACATATACACATGAACGATCAATAATTTCTTTTTATTTTAAAAAAAAAAGTTATTTTAATAAATAGTCTAGTTTTATGTGGCCAATCAAGTATTTTAATAATTAGTAATTAATAATGTAAAAAGATCATTGTTTGTTTGCTAACTATTAGATATATCATTACAAGAAAATAAGATTTATCAGTATGATTCATATTGCAAACCAAATTAGACTAAGTTAATTTTAAAAGAATTTTCAAAGTCAATGTAAGCTCTTTTAAATTAAATCATTTAATTAATAAATAAATTATTTGTTAATTTTTTTTAAATTGAGAATTTTGATATTATAATATTATGGTAATTTTAAAATTAAAAGAATAAAAATAAATTTTTTAAAATCAAAATTAATTTATAGATAATTTTATATTAGAAAATATAAATTAATTATAGTGACTAAATTATCTGATCAAATAAGTGTCAATTTGAAAATAGAACATGAGTAATTAGAAAATAAATGATTAGTGTGATAAAAAAATGGTATGAAGATTAGCCAAAAAAAATGTATAAAAGTTTAGAATTCATAGCAAAGTAAAAAGAATAACAACTTTTAGGTGGGTAATCACAATCCCGGAATCTTGCACTTATTTTCTTTGACTTTCTTTGACTTTAGGAATTTTTTTAATTTCCTATAACTAAACAAATATTGGAATTTAATAATAAGGAAAAATGATTACTTTCCTGAAGAAAACAAACATGAAAATTTAAAAATAAGGGAAAAGATTACATTCCCACCTAGATTCCAAGACAACCAAACGGGTTCTAGTTTTCTCTTTCTGGGTTTTCCATTAGTATACTATATCCTATACTATAAATCTGACCATTGACCGCTACAGTAAACAATGGGGCCACCCTAGCCCATTGAGTGCTCTACCTCGGGCCATCTACATCATACGCTTTACTGAAAAGCATTTTGCGGAAAACTAGCTATATATATCTGATCTTGGTTGGCCTTTCACCTCTACTGAAATAAATTTCGCGGAAAAGCTATTAGAATAATGAAATGGGACTAAAAATGTTACAAACATAAATGTTCGAAACTAACCTCTCCAAATGTTAATGTACGGGGTGTAAATTTAAATTGGACAAAGTATATGGGACCAATCCGAGGGTTTATTCTTCAAACTGAGATTATTGTAACGCCATAATGATAGAGCTGCAGTGTAGGCAAGAGGTAACATTAGAAACTTCTTGGTTCTCTTGACATAGGCTCTCTTGGTCAAGTTATCATAGCCACTCTCCTCTATTGCATCCAACATTTGCCTATATATCATCAGGAATGACCAGACCTACAACAAAACATACATTTAGAACTCAGTATGATATTCAATATGATGATATAACACGAAATGATGCACAATTATTTGGATATGATGGTTCAAGATGGGTTCTTCTTGATTTATTGATCTTGTCCTTTCGAGTGAAAGGTTGCATTCAAATTTTGATCCAGAAATCTTACCGGCCAACGGCTAGCCTTGTCTAGTTCAGAGCTCCATTTTCAGCTAGATTGAAGTGGAACACAATGCGTCAAATCCACTTTTTCATTGAATCCCTCCATCCATCACGACCTTTATTTGACTATACATCCTCATCACATCAACCAAATTGTGGAATTTCATCTGGAGTGTCCAGCTAGTTCTTGGTTGCATGGATCTCGACCTTGCACTTCAGGTTGATTGTCCCACTCCTCTTACGGATAAGAGTACCTCTTATGAAAAGAGGTATTTCGAGAAGTGAGAGCGATCAAATCGCATGAGTCTGATGATCATGAAGAGCTCAATTCCGGAAACATTTAGGGGCAATATGGTTGAGGATAAAAATGCCAAATTGTTCCTGGAGGAACTTGAAAAACGCTTTCTCAAAAGCGATAAGGCAGAGACAAGTTCCCTTTTGGGAAATCTTGTTTCCATGAAGTATAAGGGATCCGGGAACATAAGGGAGTACATTTTGCAAATGTCTAATCTTGTTTCAAAACTTAAGGCACTACAGTTAGAGCTGTCTGATGACTTGTTCGTATATTTGGTTTTGAACTCTCTTCCTGCACAATTTGGTCTCTTTAAGGTCAGTTATAACTGCCAAAAGGAGAAGTGGACTCTTAATGAGCTCATCTCACGTTGTGTAGCTGAAGAGGATAGGTTGAAGCAAGAAAAGACTGAAAGTACTCATTTGGCATCAACCTCTAAGGAAAACAACGAGAGGAAAAAGAAGGATAAAGAAGTTGTGGTTGCAGCTCCACAAAAGAAACAAGTTAAGGAAAATGGATCAGCTTGTTTCTTTTGTGGTAAAACTTCTCATCAGAAGAAAGAATGCACTAAGTACCACGCTTGGCGTGTGAAGAAAGGTATGTGCATTGTTTTTATTTGTTCTGAGGTTAATTTGGTTTCAGTACCTAGACATACTTGGTGGGTAGATTCTGGTGCTACTGCTCATATAAGTGTGTCTATGCAGGGTTGCCTGAATTGCCGAAAGGCAAGTGATCTGAAGTTGAAGCAATAGGCAATCTTAGGTTATTATTAAAGACGGGTTTTTATTTGGATTTGGAAGAGACATACATTCTTCTTTCTTTTAGGAGGAATTTAATTTCTGTTTCCTTGTTGGACAAGTCCGATTATTTTTATTCTTTTGGAAATGGCCAGTTTACTCTTTTTGCAAATTCAAATAAAGTTGGATCTGGTTCTTTATCATGCTATGATAACCTATATTTACTGGATATTGTTGCTTCTTATAATGAAACCTTGCACGTTGATTCACGTGGTACTAAAAGAAAATTAACCAATGAGAATTCTGTGTCACTTTGGCAGAAACGTTTAGGGCACATCTCTAAACAAAGAATTAAAAGACTTGTAACAGATGGAATTCTTAATGCACTAGACTTTTCAGATTTCCAAATCTGTGTTGAGTGTATTAAGGGAAAACAAACAAATAAAAGGAGATTAGGTGCCGAAAGATCTAAAGATGTCTTAGAACTAATTCGTACAGACATATGTGGGCCATTTCTTACAGCTTCTTGGAATGGTCAAACATATTTTATTACGTTCATAGATGATTATTCACGTTATGGCTACCTTTTTCTCATTAATGAGAAGTCTCAGGCTCTAGGCGTGTTCAAAAGTTTTAAGGCCGAAGTTGAAAATCAACTAGGCAAAAGAATTAAGGTAGTTAGATAGGATCGTGGTGGTGAATACTACGGTAGATATGACGGATCAGGTGAACAACGTCTAGGGCCATTTGCTAATTTCCTAGACGAGTGTGGAATCGTCCCACAATACACCATTCCTGGTAGTCCTACTATGAATGGTGTTGCTGAAAGACGAAACAGGACACTAAAGGATATGATGAGGAGTATGATTAGTCGTACTACTTTGCCAAACTCGCTTTGGGGAGAGTCATTAAAGACTGCAACATACATTCTTAACAGAGTTCCAACTAAAGCAACAGTCAAAACTCCTTATGAATTATGGACTGGCAAAAAGCCTAGTATTAATCACTTACACATTTGGGGTTGTCCAGCTGAGGCAAGGCCTTATAGGCCTCATGCAAAGAAACTGGACTCAAGAACGATTAGTTGTTATTTTGTTGGGTACGCTGAAAGGTCTAGGGGATATAAGTTTTATGATCCCAAAAGTAAGTCCTTCTTTGAGACGGGAAATGCCCAGTTCTTTGAGGATATTGAGTTTGAAGGGGAAGATAAAGTTAAAGATTTTGTCCTTGAAGAGGAATTAGTTTCTCTTCCTAAAGTTGCTATCCCTGAGATTGTTCCTGAAACAATTCAAGAGATGCAAGGCAATGATGATTTCCCTCATCAAGGTCAACAGGATATTCCAGAATATCAAACTCAACAGCCTCAAGAACAAATACCATTAAGGAGGTCCTCTAGAGAAAGGAGAAATGCAATTCCAGATGAATATGTTGTCTTTCTCCTTGAACATGAGGAAAATAGTGGATTGACTGATGATGATCCAATCAACTTTAGTCAAGCCATTAAAAGTACCAATTCTCAAAAGTGGATTGATGCCATGAATGAGGAAATTAAATCCATGAGAGACAATGACGTTTGGGATCTTGTCACATTGCCTAAAGGTGCGAAACCCATTAGTTGCAAATGGATATTTAAGACCAAAAGGGATTCAAAAGGTAATGTGGAAAGATATAAGGCTCGTCTTGTCGCTAAAGGATTTACTCAGAAGGAAGGCATCGACTATACGGAGACTTTCTCTCCAGTATCATTGAAAGACTCTTTTAGGATTTTAATGGCACTAGTGGCACATTTTGATCTTGAGCTACATCAGATGGATGTTAAGACAGCGTTTCTTAATGGAGACCTTGATGAAACGATTTATATGGTGCAACCTGAAAAACTTTGTTTCTAAAGATTCAGATCACATAGTTTGCAAACTAAAGAAATCCATCTATGGGCTTAAACAGGCATCCCGTCAATGGTATCGCAAATTTCATCAAGTTATAACCTCTTTTGGTTTTGAGGTAAATTTGGTGGAAGATTGTGTATATCATAAGTTCATTGGGAGTAAGCACATTCTCCTGGTTCTGTATGTTGACGACATACTACTAGCCTGCAACGATATAGGCTTATTGCACGGAACCAAGAAATTTCTATCAAAGAATTTTGAAATGAAAGATCTTGGTGATGCTTCTTTTGTGTTAGGTATTCAGATACTCCGGGATCGCTCTCGGGGCATACTTCAGTTGTCATAAAAGACCTATATCGAAAAAATTCTTAAGAGATTTGGAATTCAGGATAGTAAACCATGTGATACCCCTACCTCTAAAGGAGACAAATTTTGTCTCGAACAATGCCTTAAGAATGATTTTGAGAAAAAGGAAATGCAAAAGGTTCCTTATGCTTCGGCTGTAGGAAGTCTTATGTATGCTACCATTTGTACGCGTCCAGATATTGCGTACATTAGTGGAGTTTTAGGCAGATTTTTAAGCAATCCAGGTTTGGATCATTGGACAGCAGCCAAAAGGGTTATGCGGTATCTTCGAGGAACTAAAGATCATATGCTCACATACAGGAGGTCGGATCAGTTAGAGGTCATTGGGTACTCCGACTCAGATTATAATGGATGCCCTAACAGTTTTAGATCCACTTAAGGCTACATTTACATGTTAGCCGGAGGAGCTGTTTCCTGGAAAAGTGTTAAACAAACACTTATAGCTACTTCAACTATGGCAGCTGAATATATAGCTTGTTTTGAGGCATCCAATCATGAAATATGGTTGCGAAACTTTGTCACAGGGCTGCAAATTATAGATGGTATTGACAGACCACTTAGATTATTTTGTGACAATAAAGCAGCTGTTGAATTTTCTAACAACAATAGGAGCTCTACCAAGTCTAAGCATATAGACATTAAGTACCTAGTTGTTAGAGAAAGAGTTCAGATTGGTCAGATTTCTATAGAGCGCATTGGGACAAACTCCAATATTGCAGATCCATTTACCAAGGGTTTACCACCCAAAGTCTTTCTTGAGCACACTGCTAAAATGGGTGTTCTTTTGTCTTAGGATATGTCAGATCAGTGGGAATTTGTAATTTATGTTTTGTTTATGGATATTTGGTTTTAATGTTGCAGCATAAAGCATACAGTTTAAAGTTCTAAAGTTTCATTTTGGTGTGCTAACATTCTGATTTTATATTTGATCTCATTAAAGATTAAGTAGGACCAGTTGAAAATAGACATGTTACAGATCACATTACATGTAATTTCCATGCTACACGTCCACACTTGATCCATGTCATTTAGTTATATTAATGTGTGTGACCACTGATGGGTTTAGTTGTCATTCGTACAATGATTGCCCCTTTGATCCTATGCTAATATAATTAATGGACGGGATTGTTTAAGTTACTTTATGATAGCAAATTATGTGCGCTCTTAAGTTTACAGTGTAATATACAATTATAAAGAATATGTTTGGTATATAGTCCAAGTGGGAGATTGTAAGGTTATTTTGGACTTATACACTAAACATATAATTGTATATTATATGCTATCATAAAATATAGCCCAATTAAAAGTGATCTAAATTATATTAACTAAAGTTTTGGGCTACTTATTAATTAAGTTAAAGTTGTGGACATCATTGTGTAGAAACCTAAAAGACCAGGGTTCTTTTTTGTGATGGGTGGAAAAGAAACCCTACTACTGTATAACTGGTTGTTGTCCCCGGATGAGTCTTTACACCATTAAAACTGCCTCCCCATTTGTCAGTTTGAGAACTCACGTTCTTTACCTGGATAAAGAAATCATCTAGAAGATCAAACCAAACCTGAAGAAATTATTCATCCGCAATGAATTCAGGTACGCTTCCGCATTAGTTTGGTTCTCGTTATTTGATCTGGATTAGGCTAAAGGATTTAATCCAACACGATAAAACTCTTCCGCTTTCTCTTTGTGCAGTGAAAGTGATATCAATGTGGTTGGGGTGCTCGATATACATTTGGACAAGTACCTTCATTAGTCATAGCAGCCCCAATTCACATGCAAAAGACAAAGGAATGAGACAACAAATAAGCCCCAATTCGATCTATTTTTGTAAGGAGTAACCAAGGGTCTAACTTGTCTTATTCCTTCACCCGAACTACAGAGCGGTAAGTTACCATGCTAGGAGAAATCCGACCTACTGGAAGACACAAAATAATATTGCTTGCAACATACTCCCTCCGTCCCATAATTATTGTCACTTTGGCAAAAAAATTTTGTCCCAAAATTATTATCCAATTTGACTTGTTATGGAATAAGTTACACCTTTGCCCTTTAATGTAGTGAATGGAAACCGTTTTATCCACACAACACAGCAGAACACAATTCAATAAAGCAAGTTTTAGAACTCAAAAAGAAAATTCATCTATGCTCATTTGGTCGCAAGTTTTAGAACTCAAAAAGAAAATTCATCTATGCTCATTTGGTCCTTCAAAATCCAAATCCATTAGTCATAAAGCCCTAAATCACATCCCACAAAAACAAACAAAAAGCAAAATCTACGGATTGAAAGATCAACTAATTTCTGTAATATATGATTATCAAACATCTAATCAAAGAGTACTAACAACGCCCTGAAAGTTAGATGCTTGAAAATCAAATTCCACAACTAGAAAAGAAAGAGCAAAAATCACCGAGAAGATGAAAAGAAAGCAGCAAAACTAAGCCCATACTCCGACGGCTCAAAGCGACAGTGAGAACAAGGTGACTGGTGGTTGTCGAAAATGAATACCGGGAAGAAACCCATAGTTTCAATCAATAATGGATTAATGGAGGAGTTTGAGGATAGTTGGAATCGAAGAAGGCACCATTCATTGGGCAATCAAAACTGTGGGAGGAGATTTTCTCTTGTTTTCTGTTACCCGGTGAGGAGTACGTGACCTCCTTGGTCGATAAAGCCGGTCAATATTTGCCGGCTACTAATAAGAGGATGAAAAATGGAGACTTAGATTTGGGTATCATGAAGGGGTATATCTGGAAATTTTAGCCAAAATATAGTTAAGTTTGACAAAAAATAAATTCTTTTATCTTGGTTAAACTGGACAATAATTATGGGACGAAGGGAGTACTAATAATGTCACTTTCTCATACACTAATAATATCACGTGCTTCAAAAAAAAAAAGTTTTACAAAATAAAGAGTCTTCACAATACAAGAAGAGTTTGACTTAATTTTAGTTAAAATTCTAAAGTTGAATTTCAATAATACGCAATTCAATACCACAAATATATATACAACCATAGCGAAAATATATAAACAATATTCTCCCTAGACGCAATAAACAATAGTAATAAAACCACCCAGGAAGAAACAAAACAGAATCTAGAATCCTTCTGGTCTGGTGGCATTAGACCCGCTGCATTACTCTTCAGCTCTAGCGGCCACTCGATCGAATCGACGCCCGAAAACGAGGGCTGCTCTTGAGGCCACTCTCTTGGACGGACGTTCATAATCGCGGACTTCTTTTAGGCGCTCCTGGTCTTCCAACGATAGCCCAGCTTCTCTTGGACGGACGTTCGTAATCGCGGACTTCTTTTAGGCGCTCCTGGTCTTCCAATGATAGCCCAGCTTCACGGAAGTGACGATTTTGACATTCTACTACATCATCATTAGAGACTACCAGAGTAATCCTGTCTCTTCGAACGTGGAAAACATAAAGACAGGAAAAAAGATACAACCATCAGCAGAGAAGATAGAGACATGGTAAATTGAAATACATGGAAAAGAAAAATAAAAGAGAGTGACCTTGTTATACTAAATTAGCAGAACAAGATAAACTATTAAGTCTGTACATAGGGAGTACAATCTTCGTGGTCATACATTAACGCGTTAGAATGAAACTGGCCAGGGGATCAAAACTCACCACTGACAAATTTACAGCTTTCAGGCGCGTCGAATGCTGCAAGAAAAAGTGCACGTTTGACCAACTCTGTAGCTTGAACCTTGGACGACCTGTCAATGTCCCTATAAAAAAAAAAACCAGAAAAAAGTTCAGGCAAAACTCCAAACATCGGATCTGAAATTAGAACCCGACAGAATTTAAAGCGATTCAAATGTGGAATCTAATTCATCAAGAAGTCCGAGCATGATCATGCGTAGGGGTAGTGTAATTATACAAGGGAGAGATGGCATACTTGCAAATGAATGAACCAGTGCCAGCGGAAGCAGATCCAGTTCCAAGCCACAAGCTTTTAAGCAGTTCCCCCTTACCATTAACTTTATACAGGGAAGGGCCCTATACAGAAAGACAAACCATGATCAATTCAACAAAAATAGTATGGAAAAACCAAAAGAAGAGAGCAATCCGATTTAGATTTACCGATGAGTTGTCCCACCCAGCGACTAGTATTCCTAGTGACAAACTGTCATCACTGTCAGGATGAAGAGACAGAAAGTCAGATAGCCACTGCGATACATCTGCAGCAGAAGCTTTTCTCCCTTCATTGAGTTCATGCTCACGGCACTGGAACACATACAATGTTGCACACGAATTATAGAAAACAATTTTTAGATTGCATCAAAAACGTTTACTAAACTAAAACATTAATGTTGACAGAGTACACTAGCAGCAAGTACCTACCTTCATTGGCAGACGATCGCACAAAAATCCTCGCGATTTTTCGTAGGTGTGGGTGGAGTACCAAAAGGTTATTTGGATATGATATGCTTTCATGATCGAGGGATACCATAACCATTTCTCTGTGAAAAATTAAACCCAATGCGGTGGTTCCCTTCTCAAACTTTGGGTCATCATGGCCCTGTGAACACCATCATCATACACAAAAAATAAATTAATTAAAAAATAACAAGTGAAAAAAATAAAAAATGTTTATCCATTTTTTTTACCGCTTTAGGTACACTGGGGGAGGTAAATATTTATCCATCATTCTAAATCTTCAATACGAGCAAAAGAAAACCATATCAGACGGAAAATAAATCAAAGTAAACTCAATTGATGTATGCGGATCCTTTCCCTAATTGTTCCCAATAGAATCCATTGAATACCTCACGAATTCGATCTAAAAACGAGCAGCAACAGAAACCCTAATTCGACGAATGAAAAAAGAGACTTCTTCGCCGACTTTCGAGAAGTTTCGTCAGAAGTTCCAGTGAGTTCTTCTACTTCTTTTTGTATTTAAATAATACTTACTTTTATACTTGTCGTTTTAAAGGAACGGGGCTTGTAAATTTGAGAAATTATTCAGTGTAGCTATTGCACCACGCAGGATTGTGCAGTCAGACATAATGATAAGGGTAAAGTAGTAATTTTGGGGGTAGAGATAATTTCTATGGAAGTTATACCACTAAAATAGGAGATGCTAGTACTTGCTACACTAAAACTCAGGATACAGCAGTTGTACCCAATTATTTTTCTGTAAATTTTATTCGGATTAAATACATATATGTGGGTTAACTTAGGTTCTATAAGATATTGTCATGATCTGGATTTATTGGGATCATTTTTGAGTTCAAAATTTCAGGGGATTAAACGAAGAGAAAGGGGAAGAAAAGGAGAAATTGAACAAATCGGGAAGAAGAGATAATTGGGAGAAAGGGAACATTTAGAGAGAAAAAGATTTCAGATAAAATTCATTAATTTCTTTGATAATCCGATTACCATTCTAAAGGGTAACATATAAAACATCTTCCATCCCAAAATTATTGTCCAGTTTAACTTTTCATTTTTAGTTCAAATTATACTAAAAGTGAAATTTCAAACTGGACAATAATTTTGGGACAGAGACAGTACCTAATAAAACAAATCAAGTACTATTTGATAGGGTATGTAATTAAGGAAACCAAATTAGAGTTTCCATAATAGTCGGCTAGGGTTTTATGTATCCTTGTGTATATATATATATATATATATATATATATATATATATATATATATATCTCAATGTACAACCAGTAATACATACAGAAATATATTCTTACATGATATCACACCTTCTTTCCTGGGCCACCAACTTTTCCTTTCTGTTTACTGTCTTCTGAAAAACAGCCACCTCAAACAGCCGCCTCTCTTCTCTCTTATAGGTCTTCTGACGCTGCTTCCTTTCGTTGACTGAAACGTTTTCAGTTTCCCGGCCTTTCAAAACCTCATAGTGCTTCCGCCGTAAGTTGTCTCTTCTGCTGTTCTTTCGAAAAATCCATCAAAAAAAAAAAAATTCTTGTTTCGCGTCATGTTTCAAAACCTCATAGTGCTTCCTGTTTCTGTTGTTTTCCTTCTTCGTCTTTTGCTTCTAGTTTTCTGTTTTGCATCTTCCGCTTGCTGTTTGTGCGTCCTCCTTTATGGCTCGGTCTAAAGAATCCACAACCACAGGTGTCAACACCACCCAAAACCAGCCGCCAAACCCCCCTCCTTCTAACACCTCTTCTCCGCTGTCTCATCTGGCCATTGGCATGTCCAACATCAAAAATTATGTTACTCCCGTCCTAGATTTCACCAACTATATGCTCTGGAAGGAACTCTTTCTTCCGGTTTTTCGCAGCCATGGTGTCATGGATCACATTGATGGTACCTCCCTCTGTCCGTCGTCGAGTCTTCCCGCTGCGGATGGTTCTTCCACTTCTATCCCAAATCCTGCTTTTCAAACATGGACTCAAATTGATTCCATCGTTCTCTCCTGGATTCAAGCCACAGTCTCAACCGAAATCTTGCAAGCTATAGTTAAACCAAATTCTAATCATACTGCTCGAGAAGCACGGTTAACTATTCAACAGCTTTTTCATGATCAACTTGGCTCTCGTCCTCTTCAATTGAAACTCCAATTCCATAGTTTAAAGAAGGGTGACTTATTCATTAATGATTATGTCACCAAACTTAAATCTTTTGCCGATTCTTTAACGGTTGTTGGTTCTCTAGTCTTGAAAACCGACTTGGTCCTTCAAATTCTTGCTGGCCTTCCTTCTAAATATCAATCTGTCTCGACCACGATTAGTCACAAAGTCCCGTTGCCTAATTTTGTTGAAGCTTGCTCCATGCTTTTCTTGCACGATATCCCTGCTACTCCTCCTGCAGCAACTCCGGCATTAGTTGCGGCTTCTTCAACTGAATCCCTTCCTACTTCAGCCGCCTCTCAACCTTTCACCAACAATCATGGTCGCGGTCAAGGTAGGTTCCAGAATTTTCGAGGGCGTGGCGGTCGCGAACGTGGCCGAAATCAATCTGGTCAGTATAATTCTTTTTATCCTGCTTACTCTAATTTTCAGCCTCCTATGTTTTCTCCCAGAAACTGTGCTCCTCCACTTCTTGGTCCAGCTCTCTCTTTTTAGCCGGGACAACTTGCTATTCGCTGTCAATTATGCACTCAAACGAATCACTCTGCTAGAGAATGCTTCCAATTTCGGCAACCTGCTTACTTTGTCGATCAATATAATCGACATCCTGCTCTTCCATCCGTGGATTCATCCTTATATATGGATACCGCTTGTGGTAACACTATGACTCCCACTCAAGGTATTCTCTCCAATTCAAAGCCTTATAATGGATATACCGGGGTTGTGATTGGTAATGGTAATATGTTGCCCATTAAATTTGTTGGCACTATTTCTTGTTCTTCGTTTAAATTTCCTCGTGTTTATTGTGTTCCTTCTATTGCAAAAAATCTTATCTCTGTTCATCAATTTGCTACTGAAAATCAATGTTCCGTTGAATTTGATCCTTTTGGTTTTTCTGTGAAGGATCTCTAGACGAGGATCCCTCGTCTACGTTGCAATAGCACTGGGTCCCTTTATACCTTTCCTTCTACCTTGCTATATCAGTCTCTTGCACCATCTTCCTTGTCATGTCTGGCGTTTGCTGCTCCAGTGTCTTCCCAAGTGTGGCATCAACGTCTTGGTCACCCGCAATCTTCTGTCTTGTCCAGTTTAGTATCCCGTCAGAGTCTTCCTGGTTCAGTGGTTTCGTTCAATAAGCTTCACATGTGTCAAGCATGTCAAATTGGAAAGCATCATAAGCTTCCTTTTCAGTCTTCGTCGTCTGTCACTTATAGTGCTTTTGATATTATTCATACTGATGTCTGGACTTCTCCTTGTCTTTCCTTTAGTGATTTAAATATTTTGTTCTATTTCTAGATGATTTTACTCATTACCTATGGGTGTATCCTCTCAAAAATAAATCTGAAATTCCTCAAAAGTTTGTTAAATTTTATAATCTTGTTCAAACTCAATTCCATTCTTCTATTAAGATACTTCAATCAGATGGTGCTACTGAATATGTTCATTCTCAATCTCTTCAAACCTTTCTTAAATCAAAGGGGGTCGCAATGCGAGTCTCTTATCCATACAATCCCCAACAAAATGGGAAGGCTGAACGGATGAATAAAACTATTCTTAACATGGTCCGTACTCTTCTTCATCAAGCCCACTTACCAAATGAATTCTGGGTCGAAGCATTAACCACTTGTGTTTATCTCTTAAGCCGGCTACCTACTACATCTAAGTTCGGAGCTGTCCCTTTCTCACTTCTCTTTAGTCGTCCACCTAATTATGGTGTACTTAGGGTTTTTCGTTGCTCTTGTTTTCCAAATCTCTCTCATTTAGCATCTCATAAGCTTAGTCCTCATTCAGTTCCTTGTGTATTTCTTGGTTATCCAAAATCATATAAGGGTTATCATTGCTTTGATCCAGTCTCTCAAAAAGTCTACATTTCTCGTCATGTCAATTTTTAAGAAACTTTGTTTCCTTTTCCTACACTATCCTCTTCGATTCAGCCCCTTCCTACCTCGGCCCCCTCATTTAAACATCCTTCCTTTCTTATTCCCAAATGCCTTCCAACTCCGCTTATCTCCTCTCCCAGCAAAACTCCTGTTCCAGATTCTATCTCTGGCACCCAAGTTTCCGTTCCTACTCAAACTTCAGCTCCTATATCCTCCGTTGCTCCCTCACATCCTATGGTCACCCGCACTCGGGATGGCACACAAAAATCCAAACAGATTTTCTCCCTCACTGCCACTACCAATTCTCCTTCTCTTCCCATAGAACCAAAATCTTTCACTGAAGCAAATAAACACCCTGAATGGCGTGCCGCTATAAGTGATGAATACAACACCCTTCTGTCTAATCATACATGAGATTTAGTCCCACTATCCGTGTCTGCAAATGTCATTGGTTCTAAATGGATCTTTCGTGTGAAACTCAATTCCGATGGATCCCTTTATCGTTGTAAAGCACGTTTAGTTGCTCAGGGTTACAATCAAAAACCTGGGCTTGATTATCATCAAACGTTCAGTCATGTGTTTAAACCAGTGACAATTCGGACTATCTTAAGTATTGCTGCATCTCGTAAGTGGCTCGTCCATTAGTTGGATGTTAAAAATGCATTTTTGCATGGCCATTTAAATGAAGTTGTCTATATGAAACAGCCTACTGGCTTTGTTCATCCAGACCATCCCCACTATGTTTGTCGCCTGAACAAAGCTCTTTATGGCTTAAAGCAAGCCCCCCGAGCTTGGTTTTACCGCTTTACTACTTTCCTGCTTACATAGGATTTTAAAGGCAGTCGCTCGGATTCTTCTATGTTTGTTTACACTGCTGGCACTGACATGGCTGTTCTCCTCTTCTATGTTGATGATATTCTCTTAACAGCCTCTAGTGATTGTCTTCTCACCAGACTTATTCCGTCTCTGAAGGGTGCTTTTGCCATGACTGATCTTGGCTCTATAAGTTACTTCTTGGGTGTCTCGGTTTCTCTCCAGTCAAATGGTTCGTTTTTGCATCAACGCAAGTATACTGAGAAATTACTTTCTCGCAGTCATCTCACTGAAGCTAATCCTATTGCCACTCCACTTGCTCCGGCTTTTCAGTTCTCCGTTGATGAGTCACCACCATTTCATAATCCGACTCTCTACCAAAGTTTGGTGGGTGCCCTCCAATACCTTACTTTCACTAGACCAGACATTCAGTATACTGTTAATCTTGTATGTCAGCATATGCATGATCCTCGGGAGCAACATTATCAGGCTGTTAAGCGCATTCTACGGTATATTAAGGGTACCCTTCACTATGGTATTCATATCCGTGCTGGTTCTCTTGATCATCTTGTGACTTATTCGGATGCTGATTAGGTTGGGTGTCCAACGACTAAACGTTCTACCACTGGGTTCTGTGTCTTTTTAGGTTCATCATTGGTCTCGTGGTCTTCCAAAAAGCAATCTATTGTTTCACGATCTTCTGCTGAATCTGAGTACCGCGCCGTTGCTACTACCTTATCTGAAGTTGTTTGGTTAGAAAATCTTATATCTGAACTTCACATCAAGCTTCCCAGATCTTTAGTTATTCTGTGTGATAATATCTCTGCTACCTGCCTTGCCGCCAATCCTGTTAATCATGCTAGAACAAAGCATATTGAGCTGGATATCCATTTTGTTCGTGAAAGAGTTGCTGCTGGTCTTCTTGTTGTTCGTCATATCCCCACACAATCTCAACTTGCAGATGTCTTCACCAAGTCATTAGCTAAAGATAAATTCTATTTGTTCAGAACCAATCTAGGCATGATTCCTCATCCTGCTATGATTGCGGGGGGATGATAGAGTATGTAATTAAGGAAACCAAATTAGGGTTTCCGGAATAATCGGCTAGGGTTTTATGTATCCTTGTATATATATATATATATATATATATATCAATGTACAACCGGTAATACATACAGAAATATAATTCTTACACTATTTACCCTGCAAATCATTTAATTTCATTTTGACTCTCGGAACTCCAGGGTGCTTAAGTCACCCATCCAGGATACGGTATATGGGATCCGAATCATGCCAGTTTCGCCAATGCAGAGAAGAACCGCTTCGGTTATTGTGGAAGATTTCGAGCGATATAATTCCATCCTGCCCTCTTCGTCAGGCAGATCGAATCCAGCCCAAATTCTGTCTAGAATGAAAGACGAAATTACCAGTCTAAACAAAACAAGGAATCATGAGATTTCAACTGATTCCAAGCTATGGTGTTCCAGATTAACTCTGGAGAAGAGATCGGAGGCTGAAAATTTAAAATTTTTTGTTGAAAGCTAAGCAGCGAGTATGTATATGAAGAGAGTTTTCATACCCTAAATAGAGCGTTTCAAACAGAGAGTTTATTATAAGCCCATATTTGGACCACGATATAGCTCTAGTGTAGGCTCTAATGTAATTGTGGAGCTATAACAGTCATTCATCCAATACTATCTGCCTTTATATATATCATCAGGGATCACCACACCCGCAATAATTAAAACATGAATCTTGGAAGTCCGTAAAGTGGTTTCTTTGATGGTCACTGCAATGATTTATTTTGAGAATGATAGTTAAAGATGGATGATTCTTCTTATTTTTTAATCTTCCCTGTTTAAGTGAAAGATTGCGCATTTCCAAATACGTTAGCAGCCAACCTTATCAAGTTGAGAAGCTCCTTCTCCGGCTTGATTAGACAGTGGAGAGTTTTATAGAAATTCAGACGTTTGGATTCTGAAAAGGGAAATTTATTTATTGATGCAGTTTAAGCCGCAGCTCCTACAAGAGGAGAGCCGGATGTAACTAGTAGAAGAACACCAGATTATTACCTATGATACAATAACTGCATAATTTTAATTATAGTCGTAAGCTAGTCGCGTTTTATATGTTACTGAGTTTCTTTGGAAATTCGTTGTTCTGAGGTTTTGTAGAAGGTGCATGGCTATGCTAATTCTGGAAAATCAAAATTCTTAAAAGACATATTCAACTATAAATCTAAAAACAGAAAAAAAAAAAAAAAACACACACACACACACACACACAACATCCTAATCCATTATTTTTTAAAAAAAATTACTTTAGTGAACTTCAATTCGTTCAAAAATTATGACATATAATAGAATGTATGGCTGCCGGAAAAACATATATAGTCAAGAGATGCCTGCGGTTGATCAATCTATCTTAGACATACAGATGCTGCTAGCAGACGTTGTAAATACTATTAATACTCAATATAAAATTTTAACTAGCCACTCAAGAAGAAGACGACATGACGAGATATATCGGAAGGTGCTCAAGATTCTGCTAGCAGATGTGTCGCATTCAGAGCTACGAGCTGTTACACAACCAGAAGGAAGGTGTCTCGGCCTTGAGATTTATTCAGAGCTGCGAGCTGTTACACAACCAGAAGGAAGGGGCTTAAAAGGCAAACTTTAGCAAGGAACTCATGAGATCTAGCTATGAAAGGGGCTAATCGAGGATCCCAAACATATACCATTTGGTTCAATGGATCTACAGAAACCAATCCATTGCAATTTCTATCTGGAATGAGAGAATATAACGACAGAAGTATGAATAACCAGATCAGGGAACGGAATCGCTATATTACCCACCTGCCTGATCATTTCAGAGCTCCAAACACACCGAGATGAATATAAAATAAGGATTAGCGAAACGATTCGCTGGGGAAGAGAACGAATAGGGTGGAAACCTTAAAAGTTCATTTAAAATTAATTTGGAGTGAAGTAGCTAGTTAGACTGAACTAAAAGTCCCTGTCACGTACTCGCTTCGTCCCGAAATTATTGTCCGTTTGGATTTTAATTTTTAGCATAAATTGAAATAAAAGTAAAAATTTAAATTGGACAATAATGTTGGGACGGGGGAGTATTATATAGAAAGTTGGGTAGACAATACTATAAAAAGAAATTTTTTATAAAAAAAAAAAAAAGTAAAAAGATTGCTTTTGGTAAGAAGCTGAATAATTAACATTATCAAACAGGTAAAATTAAACAATTTTTGAATTAATTAAGTTTAAGTACTTAATTATGTTATCAAACAGACCCTAAATATGGCTGGTGTTGGAGTTTATTGGCTTTCAAAATCCAAGTCTTGTGGGTCAAATATTTTTAATGGGACTCTATTATAGGCTAGAGGTAGTATAAATTATTAAATTTAATATGAATTTTTTTTTTTGGATGGATTCTTCGATGTTGATATTAGAATATAATTCATTCTCAATCAAAACTTAAGTCTACATTATGCACCCAAAAAAAATAAAAAGTCTACATTCCCTCACTAATTTTCCCCTTCTTTCTCTTTTTTCTTGGACATTTACTTTATGCATTTTGTCCCCCAAGAAAAAAGGTTAAATGGAAAATTTTAGTTTGTTTACGTTTTATTTATGTGGCTTTGTACTAGTTTCAGACGATTAATTGATGAGTGCGTTGATTGGTTTTAATAATCAAACAGACTAAAATTGGTACTAAAATTTTCTGGGCCTCAACTTAGAAAGAAAAGAAGTATACAACCGAGATTATTTTCCCAAGAAAACTAGAAAAGGGGCAATTTCAAATACCCCCAAGGTTGGACACACGCTACAAACCGAACCTTACATTTTGGCAATACCCTCCTTGATCGGCCCAGTCAGACCACACACGGTATTTTGACGGTGTATACGTACGAAACTCTTGGCGAATGTGATCTTCTATGCTCTTGTTGATCGATGTTGTTCGAGCATTTTTCCTTGTAGTACATATTACTCTCTTACCTAACTAGCTACATTTTTTGAGCAACTTTTCCTTTTTTCTGTGTGTAATAAATTTTGAGCAACTTAAACATACAACTTAAAAGTTAAAACTGCCAACAGAGGAGTAGGCCAATTGGTTGAGGCTTTGGCATCACACTTGGGAGACACAGGGTCAAATCCCACTAACAATACTTTCAGTGTTGAGTTTGTGCAGTTTTCAACTTACACCGTCAGGAGGCATGAGATTAAGGCTTTGTAATTGTAGGTAAAAAAACTTAAAATTTAAAACTCATTGCTAGAGCACATGTAAGTAATTCTCTTATAACAATCACTTTTCCTTCCCCTTTCACGTACCAACATACCGTGGCGTTATGAATGTATGCTAATTTTGAATGGACCACAAAGTACATGGTTACCATATTTAGCATACCTAATTGGGAATAAAAGAAAAAATTATAGAACTTAGCGTTTGAAGTCTCGGCTCCAGAGTACTCAAGTTAGTTATGCAAATTGAGCCAGCGGTAACTACATGAAGAACACCAGATTACTTCGTAAGATCAAAATTAACCACAGTGTCCACGGACGTTGAGTGCAGTGCAGTTTTAATCTAGCCGAAATTTACCACGGATCTACTCTTGAAGTTTGTGGTTTAATCAGTGGTTTCATTGTTGATGAATACATATATATATGTATATATATATATTGAGTCGAGCACATCAAAAACTAGTACTCCCTCCCGTCCTTAATATAAGGTATTTTAATTTGTTTTAAGTTTCACCTAGTATATATTTTTAATTGATAAAAAAAATTCGTAAAAATATATATTCACATCCTTTGTATTCTCTTGATTGTTATGAAATATTTTTAATTTTTTTTGTCAATTAAAAATGCGTACAAAGTAAAATTTAGGATAAATCAAAATGTTTTATATTAAGGACCGGAGGGAGTATATCTCTAATTATTTTTAGTATTATTAGATTCTTCCTAGTAAGGTTCAGGCGTACTTATGAGCTACATTCTTCCCACGAATATCTCATCATCCGATTTAAAGATTTATTAAGAGAATGTTGAGCTGATTTTTTATATTTCATTTTCAAGATCAGAAAATTTAATGTAGATCAGAAAATTCACTTTTAAGATTTAGGCAGAGCATGATTGCAAAATAACACAACCAAAAGAAAAAAAACAAAAGTAACAACTAAATTTAATGTATATACTAAATTTATGCTCTACACGATGAAAAACAAAGGCACATATACCAATTGGAACTATCTCCTTACAACTCAAAAAAAAAAAAGAAAACAACGGTCTTATTTATCTGTACATAAGTAAAAGGCTCTTAGTGAGTTTAGAATCTTGAACTCTATTGATCAGAAATTAAATTGAGCATTCTAATTGTTCCATTGGTTCGAATGACATCATCAATTTAAAATTGAGCCAATTGATTGGTTACTATATTAGTATGACATCAGCAATTTAAACGAGGTTACAACAGTCAATTAATATAGTTGTTTTTTTTTTTTTTTTGGCAACCAAAATATATTTTTTAGCAGACAAAACGACGACGTTTACCATCCAATGTTACCAAAATGTGGTTGGCTAAACGACATCGTTTACTCTTCCATGTATGTTAATTAAAATGTCATTTTTTGTGCCTATTTTGATTCACCGGTGGAGACTCGATTTTAAGAAGAAATCTTAACTAGAAGCTGAGGAGAAGACATGATGAGTTTTGCGAAGAAGAGGTTTGCAAAGACATGGGAGCGTCACTTTCTTATTTAAGAAGAGGTTTGCGAAGACGTATTACTCACAGGAAATACAAAAATTAAATTTTATACTATTACTTCTCCTTATTTGATGATCCCTTTCTTGGTATCTTTATGTGCACATATTGTATTGAATATCTTAATTACTCCTTTTTGTGGCCCACATGTTGTTGTCGTCGTGGTTAAACATAGGTTTTAAGGTATACAGACGAGGATGGTGGCGGTGTTGTGCTTCTTGCACTCGCTAGTTCTGAGAAGGAAAAGAAGAGTAATTGAGACACTGAATTGAACCATTTTCTCACTGGAATAAAAGTGGAACATATAGTTAACTATTTTCGAGTGGGATTAAAGAGGATATTTAGGCTTATATTAAAACTTTTAAATCCAGAACTTCCGCTCATACTATGAATAAAATTTGATGGTGAATGCTTGATCTTGCTGGAAACTTTAAGGGATGGTGCATCAATTTGTATCTTCTCTTTTTGTCCAGATTCATGTTCTTTAATTACATGATGACAGAACGTGGTGTTGAGAGTTATGTGGTAAGAATTTTGAATCTCACATCCGAGGCGTGAGGACATGTGAATCACTTAATAAAGTGGACTCAGAACTCATTAGCTTAAATTTTTTGATCCAGATGGGTCTTATCTTACTTATTGGACTCCATGTCGGATTTTCTCTCCTGGATAAATTCCCAACAGTAGTATCAAAGTCTAAGTTGGGCCAGTTGGGTGGGTGATTTAGCCCAAATTATCTCAGTTGATCTGACTGAACCCAAGCAGTCAAAGGACCACTACGAGCGGAAACGTAGAGATGGGCGGCCCAGTTACTCTGGTAGAGTACAGATTTAGGCTTGGTAAGATAATTTGGAAGCCAGATGTGGAGATTGTCTATGATGGAAGAGAATGCTGAGGGTCATGTGGCAAGGATTGTGAATCCCACATGGGAGGCATGGGGACATGTGAATCACTTAATAAGTAAGGTGGACTCAGAACCCATCAACTTGAACTTTTGGGTCCAGATGAGTCTTATCTTACTTATTAGGCTGCATGTCGGGTTTTGTCTCCCGGATAAATCTCCAACAGTTTGATTACCCGTGCTTCTTTCCTCAAATTAACAAATTAAGAACACTTAATACACTTTGTTTGAAAAAAAGAAAAGAAAAACTTTAATGCATTATACTCAATGTTTTGCTCAACTCTAACTAGAACAACTATTTTAAACAAGAAGATATAAAAGAATTTAAACTTAGGTGAGTCCTGTTTCAATTGGAAATGCATTCGATTAATGAGACCTTTCTTTAAAATTGTTGTTTTACTTGTGAACAGGAATGAAACTTGTGCTTATAACACGATAGTAACTATATTTTGGTGGATAGAGGAAAGCTTCAAGGAGTTGTAACGTTTTTGGCTTACAGATTAGTCTTCTGATTTAGTGGAATACTATTATGTATTTTGTTTTTAGTCGGTTAGATTATTTCCTTTGTAGTCAATTAGATTTTTTTTTTGTTTATTGGAAAACTGCCCCATTTTTTCATTTTTGCTATCCTTTTCTATTAAATTTCTATGTTCTTTTAGTTACGAATAGTTACAATCACTAAATAATCATTGTCCTTTCCCGCATAGAAGTCAGAACTAGTTGCGCGTAGCGCGACGAAAATAGAACTAGTAATTGCAATAAACTTTTATTTACATTAGATACGGGAAAAAAAAAAAAATTTACAAGCAACTACAACGTGAGAAATCAGCTCCGACAAGGACTACCCAAGAAGTGATTGCTATGAGGAGCTATCCGGCAAAGGAATTCACTCAGCGCCGAAGGGTTGTTCTTGAATTTGGGAACCTTTTCCAGGGCTTTAACATAGTAACTAGGCAAGTAACCATGCGTGGAACGATACACGTAAACCATCCGAAAGATGTCCTTACAAATAATCGAATCCACCAAGCTCACCGGCCTTTTATCTGACAACGTTGCAAGATATTGTGCCGGTGCCTCTGCGGGTGCCGGAGATAGATGGTCGAAAGCCATGGTTACACACCTCTCCAATGTATCTTCAACTCCCAATGGTAGTGATGGTTGCAACAGGGCTATCTTTGGTGTGATAATTTGTCTAGTGCTGTCCTTGACGGCTGACCAATTTGTTACAAACAAAAATATCGTGACGGCTACCAGAAGGAAGCCTACGAATCTTAAAGATTTTGATGCCATTTTGATTATTTGAACAATTCACGATGATGGAAATTTGACAAGTTTCTCTAGCCGGCCTCTTAATTCTTGAGCGAATTAACGATTTGTTCTTAATTTCTATGCATATTTATAGTGTTGCATAAACGAACAAATCCGAATCCAAGTACTAGTTAAATTATACATTTCCTCTAATCCAAATAGGATTTGTGAAAACTTCATCCTTCTCAACAGGAATTGAAGGGGACTCACCAGCAAAGTCCACGTGGCTGGTACCATAACTTTTGATGGATTGCGAAATTGCCAATTTCATTTAATTCGAGCATTTTGCAACTCAATTCGATCAAATATCTTAAAGGAAACAAAAAACCCTTCTTTAATTTTATATCCTATTAAACCCGTCTCCATTCATGTTTTACAAATAATAAAGATAATGTGGCATGTTTTACACAGACCCAATGCCGAATTCCATCTAAAGTGCGTGGTAAGTTGTTGATCGTTGATGGTGGCTGTGATGACCCCAATGCTTGAGAATATACACCCTGCAAGAACAGTTTGAAACACGTGTAGCAAGGAACTCAAGGGAGCTAAAGGTACCAATTCCTGGATCCGCGCTGCGAGGGATCGTTCCAGATATATATCAGTTGGTCCAATAAATCCGTCTGGAGTGGAAACAAGAAAAAAGAAACCAAGCAGATTTGATTAGGATCACGAAGATTGTCAGTTTCGCCGACCCGGAATTCAAATGGTTCGTGTATTGTGGAAGATTAATTAGAACGGTTGAGCAGCTCAGCTCCATAGATCGCAATTTCTGCCTGGAATGAAAGAATATAACGGTTTTTGTATGAACTAGCAGAGCAGAGGGAATCACGGCATTTTGTAATGGTTTTGAGTTTGTATTTGTGAGTTTTTAAAGAACTTAGAAACAAAGGAAGATTGAAGAAGATCTAAGGTCAGCAAAACGATGAGCACCGGAGAGGGGGAGAGATAGAAAGTTCAGAAAAAACAAAGGAAGATTTTTTTGTTTTGCAAAATTTGAGTTGCGGCCATGTGTATGAAGAGTTTTGAAAGATGTAGCTATAACTAAGGGTGTTCACGGTTTGGCTCAATCCGGTGGAACCGTCCAAACTGGTCATTGGTTTGGATTAGCGAGCAGATTGTAAGTGAATTTTTAATTCGATGGATTTGAAATTTGAAAACCGGTCATAGCGGTCCGGATTACGATTTGGCACTGTCTAACCGTCTGTCAAACCGGACCGGACCGTATATATATTATTAAATAATAATATAACGATTTTGTATATAGCTGTGGATGATGACTTATAACAAAATTGTAAGTTGTCTGATTGGCTTTGTTTTTCACTTCTTTTTCTCCCAAACCAAGCCCCTAAAAAAGGCCAAAAAAAGGTCAAATAACAAAAAAAATGTTCAATTTTTTTGTCCAAAACGAAAAAGCCCAATTGGAAATCGAAACTGCCAATCCGTCCAAATCAATCCGTCCAAACCAATCCGTTCATAACGGATTGGATTGGTCAAGTTTAAACATCAAACCGGTCCAGTTACGATTTTTCTCCCAAACCAAGCCCCTAAAAAAGGCCAAAAAAAGGTCCAATAACAAAAAAAAAATGTTCCATTTTTTGCCCAAAATGGAAAAGCCCATTTAAAAACCCAAACCGCCAATCCGGCCAAACCAATCCATTCATAATAGATTGGATTGGTCCGGTTTAAACATCAAACCGGTCCGATTATGGTTTAAAAATTTTAAAATCGTAGTGAACGGTGTCAGCTACGGGACTTAATCGGAAGAAGAGAAGGCCTAAGGGAGGGTGGCCGGAGGGAGAATATAACCGGAGATCGGAAGAAGTTTCCAGATGAGAGGGGAATCGTGAAGAAGAAGAATGATTTCATTAATTTCCAAAAATTGTCTATTACATCATTATTACAGCTATTAATAGCTGTAAATCATCGCCGAAATCATTAGCTAATAATTGCTAATCATCACTACATTTATTACAAATACAAATCCAACCCTAACCACAATCTGGAATCAGCTAATTAACCCAACAGTTTAGAGTTGTTACAATTAAACCCCTGATACGTGACAAATGGTTTGATTACGAATTATTATCAATCCGGACCCGAGTCTGTGAACACCCCTAGTTATAACCCAGATTCCTGCTCTACTTATAAAGACTGCATCTCGTAATTAATTCAAGAACGGAGGTCTATTTTCCTAGTAGATTTTATCGATTTTTGTTTTTTCATTCTTTTAGAAAAACATCTAGGCAATTTACAAGGAGTTCGAACGAAGGAGACAGGGGACTTCAACAGTGCGTCTCTCCATTAAAAGAATACTTATTCAAAGTAATTGGTTGAGTTTTTACTAGGTTGAATTGTTTAGAAGATTAGTTTTTCTCAAGGCAATTTTCTTGAGAAAGGTTTACATAATATATATAGACAGCCTCTGAATTAAACAGTATCAAAATAAAATTTTACTATATGAAAGCCAATTTGTATACAATTCTGACTTATACTAACTTTTTAACTGTCATACACGGCTTAGTATAATAGTATTCAAGGTTATTGTCCTTCAAGTATTAAGTGATTCAAACAGAGAGATTATTGTAAGGCCAAAGTGGACAACGATACAGCTCTAGTGTAGGCAAGAGGTAACGTCAGAAACTTCTTGGTTCTCTTTACATAGGCTCTCTTGGTCAAGTTATCGTAGTCATTCTCCTCTATTGCATCCAATATTTGCCTATATATCATCAGGGATGACCAGACCTGCAACAAAACATTCATCTTTAGAACTCAGTAAAATGTTTAATATGATGATGCATAACGCGAAACAATGCAGTAAATTATTCATATATGATTGTTCAAAATGGATCTTTCCTTTTTGAGTGAAAGGTTTCATGAACATTTTGATCCATAAATCTTACCGGCCAACGGCTAGCCTTGTCAAGTTGAGAGGCTCCTTCTTCGGCTTGATTAAAGTAGAACCTAGCACGACTAATCTGCTTTTTCATGAACTCCCTCCATCCATCAGTGACCTTCCTTGAGTACACATCCTCATCACATAATCCGAATTGAGCGAGTTCATCTTGGGGAAGATAAACTCTTCCTCTTTGTGCACTAGAAATGAAAAATGAATATTCCAAAGCCAGAATTAGGAACATATCAATATATCAAAACCTGCATGTTGCTGCTAGTAGAATTAGGTCAGAAAACTTACTCCTCTCCTACATCTCTCAGAATGTTGGTCAGTTGATTTCCAATGCCTAGATATACTGCCGCGTCATAGATGCTTTGTGAAGACACTGCTGATTCTGGTGCAATTCCCATGACTGGAACACTCATTAGGCCAACAGTGCCGGCTACATAGTAGCAATAGAGGCAGAGTTCCTCAAAATTCTCATATCGGCTTTTCCATGTATCCATCCTCATCCCTTCAATCATGTCTTTGAATGGCTGCAATAAATGAAAAAGAAAGAAACCACTGAGTAAAATATTGAATTTCCATAAAAACTATGAATCCTGATCAGACATCAATGAAACAGAACAAAAGGTTGTATCTTCTGCTGAATAGTCAAGTTTACCTTGATGTCTAAAGGGAACTTGGATACTGTATCTGCAAGTGCAGCATCAAGCATGTCATAAGGCCGGCCTCTGAAAATGTCTTCTGTTCTCTCTTCCCACCGGTCAAGAGCAGTAGAGCTTATGTAGTCAGCATTCGGGCCGTCAACCAGTTCATCAGTTCTCCTGCACCAGACTGCAAAGCAGCAGTTTAATAACTACAATTCATCAGGGCATATACATATTTTCTTAGTCATTTGAGCTGCAGATTCTAATTGATTTAATTGGTTTTTTCACTTCGCTATCCATTTCTGTAGCGTGAGCTAGTTTTTTTTATGAAATCAACTGCTACTTTGTCTTAAAAACAGAATGGTTGGACTCAAGATAAGAGCGCATACCATAGATAGCCCAAATCGCTCGTTGTCGCTCTTCAGTCATTAGTCTTGTGCCTGCATCATAATCAGTTGATTGTATGAGCATATCATGCAACATTGTGGCAACAGTATATGATGATGATGAGGTCGGCAGGAGCAAAAATTTTGCGAAAATATGTAAAATAAATGTGAAATTTGTGGATGATCTAATGGACAATCGAAGAAGCAACAAAACTGATTAACTTCACATGTGATGCAAAGGGATGTCAATTTTCTATCAAAGAAAGGGAAACTTCTGAATGCACCTAAGTAGAACGTTTTCGCATATTCAGCACAAATGATCTGGCATCTCTGGTACGCTTCTTCAAGAAACATGGGATTGAAGTTCACTTTTCTGAGAGAACCCTTTCTGAAGAAGCCATTTGTCTGTGACTGCTTCTTGACAATCTCGGATATATGGAAATCATCCCGCGGAATCCCCTGAATTGTCAGCTCTGGAAAAACGCGTTCGCCCCGCTTAGGATCAGCTATAAGTACTTCTGCTCTTATACTGTTTGATCTTGTACACTTTTGAGGCAAGAAACTGCCTATATTTCCAATTTCATAGGATGGTTTAACTCCAAAACAAGCTGCAGGACACATTTTGGAAACTTCAAAAGGAAGTGTAAAGGTAGGACTCTGAAGAAATCCCAATCCGAACATCAGAGTAGAAATGTTAACTGATCTGTTTATTCTAACTTCTGGGCATGAATCTGGGAAATGGGAAACCTTATATAATCGTTATGAAACACTTGTCAAACTATGATGATCTCAAGGAAAGAAAAGGAAAAAGGCCAGTATGAAGAATAAACCAACATAAAAGTTGTGCATAAATAGGTGCAATCCACAGATTCTGAAGATTGATGAGTACTTGGTTTATTATAGTGGTTGTGAATAACGTAGCATTGTTTTGATTGGTTTGTTAAACTAGAAGAAGAAAACGACTTATGATGGAGATGACGAGTTAATCTACTAAATGACCAACGACTAGAATAATGATTCAGTAATTAATGTGACACACATAAAAAGATACAATCACTTTGTATTACTAAATTACGTGTCAATTAATTAAATTCAATTGATTGCTTGCATTGCCTGCAACTCAGTAAACAATCTAACTCCGAAAAGGGAAATTTTGGAGCTAAGAGTTGATAAGAAAGCATCATGGATTTGGGACAAAAGATGCTGATATTTTCTATTTCGGAAGAATACAAATTGTTGACCAATGGTTTTGAGCGCATTCGTCTTCTTGTGAAACTAATTTGAGGATCTTGGGTTGTCTTGGATACCTTTTTCAAAATGATAAATTTTCTTGTGGGGATTTATTATAGTTGTGAACGTCATCAATGATCCAAAAATGCCAAGTGGAGGATTAATTGACGATTAATTTTACTTTAAAATCACATAATTGGGATTATTATTAGGCTCTATACATCTTGGCGATTATATTGTCTAACATCATTAGTCCATATTATGAAGTTTAGATTCTTTGATTAAGTGCTAAAGAGCAGACGTATACTCCCAAATAGGTACTCCCTAGCGACCACTTTATGGAGAAGGTTCATTTTCAGTCTCAAAATATGTTTTAACAAAATAAATTTTTTCGTTTCAGAAAGTATCGGTCAATCATGTCAAAATCATCTTAAATTATTCTAATTTCTAACTTATTGAGAAATTATTCAGTGCAGCTGTTGTACCACGTAAGATTGTGCAGCCAGACACAATAATAGGGTAAAGTAGTAATTTTGGGAAGAGAGAGATAATTTCTACGGGAGTTATACCACCAAAATAAAGAGTGCTAGTACTTGCTGTACTAAAAACCAGGATACAGCAGTTGTACCCAATAATGTTTCTAACTTATTGCCATTGAGTAACTATTGAGAGTTTCAATAACATTATACTATGAAGAATACGTTCTTCCAAGAGAAAATCAGACTTCTGCACATCTTAATTTGTATTGTATTTATAACCCTATTCCCAAAAAGTTTTACAACTTGCGTTTGTAGTCCAACGGTTAGGATAATTGCCTTCCAAGCAATAGACCCGGGTTCGACTCCCGGCAAACGCATTCCTACTTATAATTTTTTAATCCTTTTGTGATCTCCTCAAACTTGATTGCCTGTAAATCTGTTATGCAATTTATACATTTCATGCGGCTATCATTTTCTTTCAGTCCAAAGTCCAAACAGAAGTAGAACTGGATTTGTCTCATGTTCCTCGAAATCCTCAACAACCACATCATGCCGAATTCCACATTACACTTACTCATGTCCACATTATCGCAATGCTGATCGGTGTGATGCAGATCTTGTTGCGGACAATAAGATGAAATTTTACTTGTAAAGACACCTAAAGAGTTAAAAGGAGCAATCTCTTTTGGAAGCGACTGCAGAAATAGTATATAATCTGTATGCGCATGTTCGAATTTTCCAGAAGTGGAAAGATAACTCCAATCAGTTTGGTTAAGTATACAAAGATGGGTATGTCCTAAATGTTTGGTTTGTACAATATCATATACATGAAATGTTCACAAGATGCAAATGTCTCAATTGTCATCCCTTGTACCTATTTGCATTGGGTTGAATGCGGCCAATAGTACAGAAACCTTACACATCAGGAAACCAAGCATCCCAAAAATGAGATCATTTGGTGTTAGAACCCTCCCGGTTAACTCTCCTGATGAAAATTTTGCAGCGATAGCTGCAAATACAACTCCTAATGCTATGGTTGACAAAGGACCCTTGAATTTCCCTAATATATAATCAGAGTTCTCTGTCCTATCAGATGGAAGTAACTCCGGAGCCGGTAATCCATCAACTGATCGTTGTAACAAGAACAAATATAACAAACCTCCCATACCACCAGTTAAGAATGCTAAGGCTCCCCTTTCTCCAGATGAGATCGAAGCTATTGATGAGCCGCCAAGGATAAGCAGTGCATCATAAAGAAACAATGAGAATTTCAGGTTCGCATATTCCATCATGCTTTCGTCACCAGATATGTTTTGATTAGCCGGTGAGGATGGATTTAAAGTTTGTACATCTAACCAGCCAAAGCCTGTCTCCGAAAAGTCAGTTATCAGACGTGGTCTAAGTTCTAACATGGATATGTCGCTTCCTTCACCAAGTAATGTTTCTCCAATGTCAAAATCACACTGAAAGCCAGTGAGCTGTCCAGCTTCTTCGTCGGCTTCTACTGATGGAGATTGACGCCGAGAGAAAACAGTTAAACTCAGATTTCCAAATCTCCACTGACCTGCCAAAAACAACAGAAAGATTAAAACTGACCAGGTAAAAGCCAAATCAGACATCAAATTTTTGGACTATCGTGCAACAGCTAAGAAAGAAAAGTAACTTTCCCACATCAAATGCAAGAAAAGAAAATTCTAATAATTGAATGAAATCTACAATATGAAGAATCTCAGAGCGGCTAAGAGGATAATACCTAGAACATTGAGACACGAAGTTTGGAATTTATGAAGGACTATTGTATTGAGATTTTGACAGCATTAACAAGATGTCAACAGCATTTGTATAAAGAAATTTCAGGTTAGAGTCCTCAAGGACCAAGCAATTCCATGCTTTTCCAGACGTTGAGAGCTTAGAGCTTCTAGTTAGCAGCCTTGAATACATGAAATATGCAGATGACACAGATTTATTCAATAAGACAAGAGAACTAGTAAACTCTATGTAAGAAGCTCAGAGATGATATAGAATTTAAGCATACCATAGGTTGAGTTAAAGTTGAAACAGGACATATGAAATAAGACTCAACCACAGATAAGAGTCAAAATTTGAAACACAACCTATTACCTGATTCTAGGCCGATCCAAACAGCTGCAATCTTCCCAAGAGATGGACCCTCAAAAATGAACTCATCAATATTGCTTCGCTGAAAATTGAGAAGTCCTAAATTCTCCCTGTCCTCTGACATTAGAGAGCGATCTTTTCCCAGAGAAGCAGGTATCCTTTGCAAGATTGAGTTACCATTTTCATCTATCAAACAAAGAAGCACTCCAGAGCTGGGATCAGTTAAGCCGGACCCATACATGCCACTAGTTTGTATTCTGACTTTGTATAAGCATTCACATTTTTGCACCTTAAAAAGATTGCTAATTTGTTCTAACGAGGAAGGCCTGTAAATCTTCACCTCCGAAGCACACCAAAGTTCTTTAGGTTTTGCATAACTCCGAAAATCTGAAACAACAAATAAGAATTGGCATTGTGACTATCTAACAATTGATCTAAAAACAACTCATCATCAGGGAAAACAACAAAAGAAAAGCATTGACTTGGTTCTTTTCTTGCACCAGCACTAATGTTTGTATAATGGATCTGTCCCTATTGTGGAGTCCATTGTGTAACAGGCTTTCTACAATTACATCAAGAAGTAATTATTATCTCCCTTGGTAGCATCCTTTTCCATCTAAAATTTCCCCTATAGTCCCATCCTCATATATTACAGATTAAACATTAAATTAATCCTGGAAGTAAGCATATCCCTTTCTAGAATCAGCCTAGAGAAAATCCTTCGATCATCAAATAGGAAAGTTATGCCCCTCCAGCATTCCTACTGACGACTTCGAACAATTATACCATACATGCCCTGCCCCTTTTCCTAATATTCTTCTATTCAAAAGGTATTCCTCGAGAACAAAACTAAGATTAAACAAAAGCCGGATTCCAAAAACGTACTTATTCATTTAACCGAAAACAAAAAATTCGAATTGCCCATTAAATTAATGAAAGAACTCCGGCCAAAAAAAAAGGAAAGAAATGATATAAAAAACTGTACCTTGAAGGTCCCATTTCTTAGAACAAAGAACCACAGAAAGATGTCGACGATTGATGCCAATCTTTGTGAAACGAGTTGGGTTCAGGGGATACTTCACTGGGAATAAAGCATAAGCTGTAGAAATCGCATGCCTTAGAGAAATGGATTCCATCGTCAATAAAGGAAACAATAAACTAAAACTAGCCCAGTTGCAGGTTTAAAGACCTCGAAACTGAAATCAGTCTATACAAGAACGAAGAATCAAAGGTTCAATTCAATCATTCAGAACTCCATACTCAATTACAATCTACCAGGAAAAGAAACTGAAAAAGAGGACACATGTTAAGTTATGAACAACGTTTGTTAATTCTCTGGTTTGTAGCTGATTTTTTCTTTCGGCCCTATTACCACCGATTTTTATTAAAATCGAGTCCGCCCAACAAAAATGGTGAATCGGCCCAATTACAGAAGAAGTACACATCCAACGAGGGAAGAGGAGAATTCATGTCCAAATCGGAAAAAAAAGACCTGTCGAAAACCCACCCTAGCGCAAGAGAAAAATCAAATCTAAGTCCAAGAAAAATTACGATTGTTACAAGAAACAAGGAATCAGAAATAAAAGTCAATTGTGATTCTAAATCGCGAATACCGAATTCAAGTAGGAATCGGAGATCGCACCGCCTCAACGATTACCGAGCCATATATAAAGAGAAAGAATAGAGCGACACAAGGGACAACTCATCATCAACACAGACAAAAGCACAAGCTGCAAAATTCTTATCTTTCTTTTCAAGTACTTTTCACAAGTCTTTTTGTTTAATTTACTCATTGTATTTCGTTTAAGTTCAGCAATTTATCAACAATTCAGTTTCATTCAAGTTATTATAAGTTTTATCCCCTTTTTTCTTCACACGTAGCCGAATATTGCATCTCACGAATTATATACTTTCGTCTGAGATTGTTTGCAAGCGTGCGTCAGTTTCTACTGATTATTTTCGCAAAAACAGACCCATTGAATCCTAAACCAAATTTGAGACTTTATAGATCTGGTTTTGGACTCTTAGTCGAAACTCAATTTTGAAGCTTCCTAGTTTATAGGTGTCCTAGTTAATTAAATGTTCAGCAAAAAGCGAAATGAAATGTACGGTTTCTCATACGTAACTTAAATGTTTAAAACATGTTATAAACATGAAATAATTTTAAATCTTTTAACTATCCATGTCAACTGTGGAAATATCGACATATATGTTTGGGTTTTAATTTTAACTTTAAACGGAACCGTTTTTTACCCCACCACTTCCAAACAATTTTTTCACCGTACCTATCTGACTTGTTGAAAGATAACACTCTCAGTATCGTCACCAGAAATGAGTATCTAATACTCCCTAGCATAAGTTAATTTCAATTAAAAAAGCATTTTTAAGGAAAAATTATAACTACTACGGAAAGCTAACAACATAAACAAAAAAGATTTCCAGTACTAATGTACTAAAAATAGATATACAGCAATCATCACTCCAAAATAATACAGATACAAATCGTAAAAGTTCAAAACCTAATTTGTCTTTTATCTATACTCACAAAATACGCTATCTTGTTTTACTAATGTAGTTCTTCATAGCAGCGGGAGTGAGGCAAAATGTCTTCTAGGGTCATAATAAAGAGAGTATAATACGAAAACATTATGGAGCGTACAATCCATTTGGATAATTGGCAATTTGACAATACACAAATTAAAATTAAAATTGATACCACAAGTACAAACTACACGATTCAAGTTGTCACGGATGATGCAAAATCTGATTAATAACTGTTGGAAATTTTAATTTGTAAAATAAAATAATTAATTTAAAATTGAAGGATAAAATTAAGTTGGCAATCCTTCACATGCTTGGTGGTTATTTCCTATAAGTCAAGGGTTGTGTACTTATTTTGGATCCTTTTATTTCTACAAATGTTGCCTATAAATAGGTAAACTAGTGCAGGAATTCATTTTAACTTTTGCATTCCAAAATCCTAAAGAACATTCAATAAGTTGCAAATTGCATGTTCTTGTGTTCTTAAGTCCTAGAGGCAAATTGCCATTCAACCCTGTTTACAATATAGTGGGGGCAAATATTGTCTTAAGGACAGTGTTTGACACGATTAGAGCACTTTCAATTCTTTGTGAATTTCCTTTTGTTGTTGAATTTCAGATTCCATCAATAAAGTTTCTTTTCTCCATCTTTGTTCTTTGGTTCATATTGTGTTGTTTCTTTTGTTTCCATCCCCTGATTCCATCAATAAAGTGATCATTTGTCTATACGTTGATGATATGCTCATTGTTGGTACCACATTGAAAGGTGTGGTTGAGACTAAGAAATATCTTTCTTCTAAGTTCCAAATGAAGGATCTTGGTGAAGTCGATACTATCTTAGGAATTAAGGTTAAGAAGCATAGTGAAGGTTTTGTACTCTCTCAATCACATTATGTGGACAAGATACTAACAAAGTATCAACACTTGAATGTGAAGGAAGCATCTTCTCCTTATGATCGTAGCATGAAACTTTGTGTAAATAAGGGTAAACCAATTGCGCAACTAGAGTATGCTAGTGTGATTGGAAGCCTTATGTATGCTATGAGTTGTACAAGGCCAGATATCTCTTATGCAGTATGTTACCTTGCAAGGTTTACTCATTGCCCTGGTATGGAACATTGGAAAGCTATCACTAGAGTCTTGGGATATCTTAAAAGAACCAAAGATTTGGGACTCTATTATAGCCGATTTCCTAGTGTTCTTGAGAGTTATATTGATGCTAGTTGGATATCTGGAAGTAATGAGAAGAACTCCACCAGTGGTTGGTTGTTTTTACTTGGTGGTGGTCCTGTTTCTTGGGCATCAAAGAAGCAAATGCTTATAACTCATTCCACTATGGAATCCGAGTTTGTAGCTCTATCCTCAGCTTATAAGGAGGCAGAATAGTTGAGAGATCTTTTGTTAGATCTAGAAATTTGGCCAAAACCTATGCCATCTAACCTTACATTGTGATAGTGAAGCAACAATGTCTAGAGCATTGAATAAAGTGTACAATGGTAAATCTAGACATATCAGTATAAGACATGAATATGTCAGAGAAATGCTGAACAATGATGTTGTCTCAATTGTGTTTATTAGAACACACAAAAACTTGGCGGATCTGTTGACTAAACCTCTTACGAGAGAGTTAGTGGTTTCGACAACTCCAGAATGGGTTTAAAATCTTGTATCTAAAATTACTAACAATGGAAACCCAACCTTCTTCTAGTACTACCCCTAGATTGAAAGGTTTAAAGGGTAATAATAAGTTGTTTAGTAATTGGGGCACCAAATCATCGTATATACCATTCCAAAGTATTGGTGTATTATGTTGCTTTTAAGTGAGCAGGTTGAGAGCAATCTCTTAATGAAATTATTCATGATTATTCAATTACGGTAAAGTAATGAGTTTGAATAAATTTCACCTATTTGACCATAGAAGTGGTGCCGCTTCTAGCAAGAGTTTGAGGTTATCTCTTGTACATGGTCAAGAATCTAGATGAGCACATGGCCAGTAATAGTGCTAAATGGTAATGTGGATTACAAGGAATGCTATGAGTGTTTGCGCGTGAACTATCAAGTCTATACTAGACTGATTATTGATTTAAGCAACGAGCCACCAATAACTTACCTAGTTATGTGACTTAATTTCACTACGATGTGGTTTAAGACGAAATTCACCACCTCTTAAGCGCTATTTTCATGATTGTGTAATTATTTTATATTACAAACTAAGTGGGGAAATGTTGGAAATTTTAGTTTGTAAAATAAAATAATTAATTTAAAATTGAAGGATAAAATTAAGTTGGCAACCCTTCATATGCTTGGTGGTTATTTCCTACAAGCCAAGGGTTGTGTACTTATTTTGTATCCTTTTATTTATGCAAATGTTGCCTATAAATAGGTGAACTAGTATTCCAAAATCCTGAAGAACATTCAATAAGTTGCAAATTGCATGTTCTTATGTTCTTAAGTTCTAGAGGCAAATTGCCATTCAAACTTGTTTACAATCTAGTGGGGGCAAATATTGTCTTAAGGATAGTATTTGACACGATTAGAGCACTTTCAATTCTTTGTGAATTTCCTTTTGTTGTTGAATTTGAGATTCCATCAATAAAGTTTCTTTTCTCTATCTTTGTTCTTTGGTTCATATTGTGTTATTTCTTTTGTTTCCATCCCCCGATTTCTTTCAATAACAATTGAAGTTTTATCTCAATGAGTTCGTAAATCGTAACAGTGGAATTTTCCTTCATTATCATATTAAAAAATCTATCATTCCATATAGTAGCAGAACACTTCATCTACCATCAACTAAAAGTTGAATTAAAATATTTTTAGCCAACAAATACTAATCATAATCTTTAGCTATCACTCTTTTAAAAAAAAATTAAACAAAAAAAATAAAATAAAATAACGCGTTTTGATGGATCAAAAAGCCAACGAAATGATATTGGTTGGGTTGGTAAGTTGAGTGGGCCAAAATAACTTCTAAAGAAGTTGAGTCAAAATGGATCAACCACAGTCCATACCACCGGCCATCAATTGAACAATTTTAGCACATGTTTCCGTGTTCCATTATAGTAAAAAGTTCTCATTTAATGCTGCTACTACTAGCGAATAGAGATAAAGCTCTCAGATTTTTGTAATGTGAGAAAAAAATAAATAAATAAATTCTGTCTCGTTCGTATGTTTAATTGTATTAAGAACAACTAGATGCTTGGCCTGGACAGATGCCCGGGCGCCTCCTTTAAATTACTATTTTATTAAAATCTAATTGAATTACTATTTTTTGAGGAATTAGTTTGGCTTATATATCATTTATGGCTTAAAAAAATATACCTATAAATCTGAGGTTATAAGGGAATAATAAATAATTAGTTTATAAGGCATTATTCTTAATTGTTGGATTTAGGTATTTTTATTTTTTGTTTATATTAAGCCTGCAAAACTATACGATTGGACATTTGAATTTGAATTAATATATCCATTTGTTTGAAATGTAACTGATCCTTATTTGTAGTAAAACATGTATTTTTTTTTAAAAAAAAATTATATAACTTCTAATTAAAAGAGACTTACACGTGGCAAAAAGACTTCTGAAATCTGAAATATGGTGCATTGGAGCTAAAACATATGTATACGTAGTTGCCACATAAGCTTCATGTCTTCTGTTTTAATAGGATAAAAGGGATAGTTACTATGCAATAAATTTCAACTGAAAATCCATTTGATTTTTGAAAAAAAAAAGATTTTTATCAATCTAATTATTTTCTTTTCATGTGGTAAATTTATATCTTACCAACAATTTTTTTTTAACCACAAGGATCATTGAAAAAATAAATATAGAAAATGATGAAGACTTGCATTTAACAAGGGACCATACAATCATTTGATCATTATAAGGGATTGAAAACTTTGCATCGCAATTATTGTCATTATATGCAATAACTTTTGTCAATACAACTATTTAGTTGTCTTGAGATGGTTAGGGAAAGTCATTTTACTAATGAAACGATAAATAGTTGTTAGAGTAAGGATCGATCATGATTTCCAGTTTTACGAAGAAAAAAAAATGTTAACAACATCATGATGCATGATGTGATGACTATAAAAATCGTTAGAAAAAGAAGGCTCAAACAAAAAATTAAAGAAAAGAAAAGTGAAAGAAAATAGTATAGAGATCGGTGATACACTCAAATCTCATTGGAGGTATGTGAAAGTGACATCAAAATTGACGGTAAAGTTGTAATTTGCCAATATTTAATCACCAAACTACAAAATCCATTGATAAAGAAATATTAATCACTTTTACCATAATTGTTCAAGTGACTAATCACTTTTACTTGCTCCATGTAATGATAGGTTTAAAAACCTGATCTCTTTTTTTTTTTTTGGTATAGAAAAGAAGGCAAAAACCTAATCTTTTAATTAAGGGTAAATGGGTGCTTATCCGTTATCATCAATCATCATCTGTTCGGTAAAAATCTTTGTTACTATGTGTAACAAAAGATTCCCTAGTAAATAAAAAAAAAAAAAAAAGAGAGAGAGAGAATCAAATGGACGGAAAGAGTGATTAGAATCCCCAGATTCTATGCTTGAAATCGGCCAATGTTTGTTTTGAGTCCAGAATCCCAAAAAGTACCATTGCTCTAATGTTAAAAACTTAAAATAAGTTCCGCTGTATGTTAGAATTTCTGGTTAGGCAAATTCCCGATAGGAAAAGGTAACTTTGAAGTGTTGTTTGATTCTTTCAAGCTCTGCATCCAGTCAAATGGCCTTGAGGTGAGATCGATTTCAGATATCTTTACGCAACCCAGATAAAATTATTCTATTCTCTTTCATTAAATTAATTGTATACTTTTTGTTCTCTTTTAATCTTGCCCAGAGAATGCAATTCTAGCCTCAATTAATAAATAAATTCATGGAAGTCATCCATTGTTCCAATAAATTCTCCTCATTGACTTCCAGTGCAGCAAAACTGGAAAGAACAACAATATAGTGAGGACTTGAGGAATAAAAAATCCTACCCAAAAATAGTGATATGACAACCGCTCCTTCACCGCCGCCGGAGCAAGCAGCCGGCCGGGAAACCCCTCAACAACTACCAGTAACCACCGCTCCCGCCGCCAAAAAGGTACCAAAGAAACTCACCCTCATCCCTCTTATTTTCCTCATATACTTTGAAGTCGCCGGAGGCCCGTATGGGGAGGAGCCGGTTGTCCAGGCGGCCGGGCCTCTATTGGGTATTCTCGGTTTCCTCATCTTCCCGTTTATTTGGAGTATCCCGGAAGCTCTCATCACGGCGGAGCTCTCCACCGCCTTCCCCGGGAACGGCGGTTTTGTCATCTGGGCTGACCGGGCTTTTGGCCCCTTTTGGGGATCTCTGATGGGGACATGGAAATTCCTGAGTGGGGTAATTAACATAGCTGCTTTCCCAGCTCTCTGCATCAGTTACCTTGAGAAGCTTTTCCCCATTTTTGCTTCTGGGCTTCCAAGGCGTTTGGCCATTGTGATTTCCACTCTGGTTCTTGCGTTTGTTAATTACACTGGTCTTACTATTGTTGGATATGTTGCTGTGGCTCTTGGGTTGATTTCATTGGCACCTTTTATTTTGATGTCTTTTATTGCAATCCCCAAGATTCATCCTCACAGATGGAGTAGTTTAGGCCAGAAGGGTGTTAAGAAAGATTGGAATTTGTTCTTCAATACTCTGTTCTGGAATCTGAATTTTTGGGATAGTGTTAGTACTATGGCAGGGGAGGTTGAGAAGCCCCAGAAGACTTTTCCATTGGCACTTCTTTGTGCTGTGATTTTCACTTGTTTAGGTTATATCATCCCATTGGTGGCTGTAACAGGAGCACTCTCTGTGGATCAGAATTTATGGGAAGCTGGATTCATGGCAGATGCGGCGGAAATGATTTCTGGGAAATGGCTCAAAGTGTGGATTGAAATCGGAGCTGTTTTATCCGCAATTGGGCTGTTTGAAGCTCAATTGAGCAGCTGCGCTTACCAAGTGGAAGGAATGGCGGAAATCGGGTTCTTGCCCAAGTTCTGTCAGTTGAAATCCAAGTGGTTTAACACGCCGTGGATCGGGATCCTCTTGTCAACCGCCATTGCGCTTGGGATTTCTTTCATGAGCTATGAGTCCATCGTTTCGGCTGCAAATTTCTTGTACAGTTTGGGGATGCTTTTGGAGTTCCTGTCTTTCCTCTGGTTGAGGTGGAAAATGCCGACTCTGAAGCGGCCGTACCGGGTTCCGATGGGCCTGCCGGGGCTGGTGGTGATGTGCTTGATTCCGTCGGGATTCTTGGTGTTCATCATGGCAATCGCCACCAAGACGGTGTATTTGATGAGCGGATTGATGACCGTTGGTGGGATTGGATGGTATTTCGTGATGAAGTTTTTTAAGTCTAAGCAATGGCTCAAATTTAGCGACGGATATGTTGAAGAAGAAGATGAATGACTTATGGAAGAAGACAGTCATCGTGTTTTAGCAAGTTGCTGTTGTAGTTTAGTTTAGTTTAGTTCTTTTTTTTCCTTTTCCTTTTTGTTTTCTATGTGGTACCATTGTGCAAATTTATTCCTTTTGTGACATAAAAATAGTTTACTTTATTAAAATAACATAGCGTAATTTGATAACTAAATTATTCTTTTGGAACCGAAAAAGTTAATTACATTCAAATATATATCATCAGTTTGTGTTCCTGAGAAAGAGTGAAGATTCTTTATTTGTATGGTGGACGAGACAAGAATCTATTGGAATCAAATGACAGAGTCAGAAGGATGTAATGTAAAAGAACCAAACGTGTAGAAAAAAATTTCTCTATTGTAGGCAATTTGTGTGGAATGTGATGTTATATTGTTATGGGTTATGCTTGCACACTTGTGATTTGACTCTATTTAATATAGTTTTTTTTTCCCAAACGCAAAATTTCTTAATTTTAGTTTTCAAGATAAAATTACTATATTTTTCGTAAGACACTGATATGTCAATACGAATGTCAAAATCTAAAGTAAAAGGTTAGAGTATTGATTGTAATATACCAAATTTAAAGCATTGAAGCATTGAAGAAGCCTTTAAAGGTAATATTTTCTTTTAAGTTTGTTTTAAGTTATAGTTTGAAGTACTCAGACAATGTCTGAGTAAATCCTTTGTCTGAATCAAACATTTGGCTTTTGTTTACATAAATTATACATGGAAGCTCTATCTCCTTCTTCTCTTTTAATTAAAATACGATGATTTGAGATTGGTTCCAATCCCGAGTTCATCGGAAAACTCAACAATAAGTGCATTGGGTGGAAAAGTACCGCTATGATGAATTGTGTAAGGGAAAAGAGGCCACATGATGCACAATAAGTTGTGAATTCCAGATGAGCTTGAGAGTTGGGTGAAACTTTTCCATGCATCTCGATTATTGATATTTTAATTAAGGATGGATAGAGATTTTGATCCTCGTAGAGTGGCCGACAAGGCATAGCTCCGGATGAATGGTATCGCCAGGGTGGTGGTTTGGATTCCGGCCTGGTTTCCTGCTCGTCTGTTTGCTCAGTTTTACTGGCTAAGATAAGCACTCGGCCAGCCCCACCCCCACGCCAACTTGGTATCGTAGCGGTTATGTATTTTTATGTTTACAAAAGATTTGTTTGATTCGAACCTAATTTAAAAATGAATAATTTAGAAAGTACTTCAATAAAAATTCATTCAAGAGGAATATGATATGCCTCAACAACTTGCTCTTCTTAATAAGTGGTCAATACCAAAGGTACCCACTAATACTTTGTATGAATATGGTATGTTTGATCGATACTTGGTTAAACAGTAGTTAAAACTACTGAACAATCAATTGCTTTAAATTCGATGAAAGAGTTTTACAACTTTTGTCTCTACTGAGATATTGAATCTTATAGATCTCATAAAAATTATAAGTTCATGCATATTGGATTGGTGCAAATTGCATTTAAACCTTTAACTTTAGAAGGTTTACTCGAATCTTTTGTTGCCGCCTTACGTGATGGTAGAAATTTACATTGGAAAAAATCCCTAATGGGCATAATACATCCACCTAGCTCATGGTCCAGTTTATTTTAATGTCTACCCAAATTTACAGCTATCATTGTCTGATGTTAATATACTCGATGCTTTAACCTTAAATGTGAAATTACATGGTTACAATTATTTACCGGGAAGTGAACTTATTTGTTTACATTACCGTATTTGTTTTAAATTATTAAATACCTTAACACCCGGATGTAAGATTATAAGTAAACCATCCGATGAAACCATATTGATAGAAACTAATTTTTATAAATCTCAAATTAGTACTCGTAAAACTATAAAATGGGAAGAAATTGAATTTCCAGAGTCTTGGCAAATTGATAAAGGAATTACAAGAAACTCATTAACTCATAATGTTACAAGTTGTAATGTTACGAAATTGAACAATCGATAATGGTCGATAAGTATTACTTTTGATAAACCAAAAATTCCTAAATTACTAAGATCCATCTCTCAAAGATCTTTTAAATCTTATATAGATCCAACGATTCTCATAAATTTTCGACATCTTCGATTCTGAAATAGATCTAACAAATAGAATAAATCAAGTAAAATTGATCCATATAATATTGTTCGGTCTGCTGATAGTAAGACATTTGATAAGGATATGCCTTCACCTTCGAAATGGGTTATCATGGCGAATCTTGAAAAATTAGATTTTAGTCCAGGATCTAATATTAGACAAATAATAAGACAAGATTTCAATCGAAAAGTGGAAACTTTTCAGAGAATGGTTCTTTTCTACTTATGATATTGAAAATCAAAAACTTATACAAAAAGAATTTTATGAATATGCTTCTTTTCACAATCAAATAATATATTTTGTCCCGTGGTTTATAATCACTTATCTTGATAAATATATTTTCCTCCTAGAAAGAGAATATCATCTTGCAGATGGCCAAATTACAAAAGGAATTTACCCTCCCCAAAAAGAATTTGTTTTAACAAATGCAACTCATATAACTTTTTCTGCCTTTCAAAAATTGGTTGAAAGTGAAGTTTTACCTTCTACTGTTTCTTTAGTAAATAAATTTATTCAGCAAAATAATTATACAAATTTATATGTAAAAATTTTAGGAGAACAAATTAATTCTTTACATGATAAAGTTGACAAACTATTTTCTCTTATAAACAATCTTCAACAAACAGTTAAACCAGTTTTAATTGAAAACAAAAATAAAGATATTAAAATACAAAATTTTATACAACCTCCTCCTATAGTAAAAGATTATAATCTTGAATCTCCACATGTATTAGAAAAATTATTAGAAGAAAAATTTAAAAACCTTAAATTATCCACTTTAGAATTTTCTGAGAATATACAGAAAGATTTTGATAAAACTTTACGAGATGAAATAAATCGTCTTTCTCATAAATCTAGACATAATAAATTTGCTAATAAACCATATATGAATCATTATTATTACCCTCGACCTTCTCCACAAGATCTTCTTTATGAAGAACATCAAGAAACTACTAATAGTTATAGTAGTCGTTCGTTTATGAATGGAATTGCGACGCATTTACCGATAGGCAATTAACTAATATGGTGCATAGGATGTTAATGTACTCCTCGGTTGCAAAAGCAAATGGTAATACGATCGTGCAATCGCAAAATGATTGTTTGTGGTTTTACTGGTGTCCTTAAAGGATGGTGGGATAATTATTTAACTGAAAATGATAGACAAAAATTTATAATACAGTAAAATTGAGAATGAAGGAACATCTACACCCATTATGATGGAAGATGCAGTATATACTTTGATAGCATCTATATTAGAACATTTTTCGGAAAATTTACTAATAATCAAGAAAATATTCGAACATTGTTGAATAATTTTAAGTGTAAAACACTTACTTCTTTTAGATGGTATAAAGATTCATTCTTATCAAGAGTCATGGAATTACCGTAAAGTAATAGCTCTTATTGGAAAGCCAAATTTATAGATGGCTTACCAACTCATTTCTTGAACGAATAAGAAAAGTTCTTAGGAAAGATTTTCCTTACATTCCTTATGATGATTATACTTATGGTCATTTAATAGGTGTTTGTACACAAGAAGGATTAGCTTTATGTAATGAAATAAAGTTAAATCAACAAATTAAAAGACAACAATTATCAGAACGAAAACAATTAGGTCGATTACGTGATCAATTTGCTATGGATATTGGGCCAGAAAATAGGGATAAAAGAATGAAGAAAAATAAAATTCCTTATATACCTAAAGGAAAACGACGACGTAAAAGAACAAAAGAACAAAGAGAATTTAGAAAAATTAATAGAAAAAATAAAAGAGACATAAAATGTTTCAAATGTGGTCATAAGGGTCATATTGCCCTAATTGTAAAAGATTAATAGAATTAGATTATTAGAAATAGATGAACAACTTAAAGAACAAATATGCAAAGTAATAGAAGAATCGATATCGAGTCAAACGAAAGAAACTAATAGCTCAGAAAATAATATGCTTGAAAATGATGAATATTCATCTAGTTCTTCGGATGAATGTCTTCCATGTCAAAATAATAATAATAATGATTGTTGTAAGGATAATAGTCTTTACAATATTATATCTCAATTTCAAGATTTACAATTTAACATGTTAACAACTGATAATGTTTTAGAATTACTAAAACAAATACCAGATCATGATATTCGTGATAAAATAATTAAAATGATAGATGTGTCTAATAAAAAAGAAAAGGAAGTTAATAAAAAGGATATAGTTTTCAATAATAATCCTTATTCGATGCAGGAAATAGAAAAAAGAATGAAAAAATTACTAAATAAAGAAGAATCATCTTCTTCAGTTATAACTATTTCAGACTTACAAATAGAAGTTCATAATATAAAGAATGAAATAAAATATTTGAAACAAAATAACGAATTATTAGAAAAAAGGATTAAAACAATTGAGTATTCACAATCAGGTGAAAACTCTATAGTTGATCCACAAACTCTTCAGAATTTAGCTGAAAATATATCTGAAGATCATAATTATGAATTCCTAAAAACAATACAAATAATTACATCTCAAAGATGGTATATAAAATTAACTCTAATGATAGATAGACAATTTGTCTTAAACACTGTTGCAATGATTGATAGTGGTGCTGATTTGTCTTGTGTTCAAGAAGGGTTAATACCCACGCAATATTTTGAAAAAACCTCGCATGCATTAAAATCCGCATCTAATCATACATTAGATATTTCATATAAATTGCCTAATGCTTTTGTTTGTCAGGATAATATTTGTCTTCCACAAACATTTTTATTAGTAAGAAATATGCCAGGAGTGCCTATTATATTAGGACTTCCATTTTTATGTATGTTATATCCACTCAAAGAAGTTAATTTTCAAGGTTTTACAGGAACCTATAAAGATAAATCAATAAATTTCAGTTTGTCTCGGACCGATAACAAGGTCTATTAGGTCATTAATAGAAGCTAAAGAAAAACAATTATTTTTCATTAAAAAGAAATTATGAATTTATCAATACCGAATTAATGAGTAATACTAAATTACAAGAAAAATAAAACATATTACAATACAATTTCAAGAATCGTATGTGCTGATCACCCAAATGCTTTTTGGAACAGAAAGAAACATTTAGTTAATCTTCCTTATGAAGATAATTTTAATGAAAAGGATATTCCTACTAAAGCAAGACCATGTCAAATGAATTCTGTATATATGAATTTATGTAAAGAAGAATTACATTCTTTGCTTCAAAAGGGTTTAATAAAACCTTCACAATCTCCTCGTCATGTATCGCATTTTATGTTAATAATGCAAATGAAAAGAACGTGGCGTCCCAAGATTAGTAATAAACTATAAGCCACTTAATAAAGTTTTAAAATGGATAAGATATCCTATACCTAATAAAAAGGATTTATTATCAAAATTATATAATGCCAACATATTTTCTAAATTCGATTTAAAATCTGGATATTGGCAAATTCAAATAAATCCTGAGCATACTTATAGAACTGCTTTTAATGTGCCTATAGGACAATTTGAATGGAATGTGATGCCATTCGGATTAAAAAATGCTCCTTCTGAATTTCAGAAAATCATGAATGATATATTTATTCATTATATGGATTTTATAATTGTTTACATTGATGATATCTTAGTATTCTCTGATAATATTGAACAACATTTTAAACATCTTAATATATTAAAGGATGTTATTTTACGAAATGGATTAGTAATATCTAAACCAAAGATGCTTTTATTTCAACATAATATAAGATTTCTTGGTCATCAAATAAGTCAAGGGAGAATAACCCCTATTCAACGATCAATTGAATTCTCTTCTAAATTTCCTGATGTTTTTACTGAGAAAATTCAACTCCAGAGATTTCTAGGAAGTTTGAATTATATTTCACCATACTATAAAAATTTACAGAAAGATTTAGCAATTCTATATGATTTGCTTAAAAAATCAATTAAATTTGATTGGACAGAAAAGCATACTCAATTAGTTAAGCAAATAAAAGAAAAGGTAAAAACTCTACCTTGTTTAACATTAGCAAATCCAAATTGGAAAAAGATAATAGAAACTGATGCTAGTAGCATAGGATTCGGTGGAATCTTGAAACAGATTAACCCGCATGATAATAATGAATATCTTATTAGATATCATTCTGGTAAATGGACAGAACCTCAAAAGAAATATGCAACTGTTGCACAAGAATTTCTTGCTATTGTAAAATGTGTATTAAAATTCCAAGATGATTTATTTAATCATCGTTTGTAATTCATCTTGATGCACTTGCCGTTAAACACATGATTTATAAAGATTATAAGCATGATTCTTCAAAGCAAATATATGCTCGATGGCGGCTAATTTAGCCCCTTTTGATTTTGAAATTTTATATAAAAAGGTAGTGATAATTCTTTACCCGATTTTTTATCACGTGAATATTTGCAGGATGGAGTGGCCACAAGTTAATTATCTTAAACCATTATCCGTGCTACATATTGCTTATAATAAGATTGTTGCTGAATATATGCATTATAGAACGGAATATATTTTTGCGAAGCATAGACTAAATCACTTTTTAAGAGTTCGTAATACAATTCTTGATTGTCTTTGATGAATTTACTTCACCACAACAGATAATATCTGTTTGAAGACCTTGAATTTGTCTATGACATGATAGAAGACTTCACTGGAAGATTAATCGAAAGTGAAGAAAAGTTGAATTATTGTAAAGCCAAATTATCATTAATAATTCTCTAATTTTTCAGATTATGTATCCACCCGATAGAGGACGCGGCCCTTATAGAGGTCGTGGAGGAAGAACAATAAACCCTGTAATACAACATGGGAATAAAAAGCTAATAGCTGCTGATTTTTCAAAATCTCAGGAGGAATCCTCCTCATCAAATGCGAAATTGGTCCAAATAATGGATTTTATTCAGAAGGATTCTGCATTATATAAGCAGATTATGGACCAAATCCAAGAGCAACAAAGTGATACCTTTGCTGCCAAAGTAAGTGATACCGACCAGATGATATCCGGTCATATGAAAAAGGATCCACAAAGGAGGTAATATTCCTTCTTGAGAACGCTGATATTCAGTGGAAAGATGATCCATGGGTAATATTCCGGAGATATCTAGCAGAAAGGGTGACGATACCGGGTGAGTCATACAAACCCAGAAATTATTATGAGAATATTCTCAAACAAACATGTGAAATAACACATTTTCGGTCTAATCGACTACAACCGAAGTTTATAACTTCTCAAAATTATTATCAAAAAGATTTTATCTTTTGAAGAATGGGAATTTCAACCCTTTCGAAAGAGAAGTACGTAATACTCCTACTTCTCCTCCTTTGAAATTTACTTATGGGATTATATTCAAAGTTTTTACAAAACTTTTTATTATGAAAACCCCGAAAAGAAGCATACTTGGTTCATAAAAATATGCTCCCATGTATATTCTTCTCCCATACCCAACTGGTTTATTCGGTGGTGGGCATTATATGGCCCAACAGAAAAATTTTGCCGATAATTTTTCAAAATTATATTATCAATGGTTAAAATCCTCTCCTATCATTGATAAACTTCAACACATCATATCTCGTGCTCCAGAAAAATCACTCTGTTATACTTTTTTATTGAATTCTCGATTCCTTGGATTTATAAATGGGTCCCTGAGGTGGGATTCAATGAATTTCAAATTCCGTGTCTTTATAAGACATATTACACCAAATTTTGGGACAAATTAACAAAGATGAATCACAATACAAAAAGAATGGAAGGACAAGACTTGTTGGACGAAATTGCCCAGAAAATCAAGGAATATACTCAAGACAAAGAACAGCTCAAAGCAAACCCAGATGAAGAAAGTCCGTTTAAACATATCACAAAACGGATTCAGCTTCAGCAAGGAGCAATTAATAAGGAAGAAATAATATCTGCCTATATGAAAGAAGTTAAAGCAGATCTCATGAGAAATTTAAAGAATCTCGACAATGATAATATTTCGAAAAATCGATGTTTCGATGAAGAGCATAACTTCAAATGAAGAAAATTCGTTTGCAATATTGGCCGGAGAATCTCAATCACCGAGAAAAGATGACGATCACGATGAATTCATCAAAATGCATTACAGCAGATCCAAGAATCACTCAATCACCAAAGGAAAAGAAAAAGAATGAAGTGACAAAAGTAGGAATCTACTTTTGAAATTTTGACAAAAGTAGGAATCTACTTTTGAAATTTTGTACAAATAGACCACCACCTTCAGTCAAATCAAGAAAACCATGTCAAATAATGACAAAAGTTAATAATTTTTGTAGAATAGTAGTTTTAACTTTTGTAGAATAGTAGTTAGGCACTTTGTCTATAAATAGAATGTAGAAGTTCTTGTGGAGGGCATCATCATTCTCTCCAAGCATTCTCTCATTTCTTCTCCCTTTATCCCGAAATTCTCTCTCTCCTTGTAAAACATCATTTAGAAAATATATCTTTCAAGTTTGAAGCATTGAAGAAGCCTTTAAAGGTAATATTTTCTTTTAAGTTTGTTTTAAGTTATAGTTTGAAGTACTCAGACAATGTCTGAGTAAATCCTTTGTCTGAATCAAACATTTGGCTTTTGTTTACATAAATTATACATGGAAGCTCTATCTCCTTCTTCTCTTTTAATTAAAATACGATGATTTGAGATTGGTTCCAATCCCGAGTTCAGTCGGAAAACTCAACAATAAGTGCATTGGGCTGGAAAAGTACCCGCTATGATGAATTGTGTAAGGGGAAAAGAGGCCACATGATGCACAATAAGTTGTGAATTCCAGACAGGCTTGAGAGTTGGGTGAAACTTTTCCATGCATCTCGATTATTGATATTTTAATTAAGGATGGATAGAGATTTTGATCCTGTAGCTGGCTGACAAGGCATAGCTCCCGGATGAATGGTATCAGCCAGGGTGGTGGTTTGGATTCCGGCCTGGTTTCCTTGCTCGTCTGTTTGCCTGGTTTTACCGGCTAAGATAAGCACTGGCCAGGCCCCAGCCCCACGTGCGATTTCCATTATGGGAAAGAAATAATAAGTCTATAAAGTATTTACTATGAAATAAGGAAAACTTAATAACATGATTTTCGACAAAATCACAAAAAAATAAACTAAAATGTCCAAATGGTCCCTTACATTTAGGCCTACTTGAATTTACGTCCCTTACATTAATATTTCAATATCGTAGTCCCAAAAATTATGTTTTCACACTTTTTTGGTCCTATTTCACTGTTTCCGGCGATTGACATGCCGGAATCAGGGGTATTTTTGTCTTTTAATTTAATTTAAATTTTATCATTAAAAATATTTTAAAATTCAAAATTTATTATTTAATTGTTAAAATATTATTTATTAATTAAAAATATTATTGTACAATTTTAAAATTTATCATTATTTTCAAAATTACTTTTTTTATTTACTCCCTCCGTCCCATAATTATTGTCCAGTTTTACTAAAATGAAAGATTTTATTTTTTGTCAAACTTAACCATATTTTACCTTAAACAAACGGATATACCCCTACGTAAGTAATTGTTTAACCACTAAGATTTTATGGATAATGTTTTTTACTAAGGACAAATATGTAACTTGATCCATAAAAAGTCAAATTGGACAATAATTTTGGGACAAAATGTTTTGGGCAAAATGGACAATAATTATGGGACGGAGGGAGTACTATTTACTTTAAGTACATAATAAATAGTAATTGTGTTGCACTTTTAACTTTGACCCCACTGTAACTTAAAAAATTAACCAAGTTACAGTAAATAATTCAAAATTCAATTATTTAAAAAAAAAGAAAAGACAAAACCACGATTTTTTTTACTCTGACCGCTACAGTAAACCCTAAATGGTAATTATGTTACACTTTTAACCTTGGACCCACTGTAACTTGAAAAATTTACCGAGTTACAGTAAATAATTCAAAATTTAATTTTTTTTAATAAAAAAAAGGAAAAACCAAGATTTAAAAGTGCAACATAATTATTATTTACTTTGACCTAAGATAAATGATCAACGAAAAAATTAATTTTGAAAATAATGTAAATTTTAAAATTTGATAATAATATTTTTAATTAATAAATAGTATTTTAACAAATAAATAATGAAATCTGAATTTTAAAATATTTTTCATGATTTAAATTTTTATTGAAATTTAAATTAAATTAAAAGACAAAAATACCCCTGATTCCGGCATGTCAATAGCCGGAAATAGTAAAATGGGACCAAAAAAGTGTGAAAACATAATGTTTGGGACTACGATATTGAAATGTTAATGTAAGGGACGTAAATTCAAGTAGGTACAAATGTAACGGACCATTTAGACATTTTAGTCTTTTAAAAATATATCCAGTTCAAAACAATTAGTATAACACAAACAAGACTAGGTTTCAATATCAGACGGATTATAAGTTACCTTCCGATTCTTAATACTTGTTATAATAGCCATGCATGTACCATCTTTCAGAAAAGAGGGAGCGGGAAAAACAGAGAATATGTCTTTGTATAAGCTTTACTTTTGTGGAAGGAGGTAATAGAATTTTGAATTTTTCTAAGCAAAATATTGGGAGAAAGGGGTAAAGAAATAAATTTGATACTGAGTGGATTGGCATCCATAAATGTAGATATTATGTTGCACCAATCAAATGTATCATGGCTGCATACCAAGATGGGATTTAATGCCACTTTTTTATTTATTTATTTATAGAGTGTCCACTAATGACTAAATTCTCTTTTTATATCGTAAAAATTTTGATAAACAGGATAACTAGCCAAAAGAATGACGATTTTTTCATACCTATGACAAAGTTCGTAATGATTCAATAATTGTCAAAAACGTAGCAAAATAATGGAATACTATCTCGAATCCTATTTACAGTATACAATTCAAAACCAAGTAATAGGGGCCGGGCATTGTTGACATTTATGGAAGAGTGTGAATTTTGCGCTACATCGTGATTGAGCAAGTTGTTTTCTGATGTTGTTTTTACGCGAGTTGCTTGAGCAAGCCAATTATTCAAATGTAATTATTTACACAAACACCAGACAAGGAGACACATTCAGATGACTATGAAATAAAAGTTTCAAAGACTCGTTACATTGTTGTAGGGAAAAAACAATCCAATTAATGTGAACATGTTATGCTGTTTGTTGTATTTTCACTCGTTATGTTATTCAATAAACTTTTTTCCCCGTCAACGCTTCAATGGTTCTAATCATCATACATATTACATTATTTATACAAAACTTAGACCAAAAAAATCTAATATTTTACTACCCCACTCATGAACTCCCGATCTCGCACCCGAACTTGTTACTCCGGACCTGGATGATTTGCAGGCCATTGCAGTAGGCGTGAGTTTATATATTCCTGCTAGGTTCCTGGCTTTTTTTTTTTTTTTTTTTTTTTAAAAAAATACTACTTCGTTTTTTCATTCAACAAACATGATTTTTGTTGGGACGAAAGATCTTACTCCGTTTTCTACAAGGGAAAGGTCAAGCTAGGTGTCCTATACCATCATGATTGAGAAATGCTACTGAAAATTGGCCATATCTCGGGCAGGTGATAGGCGATACAGTTGGGACTTGTGATTGGGGCAAGACAAAACTATGAATAAATTTATAGGGATTACTCAGTACAGTTGCTATTTGATTCAGAATATCATTAGTTAAGTTGGACAAAAAATATCCATATTCAGAATATTCTTCTATAACCCAAAAAGTTCGAATCACAACAAATTTATAATCTCTTCTTTCCGCCAAGAACAAACAAAAAAAGTTCGTACTCATCGATACGGCTATATTTTTCCCTTTCTTTTTCTTTTTGGTTTTGGGGATTGGGATGGATGAAGTATTTGAAAAAAATAACACAAGATAATTTTGACATCCTAAAAGAAATAGGGTAATTCCTTCTGCCCCATTTTTTAATATTTCATTTTATTAAATTTTAAAAAAGTAGATTACTAAACTGGGATAAGAGGAGTACAATTAAGTTAGATATAGAATCATATATGTTGCAAATCATTGGTGATTTGTAAGTTTTCAAAATTTCAGAGGAGCGCTTTGTGAGTACTGCAATCTTTAACAAAGATGATCATATATAAAATGTTTCTCCCAAAGAAAGAAAAAAGTAGAAAATGTTGGTACTGTTGATGAGCGATCCAACAGGAGCTAACACGAAGGATTTGAACGGTAGTGTTTGAAGTGAAAATAATTCTCGATTGTATCAGTTTAGTGATTTGTACTATATTAAACTGGCAAGTCCAGTTTGAGAAACCAATCTGATCTGGACTGATCTGGTGATCTGACCCAAACCGTTCTGTTTCGAATCCAAATAAATGGCTCAACCAAAGTGTTAATTATCTAAGTATGTTCGGAAAAGAAGAAGTCGACTGAAATATGATAAAATGTGGAAGTGGACAAAAAAAATATTGAATTTCTGTTTTTCTGTGCACTGTGCCTAAAACGGATTTTGAACACCCGTCTTTAAAGAATTAGATGTAATTAAGATTGCATAATTGTTTTGATTAATGAAAATGGATTTAACATTTCCGTTTTTCTTTTGTAAATTTTTATTTAAGGAAATGAGAAAAAGAAATTGTGAAGTAAATGTTTTTCCGAAGTAAAAAACGGAAACACAAAATCTATTTTGTATTAATTATTTTTAGAAAACTAAAAATGGAAATTCGAAATCCGTTTTTGAGACAGTAGACATGAAAAAAAACAGAACTGGGCTACTTTGCCAAACCTGTTAAAAAGACAGAAAACATACTACATTCCAGCAACAAAACAACACCAAGACATTAGCATCAACATAAACCCTAAACTCACACATCAATTCAATAAAATATTATAATTGTAACATATTTAAATAAAAAACTACATCAACGAAAGTCCCAACGTTCATCAAAAGAGGTAAATAATAAAATGAAGGAATTATTCCTCCTCTAGGGGTGGCTTGGGTTGGGTCGTGGATGGCGTGTAGCGGTTGACTTTCTTTATGTTTCTTAGCGATTGCTTCTTCAAAGGCGGGGTAACATCCACATCCGTACTAGTAGGTTCACCTTCTTGGTTGGCTTAATCTTCAAACTGGGGGGGAGGGGGTTGGAGTTTGAAACAAGTTGCCATTGAGTTGAAAATTATATTCTGGTTCTTCTTCTTCCTAATTTTCTGCCTGGCTCCTCCAATCCCACGGTCATATTCTGGTTCATCTTCTTCCTCGATTTTCTGCCTGCCTCCTCCAATCCCAAGGTGAGGAATGTTTCGCTTGAGAACTTTGCCAACCGGTTGAGAAGGTTGTGGTTGAATATCAACAAGCGATTGGGTGGGTTTCAAAATTGGCATCTCATGTGCTTTAAGAGATAAAGCACTCATAGCATGAGCAGTGAGTTCAAGAAGGAGATTCATACGTACTGAATTTTGGCATACATCTTTTGATTTCTTGTAATCTTCTACTTTTTTACAGATGTCGCTCAAAGTATCAACCAAGAATCAATTTAACCATTAAAATTGTAGTTAACAAAAATAACAAACCTAAAAATTCTCAAAAAAAAAAAAAAAGAAACCAGCTTTAAACAAAAAAAAAAAAAGAAGATTAGGGATAAAAAGAAGAATACTTACATAGAATTTTACGCGATCCGAATGCTCATGATACCCTTTCTCCTGAAAGTTAGACTTATTGGGATCCTTGATAAATTTGATGGTCTTGGTTTCATACCGGGGATATAATCATCATTGGTTGAGGATTGATCACTAACCGGAGACCCAGCCACAATAGTGTCCACCCTGTTGTTCCATTTTTTGATGTATTCACAATGATGAAACTCCCAGTTAACCCCAGCTCTTCCAGTCCTACCATACTTGTGCAACTTTTCCCACTCTTCGCAACTAGCAATCAGTGGTTGTGGTGGGATCGACTGTTTCAAGCCAAATTGTTGTAACACACGGTCAACTTGATGCGGGTCAACGATCTCCCAGCAAATTAACCAAGTGTTTGATTGCCTATGATCCCGACCCCGTGTATATCTTTCAAGTATCTCCACTCCTTCATAAGTTTGCCAAATAATCAAGCCAAATAGAACATAATACAAAAGCAAGCTTGTAAACCACAACCAATCCAAACAGAACATAACAGAATACAAAATCAAGCTTATAAACCACAACCAAGCGAAGTTTATTAAAAATTAAGTCCAGCTGATTACAAATACAGATTATCTTAATAAAAGAAAAAACTAGATGTTCTAATAAGCCACAGTTTCAACAGTTCTAATACAACTATCATAAGTTCATAATGAAACACAGTCCATTTTGTTTGACAGGAAATGCTAGATGTTCTAATAAAAAATAAAGGACAGAAATAATAAAAAAAGATACAGAAGATATAATAAAAGAAAAAAGGACAGAAATAATAAAAAAAAGTCCATCTTATATAATAAAAGAAAAATTCCAGATTCATTCGAAAAAAATTTAATCAAATATAAAATTAGAAACCCTTACATCTTCAGCCTTCCTAAGGCTTGCGAGTTGATCTCGTTGTACTGGGAGACAGTGGGAGGCCACCTGTGAAAAATCCAATGAACACCTCCACCTTGAACCTAAGGCCAAGGTGTCATCGTCGTCTTCCGGGTTTTTCCTCTTGGGGCGTATTCTTGGGATTCACTCATAAGCCCAAATCTGTAAATGTAACACATGTTAGGTTAAAAAAACACAAATTATACATAAAAGGAAAAAATAAAATAAATACAATTCAAAATCGAGTTATACCTACAAAAGAATTAGGCATCCACCTATATCCCATTTTGTCCTTTTTGATGCTTTACAATGATTATTATACAACACCGCAAGACATGCACTCCCCCAACTTAGATTGCTACAAGACTTAAAATTCTTCAGTAATGGCAAATAAAGCAAAGGTATAGTGTTGCCGGTTGTGTCCGGAAATAGTGAACCTCCAATTGCCCACAAAACAAAAACCCGAACCCTTTTCTGACAGGCATCATCTGAGGCCGTAGCTGGAAGTTTTCGGTTACACTCTTTTGCCAGCGAAGTGATTATAACTTAGTTGGACCCTTTCTTAAATGCAGGTGTGAAGCCCAAAAGTTCCTGGCACATTGAGACCCAACTAGCTGGTGGCGAATCTTGGCCAGTTAAGGTTTCTATTAATTCTCAAACCCAAAAGAACTTCGACATCTTGGAGCATAATTGTTGCTTCTCCCATTGAAAAGTGAAATGTATGAGTTTTGGACCGCCATCTTTCAACCAAGGCTGTCACGAGAGAGTTGTCTAATCGGATGAGACCCGTCTCGAGGGAGTATCCAAAACCCATTTTAGCCACGTAACCTTTAACTGTGTCATTGCTCATTGCATACAGCTCCCAAAGTAGATTATCAAATCGTCGACACTTATGGTGTTCAGTCATGTATCTCGGCTCACTGTTCCAAACGGCATCAGAACGATGATCACCCTGAAGGTAAAGAAGGTTGGACTCGGTCGGACCCTTATTTGTGAATTTTTAAGGTTCCGACGAAGATGAACTAGCCATATTTCCTAATATAAAAAAAATAAAAAAAATCAGAATGTAAACTAAATAAAAATAGAACCATAATGTATTAAAAAGATGTATCAACACAAGAACTTTAAGTATGCAATAATCTACATAGTACAAGTTATCTAAACACAAAAAAATTTTCCATATGACCCAAATACGTGCCAACAAATGCTGAAGTTATTACATTTTATGTCTAAAATGCTATTTAATTAGACAAACGTTATCTTTATTCAGAGCAAATAAGATTCAACAAATTGCAGCAATAAACAGAATGTATACAATCAATGTCCAAACATTTGAATATATAACCAAAGAGTTTCATAATTGTGGTATACCTGCTCCGACATTTGTACTTAAATCTAGTTTAACAAAAAGACTTGAAATCCTACATTACTTGTAGAGTATTCAATAACAAGGTACCATTAAATAGGAAAAGGAATTCGTTCTTAATCAACTTTAAGCTATGCAAATTGAAATGCAAAAGGAAAAAAGCAGGAATTCGAAGCAAGGAAATCGAGGCATTTAAAAAAAAACAAAAACAGAACCATAAGTTACATGGGGCTAAGGGCGTTATCTAGAAGTTGCAGAGGCGATGCACCAGCAAGAGGCGATGCACCGGCGAGAGGCGAAGCATCGGAGAAGAAGCGGGCAGAGGCGATGTAGCGGCGATGATGGAGTCTTTACGAAGTCGACAGAATTCGGGGATGAGGGGCGTCAAATACAACGGGGGCGTCAAATATAGCAGAGTCAAATACAGCAGAGGGGTCGAAGTCGACGGATTTGTGGATCTAGATGGGGCTAAGGTGGGGTGGCTGCGGGGGAAACAATCTAGGGTTATGAAACGGGGCGGTCGGCGGAGCGGGATTGAGAAGGGGAAGAAAGAAAATAAGGGAAAGAAAAGAATTTTGACGAAGTCAATATTTTTTAAAAGAAACGGATTTCAAATATCCGTTCTATTTTATTTTAATAAAAAAAGAAAAATTGAATCCGTTGTATTATTTTAATAAAACGAATTTAATTTTTCCATTTTTATAATTGTTTTCAAAAAAAATTTAAAACATACAGATTACAATTTTTATTATAAAACAACAACCATAAATTACTTCAATCAAACCCTAACGTCTAATAGCTAAAATGACTACAACAAGAAAAATACAAACCAAACATGCTAGATTTAGAAAATAAAGATTAGTGTTATTATTGCCCGTATAATTTCTACACTCGTGATGAATATTCGCATTCATTTTCCCATTGTCAATGAAACTACTCCCAACATTGTTTTCTACAGGTTCTGCCTAACCTTGAAAATAGTGAATACGACAATAGTGAAAAAGACGGTCTGGATTTTCGGGCGTATTAGATAGTATAAATTCGCACTTATTCCCACATAATGGACAAAAAAATGCCTCATAACGCAAATAACTGGCGTTGTTGCCGTTGTTGCTGCTGCTCCAATTGACATTTTTCCTAAATACAGTAATGGAGAAAATGAGAATGGGGAAGGAAGAAAATCATCCACAAAAACGAATTGTGGGGCATTATACATGAGAAAAACGGATGTGCAAATTCCGTTTTTAGTTTAAAAGAAAAACAGATTTTTGAATTCCGTTTTTTCTACCCTAAAACCGAAACCCTATTTTTCTTTTTAAAACATCAATCCAGATTACATTTTACTACAAATTTCTACTAATACAAAATACGTTCCTACTGAAACATCCAACTAAAATAACAATAATACAGTCATAACAATAATGATCATCCAAATACATAAAGAAATACATAATACCAAGTTTGTCAGACATAAAATCCAAATGCCTAAAGAAATACATAAATATAGATTGCATGATATTAGTTCCAGATTCAACACACGGGAGGCATTCAGTCCTCTTCAATATTTTCGAAACCATCTGCGTCCCAATTGACTTCCAATCTTGTCCGATCAGCTATGCGGTGCGAGCGACCACATGCCCTTGTGAAATGATCTTGACTGCCGCATCTCCTACATCTTCTGCGTCCACTCCTACCCATATAATCCATTGACATCAAGAATCGCCGCTGTTGTTGACGACTCGGAGCATCATACAGAACTAGATTAACATAATCAGGATCAAGGTTCTACCCTGGAGACACCCATTCTTCTCTTCTTGGGACGGGAACAAACCTAGAATGACGAAACTGCTCACGCCATGTGCTCGTCTTATAATATTCATGTATTATGTTTTCTGGGTGATCACCAATTCACCGACATACAACCAATGCGTGAGAACGAGGAAGCCTGTAAGTCTGCCACTTCTTGCATGAACAACGCCAATCCCTGTATTCTACTTTGTGTTTATTTCCACCTTTCCCTATACGACGCCAACCTGTAATGACCCCATACGCTTGGTTCTGGAAATCGTACAGCTCCACTTTGTGAGTTGCTGCTGTATTCTCGTACTTACAGAATTTCTTCCAATACTTATCTCCGATAGGAGTTTGGCACTTCAAGGCAAGTGTATACTGATCACGGAAGAACTTAATTGTCTTCGCCAAAGTCGATTCCACCACAGTTCTAATTGGTAAAAATCGAACACCCTTCAGAACATTGTTGTAACTTTCAGATATATTTGTTGTCAAGATGCCCCAACGTGCATAATCTTGATCGTAGGCAAGACTCCACCTCCCCCCCCGAAATAGCCATCATATAAGCAAGACCTGCTTCATTGCACTCTCTCAGTTGTTGCTGAAATTTTAAAAACTTGTGATTTTGCCGTTTCTTGCCCATTTTCCAACAAACAAGATTGGTTCGCGCAGTTTGATTTCTATGTTGCTTCGAACATGTCGAAGACAATACCTGTGGTATCTATAATATGGTTCAAGCCACTGATCGACATTATTTTTCAGTGTACTGATTATCCCTTTATGCCGATCTGATATAAGACACGTGATTATGTCGTATACAACATGAATCCTCGAATTACTGAGAAAAAATGACCAACTGTCCTCACTCTTCTCATCCACAATTGCGAAAGCAATGGGCATGATATGGTTGTTAGCAGTTTTCACCATTGCTACAAGAAGTTTACCCTTGTACTAACCGCGGAGGTGTGTGCCATCAATACTCACAACAGGTTGACACTTATGAAATGTCGCAATGGAAGGACCAAATGCCCAGAAAATATATTTGAAGACCCGATGTTCATCATTCTTAGTCCTAGGTTGCCATTTCTACTCAACAACCGTGTTGGGATTAGACTTATATAGTGCGGCCATATACCTATCATATATACAAAACAATCCAATAATTCCCTAGTAAAACAGTCTGGATTTGCATCAACAACCAGTTTAGAAAACAATCCAATATTTTCATGATAAAACAGTCCAGATGTGCATAAATAGTCCAGCATTTAAAAAACAATCCAATGTTTTCCTAATAAAACAGTCCAGATTTGCATAAACAGTCCAGTATTTTCCTAATAAAACAGTCTAGATTTGCATAAACAGTCTAAGATTTATAAAATAGTCCAGTAATTTCCTAATAAATCAGTCCAGATTCGCATAAACAGTCAAACTAAAAATATCATAAATAATAAGTTTTAAATTTTTACTAGGGCAATTCGGTAAAATTATCGATCTAGTTACCATAGCACGCTTTGATGGCGTTCCTTCTTGCATGCCATGCCTTCTTGTACTTCACATCCACATTATAAGCTGTCTTCACAGGAGCCCTGATTGACTTCACCTTAAAACTAGGATCATCTTGAACACTACACCTTATAAGTTTGGCTATTAACTTCGACGTCAAATTACGACGGTCATTTCCTCTAGTTATTCCAACACAATTGTGACAATCAACCTAGGACACAATTTGCCACAGACTATACTTCTTCAAAGATGCACGCATCCTCCACGCACAAGTAGATTTCCCAATTAGAGTGTGCATTCTTCTTGTTGTGTACTCTGCAGCCCATGACTTACGGCCAGAAACAGTCACATAAAATTGTCTGTTGTGATGTATGTTCCAGTCCTCAATAGCTGTCTCAACTTCATCCCTGTTGTTGAAATAGGTGTCCTAATCAAGGTTTTCCCTATCACCTTTCCACATCTTAACTCCAAATTCATCTCGGTCCACTATGTTCTTCTTATAATCACCAATGTCTGAATATACATGCTGACCTAAATCAGAAGTGACAAACTTCTTCATTGCTTCTGCTTATGCTTCTGCTTCCTCTTCGTGTTGTTCTTCTTCTAAGTCAGTTTCATCCGACACATTAGTTTGGTAATCAGTTTCTTCTTCGCTTTCTACAGAAGTTCCGTCAGATGCATCATCCTCATCTGATGAATCAAAGTCATCATGTTGACCCCCGTCTTGTGCCTCAGCAACATATCCATCGCCGCTGCTCCTGCTAGGCCCCGCTTCTGCATGTTGTTGAGAATTATTCATCCAATATTGCTGTTGCGACCCAAATGTATCTTCATGTCTCTGTCCAGCAAGATCTAACAAATTTTGGCCATGCACAGTGTCTTCATTTTTAACATACAGCTCCAAATATGATGAACCCGAAAAATAATAAATAATTTCCACCATCGAGTCGTCCGTAATTGTTGCGCTTCGTCTTACACTGTTGTTTTTGAACAACAAAGTAATTCTCAGATTTACATATTCTCTGTCCCAACCCGCCTTATCACAAATTCTGCTCAAAAACTCAGAATACGACAACCTGCGCTCAATAACTAATGTCGCATCTGCCCTGTTATCAAATGTTCTGATCGTGCCATCCTCTACAACATATTTATTTCTCCAGTACACATTAATAAAATATGGACCATTCCATACCATTTTTCCTGCAAAAAATATAATAATTCCTACTAAATTAACTTTCTGCGCAACACGATCCTACTAAGTTCAATATTTTTAAACTGAATAATCTCATTCGAAATTAATAAGCACAATAATTAAATAATTTAATACAATATTAAATACGATTAAAGAAAATCAATTATATCAACGCATTACTAACCTTGATGATAACAATAATGTGGCAAAAAAGAAAAAGAAAAAACAGGTTCAAACTAGCTACATCTGTTGATTTTTCACTTCCCGTTCATAACTTTCAAGATCTGTGAATAGTGTAAATTTTCATTTATATATAAGCTGAAAAACAGATTTTTTACTTCCGTTTTTTTTTTTAATTAAAGTTGCCACTACAGTGTCACAAAAAGTAAGGCAGTGTCAGACCAATAATGGAGGTGACAAACTTACAACCAAGAAACGGAAATTCGTTTTCCGTTTTTTGAGCATTATAAAAACGGAATTCTAATTTCCGTTTTACTTTTTTACTTAAATTATCAAGTATTATTTATGCCGAAATAGTTTTTCCCATTTTTCAGAATTTTGAAAATACAAAAAATAAAAACGGATAATGGAACTCCGTTTTATAAATGATAGTTAAGAAAACGGAAATTGTGCATATCTATCAAAATTTTTCAGGACCACAAAAAAAAAAACAAAAAATAAAAAGTTTTTCTCCTTTTTTTTTGGCATTTATTTAGGTAAAAAGCCCCTCAACCAAAAGGATGGATAATATTACTTGTAACATGTTATCGAGTCTTTTACTCACTAAAAAATGTTATCGAGAAACTATATATATTCTCTTTTTCATGAAATAATTATTTAGTTTGAATTTTTATTTTTAATATTCACTCCGTATCAAAAGGAAAAAAAAAAAAATCCAAATTGAGTTCTAAAATTTACTTTAAAAGTAATTCAAATTTGCCATGCTGCAGTGGGAAGAATTTAGCGTGCCAAGGCCCAAGAGGACCATTTTTTTTTTTCTTTATATGGGCTTCATATCATTTAAAGGAAGAAGAAAGGATCTACATTTCAATGTCTCTTGGATTGCTTCGAAATTATCTAATTAGAAATTTAAGTTTCTATCTAACAGGAAGAAGATTAATATTGATTAAGAATGTTCTATAAGCTATCCCTAATTTGCAACAATTGCTCCTCCCAAATATATAATAGCTGCCTTAGAGGTGAAATGCCAGAATCTTTTATGGGGATATATCTGAAGAAGGATCTAAAAGGCATTGGAGATTTTGGAAGAAACTCCCATGTCCAACGCATGAAAATGGCTAGGTATGAGAAAATTTCAGAATACCACTGATGATACTTTTTCAATAAAGCTTTTGTAGAATTTGAAGAAGAGAATAGAGATCTAGGCGAAACCGTCTCTTCTTTATCTAATGTGTCGATGAAGCGCAAAAAATTGGGGAAAAAATCTGAAAATTGAGCAAAGAAATTCAGTATTCTTAGTTGGATTCATGGCTATTGAGCGATAATATGCTTTTCTTATCTTAGAGTTGAATAATGTCGTCTTTGAAATAAGCTAAGGAAGATATAAGAATTAATGAAGGTAATCGAGTTTGAGAACACATAGGACGTTTTGGATCAATCTTCTTTGGATTTTTCTCAAGCCCATCTCTTCTTGAAGCTCGAAAGAAGTGAACCACAACTTAAAGTTGTTAAGGAAGAGTTGAAGATGCATAAAGGTAACATTCAATTTGATTAAGTTGGATGCAAAAATTTCAGGATAGAAAGTTGACGTCAACTTTCTTTTCATTTACTCGATATTATGGATGAATGGTTATGTAACTCGAAGAATAAGTTTACATCTTGATAAGGTAGGCTTTTGTTGATTAAAGATGTTCTAACATCCATTCCACAAACAAATGTTTACTTCTATATTCAACCATCAAAAATAATTATTGCAATACCTGAAACAAGGTGTCAAAGATTGCTTTTGGGAAAGTCTAAAACAAGATTTTAGGCATTGCCTAAAAGAACAACGTTGGCATTTGGTCTCATTCCATTAATTCTCTTTCAAAAATTTTAAAGGAACCTACTACAAAAGATTATGAACAATTTCCCTTCTGCCACTTTCATTTAATATTCAACTTTTTTGTTTGTTCCTAATAAACAATAATTTTACAGCATTTTATATCTTAATTAAAGATTGAATATTGGGAGGCCGCATTGACAGCTTCATGCAAAGAGAGCCTAATAAACGTTAGTATATAGAGCTATTTTAGTTCTACTCATCAAAATCCCATGCAGCAGACCAACAAATTAACCTTCTGAGGCCCTTAAAGCTCTGTGGGTGTTTCCTTGCTGCTGCCTGAAAACTCAAGATTCATCGAATCTTGAAAGAAATTAGCACTTTTTTCTTGGTTGGATATTTATGAACTGTTATTTATTTTCTGTGTACAATAAATAATCATGATACAAGTGCAAGCCGACTCTATTACATGCTCATACTCCATCCGATCATAATTATAAAATATCAATTTAAACTTATGTTAATTCAAATTTGTGTCTTATATATTTTTAGGACCAAGAGGGTGTATCACATGCGATTCCTCTATAATCTTGTTACTAGTTAGGGTAATTTATTTTGGCAAAATCTAAGGCTTTCTTTCCATCATGAGCAAGCCCAAAGAAGTTCATTCTGTAATCTTGGTACACTACTTCCCTGTATAGAGCACCGCCGTCACGCGCCACCAGTTGAGGCAGCGGTCCAATCTTTTCTGTTGGCTTTGGGGCTACGAAAAGTGGAATTGACACTCTTGATCGTTTGCTCGTGGTTCGGACTTTGTGTTCAGAACTTTTGTATTTATCATTGCTTATGATCTGGCAAAAAAAATTCAAAGTAGTTATTATATATCGTGTATAGATCAAAGCGGGATATCGAATACGACTGCATAATTTACAATATTTGTAGACTTTGTCAAATGACACATCATCAGAGATGAGTTTGACCAAACAGAAAATAGAGTAATAAAAAAAATTTCATATATGTGCATGCAGCATGGGACACCATTACGTGTATTTGTGGTGTTTGAAACTTTAAAACTTCAAGGCTAAATGTTAATATTTCTACAGTTCCGCAGTGGCGGAGCTAATTGAATAAAGCCGGGACGGTGCTCTGTAAAATGAATTTAGCAGGGGTAAAAATAAAAAATTTATAAAATATATAGTTAAAATTTTAATTTTTCCTAGAATTTCCTTATACAAATTTGAAGGGGAGGGAGGCGATTGCCTCTACTGGTTCCCCTCCCTCTGTCACTGTAGTCCCGGAACACTTGCTATATTTGTTATACTGAAAATATAATATTTTTGAATTTCTAAGTTTAAAGTTGCAACTTCCTACCAAAAATTATAGGGAAAAAGAAAAAACTTGATTATGGAAAAGCTAGGATTGACTTTATACCATATCACCCAGCGTCAGTTAAACTGAAAATTTTGATAATGTTAAAATAAATATTCCTCAGCCATAGAGCTATCAAACAGAAAGAAACATTTTATTATTTATTGGTTGTGTGAAATGATTTTATTTGTTAATTTGTTTTTATTTGAAAAAGTCTTTGTTAATTTTTTTTTTTCCTAAAGAAAAGTCTAACCTGCAAGGCATCTCCGACATTGATAACCAAAGCGCCGGAGATCGGAGGGATCTCTATCCATTCTTCTTGCTTTCCCGCTCCCACATCTTCCTCTATCTTCACAAACAGACCTCCATTATCATCTTGCAGAAGAACGGTTAGAGTTGACATGTCAGAATGTCGTCCAGCACCTATGGTTAGTTCTGGACTTGGGCATGCCGGATAAAAGTTCATGTTAACCACCTTAAAACCGGCCAGTGATTCCAACATCGATTCCTCCGGTTCCACTCCAAGATTTTCTATCAGTATCTCGAACAATCGGCGGGCTGTTTTATAGGTTGACTTCATGTAATCAAGTACCTCTTTCCTGCACAAAATCATTGTCAGAATGTTACAACTCATATGATGTCTGTCGATGTATATTCTGAAGCGTTCTAGAACAGGGTTTTCATTTACTATATATACCACCATGTTGTATCATAATACATACAATTAATAAAATCCGATTATTTGAGTATGTTTGCAAGGTTTGATTTATTCGCGTTCTAACATGCCAGAAGGAAGTTCTGTTTCTACACAAATTATAGGGACAAGAATCATTCTAGTATGCTGATAAATTTAAAAAAGGTCATATTTTGTGTACTAGTGAAACTTACACAATCTTGAGACTAATGATTCATGCGTTTAGGGTTTTCGATTAGTCCTTACTTTCTATAAACTTATGAAGATCAACTTACTTGCAAACGCTAGGCCAATGCTTTTCTGCATCATTGTCATTGGTGTAAATCATACTGATATGATCTCTCCATTCTAGTTTCTTTTCTTTCTCCGGTGCAAAACTGGTTGTGTATCTTACATAGGGACTAATACTCGCTCCCTTAAGATAAACCGTTTTTGAATCCGTCGGTTGCGAGAAAAACCGGTGAGCGGCATCTTTGATGGACTCCAAACTTTCCAAATCCACACCATGGTTGATCACCTGGAAAAATCCAGTTGTTTTAGCAGCTCTAACAATATCATCCACCACTTTTTCATGCTCCGGACCGTCGAGTTTGGATAAATCGATTGGACTTAATAAGGATGAAATGGAGGAGTTGTTGGAGACGGATAGATATTTGACTTCTTGATGATGATCAAAAACTCGTTCTTGTGGTGGTTGGATGTATAGTTCCGGCACTTTTGCAATGCCTGAATCTACCAAACCTTTGATTCCGTGGCCCTTTTTCGCCACGAAGTCGAACAAATTGTTTGAATCGGGAACAACGACGATGTTTTGATCTGCCATTTTTTCCTTGAAGATTTACGTGTTTGTTGGTAGGAGATGGATGAATGCAGTTAAATATATAGGTATCGTGCATGCGTACATAGTCAATGATTTGGTTTTCAACGTAGATTATAAAACTATATGCTTGAAGGGATCCACGCCAAAAGTCTAGGCACCGACTTAGTCAGAGAATTCAACGTTATTAAATATTTTGAGTGGCATGTATGGCTAAGCGATTTCGTGAACGGAAGAAACTACAAGAAATTAAAAGGAGTAATAGTATCTGACTATCATTTTTGTTTCCTCCTTGAACCGTACAACCTAACGTAAACAGTAGAACAGTTGAGTGTGAAAATCTCTTTGACGTTTGAAATGTAGCGCATAAAAGAGTATCATTGTATCATCGCTAGCTTAATTTCTCGAGAGATGATCTGTTGTGCATTGATCGGACTTGTGCGTTTCTACTGAATTCACAATCATTAATCTAAGCAAATGGAGTCGGATTATGGTGGAGTCGCATATTCTTTGGGAAGATGCAAAAAGAGTACAAATGAAAATGCAAAAGTATGTAAAGTCTAGGTACAAAAGCATCAAGTAATTAGTTTTGATCAGTTTCTGATCCCTCAATTAGATGGAAAAAGTGGTTTAATGATCAATATAGTACTTCCTATTGTTTCTTTTATTATGCACAATTTATAGTTCAGAATGCCGTATAAATATATGTGTGTGTGTATATAATCAGAAGGAATATAATCCTTTCTCATCACTCAGATTAATCCATTAACGGCTAATATTATTCTGTTTGTTACATCGCTCTCATGCAATGCAGATCATTCTATGTATAATATGTTGGTTTTACTAGTTCTAACCGTGTTTTAGGACTAAAAAAAATAGACTTATTCTACGATTGGCTAGCTTCATTTCTTTCTTTTGTCGACGATATATTGGTTTAAAAGGTTGATATCCTTTATCTACTTCAAATGCTTATGCTTCCTCAAGTTTCAATTTTTTTCCTTTGTTTATATGCCTTGAAGTTTCATACATATTAATTAAACATTAAAAGTACATATAGTTTCTAAACAGTCACCACATTTCAGCAGAAAAAAGTCAAACCCTCTTAGATATAAACCGAACAAAAAAAAAGGCTCGATCATATGATTTCCTCTTCAGTTTCTTCTTCTTCTTCTTCTTCTTCTTTTTTCTTTTTTTTGGGGGGTTGTCAAACCTATGAAGCCATGTGTTCGAAACAAAGGTACTTGCGAATCGATCTTACGTATAACGAGCCAAGAAATTGACTTTTTGCGAGTTGTAACCAATAACTTTTGTAAGCTGGGCTGTCGTTATTAGTTAGTTTCAAGTCATAAATTTGAATGCTATTTTTTGTAGTTTAGCCTATTTCCAACAACTAGGTACTGTGACTTTGAATTTATACAATCTTATAAATTCAAAACAAAAGAAAAAAAAAGAAAAAGAAAATAGAAGGTAAGACTTCGTGTGAGACAATTTGCGTGCTTCCCATGTTTGAATAAATGGAATCTCTGAAATATCTTAAAAAAAGTTCATTTCAATTATCATTTCAGAATGACTAGGAATATATGCAAAGAAAATTTACAAGCAAATGTGCACTAAAGAGTAGCCTTTAATTAAAACTATCTCCTTCCCCTTAACTTTAAAAATACAAAAATTCCAAATGAAAAGTGTAAAAATAAATAGATATGATTTAGTTCACATCATCCCTATTTAATTTTCCTTGTAATTAATTGTTCTTAATATGTATCATTATTAGATAGATACGGAGTGTTTGCGCAATCCAAAAAAGACTGAAACCATTACAAGTGATTAATTTTTGCGCGCAGTGAGTGACTACATAAAATTTTTCTCATGATTTTCATATCTTTTTTTTTAAAAAAATTAAGTTGACATTTACATGCAGCTCTTTGAATTAATTAATTAATTACTAATACGTATGTCACTACGTCATTTGCGTGTTTCGCTCATGCAAAAGTTGGTACAAATTAATACAATATTCAAGAATTTCTTAGCAACATGTCCTGTGTAATTGTTAATTAATTTATACATTAAGGCAAGGGGGTCAACTTGAATCAGGATTTCTTATATAAGAAAAAGATTGAAAAAGAGAAAAAATGCATAATAATATTCTTTATTGAATCAAGATCTCTTCGAATCTTATAATTCTAATAACAACTTAAACTTCACTAAGCGAATCAGAAATGTACAAGCTGTTTGGTGTAAAATACGTTTCCCCATCTTCGTTATATCTCGAGAAACGAAGTTTTATACATTTATATCTTTTGTTAACACTGTACGTACTGTACGTATATTTGAGAGAGAGTGATTTTTTTATAATTTTTTTTATTTTTAATGAAGATCGAGTAGAACAGTTTCGACCATTTTCCTATTCGTTTTATCGTTGCAAATGCCTATCAATTATGTTTGTAACGATAATTTCTGTGATATAAGTCAAGGGGATCAACCAATTACATTCATGAAAACGAAAATTTCGCTGTTAAATTAACGTGTTAGGTTCGAAGACAGGGTTGCGTGAGATTTTTTTTTTCCAAGAAATAGTTATATATTAAACTTGCTGAAAATTAGTCAGCCCTGATTGATACAAATAATTTGATGGATTCAACCAAGTTATGTTGTTTTTTACATGCGATTTAGCATAAGTATCTATAACATGAGCTACTTTATTTTCTTGACGCGGAATCCAATATATGGATTTGAAAGAGAAATCTAACAATAGCTGCTTAATCTCTAACAATACTGGTAGACAAATGGATGAACAATCAGCCTCTCCAATGGTTGCTAGAACAACTACAGAAGAATCACCCATGATAGTAGCATTGTTAAGATTAAGATCTTTCATCAATAAAATAGCATCCTTCAAAGCCATCATTTCCGCAAGTTCTGAAGAACGAGATCCATGCAAACAATGACCCTTTGCAGCTTCAAAATGACCATGTTGATCACGGATATAGATGCCCATAGCAATCCAGTTCCTAACCCTTGAAGCAGCTCCATCGAAAAATATACAAGTTTTCAAATTATCTGGAGGAAACAAGTACTTCGAACGCAATGTAGGTGACCAACGTTCAGGATGACCATTTGCAGACTTAAAATCCTTGAGCATAGTAACAGCATTTGTTGCTAAACCTCTTGGACAAGCAATGGTGTGGTTGAATGAACTATTATTACAGGCATACCATAGCAAATTGCATAAAACACCAAAAAATTCAGCAAAGGTTTTCTCACAATGGATGATTATTTCTCTTACCCATAAATCCCATCATGGTTGTTGGTATTCAAGAATTTTATCTCGTATGTCAGCAAACATGAATACTTCCATTGCAAAGGGACAGTAGACAAAGTATGTAGAGTTGTTGGGTTTGGTTCAGCACATAGAGAGCAAGGTGAATCCAGAAAACAACCACGCCTTTTCCAAATTCTCCAACGAAGGAAGTGAGTTTGTTGAGCATCGCCATAGGAAATGTATGATTCTATTGGGAATTTGCAGTTTCCATAACTTTGTTCAGAATGTAGTATCATCTGTTGACAGAGCTATAGTAGGATGGTTGTCAACTAGAGGAGATGGAATCATTGTTAAAGTATTATAAGCTGCTTTAATGCTGAATCTGACATTAAACGAATGATGCCACATCTATTTATCCCCTGAGGATTGGTTTTCGGGAAACATTGAGAGGATACTTTCAGCTTTTGATGAATGGAAAATGCTGCGCACTAAGTTCACCTTCCAATATCCTGTATCGTGATCAATTAACAAAGAAAGCACTATGCGTTTGAAAATCCGCAGTACTAGGAATCCAATGGTCCATCCAAATACGAGTATTTGCGCCTGAATTGATTCTTTTCCGACAGCCGAGCAATAAGGTATTCTTACCATCCATAAGACTACGCCAAGTAAAAGAAGGAGCATATCCAAGTATAGCATCCAGGAAAGATTGAATTGGGAAGTACTTTGCTTTCAAAATTTTTGCAAGCAACGACACTTGGGTTTGTAAGAATACGCCAAGCCTGTTTACCTAGAAGAGCTAAGTCAAATTTCTCTAAATCTCGAAAACCCATACCTCCGATTCTTTTTGGCTGTGATAATTTACTCCATTTGACTCATCTGATCTTTCTTTTGTCTCCAACATCACCCCACCAGTATGAAGAACACATGGAATTCAGTTTCTGGATAACTGTATCAGGCAATATGAAACATGACATAGTATAAGTTGGTATTGCTTGAAGAACGCTTTTGATAGGAATTTCTTTTCCACCACGTGATAGATGCTTCTCCTTCCAGCCTGAAACTCTCTTCCGTACACGATCTGTGACTTGATCAAAATGTTCTTTCTTACTTTTTCCAGAGACTGTAGGCAGCCCTAGATACTTGTCAAGTTTGTCCACTCTTTGGAACCCTAGAATTGATAGGATTTTCTCTTGCATTTCCATCTTCGTATTTGGAATTAACACAATTCCTGATTTTTCCTGATTAACTCGCTGCCCTAAGGCCCTTTCATATAGATCAATGGCATACTTAAAGTGCAAAGCTTTCTCCTCCGTTGCATGTCCAAACAGTAATGTATCATCTACAAAAAATAGATGTGAAATGGAAGGAGCACCACGGCTCATAGCAACTCTATGTATTTTTGCACAAGCTTGCAAATCTCTAAGAATGCATGAAAAAACTTCAGAACAAATAATAAACAGGTAAGGAGACAGTGGGTCTCCTCGTCAGATGCCTCTTTTAGGGATGAGATTTCCGAATTGATAACCATTTAGTAAAAAAGAAATAGACATAGAAGAAAGACACTGATATATTAAGTCTATAAAAGAAGAATGGAAACCTAAAGCTCTCATAACCTCACATAAAAATGACCGTTCCACTCTGTCAAAAGCCTTACTCATATCAAGCTTTAAAGATATTAGACTTAATTTTCCTGATGTTCTTGATTTCATGTAATGGTGCGTTTCATAAGCAACCAAAATATTGTCTGTGATGAGTCTACCGGGAATGAATACGGATTGTGAGTCACTAATGATAGAAGGAAGTATAGTTCCGACTCGATTAGCTAGAACTTTTGAAGCTAATTTATAAACCACATTACAAAGACTAATTGGCCTAAACTGGCTAATAAAATCCGGCTTTTTGACTTTATGAGTGAGGACAACATAAGTGAAATTAATTGAAGGATTAATACTTCTATTATTTAAAATATTTAAAACATAACGAATAACATCAGAACCTACAATATGCCAGAATTTTTGGAAAAATATAAGAGACATACCATCTGGACTAGGGGATTTAATAGGGACCATTTGTTTTAGAGCTCTTTTAATTTCTTCACCAAAAAAAGGCATTAATAAACGATCATTCATTTCTAAATCCACAAGGAGTCTAATCCGGCTTAGTGCTAGCCGAACATCAGAATCAGAATCCACTACAAGAAAAATAGCCTTTGGCGACACTTTTACAGGTGGTGCCGCAGAGTAATGCCGTAAATTTGCGGCGTACTTGCTATTGTGCCGCATATCTGTGGCATAATTGTGGCACTTTATTATGTCCCGCAATTTTGCGTCTTTTATGCGGCATCAATTTTTTGTGACGCAAATTTGCGTCACATATTTACGACACTAAAATAAAATGTCTTCACTTTGCGACATAATTTGGTTTTTGCCTCAAATTTGTGACTCAATTGTGTCATTTTGAGAAAATGCTACGAATTTGCTTCAAATATGCGACATTAATTTTGTTGTCGCATCATTCTTCACGGTACTATAATCAAGTTGCATGAATTTAGTGAGACAATTTAATCAAGTGTCATGGGTTTAGTGTAATATTAAAGTGTCAGAAATTTATTTTAAAACTTCTTTTCTCGTCTCTAATTACATTTTTGAGTCTCGTCTATTCACTACAAGAAAAATCTTGATTACCCAAGGATTTTAGATGATGGTGGTTAATTCGTGGGTAAACAACCATGGATTAGCCATATAATAACCATAAAAGTTTGATCAAAATTTGATTATAATAACCATATAATAACCATGGATTATATTTATTTCATGAATTAATGACTTAACCGTACATTATCCATGAATTATCCACGAACTGAGAAAGTTGTAGTAATTTTGTGGTTAAATAGTTGCTTCCAAAAAATTTTCCACACATTACATTGTTCTTGGTAAATGGTTGTTCAGTTTAGATGTTGACATTTAATGTAAATTTGCTAAAAGAAAATTTTAATTGAGCAATCATTTTAAAACAGAGAGAGTATATTCATTTATATAAACTATTCACTATGTTATACTTTATTAGTTTTATCTATTAAAGTATTTATTTTTTTCACAAAAATAGTCCATATTTTCTCATTGTAAACTGTATTAAAAAGGTATAGTGTACAATTGCAATGGATGGAGAGTTTATAATAATATTCTCTTTATCCCAAAATTATTGTCATGTTTGAATTTTCACTTTTAATGAATTTGTACTGAAAAGAAAAATCCAAACTGGATAATATTGAATTTTCACTTTTTGTTCAATTTGTACTGAGAATAAAAATCTAAACTGGACAATAATGGCTGGATGGAGGGAGTAAGTTCTATCTGTAGATAATTTTTAAAATAATGTTGTTTTTGTAGTTATACAATTATAACCTACATAATTTTTGGTAACATAACTATAGTAAGAATTTGTCTAACACATATACTCTTTTTTTGTCTCACATTAATTTTTTCATGATTTAATTTTGATATAAGAACAAGCAAATCAACTGAGATTACGAGAATTTTCCTACTACATGTTATATCTTAAAAGTTTTACATTAGTGTCACTTACTTAATATACAAAAATTATTATGATTAATAACTGATAAGAATTGAGCAAACGGTATACTTTTTAGGAAAAGCATATTTATTTTCGTACAAAAGTATAACAATATTTTAAAAAATGCAGAGAAAATGCCAAAACAAAATATTAGAGGGAACGTTTACCCCCCAAAAAGTATACATAAAACTTGGAATAAGAAAATGGAGGGAAAAAGAAAGTAAGAGGGAAATTCAGAAATTTGACTTTTATAAGTGTCCAATACTAAACTTCTTTCTCCATAAAAAAAAATCTGATCCTATAGGGTTTCCCTTTTTCCTTCCTTTGCCGCCCCCTCTTTAGCTATCTCCGCCTCCCACAGCCGCCGCAATATGCAATCGCCCAAATCGTTTGGTTAAGTGAAAAGCATGTGGGAACCAGATCTTCAACTCAAGCTACAACCTTCTCTCATCTACACTGCTACTTTCAGATCTGCTCAGAAGCCGGCTTGAGATTTTAATCGGGCATCAGAAGAAAATGGTCGAAGAAGAGCATAAGGTGTACGGCGGTTAATTACCCGGCTAAGGTTAGATAGAAGGGGATAACATCGGCGTCCACATGACCAACACTGATAAAAATGCCGTTGAGGTGCTAGAAACTTTTGCCTTTTATCTATTTCTCCTTTCTGGATTTATTCAATAGATCTATATTGTTTTTAATTGATTGAGTTTGTGGGGGCTAGATGAGATGAAAAAGCGATTAAAGGAGATGGAGGGTGAAGCTGCTGCTCTCTGCGAGATGCAAGCTATCTTTGAGGAGATGGGCGGTGCTCAAGGTTAACTTCATCTTTTTTTCCCATGTTTGCTTGGGTTTCCTTCTTGGTTGCAGTCCTAGGTTTTTAATGTTGACGAGAAACAATTTTTAATGCATTGACAGACCTTGCAAGGGCAGCTGCTTCTCAAGCAAAAAGGGAGAAGTTGATTCCGGATCTATGTTTGTTTGGAATGTGAGTACTAGTTTTAAAGTTTTGGTTCTTTTTGTCCCCCCTTTTTGAGAGATTGATTTCAGTTTGCATACATGGCATAAATTGCTGTTTTGTATTTACTCTAATTTGTATGGGCTACTTTGTTAATGATGCTCAGATTAAATTATTTTGTGTTGCTGTTTCTTATTTAATTTCTTGATTATAACTCAGTATCTACTCTGTTTCCTACATCCGTGATTGTCAAGTTTGACTAACCCAGTTTAGACAAGATGGGCTTAGGTAGATATTCGTGTTTGACATCTTATTTTTGTTCCTGGTTACTTATTTTGCTTCCCTTAATTTTACAAGTGAAATTGAGTCAAAGACATTCCAAAAGTTATCTTTACCCCATTCAAGAAGTTAAAAGCTGCTCAAATGATAGCATTCCTCTTGCCTCTTTCTCACTTTTCATTCCCCTTGTGTATAAAAAAAGTCGGCAACCTATTTGAAAGAGGGTAGGAAACAAAAAGCTGAAAGTGCAAGGGGGTTAAAGATCTGGAAGTTTGGTAATGTTGTAAACAACTTGTTTCTTTTGGTTCTATAGTTGTTTATTTTCAATTGAAAGGCTGAGATGTATGGTTGTATATTGAGGCTTGAAGATCTTTGATTGAAGATCCTCAGATGGTGAATTGGAGATTGCAGGATAAAACACCCATTGAAAAGCTGGACAAAAAGAGATTTTGGAGAAAGCATGCTGATGGAAAAAGCATCAATGGGATATATGCATAAGATTAGGAAATTAGTGTCTCTAGTTTTTTTTTTTGTATGAATTTATTAGAGTAGCTATTTCAACGATAATTTTTGTAATTGTACATTCACTGTTTGTGTATTAGTATAGTATTACTCTTTACCACATTTTTAATGCAGCATTTTAAATTCATTATAATTATATCTGATATATGATATAATTGTACATGTTTTTATAATTAATTGTTTAACATTGAGGCTCCAAAAAGAGATTAAATAGCAGTAATTTAAAACAAAAAATTGACGCAACTAATCACACAATATGTAACATCTGACGCAAAAAAGTGCCACGATACTTGTACGGCATTAGTTAACTGACACAAACTTATGTCGCAAATTCGAACACGGCAAATATAACAAATGACGTGATATGTGTCGCTAATTTCGGAGGCATACTATTAGTGTCACATAAGTGCCGCAGTCCTCGCGGCAGCTTCCCAAAAAAGTGTCGCCAGATTTGCGACCGGACTTTTCGCAACACTTTGAAATATGACGCACATTCTGTCGCAATTACCTTTTCGCGACACTTTTACCCCTTTTAGCTTCACATTTTTAGTGACGCTAAAGGCCATTTTTCTTGTAGTGATCACAAGCAGTAGAAGCAAACAACTCACCAAAATAATTATTGATGATGCTCTCTAATTCTGCTTTTTCATAGCATTCACGGCCTTGATAATCTTTTAAAGAAGAGATATGATTCACCTCCCTTCTTTTATCAGCATGAAAGTGAAAAAATTTAGTGTTTCGGTCTCCTTCTTTGTACCCGTGTTGTTTACCACGCTGTTTCCATTTCAGATTATCTTGCTCTTGTAGTACTTCAAGCTCATCTTTTTTCTTACAAATCTCCGACTTGACTACATCTGTAATGATCCCTTGCTCTAGTCCAATAATTTCCTTTTTCAGCAATTCAATTCTTTTCGGGACTTCTCGTACTAGTTTACCACCCCTAGACATCAAACCAGCAGCACAGTCTGTAATCTTATCTGGCAGATCATAGTCATTCTTTTCCCAAGGATTTCTAATAATATTTTCACATTCTTCAGACTTGATCCATAATGCCTCAAAACGAAATAACTTTCGGCGACACTGATGATTATGAGGGATTTTCAACTTTAAACACAGATGGAGCATCACATGATCAGAGCATAATGTAGGCAAATTTACAACTTTCTGAGACTGAAAAATTGACCTCCACGCATCGTAACAAACACATCTATCAAGTCTACTATGTTGAGTAAAAGGCTCAACAGATAGTCTGCTCCATGTGTACTGAGACCCTTCAAAACCTAAATCAATCAAATTACAATGGTGTAGGAAAGATCGAAAAGCATCAATCTGTCAATCAAATTTTCTACTTCTACCTTGAGCTTCATCTTGGCTGAGAACTTCATTAAAATCTCCCATACACAACCATGGAGTTTCAGGCGAAATGTAAAGATTCTTTAAATTCTGCCATGCCAACTTTCCTTTTGCCAAATCAGGTTCTCCATAAATATCAATGAATCTGAATGATAGATTATTTAGTTCAACAACAGCATCAATAAAAGGTTCACACATGCGTCTTAATTGAACTTTTACATATTTTGTCCAATGCAAAGCTAATCCACCAGATCTACCATTAGTACTTATAGCTACACCTTCTAACTTTAAATGATTCTAATATTCATAATTGAAGGAATAAAACATTTAGTTTCCATTAAAAATATAACATCAAGAGACTTAAGTCGAATAAACTCTTGAAGCTGGTTAATAGTACGAGGGTTCCCAAACCCTCGGCAATTCCAACTTACTATACTCATTTTCGTTGGCGGGATTGGCTACCTCCGCTGCCAATCTACGCCTCCTCAGATTGAGAAACATCATCATCAGAACATGTGGAAGTCCAAAACGAGTCAGTCTCCATTACCGAGCAATTAGTACGTGCTTTTTTATTCAAAGTCTCCACGGCAATCTCCTCAACTTCTTCAATTAAGAATCTCCGCTTTGCACGTGTCAACGGAGCCTCAGTCACTGTTGATGTACGCTGCTGCTTCTTTCTTGCAAAAGTAACCGTTCTGGTAGCAATTCTTGCTTTAGTATCTAATACCACGGGAACTGAAACCAAAAAAGGGTCGTTAGAAAGATCATTGCAGAAGGCTGGCAGTGAAGTATGTTCAGGAGTGTTAGATTGTAAGTTGGAGTTTATGGTAACGGTGGCTGGTGAAGTAGAGTTGTCAGCAGGCTGAGTAAGTTCGGGTGTAGAAGGTGTAGGGAGCATACTCAGGGTTTGAGGCATACTGGGAATTGGCGTTGCTGGAAGATGTAGATCAGAGAAGGTGGCTGAATGTATTTTGTGAAGGACGGGCCTGGTATTAGGGCTTGAAAGGGATACGTGAGGCTCAGGAAACTCAGCAGGAAAGGGTTTGGATATGCTGGATCCTTATCGGAATAAAGAACTGTAGTACGTGCCGAAATGGCCACTGTTTGAACAGCCATATCAGTTATTGTTTCTGGTGGATGGTGATGGATTCAGATTGGACGTGATATGCTGGAGGAAGGATCATGTGTTGAACAGGGAGTTGATTGGTGTTTATGCTTAGTGGTTGGGAAGTTGGAAGCTGTGAAGGGATGACGAGTAGACGGAGAAGGAGGGGGATGATATGCTTCAGGTGATCGAAATGGAGGTCTATAAGCAGGATAAGTGATCAGAGAGGTTTTCTGGTTTTGTGGATGAGAGGAGGAAGATGATTTCTTTGAATTTGAAGAGGAATTGGAGAGGGATGATTATAGGCAGTAGAGAAGGGACTAAAGGGTGGTGAGGCTTTCAACAATGGGCCATATTTTGGAGGAACAGAAGCAGATTTTGAAGTTGCATCTTCACAAATTTCTTCCAAATGACCGATTCTACCACAAAGGAACCAGAAGCTTGGCAGCCGTTCGTATCTACTCTGACAGGTTCGAGGAAAATTTTTGTAAGTGAATTCCAGAGATGAACGTAGAGGCTTGTCCAAATCCAAACTGACTCTGATCCGAAGAAAACGTCCCACAAAACCGCCATCATCATCAGAAGTAGCATCCATGTAAGAACCCAACTTATTGCCACGGACTTACTAATTGTTAAATCTCAAACTCTAGTACACGTTGCGTGTATTATTTTCGAAGGAATTTTCTAAGTTGACATGAATACATTATGAAATATCTAGGGACATTATTTAGCTATAAGGTCTTCGTTTAGTTTCTTACGTTAATTAAAATGTTTGCATGGTTAAATTTTGTGTTGGAAATATGCAACCGATTTTTTGTTTTTTAATATTTTTGGGGGGTCGGGGGGTAAGGGATGACAAATGAGAAAAATAGAAAATAGAAGAGAAAAAGGAACTTCGTATGTTTTGAAATGATTATTCAATTTAGAATTTCAATTTTAGTATAAATAAATTAAGAATAAATTATTTTGGAATAGATGAAATATTTGAAATATCTAGATGTCATATATTCGTCAAGACATTTAACTCAATTTCCTCATTTAGTAGTTCAATTTACCAAAGGAAAAAAAAATGTTGATAATAATACTATTCTCCTACTCCAGAAAAAAAAAGTTTTTTTTGTAACATTGTTTGAGTTTTACAAGTGGACTTCAAACATTAAACACGAGTAACGAACACCGACAAGGTTGAGTACCGGAACATATTTGTTCATATTAACAAAAGAGGTATTTCACGTCGTTTTCAATTTGGAAAATGATGGTGTCTTCAGGGAGTTAATTAATGAAAGAATCATCATCTACATAAGGTCTCCTCAAATTTATGTTTAGAATTATTAATATAGAATTTTTTTATTATTTTTCATAATAAAATCAGAGTTAATTTATACCCATTCCATCTTATTTTAATAGTTTATGTTTATTAAACTAATTTTCAAGTTGAGAATTAATTTACATAAGCAGTTTGATTGGAAAAATATTCTAGATCTTTTACCAAAAAAAAATAAAATAAAATATTATAGCCCCTTTTTTTTCTCTAAACCTTACATGGTAGCTGACTAAATCCATGAACATGATCATAAAAATTATGCCATTTCCCACTTTTACTATGTCAAAGGTTGCCCGTTTACTGTAATCTCCTGGCTAGTCATGACTTTGAAACACATAACCACTCTCAGACATATAACTTATTTTCCTTAATCAGCGTCATTATACTTTCTTTTATTATGTTTGTTTTTATGTCAGTTTCAAAACTTTTGTAGTCTGCATATGCATGCAATTTAAAAATATAAAATGCGACTTCATTTAGCCTCTAGAGTGTTTGTCGTGAGCTTTTTAAAATCATTATTGAGTAAAACAGGACCAAGAAGCCCGCAATAATGAATACTAATTGAATTATACCCGCTTCGCGCATCTCTTCATACAATAATGTTATTAATGTTATATATACATATTTTTTAAACAATCAACACAATTCTCGAAATACATGGGCATAATGAATAATACTGTAGCATATAATATTGGCAAACAAATAATTTTACTGATTTCATGTCCTTCATGTATTATTTTCCAGAAACTCAAAAGTTTTTCGTCAAGTTTGTAGCTTTGTGCTAATCTCTAATTTGGTTGGTAGCTCATTAATCTAATCCAAGCATTCATTCATGATGAGGAGAGATCCCATCGTTCTGATTTGGTGAAAATGGCCCCAAGCAACTTTGAGAAAATAATCAAATCTGAATTTTGCTCAAACAAAACAATTGAATGAAGATTACAATTGAAACTTAAAAGTAATCACAGTGTGCTCATCCGAGATTGCAAACAAATATGAAAAACCAATTAAGGGATATAATATCAGAGTTAAAGGTTGAGATGAAGGAACCAAGACTTGAGGATTTTGATCCAGGTTGATGTGAATATTAGCAGTTGATTATGTGTAAATAGTTTTAGTTGTGATCAGGGACTGTTTTATAATTAATTGTAAATATAGAGGCTATAGAGTAATTTGTACAGACACAGTTAATCATTAGCTGTAAATACGTGTTAGTTAGTCAGTTATAGCAGGTAGTATCTTGTATAAATATAGGATATACGGTTGACTTGTAAAGCGACTAATACAGAATTTTCAATACACAATTTTTTCCAATTCTCAAAGTTGGATCTCTCTCTCGTTCTTGACTCCAATGGCGGAAACCCTAGCAACCTCTTGATATAACATTTTCTTCCACACGTCCCCCTCCCCCCCAAAAAAAATCTCTCACCTCTCTCTTAAAAAAACCTCCGCTGGCTCCTCCTCCAATCTCCATTAACAGTGGTTGGGGGAGTAAAATCTTTGTTTTCTTTCTGTCCACCGGAAAAAATAGAAGAATACACATCTATCCACTGTCAGTGAAGCCTCCGTATCACCGTCGCGTCATCAACATCAACTTCGAAACTTTGATGTTATTAATTTGTCCTAATTCTCGAGAAATCAAAGTTCTGGTTAATTTTATGTCAGTATCACGGATGCGATCTGTTGGTCTGATCTGTTTATCAGATCGGCAGCCGATGTTGTGTTTCCGTTTAATTTGGTTTTATATTTTTGTTGTTTTTATCCTTGTGTTTTAATTCAATTAAGTAGGATTTCCCACCCTCAGTATGGATCCTGGTTCAATTCCTTACTGAGTGAATATAGTGCGCTAACAGAGTCAGGTCTATTGTTTGCCTTTGTGGCTCGGTAGATCTTGTTCGATCTGTTGAGTGCCGCACGTCGTCTTTAATGACTGCTAGTTTGGCCCGAGAAATTTTCAGTTCCGGTGAATTTTTTAGTCAGATTTGCTAATTAGTGTTTTACTCCGATGGTTAGTGATCTACTCAAGTTCAGATTTTTAATCTGTTCTGTGATATGTCCAACAATAGAATCATGCCGTTGGAGGATCCTTCCTCACAGGAATAGCAACTGGTTGGTGAAAGTTATATTTTGTATTTCCAGTTGTAATAGTTTAGTGACTAGTTTAGTGGTTGTATTTTCCCGTCAGTCGTTGTTGGACGGTTTGTATCAATCAGAGTTGGCTGATTTCCAGCAATCGTAATGAAGTTTTCTTTCTTAAAAAAAAAATAAAATTAAGGGATATAAATTTTTATTTTCCAATTGAGTTGCAAAATTCTCTATGGCATGTCTCGGGAATGACTTTAATTAACTTGCACGTGCATCATTTTTATGCACAACGAACATAAAAAAATTTTAATACTAAGTTATACTAAGAAATCAAATAGCATAATACCAGGAAATAGAGAGGCTTTAGTCAATTTTTAGAGGTGCAATTCATCATCACAGAGCTCGCATAATCCTTAAAAGATAATCCAAGAGGAAATGAATTCGGGCTCATTTTTAACTGACTATTGCTTTACACCATCTCTGACAATTTCTATATATGCAACAACTTCGAACATCAATCTATAAAATACAATTATATGAGAGTTACTAAATTAACTTACATACAAGATACTCCTCAAATACAGTTTCCAAGGTGCAAGACATTGCTTATATTCAGAAGGCTCAACAAATCAGAGCAACTGCCCAGAATGGAAAAGAACCATAACCCAACTATCACCTTCTCCACAAAACCGACAATTAAATCACATATCTTAGCTAGCTAGTGATCACTTCACAATATCAATAATAAAAACTAATAAGTCCCGAAGTAGAAGGGAAAAAACATACCAAGAGGAACACTTTAAGCGTGTGTTTGGCTACATGTTTTTGGATTCAATTGGCATTAGAATATTTTGGGATTCAATTGGCATTCAAGATATTTTAATTCAATACCAATTTATTCGTTCGGCAAAATCATGGAATTGGCCACAAATTCAATTGGGATTCCAAATTCTCTGTTCGGATAGTCAAGTAATTGGGTTGGTTTTGGTTTTTGTTTATTTTTTACAAACATAAAGAAAAAAAGAAAAAAATTGATTTATTTTGAAATTATTTCAACTTTTAATTTTTGTTTTAAATAGTATCATTTCTAGAATAATATATTTTGTTATCATCTTTAAGGTGACAAAGAGGAATCTCTTTCAATTTTTATTTTTTAAATTTATGAGTTATTTAAATATTCATTATAATGATAAATTTAGGTCGTTCCAACACTATTACATTAACATAAATATAAAAATTACAAAAATTGGTTATGTATGTAGTAATTAATTTAGTTAAAGCGATTGTTTTGAAACCAAAGAAACTAAACTGCTTATAAAATGAAGGGGTGGTATCACCCAATTTTATATATAATGTAACAACCACCCAAACATTTTATATATTCTTATCAAACATAGAATCTGGTGAAAATACTAATCCAACCAATGTTACTGCCACTAAAACTAAATGATTCTACATTTCATCAAATTTTAGAAAATAAGATGTCAACCCAATAACTTATGACATCAGCTATGCTAAATGCATCCTTTCCACTATCAGTAGACGTATTATATATAATACACTCGCCCAAAAGCACAACAGCTAATCCCCTTGTACAGGCAGTCGTAGCTAGATTAGAAACCAACTCGAGCAAATAAGTTAGGTGAGGGCGTGAATCAAGGAAGCAATATACTGCACTTGGACAACCAGAGAGCCAGACAATTAGTAGTTTCAAGATAACTGGTTCAACATATGTGTTCCGAGATGCGCTTGATTTTCCATCGTTAATTTTCATAGGAGAGGAAAGAGCCAGGTACTTCACCATGCGGTGCATTAAAGGCTTTGAACCTCCTAAAGTTGGTACCGGAGCTTCGAGTTCAATTCGCAAAACCTGCACCAATGCATGGCTCCATAACAGGAGAAAACAAACGTTAAAGTTTCTTTTTACTGTACCTAGTGCCAATACTCGCAAAAAATCTGCTTCAGATAACAGATATTTTCTTAGAAGTTTTTACTATCCAAAAAAAAAAAACGACAAATAGAGGGGATGCTGAAGTTGCATACCTTTTCTTTACATTGTAAATTATCTTTCAGGACATGAGAAAGAACGCTCGCAGCTCTACAGCAAGTCTGCAATAATCAAAATAATTAACATGCCGATGCTCATAGGTTTGATACAACAAATAGCAATCACAGTGGAGAAAAAAGGACAAATATAAAAATGGGAACAAGCAAATTCTGAGGAGAGAAGAGGGAAAAAAGTTAGCATTTTCTCAAATAGCCAAAGATGCTTGTAATGTTATCCTTCACAACAAAATTTACAAGAATTAAGCTTGATTTTATCTTTGTCTCTTTCTTGAATCGGTCATTACCAATTGGTAGCCCAGGGAAAAAAAAAGAAAAAAGGAAACATTAAAACAACACTAGACATCATTCTTTCTTGAATGAAGAAGGCCAAAGAAGGCTAGGAAAAGAATGGAACCAGAGAAGAATAGTAATTTAAAAGTTTTCTCTTCCTATATTCAGATGCTAATTGGTTAGCATGCATACCTCGAGGTCACCATTGCTCTCACTCATTGTAAGGCCATGTAACAGCACATTGCCAAGATACATTCATAAAAGTTACATTCTCATACAGAAATTTGAACTTTTCCCATCATTTAGCTATACCATTGATGAACTCTTCCTCCACTTCCTCAATTAGAACAGAAGGCAATGAGACAGATTTAAAAAACATACATTTTTTAAAAAAAAATTCTATAACCATTGTAAGTGTAAGCTTACAAGGAGAAGGTACTCTGTACGAGGGAAATTGGAAACTACCTTCCAAATGACATGTGAACATCATCTTCATATGGAGCATAAGTCATCGACTGTGGCTACGGGGTCAATGTTGATGCTAACAATTTCTGGCCATCACGGTTTTTCTGCATCCAATGGGCAAACTTGACATATTATTGAAGAGAAGACTAGAAGGTGAGTCTGTAGGGTATAAACTTGATAAAGGCAAAAAACATTCTACTAGTTTGAGCAGTGAACCATTATAGGCATATTTTCAAAAAGTTCGAAAAAAGCAAACTAACTAAAGTATGAAAATACAAAAGGCAAACCTCACAAAAGCTCTTAAAGACATAGTCAGCAGCTATAAACTCTTGAACACTGGAAGTGCGCAAGATAATCCTTGGTTGTCTCCCAAGTCAATTCATGCAAAGCGTATAGTTTCCATTTCATTTTCTATGCTTAAAAGTATGCCAATGGCTTATCTACCAACACAGAACTAGCTGGCAAGGACAGAACACAATTTTAGCAAAAATTCCAAAACCAGTAGACAGAAATATCACCAGCTTTGACATTCCAAAATGCATGCAAGCCCAGCTACAACTCGGAGGTAAAAAAAAGTGCATATCAACAATCATTGACTAAATGAAGCCTCTAACAGCTTCAATATGAACTTATTCTCATGGACCGACACAAAAGGAAGAAATGATTATGCTGAATGAATTGAAAGCTATAATTTCCCATATTATAGTTGATCTGATTCTGGCACATTGGTTTAAGAAACTCAGACAGCGGAATGTATTGTATTGAAAACTTAATAGGCAGTCTTTAATATACAATATGTAACAAGCATCAAAGTGGTTTGCATTTATCCACGTTTGACTCACAACACATATGCCTTTGTATTGACTTTCGCACAACCTCGGAAAATTTTAGAAACTCACCAAAAAGCAAACTGAATACAACGAGAAGTTTAAAAGTCGCTCACAAGCAAGAATGGGTCCCTTCCAAGGCCAGGACCAATTACGAGACAGCCAAATCTCTCCATCCACATATCTACCTCTTCAATGCGGATATTGATCTTTTATCCTCATCCCTGAACATATAATCTTGGAAAGTTAGTTGCCAAAACCTAAGTGAAAGCCAAACAACTCCAAAATCAATGATAACTTAAAGTGGCAGCACAAAAAGATTAATAGTTAAGAAATCACCTGATGCTGTATGATTCTTCTAGAATGGGATGCATAATTAGCTCCGACGATAGCTTTTAATGACAGGAGCAGCATCTTTAGTGCTGAATATGTGTGACAAGTCCGCACCCTAAGATCAGGACACAGTTTTAGAATACTCATAAATGTAAAGTATTTAAAAGAGGAAGTATAAATATCAAGTAACCTGAAATATTCACAGAAAAGACTCACATGTTTTAAAGCCGAAACAACAGAAAGATAAGGAGCTCTGGTGTATTCCTGAAAACCACCAATTACCGCTATATTTCCTGTTGCACAAGAACACAAAAGCAAGATCATCATTCACCAACAAAAGGCTTCTTACAACAAGTGTATAAGATGCCGAAAGTGTAAATTCACACTTCACTTTCGGACCACAGTAGTAGTAAGAGTTCTATCTTTTTAATATTGCTTCAGCACTCTACTAAATAGCATGTTTCCCATATCACATACTACTACTTTTGATATATGAATTCAATCTGAGCACACAATAAAGATCACTCTTTTCTTCAAGTATTAATTTCACTTCTCCCATTATACCCACGCTCCCCCCTATTTGAGAAGAAAGGGAGTAGTACATCACCTTTTGAAAATCAAACAGTCGCATACACCCCAGGCAAAGCCAAAGGCACCTTCAGAAAGCAAACCCAATTCAAATATGACTTAATAAATAGAACCCACAAAAAATTCAGACAGATCCCTGCTGAAATAAGAAGAATTTCAGAGAAAATTCAAGCATTAGAAGTGATGAGAAGCTAGCCCTAATCTAATCAAAAAGAAGAAAAAGAAGGGGATAAGAAAGATTACCAGGAACAAGGAGTTTTCTCCTCCTTCGCATTCGCCGTCGCTGTCGCGGTCTCCGTTGCCGTGGCGTGGGAGTTTTGCCGGAGATGGAATGAATTAATGGTGGAGAAAGGCTGGAAGGAGGAAGAAGGGGTACGCAACGGAGTGGAAAAAAAAATCGTGGTAAAAAGCTTTTAAAAAGGACCCGAATCCGAATGTTTATTAAAAAAACCCTCAAAAGACCCGCGAATTATTTAACTCCACAAGAGTTTGGAATCCCAAATAATAGTTTCAAGCCCGCAATTAAAATTGTGGCATTAGAAGCCTTTTCGCATTGAGCCAACGCAAATGCCATCTTATTTTTGGGCAACCGAAAATCGAATTTGGCATTGGGGACCCAAATTTCAAATCCAAGTCTCCAATTCCATGCAAACCAACAGAGCCTAAGATCCCTTCCCGAAGCAATATCCCTCAGAATCACAAAGCTCCCAGTAGCAAATTACAACACGAGGTAGAAGTTCAATGCTTGTACCCTTCTTCAAAGTAATAAAACTTATAGGGACATTTTGAAAAGAAAAAAAAAAAAAAAAAAACTATCAGCTTTAGAGTCCCTTCCTAGTGATCTTCTCAAGCTAAACCTCACAAAAAAACTTTCTTAGGCCGCAGGAAACATGGATTTCCACAACCTTCTATCTTTCCAATACACCAATTTGACTGTTTGAAAAACTCTTTAATTACAATTTGGAAAAAAATTTTAAAAAAAATACGGTTCAAAATTCATTAAGCGAACCAGAGCCTCGACCTTTTTACCAATCTGAATGATCTACAAATCCTTCAAGTGACTTTAGTTGGCACTTTTCAAACCAAATAAAACAGAGCATACGAAGAAAGGTATTACAAAAATAATCGTATGCTTATTTTAGAGTAATGATTGGTACAATGAAAAAATGACAAAGAAAAATTACAAGGAAATGATTTCACCAATCCATTGTTAAAACTTTCCAAAAAGGGTTTACATTTAAAGTTAAGGCATAGTTAAGAGCTTGACACATCATTCCTTGTCATTTTTTTCTTGTACCTATCACTACTCCTTATTTTAATTGAAAGAATAGGGTCAATTTCAAGAAAAATATCTTAAACACACAGACATACCCAATAATTATGAAGTTTTTCCACAAGAACCATGCTTTAAGATTAACCGCAAAAGAGAATTTGCATGGCTACAAGAGATAAGGGCTAACAACCAACCTTTTTTAAAAAAATTGCAACAAGAAATCCAACAAACAGTACATTCCATGCATAAATAAAATGGACAAAAAAAAAGGTCCTATGCACCCCATAACCCCGAATAATCACAATTATAATCATCTCAGAGTCTCACAATACAATACAATATGTACAAAAACTGCTACAATATCAATTCACATAAAAAGGAAATTTTGCCTTACCGCTTAGCAACAATTGAAGCCCGAAGAAATACTTATCTAGCTTCGCAGTCTTTGCTTGAATCCGCAAGTTTTCATCCTATTAAGTAGTAATCAAGATATGAAAAAATTGGGAGATTATATACTCTACATGGTGAGGAGATGGGGAAGAGAAGAAACGTCTCTAATAGTTCATTATAAGGAGTTACTTCCTTCGATTAGTAATTGTTAGTAATTAGTACGTAATAATTTAATTAATTATTAGGAGTTACTTTCAGAGGGATGGTGAGTATTAGGAGTTACTTTCAGAGGGATGGTGAGAAGTGAAAACTGAAACAAAAAAAAAAAAAAAAGAAGAAAGGAGTCGTAGATAGAAAATTATACACGTGGTAATACTACAAAATTTTGTCGAAACCTGCTTTTTATATATACTAGTTGAACTGAACGCGCTTTGCGCATGTCGTAATTTTAAAAATTTACAAATATAATATATAATATAATAAATCAAGAAAAAAAGCATGAACCAATATAACATTTGAAAACAAATAATATCAAAGCATAATATGCATAATGCAAAGAATATAAGAAAGGTAGAAAAATATTTTGAAAGCATTCAAACTATTTTCAAATCTCTAGATACTTTTTGTTTAGTTTAAAAAGAAAAATAGAATTATATACACTATGCTACTAAGTAGGAGAGTGAATTGTATTGTACCTCGTCTTGGAAATAGAACGCCAATGAGAGAGTTGACATTAGGTAAAAAAATTCAAGCATAAGAGAAACTCAACATTTCAACATGATTAACACAAAATATAAAGATGTTCTCAATCAAAAGAGTTCTATTTAAAGTGTAAGAAATCGTAGAAAATAAAATTAAAGAAAATAAAATTAATGAAAAGAATATGAAACAAAACTTGAAACTGTAAGAATTGAATGAATCCCATAATGAATATTGAAGTAATAAAGCCCTCATTAGAGAATTGAAAGAAAAATAAAGAATAATTAACATTGATGGTAAATTAGAGGAAACGTCAAAAGTTAAAAAAAAAAAAAAAAAGAAGAAGAAGAAGAAGGGACACGTACACATGTGGTACTATAATAAAAAAATTTCCAAACTTTCTCTTTTTATATATATATGTTGATGATGATTAATAATAAGGAGACATTTCATCTTCTCCTACTTCTTTTCTTCCTTCATTAATAATAGCACTAATTAAAACAATAATACGAAAAAATTAATCAACATTAATTAAAATAATAATCACATGTCAATTCATCTTCTTCTCTTAATAATAAGTTATACTAAGGAGTTACTGCAAAAGAATACTATCAAAACTTTACGATTAATCATAATAATAATTATATGTAATTAATTAGTATTAATTAAAATAATAAAATGTCTATTTTTTTTTCTTAAAGGTATACTTGTCCAAAACTTGCTTTTTATAATATATGTTGATAGGTAGATGAAACAAGTATTGATTTTAAGCTTTGAGGAATTAGTTAACTAATAATTTGGTGCAGCAATGCAGTTCCTACGCAATTTTTTGAACTTGTTTATCGTATTACCCTAAATTCAAGTTGCCTGATAGCAGGACAATTAAAACAAAACCAGAATCAAGTGTTATAATTTTTTGGGCTTTTCTTGGAGCTTTCATGTGCATTTTCAGTCTCTGCCAGAAGATTATGGGTCTAACTACTTTTGGCCCAAGCTTCAGTTTCTAGTCCTCTTGGTCCATGTTATTGTAAAAAGAGAATACTGCAGGCTTCGACACAACATCACTGACTGAAGAAATGAGCCAGGCATGATTCTGTACATTTTGTGAACAAAAGCCATTTTTCATAATAACATTATCATTACTGTTCCAAAATAATTATACTATTTTTGGTAATATTTTCAAAATAACAAACTATAGAAATACTTTGGAACAGATTGATAAGAAAATTGCAATAAGTTATGATAAAGTAACTTTAACTAAGTGTTGATCTTTTTATAGTTCAATTATTTCATTAATGGAACATATTTGTAACACAAAAGTTAAGATATACAATATAGGGGATCTTCTCAACTTAAAGAAGATGAGATTCATTAGTCATGTGAACTAGCTATTTTGGCAAAATCTAGTTTGGAATACTTCCCGTGATGGCGCTTCTCAAAAGTGTTGTTCATGTAGTCTTGGAAGATCACCTCTCTGTATAATGCTCTTCCTCCGTCGAGCTCAACCAGTTGAGGCAATGGACCAATCCATTCTGTTGGTCGAGGGGTCGCAAAAAACGGGATTGACACTCTTGAGTGCTTGCTTGTGGTACGGACTCTGTGCTCTGCACTTTTGTAGCTTCCATTACTTAGAATCTGCCATTATACGAGGTGTCATATTTAAAGCAACAGTATGTCTGTCTGTGGATTGGATCGACAAGAAAATTGAAGGGAGTTGCTCGACGTGTATTAGAAGTTTACTACATACATATTGAAAAGAAATAATATCATGAATTTTATTACACGACACGAGATACTTGATTAACTAACTGTTCATGTGACAATCAGGCGAATTTGACGTGTTACAACATATCTGGGTCAAATCCGGGGAATTATCCATATGGGATAGTTTTGATCCGAACCCGGATGTGGTTTGCTTGAAGCTACTTTCTGCGCTGATACTCGGAGATGATCAATCCGGACCATTCATCATTCTGGGCAATTATCAGCAACAAGATATTTACTTCAAGTTTGACCTAGAAAACCAGAGGCTTGGATTTCAAAAGCAAATTTGCTAGTCAGTTGTTTTCGATTTCGAAGTCACAATGCTGTTTCTGAATCTGTATTTTGTGAAAGACTCTTTTTTTATTTTTATTTTCATGAAAGGTTTGGAAAGACTTGAAAATTGAAAGATATCACCTGTAATAGCGGTGTTTGAATCCATTCCAAAAATGGTTAACGTCAACTTTCTTTTTTTTTTCTTTCGGTGCAAGAAAGGAAGATTGATTTCCCTTTTTAACACTAATTACTATCCCTTTTGTCTATAAATATGGATCTCTCGCACAAAAATTCCATCGACAGGGGGAGAAAGGAAAAAAAAAAGAAAAAAAAAACATCCAGTTTATTCGAGAGAGTGAATTAAGCAATGGAAGGAGATCAAGATTTGTGGAAGGAATTTAAGCCGGAAAAACTAAAGTGGAGAAAAAGAATAGCTTCCGGTGGTTACGGGGATGTGTTTGCAGGTGCTTACGACGGGAAAAAAGTGGCAATCAAAGTAATGACTGGTTCTGCTTTTGCGGAGGCGTTCCAGCGAGAAGTATCGACATGGATTCAGCTTGGTGATCATCCAAACGTAGCAGTGTTTATTGGGGCAACGAAAGACATCAAATCCCCGAAGCAGCTCAAAATTTCTTATTGCATTGTGAGTGAATTTCTCCCCGGTGGTACGTTAGCCGCGTATGTCACAAAACGCAAGGAGATAGCCTTGTCCCGCAAACTCCAATTAGCCCTGGATGCTGCCAGAGGGGTGTCTCATCTGCACTCCAAGAACATCCTTCATCGAGACGTAAAGCTCAAGAATCTGTTACTCGACGGTGAAGGCAGGGTGAAGATTCTCGATTTCGGAATTTCAAGAATTGAAGATACTGACATGAGCGTTAATGTCGGGTCCAGAGGATACAAAGCTCCAGAGGTAATGATTAATGGGTCGTATGGTTGCAAGTGTGATGTCTTCAGCTTTGGGATTTGCCTCTGGGAGATATACTACCAGAAAAGAGCCCAACTCAATCTGAGTACCACCCCACGAATCGGCGATGATTGCCCGGAAGATCTGGCTAATTTGATGAGGCGGTGCTGGAAGGATTGCAAAGACAGACCCCAGATGGCAGAAATAGCCAAGGATTTAGAAGACATGTTAAGCAAAACAGAGGACGCCTTCGGCTCCCAAAAAAATAATCAATTTGGTGGTTGTTTTTTCAGCTTCCTCAGACGATGATAAGAAGAACCTCTGAAAGATTAATGAATTTTGGTCAATCAGCTCCAATCAGGGCTCGGATTCGGTGTGTTTCTATGGAGTGTAAATCCAAAAAGAGTCCCAATTGCTGAAGATGAAGATCCTTGGAAAAAAAAGATTAGGGTCTTTTTTTCTTTTTGCAACATCTGGTGAAGCATGCGGAATCTCCAATTTTGTTGATACAAAGAAGCCGACGGCGGCAGCGGCACGGTGTGTTTCCCGGCGGAGAAAGGAGGACGAAAAAGACGTAGCATATTTACATTGTTTTTCTTTCTGAATATTTGTTCACAGTTTTGTGTGTTTTGGCTCTGTAAAAGTCATCACTTTTCAGTTACCTTATTTTACAATGGGGAGAAGATCATCTTGTTGCCTGAGGCAGTTGGACCACTTTGGGACAAATCCTTTTGATACTATACAACTAAACCAGCCAATTTTTGACAAAATTACTATGAAAAGCCTGTTACTGTATTAGTTCTTTTTACTGTTATAAATCAGCTCGGGGAAAAAGTGGAACCATTTTGCTTGCATATGTGTCTTAACTTTTTTCATGAAGATTCCTAGCGAATGGGCTGCGGAGGATTTAATTATGTGGGCTTCCAAAATACGGTACATGACTGTTTGTCTTGCAAGTTTGATTTATAGATTCTACCAGAAATATAGTTCCACATCCATCAGTACTTTATCCTTCGTCCACTTCTCTATCCTCAGGAAGTCGTTGTAGATTTGATGCAGTCGATTGTGGAGATTGCAACCTACGGGGATAAGCATGATCCAGCAATTTTTGAGTATGATAACAGCAACATTTTCTTGTGATCCTGGATTCTCTAGCACACACATGAGTATGATAACAGCAATTTGTGACTCTTTTAACAAAAAAAAAAAAAACTTTTTGTGACTCATGTGGCTTGGTTGTAGATGTTTCATGGAATCACAAATTTTACTTGAGTTGGTTCGGATATTAAAGATTCGTGGGAGTTCAAGAATCGAGGCGCCATTACTTCAGTAAACGGGCATAATGATACAGAACATCGAGAATGAGCACGCGATATGTAAGCCTGTGGTCATCGCTGAACAACATGAAACTTGGTTTTGTGGATAGATAATCAGGAAAAAAAATTGCGTGCTCATTTTCCAGTTATTTAGGTGTTGTTTTCCTTCATTTACCAACTCTATTGATACCTTTTACAACTCTATTGATACCTTCATAAATGCGGACTCTCTCAGACTACTTTTTGAGCAATGGCTACATCAATGCCATCAAAAGCTCAAGCTAATGGGTTCTGAGACCACCTTACTTATTAAGTGATTCACATGTTCTCATGCCTCCGATGTGGGATTCATAATCCTTGCCACATGACCCTCAACATTCTCCCCCGTCATGGGCAATCTCCACATCGGGCTTCCAAATTATCTTGACAAGCCCAAATCTGTACTACACCTGAGTAATTGGGCCGCCCATCCCTACGCTTCCGCTCGTAGTGGGCCTTTGACTGCCTGGGTTCAGTCAGATCAACCGAGATAATTTGGGCTAAATCACCCACCCAACTGGCCCAACCTGGGCTCTGATACCACTGTTGGGGCTTTATCTGGAGGAGAAATGTCTCCGATGTGAGATTCATAATCCTTGCCACATGACCCTCAACATTAAGCTAACAAGAGATCATCGTAACTCTAAAGACAAGCTTTATAGCCATTCATTCATGGATTTTATGTCATCTTTCGTTATTTCTCACATTGATTCGTCAACATTTGACTCCCACCATTTTTCTATATCTTAATGAAGAACCTTCAAGACAAGCATTATGGGATGTGAAAAATTTCAACTATCATAAGTCAAAACCAAATAAAAATAGTCACAGAAATCGTAACATCCATAAGTAATTAGCATTTAGCGTGATTTGTGAATTTATAAAGAGCATATATAACATAAGTTCACAAAATTAAGCAACTTGTAATCCCTAAACTTATAGTATCCTTTAATGAAACTAAAATTATATGTTCCATGACATATAATAATACATAATATTTCATTCAAGGTTGTCGAGGATAAGGAAGTTGCATTACATTATAATATACTAGAAGACTGTACATATAAAACTTCTCCCACTGACCTTAATGTATATAATTTGAAACAGTGTTCTTCTAGACAAATAATGGAAAAAAAAAACAAAGAAATTATATACTTTAAGTGAGATTTAGTTTCAATCATAATAATTCTCTTGATACAAATTAAGTTGATACATACATATCAGGAAAATATTTATGTCATAAAAACACTCGATCATTGCATGAAAGTTTTGAGTGTGTTTTGAAACTCCCACTGAACTGACGTTTATAGTATTGTAAAAATTTCTAGCCAGTTCATTGTTGGCCATCATCAATGTCACACAATAAAAGTTGCAAAAAGTACACACGTAGATGCATTAATGTGTATCAAAATTTTCTACTATACTACTTCTCCCCCCTTGTTTGAAAATTTTTAGACATTAGAAATTTCTCAAACAAGAATAAAATGAGTATGGTTTTGAATAATTATCAAAAATGATATAAAAGATCATAATCATTCAAAGAAAAGAATAAATTATTCGTAAATAATAATTATAATAAATAGTGTGAAATCTCATTTGTCATATACCAAAACTGTCAATAATTTGTTTCATCTTGCTACAAATTAATTGAACAATTATATATATATATAGGTATCATGTAATTGATAGCTCCATCATGAAATGCAAAGCATTTTATGTATATAAGTGCAAAATAATTTTAAACTCAAGCTTAAAAAATTGAGCATTTTCTCCTCATTAATAAAAGTGAATGTGACATGTACATATATTTTCTTAAAATCTTTCATTCACTTTACCATTTATAAATTAGAGAAAACATATATGTATTGGCAATTGGCAATTTGAATTCTAAACACTAATCGAATTCCCCATGAGCTTTCAGTTTATTGTGTTGTACTATCTCATATATTTCTCATACTACACTTATTACACTTTCCGCGAGTAAACTATAAAGATTTTTGGCAAAAGCGTCTCATCGTTTAATCTCTCTAAATTTATACCTCCTTGCTCTTCGTAAAGTAGACATAATGTTTATTCTTAAAGAACTATGAATGGTCAAAAGAACTGCAATAAGAGACTCTCAAAATTATGCATGAGAAATTTTTAAGATATCCTCACATTATTCTTGAAGTATCAACCAATAATATAGATTCATGCATACTTCACTTCATTATAATAAATAATTTCTTCAAATGTGTCCAAGAGAATTTAACAAAAATCTAGTAAATCATCACAAATTTGCATTGATGCAGTATAGTAATTAAACAAGTTAGAGATGAATAACAAATCTCATAAATGATTCTATGAAAAAAATCAACTAAACAATAAATCAAAAATCCTTACCTTTGGGCAAAAAGAAAATTTCCCAACTTAGTGTTTATTCATTCATTTCATATGATTGTTATCACTAAATTAATTACCTTCCTTTGAGTTGATAATTGTCTCAATGAATTAACCATAAATTAGATACCTTTATTGTATTAAAAACCGTTTCATACTATCACTATTCAATAATATGATAAAAATAGACACAAATGCACATCAATTTACTAAACTTGCTTTGGCTATACTTTAGTATATGACTGAAATTGTGTCTCGAAAATCAACTTAGCATGATGTTGATTAGCCATCATTAATTTTATTCCTTGCAAACGCTATGCGATCCAAAATATTTTACATCAGACATTTGAAGTGCTTCGGCTACTCTCAAATATTTTATGCAAAATTATTTATGAAAAGGCACCTTACAACTTTTTTTTCTAACTGTCTACTAATCCTTTATGTCGACAATTTGGTAAGTTTCCGTTGTCCCTTGTCATCATTTACGAGACTGAAATTACTTTTATGATGAAATCCTTGATGGAAATTTATTCGTAAATCATTAATATGTCAATAGCAATTATGGTGACTAATTTCTTTAGTATCCCTCTTTTTTATTACACATATTATTTTTGTCACATAATTTCATGTGTATTGAAAAGAAAAAAAAAACACACACACACACACACAATGTCAAGTACGAGATGCTTTGGCATTCCTGGTTAATGACATGACAATAAATTAAAGAATAATCAAAGAGAACCCTATAAAATAGTCAACCTCCTTCATAATTGACAAACTATAAATCAATAAAGTAAATTAAGTGCATCATCGTCTTTTACCTTTGGGTTTGAATGACGACATGCTAGCGATTTGCTTAAAATTAGAGAAGGCATCATTCACTCATACTTTTCACCTTAATGAGATATTATAATCCTTTCGGTAATATAACATTTCTTTTATGAATATAAAATGAAAATGCCTTTGCGCCTTAATTTTATAATCATGAAATCAAATAAACAGAAATAACCTTTGAACAAATAATAAGTTCACTTTAGTGAAACTAATTATTCATCGTTATTGCTAAAAAGGTTTTTTTTTTCTCTCTCTTTTTTTTTCTTTCACATTTCTCTCTTTCATATTATGTGAGTTCACTACAAAATTGCCTACTGACGTGTATGCATGTGTTGAATGATATTCGTTATTTTATTTAATCACTGAGCAATAATGTGATTAAAAAAATTTCTTTTAATAAAAAAAATGTCTCGCCCAATGTTAAAATTGGTAACCAGAAATAAAAATAAAAATTGTAATCCGCAGCATTTATGAACCTTGTTGCTCGTTAAAGAAAATGAAAATATAATCTGCAGACAAGAGGACTCATCCTTCATGTATTTGAAATCAATTAGGGAATCTGGTACTCATCCCAATAACTTTGTAAACATGACTACTTCTTGTGCAGTACTCAGTTAGGAATCGTTATGAGTTGATTGCCATGTATTGAAATGAGACTATCGACCACTTAAATATATAACAAAACAATTAAAGTTTAATAGTCATGGTTCTTCAAGTTGGCTTGGATTCACTTTGGGTGCATCTGGCTTAATATTATTTATCATAAAAAATGCATATTCCTCCACAACATCACTTGGACTCACTAAACGAGTTCGGCAGTGCATATAGGCATTACAATGGAATAGCTTCATCAAAGTTCCAGTAGTAATCAAATATGGAGAACATGAAAACAATTAGATAATATGTTATAGTTTTCCAACCTTTGTTCATAAGTGAACATCGAGAAAACTATATATCTCTTAAACCAAGTCAAGACAAATATTCACAAGTAGTTATTCTCTTTTAATCTTACGCAACAAAATAGAGATGTCAAATAGTTTGTGCACATCAATTATGGACCCTTTTGGCTTACATATCACTGATAAAACAAGTGATGAATTGCTTGTTAAAAATTGATGCTTGTTTAAATAAAAATTACCTGCGATGAGTTATTTGCCCAACCTTGATTGGACTTAATATTATAAAACAAAACGGTCAACAATTGGAATGCGACATTTAATTCAAGCTCACAATTGGAATTGTGCTTCTTTAATTTAAAATTCCCAAGATCATGAAATGCAAAACCTATACTTATATGTAGGTGTCCCCATTAAAAATACGTATAAGTGAACATGATGGAGGCTAAACCACATACACTCACAATTATCATTTCATTTTCTTCAACGAAAAGTCATACCAAAGGTATAAAATCAACTAACACAATTATTGTATGCCTGTTTAACTTTGATATTGATTTACAAATCATAACTTCAACCGATGCTATGATACCACATGTTAGCGTTAATGAGTCAGATCTTTAGTTATTACTTGTAAATCAATATAGTGGTAAAGAGAAGAACGTACCTTAATATTATAGTTCCAGATCAATAGTCGATGGAGTGCTCTTACTCTTGATCTTCTCTCTCCGCACTCTTTCTGTAATTGTATGTTTTGATGGGTAGACACATAGACGTCGTTGAGTGGAGAGAGGGACCAAGAGAGACACAATATAAATAGAATTATAGTAACATCTTCTCATCATGAGTTACCTCTCCTCATAAACTTCCTCCAATAATTATCCAATCTAATTATGACTTAATAATTATCACGTAAATAAACCCTTTTCAAATAATAATATCTGATAAAGTTGGAGAAAAAATAGAGGTCATGTAGTCCACTTAAAGTAGGACTTCTAACAGATTCCAGTCCACCATGGAATATAATGTCCCAATTGTCTCTCATTAAATAAGAGAATCAAGAATGCAACACAGATCCCCACTTACAAGAATCAAGTGATTTGTTAAAGTAACAAAGGCATCTTAGATTATAGATAACCCTCGGAAAACAAGCGGGGGAGAGACTCACGTATAAGGAATTAAGGGACTTTTTCACATGACGCTACAAACTCAGTGATGGGTGTCGAATCCACCAAAATAATTTACCGACTTAATACTGTAATAGCAGTAAGTCGGGTCGAATCCAAAGGGACGGGAGAAACTCTAATTAACCCTAAACGATTCAAGGAAAAGATAGTAGAAATAGTAAAATGGAAATAAAATGTGAACTGTCACTAGGGCGATGATAAATGTCACTTGACAGAGTGGACAGACAGAATGATAAACAGAAAAGGAATCTAGGATCATCCTCCACTTCTTTCTACACAGTTGTGTTATGGTTTGATTTGCTCCTTTTGCATATACGAATTATGTCTGATCAGACACATATATTCTTTACCATCCCTTTCAGATAGAGTAAAATGTCATAGATTAACTAAATTATCTACCTCTTAGTCAGAATAATTTATTAATCTAAGCCATTGAGTTCTTAACCCCTATTGATCACCTATGCCAATGTACCTAACTCTCATTGATGATTGAAACCAAAAGGTAGATTTCCTATGTCATAGACTAGTTAAGCCGTTCTAAAGTTATGTTCCCCCCTCTCTGATCTCCATAACTATACATGCACAATTAGCTTGTTGATCAGTCTAACTAAAAGATTAATTAAAACACTTAAAATAGATATAATAAATCATATAGGAGCATTACCAAAGCATACTTGTATAGAAAAGAGGGATTAGACCCTAGAGAGAGTTTAGCTACACATAACTACGGATACAAATACACAAGGATGCATTTCTAAGCATTAAACATCAATACAAAACAAAGAAACAACTAAGAGAAGGAGAGAAGAACTTAGGGAATTTGCTACTATCACCATGTCACTCCCGTCATTGCGTCTTCTCACTCTCTCGAGTGGCAGGCAGAACCTGCTACTCCTAGCTGCTTCTAATCACCCCTTTGTATTTATATCTAACTCTCTTCCTAATCTAATTGATTGATACATTCTTGTAGCTGATTGGGTATATATATAGGACTTGGAGGAGGCCACTTTTTACTATTTTAATCTCTAAAAAATGAGTAACTTGGTAAGTTGTCCACTTGAAAAGCAAGTGTAGCAACTTGGCAAGTTGAACAACTTGGCCATTTGAGCAAGTTGCTTTGAGCAAGTTGTCACCATCTCCTTGTTGTCCTCCTTTTCAGCCACAAAATTATCAATAATAAAATCAGCCTCTTTGCTTCACTTGTAAGTTTCCAAAATCTGATTCTTGAGCCTCAAGTTTGTGCAGCACGTCCCATCAGCATCATCAGCAGCAGTCACTTGGGGAAGTAATGTTGTTCACTTGCCCGAGTGACAGCAATCTTCCAAAACCTTGCCCTTTTTGACCATTTTAGCCCATATTTTGCTTCATTTATGATTTCAACACCTTGATCACCCAAAAACATAAAACATAAGTAAAACTAAACAAATTCTATCTAATTAGACTTATTTACAAGTTAGAATGAGGCTAAATGTGCTTGCTAAATATGTATATTTTGACCCTCATTGGTCCCCCAAACTTGAATATTTGTTTGTCCTCAAGCAAACAAACCTCAAATTTTAAGACTTGCTTGTCCTCAAGCAAACAAATTTGGACTCATTCCTACTGACTCTAACTACAAGAACAAAAATAGAAGAAAAAGAAAGACAAACACATGCAGAAGAAGTAAGATAGAAAAAAGATAACACACACAAGGACACATGATTTTTATTTATTTATTTGTTTTTTTAACATAATAATGAACCTAATAAATTGTTAAAAAGACTCCAAATACACAAATATTGACCATGTATATACAACCTAACACTACTCCCCAAAACTTAACTACAGCATTATCCCCAATGCTGCAGAACAAAAACAAAAACCATTAGAACAAAACAAAGAAAAATAAGACAGACCTAACTTGGGCGAGTGAAAAACTCACTTCCCATAGTGAAACGGTTTCCCTCTGGCTAGACCATAGACAGAACAAAGAAGAAATCAGAGTTGGAACTGTCAATTTTTTTGCCTTTTTTTTGTTCTCAGAGTCAGATTTTAAACATGTACTCCACGGATCATCACATTTCATACATAATAAAACATTGCAAACCAGTGTGTGTGTGTACCATATCACCAACATAAATGCAGCTTACCCTACTGTCCATTCTAAGATTAGATTCATTTAAGTTCAAATGGACATTTGTTGTGATCAGTACCTATTTCCTACATGTCATCAACCAGGGTGTTCTCAATGAGATTTTTAGATTCTAAGGACTTTATCACATAACTACAGCAACATTGTCTGCATCTTTTCTCCCCGTACCTTTTCATCCTTGTCCATATGGCTTATCTTCAGGATCTTTCCCACTCAGGCCTATACCAAGCACATTTTTTTAGCACTTTTGGTATTCTAAACATTTTTCTTTTATTTCTCACCTGGCCTGAGGACCCTCCATTCTTTATTTGCCAAACCTCACCTCTCAGGGGTTTCATTGCCTCATTGGACAGGCTACCTAACTTCCCTCATTGCATATTTTTTTTCTTTTAAACTCAGTTTCAACTGCCTACCATCCCTTTTTTTCCCAAGGTTTTCAGGCTTTTACAGACCACCATGGGCTCTTATAGATCTTTCATTATGCGAAGGGCTGCCTTAGTCTTCACTCTGAATTACAGTCCCCCAGGTTTCAGACAAATGGACTCTAGTACAAGATCACAACAATATATTAAGCAATCAATATTTTTTAAAATTTAAGCCCAAAGCATATACTCTGCCAAGTGATATGGTGTGTGCTCATGCAAGTGGTAATGAATTGCACACTCTGTCCTAAGGGGAATCACATGGGTAATAGAAAAATTTCTGCACATTCTGATCCATCCTAGACCATTGACAATTCCAGACACTGATATACAACATTGCAACCTGCATGGAAAAACTCTACAAACAAAACCAAAGCCAGGAAGTAGCTCGTGGAGATTTAAATTTTTGTTTATTTTTAGACAGGAACAAATCTGTCATGACTCTTAACAAGATAGATACAAAATTATAAAAATAGACACAAACTCCGCCAAGCTTGAAATGAGCAAAATTCAAACTCACAGACAAAATGGGAAGCTTACAACACATCAACAAAAACACACAAAGAAACAGACACCAGCTCCCCCAAACTTAATGTGAGCATTGTTTCCAATGCTTCAGCAACAACAAAACAGGGGAATCTTAAAAAACAGACGCATACACATATGTAAACAGAAGGTAAACAGGGGAAGTAGAGCTATTGACAGACACAGAAAATAAACCAGGGTAGACATATATTCACAGACTGAGAAAGATAAAAAAAACTCAATTATACTGACAAAAATAAAAGGAAAGATAGTGGAAGGAGAAGAAAAACTCCATGGGTGATCAGGGTTGCATTCCTTGCAAAAGGAATAAGGTGGGCTTATTGTTGTTGAGATTGAAGCATATGAGTTTGAGTTGCAGTAAACTCTATGTTGTTGTTGAAGAATTCTAGTCCAGCTAACTTCAGTGAGTACTCCACACAAGAATTTGCCAGGTTCTTGTATTGTCAACCACAGTTGTAACTGGGAACCAATAAGATCACAACAAAAGGTCTTTCTCCAATACCAAGGGTTAGCTTTGAAACACAAATTAAAGATATCAGCAATTAAGCTCATCAAGTTCCTTGGTTCATACAGTTAAGCACAGAGACAATAGAGAGCAACAAACGAAAGCACCACAGTTCCAGAAATAGATTCAACCTTTAAGAACAGAGCTCAGATGGAACTATGTACTCACATGCAATCGAACATGCTAATTCTAAAAATTGTTACCAATCTTGCTAGATATGGCATCAGTGCTCATAAAGATAATCAATTTAACCCCATACTGAAGTCTAGCACGTACACATTCAGCACACAAAATTTTAGAATCAACAAGCTTCTAAGGGACATGACATACAAAAGATTTCTCAAGAATCATGAAATAAGAAGGTAGGGAAGGTAAACAAAATATATGGGTGGGTATTTAAAAGAAACAGATTGAGTTCAAACATATAGTTGGTTTCAAAGTCAATTTGTCGAGTGACAAAATTCACTTTCCAGAGTGTCTCAAAACTTTTAGCAATACACACACAAAATTTAAAGTCAACAGTTGCAGTTTTAAACATTACGCATATTTAGTTTAGAAGCAAAATAAACTAATCAGCAAACATGCATGAACAGACCAGACGTCAATTTCCCCATACTTACAATAAAGCACAAATCCTATGCAGGCTAAAAGAAATAACAAGCAAACCAGTCACAGCTACTCAGCTTGTTGCAGGCACACTCGGGAGAGTGAAAATTTCACTTCCCAGAGTGATTGATATCAAAATGTGCGACATTTTTGGATCACCTAATGAATTGGGGTGATAATGAAATCTTTTCTGCACATGGTAACACACACATAAATGAAGAAAACAAAATCACATGAACAAAAAACAAACTAAAATGGAAGGAATATGGGTTACCTCCCATGAAATGCACAGTTTATAGTCTTATGCCAGACTGTGCAGTGGTCTAATGGGGTTCCATAAGGCTCAGGACATGAGTTTCCTGAATGACCTCCTCATTATGCAATCCTCCGTAATGCTTCAACCTCTATCCATTCACCAGGAATGTTCTACCATTCTCTATGTTCTACAATTCTACAACACCTTGGCTGAGAATTTTCTTGATTCTGAATGGACCAGACCATCTGGACTTCAGCTTCCCTGGAAAAAGTTTCAGCCTAGAATTGCACAGCAACACCAACTACCCTTCCTTCAGTTCTTTCTTGACCAGAATCTTATCATGATAGGCTTTGGTCTTTTCTTTGTACCGTTTGGCAGATTCATAAGCCTCATTCCTGAATTTTTCCATTTCAAAGAGTTGCAATAGTTTTTTTGTACTTGACATACCCCTCATGAAAATTCAGCTCTTTATGGCCCAATAGGTTTTATGCTCCAACTCAACAGGTAAATGACAAGCCTTCCCATAGACAAGCTTGAATGGTGACATGCCTATAGGAGTCTTGTAGGCAGTTCTGTAAGCCCACAAAGCCTTATCTAATCTTACTACCCAATCTTTTCGGTTGACACTGACAACCTTCTCCAAAATCCTCTTGATTTTCCTGTTGGAAATCTCAGCTTGGCCATTGGTCTGTGGATGGTAGGGAGTTGACATTCTGTACTGAATTCCAAACTTCTTTATCAGTGCTGTGAAGTTTTTGTTGCAGAAGTGGGATACCTCATTAGTGATAATCATGCGTGGAGTTCCAAACCTGCTAAAAATGTTCTTCCTCAAGAATTTTACCACAGTCTTGGAATCACTTTTCTGGCAAGCAACAACTTCTACCCATTTAGACACATAATCTACCGCCAGCAGAATGTACAGATTGTCATAGGATGACACAAAGGGACCCACAAAGTCAATCCCCCATACATCAAACAACTCCACTTCTAGCATATCTGTTGAGGTAGTTCATTTCTCCAGGAAATATTACCTGTTCTTTGACACCTATCACATGTTTTAACAACCTTATTAGCATCAGAGAGTAGAGTTGGAAAGAAAAAACCTGATTGTAGAACTTTTGCCGCAGTCCTTTGCCCTCCAAATTGTCCTCCATATGGAGAAGAGTGACATTTCTCCGATATGGCGGTTGTTTCTTTGTCGAAAACACATCTCCTGATTAGTTGATCTGCACACTTTCTAACATATAGGGCTCCTCCCAAAAGTGAGCTTTAGCATCATGGAGGAACTTCTTTCTCTGTTGTGTACTCTGACCTGCAGCCAAAATATTTCCCACAACATAGTTAGCTTAATCTGCATACCAAGGCATGTTGTCACTCACTCGGGTGAGTGATGCCTTCACTTCCCTGAGTTGCTTATATGGAAAATTTTCATGGTGTGGCTAGTCATCTTCTGTTGCATTCTTCCCTTTAGACAGTTGATCTGGCGAAGTTGGCTCTCTACAGCACTAATTCTTGCCTCCAACTATTTTGACTGCTGCTGATGATGGTGATGGGACGCGCTGCACAAACGTGAGGCTCAAGAATCAGATTTTGAAAACTTAGAGGTGAAGCAATGAGGCTGATTTTATTATTACTAATTTTGTGGCTGAAAAGGAGGACAACAAGGAGATGGAGACAACTTGCTCAAATGGCCAAGTTGTTCAACTTGCCAAGTTGCTCCACTTGCTTTTCAAGTGGATGAGTTACCAAGTTACTCATTTTGTGGAGATTAAATAGTAAAAAATGGCCTCCTCCAAGTCCTATATATAGACCCAATCAGCTACAAGAATGTATCAATCAATTAGATTAGGAAGAGAGTTAGATATAAACACAAAGGGGTGATCAGAAGTAGCTAGGAGTAGCAGGTTCTGCCTGCCACTCGGGAGAGTGAGAAGACTCACTCGAGGGAGTGATTTGGTGACAGCATCAAATTTCCTAAGTGTCTATGCTAAATGTCCTGAGATAATCTGCAGCATCCAGCCACAGCCATTCTTTCAATTCAATTAAAGGCAGCAGCAGTGGCAGTCAACAACTTGCAATGGCGGATGCAGTCCTTTCCTTCAGCAGCAAGATTTCTTCCTTGGCTCTCCTTGATTGACAGCAGCAGCAGCAGGGACATCATAGCAGCATCATCAACATCATTTGAGAGGCTGTACTCCTTCTTCCTCTTTTGGATTCCTGCTGCATAATTCAGCTACTTGTGATTAAGTTGCAGCCATCTTTACTTCATCAGCAAGGATTCCTCCTCTGGTTTTGCTCCAATTGATCCTTCCAGCCAGTGATTTCCAGCAGCTCCAATTCTGGTCGGTTTTTAAAATCTTTTGCATATTTTGATCCCAATTAATGCTGATATTTAAAATTGGCCCTTTGATCACCCGAAAATGTAAAATCAACTCAAAAGTAAACAAATTCTCTCTACTTGACAACTAATTCTAAGTAAAAATGAGTACAAAGTGCCTGCTATAGGGTATATATTTTAGTGTTATCACTGAGCAAACAAAACCAATGGACGGACTTCATCCATCTGCTATGGTGTTTAAAATAAGATTAAAGCAATTTGAAAAGGTAGACCGATATTTCATCATTGACTAAAGCAATGTTCAAAGTTTTTATACTCCAAAGCGAAAGTAAAGTTTTCTCATTGAAAAATGCAAAGCTTATCAAATGCTCACATTTTAGGATTTGCTGCACAGGGTAGAGGAAGGTCGTATATGTATAATTTTTTAATTTCCAACACTTCCTTTTTGGCCCATTTTCCCATGTAACTTCAAGCTATAATTGTTTAACAAAGCAAAATGAAATACTGAGATCATACTAGAAGTTGTTTTGTGACTTTACTTAAACTTTTTTTTTCGAATCCTTTGTTTACATTAAGTTTTACTTTTCCTAACTCCTCTTATAGCGTTATTTTATAGCCACTTCGTTCATAGTATTATGAGAAAAGAGACAATTTTTAATTATTTTAAAAAATTCATTCAAAGACCGCACCATCCCCAACAAGTATATTAAAAGGCTGTCATTTCTCACTAACATATGTTTTGTTTTTCTTTTTTGGCCATTACTTTGCATTAAGACCTTACATCTCTTTCCTTCCTGAATTCAAAGCTACCTACATTGTTCTAAAACTTGTTAAATAAGTGGCCTCCGATACCTGTGACAAGCCGTCGTCACAACTAGTCAAATAAATTTACCTATTTAACACTAGTATAGCAGAAAATAGGATCGTACCCACAGAGAAGAAACACTAATTACCAGGTATAAATTATTTCTTATTATTATTTAGAAAACTAACAATAATGATTTTAAATTAAACTAAACCTAACACTAATAATTAAATCTAATTAATAAAATAAAACCTAGGGCAAAGGGTTCACCTACCGACTACTCAGTTTAACTCAACCTCTAGATATGTGACTTTGGACTTTCATTAATCTCACATTGATTCACCTATTTAAGAACTATTCACTGTCGTGATATAATTATCTTACTCAAACTAACCCTATGACTACTGTCGTGACTATAGGATTTAATTAGAGTACATTAAGAATCCTAGAATCTATAGCTGCAAAGACGGTGTTCCTACTATCGTGGCCTACTATCTAAGTTTAATATTCCCATGGACTAGTGCTAACCTTCAACCGTCGTTCCTTCAGTTAAACACCTTTAAAGCATGCAAGTGGTGATCAAATACTCACATGGAATAACAACAAGAATATTAAATATCAAGTAATGAAAAAGTCACAATCATGAATTAAATTAAATTAAATAGTACGACGGGTACAACCAAAACCCCAGATTAAAAAATTTAGCTACACATTATTTTAAAATTAAAAAAAATGAAACCCGGGAGAGAGAAGTCGCAAAATTGAGTCTAGAAATTGATTCAATGCTGCTCCTCTTGGCGTTGATGGTGCGTAGGTGAGGAGGTGCTGTTTTGCGTGGGCTGGGGGTTAAGGAGTTGAAGTGTGGCATGGAGAGGTGAGGGCTGATGGGTGTGGGTTAATTATGGTGGAGAAAGGGTTTGGTGGCAGGAAGATGTGATGGATGATGGAGGCGTAGTAATGGGATTATGGGGGAGACGGGTTCAAGAGGGAGGCTGTGGGTGGAAGGGTTTTTTTTTAGATGATATTTGGTGCTCTTCCCGTCCCAAAAAAAAAATTCTAACCTCTATATAGGCCTATCTCTAACCCTATTTCTTGGAGGCTAAGAAAACTTATTTCCCAATTAAAAATGGGATTAAAATTCTTGCCGAAATCCAACTCCAAACAGCCGCACCAACAACTTGTCTCGGCCAAATCATAGGAAGAAAAATAAAAATTACAATTCAGTCCTCCAAATCTTCAAGTCTTGTGATTTCTTCCTCATTAGTTCTTACAATCTTCATTTAGGCCCTTTTTAGTTGCTCTTTCTTTTCAATTTAGTCCAAAACCTCAACGATTCTTCCATTTGAGTACAAAACTTACAAATAAAGATAAAATCATATAAATAGCATATTTGTACTCAAAATATATTTCAAAAATAAAAAACTAGGGATATAATAAATAGGTAAAATATAAGCATATCAACCTGATAAATACCAGGTTCTTTTCTTATTACGAGATCTGAGTTCCTGTGATTTACTTGGCACGTACCATGCTGTTAACCTAAGACCTGTCTTCATCTGATTGAGATGGTTGGATATTAACAAGAAAACTCCTCCACTGAAAAAGTAAACACCAAAATTACATAGGAAAAGAAGTAGTAAAGAGCACAAAAAAAGTGTACCAAATATCAACGTACCGAAAAAAAGTACCAAATAGATAGTTGAAAATTTAGTTTCTAGTATGAAATAATTAAATGGAATTTTAAGGATAATGTTTAAGTTGATAACCCTTCACATAGGGTGGTGGTTATTTCCTTATCAACAAAGTGTTATATACTTTATTTGTATCCTTTCAATTTTGCTAGTGTTGCCTATAAAGAGGCTTACAACTGCAGGATTTCATTTGAGATATTTTGCATTCCTGAATTCTCGACAACATTCAATAATTGCAAAATTGCTAAAAAAAACTCCGGTTTTACAACATGATAGGGGCAAATATTGTGCTGAGAACAGTGTATAACGCGACTAGCACACATCCAGATCTATGTGATTCTCCCACTATTGATAGATTTAAGTTTATATCAATAAATTTTATCATTTTTTATCTTTACTCTTTGGTGTCTTTTGTATTGTCTTTTTGGTTACTACCCCTATATACATTCAATCTTAAGACAATATTATATCCATGAAATTCAGTTTTAATGTTGTATTAATCTAGTGATGTGAAAATTATGTGGATTAATATGTGTTTACAATCTTACAATAATTATTTATTAGTGATCTTAATGTTAATTTTGTGACAAAAACATAACATGCGATGAATGTGTTTTTAATTAATTTCTTAGTTTTAAGAAATTTGAAAGACGTGTTGTTATAATTTTATTAACACTGCCTCATATGAAAAGTTGTGAATACTAATTATTCAAACTAGTAATACCAATTGTATTGAAAAATCTACAATGATAGCTACTGTGATTTGATTGCATGTAAAAACATATTCTGTTAATGTCTTTTTTTTTTTAGGGATATTCTGTTAACGTCCGTCGAACTTATCGTTGGTTAACTTGAGTCGACAGAAAAAAGGTCGACAACTTTAGAATGTGTTATATGTCTACGCTTGATTCCATCAACTTGTTCGTCGATCAAAGTATTGTTGACAGGAAAATCGACGTCTATTGGAATGTCTTGCTAGTGTATTTCGTCGACTTGGTCGTCGGTATAAATAAGGTTGATAGAGGTGTTGACGACAGAAAAACAAAATTAAATTTCTAAAATTTTTTGGGACAATTTTGGTTCTGAAAATTTGTACTATGTATGAAATTAAATGTCTTATACATATGAAAGTTTCACAGTAATGTGAAAATATGGTTACGGTGAACCGAAACCGACAACTTTTACGAAAAGTTGTGATTTTCTAATTTTTGGATGAAGACACATGTTAAGTGTTTTTGTCTGTGAGTCAAGTGAAAGATACAAACCAAAGTTGGGTCTGCTGACTCTAAGTGAGAAGACACAAATGAAAGGATGTGTCTAGTAGTTCCAAGTGAAAAGACACATTTGAAAGATTACGTCAATTGGTTCAAAGTGAAATGACACGAGTGAAACTCATGTCTAGTCATCCAAATAACACATTAAGGCTGTGACCTTTAGTTGATATCCAAGCATTATTTTTGCAGTGAAAGTCTTTGAATTGGTAGTGTTTATTTTATATTGTTATATTCAATATCAATGCATTTGATATGGTGTTATACTTGAGTATTCTTATTATTTGTGGCTGCTAATGTATTATAGATCTACATAAGATATAAATTAATTAGTGTCAAATGCCTCAATAATAAAAATATGAAACATATGCATTAATCATAGTTGTAAGATTACTTTCAAATAAAAGTTGAAAGTTATTGTTGGTACAATAATTTGAGGTATGTGAACTTAACAATTTCAAACTAAGGAATGCAAGAAATATTTTATCACTTTCATAGATAATTGCTCAAATTGTGTGCATGTTTATCTAGCAAAAATAGTAGATAAAATATTTGATATGTTTGGCATGTAAATCCCTAGTCTAAAATTACTCTAGTAGGTAAAATGAACTATTATTTAATAAACAACAAATAGTTTGACTAAAAATATAAAACTCTACGTATCATGGAAATGCTATGATACTGAGTTTAAGTAGCCAAAAGATTTGTGGAATGAATATTATTAAATACTTGGCTTGTGTATAGTTAAATTCCCTAAACACTAAAGTGTCTCCATTTGAAATATGGAAGGGAAGAAAAATTGTATTATCTAATATAAAAAGTTCAAAGTGACACTACATATTGTTATCTTCCTAGTTGGGTCCAAGAACACTTAAGTGTGTGGTTATATGAACAATAAAGTATCTAAACTATTTATCATTGAAGATAATGTATTACTATAACTAAGGGATGTAGATTCATTTAAAAATTTATTTTTAAAGTTTTTAAAGTAAGTAGCTGATATAGCATCTTGTGAAACTCTTAGTTTCCAAAGTGCAAATGATTCTATAAGTGGATCGAAGAGAAAGACATTGACTTTCTGGTTTAAGCAAAGTCTAAATTATATAAAAGTTTTCTTAGAAGTTGTATCCTCTAAGACTACTGATTTTTTTAGTGAGAACAATAAAAATACTCTACTAAGTAACTTTTTTCAAATTCATCCTTATCTTTTGGCATAGCTTGCATCACAAATGTTGGACGATCCCATCTCAGGTTGCGGTAGTCTGAATAAGAAAATCGTTCCTTGCTAGCCTTGATCAATAGTTTTAGAGCGTTAGTGTCATCAAGAGTAATGACAAAATATTCTGGCATAGCTTGCATCACAAATATTGGACGATCCCATCTCAAGTTGCGATAGTCTGAATAAGAAAATCGTTCCTTGCTAGCCTTGATCAATAGTTGTAGAGCGTTAGCGTCATCAAGAGTAATGACAAAATATTCATTGAGCATGTCTAAATGATATAAGTCAATGTTGTCTGAAATAATTTGAGATTTAGGTACTTCCTGATCTCTCTTATAGCTGGCAAAAAATCATAACTGTCAACCTAAAATGATGGCTCACTCCCTGGGAAATTTTCAAGCGCGGCTTCACACCTCGATATTGTTGCAGCTGTTTTCTTGTTTGTGTTTTTGATCTTCTAGATTTTCTTGATTCTTCTTTTGGAGCAACCTAACCGTAAACGATGTGACTTTCCAAAAATATTAAAGTAGCCACATATTTCAAAATATCCAAAGTCGTTACGCAATCTAGCAAACCCCTGTGTCGTTGGACACCAAATCCAAAATGCTTTGACAGGGTAGCGAGCTGGTGGTTGTCCACTTTCACATTCCTTTCACTCAAACATTTTTGAAACACCTCTTCAATATCAATAATTCCTTTAAAACATGGAGCAGACCGCGATATGGCTGTAAAAAAATCTCGTATCTTAGCACATTCAACATTCTTTATAGACTAGCATATCCATGTCTTGCCATCCAAAATATAAAAGATTTTATCAATATGATCTATAAAGGGCTTGTTGTTTTTGAAGTCCTCCTTCTTCATCCTGTTCGTAATATATATATATTTTTTTTATCAAAAATCTTAATTTTCATATCAACTTTGCCGAACACTTGCAAGGTTTTAGAGCAAACCCGCATAGCTCCAAATTCAAAAATAATCCAACCCAAGTCTTTGTCATGGTAGCCTTCCAAATCAACAACAACTAAGTTTGGACCATTAGGTAAATCCATTTATCCGTTGACCATGGCTGATCCGGAGTGAAGGAGAAGAAGATGCAGCAGCGGCTGTTTTCTAGAGTAAGTTAAAACTAATGAGTTTTTTGAAATTTAGGCTAATGTATTTTGGAAAAAAAAAAAAGTTAATCAGAAATGGACTTGACATTGTCTCACGATATATGCATCCAAATTAATTTAACTTGAAAGGTTCTAGACTTGTAAATATGAAATGGCTATTCCATTAGTAATATGCTATTGATAGTAAGTTACATCAATAGTATATTTGGACTTGAAGTGTCATGATTAATCTGATTAGTTTGACTTGTATATTTTATCCTACTAGCTAGAAGTTTTCATTTTAGTTTTTCATGTTCACCTGTTAAATTTGGAAAATCAAAAATTTGTGAGAGTATGGTATATATTTTTACTTTTATATAAATATTTAGGCTCAATGCACATACTAATTTTAAACGTGCAGTAGATACTAAGAATTCATTTTTTAAGTTCAAATTAACTGAGTTTGGTGAAAGAGATATCTTAGTTGTTCTACTAAAGGAAATAGTGAGTGTTTTGTACCTTCTTCTTCATATGATGTTGATAAGTTATGCATTAGAGTTGTTTTAACATTTTTTATGTGATATGTGACTCACTTATTACAATAAGTGCCTAAGTAAATATCATTGAAAATCTAATACTAAAATCATAATGTGTCTTTCAAAGAGAGTATGATTTTATTATAAATGATTAAATTTCTATTGTTTTTAAGGGTTATTCGATGTTGATCTGGCGTTTTTAATATGTTGGTTTGACTGAAGTTGAAAGTAATTAGACATTTACCAGTTGTGAAAGATTGCAAGTAGAATTGCTGAATTTGGATTTTTGTATTCTCTTAACAACCATACTACTGTGGATGCTGCATGCTACACACCCCTTCTCCTCAGAAATGGAGCGAACGGTGTTGGTACCTGGGGTGGTGGTACCAGGCGTGGTACTGCTAGGCGTGGTAGAGGACGTGGTAGAGATCAGAGGCGTATAGTAATCGCATGTGACGGTAGAGTAACCAGTCGTGGTCACATTGACGGTCGTCTTCATATTGGTATGTTGTTATTTGATTTGTTGTTTGATATCACTTTTGCAGATATTTCATAATTTTGACTTCACTCTTTTTGCCTTTGAATTGAACAGCTCAGAAAAATATGATGAAGATTCATTTCATTAACCGCAATATGGTGTTTGGCGTAACTGGAACCCTGGGCCATTATCGAGGTCTGAGATAGGAAATGAATCATGTAAAAACTATCGGGCAAGCCATACATTTTCTGCAACTAAGGCTTCTTCACAATAACCCAACAGATTTAAACACTTTTATGAATATGAGGTTTATCATTGCCGGGTTTACTGGTAGAGTAAGTGGATGGTTTAGTGGTTAGATTTATATGTCTTGAACATTGTGTAGAATTTGACAATGGATAATTATAGACATATTAATTTAAAAAATCTATTTCTTATGAGATACTAAGTGTTGATGTTGTCTGTGTTGTGTTTGTGAAAACACAATTTTGTTATGAATCCATATACTAGACCTCTTGCGAGAGAATTAGTGTTTCTTGACAACATGAGGAATGAGAGTAAAATCTGAATATAAAAATCATGAACAATGGAAACCTAACTTTCTTCTAGTACTACCTCCAGATTGCAAGGTTTAAAGGGTAACAACAAATTGTTTTGTGGTTGTGAGCACCAAAACTTGTGTACACCATTCCAAGTATTGGTGCACAATATACGTTACTCTTAAGTGAGCAGGTTGAGAGAAATCTCTTAATGGAATTATTCCTGGGTGTTCCATTACAGTATAGTAATAAACTGGAATAACTTTCACCTATTTGATCATAGAATTAGTGCGACTTCTAGCAAAAGTTTGAGATTATCTTCTGTAAATGATCAAGAATCTAGGATTGACACATTGCTGGTAATATTGCTAAATCATAATGTGAATTATGAGAAATGCTTTGAGTGTTTGCGCATGTAATATTAAGTCTACACGAGACTGATTATTGGTTTAAGCAACAAGCCACCAATAAATTAGCTAGTTAGGTGACTTCATTTCACTACGATGTGGTTTAAAACTAAAGTCACCACCTCTTAAACACGATTCTCACGATTGTGTGATTATTTTACATTACACTCTAAGTGGGGAAAGGTTAGAAATTTAGTTTTTAATATAAAATAATTAAATAGAATTTTAAGGATAATAATTAAATTGGGAACACTCCACACAAGGTGGTGGTTATTACCTTATCAACCAAGGGTTATATAATTTATTTGTATCCTTTCAATTGTGCAAGTGTTTCTTATAAATAGACATTACTACTTCAGGATTTCATTTGAGATATTTTACATTCCTAAATTTTTGAGAAAATTCAATGATTGCAAAATTACATATTCTTGTTTTGTTTATGTCCTAGAGGCAAATTGCCAAACAAATTCGGTTCTTTCAACATGATGGAGGCAAATATTTTCTTAAGAACAGTGTTTAAAACGACTAGAATACATCCAAATCTATGTGACTCCCTCATTATTGTCATATTCGAATTTCTATCAATAAAATTTATCATTCTTTATCTTTACTCTTTGGTGTCTTTTGTGTTGTGTCTTTGGTTATTACCCCTAAATACTTTTAATCGAAATACAAAAAATGTACCAAATAGATAGTTATATAATATTTTTTATTTATGTACTAAATTAAACTAGGTAATAGATTGTGTGGTGCACTCAACACTAGTAACATACCTGAAAAGTTCATACCACGAGATTCTACCCTTTTTTTTGTTTTTTGCTTCTAAAAGATATAAAGTGAGTTTTTAAAAAAGCACTTGTCACTATATCGATTCACTAAATATAACGATTACTATCCTTAATTATTTTTTTTTTTAAGGAAATGTGCTGCTAAAATTATGAAGATTAGAACAATTAGTTCTTCCAACTATCGACTACGCATATCGGGTGAGGTATTTATATAATAACAAAGGATGTATGCACACCAACCCCTTCTGTTTTTTCAAATTTATTGTTTGGTTTTCAACTCAATTGATGAAAGCTGGGCGGATGTGTTAGTTATGGGATGAAGGAGTACAATTTAAGGGATACACCTTAACTGAAAGTGAAATGTAAAATAAGGATTAAAACTATAAATGTTAAACATGCCATTAATTAATTATATTTTTTTCCATATTTGGAGGGACCCATTAATTAATTTTGATAAAATACTGTATATAATACAAAAACACTTAAACCACTCTTATCTTTGATTAATCACAAAATCATATGGCAAATTGGCAATAGATGCATGCTATTTATAAACAATTAATGTCTAATATTGTTACACACTCATCGTTTTAGCATACACAACTATTGGACTTCTAGCAACATGAATTCCATCATCCCATTCAAGAGAAGCAGATACCATGCTCTCTAAATTTTTCCCAGCAACCGTAACCACAAATGATTTCTCTTCATTTAGTGCCTTGAATGAGAGTTGCTCGGGCACGACATTAATTTTGCACGCGGTATGATGGCATGTGGTTTTGGCCTTGTATGTCGAGTTTGGTAATCCAACATTTGTGACCTTTCTAGTGAACTTAACTTTGAATTCTGCACCATTAGTATTATTAGTCAAGGGTAGCTCTTCAATCTGGGCAGCCATGGAAGGGTAATTCAAATCCTTTGCTTTCAGAGGTTGGACTTTCTTATCATCACAAGTAATGTTGAGTCCAGACATCTTGGTGGCCATGGATGAAGAAATGTTCATACCACACAGCAAGTTGATGTAATCTTGATAGGTTGTTCGATACACGATTCCTGGATTTGCAGCTTTGACTGGATCAAGATGCCCAGCTCCATAACTAAATTCATTGTGTCCATGCTTTGATTTAGAGGTATTCATGCGGCCAGCAGCAGCTATTATATATGTATGGATATGTATAAGAGATAGAAAATTGTTTAATTAATTGGATCAGTTTTTTCACAATCGAAAAAACAAATGATCCTAAATATATACTTTTTATTAATGAATAGTGTTCATTTGAAAAAAAAAACAAGGAGTTTATTTTGTTACTAGGTAGCTAGGGAGGTAAGAATGTCAATAATTAAACTGTTACCGGTAGTCATCAAAGCAGATTTAATTGCAGAAGCAGACCAATCAGGATGGATTGATTTGACGTAAGCAGCTGCACCAGTGACATGAGGGCATGACATAGAGGTTCCAGACAATATGTTGTAAAATACAGATCTTTTGTCAAAACCGTAATCTGAAGGAGAACTTTTTGGTGAAAATGCTGCTAAAATCTCGGTTCCTGGTGCAATTATATCAGGCTGTACAAAAAATTACAAGTTGGACATAAATATGATTTTTTTAAAAAAATTTAGACATCTCCCCCTTCTCTTCCCCCCCCAAAAAGAAGAAATTGTATTTATATGAATTTAGTTGGTGTACCTTCAAAATGTCTGGAATAACAACATTAGGCCCTCTTGAAGAAAATTCAGCTACAATAGGAGCATCCTTATCTTTTTTAGAGTGACTCGTCAATATGTTCATTGTAGGTTTCCTGTAGTTACATATATGTGTTGATTAAAATTTGAATTAAGATACAAGGAAGGGATTTGTTCTTCAACGCCATAATAGTAATAAGAATATATGGCATATGAAAGTATAAATTTTTTCTTTAAAGAGAATATGAACGGACCGAGGGATTAATAAATTAATATTACTTGTTGGAGTCGTAATAGCTTTCAGCCAATTCGAATTGGTAAGAAGGGAGGAGTGAAATAGCGAATGGAAGAACAGCCGAAATATTGGGTGTACTCGGAGATTTCTGAGCAACAAGTCCGACGGCTCCAGCTTCATAAGCATCTACCAGGTAATCCGACGATTGACAAAGTAGAATCTTCCCCTTCACCAAATTCTTATCTAAACAACCTCTCTCGCATAGCCTTCATATTTAAGTAATTATCCCACACGTAATAACAATAAAGAAAAGGAATACATTAGTCACTAATTATCAAATAATTTATAACAATGGATATATGTAGGTTGTAGCAAATTAATTGAAATAGTAGTATATATAATTACTTGGCTAAGTCGGGAGCACAGTCAGATGTGGTTTCAGCACCATATACAACTGGAACTTGTGAACCCTTCAACTTAAATGAATTTACTGCGTAACCCTACAAGCATGTATATATATTGGTGATTAATACATATGCATAAGATGATGGAGATTATAAGAAAGGTGAAGGTAGATGACATACCTCCAAAACTTTGGAATTACCAAGGACAACTTTAGTCATAATCTTACGATTGGTAGTACTGGCAGCCACACTAAACAACCAAGGGGCATTACTGGCAGTACTACCAACCATAGGACCACTATTCCCAGCAGATTGCACCACCAGGATGCCTTTCTCCGTTGCGTGGAAAGCTCCAATCGCAATTGTGTCTTCCTCTATGCTCACCGGTTGTTGTCGTCCCAGAGACACAGATAGGATATCCACTCCGTCGGCAACTGCATCATCAAATGCACCCAATATTCCAGCCGTACTACATCCAATAGTGGAACACACTTGGTACGCCGCGATCCTAGCAGAGGGTGCGCCTCCCCTGGCTAAACCCTCGGCGATGCCGTAAAAGCTAGTATTCTTGACGGGTCTTCCGCCTGCTATGGATGCAGTGTGTGATCCATGCCCAATTGTATCTCTACAAGATGACCCTCCCGTACTTCCATCGTAGAATCGGGCTCCAATGATCTTCCTATCATATTATTTATATATATATATATATATATTATTAATTGCATGTATGGGTTTTTCAAGCTAATGAGATTAATTAATTAAATTAATGGGTATGATCATAATAAAATAATAGTATTAATGAAACTCACTTGTTACATTTGAAATCAGAGCCGCCTTGACATTCACCCTTCCATCTCTTAGGGACAGGGCCAAAACCATGATCATCAAAACTCGGAGACTCTGGCCAAATCCCGGTGTCCAGCACCCCGATTATGACTTCGCCTTCTCCAGTTAGGTTGCGATCTATATTCTCAGGGAATCCCATGAAATCCCAAGACTCTGTGGTGTGAAGTTGTAGTGTTTCACTCCGGAATACGGACACCACATTCTCATCACCTGTTTCATCAATTAATTAATTAATATGCCATGATAAAGTATACATCAATCTATACATAAATATTTACGATTCAAACAAACCATGAAGGTATGATTAATGCACCTCAACCCCCCTCTTCCCATTTAATCATGTTTGAAATGACCAATTTTATACCGTAAGAGATTAGGTGATGAATACTAACTTGATAATTTTGCTGCCTCCTTATCTGTGAGAAGAGCTGCAAACCCATTAAAACTCCTTGTGTAGCTTCTGATCAGTGATTGTCCCGCATAACTTCAATTAAGCACAAATATGTATGTTATTGTATAAGTTAATATCACATATATCCATGTCATTGAGCCAAAAAATAAAGGAAACAAAAAAGAAAGATAGAAAGAGAATAAAAATCAATCCAGGTCATTAGGTGTATGTGCATGGAATATGTTTGTTTCAAATAATAAAATGGAATATGTAGGCACCTGGAGCTGACCACTCCTCGAAGCATGCTCAAGTGGTGTGACTTGGGTGAATACTTCGGATCCGAAGGAAGAGATCCCATGTACACTATATACTCCTGCGATCATATATATCATTCATTAGCAGACATAAAACACGTGAAATGATTTGTTGAAATTAGAAGATAAGCTTATTTTTCTAGATAAAATTAGTTCTTTAATTCGTTCCGAATCATGTGTCATGCATATAATTATTTTGTTTAAGGCTCGGCTTTGTTTTAAAAAGTGTAAATAATTTTAGCTCGAGTGGCATCCTCTTAATTAATTCCCTACAAATTCTGTGAATATAATTTGGCGAGATAAAAAAAATGTTATAGATGCCAAAATTACAAAAATATATATATATATATATATATATATAAATAAAAAATTAAAGAACAAAAAAATATAGGTATCTAGAGGCAAAAACATGTGAAAAATTTGAGTGGTTGAATTAGAAGAAAAAGAGGTAGGCGCTACTTTTCGGTCTTCATTAGCAATGGTAAAAGATCCTCTGACAATATAAACATAAAGTGAAAAGAGGGCAAAACACCAAAAGGATGACTGAGTTGCAGCCATCATGGTCAAGCAAGTATTAAGTAGTAACAGTAATAGAGCAGTTCAGTTTTCTACAAAGTGATGTATTGTTCTGCTGCAAAGCTACAACTATTTATAACGGCAAAATTAGTCAGTCCTTCCATTCTTCCTTTATTATTCTTGTTTGTTTTCTACAATACTAGTTATGTTATAACTATTGTGCATTCCACTAAGAAATACGTTTCATTTGACTTATTTTTTCTAGTTGATCCTTACGGATTCTGATAATTTATTTTGATTACGTACTCATTTGGTGTGTGTGAATTAGTTATGCTTTAAATGAAATTAATTAATGTTCCTGCAATTTATATTCTGACAATCCCATTATACCTATATGAGATTTGATGTATCCTTACAAATGTCAATATGAGAGCTCTAGTTTAAGTGTTCAACACTTGAGTATCATTGTCAACTTGGAGTTGACGTCACCCTTCCCTCACCCACAAACTATGTGTCATTATTTCATTGTAATAAAAGAAAAAGGCTAGACCGATAATTACATATTACGGTAATGTATATTTGAATGCGATGAACAACCTTTAATTCAATTTTATCTTGAGTTTGAGAGACAAACCAATATTTTTTGTGTTTAAATGGCCAACTTAAATCTGCCATTTCAATGAACCTGAATTCTGTGGATTTGTGTGCTTAATTTAAAATCAACCCAAAACAAAGCCCAGTATATCAAATACTCCACTACATTGGTCCATATACCTGTACGCAAATATTCAAATCTCTACTTCTCCAGTCTCTACTGTACTCATTTTGCGGCTGATTTCTCTTAGTTCACTTTGAGAGGGAGTAATTCATTATTATTTATGTTGTTTTCTATAGATTTTAAACAATTAGCTGAACAAGGATACTTTTAGTCCGGTTGTTAAGGCGGTCACTATTCGCTCAGTTTTAATAATTGTTTTGATTCATGGGTGATCAATTTCTGCTTAATGTTAGTAATGCTTTTCTTAATGGTGTTCTGATTGAAACTGTCTACACAGTTCAACCTCGGGATTTTGTTGATCCGGTGCGCCCTCACTATGTGTCTAAGCTGCATAGGTCCTTATATGGGCTAAAGCAAGCTCATCGGGCATGGTATTCTCGGTTGGCTGCTTTCTGGTTACTTTGACATTTGTGGAGTCTTGTTGTGATCCTTCCCTCTTTGTGTACCGTCGTGGGTCTCAGTTGTGTTTTCTGTTCATGTATTATTACATGCAGCACTTCTGGTTTGGTTCAGAATTTTATTTCATGTCTTTCTAAGGAGTTTTATCTTCGTGATTCGGGTCTTTTGGGTTACTTTTTTCTTGGTGTCAAGATTCATCGCACTTCCTTAGGTTTTGCTTCTCTCTCAGTGCAAGTATGTTACTGATTTACTACGGTTTGCTAATATGCATACTTGCAAGCCTATTTCTACTCCTATGCACGCTCGTGTTGTGTTGTCCCATTTGGATGGTACGCTACTGTCTCCTGATGATGCGACTACCTATCGCCGGCTTTGTGGTAGTCTATAGTACACCAATCTCACCCCTGGATATCTGTTTTGTGGTTAGTGGCGGAACCAGGAATACACTGCAGGGGCCCAACAATCAAAAAAACTCCACACTACAACAACCAAAATAAATATGCAACATTCATCAACAAAATAATTACTTTTAACAGTGGCGTAGAACTATTTTTAGATTTGGTTTTAAAAAAATATTATATAAAAAATACAAGTTGAGCCAAACAAAAAGAACCTACACGAATAGGCTGGTTGTTCAATTTTTAATCTTCTTCTCTGGTATGGACTTTTACTAAAATAATAGGATTTTGATTGGGTAGATTGAATAAAAAAAAACCCCAATTGAGTACAATTCATCAATTTCCTCTTGATTTCGCCGGAGGGTCTTGGCTGAAAGCTTCAACACCGGCAACATCAATTATAGACTACATTAGGCATGACCATGGTTCAGAACCGCCGGTTCCAGTTCATGAACTGTCGGTTCCCGGTTCAAGAAATAGGTGAATCTCAACCGGACCTTAAAGTTATGGTTATGGTTTCGGTTCGTAAACATCCTGTTTAGGTTTGGTTCCGTGTTGATTTCGGTCCAGTTCGCTAACAGTTTAATCCGATTTTATTGATGGTTTCAATCCGGTTTGAATACAATTTTAATCCAATGCTTATATAATTTTTTTTGTTGATTCAGTGTTAAAAAAAAAAAACAAGACAAAGAAAAGGATTGAGTCATCAAAAAAAATCATAATTGAGTGATAATAATTTGTTGGCCTTTTAAAAAAAATAATATAAGAAAAACAAGTTAATTCAGGTGTCTCGCAGACATTTCTTGATTTCATTAATTAAAAAAAGCAGTACATAAGATTACCTAAAGGAATGAATTACCATTACAATTTTCTCTAATATCTATTGAAATTTGGAAACAACAAATATATAAATACGAAAAGAAATAAAAAAATTGCATTAAAGTTAGCTCCTAACTATATAAATATGTAAAACTTTAGATAGATCAAACATGATGAAGGCAAAAAATTCCTTGGCAATGAATCAACAGTTCTTGGTCAAAGAGTCTAGCAAAAAAAAGATTAGCACTCCGATGCTAACATCAGAATTTGGTAGCGAATGAAAAAGCATATATAAAAGTATAGGAAAAAAGTGAACTCCTTGATTTCGTAGACTATTCAAAATGAGATATGTCTTCCTCAGTATTAAACTCAGTCCCAGTAGAAGATGCTGCTATAGAATCCTCTCAAAAATCTGTGTCATTATCAAGTAGTTCCATTTCATTACTTAGTTCTTGAGCCCTTAATGATGCCTTGTGCCAATCTGCTACAATAACTTGAATTTCTAGTGCTGATGGCAACAATCGAGACCGTTGCTCATCTAAAATACTTCCTCCAGAACTAAAAGTTTGTTCCACGGCTACAGTTGATGTGGGAGTTCCTAAAAGATGTTTGGCCATCACAGCAACAACTGGAAAGTCTTTCTTCATGTTTTCTCCACCAATCCAATAAGTCAAAATCTTTGTTGGTATTTGCTTTTATCTCAAAAGAAGTTGCTAAAAATTCTTCAAATTCTGTATTGTTGCCCACCCTTTGTCTTTTTGGTGATGTTTAAAAAATATCAGGATCAAGATCATCACTAAACAAAGAGGGAGAGGATATTCTTGGAGAATTTGATATTTTGTTTCGTATTGTACCACTAGTACTACCTTTAGATCCATAACCTCCATTGTTAGAACGATTTTGAGAAGAATAAATAACCTCATACTTATCAAACATGCTTTGTGCTTCAGTTTTTGCAACATCGTAAATAGTTTTAGAATCAATATTCTTATATTGCGAGTTAATAGAACTAAAATATTCATTTACACATTTATAATATAGATTTTAAAATTCTTCCACCTTACATATTTACCATTTTTTTTTTGACTTATATACATAAATTGCAGATGGAATGTATGTATATTAGTCAAACCATTTATTTAACATATAAGAAACTAAATTCTTAAACATTTCATCAATATCATTTTTATATTTCATTAACTTACCAACAATAGTAAGAGATCTATATAAAAATATATGTGAAGTGGGAAAATAAACTCCAGAAAAAAGTTCAGTTGTATCTTTAAAAACTTTTATAACATCTAATAATTTCGAACAAGCATCCCAATGTCTAGGATATAAGTAATGACTATCCAATCTATCACTGTTATCCATAAAAAAAAAACCAGATAATAAAAGCATATAATTGTCAATGAATTTTAACAGATCATATGCCGAATTCTACCTATGAGGAACATCTTTACAAAATCTTTTCTGTTTATTTCCTTTTTCTCTACAAAACTTTCACATTTCCTTTTTCTCTACAAAACTTTCACCATTCTCTCATCATTGATGGTCGAGCCCATAAAAGTTTCACAACATTTTTTATAGGGGCAATATTATTTTGAAATTTTTTCAAATCATCTTGAACTGTTGAATTCGCCAGTTTGTTTGGGAATGGTAGAGAACAAAAAAAAAAAAAATGTGTGGTTCCGAAGGACCTTCAAAAACAGTCCTACAAGAGTTGGTGTTCTTTAAACTGATTTGCTTGGCAATACGATCAAATCCAAGTTTTCGATTCCAAACTTTGAACAATACATCAAACCTAAATAACAAACAATCCAACACAGTCATGCAAAAAAAAACTAACCAAATAGTGAAGAATAAATATTTTGGAACATACTTTACGGTAATATGATATTTACCTAAATCCTAATCATTACTGCTACTGCAATCTTCATTCATTTAAATGACGAACTCAAAGAATATAAATAAATATGGGTTGTGATACAAAACACCAGGCATTTAATAGAGAAGTAAAAACGTTAAAGAAAAAGGCTTGCCATGAGACTTCTATTCCCTATTGCTACAAGCTGTAGGAGTTTACAACAGGAGAAAGTCCGCAGTCCCCCTAGCCTCTAACAACCACAAACCCAAACCAAGCAATAACAAGAACCCAAAATTGGCGAAGAAAAATAAAAAGGCAAAGAGCAAGTAAAACAAATAAAGCAAACGCTTCACTTTAGACCAAAGAAAAACCACAATCTGATGATATGTACATCTCAATACAATATGCATATCGGGGAGGGGTACAAACTAAGAATCACAGAAGCCACACTTCCAAGGGCGAAAAAAAAGAAAAAAGGAGAACCATGTGCCATTCTCCAATTAAATAGCTAAGCTCCCTTTTTGCACACCTTGTGCCCCGTTTCCACTGGCATCTAATCCCAGGAATTAGTTTGTAAAGAATAAATTAACAATTATATATATAACAAAGGAAAAAAAAACATATCATCGACACCTCTCTGTTAATATTTTCTTCGGCCGGGGATAGAGAATTTACTGGAAAATTAGAGCTTTGTAGTTGACAAAGTGCAGCAACAATGATGATCATGAATTACAGGACCGGAGCAATGAATTTGAGAAAAGAGACTATAACATTTGAGAGAGCTAGAGAGGCTTTGATGTCGAAAACAGAAAAAAAAAAAAAAAAAAAAAAAAAGAAGCACGAAATCGCAGGACAAGTTTTGGTTCTCTCTTGAGATGAAACTAAGCGAATATATGTGGTTAATAAGATTTGTCAGTTCGAACTGACAAATCTACTAAACCTTTGACACCAATATCTTTTGTCACTACCAAAATCAAGTACAAATTACGCATCATAAGAGGAGATAAGGTCATATACTTCGTATTATGATCATTCTTTGCTTCTTGGATTGTACTACCTCCGTCTGTAAATAAAATAGTCTGCTTCGAGTTTTTTATTTTTGTACTGAAACAGTTTGAAAATTAAAATTCAAAGAGGACTATGGACTATTATTTTGGTACCGACATAGTATTATTATTTTTTCAAATGCAAACATCGTGGTTTTTGCAAAGTTGACCTTGCTAGATAAACCTTGAATCGGTGCATATTTTAATTTCTAGTGTAAACCGCGATGGATTTTCTTACAATATTAGAAGACTATCAAGGGATATTGACCCAGTAGTCTAATTAGTAACATATTATGTTGGAATTCTATTATGAAAGAATAAACAAGAATGACTGTACTAAATCATAAACATAGAAAAACAACACTTACAGACGGAGGTAGAATGGAGATCAAATGGAGATCAAACCAAAGACACTATGCGCTTAGTGTTTGGTTACCAAAGTAACGATAAGAATGGTCATTAAAACTATTCTAAGTGTTTGAAAAATTTTCTCTGCAGCAAAAACCTCTCAAATGATCCATATTTATAGAGTTCTAGTGACTCTTAGGATTAAACACAAGAGTTATAGAGTTCTAGTGGCTCTTAGTTGATGTCTCTCCAGACTTTGGAATCCTTAGACACAACCCTTGAACATTTGGCATTTGTCTCCTTATTTGTATCATGAAAGTTTGTAACCTTTCACAATATATTGAAAATCATATTCCAACAATCCTCCGCCATTTTCAATATATTGAAAATATTTTTAAAATGGATCCAGAATAATTCGAGCAAAACACATGCATAATATAATGGTATCGTTAAACTTGAACCGCTATCTTAGTGTCATTTTCATAACTTGTAGTACAACGCTGTAGACTAGCTTTGAACCATCCGTACATGTTACGAGCCACTATTTTCCACACACACATGTTTTTTTCTCCTCAACTTGCCTGCATATTGCCAGTGTGTGTAGTACATAAGGTCTTTTACCTATATCTATTCATGAATGTTAACAAAACCAGGTCACAAGCTTTGTTGATGCCTAGTCTGACATTCATTTGGCAAACTTCTTAATGCCCCCGCCATTTTGGCTTCTACAAGAGTTTGTTATGAGCTAATCCTCAACCTGATACACATCGGGAAAATATAGTACTAACTACTTTGGGATGAATATTGTAGTGCTCAATTACTTGTACATTGTACTATCGCTCATTGAATTCAAGACTAGAGTATTTTCTAGTGTTGAATTGAGGTTCCAATGCAAGTAATCATATTCTGGACTTAAGATCCATCCCAGCTAATGTTCATAACACCATCTCATTTGTTAATCATTTCGTCAAGGGTTCTGCCAAATTTTCTTTAGATATGACATAATCTATAGTGATTACTCCACTAGCTATCATGTCCCTTACAAGCTATGTCTTAATCCAAGATACCTGGATTTTTCATTATACACTTGGTTGTATGCTTTCTCTAGCGTTGATAAACTATCACAGTGAAATGACACTGGTGAAACTGGTTTTGGCCACATAGGAACTTCGTATAGCAAATTCTTTAGCTATTCAGCTTCTTTACTAGCTAATGCTAATGCCACAAACTTAAAGGTCATGGTGGAGTCAGTTATGCATGTTTGTTTTCTTAATCCCCAAGAAACTGCTCCTCTACCAAACAAAAACACCCAACCACTCGTAGATGATTGTATCTTGCTCTCTTTAATTCTTATTCCCAATATGACATCGGCTTCACCCATTTCCTTCATCTCAAACTTACTAGACAACAAACTTTTGGTTTCCTCAACTTGTTGTAAGGCAGTATCAAAGATCAGCATGTACTCCACATACAAACATATTATAGCACCTTTACCATTTGAATACTTACTGTATATTATTTAACAGATAACAAGCAGTCAAAAGAGCTTCACCCCAAAGACCTTGGCTAAGGCCGGATTTAGACAACATGGCATTAACCATTTCTATTAGTGTCCAATTTTTCCTTTCAGGCACACCATTTTGTTGTGGTGTGTATGGAGCAGTTATCTCATACTTTATACCAGTAGACTCAAAAATTCATTTTTATAATATTCACCACCTTGATCGGTTCTTAAACATTTAATCATACAATTGCATGCAAGTTTAACTTCAGATTTATAAACTTTAAACATTTGCATAACTTAATCTTTTGATTGTAATAAGTATACATAACAATATCTAGTGCAATCATCAATGAAAGTTGCAAAATACTTATTTTTTCCTGATGAAGGAGTTGAATGCAAATCACATATATCACTATGAATAAAATGAAATTTATTTGATTCCCTTTCAATACTTGAAAATGGAGTTCTAGTGATTTTAGTTAGCATGCGAAATCTACCATTTTCATTCAACTTGGTAACAAGACATGTTTTCCCATTTCATGCATTTTCATATATTTAACATGTCCAAGTCTATTATGACATAAGATAGAAGAAGACTCAACCAAATAAGTAGTCTATTATTTGAACATGCCATTACAATAGTAGCCTTTTCCTATAAACATAGCTCCCTTGGACAATACATACTTATCAACCTCTATGACTGACTTAAATCCAAACTTATTCAATAGCACAGTCGAGACAAGATTTTTCTTGACTTCAGGTACAAACAAGACATTAATCAAAGTTACAGTCTGACTAGGAGTAAATTTTCAATCTACATCTCTTGCCCATAATAGTAACAGCAGCAGCAATTCCCATGTATACAACAGAATTTTTATCTTTCACTTCCTTGAAATTCGTGAAAGACTCTTTGTTGATGCACACATGGCGAGTGGCACCAGAATTCACCCACCAATCAAAGTTCTCACCAATAGTGTTGATCTCGAAAATCATTGCAACACGATCTTTACCATCAGTTTTTGAAGAGTTGGAATTACCTCCCTTAAGAAGTCGACTCTCCTTTTTGAAGTGCTCTTCCTTTTGGCAGTGGAAACATTTTCCTTTCTTTCTCTTCTTGTTTGATTGGCTCTTTGAATTATTGGACCTTTTATTTTCCTTACTAGATTGCCCCACTTCAACCATCTTGACTTTAGAGGCCAGATTTTTATCAGCCTTCTTTTTTATTTTGAGTCCACGGGGGATGCTAGCAGAAGCATTAGAACCTGCCCAGAATTTGCAGTATGGATTTTTGACAACAAGCTATTGGAGGTTCCAACTGACGGTGTGCAATTCACTTGGAAGGGGGGCTGCATAGAAGGTTGGACCGATTCCTTTTCAACGACTTATGGGCTTAGAGATTTGATGACAGTAAAATATATACACTTTTAGCAGGCATTTTCTACTCATTTTTACTTAGAATTAGGTGTCAATTAGTTAGAATTAGTTTACTTTTGAGTTGATTTTGTATTTCGGGATAATCAAGGGGCCAATGTGGAAAATCAACATAAAAGAGGGCCAAATTGCACAAAAGAGCATCATTTTGGACTGAATTAGAAGCCGCTAAAATTTAAGCTGCTGGAGGGTCGATCAGAGCTAAAGCAAATGGAGAAATCCTTGCTGAGGAAGGAGGAATGGCAGCAGATGATCACAATTGGAAAGAATCTGCAGTAGCACACTCAATTCAGGAGAAGAAGGGCAGCTGCTCTGCAGCCAAGTTGCTACTGTAGCAGCTGTTGCTACTGTCAATCAAGGAAGAGCCACGAGCTGAAATCTTGGTACCCAAGAAAGGAAATTGCTTTGCCATCACTGCAAGTTGTTGCTGCTGTAAATGGATTGGTTGCTGTAGAAGGGTGAGCAATGGTATTAGCAATGGACCCAGGAAACAAGGAAGAAAAGGGCAGAAGATTGAGGCTGAATTGGGGGCTAGAAACACAATGATGTTAGGAAGCATACTACTGATGGTGCACCTTGCTGGCTGCTGCAAATTGAGCTGTGAGGATTAAAGAATGAAGAAATGGAGATTTGTGGCTACAAATGGTGAGGATGCCCCGGAGAAGAAGACTAAGGATAGGAAGCAATGATGAGCAGAAGGTGGCTGATTGCGGGTGAAGAAGAAAAGAGCTGCCAAGAGAAGACAACAACTTGCCAACCGGGCAAGTTGCTAAATAAACAAATACCTTCATCTGTTGCAACTTGCTGTCTCCTACTGCTGCAAGGAAGGCCAAAACTCTACCAATCCAAGCCTTTCCACATCTCTATAAATAGTCAGCCAATAGCAGTTAGTTAGAAGGACAGATCGGGTAGTCAAAATCAGTTACAAAGACAGTAGTTATGCAGTTAGTTAGTTGGTTAGCAACAAAGTAGTAGTAGGAACAAGAGTGCAAACTGTCACTCTGTCAAGTGGCGAACGCCACTCGCCATAGTGACCAGACAGAAACTGCCCCTGCTATAATCTTTCCCTTATATCCTCTAACCTTTTGAACTTGAATTATGTCTTATCTTTTGTACTTTGTTGCTCTCATGTTTAACTCAATAAACATGAGCAGCTAACTCTGTTAAGGGTTCAATCCCTACTATCTTTATGTGAAGGTTTTGATTCATTTTTCTTGATGAGGTATTGTGTCTAGATAAGTGTGTTAAGTAACCTTTTGATTAAACTGGCTACTTAATTAAATGTGCATGTATAGTTATGAAGATTTGACAAGGGAAGCATAACTTTAGAACGAATTAATCTAGTCTATGACAAGGGAGGAAATCTACCCTTTGGTTTCAATTATCAACGAGAGTTAGGTGATCGGCATAGGTGATCGAAGAGGGATTTTGAACTAAATGGCTTAGATTAATGATTACACTGACTGAGAGGTAGGTAATTAGATAATCTAGGACTCTTTATTCTGTTTGAGAGGAATTATAAAGAATATATGTGCCTGATCAAACAATAAATCATACACTACAGAATTACTTGAATGAAAACTGGATCATAAAGGTAGGAAGGTGATTGACCCTTCTGCCTCTTCACTCTGTCAAGTGACTATTCTCACTCTCCCAAGTGAAAAATCTGTTCAGCTCATTCACTTTCCTTTTCCTTGTACTTTAATCAGATTTTGAGTGGTTGACTGTCATCTCTGTGGAACGATCCTGCTTACCACTAGTTAATAATTTTTAGGTTTTATAAATATTCTCTTGGGGTGAACTCAATGACAGTTTCTTCATCCACCAAGATTCTATGTTGAAATTGTTATTCTTCTGTCGAAGTATCAATCAGATCACAACCCTTTGTTGGTACGTTTTAGGAATGTAATGGGGGAGAGACCAAGGAGAAAAGCATTTTAATTTTTGACTCCATGGCTGCTGCATGATGATTTTCAGAGTATGGTATGCAGAAATTGGTGCTCTCAACTCAGTTTCAAGCATGCCGCTGTTGTCTTTGCTGCAGAAGCTCAATCATGGAACTCTAATGTTTTTGGGAATACTTTCAAGAATAAACGGAGGGCTCTTGCAAGGTTGGAAGGGATACAAAAAGCTAGGGACAAATATGGCATGGATAAATGGGAAGAGTTAGAGAAGAAGATCAGGGAGGAACTAGACTGAATCCTACTTCAGGAGGAGGTCTTTCAGGTACAGAAATCTAAGCGGCAGTGGTGTTCTGACGGGGATCAGAACACGAAATTCAACCATAATTATGCTAAGACAAGGCGGAGGAGGAACCATATACTAGCATTGAGAAATGAAGATGAGAACCTGGTTGAGGACCAAGGGGACTTGAATCGGATGGCATCAATCTACTTTACTAATCTGTATACAGCAGGTATTGATTAGCCAGTGGTGTACGCCTTCAAGGACTGCTTCCCACAACTTTTTCCAAGGCAGATTGATGTAATGAGCAGATTGATATGTGACGCAGAAAATTGGAACACTCTGAAAAAGATGGCCCCTCTAATGGCTCCAAGATTGGATGGTCTCCATGCCATCTTTTTTCAACAAAATTGGGATATAGTGGCTCCAAATGTTCGCAGGTCTGTGAAGAATATTATTGAGGGAAAGCAGCTACCGATTTCAACAAAATTGAGATATATTGTGGCTCCAAATGTTCGTAGGTCTGTGAAGAACATTATTGAGGGAAAGTAGATACCGAGGGAGTTGAATAGAACCCTCATAGTGCTGATTCCTAAAGTGGAGAATCTTGAATCACTCAAATTTTTTAGACCCATTAGTCTTTATAATGTGATTTATAAGATGGTAACAAAAGTCATCAAACAAAGGATAAAGCCAATGTAAACGGGATTAATAGGGGCAGCCCAAACAAGCTTTGAACCAGGAAGACACATCTCAGAGAATATCATAATAGCTTAGGAGGTAGTCCATTCAACGTGAACAACCTCGGGAAGAATAGTTCATATGGCTATTAAGATTGATCTAGAGAAAGTGTATGACATGCTGCGATGGGAGTGCATTGATGATTCTTTTCAACAGGCAGGGATCCCCCAAATGCTTAGGACTGCTGTAATGAATTGTGTTTCTTCGGCAACAATGCAAGTGTAATGGAATGGAGAAACATCGGAATCGTTCAAATCGACGAGGGAAATTAGCCAAGGGGATCCAATTTCCCTATACATCTTCGTCCTTTGCATTGAAAGATTGGCTCATGCAGTATTAAAAAGTGTAGATAGGGGCGACTTGAAATCGGTTAAGTTTGGAGCCGAAGAGGTCAAGGTCTCATATTTGATTTTTGCAGATGATAGTTTCTTCTTTTTAGAAGCAGATGACGATCAGGCGGGATTAGTACGCAAGATCCTTGATGAGTTTTGCGATGCATCAGGCCTGAGAATTAGTGGGTCAAAATAAAAGGTATTCTTCTCTAAGACGGTCACTGTTGAGAGCGGTAATCGACTAGCTCAGTGCATGGGGTTTGAGCGAGTGGAGGAGTTGGGAGTGTACCTGGGAATGCCTTTGATACATGGAAGCATAACCAAGAATACATATGGTATAATTTTAGAAAATGCTAGGAGAAAGTTGTGTGGTTGGGCAGTAGCATCTCTGTCCCTAGCAGGAAGAGTTACCCTCACACAATCGGTGCTCTACTCTCCCCCCAATTATGCTATGCAACCAACAACGCTCCCGATGTTGATGAATTAGAAAAGATTTGTTGAAAATTTATTTGGAGTGAGACTGGTCAAAATAGGAAGCTTAGTTTGGTGGCATGGAATGAAGTCTTTCAGTTGGAAGAAAAGGTTGGATTAGGTTTCAAATTGCAAAGAGATATGAATAAGTCTTTTCCGGTGAAGCTCAGTTGGCAACTGGTGGTAGACAAAAGCCCACAGTGGGTGAGGGTCTTCTACGCCAAATATGGGCTGGACTTTGAAAAGGAGCAACCTTTCCTTATGAAATCCAAAAGTTCCCCATGCTATAAGGCTGTGAAAAAACATTGGATTGATGTTGTTGTTGGGCTACAATGGGTTATAAATGATGGGAGACGAGTGAGGTTCTGGACTGACAAGTGGATTGTGAGCTCTCCCCCTAAACCACATTTTGACATCCCTCCAGACCAGTTCGATTTTGACGGTGAGCCAATATGTACATGAAAATTGTCTTTGAGACTAGTCCTTATTCCAACATATTTTGCCAGCTACAATTATCTTACGAATTGCTGCTATTCCACGGTCAGTGTCGAACAGGGGTGAAGGTAAATGGTTCTAGGGATTATCCAGCAACGGACACTTTATAGTCATGTCTACATACTTCTCCACCTAAAATGGCCAGAACACCTTAGGGATCCAATCTGGAGTGCTGCTTGGAGGTGGAATAGTCCCCAAAGGATTCAGAGCTTTTTGTCGCTTCTGGTGAAGAACTGCCTGCTGACAAGCATGGAAAGAGGAAGACGCCACATCACCATAGATGTTTCATGTCACCGGTGTGGAGCAGCGGAGGAGACAACCATTCACGTGATCCGTGAGTGCCCAGCCTCGGCGTAGATTTGGAGAAGGTTAGTTCCTGCTCAAAAACATCAAACTTTCTTTTTTGGCGAACTAAAGGATTGGGTTAGGGACAATTTGAGGAATCAAATCGTGGGAGGGGATGATAAATGGCCCGTTCTCTTTGGAATCACAGCAAGGATGATTTGGAGCTGGAGAAATAAATTCATTTTCGATACAGACAACCTTACTGATGGTAGCAAGGAGTGGACAATTAGGAGACATGTTAAACAAATAATTGATGCCAACAAAAGCTTAAAAATGTTGGGACCAGTCAAGGCTCGAAGGGAAGAGCACCTAATCACTTGGTCTCCTCCTCTGCCGGACTGGATGAAAGTCAACACGAATGGAAGTCTCAATACCTCTACTGGGTTGGCGACAGCGGGAGGATTGATGCGTGACTCTGGTGGTAAATGGTGTGGAGGATTCAAGATGAACATTGGGTTCTGCTCAGTTCCAGGAGCGGTCCTCTAGGGTTATTCCAGACGCTAAGTTCGGCGTGGGATAGTGGAGCGAGAAAGGTGGAGGTGGAAGTTGACAACCAATATGTAGTTGGCATGGTTTTGAAGGAACTAAAACCCAATGGAGTTCATGGGGGCCTATTGGCTGCAGTATGGGAGATCATGGATAGGTAGTGGGAAGTGAAGTTGAAACATGTCTATCGGGAAGCTAATTTTACAGCGGACTCTTTAACCACTCTGGCAGCGTCGAATCCTGGTGGTCTCACGCGACTGGATTCACCACCACCGGAGGTTCGACCTTGGTTAGCTAATGATATTATGGGAGTAGCCTTCCCCAGAAATGTAATAGTACCATAGCTAAACGCTTATTCCAACCAGTGTTATCAGACTCGGACCAGAGGTCGACTCGGCAATGGCCAGGGGTCGACCGACTCGGGAGTCGATTCGGATGACGTCATAATGATGCAATAAATATTAATTAATTAATAATTATTTTTTAATTATAATTTTATGAATTTTACATATATTTATCAATTGTTAGAGTCACATTAATAGTTCATAATTTTCAAATGGGTGTTGATATGACCAAATGGAACGAAGGAGGTCAACCAGGATCATGTTATTATACTAAATAAAAAAATTTAGGTATTTAATTCTCTAAAAGTTTTTAAAAAAATTAAAATTTAAATCTCTTTTTAATTGTAATAGTTGACATTGATATTTTTTAACGATTACTTATTATTTTTGTGAAGTAAATTTGTGTATTAATAAAGTAATTAGGATCAATAAATTATTATTTAGAAAAATTTATTGAATTTGAAGGATAATTAATATAACATTAAGAAAAAAGTGGTCTGGGATTATTTTTTGTGACATATTAGAGTTATTATATGAATTTTTCTTAAAATGATGGAAGTTGGTAGGTTGTGTAGAGAAATTAAAAATAATAATAATAAAAGACAATTCAAATTAGTGAGTTAAGAAGTTGAAATAAAAAATGTGGACTAAAATATCAAATTAAAACTTTAAACAAAATAAATACTAAAAGTTGTGGGGCTATTTTGAACAAAACAGAAAAATCTGGTCTTGGAGGAAATAGAATCCGTGGGAAATTGTGAAAATTTCGGTCAAAAAAACTTAAAACTTCAGTTCGACTCGGTTTCGGCCAATTCACGGTTCGACGAGTTTTTTGATCGGTTTTGACTGATTTACTTTTTGACGATTTTATATGCTGCTTAGCTCGGTTTGAGGTCCGATTCCCCGTTTAACCGGTTCAACCGACCGGTCCGAGCCGAGCTTGACAACACTGATTCCAACTAATAAAAAAAAAAAGAAAAAAAAACTACAAATCTAAAATTTTGTGAAACTTCAATGAAGTACTATCAATTTCATTTCTGAGCGGCAAAACGTAAAAAATCGTACAAATTATACACCAATAATAGTAACTACCAAACCACTCTGTCTTGGGTTTATTATGCAAAGTTGTCATGAAACCACTTCCACACTAATTCCCATAACCCCGTTTGTGGAATCAAAGGCAGGCCCGTTCCAAAAATTTCAATCTATTCATTTCTTCTTTGAATCCTCCCACAGCATGTTCTTGCAAATACACAGATAACTTAAACCCATCTTTTGGACCTTGATTAACCGATGAATACGGCAGGAAGAAACAAGGTTCAACGCTTCCGAGCAGATTCCGGGAAAGTGGGAAAACCGTCACCGGACCACCCCACCCGAAATCCACCGTCGAATGTCCCAAGTGCCTCCAGTCAGTAAATCCACTAATATTAGTTCCTGCCGTAATCCCTTTGTCGTAATTCAGCTCCTGGAAATCGATAAACGATCGAACATATTCATCGGAGACGTTGTACTTGCTCTTCTTGATTAGCTCTGCTGTTTTCCAGATCGGTTGCTCCACAACATCTCCGGCCGTCGCGACGACATACATCGGAACACAGCCGTTTCCCCAGTATCCAGCTGGCAATGGAGGCTTTACAATCTTTCTAACGTTGATTGAATAAGCAAACTTTACAGTCTCATTGCTGGGAATCTTGGAAGCCTTTACCCTGCAATTTCGTAATCGATTTTGAATATCATACCAAATATAAACAGCTCAATTCATTCTACAAATTCAAAATTCGAAATCAGACTAATTTCAACTTACCGTGCCCGCCAAATAAAAGCACCCAGAGCTTCAAAGGCAGTAAATTTCAGGCTGGACTGATCAAACAGAATACCCTTCAGCCGGTCCAACCAGTCATCCTTCACCGGAAAAAATACTCTCACAACCCGCCCTGTTTTCTCCGAGTAAGGCGGGAAATCCCGATCAAGGCTTAGAAATTCCTGAATCGGGAACTCAATACGAGGTGGGTTCCTCGTCCCGAGCAATTTCATCCTATCCCAAACGGGTTCCACCGGAATCTGGTTGGCTCCCCGGGCAAGCTCCGCCATGGCATTGAAGAACAGGGTCGCCCCGAGCCCGTCGCACAGAGAATGATGGAGCGCCGCCCCGAGAACAAACCCACCACAACTAAACATCGTGAGCTGTAAGGTCATCGGGTGGGCCATCACTTCGTCAAGGGTCGGGTCAGGAACCAGCCCTTCGACGAACTCCTCATCCGGGTCATCGTCGAGGTAATTAACAGAGCTCAAGGGGAAATCAACTTCAGCCCGAATGACCGGCACCCCTTTACCCGCTTCACAGTAGAGCTCCAGACGGTTATCGTCGGAGGATGATCGGCGACGGAGACTACCGGCGAAGTAGTAGTACCGTACAAGGGCGGCGGAAAGGGCAGAAGTGATGACCTGGAACGGGGTGGAATTGGGTTTGTTTTCGTGGTCATCGGAGTTTAGATAGACTCGGAGGTAACGGAAGGTGACTTGGAGGTTGCGATCGGTGTCGAGGTGGGAAAGTTGGAGGACATGATCGTCCGTGAAAGGGGCTGAGGAAGGGTAAATTACGGCGGTTTCTTGGATTTTAACTTGCATTTTTTCCATGGATGAGGATTAATTGTGTTAATCTTCCAATTAGGATTTTGGAAGTGATTCTGTATGGATTCGGAAATGATGAATACTTGAATGTTATAATGGATCGTCGGTGTTTGATTATGGTTTTTGGTGTAATAGTGGTGGTAGGTGAGACAGAGTTGGCAATGGCTGTGGCTAACCGTTGTCCACATTTGACTCACCGCTTCCTGTCAATTTTCTGACATTTTTCTTTTTTGCACCTTCCTTTTGGATTTGGGTAAGAAAGATAGAAAAACGTGCACAAATTCTGGTCAGTTTTCACTCTTTCATTGTTTGATTGAAAGTTATTCATTAGTTCTTAAACTCGTCGAAAACTTTCCACATTCACTGAATGATGATGGTTGAAGAGGTTTAAGGATCTATAGGGTATTATCGTAATGATTTTATCAAACATTTTGTTTTACTTGTACCTAGCTAGTGTGTTCATCAAAATCACTTTTTTCAATTCATGCATGTGTGTTTGATTAACCAATTTTACTTTAACCAAAGTGCTAATTACCAACTTAGTTAATGTAGAAATACTAATTTAGTTATACTAACATCACAATTTTTTGTATTTTCTCAAAACGTTTAGACTTTCACCTAAAATGGGACTTATTTGTATGAAGAAAAGATTAAAGTGGGAGTCTATTGTATGAAGAAAAAAGATTTAATCATCTCCTTCATCGGAATAAAAAGTCTATAGTGAACTACATTGTGTATGAGGATTAAGGGCTTCCATGAAAGATCAATTGACCTATAGATATGGCAAATTCCACATTTTGGAGTGGTACGTTTAGTGTGTTGTTGATAACGTCTGTATTTAGTTGACTTTAAACATGTATCCGGAGCGCTGATGACAAAGCCAGAATGTATTGTTGACCATTAAATTTTAATGATAATGAGAATGAGATGATCTATTTTTTCCCCTAATAAATTAAAAGTATCTACATTTATTTTTGACAAAACTCCCAACACCCAAGAAATACTTGGGTATGTTCTATATTATTAGAGCCGAGTTATGGATATTTTTCCGATTTGCAGTTAGTTTGGAATAAGGGTTTACAGAGCGTCGAAACTGAAGTATACAGTTTGAGCGTTGAAATTAAAAGTTACTAGTTGAGAAAGTAGTATGAGTATATTTATGAGTAGTAAAGGGTATACGAGATTTGGTGGCTTTTGTGATTGGCAAGTATTGTTGAATCACATATATAGAGATGCTAATTTTGTGATAGATTTTCAAGCCTTCGTATGTAGATTCTTGTGAAGTTGGTTTGTATTTGTTATAATCTGTTATTAGACATTTATCCGCGATTTTGATATGACGTTGTATGAATATCATATTCTCGTAATATGAACTTTTAGGTTTCCTCCTCTATAATAATACAAATACGTGGGCGAGGGCACATTTTCTATTTCTTGAACTTGCTTTTACATTTTGCAAATTGAACTAGCGTGCATAAACATTAAGTCCATAAATCTACAATTAACCAAATTAGCTAATTAAGTTTAGAGTAATCTTGGAAGCTGCCATTGATGTCCAAGATAATTGATCCTCAATTTAGAAAGAATGAAAATTTATTTATCTTTTAGAAACGTCATAACCATTCAACTCCTTCTTCCCTATTGAAAAAAATTATAGCCATGAACTACAATAATTTTATGCTTTGCATTTTTCATTTAATAATAAAAAATGTTTCCAAAATTCAAACTTCACCTACTATCATTCAAAAATCACTACGTAAATGGATCGATTTTAGTATCAAACGTTATCTTAATCTAACAGTGCCAAAAATATAAAATACGTAAGCAAATAGGTATAAAGTCAGAAAATTCATCTTCTTTTGGAAAGGCAAAACTTCGTCTCTAAAATAATCTGTCACCCACCACAACACGAAGAATCCAACTCCATCCTCGAAATGTACTCGTTTACTTTAATAGTTAAGATCTCTCAATTTTTCTTTTAAATAATATCAATTATTTGGGATCAAAACATATAAACTAAAGCTTAATTAATTAATTATAGGTTGAGTGCGTGACTTTCTTCTCTTCATTAAAAAAACAAGGAGTTGAAAGGTGAAATGCTATCATACCAATAAACGGAGATGAAGACTTCGAAATGTCAAATCCGCATGAATCAGTTTAAAATTCCCACGATTTTTAGTACATATTAGTCATTGTCATTGATCGTGTATTAATTATCAAAAAAAATTGAAATGTTTACTTTGGTGAATGATGGGGATCATCAACCGTGGGCTTACTGATCAGCTGCCACGAAAATTCGTTTCAAATGCATGTTTTCCTGGCAGACAAGAACAAAATATTATATTAACTGCTACACGAGTTTTTGGGTTTATTGGCAGCCAGGCAAGCTTGCTCGGTTTACTGTCTTCTTTTGACTGGTCCTAGATATACCCGGAGAAAAGATGCACTGAAATATAACTCCGTAACAACGATGGTAGGTTGTTTTTTACTTTTTTTAAGCAGTACATGTACATTAATTTTAAGTACCAATGTTATTATACTAGACTTCGGAATATACTGAATAATGTAAATTTCGGATTTCATCTCTACTGACTTTTTTTTTCAGCACAATGAAAGAACCAAAAGCTTAATGCCTGGATAAGTACTTTTTGGGAATAAACAACTCTTATAATATTATGCTCTACTCACGGTTTGACCCCAGCGGTAGAACTTCTACTAACTTTAATCAGTCTACAAAGTTGAAAAGTATAAATCAATTGAATTAATACTACAATGACTTTCTGATGGTAGGTTGTTATAACCACAAGAGTTCAAATATCGTTGGGATGATTTAACAATTAATGGGTAAAAAAAGATTTGGCCATAACTTAAATTTTTCAGGAAACAAATTTATCTTAAAAGTCTTCTCTGTGATCATACCAAAACAATTAATGTCAATTTCATAAGAATTGACAAAATTCTTAAGAGGTTTAACTATTACACAAAGGCTAAGGTGTAGTACTTACTGGTTTTTGTTTGTATGTTTTTCTCAAATCGCCTCTCTACTTTTCTTTTTTTTTTTTTTTTATATTGTAAGGTGTTCACCATCGGTAACAGTGACTAATCCCTCTCACTCATGATAAGCACCTTGATAGGTGGAAGGAAGAGCTGGCCAAAGAATTAAAGTTTACTCCATATTCATAGCGAGGTTCAAACCCTCGACCTATGGTTAAGAGTAGAGGAATTCTTATCATTCCACCACAACCCCTTTAGTTAATTGTCTCTCTACTCTCTTTTTTTCTTTATATTTGACAGATTTGGTATTCGGAACCACTATCTCAATCAATCAAATTGAATAAATGTTTTTGATAAATTAAACTTTTTCAATAAATACTTTAAAAAATTTCTGCATATATACATATATATATATATATATATATATATATATGTTCATTCATACATATGGATTCGAACTCGGTTCATATTATACTTAGTCGAATACCTTTAGTTACCACTTCGATTAAGTGTTCCTTGGTCAAAATCAAGTGCCTTTTTTACTTTTATTACTATATGATAACACGTTTTTTTAATGTTTTATATATTTTTTAATAGAAAAGGAATCCACTTAGGAACAAAATAGTCACAAGAACATTAAATTTATCATACTTTGAAAAAGTTGTTCTTACTTCTTACCTTTCACTTTTCACGCATCAATTTCATCAATCATTTACAGTCTCCAACAGCTTGTTTTCACCCAGTGATCATCGAAATTCCATTCAAATAACCAATATATAATTCCTTGATGATCCGCAGCAAACTATAAAGATGACGAGAACAAAATACGTAGTCAAAATTATCTGAATTTTTTATGTGCCCCACCTACTACTGTTTGTTGATTAGATTTACGCACGCAAATATTTGTGTATTACGTATGTCGGTACCCTAAATTTATAGTATGTGTACATGTATATCCTCGTCAACCTAATGATAAGTTTTTTTTTTTTTTTTTTGTTCTTTTTCCCTATTTTACAACGTCATCCGATTTTCTTTCTTTTCTCTCTAAATTCAATCAGTTAAGAAATTTCAATTGAATATTGCGTATCCAAAATGCATCAGAGAAGTAGAAAATTTCCCTTAGTTATCCCACTTCCATTATACTCTCTCCGTCCGAAAAAAATAGTTTACCTTCATAAAAAAATGTTATCCCAAAAAAATAGTTCAGTTTTAAAAAGTCAAAATAAAATTTAAACAAAAATACGGATTTACCCTTGCAACAAAACAAATTTTACTATTACCCCACAAAAACCAGCCGCTTCTAGTTTACAAACCCAAAACCACACACGCCTCCTCAATTGATATTCAATTCTCCGGCAACATTCCTTGCAGCCGCCGGCGAAAATTCCTTTCTCCCCCTCTCACCGGTCAAATTACCTTGTCAACTTACCCTCAAGGGCAGAAAGAATTCCTCCCTCTCTATGACTCGGCAGCTCCTTCGTTCTCATACTTCGTTCTCCTGCCACATTCCTTGCCACCTAAGCCGCCGGCGAGAATCCCGTTCTCTGTCTCTCGCCGGCAAAATTGCTTTGCAAACATAGCTTCAATGGCGGCGACAATTCCTTCCTCTCTTGGACTCGACGACTCCTTCAATCTCCTAATTCTCAATCCCATAAATCAGTCCACAGAGTTCCGACGATGTTGTTTGACACCTTAGCCGCCGACGAGAAATTCACCCCCCGTTGCAGTGATTGATCAACTGTGGTCGTAGAACACTGAACTATTAACGAATTGGATTAGGGGTACAATTGGAAATATGAGGTCAAAAATGACTTGTACCTTCATTGAGTTGACTTAATTAAAAAGGTTGTATATTTTCAAACTAGATCATTTTTGTGGGACGGAGGGAGGAGGGAGTAATATTCAAAGATAAGAATAATTTGCTTGGATGCTCAAACTCCCACTAGTATTGGATTAGTCAATTACGGACGATTTTCTTTTCCTGTTTTAGGCAATGACTGACCAGCGGCACTAGCTGGCCTGAATTAACTCCTTTTTTGTGTGTGAGTGAGAATAATAAAATCGTCAATAACAATGACTAATTCTTTTAGTTTTGTTATAAATTCGTTGATAAAAATTTAATCCGATTGGTGGTAGGTGAGTTTATTTCTTGCTCTACTTTTTCTTTATTCACTGAATGTGAAAAAAAAGGTCAAATGACATTGGTTTTTGCCCTAACTAAATGCATCGTGTTTCATTTTAGTCTTTTTTTAATATATGATTAAGAACATTTGATAGGTTGGTAAACGTTAATTTTAATACGTGAGAGCTGAGTTTTCAAAAGGTCATTTGAATGCGTGATTCTACTAATTAATTATGGACAAAAGCTTGGACAAAAAGTAAAAGCAGTGAAATCTCAACTATAAATAGCCTACAATGCCATTGCATTTTTCACTGCTAAGCCAACCAAGCCATTTGAGCACATTTTCCTACTCATTACTCAACTGCATCTTCTACTTGAATATCCTTTTTCCATTACCTTAACATCTCCAAAAACTTCCTTAAAACAATGGCTCCATCATTGTCCACTGCTTCCGATTCATGGGACGTGATCAACTTTGCCGTTGATCAGGGTCACGGCGTCAAGGGTCTCGCCGACTTAGGACTTAAGACTTTGCCCAACCAATATATTCAACCTCCCGAAGAACAAATCACAAACAGTACCGTCGTTGACGACGATGCGATCCCCGTCATTGACTTGTCAAACTGGCCGGACCAGAAAGTGATGAATGCCATTTGCAATGCAGCTGAAAAATGGGGTTTCTTCCAAATAGTCAACCATGGCGTACCAATGCAAGTTCTTGAACGTGTCAAGGAGGCGACTCGCCGGTTTTTCGGGCAACCGGCCGAGGAGAAAAATAAGCACTCCAAAGATAATTCGCCGAGTAACAACGTGAGATATGGAACTAGTTTCACTCCTAAAGCTGAGAAGGCTTTGGAGTGGAAAGATTTCCTTAGTCTCTTTTATGTTTCTGATGATGAAGCTGCTGCCCTTTGGCCTTCTGCCTGCAGGTATTTTATTGATCTGATGAATTTTACACAATTAATTTTTTTTTAATTGAATGGTAAAATCTCGTACGATAATGGGAATCAAATTTGATACGTATTTTTTCTTAATCGTCACGATCATAATTTAATGAGAATATAAACGCGAATCAATCTAATTACGCAACATCTAAAAGTCATGTCACATGTAACATGTTTTTTTATTGCGCCATCAATAATAGTAGTGAAAATATAATTGATGAGCAATGATAGAGATAATGAGAAAAAATAGTGAAAATACATAGTAACTAATGTGCCAATAGGAATTAAGGGTAAAAGGATAATTTTGAGGGGAAAGAAAAAATTTCAACAGCAGAGTAGGGGTATAAATCAGTCACTATATTTTCTCACTATATTATTTCACTAAGAGTATAATTTTTCATAATATTATTTGCTATCCATTTTCAGGAATGAAGCAATTGAATTCATGAAGGAATCGGAAGTTGTGATTCGGAGGCTGCTGGAGGCTTTAATGAAAGGACTTAACGTCAACGAAATCGACGAAGCTAAAGAATCCATCTTGATGGGCTCCAAGAGAATCAACTTGAACTACTATCCCAAATGCCCGGAACCCGAACTCACGGTCGGAGTCGGGCGTCATTCGGATGTATCCACCTTGACAATCCTACTCCAAGATGATATCGGAGGATTGTACGTCAAGAAATTGAACAGCAATGAATGGGTCCACGTCCCACCGATCGACGGAGCGATCGTGATCAACGTTGGTGATGCGCTTCAGATTTTGAGCAACGGTAGATATAAGAGCATTGAGCACCGGGTGATTGCTAATGGGTCAAGGAATCGGATATCGGTTCCCATTTTCGTGAACCCGAGACCAAGTGACATCATTGGCCCTTTGCCTGAAGTGCTTCAAAACGGAGAGAAACCAATTTACAAACAGATTCTCTATTCGGACTATGTGAAACATTTTTTCAGAAAAGCTCATGATGGGAAGGAGACCGTTGATTTTGCCAAGATATGAACATATGATACTAAGTAATATGTCACTTAATTTGATTCAGATTTGATTGTTTGTTATATTATGTCATGGTTTTGAAATAATGGTAATTGAAAAGTGCCACAAAGTATCATATATCCTTGTGTACGCATCCTTTTACCAAGGAATGTATTAATTCTTGTGATATTTTCGTACTAATTTTTATTTTATGTTCTTCTACTATTTACTTTTCCAGTCTCAAATTATTATCTAATTTAAATTTTTATTTTATAATATAAAATGAACCAAAAGTGAAAATTCAAAGTAGACAATAATTTTGGAAGATCATTTGAACCTTTCTCAAGCCCCAAATAGTTTTAGTCAAGTGTCCTGCTACTATATCTTACTGCAACAACTCCAAGTTTGTGGTTTTCTTCTGGTTCGGAACATAATTTTACTGCTGGGTGGCATGCTAATTTGTCAAAAATATTGTCCATTATCGTTCTGAATATTCCACTTACAAATCTTTCAAGATTCAATCGATAACAGTATGTTTTATTAATTTCCTACTGTTGAAAAGGATGCTAGCGTACGTGCTCGCGTATATATAGTGACCTTATTTGTTGATTATGCGTATTTGTGGGTCAAAAAATATAAGACTTCAACAAACTATTGTGGGTTACGTACATACATTTGACCACAAAAACGAGCAACTTATGGATTCTTCTTTAAATAAATTCCATGCATGTTGACAAATGAAACAATTATCGATTAATTTTTAGCTCTGCCACCCATAAATTCGAACTTTTGCGGAGAACTAGCTGGTTTCATAATTTTCTCTAAATTCTTTTACGCATGTTACATGCATTAACTGTCATATTTGCGGATAACTAACTGTAATTTCTCCTCTCAAATTTGGTTGGTGATTTGTGGTTTTAATGGATGGGATCTTCCCTGTTCTTGGGATGCTATCACTTAGCATATTCTAAGATTGAAGAATGACATTTTAAGTGCAGCTAAGAAAACTTCTTGGTGTGGCTCGGTATATTATATTTAGAGAGCAAAGAATATGATTATCTTTTAAAATGAGTCCACGGTTGTCTCCAAGTTATTCAAGAGATTGTTTTTCATTTGAAAATTAGATTCGCTTCGATAGAAAGGATCCCAAACTCCCCCAAGGTCATCTTGTGGTATAATAGACTATACTTTAATCCATTGGTTGTCAGTAGGAGATGACATGTATGATAATTTTTTCTTTCATATTTTGTTGTATTTGTGATTACTTTCGGACTTTTTTGGACAGTCTGTACGTAATTATTTTTCTCTGGTAATGAAATTAAATCTTTACCAAAAAAAACTGTCATATTTGCATTTTCAGATTTTAACCTCTCGGGACGACCTATATACATACCCTATTCAATCTGTGTGCAGGTGTATATAAAAAAGTATTTACTTAAGCAGAATATATGGATCGATTTTTTGGTTAACTAATGAATCAAATAACTACTAATAAGCATATCTAATTCTAATATGTGAGACTGCATCATATATAAAATACAGAAAAAGGGAGTTTTAAAAAGGCCAACATCGACCACAATCAATGGCAGCTAAATTAATTTCGGAACAGGTGACTAATGCAAATTAAGCGAGAGGTAATTAGGTAGAAAGTGCAGTGGAACTATAGAAAAAGAAGGACAAGTGAGGAAGAGTTTCTGAGAAAAAGCTGGGAATTATGTCGATATTTAATTCTTTGTAATAGTTGTTGACGTATGGTGGGATATACAGAATGTTGTTGAGTGTTAGATGTGAATATTTTCCAATATTACAAAAAGCGATAAGTATCTCCTTTCAATCAAAAAGTTGAAGTGAAGTGGAGAAATTTTTTTTTTTTTTAAAGTATTGTTAAATATCCTTTCTCTCTCAAAAAATAGTCCACTTCAACACAAATACCAAACTCAATTTTGATTTTTTTTTTTTGGAATAAAGGTGTATTATTTTAGTCATGGATGAAGGAAAAAGAACTGCAAGAAGGAAGCAAGATGGCATTATATGAAATTATAATTGCGTAGCCATAGCTATATTTGGAACTCTTTAATCAAAATTAGAACTGCTTGATTAGAAATACCTACAGAAATAGATTTAGTAAAAGAAACAAGTGTCACTATCTATTTGGTGAAATTAAGTTTAATTCTTCGCTAAAATAAGATGTTCCACGCATCGAAATACTTATAATTCAGTAAGAAAAATCACTCTATTACGGAAAAAAAAAAAAAAAAGAAGAAGAAAGATTACTCCATTACTAATAAAACTAAAGTTTAATCTCAACGGTAGGGTAGATAATTTGGAAAATCCCACGTCACACGTCAAAGAAGTACAAATAGTCTGTAAAGTGTAAACTATTTTTATTTGTATTCTTCTTGTTATTGCTATTAGTTCCATTTATTTTATTTTATTTTTTGTTGTTGTATCAGTAGATATATTACATATGGGATGAACCAACCAGCTGCTACGAAAGTTCATTTGCATGCATGTGTTTCATGTTTACCGTTTTAAGCGGACAAATTGGGCTTGCTTCTTGGTTTACGTACTATCTTTTTGACCGGTATTGGTACTGGTTTATCTACCCTTAAATTTAAATAATCAAATAGGAAAATTCAATATGAATATGAGCAGAGAGATCATATAATGAAATGTCAAATGAGAATATCACTCTTAAACTAATTTTTATTCGATATTGAATAAACGATGTGAGTTTTTTTCTTATCAACAGTGACTTCATTCGATTAATATAACGGCTTCAGAGACTAATGCACTAATCTTTAATTAGTGCCAAGATATTGAACGACACCAACAGATTAACATTTCTCCAAATTAATATGTGTGATCTGAGATGGTTGTGTGAAATTTTAAACGAATATATGTCACAATAAAATTAATATTTTTCATTCTGAATCGAAGTGTATAGATATTTTTGTCGTATCAACAGTGATCATTAGAATAATATCCATTATCCAGTGGTAGTATGCATGGGTTAACTAAGTTAAGCTCTAGCTAGCTAGCTCTGATCTCTAATAGGAACTTTGTGTAATATTGTTTTGCTTTTAATAAGATGCATGTGATTTCACCATCCCCAAAAAGAAAAGATTGTAACATGCAGTCTTCAGAGACTAATGCACTAATATGCAGTCTTCAGAAAGTAACATGCCAAGGCATCAAACCATCCAAACAAACATTTCTCCATCTCCAATTTAACCAGCGCCCACGATTTCTGAATAACTACCAGTCAAGAGTCTTTGTTTCTTTCATTCATTTAACACGGCCCATAAAGTATATAGGTTGAGTTCAAGAGTCTCCATCCATCCATTTGAGATAAGTGAATATGAGGTCATTTTCTTTCTTTCATTCATTTAACATGCCCCTCTCAACCCCAATGAACTTGGACATAAATTATATATATATATATATATATATATTTTTTTTATTTATTTCAATCTTGCGATCGATTATTTTCTCAGATAAATAGTCGCTTACCGGGCCAGTCAAAATTCAAAGTCAAACTCCAGATTTCTTCCGTGAATTGACCAAAGTTTCAAGACCCAATCTGGGTCAGTCTACCTCGCTCCACAAGTCCCATAGGTCCGCGGATTAAAACCCGCTCTGATACCATCTTGAAGGCCCATATAAGTTCACATGTGGTTCCACCTCAAAACCAATTGACAATGAAGGGAGTAGCATATGAGATATATATGTTGAGTTCAAGAATTTCCATCCATCCATTTGAGACAAGAGAACATGAGACCATTTTCTTTCTTTCATTTATTTAAAAATGACCGATAAAACATTAATCTTGTGTATAGATGCCGGTTTTCAAAAAAGACAAAAAAAAAAAAAAACAAAAAGAGAGAGAGAGATATATATAGAAAGTCCCAGTGAAGACCTTACGAGTGAAGAAATCAATGTACTGGTTGGTGACTTTTCCACAATTTTAATTTCATGTTTCATTTTCAACAATTTGCAAAACAAAAAAAAAGGAACAAAAAAAAAATTAATTGTTTGCCACGTTGTGTTTGGTGTTAAGTTTGTAGTTCTTACCTTTTTTCCGCGCATGCATGTTGGCCACGTTAATCTCGCTCCATTTTCAAGCCTTTTAATCTCCAGATTATTTTCCAGCCACCAACCTCCAAATTTCTTCATCTGACTTTTCAAAAAGGTAATTTAAATGCAAGATTAATTTCGACAATTTTAAGGGCCAAATTTATAAAAAATAAATAAACAAAGGACAAAACTTGTGAATCCATCGATCCTAACTCTATAAATAGCCTAGCATTCCATGGCATTTCATACCAAGCCATACTCGACGCTTCTTTAACGTTTTACTATACCTCAAATCGTCGATTTCCTCCAACCTTAAAAAGAAAAATCTCAAACTTCAACATATTTAGCAATGGCTCCGGCATTGACTAAGGATTCCGAATCATGGGATGTGATTAGTTTTGCTGTTGATAAAGGCCATGGAGTAAAGGGTCTTGCCGACTTAGGGCTTCAAACTTTACCGAAACAGTATATTCAACCTCCCGAAGAACAAATCACTAATAGCATCGTAATTCCTGACGATGCGATCCCGGTTATCGACTTATCGAAATGGCCTAATCCCGAAGTCGCTAACGCCATTTGCAACGCGGCTGAAAAATGGGGTTTCTTCCAAATTGTCAACCATGGCGTACCAATGCAAGTTCTTGAAAATGTCAAGGAGGCGACTCGCCGGTTTTTCGCGCAACCGGCTGAGGAGAAAAATAAGCACTCCAAAGATAATTCGCCGAGTAACAACGTGAGATATGGAACTAGTTTCACTCCTAAAGCTGAGAAGGCTTTGGAGTGGAAAGATTTCCTTAGTCTCTTTTATGTTTCTGACGATGAAGCTGCCGCCCTTTGGCCTTCTGCTTGCAGGTATATACATAATCTTTTTTCTTCATGGAATTGATTGGTGAATTTTTAACATCAAAGATTTTGTTTGATTAACAATTGTAGCAAGCATTCCTTATTTTCTACGAAGATGATAAAGTATTTTTTTCACTAATTTTTAATTTTTAAAGTTCTAAGTTCGAAAAGAGCTCAGTTTGTGGAATAGTTTTGTTTTCGACCTCTTTTTTCGACATATTTTTGGACGTGTAAAATACTTGGTTTTTTGTTCGTTAGTATAGCATGCATTAAAATGAACATTCATTGTCTTCATTATAGTAATCATCATCAAAACAAAGATTTACAACATGAGTAAATTTACTAACCATCTCTTTCCTAAGTGTTTTGTTTTTTAAATGGATCTTTCCTAAATAATTTTGCAAATTAAATATCCTTAACTTGTTATTAATATTTGTGTCCTACTTCCAGGAATGAAGCAATAAAATTCATGAAAGAGTCAGAAGTCGTCATTCGAAGGCTACTAGAGGCTTTAATGAAAGGACTTAACGTCGAGGAAATTGACCAAGAAAAAGAATCTCTTTTGATGGGATCTAAAAGAATTAACCTCAACTATTACCCCATGTGTCCCGAACCCGAACTCACAGTCGGAGTCGGGCGCCATTCCGACGTATCCACATTAACAATCCTGCTCCAAGACGACATAGGAGGCTTGTACGTCAAGAAATTGGACAGCAATGAATGGGTCCACGTCCCACCAATCGACGGGGCGATTGTTATCAACGTTGGTGATGCACTTCAAATCTTAAGCAACGGTAGATACAAGAGCATTGAACATCGGGTTATTGCCAACGGGTTGAAAAACCGGATCTCGGTGCCCATTTTCGTGAACCCGAAACCGAGCGATGTTATTGGCCCGTTACCGGAAGTTCTTAAGAATGGGGAGGAACCCATTTACAAACAAGTTCTTTATTCGGATTACGTCAAGCATTTCTTCCGTAAAGCTCATGATGGAAAAGAGACCGTGGATTTTGCTAAGATATAATTTCAATTTGTGATATCATTGTGTATTGGAAAATAATACTACTAAGTAGTAGATGTAACATATTGTAAGATTGAAGAAATAATGTTCGTTATATGTTTCTTCTTTAATCTCTCTCTATGCCTCGTACATATTGATTACCTATCAAGAAATATTACTATGTTCACTCTTTCATTGTTTCCTTCCTCTTTCCTTTTATTTTTCCATATATTCTGGAAAAAGGAAAGCTAAATGGAGTGGCTTTTATTTTTCGGAAAAAAACATGTTCGAGTAAAGATTAATGCTCTCTCTATCCATAAAATAATCCATATTGAATTTATAAAATTTTTACTAAAAGCAGTACAAATCTAAATACTAAATGTTGGACTATTTCTTTGACAAAGGTAGTACAAGTTGCATATCTGCTTTGAATTGAATAATGATTAATTCTTGTACGAAAAAATACCAATAAGCTATATATATATATATATATATATATATAAATATAAATGCAATGACATGCAATTAGAAACTCGGTAAAAAATGTATAACAATATATTAATTATTATCCCTCCGTATTAAAAATTTTATAACTTCAAAAATTTTAAAAAATATAACTAAATAGATTCGTCGGGTGAAATAGAATATAACATTATATATAAGATTTTGTTTTATTTTTTAAAATGGTAAATGGTAGTTATATCAATTGTTTACAAATGGTGGTGTGGGTTTTATGGTTACATGCTGGTAATGGGGATTGCTGTTATGGGTTTTTAATTGACCGATGGTACCTTATGTTTTTTTTTTTTTTTGAGATGCATGCTTTTTTTTAACTGATTTTTTACTGTTTCTTAATGGTAATTTGTAACACATGATAGTTTGATTTTTTTTAGTTACAACCTTTTTATAAATTGAGAGATCAGATTCAGATTTTAACAGCATTATTATTTTGATAAAATTATTGTATGAGGCATCAACTTACTTTGGTTAGTTAAAATTTCTTTTTTCAAAATGAATTAGAAAAGAAGACTAGATTTAACAATTTTTTCAAAAAATAAAATAAAAAACTGGATTTTATAATTTTTTTCACAAAAATCACATAGACGAATAAATAACTTTTATTTTAATTAAATTTTGTGTAAATTTAAAATTAAAAATCATTTCAACCCGCACAACATGCGGTAATTACTGGTAGAAGTTAAAAGAAACAAGGTGGCAGTATCACCCCAGAAAGCAAGGCCTACCAAAATCCATCCTAGTGTGTGTCCATGGAATTTTTTTTATTATATACCCATATAATATAATTTCATTTTTCAAAAAAAAGAAGAAGAAGAAGAAGAAGAAGAAAGATAATTTTTGTCCGCTAAAAGAACGAAAAAAAAAAATGCAGGCGAATGAACGTTCGTGGCAGCAAGAAGCGGGAGACTTTTGATCACCTTAATTTGATTGCGTTACATCAGAAAGTGAAAGTTCATACTTCATAATTAATACGTTCCTAAAATTTGACCTTCGAATTAATGCATCCACGACTTCGAATTAATATGTTTTTTTTTTCTTTTTTTCTGTAGTACTCAAACATTTTAATAAATACAATCGAAAATATTTTGGCAGGGAAAGAGTAATTCATTTTGGTTTCCTTGTATTTGTCAGTTGTCTTGAACATGAACATTTTGGGCTCTAATATTGTTTGATTGTGGACTAGCTTGTGGTCAACAAAATTATTCAAACCATATTGCTTTCAGCGGTTTATGTCGATTACGATCGTCTCATTTTTCACTACCTGGAAATAGCTCTAGTCAAAGACTCGACGAAGATTTATCCATATTTGGAACTTAAAACCACAAATAAGTTGTACGTTTCAGGTTGGTTTGTCAAACAAACATACATAATCCAAACAACGTTTGTGGCCATCTGATGTCTATTCTTCCCATCATATATAGAAATTTAACAAAGAAAGTCATTGTTATGAATACTCTATTATGCCTTTCAAGACTCGCAACAATTTTGTTTTGAATCGGATTGCTTTAACGAAATTTTGAACCCTGACATGAACATTAACTGGACTTTGACAAAGAATGTCACATCGATCGAGCAATAGGGTTCTGAGCAAGATAGAAGGAAAATAAATTTGGCAACTAATAATGCAAGAATCATAATGATAAAATATCTTAAAAGCTGTATATTTAAAGTTAAAGCAATTTGATACACATAATTGCTAACTATATATATGATCCAAAAAAAATGTTAATTTTACGTCTTTGATTAGGGGCACGGGAAAAATTTCATTACGCGATAAAGAATGGGACTCGATCGGTAAGACCAAATGATAAAATACTCAAAACTTATGAAACGACTGAGAGCTGTAATACTCTGCAGTACTTAATATAAGACATTTTGATTTGTCTTAGGTTTCACCTAGTACGTATTTTTAATTAACAAAAAAAATCTTTAAAATATTTCATAACAATCAAGAGAATATTACGAATTTGCAAATATATTTATTAGGTTTTTTTGCCATTTAAAAATGCATATTAGGTGAAGCATAGGATAAATCAAAATGACTTATATTGACAATGAGGGGAGTAGGCCATATACTAATATATTGATATTAACTCTCTCCCACTACCGATGTAAGATACTCAACACTCCCCCACAAGCCCAACGTCTCTTCTTGGGTTGGGCTTGTTATCCCAGTCACCGCCTCACGTCTTAGCCCTACCAGCCACCACCGATGTGTGATACTCAACACTCCCCCCACAAGCCCAACGTCTCTTCTTGGGTTGGGCTTGTTAGCCTAGTCACCGTCTCACGTCTCAGCCCTACCAAGTCTATCACATCAGGCTTAGAGTCTGACTCTTGGCGGGCTGGCTCTGATACCATATAAAAGCCCATGGGGTTCCACATCGAAACCAATTGGCAATGAGGGGAGTAGCCCATATACTTATATATTGATATCAACTCCCTCCCACCACCGATGTGTGATACTCAACAATATTAAGGACCAGAGGGGAGGGAGTATCCAATTTTCAAACAATAGCCTGCGTTTCAAACATAAATAGTTTTTATATAGGACTTCAATTTCCGCCAAATTTTCGTGTGTCTATTCAAGCACTCAAAAGATACTCGATGAACTTTCAAACTGATGAATATTTCCAGATTTAGGCTACATTCAAAGCCAAAATAAGTCAAGATCAGTATAGACTAATGCGCACAGAAGAAATTAATGTCGAAGTCCTTCCTGCCCCGTTACATTAATTCTGATAATCTGATTAATTCATTATTTGATTCCCAATTAATTAGTGACACAACACCTATAACATTTGCAAACTACCTGCGCACGCCTTTTCTGAAACTAAGTTTTAAGGTAGCCACACACCAACCTCCTTTCGTTTTCCAGGCAACAACCGACCAAGAACGAAAGTATCAGTGGATGGAATATTACGAAATGATTGTCCTATTTATTATACTAAGATGATATAATAAATATATTGACCATTAGTATTTTGTGATAGATATAAAATATCTATTTTTCTACCCATATTATAATTGCAGAATAACTTTGAGGTTTTGCTAGTCTTTCACTTTATTTACTAGATATCATTTGATCAATTTTCATTATTGTAACAATTTTATCTCTACCACACAAAATGTAAAGTTATTATCACAATCCGTTTATCTCCACGTAGCTCTTGATCTTCTGAAGATTGAATTTCTTGTCAAAATTTATAAAATATCACGTAGGCGTGAAGCACGTTCATACTCTCTAGTGTAGATAATTAGTAAAATCTTCATTTATAAGCCATATATGATTTCCATACAAGTACGACGAACTTTTTGTAATTTTAACAAACACAAAAGGATGACATCTATACCTATATGTATATTTTTTTGGAACTAAGTTAAATTATTTGGAGTCTTCTTCTTCTTCTTCAACGAGTAAAAAAGAAAGAAATATAAACAAGATATGGTAAATAGTACATATGTTAAAGTTACCAAAATTAAGAGAAATTATTTATTAGTGCATCCGATGTACTATGTCAATATACACAACATATAATTTTAGGGAGGAATCCATGATTTCAGGTGGAGTCCATTAAAATTTATGGGGGCAAAAAAACAAAGATTAATTATTTATCTTTATTGTTATTGGTCTATTGTACTAAGAAATATGATTCCCATTCGAAGCCAGTAGACAACATTTAATTTGATAGTGATATTGATTTTGTCACCCAATTATTTCGGTGGCAGTGTAACTTTGGAAATTCAGGCAGCAACTTGACCAGAAAACTGAAAAGTAAACTATGGCAAGAGAAAGAAAATCCAAAAAGAAATGTACTGTAGTATATTGGATTTTTTTTAAAAAAAAAATTACTACTGAGAATTGTGGAATTTAAAGTTATTTTTGTTTTTTATAGCCAGCTGATCATGTTTGACTTACTTTTTTTGGGGGATCGGGATCTGAATTGATCGGAATTGTCATCTTAATTCAATTTTAATATTTTTCATTTAGGATTTATACATTATTAAGTTTAGAAAAACATAGATTAAATGATTAATTTATAATTTTTTAAAATTTTCTTTGTAACTTTTTCTTCATATACTACCCCATATTTTAGTAGCCAAAAACTGGGTGGCTTATTCTCAGCTACTGTCATAGCCTCGTATGGGCTTAGGCTCCAACAATCAAAAGGAAGCATAATAATAAACTTATGCGGCGTAAAAGACAACTATAAAATATTTATTACTTTTTTGGTCCCAAAGAGAAACAATAAAAATCAAGATTAGACAAAATACACGTATTTTTTTTTATTCAACAACCCAATCAAAGTACAATTTACTTTATACTATAAAAATTTCATCTCTACGATATTTATAATCTTACATAGATACAAATTTTGTTTTGACGATTAATAGTTATGAGAAATCTTCACCCGTTTCAATAAAATTACTTTTGATATTTCTGAAATTGGATAATTTTTTTTTAAATAAATTAATCTAGACTAGTTTTCTCGGACAATAAGTAAGATAGTATTCCCTCAATCCCGAAATTATTATCCAATTTAGATTAATTTAAATTTAAATTATATTAATAGTGAAAATCTCAAACTGGACAACCATTTTAGAACGGATGGAGCACAAAATTTGTCATATTTGTGGAGCATCACACATTAACCTTGTGAATTCTCAATTTAGTTTTGGCGCAGGACACCATCACCTTAGGCCGGTGACTTCCTCGTCTCTCTTTTAGCGGTTTAACCTTGAAACTACGAACTATGTTTCCCATAATTACGACACATAGTTATTAATACAACACATAATTATGCGACAACATATCCCATAGTTACGAAAGTTGAAATGCTTCCATTTGTTTGACTTTTGTGGATCAAACATATGGTATTTTTTTGATTAATTAACCTAGAAAGCAAATTAGTACTTCCTCCGTTCCAAAATAAGTGTCGTTTTAGCAAAATGGAGAAATTTCAAAATAAGTGTCGTTCTCACATTTCAATGCACTTTTTGTCCAAAGTTTTCAAAATTACCCTCGAAAGAATTAATACTATTGGTGGACATTTTTTTAGTGGGGTTAGTTGAGGATATTAAAGTAATTTTATTACCTTATTTAAGAGTTTCTTAAACTATGTGCAAAGTGTAGGATGACACTTATTTTGAAATGGAGGGAGTATTTCTACCTTTCTCACACTTAATTTTGTCATGAGTTATGAGTAAACCCTCAGATTAGTTCTAACATTTGGTCCAATTAATTTTTACGTCCCAAGCATTAACATTTGAAGAAATTGGTCCCAAACATTTATGTTCATAATATTTTTTTATTCTAATTTACTGTTCCGTCAATTTTTTCGTTTGATTGACCATTGACTTACCATTATCAAGGGTATTTATGGTATTTCAAAATTTATAAATTTAAAAAATTTAAAAAACAAATCAAAATATTAATTTTTTAATAGGCAACCGCAGGTGGCCGAATACTGCTGACATCATCAACGGGCGATGTGACATCAGCGACAGCGGAGATGATATCATCAAATGGAAGAAAATAAAATGCTCCTGGACAGGGTGGAAAATCAAGACCGCGCGCATGCATGCACATACTAGAATCCATCAAGCTAACTTCAACTTTGTGAAAGGTTTTACTAGGGGTGTTTACGGTGCGGATTGGTCCAGATTAATAGGAATCTGTAACTAAATCGTTCATTACGGTTTGAAAAATTTTCAATCCGTAACCGAACCGGATTGGTGTATAATCCGGACCAATCCAATCCGTTTTTAACGGTTTGGTTTGGGCGGATTGACGGTTTGGGCAAAAAATTAAACATTTTTTTTTGTTATTGGACCTTTTTTGAACTTTTCTTGAAATTTTTTGGACATTTTCAGCCTTTTTTTGGAGGCTTTTCTTGGAAAAAAAAAAATTAGTCCATGGGAGATTCGAACACACGACCTTCAGCAAGGTCTAATGTAGAGGGAACAACAACAATGCCAATGGGACAATTTAACACTTTCAATAAAAGTCTCTATCCGACGCTATATATACAAAACCAATATATTATTATTTTATGATATATATATACGGTCCGGTCCGGATTGACAGACGGTTTGACAGTGCCAAACCGTAATCCGGACCGGATTGACCGGTTTTCAATTTTTCAATCCGCCGGTTTAAAAATATAATCATAATCCGCCCATTAATCTGAACCGATGACCGGATTGGGTGGTTCCATCGGTTTGAGCCAAACTGTGAACACCCCTAGGTTTTATTGTGTACTTATTTATACTATTATCGCTTCTTGTTTAATTGCTCAACAATTTACGATTTTTTTTCTCTTTCTTTAATTTCCAACTATATATATCAAGATTTCATATGAGTAATATTAATTAAGAATCACTGGTTCATCAATTATTGCTGGATTTAAATGTAATAAATCATTGATTAATTTGAATTTTAAAAATAACTTGTGGTTTCTATTTCTCAAAAATATAATCAATGATTTACTGAACTAAAATGATTAGTTATACAGTTTGGTAAGCTATATAATTTTAGTAAAGTAGAACCAATACAAATTAACACACTTGGGACCTCAAAATTAATCAATTAATTTATAGAGCTATTACTATATAAATAATTTATTAATTTAATTAGTTTTTTTTTATCCCAATAATAAATAATTAACAAAATTTAATATTTTCAGAAGAAGAAAAGTCGGTTGCAACATATTTATATCATTATATTTTTTTAAATAAAAAAATGATAATCGCACATATCAAAACATAATTAAGTTAAAATATAAGTTAATCTTCAAAAATATTTTTTTTAATTTTAAGTATTATTTATTTATGAATTTATCGAGACCTATATTTATGTAGGAAATTCTTGAATCATTATCTTATTATTAATCGGGTTTTTTCATTTTTTGTACTGGTTCCGAGTCAGAACCGGAAAAAATTATTATTTAAAAGAGATTATTAATTTATATAGGATTAATTTATGGGCATTCTATTATATGTGGGATTCACTAAGTACATGAATAACTTACGAATCACTGATGAGCCAATGATTCGTAATTAATATTACACATATGAAATCTCGATATATAGCTGGTAATTAAAGAAAGAGAAAAAAAAAATCATTAATTGTTGAGCAATTAAACCAGAAGCCATAATAGTATAAATAAGTACACAGTGAAACCTTGCACAAAAGTGAAGTTGGCCTGAAGGTTTCTCGTGCCTGAATACAGGTCTACCCTCCCCAAGAGCATTTTATTTTCTTCCATTTGATGATGTCATCTCCGCCGTCGCTGATGTCAAATCGGCCGTTGATGATGTCAGCAGTATTCGGCCAGCTTCGGTTGCCTCTTAAAAAATTAATATTTTGTTTTTTTAAATTTTTTAAATTTATAAATTTTGAAATACCATAAATACCTCTAGTAATGGTAAGTCAATGGTCAATCAAACGAAAAAATTGACAGAAAAGTAAATTGAGACAAAAAAAAGGTTATGAATATAAATGTTTGAGACAAATTTCTTCAAATGTTAATACTTGGAACGTAAAAGTTAATTGGACTAAATGTATGAGACCAATCAGTCCACGAATTATTTGATAGCATGACAATTGACAACTACGAATCAAGGATGCTTACAATGTTAGATTAATCCACCAATTCTGTCCCGGACTGTGTTAAAATTAGTACTCCTATTTTAGGACTACAACATTGTTTACTGTACCCAACAAATTCACATATACTACATCTCTAAAAATTCTCTTCTTTTTCTAAATGTTAGTATTTCATTCGGAAGCGTAGTAGAGTAAAAACATGCTGAAAATCAGAATGACATTAAAAACAGATCAATTTGAAAGGCCCATTTTTATGTCAAATAGCCCAAGGAAGAAGCCCAACGACAACAAAATGGCGCAAATGTATACTTCAACCAAATCCCTGAAAACCCATCAGTTTAGAACTTAATGCGACTCTGTATCTGTGAATTCGTGTTTGATTTGGTGGTTTTTGGTTTTCTGGAGGAGTTAATGTAATGGGTTTCTGATCCTATGGCTGTTAATGGGTGGAAAGCTTGTGTATCAGACCACTAAGAAGAGGGCTAGCTGACCTTAAGTGCTCTGTAACTGGCCAGAGGAACCAAAGGGTATGCCTTTGAAACTCTTGCTTTTAGTTTCTTGTTCTTGTTTATTGCCTGTGAATTATTTAGGTTGCATGTTTATCGTTTCCAATACGAGAAAAGATTTGAATTTTTCTCATAAATTAATTGCAAAAGAACTTAATTCGCAACGATTCTTCTCCACATAATGGATTTTGCAATTGTTAACTGAAAATTGTAGTGATAAATTGGAAGGACCCAAGGAGTAGAAAAATGGTCCTTATGATAGGTTCAATGAAAAGAAAGAAAAGCAGCTTAAGTAAGATTGAATTAATGAGTAATTTACCTGAGAAAGCCAATGAAGGCTGGAAGAAGAATGAACAAAGTGTAGACTGTTATTAGGAAACAGTCTGCTATGAAATAAACCAGCCACACATGCTATGAAGCTACTCTTCCTATACCCCACTTCATTTTTCATTTCCTGCTTCTGGTAAAAATCTGGGAGTGACAAGTTGAAGTTGTTGTGTGGAAGATCATTCAGATAAACCCTTAATTCCGGCATCTGAATAATCATTTTGCTGCTTCTTGAGTTCACAATGCCTATAACGATGATGTATCTTGGTGCTTATAATGATGATGTACTTTTTTTTTACTTGGTAGAGGAATGTATTTCACATTAAATGAAAGGACATTGAGAATGTGAAGATGATAGTAATTTTGCGAAGATTTAGAGTGAGAGACGTGAATTACATAACAAATAAATTAGTGCTGAGTTGATATTGGTTAAAGCATCCTAAATATTTGTTAGGGAAAATTTTAAACTTGCGTTGAATGTGAAGTAGAATGTATGAAACTGAACCAATGAAATGATTTCTTCCAAAAAAATAACTAATAAAAAATTGAAAAAAGACCAAAACTGAACGCACAAAGTAAGCAAATTGCAAAGTATGCAAGTTTAAGGGCCTGGAAGGAATTTTCTTATTGCTCCTGACCGAATTGCAATTTTGTCAATTTTTATTGCTTCTTTAGTGATACTGTTGAAGTAAAACTTCTAATTGATCCTTCGGTCATTACAGTACCTTTGTTTGACAAAATGCCTGTATGAAGTTGTTCTGTACCAGCTGCCTTTCAGCATTCGTGGTTTCTGAATTTCGTTAAAGATTGATGTTCCTTTGATATAGAGTGAATCTATCGGTTAGGTCGGCATTCAGGAAAACCTTATTAATTAATGATTCAGAATTTAAGCTGTTATCTTCTTCATTTGTGTCACTGAGTTTCTTTCTTGTTCTTCTTTAGGTCCAGAGATCTTTAGTTCATTGGCTTGTGAAAATGAGTTTCCTTTCACGACTCCAGCATTTTTCCCTTATGCAGTTCGTTTTGGCTGCCGCAGTTTTCTGTCAAAGCAGCATGTAAGTGTTTTAGTTCTTCTTTCTTTTGACATTGACGCGATGTCCGTTTAGTTCTGTTTCGTTTGTGTAGGCTGACAGTGATTCGAAACACTTTGCTTTGATTTACTTATCCCTCATGTGATGTAAATAGTCCAAGTTTGACAAAGTTGGATTTGGATTTAAAACGAGTGAGTTGTTAGCAGAATATAGGCGGAATTAATAAGATGAATAATCAAAACGCCTTATATTACTTGCTTACTGCAGCAGCAGTTCTAGGTTCATAGTAGAAAAGTAATAATTAATAAGATTTTATCCGATTGGCTGACTCACGACAAGCATTGTAGCTTTAGTTGCCGAAATTCGGTGATTCGTCTTCATCATGTTACCATAGGGTTGTTCATCCTCAATTGTTTGGATACTTAGCCTTGTGCAGAGTTTCGATAAAGTTTTATTCATGAATGGGGACACGGATAGAGTTGAGATCTTATCCTCAAGTGTTCAGAAAGAATTGACTATTGTGGATATTTTCAAGAAATGTACTTTCCAACTCATGTCAGCCAACATTTGAGTAATGTTGGTAACTACTGCTATTGGCCTACTGTTAGTTACTGCTGTACTTTTTTGTTCTTCAGTTTCCTTGCTTATCATGTTGGTTTCTCCATGTATTTTGGAAGCCAGCACCCAGTCGCTATCCCCAAAACGGAAAATATTGGCATTTGGTATCCCCTAGAGGCCATGCCTTATTTTTTTATTGAATTCTTATTAAATAGACAAAATGGAGTCAAAATTTTGTAGCGAACTGGATAAGCACTCTTGATTGAGTGATGTTGTTATGGTAGATACATCTAGTCCAGGAAAAAGAACTCAAATTGTAAACCAAAATTTTTCACTTCTTGGGAGGCAAATCAGTGTTAGCTTGGCAAGATGAATGCTGAGAGCTACTTCTAGGGATCCCCTTTCTTTGAACTTGAAAAGTATGAACTTCAAGTTAAATGTTTGAGGCTGAGACGTGGGGGTTGCGCATTCGAAATCGAAAGACCAGGAAATCTTTTGCAATTTTAATGCTCATTTTTCTGATTTATTTTTCTCATGTTTAAGACCAGGAAATCGAAATAAATCCTTGAACCACGGAGTAATTAAGTTTGTTGCAGCGATTTTTATTCTCCCTTCTCAATATTGCACCTGAGACACAGCAGCCTGTCAATGCATAAAGTACTCTCTTGGACAGAAATCCAACCAAGATTGTCTTTTGTTTCGCTGAAGTATACAATTTACGTTGTTGTAGGATGGACACTAGAGAATTACATGCCGGGACTGAGCTGCAGAAGGAAACTCTTCCACTAAAAGGAGGATCCTGCCTGTATCAACTGAATGGGCTAAAATCAAACATGTGGTACGAAGTGAAGATATCATATCCTGCTTCTATATGTTTGTTATATCTTTGTTTTCGAATTATAGGTTAATGCAATAACTTGCAAATGTCTTTGGTAAAAATCTCTGATAATGTGATTGGATAAATTACAGATACCTGCTAGTTTCTCCCTTCAACTACAAACAGGAAGCTCGGATCTTGGGCAACACATGGGAAGAAGGTTGCTGAATACTGAAAAGTTAATTTTCAAAACAGAATTAATGGATTCTCTCAAGGTTCAGGTATACATGACGCTACCCTTAAAACTTATTTCTTGCCATCAACATCTGATTCTGATGTCTACCTTTGCGCAGAAGAAATTATATGTCTTAGTGAATGTGGTGCCCGAGGGAATCGTCGCAATACCAGGAGTGGAAGAGAGGAAATATGCCACATTTAATATAGGTAAACTAAGTATAGAATTGCTTTCAGAAATGATTTGCTTTTAGTAAATAGTTTGCTAAAGTACTTACTTTTGTCGACTTTCACGACTATCCATTCTGCGGTTCTTTGGCTTAAGTTCTTAAGTAACAGTCCCAATCAAACTTAATGAATGCATCCATCCTGCTGTGAAGTTTGGTTTTAAGTTGGGTGTTTACTCTCTTCTTATTCGTACACATGCTCCTTGCTGGGTCATGTGATTGAAGCTGTAATCTTCCGTAGGCTTATCCATTGTTGTAATCAATTTGCATTTAACACTTAATCTGAATTTTATTGTTCAATGTCCCTTTGTTTCGAACTTCAATTAGTGTCAATACAGACATAAATTCCGGTTCTGATATGATCTTGTCTCCAGTTCAAGTTGTTTATTAGTTAACAACTTACGCAGATATTCTCAGCTTCTACTGTCTAGTGACCTTCATTAATTTCCCTTTATTGCCTCCCTTAGATGCTGTTTGTACTGATTTTTGGTTGTGCTATCTGGTCTTTTCTTTCGATTAGCCTTTTTAAATTGCATTTTCTTTTCCTTTGTCAGATCTTGATATTATTAATCCTCTAATGACAGCTTGCGATGAATTATTAATTGGTATCCCTCACAAAGCATGGTGCGTGGTGATATTCGTCTTGCTTTGTTTGGCATTTGCATTTGTGATCCCTTCTTTTCTTCCACCACATATTCTACCGGGTAACCAGAATTCACATGAAGGCAAGCAAGTTGTTTCCAAAGATTCATGATGGCATTTCTGCCTTATTCTTGACACAATCATTTTTGAATTAGAGAGATCGAGGATGATGTAGCTTAGTGTTAACTTCTAAATGACTGTAAGCCTTATTTTTAAGGTAACAGGTAATAATTTGCATGTATAAAACTTCAATCTGTTATCATTTTGAAATTCTCTGCATTTAGTATTGCCCTTCTACAATTATCTAGTGCATGTGAAGCTGACGGATGTTTGCCTAGCTGTATGAGCGTTAGCTGAAGGATGTTTGGCTTGTCATATTGAGTTTTGAAATTTGAACTAAAACCAGTAAAAATTTGAAAACTCAACGTGGACAATTTTTTTTTTTTTTTCTCGATAGATGTAGTATAATTCATCTCCAATTTTGTCGCACGTCTCAAGTTTTGATCTGTGCTCATGATGTACATCACCCCATCAATTTTAAGGTGTCATAAAGTACTGTATATAAGAAGTAGGAAATCAGTCCCAAAGTTTGGATAATTAATTGTAAGAGAAATGTAGAGAAAATGGAGATCTTTCGGAAAATTTCAAATGACCATTGAGTGGCCTAAATGTCAATCTATTCTGTTTGGGACTTACTTGATTCATCACTTTCTTGTATACCTTAGGACTTGATTCATCATTTTCTTTTAATTACAAGAAGAAAACCTAAAATTTTTAATAAAGCATTTTCAACTTATCATGTGCACACATGAGGCGTACTTATTGAGTGGAGGAAAATCAATTTCTTACAAAAATGATATGACAACAGAATAACTTTTAGAAAAGGATTTGTTGCTTTACACGAAGTAAAAGTGTATTGTTGTTAAAGAGAATATATTCAATCTTCATCCCCTCATTAGATCATCCATTTCTTTCAAGCGAATCACCCCAAAATCTCAAACCTTCCTTGCTGCCTTTAGTCTCTCACCCACCCTATGATTCAACTTGAACACCAGTGATTTCTTCTACTTACTCTAGTCCTCAAAAGCAGAAACAAAAACAAAAATATTCTGTCGAGTTTTGCTGAGTTTTAATATGGCTTCTATCAATGAGGTAATTAAATAATACTCCCTCCGTCCCATAATTATTGTCCACTTTTACTAAAATGAAAGATTTTATTTTTAGTCAAACTTAATTATATTTTACCTTAAATAACCGGATATACCCCTACATAAGTAATTGTTTAACCACTAAAATTTTATGGATAATGTTTTTTACTAAGGACAAATGTGTAAATTGATCCATAAAAAGTCAAATTGGACAATAATTTTGGGACAAAATTTTTTGGGCAAAGTGGACAATAATTATGAGACGGAGGGAGTATCTTGTAACATTCTTGGCTAGCTAGGTTAATCGTTTTGGCTTGGTACCCCCTGTCCTAGAAAAAATAATCCAGATTAAGTTTTGAGATTTATACTAAAAACAGTGTAAATTTTAAAACTCAACGTGGACTATTTGTTTAGAACATAGGGTCGTTAATTTTTCTTTCTCAAATTTCATGCTGGTATTCAATGAGGTAATGAAATTTTTTTTTTTTTTTGCTAATCTGATCAAATACGTCGCTAAAGATCAATATCCATAAAGTTGTGGAATATTTTATATATCCTCAAGTTTTATTTTGTTTTCGAAATTTTATTTTAACTACCACTTTTTTTTTTTTGTGTGTGTGTGTTTGCGTGTTGCTTTCATGAGAGGGGGTAAATGGATATCCTTTATTTGTTTAAGGTCTTAGGATAGCATATTTAAGTTTTGTAAAGAGATTTCAGTTGTTGCCTTATGATTTGTTGTGTTTTCAGTTCATTATTTCTGTGATGAATACTTAATTTGATTTCTATATAGATCAATGATTTATATATAGTTGTGGAATATATATATCCTCAAACACCTTTTTTCTTTTTTTTTTTGAAATTAGACTATTTGGTTTGTGTTGCTTTCATTAGTGGAGGATAAATGGGTATCATCTCACTATTAACAAATTAAAATATGGGTGATGAAGAGAGTATTTTCTATGAAGTGATGCCTTAATGTATATGGACTTGGTGTACCAATTTCAGAGACAGCTGCGGAGAAATGTGGGCATAATTGATAACTGTATTCAAAATACCATTGATGATCATGACTCATTGACACAAGCGATACTGAGCAAGTTGGATTGCACTTATTACTACTTTGGCTTACTGAAGGAAGCGATGAGATTTATGAGAATAGTTTATGTGTGTTGAAAGAAATATGCAATCATTCTCTGGAGATTCAGGTTGTTTGTCTCACGTTATTGGAGTCCTTTGATGATTTGGTGATGAACAACAAGAACGACTTGATTCATGATTTCTTTTATGAAAAGCTAAATGCAATTTTGAAGGAAATGGAGGTGATGTACCAGATTCTTTCAAATGGTTCCATGGAAGAAACTAACTCTAGTTCTCGAATCAAAATGAAGGATCTCCTAGATATCATTGACTCCCTTTCTTCTTGTCAATTTTCGCTATATTGATCAATCTGACCTGAAAGAAAGTTTAAGGTTCGCGAAGAATTTCCTTCGTTTTGTTGTCACATCACGAGGACTCAAGCGTAGGCAAACGGGAGAGCTATTGATACACTTGAGAGGCATGTTGGTTGATGTTGCCTGCTTCATTTTCGGGTGTTTGAAGCCCAAAGTTCATTCATCTGTTCAGCGGCCAAATCCTTCCAAACTTAGAATTGAGCCCCTTGAATCTCAGGTTTGTGGTATTTATGCTAATGCTTTGAACCAAGTCTCAGAATTGTCGGAGTCATCCAACAATCTGGCTCCTGGTTCCCAATCAGTACTTTTGATGGCGGATTTTGTTGATTCTCTCATTTTCCTTCTTTTGCATATGTTATTCCGTTGTACCTGTAGTACATACATCTCTGACCATCAAACGTATGAACTATATCAGGCGCTTAGATTCTTGAGAACCAATCTGAGAGAACAACTTGATGGGGGTAGATGAATTATGTGACAAAATGCATGGCCTCATCAGAGTAATGATTTGTGAGTCAGGAGTTCTAGTTTTCCATCTATTCTGTGGCGAGAAAGAAAGAACCCTGGGTGAAAAAGTAGAGCTTCTCTTTTCAGATTTTATGAAAAAATTCAAGCTTGTCAAGGGGGAAGACGAAGAAGAAGAGGCACCAAGACCTCAACTAATGTCAACATGTCCTCAAACAAACTTGTTGGGTTTTATCGATTCCATTTTGGAGAAAATGAAATCGACCTGTCTACATGAAGCTCCAGATTCAGTACTTGTTGCTTCAGCAAAGAAGAGGGTTACAATTATCTATGATGGTCTTGCATATTTAAGATCCTTTTTGGGTAATGTTATGGGGCAGCATGATCAAAACGGAAAGCTCCAAGGTCTGTGGAGTCGTGTTGCTACGGTAGCCTATGAGACGGAGTTTGTCCTTGATTCTCGCCCTGTTGGAGAGGTCCATGAGAACTTTAAAATTCTCCTTGACACCATCACCGAGGAGATTGAGCTTCTTAAGGCTGAGGCATTGGGAAATTCCGACAATAAGGGGCAGATCATGTGAGTCCAGAGTATGCCTAAACCTGATAGTCAAAAGCCTTTGGCCCCTAAGATCTCAAAATCTGATGAGCTTGTTGTGGGATTGAATGATGAGTCACAAGAGATAATTGGGCGTCTAATAAGAGGTACAAAAAGTTTGGACGTTGTTTCTATAGTAGGTATGGCAGGGTTACGGAAAACTACTTTGGCAAAGAAAATTTATAAAGATCCCTACATCACCATTCACTTTCATGTTCATTTATGGTGCACTGTTTCCCAAGTATGGAACAAGAGGAGTTTCTTGTTTGATAATTTAAAGAGTCTTGGTGAGAAATCTATCGATGAGCTATCAAAAATGAGTGAAGATGATTTGGGTAACACACTTCGCAAATATTTGAAGGTAAAAAGGTATCTTGTCATTTTAGATGATGTTTGGGATACTGAAGTATGGACTGGTTTGACAAATTCATTTCCAGATGACGGTAATGGAAGTAGAATTCTGCTAACCAGTAGATTTGAGAATGTGGCTTTGCAAATAAGACCAGATTGAATTTGACAAAACCAATGCCAAAAACAAACTCACTCGAAATTAGGAGGGGCAAGATGTCACCTAAAAAATTTGATGATGTGGCGATCAACCAATGATGTGGTGGTCAAACTTTGACATTGACCGATGACATGGCAGCACGGTCAGCACCTACTTGGCAGACACATCAGTAACACATCAACAACACCGTGGCACAATCACAAATAGCCATATGGCATCTAACTTCAACCTCCAGACACGTGGACCAATCAACACGTGTCACTTATCAACACATGACACCACTTGGTAGCAAAGTTGGCTCAATAACACACTGTCACGTGTCAGAATCTCAGCAAAACCCTAGCTTCTTCATCTCAGCCGCCAATTCAACGGACGGTCCAGAACGCCTCAACTTCAAACCGTGATATCTCCACATCCAACGGTCCGATTCTTCTCAAACTTCACCACTATCACAAATCGACAGTGTAGAATCCAGATCTGGTATCCGATCAGCGAGATTCTGCTCCGGTGGCCAAAAAACACTACATCAGCCAGAATTCTTCTTTCGGCGATTCCTCTCTCTCAGGTGGTCCAATGCTCATGAAACTTGGGCTCCCAATGTTTTATGATATGGGGAATTCAACCATGAACTCTGATCGGCCAGCAAATACTTCCTTCATGCCAAACCAAAAATCACCTCTTCTACCCACTCAAAAACAGTCCCAACTTCGAACCTTCAGCTCTTGATACCTGTTAGGGTTTTTTGATCCCCACTACACACTAATTGCAGGATGTTTACTCACTCAACAATACACACAGCGGAATTAAAGTAAACAACCAAGCAAACATAACAAAAAGCACAACACACAAATTACATGGTTCGATCTCTCATAGATCTACGTCCACGGAAATGGCAACACTTTCACTAGCATAAGAATAGAAGAGTTTACAAAAGTAGAGCCTCTCTCAACACACTATGTCTCTCTCCCTCAATTCTACTCTTACACTCTCTCACAAAGTGTTTACCATCACTCACCTTTAATGTGCTCCGGGGAAGAAATATGTACATCACTACATAAAGAAGTAAGAACTAGGAGAGGATCTTGTCTCAACTCAATCCTAATTCTACCCCCCTCACTTAAGAACTCTCTCTCAATTGAGTGGTTACATCTTCTCTCTCTTCTCCCCAAATGATTCTAGTACAAATACTTCCTATTTATACTAAAACCTTACACAATTATTACAACCTTATTGGACTCTAGTGGCCCAATACTCACTTCATGGGGCTTGGGAATTTGAGAAGAAACCCAACAAAAGGCAAACACGAAAACTTTCTGAATCACTTACATTGCAAAGAGCTAGGAATTTCCACTGATTCAAGCACGTTGTACAGGTTGCATGCTAATCGTAGTGGAGTTGATTTTGAAGAGTTAATGCTACTTGCACCTCCATTACGCACTCTTTTGTTCAATCCTCCAATCCTCCAAATTTTTTTGCCAATCCTCCAAACTTCTAAGAGTTTTGTGTTTGAACATTGACTTCGGTTGGCCTTTCTTTCCAACTCAAATTCAACTACTTGGTCACTTGACGTACTTAGCTTTGGTCTTTCAAGGTACATCACTCAACATCCCCTCGTCAATTGCCTACCTCTTGAATTTGGAGACATTTATTGTTCTGAGGTGTCCATTTGATGTTTTGCTGCCACGTACTGTATGGAATTAATCTGAAAAAATTAAGGCATATGCAAGCATATTCATGGGTTTTTTTGTGGGAGTTGGATTTAGAGAATCCTAACCAACTTTCAAGTTTAGAGAACGTGCATATGCACTCTACGACATACTCCCTCTGATCCTTAATATAAGGCATTTTGATTTGTTCTATATTTAATTTAGTACGCATTTTTAATTGACTAAAAAACGTTAAACATATTTGGTAACATTTAAGAGAATACAACGAATGTGAAAATATATTTTTAACATTTTTTCGTCAATTTAAAATCTGTACTAGCTAAAACCTAGGACAAATCAAAATGTCTTATATTAACGACCGGAGGGAGTATTAATTTCTGGTGATCAAGCAAAGAAAGAAGTAACTAAGAGGTTTCCCTATGTTCGCCGACTTGGATGCACTCTCCGCTTGGCGGTTGAGGAGGATGTTGGGGCTTTGATGATTTTAACTTTGGATCTTGTGACCCGACTTCAATCACTCTGTATTAGTGGCTGGAAAAGAAACTGTGTTTATCAGTTTCGGTTTCCCCAAAATCTAAAGAAGCTAACTCTACATAATCTGGGGCTTTCATGGAGTGAAATCTCGGCAATTGATAAGTTACCAAATCTTGAAGTTCTCAAGTTAGAGTGGTATGCATTTGTTGGGGAAACATGGTACATTGGAGAAGAAGGTGCATTCCCCAAGCTCAGATTTCTGAAATTGAAAGGCCTAGATTTAGTTAGGTGGACAATGGATTTTTGTAGGCACTGTCATTGTTGTTCCATTTTTTACTTCATTTGATATGTGGAACCCTGTATTTAGTATCAATTGACAAACGTATTTAATTTGATTAAATCAATTATAATCAAATGCTCATAATTACAGCAAAAGTACCAAAAAGTGGCTCCTTGTCTTCATTTGATACCAAATGTTTAAAAGTAGATCGTGCAGCACTAGAAAATTAAAGAGTGTCACAAATCAATTTTCTGTTAGGGTTGTGCTAAAAAAATAACAGTCAATGCCTTTTTCACATAAAAGAAGAGGAGTCTGATGGTGATATTGGATTCAGCCTCTTCGATTAACATACGTGTCTTGCATGTGAAAATGCGTTGACCGTTATTTTTTTAGCGAAATCCTAACAGAAAATCGATTGGTGACACTCTTTAACTTTATAGTGACGTGTGATCTATTTTTAAACATTTGGTATCAAGTGAAGACAAAGAGCAATTTTTTGGTACTTTTGCTGTAATTAATTGTTTAGTTTATTTGAAGTTGTTTATTTGGGATTAAATTGTCCAACGAAAAACAAGTTTCTAGCTTGTGGTTATTCGTTGAGGTTATTTACCTTTTTGGTCGTCATGACTCTCCCTAAACGTTGGAGTTCGAGTTTCTGTTCTCATCTGAAGTAGTCATTGATTACTCTTTTCCTAATACCCCTTCATCTTTCTGAGCGTTGTGTGTTTCAATGATATTTATTTATTTTATTATTGTTATTATTTTTTTTTGCAGAGTGATCTTTCAGGAGCTCTGCCGCAAATTGTTATACAATAAAAAACAGGTCAACACCAGGGATATATCGAGGAAGAAGAAGGTTTCTCTATGTGATGCTATATATCTTTGCAAAGTTAATTGGGTGCGTAATTAAAACCTATATTTATCTGAATGCAAGCTTGTGTTTTTTAAATGTGTTACATGCAATGCTTTGTTGGCTATAACCTTTAGACACGGATTTAACATTTGAGTTTCCATTTTGAAGTTGAAGCTTTGGGATGCGAGTTGCGTAATTCTGGAAACATTTCCATAGAATCCACACCGTTTCCAATTACAACTCCCAAAACCCATTCAATATATCATTAATATTGAATTTTTCTCATCTTGAAACAGTCTCTAATGATGAATAATAAAAATTAGATTAAAGACAGTTGAAATTGTGACAGGCCAGGGGGACATATGCATATACATAAGGGGCACATGCAATTGAGTTGACTTTTGGCTCCAAGTATTAGTTGTTAAACAGGAAACAACTACTTAAATTACTAAGGAAAACACATTCAAATTATTGATGATCACTCTTTTGTGAAGAGGTGCACTGTAGGGGAAAGAAAGTCAAATGCCGCAGCAGGTTCGATTGTTTTCTGAAAGGAGTGTCAAATGCATCAAGGCTTCATCTCCTCTGCTTGAATTGACAAAACCGGTAATGAAATAAGTTGTAGATATGAAATAGTTGTCTCATTGTCTGACCACAGTGTTTTCTTCTTCTTCCTTCTTTTTTCTTTATCTTTTTCTCCTTTTTGTTTACTATGTCATCCCTTTATTTCAAAAATATTAGTTTCACTAGCAAAATATAGTGAATAAAAATAGTGACAAAATATAGTGACTGATTTGGACTAATCATAGCCCCTAGTTTTTTGCTACTTTCCCGTTGAAGTTTTATTTTTCCTCCAAAATTATATTTTTATCCTTGATTAATAAATAGACATGTTTAGTACGTGGATGGTGTATTTGTCTTTTCATTTGTCACTATATATTTTCACTGTACTTAGTCACTGAGTGTATCATTGCTGATTTAATTATACCCATGATTAAATGTGTTACATTTGTGAAAATGGTCCACGAAGTAGAATCGTTGTTCGTTATTAACAATATAATTAAAAAGCTGATGGTTAATAGAAGTGTAATATTGAAAAATGAAGACATTATACTCACAATATTATAAACATGGTGGATGCTCTAAAAGTTATCCGGAAAAGATCAGATCCTTTAAAGGGGGAAAAAAAAACTAATGGGAATAATTATTTTATATAGTAAAAATGAAAGACCACCAGTTTTTTTTTTTTTTTATATAGAGTAAATAAATGAAACAGAGGTTAGGCCATCAGTTTTCATGAAAGATTTCTTTTCTTGTCTCCATTAATTTCATTTGGTCAGTCAGATACAATGGCCTTCCCCGCTTGCTTGCTTATGCATAAAAATGTTATCCTTTTGTTAACGAGAATATGTTAACATTTGTCTACATTTCCAAAATTGAATAGATCAAATTACATTGATCATCATCATCATCAGTTTCATGTTTAAACCTTATCAATTTTTTAAGCTTAGCAGCAAAAAAGCTTCAAACCTTCTTCGTTGCCTTCAGTAAACCCGATCCTTCAACTTCCGGACCACTGATTTCTTCTCCTTGTTATTTTCTTTCTCCCTATTGAGAAAACAAAAACTTTTGTTTTCCTCAATTATTATGAGTTATGGCCTTCATCAATGATGAGGTAAGTATTCTTTTTGTTACAGGCCTTAGCTTAGCAACGTAAAGATTTGTAGGTAGTTTCCATTTGTTGACCAATTGTTTGTTGTTTTCGTTTCATTATTTCTAATTCTCAAAGATGAATCCTTAATTTATTCTTAGAAAATATATATTTAAATCATCAAAGTAAGATATAACCATAAAAATCATAATCTTTCAAATAGATAAAAGTACGAGTTTGAGAAATAGAGTTTGGAAGATTATGATAGAGTAGAAGGTGATTAGGAGAACAAACATTATATATACTTTGGATGTGAAAATCGTGTGTATTTAAACTTCCAAAAATGAGACTGGAAAAATGGTTTATTTTCCATGTACACATCCTTTCCTATTTAAAGTAAGACAAATATCAATCATTCGTTGCTACATCTTTCTTCCAACGTAAACATAGCATTAAAAATGGTTTTAATGAATTTTGAATGTTAATAAAATAAATCATTAACCCTCACATTAAAATGATAAGAGTTATGAAATATTTTCAAAGGAGTAACATATGGACTTTACTCCTAGTCTTAAAACCATGAGTTACACTTTCCAACAATCATTTAATTGTAATATTGAATTAACTTTTCAACAATCCCCCACATAATTCAATATTAAAATAAAAGAAACAAAAGTTTTTTGTTTTTCAAAAAATAAGTTTAAAAGATGTTGGGCAAAAAAATCCGATAATAGGTGATAGGTGTCTTCCGGACTTGAACCTTCACTTAGTGACTATTAGGTATATCTAGTAACACAAGGTTTTGAATTAGACTTTTTGAGCTAGACTTATCCTAATAACACACATGATATGGTAACTAGACTAGTTCTAATGGTTTTGCGCTCTTAACGGCCATACGTTGTATCTTATGTTCATGAATTGCTATCTAGGGATTAGCCCGAATCTCAGAGTAGCGGCCTCACTATTAACAATCATATAGGTAAGCCCTCCAACGGTGTTTATGATCACCGCCCCATAGATTTCTGTCTTGGACATATTTAGAGAGAAACTCTTCCTTTCCACATCACATATTTAAAACTTAGGAATGAGATCGGAAAATTCCCCTTAGAAATAACTAGGTGTGAGACCCATCCGATGGACGGGGAGCACATATACATAAACATTACTACACAAACAAATCAAAAAAATGTTAATATTTGTATTGATTTTTGTATTTTTATAAAATATATAATGAATTCATTAAAAAATATAAAACACAAACATCGACAACACTTTACCAAACGAATACACTGGTAATTTATTTAACGCAAAAAAGATTGTTAAGAAATTAAAAAAAAATGAACTTTGAATTAAATAATTATATATCTTGCAATATTTCTTGGTAGACTACATTGGTAGTCCGGGGTGGAAAGGTCAGTTAGGGTGGTTAAGAAATTATGATAAGGAATTTTATTTTATTTTTTTTGAAAAGGTTTATGATAAGGAACGGTTACTACAGAAACAACCCTAACTTGTTGTAGAGGCCATCCAATTTTTTAATAAAAAAATTAAAAAAATAAAAAAAGTTGGATATCAGGACCTTTATTCCTTGTTTTGGAGTAACTTTGATTTCTTAGCCCCGCTATATCAACCCATCACCATAGTATTTTAACTCAATTCCATAGTTGAAGCTAAATTATAGAAGTTTCAAGTTGGCCTAATTTTTTTAATTATTTTAATAAATTATTAATATAAAATTCTTTTTCAGTTGCGTCTTTTTTTAGGAGGAAGAGATCCGTCTATCGGATTTGCAGGGATTTAGTCGAATCAATATAGGGTTTGGACTTTTTCAGTTGCATTTTTTTTTTTGTTTTTGGTTTTTATTGTTTTGTTTTGTGCATTTTTATATATCTAAAAAATTTAGAAAATGCCACATAGGATAAAATCTTATGTGGCATGTGCTCCTTAACGTTATATTTCTCTCTCTGGTTTTTACCTTAGTATAATATATAGAAGATTTGTGCTGATTTTAGTCATCCATATAGTTTCGTTTGTACCTATTAAACCTCCTTCATGGGATCTCCAATCACAAAAGTTAGGTGTCCACTATGATGACTTCTTTATAGGCTTTAAATCTCATTCCCCTCGATGATTTATTAAGCTAATCTTTTAGAAAGATTTTGGCTTAGTTATATTATGCCCCACAATCAAGACTTGTCTTGACTTAGCAAATATTTTATAGCATGCTTCTAGTACCACTGTTATTCAAAATCTATCCCGACTTTGTTGAGTCTTTGCTCGATTATAATTCTTTCCGACGTTGAAGAAAATTGATTTCTTCAAATATATTAAAATGGGACTAATATTGGACCATCTATTTTTATACGTTTACATATTCCCTTAACTTGTAAATGCTCCATTTTAGCTACTTTGATTCCACCCGAACATAATATTCAATTTTTATTGGTCTTTTTGGGTCACATTTGGATATATAGGCACCACTAACTGTGTTACAATTTCATTTCATTATTTGGTAATCACCACAGTTTAGTAGTCAATAGTCTTATTATAAGAAATCACCATGAAAATGACCAATAGTTTATTATTAGGAACTACTAAGTAGCCAATAGCTTAAGGAGTCATAACATTGATAGATTGTCTACTACTAGGAACTACTAATTCAATTATAACTTTGCGCATCATTCATGGTCAGTAATCTTATCATTACTAGGAACCATTTCTATTTATGGATGGTCACTAGCCTCATTATCAGAAGGAACCATTCATCAGATAATTCTCCAAATACACCAAGTAAGGTTATGCAATTTTACCATACAAAAATATTTTTGGTGCAAAAATCGACATTTGAAAATGAGTGTTATGTTTTTCAAAAACTAATTTACCACAACTTCATGCTAAATATAATTACCGAACGGGACTGGCAACCAAATAAACACAATAGTATATCTTCAAATAATTGCTGAATTAGGTAGATAGAACATTATTGCTCTATTTCTTATTTATTTATTTATTTATATAACACTCTTTTTCTTCAAATAGGCAGAAATATGTTATATGTAACTTATATTAATAAACTTGAAATTAGAAAGAACCTCTTAACCGCTCATATTGTGATCATTCACTTCCAACATATCATTTTATCAACCACCGCATTATGATTAGAAAATTTTATGATATAGTTAGGAAAGAAAATCATAAATGTAATTTAAAACATTTAACATTCCGTTAATTCCATTATCAATATTACCTTTCTTAAATGGCATTTACTTTCTTGACTAAATTATAGGCACAAATAAACAACAACCAACAAAATTTATGAATACTAACTTGACTAAATTAATAACATAAATGTTTAAACATAACTGTTACCAATTATAACTTCATGTATTCTTGGCCATCATTTTAACTTAATAAATTCAATTGATGTTGATAATCGATAAAGAATGAGAAAATATAACCAGTTCATATTTTCAAAAAAAAAACACACAAATAAATAAATCTCCTTTTTGTTTTTGTTTTTTTTTACGAATTTCATGGGAGTTGTAACGGAAAATTGATTACACAAATATCTAATCTAAGCAACTCTTTTGGTGTAATATATATGTGCATTACTATTTATTTTTTAATTCTAAACCCCGTAGTAGTACTTGAACATTTTGACAAGCTATTTCATTTGAAAATACCAAATCAAAGTCACACATAATTAACAAGATTTATACAGGCCACCATTCCTCAAAATAAAAATTTGCTTACTTGGTTTCACTTTTGCTCACTTACGATGTAAAGTGGCCTTTCACTCCAATTTGGTAGTAGAAGTGTTAGAACAGAAAATCAATCGTTCTCCCATAGCCGCAGCGATATGAAAAGACCAAACAATTTTGTGCATACTTTCATACTCATAAAAATTATTGTTAAGACTCAAATAAACCTAACAAAAATTGTAATTGTTATTTTGAGGAGACAAGTGACAATCCATTTAAAAATTTCATCAAAGGATTTAAGAACAAGTAAGATTACTAGGAACTAGCTTCGTTACCGTCATACTTGTTTGAAATACGAACAACGATTCTGTTTCAAAAATAATACAACAAAAACTATTGTATTCAACAAATATCTTATCTCTTCTTAGATTCTTAGAAATACAAATCTAAATCACCAATTAAAATACAAACACATAAAAATTATGATACGTTAATAAGTAAAAGACTGAGTTTAAAAAATGGAGGTTGCATTGAGGCATGCAAAAGGCAATGTTCTAAGAAGAGATACGCCCCCTCAATACAGAGTTTGACGACGTTCTTTTCTGAAGATACAATAATCCTCATAGGAGTCCCGGTGATGGCAGAGCTCTCTATATGCAAACTTGATCACGATCCAACTTGCCAAACAAGGAGATGAAATAGATTTGTTTATTGTAAAATGGATTGAAAGACAAGAATCATTTAATTGTAATATTGAATTAACTTTTCAACAACTTTGCCCAACCAAAATATAAAATGTGTTTATGAAATATCAAATCTTGGAAAACAAAATAGTGTAGCAAAATAAGGATTTAAAAGATCACTCATAGAAAGGTTTGTTTTTCTTAAAACATTGTAAGAAAGAAAGTAGAAAACAAACTTAGAAAATAATCTCTCTTTCCCTTCATACATAAGTAGAAATATATATAGTCAACAAGTCACCAAATAGTAACCTCTATAACTCCCTATTTTGGCATGCCCAAGAATCGGAACCAAACCGAAAAATAAGGTTCTGGTTCTTGAACCGTCTTTAAAGGTTCTAAAACCGTAACCGAACCATGTATTGGTGGTTCGGTTAAGGTTCTATTATTTTTAAAACCGTGAAACGGCAGTTCTAATGGCGGTTTTGAACCGTAAAAATTAGCAATTCTATTTCTGGGTATATTGGTGTTTTTTATAACATTAAAAAATAGAAAATCTGCCAAAATAGTTATTTTAGCGTTGTTTGAAATGTAAAAAACGTAAACCGGTAGTTTAATTATCGGTTAAACCATTGCACATTTATTTTTTCAAATAGCACACAAACTATTTTTTTAATAGATAATGTTTGTAAAGATGATTTGTTGATTGGAGTATTTTTTTTTAAGCACCATGTGTATTATTACTTTTCACATAGTTAAAAATTTGAAGTATACATGCCAAATATCGTCCTATTTTTTTCAAATATTAAAAAAATGAATTTCTTACTCCATATTTCATATTACTTTTCAAGAGAAAAAAAGATTCATTTAACCAAAAAAATATATATATAATAAAAATATTATGACAAAAACCGCCACAACTTATAATCAAAACCAGAACCACAATAGAACCAGAACCAAATCGAAACTGACGGTTCTCGAACCGTAACCAAAACCATAGTATAAAGGGGCGGTTTCGGTTCTTATATTCCGGAACCATCGGTTCTAGAACCGACCTTGGGCATGCCTATCCTTATTATTTGTCATCATAAATGTAGGATTAATAGTATTTAATCTCAACTTTAACCACCATATTTATCCCATATTTATTTTAGAAATAATATTAGGGAGTAATAATATTGTAACAACTTTAATTTTTAATATCTAACAGAACTTCCATACTAACAATAGATAATTTATGAAGTATGTAGATGTAGTTGTGGTTAATACATACTCATATTTGTTTGATGCCGATTTCACAGTTGTGGAGAGATGTTTCCATGGATAACTGCATTCAAAATGCATCAGATGATCTGGAGTCGTTAAGACACATTTTTTTTAGCAAGTACAATTTCACGCCTTACTATTATAGCTTTATGAAGGATGCGCTGAGATTGATGAGAGTGTTTTATATGTGTGGAAGGAAATGGGGAAACAGAGTGCAATGTGAATCTGCATTGTCTAATTTGGAACAAAGCATTCAAAATCATTCCCTTGAGATTCAGTTTGTTTGTCTTACGTTATTAGAGTCTCTTGATGATTTGGCCACATCTTGGAATTTGAATGATTGTGAACCTATTTTCATTATATGGGTCATGGCGAACAACAAGAATCATCCTTATGCCTGGATTAATGACTACTTTCGTGAAATGCTAAATGCAATTTTGAACGGAATGGAGGAACTGCACCAGATTCTCCTCTCAAATAATGAATCTCAAGTAAAAATGATGGATCTCTTAGATATCATTGATTCCCTTCTTCTTATCGATTTCGGGAACTTTGATCTACCTGACCTGAAACAGAGTTTGATGTTCTTGAAGAGCTTCCTTCGTTTTGTCAAATTATTACAAGGAATTGAGCATAAACAAGAATTGGTAGATCTGTTGATACACGTTAAAGGCGTTTTGGTTGATGTTGCTTCCTTCATTTTCAAGTATTTGAAGTGGTCCTTAAGTCCATCTTTTCAGCGGCCAAAGCCTAACAATTTTAGAATCGAGCCCTTTGAATCTCAGGTTTGTGGGATTTATGTTAGTGTCTTGCGCCAAGCTTCAGAATTGTGGGAGTCATCCAACAATCTGCTTGAAGGATACCAAACAGTACTTCTGATGGCGGATTTTCTTGATTCTCTCATTTTCCTGCTTTTGAAATTGTTGTTCTGTTGTACCCGCGGTCATCCATACATCTCTGACCATCAAATGTATAAGCTGTATCAGGGGCTTAGATTCTTGAGAACCACTCTGAGACAACAACATCTTGATAAGGTCGAGGAGTTGTATGACAAAATACATGATCGTACCGGAGCCTTGATTTGTCAGGCAGGAGTTATAGTGTTCTATCTTTTACAGGTAGAAGAAGAAATAAGCTTGGGTGAAACAGTAAAGCTTCTGTTTTTGGGTTTTGAGGAAAAACTCATGCTTGTCAAGCCGGAAGAAGAAGAAGAGGCACCAAGAGATCAACTGATAGCATGTCCTCAAACAAACTTGCTTGGTTTTATCGATTCCATCTTGGAGAAAATGGAATTTAAAAATCAGGACGACGCTGCAGATTTAGTGGTTGCTCCAGAAAAGAATAAGTTTACCATTATCCATGATGATCTTGCATATCTAAGATCCTTTTTGGGTACTGTTATGGGACAGCTGCATGATGACAATGGAAAGCACCAAGGTCTCTGGCGTCGTGTTGCGACGGTAGCCTATGAGACGGAATTTGTCCTAGATTCTCTACTGGTTGGAAACGCTGATGAGAGTTTCATTCAGCTCTTTGATACTATCACAGCGGAGATTGAGCTTCTTAAGACTGAGGCATTGGGAAGTTCGCCAATTATCGAAGTCCAGGGTATGCCTAAAGCCGACAATCAAAAGCCTCTGGCCTCTAAGATTCTAGAATTTGATGAGCTTGTGGTAGGCTTGGACGATGAGTCACAAGAGATAATTGGGCGACTAACAAGAGGAACGAAAAGTTTGGATGTTGTTTCAATTGTAGGCATGGCAGGGATAGGGAAAACTACCTTGGCGAAGAAAGTTTATTGTGATCCCTCCGTCACCAATTACTTTCATGTTTGTTTATGGTGTACTGTCTCCCAAATATGGAACAAGAGCAGTCTCTTGTTTAATATTATAAACAGGCTTGGTGAGAAATCTTTGGACGAGCTATCAAAAATGAGTGAGGATGATTTGGCTAACACCCTCCGCAGATGCTTGAAGAGAAAGAGGTATCTTATCATTTTGGATGATGTTTGGGATGCTGAAGTATGGATTGGTTTGAGAAATTCATTTCCAGATGATAGCAATGGAAGTAGAATTCTGCTAACCAGTAGATATGAGAATGTGGCTTTAAACATCAGGCCTGACAGTAAGCCTCACCTTCTTCGTTTCCTCACCAATGCTGAGAGTTGGGAACTATTACAAAATAAGATGTGCTTTGAAGAAGGTTGTCCCCAAGAATTACTTGCACGCGGGAAGGGAATAGCTACCCGTTGCAAGGGATTGCCATTGATGATTTTAATGGTTGCTGGAGTTCTTTCCCATATGGAGCCTTGTACTTGGGGAGAGATTGAAGAAAGTCTAGAGAATGGTAATCTACCTACTACAGATGAGTGCAAGGAAATTATAGAGTTGAGCTATCTTCATTTGCCAGAGTGTTTGAAGCCGTGTTTTCTTTATTTTGGAGCATATGAAGAGGATGAAGAAGTAAGTGTTCATGAAGTGGTACGGTTATGGATTGCAGAAGGCTTCGTTAAGGAAACTGAGAACGAATATGTAGAGGATGTTGCGATGGGCTACGCGATGGAGTTGGTTCAAAGAAATTTAATTATGGTTGCTGAGAGAGGGTCCAGAGGGAGGGCCAAATCTTGCGTCCTTCATGACCTGTTACTTGACTTATGCCGGGCAAAAGGCAAACAAGAACACTTTCTGCATCACTTACACTGCCATGAACTTGGAATTTCAATTGACCCAAAAACGTTGTACCGGTTACATGTTAACCCTGATATGGTGAAGGATTTTGAGGAGTTAATGGTTCTATTTCCTCGTTTACGCACTGTGTTGTTCACTGACAAATACACAAGAAGTTGTGAAGTTCATTGGTATGATATCCTATACAATTGTTGCCATTCCTCCAAACTTCTAAGAGTTTTGAGTTTGAACAGAATCTTTAGGTGGCCTTCCTTTCCATGTCCAATTCAACTACTTGGTCACTTGAAATACCTCGCATTCGCCGTTGAATCAGACGCATCAGTTAACATCCCATCCTCAATTGCCTATCTCTCAAATTTGGAGTTCTTCATTATTCAGGGAAGTCCACTTGAAGTGTTGCTGCCACAAACTGTATGGAATATGAAAAAGTTAAGGCATATGAAAGCAAAGTCGTGGGTTTTTGTGTGGGGATTGCCTTCAGAGAATCCTAATATTTCAACTTTAGAGAATGCTCGCGCACTGTGCGGCCTATTAATTTCCGGTGACCAAGTGATGGAAGAATTTACTCAAAAGTTCCCCAACGTTCGCCGACTTAGATGCACTCTCTGCTTGGTTGAGGAGGACGATGAGACTTCAAAGTTTTTCACATTCGATCTTTTGAGTCGACTTGAATCACTTCACATCGATCGTTTGAGTGGCAATTGTGTTTATCAATTCCAGTTTCCTCAAAATATAAAGAAGCTAACTCTAATTAACCTGGAGCTTCCATGGAGTGAAATTTCAGCAATTGATAGACTGGTAAATCTTGAGGTCCTCAAGTTAGACTGGTTTGCATTTGCAGGGGAAACATGGCACGTTGGAGAAGAAAGCACATTCCCAAAGCTGAGATTTCTGAAATTGGAAAGGATGGATTTAGTTAGGTGGACGATGGATTCGGAGGAATGTTTTCCTTGTCTCGAGAAATTAGTTGTTGGATATTGTCGTCAGTTGGAAGAATTACCTATCTATTTCGCCCAAAGTTTAACTCTTCAGATGATTCAGGTAATTGAATGTGATCGTGCTGCTGATTCGGTAAAGAAAATTGAAGAAATGAAGACGGATTGGGGAAATGAGGATCTGAAGATCCATCTTCAGAATTCAAACTGGGAGGAATTGATGGGAGGATATGAAACACGTAAGTCCAAAAGTACATCTAATCTTTTTACTTATTTCTTTCAATCGGAAAACATTACAAATATCTACGTTCTGTGTTGTCTTAGATTTCAGACTTTGTCTCTTTTATTGTACCAAAAAAAAGAAAATTTAAAAAAAATTACACGAATTTGCATAATTTCCCTTCTACCCCTTTGTGTCATTAATGAAAGAAAATATATTTCCATTATTTTAATCGAATAGAAAGATCTTTTCGTAGAAATTAGTTGACTAAATTGGTTCTTACCACCACTATCATTGTTATTTCATTCACTTCCTTACAAAATTTTAATCCTATATTTAGTACTCTCTTCATCCGAGAAAATATAATCTACTTTGTTGTATTGTTTTAGTTCAACAATGTAATTTTTTTTGTGAAAAAAGAGAGAACTGCTAATTAACTTATTAATTTAATACATCGAGTAAATAAAGTTCACACAACACAATAGTTGTCCAAATTGCAAAAGGATTTAGCTTTTGGTTATTTATTGAGGTTATTTACATTTTTTTTTCTCCTCTACTTCTATTTTATGAGGTGTGTGTTTCATTTATTTTGTTATTTTCCAAGAATGATTTTGGCAGCTCTGCCCAAAATTGTCACCGGGGATATCGAGGAACAAGAAGGTTGCTCTATGGTGCTTGAGAGTTGAGAGTGTATTAGTGGGGGTTTCCAGGAAATTTTGTCCACATGTGTGTTCCCTTGCACACGGGGGGGAATACAATTCAACCAATGCTAAATTACACCAAAAGTGTGCATAAAAGTTTAAGTTTTACTTTTACAGATAAAAAAAAATCAAAATGTATGTTGCATATGTGCATTTCTACTTTTACTCGAGGCCTTTTACCACATTTCACATCAATAGTATTTATCATAGGCTTTATATTATCACTCTATGAATCCCTTAACTTTTTCATTTTTATTTTGTTTCACAATCAAAACTTAAACAATAAATTTAAAACTAAAACTAAACTAATCCCAATCATGTACTAATCAAATAATAATTCATTTTAACTAGAACTAGATAATAATTTACTAATAAAAAAATCGAGTAATAATAATGAAACCCTCAAAATAAGTAAATATAGATGCATTTGGAACTCTAGTGGTCATTGTTACAATTACGAAGAGGTGGAGAGTAGCTTTAAAATTTTTTAAATTTCTAGGGAGTGTTGAATATGTGGTTTACGTTGTATTCTAAATCTCTTCATATATGCAACCGCCGATTCACCGCACTACCGCCGGAACTTCTCCCAATTTGACAAAAATTCACCCAAAAAATCCAATTTTTATCCATATTATATTCTCCTTGTTAGACTCAGAATTATTCAATAAACTTTGGTTATTTCTCAACCATTTTTAAATAAAATGATATATATAGTGAATAAAAATAATGACAAAACATGGTGACTAATGTGGATTAATCATGACCTAGTTTTTTATCACTTTCCCGTTGAAGTTTTATTTTTTCCCGAAAATTATATTTTTAACATTAATTAACAACTAGACATGTTTAGTAAGTATGTGATGTATTTGTCTTTTCATTTGTCACTATTCAAATTCACTATAATGTTTCACTACTTGTATTATCGCTCTAATTATAATAACTTATTTCACTATTTTCTTTCATAATATTATGTTCCATTTTCTTTTATTTTCAAGGAAGATCAATATTATTAGTACGTAGTTCACATTTCAGCTTCTTCTTCTTCCTTTTTTTTTTGTTTTTTTTTGGGTTGCCACAGGCGTGTTGGATTTTTTATCAACAGAAATCTACATATAAAAATATAGTACTCTCTTCGTTCAAAAATTATTATTCAGTTTGGATTTTCATTTATAGCATAAAATGAACTAAAATCGAAAACTCAAATTGGACAATAATTTAAGGAGGGAGTAAGTATTTCTTATTAATGGAAACATACGTCTAAAAAGCATGCGTGAATTTGCAAGAGGGATTAGTTATGATATCCCACTAACATTCATTTAAAAAAAATGTTAGTTTAGTAGTGATTAGACGATATAGTGGAAATAAACAAATTGAACTTGTTTGTATTAGAAGTTTAATTATATTCACTTGTCAATCTCATCATTGTTGATTTCTATTACATTGTCAAATCTAATATTTGGTTTACCTACTCTGGTGAGATTTGACCTCATTATTTTCTTATTTTTCTTCTTTGGTGCGTATGAATAATTGTTGGTGGTTTCGTGGATTATCAAGTTTCTAATGAACGGTTCTGCAAAGGGCGGGGAGATCGTGACTTGCAGCCATGACTCAAATAAAAAACAAGTTGAGAGGAAAAGTCTAAAGAGAGAAACAGGAGAAAGAGTCGAAAAAAGTCAATAATGCTAAATTATGTGCAATTATAGATAAGATCAGCATTTCGAGCGAAGACACTGATTCCTTCTCCTTCTTTCATTCTCACCTCACTCTTCAACCCCAATCCCTGTGATTCTTCTCTACCAAAGATTGGAAACAAAGGAAAAAAAAAAACCCCCCCAAAAAAAAGAAAGAAAACGAAGAGGACTTTTGTATAATTTGCTCTGTTATAAAACATGTCTTCCGTCAATGAGGTAATTATTCTTTTGTTACAGATCTCAGCTAAGCTGTATTTAAGTTTTGCTCCATCGATCCTTTGTTGTGTTTTTGTTTCATTATTTCCATTTTCAGTGATAAATTCATACTCGGTTCGAATTTCATGTTACAGATTCAGTGAAATTTTTAGTTGTGGAATATTTTTAGGGCTTACGCTTCATATTGGCATAATTGAATTAGGATTGTCTTGAAATTAACTAAGGGGTGCCTGGTTGAGATGTGATGTGATGTGGTATAATAGTTTGGAATGGGATTTCATATAATTATCCTTGGGTGTCAAAAACTTTATTTCTTTAACGGGTGAGAATGTTGACATATATATACTTCCGTAATAATAACAGGGCTTTTTCCTACTAAATGAGATCAGTTATATAGATCATAAGTTGCTATCGTGATCGATCAGTACATAAATTATCGGAAAATTTTAAATATTTCAAGTCATTTTTGATAGTTTCTTTTCATGTTTTTTTAGGTCTACCCCTACTCATTTTAATTTGAATTCTTGATTATATAGTTTCTACCCTCCTAACCAGGGCACCGGTCTGTTACGCACATATCTAAACCATCTCAAGTGATCTTCTCTCATTTTTTCGTCTAATAAGGCTACCCCTACTTTCTCTCTAATAACAATCATTTCTAATCCTATATAATCTATTATGCCTGCACATATATCTTAACATGCTCATCTCCGCTACTAACATTTTTTTGTTCATTTTCATATTTAGTAGCCTAACGCTCGGATCCCCAAAGCATCGCTGGTCAAAGGGCCATTATGTAGAACTTACCTTTTAAGCTCAATAGTATCTTACGATCACAAAGTATTGATGAGGCGCTATGCCATTTGTTCCACGGTTCCACTTGGTTTGAATTCTATGTGTTGCATCTTCATCAATGCTATCATTTTCTTCTGAAATTGATCCTAAATATTCAAAAATTTTAGATATGTTCACATTATGTTCACCAATCTTAACAATACCATGTTATTAGTCCTACGGTTACTAAAATTTTAGGTATCTTAAAATGACATTTTAGCCCTACTTATTGTAAAATTTTTATGTTCTAGCGCCTCCCTCCAAGTCTCTAACTTAACATTTACCCCCTCTCTCGTTTCATTTATTAGAACTATGTCATCCGCGAATAATTACATGCATTTAGGGATGGCTACTTGTAAATGTTTACTGATTTCATCAATTACTAAAACAAAAAGGTATGCGCTCAACGCCAACCCTTGTTGTAAACCAACCGTGATGGAAAAATCATCCGAATGACCTACGGGAGTCCTCACACATGTTGTATTATTATACATGTCTTTAATTACTTCTATATATCCTACTCTCGCTCCCCTCTTCTTTAATACCCGTCACATTATATCTCCATTAACCCTATCATATGTTTTTTTAAGGTCAATAAAAACCATGTGCAAATTTTATTTTCTCTCATTAAATGACACATAATCTTCTTATTAAATATATAACTTCCATTGTTGATCTTCAGGGCATAAAGCCAAATTAATTTTCCATTATGTTTATCTCTTGCCTTAACCTAGTTCTATTACCCTTTCCCACAATTTTATTGTGTGACATATTAATTTTATGCACCTATCGTTAGCTTGTATATCTCCTTTATTTTTGAACAAGAGTATCAGTGTACTCTTCCTCCATTAATTAGGCATTTTCATACTTTTTATGATTATGTTGAATAACTCCGTAAAACACTTAATCCCAAATTCGCCAAGGCATCTCCACGCCTATATTGGGATATCATTGGGACCTATGTATTACCTTTTTTCATTTTGTGCATAGCTTTCCCAACCTCTTTAATTTGAATTTTTCTATAATATGTGAAATTTTTATGTTTCTCACTTCGCTCTAGTTTACCTAGTGTTGTTTCCTATTATCTACTTCATTAAATAGTTTGTAAAAATAATTCTTCCATCTATCTTTAATTATCTTATCATCCACTAAGACATACCAATGTTCATCTTTTATGCATTTAATCTCAGTTAAATCTCTTGTTTTCTTTTTCGTTATTTTTGCGATTTTATAAATGACCTTTTCTCCCTCATTGGTATCTAATTTTTTGTAAAAGTTTTCAAAACCTTTTATTTTTGCATCACTTACTACTTTTTCCACTTCTTTTTTAACATTTTTATATTTGTCTACATTATCGTCGCTCCTACAAGTGTATGAAGTTTTGTAGTAATTTTTTTTCTCTTTTACTTTTTCTTGAATAACTTGTTTCCACCACTACGATTCTTTATTCATTTTTAATCTTTTGAAACTCCTAGCTATTTTTAGCAATTACTCTCACTTCTTTAGTTACCCTTTCCCATATTTTATTGGGGTTTTTTTTTCTATGTTCCAATAAACTTTTTCAAGTAACATATTAGTAAACCTATACTTTTTATCTTTATTATTAAGATTCCACCATTTTATCCTATGTATTTTAGATGATTTTCTCTTACATGTAATGGTTTTAATTTTTGGATCTATGACTAGCAGCCTATATTGTGTTGTTACACATTATCCTGGTATTACCTTACAATCTTTACAAAGTTTTATATCACTTTTCTTAGTTAAAAATTAATCAATTCGTGATTTGTTAGAGCCGCTTTTATATGTAATCAAGAGTCCATCCCTTTTTATAAACAAGGTATTACATATGACAAAGTGTTGGGGATTTATCCAGTGGAGAAAACCCGACATGGAGCCCAATAAGTAAGATAAGATTCATCTGAACTCAAAAGCTCAAGCTAATGGGTTCTGAGACCATCTTACTTATTAACTGATTCACATGTCCTCGTACCTCCGATGTGGGATTCATAATCCTTGCCACATGACCCTCAACATTCTCCCCCGTCATGGGCAATCTCCACATCGGGCTTCCAAATTATCTTGACAAGCCCAAATCTGTACTTCACCTGAGTAACTGGGCCGCCCATCCTTACGCTTCCTCTTATAGTGGGCCTTTGACTGCCTGGGTTCAGTCAGATCAACCAAGATAATTTGGGCTAAATCACCTACCCAACTGGCCCAACCTAGGCTCTGATACCACTGTTGGGGATTTATCCAGAGGAGAAAACTCGACATGGAGCCTAATAAGTAAGATAAGACCCATCTGAACTCAAAAGCTCAAGCTAATGGGTTCTGAGACCATCTTACTTATTAACTGATTCACATGTCTTCGTGCCTCCGATGTGGGATTCATAATCCTTGCCACATGACCCTCAACACAAAGTCATATGCCACCGAATGGTCTAATATAATTTTACCTTTATTATTTTGTACCCCAAAATCATAACCTCCATGAACCCTCTCAGATTATTCATTTTGCTTCCCAACATGTTCATTTAAATCGCCACCTATAAAGATTTTTTTTTCATTTTGAGGGATCGATTGAATCAATGACTCCAGATCTTCCAATTTTTTTTTAGTGGTTTCATCTAATCCTACTTGAAGTGCATATGCACTAATTATATTTATGGCTTCATTTCCTGTTATAATTTTCAAGTTTATTAATCTATCCCCCTTCCTAACCCCTCATTCCCCTACTATTTGGTCTATATATAATGAATCAACTATAATTCCTACACCATTCATATTACTATCTTTCCCACTATACCAAAGTTTGTACCCTCTGTTGTCTAAAATTTTGACTTTTCACCTACCCATTTGTTTCTTGCAAACACATTATATTTACCTGTCCTCTTCTCATACATTCTTCTAGTTATAATGATTTACCTTTTAAAGACCCTGTGTTTCAACTCCCTATTCTACAAGTTTTATCATTTCTATGATTATTGTTAAGTTGTTTTCTAGGTTGGGCATTTTTCTAGCTAGTTCCCACTACTCCCACGCCCTTATGAGAATGTAGTGGCCCTTGCCAAGAAGTGAAAGATTTAACTTGTAATGTGTTCTTGGCGTACGGGGTCTCTCGCACATTTTGCACTACACTCAAGTCCCCATAGAGATGTAAAGGTTCTTCCCTAGAGGATGAAGTCGGACCCTGCGGCGCGCCACTTACAACGGTGGCGTTCTAATATTTACACAATTTCTTATATGATCCATAATCATGAGATTGACGGGGTTTTTAAATGTTGGCTACCAACGTAACGCAAACCCTCCTCCTTTACATTGGTTTGAGACAGTCAATAGTAAACTCTAAAGAATGAATGAACTCGAGAATTTACTACAGGTGGAGTTAATGTATAGGAAATGATGAATCCCACATCAGAGGTAAAAAAAAATAAATAAAATATTTAATAATTAAGATGACTTAAAAGTATAGATAATTATTAATTTATGAAAATGACGGGACCTTTATTTATGTAGGAAATTTCTAAAGAATTTATTACTTTATTATTTTATCGATTTTTCATATTTTGTAATGGTCTAGTTGGGACCAAAAAAATTTATTAATACAATTTATTAATTTAGATAATTGTTATGGTATGAAGACTATTTAATTTTAAGTTATATATCTACGGAGTTAATTTTTAACTAATTAAGTTATACATATAGATTAATATATTTATACCATTTTCACAGTTCCGGAGAGACATTATTACCATGGATAATTGTATTCAAATTGTCTTAAATGGTATAGAGCCATTAAGACGGATACCTGTGGACTGGAGGCATGAGCCGCCATATGAACGTATAGAATTGTGGGGATTGGCGAGAATCTTTTATATGTGTGGGAAAAAGTGGGGGAAAGGTGAGCATTGCGAATCTGTACTGTGTACTTTGGAGGAAAAAATTTACCAGTGTTCTCTGGAGGTTCAGATTATTTGCCTCCCAATCTTAGAGGTTGTTGACCATCGGGTGTGGGAGCTACTGGCCCAATATTTTCCCTTCATGCAACAGGCCCAATATTTTCCCTTCAGAATGATTTGGCCAATTATGAGAGAAATGAACGAACTAGACCAAATTCTCTCAAACGGGCCATTAGAAACCTACCCTAGCTCGCAGATGGAAATGGAGGATCTCCTGTTTATCATTGATTCCCTTCTTAGTTTTGATTTTCACAGTATTTATGCAACTGGTGACCTGAAAGAAAGTATAAGATTCTTGAAGAATTTCATTCTTTTTGTCGCATTCCGAGGACTTGAGCCCATGAAGCTAGGAGATCTAACAACACACGTCAGAGATGTGGTGGTTGATGTTGTTTGCTTCATTTTTAGGACTTTGAACCGCCCACATGATGAATCTTCCAGCTGGTCAAATCTTTACAAACTCATAGACAGAGTTGAGCCCGTGGAATCTCATGTTTGTGAGATTTACGTGAAAATCTTGCAGGAAGCTTCAGAATTTTCAAACTCGTCGAACGATCCAGCTCCAGGATGCCAAGCACTTTTGTTGGCGGATTTTGTTGATTCTCTCATTTTTCTTCTTTCTCAATTATTTTTTCGTTGTACCGGTCAGATGTACATCTTTGACCATCAAGTGTACAAACTGTACAATGGGCTTAGCTTCTTGAGAACCACTCTCAGCGAGCAACATGATAAGGGTGATGAGTTATATGAAAAATTGCGTGATATGATCCAAGTCTTGATATGCAAGGCAGGAGTTATAGTTTGCTATCTTTTCCATGGAGAGAAAGAAAGAAGCCTGGGTGCAAAATTAGAGCTCCTTTTTTCAGATTTCATGGAGAAATTCAAGCTAGTCAAGTCGGAAGAAAAAGTGATACCAAGATCTCTACAAGCATCACACTTTCCTCAAACAAACTTGTTGGGTTTCATTGATTCCATCTTGGAAAAAATTAATTCCGTCGATCAACATGAGGCTGATTCAGTAGTTGCTTCATTTAAGAATCAGCTTCAAATCATCCTTAGTGATCTTGCATATTTAAGATCTTTTTTGGCTAATGTTATGGGGCAGCATGATCAAGATGGGAAGCTTTCACTATGGAGTCGTGTCGCGGATGTAGCTTATGAGACGGAATTCGTCTTTGATTCCCTAGTGACAGGAGGCACTCTACAGAGCTTCATCATGCCTCTTAACACTATTATAAAAGAGATTGAGCTAGTTAAGATTGAGGCACAGGGAAGTTCTCACAGCACTAGGAAAATCACTAATGTCCACAGTATACCTAACAATGAGATTAAAAAGCCTTTAGCAGGTAACATCCCAAAATTTGATGAGCTTGTTGTGGGATTGGATGATGAGTCAGATGAGATAACATATAAACTCAAAAGAGATTTGAAAAGGTTGGACGTTGTTTCCATAGTTGGTATGGCTGGGTTAGGGAAAACGACCATAGCCAAGAAAGTTTATAGTGATCTCTCCATCACCTTTCACTTTCACGTCCGAATTTGGTTTAATGTTTCACAATCATGGAACAAGAAAAGTTTGTTACTTGAGATTTTAAGCAGTCTTGATCTGATATATGCCACCTATCAAGAAATCAGTGAAGATGATTTGGCTAATATACTTCGAAAATATTTGAAGGGCAAAAAGTATCTTGTCATCTTGGATGATGTTTGGGATATTGACGTATGGGATAAATTGAAAATTTCATTCCCAGATGATAGTATGGGAAGTAGAATTCTCATAACGAGTCGATATGAAAATGTGGCTTTGCAAATCAGACCAGATCATGAACCTCATCATCTTCGCTTTCTTACCAATGCTGAGAGTTGGGAACTATTTCAAATGAAGATGTGTTTTGAAGATTCTTGTCCTACGGAACTACTTGCTCGTGGAAAGAAAATGGCAACACATTGCAAGGGATTGCCGTTGATGATTATAGTTGTTGCCGGATCTCTTTCCAGTATGAAGCCAGATACTTGGGAAGAGATTGAAGGAAGTCTAAAGAGAGTTATTCTACCTACCACAAATGAGTGCAAGGAAATTCTAGAGTTGAGTTATCGCCATCTGCCAGATTATTTGAAACCGTGTTTTCTTTATTTTGGAGCATACAAAGAGCATAAAAAGGTAATGGTTCATGAATTTTTAAGATTATGGATTGCAGAAGGCTTCGTGAAAAAATCTGAAAAAGAATGCGTGGAGGATGTTGCGGAGGGTTACATGATGGACTTAATACAAAGGAATTTAGTCATGGTTATCGAAAAGGGTTCCAAAGGCAGGGTGAAATCTTGTGCCCTTCACGATCTATTACTTGACTTCTGCATGGCAAAAGGCAAACAAGAAAACTTTCTGCATCGTTTTGATCGCGATGGTCTTGGTACTTCTACTCAGTCAAGGAAGCTGTACAGGTTACATGTTAGCCCTGGCAGGGTTGAGGATTTTGAAGAGTCAGGTCAATTCTTTCCATATTTACGCACTCTCTTGTTCAATGATGATTGCCAAATAGGACATGGAACACAGTGGTTCGGTATCATGTACAATATTTGTCAGTCCAAACTTTTAAGGGTTTTGTGTTTGAACCGGATCTTTGAGTTTCGTTTCTTTCCAAGTGCAGTTCAGCTACTAGGACACTTGAGGAACTTGACATTGGCTTTTGATCGATCAATTCGGATGCCATCACTTAGCATTCCATCATCAATCATCCGCCTCTCAAACTTGGAGACTTTTACTGTTCTTGGAGGCGTAGACATTTTTTTGCCATATGCCGTATGGAATATGGAAAAGCTAAGACACATGATTGCACCTCTGGGGGCTTTTGTGTGGGAATTGCCTACAGAGAACCCTGAACATCTTTTACATTTGAAGAGCTTACAAACTCTTTCCAGTATATTATATTATCATGACCAAACATTGAAGGAAGTTACTCGAAACTTTCCCAATCTTCGCCGACTCAGATGCATTCTCTCTTTAGTCGAGGAGGAATATCATGCCTTGAAGATTTTTCCATTGGATTTTTTGAGTCAGCTTGAGTCACTCCACATCACTCGTAAGCGGCAAGATTTTTGTGTTTATCATTTTCAGTTCCCGGAGAATCTCAAGAAGCTAACTCTATCAAACCTTGGGCTTGCATGGAGTGAAATTTCATCAATTGCTGGATTGCCAAATCTTGAGGTCCTCAAGTTACTAGAATCTTCATTTAAAGGGAAAACGTGGTATGTTGAAGAAGACACATTCCCCAAGCTCAAGTTTCTGAAATTAGAAGAACTGGATGTAGTTAGTTGGACTACGGAATCGGAGAATATTTTTCCACGTCTCGAGAAGTTGGTTTTAAAGAGATGTTGGTCATTGGAGGAATTACCTTGCTGTTTGGCTTCAACTCTTGTGATGATGGAGGTTATTTACTGTGGAAGAGCCGGTAACTCAATAAAGCAAATTGAAAAATTGAAGACATGTTTTGGATATGAGGAAATGAAGATCCTTGTGCACCCTGCACATTCGGAGGAGTCATCACCTTCGCAATCCAACAGTGAAACCGATCACGCTTCATATTCAGAAGAATCATTGGATGGTGAAACAACTCAGTCATCAAGGGATAGAACAGGTAGAAACTACAAACTTCCAATCAACAAGCAATTTTTGTTTCATAACTTCATCAAGTTTCCAAACTTAGCATTCCTTTTCTTCCATGGTTTCCTTAAAGAAAATAGACAAAACGCACTTTTAGTCCCTAAATTATGGGGGATCACCATTAATTTTTTACTGACAAAATTAGTCACCGCCTTTTCGTTTATTCAACAGTTTTGTTCGATTTAACAGTCAACTAATGGTCAACTTCTTTTTCTGTTAAATTTTTTATTTTTTATTAATTTTTTTACTGAATTGGGGCTCACAATATATTTTCAAACAACAAAATCAATCCCCAAATATCTTTTTTTTTTCAACAATTTTAGTTACTTTAACAGAATCTTTAAAATTTAATGGCACAATTCAATTTTTCTTTAAATCTTTATTTCTTATTGATTACGTAATGGATTGTGGGTCCCACAAGTCTTTGATCAGATTTTTGTTTTTTTAAAAATAAATTAAAAGAATAATGAAAGTATTTCTGACCAACTTCCTAAACACCAATATACTACTCCCAAACGTCTCAACATCACCTCCCACTTGGCAAAGTAGCCCAGAAAAGGAGCTTCATTATTGATCGTTTTCGTTATCCGTTTTTTTTGGAATATATTTATCGGGGAGCAGAATATTTGGGATTTCGGAAATTGGACGAAAATATTTTCATTATTTATTTAATTTTTTTTAAAAAAAAACATTCTGATCAAGGACTTGTGGGACCCACAATCCATTAAGTAATGAATAAAAAATAAAAACTTAAAGGAAAATTGAATTGGGCCATTAAATTTTTTAAAATTCTGTTAAATTGACTAAAATTATTGAAAAAAAGATATTTGGCGACTGATTTTATGGTTTGAAAATATATTGCGGGTCTCAGTTTAGTAAAAATTAATAAAAAAAAATAAAAAATTTAATGGAGAAAAGAGTTGACCGTTAAATTGACTAAAACTGTTGAATAAACGAAAATGTGGTGACTAATTTTGTCATTAAAAAATTAATGGTGACAAAAAGTTATGGCCCCTATAATTTAAGGACCAAAAGTGCATTCTGTCCAAAAAAAAAATGACCATTTTTGTTTGACAAAAAGAGATTTGATATAACTTTTTAGAAAGACAATAATGTTTCTTCCTTATAAAACTCGTATCCGACATGATCAGGTCCGGTATCACTATATAAGTTTTACGGGCTACTCTTCACATCAACAATTAGTTTTGAAACTTCTATACTTTCAACACTACTGTTATCTTTGAATTTTTGCTTCATTGGAAGATTTGATACCGATACACAAATACACATTTAGAATAAATTAGTTGAAGTTCATTATCAATTTGGGATTCTATTGTCGAAAGAAAGTCGTTTGCTTGTGGTCATTTAAAAGGTGATTGTGGCATATGGTTCAGAGTTCCAAGTACTCGATGTAAAAATATGTATGGTAAGGAGTGCTAACCCATAAGTGAGAAAGGACAATATTTCTCTGTAAAGTCGATCACGTTTACTCTTTTATTCTTTCTTTCTTATTTTATGAATTGTGCTTCCATAATGATCTTGCTGTTTTTGCAGAATGATTCTGTTGTGATTTTCTAGAGAGAAACACCGGTGGAGACTGAACAGGAGAGCATCGCGCTATGAATTTATGCATGCTTGGAAGTTGTCTTTCGTTATGTTTTCAAAGTTGTTGGGTGTGATAATAATACTGATTTTAATATGTTTCTGCATAAATTTGAAAGCAGTTTGTGTTTTTAAGATGTTCATGTATATGAATATGCACCGTTAGACATGGATTAAATTTTTTGGTATAATTTGAAACTTTGGCATCTGTCATTGGTGTCAAACCATTCATACCCGTAAAGTATACTTCGTTAGACGTCCCGAAATTATTGTCCAGTTTGGACTTTTACTTTTAGCAAAAATTATACTAAGAATAAAAATCTAAACCAGACAATCATTTTGGTAGTGAGAGAGTACAAGCATTCAATCATCTTAGTTCGGAAATTATCTCAGATCTAGTTCTAACTTCTGGTTGAAATGGCAAGAGTTCGAAGTCTATTGCACCATCCTGTCCTTTTGGAAGTTGATAACAAAGGGAATTTTAATCTCTTTCTCTTCATTACAGTATCATCAGTATTGCAGCCTAGTCGATCATATGATAAAAGACCTCACAACCTTCCCCCCCCCCCTTCAAATTGTTATGGAATAAAAACTGGTCAGCAGGCAACAATCGGGATATTGAGGAAGAAAAAAGGTCGATTTGTGTTGCTTTTGCTATATTTTCAAAGTTATTGGAGTATAAGAGGAATATTATTTTTAAACCTATATTAATTGGAATGTAAGGTTGTGTTTTTGAGATATGTTATAGGTAACACTTTGTTGGCTACAACCTTTAGATACGTACTGATTTAATTAATATTTGTGAGTTTCCATTTGAAGTTGAAAAGACATGGTGTCTATCAAGTGTGCTTTGGCCAACTTTTTAATCTTAATTTCGATTCCTTTGATCAGCAATGTAATAATAATAATCTCTTCATGTCATCACCGCTCAGTTTCTCTTTTGACATTCCGTAAGTTACATCCAGCCATGATTGACAAGTTGATGGGAGTTAAAATAATAGAGATTGTACGTCATTGTATTCTGATTTACATTATACACAATATATATGTATATATATATATATAGACAATAATGAAATATATATACAAGGCTATTATAGAAACTTTATATATTATAATACGCCCACATATTATAATACGCCCCCATAAACTGATGGCGGACAAGAGAGAAGCCAAAGTTTGTCCCAGAAACGAAGGAATAAATCCTTAGATAAGGGCTTGGTTAGAATGTCAGGAATCTGATCAGCAGCAGACACAGAATATATCGAAACAAACTTCCGCTAAACATGATCTCGAGTAAAGTGAAAATCCACCTCAACATTTCTGGTACAGGTATAGAACACGGGATTAGACGCAAGAAAAACTGCGCTACTGTTGTCACACCAAACCGAGGGAGAATGACGCAATGAAACACCCAACTCAGACAACAGATGACACACCCAATGCAACTCAACACAGACATTAGCCTCAGTAGACAAGCGAGCCACAGTGGGCTTTCTTTTGAGATGCCCATGCAATGAGATTAGGTCCCAAATAAATGAGTAAACCAGTACTAGAACAACGATCATCTGGACAACCAGCCCAGCCACCATCACTAAAGGAAGGAAGAGTTCCCATATTAGTGGGATGCAGAACTAAAACAGGAATCAACGGTGCCACGAAGATAGCGAAGGACCCGTTTGAGAGCCTGAAAATGAGAAGTGTGGGGCTGATGCATGAACTGACAAAGCTTATTAACCTCAAAACAAATATCTGGTCGGGTGAGAGTAGTATACTGCAAAGTACCACACAGTCGGCGATATCGCATCATAAAGAGACAATAGAGTACCATCCAAATGGGACAACACAACACCAGCCTGCACACGGGTGGAAATAGGCTTGCAAGTATGCATATTGGCAAGCCGTAGTAAATCAGTAACATCTTTGCACTGAGAGAGTAGCAAACCCTGGGATGTGCGATGCACCTCGACACCAAAAAAGTAACTCAAAGGACCTAAATCCCAAAGAGAAAACTTCTTAGCAAGATAAGAAATAAAATTCTGAACCAAACCAGAAGTGCTGCCCGTAATAATAATGTCATCCACATATACTAATAGAAAACACAACTGAGAACTATTGCAGTATACAAAGAGAGAATGATCACAATGAAACTCCACTAATCCCAAGGTGACCAGAAACGTAGCCAACCGGAAAAACCAGGACTGAGGAGCTTGCTTAAACCCATATAAGGATTTATGCACTTTACACACATAATAAGGGTGCACCGGATCAACAAAACCCTGAGGCTGAACCATATAGATAGCTTCACTAAGAACACCATTCAGAAAGGCATTACTCACATCAAGCTGAGAAATCGACCACCCACCAGCTAAGGCAACTGTCAAAACCGAGCGAATAGTTACCGGCTTAACAACCAAACTAAAAGTGTCAGTGTAATCAATACTAAAAGACTGAGTGAAGCCTCAAGCCATCAATTGAGCCTTGTAGCATTCGATGGAACCATCAGCATAGGTCTTATCTTATAAACCCATCGATTTTTGACAACATTTCCAGAGGAAGTAGGGGGAACTAAGGTCCAGGTGTTATTTTTGAGAAGAGCAAAGATTTCATCCTTCATGGCATTTTGCCATTGAGGAATAGAATTGGCTTGAGTGAAAGATGTAGGAGAAACAGACATAAATTGTGAAATAGAGGCAAGATGAGCCGAGGGATCAAAGATCTTCTTGGGCTTAGGATTAGGACGGAGTGCCATTGAATGAGGATGGGAAGGAGGAGGAGGAGGTGGCAGAAGGGAACTGGACTTAGATGATGGGGAGCTAGATGCAGGAGAACTAGGTAAAGATGCTAACGAAGTGGAAAGACCAGAAGAACTGGGTAAAGAGGTCATGGGAAGGGGAGAAATAGGAGGAGAAGCAGCGGGTGCAGGATTCGAAGCTTACACATTAGGAGAACTGGTTACACGCAACTAAGGGGTGGTAGGGGACTCCGGCAGCGAATATGGAGAACTAGAAATGGGACGTTTAAAGGGAAAGAGTTGCTCATCAAACTCAACATGATGATTAACATAAAGATTGATTATTCACCACATCAAAGTAGCGATAACCAAGATGAAACGGAGAATATCCAAGAAAGACACATTGAGTAGAGTGAAAAGAGAAATTATATTGATTGTATGCGCAAAGAAGAGGATAGACTGCACAGCCAGAAACGCGAAGAAAGGTATAATCAAGTGGCTGGTGATATAGTGTAGTGCGGGGTATTTGACCTTGAAGAGGTTTACTAGGGTGGCGATTAATCAAGAACAAAGCAGTTTCAAAGGAAAAATTCCAAAACCGGAAAGGAGTACTAGAATGACCAAGGAGAGCAAGGCCAATTTCAACAATGTGACGAATTTTGCATTCAGCAGTGCTATTCTGCTCATGAGTGTGAGGGCACGCTAGACGATGAGCAATACCTACATCCTTAAAGAACGAATTTAGAGGACGAAATTCACCACCCCAATCAGAGTTGACACTTTTAATAGTGGTGCCAAATTAGTTTTCTACAAGAGCTTTGAACTGCTTAAAAACATGAAAAACATCACTTTTATGCTTAATAAGATAAATCCATGTGAATGAAGAAAAATCATCAATAAAAAGCACAAAGTAGCGATGACCATTAAAGGAAAAAATAGGAGTAGGACCTCAAACATCAATGTGGATTAAATCAAGAGGTTTAGAATTGCGACGAAATATAGAAGGTAAACTAACGTATGCAACTTACTTGGACAACACGCCTCACATTTATCAGTAGACGTGGACTTAGAGGAATAAGGGACTTGAAACTGCTTAACCAAAGCACGATAGTGACTTTCTTAGGGTGCCCTAAACGAGCATGCTATTGACCTAAGGAAATGAGATAAGCTGCTGGAGACAAGGAACCAAGAGTAGGTAGATCCAACCTATAGAGGTCATTACCAACTCTACCTCGGAAGAGCAATTCTTGGTTGAGAGATCCTTAACACAACAGGAGTCAGAATAAAATTCAAAGAAACAGTGATTATCCCGTGTGAATTATTAAGTAGATAATAAAGGTTTAGTGAGATCAGGGGCATGTAGGACACGATTTAAATAAAGAGGACGAGAAGATGATGGCAAAATAGTTTGACCAACATGCTTAATAGGTAGAGCAGCACCATTAAGATGATGGCAAATCTGGTGTCGCATGAGCAGTAGCACCAGCGTCAGGATGCCATGGATTAGGAGGAGGAGGAGGATACTGAATCATATGTGCTTGAGGAGGCACAACCATTGGAGTGGGCAAAAACCCATTGGGAGTAGGTGTGCGAGGAGGAAAATTGGAGAAAAAGCGACGACATCAGGTGAATGCAGTGTGATTGGGAATATTACACAACTGACAGACCGATTTGCGAGAAGGGAAATTAGAGTCAAAACGGCGAGAGTAGGTGAATGCGGTATGATAGGGAATATTACATAGATGACAAACAAGTCCAGGAGATGCTGCCACAGGAGAAGAAGAAGTTATGGTTCGGATTTTTTATTTTTTTTTTTGAGCGGAACCAAACCTAGCCAATGACCCAGACCGGACCAAGTTGAACCGAGTTGTGCTGAACCGGTTGTGAGTTTTTTTGTGACCGAGAGAGGCTTTTTTTTCCCTCTTTTTTTTTTGTTCTTTTGAGAAGGCTAGGTTATGGGAAAAAAATAAAGGGCAGAAGGGTTTTCTGTTTGTATTGTGTGTGGCAGAGATGGATGATGGATGAGGATGGATGATAATGATAATGGGAAGGCCTGCATGGGTTAGGCTTAGGGTGGGTTTTTTTTTTTTATTTGAATAGAAGGGTAAAGAAAAGAAAAAAGGGAGAAAGAGAGGGTTGATGGGTTGATGCGGATGCAAGGCAACAAGACAAGTGGTCGCGCAGGAAAGAAGAAGAGGTTTTTTTTTTTTTAGGTTACAGCCGCAGCAGTGGGCAAAAAATTATAGCTATGAGACAATGGACAACAACGGCGGCAGTGATTGAGGTTTTTCACCAGCGAAGAAGAAGAAGCAAGGACACGGTGATGATGAAGATGGACAACAGCGTCGGCAGTCGGCACCTGATATGATGAAGATGGTGACGACAAGAAGAAGAAAAAAAAGAACGAACCCTAAACAAACGGCCTAAAGAGAGGCTCTGTACCAAGTTAGAATAATAGAGATGGTATATGTCATTGTATTCCAATTTACATTATACACAATATATATAGACAATAACAAAACCTATACACAAGGCTATTATAGGAACTTCATATATTACAATAATGGTAGTACCACAACCATTGTGCACACAAATGATAACTTAATTTGAGGAAGAAGAAGAACAGAAGATTCTCATAATGTACAATTGCAGTTAAGACCTCGGTTAGATTAGGTCATGCTGTCTTCGTTAGCATGTGACTTGAAGAACTGGAAACGCGAAGAATTTTTAGCGTTCGGAAGGATGCAAATTACTCCCTCTGGTCCTTATTATAAGGCATTTTAATTTGTTTTAAATTTCACCTAATATATTTTTTTGATTGAAAATGAAAATCTTACAACTACATTTTCTCACTCATTCATTGTGTTTAGGAAATACTTGGCCACTTGAAGTACTTGGCTTTGGACTTTGAACAAACAACAGTTAACATCCCATCGTCAATTGCCAACCTCTCAAATTTAGGGACTTTTGTTATTCTGACATTTCCACCATGCAAAGTTTTTCTTCCACATATACTGCCCGGACTATGGAAAAAATAAGGCATATGAAAGCGTGTGGGAGGAAAATTCTAAACCATCTTCAAGTTTAGAGAACATACATACTCCGACTATGTAACATTTTCTCATGACCAACAAATAAAGGAACTGGATAGGAATTACCTATCTTTTCAGCCCAATCTCAGGGATAGTTGGTTCTCATTTTTGGTTAATGGCAGTCCAGTGGGGTACTTTCAAGCATCGCGCGGTATTAAGCAAGGTGATCCACTTTCACCTTACTTGTTCATTCTTGTATCCGAAGCTCTAACTAGAAGACTAAAAGCCTTGGCTCTTAGAGGGAAGATTGCACCATATAGTATACCTGCGGGTGGTTTTGTTGTCTCACACTTGTGCTTTGTGGATGACTTGATCATTTTCACAAGGGGGCTGAGGTGTTCTTTAAAGAAAATCAATGAATTCTTTGATCAATATGAAGCTGCTTCTGGCCAAAAAGTTAGTCGTCATAAAAGCTTTTTTGTAGCTTCTGAGAAATGTAATCCGAGAAGAGTTGAAATGATTAAGAGAACTTTGGGAATGGATAAGGGAGCTTTTCATTTCGCCTAGTTAGATTGTCGGCTTTTCAAGGGGAGGAAAACTTCTTCAATATTTCAGTTCTTGTTGGATGCCCTAGACTCGAAGTTGCTGAATTGGAAAAATAAAATGTTGTCTCTGGGTGGCAAATTGATGCTTATCAAGCATGTTTTGTCTTCCATTCCAATTCATGTATTTTCAGCCGTTCCTCCCCCTATCTCAATAATTCAAGAGATGGAGAAACGTTGTCAGAAGTTTCTTTGGAGTGGCTCCACTGAAGAGAAGAAAAGGCATTGGAGAGCATGGAGTAGGCTTACCTTTCCTACCTCTGAGAATGGGCTAGGGTTTCGAAGTTTTCATGATAATATTGATGCCTTGACTGCTAAGCTTTGGTGGAAAGTGAAATAAAAGAAAGGAATATGGAGTTATTTCAGTTTGTCACTCTCTAACTCGGCTAAAAGGAAAACTTCATGGTCCAGGGTAATGAAATTGGAAGATAGCTTGATTGAGCATACAAAGATCATCTTGCGAGGGGGTGATAGATCTTTTTGGTTTGATAATTGGTCAGCTTATGGGGTCCTAAGCAAGTTATGTGAAGTTCAGCTACCTTCTCCACACTTGTCAATCCGAGAGTTCTTTGCTAACAAAGAATATCACCTTGCTGCAATGCAAGATGTTCTCTCCTTAGAAATAAGAGACTTTATTCTATCTTTGATTATGATTTTTCTAATGATATTGATCTCTTTGTTTGGGAACATAATCCGCAGGGCCAATTCTCAGTCAAATCGGCCTATGATGTTCTTCATAACCGGATTGATGATGCCGATCCCTTGTTGCGAAACATATAGAATAAATTGGTCCCTTCTCGAATTTCATTCTTTTTGTGGAAGTTGCGAAATGGCTTGTTGCCTTTTCCTGATGTTGTTGCATGCTTTGGATTTGCTGTAAGACCTTCAATATGTTCATTCTGTCGGAATCATTTGGATGATTTACTCCATTGCTTCTATAGCTGCAAATTTATTCAAGGCATTTGGGCTCATTTTGCGGCACTCATGAGTATCAATATCGATGATCATACTAGTTTGCTGCATTTGTTACGAAAATGGTGGTCCAAGGGCAGCTTCACTTCAGCGAAAAAATCTTCCATCATGTTGCTTCCCTCCTTCATTCTTTGGGAAGTTTGGAAAGCAAGAAACAAGATGATCTATGAAGGTACTATGCCATCTTCTAATTCTGTAATGCATTCAATCTCATCTAGTGTTCACGATCTTCTATTGGTGCATGATCTTAAAGTACATAGTGAGGTTGAGAAGGATTTTATTACGAGTGTATTTGGTGTTAAGCTGCCTAGATCCATCTTAAGGAGTTGTAAAATGGTGAGATGGATCCCCCCATATCCAAATTCATTTATTTTGAATACTGATGGCTCTTCTATTGGAGATGCGGGTTATGGGTTTGTCATCCGCGGCGAAGGAGGTTATTTCCTTTATGGTGAATGTGGCTTTTTGGGGGAAGGAGACAGTTTATATGCTGAATTATGCGGCATTCTCTTTGGATTGCAAAAGTGTGATTATTTACAGCTCCCAAATGTGGTTATCCAAACAGATAGTAAGTTACTTTCGGATGCTATTGTTAGAAAAAGCGGTTTTCCTTGGAGATTGTTTCTAGATTTGATGGAAATATGTTCTATTATTGATCGCAATGGGTACTCAGTTTCTCATATTTATAGAGAAGCAAATTCGATTGCTGACAGCCTAGCCAAGGTTGCTTCAAGTGGTATCTCCACTACTTACGATTCTTTTAGCTTGTTGCCTCGCTATGTAAAAGGCCTTGTGGTTTTAGACCAAAGGTCTTATCCATATTTGCGTAGTTGAGAATAACTTATATAATAGAGAGCCTTTGTAAATGTAAGGGGTCAGACCATCCTCTGCCCTTGAGATCTTTATTCAAGATGGTAGTAAAATTGAGGAAAGAAGAGGCTAAGGAACTAGATTGCATGTATGTCCATCCCTTGGGTAGACCCCTTGGGTGCATTATGTCATCTAGCACTGCCTGGCATAAAAATTTACCTCCTGGGTAGACCCCTTGAGTTTTTTTTATGTCAGTTGGAACCCGAATACCTCCTTATTCTCCCTGTTTAATTGAAAAAAAAAACCTATCTTTTCAGCCCAATGTTTAAATCTTATGGTGATCGAGGTACTTTTACTGTGACAATGCCGCTAACTCGGGAAAAAAAATTGAAGAAATGAAGAAGATAGGGGAAATGATGATCTAAAGATCCATTTTCACATTTCAAGAGTGTAGGAGGACTCTTCAAAGGATGAACCAGAAATGAAACGGGTGAATTCTATATGTATTTTTGATTATTTTTTCTTTCCTTTTCCTTAGTGTATTATGGTGTATATATGTTTTGGTAAATATATTAGCCATTACAGTAAAATATGTACTTACCTTAGATAGAGATTTGTACCATAACTTTGGGAGTTGATTGAGATAACACTCCTTGTATATATCAAACCCTAATATCACAACCACGGCAGAAGTTTTGAGCATTTTTCTCCATTCTTAGTGTAATTAATATAAATACGGACTTCCTGAATCTGAATTCACTAATAAAATATTAATTTCCAGTGGGATGAAAAAATTATAAGTGTTGCAAAATAATTTTTGGTTAAAGTCGGATTACGGGAATCCGAATAAGGACTAAAACGGATTCTGTAAATCCAGATCCCCTCTTTGGTTAAAGACGGATGAAGGAAATCTAAAGTTGTATAAATTCAGATTTAGGTAATCAGGATCTCCTCTATTTCTCTAAGAAACTGAAACTCCCAAATAGGGATTGATTCGGATTTGCACAATCCGAGGCCTTTACAAAATGCAGGACTTTGGATTTATGAAATCCGGATCTTTGTCACAACTGAAAAAAAATTGGACTAGTTAAATTTGTTTACAGCACCAACAACAATGAAACATAGAATAACAGAAATCTAATGGCAACAAAACAATAAACTTCAATCGATTAACAATGAATCATAACAAGTTTCAATCCAAAAATTACTTTCAATATAAAAATACATCAACGCGCTCATTTTTTCCCTTTTCCTTTCTTAGGCGCATTCGAAGTGTATTTATTTGGCCCCTGGTGGCTCCTGTCTTTCCTCTAAAGATACATGAATATTGAACCCTGTTGTTGACGCGGTTGGGGTTGGGGTTGGGATTGGGACTCTCCCATGGTGAGAAGTAGGACTCCGGACTGTAGTTGCGACTCTCCACCAAATTGAGTCTTAGGTCCACTAATGTCTTCAAATTGAGTCTGGACCTGGATGTACGAGCCTCTAGAAGAAGCCGCCTCGCCCTCTCGTTGTTGATTACGTGAACCGTCACCCTCAATTTGTTCTTGCGATGACTGGGAGGGAATCATTATCTTTCGCTTTCTTCCTCCTCCAATCTTCTCTCTCAGCCACGGTTTCACTTTTTTACCCAGCGCAGGTTGTGAGGGCAGAGATAGTTCTTCATCTAGGATTTGGGTATCGTCCATGTCAATCTCATCATTTGGACCCGGGGTTAAAGCAGCATGTGTTTAATCGATGATTTCGTTCAAATACTCCTCGAGTTCATTGTCTAGGAGATTCTTCTTATCTCTATCATCTCTAAACTGCTCGGAACTCACGCGAATATTGTTCAATACTTCAACCTGAAAAGAAATTGAAACGTTAATTAAAAGAGTAAAATACAAATATCATAAAAAGTTTAAAAAAAAATAAAAGGAAAATATAAGAAATAAAAAATACAAAATATAGAATGAACTCACATATAATTTCACTCGGCTCGAAGAAGTCTCGTATCTTTTAGCTTCATAATTTTGGGGATTGGATATAAGCTTGACAGTATTCATCACGAACAATTCATAGTACCCCTCATATGTTTAGCCAGGGAATCCAACCTCCAAATCTTTTAGAACGCACTTTTCTCTCTTTCTCCACTGAGGACGTACTGCGGAACAGTGATCCACCCAATTATTGCTAGATAGGCCAGACATACTGTGGGTGTGATCGAGAAGAAATAGTGCGCAATCTTTAATCATAGGGCCACGGAAAACACCCTGTATGTATCCAAATTGTCTCACAACCCTGAGCGACTCGTGGGGTTCCCTAATAGCCCAACAGAACATCCAGCATCTGGTCGTCCAAATGGCTTGGCCTTGTTTACAGAAATCAGGGAGTTTAGGAAGGACGCTAGTATATGGTTGCCACAAAAACTGCACGGAAAGAATTTATTTAAATGGTATAACCGGAAGAAAAAAATTCAACATAAATATAAATACCAAATTAAGTACTTACATCTCCAAGACGCATCTCTAAAAGGTGCCAAGCTACTCCTTGGGACGTCTCCGTAGGTGTATAAACATTCTCACCTTAATGAACAAACACGAAGGGGTTACACTTTAATTAGTAAAAAAAAATGAATAAGATTTGAAATGAAAATATGTATCGCTAAGCTAATGGAGCGGTCTCATCCAGTATATAATCTAGTTGCACTCTATGTGGCGCGATTCTCTCGATCCGCTCATACGCCCATACCTAGTAAATTTCAATAATAATGTTAACACTTCAAATTATAATGTCGAAAACAAAGACAATTATAACACCTAATGAAAACTAATACGTACCTATAGCAAATATATGCAGCCAGTGATGTCGTGCATGGTGTAATGGGTTGCCTCGCACAGGCTAGAGTACAAACAAGCCAGCAGGACCGATCCCTAACTGTATCGACTACACTACTCCAAATCCTCAACCTGGCTAACAACTGCAGATTGACAGTGTTTTTAGTCTTGGTAGGAAACATGAAACTGTTCATAAAATGCAGGATTATTGTCCGGGCCCTTTGCTCGAGTCGCTCGACTGGGGAATCCTCAGGGAGTGTAAGTTTCATCTCATCCTCGAAAACACCAATCTTGACAAATTGACCATTTACTGCGGCTGGCCGGAATTCCAAATAAGTCTCACATCTCGCCCGCTATTCCTCTGCACTCCGGCTAACTGTCGTCCCATACACCAGCTCACCATCCACCCGGATACCAAAGAGGACCTCGACATCCAGTAGTGTCACAGTCGCCTCTCCGAAATTGAAATGGAAAGTGTGGGTTTCTGGCCTCCACCGTTCCACCAACACGGTGATGAGACCGAGATCCACTCTTTTGCAGCCTACTTCATTATCCCCTCAAAACTAGCTCTCTTAATGATTTCCTTAACCTCCAGTGCCGTATGATCATTGTATATCTCCCAAATGAGATATCGTATCTACGGCCCTTGAGGCGGAATGTTTTAATGTTGTGGATCTTGTTCTCAAAGACAGCTTAGGACCTATGATTTTTTTGAAGGTATATCACGTTATCTTGTATCGGCCCCGGTTGAAGATGTTTAGGGTGATATTACGAGCTAGATGAGCTAGCCATTACAATTCTACATTCGGCAACCAAAGAAACATTTCCACATCAATATTATGCATAAATACTATAGATTTGAATTCACACTACTATGCTCATATATATACACAAATACTATAATTCACAATTCACATATATATACGCAATCCACAATTCTAATTATTATCCCTAAACCTAAACAATAGTATAATTCTATCCAGACTGTGACTCTGTCCCCCCCTCCCCACACCAAAGAAAGTCACACATTCTAATTCATCCACAATGTACAATCCTAAGCACATACTATATATATAACTTTTGGATTACACAAATCCTCATTCCGGAAAAAAAAAACAAAAAAAAAATTCTGGTAACACACTTTACAAACCAAACCAAAACAAGCTAAACAGGCTAATTCCAATACATTCACAAAAAAAAAAAAAGAATTTACTGAAAGAAAGAGAAAACACACTTAAAGAATGAAAAAAAAATTGCAAAAAAAGGATGGAAAATACTTACCACCAATTCTGTTAGGAGTCGTTGAGGGAGAATGGACGGGAGTGAGTCGCCGGATAGAAGGGAGTTCAATTAGGACTGAGGAATTTGGTCGCCGGACTTGAGTGAACTTCGACTGGGAGCAGCGGACGGAGGAATTTGGTCGCCGGACTGAGGAACTTGAGTCACCGGACGGAGGGTTTGTCGATTTGGGTCCTGGACTAAGTCGTCAGACGGGGAGGAGCGGTGGATGGGTGAAGTTGGCCGCCGGACGGGAGTTAATTAGGGTTTTCCAATTTGAGGACGGGATAAATTGAATTGGGGAAGAGTTGACCGGCCTTTTATAGTCTCCGTCAAACTCGGATTTGCAAAATCTGCATTCGGAGATCCAGAACATGGAAATCCGAATCTCTCCTGCTTCTCCCAAAATTGCACACTCCATGATGGAATTTCTGACATCGGAATTCCAAAATCCAGATGTAGTACAAATTGGAATAACTCGGATTTTTAAAATCCGATTTACATGTTGCAGGAAATCAGGCTTATTTCAGATTTTCAAAATTCGGGCTCAATACAAAATGGAATCACTCGGATTCCTGAAATCCGAGCCCAATGCAAAAATACAAAATGTCTAATTTTTTTTTGCACAATCCCAAAACCTGTTATCGAAAACTAGTATCTATTTTCATCACAATCATAACACCAACAATTCAATATTAATATTACAATCCGAACAATTCAATGTTAACATTACAATCCGAATTTATCAATACAAACAGTTATAGGACATCTAATTAAACAGTTGTGATTCTAAATAACATGGTCAATCCAAATAATAAGAACACTAAATGTCTTTCAATTCAAGCTGCCATCCACAGGTTTTCTATCTACTCCTGGGTGCGAGTAAGGACAAGAATTGGCATCGTGACCTTGTTGTCCGCATCTCCAACATTCCTCCCGGCTCCGGCGTCCCCTGTAATCTATTTGCATTCTATGTCTCCTTTTTTGTTTTCGTCCCGGTCCTACATTCAAAACAAGACGCTCATATTTCGGAATGATATTCCAAGCGACCGGCCATTGTTCCTCATCGGAAACCGGAACAAAATCTGTGTAATCAAATTGTCTGCGCATCTGCGCCATGCTGGAAGGCGACACAAACTATGGTATAGATCAATAGGTCGATCCCCTTTTTCCGACAAACGACGAGTACGTGCGTACAAGGCATCCGGTACTCTTGCCACTTCCAGCACGAACACCTATATTCATCGTAGTTCACCGTATGCAAATACCCACCCCTGCCACTTAGCCGTGTAGCAGTAACAACCCGCCACCTAGCATCATCACCATCAAAAGGGGAGGCATCAAAACTGGCTTCTTTGTCGTTCATTTTTTCATAATTTTTTCCATAACTCAGGAGGGATCGGTGTCATGCAATTTCTCGCACACAATTGTTCTTCTCTGTAGAATTTCATAGTTTTGCGAAAGGTTGCATCGATCAAGGCTCTAATTGGTAAAAACCGGATCCCTTTCAACGCATTGTTGTAACTCTCAGAAATGTTGGTTGTCGCTATGCCCCAACGGCAACGACCGGCTTTCAATCGACCTAGTTACTCCCTTGAATCCCTCGAAAATACTCTCATGTCACAGGTTTGAATTCAATAAGCCCTGCCCGCATACGGTTGAATTTCACTCTTGAAAGCGTCGTGCCCATCTTCCAACATAATCGCTTCACCTTTCTGCTATTATGTCACGACACAAGATTGCTGCGAACATGGCGGAGGCAATAAAAGTGGCCACCATCCCCTAAATTACGCCATTCATCCATCTGTGACATTGCGCTCAACAACCCTGCATTCCGGTCGGATATCACACTTACAATTCTATCCTGCACAACCCATAACCTCAAATTCCTCATAAAAAAATGTCCAACTCTCTACTGTCTCCTCATCCACAATCGCAAATGCAACAGGTAAAATGTGCTTATTTACGGTATAGACCACTGCAACAAGCAATTTACCCTTGTATCCACCACGCAAGTGTGTTCCATCGATACAAATGACCGATGGATATTCAACAAACGTCACAACCACTGCTGCAAATGACCAGAAGACGTATTTAAATATCCTATTTCCCCTGTTCCAACCTTCTTGTCCCTCCTTCCATTCCCACTCTACCATAGTATCAGGATTTGTAAACTTAAGCGCAACGATATACCTACACAACAAACGAGTCATAGTTAAAATATTTCAATACATGTAACCATAAAAATAAAATAAAATAATGCACATAACAATTATAAAATTTGATATTTACCTAGAAAGTTCTTCGAAATTCGAGGTCCAATCACTATAGACCACTTCTATGGCTTTCCTCCTCCCGTGCCACGCCCTTTTGTGTGGCACATCTACTTTCAATAAGGTCATCACATCTTTCTACGCCGAGGCCACCGTATAATCTACGTTGTCCTCAACCTTTCTCTTGATGAGTCTAGCAATCAAAGACGCATCCACACACCGATTGTCATTATCATTCACGGAAGTCATGCAATTATGTGCATCATGCCATCTCATAATTTCATGAATGTCGTGATCTTTCAAAAACACACGCATCTTCCACACACATGGTGGATCACCATCCTCACTTAGTACATTTTATGTTCTGCACCGCATAGCCCACGTCGTTGGACTACTCACGACAACCGTATATTTTCTTTTGTGATGGATGTTCCATAATTTCATAGCATGCTTTGTTTCTGATTCGGATTTGAAACAAACACCAATTTCCATTCCTTCGGGGGTTTCATCCCACATCTTAAGAGCAAACTCATCCTTGTCCACACACGAGACATCCCATTTCCCCATCTTACTATACATATGGCGTCGGGGCAATGGATTAAGATCCCTTTCCTCATTTTTCAATAATTCATCATCACTTTCCTCAAAATCACTATCTGCAGAGACCTCACGGTCTTCTTCGCTTTCGCTTGGAGCTATGTAGTCGGGATCTGACTCTTCCATGTAGTCATCTTATGCAAACAAAGGTCTCACGGTTTCGAGAAGTACTAGCACGTTCCCCCCTTGGAAAACTACCAAATAACACGTTGTTTTCCAAACTCGCGTCTCTTTCTTCGTGAGTGATATCTTCCAAATCTATGTATAAATCCAAACATGATATTGGAGCTATACGGTTCATGAAGTCTACATGCGAATCATTCTTGATCTTCAGTACACGCCTACCATGGGACTATCGAAAATCATACAAATCTTACTAATTAATTCAACATATGACAACCTTTTCTCAACAAACAAGCCATGATATGGCATATTCGAAAAAGTGTTGATGCTACCATTCTCTATCACATGCTTGTATGAAACAAATTAAGCATGTATGATATATTACATGCCATTGATAACTGTTTTAAAAAAATCAATATCTAATTATTTCTTAAAAATAAAATCAACAAATACACCATACATACTCCATTCATAATTCAAAAAACCTATAAAATCTTAAAATACTTATAAATCTTAAAATACATACTCCATATCTCATGAACAACTATAATTTCTCATCTCTAACCTCAAAATCAACACCTAAAACATCCAAACAATCAACAAACAAAAATCCTAATCTATCATACATCATTCTAACAATTAAAATAACACAAAAATAAACTAATGAACATGGTTTTGCAATCTAACCTCTTTCAAATAAAGATCCCCACGTATCTAGCGGTAAGGTTGCTTCAAAAACTCCAATTCGCCAACCAAGAGCCGCAGAAACAAAAAATCCAATTCAGTTCTCGAATGAGAACTGTCTTTTTTTTTTTTCATTTATATCACGCCAAACTCGGATTTAAAAAATCCGAATGAGTAAGTAGTTCGGATTTCAAAAATCCGAATCCTACGAAGCTCGGATTCCAGAAATTCAAGTTTAGTCAATTACGAATTTTTTAATTCTATTTTTTGGTCTAATTTATGACAGATGTCTACTTCCACCAACTAAAATTTAATATAGTCGGATTTCGAAAATCCGAATTCTTTAATCCGGATTACAAAATTCCGGAGTTGAAATTCAAAAATTTCGCACCTCAATTTTCTTTCTGTATCTTTTTATTTTATTGAATTCGGATTTTACAATTCCGAAGTTTACTGTTCATTTTCTGACTTTTTTGACTGTATTTTCACAAAATATAAATACTTATTATTTTAATATCATTTAGATATTCGGATTTGTGAAATCCGAAGGTTTAATTTTAATGGACCTTCGCATTTGTGAAATCCGGAGATATATATATATGTCCACATATAATTTAAAAAAAAAATTAAATTTTCCCCAAATCAGAACCCGAAAATCTCTGACCTCCGTTTATTTCTCCCCTTTTTGTTTTCCAGCCACCTCCCATAACTCCCATAACGTGACATTTTATTATTTTGTTTTATTTCCTTTTTGTTGTTACTGGCCCAATTGAGAGAACCCGAGCCTAACAATTTCACAGTTTGTTGTTTGCCTTTTCATCATTGTTTTTTAGGGCTCAAGCATATTAGTTTTGAGCATGCTTGGCCTATATAATCCAGACCAAAAAGATTACACTACTAGAATCGTTTTTGCTTGTTCAATATTTCACAGGTAAGAGTACCGTTTGATTTTGCATTTGAAGAGCGACTTAAAAAAGTAAAACTTTCTCGGCACATTGTAATAGTTCATTTTGTCTCACCTCATTTTCTCACGTCAACCTATCAAGATTATGTAACGTCGAGTGCTTTATATGTACAGACTTTGTAGTTAATGTACAATTACGCTATAGTATTTGCAAACAGTGAAAACATAAAGAGTTTGGGTTAATTGATTATTAATGGAAGAAACCTTCTTGGCTACATGAACGAGGGCAGGTTAGGCCATCAATTTTACATTAATCAATTTGGGGCGGCTACAATAACCCAGGTGGAGATGAAAGATTAACTGTCGTTAATTAAATAAATCAATACTTCAGACTAATTAAATTAATTATCAGTTCATCATCAGTTTCAAAAAATTTTAGTCCTCCATCATTTCTCCGAAGCGAAGCAGCAAAAAATTTTTCAAACCTTTCTCATTCCCTTCACTACTTGAAGCCCAGTACTGATTTCTTCTCCTTCACCCACAAAAGAATTAGACTTTGTTTGTGTGTTGCCTAGTTAGTTGTGAAGATGTCCTTCACCAATTATGAGGTAAGTATTCTTTCGTTACAGATCTTACGTTTTGTATTCGCCAAACTGTTTATTTAATTTGTTTTCATTTCATCGTGAATTGTCACGATGAATCATTAATTTTGTTTGGAAGAACTGAAGATAATCTCCAAGTTTACTTGTGGAATTTCGTTAGACGTATTATTGAACTTTATTAGTCCTATTTGTTTCTTTTGCTTTGATTAGAGGGAATTTTTGGAGGTTAATTTTGGTTATCAATGTGTTTTAAGCCTAGGCTACTGCACTTGCACAAAGTTAATTACACTGATATGTTTTTCTCACCAAATTCACAGTTGTGGAGAGATTTTGCCATGGATTATTGTATTCGAATTGTATCAGATGATATAGATTCAATAAGGCTCAAATATCCGGAGGATTCGTGGAGGTCACTTCTCTGGGCCAAACTGAAGGATAAGTGCAGTTTGATGAGAATCTTTTATTCGTGTGGGAAGAAGTGGGGGAATGGTGTGGAATGTGCATCTGCATTGTGTTCTTTGGAGCAGAATATTCTGAAGCATTCTCTCGAAATTCAGTTTGTTTATCTCACCTTCTCAGAGGCTTTTGATGATTGGGTGGCATTTGAAAACGACAATTATGATTTCTTCCGCTGGGTTACTTGTTTCATTCACCAACAGGAGGAGGCAATTATGGAAGAAACAGAGGCACTGCACCAGATTCTCTCATGTGGCATCTTGGACACTACTAGCTCTACTTCTCAAACTGAAATGGAGGAACTCCTAGGTATCATTGATTCTATCCTTCTTCTTGAGTTTTACAATGTTTGCAGAACTGATGACCTGAAAGAAAGTCTAAGATTCTTGAAGAATTTCATTCTTTTTGTCGCGTCTCGAGGGCTTGTGCCCAAGCATATGGGAGATCTATTGATACACGCCGGAGGCGTGGTGGTTGATGTTGCTTGCGTCATTTTCACTACTTTCATTGCCCTATATATAGAGTCTCCTGGTTGGTCTAATCTTTACAAACTTATAGATAGAATTGAGCCTTTTGAATCTCGTGTTTGTGAAATGTATGTTGGAGTCCTGCAACAAGCTTCAGAAGTGTCAGAATCATCCAACTATATGGCTCCAGGATGCCAAACACTAATGCTGGCCGATTTTGTTGATTCTCTCCTCTTCCTTCTTTTCCATCTATTGTTCCGTTGTACAGATCATTTGCACATCTTTGACCGTCAAATATACAAACTATATAAGGGGCTCAAATTCTTAAGAACCACTCTGAGAGAGGTATATGATAAGGTTGATGAGTTATATGACCAAGAAATGCATGACCTTATCGGATCCTTGATTTGTGAGGCAGGAGTCGTAGTTTGCTATCTTTTTGTTGGAAAGAAAGAAAGAAGCTTGGGTGAAAAATTAGATCTTCTTATTTCAAAATTTGACGAAAAATTGAAGTTTGTTAACTCGGAAGAAGATGAAGAAGGAGAGGCACCTAGATGTCAACTATCAGCAACATTTCCCCATACAAACTTGTTGGGGTTCATTGACTCTATCTTGGAGAAAATGAATCCTGTCAATCAACATGAGGCTCATTTAGTAGTTGCTTCAGTAAAGAATAAGCTTCAAATTGTCCATGATGATCTTGCATTTCTCAGATCATTTTTGTTGAGCATTAAAGGGAAGCACGATGAAGATGGGAAGCTCTACGATCTCTGGAAACGTGTTGCTAAGGTAGCCTATGAGACAGAGTTTGTCCTTGATTTTCTAGTAGTTGGAGGCGTTCATCAAAGCTTCATTGTGCTCCTTCATACCATCATAGCAGAGATAGAACTGATTAAGAAAGAAGCATCTGGAAGTTCCCATAGCATAAGGCAAATCATCAAAGTCCATACTATAGCTATAACTGACAGTAAAAAGCCTTTTGCAGGTAAGATCCCAGATTTTGATGAAGATATTGTGGGGTTAGATGATGAGTCAGAGAAGATAGTTTGGCGACTCAAAAGAGGTACAAAAAATTTGGACATTGTTCCAATAGTTGGTATGGCCGGGTTAGGAAAAACAACCTTGGCCAAGAAAGTCTATCGTGATCCCTCCATCACCTTTCACTTTCAAGCTCATTTATGGTGCACTGTTTCGCAAGTATGGAACAGGAAAAGTTTGTTGATAGCTATTTTAAATAGCCTTGGTCAGAAATCTGTTGAGGAGCTTTCAAGAACGAGTGAAGATGATTTGGGTGATGCACTACGCAAATATTTGAAGGGAAAGATATATCTTGTCATCTTGGATGATGTTTGGGATACTGAAGTATGGAGTTGTTTGAAAAATTCATTTCCAGATGATAGTAAGGGAAGTAGAATTCTCATAACCAGTCGATCTGAGAATGTTGCTTTGGGAATTAGAACAAATAGTAAACCTCTTCATCTTCGTTTACTCACCTTTGATGAGAGTTGGGAACTCTTTCAAAAGAAAATGTGTTTTGTAGAGGGGTGTCCTCCTGAACTACTTGCACGAGGCAAGGCAATTGCAACACGTTGCAAGGGATTGCCATTAATGATTTTAGTTGTTGCTGGAGTTCTTTCAAATATGGAGCCAGGTATTTGGGAAGAGATTGAAGAAAGTCTAAAGAAAGGTAATCTACCTACTACAGAAGAGTGCCAGGAGATTATAGAGTTGAGTTATAATAATTTGCCAGATCATTTAAAACCGTGTTTTCTCTACTTAGGGGCATATAAAGAGGATGAAAAAGTGCTTGTTCGTGAATTACTATGGTTGTGGAAGGCAGAAGGCTTTGTGAATAAAACAGAAAGGGTGTGCGAAGAGGATGTTGCATATGGTTACATGATGGAGTTGATACACAGAAATCTAATTATGGTTGCTGAGACAGGGTCCAGAGGTAGGGTAAAATATTGTGTTCTTCATGATGTATTACTGGATTTCTGCAAGACAAAAGGCAAACACGAACACTTTTTGCATAGCTTACATGGACATGAGCTTGGGATTTACAGTCAGCCGAGCATGTTATACCGTTTGCATGTTAACCATGAAAGTATAGTGGATTTTGCAGAGTCAAGGCTACTTTTTCCTTATTTACGGACTCTCTTGTTCAACGATAATTGTGGAATGAGTCATGCATCAAAATGGTATGATATCCTGTACAATTTTTGCCAGTCCAAACTTTTAAGAGTTTTGGGTTTGAACGGAATCTTTGAATTCAGTTTCTTTCCAAGCGCAATTCAACTACTTGTTCACTTGAGGTATTTGACCCTGACCAGTGTAGGTGAAATACTTAAGATCCCATCATCAATTGCCTGTCTCTCAAATTTGGAGACTTTTATTGTTCTAAAAGGTTTTGAAGTCCTGCTACCAGATACTCTATGGAACATGAAAAAGTTAAGGCATATGAAAGCATCATGTTTGCTGTGGAAATTGCCTACAGGGAATTCTGAACATCTTTCAAGTTTAGAGAATTTACAGACCCTTTCTTGTGTATCATATTCTCATGACCAGACATGGAAGGAAGTAATTAGAAAGCTTCCGAACATTCGTCGACTTAAATGCGGTCTCTCCTTGGTTGAGGAGCAAGATGGGGCCTTGAAGATTTTTGCATTGGATTTTTTAAGTCAACTTGAATCACTCCACATCACCCAATGGGGTGATAAATGTGTTGATCAGTTTCAGCTGCCGCAGAGTTTAAAAAAGCTAACTCTATCACAGCTTAATCTTCCATGGAGTGAAATTTCAGTAATAGATAAACTACCAAATCTCGAGGTTCTCAAGTTATTGGATGGTTCATTTACTGGGGAAACATGGTCGGTTGAAGAAGTCACATTTCCCAAGCTCAGATTTCTCAAATTGGAAGGCCTGGATTTAGTTAGCTGGACAATTGATTCAGAGGACAGTTTTCCCTTTCTTGAGATCCTAGTGTTGAATTATTGTGAGTTGTTGGAGGAATTACCTGTCTGTTTAGCCGAAAGTTCAACTCTTCAGATGATTGAGGTGTGTGGATGCGACACCGCCGCTGATTCAATAAACCAAATTCAAGAAATGAAGACAGAGTTTGGAAATGAGGATCTGAAGATACTTATCGGTAAGTTCAATTTTATTACTGATTTCTTTTCCTTTTTCCATAGATAAAAACTGTGCACTTTCATTCAGCCGAAATGCAGCTTTTGTGTTCTTAATTGAATTAACTTTGTAAGAGCAACCTCCCTCGTCTTTCCACTGTTTCTTAAAAGAAAATTTATCCCCATCATGTTACAAAACTTCAACGGCACTAACTAATTAGATATAATACTTTAAACTGGTATTTGAACATCTTTAGTTTGAATTAGCAAATAAATTCAATGGTCTTATGAAGTAGGAAGATGTGAGTTTTGGAAGTTAACTATTTGGGATTAGATTGTCGGCAGGAAAAGACTTTAGGTTGTGTTTACTTGTTGATGTTTGCTTATGGCTCCAACTAGTTGGTGTAAAATACTTTACCAATGTGTTTTTGACCTTCAGTGCAAAAAGACTATTAATTTCAAACGTTGGAGTTTTGTCTGCAGAGACATCATGATTACTCTTCTTTTTTCCTTTTATTTTTCTTCCTGGAGCTGTGCTTCAATGATCTTGTTGTTTTTGCAGAATGATCTCGTGAGACCCTATCATGTTTGATAGAGAGAAGACCGGTCGAGACCCAATGGATCAAGGAGTAAGGAGGCTGCGCTATATACGATTGTGCTTCTGCAGAGTTTGTGTTTTTAATATGTTAGTCATGTAAGGCTTTGTTACCTGTAAAGGTTGATTTTTGTGAGCTTTTCATTGGTGTCAACTGTGCCGTGGAAAGCTTTTTAATTTTAGGTTTGACTCATTTGATCGGCTATGTGATCTCTATAGGTTATTACCAGTCTGTTCTTTGCTGTGCCATTGTTCTTTCGGGCTCAAGCTTGTTGGATTTGAAGCAGACCTGCTTGGCATATGTATGCAGACCGAGTAAAGTACAGACCTCTTGGGATTTTTCTGCTTTTTCATTTTCATTCTAGATTTATGTTGTTTGAGCTTGCTTTACAAACCTGAAACCTGATTGATGTGGTTTGTTCATAATCATATAACCTACCATTTTCATCATCCCCATCAAACAATCTTTCTGGTTTGAATTCCGGCCCGGACATTTTTATGATTTTATCTTGTTAGTCCCTGTGGAGATTTCATCAACAAAGAATTTTTTCCTTAAATATATGTAAAAAAACAAACCTAGACAAAAGTAAAGCTCTTTAAAACTTTGTGGACAAATTTATATGCCTCGGATTTAGGAAATCCGAATAGGGGAAAAACTCGGATTTAGGAAATCCGAACCCAACTAAACTCGGATTATTAAAATCCGACTTTGTATTACGTAAATCTGAAATTAAGTTAATGACAAAAATTAGTGTAATTAATCTAAATTCGGATTTTATAAATCCGATTTTATGAATAAAATATTAATTTCCGGATACTATAAAAAAAATGTGTTGAAAAATTAAATTCGGGCAGAACTCGGATTACCGAAATCCGAATCTGCTCTGTTTTCTGAAAAATGGTGACTCCCAGTTGGCCACGGACTCGGATTTCCGAAATCCGAATCCTTTAGAAAAAGTCTGGGTTCGGATTTCGCAAATCCGAGTCTTTGTCAGAACTGAAAAAAATTGGGCTGATTTTCACCAGTCCTAAACATGTTCTGACCAACAACAATGAAACATTGGAAAATAGGAATTTAATAACAACAAAACAATAAACGGCATTCAATTAACAACAAAATAAATCAAGTTTCATAAAAAGTTCAATACAAAAACTACAATAAATGTCCAAAATAATGAAATGTCTCATTTTTTCCCTTTTCCTTTATTGTGCGCATCCGGAGTGTATTTGTTTGGGCCCTGTCGGATCCTGTCTCCTCTTAAGATATGTGAGTATTGAACTTTGGTGTGGTTGCGATTGTCCACCAAACCGAGACTCGATTTGGGGTTGAGATTGGGACTCCCCATGGTGATAAATTTGATTCCGGTTGTGGTTGCGGTCGTCCCACCAAAGCGAGTCTCGGGTCCACCAATGTCAAACCGAGTCTCGGGTCCACCAATGTCAAACCGAGTCTCGGGTCCACCAACTTCTTCAAAATGAGTCTCGACTGGATGCGCGAGCCTCGAGAGGAATGTGCTTGATCCTCATTTTGTTGACCCTCGGTTCTTTGTTGCGATGTCCGAGGGGATTGTGACCTTTCTCTTTCTTCCTCCTCCAATCTTATCTCTTGACCACGGTTTCGCTTTTTTACCCGGCGGAGGTTGTGAGGGAAAAAATGGATCTTCATCAACCAGGATTTGGGTATCATCCACCTCCATCTCATCATTTGCGCCCAAGGTTAAAGCAGCATGTGTTTGATTGATGATATCGTCCAAATGCTTGTCAAGTTCTTCGTCTAGGAGATTATCATCTTCTCGTTTTTCTCTAAACCTCTCGGTACTCACGCGAATGTTGTTCAATACTTCACCCTGAAAAGAAATTGGGACGTTAATTAAGAGAGTAAAGTTCTAAAAAAAAATACAAAAAAATGGAAACATAAGAAATAATAAAAGAAATCTACAATTAACTCACATATAATTTCACGCGGCTCGAAGAAGTCTCGTATCCTTGAGGTTCATAATTACCGGGATTGGATATCAATCTGACAGTGTTCACCATAAACCATTCATAGTACCCCTCATATACGGAACCAGGATCTCCTTCCTCCAAATCTCGTAGCACGAACTCTTCTCTCCTATTCCAATGACGGCGTACTGCGGAATGGTGATCCTCCCAATTATTGCTAGGATACCCAGACATACTGTGGGCGTGATCGAGAAGAAATGCTGCGTTATCTTTAATCATGGGGCGCTTGGGAACATCTTGTATGTATCCAAATTGTCTTACGACTCTGCCCGACTCGTGGGGTTCCCTAATAGCCCAACAGAACATCCAACACCTAGTCGTCCAAATGGCTTGGCCTTGTGTACAGAAATCAGGGAGTCTATGGAGGACATGTGCATATGGTTGCCACCGAAACGCACGAAAAAATTTCATTAGATGGTACAACCGAAACCAAAAGAAAGGGGTAATTGATCTCAAAGTAAATATAAATACCAAATTACAAGTACTTACATCTTCAACACGCAGACTTGTTAATTGATCTCTAAACGGTGGAGTCTTGCTCCTTGGGGCGTCGCCGTACGTGTACCTACATTCCCACCTTAATAAACAAAGGGGTACATTTGAATTAGTGAAATAAATGAATAAGAAACAAATAGAATTAAACGTTGAGTTATTTTGAACTGAAAATACGTACCGAGCTTATGGAGCGGTCTCATCAAGCAAATAATCTACTCCTTTTCTTTGGGCGCGATCCTCTCGATCCGCTCATACGCCCATACCTAGTAAATTGCAATAATAATGTAGAAACTTCAAATTATAACGTCGAAAGCGCAAAATAATTAAAGCACAATATGAAAACTAATACGTACTGTAGCAAATATAGACACCCGGTGGCGTCGTGCATGGTATCTTGTGATGCCTCGCATAGGCAGTACAACCCGGCCAGGCAGTGCCGATCCCCAATCGTATCGACTACACCGATCCAAATCCTCAACTGGGCCAAGAAGCGTAGATTGACGGTGTTCGCGTCTTGTTCGGAAACATGAAACTGCTAATAAAATACGGTATAAGTGTCCGGCCCTTTGCTCGAATCGATGGACAGTGGAATTTGAAGGTAGTGCACGGCCCATCTCATCTTGAAAATACCAACATTGACACATTGGCCATTTACAATCGCGGCCGGAATCCCAAATAAGCCTCACATCGATCCCTCCATTCATCTGCAGTCCGGCTAACTGCCGTGCCCTACACCGGTCACCATCCACCGAATACCAAACGGGACCTCGACGTCCCGTAACGTCACCGTCGCCTCTCGAAATTAAAATGGAAAGTGTGGGTTTCTGGCCTCCACCGTTCCACCAACGCGGTAATGAGGCCTAGATCAACTCTTTTGTACCCTACCTTCATGATCCCCTCAAAACCGGCTCTCCTAATGACTTCCTTAACCTCCGGGGCCGTATTTTTATATAACGCCCAAAAATCGCTGTCGTACCTACGGCCCTTGAGGCGGAATGTCTTAATGTCCGGTATCTTGTTCTCATAGACAGCTTGGGACCTATTCTTTGTTTGACGATATAGTATTTTATCTTGTATAGGTCCCGGGTGAAGATGTTTAGGTTGATAGTCATATTGGGAGCCCGATGCCGGCGTCGCCATTTCAATCCTACACAAGGTAACCAAAAAAAAAACAAATCAACCAAACCATAAACATTCGGCCAAATAAACAAGACTACCAAACCATATACATTTGGCCAAATAAACAAGACTACCAAACCATATACATTTTGCCAGAACAGTAAATTACACTCAATTCCAGCTGTCATTCACAGGTCTTCTATCTACTCCTGGGTGCGAGAACGGACATGAATTGGCATCATGACCTAGTTGTCCACATCTCCAACATTCCCCCCGGCTCCGGCGTCCCCTGTAATCCATTTGCATTCTATGTCTCCTTTTTGTCTTCGTCCGGTCCCGCATGCAACACAAGACGCTCATAATTCGGAATGATGTTCCAATTGACCATCGGCCATTGTTCCTCATCGGGAACCGGAACAAAGCCCGTGTAATGAAATTGTCTGCGCCACGTTGGAAGGCGCCACACACTATGGTATAGATCAATAGGCCGATCCCCTTTTCTCCGACAAACTTGGAGTGCATGCGTACAAGGCATCCGGTACTCTTGCCACTTCCCGCACGAACACCTATGTTCATCGTAGTTCACCGTATGCGAGACCCACCCCGCCACTTAGGCGTGTGGCGGTAACAACACGCCACATAGCATCATCACCATCGAAAGGGGTGGCTTCAAACTGGCTGCTTTATCATTCATTTTCTCGTATTTTTCCATAACTCGGGAGGGATCGGTGTCATGCAATTTCTCGCACAATTGTTCTTCTCTATAGAATTTAACAGTTTTGCGAAAGGTTGCATCGATCAAGGCTCTAATTGGTAAAAACGGATCCCTTTCAACGCATTGTTGTAACTCTCGAAATGTTGGTTGTCGCTATGCCCCAACGGCGAAGACCGGCTTTCAATCGAGCCCGATTACTCCCCAATCCCTCGAAGATACTCCCATGCAGCGGGTTTGAATTCAATAAGCTCTGCCTCATACGGTTGTATTTCACTCTTGAAAGTGTCGTGCCCATCTTCCAACATAACCGCTTCACCTTTTTGCTATTATATCGCGACACAAGATTGCTGCGAACGTGGCGGAGGCAAAGAAAGTGCCCACCATCACCTAAATCACGCCATTCATCCATCGTGACATTGCGCTCAACAACCCCGCATTCCAGTCGGATATCACACTTACGATTCTATCATACACAACCCACAACCTCAAATTCCTCATAAAAATGTCCAACTCTCTCTGTCTCCTCATCAACAATCGCAAATGCAACGGTAAAATGTGCTTGTTTGCGGTATACACCACCGCAACAAGCAATTTACCCTTGTATCCACCACGCAAAAGGTTCCATCGATACAAATGACCGGTGGACATTCAAAAACGTCTCACCACCGGTGCAAATGACCAGAAGACGTATTTAAATGTCCGGTTTCCCCTGTTCCAACCTTCTTGTCCCTCCTTCCATTCCCACTCTACTACAGTCTCAGGATTAGTAAACTTAAGTGCAGCGATATACCTAAACAACAACAAGTCATTGTTAAAATATTTCAATACATGTAAAAATAAAAATACTATAAATATTTCAATACACGGATAAAAGTTGATATTTACCGTGGAAGTTCTTCGAAATTGGAGGTCCAATCACCATAAACCGCTTCTATGGCTTTCCTCCTCCCGTGCCACGCCCTTTTGTATGGCACATCTACTTTCAATAAGGTCTTCACATCTTTCTGTGCCGAGGCTACCGTATAATCTACGTTGTCCTCAACCTTTCTCCTGATGAGTCTAGCAATCAAAGACGCGTCGACACACCGATTGTCATTATCATTCACGGAGTCATGCAATTATGTGCATCATGCCATCTCACAATTTCATGAAGGCCGTGAGCTTTCAATGACACACGCATCTTCCACTCACATGGTGGTTCACCATCCTCACTTTCCACATTAAATGTTCCGCACCGCACGCCCCACGTCCTTGGACTACTCGCGGCGACCGTATATTCCCTTTTATGATGGATATTCCATAATTTCACAAAGATGCTTTGCTTCGATTGAGATTTGAAACAAACACCAATGTCCATTCCTTCGGGCGTCTCATCTCACATCTTAAGAGCAAACTCATCCTTGTCTACACATGAGGCATCCCAGTTCCCCATCTTACTATATACATGGCGTCGGGCGAATAGATTACAATCCCTTTCCTCATTTTCCAACCTTTCATCATCACTTTCTTCAAAATCACTCTCTCCGGAGACATCATAGTCTTCTTCGCTTTCACTTGGAGCTATGTAGTCGGAATCCAACTCTTCCCGGTAGTCATTTTGTGCAAATAAAGGTGTCTCCTCTTCATCACGGTTTCGAGAAGTACTAGCACGTTCCCCCCTTCGAAAATCACCAAATGACACGTTTTCCAAACTCGCTTCTCTTTCTTCTTGAGTGATATCTTCCAAATCTATGTATAAATCCAAACATGACATTGGATCTACACGGTTCATGAACTCTACATGCGAATCATTCTTGATCTTCACTACACGCCTACCACCGGGACTATCGAAAATCAAAGAAAGGTGGAGTTTCACGTGTGCTGCATCCCAACCAAGGGTCATACAAATCTTACTAATCAATCCCTCATATGACAACCTTTCTTCGACAAACAAACCATCATCCGGCATATTCGAAAAAGTGTTGATGCTACCGTTCTCTATCACATACTTACTTGTATGATACAAATTAAGCATGTATGATACATTACGTGCCATTGATAAGCTGTTAAAAAAACATCAATAACTAATCATTTCTTAATAACAAAATCAACAAAATACACCATACATTCTCTAAAATACACCATACACCATACACCATACATACTCCAACAAATACACCATACTAAAATACTTATAAATCAACTTCGATATCTCATGAACAACTATGATTTCTCATCTCTAACCTCAAAATCAACACCTAAAACATCCAAACAACCAACCAACATAAACCCTAATCTATCATACATCATTCTAACAATCAAAATAACACAAAAATAAACTAAATAACATGGTTTTGCAATCTAACCTCTTTCAAATAACGATTTCCACGTATCTAGAGGCAAGAATGCATCAAAAACTTCAATTCGCCCTTGTTTGAGCTGCAAAAACAGAAAATCCAACTCAGTTCTCGAATGAGAACTGCCTGAAATTTTTTTTCTTTTATAGCACGTTAAACTCGGATTTACGAAATCCGAGTCCGTAAGTAACTCGGATTTTCGAAATCCGAACTGTGTTAGATTCGGATTTCATAAATCCGAGTTTAGTCAATTCAGGATTATTTTATTAATTTGTTGGTCCTCCAATTTAAGGCACATGCCTTCTTCCACCAACCAAAATTAAAGGCATCCGGATTTCTAAAATCCGAATTCGTCAAACCGGATTACGGACTTCCGGTTTTTTGGGTTCAAAAATTTTGCGCCGCGATTTATTAATTTTTAAATAAACTCGGATTCTACAAATCCGAGCTTTACTATTCACTAAAGAACAAAAAAACTATTATTCAACAAAATTTATGAAATTATTATTTTATTATTAAGTATGGATTCGGATTTACAAAATCCGAATCTCTAATATTATTCAACACTCGGATTTCAGAAATCCGAGCGATATATTTCTGTCCACAGATTTTCTGAAAAATTTAATTTTGTCCACGTTTATTTTATTTAATTTTTTTTGGGAAAAAGCCCCATCAACAAAATGGAAAAGGAAAGAGATTAGGAAAAAAAATAATAATATAAAAAATCAATAACTCGTCTAGACGTTAGTCCTTGATCTAAAGATCAGTAAATGCTTCTCAAACTAAATTTCAATACAATAAACTCATGGGAATAAAAAAGAATAATGGATCTTTATTAGAAGGGATATAAATTTCCTTTTTAGTGGGGTTTTCCAGGAGAAAAAGAAAAACGTTTGCATTGTTATTTTTTGATGGTGAGTCTGCCTTCTGCAATGATTTTCAGTGGCTAGCTTGATAACTGCCCGAAGCTGGAGCCTGGAAGAGAATTACATTTGTCAGCAATCCGGACTGTACTTGTCAGGACGCCTAATGATATCATGTATATGGACCCAAGTATTTTGGATTTCTTTGTGCTTCCGTTGTAGTTTCCATGTATGGTGTGTATGATGTACTTTCTGTTAAAAAAATAATTCACCGCAATGATACATCCCGTGATTAAGTACACTGAAAATATAGAGTGACAAATGAAAAGATAAAATACACCATCTATTTGTTTAAACATGTCTATTTATTAATCAAGGGTAAAAATGTAATTTTTGGAGAAAAATAAAACTTCAACGGAAAAGTAGCAAAAAACTAGAGGCCATGATTACTTCATATCAGCCATTATATTTTGTCACTATTTTCATTAACTAAGAGTATCATTTTCCAATAATTCGCGTGGGGTTTTAAAATTTGTAACTTAATGTGAATTATTCTGTCTTAAAAAAATAGTTCACATCGAGTTTTCAAATTTGTATTAAAGACAGTACAAAACTCAAAATTTAATGTGCACTATTTTTGTGGGACGGGGGGAGTATTTTATAGGATAGGGATAGTATCAAAGTTTATCTTTGCACTTTTCATAATTTGTGAAGAACGAAACCTACCATCAACTATTTGTTTATTATGTTTAGATTTCTTTCTTCGTATTTCAATTCCAGTGAACACAATGACTAAAGTGTTGCATAAGTTAGTCAATCAATTTAGCACTCAGAGAATGTTGTTTTTACCTTCAGATTTAGCACAGAAAATTCAGTGATTGCAGGGTTGAAGAACGCTCTAAGAAGAATGAGATAATTTGGCTTACCAAAACAGGAAGCAATCTAATTTGAGAATGTTGTTTAAGTGTAATTGTTGGAGTTTAGCAGCATCATTGAAATTCTGAAAATCTAACTCGAAGAACGCCCTTTTAAGAGCCTCTGTTGTGAAATTCAGATGTTATTTTCACCCAGTTTACCTAATTCAACTTTGAAATAGGAGGAACCTTGTCACAAGTCAAAAACTGGATTAATTTTATTGGACATCTCTGGCATATATGTTATCATCAGGATTCAGGAATCATAAGTGTAAAATCAATGGACAAATTCATTTGTTCGGGGCATGAGCCTTTCGACTAATGTATCCGTCGACGAGATAGAGTCCAGCAATATAAAGGATTTTGTTATTTGTTAGTATAATCATATTGATACAACCAAGCATATATAGCAAGTATAGTACTGTATATGAGATCAGATGAGGCCTAATAATTAATTAATTACTGCAGGAAAGTTATTTAATACTGATACATGAAAGAGGTAGGTTAGGCCATCGATCAATCAATGGTTGTTAAAGATTTCTCGCTTGTTTGCCTCCATTAAGTCAGATACAATGTCCACTGAGAGTAAGATGTTGCTTTCTAGCTTACGCATGGAACCTTTTCTTGATTGTGGTATAATGAGAATATGTTAAGCATTTGTCAACATTAGGAAACATTAATCAAATGATCGATATTCATCATCAGTTTCATATTTTAGTACAGTTACTACTACATGTTAGTAGTAAATAATGCTGATTTCTTCCATTTTCACAGTTGCGGAGAGATCTTGCCATTGATAATTTTATTCAAGATGCATTAGACGATCTTGAGTCAATTAGACGCAAATTTCTTCATCGGAGATCATGGATTACATGTTTATGTGAGAAAGTGAAGGATGCGTAGATTGATGAGGACGTTCGATGTGTGTGGAAGGAAGTTGTTGGGTAAAGGAATTCATTCTGAATCTGCATTGTCCACTTTGGAGCAGAACATTCACAAGCATTCCTTGGAAATTCAGATTATTTGTCTCCCATTCTTAGAGGCTGTTAGTGATCCATTGACATCTAATAATAGGAAGAAGAATATCTACTCGTGGGTTTGTAATTTCTTTATCCAAAAGAAAAAGGAAATTTTTGGAGAAATGGAGGAAATGCACCAGATTATCTCAAATGTTTCACTGCAAACTGCCTGTATTTCTTCTCAGATGGAAATGGAGGAACTCCTAGATATCATTGAGTACCTTCTTCTTCTTGACTCCCTAGTTCTATGCTACAGAAGATGTGAAAGGAAGTATGAAATTCTTGAGGAATTTGATCCATTTTGTCGCGTTTCAAGGACTGGAGTGTAGACATATGGAAGATCTATTGATACACGTTAGAGGCGTGATGCTTGAGGAAAAAGACCAATCATTTTGGGAGAAAGGAGTAAGATACTCAGGAAATGCGTTATTCAAAAATCTAAAAACAGAAAAAAAGAAATCTTGCATGGATGTTCACCTCGATCGCATTGGAATTGAGGCAGTTCAGAAGAAAAACTACGATGTGAAATATCTTCTTCCGTCAATCAAAATTCGAGGGACATGAGATATCTTGGACCACTCACAGCCTGGGCTTCTCTCTTCACTGATACTTTCCCTCGGCAGAGGACATCCATAAATGCCAATGTCTTTTAATTTGTTAAGCCGGCTCATGGCACCTTTGGAGGGCAGACGCTCCAGCTTCGGACAACTCCATAATTCGAGTTCTTCGAGAGACACAAGGCTCCCTAACCAATCTGGTAAAGCTTGTAGTGCTCCAAACTCGGAGAGAGTTAACTTTGACAAGGATGTCAGGAGTTGGATCCGATGAAGCGGAGACTCCAAATCAGGCAACCCAATTAGCCACAGAGTCCTACGTATGGATGAGGGAGATGATATCAAACCTGACCAATCAAACATTTCCACTGAAGCATCATCTGCAAAGGGTCCAATCCTCAGGTCATGCAATCTGGAGAGGTGAGTGAATCCTCTTGGCATATTTCTGTTATGATCCAACAATTTGGGACAACCATGTAACCAGAAATCTGACAGACAAGGAGTGTGTCGAAAATCCAACGGAAACGATATCAGATTCGGGCAGTCATGCACTTCCAGAGACTGGAGAGATGAACACCCCTCCATTATTTCCCCTGTTATGCTGGTCAACCCTTGGCAATTACTGATTTTAATTTGCAGAAGAGACTTGAAGTGGTGATGCTTTTCTGTTACGGTAGAAGGAGAGTGAGGAGGACTGTTTACTCTCGAGCAATGGTTTAGCTCAAAATATCGCAGAAACTGCAATGGCCATAGATTTAACTCCACCAAGCTGTCACATTTATACAACCGCAGTTCCTGAAGAGAAGTGCCACTATTCTGTATACGCGCCAAATTGGAACAATGGCCTAAAATTAAACTTGTGAGATCTTTACTCTTGTTCTCGTCACATGAACCAAAAACATCAGAAACACAGGTCAGACCATCCATTTTGTCTATTTTGAGCGTAAACGCGCCCTTAACATTGCTAAGGATGTCTTTGGCAATCACGGGATTCCTGTTATTGAAGATGGACAAATTCTTGAGACTTGGAAAGTGAGTGGGCGTGGTGATCAGTTGAGGACAACCCACAATGGTCAAATTCTCGAGCACCGGAAACACAACAACTCCTTCTACTGCTCCTACTTTGGCTTCCTCCCATTCAGCCAAATTTGGCATATAATAAAACCTGAGATTTTGAAGGGCTGGAAACAGTTTTCTTGGGTATAGTAACTTGTGTTGGGAAAGAGATGAAAAGGAGTAGAGATTTTTTTAAACGTAAATTTTTATCAGAAAGTGGGTTGTTTTTTATATGAGAAGTCTAATATATAGAAAACTCTTACAATAATCAAAAGAAAAAAACACTCTTAAATCCCTAAAATATCTCTAAAACTCTACGTTCAAATTCTAAAAAATCTCCTAAACAAACTCAACCACATTAATCTAGATAAATTCAATCCTAACTAAAAAATTTATTCTTCTTAACTAAAACTTTTTACAGTAAATAAAAAATTTAACCAACAAATTTCTTCCTTTTTTTACTACAAATTTTTACATCTTCAAACCAAGTTTTTATATTCATCTTCATCTTCTTCACTCACAAGATTAATTTATTGCTTGTTCATACACACCTTTTCCATATGTCCCATTTGTTTGCAACCCCTGCATTGAACATCAGGTCTAAACCAATAGTATTATGGTAAATGAGAAGGTTTTTTACAGTGTTTACAAGGAGGATATTTTCCTTTGCTGTCACTGTCTCCAACTGCCTTCTCGGTCCACCTTTTACCTTTACCAATTTGGTCCACTTTATAAATTTCCTCAATGACATTACCTACTTTTTCCTTTCTGAAAACTCTTCTTTGCTCTTGAGCTTCAAAGGTTGAGAGTAGTCTGCTAGAGATATTTCTGATAAATCTCTAATTTCTTCAAGGGATGAAATCTTGGACTCAAATCTTTCTGGTAAAGTCACCAATATTTTTTCAACAATCCGGCTATCAGGAAGTTGTTCTCCCAAAAGTCTGATTTTATTGACTACCTTCATCAAGCGATCTGTGTAGTCTTTCAATGACTCTGTCTCCGACATCTTCTGCATCTCGAATTCCCTTTTTAAATTCAAGATCTGCATTCTCTTTGTCTTCACGTTGCCCTGATATTCTTGTTTCAAGATATCCCATGCCTGTATCACAATCTCGCAGGCCATGATTTTTGTGAACACCTCTTCTGATACAGCAGAGTGAATACAAGTCTTGGCCTTGATCCTCCTCTTTTTAGCCTCCCTAAATTCTTTTAGTTGTGCAATTGTTGGATCTTCAAGAAGTGGTTGGAATTTATTATTTTCCATCAACTCCTATAATCCACTTGCTTCTAGATAGGCTTCCATTTTGACAACCCAAACATGATAATTTTCTCCTTTAAAAACTGGAGGAGTAGACATGAAATTATTCCCTCCTTCCATTAATAAAAGAAGATTGGCTAAAAAAAAATTGTTTATGTTGAAAGGTCCTCACTGATTCACTCACACAGGCCCCCCTAATTGAACCTAAGCTCTTGATACCACTTTCTGGGGAAAGAGTAGAAAAAGAGCAGAGATTTTTTGGAACGTAAATTTTTTATCAGAAAGAGGGTTGCTTTTTATTTTATGAAAATCTAATATATAGACAACTCTTACAATAGCTAAAAGAGAAAAACACTCTCAAATCCCTAAAATATCTCTAAAGCTCTACGTTCAAATTCTAAAAAATCTCCAAAATAAACTCAATCAAATTAATCTAGATAAAATTCAATCCTAACTAAAAAATTTATTCTTCTGAACTAAAACTCTTTGCAGTAAATAAAAAATTTAACCAACACCTTGTGGATTCGCCTGTTCCATCATTAAGGCCATAGAACGAAGCCCCAATGCAACTTATCCTATCCAATGCCATAAATGTCAGATCTTCGAGACATGGAAGGTGTCCAAGCATTGGAAGTTCAACACAATTGTGACAATTTTCCAACTTTAATTTGACTAACATTGATAAATTCTCAAACCATCCAGGAAAGTGTTCTCCCATACAATTTGTAATTGTTAGTTGTCGCAAATTTGAATGAGGTTCAAGACCTGCTAACACATCTTCATCGAAATTGTGAATGCCTTCACGATCCTCCTTGCTGGCCCACAGAAATTCCAACTCTATCAAATTTTGCTTACTAGATAACTTTGCCTGTACAGCTCCCTCTTCACCATTTACCAGTTGGAGATTGCGAATGGAAAGTCTACCTTGAAGATCTTGCAAACAACCAAGTTCTTCAATTCTGCGGCCCTTGTCATCTCCTATGTTGAAGAAAAGTAGCATTTTCAAACAAGTCAATCTTCCCGACTTTGCAGGCATTCAAAATTCTGGATTCTCATCGAAATAGTCAAGATGTCTCAGATTGATCATACTGCTCATCCGTTCAGGAAGAACCTGCAATGATGTATCATAAATTATCCTTAATGTTTGAAAATATAAAGCTTGAAGATAGACTCCGGAAAGATTATCATCTTAGGTACTTTGAGATCAAGGAATCTCATATGCTTTAGATTACCTATAGAGTTTGGCAGATCCACAACTCATCCTCCTTGCAATTTCAACACATGCAGCTTTCTAAACTTTGACAAAATATTGTCAGATAAACCACTCACACTGTTTAGAAACAATGTGCTGACTGATGTCGATAAATTCACTAAGTGCTCTTCTGATATATTTTCTAATGAGTCCAATGCAAGGTGCCGGATTTGATATTCGTTGTCCATCACACCATCCTTAAACACAATAGCTTCATTGTTGGACACAAATTTTGCAAGATCGTGCATGAGATCATGCAACTTATAGAGAATGCAGTTTCCATATTCTACTGCCTCAAACAAGGAACTTTGTAATAAAATCCTAAGATACTTATGGCCCAATATTTCCATGGTTGTCTCACTTCTATGACCAGGTTGAAGAAACCCCTCTGCCATCGATTAGATCATTTCCATCCATCTCAGTGTCCTCTTTGAAGACTGATAAATATGCAAAACATTTCTTGATGGACGGAGATGGCAAACTATCAAAACTCAACTTCAATATCTGCATAATATTGTTTTCATGATCTTCAGTAACCTGTGTGAGCTTTCTCTTCAGAATTGACGGCCAACCAATTGCTCTCTACATATGCAGTAAACTACCAAGTACTTTTGCTGCTAGTGGTAAACCAGCGCATCGTAATACGAGTTTCTTCTTCAGTGCAATCAACTCCCCTAATACTTCGCCATTTGCAGCTACCTTTTCAATCAAGATCGACCAACAATCCACGTCTGACAGTTTCCCTAACCGATAATAATCATGTGTACCCATAATGGTTGCGGTACTTACCCTACGACTAGTAACAAGACACCAATTTCTTTCACTGGTTGTGCTGAGTCCCACCAAACACTCGTAAAAACTATCACATAACATCGGATCTTCATTCCATACATCGTCTAGAACTAGCAGATACCTTCTTCCCTTGAGTTGCTTTTGAGTTTTTTGGACTATAGGTTCTTCACTTGTATCAGGTTGAACACATTCCTCTAGCTGTTCAAGTATCATCTTGAAAAGTCTTCTGCCTTGGAATTTCTGGTCCGACACACAAACCCAGATTCTTTCATTGAAGTGGCCTTTTATTTGCTCATAGTTGAAGACCAATCTGGCTAAGGTTGTTTTCCCCAAAACCCCCATACCAATGATGGGGAGAACAGAAACAACCTTTTCAGTAGAACTCAATAACATCTCTAGCATTCTAGATAAATCGCCATTTCGTCCTACAACATTTGGAGCAACAACAGAGTTGGTCTCTCGATTCATTGAGCTTCCAGCCGAAGAAGCAGAAAGCCGCGAGTCTATCATTCTCTGTTGCAGTCCAAACCCGCTGGCTTGTTGATTGATTTCTTCCAACTTAACAATGATGCCCCTGACCTTAGGTGCCATCCTCCAACGAAAAGAGATACTATGACGATCTTGTTGGGGAGGACACACCTTACTAGCTGAAACTAGCTAGCTCTTTTCGGCAAACCAGCTAGCTCAAAGTGAAACCGGCTAGCTATATCAGAGAAACCAGCTAGCTAAAATTGGAAGCAGCTAGCTAACTAACAGACAGAATGATTATAGCAATAGACCAGCTAGCTATATCCCATATTCCGACTAGCTATTTCACAACAGCATGCTTATAGCCCAACAAGCTAGTTATCTCCTGAAAACCAGTTAGCTCAATCACAAACAGAATGGTTATAGAAGCAGCAAGCTAGCTATATCCATAAATCCAACTATCTAAATTACAGCGGAAGAACCAAACACCTCCCTGATTTGCAAAGACATCCCAGGAGCATAATACACCAAAACCAAATGGAAGTATTACAGCAAAGAAACAACAATCAAAGCAAAACCACACAAGAACACAAGGATTTACGTGAAAAATTCCTTTCGATGTGAAGAGGTAAAAATCACACGACCAAAAGGCCTATCAAATCCACTATCACCAAATGAGAGTTGAGTACAAAGGCTTCCAACAATACAACAAAGATATCTAGTCCTTAACCAATCTAAATCAAACTACAAAAGGCACTAGAATATCAATACAAGATCAAAAGATAAACCAAAACTGCAGCAATATTCAGAAATCTATAACTTCCAATCTGGAAGTTGAAAACCAAAACCCTTCTACAGAGATGAATAGTGATGAGCCTTCTAACTCCAGTAAAATTTTCAGAGCAATCCAATTCCGTTTCCCCCTCCAATCGACAAGAAATCAGAACCAATTACAGTAAACCCCTTACTGAAAATTCTTCCCCTTTGCTGCCCGTATTTTACAGTTAAACTCTCTTCTCTCTGATTCTCTTTTTTTTCCAAATGCTGACTTGTCCCTTTAAGTGGTCAAAGTGGGCCAAAACATTTTCACTATCGGGCCTTTTTCCACATATGTTGGGAGTCCAATAATCCCAACAGATCTTGAAGAAGAAAGAGCACACTTTTCTTCTACAACTGTTGGTAGATTTCACCTTGCGACGAAACATTTCATAGTTCAACTCGTCCAACAGTTCATCGGCCTCATAAGTTCTTCCAGCCTCCGAAGCCAAAGCTTCACGGGTTGACATTGGCTTTGCTTATGATCAGCATCATCCAGGACTGCTTGGATCATCTCCACGGATACTCGCAGCCTTTTAAAAATCCTTGCTCAATCCATAGAAGAGGCCAACCGTCTGTGGCAAAGTAAAGTGCCTTATCCAAGAGAACTTGCACAGTAGCACCAAGAACAGCAGGGGCAGCCATATCCGTGCCGAAACTGAGTAATCTTCTAAGTCAGAATGAAGTTAAATTAAAACAAAATTTGTTACTCAAGGATTCAAATAACTGTCGCAAGTCAAGTATATGGATACACCCGACAGAAGTAACAACCAACAATATGATTAACACAAAGTTGGGGAAACACCAAACACATGAAGCCTCAGTGAATAATGCTCTGTTTATTCAATTAATTTTTCGATTTCCTTTCTTAATTTTCCAGTTCACAAATCATCACGAAAACTCATCATCAGCCCAGAAACATTTGTTTAACTATAAAATCAAAGGAAATGGGCAGAATCAAATCACTCACGAGTCTAAAATTTAACATAGTAACTATCCAAAGGAAGATCACAAATATGATTATAAAATGACCATCAATTAATTAGACCAGAAACACAATCAAACAAGTAGCATAACAGAGATGAATTTCTAGGCACCAGCAAAATAACATCAATTCATAATATCACTGAAGTTGAAGAAATCTTGGAAGAAGCCTAACACTCAACTCTGAACATATATAAATGAGAAAGTTAGCTTTTTTTGAGTTGCCTTGATGAGCTCCTTCTGCCTGGTTTCCTTTGTAAAGTAAAAAAAGTCTCTACTCGCTAATGAGCATCACTTGGGAGGAAGCTAATTAACATCATCATTTGGAAATCAAAGAGGGACGTATAATACTATTGCTGGGGTCTTCCTTTGTGGAAAAATTTGCAAACGTGGTCTTGTTTGATACTCCTTCTGTCCCAAAATTATTGTCTAGTTTGAGATTTCAGGTTTAGTACAATTTTAACTAGAAACGAAAATCCAAACTGGACAATAATTATGAGACGGAAGGAGTACTATGCAATTAAAAGGATAGCAACTTAAAAGTTAAAACGTGGAGTTAAAAGAATCGGGTGATCATCCTCTTCTTTGACTTTAATTATCTCATCCGTTCAAGAGGTCATTGAAACATTTCCACGAAAGGTGTACGCCCTCTCTGTTCCAGCAAAATAGTCTATAATTGAGTGTTTTGATTTGTAATTTTGCTCAGGTAATTACGGTCTTTGTCACCTTTCAGTTTGCTCGGAATCTAAAGAAGTTAACTCTGTCACAGTTGCACCTTCAATGGAGTGAAATTTCAGCTATTGATCAGCTATGTCAAGCTTTGAGATGCCTCATTTTTATCACTGCAAAGCCATCGCTGAACGAGGTTGTGGAACAAGGGTGTTCCAGACTAGGTAAAAAGAAAATGGACCCCGAGAAGATGAACTGATTTGTCACAATGAGGCTTAGAGTAATAAACAGTTTCTTTGTACTCTTTCTAAGCCTTCACTTTATTATAAACGCTGGAATAAAAACTCAGGTGGAGTTCATATTAGAAGCTCTATAGCACACCTCATCACCTTTAAGTATGTTTGAATTGATGTTTCTGGACAAATTTAGTGATCAATGCTTTACATACCATAAATAATCAGAGTTTTTCTAAGATAGTATTAAAATTTCCGATGACAAATAGAGTTTTTCTAAAATATTTGGGTTAAATCATATTATGTTAAATGTGTAATCATAAAAGGCAATTGTAATTGGATTTCACCATTAAAATTAATATTTCTATCAATGTGTACATTGAAAATGGGAGAACGGTCGTCTGATCATACTGTTCTCATAGATTTATGTAGAAAATTGGATCTTATGTTTTGCTCCTTCAGATTAATGTAGTAAGTTTGTACCGTTAGTTTATTGTTTTTTTTTTTGTTGTTAGTTTTCTAATCAAAAGATTAACATAAGCTATTTATACTATTTGGTTTGAGATGGACGGCCTTAGCGCAAATTTTTCATTAAAAAATTTTAGGAGAGGTATAGAAATATTTTCTTTTGTTTGCTGACTATTGCACATTGATTGACCAAAATATACAGGTGTGGAAAAGTATTTCCCTTCAACTTCACTCCCCTAGTTTCCTTTCTTTTCCCCGGTTACACAGGTTAGTGTGTTTGTTCTCTTGGCAGGATACTAAACTGTTCTTGTTATAGCATTATTGGACTGTTTTTTCAGCGAAATCATCGAAAAAAATTTGCTTTTTCAAAACGAGGTTGCTAATTTTATGACCAACTATATAGCAAATCGATAATTCAAATTCATTGCACAAAACAAGACTTCAACAGTATCTGAATAACCTAACACGTTTTGCACCTCTCTTTACCTAGAAATTTTCATTCAATATCAAAACTCAAAAGCAATGGTTCATAAATTCAATGCTACTGAATTCCATCACGCACAATGACTCACATATTCAAAAGAGCAAGAATATAATAAAGATCTAAGGTTCAAAAATTGCTGGCATCTCGATTACCAGAATCCAAAAGGACACCAGCAAATGATCATGTTTTCATGCCACATATATGGCAGCCATTGGTTACTGATAAATTAAAATAATACTAAAAGAAGAAAATTTTCAATCAATTTAGTCAACTTCCTCAATCTTGGGGCCAGCTCCACTTCCAGAGGTAGGAGGAACATCATCATCCATGGGAGCACCATCCATATCACCGCCGGCACCTTGGTACATCTTGGCGATGATTGGGTTGCAAATGCCCTCAAGCTCCTTCATCTTGTCTTCAAACTCATCGGCTTCAGCGAGCTGGTTGCTGTCGAGCCATGAGATGGCAGCATCAATGGCATCCTCAATCTTCTTCTTGTCAGCTGGGCTGAGCTTTGAGCCAATCTTCTCATCCTTCACAGTATTCCTCATGTTGTAAGCATAGTTTTCCAGTGCATTCTTAGCTTCAACCTTCTTCTTATGTTCCTCATCCTCAGCCTTGTATTTCTCAGCTTCCTGAACCATCTTCTCAATCTCATCCTTTGACAACCTTCCCTTGTCATTGGTGATTGTAATCTTGTTCTTCTGCCCAGTTGTCTTGTCTTCGGCTGACACATTCAAGATACCATTGGCATCAATGTCAAAGCAGACAGTGATCTGAGGCACACCCCTGGGAGCTGGTGGAATACCAGACAACTCAAACTTGCCCAACAAATTGTTGTCACGGGTTCTAGTTCTTTCACCTTCATAAACCTGAATCAACACACCAGGCTGGTTGTCGGAGTAAGTGGAGAAAACTTGCTCTTTCTTGGTCGGGATTGTTGTGTTTCTTGGGATCAAAACAGTCATGACACCTCCGGCGGTTTCCAAACCAAGGGAGAGAGGGGTGACATCCAGCAACAACAAGTCCTGAACTTTCTCGTTACCCTCGCCACTAAGAATGGCAGCCTGTACAGCAGCTCCGTATGCAACAGCCTCATCGGGGTTGATGCTCTTGCACAACTCCTTTCCATTGAAGAAGTCCTGCAACAACTGCTGCACCTTGGGAATACGGGTTGATCCACCAACAAGCACAACATCATGGACAGTGCTCTTGTCCATCTTTGCATCCCTCAAACATTTCTCAACTGGTTCCATACACTTCCTGAAGAGATCCATATTCAACTCCTCAAATCTGGCTCTGGTGATGGTGGAGTAAAAGTCAATACCCTCAAAGAGAGAATCGATTTCAATTGTGGTCTGAGCAGTTGAAGACAGAGTCCTCTTCGCCCTTTCACAAGCAGTTCTCAAACGCCTCAAAGCTCTGGGGTTTCCACTAATATCCTTCTTGTTCTTCCTCTTAAACTCTTGCACAAAGTGGTTCACCATCCTGTTATCAAAATCTTCACCTCCCAAATGAGTGTCACCAGCTGTGGCCTTGACCTCGAAAATACCCTCTTCAATGGTCAAAAGAGAAACATCAAAGGTACCACCACCCAAATCAAAAATCAACACATTCTTCTCACCAACACTTGTTGCTTTCTTGTCAAGCCCATAAGCAATAGCTGCTGCGGTGGGCTCATTAATGATACGCAAAACATTGAGGCCAGAAATAACACCAGCATCCTTTGTTGCCTGACGCTGTGAGTCATTAAAGTAAGCTGGGACAGTGACAACGGCATTTTTGACAGTTGAACCAAGGTATGCCTCAGCAATTTCCTTCATCTTGGTGAGAACCATGGATGAGATTTCCTCAGCAGCAAACTGTTTCTCCTCACCCTTGTAATTGACAACAATCATGGGCTTCTCCCCAGGTCCAGAAATAACCTTAAAGGGCCACAACTTGATGTCACTCTGTACAGAGGCATCAGTGAATCTCCTACCAATTAGACGCTTAGCATCTGAAAATAAGGAATTAAAGCAAGCGTTAGCAATAATTTCCTCAAGAAACCATACCAAGATGTAAACTCTAAAAGAAACCACACCAAGATGTAAACTCTAAATGCACAAGTAAACTTAACGAACAGATTTAGGAGTGTAAAAATTAACAAACAATATCAGAGGAAAACTAGTTTCCCAGATTAATCATTCCTAAATTAAAAAAAAAAACTGCCAGTAGAAAGTTAGTAATTCACGTTAAGATAGTCCTGCTAGGATAACTAGATCTTCAGAACAACTTCAAGTATTTTACTGTGATAACAATAACATCAGCTATTGTCTACGACTAACAGAAATCAAACAGACAAATGGTGGTAAAGTATAAACCTCAATTCAACAATTCAAAAAGTAAATGAAAAATGAAATGGTCCCCATTAAACTACCCTTAAAATAATAAATGGTCCCCAATTAACCATTTCCCAAGCAAGTAATAGTAGTAACGAATCACTACAGACAGAACACAATTCTCGAGATCGGAATCTAGAGAAACATTTACATACACATGCGAGAAAGATCTAATACTTTACAAAATAACCGACTGTATATAACATACAACAGTTGCTCATTGACATGAAAAGATTCCAGAAAACAGGAAACATATAAATCATGAGTTCATTAACACCGGAAAGTAACTGAAATCTCAGATCTATACTCTATCATAGGCAAAAACACAGCTAAAAATCTCAGATCTAACTCTATCAAGGTACGAAATAAACGAGTGTGCAATCAAATATTAATTATAAAAAAAAACGAGATCTAGATCCGGAAAGTAAGATCCATTACCGAAGACGGTGTTGGTCGGATTCATGGCGACCTGGTTCTTAGCCGCATCACCGATGAGACGCTCACTGTCGGTGAACCCGACGTAAGACGGCGTCGTCCTGTTTCCTTGGTCATTGGCGATGATTTCCACGCGGTCATGCTGCCAGACGCCGACGCAAGAGTAGGTCGTTCCGAGATCGATTCCGATCGCCGGTCCTTCACCTTTTCCGGCCATTGTTTACTGAAAGCTATAGACTACTTTCAGACGATTAAAGAATAGTAGAAGGGAGAGGAAAATGAATGAGAAGAATGAGAAATGAATTAGGGCGGAGGAGATGGAAGTTTGGTTTAGGTATATATAGTGAGGCGCGAAATGGGAGCGTTTATACGTTGGCCGAGTTTTTAGGGTTCTGGAATGTTCCTGGTGGACTGGCGCCAGATCTTTTTTAATTTGTGTTATTTATTTTATTATTATTATTTTTTTTTTTTTGCCCTTTTCTTCCTTGGTCGGTCCAGTGGGGATTGGATGTTTTTTTCTGTGGACTTCCTTTTTTTTGGTTGAAAGTTTAATTCGGAGAATATCACAGACAATTATTTGTGTATTTTGGAAATGAAGAGAGTATTGTAATACTAACTTTTTAATCTTTTAAACATTTTGGTGTTGTGTAATGAGAAAAATTTCCCCCTGGTGAATTATTTCAATCAAGAAAAATATCAATTTCACCATAATTTTTCGATAATATGAATTTTATAAGTTCAGTTTTACGATTTTAATTATCAAATTTTTGACTAATTATGTAGGAGTAGGACGAATAGAACAGCATATTTAATGGATGGATGTTAAATTTAAAGTATCACACAATATCACTGCATATCCTTCAAAGGGAAGGCCTCGAATTAAATTTAAAAAAAAAAAAAATTCCCATAATAATTATCCAGTTTAAGTTTTCATTTCTAGTTCAAATTACACTAAAAGTGAAATCTCAAACTGGACAATATTTTGGGACAGGGAGAGTATTCAACTATCTATTCTAATTCCATTCTAGTACTATTAATTTTTGAATAAAATAAAAAATATAAGCGCTTAAAACTACTATTATGAATGTTACAAAGGTAAATAGCCTTTTACATATATTAGCAAGTCTGGGGATTTCCATATGTGTACTCCAAACAAACAATATGGCTATGAAGCTTTAAAAAAACAGATCAGACAGGATTTTAGCTACCTATATAAATTTTAGGAGAGGATATTCTAGAACTGAAGCGTAATTTTATGTATTGTAAGTTTGACAAAAGTAAAAAAGTTTACTGTGAAAAATGCTAATAGATTAGCTAGAGTTGCAATGACGTTTGATAATATGTAAGTAAGTATGACCTTTTCCATTAATATAAATTTATTTCAAAAAGGTACCATATTATTGAAAATTATTAGGAGTGGTGCTAAAAATAAATATTTTTGTTTTGTCCTAATAAAAATAAAATGGAGACAAGTTATTTTATATTTACAAATTTTACAACGTGTGATTCCTCTTTGTCTCTAAAAGAAAAAAAGTTAATTCGTATTGAGTTTTAAGATTTAGACTATTTTTTATACGCAAAGTGAATACTAATTTTTATAAATATCTCAAAACTCAATATTAAGTCAAAGGAAAGTGCGATTTTTAATACAAATATCAAAATTTAAAACAAATTAATTTTTTTAGACAACGAGCAGTAAAAAAGCAACATATGATTGTGGACGTTCCCAAAAAACCATGTTTCTGATCGGCAATTCACATGCTAAGACTTAGCCATGTTGTGCGAATCTCCGCTGCCGACTACGATAAACCCGGCCTGTTTGTGCTGGTTTTTGGTTTGGCCCAATACAAACTAATGATCTTAATTCTACAGCCCGAAAGGGACGGGTTGATATGTGTACGAACCAATATCCTTGTCCATACATTCCATCATTTTGATTTGTGAATGACATCTTTGCCCAAACGTCGAGTAACGGGGTTAATACTTGCTCACGAACGGGGGTGACTACAAAAAGTAGTGTTAGATTGGCTCATGGTCAAATGAGTTCAACTCTCTCAATGTCCACACTCTACATGACTACATTAGGGGTGGGCACGGTTCAATGATTGAGGTTTTCGATCCGGATAAATTGGATTTTTATTTTTTTCCATGAGAAATTTAATCGCCCGAAATCCGAACCGAATACAACGGTTGATCAAAACCGAATGACCAAAATAGTTTCGATTTTTCAGTTCGGTGACCATTTTAACCGAAACAATTTTTTCAATTACACTGGTTAAATATTTTAGTTAAAATCTTCCATGACTCCGTCAATATGTAAATATAATGTAACTGTAAATATTTGTAAACTTTTTATCAAGTTAACTATGGTTTAAATCACATATGTTCGCAAGAAATTAAATAACATATTATTGATCTACATCTAATTGATATAGTGAGAGCTAGTAGAATATGTTTTATCTAATTTCATATTATGTCACATTCAGTTATGTTGTGGCGGAAAGGGTATAAACACAACAAACCACGGAAGCGAACCCCAAGAAAATCTCCTTTACTACTACCAATAAAATAGGACAACCAACCAAACAAGCAACTAATTCAAGAACTGATAAAGTAAAGTAGACACACAAATTTAAGTGGAAACCCAAATCGGAAAAAACCACGGGACTGTAACAGCAGTCAAATCTCCACTATCACAATAATGGAAAAACAATCTTCACCAACCGATGGATACACAGGACTTCACCCAAAGGTGGATTACAACAATACTCTTCCAAAACACCTATCACAAAGTAGGATTAGAAGGATCTCACTAAAAGAGAGTTAAACCGAAAACTAAAACCTAGTTTTTTTTCTTTTCTCTCGTACAAAAACAATGCACAGTTGCCCAAACTTTTCTTCTCTTCTTGGCTGGAAAACACACACCTAAAAATTATGCCAAAACCTTGCTTTTATAGAGCAAAAAACCAAAAACCAATTCCAATTGGTTTTGCTAACTCGGCCAAACCAAACAAATCCAAGTTGGATTTTGACTTCCACTTGTGGTGGGCCTAATTGAGGGAAAAACCGGCCCAACAATCTCCCCCTTCACCTCAATTAGGGGGTAAAACCAAACCCGCTTCCTGTCTACAGAACAGAAGCTTCTCTCTACTCACAGTCTTCGTCAACATATCGGCACCGTTGTCACTCGTATGGATCTTCTCAAGAAACAACGCCTTGGACTCCAACACATCTCGAATCCAATGATATCTCACATCAATATGTTTTGACCGTGAATGAAATGTGGAATTCTTAGCTAAGTGAATAGCGCTCTAGCTATCACAATACACCACATACCTCTCTTGCTTCATGCCAAGCTCTTGTAGAAACTTATGCAACCAAAGTGCTCCCTTAAAGGATTCAGTAGCTGCAATAAACTCTGCCTCTGTAGTAGACAAAGCAACACATTTCTGCAACCTACTTTGCCATGAAACTGCTCCTCCTCTATAAGTCATCAAGTAACCAGAAGTAGACTTCCGACCATCCAGGTCACCTGCCATGTCAGCATCTGTATATCCATCTAACATGGTCTTCTCATTGCCAAAGCAAAGACTCAATCTGGAAGTACCCCTAAGATACCTGAAAATCTACTTCACAGTATTCCAATGCTCCTCACCAGGATTGGAGAGAAACTGACTAACAACACCAACTGCATGAGCTATGTCTGGCCTTGTGCAAGCCATCGCATACATCAGGCTGCCAACTGCCGAAGCATAAGGAACCTTTTTCATCTTTTCCTTATCTTTCTCACTTTTAGGACACTGCGTTTTGCTTAGCTTAAAATGCCCTGCAAGTGGAGTCGAGACTTCCTTAGCACCGCTCATATTAAATCTATCAAGAACCTTCTCGATATACTTCTCTTGAGATACCCAAAGCTTCCCATTGTGTCTGTCACGAGAAATATTCATCCCAAGGATCTGTCTAGCTGGACCCAAATCCTTCATCGCAAAGGATTTATTCAACTTCTTTTTCAACCTGGCAATCTTTACAGTATCATGACCAACAATCAACATGTCATCGAAATAAAGCAAAATGTATCATTGGAAACTAGCTCTGAATGTCACATAGAGATGGAGGATCTACTAGGTTGCATTGAATCCCTTCTTGATCTTCGCCATTCTTCCATTTCGACAGGCGGCATGAAAGAATGTATTAGGTTCCTGAAGAATTTCATCCGTTTGGTCACATTACTAGGACTTGAGCCTAAGCAGATGGGAGATCTGTTGATACACGTCCGAGGCGTGTTGATTGATGTTGCTTGCTTCATTTTCAGGTCTTTGAATCCACGATACGATGATTATTCTGAGTGGTCCGATCCTTACAAACTTGTAGATAGAATTGAGCCTGTTGAATCTCAGGTTTTTGAGATTTATGTTCGAGCCTTGCAACAAGCTTCAGCATTGCCTGAGTCATCGAACCAAGGGGTTCCAGGATGCCAAAAGCTTTTGTTGGCGGATTTTGTTGATTCTCTCATCTATCTTATCTTTCAGCTGTTATTCCATCGTACCGGATGCTTGTATCATAAGATGTATAGACTATATAAGCGGCTCAGATTCTTGAGAACCGTTCTGACAGGGCAACATGGTAAAGGTGATGAGTTACATGACAAAATGAATGGCCTTACTGGAATCTTGATTTGTGAGGCAGGAGTTATAGTTTGCTATCTTTTTCTCGGAAAGAAAGAAAGACTTCCAGGTGGAACCCTAGAGCATCGTTTTCAGAATTTCGATGAAAAATTTAAGCTTGTGATCAATTTAGAAGAAGAAGAAGAAGAAGATGCACCAAGATATACACCACCATCAGAATGTCCTCAAATGAACTTGTTGGGATTTCTTGATTCTATCTTGGAAAAAATGACATCTAATGATCCATGTGAGGCTGCAGATTCAGTAGTTGCTTCAGCGAAGAATAAGCTCAAAACTATCCGTGATGAGCTTGCATATTTGAGATCCTTTTTGGTTAATGTTATGGAAGAGCAGCATGATCAAAGGGGGAAGCTGCAAGACCTGTGGAGCCGTGTTGCTACAGTAGCCTATGAGACGGAGTTTGTCCTCGATTCTCTACAGGTTGGAGGCACTCATCAGAGCTTCACTGAGCTGCTTGATACGATCATAGCAGAAATCAAGCAAATTAAGACTCAGGCATCTGGCATTGAGAAGATCACCAAAGTCAAGGATATAGCTAAAACTTACAATAAGCAGCTTTCGGCAGGTAAGAACCCTGAATTCAGCGAGCCTGTTGTATGCTTGATTGATGAGTCACAGGAGATAATTGATCGACTGAAAAGAGGCACGGAAAATTTGGACATTGTTTCCATAGTTGGTATGCCTGGGTTAGGAAAAACAACCTTAGGCGTAAAAGTTTATCGTGATCCATCCGTCACCTTTCACTTGGTGTTCGCACATGGTGTACTGTCTCGCAAGTATGGAGCAAGAGGAGTTTGCTACTTGTGATTTTAAATAGTCTTGGTTTGAAATAGGATGACAAACTGTCAGGAATGAGTGAAGATGATTTGGGTGATGCACTCCGCAAATACTTGAAGGGAAAAAGGTATCTTGTCATCTTGGATGATGTTTGGGATGCTGAAGTATGGAGAAGTTTGAAATATTCATTCCCAAATGATAGGAAAGGAAGTAGAATTCTTCTAACCAGTCGGTCTGAGGATGTGGCCTTAGAAATCAAACCAGACAGTAAACCTCATCGCCTTCGTTTCCTCAACAAACCTGAGAGTTGGGAACTATTTCAAATGAAGATGTGTTTTGAAGAAGGCTGTCCTCCGGAACTACTTGCACGTGGGGAGGCAATAGCATCCGGTTGCAAGGGATTGCCATTGATGATTATAGTTGTTGCTGGAATTCTTTCAAATATGGAGCCAGGTACTTGGGAAGAGATTGAAATAAAACTAAAGAAGGGTAACCCACCTACCACAGATGAGTGCAATGAAATTCTAGAGTTGAGTTATCGTCATTTGCCAGATTATTTGAAACCATGTTTTCTTTACTTTGGATTGTATAAAGAGGATCAAAAAGTAAGTGTCCATGAGATGTTATGGTTATGGATTGCAGAAGGCATTGCGAAGAAATCTGAGGAGGAATGCGTTGAGGATGTTGCAGAGGGTTACATGATGGAGTTAATACAAAGAAACTTAATAATGGTTGCTGAGAGAGGGTCCAGAGGAAGCGCCAAATCTTGCATCCTTCATGACCTTTTACTTGACTTTGCAGGGAAACAGGCAAACAAGAACATTTTATGCATCGCTTACGCTGCCATGAACTTGGTACTTCCGTTCAGCCAAGGATGTTGTACCGGTTGCATTTCTAGCCTGGTAAAATCAAGGAATTTGCAGAGTCAATGATACTTTTTCCTCATATACGCACTCTCTTGTTCAACGATGATTGGGAAATTCAATGCAACACAGTGGTTTGGTATCATGTACAATTTTTGCCAGTCTAAGCTTCTAAGAGTTTTGAGTTTGAACAAAATTTTTAACTTCCATTTCTTTCCAAGTGCCATTCAACTACTTGGTCACTTGAGATACTTGGCCTTGGCCATTGAGCGATCAGTTAACATCCCATCGTCAATTGCATACCTCTCAAATTTGGAGACTTTTATTGTTCTTGGAATGAAAGAAGTTTTTCTGCCATATGCTGTATGGAATATGAAAAAATTAAGGCATATGAGAGCACATTCATGGGTTTTTGTGAGAGAATTTCCTGCAGAGAATCCTAACCAACTTTCAAGTTTAGACAGCTTACATACTTTCAAGGAGAACGATGGGGCCTTGAAGATTTTGGCATTGGACTTTTTGAGTCGACTTGAATCACTCCACATCACTTGTACTTGGCCAGATAAGTGTATTTATCACTTCCAGTTTCCCGAAAATCTAAAGAAGCTGACTCTATCACTGCTTATGCTTCCATGGAGTGACATGTCGGCAATTCATAGGCTGCCAAATCTTGAGGTCCTCAAGCTACTGGGAAATGCATTCTCTGGGGAAACCTGGCATGTCGAAGAAGACACATTCCCCAAGCTCAGATATCTAATATTGGAAGGCCTTAATTTAGTTAGGTGGACCATGGATTCGGAGGACAATGTTCCTTTTCCCTGCCTCGAGAAGTTAGTCCTGAAAAGATGTATGTGCTTGGAGGAACTGCCTACTGATTTAGCCCAGAGTTCAACTCTTCAGACGATTGAGGTATTTGAATGTGACAAGGTCACTGAGTCGATAAACCAACTTCAAGAAATGGCAGAAGAGGGAAATGAAGGTCTGAAGATCCTTACTCACATTTTATGGTGGAAGAAGTTATCAGAGAATGAAACAGGTATATCCAAATGCATTTTGGATATTTTTTTTCTTGCCCCCCTTGGTAAAACCTACGTACCATTTCAAACAAATTAGTAGGGGAATATGCTGTGACTTGCATAAAAAAGACAGTGGATCTTTTAACATTGGAGTGTGACCTACAGAATTCGCGATTTTTCTATCCCTTTTTTTTTTCCTTTTCCTTTTGCTAAGTTGTGGTTCAATGATCTTGTTGTCTTTGCAGAATGATCTCGTGCTCTCTGCCAAATTTGTTAAAGAAAGAAACTAGTGGAGTCCCGAGAGAATGGAGGAGCAAGAGGTGCTTGAAAGTTTGTTTTTTTGCTAGTTACAAATATGTGGATTCAAGATACTCATGTTAATCTGAATGGAGTTTTGTGTCATTGAGATATTTTAGTCATGTACGCCTTTGTTCTCCGCAAGCATCAGACTTGGATGAAATCTTTGTGATATGTTAGTAGCTTTGTTGGTTGTAGCCTTTACACATTTTGCTCTTTGCTTTTCCATTGCATTTTTAGGGCTCAAGGTTATCAGTTTTTAATCAGAGCTGCTTGGCCTATAGATATTCAGACAAAACAAGGTACGACTGTTGGAACCTTTCCGCTTCTTCATTGATGTTAGCCTTCAAAGACCTGATTGATGGTTTGTTTATCAAATAAGAGGATTTGCCATTTTTATCAATCGCATCAAACATTCTTCCCCCCATAAGTCATCAAAATATTGCAGCAACTTTAAAAGAATTAGGGCCGAGTGCTAATGGTAGGCTCTGATGTCAATGTTGAACCTGTAAGATTTCCTATTCCAGCCTAACTGAATTACTGTTTAGTTTTACATCTCCTTTAGTCCTTTGCCAAGCTAAGATTAGTTTTATTATTAGTTCATGAAACGAAATTAAAAGTGCACCATTTGCTTGAATGGAAAAAGGAAAACACAGCACAAGAGAGATTCAGAGTCAACAAGATGTTGACTCATTCTGTCATCGATTACATGCTATCATCATTTGGATTCACAAAAGGTATTAATCAATAAAAAGATTTGAAGTTTGATTGACAAGTAAGATAGATTGATGCATTCAATTTTAGCCAAATCATACAGGCTGAAACCAATGACTAATGGAGGGTTCAGCTAAGCTCCATAGGAGACCCGAATCCTTTGAATTGATGTTTATGGACAAATTTTGTGATCACAGCCTTGACATTGAATGATCCATTACGTCCACAAGAAAATCTGCAAAAAGAAGGATATCCATACCTCATGTTAGCATGCAACATTCATTAAGTTTTTGAGGACTTGCAATGTAGCCATTTTACGGATTCTTGTCCACGAAGTTTTTTTTCTGATGCATTAGTTTTTGTGTATAGGATGTACTTTTATAAATTACAATGGTGCCAGCATTCAAGAATTAGGAGTAGATACTCTAAACTGTTAGATACTCAGTGCTTTTTTAAGCTAAAAGATGCAAGTGTGGTAGAATACAGAAAAAGGCATACCAGCATCTTCTTTAGTGAAGCACAAGGGAGGGGTAATTCTGAAAACATTTCCATAGAATCCACCTTTTCCAATCAGAACTCCCAAATCTGGTTCACAGGTATACCAAATACAAGTTAGTTCGTCGCTCTGAACGTGATTAGTTTAGCAAACCATTCATACAGCAGAGTAAAGTTGTTACATATACCTTTAATTTGGTCCATCAAATGTAGAATTTCAGCTTTAGCCGGTGTTTTTTGTTCACGATCCGTGACAAGTTCAACACCAAGCATCAGGCCTCTTCCTCTGACATCACCAATAACTGTATTTGAAATCACATTAGTTTATCAACTAAGACTGCTTTTTCTGAATAACAGCAAAAGAAATCAAAAGGCGATGATTCTTACTTTCATGTTTATCTTTGAGGGCAGTGAGGCGGTCTTTAAGGTAAGAACCAACTACATGTGCATTCTCCTGGAGTTTTTCCTTCTCAATCACTCTCAGAACAGCATGTCCAGCTGCAGTACAGACAGGGTTACCTCCGAATGTGTTGAAGTAGCTTCGGCGAGTCAAAACCTCGGCAATCTCAGGAGTTGTAACTACCGCTCCCAAAGGAACCCCGTTTCCAATTCCCTGGAGCAACATAATTGTCAGAAATATTAGCCCTCCTTAGTTTCTTTAATACTCAAAGACTAATTACTAGGATTTGTTAACCCTTGCCAATAGATTTGAGTGAGACACTTATAAGTTTTCTCTCAAGAGCTATTGGCAAAAAAGGAAAGACAAAGCCCCAGAATAATGGACAATAATGCTTGGATTTCATGTTAAAGAAATGAAGTAACCTTTGCCATTGTCACTATGTCAGGCACAACACCCTGGCCCTGGAATCCCCAAAAGTGGCTTCCAGTGCGCCCGAATCCAGCCTGAACCTCATCAGCAATGCAAACGCCGCCGGCTTCCTTGATGCTTTTATACACAGCAGGCAAATAACCCGGAGCTAAATCAACTATTCCACCTACCCCCTGCAAACAACATTACACAGAAATCTTGATGTATAATCCAACATACAAACTCGAAAGACACCCTCTTTCATGAGCCTCACATGCAAAATCCAGATTACCTGTATAGCCTCTGAAATAAAAGCAGCAACCTTGCCACAAGTCGAAAACTGGATTAAATCTTGAACATCTTTAGCATACATCTTGCCATCTGAACCAAATACGCCCCTGTATGGATCAGGATTCAGGGCATGGTGAACTCCATTCTGCTAACCAAAAGCCAATGATCAGAGGAAACTCGTCCCAGTATAAAATCCAATTAAGAAATAAGAAATCATGCTCTTTCTCTTTTACCTGAATCACATTGAATTTCCAGTTACACTGGGCAGTAGCACCCATGGTTGCGGCAGCATTACCATGGTAAGAATTCCTGAGTGATATAATATCATGAGAGCCAGTGTACAAACGCGCCATCATAATCGCCAATTCATTCGCTTCAGTTCCAGAATTCGTGAAGAAGACAACCTATATACAACATTTGACTAAAACGTTCAGAATTCAGACTTCAAATCTCAAAATTTATTGAACATGACTAGAATATGAGGTCTTACCTTTAAGTCACCAGGTAACTTAGAAGCTAAAGCCTCACCAAATTCAGCAATGGCGGGATTGAAGTATAAGATAGTAGAATGCTGTAATGAGTTGGTCTGGTTAACAATAGCTTGAACAATTTCAGGGTGGCAGTGCCCACAAGAAACGGTGGCGATTCCGCCGAAGGAATCAAGGTACCTGCGACCAGTTTCATCGTACAAGTACTGCATCTTTCCATGTACGATGTTCAACTGGTTTCCACACCAAAAAAAAAAAAAAAAAAAAATCAATGAAAGAAATAGTAGATACAATTATTTCTATTCATTTTTTTTAATAGGTTTCGAGAGGCATGTTATTATCAAACAGTGTATATGAACAAGATTAATTAACAGCGACTTCCATTAATAACAACTTATCTATATTTAATGATGTTTACTATATGAATTAAAAAAGTGATTGATGTAACAATCTGATTATGAAAATACAAGTGTCACACAGACTTAGCTTTTAAATAATACGTCAGTCACTTTTAAAGGCTCATTACATAATAATACAGTATGTCCTAGTCGAAATTCAGTTCTTGTCCTTGCAAAAATTAATAATTTATCAACTGAACATGATTTTTCATCACAATAAAAACAACAAGATAATATGGCATGGTGCAAAGTGAAATAATCAAAATAAAAAATGTTATATTCAACTGTTATATATGTGTTCGATTTTAACTTTCAAGTGTTATATATACTCGAGAGAATGTCATTTCAGACAAAACAAGATGAAGAAAAATTATCTCTTCGGCACAGAGATAAAATTGGAGTTGATCCATAACAACTGTAATTAATAAGATTCGTAAGATCATTTCAGGCAAAAAAAAAAAAAAAATCCGTTAGATGTAGAGAATAATAAAAAGACAAATATGCATAGAATTATTCAAGTACAAAAAAAAAAAAAAAAAGAAGAAGAAGAAGAACCCATTAAACCCCCCACAAAAAAAAAATGAAAAGCAGATAGCATAAAATAAAAGAAGGAGAAGGCAGGCTCAGTTCCCAAAAAGATTGAATGCATGATAATTCTAATTTATACCCAATTTGCATCCTACGATATTGTTATTAAATCTTCAATTATTAGACTTATATTATACTATGCACCATCATACGACAATCCCATGATTCTTAAAAAAAAACAACGTTAATCTTCATCATCATAAGACGAAACTCAAATTAATCGAAAATCATGTAAGATTTTACGTACGGGTTTCTTGTAGAAGTAGAACATGGAAGGGCTGAGGAACTCTTTCCTCTTCTTGTAGATATCATCCACCGAGGGCCCCGTGTACGCCGGCGGCGAGTAATCGAACGGCGGCATTCTAGGAACCGCCGGTGCTGGTTCTTCCGCCGTTTGAGGCAACCCAGAATAACATCGCCGCAAACAGCCATGTAACTTCTTCCCCTGCAAATACTCTGCCTTCCTTAATATCCCAAACCTCTGCATTTTTCCCTTTTTTTTTTGTAAATTCTTTTCGATTGATTTGATTGTTTAAGGTTGATGATTAAATTCGGGGTTCTGTATTAATTTGTTTTCAGGGCGGTGGTATTCGTTTGCTTTTGCAGAAGATGCGGGATTATGAATTGGACAGAGAGGCAGAGAAAAAAACAGGGGAAAAAAGCAGACGGAGAAAACAGAGGAAGAGAAAATGTAGCAAGAGTTTCTTTTGTTTTTTTGTTGTAATGAATTGGACACCAAAAATATAGCACCATCCAATGTAAATGAACTTGGAGAAATGAAATGTGTCTATATATATACAGCAAAAGAGGATGAATGTGGGGGCTGTGGAGTTTTTTATGTCGCCTTTGTCGGTCTTACTTATTGTATATCAAATGGTTTCGCCTAGTCTCAATATAAATTTATAAATGTTACGTTTTATTAAGATGATTGTTATTAGCGAAAGAAATTATTTAAATTTATGGAGATGGATATTTCACTATCTTTGTCACAAAGTGAATAGCAATATTGTGTGGTTACTCAACCAAGATACACAAAAGGCCGTGTAATTTTGTTACCCTATATAGCGTTACTCATGCAGAAATTTTACGTGTGTTTTAGAAATTCTTCTAATACTGTACATTCCCATTTCCGTTGACGTTCAAGAAATGAAAGAAATGATGCGCCATTTCTTGGAAAATGTATTAAACACTTCAATCCCTAGTCAATTGCATTGAAGAAGATTTTATACTCTTTTTCTCCAAAATTAATGGCTTGATCTTCTTATTCATTGAGCTTATCATAGAATGGGTTATTTTGTTTTAAATTGGAATATTTTCTTCCCAGAAAAGAGTGTACATATGAACTTATAATAGCTGTTATGCCACAAAAAAAATAATAGGCCTACTTGAACCAGCCATTGGAGTTAAGAAAATGAACCAAAAATAAATAAATAATGGTTGGCAAATAATGATGTCAACTAATCCAAAAACATTGGTTGAATTAGGTCATCTCATAAACAATTCGTAAACGTGAGTTCGCCCCTCCCCCCTCCCCCCTCATTAAACCTTTTTAAAAATATTCACATACACAAATAAAAGAACATATCTTATTATGAACGAGAAAGATTAATTATTACTATCGACGATGGACATCTTACAATATAAAAAAAAAACTGTAAACTGCAATATTAGATAGAGGAATCAGACTCTAAAGCCATAATCGATCACTCGCATCAACAATGTAAAATAGATTGTATTTACTATAACTGTTCTCAAAGTAAGTGTACATGCACAATGGTACGTTACCTCACCTCACGAAATTCATATTGTTTTTTCCCCAAAGAGCCACAAACCAAAAATAGATAAAGAAATAAAATCATTTAGCCAACTTCTTGAGGTCACAAAATTCAGAAAAGCTCGTGCGTCAAATCAGGTCGTTCCGGGATAAAACCACCAATAACTCTTGAGTTTGGTGCGTTTGTTGAGTTAGATTACACCAATTTGACATAAGAAAGATAAAAAGCATCTTGTTTCTGGACCGTGAATATATATATTATTGTAATATTTAGTATATTTCCTATTATGTTCTAGTTTAGGGTTTGTTATTGTCTATATATAGTCTATATATTGTGCACAACATATTATGAATCAAATACAATTTCCCTATTCTAAGTTGGTATCGAGCTAGGTTTAACAAAACCTTTTTTTTTTTTTTTCTCTCCTCTCTCCTCTTTCCCCCGCCGAATCCTTCTTCTTCGGCCGTGCACACCCCCTCCTTCTTCTTCGGCCGTGCATATTTCTTCTGCTCTTCGCCGCCCCACACAGGCTCTTCGCCGGCGTGTGCTTTCGTCGTCCCGCCGCCCAGAACCCCTTCTTCTTCTCCCCGTCGACCAAGCTCAGCATCGTCGGCGTGTGCTCCTTTCTCTTCTCTTCCAATTCGTGTTGCTGCTGCCGCTGGTCGTCTTCGTCGGCGTTCGTCCTTTACTTGCAGTCGTCTTCGTCTTGTTTCTGGACCGTGAATATATATATATATATATATATATACTGTTAAACGTCTTATACATCGAATGGATATTTGATTAATACTTCTTGTATTTGGTAAATTGGTGGATAAAATTGTTCATCACAAATGTGCAAGACTATTATTTTCCCACACCCAAAAAGAGAGAAAAAAAAAAAACCTCATCTTAAGTTTATTTCACCGATATCCATATTCTTTTGAACGAACTCCATGCATGATTACGGAAATAACCGTAAGTTAAAATATTGAATAAAAAAATTAGAAAAAATGGCGTTTCCTTGATTAGCGACGGACATTCTTTAGCGCACAACGGATTTTGAGAAAGACGGTTATTACACATATACTTTTTTTTTATTAAATTATGATATTCTTTATGTTTTAAAATGATTGTTCAGTTTAAATTTTAATTTTTTAATTAGTATAATTTAAATTAAAAAATAAAAAATTTAAACTAGACCATTATTTTGAGACGGAAAATATAAGAAAAACAATTATTAAAGCAATAATAGGTCTAGTAAGGCTAAAGGCAGAGAAAATAGTGAGCAATGTTTATGTACCTAGAAAATAATTCAAGAAAACGTGGACGTGGAATCTCTTGTATTTTTGCATGAAAAATGATAGTGACATCCTACAAACACCATGTAAATTAATTTACCAGCTTGTTTCTTTTTCGATCAATGTTATAAGCCTTATGTGATCAATGTAAAATGACATTCCTTATTTAATACAGGTAGTTGTATTGATATTTTAATATGGATGAAAAGCTTTCATTTTGCTCTCTTATGATCAAAACGGTCCATCACTATATAATAACATGAAAACTAATTACTCCTTGACAAGAAAGCTTTCGCCCAAAAATTAATTACTCCCTCCGTCCCATAATTATTGTCCAGTTTTACTAAAATGAAAGATTTTATTTTTGGTCAAACTTAACTATATTTTACCTTAAACAACCGGATATACCCCTACATAAGTAATAGTTTAACCACTAAGATTTTATGGATAATGTTTTTTACTAAGGACAAATGTGTAACTTGATCCATAAAAAGTCAAATTGGACAATAATTTTGGGACAAAATTTTTTGGGCAAAGTAGACAATAATTATGGGACGGAGGGAGTAATTTGTACTTGAGTTTACTATAAGAACCCCATTGATATCGGGATCACCGATCCCAAGCAATATTATATTTTATCTATCAAAAAAAAAAGTTCAAATTAAATTTTTAAATTTGTACTGTTTTTAATACAAATATCAAAATTCAATGTAGATATTTTTTTCTTTTTTTGGGGTATAGAGATAGTATTACGTTTTCTTTTTAATTTTTTCTTACTTCTCATTTTGAAGTTTAGAAAGAGGTAATAGTTTAAAACCAAATTAATCACTTGACATTATCATATACAATACGGCCATGGTTTAATTCCGCTAGTGGCAACATATATATATATATATATATATATATATATATATATGTTCATACGTTACCACAATATTTACTGTGTCTTTAAACATTCTCGACTTAGAAATGTATATATATTTACAGTATAATTCTTGTGTTCTCTAGATGAACCGTTTATGCATGTCCACAAAATCTTGTTGCTTTCGATAAACTGTAAGCTACTCTTATAATCAACCCTTCCCCGGCATCTTTCTTTCATCTGCACCTAATGATACATACTCTTGTCATATATTATTTCTGTCCCAAAAAAATAATACACATTAAATTTTCAAATTTGTACTAAAAACAATATAAAATTCAAAATTTAATGTAAATTATTTTTATGGGACGGAAGCAGTATTGCCCCCTCCCCCTCTAAAGTCTGATAAACCCTACTTCCTTTGGTATTCTTAGTAAGATCAAATATACATTTCAAACATCCGAAAACCAAACTTCCTCTCTTCATTCCATGTGCGTTTCGTGTCGATAATCCATATATAGTGTCCCAAATCAGTATTGTTTCTCATTCGAGTATTCCAACCATAGAAAAGGAGACATTTGTGTTCAAGTTACTAAGTTTGGAGGTTTTATTTGCTTTCAACTCAACAGAGAAGCGCAAAAAATGAGGAATGATATTAACAAAAATGTAATAATAAAAGTAAAAGTATTCGCTTTCAATGAATTTAGCCAACATCTTGAACCACCTTCAATGCAGATGCATATGATACCCAAGAAAATGGATTGATTAATTTTTAACTGTTTGCACCACTAAATTAATAAACGTAATCTCAATTCCGTGGGACTCACTAAACTCACAATTCAGAAATTTTTGAATTCTGTCTTTTCTTTGATTAGAAAGTAGAGAAAGGACGAACTATTTGAAAGTTGTAGATGTTGTGTAGCGCAATATGGTTTTATGGTACTTGCGTAGTCGTCACAATGTCACCATATTACCTATCAAAATGATATACCCAATTTAATATTATTCGAAACAAGATAATTGTATTATCAACCATGATAGAGACAATGACAATTTCTTGTGAAATAGAATAATGATTTATGCAAAGACAAACACACTATTGCCACTAAATATGTGTGTTAATTATTTAAAGATAAAAATATAATTTTGGCAGGAAATAAAATTTTAACAGGAAAGTGACAAAAAAAAAAGAGTCATGATACTCCACATCAGTCATTATTTCTTTTTTTTTTTTTTTGTCACAGTACTTATCATTTTCCTTGTACTATTTTGTAAATAACATTCTACCATATTGTACATGGTTTTCTATCCCTTTAATGTGATATACACGAATGATTATATACAATTTAAACTGTCTGGAGTGAATAATTTGTCAAGGGTGACGATGCATGTTCTCTTTTAATCTCTTTAATGATGACTGTTTGTTCCAAAAGATAATGATCAAACATTTGGAACAAGTACAACCAAAATTAATTGGATCGATTCACGGGATATGACAATAATGGAGGGTTTCAAAAAAATCAATAAATAAAAATATGACTACACCAGTTCGATGGGATCTAAAACTAGCCTCGTCGGATTTCCATGATCATCATTTGATCGAACATGTTTTTCTCCAACACGTTACCTATAACACTACAAAATTACATTGCAGTCACATACATTATTGTTCCTGACTTGATGTTGCCCGAATGAAGATAATAATAATAGTTACTTTTAATTGTTTAATAATATACTAACAGAGTTTATTAAAATTTCCTTCTTTAATTTGTACGTAGATTATAAGCCTCAAAACTACCATATTTTATGGCACTGTTTTTACATAATGGAGGGACTACTGTCATTCACTGCATAGAGATCTTGTTATGACGATTTCTTAGCATGAGATTGAAATTATTTAGAAGACCTTCAAACCTCAACAAATTGTATTATGGAATGTCAGCTTAATTAAATTTCACATTGTCTAAGAAAGAAATTGACTATTTATTGGAAAGGTTACAAATAATTTCAAATTTGTTAGAATACTTCAATGCCAATATCTTAGGCTTTGTTTGTTTAGTTTTTTTTTATGGTTTTTTTTTAGATTAATAAAATAATAACTCTCCTATCTCAGCATACTTTTTTACATTTTCAATACATCTTTTTACATCCGCAATATAAAAAACACCTAAAAACACACACTAAAAAAACGAAACAAACATACTCTTAATTATTCTCATAGGTTTATCCATCAAGGAAAAAGATTGTCGTTTCGTCACCTTAATTTCGTAGTTTCTACTATGCATTTACATCTAGCTAGCCTTAGTTTTTGTGCGTCCCTTCAGGTTTCGGGAGGTTACTGTACTTTTTGGTTCATGTATTAAGTGAACTTAGTAAAACAGTAGTTGAGCCTGCTACCATAATACCACTAGTAAAGTGTTACGTACGTACGTGTTAGGTTGTTTTTGTTTAAATTATGCAAGTAATAAATTTGGGAATAGCAGAAGTGTTTCTGTTATACACATATAAACTTTTGCATGATCTTGATTATAAATATCAACCTTTTTAATTTCTTTTTTACTTGAGCAGAATATCAAACTTTAGAAACCTGAAAGTTTACAAATTATTATTTTTCTTTCCTCTAGATTCCAAGAAAATTATAGGTTTGTTTTGGATGAGTAAGGACAAGATTTTTCGTATCAAACATTTAAAGACGTATGGGAAATTCATAACCTTTGAAAGTGAATATTTTTTGGGTATCGAAAGGTTTAAATACTCCATCCGTCAGAGACAAATAGTTCACGTTAAGTACTATGAAATTATCCGACCCGCAAGGACTTTCTATGTCTGTGTACTTCAACTCCTACGGACCTACGCAATGGAGAAAGTCATTAAGAAATACTTGACACACTGTTTAATTCAGACGGACTCCTCAAAATTTATTGATATATCAGGATGTTAAACAAATACGTAGTTTTTACTTTTTAATTTTAGTTTTTAGAGCATAGTCGAAAATGCGAATAAGTTAAGAATGGCTTCCTCAAACACGTACAATTTCGACTGAGTTTCATTCAATTTGAATTTCCCAATAGCGATCATTTCAAATCAAGTATTTCTAAATGTAGACTAAGACTTTAATCAATTCAAAGGAATGAAATCCAATTCTTCAAACTTTTTTATTAGCACCACCAAATCATCATCACGTATCATCACAGGTGCAGTGAGTGAGCAATAGGTAAAATGATATTCCATATGTCCCAATTTCCAAAAGTATGGTTCAATTTGAATTTTTAGTTTAAGTAAAATTTAAACTAAATAAGAACATCAAAACCAGATAATAATTTCGAGATGAAAGGGTATAAAACGATACCTCCAAAAGATATCAAAAAACAAAGGCGAGTACAGAATTGTATCCTCCACAACTGCAAATACAACACGAGACATATATGTGAATGATTTCCGTGGCACCATTAAATTCCTCTCGCTTCCTCTTTCGAGTAACCGAAAATTGGACCTAAAGATCCTTTATATCATGCATGGAAGAAATGAAGAATTCAAAATGACCATATTGCTCTACTCCAGATGAGTTAATGCTGGTGGTTGTCAAGACATTAGTATTATAAAAAAAATGAAAAAAGTTTAGAGTAACAAAAAACATAGAGTTCCAATTTAAGTGCAATGGTGTCATAGAATGAAGGACTGGATCACCATTTATGGAACTTGAGGGATCAGTTTGGTGGTCAACAATCAATCATATGCATTAAGTCATACTCAGACAAATATAGGGTCTGTTTACCAAGATAGTTTTAGGGTTATGCTATTTGACGCCCCCTAAATTCTAGGTAACACCCTCTTATGACTAATTTACCCCTGGTATAAAATTAAATCACAAATCATTTTCTTCCTCTTCTCCAAATTCTCTCAAACTCTAAATAAAAAATAAAAAATTTGTTGAATCCGGACGCTATAGTAATGGAAGATCAAATGAATCATGGTGGAGATGAAGACTTATAGGCAAATGATGTAATGTTTCTTACTTTTTTTTTTTTTTTAAAAAAATTCATTTCAAAATCAATTCAAAAAAGAAAGAAGAAAAAAATGTTCCTGGCCGGTCGGCGCCTGGCGATCGCGTTGAACGGTTATTTGAACGTCCAAAGTAGACGCCATATTGGGTAAAGAAGCGTATTAATTGAACGCTTCTTTGGGAAATTCATCGACGCTTTTAAACGCTTCTCCCGCCGGTCAAACGCAAAGAACGCCTGACTGGTGGTCGTCTTTTTTTTTTTTCCCTGAAACCAAAACCAAAAGTTCCGCTGTTGAAGGAGAGCTTCGCCCGCGATGCCACATGCCAATTCTATTCAAAGGAATTAAAACAACATTCTTGAAACGAATTGAACCTTGAACAAAAAAAACTCAAAAGAACTCCCCTCCCGCCGTTTTTGGCGGTGGGACAAACAAAACCCCTTTTTGGTTTTGTTGTATTCTTTTTCTTTTTCTTTTTCATAATTTTGGGAAAAAAAAAACCTTTAAACGAATTGATTTGCTAGTGAACCTTTGTCTCAATCAACACTTTTTCAATTCTTCATTCTTGCAACAATCGAATTGAAGAAATTATTTTTTGTTTGTGTTGGGGTTTGAGAGAATCTGCAGTAGAAGAATCTTTAAATTTTTGTGTCTTAATTTTATGACAAGGGTAAAAACATCTAAAGGGGGCGCTACCTAAGATATTCTTATAAGGAATAACAAATAGCAGCACACTAGTTGTATTCCTATTTTCAGATTATTACTGTTGTAGATTCCTAGTAGTAATATTTTGGATTAATTTCCCTATTTTAAGGTCGATCTTCTAGAAGTTGGCAGTTACCCTGTAAATTGGTCATTTTCTTTTAAGAATGAAATTCCAGAAGGCTTGTCTCTCTAGAATTTCTTCTCTCTCATTTCAAACTCTTATTTTCCAGATCCAATACGCCGGGCCTTCGAATCCTTTATAAATATATAGGCCCAAAAGTTTAGCCCGTTCCATTTTCCCCTCCAAATAAATGGAATTGAGAAAATTACTGAAAATGACACAAAAACGGAAATAAGTAAATAAATAATAGAAATGACGCCATCGAGCGAATAGTAAATCGTTACTTCCCTTTGAAGATCAAAAGATCAGAATACAAAATACCCAAAATTTGGAGTTCGATTTAATCAGTTTTGGATTTAGAATTTCTGGGCAAAGAGAAAGATAAAGTCGGGCAAAGATTATTCGAATCGAAAGGTACTCTTCTGATTTCTGATTCCCAGAACCCTAGACCACTTTACCCGATTTGCTTAATTTTTTGTTTCCACCTCTGAATGTAAGCTTTGAATTTGACATTAATGGCTTCTTAATTTTCTGGGCAGGTTTCAAATTTTGGGTTTTCTTTGATTTTGTCTTCCTGCATTTGGCAAAATGGTTTCCTTCGAGATGAACGATATTAAAAGTAAGTATTTTAATGAATTCAGTGTAATTTCGAAGTCGGTTGTGGATCTTGGAACTGTGGTTTAGGTTTCAAGAAGCTGTGAATTTCTGATGGTTAGTTCCGTTTCCACTTAAAAAGACTAATAATGGGTTTGCTTGTTTGAATAGAGATTGGGCTGGGATTGACGGGATTCGGAGTTTTCTTCTCGTTTTTGGGGATCATCTTCTTCTTTGACAAGGGGTTAATCGCAATGGGAAACGTACGTGAGAATGGTTATTTTTCGTGTATCTTTAGTTCGTTCAGCTCTATTTTACCATTTTTGTGTGGCGTGGTTCTGATTCTTCTTGGGTTAATTGAACAGATTCTCTTCGTCTCTGGGGTGACATTGACTATTGGATTGAAGTCATCTTTGCAATTCTTCATGAAACGGACTAACTATAAGGTTTTTTATTTGACCGATTGTTTAACTGTATTCACTCATTTATTGGCTGTCTGTTGTTTGCATTGCTTACTGGTTTAGCTCTGGTTCTGGTTACTGAAATAGGGTACGGCTGCGTTCGGTGCTGGGTTTTTCTTTGTAATCATTGGGTGGCCCATACTTGGAATGATTTTGGAGGCTTATGGGTTTGTGGTGCTCTTCAGGTTAGTGCGCCTGCATCTGTCCTTTCCTGTGCTTTAATCTTATTACTGGTTTTTGGTTGCTCATGAGGTGTTTTCTTGCAGTGGTTTTTGGCCTACTCTGGCAGTTTTCATGCAGAAGATACCTATTCTAGGATGGGTGTTTCAGCAGCCATATATCAGATCGGTAAGTTTGATTTGCCAACTAAATAACGCCAGAATTTGTGCCCATGTATCTGATATATTACAATTTGGTGAATGAGAATTGAATGCAATTTTGAGTCAAATATTTTGAAGGAGCTTCAGCATAGTAGTGAGCCGTTGGTTTTTACTTTAAGTCACTGGTTATAGTCTTAGGAACAGCCTCTGATAGAAATATAAGGCAAGGCTGTGCTACATTTAGGCTTCTGAGGGATGATCATTTACCTGGTTGTTTGATTGATTTTATTCACCAGGCTGCCATTTTTGGGTTGAATATTTGTCTATTTTAACAATAGTAGGGAGTTCTTGTGACATGGAACATAGTATCCGGGAGAAAAGGTAGCCCCGAAGAAAGGAAAACGGTTTGTTAAGTTTGCCATTGTTAGCAGGAGCAGAATCTTTTTTTATGTGGTGTGTTTAATTGCTTCAAGTTACCTTATTTGAACTGCTCTCTGTTGATTCACAGCCATGGTGTCTGTTGCTTTGCTAAACTAAGATAACATGATTATCGGTATTAATTGGTTCTCTTTTGCAGTTCTTTGACCGTTATCGTGGTAAGCGAGTTCCAGTTTAGTCCAAGTACCCGTAGGACAGGATGATGGCAGCTGTTGTTCAATCTTCAAACGTTGTAAATTTACTAGTGGATCTGCATTTCCCCGTGTCAAGAATATTAAATCTCCATATTGTTTCTCAGTCGCACCTCACCCAGTACCACAACAATTTCGGTTCTCTGATTAGATCACTAGATATACTACTATGTTGAACGAAGGTTTTTTTTTCCCCCATTTCCCTGCTTTAGAGTAGGCCATTTATACAAAAAAGGTTTTCGTGGCGCTTCCTTGGTATATGACCTTGAACAGTTCTCTTGGACCTTAGCTTGTAAAACTCTGCTGAATTCTTTTAATTCGTGTAGATTTGTTTAGCTACTGTCATACTAAGTAGGTAGCACAATAGTTGTCCATGAAACCATATGAGGACTTTGAACTGTAATCCTTCCCCAGAATTGAGTAGCACTATTGCACATTTGAAGTTTGCATTTGTCTTTGGTAGCTTACAACTTATATAAACTCACTGAGATGTAATAGCAAATTGGCAGAATACCAACATTAAAATCTTAAAGCAGTCAATCAGGATTCCTTGCCTTGTTTCAATTCCATAAATATGTTTTATTTTTGAAGGATCTGATATCTTTGACATTGACAATTCACAATTGTATAGAGATTAAAAAACTGTTGGAAGAAAAATTGAAGAAAATTGTGGCATTAATGCATACAAATTTCATATTATTCGGAAGCCAAATCTACAATGAAATCAGTTTCCTGTCCAGCAGGAAAATGTATTACACATACTTCTAGCTTATGATACAACTTTGCATTCTCGTGCAGGAAAGAATTACACAAGGGAGGTAGCTAAAACTAAAGAATATCATGGAAAATTGAGTCAAACAAACTTGTGCTGACTAAATGGTAATTGGGAAGAGAGGAAAGATACATATGGTACATTAACTTGCTTGGCAAGCAAGTCCACAATGTACATCTAAGTCCTATCTATATCCTCATACAGTTAGTTTGGATTTCCGCGTATATCATCTACTATCTCTGGTTACAAATACCTGCACCATGAAGGATTTCGAGAAGTGAGAATCACATATAAAAAGACAACTTTCATTAGATACATATGACACATAAAAGACAACTGACACACGAGAATGCGGGGACACGAGAGATGTTAACACACACACAAATCATATCAACATATTGCAAAACTTAATTCAACAAAAGATTCAACAGAAACAATAGAAACAACTGTCTTTTCTATGCACCGATCTTTCTTTTTAGACGGTTTCAGGAAGATTGATAATGGTGTGGGGACGACAGAATCCAGCAAGCACCAAAGCGTCAGATATAGGAATCCACTAAGGATTCATTCACTTCAAACCCCTCTCTCCACCGAGTCAAGTGAGAGAATTTTCACGAAATAAAAAACAAATCAAAATTCAAAGGTAGTTGCAGAAAGGTGCAGCCTGGGCTATATTTACCTCACATTTATCCTAGAAAACTACAAAAGTTCCCAATCTTCTTTTGACATATCCAGGAGGTCCCAGGTCCCATCCTCAAACAAGATCTGTAAAGCAGGCAATAAAGAAGTTGACACAAACATATATCTACATTCCAATAAAGTTATTCAATAGCTGGAAATCAAACAAAGTGAACTATCTTACCAAGTGTCTATTAGTGGATTTCTCAAACTGCTTTACAATTCCAAAGTACCTGCAGAGTAAATAAGCACAATTAAGTAAGAGGGCTGAAGTTATATTCCATCCCTTTCCAAACATAAAAAGAATGGTGAAAGAAATTCCAGAATGCAGTACAAGTTAACTTCAGGATTAACCCAACAATGTACTGGTACTGTGGTACATGCAGGGACAAAGTTTTCATCTCGAATACAGAGACGAGGAACTCGACAAGAAAGGGCCAATCCTTATATATGAAAAAAACTAAAATAATAAATAGCAAGAGAGGATGTGTATACCAAAGTTGATTTAAGGATAAATTCTTAAGCTGGATAAGCCCGAGATATCCAGAGGCAAGAATTGGGAAAGAGAACCGCGGATATTACAATTTCTTATTTCATATATCAAGAAAGGAATATACATATTTCTAGTGGTGTTCAATCAATGGATGACACAGTCAAAATGAATTAGCATGCACTAGGTTCAAAAGTAATTTGGCAGGCTCCCATAGTGTCTGCTTTAGACTTCGTAAAAAATATACCCACAAAAGTTCAGATGCCATATGATTTTGCACTCATGTTCTTAGTTATTCCTCATTTGCAGTGCCTCTCCAATAAGCCACCCAGGACCCAACAAGCCAAATTCACAAGAGCATATATACCAGGTCCAACTAGACAAATGAAAGCTAGAATTGACTCCAACATCATTCACAAATACCACCAACACAAAACAGCCGAATATAAAGAGCCATAACCGTTTCCAACAAGTTTGAACATTTCTTTACCAAATAAAATCGTCTAATGTTGTCATAAGACAAGAAAAGAAATGCCATACCTCTTATCCTGAGAGCGAGTTATAATAACTATTGAACCAATGCAATTCCGAGGGCGCTTCCTTCCAGCGGAATTACACCTGACACCTGAAAAGTAAGGAAGACATGCCATGTCACTGTCAACGCTGAGCTGAAGCTTAAAAAAGAAATGGGGAAATGGGCCATAATCATATGATAGCACTTACCAGCTGAAGAAACTCCATTTGCATAGCCCTTCAAAGTTAAACAAAAAAGTTAAAAACACAGGCATAGGACAATATACAAGTCAACAAAAGAGAACATCTATCCTTTGATAGTATGACAGAAGCCCTAAATAGTTATTCGGTTGAACCACATAGCAGAGACAAAAGAAATCAGACACTGTGTCTAATCAAGAAAAATTGGATATTTCTAAATTGATATTGGACACTTCTAAATTAATACATACTTTGCCATGCAATTCATGTGACAGTAAAAAGCCAAGAAAATGTCACGGATATAAAGAAAACTCGAGGGAAAACGAAATGAGACGGTGCTAAATAGTACACCTAAAAAAATCAGAATTTAACAGAACAGTATAGGAATAGGCCAAACTGCTCTATCATGTCCAAATTCTACTTATTAAAGATATACTAGAAACCCATTCCTTCATGTATAGAGAAAAGGTTATTACTTGTGAAGATAGCCAACACATGAGGTCGTTTAGTGCGAGTTTCATACACCTTAACATGAAATGCTTTACAAGTCATATAGTCCTACACTAGCCAAGACTAAAATTTATTTACCACAAGAACAGCTTTTATGATTTTCTGTATTCCCAAAAAAAAGAAAGTCAAAGGACAATCTTACAACAAATCATCAGACATGTAGACCCTCATTATTATGCAATTAGCACAAGAAACAATACCAGAGAATTTAATTTTTTAAAAAAAATTGTAATTCCAGTCTTCCATAAAGTTCACAAGTTTAAACTGATATTATGAATCCAAAAGGAACATAATCTGGAGAAATCAATCTTCACAACATACATCAATTGGAAGGGCCAAAAATGCTTTGAGAAGCAACATACTAACAGCAATTTCAGCTAAAAGATAACATTTAACATGACAAAAATAAAAAACTCATACAAGGGATCTGCATGAACTTAGTCTGAAAAATAAAAGGTTCATAAATACCCACATCTTTTGTAGAGAGAAAGGCTTTCACTTTGGGAGAGTTCAGCGCAACGTGGCTGGTTAACATTTCCAATGTGTCAGAAGATGTTGTTCTAGTCTTGTTAGGTTTGACCCCCAGCTTTTGCCTGCAGCCTGCAGCACCACAATAGCAATTTTGATCTGCACCAAACTGAACAAACCTGCTACATTTGTTAGACTGAAACAAGATGTTAACAAGATAGTTGGAACCAGACAAAATTCAAGTTTATGGACAAGATAGTTGGAACCAGAGTAGAAAAGTTGCAAGTTCATACTGATAGTCATAGGTCAGATGTTCGCCCTTTTTGATATTCCGAGTTGCAAATATACCAATTCTGGTTTCATTGTCAATCCTCCTGTAAGGTAAGGTAGCATCAGACAAAAACAGATCGAAAAACAAAAACCAAAAAATAGGTACAAAACAAGATTGCTATTGAGAACAGCAAGGTACCATTTCTGCATCTCTGTATTCGGACAACAACTATGGTTGATGTATCTGGACTCATTTCCCTTATAAGTAGCATCAATTACCATATCTCGGTTGATTTCACACAAGTAAAAATTTTGTTCTCCGCTGTGCTTCATCTTCCAAAGCCTCTCTTCACATTCTTTATCATCTATAACTGAGAAAGTGAAAAGGGGGGAAAATAAAAACTCTAAAGTAGCCCGGCTGATGTCTTATATATAAGCAAAAACACGAGGAGGAAAAAACCCAGAAGAAGAAGAAGAAACCTTCTCCAACATATTCAATAACAAACTCTCCTTGCTTAATATCTTCATCCGCCACAATTCCTGATCCACATTTCTCAGTCTGCAGATCAGAGAACGAGTACATTTAAATCTAAACAAACTGAAAGCATAAATCATAGTCATACAAGGATAAACTCCCTACCCTTGTTTATAAAACTATAATTTCTCTAATATTTAACAATTTCATATCTCATTGAGACAATTCGATAATTTGACAGCTCAAATAGCCTTCCTCAGTTACCTGCACTATTTTCATCTTCTTCACAGGTCTCTCATGGAATGGCTTATTTAAGCACAAAGGCCCGCATTGGCAGTTTGAGGAGCAGCTAGACTGTAGCATGCTGTATGAAGAAAATTGGTAAAAAAAAAATGAGCCCAAAACACACTGCTGACCACAGTCATTTCAGCTAACTATCAGCAAAGCAAAACATGGTGGGAATTAGTCAACTAACATGTAGGCTAAAAGGGGCAGGGAGAGAAAAAAAAAACAAAAAAAAAGAAGAAAAAGAACAGCATCATGTGTTGCGTATATAAGTAACCAAAAAAAAAACTAGTTTTTCAAGAAAGTTCAAGACAGGAAGAAGTTGTTATAGAACAAGATCAGTGACATACTCTTTCAAGAAAGATTTTATTGAACGGCTCTAATTTAAAGATGCACATGACAATTTCAAATTACAAAGTCTAGATAAAAAAAAATAAAAGGCAAGCTTTACAAATTTCAAATTACTGCTTCTGAATTACAATATTTGTTCACCAAAAAGGGATTGCACTGCTTTTGAATTCATAAAAATGCTTTTTAAGCATTAGATTCGTTACACTCAATGTAGACTCAATATTACACATCAGCCAAAGGCAACAAAGGCTCAACTCAAATCTTTATGCGTAAATAACAATCTTACCCACAAAGGCAATCTTTATCACAGACACCAGAAGATCCAGTCGATGATTTACAGAAACAAAATATCCCATCATCCTCTGGACGCCTTTTATTCTTCTTCGTGAGATATATATCTTAATTCAAAATGTTAGGACCAACAATAGTTTACAACTTTGGGAACAGGGAATCACAACTAAGGCAGACAAAGGAAAATTAAGAAATACACAACAAACAACAAGCCTTTATCCCATTAATCGCAATATGTGGCAAAAATTCAAAAAAAAAAAATTCAAATAACGGAATGTAATCAAACAGACTCTTGAATCTAAAAGTAAAGTTAAAAGGATACTGCGCTTAATCAACTTGTAAGTGATCGGTTTACACTTAGTCAAATATTCTGGAAGTTCAAAGTCAACTGGATCTCCAATTCCCTTCAGCAACTGACTGAATAGGCCCTCCATAACAACACCTTCATTATTCTTTGAATAAAGCAAAAACACTGGGTCAATATCAAATATTAAGTGTCGATGAGAGGGATCTTGAGCATATTTTAATTTCTACATGCAAAATCAATCACGTCCATCAGCCATAATGTATACCACGAGAAACTCCCGGATAAAAGGTAAATGTTTTGACTAAAAATAAGAAATTTACTCTGAAAAGGAAACAGGAAAGAATACAAATTATGGCATGGCCGTAGTTAGCTACTCAGCTTTCAGCGGAAACTATAATTCCCGGAAAGAGCGAAAACTAGTAAGAATGAAAAGTCAAGGATGAAGACCTGAAAAAGAAAGACCAGCACAACAGCTCTCAACAGATGAGTTCACTTTATTTGAAGTTAGCTAAAATTGTTCAAAACGGTGAACCATTGACAATCTTGACTTGAAAGCAGGAAACATGCTCTAACAGCGTGTATATTAATTAGATAGTTTTATAAGATTAGACTAAAACATGTAGATGTACTTTAGAATACAAGATCTCTAGACTTTTCATCCCAGTATGGCCCAATAGATTCAGACGTAGGTCGCGCTACACTTTTTGCAAATGAATCATAGTTCTGCTAGTTCAGCCCTACCCAACCCAGCTTCTGCTTTAACTCAAACCTAAGGTTCCATCTTCAAAGACCCAATCCATCATGTTAGGGTTTCCCCTTCCTATGTTATAGAAAAATCGACAAGATCAAATTTAGAAGAGAAAGAAACAACTATCCAAAGTTTGTAAAATAAAATTAAAATCCTTCTGTTACATGGCTGACAGATTTCGGACTGAAGCAAACGACGCCTTAAACCGAGTTACAGTTGAACACAGATGTTTGAAATCAAAGTTTAAGCAACAATGTATTGATCAATCCTTCACCAACCTCCTACCAATGACTAAGCAACCAACTGGGAGAAAATAAAGCAAAGGAGAACCTTAAGAAAGAAGAAAAACACATTCATTCTAGAAATTATAGGAGATAGTAAGATCATGTACTACCTCATCGTAGCAATGTGGTTTTAAACTTTTGAGATTAAAACATTTATATCCTGGATAACAACAACTAATCACTAAAAACTCCCTAAACAAACCTTCTTCATTGATGGCATAGTGCCAATGAGATTTGCTGGAGAAATACTAGATGTCCATCTCCTACATTAAAATAACAATTTAAATTAGCCAAAACATAGGTGAGCCAGAAAAACAAAATACAGCATTAAGGACCAGAACTCTGATCATATAACAGCATAAATTATTCCAGCCAAGAAGTTGATGATGAATTATGGGCAGTATTCAGATCAATGAATCATTTCATTCTCGTTCAAGCCCATTTGAGCTCAGCCGGAACATGTATAAATGAATGCTTGTTTCTTTTCCTTTTCAAATTGTGAGATAAAATCACATCGTAAAAACTTTCCAGAGAAAAATATAGCAACATTCAAACCAGAAAAGACAAGATTTTTAAGTTTACTTTTCTGGTACTTTCAGGGAAATAAGATACATTGTAACTCAGGCCTTGTGCTTGCTTAGATATCCACCATGACCCACACAATAATGGCCTATGAAATGATGTCTATTCTACAAGAGCCAGATTATTGCACCTTTGATAACGTGGAATCAATCATGACATTTATTGAAAAAAAGAAAAGCACAGGATCTTAACCTGATCATAGCACGAGGTTCACGTGAAAAAGAGGTACAGGTTCACGAAAAAACACAAAACCAAGAGGTGCTGATTCCAAAGCACTTATCGAGTGGCTGTTAGTGTTCTAAAACCCGAATGACTTTCCATTCCCATTAGCACTATATCCCCGGACTTTATTGACATTTACTATATTTCTACTCATATTCATCTAAATCCATTTCTTTCTGGACATATCTGATATTTACTTTCAACATGATTTCAAGTTAATTCGCATAAAGCAACTAAACGAGTACAATTAGATTCTAATTCAGGCACCTTCATTCAAAATTTAGGCTCCATGACTCTTGCAAGATTTTTCAAATGCCATCAATTCAAAAGAACTGTTATTCTTCAATGCAAGTAATTTGGTAAGCTGAGAAACAATCATTTAGAATAAACCCGCCTAGTCCTGCTCACCACAGAAAGAGTGAACGTATAATGTACTACCATCAGTTTCTATCAGTTGGAGAAGAAGAAAGAATAGCAGAAAATCACAAAGTACATGTTACTTCATGAAGCTGTATTTCTTGGAGAAGTTACAAAGTCTCAAGTGGAAGAAAACTGAAGTAATCCAGATATTGTTCACCAAACAATCAAAATTTAAGGAGCTCGCAATCGTAAATACAATACAACAAACCTGAATCTCTTCCCAAATGCACTTCACCCTTATCATAGAACCTGAATCTTTGCTTCTTGTACTCTCCCGCCCAGAAATATTTCAAATGCCTCGGCTGCAAAACAATACAACAAAACCAAAAGAAGTTAAAAACAAGAACGTAGAATCATAGGAAACTCAGTAGCCCATTTCACATTTACTCTTTCTTCCATATTCTTCGATTGAATCTAGAAAATTTAGCGGCCCACCAAAGCAAATCCCCATCCAACATTCAACAAATTACCAACCAAAACAAGCCCTTTTGTGAAATTCCACCTCAATAAACCAATCTCCCCTCTGATTTTTAACACAACTTAAGAAAACCATAAGCTCGTTTAACGAACCCAATTCAATTTTGAAACCAAGAAAGTACTCCCAAATCTACGGGACTGTTTCTTGAACAAAATTAGGGTTCAACACTACGGGAAGGCAATTGGAAAAGTTTAATTGAATAGTTACCGGAATTTAAGAAAAACGGAAAATAACCTGAGAAAATGGAGATGAGGTTCAGCAGTTGAGAGTTTACTTCACACTGTGTGACTATGTGAGAGAGAAAGCAAGAGAGGGAGCTCTGTGAGTGGTCAAAGTTTCAGTTTTTCTTTTTCTCTTTTTCTTTTTTTCTCCTCCCAAACTCATATGGAAATTACGAGTAACGACTGTTACTTAATAAAAAACGGTTAGACATTTGCATTATTCTGGATACATCCCTGAAATTTTTATTGCGTTCAATTTACAGCCCCTCAAAATTCCCTAATTTGCAAGCATAACAATTTCCAATTCGCAATCCCAATTCGTAAATTGTTTTAAGAAAAACAAAAAAAAAATGCATATATACATATATTTTTTAAAAATATCACTAAGGAATCTAGGAGTGTTATACTTAGCTATGTTTGGATCGTTTTTTGAATGTGTTTTATTTATATATTAGGGAATGTAAAAAGGTATATTAGAAATGTAAAAATGTGCATTAGGAGTGTAAAAAGGTATGCTGAGATAGGACAGATATTAATTAAAAATTCTGAAAAAACCAATGAAAAAACGAACCACACAAAGCCAGGGTTTTAGGGTTTGTTTTATAACTTCTTATAAAGTTACTAACAAAGCGGGTTTTTTTTTTACAATGTGTGTTTAATAACTAATGATTACTAAATTATTTCATCAACCACTGTAAAAATGACAGCGCCATTTTTAAGTAATACAATTTAGAATGTGCCTGGTTCAACCATAGGAAATGAGATTCATATCTGATGGAACTGGGATTCATAGGAAAAAGATGACAAAGAGTATCAAAACTCTAATTCAACTGCTTGGTTCAAAATTTTGTTGGAGTTGGAATGGATCTAAAATTCTAAATCTGTCCCTGCCTCTTAAACCCTATCCTTGTCGTTTTTTCCTAGCCACCACCAATTCAACAAGAACAAGAGACTACTCTTCTTGATTCTTTTTACCGCAACACAAACAAATTATGAGTCATATTTTTTTTATTCTTTTTAACAAGATAACAAAATAACAATTCATATAAAAGCAAATCAAAACCGGCAACGGGAGCTGTACAAATTGATATGGACTGGCAGTAGTGAGGCGATGATGAAGTTGCAGAGATGAGAGAGAGACTGAAGTCAAGAAGTCGACAGTTATTGACGAATGTGTAGAGTGGAAAAAAAAAGAAAAAAGAAAAAGAAAAAAAAGAAGACGATGTAAATTGAAGACGATGGAGGAGAACGGAAGAGAGAGGAAGAGAAGAAACTGAGGATAATGGGGGAGAAAAAAGAATGGGCAAGTCATATTCACCAACATAGTAGGAAATGGGGCTATGACTTTGAAACCTAACTTAGTGGGGCTGGTGGATTTCTATCTTTTGAACCAAACAGTTGAACATGAGTTTCAAATCTAAAACTTTCATTCCTAGCATTGATATCCATGAACCACGCACCTCAGATTATTTTGTATCTTTTGAGGAGGGAGAGGAAGGAGATTAGCAAGTGAGTCTGTGCCCCCTTCGTATTTCTTTATGAATTGTATATTTTATACGACAAAAAAAAGTAAAATAAGATTTTTGCATTTCCTACACGTTGTATAGTGTTATACTTTTTTCTCAATGAAATGCTAACATACAAAAGATTTTCAAGAAAAATATATTATTTAACAGAGCACAATCAATTGTGCAAATTAAAGATTTCAAATCCTAATCTAAGTAATCCCTTTTGTACTAAAATAATTGTCTTGTTTGGTTTTTTTACTTCAATATACTTTGAATTAAAAAAGTAATTAAACTAAAATATCATTTTAGGACGAATGGAATAATATAATACAAAATTAATAAGTAACTCTAATAAGTCAAAGCCCAAACACAAGTATAATAGTACAAATTTGAGTAGTCGTCCAAACTCTAAACCACAGAGACCTAAATTTACCAAGTAACTAGAGGAATTACATGCGGTAGGCGCATACATTTTCATGTTATAAAAGAAAAAATGAACAATTTATTTTTAATATCAATAATCCAAACAAATATAATTATATTATCCATTGCATTATTTACAAAACATGTGTTAGGAATACTATTATCCATTGCACAACTTATAAACACCAAATGTTAGAAAAAAATATTTTAAAAAAAAGAGAATGATTGAACATAAACAAAACATGATATAGTTAAAAATTTTATCAAATCAATGACTATTGATTTTAAAATAAGTACTCATTATGTTAGTAAGTATAAGATTAAGCAGCAGTCCATTATCCAAAAAGGGTGAGGGGGAGAGGGAGAGGAGGGTAGAAACTCATTTGAACCATTAAAAATGATTTGAAAAAGAAAAAAGTGGAGCAACAAATTATGAACTAACCAAAATTGGATAAGTCTAATTTAAGTAAAAATTGTCCAAAATCTTCAAATATATATATCCAAAAGAAAACGTTATTTTTTCTAGGATTTTCATTGTGTTCACAAATATAATCACATATATAAAAATAAAAATATAAATAAAAAAGGTTTCTATAGCATGAATATCAAAAAATCAAAAAATAAATTTGGTGCAAAAGAAGAAGAAAAATCAAAGATCATGGACATCAACTAGAGATGATAGTATATGGAAGTTAAAGGGTTATGAATGGCCTGGTGGGAGAAAAAAAAAACCAAAAGCAAAGTTGTTAACATTGCGGCTGCCGGGGGATTTCTAAGAAACTACGAAGGTCGCTGAATTATTGGGTTTACATCCAAAATCGGTGACTGCTCAGTTCTAGAAGCTAAATTTTGGGCTGCCTATTTTGGGCTAAGGATAGCCTGGGACCTAGGCTTCACTAGAGTCCAACTCCAATGGACAGCTTGCAAGCAGTTAACTCCCTAAATGAGGAAACAACCACTTCAACTGCTAGCAACGTTATCTACCGGATCTATAAGCTTTTTAAACGCCTATGGACTGTTGAAATATCCTACATAGGGCGCAATAGAAACGAAGCGGCCGACTCGTTGGTAAAATTAGGACTTTCGTCTCCGCTGGGGTTACATATTTTGGCAACACCCCGACCAAAACTTTAGAGAAATTAGAATTAGATAGGCCTGGCTCAACTCTCACCCCTTGAGTTGTTTTGTAATCTAATCAAAGGCTTCTTCGGTATATAAAAAAAAAAAGAAAAAAGTTATTAACATTGCCAAATGCATAAGATATCTAAAAATCATTTTTTTTTTATATTGGCACAACTTGAATGTTCTTTTGATTATTAAGAGAAGTAAAAAAGATGGTTGAGTAAAGTGAATCCAAAATGCAGCAATGAAGATAGAATGATGTTTTTGATTAAGTTGGGTACTAAATATCCACTTCTTTAAGGTAAAAAACTTAAAAGGCCAAAAATTATTACAAGATTTATTATATTGGGATAACTTGGATGTTATTTTAATTATAAAGAGAAGTCGAAAATACGGTTGAGTATGATGGATCCAAAATGTAGCAAGGAAGATGAATTGGTATTTTTAATTAAGTTGGGTAGTAAAAGTCCATTTATTTTAGGCCAAAATTGAGAAGTCTAAAATCATTACTAAATTGAACAAATACTACATTTGAGATGCCTGGGAAAAGACTTCCAAATCCAAACAATATTCCCTAGTTATAATATATGTTGAAAAATCAAATATTCATAGCTACTTGTTATAGCCTATGAGGTTAAAAATTTCATTCTTCTTTACTCGTCAAATTCAGAACTTTTTTTTTTAAAAAAAAGTTGTCTCATTGATGACTAAATATGTATTCAAAAATGTAATTTTCTCTAAATATAGTAAAAATATATGCAATTGAAACTGAACACAAAAAGTTACTGTATCTTGTAAAAGTAAATTTGAACCTTGTAATGATATGATTTTTAATTGTTAAAAAAATGTAAAATATTAATGAAACTAATTGAGTTTTATATATATTTTGTTTTGAATGAGGAAAAAAATGTATTTTAGCAATTTTTTAATAATTAATATTTTTTAATATTTAATACAATATGTTGTTGAGACGAAATCCTGGTTTTGTACCTATGCTTTTTTTTTTTTTACTGAAAAGTTTATACTTCATTCAAACGAAATTAAAAAACATCATATATGGTTTTCTTCCTCTACTCATGGGTCAAAATATGGTACATAACAAGTAAGTTTGTAGAAGCCAAACTCAATACCATGAAGTTTAAAGCGTATTGAAGTAGTTTATTTAGTTTATTCTAGAATGTTATCAAATAACCACAAATTTGTTTAACTAAGGTGAGTCCACAACTTGATTAATATCAAAAATAAAATATTATGTCTTTTTTTTGGGAGGAAAATTTGACTCCATATTTTATTGCTAGATGATAAAATTACTATAACTAACTTTAAAATAATATAGATGATGTCATTAATAGTGGATCAGTAATTTTAACATTAGTTTGACACGATTTTTTGGTTCAATCAACAACAGACAAATATTATTAGTAGTGTTAATGTCAAAGGAATTAATCTTTATGAGCTTAAAAAAAAGAAGATTTTATTTCAAGTGTTAAAGTTAGTGTATGATTGACTGGCGTTCCTAATATAAATTATTCCAAAATATTATGTTTAGATTTTAGTGCAATGTGATATAAGCAACTTAGCATGTCAAACTTGCAAAAGGTGCAACAAGTGTGCTCGTGTACCTTTTGTAAACGTGTTTACCTTTAGTTTTAGCCTTTTAGACTTTCTAGTGCAATTGATTTTGCCAAAAAAAAAGATAAATAATGAAAAGGTTGTTTTGGTCCTAAAAGTTGTGGGACTACTATTATAAATGTTTTATAGTTATGCCGAAAATTGTGATTCCTCCTAATTATCTGTGGTAGATTTATAATTTTGTTTTTTTAAGAAATAATAATTCAGATTATTTTTTATTTTATTTTTTTGGGTTATTGAAACAAAACCAGCAAACCACACTTTCGCCGGTACTAATTACACATTTACAGTGGGTAAATCATCCTTAAACCCCCCAAACCTCCATTCCCCCAACTTACACATTTCCGACACAGTCAGACAGCAAAGTCAGCCGCCAGCGCCGCCATCGCTCCACGATGAATCAGTTTGCGATTTCTCCTTGTTCTTCTGTTGTTCCCTTGCCTCATCATGCCTCCAGAACTGGTAAATTCACTTATACTAATCAATGATTCAATGACCTTTGTAAATACTCCTACAGATTTTATTTATTTATTTATTATTTTTTCAAATTTGGGGTGGAATGGAAGGATTTTTCTGGGTTTAAGGATTGTAATTGATCGTTTCTGAACTACAGATTCGTCCCGGAAGGCGGCTGCTTCTCTGCATTTGCAAGAGGTAGGAAAATTTGTAGTTATTAGTTTCTATTTACCAGTGGTTAAAACGGGCCACATTTATGATTGATGATTGGTTGGTTTTGGCAGTTTGGGGTAAAAGGAAGTGAATTTCATGGGCATTCTGTTGTCAACCTCAACAAAAAATTGAGTTCAAAGACTACCCATAATGGAGGTATATTTGTTCTTTCTTTCTCTCCTGTTCATGCATTAATTTGTATAATTCTGGTCATTTAGTTCCACATAATAAATCTGTCAAAGCAGTGTACAGTTTAGTTCACTTACATTTTTAATTTATCTTGTAGATTCCTTTTGTTCTACCTCTTCAACTTTTTACTTTTCATATTGAGCGACAGGTAGGAAATGGATATTGGTTGTTAATTAGAAAAGCTTTTGTAAACTTATTATCATAGCATGGAGATGGATGATTCGTTAAGTTATTGCTCTTTGGAGTTCTTGTACAATGAAATTTAGCTAACTTTGGGCCTAGGTCACCTTCTTAGGCGTCCTTTCTTTGGAGCATTGCACTTGAGTTTGGTTTGAAAATTTATTGGCTTGGTCCTTCAATCTTGTACGATTTATCTATGCAGCTATCCAAGCTGTTTTGGCCAGTGATAAGGAGGCAATCATTTCCAGTGGCACCGAGGGGAAAGTTCTGAAGAAAAAACTGAATAAAGTGGTACTAGCCTACAGTGGTGGTCTAGATACATCTGTCATTGTTCCATGGTTGAGGTACTATGCTTTGCCTTCTCTCACAGAACAGTGCTTTTGTTTCCTGTGACAAATTATGGTTTCATGTATCTGATAACCAGTAAGAACACAAAGCAGAATTGGCTTGTTTGGCCCTCATTTATGCTGTAGAAATTTTACATTATGATGTTCTATATGAATTTTCTGCCATTCATATGCTTCTCACCTACTTCCTTGAGAGTGTAACAATAACTTGTCTGTACTGTTTTCATGGATTAATCAGTTATAGAGTATTAGTTCTTGATTAAATTTTGTCTTTGTTACTGACATTTGCAATGTAACTATTGCCTGTTATAATCTTCTGATGTTATTGATTAACCTGGCTGTCGCTTCATGGTTTATTTTTTGTTTCGTGTCTCAGAGAGAACTATGGGTGTGAAGTTGTTTGCTTCACTGCGGATGTTGGTCAAGTAAGTTAAAGGGGGAACCTACTAACAATTATAATTTTCTTGAATGGAGTAGCATCTTTAATCTTAGTGCTTGATAATGAAGTGACAAATATTTATGATCTCTGGATTTGATGTTTCTTATGGTTTCAAATTTTGAAGGGTGTAAAAGAGTTGGATGGCTTAGAAGAGAAAGCTAAAGCTAGTGGAGCATGTCAGTTAGTGGTGAAAGATTTGCAAGAGGAATTTGTAAAAGATTTCATATTCCCTTGCTTACGAGCAGGCGCCATTTATGAGAGGAAGTATCTGCTTGGAACCTCAATGGCTCGCCCAGTCATTGCAAAGGTAGAGTGCACTGTTTATGAAATGTAGAGCTATGCGTTATGTTTTCTTTGCTGCTTTTCTTATTTTCCTTGCTCTCTTCTGGCAACTTTATTTTTCTTTTCCAAACAAACCTTTTCATTATGTTCATACATGCTGACTTTGAAGCTGTAAAAATCCGCCATTCCTACCAAGTACCAATGATAGTTTTAGTCCTAACTGTTGAATTCGCCTGTTTGCATTTGTTATTTTTTTTCTTGTTTTATCTGAAGAATGTGTTTCTGCTGAGTTGAATGCTCATTATTGCTGTCTTGAGGACACTGAATTTGCTGCATGTCTGAAACTTTATTTGCAAATGCCAGGCAATGGTTGATGTTGCCAGAGAAGTTGGTGCTGATGCAGTTTCACATGGTTGCACAGGAAAAGGAAATGATCAGGTGTGCATATGGTTTGCCCCTTCAATGCTTTTCTTGCGTATCCTAACGTCATTTTGACCTTTGTGATTTAATATACCTGTGTTTTTTGCTGCTGTGTTTGGGGTTTTCTTCAGGTGCGATTCGAGCTCACTTTCTTTGCCTTGAATCCTGAACTCAGTGTTGTTGCTCCTTGGAGAGAATGGGAAATAACCGGTAGAGAAGATGCTATTGAGTACGCTAAGAAACATAATGTGCCGGTGCCAGTGACAAAGAAGTCTATCTACAGCCGAGACAGAAACCTTTGGCATCTCAGTCATGAGGTAATATCATCCTCACGCTGTAGTTGTTTGGAGCTTATTTGGTGCGATTGTTGTCTCCTTTATTTTACACATTTGAGGTTGCACATTTGAGGTTGCACATTTGAGGTGAGGAAGAGGAATGCTCACAGTACAAACATGAAGATCTCTCAATAGTTTTTCGCTCAGGATACTGTTTTTAAACCGTATGGTCTGAGATATGTTACTTATAGACCCTTTTCTCTTCTGGATATGAAATCACTTAGCATGTATACTCACAAGCTTTCCCCTAGAACTTATTTAAAATTTTCTGTCGGATGAAGTACCTTTATTTATTACTCCCTCCATCCCGAAATGATTGTCCGGTTTAGTTTTTCACTTTTTAGTACAAATTTTGCTAAAAATGAAAATCCACGTCGGACAATCATTTTGGGACAGGGGAGTTTCCTCTTAAAACTTGTTTAAGCCGCTAGAATATTTGTCCCAAACAAAAAGGTCTGTTTTTTTGGACTTAGCTGGTTTTACACAAAATACATCAAATGTCAGACGTTATTGTAAAGCTTTTGTTAGCATCAACATTTATAGTCTCTTTTCGTCAGAAAAGCCTCTTAGATACTGAATTTGTAGGGGTGGACTGTTTGATGTCAGTTGGTATTTCAATAATTTCATATCTCGTTTTTCACTCCAGGGAGACATCTTGGAAGACCCTGCAAACGAGCCAAAGGAGGACATGTACATGATGAGTGTTAGCCCACAAGATGCTCCTGATCAACCTGAGTGAGTCAATCTTTTGTGATTTTCTTGGTTGATTCAAAGTTTCTGATTGTGCATTCTTTTCTTGTGTTTTAGTGAATGAATATTGTGGATTTCTATTTATTTCGTGTGCATAATCATTATGCTCAGGTATGTAAAAATTGGCATTGTTGCTGGAATCCCTGTTTCAGTCAACGGGAAGGAGCTCTCCCCTGCATCTCTCCTTTCTGAGTTGAATGAAATTGGTGGAAAACATGGAATAGGTCGGATAGACATGGTTGAGAATCGTCTCGTTGGAATGAAAAGTCGTGGAGTGTACGAAACTCCTGGCGGAACCATTCTCTACTCAGCTGTCCGTGAACTTGAGTCACTTACACTTGACCGAGAAACAATGCAAGTCAAAGACTCTCTTGCCCTAAAATATGCTGAATTAGTGTATGCTGGTCGTTGGTTTGACCCACTCCGAGAATCCATGGACAAGTTCATGGAAGAAATAACAAAAACGACCACTGGTTCTGTGACCCTCAAACTGTACAAGGGTTGTGTGTCCGTAACAAGCCGAGAAAGTCCTTATAGTTTGTATAGAGAAGACATCTCTTCATTTGAAAGTGGACAAATATACAACCAAGCTGATGCTGCTGGATTCATCCGGCTTTATGGGTTGCCGATGCGAGTTCGGGCGATGCTTGAGAAGGGAATATGAATCTGATATGTTTATGTGAGGTTTTAGGACTTTCTGGTGGATAGATGGGGCCGTATTTGCTGTAACTTGCAGTTTCAAACACTTTAATTTTTATGGAGGTTGCTTGTCCTAGTTCGCTATAAATTTGTGTAAACTGTAGGGATTCTACTATTCCAGGTCAAGTTACGCTATGCATGCGAGATTTCTAGGTCTCTTTTGTTATTCACGCTATGGTTAATGGAATTAGTAAACATTTTAGTTTTATTCAACGCTAAATTCGATCATTTGATGCATAAACCAAAAATTACGCCAACTGGTGAATAAAAGGTGAAGTAGAGATTAAACTTGTGTACCATTGCTCATGTCTAATGTCAATGTGCATGTGAGAAAAACCTCTTTTTTCTAATAAAAACAATGATCCATCAAACTGTTCCAACTTCCAAGTAAAGGTTTTACTTACCAAAATCATGTAATTACTGATGTATTATTGTGACTGGATTTACTTTTACTTAGTTTATACTCTTTCAGTATAAACAGTTGGTAATTTATTCTCCCCCAAAAAAAAAAAAACCAGGAGAAAGGGAGAATTTTGCAGCACTGTTTCCATTTATAGGTCACAAAAGGGAGAAAGAAATGGCCATATCCATCTCTTGAGAGTTTGGTGTTGGATCTAGGGTTGATGCTATCATCTATCTTCACATTTCATTAAACATTTGTTGTAATTACTAATTAGTTGATCGCTTTTATTTGAGTCTCTTGCTTTTAATAGGATTAAGCATATTTTCTTGCTTCCATGTCTATATATATGAGTCATTTTATTTTACCCACTTCAAATTTTCCAGGTTATGGGTGTTAAGAGTATAGTGATGTTTATTGGATATTAGAAAGTATATAAATTTTTCTGAAAATCAGTAGCAGGATGGGGATGTAGCTCAGATGGTAGAGCGCTCGCTTAGCATGCGAGAGGTACGGGGATCGATACCCCGCATCTCCATTTCTTGGCTTTTACATTTGTTTTTCACCCCACACAGCCAATCATACGAATTCCCTTATCCAATTCGTTTTTGCCAACGTAGATTTTGCACGAACTCCTACTTCAAGATTCGCCAGTTTTCCACGTGACGTCAGATCAGAGTCCTAGTGTCAATTATTAGCGACTCTTCAGTTTCCCCCACCTTCCATAAAAATAAAAAAAAAATATTGCAGAAATATTTTAGCTTCCAGATTAGCCCGCCCCCATTACCCAACAATTCCAAGCACGAAAATAATTTCAGCTGAATTTATTTTGTTAATCTATTGTAGTACTGTTGGAATAGCAGTTGTGCGTTGTAGACTTTTTCGTTTTTTTTTTTTAATTAGCCTTTTGAGTTGGGTCTGTTGAATCTTCTTTTGTGTTTGTCCCACAAACTGGTAAGTAAAGATTCACCATTTTTGGCTGTCCTTGGACATTTTGATATTGACCCAGAAACAGAGGAAGAATCAACAAAGTCGATAAATTGATGGGGAAGACTGTGAGGAAACTGGAGGTGGTGTCCCCTGTTCCAGCGGATATTGACATAGCCAACTCTGTTGAGCCTCTTCATATTTCTGAGATTGCCCAACAACTCAATCTCAGCCCTCAACATTATGATCTCTATGGAAAGTATAAAGCCAAGGTAACAATAATCATACTATTTGAGGGTTGTTTTTGTTTGTGAATAGATATCCTTTTCAGTCAAAGGGCTGAACTCTTTTTTTTTTTTTTGTTTGGGTTATTTATTTTTTGGGTTTTCTGAGTTTTTTTTGCCATCTGATTTTGTTGACTCTTTATTGTTCATGGAAGTACTGTACTGTACTGAGGTGGTCTTGACTTGTGAGTCACTGTTCTATTTTGTAGGTGTTGTTGTCGGTGTTGGATGAGTTGCAAGGAAGTGAGGATGGTTACTACGTGGTTGTTGGAGGGATTACTCCAACTCCTCTTGGAGAAGGCAAGTCTACCACAACTGTCGGCCTTTGTCAGGCTTTGGGAGCTTTCCTTGATAAGAAGGTGAATTCTTTTACTTTTGGCATGGTTTGTCTACATTCTCTGATGCATCCCAGATAGCAATTTCTCATTGGCATGTGTCTAAAATGAAGTCAACTTATTTGTCTCATTATTTCGAGGTAGTAAGTGAAGGGGGGATAAATGAACTTGATATTGTCCTGAAATTTAGTCAAGTAGTAATGGAGATGATTGGCAGAAATGATGCCTCGGTGTCTATGGCCTGATCTGATTCATTTGAAGGGTATAAGGTGTAGTTTGAAAATGGCACATTGATGAACTGATTCTTGGAGTAAAGCTGAATTGTGATTAATTAAGATGAAAAATCACTTCACTGCTATTCTATGTTTCTATTGATGAAATGATGCTGGGTCCAGCGTTGAAAGCTGTGAAGAGATCCTCTTTCTCAGAAACATCTGCATAATAATCAATTCAAGTATTCAACTTTTTGTTTCAAACATTTCTTCCTTGGAAAATTTTGTTGACGTTAATAACCCATGGTTTTTAAACTTATTTTCCACTTTGCAGATGGTTTTGTGAATCTTATTAATGTTGGCATTGTTTCGCAAGGCACATTTAACAGTTTAGCCAATAAAATGTGTCTGCTCCCCATTAAAAAATGACCTTGAGTTGCTCCCTCTGCGTTGCCTGACTGCTTAAACTTTTCATCTCTTTTGATGCTCTAAGGTTTTTACGTGCATTCGCCAACCATCCCAAGGACCAACATTTGGGATCAAAGGTGGTGCTGCTGGTGGTGGCTACAGTCAAGTGATTCCTATGGATGAGTTTAATCTTCACTTAACTGGTGACATTCATGCGATAACCGCTGCGAACAACCTTCTTGCTGCTGCCATTGATACAAGAATCTTCCATGAGTCCACCCAAACTGATAAAGGTCTTTTCAACCGTTTGTGCCCTCCTAACAAAGAAGGAAAGAGGAGCTTTAGTGACATTATGTTTAGGCGTCTGAAGAAACTTGGAATTTCCAAGACAAGACCAGAGGAGCTCACTCCACAAGAAATAAAGAGATTTGCTAGGCTCGATATTGATCCAAATTCTATAACATGGAGAAGAGTTATGGATATTAATGATCGTTTCCTAAGGAAGATTAGTATTGGTCAGGGCCCTGAAGAAAAAGGTATGGTTAGAGAAACAGGATTTGATATTTCTGTTGCTAGTGAAATAATGGCAGTCCTGGCTCTCACAACTTCACTTGCTGATATGAGAGAGAGGCTTGGGAAAATGGTTGTTGGAAATAGCAAGGCTGGTGATCCTATCACTGCTGACGATCTTGGTGTTGGAGGTGCTTTAACTGTGTTAATGAAAGATGCCATTAACCCTACACTGATGCAGACTCTTGAAGGCACTCCCGTCATGGTTCATGCTGGTCCTTTTGCCAATATTGCTCATGGAAATTCATCTATTGTTGCTGATAAGATAGCATTGAAGCTGGTGGGACCTGGTGGTTTTGTGGTTACAGAAGCAGGATTTGGTGCTGATATCGGAACTGAAAAGTTTATGAATATAAAATGCAGATATAGTGGGTTAAAACCTCAGTGTGCTGTTATTGTTGCTACCATTAGGGCTCTCAAGATGCACGGTGGAGGGCCTGAAGTGGTGGCTGGAAAGCCACTCGATCATGCTTATCTAACCGAGAATGTGTCTCTTGTTGAAGCTGGCTGTGTTAATCTGGCCAGGCATATTTCAAGCACAAAGGCATATGGCGTCAATGTTGTAGTTGCTGTCAACAAGTTCTCAACCGATTCTGAAGCTGAACTGAATGCTGTAAGGGCTGCAGCACTTGCAGCTGGGGCATTTGATGCTGTAATATGTACTCATCATGCTCATGGAGGGAAAGGAGCGGTTAGTCAAACAAATTAATTTTCAAGTATTCTCTGTTTATGTTTTATGATGTCAATCTGTTGCATTTATTATTTTGTCAGTCAAATTAACTTGGAGCTACCTCCATAATCTTCATTTGAAGTAGTTTGACTTCAAATGGGTACTGTAGAAACAGACTTAACTGCAATCTTCCATGGTGGTTGATGGAAAATGATGCTCTTTTATATCTTAGTGTGGCACATATGTTGTCTGCATTTCCTAGAGTTTCAGAAGGTAATATGTTTATTAGAACAGCTGATGAATGATACATTGTTTTCCTTTTACTTCTCCAGGTGGACCTTGGTATTGCAGTTCAAAAAGCTTGTGAGAGCGTTTCACAACCATTGAAGTTCTTGTATCCTCTGGATACTAGCATCAAAGAAAAAATTGAAGCAATTGCCAAATCATATGGTGCCGGTGGTGTGGAGTACTCGGAACAGGTATTGTCCTCTTCATAATATTGATGTAATTATCCGCCTACTATTAAGTAATTTGGATCACCAAAGGATTTTGGTGAAGCAAGATTGTGTATGGCTGTGGGTGTTTTTTTTTTTTTTTTTTCCTTTCCTTTTTTTTTTTGGGGGGTGTGTGTGGAGGGGGACTCATTCTTATGCTTGTATGTGACTCCTGAATCCTTGCACATCGACTTACCTCATTGATTAGTCTATCTTCCTTTTGTAACTGTGAGAACATTATGCATACTTGTGATACAAATTGCTTATTAGACTTCACATTTCTTATTCGAGATTGCATCTCTCATTTCTTGTTCCTGATTGCATCAACCTTTGTCCTTTTCAACTGAGGTTGGAATATTCAAATTTTTCTCTTTTCAAACAAGTGAAACATGTACATCTTTGAGGTTTACCAGATGCAACCATTTGTTATGCAAACTGTGGATTATATTGGAATCTTGTTTGGGTCCTTTTCATCTAAGAGTGCCTCCCGCTTTCTGTGCAGGCTGAGAAACAGATTGAAATGTACACGAAGCAGGGGTTCTCCAATTTACCAATATGCATGGCAAAAACCCAGTACTCTTTTTCACATGATGCTTCGGCAAAGGGGGCTCCTAGTGGGTTTATCTTACCTATCAGAGATGTAAGGGCAAGTATTGGTGCTGGATTCATTTATCCATTAGTTGGGACAATGAGCACAATGCCTGGCCTTCCAACTCGGCCGTGCTTCTACGATATTGATCTTGACACAGCCACCGGAAGGGTAATTGGTCTGTCTTGAGAATGGTGCTTCTGTAATTACATATTGTCCAATACCGGGATCATGACAATGCAAATCATCTTAAGGCGATTCTGCAGCAGACCCCACGACAACACTTTTCATGGACTTGACACAGCTCACTACAATGTTGTATCTTGAATAACTTGAATCGAAATAAACGACTGCTATGTTTTCGTTCTCATTTTCACCCAAACAGGAATAGACTAAGTTGGATGTGCTTCCCCGCAGACGATGAAAACTGTGATGATTGCTGATGCTTGGCCTTTTTCCCGTGTGAAATTAAGTTCATCAATAATATGTTCAATGATTTTTCAATGAGAATATGCAGTGTCTATGAATCTGCATTCTCATTGAATGAATTCATCATAGAGCAATTGCTTCGTGCAACACGAACAAAAAAGATTATGAGGATCTTTGGTATGTTTGTTTGTGGGGAATATAATGAATTTGTGCTCATATCGATTGTTTGAGTAAGTTGATTAAGCAAGTTTGGCTTGTCTTTCCAGGATGATCCAGTAGATATCGTTCTTAAGGTGGCAAGTTCTAGCCAAACGTTTATTATCATGAGAATCATCAGAAGAAGCTTACTGCTGGTACCTAATCTATCTTGTAATTCTACAGATGGTTGATGACCACTCTGTCTTACAGTAAATTTTCTGGCTTAAACTATCATCCTGCTATTTAACTATGAATTAACAACCCTACAGTTCTGTCGGATCTCGCCACTGGAACCAGTCAATGGGCTTATATTGCCCATCTTTATCATGGAATTGACAAAGTTACTGAAGAAAATCCCAGAATCATTGCTAAAGCTTTGCACCAGGCTTCTTGTCGTTGTTGCAGTGACGTCGTTGCTGGAGAACAAGAGTTGATCAGACTGAAGAAGACCTTTTCCAGTAACCAAGTTCTGAAAGTAATGGTTATCGAATAAATCCCTGGAATTCCTATCGAGTGGAGCCGTGTTGTTTCCATCACCTGTCTGTGGACAAACACTTTGCAGGTCAGACACCATGTTTGTGTCCATTGTGCTATCTGGAGCGCCAGTTCCGCTGAAGTTGAACAACCTTTGACTGAAAGCAGCGCACTTTGCTAGGCCGATTGTATGCCCACCTGTAAAATGTAAAACTCACTACATAATGGACAGAAATTTTGAAGAAGAACGAAAGAAGTAAACTTTACTATATTGGAATACCTGATAAAGCCACAACATCTGTCACATTTAGGCTGACAGCGCCGAATTTAGCAACTATTGTATCCACTGTATCAAAGGGAGAAGGTAGAACTGATGCATTAGCTGCTGTTTGATTTGCGACTAATCCATCCCTCCTCCCTAGTAAAACTTTCCAATAAGGCCCTCCACTCTGCAGATACAAAGCTAACTTCCATAAACACATAACACACGTTTAAGACCGCTTTTGAACAGAGAAAAGTTAGAGATTTGATTTTTTACCAAGACAACAGAATCTCTAGCAGCTATGGCTAGTATATCAGCACATGATACAACTCCAGGGCATGCATTTTCCACAGCAGTCTTTATGCTGTCGATCACTTCGAATCCTCTTACAGAATTCAAGTTAGGCCGAGCTAACTTCTCGCTGTCAGTTCCATCAAGCAGCAATGAAGCATCACAACCCTGAATGGACAAAACAGAACAAAGGTCTTTATCTACTATGTGAAATCGGTTATATAACATTATGATTTATCTCGTAAACATTTGGGAGGACTTACATTGACAAAACAATCATGGAAATGAAGCCTAAGTAAAGATGCAGCCATCCTCATTTCATTCTTGATGGCATTCATGACCTCACCACGAACTATTTTCCGAAGAGAAGAGCAAGTGTTTGCATAGTAATCAGTGCTCAGTTGAGACCTCGCAACTGAAAACAACATCAACCAAGTCAAACAAAGACAGTAGCAGCAACTAAACTTGCATGAGATTTTCATGGTATCTTTTTTTGGAGAAATTTAGGGCTTAGTTCAATAATACAACTACTTCAAACAAGTGCTTAGGGTGCTTAACTTTATATAGTAACAGCGATTACAAATGGATTATCGATTGATTATAGTTTAATCCAACTAACGAATATGCTAATGCTGATGATGTATGGCGGCTCCATTAATCTTCATTTGTGGTTGAATTAATGTACTGCAGCTCAACTTTTAAGATTAATTATCTGCAGAAAGTGGAAGAGATTAGCTACTTGCTAGTGGAGTTTAATCTTCCTTCTGTACAAACGAGCAGATTAGTGGGTTGATTGTTATCAGATTACATAATTAAACTATTAGCTCCTAATTCTGTCAATTCTCTGTGAATAATTAAATGATGAATGTAGCTGTATAGCTAGCTAGTAGAAATAGTAGTACATTAATTTGCTTTCTCTGTGGGAGTCTTTTTCAACTTCCACCTTCAATTACCCACAAAACAGTTGCGTATTCTAACTTGCTTTATCTCACAAATGATCAAAAGATACAAGGGCCTCAAAAAAAATCAAAAGAGAGTGAAAATATTGCGAAACAGAACGAAATCGATTGACAGCAGTAATATTACTTGCATTCGGTGCCGAATTCACCACTAACTCTCATAGTAATACATGTAAACTTTTTTAATGTCTGATTAACCATTATTTTTTATGAATTTATAATCACTGTGTGACACAAAAAAAAAATAAAATTCATCACTATTTTTTACACAGCGTGGAATTGTTCGCCGGTTGGATGTGGAACTCCGGTAGCGTTTAACCTGCGAAACAGAGGCTCAGGAGTCTCCCGATGGTAGACACTTCGATGCTTAAGTAAGTAAAAGGAGTTAAAGAACGTATATGAGTAGTAATTGGTGCTAGAGATAGTGTACTTTAATTATGGTGTGATCAACCTTATTTATAGGCATGAAGTTACCTGGAAGGTATCCGAGTCTAACTAGGTTTAGCGTTGTTCAAACTGCCCTAATAGAGTCGGCTGGGTTTACAATTGCCGGATGGACCGGTCTGATATTGGTGATGGATATGGACTCGTCAAGTGCTCCTGTCAAGTGTTGATTATATGAGATAAACAAAACTTGACACAAAATAAACCTTACCTGGACTCCGCCCAAGTCATGTGGACAAGCCTAGGCCCAATATACATAGAGTGGATCTGCTGAGAGTGTTCGCGGGTTGGGACTCAACCCGAGGAGGCGACCCACTTCAAATTCCTGCCCAATCTGTCAAGTCGCACGCCTTTAGTGGGTGCGTTCCCCAAACGGTGGCCAACACAATAATAACTGCCTCGATGTGCGCTGTAACGACAAAAACGTGGGGAGACTCAATTTTTTCTTTATATAACCGAAAAAACTCCAAACCTCTCACTTCATTTTTCTCATTCCCTGAAATTACAACACTAGAGCTCCTTCTTCTGTCATAGTGTCTCAGCTTTCACTGTCGGAATGTTTTCTGTCCCTTCCCCTGTTTGTTTATATCTTGTCCCGGCGACAACGCCACCGGAGGACTTGTCGACGACTGAATCGAGAGGAAACTGGGAGGCTACAATTCAAAGGTGTGTGGAAACCCCTTCCAATAGTAAGTACTCAGATTTCTCAGTCTCTGTTTCATTTTCAACCATTTAATTCATAGCGTAGATCTGAATTTTGTTACAAATAGACAAGTACGGCTAGGAACCCAGATCAGAAATCTGTCAGTGATTTTGCTTCCACCATAGATTCCGATGAGAAGGTACAATCTGTGAAAACTAAGTACGACTTGCCCCTAGATCTAGAAGCTAGAGCCCCTTTAGGAACCGAGAGAACCAATACTCCTCCAGAAGGAAAAATCACAATATATGACCGCTTTATGTATTTAGGGTTGAGGTTCCCCCTTTTTTCTTTGTTCGAGGAGATTGTCGAACATTATAAAATTCTCTTGGCATGATTCACCCCGAATGTGATAACCTACGTTCTCGGTTTCGTGAAGATATGTCAAAGAGTGAAAGTGAAACCGTGTCTGTTTCTGTGGAGATATTTCTTTAAAGTATCCATGTCCTCGACATAGTTCCAAGATTGGTATATTGTGAAGAAGAACCCCAATTCAGGCGCCAAGAAGATAGTAGAGGCGTACGGTGGTTCTCTCATATGGAAACCAAACTTTCTATATGTAAAGGCGCCTGAAAAGTATTTTGTTGCTTGGAATCATCAAGAAACCAATGGATTCAAGGCAATAAAGGATGATTGGATGGATGAGGATAAAGAAAAGATCAAGGAGTTAGACAAGGACTTAAAGAAACTTGAGAAATACTCCAAGTTAAATGGGACGCTGTACAACATTTTGTTCCCGCTATTCCCATCGAGGAGAAAGAAGTTAATAACACTCTCGAGATCCCAGGCGAGGAGAAGAAAGGCACTAATCTCTTTTTATTTTTTTTATTGCTTTTGCTGTTTTTAGGTCATGTCATCGAGCAATGCTGGTTCTTGACTTTAGGTGACGAAGACCCCTTTCCTGTTGTGAATTCAGATGAGGAGGAGTCGACCACAGTGGGCGCTGAACCCTAGAAGAAAAAGAAGAGAGTTGCATAAGGCCCTGAAAAGGTGGAAAGAAAGAAAGCAAAGGCTGACGTTCCCGTAACAAAGTTAGCAGTTGACGGAGAGAAGACTATTCCCCCAGCGGCCGAGAAGCCCAACGTTCCAATGGTGGAGTCTGAACCGAGCAACAAGTTGCCTGCCAAGGACAAAGGCAAAAAACCCTCTCGAAGGGGAGGCGGTCATTTTGCCTTCTCATCTGTTCGAAGGGGGACCAACCATAGCAGTCCATACATTCGGCGATCCACCAACAATTGAGTGCTCCTTGCTAGAGGAATTCACTGCACAGTTGACAGAAATTGACAGTGTGAGGCTGGTAAGTACTTTATGTCAAGCAGTAAATACTCTTGTAAATCTTTTGGTTGTCAGCACTTGTATTAACCAATAATTTTTGCAGATGAGTGCTGCCTCAATGACCTACTTAATGTGTTCGAGAGAGTTGAGACAGGAACTTGTCCAGGCACGAGCTGAAAGAGACCAAGCATTGATCGAGAAGGTTGCTCTCGAGAAGAAGGCCCAGCAAGTGGAGGTCAAGGAGCAAGAACTAGCCTCTGTGCAGGCTAAGTATAATGAACTGGACAAAAAGCTCAAGGAATACGGTAATCTGCACATCTCAAAGGATCTTCCCAAGTGGTGTGCTGCTTTCTGGTTCAGGATGCTATCGACAGGTGAAATGGCGGCGGTTATCGAGGAGATTAACATGGCCGCCACCAAATACGGAGGCCATGGAGTTGCAGTTGCCGGTCTCAAAAGGTTCAAAAGTGAGAGACCCATTAAAGCAAAGTGGTTCAAGCAGTTCCTGAAGAAGAACCCAAAGAAAACCATGCACGAGGCGCTGGTAAAGGCTCTTCTTACTAGGCTGAGTATCAAGCAGCTTCCTTTGTGGGGCCCTGGCCAAGATGAGCATTCCTGGAGATGTTGGTGCATTTCTGAGTGATATCGCCGCTGTCCTAGCTCGAGGATTTGGTGAGGAATTGCCTATCCCTGATGTTCCCGATGAGTACATTGGCATCGAGCTCGAGGATGAGGATGATGTGACCTCAGAGGAAAGGGATACTGGCAACTCTGGAGCCAAGGACAAGGATCCTCCGGTCGAGGGAAACGCTGGAGGAGCTACTTGAAGCACTCATCACTCCCAAGAAGCTGTATGATTTTCTATCCTGTAATATAATTTTTAGGAACTAGATAGTTTCTTGTAAACATTTTATATTCCTTATGACCTTATGAATGGATGCTTGTATTTAATCTCATGATCTTGTTTTGGTCTTGCACTTTTAATTAAAATAGGATAGTTGGCATGTTCATCAAATCCACCTTATGATTCTGTCTGAGGAATAAACGAGAGAGTACCCCCTGTACTCGATGATCAGCGACATCATGAGAAATCATGCAGATATTCATAGTATCGAGACAGTGATGAACTTAGAGGTAGACTTCCTCAATGCTATGCGGGCTCACAATGTGAGGGTCAATCAGCATTTGATTGATGAGATCAAAGGGCTTCATGAAAAAATGCAACGGTGAGAGTTCTGGAAAGATAAAGACTATAACGATTCTCTAACTTTCGAGACTGATATTCATGATGAACTGGTCACCTTTCAAAAGGAAAACGCTTAGTTGAGGCTGAATCAGAAGATTACTATGTCGCCATGGTTTCTCGAGAAGCACCATGTGCTCGATCGAGTACAACACATGATCTCGATAAGAACTTGCTGGTTTATTTCAGCAATGGACATGCTCAAAGAAAGAACTCGTGAGATCGAGCTCCTTATAGAATATATCAACGAGCTTCAGAATTTATTGCTGGATCACAACATTGGCTTTCAAAGTTTTGAGAAGCTCGAGGAGGTGGTAGATCCTCAGACCAGGAGTTCTCGAGAAGAATTCCTTTTGAGGATACATACCCAGGACGAGGAGATCGTAGATCTCAAGGACAAGCTTAATCAATGTGTAAACCTCCTTAGTCAGCACGGGTTTAGAGGCATCATTCATCCTTCTTCTAACAACCCAAGTAGGGAAGTTCTTGTAATAGTGTAGGAAAACGTGTATGTTCTCTACAACCTCGCACAGTGTGTGAAGGTAGCAAATGTATCATTGCTTTGTGAAATTCGAGTTTTTTATTTATATAGCGCTTTTCGCCTAGATGTAAAGTACACGGCTCTCTCGAGGTAACTGGGTACGAGTTCCTCGATTTAATACCACGATCTGCGGCAGGTACGAGGAAAACTCCTCGGTTTTTGTCCGGATGTTGAATACACGGTTCTAAACGAGGATGACCGTAAAGAGGGAGTCCATCTCGATGACTAGTCATAATATAACATCGACGATGTAAGAAAATATACAATGACTTTTTATGAATAATTACCCGAGGACCCGGGTTAGCATTACATATGAGGAAATAAAAGCAGTAAAGCATATAAAGCAAATAAAGCAAATCATTCTTAACTATCGAGCAGCAGATAAAAGCTTAAACATAGAACCTGCGAAGGTTCTGAATTTTCCACCATCGAGAGAGGATGGTTCCACTGTCGTCTCTAGTTTGTAGGCGGTAGCTGCCGCTGGGGAGGCTTGAATGACTTTGTAATGTCCTTTCCAATTTACAGTAAGTTTCCCAGTAGTCTCGGCTCGACTGGCTTCATTTTTTCTAAGTACAAGATTCCCTACCGTGAGATCTATTGCCTTGACTCGCTTGTTGTAGTGTTTCCTGAGGATCTCCTTGTACTTTGCCTCTCTGATCCTGACGGCATCCCGTCGTCACTCCTCGAGCAGGTCGAGATTTAGCTTGATATCATCATCGTTAGTACTCACGACAAAGTTAATTGTTCGAGGACTTGCTAGGACTATTTCGACTGGGAGAACCGCATCCATGCCATAGACCAAACTATAGGGAGTTTCGTCTGTTGAGGAGTGGGCAGTAGTGCGGTATGGCCACAAGACGTGAGAAAGTTCCTCGGCCCAAGCTCCTTGTGCATCTTGTAACCTGGTCTTGATTCCATACAGGATAGTTTTGTTAATTGATTTTGCCTGGCCATTAGCTTGAGGGTGGGCTACGCTCGAGAAACACCACTCAATTTGCATTTCTTCGCACCACGATTTGAAGGGGTTGCTTTCAAATTGAGTCTCGTTTTCGGAGACAATGACCCTAGGAACTCCAAAATGGCAAATGATGTTTTGCTAGAAAAAGTCCAACACCTTCCTTCCTGATATTGAGGCCAACGGTTTAGCTTCTACCCACTTAGTGAAGTAATCTACTGCTTTACCCATCTTACTCCTCCTGCCCCTTTTGGATGAAAAGGGCCGATGATGTCAGTGCCCCATTGATAGAACGACCAAGGACTTTGAATGGTGGCCATCTCGTGTTGCGGTTGTCGAGTAATGAGAGAAAAGCGCTGACATCTATCGCACTTCTGTACAAACTGGTATGCATCTTTGAAGACTGTAGGCCAAACCCTGAACGCAGTACTTTCTTAGCAAGTACTCTAGCTCCTATGTGCGCTCCACATGATTCCTTGTGTATTTCCTCGAGGACATAAGCTGCTGGTTTCTGTCTAATGCATCATAGCATGGGTAGCAGGTACCCGTGCTTATATAACACACCGTCTCTCAAAGTGTATTTGGCTGTTTTCAACTGGAGTGCTCGAGCATCTGATTTGCTATTTAGCAACGTCCCGTCTGTTAGATATTGAATAAACGGGGTCATCCATGTGTCTTCATCCTCGGTAATGGTCATTACGAAAGCCTTTTGAATGCTAGGTTCAGGGAGGATCTCGACCCAAACTCTGTGACTAAGATGTGCGAAGTTCGAGGAGGCCAATTTTCTCAATGCATCCGCTCTCTTATTTCTCGATCGTACAATGTGGGAATTAACGCACTCCTCGAACTTATCTTTTAACTTGAGGACCCTCTCGAGGTATTGTTTGAGCTGCTCATCATTTGCTGTGTAATCATCTATGATTTGATGTACCACTACCTGAGAGTCACTAAAAAACTTGAAGCCTTTGAACCCCCAACTTTAGAGCCATATTCAATCCTGCTATTAATGCTTCATATTCAGCCACATTGTTAGTAACTGGGAAGCCGAATCTCAGTGCATAGGTGTACTCCGTATCATATTCTTTCATGCTCTCGATCTTTGGATCAGCCGATGACTTCGCCAGTATGATACCAGCTCCTCCCTCCTCGTCACAACAAGAGCCGTTGACATATAGCATCCAGGCTTGAGGGTTAACTGTAACGCGGGTAGTGGGGTGACTCTTAGGCACTGCAACTTGCGGAACATCAGTAGTGCGCGGCATTTCTACCAGAAAATCTGCGAAGGCTTGACCTTTGACTGCTGTTCTCAGCTTGTACTCGAAATGGTGCTCCCACAACTCGACTGCCCACTTTATCATTCTGTCGGAAGAATCTGGCTTGAGAAGGACTTGCTGAATGGGCTGTTTTGTTAACACTCTTATTGGATGTGCTTGGAAATATGGGCGCAAGCGTCAAGCAGCCAGAACTAAACTGAAGATGAGCTTTTCCATGGGTGTGTATCGTGGCTCTGCCCCTTGTAACACTTTACTGATGAAGTAAACATAAATCTCCTTGCCATCCTTGTTCTGGACTAGGACGGCTGACATGGCTTTCTCTCGAGCGGCAAGGTACACATTTAGGGTCTCCCCCGGTTCTGGTTTGGCTAATATAGGTAGCTATATGAGATGTTCCTTTAGCTCCTGAAAGGCTTTTTGACATTTCTCATTCCATTCAAACTTTCTGCCTTTGCGGAGCGTGTGAAAGAACGAGAGACTTCTTTCTACGGCTCGAGAGAGGAACCTATTAAGGTAATTAAGGATCCTGTGAGTTTTTGAACTTCTTTGACATTTTTCGGGGCTTCTATGACTAGGATAGCCTCGATTTTCCTTGGATCGACACTGATTCCGTCTTTGGAGATGTGGTATCCTAGGAACTTACCCAATCCCACGTAGAAGGTGCATTTTTTCGGGTTTAGCTTCATATTAATCTTGCGGAGAATTGAGAAGATCTCGCGCATATCCTTGACTACCTACTCAACTTTGTTACTCTTGATCACCATGTCATCCACGTATATCTCAACATTTTGACCACTCTTGTCATGGAATGCTCGGTTGACGAGGCGTTGATAGGTTGCACCAGTGGTTTTCAAACTAAAAGGCATCTTATCATAGCAATACACCCCGATCTCGGTAATATAGGCTGTCTTTTCTGCATCCTACCGTGCCATGAGGATTTGGTGGTTTTATGGGCATCAAGGAAACTGAGGGTTCTATACCCTGTGATATCCTCGACCATCTGATCTATGACTGGTAAGGGATAACAATCCTTGGGGCAGTATTTATTAAGATCCATGTAATCTTGGCACATGCGCCAAGAGCTATCAGGCTTACGCACCAGGACTGGATTAGCTAACCAAGTCGGCCAGAGAACTTCGCGGAGAATGTTAGCACGGACCAACTTCAATGTTTCCTCGTTGATGACATCGTTGTGATCTCGAGGGAATATTCTTTTCTTTTGTTGCACAAGCTTGAGATTGGAGTCGACGTTCATCTTATGTTCAATAATGTCTCGTGGTACCCCGGTCATGTCTGTAGGTGACCAAGCGAATATATCGTGGAACTCGCTTAGCAAGGTGATTACCTCGGCCAGTAACGTTCCTTGAAGAGATGTCCCTATCTGGATGGTCTTGGAGGGATCCTCCTCGTTAAGAACTAACTCTTGGGTTTACTGCTAACTGGTGGTAGATTGCTAGTCTCGTGATCTTCCGACTATAGGTGCGTCGTTGTCTGTTGGATCGAGTAGCATCCTGACATGGTAGTGCTCGTGTTGGACTTTATGGTCTTCTTTCCAGTCTTGACTGCTGTGAGCAAACATTCTCGGGAGCTGCTTTGGCATCCTTGCACCACTCCAATTCCATATTCTGTTGGAAATTTCATCATCAAGTGATAAGGAGACCAAATTGCTCGAGCTTGGCACATCCATGGTCGTCCTAGAATCATGTTGAACAGTGAGGGTGCATCTATTAGCGCAAAATCTATGGTTAGTGTAACCATCCTGGGATGCGACCCTACCGTGATAGGGAAGGTTACGATCCCTGTCGGAATAATGGTATGACCCGAGAACCCCATCAATGGTAATGTTGATGGGCGGATATTGGGGTTTTGGATGTTCATCTTCTCGACGCAATCGCTATATATGATATCGACTGCTCTACAGTTATCCACATAAACCCGACTTACATGCACATTTTTGATTATTGTCTTGATAACCATAGCGTCGCTGTGAGGGCAAATATCAGCGACCACATCGCTATCAGTGAAGACTATGGCCTCCGTCCCTTTAAACCTCTTGTGTCTAGGTTCCTGGGGAGGAGTCTTTGTGACAGTCCGTACTGAGTTTTTCATGGCTGTGGTGGATAAGACCTCAAGAGAGGCTCCATAAATAGTTCCCACCTGATGAGTGATTTGCTTTGTAGGATCTACTGGAGGAGCATGCTGAAGCGGTTGTGGTGCTCTGTCAATAGCTTGTTGGGGAGGCTGCTGTGTATTGTTCCTTGGTTGCCAATTATTTCCTCGATTTTTTCCTCGAGGACCTCAGAAATTTCGTCGGGAGAATTTTGGGGATCCGGTAGGTTTACTGTTTCTTTGCCGAGAAGATCCCTGCACGTATTGCTGAAATTTCCCAGATTTGACTCCATTCTCGATCTCCCGTTTCAGTTCTCAACATTCCTCGGTATTAGGGCCGTGGTCTTTGTGGTACTCACAGTATTGTTCCATCGACCTGTGTGGATTAGGAGCCAAGGGCTTTGGTGTTAGCAGTTCATCCTTGTGGATATGAAGGATTTCACGATGAGGTTTGGTTAGTCCTGTTTTTCATGGTAACCTTGGGCTTATCCCTCGTCCCGATGGCCGTAAAAGACTCTTGTGATCGTTTGAGTGTATGCTCTTGTTGGATATGATTCTTGACAATAGCTCTCATGTCCTGAGAATTCCTAGGAGGTCTGGTCGAGAGCTTTACCCTTAGCATCGAGGATTTTTCAAATGGATTAAGTCCTTGGATAAACCTATTCTGAACATCTCGTTCGTCTATGTTGTCAATTTGCAGAGTTTCTCAGATGAAACGCCGGTGAAAATCCGAGAGACGTTCGTGTTGACCTTGCTTGATCGAGGAGAGATCAATGGACATCCTAGTGATTTGCTTACTCTGAAAGAAACGAGTGGCCAATTTGATGGATAAGTCTTCAAAACTTATTATACTTCCTTCTGGTAACTGTCCAAACCACCGTTGCATTTGCCCGGTCAGGTAGGAGGGCAGGGCTTTAGTTATGAAGTTTAACGATGCACTCCTGATCCTCATAACATGGACATATACATGTAGCCACTAGGAGACATCAGTATCTCCTGAGTATTTGGCGAAATCCTTGGGAAAGTCAAAGTCGTAAGGTTTTGGCTCATCTCGAATGTCTGGTATAAAGGGGCTACGATCCACAACCATTCCAATGATCCTTATCATCTTGTCTCAAATCGAGACGTTTTGCCCCCTTATTCTTGCACTGTTGCACTGTTGCCGCCTGGGAGGTGAATACTATAGATGACGGTTATTCCCCCGTCCATATTCTTCTCTGGTATCATCATTGTCCCGATACTGTCTGGGAAAAGGTCTGTACTCCTTCCTTTAAGGACTTTTTCGATGTCAGTTGGGTCCCAATCGGTCGTGGACATTAGTCTTTCTCGGGAGAGGATTCAACTCTCCCTCTTCCACAACTTCGACGCTTGGGGATCCTCGTTGGTAGTGATCTCGAGGACTCTTGCGTTTGTATATTGCATCAAATTCTTCAAGGGCTAATATCAAAGGCAGGGTATTTCTTCCTGAAAGCATTCCAGTAAACAGTGTCTTGTGTGGCGGTTGAATGATCTTCCAGGAAGCCTTCGCGATCCGAGAACTCCTGATAGTCCTCCTCTTCTTTGACTTTTCGCTTACCTTGTCTTGCCTCGAGAAGGGCCAAGGTACGGCGTGCTTCCTTCTCGTTGATTAGGTCAGCTAACTCTTGGTCAGTTGGATCTGGTTGCCCAAGAAGATAACGACGCCTTGTTTCTTCTAGGATATACCTTTTCATCCTTTGATTTTGATCACTGTCATCACGTAGTTTCTTGAGTTTGACCTCGATCTTGGCCAACTTTTGGTCCTCCAAGCACTTCTTGGATGCTGCAGTGTTTCGAGGTGGACACAAATCTTCCTTTTCCGTCGCTGGATTAGTATTGTCTGGTTTCTTCAGATTGGGCTTGGAAGAGCCAAGGACCAAACGTTCCTTTTCTGGTTCCTTCCTGGGGCCCTTTTTCATAGTTTTTTCCCGTCTTCTTCCTCTCCTATCTTTTTTGGAATTTCGTCAAGGTAGTGTTATCAGCTGGAATGTACGGCCTACCCAAAGATCCTATATTGGACTCGTCTTCTTCAACCCTAACCATTGTGCAGATGGTTCCAGAAACCCTAAATTACACCGGGAAAGATTAGGGAAACCTAAGAAGGGTTTTGTGATACAAACCCTAGATTTCGGGTCTTGACGAAGCGTACATGTTTGGTAACCCTAAGATTAAATAAAATAAAATAAAAATCGAAAAGCCCCTAAGATTGCAGTACTTTTGTGGATTAAATGTTTAGGTTTCTTTCGATTTTTCACTCTAGCTTTAAACATGTTTTTGTATTTTAAGATATATATATTTTTTTCCCCCGAATATAAACCAAGACACCATGCAATTCATTCGATATTTTTAACCTCAACTTCAGAGTTTCACATATGGAGAAAGACGGCGAGAGAAAAGAGCCAGACAAATATGATACATTGAAGTCATTGAGTACAAAAACAAATTGTAGTAACAGTTACTTATATGCAGATGGTTATGTACTTGATAGTGGATTAGTTAGACTCTCTCTCTCGCCTAAAGAATCTCTCTCTCACCTCTCTTTGCTCTAGCCTGAATTTCAAGACTTGTTCACGGTCTCATGACCGGTGATCAAGCCGGGGAGGTCCCCACTGGACCTCCTCGCACCTTTGCAAGTTTTTTCCAAAAAATGGAAGCCCCCTTTCCAAGGGCTCGCTAATTAAGGAGGTGTGATTTACTAACGGATCTCCCATTCTCGAATATGAGGATGAAGAATATGATAAACTGGTAGCCCCTCACCAATTGAGTTTGATCGGAAAATTCTCCTATGGCAGACCGAAGATGGAAGCTATCCATGGTGAGTTTAAGAAGTTAGGGTTTCAAGGAGGCTATACTCTAGGTCTCATGAATCCTAGGCATGTTCTTATTCGTTTTGAGAAGGAGGAAGACTACCAGAGATGTTGGATTCGGACTTTCTGGAATATAGCTGGCTTTTCGATGCGTATCCTTAAATGGAGACCCGGCTTTCAGTTTGAAGAAGATCCACCCATTGCGCCCATTTGGGTCTCCTTGTTTGATCTGCCCATTGAATTCCTAAATCCGGAGGTAATTTTCTCAATGGCTACTGCGATTGGGAAGCCATTGAAAGTGGATGCTCCAACATTGAACATGATGAGGCCGTTGGTTGCTTGTTTTTGTGTTGAGGTTGATCTAACCAAGGATCTCCCGAAATCAGTTAAGGTAGGGAAAAAGTGGAAGAAGCATGAACAATTGTTTACCTATGAACATGTGCCAGCCTATTGTACTAAGTGTAGCAAGATCGGCCACAAAGTCGAGGACTGTCACGCCGGCAGCCAAAGGCAGATGGAAAAGAAAGGAAAAGCTTCAACTTTGAAAACCCAAAATTGGCCTAAAGGTAATTTGGAAGCTAAAGGGGGAGACATGCGGCCTCAAGGTGATGCTGTGCGCCCACCGCAGCCAGCAAAACCTGACATGAATTTGCACAGCGTGGATGAAAACCCTATGCCGCAGAAGGGGATCGCACCGCCTGCAGAAAACCCCAAACCTGCGCAGCTTCCGTCACGCAAGGAGTCAACCAACCCTGTTGCTGATTCGACTTCAGGTCTGTCTAGGCATGAAAAGGGGACTATCCCTGTGGATATTTTGGCTATGGTTGGAGAGAAGACTGTTGAATCTTCCTCGACAGAGCCGGCTGCGGCAGAACCCGAAGCGGGGGATGCTGCGACAGAAAATCTGAATCAGTCAAGCTTGAATCGTTTTTCGGTTCTTGCCTCGATTAGTGAGATCAAGGATGAGACTAACTCTGATGATGAAAATGTGGAGGTGGTTTATGTGGAGGAATCGCCTTCCAAGGCGGTGGAGGATTACACAAAATCTTTGGTTTTATTTGATAGTTCGAAGATGACGAATCTATTTACGGATGATAATTCTGTGGGTCTTCGGAGTAGAGCTAGGGAAGACGTGAGTAATGATGAAGAAGCATGGTCAGAGAGTGAAAAAGAGGATGCGTTACTCACAGGTGAAACCCTTGGCGCTTCCACGGTAGCCAAAAAACAAGGTAGAAAATCGAAGGCCGAGCGGGCGGCCATGACTGCGGCAGCTTTACCCCGGCGATCCTCCCGGCTGAACTAGTGGCCTTTTCAGTTTCCTCCTTTCATGTTTTTCAATGATTAGTCACCTATTTTGGAATATTCGGGGTATAAGGAGTCCATCATCGCAACGGCGGTTAGTGTCTCTACTTCGGATGTATAATGTTTCTTTGCTTGTTATATTGGAGCCTATGCTTCAAGTTAGTTGTTTGGATGAAATAAGGAGGTTGCTGCACTTTGATGTTACTTACTCTTCAAATAATAGTAAAATTTGGGTTTTTGGAAAAAGAGAGCTCGCTATGGATTTGTTGGAGGAAGGTTCACAGGTTCTACATCTTAAAGTTACCCACATTCCATCAGCAACTTCATATTTTATCTCATCGGTCTATGCAAAATCCACCCGGGCTGAGCGTCGGACTTTGTGGGAGAATATGGAGTCATTTAGGCAGCATCATTTGACCATGCCTTGGATTATAGGTGGTGACTTTAATGTGATTCGAAGTTTGGAGGAGTATTTGGGTACTTCGGTTCAAGACCATGGGGCTATAGAAGAATTCAATGAATGTATTGAGTCATGTGGATTGCTAGAGGCTCAAACAATTGGTGAAGACTATACTTGGGGAGGCACAAGGCAAATGGGATGGGTGAGTAAAAAGTTGGATGGAATTTTGTTCTCTGTAGAATGGCAAGAGCTCTTTTCCAATACCTCTGTTGAAAATCTAAGTAGAGCCCCTTCTGATCATTGCCCAATGTTAGTTTCGTTTTCATTGCAAGCGGATAGCAAACCAAGATTGTTTCGATTTCAGAATATGTGGCTCCGAAGGGATGATTTTCTTCATGTTGTGCAAGAGAGTTGGAATCAACCGGTAGAGAGTTTGACATGATTAGATTCTCTATAAAGCTGCGAAGGCTGAAGCTGAAGCTCAAGGAATGGAACAAGCATGGTTTTGGTAATGTATTCGAGAACCTAAAGAAGGCGGAAGAACAAGTTCAATTGTTGGAAACTCAATATGATGCCACAAAAGATGTAAATGATAGAATCAACCTTCAAAAAGCCAAGGCCCTTTTGTTGCTAAAACTAAAGGAGCAAGATGATTTTTTAAAGCAGAAAGTTAAGCTTAAATGGATGAAGGAAGGGGATGCAAATACTTCTTATTTCCATGCTAATCTAAAGGAGAGACGTCTGAGGCAAGGAATACACAAAATCATGTCGCGGGAGGGTGATGTGTTGACGGATATAGTGGAAATTGAAAAGGAAGCCGCTGATTTCTTCCTTGATCTTTTGACGAAAGAGGAAGGGGATTGCCAGCACAATTTTCATGATACTTTCTTGGAGCATATTCCGCGCACTCTAGATGAGGAAGACCAACTCATGCTGTTGCGGCCTTTGTTACTCGAGGAAGTTAAGGGGGCTGTTTTTGATTTAAACGAAGATAGTGCACCGGGGATAGACGGTTTTGGTGGTATCTTCTATCAAAAATGTTGGAATATAATAGCAAGTGATCTCTTGGATGCTTGTCAAGAATTCATGGTTGGAGTGCCTATACCTCGTGCCATTGCTAGTACATTGATTACGCTAATTCCGAAAAAGTCAGTGGTGAACACTTTCTCTGATTTTCGGCCAATTAGTCTTTGTAATTTCTTGAATAAGATTTTTACAAAGGTTCTTACAAAGAGATTGAAGCGTGTTTTGCCAAGGCTAATCTCTGAGGAGCAATCAGCTTTCTTGGCAGGGAGGGACATTATTGATAATGTGTTGTTGGCACAAGATTTATGTCAATTTATTGACCACAAGGCTGAAGGAAGCAATATGGTGATTAAGGTAGATATGATGAAGCCTTTTGATCGGGTTAGGTGGACCTTTCTTCAAGCTGTGTTGGCTAAGTTTGGCTTTCCAGTACATTTTGTGGGGTTGATTTTGAACAATTTGCAAAATAGTTGGTTTTCTGTATTGGTCAATGGTAGACCTGTTGGCTTCTTTCAAGCCACGAGAGGAATAAAACAGGGTGACCCTTTGTCCCCTTACTTGTTTATACTCATCTCAGAAGCTTTAACAAGGAGGTTGAAGTTTCTGGTAGAAGTGGGAAAGATTGTAGCATATGGAACTCCAGCTGGTTCAAGGGTTGTGTCTCACTTATGTTTTGCAGATGACTTGATCATCTTTTCTAAGGGTTTGAAAAGATCTTTGAAAGAGGTTAATTCTTTTTTTGAGCAATATGAGCTAGCTTCGGGTCAAAAAGTTAGCCGAGAGAAGACCTTTTTTGTTGCTTCAGGAAAATGCAATCCTAGAAGAGTTGAAATGATTAAACGAACATTGGGAATTCAAAAGGGCTCTTTTCCTTTTGTTTATTTGGGCTGCCGGTTGTTTCAAGGAAGGAAAAAGATCTCCACCTTTCAGTTTCTTCTTGATGCTTTTGATGCTAAGCTCCTTAACTGGAAAAACAAATTGCTCTCGCCTGGAGGTCGTTTGACATTGATAAGGCATGTTCTGTCATCAATGCCTTACATATCTTTTCAGCAATACCCCCCCCCCTCCCGAAGACGGTGATTCAAGGTTTGGAAAGAAGGTGTCAGAAATTTCTTTGGGAAGGTGCGAATGGGGACCAAAGGAGACACTGGCGCTCTTGGCAAAACATTACTTTCCCGGTTTATGAGAATGGTTTGGGGCTGAGGAGTTTCCATGATGTTATTGCCGCTTTAACAGCTAAGCTTTGGTGGAAGGTGAAGAATAGAAAAGGGATTTGGAGCTCTTTCTTACTCTCCCTCTCGGATTCGGCTAAGGGTAGAACATCATGGCTGAGATTAAGTAATATGGAAGCAAGAGTGGCGCCTCTCTGTAAAGTCATCATTAGGAGGGGAGACAAATCTTTTTGGTTAGATAATTGGTCAAGCTGTGGAATATTGAGGAATCTTTATCTTGGCAATCCTCCTTCTCCTAACCTTACAATTAGAGAATTTTCTTTGTGAAGGGATGACTACTTGGAAGAGTTTCGTGGCTGCCTAGAGCCCTTGGTTCTATCCTCTTTGCAACATGCTGGTCTTGATTTTACAGAAGGGGATGATTTATTGGTTTGGCAAAATACTCCGCAGGGAGAATTTACGGTGAAGTCTGCCTATGAAGTCCTTAGAAGACGCCGACGGGCTGAGCCCCTTCTAAAAAATATTTGGCATAGGAAGGTACCATCTCGTATATCCTTCTTCTTGTGGAAGTTGCGTAATGGGTTGCTTCCTTTCCCTGAAGTATTGAATACCCTTCGTATAGGAGTCAATCCATCTATATGTGGGTTTTGTATGCAAGATGCTGAGAGTATGGGACATTGTTTTTATCAATGTACTTTTGCCACAAGAATTTGGATGCATTTTTCTCATATTATGAACATTGATATAAGGGAGTCTTTTAGTCTCCACGGTGTTCTGAGGAGATGGTGGAAAAATGGTTCTTTTGATGTGGTGAAAGGGGTCCTATACAAGGTTTTCCCCGTCTTTATTCTTTGGGAGCTATGGAAAGCCCGAAACAAATTCTTTTTTGAAGGTATTTCTCCAAATCTTGATGCCGTTACTCACTTAGTTTTATATAATGTGAGAGATATGTTGATTGCTCATGAACTCAAGGTTAGTGGTGAGGCTGAAAATGACTTTATTCATACAATTTTTGGATTGCATTTACCACTTTTATCTAGAAGGAGATCTCGGCTTGTGACATGGGCACCCCCAAGTGAGAATTCTTTTGTTCTAAATTACGATGGTTCCACCAATTTAGAAGGTGCTGGATATAGTTTCGTCATAAGGGGAGAGGGGGGTGTTTTTGTATATGGGGGGTGGCTATCTTGGAGATGCTGATAGTTATTCTTGGGAGATCTGTGGAGTATTATTTGGATTACGAAAGTGCGAGTCACTTCAACTCCCGAATGTAGTAGTTCAGACTGACAACAAACTTCTTGCTGATGCTCTGGCAGACCAAGTTGGGTTTCCTTGAAGGCATTTTCTGAAGCTTGTTGAGATGAAGAGTATCTTGGAGAGAAGAAGGTATTCTATTATTCATATTTACAGAGAAGGCAATTCTGTAACGGACTTCTTAGTAAAGATGGCGTCAATGGGAGAATTTAAAATTTTTGAAACTTTTAGTTCCCTTCCAAGCTTTGTAAAAGGACTAATGGTTTTAGACCAAAAGTCTTTTCTTTATCTACGAAAATGATTCGGAAAGAAACACAAAAGTTGAGGTGATGTAATAGTGGTGAGACTTAAGCTCTGCCACTTCTTGCTGCACATTAATAATAAAGAATGGGGAGAGATGGAATTAGGGAACTATATAGTATATATGTTCATCCTTTGGGTATACCCTTTTGGTGCATTATACTGTATGGCACTGGCTAACTCAAAAATTTACCTCTTGGGTATACCCCTTGAGTTTTTTTAAGTTAGTTGGAACCTGAACACCATCCTAACCTTTCCTTTGGGATTAAAAAAAAAAAATGCAGATGGTTATGTAAAATATTGATCCCATGTGTACAACTAATTAGGCTTATCTCCTAATTTGGTCTTAAGTTTTAAGCCAACTTCATTTTTTCATATCTTTGTGTCGGTGTCTACTTTCAAATGATCACCTACTTAAATAACGAATGAAAAAAATTACATGTGATTTGTCTATAGGTTAATTCTGGCAAATTTAGATGGTTAGGATGTTAGTGTTATCAGTGACATTCGAAAAAAAAGAGTTAGAATTTATACTGTTTTTAGTACGTATCTAAAAAAATTTCAATGTGAATTGTTTTTTAGACAGAGATAGTATTACACCAAAAAAAAAAAAAATCAATTGTTACTCCAAAAAAATAAATAAAAATTAATGGCTAGTTCTTATAAAAATAATAATATGCTCGTGCATGTGTGAGGTGGGATAGTGGTGCGTGTTAATAATGATAAACATGAAAAAAGAAGATAGTAACGTCGACACTAGAACATCACTCTTCTACTTGGAGATGGTATACTTTGTATTTCGTTTGGATTAAAGCTTGCCTTGTTCCCAAAAGTTTGACAATAACATGGACAGTAACTGAAAAGTTTTGTAAAATTAATAAGTATATCAAAATGTGATTTAACAAAACATGAGAATAAGTATAATGTTTTACATTTTGAAGAAGAATAACGATAATAGTACATTAAAACTTCAAGTATATGCACCCTTTTCGTCACCTCCCATCCTTGTGCTGATATGGAGAAGATGCCTTGATCTTTTTGTCAGCCACCTTGACTAGACGACGCCTTCTTGCTTGAGTTGGAGACCTGAAACACAAATATTTTCATAACCTTAATTAATCAAACAGCCAAAATGGATAAATCATCAGCTACTTCATTACTAGAGATCAATGGCATGAATATAAATTGCGCTCTAAAAGGACTCGAAAAGGAGGCTAAGGTATACGCATCATCAAGATATAAGTTCTCAACTAAACAATTACTCTTCCCAAAATTATTGTTCAGTTAAATTTTTTGTTTTTAATACAATTTGAACTAAAAATAAAAAATATAAATTAAACAATCATTTCGGGATGGAGTGAGCATTAACTATATTCTTCGACTGTCTGATTAACCACTGTGCAGAGAAAGTGCACTTTGTGGGCAGGACCTCTAAATTTTTAAACTAGTTTTGTGACGATAAAATTGGACACAAATTTTAATCAAGGACAGAAGTTATGTTGTAAAGATTCAAAAAATAAAATGAAAACCAAACTATTTAAAGATTACTTACTTAGTCGCGCAGCAGCATAATTTGGAAGGTTGGCCTTGTCACGCTATTAGAAGTATAGCAAAGAAATGTACTTAGAAGATCTAATGGATTGGAAAAAGAAGGAAATCAATTGAAATGAACCATACTGAAGAACAACTAGGGAAAACTCACTGCTTGTGTAAGTATGTGACCAACCAGTATGCAGTTGTGCACATCCAGTTTCACAAACTCCACATCCCCATCAATATAAGCCACCTACATAAAAGTGGGAAACCATTTGAGAATAAACATCGATCTGAAACGTGTTTTACAGGGAAAAAAACGTGCTTGATCCTGTTATTATTACCTTATGCTGCTCCTTGATGGGATCATATGACTCGACGGCTGCGTCATAGTACCTGTTAAAAACCAATAAATTTATTAAGATTAATTTTTGAGAGCAGACATACAGATAAATTAAGGTTGATGATATACACAAGAATGAGAGAGCCCGAAATTGCTGCTGAAACAATTTTAAAAGTTTTTTTTTTTTTTTGTATCTGTGAAATTCTATTGCTTCATGAACAAGGTATTTATAAAATATTCTTCACAATTCAGTGTATTCCTATACTCTCTAAGACCGTATATCATCACCACTTCTATTTCTAAATTTATACAAAAAGGACCATTTTACTTCAGCTTGCATTTGACCAAATTTTAAAAGTTGAAAAGTGAGTGTAATACACAATGGTTCCAAAGTTTTATGCCGATAATAAATCCACCAAAACGAAGTTCACACAAGTAGGAAATGCACTTAAGTTGCTCAATCTGTGCACCAACTTTTAGATTATCATAAATTTGTAACTAAAATTGACAAGTAGGATTGCATACATTATGTGCACAAAAATGGCACAAATTGACAAGTTGAAAAAAAGCACAAAAAGGAAATAGCTATGCATTTTGAATTTACATCAACTTATAACTTCATCCAAAACTAAGGGGAACACGGACAAAGACGACTAAAATCTAAAATGAGGAATTCGGAAAGAAGAAAGAAAATTACGGAGATAATCAGCATTGCCAAACAGGTACCCTAAGGATGGAGTTAGGGAGAGGCAAATGACTTACTCATGGTCAACGGCCCACAACACCTTGACCCGTGAACCAACTATCTCTTTATTGTATCCTTTCACAGTTCGAAATTTTTTGTAATGCTGAAGTCAGAAAAATAGATATAAAAAACTTGTCGGAACCTCAGAATGGTGGAAAATTCAACACTTTGAACACACTCACAGAAGAAGTCTCATCACATTCCCGGAGTAACCAGCGCTCATTTTCTAACCTCAAAACCTCTACATCCTCATCAAGATAAGCCACCTGAAACAACAGACCACAGCCAATGAGAATATATATGATATCAGAAAAGCTCATGAAGTAGTGAGCCTCAAAATTTTACAACTTCAAGATCGTGCATCATCTGTGCATATAAGACATCAAGAATTGGTTTCTTACAAATAATCATCTGTTGGGAACTAGCAAGACTTTAACTGTAGTTCATCAAAGACAACAATGTAGATGGAAATGGATAGGTAATAAGCATCATTAAATTCGTAAATGCAAAGAAATACGTCATATTGTTGAAGGGTTATACAAGTCAACGAATATCTCCAATCCATTTTTACAGGAATATCGTGCAGTTAATCTGATTCTCACCTTATGCTCTTTCTTGATAGGGTCATATGTTTCTACAAATCCCTCATAGAACCTGTAGAAAATCAATCAAACTGGACATGTTAGAAATTCAGAGTAAAACATATGGCTAGAATTAGGTAAATGCTATGCATTATTGCATTTGTTGAGGCAAAGAGTTAAGGAGTCTCAAGAAGTTGCAGTGTGTTTGGGAGTATAAGATACAGTAATATTCCAAAAGCATCTGTGGTCTGCACATTTAAAGAAACAAAGAAAGGAAGTAAATGGAATCACTGCATCAACCATATATGTAAAAAGAAAGGATTGCTAATAAACCTTGATGAGATACAAAACTTTCTAAATTCAATGACTAATAAACAGGCCGTGGTATATCCACAGTGCACTAGATTGAAACTTGAAAGTGTGAAAGAGAGAAATTGCAGCAATCAAGGAACATTCCTAAGAAGACATGGTGGATTAATACAGAATGAGTTATTACACAATCAAGATGATGTGGATGAAACTTCCAGAAATCTCATCATTGAGTAGGAATGTATCAGTAGAGATCTTTGAGATTAATAACCATTAAACTCAAAGATTAAACTTCCAGAAATCTCATCAGAAAGGAAATAGCTTTGGATTTTCAGAACCAGCGACAGCAATTAGAGAACGGTTTCATGAAGGCACTAGAGATCGAGGTTAAACAAAACTATATTTGGTGATTTTGGTCTGAACTCAGCATGCATGAGATAATGGAAATAGACTGCTCACTATCATAGGCAACTTAAGGTACTTACTGCTTGTCCTCCGGCCACCAAACCAATATCCTTTCACCGATTAATTCTTCTCGATACTCTTTGCCATCTTGAGGTTTCTGACAACCCTAAAACAAGGGGAAGCAATGCAATTAATGGGACCCCAAAAAAGAAAATACGAGGACATGCTATGGACCAAGTCACTAAAATTCATGAAAACAAGGAAATATCATATCAGGTGATACTTCTGCGAACTTTTAATCTAGAATTATTCTGTTATATATCTTATTCAAGACTTGGAACTGTATGATACCTTCGGCAGAACTTCAGCTTCACACTCTTCCTTCAAAATCTTTTTCTTCTTCGGCTGACCTTTTTTCTCTGGTAAGCTTTTCCGCTTCCCATAATTACTCTGCCTCCGTGGATTTTCTGAAGAAGTCCTGTCAGCCCTGACCACAGAATGTTTCAGTCCTTTTCCAGACTCTGATGTGTCCAATTGAAGAGGCTTAATCTGTTCAGGGCCTGCTTTCTTCCCCCGTCCCGTGGTTACTAAAGCATCAGGCATTTCACATTCTTTTGGAGGACTTTTCATCTGCTCAATCTGCTCATTGCCTGCATATGTTGTTGAACTCTTTCCCCTTCCTCCGCGAAGTACTTCTCCAGTTTCTAGAGTCTCAGGCTCTACGCATTTTTTGGCAACACTTCGGATCTGCTCAACCTGTTCATCAACCATTAATGTCTTGCCAGTGTTATTCCTTGCAAGTAAAGTTTCAGGCTGAGTTTTATCTGCATCAACAATTTGCAGCTGTTCAACCTGTTCATGAGCAGCTAATATGATTGAAGCATCCTTATTTGTTCTCAGTCCTGCTTCTCTTCCAGTGCCAGTTTGAACTGATTCTGTATCCTCAGTTGGCATCTTCTCATTATTTTCATGGCAAATTAATGCCTTCGAAATCTTATCATTCGCTGATGAGCTTTCATAATCGTCCCTTTGTGTGGTGCCAACCTCCAGCATTAATGGCACAGAAGAGGCCTCCTTTTCTGCCTCTTTCGCCACCTGATTACGTTAGCATACTAAGTAAAGATGGTCTTGTTATCAAATCCAAGCAAACAAAAGAAAGACATGCAAAACCAAAACAATCTGAGGATTAGGATCGAATTTCGCTGAAAAGGAAACAATCACATTACATTTTCTGAAGCAGGCATGTCAGGCCAGATTGAAGCAATTATATACGTACAAGCTGCAACATCTTTCCTCAGCTGTTCCACAAATTCGATCAGATAAGGTTTAACTATCTCAGAGCAATTCTTCAGTACTTTCATTGCTAATATCTGGGATGGTGGAGAATTAATCTGTGGGAAATAACATAGGTTACTTATCTAAACATAAAATGGGAAGAAAATAAAGGTTGAGACGCGAAAGATATATATAATAAAACGCAAACTACCTGGTTTTCCTTGTCTACCACGGTTAGAAGAGGCTTCAGAAGATCTACCGAGACTTCATCACTTTCCTGAATCAGAGTAGTCATAATTTCCTCCATGTTTGAGAACACTACATCTGGATGATTTGGTCTTGATCAGATAAAACAAAGAACTATCAGTAAAGAAGGCTGCTTTAATAACGGTTTCTGAAATTGAAACTTCAGTAACATAAACAAATTAGACAAAGCAATAATTCTATAGACTTATTCAATCATGTGTTCCGAAAAAGGGAAACAACTTTCAAAGTACTTCAAAAGCACAAAAGTGGCAAAGTTTTTGCCTTTATCTTGGAAAATTCTCATACAAAAAATTCTTGACTTACTGAATGGTATCCATGAGGACCTGAAACATTCGGCTGATCAATGCATTACAGCCAATGTCCAAAAGAATCAAACTTGATTTGACCTTGGCAACTGTATGAAGGATTTGCAAGGCCTTTGCATAAGATCTACCAGAAAACAAAGACAGCTTCCCGAAAACATTATTTACAGTCTCCTGAAAAATTTCCTATACACATTCAAATAATGACATCAGAAAATCTTCACAACTAAATTTACACAAAGAGGACAGATAAACAGAATTGGAATGAATATCATTTGGTGTGCTAACCTTCATGCGGTCATCCACATAAGGTGAATCCGGAGCTCCAACTCTAATAAGCTCGTGGATGCAAAACAATACAGAAACTTTCACATCCACACTGTCATGTCGGAAAAGCTTTTCAGAGATTAGCCCATTCATTGCAGGCACAAGGGCTTCACGTAAAGCCCGAGAAGGCTCTTGCCCCACGGAGCTCAAAAGTTCTTCAACACTCTAATGAACAGGGCACAAAACCAAAGATATAAGCTAAACTACAATGGTGACTAGAGGGATATAGTTAAGGCACAAAGAGAGTAAGTCTCTAAATGAATAAATACACGAATGAATGCTAGAAATAATCTGATGAGTCCCGAGGCGTGTAATGAAGCATCTGGTCATATAATGTGAGATTAAGTACGAATTAATCAGCACATAAAACCTTCACAAGATCCAAACAATTACTACTTTCAAATAATTGCAACTGAACAAATTAGTGCCTTCAAAAAATAATCATTAAGCCATGTAAACTACAACGGTGACTAAAGGGATTTAGTCAAGGCACAACGAGAGTAAGTCTCGAAACGAATAAATACACGAATAGATGCTAGAAATAATCTGATAAGTTCCGATCGAGGCATGTAATGAAGCATCATTTATAGCATATAAACCGGGTAAGATACGAATCAATAAGCAGATAAAGTCTTAACAAGATTCTGCTTCAGGCAAACACCGGAAAATTAATTACTAGTTTCAAACGATTGCCACTGATCAAATGAATGCCTCTCAAAGATTATTATAATGAACCCATGACACACAAAAGGAATACATTCATCGAGAAAATTCATAAACCACGGATGAACAAATCGAAACACGAAAGTAGAACAACAGATTTACACCCTCCCTCATAAAAACAAATGGAAAAATGCTTTATGATACCTGTAAGAGTTCAATTCAGTCCAGCTTTGAAAACTTAATTCTATTTTAGGGATCTTCAGGAATTGATGAGCGAATTAAACGACAGTTACAAATCAATCACCATACAACATGAAACTCATAAAGCAGCAATAAGTCTCAGTTATCAAATCATCCAATGCACATTATCAAATCACCCCAATTTATGAATTCCAGATAAGAACAAAGTTGAGGTCTTTGTCTGAAAATCTTGCACATGCATGCAACAAGCTGATTTCGAGAAATCATAATACATCTATATATAAAAAAATCATTTTGTAGAAATAACAAATAAGAAATTTACATTGAGGATTTGCAGAACTTCATCGACAGACGGTGGCGGACCTAGAAGTTTCTGTCCAGCCTCAATCAACTGGGAGCAAAGCTCCGATTCCGGGATTTCAGGTGCTTCATTTGCCATCCCGGAATGCGATTCTTTTAATCAAACCAGAGCAGAGTACTATTCCACTGCCTTCAATCAAATTTGTTTGCAAAACTTAAAATTGAGTTGGGATTTTGTTCAAGATGAAATGTGGATGGTGGCAAAACAAAAAAAAAAATAAAAAAAAAATAAACAGAGAAAAACAAAACACGCCCAAAGAAAACAAATTAAAAAATAACCCAAAGATAAAACAGAGGATGAACAGAGGACAAGTTGGATGAGTGATGAACTGTCTTCTTGAAGATACCTAGTAAAATTTCCTTTTTCGTCAGCTTTTAATTTAGTCAGTTCACAAATACAGAATCAGGATTCTGATAATCTGATCTGTCAGACCCAGATGAGGAAGGACGCTAAAAAAAAAAACACTAAAATGACAAACCAAAATCAGTTTCAGGACAAATTAAGATGACGTCTGAGCCACCGAGTAAAAATTGCGGCATTTTCATCAATTTCTGCATGCTGATTCTTGATATATTGATTCATTTGGAAAAAGGGTCACGTTTTCTGTGATGAATTATGTCCAGGTGTAAGCCAAAAGCTTTTTCTTAGGCTGCATGTTAAGATTACAGTGGACTGTTCGAAGACAGCTGATTAGTGGGAAACTGAACTGAAAATTCTGTGTATAAGTTTGTCATTGTGAGTTGTGACTTTTTTGTTTTGTTTTTGTTTTTTTTTTCCCTCCTTTAACTCACGGTGATGCCTGAAACAACATCAAATCACGGTATTTATTCACTAATTAGGACCTTAGGTGTCACGAGTTAAATAACTCTAATAAGGATATCTGATTTTTATTCAAGATTCAAAAGAATACAAGATTTGATTAAGATTGTAACAAGATCGTACCATTACATTAATCTAATAAGTGAAATTCTCCCATTTTATTGTTATAAATAAAGTCGATAGATTTTATCTAACCTTTTCAGTTCTACCGGTAAATTGCTTTTTGGTACCACATGGTTATTGTAGTGATAAGATTTTTAAAAAAGGCAAAAAACTTATGTTTAATTATAATAATAATTTGTTATTAATAACTTCTATGATATCATTACATTTATTGCGTCTAGTTATTAGTGATGATTGAAGCTAAGAATGGAGAAATAGTAATTTGTTTCATTACCAATGATTTGTGACTAAGTTTATGATTTAGATGATTCAGACCTTAAATGTGTATGACACTATTTCAATATAATCCTACATATATATTTTATTGATGGTAGGAGCCAAGACTAAAAGGGGAGAGGACCTTAAATTATATGAAAATTACCTTAAAAAAAAATGGTGGAATCTATTTAGAGGGATTATACACATTTCAATTAAATATGACATTCATAAACTAGTTCCTAATCATGTGTTAACCTTTAACTTTTTTTTAAAAAATAAAACTTCTGAATTAATACGACTTCAACTTTTGTACACAATTGCTCTCTAATTATTTAGTTTGTACACAATTGTGCTCCAATTATTCTTGTTAAATGTTTTCTTAGAAAAATTCATTAAGTCTATATTTTGCATTTGCATAGAAATACGAGTTTAATATGAAAAGAGATACCTACCATGACTTGTGTGCAATTTTTTGTTTCTGGGGTAATTTGTGTCTGAACAGTTAATAGAACTAGTAAAAAATTATATAGTGAAGAAAACATATTAGGGCTGATGTGCGCACAATATTTTGGGATAAAAACATAAGTTTTAGGAGAATTATAAAATTTTTATGGAAAGTACCAACATAAAAGAGTCATAGTACTAGTTGTACATACTAAGAAAGATGATGCATTTCAAGTCATTACCTTTTTTACTATTTTTTTTTGGTTATTGAATATGTGAAATGTATTTTGAGAATAGTTAAAAACATGCTTGAACTAATTAAACAAATTTTTCTTCAACGCTGATCGAACCACCATTAAGGCCACTATGATTTCATATACGTTACTGCTAGAAAATCAATGGTTGACTAGAATTCCAGTCTAAATATCGACGTCCGCCAATCAGTTGCAAGTCAACAAGTAACGGTATTGCTTCAGTGTAAACAGTGATCAGTAATGATTTGGCTTGGTTGCTAAAATGATTGAAAAGTGTTAGTAATAACAGAATATATATAGGTCAAATCACGTTGGAAATATGGTTGGTTAAATAGTTTTTCTTAAGTCCATAACTGAAATAGAGTCCTTTGTTGCCGGAATTAAAGCTGCTTTTACGGGAGATCATTTGCTTGGGCCATCATGCAAGGTGCGGGAAGCTATTTGGTTGCGATGGCGATCGCCGCTGGAAGGGTGGCATAAACTCAAGATCGATGGTGCCTCTAATGTGCAAAATGGGATGGCTAGTGCCGGCGGTTTAGTAAGGGACTCTCGTGGTGGTTGGTGTGGAGGTTTTGTTATGAATATCGGATTTTGCTCCACCACGGGAGCTGAATTATGGGGAGTTTATCAAGGTTTGCAGCTAGCATAGGAGTTGGGCTGCGGGAGCTTATTGTAGAAGCTGTCACCATGATGAAAGGGAATGATGAACGACTGGTATACATGGAGGCCTTGTTAAAGCTATTCGGGAACTGTTAGCAAGGGCATGGACTGTGAGTTGAATTTCGCCGCTGACTCTCTTGCATCGTTGGCGGCTGCTAACCCTGGAGGTCTATCTTTGTTAAATGATCCGCCGCCTTCAATCATGATTGCAACATGATGTCGTTGGTGTGTCCTATCAACGATCGGTATTAGTTTTAAGACACTAGATATTTGCCTCTTTCATTGTATCAAAAAAAAAACATAAATCTATAGGTTAGAGATTAATGCATATCATCGTGAAAGCATGAAGTATACATGGTAAGTCATCAAGATAGGATAAGAGCTCTCACATGATTATGGAGAGAAAATTAATTTGTCTCCAAACTAAAAAGCCAGCTTAAAACCTAAAAAGGTGGGTGTGGGAGTAGAGCCTTAAAAGATTTGCTAGGGTTTGATGACGGGATGTTGAAAAAGAAGACATGGTCAAAATTAGGTAAAAATTCTATTTATTCCTGTTAATCAGATTAGCTTGATCATCAAGCTTGGTACAATATATATAAACCTAAAACTAATGATTATCTGGAATTAAATACAAGTCAAACAGTCAACTATACAATTGAGTCCTAATTTTTACATAAAAGGTCAATTGAGTCTCTGTCTAATCTCCAGGATCAAATACAAAGCATTGATCAGAATTATCCGATGATGGAAGCTTCATTGCACCCTTTAATTTGTTGATCCCCCCTCAAGTTGAGACTTGGGATAATGAAGATCTGCAAGACTTAGCTTAGATAGCAAGAAGAATAAAGGTGAAGCATGGAGAGTCTTGGTGAAAAGATCAGGCGGTTGACTTTTTGAAGGCACAAACATAGGAAGTATAAAACCAGCCTTGTATTGATTGTGGACAACATGACAATCAATATCCAAATACTTGGTACGTTCATGAAAAGTTGGATTCTTAGTAATGTGGAGAGCTGTCTGATTGTCACAACCAAAAGGAATAGGAAGAGACAATGGCAAAAGAAGATCTCTCAGCAAATAGGAGATCCATTGAAGCTCACATACAATGGATGCCATGCGCCTGTATTCTGCTTCACAAGATGATCTGGAAACTGTAGTCTGCTTTTTAGTCTTCTAGAAAACTAAAGCATTGCCTTAGAAGATGCAGTATCTAGAGAGTGAAAATCTAGTTTCTGTGTATTGTCCCCAATTAGCATCACTAAATGTAGTGAGCTGAAGATCAGATCAGCTGGAATAAAGTAACTCTAAAGAAGGAGCTCTTTTGAGGTACCGGAGTACATGCTGAGCTGCATTCCTATATACTTGTAGAGGTTCATGGACAAACTGACTCAATTGTTGAGTAGCAGGAGTAAGATCTGCCTGGTTACTCCCAGATAAAGCAGCCTGCCTACTGGTCTTATGTACTAATCAGGTGAAGCCAATGGTGGACTTTTATCAGTCCGTAAGTTGAGTCCCTTTGGTAATGGTGTATTGACAAGCTTGCATCCAGTCAGACCAGTTTGTTGCAAGATGTCTAGTGCATACTTTCCTTGATTAAGAACTATACCATTGTCTGATCTGGCAATCTCTATACCAAGGAAATACCTTGCAGGACCAAGATTCTTTATGGTGAATGCTGCATGAAGAAAATCCTTAGTAGAAACAATGTGCTGTTAAGATGATTCATGTAATTAGGACATCATCAAAAAATACCAGCAAAGCAAGAAAATGATCATCCCTTTGCTTGATGAACAAATAATGATCAACAAAGGATTTTTTGAAACCACATGACTTATGCTGCTTAGTAAATTCTTCATTCCCTTGAAGCGTGCTTTTGACCATGAAGAGACTTCTTCAACTTGAGCACTTGACCTGATTGAACATGAGAGTAACAAGGAGGAGATTGCATGTATACTTCTTCATGAAGATATCCATGAAGGAAAGCATTATTCACATCTAGTTGATGGATAGGCCATTTCTTTGCAGCAACTAAGGCAAATATGATCCTGACAGTAACTATTTTAGCCACAGGGGAAAAAGATTCCAAGTCGTCTTCTCCTTCTATCTGCGTGTAACCCTTATCAACAAGTCTGGCTTTATACTTGTCAACAGTTCCATCAGGATGGTATTTAACTTTGTGCACCCATTTGCAACCAATAGCTTTCTTATTTGGAGGAAGTGTGGTAACTGTCCAAGTTTCATTATCCTCAAGTGCTTGTTTTGCATAGCTTCTTCCCACTGAGGTTTACCTTGTGCTTGTGCATTGGAGCATGGTTCATAGGTCTTGGAGATATTGGTGAGGAAGGAAAAATGTGAAGAGGCTATGGTGGAATTACTGACAAAAGGAAAGGTTTGTGGTGGAAGAAATTTAGACTGTGTAGCAAAGGTGGCATAGTCATTGAGCCATACTAACTTCTGTTTACCTCTGGTACTTACTCTCCTAATAGGTGGTACAGGAGTACAGGAGATGGTATTTGAGATGATGATGAGAGAGTTGATGGTGATGGTGAATCAGATGATAAAAGAGATGAAGACTGATACTAGTTATCACCACATTCATTTTGTATTGGATCAAGTGAAGGTTCTCGAAAATTGTCATGAGTAGTAAAAGATATAGGAACATCAGATTGATCACTAGATGAATCATCTAGATGTGTGATCACAGGAAATGAAAATTGAGAATTAGAGGATGTTATTCTAAAAGGAAGAATATGTTCCTTAAACACTATATCTCTTAATATATGAACATTATGATCTTCTATACTGTATATTTTCTAAGCTTTTTGGCCTGTTGGATAAAAATATCTTTAAATTCTCTGGGAGAGAACTTGTCTTATGAGTTTGGTTGTTTGTGAAGAAACATAAGAAACCAAAGGTTTTAAGATGATCACATGAAGGAATAGAAGAGAAAAGAATTTCAAAAGGTGACTTCCACCCTAGAAGTGGTGCAGGAAGTCTGTTTATCAAATAAGTGGCTGTTAAAATGGCATCTCCCCAGAATTTCTTAGGTAATGATGCTTGAAACATGAGTGATCTAGCCACTTGAAGTAAGTGTTTGTGCTTTCTCTCAACTACACCATTCTGTTGAGGTGTATATGCACGTAAAATGCCAAGTTTAGAAAACAAAACCTTGCAATCATGATTGATGAATTCAGTCCCATTATCTGTTCTAATTGTTTTGACTGTTTTCTTAAACTTATTACTACTCATGGCAAATAAATTTTCAAGTGTTTGAAGTACCTGAGTTTTGTATCTAATCAGAAAAGTCCATGTACATCTACTATAATCATCCACAATGGTAATGAAGTAACGTGTTTGGGAGAGATTTGGATGAGAATAGAGACCCCATAGATCAACATGTATAAGCTCGAAACAGGAACTAGTATGAATATGACTCAAAGGAAAAACAAGCCTTTGCTGTTTGGCAAGAGGACAAATTTCATAGTAAAAATCACTGTTTACATCAAGATTTAAAGTCTGTTTAAGTTGCTTGATTACAGCAAAAAATGGATGACCTAATCTTTGATGCCATTGAGCATTTAAAGCTAAAGCACTATTACAAAATGTATTGGTATTATTTGTAGAAGGAATGGCAGAATGAAGCAGTAAACATGGCAGGAGTATCTGAACTTATCTCCTGATTTCACTTGGATTGAAAGACTCAGGTGTAAGCACATACAACCCTTGAAAAATGGTGCCAACTCCAATGATATCATTAGTTCTGAGGTCCTGTGTTACACACTATTCAGCAGAAAATGTGAAATACAACTTTGCTGATTGTGCTATGGACCTTACAGAAATAAGATTATACTTGAAAGTTGGCACGTAAAGAACATTGGAAAGATGATCCTATGGTTAAGTTCTACAGAACCTATTTGTTTCACATGCTGAACACTTCCATTAGGCAGAATGATTGGAATAAGGGAATTAACAGGCTTAGGTTTCAAAAAAAGGGAAAGATCATGACACATGTTTCCTATTGCACCAGTATCAACCAACGACTTAAAAGACCTTTACACACATCATGCAACTTAGGAATTACATAACTACCTGCAAAATCAGGAAGATGAGCAAAGTGAACAGAGTGAAAATCAATTGGTTGCTTCCCTTTAAGCATCTTGCTACATTCCTGTCGTAGATGACTGAGTTGCAAGACTATAGCATTCATATCTAGGTTGGGAGACTGTTCCATTGCATCCATAGGAGTCTCTGCATTGGCAATATGTGCAGTTCTTCACAACTTGTCCCTTGATACCTTTCTGTGCATTCTTCTTTTCTTGCAGCCATTCTGGCAATCCATTTGTCTTCTAACAGTTCTCTTTTTCATGACCATGTATCGGACAATAAGTACAAAACCTGCCGCAGTCTATTGGCTTTTTCCTTCTGTTTGATCCTTGAGGTTTAACCAAGAATGCAGAGTTTTCTGATGCTTCATTGGTATTACATGACACCTGATTAAGAACTTTCTGCTCAACACCTTTAGCAATGTGTGCAGAGTTATCTTTCAGAGGAGCTTCAACAGAATTAGACACCTTCTTCTCTGCCTTATTTAGCATATTGTATGCCTTGTTAACAATTGGTGGTGGATCCGTCATTAGAATATGATCTTTCTTGGTTTCGTAACACTTGTTTAGCCCCATCAGAAATTCAATTAGCTTATCGTCACTATCCCTAGCTTCGAACAATTTAGCAACATGAGGTCGACACACAGGAAATGGTCGTAATGAGCATATTCATCCCACACACGTTTCAAAGAACTATAGCACTTTACAAGAGACATATCTCCATGCGCAATAGTAATACGTTCCTTCCTCATTCTATACAAGGTCTGGCTATTAGAAGTTCCATACTCTTCAGCCAAGTTTTCCCAAAGCTCGAGCAGAAAGATTATACATATAGCTATCAAAGAAATCTTCACTAAGAGCAGCAATTATCCAAGATTTAACTGTCGAATCTACACGGTTCCACTGATGAAAATCAGGAGAGGAAGATGGAGGACTTACATAGGTACCATCGATGAATCCAATCTTCATCTTCATTTAAGTACTGTTCACATAGAACGACTCCAGACAAGATAGTTGGAATCAGTAAGAGGAATTGACACAAACTTTATGCCAGGATGCTAAGATGTGTGAAGTTTCAATGTATCGTCTTGAGATCTCCAGTTGACATTGCCATGAGCTCCCTCTATTTGCAGAATGTCTTCAAACTCGCGATCTACCTTGATTATGAACTAAAACCAGAAATTAAATGGGTGGAACTGTTCAAAATTGCAAGAAGAAGAAATTTAGGGTATCAATTTAATAGTATCGAGCCTATGGCTTTGATACCATCAAAATATTTGATAGGGTTTGATGACGGGAAGTTAAAGATGAAGACATGATCAAATTTGGATAAAAATTCTATTTATTCGTGTTAATTAGATTAGCTTGATTATCAAGCTTGGTACAATATATATATATATATATATATATACACCTAAAACTAATGATTAGCTAAAATTAAATACAAGTCAAACAATCAACTATACAATTGAGTCCTAATATTACATAAAAGTTCTATTGAGTCCCTGTCTACTCTCCTGGATTAAATGCAAAGCATTGATCATCGTGATCCGATGATGGAAGCTTCATTTCACCTTTTAATTCATTGAGAGCCCTTCATTAGTTTCTTCAATAAGCTCTTCCAAAACCCAAATTACCCTTGACAATCAAAGGTTTGGTGGGAAGAAAAAACACCTGATCAACACATCACAATACTTATGATCATCATCAGGATAAAAAAATTAATGATTGCTCCATTTACGAAAACCACTAGCTTCTTCACTTTTGATAAGTTTGAGCTCTTCAAAAGAAGGACGCTCTGATCAATTACTGCATGTGATGATCGAATTTGTAGAAGTAGGAAATTGAAAGTAAATATAAATATAACCTTAATACATACCCTTTTTGTCCCCTTCTATCCTCCTACTGATCCGGAGCGTCCTCTTTAGTTTTAATATCAGCCAACTTATAATTACCTTTTGGCTTGTATCTAAGACATGAAAATGAATGTTTGCATGAAATGAATGAAACAGCCAAAATAAACAATTATTCATTCAAATTAATTTAATTTTATAACGACTGCCGAAGAAACGAGCGGAAAGTGTGTGGGGCTTGAAATTTGTAATTATTTCTGTGATGGTAGAGTGGGACTTAAATACTAACCAGGGAAAAATTTCGTGCAACAAAAATTTAGGAAACAAAAGGAAAAAGTGGTTTAAAAGACTATTTACTTAACCGGAACAACAAAAGAGTATTTATTTCCTTTCAGCGGTTTTCATGCAACATGTGCTTGACTTACTGAATGTTATTAACGAAGGCCTGGAACATTTAGCTGATCAATGAATTATAGTCCAAATACATCAGGATCAAGCTAGATTTGCCCTTGACAACTACATGTAGAATTTGCAAGGAAGAACGACAAGAAAATGAAGGCAACTTCCCAAATACATTATTTATAGTCTCCCTGAAAGATTTCTTGCACACATTCAAACAAGATTTTTAGGGTTTTTTGGTCTATGGTTTATATTGAATTATGATGAAATCATCTTCGGATTTTTGGCCTAAATATGCTCCCCTAAGAGTCGAGACTAAACTGGACGGAACTATGTCCGGTTCAAAATGGAGTAGTCAGAAATACATGTATCGAATTTGCCAAATTTGAGAGTTACGTAATTTTGGATTTCGGAAATCCGAACATAGGGTGAGGTTCGTTTTCGAATATCCGACAGATGTATATCTGTGCCTGAGGCCGAATAGAACTTTTGGATTTTTGAAATCCAACTTTGTTATACAAATTGAACTCTAAAATTTCAGAAATCCGATAAATATACTTCTATCCACAGAAGAAAAAAAATCGACTGTCCACTTAAAACTTAATTAAATCTTTTTCTGAATCAGCCATCAACTGTGCAGGTGACGTGCTCAAATCGAGGACCCCTAATTAAGCTTGGTCTATAAGCACAAGCCTTTGTTTATTCATTACTAATTTATTTAGTTTTTGTTTTAATCACCATTTGTGTCCTTCAAAGGAATAAAGAGTTGGGAACCAACTGAGGGCATCCCACATCCCTTTTAATTTTTTTTTTCTTAGATGGTAAGGTTTTTGATTGAAAAATATATGGTTACGTTTAGCTTATGACTTTAGTTTTGTGCCATTTTAATTGATGGTATTTTTTATTAAAAGAATTTTTGAGCTCATTAAAGGAAGTACATTCTCAGGCTATACATGATGCCCTTGTGCAAGCAATGAACGGGGTAATATATGACTACCTTTTCAAACATGACAATATGGACGTCGGAGTTTCTGCAATGACATGCATTTTGGAGCTTATCAGAGTTGGAGCTCCCGATGCACCATATGTAGATGATTGCATGAAGGTTAGCATAAGAAATGAGATCCAGTTCCTTTCTGTTTATCATTCCTCTTAATGTAACATTACATCAAGGATTAAGAACATTGCATCTATTTTTCGTCGAATTAATTAAGTACATCAAGGATTGCTGGAACTTCATTGACAGATGGTGGCGGAACTAGAAGCTTCTCTTCTGCGCCAATCAACTGGGAGCAATGCTCCAATTCTGGCACCTTAGCTGCTTCATTTGCCATATCTCAAAATCAAATCAAATCAAATCAAATCAGCCTATGAATTAATCAAATCAAGCTGAGCACTTCATTGCCTTAAAATCAACTGGCTTGGAAACCGCTTAACAAAAAGCCTTAAAAACTGAGATTGGATTTTGGTCAGAACGAAATTTTGAGGCTAGTTCATAAGATACACAGGAACAACACCGAACTGCACATTATGTGCACGCGCTATTGCAGAACGTGAAGCTTGCATCTGTGCGCCCATTGCGCAGAATTTTGGTGTTGTTTTTTTGTTTATTAAGATTTTTGGGTTTTAAAATTTTTTTAAAATTTCAAATGATTTTGGCTGTCAATCCGTAAAGAATTAGACCAAATGTCTTATATCATTTTGATAGTACTCGGCAAGATCTATCTGACAAGATCCATGATGAATATGCTTTTTGGAACTTAAAAAAATTTATTTAGTTGCCTTGGTCTTTCTAAAAAGCACTTTGGTCTTACTTGTTGCTTCTAAGCGTTTTGTGAAAACAGTTTGGTCTTTTTATTTGTTGCTATGGGTCTTGACTTTTACATATTTACCTTGGTCTTCCTGAAAGACAATGGTCATGGTTGTTTGTACTACTAGTCTTATGTAATTGTTTTGGTCTTTTTATTTGTGGGTATATGATAGTATTGACTTTTATGTAGTTGCGTTGGTATTCATGAAACGCACCCTTTGGTCTTGGGTCTTCGGTTTTTTATCTTTGGTCTTTGATCTCTGTTTTTTGCTCCTCACATATGCTCGATCTTCACTCTGGTCTTTGGCCTTTGCTCTTTGGTCTATCAAACTTACTAACAAAGAACATATAAAGCCACCACCACCCAAAAAAAACACCTAAAAAAATATGCATGCACAAACACGCGCACGATCGAGAGAACAAAGAGCAGGGGGTGTGCTGGTGTTGAGTGTTGTAATTATATAAACCCGCATATTTGAGGACATGTTTTCGAGGCGTACTGGCATAGTCGACAATGAATTGACCTCCACTAGGCCGCCCTCGCATGCATCTTCTTCGATTAACAAACCATCCACAATTCCATCATACACTGAACACTCATACAGATTTGTAAAGAAACTTTTGCCATTAATGGTTGGGTATTGGCAGATTGGTGGTTCCGTTTGAGTACAATGGAATCGCAGGGGCATCCCCCTGCATTTTCCGACACCGTTCTTTGCAGTCGTTCAACTGCTCACCGGGAAGATCCCCCTTGCAAAATGCATTGCACAATTTGTACTTCCAACAATTATTGCAACACGCCTTTACTATTGCCCGTTTTGCTATTGCTCCAGCTACTAATTCACTATGAATCAATAGTGGTGGAAGGAAATTGACAAGAAAGAAAAGGGGAAGCAGAGGACGAATGATATTCATGATGATTTTGATGAATAATAATTTTTTCATCTTCAAAAAATTCGGGTGTTTTTGATCTTGATGATGATGAGAATTGTGTGAATTTATTGATCACCAGATGTGGGGATGTCTATGCATATATATATATATGTGTGTGTGTGTGTGTGTGTGTGTGTGTGTGTGTGTGTGTGTGTGTGTGTGTGTGTGTGTGTGGATACATATACTTGTAGTCAATGGTACACAGAGCATGAAAGTATACCTTAAAAAAATGCGATAACATTATTGTCATTAACATTAAGTAGTTGGATACAACTAATTAAGATCATTAGTTTTTGTTCGAATATTAATCTCTGCATGTGATTCCTTTTTTTCATACTAATACTGACAACTCGACATGTCTGAACCAACAACATATATAGTAAACAAGATGAAGGAATATGTATGTTAGAAAGTCAATTACACGAGGCATGAGAAATCATAATATACCTTTATATAAAAAAAATCATTTTGTAGAATTAAGAACTTTACATTGAGGATTTCCAGAACTTCATTGACAAACGATGGCGGAACTAGAAACTTCTCTCCGGCCTCAATCAACTGGGAGCAGAGCTCTGATTCCGGAATTTCAGGTGCTTCATTTGCCATCTCAGAAACCGCTTCCTTTAATCAAATCAAAGCTGAGTACTATTCCCCTGCCTTAAATCAAATTTGTTTGCAAGCTTAAAATTGAATTTGGATTTTGATCAAGATGAAATGTGGACTGTGACAAAAAAAGTAAACGGAGAAAAACAACACAAACCATAAAGAAACCCAAAGATAGAAGTAGAACAGAGGATGAACACAGTTCGAGGACAAAGTTGAATGAGTAATGAAACAGTCTTCTTGAAGATACCTAGTAAAAAAATTTCCTTCTTCGTCACGCCCTTAATTTTAGTTAGTTTAGAATATAGAATTAGGATTCTGATATTTTGATCTGTCAGACCCAGATGAGGAAGGACCCTAAGAAAATACTAAAACGACAAACCAAAAATTCATTCAAATTAATTTGATTTTATAACAACTGCGCAAGAAACGAGCGGAAAGTGTGTGAGGCTCGATATTTGTAATTATTTCCGTGGTGGTAGGGTGGGACTTAAATTCTAACCAGGAAAAAATTTTGTGCAACAAAAATTTAGGAAACAAAAGGAAAAAGTGGTTTAAAAGACTATTTACTTAACTGGCACTACAAAAGAGTATTTATTTCCTTTTAGCGGTTTTCATGGAAAATGTGCTTGAATTAATGAATGTTATAATGAAGACCTGGAACATTTAGCTAATCAATGGATTATAGTCCAGGTCCAGCCGGATCAAGCTAGATTTGCCTTTGACAACTGCATGTAGAATTTGCAAGGAAGAGCGACCAGAAAATGAAGGCAACTTCCCAAATATATTATTTATATTTCCCTGAAAGATTTCTTGCACACATTCAAAACAAGATTTTTAGGGTTTTGTGGTCAATGGTTTATATTGAATTATGATGAAATCATCTTCGGATTTTTGGCCTAAAGGTGCTCCCCTGAGAGCCGAGACTAAACTAGACTGAACTATCTCTGGTTGAAAATGGAGTAGTCAGAAATACATGTATCGAATTTGCCAAATTTGAGAGTTATGTAATTTTGGATTTTGGAAATTCGAACATAGGGTGAGGTTCGGATTTCGAATATCCGACAGATGTATATCTATGCCCGAGGCCGAACAGAACTTTTGGATTTTTGAAATCCAACTTTTTTATACTAACTGAACTCTAAAATTTCAGAAATCCGATAAATATACTTCTATCCACAGAAAAAAAAAATCGATTGTCCACTTATAACTTAATTAAATCTTTTTCTGAATCAGCCATCAACTGTGCAGGTGACGTGCTCAAATCGAGGACCCCTAATTAAGCTTGAGCTATAAGCACGAGCCTTTGTTTATTCATTATAAATTTATTTAGTTTTTGTTCTAATCACAATTTGTGTTCTTCATAGGAATAAAGAGTTGGGAACCAACTGAGGGGCATCCCACATCTCTTCCTTTTAATTTTTTTTTTCCTTAGATGGTAAGGTTTTTGATTGAAAAATATATGGTTACTGTTATCTTATGACTTTAGTTTTGTGCCATTTTTACTTGATCGTATTTTTTATTAAAACAATTTTTGAGCTTGTTAAAGGAAGAACCATCTCAGGCTATACGTGATGCCCTTGTGCATGCAATGAACGGGGTAATATATGACTCGCTTTTCAAACATGACAGTATGGATGTCGTAGTTTCTGCACTGACATGCATTTGGAGCTTATTAGAGTTGGAGCTCCCGAAGCACCATATGTAGATGATTGCATGAAGGTTAGCATAAGAAATGAGATCCAGTTCCTTTCAGTTTATCTTTCCTCTTAATGTATCATTACATCAAGGATTAAGAACATGACATCTATTTTTCGTCGAATTAACTAAGAACATTACATCAAGGATTGTCGGAACTTCATTGACAGATGGTGGCGGAACTAGAAGCTTCTTTCCTGCACCAATCAACTGGGAGCAAAACTCCAATTCCAGCACCTCAGCTGCTTCATTTGCCATATCTCAAAATCAAATCAAATCAAATGAAATCATCTTATGAATTAATCAAATCAAGCTGAGTTCTTCATTGTCTTAAAATCAACTTGCTTGCAAACCGCTTAATAAAAAGCCTTAAAAACTGAGATTGGGTTTTGGTCAGAACGAAATGATGAGGCTGGTTTATAAGATACACAGGAACAACACCAAAAATTATACACTGCACATTAAGTGCACACGCTATTGCAGAGCGTGAAACTTGCATCTGTGCGCTCATTGTGCAGAATTTTGGTGTTGTTTTTTCGTTTATTGAGATTTTTGGGTTTTAAAATTCTTTTTTAATTTTCAAATGATTTTGGTTCTCAATCCGTAAAGAATTAGAGCAAGTGTCTTATATCATTTTGATAGTACTCATCGAGATCTACCCAATAAGATCCATGATGAACATGTTTTTCGGAACTTAAAAAAAAAATTTATGTAGTTGTCTTGGTCTTCCTAAAAAAACACTTTGGTATTACTTTTTGCTTCTAAGTGTTTTGTGAAAACAGTTTGGTTTTTTCATTTGTTGCTATGGGTCTTGACTTTTACATATTTACCTTGGTCTTCCTGAAAGACACTCTGGTCATGCTTGTTTGTACTACTAGTCTTATGTAAACGTTTTTGTCTTTCTATTTGTGGGTACATGACGGTATTGAGTTTTATGTAGTTGCCTTGGTATTCATGAAACACACCCTTTGGTCTTGGGTCTTCGATTTTTTGTCTTTGGTCTTTGATCTCTGATCTTTGCTCCTTACACATGCTCGCTCTTCATTCTGGTCTTTGGCTTTTGTTCTTTGGTCTATCAAACTTACCAACAAAGAACATAAAAAGTCACCCCCCCACCCCCACAAAAAAAACCTAAAAAAATATGAATGCACAGACACGCGCACGATCGAGAGAACAAAGAGCAAGAGGTATGTTGGTGTTGAGTGTTGATTATATAAACCCGCATATTTGATGACATGTTTTCCAGGCATACTCGCATAGTCGACAATGAATTGAACTCCACTAAGTCGCCCTCGCACACATCTTCTTCGGTTAACAAGCCTTCGACAATTCCGTCCCACACTGAATACTAATCTGCACAGATTTGTAAACAAACTTCTGCCATTAATGGTTGGGTATTGGCAGATTGGCAGTTCTGTTTGAGTACAACGGAATTGCAGGGGCATCCCACTGCATTTTTTGACACCATTCTTTGCAGCTGTTCAACTGCTCACCGGGAAGATCCCCGTTGCAAAATACATTGCACAATTTGTAGTTCCAACATTTATTGCAACACGCCTTTACTAATTCCCCTTTTGCTATTGCTCCAGCTACTAATTCACTATGAACCAATAGTGGTGGAAGGAAATTGGCAAGAAAGAAAAGGGGAAGCAGAGGACGAATGATATTCATGATGATTTTGATGAATAATAATTTTTTCATCTTAAAAAAATTCGGGTGTATTTTATCTTGATGATGATGAGAATTGTGTGAATTTATTGATCAACAGATGTGGGGATGTCTATGCATATATATATATATATATATGTATACATATACTTGTTGTCAATGGTACACAGAGCATAAAAGTATACCTCAAGAAAATGCGATAACATTACTGTCATTAACATTAAGTAGTTGGATACAACTAATTAAGATGATTGGTTTTTGTTCGAATATTAATCTCTACATGTGATTCCTTTTTTAATACTAATACTGACAACTCGACATGTCTGAACCAACAACATACATAGTAAACAAGATGAAGGAATATGTATGTTAGAAAGTCAATTACACGAGGCATGAGAAATCATAATATACCTTTATATAAAAAATCATTTTGTAGAATTAAGAACTTTACATTGAGGATTTCCAGAACTTCATTGACAAACGGTGGCGGAACTAGAAACTTCTCTCCGGCCTCAATCAACTGGGAGCAGAGCTCTGATTCCGGGATTTCAGGTGCTTCATTTGCCATCTCAGAAACCGCTTCCTTTAATCAAATCAGAGCTGAGTACTAGGATTTTGATCAAGATAAATGTGGACTGTGACAAAAAAAATAAACGGAGGAAAACAGCACAAACCATAAAGAAACCCAAAGATAGAAGTAGAACAGAGGATGAACAGAGTTTGAGGACAAAGTTGAATGAGTGATGAAACAGTCTTCTTGAAGATACCTAGTAAAAAAATTTCCTTTTTCGTCACGCCCTTAATTTTAGTTAGTTTAGAATACAGAATTAGGATTCTTATATTTTGATGTGTCAGACCCAGATGAGGAAGGACCCTAAGAAAACACTAAAACGACAAACCAAAAATTCATTCAAATTAATTTGATTTTATAACAACTGCGCAAGAAACGAGCAGAAAGTGTGTGGGGCTCGATATTTATAATTATTTCCGTGGTGGTAGGGTGGGACTTAAATACTAACCAGGAAAAAATTTTGTGCAACAAAAATTTAGGAAACAAAAGGAAAAAGTGGTTTAAAAGACTATTTACTTAACTAGCACTACAAAAGAGTATTTATTTCCTTTTAGCAGTTTTCATGGAAAATGTGCTTGAATTAATGAATGTTATCAATGAAGACCTGGAACATTTAGCTGATCAATGGATTATAGTCCAGGTCCAGCAGGATCAAGCTAGATTTGCCTTTGACAACTGCATGTAGAATTTGCAAGGAAGAACGACCAGAAAATGAAGGCAACTTCCCAACTATATTATTTATATCTCCCTAAAAGATTTCTTGCACACATTTAAACAAGATTTTTAGGGTTTTGTGGTCTATGGTTTATATTGAATTATGATGAAATCATCTTCGGATTTTTGGCCTAAAGGTGCTCCCCTGAGAGCCGAGACTAAACTGGACGGAACTATATCCGGTTGAAACTGGAGTAGTCAGAAATACCATTATCGAATTGGCCAAATTTGAGAGTTACGTAATTTTGGATTTTAGAAATTCGAACATAGGGTGAGGTTCGGATTTCGAATATCTGACAGATGTATATCTATGCTTGAGGCCGAACAGAACTTTTGGATTTTTGAAATCCAACTTTGTTATACTAATTGAACTCTAAAATTTCAGAAATCCGATAAATATACTTCTATCCACAGAAAAAAAAATATTGTCTACTTAAAACTTAATTAAATCTTTTTCTGAATCAGCCATCAACTGTGTAGGTGACGTGCTCAAATTGAGGACCCCTAATTAAGCTTGAGCTATAAGCACAAGCCTTTGTTTATTCATTATTAATTTATTTAGTTTTTGTTCTAATCACCATTTGTGTCCTTCACAGGAATAAAGAGTTGGGAACCAACTGAGGGGCATCCCACATCCCTTCCTTTTAATTTTTTTTCCTTAGATGGTAAGGTTTTTGATTGAAAAATATATGGTTACGGTTAGTTTATGACTTCAGTTTTGTGCCATTTTTACTTGATGGTATTTTTTATTAAAAGAACTTTTGAGCTCGTTAAAGGAAGAACCATCTCAGGCTATACGTGATGCCCTAGTGCATGCAATGAACGGGGTAATATATGACTAGCTTTTCAAACATGACAGTATGGATGTCGGAGTTTCTGCAATGACATGCATTCTTGAGCTTATTAGAGTTGGAGCTCCCGAAGCACCATATGTAGATGATTGCATGAAGGTTAGCATAAGAAATGAGATTCAGTTCCTTTCAGTTTATTTTTCCTCTTAATGTAACATTACATCAAGGATTAAGAACATTACATCTATTTTTTGTCGAATTAATTAAGAACATTACATCAAGGATTGTCGGAACTTCATTGACAGATGGTGGAGGAACTATAAGCTTCTCTCATGCACCAATCAACTGGGAGCAAAACTCCAATTCCTGCACCTCAGCTGCTTTATTTGCCATATCTCAAAATCAAATCAAATCAAACGAAATCAGCTTATGAATTAATCAAATCAAGCTGAGTTCTTCATTGCTTTAAAATCATTTTGCTACCGCTTAATAAAAAGCCTTAAAAACTGAGATTGGGTTTTGGTCGGAACGAAATGTTGAGGCTGGTTTATAAGATACACAAGAACAACACCGAAAATTATACACTGCACATTAAGTGCACGCGCTATTGCAGAGCGTGAAACTTGCATCTGTGCGCCCATTGCGCAGAATTTTGGTGTTTTTTTTATTTTATTGAGATTTTTGGGTTTTAAAATTCTTTTTAAATTTTTAAATGATTTTGGCTCTCAATCCGTAAAGAATTAGACCAAGTGTTTTATATCATTTTAATAGTACTCAACGAGATCTATCCAATAAGATCCATGATGAACATGTTTTTTGGAACTTAAAAAAATTTATGTAGTTGTCTTGGTCTTCCTAAAAAACTCTTTGGTCTTACTTTTTGCTTCTAAGTGTTTTGTGAAAACAGTTTGGTTTTTTTATTTGTTGCTATGGGTCTTGACCTTTACATATTTACCTTGGTCTTCCTGAAAGACACTCTGGTCATGCTTATTTGTACTACTAGTTTTATGTAAACGTTTTTGTCTTTCTATTTGTGGGTATATGACGGTATTGACTTTTACGTAGTTGCCTTGGTATTCATGAAACGCACCCTTTGGTCTTGGGTCTTCGATTTTTTGTCTTTGGTCTTTGATCTCTGATCTTTGCTCCTTACACATGCTCGCTCTTCATTCTGGTCTTTGGCCTTTGTTCTTTGGTCTATCAAACTTACCAACAAAGAACATATAAAGCCACCCCCCCCCCCCACCCCCAAAAAAAAAACCTAAAAAAATATGCATGCACAGACACGCGCACGATCGAGAGAACAAAGAGCAAGGGGTGAGTTGGTGTTGAGTGTTGATTATATAAACCCGCATATTTGATGACATGTTTTCCAGGCGTTCTCGCATAGTCGACAATGAATTGAACTCCTTTAGGTTGCCCTCGCACGCATCTTCTTCGGTTAACAAACATTCGACAATTCCGTCACACAATGAATACTCATCTGCACAGATTTGTAAACAAACTTCTGCCATTAATGGTTGGGTATTGGCGGATTGGCGGTTCTGTTTGAGTACAACGGAATCGCAGGGGCATCCCACTGCATTTTTCGACACCGTTCTTTGCAGCCATTAAACTGCTCACCGGGAAGATCCCCCTTGCAAAATGCATTGCACAATTTGTAGTTCCAACATTTATTGCAACACACCTTTACTATTGCCCCTTTTGCTATTGCTCCAGCTACTGATTCACTATGAACCAATAGTGGTGGAAGGAAATTGACAAGAACGAAAAGGGGAAGCAGAGGACGAATGATATTCATGATGACTTTGATGAATAATAATTTTTTCACTTTCAAAAAATTCGGGTGTTTTTAATTTTGAGGATGATGAGAATTGTGTGAATTTATCACCAGATGTGGGGATGTCTATGGATATATATATATATATATATATATATATATATATATACTTGTAGTTAATGGTACGTAGAGCACAAAAGTATACCTTAAGAAAATGCAATAATATTACTGTCATTAACATTAAGTAGTTGGATACAACTAATTAAGATCATTAGTTTTTGTTCGAATATTAATCTCGACATGTGATTTCTTTTTAATACTAATACTGACAACTCGACATGTCTGAACCAACAAGATACATAGTAAACAAGATGAAGGAATATGTATGTCAGAAAGTCAATTACACGAGGCACGAGAAATCATAATATACCTATATGTAAAAATATCATTTTGTAGAATTAAGAACTTTACATTGAGGATTTCTAAAACTTCATCAACAGACGGAGACGGAACTAGAAGCTTCTCTCCGACCTCAATCAATTGGGAGCAGAGCTCCGATTTTGGGATTTCAGGTGCTTCATTTTCCATCCCGAAAATCATTTCCTTTAATCAAATCAGAGCTGAGTACTATTCCCCTGCCTTAAATCAAATTTGTTTGCAAGCTTAAAATTGAATTTGGATTTTGATCAAGATGAAATGTTGACTGTGGCAAAAAAAATTAAACGGAGAAATACAACAACACAAACCATAAAAGAACCCAAAAATAGAAATAGAACAGAGGATGAACATAATTTGAGGACAAAGTTGAATTAGTGATGAAACAGTCTTCTTGAAGATACCTAGTAAAAAAATTTTCTTTTTTGGCAGGCCCTTAATTTTAGTCAATTTAGAATATAGAACTAGGATTGTGATAATCTGATAAGTTAGACCCAGATGAGGAAGGACCTCTAAAAAAACACTAAAATGACAAACCAAAATCAGTTTCAGGACAAATTAAGAAGACGTCTGAGTCACCGAGTAAAAATTGCGGCATTTGCATCAATTTCTGCATGCTGATTCTTGATATATTGATTCATTTGGAAAATGGGTCACGTTTTCTGTGATGAATTATGTCTAGGTATAAGCCAAAGAAAGACCACTTTTTGTTAGGTTGCATGTTAAGATCACCGTGGACAGTACGAAGACGGCTGATTAGTGGAAAACTGAACTGAAAATTCTGTCAAAGGTATAAGTTTGACATTTGTCATTGTGAGTCATGACTGTTTTGTTTTGTTTTTTTTTTCCTCCTTCTTTGACTCACAGTTGGTGATGCCAAAAACAACAACAAATCACGGTATTTATTCACTAATTAGGACCTTAGGTGTCACGAATTAAATAACTCCAATAAAGATGAGTGATTATTATACAAGATTTAAAAGAATACAAGATTTGATTAAGATTGTAACAAGACCATGCCATTGCATTAATCTAACAAATTCTCCCATTTTATTGTTATAAATAAAGTCGATAGATTTTATCTAATTCTTTCATTTCTACTGGTAAATTATTTTTTGGTACCACATGATTATTGTAGTGATAAGCTTTTTAGAAAAAGGCAAAAAAGTTATATTTAATTATAATAATAATTTGTTACTAATAACTTCTATGATATCATTACATTTATTGTGTCTAGTTATTAGCGATGATTGGAGCTAAGAATGGAGAAATAGTAATTTGTTTCATTACCAATTATTTGTGGCTAAGTTTATGATTTAGATAATTCGGACCTTAAATGTCTATGGCAATATTTCAATATAATCGTACATATATATTTTATTGATGGTAGGAGCTAAGACTAAAAAGGGAGAGGACCTTAAATTATATCAAAATTACCTTCAAAAAACAATGGCAGAATCTATTTAGAGGGATTATACACATTTCAATTAAATATGACATTCATAAACTAGTTCCTAATCATGTGTTAACTTTTAACGTTTTTTTTAAATAAAACTTCTAAATTAATACGACTTCAACTTTTGTACAAAATTGCTCTCTAATTATTCATTTTGTACACAATTGTGCTCCAATTATTCTGTTAAATGTTTTCTTAGAAAAATTCATTAAGTTTATATTTTGCATTTGAAAGAGATACGTACCATGGCTTGTGCTCAATTTTTTTTTCGGGGGGTAATTTTGTGTCTGAACAGTTAATAGAGCTAGTGAAAAATTATATAGTGAAGAAAACATATTAGGGCTGATGTGTGCACAATATTTTGGGATAAAAGCATAAGTTTTAGGAGAATTATAAAACTTTTACGGAAAGTACCAACATAAAAGAGTCATAGTACTAGTTGTACGTATTAAGAGAGACGATGCAATTCAAGCCATTACCTTTTTTACTATTTTTTTGTTATTGAATATGTGAAATATATTTTGAGAATAGTTAAAAACACACTTGAACTAATTAAACAAATTTTTTGTCAACGTTGATCGAACCACCGTCAAGGCCACTATGATTTCATATATGTTACCGCTAGAAAATCAATGGCTGACTGGAGTTCCAGTCCAAATATCGACGGCCGCCAATCAGTTGCAGGTCACCAGGTCACGGTATTGCGTCAGTGTAAACAATGATCGGTAATGATTTGGCTTGGTTGCTAAAAGGATTGAAAAGTGTTAGTAATAACAGAATATATATAGGTCAAATCACGTTGGAAATATCGTAGTTTAAATACTTTTTCTTAAGTCCATAACTGAAATAGAGTCCTTTGTTGCGGGAATAAAAGCTGCTTTTGCGGGAGATCATTTGCTTGGGCCGTCATGCAAGGTGCGGGAAGTTATTTGGTTGCGATGGCGATCGCTGCCGGAAGGATGGCTTGAACTCAACATCGATGGTGCCTTTAATATGCAAAATGGGATGGTTAGTGCCGACGGTTTAGTAAGGGACTCTCATGGTAGTTGGTGTGGAGGTTTTGTTATGAATATCGGAATTTGCTCCACCACAGGAGCTGAATTATGGGGAGTTTATCAAGGTTTGCAGCTAGCATGGGAGTTGGGGCTGCGGGAGCTTATTGTAGAAGCTTTCACCATGATAAAAGGGAATGATGAATCGATTGGTATACATGGAGGCCTTGTTAAGGCTATTCAGGAACTGTTAGCAAGGGCATGGACTGTGAGTTGAATTTCGCCGCTGACTCTCTTGCATCATTAGCGGCTGCTAACCCTGGAGGTCTATCTTGGTTAAATGATCCGCCGCCTGAGGTTCAATCATGATAGCAACATGATGTCGTTCGTGTGTCCTATTAACAATCGGTTTTAAGTTTTAAGACACTAAATATTTGCCTCTTTCATTGTACTAAAAAAAATCATAAATCCATAGGTGAGAGATTAATGGATATCATCGTGAAAGTATGAAGTATACATGGTAAGTCAGCAACATAGGATAACAGCTCTCACACAATTATGGAGAGAAAATTAATTTGTTTCCAATCTGAAAAGCCAGCTTAAAACCTAAAAAGGTGGGTGTTTTTGGAGTAGAGCCTCAAAATATTTGCTAGGGTTTGATGACGGGATGTTGAAGAAGAAGACATGATCAAATTTGGGTAAAAATTCAATTTATTCGTGTTAATCAGATTAGCTTGATCATCAAGCTTGGTGCAATATATATAAACCTAAAACTAATGATTAGCTGGAATTAAATACAAGTCAAACAGTCACCTATACAATTGAGTGCTAATATTTACATAAAAGGTCAATTGAGTCTCTGTCTAATCTCCAGGATCAAATACAAAGCATTGATCAGAATTATCCGATGATGGAAGCTTCATTGCACCCTTTAATTTGTTGATCCCCCCTCAAGTTGAGACTTGGGATAATGAAGATCTGCAAGACTCAGCTTGGACAGCAAGAAGAAGAAAGGTGAAGCATGGAGAGTCTTGGTGAAGAGATCAGCCGGTTGACTTCTTGAAGGTTCAAACATAGGAAGTATAAAACCAGCCTTGTATTGATTGCAGACAACATGACAATCAATAATGCTTGGTACATTCATGAAAAGTTAGATTCTCTGTAATGTGGAGAGCTGACTGATTATCACAACCAAAAGGAATGGGAAAAGACAATGGCACAAATAGATCCCTCAGCAAATAAGAGATCCATTGACGCTAACATAAAATTGATGCCATGCTCCTGTATTCTGCTTCACAAGATGATCTGGAAACTGTTGTCGGCTTTTTAGTCCTCCAGGAAACTAAAGCATTGCCTAAGAAGATGCAGTATCCAGAGAGTGAAAATCTAGTTTCTGTGTATTGTCCCCAATCAGCATCACTAAATGCAGTTAGCTAAAGATTAGATGATCTGGAATAAAGTAACCCTATTGAGAAGCTCCTTTGAGGTACCTGAGTAGATGTTGAGCTGCATTTCAATGTACTTGCAAAGGTTTATGGACAAACTTACTCAATTGTTGAGTTGCATGAGTAAGGTCTGGCCTGGTTACTCCAAGATAAAGCAGCCTGCCTACTAGTCGTTTGTAGTGATCAGGTGATGCCAATGGTGGACTTTTATCAGTCTGTAAGTTGAGTCCCTTTGGTGATGGTGTATTGAAAGGCTTGCATCCAGTCAGACCAGCTTGTTACAAGATGTCTAGTGCATACTTTCTTTGACTAAGAACTCTATCATTGTCTGATCTGGCAATCTCTATACCAAGGAAATACCTTGCAGGACCAAGATCCTTTATGGTGAATGTTGCGCAAACAAAATCTTTAGTAGCAACAATGTACTGTTAAGATGATTCCTGTAATTAGGACATCATTAAAATATATCAGCAAAGCAAGAAATGATCATCCCCTTGCTTGATGAACAAACAATGATCAGCAAAGGATTGTTTGAAACCATATGACCCATGCTGCTTACTAAATTCTTCATTCCACTCCCTTGAGGCCTGCTTTAGACCATGAAGAGACTTCGTCAACTTGAGCACTTGACCTAATTGAAGCTGAGAGTAACAAGGAGGAGACTGCATGTGTACTTCTTCATGAAGATATCCATGAAGGAAAGCATGATTCACATCTAGTTGACAGATAGGCCATTTCTTTGCAGCAGCTAAGGCAAATATGATCCTGACAGTAACTATTTTAGCCACAGGGGAAAAAGATTCCAAGTAGTCTTCTCCTTCTATCGGCGTGTAACCCTTAGCAACAAGTCTGGCTTTATACTTGTCAACAGTTCCATCAGGATGATATTTAATTTTGTGCACCCATTTACAGCCAACAACTTTCTCATTTGGAGGAAGTGTGGCAACTGTCCAAGTTTCATTATCCTCAAGTGCTTGAATTTCCTTCTGCATAGCTTCTTCCCACTCAGGTGTACCTTGTGCTTGTGCATAGGAGCATGGTTCATAGATCTTGGAGATATTGGTGAGGAAGGAAAAATGTGAAGAGGCTATGGTGGAATTACTGACAAAAGGAAAGGTTTGTGGTGGAAGAAATTTAGACTGTGTAGCAAAGGTGGCATAGTCATTGAGCCATACTGACTTCTGTTTACTCTGGTACTTAATCTCCTAATAGGTGGTACAGGAGATGGTATTCGAGATGATGATGAGAGAGTTGATGGTGACGGTGAATCAGATGATAAAAGAGATGAAGACTGATACTGGTTATCACCACATTCATTTTGTATTGGATCAGATGAAGGTTCTCAAAAATTGTAATGAGTAGTAAAAGATATAGGAACATCAAATTGATCACCAGATGGATCATCTAGATGTGTGATCACAGGAATTGAAAATTGAGAATTAGAGGATGTTATGCTGAAAGGAAAAATGTGTTCCTTAAACACTACATCTCTTGATAAATGAACTTTATGATCTTCTATGTTGTATATTTTGTAAGCTTTTTGGCATGTTGGATAACAAATAAAAACACCTTTAAACGCTCTGGGAGAGAACTTGTCTTTATGAGGTTGGTTGTTTGTGAAGAAACATAAGAAACCAAAGGTTTTAAGATGATCACATGAAGGAACAGGAGAGAAAAGAATTTCAAAAGGTGACTTCCACCCTAGAAGTGGTGTAGGAAGTCTGTTTATCAAATAAGTGGCTGTTAAAATGGAATCTCCCTAGAATTTCTTAGGTAATGATGCTTGAAACGTGAGTGATCTAGCCACTTGAAGTAAGTGTTTGTGCTTTCTCTCAAATACACCAGTTTGTTGAGGTGTATATGCACATGATTTTTGGTGTAAAATGCCAAGTTTAGAAAACAAAACCTGCAATCATGATTGATGAATTCAGTCCCATTATCTGTTCAAATGGTTAATGTGTTTGGGAGAGATTTGGATGAGAATAGGGACCCCATAGATCAACATGTATAAGCTCAAAACAGGAAGTAGTATGAATATGACTGGAAGGAAAAAACAAGCCTTTACTGTTTGGAAGAGTTATCTTTCAGAGGAGCTTCAACAGAATTAGACACCTTCTTCTCTGCCTTATTTAGCATATTGTATGCCTTGTTAACAGTAGGTGGTGGATCCATCATTAGAATCTGATCTTTCTTGGTTTCATAACACTTGTTTAGCCCCATCAGAAATTCAATTAGCTTATCGTCATTATCCCTAGCTTCTAACAATTTAGCAACATGAGGTGGACACTTAGGAAATGGTCGTAACGAGCATATTCATCCCACACACGTTTCAAAGAACTACAGTTCTTCACAAGAGACATATCTCCTTGTGCAATAGAAATACGTTCCTTCCTCATTCTATACAAGGTCTGGCTATTAGAAGTTCCATACTCTTTAGCCAAGTTTTTCCCAAGTTCTTGAGCAGAAAGATTATATATAGCTATCAAAGACATCTTCATTAAGAGCAGCAATTATCCAAGATTTAACTGTCGAATCTACACGGTTCCATTGATGAAAATAAGGAAAGGAAGATGGAGGACTTACACAGGAACCATCGATGAATCCAATCTTCATCTTCGATTTAAGTACTTTTGCATCGAACGACTCCAGACAAGATAGTTGGAATCAGTAAGAGGAATTGACACAAGCTTCATGCTAGGATGCTCAGACGTGTGAAGGCTCAATGTATTGTCTTGAGATCTCTAACTGACATTGCCATGAACTCCCTCTGTACGCAGAACATCTTCAAACTCGCGGTCTGCCATGATTATGAACTAAAACCAAAAATTAAACGGGTGAAACTGTTCAAAATTGCAAGAAGAAGAAATTTAGGGTATCAATTTAACAGTATCGAGCCTATGGCTTTGATACCATCAAAAAATTTGCTATCGTTTGATGACGGAAAGGTGAAGAAGAAGACATGATCAAATTTGGGTAAAAATTCTGTTTATTTGTGTTAATCGGATTAGCTTGATCATCAAGCTTGGTACAATATATATTTGTATATATATATATAAACTTAAAACTAATGATAAGCTTAAATTAAATACAAGTCAAAGAATCAACTACACAAATGATTCCTAATATTTACATAAAAGTTCAATTGAGTCCTTGTCTACTCTCCTGGATCAAATGCAAAGCATTGATCAGAATGATCCGAAGAAGGAAGCTTCATTTCACCCTTTAATTCATTGAGAGCCCTTCATTAGTTTCTTCAATAAGCTCTTCCAAAACCCAAATTACCCTTGGCAATGAAAGGTTTCGTGGGAAGAAAAAACACCTGACCAACACATCACAATACTTATGATCATCATCAGGATCACAAAATTAATGATTGCTCCATTTCAGAAAATGACTAGCTTCTTCACTTTTGATAAGTTTGAGCTCTTCAAAAGAGGGAGCTCTAATTGATTACTGCATGTGATGACCGAATTTGTAGATGTAATAAATTGAAAATAAATATAAATATAACCCTAATACATACTCTTTTTGTCCCCTTCTATCCTCTTACTGATCCGGAGCGTCCTCTTTAGTTTTAATATCAGCCAACTAATAACCGCCTTTTGGCTTGTGTCTAAGACATGAAAATGAATGTTTGCATGAAATTAATTAAATAGCCAAAATAAAGCAATTATTCATCCAAAATGAATGTTTGCATGAAATCATCTTTGGATTTTTGGCCTAAATGTGCCCTAAGAGCCAAGACTAATTTGGATGGAACTATATCTAGTTGAAAATGGAGTAGTCAGAAATACATGTATCGAATTTGCCAAATTTGAGAGTTACGTAATTTTGGATTTCGGAAATCCAAAAATAGGGTGAGGTTCGGATTTCGAATATCTGACAGATGTATATCTGTGCCTGAAGCCGAATAGAACTTTTGGATTTTTGAAATCCAACTTTTTTATACTAATTGAACTCTAAAATTTCAGAAATCCGATAAATATACTTCTATCCACAGGAAAAAAAAAATCGACTGTCCACTTAAAACTTAACTCAATCTTTTTCTGAATCAGCCATCAACTGTGCAGGTGACGTGCTCAAATCGAGGACCCTTAATTAAGCTTGAGCTATAAGCACGAGCCTTTGTTTATTCATTATTAATTTATTTATTTTTTGTTTTAATCACCATTTGTGTCCTTCATATGAATGATGAGTTGGGAACCAACTGAGGGGCATCCACATCCCTTCCTTTTAATTTTTTTCCTTAGATGGTAAGGTTTTTGATTGAAAAATATATGGTTACGGTTAGCTTATGACTTTAGTTTTGTGACATTTTTATTTGATGGTAGTTTTTTATTAAAAGAATTTTTGAGCTCGTTGAAGCAAGAACCATCTCAGGCTATACGTGATGCCCTTGTGCATGCAATGAATGGGGTAATATATGACTAGCTTTTCAAACATGACAGTATGGACGTCAGAGTTTCTGCAATGACATGCATTCTGGAGCTTATCAGAGTTGGAGCTCCCAATGCACCATATGTAGATGATTGCATAAAGGTTAGCACAAGAAATGAGATCCATTTCCTTTCTGTTTTTCTTTCCTCTTAATGTAACATTACATCAAGGATTAAGAACATTACATCTATTTTTTCGTCGAATTAATTAAGAACATTACATTAAGGATTGCCAGAACTTCATTGATAGATGGTGGCGGAAGTAGAAGCTTCTCTCCTGTGCCAATCAACTGGGAGCAAAGCTCCAATTCCGGCCCCTCAGCTGCTTCATTTGTCATATCTCAAAATAAAATAAAATCAAATGAAATCAGCTTATGAATTAATCAAATCAAGTTGAGTACTTCATTGCGTTAAAATCAACTTGCTTGCAAACCGCTTAACAAAAAGCCTTAAAAACTGATATTGGATTTTGGCTGTTGAGGCTGGTTTAGGAACAACACCGAAAATTATACGTTGCACATTAAGTGCACGCGCTATTGCAGAGCATGAAGCTTGCATTTGTGCGCCCATTGAGCAGAATTTTGGTTTTGTCTTTTTTTTATTGAGATTTTTGGGTTTTATATATTTTTTTTAATTTTCAAATGATTTTGACTCTCAATCCGTAAAGAATTAGACCAAGTGTCTTATATCATTTTGATAGTACTCGGGGAGATCTATCCAAAAAAAAATCCATGATGAATATGTTTTCTCCTAAAAAAAAAGTTTGGTCTTACTTGTTGCTTCTAAATGTTTTGTGAAAACAGTTTGGTCTTTTTATTTGTTGCTATGGGTCTTGACTTTTACATATTTACCTTAGTCTTCCTGAAAGACACTCTGGTCATGCTTGCTTGTACTACTAGTCTTGTGTAATCGTTTTGGTCTTTCTATTTGTGGGTATATGACGATATTGACTTTTATGTAGTTGCCTAGGTATTCATGAAACGCACCCTTTGGTCTTGGGTCTTTGGTTTTTTGTCTTTGGCCTTTGCTCCTCACACACGCTCACTATTCACTCTGGTCTTTAGCCTTTGATCTTTGGTCTATCAAACTTACCAACAAAGATCATATAAAACCACCCCCCACCCCCCCCCCCCAAAAAAAACACGCACGCACATACACGCGCACGATCGAGAGAACAAAGAGCTGGGGGTGTGTTGGTGTTGAGTGTTGTAATTATGTAAACCCGCATATTTGACGACATGTTTTCCAGGCGTACTTGCATAGTCGACAATGAATTGAACTCCACTAGGTCGCCCTCACACGCATCTTCTTCGGTTAACAAACCCTCCACGATTCTGTCACACACTGAATACTCATCGGCACAGATTTGTAAACAAACTTCTGCCGTGAATGGTTGGGTATTGGTAGATTGGTGGTTCCCTTTGAGTACGACGGAATCGCAGGGGCATCCCCCTGCATTTTCCGACACCATTTTTTGCAGCCGTTCAACTGCTCCCCGGTAAGATCCCCCTTGCAAAATGCATTGCACAATTTGTAGTTCCAATATTCATTGCGACACGCCTTTACTATTGTCCCTTTTGCTATTGCTCCAGCTACTGATTCACTATGAACCAATAGTGGTGGAAGGAAATTGACAAGAAGGAAAAGGAGAAGGAGAGGACGAATGATATTCATGATGATTTTGATGAATAATATTTTTTTCACCTTCAAAAAATTCGGGTGTTATTAATTTTGATGATGATTAGAATCTGTGAATTTATTGATCACTAGATGTGAGGATGTCTATGCATATATATGTATACATGTAGTCAATGGTACACAGACCACGAAAGTATACCTTAAGAAAATGCAGTAACATTACTGTCAACAACATTAAATAGTTGGATACAACTAATTAAGATCATTAGTTTTTGTTGGAATATTAATCTCTACATGTGATTCCTTTTTTTAATACTAATAGGGACAACTCGACATGTCTGGACTAACAACATACATAGTAAACAAGACAAAGGAATATGTATGTTAGAAAGTCAATTACACGAGGTACAAGAGAGGCTTAACTAATGGCTAGTTTGATAATGCCATTTATTATTTAAAATTTATTCAAATTAACCATATTTTTTTGTTACTTTAACATGTTTCGTAACTCCCTCCAAAAAAGAAAAAAAAAAAATCTTTGAACCAAATATAGACAGTAAAACTATGTTTGAACACTATTATATAGTGGTTTTAATTTATTGAGTGAAGCTCAAAATAAGTCATCAACCTTTAATATATTTCCATTCTAAGTCATCAATTAAATTTATTTGTAACACAGATTATCTTACTAAAGTTTTAATTTATTTCAGATTATTCTGTTAATTTTGGCTGTTAAATAGTGACGGAAATCCATTTTTACATGCTTGTGGGTTCAGGAGTATTTTTGTCATTTTATTATTTTTTTATTTTTTGATCTTTTAAAAAAATATTTTTTTTTAGAATTGTTCTTCTTATACTTCCTAACTTGTATACATTGGTAGTATAATTCTAAATTTTAAAATTTTATTTTTCTTTTGTATTTTAACTTCTAGATTATAAATTTTTTTTAAAAAAAAATTAAGAAATGAAGAAAAAAAATTCGAGTTAAAGTAAACATGAAAATAATAATTTACCATTTTAAACAAAAAGAAAAACTAAAAGAATTAGCTAAGACAAGTTGTTTCTTCTAGGTTATTTTTTTTTTCAACTTGATTGAATTATTTAATTATTAATTTTCATGTTTCTTATTCCTTTTTTTTTATAATCTAGAAGTTAAGATACAAATGACAAACAAATTCATTTTTGAAAATTAATTTTTCATTTGTATATTAACTTGTAGATTATTAAAAAAAGGAATAAGAAACGTGAAAATTAATAATTAAATAATTCAATCGAGTTGAAAAAAATTAAATAATATATATTGTTCATACATAAATTCTTGGTATTGTTTTTTACTCAAAGTTAATAAAAAAGACGTAATAAATTATGTAAAGGTTGTATACTTTTTTTTTATAAAATTCATACACATGATATTTATGTTAAAACTTGTTCTATGGTTTTGTGTTCTGAAAAACAATTAGCCAGCTATAGAGATCAAAACATGTGTTTTGGCCTAAATGATTTATTATTATTGTTATTATCATCATTAATTCATTATTATTATTTTTCAATCGCTTTAGCCTTTAGCAATGAAGTCAGTTTAGTAGCGCACCGTCACTGCTGAAACGGTATTCTTCTTGGATGACCGAAAGCTGACATTCATTTTGACTGGAATTTCGTTCAGCCAGTGATTGTCTGGCGGTGGTATCGATATTATAGTGATCGTCGGTGGTGGTTTGGGTGATAATTGACCAAAAATACGTTTCATTTTAAGTGTGTTTTGAAACTAATTTTAAAATACATCTCAAATACTTAAAGCCATAAAATAACCCAATAACATATGTAATCCACACAGTCCAATATAATAATACAATGACTTTCATATTGAACTAGGATTTAAATGCAAACATGGACTACTTTTCAAGAAAACAATTAACTGAATAATTAGAGACCGATTGTGTACAAAAGTTGAAGTCACATAATTAATTCACTAGTTTTTTTTTTAACGGTAAAAGTTTAACCCATGATTAGGAACTATCTTATAAATGTCATATCTCATTGAAACTCTCGTTAAACTTGTCAATAGCCTTAGCTCCTATTATCATCAATAATCTACGAATAGAATTTTTGTAATAATAATATTGTCATATGGCCGTTTGGATACGAGTCATCTAAATCATGAATTTAGTCACAAATTATTAGTAGTAGTAAACAAATTACCTTTTCTCCGACACAGAATCCTCTGTGCCACTTTTTTGTGACACAATTTAATTATTCTTTATAAATTATATAATTTGTGCTAATACATATACCATAGTCACATATTGTCAATGTAGATAATTTTCATTCTCTTATTTTATTTTTTATATCAATGTTTTATTATTTATGAAATTTGACTATTTTTATTGAATTTTTTAACTATGAAAATTAAAATAAGTAAGTCCTAACTTGAAAAAAGTGAACCCTTAGTTCTGAAATATATAAGTTCGAAAGTTATTGTGAATGGTAATTTGAACGAGAACAATTTTCATTTTTTTTTTTTTTGAAAACAACACTTAAAAAGAGAGAAAGTTTAAAGAAAACTATAAGTTATAATCTCGCACCGTCAAGAAGTGAGAAGGAATCTTTTTTGGGGAGGGGGGAGGTTGGAAATGAAATCTTTTTTTTGAGGATTAATAGAGAGAAATTGAATAAAATAATGAGGAAGATGAAGAATAAAGACCCACCGTGGAGGAGGAGAGGGAAGCATTTCAGGTGATATAGACCAACCGTGGAAAAAACTACTGGAAGGTTTTGTTAGAATTAATGTTGCATCAGAAAGAATAGCAAGCAAAAAGAGTTCCGGGATGGCCTTTTGTTTGCGAAATGAGGATGGCAGACTGTTGATGGCAAAACCCATTTTCAAAGGTGAGACAATGAATGATTATATAGCAGAATTAGAGACAATATGACTAGCAATGTTGGAAGCTCAAGCTAGGGCCGGGATTACATAACATAGAGATGCAACTAGATGGTAAGGCTACGGTAGTTACAAAGGTATGCTATTCCTGTTTCAGATGTTTCAACCATAGCTGAAGATATCACTTTGCTAAAAATAGTTTTGATATATGTAAGTTTATGTTTTTTAGATAATAATAGAACTCGACATGCCACAATCTACCTAGATTAACTTTATCTCGCATTTGTACAACAAAGTTGGGAAAATGATATATGGCTAGATGAATCATTTAAGGCTGATTGTAATAATTTTTTGTAAATCACTATCAGTTTTTTCTTTCTCTGTAAATATGAATATGTCTTTGACGAAAAAAAAATGAAATCTTTTCAAAGTTATTGGAGTTTAAGGAATGTTATTTTAAAACCTACGGTAGAACATCTATATGTTCCCAGCCGGAGGGTTGATGGGATTATCACTTGTTGTCAGTAAATAAAACTTTTGAAAAGGCCAATGATTTCTTTTTTGCTATAATATCCTTTTAGGTGGTTCGTCATAGTTATAATATAGACCCTCCAATTCCGCCACTGGGTGGGAGTACAAAATTTGCTAATCAGCATATATTATAATTATTGAATGTAAGATTGAGTTTGATTGTACTCTTGAAATATAATTATCAAGTTTATTTTTTTTTTCCAAACGATTATGTCTTTTTATTTTGTTCTTTATTTTCATTGCTCTTAAATGATTACTCTATGATTAATTATGTCTCTCTCTTTTCTTTTTCATCCCCACTACTCTTGGTCTTAGATGATAATTCCATCTCTTCGTTTTCTTTTTATCCTCACTACTCTTAGATGATAACTTCATAATTAATTATTGTTAAAAATATAATGAATCTTTAATGTTGTTTTTAGTAATTTCTTCTTTTATTGTTATTACTATTAAAACTACAGAAAAATCGTTTCTCATTATTAGGTGAATTCGATCAGTTTAAAAAGTGATTCTGAGTTTCTAACCACTCGAAATTTTGTCTTATTTTCTTTTCATCTCTTTTTTGAATTTAAAAGGTTCATTAGTGAAATTTTAAATTGTTCAATAAATAAAAAGAATATTAAAAGTCATGCATCACCTATATATAGTTTTAAATTGTGTAAATTTTACTACTTTTTTCTTCTTCTTTCTTTCTAAGCCTTTGTTTTTTTTAGCTCTCTATCTCAAGTTTATTAGAGGTAATCGTCTTTTGTTGTTTATCTTCATATTTTTCTTCCACAATTTATTTATTTTTTTATAGATTTTTTCTTCTTATTTTGGTTGTTCTTTATTTTAAGGTAATACATTTAATTTTACTTTATTTCTCACTTTGCATGGTCTTTGTTTCACAATTGGAATATTGTGTTTCACTCTGTTAAAATCCAAAAGTAACGCGCTTTAGCTATTTCATTTTGTTCGATCATATTACTATGATTTAAATTTATTAAATCATTAATATTTTGTAGATAAGAGACAATAATATAACTGCTGTCTTTTTAATTATAAAATTTTATTTTTTTATATAATTCATATTATACTATTACACGTACACGCGATACCCGTCAAATCCATCTAGTGTTCATTGAAAAGCAAATGCTTCCTTGAAGCAAACTGACAAAATCCAAAATGCAGAAGAATGGAACCACAAAAGGAAACGGCTATGATTTTTGAGTTTATATCAACAATGATAAATGGTTTTAACAAGGCACAAAACTGAGGAGGATCCGAAATGACTTGTCTAGAGTACTCAAAATGATGACACTGGAAACAAAGAAATTAAAACTGTATATGGGATAATCAGCATGTAATCCTTACTGCCAAACATAATTAATAGGCAATCAGGATGCAGGATCATTGGCCCGCAACACCTTCCTTCACCCTTGAGTCAACGATCTCTGCACGGTGTTCTTTCACAGTCCGAGGTTTTTTGGAGCGCTGAAGTCAGAAACACATGAATCAAAACTTGTTGGGCAGTAATCATATGAAGAAACAAAATTCAGTGACTTATGGCATTGATTCAATAAATGGCAAGCACAAGGTACTGAAATACCAGTTATTCTAGAATTTTAAAATGCAGTTCATCTCATGCTTGCCTGTTTTGACATTCAACAAAAGAATTCAGCGCTTCAAAGTTCAAACAAAAAGATGCATAATTGGTTCATACCCTCTTCACTGTTGGTGCCTCATCACTTACGCGCAGTAACCATCGCTCCTTTATTAACGTCAAAACCTCCACATCGCCATCAAGATAATCCACCTGAAATAAAGAGATCAGAGCCGATGAGGCCTCAAAGAAAGTCATTAAAAATTTAGCCTCAAAATTTTTTACCATTTCAAGATGGAAGTAGCAAACTGATATAAGAAATCAAGAATCTTTTTTCTTTCGAATACTTAATCTAGACTTTTTGTGAATTTCTTTTGATAACTGTTGTGCATCAAAGATAACTGTGTGGCAGGAAAAAGAAAAGTAATAAGAATCACGAGGTAGGTTAAGACAAAGAAATATTTCAGATTGTGTAAGGGAAAGACAAGTCAATGAATATCTGCAAACCATGTTAGTTTCCAGGACGGGAGTGTCATGTTGTTAAATCTTATTCTTACCTGATGCTCTCTCTTGACAGGGTCATATTTCGTAACGTTTCCCTCATAAAACCTTCAGGGAAAAAAAATCTGGACTCGTTAGAGATTCAGCGTAAAACATATGGCTAGAAATTAATGCAATGCATATCTAGAAGGAAACAGTAAGTTTTTTGCTTTGAGAATTTCAAGAAACTACATTGTGTTACGTATAAGAGTATCAGACCACTATAATTCCAAAAACTTGTGCTGTCAGTGCATTTAAAGAAACATTGCTTTGGAAGTCTACCACATATATCAAAATGATTGCTAAGAAACCTTGATGAGATATATCAAACTTTCTAAATTCAATTAAAAAGCATGCTGCCCGTGGAAATGGTATATCCACAGTGCACCAGATTGAACCCGAAAGGAAACAGCTTCAGGTTTTTACACCAACATCATCTATGCAAAAATGGTAACAGTGCACATGAATAAAACAGGTCCAAAGTCAGCATGCATGACACTGATAATGGAAATACACCACCAAACTATCATAGGTAAATTTAGGTACTTACTGTTGGTCTTCCGGCCACCAGACTAGTATCCTGGAATCGACCAACTCTTCTCCATATTCTTTGTCATCTTCAGGTTTCCGACAACCCTGGGAAAGAGGAAGGGGGGAAAGAAAAAAAAAAGGCAATTAAAGGATCGCAGAAATACAGAAAATACGAGGAAATGCAATGCACTAAAAACGGTGAAAACAAGGAAATGTCATATCAGGTGTGCAGAAAACTTTTTTAGTCTAAGAATTACTATATTATATCAAATTAACAATGGAGGAACATTATGCACAAAATATTAATGACATAGAATGGTATGATACCTTTGGAAGAACTTCAGCATCGCAATCTTCCTTCCCAGTCTTTTTCTTCTTACCTTTCTTCCCTGGTAAGCTTTTCCGCTTCCCATAATTACTCTGCTTCCCTGGATTTTCAGATGAACTCTTGTCACCGCTGACCACAGAATGCTTTAGTCCTTTTCCAGACTCTGACGTGCCCGATTGAAGAGATTCTTTACCAAGAATTTGCACCTGCTCAATCTGTTCAGTGCCTGCTATCTGTAAAGTGTTTGCCTTTCCAACAGGAAGTGCTTCAGTGCATGTTTTCTTTCCCATTCCTTTGGTTTCCAAAGCATCAGGTTCTTCCACAGATTCTTTAGGAGGAAATTTCATCTGTTCAATGTGCTGATTGTCTGCTAGTGTCATTGAATTCTTCACCCCTCCTCCGGGAAGTACTTCTCCTCCAGTTTCTGTAGTGACATCTTGAACAGATCCTATAGCAATAATTGGCATCTTTTCATGATTTTCATGGACAATTAATGCCTTTGAAGTCTGCTCATTCACTAATGAGCTTTCATAATTGTCCATTTGGGTGGATGTGCTGCCCTCTGGGATTAATGGCACATCAGTGGCATCCTTGTCTGTCTCATTCATCTCCTGATATCAACATGCAAAAGTAAAGTGGACGTTCTTATCAATGTAGGCAAATGAAGGAAAGATATAACTAAAACAAAATGAGGAAAGCTAGACTTTCGCTGAAAGGAAAAATCACATTACATTTTCCAAAGCCGGCATGTCAGGCCAAATTGATGCAATTACATAGGTACAATGTTCAATGTCTTTCCTCAGCTGTTCCACAAATTCGATGAGATAAGGTTTAACAATCTCAGAGCAATTCTTCAATACTTTCGCAGCTAATATCCGGGAAGTTGGAGAATCAATCTGTGGGAAATAACAACGGTTGCTCATCTAAAAAAATCAAATGGGAGAAAATAAAGGTTGAAAGACATGTATAACACGAAGTACCTGGTTTTCCTGGTTTACCACAGTTAGAAGTGGTTTCAGAATTTCTACTGAGATATCTTCAGTTTCCTGAATTAGCAAAGTCATGATTTCCTCCATGTCTGAGAACACAACATCTGGATGGTTTGGCCTTCATCAAATAAAACAAAGAGAACTATCAGTAAAGAAGGTTGCATCAGAACACTTTCCGAAATTGAAACTTCAATAACATAAACACATTAGCCAAAGCCATAATTCTATAAACTTATTAGTCATGTCTTTCAGAAAAGTAACATGATTTCTTAAGTACGCTAAAATCACAAAAGTGGCAAAGTTATTGCAATTAGTTCATTGCGAAAATCACAAGCAAACTTTGCTGACTTACTGAATGTTATCAATAAAGGTCTCGAACATTCGGTTGATCAACTGATTACAGTCCAGGTCCAACAGAATCAAGCTAGACTTGACCTGCGCAACTGTATGAAGAATTTGCAAGGCCTGGTCATAAGAGCGACCAGAGAACGAAGACAACTTCCCGAAGACATTAGTTACAGTCTCCCGAAAAATGACCTGCATGCATTCAGACAATTAACTTAAAAAGTCTTGACACAAATTTTAAATGAAGAGGAAAGATAAAAAAGAAATGCAAATAGATATCATTTTGTGTACTAACCTTCATGCAATCATCGATGTATGGTGTATCCGGAGCTCCAACTCTGATGAGCTCGTGAATGCATGACATTACGGAAACTCTAACTTCCATATTGTCATGTTTGAAGAGCTCATCAGAAACTAGCCCGTTCATCGCTGGCACTAAGGCTTCACGTACAGCCTGAGATGGTAGTTGTTCCAGCGAGCTCAAAAGTTCTTCCATAGTCTAATAAAAGCGGTGTGAAATTAAAGACATAAGCTACAGCTAATGCAAAAGATCTATTCGCGACTTGAGTAAATCTAGGAACAAATAAATGTATGAATAATGCCAGAAGTAATTTGATAAGTTTCTGAGGCTTGTAATGAAGCATCAGCTTACCATATATATAAGCAGAGATTAGATGCAAAATTATTCAGTATATATATAAGAATTAGACCACATTCAGTTTGAGGCAAACCCCCAAAAAACTCAACTACCATTTACCAGTGTCAAACAATCGCAACCTTATATTAAATCCTTGGAAATTGAAATTTTAAGTCATGATATTCAAACGGAGTACATTTACTCAGAAAATTCATAAGCCACAGATAAGCATAAGCATCAAATAAGATCAACAGATTTATGCCCTCTTTCACTTGGGTTCTGTATCAAACAAAAATGTGCAATGCTGTTGGTTCTGTTGCATTCAATTCAGCTTTGATAACATAATTCAATTTTAGGCATGGGAGAATTACATACCATTCTTCAATCACCATACCAGAACTAAACACATAAAAGAAGGTCTCAGTAATCAAGCCATCAAAAATCATCCAACCAATCAACAAACATACATTCAAATCACCAAAAATTGAACAACAAATTCCAAATCAGAACAAAGTTTTGAGGTCTAGTGTGAAAATTTTCCACATGCATGCAAATAATCACCAAGGATATAGAATCATTTCGTAGAATTAAAAGCATTACCTTTAGGATTCCCAGAGCTTCATCGACGGATGATGGCGGAGCGAGAAGCTTCTCCCCTGCGCCAATCAACTGGGAGCAAAGCTCCGATTCCGGGATTTCGGGAGCTTCATTTGCCATCTCAAATTCAAATGAAGATAGAACCACCAAACAAAACCACCACCAAAGATAGAACGGAGGATAAACAGAGGGTTGAAGACAGAGTTGAATCAGTGATGAGCTGTCTTTTTCCAATATACCTCTAAAATTTTCCTTTTTCGTCAGCCCTTAATTTTAGTCAGTTCAGAATACAGGATTGGGATTTTGATAATCTAGTCAGTCATGCCCTGATGAAACATCTAAAATAATCCCACCAAAATCAGTTACAGGACAAAAATTAAGATGACGTCTGAGTCACCGAGTGACAATTGCGGCATTTCTGCATGCAGTTTCCTTATAGGAAGTTTTGAGTCACGTTCTTCTTGATTAATCTTTTCAGATGTGGGCAAAAGAAAAAGAAAAAGAGCCCTTTTTCTCAGGTTGTACGTTAAAGTAATCTTTTCAGGTTTGTCTGAAATTGGATTACGATGGACTCTGTTTAAAGAGAGAGTTCATTAGTGGGAAACTGAACTGAAAGTTTGAGTTCAGTCAAACGTTATTTTGACATTTGTCATTGGTCATTTTGACCGTTTTGATTTTTTTCCCTTGTCTGCCAAATTAACAGCTGCTAATTAATTGATGCCTAAAACAACAACAAATATGTAGCTCTGATGTTTTTAATAAAGAATGAATCCTAATCTTTTTTTTTTTTTTTGGGACTATATTCATTCATTTAAGCATTAAGAGATAATTAAAATTTAGCCACTGTTAAAATTCTCTATAAGTTGTTCTTTGATGTATCTCTTAATTAATTAAAATCCCGCATGGTTATTATAGTGAAAGGATTTCTAGAAAAAAAGAAATGGAAAAAAAATCATGGTAACAATAATTTGTTACTAAATGGTAGTAATATCATTATATTTAATGCTTGAAAATATTAGAGATTTTTTTTATAAAAAAAATAGCTGGAAATGGACAAAAATTAATTTAGTTATTACTACAAACAATTTGTGACTAAATTCATGATTTAGAATACTTGTGTCTAAATGTCTATATCTATAACAAAAATCCTACACATATATTCTATTGATAGCAGATGCAACTAAACGTGAAACTAACTTTAAAAAGAAACTTAGGGAATTGATTTTATTATTTTTTTGGGTTTTACATGTAGCACGATGTCCGCTATTGTTAATATTGAATAATTTGCTCGTTGATTAAGGAAATCTGTTTAGAGCGATTTTATGTACTGATGAAGCAATGATACGGAGAATGACTATATAGAGTGAAATAGAATAGTGACTCATAATATACAAAAACACCACTCCACAAATTTCATAACTACTAACATAATAAGGGACAGCTAAGTGAACGCACATGCTCTACATCAGTCACTATCACATGGCATTATTCATTTTTACTGTAAATACATTTTCATTATTGATCATATTTCAATTAGATATGATATAAAATAATTAATAAATACGTGTTATATTTAATGTTTCATAAAAAAAAACTCTTGAATTAATGGGACTTCAATTATTGTACAAATTGTTCTCTAATCATTCAGTTGCATGTTTTCATTTAAAAAAAATTAGTCTGTATTATTTCCATTTAAATACGAGTTTAGTATGAAAACGAGATATACTGGTCCGTATAAAATCTTTTTTTCTCATAAATTTATATCTTTATTATTTGTTTGAAATATATTTTAATATTATTTTCTTAAGAAAGCATATTAGAGCAATTATATTGTTTTGTCGATCATCACCAAACCTTACTTACGATCATTATACGTACTATTGAATCATCACTTTTGACCACCTCTGGCATACCAAAATTCAAGCCAAGTTGACTAACTAGTCGGCTGCCACTTGACGACTGACGGTGGAGTGTCGCTGCTTCGGTGACCGAACGCCAGTGCTACCAAGGCTCCAACTAGAGGGAATAATGTTAGGTTGTGACCTTATTATTTGGTTTTTAAAATGAATAAAGTAAATTAATAATCGAAAATTCATGCAAAAATATATTATCTGAAATATTGTTGGCTACCATGCATTTTGAAAATCACAAAACCACAAAACATCAAATTAATGTGTTTCACCGTTAAAGTGTGTACATAATATACAAAGAAAATATGACATACATCCGCTGCACCACGTCAATCATGCCCGTCAATAATAGTTGGACATCTGGTCTTGTTTATCTAATAACAGTTCTTATTTACGGCTAAATCGCTCGTCTCATAAAATTTACAGCCACACTTCTTTCCCGACAAAATATAAATATGCAAATATCGCAGTTCTTCCACGTTCCACCCACAGCCCCAAAGCAACCACCCAGTTTCATGACTCTCAAAGACAGCCATGTCCAATTTTATTAAGGCTATGTTTCTGGGAGAAAATATATCCTCACTAAAAAGGAATTTCTTTGTCGCAACCTCAATTTGACATTTGGCTAACTAATATATAAATTTTCATGTCACTCAAAACCCTTAAATCAGAAGGTTATAAATCGTGTTTATAATGAGTAATGGAGGCAGAACCATGTGAATTGCAGTATAGTTTAGTTGGATGGATTGCGTTAACCATCACTTCCTACTCCTGGCTTGCAATACCTCTTGAAAATTGCCATTCAAAAAGGATCGAAAACGTTGTTGATGAATCAGAGGTTGCATTCCCCCAATGGAACAATCAAGAGAAGAGACAATCAGGGTTGCGATTTTTTATATTATTGCCGTGGTTCCAACTTCTTAGAACTGCTGGATATTTTTGTGTGCAACCGTTCCGGTGATTATGAAAGCCAAAAAAGGAAATATGAGATTTGGATGAAAAAAATGGTTATTAGAGTTAAACAAAGCTAGGTGTTCGACTACTATTGATTTGTTGTACCACATAATCATGGTTGATGTAAAAGTGCAACGCATGTATGAAATATTTTCTCACTAATACTCATGCCAATTTAGCATATTAAAACTGTAAAAAGGTGTTTTGGAGTGCTAACTTTTAATCAGTTTAATCAATCATTTCCAAAACCCAAATTAGCCTATGCCAATAAGAGGTTTTGTTGTGAAGGAAAAACGCCTAATCATCACATCAAGGAGATCACAAAATGATATATAGCTCGCTTCCAGAAAAACTAATATGTCCATCGTCTGAATTTTGCATGAAAAAGTCTAACGTACATTGCGACAAACACGTGAGTTTTTCTTCTGTAGTAAAATTAGGTAGAGCCCTATACTTGGCTTTCAACGATTTTCTGACTCTACCACTAATTCTTTGAAGAATATGTAAGAAATAAAAAATAATGTAAGTTTAAGATACTCTTGAACCAAACAATGTCTTAGTAGGTACACCCTCTTTGTCCCTTTAATCCATCATCATAGCTACAGATCCGAGGAAAGGTTCACTGTAACTGAAATGGAAATATCGCAATACCTTTTCCGAAAGCATGAATGCACGTCAAGCAAAATTAGAAGAATAGCAATACATGCAGAGAAGAAACGACAAGGAAACTTACAAAAAACAACATGTCAATCATTTAAATTATACTTTAACCTTAAATTCGTAAATCCCAAGTACAAAATAGTAAAAATAAATGAATGGAACATTCCTTGTAATAATTTCCTTGTACATATTATGATCCATTACATTAAATACAAGTTATGACATCTTTCCTCAACTGTTTCATAAAATTCTATGATCCGACAAAGTGACGAAATAATACGTGAAAAATGATATAGCTAGGTAGCTCATCCACACATTAAAATGGGAGAAAATAAAGGTAGAGACTTGAGAAACATATATATATATATATATATATATATATATATATAATGCTAGCTGGTTTTCCACAACTACAAGAGAATTAAGAAGATGTAGCAAGTCTTTTATCACTTTCATGAATAAGCAACATCATGATATCGTCCATGTTAAGAGAACACGTACGGCATGTGGGCTAGATTGTTTGGCCTTAATATATATAATAGAGAGTTATCAATAAAGAAGGATACATCAAGAACCCTCTCTCTAAATTCAAACTCCTTGTAAAGTAAACAAAGTAGCCAATTCTAAAAACTTTTTTTTTCTGAAAATAACGTATAAGTAATCTAGAAATTATGATTCAATATACTTTAGAAAGGAAATTAACGTATAAGTACTCTAAAAGCACAAAATTGGCATGTTTCTAGCCGCTTGGGTCAATCAGACGGAAGAGGGTAAGTCATATAAACAAATAACTGCACAAATGAATGTCAGAAGTTATCAGGTATGTTTCAAATCTTGTAATGAAACATCAACCTACTAAATAAGCAAAAAATATTAGATACTAATTAAAAACCACAAATCAGAACAAGGTTTACTACTGGAAAGTAGATTACTAGGGACTATTTGTTTGAGTGGGAAACTACGAAACTGAAGGTGAAGTCAGACAATTGTGAGTTGTGACTGTTTTCATTGACCATTTTTCTAAAGAAAACAAAAATAATTTAAGAATAATGATACAAGAAACAATTTACAAGAAAAGTGAGAAGAAATAATGTAGATTAAATCCCACAAATTTATTTTCATACATTCTATTTGGGTTTTGTAAATTAAGGTTAATTAAAGGGATAGTTAAGATTAAAGGTGTTAACAGAAAGAATCATTTGGGTAATGCGGAAAACATCCCTTTGCGGGCGATAAGTTTACAAAATGAAAATTAAAGAGAAGATGATTTTGCAAAAAAGAGAGTTTCAACTGCTTTGCAGTGAAAGAAATTTTTTCCTATTAAATAAACCTTTGGCTTCTAATTCTTATAACTTCTCACTACATTTTCTTCTCTACTTTACATGGGCGTAATCCTTATTAATTATAGTAGTATATGGAATATTCTACAAGTTTTCAAGATTATTCTACTTCTCCAAACTGTCAAGATATTCTTCCTAATATCTGGATTTTTCTCCTAGATACTTCTATAGATTATTCTACAAAAAAAAAAATAGATATTTTGTTTATATTTTCTACAACTTTCTTTCTTAATTATTTAGATGATTATTACTAATGAAATTGGGCTTATATAGAACATAAAGACTAACCAACTCAACAATTTGGATAGCCAAAATTAATTAGACTAATTTAAATTTATTCACTAACCAAAGGCATATCATTCCTTGTACATTTTTCTTATAATTTTTTTTCATGTATTTATATTATTCATAATGTTATAGGAAATTAACCTCTTGTTTGTACAAGAAAAATAAAAGTAATTACGCTCGTAACACAAACTACCATATCTCGACTTCTCGAGTTAAACTACTCTAATATAATTCTTTATATTTTTATTTCATTTTATTTTTGGTAAACTAATTAATGCTACTCTGATGTATAGTTAATTAATTTTGTATGGAATTCTGAGATGCCACAAGGTTTAAAGTATATAGCAGCTTTGTAAACGTCACATTGAAATTAATTTGGAGATAAATTAACTGATTCACATATCTAGTAATTGATAATTTCTCCTTGTATGTAAAAATAGATTCTCATTTCAAAACCTTCATCTCTAGAAGCCAATGAGATATATCAACCTACTAACGTCTTTTCTTTCACCAATGGAATATATTGATATTAACATATATGTTGCTTGTGGCTGTGAAAAGAACATGAATTTTATAAAAGTTTCAAAATGAAAATAGATTTGGGGAATGATAACCAATAACCGGCAGGTAGCAGCCAAATGTTTTAGTAGACATACGAGTTTTTTGAATTGATGGATAAGCATTAATTTAAAGTCGTAGTTTGGAGGATATTCTTATCTATTGTTGATAGAATCTATCTCTCAATATATACAGGATGTGTAAATTAGTACGTCTGTCGGGTAATTAATTTATCTATTATATACTATTTTGTTGGTACTAATCATGTCCTGTCGCGTGTTATATGATCAGTTCTTATTTGCACATCTGTCTTCTGTTATTGTCCGAAAAGTATTGTTGCGGTGAGTATGATTACTTGGAATCTATATCATTTGACCGTAACTTTTTAGTTTGTATTGAATAATAATCTGTTAAGAAGTTGAATTGGAATCTCGAACTTGAATAATTAATTGTAAAATGAATGGTTATAGATGATACTTCGAGTTTGTTTATATTAAATGGTTGTTTAAAAATAGCATAATTTAGCACATATTGGGAATCAAAGTTGATCGTAATAAGTGTTTAGAATTATTCGTAATATAGAAGACACGAGACGTGCCTCGCAAGCTGAAATAATTAGGAGTTATGTAATTTGATTGTTAACTTTTGTTTATGCAAATACTTAGAGAAAGTTTTATGTTGGTAATTTGCATAACTTGTAGTAGTTGATTTATATAAGTTAATAAATCATTTGATAGAAAATTATTATTTTATTTAAACGGTCAGACTTGTTTATTCCATTCACTGGGTTGTGAAGGAATTGATTGAATATTTATCAATGAAAAAAATTTACGCGCTACACAGTGTGTTCCATTAGACATTAAAAAGTGACAAAATAGGGAATGTATTAAACATGCGTGAGTTGAACTCCCAAAAATTATTCTTTTGAAATCTCTTTCTCACTAAAAATTTTACCGATAAACTTTCTGTTTTGCATGAGATCAAGAAAAAGCCACCAACGAAGGTTGACAACTCTGCATTAGCTAACTCGAATGAGAGAAGGCTATTTCAACACTACCTAAGACCCGTCACAAATTTAACCCCGTTGATCAAATTATCTGTTTCTAGTGTTATGCTTGTCGTGCATTGCGTGATCAGTGTTTCTTCGAGTCAGTGTAACATGAATATCCAGAAATTTGTCTATTGCAGGATAAGAATAATTGATTAATGTCTTAATGAGTATGTAATGATTTTGGTTATTGGTGTTTATACCAACAAAAAAGTGTTTTAGCAAGTGAATTATTTCTGTAGCAATTAGAAATTAGAAACAATTCTACGCACAGAAACATGCTGGGGGTTAAACAAAAATGAAATTTAATTTTAAGGGGATATAATCTCTAGGTTAGGTTGATCCGTAGTATTTGTTTCTCTAACCCGTAATTCAGGGCCTTAATATTCTTTTCAAACTTCAAATAATTCCTTGAGTCTATGCATGATAAATAGTTACAATCACAACAACAAACAAGATTTTTCGTTTCATTTTACAATATTGAATAATATTTCTTTTTCTACCTGTGATTCTATTGATTGATCTAAATATTTAGATTTTCACCTTCACATAAACTTTCCAAGTGATTTATAATCATAACAAAGAATGTACGATGAAAGCATAAATCATAAAGACCGATAGTGTTCATTTTTTAAAATTCTAACAGCAGTCCTTTATCTAGCTATAGAAATTAACCTCGACATAAAATGTGTTTAGGAACAATATACATTATATATATTCCATATAATTTTGTCCTTAAGAAAAAAAATTACCCCCCAGTAACTCTCTTAGCCATTCATATCTATTTTTGAAAGTGTAATGATCACCTATTGAATGATCTACACTGTCATATTTTTTTTCTCATTGAAGTCTTCTACTGTCAGCTAGTATCGTTTTCTGGTTTGAAAATTTTACATGAAATTTAGTGGCATATTTAAAATATGATTTAAAGACTCTTGTGTGATGTGTTTACAATTAGATATATATAATTTTTATATAACAAATACAACCACCACTTGTAGAGTTGGGGTATAATACTCTTTGTTAAAAAAAATATTGTCCTCCTATCTATTCAAGCAATACTTCTTACAATTTATAATGTGAACTATTTATATAGGAGGGATGGAGGAGTACTATATATAGCAAAATAAATCAAACTTCACTTTTATTTTACCCTCACCCTCCCCCCCTCCCTTCCCCCTCCCCAAAAAAAAAGTTTTATATTGGATATTGTTAAACGCGACTTGATTTTATTTCGCGTAACTTGTAAAAAATACAAAAATATCCCTTCATAGATACTTAAAATACTAATTTACAATGAATTAAAAGCTAGTGAGGAGAAGGGACTACACCAAATCATAGTTCAAACGGACAATGCTAGTATTGTTTCCTTGTTACAACAAGGAAAACATTTTCCAAGAAAGCATTACTTGCCTTTAAAGAAAGTTAAGCAATTGTTGAGCCTTACGAACTCCAAAGTCATACACATCTATCGAGAGCTAAATAGTGTGGTAGATGAGCTGGCTAAAAAAACGTCATAGGGAGTACTTTGCAATACCTTTCTTATGACTATCTTTCAACCACATTAAGAGGTAAAGTATATTTGGATAGGAATTGTTTCTCTTATTTAAGGGTTATATAAATATTTGTAGCATAGATCAGGTTTAATAGAGATGTCATGGATATATGTTCAAAATCTTTGTAGGGCATTTTCTTAGTTAGCTGTTTCCTACTTTTAAGTTGTAAGAACTATCATGGAATATCTAGGATTATATTGTGAGACAGTTCATAGCTATATTTTATTTGAGAACCGTCATGAGGTTTTTAGAAAAACATGTTGTAAGACGGTCTCTTTTGATTTCGGTAAGTTTTAAGCACTGTCTTGTATAATTTTTTCCCAAAATTAATAAAATCAGGGGATGCCTGCCAGGAACCGTCCTGATTCTCCTAAAAAAAATACTTAAAATACTAACATAAAACTGAATATTAAATATAATTAGATTTAACATAAAAAAAAAAAATCAAAGTACCAATTTCGAAAGATTCAAAAGATATTTTTTTCATCATAGGTACACTTGTTTCTTCATTAGATATTAATTGTTTGCATTCTTGGACTTGCTTTAATTTAGAAAGAACTGAAAGGCAGAGTTAAAGGAAAAGATCGATAAACAAGTGTGTTTCATAACAAACAATTTTCTCAAACAATTATTTGTTGGGACATAGATAATTAGTAAATGTTTTGACAGTATGTTTGAAAGAATTTGTGAAAAATAGGAGGTAGGAAGGTTTAAGGTAGAGGGTATTATAATATTTTTTTACAAATTGCGCGAAGTAAAATTAAATTGTGATTAGCAATTCACTTTATATTTCCAAATTTTATAGGAGGAGATAACTGTAAGTTACTAATATAAGAGAAAAAAATTATCCGAATTATTTTTCGTAGTTCGCAAATTACTCACTTACAGTTTGTTTTAAATAATTTTGCTCATGAACCCTTACCTAATTACAAAAACCTACTCAAAATATATTTATCATATAATTTTAATATAATATCTAGTGCATTATTTATTTGAATATAACAAATAAATTATAATAATAAGAAAAAACTATTATAAATTAATTATACCTAATAAATTTAATTAAATTAAATATTAAATCATAAATATAACACAAAAAATAAAGCTAAAGTAAATATAAAAAATTAATGACAATTACACAAAAAGAATTTAAAAAAAAATTGAAAATATTTGTTTTGCCCAAGGAGCGGCTAGCCAACCGCGAATAAGTGGCCACTTGTTGGTCGACCACTTCTTCGCGGTTGGCTGGTGAGTAAACCGGCTAACCTTCAAAGGGTGGCTGGCACCCTGAACAGTACCTTTTTTTTTTCAATTTTTTGTGTTATTTTTATATTTTTTTGTTATCATTATTTTTTTATAATTACTTTAGTTTTATATTTTGTGTTATTGTTCAATTAATTTAATTAAATTTATTTATAATTTATTTAATTAGTGTATGTTGTGTTATATAGTTGTAATTAATTTACTCAAAATATAACAAAAATAACTAATTCATTTACGTAAATAATAATTATTAAAGCCTACAAATTAATACTAACTAAATACCATATACTTAATTACAAAAACCTACTCAAAATGTATTTATCATATAATGTTAATATAATATCTAGTGAATTCTTTATTTAAATAAAAAAAAATTATAATAATAAAAAAAACTTATTATACCTAATTTATCTATTTAATCTACACTAAATATTAAAATAAATTAATTATACTTAAAGTAAATATAAAAAAATATTATTAAATCAGTAAATATAATATAAAAAAATAAAACTTAAAGTAAATATAAAAAAATAACAAACATTACACACACTAAATTTTAAAAAAATTGAATTTTTTTTTTGCTCAGGGTGGCCAGTCGTCGGGCCTGCCACTTTTTAAAGATTGACCGGTTTATTCACCAGCCAACCGGAAAAAAGTGCCCACTCGTTGGGTCGGCCACTTCTTCCCGGTTGGTCAGTGAGTAAACCGACCAACCTTCTAAAGGTGGCCGGCCCGACCACCCTTTCCTTTTCTCTTTTTTTTCTTTCTAATTTTTTGTGTTATTTTTATCTTGTGTTTTTGTTATTATTATTTTTTTGTGTAATTACTTTAGTTTTATATTTTGTGTTATTATTCAATTAATTTAATTAAATTTATTTATAATTAATGTAATTAGTGTATGATGGATAAGAAAAAAGAGTTCAGGGGCAAAATTGTTCAAAACGAATTGTAAGCGAGTAATTTGTGAAAAGTAACACTCAAAGATTATAGGACTTTTTCCCAAAAAAAATTAATTAAAATAAACATAGACAAATTTAAATTTTTCAGAATATTAGTGGACAGAAATATATCTCTCGGATTTCCGAAATCCGAGTTCTAATTAAAATTACGAAATCCGAGTTTAACGTGCTATATAAGAAAAAAAATTTCAGACAGTTCTCATTCGAGAACTAAGTTGGATTTTCTGTTTTTGCAGCTCAAACAAGGGCGAATTGGAGCTTTTGATACATTCTTGCCTCTAGATACGTGGGAATCGTTATTTGAAAGAGGTTAGATTGCAAAACCATGTTATTTAGTTTAGTTTTGTATTATTTTGATTGTTAGAATGATGTATGATAGATTAGGGTTTATGTTGGTTGGTTGTTTGGATGTTTTAGGTGTTGATTTTGAGGTTAGAGATGAGAAATCATAGTTGTTCATGAGATATCGAAGTTGATTTATAAGTATTTTAGTATTTTATAGGTTTTTTGAATTATGAATGGAGTATGTGTGGTGTATTTATTGATTTTGTTGTTAAGAAATGATGAGTTATTGATTTTTTTTTAACAGTTATCAATGGCACGTAATGTATCATACATGCTTAATTTGTATCATACAAGTAAGTATGTGATAGAGAATGGTAGCATCAACACTTTTTCGAATATACCGGATGATGGTTTGTTTGTCGAAGAAAGGTTGTCATATGAGGGATTGATTAATAAGATTTGTATGACACTTGGTTGGGATCCAGCACACGTGAAACTCCACATTTCTTTGATTTTCGATAGTTTTGGTAGTAGGCGTGTAGTGAAGATCAAGAATGATTCGCATGTAGAGTTCATGAACCGTGTAGATCCAATGTCATGCTTGGATTTATACATAGATTTGGAAGATATCACTCAATAAGAAAGAGAAGCGAGTTTGGAAAACGTGTCATTTGGTGGTTTTCCAAGGGGGGAACGTGCTAGTACTTTTCGAAACCGTGATGAAGAGGAGACACCTTTATTTGCACAAGATGACTACCGGGAAGAGTTGGATTCCGACTACATAGCTCCAAGTGAAAGCGAAGAAGACTGTGATGTCTTCGGAGAGAGTGATTTTGAAGAAAGTGATGATGAAAGGTTGGAAAATGAGGAAAGGGATTGTAATCCATTGCCCCGACGCCATGTATATAGTAAGATGGGGAAATGGGATGCCTCATGTGTGGACAAGGATGAGTTTGCTCTTAAGATGTGGGATGAGACGCCCGAAGGAATGGACATTGGTGTTTGTTTCAAATCTCAATCAGAAGCAAAGCATGATGTGAAATTATGGAACATCCATCATAAAAGAGAATATACGGTTGCCGCGAGTAGTCCAAGGACGTGGGTTGTGTGATGCAGAACATTTAATGTGGAAAGTGAGGTGGTGAACCACCATGTGAGTGGAAGATGCGTTGTCTTTGAAAGCTCACGGCCTTCATGAAGTTGTGAGATGGCATGATGCACATAATTGCATGACTCCCGTGAATGATAATGACAATCGGTGTGTGGACGCGTCTTTAATTGCTAGACTCATCGGGAGAAAGGTTGAGGACAACGTAGATTATACGGTAGCCTCGGCACAGAAGACCTTATTGAAAGTAGATGTGCCATACAAAAGGGCGTGGCACGGGAGGAGGAAAGCCATAGAAGCAGTCTATGGTGATTGGACCTCGAATTTCGAAGAACTTCCACGGTAAATATCAAGGTTTATTCGTGTATTGAAATATTTTTAGTGTTTTTTTTTACATGTATTGAAATATTTTAACAATGACTTGTTGTTGTGTAGGTATATCGCTGTACTTAAGTTTACTAATCCTGAAACTGTAGTAGAGTGGGAATGAAAAGAGGGACAAGAAGGTTGGAACAGGGGAAATAGGACATTTAAATACGTCTTCTGGTCATTTGCACCAGTGGCTGAGACGTTTTTTGAATGTCCACCGGTCATTTGTATCGATGGAACCTTTTTGCGTGGTGGATACAAGGGTAAATTGCTTGTTGCGGTAGTCTATACCGCAAACAAGCACATTTTACCGGTTGCATTTGCGATTGTGGATGAGGAGACAGTAGAGAGTTGGACATTTTTTATAAGGAATTTGAGGTTGTGGGTTGTGTATGATAGAATCGTAAGTGTGATATCCGACCGGAATGCAGGGTTGTTGAGCGCAATATCACAGATGGATGAATGGCGTGATTTAGGAGATGGTGGCCACTTTCTTTGCCTCCGCCACGTTCGCAGCAATCTTGTGTCGCAATATAATAGTAAAAAGGTGAAGCGGTTATGTTGGAAGATGGGCACGACGCTTTCAAGAGTGAAATACAACCGTATGAGGGCAAAGCTTATTGAATTCAAACCTGCTGCATGGGAGTATCTTCGAGGGATTGGAGGGAGTAACTGGGCTTGATTGAAAGCCGGTCTTTGCCGTTGGGGCATAGCGACAACCAACATTTTTGAGAGTTACAACAATGCGTTGAAAGGGATCCGTTTTTTACCAATCAGAGCCTTGATCGATGCAACCTTTCGCAAAACAGTTAAATTCTACAGAGAAGAACAATTGTCTGCGAGAAATTGCACGACACCGATCCCTCCTGAGTTATGGAAAAATACGAGAAAATGACCGACAAAGCAGCCAATTTTGAAGCCACCCCTCTTGATGGTGATGATGCGGGATCGATGTGAGGCTTATTTGGGATTCCAGCCAGCCCAAGTAAATGGTCAATGTGTCAATGTTGGTATTTTCGAAGATGAGATGGGCCGCGCACTACTTGAGAATTCCACTGTCCATCGATTCGAGCAAAGGGCCAGGACACTTATACTGCATTTTATTAGCAGTTTCATGTTTCCTAACAAGACGCAAAACACTGTCAATCTGCAGTTCTTAGCCCAGGTTGAGGATTTGGATCATTGTAGTCGATACAGTTAGGGATTGGCACTGCTGGCTGGTTTGTACTCTAGACTGTGCGAAGCATCACAGTACACCATGCACGACGCCACTGAGTGTCTATATTTGCTACAGGTACGTATTAGTTTTCATTTTATGTTTTAATTATTTTCCGCTTTCGACGTTATAATTTGAAGTTTTAACATTATTATTGCAATTTACTAGGTATGGGCGTGTGAGTGGATCGAGAGGATCGCGCTACAAAGAAAAGGAGTAGATTATATAATTGATGAGACCGCTCCATTAGTTCAGCGGTACGTATTTTCAGTTCAAAATAACTCAATGTTTATTTTTATTTGTTTCTTATTTATTTTTTCCACTAATTCAAATGTACCTCTTTGTTCATTAAGGTGGGAATGGAGATACACCTACAGCGACGCCCCAAGGAGCAGCACCCCACCTTTTAGAGATCAATTAACAAACCTGCGTGTTGAAAATGTAAGTACTTGTAATTTGATATTTATATTTACTTTGAGATCAATTACCCCTTTCTTTTCGTTCCGGTTGTACCATCTAATGAAATTCTTTTCGTGCAGTTTCGGTGGCAACCATATGCACATGTCCTTCATAGACTCCCTGATTTCTGTACACAAAACCAAGCCATTTGGACGACCAGGTGTTGGATGTTCTGTTGGGCTATTAGGAAACCCCACGAGTCGGGCAGAGTCGTAAGACAATTTGGATACATACAAGATGTTCCCAAGCGCCCTATGATTAAAGATAACGCAGCATTCCTTCTCGATCACGCCCACAGTATGTCTGGGTATCCTAGCAATAATTGGGTGGACCACCATTCCGCAGTACGTCGTCATTGGAATAAGAGAGAAGAGTACGTGCTACGAGATTTGGAGGAAGGAAATCCTGGTTCCGTATATGAGGGGTATTATGAATAGTTCATGGTGAACACTGTCAGACTGATATCCAATCCTGGTAATTATGAACCTCAAGGATACGAGACTTCTTCGAGCCGCGTGAAATTATATGTGAGTTCATCTATATATCTTTTATTATTTCTTATGTTTTGATTTTATTTTTTTTTTTATTTTTATTTTTTTAGAATTTTACTCTCTTAATTAACGTCCAATTTCTTTTCAGGGTGAAGTATTGAACAACATTAGAGTGAGTACCGAGAAGTTTAGAGAAAAACGAGAAGATGAGAATCTCCTAGACGAAGAACTCGACAAACATTTGGACGATATCATCAATCAAACACATGCTGCTTTAACCCTGGGCGCAAATGATGAGATGGAGGTGGAGGATACCCAAATCCTGGCTGATGAAGATCCATCTTTGCCCTCACAACCTCCGCCGGGTAAAAAAGCGAAACCGTGGTCGACAGATAAGATTGGAGGAGGAAGAAAGAGAAAGGTCACAATCCCCCCTCGGACATCGCAACAACAAACTGAGGGTCAACAAAATGAGGATCAAGCACATTCTTCTCGAGGCTCGCGCATCCAAGTTGAGACTCATTTTGAAGACGTTGGTGGACCCGAGACTCAGTTTGACCTTGGTGGACCCTAGACTCCATTTGACCTTGGTGGACCCGAGACTTAGTTTAGTGGACAGTCGCAACCACAACCGGAAGTCAAATTTCTCACCATGGGGGAGTCCCAATCCCAACTCCAACCCGAGGCTCAGTTTGGTGGACAGTCCCAACCACAACAGAGTTCAATACTCACGTATCTTAAGAGGGGAGACAGGATCCGGCAGGGCCCAAATAAATATACTCCGGATGCGCACAATAAAGAAAAAGGGAAAAAATGAGACATTTGATGTATTTTGCACATTTAAAGTAGTTTTTGTATTGATTTTGGTATGAAACTTGATTTGTTTTATTGTTAATCGAATGTCGTTTATTGTTTTGTTGCCATTAAATTTCTGTTTTCCAATGTTTCATTGTTGTTGGTGCTGTAAACAGGTTTAGGACTGGTGAAAACCAGTCCAATTTTTTTTTTCAGTTCTGACAAAGACTCGGATTTGCGAAATCCGAACTCAGACTTTTTGTAAAGGATTCAGATTTCGGAAATCCGAGTCTGTAGCCAACTGAGAGTCTCCATATTTCAGAAAACAGAGGAGATTCGGATTTCGGTAATCCGAATCTACGTATATTCGGATTACCGTGATCCGGTTTTTCCCAAATTTAATTTTTCAACACATTTTTTTTTCTCTATCCAAAAATTAATATTTTATTCGTAAATACGGATTTATAAAATCCGGATTTAGATTAATTACACTAATTTCTGTCATTAACTTAATATCGGATTTACGTAACACAAGTCGGATTTTTATAATCTGAGTTTGTTGAGGTTCGGATTTCCGAAATCCGAGTTTCACCCCATTCGGATTTCCTAAATCCAGAACATATAAGTTTGTCCACAAAATTTTTGAAAGGTTTATTTTTGTCCAGGTGTATATAAGGAAATATATTTAAGGAAAAAATTCTAGTTTTTTGGGCGGGTTTTGGCGAGGACCCGCGGGCCTCTGCTCCATTAAAAAAGAACCGAGCTTCCTCTTTTTACCGTCGTCGACGGCCGTTCTCCTCCTCCGATCAAGTGACACTTTCTCTCTTCTTTTCCTCAGCTCCGACGCCGGCGCCGGTTTTTGTGTGTACTGCCCCCGAAATCCGGCGAGTTGTTCCTACTACGTAGATTCTTTACCCCGTTGTCTCATCCTGGTAACTCTTCTTAGTTTAATGCTCTAGTCGAATTGAAATTGTGTGAATTTCTCTAATGATTCATTCTCAAAGTCATCTTTTCGTTAAGAATAATTTCTTTCTGCGGATATTGCATTTGTGGAGTGTTTCTGGACGCAGGCCCTGCTATTGATGATTGTTTGGTGCATGATACATTGATCTTTGTCTAAAGGGATTTTGCTATATCTTGATTTTGACCAAAAGCGTCCAATTTCAATCCTCCGTTATACGAGAGAAGGAAGACAAAATGCCGCAAGTGAAAATTGTCGCCAAGAATTTTATGGATATGGTGGCCTCGTTGCCAGCCTTGAAGCTTGACAAGCTATTCCAAAATGCCTTCATCTGTGAAGCTATCCTCAGGTTTGGTACTCAGGGCTTTCTTTTTGTACTCTTAAAATAATTTTCAGTTTTGTTGAGCTTAGTTATTAGTTGCATTGTTCTATTTTAGAAAGCTTGAATTGATTCAGTTAGTAGATCAGCGCTTCTTAGAATCGGGAAGATTTTTGATTGATCATACCACTTTTTAGGATGAACAATGTGTATCATTTGAAAAGCTGATATTTATGTCTTAATTTGAATAATGCAATTAGCTCCTCAATAAATGCCAAGTGACCAAGACTGGTTCTTCTAACTAGATATTTTTATGATTTAATTTTTTTTCTTGGTGGAAATGGTTGGTTGCTCATGATGGTCTTTCTCTGGCAGATCGCTGCCTCCATTGGCCAAGAAGTATGTGTTACATCTACTTTACATAGATGTCGCAGTACCAGGAAAGTCACTGGACGACTGGGTTCTTACAGATGGACTTTCAAAGCATAAAGTTGCAATCGATAGGCTTATCCAATTGAGAGTTTTTACCGAAACTTTTGACAGGTGATGCGTGCCCTCTCAGATATAGTTTGCTTTGTTCTGTTGTGAGCATCTAATGCTGGTTGTCAGAAGTATTTGGCAACCTAGGCTAATGCCAGTTGTGATTATTTTACGGCAGGAAGAAAGAAGTTAGTTATAGACTGAACCCCACATTTCAGCTAAATATCCAAAAGCACATTAAGCACGGGTAAGCAATGTGTTGTATTCATCTTCTTTTCTGGTTCCAGGCTTCTTATTTATTTATTTGACTGGGAGGGGTTAGGTGGGTTGTAGAATGTAAAACTTGTAGGTGCAATATGTCAAATGCCATGTTAATCTGTTGGGAACATTGATCTTCATTTTACATGAGTAGAACTGTACTTGTACATCTGTTGTCTTTTGGATAATTGGGATAGCAACCACAGCATCTTAGCTTTGAAACGGTTTACCTACAATTGGCTTTTGATGCGTGTAAATTATATTGTAGAGGAATTTTGCCTAGACAGCCATTGTCTTCCAGTGGTTCTCTGCGGCTTCCAAGCTTGGAGGAGTTGGATGCCTATGCCGCTAACCAATGGGAGGTATGCTGTAACCCGTTTCTAGTGTGGAATTTTTTTTTTTTGCAGTAGATGCATTTTCTATTCTGCCTGGATGCTTTCTTTTCGGGATGGTTTTATTTTATGCTGCCCATACTAAATGTGGACAACTTCAAAACAGTGTTTTTTACTGCATCTCATAAGCTCCAGTGAAGCTGAAAAGTCGACAAACTTTAGCTCTTCCATGATGAAAATCTTCCAGCGTGGTCTCTTGAGCCAAAGGTAGTATTTTCACCTTTTTGAGCTAACTTCTCTTGGCCTCCCCAAAAATAAATGTGATTAGTTAACTTTGATGTATTCTTAGAGATGAGAAAGAACCTCCAAGATTGACGGAAGGTGGTTTTCAGTTCCTGGTAAGTAAGAAAAGGATTTTCCTTAGTTACAGAGAAGTTTTGCTGTGATGCTGATACCTTTTGGTAACAGCTGATGGATACAAATGCACAATTATGGTACATCATCAGGGAATATATCACCAACTCAGAGGTATTCTTTTCTGAGGATTATCTCTTCCCATACATATTAGTTTTTTGCATGGTCAATTCTGCTTCATGGCTTGATGGTTAAGAGAGTGGATAACTAAAGCTTATCAGTGGTTTTATATTACTTCTCCTTGTTTTGGGCTAAATGATTCCTTCTACAGACGGTATTCAAAGTGACAATTCTGTTTTTGAGTTCTACCTCTATTATCTTTTATTATGCACATGTTCAACAATGAAAAATGTTTATACTACTTTTTCTGAATATTACTTTTGATCAATGAGATTTAGCCTCGATAAACAATATCTAGGATTTATGACTCTGGACTCTGTAAATTGCATGCAGTCAGATTTACTCATCCATACATTTTGGTTGTCTTGGTTATTTCAATTACTTTCATCAGACAAACCTCAAATTTGGGAATGAGTAGCTTTCCTTTAACTACCCATCTGTTTAAATTTGCTAGTCTGTCCATAATTAAGCGAAATCCTTTTTATCGATTATGTAATGAGGGAAAAAAAAAAAATAAAAATACTGTGCTTGATGTGGACATTACCGTTTGATATCATCTTGTTACAGGAGCACGGGCTGGACTCAGCAGATCTTATATCCTTTCTTCTGGAGCTAAGTTTTCATGCTACTGGAGAGGTATTATATACAAATGCGAGCTTCATTAGTTTTTGTGTTCTGTAGTTGTCTTCTGATGTAGAAATAATTCTGTTCAATGTCATGCTGTTTCTATACGTTTAGACTTTAGTAATGTAACTACTCTTTTCTTGTCACTGTTATTGCTACTAGCATCTAAAGACCTATTTCCTGATGAATCTTAGATTTTGATTTGGTTTGCATTCTGTATGTAGGCATACAGTTTGAACACATTGAATGATATACAACAGACCATTATTAGGGATCTAGCTGATTTGGGTCTGGTGAAGTTACAAAAGGTAATAACAGAGCATTCACTAAAGATTAACACTACCATAGCATTATCTCACTTGGTGAATTAATTTTTGATACATTTATCTCCTATCCAGGGAATGAGGGAGAGTTGGTTTATCCCCACAAAGTTAGCTACCAATCTATCAATCAGTTTATCAGATACATCTTCAAGAAAGCAGGTAGTAGTCAGCTTCTGGCTTGTAAAGCCTTTTTGTTCTTGCCGCCCGCCCCCCTCTCCTCCTCCTCCTCTTTTAATTCTCACACTTTTTTAGGCTTTACATTCCTTAGTTCCCAGTGCTAAAATTTAGAATTGGACTTAATCTCATTTCTGGTTAGGTTTGGATTCTCTTTTCCTCATCTGATTGTCATACTTGATGGATGTCAGGGATTTGTTGTTATAGAGACAAATTTCAGAATGTACGCCTATTCAACTTCAAAATTGCACAGTGAGATATTACGCCTCTTTTCAAGGTATGTTATAAGAAAGCATCTTTAGAAATAGTATCTCTTGTAGAAAGTTGCTTCTTTTTTTCCTCCCTTGAGAATTGAGGAGCTTATTTAATGTGAATGGAGATGCTTTTCAATCTTGTATATTAAAGACTGTTATTTTGCATGTGATGGGTTGGATTTTAGCTTCTATAAAAATTTATTTGTTTTGGCTGTTCAGATCAGCCATTTGTAAACCTACCAACGATGCCAAATTATAAGCTATCATGAAAGTTTTGTGTCGTTAACGTATTTTTTGGAGCTCAGATATTATCAAAGATATGTACGAAATCGTTCAATGTAAAATGTGCTTTTGCTTACTTAGAGCAACTGCTGTTTTGAACCATTTGGCTTTAGAACTTGTATATATCTATTTGTCAGAAATTATTTGGCTTAGATGTGATCTGAGAGAACCTTAACAGAATTTCGGAATAGGCAGAGGAAAAGCGGCAAGCTGGTAAATGGTGAAGAAAAGATTTGGTTGCATTTCTTCCTGTGTTCTTCTAATTGCATGTGAATCTGATACATTTGGTGCAGAATGATGGTTTGATTCATCAAATAACTAGGAGTAGCTAAACATTATGACTACTGGTTATATTTTTTTTTTTGGAAAGACTACTGGTTATATAGAAACAGGAACAATGAGCGTGAATCTCAAAGTATTTCTACTTCTAGTGCTGTGGTCTTTCAATTGCCCAACTTGTTTCTGTTATCTTGTTTTCATACAATATCTCACTGCACATGCAGGGTTGAATACCAGCTACCTAATTTGATTGTGGGAGCAATTACAAGAGAAAGTTTGTATAAAGCTTTTCAAAATGGTATAACTGCAGAGCAGGCAAGTTATAATCCAAACTTCCTTTGGAGCTTAGCATTTGTTTTATATGGTTTTGTTGTACAGCCATTGACTGATGGTAGAAGTGCCTAGAATAATAGGATATGAGAGAAATTTGGTGACTTCTTTTTGACATTTTCCAAAATAATGATGGCAGTGAGTGTTTTCCTTCTTACAACAAGCCACCTGATATCTGTTTTACACAAGGCTTTCTGAATTACTCGTAGTACTGTATTTGGTGCAGTTTTTCTCTATTTTGAATTAGCACCTTCTCTGAAGGTAACGTGAAATTTGCTTTGTACATTCGATACTGAACGTACTACAAACAAATTTAGTGATCTTCCTTGGCTGTGTACTTGTAGATCATTTCTTTCCTTCAGCAGAATGCGCACCCTCGAGTTGCTCAGAGAATACCTTCTGTTCCTGAGAATGTCACTGATCAGGTTCGCATATTCTTGATATTCTGTATTGCAATTGCTTTATTCTCATGTTATTTAGAAATAAGGTTGCTTTTATATATTCATTTAAAGCCTGGAAGAACTATAAATAACTCTGTACCTTCCTATCTCCTTCACAATTCTAACAAGTCTTTGTGATGCAGATAAGATTGTGGGAATCAGATCTCAATAGGGTTGAGACTACTCCTGCTCATTTTTTCGACGAGTTTCCTTCAAGAGTAAGCATGAAATGAACAAGAACTAAACTTGTTGTTTTAATTTTTCTATTTTTTGGTAGTTGGTTATCTAAGATATTTGTTAATTTTGTGATGGGCTTGCTTCTTGCAGGATGTTTTCGAGGCTGCCTGTGATTTTGCAAGAGAATGTGGTTGTTTACTCTGGGAGAACTCTAAAAAGATGTGGCTTGTTACTAAGTTCGAAAGTTTCCCCCAAATGAAGGAGTTTCTTCGTCGTCATAAGCAATAGCCATCTTACAAATGAATGTGGATTTCGCTCAATACCAATGATTTTCATCAGGTTCTACAAGTTGGCACAAATTAAACAGATTATGAATCCTAAAGTCGAAGTTGATCCTTGCATTGTGGTTGAGATTTGAGAACTTCCGTCGTCACCTTTTGGATCACTGACGACAAAAGCTGTGCGCCAACTGTTCAAGGATGATAACGTCAACAGTAGAGTACCAGGTTTGAAACTCATTGTCAACCTTTTTACGGAGTAGGATGGCAAGAGAACTTCCATTTTGCAAAATTTTAACAGTTTCTCGCCTGGAACATCATCCAATGATATACAAAGTTTGCTATATGCTCACAAACGAATGTGCAAGTCTTCTCTTTGTTATACATGTTGAGTTCTAGCTTCCACGATTCACTGTGATACAATATGACCTAAATCAGATAAAATCAGCATTTTCCTCTTTCTCTATTTAGACCTTTTTTCCCTAGGTAAAGTAACCAATGATAAAGTGGAAGAAAAATTCAAAATCATTGGATCAACAGGCACTTCAATTTCACTGTTGGGTGGGGGGTGAAGGAAAAATAGTCCGCTCTTTGGAAAGACATCAGAAGTGATGTAATGATATTATAATACACCCCAACATCCACAAACATTGCGGAAAAAGATTGTAAAAAGTCTCATAAAAGGAGGTTTCTATTGTTCCCTCGAGGGACATCTGATAAAAATGGAAGGATACAGATAAATGTGTCTTCTGTCAGAAAATGTGAGAATACATGAAAAGGTTTGTCATTATGTACAACGACGCCTATTTAGGGTCGTTTTCTCACTATAAAAAACTTTAAAACAGTATGAATTCATCCAATGTACAAATATCAAAATAAAACATATTTTGAGCCATGCATGCATCCTCTAATTGCTCTGTCTTTCTTCATTCACCATAGCTACCTCTGTTTCCATCTCATCTGAAGAACCAGCAGCAGGAGGATGGTTTTCTGCATCCTCTTTCTCAACCACTGAAATATCAGCAACGTGGTCTACTACTTTTGTTACTTCTTCTTCCGTGTCCGAATTATTATTCGAAATTTCGCCAGATTTTGAGGTCTGTTTCACCACCTGTGATTTGGACGATGGCCCTTGTTTGTTTCGGACGACATTCTGCTTCTGATGATGATGATCGTGACGGCTCTGGGTATTGTTGTGTTTACTTGATGCTGAACCAGTGACGTATTTGGTTTTGGTGGCAGTAGTAGGAGTAGTTTTCGCATCTTTGCAAGATCCAAAGCTATGTCGTTTATCATTTTCGCAACCTCCTTTTTCTTCTGTGAATGATGCTTTGGTTGCCTTGTTGGATGCATCATTGCAGCTCTTTCTTCGAGTTAGGTTTGGTGATTTTGCGCGCGTGACTGGTAACTGAACTTGATTACAGCATAAATTAATCACCCTTTTAGTTAAGAGAAAATGACATTAAAAAAATCCACAAGTATAGATTTATGAATGTGTAATTAGAACTACCTTCTTAAGTTCAGTTTTTGGAGGAGGACCTTCACGGTAGAAGCTAGGGACTGGATTTGCTTTCACCACCAAGCTCTTCCTCAGCTGCTTCAGTGCTGCCTCTTCTTCTTCCTGTTCATTTTTTGTTCGGGAGGTGGAAAAGACAAATGTATAACAATGAACCAGCTTATGCTAAATGTGATACTCCTTCCGTTTCAAAATTATTGTTTAGTTTGGAATTTGTAATACAAATTGAAATAAGTTGGACAATAATTTTGGAACGGGGAGTATATATAAGGAATTCCGTTGTTGGAAGAATGATGTAATTAGTACCTTCATTCTAGCAGCTTGTTCACGCTTCTCCCTCTCTAATGCTTTGTGTTTTTCCTCCAACATCGTGTAATACTGAAAAAGAAAAACAAAAACAAAAAAAATCATTTAGAAAACTTAAGAGGTCCGAATTTGTTGAACTGAAATAATAATACAACAAAATGGACTACTATACAGTATATTGAAATAAAAGATAAAAAGAAGTAGAGAATTAATTAGTGTTTTAAATAGATGGATATACCTCCTTACGTTTCTTGAGGCGTTCTCCGCAAATGAATTTAGGACCGACTGCAACAGTGGTCTGTTTAGGTCGGATTGACCTTGTGGTTGTTGCTGCCCCTCTACGTAATGATGTTAAAGAAACACTACTTTGCACACCAAAAAAAAAAAAAAAATGTCAAGGAAATACCTAGTAACAAGAAGTTCGATTATATATATTTCGTTCCAAAAGAAAACTTTGTTGTTTTGTTTAAGAGGATACGAGGATGTCTGGGATAAGTTATCCCCTTCGTCTATGTATTTTGTATCATCATGATCATTCTGTGGTTCCGCAGTCTTCATGTATGGAGGTGAAAATGGCTACAAGAAAGCAAAATGACATCGCCTCATTGAAGTGTGACAGATGGTAAACATAAAAAGGTACATATTGTATATTTTGTAGTACCTGATGATCAATGTCAGTTCTTGTTCTTGGAGTCCTCGGAGACTTATGCGGATCATTAGCCTTACCGGAATGGATCATACCGGAATCAATATGTTGTTGATCAACAGCCCCCTTATTAGCCGCGTGATGATCATGATTGCTCGAACCAGAATTATTCTGGATCTCGCGATCATTTTCCGCGGCATTATGTAACCAGTGGTGGTCTGCTGCAACCGGAGGAGCATTTCTGCCAACCGGCAAAATGCCAAAAGCAGCAAACCCTGAAGCCGGTTCATTAGGCTACAAACACAGCCAAACAGATCAGCGTATATACGTTCCCAAAAACATCAGCTAAAAGTCAGATAAGACCTCGTGTTTCATTTACAGTTTGTTAATTGTGTAATTAACGACCTAGTGGCCATTATTAAGAGATAAGAGTCATGTATTTTAAGATCCGTCTCTTATCTGGTCTGTAACTAATATATTTTGCTTAAACAGAATGATTTGTGGTACAGTACCTGATGATCATTATTTATTTTTGTATTCTTCGGAGATTCATGTGAATCATTTCTCTTATGATCATCATCAGTATTCGTCATCATTCCAGAATCATTATGTTGCTCGACAACAACAGGATCATTAGCCCGCTGATCATGATCGCTTGAATCTTTCTGGATGTCATAATGATCATTTGCAACAGTAGTAGTATGTAACTGATGATGATCAGGAGCAGGAGCAGGAGCAGGAACAGGAGCAGGAGCAGCACTAGATCTGCGAGTCGGCATGACTCCAAAAGCAGCAAACCCTGACGCTGGTTTAATAGTCTACATATGAGAATGAATATACCGAAAATCAGCTACAGTCAGAATTAAGATCACGTGTTTCACTTATTGTGTACTAACTGTACGTATCCATTAGTAAAACGGCCTTTTTTCGTTACTAAAATTAAGATCCATGCATGTTAGGAAAAGGATGGCCAGGCCCCGGTTCCCGGGGTTAGGGTATTCCCTATTATGAGCCTACTCAGATCAGAACTAAACTAGTGGATTCTCTTTCGCCTATCGGCCGGCTTATCTAATCTAATAGCTTCACTTCGTTCGTTCCTTCGCATTTCCTGCTGAGATCCCAAGTCTCCAAGTGGGCCCTCTTGGCCACCCACGACCTTGGCTTTTTAGAGAATCCCGCTCCTGTGTTGTAGGACTTGTAGCTCGGCAGTCCACCGGGTGGGATAGAATATAGTAATGTAAATTAAACAGCAATGATCATCAGACTAGGTTGATATCCTGCTGTAAGAGTACCTGATCATTATCAGTTACTTCAGTAGTCCTTGAAGGCTCATTCGAATCATTAGTCTTATGATCATCGGTATTGGCTGTCACGCCAGAATCGCTAAGTTTCTCAACAGCACCATTATGATCTTTCGCAACACTAATCTTTGTTTGATGATCAGCAGCAGCAGCAGCAGCATTTCGACGACGAACTCCAAAAACAGCAAAACCTGAAGCCGGCGCAATAGGTTCCGACAAATTAGTACTGCTGTTAGTAGTAGTAGTAGTAGTAGTAGTAGTAGTAGTTAATTTCTTCTGGTCATCATCATCATGATCTTTTTGTGATTTAAGAACTCCATTACTATGATGATCATTATGAATTTCTTCTTCTTGCTTATTCTGAACTTGGCTATCATCATCACCATCATCTTGAGGATGATGATCTTCCGCTTTGTTGATGCCATTTTCAGTATTAGTTGTGCTATCAGAATTGTAGTCTGGATCCATCTCTGAAAAAGTATTGCTGTCTTTGTCAACTGCAATCTTTGGAGCAACAAAAACTGCAGAGACATGATCTACACCCATTGGTGGTCTCCCCACATTATTATCATCATTGGTCTTCCTTTCAAATGATGACCTTAATCCAGTAACATCCCTCCCCATTGCTCAGCTGCATTCAGAATAAACACAATCTCAATCATAAATAACTTTTCAAGGTTGCAAGGATGCATGGTAGTAAAATTTACTAATTTAGGGTTTAATTGTAAATTTTTGAAAAGCTAAGCAAATTACTTTGATTGATTGATAGTCTCTGTTGATTTCCTCTATTATACTTCTCCTTTATGTGATACACTATGTACCCAAAATCATTTTCCAACTAATCCACATTCAATCTAATAATTATACACTATTTTTTTTTCTGTTACAAAAAAAAAAAATTATATCTTTTTTGAGAAGTAGAGCTCTTTGACCAAATAGTAATTATAATTGTTGTGGTACGTCTCATAGATCTCTGTTTCTTATACTAGTCAGTCATTTTAGAATATAGCAAGTAATCCACATTCAATATGATAATTCTATCTTTTTTGAGAAATAGAGCTCTTTGACCAAATAGTAATTATAATTGCTCTTGTACCTCTCATAAATCTATATTTCTTATACTACTCAGTCATTTTAGGGTATAGTGAGTAGTAATCCACATTCGATATGATAATTTTTTATTTTTTATTTTTTGGTTGAGAAATAGAGATCTTTGACCAAATAGTAATTCTAATTGCTATTGTACGTCTCATAAATCTCTGTTTATAAGTAGTTAGTCATTTTAAGATATAGGGAGTAATTTTGTTTAGTTAGTCATTCATTTTAAAAAATTTGATTGATATCAATGCTTTAGTTTTATTTATGTTGTATTGATCATTCTTATGGCCAATTTGGTCAAATGACACGGTGATTCAATGGTCCTTGATCTAAGATATTTCTCCAATAACATAAACAAAAAGAAACTTCAATCCCAAAATAATAATAATAATAATAATAATCAAAGAACTGTAAAGATTAATCTACCTCAAACCACATTGACACCATTCATTGCAATAGATAATCCCGTAACTCAGACAAAAAGAAAGGGAATAAAACATAACATATCAAGAGACAAATGGACATAAATCCTACGTAAAATAAATGAAAATGGGAAGTTTTAAACACCCAAAAATAATTCACAAAAGAACATGCAGAGATAAAAGTCAATTTTCTGGAGGAAAAAAAAAATTTATAAGCACAAAAAAAAAAAAATAAGGAGGAAAATTTTCTTACAGCTTTTAGTACGATGTATGTTCTTGCTTGATGCAGATGTTTATCCGACGTCTCATCTGAAGAAAAACTCAGGAAACAAGATGAACAACATCAAGCTAGATATCTCTCTTTTAATGATTCTCTCTACAAGCAGAAGAATTTGGCCAAAAAAAATATATATATTTTGAAAGGAAATAAAAGTAAGGACACTGCTTTTTTGGGATCATGAAACAATTTTAATGTTTTCTAAAATGTAGGATAAAAATTCTTTGGTTAAGGTGGAGTCCCAAAACCGTTAATGTCGGGCTGTTATGGCTTCTGTAATGTCATGGCATTTTGATGGTTCTCCTTTCTGTCACCATTTCATGTAACATTACACTTTCGATATTTATATACTTATATAATATACTATTAATTATTATTATTTCGGAAAGAAATCTCAAAGTTTTTTTTTTTTTGATAAAACGTAAATATATTACTTGAATAAGGCGTTAAGTACGTATTTACAACCAAAAAAGAACCTCATTTCTGTCTAACTTGCCATCTACCTTAGTCAACAGTCTGTTTCTCCAAAATATCCACACTATGAATGAAGGTCTAGGTACATTAAAACGTGACCAAATGAACTGTGCAGCCTGGATTTTCACACCTTCACCTATCAACCAATGATAACATGAGGAGATGGTATACTGTCCAAAAGGAAGGTATTTCCATCTAAGAGCATCAAACTCATTTTTAACCTTATGATTTAGCTTGAAATTCCAAAGTTTAAATCAATCAAACTACATACTTATGTCTCTTAGGTATGTTACTGCCAAAATATTGTGAAATTTTAAGTAAATCGCAATTGTGTTTTTCTTCACACATCAGCTTAATCACATACATCATGCAAAGCAGAAAATTTTTTTCATTTCATTTACTCCCTCTGTCCCAAAATTATTGTCCAGTTTGAGATTTTACTTTTAGTACAATTTGAACTGAAAATGAAAATCCAAACTGGACAATAATTATGGGACGGAGGGAGTATATAATAGTGTAACATGTCATAAATTGTTAGTAATTTGCAGCAACATATCTACACTGAATTTAAAACATTCAATACAACTTCAGTTCGGGTATGATTCTTACAAATCAAATTACGCCATTTTTATCACGGTATATAATCGGTACATTGTTAAATGAGTCAAATGGTACGATATAGTAATATCTTTTTCTTCCAAACCTCTTTTGCTTATTAAACGTGCATCAGTAACAAAATACTAGATGCTTGCCCCATGCCATGCCCGGGATGCCCGTGTCTTAAAATTATTAAATAAAAAAATTATAAGTGAAAAAGCATATTTTAGAGTAATAATATGTATAATTTAGTATTATAACACAGATCACGATAACGTGAAATTTTGTACGTGTAAGTAAATAACAATTCTTTTTTTTTTAATACAATTCTAATCGTATAAAAAAAATCTTTTATTTTTTACCCGCGGGTCATGTCCGTTGGCTAATAACAAATTACAATATTGAGATAATATCTCTTGGACTATCAAATAAAAATTCGGTGATAAAATCCTTGGATACAATATCCTGATTGCCACAATGGAGAGTTGATCATCTTTTGCTCCCCCGGTGTGGATCTCCTGTGATAGCATGATGGAATTTCTTTGGTTTTCCTGTTGCTAGGTTTTAAGTCAAATTTTAAGGACTGATGTCTACTTGATTGAGCCAATTGTCTGCTGGAGCAAAAATATTAAGGGGAATGCTTTCATTTTCATTGAGCTAATTGTATTACATTGAGCAAAAATACTTGATTGAGGTATTATATATTTGATTGGGCCAATTGTATGCTGGAGCCAATTTTCATTTTACCATTTTGTATTTGCGAAGATTGAAGAGGCATTACTCGCATAATATTTCACGTGATTTAAGAAAATTATTTTTCCATTTGATTTTATCAACTCAAATTTCTTCTTTTAAGGGATTATTAGTAGCTACAATTAAGAAATTAGTATAGAGCTATAATTAAGAGATTTATCTATTTATTTATTCCATCTTTTTTTCTGAATAGTTACAGTGTCACATGTCAAAAATTATTTTGTACTGAAAATGACTTTTGGCGGAAAAATTTTCATTGTGGTGCTTACACATCAGCAGCTTGTATGCTGCTTTAGTTAAGAAAATATATACTATAGATTTGACATAATTCTATTTCCAAAATTTAAATACTTTAAAAAGATTATTATTAGTATTATTATCTTAGCATTAAGGCGTGATTGTTTATCAAAAAAGGAAAAAAAGAAAAGAAATTCAATATGCAAACTATACCTCACAATAATAATGCTACTTTGATTTGGAAAAGAATAATACGAACAGAAAAATAATAAATAAATAAGGGAGTAATTACATGATAAAAATATAGTAGTAAAAAATATCTTGGATAGTAGGGCCCACTTCAGTTTGAACACCCGCCACAAAATCCCGTTGAAGGCATTTCTTTACACACCCAAATACTCTTTTATATTTCTTTGATTTTACCATCAAACCAGCATTTGAATCCAATTATGGCGTCTCTAGGCTTGAGCTTCCATACCGAAAACTCTATTCTGAAGCAGAATTCAGTAACAAGAAGCACCGATCCCACATGGGTTCTTCATAAATTTTCAGTTAATAATGGCATTTCCGGTAGAAAAGATCGCTCTCGGAAAAGACTGCTCAAAATTTGCGCCATTACTGGCCAACAAGAAGGATTGGTCAATGAAGGAAAGGCCGATTCAGCATCAGATTCAGGTTTCACTAAAGAGGAGAGCTCTTTGATTGATGCCCTTATTGGGATGCAAGGCCGTGGTCGCTCTGCTTCTCCTAAGCAGCTTCAAGTAATATATTATATATCTAATATGAACGTTACATGATTGGTTTAATGTCTGTGAACCCAGTTTGAATAGATTTAAGAATTTCCCAAAAAAATTGATTTGGTTGAGACAAAATTTATTTTTGCAGGAAGTTGAACGTGCGGTGCAAGTGCTGGAAAATTTGGGTGGTGTACCTGATCCAGTGAGCATCAAAATCTTTGATTATCTTTGCTAAAATTCAAGCCCACAAAGTCACGGGAATCTTTGAAACTGAAATTCCATTACTTAATCTGTTGATATATCTAAGAAATGTTCTTGTTGTAAATTTGCAGACCAGCTCAAGCTTGATAGAAGGCCGCTGGCAGTTAATGTTCACAACAAGGCCAGGCACAGCATCACCAATACAGGTTTGGTATACTTTTCTCTCTATAGTTTGGGATGATTCACCTCAACTTCCTGAGTAGCTAATCAGTTCTGTCTAGATTTGGATTCTGGGTGCCGTTGTTTCCTTTTCTAAGAGCCGGTTCTGCTTTCTGTTTAATCCTCTATTAGTTAATTATAGGCCTTGGATGGTTTTTTACATGATCATCATCCATCTCCATTTGTGTTACGCAATTGCTCATTGGAATGGAAACTAAGTGGCCTAGAGAGAAATGAAGAAACAATAAGAAACAAAAGCTTCTGAAAACTTTAGGACTTGAACAATTTGAGATGTTTCTGGAACTCCTATGCTCAAATTGGGTAGTCAAGGAAACGATTAAAATATAGAAGTTTGATGTCCATTGAAGCTTTCTTTCTCATAATTTACCTCCTTACGAAACAGCTGCCATTCTTTTGCAGAGAACATTTGTCGGGGTTGACTCATTTGCGGTGTTTCAAGAGGTATACCTACGGACGAATGACCCACGTGTATCCAACATAGTCAAGTTCTCAGATTCAGTTGGTGAACTTAAAGTGGAGGTATGATTTATCTTCCCTGGCTATTAAAAATGTGTTCACTGAAGACCGTTGGATCTCTTTATTCTGTATTTTTATAACTGCCTATGGTGCAAACTTGTAAGATAGAACTCTGGCCACTATTATAGCAGAAAATTTCAATCTATTTGGAACTTTTCACACTCACTAAGCTCTATGTTCGGAATTGGTTACAATGATTGGATCACTAACCCGCGAAAATGCATTGAAGAAAAGTCAGTTGCTGAATTCTGTGCTTCATTCAAGCAGATGATATAAAGAATCTGACGCATTACGTTTCCTTAATAGTTTGGACATCCTTTGAAAAATTTTCATTATTCCCTTTCACAGACACAGCCAGAAATGTAAAAGTAACAGCACACGAAAGTACATGATTGGTTTATCTTCCCATGCAGAATCCCAAAACATAATGGCTGATTACTAAGTATGTTAGTTCTAATTGAGCTTTAATTTGTTTGCGCTTTTCAGGCAACAGCAACAACTAAGGATGGAAAGAGAATCCTTTTCCAGTTTGATAGAGCTGCATTTGCTTTCAAGTTCCTTCCTTTTAAAGTTCCATATCCTGTTCCATTTAGACTTCTAGGAGATGAAGCAAAGGGCTGGTTAGACACTACCTACTTATCTCAATCAGGAAATGTTCGCATCTCGAGAGGAAATAAGGTGACCAATTTTCAGCCCTCTTTGAACATTTTGGCATATTGATTCTTAGCAGTATTGAATCTTATAGTGAAAACATAACATACTGGTAAACTTGTCTAGAATTTAATCTCCTGAGGACTAAGAAGAACCAGCAACAATGTTATAGTGCAGGGAACCACATTTGTGCTGCAAAAGGAAACTGATGCTAGGCAAAAATTTCTATCCGTCGTATTCTCAGGAGTTGGAGTGAAAGAGGTCAGTTTTTTTTCCTTCTCCTTCTTCGGGATCTGAAGCAGCCCAATAAAAAAAACAGTTTGCATGTCATTTTCAGATAGAGTTGCAGCTCCTTCATTAATATTTTCAATTTATCAATTCTGACAGGCGATCGAGGAGTTTATCTCCTTAAATAAAAAAGATTCAGGAGCTGAAATGGAACTCATTGAAGGAGAATGGCAAATGATATGGAGCTCCCAGGTAGTTTTTTCATTACTTATTTGTTAGGTGGTCATCTAAACACTTGTATTTAGTGGATTCTCATATCTGGCATGATCATCTTGGGATGCTATAGTGATCAATAGGATATATACATTTTCTTTTTCTAACCAAGTGTTGCACTGAGATTTTCCATTTCAATTGAAGGTTGAAACAGACAGCTGGATGGAGAATGCTGCAAATGGTCTCATGGGCATGCAGGTTGAATACCCAACTTCAATTCTGAATTTTCCCCATATTTTTCTAGGTTTTCCTGCTTTATATTATGGCATCTTTGATCAAAAGTTTCTTAAATTTCACATCACAGATCGTCAGACCAAATGGTGGAATGAAGTTCTTAGTGGACATCTTTCTCGGCTTGAAATTCTCTATGACGGGCACTTTTGTGTAAGTTTTAGCTAACCTTACAACAGGGCAGCAAGAATTCCAGCTGATTGAAATGCAAAACCTGACTTATATCCGATACTTTTATACTCAAAATTTATCTGGCTAAAAAGTGGACTTTCAACTGGAATATGTTTTGTGCATGTTGAAATGTAATAATTTCACTGCGTTCTACTGCTGGTCTTTTGAAGCCAATGAGATTATTGCTATTAAATTTGTCTGCATAAACCTTTTATTTTGGTTTATAAGTGTTGGATCTTGAGACATTTTGTTAATCTGTAGTAAATCTGGAAAGAACACGTATGATGTGACCATGGACGATGGAGCAATTGTGCTCGGCCCTTATGGACTTCCGTCAGAGATGCAAACTGACATCACTCTGGAAATATTGTAAGAAACTTGCTATCTGTAATTAGCATATCTTGATTTTTTTTGTTCTAAAATTAGAAATCGAATGCATTCACTCTTCTTGCTGTCTTGGATGTTTTTCAGATACACAGATGACAAGATCAGAATATCCCGAGGCTACAACAGAATCCTTTTTGTTCACCTACGGGTTGGCTGAAGGCGTTCAGCAGGAATGTTTCATCATTAGGCTCACTCATCTCATGTAAATCCAGAACGTCTATAACATTTACAGAAAAGGGAAAAGCATACAGAAAAGATTGTTTTCATATACCTATGATGTAACTCTATTCAATTTGATGAAACGGTATATGTTCATAGAAATTTAAGTTAAGGTTGGATATACGTTCCTTTCAACTTTAGTTCGACAAACTCGTCAATTATATGCTCATTAGCTGATGAAGTGATCATCCGCCCCAAATAATGGCTATTTCAACTAGAAGCAAAATGGAAAACTCACTCTCACTTCTCTTTATTCGGCCATGGGGATCTTCATACATTTCTAGCATGTTTTGGCACAAAAACGCTAACTATGATCAATTTTCTTGCTCTGATTACTTTGTTGTTTTTAATCCTGCATTCGTATCTTCCATGCATTTAAAGAAAGTGCATTACAATAATTGCTCCGACTTTTTTTATCTAGTTTCCAATTTTGATGAACCGTCGAGCTACATGACTCGACATAAAAAGTCTCAATAATGAGCCAAATAAAGTTGAACAAACATAGCCTGATGACAAAGTCAACGAGAACTCAAAATCTAACGACGAGACCAACCAAAAAAGTTTGGTCGACTTATTCGTCGCCTTTCTTAACCAGAAGTAAAAGTCGACGAACCATACTCTTGGTTGATTTTTAAAAGCGTGAGTATCGTAATAGCAAGAATCACGCTTCCTTTTAACCTGGAGCCAATTGACTTGACCGAAAAGGCGAAAACCCTCAATAAGGTCGTCTTCTTCAGGTCTTTCAGGCAAGAAAACATTTGGACCGATTCTCTGATACTGATAGTAAAACAAAATGAATCCGGTAGACCGTCGAATTACCTGAGCCGCCGGCGGGTCTGAATCTCCGATGTGTTATCTCCACCGATGACGGCGGAGAAAGGCTGAAGAAATCAAGCCTCCACCAGCACATCTATAACGTTAAAGTAGAGTAGATAGCGCAAAAAAAATGTCTACTGTAAAATTGTTAATACAGCCCATTATTAGGGTTTCTTGGATCTCGATAAAATCCCTTCCGCATTTACGCCTCTCCGGGACCAGCATTTGTGGAAATGGAGCTGTACAGACATGGCTAAACATCCTCAAGCTTAACGTGCATAATATGATTCTGCCCACTCCTTACTGGAATCTTTTAGTCCGGAGATATCATCATTTTCCCCATGGTGTTTTCCTTTATTCAGGTCCGTTATGGAGAAATATTTATTTTTTTTGGCGAATCTATCTTCTAATTAGTGCACCTCAAACGTTTGTTGTATTGGCTAAACAGTGTATGAAGTGCTTTGAGTAAAATTTAACAGGCATTGTGTTGATAGGACTTGGGAAAAATTGTGAAGGGTTAGGAGTCGCATTACATGTAGTCTATAATGAGATGCTCCTTTCACTTTTAGTATGTGGTTCCATTTTTCAGTTGATCGAAAATTATGTGCTTGCTAGTTGTGTTGATTATGTTCATTCTCAAAGTCGAATTTTATTCATTTTTCAGGAGGCACAGTTGCTGTATATACATTACTTCGATTGTCAGTAATAGTTGGATCAATCAGAGGTCGGCCACGCATCGCTTACTGTACAGATGGTACAAAGCATGTTTCTCAGAAATGGAAGTGAATGAACTGTTTTTATGCCTAATACTAGTGTTTGTTTCAGATTTCTGTGATTTTATTCAAAAGATTATGGTGAAGTCCTTTTAGCTTAATCATTTTTCTTTCTTCAACGATTGCAAAACAGGTTTTGAGTTTTTGGATGATGATCTTCCTTTCAGTATGTCGGGAAATTCAGACTCCGATGAAGATGATCGTGATTTTGTGACTACTTTAAGGAAATTCCTGATGCCTGTTTTCTGCTTACTTACCGTCCTGGTGAACTGGGGTCAGCCTATGGTTATTGCTGCTAAGCTCACTTTCCTTCTTTATGCCACAAGACCTACCCCTTTATCTGTGTATCTTGTTGTTGAACAGGTTAGCTCAGTACCTTCCTCTCTTTGTTGTGAACAGAATGTATTTCATTGTTTGAGAGTTCCCATTTCTTCTCTTTCTTCTTCGAATATATATTGCTTGTTGCTTTGGTGTTACTGCTGTGATGTCACAATGTTGAGCACCTTTTCCAGAAAAATAAAATTCTAGCCTGGAAATGAATGGGCAGGTTACTCTTCACCATATTACATTTTGATAAAAGATCTGTCTGTTGAGCTGTTCTGGATAGGCAGCCTGTTAAAGATAGCAGACGGACTAGTTTGTCTCTTTATCTAACTTGGTTGAAACATTTCTTCAATCAAACCGTCTCAGGATTACCTTGGATAAGCATTATAATCTCTTAACCAATTAATTACCTAATTATTTTCAAAAAAAAATTAGTCACCTATATCTTTTTCCCAGTGAAAGTCTGATTCTGGAATCTCATTTGCTCATTTATTAGGTTACAAGAACATAAAAGAACATACCTTCCAACTTATATAGACCTGTAATTGCTACTTTCTTCATCTTGCCATGAAAATGAGTTCGTATAGGTTTGAGGTTGTTGAAGCTACTTGGCGAACGTGTCTCTTTCTAAAAGCTCTTATCGGAAGTCAAAAGTTGCTAATGAATGTAGGTCTTGTATGTTATGAACCGTACTTATATTAATTTACCTTTTTCTGTCGTAGTTCCGGCAACAAGCTATGCGCCAACACCCCAGCATTTACAAATACATGTTGAGTTTCTTTTGTAGTTTTCTGCTACTTTGAGCGTGTAGCCTGGAATGATGATTTTTTGACGTTACATCACTAATGCTATGTTCAACACATTCTATGAGGTTTGTTTATTTGTTTTGTGAACTGTGGTTAAAAAGATGGGGTGACTGTCAGCATTCATGTCCTGTTAGAAACTCCCATTATGTCCATGTAAGAGATGGAAGGCTTTCAAAAGTAATATCTGCCTGTGTCGTGCTTCATGAGACAATGTTCTGCAGCTGATGATTTTGGCTATTTATATTGTATCAATATTTTTTCGTGTTCAACTCTTAATCATCTTCGCCCTCTGCCCTTATCAACAGCCGTGCTATGCCAAGAATGTCCAAGTGGAAGACTGGGTGTTTCTCTGTATCGCTAGGGTCGAATTGGATGATCAGAATGTCACTCTTCTTGGGATTCTTGGAAGTTGGTGGATGTTGCCCTGTTCGTCTTTGCTAGAACCGTGGAAGGAGCTTTATCAACATTCAACAATGAGGAATGAGGAATAACTTTTAGTCAGATAACCTTCAAGGGTAATTTTTCTGTCTCCCCCGTGCAAAAGATCATCGAAGATTGAAATGCTCTCGACATCTTTGGTTGTCGGGCTAAAGTTTGGCCAAATCATGGATAAATCACATACAGACTGGGATTGCCAATCATCATATCCATTGATGTGTGCAGAAGACAATTCAGAAGAAATTCTGACTGGATTTTGTTGATATTCCTTTCTGTTTTCCACCCAAGAAAGAAACAAACGACTCTGCGCCTTGTAATTTTGCGAGGATCTTGTTGGGGAAGGATATTGCTTTTTGTCGCCAAGAGTTACTAGAAGGGTTTTTCAGTTTTTTTTTTCCCCTTTACTGCATATGATCATGTAAATAAGGAATTAAATTCCCTACTTGATTTGTTACATTTTGTTGAATAATAATACTCTTTTTATTCTAAAAAATAGTTCACATTTAGGTTTGTGATCGACTATTTTTCTAGTATATAGAGAATAGTAATTTTGGTCTTCCGCAAAAAAATTTTCTTTTGGGTAAAGAGAAAACTCTTACACAAATTAAATTAAATGTTACAATAGTAAGAGCACCCGATTAAAGTTATGTGTCAACCACATTTTCACTGTAAAAGGAGATCATCTAACTATTCGGCAAACCCTCATAGAATATTTGCACATTTTTAATGGACTCTTCTTGGTTCTAAATAAATACTTTCTTCCAAAATAATTATCATGTATGTGATTACATTTAATATATTTTGTAGTAAAAATAAAAATCTAAATTTGACAATTATTTTAAGACATAGAGAGTAATAATCCACATTTTTTATTTTCTGATTCCTATGAAGCATTTCTCTGTTTGGTTTTACAGTCTTTTTCCTAATCTTTGCTGTTTTCCAATTTTAATCTATCTTTTACATAATAATTTTTTCTTTCATATCACAAAAAAACACAAACATACAAAACTGGAGAACCTTTTCATGTTTGGCGAGTTTATTGCCAAAATTCCCTCTTACTAATATGGGTATATGGAAACATTTACCATGGTTCTAAACTAAATTCAAGTGTTCCAAGATGTTACAAGTTTATTTATCTTACAACCAGTTTTAACGTAAATGGTTGTAAAATTAGTAATTATATTACATCTTGCAGTATAATAAGAGTAGAAATAAAATAGTAATTTGTGAAAAAAATGTTCTGACTTCTTACAGCTATTGTAGTTTCATTAGTATAACCAATAACCAAACTACACAAGGTCATTCTAATAATAGAGATTTAAAAATAAGTGTGTGGAAAAATTAATAATTTTACGTAAAACTTAACAACAAAATAAGATGTCATAAAAATTAGAGTAAAAACAATGTTAAGGGGAAAGTGAATTAGTCAGATATTTGCAGGGTCTTTTTCCTAAAAAAATTCTTTAAAATAGAGATAGACAAATTTAATTTTTTTAAAATATATGTGGACCTATATATATTTCCCCGATTTCACAAATCCGAAGGTCCATTAAAATTAAACCTTCGGATTTCACAAATCCGAATGTCCAAATAATATTAAAATAATAAGTATTTACATTTTGTAGAAATACAGTCAAAAAAGTCACAAAATGAACAGCAAACTTCGGAATCGTAAAATCTGAATTCAATAAAATAAAATAAAAATACAGAAGGAAAATTGAGGCGCGAAATTTTTAAATTTCAACTACGGAATTTTGTAATTCGGATTAAGGAATTCGGATTTTCGAAATCCGACTATATTAAATTTTGGTTGGTAGAAGTCGGCATCTGTCATAAATTGGAGGACCAAAAAATAGCATTAAAAATCCATAATTGTCTAAACTCGGATTTCTGGAATCTGAGCTTTTTAGGCTTCGGATTTTTGAAATCCGAAGTACTTACTCATTCGCATTTCTGAAATCCGAGTTTAGCGTGATATAAATGAAAAAAAAAAAAAGACAGTTCTCATTCGAGAACTGAATTGAATTTTCTGTTTCTGCGGCTCTTGGTTGGCGAATTGGAGTTTTTGAAGCAACCTTACACTAGATACGTGGAGATCGTTATTTGAAAAAGGTTAGATTGCAAAACCATGTTAGTTAGTTTATTTTTGTGTTATTTTAATTGTTAGAATGATGTATGATAGATTAGGGTTTTTGTTTGTTGATTGTTTGGATGTTTTAGGTATTGATTTTGAGGTTAGAGATGAGAAATCATAGTTTTTCATGAGATATGGAAGTTGATTTATAAGTATATTAAGATTTTATAGGTTTTTTGAATTATGAATGGAGTATTTATGGTGTATTTATTGATTTTGTTATTAAGAAATGATTAGATATTGATTTTTTTAAAAAACAGTTATCAATGGTATGTAACGTATCATACATGCTTAATTTGTTTCATACAAGCAAGTATGTGATAGAGAATGGTAGCATCAACACTTTTTCGAATATGCCAGATCATGGCTTGTTTGTTGAGGAAAGATTGTCATATATGGAATTGATTAGTAAGATTTGTATGACACTTGGTTGGGATCCAGCACACGTGAAACTCCACCTTTCTGTGATTTTCGATAGTCCCGGTGGTAGGCGTGTAATAAAGATCAAGAATGATTCGCATGTAGAGTTCATGAACCGTTAGCTCCAATGTCATGTTTGGATTTATACATAGATTTGGAAGATATCACTCACGAAGAAAGAGATGTTTGGTGGTTTTCCAAGGGGGGAACGTGCTAGTACTTCTCGAAACCGTGATGAAAAGAAGACACCTTTATTTGCACAAGATGACTACATGGAAGAGTCGGATCCCGACTACATAGCTCCAAGCGAAAGCGAAGAAGACCGTGAAGTCTCTGCATATAGTGATTTTGAGAAAAGTGATGATGAATTATTGGAAAATGAGGAAAGGAATCTTAATCCATTGCCCCGACGCCATGTATATAGTAAGATGGGGAAATGGGATGCTTCGTGTGTGGACAAGGATGAGTTTGCTCTTAAGATGTAGGATGAGACCCCCGAAGGAATAGACATTGGTGTTTGTTTCAAATCCCAATCAGAAGCAAAACATGCTGTGAAATTATGGAACATCCATCACAAAAGAGAATTTACGGTTGTCACGAGTAGTCCAACGACGTGGGATGTGTGGTGTAGAACGTTCAATGTACCAAGTGAGGATGGTGATCCACCATGTGTGTGGAAGATGTGTATGTCTTTGAAAGATCACGACCTTCATGAAATTTTGAGATGGCATGATGCACATAATTACATGACTTCCGTGAATGATAATGACAATCGGTGTGTGGACGCGTCTTTGATTGCTAGACTCATCAGGAGAAAGATTGAGGACAACATAGATTATACGGTGGCCTCGGCATAAAAAGATGTGAAGACCTTATTGAAAGTAGATGTGCCATACAAAAGGGCGTGGCACGGGAGGAGGAAAGCCATAGAAGCGGTCTATGGTGATTGGACCTCGAATTTCGAAGAACTTCCTAGGTAAATATCAACTTTTTATAATTGTTATGTGTATTATTTTATTTTTTTTTGTGGTTACATGTATTGAAATATTTTAACTATGACTCGTTTGTTATGTAGGTATATCGCTGCGCTTAAGTTTACAAATCCTGAGATTGTAGTAGAGTGAGAATGGAATGAGGGAGAAGAAGGTTGGAACAGGGAGAATAGGATATTTAAATACGTCTTCTAGTCATTTGCACTAGTGGTTGCGACGTTTCTTGAATGTCCACCGGTCATTTGTATCGATGGAACACACTTGCATGGTGGATACAAGGGTGAATTGCTTGTTGCAGTGGTCTATACTGCAAACAAGCATATTTTACCGGTTGCATTTGCGATTGTGGATGAGGAGACAGTAGAGAGTTGGACATTTTTTTATGAGGAATTTGAGATTGTGGGTTATGCAGGATAGAATTGTAAGTGTGATATCCGACCAGAATTCAGGGTTGTTGAGTGCAATGGCTAAGTGGCAGCAGTGGGTCTTTGCATACGGTGAACTATGATGAATATAGGTGTTCGGGTAGGAAGTGGCAAGAATATCGGATGCCTTGTACGCACGCACTCGCTGTTTGCCGGAAAAAAGGGGATCAAACTATTGATCTATACCATAGTTTGTGGCGCCTTCCAGCATGGCGCGGACAATCTGATTACACAGGTTTTGTTCCGGTTCCAGATGAGCAACAATGGCTGACGATCGCTTGGAATATCGTTCCGAATTATGAGCGTCTTGTTTTGAATGCAGGGCCGGGACGAAAAAAAAAAGGAGACATAGAATGCAAATGGATTACAGGGGACGCCGGAGCCGGGGATAAATGTTGGAGATGCGGACAACAAGGTCATGATGTGAATTCTTGTCCTTACTCGCACCCAAGAGTAGATAGAAGACATGTGAATGACAGCTGGAATTGAAAGACATTTAGTGTTCTTGTTATTTGGAATGACCATGTTATTTAGAATCACAACTGTTTAATTAGATGTCCTATAACTGTTTGTATTGATAAATTCGGATTGTAATGTTAACATTGAATTGTTCGGATTGTAATGTTAACATTGAATTGTTGGTGCTATGATTGTGATGAAAATAGATACTAGTTGTTGATAACAGGTCTGGGATTGTGCAAAAAAAATTTGGACATTTTGTATTTTTGTATTGGGCTCGGATTTCAAGAATCCGAGTTATTCCATTTTGTATTGAGCCCGGATTTCGGAAATCCGAAATAAGCCCGATTTCCTGCAACACGTAAATCGGATTTTGGAAATCCGAGTTATTCCAATTTGTACTACATCCGGATTTCGGAATTCCGATGTCAGAAATTCCATCCGGAAGTGTGCAATTTTGGAGAAGCATGGGAGATCCAGATCTCTGGATGCAAATTTCACAAATCCGAGTTTGACGGGGACTATAAAAGGTCTGTCAACTCTTCCCCAATTCAATTTATCCCGTCCCCAAATTGAAAAACCTTAATTAACTCCTGTCCGGCGACTAACTTCACCCATCCACCGCTCCTCCCCGTCCGGCGACTCACTCCAGGACCCAAATCTACAAACCCTCCATCCAGCGACTCAAGTTCCTCAAACCGGCGACCAAATTCCTCCGTCCGTTGCTCCCCATCGAAGTTCACTCAAGTCCGGAGACCAAATTCCTCCATCCTCTGCCGGCAACCAAATTGGGGGGGCGTCTTCCCTCCAAATTGAACTCCCCTCTATCCGGCGACTCACTCCCGTCCATTCTCCCTCAACGACTCCTCCGCCCGGCGACAGAATTGGGGGTAAGTATTTTCCATCCTTTTTTTGCAATTTTCTTTTCATTCTTTAAGTGCGTTTTCTCTTTTTTTTTGCGAATGTATTGTAAGTAGCCTATTTTGGTTTGGTTTGTTAAGTGTGTTACCTGATTTTTTTTTTTTGTTTTCTTCCGGAATGAATATTTGTGTAATCCGAATGTGTATATATAGTTTGTGCATAGGATTGTAGATTGTGGATGAATTAGAATGTGTGACTTTCTTTGGTGTGGGAAGGGGGACAGAATCACAGTCTAGACAGAATTGTAGTATTGTTTAGGGATAATAATTAGAATTTTGGATTGTGTGTGTGTGTGTGTGTGTGTGTATATGTGTGTGTGTGTGTGTGTGAATTGTGAATTATAGTATTTGTGTGTATATATATGTGCATAGTAGTGTGAATCCGAATATATAGTATTTGTGCATAGTATTGAAGTGCAAATGTTTCTTTGGTTGCCGATTATAGGAGTGCAATGGCTAGCTCATCTAGCTCACAATATAACCCTAAACATCTTCAACCTGGGCCGATACAAGATAACGTGATATACCTTCAAAAAAATCATAGGTCCCAAGCTGTCTTTGAGAACAAGATCCACAACATTAAAACATTCCGCCTCAAGGGACGTAGATACGATAGCTCATTTTGGGAGATATACAATGATCATACGGCACCGGAGGTTAAGGAATCATTAAGAGAGCCAGTTTTGAGGGGATAATGAAAGTAGGCTACAAAAGAGTGGATCTCGGTCTTACTACCGCGTTGGTGGAACGATGGAGGTCAGAAACCCACACTTTCCATTTCAATTTCGGAGAGGCGACTGTGATACTACAGGATGTCGAGGTCCTCTTTGGTATCCGGCGACTCACTCCCGTCCATTCTCCCTCAACGACTCCTCCGCCCGGCGACAGAATTGGGGGTAAGTATTTTCCATCCTTTTTTTGCAATTTTCTTTTCATTCTTTAAGTGCGTTTTCTCTTTTTTTTTGCGAATGTATTGTAAGTAGCCTATTTTGGTTTGGTTTGTTAAGTGTGTTACCTGATTTTTTTTTTTTGTTTTCTTCCGGAATGAATATTTGTGTAATCCGAATGTGTATATATAGTTTGTGCATAGGATTGTAGATTGTGGATGAATTAGAATGTGTGACTTTCTTTGGTGTGGGAAGGGGGACAGAATCACAGTCTAGACAGAATTGTAGTATTGTTTAGGGATAATAATTAGAATTTTGGATTGTGTGTGTGTGTGTGTGTGTGTGTATATGTGTGTGTGTGTGTGTGTGAATTGTGAATTATAGTATTTGTGTGTATATATATGTGCATAGTAGTGTGAATCCGAATATATAGTATTTGTGCATAGTATTGAAGTGCAAATGTTTCTTTGGTTGCCGATTATAGGAGTGCAATGGCTAGCTCATCTAGCTCACAATATAACCCTAAACATCTTCAACTCAGGCCGATACAAGATAACGTGATATACCTTCAAAAAATCATAGGTCCCAAGTGTCTTTGAGAACAAGATCCACAACATTAAAACATTCCGCCTCAAGGGACGTAGATACGATAGCTCATTTTGGGAGATATACAATGATCATACGGCACCGGAGGTTAAGGAATCATTAAGAGAGCCAGTTTTGAGGGGATAATGAAAGTAGGCTACAAAAGAGTGGATCTCGGTCTTACTACCGCGTTGGTGGAACGATGGAGGTCAGAAACCCACACTTTCCATTTCAATTTCGGAGAGGCGACTGTGATACTACAGGATGTCGAGGTCCTCTTTGGTATCCGGATAGATGGTGAGCCGGTGTACGAGATGACAGTTAGCTGGAGTGCAGAGGAATCGCGGGCGAGATGTGAGACTTATTTGGGATTCCGGCCAGTCGCAGTAAATGGCCAGTTTGTCAAGATTGGTGTTTTCGAGGAAGAGATGAAATGTGCACTCCCTGATGATTCCCCAGTCGAGCGACTCGAGCAAAGGGCCCGGACAATAATCCTTCATTTTATGAATGACAAAGCATGGATCTGCACAGTGCTTTAGGATAGGCGGGAACGTTGATCTAGGCGGCGGTGGATGGCCTAAAACCTGCAAGACAGAGCCTCGGGTGTCTCCTGAGGGTAGACTCTCCGATGCTTAAGTCAATAAAAGAATAGAGATAATAGAGAGAGAGGGATGTGTATCGTGTGTAGAAGGTCTAGAAGATAGGTAGAAGATATGTATTATGGGAGAGGCACCACCTCTTTATATAGAGGTGGTGTTACCTGTTTCCTAAAACCCTAGTGGAATAGGTTTAGGCGGTGGTTTAATCCCTAAGTAACCTAATCCTAGGTCCAATAGGCCTAGGGTTAATTTATGGCTCGTCAAGTGCCCTTAGCAAGCCATATTCTCGAGGCTTGATAAGAAGAATATGGGTTGCTACGAGTACGAGGTTGAAGTTTTGACGGCTTCTCGACTTTTGTAATATTGCCCCAGTTCTCGAACATGATGTTCCTGCAAGATGAACAAAAGGGTGATGGTCGACAGAAGAAGGTCCTCGAGGGGACAAGGGTCGATGATGACGGGGTCCTTAAAAGACAAAGGTCGACAAGGGTTAATCCTCGGAAGGACAATAGTCGACAATGGAAGGTCTTTCCAAAGGACGATCTTCAGGAAGACAAAGGTCTATGAAAAGACGGTCTCGATGAGAGACAATGGTCCGTGAGATGACAGTCCTCGAATGGATGAGTAGTCGCTGGAGAAGGGTTCTCGAGAAGACAATGATCGGCAGAAAAAGGTCCTTGGAAGGACAATGGTGGATAGGTGGTGGTCTTCTCGAGGAACAAGGTGCATAAGGACTTCTAGAAGATTGAACTTGAGTATTTCAAACTTGTGGATCCTGCCATCAAACTCGATTCAGAGAAGATATTATGAAAGTTGAGATACGTCTTCTCGAACACTTCGAATAGAAGTCTATTGCTTGAGGGATGCTTGCCCCTTCAAGGAGATGTGTCTCTCGAAACTTCAATCCTCGAAATTGCCCCTTGCTTCGAATGACTTGAGAGCTTATATGGATTTGTACATCAAATCAACCCGATGATCATCGTAAAGCACTAATAAATTTCAGCTTCGTTTCATGAAATTTATTAGGTTATAAAGACCAAACAAATCGGTCCCACTGGGCGTGCCACTTGACGAAGCATGGATCTGCACAGTGCTTTAGGATAGGCGGCAACTTTGATCTAGGCGGCGGTGGATGGCCTAAAACCTGCAATACAGAGCCTCGGGTGTCTCCCGAGGATAGACTCTCCGATGCTTAAGTCAATAAAGGAATAGAGATAATAGAGAGACAGGGATGTGTATCATGTGTAGAAGGTGTAAAAGATAGGTAGAAGATATGTATTATGGGAGAGGCACCACCTCTTTATATAGAGGTGGTGTTACATGTTTCCTGAAACCCTAGCATAATAGGTTTAAGCGGTGGCTTAATCCCCAAGTAACCTAATCCTAGGCCCAATAGGCCTAAGGTTATTTTATGACTCGTCAATGAACAGTTTCATGTTTTCTACCAAGACTCAAAACACTGTAAATCTGTAATTGTTGGCCCAGGTTGAGGATTTGGAGCAGTGTAGTCGATACAGTTGGGGATCGGCCCTGCTGGCTTGTTTGTACTCTGGCCTGTGCAAGGCAACCCAGTACACCATGCACGACATCACTGGTTGTGTATATTTGCTACAAATACGTATTAGTTTTCATTAGGTGTTATAATTATTTTTGTTTTCGATATTATAATTTGAAGTATTAACATTATTATTGAAATTTACTAGGTATGGGCGTATGAGCGGATCGAGAGAATCGCGCCACATAGAGTGCAACTAGATTATATACCGGATGAGACCGGTCAATTAGCTCAGTGGTACGTATTTTCATTTCAAAATAACTCAACGTTTATTTCTATTTGTTTTTTATTCATTATTTTTTACTAATTAAAGTGTAACCCCTTCGTGTTTGTTCATTAAAGTGGGAATGTTCGTACACCTATGGAGACGTCCCAAGGAGCAGCTTGGCACCTTTTAGAGATCAATTAACAAGCTTGTGTCTTGGAGATGTAAGTACTTAATTTGGTATTTATATTTATATTAAATTTTTTTCTTCCGGTTATACCATTTAAATAAATTGTTTTTATGCAGTTTCTGTGGCAACCATACGCAAGCGTCCTTCCTAAACTCCCTGATTTCTGTAAACAAGCCAAACCATTTGGATGACCAGATGTTGGATGTTCTGTTGAGCTGTTAGGGAACCCCACGAGTCGCTCAGGGTTATGAGACAATTTGGATACATACAGGATGTTCCCCGTGGCCCTATGATTAAAGATCGCACAACATTTCTTCTCGATCACGCCCACAGTATGTCTGGCCTACCTAACAATAATTGGGTGGATCACCATTCCGCAGTACGTCCTCACTGAAGAAAGAGAGAAAAATACGTTCTAAAAGATTTGGAGGTTGGATTCCTTGGCCAAACTTATGAGGGGTACTATGAATGGTTCATGATGAATACTGTCAAACTTATATCCAATCCCAAAAATTATGAAGCTAAAGGATACGAGACTTCTTCGAACCGAGTGAAATTATATGTGAGTTTATTCTATATTTTTGGTTTTTTTATTTCTTATATTTTCCTTTTATTTTTTTTCTTTTTATGATTTTTGTATTTTACTCTTTTAATTAACGTTCCAATATCTTTTCAGGGTGAAGTACTGAACAATATTCGTGTGAGTTCCGAGCAGTTTTGAGATGATAGAGATGAGAAGAATCTCCAAGACAATGAACTCGAGGAGTATTTGAACAAAATCATCGATCAAACACATGCTGCTTTAACCTTAGGTCCAAATGATTAGATTGACATGGACGATACCCAAATCCTAGTTGATAAAGAACCATCTCTGCCCTCACAAGTTGCGCCGGATAAAAAAGCGAAACCGTGACCGAGAGATAAGATTGGAGGAGGAAGAAAGTGAAAGGTAGTGATTCCCCCTCGGTCATCGCAAGAACAAAATGAGGGTAATGGTTCACGTAATCAACAACGAGAGGGCGAGGCGGCTTCTTCTAAAGGCTCGCACATCCAGGTCCAGACTCAATTTGAAGACATTGGTGGACCTGAGACTTGATTTGGTGGAGAGTCGCAACCACAGTCGGGAGTCCTACTTCTCACCATGGGAGAGTCCCAATCCCAACCCCAACCCCAACCCCAACTGCGTCAATAACAGGGTTCAATACTAACGTATCTTCAGAGGGAAGACAGACGAGCCGTCGTCACACTAGTCAAATAATTAATTACCTACTTAATACAATTACTAGCAGTAAAGCAGAAAGCAGGGTCGATCTCACCGAGAAGGTTACCAAGTACCGGTTAAAATTATTTCTTATTATTATTTAGATTAATAATTTATCAATTTAAACTAATCTAAACCTAAAACTATCAATTACAATTAATTTAAGATTTTACACAAATAAAAGAAAACCTAGGGCAAAGGGTTCACCTACCAACTACTCAGTTTAACTCAACTTATAGATATGTGACTTTAGACTTTCATTAATCTCATAACAATTTACCTATTTAAGAAATATTCACTGTTGTGATATAATTCTCTTACTTAAACTAACCCTATGACTACTGTCGTGACTATAGGGATTAATAAAAGCACATTAAAAACTTTAGAATCTCTAGCTGCAAAGGCGGTGTTCCTACTGTCGTGGCTCACTACCTAAGTTTAATATTCCAATGAACTAATGTTAACCTTCAACCGTCGTTCCTTCAGTTAAACACCTTTTAAGCATGCAAGTGGTGATCAAATACTAACATGAAATAAAAGCAAGAATATTAAATATCAACTAATGAAAAAGTCACAATCATAAATTAAATTAAATTAAATAGTACGGCGGCTACATCTAAAACCCTAAATTAAATAATTTAGCTACATATCATCTCAAGATAAAAATAAATAAAAACAAAAGAACCACGAACGAAAGTTCAAATTAAATGCTGCCCGACTTCCTCCGATGATGCGTGAAGTTGGTGTTGATGGGGTGATGGAGGCGTGGAAGTTGGTGATGTGCTGGTGTGCTGCGTGGGTTTTGGAGTTGGAAGGTGGGTTTAATGCGTGAAAAGGGCTGGGTGGAGAACGATGGCTTCGGTGATGATGATGATGAATAGAGGTGATGGGTGGTGCAGAGAGATGGGAGCAAGGAGGAGAAAGGGTGGTGTTGCGGCGGAGATTTTGTGGAGAAAAAGTGGTGGAGAAGGGGAGGTTCGGCGTAGTTGGGGGCTGATGGAAGGTGGATTTTGGAGTTTGTTAAAAAAAAAAAAAAAATCTCAATCCTCCTTTTATAAGCTTTCGTCAAACCCTATTTCTTCAGGAATAAGAAAGTTATTATTTTTCAAGCCAATTTAAATTAAAACTCCTCCAACTCTTCAAGTGCTTCAATTTCTTCCTTGTCAATTTATCAAATCTTCAATTCTCCCTTTTTAGTTGCTTTTTCTTTTCAATTTAGTCCAAAATCTCAACAATTCTTCCATTTGAGTACAAAACCTACAAATAAAGATAAAATCATATAAATAGCTTATTTGTACTCAAAATATATTGCAAAAATCACACATTAGGGATATAATAAATAGGTAAAATATAAGCATATCAGACAGGATCCACCAGGAGCCAAATAAATACACTCCGGTTGCGCCTAAGAAAGGAAAAGGGAAAAAAATGAGCCCGTTGATGTATTTTTACATTGAAAGTAGTTTTTGGATTGATTTTCCATTGAAACTTGTTATGTTTCGTTGTTAATCAAATGAAGTTTATTGTTTTGTTGCCATTAGATTTCCGTTTTTCTATGTTTCATTATTGTTGGTGTTATAAACATGTTTCTGAATTTTGTAAAGGACTCGGATTTTGCAAATCGGAAGCAAAGCCTATCTGGGAGTTTCAGTTTCTCAGAGAAACAGAGGAGATCCGGATTACTTAAATCCGAATTTATAGAACTTCAGATTTCCTTCATCTGTCTTTAACCAAAGAGGGGATCCGGATTTACAGAATCCATTTTAACACTTATTCGGATTCCCGTAATCCAACTTTAGCCAAAAATTCTTTTCCAACACGTATAATTTTTTCATCCCACCGAAAATTAATATTTTGTTAGTGAATTCGGATTCGAAAAGTCCATATTTATATTAATTATTCTAAATCTTTTCATTAACTTAATTTCTAATTAACATTACACGAAGCCGAATTTCAGTAATCCGAATTTACACTGATTCGGATTTCAGTAATCCGACTGTTACCCTAATTCGGATTTCTAAAATCCTTGGCATATAGTTTTATCTACATAATTTCTGGAAGATTTTTTTTGTCCCGGTCCTTAATGTGCAAATATATTTAAGGAAAAAACTCGACATTTCCATCATAACTTCTTATGGGAAAAGATCGCTAGCAACAAGAAAGGGGTCAATATGAAAAATGCGATATTTTCTTTTTTGGATTTTTTTTTTCCTTATTGTGAAGTGTTACTGTCTATTGCCGGTAATAGGTTTTTTTTTTTGGAAGAAACTCACTATTATAGATTGGAAAATTTATACATGAGTACATGACGTTAAGGAGGCTCTAGCCTGCCTATTCATACGTTCAACCTTGTCTCTAGGTGCTTTAACTAGATGAAAACTATCTAAATCTGTAGCTATATTCCAAATATCATGCAAAAGACTAGCTAAATGAGCAAGAACTACCATTCTATGATAATATATTTTTACCAAACTAGTGCAATCCGTCTAAAGCAGGCATCTACCAAGCCGCCTCCTCTGTGCTTCCTGTATGCCTCTCAAACAAGCCAATGCCTCACACTGCAGTGCATTACGTGCATGGAAATTTTCAGTGCCATACGTAATCAAGTTACCCTGATTATTGATGAGCTCCCAAGCTGCTGTTCCTTGCTTCTTTGTTTCCTTGAAGGTGCCATCAATATTTATAATGCAGTGGTCTTCATGACTTTGCATTATCGGTTGCTGTGGAGTATGTGCTCCTGTGCTTGGAAGCTTGGAGGCTGCGATATGCTAGCACGTGTTTGTAAAATGTCGCCATTCCTAAGTTGCAACTGTATTAATGGTGACTGGCAGCAGCTGTAAAATCGCGCCAAATGCAATCAGTACGCATTTTTCCGATAGTCCCAAGGGTAAAAAATGTCTACTGAGTTGATTTCTCAGAAGGAGTTGACAAGATTGTGCCATCTAACCATGATGCGAAAGTTACTATAAGCAGCTGTACAAGAGTTAAAACCGAGAGACGAGTCATCCCACACCTTTCTTGAGACAGGCAGTCAAGATTACGGTAATGGATATTAATTTCCTTAAAGAATCGATGTTGAGAACGTATTATTTTTCCCTTTTTTTGGGCATATCACAAATTTAATCTTTTGAACATACCATAAGGTATTCACTGTTGGTTTAACTGCAAACGGAGAGTTTGTCTTGGAATCATAAATGGTTGGGTCAGGAATTATCTCGCGGTATTACGGTTGAAGATTATCATCAATATAGAGATCTATCGATTTGAGAATTTTTCGAAAGAACGCAGCAGTACTTGGAGGAACTTAGAAATTTTCTGCGGACTCACTTAAAGATGATGCTCGAGGCAATAGATTTGAATTTTTCGGATAAAATGGACGAGCAAATATGACAACCAAATGTCACTGTACAATTTTTCATCTCTTCAGCTTATCAAGTCATCAGGGAGTCTCAAAATCTTTTTTCCTTTGGCTAAATTTATAATTGAAAATTTCTTTTTCCGCTTGGAAATTATTGAAAAAGTTTCTTCTATTTGCAGATATACTCTCAAGGGTAGGTTTTAGTTTCTCTCCCTCAAGATGTCACACATGCCAAAGGAGGACAATATACTTGCTCATGCATTTTTTCGCTGTCCCCTGATTCAAACAATTTGGAAGCATTTTAAAGTATTTCTAGGTTTTTCTATCCCCTTATTAGTAGGTCTTAATGCTTACTTATATGCATGGTCCGTGTTAGATAGTAATGATCCAGTTTTTGAATTAATTATGATGATTTTGCTTAGCTTTATTTTTTGGAAATGTGGAAGGCAAAAAACATATATTTCTACGAAGGTAAATCTCTTAATCTCAACTTAGTGATTTTCTCTGTCAAAGAATATATTACTAATTTAGTATATATTCATAAGCTCAAGGTTAAATTATAAGAGAACAGAAAAGGCTAGAAGAGATATTTCAAGTGAAGTTAGCTAGGCCGTAAAGAAAAAGAATCAAAATCATACACTGAAAATTTCTAAGTTTAGATACCTATGCTCTCAATACAGATGGCTCTGCACTTGGCCAGGAGAAGAGGGATTAGAATTTATCATTAGAGCTGATCAACATAATTTAATATATGCAGCGAGCCAATATTTTGAAAGCAGCGATAACTTTGAAACTGAAATGGAAGCGATTTTAATTAGGTTGGAAAAATGTGAAACTTTACAAGTACAAAGGGTTCAAATGAGATCCTATGATCATACAGTGGTTGATATGACCGCATAAGGCACATTATATCCTTAGAGGAATCGTAATGCTCTAAAAAAGATTGAACTCATTCTAAGCAGAAGTGTATATACAATAATATATGTGTATCAGGAAGCAAACTCTGTAACCGACTCATTCGCTAAATTAGCATCATCAACAAATCATTTTACCAGTAGAGCTTAATTGCCACATAATATTCGAAAATTTACTAATGTTGGAGAATCAATTTGTACCGTACTTTCGCATCAAATAATTCAAGTATACATGATATTGTAATAGTCAATTTTAAACATTGGAACATAAAATTATAGTAAATGATAACTGCCCAAGGAATACAGGAAACATGGATACAAAGTTAGCATACAAAAAGGTAATCGCCGGTAACTGCCCGGGTCACCCTTACGAGAAACCTCGGTCACGTTCTCTGCCAGCCACGCTGAAAACTCGGGACTGCACCCAGCAACAGTCCGGTTAGCCGTGTACCGAGATTTTACTACCCGGTTCCACCCGTTCCCGCAATGTCCGCATCACCTGACCGAATTTCCACAAAGTCCCAGACTTTCTCAAGATTCCACATGCTGGTTTCCCAAAACTCAGTAACCAGCAAGCCGATGCCACAAAATCCCGCAACACCGTTCCATTCCAGCCCAACTCAAGAGCCAACCCGACAAAACAAGGGACCAGCACCACCCGACACTTGATTTCCCACATCACATGCATGCTGGTTGTGTGTGAAATACGGACTAAGGATTTAGGGGTCTAACAGACCTCCCCCACTTGGAGAGGTTGCCATCCCCGGCAACTCAGAATGTCTTCCAACATACTCAGCAATTTTATCCTCGAATTGCCACAAGTCCTTAGCATCAACCCACTCGGCATTCAGCCGATCTTCACCCTTCCAATGCACCAAATACTTTGTCCGTCTATTCTTCTTGCTTTGCCCCAAAGTTTCGTGATTCAGAATAGCTTCCACTTCTTTCTCAAATTGCTTCCTGATCACGGATGGAGCTCGTTTGACTTGCTGCCTATCAGGATTAGAACCATCCTCAACATACCTCGTTAGGAAAATAACATGAAATGTTGGGTGCACTTTGGGCTGGTCTAGCAATTTAAGCCGATAAGCCACGTTACCAACTCTTTCAACAACTTCAAACAGACCATCAAACTTGGGCACCAAGTCACGGTGAACCGATTTGCTACTGATTTTCTTCCATATCTGGGTGTAAGTTTCAACAAAACTAAATCACAAACCTGGAACTCAATATCCCCTCTATGAGAATCAGCATACTTCTTCATCCGTTGCTGGGCAACTTGCAAACTGTCTCGAGCTTCATCAACCAGCTCCTGCTTTGCCCTAGTAAACCGATATACCGCAGGACATTTCCCACTAGTAGTCTAGACATCAACTTCCTGTGGAGTCAAAGGTTGCTGCCCGTTTGCCAACTCAAAAGGACTCAAACCGGTTACCGACGACTTGTGCAGATTATAACAAAACTGCACAACGTCTAGCAACTCCAACCAATTTCGCTGACTGGCTGTCACATAATGCCTCAAATACTCCTCCAACAAACCATTGATCCTCTCCGTCTGACCGTCGGTTTGTGGATGATTTGTAGTAGGAAATTTCAGCTGAGACCCCATCGTATTAAACAATTGAATCCAAAACTGGCCAGTAAATCTCACATCTCTATCTATGATTATATCCTCCGGCAAGCCAAAATACTTCACCACATTCTTAAAAAATAACTCAGCAGCCTTATCAGCAGGGCATGCAGTGCAGTCATAAAAACAGCATACTTGGAAAAACGGTCAACAACAACAAGAACGGAAGCCATACCTTCTACCTTCGGGAATCCACCAACAAAGTCCATCGAAACCGATTGCCATGGTCTCTCTGGAATGGGCAGAGGTTGCAACAAACCAGCTTCCTTCTTCTTTTCCGTTTTATCCAACTGGCAAACGAGACAAGACTTAACATAAGTCTCAATCTCATCTTCCATCTTCGGCCAAATAAACCTGCGAGATAGCAAAGCCCTCATTCTTTCAACTCCTGGATGACCAGCCCACTTTGCATCATGAGTCTCTCGTAGCAACAGCTGTCTCAATTTCCCAGCACTTGGTACATAAACCCGGCTACCTTTAGCATAAAGTAACCCGTCTTCCAACCAGTACCGTCTAACCGTGCCTTTTTCAATTTGATCCTTCAATTTTACATAGACAAGATCATTTAGGGACTCCACCCGAATCAACTCCATGAAATCTGAAACAACAATGGTCATAGAGGCCACATACTCCCCACAAGTTTCCAACTCAAAGCATCCGCAACAGCATTATCTCGTCCCGGCTTATGCTGCCAATCAAAATCAAACTCTGCCAGGAATTCTTGCCATCTAGTTTGTTTTGGAGTCAGCTTCTTCTGGGTCTTGAAATATGTATTTGCCACATTATCCGTCACCACTGTAAACTTGGTTCCCATCAAGTAATGCTTCCAGATTTCAAGACAATGCACTACTACAGTCATCTCCTTCTCATGAGTAGTGTATCGCCTCTCACAAGCTTTCAGTTTCCGGCTTTCAAAAGCAACGGGATGCTTGTTCTGGACCAAGACTCCCCCAATGCATGATCTGAAATATCAGTGTGTAACGGCAAACTAAAATCCGGCAAATATAACACGGGCTCAGTTGCAATGGCATCCTTCACAACTTGAAAAGCTTCTTCGCAGCCCGCATGCCACTCCCAAGCAACACTCTTTTTCAGCGAATCCGTCAAAGGAGCTACCAGCTTCGAATAGCCCTTGATAAACCGACGATAGTAATTTCCCAAACCAAGAAATGATCTCAACTCAGGAACTTTTGTAGGGCTGGCCAATCAACAACAACCTCAACTTTCTTTCGGTCCATCCGAATCTTTCCTTCACTGAGGATGTGTCCAAGAAAAAAGTAATTTGCTTCATGCAAAATTCACACTTCTCCTTTTTAACATACAACTCATTCTCCCTCAGCTTCACAAACATCTTCTCAAGTGCAAGAGATGGCCTTCAAGGGACTTCGAATAGACAACAATGTCATCAAGATAAACAACAACAAACTGGTCCAAGAACTCATACAACACATCATTCATCAAATTACAAAACGTGGCAGGAGCATTCATTAAACCAAATGGAATCACAAGGAACTCAAAGGAACCATACTTGGTTACCACAGTAGTTTTCTCCTCATCACCCCCTGCAATCCGAACTTGCCAATATCCCGCCCGTAGGTCGATCTTTGTGAAGATCCGGTGCTTAACCAACCGATCAAACAAGTCATAGGCATTTGGAACCGGATACTTGTTCTTGATGGTGATCTTATTCAGCACCCTATAATCCACACAAAATCTCAACGAACCGTCTGCCTTCTTCTGAAATAAAGCAGGGGCACCATAAGAAGCTTTAGACGATTTCATCAACCCACCTTCCAGCAATTCATCTAACTGGCGCCTCAATTTAACAAGTTCAGGAGGGGACATCCGATAAGGAGCTTGTGCCGGTGGTCTAGCTCCAGGGACCAACTCAATGCGATGATCTGTTGCCCGTCGAGGAGGCAACTTCTTGGGTAATTCTGGTGGCATCACATCAGCAAATTCATCAAGTAAATTAGCTACCGACTGAGGAACACCCTGGAACACATCCAGTTTCACTTCAATCAGCACGGCCAAGAAAGTTTGTTTACCTCGCTTCAAGCCCATTTCCACTTGCATTGCCGACATGATTCCCTTACCCTTATTACCACCCAACTTCTTTCCACCACTTGAACATTTCACAAACATGGGACACTTCTCATCAGCGATCATGACTCTGTCCAAATGTGGAATAGGGAAGGCTTTGTTCACATACATCCACTCCTTCCCAAGAATGATGTCAAAATCGTCAAGGCTTCTCACAACCATGACATTACGCAAACCAGTCCAGCCATCAATAGTTATATTAAAATTCACACGACCAAGAACGGCCTCCGCCTCAGCGTTAACCGTTTTGATTTTACTATTATGGCTCTCAATCTTCAGCTTCAACCGATTCGCCTCGCGCTCGGTCATGAAACTATGAGTCGCACCAGAATCACACATAGGCAACACTTCAAGGCCGTTAACACAACCTTTTATATTTAATGAATTCTGAACAGCGGGGGGTCTAATCCCACTAATAGCACACAACAATTGCAAAGGATTAACACAGGAAAGGACTTCACAATCAGAATCATTACCTTGACTTGCAATGATCGCATTCACCTACTCCTTGTGAGGACAATCACGAGCAAGGTGAGGACCGTCACACGTAAAGCATCCCCTCTTCTTCTCAGATTTTCCATCCGATGAAACGGTCTTACTCGCAGCCACGGCCTTCTTCTTACCCTTCTGATAGGACTTCCCATCTTTGTTCCCTTTATCCTTCTTAGTTTGCTTCTGGTTGCCTGCAGAACTGGACGAAGTCTTATAGTCCACCAACTTCTCGGCAGCAGCAACGGCTTGGGACAAATTCTGCACCTCTTGCCGATTCAACTCCATCCGAGCCCAACTCTGCAAGCCCTGCACAAAATTGAAGAGCTTATCTTGTTCCGACATGTCCTTGACATCCAGCAACAAAGAATTGAATTCCCTCACATAATCACAGACAGATCCAGACTGCTTCAACTTTCGAAGGGACTCTCTGGCAACCCATGACACATTAGTAGGAAGAAACTGAGTCTTCAACTTACGTTTCATGTCAGCCCACGTTCCAAATCTTAGCAGCAGACTCGTCTTCACACCGAGTTTGCCACTACTGCTTTGCATCCCCAAAAAGATACATCGCAGCAACATCAACTTTCACTTGTTCCGTCATAACCTTTGTGGTCTTAAAATACTGCTCCATGTCCCATAGAAAATTCTCTAACTACTTGGAACTACGAGCCCCACCAAAGGTCTTGGGTTCCGGCACTTTAAAGTTCTCACCCTGAAACTGATCATTCCCACCCGAGGAAGGTGAAGAAGAGGCCAAAGCCCGCTTCAAGAAAGCCACATCGTCAACCGAAGTCTGAAGAACAGCAAATTCTTCTTCAACTTCGGCCCTTGACACCCTGACATCCAAACTACGGGTCAAAGCAGCAACATCCGTCTTAAGGGACTCAACAGCAATATCCACTGTAGCATAGGTAGAAGAAGTCGAAGTTGATTCCGGACCAACTTCTCCAGATCCGCAACTTTAGCCGACACACCTTCAATCGAACTTTGGCGGTTGGTAATCATCCGGTATAAACTAAGACTTTGATCATCAGTCCCAATTATCCGTTCAATACCTTCAATGACCGTTTCCAAGTGCCCAACCCATTCTGTGACAGTTCCTTGCGTGTTTACTATGATGAAACACGGCAGGAAACCAACCGATACCAATAGAGCAACACAACAGAAAACAAAAACGGGCTCTGATACCAACTTGTTACACCTCCGTTAACCGTCTATGGATTCCCAGTAAGAACAAGGCAGAGAATGACTCGATCCAACACTCACAACTCACTTTATAAGTAATAGAAACCGTGCATGAATGTAAAAGGCAAGTAGGCAATAGAATTTACAGGTAAAAACCCAACCTCGTATTATAAATTCGCAATATAAGGAAATACACCAAGACTTGCACGGCACAATTCCCCAAATCTCTCATATGGGTTGCTGGCTAAGCCAAATCCGAGATATACACATGGGACGGCAGTTATAATTGCCAAAGAAATATAGAAAACATGGATACAACGCCAGCATACAAAAAGATAACCGCCGGTAACCGCCCGGGTCACCCTTACCGAGAAAGCTCGGTCACGTTCTCTGGCAGCCACGCTGAAAACCCGGGACTGCACCCAGCAACAGTCCGGTTAGCCATATACCAAGATTTTTTTTTTCCCCACAATGTCCGTGTCACCTGACTGAATTCCCATAAAGTCCCAGCCTTTCTCGAGATTCCACATGCCGGTTTCTCAAAACTCGGTAACCAGCAAGCCGATGCCACAAAATCCCGCAACATTGTTTCGTTCCAGCCCAACTCAAGAGCTAATCTGACAAAACAAGGAACCAGCACCACCTGGCACTTGATTTCCCGCATCACATGCATGCTGGCTACGTGTGAAATGCGGACTAAGGATTTAGGGGTCTAAAAGTAGGCATCTCAATGAAGGGGACAAATAGTCAAATATTTATAGTTAGTGAATTTTTAATTTAAAAATATAGTAGTACTGAAATTTGTCCATTTAAATTAAGTCTTGTGGCCCACTTTTAACCTATTTAAGACATGTACAACTATTACATGATTGAGGCCCACATTATACCGAAAATCATATTAAAGTAGGTCGTTTGATTGAATATTCCTAAAAAAAAATAAATGTTGATTGGTACATGTTTGGTTTTACTGCAAAATATAGTTAAAAAGCTAACAAACCAACAATAATTTGGCTACATCATTGTGTTTTTCCATTATTTTCTTTAAATTTTAGTCGATCTTTATACATTTTCAAGATATCTTTCTATGTTAAAAGATATCTTTCTTTAATTAGAAAATGTTACAAACACAGTAAAAGAGACTGGCTAGCATTGAGGAGGAGTAGACATTGAGATTACGGTAATAAGTCATTAATTAAACCATTCAATGCCAATTAGATTACAGAGATTTTTTTCCCTTTTTGTTTCTGTTGGAAACGTTGAAGAAAAGGACGTAGTCCATTTCTCTTTCTCAATTATTTGTTCAAAATTTTCCCTGAATAGGAATTGAAAAGGACAAAAGGGTCTATGACACGCTTTGCAAGCTCCCCTGTCAAAAGCGAAAAACCAGTAGACTGATATTGGCTATTACACATTTTCCCAACTTTTCGTCTCCTGCTCTGCTCCATTTTTCTTCATTTCGCCATTGGAGCTCTTTTTCTTCGCCCCTTTTGTGTAAAAAGTTGTTCTTTGCCTTCAGGTGAATTTCAAAAACTTTTTTATTTTTTATTTTTTGGTTGGTTTTCATTCATTACAAAAGAATCACTTTATTTTTTCTCCCCTTTACAAGCTCTGCTGCCACTCCAGAGTATGAACGTCCAGTAAAAATTGTGTGTCACCACTCACCATGCATGCATTGATTATTTTAATGTAACAAAAAGAACCCACCTTTTATTTTGTTCAACCCATCTGAAGATCATCAAATAGATAATTTTTTTATAATTTAGTTGTCTTTTTTTGGTAATTTTTTTTGAAGTTTGGGTTGTGCAACATCCATCACATTAGTACCACGTTGATCTTGTACGATATAAAAATAACCCATTTCCTCAATCTTCTCTTTTTACTTTGGAATTCAGCTTCTTGGGTCGCTAAGGCGTTGATATCTCAAGGTTTAGAAAGCATTAACATCAACCGTGTTGAAGAAAAAAGTGAAATCTTTAGCTTACCCCAGAATGGGTACACTCTTTATCTCTCTCCTTTATTGCTGAATGTATGAATTTACTCTGGTTTTGCTTTAGTATTAAGACTGGGTTCCGAACAAATTTTGCAGTTGAAGTGGAAGATGTTCATTAATGGTGGCACGGTTAATAAATGCATTCTTTTTGTCATATTTGGGCTATGCTAATTAATTTGTGAACGATTTGCGTTAACCATGTTTATCTGGTAGAAGATTGATGTTATTTGAATTTCAACTACTCTTTGCAGTTGGGATCATATGACTACGCTTAACATGTTTTTTTTTTATTTTTTATTTTTTGGGACTATGCTTAACATGTTAGACTTTATAGAGCAGAACAAAGTGAAGGGTTTAAGACACAGATAATTTGGTCTGTGTTTGCATTGGTCGTTTGTCTGATCCAGGCAAAATGGTAATGGAAGTAAGCAAGAGTCATTCTAGACTTCTTATCATTAGTTTCAAAATGTGCATTAGTTTCAAAAATTGAAATGCCGAGCCATTTGATTGCTTCCAAAATGTGATGTTCCTCTGACTTGTCAACTGTATTTTATATGGTGTTCAGTTCATATTTGATGGGTGCATGTGGATTGTGTGTTGGACCTGCTCTTTTTGTTGGGCTTTTGTTTCGATTGCATCTTTGAGTTGTTGCATTTAGCTAGTATAGCAAAGTTGCAGAGACATCTGCTCTTTGATACACGTTGAAAGCCATCATGCTTTTGACATGGTCATGTTAAAATGTTTATTACAGTTTGCATTCTTTCCTGTTGAGATACGTACAATTTCTTATTTTTCCCAGCCTTGCCAATCTTTCAACAGATTCAACTTCTAGAGAGAAAAAAAGGAGAAAAGCTGACGGAGAAGAAAATTTGGCGCTTTCAACCTCTTCTCCCTGTTGGTGCGATTACTTTGCGTTTAGGGGGCTAAAGATCTGTCCAAAAGAAGTCTGCGTTGGTCAGACCAGCATATCTTCCGTGGAAAACTTGGAACATCCTTTGGATTCGGAAAACTATGAAAAAATGAAGAAGGATACAGGGGATTTGGTCTCCTCAGGAGAACAATCATTACAAGATGTCCTTTCAGAAAAGGCTAAGGCCACAAGTAATCATTCGGATGTTGAAAATAGTCCTAGTTCGGGCAAATATGGAAGTGTCACACCAGACATAGAGAAGATCTTTGCTAGAAAGAGGAAATTAAGCAGTTTCTTGACATCTCAAAATCATTCAGAGAATGAACAAGGTGCTCCCAGGAAAGGAAATGTGAAGTCAAATTGTGGTCTTCCTGACCTTATTGATTTGGAAGATAATAATGAACTTCCTGAAAAATGTGCAACAGCTCATTCTGGTAAAGCAGGAAAAAATGGTACAACTGCTCATTCTGTACCGTCTGGAAAAATGTCATCAAGGCCAGCAATCGTGATTGGTTTGGAGGAGTATGAAGATCTGGATGATGAGAAGGAAGTGAAGATAATTGATGTAAGGGAGGCAGCTTATTACCCTTCCAAAAGGGATTTGGAGGTACATTATTTGTTTTTCCATTTAATTAGTATGAGTAGTTGTGGAATATATATCGATGAAGGTAGGAGGGTCTTCTGCACAAACTATAACAAAGTGTTCAGTCATCACTCACATCATAAGGCATGCTTTTCCATATTGTGACTGATGAATCTTCAAAAGCTAATACTTAATGCTTTATGATTGTAATTACTTTTTCTTTGTGCACTTTACGAGCATCATTCTCTTCTGTGAAGGCAATCAACTCAGAAAATACTTAATGCTTTAAGTTGTCAAGAGTCATTCTTTGTTTAATTGTTAGGTAAAATTTGATTAATATTTGTTCTAATTAAAGCATTCCCATCATTTCTTTTGGAAGATATAACATGCTCTATTCCAATAAGTTAATTACTCTTGTTCATGTAATGATCTAAATATGTGAATTATGCCAATAATTATCTCTTTTTAAGAAGCAGTTCAAGCACGCCGGTTCATTTATAACTTTCCATTTTAAACGTGTATCCGTTGCTTGCCTCTGAACTGTTCCTCTGGATGCTATCATGCAAGTTCAGCGTAAATGGTGCTCCATACATTGCATACTCGTGAAGGGAATTTGAAATGCCTAAAATGTCCCCAGAAGTCAATTAAAACCAATTTAGGCTTGAGTTATGATGGTTATTTCCTCTTCATATTTCCTTCGCACAAAGCTTCCGTGACGGAATAACTTATGTACGAGGGTTGAGAAGATGATTACATCTTAGTAATGAGATAGTGACTTATTATCATAAATTATGTCTACTTTCTCGGTTTTAAGAAAAGAGCAGTTTTTTTTATGGAGAAAAGTTCATGAAAAGTAGTTTTTATGAAGCTTGGAACTTGTTAGAAACATTTTGTTGTTATAAGGCTTCTATACTGAAAATGTTACAGCCTTGCCATTGAATAACTTAACTATTTTTCTATATATACCTTGTATTCTTATGTTGCCTTCCCGGTCAATATTTCATGAGGTGTTTTTTCTATTATTGCAGTTGGACTATTTATCCATTAGTCGCTTCTCCTTTGTCTCAAACTCTAAATGTTATCCTTTCCACTTTGTAGGATCAAGATTGTGCTGGAAAGCTGGGGAAAAGAGAAGGGAAACGTAGATATGGTTGTCAAACTAAAAATCAAGCCATCCACTTAGATGATGAAGTGATAGTTAAGTGCCTGAAGTGTTTCAATCACTTCTTGGTGCTATGTAGTGAATAAATTAACAGCCTTTTATCCCTCAATTTATTACAAATTCACATGTCTAACTGCATCTTATTGAATCTCATTTCTTCTCAAGGTTCCACTTTCCAACCCGCAAAACATTGACATTGTTGTTTCTATGTAATTAAGGTTCTTGATTGTGCTGAGGACCAGATTCTGGATGGAGTAGAATTTTGCCTGCCTGTTGAACCACTTCATAGGACAGATAATGCTGGAAAGGGTTGCTGTCAGTTCTTTAATGTGCATGATGAGGTGACAGTTAAGTTTCTTTGTTACTTCATAGTTTGAGTGACTGTTCCGTTGTTACTTCATAGTTTCTTTGTTACTTCACAAGTTCCCTCGACATTTCTTTGATGATGAAGCATCTTCAGCTGGTGCATTTTGTTTCTTGCTACTTTATGTTTAAAGCTCTTTTAACTGAACTCACTATCCCAAGTATCACTTAACTTTCCCTAACATTTTGTGCTCTTGTTTTTATGTTGTAGAATCTAGGCTGTGCTGGTGTGCTAAGATCAAAAGAAGAGAAGTTCTGCCATGTTGGAGAAACTGAAGTGAAAAAACATGAAGACAGAGTGAAGCATCAAAAAGGAGAGTTCGGAAAAAAAATGGTGGCACCCAAGGTGCGAAGTAAACAAAATTCTTTTGAAGATGAAAAGGACCAAGGTGTGTATGTCAGAGTGGAGCATGATGCAGACTTCGCTGGGGAAACTGCTGTGAAGAAACATGAAAGCGTAAATTTGGAAGGAGAGTTCAGAAAAGAATTGGTGGTAGCCAAGAAGCAGACTAAAGCCAGTTCTAATGAGGTAGCCAAGTCTACTGAAGATGAAAAGGACAATGGTGTTTGTGTTGGGGTGGAGGATGATGCAGACATTGCTGGGCAAACTGCTCTGAAGAAACATAAAAGTGGAAATATGGAAAGAGAGTTCGGAAAAAAATTGGTGGAAGAGGAGCAGAATAAAGTCAATTCTAATGAAGTAGCTAAGTCTTCTGAAGATGAAAAGGACAAAGGTGTGTATATAGGGGTGGAGGATGATGAAGATTTTGAGGAATCCATTGAAAAATTTGATTCTGGTAATGGTGGTTTGGATATTTGGAATGAGATGTCATTTGCCTTAGAATGTTCTAAGGTACTTCAGTCTCACCTTTCACATTCTTTAGCTGTCTTTCAGAAGTTGGGTAGTGTCTTGATTCTGATACTCTCTTGTTCCAAGACTAGCTTTTGGCTTTTTAAATACGGAGGCATGTCGCAGAAACATGGGACTATTGTGTTGTTTGGTCAAATATCTTCTTAATATAGATAACAAACTGAAGCAGATTTAAGAACTACTTTCATGTTTTTTTTTTTTAATTTTTTCCTTTTTGGTTTTAAAAATGTTTTCTAAGCCTTAAATTAAACTCATCTAGGTCAATCACATTTATGTCAAGAATAAGATCTCTGCCTATTGATGTCAGGGATGGGGGGAATGTGACTTATGACTAAACCGGAAAGGTTTTTGAGTTGACAAGAACTGGAGGAGTATCTCATCAATTCTTTCATAAATTGCAACCACTTTTAATTAGTTTATCCACATGGTTTTCTCTTTTTTGGTTGTCGTCCATGTCAAAAATCCCTAACAATCATTTTTGCACTGATGTTCAGGATGCTTTTGTGGATTCTTTTTCTGACAAATGCACCAATGCGGATGTCCCAGACTGTAATCATCAATTCATCTTCAAAGAAGACATAGGTTCTGTCTGTCGTGTCTGTGGACTCATTGATAAAGCTATTGAAACAATCATTGAGTATCAATTTGAAAAGGTTTGAATTTGATCCGATCGACCTTTTATTGATTTTTTTTAGTTTGTCTTATCTCTTATATTACGTGCCAACCCTATCAGATGGTTATTTGCTGAGAAGTAGCTTCATGTAGTGGAAGCGTCCTGCTGCCATTAAGTGGTTTTACATGTGAATGAAAAGCATGTTTATGCAGTACGTATACAGATGAAAATACATGAACAGATAACTGAATAACTTCATCCTACGTATGTTTGTAATATATTATATAAAGATGCATTAAGATTATAACTCAAATTATAGGTTTCTGTAAATTTTTATATTAGGATATAACATGATGTAACATTTCTTACATTGATGTTCACATGATTTTTTGTGGTTGCATTTCCCTTATGGATGTGAATGTGTTTTTCTAAAGTGGTTCTGGATGTTAATTGGCTCATTTTCTGTCCCTTCTGTGTCATAAAGTCTATTATTCCTTGCATCGTAGTGTTGCTGCATCCTGATATTCATATCTATTTCTTTAGATAGTATTTTCTCACTGTTCATTCCCTGAATTAGGCAAAAAGAAGGGGAAGAACTTATAAGCGTGAACGTCCTTTGGGAAAGGCCTCAGATCTCACAGATATTATGCCTGATGACATAAATCAAGGTGAACATGACTGCTCTCTGTCTGATGTTGCTGCACATCCACGGCATCAAAAGTCAATGAAACCCCATCAATGGGAGGGATTCAACTTTCTTGCAAGCAACTTGATGACTAAGCATCCCGGGGGTTGTGTAATGGCACATGCACCTGGATCCGGGAAAACTTTTATGATCATTAGTTTTCTTCAGAGCTTTATGGCTAAATATCCTTCTGCTAAACCACTGATTGTGCTACCAAAGGGTCTCTTGTCAACGTGGAAGAAAGAATTCCAGAGATGGCAAGTGGAAGACTTTCCACTGTATGATTTCTACTCATCTAAAGCCGAAGGTAGAAGCCAGCAGCTTGAAGTTTTAAGAAGATGGGCACATGAAAGAAGCATTTTATTCCTGGGCTACCAACAGTTTACTGCAATTGTATGCGACATTGATTGGAGTACAACTACCCAAACCTGTCAGGACTTTTTATTAAAGTGTCCCTCCATTCTTATAATGGATGAAGGCCACACTCCCAGAAATGAAAAAACAGAGGTTTTAAAGTCCCTAGAAAGGGTCGAGACACCTAGAAAAGTCGTTCTTTCTGGCACACTTTATCAGAATCATGTCAAGGAAGTCTTCAATGTTCTGAACCTTGTTCGCCCAAAATTTCTAGAAACAGAACCTCACAGTTCCGTAAAAAGGCGCATCTTAAGTAAAGTTCAAATATCAGGCCGAAGCGTGTCAGACGCTCACTTCTATGACCTGGTGGAGCAAACAATTGTTGATGACATAAATTCCAACAAGAAGGTTAATATAATACATGATCTCCGGGAGATGACAAGCAAAGTTCTTCATTACTATAGGGGTGACTCCTTAGATGAACTACCTGGACTGGTTGACTTCACTGTATTCCTTAAACTCACAGGGAAGCAACAAGCAGAACTTGAAAAGCTAAAGAAATGTAAAGAAAGGTTCAAGATAATCTCAGATGGAAGTCACATTTATGTACATCCAGGTCTGAGCACAAGACCGAAACAGTCTGTAGGGAGTGGTAAGCTTGATGTGGAGAAGATTGACTTCATACTGGAGGATTTGAAGGAGTTGGGAGTGAAAGCTAGATTCTATCTGACTCTCCTCCAGCTGTGTGAATCCAGAGGTGAAAAACTCCTGGTCTTTGGCCAGTATCTTGCTTCCATGAAATTGTTGGAGAGATTGACCGTGAAGGTTAAAAATTACAGTGTTGGCAAGGAAATCTTTGTGATCACAGGTGACTCCGAGTCTCACATTCGGGACTCTTCAATGGAGCGTTTTAATACTTCTTCAGATGCTAAAGTCTTCTTTGGATCAATCAAAGCTTGTGGAGAAGGGATATCCCTTGTAGGGGCTTCACGAGTCATTATACTGGATGTACATTTAAACCCTTCAGTTACGCGCCAGGCTATTGGGCGTGCATTTCGACCTGGGCAAACAAAGAAAGTATACACCTACAGGTTAGTTGCATCTGGCTCTCCGGAGGAGGAAGATAATTTGACTAGCTTCAAAAAGGAGTGCATTTCAAAGATGTGGTTTGAGTGGAACAGGTATCAAGGTCTTCGTGATTTCCAGATGAAGGAGGTTGATGTGAATGAATGTGGTGATGAGTTTCTAGAGACTTCTTCATTAAAGGCTGATGTGGTTTCTGTTTGCACAAGGTTAGTGATGCCTTTCTCTTCTTCATACATGTCTGGTTTTGGTTTCTCATTTTATTGGTTGTCTAATCCTTGCTTTCTGTATACATTTTCAGGTAAATGGTTGGTACAGACAGGAGGCATGTTAATAGCTGTACATATGCTTTTGATCTATGTAACTATACACAGTTCGCATAGCATATGATTAGGTCTCAAAATTGACAATGCAATTCCATCATGGAGGTTAAAGTTGTATATCCTTTGGAGGTTGTGTCTTTGGAACGAATGAATTTTGGTTCTAGTACTGAATTTCACTTCTGGTACTTGAAAGTTTCTTATATTACTTCGTAATGCTACTGTGGTTTTTGTGTCATTTTTTTGCATGTCTAGTGTTCTTAGCTACCCTTCTGCCAAACTAAAAGGTAGCATGTCATTGATTGCATTCCTATTGGCACAAAGTAAACTAAGTTTGAGTAGTATGCATCTGAAGATGAAATTAGTAGAGACAATCAGGACAATTGAAGCGAAGAGCGTCCTCCGAAATGGCAGATGCCATTGTATCTCTACCACTAACGTCTTGTGCAGAGAGCAGCAAAATGAATGTTGTTTCTGCTATGACGAAATTCCGTTCACCAAACTGAAGTTTTATTCAACGTATGTTTCTGTATGCTATCTCTGAGATCGGCTGATAACCTCTCTCGGAAGAACTTTACACCTAATGTGAGTATTTCAAAGAGGATATGCAAACGGAAAACTCCAGACGAATAATGTCCTAAAGTCTGAAAGAATTACTGGACAAATTTATTTCACTCACAATAACAGAGAACAGTGTCATCCAAAGAACAAAAATAATCAAATTGAATCTTGCTATAACTTTTCACTGCTGCTCATAATGGTATAAAGAGCAATTGTAAAATAAGTACAATGAAATAACTGTAAATGTATCATGACTTTTCTACAAGACACTTCTGCACTGTAAACTTTGACCTCCAACTTGATTTCTATTTTGCTCCAGTAAACCAATCTTTTGCAAACAAATATGACCGGAGACTGTGGCTGCACTACACTTCCTGCACATATTCCATCAGAACTGTAAAGCCATATATTCCATAGTAACACACTTAGGGGATGATCATCAACCAAACTCCATCAAAAAAAGCTATGATGGTGCTGCAGTAGTGATTGTCCTAAGCTATATTCATCCCACAATGCTATTGATAAGCGAATGGGTGAACAAAGACATGTATCTATTCTCTCTGAGCAAACCAAGAACTAATATTGTTAATACCCCAGCTACAACTCATTAGACCACTGAATCCATTTGGGCGAGAGTGACAAGACAAATGCATACGCCTGCATTGAATAAAACTAGAATACACTACAGCTCCACTCCGTTCCTCAACTATCTATAGAATTCCATTAACATACAACAGTAATAGATGCATCAAATGAATGCAATGAATTTCTGGAACCACAAATTTGCGTATAAATTAATTAAAAAACAAACTCCTGGGGTGGGAATGAATATCAGTTAATCAGCCTTTTGCTCCTTTGCCTCTTTGTAGTCTTCAAGCTCCTTCAACCATAAGTCTCCAAACTCACAATCCTTCCATGCCTCAAACCATGGTCCTCCTAGTGTATAATGTATGGCCTTAGGGAATGTGGTAGGATCTTCCTCAACAACCTTATTGTGTCCCACAAGGAAATTCCAAACAAACGGAATCTCCCCGATTTCATCATCATCCAACCACTGAAACCTATGTAAAAACGCTCCAGACTCAGAATTCACCAACTCAGGAGTTAACACTTTATTTTTGGGATGCCCACAATTGTACAAAACCATTGAAGACCAATTCTTCCTCGGATAAACAGTCTGCACAGCTCCATCCATTTTAGTCTTTTCCTTGGGGGTGTAATCATGTTGCACACACATAATTGCAAATCTATCATCAATCAAATCAGTTAACTCCTTAAAATCACCAAGATACAGAAAATCACAATCCACAAACATGGCCCAACCCTCATAACCAGCTAAATGCGGAGTCAAAAACCTCGAAAACGAAAACTCGGTACTCTCCAACTTCCCCCTTTCCCGCCAGTAAACACCCTTCTCCCTCAATTCAGATTGCTTAATAGGCGTGATCTCAAGAGGGATGGAAGATCTTTTCAACAATGAGTGCTTACAAACTTCATATGCAACATCCTCACGCGGATCATACCCAATAAAAATCTTAAATGGATTCGAATGCAAACCATTCTGGCCATTAACAGAATTCCCATTGCTCAAATTCTTGGGAATCGAATTTTCAGATTCAACAACACCAGAAGGGTTCGAAGATTTCTTTACCTGTTCTCCGCCGTTTAAACTCATTTCTGCCACCAATGTCGACATTCTGAGTCCGAGATCCAATTCTGGCAAAAACCCACAAAAGAGAACAAATCAAAATCAAATCTTTTCACCGAAAATCACATTCATTCAAAAATCCCTCAACTTAAACACTAAAACCAAGTTGAAAGAGAAGAGAAATCGATACCTTTCTTGAAGGGATTTTAGAAGGTTGTAGATCTGGGACAGGAACCCAAAGGAAGTGGAAAAAGAAGAAAGAAAAATATGACTGGTGTGAGGAAAAAGAGTCAAGGAAGTCCAAAGAAAAGGATGGTTTTTGTGAGAGGAATTTGGAGGGGAAATCGGGAATGTGAAAAGGAAGATTTTATGTACTAATTAATAATCAAGATGAGGAAAGGAAAAGGATGGGAAGAAGAGGGAGTAATCTTTTAACAGTTGTCACATGTGTGTCGGCAGAAAATATACAGTTGGGATCTTTAATTAATTTGGCGCCAACGGAAATCCAGTGAACAAATTACCCTGCATTTATCAAAACCATTGGCTTAATTCCTCCTCTTGACGAGCCATTCACGAATTAATTCTCTTAAAATGTATTCTTTGTTTTAAACTCCAAATGAACTAGGACGATAAAGTATTGCACACCTCATTGAGTCGATTAATTATTTTGATTATACCGGATCAATATTTTAACAGTTGTCGATTATGAATTAAAATACGATTGAATATACCTTGACCCTTTATCGTGCATAAAGTCTGCAAATTTCATCTCGGATATTTGAAGCACATAGCCAACATATATTAACTTCGTTTGATATGATTTATTTTGTTGAAATTAGAAAAAAAAATAAACTTTTATAATCGTTTCATGGATGTCTTCTATTGACCTAATTGAATGGCTGATTTTTCATGTCTCTTTTGCCATTGTTACAGATTCTTGCGGCTTTCTGCTTTTGTCACCAAATGTACATTATCACCTCAAACCATCTAACATTCCTATGTGCAGGTTGAGCTAGGAAGCTTTTCAAATGTCTGGTTTCGGAGAAAAAACACATTGAAATTGGTAATATCTGTGCTTAGAGATTTTTATAGTGGAAGCAAAACTTCTGATTTGCCTCTAATCTAACCCAAAAAGACTTGCAAATTCCTGCAATGCCAGCCTACCGGGCAATTCACAAAAGCTACAAAAGAGTACTAGCTAGTACTTTCCACCTTCCAAGTTTCCGGGATTGACTGTTTCAGCACACAAAACAGCTACCAACCCTATGAACTAACAACCGGCTCCGGCCATCTCCGCGTTCCACATTTGGTTGGCTAACAAGGCTCGCCAATCATTCCATTGATCGTTTGAGAGCTTGGCACCTTGATCCGCCTCCTGGAAGACATGGTTGCGAACTGGTGGTTCACATTCTATATTAACACCATCAAACTTGGCAAAAAGCTCATCTTCAGGATCGTTTTCCCTGATGAAATTGTGCAGCGCGCAACAAGCGATCAAAAAATCGGCCTGATGCCTTACACGAAACTCTTGCATTGGCTCACTGAGGAAATGGAAACGTCCCTTGAAGACTTTGAGACATTTCTCAATGACATTCCTCAGCGAACAATGCCTCTGATTGAACAGCTCCTCTACGCAAGCCGGAGCTCCGGCCTGACCCCTAAATTCTCTTTCATGGTATCGAATCCCTCGAAAAGGAGCCAAGAATCGAGGCCTGTTTTGAAACATTTTGTCAACCACATAGTATGTCCCCTGACTTGGGACTGAGAAACCTCCTGTACCTAGAGCACCAGCAAGTATCCAACTATCGGGGTAACCACCATCCCTTTCTGCAAATACATGTACAAATCTCATGTCAAGATCACATGCAAACATGACATTATGGGAAAGCTTCTCCTGCCTGTTCCAAAACAGCTCTCGATTTTTCACTGGCAGCCACACAGGCATGTGTTTACAATCTACTGCCCCAATGCAGTCCTAATACAAAGTGGTTAACCCAAAAGGACTCAGTTTCAATGTAACTCCTAAAACTGAAAGGAAACAGAAAAGAAATAAAAACAATAATAGTAATACCTTGAACCATGGATACAGTTCAGCATTGTTAAGTATTTTACCATGTCCACCTTGTTGTTGTTGTTGAGGCCTTGTTGACACAATGGCCCGGCTGAAATCACGAATAGACCGTGCAGTACGAAGAATGTTGCGGTAAATTGTCTCTGGCGAGTACTGAACCGGTGAACCCTATCGGCTAGGCCACAAACTCGTTCATCGCTGCTCATCATCACTAGAAACAAAGCGACAGCCTCCTGAAGAGACATCTACAACAGGGTCCTCTGCAATGTGATTGCCTTGTCTTAATACCTCACAAAGTCTCATGAATGTAGGGGCTTTCATCATAGATCTTCGCAACAAATCAGCTTAGCGGCCACGGAGTATTTCATTCAACCAGCCTTCACCAGGAAGCTTTGAATTCCTGCAAAATCTGCAGGGTTTTTCGGCAAGTCGTTTTCTTTTCTCAAGCATTACATCCATTTGAAGTGCCATCAAATCCCACAGCGACTCTTTGCTTGATTTATCAATGTATGGCACATTTTGCCCCTCCAAAATTTTCCCCAGCATTCTGTAGCCTTCTTCCTCTTCTGAGTCATAAGAATCATCCACTTCCATCTACACACAAATTTGCCAGACAAAAAAAAAAAAAAAAATAGAAAATGACACAGCATTAGACTCACTTCCCATCAGTTTGATGACCCCAACCATGAAATTGAATTGTATAAAGCTTTAAATTTTTACAAGTACCTCTTGGCCATCCCAATTTTTATTACAGAGATCCAGATCGTTCTCTCCTCGCTCAGAATGCACAGATAGAGACAGATAGTCGTTAAGTCCCAATCCTCGTTATTTCATAAGAAAATATGTTAACAGCCATGTTTCTTACTAGTAAAAGCTTAACCATTCACAAAGATTAAATAAGGAAAAAAAAAAAGAACAGTTCGGATTGGGAATTTCCCGCAAATCAACCCTTTACAATAATGAAGAAGAAATATTATCTTAGGTAAAAAGTGAATGAATTTAACCTACCGGCATCGCTCAGGCTATCGCTGTCAGCCATGGAAACACAAAAAGGGTCCTCCTGACACAGAACAACAATGAAGAAGTAGCAAATAAATATCGGTTTGAGTGTACTGAGATTATTACTCATAAAATGGGGTTTTTTTGCAAAATTTGGGGGTAAGGGTGAGAAATGTAGTGTTTGTTTTAGAGGTCAACTTACATTTCATTTTGCTAAGTAGAAAGTGTTTCAAATTAAAAACTAAATGAGAAATAAAAATGTTGTTTGGATGTTAGTTTTGAAAAAAAAAAATATTTTGAACTACATTTTGAAATATCAAGTACAAGTCATCACTAAACAATTAAATACTATCAATTATAGTAACTGCAAAAAAGAATTTTTCCAAAAACAATCACTCACTAACAGAATCCTGCCAAATTTGTCACTGAACTATTTGTAGTTCTAAAATGGTCATTATACTAACAAAAGTGTTTTAAATTAGAATTTAAAATGTAAATCAGAAAGTTATTTGGATAATGTTTTCTTTTTTATTGAGTTTTGTATTTAAGAAGTAAATGAGTGGAAATGTAAAATAAGTTGATATCCAAACAAGGTTGTAGTACTCTATATATAAAAAATGGGGATAAATGTGAGTGGCTTTCTTGAGAAGATTTTTGGTGTCATTTCAATTTTCAGGTCACATCTGTTGCAGAGTTGATTGGACATTTTGAACCGCCAAAACTCGCTCTCTCCATTTTCTTGCCTTTCCAGCAAAAAATTTCAATTTCAAACTTCTATCGTAATTCTAAAAGATATGTTTGCTGTTTAAAAAAAAAATATTTTTACATAGAACCAATTTTAATTTCAAGGATATATTTTCTTCGTACCAAAATCATGACCGTTTGTACGTATTAGTTCGAAAAAAGAAAAAAAAAACCATCGAGAGTAAAGCGAATGCCTTGCAAGAATTTAGCTCAAACATTGAAAAATATTTCATCAGTTGTTTAAAAAAAGCACTCAAACTGAAAGTTTTGCCCGTTGATTTCTGTAATCACTACCTCACCACAAAAATTCACAAAGACAAACTGCAAAACCACAAGCTACCCATAGTTACAGCTCTCTGAATTTCATTGATAGTTTTAGTTTACAATACTCAAAACATCCAATGAGCAAACAAAGACTAAAATGTCTAAATGGTCCCTTACATTTTGGGCCTATTTGAATTTACGTCCCTTACATTAACATTTTAATATCGTAGTCCAAACATTATGTTTTCACACTTTTTTTGGTCCCATTTCACAATTTCTGGCTGTTGACATGCCGGAATCGGGAGTATTTTTGTGTTTTAATTTGATTTAAATTTTAAATTTAAATCATTAAAAATATTTTAAAATTCAGATTTATTATTTAATTGTTAAAATATTATTTATTAATTAAAAATATTATTATAAAATTTTAAAATTTACATTATTTTCAAAATTAATTTTTTCGTTTATCATTTATCTTAGGTCAAAGTAAATAGTAATTATGTTGCACTTTTAACCTTGGACTCACTGTAACTTAAAAAATTTACCGAATTACAGTAAATAATTCAAAATCTAATTTCTTAAAAAAAAAAAAAGCCAAACCATTTTTTTTTACTCTGACCGCTATAGTAAACCCTAAATGGTAATTATGTTACACTTTTAACCTTGGACCCACTATAACTTAAAAAATTTACCGAGTTACAGTAAATAATTCAAAATTCATTTTTTTAAAAAAAAAAAGGAAAAAGCAAAACCAAGATTTTTTTTTTTTTTACTTTGACTGTTACAGTTGAATTTTGAATTATTTACTGTAACTCGATAAATTTTTTAAGTTACATTGGGTCCAATGTTAAAAGTGCAACATAAGGGTTTACTGTAGCGGTCAATTACTTTTTTTTTTTGGTGCATAGAAGGAGGCATAAGCCTAGTTTCAAACAATTACAAGACGGGGGTGGGATACCCCATCATGGATTAGCCATGGCTTAACACTAGGTGGTGGATCATTAAAAAAGGTATAGCCCAGCCAGATGAAGCAATTCCGGCTAAGCAACCCGCTGTGAAGTTTGCCTCCCGGTAAACATGGTCTAATTGAACACTCCATTCCCTGTTGAGTAAGTCCCTGATGTTGTAAATCAGGCTCTCATGAGCAGACTGTTGAGATCGTCGTTGGCTAATCAGCTGGAGGGCGCTTCTACTATCAGTCTCAACAACCACCTTTTTGCCCCCATCTCCCACGCCAACTTAAGCCCATAATACAGCCCCTAGAGTTCTGCACCTGTTATGGATGTGGAGCCAATAGAGGCATTGAACCACCCTTCCAATTGCCATAGTGGTCCCGAATCAGTCCACCTGCCGTAGCATTGCCCGTAACCGTATCATAGGCGCCATCCGTGTTTAACTTCATCCACCCCTCCAATGGCGGCATCCAGGCAATTAATTTTTGTTCCAATCCAACACCAGAGGACTCCTTTCTTCCTGTATTTTTCATAGCTGCGTTGACCTCTCTGATTTTATTGGAGATCTCTCGGAGCTTTTTTGTACATGACGGTTTTGAGTCAGAGAACACAATCTCATTCCACCAGTTCCAAATCATCCAACAGATGATACCAAAGGTACAAGACCACTTAGACCCCGTTGATGGTTGTGGAGTCATCAAGTTGTTAGCATCCATCCTTTAGTCTATCTAACAAAAAAAAGCAGCCTTATTCTCATCTGCGAGAAAACGGTCCCAAATAATTTTGGAAAAGGGACAATCCCTCAACACATGCTCCGTCGATTCTTCAGCCACCTCACATCTTGGCAGAGCGGCGAGTGATCCATGTGACGCCTAAATCTCTCCTGATTTGTCAACAACTTCCCCTTTGCTACCAACCAAAGGCATGTTTTAACTCTTTCCGACCCAAACCATCCCCAAATCGTTTTCCAAATTGGTGATTCTGGTCTTTGAGGAATAGCTTCCACCATTTCGTACACCGATGTGACTGAGAAATCGTTTCCCTTAGCCGGAATCCATAATCTTCTATCCCTACCGCGTGAGATTGACGGAGGCATCGTGGTGGCGATCTTCATTAATTCTGTTGCTGGAAGGAGACGCTCAAACATATCCCAATTCCATCCGCCATGTTGGGTTACAAATCTGCATGTTTTCCACTCTAGTTGGTCTGCCGGGATTGGGCCAAGAGCTAGGTCACAGAGTGGAGTCTGGCCCAATGTCCATAAATCCTTCCAAAAGCGGACCTGGTTCCCATCATTTAAGACCCATCTTACTCCCTTTAGCAATGGTTTCCAAACCTTTCTGATAGAGTTGTACACTCTTGATTTGGACCCAGTAGCCATGTCGGATGGGCCTGGGTTTGTAGAAAGCCCATACTTACTCCTGAAAGCTCTGACCCACAAGGCTTCTGGATTTTCCAATATGCTCCAGCCTAGTTTCATAACAAAGGCCTCATTCATAACCTTGGGCTTTTTAAGACCGAGCCCTCCCAATTCCTTGGGCTTACAAACTTCCTTCCATCTAACTAAACTTATTTTTTGCTTCTCATCATCACCACCCCACACAAATTTACGACAAAGGCGCTCTACCTCCAAACAAATTTTCGCTGGAAGTAGACCTGATTGCATAGTGTAGTAAGGGAGTGTACTAAGGACTGATTTCACCATAGCCACCCTGCCCGCCAATGAGAGGGATGAAGGTTTCTACCCTGCCAGATATGTGTGCACCTTCTCCACTATGTGGCCATATGTTTCATACTTAACACGACCAGGGATAATTGGAACTCTAAGGTACTTACCCAGATTCTCAACTTGGGAGAAACCTAGGCAGCGTGATATCTCGAACCTCCATTGTTTTTCCACATTCTTGGAGAAGAATACCATCGTCTTTGGGTCACTAATCCTCATACCGAAAGCCTTACAGAACCCTCCCAGCACCTTTTTTAACATAGTTACTTGGCCAGATGATGCTTTCAAGAATAGCAAAATGTCATCTGTAAACATGAGATACGGCAGCTCGACTCCTCTTTTCCCAGCTTGAGTGGTTTCCATGCCCTAGTATTCACCTCTCTAAGTATAGCATGACCAAGCCTTTCAATGCACAATACAAAGATGTATGGAGATATAGGATCTCCTTGACGAATGCCTCTTGTGGGGTTGAACTCTTCCAAGATCGTTCCATTCCATTGAATTTGCATAGAGGGAGTTGTAATACACTTCATTATACCTTGCACAATAATATCCGGGAAGCCCGCTTGATGTAATGTGTCCTCGATAAAATCCCAGCGAATCATGTCGTAGGCTTTTTCGAGGTCAATTTTCACCGTCATGAACCCTTTTTTGCCCACCTTGGAAGCCATGGTGTGGATCGCCTCCCGTACAAGGACCACGTTATCCGTTATTTGTCTTCTGGGTACAAAGCTGGCTTGAGCATCATTGATAATATGCGGCAGGGAATGTTTTATTCTATTAGCAAGTAGCTTAGTTATGATCTTGTAGCTCACGTTGCACAGGCTTATCGGGCGGAACTTGTTGATGGATTCATGATTTTGCGCTTTTGGAATTAAGACAACTGCAGTCTTATTTATGGCCTCCACAAATCCGTTACCAAGTAGAACATCCCTAACCATTGTGCAAATAGCCTCTCCTACTACCGTCCATTTTTTCTGATAGAACAAGGCGTGAATTTCATCAACCCCAGGGGCTTTTAATGGATGCATCTCATTATGTTTTGCTCGTATTTCATCAGGTGACGCCTCCCTCACCATGTACTGGAGTTCATCATGTGGAACACAAGGAAAGCAATCTCTCACAGTGTACAAAATTGGGGGCTCTGGTTGGGCTACATAGAGCTTTTTTTTTAAGTGTTGAACCGCCATCGATTGGAGCTCCTCCTGGTCAAAAATCAGCTCACCAACATCGTTCCTCAACGCCACAATTCTATTGCACCTCCTGCTGGCTTTTACATAAGCATGGTAGAACTTCGTATTACGATCGCCATGGAGAGCCCATTCCCTACTCGATTTTTGAATCAGAAGTAATTCCTCCTGGCGCAGAATCTCTGAGAATGCAGTCTGTAATTCATGCTCTAACTTCTGTAATTTGGCTGAGAAATAGTGCTCCCGAGCTCTTTGAATGCCTGCAATTCGTGCCAACACGCGTTTTTTCCTCTGGAAGATATTCCCAAAGACATAAGCGTTCCAAGTTGTGGCAGCAGCAGCGAATTCTCTGATTGCTTGTGGCAATTCCTTCTTCTTATCCCATGAACTCTCTACCATCGCATCAAACGTTTGATGGGTTAGCCACGGAGCCAAGAACATAAATGGTTTTCCTGGCTTTCTTGTCTGCAAATCGCCAGAGCACTTCACCAGGATAGGATGGTGATCAGATTGGACTCTTGGTAGGTGAACCACTAGGCTATTTTGGAACAAACTTCCCCAGTATTGGCTAGGAATCTGTCTAGCTTCTTTGACAATCTCCCTTTCATTCCGACCCAAGTGAAGCGTGACCCAGTAGTTCTCAACTCATGCATCCCACATTCATCTGCACACTTTGTAATCAGTTTACATGGCCCACGGTGCTTCTTGGAGCCGCCTCTCCTTTCAGACTCATGCATTGTGCAATTGAGATCCCCACCTACAAGCCATGGCTGGGAAATTCCTGCACCTAATTGATGTAATTCCTCCCACAGTAATCTACGAATACTATATGTTGGGCTAGCATAGACAAATGTCACTAACGATTCAACCGACCCTTTGACAATCCGGGTATGGATGAATTGTTTGTGACAGTTTAAAATGTAGACTTCAACATCTTTATTCCACAATAACCAAATACCTCCAGAAAACCTTCTGCTTCTACACGAAATGACTTCTCAAATTTGGAGTGTTTGATAAAATCATCGCCTTTATTCCACTTATTCTAGGTTCAAGAACAGCAACCACATCAGGACGGTTCTGTTGTACAATACATAAAAATGAACTACGAAGCTCCAGGGAGCCCGCTCCATGAACATTCCATGACATGATGTTTAGACTCATAATCATGAAAAATTTATTAGAAAAAGTAATCTGCAGCTTACTGCGAATTAAGGACCACAAATGAATCACCTGTGTCCTCTTCCATTCTGCTACTATCCTCCGCCGGCGTATGTAACTGCTCTTCTTCTTCCACGTCCACCGTCTCAGGCGACGCCGGCTGGGTTGTCAGATCAGGGGGCGACTTCTCCATAGGAGGGTCTAAATCCGGGGAAATATGAGGTATAGGCAATTGAATGTTTGGGGCTTGTGTAATACTTGGTTTGGGTTCAAGGGAAATCATGACAGCTCCAATGTGGATGGTGCCGGATTAATCTTGATCCCCCGTTTGATTGAGGGGGTGGGGTGGTATCGAGTTGACTGGTAGGTTCTGTTGCAATCGGGTGACAGGTACAATGGGGTTAACATGGGTGGGTTCATTAGAATGGACTGTTATGTTTTGGTTCGGCTTTTGTTTGGTTTGTTCATGTTGGGTCTAATTGTGGCTCTTTTTTGGCTGAGCATACTAGTTTTGGGCTTGTATTTGGTTGGGCTTGTTCATTTGGGTTCTTTTTGGTTCCAGTAGAGGGCAGGTTTGGCTTAATGGTTTTGTCTGGGGTCCAATTTTGTCATCATCTTCCTCTACAACTATCACAGGTTCCACCGCTTCGGGATTCAAGCCTCCACCATGTGCACTAACGTGCTCCTCCACTTCCTCTACCAGAAGCGACGCATAGTGGGACCCGGTCTCTTGTGTTGGCCTTGAGACTTTCTCAGAGCGATTGGGACTTGACGGTCTCGCCTTGTTGTTCCTTGTAACCTGAACCCAATCGTCTTGTCGTGGCTTCACATGGGTTTTGACTTTGCCATTGGGACCCGCCTCAGACGAAATCTCCAATGACTTCCCCCGATCTTCTTGTGTTTGGTTAGCTAGCAGCTGAGCGAGGCATTTTCCAGTCAAGTGGCCATAGTGGCCACAAATGAGGCACAAGTATGGCAAATTTTCGTACTCCACCTTCTGGATTCTCCCCTTCAAATCAAAGCGGGTACAAATTGGGTTTTCAAGATCAATCTCCACAGCCATCCGTGCAAATTTCCCTCTGGTTCTAGCAGTGGTTTGATGATCGATTTGAACCACTCTTCCCAATAATCCCCCTAATCGGTGTAAGAAATGGTTATTATAGAAATGTGCAGGAAGACTAGGGAGCCTTACCCATACCACCATTGATCTGACCACATGAGTGTTTGCATCAAACGCACTGTTCCATTGCTGCACATGGAAATAGGTGTTCATGACCATCCATGGACCATTCCTCAGAATTCTTGCTGCATCTTCATCATTCCAGAATTTCACCAAGAAAAAGTCTCGTTCTACATCCATCACTGCAAATCCTTTCGTATCGTGCCACAAAGTATGGAGGCGAGAACAGAGCTGGTTGTATTTAATGGAAGCGCCCATTAGCTTCAGAACTAGTACCCCTTTCCATGGTTGCACTAATTGTTGCTCAAGTCTTTCTGAAACCAAAGCTTTAGGGACATCCCCACTTTTATCAAACACTATATCATCCTCTAACATCTCCAGTGGATGGTCTTCCTCAAACATTGGTTTTTCCATCCAGCGCTTCCCTTGGAGTATTTTGTCACGAAAGCTCATCGGTGGAGGATTAGGCTGTTTTGGTTCAGAGGCTTCAGGCTGAGGCATAGTTCTAGGGATTGCATCTGATTCAGGGTTCTGGTTTGATGGGTTGTAGGCTTGGGGTTGGGCAACAGGATATGAAGGGTATGGTGTTTGATTGTCCACCCCCCGTACCTAGCTTTCTTTGTTGACCGATCATCAATTGGCGTTAAAGGGGGTTGTCCCCCAGAATGCGGTGGAGTGGAGGAAGTTGACATGGGATATAGAGAGAATTTTCAAGAGAGAGAAACTAGTGAGAGAGCCATAGTGTTTAATGTTTATGTCAATTAATTTTTTTTGCTTTTTCCTTTTTTTCCTAAAAAAATAAATTTTGAATTATAGTAACTCGATAAATTTTTTAAGTTATTGTAGGTCCAACGTTAAAAAAGCAACGTAGCGGTCAGAGTAAAAAAAAATCTTAGTTTTTCCTTTTTTTTGGAAAAAAAAATTGAATTTTGAATTATTTACTGTAACTCGGTAAATTTTTTTAAGTTACAGTGGGTCTAAGGTTAAAAATGTAACATAATTACCATTTAAGGTTTACTATAGCGGTCAGAGTAAAAAAAATCGTGGTCTTGCCTTTTCTTTTTTTTTTTAAAAAAATTGAATTTTAAATTATTTACTGTAACTCGGTAAATTTTTTAAGTCACAGTGAATCCAAGGTTAAAAGTGTATTAAAATTACCATTTAGGGTTTACTCTAGCGGTCAAAGTAAAAAGAACTTGGTTTTGTTTTTTTTAAAAAAAAAAAAAAAATTTGAATTATTTACTGTAACTCGGTATATTTTTTAAGTTACAGTGAGTACAAGGTTAAAAGTGTAACATAATTACCATTTAGGGTTTACTGTAGCGGTAAGAGTAAAAAAAATCTTAGGTTTGCTTTTTATTTTTTTTTAAATAATTGAATTTTGAATTATTTACAATAACTTGGTTAATTTGTTAAGTTACAGTGGGCCCAAAATTAAAAGTACAACATAATTACTAGTTACTATGTACTTAAAGTAAATAGTAAATAAAAAAAAATAAGTTTGAAAATAATGATAAATTTTAAATTATACAATAATATTTTTAATTAATAAATAATATTTTCACAATTAAATAATGAAATTTTAATTTTAAAATATTTTTAATGATTTAAATTTTAATAAAAATTTAAATTAAATTAAAAGACAAAAATACCCCTGATTCCGGCATGTCAACGGCCGGAAATAGTGAAATGAGACTAAAAAAGTGTGAAAACATAGTATTTGAGACTACGATATTGAAATGTTAATGTAAAGGACGTAAATTCAAGTAGGCCCAAATGTAAGGGACCATTTGGACATTTTAGTCGCAAACAAATACTCATCCAGTGAACTTAATGTCCAGCCATCTCTGCATCCCACATTCGGTTTGCTAACAAGGCTCGCCAAGCGTTCCATTGATCATCCGGTAGCTCTTCCGCCTGCTTTGCCTCCTGGAAATCCTGGTTCTGAAGAGGTTGTTCACCCTCCGCGGCATCACCATCATCAAAATCGGCAAAGTGCCGATCATCTCGATTGTGGTCTCGGATGAAATTGTGGCTCAGTGAGGAAATGAAATCGTCTCATTAAGACCTTAAAGCATCTCTCTATAACATTCCTTTGATGGCAATGCCTTTGATTAAATAGCTTTTCTGCACTAACGGGAGCTTGATTCAGCTTACCCTTGAATTGCCTTTCATGGTACCGATGGCCTAGAAAAGGAGCTAAGAATCCAGGCCTGTTTCGGTACAACTTGTCAACCACATAGTATTTTCCCTGAGTTGGGACTGACAAGCCTTTCTCCAGGGCACTCTCAAATACCCGTTTGTCGTGGGCACTGCCCTCCCATCCTCCTAAGACATATATGAATCTCATATCAAGATCACACGCAAATATAACATTTTGAGATAGCTTCCCCTGCCTATTTCGCCACGCCCCTTGTCTTTCTGTTGGCCACGCAGGGATGTGTTTACAATCTACAGCCCCGATACAAATCCTAACACAATCTAGTGGTCAGTTTCACTAAATATCTACCTCAACCAAACGGGGAAAAAAAAAAGAGTAGAGACAAACAGCAAGAGCATTAAGACTATACCTTGAACCATGGATACAGTTTAGCATTGTTGAGCATTTTTCTATGTCCGCCACTGTTGGAGGTCAATTCTGACCCACCTGGGCCGGCCCAACTTGCCATCCAATTTAGGCTCATCTTACCAGCCCAACTCGTCTATTTATTTAATTCCTTTGGACCTAACCGGTTCACAAGGGATTAACACATGTCTGTTTACGTTTTTGCCCCTCTCGACATAGGGGCCCAGAGGTATAGTCCCATTGGGGACCTATAAATACTCTTTGATTCATTTATTGCAGATTTCAATTTCACACTCCTGTTTTTCTCTCTAAGTGTGACAATTATTTACTTCTCTCCCTAGAACTGACTTGACAGTGGAGTGCTAACCTCTGTTTTGCAGGTTCTCGTCTAGGTCGGACCGTTGACTCTCCGTCTCCGGGATTTACCCTCGACAAGTGGCGCCGTCTGTGGAAAGTCTCTTTCCCGGTTGGCTGAGGGCAAATCCAGTTGTTCTACGAGAGCGATGGTCTCCACCCGGACAAGGCCCAACGAGGAGACGAGTCGCAGGCCTGGATTGAGATCGAAGGTGGTAGGGGCAAGCTCCCGCAGAGAACGCCGAGATAAGGAGGATGCCGAAGGGGCATCCCGGACCAATAATCGTCAGGGTCGTTCCAGGAGGTCCGACGACCCTCAGGAGGGCCGCGACCATGAGTCAGCCGAACACCGAAGGAGCCGATCCCGCCGGACCAGTAAAGAAGCGGAGAGGAGAAAAGAAACTTCCAAGCGTCCTCGTCCATCCTGTTCTCCCGAACGGGGACCACATGATGATCGCTTCTGGAGGTCCTTTGTCGGAAAATTCCCTGGATTCGAAAAACAATTCAAAAAATACAAAGACATGTACTACGGAGGCAAAGGCGAAGGTCCCAACGACAGTCTTATGTTCATGGGGGAAAGAAGGGTCCCTCGGGGTCGAGATCGATCCAGAGAATGTGACCCTAAGACCCCACCAAGACCCGAGCCGAGGGTGGACCGCGAGGGTGTGTCAGATCCCCGGCTCGAGGCCATACTCGATAGTAGGGAGACACTGGGAAGTCCTTTTGCCGAGCATATCCGGTGTTGCCCATGACCGGTTAACTTGAAACTCCCCACGGACATCCCGAAGTACGGGGGTGATACCTGTCCAGTCAGCTTCCTGGCCCATTACACCGCGGCCATGGATTTGCGAGACTCACCCCAGGAGTTCTCTGCTAAAGCGTTGCCCACTTTCCTAATAGGGGCTGCTAAGATATGGTTCGATGGCCTGGCTCCGGGCAGCGTTACTTCTTATGCGGACTTAGAGCGAAAGCTACATGTACGGTTCTTTTCCAGCAAGAGAGCCAGGCGCACCATCCACGACTTGTCTTCAGTCCGCCAGCGCCGGAACGAGTCTCTGCGGGAATACTATGAGAGGTTCACGAAAGAACTCATGATGATAGACCAGGTCGACGATTTGGTAGTGAGGGTCGAGTTCGTGAATGGCCTCTCTCCCTTTGGCGCAGGCGCTGCCCTAAGGAGCAAGCTCACGGCTAAGCCTCTGGGCACTACCCAGAGGTTGTGGGAAATAGTATAAAAGAAGATCCGGACCGATGAGTCCATGAAGAGCGCCAGAGAGGCTTTTGCCAAAGGCAAGAAGAAAAAAGGGAAGCCGGAGGCGAAAAAGCTCAACATCGGATCTCCGAAGTTCTAGTCCAAGGTGCATGTCCTCACCAAAACCAGAAAGGAGATCCTTCAAATTCACAAGAGTGAGTTCAAGCTTCTACCCTCGGGCCGGTCTCAGGATGAATCCTCGTCCGAATGGTGTGACTTTCACCGGAGCAAGGGGCATGACACTGAGGATTGCTATAGGCTGAAGAAGGAGATTGAGGAGGGCCTTAAGGCGGGTAAGTTCCAGGATTGTGTCCAGAAGAGATCCCAAGAGAAAGCGTTAGGCCGACCCAAGAACCGGAGGTGGAAGAAGAACAAGGCCAAGACCGCTAACCAGACTCCCGTCGGGGACGGGGCCAAGGCCCAGGATGATGTCGATCCGGCGCAAGCACGGCAGATCTTGGCCGCCCCTGTGCGCTATCTTCGGGGCACCCTTGGGGGTCCAGAGTGTTGCCGCTCTCCGCAGGAGTTCGCATCCCCGGCCACCGGGGGAGTCCGAGGCCAAACGCCTTCGTCCCAGGGAAGCGATATCCTTCTCGGAGCAAGACTTGGTGGGTGGCTCTGAAGATTATTCCGACGCGCTCGTCATCACGGCCATAGTCGCCAACAGGGAAGTTCGGCGAGTGTACGTTGATAATGGCAGTGCGGTGGATGTCATGTACATTGATTGTTTCCAGAAGTTGGGCCTCGACAAAATTCAGCTCTGCCTCGCATGCATACCTCTGGTTGGCTTTTCTAACCACGTGATAATGCCGTTAGGCGTAATCAGCTTGGCTGTCACCGTAGGGACTTATCCCAAGGATCAGGTGATTCTCGTCGACTTTGTGGTAGTGGACGTCGATGCCCCTTTCAATATCATTCTGGGATGACCCTGGATGAGCTAAGCGAAGGCCATTTACTCGCCCTACCATTTGGTCATGAAGTTCCCGACCGAGGCTGGGATTGTAGAGGTTCGGGGAGACCAGCAATTGGCGCGACAGTGCATGGTCATCGCCGCAAAGAAGGGACGTAACTTCCTTCAGGGAAAGGTGACTGTCGGGTCCATCCAGAAGGCCCCGGTCTTTGTAGACGAAGACCAAGGAAACGACGACCCTGTTCCCGCGGATGAAGAGGTTAAAGACATAGCTCTAAATCCTTTTGTAGAAGGAAGGGTCATCAGCCTGGGAACGGTTTTGCCCCCAGTCTTCGGGACATGGTGGTTGAATTGTTGAGGCAGTTCGAAGATGTCTTCGCTTGGAGTCCCGGTGACATGACGGGGATTCTCCCCGAGTTGGGCATACACAAACTCAATGTCAACCCTAGCGCGTGACCCATACAGCAAAGGAGGTGGAAGATGGCCCCCGAGTGCAATGTTGCCATCGATGCGGAAGTTACTAAGCTGTTGGCCGCGTCTATCCTCAAGGAGATCTTCTATCCCACATGGTTGGCCAATCCTGTTATGGTCAGGAAACCTGACTCTTCTTGGCGTATGTGCGTGGATTATAAGGATCTCAATAAGCACTGTCCCAAGGATTGCTACCCTCTTCCGGCAATCGAGCAGAAGGTCGACGCTATCTCGGGATACCTGGTGCTTAGCTTTCTGGATGCGTACAAAGGATACCACCAGTTCCTGATGCACGAGGATGATGCCGAGAAGACGGCCTTCGTCACCGAAAGGGGAGTGTTCCGCTACGTCAAAATGCCCTTCGGTCTCAAGAACGCAGGTGCCACTTATCAACGTGTGGCTAATCGCGTCTTCGAGGACCAGCTGCGACGGAACATAAAGGTCTACGTGGATGACATGGTGGTGAAAAGTCGTGGGATGGACCTTGTTGTCAAGGACCTCGGGGAGACCTTCCAGACCCTCAGAGCGGCCAACATGAAGCTGAATCCGAAGAAATGTGTGTTCTGCGTCGGATCAGGGAAGTTTCTTGGTTATCAGATTTCTCGGAGGGGGATCGATGTAGATCCTACAAAGATTAAAGCCATCTTGGAGATGCAGCCTCCGCGGTCCGTCAAGGAAGTACAAAAGCTTACAGGCTCAATTGCCGCCTTAGGGCAATTCCTGTCAAAGGTGGCCGAACAGAGCTTGCCCTTCTTCCAGGTTCTCAAGAAGTCTGATACCTTCGGCTGGACTGAGGCTTGTCAGAAAGCCTTCATGGAACTTAAAGAAAACTTGAAGACTCTGATTTTGTATTTAGCCGTGGGTGAATCTACTGTGAGTGCAGCTTTGGTGCGAGAACATAAGGGAGCGCAGATTCCTGTTTATTATGTCAATAAGGTCCTTCTTCCCGCCGAGTCTCGATACACCCCTGCCGAGAAGTTAATTTTTTGCAATGGTGACCGCGGCCCGGAAGTTGCGCCCCTACTTCCAGGCGCACCCGATCCTTGTTCTTACGGATCAGCCCCTACAGCAAATTCTTCGAAGGTCCGACGCGTCGGGACGGATGACTAAGTGGGCTGTGGAACTCGGGGAGCATGACATAGAATTTCGGCCCCGAACCTCTATCAATGGCCAAGCCTTGGCCGATTTCCTTGTCGAAGTTCCTCGGGGGGTAGAAGCCGTGGTCAATGAATGTTGTCAAGACCCTGAAGAACCTTCACCCGCCGGACCGCAACTATGGACTTTGTTTGTCGACGGGTCCGCATCCAGAGAAAGTTCGGGCACGGGTGTGGTTTTAATCGATCCCCACGGGTCGGAAATTGTTTATGCTATTCAGCTTACCACGAACAATGAGGCCGAATATGAAGCACTGATCGCGGGGCTATCTATCGCCCGCGCTCTCGCTGTTCGGGAAGTCTCAGTTTGCAGTGATTCCCTGGTGGTCGTAAATCATGTCCTTCAGCTGTACGAAGTTCGGGAGGTGGTGCTCCAAAAGTATCTTCAGAAAGTCAGGGCGTTGGAGCGCGGCTTTCGTGTCTTCCACATTCGGTACACACCGGGGTCGCAGAACAAGAGGGCCGACGCCTTGAGCAAGCTGGCCTCTTCCCATGCCGTACGCTTAGCACAGCAGATTCACATGGAGGTCAAGACGCGTCCGAGTATCCTGGACGACGAAGTGTTGCCTGTGGTGATGGATGAGGCCTCTTGGATGACACCCTTTGTCCAGTACCTCCGGACTGGGGCTTTGCCCGCGGATCCAAGGGAGGCCCAGAAGATTCGGCTCAAGGCGCCTAAATACCTGCTGAGGGATGGCATCCTCTACAAGCGAGGGTATCTGACGCCCTTGCTGCGTTGTGTGGGGCCGGAGAAGCTGAAACATTGATCCGGAGCATGCACGAAGGCACTTGTGGGGCGCACTTAGGTTCACGTAATCTGGCCAAGAAGCTGATCCGCGCTGAATACTATTGGCCCACCTTGTCCCAGGATTGCTACAATATTGTCCTTCGGTGTGAACAGTGCCAAAAACATGCCCCTATCCCGCAGCTCCCCCAACATGAGATGGTCCCTATTGGCAGCCCGTGGCCTTTCTACAAGTGGGGAACGGACATAATAGGGTCTTTCCCAGTGGCCCCGGGTAAGCTCAAGTTCATGATCGTTGCAATTGACTATTTTTCTAAATGGGTCGAAGCGGAACCTTTGGCCTCCACCACAGGGGCAAACGTGGCCAAATTCTTCTGGAAGAACATAGTCTGCCGATTTGGGATCCCGAAAGTCCTCGTTTCAGACAACGGAACTCAGTTTGAATCAAAGATTTTTACATCTTGGTGCGAGCAGCTCGAGATCGAACAACGGTTTTCGTCCGTGGCCCATCCTCAGGCCAACGGATTGGTGGAAAATATAAACAAGGCCATCTTAAAAGGCATGAAGACACGGCTTAAGAGAGCCGAGGGGCTATGGCCCGAGGAGCTGGCACACGTCCTCTGGGCCATCCGTACCACTATGAGGACGGCCACAGGGGCAACCCCTTTCAGCCTCGTCTATGGCATGGAAGCCGTCCTCCCAGCTGAAATAGAGGTGCCCAGTCCCCAGGTGATCAACTTCGCAGAAGATATGAACGAAGACGAAATCCGCCTGTGCCTCGATTTCCTGGACGAACGGCGAGACCTGGCCAAAGCCCGCGAAGCCAAATACAAGCAGATCGTGGCCAAGTACTACAATTCTAAGGTCCGGGCTCGGGACTTTGAAGTCGGAGACCTAGTCCTTCGACGAAACGAGGTGAGCCACGCTGAGCCGACCAGAAAGTTAGCTCCGAATTGGGAAGGGCCATACAAGGTTGTGGAAGTTTCTCCCTCAGGGAGTTATCGCCTGCGCACGTGTGACGACGAGTCCCGCGACATTCCCCGATGGTGGAACATCCAGAACCTCAGGAAGTTCAATATCTGAATGCTCCGGCCTGCTTTTGTAATAGATATTAGCCGAGCAGAACTCCGGCACTTTTGCTGTTAATAAACTACTTCTTGTGCCTTCGTACAGATGCCATCCTTCAAGAAACCGCGTGGCCTCCGCGGCCTGCGGAACCCCTACGGTCTCCGTGACCTTGGGGCATTTACAAAGCCGTCTCGACCCCAGTGGCCGACGGCACCGTGCGGCCTCCGCAGCCTACGGAACCCTGAAGGCCCCCACAATCCTCCGTCAGATACGGTTTAACTAAGTATCGACTAAATTAGTATAACATTAGTAATACGGTTGAAATATAAAATCCGAGGGAAGGTACTTGTATCACCTCCGTCAGACCATAGCAAAGAGCGTCGGCAATAAACAGAATTTTATATACACAACCGTAAAAGAAGGAATAATAATAAAACGAGTAAACAAGAAAAAGAAATAAGTCGATGTTCAAAAAGGATGAATCAATTATATGTGTGAATTTTCGAAGGCATAGCCCTCGGATCTATACATTTAACAAAAATACACCAAAAATCACCTAACCTAATTACACGTCCCTAATGAGACCCTCGACCCAACTCGAAGAACAGAGCATCGTTCTCATATATTAAGCGTTCGGCCTCGCGAGTCGGAGAAATGGGGTCATCCCGCATGGCCAGACAGGGCTCGGGCCACAAAGCCTCAAAATCATATTCCTTCCCCGTCTCTACGATGAAGGAGATCGCGCTTTCCAAAGCTACCCGAAGCTGGCCAGCATACGTCCGAAGAGCCTCGATCTTATCAGAGGACCGATCCCACTCACAGCAACTAAGGCGTAAGCCTTCCGGAGATGTACTAGGACACTCTCAAAATAGTTGCGAGGGATAAAATCCTCCAGGTCGGGTTCGGCTAAGCCCTCATCCTTCTTCTTCTTCCGTATCTTGCTTTCGAATGTCCGAAGGCGATTGTTAGCCAACATCTCCAACTGCATAGAGTTCTTCAGGTGATCCTCCTAATAGGCCTCCGTATCCCTCCATAACTTATCCAACCGGTCGTTTTTGGCCTTCGCCTCGATGACGGCCTTGCGTGCCTCGTGTAGCTCTGAGGCCCTGAAGGTTTGCAAAGCCTCTTCTAGTTGGCCTTCGAGACCTGACAGTCGTCCCCGCCTCCTATCGATGTTCGGATCCACCAAGGCGCTTTCTACAGCCGCGTACAGTGGAAAGATCATCGGGTCATGATGAGGATCGGGCAATTGTAAGTCGATCCAGGGAATCCCGGACGTTTCCCAATGACCCGGAGTCGCGGGCACGCCTCGAGAGGTTCCCTCGGGCTGAGAGGGGAAGTCCGAAGCCGCGTCCTTCCCCTATAAGGAAGCGCGTGTCAATGGAAAGTTTAGGAGGCGCGCATCCCCAGAGGTAAAAATAAGTTTGTACCGAAGAATAGACACTTCATAAAATAAATGAACACAATTATAACCAAGTTCGATAAATGCACGAAACAAGGGGACGAGGAAATAACAACTCGACCATGAATAAATAAAAACTTCATTGATGTTCAATTAAAACTCAGATACAACGGGGACAGCCCCGAAGACAGGTGATCACTAGGAATCCTAACCCTACGCATCGTTCACCTTGTCTCCGCTATGGGCGTTGGAGTCTGTCAAGGTTCCCCCTCCTCCTCGGCTTCCGGAGTTGTGCCCTTGGGGTGGAGGTGCAGATGCGACTATCTCCGGCTCCTCATCGAGCCCCGGCGGCGTGCTTGGAGGCGTCTGCATCCCCCTCAGCATCTGGAAGACGAACGAAGGGCTGTCCGAGATATTTAGAATGTCCTCGGGCTTCGAGATAGAGGGGCAAGTCCCGGCGATCTGTTGCATAATTGGAAGATGCGCGAAGTCCATATCCTGAAAGTGCTTTCGGGCCTTGCACCGCAACCGTACCGCGGACGTCTTCCCCTTCATTTCCCTATCCGCATATTTGTCGAGGATGGGCTGGATGTCCTCGTTTTTCTTCTGGGCCGCCTCGATTTCCATGACGACCTTCCTCGCCCCCCTTTCCATAGCGGGGTCCATGACGTCATTTATTCCGAGGGCGAACTCAGACGACCCCAGGTACCGCTGGATCTCCGCAAGGATGTATGCGTCCAGACGGGATTTTGGGACACTCGTAGCCAACAGACTCTTCATTTGGAGGCTATGGGTCAGCTCCATGCCTTCGAGCTATCCTTTCATCCTCGTAACCTCCTCTTCCAAACGCACTCTCTCCTCTTCTAGGCGCCCTCTCTCTCCTTCCAAGGCCTGGAGCCGTGTCTCCGCCTCTCTAGCCCTATTGGTCTCGCTCGTGGCCTTCCTCATGGCCGAAGCCAGTTGCCCCTCCAAGTCCGTGCACACCATCACGGACGAGTTCACTACCTGCACGACCTGTACGTGGATGTCCCTGGTTAGAAGGGGAACTTCCCGAGTATGAGGAGCAGGTACTTGGGAAAAAGAGGAAAAAGGAAGAAGATAAAAAACGACTTTTACCTGCCTCATGCCGTCCTCCAGCCTCAGCACCCCGACATCGAGCAGATCCGCACACTCGACCCGTGGGGCGTCGAACGTTAGCAGACCCTCAAACAAGTCGGTTCCTCATCCTTGATCCGCGTATCCCTCCTTCAGAAGTTCGTCAATGGAGGACAATTCGTGGATCGCGGGTAGGCTGAACGACAACCGATCGACCTCCACAACCTCAGGATCTTCCCGCTTTCTCTTTTGATGACCTGAGGTTTGGCCCGAGGAGTTCCTCTTCCTCGAACTTTCGGCGCGCGCCCTCGTCATCTGACTGGAAGGCGCTTGCCCCATCTCCGGCGGGGGGGTTCCTTGTGGCCTTTCCTCGGGATATTGTTCCTCTTCGTCTGAATAATCAAAAGCCGAGCGTTTACCCATCAGATTAGCAAATATACCTATCAACAGAAAAATAACCAAAGTTAGTCTTCGAAAAAAATACCTTGATTACGAGAGCTAATCATGTCGCTTAAGGACGCGATCTGCCTGTAGGTATAGATCTTGTTCCACCCGGCCAATTTCTCTAAGTCTCCCCTCCGGGTTTCAATGTCTTTCTTATCCTTCTTGGTCCACGGGTCTAAGTTGATCGTTCCCCCCTCGTCTGACGTCCACGGAAAGAGGGAGACGAAGTCCGCGTCCATGTAAAAGAAGCCCGACCTCTAATGCTTGGAACTCTCATTCTTCGCTACTAGCTCCTTGGAGGGTCCGTTTGGATTCTTGGTAAAGCTAAACCATCCAGGAAAGCTTTTCCTGCGTCGGACGATTTTGTAAAAACACCTAAATAAGAAGATGTCTGGCTCCACTCCCATCTTGTTACATACGTGTACGAAGGCTAGCACTATGGTTATGAGGTTCGGGGTATATTGGGCCAAGGGTCGGCCGTAGGCCTCCACTATCTTCCTGAACATGGGTATCAGGGGAAAGTGTAACCCGTATTCCAAAAACTTCTCATTGTGATTTTTCTCGGAGGGAGGGTGTTAGCCCTCTCATGGCCTTCTGGTAATGTGGGGTGGACGGCCGTAAGGCTGTAATGGTTTTCTAAGTCGCTTTGCCTATCCTGGGTTAACGAGCACTCAACATCCTCTACCCTAACCACTTCTTTGGCCATCTGGTAAATCGAACGTACAAGAGAAGAGGGAGACTTACTTGTTTAAGGTCGGTTAGAAGTCACCTGCGGACGGTCGCCGGCTGTGATTCCGATCTCCGGACAGCAATACGCCGAAAGAAAGAGGAGTAGAAGAGAAGAAATCGGAACTCAGTTTAACACTAGAAAGCAGAAGGGAGAAAAAGAAATGAAGTACGGTGCCCTGCGAGGGGGTTATATACTCCTAAGGAAGGTGAACAGTCCCCTCGATTCCCCTCCGGTGCCATGATTGCGATGCGTCCTTCCATGAAATCCTGTGCGTCCATCTCGTTTGGGCGGGAAGGACCCGGAGCCGTTGGATCCCGGGCGGCTTTGAGATGGAATATTCCAGAACCCGGGCCGGTGCGTTGGGCCTGCCACTTCTTTATGTCAAACCCAATCCAACTTCGCTGCAATGGACTTGACAGGGGCATTTGTTTGAGGTCAATTCTGACCCACCTGGGCCGGCCCAACTTGCCATCCAACTTGGGCTCATCTTACCAGCCCAACTCGTCTATTTATTTAATTCCTTTGGGCCTAACCGGTTTACAAGGGATTAACACATGTCTGTTTACGCTTTTGCCTCTCTCGACATAGGGGCCCACAGGTATAGTCCCATTGGGGACTTATAAATACTCCTTGATTAATTTATTGCAGATTTCAATTCCACACTCCCGTTTCTCTCTCTAAGTGTGACAATTATTTACTTCTCTCCCTAGAACTGACTTGACCTTCGGAGTGCTAACCTCCGTTTTGCAGGTTCCCGTCTAGGTCGGACCGTTGACTCTCCATCTCCGGGATTTACCCTCGACAGCCCCGTTATTGTTTCCCTGATGCTACAATCACCGGATAAAATCTGATGATAGATCCCATTGCGCATAGAATGTTGCGATTAACTGTCTCTGGACTGCACACTATCAGCTAGGCCATGCACTCGTTCGTCGCCACTCATCATCACTAGAAACAAAGCAACCGCCTCCTGAGCAGATACATTCCCATTGGGGCTTCCTCAATGTATTTTCCTTCTTGTAGCACCTCACAAAACCTCACAAATGTTGTGGCATCCATCATAGATCTCCCGAACAAATCAGCATAGCGACCGCAAAGTATTTCATTCAACCATCCTTTGCCCGTGAGCCTTGATTTCTTGCAGAATCTGCACGGTTCTTGGCTCATCTGTCTTCTTTTCTAACGCATTTGAACTATTCGATGTTCCAACAGCTTGTGCAATGAGTCCTCAGACAAGTCATCAAGACATAAAGTTGTTGCCTCAATTTGGAGACGGCTCTTGTAAATCTCAATTAGCTTAATTGCTGCGGCTTTTCCCGAAACTTCATCGTCCTCCTCTTCATCATCTTCTTCATCTTCTCTCATCTAAAAAATGTAATACATTATAATTCCCAGATATAAGCCAAATTCAGTATTTTTCACTCAAACTTTAAATCAAGCACCTCTCGAGCATTTTGAATACAGAGGTCCAGGTCGTTCTCTCCTCCATCGGAATGCACAGAAGAAGATCGATCTTCAGAATTAATTTCACAGCCTGATTAGCAGAGACAGAGAAACAACAATAACCTAATTTCTCAATGAAATTGCAGAGACAAAACTGTTTTTGATGGAAACGTTCTACAAACTGAAGAAATTTAATTACGCAAGAAAAAGGAAAAAAAAAAAAAGAAAGAAAAGAAGCCAATATAACTTACCGGCATCGGAATCCGATTCAGAGTTATTAGTTTTAGCCATGGAAACACAACAGAAATTAGCAAAGGCGATCGGACTTTGGGGGGCGTGGTAGAGAAGAGTATAATGTGAGCGTGGCTTGCTTGGGTTGAGGAGATTGCGCGAAATGTCAGGTTGTTTAATTTTCTGAAACCGCCAAAAAAACCTTTTTTGTCTTTCCCTCCCTAAATTTTATGATTATTCCCGCCAAATAATTCACATGTGGGTTTTTTTCCGGTATGAAAAAAAATACTATATATACTACTACAATTTAAGTTTAGTAATAAAATAGCAGAAATTTTAAACATGCACAAATGCACCATCATCATATACAGTAAAAACAGGATTCTGAGAAAAAGTAATTGTAATGTAGGGTTTTTTTATTTAAAAAAAAAATAAATTGTAGATGTATGGAACAAATAATAAACATACAATATGTAAGATAATTTACTTATACACTAAAACATGCATTCCCTTGTGTTTGTGTTGTTGTTTATGTTCTGAAATTGCAAAAAAGAAATGGGTGACCAACATGTGGCCATGATACAAAATTGTAGTAATATCCAAAATCTTTAACATTTTTTTTTAAGTGAGATAAAATTTTTATTAGCCTTGTTGGGAAGCATCTGACTGCATTTGACAAAAGAGAGGTGGATTAGACCACGTTACAAATATCGATGTGCTATTCTTAATAAAGAAAACCAACTCGTGAATTACAGTATTTGTTGATCTACAATTCTAAAAGACATCTAAACAAGTTAAACATACAAGGCGAATCCGTACATCATCCAAAATCCATTAATAAATCTCCGGACAAATATATTCACCTTGTAATGCAAGAATGACATTCATCGAGTCTCCTTAAATTGATATAAATTAGAAAGCCTCTCTTATTCTGCCAGAGTCAAGGTCTCTTTTGAGAGCAATAATTTATGCAAAAATCTATAAATTTTGCTTCAGAGAAAAGAGACAAGAAAAATAAAGGATTGAAGGAATTTTATCGGAATTTGAGATTGAAGTAAGGAAAAGGCAAGAAAAAATGTAGTAAATGCGAAAAAAGGACTCTTCACTCTTCTACTAAAAAGTCTTCAAATTACCTCTCATAATTTGAAGTAAGAAGAGTAGCAGAACGACGACGTTGGCTTCCTTATAAATAAACAATTAATGTTAAAAACCATCCATAGAGAGCGTGGCTGCGTCGTCGCCGACCGTGGAACACTTCGCCGGCTAAACCAGGATAAATTCCCGAAGGTGATCCAATTACTGTTGGTAACCTAATTATTTTTTTCCTATACAATATCCTCTCTTAGGTAGTTGGTTTGTGCTCGTTTTTCCTGTTCCGAGCTGCAATTGGTTTGAAATCTTCAATTGCCGGAACTTTTTCGTTGGACTTTTGCGTCGAATAAATCTTTGTTAAGGATGGATAGTGGCTATTTTGTTGATAAGAACTGTGGGACTTCAATGATTTCCGCGGATGCCGAAGAAGCTTCAGGTATTTTTGCACAACCCCAATTTCTTCAATGGTTCCGATTGTTTGTCCTTTCAATTTTAGAGAATGTTATTGCTTTCCTGTTTCGTTTGTTGCAACTTCACCGTTAGGATATGTATGACTGTCTCAATGTGTTTGCTATATATTTTAATTCAACAAATGTATGATGAGGGCTCAATTTGTGGGATGATTGATTCTTATAGTCTGCAGATTATCTTGATATTTTGGTGCTTTGTGGTTTCTGTTGCATGTGCTAAGGTTCTTGATTTGATTTAGTTATTAGGACTGCAACTGATATGTTTAATCCGTTTCAGCTTCTGAAAGTGATGTGAAACAGCGGTGTTGGGATCAGAGGGAAGCTCTCCTGGGGGAACCTCGGTGCGTAATCTGTGGTCGATATGGTGAATATATATGTGACCAGACCGATGATGATGTATGCAGCCTTGAATGTAAAAGCATTCTTCTTGATCGGATTGCAAAATCGCAACCTCCTGTTCCTCGTCCATCTCCAGTGAAATTGCAAGCAACTGATGAGTGTTATTATGTCAATGGAAATAATGATGTATCTTTCTCTAGTTCTCTTACTAGTAACCAAACTGAACAGCTGAGGAGAAAACTTATGATATCTGTGAAAGGAGAGAATGTCCCATCACCTGTTCTGTCTTTTGCTTCGTGTAATCTCCCCCAGAAGCTTCTTCAGAACTTGGAAGAAACTGGATTTGAAATGCCAACTCCAGTTCAAATGCAAGCAATCCCAGCGGCGTTGGTAGGGAAAAATTTGCTAGTTTCTGCTGAGACTGGCTCGGGGAAAACTTGTTCGTTTTTGGTTCCTTTGATATGTTATTGTGCAAAAATCAGTAGTGAGCTTCCCCAGGATCAGAAAAAACCATTGGCCATGGTTCTTGCACCAACTCGAGAACTATGCATACAGGTTGAGGAACAAGCAAAGTTGCTTGGAAAAGGTTTACCCTTTAAAACTGCCTTAGTAGTTGGTGGTGATGCCATGGCTGGGCAACTCTATCGCATCCAGCAAGGCATCTCTTTGATTGTTGGAACACCAGGGAGACTCATTGATCTTCTGACCAAGCATGACATTGAATTGGACAGTATCTCGATGCTTGTCATTGATGAAGTAGACTGTATGCTTGAAAGGGGATTTCATGAGCAGCTTATGCAGATTTATAGGGCATTGTCAGTTCCCCAAGTGTTGATGTACTCTGCTACAATTCCAACAGAAGTGGAGAAAATGGCAAACTCTATGGTAAAAGAGTTGACTGTGATTTCCATTGGGAAACCAAACAAGCCAAGTGGGGCTGTAAAGCAGGTGGCAATATGGGTGGAGTCAAATCGGAAGAAGCATAAGCTTTTTGAGATATTGATGAGCAAACAACATTTTAAGCCACCTGCAGTTGTATTTGTTGGTTCACGGCTTGGTGCTGATCTCCTCTCCGAAGCAATAGCAATCAAGACTAGAATAAAAGCTCTATCAATTCATGGAGAGAAATCTATGAAGGACCGAAGAGAAATTTTAAAATCATTTTTGGTTGGTGAAGTGCCAATTCTTGTTGCCACTGGGGTATTGGGCCGGGGTGTGGATCTCTTATCTGTAAAACAGGTTATTGTGTTTGACATGCCAAACTCTATCAAGGAGTATGTACATCAGATTGGAAGAGCATCTCGATTGGGTGAGGAAGGTACCGCAATGGTATTTGTAAATGAGGAGAGCAAAAACTTATTCAAAGATTTAGTGGAAGTGCTTAAATCAAGTGGTGCTGCAATTCCACGGGAACTTACGAATTCAAGGTACACTACGGTGCAGCGCTCCAATTACAGGGGTCATAAGAAAAGGAAGCATGGGTTTTGAACTTCCGTAACCTATATTTGTGGAGTATTCAAGATGGAACAGCTGATATAGAACTTCATGCCTGCTCAAGCTATGCTTCCTCTTTCTCTCTTGTCGTGATTTTGCTAGATTGAAAGAGCTAAAGATGAGGAACCAGTATAGTCAATGATACAAGATACAACTACATTTTTACATCTGGTCTTTCTTTGAAACAAACAAAAGTTGGTGTGCACCTTCTAAGGCGTTACAAATGAAAATATGACTATGATGATGGTAAAAGCTAAAACTCATGCTCTCTTTTCAGTTGATCAATTATTTAATCTGACCTCTTGAGGAATTCGATTTCGAAAACGATATGGTGTGCTTCTAATGCTTGAATGCTTTATGTTTTTGTAGGTCTTCTGTCTAAATTCCTGAACAATTGACTGCCACTCTCTGCTCTACCTCTTTAATGTCGGTTTTATGATATCTGCTTCATGATCAGTGACAACTGACAAACGCGTAAAACTTGGTAAGTCCATGTCTGCTTGCTTGCTTTTTGATACTGTTTGCGAAGGCAAAGAAGGAAACTGTGAGCTTTCCCTGTCTCCTGACTGGATTTTTATCCTGTGAGTCATTGGCGAAGCACACAAAGATTGAGTAAATACCTGACAACATGAACAATAATGTTAGCTAGAATGTTTTCAACCATACAAATTTACTTCTCGGTTGTATAGTAGTAAGAATACAGCAGATCAGTTCTAAATCCTCGTTGTAAAATCGACATTTGACCAACTCCATTGATATGAATACGATGATTGAATTTTTTGGCCTTATCTAGATGATGCAATTGATAATCCACTATAAGTGAGAATAATTAGAAACACAGGCCTATTGCAACCATTCATTTTTTTTATTTTGTTTTTCTCTCCTGCCTTGACATTGCAAAAGCCTTTTCCATGGTCTTAGCGTCGAAACTTGGTACACTTGCACTACCTTTTCTATTGGTACATCACTTTCCTCAATAGGTTACTGGTAACACTTATGTTTAGATGATTGACTTCGTATTAACTTCCATCCCCTCCAGGGGGATAATTTCATGGAATTTAATTAGCTCCTTTCGAAATAGATACTTTGTTTCTTCAGTTCTTTTTAGCTGTTTCCTTTTCAATTGATTTACTATGTTTTTTCCATGTTCTGAGAGCTGAAAGGAAACATTACAGATGAGCTGAAACATAATAATGCTTATCATCGGCACATGATAATGTTACTTATTAACGGTACAAATGTGGCATCCATTAATTTTGTACATTCAGCTGGAAGCTTAGTTTTTGTCTTCTTCTACTTTTTCATGTTGCAGCTGGATCATTACTGCAGTAGTCACTAACTAGCTGTGTCGAGGCCGTTTGAATTAGGGAAATTGGAACTAGTTGAGTGATAGAAAGCAAAATGGAGAGTGAAAGTAAAGCCACCCTAACTATCACGAGAGACCCTCCTGGTAAAACTTAAAAGGAGCAACAACATGAAAGCCAAGGTTAGAGGACCGAAGATGATCATGATAGCCCTAGACACCAATTTCAAGGTAAGTGATGACAGTGTTCTTGAAGAAGATACCGGCTGGCGTGCACCATAGCGGGTAACCGGGGTGAAGTAGTTCTTTTTATAAGCATCAATACAGCACATGAGAAACAGAAGAGGGAGAAACAGACGATAGTGGCGATCATGGTTTTGGGATGAGCTTCAAAGGAAGAAACAGCTTTGGGTTGATATTTGGTTTGAAGAAGGGTTGCTAAGTAAGTGAACATAAAGCTGAAGATGGTAAACATGGTAAATATGGATCCGTAGTCTAAGTAAGATCGCGCGGATGAAATTACGTTCTGATCATCTTCTTGATCGCGGTTATGATCATCATTGTTGTAATTGACGAAATGCACATATCTTAGGTAGGTAGATGGAAGAATTGGAAATTGCGTAGTATGCCATAATTAAGCAAGACCTGTTATACTACATCGAATACTTGATTGGTTGTTTCTTATCAAGAAACAAGATTTGTTTACTTCGTTTGACTCTTGAAATTTTCGCGATGTGGGAAATTAATCGCATTACATCTTCTATTCATTACTTGAAAATTATTCTCTTTTTTCCATTACTAGTACATCTCCAGTGAGGGCGCCTCCTGTAATTCCCCAACAGAGGGGAGCTGTTGGGAAGCAGCAAAAACCAAGGGCTAGAGATAGGTTATTGATGAATGAAAACTGTTGGTTGGGCAAGTTGGCGTTTACTTTCCTCTAACCTTCTAAATTATTGACTATTTAACTGGGTGAATTGAGTCTGGAATTACAACACCCTTAGCTCTGACCTTAAAACACCCTTGTATTTTGGTCTTCTGACCTTTCAGTTCATAGAGAAAGTTTCAGATTATTGTTAATCTTTCGTTGGTTCGAAGGCCGATTCATTAGCGGCCACAATTTAATACATAAGTGGGATTTCAGACTAAGGGGCTCCATCGAGCAACACTTAAAAAGGTTTTCAATGCCATTTTTCAAGAAGTCCCAAGGTGTGAATTCTTTTAACAGTAGTAGCCTATTTAATCCAATAACAAAAACAGGACGCATAATATAATCAAATTCATAAATTAAAGTATATTGAAAAGACAGCAGTACAGATTATTACATCAAACTCTCTTGCAACATTTTGGTTTCGCCAAAAAAACATCAAACCTAAAAGATGGCAAGCTACTGCATCACCATCCTTTTCCAATAACCTGGTACCTCATCCTTGGGATGTGGATGTTCTTTTGCCATTCTTCCATTTCTTCCTCAAAAAGCTGTTTGCACCCCTCACTTCCTAGGTTGTAAACTTAAAAACAGAGAAGAAGCAAACATAAGAAAAGAATATAAGGAAGTGACAGACAGGCAACAAAGACAGCAGCCAGGAGGTCGAAAACATATCACTAACAACATCCCCATAATGGGGAGCATTATATGCACCCATGCATATAGCCCTTTTGGCCAAGTCTGCAACTTCAGTTTTGGACATGCGGCACTTGCATCTTGTACTAAAAAGACACAAATTAGTTTGTTTTCAAAACTTCGACAGGGAAAATAGCACCCAACACAATATAAGCAGTTAAATATGGGCATAGGATTAAGGAGCATACTCAGACCGAAGGCTAACTCTACCAACATTGGCAGCTCGAGTGACCGGCACAAATCTTTCGCAGCTACATGAAAACCAGAAACTAGTTAGTTAAACTCCCAATACAATTTAAATGAATTACTCGATAGGAACCCATATAGAAAAGGGAGCATACCATCTAACTTCATACAGAGCTCCACTTGAGCCAGATCCAGTTGCAAGCACATTACCTTCAACAAGTTCCCCATTACCATTCATGCGATATAGGCCATGCTCCTGCACACAGTTAGAGATTAGGATATGAAAGGTTCTGCACAACTAAGTTAAAATGAAAGAGAGAAGAAGTACCGATTCACTCCACACGGCAATCAGTATCCCTACTTCCTCTTTGTAAGCTGAAAGAGCCTCAGCCAGCCAGTGCAATACCTCTGCAACCGAAGGTTTCCTCCCCTTCATCTGTTCTTGTATGTTGCACTGTGACACATACAGACCAATCCTTTCTTAGTTCTCACTTCTTAATTTTTTTAGACAAAGTGTTAAGTTGCCTTTCTTAGTTGGCACCATAAATACTACAAGGCAAAACAAGGCTCTTAAAGCAAGTACCTTCTTCTGCAGATCTTTGAGCAAAGACTCGCTTCCACTGCCACCGGAAATTGTGGCCAGCATGTGAGAATTCAGTTGAACGAAGTTTGGCGGGAACTCTAATGCTAAATTTGACGGGGAAAGTTAGTACTTGACATATAAATGGCAGAAACAAACTCACATGTGAACCTCCCAACTAGTAAAACAAACTCACATTTGCCTGAACGATCAGCAGCAACAATAATTCCTTCTTCGTAAACAAGACCCACAACAGTGGTTCCCTTCTCGAATTCGGGTTCCCACTCTGGAAAAGACTACCAGAAACAAAGAAAATAATCATTGATTCAAAAAATAAAGCTTACAGATCAAATCTTGATAAAAGGTGAGAACTTACACCATCCTTCTTTAGATAAATTTGGTAAGTTGTTAGACGTTTAACAACCTTTGGCATTGGGAGTTTACCCTCATCCCATTCCTTGTCTACTTCAGAAGCTATGGAGTCAAGCTTAGCCTTCAATACAGGCAATACCAACAAAATTAAATTAATGCGGGGTTCTGGCTAAAGCAAATAAGATTTGATCATAACTATGGAGGAGAACTAAAATGAAAAGGCAAGAAAGATTCAAACAAAAGTAAACTAAAGGGTGACATTCCTGCATAAAATAAATGGACATTCAACAAGGAAACAGAAAAATGAAATCAACCCTTATCCCAACATGGAAAGAGATTTGAAGGGACAAAAATATTACCATCTCGGTGGAGGATAAGGGGAGGTCGTCTCTTGCATTTCATAGATCCAAGCTAAAAGAGAAAAAAAAAAAAAAAAGATCACCAAACCGAAATGAACAAAGGAAATAGAACATCAAATCAACCCTAATCCCAACACAAGGAAAGAGGATTTTGAAGGGACAAAGATATGACCTTAGTGGAGGATTTCTTCTTCGCACGGGAGGAGGTTTTCATCTTTGTTTCCTGAAATCCAAGCAAAACAAACAAAGAAAAAAAAAAAAAAAAAAAAACCAAACCGATATTAGAACAAGGTCGTTTATAATTGGTAAGGTTTCGTCTAAAATTAGGTCAAGAGCCAAAATCGACAGAGGTTTGTTACCTTTGAAAAGATTCAGGGAGTCCACGGCAGACGAAATCGTTCACACTTTAGATCTAAAAGAGCCAAAAAAAAAAAAAAAAAGAAACAAACAAACAAACACAAAATCAGCCGAAGTTGAAACAAAGTTGGTCGATCCAATTCATATAAACGCCGTAATTGTGTTCGACTAAAACACACTGATGAAAGAAGAAAATCGAACACCAAAATAATAATATGGATCTAAGAGGAAGCCCTAAATTCAATCAAGAAAAGAGAGCGGCCGCCAGAGAGTTGTTTTACCTTCTTCGCAGATTTCAGCGAATTTTTGTTGCTACGATTAACTCTTCAGAGTTTCAGTTGGCGCGCGGCAGGCTCATATTTATATCGTGGAAGAATGACCGACTTCCCCAAACTTTTGGCCTCCATTTTCTCCCCCAGGAAAAATTCCCTTTACTTTTTTATTTAAAAAAAATCTGAATAAAATATCGTTTGAAATCTCAGTCTTATCTTCATCGTTTCTGTCCGATTTAGAGTTAAAAATCAAGGTGATAATTTGTTAGAGATGTATTTATGCTTGATGATTGGTGAAACAAACTTGTTGGGAAAACGGTGACCAAGGAGTCACCGCCGGGAAACACTAGCAGAGTAAGGCTTGACGGACGATCTGCTCTCATTTTAATCATGGTCCAAAATTACCCCAGCTTTCTTCAACTTTCGTCTATTTTCAATGGCTTCAGGCAACACAAATTCCCCTTAACAACAATAAACTCCCTTTCCCACTATGGAAATCCTTCTGACAAATCCATCTCAGGAAAGTTTTCACCGTTAAAGATGTGATTTTGCGGATTACGCAGTAGTAATAGGAGTTTCCTCCCCCTTCATCCAGGTCGTCGGAGACGCATAGCGCTTCCGTTTCAGGAAGGTGCTCCTCCATACTGTATTAGTCTTGTTTCTCAAAAGTAAAACAAGACAGACGGGGACATCCAAGATTGTTTTAACAACTAGTACAATAGAATGAGATATAATAGTATAGGTACATTAATTATTATTTTATTAAAAAAAAAAAAAACACTACAATTCTATCATCCTTCAAAAGGAGCGGACCATAGACGAGAAATGAGATGTATCAAAACACAAATTACAACATACATCTACACAAAACAAAAAATATATTACACATCAACCTGCAACAAATAACCTTTTCTTCATTGAAGAAAGCTGCAGAAGCAACTCACCTATCATCCCAGGGTTATGTGGGAAGGAAGAGCAAGGCTCTCTGAACAAACACAAACTGGAAGCAGAGACAGTGTGTGTGTTTCAGAGTCACTGTAGCTCGGCGTTGCACTCGGCGCCATCTCATAGAAGAATTTAGAAGAAGCTTTTCACTTTCTCTAACTTCCTCTTCAAGAATCATGTGTATCGTCATCTCGTACAGAAAGACAAAGTTCCTGTTAGCAATTTACTTGGCCAAACAGAGATGGGGAATCTTTTCTGCTGGTCTCAGCAATACTTAGATTAACATTTCAAACTTAAATCAAGAGCAGTTCCATAATCAAAGATATAACATGACTGCATCCAAATATACAATCCTTATAAAATCATATCAAAATCTGAATAGAAGTACACATCCCCATTACAAGCTGCTATGTATAACATGAACAACAAAATCCAGGCACAGAGCCCCCACAAACAAATCATACAGTGGGCATCCGAAATTAATAGTACAATAACATTTGATTGATTAAAACATCAAACACAAGTCTATTGAAAAGAATGGAGATAGTTCAATACAAAATCCATTTTGATCTGGAAAGGGAATATTACAAATTTATGTTCCAGATTAACCAAACGACATCTGCCAAATCAAAGAAACAGAGCTCGACCTAAACCATGTTTTAAGAGGGAGGGGGAGAAAGGGAATCACAAAAAAGATGCCAAGGAGACAACTAGACTTGTGCAGTGTAAGTGTGAAACTACCACAAAGCACAGAGCATATTAAAGCCACCCCGAATTTGCATTACAGGCCAATCTGATTAAAAAAACAGTCATCATATTATTTACAACCAGCTTCTTCGAGCAGCTCACCATCCGCCAAGCAACAGAGCAAAGAAGTAAACCAAGAGGAGACTTACATAACGAGGGACAAGTCAAGTCACCATCGCCAATGCTCTTCTAAGAATCTTCAGTGTGCAACCTCATGCATACAAATGTCTTCAGCTGTATCAGTTTCTCCTAAACCTTGAGCATTGTTATTGTTATCCTTACCATCTTCTTTGTTCTGTACATTTTCATCTTTAGTTTCTTCAGGAACTTCACCTACAACAGTATCTACAGGTACTTCACCATTTCTCTTACCATCTTCAGAACTCTGTTCGTTTGATTCCAAAACACTATCCTTCATTTCATCTTGCTCCCCTTTGTGATCCCTATATTCGGCATTGTTCCCCTCAAATTTTATCACATCATGGCTTGAAAATTGCTCCTCTTTATGATCGCTATATTCAGCATTTCTCCCCTCAAATTCTGTTGCACCCTGGTTTGAATTATCCTCCTTACCTTGAAATTCCAAATTGGTATCATCGTTGTCTTCACCCAATCCCTCATTGTTATCTTCCATTGAATGTGAACCACCACGGCTTTCACTCTCATTCTCAGATACATTTTCAACCACCTCCTCATTACCATAATCACCATCATGATTTTGCCTCTCCAAAGACTGCAACCTCCTCCTCAAATCCCCCAACTCCCTCTCCATGAGGAACAGCCTCTCCTTCAAAATCAAGTTCTCTTCTTCCAGCTGAGCAATATGGCTATCCTGATCGTCCACTCTATTCTCCAACACATTGCTATAGTCCATCCCACCAGCAGTTCCATAATTTGGATAAACCATCTCAAACCGGCTCAAATCGTGATCGAGCCTCCTCTCTACCTCTACATGCTCCTCCACATCACTTCCACTGGACCCTCCTTCGTCTTCATCGTCATCATCATGTCCATCACCACCTGAAGACCTCAGCCTAATCAATCCTTTCATAGATCCATAGCCATCAACACCCCACTCCTCCTTAGCCATGTCAACCAAAACCTCCCTGGAAGGTGAAAATACTGGTGTAGGCAAAACGGAAGGGGTAACAGGGCAAGGGGACACCAGGTCTGCAATCCCACCACTCTTCTTTGCTCGAATTATGAACGAAGAAGTATTTCTGGGCGCAAATTTTCCCATGTTATTCTTCTTGTTATTGTTGTTGTTATTATTGTAATAATTCTTTGGAAAATACCTCCTGGTCTTAACTCTATTCTGATACTGCAAATCCTTTAAACTTGGGGGGTTAAACCCACCACCAGTACCACCCACCCCACTCCCAGGGATTCCCATAGTTGGCAGGTTAAACCCAGCACCAACATTATTCCCGGCAATCCCCATAGTCCCACTGCTCCCACCAGCCATGGAGATAGGGATTTCCACCCTCCTCCCTAAGTCCTTTCTCTTGTCGACCTTATTCACCTTCTTGCCCTTCCAATTGTTCCTCGGGCCCAACTGATGCTTAGACGGCATCTTACCAAAACCTCCCGGGCCTTGAGTTTTCGGGTTAGGGTTTTGATATTTCAGCTGGAGATCCATCGGTTGCGATGGCGGAGGATGCCCCCAGACTCCATATCCTCGATTCATCATCTGCGGTGGAGGATTCATGAGCATCTGCACGAATTACTGCAACTGTTAGTCATGTTCAAAGAATGAAAGGGTTTTTGTACCTTCATTCTACTATTATAGCTCATCGGAGATGGAAAAAACGACACTCGCTGACCATGTCTATGAGATAGTAGATGGTGATGATTCACAATTACCTGAGGCGGCGGCGGCTGAGGCTGCGATTGTTGTGGATTCATCAATTGAGGCGGCGGTTGTTGGCTCATGGTACTCATCATCCCCGCCGGCGGTGCCGGATTCATCATCTGTTGATTCATCATTGAAGGTTGTTCGTTCATTACAAGATCACAATCAACCAACCAAACAAACCAAATCGATTCGTTCAAATTAGATCAGGTAAAAGAAAAAAACCGCAAACTCGAATTTGCAAAATAATAATTGATAGTGATTGAGGATTGATTCAACACGATTTCTTGCGATGACCGGGAAACGTAAAAGAAAATCCAAAAGCGAAAAGAAAAATCCGATTAAAGAAAAACAAAAACACAAGCAAAGAACAATTTCAAATTCGATCGAGGTTTCTCTCCCGGCGATTCAAAAATCTTAACAAAAGACTCGTTGAATTCAAAATTATTTTTTCTAGAATATTCCGGCCGTTGGATCGTTAATTTTGACTTAGTTCCAATTTAGAGAGAGTTGAAAATAATTTTTGATCTGGAGAAAGCGGTTTGTGTGGTGGCGAAGGGGCGGTACGGGTTATATATATAGCCGCGGAAGGAAAGATGTGACGGCTGTGATATAAAGATAGGAGTGGACGGCTAGGATTTAAAGAACGCGTGGATAGCAAGCATGGTTACGGGTGGAACCGGATTAGGTGTTGGATTCGAAATACCGCCCCTGGGGTTTGAACGAAATTACGGAAACACCATCTCTTTCTTTTCCTTTTTTTTTCTTTTTCCCCCTTCTTTTGTTTGTTTGTTTTACAAAAAAAAATAAAATATATATATATATATTAAAATAAGTAAAAAACTTCTAATAAATTAAAATTACCTGGAAATTAAAGACATATAGCTTACTGATATTTATTAATAAATTACTTATTATTAGAGTATTTTTTTAATCTGAATAATGTAAGTCATAAATAAACCTGAAATATAAAGTTTGATTCCTATTGAAATTGGTTAATTATATTCCTAGATTTAAAATAAAAAAAATTGAAGACTAGTGATTAGCAATGTTAAACTAATTCATAAAAGAAGTTTAAGCTTGGATCACTATTATTATTATTATTATTACTACTACTTCTATTATTATTGTTATTGTTATCATGAACCAAAAGTAATACTAGTAAATAATCCACGTATTTCCACTTACTGAATTGTAAGTCTTTGCCGTAATTTAAATTGAGACATCTCAAAATTAAAAAATTTATTAGAAATCGCGAAATATTATTCCATTGGATTTACAACTACTCAAGTCTTTAACACAAGAAATCAGAAGCAACGTAACTGTAAGACTACTCATGGGCAAAGATTCAAAGAAGAGGTCTGTATTTGATTTTGAGGTCAAAATGACCGTGAAAATAGACTAATGTTAGAACAGAATGTGCTGCTTGCTTTAACGTGCAAAAATGAGACGGGACTCTTTGAAAAGAAAAAACGAATCTAAATTACAATCATCAGTCGATAGTTTTTCCAACTTAATTTACAACTTACAATACAAGAACCTCCGGCTTCAAGAACAAAAATTGCCCACAAGAATTCGGAAACAACAACGACGCACTATATACAGGGATAAGTCAATTGTCTCACAGGCCCGAGTTTGGATTGTTTCCAGCAAGGATGAGGGATATCTCGAGACCTCTACTGAAGGCTTGGTTGAACATCAACCGAGTTTGGAAAGTCGAAACAAATGGGAACCATGAGAAGAGCGCGATTGGAATGAAGATGATCATTCCCATCCCAGCATCATACAACCGAGCAATTGATCGAACAGACTTCCACAATCCCATCTTCTTTACCAGAGGTTTCCAAGCTATTGCAATCTGGGGAACATCATGGAAGAATTCAATATTTGTTCCAACTTCAAATAATCATTCCTCAAGTATACAATGAAATCTGACACTATGTTTTTTCTTTTTCTTTTCTTTTTTTTTTTCCTTTTTTGTCTCACACACAGATGTCTAATCAAGAGTCTGAAATACGCAAGTACAGAATAATCCATATCTACTTCTCATCTTGTCAATTGTAGAGGATTAACGCAATAGCTCATTTCTGTCCAGTTATGACAGTGCCGGTGGTGGATCATAACATGACCAAGCATGGATGATCTCCCCATCAAGTAATATATTACCATTGCAAGTTTTACAGAAAGTATTCACAAATAATTCTAATTGTCAATGCAGCACGGAGGGGGAGTCTACCAAACAACTTACAAAGGTAACTAAATGCACCTCATTCCTCACAGAGCCTGGGAAAACACATAAAGCATCCATTGGGTTGAAGGACTATAACTGAGCAATATAAATTTTTGTTCCTTTTTAGTTATCTATAGGGTACGTTGAATTTTCTCACTGTGGAAACATAAAACTATAAGGAAGGGTGAGATGATAATGCGTTGGCATGAAAAGATTTGACTGAATCTTTAGGGTGATGGTTTCAGCATATTACCCTCATATGGGGGAAAGCATATAAAGAAATAGAAATAGAAATAGCAAATGCAGGCCATGAGGAGCATAGTCTCCCTGCAGCGTTCACAAAAGGAAGACAGAAGCAAATCAAGGAAAAATGATGCTGAACCTCATATTTCCGTTCAGAAAGCTTATAGTGGCATTAAGTGTTTGCTCCTCGTTTCTCACATGACAACATTGTGCAAGTCTTTCAATTTAGCCAGAAAGTGCTCTCAAAGTTACAAAGAAATAGAAATTGAAAGGTAAACAAACATACTGTATAAAAGTTCCCATAATGCATTTGTCATGCTTAAATGGCTTTTCATATTCAAAATTAGATTATCCATTCTCTCCATATTTATCTGAAAGAATGCGGGTACAAACAAGCTACAATGACAACCACTTGATGTCTATCAGCTACGCTCTGTGAAGTCTCTAAGTACTTGTGCATAAAAAAACCAATAGACTCCAAGGTGCAATAAGGAAGATAATAGTAGGGAGAGGGATGTGTTAGAGAAGACTTACAGAGAGAATTCCCCATCCAGTGGGTAGAAAAGCTAAGATGCATGCAAATATATCCGGCACAGACAGCTCTGTAAACACAACTGCAACAGCTAAACCGGCCAGAGCAAGCAGAAAGGAAACACCTTGGACGAATCGCAACAGCAGCTGAAAATTAACCGATATCTTCTGGCTGAATGTGAAAACCTGCATAATACAGAAAATTAACACGGTTCCCATAAGCCTTCTATCCCTCACATTCTTAACACGTAGGCAAATCAGGCCAAGTGGATATACCTTGAAAAGAAGTAGTAGTACTGCGAACACTGCCCATGAAAAGCCATAGACCTACAGGTTGAGAATCCCACATTAGAGGAAATTAATAAGAAATGCATCGGATGGAACAATATTTTTGAGAATTGGCAACAAGCAAGAACACCAAGAATTATTATTAGGATAAAATGCAGATGATAGTTTGTAATTCATAAGGTTTTTGTTTTTTTTTTTTTTGGTTCTCTCTCACAAGTTATAGATGACTAATGATTGAGACAATGGAATTCAGAGCCATTAAATTTACCAGCGGCAGGCTCCCTAGAGTTCATACCGATTTATAACCGCGATGTCACTTAATTATATAAAATAGCATAGTGCAACTCAAATAATAGAAGTCATTGCAGCCTAAAGATAATCTTGCGTGTGCTGTTTCTGACATGTAAAATGCAGAGGCAACTAATAGAATGCTTAAGAGTCTGGAGACAAAAGGCATACCCAGAAAGCCTGAAGCAAGAAAAGTCAAGAATATAACTAGGTACAGACAAGAACGCTATGATAAGAAAAATAACTTCAAGCACAAAGAAATATACACTCTCCGTGCCATAAAAAAGTTTGAATACTTCATCCAAATCAAAAGAAAAGTTGTCTAAGAAGCTAGTGATGCACATTGAATGGCGTCTGGCCCTAATCTTTTCTCCTCAGTTTCAACCCAAAACAAAAATGTTTAAGGAATACAGACCCATGACATGAAACATATTGACTAAAGAGACCAAAAGAAAATGGGGTTGTGGCAGAGGAGAAAATGCAAAGATGGGGGATCATGAGCTGCCAATGGCCTGAGACTTTCATCATTGCAGAGGTATTCATGTATTGATAAAACAGTTATTTAATTGCAAAAGCCAATCAAAATAAGAATTAATGGTGTAAATGATTTATCTAGATCACTTTCTGCAAGATGAAAGCAGCTATCCCTTTCTGCAAGATGAAAGCAGTTATCCCTGGACTGTGCGAGAGAGCCGGTTTTGGTCTCTAAAACTTGGTACTTTAGAATGGTACACACAGTGAGGAGGTAGGTAAAAACTGTTAGGTTATAGATCATATTGAGGAGCTGAAAACGAGGTGAAATACCAGACAAAGGAAAATAAAAAACAAAATGGCAAATGCTACAGTTTAAATTGAATCTAGAAAGATAGGATCGTCAAAATTCACATGAGGCACATGTGCCAAGATCAATAAAAAGCTTGCTTCAATTCTCTGCATGCAGATGACGTGACCATAATGCTACTGAATTTTACAAAGTCCAATTTATAACCTGCTGCTATAAAAATGTGCAGAGTTGCAACTATTCCTTAATTGAAACATCATGGTGGAGAGCAATGAAGTCCAAATGACAAAATTCGTCATCACATGGGCAGTCTTAAGTCATGGTTTAAACTTTAAAGAACTCAAAATAAATCTACCAGTTGCCCACAAACAGAATCTCACAGAGAATCAAAGCACAGTTAAATTCAGAGGGAATCAATCTTAATCCAACTTACCGACAATGACGTATTTGAACCTTGTATATTCAGCTTGTAAACTATACCATACTGGAATATGAAGAATCGCAAGCTAAGAATGGTCTCAAGTACCCTACCCCTCAAAGTCCGGATATGAGCCTGCAAGAAGCAGAAATCGTCTGTATCAAATTGCAGGAAACACCAATAAAAGATGGGCAATCATTGGAAGTCCGGTATCACTGATTAAGCAAAAGTGCAAAGCATTACTTGAGGTATTGTAAGTTTGCATAGTTATCAACTTTTCAAAACCCATATAAGAAATTTACACTGAAGAGATTAACAACAATAAAGAACTTTCTCGATTTGGACACATCAAATAAACTCCCCTATAGAGACATATGTCTATCAGAAACTCTTATGCATTCAGCTCCTAACTACAGAACATACCATATTCATAACGCACAGATCAGTTAATAAAGTAATGATGATGATACATATACAGAAGAAGTTTGACAAAGACGGCAATAACATATACAGAAGTTGAAATAAATATACCCACTACGCCACTGGTACATAACCAATTGACAAGATATCCATACAGAAAGCCCACAAATGACAGAACACTAACAATAATGACCGAGAATAACTACTAATGTGATCCACCCTAAGTATACAGGAGAAAACATCATACCAGCTCCTCATCCCACCAGGCTTCCCAACTTTCTTTTCCTTTAACCCCAATTCCGCCTCTGTAAAGAAGCCAGTTTGTCCAATCACGAAAGTCCTCCACAGTCCTAGAAGATGATGACGTGTTAAGTTTCAAAGAGGAGAAAACACAAAGAGTGGAACTCAGTGAGGACAACTTACTTCTGCCACTCAAATCCAGATGGGTTAAATAAATATGGAGCAAAAAGCCATGAGATAGCCAGGAACCAGCTGCTAACAGTAAGAAGAACGTATCCAATAGCGCCCCCTTCATTATAGCCATATGCAAGATACACCACCAACAAAAGCACCACTTCCATTCTGAAATTTAAAAGATCAAAACAGAAGGAGAATGTTTGGTTAGTGCTACATAAATTGATCAATCAGTCAACAAATGGATACATCAACAAAATGGGAAAAGGGAGAAATGGGAGAGTGTCAAAGAAAGATAGAAACCCTTTGACAAAGTGGCTACGGGAATAAAGCCTGTAATTTTCTGAGAACTTGATGTGCCGCACCACGAACCCCCTACCAGTTGCTTGATACTGTGGACAAATTTTCATCAGATATCAGCTCATAGAAAATCCAACCATAGATGATATCAGGTAAAAATTAAAGTCACAAGAAACTTACGCTAGCACCGCCGTGGAGAATAGTTCGACCAAAGTAATGAGTTCTTGTGCCTAGCGAGAATGTAAAGAAGACTGTACAGAGCTGGAATTGCATGGTGACGAAACTTACAAGAGCCTGTAAATAAATAAAGAAATGAAGAAGACTCATAAATGAGCTTATTAACTTAATAAAAAAAATAACTAAATAAAAGAAAAAAGTCCTCCAGCTGGTTGGGATACAGTTAGTGAATCAAAAAAGGAAAAGATTATTTCGAAAAATGAAGTTGGCAGATCAATAAAAACCTAAATGCACCAAAAGCAGGGCTCACTTTAAGCACAACAAAAAATGAAGGAAAGCATCTATCAAACAACACAAAACACTCTTCCTGCTTTTGTTTAACACATTCAATAGTACGACAAGAGCAAATAGGATAAAGAAAAGAAACAACAGCACCACCGCCGAAAAAAATTGGTTTTCCAAGATATTCAAGTACCACTTTCACCAACAAAATCCCAATTATGTGATCAAACTGCTGGCTCAGCTTATAAAGCCCATATCAGACGGCATCTTCAAATCCTTTTATAAATATTGCTATACACCTTCCCAAGTAACCAGAACCTTATACACCTATTGTGTAGAGAACATCCCAATCAACCATGCCACCCCACTAACACCCACCCGAACTCTTACAACTTGACTGGAATCAGGTCGGCTGGCAGCCCAGCAGCAGCAATCTAGCAGCGACAGCAACCACCAGAGGTGGAGGTTGAACTGGTGGCTGAAGGTATGCTTGTATGTATACGGCTTAGTTTCCATGGTGGAATTCTTTCATTGGATGCTGGATAGAACACTATATTATGCTCAAAACAAATAAACACTTCTCTCCACATATAAAGGTTGTGTGCAAGTGTGTTCAAACACACACATAAAACATAAACATAGACTTGAGTTGAGTGTGTATATGTGTATTATAATTTTCTAATTGTCCTTCATGGATAAGCCTTCTATGAAGAGCTTGACTTTTAGTTTAAAGAGTTTTACAGGGTCACTTAAGGTAAAGATGTAATATGGTGATGAATAACATAAAGAAAAAGGAAATGGAAAAGACTTTAATGATGACATCGCAGCCAAAAAGGTAGAGCCACTGACTTTTTTTTTTTTTTTTTTGAAGGCTGAGCCACTGACTTAAATACAACATTCATTGCCATCTCAAATTATACCGCAAAAATACAATGGAAGGTGGAGAAAATGCATATACAAATGAGAATATGATCAAATTGTATAGTTGACGCATAAAGCTATTCAGCAGTCACCATTTTTTCATCTACAAATGCATTCTCGGGATCCACAACACTCTTAGTTCTATGTTGTAACAAGACTGTTCAGGCCAATTATTATATATTAACAAGACTGATGCATAAAGCTATTCAGCAGTCACCATTTTTTCATCTACAAATGCATTCTCGGGATCCACAACACTCTTAGTTCTATGTTGTATTAACAAGACTGTTCAGACCAATTATAATATATGCATATGAAAAGCACTCAAGTTTTTAATACCTACAAGTAGCATCATCATTGTAATTTTCAACCTGGATACGAAACAGCTTCCTAAAGGTGGCACATGCAAGGGATTCAAAAGCTTTTCACACCACTTTCTTTGGATTGGAGATCTTTACTGAAATCCATAGGACCAGAGATATACATCCCGGTAATCCCAAAATAACTACTCCATATAAGGAAATGTACGTACAATAAGGCTGCAAAAGCTTGATTAACATACCCTTAGGAAACCTTGTTCCAAGATGAAGCCCAAAACCATTGGTACTGCCGTGAAGACACCAATTTGAAACAAAAACTGAGCATTCAGGGCAGCACTTAAGGCAGTATTGTCCAGTATTCTTGCCCTCACTTGAATAGTTTCACCAACCCCTGATAAAGCCTGAAAAGGGAGTTTCAGGAGGACAAGAAGAACATCAAAACACAACATAAGAAAGAAAACCAAAAATCTTTCCTGAAGCGGACATAAACAGATATGAAAACATACACTATAGGGAAAAAATGTTTGCACATTAAAACCTACTTTCGCATATACCAATGAAGATTACGATGCAAAAGTAGAAGCAAATCTCAGAATGCTTACCAGGTACGCTCTTCCATAGAGAAAGATGTACACAGTCAGTACAGTCAACTGCAAGATTAATGATTAATTAGATAAGAAAAACAAACTCTGGTTAACATAAGATAAAGTTTTGCAAACTTAAACCACATAGACAAGATTCATGACAGATAAGTTGGCGCCCTTGGATACAAAAATGGGCAAGGCATAAATTATCATGGGTACATGTAAGAAGTGTATTCTACAGTTATACCAATCCAGTTTAATTATTTTTCTCATATCTACAATCATTGTGTTCATCTAGAACATTAAGCAATCAAACACTCATTTCAAGTTGACTTCTACAGGAATTAAAAACTGCAGAAGATGCCACGTTTTGGTTGGTTACTAATCTCGCAGTGTTTGAAAGGCGTATGTGATTTGCTTCATGCCAACTTTCACTGACTTTTGTCTCTGTAAAACTAGAGACTGATCCACATCCCTATTGTATGTCCATGACTCGAATATGTATCAAAACTTGAAACAGCAATATATCGCTACGTTTCAACAGTTCAGGATGACTTACCATGGTACACAAATAGTAACCCACGGTTGTGAAAAAGAATGACAACATTCTGAAGAAATCAAAGAGTTGACCAAGTCTGTAAACATCCCTGCTAAGCACTTGTTCACCATTACCACCAGCAACCTTGCCCTCAAATATAGCAATCTGGTTGAGGCCAACATCTCTTCCCTTGCCAACCTATATTATGTCACACTTTAGACGATCTAATCATTCTACGTTTCACTGTTTACCTAAAGAAGCATGATTATACCTGTATGTACTCATGGTGTGTAATATTTCCTTGACGCAGAGTTGAGTTGAACCCTGCAAATTTCATACACATAAAAAAGTTGACAATTAGAAAAATTTTATCTCATTGCTTCAAACTAACCCCTGTAAAGAGAATTTTCTAGGCATGAAAGTATACATAGCTATCAAAAATGCAATGGCATTAGAAGGATGTGAAACTCTTTCATTTGGACAGATACCAATCACCCAGTTTTCGAAGTCAGTCCAATCAATGAGTTAATTCACAAAGATCAGGATTAAAAAATAAAATCACGCTGATCGGAGAAACAAGAGAGATTAAACATTGCTTAACATGCAGTACACTATCATCGATGACCTGCCAAGGTAACAAGAAAGGAGGACATCATCAACTAGAGAAAACAAGTCCCGAAAGGGCGAAGCTGCTAAGGCAACTTGACATAAACAAAAGATAAAACAATTGTATGTTGCTTCCAGAGACCATCAGAAAGAGTCAGGTCCTCCGAGCGCAGTCACAAGAAGAAACGTGGATCCACTCGATCTCCGGACTCTCGACAAGTGCAAAGGGAAATGCATATGTAATACACAAATTTGGACAAAGTTGACAGATAAACAGATAAGGCAGTCATCAAGCAGAATATCCACAGAAACAAAATCTACTGAGACTCAGTTTTATCAGTACAGAACATATTAAAAGATTTAATAATTATGAAACCGTGTTTTAAGATGGCTACAAAAAATTTCTGACAAACCATTAAAAGATCCAGTCTACTGAAATTTGACAAACCAAAAGTCCCAACAACTAGATGAAAGATGATTTGGGAAAAGAAGAAACCAACTTTGAAATTGGAATTACCAGGCTCAAGAATGAATTAATATTAAAAGTACAAATGTGTGTGTGTGTCGATTGAGAGGGGGTGGTTTCGGTTGTTGTAAGTCTAAGTGATTATATCATAAGGCATAATACATAGGCCTCATAATTCAAACCTTCTCTGCTCCACACACAACAAAAAATCTAGTGCTAATTAAAACCCTGAGTATGGAGAATTATGAGGGCAATATGTTGGACACATTAAGGCATCCAAGAGAAGATTTTCAGGTAAGATCCAACTCTGACTTCTTTGCTATAAAAATAGTTCACAAATACCAAATGCAGGTAAAAACTAGTTTATCTGACAGCCGCTTATCAAACTTAGCCAAAATACCTGCATAAATATCTTCGCTGATGTTAATAACACGAGATGCTTTGCTTATACCACCTCGCGTTATGTGAAATACTCTGTCAAAAACATCCGGATGGCCATAATGCATACGAACCCTGAAATGATCAAGACAAATTTTAGTCAATTCATAGTGATCAACAAGGATACATGAGTTAGCATGAAAGCTGAATCAACAACCAACAATAAAGGAAACCTTACTTCAATGGTTTTGCTAGAACTCGCTGACCAAGAGTTACAAAGCTGGTTTCTTGATTAGACATGAAAGATGCCAATGAAGAAACACTGCACGTTTAGAAAACAGGTCATGTGTTGTCATTAAAATTGAAGAACTAAGATATGCAAATACCGAACAGTGACTACCTTCCCGTAAATACATGCTCCCGCACCCCAAGGATGGTTGAAGCACGAATTCCATGATCACGATGAAATTCTTCTAGAAGATTTCTCATTTTCAAAGCTTCCTCAAAGTAATTATCCTGTCATGACAACTAGATAAGTAAAAGAGACTAAGAAATAAGAAGAGGATGACAAGTAAGAAAGAGATGGTGAAGGGAAATCACAAATAACTAGTTGCGAAAAATTAAACATTACAACTGGGGCTCCACATCTCCATCAGAAGTTGTTCACAGTAAGGCGAATTTCCAAGAAATGGCTAATAAGAAATCCACCTAGGGTGAAGACCTAAATATTTGACCTTCCACGCCAGTTTACCATTTCCTAAACAGATTTAACTGTCAAACAGATTAAGTCCATCTACTCACTCCTCAAGAACTTCATCTCTTTGATTAAAAATGATCATCCAAGACACAGAAAATGAAGCATCATCAACGCACTGAAAACTCCCTAAATGGAGCAGGTGCACTTTACATAATAGTAATCTCTAACAAGTTAATACATAAAAGCAATGAGCTGATCCTAGCCATTACCTGTGACCTATATACTCTCTGACTTGTGCCTCTATATAGATCAAAATAGGTAAAACTGGAGGTCTAGGGTAGCAAAATTATCCAAAAAAAAACATTCATTACCTGATTCATATCAATTGTCTGCATAGCATTTCCACGAGTAAAGACAACAGCGTGATTTTGATTTTCAGGTTTCCCTTCGCCAAGTTTAGGATTCCCCGGCAATTTTATTGAATAGATTTCCTGTATGTATTTGAGAAATAAAATCAGAATACAAAGTTAATTTTGTCTTCCGAATAAAAATTGTAGATTAAATGCAATATGATCAGCTACACCAAGAAGAAACATTTTTAGATGTAAAAAGTGGGTATTCAGAAGAGACTGGATATATTGCACAAAAATGGGAAATGAATTGAAAATCAGCACACACCCGAGAAGCCAAATACAAATATATACATTACATAAGCTAGAGACCAAGACGATCTGACCCCTGTTGCTAATAAATTGTAACCATTAGTGAATCAGAAGCAAAAACTATGTGCAGATTAAGCATATACTTTTCAATCACTTAAATTTCTAACCTATATTCAACTACCATTTTATCCATAACTTAGAGCACAGCGGTAACACATGATCCAAATAGCCAATTCCACGTAAGTGGAACAAAGGCGTAGAAGTAGCATGGGAGTGCCATTCCAAAAGGGAAGAGAAATTATTAACCTTATCTTTCCCATTGATGTCAGCCTTAACAAGTTTCGAGAAATACTCTGTCTGCACTTTACCATCCTTCAAAGTCTCGACCACATCGATAAAAGCAACCCGAAGAGCTTCATTTCTGTCAGTTAACCATATGGAGAAAACATGCATTGATATAGAAACAAAAATAGCAGAAATGCATAAGAGATTAATGCATCATTCAGGGACAGAGCGTGAGGAAAACAGAAAAAGTTTGACTGAAACTTAGGAGGAAGTTTGCAAACGTCTAAATGCATAATAGTGAATACTTAGTTTATCGTTTGGTGGTTTAAGATTTTCTCCTAATTCTCTTCTCCACTTACTATTTCATGAAAGAACTTTCAGTTCCAGAGTAAAAGAAATTATTAGGGCATGATATCCCAAAGTCACTTCTGGAGGGAACAAACGCCTAAATTTGATAACCAATTGATGCATCATCACATTAGAAACATAACGCTCCACCTTTGCATTAATAAGGCAATATCAGCAGCCTCCGGCTTCCGTTCTTCTTTCTGCTTCCCATAAATTTGGCACGTAACAACATACGTAAATTTCAGATCAGCCTGAGCTCTTGCCTCAGGAGATAACTCAAAATTGTCAACGTCTGTTACTTCATTTCTTGAGATTGCAGATTCCATGCCTAAGCACATCCAACAAATTAATACACTAGACAAACAAAAACAAACAAACATGTATTGTAAATTTACAAACCTCCAATGATCATTCGCTCTAAATAAGCTTGAAGGATGAGAGCTTTCCTATAATACATCATGCCGCGTACTGCAATTCGACAAGTTATGACAGTAAGCAAGGGTAACACAGAAAAATTAAGCCAACAATTGTCATGGAAAATAAATTTGCAAAATGAATTCATGAGTACAAACACACTGTACGTATAAACATGCAATTGGAATTAATGAAGGCTCGTTTTGCAAACACACTGTACAAACACATTGCATAGGTCTCTGAGTAGCCAAATGCCGGCTTAAACAGACATTTGATTAAGCATTATAAAGCGCATCCATTTAGGAGGCCCCAGTCTGGAGGGTAGAAACTATAGAATCAAGAATTAAATTAAGAGGGATAGAGGTAGACCTAAGAAAATTTGGAAAGAGACTATCAAAATGAATTGAAATATTTAAATTTGAGAGAAGATTTATGTTACGATCGAGCATGATGGCGACATATGATCCATATAGCCGACCCCCATAGTGGGACAAAGGCTTCTTCTTCTTATTGTTGTTGCATATAAAGCGCATCCATTTCAACCCACAAGGATACAACCACATCGACTTGTTAATTAAAAGCTGACGTAATAAAACAATTAACTATCTTGTCAATCACATGTGAAATTTCCATTTCAATATGACACACAAGTCCCATTCACACAGTTTTTCAGAAACTTGCAACAAAATAAATACAAGCCAAAACGTCCAGGAAGATTTGGGATGACCCATAAGGGCCAAAGATAGATCTAGAAGTACCAGTTCTAGCCAATGTCTGTCCTCGGTAAGAAGCCCAAAATCGAAGTTCAAGGATATCATTTGGGTTATCATTCAGTTCTGCCTCAGACGTATTCTCGTCACGCCCAATCCTGGCAAGAAAGTTTTTCCATTCATCTGCATTCAAGGCTTGGAGTCAGTACATCTAGAATATATATTTATATCCTTAGAGAACAACTGAAACATAATAACCCAAGATCAGAGAGCATAAGATTGACGTAAATATACTACAAAAGCCCAACTCTAGGGAGAAATATCAAGGAAATTAAAAGTAAGCTGACTTCATACAGCGGCAAACTCTGTTGGGGGCGCGGAAAAGATAAATAAAACAAAGAGTAGAATTGGCTTATAAAAATGAGCCAGAAAGAATTACAGCCGCTGCAAATTACGAACTTTAATTGCAAACTACAAATTCCAACAGTGAGTAGTACTGAAAACAAAAACCCATTGCTGGCAATAACTTAGAGAAATGGTTCAACAGAAATTTGAAGCAAGTTGAATAAATTGGAAAATACCAGGATATATCTTCTGAAGGTAGAACAATGTTGAAATCCCATCTTCATTTTTCTCAAGAAGATCAGACATGCTGTAAAGCACAATCTCGGAATAATACGGTGTGAAAACGCTGCATGTGATGTCGCATGGGGAATTTGATCAGTACATGCAAAAATTAACCAAGAAACAAAAAAGAAATCCCATTAATGATGATACCTGAAGGATAACATTTCACGGACGGGCTTAGCAGTTGGCATTTCCATAAAGAGAGAATTTGTAAAAAACTCCAATCGGCGCCTTGCTTCGAGGTTTTTCGGGATGCTTGCAGCAGAATCTTTGATAGTTAGAAGGGAATACAACCTTCGAATTTGCCATTTCTGCACATGATCAAGACTTGTAAGCCATACATATAAAAAGTCACACTCCACTCTGTTAACTTCAGAGGGGTAGAAGCCTCATAAATCTGAACCATGTTTGAGGAAAATGTCCAAGTTCAATGTTGCATACATCAGTTTGTGACACTTACCAACTCAGCATCTCGGGGCCACTTCAGCTTCTGAAAGAGACGACCCTGATTCCTTGCTCTCGACAACACATTCCATGTTTCATAGTTGTCTCTGAGAACAAAGTATTCATGAGACACAGAATATTCAAAGCATTCTAAAAAGACAAAGTGAATCTAAACATGAAACAAACCTCAAATTTATGTTAAGCACATCAAGCCGCATGACATCATAAAGATCTTGAATTGCTTTTATAGCTCCACTTTCAAGCTCTGCTGAATACTCCTCTTTCTAAAGGGAGGGAAAAAATCAACAATAAACCATGACCAAAAAGTCCAGGTAAACAAACATTAGTAGTTATTATATAAAGCTTACAAAATATTAATCAAAGATATAAAAGATACTGGCGTTTTATCACCTCCTTCATTGTAGCCCCAAAATATAATAATAAGAAGAAAAAAAGAGAAATAAAAATACCCTTAATGGATAGTGGACACATATTCAATGCAACAAACACAAATTTATTAAACAATGAGTTGAGATTGAAAAATGTCCAAGAAAGCCATGAGCTACATAGACATTAGATTTGGGTTAGAACTTTTGAAAGAAACTAAGCACTTTGTTGCCTTAGAGAGTGCTGATTTTTCAAACCATGGAAAGGAATAACAGGGTACAAAGTGCATAAGGTTTAGCATTTTATTTCCTAAGACAGTGCTAATTATTCTCTTTTGACCATCGTTCACTCACCAGAATTCCCATAAGAGCAGTAACTTTCTGAATAACAAGTGATAGCTTGTCCAGTTGTAAGTCCATATGGATACTCTTCTTAACAATGCATCCATTAATGTCTTCATATATCCTCTCAACCCTGACAATATAAGGCAAGCAACAAGAAATGCATAAAGAAAATAAGAATTTGTCCCATTGCAACTTCGCCATTGACACCAACTTTCCGAATTCAGTATCAAAGTTGTGCAACATGAAAAAAAGTGACTAGTTGCGGTGGTTGGGGGTTGTGGGGGCAGGGGCCCTGCATGCACTTCATAATGCATCCGATGATCGATCTAATGATGGGGCGCTCAAACAGTCAATGACTGGTTAAAATGGTTCAGTTATTTGTTCTAAATGTAAAAATGCACTAGACATCAATTTCTGTAGATAACATAGCTAAAGAACTTGATGATTCTGAATAACAATCATGTAAGTAAGCTATAGTACTGATGTATGACCTAACCTGTGAACCTATATCTATTCTCGACTGACTTAATCGATAAATTGAACAGACCCCAATCGGCAAGAATTTTAGATCATTCACTTCCCAAGTTCCCATCACCATGTAGTCTCACAAAAGATGAAACCAGACAACCACAATCAAGTTTCAGCGATAAAATCCCAAGCAAATTTCATATGTTATGAAGGCTTAGCGAAATATTACCACTTCTTTCCTTCATCATTTTGTTCGTCGTCCAATATTTCTGTGAATATTAGCTTGATAGTGTGGTAGCACTCTTGAACTGCATACTTCATGTAATCATCCTTTGAGATCCTATCCCATAAATCATCTTGTGAATCCCTACTTTCAACTGCAATATCCTTGGCAAGGAATATCTAGAGAGACAGAGAGAGAGAGAGAGAGAGAGACTCATAAGCAAGACCAAAAACATCCAACTGAGATCAAAATGAAAGAGATTAACAAGGAAAACCTTGCTGGCTAGGAGAAATAGGGGCCACTGGACCATTGACAGATTCCCAGAATTCTTTGGCATCAGAAGCAACTCCATTTCCCTGCAAGGCGTAAAACATCAACTCAACAAATGAAAACAGGGAAAGAGAGCTAACAAAGGGAAATCCCGCTCAGTCCTCTATGCTGCAAGGGTCAACACTTTCAGTCCCCAATGCATACAACTCCACTCCCGTAAGTTTATAAGTACAATGCTTTTGGTTCTTATGGAATCAAGCCAACAACCCTAAATGGTCTGCAAGAAAAGATAGACACACAGGAGAAAATTCTCCCAGCATCAAATCATGCTATCATCTTGCTTAAATTTCCACTAAAAGCATCAAATCTGACGCATTTCTATACTCGGGAACTAAAAGTGCCAAGTTAAAAGATACGGGGATCAAAATGGATAAATTCAGAATCTCCTACAAATTCAATCGACTCACAGATTTGTGATGTAATCTTCCTCTCTAAGATTCTTGATAATTTCATTCCAGAAGGGAGCAAAATGAGCAGCGTCTGCCTTAATTCTCTCCACAGCCTTCAAATGACGCAAAGAGTTAGCTTACATTTCTAGAGCCAAGTTAAGAAGAATTACATTCACAAGATATCTTAAAATTTGCATATGATATCAACACTTCAGATATGTCATGCTCCAATATTAGATGAAAAAAAGGAGAAACACATATTTTTTACAATAGCAGACACATTATGCCACAAAAGAAGCAAAATCTATTAGCAGTCGATCTGCAGCAAAGTAGAAGCTCCAGATGCACGTCCTAACCCGGCAGACACTGAAAACGGCGAATTTTAAAAAGTGCAAACCCTGGTGTTAACTTCACAAAATACCTGTTTAAAACTAAATAATTTTTACAAAGAGAATATATGCGACTTCACGAAGTTATATAAACTTACAATCACGTCACACATAAACACAAAATGAACTTGCAAACAATGACTTGAAACAAAGATGACGACAACAAACAATTTTTCTCATGCGCTAAGCATGTTTGCAAAAGAGTATATACATAAAGATTGCGACAGTGATCCTTGCACACAGTGATTCTTAACAAATAATGCCCTAAAGCATTTAGGAACTAGCGTAGAGGTCAGACAATATCCATTGTGTTTCATAGAATTTCCAAGACCATGAAACTTAGACCGTAGTTAACCTACGAAATTGATATAGTTAATGCCATCGCCTTTATATTCACAAAGAGGTATGATTTATCCACTACATTCCCCCCCCCCCCTTCGACACATAGAAAAAACAACCTGTTATCTGAAATCATAAGAATAACACCCCCAAAAAAGAAAAACCCCCACAAAGTCAATTATGTCCACAAAGTCTGCTATCTGTAGTTAAAAGATAATTGAAATCAGGGGCAAAAGCACTCAAAGGATTATAGCATATCCACTTAGAGCTTGGTTGAGTCAGGAACAGTTGTTATGGATTTATTTCTTGCAAATAGAAACGCTGAAGACCTCCTTCGTATAAATGAAGTGCAACCCCCCCCAAAATATATATATATATATATATATAAATAAGGCGAAGTTAAATTGCATAAATGACAAAATAAAAGGTAAAAGCAAGTGACATCAGCAGGTTTTACCATCTGTTGCCAAAATACTTTTTACTATATGGAAAAGTTCAAGGGATAGAATGAGAAGAAAAAGAATAATAAAAGAAAAAAGATCTAGAATAAGAAATGTCCTATTTTACACGAACGAATGATCCACAACTAGAAACGCAAAAACAAGAGTATACAAAAAGCTTTATGGCATCAGCTAGTAAGTTTCCTTCATAATCTTTCAAAACAACATAGCAATTACTCCACCCTCTTCTTTCAAAAGGAAGGTTTTCAAACTATTACAACGAAACAACATCCCAGAAACAGTCGTTCGTTAAAAAAACACAAAAGTGTCGAGCCTCAAGTTAATGTGAACTTATGCAACGTAATATACAACGCCGTCACTAGCATTCCATGAAGCCAACCAGTTTGAAAATAAGCAATATAAGCAATAGATAGCCATGTCCAACATTTCGTGATTGGTTATGCCATCACAAACAAATAAGCAATAGATAGCCATAACAAAACAAAATACAAAAGTGAAGTATCAAAAGAAAATTGAGGAATGAAAAAATAAATAAATGAAATGGGCTAGAAGTCATGCAACATTCTCCCAAAATCCACCTCCTGTCCGAAAAAATTTTAAGCCGAAACTTTAAGGTTAATAATTATTATTGGAAAATGCTTTGTTATTTGAGACTTGTCCAACTTATCAAACCTCCAAAGTAAAGAAGGGGCAGAGGAATTACATACATAGAATTTAATTTACATAAAGGCTCACCTGACCAGATGATTGGAGAGAGGCCCTGCAAAATAAGAACTGAAAGTTTACACCAAAGAAACCAGCAAACAAGATTCTAATGCGACTCATTACGGCAAGCCATACCTGTTTGAAATAGGAACATGAAGTGTATCCATGAACGCCGAAGGGAAGCCTTCAAAACGTTTATGGACAGCATCCAAAGATCTTATCTGAAAGAGTATCATGACGTATTTAACTCATTAATGAAAAGCTCAAATATTACAAATAAATCTAATCCAACAACAAAAACCAGATCTGAGCAATTATTCCCAACTATAAGTATCATCCATATGGATCACTGTTGCCACCACGTTCCAACAAATAAAATAACAACTCAACATGTTCAGCCAAAGCATTGAGTTAAGATGTGTCCACACTTACCTCCCCAAGGCGATCTCTTGCACCAAGCAAGAAACCTAGCACAGCAGATATAACTGTGTAGAATATGTATATATCCAAGAGGTACATCTGCAATTACCACAAAGCTGTAATCAATCAAAACTATTCATATTCCAGAAGCTTCACAACTGCAGTTATGCACCAAAAAATGAATTATTCATGTGCATCAAAGGTCTCTGACCCAGTAAGGTAAAAGAAAAGAGCATCCATCAAATTCTCTAACAATTAACACTATGAACATACTTTTAATATGAATTTTGGTAACTTCTAAGGGCAATTCTAACATATCAAATGACCACAGTATCTTGGAGGCTAAAAAGTACTGCCCTTGCATCTTCCGTGACATGAGCACACCGCACCAGATGAGCATCAAGCCATGAGAGTATAAAGAGCTGTCCTAATCTATGTGTTAGCAAACATCCAAAAATCTGCTTGTAAATGGGGGTGGGGGGGGGGGGGGGGGGTTGTTAGGGACTCCATTAAAACGAGATGCAATTGAGTAGTTTCACATTTGTTCATGTAAGTTTGACTTCACGTCGCATGCTTTTACTCTAAGCATAGAGGACGCTTAAATGCTTTCAAATCGGATAAAGCCATGATGCAAAATCTCTAGGGGTCAGCAAGGCTGTTGCGCCTCAATCGAGAAAGGAATCACACAAACTATATGAAGGCCACAGTCAACTAATGGGACACCCACTTGGGTTTATCATCACAATGTGTACATGTAAAACCAACTATTTTATCCACAAAACTACACCTCGGTGCAGTGAAGGATGTTAATTGCCAATAGGCCCAGAAACCATAACTATGCGGGTTCGTGATTACGAACCAATTGAGGTTCCATTCGAAACGGTTTGCGTTTAAAAAGAACTCTATTCCAGGCAGCACCAACAAAGAATTTTTCAACCTTACAACTTCCAGAAATAATGCACAGATTAAATGAACCCTACAAAACATGTCAAAATCATTTCTGGAATAGAATCATTGGGCAGCCTCTAATCTATTAGGCATCTTTCCCTTTCATCATATCAATTCAAATTTGGTGACTATTTTCATTCCTTAGTTTTCCTCTTGTCATCGGCATTGATGTTATCATCATCTTCATTTTGCCGGAAGTAAACCAATCTAGAACAATCCAAAAGTAATCTCACTAAATTCATGATTCACAGAAGTATACTTATCTGGCAAACAGTCATAATCGCAAAATTATAGAGGTAGAATAAGATCTATAATTTTCAGCACCACTACTCAAGTATACTTCAGAGTCTAAGGCTATATATAGCGTGACAAGATTACTACATTAGTGACCCATGTTTACTAAAGAGTATATCTCAAGATACTGATGAGGAACTAAAATATTCAGTAACTCAATATGGTACTGAAACTCGTACGGTAATTTAAAATGCATATGGGAGGAGAATACCAATGGAGAAAAAAGGGCCAGAAACAAATTAGCCATGAATCATTAAGAATTTAAATTAAACAATGACAGTCAAGAGTTCTTATTCTATTTAAGCCAGGTGAAATGAAGAAATTTGTTGCTATGTTTGCTCAGAACTGACATTATATCTGATTGCATAAAACGTATTACACAACAATACCACAAAAACACAAGACCTATGGTAAAGCCACCAACTATTGACAACATGAGAATAATTACAATAGATTTAAAGGAATGCTATAACCTAATCAGGTAAAGTTACAATATTGTATCATCCAAAGTTATTTATAGCACCAGCTGAGAAAAGAATGCATGTAGAGTACTTACGGTAAACACGGGTGCCCATAAGCTTGCCACTGTCAGAGCATTATGATTATCTGCAAGACATAATTAAATTAAAATCAGGAATAATGAAACTAAGAGAGTGATACATAATCTATAACACAAACAAAAATCCAAACTTTGCGGCAGATATCTTTTTTTCGCCCAGATGATTGTGATGTCTTCATGATAAAAACAAAAGAGAATAGGAAAGAAACCTAAATCGAATCAATAAAGGTTCTTAAAACAGCAACTTTGGCCTCTAATATTGACAAAACCAATAGGATAAGTTGTGGAGTTATTTGCTATAAGTTAAAGCAACAACAACTAAGCCTTTATCCCACTAAGTAGATGAAGAAGTAGAACTAGATGTGTAGTTAAAAGTCTTAAAAAGTAAAATTATTCTTCCACAGAGAACAAATGACACTAACAAGTCGTAAGAAAAAGTTAGCCACTTACGCTGAGACACAAGGTCATGCCAAGAATAGGAAGTGATATTCATCTCTGTTATAAGCCTTGTAGGTTTAACTAAGGGCTTTATCTGCAACATGATACAAATATTAAAAAACCAATAAACCCCAAAAAAAAAATTATCAAAGAACTGCAGGAATAGGTCTTACTTGTATGAAATAAGCAAAAGAAAATTTGCACCCCAGGACGAGCAGCCAGAACATCATGTACCTGAAATTTACATGTCAACTAGCTAAAAGGAAACGGACAATAAAACTACACTTTCTATCAATCAGCATATTTGTGAGGCACTGGATGAATGCATAAAAAAATGCGGATCAAGAAACCTGCACACAAACACAACCAACATGCAAGCAAGTTGAACTTTTAAAGCCAAATACTTTAACGTGCAAGGGCTGAAATATTGCATATGTCAAATTAATTCACCTAATAATTCACCACAACATTTACAAAACTTGCTCATGTTTCATCTAAGTATAAATGTTGTTTCACTATAAGTTCAGGTGCCCACATAGATAGAGTCAAAAGAAATATGGAGTCCGAAGGGAGGGGGAGTGGTTCTTCGGGGATCGAGAGATGAAATAAATAGGGCCCCACAAGTTTAGAATTCTAACTAGGGAATTCACACGAAAGGGAACGGGGAATTCTCAACGGAAAAAAACTCAAATTCAAAAGGCACAAGTGTAAAATTATAAATAAACAAGATATGCCACAAGAAAAAACCCCAATAAATTATGAGAAAGAAGAAAATTCTCTAAAAGCTAAAGAATTCTTAAGAATACAGACATTACTCGACTTATTTGTAAGTTAAAGGATGCATCAAAACGAAGGAACATGTCAAGTATTAACATGGAAGAATGTTTTCAAAAGTCATATAATTGCTGCAATCAACTTAATTAAAAAACAACATAATACATCCGATAGGTTAACATTTTTTGGTGAACCATTCATTAAACAGCCAGTCGATAACCAAAGGACAAAAAGAACATTCGCAAATGTACTACTTTTAAGGAACTCCACTATACAGTACATATAATAAACTACTTATTTCATTACAAGAACATCATTGTAATAATAAAGGTATTAAGAAAAATAATTCGAAAGTTCACCAGTTTTCAGCACAGAGAAAAAAGTATGAGCTGCTATATGGGAAAAGGGGGTAATAGATGACCATTTTATGAAAAGAAAAAACAATTAGCATTCATGTCAAACTTTAAGATTTGAACCATCCTGGCCATCTTAATACAGTGGGGATCGACATACATTCTTAAACACAATTGAGTAGGACAAGCACCAAGGTCAAGCCTTAGTCTTGAAAAAGATTTATGTTCCTATAAAAGACAGCAAAAGAAAGGAAAAAGGAAACACAAACTATCTTTTTTTTTTCTTTTTTTCTTTTTTTTTTAACACAAACTATCTTTAGCAACGATTATTAACAAATTGTTGAAATAGAAATACTTACTTAATAAAGTCTGATGTTTTCTCATACATGCCGCGACCAACATAATAGTGCTCCTTAAGAGAATTGTTGGAGAGCACATTAATAGTGATTATAAAACCTAATAAGAGAGAACTGAAAATTAAAAGAACATTTGCCAACGCTCATACCTGGTGCATCCATTTTATGAACCGGACCAACGGCCAGTTGTCAACTAGATTGCCTAAACTATGACAGGCTGGTATTCGCATGACAACACTCAAAGACACATGGAGTCCAGCATAAATTGCAAGAACCACATAATAAATTTTAAATAATATTGACCCAGGATCCTGAAGAGCCTTGCTGCAATAGAAACACAAAAATTCCCAATGAATGCAGAGAATAAGCATGATACAGCATAATGCACTATAAGAGGTAATTGGAAAAGAAAACAATAAGAAAGTAACATACATGTAGAGAAAGCATATGAAGACTGAAGCTAAACTAAAGCAGACAAAACGAAGAAAAATCCGTGTCACTGCTAAGCGCCTTGATGTGGAATATGCACCATACATCATCACAATGTCCAGGACACCTGCAATACATTTAAAAAACATTCAGTACCAGAACAAAACATATTGCTAGGTGTCTCATCACAGAAACCCACTTATTCTTACAGAAAGTCTTTACAACAAGCCAAGGCTTAAAAGTTATCAAACACAAAACTTAGAAGAGAAGAAAAACTTACTCTGAATAAACTTCATCACAACATATGTCGGTCCCAGACTGAGAAGTTCCCGTATGGTCTTGGAGTCAAAGCTCCCATTGTTAAACGCAATAACAGCAAGACCCTGCATGGGGAGAGAGCAATGGGAAGAGAAAGACACTCAGAGTTCAAATCAAATAGCAGTAACATAAAATGTACAGCCAAACCCGGAGATTAATAAGGAGAGGGCACTCCATCAAAATATCCAACCAATAACAAGAACTTTTTATTTAGCCACATGTAAATCTAGCTTTTGAACTTAGCAAAGATCATCCACTTCAAACATAAATGTACAGCTTAAATCAAGTTTGCCATTTAAACACCCTGTACTATTCACTCTTTTTTGACCATCTTTACAAACAAAACAAAACCACCAACACAGGAAAAATAGACACGCCATTTGTAAATCATGCAACACACCAAAAAATTATTGAAAAAAAAAGGACAAACAATAACTAAGCTGCCTTCCAATTATGTGAGGTCCACTTTATAGAAACTGTGCCGCTCCCGTGCTCCATCAACATCAGAAGAAATCACATACATGGAATTGAACAATAAATACCAAACCCAACATAGAGAAGAAGGCTCAATGTTAAGAGATATTTTGGTGGAGAGGGAGAAAAATACAATCAGGCGAATTCATAAAATGCACAACAAATAATAGAACAGGTTCCTCAATCCAGGACTGAAACAGAAACATGAATATGTTCTCTTCACCTGAAACATCATAACAAGAAAAATCCAGAGACGGTGGAAACTATGATAAAGATGCAGAAATGATCTGTGCTCCACAAACGATGTTTTCCCCCGACGTTTACCTCCTCCAGATTTCAAAACATTCTGCATCAACAGAAGCAGCAGACACAATGGCTTACAACAATTATTCAATATGCGGAGGACAAATCCAAGTCGATAACAAACAAAAAAGAAAAACAAGAAAATCAATTACAAATTGTACAAGCCATAAACCCTGTCCAAGATGTTTAATACTAATAAATCTTAAACAAAATACTTTCCCTACATGCGATTCACATTCTAAGAGCTACAACTGGAAATGTGGTGGAGAAATTCCAATCAGAAACTTTTCCCATCATTACCAACACCTATCTTTTAACCATCACAACCCCAAAGCATGAACCTTAGATGCATTTGAGAATACCCCGCTAGAACATCTTTTGTAGTTTCTCATTTTATACACCTATACGAAGTTTGAAACTTTAAAAATTAAAAGCTCTTGGGATAAAATCTACTTCAGGAAATATTTTTATGACATCTGTTAAAAGTGTTTGAGCAAAGTCCCAAACACAGTTGGATACGGTTGCATAACTTCAAATAGGGTGGTTTGAAAGCCATCCCCCACTGAGTAATCCTTTCACTCTAGTCGGGCTCAAAAAATCAGTTCTTAAAGTAGGATTCAAAATTTTGATATTTCCATAACTTTTCTTGTTCATAAAATCAAATTAACCAACGTCACAGGGAATAAAAAACACCAATTTTCATAAATATCAAATTAACTAACATCACTGGGAATAAAAAACACCAATTTAAATTATACATACTAAGACTACAATTGCACACACAAGCTAGTACTGTATCTATGAATCAACAAATTTGTTGAAATGGCTTTTTGTAAACACTTAGTAATCTTGTCAATAAATAAGTAAAATGATATGCACTCAAAGCGGATCCCTGGCCCAGACCCATACATCCAGGACTAAACCTGAGATCCTACCAGCATCCTTTATACGTGTTATATCTTTATACATAACTTTAATATCCATATCCGGTTTAACTCTTTTGTCAATACCTGCTACATTATATTCCAACTAACTTTATGATTTAAATCTCTTAATAGATGAAAAGCTTCTAAACAGTAAAGTTTGCATTCTGCCCAGCAAAGAAGGCAATTACTATTTTCCCAATAATAATGTTCCTGGAATGGGCCCCCCTTAATTGCAAAGAAAAGAATGCAAAAACACCACTAATGAATGAGCGTACAGGACACCTTTGATCTACGGGCAGGCTTCAAGAAGAATGAAGAACTCTTCCGCCATGGCCAACTAAGTTCGAAGCAACGAAGGGACCTTGAAACATAATCACAGAGTGCGGGAATTAGCTATAAGGGGAGAGGGGGGGTTGTGGAGAATACGGGAAAAAAAAACAAAAGAGAGAGAGAGAGAAACAACAAGCATTTGTCCCATGCAGAATGTCCACCTTACCAGAAATATTCATTAAAATCATCATAATTTCTCCATGCAGAATGTGGTGCTCGGCCATTGTCATTGTTCAAAGCTTCCTACACACCAGAACACAAACATGTATTAAGCAACTGATATTTAGCCTGGGCTGAATATTAGTCAACAGGCCAGCTATTTGCCATACAAAATATAATTTAAAATTCAGAATATAATTTAAATTTCACACAAAGGATATGATATTATTTAAACTTGGGATTTTCCATACTTTAATGAACACAAACCAGAAAGATCTAAAGAAAAACAGTTAAAGGACATTAAGCTCCTAGGCCAAACTTTCATATTTAATGCCTTTTTGACAATCATTTGTTTCACCTCTGCCAATCACAGGAACAGTATTTCGTGCAACTTGGCATGATACCATGTGTGTGAACATGCCCACCCCTTCTTTCATAAAAAGCTTGAGGATTTCTTTTTAAGGCAAGAACGAAACTTGATTGACACCTCTAAAGGAGTGTGTGGATGGAGGGGGGGGGGGTGAGAGACAGAGACAGAGAAGGAGAGAGAATAAGAAGGAATAAATATGAGTACATACCGCAGCAACAACATCATATAAAGGACGAATTACTTGATCAATAAATGAAACACCATTCTCAGAGACACAACTGTTTGCAGGCTGCGCAACCTGCTGACGTAAGATTTCTTCTAGTTCCCGTCCCATCTGTTTAATCAGTAAAAATTTAGAATCAACAACAATACCATTCAGAAAACCAATCACCACAATCAGTGAACTAAAAAGAACATACAAAAGGAAATAATCTCTCAGCATTAATCGCAGTCAAGCAAAAAATCACAGATCCTAATCCATTCTTCATCATCACCACCTAAACAATGACAAATAATATTCTTTTTGTTTACCATCAATTAATTAAATAGGGAAATGGCACAGTTCTATGGAGTTCTCATCGGCTTCAACCACCTAGAACTCACGGAAATATTATGCTCATGAGAAGGATCCAAAACTTTTCATAACTTACATACAAATTGCTAAGAGACGAAGCAGGCACAGTAAGAAGAAGGATGAACAGTAAACGAAAGATTCAAATTTTTTGCCTCACATGATATAATAAAAATGGGGCCTTGCAGTTGCAGAAAATACAAAAGTTCGTTATCAATTACAACTTCTGTTGTGAGCCAACTTACATGATGAAAAATATAGCATAAGCATTCTGGGAGAAATCGGATATTCGAAGCTTCACCCCAGATAAGAAAGTACAAAGAAATAAACAGCAACTTCTTCTCCTTGCTCACAGCGTCCAGACTGCAGAAATTACCAAAAGCCAATTATGGGTACAGCAAAATACATGCATTTGATATTGTATTCCTATGACAAACAAAGATAATAAAAAAAATACATAAACATCAGAGATTTTGGAAGTTGTGGAATGTGCACAAAATTTTACATACTTGCTCCATACTGGTAAAATTGCCAGATATTTACTCCAATTAATGTAGTTCTCGAGGGACTTCAGGAACACACAATGAACTGCCGCTTCATCCAATATCTGAGAAAAGCAGAGTATAACGTAAAAGACCTTCCTAAAACAGTCACCAATAAAAAGAATCACAGCTGCAGAAAAAGCTGAAGTAATCATGGCATGTTTTCATCTCATATATCACGTCCCATAAACCTTCTCAATAAGAGAACATATATATTAATAACTAGGACCAAAAGTACCAGACTTTAGAATCAGCAATCAGAAAAATTGAAAGGAAAGCATATAACATCAATTGGTAAGCCACACTACATAGACGATTTCCAGACAGGTCAATAGTTTCATCTACTCAACACGTAAACCAAAGACCCTTCAAACTCAAGTGTAGGAAGAGCTGGTTGAAAATTGATCCATGCAATTCTACCGGAGATTCACGTCACCATTTTAAGAATAAAACTCAAGATGTGAACTAAAGGTCCATTCGAGAAGTGAAAACAGAAAGGCTGATGGGTCGTCTATATTATTAAGAAATTTAGCTAGCCATCCACTCTTAACAGTCTGCTTTCTTCTCAATGGGTTTTCTTATTTCGTTTTGTATATGTGACTGCAGTACAGGCTATTCATTTTCCCAAAAGGATAGCAGTTTGGTAGTACTGTAATAATAAATTTTAGCAATGATCTTCCATTTCAAACTTAAAAGATTACAATTTAAGAATAAATTTGAAACATTAAATCTTCAATGGAACAGAAAATCAAAATAATCAATCTATCAGCAAACAAGTACAGCTTAAAACAGATCATACCAGCTCAGGATCTTCAAGAACACGAAGTCTACTTTGCTCATTTGCAAGGAGATGCACCACATGTTCACGTTGATTAGAAACATTATCTTTCTGCAAAGATAATGAAATAAATAGTCTCAACACCAGAGGGGTAAAAAGTAGCTTGGCACGACAAGCTAACTTAGGAGGAAGAAAAAGGATAATAGAAAATGATCATAAAAATGTTGAAGAAACTCTGTTCAAGTTACACCAGAAACTGAAACAATACTTCCATCATCAAAAAGAAAACTAACATTCTAATAACAAATAAAACAATCAATGAATTAGAAAAGAATTTTCAAGGGTTCATGAATGCTTAAATCAAACCACGTCAAGTGTAATGCCCAGTACAGTGGGTAATCGGGACATTCACAAATCCTCATCACATAAAAATATAGTGAGCTGTAAAATTAGACAACAGTTGCTACCTGAAATCCAAATGTAAAATGTAGAAAATCAAACATGTCAGCATTCCTTGTTGGCGGTATCGGAAAGCCAGCCGGCAATTTTGGTAGACCCCTGAAGTATTTTATAGCTGAAGCTGCTGCGCGAACCTGTGCTCAATAGAATTAATAAACACTACTAACACCAGCAAGACTGAAATTATGCAATAGATGAAAGTAGCATGACCTCAGGAAGAAATGCAACAGCATTTGTTGTTGTAGGAGCATCCAAGGGGATAATATTGTACGCAACAAGATCATCAGTCATAGCTGCATCTGATTCCATAACTCGTTTCATCTGAAAAGGGAAAGAAATACAAGTATTATAGAGTTGCAGGCGCTGATTAAAGAAAGTCCAATATGCAGGTTAAAATTCAAGAACTGCAGGTTCAATCTCAGTATTTTTATGCTGATAACACTATAGCAACTTTAAGGCATTACACAAGTTCCACTACACCAATGAAGAATATGGCAATCTGATGTTTGGAGAGGAAAATGGGAACAACTGAAGATAACATCAGTTTTAAAAAAATTCTTTAGTCAAAGGAGACTCTACAAATCCCTGATGAAAGATAAATGTCAAGTAATTGTTGCTTATAGAGTAACTTAAGAAACAGGTAATCAATAATTGCAATATGAGGAGCATTTACAAATCTCATCAAGTTTCATTAAGCAAAATAATCACACTGCCATCGGAAAAGTAGCACATCTACAAAGAGTATTACTACTACTTCTCTGGCCTCAACAAACTGTAGTTAAGCTCCCTTCTCTCTATCTCGAAACAGTTACCTGAATCAAGTGCTACTCTGTAATTAACTGCTCATGGGTTTACAGCTGTTATATATACAGATTTCACAAACTTAAAGGTGCTTCTTTACACATAGCTTCTTTCCGTCATGACTGAGGTTCAATGCATGTGCCTAGAACTTATATCATGAACTTGTGATCTATAGGGCATCTATACACAATTTTAAGAGCAACGGAACAACTTCAAGCAAATCTTATGAGCAGGACATCAAATTGCAGATTTGATGCAGTACTTCAACTGGTGTATCTCATTGTATTTTAAATTAAATAAGGAGATCACAGCTCTTGGTGTGCTCTAAAACTAAGAAATGTACATTTTGACCATTCTCTTAAAAACCAGCTATTAAAATCAAAAGTGGAGCCTAGGTGAAGCTGTACATGAGCTGGCAGATTCCAACACAATTAGAAGAACAATTACATCTCAAGCTATGAAAATCCACGTTTAATGATTCTTGAATATCAAAAAGCTAAGAGGGCCATTTAGATCTACCTCGACAAGAGAAAAGCTGGATTGGGCAAAAGAGAGTTACTTATTACACTAAGAAAACAAATTATATGATCATCCATGCCTAAGAGGTCCAACGTATTTACTATGAGGGAGTAGCCAATTAGATTTGCTCACAAACACAATTTCATAGCCACTGATATCATGTTTCACAGGCTCTTGACAAGACCCTCTTATATCATAATAAAGTACAAATAATAATCACAGAAGGAAATGCCACGTTCGTTTAACTCTTTATGGGGAAGGATTTCCATGGAAGAGACTTTTTTTGAGGAAGGAAATTTGAAATATTTGTGGTTGCTTGGTTGTTTGATTTTCAGAGGAAAAGTTAGGCTATGGTTGGATGATTCTCAGGGGAATTTCCTCGAAGAGGAAAAGTAGTGTTGGTGGGATTCGTTTTTTTAGAAGGTAAACAAGACGTAAAGCGGAGAGAAATTGTTTTCTTAATATCATCAGTTTTGAGGGAATGTGAGTTCTGAATTCTAAGTTTTAACATTGTTATTGTTGAGTTTTTTATGGAGAAAAATTTATTTTCAAAGAAGGAAACAAACATAGCCTTGACTTTCGATTGTGAGAGAGATAAACCTCCAAATGCAAAACAAAAACAACAATGCAAAGGAGATGTATTCAGACCTCTTCCGAAATCAATTTGTCTGCTTCTTCAGGAGGGATTTCCTTTGTCAATTGCTCTAAAACAGTCCCTAACACTTTCAGGGTCGCAAAAACCCTTTTCCTTTTAACAGTCTTGCGCTCCAACCTAATCACCATTTATAACAGAAAAATACTTGAAATGAGAAGGCAAAACAAAACACCCAACATACAACTCAAAGCACAGCCGAAATCACAAAGAAACAAACAAAAAACTGCGTATAAAACCACAAACCAGAAAGTATGCGAGCATTTCTTCTTTGACAACCAATCCAATGGATTAAACAAGATCAACAGATTGGCTCGTGATTCTAAATAAAACAATAGCACAAAGAAAAAGGCATACCCGTACCCATAAAGAATTCCTAAACTTCAAATTATGAAAATAATGGGATATGAAGAAAGTTTCAGTGATAAGCAGCAATTAGAAACCAATCACGTAAATAGAAATGAGGGCTGGAAACTTCAAAGAGCGTCTAATATCTAGCATAAAGTCCTATGTACATGAGAAATAATGTTCAGCTAACAAATACATACTCTCCAAGGTTGCCGCTAAAAATTCCCGACTCCCTCAACTTCATTTCCTCTTCGCGCAGCTTATCTGCATCATTTGCCTCCCTGTAACGCTTGTAGAACTCTTGCAAGCGAGCGATGTCTCGGCTTCTATCAATGCTTCCACCTTCTCGTTTTGCTAATTTTTGCTACGTAATTCATCAACCAAACCCAAAAAAAAAAAAAAAAAATTTATATTCAGAAAGTAATAGACCACTATGCTCTACAAAATATTTTTGTCCCTAGCCACATTAGATTTATGTGAATGAACTACATATGATATGCAAACTTCATCAAGCATATCCACAATAAGCCTTTACAGGATGAGTGACAAATCGGAAACACAAATCCTTGTTTCTTGGTCTAGCATGGCACAATTTAGTTCGGAAAAAATCACTAGGCAAAAAGGTTTCCTGTGCACCAAAAGTGCACTCATGTAAGTATGCTGTTCAAGTACTTCACTCCCTTTTCTAAAAACATCCTTATTGTCTAGTAGCTCTATTGCCACATAAATGATGAAAAATTCAACTAGTGATGGCAGGTGATAAAAGCCGAGGACCAAAGAATAGGAACTAAAGAAGGATTTTACCTCACATGTCAAGCCACAATTTACCCCCTTCTCAACAATATGTATGAGACAAAACAAAAGGATAGGCTAGGAGCAGAATAGTATCAGAAATAAAGAAGGGTCATGAATCACTTATTTACACACTTTCAACAAATAATTATGACACAAAAGAAATGCTCAGCATGAGTATACCAGGTAAACTTGAATTGGGACAACATTACAATCATTACAATAAAAAGGTACCTTGATTACAGACATCAAACCAGTCTTGAACTGCAATACACCTCTTCCCTCACTATTGGGATCTAAGTTTTGCGCCAGCGAATAGGCATGCTCACACACTGCAACGAATTAATTAGGTAAGGTATCAGATGCTCCTCTATTCTAAGGTATACAATTAATATTTGAGATTGCATTCATGTTCTGGTAAATGTAAGTACAGGTTCTGGATTATTATCTTGAGCTCCATTAACATAGATCTTGTGAATATGATACAGTTGCCAATTAGGTTTAAGCATTTAAACAGGAAAACTCCACAAAGAAATAGAAGAGGAGGGGGGAAATAATATGGCAGACCCTCTGAATGACAACATGGTAAGAGTTAAATGAGGGGAACAATAGGCAAAAGGAAAAAGATATAATATGTAATTTAAAATAAAAATTTAAAAAAACGCAAGCTATGTGAAACTCTTCCTTTGCTACATGACAAAGTAAACATAAAAGTTGCCCAGCAAACACCTGAAATTTAACACTAAGGTGCTATCCATCTACTTGCACCATAAAAATTCACAATCACGAGTTTAGTCCTGATGAGAAAAGAAAATACTTCCAGACATCCATAAGGCTATCAGGTAGTTATTAAATTTTGAAACTAAATCAATCATGCCGCAATGATCATCTTCACCAAGTACTCAGCACCATAAAAGGCTTCTCAACAACAAGAAAAGGAAACAGGTGAACAAACAAGGATTTAGATAAGTTAAATACATATTCTCGAAACACTTGGATCTTCATCCTGAATCTCATCAGCAGCTCTAAGAATGTCATCAATGTCCCTGTTGTTTGAAAGAGAAGATGGGACATTGGCAGCAATGCCACCATCAACTCGGCCAAAGGCATCGGCACCATGCCTTTGTCTCCGTAGAGCTGCACGCACCAAACGCTCCCACAGCTCCTCAGCTCGCGACATCTCCTAATTCAAACAGAGGTTAAGGAAAATTGCATACTGAGAAAATTTCAACTACATAACGCGTGAAAATGAAAATGCGCGTCGAAATTCACATAAAACAACAGGCAATGCAATTTCAAACGAAAAGTGATGTAAATTTACAGAAGAAAAAGGAGCTCACCGGATCGAGGATCTCTCCGGACAGTCACGGCAGCTCCGTCTATAAATCTACGTAATGAGTTCCAGAGAAGAATCGTTCGAATGTATGCCGTGCACGTAGAACGAAAATTAAACCCTAGATTGAAACTGAGTTGAAATCAAAATTGAAAAAATCCTTTTGGGAGGGGAAAGGGGTTTTGAAACGGACCCGAATCTTGAAGGTAAGAAAAGAAAGACTTTCTGAAAGTGGGAAAAAACAAAAGGAAAAAAATGACGAACCGGTTTTGTCCTATGAACCGGTGATTACGTGGCGGGAGTTTTTGACCTGTAGTAGTAGACGGCTAGACGCGCAGAAGAAAAGGCTACAGACTACAGAGTACAGACCGTGTCGCTTAATTGAATTGGATACGTTGAACATTGGGCCTAAAGGTTCTTCAGCCCATTAAAATTTTATTTTTTTCTTCCTTTTCTGTACCCAAAAACAAAAGAGGTTAATATCAAAAACACCCTCAAGATTTGATCGATTATCTAAAATTATCCCTTGACCAGATGTCCTTAAACTTGGGTGAAATGTCTAAAAAACCAACACAATCCCGGCCAAATTCCTTCTTATAATGAATAAAAAAAATTAATTACTTTAACGGCTAAAAAACTCTCCCAACATTTTTTTTGTCGTTAAATCCTAACCTACCACAATAGCCGCCGCACTACTTCTTTCTTCCTTCTTTCCCATCAAATTCCTCCTCCAAGCCACCATCTCATCTCCTTCCCTTCTAAGTCTAACCCTCGCCACTTCAAATTCAAAGAATAAACCATTAAATCTATAGCTTCTCACCTTAAAACCTTGATTTATTATTTCATTTAAGTAGATTTTGTTGGATTATTATGAGAGAAGGCGGCAAGATTAGAGGAGGAGGTGATAAGAATTATGGGTCTGGTCACTGGTGGTAGTTTGGCGATGGTGGAAAGGCACACGTATTTCTTAATTTTTTTGCCCAAGCTCAACGCCCACCACAAAGCAAATCGGAGCAATTTCGATGCCATCTCGATCGTGAAGTAGGGATTTGACTTTTTGATCCGGAAAAATCCCAAGCTAGAAAGTTGTTTGCGTCGGGGACTCCGATTTGGATCCGAATTTTTATCAAATTGAAATCTACTCATCTGATAAGAGTTCTCGGAGATTTTCACGAGAGCCATTCAAAAGAATTGTGATTTCAAACATGGGGTTCATTGCAACGGTGCAATTAATTGGCTTTGCAATTGGAGCATGACGATCTCTATGAGTGAATTGAACGGTTGTTGGTGTTGAATTTTTAGTTAGGGAGATGAATAAAAAAATAAAAAAAGATATTTGTTTTGTGGTTTATTTGGGGTAATTTTGAAATTTCAGAGGATATAAACGTCTTTTTGTTATTTTTGGGTAAATGTCATATGCATACATCACTTTCCCGACGCCGGAGGACCGTTTTTTTAGTTGACTCGCTGGTCAAGGGATGTTTTTGATATTTATCCAAAAGAAGAGTGTGTTTAGATAATGGGTCAAAGCTCAGGGGTGTTTTTGATATTAACCCAAAAAGAAAAAAGTTATTGTGTTTAAACCCAGTTGACCCACTTAAAGAAAGAAAACTATCACCAGCTCCACATTTGTTTAAGTACCATATATAACATGTTATGCTTGACAGATTGAAGCCAGTATTGTATTTCTCGCTGTTCTGAGAATGATCAAAGAGAAGTTATGGCACATGTGAATGTAAAATCTTTTTGAAGTATTGTCAATTATGAAAAAGCAATTCAAGTAAAAATAAGTTTTCTTAGGTCCCTTGGAACTTCAGAATTTTTTGAACTATTCTATTATGTGCCATTTTGACTTAGATGATTGTGTTATATCTGGTTTACGAACTATTCTATTAAGTTTTCCAGTCTTGATATTTTTCTCCGCCCTAAGTTTACTAGGAAGAAGTGCTTATCTCTTTTTTAAGTATCTTTTTAACTATTGACTCTATACAAATGCGAACTTGCAAGCAAGAATGCTTCATCATTTTGAAGTGCCTTTGTTCTCAATTACACAGTTACTCTAAATCTCTTCGAGTAATAATACATTCAGATCATTCTTTACATTTTTTCTTTAATGAAAAAGTACTATTTCAAGTAATGCTAAATGCTCTACTAAAATTTAAATATAAAAAGTTATTTCAAGCAGTGCGATATTTTAATTATTATTCATCATGATTCACCTTCTCGAACAAGAATGAGTAAAATGATTCAAAAGAGTACTAGTCGCACAGGACAGAATTAGAGATTTATAAGTTTAGCACTCATAAATGAACTGCGTACAACCATATACGTTGATGGTTTCATTTCGATTAACTCTTATTTATTTTTATTTTTTTTTGGGTTTGTGTAAATCAACACCAGGATTGTTCTTATTAGTGGAAACAGGGCACACAGTTTTATTTCTCAAGTTTCAATTTGTACACAACATGATGATAAGCTATGGAAACAACAAAAGGATACACAACATGATGATAAGCTATGGAAACAACAAATCCAAAGGCAGTAAGATAGATTGAAAATAGATTAGAAAGAATTATAGAGAAAAGAGAGAGAACTAAAATATTTCCCTAGGATCCAAGATAGTCTTATGGTCTATGCGACATATGTGTCTGACACAGGCTCTTAAGAATAGGTGATATTACAAGCTATAATAAAGATAAAATTATGCTACTACCTCCATACCAAAGCAAATAGTTCACATTGAGTTTTCAAATTTGTACTAAAAACAGTACAAAATCCAAAATTTAATGTGGACTATGTTTTTTGGATGGTGGGAGTAATATATATGATAAGACATAATAGAAGGGCATGATTTTAGGCTTGAACTAATATTTAGGACATGATTTTAGTAATGAATTAATTGTATTTTTTTTTCATATTTTTAGGGATTACATTTATTTGTATTTATTTGCATTTACTAGAATTACTCTGTCATAGGATCTCTATCTCTATATAAATAGACAAGTATTGTAATCTTGTAAATACATAGTGAATGAAATACAATCACTTCATATTTTCTTTCATGGTATACAGAGCGCACATTTTTTACCCCTTAATCCACTGATCCTGCTTCATTACCTTTTATTTTACTTTTAGTTTACCTTTCCCTTACAATCATGACTACTGGGAACATTCTTACAACTTCAACAACACCAATTCCTATTACCAATATAACATCTTTCATTACAACTACCTTAGACTCCAAAAATTACCTCATATGGAGAAATCAAGTAGAGTCTATTTTTCTTACTTGTGACCTTATTGGTTACATTGATGGCACTTTATCACCACCTCCCAAAAACTCGTCCACAACTTCCAGTGCTGAAACTCTTTCACATGAATTTTTAAATTAGCAAAAGCATGATAGGCTTGTTTACAGTTGTATTATAGCCACATTGTCTCCAACAATTGCATCTTTGGCTCTTGGATGCACAACATCTCGTGCTCTTTGTATCAAGTTGGAGCAAAATTATCTTCAATAATTAGTTGCTCGTCGTTCCTAGCTCCGTGGCCGCCTTCACACAGTAACCAAAGGAAATCTTTCCATTACAGATTATCTTGCAAGAATTTCATCAATAGCAGAAGAGTTGGCTGCAATTGGAGATCATGTCACATATATAGATCTTGTTCTCTTCACCCTCAATGGCTTGCCGGCAGATTTTGAATGGTTCATCACCGCAATTGATAATCAGCCAATCCCTCCGACGTTCGATGAGCTCTGAACAAAGCTTCTAATCTATGAGCAACGACTACTTGTTTTCCATGGACCACCGGTTTCTTCCCAAGAAACAGGCTTTGCTGTGAATTTCCATCGTGGGGGTAACTCTAGACGCGTTGCACAAGAACGCCAAGGTCAGTTAAATTTTGTACGTCCTTCACCAAATTCGAATTAGTTTAGAACTCCATTATGCAGAACAGGTTTGTGCCGGCCAGTCCACATCAATCCACAAACCAAATTACATCCAACTATACTGAAAATCCACCGATGAAACACACTTCTCAATCATCCCGTCCACCCTATAACCATTTTTCATCCACCTCCCCGAATTCAAATTCTCAAACCAACCCTGTACAATGCCAAATCTGCAAGAGAAGAAGGCACACTACTGCCAGATGTCGGCTCCGATATGCCGAATCTCGTAACAGTCAAAGAAATCCTCATCCCAACCCAAACAATTTGCAAACTGCATTTTCTACCTTAAGCCTTAACTCTACCAATGACAATTCTATTACCTCCAGCCTACCTGAATGGCTTCCCGACAGCGGTGCTACATCCCATATGACTCCTGATCCATAGCTAGTTGAATCCGTGGTACCGTATCAAGGCCCAAATCAAGTAATTGTTGGCAATGGTATAATTTTTCCTATATCTTCCATTGGAAAATTGAAAATTCCAACTCCTGCTCGGACTCTTTCTCTTGATGATATTTTGATTGTTCATAATCTTACTGCGAATTTGTTATCTGTTGGTAAATTCGTTAAAGATAACTCATGTCTCACTGAATTTAATCCTTTTGGTTATCTTGTGAAGGATTTCCACACGAGAATACTACTCCTCTCGGGCAACATCCAAAATAATCTCTACCCTATGAGGATTCCTCCAGCTTTCAAAAATCATGTTGCTCTTGCTGTCTGTCATGTTTCTCCTGATTTGTGGCACCAATGTCTTGGTCATCTATGTTCAGCTACCTTGTCCAAATCGTATGCTGGTTTATTGTCAAAATCTGATGTAGTGAATCATTGTATTTCATGTTTTCAATGCAAAGTACTCGTCACCCTTTCTCTTTATCCACTCGCGTTTCTACTAAACCTTTAAGCCTTATTCATTGTGATATATGGGGTCCTGCTCCTTCTTTATCTCTTTCAGGTCATCGTTACTTCATAATTTTTGTAGATGACTATAGTCGTTTCACATGGATCTTTCCACTAACACACAAATCTCAAGCAATTCTTCATTTCCAAAGATTTAAAACCACCGTTGAAAATCTCTTTTCTACTACGATAAAAACTTTCCAATGTGATGGTGCATATGATTTTATCAAAGGTTCTTTTGCACAATATTTAACTTCTCATGGCATCTCTTACAGCATATCATGTCTCCATACCCCTCAACAAAATGGATAGCTGAGAGAAAAATTCTGCATATAACATAAATTGGACTCACTCTTCTCCTCCATGCTTCTCTTCCAAAATCCTTTTGGTTCAATGCTTTTAAAACTGCTATCTATCTTATCAACCTTCTCCCAAGTCCCACGCTTCAAAACAACTCTCCTTACAGTCTAATCATAATATTACTCCTGACCTATCACACCTTAGAGTCTTTGGGTGTACTTGTTTTCCTTTTCTAGGATCTACACGCACTGACAAACTCACTCCAAAATCTACACCATGTGTCTTCATTGGGTACTCCTCTCAGTATAAGGGCTACCGTTGTTTTGATCCTATCACCTCCAAGGTGCACATCTCGCGTCATGTATGATTCCTTGAAACTGATTTTTCATACTTAAACTGCTCAATTCCCCATCTCCAATTTCTTCCCATCACTAACCCCATCTCGTGTAGCAATCTCTCTACCTCTCCCTTTGTCCGCACCTAATCCTCCTTCAACTCGACCCTCTTGTACTTCAACACAACCACCTCCATCACAGCCTTCACCACCTCCACCTCCACCTCAACATTCAATGACCACTCGTACTCGTGACCATACTTGCACTCTTCGCACTTTTTCTGATTATGTTACTTATACTGCTACAACTTCACCATCTTCTAATCTTGACCCTACATCCTTTACTCAGGCCAACAAATACCCTCATTGGCGTCAGGCTATGCTTGATGAATTCAATGCTCTTAATCGTAATAACACTTGGACTCTTATTCCCCCTCCTCAAGATGCCAACATTGTCGGTTGTAAATGGGTTTTTCGCACAAAACGTAAACCTGATGGTACTCTTGATCGCTATAAAGCTCGTCTTGTAGTAAAAGGTTACCACCAATCACTGGGGATTGATTATACTGACACATTTAGCCCCGTGGTAAAACCCACTACTATTCACATCATTCTTTCTCTCGCTCTAGCTCAGAATTGGCCCATTCGACAACTTGATGTTAACAGTGCTTTTCTCCATGGCAATCTTTCTGAATCAGTGTTTATGATTCAGCCTCCTGGCTTTGTTGACCCTCGTCATCCGCATTATGTTTGTCGTCTTCATAAAGCACTTTATGGTCTTAAACAAGCACCACGTGCTTGGTTTCAGCGTCTTAGTCAAAAACTTCATGCACTTGGTTTTGTTTTTTCAAAATCTGATACATCACTCTTCATTCATTCTCAATCTTCAGAAACCACTTTTGTTCTGGTGTATGTTGATGATATCTTGGTTACATGTTCTTCTTCAACATTCATCACAAATCTCATCCATGATCTATATGCTACCTTTTCCATAGAAGATCTTGGTTCCATTCACTACTTCTTAGGCATTGAGGCTACACCCACCTCAAGTGGTCTACTTTTAACCCAAACCAAGTATACTAAAGATCTCCTTCATCGAACCCAACTTGAAAACTCCAAGCCTGTTCATACACCGATTACACCCACCTTACCACTGTCAAAGAATCATGGCACCCCTTTGTCTAATCCTACTACTTATCGTAGTATAGAGTGCTCTCTAATATCTATGCCTTACTCGTCCTGATATTCAGTTTGCTGTCAATAAAGTGTCTCAGTTTCTTCATTGCCCCACTGATGTTCGCTGGACCGCAGTCAAACGGATACTATGATGCTTTCAAGCTACGCCAACTTACGGTATCCATCTTTATTTGTTTTCATGCTGAATGAATGAGACCATATTTTTGCAAAACTTGTGTCTAGGCATGACCTAGGTTTCAAGCGTGAACAAAGATGGAAGTGCAACAAATAGAAAAAGAAAAAGAATAGTTAATATTTCAATGAGTTCTATTACATGCAGAAAGAGTCTCCAACATGACATGTAATCAATCAAATAGGTGCCAAATGGAACTTTATGTAATCCAAGTCAGTAATCTTGTACTCCACTTCAAGAGGATAGTCTTTAGAAAGACGGATGGTTGCCGATTCTGAGAGATGGCCAACCTCGACAAACAACATAAAATGTTGAAGATCACTAGTGAAGGACACCGGGCACTTCATGTCAATGATAAGTGCATCATCCTTTCCCTGGAATGAAGACACAACTAGCTAAGTCAGATGCCTTAAAGATAAAAAAAAAAAAATAATATGTACATATGTACCGTATCTCCCACTGTTGCAGCCGCCTTGAAAGTACAACCATCTGAATAGAAGGTAACATAATTCTCTTTCACATCAATCGTGGCTGAAATAGACGACTAGTGTTAGCTTTCATGAGACAACACTATATATATACAGAAATCAACATTAAATGAACAGTCAAAATCCACGAATCACTTTTTACCTATCTCACCATCGCTGCAGCAAAGGAAATTGAAAATTTTAGCAAACATAGTTGAAGAGATTGTCATAGTCGCATCATACTCTTCTCTACCAAACCAAAATTCCCTAAAGTTAAAAACCGTAGAAAACCTCATGGGATTACGGAAGTTCAGATTGCCATCTGCAATTTCACAATCACAAAAACAAAATGAAGGAAACTAATAAGAAAATACTGTTAAGAGCTGAAATCAAAAGAACGCAAACTAAAAAGTTACTACTGCTACACAAATATATTTGAATAAAAAGGTAAACCAAAACACAAAAAGGTGTTATTATAAAACTGAAGGAGAAAAGCCAACTGAAATTACAAGATAAAACTGCAATTGAGCCCAAAAAGTAATCAAGATATATGAAATTAAGAAGATGCGTTAAAGTTTATATCACTATATACTCAAGTGACGGTTCATTCCATTCTAAAGTTGATATTTTACCTCAAAAAAAAAAACGTACGAAAAAATTGCAGCCTTGTCCCAATATAATTCAATGAACAATAGCTTTTAAGTTTTTTATTTTTTTTTTGTGGAAAAAGGTACCTGTATTAGTGTAAATTCTAGATACCTAAATTATTATATCGCATTCTATGCTAGATTATTCATTTAAGTTAAGGCCAATGGAAGGACAAAATCAATTCATAGGACACTAAAAAAGAATGAAATTACCATGACCGGAACGTATCAAATTAATAGTATAATAGACAAGTTGAGTATTTAAAAAAAAAAAATACCATGTCCAATCGTCGATCTCAAAGGTGATATTGTCACCATCACCGGCAAATTCCAAAATCTTAGCGATCAAATTCAGATCCATCACCATGGAAACACAGTTAGACCAGGATATATCCGCAGATCTGAGAAAAACCGTGGCCTGGAACACCTCCTCGGGATCCAAGGCGTACAAGTAAAGCCCAATACGTGAGAAGACGATTTTCCATTCGCCAAAAAGATCCTTAACCTCTGCCACAACCTTCGCCAACAAACTGTCATGCCCCTTGGACTTAATTGTAAGAATCAGAAATTATGGGGTTAAATTGTAATTTTCATATCTTGTGGACTATAAATAATCAGCTAGGGGTGTAAATGAATTATCAGAAATTTTAATGTCAAATTGGAATTTTCTAATTTCTCTCTTCTTCTCCGATCTCCCCCCTTTTTGAACCCTAATTTTCTCCGGTCTTCCACAATTTCTCCTTTGCTCTTTTCCGGCCACCTCCCTGAGGCCTACGGTCGTGACATTTGGTATCAGAGCGGTCCTTCCTCGACCGTCTTTATATCATTTTCGAGTTTCTGATTCATCCTTTTCTTCCCCCTTCTCTTCGAACGCTCTGAAATCTTACATCTGATTCTCCTTCTTTAGTCTGAAATCTGTGCGTGTTCTCTGCTTTCTTCAATCGCACCAAAACCTTTCATTTTTGTTTGCATTTGTTGACTCCCCGGCAATTAATCAATGGGTTTCAGCGACTAACACTCAAACGTCACTGCCTTGTTGGCTCTACCACCATCCAAGGCTTATCCTTCCGATCCAACTTCTTCCGGCTTACCTCAACCATCACCAGCCGGGATTTTTATCTTTTTCGGTGAAAACCTCAGGCTTTGGTTGTCCCGGATTGAAGATTATTTTTTCCGAAGTTACACACCTCATGATAAGAAGTTATTCATAGCATCCCATTACATGTCATGTGAGCCTCTTCAATTTCTATATGGTCTGGAAAGGGTGTCAAAATTGACCATTTGGGAGAGCTTAACCGATCTACTGGAGCTCTGGTTTGGCAATTTCATCGGGCCAACTCTAGTGGTTAATGTTTGAGGCCAATGGTTCAGAGTCAGAAAAAGACGGAGCATCTTTCACCGCTATAGAGGAATTTGATGGCGATAGGGTGCTAGAAACTGAGGCTACATCGTTACAGGAAGAAATTGAGTCGGCTACCAACAGCTCCACTGAGAACGTGGATGAAAATGGTAACCTTTCTGATTCTTAGAGTGATTCTATGGTGTTTGAAGAGGTTAATAAAGAATCTGCCAATAAGATGACTTTAGTAGACACTGCTACGGTTAAATCTAATTTTAGTCATGATGTTGAAACCAACTTAGATGATTCTGTGGGTTTAAATGAGACCAATGGTGAATATGTTGAATTAATTGCTAAATTGCATCATTTCGGGGATGGAGATTGTAGTCATAACTCATTCCATGTTGAGCTGGGGGATTTAGTTGTCCTGTTGATCGTTTTGCGAAATTGAATGGTGATTCTATAATTTTGAATGACATGGGTGATGAATCTGTTGATGTTTCTGTTGACGACTGCACGGTTGCTCTTAGTTTGAGAACTTTCGTTACTGCTGATATGGAAACATGTCTAAATCCTTCCATTAACAAAACACTTGGCATGAGTTCAAAAACGTTAGAGGTGTCTGATCATGTTAGAGAACGTAAACATTGGCATGAGTTAGTAACTACTTTTCAAGGGAACACTAGTAATCTAATTCTGCAAAATGCAAGTGGGAATCATATAGTTGATGTTTCTACGTGTTTGTATGAAGAAAATGGTTCTGCCAAAGTTGCCTGGTATGGTTATGATGGTACAGTTGACGTTACTGTTGAGTTTAGTGATAATATGTTTAAAAATTGTCCCTCTGCATTTGGAAAGCATGGTTCTATACAGTATTGTTGTACAAAAGCTTTGCATAAATCATGGTTTGAAAGTGTGCATTCTGGGGGTGGTGATGCTTCATTTAAGGATGTAGACATCTCCTCCTGGGATTTAAATGAAGTGGATAATGCATTTTCTAACACTCTAGATGAAAGTGAAAGTGAGGCGTGTATGATTAACTTTGGTTTAAAATTTGCTATTGATCCTGGAAAGTCTGAGACGTTTGGTTTAGTTACTGAGAGTACTGCATTTTGCAAGCGCTTTACTGCAGTAGGGGCTTTTATAAAATGAAGTTGCAGTTACGATCAATGGAGATTTTAGGATTGGTTACTCGAATGAAATTTTGAATGTGAAGGTCAGTAAGGGTAATTGTCTGAATGTTGTTTTTCGACCATGGAATGAAATAATGGCAGCTCTTTAAAGTGGAACCAGAGGTATTCATTTTTATGAATTGTTTGATCTACTGAAGTTTTGCATTGAAGGGAAAGTTAGTATTGGAATTCAACTGAGCTTCTTCGTGTTTGACCCTAGTGACACTGCTTGCCGCTATGTAGTCAGTAGCACCTCTGAATGTAGTTGTGAAAACATCCACAAGAGTGATTGTTTCCTTAGGACTTAATTTTATGAGTTGTTCAATCTGAAGTTTTCTTGGGTTTGTTACTCTCCTGCTTTTTATGGTTATGTATTGGTTGCAAGTTCCGCTGATTTTCTCTTCAGTGTTGAATGTGAGTCATATGTTAAGTTGGCTGCTGTTTATATTGGTTTATATGGGATGAATCATGTCAAGGAAAGTGTTATGTGTGCTGATGATGATAATGATCTTTTACAGAAATGTAGTAATTCTATGAAAGTGAATACTGCTAGTATAATCATCTCACTTTCCAAGAGTGACGTCTTAAAATTAACGGAATTAAGAAATTTAGAGCTAAAAAACTCTCATAAAGCTTGGGTTGAAATAGTCATAATTTTAAGAAGTGGTACAATGCGTAGCAGTGGGAGAAATGCATCTTTTTATTCATCTTACTTCCTTGAGGACAAGAAAGTTTTTAAGGAGAAGGGAAATATCTTTTATCTCCTCTGAAGTTTCAAGATTTGGAATGTAATGCATATCTGCACCTTTAGCTTCCTGTGGGATTTTCATTCAAAGGAGCAGAATATCAAGGTTCAATTGCAGGCAAATGTTTTAATAATGGTGGGTTGGAAAATTGCATGGCTGGTTCTTTACGATGTATCTTATCTATATGATTTGGTTGAGTTTGTGGGAGGCACCGAAAATAAGGGAGGCTATGCTATTGGAATTCGATATGGAAATTTTCCACATTCAAAAGTTTGTTTTAAATTCCAGAATCAGGTTGGAGTTCACACAGTCGACAGGGATATATATTTGCTAGAAATGCATTCTTAAAACTGGAATCTATGATTGTTGGTCTAGATATATTACCTGTGTTCATGTGAAGATTTTGCATAAATCATGGACGGAGGGTGCAACAAGTTTCAAAGGTGGTACTGCTTGTGACTCGTTTTTCAGAAATATGGTGATTGTTTATTTGGATCAAAATGACCAATTGCATGTTTTCAGTGTGGTGTCTGTTATCAGCACGATTATTGTGCCTAAAATTGGTGAGAAGTATGACCTTGAAGTTAAGGAAAAGATTTAGTGTTGTTAAGTCTTCTCACAGGGTTTTGCAAGATGGTCTATGTGCATTTCGAAGTTCATGTTTCCTATCTTGTTATTTTAGTTACAGGTCCAGAAAAAAACGGCATCAATCATTGCCTGAAAGTATTTTGAGTTTCAAGGAAGGAACCATTGTTATACTTGTAAGCTTGAATGAATTTGATGAGAAGGCTTACCAAAGCAAAGCATGGTTAGAGACTGTCTTCGGCATCCTGGACAGTGTTGCTGTTTGCTTGTTGAAGGTTTTAAAGAGAAAGGTATGGCTGAGTATTAAGCTTGAAGCGGATGATTAGACTGACAAAACTTGTGCGGTTGTGTCACGGACCGATTTTTCGTAACCGTGTAGACCACAAAATTGTTACGTGCCATCTTTGTTGAGCTGCCTGGGTGCGGGGGCGACAATAGCGCTAAGGCGTTGTTTTGCCTTAGTGTTTCGGTCTGGCCGAGTTAGACATGCCGACCCGATTTAGTTTGGGGAGTTTGTCGCTAGTCTTGGACTTAACTACGAAGGGGATTGAAGCAAAATTAAGGACGCAACTGATCGGGAGCTATTGCCGCTTCCCTAATGAGCCCATGGCGGGGCGAAACCAGTTGGCACACGTAAGGGAAGGCTGGTCTTGGAGGCTATCAGGTGAACCCCAAGACGCCGCACGGGCGCTGTGCTGCACGCCGGACTCTCAGCCCGTGACAGTTGGATTGGTTTCATTTGCAATGAATAAAACATACACTCTTTGGCTTCAACACTCAGCATATGTGGCAAATGCAACTGATTATAAGCTTAGTGGTCTACTCTTTGAACACCAAATGATTCTGTTTGGAACATCTTTTGTCATTGTCCAGAATTGGCTGAGCTGAAGCAACAAACTTCAAGCTTGGTCTGAATTAATGACATTATTTCAAGTAAGCAACCCTGGAAGAGACGAAAATGTAGCTACCTTTTGTCAAAAGGCCGTAGACGTTGAGGTGAGATCAAGAAGATGCGAGGAGATGCTAGGTTTGAGAATTGAAATTCACAAATTTTTCCTATCTTATTCAACTTCTGAGTTATATTGCTGGCGCTGTCTTGAGTAGGGAAAACTCAAATTTGGGGACCAACAGTACCTCACCAACATTGAACCTGGCATATCAACTGGTAAGGACATTCCAAAGAAAATAATTCTGAAAGCATGGGACAAAACAGCGACAATTTTCAACGGAGGCACTCTGACCTTTCATGAAATTTGGCAGGGAATCGACATCAAAATTTTCCCAACTGATTTGCTGATGTCCTGTTTATTTACAAGTCTTGGGGACAAGACTTGTTTAAGTGGAGGGGTTTGTCATGCTCCTTGGACTTAATTGTAAGAATTAGAAATTATGGGGTTAAATTATAATTTTTATATCTTGTGGACTATAAATAGTCAGCTAGGGGTGTAAATGAATTATCAGAAATTTTAATGTCAAATTGAAATTTTCCAATTTCTCTCTTCTTCTCCGATCTCCCCCCTTTTCGAACCCTAATTTTCTCGGTCTTCCTCAATTTCTCTTTTGCTGTTTTCCGGCCACCTCCCTGAAGCCCCCGTTTGTGACACAAACTCCCCTTAAACCTTAAGGCCCACATTGCGAACCAAATAACATATGATAAAGCGCAGCGGAGATGAATTTCTTTTATATATAACCCACAAACTAGTTGAATTCAAATATTTTTCTAGAATATTCCGGCCGTTGGATCGTTTAATTTTGACTAGCCCCCTATCCCTTTTACCTTGAGTCGGTTGTTTGAGAAGATAGTAGATCTGCTTTGGTTGATTTTGAATGCTAGAAATACTTTGTTCTTTGAGGAGAAAAAGATTTCGGTCCCTGAACACTTCAACGTGTTGTGAAAAAATGGCAAGCATATATAGATTATTGCAGGCCTATAAATTATATATGGAAGAACAATTAAGACAAAAGTGCTGCAACTTGGAACTTCATAAATGATGTTTATGTAAGAAGAAAAAGTCATTCTACAAAAATTAGGGATCAATCAAAGCTCAAACAAAGATTTAAAAACATCAACTAGCCTAGACCTAAAATACAGGCGCCAACATATCTAAACACTATACAATGTCCTGTTCACCCAACCTAGCTTACAAGTATCAAAAGAATAAGAAATTCGAGGTTCACATGAATCCTTCTCCAATGCTCAAGAAAAATTTATAGAAAGCCATAAGCTCACTATCTTCGACTTATCAGACAGAAGGTAACCAGAGGCAAATACACAGGATTTAGCAAGAGATGTGATTAGTACCGTAGCTGATTGCTTGTAAGCTCGAGTCTGACATATTAGTTGCCCATGGCTGAGGCCCTTCTAGATCTCCCTGTATATTATAGGCATAAGATTGCCACCTGACATCATTTCCACATTGCCTAGAAACTCCCATATTCATGAGTTTCTGGGTTCTATCTAGAACTACGAGGCTTGAGAATGTGGAAAAACTGTTCCCAACAAATACATCAGACCGCAAGCAGACTTCATAGTCTATAGCTGACTGAAAAAGATATGGATGCTTCTTGTAGATTTCAAGAACACCCAACTTTTTCTTCTCAAAAGGAAGCAACCCTTCTTTCCAACCATTCAAGATGGTATTATCTTCAAGAAGGGTATCAGCAACAGCGAGGTAAACAACTATTGGACGATTCAGGCCCTTGATGTTTGCTACTCTCTCTTGGATCTGCTCTTTACTGCTACAGATTTCACTTACATTCAACCGCTGCTCCAACTTCTTGCAGTGGATCATCCAGTCTTTTTCTATTCTCATATGAACGGCGACATAGGGCACATGATCCAACAATTGCCTATCTGATTCTAAACCAGTCTGAGGCAGCTCAATTTTTTGTCTTGCTTGCTGTCCGATTTCCCTAATCTTGGTAACAACTTTATCAGCTTCGGCAAGTAATTCTTCCACTAAAACTAAGCATTCAAAAATCTTAGCATAGTCCTTGACTGGCCAGTGATCATGCCACAAAAAAGGGTTCTTTCCTACAATGCGAACTGTCTCGTAATCATCATAAGGAGGCTTACTAAACTGTCTCAACTGATCCAAATCTTTTTCAATGGTCCACCTTCGACCACTGCCCTTTGGAAGCTCAATGACATCACTTTTATTTGAAACATCAGAATAACGACTCAGTTTCACAAATCCCTCACAAATAGAATTGAACTTATCAAACTGAAAGACTTTATCGAACGAGATAGGTTGCAAAAGATCGACTTCTTTATAGAACAGAGAGGCGCTCAAACTAGGCATCAAGAGAGTTCGATTCATCAATTTAGCAGTCAAACACGCTCTAGCAAAAGCAATTTTTTGGTTATTCATACCCCATACTATTTGAGGAACCTCTAAAAACTTCGGTTTTGCAACTTGGAACTCTGGGCTATCGTTATGCATTGACATAAACTTCCTCTGTCCAAAGCCAGAAAAAGTAGGAACAAGAACAGCTCTAACGACCAAAACAATAGTTACCAAAGCAAAACATTTGCATCCCAGTGAATTCAAAGGCAACCCGAAGAATCTCAAATGCTTACAAGGGAATAAGTCCATTTGAGATTCAATGCTCAATTCTCACAATCCTCTCATCTGAATCAATCCAGAAAACCAACAAATCAAAGCCAAACACTTTAGCTTCACTGCTTTAATTTTCGTATATCCTTATAACACAAGTCAATCCGCTATCATTAAAGTTAACACATATTCCTCTACTGAATGGAAGGTAGGAAAATTCCAGAATAGGAACAACCCCAATTCAATCTACACTTTCTTCAACAATGAATCTGATCCAAAAAAAAAGAATGGCTATAATCTTTATTACCTAATCAATCAGCATCTCTGAGATCAAAATTTTAGGATCCGACCATAAAATCAATGCAAAAAGATTTTCCCTTACCTTCATCCAATGATGGAAATCCAAAAACGCATTAACGCCAAGCAAGTCTAGCATGCAATGCATTCAATCCAACTGCAGGTAGAGAAGAAATCATCTAAAGGGCCAATTTCAAAGATGAAATCTTGAACAATAATTGCTTCCAGGGCAATCTGATTGAACCCCAAAAACTGCTTCTTGCCAAACTGAAATTCTGAGGAAGGCAAGAAGAATTCTGGAATAGCAATTTTGATAGTTTTCTGCAAGTAAAACTACTAGAAAAGGCGTGGAAAGTGGACCAAGGGACTAAATTGCGCCTTCAATCTCAAATATTTTATTTTTTATTTCTGTAAATAAATAAAGAGAAAATTATAAAAGATTAGCATTTTTCGCTGTAATAAAAAAAGACACAGTCTAGAAACTCCGACCCTAACACGATAATTCCGATTGTTTTCTTTAATCATTTCCGACGATTCTTTGCCGATTTGAGCCGATTCCAGGTATAGGTTTCCACGTGCTTTCCGCTCTCTCTATATATTTGTTTGAAAATCTGTCTTGTTTTGGATTCATTTTTGTTTTCTGGGTGTTATCTCTAGTCTGGAAAAGTGATGAATTTTCTGGGTATTAACCTCCAAATCTTCGGTAGCTGTTGATGTTTGGCGCTTTTTTTTTTATGACATTTCTGTATGAGTTGTTACCTATTAATTTTCCAAGTTGATTTTTCTTCGGTTTCTTGTTGAATGAGTAAGATTACTTCACTTTGAATCGGTTTCATGAAGCTAAATTATGGAAATGACCCTATTTTGGGAGAATTGGGGTCGTTAATAAGCTTTGATTGGGTTTAGTTTAATTTCTCTATTGGTTACTGCTGGATGCTTTTCCCTACGATTTCCTCTTACTGGTACCAGATACACGGTTTTATTGTGAATGGTATCGATGGATTTTTTAGGTTTAACATGGCCTGCCTGACGAATCTTTTTGCATTATGATTCTGCCAGTTTGACAGAAAGTTGCAGTTTTGAAAATGATGAACGTGGTTAGGAGGATTGTCCCTGCAATCACAACTCAGTCTAGTGGCTTGATGAGCTCGGTGGGTAGTCAGCTTCAACAACATCGAGGTATAAGAGTCCAGGTGCGTAATGGAAATTTGGAGCAGGCTTTGGCTTTTATGCAAAGGAAGATGCAATCAACTGGAACAGAGCGTTTAATTAGGAGTCAACAACCTCGCCACATCAAGAACTCGGAGAAGCGAGTCCTAGCTCGCAAAGAACTTGAGCGTAGACTTCGATCGCAGGAATTTGCCAAGAACCTGAAAACTATCCTTGGCAAGAAACTCAGGTAAATCTGTTGTTGAATTACTATAACTTTATGGCTTTCTTGCTCGTTGTATGTGGCCTTTTTGTATATTTTTTAGCATGGAAATGGTTTAATTAGTTTTGTGCTGAATTCATGATCGTTGTCGTGGTAAAAAAAACAAGATTATGTTTTACACAGAGGGTTTATTGATCTTGAAAAGGCATTTGATAGAGTTATTGTGATATAGTTTAAATCAGAGAAGAGAATGATGAGGGAGCTTCTGTAGTTATTATTAAAAAAAAATTGTTTGAAGTTGCTCGGACATTATGTAATCCACTAATAGTATAGATTTGCACAAAAGATCAGCTTTGTTTATATGCCTAATTTCAATATAATCAGAAACACAAGTCTGTTGAGGGCCTTCGGAAATCTGTTTATGATTGTACGTGATTTATGGGTAAGATATTTTGATGAGTTGCTAGAAGTAATAATCGCCAAGTTAGAGGTTTGGAAGGAGGCACTTCTATTTAAAGGTTTGACGATAAATTGGATTTTTAAGTAAAGACACATGGTGCCTTTTCAGTAATCCTAGAAGAAACGAAAGTTTAAGTGTGAAAATTTGTGTGCATGAATAGAAGTTTCATGAATTTTTGTTTTTGTCCTCATCCCAGTCATCCTCCTTAGACACTAGGGTAAAGGATAAAGTAGGTGTCAGAATTGTTAACTATTGTAGTTAAGGATTTTTTGATCGATGGCGATGCTATTATGTGCTGGTCCTGTTTGACAAAACTGAAGTATGAAGGTTGTTTTACTTTCTTTTCTGTTATTCGAAGTTATAGATTAGTTTGAAGTAAACAATTGGTCAAGCTCCATAGTTTAGAAAGTTTCTGGGTTTGAGGTTTGATTTGATTTTTTATTTTTTATTTGGAAGAGGTTTGATTAGAACAGATCTTTGACCAACTTTGACTGTTTTTCTTTTTTTTTTTTTTGAAATGGTACCTGTATTAATTTAAAGGACCTATACTGTTACATAGCATTTTTGCATATGCTAAACTATGTAGATCATTTACATCCGATCTGCTGGCTTTAATCAGACATCAATCCTGAAAAGTTGAAATTAAAGTACGTAGTACGATGGTCACCTCTTGACCCTCTATAGGAAGGGTATCAAATTCTTGGTTCGTGACTTGCAATTCACAATCAGTGCATATGTTCATTAGAAATCAATTATAGGAAACACAGAAGTCTGTAACAGTGCTTATATCCCTCAAAATTTTTACACTGTCATGCCCTCTCCGGTGGTCATATTGACGGATGCCCTGCAATGTGCCTATTTATTGACATCCTTGTATATTGATTTTCTTTGATTGCAGGGGTCAGTGATGTATTTGGTGGTAGCATGTTCAAGGGTACTTTGTTTATCTTCCTGGAGCTTGGAGTTGAAACTGATTTATTTGTAGAATTCATGACTTGGGAATCTTTTGGGGATCTTTTACAAACCTTAGATAATTAACAGGTGACTGAGTAGAAACGGGTTACTTGAGTTGGTTCATTAAAAATGATACCACCAGTCTCCGGTAGAGAATGGTTGCCTGAGTGCTGCTGCTGTAAACTTCTGGTGATTTTTGGTTGTTGAAGGCAACTTAATATGTCCCCATGTGTCATTACTACAATAATAAACCTTTTCGTTGTTAGATCTTGGAAATGATTGTCTGATTTTCTGTCTATATTTGTTTAGTCTGATGTGATGATACGCTATGACAATCTTCAAGCAAGGACACAAAACAAGATTATCAATACCATTTGGCTCTGGATATACGAGGAAGACAAGCAACGGCGTGTCCTAACTTGTAGGCAATCTTCATCTAAGGAACAAGAACAATGCTTTTTCACTTCACGCTCCTTGTAGGCCAAAATTTTACAATACACCAGTATTTACATATGCCAAAATGTTCTCATGCAATCTTCATCTAAGAAACGAGAATAATGCTTCTTCATTGGGTCTTCAAGAAAAGAAGCTTCATTCGTCGAACTCTAACAGATGGTTGCATAAACTAAATGGAAACCAGATGACTCGATTGCGATATCTTCTTCTGCTGCCCATCGTTGTATGCATCCCAACCATCCCTAAAAAGAGCTTGTCAAAGCAGGTGTTTCGGACAATCAATTGGCCAACTGATTGAGGTGTGAACCTGAAAGCGTAGGTATTTGTGAAATATGAATGTGCAATTTAGACTAATGAGACAAGTAGCAGTTCTGAGTTAAACTAATCATCTATGGTATTTACAGATGAGTTATTACCACCGCATGTAGTCTCCATTCTGTACATAAGGTAGTATATTGACATTAGTTCGTTACTCATTACCACAATGTGAATGCTGCACAAAGGTAATCATCTGGTCTGCTGCTTCTCTAGCTTCTTCCATAGAGAAATCACTCTTCTAATGATAGGATCTGCTGAGAAACCTTCTGCATAAGCACTTATAGCTGTCAAAAGGCTTCTGAATTTCTCGCCATCATCCTGCATCCAAACACCGAGTAGTCTTAGTCAAAAGTATCCACAAAATTTTGAGACCTTTAATACACAGCCTTAAAAGTCAAGACAAGGCCGACAGTCCACTCGAACCCCCAAAGCAAAATAAATAATAAGAATCTTAAAAGACTCGAGACTTTAGATTTAAAAAAAAAAAAAAGAAGGAAAAAAGACGGCAGTTACTTGTATTAGGGATACGATCTCTAAATTCATCACGTGCAAAATCAAGTAGATAGAAAGAAATGATTACAACTTTTCATCCAATACCATGTCATTTCCTACACCTTTTTACTGAAAACAAGTCAATGCTCTTAGTTTGTGTTAAGGGGATCTCAATAACAATAAAAAAGAAAATTTGTTCCTGATTAGGGAATTTAAACAGCCACAATCTTTAGGTCTTATTCATCACCACACATGCCATTATCAAACAAAAATATCCCTGTACTTATAAGGTAGAAATCAGCCGAAAATGCAATAATATTAAATCTCAGGTAATTGCAGGAGGGCATCAGGATTGAGAAACAATCAGATCCATATTCGGTACTTGTTTAACCGGAAAAGTTCAAACCACCCAACACAGGCATTGCCTGTAGATTAGGAACATTACTCCAAGGGGAAAGTAATCTGACAGCATTCTTAAGACAAAATAACTACTTTTTAAAGACTGCAGTTAACTTCAGACCCTTAAAGAAAATAAAATGATTCCACAAAGATAGCACCAACCTCTGGCTTCCTGAACACAAGGTCGTTTGTTGCAAAAGGAACCATATAGGATGGAAGATCAGAGCGTAGCATAGCCTGCACAACACAAAATGGTTTTATTTTATCATGGAACAACCAGGAACACGTTTCAGTTATAAAAGACCAGACATCTCACCAGATTCTTACTCAGAACAGCTTGCTCAGATTTTGATATCAAGATCTATGATCAACACACGTAATTAGCAAACAAAGAGCAGTTGCTAAAAATCAAAATGGTACCAGAAAGCTACACGCCTCCTAGAAAAACACTAGAAGACAGGTATCAGACATAATTATAGGATGGAAATTACCAACCTGTCTGATTCTCTCATCCTCAACTTGATCAACATTTCGCAACAAGTTCTCTAGTGTACCTACAGTAAAAGGAAAAGAAAATTCACATGCTAATAGACAGTGACTCAAACATTCAATGAATTAGCCCGAGAATATAACACTACAACGTAGAATGATCCTTCATAGAGAAGAAGAACGGTAGATAACTGTACAATAAATAGAAAGTACACAATCGGCATAGTGTCAGAGGAACAGACAAAAAAGCCAGTGCGAAAGGTAATCTGCATTTTAGGCACTTTTTAGATAACCTTAAAATCTTTAAAAATTTGGGTAGAACTCATGTTAATGTTGGCTAAAAATGAAGTAAGATATATCCCTACATGATCTACAACAAGAGAAAATTAAAGCAAAACCAACACATGTTGACCAGAACACGCCAATCCTCACTTAGACAGTAGACAACCAGATATAGAATTATTGTCACAGAAAACTAAATACATTTCAAAACATTGATTAGGAAGTTAGAACTTTTGCCTGTTTGTAAGATTGTGCTACATGAAGGATTAATGGAGTGCTTCACCCCACAAAAAAAAAAAAAAAAAAAAAACCCACTAAAGGAGTTTCAAACTTTTCTCCATTACAACCCAGGACAGGGACTAAATTATCTTTATGCTATATCACAGCTACCCGGGGGGAGGATATGAACTTAGAGCAGAAATTAGTATGCATTGTCAAATTGATAATAGTTTCAATGATGTTTGATTAGTGCATAAAACAAGGCATGGAACCTACCAAATTTTGTTATTAGTTGAACTGCACGAACATCTCCAATTCCATCCACACCTGCACTTGAAAATTAGCTGATCAGATGAGAAAACTTGAAATTATTCCAACTTAAAAGAGTAACATTACCACCAGTTCCAGGACAAAAAATTACTAATTTTACTGAACTATTTTCCCCTTTATTCGTTAGAATAATGGCCTCTTCAGTAAAAGGTACCTGGTATATTGTCAGACTTATCACCAACGAGTGAAACAACATCAACAAACTGAGAAGGCTTCAGAGATCCATAACGTTCGACAAAATCTTCTATTCCATATGAAACCATCCTATGCAGCAACAGCATAATGTCAGACATTTGACTCAGGCACGGAGTGATAAGGAAGGGTTCATAGAGAGGGAATGAGACAATTTAGATTAGATAACAGCATTGGGCAACAATTTCGGACCACCGGAGAAACTTCTTCATACACACTTTTCATCCAAGTTATTAGATAAATAAGGAAATAGCATCACATAATGAAGCAAGGATAAGACACAAATTCCGGGTGCCAATACTAGCCAAGACCTAGAATATTTTAGCTGTCCAATAGCAGAAGTATATAAACCAAGTGTCCCATTTGCAAAAGGAAGGAAACTTCAAATCCAATTACTTCATTTCTATTTTTTCTGACATTCCCTTCTAGTAGCACTAAATTTTTTATCGAGCTTCCAACTTGCTTCTTCTCCTAACCATGATTGACATCAGTACAAAATGCAGATAAGTGGTCTCTCAAACTGTACCAATGACCAAAACCACTCCCAACAGCATTTAGCAGCTGGGACTTTGCATTTTGCCTGGAGAGGTTCTCGATGGATGAACTGATAACCCTAATACGGAACTAAAAAATTTGGCCAAATTTGAATTATGTGCGACAGAAATGAAAATGTTGAGATGGGTGTGCAAATACATGATTAGCTAGGCTTAGTAATGTATGCACTAGAAAGAAAGAGGGTATAATCAATAGGTATGGAATGCGATAAAGATACTTAAGGGGTTGGAAGATTGAACATATGTGTAGAAGACCTTTAGATGATAATGGCAGGTCGGAAACAGAGAGTCGTCAACTCAAATTACAAAGGAATCAGATGACCAAAAACTAAAATTGAATGCAGAAGGACTTGTTTTACCTAACAATACTGATGATACTTCAGCCATCAACAATTCCCAAAAAAACATGTGTCTATCTTAATACTATTGAATCAACTGGATACATTTCCAGGACCCAACTTCAGTTCTCACGGATAGAGCATTAATTGGAGAACATGGGAAAATTTGTATTCTGGTAGGATAAGATGTAATCCAGAAACAACCAGTACTGAGACATTAATAATGAAAAAAGTCCAATGAATTGAAGGAAACTGGTAACAGATGGAGAAGATAAACTAACTCAGATCCACGAGGAGCAATCCGCAGAAGGCGCAATGATGGTGAGAGGATCTGGAAAAAATCTCTGTCTGGCGAGACAACTCGTACCTGTAACAGATTATAAAAAACAAGTGAGAAAAATGATGAACAAAAATTATTTCACACTAAGGTTTGGTTAAAGAAACCAATTCCAATGAGTGGTTCCCAAATCTTCTTAAGAATTCAAAATGCAACTTCCTTCTATTTGACCTAAAAGTGGTTAGAAATCATCTTCAAATTTAAGTAACAAGATTACAATTCTTGAAAATTGATTTATACCAAAGCCCACAAAATCAGGTATGTTCATAGAAGGACCATGCCATCAGCAACTTGATGAAAGCATGCTACTTGGTATGGGATCAGAGACCATAAGACTAGTTACTGCTAACAAATGAGAATTTGAAAATGAACTTCCCACATGCTGCGGCTTCCTGAATGTATCTTTAAAAGAAGTAGGACCTTCACATTGACATGTTCCACATCCACAGTAAAAATATTTAAGAACTTCTATTTGGCATTTCGATACTGGATTACCAAATCAAGATGATTATTTACATAATGCTCCCAACACAAATTCATTACCAATTTTCTGATAATTTATCAAGAAAATGAAGTCAAAGCATGTACGAGATGGCTTCAAAACTACCTTGAACCCAGCATCAACACTCTTCAAAGCCAAGGTCCCAATGACATCATCAGCCTCAACCCCAGGCACCTGCTTCAAATTGATAATATTAGTAGGATTCACCGGGAATGAAGTCAATTCAGTTTGAAACAAGTCATATTGTAATCACCTCGATCACTTTGATAGACATGGCCTTGATGGATGCTTTCAGATACTGAAGTCCCTGAACAATAGTATCAGGAGTAGGAGGACGATGGCTTTTGTATGCAGGGTAAAGTGTGTGACGGAAGTTTTGGCCTACAAAATATTTAAGTGACAAATGCTCTCATGAATCTGCTAACATGTATCTCGTCAACTGGAAAATATCACATAAGCAAGAATATAACCAAAAGGAAGCAAGAAAGATAGTCACTGCCACTACATTCACTAATTTAAGCCGGTAGCTGGACTCAATTAACTACTTTTAGCTCCGGTTGAAGCTTACCAGGCTATCTCTCAACTTTCTACTCTAGTTTTATATTTTAAAACTTGTAAGTTTATTAATGTTAGTAGAAGGGAGGTCCAAGATATGCATAATATGGCCTACTCCCTAATGCAATGTACGAATAATTCTATAACTCAATAATATACCAGGTACGGTTTTCAAAAAAAAAAAAAAAATTTACCAGCATAAAACAAAAAATGGAGGCTGCAACTTTTCTTAGAATGATATTGGAATGCCGGTTATGAGTAAGTTCTTTTCCGAGCAGTTAATTCACTCGTCTAGCACTACTCATTGTGCACTCACGCACTCGTTCTCCAACTCATGCTGGTAATAGTGGACCATCTAAATTTGAAAATTGAATTGCTGATGCAGTTACAACTAAATAGATAGACTAGATTAAGTAGCTTGGAGGCTCAATGGCTCTAAAATCCAAAGTCAAACATGCATTAGTTTTGTGAGATGCAAGAGCCTTGATGTTGTATAGAGCAACTTCAACAATTAAGGCATAGGATCCTAGTGATGCAACACATTTGTCTGGATTGAAGAGTGCTATCCCTGGGGAGAATTTGCAAGACATTTTTTTGAGCAAAGCTTCGAGTACTAAGGAAAAATATTACTGCATCTTTCTGTGGCTTCAGAAGTGTAATACTGGCAAGTCTGAAAGTCCCAACAGAACCAACAAGGTAAGATCCTTTAGTTTCTAAGCTCTCAAGCCTCATTCTTACTTGGACATTCATCAAGGCTGTACAAAAGCAAAGAACTCTTGGCCCTTTAAAATATTCTCAAGAAAATATTGGACATTCCAATCAGCTTTTTGCACATGTAAGAAGATTTAAAAAGATTTTTATGCAAACAAATGAGTTAATAATAAACTTGCTCTCATCAATTTAAGACTTAAATATATCAATCAATATTTAAGTCCAAATGTTGAGATTGCAGCATCTATTTGTCCAACAAGTGCCCAATAAATGTCACTTAAAGAAATGACTCAAATGGTTTAGAGCTTTACTTGGAGACAGATGGATTGAATTTACTCATTGAATTGTTAAGATCTACAAGAAATTCAAGTGTTAGGCAATCTTATCTACAATACAGCACCTAAATATTCTCAATGTGGTTTCTGTCAGTGCAGAAGCAAAGTTTTGAGAGAAATACATAAGCTGAATTCACGGTTTGCCAATTATACACACTCAGAAATCATGCGCAAAATACCAATGGGTAGAGGGAAAACCTCCAACCCATGTTACCATTTGTCCAAAACACAATAAAAGATTCTCAATTTCAATCAACATATCTCATCCGAACACATAGAACTCAGAGAATATATCTAAGAACCAACATTCCACCCCAAACAACATCTAGATACATACAGATACAAATGGGTAGAGGGAAAACAAGGCAATCATTTCTATCAATCAGAATAATAAGAGAATGAGTAAGCAAATAAAAATGTCCAAAGGACCAGTAAATTTAAAAGAAAATATAATATTCTCAAAGTTAGTGGCACTGAAGAAGAAAGAAAAAGGCCATTGATTATATAATCCTAAGACGAATGTCATTACAAGGTTTTCCATCAATGTAAACAAATATTCCCTGAGGCAAAACAGCAATGTCAGCTATTGCAGTGCTTATGATAAGACGTATAACCAGTTTAGCATTTTTGGTTCCTATAAGCAACTATGCCTAGAGCTAAAACCATCAATTTGTATAATACCAACCCAGGGCTCAAACTATTCCAAGATTCTCTATACAATACATTCTATGTCTGAACTAGTAGAATTGACACCCACACTTCCTTCTCTTTGGTGCCTTCGGCATGGAAAACAAGTTGAGGAGTACAAGAACAAAAACATACCTTTTGTGACAAATTTTTGTTGGGATGAAACAGACGTATGACCAAATGGAACTCCTGTAACAAAAAATCTTATGTTCATCATGACTAGATCCCTATGAAACTCTGACAGTATAACCACATCAAGCACCAGTAAGGCCTGATGTTTCCTAACTTTAAATATTAAAACAATGTAAGGTGTGTCCAGAGATAGAAAGACAAAAAAAGAAAAAAAAGTCAATGCAACCAAGAACCAATCCATGCAGTAGCAAAAATTTGATTATATTTCACCATATTATCTCAAAAACACATGCAAGAGAATCTCTGCCAAAAAAGTACTGCTCCATGACACCTAGGATCACATCAAGTCTACTCGCATTGTGGTTCCAAAGATACCTAGATGATAATGAAATACACCTCTCCCACTCCCTCTCCTCAAATTTCATTATACATATAAACTATTAGTCAATTCAGGAAATTCAGAAAGCTATTCCAGAAATTGATCAGCTGGCAGGGCCAAGTTTGCACATCATCGTTGATTTTCAGGTCTCCCTGGGTCGTTCAATACCAATCATGGGGTTCAGTTAATTCAAGTAGCAGCATTGTTAACTTTTGTAGAGATTCGAGTCCAAGAATCAGCAAGGAAACTAGTTTCAGGCTGGCGATATTTCAAACAAAAGGGTAAAATTTCAGTGAGGGAACTCATCTTACCATCATGATCGAAAACAACCTACAGAAGAAAAAATTTAAGGAAGTTAGAACCACGAAAAACTACTGCCAAGAGCAACTCGGAAGATAAACAATTACTATGCACTTCAACAGCTGCAGAAGATCAAAATATGAGAATAGCAAAAAGTAGGCATTATAACATGAGACAGTTCACACTTTACTCATAGATTACAAGTTTGTCTGTCTTGCTGCAATTGGGATTTCATTTTGGATAATCAGTTTCAGTTCAAATATGGGTCCCGGGAATTCAAATTTGTTTTGCATAAAAATTCCTTGAATTTAGGATAAATGATACAATTACGAAAGGTGTTAGTCCAATGTAATTTTAGTGGTCATAATCATATCTCGAAAAAAAGTCCTCCAGCTGAAGCCACTCTCAAGCTAAACAATTAGACATTTAATCATACAACTGAAAACTCAAAAGAACACAGCAAATGAATGATAAAGAAAACTGCATATAGAGAAAAGGACTTTACCGCAACATGTGACGGAATAAATTCCAGAACATCAATTATCTGCGAGATAAATCCAAATAGAAACTTAAATTAATAAAGTAGGGTATACGAAGTGGGCAGAAATTGAGTTGATATAAGCTTCTGCTTCAGAATATAATCTCAATTTCAGCATCTCAAAACACGCATCGGACATAAATAAGATAGCAAGTAAGTACCACTATAAGGTTCAGACCCAATCTCGTGAGAAAAATTTTCAAAAGCATAAAAGACTTCTGACTTACAAGAGACAGAGCTGTAGAAATGGTCAAGACCCAATCTCCATTGCCATCAGCATGCGAAAGATGGCCATGGTGTAGCTTAGCTATCCAGAGCAAAATAAATCCCAAGAATCAGGAATCAAAAGTCAAGACAATGAGAAACACATCAAACTTGGTATCACCGTTTAACCATATGAGTCAAATGTGTTGATATCCAGGCATCAAAAGCTTAACGACTAGATAACTTTTCAACTATAGTATCATAATATAAGATAACTTTCATACATTCCACATCTATAAACTCCACATAAACTCAGTGAAATAAAAAGATTAACATCAAAAGTATTTCGCAAAATTTTCAGGTGCTGATTATAAAATTTAAGCTTGAAAGAGTTGGTCACATCACTTAAGTCGCTTTGGGAGTCTTCCCACAAGGAACCACATCAACCAGTAGACTGGGTAATAAACTCTTCCATCACAAGTAAAACCTTTCCAAGTGTAGAATTTACAATTATCAAGATTCTATAAGATCTCCATATCCAAAAGGAGTAACAAGGCACAATCAATAAATTAAAGCCATTACCATGAATTTCCATGACAAATGCTCACGAATTGCTAGTGAAACAATATTTTAATTTTATTTTTTTTTAAAAAAAAAAGGTGCTCAAAAACCACCAAAATGACACTGCATATCGGCAATACCAGACATAAAAAGCAACATGAAATTGTGAGCTGAAACCAAAACCTAAAAAAAAAATGAAAGGAAAACTAAACCAGTAAGAAGTGAATAATTAATCATACCGAGAAGTTTATAATATGCTCTGTAAATGATAGCTGTCCCATCAATAAGCATCATTTTGCCTGAATCAACATTACCCGCCAAGTTATCGTTCCCCTTATCATATTCCAAACCAACACTTCCATTGTCATTAGCGTCATTTGCCGAAGGCGCCTCACAAGCAACTCCCGAAAATCGAGACCTCAATCGGAAAGAAAGCCTGCTGTGATGCTGACCAAGAAAATCACAATTTTTCAGAAACAATACACACAGAGACAAACTGACAAACAATAACCGGGTTATGAATTAGCAGAATGAGCGACGTTTTTTACCTTACGGAAATGCGGGAACCGAGAGTTAACATTACAATCTGAGGGGAATTCGACGCAGCTGCTCCTGTAAGCTCTTTGGGATACTGAGAAGTTTCTCCCAAAGCAATGGAAAGCTCGGCACAAAGTGTGGACTCGGTGAAGGGGAATTTGAGAGGACGCCATGAAATTTCATTCCAGAATTCTCCGATTAAACTGGAAGCTTTTTATTTGTAGATTGTAGGGTTTATAGTTTATGGATTTTGGCATATCTGCTTGTTGATGATGGCGGGCAAAAATTACAGGATTACAGGGAGCCCAAAAATAACGTCTTCTAATAGTTGTTAGTTTGTAATAATACAGTAATTGTAATACTAATGTCTTATCTAGTGTACTTACTTAAAGAAACAAACATTTTGAACACATGTCAGTTCAGAATTAAAATTTTCCCTTCAAAAATTATATAGTACAAAAAAGAAACTAACAATATTTTTGGATAACAATCTACTTCCAAATTTTAGCTCCATCAGTAATCAACTCGCCCCAATTCTCACTGACAGTCAATTCTCGCAATTTTAGCTCCATCAAATTAAATCAGAAACTCAATCTTATCTTCTCAGAATTGAAGTGTATCGATTCAAATTTTGAAAGAATCTCTGAAAGTTGGATCAGACATGGCCTTCTCCACCTCTTATATGGAAGTGAAAGGAAAAAAAAAAAAAACCCAACCACACAATCTTTCAATTTCATGCACAATTTGGAGAGTTTCGTGCTATGGTGACGAAACAGCGGCGGCTACGATCGGAACATCAAGATTACGATGAAGAAATAGTAGTTGACGATGATGGGTTTTGGAGATATGGTCTAAAAGTGGTGAATCATGGTCACTAGAAGCATCGACTGGAGATTCCAAATTAGATGATGATGATGACGGCTGACTGGATATCTTCGCCCCACAGCCTGCTTAGGTAATTTTCGTCCAGATGATTCCAAAATTTGGGGTTTTTTTTTCTTTTTTTTTGCAATTTTTCTCAACCGCGCCCCTCTCTAAAAGAGCCAATCTTTAATTTTTTTTGTTTGGAATAACTTATTTAATCTTCTCTGATATGAACCTTAGCCGTTGGGTTCGCTTCAACTTTGGTTCTACTGACGCTTCAATATTCATCGTTATTCATGGTAATTCAACAATTTTGATGGCAAAATCCTCCCATCATTAGATTTCAACAGGCCTTAAATTATTTGTCTTTTCATTTCTTTGAAGAGGAATTAAGTTTCATATGGTCAGATTAATTTGATGAATAGATGTGAATCAGATGTTGTTATTTATAATTCGTTCAGCTAAATGTGTTAAAGATAAAGTTTTTGTTAAATCCTTTTGAATTGGATATGCATTTGGGTACTTTTGAGGAATTTGTTTATTCTATTTGGTTAATTTATTCTGTTGATGCTACAGGAAAATGTAGTTGTATAATTTCTGGAACACCTGGAGTTTGTCAAACATTTTGTGGGAGATTGAATTATATATGAAATCTATTGTAATGGACAAAATGAAAGGTTCATTTAGACAATATGGTATGTAGAGGGAATCTTTCTGATGAAGGTTCGTTACTTATTAAATAAGGATGGTGTATATTGGATTGAATCTGTATCTGTTGTGAACAAAGTTTTTGGTTTATGTCATGTGTTTCATTGAGTTACAGTGCAGTATTAGCTTATCAAATTAAAAGCTTATTGCTAAATTGAAGTGAACCAAATATCCAGTTATCTTTTTATTTGGACTTTACTGTTATGTTTTTATTCATTCGAAGAAGATATGTCTATTTATATCTCAAAACTTTTGCATTGGCTATTTGTTTCTGTAGATGAAAGATGATCCAGCTGAAAAGCTGGTAAGCTCCTCAGAAAACAGATGCAGAGAAAGATCCATTTCGCAGGCAAGGTTTGCGACGAGATCCCTCCAAAATCCTTATAATTGAGTTGTGCTTCTTAGATTTGTTGAACTTATTTATTAGAAAATTTATTAAGTGGCCCAAAACCTGATGCATCTATTGCTAGTAAAGGCCACCTTAGGTATTATAAGGTAGATCCAAATAACTTAAGTTATATATATTATGCACTCTCACCCTCTTAAAACCATTATTTTTTTTGGCAGTGTATCGGATCTCCTTGATTTCATAAGTCTTGATCAAGATTCGAGAACTGCAGAGCACAGAGAAAAAGACATGTTAAGGTATTATCATTTCTGAACTATTTATGTTTGGATATTCTTCATTTAACCCCCCCCCCGCGCAAAAAGAAAAAGCAGACGATATTATTCATGACAAGGGGAAGTCAACAACCTGTCATTCGATGAAATTGATAAATTCTTATGAGATTTTCCCTGTACTCAGGCAACCTGTCATTCAATATGTTCTTTATCTCACCTATGAGGTGTTATCTGTGAGTGATAAGCTTCAACAAGGACAAAATGATGATAGACAAAGTGATGAATCCTCAACGGGTGATGACATGGATACCAGTCTACCTACAGCTGAAACCGAAAAGTTGAAAACTAAGTCAGAAATGATGATAGACAAAATGACCGATCCTCAATAGGTGATGACACGGATACCAGTCTACCTGCAGCTGAAACCGAAAAAGTGGAAACTAATGGAGTATTGGTACACATCCTAGAAACCAAGGTCATTGATAGGCTTGCCAGCAATCCTCCAATTTCTTAAGAGATTGTCCAAGAGATAACTCAGATAAGCTTAGATGAACTCTAACAAGAAGCTAATTCAAGAAGGACGCAAGGCAGCAGTGTATAAAGGTATTCCTTTTCCAATGGTACTGTACCCGAATTTGTCAATCATGGCAGATCTGAAATTAGGACTTCATTGTTTTTAACTTTGATGCTATATGTAATTCTGTAATTACATGATTGGCCTTTTCTTTTATAACAATCATGGATAGGCCCAATTTTTTAACCATTTTTCTTTATTTACATTCCATCTTTTTTATATTTTATAGGGAAAATTTTTAAAAAGGGCATAGGAAAGATCAATATTTATTATTAAGGGCATTACTAATTTTATGATTTTCAATGGGTTAAATATGAAAAATATTTTCTAACAACTTAAAAGACTACTTTAGGCTTCCTTGTTGATTCCGCCTCTCTCCCCCTCTCTCTCTCTTTTTCAGTTTTTCTCCTCTCAGTTCAGAGTATCATCTTAAATTATTGGAGTAAATCATTGAATCTGAGATGTCTTTTTTCTTATCTCTTTTACATATTAATTTTCGTTGTCTTAATTATTAAGTTTTAATAGTGAATAAATGGCATGAACCTTAATGAGAACATTTTCATCAGGAATTATTAACCGCAAGAAATTTGAAGTCTAGCCTTTATGCAAAAGGTTTTTGTTGCTCTGATGATTTGGTTACAAATTAAAATTATCGATGCTTATCAATTTTGTATATGTCATGAAAAGAGAAAATATAAATTCCAAAGAAGTGCTTGCTTCAATCAATATCATTTCATAAGTTGAATAAGTAGACATCAACTTTCTTTTTTTGGTTAATCAATGGACATCAATTTTCAGCAATGAAGAACGAGGGTTAGAATCTTTCTGGAGAGATGAGTCAGTATAGAGCATAGAAAACAACTGATTGAGGGGACAAGTTTTATTGGGAAGAAGATAAGGGAATAAAAAGACTAAATGTTATTGGTCGATTAAAAGGATAAAATTAGGCATTTGTGATATTAAAATATGTATAAAAAATATTTTAATGTTCATACTAAATGATAAAAATGGTAATGCCCTTAAGAATAATATTGATCATTCCGACACCCTTTTTAATAATTCTCCCTATTTTATAATTGGCTATTATTTAGGTAATTAATATATACGATAACATCAGAGTAGCCCGGGCTTCATATTGCTTCATATTATTTAGGTAATTATTTTTTCATTATGATTTATTTGCTTCATATTGCTATTGTTTACTTTTGACCAACAATATGTGGTCAAGATATGCATTTCCTCCGAAACTGGGAACACTATACTTCTATGTAAAAAGCTGGATGACAAGGGAAAAGACTGTGGAGAAGGCGATAAAGGCAATAGAGGTGGAGAAGGGAGAACATTATTATAGCACATTGGAGATGCACATTATGATTCATTCATCCTGTATTTCATTTTTATAACTTAATACTCCAGACAGTCGGCCAATCTATTAATTTCCAGTGTTTATTTATACTTTTTAAAAATAAGTAAATGTTTTTCTATTTGACAAACAATTTTCCAGTTTTTAAATGATCATTTTTCAATGAATGTTATCATTTATGTAACTTTTTAAGACCTTATGCATTTTTAATCAATCTTAATTGTAAATCTTTTTATCGGATCTTAAAAAATTTAATACTAATAATTTAATAATTTTATGCTTCTTAAAAAATATTTTTGTAACATTAGAGGCGCCCGGGGTCCTGCCCTGGCAAGGCATCTAGTTTACTTTATAGTATTACAATTACTGTGATTATTATTATACTATTTTTACTATGATGAAGTCTGTATTATATCATTTTTTTATTTTTCAAAAAAAGGAAAGGGGATTTTTCTTGGTATTATTACCATGTCAAATGAAAATGTTAGTTAAAAATGAAGTATTATATGAACAAGTATCATTAGTATTTCTTTTCTTTTCTTTTTTCGGTTACAAAAAAGAGGTTGTAGGCATGAGAATCACATAAATAAATCATAACAAAATTATACCTTAATATTGAGAAAGACAAGTTTTACCAAGAGCAATTGAGTTTGAGATTTTATTTTATTAAACTCATGCAACAAGACTAGATTGTGAAAGAGTATGCGTCTAGGGAAACCAATTTCGTTTTGTAATTAACTATAGCGAATTCAAAAGGTGGATATCATCACACATAGTTACAAATTATCATTATTATTTTTCTGACCACCATTTTTTCCCCCTCAAAATGTAAAGAAATCAAATAAAAAATAGGAGTTTTTAGGGGGAGGAGAAAAAAGAAAGAAATGAAAGAAAAACGCTGAAAATCTCACAATAAATTGGTAGATTCATAATCAAAGGTGAGATTCGTAAACTCATACAAGGTTTGAGAAGTAGGTTCGGTGCATAATCTGTAACGTGGTGTGTTTTGGTTTTTGAAGCTTATATATATCCTCGACTTCTTTTGCTATTGTATACTCTCTCCGGTACTTAATAAAAGGCATTTTTAATTTGTCTTAAGTTTCACTTACTACGCATTTTTAATTGAAGAAAAAATTTTAAAAATATATCACATTTAGTTTCATGGTTTTTTTTTAATTTTTTTAATTTTTATTGTAATTCATTGGCAAACAAGCAGGTTTAACTCACCATCCATAAACCCGTTTTAAAAACTAATAGCAATTTTTTTCTTCGGATAAAATAGGAGAAAAAGTTTAAATAGATTTAAATTACTACATTTTGTGAATAGAGGGGTTGATTAAATCGTATTCCAATCACTGTAAAATTATAGACAGTAAATCGTTAAACCATCACAAATCTTTTAAAGACAACAGATACTCCCTCCGTCCTATAATTATTGTCCAGCTTTACTAAAATGAAAAATTTTATTTTTGGTCAAACTTAATTATATTTTACCTTAAATAACCGGATATACCCCTACATAAGTAATTGTTTAACCACTAAAATTTTATGGATAATGTTTTTTACTAAGGACAAATGTGTAACTTGATCTATAAAAAGTCAAATTGGACAATAATTTTGGGACAAAATTTTTTGGATAAAGTGGACAATAATTATGGGATGGAGGGAGTAAATGCTTTCTTTTGCTGATAGTTGAGAGTTGGTTATGTGCATATAGAAATTAAACACATACTCTGACGTAAATATTATTAGGAAAACTCATCTATGCCTTGACAATTATATTATTTTCACCAACATATGTAGTGTGTTTATTTAACGTTTCAGTCAGAGATCAAAAAGCACTTGCTTAATTTATAAGACCCAGAGATCTGTATTCCATTCTCTCTTGGCTAAGTTCTAGTACTTTTCAGTTTCCTCTCAGGAGTTTTATCAAATTAAGTGCTAACGACTGAAAAACGTCACTAAAGTTTGGTCATGGAAAAGCAAACGTCACTAAACTTCTCTTTGACATTATTGGAATTCGAGATTTTAAGACTATAGTTTATAATGGCATATATTATACATTTTGTTTTTTAGCCTTCATTAAATGGGTATCAAGAGAATGTTTCTAAATGGTGACATTTTGAGATAGTCTATTTAGTACAACTAGAAAACTTTGTTTGGTGGTTTGCAAATTAAACAATTTCATCTATGGGCTTAAATATATTTCCTCTTAGTAATTCAAGTAACTTTATATTTTCATCTCATTTGGTTTTGGGGTGAACATTGTGATGATTATATACATCACAATTTTAGTAAGAGTTTAAGACAGATAATTAGTAATAAATAAAAAAAATTATATTTAGATATTTAGTAGCAGTTATAAGGTTACGCGGAATCATTAAGACATTTACACACTCACATATCGCAGTTCGATCTAGTTAGAGATCATTTAGTATTCCGACTTCGATTTTGTTTAGTTGTCTATATTATCACAAGGTTGCAAATACAGTATAGTCTTAAAAGGCTTTTATAAAGTTATAATGTGGCAATATTGCAACTATTTAGCTACTTTAATAACAATGACATTAAGTCATTAATTGTTAGGTACAAGTTCAGAATGAACAGATTTTTTAAGGAGCACATTCGGACAAACTCCAATATCACAGAATTATTCAGCTAAGGTATTCATTGAGTATCTTGCTCAAATGAATGATGTGTCATCTGATGATATTACGGTTTAGTGGGAGTTTGTAATTCTGGCTTTGTTTTAAGGGTTCATACATTTATGAACATTTAGATATATTAATACTGCAGTATAAAGTATAAAGTCTAAAGTAAGGGTTAAGGAATAAAGTATACAATTTTCAGTGTACTTACATTCTGAAAGTTCGGTTGATCTCACTAGGTTTAAGGAGGACCAGTTGGAAATAGGCATGTTAAAGATCACATTGCATGTAATTTCCATGCTACACATCCACACTTGATCCATGTCATTTAGTTATATTAATATACGTAACCACTGATGGGTTTAGTTGTGATTAGTGCAACGAGTGCCCCTTTGATTCTATGTTAATGTAATTAATGGACGGAATTGTTTCAGATACTTTTGTGATAGCAATTTTTTGAGCGCTCTAAAGTTTTCGGTATAATATACAATTTTAAGGTGTATATATATATATATGGTATATAGTCCAGGTGAGAGATTGTAAGATCAATGTGGACTTCATACACTAATACATATAATTGTATATTATAAACTATCTTAAAGTACCGGCCCAATTAAAGTGATCTAAATAAGTATACTTAAGTTTGGGCTTATGACAGTAAATTAAGGTATGGTCCAGTACTGTGTAGAAACCTAAGACCCGATTTTTTGTTATGTGATGGGTAGAACTGAAAACCCTATATAGTGGTTATGGTCCCCGGATGAGCCGTCATGCCAAATCTCGACTCTCCAATTGTCAGAGTTTCCCGCAAGGATTTGACAGAATCATCTGGAAGACGAAACCCGAATCAATGTTCTTGCCACTTCAAATTAAGGTACGCTTCCACTTTCGTATAGTTCTCGATAATCTGATATGAAGGTCTCTATAGTTTATGGATTTATTCCAACATCTCGGTCTAATTGTTCGGCTAACTGCACCGCCCAACACACTGCTTGTCTGAGGAATTGTACGGATGAACCCTATTATTCGTGGGATACAAGAATAAACTCGCGCTACTGTTACGAGGCCATATTAATACCATGCAACAACCATTTACAGATTTGTTTCAGCAAATGTCCCGATTGCTGTGATGTCTGTAAAACCCGATTCCTCGATTGTGGTCAAGACTTACTATGCAAAGTGTCACCCGGTTTTGCTTTAGCGGCTGCCCCGGTGACTGTACAGCCTATTAACTCGGAGAATTCCATATCTTCTGGTGGTTCCATTATTGATTTGACACATATGTTCAAAGATATCGCGCGACGCTAGTAGAGCCGGGTGGATTCATGGACAGTATCGTTGCTTTTCTTCTTATCAGTTCATCAATATACTCTGTGTGTCAGTGTGTGTGTGTGTTTCCCTTGTTCCCTTATTTCTTTGATTTGTTTTTTCCATTTTTTTTGTTTTGGTTTGAAATGTATTATGTTATGTAATGATTGTGTGGTTTTTTCCCCTGTAACTGTTGGAGTTATTTTCAATATATTGTAGGGTCACAATTAATATGTTGTGCCTATTAAGTGTTTTCAATATATTGTGGCGATACAACTAATAGGTTGTGTCTATGAACTCCATGTGAAAAGACATTAACGAAAAGTTATGTCTAGGACCATAACCAAGGGTTACGTCTAATCCTTAAGAGTTTCCTCTAACTCTATAAATATGGATCATTTGGATGCTTTTAGTGTACAATGAAATCACCAAATACTTGGAATATTTCCAATGACATTTCTTATCCTAGTATCAGGTTGTTGGTTCACTCAAGTGCATAGTGAAACAACATGATCTCCATTTTATCTCATAGGGAATTTGCATAGACAATTGCACTGTATAGTGGGCGAATTTAGCCTAAAGGAAAGCAAATTTTACTTGTGACTTGGAGACAAAACTTTCTTTTGTCCTAACCATAAATTCTTTCTCTTGTTCTTTGATCTAGTGCAGCCATTGTTGAAGTAGAATTCCAACAATCTTTAGGCTAAATTTTCTTGTTAAACAATGTCTAGTACTTGAAGAATCAAGCAAGGATATTTTCGTTGCACACAAAAATGGTAGAAATGTTGCAGATCATTAGATTTAATAGAAAGGGCAATGATAGGATACAATGAACCTCGTCATCAAAGTAAGAATTATATTTTACTTGTGAATTGTGACATTCCAAGCAAGGTATATATATATTTAATAAATACATGAACGTAGTGATGAGATCTTTGCCTGAGTGGAACATGGTTGTAGAATTCATGAACTTTTGCATGTAAAAGAAATTTACTATGCATTATTTTTTGATTGCCCAAATGTGTGGTTTCTATCAAAATAAAATATTTAATTAATTTGATGATTAATTAAGAAAATGTATGTCATAAAAGGTTTGATAGAGAATTTGGTCATGTTTTTATCATGTCTTTAAATGGAAATGTAAAATTGGCATTTGATATAGCAATTGTGCTTTGAGTGCATGTTATAAATTTTTATAAAGTCGAAATCTGTTGGAATTTATTCTGTGTTTTGTTTGGCTTTGTCGACTTGTTGGTCGACTAGAGTAAAGTTGACAAAGAAGTTGTCGTTCGTTGATATGTCTGACTATTTGGTTTTGTCGACTTGTTCGTCTATAGAATTAAAGTTGATAGAAAAGTCAACCATCCGCTAAAGTGTTTGGCTGTTTGGCCTCGTCGACTTAATCGTCACCTGGATAAAGTCGATAGAAAAGTCAACGACCGAAACCTAAGAAAATCAAAATAAAATAAAATAAATTCTTGTGTGCAGAATTTTTGTGAGTGCATCACATATTAATTATTTGATTTTGGGTTAATCAAATAGAGAACTTTGATCCTAATAAAGTGCTAATTTTGTGTATTTGTGTTTGTTACATGGAATATTTAATTGTATAAATGAATTTGCAATTTATATGATAATTTCATGTGATACATAGTATGACAATAGTGATATAGTTATGAATTATATCATATGTGTTGATATGAATTGAAATTCATGTCTTCCTATATGTTTGAGTTGTTTATGTCAATAACTTAAAGTTTCCATGAGATCTCAAAGAAAAAAAAAGGAGATTATATGTTTGGAAACTTGGAACTCTTTATGTATAATAAAAGAGTTTGAAGAGAATGAAAAATTCTCTATTAAAGTTAAAAAGGAGAATGATTCTTGACCTAAGTCCACATTGTGGAAAATGGACAAAGCATCAAGTCCATGTTCGAAATCATATCAACTAAAATAACAATGAATCAGGTATTAGGAAAGATACCATATTGTAACAAAGAATGACACTAAGAGCTCAAGTGTAAAATGCTTGTAACAAGAGAAATGGAGCTAATTTTTCCAGGAATATGAAGAAAGAAATTGTGACATGGTGATTTCAAAACTTCATATTAGGAAAGATGATTTCATTGTTGGGTTGATTGCGAAATTTGAAAGAACAGACCGGTTCTTCAATTTCCTAAATATGATTATATTAATTAACAGTTTGCATGTATTATTATTTAAATTGTGATCACAAGATGATTTAATGAACTCAGGTTAAGAATTAAAATTCTTAACAAGATTTGAGTCAATAGACTCGTGTGAAGAGATGATCTTTAAAATTTGAGTTAACAAACTCATAAGTAAAGACTAAATATTGAAAGACATTTGGTCTAAAGACTGAATGAATTAAAGGGATATGTGTAAAGTCTAGAAATGATTACTTGCATTGGAACCTCAATTCAACACTAGTAAATACTCTAGTCTTGAATTCAATGAGCGATAGTATAATGTATAAGTAATTGAGCACCACAATATTTATCCCAAAGTAGTTAGTGCCGTATATTTTCCGATGGGTATCAGGTTGAGAATTGACTCTTAACAAACTCTTGTAAATGCCAAAATGGCGGGAGCATTAAGAAGTTTGCCTATATGAATGTCGGACTGGGCATCCACAAAGCTTGAAACTTGGCTTTATTGACATTCATGAAGAGATATGGGTACAAGACCTTACGTACCATACGCACTGGAAAGGTGCAGGCAAGTTGAAGAGAAAGAAACCTATATGTGTTACAATAGTGGCTTGTAACATGTACGCACGGTTCAAAGCTAGTCTACCGGGTTGTACTACAAGTTATGAAACCGACACTAATGTAGTGGTTCAAGTCTAAACAATACCATTATTTTATGCATGGGTTTTACTGGAATTATTCTAGATCTATTTAAAAATTATTTTCAATATATTGAAAATGGCGGGGGATTGTTGGAGTTATTTTCAATATATTGTAGGGACACAATTAATATGTTGTGCCTATTAGGTGTTTTCAATATATTGTAGAGACACAACTAATAGGTTGTGCCTATGAACTCCATATGAGAAGACATTAACGAAAAGTTATGTCTAGGACCATAACCAAGGGTTACGCAAGGGTTACGTCTAATCCTCGAGAGTTTCCTCTAACTCTATAAATATGGATCATTTGGATGTTTTTAGTGTACAATGAAATCACCAAATATTTGGAATATTTTCAATGATATTTCTTATCCTTGTATCAGGTTGTTGGTTCACTAAAGTGTATAGTGAAACAACATGATCTCCATTTTATCTCATAGGGAATTCGCCTAGACAATTGCATTGTATAGTGGGCGAATTCAGGCTAAAGGAAAGCAAGTTTACTTGTGACTTGGAGACAAAACTTTCTTTTGTCCTAACTATAAATTCTTTCTCTTGTTCTTTGATTTAATATATTTATTGTTGTCCACTATTTTTGAAGTAGAATTCCAACAGTAACCATTTGCTACTGTTGTTGGGATTGATTACGATTCAAGAAAATGTTTCAACGAAATCGATTATATATGCCAACCTTAAGATGTGTATAGATCATCGTCGTTGTTTGAAGATCGACATAAATTAAGTAGAAAGAGCACAAAAGTAAGATCCACGAATGATCCAACCATCCAAATTCCATTGACTTCATATGCAACTAACGAGGCTAATTAGGATTTGTCCTTAGTTGATATCAGATATTTGTAACCAAATCCTTCTCCATAGCAGGTCTTAAATATTTCCTCGCGCCGCCTTCCGTTCTAAGAAAATAGCTCATATGAAATTTTAAAATTTATATTATTATTTTTATAGTAGAAATTTCAAAACATAATGTGAAATTTTATTTTATTTTTTTTAAACCGAGGTAATATTAAGTAAATCAGTTCCTATTTCTATCATCAGATGTCGTCGGAAGTTTTTAACAGATGAGCAAGGTTAATTACCTAATTTTATCTGTTACTTTTGCAAATGATTTTATGTGAATCCGTTGATCCATCAACTCTCTCAACGAATCTGGATCGAGACAATTTTGCATGACTTCCGACGGAATTCAGCATCTGAACTACTAAGCAATCACAGAGCTTCTGTCAATAATTGTAGCAAAACATATATTTCTTGAATCTAATAATTTTACCGACAATGTGAAATTCCTTCTCTGTTCGTATCAAAATAATAATAATAATTTAAAAACTATGCGACCATTTTATATCATTAGTATTTCGGTCACTGGAGAATTCCTACATTTCCCCAAACCTTCAACAATAGTCAAACACTTAAAAAGAAAAGGGGAAAAAAAGCAAATTGGAGATTAATTAAAAGGAAACTTAGGGAAAATTAAATAAATTAGAGCCTAAATCTGAGAAATTATAACAATGATGAATCATACTAATGAGAAAAAAGAAAGAACAAAAAAGAAAATGAAAAGATAAATAATAAATTGCATAACATAGAAACAAATAATAATTCCATAGATCGACAAAGGTAAACATTTTTTCCCCCAAAAAGATGATCATATGCCAAAACCATAAGAGAGGATGGAGTTGGCGGAGGACGAAACCTGCTGATTGAAATTCAAATCCACTTCACAACCAGCCGCCCCACCACCAATTGAATTAGAAGTAGTGGTGGTGATTTGATTCAAATCAACGTTCATAATTCCCACATTATGGGATTTCTTCAACAAAGCCAATTCATCAGCACTAGTCAAAACATTTTTCTTCAACTCTTCCAATGCAAGTGCATACTGCTCAAGCTCCTCCAATCCCATGTTCTCTATCGGTTTATCCCACCAATAATCATTGCTACCGAAATTCTTTGAATTCGCCTTCTCTTGTTGTTCCAATTTCTTCTTCTCGATCTCTAATTCTTGACAAAGTCTAGCATAATCCGCGTCGTGTGCATTGATCTCGGCCGCGCTGATCGGGGTAGGGTTTGTAGTATTGTTGCTATTACTAACCCTCCTCGACGATATTGATGTTGACGACGAGGACGATGAACCGTTAACGTAACGGTCGATCAGTCCATCCACACTAGGGTGGCCGAAGGTGAATAGGCGCTTTCCGGAGGATTGGACCATGATGGCTACCTCCGCGCCCGTCAAAATGCAAAATTCGCTCGCTTTTTTGAACAAACCATTACGACGTTTTGAAAACGTCACTTGCCTGTTGCTAACCTTATCGATCTTTTTTATCTCGATCTTCTTGCGGCCTTGAGTTTTCTTCCTCTTCTTGTTCATGATCATCATGGAGTTGTTGGTGATGAGGTTGTTCATGACTAGTTCAAAAATTGCCTTCGAGAAATTTGTGATGTATAAATTATATGGCAGTTGGTGACTTTATATAACCATATTACGTACTAATGGTAATAATTTCCAAAAGAAAGTTTCCGATGAGAAATTACAAAATCAAATTAGATTGATTCGAAATTTTCCGAAAAAGTTTCAATCACAATGTTTTCTTTCCTTACTTTGGCAAATTTTGAAATTGCTTTCACATTACTGTTAGTATTACTTTCATTTGTTTCATAGTATATGTATTATTTGGAGATTTTATCCAAAAATAGGTGATCACACCCTAATTATGAAACGTGATGTGTACATCTAAAGATAATGAATTTTGTGTCATTGATGCATAGTTGACTTAATAAAGCTTACAAAATTATTACCTAATTATAATATTTTGAATGATTGTATTATTTTAGATATTAGAATATTTTCAACAAAATTAGTAAAATTAGTATACATGATTTTAAAGTTAAAAAAAATAAATAAAAACTTTTCTCTTCAGTTGCTTTGATTTGTACTGTTTTATTTGTTCAAAGAGCATGATTTTCTGTTTTTTGAAAACAAATTAAGAACATGAAGAATTCTTTTTTAAGATGAATGATGAAGCATTTAGTAAGGCAATTATTGTTGAATATGCGCAAACTTATCTTTTAGCTAGTTGTAGCTTCCGGAATATTCACTTAAGTATTGTATCATCGGATGATCTTTTTCTACAAAAAATCTCAAATGGTTGTAATGGGCTTCATGATTTTACGACTGAGCATACACCTTAAATAATAATTCATAATTCGCAACTAACTGAATGAACACAATCGATTTATATATATTCTAGTGATGTCTGGTCGTGCATGGCCCAATCTATCTGTAGATCTTAGAAATATTTATATTTGAAAAAAAATAAAATTTTGTATTTGTAGCGATATATTTTAGAAATGTTTGAAGGATTTAGAAATGTTTTATAAGTGTGATCATAGAAATATTTGTATTTCACAAAAAAAAAAAAAATTGTATTTCGCCATGTATGTTTTAGAAATGTTTATAAGTGTTACTTATTAAATATAAATAGCCTTAATCGAATAAATGTGTTGAAGTAAATGTTAGATAAAATATAAAAGCATCCTAATAAATTTAAATATTAGTAAGATGATTTATTGATGTTCTCCATTAGTCGTGCCAAATCAATACTTAGTTTTGGTGATTTTTAATAGTTTTGTAATAAGTTTCATCCGAAGGGTATACGCTTAAAACAAAGTTGACACTTTGTAACAAAAACCTAATTGATCAATTCAATTTAAAAAATCACTCTAGTTGAATGAAACATAAAGAAAAAATAAAACAAAAAAAAAACGTGTCACGTAAAGTGCAAAGGGAAATTTAGTAATTTAGTTATGGTTAGACAAAAGGACAATTTAGTACTTTCTACATGCCACATGGCAATCATATGAGATGTTTGAAAGGGAGGTTTTTGTTTCTAATATAGTAGGATATATATATATATATATATATGGGAACGAGTACAGTCCAACCGACTGAACGATTCAATTAATAATTTTAACCGTTGAATATGTATGATTCATTATCACCGTAGGATCAAATGTGGTATATCATAAAAGAAACAAGACCTAAATCTAGTTGATAATTTTCCATAAATTATGTGTTACTATTTTTCCCCCAAAATTTCATCCGCACCAAGATTCCTATTTCTACATCAAATCTGATTTTCTTAACATTCTATCCTCAATAATTAGTTCAAATATGCTTTGTTTTATTGCCTCAAAGAAACGAAAGAAAAATGAGGCTCCTTTTTTTTTCTAAGAGTATTTTACTAATTTGAAGGGGAATTCGATGGCTCCCCTTTTCTCAATATCTTAATTGGACGCAGTTCGAAATTAATCTTTATAATCATGGGTTTGTTAGCAAAACCCCGAAATAGTGCTTTCGCCTGCATAAGCCGAATCCTCATCCTTTTTTTTTGTTTTATGGCCTCAATTTTATGTTTCTCATACAATTTCTTTTTTTCTTTTTCCTAAAAAGATTTAACTGGAAATTGTTTTCATGATCCCAAATTGGTGGTTAAAATTTGTTGCTGGTAGTTGATTAGTTTTTAGATTAATACATTTGTTGAATCCACTCATATTTGATCATCACTATCATATGTGCCCATAAGTTTATATTTATATTGGGAGAAAATGGCTGTTTCTTTGACCAGATTTCCCTGAAGCTGGTGAGGGAATGAGGAAAAAGACCCAGATTCTAACGTGATATCAATTACTTCATTGCTTGATGATTGGGGTTTCAGTTAAAAGAAATCTTGGTAAGAAAAAAAATTAAAATAATACAATCAAAGGTAATGACCAGGTTAGGAATCAAATTGGATTTATTACAATATTTCTCACCCATGAACACATGTGTGGTGATTTGCTTTGATTGGATAGATTTTAACTAGATGGGTCAATGAACCATAGAACCATAGAGTTTTGATTGGAAGGCAAAACTCTAACACATTTGTTTTGGTTGTTTGCACGGGTGATCAACCCGAGAAACCATATTTAGTAAGGTTCCAAAAATGGAAAAATCAAAAAGCACTAGAACGAGGACAGAGGATGAACAAGTAAATTACAGCTCCACTGGCTGGTTCTAATGAATCATTGATAAATGTAATAACGTCGAGAATGTGTTACGGATAAATTACAAATTAGATGATATATATATATATAGGGCCACTATTAACACTGCCAAAAATGCTGCCATGTTTAAATAAGCAGCTTTACAACAAAACAGATGATGACCCTCATCATCATTTTGATGGGTGGCTCTACAATAAGATAGCAGAGGTTTCTAGCTTCTCTTGTTAAGTTACTACTACTCCTTGTTGCGGGATGACCGATCTTTCCTGTGTCCACCAAGAATACGAGATATCTGAAGACCTCTACTGAATGCTTGGTTGAACAACATTCGAGTTTGGAATTCCGAAACGAATGGGAACCAGGCGAGAAATGCGACTGGGGTGAACAGAAGCAGACCCATGACGATTTCATAGCCACGCGCAAGCGTCCGCACTGATCCCCAGAATCCTGCTCTGTGTACCAGAGGCTTGCAAGCTTGCGCAATCTGCAGTAGTTCAATAAAAGATAATTATGCCTTTAGGTAAAACGGTTAATGTAGAAATGCGCTTTTGGGAAGTAGTTTTTTTTTTTTTATTGTATTTCAAGTAACATGGACAAATCTATATATATATATATATATATACTAGTGATGTCTGGTCGCGCAATGCGCGACCCTGGCCCAGTCTATCTGTAGATCTTAGAAATGTTTATATTTGAAAAAAATAAAATTTTGTATTTGGAGCGATATATTTTAGAAATGTTTGAAGGATTTAGAAATGTTTTATAAGTGTGATCATAGAAATATTTGTATTTCGCAAAAAATAAATAAATTATATTTCCCCATGTATGTTTTAGAAATGTTTTATAAGTGTTACTTATTAAATATAAATAGCTTAATCGAATATATGTGCTGAAGTAAATGTTAGATAAAATATAAAAGCATCCTAATAAATTTAAATATTAATAAGATGATTTATTGATGTTCTCCATTGGTCGTGCCAAATCAATACTTAGTTTTGGAGATTTTTAATAGCTTTGTAATAAACTTCATCCAAAGGGTATACGCTTAAAACAAAATTGACACTTTGTAACAAAAAACCTAATTGATCAATTCAATTTAAAAAACCACTCTAGTTGAATGAAACATAAAGGAAAAAAAAAATGTATCATGTAAAGTGCAAAGGGAGATTTAGTAATTTAGTTATGATTAAACAAAAGGGTAATTTATTATTTTCTACCTGCCACGTGGCAATCATATGAGTTGTTTGAAGGGAGGTTTTTGTTTCTAATATAGTAAGATATATATATATATATATATATATATATATATATATACACTATACTAAGGCAAAAATCAGAGAGAAAAAACTAAAGGCATGGAGCACATGCCACATAGGATTTAATCATATGTGGCATTTTCTTAATTTCTTAGACTTAAAAATGCACAAAACAAAATAATAAAACAAAAAAAAAAACAACTAAAATAATTTTTAAAAAAAAAACAAAATAATAAAAACCAAACCCTTATTTTCATGAACCAAATCCTAACACAGAGATTGATTGGAGAAAGTACCAAATCCTAACAAATTTTAGAGAGATCTGCATAAACCTTATCACCAGTGAATTTAAAATGTTATTTAAAAAAAAAAACAAATTCCTGTAAATCCAGAGGTAATCATGTTTAAAACTGAAGTCATTACATATTTTATAAAAATACAAAATTTATGTAAAAATGTCTAAATGTGTATGCCTTCCCCGTCCATCGGTGGGTCTAACACCTAGTTATGATTATAAATGAAATACAACGGCAAACTGGTTTGTCTGAAATTGGATTACTATGATAGAATAACCGAGTTTAGATTGTGTTTTGCCTTTCGGCTAACTTTCAATGCAGCAATGCACCTTTTTACAAATAAAACACAAAAGTTTAACATTTTCAAGGAAAAACCAAAAGCCGAAACTGATGCACTATCCAAGTAAGCCTTGAATAGTTTCTAGTTTAGAATGTGTTTTGCCTTTTGACTAACTTTCATCGCAACAACAAATGCACCTATTTGCAATTATGACACAAAACTTTTACATGTTCAAGGGAAAAAACAAAAGCCAAAAGTGATACACTATTCAAGAAAGCCTGCGGAGTTCACACATGACTGCGTAGTTGACAAAATGCAACTTTGCTCAACACTAAGAGGTAGTTGTAATAGGAGGAAGATAGCTTTTATCTAATCATTTTTTACCAGGTTGATACCTTTAGAGTCATTACCGAACGTCAATCATAATGAATACCATAAATTTTAAAACCGGAGACATTACTGACCTGAAGTAAGCCCCAACCAGTGGGCATGAAGGCAAGAATGCAGACGACAATGTCTTGTGGTGTCATGTGAAGCACGGCCATCAATGTTACCACAATAGAGACAAATGTGATAAAGATCATTCCCTTGATAAGTCGGAACATGAGCTGAAAATTTGCGCTGAACTTTCGCCTACCAACAGAGATTGTCTGCAGAGGGTTTGAAAAAAGAAATATATTCAGTTGAGTACAGATACAAGCGACAAAACTATAAGCAGCTTAATGACATTCTCATTGTCATCACAAGTGATAAACACAAAAAACAAACATAACCAATGTAAGATCAATAAGATTACAGTGAAAACTTCTCACAATGAAGAAGTATCTTAATAAACATTCTCACCTTCATCACAAACAGAACAAGTAAGATTACCAACCATGATATGCCATAAACCTGCAACGCAGATCCATTTGATCAATCTCAAAGAATTTCAATACACCAGCTGCAGAACAAAAAAGCAGTACAACTTCAAGACAGAACATACCAGAAAACTTCTGTCAGGTGTCTTCGTCTTTATCATGTTCAGGTGGTACACAAGCCCATACTGGTAGATAAAAAATCGCAAAGACAGCAAAATCTCTGCAATTGTACCACGTAAGCCAGTATGACGAAGATGCTCTTGCTCCTCTTCCCACCAAGATTCCCAACTTTTTTCAGGAGGAACACCAATACCTCCCGTGTTACTGATCCACTTGTTCCAATCCGTCCAGTCATCAACAATCTTTTGCCACTCAAATCCAGACGGATTGAATAGAAATGGAGCAAAAAGCCAAGTGCCCACCATAAACCACATGGACACAGTGATCAAGATGTAGGCAAGAGGACTTCTATAAGACTGACCAAAAATTTCATACACAACGAGCAATATCATGAGCTCAAGCCCCTTGACAAAGTGACTACGAGAATAGAGCCGGTAATTATCTGCAAATTTGGCATGAAACACGACAAATCCACGGCCTGTGGCTCGGTACATTGCTCCGCCATGAAGCAAGGTTCTTCCATAGTAGTGAGTCTTAGTTCCAAGGGAAAAAGTGAAGAAAACTGGTGCCAACTGCAACTGCATCAGTACAAAGTCACTAAGTGCTGTTCGAAAGCCCCTTTCAAGACCTATTTCCATCATCATAGGTAAGGCCATCAGGACTCCAATTTGCACAAAAGATTGAGAAGCAAGAGCCACTTGAAGAGGCTTGTTGTCTCTAATAGCTGGTTGGTTATTTAATCCTTCTTCAAGTCCACTAAGAACCAGATAAAGACGTCCATAGAGGAATACATACACTGTGAGGACAGTTATCTGCACAAAAATAGGAAATACGTCAGAATATCAAAAAATTTACTGCAACCCATGAACTGAACAAAACAAATTGAAGTTGTTACTATACCAGAGTACTGAAGTAGAATCCAATGGTTGTGAAATAGCAAGATAACATTCGGAAGAAATCAAAACGATGTCCAAGCCTGTACAGATCACGGCTCAGCGTTTGCTCGCCATTTCCATTAGCAATTTTAGCTTCGAAAAGAGAAATCTGATTAAGACCAACATCTCTTCCTTTCCCAACTTGTATGTACTCATGGTGAGTCACATTGCCTTCCCGAAGGGTAGAATTAAAACCTGCATTTTCCCAGAGAGTATCGTGGTAAGAGAAATGACAGATGAACACTTCTTAGTGGTGATTGCAACTTCGTCATTAGAAAGGTACCAGCAAAGATGTCTTCACTGAGGTTGATGATCTTTGAAGCTTTACTAACTCCACCTCTAGTGAGGTGGAATAATCTATCAAAAACATCCGGATGACCATAATGAAACCGAACCCTATAAAAGAGATGAAAATATACATTGTATTAGTTAATTGATTCGTAAAGAAGCTGGTAAAGTATAAAGGAGATTTGAGAAGTTGCAACTATGGAATTGGGGGGGGGGAGGTTGTTTGAAGAGAGAGAGAGAGAGAGCGAAAGCGAGCTTACTTCAGAGGGTTAGCCAACAATCTTTGACCAATTGTCACAAAACTAGTTTCTTGGTTAGACATAAACCAAGCAAGAGATGAAACACTGCAGTAGATGGAAGAGACTGCATCAAATCGTACGAACGTCCAAATCATTGATTGAAAACAAGTACCGTAATACCTACCTTCCGGTGAATATGTGCTCCCTCAACCCAAGAATTGAAGGATATCGGACACCATCATGCCTTTTAAGAAATTCTTGAAGCAAGTTCCTCATCTTTAATGCTTCTTCCATGTAATTGTCCTGTAGATAAATGCTCTGTTAGGATAGTACCTAATTGAGTTAGAAATGTAGCAGGTAAGACTAAAGTACCTGATTCATATCTATTGTTTGTAAACCTTCTCCACGAGTGAAGATAATGGCATGATTCTGGTTTTCAGGTTTTCCTTCACCCAAGATGGCAGGTCCTGGAAGTTTTATCCGATAAATTATCTGCAAGTGGAATCGAGTGTCATAAATCAGGCATAATCACAATTCCGTTTTTGTCTAAATTACGTAGTAAATAACAAAGAAGACACTTGTCAGCTCATAAATAATGACACTATTCCGTTTCTACCAGAGAAATCTATATAACATTAAACTGATGCTTGAAAGAACTTTAGACGGAAAGACAAAAGATCAATACAACTAACTCTGAAATCTTTTCAACTGAACTAGAGCAATTTGAGGGTCAATTCTGCCAATGTTGAATCATATTTAAGATCTAGAATGTCACCTGGTCCAAATTTTGTCCTGGATCTGAAGAATTTGATTTTGGCATAGCGGCCTTGACAAGAGTGGAATAGTAGACCTTCTGATTGACTTTCTTAGACCTATCTTTACTTGGTTCTTCGACTTCATCAATATATGCCACCCGAAGTGATGGGTACCTATGGAAGGAAAAAACTTATGAGGATCATTCATGTGTTAAATATTTACATAATAAACAGCTGAAAATGACACGTACGTGATCATCAGTCTCAAAATATCCTGAGCACGAGGATCGCCAGATCTTTTGTGAATCCCATATAGTTGGCAAGAAACGACGTATGTGAACTTCATGTCAGCCACTGCTTGACATTGCGTCCAAAGTGAACGCTCTCCCTTCATCTGATCCTCATTTAACTCAATAGCCTTGTATCCTTCCATCAAATCTGATTGAAATAACATAATATGTAAAACATTCCTTGCAATCATGCGTAGCTTCCGGATATACAAGATGAAACTAATATAATTCAGGAATAGGTCAGTCACCTTCATCCTTGGCCATATCTAGGAATGCTTGAAGTTCAAGGGCTTTCCGATAGTACATCATGCCTCGAACTGAAAATCATTACTCTTGTTAAACACAAGAACCAGTGACAATTAAAAAGGAAAATAATAATAAAAGACTAGATGGACGCAACCTATTCGCATAAGAACCAAATAAAACTTGGAGAAGAAAGCATTTAGTACCAGTTTTGGTTAATGTCTGGCCTCTGTATGAAGCCCAAAGTCGCATCTGTTCCTCTAATTCATCGGAACCTCTAAGTTCTTCCTCATTGTTGCATTTTACTCTTTCAAGGAAATTGGTCCACTCGTCTGCACGTGTTTGGACGGGTTAACGGAAAGCAAAGCACGCACAACTGAAAACTGATGACTCAACACAAACCTGGAAAGATTTTTTGCAGGTAAAACAGGATAGAAACCCCATCTTCATTCGGCACTTCCAGATCGTGCAATGAAAACAGCACCTCCTCTGTGTAGTAAGGAGTTAAAACACTACCAAATAAACAAAAAATAAAACGTTATTAGGAACCAAAATCCAAGCTGGCAGGGGTAAGAACAAAAACTCCACTAGTTCACTCTGGAGAAAAACTCATCAGAACAGTTTCAGATTTCAAATGCAGAATTTTCTTAGAAAAAACTGGGCTCAATTATTTTGACAGCCTAAGGGGGAACTAAGTTAATCAAAACTTGTTTAGTCAATTGCAACATTTAAACATCTCATCATGTGCTCAAACTCACAGTTTCACATGAACATCAAGAGCATTCATAATACGTGAGAGACATCTTGTACATAAAAAGTAATTTGTCATGCACGTAAGGATGGTTAAAAGAGTAATAAGACTTTGTATAACTACTCAAAATTATGCAGATAACCTCTGTATTTGTTTACCAGCAACAGCAAGCCATAATTAAACAAATAGAGCTTCCCACTTACGAAAATGAAAGCATATTGCGGACTTTAGGTGCTAAAGGCATGTCCATGAATAGTGAATTAGAGAAGAAGGAAATACGCCTTCTAGCTTCTAAGTTGGATGGTACATCCATAGCTGACTCCTTCACTGTAAGAAGCAAATATAACCGCTTGATCTGTATCAAAAAGAAATTTGGACGAGTGTAAACAAATTATTGATAGCTTAAAATTCAAAAGTACATCCTTCATAATAATTTGTCTACCAATTTTAGAACCTTCAAGGAGATTACCTTCTCTTTCCAAGCTTCTGTTTCAGGAGTTGGAAATTTGATGGCTCCGGCAGAGGCAAATAATTGATACTGTTGATCCAGGGGAATCATTCCTTCATGTCCTGAATTCCCATGGATAGAATCCACCAAGCTGTTTACAGAATGATGTCAGATCTAAGAAGTGCATGCAATAGTAATAATGGAGGAACTAACAAACTTTATGAAGCTTCACCTGGATATATGGTCCTCCATCATTATATCTCGTGTCACAACTTCTAGCATATCTTGGAAAAGAATCACAACTTGATCCCTATCTTCCTGCTTATTCTCAAGCTGCAAACAGGAACATCAAGCTTTACGTGAAACTCTAAGGCCGGGCATCAAACCTCCACAAAAATGAAACCACAACTTCTACAGGGGTGAACAAGGCAAAACGATGCCATTGCTAAGCTTCTAAAAGACTCACCAAGAACTTGATAAGCTTGATAAAGAGGTCATAAAGGCTAGGGAGAGCACTCAGTTTATATTCATTCGCAATATCACCAGCTTCAATATGCTTGTCAACTTCCAAAAATATAAACTCAATAACCCTGAAACATATAAAAACAGTAACATAAATCAAAACATGACCTGCCAAGTAACAGTGAAGAATTCATTTCATTAGCCAAATATGTCAAACTTACTCCTTTTCTCGGTCACCTCGGACCAGAAACATTATTATGTTTCGAAATGACTTGTAGCACTCACTAACAGCACAAGACATGTAATTATCAGCAGAAATCCTCTTTTTCAGTTCACGATCCTTGCCATTGCTATCTTTAGCCATATCAACTGCTATCGGAATCTACACAATCAATTTTCAATGACAATAAACAGGCGTAAACTTTCTTAACACAACAAAGGTCAAAAGAAATGCGACTAGCAGGAAGAAATGAAAGAAACTCATCGTGTCGACACAGAGTAATGAAGAAATGAAGAGAAAATTCCATTTAGATGTCAGAAATAGAACAGAAACCTTGCTAGCAAGTAAAAAAGGAGGCCACTGTATGACATCCAACTCACGGTCAGCCCAATATGGAACAAGCAAAAGATCCATCTCCCTGAAATGAAAGAAAGCAAGTAGCTGTCAGTTAAGAAAAGAAGCTCACCATTCTCAAAATTACCAAGTAAAGTTTCTATTCCTTCACATGCCATGAGATTGTAACATTTAAGAAAATACATCCACAGTTACCTATTGCTTATGAGATCTTCCTCCCTGAAACTAGTGATTATTTTGTTCCATAGCTGAGCAAATCTTGCAGCTTCTTTCTCTAAACTGGGAAGGATCTGGAATTTGCACAGTATGCTAATTAGCTTCAAGTTACTAAAGCTCAGTTGAAAAATAAAAATATGGTCGCCAATTCAAGATAAATATTTAAATAACAAAATGCAAAGAAGAAAATAAACCTCCGCAAAGTTGCGAGACAGTGTGGCCTTCAGTCCTTTCTTTTTCACAGGCTCATTCTTCTCCTCTGGTATTAAACAGGCATTAAATGCTCCAGGAAGGGACTGAAATCTCGACCTCAACATCCCCAAAGTTCTAATCTGGAAGTATGAGAGCAAAGTGTTACTACAAAGATGAGAAACAGCTCAATTACTTCATAAATGGTTATAGAAAAGTTTTTCTTATTATTTCTCCCATCCTTGCCCCACAATTGGAAACTAGTTTTGAAATTTCATTAACAAAAAAGGGTAGTAGGCTAAAACTCCACGGCCTATTTAGCTCAAATCACCTCCAACAAGTAATTGTTAAAATACATGGAAGTATAAAATTTAATGTCAAGTTCATCTGAAACCTTTAACGCATCCTAACAAGAAAATTAGATTGATTTTATTCTTTTCCATAATAGCAGCAAAACTTGATTTCCTCCCATAGAGAACTAAGGTTCAATCTGACATTTAACTCAGAACAATAGTCTTCTAAACTTAAACCAGAGACCCCCTCCTCCCCTCCCCCTCTTTCCCAGAAGCATTGCAAAGGAGAGGGCATCCACAAACCTCTCCCAAACGCCTGAATGCGCCATAAACGCCTCCAAATAATGTCGAGAAGATGGCATACCAGATTTGGGTATCCATGAAATATACCTACCAGAAACACATTATAAATGGAAACAAGAAAAAGTGAGCTAACATTTCATTTCGAAATGCAAGAGAGAGGGATCTCCTGGCCTCCAGAAATAATTGATACAGAACCAAATTAAAACTCTCTTACCAGAATAATTGGAGCCCAAAGTGCAATTACAACACCTATATTGCTACTTGCTGCAGACAAGAGGAGAAGGTCACAAAAATTATGTCATAAACCCAAAGATTGGATTAAATTCAGACAGCTATGACAAGTACCATTGGGAAAAAATTCGTGCCATTGATATGTGTGAATGTGAACGCTCATAATGGCCTGTGTAGGACCCACCAGAGGCTTGATCTGCAGAAAGAACCAGAAAACAAATGCATACTTTGTAAGAGAAGGGAAACACTATTACATTTATCCAGGTACTTTATAATTCTAATCTATGCTGATGCATGGTTAACTGAGTTCACTCATGGTTCTTGACTGGAGAATCTTTGAGTGAGAAAAAACCTCCTTTAGATGGGTAAAAGTAAAGTTTCGGCAGTTTCTTGGCAACATTGAGAACAAGATATGGAGTAGCCCCCAAGAAAAACCAGTTTACAAGAGAATAAATTAACAATGAGCACACGTGGATACCATAATAGCAATTTCCAAACAAAACAAATTTGCAACTGGATTGTACCTCTATACTATAAGATCTTATTTGCAACTAGATTGTACCTCTATAACATTAGATCAGAGCGACTCAAAAAAAAAATTCTGCAAGTCACAGACTGAATTTGGTAAAATTCTTGCAAAATCAGCAGCCACTGCCATTACGCTTTTGATAGCGCATATCACCAAGGAACTTTGTTGACTTGAGAGCAAAACCTTGCCAACTATTGTTGCTATTTGACAGCAAAAATTTACTAACTATTCATACTATAGTTGAGCTATTTCATGCACACTAACTGTAACATAAAATTTGGATTATATGCTTAACTGTATTCAGGGATTATTGACATTACACATCCCCTTTTTCATCTAGTATCTTCTGGGTTACATGGGGCAGGGAATGCAAGTGTAATTGCTGAAAGAAGCAATTTTATTGCTGGCTAGACCAAAGCAACAAAGAGTTCAAACAGCTATTACTTTTAAGATGAAAGAGTGCAGCTTTGTAATCATTTACATGCTTTTACAAAGAAAGGAACCCAACAAGTTCAGAAAGATGCAGCACACCATGGCGGTCCACAGAAGTTTACACATCAATTCTTCCACACACACACACAATTGACAGAAATTGAAAACCGGGGGGTGGGGGGGAGTCAAACGCAGGTGCCAGATAATGTTAAAAAGTAAAATAAGAAATAAATAAAATAAGTTCACCAAGGTAAACAGAACAAGTGACAAAAAAGTTTGGAACTTGAGAACGCACCTCAATGTAATAACTGAAAGCCAATTTAGTAGCTAGCAAAAGAACCCAGAACATGGTATACCTGAAAGTGCCCATACAATAAATCAGGTATCAACCCAAATATTGTACCACAGTTCAGACAAGCTTATTACTTCGAAAGTCTTACTTGAAAAGAGAAAATGCACTCTCATGCATTCCCCTACCAACATAAAGCCGAGGCTGCAAAAATCCATACTCACAGGTTATCATCATTTCACTACAAATAAAGAATAGACAACCTTAGGGAAATGAGTCAGGCGCACCTGCGACCACCACATCATGAGCATCACAATTCTGTAGTTTGATCTCTCAAGAAATCGACGTACAAAGGGGAAAAGAAACAGCAAGGCAGCAAGCATATTTGGCGACAAGTAAACAACAACCGCCAAGATAAAAAGTGTCGGTGAACTTGAGCTATTGCCGAACCATCGTTTAATGGTTTGGGCGAATCCAGGAGGATTCTCCCAAGTGTAAGCGTAAGTAACTGGCAGAATAATCACCCATGCAGCAGCAGATACAACCTTTAGAATATAACGTAGCTTGACATAGAGTGACATGCTATTCCTTGCTTTGAAACTTAGAATTACGTCAAGTGAAGCTGCAGAATTCAAAGAAAAAGTTACCATCAAACCAAAAAACTCTAGCGAGCATGGAGAATTAAGACATAAAACCTTTAACTATGGCAACGTGAAATTTATATTCAACAAATCCTTGTCTCTTGCAGCGAGAGCACAAATATTGGCTATGATTATTCATATCTAACAGAAAGTAACGAACTTGATAACCCCTAAATGCAGGAAGTGCAGCTAAGTAGGGGAAACCACCAAACTTAATATCAAATATTCCTCAAATGGAACACAGTCTTGGAACTCTTAAATGGAAGAAGTTCAGTTTGAAGCAGACAAAGAAGATTTTTGACATCAAGTTTAACTACTTCCAAGATGGATAGTTCATTTCGAGTTCCAAAGTAACTATGTCTGCAAACATTCTTTCCTTAAGTATGGAGATGAACAATATTTCTAGTTGTTCCATAAAGGAACAAACAAAAAGACATGAAATTTATAGAGGAAATCTGATCATGAAACATGCATAAAACCTTAATTTAGGAACATGAGAAGCTTCTATGCAGATGCCATTGGTAAAATCATTGGAAACTGCTGAAAATGATCTATCCCACGGGATACACAGGATGCATAAAGATATATAGAAAGACAAGATTAAAAAAAGACATATAGGTGTATAATACAAGACAAGATGCATAAAGAAAGGACGATATAAATTCCACACATAAGAATGGTAACAACATATAGGAGGATACACAAACTGATAACGCACGTTCTCAAAACAAGATAAAAAGGATTCAATACAATACATAGATCACATCAGATTGGAAACAATTTTAAAATACCTTGACCAAGCTTCAGTACCGCAGCAGTGATAAAGATACTCAGAACTTTTTTGAAGACTTGAGGATCAAAAATCTGACTAGGTTCCCCCGAACCATTCCAAGCAAGGATAATCATGGCCTTCACAGAATTTCAATTGTTGAAAATAGAGAAAACCATAGATGTTTACTAAAACCAAGAAAAAAAAAATTTAATAAACAAATGGCAATTTACCTGTAAGCACAAGATGAAGAAACTCCACATCCTGTCAAAACTTCTGAAAATGTGCCAAAATGATCGTATCTCGACAAAATTGACTTTCCCAACCCATCGATCTCTGGCGGGCTTGTCATTCTCCTATACGAAGCACGAGTGGAGTTAACCTGAAACATGTATTGACCCACAAAAAAACCATACTGGCACTAAAAAGATGGTAGACACAAAAAGGCATTATGATCATTTGTAGGGAGTTAATAGTTTTACGAGAGAGAATGAATGCTTAGAAAACAAGTTTTGCGGCGCGATGATACTACTAGCAGCTTGGAGCAGTAAGATCATATCAAGTTTGAATAGAAGCAAGAGATTAATCAGTTTAAAACCAACAAAAGGACACCAGTTTATCATCATTTTAAAATTCATCTTAGCTTCCGCTAGAAATATTTTCAGCTTAAGAATACAAAAAGCAATATCAGAATTACAAATTTGAGCGTCACTAAATAGAAGCGAACTGCTAACATTTAAGAGGTAGGGGTTAAAAACTCGAGGTCCTGGGTTCATATCCAGGAGCTTGAATCGAGAAAGTTAACGAAAAAGATAATGTAGCATAATTGGAAAAGAACGTAATAGTTATTATGTTTATAACCACTAAGCATAGAAGAAAGATCAGCGCAAATGAATAACATTCTTCATCATAATTCTCATAATCAACCATCGTAACTAACTTAGCAAAAGCTTGAGTCAGAAAAATGACTCTTCAGACAGAAAGTAATGACTAACACATACCTCATCTTTTTCAAACCGTCTCGGTTCCACAGGCTTGCAAAAAAAATCAGCGTCTGCACGCATAGGCCAGCCCAACCGAAAGCAATCCACTGACCTACAATGGAGGGAGCTCTATTAAGAAAGTACAAGATACACAAATATTGGCATCACAAAAACTCTAATAAAACAGTCCATTACCAGAAGTATTCATTCAGATCATCATAGTTCCTCCACTGGGAATGTTTGGATTTCCCCCTTTTGCTCCTTGCAGCCTCCTGTAATGGAAATGAACTTTAAGCGAAAGCAAAGGTTGGGCTTGAAAAGAAATCAATATAACAAAAACATGGAAAGATACCCGTGCTATCACTTCATAAATAGGAGTTACAACTTTTTGTAGGAAAGCTTCTTCCTCTCCTCCATAAGCTGGTTTTACATTTTCCCCTGTCGTGGGACTGACATTGCCCGCAAGCATACCATAAAGTTCAAAGGCCATCTACAATAGATGGAAACAAATCAAACTTTTAAGTATTGTTAAAAATAAGCCCAAGCACAGAACCTCAGACTCAAATTGAAACGAGATCAAACATGAAAGTACTCAGAATAAAGTTAACCAAATAAGCATAACAGCAGAAAAATAAAGTATTATAAATGAGTCTAGCAACATGAGAAATTTTTATTTAGCGTGAAGCTAATACAGACCGGCTAAGTGTGATAGAACAGTCACCAAATTGAAGATATGCATAACAGGAACAGCTGCTGACAGTAGAAATTGAAAGGCAACCAGGAATAGACTGGAGTATTAAACATTTCTTTTTTTATTTTTGAAAATAAGGAATATGGATGGTGCTAAAAAAATACAACTTATACCTTGCGTGAAGTAACCTTATCAAAAGAAAGGATACATTAAAATAAATAAATAGAACATAAACAACATTGGGTGAATTATTTCAGAGAATCTCTTTGTATCAGTGGTACAAATTCAATATGAAAGAAATCCAAGGTCCAGCAAAACAAAGATAAGAGTCAATCTTTTGAATAATTAGTAACATTATGTTTACGAAGACCTACATGGTGATAAATGTAGCAAAGACACTCTGGCATGAATCTTAAGTTTGCAGCTTCACCCCAAATAAGAAGATACAATCCCATATAGAGCAATTTACGCTGTTGAACTTCTTGTTGTATGGTCGGCAACCTAAAGAGGTCAAATATTTTGGCAATGGTGATCAAGGATCTGAAAGATACATATATTATGAATTGTACATCTGTAACATGCTTTACCAGAGACTGCTCTTGCGATCCAGATATTTGCACCACTTTTTGTAGTTCTTGAAAAGCTTTTTCATCACCTCATTAAGAGCACGCTCATCCAACTGCATGTGGGAAAATTAAAAAACAATAGATTATTTGCAGTTACATTAAACAGTAAATTAAAGAAAAGGACAACACCTAACAAAGATCAGCTCAGGGAAGTACTTAATAATTCAAAATTGGAAAATAATAAATAAATAAAATGAACAAGCATTTCTGCAGTGCCACTAGAAAGAATATCAATGACAATTGAAAAATTCAATGCAAGATTACAGATTGATATTAACAAGTTAGTTCAGACTTGCTTAACAAATTCCTAAAGTTCAAAAAAGGAGCATTCACACTAAAATGTAAGGCAGCATTGCCTTTCTTAAGGGTGTTTAGTATAATATTCCTCTCATTTCAGCAGTACTTTAAGGTTATAAATAATAGAGAAAGACCAAATCCATAAAGAGCAGTTTAAACATATAATAAATAGCGGGACAGGACAATTAGAACAGAAATTTAACAGGATTGTTGTGCAAACAAAAGGAGAACATGCTAAATTTGATAACTACTCTTGCTTTAACACAGGCACAGTCCATAACCATTTGTAACATAATAACATGTTCAGAAATAACCATGTCATAATCATCAGACTAGATCTTACTAAGCCATTAAGAAAGTTTCCCCACAGGGTCACACCTTGGGTTGTTGATCAGGTTTTGGAAACTGCCGTATATGGACATTAGCAAGTAACATGATGAGATGCTCCCTTTGATTGGCCACATTGTCCTTCTGCAAAATGAGAGCAATACGGAGTGTAAAAGCATTAAATAACTATCATCCGATAAAGAGCATCGGGGAGTGTTGAAACAATAAAATCTATTCTTGAATAATAGAGCAGAAACATTTAAGGTCTCCGAGAAACTTCAAAATACCAGATAAGTAGCTTAAAACCAGACAAAGTATGTAGCTCAAAGAAATTCGTTGACCTGAAATCCAAACATAGCTTGGAGCCAGTCAAGGATATCTTCCTCTTTCTTCTTCTTGTAATCTTTAGGCCATGGAAGGCCTCTTGTATTACGAAGTGCATGCACAGCAGCTTGAATCTAAGATAATTGACCAAGGCACCATTATGGCCGGAAGAGAGGAAAAGGGAACAAATATGCGATGTAGGAGAAGACAGGAAGCAGGCAAACCTCCGGATATTTCATAATAGCCTGGTTGGCACTATCAGGGTCAAGGGGAAGAATATTATAAGGGACATAAATTTCTGTCTTCTCTGCAACCTTATCATGTGCTTCCAGAATCTGAAATTACACACTCAAATCAGTCACCGCTGGATGAAAATCCCCATTTACTTGAACAAGCAACCACAAGAACATATCCAGGTAAGATCACGATATTGTTGCTCATTTACCTCTCGATCCACTTCCACAGCTTGTGTTTGATTAACAGCTCTCAAAACTTCAAAGAGTACATTAGCTGTTTGGTATGCCTTTGTGAGCTGTGCCCTGAAAGTTAAAAATGCTGAGAATCAAATACCACAAATTGCAACATAAATGATCAAAGCCCAAGAAGAACTTAAAATCTTGACAAATTCAGAGGAAAGATGGCTCACCGATCAGCTTTATCTGCAGCATTCTGCAATGCCTGAATATACTTTTTGTAATAATGTTGATAAAAACTCTGCATTTCCCTTGCATCACTCTTCTTAACCCTTCCCATTAGGGTGGGATCATTCTCCTGAAACACAAAAGGGCAAATAGCACAATGAACAAAGGAGAAAATAGGATATAGTGGCCAAAACAATCGGAAGCTCTAATAGGTAAGTATTAAACGGTGGTGGTGTAGCAGTCACAGCCAAGTAGTTAACACCATTAGGTCCATAATAATCAGTTGATAATGTTAGCAGACAGAGTGCTGAAAATCTACAGGAAACCAATTCTACTGATCAACTAGCCATTTATAAGATGAAATAAATAAAAAAAAAAAGTATATATTTAAGTAAGCTAGCACGAGCCACAAAGAAGGAGCCTAAGAATGTTAATCACAAAAAGAAAATAGAGGGAAGACTTCTATTACACATAATTTGCTCTCCTAAAATTGGAAGTAAAACCCACTTAGCGTGATCTATAACAATTATGTTGACATAAAATTGACTAAGTCATGTGTGGTTAAATCACTGATCTATATAAATCCCCACACATTTCAAGGAAAGCCATAATAGAGACATATTTCAGATGCAGTAATCAGTTTACAAACATATGCCGACATATCTACTCTACAAGTGCAAAAACCTAAAAAATGCTGAAGATGCAACAAGCCTAAGGGAATCCTTCAGAGAGACATTTTCTGGTAGGAAAAAAAGACAGCCCACTAATATGTATCTACAATAGCAACGAAGAAACATGAGCTGATTATTTACTCTACCCTAGTACCAAAACTACAGGAAATTTGAAAAGAAAGTAACTACAGTAAAACAGGACAAAGATGTTAAAATTCTAACATGTACTAACAAAATAAAGATTTTAAACACATGGTGAAGTCAATGAACTGCTGCAAGGGGTAAAGAAGTTCTTACTCTTTCAAGCCGTTGTAGAAGTGCAGTTTTGAATTGCCGAACACCACGTCCACTAGAAGTGGGATCCAATCTATGAGCTTTCTCAAAAGCATAAAACCGACCTACACCAATGAACAACCAAATAAATCTCTCAAACTGAAAGTATGCTTACAAGAGATGAACTCAAGGAGCAGACAGCAGAATCAGGCCATGGATATTTCAAATCAAATCAATTCTTGCCTCTACTTCTTATTTCTTGATCTACCAACTGTAACTTAAGAAAACGCTACAAAGTATGTCAATGTTTGAAACAGTATCACTTCACCTCAGATAAGAAGCTCCCATTTACACGTCCCCTGCATTTCTATTCCAAATAGCATAATGTCCCCTTCAATACTAGACTTTTATACTTTAGACTCATAGTGGTAGTATCAATGTTGGCTCTTTCTCTACTATGCATCATCACTTTTCTACCCAAAAAAAAACTATACATACAACCCTCAGCTACTAAACCTATCCATCAATGTTTATTTCAAAAAACTAGAAAGAAAAAGCAACAAAGAGCAAACAAATTTTCTTCAACAGAGAATGACCAGGATCTTACAAAATCAACAAAGACAAAAGTGTTTTTTCTTTTTTTGGAGGGGGGTGGGAGGGAGTCCATTCTACATATGCAGTAACTAAACCAAACCCAAAAGGCTACCAACAACATTGCATTTCCATTTACAACGTTGCATTTCCATTTACAACAACAAACTAATTTACCACAAAAAAATTACAATTTCAAGTCTCAAATATGTCACCATCTTTGTTTTCGCGATGAACAAAGATGGTGACAAATGGTTCCATTCAAGTCCAATTAATCATTAAAACTTTACCAAAGCCATTTCCTGTCGAAGCACAACAAAGCCAAAATCAAAATAATAATCTCTTCACATCAGGATTTTAAAATTTGACCATAGTTAATAAAAGTTTGCAATAACACCCATTCACTCAACATTTTAGCTTATTTTTCCTTTCCAGCAAAGAAACACTACACTGAAATGGTGTTAGCGTCAATCGCCAAAGAGAAAAAAAAAATAAAAATAAAAAATAAATAAAAAATAAATTTGGAAGAGAAAATGTACAATCAACCATTGAAGTCCTCAACAACACTTTCACGCATGATAAAAACTTGAACAAGATACGAGAAGAAACAGAAAGACAAAAAGAAATTTGGCATTAATTTTCCCAAGATGCTTACAAAGATAAGCTACACGGGGATTGCTAGGCTCCACTTCATTAGCAACACGGAGAATGGGAGCGATCTCCACCAAAGATGACGGCACCACCTCACTATCAAAGATAGATTCTCCCAGATTCCCCACCGTCTGCGTCCGCGTTATCCGCCGCTGCAACGGCGGTTGCGGGGTGGAAGGCCCACCTCGAGACGACATCGTCTTTTTCACTCACACCACCACCGCCACAACTCTCTGTTCTTTCTAAACCCAAATACCAAAATGCTCCAAAAATCAAAGCTTTTTTTTTTTGTTCTTTTCCCACTCCAAAAATCAAATTTACGAAACTTTTACTTCCATGAGCTCATCATCATCCCAACTTCCAAAATAAATTAGTACACTGCAGCAACAAATTACAAGCTGAATGACGTCAGTTCCAAAATTTCAAAAACAAAAAAAAAAATCAATCAAACTTTAAACATTACTTGAAGAAATGAAAATGAGATCAGCAATGAGGCTACACAAAAAATGAGTAAAAATTCTCTCTTTTTTTTTTCTTATTCCATGGGGATGTTACCTTTTTCACTAAAAGTAAGATGCACTTTTCGGCATTTGACGGTGGGAAAACAGAGCACAATGTGAGGCAGTGCGTGAGTGTGTGAGAGAGAATAAAGATGGAATACAGAAAAGAGAGTATAAACCCTAGGATAGTGAAGGGAGAGGGAGAGGATGGTGGGGTGCTGATACTTTAAGCTACTTAGCAGAAAAGGAAAAGAGAGGTGAGGAAGAAAGGGAAGAGGTGAGAGTATCGTACTGTGTGACTGTGTGTTTTGCAGTTTGTGGGGAGATGGTGCCAAAAGTTACAGTGTTTAATTTTCATTTGTTTTTTGTTTTTTTTTTGGAGTTTTGTTTGTTTGAGGTGGATGGATGGGTGGGGAGTGTGATGGAATTGTCGGAAAAAATGAGTCACTTTTGACCCTGAGGTTTCATGGTATTACGAGTCTGACATTCTGGGAAGAAGACCGTTTGTGAATTGTGATTTTCAAGGTTCTCATGCACGTAGGGACATAAATGCCCTCTATTTCAAATTGTGTAGGAGTACAAGAGAGAATAATTGTATAGGTAAATTTTATTTACAATGAATTTTTTCTGTTTATTTCGTTTTTTCAACACTTTCACCATGTATTCAGAATTTTTAAATGAAATATTCTTCATCCCAATATTTTTCCTTATGTTTCTAATATATAATTTTTTTATATTTTCAAATTAAAAACACTTTTTAATCTTCAAATGATACTATTAATCTTTCAATTTACTATCTTTATTATTTGAATTTTAATCAAATAATTTTTTATTTGAATCCCTCTTTGACTATTTCCTGATTACCACAACAGACCCATGACATAAGTAATTGAAAATTGTTGGTTTTTATAAATTCAAAATATGAACTTATTAAAGAGAGAATCTAAGTTAGAAAGAAATAAAAAGAAAGAATGAAAACTAATTTTGCTAAGTCGAATTTAAGTTAGATTAGTGAATTGAAGATTATACTTGTTTTAACTTTTGATCTGAATTATATTAGATGAGTCCATGATTTTATTACAAGTCGGTAATTCTTAAGCAAAAAGAAAATATCTCGTCAAAAGAATAGTGATAATTCTTGCAGGGGTAGCACGGTCAATTACCGAAGGTACCAGGTAGTGGCTATTTTGGTAAAAAGCAGCGAAGTCGTGGGCACATTTATTCATTCAGGTGTTCGAAATTCAAAAAAGTAGATTCCGTTAAAAAAATCAAAAGCCAACAAAAAAAAACGTAAAAATTAGCCGTTTCAAAAAATCTTAGAAAGACCATTTCACCCTCAAAAGTATCACAAAATTGCATCTCCTCTCGTGTTCTTTTTACGACATTCTCCACAACATAAGGGCTAAATTCCTGAATGCACGGATTTCGACGCGCCAGATTTTCTCCAATAACAATCCCCTCTGATGACGATAGGCCCTTTTCGGTGGCTCTTGTTTTCATCCTTTACTAATTACCAGCCCAGTAATTACTGCTAATTACTGCTCTAAGCCTCTTTTTCCCTTTTTTTTTTTTTTTTGTTGAGAGAACTTTTCCCCTTCTTGGATTGGGATGGCTATGTATGTTTTACTAGTACTTCCTTTTTGACCAATGTTTTTGAAAAAGGGAAAAAGTTTTGGAAAGAAACATTTGGAAAATTTCATATCGGAATAAGAGATCTTTTAATATAAAAGATTATTATTGTTTCCGTCTCAAAATAATTATCTGATTTATTTTATTTTCTGATTCGTTTTATATTCACTGCCTTAAAGTAAAATATTTTGAACCATTTCGGATTAACAAACAATTTAGTCAACATGTGAAATTACTACCAAAATATAAAAAGTACTCATAATGGCAAGGAATCATGTAAAAGTTACATTTAACTTGTCGTTTTGATATGGTTTTGCATTTGTATTGTTTAATTGAAAATTAAGATACTGTTAAACAACATTACTTATGTCGAACACTAAACATTAAACAACAATGATATTCACATTGTAATGCACTAAATATAAATGTACCGTATTAAATTTGTTATGACCTTTTTTTTCTTTTTTTTTGGGTTGGCTTGTCACCGTCTTTCTATTTCATTTTATTTTATTTTTACCTAAAGTTGTACCTTTTCAATGAGGTAGGGGAACACATTTTGAAAATTCTTGTCCACTTAATAAACTTTTGAGCTTTTGGAGTCTAAATTGGGTATGAAGCTCCATCTTTTGCTAGACTATGGTATTAATATAGTCTAATTAATGTTTATGAATTAGTATGACATTGATGTAAGATCAAACTGTGTGAACTGGTCATGCCTTTCACTCCTTTCTTTTTGGGGATTTCACTTGCATGTTACTATTTAATATAGTATTATTTTTTATTAATATATTATATAAAATAAAATACAAGTGAAATCCAACAAAATAGAAACTAAAATGCACTTTTTTGGCATTTTATTGTATTTAATATATCGATAAAAGAATTAATACTGTATTAAATATTAAAAAAATACAATGTTGCATTTTATCGTTTTTTCCCTTTGATTTCGAGATTTCAATTCTAGAAATTATTCAACATATGTACATTATTAGTTTTTTTTTTGGTTTAATAAATTATCTAAAACATTTTCATGTGACGCAAAAGTATATATGATTTATTTATTTCCTTTTTGTTGTTTTAAGTAGTTATCTAAAAATTTACATATTAAATGATAAGTATTTTTGTCTGTGTGAAAAATGTACATGACTAATTATCATCAAAATACTCCAATTTTGTAACCAAAATGTGGATGTTCATATCAAATTTGTACTGCTTTAAACAATATTAAAATTAACAAAAAATGATTTAAGATCTGACTTTTAACATTGGACCGGATATACTTTTCCTCCCCCAACTTTTGACGATAGCAAGATTGAGTCACTATAAATTTTCAATTAGAAAAACTAGTCCCCTAAAATATTTTTCTCATCAATTTTGGTTCATTTAACAAATTTTTTGAAAAATTAACGGGAGAAGTCAATTTTGCGCTAATAACAAAATATTTTATTAATTTTCCTGACTGCGGACCCCACATCCATTCGACTTTAAAAACAAACTCAAATAAAAAGAAAAAAAAAATTCTTTACTCCTTCTCTCTCAACATCCGGCCGCACCACCACAACCACCGACCGCCGCCACCACTTCCGCCCATCCGGAGCACCAAGCCCTCTGGTTTGTTTCTTCAGCAATAGCACCAAAGTAATCAACTGAGTTATCCGAAAAAATTTCAGAGAATTCCATAACCGCTTTATTAAGAACCCCGAAACCAAACTTTTGGATTGATAGGTTCTTCCACAGGGGTAAGGGTGGAGAGAAATTTATGCTCCCAGCTTTCAAGCAACCAAACAAGCCTGCAATATTTTTCTAAATTAAGTCCACGCATATTGTGAAAGATATACAATTCACCTAATCAATTCTAAGAAACCTATCAGTGTTGATTAAGTCTCAACCTAACCTAATGGTTTCAAATTCATGTTTTATCTTTACACTGTCACTTAAGTTTAGAATTTTCAGATTTTCAAACTAGTCCTGACCCCCCAATCATCCATTGCTCATCTTTGTACATAATCAATAATTAATAATAAAAATAATAATAATATTATCATCATTGCCATTAGTTCTGATTTCTCAAGTGATTCCAGAAATTGAACCAACAACAATAGCTACATAAACAACAGAGTCGATAGACTCAAGCAAGCATATAGCATCATCCTTTACACTCCGCTCTCTTTGTTTCTGTCCTTTTGCCATACACATTTCCTTCTATCTTAAACCAATCAATATGAGAAACTAAGTAACAAGCCACGTCAAGATAGTGGCTACTAGAATTTAATACCTATATTCTTACTTCAACTACTAATCTTGATTCAATTCCTTTATTAAAATCGAATGATAATTCGGTGGTAAAACTTACTTAATTGGGAGGTAGCTATAACTCGCTCTTAGCAATCGGTTAGCAAAGGCTAGCTCCAAATGATCAATTCGGCAGCGTTGATCCCTAAAGCCAGTTTCCTTCTTCCCTTTTCGCTCCTTTCTCTTTATCAATCCAATTATCACGACAGCTTCCCTCTCAGTCCACTGGTTTTGATTATAAATATTAAAAATATTTGGTGGTAGAAGGCTTGAGATTTGATGTAAAAACTTTGATAACAACGTATATTTGTATTGTTTCCTTTGTAGGATCCCAAGAATTCATAGCAGCATATATCTTTGGTATGACTCTGCCCAAGACTTTGACGAGATCCATGGAAATGGGTTTTCTTGAGAGCTTCGGATGGGTGGAAGTGGTGGTGGTGGTGGTGGTGGTCGGTGATTGTGGTGGTGCTACTGGATGTTGAGGGAGAAGGAGGAAATTTTTTTTTTCTTTTTATTTGATTTTATTAAAAAAAGTCAAATGGTTGTGGGGCTCACGGTCAGAAAAATTAATAAAATATTTTGTTATTAATGTAGAGCTGACTTCTCCCGTTAATTTTACAAAAAATATGTTAAATGAACCAATATTGATGAGCAAAACATTTTAGACAATTATTTTTGCCAATTGAAAATTCATGGTGACTTGATCTTGCTACGCTCAAAATTTGGAGGACGAAAAGTGCATTTTGTCCTTCAACATTTGTGAACTTTCAAGTTGTAATCCACAAGCCTTCTTTATCACTTTAAAGAGTTTTAACATGTAATCCATCATCCTTTTGTTTAGAGCATCTCCAACCAACACACCAAAACACTAAATTTGATGTTTTGGAGGTAAAGATTGCACTATAACGAAGACACCAAATTACTGTATTTTTTGGTGCAATTAATAATGTTACACCAGATTTGGTGTAAATTGTCAATTACACTATTTTTAGTGTACTATCTTTTTACTTCAATCTAAATATATCTTTGCTATATAATTGAACTTGTGAAACGAATTATGTTGTGAAAATTATATATTTTAAATATTTTGTTGAGATCTTTAAAACAAGACCCGTATTAAATATAAAATTTATTTTTTAAAAAATTAATCATTAGTTATTACTCCCTCCGTCCCATAATTATTGTCCAGTTTTACTAAAATGAAAGATTTTATTTTTGGTCAAACTTAACTATATTTTACCTTAAACAACCGGATATACCCCTACATAAGTAATTATTTAACCACTAAGATTTTATGGATAATATTTTTTACTAAGAACAAATGTGTAACTTGATCCATAAAAAGTCAAATTGGACAATAATTTTGGGACAAAATTTTTTGGGTAAAGTGGACAATAATTATGGGACGGAGGGAGTATTAAACTTGAGTATGAAACAAAAATTAAAAAAAATGATACTACTACAATCATATATAAAAAACGATTACATGAAACAAATTTCATAAAATTATCACCAAATTACAAGTTTTAATTAATCACCAAACAAAATTTAACCTAAAATATTAAATATTTAAATCATTTGGTGCATTAAGGTTGGAGAACAAAGGAATTTGGAGCAAAAAGATTCTTGAAATATTCCTTTTCTGCACTAATCTTGATACAAATTATAGTGGAATGATTGGAAATGCTCTTATATTTTCAGAAGATACACCATTACTGTAAGTGTAGAATACATAACTTCCTTTTTCCTTATTTCTAAATATACAAATTCTCTTTCCATGTAGCTCGGTAATTAGAAAACCTTGTAATTTTACCCCTCACAAAATGATTGTCTCTAGCTTGGATTTATGCTAGTAATACAACTTTGACAATCATCTTTTAGAAAGAACACTTCTTATCAAATTACTTTTTGCTATGCAAGTATAACCATATTAACACTGTATGTATCGTTTTTGGTATCTTGATGTCTTCAAATAGTTATTGATTTACAAGAGAACTTGTAGTTGATTTCTCGTAATGCTTGTGAAATTTATAAATTTGGCATATCTGTGTTAAGCTCAAACTAATGATTATTTAATTCTTGTCTTATTTGATATAGTTGGTAATTATATTTTCCGCGCCTTCATCCATTTTTTCACATGTACATTAACGATTTCATCATTTCTTATGATGTTACTTTTACATCTCAATGTCTTTGATAACATTTTCCATTTATTTTTTTTTTGATTAGGTGAAAATTCACATGTTTTACATAAATACGATAAATTATGTACCCAGTTAAAAATGTATAAAAAATAATGTAGATCTCTAGTCTACGGGAACATTTATTTGGAGTTAAATAATGGAACTCCTAGATAATATTAACATTGCCAAGAACAGAAGGCAATTGTGTGATTAGTTCGTTAAGATGTTTTAGCAATGATTACATTAAAAACTTTAAGAATTTTGGATGGTTTTATTTTCTCCTATACACCCTCAGTTCTTGTTTATGTACACACAAACGGGCTTGAGTGTTTTGAGAAAAAATTGGGGGTTTGAAACAAATTTATCACATACTTTCTCCGGAACATTGAATTTTGGGGTTTTTTTTTTTCTCAAAAATAATACAAATTTTAAAATTTCATCTGGATTTTTTTTTGGCACAAAAAATAATTTATTTTTTGGTAAAGTTTTATTATATTATTATCACTTAAAAATATCGCCAACCAATAATACTGATAACTAGACGTTTTTCATTTTTGAAAAACAATACTTTAGATCAAAAGTACAAAACATCTTTTGAGAGCATAACGTGACAATTTGATTTCAACAATCTTTTCAGAATTATCAAATTTTTTTTATACTATTAAAAACACAAGGAGTGTTGCAACCAAGAGAATTGTAAAAATCTAGACCTTAATTTTAAGATGAGAAATATTTATCAAAATTTAATTTTAAGTTGAGATAAAACCTTCTGAGCACTTTGTACATAAAAAAAAAAAAAGAGAATCCTTCAATTTTCCTTAAGAAGAAAGACCATAACAAAGAAAATTCTTCATTTCCCATTTTTTTTGCTTCCTGGTTCCTGCCTTCCTCCCATCACCAAAGCATATTCTTGTCCCTTCATTTATTTATTTATTTATTTATAGTAACATTCTAGTCATAATAAATACATTCTAGTCATTTTCTCCATTTTTTTTCTCTATTAATAGTGTGCTGCAAATCATAAAAGTCTTCCAGTTTCTCAAATAACCCTACATCTTGAAAAAACCCTAAAGTCGATCTTCGTGAAATTTTTCAATTTGATCCGATCCATCTGAAGCCATGGATGAAGAGTACGATGTGATTGTGCTCGGTACTGGTCTCAAGGAGTGCATCCTCAGTGGTCTTCTCTCCGTCGATGGCCTAAAGGTTCTCTGTTCTGTACTTCAGTTTGAATTTAGCTTTAGGACTTATTCAGTTTGATCGCGTAATTGAATTTTTTTTTTTTTTTTATAAGCGTGATTAAGTCTGATTTTATCGGCTTGATAGTCAATTGAGCAATGTTTGAATACTTCAGGCGGCGAATCAGAAGAGATTTGTGATTCAATTCGCAGTCAAATCACTTTATCTAATAATATCTAAGTTTGTGGTTCACTTATTGAGGGAGAAATGATGGAGTAAATGTTTGAATGTTTAAGATAATTAAACTGAGGTGGATACGTGGAGATTGCTAATTCTTTATTAAGCTGAAGTATACTTGTGTCGTTCAATGTGTGTCTGTATTTCTGTTTTTTGGGGGTGGGGTTTGGGAGGCGATAATGGTTGTGGAATATACAGTCTTCATGATCTCTCATTTTAGCAGAATATCTTGTTGATTCAGATAGAGCTGATACGATTTGAGCTTCCACAGTGGGTGATTTCATGCATGAGTTACTTGACAATGTGGTGGTCAGACAACTCTATGTTTCTATCACCAGAGTTCTTAAAAGTTGTGGATCTTTTGGAGAAACGGAAAGAATAATCGTGTTGATATTCTTGTAATGTTGAGAACTGGAGTGAAGATCTGGGATGGATTTGATTCCTGATATAAGTTGGGTTGCTTAATTTCCTGTGTGAAGTTAGATCAAATGAGTTCCTACGAGGAAATTTTCTTATTTCTCTTTCTTTTTTTCCCCCCTAAAAAGGAGCTATTCTTTCTGACTTCCCTCGTTCTCTGTGATACAAGTTCATTCCTTCTTTCTTTGATATTTTAATGTACACTTTCTGTCTGTTAAGAAGCTATTGCTTTAAGTGGTCACTTGTCCTTGCAAGGAAAATTTTTCATGGAAATCAAATTTCTTCTATTATGAAAGTTGATGAATTGAGGTTTTTATGTTACATATCATGATGGAAAATTCAGCTCCGTGTTTGATTGTTTAAAGTTGAAGTTTTCTCTAATCACTACTTTGCACTTATTGTACAAGCCCCCTTTTGGTTTCATTTCTAAAAATGGCGCCTACCTTTAAGGTTGCTAAGCTCTTGTTCTTATTGTGAGTGGTGTTCTGTCGACATTTTAGTGCCACGAGTGTGATTTCCCATCCCTTTGCTTGACCTAATAACTAAGAGATTTCACAATTGTGATCAAAGCAAATGTGATCCAGAGTTAGTATTACGTGCATAAGTCATCTTAGAACATACGAATGGGACAGTGCATGTACAAGACCCACCTTTACAGTCCTGGTATGGGGAACACTGGGCTAAGAAAGTGTTGGACCTCGTGGTATCGCAAGGACCTGAAAGGGGAAGACATGTAACACCCTGCATTGGATGGAGAGTAAGTGAGTTTATAGAAGTAACTTTGGAAATAGACAGGAATGAGCGGACAATAATATGTGCCTGGGGTCACTGTTGGTTTTGTATCAATTTAGTGCAGCTGATTCCGAGGGTTGGGTCACCTGGGAAGTTCCGTTTTGGAGTAACTTTGTATACATTTTTTAAAATGTTGAGGTGTATAATATACTTATGTTTTCCGGTTTGGATATATTCTATTGGTGCTTGGCCATTATGGTGCGTATGTATTTCGTTGAATAGCTCCTGTGTGTGCCTGTACGTATGAAGAATGAGCTAATTTTTCTTCTTTTGTGTCTTATGTGTGCTGTGAACTCTATGAACAATTGGTGTTAATATACTATTCTCTTTGCAATGGAGTTTCCCCCCCTAGTTTCTATTATCCTGAATTCGATGCTCAGAGAATGATATCCTTTTCTTCGTAAAATAGGTTCTGCATATGGATAGGAATGACTATTACGGAGGAGAATCAACTTCACTGAATCTTGTTCAGGTAACAACGCAACATTTTCTTTCCCATTAATTGGTGGGATCGCATTATCTTTGATATCCTTAATACATCTTTTAATCACAGCTGTGGAAGAAGTTCCGAGGAAGTGAGAATCCTCCGTCAAACCTGGGTTCCAGCCGGGACTACAATGTTGACATGATGCCCAAGGTTTGATCAATATTCAGAATTGCCTGATTTTATATCTGTTTCGCTGCTGCTGTAGATTTTATGCTAAGGGGTGTGGCTTTTGTTTTGGTTAGTTTATAATGGCAAATGGAGCTCTTGTACGTGTCCTCATTCATACGGATGTCACAAAATACTTGTACTTCAAGGCCGTCGATGGTAGCTTTGTTTATGTCAAAGGAAAGGTATAGCAATTCTAATTGCAAAATCATTCTCTTGGCGTAATGTTACTGTTTCTAATCATCAATTCTGAAATATGCACATCATTTTGAGACTTAGTTTTTTTTTTTTTTTCTTGCCATAGGTTCACAAGGTTCCTGCAAATGACATGGAAGCCCTTAAATCTCCTCTGATGGGTATTTTTGAGAAACGTCGAGCTCGCAAGTTCTTTGTTTATGTCCAAAATTATGATGAAAATGATCCCAAGACTCATGAAGGGATGGATCTGACAAGAGTGACCACTAGGGATTTTATTGCGTAAGCTACCATCCTTCTACAATTATATATAAGAGACTCTCTTAACCTGATTCTAAAGCACTATGTATCAGTTTTGTGTTTGGTTACTTTGGCATGCTACACATTCATTATGAAAAAATCATTCACACTTGGTACCAAAAAGATAAATGAAGCATATTATCTTGTAACGATAATTATGTGCAACTTTCATGCCTGCTTTGCTGAACAATCAGTTTTGCTACAGGTTATCACGTTGTAGTTTAAGAATTTTTATTAAACTGTCCTTTGTTCTTGGTGATAGGAAATTTGGTCTTGATGACAATACTGTGGATTTTATTGGTCACTCATTGGCTCTTCATCGAGATGATCGCTACTTGGATGAGCCTGCACTCGATACCGTGAAGAGAGTGAAGGTAAAGAGATCTCATTGTTTGCTTTCTGATATTGGCTGCCTGGAGCTTCATTTCTGATTAATCTGTTTGAATTATGTGATAGCTGTACGCTGAATCTTTGGCACGTTTTGGAGGAAGTTCACCATATATTTATCCTTTATATGGGTTAGGAGAGCTTCCACAGGTTTGCCTCTTTCGTTTTGTTTCTCCTGGTTCAATTTCCCTCGTGAAAATGATGTGGTTCACCTTTTCCTCTCCTCCTTTCTGTAGTTTGATTATTTGCTTTGATTGTTCTGCCATTGCAAGTTTATTTCTTACATCTTAATGTTAACTTCTAAATGACCTCTACTTTTTTGTATGCCTTTTGGAATATTTCTGTTTCATTCAGGCATTTGCTCGCTTAAGTGCTGTCTACGGTGGGACCTACATGTTGAATAAACCCGAGTGCAAGGTATCCCTTTTCCAAACTCTTAGGACATTAGGAGTAGATAAATTTTCCCACCCCTGGTGGCCGGGTCCCCCTTATTCTATACACGCATGCCACATGGTGTTGGATTAATAGGCCCTTTTATTTTTCAGAATGATGCTTGAAGTGGCTTTATGTTTTGCTCAATTCCAGGTAGAGTTTGACGAGGAAGGAAAGGTCATGGGTGTCACATCAGAAGGGGAAACGGCAAAGTGCAAGAAAGTTGTGTGTGACCCTTCCTACTTGTCCAACAAGGTAATTGACTTATTTCTATGAAAATAGTTGCAAATTGCATTTCATGAAACCCGTCGGTTTCTAAATCATGTCAGTTCGAATGTATTTTTTGTTATGTTCAAATTCATTTTCCTTTTGGGATATGTAATGTATGTATGTGTGTGTGGGTGTATATATATCTATATATATATATATACATACATATATATATATATTTACAGATCGGTTATCTAGATTTCATTTTCTTGTCAAGTATCAGAAGATGAGTCTTTTTACTTAAATTTTGCTGGGGAGTAGTATAGGAACCAGCGTAATGGTGACTGTTCAAATGTTGCTATTATGAGCTAACACAAGATTTGCTGTTGTTTAGGTCAGGAAAGTTGGGAAAGTTGCTAGAGCTATTGCAATCATGAGCCACCCCATTCCAAATACCAATGATTCTCATTCAGTGCAGATTATTCTTCCTCAGAAACAGTTGGGTCGGCGTTCAGACATGTAAGTCCTAGTAATTCCTCTTATGAATTACATTATCATACGAGTGGTAAACCACAAAAGAGTTGTAACAGCATGGAAATATATGATATTTCACAATATTCGGTTATTGAAATGTTGAGAAGTTATTTTGTCACGCTATTCAGATTTTAGTATTATTATCGTGGGTATGGAGTATTATTCAGGCTAGCGAGCTCTATCTTTGTTGACAGCAAGAGTAATAGTGGAAGAGAATCTTATTTTCCAAATTGCTGTCAATGTTTTGCTATGTGGTTTGTTCTTTGCAATTTCTGGTTTACATATGTTAAGGATATTGGTAAAAAAGTGCTCGAATGTTTGTTATGCTTTGTGATGGGGAGACACGTGTATCTAGCAGTTCATGCTGGATTCTTGATTTGCTTTGATGATTTTCCTTATTCTGGTTGAAATAAATATGATGTTTACCTGAGGGAGTGGATTTGTAAATGTTTTAAACTCTTTCTAAACCTTAACTCTGGGGAAATTTATGTCATGCAGGTATGTCTTCTGTTCTTCCTACTCTCATAATGTCGCTCCAAAGGGAAAATTTATTGCTTTTGTCTCAACGGAGGCTGAAACTGAACATCCTGAGACTGAATTGAAGCCTGGTATCGATCTACTTGGCCCAGTGGATGAGATTTTCTATGATATTTATGATAGATATGAACCAGTCAATGAGCCTTCTCTGGACAATTGTTTCATATCAACTGTAAGTTCCTCATTGCTGTCATCTTACCGAAGGCTTTGACATAGAACTTCTTTGACTTGCTGCATCTAATTTTTCTCGACAGAGTTATGATCCAACAACTCACTTTGAGTCGACTGTGGTTGATGTGCTCAATATGTATACCTTGATTACTGGAAAGGTAAAGATGAAACCTGTGCTAAATTTCTAACTTGTCTATAACTACTTCCCCATGCCTAAGTGCATCTTTAGCTTCTTTTTGACTACTTTTTGAACACTGTTGCATGTTGGCATTCCATATATTGAGAATACTAATGGTAAGGTGACCATTAGTGCTTTAGTTTATAATTCTAAATTTGACCTAGTTTCCTTGCAATTGTACTGTCAGGATTAATGTCTTTGATGTTAAATGGGTCTCACTTCCTGAGGACTTACTAGTGAAAATTAGGAAATGTGATGCATGCACCAAATTTTTCTCCCATGTATCTCGTATCTTCATTAAGTTCTCTGTATCGATAATTTTTGAATGGAATGATAAATTTCATGCAAGGGTTCAAGAGTACATTGGTTATAAAAGGTCATTCATAATGTTGTGATATACCTATGAAAGTATGAAATTTCTGAAGTACAAAAGTGGCAATGTAAAGGATGAGGGGTTTTTTTTTGACTTATTTTTTTTATGAGTATTTAAATCCCATATTACACGACTTTGCTATGTTCCTGGTGTCATGTCTTTTTCAATAATCACGATATGTTTCCTTGGTAGTTTCAGCTATCTTCATTTCAACATAATGAACGGCAGATACTAACGATTAGTTCTTGTCATTTATCGCAGGTTCTTGACCTCAATGTGGATCTGAGTGCTGCCAGTGCTGCTGAAGAATGAGGCCCAAGTTTGTTGCTGCACATGATCTCCTTGTTTTAGCCTGCCAAAGTCTATCCTTGTAAAAACTTTGGCATGTTTGCTTTGTAAAAGTGGACATAAAATTGAAGTTATCCTTTGGTTTGGTTACAGAATTGCTGATGTAATCTCTTAATCTTGTTCTTAGTTTTGCATTATAATCGCCTTTTTTGTTTTTTTCACTTGTTAGGCTATACATTTCGCATTTATCTTTGTGTCCTACATTTGAGGCTGGTGAATATCCCATATCTCCTAAGGTTTGCCTCATTGGGGCTCTGTGTGGTTCAACGGGGCCTTCTTGGGGACCGGGATGTGCTTTCTGGAAATGTGGTTTGAATAAATATCGCTCATAGAATCTAGCTCAAGTGGACAAGAGAATCTGAGTATTAATCTTCTTTTTGAATTTTAGATGTTTTTTACATAATCTGAATTCTGGTATACTGTACATATGTTTGGTTTGTTTTTTCGTGGCGGTTACGTCCTTCCTGAAAAATATTCTCTAATCTTTAATAATTGCTGGAAAACAAATTACTTTATTCTTTTTTAGTTACGGAGTTTCAACTAACGAAGTTTTTGTACCATTTTCAAAAAAAAAAAAAAAAAAACCAAGTTTTTGCACTTGCTTTGAAAGCAAGGGTGGAAAACGTTAATTTCAGAAGTTGTTTATTTTACAATACCTGCAGCATGCGTGGAATAGATTATAACATTTTTATATCATGAATAATTCTTAAAATATAAAAGATAGTACATATCACAAGAGTATGAATTACAATTTGCAAGGTAACATTGTACATGAAAAAACAATATGCTTTTCCATATCACGATAAAAAAATTATAATTTGGGGATAATTAGATAGTATTATAATAAAACAATCCAACCATGAATCATCATCCACCAAAAATAATCCATAATAGATAAAGTTAGAGAATAATTAGAAGATTTATTGTGAGATTATAAGTTAGATGGAGGCATATACTAAAGATTTGGTTATATTTTTTTTAGTAGCTTTTCTTTTTCAACCGTAATTAGGGCCTGTTTCTTTTCTTATTAAATTAGAGGACTTGTTTAAGAATTATGTAAAGTTTATTTTTTGAGAACTAATGAAAAAATGACGCATTGGATTTTGTTATAGATGACACTTTAAAAACAACTAGATGCTTGCCTCGGGTGTTCGGGGTGCCGCATGTATTTTTAAATAGATCAAATAAAAAATTAATAAATCATCCTTAAAAAAATAAAAAAATATAGAAATACAAAATCGATTGAAAGGACAAGAACTGAGTTACTACACATAAATTTATGCCCGGCTTTACAACATTTAATTTATAATAGTTAACTTATGCCTGAGATTACATAAATCATAAATCAATATTTACAACAGAAGAATTAAAAAGAAATAAATCATTCTTAAAAAAATTAAATTTCTTTCCATGACCGTTTCTTTTTCGTCTATTGTAGAAAAAGATGGATTGATAATTGATGTCAGATTTTTAGTACTCCCTCCGTTCCAAAATAAGTCTCGTTTTAGCAAAATAGAGAAATTTCAAAATAAGTGTCGTTCTCACATTTCAATGTACTTTTTGTCCAAATCTTCCAAAATTACCCTAAAAAAAATTAATACTATTGGTGGATATTTTTTTAATGGGGTTAGTTGAGGATATTCAAGTAATTTTATTACCCTATTTAAGAGTTTCTTAAACTATGTGCAAAGTGTAAGATGACACTTATTTTGGAATGGAGGGAGTAGTTGATTTGAAGGCCCGTGTCTGAGAGAGGAGCGGAATGAAAGAGATCCTTTGAGATTGGGAACTGGGGAAAGGTTAATGACTGTTTCACTTGATTTAATAAATTTTTTAATATTTGATTTTATCAACTCAATATTGATGTTTTAAGGGATTAGTATATACCTATAATTAAGAGATTTTTATGTAGCTATGATTAAGGGATTTATTTATTTATTATGTATTCCATCCTTTTTTCTGATTAGTTAGAGTGTCACGTGTCAAAAATGATTTTGTACTGAAAATGACTTTTCACGGGAAATTTTTATTGTAGTACTGACACATGTCCTTTTTGTTTGCTGCTTTAATTAAGTACTATAGATTTTTAGTTTCTCTCTTCGGTTTTTCTATCAGTTATATGCTATATAGATAGATTTAATATGAGATGTGGATAGGGTTTGAGAGAAGGTAAGAAAGATATGACTAAAAGCTCAGAGTTCCAATTAACTTTGATAACTACAATCAAAAGAGTTAAAAAAATCAAAATGGTTATAAATTTTGCAGACAAAATATGATCAAGATTATACATAACCAAAATGAATTTAATGGTCGACATTAGTTGATACTAATTTTCATTCATCATCCGCATAGTAGTCGTTTGTAATATTTGAATCATTTTAATGATTGAAATTATTCAGTGGACAGTGCGAAAGAATTTTTAATAAATTCCATCTATCAATTTTGTAGTTAGCTGCTTTCATAAACTAAAGGCAATTTAAAACGCCATGTAGTGCAAATTAGGCGGCAGGAGGAAGAAGTTAAAAAATGTGTTAAAAAATAGTAATTTCTTGGCACAGGCCGGCAACTGTCTAGTCTTAGGCCTCCGTTGCTGTGCCGTTTGTAATCATTCTCCTTGATTCATGGTTTTTTCTGCCCTTTTTTTTGTTTTTTGATTCAGTACTATTTCATAGAATTTGTTAACTACTTCAATCCAAATGGGTTGTTTCCGTCATGATCAGTAACTTCAACATTTGTTATGTTGTCAAGAAAGCTATCCACACACACAAATTAAATTACATTTTGCCTAAAAAAATTTCTTGTCCCATTTGCAAGTCTTTTCTTGTGAAGATCAAACCAATTTGAAAGAGCTTGGTTTTAGGCTGAAAAAAGGTAACATTCTTGTGGCACCCTTTTGAGTATTTTTGTTATATTGCATGGAATTCTTGTAAATTTGGTTTGTATTGTTTGCTGGAAGTTTGGCATTTGTTCATGCTTATGAAAACATCAACACATAATGTTTAAGGATGCATTTGTTATTGAGTGGGATTACTAGACAAACCCATCTGGATTTCATAGTTTTGATCGTCCACCAGGAAAATGAGCTCATAAATCTAAGTTAACGTTGTCATTTTTAGTGAGGTAATCGAAAGAAGTCTCTATTTGCAGCTGAAATTCTTGTACGAAAAGTGAGTTATTAGGACTATGACGTGACAGAAACATTTTAAAAGCTGATTCTGAAGAAATTAATTAGGAGCCAAAACACTGATGAAATTGCGATTCAGGATATAGATTCCTGTGTTTTGTCTACGTAGATCATTGTATGTTGTGTTGGTTTTTTTTTTTTTTTTTTTTTTTTCCCCCTATATATATGGATTTCAGGCCTTTTTTCCACCCTCTTTTTTAGCTTTCTCAATTTTAATGAAAGTATGATTTGTTATCATCTATTCATCTTCACTTGCCCTTTAAATGTGTTAGTAATCTGTTCTGAAACGTTTGGTTTTTGAAGTTTATCGCAATGTCGTTGGAGGAGCTTTTGGCCAGGGAAGGCTTTAAACGAAGCAAATCAAGGATGATGCATAGAGCTTCATTTGGAGGAGAGGCTAGAGTTATGCCACTTTCCTCATTCAATGGTGATCAGCGCAGACCTGCTTCTTTGGGCTTAAAGAAGACAGAGAGGACCAAATCCGATTTACCTCGGTATCATCAGGTTAGAGGTGAATTCCCATCCAGTGACAAGGTTAAGGGAATAATGCTACAGAATGAAAGAAGGCAATCTAATTCATTCAGCTCTGATTCACATGAAAGTTTAGTCAGCCGAGAAACAGTTTCTGCTGCGCCGAGTAATGAGATAGTTGAGGTTAAAATGCAAGAACCAAGAGTATACCAAGGTTTGCATTCAAATGAATTATACAGCCCTGAGGAAGAAACTGAGGCGAAGTATGACAGAAGAAATCAGAAAAGAGAAAACTACAGACAGTCCTCAGATAAGTACACTAGGACGGACAAGCCACCTAGGCGTCCATCCAGTAAGAGTGGCCCTTTGCAAAAGTACTACAATGAGACTGAGCAAGATCCATCTTCTAGCAGAACTAGTAACAAAAGTAAATTTAAAAAGAAAGCAGATATTGCATCAAGTTTTGATACTCCGGCACTTGATGAAGCCGCTATCCAGGCCATGATTTCTATATTGAGTGGATATGCAAAACGATTTATCAAGGATGAAAATTTTAGGGCTTCGCATCGGGAGAATAGTTTTGCATCCCTTCATGTAGTCGGAGATGAAGAGTGCACCAGCCGCAATGAAGGTAAAGTTTTGGAAAGTCTTGAAGAAGCTATAGAAACAGTGGAAAGAGCTACTGAGGAACGTGCAAGTGTCAAGGACTTGAAAAAAGCTTCATTGCAGCTCAGTGTTATTACAGGCTTGAATTCAAATGATCTGAAAGATGGCTATACATGTGGAATTCCTAACTTTAAACTATCTGCTTGTGCTCATTTCTACCTCAGTGTGATATATAAACTCCAGAAAAAAGATAGAGTTGCAGCAAAACATCTTCTTCAAGTGTTCTGCGATTCGCCTTTTCAGGCACGAACTGAATTATTACCTGATCTGTGGGAACAAATCTTTTTCCCTCATCTTTCAGATTTGATATTTTGGTATAAAAAAGAATCTGATTCTGTAGCGCATTCACCGGGTCAGATTAGGAAGCTTAAGCTTGTTGAGAAAGTTTACAATGAAATTATGGATTCAGGCACTTATCAGTTTGCAGCCTATTACAAGGATTGGCTAACCGAGGGAGTTGAAGCTCCTGTACTCCCTTCTATCCAGATTCCATCTGTGCCTGTTCAGTTGCTTGAGGAGGCAGACTTGGATGATCAGTCTCCACATCCAGAGAGCCCAATTAATTCTTCTTTACAAGTCCCAATGGTCAGTAAAACATTATATGAGGCGGTTTTTAGACATACAGTTAAACCAGAAACCGAACTAGCAGACTGCGAGGAAGAGAGTTTTGATGTCAGTATGAGAAGCTTACATGACACAGCTGTTGGAGAAAGTTCCTCCTCTGAAATGTACAAAGGGGCTGTCCCGGATACTGATGTTCGTGCTCCATCATTACTGGTTAGTCATTTATCTCACAACTAGTTTGTGTTGAGAAAACTTTGAGGAGTTTTTCTCTTTTCCTTTTCCATTTGTTGCTTTTGTGTTTTACAATCTCAGAAACAGATGTCATTCACCCTGATGTGGCACTCTTTACATGTATTACAGAATGCAACATCAAGACTTATGAGAGTACAGAGATCACATATAAAGAGTTCTCCAGAAAGCCTGGATGTAACTGAGAAGTTTGGCATGCCAGAAGTAACAGAAGAAACCTCGGGAGACGTACCTATGTGTAATGCATTACCAGCTCCAAACTCTAGTGAAGTGATACTGAGCACATTGGCAAGTGAAGTTTTCAAATTCCAACCACCTGAAGTTCCAACTATCGGTGCTCCTGCACTTTTGCTTAGTACCCAAGATGCTTTAAATTCAGATGGCTTGGTACTTCATCTTTCTTCCTTCATCTAACTGATCTGTAATTGAATTTAACGTTTTGACTTTATTCTATTGATCTCTTTCTCTTTGCAGCCCGAAGCATCTTGGTCACCTGTTGCAGGTAGGCGAAAACTGCACCCTGCAGTGATTTTCAATTTAACAGTCACATCTACATCTGATTCTTGAATTAATATGGTAGAGTTACAAGAAACTTTTCAATATTTTGCAGGTGGATCTTCTTGTATGAGCATCCCTCGGGACTTTATTTGCCCATTGACAGATGTAATATTTGATGATCCTGTCACTATAGAGACTGGCCAAACCTATGAGAGTTCAGCCATCAAAAGCTGGCTTGAAAAAGGAAATAGAACTTGTCCTGTAACAGGGAAAACACTTGAATATCGTGGCGTGCCACTTACAAACTTCATTCTGAAGAGGGTAATTGATGATTGGAAGGTAGGACATGCTAAACATCTCATGGACTTGGCATCTAAAGTATCAGAAAATGTGGAATCAAAGGATGAAATGGCAGTTTTCATACTAGAACAGCTTATAACCGCTTCCAGCCCAGAGGAAAGGATTAGAAGAGCAAAACAGCTTACTTCACTAGGAGGCCTGAAGTTTCTACTGCATAGGTTTCATTGTGGAAGCCCGGGGGAGAAAACACACATCTCAGAGTTGTTGTTAATATGTATTCAAGCAGACACTCATAACCGAAATCATATTACTAGGAACATTGACAAGCTTTCTCTGCTTGATCTACTTCACTCTAAACAGCTGAAGATAAAAAGAATTGCAGTTTTGCTGCTTACGGAACTGGTTTGCTTGAACAGGTAAGTGAAATTTGAAATAGGAATTGGCATTGTATTCTTTCAATTCACCTAATTGTTTTTTGTTTTTTTTGTTTTTTTTTTGCCTTGTACTAGAAAAATCTTCCCTGTTGCATGAGTACAAGATACAGAAGAGACCAGTGACCTTTTGCATTATTCTTCTCTCCAATTCATGAACTTAATATGGATTTTGCTAAAGTTCCTTTTCAGCACTCAATATTAGGGAAACAAAAAGTATGATCAATCTGCTGACTGGTGCAGTTATATGGCATTTTGCAACTTATCTGAACCCATGAAACATGTTTTTTATTGGAGAACTTTGATGCAAAGCCTATGTCACTGTGATCAGTTTTCTTGATCAGCAATTTTGAGTAATTTTCACTTCCATTTCAGGAGAAAAGAGGCAAAGTACTTTCTGGACGGCTTACAAAAGGAAGAAATATCAGGAGCCATGCATGTTTTGCTTACCTATCTGCAAAGCTGTCCACCAGAGCAAAGACCTACTCTTGCAGTGCTGCTTCTGCATTTAGATCTTCTTGTAAGTCCGTGTGGTCAAAAGTTTCTTGTAGATGAATAAATAGATTTTGAGAGCATTTTCATTTGTCAATATCAGATTCAAGTTGGACATTAAACTTCCAGATGACTTTGCTTTTGCTATCTGCCTGCAGGTAGAACCTGAAAATCATTGTGTTTACAGAGTGGAGGCTGTTGATGCCATTACCATGGCCCTTGAACACAGCTCATCGGATGAAAAGGTCTGCGAGAAGTGTTGCAGATCACTTCTTGTGCTAGGAGGGTACTTTTCATTTGCCGGAAAGATTATGACTGAGGATTGGATCCTGAAGCAGGCTGGATTTCTTGATGGTCCTGTGTTTGTTTCTCCTGACAATCAACACAAGGCAATTGTTGATGACAGTATTATGATGGTATGCTGATAACGACAGAATAAAGTTCTCCATTCTTGCATCATCTATCATCCAAGTGTCGGGTTGTATATATAGCTGTTTCAGTGCATTTTAGATATTAGTGGCATTGCCATTTTGAGTTGCACTTCTATGCAAAGCAGTTTTTGCATTACATATCTCTTGGCATGTTTTTGCAGTATGGAGTTAGTTTGTAGCCATATAATCTTCCCCAAACTATTCATTTATTGAAGTAGTGAAATATATAAGCTGATTTTTACCTCTGTGTTTGCTGAATGCAAAGATGGAAGATGTTGAAGAGACTGTAGCTCGGGAAAAGTGGTTGGTGAAGTTGTCAGCTTCACTTCTAGGAGACGGGAACAGATCTTTTCTGGAAGCGATGGCAAGGTGTTTATTTTCCGAAAAATCTCATCTAGTGAGAGTGTGTCTAACCACAGTAGCATGGTTGAGCTCTGCTCTTGTATCATTATCTGAAGCTGAGTATCAGCTAGGTGCCTTTTCAGCACTCATTTCCGGGCTGAAAGATTGTCTGCAGAATGGTGAGCTGGTAGAACTCAAGATTCTTGCTTCTATGTGCCTGCTCAATTTCAGCAAGTTTCCAGGTTAGTTTTTCCTTTTACTGTCAGTTTTAGTTTAGATGCATAAAATTTGATCAACGATAGCAAGAGTGATTGCAACGATACGGCGCTCATGAAAATATCACTTAACAATTCACTCTGCCTCAACATAGATGATCTTTCACATCCTTAATGTTTCCTCTGTTGTTTGCAGAATGCAGGCTCTTATTGATGACAATGGCGGATGAAATCGCGAGTACTCTCGAAAACCTGTCTGGAATGACATGGACAGCAAAAGAACTCTATTCCACAATCTGCACCTAATGATGCAAGAAGGATCTAATGTGAAGATAGCCTTAGGAAAGGGCTTACTGTCCAGAATGTAAAGAAGAAAGTGTTGTATGTTGTACAGTTACAATTATTTCTGCTGCTGGTAAAACTAGCTTGCAGAAAACAACTGTTTTGCACAGACATTTGGCTGTAGATTTTAAAACTGCAACATACTGCACCATTTTGCACCTTTGAAAAGATTATTGATATGCGAATAATGAACAGAACTTAGAACCCATCTTGAGAGTTCATTTCCTTTTGAAATTCAAATCTGAAAACTACTCACTCCGTCCCAGATTAATCTTTTTGAAGAAAAAATTAACCAACGAAGCAACTGAGAAGCATTTGAGAATTCAGGAAACCACAGTTAACAACAAACTACATATTAAGTCCAAATGTCATTATACATAACACTAATTTAAGGATGCATTTCAGCAGAGAAAACATGGGTAAACCTCAGATCATCCTTGTTTTCCACCAAAATGCACTACTGCAGATGCAGCCATAAGACTAGCATTACACAGAAACTACGAAATTCAGACCATAGCAAAAGGACCCAATCTCAAATCTCTCAAAACTTGTTCTGGTACCAGAAAACACCTGCTTTCTCTCCTTCTGGCTCAACATAAAGACACTCTTTTGCCTCCCTCCACATTGCCTTGACAAATGGAGTATCATCAAACTGATAATACTCTCCCAGCAATGGCTTTATCGCTTTGGTTGCCTCCATTGCGTGATAATGCGGCATTGTTGAGAAGAGATGATGAGCCACATGAGTATCAGTAATGTTATGGAAGACCTTATTGAGGATACCATAGTCTCTGTCAACTGTTGCCAATGCTCCTCTTAGCCAATCCCACTCAGATGAATCATAATGAGGCAATGCAGGATGAGTATGCTGCAGATAAGTGATCAAAACAAGGAATCCATTCACAATTAGCAATGGTACGCCATAAACACAAACTAACCAGGCCAACCCTTTAGCCAATGCCACTTTGTAGAGCAAGTAAGCCATGGAAATCACCCCCACATCTGAGATGTAGATCTGTAACCGCTCCCGATCGTTATATATCGGGCCATAAGGATCGTAATGGCACGCGAAACGATCATAGGGACGACCTGAAACATTGAACACCAAGTACAATGGCCATCCCAATGTAAGGGTGACAATGAGGGTGATCATCCTGCCAACAGGGTTGTTCAAATACTTCGAGTACCATGCCATTTCAGATTTCTTTTTCGGCACGAAAACCTCATCGCGCTCGAGTGATCCCGTGTTGGAGTGGTGGCGTCGGTGGCTGTACTTCCACGAGAAGTACGGGACCATCAGCGCAGAATGCAACACCAGGCCGACTATGTCATCCACCCACTGGTAGTCACTGAATGCGTGGTGACCGCATTCGTGAGCTATCACCCAAACACCAGTACAAACACAGCCTTGAACAATCCAATAAACTGGCCAGGCGAGGTACTTGTAGGGCGATGGCAGGAGATGGAAATAAGCAGTTGCAATGTAGTAGAACAATGAGACAAAGAAGAGGTCATACACAACATAGGAGAATGAACGAATGAGTGACCTCTTAAAGCAATGAGGTGGAATGGCCTTCTTGATTTCTCCAACTGTGAACGGAGGCTTTGAGTACGGCGCCTTCTTGATTGCACCGGCACCATTTTTCTTCTCATCAGTAACCGTCATCGTTGGAGCAGACACGCGACGGCCTCCGGCTCCCATCGTTGCAAAATAATGCTAGGTATTGAAACAACCTGGAGATGGCCAAACCAATGTCAATATATGTAGATAGCAAGTTGAATGTTAAAACTGAATATCATCAATACAGTGATTTTTTTTGACATTTTCTTTTTGTCTCTGTCCTAATTTTTCTTTTTTTACATTAATATCTAGGTTGGTTATCAGTGATGTAGGGAACCATCAATGTGTGGTGAATCCAAAAGAAGGAAGAAGGGTAATGCAATCCTTAGTAAGATAGGATTGGAAGTACCAGCCACTAAAAAATTTAGGTACATTTTCGCCTCTTTGTTTGGTGAAGAAAGAAACTTATAACATCCATGCAAAATATAAGACTTGATGAATAAACACAGTCCATCAGTAAAAAAAAAAAAAATTTTATATATTTATAAAAAGAAAAGCTGTATATCATCTGCAATCCACAAGTACTACTAAATGGGGACCATATTTATACATATACATAAATATATGTATCTAACACAACTGGATTCAGGGTCCATCATCAATTTGATCTGAAAACAACACCAATCAATCGTTTTCGTGAATCATGAAGCATGATCACGAGCATCATCTCACTCTCTCTCTTTCAGAAAGCCACAGGAAAAATTCAAAACTTGATAAGAAAGAACAGTCATGTGAGTAGGCACTCACTTGTGCCTAAAGTTGTTAGTTAGTTCCAGTTGGAAGCACATTGCATTAAGAGACAGTGACTCTATTATACATGTCGACCGCTCAATCAGACTCTGCAATATTTCCTAATGCAGAAACATGAAACAAAACTTATACTGTATAGAGTACCTACTACTCCCTCCGCCTGCAATCCGTCGATTTCAATGCGTAAATGGGAGATGTTCTTGGAATAATCTAAATGCATGCAAAGATTGCAAAAATTCAATTGGAAAACAGAACGGTGCTTTTGCAATTGTCAAGAATTGATACACATCATTCTGAAAAATATGTTTAGAAAGGATTTGGAAGAGAGAAAGAGCAAGTAGCAAACATGTGGGCTTCATTGATAACTAATTAAGCACCACCTACATTTATGTATTCTAGCAGGATTCTCTTACAATTTCAATTCACTCATATTCTTGCACCATAACTTGATCTACAATCAAAAAAAGAACACGCAAAAAAGAAAAAAGGCATTTCGAAACCATACTTGATAATGTGACACGGTTGTGACGCAACAATTCAGATTAAGCACCCATAATTAAATACTTGCACGTAATAAAAATGATGCCAAAAATTCACAAAAGATAATAACCAATACCACTGTCTCAAGATCAAAAGAGTTGAATGAATCGATACCTCCTCTAATTTATTTTAAAGCTGATGTTCAATCGATTGTTCCTTCCGTCCCAAAATAAGAATAAGAATATATATACGTAATTAACAAGATTGAATGATTCGTTTTCAGATGGTTACTTTAAACTACGCGTACCTGAGTAAAATTTGTCTTAGAAATTAGGTCATCACAGAAAGGCTGCTTTAAATGGTATTTATGATGCCACGTGAGTTTTTTTTTTTTTTTTTTCTAGAGGAGTTGTCACCGGAAGATTTTTTTTTAACATTTTTTTGCCCTTTAAAGTCACCCCAGAGGAAGACATCAAGAGTAGGAACTCCTGGAATTAATGTTTCTATTTCTGGTTTTCGCCATTAGAATTATATATACACAAAACAGAATTCTTTTTTATATAAAAATTGAAAGTAGAATTAAAAAAATGTAAAGAAAATGTATTTAATATTGTGCGAAAATAAATTCAGAACAACCAAAACACAGAGCAAATTAACGTGAAAAATTAAATCCCGGTTGGTTGTGTAAGAGTTGAAAATGCGTTTTATTCTTTGGTACTGTTTTTTAATTTTTTTTTTATAGAAACTTCTTTAGCTCTTAACTTTGTTTTATTGAAAAAATATAAAATAGTAGTATAAAATTATACTAACCCAGAAAATATAAAATGTTGTTAATTTTTGGAAATTATATAAAGACAACATCTTCAATTCATCTCTCTGTTTTTCCAACACATTGGGTTTTCCACAAATAGCCAAAGAGGGACATTTATCAAATCAGCTCTCCCTTTTTAAGGTTTCGTTTCTATACACAGTTGAGTTTGGAAAAGTAAAAGTGAATTTTTTTTTTTAAGTAGATTTTGTAAACAGCTTTGGTTAGTGATTAATAATAATTTTTTTTTAATAACCTTTTACCCGACAGAAACAAAAATCATAAATTCATAAGAGAAAAATATAACCTGTCCATAAAATGAGAGGAATTTTAGAAACTCTTCAATGTGAAGATCTCGGTGAAAACAAGGTGACCCAAAAAAAAAAAAAAAAACTCCATTAAAAGCAGAAAATCCGGCAACATTTAATGTTTCACAAAGACGTCTGTGACGCTCCAAGTGAAAACAAACAATTACAACAAGAAAACAATGCCACACCAAATATTTTACCTCCGCAAATTATATATTATATACTGTAATTGCTATGATGATAACTCAACACAGATTTTCACCATATAATCCGAAATTGACATCCTTTTAATTAAAAATCAGTAACAAATAAAATCACAAACACACACACACACTCTTTCAGAAGATGCATGCATGGAACAAAAAGAAATTAAGAAAGATTACAAACAATGCCGCCCCAATAATTAATACGACTTCTGTCCCAAAAAAATAGTCTTGATTTTTTTTCAATTTTTGAAACCGAAGGAGTAACACGTAAATTGTTTTCTACGCTACCTGTTTGTTACAAATGTCCACATAATATGCCATTTTCATGCACATGCACATTTTTTTCTTTAACAAAAAACAAAAAAATTATGTATCTGTATATCCACATTTTTTCTGAATACATTCATCAAATGCGTATCGCCCATGAATAATTAACCTGGGAATATCCCCTTGGTTGAAATGAAACACAATTTTTTTTGCCCAGAAAATGAATCCAAAGCTACCCTCATGCATACAATTGTTTTGAAATAAGAAATGTTTTTCTTTTCCCCCTTGTTTGAAAGGCATTGATATTGTCATCATAGGGGGGATGATAACAACAACAACAAAAACACACACACACACACACACACACTTGAAGAATGTACGTATGAATGAGTGATGATGAATCACATTTACATACCTTGTTCAAATTAAAAAAGGAGAGGAAGAAAAAACTCCGACTTAAGAAAAACACCGCTTTCTCCTCCAAACAAAAACGCTTTCTCCTCTCTTTGCGCCTTCTTCTTCTTTGATGATGAGAAGAAAGCGGGAGAGAGGGGAGTTAATATTTCTTTTTCTTTTTTCCTTTTTTTTCTGTAATGAGAAGAAGAAGAAGATTTTTTTTCCTTTTTCTCTCCCCAAATACAATACAAGGGAGGCTCTTTAAATATTTGCGATAGCTTATTAATTTTAAATTAAAATAATAGCAAGGTGGGCCCCCCCTACACTCCCTTATTTCATGCAGAAAAGCTTTTTATAAACGCAACGAACTTGTCCTCTTTCGTTAACACGCGGTGGATTTGGTCGGTCCGTTGACACCTCAGACTTGAGATGAACGGCTGAGATTTTGCATGCGAGTAACAGATCTTTTCTGGAGTTGAGTAACCATGATTGTCCGGTAGTACGAGACGTAGGAGATAAAAAAAAAAAATTATTTGGCGGGGTGGGAGTTTAGTAAAAGACGAAAATAGGCTCACGTGGTTACGACTTACGAACCGAACAAGCGAAACACTCGTCAAGAAGGAAGAGGGGGGAAAGGGCAAGTGGCGGAAGAAAGGTCCCACCTGCGTCAAAATGAACCTGATTTAGAAATTCGTGTGTAAATTGGTTTTTATGAATTTTCATTTTCTGCTTTCCAAAGAGATCATAATAGTATTTACTAGTACTTTGAAACTAATTTATCTCAATTATAGTAATTACTCTTTCTTCCTAATTTTAATAGCCCAACCAACGTGACTTATTACAATAAAAAAAACAAATTGAGTACACCAAAAAAAAAAAAAAACCCCCATTCGTAGTATCTATTAGTATCGATTTGGCCCTTACGTCGTTACATTGTACTCGTTAATTTATGTAACATTATTCTAGATATTTTGTATAGTAACTTTTTTTTTCCATTTATTCTTTAGTATGCTCCATACGTAGATAGACATTTTGCATTTTTATTTATGTTAAACTCGTAACGAAAATTGTACATATTTCTGCACGAAGAAAAATTATGTTTAATGAATGAATAAAGTTACTAATATGTGTTTTTTTTTTTTTTTTTTACATACGTATCCGGTATCCAGTTGCTATCGTTACACCTATGGGTGTCGACTGACCCCTGACTAATTCGGACTCGAGACGAGTAGGTCCCTTTCGGGAGGCAACCTCTACTAACCAGCCTTTTAACACGGTTGCCTACGCAGAGTTTCGAACCCGAGACCTCTGTTTAAGCTGGATCAGCACCCTACCAACTGATCCAAACGCTAGTTGGTGTGTACTTTATGCTTTAATTCTTCGTTTCCAAAAGTAACAAGCAAATTAAGGAACAACAATAATGAGAGCGATATAGTAGTAGAATATTCATTTACCACAAAGAATATCTGATTTGGTTTATCGTTTATTTACCACCTATTTTGATAGGATAAAAGCATGTTCTCTTTGGTTTTAACTCCTCAAAATAAACAGACAATATGGGCACTTTCAAGCGGGAATATGACTTACTTTTGGAAAACACTCCAATTTCTTTGTTTTGTTATTCTTTCGGCCAAAATAAGAATTATGTTTTTTTCTTATAGTTTAACAAAAAATGATTCGTGATTAAGGAATTATTATCTTGCTCTGGAAAAACAATTAATCATCATACCATTTTAATTAATATATACCAAAGTAATTATTTTTTCTCAGACAAAAAAAAAAAACTATTTATACTACATTCCTTGGTGAATACATTATGGTCGCTTGCACGTAATAATTAATTAAAAAAAGGTAATCATAAGTTAAGCTACCCATTGCTTAATTATCTCATTACTTCACGATATTGATGAGAGCATTTATTTTTAATTTGCGTGGATCTCAAATTCTGAAAGACTAGCTAGCCACTACCTCCCCAACCAAATTCTTTCTTTTTTCCTTTTTCTGGTCAATTTAATTTACCAAAAGTATATTCAGCACGAACTAGAAGGATCCATCATAATTAACATACACCAACAAATTTGAAATTCTACAAATTAACATTGAAAATTAAAATGGTACGAATTTATCAAAGTAATATCAAAGTCGACCCTTAAAATCAAAACAGCATTAATGATCACATGAAAAATACAACACCTTCATGATTGTAAACCACCATCTCCTCCCTGGTTCGCCAATTAGTCAGACACTTTTATTACGCTTACCTGCAAATTTCAACGCAATACAGAGATTTGCAGCATAATATTAAGGATTTGTTGTTAGACGGAGATAAGAATCCAAATGATGTTGGTCCATGTTTTCTAATCTTTCGTCCCGTCTACTACGAAAGAAATTAATCCATCCGGACTCTAGCGTATACTCACGCCGTTCCAATATGAATTTTTATTTTTAGTATAACTTAATATTAGTTATGAAGATCGAAACTGAACGATCACTTTAAAATATAAAAAATATAATATTTTACCTGTCTTCAAAATGTCTTATTATTCAGTTATTGTTTTGTTTGAACAAGCATAATCATTTCATATAACTACATCATGATACCTATGGGTTCACTATCGTAGCATTTCAAATTTGTCTCGACGACCCAACTCATTAGTCAAACAAAGCTTAAAATCATTGGGAAAGCAAGAACAAAAGCTGAATAACTTGAGCATGAGTTTGTTTGAGTTTGGCTCACCACGGTTACAATTCCTTGTAAATGTTCATGTGTTACTTTACAAGTCCATAAAGCTAGCAAAGTGTACCCATCGAATTCAAAGCACTTTCCTCATTAGTCCCCATTTTTAAGATGTCGACAAACTATTGTTGTTCAAGGTTAACTAGAGACGTTCTAAATTCAACTTTGGGATAATACTTCGTTTTACTATGTTGGAGACAATTATTTTAAAATAAAAGAAAAATAATTATTTTTACTCCGCTTTTATTTGTTTTGTGTTTTTAGTTACCTAGGTTGAACTTTTTTTCTTTTTTTCTTTTTAAAAATACAACTACATTTTATTTTGCCCATTAGATATCGACCCTTTTATAGATAATGCTTGTAGTTTGCTTGACTATTATTTTCTGCTGATATAGTTCGGGGATTTTTAAGTGAAGAACTTGCAATTTGATTGTCGTACCCATGAATATTAGAACTCTCAATTGCATGTAATTCGACTAGTATCACTATCTTTCAGTGGGGTGGAACTCTTTAGGGGCTCCGAGATATCGAGTTCCCAGTCGGCCGAAGAGTCCCGTAGGGGTAGTCACTATTAACCTTAGATCACATATGTTCGACTATCTATCTTGATTGTGATTACGTAATTAGCTCCTTCAAGTCTAAATAACTGGTTCCACCACATTCTTTTCTCCCTATTATTATAATCTTCTTTCTTAAAATATAAGTGATATAATAAGATGAACCATTTAAATAGGACGGAAAAAAATATTTAGTTTCACGTGATTAGGCCTGATGGATGACAACTCTTTTGCTGAATTTTCTTCCTCTAACAGCATGATTATAGAAAATGGTACCTATGGAAAATCATGCGATTTTTCTTTTTGTTGAACCAACTGCTAAAGTAAAAAACTCTTGAGAAAATTAAATGATAATGCGAACAAATTAAGAGTAGTAAACTGTTCTTTAAGCACTAAATAATGGTAGAACAATGAAATAATATTCTCACTATCCCGGATTATAGTACATATTTCTTGAACTCAAATTTAGTATTTCTACTGTGACTGTTATTACCACTGGAAAGGAGGGATTAAATTCATATAATGTTGATTTGGTTTTGAATTGTGTAGTAAAAGACAACAAATATAACAGCTCTTTTCAATATCAATTTCTTTGCCCCATACTGTCCAATACAAAATATCATGTATTTCTGGTTTTTTTTTTCTAATTTTTTTAATTAATTAATAATCTCCACTAATATGGCGGATCTAGGGTGCCGGATTTCCAGTGAAAAGAATTAAATTAAGTAAGTTATTTTACATCATAAATAATGGTGTTTTTTTTACAATTTTCCGAGATTTTAATTTCTCTTAGTTGCTTGTTGGTTCCATTAAAGGGCCTATATTTGAAGTGAATTTATAATAGTAGGTGATTTATTATTAAAAAATAAATAAAGTTACAAGGTATTTTAAATTATATTTATGTTGATGATGCATAATTTTTTGTAATAGAATTGTCAGAAAAATATATACTCCTCGTGATGAACATTTTTTATAAAATGATAATATACTTTTTTCCGATAATGTACTTATTTATGGCCCCCAGTATAAATTTGTTCTAAATTTGTTATTGTCAGTATCAACAAATTTTTTATATGCTGCTTTGATTCCTTAAGCAGAAAACTCTAAAGCAACTGTACTTTCTTTACATGTTCATAAAAGACCCAAAGTTCAAGAGCACCTAGATGGAAAGTCCTAGTATTTTATAATACTACTTAATTCTGTAACCTAAAACGTTCAAGCAAAATGTGTTTTCATACATCTTTTTTTCAATGATGATCAAAAGCATAGTTCAAAGTCCTTTCTATTTTAAACAAATAATTTGTCTTTTTGGCATAAAGATATTTAGCGTGCGTTTACCCCTCTGGCATCAATTGTGACGACTAATTGTCCACGATTGCATTGCCGGCTTTCGCAGGCCAAAACCGCGGCATTTTATGATATCACAATGACAGAAAAATATAATATTATGTCCGTCCCAAAAATTAATGAGATATTAATTTTCTGTATTAAAACAGTACACCAAATGTGATTTTTATTTCAGAACAAGTAATAAAATAGCTAGAGCTGTGCTTTCTTCTTCCTTTCGTTTACTTGATCAAACACATTTTTTGATTCCTAAAATCATATGGAGAAAAGGCTGAATGATGCAGCAATCCGAGGTGATATTGTGGCTCTATCACAATTAGTGGAAGAGGATCTTCACATTTTTGATAGAATTTATTTGAATTGTGATGATAAGAATGTTCTTCACATTAGTGCAATGTTGGGTCATGAAGAATTTGTGCGAGCTATTCTCCAAATGAATTCATCTTCTCATTATCAGATGTGTTTGGTTCGGGATCGAAATGGAAGAAATCCTTTACATCTTGCCGCTATCCATGGCAAGTTGAACATATTGAATTTGGTAAATGATCATGATGGGTTGATGCAAGCAGCTCAAGAAAAAGCAGACGAAGGAGGGACTATTTTACATTTGTGTGTTAAATATAACCAGTTGGAGGCCTTGAAATTCTTGTTGCGAGTTTTCGCCGATTCTGAGTTTGTATGTGCTAAGAACCAAGATGGTATGACTATTCTACAATCAAATGCAGGGGAGACGAGAAATCATTTTGCACTTGATAAACAACACGTCCCAGATTGTAAACATTAAGAACGTAAATAGAAAAACTGCATTGGACATTTACCGCGAGAAACAATTTGAAATACCACCAGTACAATTCCAGCAGATTGTAGATTCTATTTTGAAAGTTGGAGGAAAATCTGGTTATGTTGGTTCGAATGGAGAAACTGAACATGTTGATGATATTGATGATGAGGATGAATTCGTAACATTGAAATTGGTTGAAAAAGGTAAAGACGTAATAATGGTTGTGGCCTCAATTATCGCAACAATGGCTTCTCAAGCAATGGTAAATCTTCCTAGAGGTGTTAATTGCCAGGATGATTTGTCATCAGAAGTTCCTTACATAATAAACAAGGCAGGAAAATGTGTGAAGAAACAAACCGATCCAGAAAACTTCAAGGTTACTTTGAATCTTGTTTGGAATTCCATAGCATTTGTATCATCTGTGATAGTGATTCTTATGCTGTTGGTTCGCGTACGACGTCGTCAAAGGTGGAAGTGGAATTTTTCTATAACTACTATTTGCTTGTCATTGATGGCGATTTTTAACACTTATCCTGTCTTACTCAAGATAAGAATACCGGAATCAACAAGTTGGCATCTGGTAGTACCAAGCCTGTTGACCGTAATCGAACTCGTGGCTCTTGGAATTCCGGCAATCTGGATCCTCCGGAACGTTGTCCGGTTAGGAAATTTTGCTTTTCTTTCGTCGGACGTGAACTACACAAAGCTGTTTTTGTGGGCAACTAATCAGCTCACTAAGCCAATTAGTCATAGGATTGTTGTGTTCAATATAGTTATTTTGACAAGTTTTTGTCTTGGCTATCATTTTCTTGCTACGCATGTTTATGATTCTACTTTGTAAATAATTTGATCTTTCAAATGTTATGTAACTCTACAAATAGTTTCTTTTCTATATATACTCATGTACTTCTTCTGTCCTAAAATTATTGTCCAGTTTGATATTTCACTTTTAGTACAATTTGAACTAGAAATAAAAACTAAACTGGACAATAATTATAGGACAAATGGAGTATTATATATGCTGATAACATTAGCCTACAAATATATATCCTTGTTATTGTTTTGAGATTTATATATTGGGACAGGGAGAATAATTTTTAATTTTTAGAAAAATTTTGATGGTTAAGTAGCCACATATTTATCCTCAAATGGTTGATTTTTAGCTTTGGATGCACTTTTTCTTAGTTACCCTTCGGTAATTAGGGTTTGTGAGATTACACCTCCCCAATCTGAAATTTCGAATTAAGCCAATATAAAAGGGAAAAAAAAGTTCGATGTTTTTTCTATAGATGTACTAATGTAGATAAGATAAACTTTAAGGTGTAAAAAATTAAAATAAATCATCAATGCTTAACTACTTAGAAATTAGAATCATGAATTAAGTGACCTAACACTTTAAATACAGTAGAACGTCATTAAATTAATAATCTATATAATAATCTTGAGTGATTAATTTTTCTCCTCTTTTAATTAAATTGAGACTGTTTCAAAAAATTGATATAATAAGAAAACAATAATAGTTTAGAAAATCCTCTATATAGCTAAAGGTCCCATCAATACCTTAAGCTAATACTTGCTATAAAGCACAAAAAAAAAAAAAAAAAAAAGAAAAAAAATAACACTAGCTATAAATATTTAGTAAAATATGACCTATTGGTATACATTTTTTTAGTTATGCAGATGACACGAACTATATTGAGAAGAGTTTCACACTTGCTTGATTTGGATGGTAAATATATACAAAAATTAGATAATTTAGTAAGGTTTTTTCCTTAAAGAAACTCTTTAAATTAATTGATCAATTATTTTAAAAATTATCTAAATTAATAAATTTTTGTTTTCCCAAAATTATTAATTTATAATTTTTTTTTTAATTCAAATCCTTCTCACGCTATTAATCAAAATTTTCCTTACAAAAAACTTCATCTGCTTGGCTACAAAGTCACTGCACATTTCCCTCTCAGTGAGTTTGATACTTTTGTGGCTCTGGTAAACGGGCGGTTGGTAGAAATAATGTCTTTGAAGTCTCAATTCTAAAATGGAGAGTTTTTAAAGATAATTTTAAAACGGTTTGATATTTTGTGAGGAATGATCCTCTCGAATAGTATTGTTTATCCGATTACGGCTTCAAAATTAGTTACACTTACATATAATACGTATAAAGTATAAACTAACAGTGTAATGTAATTAAGATTTATTTTTAACTTTCTTTTCACTGTGATTTTTTTTTGGTGTAATGAATATAAAAATATGCCTTTAAATATTTTGTGAGAGTTTATAAATAAGAAGAAAAATACATTACGTTCAGCCATTTGTGGGCGCTTTAAAATAAATCCCAGCCCAATTATTTGATCCAAACTACAGAGTGCGACAAAAATAGGCCCAACGTCTGACATGAACTGAGAAACCCGACTCGAAGTCTCGAACTGTTGAAACACTGAAACTGACCTCAAAACCCCCCAAGTAGGGTTTAAGCGTCTCTACAGGAAAGCAACTGTCCGTTCTGGGTTTTTTTTTCCATCATAATTCAGCTTCACATCAAATTCAATGGCGGGGAAAAAGAAAGGTTTAGTTGATTTGGGTTTAATTCCTTGATGCTTAAGTTTTGTGGATTTTTCAAATTTTAACTTGATTCCCCCTTTTCTGGACCGATGAAAAGTTTGGGTTTCTTTTTTTAATTTTTGGATGCAGCCAAGAAAGCTGAAATGGAAATCCCCGACAGTGAAGAGGATAGGGGCATTGCAAAAAAGGGGAAGTCTGGGCCGAAGAAGAAGAAGAAGAAAGCTAAAGAGCATGTGGAGCAATTGCAAAGGCTTGCAGAAAAGGTCTCAATTTAGTGTTTCTTATATGAGCAGTGTAAATTGTGCATGTTACTTTTCTTGGAACGCTGGGTTGAACGTACAGTATTATTTAAGAAGCTCACTAAAGGTTTTTCAAAAACTACATATTCGCACAAAAGCATAGGAAGGCAGAGTTTGAAGGATTTCTATAATGAGAAGTCATTGAGCTGGAGGGATTGGTTTTTCTGCTATCTTTAATTACATGGAGTGTAGTTTGATAATATAGGTGAATGAGGTTGCAGGACTACGTGGTTTTTAACATGGAAAGCGATCGTCTGATAGAACCCTATTAACGGACGAATGAGCATGCCTCAGGTGATGATTGGATGTGTGGGATGGGAATGCGTGCTGCTTAGGGCATTGTAAGAATCTAATGCCTCTGTAGGGAGTTTCAAGGTTTTTGATGAACAAGAGGAATAAAATTTGAGAGTATTGGGGGAGACCTAAAAGAATAGGAAGGAAACCATTGAAATGCATGTATTTACAAATTTGATGGCTGCATATGATCCATGTAGCCAAAGGCATGTGTTTGTGTAAAGAAGGGTAGTTTGCTGATTTTCTTTTGGTGTAAGTTTGTTTTCCTCTGTGTTTTATGATTTTAGCTACTTACTTCCATACACATGTACTTTCCTGTTAATAGATTTCTTTGCTTGGTCAAGGGTGAACTTTGAGATCTTTCTAAACAGGGATAGAAATGCTTCCAATTTATCCTCAAATATCTGTTTTACCTAATGCTGAGCGATGATTGTTTGTAGGATCCAGAGTTCTACGAGTACCTGAAACAGACCAATGAAGACCTTTTGCACTTTGACGCTACAGAATTTGATGTGAGTATGACTGTGAGGCTTTTATTCACACATGAAGCTTTTATTCTCTGACTTAGATGAAATTGAAAATATCTTACATCTTCTCAGGATGATGCTGAAACTGATGTTGACAGTGAAGAAATAGAAGAAGATGATGCTGAAACTGATATTGATAGTGAAGAAATAGAAGAAGGTGATGCTGAAAGTGATGTTGATAGTGAAGAAATAGAAGAAGGTGATGCTGAAACGGAAGTTGGTAGTGAAGAAATAGAAGAAGATGATGCAGAAGATGAATCCCAAACTGGGGTTGGTGATTTTGAGTCTGAAGAAGATGGCTCTTTTAAAAATGTCATTACCACCGCCATGGTTAATTCTTGGTGCAAGTCCATCCAAGAAAAGACAAGTTTGGGTGCAGTTCGTTCTCTTATGAAGGCCTTTCGCATTGCTTGCCACTATGGAGATGAAGGAGGTGATGATTCTGTTCATAAGTTAGGTGTGATGTCTAGCAAAGTTTTCAACCAGGTAATGCTTTTTGTGTTAACTGAAATGGATGGAATTCTTCGAGGACTTTTGAAACTATCCCATTCTGGCACAAACAAGGAGACAGTCTTGAAGCTGATGAAAACAAAACTGTGGAAGAACCACAGCCACTTGGTGCAGTCATATCTTGGAAATTCTCTACATATTTTGAACCAAATGACGGACACAACGATGGTAACTTTTACTTTGCGAAGGCTCACATATTCATCTGTACTTCTAGCGGCATTTCCTGCTCTGCTGAGGAAGTATGTAAAGGTTCGTCATAATTTCACTCACTTGTGTTTTTTCACCTTAAAACAACTTTCTCGTTATGGCTTAGATGCTAGCATTTCTTCTGGCACGTAATTACAGAGATACTAATTCTCAGCTGCTAAAAAATAAAGGCCCTTTTTATGAAAATGTTTAATTGTCAGTTGGTTTCCTAGGAAAAGGAATATAATTCAAGAGTTTAAGAGCGAGTCTAAAAGAAAAAGGAAAATCACACCATGAAGGGTGCATTGTGAAAATCTTATCTGGATTTTTAAGATTCTGGATTTCGGAAAAAAAAAAAGCCTTTGTTGAGATCATTGCCAACTTTAAGCTCTTTTATCATATGTACTAAAGATGTAGTTAGGAGAATATCTGAGTGCTGCTATCTTGTATGTAGATTCTATGCTGGTACTTTAGCAGTGTGACTTTTTTTCCATGTCAAAATCTTATGAATTTCCATTTCTTTTCATGTTATGCAATGCATCGAGTCTAGAGGTTACATCACATGATTCCTTGCACACCTTCCGGAAATAAATTTGCTTAGCCACGGACAATATTTTCAAATACCCACAAATGAATTGGTTAGTTAGGGAACAAGAAGACTTTAAATGTAGAAGATCATAGCAGTCATTTTTTTTTATTTTTTATTTTTTTTTTCAAGTTTTGTAGTCAGTTTCAGAACAGTATGTGTGATGGTCATCTAACAAGAATATGAATGGATCCAGGTTGCTGTTCATTTTTGGGGTACTGGTGGAGGAAATCTATCTGCTGTGGCTCTTTTGTTTTTGATGAATTTGTGTGTCAATTTTGGTTCCGACTGCATTGATGACTGCTTCAAAGGATTGTACAAAGCATATGTCTTAAACTCCCAGTATGTCACAGAAACAAAGCTTCAGGACATTCAGTTTCTTCGTAATTGTTTCACTAAATTACTAAAAGTGGACCTTGGGGCTGCTTATCAGCATGCTTTCATTTTCATTCGTCAGTTAGCTATGATTTTGAATGAGAATTTCGCCAGGAGGAAGAAGGTATTTTTTCTCTTTCTTTTTTTTTTTCTATAAACTAGGTGGCTTCAGCCCTTTTATTGTGATATGTGCACCAACGAGAATATACGAGGTTCCATGAAGCATAAGAATAGAATGTACTCGTATGATGTAATACAATGATGTCTGTTAAATTAACGAACAAAATGCTCAGTGTTTTTGGAGATGGCATTTTGTCAAGTGAGGTAGATGTTTAGCCTGTACAAAGGTATTGTTTGATAGAATGTAGGGTCCTTTATCACTAACAGAAATCAATATATCCTTTTTTTGTGTATCAGAAATGTTAGAGCCGTTCACATAGTTTGTAGGCTTGTATGTACATATCATTAGAGAAAAAAACTATGTTGCTTTCCAAAATGTCAAAATAGGTGTGTTTTGCCATTCTTGGAAAGGTCTTCTAAGATTGCATAATTGCGGAGTCTAACAGTCTATTGAATTTTCCCTTCTGCTAATTAGCTGCTGCTGCTGCTGTTCTCTGTTTTATCAGAACAATTCCTTGAAGGAGATATTTAGAAAGGTTTACAGCTGGAAATTTATGAACTGTCTCGAGCTGTGGACAGGTGCAGTCTGTGCTTACAGTTCCGAAGGCCATCTTAAGCCTCTTGCTTATCCGCTTGCTCAGATTATTACCGGAACAGCTCGTTTAGTTCCTACTGCTCAGTATTTCCCCCTCAGATTGTGGTGCATCAGGATGCTAAATAGAATTGCCGCTTCCACTGATACATTCATACCTGTTGCTATCCTGCTTTTGGACATGTTAGATATTAAGGAATTGCATAGGCCACCTACTGGAGGAATTGGTGAAGCTGTTGACTTCCGTACCGTGTTGAAGGTTTTAAAAAAAATATTTTTGTAGTTATTCATGTTTAACTTCTAGTAGATTTACATGCCTTTGCATAGGTAGATGTTCATATGGAAGAAAAAGATTCATACTAATGCATGACTGGATTTAACTGTGACAGGTTAAAAAGTCTGCCCTAAAGACGAGGGCCTTCCAGGAGGCATGTGTTTCTTCTGTGATTGAAGAGCTTACTGAGCATTTAGCCAAATGGAGCTACTCTGCTGCTTTTTATGAGCTATCATTTGTTCCTGCTGTTCGGTTACAGAAGTTCAGTAAATCAACAAAAGTTGAGAGGTTTCGTAAAGAAATCAAACAACTGATCCATCAGGTAGAGTTCTGCCAAAGAGGCAACCTTTGATATACTGCGGTCAGTATTGCACTTTAGACATGTTTTTTGGACATGTGCCCAGGAAGGCTTTGGGTGCTTTAGTGAGTCATAGAAATGAAAAGTCATTTACTCAAAATAGATGGAGAAGGTGAAAATATAAAAAGATCAGGAAACAAATTACTCCCTATGTTGTAAGAAAAGGCTCCTATTTGGTTTTAGTTCAACAAACAAGACTCTCTTTCAGGACGTGGGGAATACTAAACAAAGATGTACTTCAAAAGTAAATAACAAATGTGAATATTGACAAGGGTGGGAATTTTTTTTATCATTTTTTTGGTTTTGTTTTGCTTTATGAAAACAATATATTATACTCGTAATATGTAGTATTTGAAAGGTTACTATTCATGAGAGCCATAAGCCATATTATGTGTCTCATGCATATTTGTTCTTGTTTAGTCACTATGCCAATTGCTTTGCCTACTGTTCTGACGTGCGCAAAAATGTTTGGTATGGGTTAATGCTCCTTTTTCTTTTTGTTTATTTATTTATTATTTTGGTTGCACAGATTGAAGCCAACTGTGAGTTTACAAATAAGAAACGTATGTCTGTCTCATATCTACCAAATGATCAAGAAGCGGCATCTTTTCTTGAGGTTGGAGATTTTTCCTTCACTCTTTGTTGGCTCATCTTGTTCTTTGTTCCTTTTAATCGTTGTGCAGTATACATTTGTCCAAAATGATACAGTTTTGTTTTTTAGCTTGCATCGGTTGAGATCATGAGGATGTCTTGATTGTCTAGCCCTAATATAACTTCTCAAAAATCTTTCTGCGTGATCCACCTTTTGACAATCTTAGTAATTTCCTGCAAAAAAACTTTTTGACTAAAGGAATTCAAGTTATCTTGTACTCTTTGATGTTCTTCAAAGTATTGATCATCATAATTATTTGATGATCAAATTTGACAATCTGTAGCTTATTAGCTTCTGGAAGGGATTGGTTTCCATGACAGAAGCATTTTTGAACTACTGTTGCTCAAAAGTTGGTAGCTTTATTGGTGCACTTTATATTTCTGAAGAATATGCTTGCCTGTTCTGTAATCCAGGTTGAGAAAAAGATGGGTTGTAGTCCGCTGTCTCAGTATGCTGCTGTTTTACGGCAGAAATCACAACAACTAAGTGATTCAATTACCAAATCCAGGTTCGAAACTAATTTATCATCTGTATGTGGTGCAAAGTTTCCGGAAATTGTTTAATAACTGATAATTTTAATTTTGTCTCAGTGTAATCGTGAGTGAAAAAACCTCAATGTTTTCGGATAAGATAGTAGATGAAGAAGAAAAAGAAGAAGATAAGATAGCCGCAAAAGAGGAAGGTGCATCTATCTTCAGTTCGTCTTGGCTGCCAGGAAGTGATTCCAAGTATGTATCACCATTTCTCTCTCTACAGAAGACATTACTCTGTGTTTACTTAATTTGTCGGAGTTTGTTTTTTTGCAGGGCATCGAATTCGAAAAGGGAGAAGGAAAAGGAAAAGAAGAACAATAACAAGAAGAGAAAGAGGACTCAAGAAGAAGAGGCAGCTGCCGATGAAGATGTGGTGGAAGACTTGATCCTTAGTTCCGATGAAGACGAAGAAGACGAAGGAGGGGACACGAGGGATTTCCTTCAAGACGAAGACGATGATGAAGAAAAGCCTGTAACTACAAAAAAGATGAGCAAGAAGCAGGATCCTTCAGCAGGGTTGTCAGGTCAACCAAATAAGAAAAGCAAGTTCCATGCAAGAAAATCTAAAAACAAAAAGAGAAGAAATTGATGACAAGTAGGCAAACGGATTCTTATTACTATCTTATTAATGATAATGATCAATTAAAAACTATATAAAATCCATTTGTTCTTTCCCTCAGCTGTTTCACCAAAGTAACTAATAATAGTTCATCAAAATTATTGCTAATTTGCTATTGCCCTTTAAATTTCTTGGTACAAGGTTTGAAACTAGTACTTCTTTATCACTTTAGAAGTTTGTATCAAATGGTACAAAAGTTATTTAGGCATTACCTCGTGTTATTATGAAAAGAGGGTCAGCCACAAAAGTCAGGATTCATCTATTTTTAATCAAAGTCATGTTTAAATTGTGTTTTAGTTACATAGTTATTTTAATATCTTTTTTGTTTTCACGGATTTATCAAGGTGCTCAAAACTTTTTTAACTATTCTTTCCGTCTTAAAAAAAGGTCTATATTAAATTTTGGGTTTTATATTGTTTTTAGTACGAATTTGTAAATTCAATGTTGATTATTTTTTTGGGATGGATGTAATAATATTTAGCAAAATTCACATATAATCATACAAGGAAAAAAAGAGCAAGAATCAGAATTTCAAACTATATACAAAATGCTGTAAACTCACTCGGTCACATGACATCATTCTTTGTCCTGAAACTGATATTAGTGGGTGGGTCAATGTAATTTTGGCGGGTTCTTCTTCCAAGACCACATCAGCCAACAGCCTCTAAAATAGATTTTCATATCTGTTACTATAATTCTAAGAAAATCTAGATTGTCATAATATGTCATGATAATCAGAATTAATTGCATTAAATTTGTTCAATGATATTTGGCTGACTTAAAAAGGAAAAAAAGAGAAAAGTAAAAGTTTCACTGAAGAGTAACCGCTGGCTTATTCACGAACTTTGCCCCCTCCCAAAAATCCAAATGCTTTTCATCTCTTCTTATATGTAAATTCATTCTCTGTTCAGCCCTTTACTTCAATTTCTTTTGCTGGTTGTTTTTGCCTCCCTCCCCTTCATTTGATCATACCCGTTTCAGTTTTTAGGCTGTTTTGTTTAAAGGTTTTGAAACAGGTTTAGTTCAATCAGGGGGGAAAGAAATCATCTTTATTTGGTTTTAGTCGATTTTTTTTGGAGGTTTGATTGAAGAACAGGGGGTTTTTTGGGAATGGCAAATGATGCTACTGAGGTTTCGGATTCACAGCTTTGCTCCCTGGCGATTGAAGCTGGAGTGAAGTTACTGTCTCCACCATCATCTGTTGCTGGAATTCTCTCAGTTCTGGATGTAAAGTTCTAACTTTGATGAAATGAATGATTTTATTTTTGAGCTTGGTATCAGCTTGTTGTTTTTTCATTTTCTGTTTGCATGCATGTGGGAAATTTTTTACACAGGAGCACGAGTTTGTACTGATTTGGGTTGGGTTTCAATTTTGGTGATTAGAAACTGATGATTGGATGATATCTGATGGTTTGATTATTATGACTGGAAAGATTACAGCTTTGTATGTTTCATTGATTTTGGTGGGTTTTTAACATTGGTGATTAGAGACTGTGATGATTGGATGATATCTGATGGTTTGATTATTGTGACTTGAAAAGATTGCTGCTTTTTTTGTGTTTCATTGATTTGGATGGGTTTTCAGTTTCGGTGCTGATATTGGATGATATTTGATTGTTTGATGATTGTGACTGTAAAGATTTCTGCTTTGTTTGTTTCATTTAGCATGATGACGATTGAAATTTAACAATTCAACTCGCAAAGAGCCCTAATTATGGTACTAAGTTCCAAAAGCAGGATTGAATGCAGAGTGCTCAAGGCATCAAAAAGCATAGAAAATATCTGTTATCTTTTTTGGTGTTTGTGCTCCTATCATGAATTTTCTATATGAATATATTCCTTTTCGATGTAGTGGCTTAAGATTTTTGAAGGCAATAGTTTGCAACTAGTAACTTAATATCATCTTTTGCCTGAATCAGAATCTTGTAAAGGTACTAGCTGCTAATTCATTTGTATCTATCCTCTGGTTATAGTGCAAGATGCTTCATTACATGCCTCGAAACGTATCAGAGACCTTCCGGCATTCATTTGTGTATTTAATCTTGTGCGGATTATCTTTGTGCCTGTCTTTTGATTGATTGTAATTTAGCTCACGGATTTGGTCTTGTCTCATGTTTATCAGAGTGCGGAAAGCCTTTTGAGCTCGCTGGGGCAAGGTCCTTCCCAAGAATTACGCGATGCTCTTCTACCTGCAATGAAGGGGCTTATCTCTGACAGGCTTTTCAAACATTGCAATGTGGATATTAAGGTTTCAGTGTTGTCTTGCATTCATGAGCTTGTTCGACTTGCAGCACCCGACACACCGTACAAAGATGAATGCATGAAGGTTCGCACACGACACTATATTTATTCCATTCTGTCTATCTGTGCTCGTTGTGCTAGATTTATTGTAAACATTTTTGAGTGTCATCATTTGAATATATACAGGTAATCTTCCAGCAGACTGTAAACATTGTGTTTGGGAAGTTGTCTTCCCTTTCTGGTCGCCCATATGAGAAGGCCGTACAAATTCTATACACAGTTGCCAAGGTCAGATCTGGCTTAATTCTATTGGACCTTGGATGTAATGCATTGATCAGTCGAATGTTCCAGATCTTCATTGATACCATACGGTAAGTGTTGAATCTTTATGTGTTGTGATTCCACTGGGCATTAACTTGGCAATTCCTGTGCTGTTGGAGTTCTTAAAATATGTTTCTCTTTTTTGAAATATTTGTATCATAAATTTATAGAATCGTCGCTTCGGTTATTATGTTTATGTTACAGGAGTTTAAATTTGGAAAAGGGTTCTTGATGCAGCCTTCTTTACTGATAATTCTTTGTTATATTTGATTAAGGCCAAACCATCCGGATGCTGTTTTCTCAAACATGGAGGAAATTATGACTTCGCTAATTCAGGAAAGTGATGACCTCTCGCTAGATCTTCTGAAGCCTTTGATAACTGTGGTAAATAAGGATAACCAGGTATTTTGCATTATATATGTCTCTCAACCTTTATTTTCTCCCATTTTATTATTTTATATTATGTTTTTTTTTTTTTTGGTGGGTTGACTCCAATTATGTTTGGACCTGTGTCATTTGCCTCAGATTATTTCACCACCTTCCCGGATATTAGCAGAGAAAGTACTGAAGAACTGCTCTGAGAAAGTTAAACCTTACCTCACGAAATTAGTGGAACAGCTGAGGAAAGATGCTTCGGCTTGTTCCTTTGTAATTGCTTCAATTTGGCATGACATGCCTGCTTTAGAAAATGTAATGTGATATTTTCTTTTCAGCCAAAGTCGAGGCTTTCCTCATTTTCTATTTGTTGATTCTTCTATTTATTTGCTTGCTTGTAAAAAAAGAATTAAGGTCATCTTTACTTTGGTTTTGTTGATGTATCAGGTGATGGAAGAAGCCGGAAAAGATGTGTCTGATTTTGTGCCAAAGCTGGTGGGTGGCAAATCCATCCAAGTGGACAGTTCTATAAGCTCATCAGAGGATGAGCAGGCTTCAAAGGTTTTAGTTAGCCATGAACAGAGTGAGAAGCTGCAAATTGTTGACATAGAATCTGCGCAAACTGACGCTGGAGGAAGTGAAGGAGGTCTAGGAACAAAAGCATGGGTAGAGATTCTACCTGATCGAAACAAGAACACTTCAATGGAATCACCAGTCCTCAAACAGGTTGAGCTGCTGCAAATTGTTGATGACAAATCTGTTCAACCTGACACTTTGCAAACTGAAGGAAAAATGGGAATAGAAGCAAGCAGAGAAGTACTTGCGGTTGGAAGAAAGAACAGTAGCAAGAGATTAATGGGACAAGAAGAGATTGAGCAATTACAAATGTTTGCTAAAGAATCTGTTCGGCCTGACGCTCTAGAAGCTGGAGGTGAAGTACTTCCTAGTGGAGGGGAGAAGAATTCAAAGGCATTAGCAGGCAATGAACAGATTGCGCAGCTGCAAAATATTCCTCCTAAAGAATACGCCAAACCTGATGATTTCAGAACTGAAGGACAGCGAATGAAAGCATGCCAATATGTACTTCCTGCTCGTGGGGAGGAAAAACCTGAGGAGGTTCATTCTCATTCTGTGGTCAGTGGTGGCAAGGGTTCTTCCGAAAAACCACGGAAGAGGAAGAACTATGAGAAACAGAAAAGCTCACCAGAGAATATACTCTTAAGTGAGTACCCTCAGCAATCCAACCCTGTCATCCTGGAACAAATTACCTCGAGCGGGAAGGATATAACCTTAAAGAAGAGGAAAACAAACCTTTCTGATTCTGGAATGAAAGGGAAAACCAGTGAATGCGATGCTGAAGTTCTTCCGAAGGTATCAAACCCTTGCATGCCATTGATTAATAATGCACTATGTTGTTGTGATGATTTTGAGATAATATTATAATTATCAGAATAAAGCTTTTCAGCAGCATTACCGGTTATTAACTTGCCTTGTTTTCATCTTTCCTCTTTTAGTAAAGAAAAGAAAAAACAATTGGTTGAACTTTTTTGTTTCTACTTATCCTATTAACGGACTCTCATTGCCTTTTTCCCTTTGTTTTCCCCAGGGTTATAGAAAACCTAGAGATGACCAAGAATATCGGGAGGAATTAATTGGTTCAAGGGTATTGGTCTGGTGGCCGGCTGACCAACAGTATGTACATTAAGTTGCTTCAGTATCATGCATACTATGCTTGGACCACTTTGTTTTGTTTTTCCGTGGTTCTGTTCCTTGTTGAAACTAATTTCTCATTGTTGGCGTGGGTGTTCAAAATCTGAAGTTATTTTCTTTCATTTTGCAATGGGGATTTATCATCCTTCACAGCAGCATACTTATCAATGCAGTTTAGAAAGTTTTGTATTATGTTTCTGATCCAAGTTTCTTCGCAATCAAATTTCTTTTGATATGGTTGATCAAGTGGGTGCATTTACTTTGGACTTCCAAAATTTCGTTTTTTAAAATGCTCTGTCCCAAAAGTTTTTGTAACTCTAGTGTCTTATGCTCAGAAACACACTATAACTTCTTGAAATTCTCTGACAGAAAACTTACGTGTAAAAAGGAGCGTGAACCTAACTTTAGTTATTGCACGGTGATATAGCCATATAACTATGAAATTTACACAATTGAATGATTTTCTGCAGGTTCTATGAGGGAGCTGTTGAGGCATACGATCCTGTAAAGAAAGAGCATAAGGTGAGAGAATAAGAATGACAACATTATATTCCTGTAAACATGGTTCTAGATATTCAATAACTTATCTTCTTGCCTTCAGCTATCTGAATGATTCTTAAATTTGTTTTTTGCATTTCCTGTGCCATGGTTTGTCTTTGAAGTGCAACAGTTGTTTTGAGAAATTCACAGGGGATAAATAATTGTAAATTTTCTTCCCACTTCTTTCATGCTCTGTTGGGAACTGCATCTTGAACCCTTGAAATTTTGGTGCCGACTATTTCATGGTTTTTTCTAAAATATCATCTTCTCATTAGCACTGATCTTCGCTTCAGGTGGCTTATCTTGATGGTGATGTAGAAATTTTGAGATTGCAACAGGAGCGCTGGTTACTGCATGATGAGATATCTACTGTCAGGGTATGAAACAATTAGGTGTTTTAACTGATGTACGTGGTGTTGAATTCTTCCATTAAATGTCGAAATTGCTAGAGTTGGAATTAAACCATCAGAAAAAGATATTCTTTGTTTAAGCCTAAAGGCTGTTGTTCTTGTATCTTTTCCAGTGGTATTATGAACTTCAATATAATATGAAAACGTCTTTACTGGAAGTTTTCAGTTGTTTACCTGCTGGGACATTACTTGTGTTTATCATTTTCGAATCAACCCTATGAGTCTTTGTTTACTGTTTCTGTTCATTTGATCACCTGAGGTTCCGGCAAATGTTTACTTCTATTCTTCTAACTTCAGCATTACGAAAAACCTAAAACTGTGAAAGAGTACCGCGAAGAGATCGTCGGTTCAAGGGTAAAGGTTTCATTGCCCCATGACCATGAGTAAGTCCTTTTGAGTGCTCTTTTGTTTTTTCAACTGCATCTTCGAGATTTGAAGTGAGGTTCCAGTTACAAACCCAGAATCTCAAGATTACAGTCTCTACCTTACTCTCCCGTCGAACCAAAATGTTGTGACTATTATTACAACCTGATTATCTCGACAATTTCAAATTGTTTAGTTTCCGGCATCGTCGTCTTGACTTTGGGCTGGTTATTTTGGGTTCTCCACACTTTTGTGCCCCTTTTATATTATTCAAAATTGTTGATGTAAGATCCATAGGTATTTCCTTTCTAGTTCCGTTCTGGTCCATTTTGAATTTTTCAATGTGCTCCATGGAATCATTTATTAATGGGCCTTGGCAAATTGTTGTCGTGTTTGTTATTGTTGTCATTGTTGACGCGAGTGTTAAAAATCTGAATCTATGTCCTTTTTCAGTTTCTTTCCTTGTATTGTGATGTCTTATCCTTCAATGGCAGCCTGCGTACTGATTTAAGACAGTTTTATTTTATTTTTCTTATCAAGGATTCTTACCAATGAACTCTCTTTTAAAATGGTTGATCAATTGACTGCATTTACTTTAAATGGACCTCCCAAACTTCGTTTCTTTTAATGCACCCTCGGATAAAGCTTTTGGAATCCTAGTGTGTTTTATACTCACAAATACACTCTAACTTCGTGAATTCTTTAATCTGAAAACTTACATTTGGAAAGAGTGTTGAACTTGTACGCTGTAACTTCGTGAATTCTTTAAGCTTTGAGATTTGCTCATGTACTGGCTGATTGATTTTTTGAAGGTTTTTTGAGGGAATTGTGGAGACATATGATCCTATAAAGAAAGAGAATAAGGTGAGAATAAGAATAACGGCTTCAAATATATTCCTCTAAACATGGGTTGCCGATTTTCAATAATTATCAATTGCCCTTGAGCTATCTGAATATTACTTTTCCTTGACTTAATTTATGGTTCTTAATATTTGTCCATTGCCTTCTACTTAGTTTTCTTAGAAACTTCAAATTTTTGGTGCTGCCTATTTCAGGAGTTCCTCTGAGGTATCACATTCTCTCCGTCACGGGTTTATTTATTTATTTATTTTTTCAGGTGGTCTATCTTGATGACGTAGCAATTTTGAGATTAGAAAATGACTGCTGGTTACTGCATGATGAAATATCTGCTGCAAGGGTATGGAATAATTAGGTGTCTAATTGATGTTTTTGGCATTAAATTCCTCCATTAAATGTCAAAATTGGAAACATGAGCTAAATGCATTTAAAATTTTTCAATCTCTGAAATCTGTCATCCAAGATAATTGAAAGAATTTATGAAGATACTAGATATAGAATTCAGGCTGATTGGACTAAATAAACAAGCGGAGCCTTTATGCTTTACTCTTTATGGCCACAAAGTACCATTGAAGTTTTTTTGGGAGTACCATTGAAGTTAATTGAATGTCGAGATGAATGGCAAGTGTTGTGCCACTAATTTCAAATTTATAAAAAAGAAAAACGAACAAAAAACACGAGAGGGTAGTAAATACTAGAATATCGAGATGGATGTGCAAGTGTTGTTTCAATAAGTATGAGTTCATAAATAACGAAAGGAAAAAAAAAGAAAAGAGGATAGTGAAAATGAGAATGCTGGGTTCGATGTGCCAGTGCGTAAAAGAAAGAAAGTGCCGGTGGGACCAGTAGACGAAAAAGTTCATGAAAAGCACGTAATATAGTTTGGATACATGCAGATGAAACTTAAATGCACTGGAACACTAGTAGTAAATAGAGTTGCTAACTCAACTTAAACGGGAAAGGTAAACAAAATTTGAATTGAAACTGTAGAGAGAATATTTTATTTATTTAAGCTTAGAGGGTGTGGTTGTATCTTTTTCCACGGATGTTCTACAATTTCAATATTATGTTAAACTGCCATAACTGGAAGTTTTCAGCTGTTTTATCTGGCATTGCGTTACGTTTTGTATGCAATTTTGAATGAACGCCACAAGATTTTGTTTTCTGTTTCTGTTCTCTGATTAATAAGGTTATATTAATACTTGTCTTTTCGTACTTCAGTGTTTCGAAGACTATAGATCTGTGAAAGAGTACTGTGAAGAGATTGTTGGTTCAAGGGTAAAGGTTTGGTGGCCGGCTGACCATGAGTAAGTCCTTTAAGTCCTGTTGTTTTTGACAACTGCATCTGTAAGATTCGATGTGAGGTTCCAGGTGCAAACCCAAAATCTTGAGATACGATCTCTCCCTTTCTTCCCGGTCGAACCCTACCTCCCAGTTGTCTATCTTGTTTGGCAATGATGATTACAAGCCGATTGTCTCCAAGTTTTAAATTGTGTAGTTTCGAACATCGTCATTTTGACTTTGGGCTGGTTATTTTGGGTGTTCCCCACTTTTGTGCCTCTTTGATGTTTATTTGTTATAGTTGATGTAATCCATAGCTATTTCCTTTCCAGTTCCTGTTCTGATCCATTTGAATTTGTCTAAGTGCTCAATGAAAGCATGTTTATTGGTGTACCTTGACAAATATTGTTATTATCTTTCTCATTGCCAACATGGGTGTTAAGGATCATCTATGTCTTTCAAGGACAGCCTACGTATTAGTTGGTTTTAGAAAGTTGTGTATTATGTTTCTTATCAAGGGATCCGCTTGTTTCTCTTAAAGGTTTCTTAGCAATCAAATGTCTTTCAAAATGGTTGATCGAGTAAGTGCATTGACTTTTAAGTGGACCTCCAAATCTTCATCTGTTTTAAATTTAATGGACTGTCCGCAAAAGTGTTTTGAATCCTAGTTTGTCTTATACAGCAATGTAACTTCTTGAAATTCTTTAAGCTGAAAACTTACATTTAGAAAGAGCATTAACCTAATTTTAGCCATATGGCTTTGGAAAATGTATGGGTACTGAGTACTGACAGATGGATTGAATTTCTGCAGATACTATGAGGGCATTGTTGAGACATATGATCCTATTAAGAAAGAGCATAAGGTGAGAATAAGTAAAACAACATTATCTTTGAATTTCTACGTAAAAGATTCACAAGGAAATTTTTGTGCTTACTATATTTCATTAATTTTTCTGCGGTTTCACTTTCTCACTGGCACTGACTTTGTTTCAGGTGGTTTATCTTGATGGTGATGTGGAGATTTTGAGGTTAGAAAATGAGCGCTGGTTACTACATGTTGAGATGTCTGTCGAGGGTATGAAAAAATTAGGTATCTAACTGATGTCTGTGGCTGTCAATGTCGAAATCGGCGAGCATGAACTAAATGCATTTAAAAGTTTTGAATGCCTGGAATCTCTCCTTCAAGATACTGGAAAGGGTTTATAGAGATACTGTATACATATAGAATTTAGGCTGGTTGAGGGTTTATAGAGATACTGTATATAGAATTTAGACTGGTTGAACTAAATGGAGAAGTTGAGCCTTTATGCGTTATTCTTTATGGCGCCAGAGTACCACTGAAGTTGACTGAGTTTCAACTTTAAAAGGGAAAAAGATAAAAGAAAAAATTTGGTAGCAAAGATGAGTATGTTGAGATAAATTTGCTACTGTTGTGCCACTAAATGCGCGTCTATGACAACAACGGAAGTCTTTAATCTCACCATGTGGGATGCGGCTAGATACGAGTTTATGGACCAAAAAAGATAGATGAAAAGCAAAATAGTTAATAGAAATGAGAATGTTGAGATGGAATTGCAAATGTGTGTAAGAAAGTGATGGTTTAATGAGAAAGTTTGCCAGAAAAACTTGATTTAGTTTGGTGGACTAACTTAAAATACCCGGGAATACTAATGCTAGATAGAGCTGCTTATTTGAATAAAACGGGAAAAGCAAGCAAGATTCAGAAGGAAATATCAGGAGGCTAATCTTCCAAATTCTTCAGCTGCTCCACTAAAGTAAGTTGTCTTCAAAACTACTTGGTTTTATTTACTGCATCTTTATTGCTATACTATTGCTAGGAAAGCTTTTTAAATCGAATTTAAAGAGTTATTGGAGCCACATTCATTCTGCACTCTCTTGGCACACTAGTTATCATCAAGGTTGCTTGGAGGGAGTGATGCCTTATATCACAACTTTCTTTTTCTCAAGTCTTTTAGCTTAGCGGCATCATGCTGCTGCTGATCCCTAGTGAAGTACTTTCTTGATCAATCCTGTTCAATTGAAATCATGGAAACCTTTTGTTGTTCAGGTTTCAAACTAAAGCTGACCGGATAAGTAGGGGGATGGAAGGTTGCTCCAACTTGACTTGCTGATTTTGTGATTCTGAACGGTAGGCTTTGCATAATCTGGGAAGAGGAAAGGAAGACTTGTATCCCCTTGGTCTTAATATGCGGCCGTTTTACTGCAGAAAGCACAACAATGATGCAATTCAATCAGCAAATCAAGGTTCTAAACATGTCATATGCACAGTTTTCAGAAATTGTTTTGATGGTTGAAACTAATTACTCGTGGGGGAAAATACCTCAATCTTCGGGAGAAAGATAACAGATTGATTACAAAGAAGGTAAGAAGGCTGAAATAGAGGAAGGTACAAAAATGTCCTCAATTCATCTTGGCTGCCAGGAAATCATTCTAAGTTAGTAACCATCATTTCTGTGTGCTTTCTTCTTGCAAGAGATCATTTGCTGTGTACCTTCCCGAGCTTCTTCTTTGCGGTACTTAAAATTACACAGCACTGAAGAAGAAGAGTACTGAATAAGGGGCAGCTTCTGACAGCCTTTCAACTAGGAATGATAGAATACACCGGGACAGATGGAATCAAGTTGGAGCAGGCGACAGGAATGGTATACCACAGAACTGAGCAAGTTTTTTAATAAGTCAAGCCAGGAGCGGGCGAGTGGCTGGCCGAATACTTAAGAGAGACGAAGCAGGTAAACTTCTGAATGCCTTCCGAACACATCATGAGGCAGTGCTCAACTGAATCAACCAAACGCACAGCTATCATTAGAGCCTAGAGGGTCTCGTGGAAATGACTTCACCGACAAGTGATCCGACTGATGCCGAAGCTCAGGAGAAAGACTTGCATCTGGAACCTGAACCAACCAGGAATCCAGAGGTTGTCTGATTGGGGGTTAGCAATTTTAGCACATGTTAAGGGAGAACAATATGTGCGCCAAATAATTAGCATTAAATCGTGAAGCTGTTTTTTATATGCCTTCCAACCGTTTTAATAGTTCACTTTGAACTAAAAAAATACTAGAAAGGATAATAACCGTTGATTACAAGTTAGGATGATTATAACTTCCATTTTGCTTATATGCACTACAAAAGAATAGTGACGAGAAATAACTTCATGAAAGAAGATGAAATCATAAATTGTGTTGTGCGCAGCAGTACATTACATTGCCTCTATTTATAAGCATACATCAACATTAGTTAAAATCTAGATATTATAAAATCTGAAATAATCTAAACAAATAGAATTTAAATAATCCTAATTAATGAGATCTTTGACTAATCTTATCACTCCCCTCGCAAGCTCATGGGCGGAACAACAATGAGCTTGTCCCGAAGTTGAAGAAAAGTCTTCGTAGGTAGAGCTTTGGTCATAATATCAGCAATTTGGGTAGCGGACGGAACATGCTGAATAGTAAGGGCTTTTTGACGAACCAAATCACGAACAAAGTGAATGTCAATCTCAATATGTTCGGTGCGTGCATGAGATATTGGATCAGCAGCAAGGTAAATAGCTCCTAAATTATCACACCAAAGAGTAGGAAGTAATAAAGACAAACCAAGCTCACAGAGGAGAGAAGAAAGCCAACATAATTCAGCTGCAGCAAGAGGAAGACTACGGTACTCAGCTTCGGTACTTGAACGAGCAACAGTCAGTCGGTTGTTTCTTAGTACTCCAAGAGATGAGATTAGAACCCAAAAAAATACAGTAGCCGGAAGTGGGCGGTCATCAGGGCAACCAGATCAATCAGCATCAGCAAAAGCAGTAATTGAAAGAGGGGAACTCTTTGTAAGATGTAGGCCATGAGTAGGGGTAGAACGTAGGTAACGAAGTATACGCTTAACAGCTGACCAATGAATATCAGTGGGACAATGGATGAATTGAGACACTTTATTAACAACAAATTAGATATCAGGACGAGTGACACAAAGATATTGAAGAACACCAACAGTACGCCGATACTCTTTTGGGTCAGATAAAGATACACCATGATTTTTAGAGAGAGGTAAGGTGGAGGTTATGGGGTTAGAGACGGGGTTAGATGTGTCGAAGTGAGTGCGAGTGAGGAGATCTTGAATATACTTAAATTGAGAAAGAAGAAGGCCGGTGGATGTAGATTGAGCTTCAATACCCAGAAAATAATGAAGAGAACCAAGATCTTTGATGGTGAAGGTAGAATGAAGCTCATCAATGAGAGATTGAATGAAGGAAAAAGAGGAACCAGTCACCAAGATGTCATCCACATAAACTAGGACAAAAGTAGTGTGTGAGGACTTAAGACAAGATAAAAAGAGAAGTGTCAGATTTAGAAGAAATAAAACCAAGAGTATGAAGTTTCTGACTAAGACGGTGAAACCAGGTTCTAGGAGTTTGTTTGAGACCATATAAATCTTTGTGAAGACGACAAACATGATATGGATATTTTGGATCAACAAAGCCTGAGGGTTGACTCATATATACGTACTCATGAAGATTACCATGGAGAAAGGCATTGTTCACATCAAGTTGACGGATTGGCCAATTTCGATTAAGAGCAATGGTGATGACAATGCGAATGGTAGTGGGTTTGATTACCGGACTGAAAGTATCTGTGTAATCTATGCCAGGAGATTGATGGTAACCTTTAGCTACTAAACGAGCTTTATAGCGCTCAAGAGTCCCATCGGATTTTCTTTTAGTTTGAAAAAACCACTTACAACCCACAATATTAGCATTAGGAGGAGGAGACACTAGAGTCCAGGTTTGATTACGTTGAAGAGCATTAAACTCTTCAAGTATAACTTGACGCTAGTTAGGAAATTTATTGGCCTGAGTAAAAGAGGTGGGGTCAGGTTTAGGAGGACAAGTAAGAGAGGAAGTATAGGTAACATAATCATTAAAATGGTTAGGCTTACGAGTTGTGGTACGAGTGGTCATGTGATGTCTTGGTGGTGGAAGTGGTCTAGGCGGGGAACTAGATGGTGGTGGAGGTGGTCTAGGCGGGGAATTAGATGGTGGTGGAGAAGAAAGCCTTGTTGAAGAAAGAGTTTGTGTCGTAGGATTGGAAAAAGGTACAAAAGGAGGAGGAATAGATATTGGTAAAGGAAGCAACACCCGTGATGATGGAGTTGGAGAGGACGTAGAAGTTTGAGACGTAGCATAAGGAAAATCAGTTTCAAGAAACCTTACATGTCTAGAGATGTAAAGTTTGGAACTTTTGGGATCAAAGCAACGATATCCCTTGTGTTGGGAAGAGTAGCCTAAAAAGACATAAGGAATTGATTTTGGGGATAATTTGTCAGAACGAGTAGACCCAAGAAATGGGAAGCAAGTGCAACCAAATACTCGAAGGTGAGAGAGGGAGGGAGGATTGGAAAAAAGAACCTCATGAGGAGATTTATTAGTAAGAACTTGAGAAGGAAGGAGATTGATTAAGATAGGTGGCAGTGGAAAAAGCTTCAACCCTAAAGGATTTAGGAAAAGAAGCATGAAGAAGAAGAGTAAGCCCGATTTCAGTGATATGACGAATTTTTCTTTCAGAAACTCCATTTTGTTGAGGAGTATGGGGACAAGAGATGCGATAAGAAATACCATGATTACGAAGATAATTAGCAAAAACACCTTTCACAAGTTCGGGAGCACCATCACGTTGAAAATATTTGATACTAGTAGAAAATAAATTTTCAGTAAATGACTTAAAATTTTGGAAAGCATGAAAAGCCTCAGATTTATTAGTAAGTGGATAAATCCATGTAAAACGACTAAAGTCATCAATAAAAATAATAAGGTACCAGTAACCTGAAAGAGAGAGACAAGGACTTGGACCCCAAATATCACAATGAATTAAATGTAACGACACTTTAGAAACACGAGAAGATGGAGTAAAAGGAATTCGAGTACTTTTGCATTGCAAACAGGAATTACAAGAATTTATTTTGGAAGATTTAAATGACAAAGATCAAGCTAAAGATGAAAGCATTGAGTGACACGAATGTCCGAGACGGTGATGCCAAAGATCAGAAGGAACAGCACGAGCAGCCAGAGCTACAGGATTGTGGAATGTCTTAGGAATCTTCATAGGATAGAGGTAATTGTGGATGTTACCCGCGAGAAGCGGAGTCTTGGTGACTAGATCCTTCACAACATAACCAAAAGGAGAAAATTTCATTAAACATGAATTATTAGTGACAAATTTTCCAACATATAAAATGTTTGTAGTAAGCTGGGGAACAATGTAAAAATTACGTAAATAAAGAGGTTTTGGGTGTTTGGTGAGTGCAGTGTGACCAATGGAAGTAATAGGAAGAGTAGTACCATGGCCAACAACCAGTTGCTGATTACCATGATATGGAGTGGTAGAATCCACTAAAAGAGGATCAGGTGCCATATGAGCCTGGGCGCCAGAATCAGGAAGCCATTCAGGGATATCACTAGATGTAAAGGATGAAAAATCTTGAGGTTGGGGTTCTTGGACAGTGGAGGTGTAAAAAGTAGTGGGCATATTTGTGGGAGCAGAAGAACGATGAGTTTGATTATTGCAAGATTCAGCGTAGCGGAAATGACAAACAACAGCGGAATGGTTGATTTTTTTTGCAGATTTGGCATTGGGTAGAATTGGGTTGTTGGGTAAAGTTGGGGTAAGGGCTAAAGGATGAGATATAAGGCTTATAGGGACTAGAAGGATGGGTGGGGAATTGGGCTTGGTTAGGCGATTTTGGATAGTGTTGAAGGGACGGTATGAACCGTATGAATTGGGGTTGGGATAAAATGAGTGCGGAGTTGAGTTATTAGGAAAGTAGGGAGAGGGCTGACTACGACCACGACCTGAATTGGGTTGTGACTGTTTACTACGAGACCGAGAACTATTGACTGGAAAGTTCACAGTAGTATGGAGTGCAGCTTCTGGTGAGTGAAAAAATGATTGCAAACATTGCTCATGGAGAAGCAGTTTTGCTCGAAGATCTGTGAATGGGGGAGGAGGGTTGAGATTCTCTATAGTGGTGATGAAGGAAGTATATTCAGATGAGAGACCATTAAGAGCGAGAATAACAAGATCATGATTAGGGATAGTATCCTCAACAGCAAAAATCTCTTCCGCGATAGTTGATAATGAAGTGGGAAAATCATTGCCTGTGAGAGAAACTTTCTTAAAATTGTGAATTTTTTGGCGTAGTTGCGTTCTTCGCGCTGTAGATTGTTGAAGAAAATGATGCTCGAGTTTGATCCAAAGGTCACGAGCAGTAGGACACTCCAATGCCACCGATGCCATTGAAGAAGACAACGAGGCAATGAGACAACATTTGACAAGGCGATCAAGTTTTTGCCATTGAAGAAATTCTTTTGGAATAGTAGAATTAGGTGAAGAGTCTTTTGGTGGTAAAATTAAACCATCGATATAATCATTGAGATCAGTGGTAATTAAAATTTCTTCAACTTGATCTCTCCAAATTAGATAGTTGGAGTTATCAAGAGATAGAGTGATAAAATTTGTGATATTGGAGAGAGGAAATGATTGAGTATTAGTGAGTGATTGTGAAATAGTCATTTTAAAACAATGGTGATGAAAGTAAAAGAAAAGGAAAAAAATAAAATAAAATAACGTGTAGTGATATGTGAAATAGTGTGTGCAATAGTGATTTTTGGAGGTAATCAGTGGTGGGATAATGTGAAGAAAAAATTTTTTTTTTTAGTGCAGGATCGATTTTGCTCTCGATACCATGATGAGAAATAACTTCATGAAAGAAGATGAAATCATAAATTGTGTTGTGTGCATCAATACATTACATTGTCTCTATTTATAGGCATACATCAACATTAGTTAAGATTTAGATATTATAAAATCTGAAATAATCTAAACAAATATAATCTAAATAATCCTAAATAATGAGATCTTTGACGAATCTTATCAAATAGGGTTGGAAAACCAAAAATGAACTTCATATTCTATATGTAACGTTCTCACTGGTTTACAATTAAGTAGTTCATTTTTCTCAATACTCTAATGTAAAGTTCCAGACATTTTGTTTCTTTTTTAAAACAAAAAACTAAAATAAATAAAATGAAACTTGAATTTCGTGTGCCATTCGTGAATGTGCTAGTTTTTTATTTTTTTTTTCTGATTTTATTTACTAATATATCGAACGGAACCTAATCTCGCTAATGACGTATCTTGTTGTTTTTTTGGGGGTGTGGTTTTCACTAGGTCGTTGATTTGGGTAGTTTTCAATTTTGCTAGTTGAGAGATTACTAGTGTTACTGATTTGTTCGGAACCCAAAAAAGGTGATTTTGGTATTTCCTATGAAATTACCTCAGTAACTTCTATCCAAATCGTCCCTGCGACTGTACTTGTCGCAACAAAACCTGGGAGAGATGTTGGTTCGTGCGGAAAGCAAATGCAAGGGAACTTTTTTTTTTTTTGAAGAAAATGAGCTGAAGAAGGGAAATTTTGGGAAGTAATGGAGTCCAATGAAGAAAAGGCCAATCTGAAAGTTCAAATCATCAAAGATGAGCTGGTAAGAGGAAGTATTTTATCTCCATCTTTTTATCTTTTGCATTTCGTTTTTTGTATCTTTAGGGTCATCCATCTTAATCTTAGGTCCTTCAGCTAAAAAAATTAAAAAGAATTGATGTGGATAAATTTTTTTTTTTTTTTTTGTGGACATAAGTAGTTGTCTCGGATTTGACAAATCCGAGAGTCTAATAAATTGGACTTTCGGATTTTGGAAATCCGAATCAATATAAAATAATAAATTATTATTTTTTTGTAATTTTGAAAAAAAAGAACCAACTTCAAAATGTGTACAGTAAACTCGGATTTCCGAAATCCGAGAACTTCCCCAACATAATTTCTTTTTTAAAAAAACTGAAGGGCGGGAAAATTTAAAATTTTATTTATAGTGGGAAAGTTTGAAATTTAATAAATGAACAGTGAAATCGGATTTCGGAAATCCGAACTACCTTTTTTTTAAAAAAAGTCTTTTAATGCAAAAAAACTTTAAAAATTCGAGTTTTGATAAGAATTCGCATTAAATTGACATATCCACTTTTTTTTTTTCAAAATATGATATTAATAAAATATTTTATTACTAATAATTATTAAGAATTTATATTAAATTAATGAAAAATATATATTACTAACGTTACGTAATATTATTAAATTTTGTAGGAATTTGAATTAAATTAATTCAGTATAATTGATGAAAAATATATATTACTAGTGTTACTTAGTGTTTTGTACTATCTGTACGTACTAGTATTATGTAGTACATTAATACTATTACCACTATATATCACTGTACTAGTGTCACTTATTACTGTTAAATCTGTTAGTCATTACATATTATCATTAATTCAGTATAATTTATATGTACTAGTGTTATGTACTTTTTATACGTATTAGTATTATGTAGCACATTAATAACTATTACTCACTATACATTATTGGTACTAGTGTAACTTATTACTGTTAAATCTGTTAGTCATTAGATATTATCATTAATTCAATATAATTCATATGTACTAGTGTTATGTACTTTTTATACGTACTAGTATTATATAGTATATTAATACTATTATCCAATATACGTCAGTGGTACTAGTGTTACTTAGTACTATTAAATCTGTTAGTCATTAGATATTATCATTAATTCAATATAATTCATATGTACTAGTGTTATGTACTTTTTATACATACTAGTATTATGTAGTACATTAATACTATTACCCACTATAATCACTGATACTAACGTTTACTTATTACTATTATATCTGTTAGTTATTAGATATTATTATTAATTCAGTATAATTCATGTGTACTAATGTTAGATACTCTGTATACGTACTTGTATTATGTAGTACATTAATACTATTACCCACCATATATCATTGGTACTAGTTTTACTTATTATTGTTAAATCTGTTAATCATTAGATATTATTATTAATTCAGTATAAGTCATCTGTACTAGTGTTATGTACTTTTTAGCAAATAATCGAATTTTCAGAATTCGAGTTAAGCAAAAAAATTAGATTTTCAAAATCAGGCCATAGGGTTTAGGGTTTAGTTTCGGATTTCCCAAATCTGAGTTTATCTCAAACTCGGATTACGAGAATTCGAGATTAGCTTAAACTCAGATTTCTAAAATCCGACTTTTAGGGTTTAGGGTTTAGGGTTTAGTTACGGATTTTCCAAATCCGATTTTAGTTTAAACTCGGATTTTCAAAATCAGAATTTAACTAAAAATTGAGTTTTCAATATTCGATTTAGTTCAAAAGTTGGATTTTAGAGTTTAGGGTTTAGTTTAATGTGCCTTATGTAGGTATGGACACTACCCCGGTGAACGCAAATCCGAAAGTTGCCATTTTCTAAACAACTCGGATTTTTCAAATCCGAGAGTAAGTACAAAAGGACTCATATTACCTAAATTTGAGTCTATTCCCTTTATTTTTAACACTTAGATTTTTTTTCTAAAATTTAAAATAATTTTTTACTATAAACTTTCAGATTTGCGAAATCCAAATTTTCATGTTTCGGATTAGGCTCATCCGTTTCTAGTCAACTTCTATTTTCGAACACTTAGATTATTTTTTTCAAAAAATAAATATTTTTTTATTGCTAACTCTCGGATTTGCGAAATCCGACACTTGATTAGTTTAAATTAACTCATTGATTTAATTTAAGTAATTTTAGGTTACTAAAGTCTCGGATTTAATCCGAGTTTCGGTTGTCAGGGATTTGCGAAATACGACTGTACAGTACTCTCGGATTTGGCAAATCAGAGAGAACTAGTATTGTCCAACTAATTTAGATCCATATTATTTTTATCCAGGATCTTTTTTAAAGAATTTTTTGGGTAAAAAACTCTCTTAATCTTAGTAGATTATATATGAAGGGATTGAACTCAAAAATTTTCTTAGCTATCAAATACTCTCTCTTACCTGTTAATTTTTCTTTATTTTTTTTTTTGTAAAAATATAGACCATAATGATTTTCTAAAAAATGAACTGCAAATTGCCAAATCATATCATGAAAACATTTCCATCCCGAGTCCTGACAATTGCACGAATTAACCACGGAGATAAATAATTCTCAGGCTGAATCAAATAACCTGTTACAACTTAGAACCCACAGAATTCATAACCATGAAGAATATTTGAATGTCTACTATTCCTAGCCAGGTTTGTATTCGTTTTTTTTTATAAATAATAATTAGTTATTTGTGTATACCTACGGTGATTGCTGATCACAAAAATTAGTAAATTGTTCAAAAAAATAAATAAATTTAGCAATAAATTTGAAGTGTTATTTTATAATTGATGGTATATGTAATATACCATCAATAAATTCAGGTAATTGTTGAAAGTGTGATCATATTTTCAGAATGTCTATGTATATTAACAAAAATTTAACCAAGGTATGCTTTTTGGCAGATCCTGGAATATATAATTAATTAGTTTATTTGTGTATACGCTGATCACAAAAATAAATATTATAAGATTCCTAAAGTGTTATTTTATAATTGATGGTATATACAAAATATGATCACATATAAATTAATTTCAATATTGTAAGATTGAAATTAATATCTCACATGAGGGGGTGAAAAAAAGAACATAATAATTCGCGACCACAGTCACTAATTTTCACATTAGGAAGCTATGGATTGCGCGTTTTCAGACACCAACAATTATCTTTAATTCTTTATCAGTCCAAACAAATAATAAATAAAAATGCATAAAAGATAAAACCAAGAATTATTTTAATCAACAAAATCTGTTAAGTTGCATTAACTGAAATCTATGCTAAGAAAACACACTGCAAGGATCACTCAGTCTCCTATTATTTTAGTTTGATTCAGTTAATTGTTGGAACATAAAGGCGTGATCATATTTTCAGAATGTCTGTTTATTAACAAAAATTAAACAAGGTATGCTTTGGCAGATCCTCTATAACATTTCTAACTCATTGGTCACGTGAGCTGCACGCATCTGGTTATAAATTAATTAAAATATTATATTGTCTTTAAAATTTGAAAGAAAAAAATCTCAACTAATTAATCTTCATTGTTTTAATTAAGAGTTCATAGTTATTATTCTAAGCAAAGGAATAATAGTTTCCCCGTTTCAAAGACCGGTTGATGGGATATAAAATGTTGCTTGCTTATTTCGATTTTCCCTAAACGTCTGTAATTTATTTTTTCTTACAAATTAACATACTTATTCATATGCAAGAAATGTTTTTCATTGGATCTGATCATTCTTTGCTTCAGATGGGGGTTAATATTGCTCGTCCTAACTGGGCCAAGGATGAAACAAAAGGAGAAGGAGATTCATTACTGCAAATCAAGTATTCCCTCCGTCCCATAATTATTGTCCAGTTTGAATTTTTATTTTTAGTTCAATTTATATTAAAAGTGAAATCTTAAACTGGACAAGAATTTTGGGATAGAGGAAGTAACAAGTTGCTCGAATTGAGCTCACTGGAAGTCATTTTTCTTATAAAGTTTGGTACAAGTATACTAAATTTCTATGTATATCTAGGCATGTCTATCTATATAGTTTTCACAAGAAATTTGAACATCGCAAAGAAATATAAGTTTATTTTACAAATGTGATCCTCATGAACCCTTACTAAAATATTTGAAAATGATAACTCTCTATTGTCAAATATCTTAGCTAGATACTATTGTAGTATATACGAACAATCGAGAGGTATTATCCACAATTAATTTTTTTTTCTGGTATATACTTCATCTTTTTGAAATAATTATTTTTATTTTTAATACAATTTAAACTAAAAATGTAAATCCAAACTGGACAATTATATTGGGACAGAGGAACAAACAAAATTATACCCCGATCAAGTTATGTTTAATCATTGTCATTTATTTCTAATTGTTGGAATCGTGCTATATACATTGTACAAAAATTTGTTTGATAATTCAATACATCCTCTAACATTCCTCCATTTTGTTCTTTCTGCGTTTTTACTTTTATTTGGAGACAATTAACCAATTTTCAGAAAGAATGACTAATCTATCAAACTCATTGACCTGGCGATGGAGTAGGTTGCGTTGACTTAACGCTCCGATTGAGATCACCACATTATGACGGCTTAATTTCTAATATATATATATATATATTATTTTTAATTTGTCTTAAATGTCATTAATTTATTGTGTTTTTTAAATTTAAAATAAAACTTGAAAATATTTTTATAATAATTTAGAGAAAATAACAAATATAAAAATATATTGTTAGAGTTTTATTTTCAATTAGGAGAATACAGTGAATGAAATTAAGAAAAAATCAGAGTAATGGAGAGAGTACTTTGTTATGAAAGTGAAATATAAGTCGAACTAACTTCGTGCGCTACTCGTGCGTGCAAAGTTTTTAACGATTTTTATATATTTTCTTTGTAACTTGAAATTTCTTTTTAAGCTGTCAACAGTTTAAAGGAGTTTAATTCATTAGATTATGTACTACTACTGGAGATTATATTAATTAAAATAGAAATGTAAATAAAAATTAGTTGAACCATTTTTTGCTTGCCTTCAACCGGAAGTTCTTTTCAAGGCATTCCAAGAAATTTGTATTTGAGAAAATAGGTCCTAACAAGAGATAATTCAGGCAAGAGGAAGATGTACGAAGTTGTTGCTATGTAGAAAGCCGCCCGTACGGCTCCCGGACCATTACAGCATAAGTTATTGATGTAGCTAACTGTTTGAATCAACTAACTAACTAGTTAATTGTTCGGATGCCAAAAATTTAATGATCATGAAATAACTTTGTAGCTAGCTAACATCCGAATTTATCAATACAAAATGTTATAGAATATTTAATTAAACAGTTGTGGTTTCAAATAACATATTTTTCGAAAGTGCAACAAGAACACTAAACGACTTTCACTTCTAGTGGTTATTTATAGGTCTTCTATTTACTCATGGATGCGAGTAAGGACAAGAATTGGTATCATGACCTTGCTGTTCGCATCCCCAACAATCCCCTCGGCTCTGGCATCCCCCATAATCCATTTGCATTTTATATATCTTTTTTTTTTGTTTTCGCCTCGGTCCTACATTCAAACAAGACGCTCATAATTCGGATGAAGATTCCAATTGACTGTCAGCCATCGTTGTTCATCGGGAACTAGAACAAAACCCGTGTAATCAAATTATCTGTGCCATGCTGGAAGCCGCCAAAATGTAGGGTATAGATCGATATATAGATCGATGACCTATTTTCCGGCAAACGACAAGTGCGTGTGTACACGACATCTGGTATTCTTGCGACTTCCTTCCTGCATAAACAGCTTTCCTCGTCGTACATCAGCGTATAGACAGACCCGCCCCTATCACTTAGTCTTTTAGTAGTAACAACCCACCACCTACCATCAAAACGTTTGGCATCATAGGTGGCTGTTTTGTTGTTCTTTTTCTCGTAGACTTTCCATAATTCAGGAGGGATCGGTATCATGTAATTTCTCGCCAATAGTTGTTATTCTTTGTAGAATTTTGTTGGAGTTATTTTCAATATATTACAGAGACACAATTAATATGTTGTGCATATCGGGTATTTTCAATATATTGTAGAGACATAACTAATAGGTTGTGCCTATGGACTCCATATGAAAAGATATTAACGAAAAGTTATGTCTAGAACTATAACCAAGGGTTACGTCTAATCCTCAAGAGTTTCCTCTAACTTTATAAATATGGATCATTTGGATGCTTTTAGTGTACAATGAAATCACTAAATACTTGAAATATTTCAAATGACATTTCTTATCCTTGTATCAGGTTGTTGGTTCACTAAAGTGCATAGTGAAACAACATGATCTCCATTTTATCTCATAGGGAATTCGCCTAGACAATTGCACTGTATAGTGGACGAAGCCTAAAGGAAAGCAAGTTTACTTGTGACTTGGAGACAAAATTTTCTTTTGTCCTAACCATAAATTCTTCCTCTTGTTCTTTGATCTAGTGCAGCCATTGTTATCCATTATTCTTGAAGTAGAATTCCAACAATCTTTAGGCTAAAATTTTCTGTCAAACAATGGCTAGTACTTGAAGAATCAAGCAAGGATCTTTTCGTTGCACACCAAAATGGTAGAAATATTGCAGATCATTGGATTTAATGGAAAGGGCAATGATAGGATACAATGAACCTCATCATCAAAGTAAGAATTATATTTTACTTGTGAATTGTGATTTTTCAAGTTCAAGGTATGTATATATTTAATAAATACATGAACGTCGTGATGAGATCTATGCCTGAGTGGAACATGGTTGTAGATTTCATGAACTTTTGCATCTAAAAGAAATTTACTATGCACTTTAGTGAACCAAAACTTCATATTAGGGAAGATGATTTCATTGTTGGGTTGATTGCAAAGTTTGAAAGAACAGACTGGTTCTTCAATTTCTTAAATATGATCATATTAATTAACAGTTTAGATGCATTATTATTTAAATTGTGATCACAAGATGAGTTAATGAACTCAGGTTAAGAATTAAAATTCTTAACAAATATTTGAGTCAATAGACTCGTATGAAGAGATGATCCTTAAAATTTGAGTTAACAAACTCATACGTAAGGGCTAAATATTGAAAGACATTTGGTCTAAAGACTGAATGACTTAAAGGGTGTAAAGTCCAGAAATGATTACTTGCATAGGAACCTCAATTCAACGCTAGTAAATACTCTAGTCTTGAATTCAATGAGCGATAGTACAATGTACAAGTAATTAAGCACTACAATATTTATCCCAAAGTAGTTAGTGCTGTATATTTCTCGTTGGGTATCAGGTTGAGAATTGACTCTTAACAAACTCTTGTAAATGCTAAAATGGTAGAATCATTAAGAAGTTTGCCTATATGAATATCGGACTGGGCATCCACAAAGCTTGGAACTCGGCTTTGTTAACATTCATGAAGAGATATGGGTACAAGACCTTACGTACCATACGCACTGGTAAGATGCATGCAAGTGGAGGAGAAAGAAATCTATGTGTGTTGACAATAATGGCTTGTAACATGTACGCACGGTTCAAAGCTAGTCTACCGGTTGTACTACAAGTTATGAAACTGACACTAAGATAGTGGTTCAAGTCTAACACCATCATTATTTTATGCATGAGTTTTGCTGAAATTATTCTGGATCTATTTAAAAATTATTTTCAATATATTGAAAATGGCGGGGGATTGTTGGAGTTATTTTCAATATATTGTAGAGACACAATTGATATGTTGTGCCTATTGGGTGTTTTCAATATATTGTAGAGACACAACTAATAGGTTGTGCCTCTGGACTTCATATGAAAAGACATTAACAAAAAGTTATGCCTAGGACCATAACCAAGGGTTACGTCTAATTCTCAAGAGTTTCCTCTAACTCTATAAATATGGATCATTTGGATGCTTTGAGTGTACAATGAAATCACCAAATACTTGGAATATTTCAAATAACATTTCTTATCCTTGTATCAGGTTGTTGGTTCACTAAAGTGCATAGTGAAACAACATGATCTCCATTTTATCTCATAGGAAATTCGCCTAGACAATTGCACTGTATAGTGGGCGAATTTAGCCTAAAGGAAAGCAAGTTTACTTGTGACTTGGGGGCAAAACTTTCTTTTGTCTTAACCATAAATTCTTTCTCTTGTTCTTTGATCTAGTGCAACCATTGTTGTCCACTATTCTTGAAGTAAAATTCCAACAAATTTCACAGTTTTGCGAAAGTTTGCATCGATAAACTTTGATTGGTAAAAACCGGACCCCTTTCAATGTATTGTTGTAACTCTCAGAAATGTTGGTTGTCAAAACACCCCAACGGCAACGACCAACTTTCAATCGAGTCCAGTTACTCTCTCCAATTCCTCAAAGATACTCCCATGCCTCATGTTTGAATTGTATTTTTGTACATTTAGCGTCTTACTTATCCCCCAATATAACCGCTTCACTTTCTTGTTCTTATGTCGCGATACAAGATTGGGGGGAACGTGGCGGTCGTCGCCGGATCTCTAGGAAAGCACTTTCTGAATCAATCCTGTTCAATTGAAATCATGGAAACCTTTGTTGTTCAAGTAACAAACTAAAGCTGACCGGATAAGTGGGAGGATGGAAGGTTGCTACAACTTGACTTGCTGTTTTTGTGATTCTGAATTGTAGGCTATGCATGTTCTGTATAATCTGGGAAGAGGAAAGGAATATCTCTAGTCTCTAGTCTCAACATGCGGTCGTTTTAGTGCAGAAAGCACAACACGATGTGATTCAATCATGAAATCGAGGTTCTAAACTGTCACGCACAGTTTTTCAGAAGGTTTGGTGATTAGAACTAACTACTCGTGGGTGAAAATACCTCAATCTTGGGGAGAAAGATAATAGATTGATTGCATAGAAGATAAGAATTCTTAAACGGAGGAAGGTACACAAATGTCTTCAAATTCATCTTGGCTGCCAGGAAATCATTATAAGTAAGTAATCATCATTTCTCTCTGTGCTTTGTGTATACCTGCCCGATTTTCTTCTTTGGAGTACTTAAAAAGTCCGAAGCACTGAAGGAGAAGAGTACTGAATAAGAGGCAGCTTCTGACAGCCTCTCAACTTTAGAAGTTAATTTTTGAACTAAAATAATATAATAAAAAGGATTATCAAAATGTTTTATATACTCATTTTGACCTCTTTAGTTGTCCAGTTTTGAACTTAAAAAAGTACAATAATAAGAGGGATTATTATAATGAGATTAAAAAAAAAATAATGCCGGTTCCATATACTAATATATATACGTACTTGTTTTATTACATTACGGTTAGGATGATACCTTCAATTTTGAATACATACATACAAAACAAAGTTATAGTGTCGGAAAAGAAAAACTTCAACTCATCCGTGATATGATGCTCGCAGAGTAAAGTTGTTGCGTATTAGAATGTAAGATTTCATTATCGAACGAACCAAGATTTTTTAATTCAGTTTTGTTATCTCAAGTTGATAAAGGTGTCTGTTCAAGATATATTTTTTTTAAGACAAAGGGAAACCCAATCTCGTTAATTAATGTCGTATCAAAGTTATTCCAAAGCAGTGTCAATAAAAAAGGTGGAATCAACTGAAAAGATGACTTATTTTGGGTTGATCAACTTGATTTTTGTAGTTTTCAATTTTATTGCTAGTTGAGAGATTACAAGGGATTTAAAAACAAGGGTTACTGATTCATGGAGAAGGCAGATGCAAGAGGCTAGCTAGATCGTGCCTCCTGGAAGAAATTTGTTGAAGAAAATGAGCTGATGGAGTACAATGAAGAAAAGGCAGAATGTGAAGGTTCAAATCATCACTGGTGACTATTGCACAAAATATTCGATCTTTTATCTTTTACATTTCTTTTTTTCTTTGGGTTATATTTTTAGGGTCCACCTAATCTTAGATTATATGTAAAGGTGTGTGAATTGAATGACAACCCAGTGATTAAATTGTTACTAGGGTTCGATTCCCATCAAGAGTTGTAAGGGGTTTTTACCCATATTGAGTTCCACTGGAGTGGATTTTTAAAAGGAAAAAAAATTATATATAAACGTGTTAACCTTCAATTTTTTTTTTCTTACAATTTCCTTTTAGCTATTTTTTCCTTTAATTTTGCCAAAGAGGTAAAGGTTTTCTGAAAAATGAGCTGCAAATCATATCATAAAAACATTTCCATCCGCAGTCCCGACAATTGCTCGAATCAACAACGGAGATAAATAATTCTCAGGCTGTATCAAAATACCTTTTAGAACTTAGGAGGCACATAATTCAAAACCATGAAGAATATTTGAATGTCTATTCTAGCTAGGTTTGTATTCGTTTTTTTTTTTTTGATAAATAATCCTCCAATATATAATTAATTAGTTTATTTGTGTATATGTACCGTGAGTGCTGATCACAAAAATAATTAAATTGTTCAAAAACATAAATTTAGCAATAAAGTTGACAAGTGTTATTATTTTATATAAGATTGAAGTTCTCACATGAGGCGGTGAAAAAAATAGCATAATAATTCACGACCACAACCACTAATATATTCAAAAGCTATGGATTCACCGTTTTTTCATACAACAACAGATTCTCTTTATCACAGTTAATTGTTGAAAGTGTGATCATATTTTCAAAATGTCTTATATATATCCACAAAAATTTAACCAAGGTATGCTTTTTGGCAGATCCTCTATAACATTTCTAACTGATTGGTCACGTGAGCTGCACGCATCTCGTTATAGATTAATTAAAATATTATCTTTATTGAACAAAAGGAATTCAACTAATTGATCTTCATTTTTTTTTTTTTTTTTTGGTTTAACAAGAGTTAATGGTGATCTTTCTAAGCAAAGGAATAATAGTTTCCCTGTTTCAAATACCAGAAGAGACATAAAATGCTGCGTGCTAATTTCGATTTTCCTTAAACATTTGTAATTTATTTTCCCTTACAAACATATTTATTCATGTGCAAGAAATGTTTTTCATTGGATCTTATTATTCTTTGCTTCAGATATGGGGTTAATTAATAGTGCTTGTCCGAACTGGCAAAGGATGAAACAAAAGGGGATTCATTACTGCAAATCAAGTATTCCTCCGTCCCATAATTATTGTTAAGTTTGGGTTTTCATTTTTAGTTCAATTTATACTAAAAGTGATATCTTAAACTGCACAATTTTGGAATAGAGGGAGTAATAAGTCGCTCGAATTTAGCTCACTGGAAGTCATGTTTCCTATAAAGTTTGGTACAAGTATACTAAATTTCTATGTATATCTAGGCATATCTATCTATATAGTTTTCACAAGGAATTTGAACATCGCAAAGAAATATAAGTTTATTTTACAAATGTGATCCTCATGAACCCTTGCTAAAATATTTGAAAATGATTACTCTCTATTGTCAAATATCTTAGCTAGATACTATTGTAGTATATAAGAACAATCGAGAGGTATTATCCACAATTAATTTTTTTTTCTGGTATATACTTCAACTGTCCGAAATAATTATTTTCATTTTTAATACAATTTAAACTAAAAATATAAATCTAAACTGAACAATTATATTAGGACGGAGGGAAAAACAAAATTATACCCCGATCAAGTTATGTTTAATCATTGTCATTTATTTCTAATTGTTGGAATCGTGCTATATACATCGTACAAAAATTTGTTATGGACTGATAATTCAATACATCCTCTAATACTCTTCTCCTTTTTGTTCTTTCTACGTTTTAGTTTTATTAAGAGACAAATAATCAATTCTTAGAAAGAATGACGAATCTATCAAACTCGCTGACCTCTGGTGATGGAGTGGGTCGCGTTGACTTAACACTCAGATTGAGATTACCACAATACGATGGCTTAATTTCAAAAATATATACTCTCTCTTTCTCTCTTATCCTTATTGCAAATCGTTGTGATTTGTCTAAAGTTTCATTTGTCGTGTTCTTTTAATTGAAAATAGAGTTTCAGAAATATTTTTACAAAAATTCAGAGATCACAATAAATATAAAAATACATTTTGAAGACTTTATTTTTAATTAGAAGAACACAATAAATAAAATTTAAGAGAAATCAAAATGCATAGAGAGAATACTCTGTTTTAAAAATGAAATAAAAATTGAACTAACTTCGTGCGCTACTCGTGTGTACAAAGTTTTTAACTATTTTCATTTGATTTTCTTTGTAGCTTTAAATAAATGTTTAAGCTGTCAACAGTTAAAGGAGTTCAATGAATAAGATTACATACTATTCCATGAGACTATATGAATTAAGATAAAAATATAAATAAAAATTAGTTGAACCATTTTTTTTTGCTTGCCTTCAACCGGGAGATTTTTTTTAGGCATTCCAAGAAATTTTAATCATTTGAGAAATTGACCCTAAGGATACTCACGCAAGAGGAAGATGTAAGAAGCCGTACGGCTCCCAGACCATTATCATTATATATACAATACGTGCATATTTGATTTTTATTTTCCCCTTCTCAATAATAAATTCAGCCGAACTTGGAGAGATTTTATTGCCTTAAGAACTTAAGATCTCTGCAAGGAATAATGAAAAGATTGCCCTTAGTGATAAAAGATCAGCGCTTAATGTTTGAAGCATTCTCCCCTCCAGCTCAACAAGACTTTTGAGTTTTTCACTTTATATAGATTATTATTTTATTGGTCATTTGTGATACCCATTTTATGTTCAAACTAGGATTATGCCCACATGTTGTGCGGCATGTCAATTATGGATAAATTCTTTTATATGTGGAATAATTTATGTGGGATGATGATGCTATTAATTTTAAACTACACGTACCTTTTTTTTATATCAGTCCATTAAAAGAAATGACAAATATTTCAATGTTTATGGTTTACATTCAGAATTCAAACAATTTTTATTAATTGATGACAATTTTAAACTACAGAATCTAATCTGTCTATCCTATGAACCTGACCCGGGAAAAATATGTAGTAGAACACATTCGAAGATACAATTGGTGTAAATTCTGGAAACCAAAGCTCAAATACAATCTTTTTATTATGGGTTTCATATTCTTGACTTTCTGTGCCACCCTGTATCATTAACGAGTTACGTAATCAAACAGATTAAAGTTCTGAAGCTTGACGGAATTTACTAAAGCACGGATATGGAGAATGGAAGCAATAATGTCCCCGAAAACGCCAATGAACGTATGTGTATATCTGTACTACTGCATCTCTCAGTTGCATCTCCTTTTGTTAGTGTTGATTTGACTAATCATATTTTCTGTGATTTCTTTGATAAAGACTGTCCTGGGACTCAGTCAGAGTATGTCTCTACACCAAGCACTTTATTACCAAAACATGACTGAGTATTTGCGTCCTTATCAAGATAGTGGCTTTTTAGATTACAAATGGCTCGCAAGAGCTCTTTTACACTGCGGTAATCGTAGTTCCCCAACAATCCTCTAATCACATCATTATCCAAAACAAAATTCTACGGCATCAGAGCAACTGCAGCAAACTCTATTGCTGAATATAATTGGCGAGGGATAGGTTTTTGTAAGTTAATATTTCCTAATAAATCACTCGTGAGATTTAGAAATTTTGGCCATTTCTTAGCATTCCAAAAGAAAGGATGTGCAAGTACTCTTTAAAGTTGAAGGCCTGCAATCAAAAAAGAAATATTTATATTGCAGTCTAATACAAAAGGATGAATGAAACACTTTCAAAGAGGATGGATTACTGGATTACTGGATTACCTTTGGTTTGGATCCACTTGCAACATTTGGTCCAGGAAGTCAATGGCTTCAAGGCTGAATCGAACTGGGGATGCAATCCTTGTGTTAGCCTGAACATTTCTCTCACGCATCTCTATGGCACCATACGGGTGTGAACCCTTGGAAAGGAGACAACTTATTACACAGGCAGGTTGGAATATATCCATAGCCCATGTTTGTTTGTCATTTTCTTGAAAAGTCTCTGGTGTTGGCCAACTAGGACTTCCCCTTTCTGCCAGGGAATATAGATATTAGTCTGATGATAAGAATGACAGTAATAATAGTAATAATAATAATAGTAGGAATTTAGATGTTAGTCAGTACATAATCTATATTATAGTGGAAGTTTTTAAGTCGAGCTCATTGTAGTGGAATTTTTTTTAAAAAAAAAATCATGAAATTTATTTCAGTCGATGAAAAAAATCACCAAGTACGCATAAAATGTAGTATTTCTTAGGAAAATATAACAAAAAATTATTACAAAAGAGATTTTGTATAAAACATTATATATCTTATTTATTTTTTCCATTTGAGTTTGCTAAAACTTTCATTTTGAGCTTACTAAATTTATTTGTAAAAATTTATAAAATTACACTACCATGTTATTATCATTTTATCGATTATTATTTCTAAAATTTTAATACGAAATGAGTCATACTAATATTTTACCCTTCAAAAAATACGCTATCTTGAATATGAAATATAAAAAAGATTAATGTAATTTACACAAGAAAACACGGACAAGAATTATTTTAACAAAACTCGACAAAAATTTTATCATATTATGACGATAACGTTCGACTCACATGTTCTCATAATTTTACAATTTTAAAAGGAGCCAATAAGAAAATGGACATATTGTGATTATGAGAAGACTGCAATATTATCCAAATATTTTAGCACAAAATGGTGATGTAGTTCAAGAAAATTTATGATAGAAAACACAACTTATTTTTGTTAGCTGATTAGCCAAAACAAAGCCACACATAGCTGAAGCGCATCAGTCGTAAGAGATAACATGAAATATGCCTCTACACCAAGCACTTTATTACCAAAACATGACTGATTATTTGCGTCCTTATCAAGATAGTGGCTTTTTAGATTATTGATGGCTCGCAAGAGCTCTTTTACACTGCGGTAATCGTAGTTCCCAACAATCCTCTAGTCACATCATTATCCAAAACAGAATTCTAAGGCATCGGAGCAACTGCAGCAGACTCTATTGTTGAATATAATTAGCGAGGGATAGGTTTTTATAAGTTAGTATTTCCTAATAAATCACTCGTGAGATTTAGAAATTTCAGCCATTTGTCAGCATTCCAAAAGAAAGGATGTGCAAGTACTCTTTAAAGTTGAAGGCCTGCAATCAAAAAAGAAATATTTATATTGCAGTCTAATACAAAAGGATGAATGAAACACTTTCAAAGAGGATGGATTACTGGATTACCTTTGGTTTGGATCCGCTTGCAACATTTGGTCCAGGAAGTCAATGGCTTCAGGGCTGAATCGAACCACGGATGCAATCCTTGTGTTAGCCTGAACATTTCTCTCACGCATCTCTATGGCACCATACGGGTGTGAACCCTTGGAAAGGAGACAACGTATTACACAGGCAGCTTGGAATATATCCATAGCCCATGTTTGTTTGTCATTTTCTTGAAAAGTCTCTGGTGTTGGCCAGCTAGGACTTCCCCTTCCTGCCAGGGAATATAGATATTAGTCTGATGATAAGAATGACAGTAATAATAGTAATAATAATAATAATAGGAATTTAGATGTTAGTCAGTACATAATCTATATTATAGTGGAAGTTTTTAAGTCGAGCTCACTGTAGTGGAATTTTTTTTTTAAAAAAAATCATGAAATTTATTTCAGTCGATGAAAAAAATCACCAAGTACGCATAAAATGTAGTATTTCTTAGGAAAATATAACAAAAAATTATTACAAAAGAGATTTTGTATAAAACATTATATATCTTATTTATTTTTTCCATTTGAATTTGCTAAAACTTTCATTTTGAGCTTACTAAATTTATTTCTAAAAATTTATAAAATTACACTACCATGTTATTATCATTTTATCGATTATTATTTCTAAAATTTTAGTACGAAATGAGTCATACTAATATTTTACCCTTCAAAAAATACGCTATCTTGAATATGAAATATAAAAAAGATTAATGTAATTTACACAAGAAAACATGGACAAGAATTATTTTAACAAAAGTCGACAAAAATTTTATCATATTATGACGATAACGTGCGACTCACATGATCTCATAATTTTAAAATTTTACATAATATATATAACACAATCTGTGCAATACACGGAATAATAATAATAATAATAATAATAATAATAATAATAATAATAATAATAATAAGATATTGGTGCTCTAAAACTCACCTAACAACTGAAATTTATCGTAAAGAGATACTTGGTTACCCAATTCAGTCTCATCTCCTTCAAACATCTTGTTGATACCCATGTCCGAAATTTTCGAACATAGTTTATCACCTCTACGTATCAAAATCAGGGTCGGTCTTCCCATAAAACCAATGAATAAAACAAGCTACAGTTCATAAAAGAAAAGCTACATATTTTCAAATCCAATTTAAACTCTACAAATTTTGAGTTCTCTTTTTTTCCAAATCTTCTTAATATTTGTAGTCAACAAATCAATTTTCCTATTTTTTAAAAAATTATAATAATAAAGCACTGCTCAATGTTTTTAAATCTCAATCACTCGTAATATATCCCAACAACCAAAAGAACTGCTCAATGTTTACAATTCTACTTGAATAAAGGAGGTTTAAAACGTACTTTTGCTCCCTAAACTATGAGGGATCACAACTTCTGGTCACCATTTTTACTGATGAAATTAGTGACCATCTTTTCACTTATTTAACAAATTTAGTCAATTTAATGTTCAACTAATGGTCAGCTCTTTTATCTGTAAAATTTTTTAATTTTTATTAATTTTTTACTGAACTGGGACCCATAATATATTTTTAAATAATAAAATCAGTCCCCTAATATCTTTTTTTCCATCAATTTTAGTCATTTTTTAACAAAATTTTCAAAAACTTAATGGCCCAACTCAATTTTCCTTTAAGTCTCTATTTTTTATTGATTACTTAATGAATTGTGGATCTCATAGGTCTTTGATCATAATGTTTTTTTTAAAGAAAGAAATTAAAGAAATAATGAAAATATTTCCGGCCAATTAAAATTTCTTATTATCTATTCTATTTATATTTTGGTTTTGTTAATTGCATAAATATATAAATATGTTGTTTCTATCTTAGTTAATATGTTGTAATATATGAGTAAATAAATATCTACGAGTGTTTATTTTAGATGAATATGGTCTGTGATGTTGAAATCATGATTTGGCATAAAATTTTAAGAATAATTCTTAAATGAAACGTTTTGGTTGGATTGACTTTTAAGGTTTCAAACATAATAAGATAATGTCTAAAACAATTTAGTATGCTTATTTTAAGCATTAAGTCTAAAATGATATAAAAGTTATGTCATATGACTTTTAGTACAAAATTGTTGAAAGAGTGTAAACACGGCACCTTTGATAATTTATCTTCAATATTATTTGATGCATAATCGAAAGATCATCTTAGTGTTATAGCTCGTTGTTGAACAAGTTATAAGTTGAGATATATTATGAAGGATAAATGTACCTAGTTTATTCTTTTATTAAGTTTAAGAAATTCAATTACAAGAATAAATTGTACAAGACTACACGTCAAGTCAAGTCAAAACAAAATTAAATAAATAAGAATGTTAATCAATCTTGATACTTTAGAAAGAATCAAACTTGTTGAAGTTTTTCTCTATTTCTAAGTATGTTAGAAGATTGATATTTTTCATTTAAGTTACTTTAAATCTATGGCATGTTGATATCATGTAGAAGAACATATATATATATATATATTTTTGAAATATGTATGATTCAAAAAGTAATTACAATGATAAATGTGAAAGAAGCGTTTCAATACTTGTTAACTTGAACAAGTGACGCACATTCTACATTTGGACAATTTGTTATGATCACTATGCAAGTTTTGTTTGTTGTGAATTGTTATCTTATGTTTGATATATTAGGATTTATTTTTCAAAACTAAAGAAAGAAATTTATTCTTTTACATTCCGTATCCAGTTTTGAGTTGTTTACTTAATTGGTGATATTAAATAGTCCAAAAGATACAAGATTAGATAGCATCCTCCGCAACCTAATTTAGCATATAGATGAGATTACACATCTCCAAATATATTTTGATATTTTTGGATCTTTTGATTTTTAATCAATTGTATAATGTAATGTCATTTATTTTGTGCACAAATTACCTTTTATAGTGATAAATTGAGTTGTTTGATGAATTCTCTAACTAATACATTTGATGTATTTAGTCTTGTGAGAATTTATTAAGGTTTTATACTTCATTACTCTCAATTTTAACAATACTAGATGATTAAAATATACTTTTCAAGTATAGAGTTGAGCCTTTGAAGGAGTTGAAAGTATAAAAGGAGGTTAGAGTTTTTTATGAAGGTTTAATAAGTTTATGATATGATCATGATATTCCTTACCTTGATCAAACAAAATGTTATCTAAGTAAATTATACAAGCTATAGAAGTATAGTATTGTATAAAGTAAGATCAAATATATGGGATACGTTTGATAAACAGTCTTAAGCAATGCCATTTGTTATCTCCCGTAATAAATGTTCTAATACAATAGTTGATTATACACCATATAAGATATGGATCAAATAGGTCAATCAAATTTTCATAAAAAGTTCGGCTTACCACTTTTTATGTTAACATTTGATTAGTCTTTAACGAGTTTGTGGAATACCCAAGAAGAGTTTGGTTACTTATTTTATTTTATTATTCTTGTGATAAAATTATGAAAAGGACCTTTTATGCCTGAGGGATGAATAGCGGTGTTGACTATGGGTTTAGAGTTCGTAATTGATCCATAAGCGACATGTAGCTTTGTCCTTTCACTTTGGACTGATGGAAATGCTTCCACTTTTATTGTTCTTTGGTGACAAAGACATTTTAATTTTAGCAGTGTCAAGTGCATGAGATTAGAGATTTGAGTAATCTTGTATAATTTTGTTATTTGTAAATTCGATAGAGTTCCTCAAGATGGTGTGAATACACTTTCTTCTGTCTCTTCTTAATGACAACTTCTATGATGTTTCTCTAATATTACCAGTTCAATGTGCATAAATTATTATCTTGTGAAGATGACAAATTTCAGCTACGGAGGCAAAGCTCTTAGTTTAGGTGCTAAAAGTAACATGCTCATAGTTTTTGACAACATCAGTTTATTCACCTACTTCCCCAGAAAAGCATATAATAACTTAGTTGCCAAAGTAAGCGCCAGAAAACTAGTTAAAGCATAGATGAAGACTCTTTTATGTGGATGTTACTTCAGTTCTTTTTTTTTCTCAATGTTTTGTTTCATAATTGCAGATTGAAGATGATTATGGTGCAAAACTCATCTGAGATACATCAGACAAGACATTAGCTTTATGTTGGCGAACTACATTCAAGATAAGGTAAACTAGTAGAGGTTGTAAAGTTAATTGCTTACGGGGTCTATCTCTATTGATTTCTTGGGCAAAATGGCCATCATGTGGTAATTTATTTCATGTTTACTGGACGAGGATATGAAAGAACTATGCTTCTCATCTAGAGTATGCTCTAGAGCTGCCTCATCATTTAATTTCTTTAAATTGTAGTCCATGATGTCATTGAAAATGATTTGATCATCACAAGAAACATTTTCAAAAGAGTTCTTTCCAGATTAGGTGATTATTATATATCTTTCAAATATTGTTTCCTTAGGGGTTTGAGTGTCAAGTGTCGTTGGCTAACCTGATGCTAATTTACCTCTATTTATTTTGCATGTTGCCTGAGGAATTAAAAGACCAAATAACACATACATATACTTTCTTTCGTTAGTTCCAAAATCTTCATCTATATGCATGGAGCAGATGTGTGCTGCAGGCATATTCAACAGTTCTTTTCCTCTTTGTTTGACCATTTCCCTCAACTAATATATCTTCTTTTAATGTGATTTGTTTATTTGTTGAAACTAACACTCATTTCTTCTGAAATTGTAATGTGTGGTGAAACCCTTTTAATTGGCCGGGTATCAGATGTCTATTTGATCTAGTAAACAATTTTGAGCAATTGGAAAATTCATTTTGAAAGCAAATAGTGGATCATACAGACCAAACTTCAGATTCCTCCATAGGGTTACCTAGTCATTACTGTAAGTTCTTTGTGTCATGATATTCTTTGATTTTTGTCAGCTTTTGGAAACACCATAAGCTTTCTCCTTCCCTTGTAGAAAAAGGGTAATGTATGCTTGGGAATCCTTGATGGGAGCAAATCACATGACGGGTCTTCTATAATACTTGGAGGTAACTTTCATTCGGATATAATTGTGGTTGGATTATTTTTGTTTGTTGCAAAATGTTTACTTGGCTAGAATTCACTTATAGTTACAACTTATAAATTAAAATCCTATTTGGTTCTGGGGTAATTGTTTTTAAGAGGATGTTATTGACTTCGCCTTCAGCATTGTGTCAAAGCAACGTGTGTTAGAGCTAAATATGTCAACTAGCAATATAATTGTCAATTTTGTTACAGTGGCTGTTAAAGTTTTTGAGCATATTGGTGTATTGTGATCCATGTGAGTATGCTTTTAACATTTAGTTGTATCTCATCTTATTTTGCTTTATGAAAGTTCAGTTTTCAAATGCAGATGTCTCATTACGCGGGCAGTTGTTTATGTATGACAATGTAAATCACAAAATTGGGTGGATGAAGTCCGATTACATTATAAATTGTGAATTATACTATTTTTCATATAATTTATTATTTGCAATAGGAATTATTTTGTAAGATAGAGGAGTACTTGTTACGTATGAATTTAAATGTCAAATAAAAATGACACAACTAAAATGTGATAACTGTAATGAGCAAAGGGAATTATACATTTGTTTCTCAGCATTCACGCGGAAATAACAATTTTCAAGGAGAAAACGTATAATTGCCAACCAAAGTAGAAAAGTTTTTTAGGACCATATGAATATTGATTAATACAAATCAAATTTTTTACTACTCAAACGGAAAACTATTATGCTTTCAGTAAAAGGTTGGGTTTCATGCCAATGTTGTATTAATAACCCAACCAATCAAAGTGTCCAAACAAAAATTTGAAAATCAAATGAAGGCCTATTTTTTAATTCAACTTGATGCACAAGATAGTTTCACTCAAGTTTACAGAAGAATATAGATTGATATGGATGGGGAAAACAAGGGAAGCCATCACATAATCATACTTGAGAAAATAACAAATACGAAATCAACACCACTAAGGGGCCTGCAAGCTTAGCATGTAATCAGAAACTTATGTTCAGGGCTTCCGATGTTAGATTTTTAACCAAATGATGATGGAAGACCTTCATCATAATTGTATTAATTTTATCCAAATGATGGAAACATAGAGACCTCATCATAATTATACTAAACAATAATACAACGGAGGAGCACTTTAAGAAATGTAACTAATCGGTTTGGAAACATCAAAAAATACTTTGATGTTTCTTGTACACGGATTGATGACACATAATATCCTACTGTATCACATTGTTAGGCCAATCCAGTTCAATCAATTATCACCACACCCAGATCACTCTGGAAGGGAAAATAAAAGAATGAATAAGGTTGAAGAAAAAAGTTTCATTTCTGACTCTCAACCAAATTTCAACATCAAAACTTGAATGAACGTGAAGCTGATAAGACAATCAAAATATTGCATAACTGACCTACTAGTCGAAATTAGAACCAAGACATCATCACACTTCTTAACCGGGGGGAAGGCAAGGACAAATATGAAATCAACACCAACAACTAAGCTCCATTTTCAATTCTTGAAATCATTTGTTGCCCTAGCAACTTATCTATGATAAGATTGAGCGCAGGGGCGCTCACCTGACATTTGTTATCATCAGCAAAGCACGATCTCCCTTCTTCGGCTGCTCTGCAGAGCTGAGGATCTAGAGGAATCTTTCCAAGAAAAGGAACTCCCATTTCGCGGCACATTCTACCAGCACCTGCAGCGCTGCTATCGAACACTTCATTGAAAGCAAACACCTTTAGCAGTTCCGGTGCTTTTTTCTTCATGATCGAAAGGATTGACTCTATCACATCTTATAGTGCCCCATTTTCGGCCATTTTCACATATTTGAAATCTGAAAGCGACTGGCAAAAACCACTCATGTTCTCCACAACACCAAGAACATTCAACCCAACTTTCTTGCAGAAACTTACTTCCTTTCTGACATCTATCAGAGAAACTTCCTGTGGAGTAGTAACTATAATAGCACCATCTATTCCAGTTGCTTGGAGGAATTGGACGATTGAGATGTGCTCATCAGAAGTTCCAGGAGGAGCATCAACAACTAGAAAATTGTTGTGGCGGAAAGGGTATAAACACAACAGACTGCGGAAGCGAACCCCAAGAAAATCTCCTTTCCTACTACCAATAAAATAGGACAACAACCCAAACAAGAACCTAATTCAAGAACTGATAAAATAAAGGAGGCACACGAATTTACATGGAAACCCAAATCGGGAAAAACCACGGGACTGTAACAACAGTCAAATCTCCACTATCACAATAATGGAAAAACAGTCTTCACCAACCGGTGGATACACAGGACTTCGTGCCCAAAGGTGGATTACAACAATATTCTTCTACACACACCTATCACAAAGTAGGACTGGAAGGATCTAACCAAAAGAGAGCTAAACCGAAAACTAAACTCTAGCTTTCTTTCTTTTTCTCTCATACAAAAACAATGCACGGCTGCCCAAACTTTTCTTCTCTTCTTGGCTGAAAACACACCTAAAAATTATGCCAAAGCCTTGCTTTTATAGAGCAAAAAAACCTAAAAACAAAAATCCAATTGGAGTGGGTTTTGTTTCCTAAAACCAAATTGATTTGGTTTCAATCACTGCTGGGCCCAATTTGAGGGGAACTCGGGCCCAACAATCTCCCTCTTCACCTCAATTGGGGTAAAACCAAACCCGCTTCCTGTCTGTAAAACAGGAGTTTGTCTCTACTCACACTCTTTGTCAAAATATCGGTACCGTTGTCATCTGTATGAATTTTCTCAAGAAATAACGCCTTGGACTCTAGGACATCTCGAATCCAATGATATCTCACATCAATATGTTTTGACCGCGAATGAAATGTGGAATTTTTCGCTAAGTGAATAGCGCTCTGGCTATCACAATACACCACATACCTCTCTTGCTTCATGCCAAGCTCTTGTAGAAACTTCTGCAACCAAAGTGCTTCCTTACAAGATTCAGTAGCTGCGATAAACTTTGCCTCTGTAGTAGACAAAGCAACACATTTCTGCAATCTACTCTACCATGAAACTGCTCCCCCTCCATAAGTCATCAAGTAACCAGAAGTAGACTTCCGACCATCAAGGTCACCCGCCATGTCAGCATCTGTATATCCATCCAACATGGTCTTCCCATTGCCAAAGCAAAGACTCAATCTGGAAGTATCCTTAAGATACCTGAGAATCCATTTCACAGCATTCCAATGCTCCTTACCAGGATTGGAGAGAAACCGACTAACAACACCAACTGCATGAGCTATGTCTGGCCTTGTGCAAACCATTGCATACATCAGGCTGCCAACTGCCGAAGCATAAGGAACCTTTTTCATCTCTTCCTTATCTTTCTCACTTTTAGGACACTGCGTTTTGCTTAGGTTAAAATGCCCTGCAAGTGGAGTCGAGACTTCCTTAGCACCGCTCATGTTAAATATATCAAGAACCTTCTCGATATACTTCTCTTGAGATACCCAAAGTTCCCTTTCTGTCTGTCACGAGAAATCTTCATCCCAAGGATCTGTCTAGCCGGACCCAAATCCTTCATCGCAAAGGATTTATTTAACTCCTTTTTCAACCTGGCAATATTTGCAGTATCATGACCAACAATCAAAATGTCATCGACATAAAGCAAAAGAGTTATAAAATCACCATCAGAGAATTTCTTTACAAACACACAGTGATCAGCTGTAGTCCTTTGGTATCCTTTCCCTATCATAAAGGCATCAAACTTCTTGTACCATTGCCTCGGAGCTTGCTTCAACCCATACAAGCTTTTGTTGAGACGACATACAAGCTTCTCTTTCCCCTTCTCCTGAAACCCATCTGGTTGCTCCATGTAAATCTCTTCTTCCAAATCACCATACAGGAAGGCTGTCTTCACATCAAGCTGTTCAATCTCAAGATTCAAGCTGGCTGCTATCCCAAGCACAACTCGGATCGAAGACATCTTTACAACATGAGAGAATATCTCATCAAAGTCTACGCCCTTTCTCGATTGAATCCCTTCACAACCAATCGGCTTTGTACCCCGGTTGTGAGCTGTTCTCACTTGTTTTTAGTCTAAACACCCTTTTATTCTTGAGTGCTCTCTTGCCCTTAGGCAGCTTCACCAGGTCATACGTGTTATTCTCATGCAAGGATTTGATCTCATCTTGCATGGCTGCTAACCACTGATCTTTCTGCTCATGACTAAGAACCTCTTCAAACGACTCTGGCTCTCCCCCATCAGTAAGCAACAAATACTCATGAGCACTGTACCTGGTGGAAGATCTCTTTTCTCTGGTGGACCTCCTAGGCTGAAAGGAGGTGATGAAACCGGTGGTGTCTCTGTTTCAGTAATAGGATCATCATTAAACTCACCATCTTACTCTGTCTCAGCTCTCCCTTAAGGAGAATCATCTGATTGTGGAGGAACTGGATCTAAATCAACAGGAATCTCAGGTGAAGATTCTGGGATCTCGCCTTTTCCCATATCATCAATGGTCTGGTCTTCAAAGAAAATCACATCTCTGCTTCTGAAAACTTTCTTCTCTACAGGATCCCAAAGTCTGTACGCAAAATTATCATTTCCATATCCCAAGAATACACACTGCTTGGATTTGCCATCAAGTTTCGACCTTTCATCTTTGGGAATATGAACAAAGGCACGACAACCAAAAACTCGCAAATGCCTAAATGAGACATCTTTCCCTGTCCAAACTCGTTGTGGTAGATCACCATTGAACGGGCCGAGGGAGATAGGTTGATCAAATCAATCTTGCATCTGCATGAACCACCCCAAAAGATTTAGGCAGCTTTGCATTCGAGAGCATACACCTAATCTTTTCGGTAATAGTTCTGTTCATTCTTTCTGCCACGCCATTCTGCTGCGAAGTCTTTGGAACACTCTTCTGAAGTTTAATGCCATGGTCTCGGCAATACTTCTCAAACGGACCCCTGTACTCACCACCATTATCTGCTCGAACACACATCAACTTCTTGCCAGTCTCTCTTTCAACTCTAAGGTGAAAGTCTTTGAACACATCTAATACCTGGTCTTTAGATTTCAAAGAAAAACACCAAACCTTTCGAGCATAGTCATCAATGAAAGTAACAAAGTACAATGCTCCACCCAACGACCTATCTTTCATGTAACATACATCTGTATGAACTAATTCTAGAGGACTAAACTTTCTAGATGGAGGAGAATTTTGAAAGAAAACCCTATGTTGTTTACCATAGATGCAGTCAACACAAGGTTCTAGAGCAGTACCTTTCACCTCTGGGAGAAATTGCTTCTTACCAAGAATCTGCATCCCCTTAACACTCTCCATTTTACCATAGATGCAGTCAACCCCTTGTTTACCATAGTCACATTCACCTCTCCATTTTTCAACTTTACATTCAACACATACAAAGAGTTCAACTTCTTTCCTCTAGCAATAACAAGATTCCCTCTGGTAATTGTCCAACGGCCACCATCTTCAGTGCTATGATAACCCTCATCATCAAGTTTACCAACGGAAATAAGGTTCAGACGCATATCCGGAACATGTCTGACATTCTTCAAGACAAGAGTACAACCTGTATTTGTTACCAATGATACCTCTCCCATGCTGACAACATCGCATGAGGCTTGGTTGTTCTTACACGACCAAAATCTCCAGGGGTATAAGAGGTAAAGAAGTGTCTATGAGGCATCACATGATAAGATGCACCTAAATCATCGAACCAATCACTATCGTGACTCGCAACATTAATTGTATCATCATCACAGTACACAAATACATCATTGGTAGTTACTACTGCAGTAGTGTCATCATCACTTGATTCACCCTTCTTGCCTTTACCTTTTCTCGCTGCTAGTTCTCTCTTGAGAACCCTACACTCCTTCTTAAAGTGCCCATTCCCTTGACAATGGTAGCACACAACATCTTTCTTGGATTTAGACCGTCTCCTAGACTGTCATTCCGATCACGTGGCCCTCTGCTTTTACTTCTCCCTCTTATGTTTGACTTTTCTGTCACCAGAGCCTGCGACTCAGACTCAATACTTTGCTCTTTTCTTCTGACTTCTTCATTCATCAAAGCCTCTTTGACCTGATCCAAGGTCAAGACACCATCCTGGGTTGAATTACTGATTGACACTACCAAAGTGTCCCAACTATCTGGAAGAGAACCAAACAATAACAAAGCCTGCACCTCATCATCCAACTTTAAACCTACATTCACAGCTTGGTTCAACAAACCCTGGAACAAACTCAAGTGCTCATTCATGCTAGCACCATCTTTGTACCTCAACCTAGTAATCTGTTTCGTAGCATATGACTTATTGATGCTGGACTTCTTCCAGTACATATTCTGGATTTTCTCCCAAAGTTCATCAGCTTTTGTTTCTCCCAAAAAGTGATGAACCACACTTTGATCAATCCACTGTCGAATATTACCAATAGTTTTCCTGTGCATATCAACCCACTTTTTATCACTCATATCACTTGGCCTACCTTCATCCCCTAGAACATCAAACAAATCTTTGCAATACAACAAGTCTTCCATTCTAGGCTTCCACATATGATAATTGGATGAAGTCAATTTAATCATCGTACCAGTACCTGATGACTCTTCCATTTTATTGGTGTAATACCTCAACTACCGAACCGTAGCTCTGATGCCACTATTGTGGCGGAAAGGGTATAAATACAACAGACTGCGGAAACGAACCCCAAGAAAATCTCCTTTCCTACTACCAATAAAATAGGACAACCACCCAAACAAGAAACTAATTCAAGAACTGATAAAATAAAGGAGGCACACAAATTTACGTGAAAATCCAAATTGGGGAAAACCACGGGACTGTAATAACAGTCAAATCTCCACTATCACAATAATGAGAAAACAGTCTTCACTAACTGGTGGATACACAGGACTTCACCCAAAGGTGGATTACAACAATATTCTTCCACACACACCTATCACAAAGTAGGACTGGAAGGATCTAACCAAAAGAGAGCTAAACCAAAAACTAAACCCTAACTTTCTTTCTTTTTCTCTCGTACAAAAACAATGCACGGCTGCCCAAACTTTTATTCTCTTCTTGGCTGAAAACACACCTAAAAATTATGCCAAAACCTTTCTTTTATAGAACAAAAAAATCTAAAAAAAAAAACCCAATTGGAGTGGGTTTTGTTTCCTAAAACCAAATTGATTTGGTTTCAACCACTGCTGGGCCCAATTTGAGGGGAACTCGGGCCCAACAAAAATCAAGCTCTCCCCAATAAACATCTTTCAAGAACCGTTTAGTGAGGCTATTCTTACGAGGGCCCCTCCATATTACAGCCTCATCCGGTTTGGGCAGCATGGACCAATTGACATGACCCCTAGGTTAGACTCGACATAGACAGGTGACCATCCAAGATTACTCTAGTGAATTTCTTGCCCTTCAAGTGCCAGCATCTTGGGGACGCTAGGTCCACATATATCTATATCAAGCAAATCCACCTGGAAATCCATAGCTGCAAGTGCAAAGGACAGTTGAGCTGAGAATGTACTCTTCCCAACCCCACCCTTGCCAGACAGAACCAATATCTTGTGCTTCACTGTAGCCATTCGCTCCGCAATTGTAACCAAATCTGCCAAGGAAAAGGAAAATCAAATTTGTTAAGCACTTACCTTACTACTGAAAAAGAGGGGAAAATGCAACTGATTTGTACTTTTGCACAAAAGTAATCAGCAAAATGGATGTGTGTTGCTAGATTAAGAATTATGATTTAAGTAATCTCTACCCAAGTTTGAGGTAGCTTAGCCAATCAGAACATCAACATGAAGAAACATCTAACAATGTCTGAGATATCAAATTAGAAGAGGCTTGAAACAAGAGACATCTCACTTATGCCAAAATCTAAAGCCACAAACAACATAAAATTATAAGCTAAATCAAGAATGGCCAGGAGTAACGCTGTAAGCTAACAATCGCAAAATTGTTCTAGTATTCGGACCATCAAAAGTTGAATAAAACTAGTTTCTAACTTGTACTTGAATGCCCATCGTTGATGATATTGTATTTTCTAATAGGAATACAGATCTCTGCACTAAATCCTACAGTCAAGTTTTGGTCATTCACAATAATAAATTAAACTGAAAAAAAAAATCATCCTCGAAACAATTAGAAATTAATTTCCTTTATGACCCTAGCAAAATCCTAGGTCACAGTTTAACATTTCCATCCAACAGAATCATAATTAATAGACGAAAGGTCAAAGGCAATTAGCTAAACACTAATTTCAGCTTTTCCATTACTAGCTTTTTCCATCTCCCCCCATCAAACAGAAAAACTATTGATTAACTCAAACCTTGGTGAAACTAACTGAAAGAATCAACATTCCACAAAAGCAGTATAACCACAACAAATTTAAGAACAAAACAACACTTCAAGAAGACATGTTAGACTATAAGTACTCAAAAAAACTATTTCAAGGAAACAATGTGAAGCAAAAGGAGTATACAAAAGGAAATGGAAACTAATTTTGCTTACCTGGGTCGGGACCTTTGGGAGCAGTAGCACAGGCTTCCTGATTAGGGCAACCTTTACATGCATCTAAATTCCTATTTAGCTCGCACAATGTCGATTGACTTACTAGATCAACTTTTTACTAGTAAAACTCTAGAAATTCTAAAACTAAGAGGGCCTTTCCTCGTCAAAGTTCCATCCCAGGAGGTGGAGGTTTGTCTTCCCAAACTCAGTGTTTTGGAACTGAACTCCGTTCACTTTAAGTCCCGAGGAGGAAAGTCTCTCCGTATGCTCTTGCGCGGTTGCCCCGTGCTCAAATCTTTCAGATTTGAAAGGAAACACCGGTTTCCCTCGATGCATTGGTCGATTTCTTCCGCTTCGTTGAAACATCTTGAGATCTATCTCTATAATGATGAGATGATATCATGAGAATCTTTGCACCTCAAGTCAATAACCACCACTGCAAGCTGCTAATTGATACGCCTGCACTTGAAAAACTCATTTTAACTGATCAGGTGTCCGCGAAAATCTCAATAAGCGGAGGCTCCAATCTCAACGAAGCGGGACTTGATATCCGATGTGTTGATCACTTACGGGATACAGATTATCGGAACTCGATTGTTCGTTTGATCCATGGTTTGAGCCATGTGAAGATTCTTAGATTATCAGACAAAACTAAGCAAATTCTTAGCAGTCCCACCTGCCGACAATTGCAAACGTTGAGGAGATGATGATATTTTGAGTGCGCGTTATCGTTGTATTATAAGATGATCGCGTTGGTTTTGTTTGTATATGTTAACTTCCAGTTCCAAAACGTGGATTTCCATTCTCAGATGAGACTTTCTGAGATAAAAATTTGAGATCCAAAGCATTTAGAAAGAAATAATAGAATTCTTTCACATCAAACGATATTTAACAAGATCAAAATCCCTTATAATGAAAAGTTCTCTCCTTATATCCTCGTGGTTGAGCAAGCATTGTTGCGCAAGTCCCTCCACAGGTATAGCAAAACTCGAACTTACACCTGCATCACAACTCAAACAACGCAAAACACAACACAGTCAATTAAGAGAAGTCCACGACACAAAATGTATTTTGAAAACTCGAGTTGATGGCGCTTTCTTGTGGTATTTTATTAATCTCTAATTACAATATCGTTAATAAGAAAAAAAAAAAACAATCACCAAAGACAAAGAGTACTAATTAACCTGCAAGTCACATGGTTGCAGCCGGATGTTTTTTCCACAAAGTATCCGCAACGAGGGCATCTTTTCCAACCTTTCTCACCTGCAAGCTTCTTCAGCAACAGATCCTCGATCGACCTTTCGTTCGAATCCGTTCTTTGAAACTGTTGAATCGACGATTCGTGAAGCAGTTGATCCTTCCACTTTTCTATCACATTTTTGGGCAGAATTGAATTACAAGCATGAAACTCAATCGATTCTCTGCAATTCAGTGCCAGGCAAACAATGCGGAGTGTATTATCTTGGAGCTTCGTTTGGATGTGTTTAGCAACACAAACATTATAGAAAACATGGTTGCATTTCTGAACCTTGAACATTTGGCCATTTGCCTGGCTTTCCGCACAAATTTCACAAAAGGTTGGCATGGATATCTCAACTTCTTTAAATTCGGATTTTTTTTTCTTTTTTTTTTTGTTCAACTAACTTCCTCTAACTAATATCCTAGAGCAGTATCATCCGAGTATCAGTTAGGATATAGTATAAATTATAATGGCATTTTATAGGGAAGCCATTCTGATGGATTGAAGTTGTATAGGCTTTTTTTTTTTTTGTAATTATTTGTTGATGAAATTGGTATGGATTTCACGGTAACGACCTTAAGGGTTCCAATGTGGATGAGTTTTTAAAGCACTCTTGCGTGATGTATGGTAACTTCGCGACTTTTGGTTTTGCTGATCAAATAAGGCTTTTTGGTCTTTTCGACTTCAGATCAAATCAATCTAACCCATTTGCTCTCTTCTTTTAAACCTGCACCTCATCATCCAACTTTAAACTTACATTCACTGTCTGGTTCAACAAAACCTGAAACGAACTCAAGTGCTCATTCATGCTAGCACCATCTTTGTATCTCAAGCTGGTAATCTGTTTCAGCGTAGATGTCTTATTGATGCCAGATTTCTTCCAGTACATATTCTAGATTTTCTCCCAAAGTTCATTAGCTTTTGTTTCTTCAAAAAAGTGATGAAACACACTTTGATCAATCCACTGTCAAATATTACCAACAGTCTTCCTGTGCATATCAGCCTACTTTTTATCAGTCATATCACTTGGCCTACCTTCATCCCCTAGAACAGGATCAAACAAATTTTTGCAATATAACAAGTCTTCAATTCTAGGCTTCCACATATGATAATTAGATGAAGTCAATTTAATCATTGTACCAGCACCCGATGACTCTTCCATTTTATTGGTGTAACACCTCAACTCCAGAACCATAGCTCTGATGCCATTGTTGTGGCGGAAAGGATATAAACACAACAAACCAGAGGAAACGATTCCCAAAAAAACTCCTTTCGTATTACTGAAAAAATAGGACAGCCAACCAAACAAGTAAATAATTCAAGAATTGATAAAGTAAAGTAGACACACAAATTTACGTGGAAAACCCAAATTGAGAAAAATCACGGGACTGTAACAACAGTTAAATCTCCACTATCACAATAATGGGAAACAGTCTTCACCAACCGAGGGATACACAGGACTTCACCCAAAAGTGGATTACAATAATACTCTTCCACACACCCCTATCACAAAGTAGGACTGGAAGAATCTCACCAAAAGAGAATTAAACTGAAAACTAAACCCTAGCTTTCTTTCTTTTTCTCTCGTACAAAAACAATGCACGGCTGCCCAAACTTTTCTTCTTTTCTCGGGTGAAAAAGACAGACGCACAAAGACTTCTGCAGCGTTGCTTTTATAAGCCATCAAAAACAAAACCTAAAACCAAGTGGGTTTTTGTTTCTCTCGGTCAAAACACAAAACAAATCCCAATTGGATTTTGACTTCAACTTTCGTTGGGCCCAATTGAGGGGAACCAGCCTAGCAACTTAATTAATCCATGCTATGTAAGAGTACGTTGTAAGTTTTTGTTGGAAAAAAAAAAAAGAGAAAAAAGAAGAGTACTCCCTCCATTTAGAAATAAGTGTCGTTTTGGCGAAATGGAGAAATTCCAAAATAAGTGTCGTATTGGGATTCCAATGCATTTTTTGTCTAAAATTTTCAAACGTACCCTCAAAAGAAATAATATTATTAATAGCATTTATTTTAATGGGGTTAGTTGATGATATTCTAGTAATTTAATTACCTTAGTTGATATTTTCTTAAACTATGTACAAACTCGAGTATGACACTTATTTTGGAACGGAAGGAGTACAGTATTGTGAATTTTTTAGCTTTTTAATGAATGTAAATTTGTGTAAATATGGCAGCACCCAAAATGTTGGTAGTTGTTCGAAAGCGAAAAAAATTGAAGGACCAAGATTTAAATTTCTGATATATCTGCCCTTTACAGAAATTGATAATACTTCATTGAGGTTGCAGGAGCAAAAGCTTTAACTCAAAGCTTCAGAGCAGACTTCAATTTCCGAATCTTGAACCTGTGTACTGTTCAGATATTTGCTATTAAAATTTTAATGACCAAGTATATTTAACTCTCGATCTAGTAGTATTGGATTATATAAACATACAGTTAGGCTCTAGTTCAGACAATGGATACCCTCCTCGGTTTTAACAAAGTAAGAATGAACCATGGACTAAAAATACATCACTTTCGGAAAAGTTGGGATTGAAATTTAGCACGCTTAATTATCATTTAGAATAGATTTAATGGTGTGACCCAAACATTGAGACGAAAATACTAATCTACGTCTCGGGTAAAAATGACACTGAAAATATCAATTTATCTCAATTATCAAAATGATTAAAAAACGTTAATTGATCACGTTGTGATATAATTCCCTTTATATGTTACGATTAGCCTACACGTTATCCTTCACAGTCTTTTGTTTCCGGATTCAATAACATTGGAAAACGGCATGCATCACCCCCACCCAAAAAAAAAAATCCTCTGACCATTATTTAAACTGCATCATGTTATTACAAGTAATCATTGAGAGTTTAGCTTAAGTTTGGAGCGCTTTAGTAGATACCGCAGTATTATAATATTTTGGATCTGAATAGATAGGGTATAACACATAATAAAAAATAAATTTTCCAGTAAATTCGAAGGTTATGAAGATGGATTAAATCACTTGAACTCTAAAATCTAAAAAGAAGCGACGTAATTCAAATTCTTGTAATTGACGTCTTGATGGGGGTGGTGCCAAATATGTAGTACATATGCTTCCGTCCAAGCGCACACAAGCGGAAGAGCTGAGGAATCCCACCAGTCGTGGGTTTTAAATGCTCCGATATCCCAGGACAAGGTACTTCTATGCACAAGGACATGGGCGCTATCCCTTTATCGTGAAAAACTCTTCCCATTCTGAACACAAAAAAAATAAGAAACAACACATTAATTAGGATCGTCCAAATCAACAAAACTACAATGAATTAATTTTGACTCCCTTTTCAAAAAACAAAAAAAAAAAAAACAAAAAAGAAGAAGAAGAAAATTTTGACTCAAGAACATCAAACAATTCTTAACTGATATGTTAGTTAGTACACACCTTGCGGCGAATCATGTTAAAGCTTGCTCTATACTACCCAAATAAATCCCATACTCCGAGATACAAACTTGAAAACATAACAAAAACCAAATCCTGATTGAACAACGCATATTTTCGTCCATTATATTAATTCTTCCGATTGAAATTTTTTTTTTTTTTTGGACTTTGCGACCAAAATCATATAAGTTTTTCTTTTTTGGCAATAATGTACACCTAATTTAGTCAAACGTAGAAGATAGCGATAGTACATAAAAGTAATGTTTCTTACCTATAGTAAGGAATTCTAGAGAGCTTAAGCGCCATTTTGACCGAGCCTCCGATTTTAGAACCTGAGCTGAATTGAGAGAAAACATGATGGCAATTGAGGTTAGTTCCTAAACCAATTATCCTGAAGAATATCAGTACAACTTCAGCATATGTACGTACTTGGATCTATTAGGAAAAATGCATACCAGCTGGGAATAAAAATTGGCCTGACATCCCTCGAATTTGAAGCAGTAAATATCCTCAACGCCATCCCTTGAGTTGAAGCTGAATCTACTACTAAATTTTACCAGATAATTCAACTGCTATCCATCTATATACTGAAGTTAGTATGAGGGTCCTTCCTATCAATAATTTAAGCACTTGAAATAAATTTTAAGGCAAACATGGAAGATTGCGGTTGGGGCAAGAAAGTAAGGCTCTGGTGAGTTTTGGATTGAATGGATATTTCTTAACATATAAAGAGAGGGCAGCACCAAAAGGTTATAGCTACGTAATTTTGGTTAGGTAGTTGTGAATATTTAATGACCATGAATTCTCTTTGCATCTACTAGTACTACCTTTCATTAAAAAAAAAAAAGGAAAAAAAAAAGAATCAAATTGAACGCAAGACTTCAATTTTCAAATCTTGAGACAGTGTTGTGACAAGTACTGGATCAGGTATTTAATTCTCTGCTATTGGATCAGGCAAACACGAAGAGACTCTAGAACAAAGTCTAGTGACAAGTACTGATTACAATAAGCGCAAAAGGTTTTCCGTATGTTTAATCAAAATTAGTGTTTCAAACTTCTAGCTTTTTGACTTTTGCAACTCAGTTGTCAAAATGATTAAACAATGTTTGATAGGCCATAATCGATTCTTCCATCTCAAGAAAAAAGAAAAATCTCAAGAAAAAAGAAAAAGTCTACATTGTATTTTATAATTTGTAGTACTATTTTGTGCACAAATAGTAAATTATCGCGTGAATTGTTTTTTTGGGAGCAAAAGATCGAATGTGAGATATATGGTCAACACAGTGCCTTATGTTAGTGTTTTATTATAACATTTAATAACCTTAACAAAGAAAATTCCTATCATATTGTTTTTCCGTGTAGAGGTCATATTGTAATGTCATTGAGATATAAATATTGGCATTGAGGTGTAGTGTAAAATTTTCAATTCAAGTAACATAATATGATATACGATATTGAAATCCTTCAATATTGGGCGATGAAGATTACGTTGTTGTACAATAGTAAATTTTGACTGTGCTATTATCAAGATGTATATACATGCTTCTTGAAAATTCTTGAAAGTTCGTGTGGGTGAGTAATTACATATGATAGACCATATAACTGAAAACCTTCAATAATTTGCTATGGGGATTATAATGATAAATTTTGAAATGTTATAATTAAGATATATATATCTACTGAATCCTTCAACTCCGGAAATTACAAGTACATGATGTAACTTCTTGCAAAATTCTGCACAGCCTGTTATTTCTAAGTGGTGGAATAATCTCGATCAACGATTTGTCCAGATGACCTCTGCATCTCGAGGATATCAGAACAGTCTGTTTTGATGCGAGCAGAGTTTCCTCGACCGGCTAAACATGTCATCAATCTGAACAAATATGAAGAGTAACACATGACTCGCAAAAAGCTCAACAAAAAATAGATTGGAGTTTGCAAAACAGTATCTTTAAACATTCCTTAATTATTAAACTTAGGAACATCACTGCTCCCTTAAAAAGGTAGTAACTAATAGAAAAGATATGTTTCTTACCTTTAGTAAGGAATTCTAGAGAGCTTGAGCATAGCCTCCAATTAACGACCCAACGCTGAAGTGAAAAAAAAAAAAAACAAAGTGGCCGCCGGTAAGAATAAAGTTGATTTTTGAAACCAAAAAAAAAAAACAAAAAAAAAAGAACCCTTAAAAATCTTACAATTTCAGCATATGAACGTAGTTCAATTAATTAATAAGCAAAATGTTGTATACCATGGAACAGAAGAAGCTTGAAGTAACGGTGGAGTAGAAAGAAGCATGGCCGAGTGAGATCTCTATTCTCTGGGCTTAACTATTTGAACTCGAAAATATGGACAATATTATAGGCTAAACCCAATAAACTAAATTAACCTTCAACAACAACTCTACTCTCTCTAGCAGACGCAGCTACTGAACCTTGAAAATGAGGGATATATTATTGGAAAGTAACTGAAGTGTACTCTTGCGAGTTTTGGGTGAAGGAAATATCAATATATATACTTACTATATAGAGCGAGCAACACCAAAAGTTGAGCTAATATTAATATTGGTAGCTATTAGGTTGCGAAAAATTTAATGACCATCAATTAACTTTCAGCTACTAACTTTTATCTGTCATTTACTGAATTAACAGACAATATATCTCATTGACGCCGAAGAAGACAAGAAGTACTGAAAGCTTCAATCACTGAGCTGAGATTTAAATGAACTGAAGAAGCTCTTCATTCAATGTCCAAATCTTGAGCCAGTGTACAGAGCGAATTCGAACTGCCTTTTTTTTTTTTTTTTTTCTTTTCTCCCTTATCTTCGTTTTTTATCAGATATTTAACCCTCAACAATCCGATCGGGGAACAACAAGGAGATTAGGGAAAAGAGGTCTTGTCATGAGTAGTGTACCACCGATAACAAAGCAAAAGATAAAGTTTTGTAGTTTTGCTGGAAATTGTACAATATTTATTCTTACAATGAGAAAAAACAAAATACTCCCTCCGTCCCAAAATTATTGTCCACTTTGAGATTTTACTTTTAGTACAATTTGAATTAGAAATGAAAACTAAAACTGGACAATAATTATGAGACGAAGGGAGTATTAAAAATTAAAAATAAAAATTTAAACTGGGCTATAATTTTCGAACAGAGAGTAACTTACAATTTATCATAAACTTCAAACTCATATACAATATATACATTAATTCTGCTGACCATGGATAGATCTATTCACATACTATTTAGAATTGGAATAACTCATAAGTCAATTTGGACAATCCGGCTATTTTGATGAATCAAATGATTGTACAACTCCAATTTGTTTGCATTTTACACCTGTCAGATATTTGAGTGAGATGGAGTGATCTCTCTCATTTTCTTAAACATGTAGTACTGGACGATTTTCATGAGTTAGTTAATGGAAGTTCTTTGACGAGTCCATATCCACTGAGAATTATTGGACCGGTCCATCAGCCAACTATGGTCCAACCGACCTGATAAAGGCGGTTTTAGGACATGAAACCTAGTAGGATTCGACATCTTTCAAGGTAACTTCATGCATATAAATAGGGTTGGTCATACCACAATACGGGTATGCTATCTCTAGCACAAACTACTACTCGCATAGGTTCTTTAAGTCCTCTTCTGACTTAAGCATCAGAGTGTCTACCCTTGAGAGATGCCTGAGGCCTTCTCTTGTAGGAAACCCTAGCCGGAGTTCCACTACCAAGCCGGCGGTGTAAAACCAAGTTTCGTCAAGTGGCACGTCCGGTGGGACCCGAAAACTAGGGTTTGTATCACGAAAATTTTTTCAGTTTTCCTAACCTTCTCTAGTGGGACTTAGGGTTTCTGGAACCACGCACACTATGGTCAGGGTTAGAGAACACATGAGCAGCACGACATCTTCCGGTAGACGACACAGTCCAGCCGATGACACTACCTTGGCAGAATTCCAATGACGACAGGAAAGAATGAAGACGGGAAAGGGCCATGAAAGATGACCCGAGAAAGAACTAGAGAAAGAACGTCTGGTCCTTGGAACTTCACAGCCTAATCCAAAGAAACCAGACAAAGCAAATCCCGCGACGGAGAAGGAGGATTTGCCTCCTCCTCGAAATACTATAGCATCCAGGAAGCACTTGGAAGATCAAAAGTTAGCTAAAATCGAGGCTGAACTTAAGAAGATACGGGATGACAACGATCAAAACCAAAGAATGAAAAGATATGTACTTGAGAAAACAAGGTGTCGGTGTCTCCTGGGAAAGCCAGACCCAACTGAACAGGAGTTAGCTGACTTGATTGATGAGAAGGATGCCCGACGCACTTTAGCCCTTCTCGAGAAGAAACAAGGCAAGCGAAAGGCCTAGGAAGAGGGGAACTATCAAGGGTATTCAGATCGCGAAGGCTTCTTGGATAATCATTCAACCGCCACCCGGGATACCATTTATTGGGATGCTTTTAGAAAGAAATATTCGGCCTTTGATATGGCCATCAAAGAATTTGATGCGGTATACAGGCGCAAGAACCCTCGGGATTGCTACCAACGAGGATCCCCAGGTGTCAAAGTTGTGGAAGAAGGAAACTGGAATGCTTCGAGGAGGACCAATGTTCATGAACGATTAGGACCAAACTGGCATAAAAAACCTCCTCGAAGGGAGGAATACATACCTTTCCACAGACAGTATCGAGACGACGCGATACTGGAGAAAATCATGGGCGGGGGGCATCACCGTCATCTTCAATATTCACCTCCCAGGCGGCAACAACATAACAATCACGAGGGGATTCCACCTTATCTTCCTCGAGGTCAGCAAGGAGTAAAGGGCTAGAATGTCTCGATCTGAGACGAGATGAGGATAATCATTGGAATGGTCATAGATCGGAGCCCCTTTATACCAGATATTTGAGATGAGCTAAAGCCCCAGCACTTTGACTTCCCCAATGACTTCACCAAATACTCAGGAGATATGGACGTCTCCCAGTGGCTGCAGGGGTATGTCTAGGTCATGAGGATCAGGAATGCATCATTGAATTTTATGGCTAAACTCTACCCTCCTACCTAACCGGGCAAGCACAACTAAATTACCAGAAGGAAGTATAATCAGTTTATCCGTCAAATTGGCAACTCGGTTCTTTTACAGCAAGCAAATCTCTAGAATGTCCATGGACCTTTCCTTGATCAAGCAGGGTCAACATGAAAGTCTCTCAGATTTTCATCGGCGTTTCATCCACGAAGCCTTACAAGCTGACAACATAGATGAATGGGATGTCCAGAATGGTTTTATCCAAGGGCTCAACCCATTTGGAAAATCCTCAATGCTAAGAGTAAAAATCTCGACTAAACCTCCTAGGAACTCCCAAGAGATGTGGGCTATCGTCGAGAACCATATTCAACGAGAGCACACACTCAAGAGATCACAAGAATCTTTCACGGCAATAGGGCCAAGAAACAAACCAAGGGTTAACACGAAAAGTAGGACACCGTTGCCTAAACTCGATAGGCAGTTGACGCCTTTAACTAAGCTAGGCGAGAAATCCTCCAGATCCACAAAGGACGAGTTACCAACCCCAAAAACTTTAGCGCCCAATCCAAACAGGCCGACGGAACAATATTGTGAATATCACAAAGACCACGGCCATGATACTGAGGATTGTCGAGAACTCAAGAGGGAAATCGAGAATGGAGTTAAGTCTGGTAAATTCCAACAATATGTGCAAGGACCCTCTCGACAAAGAAGTAGCAAGCCTGGTACATCCCAAAATTTTCCTAAACGGAATTTCAGGGGTCCTCGAGGAGAAAGCCGTGGGAATAATTGACAACTAAGGAGCAATACGCAACAACCTCCTCAACAAACTATCGAGGGAGCCCCACAACTGCTTCAGCATATCCCTCCGGTGGATCCTACCAAGCAGATCACTCACCAGGTGGGTGCCATTTATGGAGATCCTGTTGAAGTTTTATCTACCATAGCCATGAAAAACTCAGTACGGACCGCCACAAAAACTCCTCGTCAGGAACCTAGTCACAAGAGGTTCAAAGGGACAGAGGCCAGAGTCTTTACTGACAGCGACATAGTCCCGGATATCTGTCCACATAGTGATGCCATGGTTATTGAGGCAATAATCGGTGTGCAAGTCAGTCGGGTTTATGTATACAACGGCAGCGCATTTGACATCATTTACAACGATTGCTTCAAAAAGATGAACATTCAAAACCCTAACATCCACCCAGCAATGATGTCATTGATAGGCTTCTCGGGCCACACTATTATTCCAACCAGAATTATAAGTCTCCCCCTCACGGTAGGGTCGCATCCCAGAATGGTTACATTAACTATGGATTTTGCCTTAATAGATGCACCCTCGCCATTCAATGTGATCCTGAGACGACCCTGGATGTGTCAAGCCCAAGCAATTTGGTCTCCTTATCACCTAGTGATGAAATTTCCTACAGAATACGGAGTTGGAGTAGTGCAAGGTTGCCAGCGCAGTTCTCGAGAATGTTTGCTCACAGCTATCAAGATTGGGAAGAAAGCCATAAAGTCTAACCCAAGCAGTGCCATATCAGGATGCTATTCGGTCCAACAAGCCGCAGTACAATCATGGTAGGAGGATCACGCCACTAACTACCTACCACCACTTAGTAGCAAAACATAGGAGCTTGTTCTTAACGAGAAGGATCTCTCCAAGACCATCCAGATAGGTATAACACCTTAAGGGGCATTGCTAGCCGAGGTAATCGCCTTGCTATGTGAGTTCCGTGATATATTTGTCTGATCACCTACAGATATGATAGGAGTGCCACGAGAAATTATTGAACACAAGTTAAATGTTGATCCCAATGTTAAACCCGTACAACAGAAGAAGAGAATATTTGCTCGAGACTGCAACGACATCATCAATGAGGAAACGTTGAAGCTGGTTTGTGCTAATATCCTTTGGGAAGTTCTTTGGCCTACTTGGTTGGCTAACCCAGTCCTGGTACGAAAGTTTGATAACTCTTGGCGCATGTGTCAAGATTACACGGATCTCAACAAACATTGCCCCAAGGACTGCTATTCCATACCCGTCATAGATCAGATGGTCGAGGGTATCACTTGGTATAGGACCAATAGTTTCCTTGATTCCTATAAAGGATACCACCAGATCCTTAGGGCTCGAGAAGATGCAGAGAAGACAGCCTATATCACCGAGATCGGAGTGTATTGTTATGACAAGATGCCTTTTGGCTTGAACAACGCTGGGGCAACCTATCAACGCCACGTCAATTGAGCGTTGCATGACCAGATTGGTCGAAATATTGAGATATCTGTGGACGACATGGTGATCAAGAGAACAGAGATGAGCAAGTAGTCAAGGATATGCGCGAGATCTTCTTGATTCTCCGCAAGATTAATATAAAACTTAACCCGAAAAAAATGTGCCTTCTGCGTAGGGTCGGGTAAGTTCCTAGGGTACCACGTATCCAAGGATGGAATTAGTGTTGATCCGGTAAAAATCGAGGCGATCCTAGCCATAGAAGCCCAGAAGAACGTCAAGGAAGTTCAGAAAGTTACATGATCCCTGGTGGCCTTAAACAGATTCCTCTCTCGAGCCGCAGAAAGAAGCCTCCAATTCTTTCATACACTCTGCAAAGGCAGAAAGTTTGAGTGGAATGAGGACTGTCAAAAAGCTTTCCAAGAGCTAAAGGACCATCTTAAAGAGCTGCCTATATTGACTAAGCCTGAACCGGGGGAGACCTTGTATGTATACCTCGCTGTTCGAGAGAAGGCCATATCAGCCGCCCTAGTCCAAAACAAGGATGGCAAGGAAGACTCCTATTTACTTTGTTAGCAAAGTGTTACGAGAAGCAGAGTCATGATACACGCCCATGGAAAAACATATTTTAAGTTTGATTCTAGCTGCTCGACGCCTACGCCCGTACTTCCAAGCACATCCAATACGAGTATTGACATAGCAGCCTATTCAGCAAGTCCTTCTCAAGCCTGAAGCCTCTGGTCGGATGATGAAGTGCGCAGTAGAGTTGGGAGAGCACAATATAGAATATAAGCCACGAACGGCAGTCAAAGGCCAAGTGTTTGCAGACTTCCTAGTCGAGATACCACGTTCTGATAATGTTCCTCAAGTCGAAAAGCCTAAGAATCACTCCGCTGCTCGCGTCGAGATAAATCCTCGAGCCTGGACACTATACGTCGACGGCCCTCGTTGCGACAACGAGAGAGGAGCCAGTATCATATTGGCAAAGCCATCGGTTGATCCTGAAATCAAAAACATGAAAGAATATGATGCGGAGTACACCTATGCATTAAGATTCGGCTTTCCGATTACGAACAATGTGGCTGAGTACAAAGCATTGGTAGCATGTCTAAACATGGCTCTAAAACTTGAGGTCCGAAAAATCCAAGTCTTTATCGACTCTCAGGTGGTAGTAAATCAAATCGTAGGTGATTATACAACAAATGATGGGCAACTCAAGAAATATCTAGAGAAATTTCTCGAGTTAAAAGATAAGTTTGAAGATTGCAAAATCTCCCACATCATAAGGACAAAAAACACAAGGGCAGATGTGTTGAGCAAGTTGGCCTCCTAGAATTTTGTGCACCTCAGTCACAAGGTCTGGGTCGAGATCCTCCCCAAGCCTAGCATTAAGAAAATGTCGACAATGACAATCACCAAGGAAGGTGACACTTGGATGACCCCGTTCATTCAGTATCTAGCAGATGGGATGTTACCCAATAATAAGTCCGACGCTCGAGCACACTAATTGAAAGCGCCCAAGTACACGTTGAGAGATGGAATGTTGTACAAGCATGGATACCTGTTACCCATGCTACGATGTGTCAGACCAAGACAAGCAGCATACATCTTTGAGGAGATTCATGAGTGATCATGGGGAGCACACATGGGAGCCAGGGCACTCGCTAAGAAAGTACTACGTTCCGGGTACTTTTGGCCCACGATTTTCAAAGATGCTTATCAATTCGTGCAAAAGTGCGATAGATGTCAACGCTCTAGCCCTAATACTCGACAGCCGCAGCACGAGATGGTCACCATTCAAAGTCCTTGGCCATTTTACCAAATGGGCACTGATATCATCAGCCCTTTTCATCCAAAAGGGGCAGGAGGAGAGTGATGGGTAATAGTAGCGGTGGATTACTTCACAAAGTGGGTAAAAGCTAAACCGTTGGCCTCAATATCTGGAAGATAAGTGCTGAATTTCTTCTTGCAAAATGTCGTCTGCCGCTTTGGAGTTCTTAGGGTTATTGTCTCCAACAATGGCACTCAATTCGAAAGTTACCCTTTCAAGTCTTGGTGCCAGTAAATGCAAATTAAGCGTTGGCTTTCGAGTGTAGCTCACCCTTAAGCTAATGGCCAATCAGAGTCTATTAATAGAATAGGCTACGCGATGCTAAAGGAGTTTGGGCTGAGGAACTCTCCCATGTCTTGTGGTCATATCGCACCATAACCCACTCCTGGACAAATGAAACCCCTTATTGCTTGGTCTATGGCATGGATGCGGTTCTCCCAGTCGAAATAGGCCTTCCAAGTCCTCGTACAATCAACTTTGTCGAGATTACTAATGACGATGATATCAGGCTAAACCTCGACCAGCTCAAGGAACGACGAGATGCCGTCAGAATAAGGGAAGCAAAGTACAAGGAGATCCTCAAAAAACACTATAATAAGCGAGTCAAGGCAACATATCTCACGGTGGGGGATCTCGTACTTAGAAAAAACGAAGCCAGTAGAGGCGACACTCCAGGGAAACTCACTGCAAACTGGGAAGGACCTTACAAAGTCATTCAAATCTCTCCAGCAGGCAGCTATCATCTACAAACCACGGATGATAGTGGAATCATTCTCCCACGATGGTGGAACATTCAGAACCTCCGTATGTTCTATGTTTAAGCCCCTATTTTCTACGTGCTAGTTTATGTTACTTGCCTTATTTGCTTTATTTGCTTTACTGCTTTCTCTTTTTCATATATAATGGTAACCCTAGTCCTTGGGTAAGTATTCAATAAAAGTCATTGCATATTCTTTCACATTGTCGACATTACATGACTAGTCCTCGAGATGGACTACCTTTCTAGGGCCATCCTCGTAGATCGCGGTAATAAGTTGAGGAACTCATACCCAGTTCCCTCAAGGGTGCCGTGTACTTTACATTATGCCAAAAAGCGCTATATAAATACTACTCGACTACGAATTGAAAAACGACGCCGATAAGGCTCGAATCAAATACATTGCCCTCACACCTTGTGTGGGGTGGGATAAATACATCTGTTTATCCTTAAATACTAAGATCTTCCCCCTTGGGGTTAAATCGAGACGGCTTGATCACGCCCGAGAATCCTAGCACCCTAAGCTGGTTGATACACTGGTTCAACTCATCTTTCAAGTTAATGATTTCCCAATCTTGCTCTTTGAGCCTAAGAAGGAATTCTTCGGCAGCCGTCCTCTCTTGAGCTTCCTCGTTCTCATCTAGATCCTCCAGAATAGGAAGCGGGATCTCACGATCGACTAGTATGTTCTGTAGGATGGCAGATTGTCTCGAATATAATTCAATCTCTTTAGTCCTTTTCTTCAGTATCTCGATGGCGGCAATGAAGCATTCCGTCCTGATTTAAATTTGTTTCTCAACAAGTGAAAGGATGTTGAACTTCTCGAGAAACCATGGGGATACCACGATTCCTTCACGACGCTTCAGTTGGGCGTTCTCCTTCCTTAAATTTGCCTTTTCTTCATTTACATTTGCCTCCAGGATCAGGGAATCCTAATAGACGATGTCACATTGCTTAAGGCGGCGTTGATATTCTTCTTCTTTTTGCTTGAACCATTGTACCAGCCGAGAATGTATTTGCACATTGTATGCTTGCATTTCAAATATCTTTCTCGAGGGTTTTTACAGCAGAAATATGGTGGACATTGCCCAACTTTCTCATCGCTGTAGAAACCATAGCTTACATGAAGAAAGTTTTAGCTTGATTTTCGTCCAAGATCATCAGATGTACCTGGTGCACAAAGTATGATTCCTAGCATAAGATATGGGATAAAGTTAAAAAGGATTGGATATTATATAAGTACCAACAGATGCTTAAAATGTTCACATTCACCGCCAGGAACGGTGATACAATAACTTCTCAAAATGAGGAAGGACTCTATTACAAGGAAACTGAATTCATACAGCATTTGAGAACGAGCGTCGTTCCCCGGTTGGTTTTCAGATGTCCCCTCGACAGGGGGATTCCTTTCCTCGGCTCCTCTAGTATCTCCCACGACAGGGGGATCTTGTTCCCTGGCACCCGAATTGCCTGTGTCATCCTCCTCAGCAGACATCTTCATCTTCCTCTAGGTCAATTCCAAAATACTCGTCGGAGAACTCAGGTATTGCCAATTCCTCACCAGGACCTCTAGTAAAAATAGGAGGCACATCCCCGGGAAATGAGACAATGTTCTCGGGTGAAGCCATCTTGGACAGAGCTTCACACAAGGTCTCCCACATGGGTAGCTGATCTGTGGATAGTTTGCAAAGACCCTAGACCAAGGCTTCACACATGGTCTTCTTTGAGTTTTCCTTCAAAAATTGCTTCAACCACTTAGCCTTGATAGGCTTTTTTGACTTCAGTCTTTTTAAGCCCTTGACGGCAACTGCATGGCCCCCATAATCCATCGAGGCAGTATTAATCTCCTCCACAGCAACGGTCATCCCCCTTGATGATAGCATCCTCCACCAAAATACAGTGCACCATTTATTAAGGTCCTCCTTGGAGATCTGCATTTTGCAGTACTCTTGAAATTTCTACTTCAATTCTCCAAGCTGGGTTTGGACCAAGGCAAGCTCTACTTCCTTGGCTTGCAGCTACTGATTCCTCTCCTTGAGAGCCTATTTCTCGATCACCGCTTGGTCTCTCTTGGCTTGAGCTTCTGCTAGTTCTCGCCTTAGGTCCCTGGACCTTTTGGCATAGTTCATCATGACTGTGCTCATCTGTGGAAACCAAACACAGAACAATTATACACTTGATGGTACAATATGGAGAGAAATGAATGCGTATCGATTGAGATGTTTACCAATTTTAATCCATCTACCTCGGTAAGGTTGGCAGCAAACTCTTCCAGCATAGGGCACTCAATGGTAGGAGGATTGTCGAAGGTATGAACCGGCTTTTCCCGATGACATGACCTAAACACACAAAAATAATAATGAGATTAGTGCCTTTATTTTTCTCGAGGGGGACATCGAGGGTTTTGTCAGCTTCTAATTCCTTGACTGGCATGACAGGAACGAAATGTTGCAAAGCTCCATACTCGAGTATCTTGGGATATCTCTCGAGTTTCTCTAAGTCATTGGCAAATTCTTTGATCTTGTCCTCATCCTCCTTCGTCCACTTGTCTTTTACCGCCTCGAAACCCTTGGCTTCTCGATAATTCCAAGCCATGCAGTATTTTTCAGGGGCCTTTACATACAGGAAATTGGATTTCCGTATGGGAGACCCACTATAGGCTTCTACTATCTTTCGAGAGCTTGACGCAAGGTTTCTCTTCACCATACACCAATCCTGAAAAGCTGTAGACGGTGTCGACACTCTAAAAAAGTACCTCCACAACATAAGACAGGGTTTCACCTTGGCTCATTGGCATCTCTTTACAAAACCGAGGACGTACGTTATGAGGTTTGGGGTGAATCGAGCTAGTGAAATTTTATAATATTGCACAATCTCCTCGAACAAAGTAAAAAGGGAAAATCTCAACCTAGAAACATGAAGCGTTCATAAATGGTGATTTTTCCTTCAGGAGGAGTATTGGCTTTCTCAGTTCCTAGGGGAGCTCTCATTACTAATTCCTGGGGCAGGTTATATTTCGTTCTCACCGATCCGACCTTCTCGTCAGAATTTGTGGTTGAGGCAAAATCATCTACAGTTTTCAGATCTGTGTTCCTAGTCATGGTTCACCCTAGATTTGTACCAACCTATATTCAACTGCAGGTTAATAAAAGGAAGTAAACGGAATCGAGAGTCGTAGATCTGAAAACTTGCTTTTGCCACTTTCAGCAAAGGTTTCCACTCCCCTTTTAAGTTGTAGCTTCCCAGATTTGCAACAATCATAGGCGGCGGCGATTCCTACGCGTCGGCTGGGGGAGCAGCTGGATGGTTTGCTGATAACATAGTTGAGAAACCTCCTATGACCGCGGCTTCTTCTCGCCCCAACGGAGACAGATATTACCGGCTGCGATACCTGAGGCACAATAGCGAATATGGGGAGCTCAGATTTTCACAGAATAGGTTTTGAGAGTAGATGAGAGTTGCTCTCTTCGTAAAATGAAATAGGGAGAATAATGAGTCCCAAAGGTTTTATGTACTGCTGTTGCTGCCCACGATTAGACGGTTTGGGCGAGTTTCAAGGGAGCAGTATTGGTGAAGGTGTCGTCGCTTGGGTTTCAAGGCGGTTCTAGAACATGAAACGTAGTAGGATTCAGCATCCTTCAAGGTAACTTTATGCCTTATAAATAGGGTTGGTCATACCACAATACGGGTACGCTATCTCTGGCACAAACTACTACTCACATACGTTCTTTAAGCCCTCTTCTGACTTAAGCATCGGAGTGTCTACCATCGGGAGACTCCCGAGGCCTTCTCTTGCAGGAAACCCAAGCCGGAAACCCAAGCCGGAATTCCACTACCAAGCCGGTAGTGTAAAACCAAGCTTTGTCATTCTTTCTTTTTTTTTGTCAAAAAAAAAAATTATATTCATGAACCCATGCCAAGATATTTGACAGTTACTCTACGAGTGCTTTCCCTTGATAGTACACTATATATACAGTGTGTATATATATATATATATATATATATATATATATATATATATATGAAAATAATTGATATTTTCACAGAAATAAATTCAATAAATCTCTATTTATAACTGAATTTGTCCACCTCCATTAACTTATTTGTAATCATTATAATTTACTTTAGTATTTGGAAGTGTATGATATTTTTCTGAGTTTGACAAACTTAACAATTTCATAATTTAATATAAGAACTACTAGTTTTCGTTTTAGCTCATTTTGTGTTATATATTTTGATCGAAGATAGCAGCCTATCCTAGAAGAAAAAAAAATGGCAAATCCGTCAAACACATCGACTTCTGGTGATTCTGGTTCGTGACTCTCTCCTATCGGGATCGCCATCTAATGATAATCTAATTATTATTCATCACAGTGTGAGTTCTTCTTTTAATTGACTCAATTTCATTTTCTTCTAAATAAATAATCAAGTTTGTGATCTGTATTAACTAAGAATAATGTTGTCAAATGTTTAATAATCAAGTCTATGATCTGTATGTAGTTTGGAAATCTTGATTTGAACCATTTATTCGATATTCTTTTAACATGAAAATGAGAAATCATCTTATAATTAGGATTTGGACAACATGACATGCAAAAATCACATGACAAAATCTAATCTCTTTTTTTGAACTTTGAGGGTCCATCAAACTCCGTTCATTGGTTCCTTTAATATACATCATACACTGTCAAACTTAATGTTTAATTCTTAGACTTCTTGATTTCTAATTTGTTCATCGACGTTGATTTTGAAACAAATTTTAATTATTCAATTTGTTAGATTATAAAACAAAAGAAATATTTCATTAATCTTGGGGGAAACTGGTAAGACAAGGGCGGCTAGGAAGAGAAGTTCCAACAACTTAATTAAAGTCGAATGCTTCCCGATGGATAAATCAAATAATTAATGTAAGATTTTTGCAAGTTGTAACGTTCAAATAGAACGTACACGTAATGTCGGAAAACTTTTCGGTCGATTCAAGAGGTTTTGAAGCACATTACCTTGCTTTATTTGTACTATTAGGAGTAAGAGTTTGTTTTGTTTGTTGCTTTAACATTATTATTACCTCCTTATTTGTTAATTTTTTTTTTTAAGAAAACGGATGATCAATTTAAAAAGTCCAATATTTGGGACTTTGACTGAAATTTCAGTGTTAGTTTTAGACACTTATTTTTCATTATTGTTAAACCGAGAATGTAATAATTTTATCTTTAAATTTGTGAAACGTAAGCCATTTAATTACTGTTTTGTCTCGCGAAGGTCATCGACGACTATCTTTTGGCTCTCATGTTATATGTCACTTTGTGTCACATGTAATCTCCACTGCAATATGAAAAAATCATGTGACTTGATATAACCAAAAAAACATTGGCTTAAAATATAGAATTATCGTAATCTCATTAGATTCTAGTAATCTAAATCATAATTTGGGACATTAATAATAATTAATTAACAGAAAATTACTTTTTAACCTTTTTATAAATCCTAACAGATACGCGCAACAAATATGTATAATGGTGTTGCTATTTTTCTGTTTTGAAACTTCCCTTCCAACATATTTAGTCCAGTATCCAAGTTTCATACACATTTTGATTTTAAAAAAAAGATAACCTTTTCTCAAAGGTTTGCTGTTTGACACATTCGATTGTAACAAACAACATTTGATTTTAACAGATTTGATTTAAGAGAATGGCAAAGGAATCAAATCTGTGCTCAAGGCTCATTGGTAATGGAGTGAAGCTACTTGTTCCCCCGCCTTCCACTGATGGAATCCTCTCGGCCCTTGATGTAAATTTCTAAAATTTCACTATCTCAGATTTTATGTGTCTTGTCTCTTGATTATACGCTTGCAAGCATCTTGAAAATTTAGACGCAGGACAACGAATTTGATTCTAATTTGTTGGTTTTTAAAACATTTATTCTCTGTTGTTTGGAAATGTTTATTGGATCGTTAATTTTGGTGTTTTTGATTCTTGAGATTGGAAGAATTGTTGATTTGTGTGTATGTCCATTTGGCACTGTTAAGTTTTGAAAATAAAGTTGAATGTCGAGCATAAAGGCATAAAACAATTGTATTTCCCGTCTGTGTTTGGTGCTGATCCTAATCCGTGACTCGTGAGTTTTCTGTATAAATGCATTTCTTGAATTATATTGTTCATTTGAAGGATTAATAAAAATATCTGAATGCATTAATTGTTCTGTTGCAACAAAGCATATATCAATACATTGTTCATTACTAGACTTGATTTTCTTTTCTAGTTTGGCTAGTGATATTGCAACAGCAATAATGGATTTTCTAGAAAATATCATTCTTTCTGCAATTACCTCATTGAGTCAAAAACTGTTGATTCTCAACAAAAACTAACATATCTTCATCACCTTCATTTCCCGAAAAACTCATCTTCTTCTCTATTTAAATATCATTATCATCTACGGGCATAAATCTTCGTCATAATTGCGCGCAAACAATATTTCAGACCTTTTCGTGATCTTATCAAACAAACATTGAATCTTACAACTACAACAATTTTTCACAGATATATATGTAATCGGGAATATCTAGAAGACAGTCAACATAACAACCGTTGATTAAAACACTCGGAAATCCATCGACCAACCTATGAGCCCTAACAATTGTTTCACATATATAAGACCAATGAAAGTGATTTTCCCAAATTCCTATACTTGAACAAACCTCTCTTTTCTTTTGATTTCAATAGGTCCATCAATCTTCTAGGTTCAATTTAATCTTTTCTACAAGAAGACACTGCCAATTTATTTAGTTATTTGGATGAATTTAAACAAAAACAATTTCAAATCTCTCAAACGAACATAGAATTTCCGGTTTTTAGATTTTCATTGATAAGTATAAAAAGGCAAAAGCTGGAAATTGATAAGAAAGGGGAAGATGGTGATGTTGCTTGGTGATGATGGTGAGGAAGAGAGCCGATAAATTGTTTACAGTGACTTGGGAGGAAGAATTGGGAGAGTGGTGGAAGCGGAAAGGGGAAGGAAAAAATAATGTTACAATTTGTCTTTTGATCTAGCAAGGGTAATAGGGTAAAGAATGGCATATCCTGCTCCTGGAGTGTCTTAACAATATCGCTGCTGTTTTAGTTTTCATCCAAATTGCCCAATAAATTCTTAGTTGGAAGGATGTGGAAGGTTCTTAAATCCTGTTTCTTAGTCTACTATCTCTTGAAATGCAATTCTACAGCAATTCATAGACCAACTGTGTTTGAATTACATAATTGATTTATCACCAAAACCCTGAGGAAATCGTTTGTCTCAGGTTTCTTGATAAGTAATAATAAAAGGGATGGGATTTAATCATGTTTCTTTTTCTTATGGTTTATAGTTATCAAAGATCTATATTTCTTAAAAACTATAATTCTTCTTTCAATTTTAACCATGTTTTGTCTGGGAGCATACTTAGATTCTGCAGTTGGCAGTTATTATTTAGCATGCTTTTTCTAAGCCAGAAATATCTAGATGAAGCTATTATTGATTTTCTTTTTTAACTTTTCGATGTGGATTTTATAGTTTTCCATTCACTACTTTTTCGTTGGGAAAGGTGCTGTGTATGAATTAAATAATTAAGAAAAAATACAGTTTATGAGGACATTTTTGATGATTTTAGTGATGATTTTGAGTAAGAATCATCCTTCAATTTAAACAAGGGATTTATTTTATTCTTTACATTAAATATGGATGTCACATAATATAAATGATAAAACACATATTTAGTAGATCATGTTGACTGAAAATTATAAGTGATCAAAGAAAATTTAATGTTGTAGATTACAAATAGTATTATTTGTTCACTATTGAAAACATTGAAAGAAATTTAAAAAGAAACGATAGATTAGTGAAATTGATTTTGTTGTTCAAGTATAAAAAAGCATGTTTATTTTATGTTTTATTTTTTATTTTTTATTTTTCTTTTTGAGAAATGAAGATATTTATTCAATGAAAAATAAATAAATAAATAAGGATGTTGATTGGCGAACAAGAGAAAAGATTTGACTTTTATTGTTGATCATTATTTTATGTTACCTGACATAGCAGATCAAGTAAAAAAAATGCATTTATTATACTAATTTTCAGCGTATAATCAAGTATGATTTGTCAAATTTTATTTGGAAACTTTATAAGTGTATAGAGCAGTAGAAAGCAACAACTGGTCCCTTCAATTTCCCACATGGACGGTAAGAACTCTTTAAATAAATGCTATAGAGCACTCAAAGTTTTATTAGCTTATAGATGCTGTTAATTTATCAATAAATTTATATTATTAATTTATTGATATAAATTCATAATTAATAATGAAACGTATGTTTTCCAATTATACTAGGAAATAAATTATCCAACCTGCGAAAGTAACTCTGAAACTTTTGACTCCAAAGAGAATACTAAATGATAGACTTTTCTCATTTATAAATTTCAAGAAAACAATAAACCTCATTAGCCTCAAAATTTACTAAATCTTTTTTTCATTGATATATATATATATATTTTTTGGTGAAAAACTGTAAATTATATTTACTTCTGCAAAATGAGACTGTGGAGTACAAGTTTTCCTACCAAAAAGTACTATTTACAGGTCTATTTACATAGACCGTAAAAATTAACAAAACAACACTTCCTTTGCTCTGACTTTGCCCCTTTTGCAATGCTGAACCCTCACTTGGATCATTTTCTAAATTTCCTGGAAGATCACCTCTGCTGGCCTCTTTTGGTTCCTGAATACACGACTGTTTCTTTCCTCCCACATACTATAAATGGTTGCCATTACAGTAGCATACAGTATTTTCTCCCTCAGTTTAGTACTATGCCATATTTTCTTCAATTCTGTCTGCCACTTGTGCTGCTAAGTAGTAAACTTCTTGATTCTCAACCAGCCTGTAACTCTGTTCAACAGTTCAATAGAGAATTGGCATGCGAAAAACAGATGTTCACTGGTTTCCTGCTGCAACTCACATAAGCAACATTGGTCATTCTGCACAGGAATATTGAGCTGAATCAACTTGTCTTCGGTCATGAGTCTGCCTTTCCACACCAGCCAGGCTATAAATGAGTGTTTGGGGATGTTTATTCTCGACCAAATCATGGAAGCAGCATCCATTTTCTTCTCCCCTCCCCCCTGCAACCATCTGTAGCCAGACGCAATGGAATATATGCCTTTTTTGTTTCCTAACCATTTATCACCAACAAAACCTCCTTTGGCCTTATCTCTGATTTTGATGATCTGCTTCATTGATATTTTTTAGATAATTATTAATTTTTGAATTTGATACGACCTAATTTTTATTTAGGGAATCTTACGAAAAGGAAATTATTATCTTATATTTTATCAATTTTATTTTCTTTTGTCTTGTTCCTCACTTGGGACAATAAAAAAATTTAATCTAATAAAGTTTAATAAAACATAACATATTAATTTAGCGAATTTTTACTAGAGAGTAGACTGATGTTTCACTACATGTCTCATAACTTATCACATGTATAATGGGGCATTTTTTATTGGCCTAGACTCGCATTCCTAGGTGCATAAACTTAAATCTCTTTTGTTTTGTTATAATGTAGCTTAAGGTTTCGCTTTTGTTTCACATTTATCAGAGTGTAGAAGACCTTTTGAGCTCACTAGGAGTAGGACAGGATCCTTCTCCGGTAATACGCGACGCACTGTTGCCTGCTATCAAAGGGCTGAACTCTGATAAGCTTTTTAAACATCTCAATTTGGATGTTAGAGTTTCGGTCTTAGGTTGCATTCATGAGCTTATTAGGGTTTTATCTCCCGAGCCACCTTACAAAAATGATTTCTTAAAGGTCAGCCACTCAACATAATTGTGTACATATCCTAGCTTTTTAATGATACATTTAGTTCAATGATATTTTGAGCGTCGTACAGGAAATCTTTCAGCAGACTGTAGAAGATGTATTTGGAAAGCTGTCGTCGCTTTCGGGTCGCTCATATGTGATGGCCTTGAAAATTCTTCGTAATGTTGCCAAGTGTAAATCTGGCATGATTTTATTGGAGCTCGGCTGTAATGCTTTGATTCGTCGAATGTTCCACATCTTCCTTGAAACCATACAGTTAAGTCAACAATGTTTGTGTTTCATTGTTCCAATAGCTCTTAAAGTAGTGGATAGTTTTCGCTAGTTTATGTCATCAAAAGTTAAATTATGGAAAGGTTTTTTGATGCAGCCTTATTGTTTACTGATGGTTATTTGTTATTCGATTTAAGGCAAAACTTCCCTGACATCGTGTTCACAAACATGGAGGAGATCATGACTTGCGTGATTCGCGAAGCGGATGAACTCTCGCTAGATCTTTTGAAGCCTCTTTTACATATGGCAAATAAGGAAAACCAGGTACTTCACTCTCTCAACCACTTTTAATTTTCACTACGTTTTTTGCATTGAGATGATCATGATCGGCCTTTGTCATTTCCCTCAGGTGATTTCACCACTTTCGTGGAGATTAGCTGTGAAAGTACTGAAGAATTGCTCTGAGAAACTTGACCCCTATCTCAAAGAATTATCGAAACAGCTGAGGAAAGAAGCTGAAGCTTGTACCTACGTAAACTCTTCCATTTTACCTGACATGCCAGAGTTGGATAATGTAATGTCATATTTTTTTTATTCTTTTTCCACCAAAGTCGAGCCTTGTCCTCATTTTTTTTTTAGTTACTATATCTTGCCTTTGTTTGATTTGTTTTTTTTCCTTTTTGTAATGAAGAATGATGGTCATCTTACTTTGGTAGTGTTGGTTTAATCAGGTGATAAATCCTGAGATAGAAAAGAATGGCTCTTCAAAGTCATCAAATGGTCCTGAACAGATTGAGAGCCTTCAAAATGTCGACGAAGAAACTTTCCAAATGGACGCCGTGGGAAGTCAAGAAGGACTAGCAACAAATGAATGTGAATTAGTAGATCTTGAGAGAAACAGTAACACTTCAATCAGTTCAGCTGTCGAAAAAAATGTTGAGCTGAATGAAATTGGCGATGATGAACCTATTCAACCTGGAAGATCCCATTCTGAAGGGCAAATGGGAGATGAACAGATTGCAGTTGCGAAAGAACCTGTTTGGCTAGATGTAACTTCAAAGAAAAGGAAATACATCTTGTCTGATTATGGAATGATAAAGGGCAAAGGCACTAATTCCGAAAGCAATGACGAAATTCTTCCGAAGGTATCAATCCAATCCTATGTAACTAATGTTTTCATACATAATGTTCTTTTATGGACATATTGATATCATGTATTCCCCCGTCTCCAAATTATTGTCCAGTTTAATTTTTGAATTTTAGTTTAAATTATACTAAAACTGAAATTTGAAACTGGAAAATAATTTTGGAAAGATAGAATAATATATAATTCTCAGACTAAATGTTTCCACCAATATTCCCGGATATGATATTTTGTGTTTTCGTCGTTTTCAGTCCATACTATTCGCTTGCATTTTCTTGTTTCTACGTTCCTACTAATTGCCTTTCCTTAAACCTCAGGGATTTAAAAACCCTAGACCTGACAAAGAATATCGTGAAGAATTAATTGGTGCAAGGGTATTGGTGTGGCGGCTGAATGACCGTCGGTACGTACCTCTTAGCTTCTCCATTTTGAAACCAATTAAGTCTCCAGGTGCATAATGTTTTACTTTGGTAATTTGCACATGTACTTACAGATTGAATGATTTTCTTCAGGTTCTATGAGGGAGTTGTTGAGAACTATGATCCCGTTAAGAAAGAGCATAAGGTGAGACTAAGAATAACTACATTTATATTATTTCTCAAATTGCAGATATTCATCAACTTATTATCTTGCCTCCTTCACCTGCATTCTTCGACATAGTTTTCTTAATCAATTAACAAGAGATGATGATTAATTGTTTGTAGAAAACAATCTATGAGCTGCATTTTGTGATTTTTTTTTGAAAGGTATAACTTCCTCATCACTGGTTTTTGTTTCAGGTTGCTTATCTTGATGCCGATGTACAGAAATTGAGATTAGAAGAGCATCGCTGGTTAGTGCATGAACGTTATGAGATATCCAGTCGGCAGGTATTTCGCTCTGTTTTGTTTTTTATGTTTTTATTTTTTTTATTTTAATTTCCTGCGGTTTTTTAAAAATTCTTTTAATAATAGATGTTTTATAAGTTGAACACAGTTTTTCTTTACATTTTTAATACATATTTTTATATCTGTCTATAGGGGAAAAAAAATACTTAAAACGCATAATGAAAAACAATCCAAACATGCATACTGTGTTTAACCTATGTTTGAGGTGTTGATTTTTTCGGTTAAAAGTCGAAATAAGCACAGATGAGATAAATGCATTTAGGAATTTTTAACATATGGAATCTCTTCTTTATGGTAATGGAATAATTTATTTTTTAAAAAAAAATAGTATTATTATCCAACAAAATTCAATATAGTCGAACTCGAGGGAGATTTGGAGCCTTTCAATATATCTTTTCCAATGATACTTTGTACTTCCAATATAATCTAGTATTTCAGCTGTTTTTTTCCTGGTATCATGATGCCTTGGGTTTGCCATTTTCAAATCTAACGCCATAAAAGTCTTGCTTCTATTTGTGTTCATCTGGGTAATCAATGATGACTGATCAGATTCCATGAATATTTTTATTTTTGTTTCTTCTTTGTTTGTTTGACTTCAGTGTTGCAAAAGACCAAGAAGGAGGAAAGAGTACCGTGAAGAGATCGTAGGTTCACGTGTGATGGTTTGGTGGCCCCAAGACCTTAAGTAAGTTACCGTTGTTTGACAAATTTTGTTGTCAAATGAATTGCTATTATTGGATTTTTTCCCCCCTGCTCAGTCATCATTTTTTGTTAATTTTGTTTCGTTTTTCACCCCCAGATTTTATCACAAACCACTTTTACAGTTTTATTACTCCTTCCGTCCCACAAAAAATAGTTCACAATGAATTTTGAGTTTTGTACTATTTTTACCACAAATTTGAAAATTCAACGTGAACTATTTTTTTAGAATGGAGATATTATATATATTTTTTCAACGTTTTAAAAAGAATTTGAGTCTAGCAGGATAAAAGATTTAAACATAATTTGATTTTGGTTGGTGATTATGGATTCGATAAAAGACGCAACAGTGCAGTGATTGAAGATGTTGAGTTTATTTTAATTTTTTTCCTTACATGCATTTTCATCATCTGGAAATTATTTCTGCAGAAACACAATGTTCTCTAGTTATTTCACCTACTTGAATTAAGCCATTCGATTTACTCTGAAATAAGAAATGTTACCTATTTGATTGATTGGTTTTGGACAGGTCATATGAAGCAGTTGTTCTGGCATATGATCCTGTTCAAGAGCAGCATAAGGTGATGATAACGAAGATACTCGTTTTCTTTGTCGTATTTATTGATCTCTTCAAAAAAAATAAAATAAAATAAAATTTGTAGTTCCGCCATCTTTCTTTGATAGCATAAATCAATTTTCTTAGTAGCTTAAAAAATGCTATTATTCACATGATGCGCACTCTTTGTGCTAGCTGCTTCATAAACTTTCCCGGGTATAACAAATTCTTAATTAATGGTTTTTGGGCTTATGGTTTAGGTGGTATATTTTGATGGAGATGAAGAGTATGTAAAACTAGTTGGCCAGAACTGCATATTCCTTGGTGACAAACATACTCAAGAAGTGAGTTTGTGTGTGCGTGTGTGTATTTTTTTTATTTATATAATTCATTTCTAATGTTCATTCTGATTGAATTTCTCGTCTTTCCTTTTAATTGTCTGTCTTTCTAATGATATTTATTGGCTATAACGTTCATAGGTTCAGGAGGCTGAGATTCCAAATTCTTAATCTGCGCCGATTAATGTTGTTCCGCTTGAGTAAGGATTCTGTTAACCATCCTGTTTTCATTTTCTTTTCTTGATCTTTACAAAATACTAGTTACAAAAATTAGCACAATAGTTACAATATAGAAAATAAATTTGCTTGAGGCAATGATTTCATATGTCTTCAACATTCTTTTCGAGTAAAGTCCATTGGATTATTAATCCCTTTCGGATACTTGTTTAATTAATAAAGAGGTCATTAAAACATTTGTTTTTCAGGTCGGAAACAAATGCCGGAAGACGTATCGATACGCTAGCTGACATAGCTTCTCATCTGCTTGGCTGAACAAGATATGATTCCCAAAATCAAACCAAAACAGCATTGGAAAAAGGTTGAAAAATGGAACTCAAATTTTAGTAAACTATGAATTATTACATTTTAATATAGATGTGTCCTTTGACTTGTGAAGTACACTCATTTTGTGATAATTGATTTTAAAACGTTTGAAGTTGTTGTGCTTAGTGGATGAACATCGTATTGGACTTTCTGTATTTGAACATGTTAGAATTGCCGGAATGGAAGAATTCAATATCCTTACTGAAGAATGTTTCGGAAATCTTTAATTTATTTCTTTATCTTTTCATATTTGTTGGACATGACTATTAATACTAAAAACAGGAAAGACTCTTAACAATTAACCACAAGTCCGTAACCATTTGGTAAAAGCTTCTAACCAGCATTTTGCATCTGGATATACAGATCAAGGAACCCTAAGACCTCTCTTATCCCAACTTTTCTGGTACAATACCATGCTTTAGATCTGCCTTCGTTCGTCATTTTACTTTATTCTTGTCTCTTTTTTCCGCATCCAAGAAGGAAATCCTTTCTTTTTCATGAATGTGTGAGTCCACTGACCCCACCCTGGAAGTAGAGATGGTTTCTACGTAAGTTCCGGATTTCCCTCATTCAAAACCTCTTCTTTATCTTTTTCAAATTCTTCCTCAACATCATCACCGGCAAACGCACTCCGAATCAGTTCTTCTTGGGATGGCAGCTCATACGTGGAGCCGGTTCCGAAAACAGAAACCTCATGTGTGGTTTTGGGGCCTGGATCCTTAACAGTATGCTCAAAACTCTTAAACAGCAGTGAATCATGTTGGGGATTTATCTGGAGGAGAAAACCCGACATGGAGCCCAATAAGTAAGATAAAACCCATCTGAACTCAAAAGCTCAAGCTAATGGGTTCTGAGACCACCTTACTTATTAACTGATTCACATGTCCTCATGCCTCCGATGTGGGATTCATAATCCTTGCCACATGACCCTCAACAAATCATGACCAATCTCTGACTCATCTGGGCCGGAATCAATATCGGACGACTCGTCTTCATCATCACTATTGCTATACTCGAGAGAATTCATTTTCCGAGTCCTTTCGTCCTGGACATGTAAACCGCGGTGCATAATGTCTTTCGCCCATTTTGAGGTGTTCTCGTGTTTCTGAGTATAGCGTTCCTCTGCTCTCCTGAACTCCTGTTTCGTTGCAAATTCTTCAGCAGCATCCGGGTCCATCTCCGTTGCTGCACCCATTGCTTTCATCAGTTTCTCTTTCTTTAACATGCGATGGTATGTTTTAGACTTTATCTTTCTAACCGATTTCGATTTCATACCATGGCGTAAAACAAGACTGCGGATTTTTGCAAGTCGATTTTGTTGATCCCTTACTTCATCATCAACTGATATCTGTCAGAAAGGAGTGACGGAAAATGGAAAATAAAAAAGTTCAAAATACTGACTCTTGAGGGGGTTAACAAAAACAAAATCATTGCAACAAGAACTCAATCTTAAGGGTAAAAAATGTAGTCAGAAATAAACATATTTGGGTGAGGATCACCTTGCTTAGTTCAAGAAGTTTGAAACCGTCATTTTTGTGTGCTTCAACAATTTCTTTCTGGTTAAGCAACGATGCCATTCTGATTAAGGACGGATTTGTTTCGATTCGAGCCACATCCCCTTAAGGTTTTTGTAATAAGATGTGCCTTGCAGTGTATCCAAAAGGTCTTCAATGCTAATGCGTCACCAACTTGGATTGAATTCCGATTCCGGATATGCTTCAGAAATGATCAAATCATTCTTCCTAATATTACCTTGCACACATTAAACCACAAGAGCACTTCAGCCTTGTTTCTGTTATTTATTACTCCCTCTGTACTGGACAATAATTTTAGAATAGAAAGAGTATATTGAAAAGATTGATTTCCTGTATGTCCGTTCACGTATATGTTGTACAATATATATAGTCCTAATTTACATAAACCCTAGCCATCTACCGAAACCCTATTTAGGGTTACCTAAAATACACATCCTATCATCCCCCCGCAATCTTAGAAAGATAAGATATCATGCCAAGATTGGTACGAAACACAGAAAATTTATCTTTAGCTAAGGACTTGTTGAAAACATCTGCCAGCTAAGACTGCATAGGAATATGACGAACAGACAGAAGACCAGCTGTAACGTGATCACGAACAAAATTAATATCTAACTCAATGTGTTTCGTTCGGGCATGAGAGACAGGATTGGCGGCAAGGTAAGTGGCAGAAATATTATCACACAATATAACAGGAGACTGGGAAAGGGTAATGTGAAGCTCAGAAAGAAGATGTTCCAACCAAATAGTCTTGGCTAAGGTAGAAGCAACCGCGCGGTACTCAGATTCTGCGGAAGAGTGCGAAATAGTAGACTGCTTTTTGGAGGACCAAGAGACCAAGAAGGATCCCAAAAAGACACAGAACCCAGTGGTGGAACGACGAGTTGTAGGACACCCTGCCCAATCAGTATCGGAATAAGCCACAAGACGATCAAGGGGACTAGCACGAAGATGTATACCATAATGAAGAGTTCCCTTAATATACCGAAGAATTCACTTGACCGCCTAAAAATGTTGTTCTCGAGGATCATGCATATACTGGCAGACAAGATTTACTGCATACTGGATATCAGGACGAGTGAAAGTGAGGTATTGTAGAGCACCCACCAAACTTCGATAGAGAGTTGGATTGTGAAAAGGTGGAGAATCTTCCACAGAGAACTGAAAAGCTGGACCCAGGGGAGTAGCAACATGGTTAGCATCCATGAGATGACTGCGAGACAATAATTCCTCAGCATACTTGCGTTGATCCAAAAACTAGCCATTAGACTGCGGAGAGACAGAGACACCCAGAAAGAAACTGATATGACCAAGATCAATCATGGCAAAAGCACCTTTCAGAGACTGAACAAGATTGGTAAGAAGCCGATCACTGGAGGCAGTTAAAAGGATGTCATCCACATACAGTAACAACACAGCCATATCAGAACCCGCAGAATAAACAAACATAGAAGAGTCAGAACAACTGGCTTTAAAACCCTGTGCAAGCAAAAATGAAGTGAACCGGTGAAACCAGGCCCGAGGAGCCTGCTTTAAGCCATAAAGAGCCTTGTTCAAGCGACAGATATAGTGAGGATGGTCTGGACGAACAAAACCGGTAGGCTGTTTCATGTAGACAATTTCATTTAGTGACCATGCGAAAAGGCATTTTTAACATCTAATTGATGAACAGGCCACTTACGAGAAGCAGCAATACTTAAGACAGTCCTGATTGTCACTGGTTTAACCACAGGACTGAACGTTTGATCATAGTCAATGCCAAGTTTTTGATTATAACTCTGAGCGACCAAATGTGCTTTACAATGATCAAGAGAGCCATCAGACTTAAGCTTAACACAAAAAATCCATTTAGAACCAATCACATTTGCGGAGATAGGAGGCGGGACTAAATCCCATGTGTGATTTGAAATAAGAGCATTATACTCATCACTCATGGCTGCACGCCATTCAGGGTATTTATTTGCTTCCGTAAAAGAATGAGGTTCTATGGGAAGAGAGGTGGTAGTGGCAGCAAGAGAGATAATTTGTTTAGGTTTACGAGTGCCATCCCTATTTCGAGTGACCATAGGATGAGGTGGGGGGACAGAGGAGGTTGAAACTAATTTGTCAGACAGAGGTGGGTCACTAGGTAGAGGGGACATAGAAACAGATGTCGGAAAGGAATGTGGACAAGAAGGCACTTGTTGCGGAAGAGTTTTTGGAATGAGAAAGGAGGGAGGTTTGAACTGTGAGGATGTGGGAAGATTATGTGGAACCAGGGAAGACAATAAAGGGAAAGGAAACGATGTTTCATCGAAGATGACATGACAGGATATATAGACTTTCTGAGAGACCGGATCAAAGCATCGATAACCCTTGTAGGATTCAGGGTAACCGAGAAAGACACATAGAACAGATCTAGGACTGAATTTATGAGAGGCTAAGTGAGAGAGATTGGGAAAATAGGAACAACCAAAAACCCTAAGGTCGCCATAATTGGGAGAGTGACCAAACAAAAGAGCAAAGGGAACAGCACATGTTTAGATTTAGTGGGCAACCTATTTAATAGGTAGACGCTAGTAGTTAAAGCTTCGACCCAAAATTGAGTTGGTAAGTGAACTTGATGAAAAAGGGTGCGAACCATGTTAATGATGGTTTGGTTCATACATTCAGCTTTGCCATTTTGTTGAGGGATATATGGACAAGTATATGCATGGAAACCCCTTTGGACTTAAGAAAATTTTGGAGAAATTGAGAACGAACATACTCAGAAGCACCGTCTGATTGAAGGACTTTTATAGAAACATTGAATTGAGTTTGAATAAGGGTATAGAACTCAACAAATTTTTGAGGTACTTCAGATTTATTTTTAAGAGGATAAACCCACAAGAAATGAGTGAAATCATCAAGAAATAACACAAAGTATTTGAAACCACTAAAGGAAGACAAGGTGAGGTCCAAACATCGGTATGACTAATATCAAAAGCATTTAAAGTTACAGAAGAAGAAGGCCTAAAAGGAAGCTTATGATGCTTTCCTAGTTGACATGCTTGACATAAGTGAAGCTTATTTGAAAAGGCCACAGAACCAGAAAGACGCTGACTAGAAACTAAACTGGAGAGGACCGAAGAGTGTGGATGACCAAGACGTTGATGCCATACTTGAGAAGAAACAGAGGAAGCAAATGCCGGACATGATAAAGAGGATGGTGCAAGAGACTGACGCAGCAGGACTGACGGGAAGGAGTATAGAGACCCGGTACTATTGCAGCGTAGACGAGGGGTCCTCGTCCACAGATCCTTCACAGAGAAACCAAACGGATCAAACTCAATGGAACATTGATTATCAGTAGCAAATTGTCGAACAGAGATAAGATTTTTAGTAATAGAGGGAACATGATAGACATGAGGAAATTTAAATGAGGAACAAAGAATTTGACCAACAGATTTAATAGGTAACGCATTGTCATTTCCTATCACAACTTTAGTTGAACCAGTGAAAGGTTTTAAGTGAGACAGAATACCTGAAGTCGGAGTCATAGTATTACCATAGGCAGTATCCATATACCAAGAGGAGTCAACAGACGAAGGAGGAGGTGGCCGATTATAGTGATCCACATAGTAAGCGGGCTGTTGAAGTTGGAAGCAGTTGCGAGCAGAGTTATTGGGTTGATTACATAACTGACAGCGAAGACCGGACTAAAAAGCGGGCGCCGGACCAAGAAGGGAAGGAGCACGAGGCCTAGGAGAAAACATGGGAGCTTGATAATAAGAAGAAGAATAAAACATGTTTGGATACTGACCGTTTTGGTGATTTCGGCCACGACCGCGACCTCCACCGCGGGAATTCTGGAAACGGCCCTGACCACACCCGCGATTGTTGGAGAAGGGCTGGGAAATGGTGGAAGCAGGCTGCGGAGGGGGGTCGTTGGAAGAGGAAGCAACCAAGGCTGGAGTAGCTGCAGAAAGAGAGGCCGGGGGAGCAGTGTTTTGAAGCTGGACTTCATGAAGAAACAGCATAGATCGTGTTTCAACAAAGGTGGGCAGCGGCACTTTGTGGCTTATGGTGGTTAAGACAGATTGGTAGTCAGAGGGAAGACCAGAAAGAATCTGAAGAACTAAATCAGTTTCTGAGATTGGGCAACCGACCGCGGTCAAGGAATCGGCATATGTTTTGAGTTTAGTGACATAGTCGTTGATAGATAAATCAGCTTTCTTGAGACTGTGAAACTGAAGTTTTAATTGAAGAAGGCACGAGCCAAGCTGATCTGAAACAATTTCTCAATTGTAAACCAGGCATCGCGAGCAGTGAGATTGGAATTGGGTTTGATGATTGCTTGCAAGATTTCGGTTGAAACCGTTGCCTGAATCCAAGAGAGGACGATGGAATCAAGCTGAGTCCAAGACTGAAAAGTAAGATTAGGAGTGGAGGAAGAAGATCCGTCCGTGGCAGGAAGAGTCGGCGATGGACAAGCAGAGGTGCCGTCGATATGGCCCATTACTCCGTGATTGCAAAAAATAGGAAGGAAGAGCTCCTTCCAGAGCATGTAATTGGTGAAGTCAAGAACAGGATTGACGTAGTTCTTGATATTTGTGAGGCCGGCGGCCGGATGAGACACGGGTGGAGCGATGGAGTTGGAAGAAGAGGAGTTGGACACCGGAATTGCAGTCACAGGTTCGGTCACAGGTTCATTGATGACCGAGGAATCAGTAGAGCGGGCCATGAAGTACAAAGGTTTTTTTTTTTTTTTTTGATCGAAACCAGCCAAAATTGAGCAATGGAATTTGAGCAGAACGGAACAAAATGGAATTGAACAGAACGGAATTCAAAGATCAGAAGTTGCAGAACGGCTGAGATGGACAACTGATGACGCGACGGCGGCTGAGATCAGAATTTGCAGCGGCGAAGTGGCAGAGGCAATTGATGAAGAAAAGGCGGCAAAGGTTGATGATCACAGCAGCAGAATCAAAAGAAGGACAGCTGCAGCAGAGGAGCAGCAGCAGCAGCAAAGGTTGATGGCTGGGAAACAGCAGCAGCAGCAGCCGGAAACAGCAGCGGCAGCAGCAGCAGGGAAAAGAAAAAAAATAATAAATAAATAAATTTGATGGAAACAGGAAATTGAGGCCGGAAAACAGAGGAGGTATATGGAGCCGCCGGAAAACAGGAATTGGAACCGCCTACCGGGTTTGAATTTGAGACTGTGTGATTTTGTGTTAGCAAGGGGATTTGTTACATCAGGGGAAGAGCAGGGGAAGCCGGAATTGCAGCGGGGGAATACGGCGGCGAAAAGAAATTTGCAGGAGGATTGAATCTAATTGGGTGCAAGATCAGAAAGCTAAAGGCACAGATTTGATATATAAGAATTAAAACAAAGGGAGGCCGGGAGTGTGAGATTTGAAACTCCGGCACTTCGGTGGAGAATAAAACAAAACGGACGGCAAGAAACCCTAAAAAAAATTGAGAGGCCAGGAAAGAAGGATGACACTGTGAAAAGATTGATTTTCTGTATGTCCGTTCACGTATATGTTGTGCAATATATATAGTCATAATTTACATAAACCCTAGCCATCTACCGGAACCCTATTTAGGATTACCTAAAATACACATCCTATGATATATGACTTATACTCCCCTTGTCCCAAAATGATTGTTTAGTTCAGATTTTCTCATTACTAGTGGTATAATTTTAACTAAAAATGAATGTTGAAATTGGATAATAATTTCTGTACGAAGTATATATAAGAATGCCAAAGGGAGAGAATCCAAGTGAAAAGAGAAAAAAAAGTCTGGCATCATTAGTACCATTAATAAAAGCGTCAGCAGGCAATCCAGTTATGCTTTGCAGCATCCTTGACTGCCTTCCATCATCATTGTTTTCATCATCATCATCATTGTCTTCATCTGAGGGGATATCTTCATCCTAGCAATCACGAATCGAAAAAGTTAACACTCCGAAAAGTACATCATTGACAAGCAACCAACAAATTAACTTCAATGGAAATTTGATTACAACCTTGAAATCCTAGTGCTGCTTGTATTTGTAGTTCTTCACGGTATCAAAACGTTTCTTCTTCCTAGAATCTTCTTCGGCAACGGCGGAAATCCCTTCATTTAAGTCATTGTTGTCTTTTTCTCTATCATCAGAAGAAAGTTGAGCGGTAGGGTTAAGGCCCTCGATTTGCTCCTTCCGGAGGGCATTACGGAGTCGAGGAGCCTTGGTCTTCCTACTAATTGCTCTCCGATTCTTCCTCTTCTTCCCATTGGCCATACCTAAAAAAAACCTTAAACTGCTCTATTATGTTCAAGCGGTTCCTGAATTCGTTTTCAAAGTAAATCAGTGGAAGGCGGATCGAGGTGTTGATGATAGTGACTTCGGTTCGGTTTAGGCGGGGGCGGCGCTGGAAGAAAATAGATAAGCCCTTAAAAGGTTCGTTAGAATTGATATGAAAATAATAATAATAATAAAAAGGTTCGGAGTAGTAGAATATAATTGAGTAATTTTTGTAATGACATCAATAAATACCTTACAAATAAGACTGAACAAAATCTTAAAAAATACTTACAGTACCTCCATTATTTCTTATCTATAAGCGTATGCACAGATATTAGAAAAATAATGCTTGAAACTTTAATATTTGAGTATAATAATAATATCTTGAAAGTAAAGATTTATAATGGTGAAATTAGAAAATTGTACTCAATATTGTATCAGAAATGAAGTGCGGACATGAAAAATAGTATAGAATTCATTATAAAAAGACAGAATTAAAAAATGAGATAGTAATAAACTGTTGGACTGGTTTCCCCACAATTAGGCCCAGCAATGATTGAAATCAAATCAATTTGGTTTATAGTTTTTGACCGGGAAAGAAAACCCAATTGTTTTTGGGTTTTGGTTTTGATTTTTTGATTATAAAAGCAAAGCTATCGCACAACCTTTGTGCGTGGAAATTTGGGCAGCAAACCACACTTGTTTTGTGCGAGAGAATTCAGCCGCGCATCTTCGTGTGTATGAGAGAAAAGAGAAGAAAAGCTAGTTCGGGGTTTTTGCGTTGTAAGAAGAAAGTGTTTCACTTTAAGATTTTGATCGGGTGACGATGCAGAGCCAGTTGTTGGTGCAAGTTTGCACGTTTGTTCCTCTCAACAAGATCTACAATTCTTCTGGTTTAGTTTTCAGATAAGCTCTCTTTTGGTGAGATCCTTCTAATCCTATTTTGTGGTTTAGGTTTATTTTGGAAGAGTATTGTTATAATCTACCTTTGGGTAAAGTCCTGTGCATCCATCGGTTGGTCAAGACTGTTTTCCTATTATTGTGATAGTGGAGGTTTGACTGTTGTTACAGTCCCGTGATTTTTTCCGATTTGGGTTTTCCACGTAAATTTGTGTGCCTACTTTACTTTATCAGTTATTTGATTATTTACTAGTTTTGTTAGTTGTCCTATTTTACTGGTAGTAGGAAAGGAGTTTTTTTTGGGGTTCGCTTCCGTATTGTGTTGAGTTTATGCCCTTTCCACCACAACAATGGCATCAGAGCTATGTTTTGGTAGTTGAGGTGTTACACCAATAAAACAGAAGAGTCATCGAGTGCTGGTATGATGATTAAATTGACTTCATCCAATTATCATATGTGGTAGAATGGAAGACTTGTTGCATTGCAAAGATTTGTTTGATCATGTTCTAGGGGGATGAAGGTAGATCAAGTGATATGACTGATAAAAAAGTGGGCTGATATGTACAAGAAAACTGTTAGTAATATTCGACAGTGGATTGATCAAAGTGTGTTTCATCACTTTTTGGGAGAAACAAAAGCTAATGAACTTTGGGAGAAAATCCAGAATATGTACTGGAAGAAGTCTGGTATCAATAAGTCATCTGCGCTGAAACAGATTATCAAGTTGAGGTACAAAGATGGTGCTAGCATGAATGAGCACTTGAGTTCGTTTCAGGATTTGTTGAACCAGATAGTGAATGTATGTTTAAAGTTGGATGATGAGGTGCTAACTTTATAATTTTTCAGTTCTCTTCCACATAATTGGGACACTTTGGTAGTGTCACTCAGTAATTCAACTCAGGATGGTGTCTTGACCTTTAGATGAAGAACAAAATCAGAAATGGAGATTTTTTTTTTTTTTACAAGAACCAACTTACCAGTGCATACACTATTACATGAGCAGAGTGTATGGGAAAAGGGATAGTACTACTAAAGGAGACTCCACGGATGCATGTCCAGTCCACTTGTCCACCCTTGAAAGCACCTCCTTTTGTTGCTGCTACCTCCTACCCTGCAGAATAGTATGGCAAGTGATAAATCGGTGTCGTGGGGGTTTGAACCTGCATCACCGTAGATAAGTGTCGGAACCCCTACTATTGGCGAAATAGTGAGTGTTCAGTCGAGCAGACGAAGAAGATTGGGCAAGACAGAATCAATTTTCATTCACAATACGATGTAATACCATACACAATCCTTGACCAGATATTATAGTCTGACAATTTCTTTGGAATTTGCAAAACAGTCCCTATCGATAAAATATAGCTAAACTAGCCCAGTACAAGATACCTTGTCATCGACTTGTCTAAGTTGACGTATATGCTTATATACTTGTTTTTCCCTTCTAGAGCTAATTTTTACCCCACGCATTATGCAGGTTATATTAGTTATAAATTTAAAATTATATAGTTGATAATTATTTATATATAAATATACATATAAGGAATAAATAAAAATTTGAATTATTTAGATCATATTTGTTAATAAGTAATGCAATTCTTGAGGACATTAGAATAATAAGTTAGAAATTTAAATAAAAATATCTTACAATTCGAAAAGTATCTTTCATACATACTTTAGGGTGCGTTCTTTGAGCCGTAAAGGGAATGCTGCAATGGTAATTTCATTCTTAGTCACGAAAAGTCAATTCATTAAAGGAATTTACAATTTTCTTTACAATGTTTAGAAATGTTAAGCAATCGTAATCATATTCCCATTACGTAGTTCTTTTTTTGCTAAAAATACGGTGGGAATGGAAAAAGTAATATTTTTTCAATAAAATTAAAAATTTTCAATTTTTTTTAAAGATAATGAGAAAAGCCATTTCGTTATTATTTTAATAACATTAATAAAAAAATCAAATTGGACAACATTTATTTCATAAAATACTTTATAAGAACTATAAGTAGACATGAACTTTGGTTCCTTGAATTAGCGAAATTCAAAATCAACTCATTAAGTAAACTTGAAATGTTGAGATCATATATTTAAATGACTAAAATATAACAAAATCTGGAAACATATATAAAAAAAAGCATGTAAAAGTTTAAATGATTGGACTAAACTTCACATTCTTATTTTTCAAGGAGTAAATTATGAATAATCAATTTGGGAATACCCGTATATAAAGGGAAATTATACGAAAAACATGGGAGGGAAAAGGGAAAAAAGGCAGAATTGGGGCGGGAGTATTTTGGGATGCGATAAAAGTTTTTCAAATTTTTATTTCATTGATAATGAGATATTTTTAATAACTATTAAATGGAAAAGATTGTTTCAATCCCATTATCACATAACATATGGTATTTGATTTCTAGTAATTTATATTTTTACTGAACACCGTAATGAAAGTAATCGTAATAATATTTTGATACATCCATTTCTATTACGCCGCAAAGAACGCACCCTAAATTGCAGATTTTGTAGCGAAAAAAAGAAATCATTTTCATGAGGATAAATACTAATTTTCCTACTCTAAGTTCCAACCAGAATAGGATTTTGTTCATTTTGAATTATGACCGTAAAAATGGAGGAGAAATTTAGGGTGTGCTTGAAGTAATTAATAATTAGATTATTTTTAAATTAGAAAAAAAAACAGATTTTACTTTTTAGCATAAAGAAAAATTAATAATTAAGGTGATGATTTGGAGCCAACTAGACAGACATGTAAATAGAGTTATGAGAAAAATATCATTAGAATTTTATATGAATTTTTTTATGAACTCTTAAAACGTGACACGTGTCATTGAGAATTTTTCGATTAAACTAAAATGCTTAATTTATCCTCAAATCCTCATCTCTTAATATTTAAGCATTATCACAGTTTTTCCAAATTTAGATTTTCTTCGAAATTGTTGTCAAAAGTTAATAAAGAACATAGGACAACTTGAGACCCTCACACGCCATAACCGTTGAATTAATTCGATCGGCTTTCCATAGTTATTATGGGAACCGCCAAATGTTTTCAAATCTTCACAACTCATGCATAACAAAACTTGTCATTTTCTTCCCAAAAACTTCTTTGTAAGTTACAAATTAAGGACTTAGCCATGCAAGTTCACCAGAGGCAGTGGAAGAGAAAGCTAGGCTCCTGAAACTCGGAAACAACCTTTCAATTTTTTTTATTTTTTTTAATAAGTGTTAATGATCGTCTATCTATTGAAAAAGATGGAGGCTTCCAAGAGATTCGCCGTTGCTTAATTGTTTCCAGAACCAATGTGAAGTTCCAGATCCACATTCGTCGCAGCCATATCCGATTCTTGCTGATTCTTTTGTTGGGATTTAATTGGGAACGTTTATTACTCGTAAAGCACGTGCAAGAACGTACAAACAAATACTACTATGTAGATTATAATATACTCTTTCTGTCTTAAATATGATTGTCTGTACACATTTAATTTTTATTTTCAATAATGAAAATTCAAACTGAACAATCTTTTCTGACTAGCTCAGTGTTAGTTCATTTCTAAAAAAAAAAAAAAAAAAAACCGCTTAGTGCTAGCAAGTATTCGATCCTTGACCAGCTTAGTGGTAGCAAAATAATTAAGCAAGCAGCGCCTTTAATTGATTTCGTGCTGGGCCAATTTCAATAATTTAAAAATACCCACGTTGCCAAATAATATATTAATAACAATCTCGGGTATAGAAAATTAAAGTGTTTCGATTGCCTTTTATAAGCAGTGGGATGATGGAACTTCCAAAGAGAAATAGCAGTATAATTTTTAGTTTTAAAGTATGAAAAGCTTTACAGTTTTCTTCTGCTTTATTCCTTTCCTCCTCGTTTCGTCGCTTCAGTTTGTTGCAGTACTTGCAGCTGCTGCTCCAGCAGAAAGCAATGGAGTTTACATTGTTTACACCGGCGCTGCTGCTTCTTCATCAACTTGTTTCCCTTCCCACCATATTATGAGCTCTTCCTCCATGGAAAGGTCAGATTAATTACCAACTTTTTTCGGAATATTTTCGAGTCTAGTTGAACTGATTCTTAATTAGTCCAGCTGTGGGTTGATATACTTCTTCTTCTTTCCCTGTAATGTATCATTTGACTAAATTGTTCGGCCCAACTTTTTTTTTTTTTTTTTGGACAAGTAATTTATTATTTAGGTCCAATAAACAAGATGATAGCTAAGAGCTTTACACAAATTGGTTTATTAGGTGGCCCCAATAATGCCAAATCATCAGTTACAATTACTCCAATTTTATTACTCTTTCTAAACAGTGCTATTAGTGACCCTTTTTTTTTAAGAAGAGTGAGAAACTTGACTCATGTTTGTACTTTTTCAATTTTATTAAGATAAAGAGGCTGACTTGCAAATTTCAGTATCTTTTTCAGTACCTTTTTAAGATGAAGGGGCATTAGTGTGTGTGTGTGTGTCTATATATATATATATATATATATATGTATGTATGTATATATATAGATGTTTGATTCAAATCGAGAATAGTCGAACACTAATATAATGTTATTATATATGTGCAGAGTTGCTTTACGTTGCAGAGTCACATCTTTAGACATTTGTTTTTTCATTCTCTTCGGCCTTTATATTAGTCATGGTCCGCATGATCCTCGTGCATGATTATAGAATCTCGAAATTATTGTCCAGTTTGGATTTTTATTTTTAATACCAATTGAATTAAAAGTGAACACTCAAACTGGACAATAATTTCATAACAGAAGAAGTAAAATTAAGGAAGTCGTATAATTCACCATTGACTTGAATTTTACCTAAATTATATTGTATATCTTTTTGTTTTTGTTTTTTTTGTTTTTTGTTTTGTTTTTTTTTTTTTTTTGTATGTGTCTTATTTCTTGGTACAACATTTACATTGTGTTTATTTAACAGATGGAAAGACAGAGTTATACACAAATACACCAATGGATTTTCGGGATTTGCAGCTCAATTAACCAAAGCGGAGGCTGAATCAATTGCCGAAAGGCCTGAAGTTGTGTCAGTTTTCCCTGAATCAGTTCACCAACTCCATACAACACATTCGTGGAACTTTCTGAAGGATCTGAGTCAGGTTAAATCCGCACCCCGTTTCACTTCCAAATCAAGGGCTTCTTCCTTTGGTGAAGATACCATCATTGGCGTATTTGATACAGGTTAATTATATCTACATAAGTTTGCATCCTACCGAAATTTGATCATGTAATATTTTCAAAATGCACTTAATGATGATTAAATTACAAGAAATTTTGTTCCAGGGATTTGGCCAGAAGCAAAAAGTTTCAATGATGTGGGAATGGGCCCTATCCCCAAGCGATGGAAGGGAAAATGCATCCAAGGCCGTGATTTCAAGCCTTTCAGCTGCAACAGGTTTATCAGATATTTTCCAACACAAGAATCATTTCCACAAAGAATAATTTCTATGATGATGCAATTATAACTATACTAGTTCTTTTGAACATAAAGAACAGAGTTTGTGGTTATATATTATTCCGACTTCCCTGTGTTCTCATTGCATTTCACACTTTCCATCCAATGTTTTATGTTAGAATTTGTATTTTCACATTCTTCATACAACTTGATTAGTCTTTACGGTCCCTTAATTACTATTACTACAAATTCCATTTTGAATCAGGAAATTGATTGGAGCGAGGAATTACATAAAAAATGGTAACTTCACTTCGCCAAGGGACCGTGATGGACATGGCAGCCATGTTGCCGCAATTGCAGCCGGACGACGTGTTGGCGGGGCATCCTATCATGGCCTGGCTACTGGCATAGCCCAGGGAGGATCTCCAAACTCGAGGATTGCTGTTTACCGTGTTTGTGATGATCAATATTGCCCGGGTTCTATAAGCTCTAAAAGCATTTGATGACGCTGTTGCGGATGGCGTGGATGTGATCTCCTTATCGTCGGGCTATATATCCGATGATTTAACAACAGATCCGATTGCTATTGGATCGTTTCATGCTACTGAAAAGGGGATCCTGGTGATAGCCTCGGCTGGGAATGGTGGTGACGTCAACATCCCTTATTCGGTCCATAATGTTGCTCCCTGGATACTAACTGTAGGTGCAACCACCATGGACAGGTTCTTCGAGTCAGATGTTGTCTTGGGAGGAAACAAATCTGTTCAGGTAAACTACTCCCCTCGGTTCTTATTTATAGAAATCGAAGTTCCAATCGGTAGGTTTTGATCTGTTCTATGATACTTACATTGAGTATGGATATCAGGACCCTTTCCTCGCTGATTTTTGAAGTTCAAATATTGTGATTAAGTTAACGAGTTAGTTTCTCTAAGCATTTATCAGGGTGCTGGTATTCATTTGGGCAGGCTCCAGAAAACTCCAGTATACCCATTGATTACTGGCCTTTCAGCTAAGATTAATTCGTTCGTGTTTGACGAACATGCAAGGTATGCACTCGCCACACACACACACACACACACAGTCACAGAGGAAATATTCTCTGCCTCAGTGAAGGAAGAAAGCTGGATCAGCAAATTCACTGTATTTAATTCAGGGCTTGTTACTCAACTGCATTAGATGCAAACAAAATAAAAGGGAAGATTGTTCTCTGTGAAAGTGGAAACGAACGTGATTCAGCACAAGGGGCGCTTGAAACAATAAGAGGCATGGGTGGAATCGGAGTAATATATGCAGATTACTTCTCGAAACTTGTAGACCCGATTTCTGATTCTACTCCTTTGGTCGCTATTAACTGGCAAGATTCACCCCGGATTACTTCTTATATTAATTCATCCAGGTAAATTAATTAGCTATAGTTACGAATCGCTCTGAATTCGATATGATCGAACATTCATAACACCTCTAATGGTACATTTTTTTTTGTTTTGTACATTCCAAAAGCAGGAATCCTGTGGCAACTATTTTACCTACAGAAGTTGTGTCACAGTACAAGCCAGCACCATCTGTAGCATCATTCTCAGGGAAAGGCCCCATATATGGTAATGACTACCTAATCAAGGTACTGTACTTATACAACTTTCTCATTTTCCTTGTTCAAATGTATCATGTAATTTTACACTGGTGATAATCACCACAGATGAAGAACCGAAAAGTCCTACTTTTTTTTCGATTATAATGTTGTTGCGCTTTCACACAGCCTGATGTAGCAGCACCAGGAGTTGATATTATATCCGCATGGCCTTCCAATGACACAGATAAAGCCTTCAATATACTCTCGGGTACTTCAGTGGCCACTCCCCATGTTAGCGGAATTGCTGCCCTAGTCAAATCCCGATATCCCTCCTGGAGCCCTTCCGCTATTAAATCAGCTATTATGACCACTGGTTAGTCGTTAAAATCAGCTATTCCGCCCTACCTTAAAAAATATATCTGTAATCTTGAAAAACAATATTGATCTGTTTCGCTTCATGATCTACAGCAATCCAGAGTGACAATGTGAATAAACCGATAAAAAATGAGGTTGGGAATCCAGCAACTCCTTACCAATTTGGAGCCGGAGAAGTAACAATGTTTGATCCATTACGACCAGGGTTAGTTTACGAGACAGAAATAGCCGATTATCTACTGTTCCTCTGCAACTGGGGGTACAATTCATCTACAATAAAACTCATCTCATCATACCTTCCAGCAAACTTTTCTTGCCCAACTAACTCCTCTAAGAAAGAACTGATGTCTAACATCAACTACCCATCAATTGTCATCATTCAATCCGCTGATCAAAAGTACCAGACGGTTAAAAGGACAGTGACAAATGTTGGCGACGAAGAATCGGTTTATACAGTAAGTGTCGAAGTTTATGAGCAGCTGGAAGTCACGGTGAATCCTACAGAGTTGAAGTTCACGAAAAGTACGAACAAGTTGACCTATGAAGTTACTTTTAAGTACACTGATGCTTCATTCGTTGATGAAGAATTTACGCATGGTTCCATCACATGGAGCAATGACAACAAGTATCGAGTTCGCATCCCTTTTATCGTCAGAAAATATCCAAGCCTTCTCTAATGCTAGATCTGTCTGATTTGAATTTGTGTTGCAAGGAAATTCAACACAAATATCCCATTTAAACGTGTGGATACATAATATCCCATTTTTAAACGTGTGTCTGATTTAAACGTGTGGATACTTAATATCCCATTTTTCTGATTAGTTATGGAGTGAAGCTTTGATTTAACCAGGCATTCCAAAGATTACAGCTAGAGTTTGCAGACAAAAATTGGTATCATTTATATGCCCCAATCAATCCAATAGAATATTTGTTATGGATTGTAAGCTATCTTTTCTCCGCGTTTGTCTAACATCATTTATGATTCAATGGAGTTCAGTAATGACTGCCAAGTTTCAACTTGGAACATGGCAAGTGGGCACATGAATAAGTACTATAGGACCATTTATTTTTACATTTTCGTTGTTTGCGGGGAAAACAAAATGATGAGTACTCCAATTTTGACCAGTTGAGCGTTTCTATCGATTTCGGCTTATTTCATTCTTAATATTTAAAAGATGATAAAATATGGTTTTGCATATCTCTTTCACAATGAGTACAAGGACTATATATAACATGCTTACATGCTCTTTACAAGGAAGTATATCCTACAAATCTATAGAATTAATGTCAAATCAATCAACATAAAAGAGAATCAGACCTTGATTGACAGAATATCATTCATATCTTCTATGATCATCTATTATGCCCCCGCAAGCATAAGGGTCCAGGAAGGACACCAAGCTTGGACCGTTGTCGAAGAAATAATTCTCTAGCCAGTGCTTTAGTAAGAGGATCAGCCAGTTGATCTGTGGTATGAACATGAGAGACGCGAAGAGTGTCACGGGAAACTTGATCTCGAACAAAATGGAAGTCAATGGCAATGTGCTTCATCCGAGAGTGAAGTACAGGATTAGCACATAAGTAGGTGGCTCAAATATTATCGCAATATATTGTAGGAGTAGATGTAGACACTGCAAGTTCACGAAGCAAGTTACATATCCAATTAAGTTCAGCAGTAGTGGAAGCAACCACCCTGTATTTTGCTTCGGTAGAAGAGCAAGCAATAGTACTTTGCTATTTTGAACTCCAACTAATAGGATTAGAGCCTAGAAACACAATATATGCGGATGTAGAGTGACGAGTATCAGCATTGCCAGCCCAATCCGCGTCAGCAAAGGCATGAAGATGAAGAGGTGATTTGGCAGATAGAAAAATACCATAATGAGAAGTGCCTTTTAGGTAACGAAGAACACATTTGACAGCAAGCCAGTGAGTTCTTGTCGGGCGATGCATGAACTGAGCTAGCTTGTTGACGACATAACCAATATCTGGTCGAGTTAAGGAGAGATATTGGAGTGAGCCAACAACTTGACGATATTGAGTGGGGTCATGAGCGGAAGTGCCATCATTAAGTTTGAGAGTTACAGATGGTGTGACGGGAGTGCTGACTGCTTTTGATTCGAACATATTGTTACGGTGAAGAAGATCAGTAATATATTTTTGTTGAGAGAGAAAAGACCATTTGAAGTACGAAGGGTTTGGATACCCAAAAAATAGTGGAGAGGACCAAGATTTTTCAAGGAAAAACGTTGAGAGAGTTGAGTTATAAAACGTTTAATGAGAATTGGATCATTTCCTGTCAAGATAATGTCATCAACATACATTAGAAAGTACATAGTTTTAGATCCAAGAGAGAAGATAAACAGGAAGGAATCGCTTTTGGAATTAATAAAGCCAGCTGAGAAAAGAAATGAACGAAGTTCAGTACACCAGGGTCGAGGAGCTTGGCGAAGCCCATAAATGGCTTTGTTTAATTTGCACACAAAGGAAGGATGCTTGGGATCAATGAAACCTTGCGGTTGCTGCATGTAAACACAATCAGAGAGAGTCCCTTGGAGGAACACATTGTCTACATCTAGTTGATTGATTACCCAACCGCGAGAAATAACAAGTGTAAGAATAATCCTAATGGTGGTAGTTTTGACCACAGGACGGAATGTATCGGTAAAGTCAACACTAGGTCTTTGATGAAACCCCTTAGCTACAAGACAAGCTTTGTAGCGAGAAATGGAACCATCCGAATTTTTTTTTAATCTTATAGACCCATTTGCACCCAATAACATTTTGAAGAGAGGAAGGAGAAACAAGAGTCCATGTTTTATTTGATGTAAGGGCATTGAATTCATCTTGCATGGCTTCACGCCACACAGGATTATTGTTCGCTTGAGTGAAAGAAGTAGGTTCTAGGTCAGATATGGAAGAGGATGTTGCAGCAGCAAGAGATAAGATTTTTTTAGTTTGAAAATATTGTTTTGTGCTCGTGTGACCATGCGAGGGGGCTGAGATAGAGATGGAGTTTTGTTGGAAGAGGATGGTGTGGAAGATTCTTGAATCGAAGGACTTAACGATATCGGAGAGGGGAGGGCATCCGCCTACAAGGAGGAAGTAACCGGAGTCGTGTAAGAATGCGGCATCGGGCAAGGAACATGAATGACGTGAGGACTTTGTGAAGGTGTTATAGAGGTTTCAGTATCACTGTCACATGAAGGAGATGAGTTGTGTCCTTTAGTCATAAATTGAGTAGAGTGATCACAGAGGTTGGAGGATGAAAGAGTATATTCAGAAGGCAAGTGACTTTTATAAGGAAAATGAGATTCCAAGAATACTACATGACGAGATAGAAAGACTCTATTTTTTGAAGTGTCAAGACATATAGAATAGTGATGAGTGGGAGAATGACCGAGATATATACATGGAGTTGAACGGGGTTGAAGTTTGTGTGTGTTGTAAGGTCGGAGCCATGGATAACATAAGCACCCAAAAACTTTAAGTGAAGTGTAAGTGGGAGATTGCCCAAAGAGCTTTTGATAGGGTGTGATATTTTGGAGAGTTGGAGTCGGCATGCGATTAATAAGGTAGGTTGCAGTTTGGAAGGCATACGACCAGAACTTGAGAGGCATAGAAGCTTGATGGAGGAGATTGAGACCCGTATTGACTATGTGGCGATGTTTACATTCAGCTGCACCAACATGTTCAGGAGTGTAAGGAAGAGATATTAAATGTTGAATACCCTTAGTTCGTAAAAATAAAGACAATGGTTTATACTCAGTCCCACCATTAGGGTTTTGATTCGAAGGTTGAAATAATTTTCAATGACATTGCTAAAGGTTTCAAAGATTGTACTTACATCAGATTTGAACTTCGAAGGATATAACCATGTGTATTTTGTGAAGTAGTCGATAAAGATAACATAATACCGAACGTTACCAAAAGAAGCTATTGGGGCTGGTCCCCAAACATCAGAATAGACAACTTGAAAAGGAGAGGTGCAAATAATACTTGATTGATGAAAAGGCAACTTATGATTTTTATTGCATAAACAAGAGTCACATACATGATCATCATCATGATTAATTGAGGGAAGATGACTCTGACTTAAGTTTTTTTGTTGAATGGGAAGAGAAGGACTTGGAGAAAATCTATGAGTGGATGTGGAGGTTGGCCATTCGTAGAGATTATTTTTACTCCAGCCTTGCACCAAGGATGCCCCCGCGTTCAGATCCTTCACAAGAAAAGAAAATGGAAAGAATTCAATGAAGCAATACTTTTGTTGATAGAATTGAGAGACAGAAATTAGATTTCGTTTAATGTGAGTAGCACATAAGACATTATGAATAAGAAATGAACCATGTTTAGAATCAAGATAACGAGAACCAATGTGAGTGATAGGAATACCAGTGCCATTGCCAACTACAATATCTTCATTACCAATGTAGTTGGAGAGCAAAGAGAGATTTTCTAAGTCAAAAGTAACATGATGAGTGGCGCCATAATCAAGTGCCCAACTATCATTGTAGGGAGAATCACAATCAATCAGATTAGCTTGTGAAGGGGGCTAAAAGTGTGCTGGTTGTGCACGAGAATGTCAGAATTTTGCACTGTGACCTGTCCTATCACAAAGTTGACAAAAAAAGAGGAGGAAAATTGTGAGTAGAAGATGAACATGACATAGAAGAGGGACGAGCTGCATAGTTTTGAGCTGGTTGATAAGGTGGTTGTGGCCTGGTGCCAAAAAATGGAGAACGCATTTGAGAATAAGTTGGTCGAGGAAGTAGGCATGTGTAGTTATTAAATGGCAAAGACTGACCACCACGACCACCGCCACAATGACCACCACGACTCCCTCTTGTGCCTCGACTGCGTTGAACAAATTGAGCAGTGATTGGAGTTTGTGACACAACATCCGGTTTGACAACACCTTGACTCTGAATGGTTTCTTCATCAATGAATTTGTCGTACAATTCTTCAAAGGTCATCACAGAATCATGAACTCGAACCACAGCGGCAAGTTCTTTGTAGTCATTGTTCAAGCCATTAAGAGCATAAGAGATAAGTTGAGCATCTTGCAAAGGGTGCCAATGAGTTCAAGATCATCAGCAAGTTGTTTGACACGATTCATGTACTCAGCCACCGTTTTATTCTCCTTATTGTTCGACATAAGGGAGGAGAGAAGAGACATCATCCTGGTGTTAGATTGATTAGCGAAACTAGACTCTAAATTTGCCCAGGCTTCGACTGAGGTTTTGCAATTGTTGATTTGAGGACCAAGAGTGCTATAGATGGTAGACTAGATGCCAAGAATGATGAGACGGTCTTGGCGAGTCCATGTGATGTGTGATGGATCGGTGGTTGGTGGGCAAGGATTGGATCCATCGACAAAACCCAATAATCCATAATGAAAAAGAAGGTTGGTCATCTGGGGTTTCCATGATGTAAAGTTTTCACCGTTTTTGGCAAGCTTGAAGGGTATTTGGGATCAAGCATTCAAAGAGATGAGATGGGGAATAGAGTTTGTGGACGAAGTTGGGATGACTGTAGGTTCAGGAATTACAGAAGAGGGGGAAGGGGTTTTTCCACTATCAACGGAGGACTCAAGACCAGTGCGGCCGTCCAAAGAAGCAGCTTAAGAAAAAAATAAGAATTTGGGAAAGAGTTGTGATTAGGAACAAACTCTATTTGCAATAGAGAAGCTCGATACCATAAAAGATGATAAAATATGGTTTTGTAAATCTCTTTCACAATGAGTACAAGGACTATATATAACATGCTTACATGCTCTTTACATTGAAGTATATCCTACAAATCTATACAATTAATGTCAAATCAATCAACATAAAAGAGAATCAGACCTTGATTGACAGAATATCATTCATATCTTCTATGATCATCTATTAATATTCATACAATTTTAAAATAATTGTTGAAGGGACAGATGGAAATATGAAGTCCTCAATATTAAAATGGTTTGAACAGATCTAAACAAATTTGAACACACATGTTGCATTATTACTATATTAGCAGAGCGCTCCACTCCACTTAGCTATAAAAAGTCAAAATTGGTTGGAAACCAAAATTGGTCATGCATGAGGTATTTTTGACACGGGTTAGTTATAATCTGTATAATTATAGAGATAATTACATATATATATATATGTGTGTATATATATTCTCTTTTTTCGGGTCGAAATACACTTCATGATTTAAGCCACATAATTTAAACTTTAAAGAGATTTAGGATTCATGTGATGCATGATGCATTTTACCCATTGACTGATGGCCCTTCAGTTATGAAACCTGATGCCGATATTGCTGAATTAAGAATTTCACCGTTCCCTTAAAATTTTATTGTCCTTCGAAATCTTATACTCCTTCCGTCTGATAATTATTGTCCAGTTTGGATTTTTATTTTTAGTTCAAATTGTACTAAAAGTGTGAAGAGAAATAACTTTATGGAAGAAGATGAAATCATAAATTGTATTGTGTGCAGCAGTACATTACATTGCCTCTATTTATAGACATACATCAACATTAGTTAAGATTTAGATATTATAAAATCTGAAATAATCTAAACAAATAGAATCTAAATAATCCTAACTAATGAGATCTTTGACTAATCTTATCAGCCCTCTGCAAGCTCATGGGCAGAACAACAATGAACTTGTCTCGAAGTTGAAGAAAAATCTTCGTAGGCAGCGCTTTGGTTATAATATCAGCAATTTGGGCAGCGGACGGAACATGCTGAATAGTAAGAGCTTTTTGACGAACCAAATCACGAACAAAGTGAATGTCAATCTCAATATGTTTGGTGCGTGCATGAGATACTGGATCAGCAGCAAGGTAAATAGCTCCTACATTATCACACCAAAGAGTAGGAGGTAATGAAGACAAACCAAGCTCACAGAGGAGAGAAGAAAGCCAACATAATTCAGCTACAACAAGAGCAAGACTGCGATACTCAGCTTCGGTACTTGAACGAGCAACAGTCGGTTGTTTCTTAGCACTCTAAGAGATGAGATTAGAACCCAAAAAAATGCAATAGCCGAAAGTGGAGAGGCGGTCATCAGGGCAACCAGCCCAATTAGCATCAGCAAAAGCAGTAATTGAAAGAGGGGAACTCTTTGAAAGATGTAGGCCATGGGCAGGGGTAGAATGCAGGTAACGAAGTATACGCTTAACAGCTTACCAATGAATATCAGTGGGACAATGGAGGAATTGAGACACTTTATTAACAGCAAATTGGATATCAGGACGAGTGACACAATGATATTGAAGAGCACCAACAGTACGCCGATACTCTGTAGAGTCAGATAAAGGTACACCATGATTTTTAGAGAGAGGTAAGGTGGGGGTTATGGGGTAGAGACGGGTTTGGATGTCTCGAAGTGAGTGCGAGTGAGGAGATCGTGAATATACTTTGATTGAGAAAGAAGAAGGCCGGTGGATGTAGATTGGGATTCAATACCCAGAAAATAATGAAGAGAACCAAGATCTTTGATGGTGAAGGTAGAATGAAGCTCATCAATGAGAGATTGAATGAAGGAAGAAGAGGAACCAGACACCAAGATGTCATCACATAAACTAGGACAAAAGTAGTGTGTGAGAACTTAGACAAGATAAAAGAAGAAGTGTCAGATTTAGAGGAAATAAAACCAAGAGTATGAAGTTTCTGACTAAGACGGTGAAACCAGGCTCTAGGAGCTTGTTTGAGACCATATAAAGCTTTGTGAAGACGACAAACATGATATGGATATTTTGGATCAACAAAGCTTGAGGGTTGACTCATATATATGTCCTCATGAACATTACCGTGGAGAAAGGCATTGTTCACATCAAGTTGACGGATTGGCCAATTTCGATTAAGAGCAATGGTGATGACAATGCGAATGGTAGTGGGTTTGATTACCGGACTGAAAGTATCTGTGTAATCTATGCCAGGAGACTGATGGTAGCCTTTAGCTACTAAACGAGCTTTATACCGGTCAAGAGTCCCATCGGATTTTCTTTTAGTTCAAAAACCCACTTAAAACCCACAATATTAGTATTAGGAGGAGGAGAAACTAGAGTCCAGGTTTGATTACGTTGAAGAGCATTAAACTCTTCAAGCATAGCTTGACGCCAGTGAGGAAATTTATTGGCCTGAGTAAAAGAGATGGGGTCAGGCTCAGGAGGACAAGTAAGAGAGAAAGTATAGGTAACATAATCATTTAAACGGTTAGACTTACGAGTTGTGGTACGAGTGTTCATGTGATGTCTTGGTGGTGGAGGTGGTCTACGCGGAGAACTAGATGGTGGTGGAGGTGGTCTAGGCGGGGAATCAGATGGTGGTGGAGAAAAAAACCTTGTTGAAGAAAGATTTTGTGTCGTAGGATTGGAAAAAGGTACAAACGGAGGAGGAATAGACATTGGTAAAGGAAGCAACACCCGTGATGATGGAGTTGGACAGGACGTAGAAGTTTGAGACGTAGCATAAGGAAAATCAGTTTCAAGAAACCTTACATGTCGAGAGATGTAAAGTTTGGAACTTTGGGATCAAAGCAACGATATCCCTTGTGTTGGGAAGAGTAGCCTAAAAAGACACAAGGAATTGATTTTGGGGATAATTTGTCAGAACGAGTAGACCCAAGAAATGGGAAGCAAGTGCAACCAAATACTCGAAGGTGAGAGAGGGAGGGAGGATTGGAAAAAAGAACCTCATGAGGAGATTTATTAGTAAGAACTTGAGAAGGAAGGAGATTGATTAAGATAGGTGGCAGTGGAAAAAGCTTCAACCCTAAAGGATTTAGGAAAAGAAGCATGAAGAAGAAGAGTAAGCCCGATTTCAGTGATATGACGAATTTTTCTTTCAGAAACTCCATTTTGTTGAGGAGTATGGGGACAAGAGATGCGATAAGAAATACCATGATTACGAAGATAATTAGCAAAAACACCTTTCACAAGTTCGGGAGCACCATCACGTTGAAAATATTTGATACTAGTAGAAAATAAATTTTCAGTAAATGACTTAAAATTTTGGAAAGCATGAAAAGCCTCAGATTTATTAGTAAGTGGATAAATCCATGTAAAACGACTAAAGTCATCAATAAAAATAATAAAGTACCGGTAACCTGAAAGAGAAAGACAAGGACTTAGACCCCAAAAATCACAATGAATCAAATGTAACGGCACTTTAGAAACACGAGAAGATGGAGTAAAAGGAATTCGAGTACTTTTGCATTGCAAACAGGAATTACAAGAATTTATTTTGGAAGATTTAAATGACAAAGATCGAGCTAAAGATGAAAGAGTTGAGTGACACGGATGTCCGAGACAGTGATGCCAAATATCAGGAGGAACATCACGAGTAGCCAGAGCTACAGGGTTGTGGAATGTCTTAGGAATCTTTATAGGATAGAGGTAATTGTGGATGTTACCCGCGAGAAGCGTAGTCTTGATGACTAGATCCTTCACAACATAACCAAAAGGAGAAAATTCCATTAAACATGAATTATCAGTGACAAATTTTTCAACAGATAAAAGATTTGTAGTAAGCTGGGGAACAATGTAAACATTACGTAAATAAAGAGGTTTTGGGTGCTTGGTGAGTGCGGTGTGACCAATAGAAGTAATAGGAAGAGTAGTACTATTGCCAACGACCACTTGCTGATTACCATGATATGGAGTGGTAGAATCCACTAAAAGAGGATCAGGTGCCATATGAGCCTGTGCGCCAGAATCAGGAAGCCATTCAGGGATGTCACTAGATGTAAAGGATGAAAAGTCTTGAGGCTGGAGTTCTTGGACAGTGGAGGTGTAAAAAGCAGTGGGCATGTTTGTGGGAGCAGAAGAGCGATGAGTTCGACTATTGCGAGATTCAGCGTAGCGGAAACGACAAACAGCAGCAGAATGGTTGAATTTTTTGCAGATTTGGCATTGGGTAGGATTGGGTTGTTAGGTAAAGTTGGGGTAAGGGCTAAAGGATGATGTATAAGGCTTATAGGGAGTAGAAGGATGGGTGGGGAATTGGACTTGGTTTGAGCGATTGTGGATAGTGTTGAAGGGACGGTGTGGACCGTATGAATTGGGGTTGGGATAAAATGAGTGCGGAGTTGAGTTATTAGGAAAGTAGGGAGAGAGTTGACTACGACCACGGCCTGAATTGGGTTGTGACTGTTTACCACAAGACCGAGAACTAGTGACTGGAAAGTTCACAGTAGTATGGAGTGCAGCTTCTGGTGAAGGCAAAAATGATTGCAAACGTTGCTCATGGAGAAGCAGTTTTGCTTGAAGATCTATGAATGAGGGAGGAGGGTTGAGATTCTCTATAGTGGTGATGAAGAAAGTATATTCAGATGAGAGACCATTAAGAGCGAGAATAACAAAATCATGATCAGGGATAGTATCCCCAACAGCAGAAACCTCTTCAGCCATAGTTGATAATGAAGTGAGAAAATCATTGACTGTGAGAGAACCTTTCCTAAAATTATGAATTTTTTGGTGTAGTTGCGATCTACGCGCTGTAGATTGTTGAAGAAAATGATGCTCGAGTTTGATCCAAAGGTCACGAGCAGTAGGACATCCCAATGCCACCGATGCCATTGAAGAAGACAACGAGGCAGTGAGACAACATTTGACAAGGCGATCAAGTTTTTGTCATTGAAGAAATTTTTTTGGAATAGTAGAATCAGGTGAATAGTATTTTGGTGGTAAAATTGAACCATCGATATAACCATTGAGATCAGTGGTAATTAAAATTCCTTCAACTTGATCTCTCCAAATTAGATAGTTGGAGTTATCAAGAGATACAGTGATGACATTTGTGATGTTGGAGAGAGGAAATGATTGAGTAGTAGTGAGTGATTGTGAAATAGTCATTTTAAAACAGTGGTGATTAAAGTAAAAGAAAAAGAAAAAATAAAATAAAATAAAATATAGTGTGAAGTATGTGAAATAGTGTGTGCAATAGTGATTTTTGGAGGTAATCAGTAGTGGGATAATGTGAAGAAAAAAAAATTTTAGTGCAGGATCGATTTTGCTCTCGATACCATGAAGAGAAATAACTTTATGAAAGAAGATGAAATCATAAATTGTATTGTGTACAGCAATACATTACATTGCCTCTATTTATAGGCATACATCAACATTAGTTAAGATTTAGATATTATAAAATCTGAAATAATCTAAACAAATAGAATCTAAATAATCCTAACTAATGAGATCTTTGACTAATCTTATAAAAGTGAAATATGAAAGTGGACAATAATTTTGGGACAGAGAGAGTAACTATTAATATTTCTGATGTGAAGTTATATCAGAGTTTATTCGAAATTGTTCCCAACCCAAATTAGTGTTGACTTTGTCATCGACTTTTATAATTTCTAACTTATTAAAATACACAAAAATATAAAATTATATCACAAAACAAAAAGTATAATGAGGTTTCCAGGGGACAGGAGAATACAGTAGCACATGAAACATGCATCTTTCCTCGTGCTTCTTGATGTCGTCTGACTGGGCTCCCATCAATATTTTCCAGCTCCTCTTTCATCCAAAGGTCAGATTGCTAATAATATTAAGTATTTGTAACTCAAAATAATATCCAATTTAAGTTTTTATGTTTAGCATAATTTGTGTCAGAAAATAAAATCTTAACGTGAACAATGATTTTAAGACACAAAGAATAATAGAAGTAGTGGCCCATAAAGAAAGCTGTTTAATCATTACCAAGAATTTTACATCATCTCTTTCCTTTTTGATCATTAACCATTATTTTGGGTACAGTTGATTTTTACCTCCTTTTCTTTTCCTTCTTCCCCATATCCTTCACATTCGTCTGAACAAAATCTCTTGATTCTCGCTGCTTTTTAAGGAGTTCAGAGGACCAGTCCACACAGACTCACTCATCCAAAAAATAATTACGTGTTTCAAAATTATTTTACAGTTTGAATTTTCATTTTTAGTATATTTTTAATTAAAAATGAAAATGCAAATTGGACAATAATTTCAGGACATAGGGAGTACAATGCCTCCGCATGATTAGTCATGGAGGATCTGACTTGTAAGCTTGAGTTGAGTGACCCAAGAGACGTTATTTGTTTATTATATACACTTGAAATTATGACTAATACTCCATTTCTTAAAATCTATTGCTATTCAACACTTTTAACATCCACTAAATCATGTTAACAAAGATCCACTTCCAGATTCCACTGGGCATATATCATATTATTGATTCAATAATTTAACACCCACGTTACAACATATTTTAATACACCACATTGATGTAGTAGTATTACTGATTAAATTAAGCACTCTTGAAGTGTATACAAGCAGTGTCAAAAAACTTAGAACAGTCATACCACAAAAATACTAAATATGGCTCTAAGATTGAGCACCTTAGATGTTCATTTCTTGTGCTTTATTTCTCTCATCCTCGTTTCAGTAATCCATTTGGTATTAGCAGATGATTCTCAAAATGATGGCGTTTACATCGTCTACACCGGAGCAGCTGCATCCTCATTCCACTCTGATCATATTATGAGCAGCTCTTCCATGGAAAGGTCAGATTCAATTCAACAAGACCCTTTTAGCAAATGTGCAGCTGTTATTAAAATTTGTGTTTTATTTCCTTTTTCCAACCATTGAGTACTCATTAGTGCTGTTTCTTTTCCCTATCTTTTCTTTTTCTTTTCTTTTTTTACAGTTGGAAAGAAAGAGTCATACACACATATAGTAGTGCATTTTCTGGATTCGCAGCCCGGCTATCAAAGGCAGAGGCGGAATTAATTGCCCAAAGGCCTGAGGTTGTATCAGTTTTTCCTGATCGCGTCCACCGACTCCAGTCCACACGTTCGTGGGACTTTTTGAGGAGTCAAAGCCTTGTTGGATCCAAACAACCCCAGATTCCCAAAAAATCAAATGCTTCCTCTGTTTCTGGTGAAGATGTCATCATTGGCATGTTTGATAGTGGTAATTTGAGTATAATTATTAGTACATTAAAATTTCATGAAGCATAGTTTTTCGCATGCTTGAAACTTATGTCTGATTTCAATCTAATACTAATATATACGATTTGATTCAGGGATTTAACCAGAAGCAAAGAGTTTCAGTGACGAAGGTTTGGGTCCTATCCGCAAGAAATGGAAGGGAAAATGCATTCCGGGGAAGGACTTTAAGCCTTTTATCTGCAACAGGTAACTAACCATCCCCATAGAAATTCGTAGTTGTGATGATGCATTATGTGAAAACACACATTAATATCCCCGGACCCCTGTTTCCCCTGCATCAGGAAAGTGATTGGAGCAAGAAATTATATTGCGAATGAAAACTCGCCGAGGGACCACGATGGCCACGGCACTCATGTTGCGGCGATTGCTGCCGGAAGGCCTGTCCCCGGAGCATCCTATCACGGATTGGCTCAAGGCACCGCCCAGGGCGGAGCTCTGGGCGCCAGGATTGCCGTGTACCGAGCTTGTACTTATAGTCAAGGGTGTTCGGGATCGGACCTTCTGAAAGCGTTTGATGATTCAATATCAGACGGGGTCGACATTTTGTCTTTATCCTTTTAACAATTATGAATACGAAAGTTACGCAACAGATGCAGTTTCTATTGGAACTTTTCATGCTGTTGAGAATGGGATTCTGGTAGTCGCCGCAGCCGGGAATGGCGGTACAGAGGAAGACCCTCCACGCATTGGGAACGTTGCTCCGTGGATTTTGACTGTTGGTGCCACCACCATTGACAGGTTCTTTGAGTCTGATGTTGTCTTGGGAAACAATAAAGTCATCAAGGTGACTAATGGCTTACTGTAACTTTTATGTTCTTCTTCCGCCTCAAAGTTATTGTCCAGTTTGGATTTTCAGTTTTAGTACAAATTGAACTAAAAGTTAAAATCCATACTGGACAATAATTTTGAGATGGGTTAGAGGGAGTATATTTTATTGCTGAAAAAAATTCTGGTGATTTCATGAACTTGCTTATCATGAATATCAGGGAGGAGGTGTTCATACATCAACTTTCCAGAAAAGTCCAGTGTACCCTTTGACTGATGGTCGTTCAGCTATGAAACCAGGAGCTAATGAGGTGGATGCAAGGTAGTACTTCCTCCGTCCTAAAAGTATTGTCCACTTTAAATTTTTATTTTTAGTTCAAATTGTATTAGAATTAAAATCTGAAACTGGACAATCTGGAATACAGGAGTATTAAAAAAGGCTGATCGACAGAGATTCATTATTTTTGAAACGGACCTTTTCGAACATTGTGTCTTTGTGCTCAGTAATTGTTACATAGATGCCTTGGATGCAAACAAAGTGAAGGGGAAGATCGTTCTTCGCCGAAACAGCCTCGAAGATACTACAACAAGCGGACAATACGAAGACATACAACGTCTAGGCGGAATAGCTTTGGTATATGTTGATAACTATGGGCAACTAATAGACTCAGTTTCTGGATCTATCCCAAGGATCCCAATCACTTGGCAGGATCGAGAGCAAATTCAGGCTTATATGAACTCCACCAGGTATCCATGTATTTGATGGTTATAATGTCTTTTGCCTTGGAAATTGAAACAACACTATTTGCAGCATTATTGACAATTTTAGTTTTTGACGTCCTTAGGAACCCAACGGCAACTATTCTACCAACTATAACTGTATCAAACGTGAAGCCAGCTCCATCTGTAGCATTCTTCTCAGGGCGTGGTCCGATATATAAGAATGACTATTTAATCAAGGTAATCAAAGTTTTAAGTATTTCCTCATTTATGTTTTTGCATGATTAACGGTACTCTGCAGGCTCAAGAGATTGATGCTAAACGGATTGTTTGCGTCCTTATTAATAAAATAATGCATGCTTCCAGCCAGATGTTGTAGCACCTGGGGTTGACATTCTCTCTGCTTGGCCTTCCAATGTTACAAACGAAGCCTTTAATATACTCTCGGGTACATCAATGTCTTGCCCTCATGTTACAGGAATCGCAGCTCTAATCAAATCGAAATACCCCTCTTGGGGCCCGACTGAAATTAAGTCCGCACTCATGACCACAGGTTGGTTATTGATCACATTGAAAAAATTAACAATCGCCTTACACCAGTTTTCTACAGTCTTTGAACGCATATTTTAATTAGTTTAGACTAGTGCTTATAACTCTGCATATTGATATGTAGCGAATCCGGCTAACAATTTGAAGAAACCAATCACCAACAATGTTGGTGATCCAGTCACCCCATACGAGATGGGTGCTGGAGAAGTAACATTGTTCAGTCCATCACAGCCAGGACTAGTTTACAAAACAAAGGGAGTGGAATATTTGCGCTTCTTGTGCTACAAGGGCTACAACACTTCAACAATAAAACTCCTGTCATCAATGTTTCCTGCAAACTTTTCCTGCCCCAAAAACTCCAACGAGGAAATGATCTCCAACATAAACTACCCATCAATCGTCATTGTTCAATCGGCAAACCGTAAGTTCACAACAGTTACAAGGACAGTTACAAATGTTGGAGACGAAGAATCGACTTACAGAGTAACTGTTGAAATGTCCCAGAACGTGGAGATCAAAGTGAGCCCAACTGAGTTGAAATTCACCAAATACCAGAAAAAGTTAAGCTATGAAGTGACAACTTATGCAGCTCAACTCAATGGTTTTGCATATGGTTCAATCTCATGGAGCAATGAAAAACACAATGTTCGCATCCCTTTTGTTGTGACTAATTAACTAATTTGAGATCCAAGTGACTGCTAATAAAGGCACTATGCCACTATTCTAAGCTCATCATGTTCAATCTTTCATTCTTCTTGTTTTTAGTTTCTCCTTGAATAAAATATACTTTGTTTGATGTCAGAAGTACACACTTTTAACTTAGTAGAGCTTATATGGCTATTTTAGTTTTGTTTTAGTGAGAGTCCGTATAATTCTAGTCAATGCTAATGACAATCTAGTCATTGTACTCCTACCTTTATCAAAATTATTATCCAGTTTCATATTCGTTTTAAGTAAAAAATCCATATGGAACAAACCTTTTGGGAGAAAGTATATTTTTTGTGGTTCTTATTTAAAAGTTAGAATATTTGAAACATTTGTTGATTTATGAGAATCAATGAAACAATAACAAAATATCTAATTTTAGGTGGGGTGGTTAGAGAATGAGGATGTGGATGGTTATTATTAGGAGGTCCAAGATTTGATTCTCATTGGACCATTTATTTTTTGTAAGAAACAAAAACAAAACAATTTTTTTTTTTGTGGCATTGTAAGCGTTGACGTTTTTCCCTTCTTATCGATTACAATCCGATGAAACTAACCTGTCTGACTGGGGTTTAATACTGGCGGACATTAAAGCTCATTTTTAGGATCATGTCCAATTTGACTGCAAGTGGATTAGCCGTAAATTTAATGTGGTTTTCCATTGTTTAGCACAATTTACAAAGTCTAAAAGAGACTTTGAAAAATTTTGGGATAAAATTCCCGAGTTTGTACCTCATTGCGTGTTGGGCGCTTTCTCAGCAAATTAATGAAATTTCACTCTTATTAAAAAAAATAAAATAAAATAAAATAACTTGGAAGCTTAAAACCAAAACTACACAATTACATAAAATTTACTTATTCATCTATATATTTGAGAAAACTAGATCCAGCAAAGACTTCTCCTTTTCTGTCTTGTTGGAATGCAAGCAATGTTCAACTCTCCATGATATCTTGGCGGGTTTGTCGAGATCCGTAAAATTAATCTGATTTCCTAACAGACCAAAATTAATTTGCAGAAACAGTGGAATCAGGTCGAATCCCAAGAGAGCCGACTTTTAACACTTGGCTGTAAAAAAATGCAAACAGGGTGGATTTTTCTTCTTTAAAATAAAATGACAATTTGAAGTAAATAAAAATGGAGAGAAAATTAATAATAGAAAAACTATGGTTCAAGGAATGATTCAAATATATTATAGATCATCGACTAAAAATACATTTTTCTACAACTCAAGCATTCAACCGTATGCTTAATAGGATAGCTGTAAAAAGGCTTATATTTTCTAAAAATATTTGACCAAACCCAGCACCTAATCAAAACTTAATATAATTTAACTGGGCATGATAGCGTTCTATGTTAAATTATACTAGCAATAAAAACTTTGAAAATTTAGTTGAACCGAAAACTAAAATAATTGAGATAGCTGCAATTAAAATATTTTTGTCCTATTGATCTCTTAGTTAGACTTATTATGCACATTCAACGTGTCACTACCAACATGCATAATCTGCTAATGTGCTACTTAGTATCAAATGTTTAAGACGATAGCGCAACATAAACAATTTGGTAGCAGTAGGAAGATAATACTTAAGCATGTCTGCTAAAGTCCACCCTATTGCTGTTTTGTGCTCCTTAAGCATGTCTACTAGCCTTCTTTCTTGTTCTTCGGTCAATCCTCTAGCAATGATTACTGGTAGTGTATCTTCATCACCCAAGAATACATATTTTAAGTGATCTGGCAATTCTTTTAGTTCCAATTTGGGAGCCTGCAAAATAGAGGGCAACAACTTTTTGCGAGATGAAGTTAATTCTGAAATAAAATAATTTTCAACAAATCCATAATTTTCAGAAAAAGCATCATTCTCATTAAGTTGTGAATTCTCCAAAATCTCATTTGCAATTTCTTCCTCCTCAAAACAATCCTGCACAACTGAATCAACCATGTCAATAGAAAAAATAGAGTGACACTCTTCAGGGTATTTCATTGCATCATCAAATTCGACAGAAAGAGTACCCTTATCTACATCTATTTTTGTTCTTTCAATTTTTAAGAAAGACCTTCCCAAAATTAATGGAGCTGAATTAGTGATATTATCTTCCTTCATTATTAAAATGTAAAAATCTGCAGGAAAAATTAGTTCACCAATTTGTACTATAACATCTTCAACAATTCCTTCGAGATAAACCAATAAATGGTTAGCTAATTGAATCACAACTCTAGTTTCTTTCAATTGACCCATATGTAAAGTACAGAAAATTGAATATGGCATAACATTAATGGATGCTCCAAGATCTTGCATAGCATATTCAAATTTCTTATTTCCTATAGTACAAGGCATCGTAAACATACCTAGATCCAAACATTTTTTTAGTAGAGTTCTTTTTATTACGGCAGAAACATTTTTCTCTAACAAAATTTTCTCATCACTTCGTTTCCTTTTTATGAGTACACAAACCTTTCAGAAACATTGCATATTTGGAAATTTGTTTGATAGCATCTAACAAGGGAATGTTGATCTCCACTTTCCGAAAGGTCTCAAGAACCTCCTTTTCATATTCATCCTTCTGGGAGTTTTCAAACCTGCAAGGAAAAGGTGCAACTATTGCATTAGGAATAGTAGAAGAAATTTCCTTAGGCGTTACCTATGGTGAATGTTCAACTACTTCTTCCTCCTAGTCTTTTTGTTCAACCACCTTTTTGGGAGAAGATGTTGCTGATGGTAGTTCCTTTCCACTCCTTAAGGTAACTGCACTCACATTCTCTTTTGGGTTAACTACTGTTTGAGAAGGTAATTTCCCAGATGTTTGAGCCTCCAGCCTACTCAGAGATATGGCTAGTTGGCTGATTTGATTTCCCATATTCTGAATGCTTGTTCTTGTCTCCTGCTGAAACTGTTGAGTATTAGTTGCTAAAGCTTTAACAATATCATCAAGAGACATACCTGAGTTAGACGACTGTGAGTGAGGTGGCGGAGCCCTGTTGTAGGTTTGGGGAAATCTCTGTTGACCACGATGATTGCCACAACTGAAGTTTGGATGATCCTTCCATCCAGGATTATAGGTGTTTGAGTAGGGAACTTATTTTCGTTGTGGTTAATTTGGAAATCCTCCTATGGCATTAACTTGTTGGGTTGGGTCTTCTTGAAGAGAAGGACACATGTCTGTTGGGTGCCCAGGATTGGTGCAGATTCCGCAAACCTTAGCTGTCTGTAACTGTCCTACAGCCATTTGACGAACCAAAGAAGTTAAATTAGAAATTTGATTGACTAGAGCAGGATGATTTACCTCATTAGTCAGTTTAACACCCCTGTCTATTCTCAATCCAAATTGTTGAGAATTTTCAGTCATGTTTGAAATTAGTTGCTTTGCAGCTGCTGGTGTTTTATCAACAAGAACTCCTCCACTAGCTGCATCTATCATACTCCTATCCATGGGTAGAAGACCTTCATAGAAGTATTGGATCAAGAGCTGGTCTGGAATTTGATGGTGGGGGCAACTAGCACATAACTTCTTAAACCTTTCCCAATATTCATAAAGGGACTCCCCTGTCATCTGTTGAATGCCGCATATATCCTTCCTTATATTTGCAGCTCGTGAATCAGGGAAAAACTTCTCCAAAAATAATTTCTTTATCTCGTTCCATGTGTTGATTGAACCTGAGGGAAGATCATACAGCCAGTCTTTTGCTTTATCACCTAAAGAAAAAGGAAACGCTCTTAGTTTAATCTGCTGCTCAGTAACACGCTGTGGTTTCATTGTTGAACAGACAACATGGAATTCCTTCAAAGATCTATTTTTTTTCACCCATGTTTTCTTCTTCCTGAGAATCAAAATCAGAATTTGATGACTGAGAATCTAAATTCACCCTAGAATGCAAATTAGCTTTGTTTTTCTTAGCTTCTTTTCTTAACAGACGAACAGTTTTTTCAATCTCAGGAATGTAATTAAGATCACTATTTCCAGTACGACGACTACTCATAAACCAGAAATATTCAAGAAAATGCACAAAACTAGCAATCTAAAATGATAAAATTCCGCCAGCAATTAGTATGATAAAATAATGAAAACAGGAAGGAAGAGTTTTTATTATTATTATTTTTTTTTTACAGAGAATGAGAAGTTGCAGAAAAACTCGAAGAGACTCAAACAATAACACTACGGATTTCACAAAATAATTTTTGTTCCATAGTAGAGCAACTAACAGAATTTTCAGTTCCAAGCAGTTAAAAGAATCCAATTTTATGGCGCAGCAACTTCATATACAAACTGAGCACAGATATAATTAAACTGCAGGAAAAGCTTAAACAATCCGAATCCAAATAAGTAAAACACAGATACTTATTCCACCAAAATTAATATTTAGCTCTCTGGATTGAGCTGTTAATGGCTGCTGTTGAGGAAAAATTTTGCACAGTCCCCAAACACTCAAATTGGAGGGCAGACCGATGCACTGCTACTGATTTTGAAAGCAAAATGAACACAGGTAGCAGCAAGTTGGCCAAACAGAGTCGGCTGGGGGGGCAAGATCGGTGGAGAATTGTTGATCAGAAACTCTTAGCACCTGAATTTTTTTTTCCTTTGGGTTCTATAACACGAGAGAAAAGAAAAAAAAAACTCAGAACACTTGCAATTGGATAACAAAATTAAGCACAAAGATTAAAAGCATATAGCCTGAAATTAAAAAAAAAATAATTAAGGAAAAGAAAGGAAAGAGAATGTAGTCGGTGTTGGGAGTGGAGCGTGGCTCAGGAATTGGCTCGTCGGAAGGATTATGTTTGACAGAAGTAGCAGCGGCAGCAAATTCCGACTTCAAAACACCTCCAGAAAGTTCAAAATTTATTGAAGATGTTGAGCACTGGACAGAGCTAATCAACGGTGATGTTGATGATGACCACAAATGAAGGAAATGAATTAGAGCAAGGCAGAAGATTCTGATGGCACCGCTGCTTCGGAAAAAATCAAACGCCAGAGTCTCTGACTTTGTTGATTGGAAGTGATGGCCACCGACAGGAGATGATCGACAATCTATCAGGAGTCAATCTTTAAATTAGAAATAAAGTAAAAAGTAATTAGTGGAGGAAAAAAAAATTTATAGCTTAAAGAAAAAAGAAAAATGATAAAACTACTTGCTCCCCCTTTTTTTTGGTAATGAGGGACAAAACAACCGAACAAAAACAAAAAGTTATCAGAATTTTTTTTTCCTTTTTAAAATACTACTTAACCAGAATTAAAAAAAAAGAAAAAAAATAATTGGCAAATAAGTAAGGCACTCAAAAGTACACAAGTTTTTTTTTTTCAAACAAAAAAAACAATACACTTAGCCATAAAAAGAATAATTTTTTTTTGGAATATGAAAAACAAAAAAAAAAAGAAATTATAAAACCAAGAGCCAAAGGAAATGGCTCCCCGGCAATGGCGCCAAAATTTTGGCCGGTTTGTCGATACCCGCAAAATTAATCTGATTTCCTAACAGATCAATATTAATTTGCAGAAACAGTGGATCAGGTCGAATCCCAAGAGAGCCGACATTTAACACTTGGCTGTCAAAAATGCAAACACGGGGGATTTTTCTTCTTTAAAATAAAATAACAATTTGCTGTAAATAAAAATGGAGAGAAATTAATAATAGAAAAACTTTGATTCAAGGAATGATTCAAATATATTATAGATCATCGACTAAAAATACATTTTTTTACAACTCAAGCATTTAACCATAGGCTTAATATGATAGCCGTAAAAAGCCTTATATTTTCTAAAAATATATGACCAAACCCAGCACCTAATCAAAACTTAATATAATTTAACTGGGCACGATAGCGTTCCATGTTAAATTGTACTAGCAATAAAAACTTTGAAAATTTAGTTGAACCAAAAACTAAAATAATTGAGATAGCTGTAATTAAAATATTTTTGTCCTATTGATCTCTTAGTTAGACTTATTATGCACATTCAACGTGTCACTACCAACATACATAATCTGCTAATGTGCTCTACTTAGTGCCAAATGTTTAAGACGATAACACATGATAAACAATTTGGTAGCAGTAGGAAGAAAATACTTGATTAAATTGTCAGATTAATCAAGTATCTACTCTCATAAAAAGAAATTAAAATCAACAAGTACTTGAATTAAAAGTAGAAAAAATAAAGTAAAACTTGTAGTCTCACATATAATATAAAAGAATAAAAATCCTTGAACCAAATGAGGAAAACTAGCCACTCATAGTGACTAGAAACATGTTTCTAAGTTTTTAAAAGAAAATGAAAATACGGATAAAAAAAAACCTTAAACAAAACTAATGAAAATGGAGAGTGGGGGGTAGCAGCTTGCTAAGCTACGGGAGTGAGGTGTTTTATCAATTGAGGAGACCACTATTTATAGTGCATAATGGCTGAAAAAAAATCCCAAAGAAATGGGAGTAAAATTCAAATCAAATCTCATCCTAGTTTTCCACTAAATCAGTATTTTTTTCCATGATTCTCTACAACCGGATATGAGATAAAGATTTGGATGGTTGACTTGGTAAAAGGAATCTTCTAGGAACCCATTTGTGTGTATTCTTTGCAGATGAAATTTTTTTTATCTTTTAACTCTGTAAAACTTTGTAAAAGGGCCGCAAAAATTCAAAATGGTCCGTCTTTTCACTTTTTGGTACCTAACAACAAAGTCATAACAAAATCCATTAATAATCACTAAAATATAACCAATTTAGGACTAGAAAATTATAATAAAATGAATTTTATTATAATTATCATATCTCTTTTTGAATGATTCCAATCCACTTTTCTCTCTTTACCAGAATGAAATCTAGTGTGGCATTCTTCACATAGATGGTAGATTGCAGCAAACATGTCAACAAACAAAATACTTCTCTGAGCTTGTCTTCTGCCAAACAGCCGGTATTCTTCTCCTCCACTGTTCTTGAATACAACAGTCTATTAATACCTTGCCAATTGCTCATTCCTGCAAGCAGTTTTGAGGGAAATTGGCACTCAAAAAAGAGGTGCTCAGAGGTATCCTGTTGCTGCTGACATAATACCCAATCATAACCCTCATTTCTAAGATGCAGTTTAACCATTCTATCACCTGTTAGCAATCTGTTTCTACAGAATAACGAAGTAATAAATTCATGTTTAGACACATTAAATCTAAATCAAATGAATTGAGTAGCAACAATAACAGTAGACTATCCAATCAAACACTTATACCAAGATTTAATAGTATATTTATTTGAGGAACTATGCTTCCGTTTGTTCCATGTAAATTCATCCTTAGCTCTATCCTTCATCTTCACGAGTTACTTCTAATGAGTCCGTATCCAGTGCACCCGGGTGTATCGTATACCCTCCCACCAAACACACGCGCTACACGCACTACTTGTATTTATCCAACGCACTGTAGCATTCTCTTTTCAGTCAAAAATGCATTTAACTACAGTAAAAAAGCAACACATTTTTTTAAAAAGGAATACAATGAATAAATAATCTAAGCACCAGTTTCGCAACCCCCCACCGAATAACACCACCGGTAGGAGAGTCTGTTAATTAAAGAAGCAAACGACATGTTAATTGGGGGAAGCCCCCCATGATAAACTAAACGACTCCCGCGGCTACCGAAATCGTAGGTCACCAACCTGCCCCGGGTGCGCCGCCCCGCCAAACACGCCAATGTAGCTAAGGTAATCCTTTTTTCGTGTGTGTGTAAGGAGAGTCTGTTATTGCGTTAAGAGGGGACACAAATTACTTGTATAAATCCCCCCGCGATGAACTAAACGACCCGGCTGCGCTGGTGCCCGCGGCTGCGCCGCCCCCCCTACCAAACACGGTAAATTTCATAAATAGTATTTAATTGAATGAGGGGCATTTTGCCAAATGATGGAGAATAAAAAAAATGAATGAGGGGCAGTTTTCCAAATGGTGGAAATAAGGTACGTTCAATTGTGTATAACTAATTATCCATATTGTCAATACTGGTTATCCAACTGTGTATAACTAATTATCCATAGTGCCAACAATGGTTATCCACATTATGAACGCTGGTTGTCCATAGTGTGTACCTGGTTAGTGTGTATAATTGAAAAGCCACACGTTTTGTAATTAAATAGAATTGAAATACTTGTATAAATCTCCCGTGATAAACTAAATGACCCGGCAGCGCCGGTGCCCGCGGCTGCGCCGCCTTTTGCGGCTGTACCGCCCCCAATTCAATATAAACAACTCAAAAATATTGGATATCCAGCAAATAAAATTTGGATATGCATGTAAATACGTTGGATAACCAGTACACATAAGCTAGATATCCAGTACAAACAAGATTGGATATTCATACAAATTTCATACAAGTTGGAAAACCAGCACAAAACGAGTAGGAAAACCAGTAAAACAAAAAAAAGTTTCATAATCAGTACTTCGCATCATCTATCCATGTTTACCACAATCTACAAAAAGCATATCCGCATATATGTCTAAATAACAAACGATATCCAACACAGCATAACTGCTTATCCACTTCATACAACATTAACAAAAACTTTCAAAAGAAAAATCAAGAAAAATAAAATGAAATAACTAGATTGATTCTTCTCTCACAAACAGTACACTCCCAAAACCTATACAAACCTGATTGCAGCGGATCAACAATAGAATTGTGACCTTGCGTTGATTTGCTGGCACAGTAAGATTGTTCGATGGATTGCTACAACTACATTACGCATTCATCAAGTCGGAATCCTTAACGAGATAACTCATCACTCGATCTGAACTCAGCATATCGTTGATCATGGTTTCGCCACTCTAGTGGAATCGGAGTCTTTCCTCGATCGCTGAATGCCGTCGCCGTCTCAACGACTCGATCACCGCCGGCCGTGTCCACCTCAACGCCTCGATCACCGACTCCCATTGCCGCCTCAACACCTCGATCGCCGCCGGCCATCGTCCAACAATAATACTACATCACAAAGTTTTCAAAATTTGAATGAATTCCGTAATTTATACATGCCGCGTTTAAAAAAAAAATGAAAATTGAATTATCTAATAGACTCACGCTATTCTAAGAGTGTAAAGTACACGCGCAGAAGGGTACACAATGCGCCCCCGGGTGTACCAGATAATTTGCCCTTCCAATACCAGCTTAAGTCTTGTTGTGGTTTTATTTGCCAAAACTCCTTTTTCTTTATATGAACTTCATATAGCCACTTTATCCACAAACTACCTTCTTTGCAAGCCAAGTGCCAGACTTGTTTGACAAGGGCAGTTTCATTCCATATTTTAGCATCCTGGATAGTCAGGCCTCCTTCCTTCTCTCTGCACTCCTAATCTCAACTCACCAAAGCCATGTTCCTTCCATATTCTTTTTGACCCCAAGGGAATCCTCTGCAAATTCGATTAATCTACTGGTTCACGCTTTGAGAAAAAATAAATGAAGAGGCTTAATTGTTCATAGTCATTAGGACTGAGTTGAATGACTGGAGTCTTCCTGCATAACTAAATTGCCTCGAACTCCAACACTTAATTTCGGAACTTATCTTTTGTACCAAAATCTCACATTTTAACTTGTTCTATTTTCTAGGTGATAATGAAAACCTAGGAATTTCATGAGAAACTTCCGAACTTTGAAACCAATTTTTGACACAACAAACTTTTCAGTTGCCCGCTTACTCCACCAAAATATATATAAGATTTTAGTGGGTTAGTGATTAGCTATCGTCACACTAGTCAAATATAAATTAACCTACTAAATACTATTACTAGCAATAGCAAGCAGGGTCGATCCCACAAGGAAGGAAACCAAGTACCGATTAAAATTATTTCTTATTATTATCTAGATCTATGATTTATTAGATTTTAAACAGACCTAAATTAATAATTAAAATTAATCTAAGACTTAAACAATTAAATAAAAGAAAATCTAGGGCAAAGGGTTCACCTACCGACTACTTAGTTTAATTTAATTTATAGACTTGTGACTTTGAAAAGTGTGATTTCTTAGAGATCAAGAAAGTTGTTTTCTTGATTTTAATTTGAGTTTTGTGGCCGAATAAAGCTCCCTTCAACACCGTTGCGGGCTAGAATTTCTTCTTGTCGGCTTCGTTTCGGTCAAGAATCAGGCACAATTGGGAAGCTTTCAAAACACAGAAAGTATGTGCGCTTATTTTGCATGGTCACGTGGCTAACCTCACCAGTCCACTCCTTTGGGCTTCAAAACCATTTTTAAAATTAATTAACTCCAGCCCATGCACATTAACTTCCTCTCCACGGCCAGAATTTGATTGATTAATCCTTAAAATCTTAGGCTGCTTCAGTCTCCTCCTCTAATCTTCATTTAAATATTCAATTAAGTCCAAAACTCTAATAATTCATCCTTTAATCTTCATGAAAAGAATTTGTTTCCTGCAAACATTATTAACTTAATTAAGCACCAGATTCAACTCGAAGATATAAATTTTTATTAAAAACACCACAAATGAGGGCATAAAAATATGTCTAATTTAACACTTATCAGTTAGCAGACAAACCAGTGGTACCTAAGAATCGATTCAACACTTCTGCAACTTTTAAGATTGTATAGCATCCGTTTTGCAGAAGATCATGAGATCATCCCTAAAGTAGATGTTACTGAGTATTATTCCCTAGCACTGAGGATGGAATTTAAACTGAGGATCATTAGCAGCTTCTCTCAGTAGTCTAGTTAAGTACACCATTACTAATACAAGTAATAACGGATGGATGGAGTCTCTCTGACTTAGCCCTATCTTGCCTTTAAAGAACTCGGATTTTTCTCCTTTTAAATTGACAGAAAGAGATGTTGTACAAACACATTCCATTACCTTTCTTATGAAAGACTTAGGGAATTGGTAAGCTTTGTGCATCTCTTTAATGAACTGCCACTCCACCGAGTCGTAGGCCTTCTTTACATCAATCATCGACATACAATGTCCACTGATCTTCTTTCTTCCATACAACCTGATCGGATCATGTGATAACAAAACGTTGTGCAAGATCAGTCTACGCTAACAAATGCACTTTCATTTGTATTAACTAACCTAGGCAGTACTTCTTTAAGTCGTTCACAGATAACCTTTGAAATGCATATATAGGTTACATTAGAACATGTGATTGGCCTATATTATGATGCATTTTGAGAGCTACCAGTCTTCAGGATTAGGGCTAAAACATTTGAATTCATCTTTTTTTAATGTTTTTGTTCTCTTTCAAAAATTCAAGAACGGCTTGGATTACATCATCTTTTACCACAAGCCTAGCTCCCTTGAAAAAGCCACTCCCGTACCCATCTAGTTCTTGACTCTTACAGCTGTATATATTCCACATTGCTTTCCTGATTTCTTGGGCAGAAACTGATTTTAACAGTCTCAACTATTGCTGCCATTTTAACAATGGTCCTTTTTGGAAAACTTCTACTTGTGAGGTCGCTCTGCTGTTGTTTTGTCCTGGCTATTTCTTAAAGAACTCCAAAAAATGCTCTTTTACAGCATCCCAATCCCGATCACTACTCCATCCTTTACAATAGAACATATACAATTCTACATATTCCTTTTCCATATCCTACCCTGGAAATATACAGAATTTGATTCCCTCAGCTTGACCCAATTTTCTTTAGCCTTTTGGAAAAGGAAAGCTTCTGTTGTTTTACTTGCATACATATACTTCTCGAACACTTCTTGTTCCTATTGATGCAACTCTCCATCATCAGGCCTACAATGTATCAAATCCTGTGTAGAGTGTAGATTTTAATTGATTTGATAATTACAGAGCCTGATTTTGGATATCTGAGAATTGTTCCTTTAAAGCTCCTTTAGTGTATGCTTCAGCCTCTTGAGTTTCACCACTAGTTGATACATCTTAGTTCCCTTGACTGATGAATCCGAATTATCTTTATCCAACTGTTGAAAACCTTCTGCTTGGCACCATATGTTAAAAAACTTAAAAGGCTTCAATTTCCTCATAATACCGCCGTCAAGCTAAGCAATTATAATATTATGATCTAAGACCCCTTCAGCTAGTAATGTTGATATCAAGTAAGGAAAAGCTACTAACCAGTCTTCATTGATGACCACTCTATCAATTCTAGAATACATCCTACCTTCTAGAAGACATACTTGTATTGGCAATGTGAACTTATATCCTTGTTACTCTTTCTGTCCTATAAAAATAGTCCAGCTTGATAAAAAATCTTGTCCCAAAAAAATAGTCTAGTTTCAAAAAAAGTCAAAGCTAAAACATGTGAAATGACTTAACTGCCCTGCTTTCTCCCCCAAACTTCACTCACACACATGTGGCTTCCCCCCTCTTGTTTCTCCCCTCATCACATCCCCTCCTCTTTTTTCTCCACCCATCTCCAGTCCGCCGCCAACAATGTCTAGCAATAGCATGCCCGAGCTGTAAGTGCTCAAACAATGTCCTCGCAACTTCTGACTGTTCAAAACCCGGTGCAGAAAAGTCGACTATAAAGCCGGAAATGTCGACTTTAATGGTAACACTTTTCCGGCTTTAAATTAGCATCGGGAGTAATTTTTGACAAGTAACCGTCTATCAATTTTCCGACGAGCATCAGCGTTGTCGACTTCATATTACTGCTGTCATCCCTCATCGTTGTGGATTCAGAAGAAAATCTCTATCTCTGTTCCAACTTCCAATCATTGGAGGAAATCCAGGAAATAAAGATAAAGGGAATCATATTATTTGTTAATTAAATTTTTGGGGTAAAATTGGAACTTCATAGGATAATAATGAGTTATACCTTGATGAGTTGACCTAATTAAAAAAGTTGTTCATTTTGAAACCGAACTATTTTTGTGTGACAGAGGGAGTATTTGATATCCTTTACCCACATTCCAAAACACATCTCCGTATCCCCTATATCTGTGTTAATGTCACCTTGTTTCTCCCAAATCTTTTATCCGCTTGCATAACATTGTTTAAATCACCCATCACAATCCATGAAAGATTGATCCTATCAGCTAATGTCATCAAATTCTCCCACAACTGTTCCCTTTCACTACTCACATTAGAGCCATAGATTGCAGTAAAATAAAAAGTAATTCTATTGTTAACCACCTCCACTAAGCAGTGTACACTTTGTTCACTTTGGTGTATAATTCTAAATTTAACTAATAAAGTTAGGTTGCCATATAACACAAATCCTACACCTATTACAATGTTTAAAATTTATATTATACTCATACCCATGCCAATACTTACCCATTAACTCCCTGCCTCTTTCATTAGTTAGCTTAGTTTCAAAAATATGCATATTGAAGCTGCTTTACTAATCATACTCAAACTGCTTAATTCTTTTTGCTTTACAGGACTGAAGCCCCTAATGTTCCAATGTAGTAGATTCATCATATACCTGGATCAGGAGGGATACCATCCTAGCATTTCCACAATCCTGCACAACAAATTGAGTGTCATCGCCTGCATCAACATGAATCTCTTCTTAAGTGTGTTCAAGCAAACTCACCAGAGGACCAAACCCATTTGTTGAGCCAATGGTTATAGCCGTTTTTGGTCTTTGAAAATTCGACTTGTCTTCTACTTCTCTTCTGATTTCATATTCCTCCTACTGTATCTCCTCCTTGTCTGCTGCTTTCTTGCTTTTAGAAACAACCTTCCATTAGGTGGCGTTTTTTGTTTTTCTTTGACACTGTCTCCTTAGCTGTGTCCTTTACTGACTTTCCAGGCATTTTATGCTTACAGATCTCTTCACCATGGCCAAAATTATTGCAACACTTGCACTAAGTTGGTCTCCATGTATTAACTTTTCAGTTTACAATTATTCTTTTTCTTTCTTTTATTTTGGTACCCTTTGTGACAAAACTTATAATTGTATCCTAAAGTTCTAATTTGGAAATAATATGTACACCAAAATAAGTCAACCAATCAAACATTAACTCTTACATGTTCCTCAGAACCGAAGGAAAGTGACGATAAACTTTAGTACCAAATGAAAGTAATGTTTCTTCTCTGTAGCAAGGAATTCTAGAGAGCTTAATCCCCGTGATAGTACTATGTCGATTCGAACTACTATTTTTTGATCGGGTATTTAATTCGGTACTATTGTTGGATGAGACAAATACATGGGACTGCAGACCGAAATTTTTAACCAGTTTTTTAATGCCTTCTTCCCAAAATGTAATGTTGTTTCGAGCCCCCACACCCTTTTCTGTTACGCCATGAAGATTGATTCACAAGACCATTGTTTTTTTTCTTCTGTAATGATGAATGAGTAGTATCATCTTAATACGGAAACACTAACTCTTGTAGTTGTAGTGTTCTGCCTTTGCTGGAGAAGCACTAATTTACCTAGGGTTGAGGTTAAACATATTAATCTAAAGTGCACTCATTAAGTAGATTTTTGAAAAAACTGACTTGCTTTCCTCGAATTGTTGAAACACAAATGAGCACAAAATGGTGATTTTACAAGCATAACAAGATAATTCACTCACTGGATTCTACCATGCAGCAACATTTCGGGGCTTTGATGTCATTCACCAAAGAAGGTTTTCGACTCCAGTTGTTCTAATGATCGATTGTCTAGTCTGAATTTCTACTTATAACACAAATTAAGCTAAAATTTGAAATTGAAACTGGACAATCATTTCGGAATGGATGGATCTATATTTTTCAGTTCAATTGTCAAAAGGGACTAAATAAAATTGACAATATGAGATATGTTTCCCTCTTGATGTTGGAATTACTCTGCACGTTGCCTCATGTTAGTCTTTTATTGTCATATTTAAACAACCTGTAGGCTGTAGTAGGTATTAGGTAGCCCCAAGATACTATTAATTAATAAAGAAAATTACTATGATATTGCATTATTTGTGTTGCGTTATGGTCATATACATGAGATATTATTGTCTTTGAGCTGTAGTGCTAGCTTTTGAATTTGAGTAGATGTTAACATGTACTGACATCTTTTAATACTTTGAAATGAAGATCGGTTTTACATACAATATTAAATTTAATTGTTATTGAGATGTATTTAAATTCTTCAACTCTAAACTTCTAGAAAGTTAGTCATGATTTCACTTCTTGTAAATTGTACAAGAGTTCTTGCTGAGTAAGTTGGCTGAAAAAAATTCAACGGGACATGGGATCCCTCCCTTCTCTTCAAAGAGTTATCCTGAGGCTATCAAAAGGGTTTGCTTTGATTCGACCAGAGTTTGCTTCAGCGTTCAAAGACATTCTCAATCTGAATAAATCAAGTGAAACAACACATTCTTAGGGATTGCACAATAATGAATAAACTACGGCATGACTTGGAAACAGCCAAGGAAAAATTGATCGGGAAAACACTCTCTTACACATTCCATCAAAACTTAATTAGTAACATCACTCACAAACAAAGGTACTAAAGACTTCAGTGCAGACTTATATCTAAAATTGGAACATATGTTTCTTACCTTTAGTAAGTAATTCTAGAGAGCTTAAGCATCTGTTCCAGCTGCTAGCCTCAAAAAATATCTTGGACCCTAGCTGATTTGAGAAAAATTGGGTGTAGTTAAGATTTGTTAGCCTCCAAAATATTTTAGACCCAAATGAACCTGAAGAATAAGTTTACCAGTTCAGTATATAAATTGTTCAATGAGGAAAATAGGTGTACCTCCAAAATATGTTAGACCCAAATGAACCTGAAGAATAAGTTTACCAGGTCAGCATATAAATTGTTCAATGAGGAAAATAGGTATACCATGGAAGAGCAGAAAGAAGCGTGGTCCCAGCTTGAACTTGAAAATATCCTTAAAGTCGTCATGGTTTGAGCTGAAGCTAAACCCAACAAATTCTAAGCAATTCAACTGTCTACAAAGCTGGAATAAATAGGACGCGCTGCTGCAATTGAACCTTTAGATTACGGATATTTGAGAAGAAACTAAATAGTCTTGTCAGTATTGGAGTGAACGGAATATCACTATATATAGAGAGGACAAACACCAAAAGTTGAGCTAATTATATTGGTAGTTGTTCGGACGCGAAAACTTTAATGACGGCTAATTCACTTTCTATCCAACTTCTGTTCTTTACAGAGAGTACTTTGTCCTAAAAATATTTAGATTTTCACTTTAAAACAATTTGAACTAAAATAAAAAATTTAAATTGGACAATAATTTTGGGACGGAGAGAATACTAGTTACTCCCCCGTCCTTACAAGTTTATTCGATTTGTCCTAAATTTCATGTAGTATTTTCTTCAATTGAAAATAAAATCTTAAAAATATCTTTTCACATTTATCAACAATAAATGTGAAAATATATTTTTACGATTTTATTTTCATTTGAAAAAACAAAAACTAAATGAGGAGAATACAATAAATGTAAACATATAATTTTAAGCTTCTATTTTCAGTTGGAAGAAAATACTAAATAAAATTTAGAATATCAAAATACCTTATAATTATTAAAATAGTTGTTGTGAGAGCTTTACCCACGAAAAGGATCTATCCGGCTTGAAGCTGAATCATTCAAAGAAATGATTTGGACACCGAGTGCATAATATACAAAAAAATCCTTATAATAACGACTGGAAAGAGTATTCAATATTTTACCCCCTCCAAAAAAATAATTAAAATCATATTCTTATTTTTTTTGGGAGGGAGTGGGGATGGGTAAAATATTGTGTACCACATACCATATTTTAATTTTATAAAAACCATACTTGTATCTTAAAGTTTTGTCTAGCAATAGTGTACCCAAAAATATGTCGACCCCGACGAACATTAAATCTTTCATGTTCTTTTTTTTTTTGTGCAAACTGTGAATATATATTTATAGATAAGAACGTTCAGTACAAGTCTCCTACCAAAATTTCCTATTTACAACACTTTACAACCAGAAGTCAGAGACAACAAAATACTGTACTATCTAAACAAGTCGTTAAGTCGTTTGCGAAGCAAATATTAGACAGCTCAGTGGTCTCCTTCAGCATGCGTGTGAAATATTCCATAAGCAATACAAATATGAGGGGGGATACAGGATCCCCTTGTCTCAGTCCTCGTTTACCATGGAAGTATCCCACATTAGTGCCATTTAAACAGATTGTGAAAGGTAGTTTTAACTTAGGCCATAATCCACTTAGTAAATTGACTAGGAAAGCCAAATCCATACAAACACTCCTCAACAAAATTCCATTCAACTGAATCATACGCTTTCTGCAAGTCTATTTTCATCATACACCTACTACTAATTCCTTTTCTCCTATACATTCGGATAAACTCTTGTGTTATCAATATATTATGGAATATCAATCTACCTTCTACAAAAGCCCCCTGGTTTTCATCTACTAGTACTGGTAAGACTATTTTAAGTCTATTACACAATATTTTTGAAATTACTTTATACAAAACATTGCAGCATGCTATTGGCTGAAATTGACTAGCAGTATTCACAGATTCAGTTTTAGGAATTAAAGCAAGCATAGTATTGTTGAGTTGCTGCAATAACATACCGTTGGCAAAAATTCTTGAACAGCTTTCGTGACGTCCTTTCATGTGATCTCCCAGGTTGATTTGAAAAAGTCACTCCCATATCCATCCGGCCCTGGGGATTTGTTGATGTTGATACTCCACACTACGTTTTTAATCTCTTCCTGTCACAGGGGCTATCAGTTTCATTTGGAAGTCCAGGGTGACTCTAGAACCTTTACGAAAGACCTCCTGTCTCGCTGGTCTTCTTGAAGAGCTTTTCCCAAATTGATGTTGAAAAAATTGGATAAAATGATCTTCAACCTCCTTCCACTCTGTGACCAGGTGCCCTTCTTCATCTACAACTGACCAGGTTCTATTTCTCATGCGTCGTTGTTTCAACTTGGCATAGAAAAACTTGTTGTTTGCACCCCCCTCCCTCAGCCAATCCTCTTTGGTTTTCTGCTTCATATAAGATTCATAAGCCTTGCTGGGGTGGATGTATAACTTATATGCTTCTCTCTCGTGATTTTGAAGCTCAGCATCTTCCATAGAAACTCTCAGTTGTTGCTGCAGTAGTTCAAGTCCCTCCTGAGCTTCTATCATTTTGACCTAGATTTCTGAAAACTTGTTTTTGTTCATGAGCTTTAATTCTCTTTTCAGTCTCTTCAGTTTTTTTGCTACCTGAAACATTTTGGTGCCATCCACAGTTGCTGACCAACTTCTTCTCACAATATCCTTGAAATCAGGATCTTGTTTCCACATATTGAAATATTTGAATGCCTTAGGTCGCCTTTGTAGCTGCCTTTCAATCTGAATAACCAGGGGGCTGTGGTCAGAGATTCCTTCATTCAATACAGTTACAATGGATTGATTGAATGCATAAATCCACTATCCATTAACTACCACTCTGTCCAGTTTAGCGTAGATCCTTGTATTCCCAACCTGTTTGTTGCACCAGGTGAACATGGGTCCTTCCTGCTCTAAGTCTTGTAGTTCACAAGCTTCTAAGCAGTGATACAGAGGTTCTATCTCAGAGAGAATCACTGGTACTTTTTGCTCCTCTGGTCTGAGGACGTTATTGAAATCCCCGCAAACCACCTAAGCTGAATTCACAGTGTTGCTGATACTTTCCAGGTCTTCCCAGAGTTTTGACCTTTCCTATTCATTGTTAGCAACATATATACCTGTTAAATAGAATTTTCTTCCTTTTTGCTTCTCTTTTATCCCAAAATGCAGTAGTTGATATGTGCTCCTTAGTTGTTGGACTATAACCGAGTCATCCCAAATCTTTAGAACCCTGCCCTTCATATTCATATCCATAGCCAGACTGCAATTCCAGTTCTATAACTAAAAGATTTGGCCGAAAAGAATCATCTCTCATTGATCTGATGCAAGTATTTATATAGAATTAGAAGATGTAAACAAGAAACCCTAGACTAGAGTAGAAAGGAAAATTACAACATGGTAATTACATCTTATACAGTCCGGTAACTTCCAGTATCTTCTTTACTCCCCGTCAAGTTGGAGCATATAAATTCACTATGCCCAACTTGCTCAACAATGCATGAAACTGATCACGACCCAAAGCTTTAGTGAAAAAATCCGCCAATTGGTTATGTGAAGAAATAAACCGAGGGATCAAAAGCTTGGACTGAAAATGCTGTCGAACAAAATGACAATCGATTTTTATGTGTTTCGTGTGCTCATGAAATACTGGATTAGTAGTAATATGAATTGCTGCTTGATTGTCAGAGTAGAGGGGAACTGGATCAGTGAATAATACTTGCAATTCAGAGAAAAATCGAACAAGCCACACCAACTCACTAGCTATAGTAGCAATCTCTCTATATATATACTCTGCTTCGGCATTGGATCGAGAAACTACGGTTTGTTTCTTAGATCGCCAAGAAATCAGAGAATCTCCTAGAAACACCATAAAACCCGTAGTGGAGCGTCGAGTAGTCAGGCAACCCGCCCAATCTGCATCACAATATGCCCGTAGACACAGAAAATTATCAGAAGGAAGAAAAATGCCTTGACCAGGTGAATTCTTCAGATAACGCAACACTCGAATCGCAGCGTCATAATGAGGCCTGCGTGGTTGTTGCATGAACTGGCTAAGAATATGGACAACATAACTAATGTCAGGACGCGTGATAGTCAAATATAGAAGGCGACCAACAATGCATTGATATTGTCCAGGATCATCATGAAGTTCCCCAGAATCAGAGTCGAGTGGATGTTGTTGCTCCATTGGAGTAGAACATGTCAACAACCTATAAGGCCACATTTTGCAAGGATATCTAGAGCATATTTGCGCTGGCTAAGAGCAATGCCAAAAGAAAATCGCGCAACTTCAATGCCCAATACTTAAAGGGACCAAGATCTTTAATGTGACTCACCGTGCAGATATCGTTTAAGTTTTGCAATCTTGGCTGAATCATTCCCAGCTACAATGATGTCGTCGACATAAATGAGTACAGCAATAAAACATGAATCACGACTGTACGTAGATAAGGATGAGTCCGAGTGTGATAATCAAAAACTAGCTCGCAAAAGTGAATGAGTAAACTTTTGGTACCAGTTACGAGAAGCTTGGCGCAAGCCATAGAGAGACTTCTGAAGACGACAAACACGTTGCTCCCCCTTTCTTGCAAATCCCTGAGGAATCTTCATGTACACTTCTTCATCGAGATCTCCATGTAAAAAGGCATTGGTCACATCGAGTTGATGCAAATCCCACTTACGTACGGATGCAACTGCAAGAAGACAACGAACTGTGACTTCGCAACAGGTGTAAACGCCTCGTGGAAATCAATCCCTTCAATCTATGTGTACCCCTTGGCCACTAATCGAGCCTTGTGTCGCTCAATGCTCCCATCTGGGTTAAACTTGACCTTATATACCCATTTAGAATCAATGGCCTTCTTGGCAGGCGGCAAAGAAACAAGAGTCCATGTTTTGTTTGCTTCCAAGGCCGAAATCTCCTTAGCCATGGCATCTCTCCAATGTGCATGTTGAACTGCTTGCAAGAAAGAATTGGGCTCATCTCGGGAAGAGATGGCCGCTAACAAAGTATTATAAGGTTTAGAAAACCGATAATAACACAAAGTCTGAGAGAGGATATACCGTCGAGTTAGCTGATGGAGTTGAGGAGGATGGAATTTGAGTAGTAGGAAGCAATGAGGGTGGTAATCTATAATCATAGCCTGATAGATGTCGATAAACTTGTCGAATCCGTCTTTCTGGAGGTGGAGGAATCACAGGCGATGGTGAAGGTAATGGAGAAGTCAAATCTGCAGATGGAGAACTTTCAGGTGATGGAGTATCTGATTTTGATAAATTTACGGCTGGAAGATCAAGAGAGGTGGGTGTATCCTCCTTATCAAAACCAAGAGAATGATCCGATGTGTAATCCGGGAATGGATGTGGATATCTAGTTTTGTCATCTCGTGTTGTCGATTTTGCCATCATCGCGAAAGGGAAAAAGTCCTCAAAGAATTGAACATCTCTGGATGTATAAATCACCTTACGATCCAGGTCATAAACTCTATAACCCTTCTGGCTGTGAGGGTAACCAACAAACCCACAAGTCTGTTCCTTGACGCAAATTTATCTTGAGAATGAGACAAAACATGAGCATAACAGAGGCATCCAAAACTATGGAGATGGTATAAGAAGGTTTGCATCCAAACAAAATCTCATAAGGTGTCCGATTACTCAATACAGATAGAGGCATGCGATTAATCAGATAAGTAGCAGTAAGAATACATTCTCCCCAGAAACTAATTGGCAAGTTTGCTTGAAAGCACAGGGCTCTAGCTACTTCTAAAATGTGTCGATGCTTTTGCTCTACTACACCGTTTTGTTGTGGAGTGTATGGACAACTGGTTTGCCTTTCAATACCATTATCCCAAAAATGAGTTAACAAGGTAGCATGACTAAATTCAAGACCATTATCAGTTCGAAACACTTTGACCTTAGTTTTAAACTGTGTATGCACCCAATTGAAAAACATAAGCAAATATCGCTTAGTCTCCGATTTTATGACGCATGAGAAACACCCAAGTTACCCCACTACAATCCTCTACAATCGTAAGAAAATATTTTGCCCCGGACTTTGATGGCATTTGATAAGGACCCCAAACATCACAATGCAGTAAATCAAAAACATTCAACAATTTATTCTGATATAAAGGAAATGGCAATCGAGTGTGTCTTGCTCTACAACATGCATCATAGAGAAAACCACTAGAAGAATCAAATTTAACAGAGATATTTGGCACCAAATTAAGACGGCTTATCGGCAAATGTCCTAAGTGCTTATGCCACAAAGATGCTGTATCGCTCTTCCGGATGACCAACGCTCGATTCACTTGCTTCCCATCACCACCCCTCATTGGTTCCGAATAGTAGAGGCCATCGCGCATCCTACCCACTCCAATCAGCTTCCTCGAGGCTAAGTCGTGTATGAGACAAAAATCAGGTCCAAATGTGAAAAAACAATTCAAATCTCGTGTCAGTTTACTGACTGATAATAAATTAAAATGGAAATCCGGCATTCCTAAAACATCATGAAGCGTTAGATTTTTATCCAATTGAATTGTCCCAATGGCCCGAACGGGCACTCGATCACCGTTTGGAATCTGGATATAGCTATTATCAAAAGGCATGAGATTAGTCATCAATCGAATTTCAGATGAAGCATGGTTTGTGGTGCCGGAATCAGCAGCCCAAGCCTCGGTCTTACCAGAATTGACTTGCCCAGGTGAAGCTTGTCCAGCAGCGTTGGTCGACGAAGCAACCTGTCGACTACCAAGGAGCGAGAGTAGCTGTTGAATCTGCGCCTAGGAAAGAGATTGAACAGGTACATTCTGTTCGCCAACAGCAGCAAAAGCTGAGGTATCAGACGCGGCTGCAACTGGTTTGGAAGTCACAGATTTCGATCGCGGCTGCCTCCAATTGGCTGGATATCCAACAAGTTCAAAGCAAGCATCTCTGTTACGATTGCTCTTTTTAAAGTGCGTACAAAACCTGGTTCCACCACCTTTCTGTGCTCCATTATCGCGACGGCCAGAACTCAAGTTAGCCAGGAAGGTCGACGCTTCAACAGCTGGAGATCGTGAATCAGCAACATTGTGTTGCTTTTCATATGGCGCCACCATCGAGTATGCCTTTCCCAACGTCGGAAAGGGTTCCATTCTAAGGATCTGCGATCTAACAGTCTTGTAATTATCATATAATCCCATTAGAAAATCAAATACCTTTTCTTCTTCTTGCATCGATTTCAGATGCTTGCCGGCATCGCAGGTACATCCGCCGCACGTCGAAGGAGGCCTCAGGTTCTGCAGTTCATTGAGAAGTCCTTTGAGTTTGCCATAGTAAATTGGCGTTTGCATCCGTTCCTGCTGAAGCAAGGCAACAGAACACTTCAACTCGAACGCCCTGGCAGCAATACCCTGAGTAAATCTCTCCTCCAAATCACGCCATATTTCAACTGCGGTCTCAATGTGAGCAGCAGCTGTTTGCAGCTCCTTACAGATGGAGTTCGTCAGCCAAGATTTTATCAGTGCTTTGCATTGGATCCATTGTTGGTAGTCACCGGAATTGACATCGGGACGAGCTATAGTGCCATCCACAAAACCGGCCTTGTTTTTGGATTGAAGGGCAGTGAGAAGGTTGTTTCTCCAAGTGAAGTAGTTATCTCCGTTTTCAACAAGCGGAGTGGTGACAAAAAGGTGGCTAGGATGATCCGCCGGATGAACATAGTACGGTGATTTCGTATCAACAGCCGAACCGACTTGATTCGAGTTCTGGCCTTGAGAAGAATCCGTCTCCAAAGTAGAGATTGAGGTGACTAGGGTGTTGTCTCCCATGGTTATGATTTGTAGCAGCGGAAAAACAAAGCAACAGGAAAAAGGGGCTGGAAAGCTTTGATATCAGCGGCCGAAAGAAAGAGAAAAGAACTATGGTTTTGAATAAAACCTAGCTCTGGATACCATAAAAGATTTGGCCGAAAAGAATCATCTCTGATTGATGTGATGCAAGTATTTATACAGAATTACAAGACGTAAACAGGAAACCCTAGACTAGAGTAAAAAGGAAAATTACAACATGGTAATTACATCTTATACAGTCCAGTAACTTCCAGTATCTTCTTTAGTAATATACTACCCATAAATATATCCACTTTCTCCTTCTTCATTTTTGTTTCTACTATACAGGCCCCATTTATCATTTTTGCAAACAGTACACTACTGAGTTCCATCTGCTTTACAAGGGCATTTTGGCCCCTTATGTTCCAAGATATGACATTACACATTAATACCAGGGACATGTCGTAGATCAACATGCATCATTATCTCCATCTTATCCCCATCCTCTATTTCACTATCTCTGATCAAGTCCTGTATATCTTCAGTTGATGATCTATTCAAAATAGAGTAGTTAATTGGACTTTTACCCTATTCATTCTTCCCATCATCTGATTCCTTGGTGTTTTAGAATCCCCCGGGTGAATCTGTTTGGCTCTTGGTTTTCACAACCACCTTCCATTCCTTCTCATCTTACATGTTCTTGCAACCATAGGAAAGTGACAAAATAAACTTTAGAAGATATCTACTAAATGAAAGTAATGTCACGGAATTTTAGAGAGCTTAAGCGTAGTTTCGAGCAAAACTTCCGATTTTAGGACCCAAACTGAATTGAGAGAAGACATGGTGGCATCGAAGTTCATTTTTAAATCAATAAACCTGAATAGTACTACAACTTCAGGGTACATACTTCTACTAGGAAAAATGCATACAGTGGAATCCCGGTTCGCATCCCTTAAAACTGAACCGATAAATGTACTCAAGGAGCTCTGAGTTGAGGCTGAATCTGCTAAATTTTACAAAATAGTGTAACTACTATCTAAATATTGAAGCTTGTATGAGAGTTCTTTCCATCAATCATAACATGGAGAATGGAGAAAGAAGGTAAGGCTTTGGGGAGTTTGGGGTGAATGCAAATTCTCGATGTGTAGAGAGAGGGTAACACCAAAATCTCAGTTAATATTGGTAGTTGCTCGTGTGTGAAAATTATGAATTAATTCTTGTTATATCTACTACTCTTTCTGTCCCCAATTGGATTGTCCTCTTTAGATTTTTGCTTTTAGTACATATTGAACTAAAAAATAATATTACAAAGTACACAATCATTTGGGACGAAAGAGTAAAATCTTTCCTTCACAAAAAATGACTCGCAGGCTATGGCAGGGGTAGGCTTTAAATTTAATAACGAAGCAGAGAATTAAATAAATAGAGAAGACTTCGATTTCCAAATCGTGAGACAGAGTACTATGTATATTCAAACTGCTTTCGTTGATCAGGTATTTAATTCTCTACGATTGTGGGATCAGACAAATACAAGGAGAGTCTAGACCGAAGTATACTGTATCGTAACACATACTGATTACAGTGAAAGCAAATTAATTGGAACTTTACAACGGGCTCTTTATTGCCTTCTTCAAACAATTCAATGTTGTTTGCATCCTCGATAGCCATTTCTATTGTGTCACGAACATTTGCTCCTAAGACCATTTTTTCTGTCTATTATTTTTCTTTATCTCTTGTAATGAAAAAAGTTTAGTTATATCATCTTATTAGAAAATCACTCAATCTTTCGCCGGGTTCTGTTTTGGCGGCAAAAAAGCACTGATTTTCCCTTAGTGGAGGTTATGCTAGTCTCAAATCTCGATTCAGCATATTTACCGAGAACTTATTCCGTTATCGATCGACAAATTAGCACAAAATGGTAAGTTTACTAGCACAACAAGACAATTTACTCAATGGATTCTATTGACCCACTTCATTTTGGGCCTTCAGACCTTTCACCGAAAACAAAAAAAAAAACAAAAAAAAAGAGAAGGTTTTCTACTACTTTTCCATAATTTTTTTTTTTTTTGCAGTGCAATTATCAAAAGGGATTAAACAAATTTGATAGGTCATATGAATATCCTTCGCGCTTTTATGTTAAAATTAGTCTGCACGTTGCCTCGTCTTAGTCTATTGTTATCATATTTAATAAAACTGAAAATGCAATAGGTACCCTGGAGATATTAATCCATAAAAAAACAAAAGAAAAAAAAAACTCCTATCATATTGTTTTATCCATGTTGAATTATTCTAATATCATTGATATATTATTGGATTCTGGCTGTGGGAGTGGTATTAAATTTTGAATTCGAAATGCTTCAACTCTTGTAAATTTGAATGTAATTATTATGTATCTAAAAACATCAACGCTATATATGTAATAGAGCAGAGACTTAAAAAGCAAAAGTCGACTTCAATTCCAAATCTTCTAAGCAGGTACTTAACTCTCGCAACAGTACTCCGATCAGAGAAACACAAGGGACTAGAGAAAGTTTTGTGGTTATCAATTCGAGTTTAAATTCGTGACGTTCTTAGACTTTCGCGATTTATGTTATTGTTTTTTAAGCAATTCATTTGTCTTATTAATAAAGTAAAATAGTTATGCGTACCCCAAAAAAGAAAAAGAAAATAATTATGTATTATATGCTTTGCGATTTGTGTACTAAAAACCATACTTTAGAACATAATAGAAACTATTATTCTGCGCTAAGGAGGATTACATCATACTACTAGGGGTTCGGTATGGGTTTATAGAATAACCTAGAAAGACACGTGATGCTCACGTGACCGTAAAATTTCACTCGGACTGTGAGGATCATCGCGTCAGCTTGAAGCAAACGAGGGTAACTGATCGCGTCAGCTTAAAGCCTACGCGGTTAACTTCCAAAACCTCGCCTATATAAACCCCTCTCTTTCGTCTATGCCCAAATCACTTTCTTCTCCTTCCCCAAAAAATATTAAGAGTCGTTTTTCTAAAAGATCAGACCCTAGAAATTCTTCTCTTCCAATCTTCAATTCGCCCTTGATTTTTGTTAATTGCATATCGAATCAATGGCGCTTCCGAATCAGCCAACCGTTGATTACCCAAGTTTCAAGCTCGTCATCGTTGGTGACGGCGGAACCGGGAAAACAACCTTCGTGAAGAGGCACGTCACCGGCGAATTCAAGAAGAGATACGAACCGACAATTGGGGTCGAAGTTCGTCCATTGGACTTCGACACCAATTTTGGGAAGATCCGGTTCTACTGTTGGGACACCGCGGGACAGGAGAAGTTTGGCGGGCTGAGGGATGGATACTACATCCATGGGAATTGTGCCATCATCATGTTTGACGTCACTGCCCGGTTGACTTACAAGAACGTTCCAACGTGGCACCGGGATCTCACCCGGGTCTGCGAGAATATCCCCATTGTGCTGTGCGGGAACAAGGTTGATGTGAAGACCCGACAGATTAAGGCCAAACAAGTGACTTTTCACCGCAAGAAGAGCCTTCAGTACTATGAGATTTCCGCCAAGAGCAACTACAACTTCGAGAAACCCTTCCTTTATCTCGCCCGGAAACTCGCCGGCGATCCCAGCTTGCAGTTTGTGGCGATGCCGGCTAAACAGCCCCCTGAGGTGCAAATCGACATGGCGGCCCAGCAACAGCAGGAATTAGAGCTTGAGGCAGCTTCCAAGCAACCTCTTCCCGATGACGGTGATGACCTATTATTCGACTAAGAAAGGCACGAAAGAAGATACAAAGTGTCTCATAATACGGACGTGGGACACCAACAAGAAGAGATTTTGTACTTTTCTCGTGTTAAAATTGGGAAGAGCAGTAGTTTGTTTTTATTTTTATTTTACCAGGAGATTTATTTTTGGTAGAGAAGACTATTTTGAGGGGTTCCCTCCAATGATGTAGGAGTTTATTTTGTGTCTAGATTTTGGCAGGGTTTAGGTTTTTCAATATTATGCATTTGTCAAGATTATAGTTGTCTACTATTCCTTGTGTTTGGTTTCTTTTTTGCTTTCTTTCTGTTTTTGGTGCTAGGGGACATAGTTTAATTAAGAGATTATTTCGTTGAATGCAACAGCTACAAGATCTTTGGCATTACCATTAGTGAACAGATACAAATCTTTCTATCAATCGAAAGGAAGAGAGCAATTGAATAATTAGATTGGTTTGAACGGAAGATATAATACACGTCTATTGAGCCAATTTATGTATCTAGTGTTTGTTTGATTGATAGCAACAAGGGCATCAACTAATTAAGTCCTATATAAAAGGACCCGCCTCTCTTCCCCAAAATCTTCCTGCTCTCTTTTTGGCCGCCTCCCTTCCCCTGAAACCCAAAATTAATCTTCCCCCATCTTTCTACCATGGAAAGATGAAAAATAATTTTTTTAGATCTTATTAACTTTTTGATTGTATTTTAATTTATTTTCAATAGAAACGGGATGTCTGCTAGTACGGCGATGGATTTCTTAAGGATATTCGATAGTATGGTGGTGGTTTCACTAGTGATGTTTGCAAGTATGGCGGTGAAGGATTCATTGAAGGGGTTCGGGTTAGCATGCTTACCAAGAAAATTCAGTCATAATAGATCAAATTATTAGGTCTATGTTTTGTGAGTTTCAACCGATGATTAATGTTGTATCTTTGATCAGATTTCATATCTGGCATGTGCTACAACAATTATTTTATGAAAAATACAACGATGACATTATGACTGATTGTTAGTTGTGTATTTCTGGCTGTATCTTGCTTTTATCAATAACTGCTGGACGATTATCAGAAAATTAATGAATTTATATTTTATTTCAAAAAAAATAAAAATTAAGTCCTATATATCTTCTGAGATTGTTGGAGATAGATCGCGGCCTTAAAATAACATAAAAACTCCTCTAATTAACATAAGAAAGACCACGGCCTTAAAATAAGATAAAAACACCTCTAATTAACATAAAAACTTCTCTATTGAAATAGCACGATGGAGCACTTTTTGTGTTGGTAGAAGTATGCTGTTTTGTTAATTATTTTGATGAGTAAAGATTGTTATTTTAGAAATATATTATCATTATCAGCAACAATTACTTCTTCCGTCCCAAAATTATTGTTTAATTTGATGTCATAATGCAGGTGAAAGAGGACTTTTTTGGAAAACTGGGAAATTAATTCTTTAAGTTCAATTTCGAATACTTGTTTGATCCATTCCACTCATTGACACACCTAACAAAAATGAACCCTCCACAAAGACATATAAAAGTTACTTTGTAGTTTTTAATTATGCCCCTTGTCTTTTGAATTTAAATAAATTTTGGGGTAATCAATGGTACTCCCTCTGACCCAAAATTATTAGCTAGTTTGAGATTTCACTTTTAGTATAATTTGAACTAAAATGAAAATCCAAACTAGAAAATAATTATGGGACAGAAGAAGTAATATATAAAACTCCAGCTGGGGCAGCTACCTCATCCATCTTCATTGAACTTGGCTCAGCCCTTGATCGCGTCAGCTTTAAGCTGACGCGGGTAACTTCCGAAACCTTGACTGAATAAAACCCCTCTCTTTCCTCCCCTTCACCAAATTTTTCAGATTCGTTTCTCTCAAAAAAGATTAAAGCCTTGAAGAAAAATCTTCTCTTCCAATGGTCCGTTCGCCGTTGATTTTGATTAATCGCTTCGGATCAATGGCCCTTCGGGACCAGCCAACCGATGATTACCCAAGCTTCAAGCTCGTCATCATCGGGACCGGGAAAACAACCTTCGTGAAGAGGCACGTCACCGGCGAATTTGAGAAGAAATACGAACCGACAATTGGGTTCGAAGTTTACCCTTTGGACTTCGACACCAATTTCGGGAAGATCCGGTTCCACTGTTGAGATACCGCGGAACAGGAGAAGTTTGTGTTAGTAAATAAACTTAATTTGGTCCAATTAATATTGGGTTATCCAAAATTATTAACTTGGACCATGAATCTTTATGTTTAATCCTAAGCCCAAGTCCAATGAAGAATTGTCTAGATAAGAAGATATCTAGAAGTAGAAAGTTCTAGAAATGTTCTACATAAATATCAAGAGTATGTAGAAAAATTCATGGAAAATATCTAGAAGAAATATCTAGATATTAGTAAGGAAAAGTCTAGATATTAGAATAAAATATGTAGATATTTAGAAGGAGTAGAAACATCTTGAAAGAGTGTAGAACCTTCCATGCACTCCTATAAATAGGAGTTAACCCCTAATGTAAGTATGTGTAGAGTTGTGAGAAACCTTAAACTAAAAGCTTAACACACTCCACCTTGTTTCCTTTTACTACAAAGTAGTAAAGCTCCCTTTCTCCCAAAATTTCCTTCTCTTCCATTTTCACTTCCTAAACCTATCACTTAAAAGATCTCTTCCTTATAACCCAAAGGGTTCTTTTGCTAACAAACTGGTATCAGAGCTGGTGTTGGTCCAGCTTTGAAGTAAGATGGCAAATGGAATGATCTCTTTTCAATTCCCTCAACTTACCAAAGAAAACTATGGTAAGTGGTCCATTCGAATGAAGGCAATCTTAGGCTCTCACGAGGTTTGGGAGATTGTTGAGAAAGGTTATGAGAAACCTCTAGATGAGGCTTCTTTGACTCCTGCCCAAAGGGGGGAACTCAACAAAGCAAGGAGAAAGGATCAACAAGCTCTTTCACTTATCCATCAATGTCTAGATGATTCCATGTTCGAGAAGGTGGCAAATACTTCTACATCAAAGGAGGCTTGGGATATTCTAGAGAATGCTAATAGAGGCATTGAGAAGGTTAAAAAGGTACGTCTTCAAACTCTTAGAGGAGAATTTGAAGCTTTACAAATGGAGGAGTCCGAATTTGTTTCGGATTATTGTTCTCGTGTCTTGAAAGTGTCAAATGAGATGAAGAGGAATGGAGAAAGCTTGAGCGACACAAGAGTAATAGAAAAAATTCTTCGCTCTTTGACACCAAGCTTTGATTATATTGTGGTAGCAATAGAGGAGTCAAAAGATCTTGACTCTATGACCATTGATCAACTCATGGGTACTTTAGTAGCCCATGAAGAGAAACTAAAGAAGAGAAGGCCCAAAGAATCTTTGGAGCAAGCTCTCTACACAAAACTCTCTTTCAAAGAAAGAGATGGAGGCTTTGGACGTGGCAGAGGCCTTGGACGAGGCAATAGTGGATGTCAAGGACGTGGACGAGGAAGGACTCGAGGTGGCTACGTTCAATCCACCAAGGATGACAATAACAAAGGTTCTCAATCTACAAGAGGTCGTGGAAGAGGTATGAAGTTTCAGAAAGTAGGTAAATCTCGAATCCAATGCTTTAATTGCCAGGAATATGGTCACTATGCAAGTGAGTGTAGGAATTCTAGTCAAGTAAAAGAGAAAGCCAATCTTATGGAGGTTAAAGATGAAGTTCAACTCACTCTCTTAATGGCAAGACACGAGGACGAAGGAGAGAAGAAGACGTGGTATCTTGACTCATTGCGAGTAACCACATGACTGGGGAAAAAAGGTTGTTTGTAGACATGGAACCAACCAAAGGGTGCGTGATGTTTGGAGATGATTCTAGAACAAGGGTTGAAGGCAAAGGTAAGATACTAATCCTTGCTAAAGATGGAAGTCACCAATACATCTCAGAAGTTTATTATGTTCCAAGTCTTAAGAGTAATATCTTGAGCTTGGGACAACTTCGGAGAAAATTACGATATTCATTTGAAAGATCGTAGTGCCATAGTTAAGGATCCAGAAGGAAAATTGATTACCATTGTGCCAATGACAAGTAATAGAATGTTCTTGTTGAACATTCAACATGAGAACTGCATGAAAGCATGCTTGAAGGATGATTCGTGGATTTGGCACATGAGGTATGGTCATTTAAATTTTGGTGACTTGAAAATGTTATCTACCAAATGCATGGTGAAAGGAATACCTCCTATCAATCAGCCCAATCAAGTATGTGAAGGATGCTTACTTGGGAAGCATTCGAGGAGTGCTTTCCCAAAGAAGCAACATCAAGAGCTAAGGAGCCTTTAGAACTCATCCATACAGACTTATGTGGTCCTATCTCTCCGCCATCCCATGGTAAGAACACCTACTTCATTCTATTTATTGATGATTTCTCTCGAAAGACTTGGGTGTATTTTTTGAAGGAGAAATCACAATCCTTTGATGCCTTTAAGACATTTAAGGCTGTGGTGGAGAAGGAGAAAGGCTTGAAAATCAAAGCCTTAAAGTCTGATAGAGGTGGAGAATTCACATCAAGTGAATTCACCAAATTCTGTGAAGAACATGGGATTAGACGATTCCTTACTGCTCCTTACTCTCCGCAACAAAATGGAGTTGCTGAAAGGAAGAATAGAACCATTCTCAATATGGTTCGTAGCATGCTAAAGAGCAAGAAGATGCCAAAGGAGTTATGGGCTGAAGCAGTTGATTGTGCAGTATACCTACTAAATCGATGTCCCACGAAGAGTCTAGAAGACAAGACTCCACAAGAAGCATGGAATGGGACAAAGCCCACAGTAAATCACCTACGAGTATTTGGGAGTATAGCATATGCCCATGTACCAAGCCAAAAGCGGTCCAAACTTGATGATCGAAGCGAGAAGCATGTCTTTGTTGGCTATGACAAACAGTCAAAAGGTTATAAGCTCTACAATCCAGTCACGAACAAAGTTATTGTGAGTAGAGATGTAGAGTTTGATGAAAAAGGAACCTGGGACTGGAATATTGAAGGTGGTGAAAGCTACGACTTCCTTCCTGTCATCCACGAATACAATGATGACAGTAGTGATGCAGGTGAAGATACTCAGCAACCTCAAAGTCCACGTTCACCTTTGAATGAAGAGTCACAAAGGACAAAAAGCCTACAAGAGATCTATGAGGAAACAGAACGCATAGAGGCTCTCACACTCTTCTGCCTTTATGCTGACTGTGAACCTCTAGGTTACGAAGAGGCAGCAAGGAACGAGAAGTGGAGACACGCTATGGATGAGGAAATAAGATCCATAGAAAAGAATCAAACTTGGGAGCTAGCCTCTCTTCCAAAAGGCCACAAAGCAATTGGAATAAAGTGGGTGTTCAAAGCAAAGAAGAACGCTAAAGGAGAAGTTGAGAAGTACAAAGCAAGACTTGTCGCCAAAGGCTACAAGCAGAGACATGGCATTGACTACGAAGAGGTATTTGCTCCTGTTGCTCGCTTGTAGACTATCAGGTTAGTATTTCTATCGCTGCCCAAAATAGATGGAAAATCCATCAAATGGACGTAAAGTCTGCATTCTTAAATGGCTTTCTTGAAGAAGAAATATATGTGGAGCAGCCAGAAGGATATGTGGTCAAAGGCGATGAGAATAAAGTTCTCAGGCTAAGGAAGGCTTTATATGGTTTGAAACAAGCACCAAGAGCACGGAATACAAGAATTGATCACTATTTTCAAGAAAATGGTTTCAAGAAATGTCCAAGTGAACATGCACTCTATGTGAAGTTTTCGAGGCAATAGAGATATGTTGCTTGTTTGTTTGTACGTGGATGATCTCATCTTCACGGGAAATTCGCCTAGCATGATCAAAGATTTCAAGAAGGCAATGACTAAAGAGTTTGAGATGACTGATATAGGACTTATGTCCTATTACCTTGGCATCGAGGTCAAGCAATTGGATGATGGAATCTTCATCTCTCAACAAAGATACGCTAAGGAAGTTCTTAAGAAATTTGGCATGGAGAAGTGCAAGCCAATAGCCACCCCCATTGAATATGGAGCAAAGCTCTCAAAAGATGATGAAGGAGATGTTGTAGATCCAACTCACTTCAAGAGCCTTGTTGGAAGCCTACGTTATTTAACATGCACAAGGCCTGATATTCTCTTTGCTGTGGGACTTATCAGTCGATTTATGGAAGCACCTACTACGACACACTTGAACGCTGCCAAGAGGATACTTCGCTACATCAAAGGTACTATTGATCTTGGCTTGTTATATTCCTCATGTGATGACTTCAAGCTTGTGGGATTCAGTGATAGTGACTGGTCTGGAGACTTGAGCGAACGGAAAAGTACTACTGGATTCGCATTCTTCCTTGGCAACACTGCCTTTACATGGGTTTCTAAGAAACAACCTATAGTCACCTTGTCATCATGCGAGGCCGAGTACGTAGCAGCAGTATCATGTCTTTGTATGTCATGCTATCTGGCTCAGGAGCATGTTGAAGGAGTTAAGTATGCCACAAGGAGAAGCGACAGAGATATATGTTGACAACAAGTCAGCCATCGATCTGGCAAAGAATCTAGTCTACCATGATCGAAGCAAGCATATTGATACAAGGTACCACTTCATAAGGGAATGTGTGGCCAAGAGGATCGTTGAGTTGAAGCATACAAGATCACGTGATCAAGTTGCAGATATTTTCACCAAACCACTCAAAGGAGAAGACTTTGCAAGATTGAGGATGATGCTTGGAGTCACCAAATCAAGTTTAAAGGGGGGTGTTAGTAAGTAAACTTAATTTGGTCCAATTAATATTGGGTTATCCAAAATTATTAACTTGGACCATGAATCTTTATGTTTAATCCTAAGCCCAAGTCCAATGAAGAATTGTCTAGATAAGAAGATATCTAGAAGTAGAAAGTTCTAGAAATGTTCTACATAAATATCAAGAGTATGTAGAAAAATTCATGGAAAATATCTAGAAGAAATATCTAGATATTAGTAAGGAAAAGTCTAGATATTAGAATAAAATATGTAGATATTTAGAAGGAGTAGAAACATCTTGAAAGAGTGTAGAACCTTCCATGCACTCCTATAAATAGGAGTTAACCCCCTAATGTAAGTATGTGTAGAGAGTTGTGAGAAACCTTAAACTAAAAGCTTAACACACTCCACCTTGTTTCCTTTTACTACAAAGTAGTAAAGCTCCCTTTCTCCCAAAATTTCCTTCTCTTCCATTTTCACTTCCTAAACCTATCACTTAAAAGATCTCTTCCTTATAACCCAAAGGGTTCTTTTGCTAACAGTTTGGCGGTCTCAGGGAGGGATACTACATCCATGGGAATTGTGCCATCATCATGTTTGACGTCACCGTTCGGTTGACTTACGAGAACGTTCCGACGTGGCACCGGAATCTTGCCCGGGTCACTGAGAAAATCCCGATTGTGCTATGCGGGAACAAGGTTGATGTGAACGCCCGACAGATTAAGGCCAAGCAAGTGACTTACCACCGCAAGAAGAACCTGCAGTACTTTGAGATTTCCGCCAAAAGCAACTACAACTTTGAGAAACCTTTCCTTTATCTCGGCCGGAAACTCGCCGGCGATCCTAACTTGGTGTTTGTGGTGACGCCGGCTGTTCAGCCGCTAGAGGTGCACATCGACTTGGCTGCCCAGCGACAGCGGGAACTTGAACTTGAGGCAGCTTGCAACCAACCCCTTCCCGATGACGGTGATGACCAATTATTATTCGACTAAAAAGCCTGAGCAGATATATTGATAAAAAATGCCTAGCGGTACCCATGTGTGACAACAAGAACAAGAGATTTTATCAGATTTTCGTGTGAAAATTGCAAAAAGCAGTTGTTTGTTTTCGTTTTTATTCCACCAGGAGTTTGTATTTTTTTGCATAGAAGACTACATTGAGGGGTTCCCTCCAATGATGTGTAGGAGTGTTCTTTAACTGTGCCTTGGTTTTGTCAGAATTTAGGTTTTCCAACATATGATGCATTTGTCATAAGTATGTTTTCTACTATTCTTATGTGTTTGGTTTTCTTTTTTCTTTCGTTCTCTTTTTGGTTCTAGGGAAATTTGTACATAGCTTAAGTAAGAGATTATTTCGTTCAATGCTACAGCTACAAGATCTTTGGCATGCATTATGATTAGTGATCCTGCATACTTCAGCTTGACTGGAGGTAGATCCATATTAACAGCTTCAAATGGAACAAATACAGAACTTTCATCAATTGAGAGGAAGAGAGAAATTGATTTTATAGATTTGTTTGAACCGAAGTAATGAATATACTCCATCAATTTCAAAATTATAGTCCAGTCTAGGATTTTTCCTTTTTAGTACAAATTGTATAAAAACCGAAAATCCAAACTGGACAATGATTTTATGATAGAAGTGTATGTATTACTTTTAATACATATACCTCTATCCAAAAATTGTACCATAAATTTTGTTTAGTAAGATAAGAGTGCTTCCACATAACTAGCCAATTTATGTCTCTAGTGTTTAATCGATAGGGCATCAACTAAAATAGTCCTATATATTTTCTGAGATTGTTGGGGGATAGACCGCGGCCTTAAAGCAACATAAAAACGCCTATATTGAAATAGCACGATGGAGCACTTTTTTTGTTAGTAGTAAGATGTAAAGAATGTTATTTCAGTAATATATTTTTACTGTCGTAAATAATCTCGATCACTGAGTGAAACAGTTAGCCAAAAAATATATGCTAGGGAGGGATTTGATCTCTTGCCAACGTGAGCGATCATCACCAGATTTTTTATGAACATTTTATTTGGAATTATCATTCTGCCATATCACTTCTATTATCGTGAATATATTATATTTTTGGTAACGAAACTCTTCATAAGAGTGTAATCCACATTATTTAAAATAATGCATTCAACTTGTTCTTAGTTATTTCTTGTAACCGTTGCTATTCATGACCGATAATATTTGAAGACTTATTCTTGTATATTTTTTTTCTATTCCTTTTACTGTCTTCCTTGCTAAATTTAACAATTCATATATCAACCTGAAATACTACTATAAAATTTAACAACTATAATTCTTATTCCAGAGGCGGAAAAACATAGAAATAAATTTTGTTCTTTGTCTCCTTCATTTACCCTCTTCTTCTTATGACCTTATAAGGAGGAAGTGATAGCCAAATGCAAGAAAAAAAAAAAAAGGAAAACTAATGTAAGAATATTAACCATTTGATAAAAATAAAAATATCATACGTACGTACTGCTAAAATAATCGTTATCGATTTTACTCCATGCTGTTATACTTGACATCATATGCTGTGCGGACCTATGAAATCAAGTCATATTCCTCTCTTAGAAAATCAAAAGAAGATAACTCTTGGTTGTTTGACCTAAAATATCATATTAAAGTATATTCGTAATTTTGAGTGAAAAGAGTATTTTGTTTGAACAGGTTTATGCATATTTATGCCAAGTTACACCGATATTGTATCGTGGTGCATTAATTAGATGCAACTACTGATATCTACATTTGGAACTGGGGGATTATCGAAATTAATCATCATAAATTAAATATATATTAATATGTATTTCCAATATATATATATATATATATATATATATATATCTATCTGTGTGTGTGTTTGTGTATTTTTTATTGTTTTTGAGTTTCAGTATGTAAAGGGGGGAGAGAATGAAAAATCTATCTAACAGTATGAACACTGTTGATAATGTGGGGAAGTTAGCTCTCAGATTTGGATCAACCTATTATGATATTCATATTGATTAGCAAAATGTAAGCACTTCTATCACTGCTATTTTGACGTAATCGTTCGATATCTGTTTGTTAATCTAGGATGAGATGCCTTCAAAGGAATCCAAGCTGAATACTTCACATTAATATGGCAAAAAATCGGTGGTAGAAAATAAGTAATCAAATGAGAATGATATGAAACTGAGGTGGGCGTTTCTTATCAATTCATTTATTTTCTCCATGAATTACAAGTTAGTTTGAACAAAAAGTTTTGAAATGGTTGTTATATTATTGCTTCACATACTAAAACATGCTCTGGCGATATAACCATGGTCTTTTCGAAGTCGTTCTTTTTAAACTCCGCGTGCCAAATTTACTCCAGTAAATCAACAAAAAATAGAGGTACGTTACCCTAACTCTGCCATAAATGCTAGTCAAAATCCTGTCTGAATAGCCCTAGAACAACAATTAATGCTGGTCAAAAATCTTGTCTGAATAGCCCTAAAGCACAGCAATTACTGCTTATCTTGTCCGAATTTTATTTTCGAACAACTTTGTAATAATAAGATTGTCGTGATTGGCGAATGCTCTAAACAAAAACAATGAGTAATCAAGCTCAGCAACAGAATCTGGAAAATAATCGAGGGGAAAGTATATGGAATCAGTTCAATCCAAAGAGTTTGCAAGAAAATGAGAAGAAATTGAGGTATATAGCTTCAACAGTGGTGAACAATCGAATCATAGGGAGAGTAACAAATGATGAAATCAAAGCTGAAATTGAATATTGAAGCTCTTCTATGGTCTGTTATGTTTTCGGGGCAAATCCTCCATTTTCTGTGATGAATGGTTTCATTCGGAGGAGTTGGAGGAAACTTGGAGTGGATCAGGTACTACTCAAGACAACTGCTCCCGAGGAGGAAGTGCTGAAATACAACTTATATCATTTTGATAGCCTGCCTCTAATTGTGAAGAACTAGACTGTTGGTGAGGAGATAGGGATGGATGAGATTAACACTGTTCCCATTTGGATTTAGCTTCCAAAGCTCAGGCTAAGGTATTGGAATGCCACCACACTAAGTAGATTAGCCAGCCTCATTGGTAATCCGCTTGAAACAGATGAAATAACTACAAAGAAACAAAGAACCGCTTATGCAAGGGTACTGGTTGAAGTAAAGATAACAGGGAAATTGCAAGAAGTAGTTTGGTTTGAAGATGAAAATGGCAACCTGCAAGAACAAAGTATCAAATATATATGGAAACCTATAAAATTCCAGAATTGTGAAGGATATGGTCATGAGACAAAAGAATGCAGGATACCTGTTGAGCGAGCTTGGCAAATGAAAAAGATGGAAATTCCACCAGCTATAAGAAAAGAGATTCCACAAACTGGAAAGCCTGATAAGGAAGGGAAACAGAAGGACAAGGAATGTAGTCTAAGGAAGATGAATTCTCAACAAGTAATAGTAAACACTGATATGAATGAAAGTCGAAAAATTAGTCAAAAAGGGGAAGAAGATACTAATCTGGCAAGAAGTAACATTCTGACCATGAATCGAAAAGGAGAGAAAGTGAATGAAACAAGAGTCAGTAGCAAAATAAGGTCAGTCAATGGAATATGTTACCAAGATACCAGTCACCCTAATATAGGGCCTAGTCATCATGAGTGACATACTTTCATGGAATGTAAGGGGACTAAACAGTCACCTGAAACATGGAGATATAGGAAATTACCTCTCTGTTAATAAGGTTGGAGTTGCTGGTTTGCTGGAAACAAAACTAACAGAAGGAAAGCTGAATGACTTAATGCAAGGAGAATGGAAGGTTATGATTACAGAGGCAATCATGAAGGCAATGAAAAAGGTCGAATGCTACTGATTTGGAAGAAAGGAGAATATATGGTTAGAATATTGCATGTGAAAAGGAAATTCTTACACTGTCTCATTACTGAGCTAGGTTCTCAAAGAGAATTTTGGTTGACACTGGTATATGTGGATCACACAGCACAGACAGGCAATAATTGTGGGAAAAGTTAATTAAAGTTTCCCATTTAGTTAATGCACCATGGATGATGATTGGTGACTTTAACTGTATTTTAACACCAGAATAGAGGCTTGGTGGAGTCAATGATCTAAGTCTTGATAGTGGGAAGTTTCAAAAGATGATAGAAAAAATTGAATATAAATGTAGACACAAGGAGGGAAGTGCAGGAGAATAATGCTATTGTGATCAAATGGAATGATGAAATGCAGGAGAATAAAAAAATCTTTTAGATTTTTCAACACGTGGTCACATCATCCAGAGTTTAAAAAAGTTGTACAGGAAGGATGGGAATTAAGCATCATAGGATGCAAGCAGTTCAGGGTGGTTCATAAGCAAAAGTTGATTAAATTAAAGTTCAAGGAACTGAAAAAAAGGGAATCTGCAGCAACTGAAGTGAGAGAGAGGAAGAATGGAATATCAAACTTGATAACATTCAGAATAATCTGGCAGGAAATCCACAGGATGAGGAACTTCAACAAGAAGAAAGAGCCATCTTAAAAGAATATATGACAGTCAGTTCAGTGTGATCAATTTTTGGAAACAGAAACTAAAAAGAAAAATGGGTGCTAGAGGAGATCTAAACACAAGATATTTCTGTTTGCAGCCACAAAGCAAAGAACATCAAAGAATAGGATCAGATCATTCACTAATAGCAGTGATGAACTAATTGAACATTGGCCTACAGTACAGGATCATTTTGTCAACTACTATGAAGCATTGCTAGGGAAGGAAGCTCTTAGATCGCCAGCTAATAGGTGAAGTCTTTCAATCAGAGATTAGACTGACTGTATATCACCCAACTCTCCTCATAAAAGACTTCACCAAATTTCATGTGAAGGAAGCATTATTTAGTATTGATAGTAACAAGAGTTCAGGTCAAGATGGATACAACAGTGAATTCTATAAAGCAGCATGGGATGTTATAGGAACTGAAGTAAGTGAAGCTGTATTAAAATTCCTTCAAACAGGCAAAATGCTTAACCAGATCAACACAACACTGATCCCCTTAATTCCCAAAGTTGAGATTCCAGTAGATGCTACAGAATACAGGCCAATCTCTTGCTGCAGTACCTTGTCTAAATGCATTTCTAAAATGCTCAATAAAAGATTGGGTGATGTACTACCACATATAGTGGATCTCAATCAAGGAGCTTTTGTAAAAAATAGGCTCATCCTTAATAATATATTGTTAACTCAAGAATTGATCAGACTTTACAAGAGGAAGCAAGCTCAGCCTAGTTGCCTCATGAAAGTGGATCTCAGGAAAGCTTTTGATTTTGTGAATTGGGGATTCTTGGAAGAAATGCTTAAAGAATATTGCTTCCCACAAAAGTTCATTAACCGGATCATGGTATGCATCACTACCTGCAGTTATTCAGTGAACTTAAATGGCATCAGTGTTGGTTTTCTCCCTGGGAAAAGAGGGCTGAGACAAGGAGATCTCTTGTCACCATTGTTGTTTTTCCTAGTCATGGAATACCTGAAAAGGCTCTTTAAGAAAGCAGTTGAGGAAAAGGAGATAAAGTTGCATCCCTTTTGTTAGAAACTGAAGATCACCACATTGAGCTTTGGTGATGATTTAATCATCTTTAGTGGACAAGACATTAAAACTGCATCTATAATCAAAGGAATATTGCAGTAGTTTGCAAGAACAATAGGAGTGCAGAACAACATGCAGAAATCAAGCATCTACTTTGGAGGTTGTTCTGATGAAACAATGGACAAGATCAAGCAAATAATGAACTTTGAAGAAGGCATTTTCCTATGAAGTACCTAGGGTTGCCTTTATCTCCAACAGCTTGGAACAGTACTGACTGTCAAGTTTTAGTGGATAAAACCACAAAAATGATCAAATGTTGGACCAAAAGACACCTCTCATGTGCAGGAAAAGTAATACTGATTAACTCAGTACTATTAAGCTTGCACTCATATTGGGTTCGAATCTTCCTCATACCACATAATACAGGGGCGAACCAACATTGGGGCGAACCAACATTGGGGCTTGGGGGTGTTGAGCCTCCCTGGCCTGCTGGAGAAGGCCAATTTAGCTCCGGCCGGAACCCCTTTGAGTTTCCATTTTCTTCCATCAGCCCCCCCCCCCCTCCCCCCGAGGTGAAAGTTAGAGGCCTTGAGGAAGATGGAGATCCCACCCTTTGAGAGTTTCAGTGTTCTATTTTTAAGATTTGGGGGCTTTTATCGTTAAGATTTGGAGCGTCGGCAAAAACAAATTTGCAGCGATCAAGGAAGGAAGAAGATGATGACTAGGATTTAATTGGTACTAAACTTTAGACACATTATAGATATTACCCCATATCACTTAAAAATTGTTTCTTTTGCCTTTTCGTTAGAATTCTTGCCCTTTAACTATACAAAAATAAGTTATCATCCCAACAATTAAGTATTTTTGCATTTGGAAAAGTGAATATTTAATTAAACAATTAACTATAAATTCAAAAATATATTATCTGACTTAGCAAATGAGTTTTAAATCTTTTTTGTACTTATTTAAAATTTTATTTTTAAAAAGTCTAAAAAATTTAATGGACAGCAACCCCCTCCCCCCTCCAAAAAAAAATCAAAACCTGGTTCCACCACTGACAGAATGTAGTACAGCAGATCATCAATTGTTGCAGAACCTTACTATGGGGAAAGAAAGAAAGTGGCAAAAGTTGGGCACTGGTAGCTAGGAATGACTTGTGCAGGAAGAAAAGTAAAGGTGGTCTGAATATAAGAGATCCTTGTAGCTGGAACAAGGCCTTAATGGGGAAGCAACGTGGGACCTTGCAAACAAACAAGACTCTCTGGATGAAGTGGATGCACATGTAGTACCTAAAAAATAAGTCCATATAGGAGTATAAAAAGCCTCAAAATCGCAGCTGGCATTAGGAGAAATTGATGAAAGTTAGAGATAATCTGGGGGCAAGAGTGCAACAAGGACATTGGATTGAAAATAAAGGAACGGATATACATCAAAAAGTGGATATCAATGGATGAATGGGCAAGGTATCAGCATGCCTGAAGCTAAGATAATTTGGAATTCCCTCAATATTCCAATGAACAGCTTCACCAGCTGGTTAGCTTGGAGAAGGAGACTGCTGACAGCAGGCAAACTACAACAGATGAACATAACTGTAGTTTAGTTGCATTGTTGTTTATGCACTCAGCAGCGGAAATCAATGGACCACCTTTTTTTTTTCAGATGCACATATGCTCAGGAAGTGGTGGCAGTGATGAGAAGATGGTTTGGATTACACTCTAATATAGTAGAATTGAAAAAGAGTCAGCTCTTGAAACTTTGGTGATTCAAAAGGCTGATTAAAAACATTTTGCATGCCTGTTTAAATGCTGTGATCTATCACATATGGATGGAAAAAACTCAAGGAAACATGGAAGTGTTGAAATGACTACATCAGCAAGATTTGAGCTCATAAGAAAAGAAGTAAAATGGAAATTTTGACACTTGTGTAAGAATGTAAAGAGAAGTGATGCTAGATTCTTGCAAAACTAGGCTAACGTGTGATCCAATGTGAAATTGTACATACGGATGTAATGTTTTGTGCAGTTAATTAATATACTTTACCTTTTAACAAAAAACTTTTTTTCATTCTTTTTCTCTCTCTCCCTAGCGCGTGGAAACCCTAGCTAACGGCAATTGTTTTTCTGCTCTGCCGGCGGCCAATATGGCCGACGATTAACAAAGGGGGGTCCTCGAACCTTTGCAAGTTTTCTTCAGTAGCTATCAATAAAATGTGATTTAAGAACTTAACATTCATGATGGTAATATTCGCTTTATCACAAGTTTTAATTGAAGACATTTGATAGGTACTCAACGAGTCTTAACATATGGTCAGTTCCTTGTCGGTGAGGGCTTTGAAATTGTACAAATTGTAAGAATTCTTGCTGTACATTTTTCATTTTTTAAATTTAATTTAAGTTTATTTTATTTTCTTTTTTCAGACAAAGGAGTACTCGTTCAAGCATTGCGGATCCCTCCGAGTTCTAGTAAGTGTGTCAACATGATTTTTTGACAGCCTTTTTCATCTATTATTTCCATATAAATTTCAAAAAAGCAATCGTCTCCCTATTTAATCAACAAAATCTAACAAAATGTAATGATCTATGACTCTATGTATATAACGGTGGCTTGCCTCAATATTATATACTGTTTTCCTCTCGATTGTTAGTTCTCCATGTTTCAATATATGTAACAAATTTAAGGAGATTAACCTGTAGACATGGAAAAAAATTGGTATGTAAATTATCTCGTCTCCGTTTATGGGCAAAATCGTTTTAGAAGAAAACAAGAATAAAGAAGATGACTAAAATGGTTCAAGTAATGCAACATGGAATGAAATTTTAATAAAACTCACCATGTATTCTAAAGCCATTATTGGCCATTTGAAAGCGGAAAAAAACGCTTATTTCAGTTGAAAGTCAATTAATTTCAATTTTCTTTTAATAATCTAAATTTGGGTTGAAGTCCACAATTTTACCAAAGCCATTTTCAAGGCTAAATTATGCATAAATGTAGCTTCATTTTTGCACAAAGTGACTGTAAGCTTCGAGCATTTGAGTTGAAGATTGAAATAAAGTGTGATACATAATGTTCATTTGCTAATCTTAACACCAAAAAACTTTTCAGTAAATGAATTTGAAAAATCTTAAAAGTACAGAGAGAGTTAATTTTCCATTTAGAAAAATGGGCTCACTTGGAGGATAAAATGTACGTAGGTGAAATGGTCAATATGGTAAATAAGGAGATGTAGATACTCTTGAGTTTTTCAGTTTGCTTTACGGATCACTATGCAAGCCTCTTAGGTGATGTCCACTAAATTTTATTTTTTATTATTCATTTCAATCTAAGAAAATATATTACATATTGAGTTTTACGATTTGTCACAAAAATAATACAAAAATAATAATTCAACATGAATTATTCTTTTGTTACAAAAGTAGTATATTTTAAGGCAAAATTTTATTGCACCCCGAGCATTTTCAAATTTAGAAGTTAATTAAAACTTCAAAACTTTCTTCCTTTCTTCTCACCTTCAACTCTCTCACCTTTTTCATGCAAATTTAAAAGTGTTACACATTAAATTGACTAGTTTTAAATTCAAAACATACCTAAATGACTGAAAGCAAGAGATCTGATTCCAATTTTTTTTTAAAATCCTTTTCTTCTTTTATTTATTTATTCATTTTTTGTGAATGGTAAGTTTCATTTCAAAAGCTCAAATTCAAAAACAGTGTCACCAAAAGTTACAGGATTATGCAACCTTTGCAGCTAGAAAATATTTGCAAATTCTTTCATTAATTTGTTAAATGAGGTGCCAAGTTTGAACCAAAGATTCTGCGATAATACGATTCATTTTTACCCTCTTCTCAGGTCATGCAAAATTCAAAATTCCCTGTTGGGAAATTCCAACCCAAAGCATTTAAAGGCCATCTTCAAAATTCTTCATTAAGCCTAAAAACATAAAACTGCACTTATGAATTATGCATCATAGCACGAAATACAATCAGTTGCAATTCCGTCAAATTATCTTTATAATAATCTCGGCAATCTTTATTCATCACTATCAACACTGCATTTTATGATCAACTCTTCGATTTATGAGCCTGCCGGGTAACGGGTTACTCTCGACCTATTAATACTGCAGAATTTTATATTGAATCTGTCTTCTTAATTTGTTGGAACAAACCTTTCACAACCCAATATAGAATACAAGAGTATCAAGTTTTGCCTAATTGCCTTTATGTTTTCCCTTCCTCACATGTTTGATTTCCCTTGATTTGTTTAATCAAGGTTTCTAATTGGTGTAAGTGATAAACAAAATTTTCTAATATAGTAACATTAATTTAGAAGATTTCGCTTATACAACCCCAAGTAGGCGGATTCTAAAGCTTTTAATTATCACATCATGCCATCTTTTATATATATACTACTCCTCTTTCGGGCTCAAAGTCAGAATCAGTATGATACATCGAACATAACTCTTGAAATGGTTTTATTTGTCGCTAGACTAAGGTCAAAACCACTATGTGATGAAAAAAATATAGTCAATTTCAGGTTGATCCTATGGAATACCTTTAAAGTTTGGTTTTGGTCCACGCAACTAGCACACCATTTAACTTTATCAATGCCGCTGATTTCGATTAATCATCTCTGATTCATCCAATATCCTATTTCGGTTACTTAATCAAACTTTTGTACAAAATCCATTGCTCCATTATTGCATATTTAGGCAGTTGAACTCTAGCCTATTTCACCTATCGATTTTTGAATTGAAGCGCACTTTTGGTGTAATGTATGTACGATATATAAACTTTTTTCTTTTTATTTGTTTCCATTATAATTTATGCTTACAAATTGTCACCCGAGAGTTGTATCTACTAGTATTTGTACCATGTATGAGCGATCAGGTTTCGTTTATTATCGATTTTACAATTGTTAGAATTTCTAGAAAAACTTGGAACTAAATTTCTTCGAACCCCATTAATTCCCTAATGCTCTATGTTTGGAAATTCTTTTTCTTTTAAAATACAACTATATGTTGTTTAATAAAAATAAAAATTCAATCATGAATGGGATAAAGGTACATTATTTCCATTGATATTCTTGGATTTTTCATACATTTATTGTAATAGAACTTTACATTTTATTTTGCTGTCACTTTTAATTTTCTGAAAATTAACTCCAATGTTTTCTAGTTCGAAATGGAATTCTCTACACGTTATACACACAAATACCCTAAACTTCAAGAATTTTTTATTACATGTTTTCTTTATTTGTAAATGAGTTGTCATATACTAAATGTATGCATCACTTACGTTGGGAAATTCTTTGTAATAATTATGGCACATTAAAAGCTGAACTAAAAAGAGACATCAAAATCTAGTTGATGATTTCCCAAAAAACAAATTATTTGTTACAAATTTGGCTGATAGAGTTTGACACTACGTAATGAGAAAACACGGATGACAATTAGATTTCTAAAAGCATAAGAAAATTAAATCAACAACAAGAAATGAAATAAAGTAAATTAATTTATAACATCGTAATGTATTTCAAAATAAGTAATTTGCTTTATGTGACAAAATTACACATATTCTCCAAAACCATTATTTATTATTACTAAAAGACAATGCAAAGAAATTGAAAAATGCTCATTTGGGGAGCGATGAGGATGCCTCCTTATTCTTCAAGCTAGATGAATGACTTTCCAATTGGCCCAAGAAACTAGCCATACATGAGTGAAGATGACGCTGTTTTTCTGAGTCCAATTCAGGAACACATCCTTCTGACGAACCGGTTTCACAACGCGGGACATGAAGTCTATCCATTTGTATGGACCATTTTTCCTGGATCTCTTGAAGAACATTAATCTGGTCAATTCTTTGCATGATCCCAAAAGTGTTATCTTGCGAATCTCTGTCTTCAGAAATTTCATATGCCTTGTTTATGGGCTGATTTTCGTTCGAGAAATGATCAACAAACCTTTTTACATTAGGATGGAAAAAAGAATGCTGCTTCTCAGAGGGTGAAAAGATAATCACACCAACATGTGCTCCGCATGAAGTAACAATCTCACTTGCCTGCTTGAAAATTCCATGTCTTCTCTTAGAGAAAGAGGCAATCCTGACCTCTTTGTCCTCTATTTTCTTTATTTCAATTTTTTGACGACCCTTTGATCGTTTTCTTGGCAATCTTGCCATAAAAATGAGGAACAAAAAAAAAAAGAGTTGAAAAAAGAAATAGGGAAAAAAGAAGAGTAAAGAATGAACAATTGGATGAGTCATGAGTTATTGCATTTTTACAAATTTATAGCCAATTGGCATTGCTCAAATTAGTTAGTGTTTTAATTACAAGTGATTGCATATTATTTTTTTCACCAACCTTAATGAGGGAAGGATTAGTAAGACATTAATATTTCACCAATCTTATTACTATTTAGTACACTTCCATATAACCATTACGAGTGCAGGATTAGTAGAAATTAATGTTTAACCAACTTAAGACTATTTATACTTTCATATAGCCATAAATTAGTATGTGATTAATTACTTTTATACTTCGCATTCAATTCATGGTGGATTATGGGCCATTACCCCTAGTCTAGCAAGAGTATGATGACCAACCCAAATAATTAGCCCTATCCAAATCAAATGTGATTTTGGGTTTGAAATTTGAAGTTAGAGAAGGGTTACTGACTTCAACAAGAATTTATTCATCATTTTTTAATTCCAATATCTCACATGCTTAAGTGATTATATTGGTGCCGCATATCACTAATTTATAAGTATTTGAATACTAATTTATGATAACTTAGTTTCTTTTAAATGTGTACCAAACATGATCTTTTGGGACTTTTGGTGAAAACTTTTACTTTTGTCATCTATTATTTGCATATATGTTGTTTTGAAAATTAATCATCCACTATTGTTGAGTTGAAGATTGCTAAAAAAAACAACGTGAGAAATATAAGATATGTCAGGTAGCTTGAACATTTGAATCCAGGAGCTTGGATCAAGCAATGAATTGATGGGAAACTAGAAGTGTTAAAACTTTGGTTGTAAGACTCACACAATTTTAAAAAGGAATTCAGATTTTAAAGCGTGGAACTAATTTGCCTCTTAGTTTTAGAATTTCTTCATCCAAATATCAACTCAAAGTACACAATAAAAGGGTGGAAAGTCTACCATGTACAAGAAAGTTTGCTTCAAGCACATTTTGAGGTACTCGGGAAATTTAAAAACTTCTTAGAAGTAAGATGATAGTACCATATATCAAATGGTATAGTTTATGAAGGAACTACTCTAAATTGTTTGACCATAAAAATTTTTTTTCTAAGAAATTAAACTCATAAACAAATTAAATGTTCATCATTAAATGCCAAAATATTAGTTTTAACATTAATTTCTTTTGCAAAGCCCGAAAAGAATACTAAGAAATTCATTTGAAATAAATCGCCAAGGCTTCTAGGAAACAATATAAGGCCACTAATATTTCATGGAAGATCATGAAATACAGAGAGATAAAATGTCGTGCACACACTTGGCACATTTGCTATCTGCTCACAAATTAAAGCTAAATTTGGCTTAATTTCCGGTTAAAATGATTAATTGAGTGTTAAATTCGCAACAGTTCTTGGCATAAATCGGTTTCATCATATTTTGTGGTTGTCGTTATAAGTAGTCAAGACTAAAGCTCTTCTATGCATATTATGTGTAGTTCTAATCAAATGATAAAGGAATAACTCTTTTTTAATCTTACTGTGCACTAACTGTGTCCTCCGAAATTGAATCAAATATCATTACTGAAGTTACTTCCAAAAACCTCTCTACATATCCCGCAATAACCAACTAAACGGTAAGACTTAAAGAAACTAACTGATATTGTTGTATGAATTAATTTTCTGAGAATGATATGAGGAGAAACAAGTATTATTTATACTTAATTTCGGATGAAAAAAGTGATTCAAAAACCATTGCGTGAACATCTATGAACATATAGGGCAATCAGTACTATTAATTAGTATGACGATAAGAAAAACCTATTTACATAACTAATTCAGTGTTTTATATCTCACAAATGAGTCAACATAAAGACCAGAAAGTGGCTATCTCGTTGAATTTGAGATCATCCAACCTTTTTTGGATTATCTGAACTTTTTATTTCTCGATTTCACCACCAATTAGAAGAGAGTTGTGTTAGAGTTGTGTTAGATTGATCTACATCGTGAACTTCCAATCTGATGATATGTATGTTTATTGCAACGCTGATGTGGTGCAATAGAAAAAAGACACACACACGCACACACACACTAATGTACATCCTATCTGGAGCTGTATCCTCTTTTTGCTTCAAAAAAAAAAGAAAAAAGAAAAGCACACTATCATCGTCTCTAACATTCATGTACAGAGAAAAATTTACAGAAAACACTTTCTACTTTGCAACGCAAAAGTAACTTCCTAAATGATCGTAGCTTCGGAGAAGTCTTCATCAGCTTCTTCAAGGACTTTCACATAGGGTGTATTCTTGCTCAGAGCCATACCTAAATTTTCATATTGCCAACAAACTACATATTCAAATAAGGTGAGATTCAAGAACTTAACATGATTATGCAAAGAGATGTTAGGGTTTTTTTTAGAAAAAAAAAAAAGAAAAGTGGAAATGAATAGAAAAGGCCCTCTCTTTACCAACGACATCCGGATGGCTGAAAATCTTGGCAGCGTCGTACATCTTGTTGGTAGGAATTGGCTCGCCGGCCAGTGTTTATCTTGTACTTGTTTATGATAAAACAACCATGTACAGAAAGCAAAAATCCAGAAATTTCTCGAGTATCAATTGCGGATGAAGTACCATGTTTAGAAGGTCATATCTAGAGATCCATAGCTCCAAATGAAGATTATTTGTATAGTTGCGAAGCTCGAAACATGATCCTAAACTGTCATGAAGAAAGATTCAGCAAATTCAAGCATTCAGATGGCAAAAAATGCAGCTAAAATTTACTTATCAGAACTGTCCATAAACCTACGGGAACATCAGCATGATGTCAACAACTTTCGGACACCAAAACTTCATATTCGTAAGTCAGATTTGGATGTTTCTGGAACCTCTGCAAAGCTGAAAAGGAGAGCTATGACGATTATGCAGAACACTTCTTCAAATTTAGGCGTTTCAATTATCAAAATTGCCGTTGAAGTCTCAGCCATCAGAACTGAACCATAAATATCCAGAACTTCAGCAACCAGCAGTCATTTTTCGATGATCATAACTTGAGATACATAGCTAAGATTCATGAGTTCTTTATTTGGTTCTGAAGTTGAAAGATTGTTCTACTTCTTCTATTCAGATGACATCTCCAAATTCTAACTGCAAGAAGGCGAAGAAGGAAAGGCATCTTCGCTGGAGGCAAGCACTGCAACCAAAGTCCACATTTATGCTTTTCCTGATGGGGTTGTCAAGTCACACAAATAAAATAACTTACTTCAAACTACGTAATATAGATAAGTAAGGTCGTCTCCTCAGGGAACAATAGATTGTTTCCTTTAAACTAATGCAAATGAGATTTTTGGATTGTTTTTCTAAACTGTGATAATAACAATCAAATAACAAAAAGTAAATAAAAGAAAAGAAATCAAAGTAAACTACTGATCAAGGGGACAGACAAACTCAATTGTTTCATGTCTAGAAACATTGACCAACCCAGCCTTCAATCAAATCTTGCTCTAACAGACTGGGCACGGTAGCGTTCCATGTCTAACCATAACAGCAATACACACAAGAACTAGTTGAACTAAAATCAACTAACAGAGATAACTACAATTACTTAGTTTTGTCTCGTTGATTCCACATTTAAACTAGAATGTGCATCCTATATCTCACTAATACACATACATAGCCTAGTCACTACTTAGTACTATCGGTTCGTGTCTATTATGTAATATTTAACCAACAGATAGCAATAGAAAGCAAAACTCAATCAAGTTGTCAATTCAATCGATATCTACTTTCATGAAATAAAACAAGAATCAACAAATACAACAATTAAAAGTAAGAAAGATAAATTAAAACATAACCTCACAATAAAACAACTAAATTAATCCCTTGAATCACAAAGAAAAACATAGCTACTCATAGTCGGAAGTAAGATTACTTGATTCTCCATGGAAAACAAAGTAAATTCAGGAAACGAAAGTTGGAGGGGCTAGCTTTTGCCTACGCACAGGCTGCCTTTACAATGATCAAAATTCTAACATATATATATATATATATATATATATATATATATATGTATGACTTTACATCAGCTGCAGGAAAAGAGAAAAGAAATCAGAAAGTTTCAGATTGGTCCTTCAAGTTTGTATTTTTGTCAATTTTGCCCCAAAACATCTTCAATAGCACAAACAGGTCCCTAAGCGTCCAAATTAGCCCAAATCAGCTCCAATCTCTCATTTCCAGCTCCTAACATGAAATAATAGTAAAACCAATAAATTAATTCATCTGAGTCCATAAACTAATAAAATATCAACAATTAAAACTCAATTTATGGACTTTATCAAATTCCCCCACACTTAAAGCATGCTTGTCTCAAGCATTAAAGAACAAAGGAAATTTAACTTCTCTTGTTTAAGATGCGCCTCAGGAACTCTACCACTCAAAAGAAATCATGGTAACAATGAAACAAAAATTTACAACCTAGTCAAATACATTATGTGCTTTTACCCTTTAGCCCTTTGTGTGTGTGTGTAAACCACTCCCTAGGGACATCACTGTCACACATAGAATAAAATACAAAAATTCAAATGCAAATATACCACTGAAGAGTGAACTTAGGATCCCCAATTCAGACTGTACTTCAATGCAAATATTACTCCTACACATATTATGAAGCCGAAAGCTTGCAGTTACACCTCACATTATACAATTCAATGCACTTCCCTCGTACTCATTCTTCGGTGGTCCATATGGCTTTTCTTCGGACTCTTTCCCACTCATGCCCCTACCCAGAGCATTTTTGCACTTGATTTATGTAATAATTTACATAGTGGCTCAGCAACTTAGGGCAGTCTACTTACTCATATTTTCTCACTGACGGGCCTGAGGACACTCCGCTCGTTGTTTGTCAAACTTCTCACTTCTCAATGGGCTAGCATTAATATTGAATGCTCTACATTTTCTCCCTCTTTAAATTGTACCTAACCTCAGAAAAGCATCCGCCAACAACCCCTCCCCGACACTTACTTAGCACAAAGTACTTTAAGCAAAAAGGTAAAAAGGCTGTTTCAAACCATCACTCCCTCGTTTTTCGAGTTTGAAGTGACGATAGGGTTGATGCCGATTTTTGGTTTCATAATATAGCAAGGTCCCACATTCACATGGTACAAATACTGAATGAATCAAATCAAACTTTGGCATATCATATGAATTTAGGCAACTACACATACATGTTAAGTTTATCTCAGAGTTATGGCTAAAGCGCGCAAGTAAAGTATTTATGGTATAACACATAATGCACAGACTCAAAAAATTTTTTTGTCCTAATGTAATTAGATCTCACAGAGTCTCAAGTTAAGTTCATCGTCGTCTATTTTTGGTATTTTTGATTTTTCGGATTTTTTTTCAAATTTTTTCTTTTAACAAAACACACAATAACACATAAGAAAACAGGAAGACACACACAAAAAAAAAAAAACAGGAACCTTCCCCCACACTTAATTTCTACATTGTCCTCAATGTAGTCTATTGCACCCACCGAAAAGAAGTAAACAAGGAGCTAAACATAACATCTTACGTGCAAGTAAAACAATGGATACTATGTATTTAAATTCAAGGAATTATTCAATCCATATAAAGAAGCTATTAAAAGGACAATAAAGGCCCCAACTCAAAATCATCAAAGTAGGCAGTAAATTGTACACATGCAAGCTCATGAATATCAAAAATTTCAAGCACCAATTGACACAAAAGACTCCAAGCTAATTAACCAATCATCACCAATGCAGCAAAAGAATAATAAAAGTTTTAAAGGCTGCATAAAAAGAGTTAGAAGCTCCCCTAGATTGAAGCAGCAGCATTAGCTTCTTGGTCGGAATTGAAGCGGCATGAAGGGAGAATGGTGGTGGTGACTGACGGGGAGCAAGGGTGGAAGACGACGGGCGACGGATGGAAATGATGGATGGCAGCAGTAGCAAAAGCAATGGGAACGGTGGATGAATGGATTCGCAACAGCGGCAGCGAATGGAAGTATTTTGGACTGAGCTGGAACGCGCAAGAACGATGGCAAGTAGCAGCGGTCGACGAAGTACGTGGGGAAGCAATTGAGCAATTGAATGTCGTCGGCCGATCTGAATTTGACCATGTAAGTTAGGCCGCCCGTAAGCTGTGGTTCTGGTTCCGATTGAATCCTATTAAGATAATTAGGATTTAGTTAATTAGTAAAACTTGTAATTAACTATGTTATCATTGTAACCTTAATACGTTGTATAAATTAACCCTAATACTCCATGAATAGACACGATGGTTTGTAAATTTTCACAGCCGTCTTTGCTCAACTGTCTTGATCGATTTCCCGTTTCTTCATGGAATCATACGCTGCCTGTTGATCATGACGAAGACAACAGAAACCGGCGTTCCATCTGATGAGACTTCCACTCGTTTGGTTGGCATTTCCACGACTGGAGAGGATGTGGTTCGCAGGAAGACTATATTTCCCTGTGATCTTACCACCAATGACAATCCTAGCAGTGGCGTCACTCAGATTTTGCTTACGGGAGAAGGAAATTTTGATGAATGGTCCAGGAGTGTTAAGACAGGTTTGCACGCCCAGAAGAAATTCGGGTTTGTCGATGGTAGCATCCGGAGCCGCCGGCTGCTTCCCCTGATCATGAAGGTTGGTGGACCATCAATTCGCTTCTAGTTTCATGGATCATGACCTCCATTTAGCCGACTCTCCAATCAACAATTACTCACCGGGAAGTGGCGGCCACCCTTTGGACTGATCTTCAGGAGTGGTTTTCGATTGTTAATGGCCCGAAAATTAAACAACTCAAAGCTGAATTGGCCTCCATAAAGGCTTGACCATGGTTGTTTATTATGGTCGCCTCAAAAAGATTTGGGAAGAACTGGCCGCCTGTTCTCGTCCGCCGGTTTGTTCCTGTGGCAAGTGCGAGTGCAATCTCGCCGCCGCTATTGATAATCAGATTGAAGAAGAGAAAATACACCAATTTTTGTTGGGCTTGGACGATTCCATTTATGGGACTGCTGGATCTCATATTCTTGCCCAGGATCCTTTGCCCAGGATCAATAAATTGTGTTCAACAATGATTCATGAAGAAAAAATGCACCAGACTACCCAAACGAAGGAAGTGTCAACTTATTTGGTGAGCTTCGTTGTTACTGCAGGTGCCGGAAACTCCTCTGTTGTCCCTTCCGACGAAACTCCGGCGACTGCTGCTGCTGTCGGGCACAAATCTGCTGCTAGACGTGGTGTTTCTCGCAACAATCCACTCTTCTGCACCAACTATAATCAGACTGGCCACGATATCTCCACGTGCTTTCTGATTGTGGGGTATCCAGACGGTTGGCCATATTGTTCTTCCGGCGGTGGCGATAGCGGGCGTGGTCGCGGCGGCAATGGCAAGGGAGCAGCTTCGGGTGGTTCTGGTAGTGTTGTTCCCTCTGCAATGGTTAATACAATGGTCCAACCAAGTCTTGGGTCGGCTGAACCGGGTCGTGTGGTAACCGTTTGATCCATCTCCTCCACTCGGCTAAAGTTGGTCCAACACGAAAAATTGTCTGGTACGTTTTGGTCTATTTTTTGGATATATTATACGGGGGCTACTCGACATATGATAGGCAATTTCACTTATTTTTAGGATATCCGGGATATTATGGGTGTACCTGTTTAGCTTCCCAATGGTCACTGTACTTTTGCCACTAAATCCGGCACTGTGGTTCTCAGCAACACTATTACTTTACGCAACTTCCTTTATGTTCCCAGTCTACATTGTCATTTGATTTCAATTTCTCAGTTACTGAAAGACTCGGGTTATGTTGCTTACTTTACTTCTGATAATTGTGATGTAGAGGATCGCGCTTCGAGGACGCTGATTGGAGCTAGTGAACAATGAGAGGAGCTGTATTTTTTCAGATATGTGGAAACCGCCTCTCCTATGGTTTCTCCTGGTGTGTCTTCTGCCGACTTGTGGCATCAACGTTTAGGTCATCCTGCAACCAAGGTTCTCCAGTTGCTTCCTTCTGGGTGTGTTAGCTCTAAAAGTTTTCTTTCGAATAAAGCTTGTGATGTATGTTTTCGAGCCAAATAGTCTAGAAAGAGTTTTCTTGTTAGTGTCACTAAAACTGTGGATGTTTTTCAGCTTATTCATTGTGATTTATTGGGCCCGTATTGGGTCCCTCCTCTTTCTGGTGCACGTTATTTTTTGACGATTGTTGATGATTATTCTTGTGCGACCTGGATTTATTTATTGCTTGAAAAGCGTGATGTTGCTTCCACTTTCCGTAATTTTTTCACTATGATTACGCGTCAATTTGATAAAGCTGTCAAAATTGTTCGTTCTGATAATGGTTCCGAATTCATGTGTCTCCCTGAATATTTTTGTGAAAATGGCATCTTATATGAAAGTTCCTGTGTTGGAACTCTTCAACAGAATGGTCTGGTAGAACGTAAACACATTCTTAACGTTGCTCGTGCATTAAGATTTCAGGCAAACTTGCCTCTTCATTTTTGGGGGGAATGTGTTTTGACAGCGGGGTATTTGATTAATCGTACTTCATCTAGTGTTTTAAATGGCAAAACTCCTTGTGACATTTTATATGGTCGCTCATTATCTCTGTCTCACTTGCTAGTTTTTGGTTGCCTTTGTTATGCTCATAATCAAAATCATCATGGGGACAAATTTTCTAGTCGTAGTAGTCGTTGTTTATTCTTGGGGTATCCTTTGGGGAAAAAAGTTTGGCGAGTTTATGATTTGGACACTAAAGAAACCTTTGTTTCTCGAGTTTTTGTATTCTCTGAATCAGAATTTTCATATTCTTCATTGCCTGAGAGTCCTGTTTTGTCTCCTTCTGTGCCTAAAAGTGCTCCTTTTTCTGATCCCATTCCTAACGATGACGATGCGTCTGTTCCTATTATTCCTGCTACTACTTAGTCTTCCCCGTCACCTTCTGTGTCTCCCTCTCTTGAGACTCTTGTCGATATGAGGGGTTCTTTTCCTTTGTCTGATCAACAGGAAGAACTTCTGGGATGCGGGCATCGGGTTAAGTTTCGTTCCACTTGTCTCAAAGACTTCTCAGCACAAGCTACTTGCTCTCTCAATCCCCCTCTCGTTTCAACCTCTCTGTCAGCTTCCTCAGGTGTATCATATCCTATTCAGCAGTATTTGACTTGTGATGCTTTTTCCCCTAATCATCATATTTTTCTGGCAAGCATTACTGCAGGTGTTGAAAACCGAAATTTCACTGAGGCTATACAATTCTCAATGGCGTACAGCCATGCAGGATGAGATTCAAGCTCTTGAAACCAATAGGACCTGGTCTGTGGAGCCTCTTTCTCCTAGTAAACGCGCCATTGGGTGCAAATGGGTGTTCAAAATCAAACATCATTCTGATGGGTTAGTTGAAAGATATAAGGCTCGGCTGGTCATTCTCGGCAATAATCAGATTGAGGGATTAGATTATAATGAGACATTTGCACCGGTTGCCAAAATGGTGACGGTTCGCACTCTCCTTACTGTTGCTGCTGTTTAAGGCTGGGAACTTCATCAGATGGACGTTAACACTGCTTTTCTTCATGGTGATCTGGATGAGGAGGTTTATATGCATATGCCTCCAGGTTTTTCTTCTTCACATCCAGGTCAGGTTTGTCGCCTTCGCCATTGGAAACCATACTGGCTGCAGCTTTACGCCAGTATGGTTTCCAACAATCTTCTTCGGATTATTCCCTTTTTACTTTGCGCTGACCTACTCATCAGCTAACAATTCTGGTCTATGTGGATGATTTTATCATCTCTGGTAATGATAGTCTTGCCATTCAGGCCTTCAAGACTTATCTGAGTCGTTGTTTTCATATGAAGGATCTGGGCGTGTTGAAATACTTCCTGGGGATTGAGGTTGCTCGCAATTCGACAGGTATTTTTCTCCGTCAACGCTAGTATACTTTGGATAGTCTATCCGAAGTCGGTCTATTCGGTGCTAAGCTCGCCACCTTTCCGCTTGAGCAAAATCATCAGCTTCCGCTTGCTACAAATACTCCGCTTCCGGAGCCTGAACGTTATCGCCGACTGGTCGGTCGGTTAATTTATCTGCCGGTCACACGACCTGAATTGTCTTATTGTGTTCATATGCTTGCTCAGTTTATGCTGAAACCTATGCAAGCTCATTGGGATGCTGTTTTGCGAGTTCTTCGCTATATGAAGGGCAGTCCAGGTCAGGGTCTTCTTCTTCGTGCTGATAGTGACTTGCGTCTTACTAGTTGGTGTGATTCTAATTGGGCCAACTGTCCTATCACATGGCATTCTATTACTGGATGGTTTGTTCAGTTGGCTCTTCTCCTATTTCTTAGAAGACTAAGAAGCAGCCTACCGTTGCTCCTGCTGAAGCTGAATATCATGCCATGGCTTCAGTCATATGTGAGCTGAAATGGCTCCGGGGTTTGTTGATGTTTCTTTGAATTAGTCATCATTCACCAGCCAGAATTTTTATGAGAGCCAGGTAGCATTACATCTTGCTGATAATCCGATCTTTCATGAACGCACCAACCATATTGAGGTTGACTGCCATTTTGTGCGGGACGAAGTTATGAAAGGCACCATTCTTCCAAACAATATCCCTACTCAGTTGTAGCTTGCTGATTTTTTTACCAAGGCTTTAGATCAATCTTAGTTTAATTTTTTCTTGGGCAAGTTGGGCATTCGGAATCCCCATGCTCCAACTTCAGGGGTGGTATTAAGGTAATTAAGGTTTAGTTAATTAGTAAAACTTGTAATTAACTATGTTACCATTGTAACCCTAATACGTTGTATAAATTAACCCTAATACTCAATGAATAGACATGATAGTTTGTACATTTTCACAGCCATCTTTGCCCAACTCTCTTGATCGATTTCCAATTTTTTTCAAATCCCGATGATCGATGGTGGAAACCGTCAACTCTGGGAAGCGGCTCGGATCAGCAGCAATAGCGAATGGTGGCAGCGATTCGCGTGGAATGGTATGGTGGTCTGTCGGAAAATTGAACACTTAAGATTGGCTCAATTTGCCGGAATTTAAGCAAGCAGACGACGCCGGAACTGAAGCGAATTGATGGCAGAGAGCGACTGAGTGGAGCGAGGGACGTCGACTTCGAATTTGGGGATTAAGGTTCCCTGAAAAAAAAAAAAAACAAAACCGTAAAATTTTATTTCTGTTTTCAAAAATTTTTTTGTTTATTTTTTTTAAAATAAAATTAAGGAATAGGGAAACAGTTTTTAAGCATGATCAGGTCTAAGAGGAAGTGCGAATCTACCCTGGGTCGATGTAATATGTAAAAGAAATAAAACCTTCTACTTTCTTAGGTGTGATCACGTCTAAGAAAAATAGCACTCTCATTAATTCCAACGAACCTAAAATGCACTTACTCGTGATCCCACTTAACAAACACTTGTTTCCATAAAAGAAAACACTAAATACACATTATAAACTCAACTCCAATCAACAAAAAATAAACTAATTAATCAAACACAACATAAATTAAACACCTGGGTTGCCTCCCAAACAGCGCCTTTCTTTAATGTCTTTGGCTAGACAAATTCCATGCATCTCAAGGTGGAAATTTTGAAGCTCCAACTAACAATGGAATATGATAAAACCCTGAGCAAACTCCAATAAAATCAAAGTTAGATAGACTAGATTCAGCTTCCAATTTGGACATAGAATCAGCAAAATGAAATGGAAAATAATCTCCCCTAACAGTTTCCTTAAATACTCCACATCTACCTAGATTCCGAAGGTTGAGATAGATGTCCATATGTACAATCAAGAGATTTAGGAAATGGTATCGACTCTACTTTTGGAGATTTCCTTTCATGAATTACATCAGCAATAGAACATGGTCGGATAACCATACATGGATCCTTGTATTTAGAAGAAAATTTTGATACTAACATACCAGATATATTTTCCCCAACAAAAACTACCTCATTCTTGGAAAAGTTCTCTATCACTTTCTGTTTGGGCTCCTCTAGCTTTGGCTCTACTGACATATCTGAAAAAGAAGTATCAGCTGCATTAGTTTGACTAAATAAAATGGAAAGATCAATTACCACATTGTCGTCCAATGCCTCTGCTTTGTTTTCCTCTACTCCCCTATGTTTCAAATCCTTTCCGTTTGGAGTAGGTGCAGTCTCCATACAATAAACCTTCTTCTCAGATATATCATTTTTGGGAGTTCCTTCTTTCCCACTCATTGCACACACACTTTCAATAGGATTCACTACTAACGGAGACGGTAACTCCACAGGCTTTGAGACCTCGAACTTGCTTATAGCATTAGCTAGCTGGCTAATTCTGCTCCCCAAATCTTGTATGCTTGCTCTTGTTTCTTATATGCTTGCTCTTGTTTCCTGTCCAAATTCAAGAGTATTAGCTACCAAAGCGTTAACAATCTCATCTAAAGACAAACCTGAGCATTGATAATGTGAAGGTGCTGGAGATTGATATGCTTCTAGTGGCTGAGGTGGTTGATACTCATAGTTGAAACTTTGGTAATCTTGCCAGCTTGGGTCATATGAGTATGAAGTAGATTCGTATCTTTCTTGTTGAGGTCTCCAAGGTTCTCTGATGGCATTTTGAGGCTTCCAATGGTAGTATGGTAATCTTGGACAAAAATCTCTAGTATGACCAGTCATTGAACAAATACACATTTTGGGACTTGTTTCTGTTGACCTATAGCCAAATTCTTCACAAGAAAAGTTAGTTCAAGTAATTGTAGCTCAAGATGCGAAGAAATTACCACATTTGTATTCCAAAGGTCATCTTGTCGGTTCCGAGGTTGATGTGCATAATAGCCCATTGCAAAAAGAAAAATAAAACAAAACAAAAATTTAAAGAAAACAAATCAATTAACACCATTCCCCGGCAACTGCACCAATTTGATGGGGTTGTTAAGCCATAAAATAACCTACTTCAACTTACGTAGTATAGAGAAGTAAGGTCGTCTCCTCTGGCAACGATGGATTGTTTCCTTTAAACTAATGCAAATGGGATTTTTGGATTATTTTTCTAAACTATGATAATAAAATTCAAATAACAAAATGTAAATAAAAGAAAAGAAATCAAAGTAACAAACTACTGATCCAAGGGACAAATAAGCTCAATTGTTTCATTGATCATAGGTCAAAAGGCATTCTTACATTCAAGCATTCAACCCCAAATTTATTAGGATAGACATAACAAATTCAGACTTCTCTAAAAACATTAACCAAACCTAGCATTCAATCAAATCTTGCTCTGACAGAGTGGGCACAATGGCGTACCATGTCTAACCACAACAACAATATACACAAGAACTAGTTGAACCAAAACCAATTAACAGATATAGCTACAATTAATTAATTTTGTCTCGTTGATTCCATATTTAAACTAGAATGTGCATCGTATGTCTCATTAATACACATACATAGCTTAATTACTACTTAGTACTATCGGTTCGTTTCTATTACGTAACATTCAACCAACAAATAGCAATAGAAAGTAAAACTCAATCAAGTTGTCAATTCAATCGATATCTACTTTCATGAAATGAAAAGAATCAACAAATACAAGAATTAAAAGTAAGGAAAATAAATTAAAATATAACCTCACAATGAAACAACTAAATTAATCCCTTGAGTAAGAAAGAAAAATTTAGCCACTCATAGTCGAAGTAAGACGGCTTAATTCTCCATGGAAAACAAATTTAGATTCAGGAAACGAAAGTTGGAGGCGCTAGCTTTTGCCTGCACACGGCTGCCTTTACAATGATCAAAATTCATATATATATATATATATATATATATATATATATGACTTTAGGTCAGCCGCAGGAAAAGGGTAAAGGAATCCAAATTTTCAGATTGGTCCTTCAAGTTTGCATTTTTATTACTTTTGCCCCAAATTTCTTCAATTGCACAAACGGATCCTCGGGCGTCCAAATTAGCCCAAATCAGTTCTAATCTCTCATTTCCAGCTCCTAACACGAAATAATAATAAAATTAATAAATTAAATTCATCCGAGTCCATAAACTAATAAAATATCAATAATTAAAACACAATTTATGGACTCTATCACTTTTGTACAAATCAGGATTGACAATGGCCAATTAGCTGAAAATCATGAGTCATAGAGGTCATGAATCCTTATCCTATTTTTAATCCTAAAAAGAATTATTGCTGTGAAGAAGCAACCACATTATAATATAACCAAAGTTCTTGGAAAAAAAAATAATACACAATAATAAGAGCTAAAAGTCTAAAACCTGATTCCGAACGAACTAAAATCCACAAAAATATGATTTCAACTATAAGCCTAGAAAATGAAACCAGCCAATTCAAAGACGAATTCTATAAGTAATAGCAAAGCTTTGATTATACTAACCAGTAACGAAAATAGCTCCAAATTACCATGTTTTGAATGGATGAAGATGCAAAGAATCACAGCAGTCGACCAGGGTTTTGGAACCTTGAGTGAGAGCTAAGCAACAAGGCATGTATTAAAGCTACGTGACCTGGAATAATTCCCTTTACAAACATGGTATCAAGGATTTTCCTAATCCTAACACAAACAAATTGTCTGGAAAAATCGAGAATAAAAAAGATTTTCCATTTGTAATAATAATGAGGGAATTGGTAATTTTCCAAGTTTAATACGAATCAGGAATATGAAATCTTCCTAATCTAAATACAAATATAAAAAGTAAAACTTCAATCCTAACTAATAAATATTTCCTAATCCTAAAACAACACACAATCTTGTACCAAACAAAACATAATTCTGATTTAATATACATATTTCCATATACATAGTCAATATCCATCATTATAAACATGGTCCTAAAGACTAAAGAAATCTGGAATATCGAATGACCTTGTAGAAATTTACAAATCAAAAGTAAGGTACGATTATGTGTTTAATTTACAAAGAACTTAAGTGGATATGGTCATTGCACTCATAGAAGCAAAACAACAAACACTTACATACACATAGAGGACCGTAGTTAAGGCAAACATGCTCAATTTTAGCACCCAAAATCTAAGACCAAATTCAAGCTTGGAGTTTTTCCTCGTTCAACATAACCCTAACACATCCCCAAGAAAACAGCAATTTGAGTTCAAGAAATTTTCAGTGTCAAGTTTCTGTCGATAGAGCGTTTGAGGCGGAATTTAGTATCCAACCAAAAGAACATATGATACAATAGAGAGGATGAGAAGTTTTAAACAAAGCTGTTGGCATACCAAAATGAATCCAAGTAGCTGAAGGTGAAGCAATGAATCAAAAGGTGAAGCAGAATTTAAAATAGTATCACTGGTAACCGGAAAAAAAAAAAAAAAGAGAAAGGAAAAGGATGGCAGAGGAAGCCAAGGGGCGGAATCAGCAAATCGACAATTGATTTTATCTATATTATATAAAAAAGAAACACCCACCACCCCAAATTTCGATTCTAGGTTGATGTATCCATCCGCATTTATAGGGAGTAAGAGGGTAGCGGACTTACTTAGTAATCCAATTGATAAACGTATTTGGAAATACAATTTTTTAGGAGATTAGGGAACAAATTGGTTTCAGAGTGTTTAAGCCAGAAGAGAAACAGAAATTGGTTTGAAAGGGATAAATTAGTAGCTGTTTTCTTCTGGAAGGTTCGGAAGAGGGAGAGGGAAGTTGGCACCGATTGGGAAAATTTTCTATGGATGGCCGGATTTGAGGAAGGACCCAGGCAGTCAGATTTCGGGTGGAGGAAGACAGTTGCCTTGGTTTTCATTAATTTTGCTGGTAAGGCCCCCTTCCAAACTACGTCATTTTGATAAGGAGAGGGAAGGGAGGGTTATGGGAGAAAATAGGTTTTTTAAAAAAATTGGCTGGTTGCGGGGAATTTTCATGTTTTGCAGGTGACACCCCCTTCCAAAACTACGTCATTTTGAGAACGGAGGTTGTTGGCCAAATTTCAATTTTCTAATTGTTCATGATTTAATGAATGATTGTTTTGACCCCAATTAAAAATATGAGGTGACTGTGATGCAAGGATGATGTCACGTGACGACGACCTGGTCAATCAGATTACAAGAAACTAATGTGGCCAAGCGACTTTTATATTAGCTTATAGATACAAGAGGTGGTGGAGAGTGTAATAGTCCTAGGCCTTGGCCTCATGAGTAACATCTTAATATTGAATGTTCAGGGGCTTAAAAACCCAATGAAACATAGAGAGATTACTAACATTCTCTCCATGAATAATGTTGGAGTTGTGGGACTTGTTGAAATAAAATTGAAAGGAGACATATTAGAAGAAATGATGAAAAGGTGGTGGAATGATTATGACTATATTAATAATCACAAAAATGATGGAAATGGGAGAATTATTATACAATGGAGAAAATCTGAGCATGTGATCTCTATTCAAACTATTGTGAATTACTGAAAAAAAATACTCATAAGATGTTTAAACTATGGTCTACGGAGCCAATCAAGAAAATGGCAGGATTATGATGAACTCATGGGCTTGGCCAATGGTAATACAGCCATGCCTGGTAGCATGTGATTTTAATAGCATGAATGAACTAGAAGGCAAATTTGGTAGTTAACCTCTTATAAGTGTGGACACTGGAGAATTTAATCATGGTATGGAGACGTGTGAATTGTGGGCAATGAAGACTCATGGTGGTCCTTATACCTAGACGTATAAACATATGGGAGAAAGAAGAATTAGTGCAAAACTTGATAGAGCTCTTGTCAACGCCAGGTGGATGTCAAATTTTGAAGAATCGTTTGTTACTATTCCTCCGGAAGGCATTTCAGATCACTCACCGTTGCTGATTAAGTGGGAATTCAACTGGTGCAAAATTAGAAAACCATTCTGGTTCTTCAACATGTGGACAGAAAATTCTGAATATGAAGCATTGGTGCAAGATGTGTAGCAAAAGGAAGTGCAAGGAAATCAGTTTCAAGTGATTCAAAAGCAAAAAGCTCTTAAACTAATCTTGAGAATGCTCAACAAGCAAAAAATTTGCAAACATTCATATCCTAGTCCTACAGTGTAAAGATACTATGGAGAAACTTCAGTTGGAACTATAGAAAGATCCTAGTAATGATGGCCTCCAAATGATGGAAAGAAAACTTGTCCAAATTTATTTAGCAAAGAGCGAAGCCGCTATGAGTTTTTCAAAACAAAAAAGCCAAAGAAAACTGGTTGAAAAATGGAGATATGAATTTGAAGCTTTTTCATGCTTATGTTAAACAGAAACAACAACAATATCACATTTTGACAGATGCTAAAATTGAAAGGAAGCTAATTGAGGAATGGGAATCGATAGAAATGCCTTTTCTGGAATACTTTAAGAACTTGTCGGGCACTGATATTCAAAGACTTTCTGCATGTAAAACTACATGTGTAACATCTCAACCTCATAGACTTGGCTAACAAATTTCATTTTTTTGGTCCCCGATAGCCCAAAATAATTAACCATGTTATTAGTAGTTTATGAGCCTGAGACCTATATACAGGTGATTCACTTTGTCAGGAAACAATATGAGACAAGATGTTACAATCCACTCCTTTGGATCTTTGCTTCCTCGCAAAACCCAATACGTAAGAATGTGGCCCAGTGGCTCAGTCTTCCCCCAGTGGCCTAGATCTTAGCAAAATAATCCATCGACAAGAGTTTCGGAACTTCTGACAAAGATATAAAGAAAAAAAAAAGAAAAAAAGAAAAACAGAGCTTCAGAACTTTTGTCAAAGATTAAAAAAAAAAAAGCAAGTGTAGATATATTAAGCTTTTTTTTTCTTTTTTTGAAGAAAGGTTAGAACGAATTTTAAGCTCCAATTGCCACAAAACATACTTAGGGGGTATACCCAAAAGATATTTTTTGAGACACCCAGTGCTAAATGATACAATGCACACATGGATATACGCAATGGAATGGACATTAATACCATCAATTTTCCTAGAGTCGTCCCTCCCCAAATTGTATTCACTTTAGAAAAAAAAATAGGCCCAGAACAGAGTGTGGTCTAACCCTAGGTACTTTACAACAGGTTTTAAAATCATAAATAAAAGAAAATACGAGCTCTATTACAAACTTAAAAACTATCTAATTTTGAGATAGTGAACAGATATATATCTAAAAGAGTTTTTCCTCGCACTGAGGCTGGAATAGTTGCAAGACAATCATACTTCCTTGTAGTCCCTAAAAAAGAAGGGATTAAGGGTTTTAGAGAAGAAGGATTGGGCATGTATATGAGAAACAAAGTTGCACCATCTGTTCTTATTTATAAGCAAATAGAGCCACCGTTAGGTCGGTATAAAATCCAATTTGATTTTGGAAAACATAAGCTTTACGAATTAGGCAATTGCTTAACCATAAACCCAACATATTTTGTCCTTGGAGTTAAAAGGTCTAATCAAATTAATCTTAAATTAATCAAATTCCGAATGTGGACCTCCATTCCTTCCTAATTGAGGCGGACAATAAAATTAAGATTAACTTGCATGTGACTTGATCACAATTCACATATTCAGCTTTATAAACTCAATGTCCCTAGAATCTCCACTTTATTCAGGAATTAATTCCAGATATCATCAATAAACATGGTGGCAATAAATTCATCAATCGTTTGCCACGGGAGAGGCGACGAGCCGGCCAGGTAGATTTGATTCTTGAACAAGGCGATCACTAGCGATTCTAATGGGAAGTAATAATTTTATTTGGGAGATTAAAAGAAGGTATCAAGAGAAATAAAAGATTAAACTAGTAAATATTTAGGAGAGATTTAGAGTTTTTAAATTTAAGTTTGTGTGGATTATATAAAATACCTTGTTGTCATTGGAGGAAGAAACAATATGACTTTTCTAAACGGGCTAAAACGAAAAAAAAAAAAAAAGTATATGTGTATACTTTATTTAAATGCCAAGTGCTTTAAGGTTTTTCTTCGTTTTTTTTTTTTTATAATAAAGCATGAAACTTTGCTTCAGTATAGATTTATCAGTAATGCTAATGCTCACAAAGTTTAAATCTAGCAAAACTCGCACTCTCTTTGTTCATTTTACTCGCACTCTCATGTGTCTGCGCTCTGACAAATCATGTCGTAATAAACTAATTGCCTAAAAGACATTATTTATTATTATTATTATTATTATTATTATTATTATTATTATTAGATGTTAAACCCGCGCAATACTTGGGGTTTATTCAAGTACATTTATGTTTTTTTTTTAAAAAATCATTACATGTAAAAAACAAATGAACTTATTTATATTTGTAACAACAAATATTTTATGAGTAAAAGTAAATTAGATCGTCATCATAAAGAAAAAAAAATAGCATATACTATACAATGATAATACTCCATAGATTGTACTGAAAAATGTAATAATGCAATAAATATAAGTAGTATACCTTGCACTAAAACTAAATAAAAGCCTCAATATAATAAATAGAAAGATTGCATGTCGACTTCGGACTTGCATAAGTCTTGTAATTTCTATTATTTTGTTATTTTTTTGTAATTGATGAAAATGTAGCTCATCCAGTTGAATTGACTACACAAACATGCATATATATGTTAAAAATACATAGTTATAGGATGGTTCTATAGTTCAACCCTCTTAACAAAACACCCGTGCAAATGAATACATATTCATAAGTATGCGAGTGAGGCTACCTTTGACGTAAGAGGCGCTTTTACATTGCATTGGACGTATTTTTTCATATAAAAGAAAAATAAATGGACGAATTTGAAGCCTGCAAATACTAACGGTGTTTTAGTAAAGACAAAAGGTGGTGTTTTGAGGAATTAGGGTGTTGAATAACAGGTTGGTGTGGATGGCATTTATACACGGGTGTTGATTAATGCAAGGTGATAAAATTGAAGTTAATTTCCCATAATGTAGGGATAAGGTTAATAAAATGCTAATGTGATAATGGGTACGTAGAATGTGATGATATGGTATGGATTTTTGTTTTATATATAAAAAAAAAAAAAAGTGCTAAGGTGATAATGCTTACAATTTCAAGAGATTTGATGATTTGATATATAATTATTGAGTTATGGTCATATCATGTCCAACAACATTTTAGTATTGCTTATATATTAAATTTTAAAATACATCAATGTATGTATTGATCTCAAATTTGTAATGAATGAAACATAATTATTTTAGGTCATTATGTTTCCCGATATTTTAGGGTAATAGTGACCATTTTGAACTTACAGTTTAAATCAATCAATTAATAATAATTGGGGATTATTTTTTAGAGGGATTAAATTTTTTTGGTCCCGTTTTTCATTTTAAACTAAGTAACTTTTATATGCTTATTGTTAAACTTATAATTATAGAAAATTTGAAGGACTTTAGTGTAATTGCACAAAGATATATTTGAGAAATGCATTAAAAAATTATCACATGGGATACAATTCTATCTGTCACTTTTAGAATTCTTTTTTAGTTTCTCTCTCTGATTTCTCTCTTAATATAATACTATAGAGTATTATTATTATTATTATTATTATTATTATTATTATTATTATTATTATTATTATAAATTGTAAAATGGAAGATAAGACATAATGAAATTCTACTCGACAGTGAAAACTTAAATTGCATAGAAAAACAAATAAAAAGGAGGGACTGTTTCCAATAACTAATGGTTAGATGATCTTCCTCCTGGAATTGATGTCTTCTTAGCTGCATGATGCCCACGTAGAAAAATTTGCACCTCTTAATTTACTCGCCAAAAGGCGATCTCCCATTAAAATGAGGAATTTTGATACCCATTGTGATATTCAGTATTTTTGTATTCCTTGTCAGAGGACAAATTTAAAATCTCTATAAGCAGAAACGGGATAATTAAGAGAATAATTGTGAATTTTGTGTGTTTATTATTCGAATTTTATAGTAAGGTTGTAATCTAATAATATAAGAAGAGCTCACATCCTAAATCAAATTAAATCTCAACATGAACTAGTGGATCAAATCAAATCTAACTAGTTTAGTAAAATCTTCTAAACTACACTAACAATCTATCACCGAGATAGTATGTAGTGACTTTACTATACGAAAAACTATCATCAGGACATCTAACAAAAGTATTCAGACGCATCTACAATCTTTGCTTAACAAAAGATCAATTTGGACACAAAATTGTGTCTGAATTCACCGGGGTGGTGCAAGAGACATTCTTTGTACATATATATGACTACAGATTTGCGCTTTAGATCTTCACTAGCTGCCATATTCGTACCACCCTAGAAAAATTTAATGGGAAGATGAAATACAAACCTAGTGATTCGCTAACACTGATGCAGTTTATATCGAGTAGGAGGAACTATACACACAACAGTTTCATGGCAAGTAATGTGGATTAACTACTGAGTTAAAATTAATCATTTACATAGCATTTATTTATTTCCTTCAATGGTAGGAAAACAAGAGTTAAAAAAAGTATTTCGGTGATTTAACCTATAGACACATGGGAAAAAGTTAGGCCAACAAAATAGATATGATTTTATTAACAAGTACTCCTTTGGGTCCTAATTATAAGACATTTTTACTTTTTTTTGAATTGAAAATAAAACCTTAGAATCCATATTTTTATTTTCAATTAGAACAACATAATAAATGAATCTTACGATAAATCAAAATATACCTTCTAATAAAGACTGGAGACATTATTTGAATCTTCAAGAAAATAAAAACAAATAAATACGGAAGCATGAGTTGTACCAGCAGAAACCTTACCGCTGGTTTCAGTTCGAAAAAATGGTACTAATAGTGGTATGGTTTCTGAACTTTAACACCATTTATAAAAAAAAAAAAAGAAGAAGAAGAAGAAGAAAGAATTTAACTCCATTCAACACATCCTTTTACATTAATAATTTTATTGGTTAACAAACCTTAAATACGAGATCTTGTGATGACATTAATTTAGGGTTCAGATTTGATATTTTCTACAGTTAGAAAGTCAAAGAGATTCTAAGCAGCAGTTTAGGAGTTTAGGAAAAATGGTGCCTACATTAGACAAATGATGGACTCTTCTTTTTTTTCTTTTTTTTCTTTTCTAAATCAAAGAACAGGTGGTACTTAGGACTGGCAGGGATGATAACCGATTTATTGATAGAAAAAAATAAATGAGCAGTGCTTAAGATTTACTGGGAGAAGATACATAGAAAGCACAAATAGAGAGAAAAAAAAAAGGGAAGATCATACATTTCTTTTTGCCAGCGATATTGGTGGTGCATTTTCTAGCTGCAAAGCAAAAATATGTTTATAGTTTTCAAATTACAACATCATCAAACACTTTTCAATTCGTTATTTCTCATCTCGCTCATCCTCTCCCTTTTTTCTTATCCTTATTTCATTAATCCACTATGACATAATCAGAGATCTTTCCTAAAGTTTGCTGGAGAGGACAATGAGTTCTCCTCTTGCTTGCCGATGTTGTCTTTCCTATATTGTCGATTTCGGAGATTGAATTGCATGGCCCGCAAGGATGGAAAAGCCAAAAGGTAAGAGAAAAATATTTGAGAATTAATATAAATTCATTTGTTCTGATTTTGAAGACGGATTTTTTATTTTTAATTTTTTTGGTTAGGATGCCTCTCTTCTAATTTAAATTAGCACTTCAAAGGACTGAAATTTTAATTTGTAACTGCTATTTTCACTCCGAAGCATATTTTTTTACATTGGTGTCAAAAGTTTATTAGAAGAAGAACCATTGGAATTCGGCATAAAGAATGTTGATGAATTTTGGTGAGGACTGAGAAAATTTCAAGGATATGATCACTGCATTCTCGGCTAATAATCCAGTCTAAATTTATTCTTTCCCAATCTTCAACATCAAGAAAGGATACTACGTGGAGCCGAATTTTAAAGGTTAAAAATATGAGGCTGCAATTAATTCTAAAAAAATCCTTGAGGACAAAAGGCTAGCTATATGCTTTTTTGGCATGATAATTGGTATGAAATTAGAGTATTTTTTATATTTTTTTTTATAGATCAAGTAAAAAAGACCATAACGAATTGCATCAAATTACCACATTCCACAGGTAACGCTTACAAAAGAATGACAAAAAATGACTGATTGAGCATAACCCTCGTCCAATGACTCTTCAAAGATACTAAATCATTTGCCACGAAATTAAATTCTCAAATGTATCCTTTGCTTCTACTACCCAATCCGTAAGGAATCTCTTAAATTGAGCGAAAAGTTTCTGACACTAAGAGTACGCACTATTGACTGCTCTAACTTTTTTTTTAAAAAAAAAAAAACTACATCTTGCATATTGATTTATAAATGTAGGGAATATTTCAACTTAAATGAGAAGAGTTTTTTTTTTTTTAAACAAAAAAAAAATTAATTTAAACCTAAATATCCAGTGTTTAAGTTGTTGGGACTTGGGACGTCTCATCCCTAGCGGCCTTTGGCTCACATATTGAAAGCGATTGTAACAAGCTTCCGATTGATGAAATAGTATTTTGCTTTATAATCTAACAAATTGAGAAAATTCAAAAACTGATTCAGAATCAACACCTACCAAGTACCAACAACTGAAAAATCAACCTGTCATAAAACAAACATCAAAGTTTAACCCCTTAAACATGAAGTTTGATCATGCATATGAAAAAAAAAAAAAAAAAAACTCCTTTATTTTTCTTTTCGATGGACCCTCAACGTTCAACAACGGAAATGAGCTTTTGCACTGTGATTGCATGCGATGTCTGACCAAAAAACCTAAGTTGATCCTCTCATTTTCATTTCCCGGAAATATCGAATCCCGCAAGCATTGCAAAGTGTCTGAAATGTCGATTGTACGGGAAAAGAAAGAATTAATAAAGTGTTCAAATCAAGATTTACACAAAACCATATAATTTCAAAACAAAAAATATCTTCTGAGTAGAATCAATATTGTGATCCTGATCATTAAAAGAATGTCATAACTCATAAGGATCTAAATTAAATTTTTCTAGTCATTTTTTCAAAAAGAGAATTTCATAAAAACATGTTTGGACTCAAGCTAGCGTTAACTGGTGCCACATGACCAACATCAATTAATTGTATCAAAATGCTATATAAGTTAAAATTAATTGATTTGCAGGCAAAGATAAATGGTTAGACACTTACCTTGGGACCATTTGGTCCTTTTCTCCAAATTGGAGTATCTTCCTTCCCACATTCATGGCAACGTTTGAGAGTTGATCCCACATGGTTATTCATTCCCAGCTGCACTGGGGGTGCAGCAACATGATCAGGAGGAGGAATATTGACATCTTGAATTTTTGGTTCATCCAATTTGTCATTTGGGTTCATCGAACTCCCACTGGCCTATTGATCAGAAGATAAGGCGTTAGAACTAAGAATGAAAATCCTTTTTTTTTATTTTTTTGAAATAAAATAAGAATGAAAAATCTAGGTGTAAACAAATGCATGCCAATAAATATTTGTCAGTACTTGATCGTATTATAAGATTTGATTTTGACCATCGTGTGCATAACATCTACGGGTATAATTATTGCATTTGATTTGGTTAATGAACAACAATGAATAGGAATCGTATATTAAATTATATACAGTAAGAAATGAACTAGCATAACTTACAATCAATTTTCTTACCAGTGTCGAGTTTTGCAAAATTATGATCAAGGAAATCAATTGTTCAACTTTCAATGTAAAATAAACATAAATTGAGTTTACTGTATACAGTTCACGACTCTTTCCTAAAGTTTGACATTCAGGAAGACAAAATCGGTTTGATTTATTTTTTCAGGATTTGTCGGTTAGTTTGCCATATCCTCTTTTTATCTTTTAGAAAAATTCACTGTATTACGGCAATCTCTCTCTGTCCACAGATCCTAATATATTTACCAATTTGCCGTCAAAAGGTTTATGATTTATTCATGAACATGAAATGAATAAGATCTAGAGGACATTCATAGTTTACTCCTAGATTTAAGTTTGAGAGAAAACAATCTTGAATTAAAAATTAAAACGTCAAAAATCGATTGAAACCTAAGATTGATTAATAAACATTTGATCGAAACCAAAAAAGGGAACTAAAAAAATAATCAGAAAAGGAACAAAAGATTGAGAAAAAATAGAAAAGAAAATCATGACTCTCCTTTTTAATTTCCATTGATCCCTCGACCCCAATCACATCTAAAAGTTCTATGGAGGAATCAGCTGGAAGAGAAGTAATATCAAATTACCCCTTTTGGGCACAACCAACTAATCAGAACATGCAATCTACAATTCATGAACACTTTATTTCACTTTCCAGGAACCAATTAATTCACAAATAGATCACAACCCATCACATAGATACCGGATTAATTAATTAGGAGAAAAGAAAAATTCCATCAACATCAATGCTCACATTGTCTAGATTTTTGAGATTATCGTATTGCGGTAACCTCAATCGGAGCGTTAAATCCATATCATCACGAACCCGATCACCTGAAGCCGGTATATTTGAAGGATCGGCCATTTTTCTCTTTGATTGGAAATATACTGGATCGACTAAAACACCACAGAATGAGCCAAAAAGAGAGACAAAAAAAATTTTAAAAAAAGTATTAGTTCCTCACAGGAAATCACGAATTAGTAAGTTCTTCAACTTCTTACAAAAATATCATATTCCAAATAGAGTAGTATAATATACGATTTAAATGACAGTGATTATGTTTAACTTGATAGAGAGAGGGGTCAAATTCAGTTGTAAAAAATAGAGATCACTTACTGAATTGATTGGTGTTAAAGATTTCAATCGGTAGTATCTATAGGGCTATCAAAGGGAACTTCATCACAAAAAAATTGCCGTCACATAATCTGATCAGAGTTCACGAAATATGATCACAACAGTGACAATTGTACAATGTGAATAAACAAAATGCATTTTTCTCTGTTCATTTGAATTTCATCTCCATTAATAAAGCTTTTTTTTTTTTTACTTTCTCCCTAACCAGTGATTTATTATAGTCATTTTTCTGTAAAGGACCGATACTCATTTATGAAGTTATTCATGATCATTTAATTTTCGGCTCCAACAACCACCCACATTGGTTGAACCACTTTTGGTGTTGCCTCCTCTATATATTGATTGATATTCATTCACTCCAAAACTCATAGACTATCTTATTTTCTTTACCTCGTGGGTTCAAGACCTTAATAATCCGTTTATTATTTTGAGTTATTGCTAAAAAACAAAATAATTAAAGATTTAGCATCAACTAAAAGCATGACGTTGAGGACATATACTGGTTTATGTTCGAGCGATATCAGGAGGGGATTCTTTTAGCTCCTTGGTAACACCCGGATTTATGAATACCACGTTATATATTCGTATTCTGATCCTTTTATGGAAGTTTGTATACTGAAATTGAAATATTTTAAAGGTTCTTGCTGATTTAATTTAAAGCTAACCTTAGTGTTGTTTCCTCACTTCAGCTCGGTTCCTAAGTCGAAGGCTTGCTCGACTCGGTGTTTTAGCTTTCTAGAATTCCTTCCTACAGGTAAGAAACATACTTAATTTTTATATGTTAGCTAGGTTGTCTTTTAAAGTTAATTAGTAGTGAAGTAATGTGTAGTAACTTTGTGTTTATTTGAAAGACTATGTTATATATATATCGTCGTGAGTAAGATGTAATAATATAGTGAAAAATATATGAGCTTTCTCTGGGCCAGTAGAGGGCTCTCGTGTTGTTTCATTGTATTGTCTTTGATCGGGCATTCCTAAAACTGTTTGTTTCTATCAGATTTCTCTCAGGTTGGAGAGAGTTTTTTTATAACGAAGGGATGCCGAAATTCCTCAGCCGCATCAAACAAGTACTTGACTCCATGGAATATTAGGGTAACACCGGGTTTTTTTCTTCTTTTTTTTTTTGTGTATTTTTTCATGATCTAACTAGGGGTGCGTTGAGACCATACACCGTACTCCTGTATATAGTATACAGAGTGAATTTCTGCCCAATAAACACGGTTTGAGATTAATTTATTGTTTATTGTATTTAGCTTAAAAAGCGATAACTCTCCTGACAATCTATCTATCTTGTCATCGACGTCAATCTCCTGTCGGCTTAGAGAGAGATCCGAGATCGATCAGATCTATTTTGTTATTGACGTCAATTTCCTCTCGTCTTTACTATCAAACTTGCATCGATGTTTCTAGATATTCAGTTTTTATTTTTGGTACAATATAAATTAAAAAAAAAATAAAAATTCAAACTGGATATATAATCATTTCGGGACACGAGAAGTACTATCTTTCTGGCCATCTGAATTCGGTTCCCAGCTTCATGAATTTTGACATCGTATTCTTTTCTGACATCTTCCAAATTGTGCAACACTAAAAGGGGATAACAAAAAGCTTGATTCATTAAAATAGCTTATGCATTAAGAGAAAATTCAATCGGTATTCGAACAATCTCTTTTGACGAATATTAATCCAAAAAACATTGTCGCAGGTTTTCATTTCATAATTTGATGCGAAATGAAACCCTTTGGTTAATTAGTTATGATGCAAATCCGATTCTCCGGTTGCAGAAGTTTTATGGTTTGTCAAGTCTGGGTGGAAACATAAGCCAAAACAGAAAACTACAAGAGTGATTTTGTAGTAAAAATATTAGTACTACTAAAGATTGTTCATTAGAACAGTAGTAGTAATAAAATGGTCTCATAAATCAATTTTCGGTGAGCGAGTACGCGAATTAACTAGATTCGATCGTCCATGGCGGACGTGTTCGTAGTATTCATGATCTTCTGCATAGACCATGGTGTGGCATATTTATCATGAGGCTAATTTTGCTGCAGATTGTCTGGCAACTGCTGCTTGAAATCTATTACCACTTTCCATATAGTTTGGACCGACTGAACAATGCATTAAAGTCCACATGTATATCTGTGTTCTTGAAATCTATTACCACTTTCCATATAGTTTGGATTTACTTTCCCTCTTATAAGCGTACTCATTTACTAGTTAGATTTAAGTACCTGATCAAAAAAAAGCAGTTCAAATCCGCCCTGTACACTGGCTCGAGATTTCGAAATTGAAGTCTTCTGTTGATCATTTTAAGTCTCAGCTCAATTAATAGAGCTCTTACTTCTACCATATCAATGAACTTTCTGTAAAGAACAAATATTAGTTAGAAAGTTAACTCGTGACATTAAATTCTCTCATTCGAAAAACTACCAATATTTAACAAATATTAGTTAGATATTTTGCTATTCATCCACTCCAAAACTTATATAGTGTCTTTTTCTCTTCACCTCATCTTTAATTTTCTCCCATGAATTCGGTTCAAGATCTTAAGTTATTGATATAAAAGTTTAATCGATTTAACACCAACTCTAAACTACACGACGTAGGTTGAGGAACCATGTTGGGCTTAAGTACGAGCAATATCTGGCTAGGAGTCTTTCAAATTCTTCGTTACTTTGGGCTTTTTCTATTCCACTGTATACCTTTACTTCTATTTAGTTAGAAGTATGTATGTAGGCTAATATTGAAACCTTTTCCAAGTTTTACTGGTTTAAAATCTAACCTTACTGTTGTTTCACTTCAGCTAGGTTCCAAAATTGGAGGGCTGAGCACTCGAACCGTTGCTGAAGGTAAGAAACATTTTTTCACATATTACGTATCTTTTATATAAGTAAGCTATGAAGTTTTGTGAGTTTGTTTATCAAGTAACTTTCCTTTTTTGTCTGAGGAAAATACTTTAGACAAATGTTTTCCAATCGATTTTTCACATGAGACTTCTATTTCTCTTGTGATTTTTGCTATTTATGTGGTTGGCTTAGTTTTTTTAAGAAAAAAATAGAAAAAGAAAAGAAAAGGAAGAAGAGAGGAAGAGATGGTGAAATGAAATGCAACATGGTTAATTGGTCTTCTATTGGAAAGATTAATTTGATGTCAATTCATTGTATTGTTTGTTAATCTGCGCATTCCTAAAAGTATGGTTTCTCTTAATTTGTTCAGAATGATGGGAGTTTTTCACATTAATGAGGAGTTCTTATGGTCAATCCATTGCATCACAACATCAAGTCTTCCGATCTCTTGAACATTATGATGCGTGCGTAAGGGCTAAAAGAGTGCTCTTGTCGATCTCTAACTAGATCCCTCGAACAGCTCGATCGGAGCCTGTTGATGGAGCTTTTGAGAGAAGTTTTTACTCCTACATCCTAATTTATAATTTTTAACTTTGACAGTTAAGCTTTTATATACATCTTAACTCTGAAATATTGAAAGATATGTTGACCACTAAGGCAACCTCTACTGCCACCGATGACATTAATTACCGTAATTCTAGATAGATATTTTAATGGTACGAGTTCTTTTTTTTCTTTGAATATAATAAGCTTTACTTGAAGGTAAATATATATATATATAGGGAAATTCTAGAGTCCAGTTGTTAGTTTTTTACTGAACTATTTAGTTAAAATCTAGCAAATCAAAATATGACATATCACACTTATTATAGGGTGAGAAACATCTTACAAATCCAGAATAATGCTTTGACCAGGTGAGTAGGTAATTTTTCTTTTTGGCCAATATCATATTATTTACCTTTTCCGTTTCTGCTTGCAATATTTTTTATTAGAAAAATTCAATCTCCTCCTTCATTTACACCATGGATGGCGTCAATGAGTTCCAAATATTACAAGAAAAAAGAGATTTTAGAACCCTTCACCGTGCCCTCCAATGGCCAATAAAAGTTTGAATTGCACAAACTATCTCTATGTTAATTATACAACCTAGAAATGATCTAACTTTTATAATTACATTAACTGTTTTAATAATTTCCAGACTTGTCAGCCATAAATTTACATATTTTCTCAAATGCGCCCTCACTTCAATAATTGATTTTTACTTAAGCCGTTCCTTCATTTGGTTTTCTTTCTGTATTTACCACAAAATTTATTTGAGAAGAATGCTTCAGATTTAAGATCTATGCATGAATTTTGAAATAGAAATTGATATCTCGTACCAATCTTTAATTGGGAATCACTGCTAGGTTCTAGTATTAAGAAGTGTTTCCAGGGGTTCTAAATTGAGAGAAAGAGGTTTTTCTTTTTTCGGCCAGAACACTACCTCCAGGGCCAAATATTATTTTGGGTGTCTTGGTGTTGTTGATGAAAAAAAAAACAGAGAATAGATTATAGGGATCCCTAGATTATATGGGTAGTGTTGGGAATTGGGAATGACAATTGCAGAATCTGGTCTAGTCTTCATCAGAATTAAAGATAAACTTAATTTTTCAGATTGTTAAAATAAATCTACAGAGGAAAGGGGGTTGTTAAGGTTGGGTAACATTATTATGTTGATCAAGTAAAGAAAATTACCCTTATTAATGTAATTCGATTTAGGGTTTAGGGTTTAAGATTTAGGGTTAGGTTACAGGTCACATTGAAATAATCAAGTGCAATTGGTAGTAATTTTTTACAATGCACCTTTGTTTTAATCTAATGGTTGCTAATTATTCCTCATCATCCAACCGTATCGTTCAATCAACTGAACTGTAGCCGCTCCCATATATATATATATATATATATATATAGCTTCAAACAAAAGCTACATATAGGCTAATTTAAATACTCCTTCGATCCCAAAATGATTGTCAATTTCAGATTTTTCACTTTTACCATAATTTAAACTAAAAATGAAAATGCAAACTAGACAATAATTTTAGGACGAAAGGAATATAATAATATAAGACTAAGCATAAAATGTTGGCTAATTTGAAAATGAAAAGTGGACTATTGAGATGCAAAACAATTGTTAAAAGTTAAATGTAAAGTTAAAACTTTGCCGATGATTTATCAATTAGGAGGCGATTTTGCCACAACAATTTCTAACATCCAGGGCATATTTTTCTATTTTTTTATATCTACCCCTCCTGAAGTCAACCCCCTCATCTTCCCCACTCCCACATCTCTCGTTTACTCCCTCAATCATATGAATTTTTAATTTTTTTTTCTCTCTCTCTCTCCTACCCCGGCTCTCCCATGGCTTGCTGTGACTGTGAGTAGCTTTTGAAATCAACAACTGATCCATTTATGGGTTGCCGACTACAATTCATGTCAAAAGGATTTCCTAGGAACCTAGTCAGTGTAAGTTGGAATTTAGCCCTTTTATTTTACTTTCAAATTGTAACTCACCTCTTCTTGTCAAGGCTAGTTTTAGAGTATTCCAAGAAATTCTTTTGTTGGTCGGATTTCGCCCTTTGTATCTGCTTAACTTTCTGTGAAGGTGAGTTTTAAATTTATAGTCTCAGACTCTAACACTAGAATTTTTTTATTACAGCAGTGACTGAGCCTTTGTGCTATTATTATGCGAATTTCATTGGATCAAATTTGTGCAATGTAATTGTTTCTACAGAGCCATTAATTCTATCCAATTAATAAAAGGCCCACGAAGAAGAATTAACAGGGCTGTTTGGGGTTCCTTGAACATGGCAATAATAAGTGCTACTGCAGATTCTATTGTTCGTATACATGATTCAGAGGTATCTAATCAATTTTAATATATTTACCCTTTACAAGTGCTGTTTGGAGAGGTTTTCAAATGTTTTGTTTTAATGTTATGAGTTTATAGTTAGATCAGGTGTCTGTCCAAGCATATTGTTCTGGATGATTTGGTTAATTATCTGAAAACTTTTTGTTATATAAACTGGCAAATTACTGGAAGAGTCGGGCAAGAAACTGGCCACAAAAAAATTGTTTCATCACTTGAAAAATGCATTGATGGTTCACATTTCATCACTGGTTTTGGAGTCAATGATAACACTGCAATGTGAGAGAAACCTCAAAAGAGGAAGGAAATTAATTGAGGGAGAGATGTGGGAGAAAGGAGTTCGAGAGAGAGGAAGATAAGGAGATTGATTTCAGGAGTGGCAAATATGGAAAAAAGAAAAAAATATGCCCTGAATGCTAGAAATTGTTGTGGCAAAATCGTCTCCTTTATCAATTCGGTTTAATCCCTTTTGACAATTGAAATGTAAAAAAAAAAAAACTCAAAGTTCGAAACTTTCATTTTGATATTTGACACATCGAAACATTTCCTGTCTAAGACAAGAAGGCCCTAGGTATGGCTTGGTAAGCTTCCCATATATTCTCCCCGTCCTTTAATTAATTATGATTCACTTTTAATTTTTATTTTTCGCTCAAATTGTATCAAAAGTAAACTTTCAAATTGGATATTTTGAGATGGAGGGAGTATATCACTCATAGGAGACGGCATTTACTTCACAATAAATACATTTAATCCGGCCGAAAATAAATGGGAAAGATTCGAGATCATAGAGTATATACTTCCACCGCCACAGATAATTTTTTTAAAATGCTAATACGTGCTTTAAATTCATGTTCTACCTCAAAAAAGGATAAATAGGTTTTTTTTTTTTGCCAGACATATTGTGAGGGTATTATAATTGTATAAATTAGCCAAAAAAAAAAAAAAGTCATCTTAATGGAACTTGTGATTGTGAATCATTTAGGGGAAGAAAATCATAATTCAGGAATACATTGAACCTAAGAAATAAAATCAATAATGACTGAACCAACGTGGATTCGTCAATGTTGTCCTTGTCATAGACAGATACTGAGAGTGATGGTATTAAACAACCAGATTTATGAAATAGTATGTATATATGTAATATAAAATCCAACAAATTCGAATAATTAAAAAAATGGATTCAAAATCATCAACGTCTACCAACAATCTAAAAATCAAACAGTCTTAAAATAAACAAACACAAGGACTCCTTCGGAGCCCTCAGAGTCCAACAACATAGGTGGGCTTTTGTAACGTGATTAGATCTGCATGGGGGTCCTAAGTTGATTTTCTCATTTTCATGGCCCTAGCATAACGAAGTCCGCAAGCATTGCAAAGTGTCTGCAACGTAAAATGAAGCCAAACAATTTCAAAAAATTAGAAAAAAAAATAAAAATAGAATCAAGTATATGTATTTCCTTTTTTTTTCTTTTTCTTATTAAAAGAGAAATTTCATTAGGCATGTTAAAAATCACCAAAAAAAAAGGGAAAAAAAAAAAAAAAACTCCGCGGCGAGATCCAAGCCATAACAAGATGAAAAATACACTCACTTGGCGTCCATTTGGTCCTTTTCTCCATAGTGGAGTTTCTTCATTCCCACATTCATGGCAAGCTTTGAGATTTAATCTCACATGGTTACTAATTCCCAATAATGTGGTGGCAGCGACTTGATCATTTGGAGGATTATTAACTCTAACATTCTGATGGAGATGAATTAGAATCTCGGAAGCCACAACAGTGTTGGAAGAACTTCCATCTTCAATATCTTCAATTCTTGGTGTTGCTCTCAATTTGTCATTTGGGTTCGTCGAACTTTTTCCTTTGACCTAATCAAGAAATAATTAACGTCATTAACACACTTTAATTCAAGAATTAATGCATGATAGTACTAGTATATTCATGGAATTAGGGATTGTATTGTGATATGCACTTTATTCAAAATTTACTAGCTATAAGTTCACTTTACTCAAGGAAAAAAGATTTAGAAAGCTAGCCCGACTCCTATGAAAACCCTAATTAAGTATGTTAATCACTTACGAGAGGTATTTTCAAATGTCTGATTAAGTATGTTATAAGATTGCATTTTAATTACCAAGAGCGCGAGATTTACATCTGAATATGATTAATGGTTTCAATCAGTGCCCGTTACCGAATAATTGACAGCAATAAAATCATACCCAAAGTTAGAAAATAATTAACTCATATCATATTCATTTTCTTACCATGGAAAGCACGTTCATGGATTTTATTACATATAATCTGATAACTGCTTCAATTCGTTTGATTTGTACATTAGCAATTCATGTTTTCAACCTATGCATTAACACAAAAATAATCTCTCTCTCTCTCTCTCTCTCTCTCTCTCTCTCTCTCTCTCTCTCTCTCTCTCTCTCTCTCTCTCTCTCACACACACACACACACACACACATACTATATATGTACCATGTCTTCGGTATAAAAAAAAATAAAATAAAATCATCCATATCAATTAATCCCTTTACGATCAAAATTACATTTTTGCCCTCAAAATTCAAGTGGGTACATAATGACAGAAGAATTACTGAACATTTCATAATGTAATAATGTCTTTAAGACTGATTCATACATTTACTCGAATCAATTTCCGGTTCAAACAAACATTCGTTAGTTGACCTTTCTTTTTTATACGTACCCATATTGACTGGAGGACAAACGATCATGATCTGAAACCATATCTCTAATTTCAAAAAAGATTAAATTAGTTCAAATACATCAAATTTCGGTTTCCAGTTTCCATTTTATACAAATAAATTCAAGATCTTTTTAATTTTATGTCACAATATATTATCAACTCATAAATAACAAACACTATCAAATTATCCCATCCTAGATTCACAAACAAATTGGATACCAAGATTATTTAAATTCAAGTCAAAAGAAGTACTTACATTTTGGTTATTTATCATACTGTTGTAATATGGCGACGCTCCTAACCTGAGTGTCAAGTCAACGCCACCATCCAGATTACCATATGTCAACGACTTTGATAAATTATCCATTCTTTTTCTAAAGATTTATGTCCCCTACACTCAAAACACGAAGAAATAACCACCAAAAAATATGCAAAGAAATAACCACCCACCCAAAAAAAAAAAAAAAAACCGCTATCAAAAAAGAGTATTGAAATTTTGTCATGTGGTTGACAAGCAGCAGTTTATATAGAATCCTTCAAATTATTTTCATAAGGTTTCATTTAGTAAGTTAGTATTAGTGGCTACTTTATAAGTAATTAATTGAAGAAAATATTGATCTATTTAAAATGTAATTCTTAAAAATCTAAATTGATGTCACCAACTCATTTCCCATCTAGGCAGAAAAATATACATGTAGAGGGTTCATGAATTTCATTAAGGTCGTCATATTTGTAAAAGAATAAGTTAATTGTATTTAGATTCACTGATTATAACAATCGTACCAACCAGGTTACTTAATTAAGCCACGATCCTGGTACTTCCTCTGATACTCGTATCGCTTTAATATTGATACCTTGATCAAATGAATTATCGAGCTTTAGTCACTAAAATGCACATAATTTTTTATTGTATTAATATTGTAGTTTAAATTTTCTGAAATAATGTATGGTTGTACGTACAGCTAGTAGACACATATATAGTTATTTGATCATTCAATGTTGGAAGTTTAAAGGCAGCAAGAAAAAAAAAAATAAAGACCGCCATTGACTAAAATTTACCTTCTAATTTTACCCTCATATTCTAAATTTCAAATTCAAATTTTAAAACTTTAAACTTTAACCCTATACTCCAATCTTCAACTCCAAACACTAATATCCAATTTTCAATCTTCCTAGACTTCAAATCGATGGCTGGAGAAAATCGCCTTTGCGAAAAATCAAATTAAAGAGTTTACTATGTCTTTTGATAAATAAAAATCTCAACGTTCCACTTTAATAATCGATATAGTTGTACTATATTAATTTAACAAAGCTAATTATTTTCAAAATGAATAGAGTAATTTTTTTGTTTATACATATTTGATGATATACAATTTCCCTCCTATTTTCTAAATGCTTTGTGGTAAAAAACCGATTACATCCGAAAAGTGGCCGGCCGACCGGCCTGACGTCCCAGAAAGAAAATGAAGGCATGGCGACCATCCACCTTTAAACAAGACGGCACGGTCGCTGTCTTGTTATTACCTGGCCGCCGGCCAGGCCTTTTTCTTTTCTTTTTGAATAATTTTTATTTTAATTATTTATTGTTGTTTAATTAATTTTTTTCTTTTAGTTCAGTAATTTATTTTATTTAGTATATTTTGTTGTTTTTGAATTTAGTTTTTAATTTATTACGAAATATAGATGGTTAGTGAATAACTTAATAATTAATTATTATATAATCTATATACTTACTAATATATTTCGTAATTTATTAGTAATTTTTTTCTTTTAGTTCAGTAATTTATTTTATTTAGTATATTTTGTTGTTTTTGAATTTAGTTTTTAATTTATTACGAAATATAGATGGTTAGTGAATAACTTAATAATTAATTATTATATAATCTATATACTTACTAATATATTTCGTAATTTATTAGTAAATCAATTGAAGAAGTGAAATAAAATTAATAAAATACAATTATAAAAAAATTAAAAAAATTCCGGGCCGCGGAAAATGCCGACCCAAAGTACAAAAGCCAAGAAATCTGGCAATACCACCGGCCTCTTTCATTGTCGCATATGGCCACCATATTAAACGGCCCTTCTCATGTCGCCCGACGGAATAACCGTCCCAAAAGGCACAGAACGCTGAGAACAGCGTTAAGCTATACTGGGACGCCATGCTTGCCTTCCAAGCTTACCCGGGACGGTATTTTCGGCGGCCGAATACTTATTTTTTTAATTTTTTCTTTTAATTGATTAATATTGTTAATGTCTTAATTAATTTTTATTATTATTAATTAAATTATTAAATAAATTGTGGTGAAATTAAGTTAGTTATTATCAAAATAATTTTTTATTAATTAATGTCATATGTTTTATAATTGTTTAGTAAAATTAGTGAATTAAAATATATTGAATAAAATATTTTTTATATGAAACAGTAATTAAGTTAGTTAATATATGACTAATAATTAAGTTAATTAATAATTATAGATTCTGAATCGTTTATTTTAGAATGAAAAAATAAAAAGGGAATAATTGTCTTTTTTACGGCGGTCTTTATCTTTTTCCTAACAAACTTTAACATGACTCTAAAATGTAACCGTTGTCAAATATATTTCCTGAAGGATTTGAAATGTTATTAAAATATTACTAATCAAGTAGATCATTCATTTTTTTTTAGGAAAAAAAAAAGGCTTCACATTCAAATACTTAAGGAAAAAGAAAAGGTTTGAAATTCAAATACTTAAAGTTCTCAAAATAAATATGGTGAAAGAAATCATTCTACATGTTAAAAAAAAAAAAACACTATTCTATTAATTCTTTGGAATTACTACTATGCTAAATTCAACACATTGGCATTCGACACATAACAGAGTTGATTCCAAGATTGAAGGTCGTAATTAGATGTGTACCAAGAAGTGATCAACTAACTGTGACAAATAACCTTACTAGAATGGCAAGCAAAACAAGAATCTCAATGCACTACAGCAACGCATCCAAGTCTAGTTGTCTTGGATTAAATAAATTTTCCTTATGTAAGGGTTAAGTAGTGTCTTTTGGATTGCCGTTACTATGCATCTTTGTTTGTGACCTTCAAAATCAAAATGATAAAATCATACGTTCGTGTAACATAAGAGAAAATTTAAAATATTATAAATCCTAAATCTAGCTCAGAATTTAAAAGAATTAAGAAAAAAACTCGATTTAGTAATATCGTAAGTATTATAGATATGAATCAAGAGTCATTGTCCATTATTACATCACCAATGACAATGATTACATATGTCACTATTACATCACTATGACGTATTAAAAATGCCATCAATAGTGAACATGTTTGCATTAACAAAAATAATATCAACATTTTCTAAAGTCCATTTTTCACATCTATAGTACTTAATTAAAGAAGCAAATAAAAAGGACATGTGTCAGCACCATAATAAAAATTTTCCCGCCAAAAGCCATTTTAAGTACAAAATCATTTTTGACACGTGGCACTCTAATTAATCAGAAAAAAAAATGGAATAAATAAATACATAAATCCCTTAATTATAGCTACATAAAAATATCTTAATTATATGTATATACTAATCCTTTAAAATAACAATATTTAGTTGATAAAATCAAATACTAGGAAATCCCCTTAAATCAAGTGAAACACCAGTAATGTCTTCCCAATCTCCAATTTCAAAGAATTTCTTCCATTCCGCTCCTCTCTCACACCCGGACCTTTAAATCAATTACTTAAAATCTTACATCAATTATCAATACATCTCTTTATACAACAGAGAAAAAATAAGCTGTCACGAAAGAAATTTGATTTTTTAAGGATAATTTTTTTTTTATTCTTCTGTTGTAGATATTGGTTTATGATTTATGTAAATTCGGGCATAAGTTAACTATTATAAATTAAATATTGTAAATCTGGGCATAGATTTATGTGTAATAGCTCACTTTCTGTCCTTTAAATTGATTTTTTATTCTTCTAATTTTTTTTATTCTTTTAAGAATGATTCGTATTTTTTATTTAATCAATTTAAAAATACACGCGACACCCCGGGAATTCGCCCCGGGCAAGCATCTAGTATTGATTATTAACCGCTCCCTGCCAAAAGTTGGAAGAAAATTATTCTATTGACATCTAATAAAACAAATTTTTTCTAAACACAAAATTTACCAAATTGTACCAAATTAATCAGATGTGACACTAGGACTAAAAGCAAAATCGTAATAGAAACCATCTTAATCAGTGATGTGCTTAAATTTTATCTATTTATAATATCCTTAATTTGAGATTTTGTCATATATTTTGAGTATATTTCCACCATTTACGTGATTTTATTTTTTTTTATAGGAAAAGAACTCAAATAGAGAACTCACGTATTCGGGTTTGCTTTAGTTTGTAGGATCAGTGTTGTGGAAGAGAAAAATTGTTTAAATCATGGATTTAGAGGGAATTTTTTCATTAATTGCAAAAAATGGGGAAATCACCATAGAATTTCAACCTTAAAGCACAAGGGAGATAAGGAAGCAAAGTATTTTTCTTCCCTGAGGGAAATCAAGATCATAACGGACAGGAAGTTATTAACAACTTCCGCATACAACACATTTACAGAGAAATCAACAGTCTAGCTGATGGATTATCAAAGTTGGCATCTCACGGTAGCACTATAAAATACAACAATTTTGTAGAGTTACCCGAGAGCGTTGCGCGGCATCTTTTGGATAAACACCCTTGGGGAAATGCCCGGACAGGTACCGTCCTAGTTAACCTAAAAAAAAGAAAAAAGATAAAGGAAGCAATGGCGAGAGTTATTCTTTCCTAAAGGCCAAAATTTAAAAAAGCATGCTTATCGACGGCTTGAAGGTCGTTTAGATGGAAAATGGCACGATCCGATATTAGATTGCAGTTTTAGCAAAATCATGATTGCATTGATTAGTTCAACATTAATGGCATAGTTTAGATATGATTAGGGATTATCCATATCTTTTATGATTTTTGCAAGAATTTATTATAAATGCTTGTAATGATTAAGCGGGAGAATCATTCTTAACTACTATGCTTCTGTAATCCATCATTTCCTCTTCATCTTAAATTCCCTCCAACTACAATGATTTTCAAGTAACTCCAAAATTACCTTTGATGCCTGACAAGTTAGTATCAGAGTGATCCTCGTCTTTGAGAAATCTTGAATCATGGCACAAACTCATTCCTAGAAAAATCTTGAAGAACATATCAGGCGTCAAGATTAATGACTCACCGACGTCACACTAAATTCTGTCATAGTCTGGCGACCTTTATAATTTGTTCAGAGTCAGAATAAATGAAGTCGTGATTGGATTCCCCTTTTGTTAGCAACGAAAGTAAGATGGACGCCATGAATGCAAAAATGGATTCTGTGCCCAATCAATTGAAAGATACGTTAGCGGCTTTCAGTTCAAAGAACAACGTTCTTCCTATTCTAGCAATGGATAGATTTCGTTTACTGTTTAGGATATTTCATCCAGACAAATCAGCCATAACCATTTCACTGGGAAGCGCGTATGAAATCCAAGGGAATCACGAAGATAGACCAATTAGGGCTCCATTGTATACTCAACCCAAGATCATGACAATAGGTATGAATTGGATGAGACTTTTCAGTCCCATTACATTTAACTTTTATCACATGCAAATCAAATTGAACAAATATGGAAGACAATACTTCAAGGAAGTGGTAACGGGGCTAGTATGCTTCTAGTATGGGATAGAGATTGTTATGCATTCATTCAGGAAAGAAAGAGTTGGTTATTATTCATGCAACTATAGGCATTGAGCAGTTAAATTGTGCTATCAACTATGATGAAAGTACCATTGCCAGCAACTAGTGGCTGACTCTTAGATAAGTATCACATAGTGTTTGGTACTCTTGATTCCTTGCCTCCCAACAAAACAATTGGTCATCAAATTCTATTGAAATTAGGAGCTCAACCTTTCAAGATTCCACCATAAAGGTGGCCTCAAGCTCAAAGCTGAAAGAGAAAAGCAAGTTTCTGAACTCGAATTGGAACAAGAAATTGCTTAGGCTAGTTTGAGTCCATTTGCTTCCCCGGTGACTCTGGTTAAGAAAAAAGATGGAAGTTAGAGAATGTGCATTGATTACAAGAAGCTCAATGATGTGACCATCAAAGACAAATTTTCTATACCCATTATATAATAGAAGAATTATAGGATGAATTGAATGGTGTTACTGTGTTCTCAAAGCAAGATCTTTTTTCATGTCATATCCTGGTGAGTGAAGAATGTGGAAAATTTACTTATTAATAACTGAAAAAAAAAATGAAGAACAAAATATGCTTAGGGTTTAAATTGTGGCCAAAAATAGCTTTCTCGCGCTTCAGAAACGCGAAAAAAATTAAAATCCGCGTTTTGAAAACGCAAAAAACACAAATTCGCATTTTGAAAACGCGAATATATGTTTTTCGCGTTTCAGAAACGCGAAAAAGAAGGAGAATTAATTAATTTAACATAATCCTAATTAATTAACTTGAATCAATGAGATTTCGCGTTTTGAAAACGCGAAATCAGTTAAAAAATAATTTTATTTAATAAAAAAGAAAATAGGCATAAAAATATGATTAATTTGACTAGTTTAAAACGTTATAGGGAAATTGACTTCAAAAAATTATTAAATTTGAATAATGGTAACAGAAAATTTTAAAATTATAACTGTTAATCATTAAATTTTGAATAGAGCTATAAAGAGGAAAATTATATTGATAATTTTAATAATACGAAAATTAAATTTTGAATAAGAATATAATATTATAATTGATACTCATTAAATTAAATAGAGCTATACTAAATATAAATTATTAAAAGTATGATATAGTTATTATAATGTATTAATTTTTTAGAACATTATATAAAAAAATTTAATAATGATTATATTAAAAATTTTATTAAAAATGTAATCATTAATTTAAAAATAATTTTATATGAAAAATTTTCAATAATGATAATGACGTAATTTTATGGATTTAATGAGATGTAATTTAATTTACAAATTATGATGGTTTTAATATAAGAAAAAAGCTTAAAATAGGAATAAATTTTATTAAATATTTATTATAATTTACCAACACTTAAGATAAAGCAACTATTAATTATGAAAAAAAATATAAGAAAGTTTAAATATGTGTTTCGATTTGATCGGCGAAGATGTGTTTTATAAATATTAATTATTGTATTTACGATGCAGGTGAAATCAAACTATTAAGAATATTAATACAAGTCATAACAAAATACTACAAGTCATAACAAAAGGTAAAAAAAAATAAAACAAGTCATAACAAAAGGAAAAAAAACAGAAATGAACAAAAGGGAAAAAAAAATACAAGTCTAATAATACTACATAAGAAGTCTAGTACCCTACTTCTTCTTGGGCTTTTTTTTAGCCCGAAAAAGGCTATAAGTCAATCTATCGGGCTCCTTCATCACTCTCTGGCCTTTACTCACAGCCAACGGTGGAGTCCCTAGAGTCTGACTCGATCCCTGCTCCTCATGGCGCTGATAAACCTGACCCTCAAACTGATCATCCTGGTCAGCATCCTCAGCCTCATCCACATCCTCAGCCTCATCCTCAGCCTCATCCTCACCCTGACTCTCATGCTCACCCTCAGCTGGGTTATCAGCCTGATGCTGACCCGCAACACCCTCGAACATACTCGAAAGAAAGTTACTCGTGTAATGTATCGACTGGCCATCTAGCGAACTCTGCTGAAACCCAGAAAAGTCAATAAAAGAATCTCCAAACTGACGCTGAGAAGTCTGAGGGGAGGAAAACTGAGTGAAGGAAAAATTGGACTGCTGGTGCAGGGGAGACATAATCGGACTGTAAAACGCCTGTTGGGTCGGCGAAGAATGATGTGGAGACTGATGGGATGAATGATGTGGAGACTGATGGGCTGAATGCTGTCGAGAATGGAGTGGAGACTGATGGGATAAACCGCCAGTGAAGGGAATATGAGACTGCTCATGCTGGGAGGACTGATGTGGCTGAGATGATGTGATTGTCTCTTGCCCCCCACGCCCACGCTGAGACCTGCGCGAACGCCTCGGAGGTCTGGGTGGTGGATGTTGCTGGGTCGGGTCTACGGGTGCAAGTTCTTGACTCAAAATGTCATGAACCTCAACATGTCTATCGAGATCGTGACGTACAACATTTGTTGCATTGACGGACAACGCCCGCTCAGCAACCTGGGCAATCTCGCCTAAGCGATCATAACCAAAGGAGTCCGCGTCGAAAGTACGCTGGCCTATAATACTCAGACTACGAACGTCCTCCATCAATGTGGCCTGAAATTTTTATTAGAAAGAATCATAAATCGACAACAGTGTTAATAAAAAGAACCAAATGGACTGTAGGCGAAATACTCACCATGAGGCGCAAGGTCTCTGCAGAACCGTGAAAACCCCTCGCATTTTCAGAGTCCGTCGGATCCGTAACATACTTCACAGTAACCTGATGGTACCACAAGAGATACTCCGGATCTGCAGAAGGCTCGCCAACATAATCATCATCAGTCCCCACAACTTGGCCGTGGCGATCATTCCAAACCTGGAGATATATCCCTAGTTGTTGTAACCATCTCCTATCGGATCCTCCAAACGGCTTCCTCTTGAGCAGGCTAGTAATTTCCGCCGCAGTGAGAAGTAATGTGTCGCCGGGTATCCGCTGGTGATAACCAAATTGGCGAAATACCCTACTGGGGTTGTGTGGCGCAACGACATCACCGCAGATGAGCCATGTCCGAGATCGCCATATGCCCTGTCCCACAAGACAAACCCTGGCAATACGACCCAAAAGAGTCGTGTACGGCATCCATACAAACTGCAATGGTAATTAAGTAAGAGACGTGTAATCAAAAGTTCGACACCGTTAAAAAAACGAATAAAACATAAGTTATACTAATTGAATAGAATACTAACATCGACTCGCGAGAACCGCAAGCCGATCCCGTGACGCGGCCAAATTGAACCGCGTGATACCTTGAACTTTTTCTCGCGGGACCACTCGCACGGAGAAAGTAACATTAAATTGAGACATGACAAGACAAATCAAAATGTCAAAATTTACGAAGGTTTGATGTATAAGATTACCTCGTGCCCAATGGACAATCGATAGATCGAGATCCCCACCCAAGATCTTGGGCTGAACCGTCAAAATCCACTCCCGTGCCCAGAGCTAATTCGAATGAAGAAATCATTAGCTAAAATCACCAATAATAATGGGAGAATATAAAATGAAACTAGAGAGAAATGAAAAGATAAAATACCGAAGAAGAATCACACAACTGGTAATAGCCTTGGCGAAGCGGCGAGATGACTTGGACATGTGCGGTACAAGTAACATAGTGCCGCACTACCCCAACCGTACTCCGAGCAAATCTCGGGAGTATGAAGAAAATGCGAGAAGATCGAGAGGAAAACTGTTTCTCGTAGTATTTGAGAACAAGAATCGCCAACGAGCCATCCAACAAAACAACGGGCTCGCTGTAGGTGTGCATCGTCAGGGGACAGGTCCGTCAAAGGATTATTCTCTATGTGAGTCTTTATTTCAGTGATGGAAACACTCGTCAATCTAGACTCCTCTGTCTGGAACCTAAATCCAAACATCCTCTCCAAATAGGCTGCCCAACCACCATCGGGCGTGGTGTGATGTCCTGAATCGGACGTCCATCAACCCGAAGACCCAAAAGAACCTCGACGTCCCGGAGTGTGATAGTAGCCTCCCAAAAGGTAAATGAAATGTATGGGTCTCTCGGCGCCATCGCTCCACAAGAGCCGTAAGGTGGCATGGTCACATCCGATGGACCCAACTCTAGAGAACGGTCCAAAACCAAATTTCTCAATATATTCCTTTGTCAACCTCGGTGCATCTTTTATTAATTTCCACGCACCGCTATCTACGCGCCTGGGCTCTGAAATCCCTATATCATACTGTGCACCATGGAATATATTGTGTGACCTATGGGCGTTTTGGAGAAACAACAAACTACTGTCTCTGGGTCCCTGCCGTAGCTTCTTTGAGGTAGATTGGGAGGAAGAAGATGATCCAATGTCCATGGCTAGTACAATTTACAAATAGTTTTAGTAAGTACAGATTAATATTATTATTCTTTTTTATTATCCTATACATTAAAAATTCCAACCCTACAGTTTAGTAAATACGGATTAATATTATTATTCTAATCTAATTATCCTATACATTAAAAATTTTAACCCTACATTTTAGTAAATACGGATTAATATTATTATTCTAATGTAATTATTCTTTTATTAAAAATTTTAACCATACATTTTAGTAAATACGGATTAATATTATTATTCTAATCTAATTATCCTATACATTAAAAATTCCAAACCTACATTTTAGTAAATACGGATTAATATTATTATTCTAATCTAATTATCCTATACATTAAAAATTTTAACCCTACATTTTAGTAAATACGGATTAATATTATTATTCTAATGTAATTATTCTTTTATTAAAAATTTTAACCATACATTTTAGTAAATACGGATTAATATTATTATTCTAATCTAATTATCCTATACATTAAAAATTCCAAACCTACATTTTATTATCCAAAACCCATATTCTAAACCCAACCCAATCCCCAACCCAAAACCCACATTCTAAACCCAACCCAAAACTCATATTCTAAACCCAACCCAATCCCCAACCCAAAACCCACATTCTAAACCCAACCCAATCCCCCAAACCCTAAACCCACATTCTAAACCCAACCCAATCCCCCAAACCCTAAACCCTCTAAGCCCAACACCCCACAAACCCTAAGCCCAACCCTAAACCCTAAACCTACCCCCCCCCTCTACTGCATTCCCCGCCGCCCCCCCCCCCTCCCCTTCATTCCGCCGCCGCCCCACCCTCCCCTTCATTCCCCGCCCCCACCCTCCCCTTCATTCCGCCGCCGCCCCCACCCTCCCCGCATTCCCGCCCCCACCCTCCCTTTCATTCCGCCGCCGCCCCCCCCTCCCCGCATTCCCCGCCCCCACCCTCCCCTTCATTCCGCCGCCCCCTCCCATTCATTCCCCCGGAATTTTTTTCACCCAACCCAATCCCGAATTTTTTAAAAAATTCCACAATTACAACACCTATAATACTAGATCTATTAATCGTTCATTAAATCGGGAAATAAAATTACAAATAAAACGAACACAAAATTTATAGGAATCGAAAATTAAAACATGAATTAAAAAAAACGATTAAATCAGAGGAAAAAACACAACTTACCTCAATATATAGCCTACAAAATGCAAAAAATTGATGCCGAAACAATTCCGGCAACTCTCCCGGAAAAACCGCCGGTTTCAATGGATTACGCCGGATATATGGTTCTGTTTGAGAAACATCAACCCGAAATGCAAAAACTTAATTTAAGCACCCATTTTCGCGTTTCTAAAACGCGAAACAACCTATCTTTTATAAAATCGCGTTTCAGAAACGCGGAAATAATGCCCTCCCTATTTTCGCGTTTCAGAAACGCGAGAATAATACTCCCCCTTTTTTTGCATTTCACAAACGCGAGAATAATACTCCCCTTTTTATCGCGTTTCACAAACGCGATCAATTTAAAGTTTTAGTCGTTTAGTCTTTAAGCTGGATATATGGTTATATTAATTTCGGTGATGACAAATAACTAATTTTCTTACCTTTAGTGTTTATCAAATAATTAGTGCTTTATTCGACATGTATATATCCTATAGTAATAATTAGTAATATTACTAAAATGAACTGCGACGTTTCGGTTTTATAAAAACATTACTAATATAAATTACAGAAACATCCAAACCAACACACTAAAACAAATACAAACGCAAACTGAATCATCCTCTGAGGTTTACTACATGAATGTTCAAAACAACACAAAAATATGAACACTAATAGAATAATCACTACGCTTCATCATCATCATCATCAAAATTGATATTAGGCACACCATGAATTCCATATGGATCATACAGTTTATCAATACCGGTCATGTTAGCAGGTGGATGAGAAAAAGGGCATTCGACAGCATCATGATCTAAACTTCCACATCGTGCACAAACTCTCGCATATGGGCAAGCCCTGGCATTATGGCCTTGTAGCTTACATAAACTGCAAGTTTGGAGTCTTCACTGGCCACAGATTTGCTTGTATAATCCATCACACCTTTTTTCCGATTCACACGCTTCCGACCTCGGCCAGCATGGTGGACAAGTTTAGTGTCATCTGGCCTGATCTGCCACGTTGCCTTTGGCCATGGTTCCATGATTGGGTTGAATTCTCCAGAAAACTGTTGGTACCATTGATGCGTAGTGTAACATGGATCAAAAAGCGGGAAGGGATCGTCACCTAGCTCACGGGCAACTCAAAGTGCATGGGAACAAGGAAATCGAAAGTCTGCCACCTTCCGCAAGTGCACTCTCGATTTGCATACAGCACAACTTGCTTCTCGTCAGCCTTCCATGGTTGATTATCAGGTGCTATTGTAACCACTTCGTACTTCTGGTTTCTCTTGCTAAACCGGTTGACCTTTTGCCTCAATGATTTCTTTCGGGCCTCTTCATACAGTTTCATTGGAGTAGGAGGTAGAACAGTTGACATTTTTGGATCATATCAATGTTTGCCTGAAACAGATTGTTGCTTTTCTGAAAGGGTGCTAGGATCAATGCTGTGATCGGGAAGAATCTAGCACCTTTCAGCACATTATTGAAACTCTCTGAGATGTTAGTGGTCATTTCTCCCCAACGATGCCCTCCATCGTGTAAATAGGTCCATTTCTCAACACCCAGCTTCTGAAGCCAACGAGCAGCAGGCTCATTTTTTTCTTCTAATTTTTGCCACTCTGCCAAGAACCTTGTCTTTTGCGTCGCTGAACCAATCATTTGACAGTTGCCTCGCAGTTTCTCCTTTCGAAAATGCCCAACCAAGTTTCCTTTAACATGCTCTAGACAATAACGGTGGACGCCCATCTCTGGGAATTTTTGCAACATGATGTCCATGGCAGTAAGGATACCCTGATTTCGATCAGAGATAATACAGGTCTTCCTATCCTGTAGAACAAACTTTTTCAAATACTTCAAAAACCATTTCCAGCTGTGTATAGTCTCTTCGTCCACAAGAGCAAATGCGATGGAAACAATCGTGCCATTTGCGCACTTTACGCATGCCACAATTAGTTTTCCTTTGTAGGATCCTTGCAGGTGAGTGGCATCGATGGTTATTACTGGCCAACAAGCATGAAATAACTGTATAGATGGCCCAAATGCCCAGAAAACATACCTATATACAAACCTTTGCGAGCTTCTTGAATTTTCCTTAAACTTGAATTGCACACAAGTGTCCGGGTTTGACATGAACAATGCATCGAGGAAGCTGGGCAATTGTTGAAAATTACTTTCCCATATACCATACAGAGCCTCAAGTGCTTTTCTTCTACCATGCCATGCCTTCTTGTAGCTACATTCGACTTGGTACCTCTTCAAAACTTCTATTTGAATTCGGACAACTGCAAAATCTGGATGTTTTCGCACATTTTGGGCAACCAGTCTAGCAATCATAGAAGACGTGACGTTTCGGGACTCGTTTCTCTTGTTTGCCCCAAGACAGTTGTGGGAATCGGACCATACCACCACTTTCCAAGTATCGGTGGCTTTCTGTAGCGAAACTCGCGCCTTCCACAGACAATCATAGCCGTGAAGGCGCTCTTTCGGATATTTAGGTCCACACGTCTCGCATTCGACATACCATGTTCGTTTAGAGCTCGTTTTCACCCGGAAAGTCCGACCATGTACCAAGTTCCATTCTCCCACTGCCGCTTGTGCCTCAGGCTTGTTGGCGAAATGTATATCAAGGCCTAGCGTCAACGGATTGCCATACCACATTTTAATTCCATCGTTTTCTACTTCCTCTAAAGTCTTGTCCCATCCACTTATGTCGTCGAAAACATATGGGACTGAAGAAGATGACTCAAAATCAGTGTCGTCATCTGAGTCCTCATCCGATGGGACGTACTCATCATCACTGCTTTCGACACCCTCGACATCTTCATCTTCATCTTCATCTGCATCTTCATCTTTATCTTCATCTTTATCTTCATCTTCATCTCCATCTTCATCTCCATCTTCATTGTCTTCAACTATTCTACCACCACTAGTGCTGGCACCAATATCCCGCCGATGTACTTGCATAAACATGGCCTGTTCTCTCAACATTTTCGGGTACAATTCGCCATTTATCAAACACAGATAAATGAACCGAACAGTATTATCATCATTAATGTGCGACGAGACCTTTTCCCGACCTCTCCGTCCATACCAAAGAAAAATCAATATACAGCCCTTCTCTATCAACTCCGATCACACTTAATACCTTATCAACAAGTTCCGAGAAATCTAACATACGATCAATGATAAGATAACCGTCCAAGCATATCCCATTGTACCGTGATAGTCCCATCAGTTCAGTTGTATAAGTAGTATTCCAAAGATAATTTCGAGACGAACTGTCTCCGTGAAAGACATTTGCGGCTGCAAAATCAATTCCTACGAAATCGGTTTGCGGCCACGTATTTACCCGTTCTGATTTAATAATTTTAAAAGAACAAGTATACGCCTGAATTTACAAATTCATTTGTATGCTCAAAATTAATATTAAATCTAAACCTTATGCCCGAATTACATAATTTATTCTTATGCTATAAATATTCAAAATTCAATATCATTATTATAATTTTATTTTTTTACGTAAACCGATGTACAATAATTTACAATGCTCATCTAATTTAATATTCTATTAACTAATATTTCTTTCAATTTACTTTATCACCTCAATAAAAAATCACCGTTAATTGACTAAATCACAATTATATATTAACTAATAATAATGCGTAAATCATCCTATGCTCATAATAAAACATAAAAAAGTACATGTTTTTAATAACGAAATAAACTTACCTCAATGTTAAAACTTAGAGTTTTAAATAGGCTTCAAGACTCAAATCAATCTTCTTTAACCTCGGAGCAACTTCTCAATTTGAAGAAAATGAGAGCTTTCACGAATTCAGCAAGTCCTCCGGAGTGAAACTTAAAATCGGAGTTCAACAGAATGAAAGAAATTTGGAAAGAAAATTCGGAGCTGAACAATGAAAGAAATTTGCGGAGAAATGCTGTTAATTCGCTTGTTTTATATATGAATCTTAAATTTCGCGTTTAACAAACGCGAATACATTCCTAGACTTATCATCAAAAATGCACGTGGAGACGGGTGAGTGGATGAGGAGATTTTCTGGATATTTTCGCGTTTTAAAAACGCTAAATCTATTTTTCGCGCTTTGAAAACGCTAGAAATTTTGTTTCGCGTTTTCAAAACGCTAAATTCTTATTTGCAAAATTTACAATTTTAAACTTACAGATTTTCGCACTTTTTAAACGCGAAAATAGTTTCTCGCGTTTTGAAAACGCGAAAAGAAAATTTCGCGCTTTGCAAACGCAAAAACAAATTTTCGCGCTTTGCAAACGCGTCTTACGTTTTTCGCGTTTCTAAAACGCGAGAAACTGATTTTTCTTCTTTTTTTTTTTGCTTTCGACCCGTTTGAAGCTGAGTGCATGGAATTAACATTATTCGCGTTTGTGAAACGCGAAATGTTAATCTAATTTGATTGTTTCGCATTTTCAAAACGCGAGAACATTATATTTGTCTACAAAATAAACCCTACACATTTTTTGTTCCACACTTTTGGGTTTGGCTCACCCAAAAGTCAAGCACCCAGATAATGTGCATAAAATTACTTTTGAAACTCACAGTGACATTCTAGTTTATAGTCACACCTTGGAGGATCATGTGATTTCATTTGGAAGAAATTCTTAGCATCCTGAAATCACTTCAACTTTATGCCGGAAAGAGTATATTTGCACAATCATCAGTAGCTTATCATAAAATCACTTGCAAGACTGAGTGGGCCGTTCCTTTTACTATCAAGGCACTAAGAGGAGTCTTGGGTTTAACAAGCTACCACAAGAGGTTCGTCAAACATTATGGAATCATCTGTAAACCTTTGACAATTTTACTCAAGAAAAATGCTTTTGAATGGAATGATGAAGCACTTATAGCTTTCCAGTCATTGAAGAAGTGTAAGACCTTAACACCTGTATTAAAGTTTCAGGATTTTTCTCAGCCGTTTTTAGTAGAAACCAATGCGTGTGAAACTGGGATGGCATTTTCTTAATGCAGCAAGGTTAACCTGTTGTCTTTCTCAGCAAGGCATCTCACACAAATAAAGGGCTTTCTATTTATTAAAAAGAGCTTATGGCATTGGTCCTAGTAGTCACTAAGTTGAGACCTTATTTGTTAGGAATACACCTCATCATCCGAACAGATCAAAAGTCCCTTAAATACCTCTTGGAACAAAAGGTTACCACCTCCACTTAGCACAAATGGTTCACCAAGTTATTAGGGTATAATTACAAAATCTAGTACGAAAAAGGGGCCGAGAACACTCTTGTTGATGCTCTCTCCATAAGGGAACAATTCTGTGTATCGGTGGAAAGCCAAGAGCATAAAGGAGCAAACCATTTATTTTCCTCAGTTCAACCTCGTTGGGTGTAGGTACAAGAATGATCAAGATGCAAGCGACATCATTACTAATGTCACAACAAACCCGAATGGTAATCACAAGTTGAAGTATATTCAAGGAATTTAATAAGGAAATGGAAAGAATATGTTGATAAAGATGTGAATTACTTAGGAAGACCTTATTGGAGACATATCATCCCCCTCCACATCCCCCCAACTCCCCAGAGGTCATTCTGGCCAATTGGTCATTGTAATAGCGTTCAAAGGCTTTTCTGGCCTAAGATGAAGCAAGATGTAGCAACTTGTGCTTGTGACTTTTGCCAAAGGAAGAAAGCAAAACATATTCCTAGTCCTGACCAGCCAAATCTTATTCACCATCATACTTGGAAAAATATTTCTATGGAATTTATCGTGAAGTTGTCTATCTCCAACAAGTTTGATACCATACTAGTGGTGGTGGATAGACTCACCAAATATGCATTTTTTTAATTTTCCTTTCCTTTGTGCCACGAAAGAATATTGTACTAGTGCAAAACTTAGCAGCCCACCAATTAGTAATATTTCTTTATTTTTGAGCAATTTCCCAAGGCTTATACTAAGAGAAGTATTGTTGAATTGAATCAAGTGAAGTCCTTCTATTATACTCCCTCTAGTTGCAGATCTAGAACAAAAATCTACTAGGGCCATAAATACACTGTTAAAAAAAATATATTGTGAGTGTGTAAATTGAGAATTCATGCTTTGATATTTTGCCTATAAAGTAATTACCATGAAAAAATTGCCAAATTTATTCTTTTTTTGTTGTACAAAATCAAGTGATCATTCATTCAAAAGTTTAGCATTTTCCAATACTTTTCACTGCGTTGATAGCCTAAAACCCTCTTTAAACATTAGATAATATCAACACAAACAAACTAATCAAATCAACTTTTTGCTCTCCTTAACCAAAGTAATCTTTATAAGCTCACAAACAAATTGTCCACTAACATTTTTGGGTCTAGATGTAGTATTTAGCTGTGAAACAATAAAAAAAATTGCTAATATAAATGTTGTACAGGCATTGATTGGTAATATACAATTATCTAATAGATTAATTAAACTTATAACCAAACCTAAAAATTCCACTTTTAATTTGGGTTATATATATGATTGGCCCAAGACTTGATAGAGAGTAAAACAATTAGTATCCCAATCACATAAAACTTCTTAAAATAATTAAGTAATTAAAAGTCTTAAATATAATTAATTTTTATTATACATATACTAATGATTTAGTTTAGGGCCGGTGGGGGCCATGGTCCCTGTTGCCCCAACTCCCTCCAGGTTCTTACTATAACATCTTTTAAGATTTTCATTAGTCCTATTTATAAGGCATTTGGTGTCTTCAATGTTTCATTCATAGTGGACTTTCAACTTTACACCAATTTAAATTGCCTAAACTTTAATTTGATTAGTTCCTCAAAGATTGGTGACATATTTTACCTGAGTAATATAGGTTATTCACTGAAAAATACTCCACCTGCTCCAAGAAAAAAAAAACGATAGTACACGTTGAGTTTTCAAATTTATATTAAAATTAGTACAAGTCTCAAAACTTAATATGGACTATTTTCCTGAGACAGAAGGAGTAACTAACTTGATTATTTTTCTAATTTTTTACAAATTAGTTTTTGGTTCTTTAGATTAAGGAACGAAGGCAGTAGTTGGCCATATTGCTTGTTTGAAGATTTGCAATTGACACTGCTTGTGAACTGTCAAGAGTAAGATTTGAATTTTGCTCCTTCACTTAGGGGGATTTTCTATTGTCAGACATGAGAGTTGAAGCTATCTGGTACATATGAAGAAATTAATCCGCCTTGGAAGAGCCCTTAATATGCCCAGTGGTATAATTCTTCATCTCAAAGTACTGTACTTGATCAATTTTATGAGACAGGCTCACTTGTTCCGTTTTGTCCGTTACCTCCTGAATTTCATAGGTCCACTGCGATTAACCATTATTCAAATTTGAAACCTATCCCTGGTTAAATTTATGGGGCTGCTTCATTGACCATGTTTTGCAACAATTAGTTTTCAAGCAAACATTAATTTAATTTTCCAGGAGCCATTTAATTAAATTTCAAGATTTAGTATATAAGTCGGTATATACTAATCTAATGACTCATGTGTATATGTATCAAATATCATCACATATATCTCAAACTCCAAGTGGTACTTACATTTTGTTGAATAACTTATGCGACAGTCCTACTATCATGATCCCAATCGAAGTGTTAAGATAAAGTCACGACCAAATATGAAGCTCAAATGAAAGAGTTCGACAGTTTTGCCATAAATCATAAATATATGATCTACTCTCGTTTTAGACTTTGAGTGATATTTGTTCCAAAAGTACTTTACCATTAATTAACTCTTGAAGAGCATCACGATTAATCCAGCGTTTTCGCACACACATATGTGCACGGAATACGCACGATAAAACGAACAGAATGAACAATGTTAGAATGATAGTAATTCAAAACAAAACGTTTCAAAAGTTAGCCCATTCAGTTAATTATTGATGTATAATAATTCAGTTTTATGGTGATTTCATTGTAAAAAGAAGTGTTTGAAGGATGCATATATATTGTGCTTGTAAAGTAGAGGGGAAAAAAGTCGTTTCTGATTAATCTGATTGACAAAGTTTGATGATCCCAAAGGAAGTGTTAAATCAATATCATCGCCAACCCGATCACCAGAACGAGCTCAACGCATTTGTAGCATTGGCCACTCTCTCTTCGATTGTTCGTCTCCTAGACGAAACCACAGTGGCCAAATAGGGAGAGGTTAGAAAGTCATGATGGGTTACTCATGGAGACGAAACTAAAGTCAATAAGAGAAAACCGAATCAATCAACATTTTCTACTCATCGTTCTGGTATTTTATGAAACAGAAAAATATTACTAGTTTCCAAAGTTCGCCATTACATCTAATCCATTGTTGTGCCATAAATTTAGGTACGTAATGCACGACATGTGGACGATAATTTTGCAATTTCCAGAGAATGATATTGTAAGAGAATAATATTGAAATTATAAAAAGAAGTGTGTGAAGGATGTACATTGTACTTGTAAACTCCTTTTTCTTAGCAACTGGCTTTCATGGTTTTTATGTGATTATTATTAAAGAGTCCTAATCCTACATTGATGTTGGAAGACTTTGCATATCAATATATAAGTTCCATGAGCTACTCTCCTCATTGCCAATTGATTTTGAGGTGGAATCCCATGGGGCTTCTGTATGGTATCAGAGCCGGCCTATCGACATTTGGACTCCAAAAAATCCAACAAAAAAAGGGTTGAGAAGTAAAGCGGTGTCTGGGCTGAAAAAATAGGACAAGCCCAATCCAAAAAAATATATAAGTTCCAAAAAAATATACGTACCTAAAAATATAAATTTAGGTACGTAATGCACGACATGTGCACGATAATTTTGCAATTTCCAGAGAATGATATTGTAAGAGAATAATATTGAAATTATAAAAAGAAGTGTGTGAAGGATGTACATTGTACTTGTAAAGTCCTTTTTCTTAGCAACTGGCTTTCATGGTTTTTATGTGATTATTATTAAAGAGTCCTAATCCTACATCGATGTTGGAAGACTTTGCATATCAATATATAAGTTTCATGAGCTATTCCCCTCATTGCCAATTGATTTTGAGGTGGAATCTCATGGGGCTTCTGTATGGTATCAGAGCCGGCCCGTCGACATTCGGACTCCAAAAAATCCAACAAAAAAAAGGGTTGAGAAGTAAAGCGGTGCCTGGGCTGAAAAAATAGGACAAGCCCAACCCAAAAAAATATATAAGTTCCATGTTCTACTCTCCTTATTGTCAATTGCTTTTGAGGTGGAACCTATGGGCTTCTGTAATTATAGGTACTCTTATCTTGATCATCCTTTCTGATTTATCCGATTTTCAAAGTTTGATGATCCCAAACGAAGTGGTAAATCAATATCGTCACCAATCAGATCACCAGAAAGAGCTCAAGGCATTTGACGGGTTCGCCATTCTCTCTTGGATTGTTCGTCTTTCCTGAACAAAACCACAGTGGGAGCCAAGAATAGAGAGGTTTGAAATTCATGATGGTTTAACTCATCTACACGAAACTAATGTCCAGAAAAGAAACTAACCAATCAACATTTTCTACTCATCATCTGGTATTTTATGAAACAAGAAACCATTACATCTAATCCATGCTTTCACCATAAATTTAGGTATGTAATGCACGACATGTGCACGATATTTTTGTAATTTCCAGAATGATAATGCGAAAGAAAAAACATTTCAATGGTTCACCCTTGATCCTTGAATGAAGATCAATTCAGTTTTGTACGCATCGGCAATATGTTGTACTCCCAAGGGATTCCCCTTTCAATTTAATCATGTCCTCCTGCATCTGTTCAAACTGTCACTGCATAATAGTACTTCCTGATGGAAGCCAGAAAATTACCGATGGACAGATATTTTGAAAAAATAAAGAATAAGTACGCCTCTGTAAGACTTAATTTTTGACGGTGCCAGTGATCCTTTTTTCACTTCGGTGAAACCAAACTTGCAATTGCTATCTTCTTTCCCATTGCCATTGATACAATTGTGATTCCGGTTCTTAATCCATTGGAATTGTTGATGATTTCCGGGACTGGTTCCTTCAAAATCATACAAATACACCTAAACAATGCATGCGTACAGTAATCTCCCCAAACTGGAGTCAACTTTAAAATCCATCCAAGCAAAGCTGAGCTATAGATAGAATGACCAATCCTAAACAATATAAATTTGCCGCAGATTACAAAGTAAAACTGGCAGGACCAACTTATGTTCGAACTTAAACTTATTTTCGAATTTAATCTATGACTGTGACACTGAGATTACACCGTTTCAGTCTTTCCAATATCATTGGGAAAAAAAAACCCTTATAAACCACGCATCCAAGCTTAAAAGTAGAAAAACATAAAATCCTGACAAATCAAAACACATTCAAGAAACTGGAAATCTCTCAATGTCTTCCAACACCAAAGATGACATAATACTCTATAAAATCCATATGGTAGGAACAAATCCTATCAAAAACAAAAGCATAAATTGCAGTGTTCAAAAAAACAAAAAACAAAAACGCTGGGCGCTCGCTCTTCTCTCGAGCTTTTTAGTCGAACGCGTCATCACCGTCATCGGGAAGGGGTTGTTGGGAAGCTGCCACAAGCTCGGTTTCCTGCTGATGCTGCATAGCCAAGTCGATTTGCACCTCGGGCGGCTGAAGAGCCGGCGTCGCCACAAACACCAAGCTAGGATCCCCGGCGAGTTTCCTAGCAAGATAAAGGAAGGGTTTCTCAAAGTTGTAGTTGCTCTTAGCGGAAATCTCATAATACTGAAGGCTCTTCTTGCGGTGGAAAGTCACTTGTTTGGCCTTAATCTGTCGGGTCTTCACATCAACCTTGTTCCCGCAGAGCACAATCGGGATATTCTCGCAGACCCGGGTGAGATCCCGGTGCCACGTCGGAACGTTCTTGTAGGTTAACCGGGCGGTGACGTCAAACATGATGATGGCACAGTTCCCATGGATATAGTATCCATCCCTAAGCCCGCCAAACTTCTCCTGTCCCGCGGTATCCCAACAGTAGAACCGGATCTTCCCGAAATTGGTGTCGAAGTCCAACGGATGGACTTCGACTCCAATTGTCGGTTCGTATTTCTTCTCGAATTCTCCGGTGATGTGCCTCTTCACGAAGGTTGTTTTCCCGGTTCCGCCGTCGCCGACGATGACGAGCTTAAAGCTTGGGTAATTAACGGTTAGCTGATTCGGGAGCGCCATCGATGCGATGCAAATTCAGGTCAACGGTGAATCAACTATTGAAAGAGAAGTTTTTCTAGGGTTTTAATCTTTCGAAGAAAGGAGAGGAGAAGAAAGTGAATTGGGTTAAAGATGAAACCAAGGGCTTTTATATACTGGGATGTTACTAAAGGCCCTAAATTTTTCCCTTGAGCGCCCTAATATAACACCAAAAGACGATTTTGTCCCTACATGATTTTATAAATTATGAGTTTCAATTTCATTCTTTCAATTCTTAAATCAATCTTTTATTTCAAATTCTCTCATTCCAAAATCTCAAAAACTTAGATTCAATGGCGGAACAAATGAAACGACTACGGAAAGAACTACGGAAACTGAAAGTACGTTAAAATTTGAATTTTTTTTTCAATTTTATTTACTTTGAATTTTTTTTTAAAAAAAAATGCCCATGTCCCGACGCGGTTCTCCTTCACCGGCCGGGGCAGGGGGGGCGCCCCTTTCTTCGCCAGTGGGGGCGAGAGGTCTCGCCAGGCGGCCAGCGCCTGGCAAGATTAACCGACATGACCGGCGCCGAATAAATATTATATTTTGTTTTAGTATATTAATTTTTTATTATTTATTTAAATTTAATTGTTATTTATGAATTGTAGAATAAATATTAGTAATCTTAATTTAATTGTTAGTATTAATAATGTAAATCTTATGAAATTTAGTTTAATTACTTATTATTAGTTAAATTATGATTTTATAGTTTAATCTTAGGAATTTATTTTTATTAGTTTAATTTATTTAGAAAATATTATTATTAAAAGTATATGTTTAATCTTAAGTAAATAATTTAGTTATAATACTTTTGTAGTTTTAGGAATTCATTTGTAGTTTTAGGAGCTTCAAGTTTTTTAAATTAATTTGGAAAATTAGGAAAGTTATTATAATTAATTTAATTATAGAAAATATATTTATAAGATTAGTCGGTTTAATTGTAATTAGCCTCAAAAAAATATTAAACATAGAAATTAAATAAATAAGTACAAAGTAAATAAAAAAAGAGGTTAGTAGATAATTAGAGTTAACAAAATATTTATTTAATTGTGGTTAAAATTAAATAATAAATTAAATATTTATTTAATTTTGGTTAAAAATAAATAATAAAATATGTAGATATTATTATTTGTACTTAGTAGATTTAATAAATTAAATATTTAAGATGTATAGTAGATAACTTTATAATTAGGAATTTAAATAATATAAAACTGTATTAAAGTAACTAACCTAAATTACTAATTTTTTTGGGACGCATTCAAGATTAATTAAAGTTACGTGTAAAATTTAAAACTTTTGTAGGATGGGATATCGCCTCTTAAGGGATCTGGACATCGGCATGCAGTTACGCGCAATCTGTATGCAGAACATCGTATGGAAAAAGAAAAAAACTTAAAGAAACTGAAAAATGTACATCCTACGTTTGGTCCACTTGGTGAGTCAGCCAACGTAGATGATGATGATGATTTGGAGGGAGAGGAAGAAGCAGAGGTAGTTTTGAGAGTGGGGGGGCGACGTAGATGAGGAGGATGAGGCAGCCGAGTATTCCTCGCCTGAGAGGAGGGATATACATTTTAGAGGTAACTCAGTACTGAACCCCATTGGTTGTACTGATGATCAGACTCCAGTTCACCCTACCCGGAGGGGGGGAGGGGGAGGGGGGAAGACCCTTGTTGGATTATCGGCCCTGAATTCAGCTTACACTCCTGGTGGTTCCAGTGTTCGTGTCGGCCCACAGAGTACTCTTTTTAGAGGTCCCTGTACTACTCTTTATCGTGCCAGGCCACAGAGTGATCTTTTTAGAGGTCCTAGTATTACTCTTCATGATACCGGACCGCGGGGCATTTTTTTTGGAGATCCTAGTAGTACTCTTCATGATGTCGACCCCCAGCATTGCTATGGCGGGACTTTGGTCCAACCCCCTCTGACTAGTCAGCCTCGTTGCCATTTTCGTGCCGCCTCCATTGGTGCCTCTAGCCGTCTTGAGGCAGCTACAATGTCATCAGGTACGTATTTGTAAATATTTAAGCATTCATTACTGCTTGGTCAATTTCTTAATTGCATTCCGTTAAGTATTTACCAACTATTCTTTATTCGTGTTTTAGGTACTAGAAGATGGTCTAAGGTTTCTAACGAAGAAATTGATGATTGGGTTGTGACAGATGACGTACCTGGCGGGCCATGTGATAGGTCAGTGATTCCTAGTTTTCTTGGCCACACTGCTTATCAGTTGTGGAATGGAGAACCAAAAGATTACCTGACGATAAAGCCAGCGAAGAAGAGTTTGTCTAGATTGCATGGATGGTATGCGAGGTTGCCGGAGAACGCACAGTTGTAGATTCAGAATACCGGTTTGTATCATCTGATTGATATCATGTATGATGACATTGACCTTACGCTTATTTCTGCATTCATAGAGAGGTGGCAGCCTGACACAAACTCTTTTCACTTGCTGTTTGGGGAAATGACCATCATGATGCATGATGTGGCACATATTTTGGTGATTCCACTTGATGGTTACTTGTTGACCCGACCTCCGACGTCCGTCCCGTCTATGTCACGCATCCCAGCTAAGAACTGCTTCACTTACGTAAGTTCAACACTAACTAAAATTTTATTTTAATAACACACGTACTATCTTGAAGGGTTTAATATGGTTTTATTTAATATTTGTAGTGGATGCGTGAGATGGAGAGGTTGACTCGAGGTTGCATTGAAGATTTGAAGAAACTCGATCTGGGTCTTGGTGAGGAGTGGGATACTCGCCTGGATGATGTCATCTTCCGTCACAGTCAAGCCCCATGACATTCGACTCAGTGATTTTTTTTTTTTACTTTTATGTTAAGATTTCGTTTTTGTCAACATTATGGACTTATTTTGATTTTCAATTTTATTTTCATTTAAAAGCGAATAAAAAGAGATCATAAAATGTAAAAGAAATTTTACCATTTGCATAAACAAATGTAAAACGACATATCACCGGAGATCATAATATGTCCGTGTGGGTCTTATCGGGGGATCCCGTGGGACCAAAGTACACCATAGCTGCATTCTGGGTTCAAGAAGTACTTCCCAACCAATAACACTACTATCACGATCGTGATGCCAAATGGGATGAATAGGTGGAATCGGAAAATCACCCTACAGATTGAGTCGAATGAAGTGCTAGTAAGGCTCAAGGTGGCAAATAACTATTTGGAACTCTGGTCTTGTTGCCCCGCCCCGTCTGTTCTGAAGTAGTACACAACAGCATTGAAATATGTAGCAAGGGGATAAAATCCTCTGTCGACATCCAGTGACCATCGCTTACACCAGTCCATTGATGCAAGTGTATTAAAACCACTCAAAAATAAAATAATTCATACCCGTAAAGGTTCCCGTACAGCCCAGGGTTATTTATAACCTCATCATACACTAGCTGTCTGCACAGAACATGATTATTCTGCCCTCCTAACGTGCAACTCACAAAGACGCGAAAATCACAATTGCCATCAGAAGCGACATTAAGATATGATTGAACATGATTGTGGAGTATCTACGGAATCTTATTCTTATGCCCAAACTTGAAAAAGTCTGTCTGCATCACATCTTTAACCAAGTAAAATAATATCATTATTTATAGATTACATATCAGTATTTAATAACAATATAAATTATAATCGTACCTCTGCCATTGGGTTCAGATCCCGATGTATGGCCTCTACTACAACTGTGGGTGTTCGTCCCACCTTGACCCGAGGTACCTTGGCTGGTACATGCTTTACTAGAACCACTGGTATTGGTCCCACTCTGACTGCCGTCCCTATATGCCCACACATTTGGTTTGTCTTGCTTTCTTTTTGCGATGCCTCCTTTCTTCGGCCTGCCCTTGCCTCTCTTTCCAACCCGCGGTTCATTCGATCCGGCTTGGCCCAGGTGAAGTTTGTTGTACATCAATCTAGTGATCGCGTGTTGATTGGCTCCTCGGCAACGTCCAATTCTTCAACTAACTGCCTGAACAACAATATGTGAGGGGGAACATCATCCGAACTATCCTTCTCTGTAGCCTCACCGATGTCAAGTGTGCTCCAAAATTGGTGTAAGTATTTTCGAGTCAAAATCTCGTTGTCCTCCATTATACGCTTCAGAATATATGCACAAGGGATCAAATGAGTTTGCTTCAGGTAATGATTGCATTCCCAATACACATCATCTCCAAGTTGTTGTGCCCTTTCCAACTCATTATTCAATAGATCCAAGCAGTAGTGTGAAACGTTGCATCTTAACTGGTAGAAAGGGTACTTATTGTGTTGCCTCCCTATTTTCTGCCTTGATTCTTGCAATTTCTTCCTGTGGAGGAATTAAAACAAATTATTTAAACAAACTAAACACACAATATATGTTATAACCATATTTTAGACTGTAAAGTCGAAATCCAGTACCTTATTTGTGTAAGCTGTGTCTCGAGTAACATGTGAACCCTGTGCCAGTCCGTTTCAAAAGAAGCATTTGCAGTGCCGAGCCATTCCTTTAACAACTTGTGTGCGCTCTCCACTCTACTCTACAAGTAGTGGTGTTGCCAAGATGCAAATAAGTGTTGGTCCATGCATGCACAAACTTGTCCGCCACCACTAACCATGTCTTCGTGACATACTCTAGAACGGGTTGAAATTGGGACCAATTATGCTCCAGAAACTTCACTTTTTCTTCATAATCTTCCCGATTTGCAGCTTCGATCACTATTTTAAAGGCCTTGTACGCGAAACTTTTTGCTATGTTTGAATTTCCGTTCCAAATTCTTTTCACATTTTTTTTGACATCCCTGTAAACATGCCACGTACACAACAAGTGATGTGATGATGGAAACACATCATCAAGAGGCCTCATCAATCCAGGCTCCCGATCAGTCACGATGACACTCGGATGCAGATCATCGCCATACCAGTTACGGAGCTGCCACAGCGCCCAATGGTAGCTGTCCCCATTGGGCGCTATAAGGAAGGTCTTATCACTCAGAAGAGCATATGCTATAAGGAAGGTCTGATTGCAGGGGGTCATTCCAACAAACTCCACAAGAGGCATTTTATATTTGTTTGTGTTGTATGTGGAATCTACACAAACAACCCAAGGATACGTCCGCAACAGCAACAAAGAATCCGGATGTGTGAAAAACACGTGGGATAACCTCTGTGTCTCTTCATCGCACTCCGTGAAGATGATGTATTTGTGTTGTTCTGCGACCTCTAACACCTTTCCCACGACGTCCATGGAAGCCATGTCAACTAGAATTGAAAATCCCTCCTTACGCAACTGATTTCTGTAGTTGTAGACTTGTTTGGAGATAACCTTTTCATCAGGAAATTGTGTCCATATCGCCCGTAAAATGTGGACTGCCTTAGTCCCAACTTTAGAGTACTTCTGAATAAGCTCTTTCACTTCTGCACTCAGTGGCCTCCTCACTCGAGGCGGATCTTTCAATGAATGGTTGTGCATTCCCCACGAACCGGGATATACACGGATCGCCCACCTATCATATATTTTGTAAATAGTAACCCGAAACAGGCATCCGGTCATTTGTGTCTTTGTATTGAGTCGGGCGCGCATGTTTTCATTCACCTGTTGACCTTGGTACCGGCCTCCTTTATGACAAAGGAATATAGTACTATTATCCTTTTGCGAGGATACACTTAACTCCAAGTTGTAGATATTCACAATACCCTTCGCATATGCAACAGCTTCACGCTTCGTGGCAAAAGTCTCGTCTATAGCAAAAGCCGAACTATAATCGACTCCATCCCCCTAATCAAACATATCCTGCACACATTAAAAATGAATTATATCATAACTTAAATTAACTCTAATAATATTAAACCACAAATAATTTGCTATGAACAAAAACAAAATATATAATCCGATATAATGATCTTATACTTTAAAGATAATTAATATATACTAATAACAAACTAAATACATTATTAACAAAAACTCATTATTTTTTAAAAAAAAAACCTAAACCCTAAACCCATTGACATACTACCTAAACACTCATTTAACAAGAAACAAACTATTTCATACGAACTTACTACGTAATTAACAAAATTAAAACATATAACAATCTAAACACATAATTAATAAAAAAATTAACTCATTTAATATAACAACTACAACCTATAAACAAAATACGTAATTAAAAAATATTCTCTAAATATTTAAGTTTAATATTTTTTATAAACCAATATCATAAACCCTAATTATCATAAACCCTAATTTTCTAAATAAATATTAAACTACCAAACAAATACTCAAATAAAATAAATAAATATATAAAATAAATACATGAATTAAATAAATTTATTAAACTAATAATTTAAATAAATAAATGATGTTAATTAAATATATTAAAAAATTGAAAAAAAATTGATTAAATTAAAAAAATGGGTGGCGCCCAATCGGGTGGTCCCGGACAAAGGTGGCGCCAAATCTGGCGCCACCTCCTTCGCCTAAGGCGAAGGTTGTCTCGCCTCCCTTTACAGGGTGGCGAGTTTATTCCACGCCACCCCTCTGCGGCAGCCGTTCATTCCTCCCTCGCCCCCTCCCCCCCCCCTTTTTTGAAAAAAAAATTACCTCCATCTGCAGGGGCATATCCGTCTTTTGGAGGGCTCTCCAATGAGAAAATAAGGGCATTCAACTGTTGGATCCACTTCTGATCGAGAAGCATTAACTCTAAATTTCGAGAATAACAAATGAGAAGCGATATCGAATAGCCTCGTGAATAGAGGCAAGAGATATGCCTAAATGAGGTTGAACACATGAGTCTCGAGGACTTCGAGAAGATAAGCTCGAGAAGGAGACTTCTATCAATATTATGTTGAGTACGAAGAGAGAAGATGTAATAAGACTGTGATTATCAACATTTAACTACGTAGGCTTTAAGCTGACGCGAAAATCCTCACCGTCGGATTGAAGCGTTTCCTTTGTGGAATTGGTTTCTTTTTTGTTCATAAATTCATCCCTATTCTATTAGTATATGGGATTTTCTGTCCTTAAGGTTCTACCACTCACTCTCCTTCGCCCTAATAAAATAAGTAGTAGTAAGTAGAATATTTTTTTTGCTTGATAATCTTCTAACAAAATAAACAGTGAAATTGACTGAAAATAATGTGTTAGAAAGAAATTGGAAAACTTGTAAAGTCACAAAATTGATGCTCCTTCATTGTGATAAACGTATATTAATTGTTTGTGTTCTAAAAATTTCATCAATACAAAGAAAATTTAAAATAAAAAATTAGCTAAAAAATACAAAATTATACTTTTAGTGTTATCTGCCAAACTCTTCACACAAAACCAATACGATTTCACTTAAACATAACTGTGATATTGATTAGGTTAGTATTCATACACGTCCCAAAATGATAGTCTCATTTTTTCTAAATTTGTAAGAAGCTAAAAATAGTATCTTTTTATATTTTTGGTTGAATTACAAATTAAAGAATCATAAAATTATCTATCTTCCTTCTCCGAACAGAAAATGGGAAAGAAAAATGCATATCTCACTAAGCAAAAGCTCCCTCTTATCCTTTCAATGTACTAAGAACGTTCATGCTAAGGAAAAACAAAAGAGTTAGAGTACAAAAAGAAAGAACAATACATGAATTTGATCGTAAAAAATCTTATGAGGACGAATGTACTACGAAGGAATGTGTGCTTGGCTTGTGAAACTTCATTATATTCGATTTGTTGTTCGACCGATATAGAAGATTAACTTTGGATCCACGAAACAAGTAGGATCAGCTGAGGCGGTCATCCCTATTTTTAAACGACATGTTGTCTAAATTGTTTTTCACTTTGGACCCTACTAAATTTTTTGTGTACATTGTCGCCCCTGCATTTTTTAAATCCTGGCTCGGCCCCCTTGTTCGAAACCCTCTCTAAATCTTCTTCCCAAACACCCAAGCAGAGAAAATTCAGAAAGGGACTGCATCTTTATCCCTCACTCAATTGTAGTTGATTAATATAATTTGCACAAAAATGGCGAATCAGGGCGAGAATCTCACGTCCACGGCGATAAATGGGGTGAAGATGTACGCCGTCACCGGCCAGCAACGGCCGTCGGCCACCAGGATTCCACCCGGAAAGCTTCAAACTCTCCGTAAAGAAAGCAGTTACATTCAATGAGCGCTAGATTAGAGGTTCGACGAAACTGCCGCGAGCAGAATTAAGGTAACACCAGACGGGGAATACCTTATTGCTTCAGGTATTAATAATTATTACACCACAAGTTAAAGTATATGAATTACAAGAGATGTTAGCAAAGTTACAAAGACATTTTAGTTTCAGAGATCATTAATTTTTTAGGTACTATGTGCTGATTATTCAAAGATTGCGTTTTTACGCGCTGATCGTTCTGTTTTACTTCATGATGAATAATTCACTTTGAGAATGCCTAGGATGGGATCATGGGAAGGGATATGGCTTATGATTTCTGTTACTGTGACTTGTTTTGTCTTTTGAGCTGCTTCATCGACTGATCTTTATGGAATAAACCTAGAACAGGGCAAGTTTGTTTGTCCACTTAGTACACAATCCGAAACCTTAAATGTTGTGCCTACAAGGTTCATGAATTATTTTTGCTTGTGGTAGTGAGGATGCTTCTGTAGAATGGTTCGATATTCATTCTAGATCCTCAGTTGGTAGGATAGATGTTGTTTCCCCGGAGATGTTTGTAACCAGGAGGCTTCAGCTTTACAGTTTGATGAAAGATGGAGGTTAGTGATCTCATGGGTGTTAGGAGTAGTTCTGGGAAGGTTCTAATCTATGATTTGCGGTTTTCAGCGCCGTTGAGAGTGAAGGATCACATGAATGGTGCCAACCTTATATTGAGCATGAATTGGCACAAGACTCTGAATTCTGAGAGAGCAAAGTTAATCACTTCTGATAAACACATTGTCAAGATTTGAGACCCTGAGACTGGAGAAGAAATGAGGAGCTAGTATTAAGCCGGCGGTTGGGAATATCATCAGGGATTTATCTATACTTAATGGAAGTGGATTGATGTTGATGGCATTGCACAGCAGCCAAATTACTTCTTATTATGTATCAGCCCTTGGACCTGTCCCAAAGTGGTGGTCTAATTACCCGGAAAACTTGATAGAGGAGCTAGAGGAGCATCCTGAATCTACCATTTATGATAGATTTCAAATTTTTGACTGGAGGATCTTGTGAAGCTGAATTTGACTGAAGGGCATATATGCACGGTTACTTTATGGACTATAGTCTTTATAGACGGCCTTTAGATTGGTCGAATATGCAGGATATAAAAGATTACAGAAAGAAGCTGAAGCAGGACAAATTGAAAAAAGAACGTGAATTAAGAATCACGATCAAGAGAAAACTGCCAAAGGTTAATAACTGCAGTCGCACAGCTAAGCTTCTTTTTGAAGAAGCAGAGAATGAGAAGAAGACGGGAGGAAAAGGAAGATGAAGAGGGCGGCATTGAGCATGTGCTTCATATATTGAGAACTTCGGATTGATGAAATAGTCTTAGCTTGATGTTCTAGAGCTGATTCAAATCAATGTCTGCTGGAAATTTTGATGCAAATCAATGAAATTGTCACTTTCAGTCATTCATATGTCGGATGACTAGTTTAACCCTTCCATTTAAGTTGAACTACTTAATTATAGAAAATTTCAAGTTCAAACTCCTTTGATTTTCCAGCATTAATGAAATTTTCATGTGGATTTACATGCACAAAATCGTCGGATCAAGAATCAAACAAGTGAAGAGAAGTTACAGTTGTAAAAATCATCCAAAAACCAGAAACGGATAATAGGTTCTGTATCCTTATTTTAGAAATAATAAATGAAAACAAAAGAAAAGAAAAGAAAAGAAAATTTCGAATCCTTGAGATATTCGGGAGGACATGGACGCCATAAATTCGAGTTTGTATCCAGTATACCCGGGAGCATGTACACCCCGTTCACTTTTTTGCACTACTAGTCCTTATTGTACTTTTTCTCAATCTTCCTATAATTTGTAAGTTTAGTCCCTATCAAATTTTTCTCTCTCTTGGAAAAAAACATCTCTAATCTTTAAACGAGCACATCTCTCAATCCGTGAAAAATTAAAAAACGTATCACACATGAATTTTATTATATTCGACGAGATCTATCCAACAGGATCCATATGGAATATTTTTTTCGGGCTTAAAAATGATCAAATTCTGATGGATAGAAATAGGGTGGATATCCAGTTTATGAAGATGGATAACCAACTTATTAACACATTGGGCAGTGATTTTTCAAGAAAAAAAAATTGGATAGCCAGTACAAACAAAATGGATAATCGATTCAAACCGGTCAGATAATCAGTACGAACACAATGGATAACTATTTTAAGAAAAAACTAGGTTGGATAAACAATACCAATTAGTCGGATAACAAGTACAAACACATCGGACAAGTATTTTCATAAAAATTAAAAAAAAAGGCTGGAGAAACAATAGTACGGAGTTGGATAATCAGTACGAACTCATTAATTGGACAAACATTTTCTCAAAAAAAAATTGATTGGACAAACAATACAAACTTATTTGGACAAACAGTAAAAATAATTGGATAACCAATACAAAGTGATTGGATAATCACTACGAACACATTGGATAACCGTGTTTAAAAGAAAAAAAAATGGTTGGATAAGCGGTACAAACAAAATGGATAATCAGTATTAACGTATTGGACAACATTTTTTCCAAACAAAATAAAAAATGATTGGATAGCCAGTACAAATAACTTAGATAAGCATATAAATCCGTTGGATAACCAGTACACATAAGTTGGATAGGCATACAAACCAAATGGATGGATATCCAGTACAAATAAGTTGGATAAATGTCCAGTGTGTACAAACGAGTTGGATATCCATACAAACCCGTTGGATTACAACTGCAAAACAATTTGGATAGGCAAACAAACCAAATAGATATCCAGTACAAACAAGTTGGATATCCAGTTCAAACTGGTTGATAATCGGCATGAGCACAATGGATAACCAATTTAAAATAAGTTGGTTATCAATCTTCTTAAACTGGATATCCACCCTATTGATTATCCAATTTCTTGGTGATGATTATCCAACTTTTTTTTTCCTTGCTCTTTTATGAAAATGATTGTCTAATTTTTTGTACTTATTATCCAACCAGTTTGTATTGATTATCCAATTATTTTCAATGATTATCCAAATTATTTGTAATACTTATCCAAATATTTCTTTTTTGTTTTTTTGAAGAGGAGGGAATATTAAAAATATGATTGGATAACCAATACAAACAAAATAGATAATCAGTCCAAACCGGTTGGATAATCAGTATGAACACTACGGACAACCATTTTTCAGAAAATATATATATATATATATATATATATATATTTCTTCATTTCTGCCCGTAAGGTTTAAATGCATTTGAAGTTCAAAAAAAATATTCAACATTGACCTTATCGGATAAATCTCATGGAGCACTATAAATTTCATATATAATTTGTTTTCTAATTCTTTACGGATCAAAAGATATAAGAAACACAATAATATGAATGTTAAATAAGTTGATTATCCATATTCTTAAACTGAATATCCATCCAAATGAAGTTGCAAATTTCTTTGTTTCTGCCCATCAAATTTAGTCATTTTTAAATTGGAAAAAAATATTCGATATGGATCTTGTTGGATAGATCTCGACGAGTATTATAATTTTCATGTATAACACGTTCTCTAATTCTTTACGGATCATGAGATATGGTCGTTTAAAGATTAGAGATATTTTTTAAATGAAAGAAAAAAAAAAGTCACAGGGACTAAACCTGCAAATAGTAGAAGTCATTTACAAAAATGAAAAAGTGTAATAATGACTAGTAATGCAAAAAATACGAGGGTATGGTACTTCTGGATGCACCCAATAAATTGCCATAAATTCTTTGGCAGCATCAAGGATGAATTTTATTGGATGATGATGATGCAGATTTTTTATTGACGAGGACAATGATAGTGATGATGAATGTAAATTATAGTATCACCTTTCTCTCGAAAAAATAATCCACGTCTAATTTTGAGGATTGTACAAAAAATTTAGACTTTTATATCGAGGAACAAAGAGGGTAATAATCATAAATATAATTAATTAAGGAGGACTTAATTGGTCATTACCACCTTATATCATATTCCATGAGTAGGAATTTTAAGAGTTTTGGCTCTCTCTTGGGCAATTTCAATTCGTTGAGCCCCCTTCATAAAAAATTTTCCTTTTTTTCTCCTTTGAGAATGTTGAAAAATATGGGCATAACTAATACAATAATAATACTGTATGTATATACTGACAAATCGGTAATTTAATATTCTTTCTGTTGATGTCCAAGTCGACCAAGTAATCAGAATCCTTTCATGAACAGGGAAACTGAAAAATAGGCAATTTTCTCATCTATGAATAGAATACGGGCTGACTTAATTTGTCAGAAATTATTACTTTTTCAGTTGTTTTTTACAATTTTTCACTATATATTGACTAAATTGTCGGAGTTCTGTTCCCCGGACGAACCACCGGCGTGGATGGGTTCAAGAACCGTGGATTGCTTCGAGAAACCGGAGCTTATCGGTGAAGGAACTTATGGTCAGGTTTACAGGGCGAAAGAGATTGAAACAGGGGAAATCGTGGCACTGAAGAAAATCCGTATGGATAGTGAAAAGGAAGGTTTTCCCATCACAGCCATCAGGGAAATCAAGATCCTGAAGGAACTGAATCATGATAACATCATCAAGTTGAAAGAGATGGTTATATCTCCAGGCCCTGATAATGGGATTTACATGGTGTTTGAATACATGGATCACGATTTGACCGGACTCCTTGATCGGCCCGGAATCAGATTCTCTGTTCCGCAGGTTAAGTGTTACATGAGACAGCTCCTGACAGGGGTTCACTACTGTCACGCGAATCGGGTGCTTCACCGCGATATCAAGAGTTCTAATCTCCTGATAGATAACAATGGGAACCTGAAGCTCGCTGATTTTGGTCTCTCCAGGCGGTATTTGAATGATGTCAACGCGAATCTCACGAATCGTGTTGTTACATTATGGTACAGGGCACCTGAATTGCTGCTCGGAGCCACAAAGTACGGTCCGGCTATAGATATGTGGTCTGTTGGTTGTGTCTTTGCTGAGCTTCTAATGGGAAAGACAATCTTTCCGGGGAAAGATGAGCCACAGCAGTTGAATTTGATTTTCGGGTTGTGTGGTTCTCCTGATGAGAAAAACTGGCCTGGAGTATCAAAGCTGCCAGGATATAACACATTCAAACCTGAAAAACCATTGGAGAGACGTGTGAGGGAGACTTTCTGGTGCGTTGACAAACACGCTTTGGAGTTGCTTGATCGGATGCTAACGCTCGATCCAGCTAAGAGAATATCCGCCAGAGATGCGCTTGACGCCGAGTACTTCTGGGCTGATCCATTGCCCTGTGATCCCAGGAGTTTGCCGAAATATGAATCTTCACATGAATTTGACACAAAGAGAAAGCGCCAGCAACAGCGTTTACAGGATGACGCAGCTAAGCGCCAGAGATTACAGCATACATCGCAGCATAATCGCCTCCTACCTCCTCCTCAGCATTCAGGGCAAGGATATCCTCAGATGCGGCCTGGACCTTTTAGACACCCTCAGGATGGAAATCCTTATGGCAGATACAACCATCAAAATCAGGCCCAAGGTGGCGGTGGTGGTGGTCGTTACGCCAATGTTCCATACCCACCTCCTCCACTTAGGGGGCCACCCCGTGGTCCAAGTAGATTTTCAGGTGTAGATCCCAGGGGAGGTGGCGGTTATGGCGCTGGTGGCCCTAATTATCAACATGGAGATCAGTATGGTGCTCCTGGCACAAGGCGTGGCTCGAATACCATGTCTAGAGACCAAAACCAACAGTATAATAGGCAGCATTGATGAAGTTGAGTCTGAGTAGGTGGCGAAAGCCACAGAGAAACCAAGACAATTCTGAAATACAAATGTTTGTATGATATAAATTACATTTCTTAAACTATCAATTTCATCTGTTGGTCCACCATGTGTTCCTTTTAGAAAAGAAGTGAAGCTTAGTTATTAGACTAATTAAATCTAAGGTATATTAACTCAGACAAAACGTATACAAGTTAGTAATGATATATACTGGTCCAAGTAAAATCGAAATTTCCCTGCAATGAGAGTTACCAATTGATTTTACTTCTGGTTTCTTCTAATTACAGGCTGCGTTTGTAGTTCTACACATTTTGATAGTAAATCTAATTTACGTGGTGGATGGTTGGGTGGAAGAATTGTAGAATGTCGCGACTGTTATCACGAAGCCGGGGTTCAAACCTTGCCTAAAGCAAACCCAAAAGGAGAATGTAATTTAGTTATATCACAACAAAGGGAGGGGTAAAAAGCTGTTAAAAGAGTTTCCAGAAAAATGGAAAGACGGGGTTCAAACCTTGCCTAAAGCAACCCAAAAGGAGAATGTAATTTAGTTATATCACAACAAAGGGAAGGGTAAAAAGCTGTTAAAAGAGTTTCCAGAAAAATGGAAAGAGTGATGGACAATTTTGAAGAACTTAAGGATGTAATGATTTAAGAGTAATGCACTCAATCATTTACTAGTCAATTTAGGTAGTGAAGAAGCTGCTAAATAACTATCCAAACCAAAGAAAGAAAAGACATCAGAAGAAAATATCTGACAAATGTGGGAGTGAAAGGAAAAATGTCTGACAAATGTTGTTGTGAGATTGAGAACACCATAGATGAATTTGATACCGTGACAGATTTCCACATAGTTGCTTCTAATACCAAAGATGCAAGTCATGATCCAGAGGTCAAGGATGAGTGAAATAAGTTCAGGAAGTTGCGTATGATACTGAAATTGTTCTTGACAGATTCATGATCCGTGCATCCCAGAATCAGCATCTCCGGGATAAGTCCAGCATCGAGGTTTTTAAGGTTATCTTTGTGAAAGGGACCTGACATTCAACCATGGACTTTCTTCTGAGAGAGAGTCAGGATAGAAGCCAGGAGCATTGCAGAGGGACATCTTCTGCACGGATTCAGCTTGAACATGTCTCAGCAGGGCCTGATTTCTAGCAGAGGATTACATGATCCAAGGGATGATGTGCATTTAGTGCAAAAATTGGAACTTGTTGGGATCCAGGTTTGGACAGAAGAGCTAATTGAAATCATTCTAAAGGAAGGATTCTGGATCAAAGATAGTTACAGCAGTGGTTTATTATATTATCGAAAGTTAATAGAGTCAATGTAATTATATATAATTAGCGTACAATAGGACAGATTGAACATTTAGTTTTTAGCCTAAAGATTGTTGGAATACAACATTCCGCGGATATGATACTCCAACAATGTCATAATTTAACCATGGTTTTACTACGTTCGGTGAAGCCTCTAAAGATTGATAGCCTCCAGGACTTGATGCCACTAACGATGCCAAGCAATCCGCCGCAAAATTAGCTTCCCGAAGTTAATGTCTTAGTTCCACCTTCCATTGGTCGTGCAAGTAGCTCCTTGATGGCCCGAACTAGACCGCCGTTCATCCTCGAAATAGCCGTAGTACTCAAAATCATCTTCACAGCAACTTGAATATAAGCTTCCGCTATCACCTGGCGGAAGCCAAGATCCCAAGCTCGTTCTCTGCGGTTTCTTGTTTCCCCCTATTCAGTTTATATACTTTAATTAATTCATCTAATTCTTTTTACCAAAAGAAAAAATGCAAATCTATTGATCCGTGAATACACGATTCATACACCCCAAATTGTCGTCAATCCGACCAAACTGATTTGCGTTTGTCTTACTTCTCTTGATCTCGGCGCGGTTCAGTGATCATGTGGATTCCAGTTTCAGATTGCATGATGGAGAAAGAACCCTCTGAATTCCCGACAACTACACAGGAAGAAAGCCGGATCATCAAAGAGCTTTTGCAGAAAGCCAATTCTGATGTCCGCGAAGGCGACACGTTTTATGTGGTTTCTACTTTCTACTAAGTGGTACTTCAGCTGGCAGAAGTACACCGGGCAACAACCTGTTGGGTTTTTCTGTGTTGAAAACAATGAACACGGAAGGCCGGGTCCGATCGATAACTCGGACATTGTTGCAGATCAAACCGACGTTGATGATGATGATGACCGTCGGCTCCTTAGGACATTGTTACAAGGGCGTGATTACGTGTTATTGCCGGAAGAAGGGTGGGAAAGGCTGTATTCATGGTACAAAGGTGGACCTGTGATAGCTCGGAAGATGATAACGGTTGGATCTGCGGCCAAGCAGTTGATTGTTGAGATGTTTCCTCTCTGTCTCACGTTGATTGATTCTAGGGATGATAGTGAATCTTGTTTAAGGTTGAGCAAGAAGGCTTCTTTACGTGAACTTTACCATGTTGTCGGTCAGCTGAAGGGGTTTGAGCCTGAGAAGTTTCGGGTTAGGGACTATTTCGACAGAAGGAAGTGGCTTGTTTTAGTTCCTTCTTCAGGCCGAATCCTGGAAGATTCTCAACTTCAGATGGATCAACATATTCTCCTTGAGGTGGAGAGTTATGGAACTTGGTCTTCCGAATCTTCTGCCACAGACTACTGGAAACCTGCCAGATCTTCTTCTTTTACAATTGCAGGAGGTCCAAGTTTATCTAATGGCTATTCAACTGGTCTCAGCAGCAGCAATATTTACCAAGGAATATCTGTCCGTGAATCGCGTGAAGAAGAAGAAGAAGAGATGGAGGATGAATGTGATGATAATACGAAACAGGTGTGCAGAGGTTTTGGCCGGACTTCAGAATTTGGGAAATACTTGCTTTATGTGTTGAGAATCCCACATCAGTGTTTGGAGAGACTGGATCAATATATAAGTACATGGGCTACTCCCCTCATTGCCAATTTGTTTTGAAGTGGAACCACATCGGCTTCTGTATTATAAACAGTACCCTTCAATGTTTAGTTCATACGCCGTCCATCTCTGAGTACTTCTTGCAAGATTTTGGTAATTGTCAACCTAGACAATCTCATTGGTTAGGAAAGTTTTACATGACAAAGCAATTTCAAACTCTTGCTTGGGAGGATATTCAACTGTTTTTTTTTTCTCTATGAATCCAAGTATCCAGATCTTCAAGGAGTGAATTTAGGATGAAATAAAAAGTCAAGAAAATTTTTGCAGCACAGAAGCATGTTCTTGCCTTAAATGATATTTGAAGGATTCAGGCTTGAGTTGAGAAGCTGTCGAGTATGCACTTCCTCATAACAGGCAAGCTATGGAAGCTGATTTATATATGATATCATGTAACAATGACGTTCATTCCCATTCGCGTTCACAACCTAATGGTTATGTTCCATAAGTTGCAGCTTTTATCCCCTGAAGATTCTATAACTTTGTTTTGCAGGAAAGCAATTCAAGGCAGGTCTTACCCTCTACATCCGAAAAGGATCTACCAGAGCATATTAAAAATGCTTGGCAGATTTTCACTTGCAATTGTAACTATAGCTGGATTGTTAGCTACAAAGCAGCAGAGCAGATTTAGCAAGGGTTGAAGCTTTGAAAGGAGTCTTGCAGCTGAATTTTAGAATTTGGCGCTGAAATCAGCTTCTTCAGTTTGCCATGAGCTACCTGAAAACAGAGAAAAATTGAGTTTGTTTAATCTAAAAAGATGTGATTGTGGAGATCGTAAACAATAGAGCAAAGGATAGAACTTATGGCTTAAGAAACTGAACTATCTTTCTTCTATTATTCGACTCAAGGAGTCTGATTCATGAGCATCTCAATTTATAATGGTTTACAAATATTTCTGCTAAGTCTAAAGAATAAATGATCAGTCTTTGAGCAACTGCAATCTCAATCTCTTTGTTGAGAAGCTTGATCCAGTTGTTAAGAAGGATGATAAGCTGCAGTTGTAATTCCGTTAGCAGAGATATGGCTCTCCTCGTTGACAACCTTTTACTCAGATAAGATGCTGTCAATTCAGAATAATAGAACTACAAGGCTGAATTACCTTTAACTAACTTGTTACTAAACCGCTCTTTTACTGAGTATAGCTTCCTTATCACTCCAAACAACCTTATTACTCCCTATACTCAAGTAGTTGACTTGGATTCTGAGTCGTTTGTTTTAATAAAAACCAGCTCCCTCTACCTCTGAATTTTTTTTCCAGAAAATTCAGTAATCGATTATGTGAGACTCCTTTGGATCTCGGCGAGGGAAGAAATTGTGATTGTGATTGAAGGTGGAACGCTAGAGGAAGTTGCAGAAGAATACCTCAATGAGCTCATTAACAGAAGCTTGATAGTTGTGGGGAGGTCTAATGTTGAGTACCAAGGTGATCCACATCCATGATTTTCTCCAACAGATGGTTCTAACGAGGAGAGCGAATGATAACAAGGCACAGAACATTTGCCATTTGGCCATCCATGGAAAGAAAAGCCGTCAAAATTTGGAAACTCTCAGCTATACTCTTTTCACTTACAGCATTTGAGGAATTAGATTCTGAATGCTAAGATGGTCACAGGCACAGCTCCAGACTTTGAGGTGCTCTTCTTGCAAAATTTATGAACGCAGTTCTTCAAAATCTATCTAAGATATCCTGCCTGAAAGGAACTCAAGGAAACAAAGACTCCTAACTCAATTCACAAGCTTCAGAAACTTGAGATTACTAATGTGTCTGAATTGCTACCTGAAACCCCAAAGCTTAAGCATCTCCTAGTGTACCAACTGGCGGCAAATCCAACTCTACCTTTTGATTGCTTGATAGGTTTTGAATACCTAAAGGGAATTTAAAAGTTAACACTACAAGAAGCTAATTTTAATGGAAGGAACCCCTGAGAGTGGTGTATCAATCGAAATATCGACGCTTCAAGAACAGTTTGAAGCAGGGATCGCAGGCTATTTACTAGCTCGAAAGTCCTCAAAATATTCTGACATGCCAGTTGCGCTTCTCACGAAACAACAATCAAGAAGGTGAAGAAGTTCACTGCAAAATTTACAGAAGCAGGTTCTCTGCAAAATATTTTGAATGATCTTCGCACTCCAAAGAGAACTGTAATCAGTACCATCAATTGGTTAGATGCCAATTGCCATGTCTAAGGAAACCATCATCGTTCAACACACTTTTTTTTTTTTTGAATGAGTTCTACACACTTTAAAATTCCTCTTAGAACCGTTTCTCTGTTTAAGAGTTTGGTATTGGCATTTAAAGACACTATTGAATGGCAAAATCTTGAATTACGTTCTGTTTAGAGCAAAGGCTACTTGCAAACAATCCGGAAAAATAATAGTACCAATACCATACTGTTCTTAGGTCTAAAATGCAAAATGGACAGATGAGCAAACAAAAACATAGGCTACAACAATATCATCCCACTTCCTCAAAAAGAAGAACCTCATCTAACCCTACAGAAGCATCAAACATGAATAATATCTATGTGCTCCTACTACAAAAAGATCTACCAGAAAATCAAACACGAACAAAAAACGGTCAGAATATATTTGCTCACATCCCTGAACTACGCAATTCTTCTTCTCCGTGAGCAAAGTGGCATCTATCTCCAAATGTACAGGATCCCTTGGTAAAGTTCTCACAAAGTTTAGTTTTGAAGTTATTTGAAGCAGGTGGGCCTCTAGTACCACCATGGTTCCTCATCTGTGGCCGAGCAGCTGACCTTAAATTCATGATAAGCTCATTCACCATATCAGTTGCTTGCTTTATCTGATCCATACTGCCCTCTAGTTCAATGTTCTTAAATTTTGGATCAGACTCATTCTCCCTAATGGCTAGCTTCACTCCACTCATTCGACAGATGTGCTTTGAATTCACACCACTTTTTCCAATGATTGCTCCAGCAAGGGAAGCATCGACACTTATCTTAGCAGTTGCAGAGGCTCCAAAGCCAACTGCAGGCCCAACGCCTGGTGGGGTAGCATCCAATCGTGGACCATACCTGCCTGGAAATGGTCCTGCACCATGATGATTCTCCGGTCCCGGAACTGCAGACCGCGTAAGCTCCCACTCATTATGGGCAAAATGACATTTATCCCCAAATTTACATCCTTCAGCAGTGTTGATTCTGTTGCAGAGACGAGTTTTAACAGCTGGAGGAGATGAAGCATCTGGAAACGATGGCGCAGCTATCTGATTCCTAGGAGGAGCTGCGGGAATAGCTGGGTTGCTTCCAAGAATTTGTGTCACAGCTTTAATACCACCGGGAACATAATGCAAGAAGTGGCACGACTCCCCAAATTGGCACCCCGAAGTGCTGCAAAGATTCACGAAAAGAATTAGAGAATTAACTCACAACAAAACAGCAGTTGAAATAGAGGAGAAACGATTTCGTAACTGACAGACAATACTTGCTTCAATCCCCAGTCAGTAAGAGATTAAATAAGAATAAATCTACAATACTGACACCTCAACTGAGCAGGATTAAGCAAAGAAGTTTTAAAAAGCCGGGATGGCAATAGAGATGCAGAAGAGCTGGTGAAAAAGATGTCCAACCCGTATGAAAAGTCTTTTAACAAAGTACATAAGCAGTCAAGTACACTAATGTTTCAAATATTAGAAAAACGAGTAAAACAAGTTGTCATCTGCTGAGAAAAGCACAGGGGAATCAATAATGTACTAGGAAACACAGTTTTTCACAGCATCACTGATTCCCTGTCAGAAAAATTTCATTTTTGGTGATCTTTCCACATCACAACGGCAAGGAAGAAAACTTGCAAGTCAAAGCATGCAATACAAAACGCCTCACTTCCAGAAAATCGAAACTAAGAAGTCTTACTAAAGCACACCAATTGTAGCAATAGAAGCTTTCAAACAAGAGTTGGCCAACATTACAATCAATTAAAGAACAGAATTTGTTAAGGCTGCAGGACCCTATTTGTTAACCAAGTCAACTTTTATCACTTGCAATGTAATCATTCTGAGAGCTTCAGTGACATCCAACAGCAAGTGTGAAGGCACATCAGAATTTCAGAAGCAAAAAACTTGTATGTGTTTTTAAAACTTGCTAGGCATTGTTGCAAAAATGAAACTTGATGGTAAATAAAAGAAAAAGGAGGAGGTCCCAAGAAAAGCAAAAACAAAAAACAGACTTCGAACAGGCATGTTAGGCCATAACATGTCGGCAATGGAACCAAAGACAGAAAAGAACAACCATAACAAACAATCTAGCAAATAAGTGAATATTTCAGAGGATTTAGATTTTCAAAAACATAACGCCCAAGGACAATGAAGCTGATAACAGAACATTTTCAATTAGAGGACTCATCAAAGATTAATTTCAACAACTGCTAAAAATGATACTTGCTCTAGAACCAGTCGGGACAATGCCTAGCACAAAAAATAGCTCCCATGCATAACAAAGCCTACAAAGGCACATAGGTGAGAGAAATAGAGCAAGGATTAGCCATAAACCCGTGATCATTCAGAACCAATTCTCAGATCCCACTACTTCTCCTCTGATGACCTAGGAATAAATGTCTAAATTCATACCAAGATGCCAGGAATTATAAACTTCAATCGAACTTCTACGCAATTAAGGATCTTTTATCAAACAAACAACAGGCCGCTATAGGGTGCAGCCGAAACAGATTAACATCACATTCGGTACAGGCAAAGCAGCAAATGACAAAATCTAATGGCAAACAACACAACACAAACAGTTTAAAATATATTCAAAATCATTTTGAAACATAAGAGAAAAGAAGTGCTTAATGCATTAAAATCAGAAACCTCAAACCCCAGTTTTTGAAAAGAGTCTTTTGCTGATCAGTTTAGCGGAGTCAAATTAAAAAAATTCCATAGTAATTTTCTCAATTACATAAACCATGCAAGTAGACACGATCACAATATATAAACTAAATCATGACCAGATATTTAGAGGTCTATTAAGAAAAAGTAGTCTCCAGATACCGTCAGAGTTCAAGGAAAACCATGATGACTATAGCTCTCAGGTACCAGCAAATAACTTACCCTGCCTCTGGTGTCCTAACTATAACAAACCCTCACATATGAAGCAAGAAAAATCAACATAGCAAAATAGGGTACATGTTAAACTTTTGCAATAAAGATAGGCAGAAAAATCTGCTGTTCAGATCATGTAACACGAAAATAACCAGATCGAATAGTCAAAGATGCGGCTAAAAGCTTCGCATCAGAAGCTGTTGCAAGAGGGGGTATACAGCAGCCAGTTCATTTACCAATTTACCACCATTCGGATCAGCTTTCACTTATACACTTGAGCAAGTGGTTAATTCAACATTACTCTCATTAACCATCAATTTCCAATCAAGTCGTGGTTATTCATTAAACAAGAAGTCTCCTGTGCCAAAACTTCAGATGTCCAATTCATTAGTCCAGTAAAACCAAATATTAAGCTGTAGTGACTGCGTGAGTTACTCATTGTTGCAACTTAATGACATTAAGAAAAGATAAAGAACTGCATTTTAATATTTTAATAGAGTTAAGATTAAGATTATAACCTGAAAAACTTTGTGCATGGCTTCGATTTGCTTCCTATACCGGTTGAAAATGACTCCGTTTCTGTTGAAGAACATTATGTTTTCTCAGTTACACTTAATCTATTGATCTTAAAATTTGAAACATCAAAAACCTATAATTACCATTACTTGGGGATGAAATCGTAATTAATTAGCTGGAAAAATGTGACTGCAGAATCTTAATGACTTAGTAAGCTGTATAACAGATCAAGTGAAGCTGTTTGAATCACAAGAACCGACCTTCAACCTTCCAAAAAAGTACGCATATACACAATCTTCCTAAGGTTAAAGAACATATTTTTTCTTCTTTTCATGTACATCAGGTGACCAGAATCAATGAAAGAACAAAAATCTTGAACCCAAGTAAAATCAGGCTTTCAGGGTCCTCCGAACACTTTTTAGAATGCCTAAAAGCAATAGTTATCAAAGAAGAAAACACTATCAAGCCCAAAAACATGTTCCAAATAAAAACGAAACTGACTGCCATAAAAAATCAATTACAGACTGCAAAAACCTAACAAAGCAAGCTCGCATACTCTGTAACAAAAGGGCCTAAAATATTGCACAATATCAGCTCACTTTGTCACAGAAGAAGCTCAATGCAACAGAATTTCAGAGGATGGAAAACAAAACACTACTAGGAACTCGCAATTACGCGCCAACAGCAAAACAGGTTACTAGATTTGACAAAGGAGAATTTAGGGAACGTTAGAGAAAAGCGAACCTTGCTTCAACTTCTTAACGCCGCCATTGCCATTGACGGCGACGCCCTCCGGCCTTCCTCTTTTCCGAGCGCTTCCGAAATCCATGACACTCCCAAGAAGCGAGCTTTTCAACACGAAACCTTCACCGAGTAAACAAAACACACCAACTATTGAACAAAGAACAAAAGAGAATCTCAGGATTCTACCAAATTCTTGCAGATGTAGCAACAAAAAGCCCTAGATTAAGGCTAGGGTTTGTAAAGACCCGAGAGCTTGTGAAGTCGCAGAGAAAAGAGAGGATGCGGTTGAGGAAAGGGGAAATTACAGCCTGCTTTCGATTTTATTATTTATAGCGTGAAAATTCAGTGCGTGACTGCGTGAAAGAGAAAGATGGGCTACTGTGAGGACACGTGATCCCCAATTATTAGTTACTACTACTGGTAGATTCCATATCTAACCTTTGGATTTGGAATTTATAGGCCTGTACAAGGAAAAGGGGCCCAAATCAAAATTGGCCCATAGACTACCTATAAATTGAGGCTGATTTTCTCTTAATCTTTTTTATTTTTTACAAATTTTGTAAACTAGATGTTGTGCGGGATAGATAAATTATGTACAAATATAAAAATGATGTGTATCAAAGAAATATTTTTTATTTTTGTAGAATTAAAATAATTGGAAGAGATTATGATATATTAGTTTCAGGAAATTGACAATTTTGAAAGACTCATTTTATCCAGTGATACTATAAACGACCATTCTGTTTCCAAATGGGCTATAGTGAATCAAATATATTGTACTCTTCCTTCATCTTCTACGCCTAAGCATATGTAGTCGATAATGCATTACTTGCCCCACCTTAAAAATAATTTAAATTTTGTTACAAATATATGTATATATATATATATACTGACTAAACTTCGCCCAATAAATAGAAAAGTTAATGTATAAAACTTACAAAAATTATATTTATTTACTATTGTTCAATTGGTATAATAATTCCTTTACAGTCTCAAATTTTACATTATATTTCCTGTAAAGCGATACAATATTTACATTGTTGTACCCAAATTAATGTGAAACAATCATTTTACAACTATATCACAAAATTTTTTTTAAAAAAAAATTGTTGGAACTTCTCCAAATTGTTTTTGGTGATCCACCATAGTGTAGTTGGACATAACATAATCATTATTAAACACATCAGTCCAATATGATTAACTTGTCCCATCCAAGAAATCTGAAAATTACTAAAACTCGTTAGTCTTTAAATTTCATAAGTAAACAAAATTTAGAGACTATACGAAGAAGAAGATTAGCTGGATGATCCCCAATGTATGCGTTTCAAACTCTCATCTAAGTTGCATAAATTTCTTCAAAAATTTAGTCCCTTTCTTGTATACGGATCTCGTTTCTTCTCCACTACAAATAATAAATCCAACAATAAAAACTCATAATCAAATTATCAATAAAGTATAATCAAGTTAAACAACTGCATCACAAAATATAGAACAAACATGCAAAAGTCTACTAAAATCAAACAGTTAGTGAACTATAAAACGAATTGACATTAATCATTGATAGAAACTCCATTCCTGAAATTAATTAACTTACCTTGATGAAAAATGGGCATGAACAATTGTTTTGCTGCAAAAAAATAAAAATAAAAATAAAAATAAAAAATAATAATAAATAAATCAATTAGTCAATGAGGGGAAAAGAGGAGGAGGTGAATGTACTATACCTGTTAAATTTATATAGTCCAGTCAAAAGCTATTAAGTTTTCTAACTGAATAAAATCCCTGAAGTTTAGGGATTTCAATTTTTAATGAAACGCTAAAATTAAACGTGATTAATGCTTGTCATAGTTCAAATCAAATTTTAAAATTCAAAATGTTAAGATATTTTAGTCTAATTTACAACCTAATTAATTAAAAAAATCAGGATTATATATGTATATTGAAATATTTAACATATTTAATATGTTTTAGTTTTTTTTTTTTCGTGCAAAAAACTCAAATCAGCATTAATGTTGATTTTATGATTTCAGCTTTCCGATTGAAAAAGATTTAGCATTAATTTTGATTTTTTTTAGGTGGGGTCATTGGCCATAGTTTTTTAAGGTAAAGTCATCAACCATAATTGGAGTTTTATTTAAGTCAATCAGAAAATTTATTCAAATCAATCAGCAATAATTATAATAAAATCAAATCAATATTTATCTTTTCTTTATGACACCAAATGAAAAGAAACTATTAATGTTGATTTTTTAAAAAAAAAAAATATGTTCCTTTTGTTTTGTTTGACCGAATTCAAAAGTGAAATTTTAGCACTCCAATTAATTGATAGAATTTAATTATGATTTGATGAAACTTTATTTACTGAATATTTAAAGGACTGATAGTATAATTGTGATAAAAATTCAAAGGAGAAGTTTGATTTCCTCTCTCTGATTTCTATATTAGTATAATACTATAGATACTATAGATTGCTGGGTTTTTTTCTCCCGAATTATTTTTTTCAGTTCTCTTTGAATTGTTTTGACCTCCTGCTGTGCGAAACCAAATAACATTGGTGATATTTAAAATAGTATGCGTGAATTATTTTTGGTTAGTTTTCGATCGTTATTCCTAACCAAAAAATTGAAAAGATTTTATAGGAAGCCAAGTTAAAACTGATTGTTATCCATTCCAAACCAATTAGAACTATTTCTCTGCTGATTGGTTGGTTTTGATGCTTCTAAATTATACCAGTTGGTTGGATTTGACGCTAAGAATGATTCATGAATGTTGAGGATTAGCTTCAAAGGACTGAAGATTAGTGTTAAAAGAGGAGGGTCATAAAATCCTCATTGGCCAATTTTCAAAAAGTTCATTTCTCAGTTGGTACTCGACTAATGTAAAATGAAGTGCGAAATTATGTGAATTCACACGTAGAAATCTTAATTTTTACCGTAACAAATCTTTGTTAAAAAAGATTCTTAAAATATGGATTCTACATCACTTGCGATATGGATTCTTACTCTTTTAACTCTAAACCGCACCGTAGGATGTTCTTACTCTTTTAACTCTAAACTTTTAATTCTAAACTACACCATAAGATCGGTGTCACGTATATGGTCGTAAACTTGTGATTTAATGTTATGCACTCGTTAAAAAAATTGTATTTCTTATTTTAAAGAATTTAAAACTAGACAGATAAGAAGTTCCAAAAACAGTAATCACAACAATTTTTGATAGTCATCAAATCAATTACTAAGCTAATCTAATGCACATTTCAAACTTTGTTGAGCACAAGATCACCTTCTCCTACTTCTTCACCTTCATCGAGCTTCTGTTGATCCCCCTCGGTGTTTCTGAATGTTCTGCTTTCCGCAAGATTAACAGGTTTATACCACTTAGCACACATGAGATAAATGAAGAAATCAATCGCCGTAAGCGTCGCGACGAGGAAGTAGAACCTGTCCATATGACCATTATTCAAGTCTTGAGGGATCCATCCAGGGTTACCACCTTTTGCAGTGATCTGCATTACCATATTAACAAGCATGCTGCTGACGAAATTCCCAAGCGAGATCGAAGCCATACAGAGAGAACTGCCAAAGCTTTTGATCCCATCAGGAGCTTGGCTGTTGAAGAACTCCAACTGACCAACGTACATGAATACTTCTGAAGCTCCAACAAGGACATATTGAGGAACTTGCCAAAAAATGCTTAAGGAGCTAGAGTGTTCTTTGGGGATGACTCGTTTGAGCCTATGAATCTCTGTTATCCCTGCTGCAACCATCGCTAACAATCCAATGATTATCCCGGTTCCCATCCGTTGGAGCTCAGTTACACCTTTTGGATTTCCACTAATTCTTCCAGCCAAAGGCACTAAGATTTGTCTATAAATTCCAGTGCACACTAGCACACTACAAATGTCAAAAGCAGACATGCTGGCAGCTGGAAGCTGGAACTTTCCAAGTCTTTTGTTCATAACTGCACCTTGCTCGACGAACAATGAAGCCATTTGAGTGAAAACCACTGAGTATATAATCGTGCAAAGCCAAATTGGTAACATTCTTATGACACATTTCGCTTCTTCGACTTGGGTGACAGTGCAAAGCCTCCATGGGTTAGCTGGTCCCATCCTATCTTTCTCTGTCACTATAGCTGCCCTGTCTAATAGCCTGCAGAATTTCCAAAAAGACTTTCTCAAAAACAAGCAATAAATTAGATTAGATAATCAACTTGAACCACATCCAATGATTTGACAATTCAACAAATTATTCGACAATGCTCTACAATGCCTTAAACACCATTGCCAATAATCGCTGTAAGATTGTTTTCTAGTTGTGAAATTTAGCAAGTGATTCACTTACACAAACTCATCACTGTGTAGAATTTTTTTGCTTCCTCTGATTACAGACTCTGATCCTTGTACCTCATACAGACTGTCAACACTAACCGGTCTTAGGTTCCATTTCCGAGCGGTAGCAACAAATACTTGAGCGACCCGCGGTAAAGGATTACCGAATGGCTTCACATATCTATAGCCAGGTGAGCCTAACAAAAATGATATCAATGCAATGACAGCAGAACCAACTGAAACCCAGAATCCCAATGTCCAATCTCCAGTGTCCTCATAATAGACCAATATGGTATTCGAGAAAAGTGAACCGAAATTGAGAGCAAAGTAGAAATAACAGAAGAAGGCAACTTTGGAGGATTGCTCTTTTGGGTCCTTCTCATCAAACTGATCTGATCCAAAAGTTGCAAGAGTCGGCTGGTGGCCGCCATATCCCAATGCCACTAGATATATTGACAAGTAAAAGAAGCCATTGCCCAAAGCAGAAGTTGAATGACAGATTTGTTTTTCATCACCACATCCAGCTGGCTTGATCAAAAGTAACCAGGATGTCAATGATAAAATCACCAAACCCTGAAATTCAGGTTGGAAAACACGTCAGCCGCAATCATATTCAGGGAAAACTTTCTAAAGTTCAAAAATTTAAGGCAGGGGAAGCAAATTATAGTACCAGAACAAGAATCAATTGAAAGATTGCACAGGTAAGATATCGACCCCAATACGAATCGCTGAGGAATGCTCCAAGCAAGGAACATAAGTAAACTGTTCCAGTCCATTTGCTAACATTATTTGCAGCAGAAGCATTGTCTTGGCCTAGAACTCGGGTTAGGAACAGAACAAGGTTTACACTGACACCAAAGAATGCAAATGTAGCAAGACCTTGATTTGCTGAAGATTTGCAAAAGAAAATTGACAATAAAAAAGAACCATCAACAAGAAGCAATGAGGTAAATTTCAGTTAAATTGCTGGTGAACCAAAACGTGAAAGTTACCAAGCAAGATGAATGCTGATCTCCAACCACCTAAGTTCTTCGTCTTAGGCAGCAATCTGCAGAAAGGATTCTTTGGTTTCTGATCATAGTTCACAGACTTTTGAGCTGAAACTGAATCTTGTGAACCATCAAATTTATTGCTTTCCTGTTCCTCAATATCAAGCCATGAAATTTAAATAAGCTAAGTAGTAAACTTGTCTCTGTTAGTATCTAAATTCGGCTCCCAAACATAGGATATAATGAAAAGTTTTCCTCAATACTTCGATTCAGAGATTTGGCAAAATGATAATCTAATTCGGGACCCTCATGGCATATCATCAGGTCTATCCAAACGTATACTGCGTACATTAAGCTTCACCAGAAACATACAAAATTCATACTGTGTAAATTAAGTTCCATACACACACAACGTAAAATTCTTTGTACCATTGTAATGTTGAGGGAATCCATTTCAGCCATGTAAGATTTCTCTGCAAAATTAACAAACAACAAAGAAAATTAATCGAATTCAGCATTGAAACAAAGTAAAAAAAATTTTGAATACCCAAAATTTCGTGGCTGGAAGTTACAAAAATTCAGTAATGCTGCAAGAAGTGGTAAACAAATGATGGGTCCTTTTCAAAAATTCTTTTGCATGTTAAAAATAGATTCAATTCAATTTAAAACAATCAGTAGTACTAAAAAAAATAAAAAATCAACAATCTTTCACATGCATAAAAGGGTTTCAATATATCATCAAACTTAGAACCTTATGCGAAATTTAGCAACGGAAAGAAACAAGAACTCCGGAGAATTGCCCGACTCTGGCGACGGCGAAGAACGAATGTCTACGAAGAACGGTGGCTCCTTGGAAGCCAAGAAATCAAATTCTCCACCCACTAAACGAATCCAATCAAAGCCAGTAAACTCTGTTGTCATTTATGGTGGAAAAAAGTAGGAATTTTTATCAATGCCGGAAAAAGATGGCTTTTTGATCGGTTTTTTTTTTTTTTTGTCTGTCACCACCGCTTTCTTCCTCAGAATGATGTAGTATACTGGGAACTGTGTGACTGTGTTTTGAACAATGCGAATTGACACGGGAAGTAAAATAAGAGTATAAAAATTGTATATTTATATCAAGTATATATGGAATCAAACTAAATATGTGTTGAATTGGTCTTTGACAGATGGGATTTTGTTTGATTTGATTTGATAAGTAGTACAAGTAACAACTTCCGAGAATAAAGATTAAAGCTCTTATACACTAAAATGCCGGATTAATTCAGTAAGATTTATTTACATTTACTATCACGTTTGACCGTTTCCCAACTACTTTATTAATGAGTGTGGATTCTGTAAACAATGCAGGAGGAAAAAAAAATGAAAAATAAAAACAAGTTTATTGCTGTATATTTTTGCCCTCTAAACGTGACACTTGGGTGAGTATCTCTACTAATGTGACACTTTTCGTTAACGGTGATGATGATTACGAACTTATAACATCAGTTTGAAACGTTTTTAACGTGTGTTTTTATTTGATAAAGTAACAAAAAAAAAAGGAAAAAAAAGTGTTTAAAGTGTAAAAAAAAAAAAAAAAGAACTCGCTTTTGTGAAACAGTGAATAAGATTTATGATATTTTTTCTTCTTTTCGGACAAGAAAAAAACAATTATTATTAAATACAACAAATTATTTAATTAGTCAAGCTTTGGTTGCCGTCATTATTTGTTTGTCACAAGTTACTAGTACTATATATGATAAACAGGTAAAGAGAAAGGAAGTTAGATAAGTGCGCCTGGGGATGGTGATACGCGATCCGGTCCGTGGTGAAGAGTAATTATTTGATTTTGGCAGTAGATTTTTTTTTTTTTCATTTTTTCACCTTAATTATAGTTGTGAAAAATAATCTTTAGACGAAAATAAAATAAAATCGTAACAAATCAGATGAACTGTAATTTTTAATAGTCTTGCTTGAATATAGGGGTAGAAATCAGACAACCTCGTAGAAGATTCTTGTTCCTCGCTTTCCGAGTTTCCCTAACAAACTAACGCATGATTTGTGGGCAATAAAATTTCGACCACAAAAACGATAGAGTTTGGTCAACTGTTGAACTCTCGGTTATTAAAATTAAAGGTTTGTGTAATAATTGGGATTCGATTTTGGGTGTTAGTTTTTCAAACCACCAACTTTAGTTCTTTCAGCCACAAATTTTTAATTTTGACCATTTTACCTTTGTCATTTTTCCAAACCGAGTAACTTGAGTAGAGAGAAAACTAAAAAAATTTGAAAACTAAAAAAAAAAAATTTAAAAATCGGCCGGCCGTGCAAGGAACCCGTCCTGAGTTAGTCCAGGACGGCGGGACGGGTGGACCAGTCGTTCTATTATTTGTCCGAACGAGTGTATTGCTCCTCTCGAGTTAACTCGGGACGGGTGAACCATCCATCCTCCTTAAACCCGGGACAGGTGTATTACTCGTTCACATTTGAATCGGGACAGGTGTATTGCCCGTCATCCTTTGCTCGAGGACGGATGACTTGCTCGGTCTGGTTCGGTCTTGCAAATTGGTCCGGTCAGACTTATTTTTTAATTAGTTAATCTAGTTTTATGTCATTAAATTCTTATTAGTTAAATGTATAATTATTATTTTTTAATTTTTAATTTTTTTGTTATTTTTATAATTTTTTTGGTAATTAGTTAATCTAGTTTTTATGTCATTAAAGTTTTATTAGTCAAGTGTATAATTATTATTTTTAACTAAAGATTATGTTAAAAAATAATGATTGAACCAAAATTTTATATTTTAGCATCAATTTAAATAAATTAACTTAACAAATAATCTTAAATTTATTTTCAAGAAAAAATTAATTACTTGTTTATTTTCAAATAAATATAAAGTTGAGAGTTTAAGAACTAAAGTATAAATATTGTTAATAATAATTAAATTACAAAGTATTCAACATGCAATGATACTGCGAATAAACTAGTATTAAAATAAAAATTAATAATTTGTCCGTTCTTACGTGAATCGGACTGGATAACTTGTCTGGTTCGGTCCGAGTGGCTTATTCTCTCTCTCTCTCTCTCTCCCCCTCTCCCTCTCTCTCTCCTTCAATTTGGTTTGGTCAAATGACAGGGGCAAAATGGTCCAAATTGAAAACTAGTGACTGAAGGAACTAAATTTAGTGGCTTCAAAAATACTTTCTGGGGAAAAAAAATAAAAACGTGATAAGTACAACTACACATACACTACAAGTCCAAATAACTTATCAAATCAAATTCTGATACCACCATGATCTATGCGAAACAGATAACCTAGCTAATGAGGGAAATTTCCTTTATTTATGATTGTCATTTACTTTTCCTGCTTAATTTGTTATGTTAAAATGACAACTCTTTCTCGTTCTTAGGCAGTTGTTTTTTCCTAAATTTATTTAAGTATATTTTTTGGTTGAAAATGAAATCTCAAAAATTTATTTTTTACATTTATTGTATTCTCTTAATTATTATTAAAAAATTTTAATATTTTATTTTTAATTAAAAATATAGATAAATAAAACTTAGGAGAAATAAAGATCATGAAAATAAGGACAGGACAAATAAAGATCATGAAAACAGGATATTCATCATCGTTGACTAGCTGCAACATTTATTTTATAAAGAAAACACCATCTATTCTAAACCAAATTCAGATCGAAATTACATTAGTGACAGGCTGGTGATAGTTCTTTCAGTGTGTTTTTTTTTTTCAGGGTGCTTTTTTAAAAATCCTTCTCCCCAAAATAATTTCTTACTAGGATTGAATTTTGCGAGGATATAAATTTTTGTTGTCTTAAAATGATTAATTAATTAGAATTTTCATTTTTCATATAATTTATATAAAATGCGAAAATCTAATTAGACAATCATTTTGAAACTTTAAAAATTTATATACTTGCAAAATCCAGCCTGACTTTTCTCCAAATAAATGGACAATTATGCACTATGTTTAGCACTCAAGAACGGTCGGAGTAATCAATTGTACATAGTAATTGTCCAGAGTCAAATTTACAAGTAATCAATACTAGGGGAGATCCAATTTCGATAGCTACTCACACTCGCTGCAACTTAATGAACTCATTTTTGAGCTCAAATTTCCCCAAGGAAAATAAATTTATAGAGAGACACTAAATATATCATCCATTCACAAAATTCGCCCAAACATAACTCATCCTTGCTGTTTGGGGAACTTCTCTATCTGTACACAAACATTAAGTAAAAAACAGGCCGCCTACAAATTATGTAGCAACTCTCTCTTCCGATTCGGTTTGCAATCGTTAGCAGGATGCTCATCTTCTTCCATGTCCTTCGCAATCAAATTTCCTCGTACCAATTCTAAACAGTTATGCGAAGACTTACTTAGGCCTTGTGCTGTGTGTCAGATTCCGATGCAATTTGAAGAACCATCTTCGTTTCAAACTCTTCTTCTCCGGTGAAACCAGAAGGATGATCAGTCATCATCTGTCCTCCTGAGCCCAAGAACCCTTGGTCAGCCTCCTTCGGTTTGAGCTTTTCTTCATGGGACGTCTCTGAATCGCTCCTGTGTGACATCAGCTCTTGTCCCTCGGGGACATGATCAATCATCAGCTGAAAAAGCAAGAAAAGAGTTTCGAGTATAAATAGTTTAAACACGTCAATTTCAGCTTGTTCTTTGTTTTTCGATTGAGCTTCTTCATGTATGCCATGGTTAAAACCAGGATAGTAAAAATTTGGCAAAATGCAAGAGATGATAGAGACAACTAATTTCAGTAAACTGACTGCAATTCTACTCAAATACCTTCCAATCAGGAAAGTCAAGCCTAAAAACGAAGTGACGGTACTTCACCTCCTCTGACACTATTCGATTGCGAGAGGGAGCATTTCTGGCAGCTGCAGAGAGAACAAACACAGATGGGGAATGTGTTAGTTGTAGTTGATAAGGAACTCAACACGCGGGTAAATCTACTGATGGAGCATAGGGCTTCCTTTAGAATGTCTTACAAACTATTTGAGAGCCAGTAACATCATCCACTTTTACTGCAACCCGTCCATCTTTTACCAAGAAAGACAGTGCGAAGAGATTCTCAATTGTCTGAGCAAAAGAATGCCGATTGAGAATGAGATGTTCAAGCTTAAGGGTTTTGTGTTTCCTCAAGATACCAAACATCACGGCGATATTCTTTTCCGTGTTCAGATCGACTTCTTCGACAGCACTACTAACCTATTGATTCAGAAGAATATAATTTGTGAAAAAGCAAATCACATGATCACAAAAAGTATCATTAGTCAACCATATTCATAAGGTGTCACATTAATCATTGTATATTAGCAATCAAATGACTCTGGAGAGTAGTGTGAAAGCTGGTTGGAAGAACAAGTCCTTGGTGAGCATGCAGAGGATAAACAGAATCTGTTTTCTGCTCAATGTGATGAACAGAATGAAACTAATCGCACCTCTTTTGGTATTATACATAGTTTTGCTTCTTGTCTCCTTCGGCCATATACTTTCCTTTGCTTCAAGAACAAATTTTCCATAGGTCCAATCCTGAGAATAAGCAGCAAATGCAAGTTAAAACTACTAGAACAGACAAAATGTGCAAACAGGCACACAAAAAGAAATGCAGTTACGGCCTGAGAATGGAACAAGAAAGAAGTCTACATGGTTAAACATCCTCTCGCTTTCTTGAAGATTGGAGTAGCAGCAATGCCAATATCCTTCCAACGAAGTGTATTTGTAATGTTCTCCGATTCTCCAACATTACCCACCCCAAACTGTTTTATTAGTGAAGTAACAAAATCTGAAGGGGTAATGGATCCAAGACCATGCGATTTAGCAGCATTGAACAATGTGTTTGTGAGCCCAAGCAAAACCTCAGCATCGGAAACTTGCTCTCTCGGCTTGACAACTGAATATCGAGATTATCAGAAAATAGTTTCAGTGGGGATCATCAAAGTTAATCTACTTAGGTGTCCAACTCAAAACAATTGGCAATAAGCAGAGAGATTGAAAATGTAGTCATTTATTAAGTTTAGGACTCCCATACGAGAAAACAGTATTTTACAATCAACCTAGAAAGCAATGCCAATCTTCAATGAAATTACACCAAATTCATTAATGCTGTGATGCGACTTAATACAAGAACATGAAAATTTAAAACATGCGAAAGCTGGTTTTATTGGCATCCTTAACAGCATAAATCATTTACTACTACAAGAATTCTGCATAAATAAGGTATGATTACAGCATTCCAAAAAGGTAAAAAGGCCAGAAATCATCTTTTATGCAGCACCTCTTACCTTCTTACGGGACATAAACAACTAAGACGAATAAACCAATACTAACTACAGTTGCAGATTAAATCCCTGAATTCCAAGATTTTGACATCTTTTTTCATAATCACAGCAAGACGTATATAATGTGAGTTGTTTGCACCATTACTACTTCATTATCAGTAAAGCCAACATTGATGAAACTTTAACTATCTTCACCTGGAACAAAGTGGCCATCAATTCCATTTTCATTTTCGTTTACAAACACACACACACAAAAAATAAAAACAAAGAAAACAAAGAAAAAGTTGTTTAACAAGTAGTATTTCAGAATTCAATTTCTTTCCGGGGGTTGTTCATAGTAGGGCTCAAATGGTTTTTCCTTTCAACAACTAAAATTTACAATGTAAATTAAATAATCAACTTAAAGATAAGAAGAATGGAAAAACAAATAAAATAAAACAACATATACTCCTCAGTCTTTCAATAATCGTCTAGCAAAACATATAATACCTCTATTAATAAAGAGTCTACTTTCACGAACTAAAACAAAATACAATAAAAACCCTAAGAAGTTGTCCTATTAATCCAAAAGAGGTAAACTTTCTGCTGTGTGTGCGTGTGAGAAACACTTACCCTGCTCATGCAACTTTTCCACATCATTGATGATGCTGACAAACTTGCTTGAATTGGCGCTTGCTATATCTTCTCTATCTTCTACAATAAATAAAAAATTCTACTTTAGAAGATGAAAAAAGAAACAAGTTTGACCTCAACACAAAGAAACAAAAAATTGAACAAATTTGTTAGCTTTTCATAAAATCTTTGCCCTAAAAAAAAAGACCAAAAGTTAAGAACGTACCGTTGATGCGATTTTGAAGAGTAATGTAACCAAAACGCAATCCCCTCCGATATGGTTCTGTTTCCTTCTCTTCGATATGCTTTCTTCTTCTCTTCTCCATGTCTATTCCTTTTTCCCTTTCTTTCATCCTTCAAAGTACCCTTCAATCCTCTTCTTTCTATTCAATTTTTTTTTTTTTTTTTAATAAACTCCAATGAGAAAGGCAGTAGCCGACTTCTAGTTCCGAGGTTTTTTTTTTAGCGGCAAAAATTAACTGCAGGGATAGGAAACGAGGAACGTGAGGAGGCATATTTGTTGGCCTGGTGGGATTAAATTAAGACTAAGAAGAAGATAATTTTTTTTTTTAAAAAATAAAAATTATAACAAGAAGAGAGAAAATAAATAAAGGAAAACCCAAAACTTAATTCCTTTCTTATCTGTGTTTGTGTTTTTCCTTTTTCCGAAAGCGAAAAGTCAGGCATACACGGGTAAACCCGTTTTAAACGTAAAATTGTGCCTTTTATCCTTAGTAAAGAAAAGGTAATTTCATTGTCATATGAAAAAAAAGAGTAGAAAGAGAATTTAGATTCAATTATTACAATGGATCGAATTCTCCTATCCATGATTACTGGACGAAGGTTAGCATTTTGCAACTTGATTGTACTTTTACCGAATTATTAGAAACTCTTTTTACTAAAAACGAATAGAAAGAATCTTTCCGGTTCCTTACCTTCAACTTCGACTCACAGAAGTAATTTTTTTTTTGGGGGGTAACTATGAAGTAACTTTTCAGTTCCCGCTAGATTTGTCATTTGTATGCTTTCACACAGGCCAAAGCATTCTATCTCAATGCAATCGTTGCCAAAAAAGTGGCACTATTAATTTGTTATTTGTTCAGAGGTTTTTTCCCTTATGCATTTTCATGTAATTTTTTCTTCGAAAATTATTATCTGCAACTATTATTCTAATGATGAATAATTTGTTTAATATAAGATTTCACACTTGGTATTTAAAAATTACGATTGTCGACAAATTCGAATTTGACTCAGGGATCCAAACAACCTTTTACATGGTGAAAAAAAATCCAAACAGACCTAATACATCCACTATGCTTGTGGCTCTTTCCCATATATCCGTCATGAAATTTGGGGGCTGGGGTGGAAACTTACTTGCTCAAAAAGTTAACTTGTGAGTAAATTAAGTACAAACAAAAAGTTGGTCACGCATATCTTGTACAATCAGCTTATATATACCTCTTGCGACTTGGAATTAGGGACAGGATTTTAAAAAAAAAGAAAAGAAAAGTGTAGCATTATCATACAGACTAATTAAGTATGATTTAGAGAATACTTCTAAATGGGAATCACTCGCGCGCTATGGTGAGTGAGTAATTTTTTGCTATAGGAAAAATATATATAATCATACAATACGTCACTCATTTTAGTATTCTCTACATTCTTTTTAGTGTTCATCGTCAGCAATAATGACTAATCTCCATCGCTCATGATAGACACTTCGCTCATGGTAAAAAAATAATTATTTTTTGTTATATTAAAATATTATAATAAGGTAATAAATACTTTCTATGTCCTAAAATTATTGCGTAGTTTGAGTTTTTATTTTTAGTTCATTTTATACTAAAAACAAAAATTTAAAAGTGAAATTTCAAATATGACAATAATTTAGGATCTATCTTTTCCGAATAATACGCAAAACATGTTTAAAAAAAATACTCTCTCCGGTCCTTAATATAAGACATTGTGATTTATCCTAAATTTCACTTATTACATATTTTTAATTGACAAAAAAAATCTTAAAAATATATTATCATATTCATTGTGTTCTCTTGATTGTTATGAAAAATATTTTTAAGATTTTTTGTTAATTAAAAATAGGTATTAAGTGAAAGTGAAACCTAGTACAAATCAAAATGTCTTACATTAAGGACCGGAGGGAGTACATCAAACAATAAAGGACAAACCAAAATCATAGTCTAAGGACTAAAGCCGAACCACGTTCTGGGTTTTATTCTTGTCGATCTGAATGCAATTATAGAGGTCTGATTACATAAACTCCTTCTATCCCAAAATTATTATCTAGTTTGGATTTCATTTTTTATTTAGATTTTTAAATTATACTAAACATAAAAATCCAAACTGGATAGTAATTTTGAGACAGAATGATATATCATCCCCAACTTCTTAAGTAACCCGTGAATACAAAATGATCGCGGTGAACAGAGAAAAACATACTAGATTGGTGTTGACAATTTATAAAAACATGTTAAAACTCGCATGCCAGAAAAAAATCATAAAAATGTGTACTATTGATGGGGCAATAAATAATCCATTGCCTTTGAGGCCCTAATCTTGAAAGCCCAAGTAACACTCAAGATCCATCTAGAGCCATGTGCACCCATATGCTTGAAGAATATTCTTATATTCTTTCTTGGGTCTATAAAAGGGACTCCCTCATTCATTTATTTGACACATCATTCTCTCTCTACATAACATTTAATACTTCTCCCTTCTCTCTCTAAGAGTTCTGACTTTGGTATCGGAGTACTAACTCTGTTTTGTAGGGCATTTTAGGAATTATAGGCACTGTCCCCTGGACTGACAAAGGAACGCACCAATAATTGGCACCGACTGTGGGGATGCAATAGAGAAACGCGCCCCTTCCTTACTGACCTTTCTCTTTTCCTAAGTTGGTGTTCCTGGATTTTGATGGTGTCTACGAGATAGAGGCCTGAGGAGTCGGGGATAGCCGTACCCCTGATCCAAGAACGCCCAAGTAAATGGTTGCGACCAAGCAAGACACCAGGCGTGGTTGCACCAAGTGCTACGTTCCAATCCTAAAGCACCCAAGCAAACGGTTGCGACCAAGCAAGACACCAGACGCGGTCGCACTGAGTGCTGCGTTCCAATCCTAAAGCGTCCAAGCAAACGGTTGCGACCAAGAAAGACACCGGACGCGGTCGCACCGAGTGCTGCGTTCCGATCCTGAAGCGCCCAAGAAAACGGTTGCGACCAAGCAAGACACTGGACACGGTCGCACTGAGTGCTGTGTTTCGACACCGAAGTGCCCAAGTAAATGGTTGCGACCAAGCAAAACACCAGGCGCGATCGCACTGAGTACTACGCTTGAGTTTATTGTCAAGAAATTAATGGGGTCAGAAGCAAGTGGAGAACACCCATTTTGACATAAATCATCATCGACAACATGTGGTTGAGTACCAAGCCGCAAATCAACAACCATGCTTGTTGCTTTAATCTTTGAGCAGCTCTTTCCCACTTGGTCAACGCCAGTTGGGGTTCGTTTGTAGAGAGAAATATCGGATTTGGAGCTTCCACCGCCTAAATCTAGCAAAAGTTGCATAGCGATTGGCAGAGCACGTGGCGACGCCTCTAATGATGGTCTGCATTGGTGTTCCCCATCTGTGTAGGGGCAAGATGTGTCCCATCTTCATCGGCAACCGCTTTGGTGTTGACATCAGCAACGTGTCGGCTGGCGATTGATTGGAGGAGCAGTAACCACCAGCGACCTTGAGCTTCCTTCAGCAACGGCAATTTTCGTGCTCGCGAGCATTTCCTTCATTAGCGACGCCGACCACGTTTAGCAACAGCGATCTCTGCTTTCAAGGCGACCGTGGGCATTTCCTTCATTAACTATGCCAACTGCGTTCTGTAACGGCGATCTCCGGTTTCAAGGCAAACGCGAGCATTTACTTCAGTAGCGATGCCGACCGCATTCAGCAATGGCAATCTCCACTTTCAAGGCGAATGCGAGCATTTCCTTCATTAGCGATGCCGACCATGTTTAGCAATGGATCTCTGCTCTCAAGGCAACCGCGAGCATTGCCTTTGATAGCGATACCGACCGCGTTCAGCAATGACGATCTCCGCTTTCAAGGCGACCCCGGTCATTCCCTTCACTATCGACGTCGACCGCGTTCAGAAACAGCAATCTCCGCTTTCAAGATGACCGTAAGCATTTCTTTCATCAGCGACGCTGGCCGCGAGCGAGTCTTCAAAACAGCAACACGCTTTGCAATGCCTCCGACGGGGGTTTGTGCATTTGGCACTCACCAAGGGACCCCATTTGGCGTTGCTTTGTTTGGCGTTGACATTGGTGATTTGTGTTCACCATTTGGCGTGGTGGTCCAACCCAGGGGTCTGTTGGTTTGGCGTCCCATTGTTTCTACGCCGGAGGTGATCTTGATGCTTTCTAGTGTAAGCCCAAAACCAGTGGGCGACCTCATTTTCCGTTCAGGAAGTTTGGGACGATTGGCATCCACCATGTAAATTCGGGCAACAGGCGACCAGATCATGGATCATGTAGATTCCTCTTCTTGACGAGAAGCAACAGCATCGTTGGATGTTCATTAGCATTGTGGTCTCTTGGCCGTGGCGTCCTGTTATTCCAACTGATGCAACGCATCAATGACATCATACTTACACGTGAACAAACCAAAGTTCTCTGCAACCTAGAGTTCCATTTCACCCAGCCTGACGCGATGCCGAAGTGTCGACATCGAGGTGGCGACTTTACATCACCACTCTCTTCGCCAGTAACTCTTTCTTGTTGGCTTCAGCGATGCGGATCATCTCTATGCGATCTAGTATTATCTCCAAAATTACGACAGCAATAGCAACTTCTGGGGGTCTCAACACCGCCTTTTCCATCCGTTTCAGCGATGTGACCAGTTCTACGCGACCCGAGGGTACGTGCTGACTTGAGGTTTGAAGCTTCATGGTGATAGCTGGTAACGCAAGTTTCAACACCACATCGACATCTGATAATCTTCCACTGGTGTTCTTGATTTGATGCAATCATATGTAACCTTAGAGCCATGGAGCATCTTAGATTTCATTTGGTGAATGGCATGATTGACCCGGCCCCAAAAACCTTCCTTTGTGCGATCTGGTTCCTCCTCCAATGGCATGAGACTGAAGGGGCAGCCAGGGGTTGCATTTGAAGGGAAAAACGCCAGCACTTGCAAAAGTCCGCGAACTTTGCAATCAGGTCCTAACAAGAAATGGGGCAAATTTTGGGGATTGCGAGTATTCTTGGAGGCCTTCTACGGTCATGGCTAGGTCACCTACCTACGCACTGAACGAGATAAGCGCTCTTAATTTTTGTAAGTGGATTGTTTGTTTTCTTAGATGGCTTGCTTTGGGGGAAGGGGATGCCTCTGTGACCATACATGTTTCCTCCCTGGTTGTTCTAGTGAGCGTGCACGTAACATGATATATGCACATAGAATTGCACATTAGCTCCAAGTTGCCTTGATAAGCATTCACTCGACACCATTTGCTCATAACACATAATGAGCAAAAATACTATGAGTTCATTCTCTTTGCCATGGTCCATTCTATATGATGTCTTCACCATTTTTGATTTGACACTTCCAATGGATGTATAATTTCTCTCTGAAAGGTAGAGTCTTTAGTGTTGAATACTTTTGTCGGTGTTTTGGACAAAAGGACAACCCTTTCTGTAAACAAGTGTACCGGGGTGGTACATTTTATACTTTGAATTGCCTAGGCTGGTGTCTTAAACCAAGAGTCAATCCTTTTGTAAGATCCTTGTCATACACGGCCCTTGGCAAGATCTAGAAACTTCAAACTATAAAACGGTGGTGTTACCTCCCTTTCAAAAACTCTTACTAGAAAACCTCTCCTCTACGGATGGAGGTATGTCGCACTTTACACGGTTGATGCATTTGAAAACCCTCTCCTCTATGGATGGAGGTTCATCGTGCCTCACACGGCCGATGCATTTGAAAACCCTCTCCTCCATGGATGGAGGTCCGTCGCGCCTCACACGGCCGATGCGTATGAAAACCCTCTCCTCCATGGATGGAGGTCCATCGTGCCTCACACGGCCAATGCGTTTGAAAACCCTCTCCTCCATGGATAGAGGTCCATCGTGCCTCACACGGCTGATGCGTTTGAAAACCCTCTCCTTTACGGATGGAGGTCCATGGGGCCAGACGTGGTCAATTGATAGTTATAATAAAATTCATTTTATTATAATCTTTTTTGCCTATTTTGGTTATATTTTAAAGATTATTAATGGACTTTATTATTATTTTGTGCCAATGTAGTGAAACAATGAAATATGGACGGTTTTGAGATTTACTGACTGCTTTATGGAGTTAAAAGATGAAAAGATTTTACCACAAGGAGATTAGTCAAAGCTCTTACTTGAAGATTTTTTTTACCAAGTCAAAGAAATCCATTTCTTGATTTTCTCCACCCGTTTGACCGACCTGATTTGGTAAAAGATTTGCAGCAACAACTAAATCCATTTGGATATATTGGAAGTGATTTAAGATAGGTTGTTGTACCTTTTTATTTTGGATTTTTCGGTTAGGAAAACACCACTATAAACAGAGTAGTAGTGGTAGGCTTCAAAGACCCCACACCCGTATCGGATTTTTATTCTTTTATATTATATGTGAGACTACAAGTTTCACTTTTTTTTTTCTACTTTTAATTCAAGTACTTGTTGATTTTAATTTCTTTTTATGAGAGTAGATACTTGATTAATCTGATAATTTAATCAAGTATTTTCTTCCTACTGCTACCAAATTGTTTATGTTGCTCTATCGTCTTAAACATTTGGCACTAAGTAGCACATTAGCAGATTATGCATGTTGGTAGTGACACGTTGAATGTGCATAATAAGTCTAACTAGGAGATTAATAGGACAAAAATATTTTAATCGCAGCTATCTCAATTATTTTAATATTTTGTTCAACTAAATTTTTAAAGTTTTATTGGTCGTATAATTTAACACGGAACGCTATCGTGCCTAGTTAAATTATACTCCCTTCGTCCCATAATTATTGTCCAGTTTGGGTTTTCATTTTTAGTTCAAATTGTACTAAAAATAAAATTTCAAACTGGACAATAATTTTGGGACGGAGGGAGTACTAAGTTTTGATTAGGTGCTGGGCTTGGTCAAATATTTTTAGAAAATATAAGGTTTTTTACAGCTATCCTATTAAGCCTACGGTTGAATGCTTGAGTATAGAAAAATATATTTTAGTCGATGATCTATAATATATTTGAATCATTCCTTGAACCAAAATTTTTCTATTATTATTTTTTTCTCCATTTTTATTTACTTCAAATTGCCATTTTATTTTAAAGAAGAAAAATCCCCCCCTGTTTACATTTTTGTAAAGGCAAGTGTTAAAAGTCGGCTCTCTTGGGATTCGACCTGATTCCACTGTTTCTGCAAACTAATTTTGGTCTGTTAGGAAATCAGATTAATTTTTGCGGATCTCGACAAACCCGTCAAAATTTTGGCGCTGTTGCCGGGGAGCTACTTCCTTTTGCTCTTGGTTTTATTATTTTATTACTTATTTTTCTTATTCCAAAACGAAAAAAAAAGTTGGTTAGGTGTAGTGTGTCTTTCTTCGTTATTAGTCTTATTATTAATAAAAAAAACTTGCAATTTTTTTCTTTCTTTCTTTCTCTCGTTTAAGAAATAATTATTTTTATTAGTTAGTAGTTTGAAAACAAGAAACAAAAGTTCGTCAGTTTTAGTGTAGTAGTACTTTTTTTTAACTATAAAAAAAGATTTTTTATCTATAAAAAAAGATTTTTATAGTGTAGTAGTACTTTTTTTTAACTATAAAAAAAGATTTTTTAGTGTAGTAGTACTTTTTAACTTTAGTATAAAAAAAGATTTTTTTTAATTTTTATCTTGTGTTGTTATTTTCTTTTTCTTGCTATTTAATTTTTACTTTGTTCTAATTCACAGGCCACCATTTCCATTGCAAATCATCTTTTGCCCAGCAGCAGTGCATTGGTTGATCTCCGAATTGGGATTTTGGTCTTTGAAAATTTTCTTTTGCAGTAGCCACTAACGGCTCAATCCAGGGAGCAACTTGTTTTTGGTGGAAAAGTATCATTGTTATATTTATTCGGCTTTTGATTTGTGTTCTTATTTGTGCAATTTTTCGTGTTAAGTTAATAATTACTTTATTTTGTTTTTATTTTTTACTTTTTTTTTAATTTTTTAATCTAACTGTCGTGCTCTACTATAATTGTTTCTATAAAAAAAAAGTCCCATTTGTTTTTTGTATGCAATAAGTAGTCTTCTTGTGTTAGTTTATTGTGCTATTTTGCATCTCTATTTATCCATGCTAATTATTTTAAAATTTTGTTGGTGCATGCTAGTAACTGTAGGAATTTAATCATTTTAGATTGCTATTTTTTGTGCATTTTTTTGAGCTTTCTGGTCTATGAGTAGTCGTCGTACTGGAAATAGTGATCTTAATTACATACCTGAGATTGAAAAAGCTGCTCGTCTGTTAAGAAGAGAAGCTAAGAAAAAGAAAGCTAATTTGCATTCTAGGGTGATTTTAGATTCTCATTCATCAAATTCTGATTTTGATTCTCAGGAAGAAGAAAACATGGGTGAAAATAATGGAACTTTGAAAGAATTAGCTGCACCAAACTTGAATCAGCAGCCTCCGTGCATTAATTTTCCAAATGTTGAAGCAGCGTTTGAGCTTAAATTTGGTCTGATACATTTACTTCCTACTTTTCGTGGTTTTGCAGGAGAAGACCCCCACAAGCATTTGAAGGAATTCTATGTTGTCTGTTCAACAATGAAACCACAGGGTGTTACTGAGAAACAGATTAAACTAAGAGCATTTCCTTTTTCTTTAGGTGGTAAGGCAAAAGACTGGTTTTATGATCTTCCTTCAGGTTCAATCAACACATGGAATGAGATAAAGAGACTATTTTTGGAGAAGTTTTTTCCTGCTTCACGAGTTTCAAATATAAGGAAGGATATATGTGGCATTCGACAGATGACAGGGGAGTCCCTTTACGAGTATTGAGAAAGGTTCAAAAAGTTGTGTGTCAGTTGTCCTCATCATCAAATTCCAAACCAGCTCTTGATCCAATATTTCTATGAAGGTCTTCTACCCATGGATAGGAGTATGATAGATGCAGCCAGTGGAGGAGTTCTTGTTGATAAAATATCAGCAGCTGCAAAGCAACTAATTTCAAACATGACTGAAAATTCTCAACAATTTGGATTGAGAACAGACAGAGGTGTTAAACTGACTAACGAGGTAAGTCATTATGCTCCTGTCAATCAAATTTCTGATTTAACTTCTTTGGTTCATCAAATGGCTGTAGGTTAGTTACAGGCAGCTAAAGTTTGCGGAATATGCACAAATTCTGGGCACCCAACAGACATGTGTCCTTCTCTTCAAGAAGACCCAAATCAGCAAGTTAATGTCATAGGAGGATTTTCAAATCAACCCCAGAGAAGATATGATCCCTACTCCAATACCTATAATCCTGGATGGAGGAATCATCCAAACTTCAGCTATGGAAATAATGATGGTCAGCAGAGATTTCCTCAAGCCTACAATAGGGCTTCATCACCTCCATCACAACCACAAAATTCAGATTCTTCTCTTGAGGAAATTGTTAAAAACCTTGCTATTAACACTCAACAATTTCAGCAGGAAACAAGGGCGAGCATCAAAGACTTGGGAAACCAAGTTAGCCAACTTGCCAACAGTGTGAGTAGATTGGAAGCTCAAAATGCTGGAAAGTTACCCTCACAAACGATCATAAATCCCAAAGAGAATGTTTGTGCAAGGATGTTAAGAAGTGGGAAAGAGATCCAAGCAAGTCCACCTTCACCAGTGAAAGAGGTAGAGGAGAAAAAAATGGAAGAAATCAACAAAGAATCTTTCAAAAATTCAGCAGAGGTAAAACTAAATCATTCATGGCTAATACTTATTATAAACTTATTCCTCCATTTCCTACTAGGTTGATGGAAGATAAAAAAGCTGAACTTGAAGAAGAGATGTTGAACACTTTCAAAAAGGTGATGATCAACATTCCATTGTTGGAAGCTATTAAGGAAATTCCGAAGTATGCAAAATTCCTAAAAGAGTGGTGCAAGAATAAGAAGTTCAAAAATAAGGGAAGTGTCAAAGTAAGTGAAAATGTTTATGCTATCGTGCAAAGAAAATTACCAGAAAAATACTCGAATCCAGGAGTGTTTACAATTTCGTGCATTATTGGTGATAAGAAAATTGAATTTGGTATGATAGGTTTAGGAGCATCTGTTAATGTGATGTCATTTTTCCTATGTAATTATTTAAATTTGGGACCACTAAAACAAACAAATGTGGTTATTCAACTTGCAGATGGTTCGCATGTTTATCCAGAAGGAATTTTAGAAGATGTTCTAGTACAAGTTGATGAACTAGTTTTTCCTGCAGATTTTTACATTGTAAAAATGGAAAATGGTCATGCAAGTTCAACTCCAATTTTGTTAGGAAGGCCATTCATGAAAACAGAAAAACTAGAATTGATGTGGATAAAGACATTATTTCTGTTGAATGTGATGGTGATATAGTTGAATTTAATGTTTCTAAAGCATTAAAATTTTTTAATAATTCACATTCTGTTTGTGCTAATGATGTTAATTTGATTGGTGTAGGGTAATCATGTTGAGCTGAATGTCGAGCATAACGACATAAAACAATTGCGCTTTTGAAAGGCAACCCAAGTTTAAAGTTTCTTTCATTTTGATTTGGTTCAAATTTTACTTGGTTTCATTTGTTTTCAGTTTGTTTTCATTAAAAAAAATAAAAAAAATTAAAAATTAAAAAAATCATAAAAAAATAATAATAACTTAAGCATTTTTATTTTATTTTTGTTTATTATCCTTTTTCTTTTGTTTTCAGGAGCTCATTTGCTCATGATGAAATCACAACTACTCTTCATTATCCCCATCATTGGCGATTGCTTTCACATCATGAACCATGTAGCTGCTTGTGGCATCAACTCCAAGTCTTCACATTTCAAAAGAAATTTTTCAGGAAGCTTCCAAAACTCAATTCTTATGCAGTTATTATTAATTTACTGATTGTTTTGCTGGCTATTTTTTAAAGTGTTTGAGTTGGTTCTTTATAAAGTTGAATGATGTTTGACTAGGAAATTTGCATGTCTAAGTGCTACTATGTTTCTATCTTTTTCTAGCTCTGCATTTTTCTTATTTTGCACTTAAAATATGTTGTTCCAAGCTCCTTGTTTACTTCTTATCTGTGCAATTATGTTGACTTACATTGAGGATAATGTAAAAATTAGGTGTGGGGGAGGATTTCCTTGTTGCTAAATATTTTCATAAACCCCTACATTGGTTTTAATGTCAAAATCTCCAAATTTTTCAAAAATTTTGGCTCTCTGTATGTGCTAATTTGTCAATCTATTTCAAATGATTTAGAGCCAAAATATTTTTGTGTATCCCATTGGTTTTAATTGTTAAGAATGTGCCATATTTGATACAAATTTAACCCTTTCCGTGAGTTTCCATAGCCAAAGAGCACATTTGCTCAATATTCAAGTGTTATCATTCATAGTATGTTACTACACTGTTTTGTTCATTTCTTACATTTCATAACTGCATTGATGAATTTGTGCAATAAATGATAAGGGCATTTAGGTTTCACCAAGTTTAGCTATCGCAAAATCATACCTTAATTGTTTACCCCTAGTAACCATTTCAAGCCTGGGCCTATTTTCGAGCTCTGCCAATATAATCCGGAGCCTAATTTTTAGCTATCTTTTCACCTGTTATTCGGAGTATGTATGATCACTGCTTGATTTTGGTTGCGGAAAGTGGTTGTGCTGTGGCAATAGTGGTATGGTAGGTTTAGTATGATAGGATATGTGTCTTGTTTTAAGTCCAATAATATTTTAGCTCTGTATATCCAAAAAGTCAGGACAGTGCCAAAAAAAGATGTTATGAAAAAAAAAAATGAAATGAAAAAACAAAATGAAAAAATATGCAATATGCTGGAAAAAAAAGAAAAAAAAAAGGCACTTATGTTCTGTTTTCTGTCCATTTAGTTATTTGATTTATGCTTCAATTTTGTTTTTGTTTTAATAATAAAAAAACAGAAGAAAAAGAAAGAAAAAAAAAATAATAAAGAGGGTTTGGTGTTTACAATATTTGAATATCTTTTTAGAACACCATAACTTGGTCATCAAAAGTCTTAGTGACTTATGTTTTATGTAATAGTTCATTTAGTAGATTGGGATTTGGTTTCTAATAGTATATCACTTTTGCCATCGTATGGGTCATCTGGAATGATGGTGAGAATTGAGTATGTGGTCTTTATATTGTCGGTAATTTAGCCTACTTATCCATATTTATCCTACCCTTTGAAATTCCCTAGCACCATTACAACCCTATGAAAGACCCTTTTGATGTTGCATGATTGTTCATTTAGTGCTAAGAGGATTTGATACTTGACAAACCTATGGAATACATGCTATGTTTATGATTGAGGGTTTACTTAAAAATATCCTTTTCTTTTGAGTGTATTGAGTAAATCCTTGTAAGGCATTATAGTTTTGGTACATTTTGACAATGCTATCTGAAGTTGATGGGTGCACATGTTTTCTAAATGTTGAGTGATACTTTGCTTACTTATTTTACAAACGGTTGCCTAGTGCAAAAATTTTCCAAAATACTGATTAGTTTTAAATTTTCAAAGATTTCAGTATGCTTGAGGGCAAGCATGGTTTTGGTGTGGGGGAATTTGATAGTTATAATAAAATTCATTTTATTATAATCTTTTATGCCTAATTTGGTTATATTTTGAAGATTATTAATGGACTGTATTATTATTTTGTGCCAATGTAGTGAAACAATGAAAGATGGACTGTTTTGAGATTTACTGGCTGCTTTATGGAGTTAAAAGATGAAAAGATTTTACCACAAGGAGATTAGTCAAAGCTCTTGGTTGAAGATTTTCTTTACCAAGTCAAAGAAATCCATTTCTTGATTTTCTCCACCCGTTTGACCGACCTGATTTGGTAAAAGATTTGCAGCAACAACTAAATCCATTTGGATATATTGGAAGTGATTTAAGATAGGTTGTTGTACCTTTTTTTTTTTATAGATTTTTCGGTTAGGAAAACACCACTATAAATAGAGTAGTAGTGGTAGGCTTCAAAGACCCCACACCCGTAGCAAGCATTAGACTGCTACCACTTTTCTCCATTTTTGCCACCATTTTTATTTTAGCTTTTTATTTTGTTTTATTTTATTTTAAGCCTTCAAAGATGTTTTTAGTCACAATGAGTGGCTAGTTTTCTTCATTTGGTTTAAGGATTTTTATTCTTTTATATTATATGTGAGACTGCAAGTTTCACTTTTATTTTTTTCTACTTTTAATTCAAGTAATTGTTGATTTTAATTTCTTTTTATGAGAGTAGATACTTGATTAATCTGACAATTTAATCAAGTATTTTCTTTCTACTGCTACCAAATTGTTTATGCTGCGCTATCGTCTTAAACATTTCGCACTAAGTAGCACATTAACAGATTATGCATGTTGGTAGTGACACGTTGAATGTGCATAATAAGTCTAACTAGGAGATCAATAAGACAAAAAAATTTAATTGCAGCTATCTCAATTATTTTAGTTTTTGGTTCAACTAAATTTTCAAAGTTTTTATTGCTAGTATAATTTAACATAGAACGCTATCGTGCCCAGTTAAATTATACTAAGTTTTGATTAGGTGCTGGGCTTGGTCAAATATTTTTAGAAAATATAAGGCTTTTTACGGCTATCCTATTAAGCTTACGGTTGAATGGTTGAGTTGTAGAAAAATGTATTTTTAGTCGATGATCTATAATATATTTGAATCATTCCTTGAACCAAAGTTTTTCTATTATTAATTTTCTCTCCATTTTTATTTACTTCAAATTGTCATTTTATTTTAAAGAAGAAAAATTCCCTCTGTTTGCATTTTTGTAAAGCCAAGTGTTAAAAGTCGGCTCTCTTGGAATTCGACCTGATTTCACTGTTTCTGCAAATTAATTTTGGTCTGTTCGGAAATCAGATTAATTTTTGCGGGTCTCGACAAACCTGTCAAACTTTTGAAAACCCTCCCCTCCATGGATGGAGGTCCATCGTGCCTCACACGGTTGATGCATTTGAAAACTCTCTCCTTTACGGATGGAGGTCCATGGCGCCAGACGTGGTCGATTGGTTTAAAACCGCGTATAAAGTGCGTCCCTTTGACCAGGATGAGGGCGATGCGGGGAAACTCGGGAGCATCCTTCTAAGGCATCCCATCCGACCCAACCCAAGCATGGGCGGCCGATCAACGGAACCATGGTACAACACTGCGTCCCTTTGACCCGGCAGCAAGTGATGCGGAAAAACTCAGGAGCGTCCTTCTAAGGCTTCCCGTCCGACCCAACCTAGACATGGGCGGCCGGTCAACGAAATCGCGGTACCACACTGTGTCTCTCCGACCCTTATGCGGGCGATGCGTGCAAACTTGGGAGCGTCCTTCTAAGGCGTCTCGCCCAACCCAACCTAGACATGGGCGGTCGGTCAGCGAAACTGCGGTACAACACTACGTCCTGCCGCCTAGATACGGTGACATGAGAAAACTCTGGGTCGCTTATTCCAGGGTCGCCTCGGCGCTCGCTCACCCTATGATCGCACGATCGTGCTCGCTACCCCAAAGTCATGGGTAACTTGTTCTAAGGCCATGAGTTCCCTTCACTCCAGGGTCGTGCATTGGCGCTCACTTGCCTTAGGGTCGCGCAGTTGCGCTCGCAGGTTCCCAGGTAGCGCCATGCCGCTTGCTTACTCTTGGGTCGTGCGAACGCGCTCGCTTGCATCGGGGTCTCGCATTGGCGCATGCGTATTCATGGGTCGCACAGTGGCACTCGCCGACTCCAGGGTCGTGCAAACACGCTCGCTTGCCTCGGGTTTGCGAGTTGGCGTTCGCTTATTCTTGTGTCGCGCCTTGGCGCCCACTAGTTTTGGGGTTGCGCCTTGGCTAGCTTATCTCAAGGTCACGCGAGGGCGCTCGCTTACCAGGGTCGCGTAAAGGCTCTCACTCTCCATGATGGACGGAGGTCCGTTGCGCCTCACATGGCTGGCGCGCTTGAAAAACTTCTCCTTTGCATTTTCGTCGTGCCACTCATGGCCGTTGCACAGAAAAAACCTTTTCTTCACAATTAAAGGTCTATCATGCCATATTTGGGTGGTGAGTTTGGAAATACTTGCGTGGCTTAAGATCCATCGCGACATCTATGGTCGGTGCAATTACATTGGAGCTAGGCTCACAACTCATCCAATTAGGCATCACGTCAGGTGTACAAGTTTAAGGGTTTGGGGACAATAATGTAGAGCCACTATGTCGCTCAACTCTTCCCAAACGGGGCAAATAACCGGTAAGCCATCCTGACTTGTATCGATGCTAGGACTGTGTGGGAACGCGTCTAGGACTGCCAATGATCACAATTGGTAGGGGATCAGGCACTCCTAATCTTCGATGGTTTAATCGTCTTTTACACATTGTCGATTTCCCATGGTTTTTCGCATCGATTTCCCATAGCTTTTTCTCCCTCTCATCTGCTTCTTTTCCTCTATTGACGGATTTCAATCTCATAAATCCTCAAAATGAGTAAGCTAGTTCTCACGCTTAGTTCGTGTTTGGGTATATGCGCCACTGCGGTTTCTCAAAGCTAATCAGTGACCGTAGCGCTCTTAGATTTTGGAAAATTATTGGGTAGCCCATCAAGCCTCGATCGCACTAAAGCAGGGGGCTCCCCAAGGCACACCATGATGGTTCTCTTTGATGCAAACTCACTAGTGCAACGGGGGCATGACTTGCCCCAGATCGCCCAGGATAGGACCTCTTGCCTAAGCGGAGCATTGCTCGCTTAAAATGGGGCTTCTCGCTTGAGCAGAGTGTCGCTCACTAATGGCTCACCCTTGTTTCCCTCGGTTAGAGGGTCTCACGCCGATCGCTCATCTTAGATCGCTTGGATTATGAGTCTTCACTAGGGTGAAGCACTGCTCACTAATGTTTCCATCGCCTGAGATGGGACGTCTTTCACTGATGGTTTAGTCTTGGTCACCTCGGTTGGAACTTCATCTGCTGGCCATCTCCCTGGACGTCCTTCACTCTCTTTCTAGAGACATGTTTCTGACCACCTTGGTTGGAATGAGTCCTATTCACCAAGGTCTAATCCTTGAGTATTCACCATTGACTTGTTATTACTTGCCTTTATAGATGGAGGTAGTCGTCGAACGGCTACTCTTGCGTTCCTTATGAGCATCGTGTCTTTGATACCCTATGCGAGATCGCTAAGATTATAGCATCTTGCCCTGTTAGAGCATCGCTCGCCAAGTAAGTCGTCCTTATTGGAGCGTCTCATTCCGACTGTCTATCTCGAATTGCCTACGTTAGGGATCCTCGCCTACAGAAAGCATTGCTTGCCTTGGCTAAAATTTTGCTCGCTGGTGGCTTGCCCTCCCTCGCCCGACATTCAATATCTTTGCTCAATCGTTTATCCTTGGTTGACCCGCCGTTCATCAATGGTGTGTTGTAAATCGCCTTGTTTGACACGTCGCTGATCTCATAGATTGAAGCTGATCACTTTGGATCAAGCGAAATTCACCAATTGATTGTCCTTCATCTCCTCAGAGCGTGATTTGCTGATCGCTTGTCTTTGTTTGCCTTAAGACGGGAATCACTTCTTGAGTATCTATTACTAATAGCCTCGGTTGGAGTGTCGCTTCCCCAATGGCTTACTCTTGAACTCTTTGATGTTTTGACCACCGATGACTCATCTTCATTTGTCCGTCATTGGCTTACCATCGAAAGCTTCTGTTGAAGCGCCGCTCACCGACGCCTTATTCACTTTGATTGAAGCGTTGCCCGTCATTAACCTGCCTTAACAGCCACCTTAGTTGGAGGTAATTCCAAATGGAGCATCCTTAGGTTTTGAGGTAGCAGGTTTCCAGTGCCACCCAGGTTCCTAGGTAGCTCCATGTTGTTTGATAGTTTGCCTTGGATCGCGCAATTGCGCTCGTAGATACTGAATGAACAACCTATAGCAAGTAAGGATCTGCGAGTCTCTTTGCCATCGTGCAGCTACAGTGGCATATACCTTCTTTAATCTGCCTAAAATCGCTTCAAGGTATGATCGCGGGAGAGTAGCATCAATGCTAGCTCGGATATTTTGTTTCCTGCGACGCAGTACCAACTTTCTCAATTCGCGGACAGTACCTTCCAACTCTTCAATCCGCTCATCTTGTTCGTCCCAAATTTGGATGAAACTACAGAGATGGCCTTCCCAGAGCTCGCTAGTTTCGGGGTCGCCCAAAGGCGCTCGCTTACCTCAGGATTGTGCGATTGTGCTCGCTAATTTTGGGGTCTCGTCTGGGCGTTCGCTAACCTTAGGGTCGCCCAGTGATGCTCGCTATCTCAGGATCACCCAAAGGCGCTTGCCTACCCCAGGGTCGGGCATTGGTGCTTGCATCGGAGTCGCGCCATGCCTACCCCTTGGGTCACGCTTTGGCGCTCACTTACCTTGGGTTCACGTGATGGCAGCTCCCTAGCCTTAGGGTTTTGCCTTGAATGAATTGAAACTCTCCATTGTCTTCTTCACCTTCTGGTAATTTGTCCTTTACCACATTGCGTGTTAGTCTCCCCTCTCCTCAGCATTAAGGGTGCTTTGTAGGGCCTCCTTGAGACAAGTGGCATCCTACATGCCAGGAGGATTGCAGTCAAATTGTTCAATAGTAAACGGACGTATAGCTCAACGTTGATATTATATTAGCGCAATGAGGTCTTGTCTCCGGCAGGCAGGGGAGGTCCGTCGCGAGCATTCTCTTTGGGAGCACTCTCACCTTGCAACCCATCACCAGAGGAAGAGCTATCTCCAAAAGAAAAACTGTTACTTGAAGACTCACTGGGCGATGGTGGAGGGGTAACCACCACATATGGCATGTTAAACACGTCAGTAAGATCATGTTATGGAACCAAGATATTATATGCAGTTTCTAAATACGGGTAGATGTCCTGGATAGCCTTCGTCATAGGCAAGGCGCCAACAACGGCGTCGCGGATAAAGGCACAGGTAGCTTTCCAAAAGGTGGTCACCTTGTTACGAAGCATGGATGCGTCATATGGGTCGGATGCAAAGTCTTTCAAGATCTGTACTAGTAAATCACGCGCCCCAGCATTCCCTGCTGACCCCAACATACTCCCAACCCCCCAACACAAACGGGTGCGAACCCCACACTTTCCTTACACCAGTGGAGATAATATCCCCAAAGATTGCATGAAGGATTGACGGTCTGTCCCCGATGCCCGCAGTCCAGCCTTCAGGCGCACGACCTCTCCCTTGACCGACTCAATGGTGCAGACTTAGGTGTGCATCTGTTCCTCAAAGTCAATCTTCACCTTTAGTATCTTAGAATGAAGAGCGGTCGCTCTAGCAGTGGCTCCTTCCATGCACATGCCCAACGAGCCTAACCGGTGATGCACTACAGTGCGCTACACTTAAAATACTGATAGCAAGAAAATTCACTATTTGCGAACCATGAATAGAAAACACGAGATGGATCAAACTTCACTATGGCCACATCCTTAGATTGTCAATCACCTATTTGCGACCCTGTGTCCGCTCTTGCGCCTAGCGACAATGAGAAGTCAGCGGTCCGGGCTCAACCACATCTTCATTAGTCGCAGCAGGGTTAGGAGGCACCTGGAAAGCGCCGCTCCCATCCTTGTTCCTTTTCTTGCTCCCCACTTGCGGTTAGCTATGTGTTGATCCTCTTTGGCTGTCGGAGGCCTTCCGTTTTCTTGACACTTTTAATTTCTCCATGATCGCATTCTTGGCCATGTCATCTGCAGTCACCGCTACAGCATTAGATAATAATTTTTTACGCCGCCGCGGTCGCCTCATGCTGTTTGTTCTTTATGCCCGCATCCCGCACCTCGAGGGGCCGACCGCCGTCCTCGGTCTAGGAATCGGTTGTGCTTGCGTCCATACCAGGAGGGGATGACAAATCCTCGGAGTCCACAATGAAATAGTATCCCCCGATTTCATATCACGTTTCTCAACGAAATTAGGGAGTGCGATCCCATCAACGGATTATGTTAGAAGCTGAACCACCCAGAGTAGTTGCATTGTGAACACATCATCTTGACAAAGCATCGAAACAAGAAGCATCGCTAATTATGGGATTGTGTAGTTGCGTTTGCAGGTTCCCAGGTAGCGCAATGCTGCTCGCTTACTCTTGGGTCACGCATTTGCGCTCGTTAGTTTCGGGGTCGTGCCATGCCGTTCGGTGACTCCCAGGGTCGCTTCACCCCGAATCGATGACATACCTAAAGGAACCCCAGAATGACCCAATCACATTTGGCGACCACTCTGCCAGGGGCATTTCATACACTCGCATTAAGTCCGGCACAAAAGGAATAAGGGGAAGATTCAACCCAAGTTCCAATTGACGGAAATATACAGTCATTTTCCCGGGAGGGTTTATCTTCATATCAGTGTACTGGATTTCGCATTAAGCTTGTGCTTGAGGATATGCGCTACCGCGGTTTCCAAAACTAGCCAATGATAGTAGCGCTCTTAAACTCTGAAAGTTACTGTGTCACAACCAGGCTATGACTTGCCTTAGATCGCCTACATTAGGGCTCACCTGAAGAGAGGGTTGCACGCCAATGATTACCTTTCCTCTTCTTGATTGAATTTTCTCTCGCCGTAGATTGTCCTTCTCTCCCTTGTGGTGAATATCTTTGCTCAATCGTTTATGATTGACCACATCGATTGAAACGCCATTCGCCAACGACATGTTTTTAACGATGTTGGTATAGCCACCTGTTTGGTTTAAGCACTCCTCGCCGGTCACTTGATTGATCACCCTCTCAGAGCATCGTTCAATGATTGATTGTCTTTGTTACCTCAGAACGGGCATCGCTCCTTAATTGTTTACTGTCGATCGCCTTGGTTGGAGTATTGTTCTCTCAATGATTTATTCGTGAATGCTTGGGTGTGTCGCTTGCCGATGACTTGTCTTTGTTTATCCGCCGTCGGCTTACCATTGAAAGCATCTGCTGGGGCATCGCTCACTGACGCTGTGTCTTTGCTTACTTTGATGGAAGCGTTGCGCGTCACTTGTTCTTAGCAACCACCATAGGCAGAGGTAATTCCCACTGGGGCGCCATCAAGTTCCTTGAGGATCGCGCAATTGCGCTCGTAGGTTCCCAGGCCGTGCCATGCCGCTCCTTGACTCCCAGGGTTGCACAAACACGCTCGCTTGCATCGGGGTCGTGCGTTGGCGCTTGCTTATTCCTATGTCGTGCATTGGCACTCGCTAGTTTCGGGGTCACGCCTCGTCACTCGACGATTCACCTTAGATAGATTGTCACTCTCCAATGGCCTATGCACTTTCTAGTATTGGGGCAGCAAACTGCTTACACATCCGAAGATAAGAGTCACTTAATACTTGAACACCAACAATCGGCATTCTTGCTGTCTTGCGTGATCGCCGTCTCATCCACTTAGGTGGACCCTCGAATGGGCAGTTCCGCCGTAAAATTGGATGATAGGTCCATTTACATTTGTACGCCAAGTTTTGTATTCAAATTTAACTGTGTAGATGTGTTTTCTACTAACACTTGGTAGCGGCAATTAATGGGGCATGGACCATTGGTCATTACTAACTTACCTCAACCGCTCAGTGATGGGGTAACCCTCCACCCGCCCGAGGATTCGGACAAAGCGATCCGAAGTCCACAAATCATGGAGGCCCAATTCACACATTTTATTACTAAAGCCCGAATCCTAACAACCTATTGGATTTGGTCTTTAACGGGGGCAATCGATGAGACAATAAATAATCTATTGTCTTTTGGGCCCTAATCTTAAAAGCCCAAGTAACACTCAAGATCCATCTAGAGCCATGTAAATCCATGTGCTTGAGGAATATTCTTATTATATTCTTTCTTGGGTCTATAAAAGGAATCCCTCATTCATTTATTTGATACATCATTCTCTCTCTACATAGCATTTAATACTCTTCCTTTCTCTCTTTAAGTGTTTTGACTTTGGTATCAGAGTTTTAACTCTGTTTTGTAGAGCATTTTAAGAATTATAGGCACTGTCCTGTGGACTGACTCCGTTTTGTAGAGCATTTTAAGAATTATAGGCACTGTCCTGTGGACTGACCAAGGAACGCACCAACAAATATAATTCTAACTTTGCAGCAAAGTTTCTTGTCATATCTAGTTCTCTTTTGTTGTCTGAGAAAAACTGTATTGGTTGAAGTATGTAAGATTTGAAAATCTATTACATTTCACTTCTATTGTTGTGATTTTTATTATACAAATAATCTACTTAATAGTTCTTAGGTTTGCTCTTTACATTGTAGTCGAGTCTCAAGATAACTTTCGCGATTATCATCTTTTATTTATACCAATAAGAATTAGAGTTCCTAAAGTGTAATAACAATGTCGTTTTCAAATTGGCCATCTAGTATTAGTAGTGCACACTTTTTCTCTCTTTTTCCCCCTTTTAACCCTTTTTGCCCTCGTAAAATTGGATTTGCCTAAGAAAAAATTTTAGTCCATAACTTCATCGTGGTAAACAACAATTTGCTACTCCCTCTATATCTCATGTTATCCTCCCCGTCTGGCGTTAACCCTGTAACTAGCAACCCAAAATATCTAAAAATAAAGTAAGTACTTTACAGCTTTATTGTAAACAATCCTGATTCTGAGATTGTCTCTCAACAAAAACTTGTTCAACCTCTTTTTTTTGACACATTAATTTATAAGCATACTTAGGGAAAGATTTACAAACTATAAGTCGACACTAGTGTCGTCTTCGCCATTCTATCAGCGTTTTCTACGATATTTTTACTAATTTTCATACAATACTGTTTGGAATAAGACCGAACAAGAACACAATATCCTCCCCTATACCTTTAAGGTGGTAAGGGAATTTCTCCTTGAGACCGATTCTACCAAGAGCTTGCTGTCAATAGACTAAAGGACATGTACTGGAAACTAGTCAGTCACTTGTTTGTCATATGTCACTATCATGTGTACTTTTTCTTCTCCTATTAAATTTCTTCCTGGTTCAACATAAAATCAATTACAATTTCCATTGGGGAAAAATGGTACTACTACTTCTTGCTAACTGACTAACAGCTAGAATAAAGGAATAAAAACATGCAGAAAACACAAAGTCTAAAACATTTTTTTTTTAAAAAAATATGAATGAAGAAGATTCAACAATTGTCCCCGAAGACCAAGAAGCATTAAAAGGCACATGCTTAAATCAAGTCGAGTGACAGTGGCAGATTAAAAAATAGTCACAAAGACTCACCAATTAAGGAGCCAAAAGTCTAGTTCTATGATTTAATTAAGACTTTTTGACTCAGTTACCTAATCTTATCTTTTTTAAACAAGTGATTTTCTGTCTATGTCTCGACATTTTCTTTAGTGCGCGTTTGTTTTATATGCTAAAAGCCTTGAAATGTAAGATTGCATTTTTTTCATTAAAAAAAGTTTGTTTTGTCTAATTTGTAGCCTTTTTTTTTAAAAAAAATGTCAAACTACCCTTTTTACATAGTTTATTAAGGTACACACAACACAAGTTCTAAAAAAAATTATCATACTTGCAAATAATTAACTAGCCAGTTTAGATTTCTATTTTTAGTATAATTTAAACTAAAATGAAATTTTAATCTGAATAATCATTTCGAGACAAATAAAACAAAATATCTTTATCTTTTATTTGTAGGACAAGGTTGGGCAATTGGTATATTTGTTCAACGTGTGATATCAGCAATCACTAATTCACTCGCTATAAAATGAAGAAAAAGAACGCAAACTAACTCCATCACTAAAAACACAAACTCTAAATACCAAAAGTCTCCGTCAACGCTTTCTTCTCACATCCTAATTAATTCATGGGCCTCCTCCATAGCATTTTTGTTCTCATTTTATTCTTGATTCCTTTAGTTTATCATCTCCGGCAAAGGAAGAAGCAAAAGCTATGGCCGCCAAGTCCGCCGGCTCTTCCGATCTTAGGCCATCTCCACCTCCTTAAACCCACCCCTCATATAGCTCTACAAAAACTCCTCACCAAATATGGCCCTTTAATTTCCCTCCGTTTTGGAGTTTGCCCAGTTCTCATTGTTTCTTCTCCATCTCTGGCAGAGGAATGCTTCACCAAGACTAACGATATCATTTTCGCAAACCGGCCGGATTCCACCTCCGGCAGAATCCTAGGCTATAACAATACCACCCTTATACTCGCACCTTACGGAGTTCACTGGCGGAATCTCCGCCGTATAACCACCATTCATGTGTTTTCTTCGATTAGTCTTCACCGTTTCTCCTCTGTTTGGACAGAGGAGATCCGTTTCGCGATCGAGAAACTACTCCCGGCCGGAAGTAGTTCCGATTGTGAAGGTACCGAAAGGAGCTGGAAAGCTGTGAACTTGAATACTCTGTTTAAGAAACTGATGCTGAATGTTATAATGAAAATGGTGGCCGGAAAGAGATGGCCGTCCGATCAGCCAGCCGATTCGTTTATCCCGCAGCAGGTCTCAAATCTGTGTGACTATATTCCTATTTTGAAGTGGATCGGATACGGAGGATTGAAGAAGAATGTGCTCAAAATACTCGAGGACAGGGACAATTTTGTACAGAGTCTAATTGATGAAGCTCGATTAGCCCAGGAATCGAAGGACGGTTCATCTTCATTTGGGATCAAAACAGTTACTCAGACTTTGCTGTCTTTGCAAAAAGAAGATCCTGATTACTACACTGATGATATTCTCAAAGGAATCATGATAGTAAGCTTCCTTATTACATCCTACTTTCCTTAATTTCTTTCATGAATTAATTCCCTATAATTGGTAGTTATAATTAACCCGGTAAGTCACGAATAAATATGACAAGGAAAATGGCATTATTTTCCATCTTTCTTTGTTGCAAGTTTAGTTACATAATGTCATAAATACATACTCCCTCCGTCCTAAAATTATTGTCCACTTTGCCCAAAAAATTTTGTCCCAAAATTATTGTCTAATTTGACTTTTTTATGGATCAACTTACACATTTGTCCTTAGTAAAAAACATTATCCATAAAATCTTAGTGGTTAAACAATTACTTATGTAGGGGTATATCCGGTTGTTTAAGGTAAAATATAGTTAAGTTTGACCAAAAATAAAATCTTTCATTTTAGTAAAACTGGACAATAATTATGGACGGAGGGAGTATAAAAAAAGCATTAGGATGAAAAACAGGTTAGTTAAGATCCCTGAATCTCTATCACTTTAACAGCTAAGAATAGTCTTGAAATATGTCAGATTCTAACCAAACTTGTGTGTAAATTACTAGACTATGTTCGCTGCCGGGACGCATACTTCGGGTCTGACAATGGAATGGGCAATGTCGTATATGTTAAATCACCCTGAGGTACTGGAAAAAGCAAAGAATGAACTACAAAACAACATCAACATGAAGCCAGGGGGTCTCATAACGGATGCGGATCTCGCGAAATTACCTTATTTGCGTTGCATTATCAACGAAACACTCCGGCTTTCACCTCCAGCGCCAACTCTTGTTCCGCATTACTCATCCGACGATTGTACAATCGGAGGATTCAGAATCCGTAAGGGCACGACGCTGATGGTAAACGCTTGGGCTATCCATAGGGATCCAGATGTTTGGGAAGAACCCGAAAAATTTATTCCGGAGAGATTTGAAGGACTTGATGATCATGGAGGAGTTATTCATGAAGGCTCCTCCAAATTTCTACCATTTGGTAAAGGGAGAAGAGCTTGTCCCGGAGCTGCTATGGCGATGAGATTGGTCGGGATGTCATTGGCCGCTTTGATTCAGGGCTTTGAATGGAAAAGAGTTGGGACGGAAATGGTGGATTTGGAAGAAAAAGTTATCACTACGTTGGGCAAATCCAAACCTTTGGAGGCACTCTACAGGCCTCGTCAATTAGTGAATGGATGAAGATTCAAGATTGAATAGTTTAGTGCATTTCTCTATATTTCCATCCATCATGAAGTGCTCTGTTGAATATTGTACATACGAAAACAATATACACTAGATGTTATATTTTTATAAATTACTTATAAAATATCTTTAAAAAAATCACATGTATATAAATCATAATCAGTGTAATAATAATTGCTAAAAATTTGAACAAACAAAAATGTAATGACATGATCACATGATAAATGAAAGAGAATTTCTTTTTTACACTATAAATGTGCATGATACAAAAAAGGGAAAAACATTAAAAAACTATAATACTGTACCAATTTGTTAAAAAATAAAGAAATTTCCGAGATTTGTTGATGTGTAATTTCATTAGGAGAAGTATTCCCATTACAATGATACCATCATGAGAAGATAAACAACACTCACAATTATGAAGCTAATGGTCCGATTCTATGTTCCATTCTCACCAAAAAAAAAAAAATCAATTAAAAAAATCAATCGTGTTAATCTTAAAAATAATAAATTCAAGGCTTTGTAAATCCCATTTATGAAAGTAATCCAATAATATCTTAAACAATATGATCACAATAAGTGCATCTCCATTTTTTAGTATATCCCTGGATCTAATCACCAAAATATTCAAAGTTAGGAGGGGGAGTGAATCGAGTGATTGTTGAAAAAATAGCAGAGAAACGAAAAAAAAAACTTAAACACCGAAAAATATTGGAATGGGTAGAAAGAATATCGATCAAAGAATATTTATATATCAATTTCCTATGATTAATAATCAAGATACTAATTATTGCATTTTTTTTTATTTAAATGGTGTCGTTTGAGAGATCGTTTCATTTATTTTTTTCAAGTTTCCTTTACGGTTTGATAGATGGTACGAATTACACATTAATTAAATTCAAATTTGAAAATGAATAGTACTAATTAATATCAGTGATTCCCACATTATCTTTACACATTTATTATAATTGAATGTGTGAGGTTTTTTTTTTGGAATAAGATCAATAGTTATTAGATATATTAGTAATTAAGTGCAGAAAACATATAGGATTGGATTATTAATTTTCACCTTGATTTTTGAGAGTGAGAACAATAGTAATTGGATATATATAATGTTAATTAATTTAGATAATTATGGTGAATGTACTAAAATGTTATTAATTAATATTTTTAGGGGCTATTAGCTAAATATTGAAACTTTTTTTTTCTAAAATTTTTTAGAAATTGACACGTAGGATTTCATCATAGGTGGCGGCGTAAAAAGTCTCTTTGAAATCTCTCTCTGGTTTCTCTCTTAGTATAATATACTATGGATATATACTAGTTTTAATCCTGCACGTTGTGCGTGTTGTTCAAGATATATATGATCTTAATCATTTAATGATTATATAATATTTTGGCCGAAGTGATATATGTAAAAAAAATAATATATTGTAATTATCTACTTTTTAATGTCAATGTATTTTGTTATTTTAAGTAAATTTAGAAATTTTTTCAATATTTGAAATCATCCAATTTAACTTATTGTTTACCTTAACTATGATGATTATTTTAAGGTTTTGTTGATTTGTGGCTTTATATTTTTTAAAAGAATTCTTTTAATTTTTTATAATGATCTCTCTCATAAAATTTTCTCACTACTTCTTTCTACAAACTTATGTTTATTTTCCATCTCTCTCTATATCCTTCGATACCTATTTTTTAGAAGTTTGTTTGCAAATTTTTCCTATAATATAATATTTACTTTATTTTCTTTCTGGGTTCCTATTATAGTTATTCATATTTAGGGGATCACTATAAACATTATTAAGAAGATTCTATTGTACACTCTTAATCTTTCGCAAACCCCGAGAATAATTTCTGAATTTTTCAATTACTATTGTCGCATCATCCATTAGTTGGGAATGAGTGATGTTCCTTGCTAAATGAGTTTAATTTTTTTTTCGGATCAATAATTTTTATATTAAATTAGATATTCAATATACTTTTCTTCTACTATTTCCGTGTCACGAAGACATTTATTCTTTTTCTCTTTTTGAAAAATTTTCTTCCTATTGATTTATACGTTTTGTTTTATCATCATAATGTTAACCTGATTTCTACCATTATATTATATGGAAAAAATATAATAAATCATCTATTTGATTTTTTATATTTTGCTGCAAATTACCATTGTTCATCAAGATTAGAAGATTTATGGATGAAAATCGCGTGTCACACTTGAATTCCAAAATGCATATGCAAAGAAAAAAGCAAAAAAAAAAAAAAAAAAACAAGCTATTTAGCATCAATATGGAGTGTTAATTTTCTTAACTATGATGAATAATTTTAAATAATATATAAAAATATATATTTAAATATAGTATCATTACATTAATAAATAGTTTAATCTTATTATGTTCGTGACTCGATAAATAATCATGTATATAGTATAATATTATTAGGCCGTCGGATGCCGTAATCATTTTTAATTAAACGTATATTTAATTATTCTTAATCAATTACTTTTTTCTTTTATAATTTTTATATTGTGAAATAAACAAAAATCATTTTTAGTATTTCCAGTTAACGGGCAAAAAATATATTGTCCTTTAGATTTTATTAAATATATTTATATTACCCATCAGATTACCCATTATATAATAGGCTATAATATATTAATATTATTTTTTTCTCATTAATTTTTCACCATTACGGGAACATAATATATATGTGCCCCTTAAATGATGCCATATATTTAAAATCCATATATATATAATGGAAATGTGCCCATTAAAAATCAACATATCTAATATTATGGTTAATATGTGTCTTTATAGGGTATATTTTTTTGAAAATTCTACCCTTTAATTATTCTTAATCAATTACTTTTTCTTTTATAATTTTTTCTATTATGAAATCAACAAAAATCATTTTTAGTATTGCCAGTTAAGGGGCAAAAAATATATTGTCCTTTAGATTTTATTAAATATATTTATATTACCTATTAGATTACCCATTATATAATGGGCTATAATATATTAACATTATTTTTTTCTCATTATTTTTTCACCATTACGGACACATAATATATATCTGCCCCTTAAATGATGCCATATATTTAAAATCCATATATATGTAATGGAAATGTGCCCATTAAAAATCAACATATCTAATATTATGGTTAATATGTGCCTTTATATCGTACATTTTTTAAAAAAATTCTACCCGACAGATAATTTATTGTGCGACAAAAATATGTAATGGATATTGCATAACTACACATCAAGAGGCGAAAATATATTTAAGGCTGGACACAGTATCACAACATATCGTAATAACATGTTCCATATATTTATGACCACTAAAATCATATTAATAGTGTAGCAATGTTACTATTAATAACCAGTTAATTATATCATGCCGTGAAATTGATGATCATTAACATGCCATATATCTAACGAATATTAATAGTAACATTAGTGTACGATGATTTCCCTACTCAATGGTCTCACGCCTACAGGATAATGTAAATGGATTACTTAAACTATTTATTAGCTGATACATAAGTAGGTTATTTAGTTTTATTTACAAATTTCTAATTTTACATTAAAAATTTATCATTAAATGACGGATGACAGGCCGTTGTCACACTAGTCAAATAATAATTACCTACTTAATACAATTACTAGTAGTAAAGTAGCAAGCAGAATCGATCCCACAGAGAAGGAATACTAATTATAAGGTATAAATTACTCCTATTATTATCTAGATAAACAATGATCTCAGATTTATAAAATTTAAAACTAAAATAAATAAATAAAATAAAAGCAAATAATATTAATTCAAATAATCAGACAAAGAAAACCTAGGACATCGGGTTCACCTACCGAATATTTGGTTTGATTCAATTCATAAATATCTGACTTTTAACTTCCATTAATCTCACAACGATTCACCTAATTAAGAACTATTCACCGTCGTGATTTAATTCTCTTACTCTAATTAATTCTATGACTACTGTCGTGATTATAGAAAATAACTAGAGCACATTAAGAACTTAAGAATCTAACGTTGCAAAGCTTGTGTTCCTACTGTCGTGGTTCACTACCTAAGTCCAATATTCCCATGAACTAATATTAATTTTCAACTGTCGTTCTATCAATTAATATCTTTAAATATGCAAGTAGTGGCCAGTTACAAACATGGAATAAAAACAAGAATATTAAATATTTATCAATGAAAAAGAATCAAAGTATCATGAATCAAATAAACCAAATAAATCCGGCGACTACATCCAAGTCCTAGGTTAAACGAATTTAGTTACACATTATCTCAAAAATAAATAAAACAATGAAACCCGGGAGTCCGAAATTGCTTGCGTCCTCCTCCGATGATGATGCTTTGGATTGGTGCTTGAGGTAGTGATGGTTGGGGTTTTGTGGCGTGCGAAAGGGCTGGTGGAATTGGGAGGTGATATTAATGGGGTGATGAGGGGAGTTGGAGGATGGTGCGTGGAGGTGTTAGGTGGAAAGTTTGGGCGTTGATGATGATGATGAAAGTGATGGTGATGGTGCTGCGTGGAGAAAAGAGTGGTGATGTGTGGCTGCGGCTGGTGTTGTGCAGATGGGGTGCTTTGGTGCGGCGGTGATGAAGAGTTGGAGGCCGGGGGCTGCCGAAGTTCAAGGCTGATGGATGGAAGCAAGGTGGTGGTTAGCGGGTTGATCAAGGAAGCAAAGTGGAGCAGCCGTGAGTTGCAGCAGCAGTTCATAGGGTTTCGATGATTTTTCGGTCAAGTTCCGTTCTAAAAATAAATCCTTAATCTTCTTTTTATAGGCTGCCGTCAAAACCCTACTTCTTGGAGAGAAAGAAAACTTGTTTCCCAAATAATATTGGGATTAAAATTCTTACTCAATTCCAATCCCAAATCAACCGCACCGTCATCGTTGTACGGCCAATTTCCAAAAACCAAAAATTCCAAAATTGCTTGTTTAATCTTCTAATTTTTTAAGTACTTCAATTTCTTCCTTGTCAATTTATCAAATCTTCAATTCTCCCTTTGAGTTTCTTTTATCTTCATTTTAGCCCAAAATTTCAACAATTCCTCCATTTAAGTACAATTCCTACAATTAAAGATAAAATCACATAAATAGCAGAAATGTATTCAAAATAGTAGCAAAATCTCGCATAAAAGGATATTAAAAATAGGTAAATTTAAAGCACATCAAATACCCCCAAACTTGAAATATTACTTGTCCTCAAGTATTCTCAAAAATTAAAAAAAACAAAAATATTAAATTATTTAATTAGGCGGCCTCAGAGATTTAACATCATACAACACAAAGACTTCAACTACCTCTAGTATGGACTACCTAACAATGCAAACCATAGCTACTTTTAGCCCCCACGCTTGTGTGTGTGTGCGCGATCCGTTTCTCAGGGACATCACCTTACGTTCAACATAGAAAACAAAAGCTCTACTGCAAATATGCCATATATTAAGACTTTGACACAGATTCACATTTCATACCATATTTCAATGCAATGGACCACCAAACATACTATGAAGTAGAAGGACTTATCTCACAGACAACCTACTCCCCCTCGTAACCTATTCTTCGGTCCATGCGGCTTTTCTTCAGGACTCTTTCCAACTCAGGCCACTACCCAGAGCATCTTTCCACTCCTATACATAGTGGCTCAGCAACTTAGGGTAGTCTACATATCTATTTTTTCTCACCGAGCCTGAGGACTCTCCGCTCAGGTTGCCAACTCCTCACCTCTCAATGGGCTAGCATCAACATTGAATCCTCTTCCTTTTCTCCCTCATTAAAATTAACCTAACCTCAAAGGCATCCGCCAACACCCCTCTCAAACTTACTTAACACACAGTGTCAAAGCAATAAGGTTTTTAAAAGGCTGATATTGGGTTAATGCCTTCTTTTCCTTCACAACATGATGGGTTCCACATACAAATCATATAAGTATGTATGAATCAAACACAACTTTCATGGTATATCTACATCAAACTTACGCAACTATATCTCACTTTAGGCTTATCCCACAATCACGACTAAGTGCATAAAAAGCAGGGTATTCAAAGCAACATATAGAAATACTTAAGCTAAGCAGTACAATTCAAAATAGCCTAATTCTTACATGCTATAGATAATTAAACCATCTTCATCGTAGGCCTTTTTTGGATTTTTTAATTTTTTTTTTAATTTTTTTTTGAGTTTTTTATTTAAGAAAGATAAACACAAAACACAAAATAAATACGAATATTCCTCTCCCCCACACTTAAAGCATACATTGCCCTCAATGTATAAGACACAAAAGACAAGACAACCAAGTGAAAAGAAAAGAAAAGACATAAACAAAAAGAATGAAAAGAAACAACACAACCTTGGGAATGTAAATCAGAGGACCGGAATTGTTGAATAAACTGTAGCAACTACTATCCAAGCACACGACCAATGCCTTCAGACTTTTGGATGTTTCATTTTCAACACCACTGGACACCAGAGTTGCGCCCTTCCAACAAACCTAATTACAAACTAAAATAAATTAGAAAAACAAACCTAAAAACAGATGATTAAGAAAAACCACGAAAATCCAGAAATCAAAGATCTCCAGATAATCAGGAACAAAAAACTTAACCATCAACTTATTAATGAAAGAAAAAGAAAAATAAAACAAAATAAAGAATCGGGTTGCCTCCCAATAAGCACTTCTTTAAAGTCATGAGCCGGACTTTATGGCTAATCAATCAAAGAGTGTGAAACTCTTTCATACATCATTCTTGTTCCATTTCTATTTGTGCCTACATCACTGTTCCATTTCTAATTGCCTAAAAATTTTCAGAAATTTCTCAAACAACCTATCTTGCTTGGTCATATGGAGTCTCTGTGGAAAAGGTACTAGTGGAACATAAGGTTTAAGCGGTGGTGGAACATATATCTTTTCTTCTTCATGTTCCACTTTCTTCACTTTCTCTTCATCACTCTCTCTACTCTCTTCTTTCTTCTCATCAGTGGTCACATTCACTTCAGTGGTCTTTGGTTCCTCCTTGTCACCCAACTGCTTCCCACTTCTCAACATGATAGCACTACAATTTTCACGGGGGTTGATTTCGGGCTTGCTTGGCAGTTGACCTTGCCCACGAGTATTCATGGCGGAGGCCATTTGACTCACTTGCATCTCCAAGGTCCTATGAGAAGTAGTCAATTGATCTAACCTTGATTCTATTCTATTAGACCACTCATTATTTTCACTCAAAAATTTCTCCTTTCTCTCCAAACTTGCCTCCATTGCTAACTTAGGCGCAGATTGGTATGACTTTGCTTGGAAACCAGGAGGGTTTTGAGGTCTTGCATTAAAGTCTTGAGCCCCTTGATCATTCCAAGAAAAGTTTGGATGATTTCGCCACCCAGGATTGTATGTGTTAGAGTACGAATTGTTCTGTTGCTGAGGCTTGCTGAAATTAGAGACATATTGTGCACTTGCCAGTTGTATACATTCAGAGCTCAAATGAGGACCTCCACAAAACTCACAGACAGTGGCTATGGAAGACTGGATTAGCATTTACAAGATTACCCATCGCCTTAGTCAGTGCATCTATCTTTGCGTTCATGGCACTTAGTTCATTGACTTCATACATTCCAGCAGGCTTCTTGGAAACACTTCTCGAGTTTGACCATTGATTCCTATTCTTTTTCATAGTTTGAAACAATTCACAGGCATCATCAATTGACTTATCCATTAATGAACCTCCAGTTGCAGCATCCACATTGTTTCTTGCAAAATCTGTCAATCCTTGACAGAAAGTCTGAACAAGAGTACTTTTCTCAATACCATGGTGAGGATATCTTCTTTGCAATTCCTTGAATCTTGTCCATGCAGCATGAAATGTCTCATCATCTTCTTGAATAAACCCAGTAATTTGATTTCTCAATTTCGCTGCCTTATCTGGTGGGAAGAAATTAATCAGGAATTCCTTGTACAGCTCATCCCAAGTTGTGATGGAACCAGGATCGTAAGTATTCAACCAATTCTTTGCTTCTCCCTTCAATGAAAAAGGGAAAAGTCTCAGTCGGATTGCATCTGACGTCACACCATTTATCTTAACAGTATCACAGATCTCTAAAAAGTTGTCAATATGCGCATTTGGATCCTCATTGTTAAAACCGGAGAATTGATTCTGCTGCACCATCTAGATTAATGCTGGCTTGAGCTCAAAGGTATTCGCAGCAATGGTAGGCCTAGTAATACTTGACCTAGCAACATTCTCTGTAGGTGTGAAGTAATCCCTCAGTGTCCGAATTCTATCACCCATGGTTTCACTTTGATTCTTCTCCTTTCTTAGCCTTGCTTCTTTTTTATTTGCACGAGCTGTTCTCTTGATCTCTGGATCAAATTGCAAAGTCTCAGGATTAGCACTTCGCATATAAAACCAAGACAAAAATATTTGAAAGAAATAACTAAAATAGCAAGAAAATAAAATAAAAATAAATCTAAACTAATAAAAGAAAGTAATCTAAATTCGATATTAGCTGCCAGTCCCCGGCAACGGCGCCAAATTTGACAGGCCGTCGTCACACTAGTCAAATAATAATTACCTACTTAATACAATTACTAGTGGTAAAGTAGCAAGCAGGGTCGATCCCACAGAGAAGGAATACTAATTACCAAATATAAATTACTCTATTATTATCTAGATAAATGATGATCTCAGATTTATAAAATTTAAAACTAAAATAAATAAATAAAATAAAAGCAAATAATATTAATTCAAATAATCAGACAAAGAAAACCTAGGACATTAGGTTCACCTACCGAATATTTGGTTTGATTTAATTCATAAATATCTGACTTTTAACTTCCATTAATCTCACAACGATTCACCTAATTAAGAACTATTCACCGTCGTGATATAATTCTCTTACTCTAATTAATCCTATGACTACTGTCGTGACTATAGAAAATAACTAGAGCACATTAAGAACTTAGGAATCTAACGTTGCAAAGGTTGTGTTCCTACTGTCGTGATTCACTACCTAAGCCCAATATTCTCATGAACTAATATTAATTTTCAACTGTCGTTCTATCAATTAATATCTTTAAACATGCAAGTAGTGGCCAGTTACAAACATGGAATAAAAACAAGAATATTAAATAATTATCAATAAAAAAAAATAAAAGTATCATGAATCAAATAAACCAAATAAATCCGGCGACTACATCCAAGTCCTAGGTTAAAAGAATTTAGCTATACATCATTTCAAAAGTAAATAAAACAATGAAACCCGGGAGTCCGAAATTGCTTGCGTCCTCCTCCGATGATGATGCTTTGGATTGGTGCTTGAGGTAGTGATGGGCTGGGGTTTTGTGGCGTGCGAAAGGGTTGGTGAAATTGGGAGGTGATATTAATGGGGTGATGAGGTGAGTTGGATGATGGTGCGTGGAGGTGTTAGGTGGAAAGTTTGGGCGTTGATGATGATGATGAAAGTGATGGTGATGGTGCTGCGTGGAGAAAAGAGTGGTGATGTGTGGCTGCGGCTGGTGTTGTGGAGATGGGGTGCTTTGGTGCGGCGGTGATGAAGAGTTGGAGGCCGGGGGCTGCCAAAGTTCAAGGCTGATGGATGGAAGCAAGGTGGTGGTTAGCGGGGTTGATCAAGGAAGCAAGGTGGAGCAGCCGTGAGTTGCAGCGGCGGTTCGTAGGGTTTCCGTGATTTTTCGGTCAAGTTCCTTTCTAAAAACAAATCCTTAATCTTCTTTTTATAGGCTTCCGTCAAAACCTTATTTCTTGGAGAGAAAGAAAACTTGTTTCCCAAATAATATTGGGATTAAAATTCTTACCCAATTCCAATCCCAAATCAACCGCACCGTCATCGTTGTTCGGCCAATTTCCAAAAACCAAAAATTCCAAAATTGCTTGTTTAATCCTCTAATTTTTCAAGTACTTCAATTTTTTCCTTATCAATTTATCAAATCTTCAATTCTCCCTTTGAGTTGCTTTTATCTTCATTTTAGCCTAAAATTTCAACAATTCCTCTAATTGAGTACAATTCTTACAATTAAAGATAAAATCACATAAATAGCAGAAATGTATTCAAAATAGTAGCAAAATCTCGTATAAAAGGATATTAAAAATAGGTAAATTTAAAGCATTTTAACGAAGTGATGTGGTTACGACATGTGGACTCGGCTATTTAATTTTACACCACGTGAATTAGACTATCTAATTTTGTGCCACGTGTCCAATTGAAAACTCTCCTTTTTTAATATATAAAGATAAATATATATATATGTGGTGCCGACTTTTGTTGATAATATATTAGACGCTACTTCAAACTATCTTTGTTCTGTGATCATTGATAAAAAAAGATAAATTACGATTTAGTTACATGTTTATAAGTGTTTGATCATAAAAGGATATTATTCGTACAATTTTTGCCCAAACAAAATTAATTTTCTCTGTCCCACCCACAAACTATAACATAAATTATTATTTTTAAAAGACGGAAGGAATATATCTTACTATATTAGAAACAAAAACCACACTTATGAGAAAGCTTCACCATTTGCCATGTGGCATTTCCACATCATATTTTTAAAATAAATTTTTATTTACACATTAGTTTTCTAGACTTAAAAGACAAATACAGTCCAAATTCACCTCCACCTCCTGTTTTCGCCAAAAAAAAAACCTCGGATTCATAAACCCCAAATCCTCATCCCCATCTCCACGACAATCGACTCCCTAATGAATCTCTTCTCCATAATAAAAAAAAAAAAAAATTCCTCATCAATCATTAACTGAGAATATGTGGTGAAGTATACTCCTTTTCTATTAGCATGTTCAATCTTTTTATTAGTGATAATCAACTACATCCTAATGGAATAAAATTTTGACTTCAAGAAATATTCTCTTTACCTCTCTATATAAACACAAAGGAAAAAAAAAATTCTCATTGATCTTGCTTCGGCCGTTGTGGTGATGCCATTACAGATATTAAAATTTAAATGATTTTATTTCCACAGATCATTTGTTTGGCTTTTTTTATATTTTACTTTTCCCGTTCAAGAATAGTGTTATTACTATTATTTTTATGCGACCACCCGTTACAGCTACTGTAGCCGTTGCCAGGTAATATGATGTGATTTCTTATATGGTTAGTTAGCCTAGAATTTTTGTATGATTTTAGTTTTGTTTGGATTGAATTGATCAATTGGGTTTTTGTTACAAAGTGTGGTTTTTTTAATTTCTTTTTTATGTTTCATTCCATTAGAATAATTTTTTTTTTAATTATGGAGTCTCAGTTTTTTTTTCGTATATGGTCAGTTTTGAAGTGTGTTTTTTCTTTGTTTAATTTCTTTTGCTTTTGTTTCGTACTTCCAGTTGACCAATTATTATTATTATTTTTTTGGACAAATGAAGTGCGTTTTTTTTTTTTGTGTTCGGACTTTCAAGGATATACTTTTTTGGATTTGGTTTTTGGACTTTTTTGAGTTCCTCATCATATAAATAGTTCATGTTGCTTCTTCTAACTAATTCATGGGGAAGTCTTTTATGAATTTGAGGTGGGGAAGGAATGAATGATGTTTCTGAGTTTATTTGTGTTTTTATATATTATTTTTACCTACAGGAAAAAAATAATTTCTCAATTTTTAATGGACTCTTTTACTTTTTTTTATTATTTTATTTGCCATGGTGAGGTGAATTCTTTTTTGCTATAACTTGAAACCTATGCAAATTTACATTAATTTTCATTCTCATATTTGTGATCAACCTGTTTAAACAATTAACCAGTTTCAAAACCATATTTTTGATATTTTACTACCTTTAAACCTTTGAAGAAACAGTTCCAACAATTAAACGTATACCCTTCGGAGGAAGCTTACTACAAAGTCATTATAAATCTCCTTTACTAAGTATTCATTTAGCACGACCAATGGAGAACATCAATAAATCATCTTGCTAATATTTAAATTTATTAAGATGCTTTTATATTTTGTCTAACATTTACTTCAAGACATATATTAGGGTTTAGGGTTTAGGATTTAGGTAACACTTATAAATCATTTCTAAGATCTTCAAACATTTTTAAAACGTAACGGGCCAAATATAATTTTTTTTTTTTTTGCTAAACACAAACATTTTTATGATCAGACTTATAAAATATTTCTAAATTCTTCGAACATTTCTAAAATATATCGAGTCAAATACAAAATATTTTTTTTCAAATAAAAATAATTCTAATATCTAGAGATATACTGCGCCAGGGTCGTGCATTGCGCGACAGACATCACTACTATATATATATATATATACGAGAGAGGTACGTAATTAGCTTACTAACTAAGCAGCCAGTTGTCATCAACTATATTCTTTTGCTAACTAAACTTTTATGCACGTGTTTAGTGAACCAGGGTAAGTAGATGGAGTAGAACGTTTAACGATTATCATTGGACTCAACAAAGAAAAAATTAAATGAATATGGATATGGTACGAACAGTAAGTAGATGGAGTAGAACGTTTAACGATTATCATTGTACTCAACAATTTCATCTTAATTTGACATGATATTTTAGTCATTTGTTTACAACGTTTAACTATTATCATTATATTTTACTGTATAATAACCACAAATAACAGAACTCCATTACAAGAAATTGGTCGAACACTCTCAGATTAGATCGTGAATTATTTGTACTTAGCGGTCGTGGGTAATCAAAATCACCCACGAATAATATAACGTGGCTATATGGTCGTGTGATGAAATTGATTAGTGAGTTATATATCATTATTCCGTATTTAACTAAAATCTAAAAACTTGTCCATATAGTGAAATGATTAATCCAAAGAGAGATTCATAGTGAAAGTTTGAACATATATTGTCTTGGCAATCAATTATCCATTGCCTTTTTTGATCTGCCTTGACTTCAATGTAAAATTCTCACCGGTTACCTGATATCACTAATTTTATTTTGATCTCAGATATCAAAATTTGCAAAGCAAAATGAAGACAGTAGCTAAATGAAACATAACTTTATTGCAAGGGGTAGTTTGTTTGTTTGTGTTTTTTTTTTTTTTGGGGCCCCTGATAATCACAGCCTCCCAAAATATTTGTCCATTTTGTGAATTTTCAAAGTTTATATAATGTGTACTAAATTATTCATTCAAATTGGACCATAGTCTGTGAACGAATTAAATTCTTTTTCGAATTTAGTCAGTGACCACAGAGCCGATCCGATATTGGCATGGGAGATGTCCTGGATCCCATTATAGTTCTTATAATCTCATGATCAATAAACCTTGGCATTACAGATCTTGGCAACCCAATTGGAACAACAATCCCTTTTTCCCCTTTGTCATTCTTCCTTGGAGTAAAAGAAAATGTAAGCTTTTCTGAATGACAATGGTTTTGTTTCCCAAGGCGTCGGTCTTGCCGGACGAACCATCACTGGTTTCTGCCTCCTCACCATGAAGCTTTTCATCGTCGGACAATGACGGTCTGACCATATGTATATTGTCTGTGTGACTTTGTCTCTGTGATCTAGCTAATTAATCAAATGAACGTTACAGTTAGAAATTGCATGTTTGATGTATTTTGAAGCAATAAGGACTGTCTACTAATTACCAAAAAGGATTAGTATTATTTACGTGGTGAAGTACGACCTTGTCGAAATTTTCTTATATTGAGTGATATAATACTTTCGGTTTTTAAGTTATGACTCCTTCATTGTTAACAAAAAAAAAACCAAAAAAAAAAATCAATAATCAATTAATATAATACAAGAAAGGGCAATTGTTGTCTGCGTGAAAATATAAAAGCAAGAAAAAAACTACAAGGACACATCTTAGCCTCTTAGGCATTGCTGTCCGTTTGTTTGGACGAAAGACAAAATGAATTGACATTTTAGGCCAAATGAAGATCGACATTGTTTGATTCCAAGCCAAGCTTTAGATGTCCAACTTTTTTTTTTTTTTTTTGAGAGAGAATTTTTTTTTTTAGAGAGAGAAGCGCAAGGAGGATTTTTCCCCCTTTCTTTTATGTTGTCAAATTTATTATTAGGGGTCAAATTTCACGGTCAAATTTATTATATATATATATATATATCTATATACATATACATTTCTGCCTAATATGTTTCAAACAGATGGTGTAATAACTTCAAAGATTTAGACCACTATGGTTTGAACTCTAATCACCCATTAAAATGAGTTCTTATTCAATCACTTTTGATTAATGATTGATAGAATAATTTGTAGACAGATTTTTGGAGTAGAAGTTACCAAATCGCGATGTGTGACATAAACCTTACAGGTGATTGGGCGACACATTCGTGACACTAGTTTATCTGCACAGGGAGTTTTGATAATATATTCGACATATATTCCCAAAAAATTACACAAAATCTGAAGTAGACTATTGACCCAATAAACTCTAAACCTATCGGCCACAAATTGATGGGTGGCAAATTACGACCTATGATGAAGGGTCACATGTTTCTTCACGAATTAAACTTCTTCCTTAATTATAATAACAATTTTGTTGAAAACGATTTGTGCACATTTCGGACAGTGACAGCTAAAGGTAATAAACATGGAAAATATAGAAAGGTCTGAAACATTAAAAAACATGAATAAGATTCATCATCCCTGACGCCACCTTTGATAGTGTCCATATACATATCCAAGACCAAGCAATAATTTAAGAATAATGATAGGTAATTCTCCTAAATAACTCATCTTATCATCTCACCTTACATACTATCTACTGATTGGGTAATGTATTTGTTAATTTAAATCCCAAAAAATTAAATTAAATATTATTTTATCTTTTATTATATTCGGCCTACTTATAATATTTTGTTTAATTATAATTTTACCCTAAAGGGTTTACTTTTTTAAGGAGTTAGGGTTTATTTATTTTAAAATTTTAGATATATAAGTATTCAAATAGTAAATAAATCTAACAAAAAAGTTATTAAATTAACTTATTATATTTTATCTAATAATTAATTAACTTATTAAATTTCATTCAATAACTAATACCATGGAAAGGGAGATGGAAAGGTGAAATAAATTAGGTGAGATATGTATCATTACTCTTAATTTAAAGCACGTGTTTAAGTTAAGTAATAATTTAATTTTTTTAGAATACGAAAAACGAAGACTTTCAACATATTAACCTTTATCTCTTCCAATGAAATCGATCCCACTAACGATGTCCTCGGTCCTTGTAATAGTGTCTTCTTAATTGATTGATGAAGTTCTAGTTTAATATTCCACTCGTTATCGAAAACGGCCCCTTTATTATTGAATTACAATAACAAAATGGACTATTTTATTAAGAGGGAAGGAGTACTCACCAACTCCATCTTGATTTTGCAACTCATTTGAATTTTTTGACATGATAATTTTAATCATTGGTTTACAAAATGTGACAATTTCTTTTAATTGTATTAACACAAATAATTGAATGCCATGTATACAAAATATTTGAGATGAAATTAATTAGTGAGTTATTTATAAGTATTTGGTATACAATTAAAATTAAAAAAAAAAAACTTGTCCTTATGGAGAAATAATTTTCCAATGAGAGATTCGTAGTGAAATTTTGCATTTATACTGTCTTAGTGCCTTTGTGATCTGGCTTGGCTTCACCACTGGTTACCTCATATATCACTAATCTTATCTTATTGTATAAATCTCTTATATCAAATTAGAAATCAAAATGAAAGCCAGTATCTCAATGAAACACAAACTTTATTGCAAGTGCAAGTTTGTCTCTTTTTTCCCATTAAATTGACACTTATATGTAAATTTAAAGTAAATAATTATTTTGAGACAGCTGAGTAAATTCTTGTCGGTTAATTAATGTCACAGAGCAGATCTGACATTGAATGGGGAAGGATGATTACCTCCTTTTCCATTACCATCATCATTGATCGCATTCACCACATTTTTAATCTCATCGATGAACCTTTGCATAGCAGATCTTGGCAAACCAATTGGTACCACGACCACTTTTTCCCCTTTTTTATTCTTCCTTGGAATATAAAACCCAAGGTTTGCAGGTTTTAGCTCCTTTATACCTAATGCCGGTCCAGCATAAACCGGTTTTCCCCACCCGAAATCCACCTCGTCGAATCCGGCCCTCCTCAAATCCGACACCATGTATCCCGGCGACCATCTTACGCCTTTTCGGCCTCTTGAAACGATCAGGTCCGCATTCGACTTGATGTAGTCCTCAGTCACCATCGACTTTGCATTCATCACCAACTCCACCGCGTACCCGAGCGGGTTTCCGGTTAGTTTCCCGGCAGTTGTCACCGCGGTCGGGATAGCCAAAACATTCCCGTAATACCCTTTGTGAATCGGTGGATCAAACTTGGACCTGGCATCCACAAAGCAGAGGATTCTCACTTCTCGGTTCGGGTCGAGCTGGAGGGCGGATGTCCGACAGCGCCAGAGGAAAGCGGTGAGGACATCGAAGCTGGAGCACTTGGCTCGGAGGAACGGCGGCAGAGAGGCCCGGAGGGCCGACGTATCAGCCGGGGTGAAGAAAAACGATTTGCAAACCAAATCGTCAACCGTAAACTGTATCTTGTCGGCGTCGGGATGACGTCATATTCGCGATGGACGGAAGTTATTCTCGGAGGATTTCTGGCACTTAAGAGCTCCCTCACCATACCGGAGCCACCACCGAGTCGGTAGAGGCTCCTCCTCTAGCTATCTCCGCTAAGGCCATCATGAACTGTACAATACCCGTGGCGTCGCACATTACATGATTGAGGCGGTAGGTGAAAATAAAACCACCACATCTGAGACGCGTCACCTGTTATGGAATTATTATCCAATTTAGATTTTTATTTTCAGTAAAAATTGAAGTAAAAGTGAAAGTTTAAACTTAACTATAATTTTGAGACAAGGAGTATATTATACCTGTATACTAAGAATTGGCGGATGGAGGATTCCGCCGGTGTCCGGAATGTTACACAACAAATCTTCCAAGTAAGGAAACGGAGGCTGAAGCTCTTCTTCTCCGAGCTCTTCCAGCGTCACGTCGGCATCTGCCTCGACAAAGGCCACGCCGTCTCCGGTGCATTCCACCGCCAGCTTGTTTTCAGGCCCTTCTATCAACCGTCCGGCAAATGGATGATATAGCACCAGTGTCTCAGCCAGAGCTGCTTTGATCACCTTCGCGGGGTCTTCTTCTGATGATGATGCTTTCCTGACACATTGATCATCGACGTCGTCTCTCCGTCTGTAGAAGTTTATGCTGTTGGATATAAGGAAATGGAAGCTTTCTTGATCGTCAATGTCAGACAAAGGTTTTGTTTCCCGAGGCGTCGGTCTCACCGGACGAACCATCACCGGTTTCTGCCTCCTGACCGTGAACCTTTTCATCATCGGTGACGTCGTTGATCCGGCCATATGTAAATTGTCCGGGACCTTGCTAGCTAATTAGTCAATGAGCAGTATAGAAATATAGTTACATACAAATAGACATATTCCGAAGCTATAAGGACGGTCAACTGCCAAGACTATTATTATTATTATTACTACTGAAATAATTACTCACTCTATTCTAAAATAAGTGTCATATTACAATTTGCACATAATTTAAGAAACTGTTAAATAAAGTAATAAAATTACTTGAATATCATCCACTAATCCCATTAAAAAAGTATCCACCAATAGTATGAACTATTAGGAGACTCCCAAATGGTTGTTGAATCACTAATCTATTTTAATCTCAGATATCAAATTTGCAAAGCAAATGAAGCAGTAGCTAAATGGAACATAACTTTATTGCAAGTGGGGTTGTTTTTTTTCTCCTGATAACCTACCCCCCCCCCCCCAAGAAAATATTTGTTCATCTTTTATTTTCAAGTTTTGTATAATTTGTATCATAAGTGTAAATTTAAATTGGACAATTGTTTCTGAACCAAATAAATATTTTTCGTGATTAGTTAGTGATCACAAATCAGATCCGATATTGGCGTGGGAGACATCTTTAATTACCTCCTCCTGCATTAGCATCATCCTTGATCCCAATCACAATAGTTCTTTTTATTCTCATCAATGAACCTGGGCATTACAGATCTTGGCAACCCATTTGGAACAACAATCCCTTTTTCACCTTTGTCATTCTTCTTTGGAATTTAAGAAAATGTAAGCTTTTCTGATCGTCAATGTTAGACAATGGTTTTGTTTCCCGAGGCGTCGGATTTCTGCATCCTCACCGTGAAGCTTTTCATCATCGACATGATGGTGATCTCGGCCATATTATATTGTCTGTGATAGTTACTCTATCAAACGGTATAGTTAGAAATATGCATGCATCGATGTATTTTTAAGTAATAAGGACGGTCTACTAATTGCCAAAAAGATCAGTTCTATTCACGAGGTGGAGTAATTTTGTCGATTTTACCTCTCATTGAGTGATAGTTTCGATTTTTAAGTTTATGATATCCTTCATTGTAAAATAATAATAATAATCAATTAATATAATAGGAGAAAGGGCAGTTGTTGTCTACTTGTCTGGCGTGATAAATATAAAGCAAGAAAAAAAAACTAGAACGACGGACACATCACGACACCTTATGCATTGCTGTCCGTTTGTTTGGACGAGAGACAAAATAAAATGGCATTTCAGGCCTCATGAAAATCGCCGTTGTTTGATTCCAAGTCAAGCTTTAGATTTCCAACACTTTGGATTTCTATATTGTTGAGAAGAGCGGTAGTTTTTTTTTTTCCCTGATTTGAGAAGAGTTTTTTCCCTTTCTTTTATGTTTTCATATTTATTATTAGGGTTTAAATTTCACGGTAATATATACACATATATACATATACATATATATATATACATATATATATATATATATTGCCCAATATGTTTTAACCAAATGGTGTAACTTCAAAAATTTGGACCACTTTGGTTTGAACTCCAATCACCCGCTAAAAATCAGTTCGTGTTCAATCACCATGGATTACTGATTGATAGAATAATAGACAGTTTATTGGAGTAGAAGCGACCAACTCGCAATGTGTGACATAAACCCTACAGGTGATTAGGCGGGCGAGGGGACACATTCTTGACACTTGTTTATCCTTGCAGTGCGGAGTACCTAATTCGGTCGATTTGGCCAAGTTCGGTTCAAATTAATCGAATTTTTTCATTTCAATTCAACTGACTGAAATCGAATAAGCAATCGGATATTCGGTTGGGGCCGCTTAAATCGAAATTCAAAATGTCTGAAATAAATATCCTGATTTTAAGTTTTTAACAGTTCAAACTTTAAAAAAAAAATCACCATGACAAAAAAAAACCCAGAAAAAATGTAAAGTTCAAGTGTTCAAGTTCAACACTTCAACTTACCTTTTGCCAAAAAAAACACGCTTCAACTGAAAGTCTGAATCACAAATTCAGATTCTGATCAACAGACAACAATTCAACAATAACATTCAGCACTTCAACTCATTGGCCAGTGCCAGTGCCCAGTGGCACAATCCACACACCCAATGACCATAAGTCCATATGAAGTCTTAAAGACTTACAATCTTATACAACATGTCCATGATAAGTAATAATAATGTCAACAAATTTAGAACTTAGAAGTTTCAGAATCAGAATGACAGAAAGTTAGAAATTGAGAAAAGAATGTTTAAACTGAGAATAACAATGCTGAAAAAGCTGATTTTCAGAATAGAACTCAAAACTGCAACTTCAGTCTTCACTCCTCAGCTTCATTTGGCAGCATACTTGATACTTCAGCTTCATTTCAGCCTTCAACACTCGATAGTTTAGCAAGCAACAGGTAGGCAATCTGGAATTTTACATTTAAGTGACCACGAGTCCATACCAAGTCTTAAAGACTTACAGTCTTACACAACATGTCCATGATAAGGAATAACAATGTCAACAAATTTAGAACTTACAAGTTTCAGAATCAGAATGACAGAAAGTCAGAAATTGAGAAAATAAAGTTTAAACTGAGAATAACAATGCTGAAAAAGCTGATTTTTCATAACATAACTCAAAACTGCAACTTCAATCTTCACTCCTCAACTTCATTTGGCAGCATACTTGATACTTCAGCTTCATTTCAGCCTTCAACACTCGACAGTTCAGCTAGCAACAGGCATGCAATTTGGAATTTTACATTCAAGTCAGCAAATTCAGAAATAAACTAACTCGTGCAATAAGTTTCAGGTTATAACATAAATGAGAAAAATAGAAACAACCATGAAAAAGTCAAATGAAAGTAGAAGCCACCTATTATTCAAGTTCAATCCAAGTAGTTTGATCACGAAAAATCCTACTGAACCCCAGTTTTCTTCCCCGTTTCAGCAGCTGAAAAAAAAAAAGAAGAAAGAAACACTGAAACAGTCATTCAAGTTTAAACTATAAATAAACTGAAAAATAAATAGCTGAAATGAATTAAACTGAAAACAAACAACTGAAAAAAAAACTGTAACCTTCTTCCATGTAAAAGAGGTCTTCCTGATTCTCTTCAACACCTTCTTCTTCTTCAACTTTCCCCGAATCCAATCTTGAGTGAAATCAAGCACTGAACAGTCTTCGGAGTTAAAGAACTCCTAAATGCATCCAACACCCTGCCACTTGTGCTAAAATATGATTCCGAAACTATAGTTGAGACAGGAATGGCAAAAAGATCACGAATCATCAGAGATAGGATAGGAAACCTAGGGCTGTTCACCTTCCACCAGTTCAACAGATCAAAATTTGGACAATCTGGTTCATCATCCTCGTTCAAATACTTATCCAATTCTGTTTTTTCATTCTTGTTTAACACCCCACCAGCTTCTTCAACTTGTTTCTTTGCCAACTCCATTCTAAACTGATCTCTAAGCAGCTTTGAAGGCTTGATATCAATCGGGGAAGGTTTTTTCCCCGATGAAGTTGCTTGAGATGAACTGGAATCAGAATTGGAAGGCGTCCTAAAACTAGGTTTAGGGGTATGGATTATAATATAATCCGTAAACAACTCATAAATGGCGGTTTAACAAATTCATATTTATTTTTTCCATCCACTAACCCATAAACCTATTGAAATACAACTTCAATGTATTTCAACTTAATTCTTGGATAAAAACACATGCCATTAAAACAACAAGATTCAGCGACGAAATAGAACCATAGTATTTATCAAACTTATCCTTCATCCTTTCAGCCATCAAATTTTGACCATTATCATCAGTTTCATTGATGATTCTCCTCAACAAAACATCAATACAATGAACATCAGTGAAGAAAGAATCTGAGGAGACAGATTTTGTATGAGATACCTTCAAGATTATCTCGTACAAATGTTGAAGAATACCAGCAATCCTCCTAGCTTCTACCCAATCTATTGAAGTAGACAGCCCATGCCCAGAATTTGGCACTTCAGGATCAAACCTCAAAGTATCTTTAAAGTGCTGATTTCCAATTTCATATCTCCTAAAAGCTCTTTCATACACTTGAGCAGTTCTAGCATTAAATATGTACTATTCCACATTGTACAAACATCCAATTCTAGATTCCTGGAGCTACCTGGTGAGTCATTTGGTGATGAACCACTTTCCCAAAAGAGATATTTATAAACCTACTTAAAACTAATAACGAGTGGCAAGTAGGGTCGTTCCACAGAGACAGCAGTCAACCGCTCAAAATTTGATTAAAGTGCATAAACAAAAGAAAATGAGTTGAATAGATTGTCACTTGGGAGAGTGAGAGTAATTACTTGAAAGAGTGAAGAGGCAGAAGGGTCAATCACCTTCCTATCTTTATGATCCAAGTTTGATTCAAATATTCCTGTAGTGTATGATTAGTTGTTCGATCAGGCACTTATATTCTTTATAATTCCTTCCAGACAGAATAAAGAATCCTAGATTATCTAAATCACCTACCTTCCAGACAGAGTAATCATTAATCTAAGCCATTGATTTCTTAAGCCCTCTTTGATCGCTTATGCCATTCACCTAACTTCCGTTGATGTTTGGAACCACATGGTAGATTTCTTCCATTGTCATAGACTAGATTAAGCAATTCTAAGGTTATGCTCCCCCTTCCAGATCTTCATAACCAATTTAATTAAGTGGCCAAGTTAATTAAAAGGTTAATTAAATCACTTATCTAGGAACAACACCTCATCAAGAAAACTGAATCAAAACTTTCACATAAAGATAGTAGGGATTGAACCCTCAACTGAGTTAGTTGCTCATGTTTATTGAATTAAACATGAGAGCAATAGAGTACAAAAGATAAGACATGAATCTGGATCAAAAGTTTAGAGGAAAGAAAGGGAAGATAGTAGTAGGGACAGTTTCTGTCTGCTCACTATGGCGAGTGGCATTCGCCACTTGACAAAGTGATAGTGTGTCTCCTTGTTCCTGCTACTACCATTTTTTTAACCATCTAACTGACTACCTAACTACTATCTTTTAGACTAAATCTAACTACCCAATCTGTTGTTTTTCTAACTGCTATTGACTGATTATTTATAGAGATTTGGAGAAGCTTGGATTAGTTGAATTCTGGCCTTCTTCTCTGCAGCAGAAAGGTGAGGCACCAACTTGCAGCAATATAGGTTTGTTTAATCAGCAACTTGCCTAGTTGACAAGTTGCAGTCTTCTCTTTGGCTGCTCTTTCTCTTCAGCCGCAAATCAGCCACCTTCCTCTCATCATTGCCTTCTTTTCTTAGTCTTTTTCTCCGGTGCAGTTTCTCCAATTTTCAGCCACAAATCTCTATTTCTTCATTCTTTAATCTGCAGCAGCTCTAGTAGCAGCAATAGCAAGTAGCAGCAGTAGCAAGCAGTAGCATCGGCAGCATGCTTCCTTCCATCATTGTGTTCAGCCCCCTATTCAGCCCAAATCTGTCTGCCTTTTACTTCCTTGTCTCCTGTGATCACTTGCAACACCATTTCTCACCTGACTGCAGAAGTCAATCCATCAATTCAACAGCAACAGTCACAGCAGGTTTGTAGCTGTTGTTTTCCACATATTCTCCCTCTTTCTCTTTTTCAACTTGCAAAAGCTATAACTTGCAGTGATGGCGAAGCAATTTCTTCCTTAGGCAGCAAGAATTCAGCCTTGGCTCTTCCTGATTGACAGTAACAACAGCATCTATAACAACAACTTGGCAGTAGAGCGGCTACCAGTTCTTCTTCCTCTATTGAGGTGGTTGCTGGAGATTATTCCACTTGAACCCATCTGTTATCAATCTTCCTTCCACGGCAAGGATTTCTCCACTTGCTTCAGCTCTAATCGATCTTCTAACAGCTCATTTTCCAGCAGCTTCTATTCCAGTCCATTTAGATGCCTTTTTGTGCAATTTAACCCTCATTTATGCTGATTTTTCATATTAGCCCTCTGAGATTCCTGAACTGTAAAATCACCCTAAAGGTAAACTAATCATAACTAATTGACACAAAATTATAAGTAGAAATGAGTAAGAAATGCCTGCTAAAAGTGTATATATTTTTATATTATCAGATTCTCCCAAACTTAAAATGTTGCTTGTCCTCAAGCAACAGACCCAAATTCAGAGGTTTGATGATCCTCTAGCACACAGATTTAAACTGCATTCCTACTGACCTAGACACAGAAGGACTGACTCAGAAAGAAAAAGTGATATAATTTTTGAAATTTTTATTGATAAGAGAAATGACAGTGATAAAAAAAGAATGTGGCTAAATGAACACAAGTAAATGCAACATTGTATCAATGTTAGTCTCATTTTCAAGTCCTCTGAGATTCCTGAACTGTAAAATCACCCTAAAGGTAAACTAATCCTAACTAATTGACACAAAATTATAAGTAGAAATGAGTAAGAAATGCCTGCTAAAAGTGTATATATTTTTATATTATCAGATTCCCCCAAACTTAAAATGTTGCTTGTCCTCAAGCAACAGACCCAAATTCAGAGGTTTGCTGATCCTCTAGCACACAGATTTAAACTGCATTCCTACTGACCTAGACACAGAAGGATTGACTCAGAAAGAAAAAGTGATATAATTTTTGAAATTTTTATTGATAAGAGAAATGAAAGTGATAAAAAAAGAATGTGGCTAAATGAACACAAGTAAATGCAACATTGTATCAATGTTAGTCTCATTTTGAAGTCCTCTGAGATTCATGAACTGTAAAATCACCCAAAAGGTAAACTAATCCTAACTAATTGACACTAAATTATAAGTAGAAATGAGTAAGAAATGCCTGCTAAAAGTGTATATATTTTTATATTATCAGATTTCCCCAAACTTAAAATGTTGCTTGTCCTCAAGCAACATACCCAAATTCAGAGGTTTGCTAATCCTCTAGCACACAGATTTAAACTGCATTCCTACTGACCTAGACACAGAAGGACTGACTCAGAAACAAAAAGTTATATATTTTTTGAAATTTTTATTGATAAGAGAAATGACAGTGATCAAAAAAGAATGTGGCTAAATTAACAGAAGTAAATGCAACATTGATACAATGTTAGTCTCATTTTCAAGTCCCTTACTGGACAGATTATACACAATTGTTCATCACAGGAAAGCAGCATCACAGTTCTTTAGTGTGTGTGTGTGTGTGTGTGTGTGTATATGTCAACCAAAATTCAAGTTTTACCTATGATCCATTCTAAGAATTAACCAGTTTAAGAACCAATGGACATCATTGTGATCAGTATCTATTTCCTACAGATTCTGCAGCAATATTGTCTTCATCTTATTTCTCCTTCAACCCTTTTTCTCTTTGTCCAAATGGCTTTTCTTCTGGATCTTTCCCACTTAGGCCCCTACCCAGAGCATTTCTACTTAATATTAATTAATAGTGGCTCAACAACTTAGGGTATTTCACAAAGAGCATATTTGCATTTAATTTACATTGGCTCAGCAACTTAGGGCATTTCACCCAGAGCATATTTCCATTCACTCTCTATAGTGATTTCTCTCAGTGGCTCAGCAACTTAGGGTAGTTTATTCATTTTTCTCATATTTCCTCACCAGGCCGAAGGACTCTCTCTATTTATTTGCCAAACCTAAATACTCAGGGGTATTACTGCCTCATTGGACAGTCTTCCTAACTTCCCTCGTTTCAGAGTTTTTCTTTTCAGCTCAATTTAACTGCCTACCATTCCCCTTTCTCGAGGTTTTTAGGCTTTTACAGACCACCATGGACTCTTACAGAGTTTGCCATGATGCGAAGGGCTGTCTTAATCTTCACTCAGGTTTACAGTCCTCCCAGGTTTCAGACAAGTGGACTCCAGTATAAGATCACAACAATGTAATTAAGGCTTTCATATTTTAACATTAAGTTCAGAACTCTCATTTTGCCAAGTGACATATTGTGCTCGAGAAAGTGAAGAACTATGGGACTAACTTCAATTGAATCAAAAAGTGTTCAAAAATTCAAAATTTTCCGCACATTTTTTGAATCATCATAGACTTTTGACACTGTCTACACACAGACTTGTTCACAGTTGCTTAAATTTTTTTTTTTCAAAATTTGATCCTGTCATTCCTTAAAACATATAAATCATACAAATCCCTCCCCCAAAAGTTAAAATAAGTATTGTCCCCAATGCTTACAGCAGAGATGCAGGGGAAGAACAAACACAAACACTTAGCATGCAATTTGACTGTAATCCGAGAAAAAATCATCATACAAAGTTGACTCAATCTATCCTAAGGACTCTAGATGCATAGATTCAAAATAAAGAGACACAAAACAAACCTAACGAAAAGAAACAGAAGATAAAAGAAAAGAAAAGAAAAGAAAACCGAATACTTCCCTAGGTGATTATTGGTTCATGTATGGATCTGGTGGACCTTGTAGACTCCAGGGAGTTAGAATCTCTCCTCTCTCATCTCTTGGCAGAAAGTGAACATCGACTCTCATCATTAACCTTGCGGCTAATATTGGGAAGAACCAGTATTTTTGCCCTAGGTCTAGGTATCATTGTATTTGTCTTCTGATTATGTCTGCAGCATCTATAGGAATGTTCATGGAAATGGCATACAACAAGATAGCTGCATCAAATGTAACCACTACTTGATTATTAGAGTGCATCAAATTTGTGCAGATGAAGTTGAACCATGGTTTGTAAGCTTGCTTCAACTCTGCTATCGGAAAATTTTTCAGAAACCCATGACTGTCAACGGTCCATATATCCTCTGCTGCATCTTCACAAAGTACTATTGGCAGTTCTCCTTCAGGAGTTACATCCATCATGTCGAGGCCGTATCTTCGTATGGAGGGATGTTGGCTGGTAGCTCGAGTATTTCTCTAGTGGTCGCTCTGTTGATATTACTGCCTTGCCTCTTACTATGATCTCATCTCCATCCGCTCCCTATAGATTGCTGTAGAATTCTCTGACAGCTGTGAGGTTTGGTTGGACTGTGAATGTGCAGAATCCTTGCCAGCCACGTTCAATTATGTATGAATCTGGGTCTGTTGAAATGTCAACTTCCCTTTCAACAATAGCCTTCCTTTCCCATGTTCTCTGATAGAATGCTGCCCCTCCTGGGGTTGTGATGAGACTGGAATTTCCGATTCCTCTAAGGCGATTCCGATGCTCTTCCCTTTGGGCTCTAGTTGGATTCTTGGGAAGATGTGGCGGGAGAAAGACAATCCCTTGGATACGGTATGCTCTTTTCCTGGCAGTTTGTTTGACTCTAGCCATGGATGAAGGTGTATGTTATAAGAGTGCTTGATTCTTTGTTAGAGATGGAAGGGGTATATTTCATTGGATTCACTGGTGAAGTGCTTGGATTTGGGTTTCATTTCTTTGGGTTTTTTTTAAAGAGTGGTAAATCAGGGTTATGGTAAAGTAGAAGGCGTTTTTTCGAAACTTGCAGAGAGTGGGATAGTGGGCAGTCGTTTTTGTGAGGAGTGGGGGTGGTTTGTTTTCCCAAATCTAATATTTTGACGGCTAAGGCATCGCACCGCTTAAAAAAATTCAAAACAGAGTTTTCCTTCCTTTTTGTCACATCAAAACGCAAGGTGTATGACAAATTGCAAGTCGTCCTTGGTCAATCATCTCAATCGCGAAAGTGAGTCTATCACTCACCCAAGTGAGACAACCGATCCTTGTTCCTTGCTGGTGTTAAATAGTCAAACTGAAATGTTGTTGTTCTGATTATATCATAGTCAGCTAGGCACTTCAGGTTAACCATCCACACAGTCTCTACCTGAAAATTTCTGATAAGGGACATTCCTCCCTTTCTGATTGCTACTAAATAGATTGATTTTAACCAAAATATAATTGAAAAAAAACTAAGAAGAACAAAATAACTTACCTTTGGTTGCCTCCCAAGTAGCAGATTGGTTTAACGTCTCATGCCAGACTAATTGGTACTCCCTACATAGATTCTTCCAATTGCAACACCTCCTTATGCTGCATCTCAGCCTTCTGATCTGTGCTGTGTGCTTCCCTCCTCTTGGGATTTTCAAGTGTGTCACTTAGAAGAGTGCCAGTAGGTCTGTCTGGTATCTTTCTTGTCATTTCTGCAACTCGATTTTGCATATCTTTCACAGTTGCATCAAGATTAGCAAGGACATTGCCAACCTTGATCCAATCTTGCTCCTTGACTCTGAATGGTTGATTCTGAAATCCAGATGGTTGAGCTGATATCTGGTAGCTTGACTGTTGATTAGTCTAGTTGTTGTTCTGCTGTGGCCTCCAATTGCTATAATTGTTGAGGCCTCATCTGTCATTTCCTTGCCTCACGAACTAAACTTCTTCCATAGTGGCTTGACAGATAGAGCTGAGGTGAGATCCTGTGTAGATTTCACATACATCAACCTTTGATTTGTTGATGTCAGCTCTTAGCTTTAATATCTTACTGGAGATGGGCGCCATCTGTGTTTGCAAGTGAGTTGCAGCATCTAACTCCAACACTCCTGCCTTCTTAGCTATAGCTATGGGCTCCTTCTGCCATTTGAAATGGTTAGCACACATATTCTCCAGTAACTAGATTGCTTCTTCTACAGGTTTCATCATGAATGCTCCTCCAGATGATGAATCAAGTGATTCTCTGGAGGCTTGCTGCAATCCGTTGTAGAAAATGCACAGCTACATTGGCTTTTCTACACCATGTTGAGGGCACTTCCTCATCAGATCCTTAAATTTTTTCCAGGCCTCATAAAGAGTTTCTGTCCCATGCTGCTGAAAAGTCATGATGGCTGATCTTAAAGCAGCAGCCTTGACAGGTGGGGAGAATTTTGTAAGGAATGTCTATCTGAGTCCATTCCAGGAGTTGATTGAATTGTTGGGCAGAGTGTCCAACCATTTTGCTGCTAAGTCCTGCAATGTGAATGGAAACAGTTTCAAGTAAACCTGGTCCTTAGACAAAACTTGAATCTTGAAGGTGTTGCACAATGTCAAGAATTTCCTGATGAGCTCATTGGGATCTTCACTATGCAGTCCATAGAAAAGACAAGCAGCTTGCACCCATTGAGTCATTTGAGTTTTAAACTCAAAGTTCTCTGCTGCAACATCATTGTACACTAGTGGAGTTTGAACTTCCTCCTCTTGGGGTACAAAATAATCTCTTAGCAGTCTGGGTGGAGCTAGTTGAAGCTCTCTTTCTTGGGTTGATCAGTTGCTGCTACTTCTGTCATCTGCTTCTGGTTCTTTAGATCACGAGCAGCAGCTTCTCTGTTTCGCAAGGCTTTGGATCTCCTTGCCGTGATTTCAATTTTTAGATCAAAACTTAGCTCACCTAATGGATTGCTTCAAGTCATAAACCAGTAATAAAAACACGAAGAATAACAATAGCACGATTTGTGATTTTGAGTGAGTAAATTTGATTAAAATCAGAAAACTAAAAAAAGAACAAAAACAGAACACTATAATCAGATTCAAGGATTTTTAACACCATCCCTGGCAACGGCACCACTTTTGGTGAGTCGTTTGGTGTTGAACCACTTTCCCAAAAGAAATATTTATAAACCTACTTAAAACTAATAGCTAGTGGTAAGCAGACTCGTTCCACTGAGACGGCAGTCAACCGCTCAAAATCTGATTAAAGTGTAGAAAAGAAAGAAAATGAGTTGAACAGATTATCACTTGGAAGAGTGAGAGTACTCACTTGATAGAGTGAAGAGGCAGAATGGTCAATCACCTTCCTATCTTTATGATCCAGTTTTTATTCAAATATTCCTGTAGTGTATGATTAGTTGTTCGATCAGGCACTTATATTCTTTATAATTCCTTCCAGACAGAATAAAGAGTCCTAAATTATCTAAATCACCTACCTTTCAATCAGAGTAATTCATTAATCTTAACCATTAAGTTCTTAAGCCCTCTTTGATCGCCTAGGCCATTCACCTAACCTCCGTTGATGTCTGGAACCACAGGGTAGATTTCTTCAATTTTCATAGGCTAGATTAAGAAGTTCTAAGGTTATACTCCCCCTTCAAGATCTTTATAACCATGCAAGCACATTTAATTAAGTGGCTAAGTTAATTAAAATGTTGATTAAATCACTTATCTAAGCACAACACCTCATCAAGAAAACTGAATCAAACCTTTCACATAAAGATAGTAGGGATTGAACCCTTAAACTCAGTTAGCTGCTCATGTTTATTGAATTAAACATGAGAGCAACATAATACAAAAGATAAGACATGAATCTGGATCAAAAGGTTAGAGGAAAGAAGGAAAGATGGTAGCAGAGACAGTTTCTGTCTGCTCACTATGGCGAGTGGCATTCGTCACTTGACAAAGTGGTTGTCTGCCTCCTTGTTTCTGCTACTACCCTGTTTTTAACCTTCTAACTTACTACCTAACTAGTATCTTTTGGACTAAATCTAACTACCCAATCTGTTGTTTTTCTAACTGCTATTGGCTGACTATTTATAGAGATTTGGAGAAGCTTGGATTGGTTGAATTATGGCCTTCTTCTCTGTAGTAGAAAGGTGAGGCAGCAACTTCCAGTAGTAGAGGTTTGTTTATTCAGCAACTTGTCTAGTTGGCAAGTTGTAGTCTTCTCTTTGGCTGATCTTTCTTTTCAGCCGCAAATAAGCCACCTTCCTCTCATCATTGCCTTCTTTTGTTAGTCTTCTTCTCCGGCGCAGCTTCTCCAATTTCCAACCACAAACCTTTGTTTCTTTATTCTTTAATCTGCAGCAGCTCAACTAGCAGCAGCAGCATCAGCAGCATGCTTCCTTCCATCATTGTGTTTCAGCCCCCAATTCAGCCAAATATGTCTGCCTTTTCCTTCCTTGTCTTCTGTGATTACTTGAAACACCATTTCTCACCTGACTGCAGCACCTAATCCATCAATTCAGCAGCAGCAGTCACTGTAGGTAAGTAGCAGGTTTGTAGCAGTTGTTTTCCATATAGTCTCCCTCTTTTTCTTCTTCAACTTGTAGTAGCTATAACTTGTAGTGATAGCGAAGCAATTCCTTCCTTAGGCAGTAAGAATTCAGCCTTGGCTCTTCCTAATTGAATGCAGCAACAGCATTTGTAACAGCAACTTGGCCGTAGAGCGGCTGGCAGTTCTTCTTCCTCTATTGAGGTGGTTGCTGCAGGTTCTTCCACTTGAGTCATCTGCTATCAATCTTCCTTCCACAACAAGGATTTCTCCACTTGCTTAAGCTCTGATCGATCTTCTAACAGCTCATGTTCCAGCAGCTTCCATTCCAGTCCATTTAGATGCCTTTTTGTACAATTCAACCCTCATTTATGCTGATTTCTATATTGGCCCTCTGAGATTCCTGAAATGCAAAATCACCTCAAAAGTAAACTCATCATAACTAATTGACACTAAATTATAAGTAGAAATGAGTAAGAAATACCTACTAAAAGGATATATATTTTTATGTTATCGCTATGACACTTCTCAATTTCAGCATATTTTTTGAAACTTGCCAATCTTTTAGGAGACTGCCTAATATACTTAACTGCAGCCGTAATCCTATCAACAGACTTACCTATATATGCCAAACCATCTTTAACAACCAGATTCATCGCATGAACCATACAACGAACATGCAACAATTTAGCACCCAACAGACTTGCTCTTTCAAATACTCCATGGCAGATCATTTGAAGAAACATTATCAACAGTTATGGAAAACACATTTTCATTTTCAATTTCCCAATCCAGCAAACAATTCTCAATTGCAGTCCCAATATCTAAACCCTTATGACTTGTAATAAGGCAGAAACTTAAAATTTTCTTTTTCAAAGTCCAATTATCATCCACATAATGCCCAATCAAACACATATAATTAATTTTCTGTAAAGAAGTCCAAATATCTGTAGTGAAGTAGATTTTACTAACATTTTCTTTCAGCTCAACTTTCAGTTTTTCACTCTCAGATAAATACAGTTTATAACATTCATAAGCCACTGATTTCCTACCCTTAGGCACAAATTGTGGTTGCAACTTCCTAAGAAAATATCTAAATCCTTTTTTGTCAACAAACCTAAATGGCAATTCATCAACAATTATCATGCAAATCATTGCCCTAATTATTTCTTCTTCATTATACCTCCAAGTACATACACTCAAAGGTTTCCCTCCCCAGTTTCAATAACTAACTTACTATGACCAAGATCATGGTTCAAAGATAAGTACTTTTTACAAACCCGCAAATGTGCTTGAAGACTACTAGTCCCATGTTTTTTACTATCAGCCATATACGAATTACCACAATACTTACAATCAGCCCATAATACACCTTTATCATCTCTATGAATAGAGAAGTGAGGCCATACCAGAGAGCGCTTACGAGTTACCCTGCACTGCTTCGAAACAATAACAGCTTGAGCTTCAGTCCCCCGATCCTCAATCTCTACATCTACAATCAATCCTTCATCATTGGGCAAATCCAGCAGAGGAGGAGGCAGTGAACCAGAACCTTTCTCGACTTCAATCTCCTCAATCTCCTTAATATCCTCAAATTCAGAATCTAATTCTGACATCTACATAGAAAAATGGAGGAAAAAAACATTTTAATTACCTGAAACAGATTGTAGAAACCTAGAAACAGATTGCAGAACACACACCAACTGAACAACACTTTTAAGTTTCAAAACACTGAAACAGCAAGCCAAAAATACAAAAATTGTCAAAAAAAAAAGCTTACCTTGAAGATAGCTTAACAGTCTCAAACTTCAATTCTCAGTCCTGCATTAAAAAGAAACAAAAACAGACAATAATGATTCATATGGCCAATGAAAAACTATGAAGTAACTTCATTTTTAAACAAACATCAACAATACTCAACATTCAACATTCAGTTCTTAGTTCTTACCTTAAATACAGTAGCAATATCAAGTTTCAATTCTCAATAAGTCAGTCCTACACTTATAGAAAACAAAACAATCCATAAGAAATCATATCATAAGGTTACCAAATAAAAGTCAAATTAAAGTTAAACTTGAAAAGATCAGAACACATCAACACAATATTTATCAAGCCATCATGTTTTAAAAGACTAAAGTGGTCAAGACAACTTTTTTACTTGTTTTATAAATAAAGCATCAGTTCTATAACAGTGTAACTAAATCATATTCCTCGCTTACTGACTACATAACCAACAACATATGATATCTGATACATATCTTGCAGTACTCAATCCATTACACATTAAGGACAACAACCAGTTACATCACACCACATGAGAACACACAACAACTAAACAGTACTTTCAAAATACTGAAACAACATTCAATTACCAGTTAACATTCAATCATCAGTTAACAGTTACAGTGAATTATGCATTTTTCAGAGACAACAACAGTCACAACTCACAACTCACAACTCTGAACTCAATCACTCACATGCAATCATCACTCACCAGTACAAGTTGACAGTCACTACTACTAATCATGCATATTTGCCAAGAAACAGTCAAATAGAAAATTAGAAAGATCAAAGCTCAACAGCTTGAAGCACAATTCCATTAAAAACAGTATCCTAATAATCTCGATAGCTAGCAATTAACAACTAGTAACTAAATTATTCAACAGTCAACACCCAGTTTCCCAACAATAAGCAATCTAGGTGAACCACTGAACCCAAAAGAAACACATTTCATTTTTAGGCAAACATCAACCAGCAGTAGTAACTAGTAGCAACCAGTAACAAAAAGTTAGATAAAATTATGAATTCTTACCTTAAAGAGTAAAGAAAGTAGTAACCAACAACCAAGAGTCAGTTCAGCTTCGGTGAACGTCAGCAACTAGCAGTTCAGCTCCGGTGAGAAGCAGCGTTTCATTTTAATCCTTTCACTCCACGAAAAAAAATTCTCAAAATTTTCGAAATCTAAAACTCAAACCCTAGATCTGTTTTGGGTTGGATTGGTCGATTTACTTGGTTGTGGAGGCGGGAAATGGGAGGAGAAGTCGTGGACATAGATGAATCGAATCAAAATCGATTTTAAAAAAAGCCCCAATTTGAGAACTATGAAACAGAAACCCTAGATTTGGTTTTGGGTTGGATTGGTGGTGAATTTGGTCGATTAACTGGGTGTGGAGGTGGAAAATGAGAGGAGGAATCGTGGAGGTAAATGTGGAGGTTGGAAATGCCGGAGACGGTGGATTATAGTCGATGGCGAAGGTGACCCGAAGAAGTCGCCAAGGGAGAACGACGCGAAGAAGATGGGAAAAAAATGAAAATGGAGAAAAAAATGGGAAGTAGTGTTTGAGTTTGACCGGTCCTATATATTTTTCATAAATAAAATAATAAATAATTAAATTATTCGGGTAAATCAGGTAGACTCGAAAAACATTTCTGAAAACCGACCCCAAACCGTATTAGCTAATCGGTTAATCGGGTGCAATCGAAATTTTCCCAATTAAACCGATTAATCGCCCCGAATTAGCTGAAAGCAGGTCGAGTCGGGCGGTTTGTCGGGTATAGCCGATTAACGAGTAGCCCTACTGCGGAGTGAAAATATATTCGATATACATATCAAAAAAAACCTCCCAAAAAAATTACACAAATCTGAAGTAGACTATTGACTCAATAAACTCAAACCGATCGGCCCCTAGGTGATGGGTGACAAGTTACAAACTTATGATGTAGGATCACATATTTCTTCACGAATTAAACTTCTTCCTTGTTTATAATAACAACAATTGTGTTAAAATAGATTTGTGCATATTTTGGACAGTGACAGCTACAGGTAATAAACATGGAAATACAGAAAGGTCTAAAACTTTAAAATAACACGAAGAAGATTCAACATCTTTTACGCCACATTTGATAGTGTCCATCCAATTGTCCCAATGACCAAGCATTTAAAGCACATGCTTAAGTAATAATTCTAGAATACAAAAAACAAGACTTTTCAACACAATAATCTTATCTCTTTTAATGATACCGAGGATCAATGCCCCCCAATAATGATGTCCTTGGTCCCTTGTAATAGTATCTTGATGAGGTACTAGATTCTACTCAGTTCCAAAAAACAGCGAACAATATAATAAAATAAACTATTTTATTAAGATCGAAAGAATAAAAATTGATATGAAGTATCTATATTTTAAAATTGGATACAAGTGTACTTATTCCATAGTATGATAGTACAAGATAGAATAAGATTTGATAACCGGACACATTTGCACTCATTAATTCTGGTTAAATCTCTAAAGTTTCTCAAATAATATCATACGAGCTGGATTGAACAATGTTTCGCAATATCACTTCTTCCATTAGTGCACTGTATTAAAATTTGCAAATTTTGTACTTCAGAGTCTAGTCGAGACTTTGGTTAAGGGGAACTGAATTAAATCTGTCAGTCATTTGATACAATTACAAGGGCTGGTCATTTTCATCTGCCATTAGTATTTTAGAGAGGAAGGTCCAAAAATGATGCCATTAGCATTTTGATCTGCCATTTTGATCAGTCGTTTGGCAAAAATAATGCAAGGATGAGTCTTTCAATGGGATGGTAAGTAACAATCATTATAAAAGAAGTATATCTTAAAAAGAAGCAAATAATCTAGCCAGTAAATCCAAACACTTCCAGTCAACCATTTCTTCTTGTATCTTCATCCATTCATGGAACTCTTCCAATGTGCTCTACTTATGATTCTATTATTGATTTTCGTAATTTGTCACCTCCATCGGAAACAGAACCAAAAGCTATTGCTGCCAAGCCCGCCGGCTCTTCCGATTTTAAGCCATCTCCGTCTCCTTAAACCCACCCCTCATCTGGCCCTACAATAACTCTTCACTAAATATGGTCCTCTAATTTCCCTTCGTTTTGGAGTTTGCCCTATGCTCCTTGTTTCTTCTCCATCCCTAGCAGAGGAATGCTTCACTAAGACATAAGACATCATTTTCGCTAACCGGCCGGATTCCACCTCCGGCAAAATCCTAGGCTATAACAATACCACCCTTATATTCGCACCTTACGGAGTTCACTGTCGGAATCTCCGTCGTATAACCACCATTCATGTTTTCTCTTCGATTAGTCTTTACCGTTTCTCCTCTGTTTGGACAGAGGAGATTCGTTTCGTGCTTGAAGAGTTACAATTTGGGTCGGGAACATTGAGTTCTGACAGCAGCTGGAAAGTTGTGAGCTTGAATACACTGCTCAAGAAATTGATGCTGAATGTTATGATGAAAATGGTGGCCGGAAAAAGATGGTCCAGCCGATTCATTTATACCGCAAGAGGTCTCGAATTTGTGCGATTACATTCCAATTCTGAGGTGGATTGGATATGGAGGATTGGAGAAGAGTGTGATGAAAATACATGAGGACAGAGATAACTCTCTTCAGAATTTAATTGATGAAGCTCGATCATCATCGACTCATGATGATGATAAACTGGATGGTACAAATCCTTCATCAGGGCTCAAAACAGTCGTTAAGATTTTGCTGTCTCTGCAAGAAGATGATCCCGAATACTACAATGATGATATTCTCAAAGGAATTCTCCTAGTAATCTCCTTTAATCATATTCAACTTCGTTAATTTCATACATGAAATCTAAAAGTCACAACATGACTACATGATTAAGTTGGTAAATCATGATAATTGCACCGTGGAAATTTCTTTAATATCGGCAAGAATTCAATAGCCAGAGTAGAGTAGAAATATGCTTTGATTGATAATACTTTTTTTTTTCACTTTTATAGACAATGCTTTCCGCTGGGACACATACTTCAGCACACACAATGGAATGGGCAATGTCATACATGTTAAATCATCCTGAGGTACTGGAGAAGGCAAAAACTGAACTGGAAAACAACATCAACATACAACAACCAGGAGATCTTATTACTGATACATCTATTGTCAACTTGACTTACTTACATTGCATTATCAACGAAACGCTTCGGCTTTCGCCTCCGGCCCCAACTCTAGTCCCACATTATTCATCCGAGGATGGTACCATAGGAGGATTCAGAATCCGGAAAGGAACAACTTTGATGGTAAATGCTCGGGCTATCCATCGGAATCCTAATGTTTGGAAAGAACCCGACAAATTTATTCCTGAAAGATTTGAAGGATTTGATGATCCTGGAGGAATTATTCATGAAGGGTCCTCCAAGTTCTTACCTTTTGGTAAAGGGAGGAGAGCTTGTCCTGGAGCTGCTATGGCGATGAGGCTGGTCGGGATGACATTGGCGGGGTTGATTATGAACTTTGAATGGAAAAGAATTGGGACTGAAATGGTAGATTTGGAAGAAAAACTTGAGGGAACTTTGGGCAAATCCAAGCCTTTGTAGGCACTTTTCAAGCCTGGCGAATTGGTCTGTTTGGCCAGTGTTTTGCTATTCGGGCCACGAGAGATGTGAGTCTTGGTCCAGGAGTTTTGGTGGATTTATATGATTATGACTGAGGTTCTAAGGCCCTAAAATAGTCCAAAATTAGCCAAAATATGTTTGGGATCAATATGGGTTAGTTGAGTGTGAATAATTTCAGAATTGGAGAAGGAAAGTATAAGTTAAGTAGGAATAGAATTGTTCCAGAATCGGCTGCGTGATTAATTGGTAATTAAGGAAGATTCTTCCTTATTTCTTATTCCTTTTAATAAGGGAAATTACCAGTAATTAAAGAGATATTTGAGAAAGGATTCTATTACCAAATTAAGAGCTGATTGTGAGAAAAATCATCAACCGATTGAGAGACTGCTGCGGGAATAGTATCCTATTTTCAAGAAAATTGACCATGTTAAACTACCTTTTCTCATAGGTCAGCAAGGGTTTTCGTCCAAGTACTATAAATATAGGCAGCCATGAAGAAAAAATCATCACCGATCAACCATACAACTGGTTTTCCTTGTCCTTTATTATTTCTTTTACCGTCTATCATATTTTTACCTTCCTTATGGTAGTTCATCACGTTCTATCATGCTTGTTTAGCCCCTAGCTTAGAAATAGAGTTGATTGCCTTTTTCTCCTACATAGAATTAGGTAGGTGTTCATCGTTTTCTACTCCAATGAATTTGGTTATTCTGTAATAGGTGTTCTAACACTTATGTGAGTCAAACTACCTTCTGCACGTCAGTTTTGTGTCTGTCTTCTGTGTCATAGCGTGTCATCGACAAGGTCTAGTCGGCGCTAATATCTTTGTAATAGCGTGTCATCGGTACCATCTATAGCTTGCCGGCGCTAGGATTTTTCCACTTTATGAGTCAAACGTCATTTCTTCAGCTTTTCCCCACTTTCTCTAAGTTCCTACCCCTCTTTCTCAAGCTAAAGCCAAAAATCCTAAGTCCTCGGTCTTGGTCCGAGGCCAGTTCGAACTCAACCACAATCGTCTAATTTAATTGTATTTTGAGTGATGTTTGTTCCTTTTTTCTCACGGTTTCGGATGCACAATTTTCACGCAAACATGGACAAAGATATTTCTTAATGGAACTTGAAGATTTTTGTCATAACAAAATGCATGGTAGTTAATATTTGATCATCTGTAAGTGTATTTCTCAATGGATATACTGTGCAGAAATAAGAAATAAGAATTCCAAATTTGTAAATATCATTACATGATATGATCAAATTTTGATTGTAATAAATAGGCATTATTCTAAAGTATCTTAGCTCTAATGCATTGGAACATGTATCTATTTACATTTTGGCATCATCTTACTTGAAAATTCATATTAAATTCCCACAAAAAAACGATAGTAATGGCATAAAGTACTTCCTTTTAATTAACCTTTGAATAAATTAACCTTTAAATTTCTTTAGCTATTACTAACAGAAAGGAAAAAAAAAAGGGAATAAGATTATTAGCTTATTGTAAACTATTCATAGTTCATTAGTACTCTCTCCATTCCAAAATAAATATTATCCTACACTTTGCACAGTGTTTAAGAAACTATTAATTAGGGTAACAAAATTACTTGAATATCCTCAACTAACCCCATTAAAACAATGTCCACCAATAGTATTAATTGTTTTGAAGGTAATTTTGGAAATTTTGGACAAAAAATGCATTAAAATGTGAGAACGACGCTTATTTTGAAATTTCTTCATTTTGCTAAAACGACACTTATTTTGAAAAGGAGGAAGTACATTTTTGGAAAGACTGGCAGAGTTAAAGAGAAACAAAAAAACACTAAAAAGCCACCATTTCCTTTTCAAAAAGGCTCCACCGCCACAAAAAACTCCAATTGATTTGTTCAGTAAAATCCTTCACTGTTGTTAATACCACTGAATGGGTTCAGTTTCACTCTAGGATTTTCACACCTAGAGGCGAGGAAGAAGAATAAGATAAAGAGGAGGAGGAGAGTATTAAGAAAATGAGAACATAATTTGGTGCATCCACACTCAATTCTTGGAGGTTATCAAGGTCTTCTGAAAGGGATTGCAAGTGGGTTGGCAAGAAAACGCTATAAAGCTGAGACTTTTGGCATCGGAGGGGTTGGGAGATCTACTGGGAAGCCTTCTTTAATTGGGTTCACGGAATTCAATTAAGTGGTTGCTGTCCGCAGATGCGGTTCTCAGAATTGTCAAGTCGGATTTTGGTTGGGTCTAATTCTTCAGGTACCCGTTTTAACTTTGCTTTCTTTAGTTTTGTACAACTTGCATTTAATTTGAAGAACTTGTAGCTCTTGTTGTTGGAGAGGTTTTTACTTTTGTTATTACAGCTCTTGTTTGTTCCATGCTTGAAACGAGAGATTAAACTTTTTAATATATCTATCTATCAACGTGTTGTAGTATGCAACTTAGAACTGGGGATCCGGTTGATTGTTTGAGGTACTAAAAGAATCAAGTAGTTAGTTTCGGGGGAATGATTCACTGCTATTTACTAGCTTACTGTAGCATGTTGCACTGCGGCCATAGTTTCTGAAAATTAGGTTGTGTGGTTGTTATGATCGTAAACATTGAAGGTAGAGATTTATATAACATGTTTATTCATGTTGATGGGACAAAGTAATTAGTTTGATTTTGAGTCAGATCACTCTGTACGTGAATGTTGAAGTAGAACTTCGTCAAAGTAATCAATGCCAACTGTTGTTTACAGTAGAAAAATGAGTTTCATTCGACGTGATCTATGGTCCTCATGAAAATGTCCAGCAGAATTATGGGATTGTTGAGTGTGAATGACTATCTTGGTCTAAACCTCATACAAGGTTTTTGGGTTCTTGAATCTTACTGATTGAAGCCCTTTTTAGTTCTCATTGTTGATATTGGCATGCTGATATTGTCGAAAATGTTAACCGTTCACTGCTGCAGTTGCTCTCTAGACATCAAATATTGTCTTTGCAGTAATGAATTTAGACCTATAGTCAGTTGCTTAATGGCACGTAATGAAGGTATATTTGCTTGATTCAGGACAAGTACCCCATTGAGTATTATCTAATTGCTATTCATGAGGTACCTAATTCCTGGTAACTCCTGAAATTAGTTGTAGATAGTTAGTTTCAGCCTATCAGGTAAGCATGCCCTTGAACAAAAGGATCTTCATAGACAACTTTCAGCCTTTACAAACCATAAATCTAACCATCAGTCAGAGCTGCTGGATTTTAACTGCTGAATCTATTGCTAATTTTCTGCTTATACCGAAATGGTAGCCATTGTGGATACTAGTGACACCTAGTTTATTTTATTTTATTTTATTTTATTTATTTATTTATTTATTTTTTAAGGGATCAATAGTGGTTCCCCACTTACCCCCTACTAGTGACACCTACTTTTGTTTCTAGAATGATGTTGATCTGCTGAGCTAATGTCACATTGATAATTGGTATTAGTGGTCTAGTTGATTGAATCATGCTACTGGAAGTGAGTATTGTGCTTCTTTCTTCCTGAATCCTACTGGTTTCTTATCATGTTAAAACAAGTATGATTCTCATACTTCTAGAACTTATTGTTTTACTGTGGCTTATCAGGTCCTTCGGTGCTTTTTGTTCTTTTTTTTTTTTGTTCAGGTCTATAGCTTTGATAGGCTTAGGGCGATGCATTTTTTGGATGAATAAAAATATGGTCTCCTCGAGCTCGTTGTGGCATTGTTGTTCCATTCACACTCAGGATTAAATTTTAAGGCCTGTTTGATGATTGCTATTGGAATTATACTGTGGAGACCATCAAACAAATGGAAAATTATGACAACTCAAACTGACTAAAGGTTCGTTGAAAGCTCACGCATTAGAAACTGATTAGCATTTGTATTTTAACTCATTGATATATCCTGCAGTAACTGGAATCTTCTGCTTGTTCTTCTTTTCACATGATATAACATTCAGCAGCCATCATTGACTTTTATTTAGTCATATGGCTTTTCAACTCAATTCATTCTTACCCTGGTCACTATCATTCTGGTAGAACAGGGTGCCAATTGCACTCTTTGCAGTTAGACCTGGTTGATCAAGTGATCCCTTACGTGAGCATCGGATATCCATTTGGTTCTCTGGCACCCATCCTCTTTGGACATTATCACACAGCTATCCTCAGATCTCCCGAGACAAAACCTTCTATAATGGAAACGTGGGACAGGTTTGCTAGAGTTAAGCAGTTGAAGAACAAGTTCAGATTTACTAACGCCCATGAAGAGACACATATGATCGAGGGTGTTTGCCGTTTCCAGATGAGATGGACCTGATTTTGTTGCTGAAATGGTATCTATATAATTTCAGTCCACATTTTCTTTTGTCTTTTTACTTTTTTTAGGGTGTCTTGGGTTAATTCATGAGATTAATCGTCTTTTTGTGGTATGTGTATTTTAATTAGCTGAGTATTTTTTGAAGTATTGCCAAGGCGTGAAGATTGAACTTTTTTTTTTTTTTTTGGCATGAAGATTGAATTTTTCTTAGTTCTTAATGCTCCAAATGTTAGTATTAATTGCTTAGTTGATACTGTATAGTCTCATGATAGTTTGATCATTCTTGCCACTATATAAAAGAGCAATAACATCAAACTACTTGTATAGACAAAAGCATTGTTGATTAAGACAAATATCTGCTCTCCATATGATTGCAAAATATCCACGAAGGCTGCTTTAAAATAATAATTTAGTAAAGTCTAGAGAAAAAAAGCATAGAACATATTTAATTCGTGGTCCATGCTTTATAATGGAAGGTGAGAGTGAAGACCAATTCTTATCAGTTTCCCCACCAGAATTTATCTTAGTGAAAGCAACCAAAGAGCTAACTAAAAGGCAAGTTGTGGCAAGTTTCATTTCAGTTAGAGACTTGGGACCAGTTCAACAGCTCCATCAATTGAACCATGACGCTTCAATGAAGAAAGGTTAGCTTTGATCTGTTCCCATCTCTTCGTCTTTTTTAACTTTCCTTTCCTTACTAGATTGCAGCAACTCACCATAATCATTTTGTTCTTTTGTTGCATTTTCCCTCTAAAAACAGATAAAGTTAAAGTAGTTAACATGGCCTGCTCCTCCCTTCTTGCCTGCATTCAGTTCAGCTTACTTGATATTGACTTGCTGCTGAAACATCCTTCCCTCCATGCTGTGGATGATGATTTGTGTAACCTACTCAAATTTAGGTTGAGGAATCTCAAAATTTTTGCTGTTCTTTCTGAGGGAGTTTTGGGTGAGGATGCAAGTCTAGCTTCTTTTTTGGGGAGGGTTGAAGATACTATTTGCAGAAATGCAGAGAAATTTCACCCTCTTTGTCTTCATCTGGCTGGTAGTGATGCTGGAATGGCCATTGATATGGCCTATGAGTTCTGCAGTCAACTTCAGTCTTTGATGGAAGAACCAAAAGAATGGTTAGTGGCTCTTTCAGACCCTGCAAGGCAGCAATCAACTTCTCTTACAACAAATGAATTATTCAAAATCATTAGCTGCATGTTACAGAATATAGAGGACTTTATCGCTCTCTTGGGAAACTACGATTCCGAAAACGTTTCAGGATTTGAAATTTCAATGAAAATTGTTGAGGAGCAGATGACGTTATTGAATGCTCACGTCTGCTTTGCCCACCAAAGGAGTGTTGTAGCCATGCAAGACTTGTTGGTTCACACTGAAGCCATTGTTTTCAATGCTGCATTTCTTCTTTATCTGTATGAAGATTTTTATGGGTCTACTGCGCAAACTAAGGAAAGATTGGAGGTTGAGATTTCAACAATCGCCGAAAAAATGAAGAATCGTCAACATCAATTTTATGAGATTTACAGTCAAGCCCTGAGCAGCTCAAAGTTTCCTGGACGATCACTTGCTATTACTCTGCAAGACATTGATGATGATGACGCCTTCACTGCAATCAAGAAAGCCCTTAACTGTATCATACCAAGTCTTTGGGATATTCTACGGATGAATTCTGGTCGGTTGGTTTTCATGAAAGATCAACCACAACAGCTATTTGAAGCTCTTAGATCCTTGAGAAAAACCATTCTCAAGACACAGTGGCGCAGCAACATTAAGAAAGACATTGGAGCTGCAATATGTGATGCTGGCGTCTTGGTTTCCTTACTGCACAAGACAAATGTAGACCTTGGGCTTCTTCAGGATTTATTGGAAACCATCAAAAGTTTACTGGCAGAAGTTGGAGATGAAGAACCACAACTACCACAACTAAACCTCCCAGTGACGAATCAATTGGGTTTCTTTGATTTTGTTCTAGAAAAGCTGATGGAGATCACAAGTCATGAAGGTGAACCAACTGCCAACAGCGAGCCTGTGCAAATTATTCAAAAAGAACTTGTCTCCTTAAGAGCTTTCTTGGGGAAGATTGTGAAGCTGCGATATCAACAAGTAGAACTTCAAGTTCTCTGGGATCGTGTTATGGAGATGGCTTGTAGGGTTGAGGAACTCGTTGACCTCTTAGTGGTTGGTGATGTTCCTGATTCTTTTTGGTCATCATTTGATTCCATCATGAAAGACTTGAGAAACATTAAGCCTGAAATGGAAGTCAAGAGACAAGATATCAAAGTAACTGAAGTAACCTGGAGCTACAGACATGTGCAAGCACAAACAAGCTCTTCGATCGGAACCAATGAGATAGTAGGTTTTGCAGATGAAGCAAAATCAATCATAGATCAATTGACAAGAGGAACCAAGCTATTGCGGATGATGGCCATTGTGGGCATGCCAGGCTTGGGGAAGACCACTTTGGCTGCAAAAATTTACAATGATCCCTCTATTGTGCACCATTTTCAAGTGCGTGCATGGTCCACTATCTCACAAGTAATTAACAAAGAGAAAGTGTTATGTGAGCTCTTAAATCAGATAGGCACTTCAGATGTGACTTCTGAGATGGGTGAACATGATATCATTGAAAAGTTGTGGCGCAGCTTAAAGGGAAAGAGATATTTGATTGTTTTGGATGACATATGGGACATTGAAGCGTGGAACAGCCTGAGAGAATCTTTTCCTGAAGACCATAACCAAAGCAGAATACTTTTGACAAGTCGCCGTGGTGATGTTTCTCCTAATGAGATGTTAGTTGACCAAAAACCTCATTTCCTTCGACAGCTGAATATGGAAGAAAGTCTGAAGTTATTACATATGAAGTTCCCTGGAGTTGCTGGTTGGCATCTTGCATTGCATGAACATGGGATGCAAATTGCTGAAATTTGTAATGGATTACCACTTACAATCATAATAATTGCTGGGCTTCTAGTAACTATAATGCCAGAGGGTTGGAAAGAAATTTTGAATGATCTACGCTTGGGCCATTTGTCTGTTACAGATCACTGTCTAGAAACATTGGAGCGCAGCTATGAACACTTACCAGAAGATTTAAGGCCATGCCTTCTGTATTTAGGTACATTTCCAGAAGATGAAGTGGTTTCAGCCAGGATGTTGCTTCATCTATGGGTAGCGGAAGGATTCATTCGGAAAGCTGAGGGGAAGCGAGCAGAAGATGTCGCTGAAGATTACCTTATGGATTTAATTGGTAGAAGCTTGATCATGGTCGACAAAAAAAGATGGGACAATGGAGTCAAAACATGCCGCATCCATGACTTGATTTATGATTTTTGTTTAAAGAAAGCCAAAGATGAACACTTTTTCCACCTTCTAAAAGGATATGATGAGCTTTCAACATTTAATGAGCCATGCAAACTGCGGAGGTTAAGCATTCACTCCAAGGAAGAGCATTTCGCTCAGTCAAAACTGTTTTGTCCATGGGCGCGCTCTCTGCTTTACCACTCCTCTGATGAACCTAACCCACTACACCGGGTGCGAAGTATCTCATTTGTGATTGACATCTTCAAACGTCTAAGAGTTTTGGATTTGGGGCAAATCCATCTGCAAACTGAGTTGCCAAGTGAAATAGAACTGCTTGTTCAATTGGCATTTCTGGCAATTCATGGTGACTTTGAGCAAATCCCGCCATCGATAGGTAAGCTCTCTTACTTGGAAACTTTTATTGTGATAACTTTTAAAAAACCTCTACTGCCAGCCAGTCTTTGGAATCTACGGAAATTGAAGAATCTTTACATAGGTCGTTTGAGTGATGGTGGTGGTATTTTGCCTATAGAGAGTCTTGACAGCTTACCTGTTCTATATGAGTTGGATAGATTCTCTATGGTGTTAATTCCTCACTGGGGCATCATGGAAAGGCTGGCAAGAAAGTTTCCCAACATCCGCAGGTTGGGATGCACATATATGGGGCATCAGAATCCAGAGAATCCCGGCACATTTGTAGTCCCTGAGTTTTTGAGTCAATTAGAATCCCTTTCTATTGGAGGATTTTTACCTGAGCTTACACCTGAATTTAGCTGCCCCAAAAGTCTGAAAAAGTTGACATTGGAATCATGTGACTTGTCGTCAAGGAGTATCTCAATGATTGGTACACTGCCAAATCTTCAAGTCCTCAAATTAGTAAGTGTAGACTTTGAAGGGAATGCATGGGAAATGGAGGAAGGAGAATTCTCAAAACTCAGAATCTTGAAACTGGATTCCTTTAACCTTGTCAAGTGGAGTGCTTCTGATGACCAGTTCAAATGTCTTGAGACGTTGAAGATTCGTTATTGTTGTTCTTTGGAAGAGATCCCTTCTTGTTTAGAGTCCATAGCGACACTTGAAACTATTAAGGTCCATCATTGTTCTGAGAATGTAGAGAATATGGTGAGACAAATCCAGGAAAAACAGGTGGAAGATTGCGGAAATTCAGATCTCAAAGTCATTATCAAATGATGTTGTGGGGATTTCTTTAGGCTGCTAGCTACTACTTAAATGTATGGAGGTACTATCTGTATTTCCATCTTCATTTGAGTTGGTAGTTAAAGAAAAATGCTGCATCTTTCCTGTGTCTCGTATGGAAATAAATCAGAGTTTTCCTCCTAATTCCCTCCTAAATGCACAAAAAATGAAGACTAACAAAGAAGCTTGATTCAAAAGGGTAAAGAAAGAAGCTATATGCTGTAGAGGATTAACTTTTAAAACGGGAAATGAATACCAAATTAAGATGATCCACTCTCTTCTTTGACAGTAATGAACAGAGCTACACATTGTTTCATACAAAAACTGAGTCAGAACAACTTGAAAGGCATTGGGAAAAGAGAGATCCATGCAATCCACAAATAGAAGTTCTTGAATGGACCATGGAGAGACATTGATAGCATTGTCCTTTTGAAGCTGATGGGTTTCAGAAACACCCAGTTTAATCTTCTGAAGAATCTCCAGTTTCAACACCCTTTTTCTGAGTTAAAAATGTATTCAAATAGAACCCTTCAATTCTTAATCATTTCTTCTTCAAGATAAATTGCATTCGATTAAATGTATCTTCAAAAAGTCCAGATATATACAATGGTAATGTAAGCATCTTCATTTGTCTGGCGTCCATTCCGTTCAGACGAAAACTTGTTTTAGATTCCTCATCTGCGTTAAGTCTGTCGACGAAAATGAGAAGCCGTTGCTTAAAAGTCTACAACCACATTTCCTCCTAATTTCGGACAAGAGGCAAAAACAACTGAAGGCGTCAGTCATTTTACCATTCAATTACCAAAGCAAGATAAATGCGGAAAAACTTAAGCTTAACTATACAGAAAAGCTTGCTTCCAAGGGTTAAGTGAGAACCTATACGCTTACACAATTAACGTTTAAATACATCTTACTACGGGAATGATTCAACAAATCAAGGAAATACATTCTCTCAGATCAACATATTGTTTCCTTACAAAAAAACGGAGTTACAACTTGAAAGGCATTGGGAAAAAGTCCTCAAATCGGCTGCTAAGGCTTTGGAGATACGCTGAAGCTGATGAGTTTCGAAAACTCAGTTTAATCTTTATTTCATCTATACAGCATTTGCAGTGCAAACTTATCTAACTTCTGACGAATCATGTCATTCTCAGGACTGAACTCAGATACTTTTTCCGAGTTATATGAATTCAAAGAGAATCTTGCTTCTTAATCATTTCTTCGAGATAAATTGGAACATCATCAGTTTCATCCGAGTTCAAAAGTCCAGTCACAATGATGTTGTAAGTAGCTTCATTTGCCTGGCACCCATTTTGTTCCATTCGGGCAAGAAGTTGTTATGCTTCCTCCGCTAGACCTTTCGCGAACAGGCCCGTCATCATATTGTTAAATGTGACTACGTCAGGAACCAACCCCTTGTTAGATAAACTGTTTAAAATATCCCTTGCGCTATCAATTTCCCCTCTCTGACCCAAACCATCAATAATGGTATTGTAGACTTCTATATTCAGCTCCACTCCATCCATTTCCAGCTTATTCAAAAAGCTCAAAGCTTCCGCAACGTTTCCACTCTCACAAAAACAATCTAGCATTACACAATAAGTGGAGACATCAGGTTGTATCTCCCTTCAAGACGATGGTGTAAGTATCAACATCAAGAGTCAAACCCTTAACCGAAATCTCTTGGAACATGTTCATAGCCTCCTCATGTTTCAAAACTCTGAAGTACCCATCCATCAATGTATTATAGGTGACAATGTCAGGAAGAACACCACGAAACACCATGGACTGAAAAACTTTTCTTGCTTCACATACTAGGTTGCGACAACAGTATGCTTTTATCAGCATATTGTATATGATTCTGCGAGGGAACTCACAACTTTCAATTATAGTTTCAAACACAACCTTCGAATCAATCCATCCGTACTTACACTGTGAATCAATGACGATCTTACAAGTGAGCAAGTCAGGAGCCAATCCAAACTCCCGCATATCAGCCAAAACCTTTTTGAGCTCATCCATTCTTTCCAGTTTACACAAACCTTCAACCAATGTATTGTAATTGGAAGAGGACGGTGGAAATCCATTCTCCATCATTTTCTGCATGAGACGAGTAGCTTCACCAAGATTCGACTACTTGCAGAGGCCGTTAACAATGTTCTCATAGACATGTTTCTCAGGTGTCATGTCATCTTTTTCCATGACTCTAAGAACCTTGACAGCTTCCATTGAGTTTCCAGTCTCGCAGAGCCCTTTGATCACACTTTCACAAACATCCCACATTCCACCGTCTTCATCTGCAATTTTTTTGAACAAGCATTCCAACTCGCGGATCCTCTGCTGTTGAAAAATCCCCCTAAACAAGGAGATAATGTCGGAGAACCTGGGCACGATTCCGCGCTTGACCATTGCTCCTACCATAAAAACTCCCGAAGCTAGTTTACCCTCCCAGCTGCAACATTGGATGATCAGTTTCGTGGTCCTGATTAAACCGGATACCCTTAGCGACCATATTTTGGAAAATGGTAATTACAAATGAAGGACCATCCAGAACCAGAAGAGCCCCAAGGAGTCTATGAAAATCAGTGGGACAAGGGATAGGCCTCATTTGGACCATCTGATTGTAAATACTCAAACCTTCATCAGCATTTTGTAGTTTGTTTATATCATCCATGCCAGACTTGTTAAGTTTCAACTTAGAAGTCTTACCACTGCTAAATGCTAATTGAAGCAGAGTATTGAAAGGCCAAGATAAAATTCGGAGACGGATATGGAGAATTTAGCTGTAGCAAGAATATCTGAGGAAGACGATGATAACAATGATTTCAGGATCTGGGGCAGAGTGTTCCTGGAAGCAGCGAAGCCATAAGTACAAGCGGACCTTCTTTTTGCCATCGTGAACATGATTCCCCTGTCGCTAAGGCGATCTCTAAACTCTGTTGTTTATGTAAAAAATCATTTTATAATCCTGTAATTCCGAATCTAGAAAATTAAATCTTCTCGAAACCACATTGAAAAATCCACAAATTGATCCGAAGTTAGCTAAGAATCACAAATTGGTTCAAAGTCCGGTCACACTGAGGAATCAAAGAGGGTGGAAGAAATAATGAAACTCACCAGGCCATTTGGTGGAGAAAGGAGAAGCAGAACAGACGATGTATTATAATCCTTAAATGCTGAATTCTTGGATTTTTAATTGAATTTGGGTTGAGATTTGGAAGAAGAAGTCAGAATGAACCTTGAAGTTGGACTTAGAAAGAAGAAAAAAAATGAAGATGGGCCATGGCATGGATTTAATTTACAATAATGATAGGCAGTTCACCTAAATAACTCACCTTATCATCTCACTTTACATGGCATCTACTGATTAGGCAATGCATTTATTATTTAAATTTATATAATTTAATTAAAATATAAATGTTTTTCTTATTAATATTCGGCTTACTGATTATATTTTGTTTAGTTATAGTTTTACCCTAAAGGGTTTACTTTTTTAGGGGTTAGGGTCTATTTATTGTAAAATTTTAGATAGAAGTATTCAAAAAATAAATGAATCTAACAAAAAACATAATTGTATTAACTTATTATATTTTATCTAATAATTAATTAGATTATTAAATTTCATCCAATAACTAAATGCCATGTAAAGTGAGATAAGAAGATGAGATAAATTAAGTGAGTTGTGTATCATCACTCTTTAATTTGATCTTGGGCCAAGAATTTCATATTTGTGCAAAATAAATCTGATGGGTTTTAGTCATTAAAGAGCCGAACAGAAAAGAAGAAAACAGACCAAAAATATTAAATGGAGAAAAGCCCACAACATTACAAGTTGATAAACCAAGCGGAAGCGCAAGTGGGTGATTTTGTTTGAGTTGTGAAGAAGAAGAATTCCAACTTCTCTTGGTGAAAGGAGAAACGAGGAGAAGAAACAAAATCTCAACTTGTTTTTGGGACTGGAACAACCGACCCAAATTCATCTATAAAAGCAGCCCCTCAAGCACAAATTAAAGAGGCCGGATTGGTGAAGGATCAAAGGCAGGGCGACCGCCCTTGTCGTCCCAAAATTGTTCCCGAAACTAGTCGTGTCTCCCGTTTTGTTAGTTTATTTTTATTATGTGTTCTTTATTACTAAATATGTTTAGAGTAATTATTTTGTTGGATTTTGATATAATCATTAAATCTTTTAACCTTTTGATTTGAAATTATTGGATTTTCTATTCAATCAATATTTGTTCTTTTTGGTGTTCATTCGTATATCTGGCCAATATTTATATGTCTAAAGGTGTTATTAATTGATAGAGCGAGAGTTGAAAATTAACAATAATTCGTGGAAATAATAGACTTGGGAAGTATGCTACGAGAGTAAGACCATTACCTTTGCAACTATAGATTCCTATAATCTTAATGCGCTCATATTAATAACTATAGTCACGAGGATAGTCATGGGGTTAATATGAGTAAGAAAAATTATAACACGAGAGTGTATAATTCTTAATCTTAAGAATTGTTGTGAGATTAATAGAACCAACAATATAATGATTGATAATTAAATTATGTGAAGTAATTTCACTGGTGAAATTAATTTCCTTGTTTATGTTTTTTGTGTGTTTATTTTGTTATTTAGAGTCCTTTAATTAATGTGTTATTTTTGTTAATATAAATCTCTCGGTCATTTGTTTATCTAAATAATAGAGTAAGTTTAATGTTTTGGTAATTTGGTTTTCCTCCCTGTGAGATCGACCCCACTCCATTATACTATGTTTATTGTTTTGAGTAGGTTAATGTTATTTGATTAGCTAAACAACGGCTCGTCAGTTTATCTATTCCAACACAAACCTATCAATTCCCGGCGGCCATGTGATCAACCTGTTAAGAATGACCTCAATTGACATAATTAATCTGTCCAAGGAATTTGCTTGGTTCGATCCTGCATGTATGATTAATGTGGAGTTTGCTTTGTGTAAAGCAATCAGCATTTGCCTTTTAGTTTTGCCAGCGGATTCCTTAGGCAGCTCAAGGGTCTAAGTTGGCTGCATGATAAATTTTGTGACATAATGAAAAAGTATACTCAAGATTGTTTCAATATTCTGAAAACTAACAAGGAATGGAGCAAGATCAAGTTAACTAATCTCTGACATATCCATCTATTCAGTTGGTCAAATCAATTTGGTTTATGAGACTTGTGTTATATCTGCTGGCAATCTGCAACTATATATTCTAGCCATAAGTTACCACTCTTGGCTAATTATATGATATCCATTTTCTTTGGTCCCTTTGTGTAATATTCGAGATTCGCCAGGGTCTGAACTCTTGTGAATTATGATCCAGAATTCCAGATGTGTTGTAGCTGAGGAGAAGAAAATACTACTGTGAAATATGAAGAAGAAGAAGAAGAAGAAGGAGAAAGCATGGACAACGAACTGGAATCATAAACACTACTTACACAAACAATTCAAGAGCTGAACAATACAACCTTATACTCTGGCCTTACTGAGATTACTGCCATATAATCTCCACTACGATACAAATGCTAATTTTTTTTTCTTTTTCTTTTTTTCCAATATTCCTCGCAGACAGAGGAGATGTGTTTGGTGATGATGTCCTAGATCCCTTTCTACTGGTGTCTTGGAGGGGGAAAACACACACACACACACACACACGCACAAAAAAAAGAAGCTAACCGTCTAAATGAATCAAATTATTATAAAAATTGCTTCCAATAAATTCTCGCAATCTAGATCCTACTGTTCCATCATCTGATTCATGTTTGAAGCAGCAGAGGAAATGGAAGTGAAAGGCAAAAAAAAAAAAAAAGACGAAGAAGAAGAAGGCAGCAGATTTGAATACACAGTTGACTATAGCGGGCAGATTTTCGAATTTGATCTTTGTTCCATCCTAGTATATTAGTTATTCCAGATTCTTGAATCTTTCATGTCAGCAAAGGGACTATTTAATAAGAAAACAGGCTGATTTGTGAGAAAGACTTGATCTGCCTGAGGAAGTCGCGGACAAAAGTAACAAAGCATTGCTGATATGTGTAACTTTGCATAAACAAAACTCCACCCTGTCAACTACTGAATTCATATCGAAAGGCGAAAAACAAAGATCGAAAAGAACATTTCAATGTCAGAGTAGGAGGGAATAGCAGATAACCGGCGATATGACTAGACAAATGCAAAAAAAAAAAAAAGCTTCGTTAGTTACCACCCATAAAACGCAAGCTTATTTAGTACCTCTTGTAGAAAATACTTATGTACTCCCTCCGTCTCATAATTATTGTCCAGTTTTATTAAAATGAAAGATTTTATTTTTGGTCAAACTTAACTATATTTTACCTTAAACAACCGGATATACCTCTACATAAGTAATTGTTTAACCACTAAGATTTTATGGATAATGTTTTTTACTAAGGATAAATGTGTAACTTGATCCATAAAAAGTCAAATTGGACAATAATTTTGGGACAAAATTTTTTGGGCAAAGTGGACAATAATTATGGGACAGAGGGAGTATAAGTTTCCAGGGTTCAATATCCTGTAGTAAGTTCAATCGACCAATGAAGTGTTAATGGCTCTGGCTTGCAATCAAAAAGTCATTATAAATCCTATCAGACTCGAATCAATCTGGCTTCGGACACTAATCACCTAATATAATAAATACCTCGAATACCAATTAGTAGCGGCACTGAATTTGGGCAGTAGGTGCTTAATATACATTTAAAAAAAAAAAAAAAAACTACAAGCTCTACTAGTCTCGAATTTGGATTAGTAGATGCACCAACTTAGTTTGTGACATATTTCTACAAAAAAAAAAATTTATTTTGTGACATTATATTCGATGATGATGACCTATTTGTTAAATCAAATTCATTGCCGCGTAGAATCAAATTAAATCAGATTAGCTACTTATATTTTTAGTCCAAGGTTTAGTATAACTAATTAATCCCAAACTATCGAAGTATTCACCAACCTTTGAACTTCCCAGAATGTAACTGGTAACATTATGTAATTGAAAGTTTGAAACCATGTAAGAAGCTTAACTCAGTGGAACGGAACTATGTATGATGGATGCATACAAAGTGAAATCGAAATGATAAATTAATTAAAAAAAAAAAAGAAGAAGAAGAAGAAGAAGAAGAAGAAGAAGAAGACATCTATACAATTCGTAATGTCATTTAAGTTTACTAGGACTACAGAGGGATTCCATTATTCAAATAGAATTTCTTCTCTTTTTTTTTAAGCGTGGGAATTTATGAAAAAAATAGAGAGAATATAAAGATTTGTTACGTGAAATTAGAGGCAAGAAAGAAGTAACTGGCTGTGGAATAAAGTTGTCTTTAATCAATTCCTTTTCCTTTTTTGATAGCTGAGCAACACCAAGGTCTGGAATGAGTAAAAAATTATTTTTGGAATCATTCTTTCCCAATCAGATTAATCTAGTTTTAATGTGACTCCCACACTCGATCCTCTTTGTATTTTTTAATACACACCCGGTGTTGGAGATTATTGCCCTGAGTAATTCAAGCAAGGTCGTCAAGCCTTTTCGAGTAGGTCCATAAGTTTATAGCACAAGTATGACTTGAAAAAAGGGAATATGAAAAATTTCTTAAAGTTGGGACTATTGGAGGAGTGAAGTTATTCGAGGCCAAGTGATTTTTTGCAAGTTTAAAACCTAAGAAAGGCATAGAATAAGCAAGCAAAAAAAAAGAGGCCTTCTTCGTCCTATAAAACTTGATCAAATCACTGCAACATATGGCGGTGACCACGATCACAGTTCACAATTAATGATGATGAAGATGTCTACGACGACATCCATATTATCTTGTTGTGGCTGTGGAGAATCACTACAACAATGTAGTTACTGTGATCGTGAATCTTCTGCTTGTTGTAGTATCTGCGGAAGGCCGTTACATTACAAAGCAACCGAACCAAGTTTCCGTTGTGAGCATTGCGAAATCTTTCTCCACAATGGGCCGAGCTTCCGAGGATGATCTTGCAGCATCCTTTCCATCCTCAGCATAACCTCAGGCTCGCACCGATTCCAATATCCGACCGCGGAAAACTCGATTGCTGCGGATGCAGCCGAGAGTGTTGTAAGAAAACCGGAATATTCTCGCACCGTTGTTGTGAATGCGATGCTGTTTTTTTGCACGCCACGTGCGCTTTCGCGGAGGCCCGATTGAATCGTCATCCATGTCACGAGAAACACCCGCTGCAACTTATGCCGAGGGCTTCCAGGTTTACATGTGCTGCTTGTGGGTTAGAGGGAGAAGATAAACAGCTGTCGTATGTTTGTATCACTTGTAGGTTCTGGGTTCACTTGGATTGCGTAATGTTGCCGAGAATCAACTATTCGCCCGATCATGATCATCCCTTTTCCCTCTCGTATGGTGTTCCCCTTGAGTACCGGAGGCTTCAAATTCCCTGTGATTTTTGCTTCAAGGAGATCCCGTCTCACAACTTGGTGTAAAATTGTGACCTTTGTAGGTGCATTTTTCATCTCGGCTGCTTTGGGAAACCCCAACAACGGTTAGTATATATATATGTGTGTGTACTTTCTCCGTCCAGAAAGTTTAAAATGGATAATAATTTTCGGACAAAGGATTATGTATTTTTAAGTTGCCGTAACTTGCCCTTTCTTCTACGTCTCAATCTATCATGCATGCATGAGTTGATATCTGAATTGGTTAATATATAAATAAATCCAATTATTTCGGTTACTATTTCCCGTATAAATTGTGGTTAATTAATTGAGAGCAGTGGTTCAGCCAATTAAAATACTATATCCGTCTTAAAATAAGAGTTTTCTTGGTTGCATTGTTCAACAAATTAAGTTCACTATTAGAACATGGATAAGTGTTTTTTCCCCCCAAATTAATTAACTAAATAGGAGCCGACCTAAACTTTAAGATGAAATGTTTTGTGTCTAATTTACTTATAAACTGGTCTATGTGTATTGCTCAAAACATACTAATGAGGGGGACTATTATACTCGCTCTTGACCTGTGTTTTAGGTCGGACTAATTCTCATAGAAAAGGAGTCACTACTACCGGAGGATTCGATCGAACTCCCAACAGCCAACTTTGTGGAAGTGATCAGACAAGTATTGCACAAGCAACCGGAAGATGTTCCAATTCCGGACATAACGACGACGGCGATCAGTAGTAGTTGTGGACATCCCCTTGATCTTGTTACCCTGAATGATCCGAAGTTAATAAACACGGAACTGATCGTGACATGCAACCGTTGCATCGGGCCGATCGATGTTTCTCCATCGTCGTCCTCGTCATCGTGTTTCAAATGCCCATGTTGCAATTACTTTGTCCACGATACATGTGCTATGTTGCCGGAAAAGACGGGTTCCGGAAACAAAACACTGCTGACGTATCATTACGATGAACTTAATCTGGTTTCCCTTGCTATGGGAAACTTTCAAGTGTGATTATTGTCATTTGGACTCCGATGGCTGCTCTTACAAGTGCCATACTTGCAGCTCGCCGGGTTTTTGTTCGGATGTCAAATGTGCTGTTTTGCCTGCATTTATAATCCACAAAGCACATCCACACCCTCTTTCAAATCTTTCGTATCCATCATCAATGCCGGATTATGAGATAAACTATCCTGAATATTTCCCATGCAATTCTTGTCGGGACCCTCACAATCGCAAATGGCTGTATTACTCCTGTTTCGCTTGCAATTTCCACTTGGATTATGATTGTCTTACACTGCCGGCGACTATTACCCATAGGTGGGATAAGCATCCGCTTATGCTTAGCTTTCCGCCTTTCAATAATCGTCCTGGTAACTTTTATTGCGAGATTTGCGAAGAAGAAATTCATCCCAAATGTTGGCATTATTATTGTGGACAATGTGATCAGTCTTTTCACCCTAGCTGCATCCCTCGAGTCCGGTACCGGAACTTTGTTTTTGGTGGCACTGTTACAGTTGACCGGCATCCGCATCCTCTGACATTAGTCTGTGATGGCGATTTTCATTCCAGATGCGATTCTTGTCGGAAATTGATGTTTGACGACAAGGTGTTTGAATGTGAAAGTTGTAGGTTCTGCTTGTGCTTTATGTGTGTACGCAAGTGATCACCTCCTGTTTGATGGTCGATTGATGTAATAATTCAGTACACATCTTTTCCGCCTTTTGTTCTCTCTCTAACAACTCTAGATTTCTTAAAGTCATATCTTTGTCCTTTCAGGTGGCCAGCCTAACTTGATTCTTATCAGACAGATAAAGATAGTTAGTTACCATATTTGCAGACACATCAAGCGCGTTGCGGAATACTCAGTTTTCATTCCTTCGAGTATAATGTTACATCAGGCGATGCTTAAAGAAACAATGCTAGATAACATCAAGTTTATTACTCCTCATCTCATTCCATTTCTTAATCGAGCTTCCATTTGGGGCAAAAAAATGGAGAAAATACTATGTGGATGTTGAGGTATGACCAGAGATCAATTGTTATAAAAAGACAAAAATAATCTGCCTTCTCCATTATCCAAATAAAAAAGGTCTAAAACAATTCGAACAAGATTCGTCACTTCTTACGCCAGATTTGATGGTGAGTTTCCAATTTTCCCCCAAGACAAAACATTTAGCACATGCTCAAATGCAAAAATTATTCAGAAATAGCCAAAAGTCTATTTGATTTGGACTTTTTCCACATTATTAAAAATGGGAGTTAAATGGGCCACTTTGATGAGGTTGTCTAGATCCTTTCTACTGGTGTGTTGGAGAAAACAACAACAACAACAAAAAAAAAACAAAAGAAAAACGTCTAAATGAGCCAAATTATTATATTCCCCTCCTCCAAAAAAGAAAAACAAATACAAAGTGAATTATACAAACGCTAGCTGCATGACGTGATCGGGATAGCAGGTCACTTGATTCTTATTGGCAACTTCAGGAAATACACAAGAAACTTATCTTGAGCAGTAAAAGAAAAAACTTCATCCCCAAAAGTCCCAGGTCAATGTTCTTGCATCTCCGTCGATTTCATGGAGGTCTTCCATAATAGCATCTTAATCCCAATCTTGTTCTTCATTCCACTAGTTTACCTTCTCCGGGGGAGGAAGAAACAGAAGCAGCTGCGGCCGCGGCCGCCAACCCCGCCGGCGCGGCCAATATTAGGCCATCTCCACCTCCTAAAAAACGCCCCTTTCCATCTATCTCTACACAAAATCTCCATCAAATACGGCCCTTTAGTTTCTCTTCGTTTCGGAGTTCGTCCGACCCTCCTCGTTTCATCTCCATCTCTTGTAGAGGAATGCTTTAGCAAGACCAACGACATCGTTTTCGCGAACCGGCCGGAATCAGTCTCAGGCAAGATCGCCGGGTACAACAACACCACCATCATACTCTCACCTTACGGAGATCACTGGCGTAATCTCCTCCGCGTAACCACCATTCATGTGTTTTCTAGGATTAGTCTTGACCGTTTCTCATCTCTGAGGACAGAGGAGATCCGTTTCATGATCCAGAAAGTAGTATTACCGGAGAGTAATAATTGCTGGAAAGTGGTGAACTTGAATTCTTTCTTCAGGGAATTGGTGCTCAATGTTATAACCAAAATGGTTGCCGGAAAAAGATGGCCGGCTGATCAGACAACAGATTCTTTTGTACCGCAGCAGGTGACAAATTTAGTCGATTATATTCCGATTTTAAGATGGATTGGCTATGATGGAGGATTGAAGAAGGCTGTGCTCAAAATACATAAGGACAGGGACACGTTTATTCAGAGTCTGATTGATGAAGCTCGATTATCAATCCAGGAAGATAAGAAGCACAATGTTTCAAATTCTTCATCTGGGTTCAAGACAGTTGTTCAGACTTTGCTGTCTTTACAAGAAGAGGAACCTGATTACTACACTGATGATATTCTCAAAGGAATTGTGCTGGTAAACTTCTTAACACCAATTTCTTGATTAATTTCATCTAATTTACATAGAAAATTGAATTTTCTTTGTTGTATTGTTAATATTTGCATTTCCAAATTAAACCGAATTCTGTTTATTTTACTCCTCTGTGTTCACTAGCCTCTGTTTTCGGCTGGGACGCATACTTCAGCTCAGACACTGGAATGGGCAATGTCTTATATATTAAATCACCCTGATGTACTGCAGAAAGCAAAGAATGAAATCGACAACCTTAACCTGAAACCAGGGGATCTTATATCCGATAAAGATCTCGCAAAATTACCTTATTTGCGTTGCATAATCAACGAAACGCTTCGACTTTCGCCTCCAGCACCAACTCTAATTCCTCATTATTCATCTGAGGATTGTACAATAGGAGGATTCAGGATTCTTAAAGGCACAACTTTGATAGTCAATGCTTGGACTATCCATAGGAATCCTAATGTTTGGGAAGAACCCGACAAATTTATTCCGGAGAGATTTGAAGGATTTGATGATCATGGAGGAGTTATTAATGAAGGGTCCTCCAAGTTCTTACCATTTGGTAAGGGGAGAAGAGCTTGTCCAGGAGCTGCCATGGCGATGAGGCTAATCGGGTTGACATTGGCGTCGTTGATTCAGAGGTTTGATTGGAAAAGGGTTGGGACTGAAATGGTGGATTTGGAAGGAGAAGCTGTTCCGACTTTGGGCAAATCCAAACCTCTGGAAGCACTTTACAAGCCTCGTGAGTCATAGGATTAAGAGATTCATGTTGTAATTGTTCTTACTCGGGGCTTGAAGATTTTTGTTTTTTAGTCAATGTTTGATCTGTAAAGTGTTTTTGTCTATTGTCAATGATGAAGAGCTCTTGTAGACATTGTGATCATATAGAATCCAATTATGTAGCGTTTCTTTTTAACACGGTCATAATATCTTGTCCATAGAGATTAAACATTGTTTCAAAATACTCCTTATGTACTAAAATGTTTGTTGTGAAAATACAAACTGAACAATAATTTTAGAACGAAAAAAGTATTTTAATTCTTACCCACAAAAATAAGACACTTGTAAGAAGTGTATGAGTAGAAATGTAGGATGGAAAAATAATGCTCTCCGTCTCAATATATGTTGAATTCCCGCTATAAAGTTGGAATGTAAGTATTCATTTTCTCAACACTAATGTCTGATTTCATTTAAATTACAAAAGCCGAAAAAAAAAAGACGTTGAATTCCCACAATAAAGTTGGAATGTAAGTATCATTTTCTCAACACTTATGTCTCATTTTATTTAAAGTACAAATGCCAAAAAAAGAGAAATAAAGACATATTTCTTCCATTGTACAATGTGTTCACAGTTAATCTAGAAATAAATCCCTCACTGAATCGTAAGAGGTAGAAAAGCAAAAGAGGCCACCTTAAAACATGAAAACTACTAAACCCTACATCTCAGCCTGTTGATTGGGTCAAACGGGCGGGTGCACGGGTTTGAGAATTCGGGTGTTCGGGTATTCGAGTACAAACGGGTAAATCTGAACTGAAAACACAAGGTAATTCAATATATAACCGAATAAATTATTCGGATTATTCGGGTTTTCGGTCGGGTGGTCTGGTATACCCGATACAAATTTTTTTTTTTAAGAAATAAACATTATCTGTTTCTTTCATTTTTGGCCGCAATTTTTTTGGTGCCATAATTACAAATTTTCTCTTAGTCTTTCTACTGTTTTGAGCATTCAAATATACTACAGAAACGCAAAAAAAATCACTACATAAAATATTACATTCTCTGAAATAAACATAGGCTTTAGAATTTAATTACTATATGAAATCTATATGTACCATTTCTAAAAAAAAAAAAAAATTAAAAGAACCCAACTTTAAAGCCTGTTGCTTCTCCGATACTCCGAGTCTAATAATCATATCCTTCATATTCATTTCCCATATTCCTTTCCCATCTTTTCCTGGATTGTTGATAAAGAAGCATTGCAGCTTGGCATCCTCTATCTAAAATGTCAATGCATCAACAACATAAGATTGTTGAAACTATGCAGTACTCTTTCAAGTGAGACCATGACAATAGTACACAAACTAATGCAAAAGTTTTACATCATATCATAAGAAGAAATTCAGCAATGACTCGCCTTTTTTTGAAGCTCTAGCATAAAGACAAATGTTGTGTTTCTGCAGTAGAAAAGAATAAAAAAAGACAAACTCAGACAATGAAAAGTTTAGAAAAAGAAACTACAACCAATGATGCAGATTATGAACTCAACTTGATAAGTTTAAATGGAGAAGACATGTCATTACACTTGACATTATCAACAGCAGCAAAGAGCAACAAAACAACTATTGCCATTGATGCAGATTATGAACTGAATTGAATAGAAAAAAATATTGCCATTGATGAAGAGGAAAGCAAATAGGAAATGCTAAAACTTTTGATTAACAGAAATGACATTGCAACTTTAAAATTTCAGACTTATCACATATAAAGGACTGTTTGCAGGGGCAAGTCAAATTTAATTTCTTACCTAAATTGACATTCTCTATATCTTCTGACTCATATCTTCTGCCTCTGTATCCTGATCTCTTGTTTCTTCTTCACTGAATTCTGTTTTGGAGGAAAAAAAAAATAAAAAGACGAAATGAGTTATAAACAGACCTAAAAATTACAAGAAAATTTTAATAAAAGACCTCCAAAACTACAAATCACAACCTTCTTCAATGTCATCAAGATAATCTTCAAAGGTCCTTTCAACATGCACATGCGATGAATCTTCACGGAGCCAGTCTTGCGTACAGATTAATACTTCAACTAAATCAGGAGCTAAAGAACTCCTAAATGCATCAATAAGTCGGCCACTAGTACTGAAAACGGACTCCGAAGCCACAGTGGATATAGGAATGGCAAGCACATCACGGGCAAGTAATGGAAGGATGGGAAATCGGAAACTATTAACCTTCCACCAAGTTAAAACTTCAAAACCAGCGACATTACGTTCAACCTTCTCCTTCAAATACGTATCTAATTCAGATCTACAATCTCTCAAAGCTTGATTAGATTTCCTCCTTTTCATTTTCCTTCGAATTTTCTCTTGCAACATTATTGCAGGCTCAATTTCTGTTGACCCTTTACCCATTAATGAAGAACCCGCCAAAGGAGAAGGAGTAGTAGCTGAGGGAAATAAAGGAGGATGATGAATCCTAATGTAGACCTCAAAGAGATCTTTCAAGGTAATCTTTGCCGATTTAGCCATACTCTTACCAATTTCATCCCCATACATGTGATGAAGCAAAATTTTGACATATAGATACTTATTCCGAGGATCAAGTATCGAAGCAACAAAAATTAACTTGTTAAAATTCTCCACGTTCCCCCAATACTTGTCAAGCTTAGCTCTCATGAATTTTGCCATTTCTATGAGTCCCAGGTCATTGTTCTTATTAGTCCAAGTCTTCAAAACCATGTCAATGCAAGCTATATCATCCAAATAGGAATTTGCAGTCACATATTTAGTTCCTGACACTTTCAATGTAAGGTTATAGAAATGCTTAAGAAAGCCTACCAAATGCCTAAACATTTTGCCAATCCAATGGACTAGGCACCCCATTCACAAGCTCTTTCTTAAAATGAGTATCCTCAGCTTCAAGTCTATAAAATGCTCTTTCATAATGTTGAGCTACATCCAACATCAAGTAGGTGGAGTTCCATCTTGTTGACACATCCAAGGGAATATTTTTTGAACTTGGACACTTCTCTAATACAGCCATTTTTTTAAAAGTACTAGTTCTTAGAGGAGATTGTCGAACGTATATATCTTACAGCTTCTCTAATACATTCAAGGGATGAATTGTAACATTCCAACCCATCCTTTACGATTAGATTAATAATATGAGCCACACACCTTATATGTGTCAACTTCGCACCCATAACACATTTTCCCCACTTTTCAAACTTAGTTTTCAAGTATGCAATAGCAGTATCATTTGAACTTGCATTGTCAACCATAACAGTTAAAACATTATCAATTTTCCATTCTGATAAACAAATTTCAACATATTTTCCAATTTGTTTCTCCCTATGACTTGATACGGGGCGAAAATTCAGACCTTCTTTCTGTAGTTTCCAATTGTAATCAATGTAATGTGCTGTCAAACACATATAATTAACTCGTTGGGGAGATGTCTAAGTATCTGTAGTTAGGCAATCCTACCAATATTTTGCCTAAGTTCAGCCTTAACTTTCGCTCTTTCTAACTTAAAAAGTTTCCTACAATCTTTAATGATTGTACTTCTACATGGAACTGTAAAAGAAGGAACACATACTTCCATTAATCTCTTAAATCCCCTTCCATGAACAAAGCTTAGTGGGAGCTCATCCACAATTATCATAAAGACTATTGCATCCCGAATATCTTTTAGACAAACTCTTCCATCACCTTTTCCTTTCTTTTAAGGGCCCGAATATCAACTTTAGAAAGACATGTTTCTAAATGATGCCATAAGTTTCTTGTCCCATGTACTTTAGTTTCTAAAAGTATTCTGTTTTACATCAAAAACAAACACTTTTTGTTTCACCCTTATTATTTTTATAAGTCCTAAAGTACTTCCAAACAAGTGATCTTTTCTTAACCTTCCTGCCTTTCTTTTGTGTTCCGACTTTAGAAGCCGATCCCTCGTCAACCCTAAAACTATCAAAAATCCCTTCACTTCCAGGTTGATCGACTCGAGGTTTTGAATGATTAGGTTCAGTCATCTAAATAACATAAAACAGCAAGAAAATAGAATTTTAAAAGGTCTCTCAGAATATAATTTCCTAAACTGAACAAACAGCGAACAAATAGAGAAGCACAAAGCATTAAGAAAGTCCAACTAGGATAAGGGGAATCCCATAATACAATCAGAATCACAATTTCTACACTGAATTTCATGACTGCAAGAGTTCAAAAATGCAATATATAGTGAAATTCAGAACTAAATATACACAAGACAAAGAATGCCACAACTAAACAGTACCAAAAACTAAGAATCTAAGCCTGAGGGAGCAAAATCTATACACAAAAAATTCAGTGTGGGTGGCATAATGCAACAGCTATGCAAAGAAGAGCATAAACCTATACACAAAACGAAGCAACTTTACTAACCTCCAGTTAACATAGATTAACTCATTCCACAGGCTGGAAAGTTAGAAACAACACTGGGGCAAATATTATAGTTCCTGCACTAGAACTCCCTCCAAAGTACCTGATGAATTATTCCTGAATATTGATCGCGGCTCGAAGGGGTTGCAGTGTTGCTACACTTGGGGGCAAATGCTGTAGTCAGAAAAGTCTCATAAGATAAGATAAGAGATACAAAAATGTTATCTAAAAGAAAAAAATGACTACAATTATGTTTCCTGATGCATCAAATCAATTGAAATACAAATCCACAACGAATTGGAACGAGATGCTATCCCTTGCTTAGAGGTTGAGTCAGCATGCTATATATATCAGGAGAGGAAAAAAAACCAAAAAGAAGAGAAGAAAAACACAAGACAGTTTGATATACTCTATAATTAAACCAAGCCATGTCATGAACTAATAATGAGGGATCATTATCAGCTTCTTCAAATTTATGATTAATGCATCATTGTATTGATTCCATTTGTTTGAAACAAAAAGCAAACACCAAACACAAGAGACAATTGGTGATAAACTGATAACACAGAGAACCTTTACTAAAAGCAGGATACATGCATATCCTTAATGTGCATATATCAATCAGTTTCTGAATAATAAACCTTTTGAATTGGTTTGTGATTGTAATAAATTGATGAAAAGGGATTATCTAACTTTAGCCACAAATCATCAAAAATGAGAAAATCATGAAGAAAAAAAAAGTGATGTACACTCGATTAGAAACCATAGGATATAGGTACCAAAAATATCAAGGTCACTTGAATTAATCAGAGGAGTTTGTGCAGCTATTTCTAATCATTATCATATCATTGAAGGAAAAAGGCCACCTGCCCCCAATATTATGGTGACTTATTCATACAACCAACACTCTCTATTAGGTCATGCAAAGTGAATTCTAAACGTGGGTATATTTCGAAGAATGATGATTAACCTGTGTTAAGAAATAGCAATCCAAGCCGATTAAATTTGCAAAGATCACTTCAGAGTAAGTTTTCATTTCTTACTACCTTCAAAATTCACAGAGCTTGTTGAAAAAAAGTTTAAATAAAATGATTTTGACTGAAAACCCAAAATAAAAAAATAACACATCAATCTAACAAAATCAAACAGAAAGCCCCAGAGGAGCCAAAAAAAAAAACACACACACACACACACACACACCTGAACAAAAGAGCGGGCAACTGTTCACAGTTCAAAATCTCAAAATCCTGGGCACTAATCGAACGAATGATCAACGAATACTAAACCCGTATATGATGAACTCTTTCACTAACCAAAACAAAAACCTCAGGAAAAAACTCCCCAAAATAAAAAATAAAAGACTAAACCGCATAAAACGTCCTCTACATTTGGGCAAAAAATCATTTTCGTCTCATACATTTTAAAATGTACATTTTCATCCCATTTTGTCCAAAAAAAACATGATTTTTCGACTATTTACGTCCCAAAGTAACTTTCCGTCCAATTGACCGTTAAAAACAGGGGTTTTTTTGTCTTTTTGTCCGGCTTTTGGGTTTTCATTAATTAAGAAATAAAATAATAAATAATTAATAAAAAAATATTTTTAAATTTCAAAAATAAAATTTTTATACAATTTTACCGGGTGGGGCCTCAATAATTTAATTTTTTGATTATTTGTTTTAAAATTTTTTTATCCAAACAAGAAAAAGTTTCTGCCGTTGAAAAAGAAAAGGGAAGAAAGACTTCCGTTCCAAAGCATCTTCATCTATCCTTCAGTACCCCTCTCCCCCATCGTCATCACCACTTTTCACCACCCGCCTTGATTCATCTCCTTCTTAGTGCCTTTAGTGTTTTTTTTTAAGCTATTGGGGTAATGAATTTACCATTCTAAACTTGAGATCTAGAGAATCAACAACATTGAAGACGAGAGCCGCAGCGGCAGCTGGCAGAGATTTTCTCCTTTCAGATCTATAACACATTGTGATTGACCGACCAAATTTCTTTCTTCTTTTTTTTCCTTGTATTTAGTTTCTGATGGTTACATTGAAATTTTGGGTTATCCAGATTCAATTGGTTAACCAATTTGTTACGTTTGGTTTTCATTAGCTTTGTTTAAATGGATATCACCGTGAGTTGAAGACGATTTGCTTGGAGTGGAGTTTTTTATTTGTGTGTGTGTGTACTGGCTGTAATAGTAATCCACTCACCCACCACATTGAGATTTTTCGTCTGGTTTTCAATCTGAAATAGAATTCGGATGAAATGTGAAAGATTCGTTGCTTGGTTCTTCTTAGATATTGTTGGGTCTGAGTTTTGATCGGAACACTTGTATCCGTTGCCGGTGATTACTTTGATTGTTGTTGCTTTATTCCATGATTTTTAATTCTCATTTATCTCTGCAAGTTGCTGATTCAAGTCGATGATGGCAATTGGCAAGTTGTCCGGTGAGCTCAAAATGGGCTACGGGTAGTGGACAAATCTGAGAAAAATCTATTGCACTGGTTTCCGGAATAGGCAATTGAGATTTTCCTAAGTAAAAAGGTGTCAAGATATGGTGTGATTGGTTTTGGCCAATTTTGCTCAAAATTTGATGTAATTGGGTTTGTTAAAAATTGATGCTCAAAAATATATCTTAAGGGGTTCCTGATATCTCTAACAGTTTGGGGGTATGTTTTTATAATCGACAAAATCTCTTGGGTGTTTTGATTTTAGCCCCAAAAATTTATAAGTATCTTCCCGACAAAAAGAAAAATAATAGTTTAACAAATTGGAGTTTACTGTAGCAAATCAGTAAAAAAAAAAAGGGACCTTCGCAGTGGGACCCACACAGTAAATGGAGGCAATTTTGTTTAATTTTGAATTTTGAAATTTAATTTTTTTTACTATTTTAATATATTTATGATTACTGTAGCAAATAATAAAAAAATTAAATTATTGAGGCCCCACCTGGTAAAAGTGTATGAAATTTTTATTTTTGATTTTTTTAAAGTTTAAAAATATTTTTTATTAATTTTATTATTAATCAATTATTATTTTATTCTTAATTAATGAAAAACCAAAAGCATGAGTAAAAGACAAAAATACCCCTATATTTTGACGGTTAATTGGACGGAAAGTTACTTTGGGACGTAAATAGTCGAATAATCATGTTTTTTGGGCAAAATGGGACGAAAATGTGTATTTTAAAATGTATGGGATGGAAATGATTTTTTGCCCAGATGTATAAGATGTTTTCTGTAGTTTAGTCAAAATAAAAAATAAAAGAAATTATGGAAAAACGAACAATTGAGAAAAAGAGATAATCACAAAGCTCCAATCATCAAATCAAACAAATCAATCAAGCCCCCATCTGAATGTGTAAATTTTGGTGAAAATAAAGAGCACCCACCAAAAATCAACAACAAATTAGAGCAACCCTTTTAGGATTTCCAACTTCCATTTCTGTCTGATGAGTACAGAAAGATTTCTACCTGATAAGAAGAGTAAGTTGGCCGCCACAATTTTTGGTGAAGAATTGGAGAGATCAATGGTGGGACGGTGGGTGGCAAAGGATGAGAGAGGTGATGATGACGAGCAGACAATGATATCAAAGACTGTTGTTTTTGCGGGTTTGTCGAAATTATTCGGATTGTAGTCAATTTACCCATTAACCGAATAATCTTATTCGGTTTTGACCGCTTTACTTTTTTTTGTTTTTATTTGAATTTATCCGAATTTAAAAAGTAGTTTTAGTTTGGGTCGGGCATCGGATAAACCGACCCAAACAACAGGCCTACCTACATCTAAATTTTCATTTACACCTCATTTCCATACAAAAACTTTTATATTTTGGGGAAATTTGAATGAGGTAGAAGCATAAGTAATAACAATTTTTTTTTGTATTTTAAAACAAATGTAACATTTCAACCCAAAAAAAGAATAGATTTATATCAAATTAAGGAATGTTGGGGGAGAAGAAGGAATTTAAGAAATTAGTTCATTGTATTTAGTTTACTGACTGATGCTTTGCTTCCTATTCAAAAAACCACAAAAAACAGTGGTTTCAAAAAGAAAACATAATGTTTCCTATTCTGAAAAGACCGTAGAAAACTAGAATCAAAAAGCTGAAAAAGAAAGCCAAATCCCTCTTCAAAAAGGCTCTCCTACGAAAACAATGCCAATTGATTATTCAGTAGAATCCTTCACTATTGATACCACTGATGGGGTTAAGCTTCACACTATGCTTTTCACACCGAGAGGCGGAGAAGAAGAAGAAGAAGATGATGAAGAAGAAGAGGAGGAGGAAGAGATGGGAGTTAAGAAAAATGAGGACATCGTGGTTGTTTTGGTGCATCCGTACTCAGTTTTGGGTGGTTGCCAAATTCTCCTGAGAGGGATTGCAAGTGGGTTGGCAAGAAAAGGCTATAAAGCTGTGACTTTTGACATGAGAGGAGTTGGGAGATCCACTGGGAAGCCTTCTTTAACTGGGTTCAGGGAAATCAAGGATGTGGTTTCTGTCTGCAGATGGGCTTCTCAGAATTGTTCTTCTAATCGGATTTTGCTTGTGGGTTCTTCTGCAGGTATCCACCCTATTTAGCCTTCGCATTCTTCAGTCCTGAAGAACTTGACTTTAATTTGTGGAATTTATAAGTGTAGGCGTTGCTGGAGGGGTTTTAAGTAGATTAACGACCATCCATGTGTAGAAGTAATTAAAATGTGGTTCTTAATTTAGGAATTTCAGTTGATTAGTTGAGTCACTGAAGAAATCTATTGCTTAGTTTGAGGGGAATGATTAACTGATTTACTGTAATTCTTTCAGGAGGTAAGCTTAACATTTTACAGCATGTTTGTTATTGTTGATCCTGTCTTAGGAATTAGTTCGATTTTAAGTCAGATCACTCTGTATGTGAATGTAGAAGGAAAAATCTGTTGAAGTATGCATTTCTGATTCAGTAGCTGCTCTCAGAGTAAGAGATTGAGGGTTCTTCTAGTTGAACTTTGGTTCTCTATAAGTGTTCGTAGGATTGAGTGTTAAATCTGAATCAATATGTTGTTTGAACCTGAAGTAAAACTGTTTTGGAACTCTTGAACGTCTCTAATTGAACCCTCCAGTTTCCATTCTCATTGTTGACCTTGATGTAGATACTTTTGGTTGTAAAGGATAGATATTAGCACTTCACTGCTGCAGTTACCCTATGCATTTGAGTGACTAACATATTGCCAATGCAGTATCTTATAGGAATTGAAAGCCTGGAATTTATATAGTGAAGCTATCTTCGCATGATTCAGGACAAGTTCCCTATTTGGGATCAGTATGTTTCATTTCTTAGGCGCCTAATTGCTCAATGGTATTCCTAGTAACTCCTGAAATCTGTTTTAGGTTGCTAATTAATGATGAACTTTCTCTTGAACAAAAGGATATAGTACTTCTTGTAGGCTTTGCAGCCTTTGCGAAACATAAGGTTTTCTTAGTATCAACAAGAACTGCGGCTGTTTTAATGCTGAATGAATCTGTCTCCCGACATATACAAGAATGATAGCTGCGGTTGTGACATCTACTTTTGTTCCTGAATCAGCTTGGGTACATCTCTCTCTACTTGGCTAAAATCATTTGGACAAGTAGCATTAATGGTCTCAAATAGTCATTATGTGAAGTAACTATTATGCTGCTTTATTCATTCAGTTTTTTCTGGTATTTTCCATGTCAAAACAAGTCTGCTTCTTGTAGTGTGTATTATTAGGTTCTTCCTCTGTTGCTTGAAACCTTTTTACGTGTTTTGGTACAAGGAATTTCATGAACAAAAGAAATGCCCTTATCAGTCATTTTGGCATTGTCATTTTATTCATAACCAGGATAGAATATTAAATGATTTCTTTTGAAAAAACAGCGGACACCATCCAGCAAATGGAAAATTTAGGCAATGTAAACTGAGATTCGTTGGTAATCATGTGTCAGGATTTTTCTGAGTATTCCTCTTTTCTACTGATGAACAACATGGCTTTCGTTTAGTTGTATGGATTTTCAACTCTTCTCGGTCTAACTTTGGTCGCAAACATTCTGGTGGAACAGGGGCTCCGATTGCTGGCTCTGCAGTTGACCTGGTTGATCAAGTGGTTGGTTACGTGAGCATTGGATATCCATTTGGTTTTATGGCATCTATCCTCTTTGGTCGACATCACAAAGCTATCATCAAGTCTCCCAAACCAAAACTTTTCATCATGGGAACAAGGGATGGATTTACTAGTGTTAAACAGTTAAAGAACAAGCTAAAGTCTGCTAATGGCCATGTAGAGACTCATCTGATTGAGGGCGTAAGCCATTTCCAGATGGAAGGCCCTTCATATGATGCTGAAATGGTGAAATTAATCTTACGTTTTATTCAGTCACTTTAGTTTATAGACTGTATTCTTCTTGTTGCCGGGCATTCATTCCCATGATAGTCGTTTATAACTGATGTCAGAAACTCTATGGGGATGCTGATGCAATTTGTTGCAGTTTTTGTATCACGTGTAAATAAATGTTAGTCTTGGAATTTGCAAGGAATGCGACGGCCCTGTGTGCCCATACTCGGCGTGTAAATTCGTTTTCAGAGACCGTGGCATTTGTAGCTTTAGTGACACACAGCTTTCATTATGGAATGGGGAATTTGTGCAAATATATGTTCATTTACAGTATGTTACCTGAATGTCTCCCCCTTCTGCTAAAACCCGACTAACTAACGTGAAAGTAAGCAAAAATTCAGAAATACGAGCTCTTCCTGATGAAACATTTCTAAAGGACATGACGAAGCAACTACTTCTCAGGCTAAAATGTCTGGCGTGGAATCTATGACATTTTACATTTGTGATTCCCAAGCATCTACTCAGAATATTGGAAATGAACAGTGATCCCCATATGACTTGGCTTTAAGTAAGATCAACGCCATGGACCATTCGGTTCTCAGATTCAGTCAGCAAAAGATTGGATCTTGGCCACTTCCCTGACATTCTGCAGTGCGTAGAGAGAATAACATGGATGACTATGTACAAGAAGATTACAGTCTGCATTAGATCATTCGGCTTAGGAGATACAACAGCAGCCGCCTGAGTGTTGAATGCAGTCAGTTATTACCACTTTCACCATCAGAAGCATCGTCCAGCCTCGCAATTGCATCGATAAGGGCTTTCTCATGGTCCTGGGAATGGAAAAAGCATTGATAACTTTGCCAATGAATTTTAATTAAAACAAAATAACGTTGATGCTAACCTTAAGCACTTTCTTTACTTTCTCCAAATCAGCTGGATCAGGATGATTTGCACTCAATACTTGCTCCACCTATTATGGTTCACATCAGAGGAATATCCCATGGCCAAATCGGCAAGAAGCTGAAAGATTTCTAGTAAATATTACCTGCTTAATCAGGGTGTCAGTGTGGAGAATCTCAATATCACCAAAAGAGTCCCTCTCAGTGCCAATTAGAGATGCATGAGTATGGGCTCTGGAGTCATCTTTCGTGGAACCCCCACCTCTTCTAGCAAGTGCAACAGCATTACCATGAGAAACAGGCTTCGGCAATCCGCGGCTTTTCCATCTAAGATCTTCAGCAGACGTCTGGAAATGATCAATCTGCTGGCAAGCAAAATTTAATTTAATTGTAATAAAGCACATAGTAAAATGTATGAGAAAACTACACATGATGAAGGATTTAAACCTTATAGTCCCTCCTCTGGTAGCCAGCTTTTATTTAAAAAGGAGTACTGATGCGAGTTTAAACCAAAACAAATATAAAGAAATTACAAATGAAAATGTGATAAACAAAGAAAGGTAGCTTGAAGTTTTAAAGTACGTGTACCTTACAAATACTAAATCATGGGGTAAACAAAATACTAAATGGAAGTGTAACATGAGGTAGTCCAGCATGAAGAGGCCCTTTACATAAGATGATATGTTTAACATGCAAAAAAGAAGAGGCTGACAAGAGTTCATAACTTTACAGTTGCTCAAAATTTGTCAAGCAAGGAAACATCCCTCATTCTATTATCTCATATCAAGCCTTAAAATCACTCTAGCTTCAAAGAGTGGATAAGCTTGTTTATCTTCATTGAATGGGTAGGTATAATACAATTGGATGAACTGCCATGGATGGCATTGTAATGGGAATTTTCAAACATAGATACACCTAATGGATGTGTGAGAATTCACACAAGAGAAGTGACGTAGAGATTTAGCTGTTAACGCATCAATGTTTTATATCTGCAGTAGAAACTGTTTTTGAATGTACATCAATGTATATCATAGATAAAGATAACTAGTCAACCAAAAATTGTTTTTGAATCAAGAAACATTTCAGTTCGGCAAACGTTTAATAAGGTATTTAAATCGCAAAAGTGTGAAGAATGTATCTTCTGTTTTCTGTATAAAAGTGAGACCGAGTGCCATGACATTGATGATTACCTCCAATGGCATCGGAGCTACTGATTGCAAGGTCTTTCTTTTCTTGCGTGATTCTGTAGCAGTTCTCCAGACCCTGATGACAAATAAATACGCCATCATTAAGTTTACCCAAAGTAATTCAAATATAGATCGCATGCACTCTGTAACACCTTATCTCACTCATAATGTCCTCAGCATTAACCATGGAGAGAAGTTTTCTGTGTTCTGCATCTGATACTCGCAGTTCTTTTCTTAGTTCTGTGATTAAACTTTCTTTCTCCTGGAAAAATGCATAACAAAAAAATTTCTGTCAATAATGACTTCTAGGAAAATTTTACATGATGAAATCAGTAAAAAAGAAATGTACCGACCCAAGTGAGGGCATCTGATTGAGCTTTAAATGCTCGCAAGATAGAAGCATAAGCATCTTGCTCTATTTGGTGTATCTGTGTTTCCATATCAACTTGAGCTCGCTGAAACTGACCACTACCTCCAATCAGGGGCCTCCTCTGAAGAAACCCACGACCTCTTCCAGGAACTTTGTGCTGTTCTGAAAGAGGGAGGTCGTGATTGACTCCTGTAGTGACATCAGCAAATCAGCATAACTGTGCAATCAATTACTGCTAATAACAGAGTCTATTTGTGCAACGCTGTCGTAAGGATCAAACTTTTTAGTTCAATTGTAGAAAGTTATTTTAAAGAGAGAGAGAGAGAGAGAGAGAGAGAAAAGAAAAGAAGGAATTTTGACCAATCAGACAATTTTCCATCTCCCATAATAAAACAAATTAAAAGGCAATAAATACAGGAGGGAGAGACACTCTCAAGGGTAAAGATGAGCTCAACCAACGAAATACACATCAAATAGAGCATACATTTGCCTTGGAGAAGTGTAAGAGAATACAGAAAATTACAAAAAACCTCATGTGCGTACATATTTACACACAAACCATGAAACGTTGTACTGTGCAAGATTTAAATGACTTGAAAAAACTGCAACGCATCTTAGACTCAAGTTAAAATAAAAATGAAAGGACAAGAGAGTCCAGCGCTGGACACCCGTCTGTTGGTGAAATTCCACTTATTTGGCCCTAATAAAATGTAGGAAGAAAGAGGGGGGAAAAAGAAATGAAAGGACAAGAAAACCATAGAATCTTTCTCCCTTGCTACAGTTGCTACATTTCTGACTTTCAAATAGAACCATGATACTTGTAAGAACCAGACTACCAGAGGCATCTTAGTGCTGAAAAGCATCCCAATTGGTTTAATGTGATATCCCAATGCAGTACTGCCTAATATGTTCCAGAGGTACCCTAGTGCAGACAATTTGAACCGGATATAAGTGCAATTGTGGTAATCCTTGCTCCAATTTACCCCATAAAGAACAATATCAAAAGTCAGTAATTTTTCTGTCTGCACAAGTATACAACACTTGCTGATCGGTAGAGGTCTTAATTACAAGCAACAAGATTCACCAGACACTTCAATTCTTAATCCTCTAACAATAGCTTTACCTAATCTGATGCTTAAAACTAGTCATTTCCTGGTTCATGAAGACAAGCCTAAGAAGGCCTGGTAAGTAAATATCAAGATGGAGAGAACTTCTAAACTGTCTTCACCTTGGAACCGGTTACATCAAATCAATAAAACATATCAGATGTCTGTGGAGGTCGCAACAAGATAACCAAGGTTTAGACTACCCAGAAAAGTAAACATGGGATACAAGATATGGATAATGGATAACAAAATTTTAAGGATCCTGCTATGTAACAGAGAATAGGCGATAAAAGGGGTGACATGATTACGTTCATCAAACATTAACATACCTTGAACAACTGCATTTCAAAGTTTCATCAGACTCACTACTTTTGGCAGCTAAAGAAACACAATGAATAAGTATATTAACAAGGGTGTTTTCAGGAGGTGAATAAAACAGTTATATTGGCCACTAGTATTCTCTTCTATCATTACTTAGAAAGTGAAGAGGGAGAAACATGAATGGAATGAGTGGAAATAGCACCCCCATTATATCAGGAAGGAAGAAGACCCTCAACCACAAAGCAATACTCAGGCTTCGACCAAATTGGTCAATCTGTATCAGACTGAAACATGCTTCTTTGCAATTTTTTATCTTCGAAAAAATGAACAAAATTCAATTTGGTGTCATTTATCATAAGGGAAAAGAAAAGAAAACACAATGCAAAATAAAATAAATGATCAGCAACTAGCTGTTTTGTCCCTAAACACGATTCTTTCTCTGAGTGTGTGTTTCGGCATCTTCATATTCATATGCAGTTATAACTAAAAGACTAGCAACTCCACACGATTCTAATGTTTATCCTTAATAATCCAAATACCGCTCCATAAGCGTAATTTTTATCCAAAATTCAGAAAAAAAGTAAGTCAAAATGCTGATGTTCATTCAAGTTAAATCTTCACGATTTCATCAAGATTTAAACAATTTCAAGTTTACAAAATCAAAGTCACGAATAATAAAGCCAGGACATGGAGAATAATAAGCTTTTCATTCAAAAATTGCACAAATGGTCATAAATGAACAAGAAAACATTTACAAATTACAAGGATCATCATCCCCAAGTTGATCTAACGTGAAGACATAATCTGAATCAAATAATCTTTCAAGCCAAGAAACAAGAAAAAAATAATTGAAAAAATCTAGAATTTAACTTACCCGTATGATCAGGGAGGCCGTAGTCCATCGATCAGATTACGATTCTATAATCTTGTAAGCTGAAATTCATTGGTAACTGCAGAAACATCAAATTGTTTCAGAAATTTTCTGAACAAAACAGATTTAGTAGACAATTAGAAAAACACATAATCATCAAACATAAAGATTAAATAATCAAGCAAAGATGGGAAAAAAGAAATTCCCAAATATGGTACCTGGAACAGTGCCTGGACCCTTGAAACGGGTCGGATACAAATATGGCCAATGATGGGTCGGATTGGAAGATTGGCAATGGCGATTTTCCGACGGACTTGACTGGGTGGAGCAGTAAGCGGGAAAGAGAGGAAGAAAGGATGGCTTACGGAAGAGGAGGCTACGATGTCGTTTCAATCTGAGTTTGCTCAGGGATTTTTTACTTTGACTTTTATTTTCCCCCATTACAATTGATATTATTTTCCTCTTTTTATATATACATATATATATATATTACTTTTTAATATATGAAAAGCTTTTTTTTTTATATTTTGGATCCCTAATAGGTTGTCAGAAATACTTTTTGAAATTTCGAGTTCCCTAGATGAAATAGATATCAATCTCCTCGTACTTAAAAAAATAGTGTTTGAATTTTCAACACTAACATACACGTTTAAATCACACCAAGATATTGAAAGTTTGAAATAATTAACGCAAATATAAAATCCCAAACAAACTTAAGATGGCCTTTGATTGGAGCAAGATGACAGATTGCTACAAGTGTTATCATTCCTTCTGTTCCGAAATTATTGTTCATTTTAGATTTTCACTTTTAGTTTAAATTATACAGAAAATAAAAATCCAAACTGGACAACAATTTTAAAATGAATGGAGCATTTGATATTGATTTTGAATGTAAATTTGCGGAGTCTATTATATGTTATAATTTAAGTTTAACATGGAATATTTTTGAAGCAAGGTCAAACTCCATAATTAGAAAAAAAAAAAAAAGAAAGTATCATAAGAAAACTATAAAAACACATACACACAAACACACACATACACATTATAATTTATATATGAGGAATTTCTTAAGAAAATAAACAGAAACTTATATTCTCATAAACAAGAGTTTAAGAAAGAAACTGAAAGTAATAAAATTATGTTGGTGTCAGAGTAAAAACCACCACTCAAATGATTTTATATGATTTCATAATATTTTCACTCTTGCCTATTGCCATTTCCTGTGTAGTACAATGTTCATAATATTTCTAACACATTTTAGTTATCTTTCCAAATAATATTAATAATAATAATAAGACTGTCAGTATGGATATTCAAATTGTAATAATAATTTTCAGTTACCAGCTGTAACAACAATTTCTCGTTGAAGCATCAATAATATTTAGCGTGTGTTGTTGTTGCCTTCCCCCCAAAGAGCCCAAAATTCAAACGCGTGTAGGCAATAAAGATAAAACTGACAAGAAGTATCAAGAAAGAAGTGAATATTCTCGAAAATGAATTCAATTCTGAAAGTCATTTTAGACCCACATTAACAAGATGATATAAATAGCTTTTAACAATTGCGACGTAATGACATAATACAAGTTTACAATCTAGAGAAAGAAAAAAGTTCTCTCATGATCCAAACGATAACAAGGCATTGGTTTCCATGTTAAAAAGCAAAAATCTTATCCTTGGTTCAATAAGGATGGAATAAGTGAGATTCATGTGATTCAAACTCGATGCAGATACAAATTGACACACATTTATCCTGAGACTAATTCAATAGCGAACAGTATGACAAAGACAGAGTTTATTTAAACTCTTATACTATCACACCTCACTAGTAGTTCTTATGAGCCACCAGAGGACAGTTTGTTCTTGATCAACCATCAACACTGTACGACAAAATTACACATTCTATAAGATCTATTCTTTTGGTTTTCATACTAATTGTCTAGATAGTTAGACATATCATATCAAGAAATTTTATCTCTGGGTAAATTTTAAAATTTGCTCTTATACCGTTTTAAATTTTAATATAATTGGGATTTGCTCGCTAATGGCATTTTTAATAAAACAAAAATCTTCTCATGATCATCAACCATATTACTACACGGGGTTCACAATAAAAAGATAGTTGAAAACTTACATATTCTTTTTGTTTTTTTTTTTAGAGAAATTCAGGATAGTATCTGTTGGGCATCTCTCCCAAAAAAATTATATTTTCTTCTCATAAAACTATGATGTAGTTATATATATATATATAATATATATATGTATATATAAAACTATGATGTAGGAAATAAAAACTATAATTTGCGCTAGTAAAATTGTACAAAATCATAAGTTGTAATAATTTTAACATCTAACCGGAGTTTGTATGAGAAATATAGTTATGCTTGTTTGATAAAAGTTAACACATAAGTCTGAATGTTTAGTGTTGAATAATAATGTTCAACTAATTTTTAAACTCTTCAATTTTGTACAACAACTCAAGCAATAATTTAGTAAGAGGTCAATTTATTTTTTACTGAAAATCCTAATGAAAACTTCCTTTCCTTTTCAAAAAATGGGATCGCCACAATGCGTATCGAACTCTCAATCTAATGGTAAAATGAATCTCCTATCCTAGAACCTAACGATCTTATCAATTAAAATGGAATAATTGAATTGGGATTTGCATTGTCACAACACGTGAAACAACAGATGAAGAAACTTTGCAAACAAGATAGTAATGCGCGTTAAACTTTTAAATGGATGAATAAAAGAATTGATGTCAACCAAAAAAGGGACTTTACCTATGTTCTTTGCTCTCTGGTTTGAAAGCAAATTCAAGCAAAACTAGCTTTTTTGTTTCAACTTATCTAAGGCTAAATCACCTAGGTTTAGTTAAGTTGTGGGTTTTGCAAAAGGTAACTTGCCAATTCAATAGTAAGCATTCCACTTATCACATCTAAATTGACCATTGTAGGTTATTCACCTTTCTTGAAAAATTTGAACTCTCATATTTGGTATTGGACTAATTAATCGCTTTCTTATGCTAGAAGAATTCAACTAATCAAGTCTGTTTTTTCATCCCTTCACATTTATTGGTCCAAAATGTTTATTTTAACTAAGTCACTCCTATGTGACATTCAAGGCCGACTTAAGAAATTGTTTTGGAGTAATTTCAAAGAAGGATATACAAAGGTAGCATAGGAGAAAATGTGTCTAACAAAAGAAGAGGAGGACTCCGTATTGCTCCATTGATTCCAACTAATCAGGCACTTATGATGTGTCATATCTGGTAATAATAAGCAATGATGAAAAATCATTATGGATGGATTGGTGAAGGCATATTGAACTAAACAACAATCCTTTCAGAACTTACAGATTTATGTCTACAATTATTGGAGTTGGAGATAACTCTTAAAACTTTGACCGTTGTTGCAAAAAGTTTTTGATTATAATGTTAGAGATGGTTCTTATTTCTTACAATGGTAGGACCTCTAAGATCCACTTGAAGTATTAGGTGAGTTGTACCCTTATATCACAAGAGTAACATGCTTTCTTTTGGATTCAAAGGTTGAATTGGTAATTGAGGAACAATTTTGGAGGTGGCTTCTAACTAAATATCGAACTATTTATTGCCATTTATTAACACTTACCAGTGATCTCAAATGGTTTTGACAATATTAGATGGATGTGGATACTATATGTACATTTTCTGTTGCATCATTTTTGAATTTGTTACGTGATAGAGAATTTGTAAATGTCTTGGACGAGATTGCTCCATAGACCAGGTAAAATTCCACGCCATAAGTTATTCTGTGGCTAGTAACTCCAAAATGACTGCCAACCTTTGACAATCATTGGCTTACTTAACTTGGGCAAACCTGTGTGCTTTGTGATATTATTGTTGAGACGCATGATCGCCTATTGTTCCAGTTTACCAATTTATCTATTTAAATGTGCTGAAGCAGGAGATCTAGTTCTCATGTCTTTATATGAATTGGCAATTGGGGGTGGAATGAGTATCGCTTAGATGGAGATGTTGATATTTAGTTTATGTGACTTATCGTATTTTGTTGGTGACTATTGTGTATTTGATTTGGGAAGAACAAAATCATCATTAATTTGGCCAGACCCATAGGATATCTGAAATCGCCATTATGTTGACTATTAATTTAGCCCAAGGATAGATCATGTACAATGGATTTATGGGATAACATTCATGTGCTAGCACTAAAAGGGATGTGGAAGATTGCATGGTTGTAACATTTTGTATCCCTTTGTATGGTTGGGCCTATCTGATTCTCATTTAGCTAGTGAGAATGAAGTTTTTTGTAACTCTTTGTTTGTAACAATTTTATTACTTCAATGTAATTTAAATTTATATATATATATGTATGGATATAGACCTTTGGGAAAGAAATCATTATTCTATTGAAGAGAGATTACTTTTAATATTGAAGTAAAATAGTTATAGAACATATCATATTTCAAATTTTATTTTCGACTATGCACTAGCAGTCTTGGGCCTCTTTATAGACTAGAAATGGATGTAAAAGTAATGTATTCTGCATTTAAGAGTTTGTATAGAACATTAGACCCGACATTTGTATCCAATTATATTGAAATACTAATTAGATATTCTTATGAATTATTCCATATATCTTTGATACTTGATATGTATTGTTCAAAGCTTCCACACAAACTTTTAACAAGGTAGATGTGAAGTTTGTTTCTAAAGAAGTCTCATCCATATATCTTAGAAAGCAGATTGCTTGAGATTCAGTAGATGGCGATGTTTCGAGCCCTAATCCGCTAAATGCAAAAAAAAAAAAAGCCAGATCATGGTTGGATTTTACTCCTCCTTGGTCCCAGCAGGGTAAAGATGACTGTATGCTTGCATCAATGTGCTCAGCATTGTGTGCAAAAATTGATGCGACTATGTCACTAAACATCCTGAAAATCCTTCTGAAATAATTTCATTGTCAATATTTGATGCTTACAAGAGAGTGGGTTCTCCCTAGTTTTTTTTTTTCCAAATTGGTGGATATTGTATTAGCAATCTGGGGTGTGTTTTGAGCTTCGGAATACCGATATACCCCTGAGGATCTAGAAACAAATCTAGATTAGACCCAAACCCAGCCGATAGCATTTTACGGTAATTTTTTCAATAATTAAATACCAACTCCAACTCATCTTGTTCTGAATAATAGGCATTCTCATACTGTAAGTGTTTTTACGCAGTATTTTGAAATTGTTGATACGAAAGAGGGTATTCTTTAAATGATTTGCAAAGGCCCTAGTGTGATGTTTATGAATGTTTATCCTACTTTTGAGTATTGGAACAAATCATAGGCTATAAACGTGATATACCAAGAAAAACACAACGAGCTAACTTCATCGGAAAACAAGACTCGAGGTTGAGAGAGTATTATAGGATATGATTTTATGAGTGTGTTCTTCAAAACGATGTAGTTTAAAACACTATCTGGTGCTTCAAAATACCTAGAAAGTTGGTTGGGTTTGCAATACATTCTCAAAAGTTTGTATAGATTTGATTGAGTAGGGTTGGTTTCTACTAGAGTTGGGACCTAGTTTGCATTCTTTGATCAAAATTCTGAAGTGGAGCAGTAATTGAAGAAAGTGTTGGCACCAATGGAAAAGACGGCAATGCCGTGGGGTTGGAAACCTATGGATACAAAGATATTTGAAAATTTCTTAGGGTTGTTGCATTGGATAGAAAGATTGCCTAGGACGATCTCTGGCTTGGGGAAAATTTTGGAAGACTAGAGCAGTAAAACTTTCACTTTCTTGATGTAATATAGTATGAATTATGTTTCTTCAGTTTGTTTGTGTTGATTATTCAGTTTTCTAAGTTGTATTAACATAAATTGGATATCTTTGCCTCATTGAACTTAGAAGCAACTTTGTCTCTAATATTTCTGGAGTTTCAAAGAGGCAAAAGTTAAAACTTGGACGAAAGAAGAAATTTGGTTTGGTTGAAAAAAAAATGTTTTGTTAAACAAATTCATTCTTTTTTAGTTCTTTGTGACAAAAAAAATAGGTATCATTTGATTTGCATAATTTTTCCTGGGTATTAGTTCATGAATCAAAATGAAATATTTTTTATTTGTGTAAATGATACAACTCACTTTGAGAACTAAAGTTTGCAAAAAGGTATATTCTCGACTTACGGAATTAAGAGAGTGAATTTGAAACAGACAATTTGAATATCAGGATGTTCTGTCACGTACAGCCGTTCAGCACCAAAGTCTCCAACTCCTCCATGAACTGCTCCCAGCCGAACTCCCCTCTTCTTTTGCTTCACGTTTTTCTTTTCAAAGAGGAAAATAGGGCTTCCAAAATTGGTGATAAAAGTGGGACTTTTGCTTCTATATGGGCCCATGCGAGTTTAGTAATGAAGTTGCCCAATTCACTTTCTTCTTCTCGTAGGTTCCAAAAAGTGCACATTTGGTCCTTGAAATCCTTGGCCTCTCCAGTTTTTTCCTCCAAAATTCTCTCAATCTCTAGCTCATCCTCAACTTTCTTTTTCTTCTTCAATTTGATCCAATTTCGTCTCATTTGACTCCAATCATCATCAACACCCTAAATCCTACAAATAAAGATTTATGAAGTAAAATCATCTTTAAAGAACTAAGAGCTATTCCCTTCTTGCCTTTAACTAGGGTGTTCTTACTGAAATTCAGAAGTAAGAGCTTTCTCTCATTTCTGCAAGTATTATTGGTTGCATCTTTTCACCCTCGTACCTTTACATCCAAGAGTCTTTCAGCTTTTTCGATTATACAGACTCTATTTTCTTTCTCACTCAGGCCTCTTCCAAGAGTATTTTTCAGCAACTATGGTATTCTAAGCATTTAATATTTTCTTAAACTCACTAGGCTTGAGGACACTCATCTTCGATGCCATACCTCAACTCTAAGGTTTCCACTGCCAAATTGGATACTCTACCTATACTCTCTCATTAGATAAAGTATTTAACCTCATATTTAACCGCCAACTTATCCTCTTTCTCAAGGTATTTAGGTTAATACAAACCACTATGGGCTCGATTCGAGACTGCCATAATGTGTAAGGTTGCCTTAGTCTAACTCTCAGATTCACAATCCCTCCAGGTTTCAGACAAGTGGACTTCAGTATAAGATCACAACAATGTATTAAGCATTCAAGATTTTAAAAGTTTAAGCCCAAAGCATACACATTATCACGTGGAATGTTGTGGATAAGGTTGTGGTCATGAGTTTCTAACATTACTTAAGAGTGATCTGAACAGGTATTTTCACAGTCATATGTAACTCTAGAAATTGAATCCATCATAGATTATTGATAATTCTCAAAGCATGCAATTTTTTTTTTTTGGCAATTTAACTTGGCTTTATTGAAAACATTTTTTTTCTTTTTTCTTGGTTTTTCAAATTTTTATTTTCTTTTAAAAAGATTTTCAGATTTTTTTTTTAAATATGAAAACAGAAATATGAACCGAAAACTTGAGGACATCTGCACTACTACCTAAACATGAGTTATTCTCTCCCCCAAACTTAAGATGGACATTGTCCTCAATGGGCACACATAAACACAGAGAGAAAGAAAATAATTGATAATCACATGGCATGACACTACTCCCCCATACTTATACTAGACAATGCCTTGATAAAATAAATATCAAAGAAAATATAACGCTCAAAGAAAGTGTAAAAATAATAAAATTAGAAACATTCTCCTATTTAGAAGACATGTCAATAGACAAATTCGCAAACTTGCTTGTTGTGATTTAGAAATCTAAAACAGCTACTCTTGAGCCAATACACGATATAAGGGTTCATGACGTCCTTGTTACGGTGAACCGACGTTGTAACTGTCAAACTGTAAAGAACACACAACAAAGGTCTCTCTCGAGTACCAAGGATTAGTTTTTAAGCACAAACTAATGGTAACAAAAATTAAGCTCATCAAGTTCCTTGGCATACATAAAATTTCTGCATATAGATCATACAAAGCAAGAAAATCAAAAGCATTATAGTTCCGAAAAAAAAAATCAAATTGAAGACCATAACTTAGAAAGGAACTAGGTGATTCAAATTTCATCACTCAAACTGATTTAAAAAAATTATCACAAGATTTCTTGAAGGCATCAATGCTCAAAAAGATAATCAAAATCTAAATTCAGACTAAAGACAAGCAATTAGACATTAAGCACACCCTCCTTAGGCAAGACCATCTCATCATAATTTTTCTCTTCCGTGCATTCCATGAGATTAACCATTTTCTGGAGCTCTACACTCATAGCATCATAAATGATTTCTATGAGCTCCTCAATTTATTTTCTTTGTTGCATCTCTTGGGACAGTATTTAATGAAAGGATGGCTTATAGTTGTAATAATCATGTCATACAAATCAAAATAATCATTAGAAAAACTAGGATTAAAACCATAAAAAATTGAATTTCATTGGTAACCATCTGAACTATTAAAATTGAGACAATTATTCTAATAATGAAGATTTTCCTGATAAGGTGGACAATTTTTCATTAGTAGCTCAAAGATAGGCACACTTTCTTTCAAACCTGTCACTTAACTATTGCCTCCCCGGCAATGACGCCAAAATAGACGGGTTTTAAACCAATAATTAAAAATCTACTTAAAAAATAAATAGCAATCTAGCATAAGTAAGGTAGAATCCCACAGGGAGGTATGCAAAAATTAACTCTAAGAAGCAGAAATAGAAATCAAGAGAATATGATAAAAATAGAAAATAAAATTCTAAAGCTAAAGTTGTGATGAAGAAGACAAATCAAATGATGCAAAAAAGTTCAATTATTTATTTCCACTTGTCGAATCAAACCTAAACTAACAATGGTGAATGAATATTGGTCGAATCTCCTAATTATATTATTAAACTCCTTCCGAAGTCATAAGGGCATCTTTATAACTAATAATATACCTATATTCCTATGGCTGAATTAATTATAAAGTCATTACAATTAGGTATCTCATTACAATTAGGTATCTCATTTGGCCACCCATGCCTTATCTGTATATTCTTATCCGACAAGAAATCATGAACTTTTACATTTCTGTCATGATTTATTCGTCCTAGAGCTAAACTATATACTATATTCCTAGTAATGCATAATTCTCAGACACTAACAATTATCAGGCCTAAATAATTGCAAGCAAATTAAGAACAAGAAGAATAATCATCCATTGAACCACCAATTAAAGAAATTTATTAAGAAAAAGTCAAACAATATTCGTGTACTCTAAATAATTGAACTAAACACCTATTAATAAACATAATTAAATTTAACAAACAAAGGTTTGATTGTGAAGAAATAGCAGCAAGGGGCTGCTGCCCCTCTTCTATCACGTGTAGCCGTTCAACACCAAAGTCTCCAACACCTCCATGAACTGCTCCTAGTCGAACTCCCCCCTTCTTTTGCTTCACGTTTTTCTTTTTAAAAGAAAAAATAGGGCTTCCAAAATTGGTGATAAAAATGGGACTTTTGCTTCCATGTGGGCCCAGGCAAGTTTGGCCAAAAACTTGCCCAATTCACTTTCTTCTTCTGGGCCAGTATTAGATTTAGGTTCCAAAAAGTGCGCTTTTGGTCCTTGAAATCCTTGGCTTCTCCACTTTTACCTCCAAAATTTTGTCAATCTCTAACTTATCCTCAACTTTCCTTTTCTTCTTCAATTTGATCCAATTTCGTCTCATTTGACTCCAGCCATCATCAATATCCTAAATCCTGCAAATAAAGATTCATTAAATAAAATCATCTTTAAAGAATATAAGAAGAGCAAAAAACCTTAAGAAAAATTACATGAAAATGTATGTAAATATTAGACTCATCAAGTAACACCCAATTAGATTTGTACAATAAAGCCAATGTCGATCTATACAACATTGTCCTCCAATCCAACGTTTCAAAGCAAATTAGCTATAAACAACGGATGAGGGCCAATAACGTTTAGATCAAGCAAGGACTCAAAAATCTCATGTACATAAATAGAAGTTTGTATAAAGTTGTATTGGATCTGAAAAAAAGAAAAAAAAACTCAGCATGTTCGAATATAAACTAGGGTTAAGTTCTTGTAGAATATATGCATGACTTGAAAAATGAAGTATTTCATCTCTTTTGTTTTCAATGAAAAAAAAAAATCAAATGCCAAACCTTGCATTTATTGAGGATGACGGTTTTCAAAACATCGAAGGAAGGGTGGGCAGCAGGAAAAATTGATTAAGATATGTTTGGTAGCGATATTTAAACTGAAGAACAGAGGAACTGATGAGGATATGTTTGATGAGCTCTTTTGTTGATTCACACTAAATAAACCAAATGAATGAAATTCAGTATGACGTGTTTGAAACGTTCAAAATAGACTGGATAGTCATGTTTTTGAAAACATCTTCTTCATTCCCTACTAACAATCTGCACTCATGCCAAAAATATAGAAAAAATGAGAGATATGAAGTATTAAACCTTGGTAGCTTTGAGAGATATGGTTATTTTAGCTTTAAGAAAAAATGAGATAATTATTATATTTAGTTTGTGAACAATATATATGACTTGAAATAATAATGTCTTTACTCTCTCCTTAAAAAAATGTCTTTACTCTCTTATGTTTTTATTATATAAAAAAAAAATCAAAATCCAAACTTTGCTTATTCCAACAACCTAGAGTGAGCCTCATATCCTAGAATCATGATCATATAATATATACATTTTGAAAAACGACTTTAACTTAATGATCCATTATGGGATTGATGTATTGTTTAACGTATGTTTAGTTTGAGATATGAAATCATTGAAATCACGTTATATACAACAAACCTTAAAAAATTATTTACGTTACCTCATATGGTTTTACAATTAAAATCAAACAAATAAAGGAGAGAAAATAAAAGAAGAAAAAGAAGAAGAAAGAATGTGATGCAGATTGGAGTTTAAAAGTTATAAATCTTTTGTTAGAAGTAACAACAATCAACACCCATGTTCCCATCTTTCAAACTAAAAACACGTTTATATTAACAAAAAAGTTTCAGAGTAGTAAAACAAATCATTTCTTTATAATAAAAAATATAAGAAATTCTTTGATTGTGTAATATTTAATGGAAAATCTCATTTCACATAATAAAGACATGGTGCAGACAAAAATAGGGAAGTTTTGAGAGTTTAATCTCATAATCTCCAATGACGAATGGAGAATAAGTCACAACTAGCAGAATGTGGAACTCAAATCAAACGTTTGTCAAACGTACGAGGAACTCGAAGATGCCAAAATGAAAAACAACCCGGCACGAAAATATTTTGAAGAATTGGAATTGAAATCAAATACTAATAATGAATTTGTGAACCCCAGAGTTAGCAGAAGAAAGTTGATCTAAAGATAAGATGTTTGCTCTTCGATCTACTTTGGAGAATCTACAAAACCATAAACAAGCTAAACGAGGCTACCGAGCCGAAAATAAAAATTAAAAAAATCGGGATTTTAACCTATGCATGAGAAATTGGCGCTTATAGAAAACTTTTAAGGCCCAACTGATAATTTTTAACTGAATGGTTTAGTCAAAACATATCCAATCGAATATCGCCACGTCATTCATTATCATAGACTGAAAAATGTTATAAATAGACCCAATTTTTACATAAGATGCCTAGAGGGTAACAAAAAACAAATCAAATGAATATAGAAATTAAAATAATAATTGTTTATCCATAAAAACCGTATTTATGTAGAAATTCAGACAACTGTCAATCATTAAAATAGCAAAATCATTGTTTCCTTCTTTTCTTTTCTTTTTTCTCCCTTTAAACAATTGATTTCACGGATTTCTTTTCTCAAAAAGCAACAATAAATTAATAAATACTACGACAACAATAATAATTTGTTTCAAAGTTTCCAACAATGGATAATTTTTAATTTCCCAATAACACCCTGTTTCCACAATCCCTTTTTTTTAAAAAAAAAAATGCAGCACGATGATAAGGTTTAAGGGTCCTTGAATGGTTCACATTTTTCTCCTCTCGTAGCTCTTTTCCCAACCCACCTACTAATTTGGGTATTGTCACTAAAATTAAAAATGGAATTCGTAGTGGTTATACGATGGTTCTTGTTCTTGGCCCTCAAAAATTTCTGATATTTTCTTTAGAAAATCGGCAAGTGGCGGGATTTAGGAGTCAACCATTCACCGCAGAAACATACTATTTTTGGTTCCCAGGCTATTGTGGTAAATAACAAGCTTCATTGGATGTGTATTTCGGGAGGGATTTTGGCTTTTGATCTTCACACGGATTCAACGGAGATGTAATTCACAGCTCAACCAACAGATGCCAAAGGTCAAAAGCATCACTTTACCCACTGCTATGCACATCGGAGATGGAATAAATATGTTGCTTAGTTTGAAGAATTCGGAGTATTACCTTATGTTAGAAGATATGGGAGATTGACAACAATTTTCTTCGGGTTATTCAACATACCATTTTGGCTCATGTTCCCGGTTTTCCCTTGTACACCACGTGTGTAGTGTTTCGTGCCTTCCATCTTTTTAGTGAAGATATTTTGTTTTTGTATTTGTGGGAGCAAAAAAGTTTCATTTCCTTCAACTTAAATTCTAAGAATTAAGATGGAATCCACCTAGACTTGTCCTAAAAGCCTTCTAACCATGTATGTGCTTCCATGATGGCCAATCTCTATCCCTCGTATCCTGATCCTGTTTATGATTGCGCTCATGTTTTACTTTTGAAGACTATTCTATAGCTGTACTTCAAACTGATCGTAACCTCAAAAACTTATTTAACATGTAGCTTAGGGACTAGACTATAATGAATATATATGGTTGTCCAGTGCTCGTTTTTCAATGATATTATTAAGGCTTTTGCACTCGTTTTGTCTGGTTTACAGGAGTATAAGCAAATTCACTGCAATTAGGAAGTTCCTTTTCATCTGATTTAACCTTTACTTAAACTTTGGTGTATTTTAAGGGCAGATATTGGGTGGTTTTTTGACTCTTGCCAAAAAAAAAAAGAAAAGATTCAAGGGTCCTTGATTCCTTTTTCCACCCGAGGAACTGTAATCTCTAATTTTTCATGGGATTTCTTTTATGAGTTTATCTAAATCATTCTCTTAATATACAATTTAGCTATCGATTTAGCAAACAAGAATCACAATGAAATTGTAGGCATGTTGGGAAAAGATTTATTAACATTAAAGTTTGAGTTTGACCCATCAATGATGTTTGAAAACATTTATGTACCTTTGGGGAATTCAAAAAAATTGAGAATGTGAATTCCATTTTGGAAAAATTAGTGCCAAATGTCTTTTAGTGGGAATATGCTGGCCGTAGCAATGAATTTTTGTTATTCCTTTTTATTTAACTTTATGTTAAACCCGCACGATGTGCTGGGTAGACAACAATACTTTTATGAGTTATTTAAAAAAATAAAAATGCATGTCATATATATGTGTATAAAACTTGTAAAATATTATTAATTGTTAATATTTTGAGTAAAGGGAAATGTCTTGACATAGTACATGTATATATATATATGTATATTTTATATATAGTTGATTTCGGTGTCCCTTGTTTCTGATTTAGAATCACAATCGGACTTTATTCCAATTTCTTCTTCAATATTACTTGTGCTCCGATTGCTCTCCTTTTCCGCTTTGGATTGGTGTGCCGTGTCGAGTGGATTGGGCCAAGCCATGACTTTCGTTGGGCCGAAACAATTTATAAAATTGGTGTCAACAGTTATGGTGGGTTTAGCAGGTTAATTGGACTGAGAGTCCTTTCTCATGGTTCCCGTTAGACGAAATCTGTTTAATTATTTTTGCTCTATTTTTTTCTTGCGTGTTGATATATACTAATTTTTCTTTTAGTAGTCATTGGTTGTGGAAGCAGAGAAAACCACGAGCCAGACGGGCCTATCGATCGTATAGGAGGATGATTGGTGGGATGGACCGCCAAAACCCAAACCTCTTATTGAGCATGAAATCTGTAGGAGGGCTGCGCAATTTCTCTTTTCTGGTATTGGATCAGAAAGATGGAGCACCAAGAGGGGTCCATTTCTCGAGCATTATGGGTTTAACGGAGTCATGGGCCGCTAAAAGGTAAAAACCCCTTTTCTTAAAAAATAAGAAAGTTTTCACCCCATTTAATTTATGAATCATTTATTTATTTTTATTTTATTTTGGGTATTTATCGATCTCTATTGTCAATATAACTAACAACCGGGATAAAAAAAAAAAAATCAAAGCTCACCATCTGGAGCGTCTGGAGCATCTTATGCAAATTTGCCACCTTCGAAAGGAACAGTAACCTTCGCGTATGTTTTTAAAGGAGAAGCAATAACGTTTAGATCAAGCACGGGCTCAAAAATCTTGTATAAATGTTCAACATTTGTATTGGATCTGAAAAAAAAATCGCCATGTTCATAGGTAAACTAGGGTTAAGCGCTTGTAAAAAATATGTATGACTTGAAACATGAAGTGTTTCTTCTCTTTTATTTTCAATGAAAAAAAATTCAAACACCTTGCATTTATTGAGGATGGAAAAATTGATTAGGATATGTTTGGTAGTGATATTTAAAGTGAAGAACAGAGGAATTGATAAGGATATGTTTCATGAGGTCTTTTGTCGATTCACACTAAATAAACCAAATGAAATAAAATTCGGCATGACGTGTTTAAAATGTTCAAAATAGATGGGGATAGTCATTTTTTTTGAAAACGTCTTCCTCATTCCCGACTAACAATCAGTACTCATGCAAAAAATATAGAAAAATTGAGAGATATAAAGTATTAGACCTTGGTAGCTTTGAGATATATAAAGTATGATTATTTTATCTTTAAGAAAAATGAGATAGTTATTCTATTTAGTTTGTGAACAATATATATGTTGAAATAATAATGTTTTTACTCTCTCCTTAAAAACAAATGTTTTTACTCTCTTATGTTTTTATTATATATAAAAAAAAATTAAAATCCAAACTTTGCTTATTCCAACAACCTAGAGTGAGCCTCGTATCTTAGAATTATATCATGTAATATATACAATTTGAAAAATCACTTTAACTTAATGATCCATTATGAGATTGATGTATTGTTTAACATCTGTTTAGTTTGAGATATGAAATCAATGAAATCACCATATATACAACAAAGCTTAAGGAATTATTTTTGTTACCTCATATGGTTTCACGATTAAAACCAAACAGAAAAAGGAGAGAAAATGAAAGAAGAAGAAGAAAAGAATGTGCTGCAGATTGGAGTTTAAAAGTTATAAATCTTTCTTAGAAGTAAGAACAATGAACACCTATGTTCCCATCATTCAAACTGAAAATACGTTTTTATATTCACAAAAGAGTTTCAAAGTGATTAAACAAATAATTCCTTTATAATAAAAATATAAGAAATTCTTTTAATATCTAATAGAAAATCTCATTTTGACATAATAAAGACATGGTGCGAACAACAAGCGATGCTTGAGTTTTCTCCCTTCCATTCTCGCAGTCGCAGAGCTCTGTTCTTGTTTTATCTCTTTGATTTGCGTTGCATAGGGCTCTGTTCTGAAGTATGGCTTCCGTTGAAAAGCTGCCTCGTCGTCCCCGGCGCAAGAACTCCTGGGTACCATTGGTCATGTACCATCCCATCCTGGCGTAGGCCTGCAATGGTCTTTCGACGTTCCCGATGAAGCAGTCGGCCCCGCTTACGCTGCAGCCGGCGTTGCTGCGTTACTTGGTTGCGGTTACTTTGTTTTCAAGAAGTTGCAGAAAGCCTACAAATTGGAGGCCATGCATTGCTCTTATCTTCTGAGGCACAGAATGATCGTGGAAAATGTTAATGATGCCATGATGGTTCTGAGTGCTATTGAGAAAGCTGTTCAGCCAATCAACCCATGTCCCCAAGTGGAGTTGGTCACGATTGGTCCCACTAGGTAGACAATCATTACTATGCTCCAGGCTCACGTTGATTTTGTCGGTAATTTTTTCTTTTTTGGGGGGGTTTATTTTGCAGATTTGAATCGTTTTTGCTCTTTATATTGTTAGGATCTGATTGTTTCCTCCGAATTTTTTTGTGGGGTTTCATTTGGTTGAAAATTCCTGATGAATAATACTCGTAATAACTTGGGTTTTGCTTGTTTAAGAAAACAAAAGAAGACATGGTGCGAACAAAAGTACGGAAGTTTTGAGAGTTTAATATCATAATATCCAATGACGAATGGAGAATAAGTCACAACAAGCAGAATGTGGAACTCAAATCAAAAGTTTGTCAGACGTAGGAGGAACTCAAAGATGCCAAAATTAAAAACAACCCGGCACGAAAAGATCTTGAAGACTTGGAATTGAAATTAAATACTAAGAATGAATATGTGAACCCTAGAGTTAGCAGAAGAAAGTTGATCTCAAGATAAGATGTTTGCTCTTCGGTCTACTTTGGAGAATCTACAATGCAATAAACAAACTAAAAGAGGCTATCGAGCCGAAAAATAAAAAAAAAATCAGAAGTTTAACGAATGCATGAGAAATTGGTGAATATATCCATATATAGAAAAATTGTAAGGCCCAACTGATAATTTTTAATTGAATGGTTTAGTCAAAACATATCCAATCGAAGATCGACACGTCATTCATTATCGTAGACTGAAAAATGTTATAAAAAGACCCGATTTCTACATGAGATGCCCAGAGGGTAACAAAAAACATCAAATGAATATAAAAATTAAAATAATAATTGTTTATCTATAAAAACCGTATTTATGTAGAAATTCATACAACTGTCAATCATTAAAATAGCAAAATCATTGTTTCCTTCTTTTCTTTTCTTTTTTTTTTTCCTTTAAACTATTGATCTCACGGTTTTCTTTTCTCAAAAAGCAACAATAAATTAATAAATCCTACGGCAACAATAATAGTTTGGTTCAAATTTTCCAACAACGGACAATTTTTAATTTCCCAATAACGCATGTTTCCACAATCCCTTCTTTTTTTTTTAAATGCAGCACGATGATAAGGTTTAAAGGTCCTTGAATGGTTCACTTTTCTCTCCTCTCGTAGCTCTTTTCCCAACCCACCTAGTAATTTGGGTCTTGTCACTCAAACTAAAATGGAATTCGTAGTGGTTATACGATGGTTCTTGTTCTTGGCCCTCGAAAATTTATGATATTTTCTTCAGAAAACCGGCAAGTGGCGAGATTTAGGAGTCAACCCTTCACCCCAGGAACGTATTGTTTTTGGTTCCCAGGCTATTGTAGTAAATACTAAGCTTCATTGGATGTGTATTTCGGGAGGGATTTTGGCCTTTGATCCTCACACGGATTCAACAGAGATGCAATCCACAGCTCAATCGATAGATGCCGAAGATCAAAAGCTTCTCTTTACCCACTACTATGCACATCGGAGATGGAATAAATATGTATCTCAGTTTGAAGAATTTAGACCATTACCTTTTGGTTAGAAGATATGGGAGATTGACAACAATTCTCTTTGGTTGATTCAACATACCATTTCGGCTCATTTCCCGGTTTTCCCTTGTACACCACGTGCGTAGTGTTTTGTGCCTTACATCTTTTTAGTGAAGATATTATGATGTTGTATTGGTGTGAGCAGAAAAGTTTTATTTCTTTCAATTTAAAATCTAAGAATTAAGATGGAATCCATCTATACTTGTCCTAAAAGCCTTCCAGCCAAATATGTGCTTCCATGATGGTCAATCTCTATCTGTTAGTGAATGTAATTAGTAAATATGTTTTTATTATTTAGTTACAGTAAATATATTTTGTAACTCTTGTAACTCTCCTATATATTGGGATTGCTTCTATGTTATTCAGAGGAGTGAAATTTAACCCAATTCGGGTTTTCTAAAATTTGTCATGGTATCAGAGCGGGTTTGATAGCCGGCACCACCATTTTTCAATTTTTTTTTCTTGTCTTAGCCGGATTGACAATCAAGTGTTGTTTTCTATTATCTATTATTAAAGAAACAGACAATTCTCTTTGCTTGTCTAGTATGACGAGAGCACAATTGCATAAGTGCTTTTCTATTTGCCTCTATACGAATTTCCCAAATTCGTGGTGTCGCAATCTTAAAAGAATCATTGATCTTCTATTCGTATCCATGTCCTTGGATATCCCAAACCGATCAAAATTACAAAGCCTTCATCAAAATTACTCCCTATCACCACCATGACCACCACAAAAAATTATTACCCAGCCTCATTAAATTATTTCTCATCCTCGTTGACATCATCAATCTCTGGCTCGAACTCCAATTCTGAAAGTCCCAAACTCCATCCCGGGTCTACCCTCTTAGATTCACTCAAAACCAGACTCAGGCAACATAAGCAGCAACCGACTTACACTCAATCACCACCACCTCTCATCAATGTAAGTTCAATGTCGATCACAAAAATTCTGTGGTTGACAAAAGAAACAAAATACGTAGATGACAAAGAGAAAAATATCTCTATGTACAAAAATCCACATTATGGCAAACGTTCGATCTCCTCTCAGAAGACGAGGTTGGACTTTTCATACAACAATCTAACACAGCAGTGAGAATTGATACAGCTCATTTCTCAACAATTTCTAACAGCCAGTAATTTAAGCACACCACTCAAAAACACACACGTCACTCACATTCTCACCAGGGAAAGTAGCCCAAAACATCATCAGAATAACTCAAGAAACAAACTGTGTCTCTAACCCTGACTCAGTTTTAGGGAGGATGTTAAAGATAACTATCATGAAGGGGATATCATCAAGAAAAGGATAGACAAGAGCTGGAATTATAAGTGTTGAGTAGTTGATAATTTAGTTTTTGTATTATTATCTAGTAGTGAAAATAGGTAATTATCATGTGTAAAAAGCCTATAAATATGGCTTCTATCTCCGTTGGTATTCTAAGCCAGTCACAATGTAATCTTCAAAGTAGCTCTTCTCTAATTTATTTTTTAATTGTTCTTCGAATTCTCATTTTCTTTTTATCCCTCGTATCCTAATCCATGGTATATCAAGTTTGAGCATCAAATACTCGTAAGGGTGGATGTGATCGTCTCAAGCAGGGGTTATTTATGATTGCGCTCATGTTTTACTTTCGAAGACTATTCTATAGGTGTACTTCAAACTGATCGTGACCTCAGAAACTTATTTAACATGCAGCTTAGGGACTTAGACTATAATGAATATATATATATATATATATATATATATATGGCTATCCAATTCTCATTATCAATGATATTATTAAGGTTTTTGCACTTGTTTTTTCTGGTTTACAGGAGTATGAACAAATTCACTACAATTAGGAAGTTCTTTTTCTTATGCTTTAACCTTTGCTTAAACTTTGGTATATTTTAAGGGCAGATATTGGGTGGTTTTTTAACTGTTCCCAGAAAAAAAAAAAGATTTAAGGGCCCTTGATTCCTTTTTCCACCTGAGTAACTATAATCCCTAATTTTTCATGGGATTTTTTTTAATGAGTTTATCTGAATCATTCTCTCAAAATACTATTCAGCTATCAATTTTGCCAAAATGAATCACAATGAATCTGTGGGCATGTTGGGAAAAGATTTATCAACATTAAAGTTTGAGTTTGACCCATAAATGATGTTTGAAAACAGTTATGTGCCTTTGGAAAATTCAAAGAAACTGAGAATGTGAATTCCATTATGGAAAAATTAGTGCCAAATGTCTTTTGGTGGGAAAATGTTGGCCGCTACAATGAGTTTTTGTTATCCCATTTTACTTAACTAGATATTAAACCCGCACGATGTGCTGGTTAGACTACAATATTTTTATGAGTTATTTATAAAAAATTAAAAATGCATGTCATATATATATGGGTATAAAACTTGTGAAATACTATTATTTGTTAATATTTTGAGTAAAGGGAAATGTCATGACATAATATATATATATAGATACATATTATTTTTTATATATATGTATTCTTTATGCATGGAAAACAAAACTAAAGTATGTTCCGTGATACATGATTTCATTTGGAAATGTATCACCATTTTCATTTTATTAACAAAAGAAAAAACTATTTATAACTTTTTATTTGGCCAAGTAGTTGAAACATTTCGAATAATATACAAATTGTATATCCTGTACAATTTGTCATTCGGAAGATTATCTTACATAATTTTATGTTAGAGACACGGAGAACAATTAGGCTATTATGCATCTCATAGCAAAATTCTCCTTCGCCTGCATAAATATCAAAACAATCATTTGAAAGAACAGATGGGGTCAAGGTTTCCATTTCATATAAAAAACAGAAGGGCACTTCAACGTCATGCACCAATGTTCTCATATCCCCCCTCTCCAACCCCCTCCCCTTCCCCCATCATCAATAATATTAAGGATTTCCATTTTCCATAGTGTGCTCGTATTACTCTGATTTATTATTCGCATGCTGCTACTGTTATGGATTTTGTTACTGCTGAAATATTTGTTTTTTTTAGCTTACATTGATGCTCTCCCTTGCAACTTGCTCAAAAAAAAAAAAGAAAAGAAAAAAAAAGATGGGTTGGATTCTTTGGTTCCTTTGTAGGGAAATCTAGATCCTTTCGTCAAAAAGTGATAAAAAGAAAACTAAAATATTTAAAAGGAAAAAATAATTTTTTTACATTGGAATGTTTAATGGACTTAAAAATATTAGGATTGGAAAAAGATGATATGTTCCACTTCTGTTTTATCGCAAAAACAAGTCAAATAAAATTCGAAACAATGTTGACCTATTTTTCTCTGGTTACAGAAAATACCAAAAAATAAAAAATAAAAAATAAACAATAAACAATAAAAAAAAGAAGAAAATGAAGAAGACAAGAAATACCGAGTTTTCTATAGAATATTTGATATTATTAATTTTCAAGAGATCTTAAAGTGAGTCACTCTACTTCACTATACATAATGGTTTTTAATAGTAAATATAATATATATATATATGAAATTTATTTATATGCAAAAAGAGGAAAGTGGAAATGATCAACTGAAAATCAATTTTTTTTAATGTTTTCCATGATTTGCAAAGAGTAATAATATTCAAGATATAATATAATTTCTATAAATTAATAGTATTGGGACCATTAAACTTTATTAATTTAGAGAATTATTAAATAATTGATAAATTACTAAATTATTAATTTAAAGAAATTTTTATGAGAAAAAAAGAACCGTCAATAGATTACATAATTTGTAGTTGTCTTTATATCTGAATTAATTGAGTGTTAAAATTTTTCTGAATATTTAATATCCATATGTAGTTCATACCACCTCCAGGAACTAAAAAATAAACATAAATGGTTCATATTGTACTAAATATTTATCGCTATTATTATTATCTTTTTGCTTTTAAGGTATTTATTAATTCACAATATTGTTGGGACCTATAGAAATATAGGAAATTTTTTGAAATATTATTATCTTATCATTTTATCGATTTTCTTCACTTTTGTACTGGTCCCAACTTGGAACTGGAGGAAATTATTAATTGTTAGAGGTTGTGAATTTGTAGATTATTAATTTACCAATGTTCTACTGTAGTAAATACATTTTGTGCTTATAGATAGTTATTTATCTTCTGAACATATTTAATTTTCATAATTTTTAAAGATTATTTTTTCTTTTGTAGAAGAAATAAACTCGCATTCTCAATACATCATCAATTGATTTCATAATTCCCCTCTTTCTATGGAGATTTGAGAATACATCGCAGACTAGGGTTTCTGAAAGAGGCATCGATCCGGTTAACGAAGAAGGAACCAACATTTATTTTTCAGCCATTCGTATGTTTCTACCATCCTTGCAGATAGAGGTTGCTAAACTTTTAGCATCAACGATGGTGGAAAAGCTACAAATCTGGATCTTCAAACCGCTCTCGACTACGACAGTCGGAGAGATCGAGATCTGTCCAGCAAGTAGGTTACGACCTCTTTGCTCAAATCAATCATCCTTCTCAGCGTTCCCATAGCCGAAAGTTATAGATAGCACAGATTACAACTGCGGACAATTATAGAAAATCGGCCACTGCTAAGCAGGCATTAGCAGAGGCTGAGTTTGCCGCCGCCGCTGCTAAGGAAGTAGGTGGCGGTGGAAAAGAGGCTGAGTCATCGGAGTTGTCCAACAAGGGCAAAGAATTATCTGACTCTGAATTGTCTGACTCTTTTGCTGTGCAGTTGATAGAAAGTGGTGAAGGTGTGGAGTGTTGGGATATGGATAAATGGAAGACCTACTTCGACATCATGCACAGAAGCCAGGGTTATGATATCATTGTTCCTCTTGATAATAGCTACAAAGCAACGCTCTTCCCATATAAATTCAAAAATGATGATGATGGTACAATCAAGCCTGAGATCCTTGACATAGCCGATAAATGCATCCAACTTTATAACGAAACACATGACCAGGATTATCAGGTTTGCATGTACTAAACGTGACTTTTACCCCTCCAACTTCGCATTCTCTGTACAAAATTACCTTCCTGGCTTCTCCCGTGGATACTCCGGTGGGTGATCAAAGGAGAGCGAAAATGTTTCTAGGTAAGTATATTGTTGATCTACATCAGGGAGATGAGGATGATAGTGGGGCAACGTTTTGCAAAACTAAGGATGAGGCTACTGAGGGTTTTTATGTGGATCTTGCTGTAGCCGGTATCACATGTACGGAAGCGATAGTCTCACATATCGCCGATACACTCGTCAGCGCCTTAAGGAGCACAGGGGATCAAGGTCTTGGGAGCACGGAGCACCCTCTTGGTTGCAAGAAGAGTTGGCAGAGATGGAATCCCAACTTGAGGCGGCAAAGATGGAGGACCAAGTTGGTTGGCTTGGAGAGTAGCACTCTAGGAAGAACTAGTAGTATCTGATGAAACTTTTAAAGGTTTTATATCTTTGTGAATGACTGATTGATCAATGGATTATTCATTTTCTGCTTTGATGTGACGATTCAAAATGATAATATCAATTCCCTAGTGGATTGGATTGTGATAGGTAGATCAATGTGTTGTTCTTTGAGAAACCTATTGCCCTTCTTGGATGCAAGAAGCGAAGCCTTGCGAAAGGAGTGGTAAGTTGGTTTGCTAGGAGAGTGATTTCTGAAAGATGTCTTGAACTAGTAGTACTGTTGTGAACTTCATTTATGCTTTTATGTATTTTTAATAACCAGTGACTAAATGGTTTGATTAATGGATTATTCACTTGTTGCCTTGAAAAAAGAAAGAAAGAAATAAACTCACCTTTCCAAATGTTGAAACACGTAGAAAGAGTCCGCGTCCTAATGTAAATGGGCCGGGTGACTTATACAAAATTGCCACTACTACACCTAAAATTTTATAGGTGGAAAAATGTGCAAAGTTAAACAAAAACATAAGATTAAATAAAGTGGAAAATCATTTAAATAAATGAACAAGTGATTAAAAAACAAACTTAATGTTACTTAAAATTATTTCAGACAGGTACGCTGCAAAGGCAACTGAATGCTACTCTTATATCACTTGTACCAAAGAGTGAGATTCCTTGGGATACCCTTGAATACATGCCGATTGTCTGTTGTAATAATGTGTATAAATGCATCACTAAGATGATAAGCTCAAGATTAAGTAGTATTCCTCCTGAGATTGCGAACATAAATCAAGGTGCTTTTATACAAGGGAGATAAATATTGCATAATATCCTACTACTCACAAATTGGTGAGGTTGTACAGGAAGAAAAATATAAAGCCATCATGTCTGATAAAAGTAGACCTTAGAAAAGCTAATGACTCCATTCACTGGGAGTTCATAGTTGAAATGTTAGTGCATAAGAGATTCCCACCTAAAGCTGTTAAATGGATTATGGAATGCATTACTACTGTTAAATGGATTATGTACAAGTTTTTTTTCGAGGTAAAAAGGGATTAAGGCATGGAGACCCAATGTCTGCGATGATTTTTGTCATGGTAATGAATTATTTGACTAAAATGTTCAAATTGAAACCAGTGAAAGGTGGTTTTAAATTCAACCCTTACTGCAAAAAATTAAAATCATCAATCTTACATTTGCAGATGATATGATCATTTTATGTCAGGCAGATGTGTCCACAATATATATTATCAAAGAAACACTGAGTAAGCTTGCTACAACCACTGGCCTTTCTAGTAATGTTAAAAAGTCCAATATACATTTTGGTGGTGTAAGTGACGAGGTACAGGAAAGGGAAAGATATCGGAATTTGATATAGGATTATTTCCTATAAGATTTCATACTTGGATTATAAAAGTTAGTTGAGAAAATTGTTGCTAGAATAAAATGCTGGGGAACCAAGCACCTATCCTATGCTAGTAGGTTATATATCGATCAATTCTATTTTACTTAGTTTGCAATCCTATTGGACTGGAATCTTTCTGATTAATCAAAAAGTCATAAAGCTTTTTAAATTGAGTGAGTATATAGAGAATTTTTATGGGTAGCCTGGGCTTAGATCTGTAAAAGCAAATCAGAGGGTGGTTCATAGATAAAAGGTGGTTCAGATATAAAAGAGCCTAGTATTTGGAATAGAACATTGATTGGAAAATAACTCTAGGATATCTACAACAAGAAGGAAATCTTATGGATCAAATGGATCCATATGTACAACTTAAAAGATAAGGAAATATACGACTATCAACTACCCCAAGACAATAGCTGGCACTGGAAGAATATGATGCATGTAAAGAATAGCATAAACGATGGAGTTCTTGAATGGAGAATGGCAAGGAAATAGCAAGAAAAGATACACTACAAAGAGCGGCTACCAATGGATGATGGGAAAATTGCCAAAAGAAAGGGATTCTAAAATTGTATGGAGCCCATATTGTCTCCCTAAATATAGTTTTATAAGCTGGGTGGCACTAAAAAACAAGCTGTTAACGCAAGAAAAAGTAGAGAAAATGAACTTGCTGAAGGAGTCTATCCATTGTGAATTATGTGATATGGCAGAGAAAACTGTGGATCATATGTTTTTTTTAAATGCAACATTCTCAAACTGTGACTAGGGTATTGAACTCGACGGGACCAAAGGAAAATATTTAGTGTCTAAGAAGGACCAGAACCAGGTTGTAGAAGAAAATGAAGAACGGAAAATTGAAAGAAAGTATGTTGTTTGTGTGCATTAATGCTTGTGTTTACCATGTATGGATGGAAAGGAACTGGGGTGCAGAAGAAAATGACTGAATAGGAAAGGATAACTAGAATTAGAATGTAGCTATCTTTAAAAATACAGATGAACTGTAAGAAAGGTACCAGGGAAGATCTAAAGTACTTAGACAGGATTGGAATTAGACCTCTTAATTTTAATGTAATAGGCTGGAAGAAATGATTTACAGTTTGCACAGTGAATGAACGTACAATTTACCTTTGACCAAAGAAAAAAAACTTAATGATAATAAGTTAAGAAACAAGACTTTCATAAAATGATTGAAATCATCAAAAGGGACATGAACTTCAAGGAAAGAAGGACATAATGGAAAATAATATTGTTACCAATACATTTTAAATTAAGATTCTCAAAAAAAAAAAAAAGCAAGGTAAATGATTAAGAGAAAAATGAAAAATAACTAACAAAAATGAATAAACAATGATGCAGAAATGTATTCATGTACCTTTCTTTTTAATCAGGTTGTGCCAGTGTTTCATATTTGTTGAAGCAATCATAACCTCTATTATGAGATAATGCCATTTCTGCATTATCATATTGTAGTAGACTAGTGGTAACAATGACAAAAATATGTTAACAACAAAATATCTGGCTAGAATATTTAAAATTATTCTAGAAGTAATTAATAGATCTCAACGGGTCGAACTAAGGCAACGTAATGGATGGGAACATCTGGTGAAAAGTTAAAAGACTACTCTAACAATGACTAAGGTACTTTAGCGTAGGGGATAAGTAATTAAATAACATCTTTGGGAGGGACCAACGTATCTCAACTGGCTTGGCACTTAGCCAAAAAAATTAAAATTGATGTAACAATGACAAAGGCACCTTAATGCATGGAGAACACATAATTTATAAAAGACCAGTGATACTAGGAAAAATTTACAAAAAATTTTAACAGGGAATGATGTAATTGAATCTTAATTATCCCTTAATCCTTAAATGTAAACCTGTAAAGGTAAGGTTTAATTATGGATGGTTATGATTCATTCCCAGTATAGTTTTCGTGCAAATTATTCTCGCAACAATCATTACTCTTTATAAAAAATGTACTCCCGCCGTCTAAAAATTATTGTCTACTTTAGATTTTTTACTTTTAGTTCAAAATTTTACTAAAATAAAATTTCAAACTGAACAATAATTTTGGGATAGAGGGAATAATAATTTTGAATTATTTGTGTTAGGGAATAACAATTCAATTTAATAATCATGATGTTATCATAAAAAAAACTATTCAAAAACTTAACATTAAGAAAAAAAATTATAAAACTATTATCTTACTTAATGTACACTCTATGGATGAAAACTAAATTTAGGATATACAAAGTTTTAATAATATTACAGTTAAACTTTTTTACTTCAATAAAACAGAAACTATGGTGCTACTGAAATTGAAATACTTGGGATATGTTGATAAAAAATGATGGTATCCTAGTTAATTTAGTTGTCCATTCTATTTATTTTGATATTTATCTTTACACCAACTCATGACAATGTTGACACCATAAATGACCATATGTTGGACAAATTACTGGAAGAAGGCGTTGTGTACTTGAGGACGATATTTGCGTGTCAGAAAGTGGCATAAATAATGAGAATGGAATGTTCACCCCTAATTTCTTTAATGGTATCAATTGTTCTGGAGTATCCCTATATAAGCTGAAGATAAAGACGGGTACTTTGGCTCTGTTGCTGAGAAATGTTGGTCAGCAGTGTGGTTTATGTGATGGTATTAGACTTCAATCTTAAGGTTAGGACAATATGTCATTAATACAAAATATATCTCGGGCAGTCACGTTGGGGAAGACGTATACATTCCTTCGATGTCTTTATACCTCTCCAATATCTAGTTTCCATTTCAAATGAAGTGAAGACAATTTTCAGTGACCGTTTATTTCGCAATGACAGTTGACAAGAGTAAAAAATAGTCCTTTTCTCAAGTTGGATTGTCTTTACCACGTCCAATTTTTAATCACGGTCAGTTATGTATTTCTTTATCCAAATTTACATCAAGAAAAAGATTTAGATGTTTAATATGTGCTGAAGACGAAGAGACGAATATTAAGACAACCACTATAGTATGAAAAAGAAGTACTGCATTGTTTTTTTATAGTCGTGTAATTTATTTTATTTTCGTCATACTTTTATTTTCAATCTCAAAAATTTGTTTTCTCGACAACTTTTCTTTTCTGCCTGGTCCATTTGGCAGTCTTTTTATTTTCCAAAATTATCAAAAATTCAGCCTTTTTTCTTTACGAAGAGTATTGATTCTAATAAATTACAGAAAATCATGTATGTCAAATTAAAGTAATATAAATTGCACTATTGAGTTTGGTAGATATTTTAAAACAAAAGAAATTAAAAGAAGAATCCAGTATAACAAGCACAATATTTTGTCAAGGAAATATGACATTAATTATTACCAAGGTTTTTAAAATTTCGACTTTAAGTCTTAAAATCTTTGATTCTACGACTTTAATATATTGTATCAAAAGTCTACGACTTTAATATATTAGTGCACTAGAATCTTAATTAAATCGCTAGAATCTTTAAAAATGTTAAAATCTTACGATTTAGCGATTCTTTATGATTCTAAGAATTTTGACTATTTAGGTATTCTTTTGTCTTTTTTATTGAATTAAACTTGTTGGGCTGAAATTTTGGGCCATAAAGTTTTTAATTTACACCATTTAAAAACCACAAATTTTTAATAAAATAAAAAATTAACTACAATACATGATACATCCATCGGCCAGCTCATCACTTTTACGGTTTCATAATTTCAATTACTCCCCCGTCGAAAAAACAAACACACACGGTTTCAACTCCTAAGCCCTAAACTCAAAATCAACCTCTCAAATCGAAGCAATTAGAGTCATTTGGTGCTTATGACTATATTGATGATGATAATGATGATGAGTAATTTGCTTTTGAAAATGCAATTGATTTTGGATATGGTTTTTAGTTTGGTTTTTTATGATGTGTTTTGATGGTGGTTTTTCGGAGATGATGGTAAATGATGTACTTGTATGTTTTAATTAAACGATTGGAGTTTGAAATTGCGTATTTACTTATTATTTGACATATTGATTTTTTGTATTTGTTTATTAAATTGTAACTGCTGATGCGCGTAGTACCTAAATTTAAGTAACTCCATATAAAAAGGCATAGATGGCAGTGGAAAGTAATTTTTAAATTAATAGGTAATCTTTATGATAATAACGACTACCCAAACAAATTTGACAAACTTTTCTTAGAATCTTACGATTCTAATATACGATTCTAAGACTCGCAGTTCTAACTCCAAAAACGATTCTACTTTGAATCCCGATTTTAAAAATCTAGTTATTACACAAAAAAACGGGTAGAGATGTCCATAAAGTTTTTTTTTTTTTTTTTGAAAACTAGCATTTATAAATATATATAAATAAGATACAGTTACATTACAGGAGTAGGATAAAGGCACGCGTTAGTTAGCCTATGTGAGCCTTCTACGATCTCTCTATAAATAAGATACAGTTACATTACAGGAGTAGGCATGCCTAACCTATTTTATAGATGTCCATAAAGTAGGTTTAATATATTAGAGTATTCTTGTTAGGAATTCTAAAAATCTCATGCCCTCGTCTGGAATTATGAAAGGTGTGACATCCTTAATGAGAATTTTTCCTATATCCAAGAATACAAAATTTCCAATAAATATATTATTAAAAGAGAAAAAAAAAAAAAAGGCGGTGGGTGTGCAAAACTCGTGCACTCTTCTAACAAAAATTAAAAATTAAACAGAAGAAAAAAGGGGAAAAGAAGAAAAAAAGGAAAATGCTTTCCCACATTTCAGCTTGTTCTTCCACCACCGCCTTCTTCAATCTCCGCTCTTCTCTCTGCCTAACTTCTTCCAAACGATTCAATCATCTCTTCCCTTTCAAATCACAGCCGCGACCCCGTTTCTCCTTCTTACCTTCCCGTTCTTCTTCGTCCATGGATTCTCCTCCTTCAATCGCAGCCGTCGATTCCATCTCCGATGATCTCAGAAATCAAACCTTAAACTCCAGTAATGAGGCCGATGTTAGTAATAGCAGTGAAACCAACAATGGTAGTAGTGATATTAATGGTAAAAACCTTAATAAAGGGCTTAAGCTGACGCTTGAGGATCTTAATTGGGATCATTCGTTTGTTCGTGAACTGCCCGGTGACCCCAGAACTGATATAATTCCCCGAGAGGTATTTATTCAAGGATTCTGTCTTTTTTTTTTTTAATTTTTTTTTTTGTGTTTTTCTAATTTTTTTTATTCATTTCTTCCGTTTCTTTTGTGGGTTTTAGTTTTTGTTTGCTTCTGTAAACTCGATGGCTAAAACTGGAGTCTTTGCTGATAAAAACGTTTGAATTTGTGGCTGTAGTTGCTTAGGTTGTCAATTATTCAAATTGGGATTTTTCTGTTGATGTCACTTCTTGATTTATCATGTAAACTCTAAAGACGTTGTTTATGCTGGAGACATATGCTTTGTTTTCTTTGGTCTATTGTTACCCCGTTTTAAGGTTTACACTTACAAGTGTTATTTGAAGTTGAGGTTTTAGTGGCTTTGTTGGTTGTATGATCTTTCTAATGTGCGCATTGATGGGGATATTCCTTTTGTTAAATTCGTAAAATAGTAACTTGTAATTCATTAAAATCAAACTTAATAGGCTTTAAGGAAACTGTTTTGTTTGATTTTACTTCATTTTAATTTTGTCAGATGATTTGAAGTTAGTTTTCTTGTTTCTCTGTGGACTGGATTTAGTAATTACACGTGGTCCGTATCCGTTGATTTGGACTGAGGATCAGTTTAAGGTTGTTGGACGAAAGCTGATGGTTTCAAGGATTTTAAAGAAAGCTAGAATTTTTAATTTTTAGCTATAGTAAACTATTTGTGTATATGGACTCAAATATGGATGATTTATATTTAAAAATATTAATGTTCTCAAGTCAATTTTATAACGTGTAGTATGAACCTTTCATATGCACTTTTCCGATGGGTGAATGTTGTTCTATTCTAGGGAAAGTTAATTTATTTCTTTCATGTTTTATTAAGTTAAGGTTATTTAGAGTCATTAAAATTGTTATTGAACTGATTCGATGACGATGAATATGAATTTTACGGAGCAGGGAAGATATTTCTTTAAGGGTAAATCTAGGTTTGTATGATGGATATTGCATAGATCCCACTGGGTGATTGACTGAAGATTCTAATGCTCTTGATAGTTTTTGTGGTATGAATTGTAAGATCAGTAAGCTAATCTTGTGATTATGACAACTACTAGGCTTCTAACTACCATTCAAACTTTTAGAGTTATTTCAGAAAGTAAATCTGTATTGTCGAACCTCATTGTGCTCATATTGCCTTCTCTGGTTTGACTTGCAGGTCTTGCATTCTTGTTACACTAAAGTGTCGCCTTCTGCCGAGGTAGAGAACCCGCAGCTTGTTTGCTGGTCAGAATCTGTGGCTGAATTACTTGATTTGGATCCCAAAGAGTGAGTATATTACTTACCATATATGTGTAGTCTTGAAATGCTATAGAGAGATTGACGCAGCACGAACGTGGGTGTTTAAACACAGACCGTAGGTTAAGAAACCTCAAGTAGGCAGCAGGGAAAACTTAGGAAAAATCTCAGAAAGATAGCTTAAAAGAAGTAGTATTGCAGCGGAAAATTAAAGGGTAACCAACTAAGAATAACTCCTAGTCACCTTTGGCGTCACTCCTCAGGATTTGAAGCTGTATCACACAATTTTTGCAAAGCAAAGCTTTTTGCAGGAATTTTATTAATCAACGTCTGAATATTCTCCTCATATGAGGTACATATAAATAGGCCTAAAACTTAACCTAAACCAAAGACAACTAGGATTCATACCTAATTTCCTTTTTATTCTAGAAAATCCTGCAGCATAGCTAATATACTAAAATACCCTAGCCTAAAAATTAATACTGAAAATAATAACCTAATTTAATTGCTGCTTAATGAAGGATTAACTCAACCAAAGTCCTAACACTTTGGTTCCTTCCTTGGATCATGATGATCCTAGGCATAAGAATGGAAGAACATACTGTTAGAGTTCTTCTACTCTTCCTTGTCCGCATCAGAGATCTTAAGATATGTCATTCAGCATGGTGCAATTTGGGGATTAGGATGATGATATTGATGCTTCATTTAGGTTGGAAGGAGTATAATTAGAGAAAATATTGTTTATACTTGGCAACATCAGAGGGGTGCCAAATGACAAAAAGTGGAAACCCAATGTCATTGGCTATGTGAACACAACCTCTTGTTATAGGACTTCAAACAAAATGTTGCTCTTGTAGAAGAAAAGAATGTCATGTTTTCTTGGTTTAGCTATGTACTAGTAGCCTTTAATTCTTGTTTTGGCTCATTGTGTTTCATAACACATTGATTTTGTTAAGTGATACTGTTATGTTTACAATGTGGAAATCACCAATTCTTGGGAATCAAGATTTGTTAATGCAAAGCTATCTTTGCTCAAGTGTGTCACTTGCGATGTTATGCCTGTGATGATAACAGGAGTGCCATATTGTATGGCCACTCTCGGCCTCTTTCCAAGGATGTGCTTTGTGAAGTTTGACTTGATAGAAATGGCTGATTATTGTGGCTTACAAAACTCAGTGGAAAGTTGCTTTCTTTCTTCTGTAGGACTGTTGGGAAATTTTGTTGTTACATCAAAGGTTTGACGTGAAGATATTCTGAATAATCTCGTTGTTTGTAAACTGTTACTCTTTATATTTAAGTTGCTGTGTAAATGAGTAGCAATTCCCATAGCCGCCTTGCAGTATGATGCTCAAGCTAGAAATATGGTTGAACAGGCTAATTATTATTTATTTTTTCTCTCTGTAAACTTGCAATGTCTACGTATTTTGAAGTTTTGTACAAAAGCTGTTTTGCTCTTTCAAGACGTGTGCTTTTGTTGCTTCCTTCATATTTTACATAAATTGGAGAAAATTCTTTAGCGTCATTTATATAATTTTCATTTACGATGCCTTCTTGAAGTTAGAACATGAACTTCTTGCTTATTTCTATCAGAGGTTAGTTTATGGAGATCTGCATTTTACTTGTTTAGAATTCTGTTCACTTCTCATTGATGTCATTTTCCTATTACTTCAATAATATCTTTATTGCATCTTCCTGAATATCTCAGGTTCGAAAGATCGGATTTTCCCCTCATTTTTTCGGGGGCTTCTCCTTTGGTTGGAGGGTAGGTGTTATTCTCATTGTTCATCTCTGTGTAATGATTGTTGCGATGTTCAATTGGTGTCTTATCTCGATAGTCTTTCAGCGTTTCATATGCTCAATGCTATGGAGGACATCAATTTGGAATGTGGGCTGGTCAGTTAGGAGATGGCCGAGCAATAACTCTTGGGGAGCTTCTAAATTCGAAATCTGAGAGGTGGGAATTGCAGCTGAAAGGTGCTGGAAAGACACCATATAGTAGGTTTGCAGATGGTCTTGCAGTATTAAGAAGTAGTATACGAGAGTTCCTTTGTAGCGAAGCAATGCATTTCTTGGGAATCCCGACAACACGTGCTCTCTGTCTTGTGACCACAGGCAAATATGTGGTTCGAGACATGTTCTACGAGTAGGCGCTTTGATCCTTCTGTGTTTATCTGCTTTTGTGAGCTAGATCTTTTTAATTAAAGTGCAATAATCTTTCTGGGAAATAAATTGTATGCTCTAAAATAAGCTGATAGTTGCAAATACAGAAAAGGAAATCTGAGAACTGCCTGATGTCAAATTTAGGCCCTATTCTGTGCCTTCTATATTATTTTGGACTTTGCCTAGTTTGAAACCAGTACAATTTTGATATTATACTCTCTGGAGGCTTGTACTAGGTTGTTGCATAAATTTTCTAAGAAACTTCTTACAGACACCACTTCGTGGGGTCATATTGTAGTTTCTCTGTTTTACTCCATTTGGAGTGTTTTCCAGGTCCACCTTTCTTCTTCTTCTTCTTCTTATTTATTTATTTATTTATTTTAGTTTGCTTTTTGTTTTTAATTACTATTCTTCCATACACTTTTCCAACTTTTTTGGCTCCCTTATGCATTGAGTTTTTGTTGTTTATTTGCATGCAGTGGAAACCCAAAGGAAGAACCTGGTGCAATTGTTTGCAGAGTTGCTCCATCCTTTCTGCGCTTTGGTTCATATCAGATACATGCTTCCCGAGCAAATGAAAATCTTGATATAGTTCGAACTTTGGCGGACTACACAATCAGGCATCATTATCCCCATTTGGAACATATGGAAAAGAGTGAAAGTGTATCTTTCAGTACTGGGGAGGAAGACAATGAAGTGGTGGATCTGACCTCAAACAAATATGCAGGTTTGACCTCAAACATATGTGTATTTTAGTAATAAATATTTGCTGTGAACCACCTTATAGTATGTGTGAGAATGCAATACTTAAAATATTAATTGCTTTGTGTCACTCTCAACTTGCAATGTGTTAGATTTGGTGAACCAATCGCATGTTCTTGAGTAGGCTTGTTGTGGCCGATCTTCCCCTACATTAGAAATATTCGATTTTCCTTTGGTCGCTTGGCTCCACATTGGGAATGATCATTTTTCCTTTGTAACTGTAGTCTACGCCGTACTGTTAATATCATTCATATTGCTATTTGTTTAGATCTGGAAAAGTAAACTACTAGCCGAGGTCTGAGAGACTGCCCATGGTTTTTGACTGTCTTCTAATTTGGTTTTGGCAAATCGTGAAGGTGGACGATTATCGATTTTGTTTTTTTTTTGTTTTTTTTTTTGTTTTTGCTGCTACATGTCTACAGCCATTGCTTTATCCAACCCCCACCACATATTGCTATTTGTTCAGATCTGGAAAACTAAACTGCTAGTTGAGGTCTGAGAGACTGCCTATGGTTTTTCAGTCTTCTAATTTGGTATTGGCTAATCATGAAGGTGGACAATTATCGATTTTTTTTTTTGGCTGCTACATGTCTATAGCAATTTTTATCCAACCTCCACCACATCCTCATTCTTACGTCATAGAAGAACTCATAACGGAAGTTATTTAATTGTAGAATTTTTGGTACAATAAAGTTCATTACAGTTTCCTTAATGTTTTGATATCTACAGCTTGGGCAGTGGAAGTTTCTGAGCGTACAGCATCCTTGGTTGCAAAATGGCAAGGTGTTGGTTTCACACATGGAGTCCTAAATACGGATAACATGAGTGTGCTGGGACTCACCATAGACTATGGTCCTTTTGGATTTTTGGATGCTTTTGATCCCAGTTACACACCAAACACTACAGATCTTCCTGGTAGGAGATACTGTTTTGCAAACCAGCCTGATGTTTGCTTGTGGAATATAGCCCAATTTACCACCACTCTATCTGCTGCTAAGTTGATTAGTGAAAAGGAGGCTAATTATGTCATGGAGAGGTACTTTTGGGCCATTATCTTTGGATTCCTTTCCTTTTCTTTGGGCGTGTTCTTATTGCAATTGCATCTGCATGTCTTGTCGCAGATATGGGACCAAGTTCATGGATGACTATCAATATATAATGACTCAAAAACTTGGCCTTCCTAAGTACAATAAGCAGTTGCTGAGCAAACTTCTTAATAACATGGCGGTGGATAAAGTGGACTACACAAATTTCTTCCGGTTGCTTTCGAATATCAAAGCCGATCCTACCATTCCTGAAGATGAATTGTTAGTTCCTCTGAAAGCAGCATTGCTGGACATCGGTAAAGAGCGGAAAGAGGCATGGACCAGCTGGGTACAATCCTACATACAGGAGGTAAGATGTTTTTCATTCAAGTTGCTGTCAAAATGAGAAGCTTAACTAAGTTTTTTTCCCCGGAAAAGGAGCTCGAATGTATTTACTCGCACTGGAAGCTTTTTTTTTTGTCATATGAATGTGTTGAAAAGTGTTGAATTTTATTAGATTAATTTTTCTCTTGATCTGTTATGTGCTTTCTGAATTGGGAAGATGGTGTACTTTCTTTACTGTTTAGTACCGCTTTTGGTATTGTCAACAGCAGTTCAGACTTTCATTGTCCAAACACACTGCAGCTGTTGACTTTGCCTGTACTTACCATAGTGGCAGCCATAGCTGAAACATATCTCTTTGGAATAGTGTGTTCTTTGAGCAATTTTCTGCAATTGCATTATTAATTGTACAATCATAATTAATCTTCAGTCATCATTCAACAATATTGTACTGCAGCTTCATAGGTGCACTATCGCATAACATCCACGTTGTTAGCATATCTTACAGTTTTGGCAGAAGTGTCATTTATATAAATACAAGAAGTGAATTGTTGTTGTCAGCATCACGTGTGTTATTGGCAAATTCTCTGTTTCCATGAGAAATCTTTATAGCTTTGAGCTTGTACCTGATAGTGATGGCATGTCTTCTTCCTCTTTACTATATCTACTGAGACCACCGCTAAAACTTCCACGTAGACAACATGCTTGACAGTCTCTCTTTTTGCAAATTACGCAGCTTTCGACGGGTGATATCTCAGATGAGCAAAGGAAGGCTTCAATGGATTCCGTTAATCCAAAATACGTCCTTCGGAACTATCTCTGCCAAAGTGCCATCGACGCCGCGGAAATGGGAGACTTCGAAGAGGTTCGCCGGCTGCTGAAGTTAATAGAGCGTCCATTTGATGAGCAACCGGGAATGGAGAAATATGCTCGCCTTCCCCCCGCCTGGGCTTACCGCCCAGGGGTTTGCATGCTATCTTGTTCATCCTAAGTAGTTGTTAAATGTAAACATCCGAGATGGAGAATCATCTTGTACATAAATTATTAAGCAGAATTTTGCTCCTGTAACTGTTAGGATAAAATGTTGTTCCATATTGTTCTGCTGCAATCCTTATTTCAGTTTCTTCCTAAGTTCACATATCTTTAGTTTAATGGAGTATCGAAATGTTTGCTAAAGTACAAAATTGATCCCTATCTTTCCCAAACTAAGCTAATTTAGTACTCTATTTTCTATTCATGTAATTGTGGTCCATTTAATGGAATGTTGAAACCTCTTAGCTCGTTTAACTTCACGTATGAGTATCAAAATTAATCCCAATCATTTTCTATTATATCAAGAAAAACTTAAAAAGTAAAAATTTAATCACAAAGACAAGAAAAGAAAAGAAAAGAAAATTTGATCCATAGGACCATTGTAATCTTTAGGAATACCAGAAAGGGTGTTGTTCTACAGTAATTTGTATTCACGTTTTATATCAATGTAATTTCAGATTTTTATGTAATAAAAAACAATGTCATTCAATCCTTACAACTAGGGTTTGTTCTTCCCGTACCTAAGTTACTGTTATCCGATTAAGTCCCTTGTTCCTATATGGAGTGTATGTAAAACATATATCAACAAGAGTATTTTCTATTGTTGTTGGCTCTCAAGATTACTTAAAAATATTTTTTGCTTTCATTTGATATCCATCCCTTCCTCCGTACAAGATTAAGCTTTTGTTTCGGAGATAGATTTGTTTTTGGAAGACCTTTTATAGAGATTTTCATAAACCTGCCCACTAAGTAATTGCTAATATGCGTTGTGTTTGCAATAGATGGCATAATTTGATGGTGAGTTCTTATTTTCATTCTAGTGACTCCTCTAAACACAATAACATGAGAAGTGTTCGCCTCATGGGAACACCAAGATTACTTGCGATCAATAAGAATTAGATCTGTCTTTGTTGGATGCGTCTTTATCAGGCTTAGGATGTACTATACAACAGACCTAAATGCACGAGGGCTCCTAACCTCCTAAGCCACTGGAAGACTTTTGGGTAGTTGAATCCCTATTGACAATCAGAAGAGAGGCACAAGTTGATGGAGAAGAATCGGAAAACACTGAAAGCTCCTGCTGAATGATAATGCCCAGATTCTAACTTTAGAGATAGATCTTCATTTTTAGGTCTGCCAAACACTGAAAGCTTTCCAAAATTCAAGCCTACTACACAAACTTAAAGCGGAGAAGGCCTGGTTGGCTGTACTTTTAAGCAGTTTGGTCTCTGATTATTGCCTCCTGGCCCAGCAAGTTCACCACTATTTCGATCTGATGCAATAGTTATACGGTACGAGCTTCTTCCATCCAAAAAAATAAATAAATAAAAAAATGGCATTTTTATCATTCGTAGAGGTAAATTTTAAATTTAAAGCCTGTCGAAAAATTATAAAAATCACATGATTAAATATTTAGTTCTCATTACGTCGATAATGACAACCAAAGCTCAATAAGAGCCATGAAAATAAGCTAAAATTTTAAATCCGTAATTAATTCTCTTCTAATGGTTTATGTTTTTTCTTAAGAAAAAGAATAAGATTTTTTTTCCTAAAAATCTACCCTAGTGGACCCCACTTAAATGTGGATAAAACTCCCCTCACAACCCCTAGTGAGAATCGAATCCTAATGTATTACCAGGAAAGACAACAACCTAACCACTTCTAATGGTTTATGTTAAATTTCCCTTTGAAGTTAAAAACAAGTGAAAGACACTTGTCCCACATTGGAGTTAAGAACCCAACTTGATCAACATATATACTTCATGTGCTACTCCCCTCATTGTCAATTGGTTTTAAGGTGGAAATACATATGGGCTTATATGGACCTTCAAGAGTTTACTTAATAGTGGTGCACGTTTCAAATTAGTCTTAAGAGGTCTCGGACATTCCCGCGGTAACTTCTCCAACTTTCAACATGGGACAGAAGATCTGCATCTACTTCAAGCTTCGAATCTGAAGGTATACCACTTAAACTAGTATCAACAGATTTATTTGATGTACCATTTATGTGCTTCTCAAGATTCGTATGAAACAATATAAGAATAGTAACCAAAGAGACAATACAAAAGACAACAAAGAGTAAAGATGAAAAACAAAACAAAACACATCCTAAGCATCAATCAGCTCAGTTCTAAAAAAAAATCCGATCTATCAGAAAAGATGCAGAAGGGAAAAAAAAAAATAAATAAATGGGCGATAAGGAATTTTGAGCCTGTCAAGAAAGGATTGTGGAGGTCTAGGCCCTCCTGGAAAAGACAAATAAGGAGATCAGGGAAATGGATGTCTCGTTGATGTTGCTGGAATGCACTGGAAATGAAGAAAGGCTGGAACTCCGTAGAAATCTAGCTAATACGAACCAAAAAAATTCTGAAGAAGCTGATCATCAACCTCCTCCTAGAGAAGGGGTTGACCCTAACTTGTCTCTTGCTCAGGCCGACGGCGAGAAAGTGAAGGGTCCACGGAGACTGCGGCTGATGGTGATGCACCAAGCAAAAGTGGCTAGCTGTAGCAAGTTTATGTGTTGCCGTCCATTTCATTAAAACTGTTGTTGTTTTATTTCGTTTCTGTGTTTTGTTTTTGTATTAGGGTTTCATGTGGAATTGAATCTTGTGTTTATTTTTTTTTTTATTTATTTTTTGTTTTTTGGGGGCCGGGGTATTTTATCAATAAGTTGTTCTAGGTTATGGTTGTTGTTCAATGGAGTAAGACAGTTCCTTAATGAATGGACTTAATTTATATGACAGTACCTCGTGGACAAAAGATTTCGCATTATTATGCATTATACGTTGCACTCGTAGGTTATCCGCCAATTATTATATATATATATATATATATTGTATATAATTCAAATTGAGTATTTTGAAGCTCTGTTTGCGCTTGGCTTTGATGTCAAACAACATTTCATTTGAACCAAAAAAGAAAGTTACTGAGTGCAAAATATTGACCAAAGATGTAAAATTAATTGGCTATTAAAATTACTGCCCCTGTCTTAAAAAATAATGCACACTAAATTGTTTAATCGATATAGCAGGCAATTGATGTTTGTTTCTAACGGGGTGCTACTATTGCTTCATTATTTGGTCAGCTAAAAGGGCTCCCTACGATCCTCATCAATTCCTAAATTCCTTCGCATGCCATAGTTTACGTTCTCGTAACCTTGATCAATAACTCTATAGGTCCAAATATAGTGCTTTAACTTGTTTTAAAGACCAAAAAGAATCCAGAAACCGAGGATTATTTTTTTTCTTTCCATAATAAGTGTTCTGTTGAACTCATTTTAATAGATTAACTAATAATTCAAAATTATATAGCTAAGTAGATGGAATGAGAAAATTAAAAAGAGAGACCTCCAAAGAAGAAGGAAAAGGGTCACACCGAGATTGTGTTCGATAAACCTTATGCTTCCGTTTAAAGAAGTACTAATTACCTGTTTGGTATCTTAGTTGAGACGGATATTTTCGCTTCCGTTTTTAGATTTTGCATCCTGCTCATTATGAAGTCTCATCGTGCTACTGGGAAGAAAGGATCTTGGAGTTCATGAGACTTCAAGTATTTTAAAGTCTGCTTAAAATTTCGCTAGCCCGCATGTTGCACAAGATTTTTTCTTTTAATTTTGTTGGTCTGTGATGCTAAGACAATTGGTAACTGGAATAAAAAATTTCATTTACAAATTTCTATCTAGATTTTAAGCCCAAAAAAAAAAATGTATACTATCAACCCTTAGGAATGAATTCACGTTTGAAAATCTGAATAATATGTGGGTTATCAATCATTTTTTGCTTCGTAAAAAACAAAACAAAGAAATTAATCTAATAAAAGAACGGGGATTCTTTGCCTTGTAATCGCCCAAAATAATACTCCTTCCGTACCATAATTATTGTGCGGTTTGAGTTTTTATTTCTTGTTCAAATTGTACTAAAAGTGAAATCTAAAACTCGGCAATAATTTTGGAACTGAGAGTGTACAAGATTATTGCAGGAATTTGCTCCAATGACGAATCAAAACCTCCACTGGAATTTATCAACTCCTTTGCTAATCCATAATCTAAATTGTGTTCGTTTGTTTTTCTGGGGAAGTTGTGTTCGTTTGACCAAATAGGACCAATATTCCTTGGTTAAGGGGAATGCGATATGCATCGATCATGCATGGTGACTGGGGATTTAAGAACAATCTCAAGATTATTCGTGAGTGATAAATTATTGATATAACATCTCTTTCTTACCACAACGTAGATATATTCTGAATCAGCAAATTCCATCACAATAACACATAGAAAACTGATAAGTGCTAAATTAGATATATTTTTATGCTCTCATTCGTTATATTTTTAATAAGAATTTATATCTTGAATTTGGTACTTAAATAAAGTTATAATGACTTGCAGGAAACAAATTCTCTTCTTGAAGAATAAATAATGAATTATTGAAGTTTTGGACTTAATTGAAGATGCAAGGAATGAAAGAGAAAGAAAGTTGATGAGTTTAAGACTTGGAGGACCAAACAACAATTATGGACCATTAGTTTTTGGTGGACCGAGAAGATGCTGAACTTAAATTGACTTGTGGGCTGAAGTCAATTGATTTGGGTCAAAGCTTGAAACATAATAGTGGGCTGATCAGAGTTAAGAAAAGCTTAAGGAAGCCCATACTTTCCTAGTTGATTTGGACCAAGCTTTTTAACCTCTCTTGCTGCCCATTGCTGAACTTACAACCGAGAAGGAAAAAATTCAATTTGCTTGGGCGCTGTGAGCTCATTGACTGAAGTCCAAACCTACACCAAACCCAATTTTCTTTCTTGAAAAATAAGCTACCGACTGAACCAAGGACTACTATAAAAGGGGGCTTGTTCTATTATTATTCGGACAGAACCGGACGCGCAAAAGTTCACTATCAAAAGAAGAAGCAGCCGCACTCGGGGAGGAGCAAAGCAACATCGGGGGACGCAATCTTTTTCCGGTTCCATCGTTCTTTTATTTTGTTTTATTATTTATTTTAGAATAATGTGTAGTAGTTAAATATTTTTAATCTATGGTTTTAGTTGTAGCCGCCGTACTATTTAATTTAATATAATTTATGATTGTGACTTTTTCATTACTTGATATTTAATATTCTTGTTTTTATTCCATGTGAGTATTTGATCACCACTTGCATGCTTTAAAGGTGTTTAACTGAAGGAACGACGGTTGAAGATTATCACTAGTTCATGGGAATATTAAACTTAGATAGTGGGCCACGATAGTAGGAACACCGTCTTTACAGTTATAGATTCTAGGGCTCTTAATGTACTCTAATTAAATCTTATAGTCACGACAGTAGTCATAGGGTTAGTTTCAGTAAGAGAATTATATCAGGACAGTGAATAGTTCTTAAATAGGTGAATCGTTGTGAGATTGATGATAGTCCAAAGTCACATATCTATAGGTTGAGTTAAACTGAGTAGTCGGTAGGTGAACCCTTTGCCCTAGGTTTTTTTTTATTAATTAGATTTAATTATTAGTATTAGGTTTAGTTTAATTTAAAATCATTATTGTTAGTGTTCGAAATAATAATAAGAAATAATTTATACCTGGTAATTAGTGTTCCTTCTCTGTGGGTACGATCCTATTTTTCGCTATACTAGTGTTAAATAGGTAAATTTATTTGACTAGTTGAGACGACGGCTTGTCAAATTTGGCGCCGTTGCCGGGGAAGGCAGTTAATATCGAATTCATATTACTTTCTTTTATTAGTTTAGATTTGTTTTTATTTTATTTATTTTATTTTCTTGCTATTTTAATTATTTCTTTTAAATATTTTTGTCTTGTTTTTATATGCGAAGTACTAATTCTGAGACTTTGCAATTTGATCCAGAGATAGAAAGAACAGCTCGTGCAAATAGAAAATAAGCAAGACTAAGAAAGGAGAAGAATCTGAGTGAAACCATGGGCGATTGAATCCGAACACTGAGGGATTACTTCACACCTATGGAGAATGTTGCTAGGTCAAGTATTACTAGGCCTACCATTGCTGTGAATACCTTTGAGCTCAAGCCAGCATTGATCTAGATGGTGCAGCAGAATCAATTCTCCGATTTTAACAATGAGGATCCAAATGCGCTTATTGACAACTTTTTAGAGATCTGTGATACTGTTAAGATAAATGGTGTGACGTCAGATGCAATCTGGCTGAGACTTTTTTCTTTCTCGGTGAGGGGAGAAGTGAAGAATTGGTTGAATACTTGCGATCCTGGTTCCATCACAACTTGGGATGAGCTGTACAAGGAGTTCTTGATCAATTTCTTCCCACCAGATAGGGCAGCGAAATTGAGAAATCAAATTACTGGGTTTATTCAAGAAGATGATGAGACATTTCATGCTGCATGGACAAGATTCAAGGAATTGCAAAGAAGATATCCTCACCATGGTATCGAGAAAAGTACTCTAGTTCAGACTTTCTATCAAGGATTGACAGACTTTGCAAGAAACAATGTGGATGCTACAGCTGGAGGTTCATTAATGGATAAGTCAATTGATGAAGCCTATGAATTGTTTCAAATTATGGCAAAGAATAGGAATCAATGGTTGAACTCGAGAAGTGTATCCAAGAAGCCTGCTGGAATGTATGAAGTCATTGAACTTAGTGCCATGAACGCAAAGATAGATGCACTAACCAAAGCGATGGGTAATTTTGTCAATGCTAATGCAGTATGCCATACCATTGTCTATGAGTTTTGTGGAACCCTCATTTGAGCTCTGAATGTATGCAACTGGCAAGTGCACAATATGTCTCTAACTTCAGCAAGCCTCAACAACAGACCAATCCTTATTCCAACACCTACAATCCTGGTTGGTGAAATCATCCAAACTTTTGTTAGAGTAATCAAGGGGCTCAAGACTTTAATGCAAGACCTCAAAACCCTCTTGGTTTCCAAGCAAAGTCATACCAATCTGCACCTAAGTCAGCAACGGAGGCAAGTTTGGAGAGAATTGAGAAATTGTTGAGTGATAATAATGAGCGATGTAATAGAATAGAATCAAGGTTAGATCAATGGACTACTGCTCATAGGACCTTGGAGATGCAAGTGAGTCAAATGGCCTCCGCCATAAATACTCGTGGGCAAGGTCAACTGACAAGCAAGTCTGAAATCAACCCTTGTGAAAATTATAGTGCTATCATGTTGAGAAGTGGGAAGCAGTTGGGTGACAAGGAGGAACCAAAGACTATTGAAGTGAATGTGACCACTGATGAGAAGAAAGAAGAAAGTAAAGAGAGTGATGAAGAAAAAGTGGAGAAAGTGGAACAAGAGGAAGAAAAGATATATGTGCCACCATCGCTTAAACCTTTTGTTCCACCAGTGCCTTTTCCACAGAGACTCTATATGACCAAGCAAGATAAGCGATTTGAGAAATTTTTGAAAATTTTTAGGCAATTGCATATTAACATTCCTTTTGCAGATGCTTTAGCTCAGATTCCTGCTTATGGAAAGTTCTTGAAGGAGATCATCTCCAATCGAAGAAAAGTGGAAGACTTTGAGACAATTGCACTATCTGAGGAGTGTAGTGCTGTCATTCAGAGAAAGTTGCCTCCAAAATTGAGTGATCCAGGGAGTTTCTCTATACCTATCTCTATGGGTGATGTTTGTTTTGATAAAGCTTTATGTGATTTAGGTGCTAGTGTTTTATTAATGCCTTTATCTGTTTGTAGAAAGCTTGGGTTGAAACATTTGAAACTAACTAACATCACTTTGCAGTTAGCTGATAGATCCATAACTCATCCGAAAGGGATTTTGGAAAATGTGCTGGTAAAAGTGAAGAAGTTTTATATCCCTGTTGTGCTAGATATGGAGAAGATGTTAATGTGCCAATTAATTTAGGTCGACCATTTCTAGCCACAACTAGTGCTGTTATAGAAGTTAAAAAAGGGAGTTTAAAATTTCACATTGGAGAAGAATCTGTGGAGTTCAGTTTTTCTGAAAATTACAAATGCCCTGCAAACATTTATATAATAGAAATTTAATTAGAACTATGTTTGTGGCATTCTATCCACAAATTAATGTTTAAGAAAACATAATGATAAAAAGATTAATTCGTAAGTAGAACTACATTTGTTGCATTATATAAACTTATAGGGCATCCAGAAAAAAATAAAACCTGATTTTACTAACCAAGTTACTTTCCTATTAATAAAAGTAAGAAACTCAAAAAAAATTCAAGAATCACAGAAAATTCTCATTGACGTCGGCATGTGGTGCACATTTGTCTTCAAAAACAAGAAGAGAAAACAAAAGAAAAAGCAAACACTAATATTGTATTCTGGTTAGTCATGGCATCCAAAAAAGATTATCTTAGTCCCATGATAAGAAAAAGAAGACTCGATAGGGTGGTAAAAAAGATGCAACTTTATAACAATTTCTTCTTATTTTTCAACTTATTATCAAAAAAAATTTGATTTATTCTCTTAAATGTAAAATCCATAGGTGTGTACACCAAAAAATAAATAAATAAATAAATTCTTACGTGATGTAGACAGATTTTGGCTTTATTGGTTAATAAAATAATACACAAGCACAGAGCCATGTAGTTTCTGTAGGCATTCATTTTAAGAGATATGATAAAGGTTGACTCGATCTTACTAATATATAATGATATATTATCAACGTTCTATTAAATTCATTACCTACATCATACTGATGGGAATTTTAAGCATTGAATGGCTTCTGTTCTCGTAAACAAATGAAACAAAATAATAATAAATCAATGTTTTCTCAAAGAAAAGAAAATACTATAAGAACCATAGAACTTTTAATCAATATTATAGTAGATGAGGTGATGGATAATTCCATTATACATTAAAATATTTAGTCGATTTTTTTCGCATAATAATGGAATTGAAATAAAAAGGAATAAAAGTGTCCAATAATTGTAAAAAGAAACTTTACATGCACAAGAGCAACCTAGACTATCATCGCCTCTCCGGTAAAATAAAAGTGTATAGAAAAGTAAAGACAAACGAACTTTACCAGTCTATAGAGGGTTTTATATATATATATATATATATATATAGAAAAGTAAAGACAAATGAACTTTACCAGTCTATAGAGGGTTATATATATATATATACACACACACACACACACACACACAGATATGTGTGGGTGCACTTTTATTCCAGTTTCACTAACGAATCTGGCGTGATTTTGATTTTGTTGAATGGAGAGATTTTTTTTGAATTTTTAGAATTTGGAAAAATAATAAATTAAGCCTTGTTTTAGGCCATTTGTTTGTGTATTCAACGTTAATTAAACACACTTCATGACATTTTGGTTTCAAACAAAATAATTTATAAAATGGGGCATAATTGTAATTTGCTTTATTAGAAGCTACAAACTTATAGGATGGCTTTGGAGATTGTCAAAAGACAATTTTCTTTAATGGTGGGACTATGCCTTTGAAATCAGGTACCAGTTGAAAAAATGGATATTTTTGTTACTTTTATGAAATGTATAACCAGAAAACTTAATGCTGATTTTTGTTAAGTGAGCAACTTTAACATAATTAGTCTCGAGCTTGCTATCAACAGAGGTTTTTTTCAACTTTGCCGAAAATAGTTGTAAAACACGTATATTGGCTCCTTCCAAACATTGGTTTTCACTTTTAAAAATTCGTAATGAGCTATTAGTAATTCGTGCCGTGCAGTTCTGTATGTGTTCTACATAGACAATTCTTAAGTATTGGTGGCATGTAAAGAGTTACAAGACCATTCTTATGGAAGTGGGAGGTTTCAATTGTCGGTTGTGGGATTTGGGAGTTAGAAGTGAAGGAAAACAATGGGTAGTAGCAAGTGATATAAAATTTAATACATCACCAATTTGGAGACCCCTTAAATTACTGAAGTGAATAAGGGTCCTGAAGCGTAGTATCGTTTCAAGGAAACTTGTGCCATTACTAGTCTTCTTCTACCATTCAAATCATAACAGTGTTTAAGGGAGAAACATGGTTATTTTTAGAAAATGTTGCACATTGATTAGTGGAAAAAGGCACAATCTCAAGAATCATATAGTTACAAATCAAATTGTAGATCGTGAATGAAAAAAAATAAATCGTACATATGAGTTACAGAAAGTAGAGAACTCCCTTTTAAATATTCCTCATAAAAGTTTTCATTTTATCAGGCTTGAGGATAAGTATTTTATATGAGGCTTGAGGATAATTATATGATAGCAATCTCGTAGACGGATGAAATTTTGTAAATGAAACCATCAACAAGAATGTATGAAAAAGATGTTTAGATGTGAAACTATAAAACTATATGATTTTCTTTTAGGAAATGAGCTGTCTTGATTGGAAAAGATAACAACTTTCTCTAACAAAAGGAGACTTCTTTGCAATTTACATCCAAAGCCTCCAAAATATTTTAAAAAAACATTTTATTTCCCACGTCCCTCATTGTACTACTTTAAATTTTTTTTTTTTAATTGAATTTTCTTTTTCCATATGGATGAACCATCCATTTACATATTTACAGATATTTCAAAAATGTAAATAAAAGAACCATTTAATGTTTGAAAATATGGATAATTATAGTGCATGTTTTCTTTGTTAAGCAATTACTGGTATAAGAAAACCATCCAATGATAATATTTTATCGGTCAAGAAGGTACAAGGGGATAAAGGTGTGGAGAGTAATACCATTTCACCGATTGAATTAGACAAGAATCAATCGGAGAAGAGAGATTGAAATGGGCAAAGTTCTTCTAGGGTTAGGGCAAGGGTTGATGAGTCAAAATTAGGGTCAGTAAATGCTATAAACTTTGGGGCAGAGCAATTAAAGGCGCAAGCAGAAGCTGAGTGAAATTTTAGGTATTAATACGTCACGCAAGCTGGAATGGCCACGATCGGAAATGAAGGAGGCGGCCTCTTGCTGGGATTCTAGAATAGTGAAGAAGCTCAAAAAGGGTCGTGTGCCATTAGACTACATCGAACCAGAGATGAAAGATGGATTTCAAGTTGCGATGGTGCAGCAAAAGGATGTACAGAGTGAATTGGAATACTGGCAACCTTCCATCATTAGCTTTGTTCTTGGTGCTAATCCCCCCTTTCAGGTAATGAATCTGTTTTATTGACGTATTTGGAAACACTTAAATGTTGATAAAGTTATTCTCCAACCTACTGGACTGTTTGTTATCTGATTTAAAACCTTGGAGGATAAAAATGAAGCATTGTCAGAGCTAGTTAATTGCTTAGGGGCTAACTCAGTCATTTTGAAACCTTGGAATGTAGAAATGGGTTCTAGTTATATGGAAGTGAAGCATATTCCGGTTTGGGTTCAGTTCCCAGGTCTAGACCTTATGTTCTGGAATCCGGCTACACTTATAGTTGAATTGCCAGCACTTTGGGGCATCCCATAGCTACAGATGCTTTGACTGCTACAAGACAAAGGGCTGCATTTGCTAGAGTGTTAATTGATGTTGAAATTAGGGACAAACCTCCCTTGATAGCCCATTTTGTTATGAGTGGAGACCTACTCAGTTCAAAAGCTACTATTATTATTTTGGTCATGGGGAAGAAGTATATTTTGTATAAGGAATAACTCATAAATGAGTTGTGTCAAGCAGCGTTCCTATGTGTGACGCAAAATCGAGTAAACGGAGCCAAAGGCACCGGAGTATGATCTGTCTTGTTAAGCCGTTGCCTTAATGAGTAAACGGTAGATATATTATTAAGCCCTTGCCTTAGAAATGCACCCAAACAAAACACATCCTAAGCATCAATCAGCTCAGTTCTAAAAAAAAATCCGATTATCAGAAAAGATGCAGAAGGGAAAAAAATAAATAAATGGGCGACAAGGAATTTTGAGTCTATCAAGAAAGGATTGTGGAGGTCCAGGCCCCTCTGGAAAAGAAAAGAAAGGAGATCAGGGAAATGGATGTCTCGTTGATGTTGCTGGAATTCACTGGAGATGAAGAAAGGCTGGAACTCCGTAGAAATCTAGCTAATTCGAACCAAAAAAATTCTGAAGAAGCTGATCATCAACCTCCTCCAAGAGAAGGGGTTAACCCTGACTTGTCTCTTGCTCCGGCCGACGGCGAGAAAGTGAAGGGTCCAATGGAGACTGCGGCTGATGGTGATGCACCAAGCAAAAGTGGCTAGCTGTACCAAGTTTATGTGTTGCCACCCATTTCATTAAAACTGTTATTATTTTATTTCGTTTCTGTGTTTTGTTTTTGTATTAGGGTTTCATGTGGAATTGAATCTTGTGTTTGTTTGTTTTGTTTTGTTTTTAATTGTTTTTTTATTGTTTTTTGGGGGCCGGGGTGTTTTATCAATAAGTTGTTAGTGCATCACCATCCCTTGTTAAGCTCTTGCCTTAATGAGTAGACGGTGAAAGCGCTGAAAGGGTTGATACATGTAAACTTGCTATCATAAGTTCAAGTAGACTACTATAATATAATTTTTTCGGTTGTCATGATCTCTGATCATAAATTCAACTAATGAACTAGTAATGGTATTTTCCTAATCACTAATTATAAAAGGAAGATCACTAATTATATTCCTAATCTACTAGCTATGAGGGATATTACTGTTATAACTATATATGTGTATATATACACCGTACATTAGTCATATTGTGTATCATTTTGATTGAGATGTAAGTTCTTCTGCAAATTTGATCTGTGTACGGATCATTGACTACTTAAATAAATGGGTTTTAGATTAAAACAACAAATAGAATTCTTGCCTAGTTCGACTAAAAAAAAACTTTTTTTTTTTGAAATGGTACTAAAAAAAAAAGACAAATGTACAAATGTAGTCTAATTGTTTGATGTATTTTATTTTCTTGATATCTAAATATTGACACTCATGACTCATCACTTACCAGCAATGAAAGTTTTATTGAAAATGAGGATAACTTTGAATGAGAATTTGATTCCTCGAGAAATTGGAAGGTGAGAGCCCAAAAATGGGTTACAAGTTGCCATGCCAATACTATACTACACATCTCCGGCTCACGTGTGCCCGGTTAGAGGGTTGCAAATGAGGGTCCGATTCGAGACCAAATTAACTTGACTCATGTGTGTGCGAGACCCGTGGACACAAATGTCGAACTGAACTCTCGCGGGCCTGATCAATCCTCGTTTTGCTCCAGTTTTTATTAACTTTTTCCAATAAATTCACTGAATAATTTTTAGTATTAGTTAAATGTCAGGTTGTCTGAATTTAACACGGTTGAATGTCTTGATAAGGATGCAAAATTTTTATGATTGTTTTTCAAAAATGAATATGCAGTGTTAATTATCTTAATGGCCATGTTGAATGTCTTTATTAACTTCCTATGTTAATTGTCTTAGTGGGCAGCTTCAATGAGTTTGGATGACCAAAAATGTTAAAACGTTTAAGCTTTCAATTTTTTGCAATGACTCTTAATGTTTTTAGCTAAAACTAAAGGTTTTTTCATGCTTATAAATAGGCTCTTATTTTCAAAGTTCAACACACCATTCTTCCTCCGCTTCCCAACATTCTTTCAAACTTTCTTCTTCTCTTGTTTCGGTGTTCGTCGATTTTGTTCTAAGTTCCAGTTCATCGAATTTGTTTTGGTGGAGCATCTATGTGCTAAGTAGTCTCCACGTTTCCATTATATCCAGGGAAACAATTGCTTGAGATCCCCTAGCACTTCAAGAGAGGACAAATCTATTTTAAAGAGATCGTGTTTTTACATGTCTCAGATTTTCATTCATCCATGCTCTCTTTTGCTATTACAATGACAATCAACAAATTTCCATTTAGCTTTGATAACACTCTCCAGGACTACACATTGCCAGGTGTCTTTTTGGTTTTCATCCTTCTGATAGTAGTACATTTTTTTTTAGTAACTTAAAATTAATCCAAAATTGATTGTTCCTCTGGTACTTATTATAAGGCATTTTCATTTGCCCTAAGTTTACCTAGTATGTTTTTCTAATTGAAAAAAAATCTTAAAAATATTTCATAATAAATAGAAGAACACAATGAATGTGAAAATGTATTTTTCAGGTTTTTTCCTCAATCGCATATATTAGGTGAAACTTATAACAAATAAAAAATGACTTATAATAAGAACCGAAGGGAGTATATATCAATAATTATTGAGAGTGAATGTAAATATCACGTTATTTTAGATTTAAGAAACAAATTTATGTATGAAGAAGAATATGAGATAATGGTAACATGAAAGGAAAAGAAAAAAGTGAATGAAGAGGAAAAAGTTTATACACGTGCCAAAATGTGTGAAGTTAGTTTCCAGTGAAATATATCCCACGTGGATTGTCGCACCGTTGACCTATTGATTTTTTATTTTTAATTTTTCTTTTAGTTTTTGAAGTATTTTCTTCAAATGATCATATCTTTTTATTCTTCAATAATATGAAATCATACCACACATCAAATGATAATATTAGATGAGATCTCTATTTTCAGACCAATAATGCATACTTTTCCAGCAAGAAGTTACTAAAATATATCTATGCCTAAGCGTTTCTATTTTGACTCGCACTTTCAAAGCTACTTATTTATATTTGAAAAGAAAGGAGTGCATAATTATTAAATTATACTACACTTCCAATCAAATGATTTTAAATTATGGCAACCATTACTATTTACTATTTCAAAAGTATAATTAAAAAGTGCCATGCAAAAGTTACATGACTTCATGCAAAAATATGTTCCATGCAAAAAATTCAGTACGTGTAACACACACACGCTCGCATATTACTTACCATTATGCCATTTTTCAATTTTAACTACTTTTTTTTAGAAATAAAAGATAAATTAATTAATTTGCCAGAAATCGTCTAGCAGCGATTGATAAAAGCAATATACAATCATATAAACACAACTTACAAATAGTCACAATGCCGTTGTTGTGGTTTAGTACGTGGATAAATCTATATTGATCTACCCCAGAAAATAATGATTGTACCACGTACAAGACTTTTAATCCCGTCAAGAATACAACACTGACTTTTGGTTGAAACTCCCAAATCGTAGACCTAAATTAGATATACTATGACTGAATCTTCATGGATCATGCCTGCCAAACCGACGAACACCTTCAATGAAGCGGTCGCCTCCGTACATGCATATATCATTGGTGAAACCGCCACCACACTAGCAATCATCAATAAGGATGCCGCCGCCATACCTGCAAACATCGATAAAGATGTTGCTGCCATATCATCTACAAACCATTTATTAAATATAAATTAAAATACAATAAAAAAGGTTAAAGGATGTGAATAAAATTCTCAGTAGCATATTACTCTTTTTAAAATCCAGAACCAACAAGTGGAAACAATAAACTAGAACATCAACACAAGAAAAAGAGGACAAAGTTGCAATATTTAAAATTCTGAGTTTGACTTTTTTTACAATTTGAGGCTAAATGTCTAATCAACTGATTGCAACCCACATTTTTTTTCTTCACTCCAATAATACAAAGGTAAAAAGCATAAACCAATATAAAGTGGACATGAAGTAGGGGCACGAGCATACTAAGCACAACAAATTGAGGTATAGGTCTAGTAAAAGAATAACAACTGCTACTCAACCTACTTTTTCCAGGCTATAAAGGTAAGAAGTTAGGAGAATTCAGACATCAATGTCATTAGTTGCATTAACCTTAAAAGGAAACCGAGTAAAGAATCATATCTTGGCCAAAGGTGTACCAAAGTAGATGGATTGAAATATAAAACATTAAAAAACAAAAATGCCTACTGGTGAGGCTTTCTAACCTCCACAAACCCACAAAAGCACTCATAGTGTCTAAATAAATGGAGAAATGATAGTGAATTATAAAAGGACAAAAACACCACACTGACAAACAAGGGTGTTTATTAATTAAGGATAAAATGTAATTATGGCGTTAAAACAAAATTTTAATTAGAAAGTGGCAAAAAAGTTAGGGGTTTACAATATTCCACATCAGTCGCTATTTTTTTCACTGTTTGTTGTCATTGTACTTATCATTTTCCAAATAAATGACCCTTGACATAAAATTATTCAAAACTAATCCTATTAAATGATTTTCAAAATCCATATCTATCAAAATAAAAACCATAAACCAAAAGACCAACACAAGGAAAACTGAAAAGTTGTAATGTTTAAAATTGTGAGTGTGACTATCATAACAAATTTGAAACTAAATCTGTATCACCTGAGGTATTCAACCGGAACTTCATTTCTCCACTCTAATAATATATAGGAAAAGCATAAACCAACAAGAAGTGCAACCCTGGACATGAACCAGGATCAAGAGGGTAGTAACCTCAATAAATATTGGTATAGGTCAGGATGTAAATGAATACCAGCTGCTACCCTAAATATTCATTTCGGCAGTGTATAGGTTAGATTTGGGCAGATTCAGATCAGTTGCACCATGCTTGACATAAAAACCGTTAGGCATTCATCTTGGTAGTAATAGTAGTTGGAACTCCTCACACCCCCCTCATATTCTGACTTGAAAATTCTTTTTCATAGAATTCTGAGATTTCCTTCTTCTATTTCCTTTTCACAATACGGTCATACCCATTAGCATTTTTCACTTTCCATATTCTAGTTCCTTTCCTCCTTTACATTGTAGAAGCATCAAAAAACTGAGTTCTTGTCCCATCTCTCATCCATTGATGCACTCTCGATCAAGCTTTGGTCGAAAGTGAAACATCAAAAAGGAATTTGGAGCAAGTTTTTACTACCTTTGTCTACTTCGGCGAAACATAAAACATCTTAGTCCATAATGGTGAAAATTGAATTGTGAGCTATAATGTGTACCAAGATGATTGTACGGGGTGGTGATAGATCCTTTTGGCTTGATAATTAGTTGTCACAAGGGGTGCTTTGGGATGTATATGATGGGTAGCCATCATTTCTAAGCATAAGTATCAAGGAGTTTTATGAAGGGGAAGAATTTTATCTAGCTAATAATTATTGCATAATATAATTAGTGAACTTGCCTTTAACTTCCTAGCAAAATTCTAATATGACTTTTTCCAATGAAAAGGATGTTTTAGTTTGGGAGCACGCTTCATAAGGTGATCTCACTATCAAGTCTGCCTATGAAGCACTTCGTCGCAGACATGAGAAGGAAGTTTTGCTGAAAAATATTTGGCACAAATTGGTGCCTCTACGGATTTCTCTATTTTTGTGGAAGTTGTGCAACCGGCTTCTTTGTTTTCCTGAAGTTCTAAGCAAGGTGATGGCCTTATTTAATTGCTGCGATTTTAAAAAATGAATTTGGAGCCACTTTGCATCTATCTTGGAGATTGATTTGAATGAAAGCTTTTCATGGTCGGGTCTTTTGCGAAGGTGGTGGAGTAAAGGTAGCTTTGTTTCAGCTTGTAATTTCCTAATCAAGCTACTTCCCTCAATTGTGATATGGGATATTTGTAAAGTTAGGAATAAAATACTATTCAAAGGTTCATCTATTACTTCGAATAGTAGTATTCAAGCTTTAACAATTTATGTGCGTGATAAAGATGATGGTAATAATATCAAGGCCCGCGATGAAATGGAGAAGAATTTTCTTGAGCATGCTTTTGGAATTCGGTTGTCTAAAATTTTTCGAAAAAGGTATTATGAAGTTCGATTGATTCCACCAAGGCCTAATTCTTTTATTTTTAATAGTGATGTTTCGTCCTATGACAATGATGTGAGGTATGGATTTGTAATCCGCTGAGAGAGTGGATATTTGGGTGGTGGAGATAGCTTGATGGCAGACACTTATGGCACTGTTTTTGGATTTTGCAAGTGTGAGGTTTTGGAGTTATCTAACGTCACGGTTCAGATGAATAACAAGATGCTTGCAGACATTTTGAATGGATAAGTACGTTTTCCTTGGAAGCACTATTTGCAAATGTCTGGGATGAGCTCTGTTGTACAAAGGAATGGATATTCAATCATTCATATATTCCGGGAAGTAATGCGGTTTATGATAGATTAGCAAAGGAAGTAGTTCTTGGATCTTCGAATTTTTACCTTAGCTTTGCTAATTTACCACATTATGTAATAGGTCTTTTAATTCTAGATGAGTCGTCCTTTCCATATGTACATAGTTGGTTAAGCTATTCCTGAAATGAGTAAGTTTTATGCACTGTCCCTGTAATTTTATTTTTGGTGGCAATAATATCAGGGCATACCCACCAGATACTGCCCTGATTAAAAAAAAAAAAATGCCAGATTTTGTTAGAGAGAAATGCTAGACGATTTGGTAGAACAGAAGTTACTGCACGAATGTGAGTTGAGAAGATTAAAAAGGATATGATATCAAAAGTACAATACAATTTTAGGAACACAAGAAGTGATGATTTTCGATTTTTAACAGAGTTAGGGATTGAACCTTGCTTGGGAAGGCAATGTAATAGGGTTGGAATGAGTTGTAAATTTGGGTGAAGTATTTATATACTTACATTTGATTAAAAAAAAAAAAGAAATGTTCTTCATGACCGTCATATTGTCACTAATTCTCTGATTTATGAGATTGTTTATGAACCCATGGATTCATTATTGTACCGCTTTAAAAGTTTACTAGGTTTTCTCTGCCCATGATTACTCGCGGGCCGTGTTTTTTGCACTTTAATAAATCTAATATAAATTATTGAGTTACTTAAGCATAATTTTTTGAAATAACATAATTTTTAAATTATGGTCTTCTGGGCATGATATTTTACACCTCCCATTATTGTATTATATTTTATTATTTTTATTGAGTATTGACATGTTATGTGAAGAAAATTATGAGTAAAGCTTTTGTAGCGCTTTATCTTATACTCCATATAAAATATTTTCTTATTTTTCTTACTATTTTCTTACAACCTCGATCAATCAGTTTATTATATTTCTCTTTTTTTTACATACATTATATATCTTTTTTTGGGGGAGATAATAGTATTATCACAAAAAACAGATTCAGAGGTTAATTATGTTCAGTTAATCATATTTTATTCACATATTAATTATTTAAATTTTTAAAAATAGGAAAAGATTACGCACATTAACCAAAAAATGTCCAATTTCAAAAGGGGGGAAAAATGGGATTGATTGGAGCTTAAAAGATGAGGCCAAAATCAGAAAATGGGATTTTAAGGGCCCGTTCCTTTTGTCCGAACTTGAAAAGGATCACCTTTTGAGCATATTTTATAGTAAACTTACAAAAATACCCTCGTTTAATTGGTGGGTTCCAACGACAAAAGAGTACTGTAGTTTTTGGTCCCCTTGCTTTTTATATAGTAAGTATTACACCCATCCAAAAAAAATAGTGCACATTGAGTTTTCAACTTTGTACTAAAAGTAGTACAAAACACAAAATTTAATGTGATTTATTTTTGTGGGATGGAGGGAATAGTATATTAGAACAAGTTAAGTGTGGTTTTCCGAAATATTTTTCTTGTTATTTCTAAGGCAAGAAAATTGTGTTGCATAATATTCAAAACGAAAGCATAACTAATTACCTCTATTACCTAATGTAATGAGCTAATCATCTATACTTCAGTGAAAGAGATGAGTTGAGCTTTGCTTTACATAAATTCTTTTCCGTTTCAAAAAAAAATTAATAATAAAATAATTATTTTGGGACGGAGAAAACATGAAGACAAAATGAATAGTTGGTGCTCGTGACTACTTGTGAGGAAAGATGAAAGGGCAATGAGGCATGGTCAAAAGGGAGATGGGGGGACAGCTTAGTAAAGGGCAGGGGACGAATCAGATCAGATCAAAACTCAAAAAATATGAATAAAAAGCACTAAGTTAAGCAAATCTGAATCTGAGATCGATCAAAACTCCCCAACATCTGACCACTCTCCAACAGACCAAAACCACCGACATACTGCCCCACTTCTCATACCTGGGATTTATCATCAGCATTTATCTCCATAAACTTGAAACTACTGGCAGCCACCTTTTGAATCCATCAAATGATCGATTAGAGGGTCGACCAAACATACAGTTTAAAAAAGACGATATGATTTGTTGGTTAGAAATTCAGGGCTAAAATTTACGTTAACAACCAAAAACTTCCCGATAAGTTAAAAGACAAAGTGTTACGATATTTGTATTGACAAATTCGTCTCTATTTTACTTTGTAACGTAAAACTTTGTATCGCTATTTAGGTACATGTTTTGTTGTTAACAAATATTACTCTACAAAATTTCGCATAATTTCTAGTTGCTATTGACTTGCTACCCAAGGAATTGAAAGAGAGAACACATTAAAGAATGTCAACTTGAGTAATGGTCTCTGATGGAAAGTTAATTAGTAAAGGGATGAAAATAAAAACATTCTGGCTGTAAAGTGGAAGGGATCAAAGTACAAATTTAATCACCAGCCGGAATTATTGACACTTGTCAGATCAGTATACATGTGCTCTTTCATGTTCATCGCCTTTTTTTATTCATTGTTTTCAGTGTAAATTTGATAATGATAATAAAGCCTGTAAAATGATATAAGAACATTCTACACTTAATCTGTCTTGCAGTAATTCAGATTAATGACCTTTTTATATTTTCCGCTTTACAGAAACGAAAGAGAATGTTAGCAGTCTATCGATCCCAATAGGCATGTTTGTCTGCTACTCCTTTACTATTCTTAATTTCAGTATAATTTATCATCAATCCCAATAGGCATGTTTGTAAGTTACGCCTTCCTGTCGTCCAAAATGATTCTCCTCTTTACATTTTTAGTTTCAGTATAAATTGTATTTAAAATAAAAATCCAAACAAAAAATCCTTTTGGGACTAGAAAAATACAAAGTTCGCAGTGCATATATGAAATTTATGTTCAGGTTTAGAATTTTATATCAATTTTTTTACGGTAGAAATATTAACAATAAGTTTCTTCATCTTGGGGTGATTGTCTTATTTAGATTTTTATTTTTAATTCAAAATTAAAAGTCTCGAAATGATTGTCCAATTTAGAATCATTTTAAAGATATTATGGGTTCGAGTCAAATGGCTATATAAGATATTAAGGTGTTAGAATAGTCAGATGAAACCGTATTGTTTCATTATTAAGTACTGATTAAAGCAGTTCCATTACCACGTACTAACCGCGTTTTCCTAATGAAACGAGATAGTATCTTTTTTTAAATCAATTGAAGATTGGTTTTCCCGTCATGAAATAAAAGTTTGATTGACCATGATCAGAAGCAATATCGCTTGTTAAGAACTTAATTTAGTGAATAAAAACGGTCACCACAAAATTAAAGACAGTGAAGAGATGTGAAATCGAACACATGAGGACTACTGTTAATTTACTAATTCAAGAAATTACATCTTTTTCTGTCATTTCTGCATATTTCTCAACTTCTGAAATAGCAGAATAGACCACTACGATAGTAGTGCAAGAACTATGACTATGTCGCCTCCTATGCAGTCAATTTGAAGAAATAAGGAAGAAAAAAAATCAATAAATAACTACAAAAGGACAAAGAGATAATGAAGACCCCTAATATTAAGATCTCTTTGTTCTTCCTACCAACTGAATGCGCAAAATGTCATTTGTTCTGAGTTGGATTTGAAGAACTTGGAGGTCTTTTTCTCAGGCCATTCACAACAGCTTTCTCTGGCTCCATTGTTGATCCACCACCCAGCTTGTCTACATTAGCTGATACCGGCGTCTTATTTCGCGAAATGAGCATTCTTCTTGATGTAATCATTCTTCCTTCATCATGGTCTTCTAGAATTTTACTTGATGTTGATGCTGAAGAACACGTTACTAGTTGGCTTGCTGGCAGGATAAGCACCAAAAGCAAAACAATGTAGGAAAGTTTAAGGCTCGTCTTCATGGTTTTAGTTGATCTTCTACTGGAAAAAAAAGTAGATGAAATGAGAGTTTTTGGCTTAATTGTTTGATCTGGAAATGTTGATGTGATTGTGAAGGTTGAGTGTTAAAGTTTGTAAGTGTTTATATACATATGTACCATATGGGTGGACTGTATTTGGAACATGGAGGCATTATTGGAAGTACAATTTGGAAGGGTTGAAAACTTGCAAAAAGCTTGTGATAGGAGCTGACAAAACATGTGTCTTTCTTCATAAAATATTAAGAACTGTTGATTACTTGGAGCAAAATTCTAGATTTAGGTAGAAGAAGTTAATGTTTTTTTAATAATTAATGGAATAAGAGAATACTCCAGTTTTAATAGTTCGCTTTGTTGTACTGTTTTAATTCAGTATTAGGAAGACGAAAAGAGTATATAAAATTGTGGTTTGGAAGTTGGAAGTCAGGATATGACATGTGATTCTGATTTGACCAAGGGATTTGACCAATGTAGCCCACCTTTAGAGATTAAGGAACATGCCTTATCATGTGACTTGTACCAAATGACTACACGTTAATTATCACCTTCTTGCATGAGAGTTCTCTTTGAGTATCTTATGCTTATAGTAGGTTTGGATCTACAAAAAAAAAAAAAAAAGAAAAAAAAAAGAAAAAGAACACAAAGAGACATGTTACTAAACCACCTTCTCTTCTGAAATAAGCACAGCTAAAGTTTGTTGGTTCTGGATCTTTGGTTCAATGTGGTAATCACATGATTTTCACCATAGTTTTCATCTCTTTATGTTTGGAAGTTTCATCACTACCATCTTGGGGTCCTTTTGTTCTTAATTTATTTTTTTGTCCCTCAAGTTACTGCTATTGGCATATTGAGTTGGTCTAATTTTTTGTTTGTCTTTTTGGGCATAAGGTATATATGAAATTAATCCCATCATTCTGAAAGAAGTGACATTCTTGTTACAAAAATACAGGCAATTGCCTCTCTCCAAACCGAAAGTGAGAAGAGAATCTTTTTCAGGTCGATTGCGATTTGTCGCTCTCCAAATTAGTTATATAGAAACATTAATTATGAGCCGAAAAAACATAATTTTTAAAAAAATTTTTTTTGGGCAAGAATGTATAGTTTAATTATACACAAACAAATGGATTAAATAAGCAACGATCAAACGGAATTCTTATCTTTTAAGTCGAAATAAATAGTGCTCTGGCTAATTAATTCTCCAAGAAAGTCAACTCGAAAAAGCGAAAGATTCCAATCTCACCGACTTTTTGATTTTTTGTTCGTCAGTCGATCACCTTAATTAACTAACATGATTTCCATATTAATCAAACAAACCTCAGTCTCCCAATTTACGACTTCAAATTCTTTCTGACATTGAACCGTAAAGATTCTCTGAGCTCATCATTTAGTTTATAGCCTATGATTTGAAAACGGCCGCTTAATTGGAATAGTTTTCAGTTATATGAAGTTATTACATTCACAAGCTCAAGCAATCACCTCGTATGTTCATCGTACGTACTAGGTAGAAAATCCCGTTTTGTAAATACTAGTGTAAGAGTCCGTATCTAGTGCACCTGGGTATATCGTATAATCCCACCAAACACACACACTACACGCGCTCAACATTTTTCACCTTTACATTTAATGCACAAAAAAAATTATTTTCATCCATTTTACTGTTTTCATCCTCACGCACAAACACTCACAATTGCTGGTTATCCATAAATTATCCACAAGTTGTAAACTGGTTATCCAGAAGGGGTAAACTGGTTATCCACAAGTTGTAAACTGGTTATCCACAAGGCGTAAACTGGTTATCTAGAAGGTGTAAACTGATTATCCACAAGTTGTAAACTGGTTATCCAGAAGGCGTAAACTGATTATCTAGAAGGTGTAAACTGGTTATCCACAAGTTGTAAATTGGTTATCCAGAGGTAAAGAAGCAAACGGCATGTTAATTGGGGGCCTTCGCCCCCCATGATAAACTAAATGACTCCCACGGCTACCGGAATCGCAGGTCACCAACCCGCCCCGGCTGCGCCGCCCCGCCGAACACGCCAATGTAGCTAACGTAATCCTTTTTTTGTGTGTGTGTAAGGAAAGTGTGTGTAAGGAGAGTGTGTTATTGCGTTAAGAGGGGACACAAATTAACTAAATGACGGGGCGGCGCACCGCCGGAATTTGCAGGGGCACCGGAAATGGGTGGATAACCAACAAATTGTATGGACATGTAGTTACATAGAAGCACATCTAAAAAAAGTATGGATAAGTAGTTTACACCCTGTGGATAACTAGTATAAAATAGGTGGATAACCACAAACAAAGTTTGGATAACCAGTTTACAACTTGTGGATAACCAGTTTACACCTTGTGGATAACCAGTTTACACTTTGTGGATAACCAGTTTACACCTTCTGGATAACCAGTATAAAATAGGTGGATAACCAGCAATTATAGCATGGACAACCATCACATAATATTGCTGTTAATTAAAGAAGAAAACTGTGTGTGTGAGCTGAATTATCTAGCGGACTCACGCTATTCTAAGAGAGTAAAGTACACGCACAAGAGGATACACAAGTGCCACCAGATGTACCAGATAATTTGCCCTAGTGCAATCTATAATCTCACCCTACTAGCTGTATAATGAATAGTTATAATGAATCATAAAAATACAAAAAAAAGTACACCATTAAATTTATTTATATCAACATAATAAAAAAATTAAATAAATACACATGTACCACACATCAGTCGCGCAAGAATCATTTTCCATTTCACTACCTGTTAATAAAATTTGAAAAATGTCTGGAAATCAGTCATTGTGTCAAGCCCCGAACCTAGGGCCTAGTTGACACGCCACAAGTACAACAAAGAACTATATCTCATGTCATACAAGTAAGGCATCTTACATTTTCTATTTTTTTTAAACTCTAAGATTAATAAATCCAAACTATCATACATTATTTATCAAAAGCAAATTACTAGAGTCTTATGCACTGGACTTAAACTATAACAAAATACAAAAGAACATTTCTTCAATTCGCCTAGTGATCACAAATCTACCATTCTTCCCCATCATACTGCCCATCATCGTAATTGTCATCACTGTCACTCGGACTATCTATTGGGAGGGGGAGAGGGAGGGGTCAGTTATACAAGTTTAAGTACTTATGCAAATTTGAAAACATTTCATGGAAATATGATCAATTCAAAAATATTTCGTAGAACACTTCCATTTCATAAAACAACATTTCACTTCGTAACTTTCTCATTTCAGAAATAACACATTCACGATTTTAGAAACTGAGACATAGCTATATACTTTATCATGATAACCTGTGCACAATTCCGAATATAACCCCTTTGAAATTGGGGATCATTTTAACTTAAGGCTACTCTCGCCTTAGGACTTGGGCTTTCCAGCTTTTTCGTCCCCTTTCACTTTAGTGATCACTACCACAATATCGTACGTGCATATAGTCTCAATTCCAAAACATTTTCAACATAAATCAAAGAAAGCATTTATCACATTCTGTGCATAACAATCAAAACATTTAGTTCACATAAGCACTTAGACAAGCATGTACATCGTGCGAGGGAACGCACCTTGACTTAAGCAACTTCCTTGTCAAGCAATTCAACACCTTTTTCTTCACCTACACCTTGCATATTATTTTCTTAATACTACTTTTACAATACTAATAACTTCCACAAATGTCTTAAGTATAATATTGAAATAATTGTTTTAAAATTTCTTATACTTGTGTACCATAAACCACACTAGAAATCATCCCCAGGAAAGATTGGAGGGGTCACCACAGTTCCACTTAAAATCCAACCTACTTAGACAGGACATCTCTTAGTGAGTTGTTAGTATATAGTTAAAATCTATGTGTAGAATAATACTAGTAAGTTTTCGTTAAAGTAAACTCTAAAAATTTAACTATCATTCACTATTTACGAAAATATACCCATATTTGAAAGACATACAAAATACTACTTTAAAAGAAAGTATGGTATAATAGGAGAATAAATAGTGTTTATTTAAAATATCATATTATTATAAGTAAATATATACTATTATTTGAAAGAGATCACATTACTACTAACAAACAATATATCACTACTTAAGGATATGTACTAATAATTAAGAAAATATATGAAACATTATTTTGAAAAGAGAATAAACTATCAAGAACCACATATATTATCATTTTGAAAAGAAGGTACACTACTACTTGGAAAATATAGCTCATTATTTTGTAATGTTATTATTTTGAAAGAAAACATACTACTTAGAAAATTTAACTCATTATTTGGGAAGACATATTACCACTTACAAAATTAAAGAAGATAAAACAATCTAGTTGCATGGCTAACTATTTAAGAAGTTATACTATTACTACCAAAATATGGATGATACTTGAAACCCTTAATCTAAACATTCCTAGAATATATAACAATAAACATTCAAAGGCTTATATCATAAATAACACAAGGAAATTTAACTCCTAAAATTATAACCCTAATTAAGAAGAGTTTGAAAATTACCTCTTAGAAGACCCTTTGAGACTCTATGATCCCCCAAAACTACCTTGATCTTCCTTAAGAACTATTAGGAAATTTTTGAACTATAGTTAAGATTAGTCCTTCACTAAGAAATGTCCAATACTTAGCAAATTTTTGGTGTACCACAACACAATGGGAGGTCCTTTATTTATAGGAGGAGATTTCACTATTCCTACCTACCCCTTCATTATTTTTTTTTTAATATTTTTCACTATTCCTACCTTTCCTTCATTATTGTTTTATTCCTAACTAACCCTTCCTAACTCTTTCATATTATTTTAAAATTTTTATAGGATGACCTTTACTATTCACATTAATTTAACATTATTTTTACTATTAATGTAAGCTTCTATTGTTATTATAATTATTGTTTCTATTATATTATTTTTTATTAGTGTTAATATTGTTATTGTTATTGTTACTATTATTATTATTATTTCTCCATACGTAAGAAAACTTAGGATATTCTTAATTTAAATTAACTTAGAAAAACCTCATTATTATAAAAATATTGAGTATTACACATAGCCCGCTTACGTTAGGGTCTATGTGTGGAGCATTTTGGAAATTAGTCATCGACCCTTGTCAATAGTGGACCGAATTTTTCTGTAATAAATAAAAAGGGTTACAAGGAATTACAAGAAGAAAGCTACGAGAGTAAGTATCACTTACGTTGGCTATTTAGGTGTTTTTCTCATATGTTTATTTGTATTATCTTTATGTTGGCTGAGATAAGCTTGGTAGGGCTTTCAGTGACATGTGAAACCAAAACAAAAAAAAGAAGAAGAAGAAGAAGAAGGAGCGGTAGTCTTTGCTGACATTATAACTCAAACCAGTATGAAGCTGAATGCCATATCCAATATGTATTAGCCCGAATTCACTGGTTATTACTTATTCCTTCCATTTTATATTAAAAATTGTCAAATATAGAAAAAATTCCTATCAAGAGCGTTATATCTTTTATTATTTTAGATAAGGGTGTGAAATTTTTAAAATTTCTGTTAAGGGCGTAATAAATGCTTAATAAACTAAATATATCTTGATGAATTTTATACCCTTTTTAATAAGAACTCATATTACATCTTTTCATTATATTTTTTGGCAGGAAAGATATTTCATTAATTTTTATTTTGAAATTAGCTCCCATGTTACTCCTCAAAAGAGTCATGAAAATAAATAATATCAAATACCAAAAACTTGAATTCTTTAAATTTTCATTTCATGATATCTGTAAAATTGAATAAGTAATACTTCTTTTAAGAAATTAACTATCAGCGAGGGTTAAAATTTTTAGACATTAATGATGAATAAATTTTTTAAAAAATTGATCTTATCATCCTGATGAGGAACATAAAAAAAAAAAAATTATAAAACCAAAAGTTCAAAGGCTTGCATGTATCGCATAATCAACAACCGCTAGGGAAATTTACATAAAAATAATGTTGAGACAAAATTGAAAAGAAAGTATACTTGGCAGTCTTTTTGTTTTTCAAGATCCCCGTAATATTATTTCGGCTTCCTTTTTTTTTTTTTTTTTCCAAATTATTGATTTTAAAATTACAATAATTCATGTACACACAAAGTAATATTAACCATACTAGTGAGTTTCGATAGATTTATTTATTAAAACAATTAGAAGAAGAATCCAACATAACATGCATAATATTTTGCCAAGGAAATAAATAAATATGTCATTAATAATTACACAAAAGGGTAGAGATATCAAGAAAGTATACTTAGTGTATTAAAGTATTTATTATGCCCTTATTAAGAATTTTAAGAATTTTACACACTCATTTAGAATTATAAAAGGTGCAACGCTCTTAATAATAATTTCACACCCTCATTGTACTTATTATACAAAAAACACATTTTATTCACATCAATTCTATTATGGCATCAGAGCTCCAATCTCTCTGCTCGAGTAATCAACCAAGAAAACAAGTGGAAGTTTCTTCAATTAGAGACCACTTGGATTGAAGAATATTAAAACATAACTTTTGGTAACACAAACAATAATATGTATGATGATTCATAATGTAATAACGTATTAAAAGTGAAAATTTTTCATAATCATAGTTTAGTTCCAACATACTTCAAAATGTGAAAATCGTACTTGAATCATATCTGAACCAAAATGATATGAATGAACTAACTATGCGTGAGTATACTGTCTAAGAGTGTGCACGACCTGGTTGGTCCAGTTTTTACCATAACCATTAGTAACAATTTTGGAATTTTACAAATGGAATTTGAAACCAAACTAAAACCATTGAATGGTTTGGTTTGAGCAGCTTAGCAGCTTGGGCTTTTATTTACACTTTTATGTTTTTCGGGTATTGGGCCAAAATTAGGAGACTGTCAGGAACTGACTAGAATTCTACAAAAAAATGGATGAACTGACAGGAGTTTATGGAAACAGTCGCAGAAGACAGAGTTTTAGGCTAGAGAGGAGAGAGAGTTTAGGGAGAGTTTAGAGAGAGAGAAAAGGGAATTCTTAACAGAATTATGATCTGGAATATTCGATGATCTCTACAGTCTATTACATCAGATTATATAGCTGTAAAGCTTCTAGAATCCTTCATCTAAACAGATGAAATCAGCAGAAAGAAATGCATGCAAAAATTAAATGCCTTCATGTAGGAACGACGTCGTCTGCCCCTTTGCTTTACCAAATTCAAAACCCTTCGCTTTTCTCAATTTTGGCGCATCCTGACATTCCATCTCCCTTAAAATGCAACTTGTATCAAGTTGCAAACTGTGGGAACTGGCCTTTGATGAATGAACTATCCTCCCAAAAAGCATTTTCCACCTCCAATCCTTGCCATTTGATCAACCATTGAACCACCTCTTGGGAACCACGCAAAATAAAACATCTTTGCAAGATCTTTTCTGGCCTAAGAGCATATTCCCTCAGCATCTTCCAAGTCAGGAAAATCTGAAATTTGTGAAGGTAGAGAGCACCCACATGTTTTTTAAGCAATGACACATGGAATACAGGATGAACTTTAGACCGTTCTGGCAACTCCAATTTGTAAGCAACATTTCCTACTTTTTTAAGAATCTTGTACGGGCCAAAGTACCTGTAACTCAACTTCAAAGAATTCCTTGGCACCACAGCTTGTTGTCTATATGGTTGAAATGTAAGATATGCAGTCACCCACCTGTAACTGCCTCTCAGTCCGGTTCCTATTAGCAAAGAAGTTAATTCTGTCTTGATCTTTAATCAAACTATCTTTGAGTTTTTCCAAGACCAACTGTCTTTGCTTGATCATATCATCAGTTGCTGGAATGACCACCTGTTGATAAGCCCCCAAAGGTAATCCAGTACGCTGATAACCATACAATGCCTGATAAGGAGATATTTGAGCACTAGTATGGAATGATGTGCTATACCACTACTCAGCCATCATTAACCATCCAGACCAAGAATTAGGAGTTGAACTACAAAAGCACCTTAGATAACTTTCCAAACACTGATTCGGCCTTTCTGATTGACCATCAATTTGTGGATGGTAAGCAGTGCTAAAACACAAGTTCACTCCCAACTCTTGAAACAAAGCCTTCCAGAAATGAATTGTCCAAATTTTGTCTCTATAAGTCACAATGGTATCTGGTAATCCATGTAACCTGAACACCTCCTTGAAGAAGATTTCACATATCTCCTTGGCAGTAAATGGATGTTTCAAAGGGATCAAATGGCCATATTTAGTAAGCCTATCCACCACCTCCAGAATGCAATTGAAACCTTCACTAAAAATTCGCAACTTTTCTATGAAGTCCATTGCTATTCCCTTCCATGCTTGCTATGGAGTAGGCAATGATTGCAATAAGCCTGGATAATGTACATGTTCATTCTTACATGACTGACATACTGAACAAGTCTTGAAAAATTCCTCCACATCCTTCTTCAGATTCTTCTACCCAAACAATGATCTGATTCTCTGATATGTAGCTCTCTAACCTGAATGGCCTCCCAAAGAAGGTGAATGAAATACTTACAACAACAGCTTCCTGAATCCCCATTGATCATCCACATACATTCTGCCATTTTCCTTAAGAATTCCTCCCACATATTATAATTAAGGATGGTTGGACTGATCCAAAGTTGCATTCAAAATCATCTGTTGAGCTATTTCATCATTGACATAACTCTCTGCCAATTGCTGGAGCCATACAGGTTGAACTGTAGTTATTGCATCCACTGACTCCTCCATCTGGTTCAACCTTCTAGATAATGCATCTGCTACTACATTCTCCTTACCTTTATTATATCTGATGTCATAATCCAAGCCAAGTAACTTCACCATCCACTTATGTTGCAGTGGAGTATTAAGGTTCTACTCCAACAAGTACTTCAAAGACTGATGATCAGTCTTTATGACAAAAATGATTACCTTGAAGATAATGTTTCCACTTGTTGACAGCCAAGATGCAAGCAATTCTTTTTCATAGGTGGAAAGAGCCTTATTTTTGTCACAAAAGGCTTTACTGATAAAGGCAATAGGATGGTTATTTTGCATCAAAACAACTCCCATACCTTCTTCACATGCATCTGTCTCTACAATGAATTCTTGAGTAATATTAGGCAAAGCCAACACTGGTGCTGTAGTTAAGGCTGTTTTCAGTTTCTGAAAAGCATCAGTAACCAATTGATCCCACTGGAAATCCCCTTTTTTTGAGCAGATTTGTCAATGGCTTACTCATAACTCCAAACCCTTTAACAAAAGTTCTATAGTAACCAACTAATCCCAGAAATCCCCTTAACTGTTTAATAGTTATAGAAACAGGCCATTCAATTATGCTTTGCACTTTTCCTGGATCCATATGCACTCCTTCCTTAGATATAACATGACCCAAATATTCTATGGTAGACTGGCCAAATGGACATTTACTCTTCTTGTCATAGAGCTGGTTATCCAACAACACTTGTAATACCACAGTCAAATGCTTAACATGCTCTTCCGATGTGACACTAAATACCAAGATATCATCAAAGAATACAAGAACAAACTTGCTTAGAAAAGGTTTAAAAACTTGGTTCATCAAGCTCTGAAAAGTTGCAGGCGCATTGGTCAATCCAAATAGTATCACCTGGAACTCCAAGTATCCATGATGTGTCTGAAAAGCAGTCTTGGGAATGTCTTCTCTACATACCCTGATCTGATGATAACGAGATCTCAAGTCAATTTTAGAAAACCATTGTGCTCCCCTTAACTCATCCAATAATTCCTCAATGATTGGAATAGGATATCTGTTTTTGACCATCAATGCATTTAGCTTCCTGTAATCAGTGCACATGCTCCATGTTCCTTCTTTCTTTTGCACCAACAAAACAGGAGAAGCATAAGGGCTGTTGTTTTCCCTTGCTGTACCTTCCTTGATCAGTTCATCTACTTGAGCCTCAGTCTCATTCTTGTGTGCATGGGGGTATCTGTATGGGTTAATCCTGAATGGAACTGCATCAGCTTTGAGAGTAATGCGGTGGTCAACAAACCTTTCTGGTGGTAAGGTGATTGGTTCGTCAAAGACTTTTTGAAACTTGACTAACACCACCATTATCTTTGGGGGTATATTGGCATCCATTTCTTTTGATAGACCCTCCTCTTGCACTACATTGATCACATTCAGCTGATTAGAGCTTGGCTTTTCCTCACACCATCTCATCCTTTTATCAGAAACTTCAAACTGAAACTCTTCTCTTGTTCTCTTGGGATTAGCCTGTTTTATGATGTCCACAATTTCATCTTCTACTGCTAAGGAATGACCTTGCAGTAGATATCTATTTTGCCCCCTAGTCAATTCAATCTGACATAAATCATAATCAAACAAGACAGGGCTAAAGAGAGACATCCAATCAGCTCCCAAGATGATATCCCAGTTTCCCAAATTCATCAACCTAAAGTCAAACTGAAAGTGATGTTTCTGGATTGTCCATTTGGCAGCAGGACATATGACATTGTTTCTAATTTTATGTCCATCATCTACCTTTACATGGTATGGTTTAACCACCTCTCTAGTCAATCCCAACTTCAAAGCCAACTGCTCATTGAGAAAACTCCTTGCAGCTCCTGTATCTACCAAAATCCTGACCATTTCACCATTCACATAGCAAATTATAATGATCAACTTCCTTGGTTCATCCTCCTCTTTACTGTCAAAGGCCAAGCAGTCAGTCCAACATTCCACTTCACTCAACTCAACTGCTTTTCCCACATTCTCCAGTTCATCCCTGATCCATTTCACATCTTCCAAGTCTACATCATCATCTACAATGATCAGATTTAGATGTTCTAGTTTGTAGATATGCCCTAGACCCCAAGACTCATTACACTTCAAACAGAGGTTATGAGTTTTTCCAAACTGTTTTTTCTGAGGAGACAACCTTTTAAACAACTCCTTAACCCCCTTAGAAACTCCCTGAGCAGGTACCTTTTCCCCAGCATTAAAGGTTCTATTAACAGTAGAAACAGTCAGCTTGGGTTTAGGAGCTAATGACATAGTCTGCTCTTGTGACTTAGCAGCCTGAAAAGCTCTTAACACTATTTTTGGTTCCATAAACCTTACAAAAGGTTTAATTTCATTCTTAAGGCCACTTACAAAGCTTGATACAAAGTAGGATTCGGTAAGATGAGGATCAACACATAACAGTTGAGATTTTAACTCTTCAAACTTGTCGTAGCGTTCAGTTATGGTACCATGCTGATTCAACTTATTGAACTCCTCAATTGGATCCAGACTATACAAATCTTTAAATCTTTTAAGCAATTCTGACTCAAGCAGACCCCAAGATGCATCTGGATTACATTTTCGAAAGCTTTGGAACCATATATCAGCCTTACCATCCAAGAAAAACTCAACTGATTCCAACTTCTCTTCATTCGTTATTTGATAATACCTAAAATACTTTTGGCATTTTCTTAACCAACTCCTAGCATTTTCTCCATCAAAATTGCCAATCCAATTTTAGGTTTTGGTTTCCAAGTCTTCTGATACACTTTTTCATCTACAAAATTCTTTTTCATCAGCATCAATTTCAATTCTAGTTTTAAGCTTCGACTGATTACCACTCTTAACACCCGAAATTGAAGCAACAGAATGAGAGTTTAGGTTTTTACCTACATAGCTAGTAGATCCATGATTATCAGGCACCTTAAACATCAGATTCGAGAGCTTAGCATCAATCGCATAAAATTTGTCGTAAAAACCACCTTCATCAACATCGGCAGCTCCGCATACATCATAGCAAAGCCCGCCACCATTTGATGCTGCATCGAGACCTCAAAGTCCTTCTTCCAGCTGTCATTCTGGTCAGCTGGTTCAGAAACACGATTAGCATACTGATTGGGCGTCATTTCTTCACAGATCCGAGGATAGAGTTGCTCTGGATACCAAATGTTAGGAACTGATTAGAATTCTACAAAGAAATGGATGAATTGACCGGAGTTTATGGAAACAGTAGCTGGGAAAACAGAGTTTTAGGCCCGAGAGGAGAAAAAGTTTAGGGAGAGTTTAGAGAGAGAGAGAAAAGGGAATTCTTAATAGAATTATGATCTGGAATATTCGATGATCTCTATAGTCTATTACATCAGATCATATAGCTGTAAAACTTCTAGAATCCTTCAGCTAAACAGATGAAATCAGCAGAAAGGAATGCATGCAAAAATTAAATGCCTTCAAACCGGAACGACATCATCCGCCCCTTTGCTTTACCAAATTCAAAACCCACTGCCTTTCAATTTTGGCGCGTCCTGACAAAGACCTTTAATATGGTCTTTTCTATTGTTTTGTTGTAACACATAGATTTTTGAGTACTTGGACATTTATGTTTCTTTTCAGCATTGGGCCATAATTAGAATGCCTAAAGCCTTTTCTATTGTTTGGTTTTGCTTGGATTAAAAATAATGATGAAAAAGGATTTGGAAATTGAGAGAATTGAACCTGCACTGATTGAGAATAAACGTAATAACACTATTAAGTATCCAACGATCAACTTTATTATATTTCAACCACATTTAAATATATGTATATATAAATGGCCTGGTCGGTATTTGAATACCACTTTATTATTCCCTCTGTCCCAAAATTATTATCTAGTTTGAATTTTCACTTTTAGTTCAATTTGTAATAAAAATAAAAATCAAAACTGTACAATAATTTTGAGACGGAGGAAGTAGTACCAAACTGTAGTTTAAACTATTACTATTGCTTTTAATTTTTTGAAACAGCCATTTTTAAAATGAAGCCTTAAAACCGACTGTAAAATTAAATTGTTAGCCAGTTTGAACGGTTTGACCAGTTTGAACTAAACCATGCACACCGTTAATACTAATTATTCATTGATACACGAATGTAAAGATTATTTTTTAGAAAAATATTTATGTGTTTTTTTTAATCTATTAGTAATTGAAGGAAATCATGGATACTGATATGCAACTTATTTTTTAATTTAAAAATTATGACTCATTGATATATATATATATATATATAGTTGTATTTAATAATTATCAGTAAAAGAAATATGAAAATTACATTAGCGTAAAATTGTTTTTACGGATTGATATTAGCATGACATGTGTCCAGTTATTTTATTCAATCAAACTAGCACAATCCAAACGATATGCGCACTATCGACGGTGAAAACCCAAGCCACACTCCCGTTCCACTGGCTAACAACAAATATGCATGGAAGAATCAAATTGTTCTACGTCGTAAATTAATTAATTTGGTGAAATGTAAAATTAAGTGGTCGATCAAACAAGTAGCACTTAAAGGAGTACTAATTTATGTAGTTGGAGGGATTGGATAACCTATTCTCCTTCACTAAAAAGGTAATTGCCAAAGTTGAAAGTTAGGTATAGGTTCTTTTGCGACCAATGAGAACTTTTTTTCCGCACTTATTCTAAACAAGGGGTTAAATCCAATGGTTCAAATTAGGATGAATCGGAATACTTATTTTGATCGTGAATGTAAAAGACCAAAAAGAAATTTAAAGTAACTAGTTACTCCTCCTTCATTAAACATAAGAGCATTAGTACCTTAATTATACTTCCTCTGTCCCAAAATCATTGTCCAGTTGGAGATTTCACTTTTAATATATTTGAATTAGAAATAAAAACTTAAACTGGACAATAATTATGGAACGGAGGGAGTACCAACTTTATTTATCAAACATGAATTTTAGTTTTGGGATGGAAAAATGGCAAAATAAAAAAATACAGAATCGAATAAAAACAAGGCGGGGCCAAGACTTTTGAAGATTCGTCGACATTAGTGAAGTGCTGATGATGCATCCATATCTGACCTAATGCACTCACCACCACAAAATATTTTTCATCACTAACCACTTTTTAATATACGTTGGGCTTTTCAGTTTTTTCCAGCATTTCAGAACTGCTTGTTGAGAGTTGTAAGAATTACAAATTGAATCTTAAGGTTTTTATAAATTTCAATTTTGGTTCAATAAACTTAATTTCCGAACATTCAACACATGATCCTTTGATAACTATAGACATGATACGCTTGCATTAATCTCAGTTAATACAATTGCTTTAAATAGTTACTCTTGTGATATGCTTATGTCATACATATGGTTCTATTCCATATATTATGTATTACTAATTATTTTAGCAAATTTGCTCTAGAATACCTGTACAACTGTATTTTCAATCGAAATTAAGTGAAAAAAAGGAAGATTCACCTGGCAAAAAATCAAGATTTATCAAATTTGAAACTAAGTCATGTTTTCGCTAATCAAGAAGTCACAAGAAAGACTAATTTATGTAACGGGTATCTGTGGTTTTTCAAATCTATGTATATATACAGTTTTATACTAACCTTTGTGGTTCGATTTACCCTTTTGCAAATCTTGAGGGAGATAGATTTGAATTCTCCCACGCACACGTAAAAGGTACAAGATTCCTATACAAGCAAGCCAGCCAGAAATCCACTACTGAATTCCTAAAGGACAAAAACGTTTCCATCGGCAAAAAGAAAATTGAAACAGTGTGAAAATAGCCAAGCTAGCTCGGAAGATCTATTTAAGACCAAGTTTACAACATCATTTAGACCATAAAAACCATTCCAAGTTTCTGAGGCTCATTCATATATATTTATGCAACACGATTGTTTGTGGTGCAATAAGAGGACGCCTAGCTGGGTTTTCTTCTCCGATCTAATTTAGTCAGGCGTCCTCATTGCACCACTAATGCTCGTTGTTGCCTTCTTTCCATAATGTAACTATAGTGCTGGCTAAAGACACGGACCAAGTATCACGCAATATCACCAAAATTTTAGCTAATTTCTTGTAATTGTTTTTTTTTTTTTGGGGGATTTATTTTTCCTCACTTTTGCTATTGAAATTTAAAGTTATCTTCGCACTCATGTTCAAAAAAAAATGATGATTTTTGTATTATTTTAATTTAGCTAACATGAATTTGGTTATGGGACGGGAAAAAAAATATGATCTTTGTAGTTTTCTCGAACCGGTTAATGTCTGGTTATGAATTGAGAGAAATCAAAGACTGTTTGAAGCCAATAGTAGAGAAACGAACAACAAAGGGGGCAGCAGGCTATCAAAGAAGTTTTATTGTGGAGAAAGGGCAACCATAAAGGAAAGAGGAAAAAAAAAGGTGACGAACAAAGATTTTTCATACAATTTAAGATATGTGTATTGGTTTTACTCCACCCTCCTGGAAAATATTATTACTCTCTAAGAAAAGTAATCCAGTTTTATAAAAAAGAATTTTGACATAAAACAAAATACAGTTTCATAAAAGTCACTTAATTTGTAAAATGACTACAAAAATTTCGTAACTAAAATAGGTAATGAGTGTTTTAAACTGGAAGAAATCTAGATAAGGGCACAGTTTAAAATCTTTGAAACTTTGATCCTTTTACTTTTGATTGAGTTGATCAAACAATTTTTTTCATTTAAATTACACCTTTGCGATGCGGATAATTTTTCTTTCAGAACAGAAGAGATAAATAGCTATAGAGTCAATCTTGTGTAGTGAGCGAAAACCATGATTCAAATTCTGAAGTCGTTGAAGTTATTTTATAGAATTCCAAGAAAGGGGAAGAGACAAAACCACCTGATTCATTTCAACGAAGACTCTTCTTTGAATGTGTATGAGGAAAGGATGGAAAGTTGGATGACTCCAAAATTCGTTCAATTGGTCATCCGCATTTCACACATTTTCGTAGTGATTTGTGTATCAATAAAGTCATCACTTTTCCTACGAGTTCTTAGCCTACCTGATAGGCTACGAAACCGTTTCCTCTTTTACGTTTTATAAAAGCCATTTAAACACACGTCGAAAGAACTAGGAACAATATGAACGAGTTTTACACCCGTATTCCAATAATAATCTACTGTTATGAAATATTTAATTTGATTTGATTGAATGTTCATAATTAATATGTATTATTCTATTCACAATTAATTGGATATAATTCTGTAATATTTAGCATTAATGATGGATGATTCATTTCTCCAACTTCTTGTATAAATAGTGAGCTCATTCATGCTTCAAAATACATCTGAATATAAGTTTTTTATCTCTCTCTACTCTCTTGTCTCTCCTCTTTGTTCTTATGCTTAGTCTCATATTAGTAATTTAACATTAATTTTATAACACGTTATCAGCACGAAGACTCTAGCAAAAGAGTTTCTACCACCGCCTGAAGTTGGTGCGTATTGATTCTAAAGGCTTGAAGACTCAATAAATATTTTAAAAGGTTTTCGTGAACTAAAGCGCCGTGAACTCAAAAACTTTACGGTGCATAAGTCTCTAGTCACACTGAGGCAATTCAATCATGGAGTTCAATTTAATGACTCAAAACGATGATGATAAGAGAAAAAGGTAAATCATAAAACATGCATATTTGGTTTGTATTTGAAAGAAAATATTTGTTCTTATAACTTCTATTTACTCATATCATACAATCACGATACAATTCTTAAGGTATGTATATGATTGTTGATTATGTGAATGTATAAAACTTAAATAAGTTGCATGTAATTACGATAGTATCCATGTGTGCAAAGAAAAAAAAATATTTTTTTTAAAGAATTAATTTCTTTTATATTTAGATTGCAAGGAAAACACTTTGTTTTATTAATATTACATTGTTTCCTTCTTATATTTTACTTTGTAATTTTATATTCTACTTTACTCATAGTATTGCTGATATTTACTAATACAAGTAAAATATATTGCTAGTAGTAATATGTAAATGCATCAAAGTTGCTCTTGAAGTAGCAATATTGCGATAACATATTTACCATATTAAATTGCTTCAGTAGTAGCATTATCACAAAATATTTTATGAAAGCATAAATTATTTTCTTTCCATTCCGTGAAGTGAGTGGGCAGTAAATTATTTCAAGGAAAATCGTAGACATTAAATCTAAATTAATTATATATAATATATAATTCTTCACCTGAAGTTGGAGAGTTAATTTGAATACATGTTCAATTAAGACATGATCCATTTCGTGAAGTAAATGTGACTATTATGAAACAATGGTAGTGGTGATTCTAACAAATACACTATTAACCACTTGAAGTTTGAAAAATAGTGAAAACACTACTATTCATTTGAAGTTGAAAAGTAATATTGCAAATACTATGGTTGTGGCATAGAAAACCATTGGGTTCACATGTTCTGTATATCCAAAATTATCCTATTGATATCTTCAAGATATTATTGAAAGTAAACGAATTCATTTGTCCTGTCCTCAATGAATTAATCATAATTCAATTTTTGTCAAAAGCCCTGAAGGTGGTTTAAGATTTAGAGATGAAAATGTCCAATATGTCAAACACTCTGAAGGTGTTATGGTCTTTTGGCCACCATAGTAACGATATTATTTAATTGACATTTCTATCTACAAGTTTCGAAGAAAGTAAGATCTAAATTTGTTATTTGAAAAAATATGTCTGGCACATTGTGCAATTCATATTATCTCTCAGGGTATTGTGAATTTAATTAATCGCCCTGAAGGGGATGTTAGTCAATGATCAACACGAAATCAATTAAAAGCTCCAGTAGAGCATATGCCATTGATTTATTCTGCAAAGATTGATGAAAACTTTCGTAGAGTATAATTACTCCGGAGAGTGAAAACAAATAAATGCTCCTGAAGAGAAAATATAATAATTCATCATTTCCTCTAGAAGAGCAATAGTAAACAAACTTTGCTCCTAAGAGCAAGATAATGTTAGAAGGAGAAAATGCATTGAGATACATTATATTCTCCAAGGTATCAAAGAAGGATGCAAATTGCTCTACCAACATAACTATTTTGAATTTGAAAATTTATTGTTGCCTCTAGCAGAGTAGCGATATACTTTGCTTTCAAAAGTGCAAGAACACTATGGTAAAATGAAATTAATTGAATAACAAACACTATGTCAGAGTAAACGGTCATGTGGAGCGAAATTGTTCTTGTATATTTGAATAATTAATTCACTATTTTTCACCAGAAGAGAAATTCTATAATTGGCATAACTATTTAAGCCATTCTGGTATCAAGACGAAACAAGAAAGTTTATATGCAGTAAATTTGCAGAACCAAGAGTTTCTTCCAACAAATTAGAATATCAATTGATATGTCGATGAGATAGCAACATGTATGATTCTCGTTAATTTGCAACCTAAAGTTTGCAGAAATTTTACTATGTAGTTAAATTAGTAACTTGCAGATATTCATCTTCAGCTCTTACGAGAATTTTGATTTGACGATCGTGGTGAGTGTATGACTCAATACCAGAATTATAGAAGTTGAACATTGAGTACCTATAAGAGCAATAATGAAGCAGTATAGTAGAATCGTTTATTGCATGCGTGCATTATAGTAATTATCTCATGTATAGTTGAGGAAATTTTGAAACAGAAAAGGCACCAATTATATGTATAAGACTAAACATGTCATTGCAGATATTCTCCCCAACAATGGTTTTCGTTCAAAAACCATACATATCCATCTTCAAAGATTACCTGTGCAATCTATATTATAATTATTCCACCACAATGCACACAATGATGGAACCTCCAGAAGAGGTCAGAAATATATGTTGAATATTGAATCTCTAATGTTTGAGATTATTGATGTTGGATTAACTACTCGATTGACTGATCGTATTAGTTTGAAGAGTTAGTTACTCCGAAAGGGGGATTTATTAACTACTCGATTGGTTAATCATCATTTTAGCGGTTAGTTATCCTAACATCAGGTGGAGAAGTTAAAACAGCCTATTTATAAAATCATATGGACAATGTAATTATCTCATTATGATTCTCGATGATGTGAACCTGAAGTTCAAGAGATAATGTTTAAGACCAGATGTTTACTTGACCGAATGTATAAATATATCTTATATAAAAGGCTGTTAAAACTTAGAATTTGATAATGTGTCCCTGAAGGACTACCTATCACTATTTGTTAGCTGAATGTTCATTTAATGAGTTGTAGAACCATCGATTCAAATGATAAAAATCCTCGTAAATGACAAGGTTTAAATATATAGAGATGGAAAATACGAGCGATTATAATTCATAAGAATTTTGAACTGGAATAGTTTCCCACTACGGTGAATTAACTTGCAGAAGAAGTATATGAATACTTGAGAAACTTAAAGATTGTAAAATCTCATTATCAAAGAACATGGAATCAATCAGCAATAAAATGTCGACATGAAATTTACTTATGCTACAGTAGGTAAAGTGAATCAAAATGAGGATCATGAAATGAAAGTCTGTTGTAGATGCAGACATTAAGCATATTGGCCACAACAAATGAAAGATGCGGTATACACACTTGAAGATGTGTAAATTGAATTAAAACTGCTTGAAAGTCTAGAAGTTTTGGCAAGTAATACATCGGCTAAATATTATTAGGTGATTGTGCGCAACATTAATGAGCAACCAACTTATTGCGTAAGTTTTTCCAAAGACCGGATGTTAATCATAAGGAGATTTATTCTCTTGTGGTGGATGGAAATAAAGTTCTCCTATTTGCTGTATCTGGCAGTAAATGAAGAAATGAAAAATGCATCTCTTGAATATAGTGATCACTTAATACGTGATACTTGATATTTAATAATGACATCTATATGAAATCCTCGAAGGATTAAAAAAGGGACATGATTCCCAATTCTCGAGAAATTAGTTCAAAAGATTTGTGCAAGCTATAGTATCTTCATGTGTCTAGATAATTAGGTTCATATTTTTTAATATAATAGAGATGTTATATTTGCTTTCATCTAGATATGTTATGTTTGTTTGTAACATGATTTTCTATCTGTTTTTATGATCATATTTGAATGATAGAATGATAACTAATACTAGAGTGAGTATTCGTAAGCCATATGCACATTTACAATTTTGATAGCACCGAACTCTTATAGAGTTTCAAAAGCCTGAATATTATTGAAACTTATCACGAAGTTCGAATAGTCTGAATATAAATAAAACTCCTGAAGAGTTATATCATAATTATGAACACTTTTAAGGAAGTTCAAAAGGTTGCTACTTGCCTGAAGCAAGGATAATAAAAGATCTTGAGTAGAATCTCGGTCTAAATAGTTTGACTTTTGTATATTCAACACCCATTGAGTGCACTTGATTAAAATCTTGATGTGCATATAGATCCTTTTTCTTGACTTTCTATCAATAATATAGACCGATTTAGTCCTGAATTACCATATAACATTTCGGTTTATCTAATCAATTAGTCAAGACTTAGATGTTGTATATTGATACCTTCAAGGTATAATGGTCATGCATCTCCATTATTATAATATACTCAAGATTATACAGTTATATGAAGACTACCTTCAAATGAGAAGTCAAAGTAATCTTTCTATTATTGACTTAAACAATCATGAACATGGTCAATAGCTTGGCATGCAACGAGAAGATTGCAAGTGGCGTAGTTAACAAGGGGAGTAACTCACGCTGTACTCTTTTTCCCTTGATCGAGATTTTGTCCCAATGGTTTTCCTAACAAGGTTTTTAACGAGCTAGCATCACATTCGGAAATGTACTCTTTTTCCTTCACTAGAGTTTTATCCCAAAGGGTTTTTCCTAGTAAGGTTTTAACGAGGCATTATTCCGCAAAGATGGACATTTAAAGGAGAGTGTTATGAAATATTTGATTTGATTTGATTGAATGTTCATAATTAGTATGTATTATTCTATTCACAATCAAGAAGATATGATTCTGTAATATTTAGTATTAATGATAGGTGATTCATTTCCCACAGTTTGATCCCCTACTTCTTGTATAAATAGGGAGCTTATTCATACTTTAAAATATATTTGAATACAAGTCTCTTATCTCTCACTACTCTCTTGTCTCTCCTCTTTGTTCTTATACTTAGTTTCGTATTAGTAGTCTAGCATTAATTTTATAACATCTACTTTGTTAATTTGAACTAAAATAATACAACAAAAAAAAACTATATTTTTTGAACAGAGAAAGTAAATTATAAGAACTACATGAATCATTTTGAGACAGCGGGAGAGTACACTAGAGATCAACAATGGAATGCTAATTGAAATTGTTGTTTTGTATCATCTACTTCGTACATGAGTCATGACAAAAGAGACATAAAGTTAATTAATTTATCGCACCGAAATTAAGGGCAATGTTCATTGGAAAATAAAACGAAACAAAAAAAAAAAAAAAACCAAAACATGTCTTAAACACACAGCTTAACCTTCCTTTCGTTGCTTGTTTGTTTCCCTTGACCACTAGGAGATTCATCGGAAGAATGTTTTCTACATGATGAACGACAGCAATATGGTCAGTGCTCTTTGAAAAAAATGTACCGAATATCATTGGCTACCACAATATTATCCAAAATCAACTCACGCCACTTCTTCTTTCTTGAGTCATAGCAGATCAATACATCCAATCTAAAATCTCTCTGTGATGTATTTGTACCGCCAAACAACGCGGATCCGCCTTTCGGAAGAAAACTGCTCTCCCAGTAGCTTAGTTGTCCCTTTACCCCAAATTAGGTCATCCTTGTTCTTCAGTACAAAGAATGTTAATAACTTTCAACCACTATATTCCTCTACTGTAACACAAGCAAATTTGCTTTCCACTTCTACCATCCTCGGAGAAGTAATTTCATCTCTATCATTCACAGGAATGTCAAAAAACACAAAACTTTCCTCCTTTAAATCAAAATAAAAAAAAACGCCCTTCATAATAAAGCCAGAATATTGCACCATCAGCAATTCAGCATATACATGTTTCCTTGGTGGTAAAACTGGTAAAATCTAATTTTGGACAACCCGCGATTTCCCTCCATAACACCACGGTTGCCGACGCCAACGACATAGCTACATCCCTCTTGCCTATGCCCAAAGAATAAAGAAAAACTTTCTCGGGTCATCGAAGCAAACCAACACTTTGTATAGCTTATCGATAGTATCGAATCCCAAGAAACAGCGCGAGGAAGAAGAGGGATAAGACGGAGCCAAAGGGAGAGACAACTTTTCCGTAGTCGTGAGATTGAGTAGTTCAATATGAGTTCGGACAACTGGGTAGACGTAAACTCTTTCGTACAAACAGATTAGACCATTGACAATGTTCGAACAGTTTACTCCGTCGAAATTGTGCATTGGTAGCTGACTGGAAATTCCTCCACCAATTTTTGCCGGGAAGACAGTCTTTACCCTGGAATATTTGGTGATTAGTATCAGAAGATGGGAAGAGTCAGGCGGCAGGATGGCCTGAGAATATTTGTAATGGGTTTCGGCGAAATCCTTGTCGCGAATCAGGGCATGCCAAGATTTACAAACAGTTTTGAATCGCATCAGAGATTTTGCTGGAAGCCATAGAAATACGTTGAAGATCAATTCCAATGGGATGTATCGAGGCTGTGATTTGCCAGAAGAATCCGGTTTCTCTATTCCCGTCTTTTCCTTCTCCATTAGCGCCGCCTTGGAACGCTGTTGTTGTGTTGCCACCGGTTTTCTTTCTTCACCTAAACCCTAATACCTATAGAAACCTCTTTAATTTTATTGTTTGTTAGTCGATCTTTATTAATTATTAAATTAAATTAAATTAATTGATAACATTATATATTTATTTATTACTCCTTCCGTCCCATAATTATTGTCCAGTTTGAGTTTTCATTTCTAGTTTAAATTGTACTAAAAGTAAAATCTCAAACTAGACAATAATTTTGAGACAGAGGGAGTACTAGCTTTGTTTTAGCTGCTTTGACATTATCTCATGACCTCGACTGCTTAATATAAAATGCAATATGGGATTTCGAAACTCGGCATCATCAATATGTTCTCATCTAATCATATCTTTTTTTTTTTTTTCTTTTTTTTTTTTTTTTTTTTTTACTCTTCGCTCAAGCATTTGGACAGGTTATTCCAAAAGTGAAACTTAGAGGTCGACAGACTGAAAAAGGTTTGTATTTTTGCGTTGATTCTATAACTCTGTCGCTCATCTTGATCATTCATGTTATATCGTTAAGTTCATCTCTCTGCTGGTAAACTATTTACCCAAAAGAAAAATAAATGTTACAAAGAGGAGAGAGTTTACAATTTGAAAAATATTCAGCAAGGCGAGTGTTTAATTATATCTTGTAAAGCTCAATCAATAAGCCAGCTTTCTCTAACTCAGATTGGCTGAATTATTAGTTCAATAGTCCACTGGGCTTGCTATGATTTGCTAAAAGTAGTACTCCCTCGTTCCTTGAAAACTAAACCACATTGAATTTTGATAGAATCTCTCTGTCTCAAAATTATCCAGTTTGTGTTTTCATTTTCAGTACAAATTGAGTTAAAAGTGAAAATTTAACTTGGACAATATATAATTTTCGTACAATTTTGAGATTTTAACTAATTTATGACACATATAAAAACTCAGTATAGACTATTCTTCTGAAACACAGAAAATATAATTTTTAAAAATCGATTTAAACTATTTCTTTTGGGGACGAAGTGAGTATGTATTATGATGAAGAAGATAAGAAAGCATGGGCAAATCGTTCTCAGAGAGGTATAAATAAGACCACCTTATATGTTTAAAATTTAAGGTTTAATTTCTTTACAAGCTTAAATTACATATAGATCGGATCAAAACTGATTAATCACGCTATCATATCTTGGAGTAATAGTTCATATTACGCTCATGTCATATGAATCCGATGGGAGCAATTTTGGCCCAAAACAATTCAACCTATTTGTCCTTATCCTTATTTATATTTAATATAAAGGTACAGTAGGCAAGAAATTAAATGCCCAAGAAATATTCAGCCCACCTTCAAATCGTTCTCGTTCGTCGGATGGTCTCGATATGACGTCACCGACTTATTAGGAGCAATAATGAGATTTTATAAATGCATGCCCTCCCAATTTTAAATAAAAATCCCCAAGCTTTTAAAACAAAGTCGTTGACCAATCCCTATAAATGTGTTTGAAAACTCCCAACCCACAAAACGACGTCGTTTTGTATTACTCACTAATCAACTAAAATTTCCCATTTGCCCTCATCGTCCACCTCATCTTCTTCACCCAAAACCATTAAAAGAAAAGTTGTGCCTCCACTGCGACCCAAAGAAACCCGACCTGAACCTCATCTTCCTCTCCAAAAAACCAAAAAAAAAAACAAAAAAACCATAGGGCACAATACTTTCTCCGCCTACACTGCCACCTACTACCGTTCAATGTCCTCCTTACCATGGAGAAACCAGATTCTCCATCAGATCCAATGCGTCGAGTCGCCGAAAGAGAGGCAGCGGAACAACCGGTATCCGAAGCACGAAGGAATAGAATTTGGAAATTACCATTTAATCTTAGATTTGTATACGGCTGTAAATTCCGAATTATAATATGAATGGGAATTTCAGATTCATTAGAAAGTTGAGGTCGGCTACCATGGCTATAAAAGCCCAGCGAACCTCACAATTTTAGACCACATCAAGTTTTCTTGTTCAGCTCTCTAGCATAATACTTCCACGGGCTTTTCTGTTGATGTCATGGTAGCATAGTGCTTTCTATGTATATATAGTCTTGTCATGATGAGATCAAATTCGCCATCCCCTTGAAATTCAATTAGGGAGGAGCTTGATTCTTAAAATAAAAAAGCATTATAAAAACTTGGAATTGAAGGAACTCCGTCACCGGCACCGGCACCATGATGATCTCTCAATTCTTCGTGCTCTCCCAGAGAGGCGACAACATCGTGTTCCGCGACTGTGAGTTTCTTTTGCCCCTATCTCTTCCCTTAATTTTTTCATAGAATAGTGGTACTGTAAATCAGATCTACTTAGACAGCTGATATTTGACAAATTGGAGTTCTTTCATTCCAAATTTGTCTTTTTATTTGTATGATTTCGGAATGCAATGTTTTTTTATTCTCCCAGCTAGCAACTTGAATTTCTCTATTCTGAACTAAATCTTAATTTTGTATCTGTTGTCTTTCCGCTGTGGGAGCCATGATTTACTGGATATTATGGTCCCCTTATAACATCGTAGTGTTAATTATGCTGCATGTTTTCTTTTTTCATTCTAATAAAATAGCTCTTCACTTTGTTTCTTCCTCTTATAGAGTATAGAGCATGTGTGATTGTCAACCTTATGTTTGTAGTGGTTAGGTTTATCAGAATGTGCAACATAAGCTTATTTCTTGGTGAAGTTTAAATGAAGAAAATATGTGTTTGGGAATGGATGAGATCGTTATGATCACTTATGTGTGTTTGGCTGAATTTAAAGGGGTCTTATTGGTTTACGAATATCATGCAGACATCGATCAAGTGAGCTATATTCTGCTGCTGTTGAAGATTTGAGATGTTGTTTTATGCCTTATTCTTTAAAATGCAGATCACGGTGACATACAAAAGGGAACTGATGAGACGTTCTTCCACAAGGTTAAACTTTGGAGTGAAGACGGCGAAGACGAGGCTCCGCCTGTATTTGTAGGTATTTCTGTTAGTGGGTTAACCCTCTGCAAGTGTGACTTAAGCTAATGATGTGTATGTTTCCGTTCATAGAATGTGGATTGCGTAAACTACTTCCATGTCAAGATGGCTGGCCTGGGCTCTTTTTTGTTGCAACCACGAGAACAAACATTGCTCCTTCTCTTATTCTGGAGCTTGTACAGAGCATTGCCCGTGTCATCAAGGATTATCTAGCATTCTTAATGAAGATTCTCTGCGGAAGAATTTTGTGCTCGTTTATGAGTTGCTTGATGAAGTCATCGTAAGTAAATATATTTTGAGTCATATCTTGCATATGTGCTGAAAACTCAAATTATTCGAGTAATTACCAAGCCCTGTTTTCTCCCTTTTCTATCTTTTGGTTGTGCTAAGTTTCATGATGGTTCTGATATTAACTAATTCAGTAAGGTTCTTGATCTGCGTTTCAGTAACATTTTTTTCTACAAAGACAAGTAGTAAGATTTTTTTTTCAAGAAATAATGCTCAAGAAATATTCAGGGGCACCTTCAAAGCGATTTCGTCCGTCAGATGGGTTCAATCTGACAGTCGGTATTAAATCACTTATTAGAGGCAAAAATGAAATTTCAACCGTGTTTTTGAGGGTAATAAGAAAAAACCCCCAATAAACAAACGTAAATTTTTGAGGATAAAAAGCAAAAACCCCCCGATGAAGAAAACGATGTTGTCCCCTTCCTCTGCCTAATTGTTCCCCCCCAAAACTCCACCCAAATGACGTCGTGCCTTCATCTCTAAACCAAAAAACCCTCTCTCCCCTCGTCGTTCTTAGAATTACCTCTTCCCCGACTTTTTCTTCTGCCACCCCCTGTTGGAAATTAGTCAATCGCCTCGTTTCCACCGTGACCCCAACACTGTCGGTGGCGTTTCCACCGACACCATGGCCTTAGGCCTTGGATTTATTTTGGCCCAACAAGAAACAATTTTCAATTTTCCTCTTCAAATATGATTAGGAAATCACCAGAAAAAAAAAATTTCCAACTCCAAATTGTCCCATGATTTCAAACTTCCAATTGGATTACAATTCAAAGTCGGCAACCGGTCTATAAAAACACCAGCAATCCCCACAAATAGAACCACCCCAAACTCTCTCAACAGCTGATTTTACTTCCCTTTGGATTTTCGACGATCCCCAAAGATTTCGATTATGCCAGAGTCGGTTGCACCGGCGATGTCGTTGTCGACCAAGACCATGGAGATGGCGAGTGGTGCATGGTATTGTGCTGGAGGTAATTCAATATTAGTGTTTAGATAAGACTAGAAATTGCCAAAAAATAATGATTATCCGATACTGCACCTTGCACTCTTGTAGCTGCTTCATGGGTGTTTTGTTTTGCCCATTGGTTAATGTTTGTTCACATCAACTGCATATTATTCATGTACATGACAGTTTGAAGAGTTCTTTGATAGTCTATGTGGTGTAAATTTTTAGATTTTATTTCTTTTTCTTTCTATTGCCCTGAACTTGTGGATTGTTCAAACAGGATCAGATCCTTTGTGACTAAGGATGGTAAACTAATGGGGTTAGTTTGTTTCATAAATTTATAAACTAAGTTGTTATCCTGATGTGTTTGTGGCAAGCTGATAAAGACACCAATGAGATTTATGCTCAAATGCATCGATGAACTCTGTAAGTTTCGCGCTGAAATTTGTACTTGTATAATCATTATTATATTGGCTGAACTGAAGGATTCCACTGAATCATTTTTATATTGTGATGAGTTCTTAGTGATATGGAGTTCTTCTCTTGCTTTTGGATCAGGAAAAGGATGCCTCCCCCATGCCAGATTTTGGCTAAAGACTGGCAAACATCCTACTGAGTTCTTCTGCAAGACTTTGACTGCAAGTGACACTAGCACTCATGATGGGTTCTCAGTTCCATGAAGAGCAGCTGAGAAAACTCTTTCTATAGCTGGTTAGGCTCCCCATTGCATGAGATTTCTTGCCTTGCCTGGATGGCATTCCCATTCCAAGACTTGGTATTCATATTTTCTCTATGTTAATTTAGGCTTCTATTCTCCCTCTGCAATTATAATCGCTGTCGATTTTATGTTGTGTACTTTTTTCAGGTATTTATTTACTATTTTGTAAGATTTAAGGAGTCTAAAGTTTCTGAAATTCAGTGGTAGAGGTGTTTATTTTGCTTTTTCTCTTTTAGTTTATGTGCTTAACATTTTCCTTTTGTTTGTTAAAAACTTTTGCCCTGATCCTTTTGATAGTTAGTGATTCCATTATTCTATCTTATATGGTTTTTGAATAAAAGCAGCATGGACATTGGGGCGAAGGTGTTGCGGCTACCACTCTTAAGTTCATCCTGGTAGATTATATATAGATCGTAGTACACAGATTTCAGATAAATTCAGGTTTCACTACGTTTTCACCTCAAGCTTTTGTTTAAATCCTAGAGAGGTTAGCTTGATTAAATCATATATTACGTACCGGTTGGTTTTTAGTCTTCAATTTGTGGTTGCAAATAACACATTAGATTTAAATTTCTACCTCGATATTTTAGGTGTCGTATAAGGTTGAATATGCATGACCACAGTGGTCACTTGCAGGCTACGAGCTTAGGCGATATTGGAGAGAAGCTCTTGGGCATTACTGCATAAGAGATGATAGAGGAACGAGAAAAGGTATTACAACATCTCTATAAAAATATATTATGGTTTGTACTTTCTCTTCTTATTTCTGTTTAGGAGGTTATCTCATAAACTGGTAGTTCAGATATTACATTTTAGCAGGAACCGATAACTCCAAGTTATTCTAATTCAAACTCATGTGCTCTTTACTTACTATCTCACCCATACTGAATGTCTTTCCTTAATGTGATTCTGGGACAAAATTCAAAGACTTTATCACCATTATGGAGTCTGCTGTGTTCCAATCTCCATTATGGGCTTTATCACCATTAGATTGAAATTCCTACCTCGATATTTTAGGTGTCGTATAAGGTTGAATATGCGTGACCACATTGGTCACTTGCAGGCTACGAACTTAGGTGAAATCAGAGAGAAGCTCTTGGGCATTACTGCAAAAGAGATGATAGAGGAACGAGAAAAGGTATTACAACATCTCTATAAATATATTATGGTTTGTACTTTCTCTTCTTATTTCTGTTTAGGAGGCTATCTCATAAACATGGTAGTTCATATATTAGATTTTAGCAGGAACTGGCAACTCCAAGTTATTCTGATTCAAACTCATGTGCTCTTTACTTACTTTCTCAAATTATTCTCTCAGAATACTGGTTTCAACCTGGCTTTTGATTCTTGCTTTGCAACCTCTTCCTTGAGAATACCTTTGTTCTCCCCCATGCCGAATGTCTTTCCTTAATGTGATTCAGGGACAAAACTGAAAGACTCTATCACCATTATGGAGTCTGCTGCGTTCCAATCTGAGATAGCCAAACTTCCTCATACTGTGGAGGAGTATGCTAAACAATCCCCAATGCAAAAATTCCGGAGAAACATGTGCTGATTATTTTGATATGTGCTTTGTTTTTTATCACTCATACAATGTTTCGCTTCTATACTTTTTGTTTTTCCACGAGTTAAGGATTTTCAAACCGTTTGATGCATCTAATATGTTTGGATTTGATGTTTTCCAAATTTTGGTTGTTGTGAATTCCACATTCAGGACAAACAATGAAGTACAAAAAATAGATTCCAAATAGAATTTGCCTATGTGCCAATTTTGGCAAAATCCAAGACAAACATCAAAACAAGATCCATTTTTCATTCCAAGATTCAAAGCTCGAAAACCACCCACAACAATACATGATGGAATAGAGTGGAGCCATCTCGCAAATTATAATCATTCCCCTTGTTCACTATATAAATTATTATTTACTAATTGATATGCTTGTATTAATCTATAAGCACTACGACAGTTGTGTTTTGTGCATACATACAAGATTTTGATGAAACAAAAACAGCAATAAATAAATGTACTAAACCAGTATGTGTATGTACATTTTACAAGCTCAGTTAAAACACCTTAAACTAAGTTATGAAAGAAAAATGTACAAATGTTCATAAAACTGTCAGCAAGATGATAAGATTATTTTCCAAAAAACAGGACAGATGCACACTGTTTATTAACAGAAATAAGTCCTTTTACTTCTTACTAATATCACCAAGCCACACATACCTTTATATCGGAAAAAAAAAATCATGAATACGCAATTAAACAATTATGAAAGTGCAAGAACAAAATGAACAAAATACAATTCCTCAGCCAAGAACGTTCAAATAACAAGGGGGAAAAAACAACACTCCACTATTAAGCATAACAACAAAGTATCAACCAAACATGAAGTAAAAATATTAATATCAGACAAAGGAGTAAAAGAATTTACACACAAACTGGTCGCGCAATGCGCGACAATGAAAGCCTAGTACTTAAATAAAAGGCACAGTAGACAAGAAATAATATCCAAGAAATATTAAGGACCACCGTCAAAGCAATCTCGTCCGTCGGATGGAGTTGATATGACGTCAGCGACTTATTAGGGGTAAAAATAAAAATTCATAATTTCAGTTTTCCACTAATAATTATTAAGAAATTTGGGAAAAAAAAACCCTAGCTATCAAAAATAAAAATAAGAAGTAATAACGATGTCCTTTTCTCCGTCTTCCTTCCTAAAAACAAACTCCTACATAAGGCAAAAATCCCTCCCCCTGTTGTTCTCAACCTCTGCGAATTTATGCCGATGGTCGATGCTTCTCTCCGCTCTCTTTTACTCTCTTCTCTTGAATTCGTCTCCCAGTTGATTCTACTTGCTCCTATCTTTGATCTAGAAGCACCCTCGAGATTCGGAGTCAATTGCTTTGCGCCTTCAGAGATTTTGATGTATAACTGCTCTTATATGTAAAACTGCTCTTAAAGGTATTAAGCTTCTGTAGCTCTGAATAGTGGTCCCAATTTTAAAAGCTGATAATTCAGTCATTGAAGCAACAGAGGGAGTTTACTGACATGGTGCTTTACAAAAAGTTGCCCTTGATTTTTCTAGAGGCATTGAATCTGATTTATTTTGACTATTGTATTATAGTTTGCCTATGTATATTCATCATAATTTGCATATTTGAGTGGATAATGAAGCAATGTTTGGGATGAAAACTGTACTTAGGACTTCCGGATTTAAATCTTACTCAGTCCAAAGAACACTGCACAAACTAAAGTAGTGAAATTTATGTAAAAAACCTGCCAACCGGTGAGGGAGAAGAAAATGAAAACAATAAACACCATTAAAATTATGATTTTTTGAGTTAAAACTGAAGCCGCATGTTGCCAATTACGGGGAAACACCAATCGAAATCATCGAGGCCAGTTCAATTCGATCCAACTTCAGAGAAGGAGATGTATATTATTCTTATGCTTATACTCTATACATGTTTATTGATTTGGGTCTTTTGTGTTGTTATGTTTGGAGTGGACTGACTATAGTGCTAGGTCATATTTGCGCCTGGAGTTAGCTCTGAATACCATTTCAAATTAATTTTGGTTAAAGGCAATACGCTGTTCTTGATCACTAGACCATGCCCTCAGTTTGTCTGCAAGAACATTGTCTTAGGTTCTGTGCTTGAAGGTAAGTCTGGTTGTACTTTCTCTTTTCTTCATGCATTTCAAGTTTCTTGTTTATTTATGTTGAATCCCATCAACAGATGTTTTCAATTAGGATTAACTCAATTTATTCCGTTCTGGCATTTAAAAATTTTTGACGCAAGTAATTTGAATTCAACTTGCATATATAATACTGACTCAAGTAGTTTTATGTATTATAAATCCATTAAACTGCAACTCATTACAAGATGGACTACTAGATACATGTTGTGTCTTCCATATTTTTGGACTTTCCTACTCATTCTCTGATTTCGTTGTAATTTTCTGCCCTTGATATGGTCTTTGGCACTGAAGGTAGTGCAAGCAGCCATTGGGTGAAGGTGGTACAATGATGTAGTTTTTCTGTCTCAAAGAGAAGGCTTGCAGGTATTCTTTTTTTCAGAATATAGTTTCTGCTTCTTTACTTAATCAGCAAAGGGATTATGAACTGAGTTAAGTTTGTAGATAGTTCACGTTTGTCCCATTTTATTTTTATCCATTTTATGACGCTCTCATTTCTCTGAACATAATACATTGTAATGCTTATTTTACTTCAATTGTTTTCTTTATCTGGTTTCCTTTTATTTATTATGTCTAAATTTTTGCTGTAAATAATAATTCTATTACTCAAATTCGATATTTTGCATCCTCTCTCACAGAACCAATTATCTTGTGATATCGTCAGGATTATGGTGTGATGTTTGAAAAGATGGTGCAGGATTTATCCGATTGGTGGGATTTAAGAACGAAGATCTGGTTATAAGTCATTTGTACCTACCATGTAATCCATTCATCTCATTTTGCACCACCCTGGACCTTTTGTGGTTTGTGCTTTAAAAAGATTCACAGTTTTTACGTTCACATGTGCCATCGGAATCAAGTAAACAGACTCAGTCAGCATCTTCAAGCCATCAGATTCTTCGTCTGGTTCTTTTTCCCTTCCTGTGATATTTAGAAAAATATTTATGTGCTATCATCATCACTCAATCTGGAATGAAGCTTCAAAAGATCTTATACTTTTCAAACATGGATGTTTTATGCTAAATTCTGATGGAGTTCAGGGGTTTAGGTTATAGGATTGAGTGCATTATTTGCTAGATGGTTTAACTTATGAGGCCTTTAGTTCATGATTTTAGTGACGAAGTAAGTTCCAGTTTGAGATTGGATTTGGCGATTTGGGTTTTGGGGATCAACTTTTATGGTGTTTCAACTTTTAAGTTAGATGTTATGCATGTATAGCTGTGTTCGAACTTGATTTTGTCTGACTTTTCAATTTTCGAGGGAATAGATTCATTTTAACTGTCAGCTTGATTGTCTTTCTGCATTTCAAAACAATAGTTTTTCTTTTAATCATTTTTTTCCAATGTTACGGAGTGTAGGGATGATATGGACCAAATCATGTGCTACTGGTGTGTGTTGTGGCATAATTCTTGCTTGCTTGTAATTATTGTATTTCTTAAAATTGCTTTTGTTCTTGTTTACTGGAAAATAATACAAATTTAGGCCTTTGTTTTCACAGATATTTTATTTTCACAATAAAATTTACCCCATATTATGTAATTGGTTTAGCATTTTTAGCTTCTCCAGTTACTTCTAGCCAGTATATTACTTTGCACCCAAATTATGTGTACATTAGTTAGATTTGTTTTGCTGCTATGATGGAATTGGATTTTCCACTGCATTTTCCAATCTGGGATTTTCCGTCCTTTTTATTTTGAACAAAAATTTGATTTATTGAAGTAAGCTTGTGATCTTTTTCTTGGTGCTGCTTCTTGCTTTTGAAGCCTACTCTTTGTAGGTGAATATAAGCTGTCATAGGGATAAAAAAAGATCTGTACAAGAGGATTGTAGTAAGCCCAGATGAGCATAACTGATGCTATTGGCAATGGAAGGACAAAGGTTCTTTATCGGCTTCTATGAATAGCAATGGATTCACCCTTCTTCTCTTGGGTTAGAAGAACGAAGAAAAGCTCATGAGAGTGGCTCCATGTAATAAGTACCACTTACTAAACCAAAGAACCAATCCTGAACTCCACCTAACTTTTGGAAAGAAAACATTATCCTTGCGTGCGCCTCTTTTGTGTGCTTTGGTCACGCTGCCACCGAACGTGAGAGCCCTTCTCCCTTTAAAGCTGGTGCTTGAAGAGCTCAAAGCTAAAGCGGCTAAAGGGAGCCCTTGACACACGGGGCTAAAGAAGAGTGGAAAGAAGTGAACTTGCAACATATGGTCTTTGATCCAACCTGCCCTTATTCAGTTAAATTGATATAAGGAAATGTGTTGCTATGTTGGATTTATCTAAACTCTTGATATTTCTGAGCTTTGGATTTAAGTTCTTTCAGACATTTCTTGATATTTTTTAATCAAGCCAAATTTCAAATGTCACTTAATTCTTAAGATTACTCAGTAAATAATATGACCTCCACTCACCGTCGAAGCTACCCTCTCTTCATTTTTACACTCCCAACCGCCCAACCCCCTCACCATCAACATGTGATTATGCCCTATACCAAAATAGGATAACGATTAGAAAATTATTAACTGAATTTTGATTTATGTTCGGATGTAAACAAAAGCTACCAGATGCTACAAAGAGCATAGTAGATTCTATGTAAATGATGACCAAGTTAACACTTTTTATGCACGCTTTCCTGAAAGAATTTTTATGAAAATGAAGACCAAGTTAAGATTTTTTGTGCAGACTTTCCTGGAAGAATTAAGCGATGTTTTAGATGTATATTTGCGTTATGGGTGATCGGGTGATCAAGATTCCGCATTGGAGATGACAAAGTTGCTAGATTCTTAGCTGTTAAAAAGGCATGAAAGAATACATTCGTTGGCACTACTAAGCGTAAAGAGAAAAATTCAAAAAAAAGTGAATTATACCAAAATTAATATAAAACAGTAGAGCAAAAGAATGTTTATGTGCACTGGTAGCGCAACGCGCGACACGTAAAAGACTAGTTTAACAATAGTTTTTTTGTTTTTCTTTGTTGTTGTTGTTGTTTTTTTTTTTTTTTTTTTTTTTGTGGTAAGAAGGTAAGTTTATACTACCTTTCAACTGGTCCAATTTCCAATACAAAATCCACAAAACTATACATGATGAGAAACCAAAATCAGAAAGTGTACATACATATTTAGCACCCCTATTTGCTGGAAGAAGCATTTTTCGCTTGATTTCATCTGGGTCCCATGTTTGGCTAACGTCCACTTCATCTCTTGTTTGGTATATGCACAAATCTGATTTGCTGTGATCTTTTTGCCTTCAAGAATAATCTGATTTCTAGCAATCCACACATGATATATAACTGCCACCACCCTAATTTTGGACTACATCAAGACCATCGATCTATCACCAATTTGAAAGAAGTCAACATATGATACTGCAGTTAGAAACTTAGAATAAATGATAGGGCTTTTTTTTTTAAGGAATTATTATTTTGTATTTTATTAACCCTTTTGCAGTTTGCATGCAGTACTTGTAGAAAGCTTAAAACCGCCAAAACATCAGGAAAATGTTATGATGAAGAAAGCATTAAATCTCGTTGATCAGAGTACATATGTGCCAGGCGAATTACTTTAGCCTTCAACAACCTTATCAATCAATTGGCTAAAGTTGATTAATTTTCTTAGACGGATAAGGAGTAAAAAACACCAAACTAGCTAATACTATCATTAAATTCTTTCAAGAAAAAAGTATACAATATAAATAGTAAATCTAAATGAAATGTTTAATCATCCAAGTAAGAATCAGATGTTTTCGTCATGTCGGCCTGCCTTCATGTTTGTCAATTTCTGGAACAGTCAAAATTCCAATTAATAACTGCCATTCCGAATTAATTACCACCGAAATTGATAGACATGAAAATCGTAAAACACATCGTATAAACTAGAGATCAACCATATATTGCTAATTGAATTGCTCTTTTGTATCATCTACTACCAGAAATTCATTAGTCATGTCAAAATAGACAGACATTATCACGGATATTAAAGGTAATGTTTATTGGAAAATAAACATAAAAAAACCAAATAAAACATGTCTTAAATACATAACCTTCCTTCATCTTTGCTAGTCTGCCTTCTTCTGGCCTGGTCGGATATTCATAGGAAGAATGTTTTCCACGTGATGAATGACATCAATCTCACCTTCCTTTGAAAGTAGTGTACTGAAAAGCTGATTGGCTACGTTACTATCCTCGAACATCAATTGTTTTATTTCGCAATTCTTCTTCTTCTTTCCCACTTCACAGAACACGTCACAAAAGATCAACATATCCAATGTCGAATCACACTTTGATGTGATTAGGAGCTTATAACCTGTATTTGTACTGCCAATAACGCTAATCCGCCTTTTGCGCCAAAGAAGCTCCCCCGGTAGCTTAATAGTGTCGCTAACCCAGATTAGGCCGTCCTTGTTCATCAGTTTCCACAATGTTATTTTGCAAACATCCCTTTTACCAATATATTGCGTCTCTAGTGTAACAAAAGAAAATTTGCCTTCCACTTCGGTCATGATCGGACAAGGAACCTTGTCGTGAATGCAAAATGACCTGAATCTTTCCTCCCTGAATCCAAAATAGTTCACGACTACTCCGGGCACATTCCAGAATATTTCTCCATCAGCATATACATGCTTCAGTTTGGTAACATCCATATGAGGAAAACCCCTGATTCCCCTCCATGATGACGATGATATGTCTGCATCTCGGTTGCCTACACTCAAAGTAATAATGAAAAACCTTTTGGGTAAACCAAAGAACACCAACACTTTATATAGCTTATCGATTGGATCAAATCCCAAGAAACATCGAATTGCACAGGAACATGTTAATGCAGACGGAAGCGTAGGGAGAGATAACTTTTCCTTAGTCGTGAGATTGAGGAGTTCGATATGATTTTCGTGATTTGGCTTGTAGAAAACGCTTTTGGACAAACAGATTAGACCATTGACAATGTTTGAACAATTTACTCCATAGTTTAAATCGAAATTGTACATTGGTAGCCGATTGGAAATTACTCCATCTGGTTTTGCCGGGAAGATAGTCTTTGCTACGGAATTGTTGTGGTTGGTGACCAATATCAAAAGATGGGAAGAGTCAGCCGGCCGGATGGCCTGAGAGAACAAGTAATGGGCTTCGGCGAAATCCAGGTCGCGAATCAGGTAATGCCACGATTTACACACGGTTTTGAATCTCATTAGGGATTTTGCTGGAAGCCATTGGAGCACTTCGAAGATCAATTCCGATGGAAGAAATCGAAGCAGTGATTGGTCACAAGAATTCGGTTTCTCTATTCTATTCTTACTTGTCTCCATTAGCGTCGCCCTCTGGAACGTTGGTACTGCTTTTCTCTTGATCCTTTTGATCACCTAAACGGCTAAACCCTAGTGATTTTTGTTTGTAAAAATCGAACTTTACTGCTTTTATGGCCAATCTTTTCGGTACTTAAGAAGGGGAAAATTCTATATTTACCATGCGACTCATTTACACTTGTGGGTTATTTATTCACTATTTTTTTATTAAAAAAAAAAGAAAAAAGAAAAGGAAACTTGAAAACTTACTAGCGCGCAGCCTTAGCAATTATACATCCCCTCCATAGAGTTTAGGTGTTTTTAGCTGAACTAGTTTATCTTATGACTATCAAATTCTTTTCACGAGGGAGGAGCTAGAGTTGAATAGCAATGAAAAGAACTTTTAAGGGCAGTCATTAAGCGGATTCAGTCAAAGCAAGTTGAACCAACTTCAAAGAAGCTCCCGAAACAGACATAATCATGTCTCTTTAGGACTATGAATAAAGTTTAAATCCCCAAAAAAAAAAAAAAAGAGAGAGAGACAAAACTATGAGTATGGTTCATTTAAAATCTTGCATTGTTTTAAGCGACACTGAGTGAATAATCAAGCTTCGTAATAACACAATAAAATTAAGGTAAAATGGTTTTTTTTCCACCTAGAAATTAAAAAAAAAAAGAGTAAGGAAAGCTGCCAGCGTGACAATTCAAGTAAAGCCATAACCACGCCAATATACCGTGAATTTGCAGGCCCAAATCATTTGTAGAACAACTAGATGTTAAACCTGAAAAATGCATAGGTCAAAAACGTTATTATATGAAAATAATCTGTGAGGGTTGAAAATAAAAGTTTGATGAAATTTAAAAGGACAAATGCCTCTCTTCAGTATGGGGGTAGCTCGATCCAGTAACCACTAACATTTCTTCGCGGAATTTAGTTCCTATAAAGTTTTACCTCACTAACTTTGGTGTTTTTAACAGATTTTATAGAAAATTAACGGAAATTGTTATCCATCCTTTAATCTTGGGTTATTTTATTTATTTCCTGCAGTAGGTAGGTCCCACATTCATTGACTCAAAATGTTTTTTGGGGGAAGTCCCACATTCATTGACTCTAATTTTTTTTTTTGTGGGATTATTTTTCTCAAAAAATCTGTTAAAAAGACCAAAGTCGGTGAGGTAAAAATTTTATTGGGAGTAAAGTCGACGACGAAAGAATATCACTTCTCTCTCAACTCTCTCTTCTGGCGCAGGTGAAAACACATTCACTGTGTGCTCCTGGATCTAATCTTCTCAACACGAAGAGCGTAGGCTATGGCTAGAAGAAAGATTCATATCTGCATCACCTGGATCTATTTTACTAATTAGGACATGCCATGACTCTACTACAGGAAGCCATGTGAATGTGAGCACGTTTGAGATTACTTAATTCGGTGTTCTTTTACACTCGAGTCCGACCACGAAACTATTTCTGATGGAGTATCATTGATTAGAAGAAGATCAAATCGGAGGCCTTTCTTTAATTTCGTGTTTTTACTCTTCATTTTAGCCGTGGGTGTTACATTTGTGATTCAAAATCAATCCCTCCTGAAAAGTTGAAATTTCTTAAATTATAAACAAGACCCTGGACATGGAATGGAGGAACTATGATTTGAATTACTTCACTTGTTGTGACTGGACAAAAGTCATCAAAACCAACTACATTTATTCAGAAAAGCAAATTAAAATACACTTTTATTGAAAAAGGAAAAAAAAAAAAACCGAAACAATGAACATCTAAATGAGATATTATCTCAAAGGTGAATTGTCAAATGATCGCTGAATTTCTTACGGAATAATCCTTATCTTATCCAGAGGAAGAATGTTTTCCATGAGATGAATGACATCAACATCACGTTTGCAAGGAGCGTAGCAATTACCTGATTAGCTACCATACTTCCATCCTCACACTTGAGTTGCTTAATTTCATACTTTTTACAACGATTTCCCACATCACAAGATATCAATATTCTAGAATCTTGCTTTGATATTATTAGCAGCTTATAACCGGTTTTTGTGTTTCCAACGCTGGCAAGCCCCTTAACATCGAAAACCAATCCCTCAGGTAGCTGAATAGTCTCTTTTACCCAGATTTGGTCATTCTTGTTCGTCAGTGTCCACAACGTTATTGCACGGCATGATCAACGGTAAGAATACCATCAGGACCGTATCTCTTGTTTAAGGTAGCCAATGTGAGTTTCCCCCAATTTCTGTTATGATAGGAAGTTGTTGCGGTGCGAACAGAGGATTGTGGACATCATGCTCGATCCGGAACGACTTGAATTCCTCCTCTCCCACTTCAAAATATGGCACAACTCTATCAGGACATATCAAAAAAATTGCACCATCAACATATGTGTTCCGATAGAAAACTACCGGCATAATATCACGATTCTCTGAAACACACGCCACTTCTCTCCACGATGACGACTTAGACGTGGACATAAAGTTATTCTACCTGCTGCTCATGCTACTCAAAGTGATGATGAAGAACTTCCTGTCAACAAACAAGAAAACAAGCACTTTATAAAGGTTTTTCAGTGGATCAAATCCCAAGAAAAAGGAATCTTGTAGATGAGGCGCCGGCTTTGTTTGTAGGCTAGGGAGGGATATCTTTTCCGCGGTAGTGAGGTTTTGCAATTCCAGTTGGATTAGGTTCTCCGGTTGGTTTGCCTCCAGACAGATTAGACTGTTCTGAACATCTTACTCCTCCGGAGCCGCTGTCTCCAAAGTTGTGCATATCTTATCACTTAGCCATTAAAATGGACAAGAAATTACAACCACTTAGATGTTCTACTTAGTAAGGCTTTTCTATTACCATCCCGGGCTTTTTCTGTTCAGTATATAAATCAAACTTCACGAGGGTTTTGGTGAACATAATTTGGTAATATCTAATTACTTAAGATATCAATAAGGGTGTGTTCGGCTACATGTTTTTGGAATTCAATTGGCATTAGAATATTTTGGGATTCAATTGGCATTTAAAATATTCTAATTCAATGCCAATTTATCCGTTCGGCAAAATCATGGAATTGGTTACAAATTCAATTGGGATTCCAAATTCTCTGTTCGTATAGTTTAGTAATTGGGTTGGTTTTGGCTTTTGCTATTTTTTACAAAAATTTAAAAAAAAAGAAAAAATTAATTTATTTTGAAATTATTTCAACTTTTAACTTTTGTCATGTTAAATAGTATCATTTCTAGAATAATATATTTTGTTATCATATTCAAGGTGACAAAGAGGAAACTCTTTAAATTTTTATTTTTTTAAATTTATCAATTATTTATATATTCATTATAATGATCAATTTAGGTAGTTCCAACACTGTTACATTAACATAAATATAAAAATTACAAAAATTGGTTATATATGTAATAATTAATTTAGTTCAAGTGATTGTTTTGGAACCAAAGAAATTAAACTGATTATAAAATGAAAGGGCGGTATTCACCCAATTTTATATATAATGTAACAACCACCTAAACATTTTATATATTCTTATCAAACATAGAATTTGGTGACAATATTACTCCAACCAATGTTCTTACCACTTAAACTAAAATACTACACAACGTTAAAGTCTTATACAAACAATAAAACTTAAAACTAATAGTTTTATTGAACATAAATTAACAAGACCATTTCATCTAAGCCTGTTTTGATAATCAATAAACATAGCTTGAGCTAATGCATCCCTAAATCTAGTCCACTCATGTGTAGATTGCACAAGTGTAATGCGATCAGAGTCTTCAACATTCACACCACCTTGCATGTTTGGCTGATTCTGTTCTTCCTCATTCTGATCATCACCATCTGGATTAACTCGGTTAAGAATCTCATGATCAACTTCTTCCAGTAATGGATCATTAGGTTCTTCTACTCGAATAAGATTGTGAAGGATAACACAAGCATTGATAATCTTCACGCTTGTTTTGACATCATAAAAAGACGCTTTTCTCAAAATTTTCCATCGTTTTTTCAACACACCAAAAGCTCTCTCAATCACATTTCTAGCAGTTGCATGACGGAGGTTATATAACTCCTTAGGAGTTTGTGGATTATTACCTTGGGCTGACCATTCATTGAGATGATATCTAGTTCCTCTATAAGGCGCAAGAAAACAAGGACCATTAGTATAACCCGCATCCACCAAAAAATATTTGCCTACAAAATCAAATGGAAACATTCTTGTTAGTACTTTATACACCTTAAAAAACTAATGCACAAAGAAACAAAAAAAATATATATTGAGCAACAGAATTGGCTAATTACCACATACCTTTAGGAACTATAAAGGGGTCTTTTCTAGTCAAAGAATCTCGCAACACTCTACTATCAGCTGCAGATCCCTCCCATCCCGGTAAAGCATAAGTGAACCTTAGGTCACGAGAACATACCGCCAAGACATTTGTTGTGATGTTGCCTTTCCGATTTCTATACCTTTCTTGATCTCTCAATGGAACAACGAGTTCAACATGGGTCCCATCTATTGCTCCAAGACAGTTCTACCATAATAAAAGTATTAATTAATTATTAAAATTTTTAGACTATAATTTCCAAAATAATCAATAAATAGATATAATATTTACCTCAAACCAGTCCCATTTTTCATCCTCGAATCCTTCCATTTCTGTTGTAGGTTGCACCACATATTGCCTCCCCAGTTTTAGTACATCATGTAGGACCATATTGAAGTATCGACTAACAGTATCCCCTGATCTAATGAAATCAAAACTGACTTTGCGGTTTGTCAGATTAAAAGAGAGGACATAAAGAAACATTGCAACTACTTCTTCAACCGTGACATGGTTTGAATCTTTCATCCCCAACTCCTTTAACTTGGTACATAAAACAGAAAAACAATGTTTATTGAGACGGAGTTGCTCCCTACAAACCCTATCATTTCCATAATATAGACGCCTTAGATAGATTTCTCGTGCTATGCTGTAATCAATACTTGGTTCTTTCACCCTATGTCTTTCATGCCATTGTGAAGCCTGGGAAGCAAATTCCAACATACGAAGGATAACATATGTCTTCCTTACTGTACTTGATGAGCTCTCATCATCACTTTCACCATCAGATAGGGACAAGGATGGATCCATGAACTGAATTCAAATAATATCAAAACTAATTAAAACTGAAAAAAATACTTCAAAGGATAACACATGATGAAGACAAATTATGACAAGCAAAGATACACTTAATATTTCTTGTACCGCGAAGTTGACAACACCCAAAAGTGCATTAAGACAATGACACTAAATCATGACCACTATTAGACAGCTTTTATTAGATCTTTGAATCAAAAGTCAGAAGAATTTAGAATACACATCACAAACATGAAATTTCCAGCATTTGCTCATTATATTCTCCAGACATAGATTTACCAATGAGGAATGCTTTTTTAGAAAAAACCATCATTTGGGTAACTTTATGATGCGCACTCAACCAGACAGAGTCCACCAAGTGTAGTAGATACACATCAAACACTAGAATAATCAACCTTGAAAATGTAGATATGCACGATAACTTCTACTAATGAAGACAAATATTCAACAATCTAGCTTAAGAAGCTTAAAACTAATGCTCATTAGAGTTAAAAAAGTAACTGAAGCGAGAGATAGAAAAGAAAAACCCTTAGATATCTATTTTGATAAGCAAGAAAAGTATCTAATGATTTACCACACTACTACACTTTCTAAGGAACCTCCATGCCTCGTAGATTCTAGCATAGTTCAGCTAGTTCACGATGTACAAAATCAGCGGCTCTCCATAATAAAAAGGCATCTACAATCAGTGAACTAACAACATATCACTAATATGTACGAGCCATAATGTCAGTCCACGCCAACACCATAGCTGCTGCAGCAAGGTAAAATCATCCACACAAGGAAACAACACTTAAATAAAATATAATGATAATCTCACTGAAATCACCCGGCAGATAACTCAGGGAATGACGAGGCATAAACGAAAGCATAAAACCAGCTACAATCCCCCCCAAAACAAAAATGGAACAGTATCAACACTTGAACGTTTTCATCTATGCCACATCATTGCTTGAGCAGGTTTATCGATAATCTGTCGGTGAAATTTTAGTGAGGAAACTATACAACCACAGAGATCCATTTCACTTCATTAGCCAATCAAGGAAGCCTTCGCCATGAATAATTTTGAGGAAAATGCTTTTTGCACCTTTTTCTCTTTTAGAATTTGATGCACGTCTGTGATTGTTAAATATGATTAACACCACCAAAGGTTCAAATCATTTAAATTTGACTAAGGGCCGAGTACGAGATGCAAATTGCAAGATAAGAGAAGCAGCAGGCTGCAGAATCCTATCATTACTTAGAGAGGAAACTTAAGAAGTTAACAGAACTTACTAGCCCAGATGCAGCTTTAGCTAGTAACCACTTTGACAATTTCTTAAAAGAAGATTTCTTCACGTCTATTGTGACACATGGAGGTCTGCAAGGTAGCACGTGACCTGACCTATAAATAGCACAAAACAACAAAAAAACAAATTTATCACATTAGGATATGATAATCCTGTTTGGTTACTCAATATTCCTAGTACTGAAGACAAATAAAATATTCCCCTTCCACCTTCAATTCCAGCAAAATATACAGAACGCAAGAACTAAAGTCGAGAACTGAATCAAGAGAGCCGAAACATGACAGATCTAAAGAACCCATGAACAATTTTATTAACTAAGAATAAGAATCAAGGGATCCACATACAAAGATTCATATTCAAATGGGAAGCTAAAGAGGAGTTAAACAAAAATTAGGCAGAAAAGGTGGCTAGGAAAGTAAACCGAAACAAAAACAAAAATGATGAATCAACCACTGAAATAGGAAGAAAAGAAAACCATCGATTAGCTATTACTACTGGAGATTCAATCTTACATCCATTTACCAAAATCAGAAGAACATGATTGATTTTTAAAATAAGAAAAAGCAGAAAACGAACCATAAAAAAGATTACTCTTTTTTCGCTTCTTAATATAACCAAGCTAATCCTTGTAGAAAAAGCAGAAGACCAAATGACTCCCTACATATTCATAACAAATTTGTTTGGCTTCTACTTGAAAATAGTTCTAAGGATCTAAGTCATACTTCATAAAGCTCTTTACAACTTATCATTCACATAAGCCACACAACAACACAATTCAATTTTGCAGCTATCAAAGGTTAAATAGGTGAGAATCAGAACATGAATCGTAGATTAAAGTTAGGAAGTAAATATAAAGTAAAGATTCCATGTTGATAATCATTTAACGAGCATTTAACGGGCAGAGTATGAAACAGGGCACCAACTGAGAGAAAATAGAACCAAAAAACACCAAGAAAGCCAAGATTTTGTCAAGATATTATCTAATTCTACTCCAAACGAAAAAAACCTCAATAACCTGACAATGCTTTCTCCATTTTATCAAAACTGTCCCACTAACTTATAATGATCAATGCCTACTTCCAATTCTAAAACAGAACCAATAGCATTTCTTCAAACAGTTGATGATCACTTCTCTTCCACTAATAACCCAAGGTTTGATTACCAAAGCTAAAGATTGCAAGATCAAAGGAATAAATTCATGCCCAGCCCATCATTTTTTACTTCACAAAATCATTGATTGAACGCTACAAACAATCAAGTCTTGAATCCAAAAGCCCAGAAAAAGAATGAAATGTCACACCGACATTAGTCTTCAAAGAATGTCATCAAACAGTGATGAAGATAATGAAGAATTTGCTACGAAATTGACAACTTTCTGAAGTGAAGTTTCAGTCGAAATTTTACCGTAACGATCAAGGAACTAATGTTGATTCCTGGACAAGAACTCTGCTTCGGTATTAGAAGATGAATTCTTGGATTGAGAAGAATCGAGTAATGAATTTAGCAAGTTCTCCAATAGCCAAACGACCTACACAAGATAAAGATTGACAAAATGAAATGTGTTGTATACTGAAATTATAAGATTCGCTCTATGCCAGTTCAAACTCCTAGAGCCAGTCTTCAATGTGACCTCCCAAAGTTTCACACAACAAATCTCCCAAAGCAAACCCAGTTGGAGTTTGACTTAATAAACAAAACCCCCAAAAAAGTCAGTCAGATCCATGCTGAAATAAGAACGATTTGATTGTAAATCCAAGCATCAGAAGAAGATCTGGATGAATTGATGAGCAGCCAACCCTATCTACCCAAAAGGAAGAAAAAGATCAGAATAAAAAGATTACCAGGAAACCGTGTCGCCGCCTCCTTCGTCGTCGCCGTCGCCGTCGTCGTGGCAAATTTGTTACGATTACTGGAGTCGCCGGAGATTGTACAGATTAATGGAGCAGAAAGAGTGGAGGAGGAAGAGTGACGGGAACACGAGAGTGAGGGAAAAAAAAGGCCCGATACATCAAAAAGCTAATAAAAGACCCGAACCCGATTTGTAATTAAAAAAACCCGGAAACGACCCGCGCACATACTCAACTCCATCAGAATTTGGAATCCCAAATAATAACTTCAAGTCCAGAATTAAAATTGCGGCATTGGAAGCCTTTTGGCATTGGACTAATGTCAATGCCATCTTATTTTTTGGTAGCCGAACACCGGATTTGGCATTGGGGGCCCAAATTTCAAATCCAAGCCCCCAATGCCATGCAAACGAACAGAGCCTAAAGTTTTTTAGTTTATAGCAGGAAACATTTTTCATGACGAATCAATTATGATCCCGTATTCCAAGTATTTGTTTTCTGCATCGACCACTTCATTAATGACTAAGTTTGATTTTATTTGCCGATCGAGTATTTTTTCTTTCCCCTTCATACTTGAGCTCATAAACGAGATCCGAGCCAAATATCGTGATAAGAACAACTTACAAGTAACCACTTCCCTAATTGTAAAATTATAAAGATCAATGAATATGGTAATGCATTGTGAAGATACGATTAGATAGGACCACAAAGGAGGAAAAACATAAAAACTTCTTATCATTAAAGACATACTAAGGATTTGTGCAGGCTATGAATAATAATCGTACATACTTACCCTAACTACCTTAAAGGGTTAGAGAATAATTAAAATTTAGGCACATTATTTTCTCGAAATTTACTTCAAATTTTCCCAAAACCACTCATGATTAAAAGTGGCAAAATATACACATGTTCTCGCTCCAATTATTTTGTTTTCAGTAGCAACAAATATTCTCTAACAACAAAAAAAAAAAAAGCAAGAATGATATTGTCCCCATAAAAAAACGAACGTGATAATAACAACACCCATCCGGCCATCCCAACCTAGATTATAGTATCAGTTTTTAATCTTAATTGTAAGACATAAATCTAAACTAATATAATTTGAACACTTCATTTCATTAGGAAGTTATGGGCGTGCGTTCACAATTCTATTATGGTAATCTCAACAGTAAGTTCTATTGTGTTCATTAAATAAGTGGATGCTAGTTCTGATGAGTTTCAATTAATTATTTTAGGAAGTTCTATTGATAATCAATTTCCGTTATTTCTTTGGGCAATATTTTAGAAATATATATTCACTTAAGTTACGGGATTCTCTTCAAATTCGATTCTAATTTTCTAACGATAGAAATCTTCTCTAATGGAAGATATGAACACAATTTCTTTTCAAAAAATATGAAAGTAGACAAAAAAAGCATGCCTGAACAAAACAAACATGAAAATTTAAAAATAAGGAAAAAGATTACATTCTCACTCAGATTCCAAGACAACCAAACAGGCTTTAATGCAATCTGACAATTCCCAATCTACCAACTTGCATTTACAATTCTACCCATAATATAAAAATCAAGTTTGTCATTCATTGTGGCCACTTTAGTAATTTCGTTAAAATCATATTAGAGTAACTTCATTGGTCTTATAATAATGTTGGGCTTGAATCTTACATATCACCATTTCCGTACCTTACATTTTTACTTCACCTTTTCTTACAATGGTTTTATTTTCTCATACACAAGAGATGACCCGCTCTTTTCTTATCTTGCTTTTCTTTTTTATATGATGGCCTACAGAACAGTAGTTTTTAACAAGAAAAAGAAGTAAATACAGAACGGACAGTGAGAAGTTATTTAACTCTCTTCAATAAGAGAGCAGTAAATCTGGTAATAAGTAGTCCAAGTTTTTTATGTCACTTACCATCTAGTGAGTTGCTCTTAGAGCAACTTTATTGGTCTTACAAAAATGTGGAGCTTGAATCTTACACATCACTATCTCATCATCCCACATTTTTACTTCACCTTCTCTCAGTGGCGGAACTAGAGGTTCCACGGTAGAGGATAAAAAATTATAATGGTCAGAAATCTAACTCATATGTATATAGGGAGGGAGGACACTGTTATATTATATAGTTTTAAAAAATAAGTAATATTTGTAAGAATAAAAAAATCTGAAATGAAACTTTTTGAGAAACCTTTTAATAGTTACGAGGAGGACAGCGTTAATTTTTATGTTTTTATTTACTTCCTCTTTTTTTGTTATAGTTGCAAAATCATTCGTGTTATAATAGGTTCTGGACTTACCATTTAATGACGCCCAGCCGGCCAGCCCAGATCCGCCCTAATGCTGCTGTCATGAATGCAAGGGCTGAATAGTATTTCCAGAAGATTGGAGACGTTGCTTGGGAGCAGACCAAGATTCTGGGCATGTAATGCATTCAGTAATTTTTATATTTTTTGTACTTGCTGATCACGCATTGCGGTTACAGCTGGAATTTCCAGAATCAGTTTCTTCCCTTCCTGTTATAAATAAACTGCTCTGTAACTGGAAGAAGCCTATGATGAATAATGATGAACCTTTTCTCTCTCTCTCAAACTCTTTCTCTCATCTTGAATCAATTGACTCCAAACTCAATTTGGAGATCAATGGGGGAAAGGGTCAAATTCAAGGACCTGCAACTCAAAGGTCAAATGTACAGGTAGTGAAGAATGCCAATGGTACTAAACCAGAAAAGAAGTACAACCCGAATTTCATCAAACATTTGAGTCCACAGGAATTGCAATACAGACAAGCAAATCATCTGTGTTATAAATGCGGAGAAAGGTATGGCCCCGGTCACATTTGTAAACTTAGGGAGTTCAATATTATTATTTCAGAGGATGATGATGTTATCATGAATTGAATGTGCCTAAATTGCATGTTGATGATGGGTTGGACCTGACTGATTTAACAATTCCTGAGGGGTCAATGCATGTGCTTACCACGACTGCTGTTAAACAAACAATTCTGATTGTGGGTAGAATTCAGGGCAGGATTGTAAGGATTTTGATTGACACTGGTAGCACAGATAGTTTTATTGATGCTGGAATTGTTTCTCAGTTGAAACTGGTTTATAAGGAGTCAGAACTGTATACTATTACTGTGGGAAATGGCAGTAAAGTAACTGGAAGTTTGATATGTCCAAACTTGAAATGGAATATTAATGAGTTTAAATTCAGCTTTGACATGAAAATCATGCGATTGAGAGGATATGACATGTTTTTGGGGGTGGATTGGATGAGACACTTTAGCCCTATTACGTTTGATTTTGATGATCTAAGCATCAAGCGTAGTAAACATCATAGGAAGTATATCCTGTTTGGCAGTTGTGGTGAGACTAGTATGGGGTTGATTAAGGACAAGTGTTGTCCAAAATATACTGTAGTGCAAAGGAGAAGACTGTTTTTTATGCAATTACAATCGATTCAATCTAATAGCAACAGAAAATTTCCCAAGAAGTACTGAGTTACCAACAGCAGTGGAGTTATTGCTGAAGGAATACGAAGTCGTTTTCTCTACTCCAGCTGGTTTACCACCTTCTTGGGCTGTTAACCATCACATTCCCATGAAGGCCGGCTCTCAACCTCTCAAAAATCCTCCGTATAGATGCCCTCATGCCTTTAAGAGTGAAATTGAGAAGCAGGTCAATGAGATGCTAGAGCCAGGTGTGGCTCAACACAACAATAGTCCATATGCTTCTCCAGTCATTTTAGTTAGAAAAAAGATGGTAGTTGGAGAATTTGTGTGGATTTCAGAAGACTTAATGAGATGACCGTGAAAGATCGCTTTCCTATTCCTATCATAAATGAATTGCTTGATGAACTTGGAGGAGCAAAATAGTTCTCCAAGCTGGACTTAAGAGCAGGCTATCACCAGATTCTGGTTAGAGGAGAAGATGTGCTGAAAACCGCTTTCCAAACTCACAACGGGCATTTTGAGTTCATGGTTATGCCTTTTGGCTTAACAAATGCCCCAGTGACCTTTCAATCTCTGATGAATCAGGTGTTCCAGTCCCAATTGAGGAAATCAATCCTTGTTTTTTTTTCGATGACATATTGGTCTACAGCCCTACATTGGAGGAACACTTAGTGCATTTGAGGGATGTTCTGGGAATACTGAAACAACACCAGCTGTATGCAAAGATGAGTAAATGTAGCTTTGCAAAGAACTCAGTTGACTACTTAGGTCATATCATTTCTAAAAATGGTGTTAGCATGGATCAAGAAAAGGTCAGTTGCATCACTAACTGGCCTGTTCCAAGCAATGTTAAGGAGTTGAGGGGATTTCTTGGATTGCCAGGTTACACAGAAGGTTTGTCAAGAAGCATGGAATGTTCAGCAAACCATTGACCAACCTTCTGAAAAAGGATTCCTTCCAGTGGAATGAGGTAGCTCAACAGTCATTTCAATTGCTGAAAGAAGCCATGGTTACTGCACCTGTTCTAAGGATGCCAGATTTTCAGAAAACCTTTATACTGGAAACTGATTCTAGTGATTATGGCATGGGAGCTGTATTGATGCAAGAGGGCTAACCAATTAGATTCATCAGTAAGGCGTTTAACAAGAAGAATGCTGGACTTTCAGTTTATGAAAAGGAACTTCTTGCCCTAGTTCTGGCTGTTACCAAGTAGGGAGATTATCTCCTTGCTGTTCATTTTGTTATCAGGACTGATAATCAGTCTTTGAAGTTCCTGGTGCAGCAAAAGGTGATTAACAATACACAGCACAAATGGTAGACTAAGCTACTTGGATATGACTATGAAATCCAATACAAAAAGGGGGTTGAAAATGCTGCAGCTTATGCTCTATCTAGAAGGGATAATGTTAAGGAAGGGGAGTGTTCTATGAGTGCTATTTCTATCATTCAACCTAATTGGGTTCAACAGATTGCTGATAGGTACCAAGGAGATCTGTTTATAGAAGATCAAGTTTTAAACACTACTCTTAATCCCCAGGCTGATAATGAGTACAGTTTTTGTTAGGAATTCTAAGAAGGCATGGCAAAATCTATGTTGGAACTGGTGGTGATATCAGGAAGAATATTCTGGAAGCGTTCCATGCATCAGCTCTGGGAGGACACTCTGGTCAATTGGCTACTTGGCAACGACCCAGATCATTCTTTTTCTGGCCAAAAATGAAGGAAGAAATGATTAGAGTTCATCAAATGACCCAGATCATCTCCTGGACTCCTTCAACCAAATCCCATTTCAGTTCATCCGTGGAAGAGTATATCTATGGACTTTATTGTGAAACTCCCATTCTTTTTCTGGTTGTGGTTGCCTGACTGACCAAGTTTGGTCATTTCATCAGTTTGAGCACTCCTATAACTGCTAGGAATCTGGTAGAGGTGTTCTTGAAGGAGGCTTTCAGATTACATGGGCTTCTGGATGACATTATAACTGTCAGATATACTATTTTTACAATTCACTTTTGGTAGGAACTATTCAAAATGCTGGAAGTCAAGCTTAAAATGAATGCGGCCTACCATCCACAAACAGATGGACAAACGGAGAGACTGAATCAATGCCTTGACTCCTACTTGAGGTGTTTTTGTAGTGAGAAACCTTCCACTTGGAACAGGTGGTTGCCAATGGCTGAATGGTGGTATAATTCCACGTTTCAAACCAACATTCAGTTAACTCCGTTTGAAGCCTTGTATGGTGAGAAGCCACAGCCATTTCCCATGGGACCATTCACTAACAGTGTGATTCCTGCTGCACAAGACTTGATTCAACAGAAGGCTTCTATCATTCAATTGCTTAAGGATCAACTGGTGAAGGCTCAGCATAAGATGAAATTTTATGCTGACAAGAAAAGGATTGAAAGGTAGTTTGATGTTGGTGATTGAGCGTTGCTTAAACTGCAACCTTATAAGCAGTCTACACAGGCTATTAGGGCATGCTTGAAACTGATGTACAGGTTCTTAGGACCATACCAAGTCATGGAAAGGATTGGAACAGTAGCTTACAAGCTTAAACTTCCAGTTCAGTGCAAGGTGCACCCAGTCTTCCATGTTTCGTTGCTGAAAAAATTTCATGGAGCGATGACGTTCAATACAAATGCTTTGCCAGATCAAGCGGTACTAGAAGATGCTGTGTTACAGCAAGACGAAGTGCTACAAAGAAGAATTCTGGAACGGGGAACTCAACAAGTAGTGCAATGGCTTATTCAATGGAGAGACTTGGAAATGGATGATGTATCATGGGAAGATCAAGCTTTCATCAGAGGTCAATTTCCTAATTTCCATCCTTGAGGACAAGGATGCTCTGACAGGGAGGCATTGTCACGAATGCAAGGGCTGAAAACTAATTTCCAGAAGATTGGGTGCGTTGCTTCAGAACAGACCAAGATTCTGGGAATTTAATGCATTTAGTAATTTCTATATTTTTCGTACTTGCTGATCACGCATTTCGGTTACAGTTAGAATTTCCGGAATCGTTTTCTTCCCTTCCCGTTACAAATAAATTGGTCTGTAATCGGAAGAAGCATATGATGAATAATAATGAATCTTTTCTCTCTCTCTCTCAAACTCTTTCACTCATCTTGAATCAATCGACTCCGAATTCCCAGTTCTTGACAGCTGCCCAGGTTGTGATTTTAAGTTATAGGTACGGGCTTTTTACAATGGATGAAAAGAGGCCCAATAATTTAAAAGAGTGAACCTCAAAACAAGTCATCAACCTTTAATATATTTTCACTCTAGGTCATCAATTAAATTTATTTGTAACACAGGTTACCTTACTAAAGTTTTAATCCATTTTAGATCATTCTGTTAATTTTGGCCGTTAAATAGTGACGGAAATCCATTTTTAACATGTTTTTGGGTTCAGGGGTATTTTTGTCATTTTATTATTTTATTTGTATTTTTTAATCTTTTTAAATTTTTTTTTTACAATTCTTCTTCTTATACTTCTTATATTGTATATACACTGGTAGTATAATTCTAAATTTAAAAAATTTATTTTCCTTTTGTATTTTAACTTCTAGATTATAAATTTTTTTTTTTAAAAAAATTGAGAAATGAAGAAGAAAAATTCGAGTTAAAGTAAACATGAAAAATAAATAATTTATCATTTTTTAAAAAATAAAAATTAAAATAATTAGCTAAGACAAGTTATTTTTTCTAGATTATTTAATTTTTTTCAACTTGATTGAATTATTTAATTATTAATTTTTACGTTTCTTATTCCTTTTTTTTTTAATAATCTATAAGTTAATATACAAATAAAAAATTAATTTTCAAAAACAAATTTATTTTTCATTTGTATCTTAATTTCTGGATTACAAAAAAAGGAATAAGAAACGTGAAAATTAATTAAATAATTTAATCGAGTTGAAAAAAATTAAATAACCTAGAAGAAATAGCTTGTCTTAGCTAATTCTTTTAGTTTTTCTTTTTGTTTAAAATGTTAAATTATTAATTTTCATATTTACTTCAACTCGAATTTTTCTTCTTCATTTCTTAAATTTTTTTTAAAAAAGACTTTTATAATCTAGAAGTTAAAATATAAAAGGAAAATAAATTTTTAAAATTTAGAATTGTACTACCAGTGTATACAAGTTAGGAAGTATAAAAAAAAGAATTGTAAGAAAAAAAAATTTAAAAGATTTAAAAAATTAAAAATAATAATAATAAAATGACAAAAATACTCCTGAACCCAAAAGCATGTGAAAAATGGATTTCCGTCACTATTTAACGGCCAAAATTAACAGAATGATCTAAAATGGATTAAAACTTTAGTAAGGTAACCTGTGTTACAAATAAATTTAATTGATGACCTAGAGTGAAAATATATTAAAGGTTGATGACTTGTTTTGAGGTTCACTCAATTTAAAAATAAGTAAAAAACCATTTCCACTGTCATCTTTTTTATCCCCCTTTTTTTGAGTAACATCTTTTTCATCCTCGTATGACTTTTCCCTTTCACTAGAAGCACCTACAGGGGGGATTTTGGGCAATCTGGGGGTCGGACGACCCTCCTGACCTTCCTATAGTTCCGCCTCTTCCTTTTCTTACAATCGTTTTACCTTTTCATACTGAAGAGATGACTCACTCTTTTTTTTTATCTTACTTTTCTTTTTGAGAAAATTTGGTTAGAGGGTAGTTAAAGAAGTCAAATTAATAAAAAAGGTATGACCAAAATATATTTTTTTATGAAGGGCAGAAACTTATTTGTCTAAAGTTACAAAATAAAAAATAATTTGAATTGACATAATAACCCCCTTCTCTATATTACCATTTTAAAATCATAAAATACATGAAGCCATTTTTCTATAGTTGTTACTTATTGGTTTAGTTTTTCGATTGACTTTCAGGGGTTCTTGAAAGTTTGTTTTAACAGATTAAATTAAGATTCGGGCAATTTCTTTTGAAATAAAACATTAGATCTTAAAACAAAGTATTAGTTTCAGTTTTCAAGACTACTTCTCAATCCATAACAGGCAAAAAAATGGCTTTTTAGTTGGGGGAGCAGTTTAAGATGGTCGCTTTCAGGCTTGACTGCTCTTTTTAATGGTGGAACACGAGAGATTGGGTAAGCTTTTTGGTTCAATCTTTGGTGTTCTTTTGGGATAATATTTTCTGGGTTTACATTTTTCCCCCATTTTTTGTTGGGATATTTTTGTTTTTTCATGTACTATTGATGCATGATGCTTTAGGTTCAACTTGAGCATATTAGTAGAGTTACTCTGTTTCCTAGTCATGTTTTTTGATTGACTGGCTTAGATGATCTAATATCTGATGAGAATGAAATTAAATTATGGGGGCTCTTTAATTTCCTCTCGTTCTTTTAGATGATCTAATACTTAATTATAGTACTTCTGTTCTTTTAAAGGTTCCAGAAGGAGAATTCTTAAAGCTTTGTTGATTCACATGTTTGTTAACTAATCCATAGTCGAACCTTCTATATAGTTGCTTAATCTCGTCTATCTTTAAGGTATGTGTATGTGAAATTCTTGTTTTGTGTCGTGATGCCTTGCTAACCTAACATAGCATACCCATTAAAAAAAAGACAACATTCGTGTCATTTCTGTTACACCGTGGTATATCAGGACGTCACTAATTGTGGAGCATTTTCTCAGCAATCATGAGTTTTTGGACTCTGTAAAATCTGAAACTCCTCTGGGACGCGTTGGAGAACTAAAGGCGGTCTCATCCTAAATAGCTTACCTTTGTCTCCCTGCGGAATCATACGTAGATGGGTAGATTATTGCGGCGTCATGATCCCATGTTGTTTAGGCGATAGAATTGTGTGATCCTTAGTGTTTTGCATCACATGTCCGTTGTAGGATTTATTAATTTATTTATTTTGATGACTAAAACTGCTGCAAATTACGGATACCAACACCTCTTTCTAGTAGTCTTCAACTTTCATTTATGCTATCAATCTCCATAACATGCTGTGATATTAGCTGTATAATACTGCTGTAAGTTTAGAAACAAATGAAGATACCGAGCTTGCCTTCTTCCTTGCAGTTCAAGTTCGCTTCTTGATGTTACAGATAATATCAAGAAGAGGAGTTTTTCATCAAGAAGAAGTCATATTTACCTTTTTGTGTTAATCAAGATCGATAAAAACTAGAAGTATAAGTGTTGAATAGTTGATAGTTTTATTTTATTTATTGTTATCTAGTAGGATAATATTAGTTGCTACGTGTATACTTATGGTTTTACCACATGACTTCGAAAAATTAAGCCAGTCACAATATAGTTCTTCAATTCATCTCTCATTATTTTTATTGTTATTCAAATTCTCATTTATTTTTATTGTTATTCATCTCTCTTGACATATAGACATATTAAACCAGTAACATGGCAAAAATATTTTCTTTCCCAAGCATGGTGTTAGAAATGAAATGAACAAAAAGAAAGTTCCAATAAAAATGGAAAAAGAGAGAGTCTTTTGACTCTGTATTACAATTCACAAGCATGGTGTTTGCCTTCTTTTTCAAGCGTTTTTTTTGCCCCCAAACAAGACTTAAAGTTTCATAAAAGAACAAATCATCATCGTCGTCAAATCAAAGTTAATAGAACAAATCATTGTCATCATCAAATCAGAATTAAATTTATTTTCACATGATCGAACATCATCGCCGGCTGTAATCATCAAATATAAGCTTCACAAAAAAAAAAAAATCATCATCAAATCACGAATAGAAGGATTAAAATTCACCTTGTCGACGGTGGCACCGGTTTTGGATTCTTGGTTTATCAGAGAAAAGTTTCAACAAGTGCCAAGTTTTCATGGGATAGACCAGTTCTCCAGTACTCTTTTTCTCATATACTCGTGTGGGTTTTGGGGTTTGTGAGTTACATATACTGTAAACTCGCAAAAAATGGCCAACCTCCGGCGTAGGGATCAGTGAATCTGTCAATTCATTAACATGAATTAGGATGTCATATTTTCTTAAAGAAATAATAAGGGTAGCGCTGTTAATTCAACTTATTTTCTATTTTGTAAATTTAGACAAATAAGTTACTGTCCTTCATAAAAAAATATTTTTTTGTCATATTTCTTTTACTAATTTAATATTTTCTATTGCCCTTTAGCTAAATTTTCCCTTTCTTTTTTATATGATGGCCTACATAAACAATAGTTTTCAACAAATTAAAAAAAAGTGGAAGCAAATGCAGAATGAACAGTGAAAAATTATTTAAAGTAAATCTGGTGGTAAGTAGCCCAAGTTTCTATGCCACTTACCACTAGTGAAGTTGCTCTTAGTATTACTACCTAACGTGGTTAAAACTTTCTATCCTAAATAAAAATTTTAAGTCCATCTTTCAAAGGAAGAAAAATTAAACTTAGTCTCCAATCTCCATTAACCAGATTTCTTTAAAAGAGAGAGTCAAATTCAAATCTCCATTGCCGGAAGCAATTTTTTAAAATGTCACAATAGCATTAGATAGTAGAAGACAGTTCATAACTTAAAAAAAAAAAAAAGAAAAATAAAATCCCATCTATTTTACAAGGCCGGGTCTTTATTTCCCCGGTCAAATTTTACAACATTATTCATGAACAGTTCTTTTGATCTCACTCCTCCTAGCCCTTCCTCCTTTTTACATCTATCACTGAATATCCTGTAGTAAAATGAAAGAAAAAATAAAATCAAATTTATATACTATAATAGACCTCATTTGTTATTTTATAAATTTACAGCCTTATTAATTGATATATTCATATTTAATGAAAAACTTGAATGAAAATGGGATTTGTACGCATTGATCTTCATTTTTCCAAATCACAAATACATATGGGAGGATTGGAAATTATTACCAAAGCCTTGTGATGACCACACTTTTGTTAAAATATATCATTTTGGGTATATTTCGATGTATACAAGGTTGTACGAAAACAAAACTAGAACATCACAATATTAACTTTAAAATGACAACTGTAATAGGGAAAAATGGAACTAAGTGACAATTTGAAAAATTTAACGCTCTGTTTGTTTCATTTTTTTACTGGATTTCTTTCAGAAATTTTATTAATGACTGTCTCATCTTAGCATATACCTTTTTACATTTCTAATTTTTACATTTTCAATAGAAAAAACACCTAAAAAAATACAGTAAAAATTAAACAAACATACCATAAACATCAAGTTAGAGATAAATTAATTAGAAGTTCCATTTTCATTATTTCTTTATAAAATGAAATTCTCAAGTTTCGTACAAATAATATGGATATTTAGTGCTTCGAAGACCTTTTTTTTTTCTTTGCAATTCTATAGTGATTGCATATTACAAAAAAGGATATTTAAGTTTATACTCCACAATGAATGATAATATTAGAAAAAAGTAATAGAACAAAGCTTAAGTTAAATCACAATGGAGACTGGGCTGTGTTTAGGACAGTCGGGAGTCTTCCTAGTTTTGAGAAAGAAAAAAGAAAAGTAGGCGCGCAATCAAAGCCATCCCCGCAAATTCAATTATTAATCCTTTTGTCAAATCTCGCATAGTTACGGTGTCACACAAGCATACAAATTAAGGCCTGACTGTGCAATATCGGTCCTTCGAGAAACAACTAGGCGTGCAAATTTCCAATTGTAGGGTCTACGTTGTGACACTGGTTTCTTCTTTTATTTTCTTTGTTTTCTTATAGATAGGATCAATCTCGACCACAAAACATCCGAGATTTATATAAAATATTTTTATAATGTCATAGTTTGGCAATTTATTACACTAGGAATTTAGTTGTAGCAGACTTGCGAAATTTGCCGTTACTAAGAGAATCAAATAATCGACTATAAATATAACAAAAATAAATAAATAATCGTATATAAAAGTATATCATGTATGAGCATGATCACTAAGTTAAAATATTCAATCCCTATCAAGGAGTCCTCTGATTTATCGCCGTATAGCCGTTCATGGATACTGTTTTCTTTTTTCACTGCTTTATTCTTTTCTCTTGCACATTTTCTTGATTTTGTCTGTTGTTTTTTTTTTGGGGGGGGGGGGGGAATTCTCCATATAAACGGTAACCTTAAAATAAGAATTCTGTATTCTTATGATCTTATCATCCCCAATTTTTCCACTCTCTTATGTCGCATAGATTTTACTCGTGAAACACACCAAATCATATTGTATCACATGTGTAACACAACACTTCGGATACAAACAAAAATGGTTGATCCATCAAGTTGGGCAGCGTGTCAGCACAATGCAGTCTGGTTATGTGTCCTCTTAGTATATAAAGACCACAAAATTATTAGGCTATATTTAGTCCTTCACACAATTGAATCGCAACCCTATCCAGCTAGTTCTCCTTCTTGCCCATTACTTGTTACTCACCTTCAAAATGGCTTCTTAGTTTGATAGGACTTAACAGCAAAAAGAAGCCTCATTGTCCCATAATTTCAATGCTATTTCCAGGTCGAGATAGTTGTTGCAGTATAGATGTATTGTTGATGAATGATTACTATTATTATAGTACTCGTTGTGATGATTGTCTGTCGCTGTGCACGGAGGGTGGCGTGGTTGCGCAATGCTTATGTACAAAGCACTGACATGTTAATGGAATGCTTAACCTCGCAGAGTGACTGATGCACGTATATCATTATTAAATATGCCGGCCGGAGCGATATGTCAGCATAGGTTGGATGGACTAGGTAGAGTTCATATATATGGCTATCGATCTTCTGGCCCTTGTGTGTTAATTGTTTTCTTTCGAAATGCGTGTTTTTCCTCAGCACTTCTGAAATCTATTGTAATATTTGGCACTTTCGTAGTTATGAACGCGGTTGTGTTTATTGACAATCAAAACCTTTAGTAATTGAAGAGCAAAAGTTCATTTCTAACAATTTTGTTGTCTCTCAACACTTATTCCCACGTATTGTACTCAAATGTGCCAGAAAAAAAATCACATCATAGGTTGTGAATGATACCAAAAAAACAATAGTATTCACAATCTTCAATATGGACAATTCCCCACCCCCCCGCCCCCCTCCCGACACAAAAGGAGTTATATATAGTTCACACTGTGATAGAAGATGCATGTAAGTGCAAACTTGTAGAGAAGTAAATTTCGAAACCAAGAATCTCTTAATTTACTGAATGATATTAGAAGTCTTGTGATAATAATAAAAAAAAGATCTAATTGTATTATTCATTTCCACTTGTTATCCGCAAGGTCTATGAATGCTATAATCCATTTGACCAATATGTGTTTGTGGTAAATTAAAAGCATGTTATTTACCACCTAATTTACTCTACCCATTTCATAGGCAGTGATGATAAAATTAGAGAAATGAAAGAAAACTTGTACTAGTGGATCGGCACAAAAGTTGAAACAATTATAAGAGAGTGTGGAATAAGAGTGGAGTATTTTGAACGGTGACATGGAAATTGATCATGACTAATTGTACCTAGGTACAACGCTTGGCGAAAATTTATGCTACAATTGAGTTGAACTAGAACATAACGTTGTTTATATCTACAGCATATACAAACAGAAAAAAACCTCAAGGAAATGGAAGAATAGTGCCTAGAGGCTAAAGCAATAAGGTTGTCCCCAAAACTAAGCAAAGCCTCAAAGAGTATAAGTTGCCTTTAGGTATTCCACAATATCAGCGCTTTCAAACATCTGGATCCCAGTATTCGGATCTTCCAAATACGGAGCCTGAAAATGCCCGACTTTCTCATATAATATCTGCCTTTTCGGGCTGCCCCGGGCGCAACTACGAAGTATGTGAGGTAACTCTAGCTCCACAAGTGTTTCCCTCACCACTTTACAGAACGGAGAAGCCTCATACGCCCAAATCTCAAGTGGTTCGGGTGGCGATTTCGCCGGTGTATAAGAAGAACCCTTACCCGTCCGACCCATCATGGCGAAACCCGCCGTCAGTGTCGTTAATAGACCTAAGGACAACAAAACGGGGACTTTTCCATCTCCATATTTCTCAACTAAGTACTTGATGATTTCGTCCGACTCGTACATTGCAATTTTCGTGTTGGGATCGACCATGTACGGAAACTGCTTCTTTCCGCCCATCTCAGCGACTTTTGGTCGGAAATTAGGTCCGTCTTTGGGACAAGGATAGTACAGCACATCAAGGTCTAAGATCGCAACGATTTCGCGAACCTTTCGACAAAAAGGGCAGCTCTCAAATTCGTATATCTCGATGGGTTTTTCCGGGCGAGGACCTAAATTATTTGAAGTCTCTTTTAACTTGAAATCGCCGACTTCAAGACCATACTTCCCAGGTGGAAACTCATTCTTGGGAATGAAATTTACAGAGTATCCAGAAACGAAAACACCGTAACCAAATCGGAGAAACAAGGCGAGGGAAGCCCCGATTATGTCCGATTGCTTGTCCGGCTGCACGGCAAACACCTTTGGCTCCGGAGGCTTGAAATCCGGTGGCGGCGAAAATGTAACATCAGCTGGAGCAGGAGGGGTTTCAGAGGACTTTGCTGCGGATAACCGTAGCGAATTGGCTCTGCCGTTTCCCGGACGGAAGTTTATTGATGGCCGGAAACTTGAAGGAGTCGTTGTGAAGTTGAGAATACGGACAGCCATTTGACTATATCTTAGTTTCAGTTTCTATACGAGGAAGACCAGTTTCCAGATAGAACAATAGAAAGTTTTAATATTAGAAGAGCCAAAAATAATTAGTTAAATACAAAGGCATCAGAAATCTTTTTCAAAAGAAAAAGCATCAGAAATATCTAAACATTTGAAAGAACATATGCACGTTGTGGAAGTAAATGTCTGAATGCATACACTTTACATTGGAACCGACACTCAAACCTGGTCTGCTTATAATAACACGTTGGTGTTTGAAGAATATTTCATTTCTCAATAAAGCTACTTATTGCATGATTATGAGTTGTTTTTTTTTTTTTTTTTGCTTTTTTATTTTTTGCTTAAATGGCAGATCTATTTACAGGGCTCCTACCCTATTACAATCCGTGGTTTAACCACCAAAATACACCCAACGGGGGAAAATTCAAGCGGGATAATTCAGTTGGATTTGTTGGATTTGTCAGCGCCAATGATACCATATAATTAATTACAAAATTACATTCATGACTAAGGATCACCGTCCAATCCCTGTCTAGTAGCTCCTGGATGGCTAGCAAAATGGCCTCATGCGTACACGGAGTAATGAGTTGTTTTTAATTGATGGATTTCTAAAATAATATTACCTTTATTTTTTTATATATCAAGCTTTAAGGTGAACCTAAAATTCGTTTGACTATAGTATTTTATTTCAAATATAACATTATTTTTTAAAAAAATTTTACCGTCATTTCTATCTACCCTTAATAGTATATATTAATGACGATTAGCTAATTTTTACTCCAAATTTTAGTTCTTGTATATTTCTAATGCTTTCAATTATGGGCAAGAAAAGTATTGTAGTAAAACATTTAAGTTTCAATTATTATTTTATTAAGAACTGTGTATATCTAAAGTGATAGATTAGAAAAATAAAATAAAAATGGAGGCGGTACTAGTTTCGGATAACAAAGTAACCTACAACACTTTACAATATCATTTTTGCCTTTTAGCATATCTGAAGTAATTAAGGATCCAAAATTTTTATATTCGTTATTATGAGATTTTATACTTTCCACAAACAAATATCACTTGTTTTTAATTTTGCCGAGCAGAGTGGGGAGCAAAAAACGTGGTCCAAAAGGAAATATCTATCCGGCGTTTGCTGAATCATCACATCAACATGTATATCACATTGCTAAAAGGTAATCACTGTTTCCAAAAATTTTGTTTGAGCATAAAAATGGTCCCTCCTGCATTATTCACCCTTTGTTTTGCATTGGAATTATCTGCAAATTATCTCCACAAAATTTTTATTCTTTTTTTCCGCATCAACGTTAAGTCTAGGCCCGCAAAGTAATTTTATGTTTCCAAATCGATTAGCTGGAGAAGCTTAAAAACTTGAACTTCACAATACTCATACATGGATATTAAATAAATAAAATGGCTAATAAATAATTAAAATCTTTGTGGCTTTAGGGGGAAAAAAAACATTGGAAGCGCAAGCCACGAATCTCAAAAATTTTCTCCGATGGAATCCGATATTGTGTTGTGCACATCTCCAAATTCTTTTTTTTTTGGTAAAACGGTAAAGTTTTGTATAACTTTAACTACAAGTCACTGTACAAATGTGTCCTACCTTTCTATACATCAAAACCCAACTCAGATCACCCCTAGTTTATGCAAAAAAAAAAAAAAAACCTGATTCTGAACCTTTACTCTTGTCTGCTTACACTGTATCTTCCAAACTGCCTCCTTTTTCATCAACTCAAATCTTGATATAGCATCTAACATTCCACTTCCACATCTTCTAGCATTCCTCTCTGTCCATATGCAGTAAATAATTGCATTAAGGCAGGCATACCACACTGTTCTCTTGATCTTGTTGTTTTTCCATATGAAACTAATTCCAGCAGCATTCAAACTGTGCATCCTCCTCGTGATTCCTAGCCAGTCTTGCATTTCTGCTATAATTGCCTGAGAATGTTCACAACGGAAAAAGAGATGATCTGTGATGTCTACATCATTCTGACATAAGCCACAAGTAGCATCATCAACTATCAGCTGCATCTGCTCCAATCTTTTTGCTGTCAACAGTCTTCCTTTCCAAGCCAGCCAACTTATGAAGCAGTGTTTAGGCAAGCTATAATTATTGCATATAATACTTGCTGGCTGATATTTCTCCTTTGATCCTCTTAGCCACTGATAACCAAGCTTAGCTGTGTAAGTTTGTCCACCATTTCCATGCCAGGGAACTTTCTGCACATCACCTTTTAACAAGTCTCTAATCTTCATCAACTTTTTCATATGCCAGCTGGAATCTTGAGGCACATTATACTCCCATACAGACTTTCCTTTCAGGTAGTATTCATGCATCCATCTTATCCACAAGCTTGCTTTCTGCTGTGCTAAGTCCCAAATTTGCTTACCCAACAATGCCATATTCCACTTCCTTGGCTCTTTTAGATTTACTCCACCCTCCTTATGCTTACAACATATATCTTCCCAAGAAACTAAAGCCCAACACTTGCCATTCTGCCTCTTTCCCCACAAGTAATTCCTGCAAACAGTTATCACTTGTTGCATTACACTCTGAAGGATCAAAAAGATACTGGCCCAATATGAGTTCAAATTTAGCAGCATAGTGTTGACTAATAGAGTTCTGCCATCATATGATAAGTTCCTAGAAGTCCAATAGTTAAGTCTAGCTGTGATCTTCTCCACCATCACTTGGCAATCACTCTTAGTCCATGTTGTTGGAGAAACAGAAAGCCCCGAGTATCTCATAGGAAACTGTCCTTCTTCAAAACCCATCACCTGTTTTAATTCTTGTATCTTTTCCTCAGTGCACCCTCCAAAATACATATTAGACTTCCCCAGATTGACTGACAACCCAGTGGTTCCTGCAAACTGATCCAGGACTTTTTTGATTACCTTTACTGTATTAACCTCAGCACCACTGAAAAGTAGCAGGTCATCCGCAAAACTCAGAGAAGTGATCTGTAACTTCTTGCAATTAGGATGTTATACAAATTGTTCTCTGCTTGCTTCTAACTTCAACAGTCAAGTAAAATATTCCATGACCAGCACAAAAAGCAAGGGTGACAAAGGATCCCCTTGCCTTAGTCCTCTTTTCCCTGGGAAGAAACCAGTAATGCTTCCATTCAAGTTAATGAAATACGAGCTAGTTGTCACACAGACCATCATCCAATTTATAAACTTCTGATGAAACTTGAATGCCTTTAACATTTCCATGATAAACCCCCAATGTACAAAATCATATGCTTTCTTGAGGTCAACTTTCGTCACACAGCTAGGATGAATGTTCTTTCTCCTGTACTTCCTGATTAATTCTTGTGCCAGCAGAATATTATGTAGGATCAACCTCTGTTGGATAAATGCTCCCTGATTTAGATCCACTAGATCAGGTAGTATCTTGCTCAGTCTCTTACACAACATCTTAGAGATACATTTATAGAATGTATTGCAGCAAGATATTGGCCTGAACTCAGCCGCATTCCTAGGAGAAGCAGTTATGGGAATCAAACTTATCATAGTTGCATTAATCTGTTTTAATAGTTGCCCAGTCTTGAAAAATTCAAACACAGCTTCACTGACCTCCCCTCCTGCAATATGCCACATCCTTCTATAGATACCACTGCTGTAACCATCAGGTCCAGCACTTTTATCTATAATGGTGCTTTAACCTCTGCAATGGTGAAATATTTAGTCAGAAGAACCTGCTGTTCTTGAGACAAATTAGGCCCTGAGTTGAATACTTCACTTCTTGCATTTGTTCTCTCTACTTCTTTCCTCAACAGATCTTCATAAAACTGTAGGAAATGCCTTTCAAGCTCCTGCCATTCCTCTACTATATCTCCCTGATCAGTCACAAAAGATCTGATCCTATTTCTATTATTCTTCTGTTTCATACTAGCATAGAAATACTTAGTGTTCAGATCTCCATCTTGTAACCACCTTTCTTTCAATTTCTGCTTCCAAACACTCATCACTGCTCTACTGCACGTAGAGTATACTGCCAATGTTGTTCTTTCCTGAACTTGTAATTCTTCATTCACAGGATCATCCATTAATGCCCTTAGTATCTTTTCCAGCTTTGCTTTCCATTCCTTCTCCTTTTCCTCTATTCTGCAAAGCTTTTCCTGTTTAAGTGTGTCGGCTTTGGCTTTATTCTCTTCTGTTTTTGCATTACGTTGTACTGCTTACTACCTTTAATCTTCTCCTTCCAAGTCTCCTTTGTAATGCCTTCAAATTCCTCATGCTCCATCCACATATTGAAGAATTTGAAGGTTCTTTTCCCTTCATGTCTACCACTTTCCCACCTAATCACCAAGGGATTATGATCAGATACTCCTGCTGGCATGACAGTAGTATAGCTAGTTGGATGTTGCAACATCAAATCAACATTTACTAGAGTTCTGTCAAGCTTAGCTAGGATTCTCATATCCCCAATCAGTTTATTGGACCATGTATACTCTTCCCCATCATAAGTATTCAATTGCCAAAATTCACAGTTTTCAATCATCATTTTGAATTTTCCATTGTCTTCATTGAGCTCTTGCCTTCTACCAAGTCTTTCCTCTTTACTTATTATGCAATTATAATCTCCCCTCATCAACCAAGCAATTCGACCGCCTTGCATTAGACTGCTTAGATCCTCCCATAATGGCTTCCTTCGTTGAACTATATGATCAGCATAGACAACAGTTAGAAGAAACTGTCTGCCATGTTCCTGAATTTCACAATGAATAAATTGTTTGTTGATAGTTATCACCCTCACTGTATATTTTCCTTTCCTCCATATAAGCAAAATCCTCCCCTTCTCATTATTGACATGGTTACTCACATAGTCATATTCAGTCCATTTCCTAGTCATCAGCTCCTGTACTTAATCACCTGTTAATTTTGTTTCTATCAATCCGGCCAACCCAACTTTATTTACATAGAGAAGGTTAGTAACCTCTCAGGGGGCTGTTAAGCCCCCTTACATTCCAGGAGATGATGCTACTCATGACTACTAGACCCTATAATAAGGTGACTAGTGTCCGAATAACAGATTTCATTTACAGACTTCATTTTATCACAGGATCTTCCCTCATTGATCCTAATCCCTTTGTGGTTCAGTATTTGTATACCATCCTCATTTTGTTCAGCCCTTCTTCTATTACTTCCACCACTTCTTCTATTACCTTCAGTATTTGTATACCATCCTCAAACCTTTTGTGCACATCTCCAAATTCGCTCCATTTTTTGCCAGATTTTCTTATTCGAAACCCGCACCTTTAAGATTCTTTTTTCTTCAAATTCATTGTTTATTTTTACTTGAAAATCATACAAAATCATTCCATGTTTTCAATTATTTTAAAAACTTTTTGAAATTGAAAATTGTGAACTCAAACCTTTTGTGGACATCTATCAGGTCCTCAATAATACGAAATGAGATTATTACCAAAACAAAAAAAAAAGAAATTAATAAAAAAGAAGAAGAAGAAGCTACATAAGCGGTTAAGGCGAACGTCGATCAGTCACTCATTTTTTTTTAAAAAAAAACAAATCCACCCTAGTGAATTTCACTTAACTGTAAGTAAAACTCTTTCTACATACTCTTGATAGAAATCGAATCCGTATCTAATACCAAGAAGCATAGCGTCTTAACTATTAGATTGTTTTTCAATTCCCAACAACCACTCATTTGCTTTTTTTGGATATATGTTTAGTGGCTGTAAGTCACTAATTTGCTTTCTTGAATCTCTTTTTACTTAATGGCAACCCAAAATTTAATCCATTCTTTAGAATTTAAGCATTCTTTGGTTGTTTCAATATAAATTCTACCTTCATATACAACATGCAACTTATTAAGATTAGATGTGAATTGCGTGTGATTGTTATGTAGCCGAAACTTAAATTTCATCAAGTGAATCACATATAATTCACCATACATCCTCTAATCCTCGTCTTCTAGCCATCAGGTGAATAAATTGCTATTTGGTTAGTTAGCCTCCAACTTTACAATTTTTCATGCGTATATATGATGGAGAGAGACTTTGACAATATCACTATAATAAAAGTCCACAAAATAGTTCTAAAATACGAAAAATCAATCTCAAGACTTGATTTAGGGACTCAACTATGTTTTTTGTATCTTTGTAATAATACATTCCGCTAGTGTCAATGTTAATAGCACCTAAATGAATCCATTGGAATCACAACATTAATACATATACAAGCCAATAAAATTGTATTAGAAAAAAAACATTTGAAATACTTTGTGTTCATAGTAACAATTTAATGGGAAAGACTAAGACACAATTACATACATTTCTTTCTTCCGAAAGAAAAAGGATTTTATTTCATGTCAGCTACTAAACAAATTCGCAATGTTTCAGCATCTCTGTGATAAATAAGGTCCATTAACCAACTAACTGTACATTAACTAAATATTCAAAAATTTATTAACTGAAACACGTAAAGGTGCAAAAATTTGGTCATTTAGGCAATTTTCATATCATTAACCTAATCATCTACTAGTTTTCTGACTCCAAAGAGAAATAGCACGCATTTTGATTCCTCGTTTACATAGATGTAAACCCTTTGCTTCCATCTTTGTTTTTCGTCCGCAATAGTAGGTATATCTAAGAATTATATATTTTTTAAAATTTATGTTACAGTTCTGAGTTTCACAGCGTATTTACAAAAGAAAATGTAAAAAATATCACTTCTATTTACAATATAATCTACTTTTAGACATACCAATGATTACACGAGGGGTCCTTATCATTGATTTCTCTTAATCGCCTTGACATATGAATTTGGTCAAATCTAAAGTCCATAACAATACTATAAGCAGCAATTATAATGTTTTTGTTGTGCATAAAACAAGGAAATGTTCTGCTTTTATTCAACCTCAATAAATTAAAAAGGGTGTTTCTCCCTGAGAAACTAGCATGGTAAATGAGAAGAAGTTTGTCATAGGATCCATGTGGCAGAACATTATCCTTAATGTTTTCCCCTTCAAATGGATGTGGTCGAGTTGAAATAGAAATTTAAAAACATAGTCGAGAACATTCTTTCCATCATTTTACAGATAAGTAGAAGTCAACTAGCCAAATATATGGAGTGGGTGAATAAATTTAACTATAAACTTCATTATGTAAAACTGGCAAATTTGTAAAGATTTTCAGTATATTACCTTCATCCAAGTCAATATATATAAACCCTTTTGGCCATCTCGTGAACCATCGAGTTTTTGAACGGAAGTTGCGCCGAAGCCATTAGGCTGAGGACATGTCTGCTTGGGCGTCACGCAAAAAAAAAAGGAAAAAGAAAAGAAAAAATATAAACCCTTTTGGCAGCCTATTATACCATAAAGTTATTTTTTGGTAGGCTTTTTAATAATAATTGGCTGCCAAGGCAGGGGATGTGAGAAACCTCTTCGATTCTTGTTGGTTCAAGCATGGTTTCATCAAGAAAACTTAGGAATATTCAACTCATTCTACCATTTCAAAAATCTTGGATCATCAATTCTAAATTCAAGAAGATTTATCAAAAAATCCAAAGGTTTCAACCCAATTGACACCTCATACGACGTCCAAAAGTGAGAAGGCAATAAGTCCTATTACTAGCATGAATTTCGGTGCTTTCTCTCCAGATTCAGTACTTCATGCACCTCATACGTAAACCATTCTATCAAGAATAGAAGGGAAAGTAGCAGGCAATCATTAATCAGTAACAACACATCGAACAAGGTCGGGTTTCAAGACTGATGAGAAGAAGAAGAACGAGGAAAGGATTCAAAGGAAGAAAGGTTTGAACAAGAGCTTATCGGAGATTGAATTTGAGGAGCTAAAAGGGTTCATGGATCTGGGTTTTGTGTTCTCATAAGAAGATAAAAAGGATTCAACTCTGGTTGAGATTATCCCTGGTTGCAAAGATTAGGCAAAGAAAGAAATGGCGAAAAAGAAGAGAAGAAAGTATCCGCTAATGAAGCCCCATGAGCCGTTCTTGTCTGTTGTCACAAGGCGGCCTTACCTTTTTGAAGCCTGGGAAATTTTGTATAGGAGAAAGGAAAAGAAGCCATTGATGTATTGGAAAGTTCCTCAAGAAAGAAATGAGATTGTGATGAAAGATACCCTCAGATGATAACCACATATTATGGCTTCTACAGTTTAGATGATGAACTCTTATCCTTGGTTTATGCAACTATATTTTAGCCTCTGTTTGATGCTACAAAATCAGTAACAGCACCTGAAGAGCCAACAAGACCAATGCAAAATTGAATGGGACAAAAAGAACGAAATAAAGAAGACTAAAAAGTTTTGTACACAATGATGATAGCTTCATCATTAGCATTGCAAATTTGTAAGTTTGGTCAAGTTTTAACTGTAGATAAGTGCTTTGGGATGAAGAAATGGCTATACGCAAACGAAGAAGTTCATTCCTCAATTGTTTAGGCTTGTACAGAAAAAGCTCCTAACTTTGTTTTTTAAAAAAACTACATACTTCATTATAATAACCGATAGTAACGAACATTCTTTTCATCATTCTACAAGTAGAACTCAACTAGCCAAATATATGGAGCGGGGGAACAAATTTAACTATTTGCTTCATTATAAGAACCGATACAACATGCCTGAGAGGCATACTTAAAAATTCAAGAAATTTAGTGTAACCATCCTAAAGTTCACTATGACTTTAAAATCTGATGTATGATCATTCCCACAATATTTTTTGAGTTCTAATTGTGTATGATTTCTTCCAAAAGCATAAAAGAATTGTCACATTTTGTGCGTATAAGTAAAAAGAAAAATTAATTTTGTGTGAGAATTAAGACATGTATATATACTGGACAATAATTATGTGACGGAAGGAGTATATATATATATATATATATATATATATATATATATATTGTACTAGACACTTGCTTAAGACCGAATTTTGTTTCTCGCATAGAGTCGGGATCAGAGTATTCACCTAACTGGCACCATAGAAATCTTGCTCAACATAAATAACTCTCAAGATTAGAACTTGTACATTTGTATAAACCTTAAGCACTACACCTTTAGCACATGTAAGTATCATTTGTATAATCCTTTCACAATTGTAAATTTAGATTTCACCATCAATGAGTTTTGGGTATATCTCATCTTTTGATTAGTAAATTTTCTCTTAACCAGTCAAACTATGACATTTTTATTTAGGAAAACTAACATTTTAGTCTTGACATTTGGAGAAATCCAATAAATTAGTCTCAAATTAATGACATACTTCAGTTTCACTCCAACTTTTGGACACATTGTGTCATTCTAGTCCCAAAAGTAGTGATACGTGTTTTCGATTTCGCAACACTTTGTTATTAAAATAAGACACATTTTCAAACTTGGGATCTAAAACAAAGTAGATCAATAGTTCAAGACTAGTCTATTGAGTTTCGTGAAACATTGGGACTAAAGTATTAAGTATTGTTTCATATTTATTTATATTTCATCACAAGTTACTCCAAAAAGTCTATAATCAAAACTTGTTTTAGTCTACATGCAAAGCTTAGTTTTGAATTGCACATAGCACACCTTTTGAACATTGGTTCGAGAAAAAAGTTCGTGATATGTCCCAATAGCTAAATATGGACAATTTTTTGAGACAAAGGTAATATGATGTAGGGAAATTTAAAATTTAATAATTTAATTAACCAAATTCTAATAGTCAGTGCAAACATAACATTTTCCTTCTCGAAATTATTGTCCAGTTTGAAATTTTATTTTTAGCTTAAATTATACTAAATTAAAGTGAAAATTTAAATTGGACAATAATTTTAAGACATGAGAAGTAACGTAGTCTCCCAACGTTATCCATGGAAAATTTTAGAAAAATCGAAACACAAAATTGGTATTGATATTATTTAAAACTAACAAAAAGTTTTCATGATTTCCGGACACTTTAATTTTACTTGGGTTTCCGACCTTTAATGAAAGTTACAAATTGAACCTCGAAAAAACCAAGATTAATTTCTGGACTAACAGTTTTAAACTTTTAAGGTTTCTCGAATTTGTGATGTGAAAAGAAAAATCAAAGGGAACCATTTGACATTCGAAGGGAAAGTTCTACACCTCCTCATTCTTGGTTTATCCTTTTGGAGACCTATTACTTTTATCGTCCCGAAATGATTGTGCGTGCTACATTTGTAATGAATTAAGAAAGAAATTTTAAATGAAAAATTTATCTCGGGGTAGGTAACATAATTTTTTTTGCCAATTCTTGCTCATAAAATACACTTCTTCGTCATTTAAAATTTCCAAATAATGGAGGACACATGAACCGAATTATTTTAAAAATTTTTATTGGACCAGTCATGAGATGTTTTTGTTTTTGTTTGGGCTTTTTGAGTTCATGGGCTTCCATCACAAGATTAAAACTTACTAATTTCTTTTCACGCGCGCGGTTCCAGGTTTGCGGGTTTAATTCAAATTCAAAAGAGGCGGTGGACTAAAGCGACGTCGTTCGGCCAGCTGTGGTTCAAATCACATTAATGATGATCATGCATGCATAATACGTGATTAGTGTTAATTGTTTCTTTGCAAGGGTTTGTTATCGGCGGCAATGCCTTTCTGTTTTCCTCTATTTCCGATGCCATTTCCGACTGAGGATTGATCAATAATGCTCAATTCATTTCCAAATTTGTCACAAAACTTCCTCAAACCTAGCATTTGGTATCCAGAACTTGCGAATTCTTGGATCTGTGAGATTGATGGTGCCAAATCGCTCAACAATTCTGGTGAACGACACTAGAGCTTCACTTGGTGAAACTATTAAGGATTTGGTAGCTGAGATCGCGAAGATGACAGCTCGCATGGATGTGATCGAATCGAGGATAGAGAAATCACAAGAGGAGAGGCAAACGAAGATTATGGAACGAAAACGCAGCATTAGACGATCCATTAGCTGAAGTTGAACCTCAGTACAGCTTACCATCCACAAACAGATGAACAAACTGAGAGGTTGAACCAATGTTTGGAAGCTTATTTGAGGTGCTTTTGCAGTTCATCCCCTTACAGTTAGTCTAAGTGGCTTGTCTTGGCCGAATGGTGGTATAATACCACATTTCATTCAAGTGCAAAAATGTCACCTTATCAGGCCTTGTATGGGTATCAACCAACTGGCATTCTATTAGGATCATATATCATGATGTTGTGATTCCTGCAGCATCAAAGATACTTCAATAGAAGCAAATAGTGATGCAAAAGTTGAAAGACAGCTTGATTAAGGCTCAGGAAAGAATGAAGTATTATGTTGATCAGTTGAGAACTGAGAGAGATTTCAGGTTGGGCAGTATGTGTATTTGAAACTGCAACCTTACATGCAACAAACAGTGATGTCAAGGAATTTTTTGAAGTTGATGTACAGGTATTTTGGCCCTTGTAAGATACTGGATAAAGTGGGAACTGTGGCTTACAGATTGGAGTTGCCAGTAGGAACCAGGGTTCATCCTGTGTTCCATGTTTCCTTACTGAAAAAGCACTTTGGTCCAGTGCCAAATGTCACTGATTTGCCTGATTTGGATGATTGTGAACAATGCTCCTTCGAACCTAAAAGAATTTTACAAAGAAGGTTTGTGATGAGAGGAGATGAAGAAGTGATTCAATGCCTGATTAAATAGAGAGGATTGGAGGTTAAAGCTGCATCTTAGGTAGATAGTACCTTTATCAAGGGCCAGTTTCTAGCATTCAAAACTTAATTCTTATGAATTCAAGTTTTGTTTTAAGGGGTGAGGAATGTCACACGTGCGGTTCCAGGTTGGCGGGTTTAATTCAAATCAAAAGAGATGGTGGACTGAAGCTACGCCGTTCGACCAGTTGTGGTTCAAATCGCATTAATGATGATCAATCATGCATAATACGTGATTAGAGTTAATCATTTCTCGAAGCAAGTAGTATAAATAGTCATTTTCAGCTAATAAGTGGTTATGTTTACCATTTTGATGGTAAGCCATTCATTGTGAAAGAGTGGAACGTGGAACAAGATATAAATATGGATGACATCCAGAGAGTGGCTGTATGGATACAATTACCAAAATTGCCTTTGAGATACTGGAATCCAAACACTTTGAGCAAGCTGGCAAGTATGGTAGGGAAGCCACTGGAGATGGATGAGATGATTGCAAGAAAGGATAGAACAACGTTTGCCAGACTGCTTGTGGAAGTAGAAATCAAGGAGAAGTTGCAAGAAACTATATGGTTCCGGGATGAGCATGGAAATCTGCAAGAGCAGAAAGTCAAATTTCAATGGAAACCAGAGTTTCTGAGAGGCTCGTTGAAGATCAAAGAACATGCACAACAAACATGTTTTTTTATTAAACCTAGAGAAATAGTACAATAAGAGATATTCGTAAAGTACTGGTAGTACTCATAAAAAGTAAAAATTATTGGTAATGTAATACTAGAAATCTGCATTGTTCAACCACCAAGTTGATATATTTATTATTTCGATGTTTTACATAGCTTTTACAATTTACATTTTCGTTGAATGAGGTTGCGTGAGAGGAGAAAACAAGAAAATGTAAAGGCGTGGTCCAACAAGATTCATCTGGATGTCTTCTGGATTTTCACATCAAATTCCCAAGTAAACACGACGGATACATGACATTATGACAACAGTGTTTGAATAATTTTCTTTGAGAAGAATATTATGGTGTCCCTCTCCGTTTATTTTTGTCACATAGCTTTTGTTTAGTCACATTTACCATGTGACATTTTCATTGACTTGAGGCTATTTTCGAAGGCACGTTCCCCTTTTTTTTGCAGAATTAAATTATTTTAAAAAAAATAAGCTCAAGCTTTTTGATAATAAATTATATATATATATGCGCAACATGTAGGTTATAAAAAAATTAAAATACGATGTTAAACAATAAAGACTGTAGAAATTTATTTTTATCATGAAATTCACTAATTACTTATAAATGTATCCATTGGCAAATTAAAAATAATAATTGCTGCAAAAGATTAAAATTGATGACAACCAAATTTATAGAAATTCATCATTGTGGACTAACTAAATTAGCACTTTTTTCTGTTTTAAATGATTGTCTAATTTTTATGTTATTTTTATTACAATGAGCGAATGAACAAACTAATCATTTAAGGATATAGTGAGTAAAATTTATATTATTCCTTAATTAACCTATGTATTGTCGGGAGTCAAGAAAGAAAAATTTGTCTTAGACTCTTAGCTGATTATTTGAGATTTTTTTTTTCTTTTTGTTTAAAATCGTGAACTATTAATTTTTGTGTTTATTTCAACGCGAACTTTTCTTTTTTGTTTTCATCATAATTGAGAAGTTAAGCTACTAAGGATAAATTAATTCTTAAAATTTAGTAACTATACTAATACAGGATATACGAGTCAGGGAGTATAAGAAGAATCGTCAAAGAAAAAGAATTAAAAAATTCAAAATTCAAATGAAAATTTTATGAATTTCAAAAATACAAAGTGGCACATGAAAAATGACTCTCCGTCACGATTTAACGTCCAAAACCAACATAATGATCTCGGATCGATTTTTGGAGTAGTGAACGTACATGTAGTGACAATAAGTTAGAATTAATAATGATCGGTAATGTAATATAATCATATTATAGTGAACTGTTTTGTGGTTCACTCAACAAATAAAAAAATAAATACTCATTCCGCCTAAATGAACTATTCCATAAACCTAACTTAAATGAAGCTAAATCGATTAGTAACAGAACTTTTCCCTATGATCTCAATAGGTTTTTATTACATCGACCATGAATTAAAGTCTAAAAATCACGACAAGGGGAAGATGTATCATAGCTGTCCAATCCATTTCCACGTGAGAATTGAGAGACTCACAAGAAAATAGAACTGCAAAGATTTCGTCAAATCATGATATCTTCACTAGTTGGATTATAAAAAGTGAGCAAAAATAATATTACATTTGGAAGATCTGATCAATTTTGTATTAAGAGGTTAGAAATGTGCATGATACCCAATACCACAATTCGACCCCCCATCTCCATTGCTGCCATCTTTGTATAATTATATACTTTTATCGAATAACCATTCAAGATGAGAGAGTAGGACAAAAAGTTTTGAGGGTTCTTGTCTCTTTATGCTCGTCTAATGGTAATGAAATGATAAGATACAATGAAAATAATTAATCAACAATGATGGAGAAAATGAGAAGACTATAACAAAAAAAAAAAAACTGAAATTCTTTTAGTGCGTTGCTAAATGCAACTTTATTTTACTTCGTGCAGTTTGTAAAATAGATTAAAATATCCATGAACTCTAAACCTTCCCAAATTATTTTATACGATTATTTCTTTTACAACTTCACACATTGTTTTATTATACAGTAAAAAATTCACTGATCGTTGATGTTTTGCAATGGCGGTGAACCAAAAAACACGCGAAAGCAGATAGAGGGATGTAATTTTTAAATGAATTTTATCGGGTTTTTTTTCCACTCGTATGTGATTGGATGGCTTGGGAATTGAATGACAGTCTAGTGATTAGATTATTGTCTTTCCTGGTGGTAGAACAAGGTTCAATTTCCACCAGGGTTTGTAAGGGGGATTTTACCCACATTTAAGTGAAGTCCACTGTGGTAGTTTTTTTATTTTTTTTTTCAAAAAATATGATTGGACGGATTTGATGTTATGGGTTTTCAGGGGGGATTTTTTTTGGGGGTTTTTGTTTTTTATTTTTATTTATTTATTTATTTATTCATTTTTTACGAAATAATATGAGCTAAATTTTCTGGCTTTGGTATAATCGGTGACCAATGATTTTTTTTTTGTGAAATAGGTGATCTTTTTTTTTTCATTTGGTGTAACTCTTTTTTTTTCAGTTTTTGGTGTGATTAGCCACTTCAGTGCAATTTTTTTTTTTTTTGTGTGTGTTTATTATTTTACAAATATTTTTTGCAATTGAAAGGATTTTTACCATCTCGAACACATTAAAAGAAAGAGAAAAAGGATTATTGCTAAATGTAACTCGATTTTGTTTCGCACAGCTTGATTTTACTTCGCGCAAGTTTAGGATTATTTTAATCTATTTTACAAGTTGTGCGAAGTAAAATTATTCTGCATTTAGCAACACCCTTCTTTTATCACTCAAATAATGAAGGAAATTAAAGATGTATCAGTTTTTGGGTCCACACGTGTGAAGAAATATTGATAAATTCTTTGAAGATTAACTATGTCGAAAGGCATAATAAAAGAGAAGGGGGGGCGGTGGGGTGGAGGGATTTCAAACAAGTTCGAAGAATTAGCATATTGTGGAAGTTAAATGTTTTTTAATTAGAAAAATTAAAACAGTTAGCAGTTCTGTCACTCGTAGTTAGCACTTTTATGTAGTAAAGATTCATTAATTGTAGACACGAAAAAAAAAGAAAATGAATTGATGACATAAATTAAAAAGGAAAGTGAAAAGGGGTGAATGGAAGGACGTAGGAAAAGAAAAGATAAGAAAAGATACTAACTATCAAAATTTCACGCAGAGAAGTGACCAAACTCACTCTTTAGATATGTAGGTTGATACTTGATAGGTGGATAATGGGCAAAAAACCAAATAATCCCCTTTATTAATATTACTCTATTAAAACAGAAAACAAGATGCTGATGTGACAGTTTCTTATTAAAATGTTTTGACTCCAAATACACCATATTGCATCAAGTATTCTGCCACGTGTCATCCTCTTTTAAAAATAAAAAATATATTTACAATATTAACGAAGAGATCAGATCCATGTTTATTCAAATTTTGAATTTAACAATGAATGGAACTTTCTTTCTCTACTTATTTAAGACTTTCAAAAAAATTAATTTTCGATCAATCAATTTTCTTTATCAAAGGCTAAATTCATTCGTAATCAGTTTTGATTATTTACATATATCAATTTATTAGCTGGGAGGACTCCCCTGGGCATTTGTCCGGAGCAAGAATCTAGTTATTTATTATAAATGGAACCAAGAAATAGTTATATATATATACTAATATGCGAAATTAGATTAAAATAATTGCTACAAAATTCAAAAATAGATTTAGGCCTTCATCCATCATTAACTTGAGATGGAAGAATTCGAAAACTCTCAAAAACATTAACTAAAATCCATTGACCAACTGTATTAGTAATCGAGATGCCAATAATTCTCAATGAAATATTACTGACTATTAAAGCAGAAAACAAGATGCTGATGTGACAATTTCTTATTAAAATATTTTGGCTCCAAATGCACCATATTGCATCAAGTATTCTGCCACGTATCATCCCCTTTTAAAAATAAAAAATATATTTACAATATTAACGAATAGATCAGATGGCCATTTTTATTCAAATTTTGAATTTGACAATGAATGGAACTTTCCTTCTTTACTTCTTTAGGACTTTCAAAAAAATTAATTTTCGGTCAATCAATTCTCTTTATCAAAAACTAAATTCATTCGTAATCAATTTTGATTATTTACATATATCAATTTATTAGGTGGGAAGACGCCCCTAGGTATTTGTCCGGAGCAAGAATCTAGTTATTTATTATAAATGGAACCAAGAAATAGTTATATATATATATATATATATATACCAATATGCGAAATTAGATTAAAATAATTGCTACAAAATTCAAAAATAGATTTAGGCCTTCATCCATCATTAACTTGAGATGGAAGAATTCGAAAACTCTCAAAAACATTAACTAAAATCCATTGACCAACTGTATTAGTAATCGAGATGCCAATAATTCTCAATGAAATATTACTGACTACCCGCAAGGGGAAATAGCACGTAAAAATATATATTTATATATATATATATATATAGATAAACCATATGTAAAAATGTTTTATACTTGATCATCATGACGATATGTACGAATTGAACTTATGTGAACACAGGAAATTAAGCTGTCATATCTGTATATAGGCTCGCAGCTGCACATGATGATTCTTTTAAGCCATGCATTTTTATTCTTTTGTTTTTGAGATGGCCATTCCTGATTCATTATTTTTAGAAAACAAACAATTAAAAAAAAGTAACAATCAAGACATTAACAAAAACAAAAGGATTAACAAAAAAGAGACGATACATTTGATGTTGTTCTTTCACAATCCCGTCACATGCAAATTAACGGAAAAGGGACCAAAAAACCCTACGAAAACCAAAATGGCAGCTCTCAGATGAAAATAATAGGAAAAACAAAAAAGAAAAAAAAAATCTTGATCATTTTTTCCACTTGTCTATTCATGATGAGATAGTACTATTAATCAGGTGCTTAAAATGAGTATATTTTCTTTTCTTTTCTTTTATATGTATATTATATATATATACACATATATATATATATATTTCGCACACACGTGATCTATATATTTTTATTTTTTTCTGTTTTCGAATAACTGATGGATGATTGACGCAATTTTTTTCACAATATTTATTGATGGTCCCTTCTTTATTTTGTCTTTGCGTTCCATGAATTTTCAGTGTAAATTAATTGGACTTTTGGCTTTGGAGAAGAGCCACCCTCGTTTATGTATCAATTGCATTTGAAATGACGAATATGAATCATCATTGTGATATCTTAAAATTTAGCCAAGGAGTAGTCAATTAAGGTTGCATTTGGGGACGATGATGGTGCATTCTTGTTAGCATCCATTAAGAGTTAGACCCGAAGCATAAAGAAGCTGCTGAGCAGCTATAGTTGAAGGGACTCATATTTGTTTGAAGTTCAACTTTATTTTTTGCATAAATTAAAATAAAAATTACAATTTAAACTAAATAATAATTTTTGAATGTTTAATGGATGGGAAGTCCATGTTCATGTAATGCTATCAGGCATCATATTCTAAGATGGAAAAATGACATTCTAAGTGTAGCTAAGAAAGTTTGTTGGTGTGTCTCAGTCTACTACATTTGGAAGGCTAGGATTAAGATTATTTTAAAAAATGAGTCTGTGGTTGTGGCTAAAGTGATTCAAGAGATTATTTTTTATTTGAAAATTAGATTCGGTTCGATAGAAAGGATTTCTAACTCCCAGAAAGTTATATTGTAGTGTAATAGACTAAGTCTTAGTCCATTGGTAGTCAATAGAATACAACATGCATCATAGTGTTCTCAGCTTCTTTCTATTGTAATTTTCATCCCTCCGAACTTGTTTGAACAGTCTGTACGTAATTGTTTATCTGGTAATAAAATTAAATTTTTACTAATAAAATTTTCGAATGGAAAGAATATTTCTTATGAGTGACATCAATTGGTTTAGGGAAGTTTTAACGTTAGTATAATTCTTCGCATGGAGACGAGTTGTGGTTAAATCACTCTGTTATATTACGATTCTTTTCCAGCACAGTGTACTACACGCGGGATTTTGACATTTTAATTACGTTTTCTATTGTAGAGGAAGTTAACGTTGTGTCACTTATATTCATCTCACTGAACTTCCAAGCTTAACACTAACTCTTTCAATTAAACTTCATCCTTTTGTTTAATTTTAATTTTAACGTAAAGATAGTACAGTGAAAACGATAAACTAAAGATCCGCCAATATTATTTACCAAAACCTGTATGCAACATAATCGTTTGGTCTTTTCTTAGTGAAGAATTTTCAATGGAAGTACTAAATATCTTTGGCAAATCATCTACCAGTCCTGGTTATTTTCATTCTAAACAAAATATATTATCACATAAGGAAAATAGTGCTCATAGCTTCATTATCAGTTTCTTCTAATAAATCTGTTTCAGTGGATAAAACAGCAAATACATTTAAAATTTTTTCTGTGAAATTTTTTATCTTAGGTAGAAAATTTCATAGAATTTTTTGTTTGGAATTCCTTCTTCTGCTGAAGCATTGCTTACAGTCACTGGTTTTAAAACCCCAAATATAAGTTTACATTTAGTTTCACCTTAAAATCAATTGACAATAAAGAGAATATCATAAGATTTTTAGATTGGTGTCAAGTGTCTTCATCTTTTCATACGGGACAAATGTGTCTTTCACTTAGTTTTTGTTTAAAAGAAATTTTAACACCCTCTCTCAACCCCAAAAATACTGGATAAAGCCCCTTTTAACCATTGAAACTTTTTATTTTTGAATCCTATTTCGGATTTGGTTTTCATTTGCAGGTCTATTTCAGAGTTTTGGGATTGTTTGAAGACCTGTTTCGGGTTTGGTTTATTCGAAAATCCATTTTGGGTTTTTAATAGTTGTTCCGGATTAACTGTTGGATCGGTCAGTATCCACTCACAAAGTTTACGAGGTTAAAAGTCACTCTGATATTATCTTAATGGTCTAAATATAAGTTTATACGTTGTTTCACATCAAAACGAATTCGCAATAAGTGAAAGAATACATGAGATTTATATATTAGTTTCAAGTGTCTTCATCTTTTCATGTGAAACACATGTTTTTCACTTGTTTTTTATTCAAAGGGAATTTTAACAATTGGTTTACGTGATACAAATTGCAGTTAATACGTACATTTGTAAAATGATTAACTCTTTTAGTAGATCAGCTGAAGGGTTTTCTTCTAGATATACTTACATACACATTCTTGAAAACACTTTGGCTCTTGAAACCCATTAATATCTAAATTTTTATTATGTTTAAAGAAATTTGAGTATTAGAGAACTTTATACCTTTTATCATCAATTCATTTTTATGTTTCTTAATATCAAATAGATAACCAAATTTTGTTAATTTGGAAATTGCCCTAACACGAATAGGTTTATATTATAGTACAATAATAATGGAAAGAGGATTATTTTATATAAAAGTTCTAAATGAGTTATCAATGCCATAGCAAAAATTTTAAAATACAAACGCCACTCCGTAAACCAAAATTTGCCTAAAATAGTTTATTTCGTATGATAATTTGCATGGTGTTGCAGTGAGTATTGGTTTATCTATTTCAAATTCTTAGCAGTGTTACCAAAATTAAATGAGGCGTATTACTATTTTTTTTCTTTTTCTTTTTTTTTGTTATATTTTAAGTCATTGCTTAAACTAATCTGAATTCGAATTGAATAGATTTTTTAAAATCTTAATTCACTAACAAATAGTTTAATCACTGGTGCATGTTTATGCCAAAGTTTAAATACAGATACGTGAAAAATTTTTAACTATTTAACTTTCCTTTTGAATAGATCGCCGCAAATTGAACACGTACTGTGGTCCATCATTAGCTATCTCAATTCACATGAAAAATATGTGCGACTTCTTTCGGTGGAGAGAGATTGATACACGGAGAGTCGGCTCGTTTGAAGATAGAAATGAGAGGGTCATTATTTCCCAGCCTTTTGTTTCATGCAATTTTGCTCAAGAGTCCACAAAAGGGGCATTATTAGACCTACAAAACAAAAAGATAAGCTTATAATTTTATTTTAAAATAAAAATAATAAATTTGAATTTAGGCATTACAATTGACTAGGAGAATAATGTAATATAAGTGACAAGTTATGTACTTGTTTGTTTTATTACACTTCCCTTTTCAACACTAGAGATAATAAATATGGCACCATTATTCTTCTCTGAACTATTTTACTCCACAAATTCACTTTATCACTTGACGGGATTGGACTTGGTAATTGGTAGATTGTTAGTGCTTAGTATATATATTGAAATCGAGATTAATATCGCATCCGGCAAATATAGTTTCAAACTTTTTATATTTGAACTACTAACATATCAATTTAAAACAATGGGAGAGCAAATTAATGTACTACGGCAGTCTCTTCCTCTATGTAAGTTTCACGTACGTCTTATATATTTAATATTTTAACATTAATAAAATCTGAGAATATCCGTCAGATACCGTTATGAATTTAACAAAAAAAAAAAAAAGTCCTACTAACTCAGATTAAATCTAGATTACACACACGAGCCATACAAAGATGCTTTGAGCTTCCTATATATGGTTACATTTTGTGGATCTAATTTGTTTTGGCACTTTTAGGTCCAAGAGTACTCGTATTAATTTATGTATGCTTATCGCATTGTAGTCTGAGATACATTCTTTTTTTTTCGGTTGTTTTAATTTGTGCATTTTTATAAAATTTAAAGGCCTAATTTCTCCGAAAGTTTCTTCATATACAGATACACTATTTCTAAAAAAACGTTATAAATTTTTTTTTAAAAAAAATGGACTTTCAGGAATATGTAGTTTGACTAATTTATTCACAGGTGTTCGAATGTAAATAAAAATTTACCACCCATAAGTGAATGATTGACTTCTACATATGTCCTACGGATAATAATTCATTTCTCATGATATGTTTTAGTAATCCACTAGGTGTTAGACCCGTCCGATGGACGGGGAAGCATACATATTTAGACATTTTTATATAAATTTTGTATTTTTATAAAATATGTAATGATTTCAGTTTTAAACATAATTACTTCTGGGTTTACAGAAATTTTTTTTTAAATGACATTTTAAATTCACTGGTGACAAGGTTTATGCAGATCTCTCTAAAATTTGTTAGGATTTGGTACTCTCTCCATCAATCTCTGTGTTAGGATTTGGTTCATGAAAATAAGGGTTCGGTTTTTATTATTTTATTTTTTTAAAAAAATATTTTAGTTACTTTTTTTTTTTTGTTTTATTATTTTGTTTTGTGCATTTTTAAGTCTAAGAAATTAACAAAATGCCACATAAAATTAAATCATATGTGGCATGTGCTCCATGCCTTTAGTTTTCTCTGTCTGATTTTTGCCTTAGTATAGTATATAGATAGATTACGAGGCTCTTGTTTTATTTTATTATTTTTATTTATTTATTTATTTATTGTATTTGAGTAGAATACTTTTAAATTTTCGACCGAAATCTCTTTTTAAATAGCATTTGGATTTCAATCTTTATGAACATTGGCATTTGTTTTTTAAACTCTCCTGGTTTAAGTATACGGTAGTAAAAAAACAAAGGGTTTAAGTATGAGTATATTGTGTGTGTTGGCAAGACCCTCCTCCCATCTGTTTCGACAATCACCTATGAAATCCTACATTAAATTAAGGAGGCTATTACAATGAGCATAATTAAGAAGTGCATAAGGCGCCGAAAAGTATTAACAATTATAAATCATTGAGAAGGAAAATTTAAAAAGATTATAAATAAATTCCGTAATAGAAAATAGATTCACATCAATTTCGTACGGAAAAACAATTATTGATTCCCATGATTTGGTATGGTCCGGTGGAGTTGTATACTATAAATAGAGGGCTTCCTTCTCAGCTATCAACAACCCAAAAAAAGCCTGAAATCAGAAACCAAAATTAACAAACCCTTATTTTTCTTCTAAAAAAAAAAATGCTGAAACCTCAAATAATTCATGATCATACCTCACCAATAACATTATTTTCTTGGCAAAAGCCATTCTTCTCTGGCAATGGATGCATAACCACTTCTTCTTCTTCTAGTTCCAACAATTTTGGCCGAAAAGCGACTTCAGTAAAAAAGACCTTAAAGGTTAACAAGATTCGCAATGGCCTCCGGGATGATGATGCATCTAGAACTAGGGCACCGGCGGTTTACAATACCAAAACGGTCGCCTCCACTGAAAAGAGTACACGTGTTAAGGCGATTGTCACCGTTCAATCGCCGACGGTGGAAGGAGTGGTGGCGAATGTAGGTTTAGGTCTAACAAAAGGATTGGATGATATAACTGACGTCTTCGTCGGAGGTGTCCAATTAGAACTCGTTGCTGCTGAACTTGACAATAGTAAGTCCATCAAATTAATTTTTGTAATAAAAAGATTTTGGTTTTTGGCTTAAAACTTTTCAAAGTACCCAAAAAAAATATTAAAAAAAAAACACTTTTGGAAGTACATAAAATAATTAATAGATTAAGCACAAGGGATTTTTTTTGTGGAAATTATAAATTAATTTTAAAAAATAAAGCACGATAAACTGCAGTTTTATGAATTATTTATCATCAATTTCTCAATGCTACCGGCTTAATTTTTAATTTTATTAAGTGATAGACAAATTATTCAATTTTTGATAAATTGTTAAGTAGTCCATTTTTATAGTTCATTCTCTAGATATACTCCCTCCGGTCCTTAATATAAGACATTTTGATTCGTCTTAGATTTAACCTAGTACACATTTTTAAGCGATAAAAAAACCTTAAAATATTTCATAACAATCAAGAGAACACAACGAATGTGAAAATATATTTTTAAGATTTTTTTATCAATTAAAAATGTGTACTAAGTGTAATCTACAAAAAGTCAAAACACCTTATAATAAAGACCGGAGGGAGTAGTTGCTAGGATGTTGAAAATGTTTTCATTAAATTTGGTTTTGAAAATTGTAGAAGTTATTAAGGGAGATTGATGGATTATCTTTCACTTATTTTAAATTTTGGCCAATTACATAATCTTAGTCCAACCGTAACTCCATGAATCCTTACAGCAAAATTGAAATCACCAACCATACTTCCTGAAATATGAAATATATTACTCCTTCAGAAATTTGATTGTGAGTCCTGTTTGTATTAAACTAATATGTGATAACCAAACAAGAAATTTCTTTTTAGATTGAAATAATAGCACTGCTCCAAATTATGTTCTACTTTTGTTTGGACCACGTCGATTTTCATCGGACTGTGAAAAAATATACCTAGTTTGTTGACCTACGACCTAGTTCATCTACTAAGCAATAATTTCACTAGTAAAGATGTCAGATTCAGAATATATATCATTTTCGCGGTCCTCCATAGAATACTGTTAAGATATGCAAGCTACATGGACACTAACTATTTACAAACCTATCAAATGATTAAGAAACTTTCTAAAATGTCCCTAGGGATTTTGATTAAGTATCAAGTTAACCCTTAAGAATTTCACCTAATTTAAAACAAACTTTTAATTAGTCTTCTCTAAGCTTAATTTTATTCGTTTATCAATATTAGTCTTCTAAGTTTGATTTTTTTTTTCTTGTTTTCAATTAATAATTACTTTTTAAGTACATCATATACGGATTTTACATTTTGTATTAGTTCTAATAATTATAATTTTGAAGGTAATGGAGACGAGAAGCCGACCCTCAAGGCGCTAGGGAAATTAAGCAAAAATTCAATGAAGGAGATGGTGTATGAGGCGGATTTCGACATATCGGAGGAATTCGGGGAAGTTGGAGCAATATTGTTTGAGAATGAGCACCATTCTGAAATGTTTGTTAAGGAGATTGTCTTGGATGGGTTCTTAACTGGACCTGTTACTTTTAGCTGTGAGTCTTGGGTTGCTACCAAATCTCAAGCTAAAGGAGAGAAGAGAATTTTCTTCAGCACCAAGGTTAGTATATATAATTTCTTCTTCTGCATACCTTTTGTTTTTTTTTTATATATGATTATTTAAAGTAGTTTTTTTATTTCCTTTCCTTCTTTTTTTTGGCACGGAAATGATTGGAATGGAATGTTTTGATTGATAGTTTTTCAAATCGGAGAGGTGTATGGAACATAAATGAGTACTGATTGGTGGACGATAAAGTTGAATAACCTTTCCTGTCACAAAATAATGGTAATATTTAGTCAAATAAATATGACAATTATTTAGAGACAAATAAAATAATCTGTTTTCCTTGCAATATTTAGAATGACATAAATATGACAATTATTTTAAGGCGGACGGAGTAACAATGACATAAAGGATACCCCTTCAAGTTACATCTCGAGAGTATTGATTAGGAAGCACGTTAAGCCTAGAGAATATGGCGGTCCTTTCAAAATTATAAAGATAATTCGATGAAATCAATATCAGAAACACAAACTCGCCGCCCTATTGAATTTCTTTTGTTTGTTATACTAACTATGGGAAAATCTATCGAACGGGAAAGATGCCAAAAAACAGCAAATATGATGCGCATAACCTATCAATTTTCCATGAAGATGGACCAGCTAGCTGGCTATCTAGCTATGTAGGCCACTTCGATTTCACCATCTTCAATCATTGTCAATGTTTTTCATGATTGAAAATGGAATGAATTTACATTGGGACTAATTTGAATGTGATATATATTTCTTTATAATTTATTCACGAGTTAGGGAAAAAGAAAGCCTTGGAAAGATGATATTCATTTGAAATTAGATAAGAATCTTCTAAACTTGAATTAATATTCACCATTTCTCCATCACTTGACTGATTTTTTAATGTGTAAACTAATTGCATGTATACGTTTATATAATAGTCATAATGAAAATTATGAATCTCTTCTCAGCAGTAAAACAAAAAACATGCATATAGTCGTAAAAGTTCATGGAAAACCTAGTACGCACATGATGAATTTGATTCTCTTTTGTTGTAATTGTTGATTTTGTTTCACAGTACTTTTAGGGTTCGTACGTTGTGCTGGTCCTAGGATTCGACGGTCCCCTTTTTTGTTTAGTGGTCCTGGTTTGTTCCTTTTTCTTTTAACATATATTTGAAGGCCGAAAATTAAATCTCATTGGAATTTCACTCTAATGGTGTTTTTAGTTTTTAGTTATTCACATGTAGGTGACATCATTAATTTTATAAGTTACGTGATGTGATTATACAATCGTTATTTGACAAAATGAGAAACTTCCTCATTGAAAATTAATAAACTGACTGGTTTCATTAAGTCTTCTAATGTACTAGTACTGAAATAATTTTGAAAAGGCCATACATAATCATGTTAACTACTTTTTTTCTTAAAAAAAGTTGTTAAGATACTCATCATGAACACAAATATGAGAACCTCATTTTTGGACAATAATTATGGGACGAAGGGAGTACTCAAACTCTTCCAGAGGAAAATGAGCTTTTAATTCATTTCTAACGTTATTACTAATTTGATAAAAACTTAATTTTGGGTATTATACGTCAAAACTTTCATAATCAATTCTACAGGTTTAGTTAGAATCGGACAGTAAATGTAGGCCTAGTTGTAGTCTTAGTTACGTGCACGTAAAAGACATAAGCCAAACTTTTCCTGTTTCTCTGTATTGTTCTTGAAAAACATAAATACTGTTTAACAGATACAATGTTCCATGGTGGGGTTTCTTTCTCAGAAAGAAATTCTACCACTATATTGGAAAACGCTTGGTAGAATTCATGATATTATTATCAGTGACAAATTTACAATGACTTTGTGTCAAAGCAGATGTGACAATCTGGTAAGTATTGCTATGGTAAAAACGAAAACAAATTAGTGTGTGATTGATATCATTTTGCTATATTTATGGCTGATTGAGTTCCATTTTTTTTTAGAAAGAAAAAGAAGCTTTATTATCTTCATTTGCAATCACCATCCAACTAATGCTTAAAGTTTCCAATTTAGAAATGAATTGGTAGTATCATTTTGGGAAAGGAAAAGAGACAATTTAGTTATCTTCATTCATGTCCAATCATCATAATTAAATTGATATTCCAGAAAGCGAAAGAGATTTTGGAAGATCTAAACGTTCCAATAATTTCCATACACATGGAAGTGTACATTTAACCTTCACTGTTTAGTTCCCATCTCTGTCTTCTTTTTTTCCCTTTTTTTTTTTTTTTTGGAGCATCTCTGTCTTGAAAATTTGTTCAGATCCTACCACAAGAATTTTTCTCCCACATATCAGTCTCAAGAAATCCAGAACCATCAGGCTATCATTAATCTAATCACCGCTTTCTTTGATGGCCCATTAAAATATTTTCATGTGGTGACATTCAATTTTTTAGGGCAAATTTTTGAACTCCATTCCTTCCGAAAAATTAATCCACTTAAATATACCGTTTTAGTTTAATATAATTTGTCTATTTTTTCAGATAAAGAAAGAAATGTACTGATCATATAGGGGAGCCCGTAACAGTGCCTACTATTTGTACTAAAAATAATATAAATTTTAAAACTCAATATGGACTATTTTTTTTGGACAGAGGAATTATAATTTTTTTTTTGTTTTTTGTATATAGCAATTCCACAATAATCGTGGTGTGCATTAGATAGCTTGAGCATAATAAGTTAACTCAACTTTATCATACAACTACGCTTCTAGACATTTTCTTTTTTCATTTTATGGTGCTTATTTTCATAACACTTGAGTTACGGTTTAGTACAACATTAATAAATCTTGATTTCTTGCAGTCGTATGTACCATCTGAAACTCCAAGTGGACTGAAGAGATATAGGAAAAAGGAGATTGAAAACCTTAGAGGAGATGGAACGGGAGAACGAAAGACTTGGGATAGAATTTATGATTATGATGTGTACAACGATCTTGGCGACCCCGATAGCAATCCAGATTTGGCTCGACCAGTTCTTGGTGGTAATAAACAATATCCTTACCCAAGACGCTGCAGGACTGGCCGGCCTAAATCCAAGAAAGGTACGTTTTAAAATATTTCTTTTGTCCTAGAAAAATAATTTGAGTATTACGAGAAAATTATTATGCAGAGAGTACATCCATGTGACAAAATTGAATAAACAAATCCTAAGTGGCATTTGGTCACTAAAATATATATACATATATATATATATATAATATGAAAACCTTTAAAGTACTATAAGCTATTCAACTATTATTCTGTGACCGATGTTAGTGATTCCTTGGTGCATGGAACGTGAAAAAACTACATAATTGTGTTTAAAAGATACATAAAATTATTGATGATTATTCCTTCTTTTTTTTTTCAGATCCCTTATCTGAATCAAGGAGTAACAATGTGTATGTCCCAAGAGATGAACAATTCTCGGAAATAAAGGGTGGAACGTTTACGACAACCACAGCCTACTCATTGTTGCACGTAATAGCCCCAGCACTTGAGGGTATTATCGAGAACAGGGACCAGGGTTTTCCTTATTTTACAGAAATTGATTCCCTTTTCAACGAAGGAATTCACATCCCATCGGTGAATGAGACCCTTTTCGACGTTATTCCAAACCTTCTCAAAGCTATGGCCGACACTGGAAATCATGTCTTGCTCTTCGAGACTCCCCAATTTGTCGACAGTACGTGATTATTATTCTTTCTGTAACATTTCATTTATGATATTAAATGATCTTTCTATAATTATTTAATAATGAGTAGATGACACATCAGTCACTATCAAAGATTATTATATCAATAGAATAACAGGATAGTAAACCACTTGAGGCCTTTTACACTAGTATTAATATTCTTCTGAATCCTTTACATTTTCCTTTATTTCGCAATGTAGGAAATAGTTAAAACTTTGTTAGTTTTTTAATTTCAGGGGATAAATTTGGATGGCTGAGAGATGTGGAATTTTCTCGTCAAACCCTAGCTGGTTTAAATCCATGTTGCATCGAGTTGGTGAAGGTAATTGTTGATAAGCCATTTTCTACTACATGTCCAATCCAAGGGCTGAAGGACTTATTGGAGTGGACCAAAAAAAAAGTTGGATTAATTAAAAGCCTACATTGAGGTCAGGTGTTTAATTTAAAATTTTTCATTTTATCTAACAAAATATCCAACTATTTGAATGTTCAGGAGTGGCCATTGAAAAGCAAACTGGACCCAAAGGTGTATGGACCCGCAGAGTCAGCCATCACAACAGAACTGGTTGAGCAACAAATTAAAGGTGTTTTCACCGTTGAAGAGGTAGTGAAAATGATTAAATCCCAGAAAATTCACATCATTGAATGAAATGCTCCAAATTAAGTGATGAAATCATCAAAATGATCTATCTTGAAAGCTAAAATATAATATCATAAGCGGTGATTTTAACGAGCAAAATAACAAGGATATCTATAAAGACTGATATGTCAACCGTAAGTTAGATTTTGATCACAATGTTTTCCATCACAGTAACCATCAATGTGAATGACACTGCAAACACTATTTAATAAATGCACTAGTGATTTTTTAATTGTCATTGTTCTTCATCTTATCTTTACGAGCTCACGCGTGTATGTTCATTTCCTTAACCACATTGTTATACGAATCCTCAGACACCAACTTGTACATTGGAAATTTTCTTTTTAACTTACCTAATCAATTGAATGAATCATTGATAATGCAGGCCCTGAAACAAAAGAAGCTGTTCATGTTGGATTATCATGACATACTTTTACCATATGTGGAGAGAGTAAGAAAACAGGAAGGCACAACACTATATGGATCAAGGACTCTATTTTACTTGACCCCTGATAATACATTGACTCCTGTTGCCATAGAACTAGTTTGCCCTCCAATTGATGGAAGGCCTCAATATAAGGAAGTTTTCACACCTACTTGGAGTTCAACTCGTATGTGGCTATGGAAGCTTGCTAGAGCACATGTGCTTGCTCATGACTCTGGTATTCACCAGTTAGTTAGTCACTGGTACGCCATAACTTTATCATACTATATGGAAACAGAAGAGTCTTGTATGTTGAACTGTTTAGTAAACGTTAATATGCTTTATGGATTTTATGTGTTCTGTTGTAGGTTGAGGACTCATTGTTGCACAGAACCCTACATTATAGCTAGCAAGCGTCAACTTAGCGAAATGCATCCAATCTATCGCTTACTGAGCCCTCACTTCCGGTACACAATGGAGATCAATGCTTTGGCTCGTCTTAGACTAATCAATGCTGATGGAATCATTGAACAGTCATTTACCCCAATGAAGTACTCTACTGAGCTCAGTGCTATTGCCTACGATAAGCTTTGGCGATTCGATTACCAAGCCCTTCCGGCAGACCTTATTAACAGGTACCTTCTTGTGTTTATCTACAAAGAAATTAGAAATACAAGCTGGCAAACAGAAATTACAGAACTTTTTACTCAATGCCAAAAGTAAATGATAAGTTTTGTATTGGGTTGCAGGGGAATGGCAGAGCCAGATCCAACTCCAGAGGATCCTGATAATTTAAAACTAACAATTACAGATTACCCTTATGCAAATGATGGATTACTCCTTTGGAGATACCTTAGAGAGTGGGTAACAGCTTATGTCAAACACTATTATCCTAAGGCAGAATCCATAAAATCTGATGAGGAACTTCAAGCCTGGTGGACCGAAATCCGAACAGTTGGACATGGTGATAAGAAAGATGAGCCCTGGTGGCCTGTCCTAAACACCCCTGAGGACCTAATAGGCATTGTAACAACCATGATTTGGGTCACTTCTGGGCACCATGCCGCTGTAAACTTCGGGCAATACGACTACGCGGGATATTTTCCAAACCGGCCAACCATTGCGAGAACCACAATGCCAACTGAATTCCCGAGTGAGGAGAAAAAGAAACAGTTCATGAGGCGGCCCGAGCTGGAGCTCCTGACTTGCTTCCCTTCACAATTACAGGCAACTACGGTTATGGCGGTTCTTCATATCCTGTCGTCTCATTCGCCTGATGAGGAATACCTTGGAGACATAATAGAGCCCGCTTGGGTAACGGATCCAGTCATAAAGTCCGCATTTGAGAAGTTCCAGGGGCGTTTGAAAGAGCTTGAAGCCGAAATCGACAGAAGAAACATTGACGAAAACCTCAGGAACCGGAGCGGCGCCGGCGTGGTGCCATATGAGCTTCTGAAACCATTTTCTGAGAAAGGAGTGACTGCTAAAGGGGTTCCATACAGCATTTCCATTTGAGTTTCTATTACTACTGTCTTAAATTCAGGAAATTTTTGGAATGTGAATGATGTTTCTGTGTTGAAATAATGCTCAAATGAGTGCAATTGTTGTTACTTTTTTGGAAATAAAGATGCATTCCAGTTTGATTAATCTTGTCCAAAACATCGTCCACTAACAATTGACAGTATGAGAATACTGTCATCTGGTTATGAACTATAACTTGTGAATCAACTTGATGTTTTGACTATGGAGATACTATGCATTTCATGATATATCCAGAAATTAATATACTTATTGATTTGTGGGTGCATGACGTATTAGAACAAAAATCTGATTTCGATTACATCACGGATCTTTTAACAACATGCCCAAGTATTAATTTTATTTAATGGGTAGATCAACCGTCAGTTAACATTCTTGTACAAGAACTGGAATGTTTCGGCCAAACATAACAAACACACATGTATGCTGCTCAAGACCAAAATAACCGATGGATTTGCTTTCTGTTAATTTATTTATCCTTCCTTCCACTCTTTTTTCAGTTTCTCTGTGCATAAATTACGTTAAACATTAGTTTTGGATCCTGAGGAATAGTTCTTGAAGTATCATCTCAATGGCGCTATCACTTCCTGTCTTCCAGATTCAAGGAAAGCCAGCAAACAACTGATTCAATACCTTCAAGAAGTATATACATTGCAAATAAATATACTCCCTCCGAGTCCTTATTATAAGACATTTTGATTTATTCTAAGTTTCATATAGTAAGGTTTTTTTTTATTATTGAAGAAAAAACGTTAAAAATACATTATTTCACATAGTAATTTTTTTTTTGAATAAAAAATCTTAAAATACCTTTTCTTATTCATTGTGTCCTCTTAATTATTATGAAATATTTTTAAGTTTTTTTTTCCTATTATAAAATCATATTAGGTGAAACGTATAACATATCAGTATACCTTATAATAAGGCCAGGAGGAAGTTCCTAGTAAATGGTTATGGTACTCCCAATTTTTTTTTTATAACATGTAAAAATCTAAATGTGGCTAAGAAATTTGAAAGGGGGAGGAAAAAAACGCGGTCCATTGCTGACAATGATTCATTTTGGCATTCAGCTACATATATAATTATACATCACGTCAACATATATGCATGTGCATCTCATTGCCAGAAGTCCCAGAATGTTACAGTGTTACACTGCATTCAAAAAAATTTATTTTGAGAAATAAAGTTGTTATGTGGCTATTAATTAAGGGTACAGACATATTTTGTGTCTTGTATTGAAAATATGCGCATATACATTGTTTGTTTGTCTTTTTTTTTTTTCCTTTTTTCTTTCCCCCTTTTGGGCTAATACTAATTATTTTTATTTGTAACGGACGAATCTTATATTTCCAATTATAAATTATATTATAGTAATTAACTAACTATAAGTTTCCATTCTTTAGAGAAATTTCTTTTTCTTTTAAAAAAAATTAATTACAAACTCGTAACACAATGCATTCAATATTGTATAAACATTAAGAAAAGGTACTTATCAGGAGGGGCAGATGCTATAGAAGTATTTAATTTCTGACAGAACTATATGTATTTTCTTAATCAAATAATTATACATAATTTATGGAAAAACAAAAGCAATGTACTTGCCACTATATTTAATTTAATTAGATTATTGTTCTCCTCTTTTAATTTTTTTTTTAACTACTTAAAACAGCTGACAGGAAGAACACATGGCAGCTATAAAAAGCATAATTTCTCTCCTAAAATCTCTTATACAAAAAATCAATTTCACACACATGTGGAAACTCATACACATTAAAGATACGGTGATGAGGGACCAACACAGAACCAAAATCAATCACGCAGAGAAGATTGAGAAACTTTCCAAGAGATTTTTACCGAGCCTTCCAGTCGTATCCAACAAATTAAGTAGATATTCACAATCGTTGATGAGTGAATTCCAAATTTGGAAATAATGTCAAAATGGGTCACCGACAATATATATTTTTAACGGGTTAATTTGTTGTATTATTATTCATAATTTCGTATCGACCCTCACCCTCTTATAATAATTAATAATTTCTTTACTATATTCTATGTTTTCACCGACAAATATTTTGCTTCACCATATATAGTTACAATACATGTAACTAAATTTTGCTATTTCCTTTGCTACAGTATATTTTTAATTCCTTCTACGCATTAATTTCTTAATTAACCGCCCGGGCATCGACCGGCCGAGATACTACGGGTTGAATTTAAAGCTTAATGCTTCTATCTCTAGAATCGAAAGTTACTTACATGGTTCATTAGGCCTTCTTCCAAAATTTACATATCAAGCCTTGATATGCCTAAAACCTCGCTTTCTATAAGTTGAGTCGGGTAATTGTAAAAAACTATTCAGAGTGTGTAGAAGAAAATGCCAGGTTTTATAATTATTGGGATGCAAAAATACTACCTCCGTCCTAAAAAAATAGTTCACATTAATTTAATATTCCTAGGAATATTAAATTTGGGAAATGTATTGATTGTAAATGCATTAACTAGTGAGCTGGTGATGTGTTAGGTACTAGTTTAATTTGCGAGACTAAGACAAACATATTTTCTCTCTTTTCTTGAAAATTGAAATGATTAATTAATGTCTATTTTTTAAAATAAAAAATTGTACTAAAACGGTGGAATAATAGACGAAATTGAAATGATTTCTGAACCGGAAATAAAAAGCGGTAGTAGGTGCCCATATGCAGTAGCCATTCATTGTATTACACGTAAGAATAAAACAAGTATATTCGATAATTTGATCTTTTGCTGTCTAGGCCCCATAATAAAAACTTATGGAAGAACAAATAGAAAAAAATACAAAACACACCAGTTTTTCTATATGTATATCGACCATGCATTTTTTTTAATTATTATTTCTATAATTGAGTCTTCTTGAATCTTCTCTAATTTTCTCCGGAATTCTTCTTGTCTTGATGAAAAAAACATTCCATGGCCGGTTCTATACTAATATTATTAATCAACAAGGGACCTCAAATTTCGAAGTCTTTTTCTTTCTTTCTCACGTGATGCATGTTTTCCTCCTGTTCAGTCCTTTTTGGAGTGAAAAGTAAGAACTCCAAATTTGTCAATGCCAAACGGGATTGTATTATAGTAGCATTTGGTATTGAAGTATTGAGGCCTTGAGGGTCCCGTGTATAACTTTATTTTTCACAAGACTTGGATGTGTTTAGCCATGAAAGATACGGTGTGTCGCCTGTCCTCCATTCCATTGCAGTATCAAATCTTGCAAAAATGGCCACCATAATTTCGGACCACAAAGGTGTTAGTTTTATGTCCAAAAGTCAATTAATATTTGAATTAATATTTATATTTATTGTCAACATGTTTTAGGAATCTAAAGGGTTATACACAATAGAATAATTAATTGGGATAAGTTAAGAGTTAATTTAAATGATAAATTAATCACAAAGAATTATTAAATAAATAAGATATGAGTTTTATGGTAATTACTGAGACCCATAGTCTTATACAAATAAGTTACAGGAAGTTCTAGTTTTAATCAATCGGTTCCATAAACCTTAGTTATAATCCAGTGAACTAGCCCTTTCTGTGTTCCAAGAATTGTTCGTGTAGATATCGTCACAGGTTGGAGACTTAAACAGCTCTGTGATCAAACTTCACCGTGTGCTGATCGTGATTGCTAAATTAACTCTTAAAGATACACAATTTTGAATTGTTTATATTATTCATAGATTACAAATTAATCTTAGCATGAAATCAGTCTGTGTTTATTTTGCTGCATTATGATTGATTTACTTACAGTGGTATCAGAGACACTCTTTGAATATGTGTCTAATATATGATATAAAGGTTTTCATTGATGGTGAATTAGTTTTCACGTATGTATAATTTTTGTTGATAAGAAGTCCATGATTTGAAGTGTTCAGATCGTTGTCTTAATTAATTTTGTGAAGATTGTTTAAGAATTAAGATTCGCTGTTTCGCTGGAACAAGTTCATCAAATTTGATGATAGAATCGCTGTCTGGTCCCTGGCTTTGAGTCGCAGGAACCAAACCCAATCGGTTTGAAAAACTGGTTTGAAAATTCACCCGACCAAAAGAGTTCTGGTTCGTTTCGAGGCCAAGGATGAGTCGAGAACTAGCGACTGTCGCCGATGGAAGCCTAGAGCTAGTCTCCGGCTTCAGATCTGAGGCTATCAACTCAGCTCGAGCGAACTTGCTCCAATGGGATTTCCGTTTGTTGCTGGTGAGAAAACGGCCAGACAAATTTTTTTTTTTTTTTGTTTGGTCGAATCCGGATTGCAAGCCGACAGAGAAGGAAAAAGCCAGAAACGTTTTGGCTGATTCCAGATCCAGGAGTTCAAATTTTTATCACAATTATTCACTCGGTGTTCGATGTAAACGGAAGCCAAATCAGCGAGTGACAATCGATGGAACCGACGGTCACAATTGTTTTGACCGGATCTGCTTTGAGACTACCGATTCAAGCAGAATGGAATAGTTCGCTCCGCTACAGGATTGCGGCGTCAGAAAGCGGAGGCCACGAAATCGAATGTCGGGCGGCAGCGGCAGCAAGTTTATTTTTCGATTGCCGGCGTTAAGTTCAGAGGTTGAAGACGAAGATGTCGTCATACGATGACTTCATCATGAGCGGCGACCGGGTTCAGTAACCCTAAAATCAAATTGTTCGTTTATTGCACAATTGCTCCATAGGAAAAGTTCTTGAAATTTACATTTTGTGCCCCACTTGAAACGTTGTTTTCGAAAGTACCCAACTGATTGAAAAAGTTTGCAGATTTACAAAATTACCACTTGTTTTGATTTATTTTGTAATTTTTATTTAAATGAAGAGTTTATTTATTTTTAGTCTTAAATCACTTGAATTAGTTGCTATGCCTTTGATTTGATTAAAAGTAGCCACTAGATCAATATTACTGGAATTTAACAAAAATGTCTAAATTTAGATGGGATCTAAATTAGAAGTATTATTTATTTATATCATTAAAAATGGTGATAACTCAATTTTGAAAAATGTTTCAAAATAATTTCTCAAAAGTCTTATATGATTGTGAATCAAATAAGGAGTTGTTTTAGATATTAAAAATATAATGTGATTATACTTTTAATAATATGAAAATTTCAATTCGATTGGAATTTAGTAGTTCATTGATTTTAAAAAGTTACTAAACCATAAATTCAATTTATTTTAGTAATGTTTTCAGTAGAAACTATGCTTTATTTTTCATTTGATTAATTTTGAAGTCATACAAATTCCATTGAAAAGTCAAAATCATTATTTTGTCAATGTCAATTAGATTGATATAACACATTTTTATTATAGAGTTTTCAACTTTTAGAAAATATTTCATATTTTAATATGTTCCAAAATTTAACGATTAAATATTTGGAGATATTTCTAAAATTAAACTCTAAATAATAGTCTTCAACTAAAGCAAATGTTTGATTTGATTGTCTCTCGGAAACGCCAATACATACTTCTCAATGTAATTCGAGAATTTATTTCTAATGAGATTAGAAATAGTTATACATATAGATCCATGATTAGATGTTAAATTGTGTTTTTTTGATTAATCATTTATTTAATATTTAATTACATGTTTGTGTGTAATATTTTATTGAAATTTTGCTCAATTAATTTGATTATTTGGATGCATGTTTTATTTCCAATAAATTTTATGATTACTACAAAGAGTTGATGAGACATTAATTAAACTTTAAATCCCTTAGATAAAATATTAAGTCGTTAAATGCCTCCTATTATTACAACAAAGTAACAATTACTGCGTGAATCGACTTGTTGTGCTTCCCCAAGGTTGTTCAATCAGTAGTTGGTTATTGTTTCTTGTAAGATATGATCTCTAAATAATGGGTATGAGTTGACAAAACACATAACCTGTCCCGCGATTATAATTTATGTCATATGTTTTGAGGCAATATATTAAGTCAGATTTTAAATCCTTCCATTATTATAGATAAAACAATATTTTTATGCGAATTAATTTTTGGGTTTCCTCAAGGTTAATTCAACTTCTTGCATATTTATGCTATGAGATATGAGATCCCTAAATAATGGGTTTGACTTAACAAATATATATAATTTGTTGGGATTCCTCATGGTTATATATGTTTGAGGCAAGGGTTAGGCGTCACATATGATGTGCTTATCAAGAGTTGGTAACCTAACAATTTAGGAGTTACAAGTGTTGTAATTGATAGTGTGTATCTACCTTGCGAAATTATTAGTAGGGGTCCTATCTCACTAAAAATTATGAGATAATTTCCGAATCAATATTTTAAGGATTATTGGTTTGAATAAAATAGTGGGAGTAAAACTGAAATTTCTTACTATCCATTCTATTTATATTTTTGTTTTGTTAATTGCATAAAAGTATAATACTATGTTGAACGTACAACTTGTGCCATTACATCAAGTTTCTAAAAGAGTTTAGAACACTTTTGGTTCAAAAAGTTCTTTATTGAATTTTAGTTGTTTCCATCATTAGGAGTTACAAGTGTTGTAATTGATAGTGTGTATCTACCTATCTCATCAATGATCCAGTGATGTATGTGGTTTTGTCATTTGATACATGATCAATGATCCAGATAGAAATCCTAGTTGATTAATTTTCTCTCATGTTAAATGTGTTTATCAGTTGATTTTTGTCCAAGTGGGAGATTTTTATTCAATATATGGACAAAAACCAATTAATTTTGGTATTTATTTATATTTATGCATATATGGACATATGTAATTTTTTATCATTATTTGACATGTTTAATTACATAAATAAATGAATGGTAAAACCCCTAGAATGATATTCGTATAGAAGAAATAATAAGAGTTATGATAATGAAATTCTTCATATACTTAGGTATTATTCTTAAACTATTCCTGCTCATAGTATTAACAAAATGGGATATTGCTAATGCGGACAGACTAGCACATATTATGCTTACTCTTAAAGTAAGAGTTAGTTGATCTCGTTGACTATTGTGTGGCGACACAAAAACAAATATGTGGATGCTTGTTAGAGAACAAGTACATTGAATTGACCTAATTAGAGATTTTCATAAGTTAATCTATTTGAGTGATAATGGAAATAATCTCTACATGATGTTAGTGTAAGTGATCCTTTGACTTCAGATTATAAGAGTCTCTGGAGTGTAGATTACTATGTTTTAGCTCTTTTGGTCCTTAACCTTAGTTGGTTATGTGTGCTTTTAGAGTTGAGTATAGTATGAAACATGGAAGGAAGTTTATGATCAATAAAGAATTCACCACTTCTAATAAAGAAGAATATATCCTTTAATGGCCACTAGTTGGAATTATGACTCGGAAATGTTTGCGCAAACTAGAAGTGATTTTAGAAATTTTTCTAATTTCAACTTCAAATAAGTTACATTTCTAAAACAAGAAAGAATTAATTAGTCCATACAGAGTTAGCAGTTACACTTACTCTTGAATTAATTTGGATATAGGATGGTGAAATGATAATAATACATGGAATCTGTGAATAGAAAGGTGAAGTCGATCAAATGACTTTTCCTAGCACTTGGGTGGTCATGATGCCTGGCTAGAGGCCAATAATGATCTTTAAATATAAATTTTTAATCCTTAAATTCTCATAGCTAATTGTCTTTAGTTCAAGTGGGAGTTTGTTGGTTTTATGGCCAAAAGCCAATTAATATTAGGATTAATATTTATATTTATTGCCTACGTGTTTTAGGAACCTAAAGGGTCACACACAATAGGACAATTAATTGGGATAAGTTAGGGGTTAATTTATATGATAAATTAATCAGAAGAACTTATTAAATAAATAAGATATGGGCTTTATGGTAATTACTGAGACCCATAGTCTTATATAAATAAGTCACAGGCATAAGTTCTGGTGTTAATCAATCGGTTCCATAAACCCTATTTTATAATCCAGTGAACTAGCCGTCATGCCTTGTGTCTGTGTCCAAGAATTGTTCGTGTGGATACCATTAGAGGCTGGACACTTGAACAGGTCTGTGATCAAACTTCACCATGTGTTGATCGTGATTGCTGGATTAGCTCTTAAAGGTACACAATTCGAAATTGTTTATATTATTCATAGATTACAAAGTGATCCTGGCATGAAATCAGTCTGTGTTTATTCCGCTGCGTTAGGATTGATTTACTTACAAAAGGTTGAAGAAATGGAATTAGAAAAAAAAAAGAAATACTCTGCACTTTCTTTCAATTAGTTAATTACCGTACGTATTACGGTTACGATCTCAATAAGATCATTCTACTCAGAATAATGAAGTTGATCTCCTTGATGTATTGATGAATGCATACAGTAATATATATATATATAGCCAGCTATAACGGAAGATAAGTACTGATGATAAACCTCTCCAACTATACAAGTATATCATCAGGAGAGTCACTAACTACCCAAATATATCAATAAAAGAGATTAACGTTAACAGCTAGAGATAACTATTTTTACAACACTACTAACTATTTTTACAACATTACTCTTTTACTAACAATTCTAATAAGTAATTTGTATTATTATTATTTTTTCCAGAATGGAATACTTCACACCTGATAATAAATGTTATGAAATGCATCTCTTTTGGAATTCTAAACCATATATCTTAATTATCATTTATCTAGAACATTTTATGAGTCCGAATTTTTGAACTGTTCGAAGTAGCTGTAGAAACTATCTTATGTGCATGTCTATGATGTGCCTTTTATCCTAAAATAATTGTATAATTAAAATTTTCAATTTTAATACATCTTATATCAAAAGTGAAAATTTAAACTGGATAACTATTTTAAAAATAAATATTTATAAAGCGATAGGACAAAAACGGAACGTGAAATAATTATCAGTCCCCAACTGGACAAGCCCACAAGCTCTATCAGAGAAGAATGGGTTGACTGCGACCTCAGCAGGGGTCATTTTTCTAGCACATGTGGAATGATGGAAACCTCCATGGGCTTACTTTCTCCTAATAAAAACAGTTTTTAACTCCCTATGATAGGCTTTATTGGACTTGTATTATATCTGCATATATTTACATAATTAAAGTCGATATATATTCTTGTGATTTCTAGTCTAAGATCTGCTTTAAATTAACTTGTAATGATAGGAAGAGAAAACTTGACATACAATCTTAGTTTGAGCACTAGCGCATTGTGATATATTAATGTCATTAGTAAGGATATTCTATATATATAGTAAGGATATCCTATCTATATATATTAAAGGAAAGGAGATGGGATGATGACGTTTCTGTCAATTGCCCTTTTTTTTATTTCATTACACATGTCATTTAATTATTGGCTGTTCATTAAACAGTTATAATATGTTAGTAAAACCATTACACATGTGAAATGATTGGCTTATCACCATTTGTGTAATTCCTCCCGATCCACCAAAATACAGATTAGACTTCTCTTCATATTCTCAAACCAGTAGTGCTTGCAAAATGGTCTAGAGTTCCTTTAACCTTTCTGACTGTTCCTATCTCAGCTCCACAAAATATTAACAAGTCATCAGCAAAGCTTAATGATGTTATATTCAATTTCTCATAGTATGGATGTTTCACAAAGCCATCCATATTTGCCACCAATTTAAAGCTTCTGGTGAGGTATTCCATTACTAGCACAAAGAGTAATGGAGACATTGGATCACCTTGCCTCAATCCTCTTTGACCTGAAAAATACCCAACACTGTTTCCATTAAGGTTCAGTGAGTAAGTAGATGATGTAACACATTCCATAATCCACTGTCTGAACCTTTCAGGAAACTTATATTCTTGCAACCTTTCTTCAAGGAACTCCCAGTGAGCTGAATCATACGCCTTCCTTAAATCAACCTTCATCATACATGATGGCTTTGCTGATTTCCTGTTGTACAGTCTGATTAACTCTTGTGCCAGCAACACATTATGTAATATTAATCTGCCCTTGACAAAAGCTCCCTGATTGCACTCCACTAAATCTGGTAATACAATGCTCAATCTTTTGCAAATCATCTTAGAGATGCATTTATATATAGTATTACAGCAGGAGATTGGCCTGTACTCTGTGGCATTCTTTGGGCTTGCATTCTTTGGTATCAGTGCTATCATGGTTGCATTGATCTGCTTCAACAGTTTCCCAGTTTTGAAGAACTCAAGTATGGCATTGCTGAAATCATCTCCCACTATGTTCCATGCCTTCTTATAGAATCCACTATTGTATCCATCAGGACCAGAGCTTTTAGTTTCATCAATACTAAATAAAGCTTCCTTTACATCTGCTTTGGTAAATTCTTTAATCAAAAGTACATGTTGATCAAGGTTCAGTTTACTTCCTACTTCAAAGATTTCATTCTTGGCATTGGTTCTTGCCACCTTTTTCCCCAACAGCTCTTTATAGTAACCTATGAAGTGTTCCTCCACTCTGCATTGGTCCTCCACCAATTCCCCTTGTTCTGAAACATATGACTTAATCCTATTCCTGCTTATTCTTTGCCTGAATGCTGCATGGAAATATTTGGTATTCATATCACCATCACATATCCACTTTTCTTTTAATTTCTGTGCCCAAAAACTGATCACTGCTCTTGATGCTATAGTATATTCCAGTACTGCTTGTTTTTCTGATTTCTGTATTTCCTCATGCAATGGATCCTGCTTTAGGGCCTCCTGAATCTTATCTATTTGTATTCTACATTCCTGCTCCTTCTCTTCTATATTGGCAAAATTCCTTTTATTAAACAGTCTCAGTGCTGGTTTCAGCAATTTTTGCTTTCTCACTAACTGGAATTGCTTAGTACCTTCCATTTCTAGTTGCCAACCCTGCTCAATTGTTGATAAGAACTCTGGATGCTGTGCCCACATGTTAAAGTATCTAAATGATCTTTTACACTTCTATATTCCTTCTCCCCACCTGATAAGCAAAACATTGTGATCTAAAATACCAGCAGGCAGTATTGTACAGTATGCATCAGTATACGTTTACATCCATTTATCATTAACAAACACTCTATCCAACTTTGAAAAGATTCTCAATGCACCAATTTGTTTATTTGTCCAAGTAAATCTACGCCCATAAGTCTGCATTTCCCACCATTCATTCTCTTCAACCAGTTTCTTGTAGTTCTCTGTATCAGCACTGACTTCATTCTCTCCCCCAATCTTGTCTTCTTTCTGTAATATACAATTATAGTCCCCCATAACAAGCCATTCTTTACTCGCATTAGTGCTAAGTTGTCTTAATTCTGCCCAAACATTTGCTCTTCTCTGTGCAGTTTATTCATTATATACTATTGTCAGGTTGAAAGCTTTAGCTCCACCCACCTCCTTCACATAACAGTGGATATATTAATGAGTTATACGTGCCACCCTTATAGTATTCATTTTAAATTCTTATGGTACTTTTGGTGAGGATATCTCCCACTAATCATTATCAAATCTGATAATATTAAAAAGAAAACTGTCACAAGTAAAAACTATGCATCATTAAGGTTTCTAAATATATCTCCAACTATTTTTCAACCACGGGCTATGCATGCATATTAAGTTGATCAAATCAATTCAACAAACTAAGGGATAAAATCAACTCAAAGCTATCACTTTAATAATTTGTTATTATTTTTGGTGAAATAGAAATAATAAAGATATAATGAAGCAAAATTGTGAAACTGTTTCATTATTTAAATCCAAATCGAAGAATGTGTTCATTGTAAATTTTGAGTACTATGACCAGTGATCATTTTGTAGACTTGATCCCCCCCCCAACCAAAAAAAGACAATTTCTACGATCAATAGGGTATAATGCATATAGGATTATTAGATAAGAAAATGATTGAAAATTAAAAATCATAAAGTCATAAAATGAGGGTCAAGGGGGACAAGGGAGCAAATACAGCAGCAGTAAGTTGATGTAGTTTATGACACGAGAATGAAAAACACCAATAAGAGGAAAAATAAAAGAAAATATAATTTTATTTTTTTCATTGTATAAACTTTGTTAAATCATTTATATTGCATGGTGGTTGTGATTTATGTTTACCCAAATTTTTATAGAATGGTGAGCATAATAATATACCAAAAATTTAATATCTAAATATATTATGTGTTGACAAAATTAGAAAAATTGGTTTGTTACCCCCATTGTTTTCAGACGTACTGTAAGAAAGTTAGAGATGTAATAATTTACTTAATTATGATAGTATAAAAAACTTACAACTTCATTGAAAATTATTTAACTATCAAAGTAGATAAAAAAATTTAAAGAATTAAGTATTGATTACTAAAATAACTTGTGATTACAAATTATTCTATCCATGTATTTCAACAGTAAAATAATTTTTGATTACAATAAGTAACAATCACAATATTTATCTTAATTTAATAAAGTGTGAATGTATTATCATAATTAAAAGAATTAAAAAATAAAAAAAATTATCATCAAAGAATGCATACGAAGTATCGAAGATGCAACCCCTTCATATTTCTTGAGAAAGCAATTTGCCAATCGACGCAACCCCGGATGAGATAGTGAAGGTTTTGGAAAGATATTTCAAATCTTTTGATCATTTATGAAACAACTTGAGAGAAGACTGTGAGTGCTGCAATAAGCATATTGCACCAGGGGGGGGGGGAGTGAAATACTACATGTGGTAAACCTGATTGTTAGATAAAGAACTGGAGTTTCTAAATGATTACTCAAGATCGGTAATCCTATATATATATATATATATAGGATTACCGATCTTGACTAATCATTTTAAAGGAAAGGAGATGGATTGACAAATGTCATTGAAAAGATAATTAATTGATTCAATTGACACGTATCAATTCATGATTGGTTGTTCATTAAACCGTAAAAAAGAATCAGTGAAACCGTTAATATAAATTTATCTACTATTAATTTTAACCTATTCACGATTCTTATAGGATAAGCTCCATCAAAATTTCTGTCAATTTAAAACTTAGAAAAGAAACATATAGATAACAATAATTACAAGAGAAATTTATCCGATCATCAAGATTTTAAATCAATGCGTCATCCCTCTTTCTATTTGTCCCACTTACGGAATCTTTTTCTTCTCTATTTCTCCGATCTCTGGTACGAGAAATGTCTCTTACGATACCGGCCAATCTTTGCCCAACTTCAAGCATGAAGTGATGTCTAGTGAGTATGTACTAGAAGTTATAAAGGGGATATGTTTTGATTACAATTTTTAGCTTATTTTGATTTATTCCAAATGTATCTTTTCTTAATGATTTTTGGGTTTTCTAATGTACGATTAGTATAGATTTTGTGAGAAGGGTGAAGGTGAATACGGGCAACCTTTTCCTCACCAATTTCGTATTAGGGTTCTTATTTTGGTGTTTTTAATTGATTTTGATTCATAGGTTTTGTGATTTAAGATTAGTAAGGAAGCGATTCTTCATTTTTTTTATACACCAAATGATTTACTAATTTAGATCGGTAAATTATTTTGGTGTTTTGAGTTTTCGGGTTTCTTTGTTGAAGAACTTATGTTTTATATTCAGGATTAATTTTGGGTTTTTTTTTCCTTAACCGCCGATGGAGACAAAATCAATTCTTTAAAATTTGAAGGTCCTGAACTTCTTTGATGAAAGGGCTATTTAAGCCCCGACCAATAATGATGTTGATGCTATCAATGAACATATATATGTTGTCACTACTTATTGGAGAAGCGAAGTATATTTAGATAGCATCGAAGAAAACGCAAAGTCGTAGAATCCTGATGATGACGCCTGTAGAAGTACAAGCTGAAGTACATGTTGATGATCATGGTTGACCGATGGTTGACCTGCCTTGCTGTGGTACATTTTGTATATATACTGATCATAGGGAGTTGATGTGTAAATAGATAGAGCTGTATAAGTTATGTACAGTCTGTTTTTTTTTGTTTTGTTTTGCTAACATGGACATTTGCTTGGAGGTTATACATTGTCCTTTATATATATGTATAGGAGCTCCCATCTGTAGATGTTTTATTGGTTTTCATTTTTCCATCAAATGGAAGAAAATTTCCCCAAATTGCAAATTCTGTTTCTTACAAATTAAGCCTAAAACCTAGTTTACAAAGTCTAGATGGTATCAGAGCGGGTTTAATCCTGCTCCGATAGCCATAATCCAGCTCCAACAAACGAATTTTCAAATTCTCCGGTGATCTTCGCCAGAAGAAATGGCAGAGGAAGAAGGACAACGACGCGGTGACCATCAATTCCGACGTGATAATTCATCTCTTGCACTCATTAAGTTTCAATTGACCAAATCAAACTTTGTATCTTGGAATCGAGCTATGATAAGAGCTTTAGGAACTAAAAAAAAAATAGATTTTGTGAATGGAACGTATCCGAAACCTAATCAGCCAGGATTACAGTAAGAACAGTGGGTAAGAGTGCATGAGACTGTAGTTTTATGGATCTTGAATGGAATTTCGCCGAATTTAGTAGAAAATTATACTCTGGCAGAAACAGCTCAAGAATTATGGGATGAATTTAAGGATCGGAATGGCAAGATGAATGGACCACAGATTTATCGATTGAGGAGAGAGATTTGTACAACATCACAAGGAAACATGTATGTTGCTGGTTATTATTCAAAGTTGAAGAGGCTATGGGATGAACTTCAATTTCTTGATCTAGCCGAAGAGTGTGAATGTGGTGGGTGCACATGTGCTTTCAAGACAGAAGAAGTAAAGAATGCAAAGAATCGGCTGTATCAATTCTTACTGGAATTAATGATGCCTACGCTGCTATGAGGAACAATATTCTGATGATGGAGCCACTTCCGGATGTGAATAAGGCATATGGAATGGTGTTGACTGTTGAAGAACAGAATTCAGTGAATACCATGTATGGAACAGTGGATGATCAAAGGGCAATGTACTCACAACAAGTTATTGATGGTGGATACTCAAAGCCTTCTGGTGCGGTAGCAGTATATAATACTGGCCAATCGAACAACAACATTCCAGGTTATAATCAATCAGGTGGGAACAATGTGAATGATCAAAATGCTATGTTTACACAGAAAGGCAAGTTCAATAAGAGTGCAAGGGAAAATGATTTCAGAAGAGACAAAGCCTATAAGAAATTTCTTAAGTGTGATCATTGCAAGATGCCAGGGCATACTAAAGTAGGATGTTTCAAACTCATTGGCTACCTGGATTGGTGGAATGACAATCATAAAGAAGGAAGAGTAGATCAGCCTTCAAGGGGTTCAGGTTACAATGCAAACATGGTGGAAATGCATCATGAGCAGAAAACAGAAGAAGATCACAATGGCAATAATCTTCAACAGATGATGAGAACTTTGTTGCAGCAAGAGATGAGCAAGATGTTGAAGGGGAAACAGATGGTAGGAGAATCAGCATCAGTGAATTTTGCTCACTACCATGATTTTGCTGGTATGGGTACATATGAAACCTTGAACAAACTGACATGTGAAGAATTATTGCTGTTGAGTTTGTGGTTTATTGACACAGGAGCAACAGGACATATGTGTGCTTTGTTAAAGTCGTTTTCTAGGTATAAGCATGTTTCCAAATTCACTCCTGTTTGCCTTCCAGATGGAAGTTTCAAATCCATAGAGCACATAGGTTCCATAAAACTTTCTGATTCACTAAAACTTGATGACTGTTTGCATATCCCTTCCTTTAAATACAACCTGTTATCACTCAGTAAACTTGCCAAGGATTCACAAATTGATTGCTTGTTCTCAACAAACTTTTGTTTGTTGCAGGACCCGGAGACTAAGCAGTTGATTGTAGTGGCAAGGGTTAAGAATAAACTCTATGTTTTGGACAAGCATTCGTTTGAAAAGGAGACCATTTTCCAGTTTATGAATACACATGTAAACCACCCTTTTGTTCTGTATTTGAGATCAAACACTGTGTATTCTTTGAATTTAACTAGTCATATTGACAATAAGCTACCATAGATTAGGACATGTTCTTGATTCTATTTTGAGTCGTTTAGGAGTTTTCAGTAGTGCTAGTGAAGCAGTTTCACAAAAATGTACTGTTTGTCCACTAGAAAAGCAACAAAGAATAAAATTTCCCACCAGTTTAATTCAAACAAAAGCTTGTTTTGATTTACTGCATGTTGATGTATGGGGAGCTCATGCACAAAAATCACTCAGTGGTGCACAATATTTCTTAACCTTAGTTGATGATTTCAGTAGAACAACCTGGACTTTTCTAATGCATCACAAATCCGAGACTTCTTCCCTTCTTGAAACCTTACTTAAACAAATTCAGACTCAGTAAACAAATTCAACTCAGTTTTTAAAAACAGCGAAATGCATTAGAACAGATAATGATACTGAGTTTCTTAATGCTTAGTGTCAAAGTTTGTTTTCTCTTTTAGGAATTATACATCAGAGGTCTTGCTCTCGAAGACTTGGTTTTACAAATGTGGCTATTCAAGGCGATTCGTCTTTAATCATTTTGGCAGCTCTGAAGGAGACTGACGGCCCTTCTGCCTGTGCTCCTGTTTAAGAAGATGTAATCTATATTTGTCACGATTTACCGGTTTCTCATCTCTCTTGCATTCCGCGATCGGATAATATAATAGCTCATTCTCTTGCTAAGTTTGCCAAATCGGCCTCTGTAATTGAAACGGTCTGGAATACTCTCCCAGATTTTGTTTCTCAATTGGTGCTGGACCATCTCCAGTAATCGTTAATGGAAGTTTGTTTCTTCTCAAAAAAAAAATCTAAATAATAATAAGAAATAATTTTAATAGGTACTTGGTAACTTTCTCTGTGGGATCGACCCTGCTTGCTACTTTACTACTAGTAATTGTATTAACTAGGTAATTAATATTTGACTAGTGTAACGACGGCTTGTCAAATTTGGCGCCGTTGCCGGGGAAGGCATAACCAATATCAAAACTAGATTATTTCTTTTATTAATTTAGATTTGTATATATTTTCCTTTGTTTTATTAATTTTTATTTTATTTTAATTTTAAATTTTATTCTCTTTTATTTCTTGTGTCAATAACTTTTGTAGGAAGTTTGAGCTATTATGGAGAATTTTAACTATGGTTATGGAGAGACTCCGTGTTATGGTTATGATTTTGAATATGGAGACTATCCTACATATCAAGAAGATCCGTACTCTTGGAACAATTCATCTTCTGATCCTTACTATGGTTGTGATTATCAAGGTTATTCATTTAATGCTGGGTACAATTATGGTTTTGAGAGCGAGTATATGACTCCTAGGATGTTGTCATGTTTGGAGAGAATTGATAAATTGCTGGATGACATCGAGAAGAAAAATGCTTCATATTTCTCTCAAGAGGATTGTTACCACTCAAACGCATCAGTATATCAACCACCACCTCCTCAACCCACTTTGAGAGAGTTAGCAGCTTGTCAACCTACTCTGAGAGAGCTAGCAGCCTTACAGTCATCCCCTTGTCTACCCACTTTGAGAGAGTTAGCATCTTCATATCAACAGCCACCTGCTCAACCTCAACTTACTGTTAGAGAGGTAGCTCTTCGAGATTTTCAAAGTGAAAAAGGCCAACAGCTGATCAAAGAGGTCAATCAATATAGGATGAGTGTGGGGTTGTCGAAATATGATCCTATAGGAAATTTGCTTAAATTGAATAAGAATGAGAAGATTTCTGAAGATGATTCATTGGTCCAGTCTCCCCAGCCACCATCTCAAACTGACCCTGAATGTGAAGAATTAGAAGAGACCAAATAGATTAACAGTCCAGATATTCCAAGTTCTCCTGATTCTTCTGGTATATACATAGTAGTTAAGTATGATTCTTTCATTCTGAGAGTTGGTGACAAGGATGTAGATGAAGTTAATTTCACTGAGCAGAATATTCCTATAGTTTCAAAACAAGGGTTTGAAGTAGACACACGTGGTGAGGTTGTCCCTAGTATAAGAGATTTTGAGGATGATGTGAAAAATGATTCAATGGAAAACCAAGGAGAGGATCAATGGTACAAGATTGAATTTGAGAAAGAGGATGTTGTAGTGTTGGAGGATAAGTTTATATTTTCTCATGGAAAGGAGAACCACTATAAGAGATTCATTGTTGCTGCTGAACATGGTTTTTTCTGGTATCGAGATGGGTACTCTGGCTGATTAGCCATGGAGTCCGGCTAAAGACTTTAAAACAGCGCTTATTGGGAGGCAACCCAAGTTTAAATTTGCTTTATTTTATTTTCTTAAATTTACAAAACAGTGATGGTTGAGTTTTTTGTTCCTGATTATTTGGAAATCTTTGATTTCTAAATTTTCGTGGTTTTTTAATCATCTACCTAATAAAATTTACCTTTGTTTTTGTTTATGTGTGGCAGCTACTCTCTAGAATAAATGGTGATGGAAAATGCTTGGATGGTTATGCAACAGATCTCTTTATTCTTCAACTTCAACAATTTCCGTTTTCTGCTTCACATTCCCAAGGTTGTGTCGTTTCTTTTCATTTTTTTTTATTTGTCTTTTCTTTTCTTTTCACTTGGTTGCTTGTCTTTTGTGTTTTATACATTGAGGGCAATGTATACTTTAAGTGTGGGAGAGGAATATGTGTTTGTTGTGTCTACTTTTCTTAAATTTTTTTTTTAAATAAAAAAACCCATAAATATTGAAAATTAAAATATCCAAAAAGGCCTATGATGAAGACTGTTTGATTATCTATAACATGTAAGAATTAGGCTATTTTGAATTGTATTGCTTAACTTATGTATTTCTATATGTTGCTTTGAATACCTTGCTTTTTATACACTTAATCGTGACTGTGGGATAAGCCTAAAGTGAGACATAGTTACATGTGTTTGATGTAGATATGCCATGAAAAATTGTGTTTGATTCACTCATACTTATATGATTTGTTTGTGGAACCCATCATGTTGTGAAGGAAAAGCAAGGCATTAGTCCAATATCAGCCTTAAAAAACCTTCTTGCTTTGACACTTTGTGTTAAGTAAGTTTGGGGGAGGGGTGTTGGCGGATGCTTCTGAGGTTAGATTAATTTTAATGAGGGAGAAAGGAAGAGCATTCAATGTTGATGCTAGCCCCATTGAGAGGTGAAAAATTGGCAACCTGAGCGTAGAGTCCTCCGGCCCGGTGAGGAAAAATAATATAAACTGCCTAAGTTGCTGAGTCACTATGTATAGGAGTGGAAAAATGCTCTGGGTAGTGGCCTGAGTTGGAAAGAGTCCTGAAGAAAAGTCGCATACATCGAAGAATGGGTTACGAGGGGGAATAAGTTGTCTATGAGATAAGTCCTTCTACTTCATAGCATGTCTGGTGGTCCATTGCATTGAAATATGGTATGAAATGTGAATTTGTGTTAAAGTGTTAATATATGGCATATTTGCAGCAAAGCTTTTTTTTTCTATGTTAAATTTAAAGTGATGTCCCAAAGAAACGAATCGCACACACTCACACAAGCGTGGGGGCTAAAAGTAGCTATGGTTTGCATTTTGTTAGGTAGTGCATATTAGAGGTAGTCGAGGTCTTTGTGTTATATGATGATTGAATCTCTGAGGCCGCCTAATTAAATAATTTATTTTTTTTTTGTTTTAATTCTTCGGATTGCTTGAGGACAAGCAATAATTCAAGTTTGGGGGTATTTGATATGCTTATATTTTACCTATTTATTATATCCCTAATTTGTGATTTTTGCAATATATTTTGAGTACGAATATGCTATTTATATGATTTTATCTTTATTTGTAGGAATTGTACTCAAATGAAGAATTGTTGAAGTTTTGAGCTAAAATTGAATTAAAAGCAACTCAATGGGAAAGAATTGAAGATTGGAGCAATTGATGGGGAAGAAATTAATGAGTTTAGAGAAATGGAGGGCCGATGATGTAATTTTGGAATTTTTTTTGTTTTCGGAAATGGGCGGAAATAGATGTACGGTTGATTTGGGACTGGAATTGGGTAAGAATTTTAGTCCTAATATTATTTGGGAAACAAGTTTTCATCCTCTCCAAGAAGTAGGATTTTGACGGAAGCCTATAAAAGGAAGATTAGGGATTTATTTTTACAATGGGACTGGACCGAACTTGACCGAAAATTCACGTCTCCCTCAAGGCTGCAAAACTTTCCCCCCGCCGACCTCCACCTTATTCCTCTTCTCCACATCACCACGCAGCCTCCACCTCCGCCGATCTCCTCAACTCCCCATCACCAGCCCACAGCACCACCATCACCACCTTATTCCACCAATATCCACCCCTCCATCATCCACCTTCCACCAAATGAGCCCATTAATATCACCTCCCAATTCCACCAGTCCCTTCGCACGCCACAAACCCTTTCACCAAAAACCCAAAATCCCACCCCATCATTACCTCAAGCAAAGCATCATCATCGGAGGTCGCAAACAATAAAACCCAAAATCCTGGGTTTTATTGTTTTATTTATTTTTGAGATGATGTGTAGCTAAATTATTTAATCTAGGGTTATAGATGTAGCTGTCGTACTATTTAATTTAATTTAATTCATGATTGTGACTTTTTCATTAGTTGATATTTAATATTCTTATTTTTATTCCATGTGAGTATTTGATCACCACTTGCATGCTTTAAAGGTGTTTAACTAAAGGAACGACGGTTGAAGGTTAGCACTAGTTCGTGGAAATATTAAACTTAGATAGTGGGCCACGAAAGTAGGAACACCATCTTTGCAGCTCTAGATTCTAGGGTTCTTAATGTACTCTAATTAAATCCTATAGTCACGACAGTAGTCATAGGGTTAGTTTGACTAAGAGAATTATATCACAACAGTGAATAGTTCTTAAATAGGTGAATCGTTGTGAGATTAATGAAAGTCCAAAGTCACATATCTATAAGTTGAGTTAAACTGAGTAGTCGGTAGGTGAACCCTTTGCCCTAGGTTTTCTTTTATTTGTGTAGAATCTTAAATTAATTATAATTGTTAGTTTTAGGTTTAGATTAGTTTAAATTGATAAATTGTTAATCTAAATAATAATAAGAAATAATTTTAATCGGTACTTGGTAACCTTCTCTGTGGGATCGACCCTTCTTGCTACTTTACTACTAGTAATTGTATTAAGTGGGTAATTAATATTTTACTAGTGTAACGACGGCTTATCAAAATACAATCCACATAACAACTATTGATCTATTTGTTGCTATAAATGTTGCTATAAATGTTATCTACTTCCTTTAATCAATTTCATGTATGTTTTGTATATGGAATCTCTACCCTTAGCCAAACGGGTATTTTTATTGTGAAATCGTTTAGAAAAATGATAGGACACATACGATTTAAGGAGTGAAATGTATACTGAGTTTGTGGTAGTGCCATGGACAAGATTGCTGCAGCTTCCAAAGGAGTGAAAATTGAAGAGATGAGATCCCTGTTCCAATCCATAGGATCATGAAGCATTAAGTCCGAAACAGTTGCTGTAGCTGGTAGAATTTGCGGAGTTAAAGTCGTACAAAAAGAGGGCTCAAGAGGAATCCATCTGTCATACCATATGTTGGTCTGACTGCCACTCCGAATCTGTTTCCTGCAATCGATTTCCAGAACTTTCCTTCCTTCAAGAATGCTGCGCCAAGTCCAAGAGGGTCTCGATCCAAGATGGGCATCAAAGAATTTCTGCGACGGAAAGTATTTAGCTTTCAAAACATGGGAAAGTAGGGAATGTGGTGTTGTGAGGAGCTTCCAAGCTTACTTGCTTAACATTGCCATGTTAAAGGCCTTCAGGTTACGAAAACCCAACCCTCCATCTTTCTTGCTATGGGACATTGATGACCAAGAAGACTAGTGAATTTTCCTTCTGTTTGATGAGCCACCCCAGAAAAAGGTGCTGGACATGGGTTGTAGATCTTCCAAAACATTATCTGGTAATAGAAAACAAGACATTGCATAAGAAGGGATGGATTGTATTACAGATTTAATCAATATCTCCTTCCCAGCCCTAGAAAGTGATTTGGAACTCCAACATTGCAGCCGTTGCGAAACCCTATCTTTTATGCTTGAAAACACCTCTTTCTTGCACTTGCCGACAACTGATGGTAATCCAAGATACTTTCCCTGGCTCTCTACTTTAGGAATTTTGAAGATTCTACAAACCGAAGTTTTGATATGGTAATGAGTATTAGGGCAGAATAAGATTCCAGATTTCTCCAAATTAATTCTTTGGCTTGACACTCGCTCATAGAGTTGAATAGCCCACTGAAAGTAGTGTGCTTCATTTTCCGTTGCATGGCCAAAAAGTAGTGTGTCATCGGCAAAGAAAAGGTGAGAAAGTTTAGGAGCATCCCGAGTAACACCAACACCATGTATGCGACCACAGTTTTGAAGATCCTGCAGTAAACAAGAAAACACCTCCGAACAAAGGATAAAAACATAAGGGGAGAGGAGATCGCCCTGACGAATCCTTCTCTCCGGTATGAGATTACCAAATTGTTCACCATTCAGAATGAAAGAAAATCGAACAGATGAGAGACATGTGTGAATCAGGTTAATGAAAGCTTCGCAAAACCCTAGAGCTTTTAAAACTGATTTCAAAAAGCACCACTCAACTCTATCAAAGGCTTTGCTCATATCCAATTTGATCGACATTAAACCGGTGTTGCATTTAGGACGAACTTTCATATGGTGGTGGGTTTCATAAGCCAGAAGGACATTATCAGTTATTAGACGACCCGAAACAAAGGCCAACTGTGACTCAGAGATGATGGAGGGAAGAAGTAAACGCAACCTATTAGAAATGACTTTAGAGCACAATTTGTGCACGACATTACGTAAAGAGATTGGACGAAATTGAGTAATAATGTCGGGTTTTTTTACTTTTGGAATTAGCACTATATGAGTGTAGTTCATTCGAGGATTAAAATCACCTAAATTTAAAAAATTCAAAACAAAGGAGGTAACATCATTACCTATAATATGCCAGAATTTTTTGAAAAAAATTGGACTCATACCATCAGGACTAGGTGATTTGAATGATGCCATTTCCTTAAGCGCTTTTACAACCTCATCTCCTGTATAAGTTTGCATTAGTCAAACATTCATATCCGAAGTCACTTTTGGATGCAATCTACTAACAGCTCGCTGGATTTCGGACTCAAGGGGGCGAGAAGAAGAAAAAAGAGAGCCATAGTAGTCCATTATGATATTCTCCAAATCATGAGTTTCATGTTTCAGATTCCCCAAGTTATCTTTAAGGCCTGAAATGTGGTTTATGGACTTCTGTTTGTTGGCGAAAGCATGAAAAAACTTGGTATTATGGTCTCCCTCCGTATACCAATGTTGCTTTGGCCCTTTGCTTCCACCTAAGATTTTCTCTTTCCAACAACAAATCTAGCTCTCTTTCGAGTTCGCCCAGCTTCGAACGTTGTGGATCATCAATTCTTCCCCGTTGTAGCATCAGGATTTCTTTCTTCAGGAAAACAATTCTCTTCTCAAAATCAGTTTGGTGATGCTTGCTCCAATTCAGAAGACCGACCTGGACATGCTCCAATTTATCCTCCAAGCTTCCAAGGTCAGAGTTCCAATGTTCCTCAATGATTTTTTCACAATCAACAACACGCACCCAATGTGCTTCAAAACGAAAAGGCTTCCGTTTCCGACCCGATTGATGTGCAACTCCTCGATCACGCAATTGGATGTGTAACATCTTATGATCAGAGAGGAATGTAGGAATGTGAGAGACAGAACTCCATGGAAATAGCTGAAAGAGGTTGGAATTACAGGTTGAACGATCAAGGCGTGCCCGTTGAGTTTGCGGATGAGGAAGGAGACGCTGCCAAGTAAATTGATAACCCTCATAACCCATATCCTAGAGCTCAAGATGATCAAGCACATCACGAAAATGATGGATTTGCCAATTAGCTCGTGGACGGATGCCTTGAAACTCTTCCTGTGTCAAAACTTCATTAAAATCACCGAATAAAACCCATGGTTTTCGATCAGGATCAAACAGCGACTTCATCTGATTCCAGGCTTCCCTTCTTAGTGACACATCAGGTTGGCCATAAACTCCTGTGATCCGAATTGAATGACCCTTCAATTCAGCATCTACATCAATCATCCTATCAGAGAAACCACGTAAATTTACAACAATTTCCTTCTGCCAAAGCATAGCCAAACCACCCTAATTTCCATTCGCTTCAACACAAACACCGAACAACAATTGCCTAGCTCATCGAACTTCCGGAAACTCCCCAATCCCCGACAGTACCAGCTTAAGATACTCATGGAGCTGGGCGGGATTGGGTCGATAGCCCAATCTCCGCCACACCGCCATCCATAGAAGGTTGAGAAGAGGAAGAAACACCAGAGGTAACAAGATTATTCAGACTGGGTTTTTTCCCAATTACTTCGATATCCACCATGTGAAGATCCTGGCCATCGAATTCGTCCAGAAACAATTTGCGCTTTCCTAAAGTTGAGGAGGGAATATTTACAGAATCATTCCGTAGAATGCGACAGCGAGCTGTTTGAAACCTACGGGCTACCTTCCTAGCAGGAGAATCAAGGGTCATTGGAACCGTCACCAAATACGGACTGAGGAGAGGTGGAATTGTGGAATTTCGGACATTCTGTTGGTCTAGTGGGGTGGAGCAATGATCAAAAACTGGACTCGTTTCATTGTCAATCAGGGAGGAAGAAGTTGGTGTTTGACAGGAAGCTGTTTGAAGACAGCGCGCTGTTTGAAACTGGTGGGCTGCCTTCCTAGGACTGAGGGGAGGTGGAATCGTGGAATCAAGGGTCATTGGAACCATCGTCAACTTATGACTGAGGGGAGGTGGAATTGTGGAATGTGGGACATTCTGATGGTCTTGGATTGAGGAAGACGGAGACAAGGATGATGGAGAATCTTTTGACAGTGACACTGGTAAAATACGGAGTTTGGAGGAGTGAGTTGAATTATTGAGCAAGCTGTGAGATTGTGATGAGAGGTTTTTGATTTTTGGAGAAGTATGTGTGATGGCAGCAATGATTGAAGGGTTGCTTGGAGAACTCAGAGCATCCGCCGTATTGTGAGAGTTAAGGGGATCATTGAAAAATGGACAAGGAGCATTGGCATAATCAGGTGAAAATGAACACTGTCCTTTAGATGGCGGAGACAGAGAGGTTGATGGACATGGTGTTGTGGTGGCATAAGAGGGTGAAGGTGGCATATTAGGGCAGGAAACAGTACGTGGAAGACGCGGGAAAGAGGCTAAAGGTGGCGTTTCAGAGGAAGGATTGACACATGGAAGTGGCAAAGAAGCAGTAGGGGAGTTGGTGGAATTAGGGTTAGGGTTGGATGTTGAAGGAACGTGGGATAGTGGAGTACGGTTTCTGCCTATTGTGGCGACATAGTGGCTTTGGCGGTCATGGTATGGAACAGTTTCTTCATCCGAATCTTCAGGAACGTGGGAAGGGCTTGGTTCATGTGCTGGACGTCGTGAGACAAACGGATTCCAGTGACCCGTCGCCTTAAGCCAACTACCATACTGTGGCGGCAGAGCAGAACTTCCGGCGGCAGGTGGCCTCGTCGGACAACCGCTTTCGATGTGACCAATAATCCCACAATGGTAGCAAAACTCCGGTAGCCTTTCGTACTGTAGGGGGATTTTGATCTCCTTTCCTTCATGTTCAAATTGAAGAATCCTCATTAGAGAATTCTGAATATTGATATTCACCTTGATCCTGAGAAACACAGCGAAGACAATTGCGATCCCCATCCTAAAAAACATCCATGAACTGTCCAATTAGGTTTCCAACATAACGAGCCAAATCCTCGTTCATCAGATCCAAGGGACAGTTGTGTAACTGGATCCACCATGGACACATATTGAAATCCGCATCAAGATCATCAGAAGGTTTAAGAACCAATAAGTGTTTCCGACCCAACAACCAGAGTTCTCGATGTAAAACCCGTGCTCTATCCATTTGGTTATTGAATTTGAAGAAGACCATGTTGTCACCCACAGGCTTCACTGTGAATCTATGACGAAGAGACCAAATGTTCCAGCAATGAGTGCCAATGGAGTCATGAGAAACTACTCTCGGGCAGTGGAGCTTCCCAACAATCGTGAGGGAGGGATCAATACGAGTAATATTCAATGAACTGGTGGAATGGCGAACTGATTTAGTCTCCCTCAAAGAAAAGCGCCCAATGATGGATTCTAACTCCTCCCCAGTAGCCATCCAGGCAAAAACTACCCAGCAGATCAACCACAAGTGAGGAACGAGTATAAAGGGTTGATTACTGCAAACTATACAGCAAAGACAAGATCTGCAAAAGTCAAAAAGAAAACAAGACTATAATAGGTTAGAAAACAGGAAACAACAACGAAAGTTTCGAACATATATGAGAAGAATTGGGAATTTTAATTGAAGAGGAAAGAGGATTTGTGTTATTATGATTTCATATAAGAAGAAACGAAGAGGAAGATTTAGGAAAGATGGTATGAGAATTGAAAGAGATTTGATAAGAAAACAAGGAAAATTGATTTGAAAAGGACTTAGAACTCCGGGTGGAAATTATCAACCCATGAAAGAGGCTTCATGAAGGGTTCTAAAAGGAAAAGAACTCTCAGAGAAAACTCCCAGAGAGAGAAACTCTAGAACTACCTATCAATTTCGAAAGTCGATTAACAATTTAATCCTTATTATTATTTAGATTAACAATTTATCAATTTAAACTAATCTAAACCTAAAACTAGCAATTACAATTAATTTAAGATTTTACACAAATAAAAGAAAACCTAGGGCAAAGGGTTCAGTTACCGACTACTCAGTTTAACTCAACTTATAGATATGTGACTTTGGACTTTCATTAATCTCACAACGATTCACCTATTTAAGAACTATTCACTGTCGTGATGTAATTCTCTTAGTCAAACTAACCCTATGACTACTGTCGTGACTATAGGATTTAATTAGAGTACATTAAGAACCCTGGAATCTATAGCTGCAAAGACGGTGTTCCTACTTTTATGGCCCACTATCTAAGTTTAATATTCCCACGAACTAGTGCTAACCTTCAATCGTCGTTCCTTCAGTTAAACACCTTTAAAGCATGCAAGTGGTGATCAAATACTCACATGGAATAAAAACAAGAATATCAAATATCAACTAATGAAAAAGTCACAATCATGAATTAAATTAAATTAAATACTATGGCGGCTACATCTAAAACTCTAGATTAAATAATTTAGTTACACATTATCTCAAAAATAAATAAAACAATGAAACCTGGGAGAAGTCGGCCAAAAGTTAAGTCCAAAATTGCTTGCGTCCTCCTCCGACGATGATGCTTTGCTTGAGGTAATGATGGGCTGGGATTTTGGGTTTTTGGTGAAAGGGTTTGTGGCGTGCGAAGGGGTTGGTGGAATTGGGAGGTGATATTAATGGGCTCATTTGGTGGAAGGTGGATGATGGAGGCGTGGATATTGGTGGAATAAGGTGGTGATGGTGGTGATGGTGGTGCTGCGGGCTGGTGATGGGGAGTTGAGGAGATCGGAGGAGATGGAGGCTGCGTGGTGATGTGGAGAAAGGAAATAAGGTGGAGGTCGGCGGGGGGAAAGTTTTGCAGCCTTGAGGGAGACGTGAATTTTCGGTCAAGTTCGGTCCAGTCCCATTGTAAAAATAAATCCCTAATTCTCCTTTTATAAACTTCCTTCAAAACTTTACTTCTTGGAGAGGAAGAAAACTTGTTTCCCAAATAATATTAGGATTAAAATTCTTACCCAATTCCAATCCCAAATCAACCGTACCATCATCTATTTCGGCCAATTCCCAAAAACAAAAAAAATTCCAAAATTGCATCATCAGCCCTCCGATTCTCTAAACTCATTAATTTCTTCCCCATCAATTGCTCCAATCTTCAATTCTTTCCTATTGAGTTACTTTTAATTCGATTTTAGCTTAAAACTTCAACAATTCTTCATTTGAGTACAATTCCTACAAATAAAGATAAAATCATATAAATAGCATATTTGTACTCAAAATAAATTGCAAAAATCACAAATTAGGGATATAATAAATAGGTAAAATATAAGTATATCATATTTTTCTTCTTTTTTTTCGGTTTTGATATCTGTGGTCCAAAGTAGCTAAAATCCATGTCATTGTCAGATAATAATCATTCAGTCTTCCTCAAAATTACTAAAACGAGAAGGGTACGTTAATGAACTGTAAAAATGGGAAGAAAATATAAAGAGCGGGAACAGAAAATAATCCTATAGTACAATTTGAAATATATAAAGAAATAATATTGAGTTTAAACGCATTTCTGGCATTCATTTGCAGCTAAGTCATATCCATCAAGGTTGCAAATGCTGATGAGACAAAGTGTCTTGCTGTTTCTAGGTGTCTACGACTGAGGATGGAAGATTAATCCTGTTACTGATAGTGGGAGTTATGCTAATATGCCAACAAAATAAATAAAAATTATTTGCCGCGTTATGAAAATGAGCTTGTCGCAGATTTTATACCCTTAAAATTATATTCATTGTCATAAAATTTAGAGAACAAGTATAGATACAATGAGAAAACGAGGAGGAGTACTCAGTCACTCTTATTGAGTGTCAATGTATTTTGTCACATTAATGAGGGCAACAAAAAGTAGCTAGTGTAAACTCATTAATATTTGGAAAATCTAGCAAGCTCTATTCTAGTACCTCCGTCCCTAGAAAATAGTTCACATTGAGTTTTCAAATTTGTACTAAAAATAATACAAAACTCAAAACTCAATGTGAACTATTTTTTTGGGACGGATGGAATAGTTCCATATGAACAATCAGCACATGGTATACACATTGAGTGGAGCCCGGATGATTTTATGATCCAAAAGAATTGAAATATAACGTTACTTTTTCGCGAAGAAATTTATTATGTATGCTCTAAACAAATATTATTGTTTTGCCTTCTCAGGATCGAGCAATAACAAACAATACAAATGATAGGGAAAATATTATATGTACAATATAGTATATATTGATACATTATAAAATCCAAGCTCAAACCAAATTTTTGTTTTAACGTTTACCTTATAAGCATGAGAGGCGAAGGGAGTGTTGAATACTGCAAATTAAAATGTCAATTTTTGTATATGAATCATAATTGAATGACTGACATGTATGTCCCGTTTTGATGAGTGAATCATTAAATTTACGATACGATTAAATCATTGGTTATTTCTTGTTTCTTTCATTTCCCATTTTTTGTTTCTTATAGAATTTGGCGATATAGTCAAAACAGTTAGTTTTCAGACTAAAAAATACCACAATTTTGTAAAGAATAATGATTTGTGCAAAAAAAAAATTCACCAAGATTTTAGAATGGATCCTAATTATTCATACTTCCAATTTGTCTTTAGGATTTTATCTATTTAAATTAAAGTGAGGGCTGATTAAGATTAAGAAAACCATTTGTCGTAAATGTTCTTGTAAGTTTTTTTCTGTTTGTTTCCCCACTCTTTCCTGAAATACCCCAAGCAGTCAAACCCCATCTCCATTCATCATTTTTGCCCGAACTCAAACTCTGTACATTATTATCTTTTTCCTCCTAAAAAAAACATTTCAAGACTATTAGCAATTTAGTGTTAATAATCATCCTCAAGGCATGATCAACCGGCAACACTATCAGTCTTCACATTTTTTTTTTAAAAAAAGTGAATGGTTCCAGCATGAATCAAACGTTCAACCTCCTGATAATAACCATATCTCAACCTAATCGTCTAACCACTCCACCCCACCCAACCCTCCCATTCCACACCATCGGTCTTCACATTCCCCGTCTTCTCATTCTTAAAACCTAACTTTCAATTAAAAAAATCAATCTTTGGCCTTTTCACCTTCTTCCATAAAAATTCAAGAATTGACAGGTCTTGAAGTTTCCTGTTATTTATGGATATTTGTATAGCATTTTGGATTATATTATGCACTTATGTTGTGTATTTTGATGTTTTTAGTTCTTAGGAGTGATTGGAGTTGAGATGGAGAAAAATGTTACGTAAACACGCATTTTTGAGCATTTTGACAAGGAAGCACAAGAAGGGAGCAATGACATCACATTCTCGTGTGGGCACACGAATCTTAGTCCAAAATTAAGCTTTATAGAAGAAATTCCAGCATTGATGCTGCATTCCCGTTTGGCCAAACCGAAATAGGGACTAAAATAAAAAATTGAAAAAGTTTTGGTGGTCAAAATATAATTTTGCAAAAATTGAGGGACCAATTTGTAAATATTGGAAAAGTTGACCTATTTTCTGATTATAAATAGACTTTTCTTTTCATTTTGGAAAAATAGTTGAGGTAGTAGAATAAAAATAGACGTAGTTTTCCACTTTTAAGAAGCTTTCAAAGGCACTTTCATCATTTTTGAAGTCTTCCAAATTCATAGACATCAATCGGTAACATTGTTCAATGAATTTTTCTTGTGATTCAGTTTCCATGATGAGTAGCTAAATTCATTCATCTGGTTGAAGGGTATTGAAGCCTTGGTTTGAATAGTTGTGAGATCTAAACGTTGTTTCTCTCTCAATTTCTTGTGAGTATTTGCTTGTTCTATTGCATGATTGATATGATTATTATGGCTTCATGAATAGCTGGTAGTATTTGGTGCTTCTTAATAATCTAAAACCAATAAGACAACAAATTTTGTTGTTTAAATAGGGTATAATATAATTTAATTACTTGGTAAGTAATTATTTATGTTATAAGAACAAGTAATCGGGTTTAATATAAAACAAGGTTTGTTTTATAGGATTTGGGATTGGGTCTATGTGTTTAATGCAGTAGTTTTCTAAATCTTAGGAGGTTACAAGATTTGTTTTCGACTAGTATATGATTAATGAAGGTTTCTTAATCATTGAACTAAATGAAAGATTGAATTGTTTGGAGGTTCCAACAATGAAAACTAATATACTCATAAGTTGATGATAATATCATTGCATCAATGATCATCTGTTGAAATCAAGGTGGACATACAAACCCTTCAGCCAGATATTTTCTCATTATTTGTTTGCATTATTTTAGCTATTGTTTGCAATTTATTTCAACAACTCAAATCCCCCATTTGTTACTTGATTTAAAAGAGAGAAATTCATCATTCTCTGAGGAGAAAACCTTACTTTCCTGTACTACATTAGTTTGAAAATAGGTTAAATTGTTTGTTGGCTTGACACCCCACTAAAATGGCGCCGTTGCCGGGGAACGGTGATCATTAATTTTTTTTCTTTTAAATTTTGTTATCTTATTTTTGTTCTAGTTTATGCCGCGCTCGGTTCGTACAGGTGAACTTGTCTTTGACGCAGAAATAGAGAAGACAGCTAGAGCTATCAAGGCGGCAAAGAAGCAGGAAAGGTTACTTTTAGGCTCTACATCTGAACCTGCTAGAGCTTATCAAGAAGGAGAAGAAGAGGAACCTTCCATTTCTGAAGAATTTTCATCTGAATTCGAAGAAGAAAATGAAGGAGAAGAAATGGCTGAAAATTTAATTTTGAGAGAGTTGGCAACTCCGAATGTTGATCAACAATCATTGTGCATTGTTTTGCCTGCAACTACGGTACCTTTTGAACTTAAACCTGATATAATTCATTTATTGCCTAAGTTTCATGATCTTGCAGGTGAAGATCCTCACAAACACTTGAAGGCATTCCAAGCAGTGTGCAAAAATGTTAAAAAAGAAGGAGTTACTGAGGAGAGGGTTCAATTACAAGCCTTTCTATTTTCATTGGAGGGTGATGCCAATTGTTGGCTCTATGATTTGCCACCCAATTCCATCACTACTTGGGCTGAGTTGAAGAGGCACTTTTTGGAGCAATTCTTTCCAGCATCGCGTGCAGCAAACATTAGAAAAGATATCAGCAGAATCCGTCAAGGCTATACTGAAACATTGCATGAGTATTGGAAGAGATTCAAACGGTTGTGTAACAGTTGTCCTAACATCAGATTCCAGAGCAGTTGTTGCTGCAATATTTCTATGAAGGACTCTTGGAATTGGATAGAAATAAGCTAGACTCAGCAAGTGGTGGAGCTATGATGAATAAGACGATAGCACAAGCAAGACAGCTAATTTCAACTATGGCAGAAACTTCTCAACAATTCTCTAAAAGAGAAGACACAGTTAGCACACGTGTTAATGAGGTACGTCTTCCACTGATAAACATTTAGATGAACTAACATCTTTGGTAAGACAAATGGCTGCAGGGGAAGTAAAACATGTGAAGACATGTGGTTTTTGTTATATGGTGGATCATCCAACAGATATGTGCCCAACACTTCAAGATGACCACAATGAGCAGGTAAATGCAGTTGGAGGATTTACAGGTCAGTCACAACGGAGATATGATCCTTATTCGAATACATATAATCCTGGATGGCGAGATCACCCCAATTTCAGTTATAGGAATAGACAACCAGGTTTCCAGCAGCAACCATATCAAGCACCACCTATGAGACAACCATATCAACAACCTCAAACATCTTCTTCTAAACCAGGTATGTCTTTAGAGAAAATTGTGACTAATTTCTCACTCATACCCAAAGTTTTACACAGGAAACACGTGCTAGCATCCAAAATTTGGAGAAACAAATGTCACAGTTATCAACTACAGTGAATAGTCTGGATTCTGGGAAAGGAAAGCTTCCTGCGCAAGTAAAGATAAATCTAAAAGAAAATGCTAGTTCCATGACACTTCGTAGTGGGAAGGAGTTGCAGAGTTATTTACCTCCAATTCAAGAGTCACCAAAAACTCAAGATGAAGAGATTTCTGATCCTTTAGTGACACCAAAAAAAGAGGTAAATAATGAGTTAGTTAAATTTGGGCAAAAAAATTTAATTTCTCCACCTTTTCCTGGCAGGTTGGCTAAATCAAAGAAAGAGGAGGAAGAAAAAGAAATATATGAGACCTTTCGCAAGGTTGAAATCAACATTCCTCTCTTAGAAGCAATTGATCAAATGCCAAAGTATGCCAAGTTATTAAAGGACCGGTGCACGAAAAAGAAAAGGCAAGAGAGTGAAGGAAAAATTGTGGCTAGCCAAATAATGTCAGCAGCAATACAAGGTGATTTCAAGTTGCCAAATAATGTCAAGTTGCCACAAAAATGTAAGCATCCAGGTGTTTTTGCTATACCTTGCATAATTGGTACAAAAAGAATTGAAAAGGCAATGCTTGATTTAGGGTCTTCAATTAATGTCATGCCATTGTCACTCTTTAATTATTTGAATCTTGGACCCATGAAGTCAACTAATGTAGTAATTCAATTAGCTGATAGGTCTACTACACATCCGGAAGGCATGATTGAAGATGTTCTAATTAGAGCTAATGAATTAGTTTCCCCTGCTGATTTTTACATTATTGACATAGGGAATGATATATCACTTGATGAAGCTGTTATTTTGCTTGGAAGATTATTTCTGAAAACAGCTAAAGCTAATATTGATGTGGAATCTGGCATTGTAACTTTTTGTTTTAATGATCATGCTGCAGTGTTTAGTATTTATAATGCAATGAAATACCCAGATGATCATGAATCTATTTTTGATGTGAGCAAATTGATGATTGTGTGCAAGAAAATGTGAAAAGTGATCTGATGCAGGATAAGTTGGGTGTAGTGCTTAGAAATAATTTAACAGAACATGCTGAACAAGTGGAAGGCAATGCTGAGCTTAAAGAAGCAACTATGGCATTACATTTCGCGCCTCCAGCTCCTTTCAAGTTAGCAAATGAATTTGAAAAATTGCCTACTATTTATGAGAGAATCCTTCCTTCTGTTGAACAGGCTCCTAAACTTGAGTTGAAGCCCTTGCCTGTACATCTCAAATATGTCTATTTGGGAGATGATGATACATTGCATGTGATCATTGCCAATGATTTAACTGAGGAGCAAGAGGAAGGTTTGATTCAAGTTTTAAAGGAAAACAAGACAGCAAGTGGGTGGACACTAGCTGTCATAAAAGGGATTAGTCCTTCTGTCTGCATGCATCGTATATTGCTTGAGCCTGAGTCCAAGCCTGTTCGTGATCCCTAATGTAAGCTAAATCCTGCAATGAAAGAAGTAGTGCTAAAAGAGATTTTGAAACTATGGGATTTAGGAATCATTTATCCTATTTCAGATAGTAAATGGGTAAGTCCTGTGCATGTAGTTCCCAAGAAAGCTGGTTTTGCTTTGGTAGATAATGATAATAATGAGTTAGTGCCCATGAGATTGCAAACTGGATGGCGGATGTGCATTGATTTTCGAAAGTTGAATTCCGCCACTAGGAAAGATCACTTTCCAGTTCCTTTCATTGATCACATGTTAGAGAGATTGGCAGGTAAGGTATTTTTCTGCTTTTTAGATAGATATTCTGGTTATCATCAAATTGTTGTAGCCTCTGAGGATCAAGATAAAACCACTTTTACTTGTCCATTTGGCACTTTTGCATATCGTCGCATGCCTTTCGGTTTATGCAATGCACCTGGTACTTTTCAAAGATGTATGATGAGTATTTTTTCTGACTTGATTGAGAATTTCATTGAGATTTTCATGGATGATTTCACTGTGTGTATGGTGATTCTTTTGATCATTGTCTAAGTAACTTGTCAAACATTTTGAAGCATTGTATTGAAACTAATCTTGTTCTTAATTATGAAAAATGCCATTTTATGGTTAGAGAAGGGATAGTTTTGGGGCATGTTGTTTCTAAAAGAGGAATTGAGGTAGATAAGGCTCAGGTTGATTTGATTGCTAGTTTACCATTTCCTGCTAATGTGAGAGAGGTTCGTAGTTTTCTTGGCATGCTGGTTTCTATCGAAGATTCATCAAAGATTTTTCCAAGATTGCTCAACCAATGTCTCGCTTGTTGTAAATACATTTGAATTTGGTAAGGAATTCAAGGAAGCATTTGAGACATTGAAGAAGTTGCTTAGCTCATCACCAATCATACAACCCCCAAATTGGGAGTTTCCTTTTGAGCTTATGTGTGACGCAAGTCAATATGCCATAGGAGCAGTATTGGGGCAGAGAGTTGGGAAGAATAGCCATGTCATCTATTATGCATCAAAGACATTGAATCCCGCTCAATGCAACTACATTACAACTGAAAAAGAACTTTTTGCTATTGTTTTTGCATTTGAAAAGTTCAGGTCTTATATTGGGCTCAAAAATTGTTGTTTATTCTGACCATGCAGCTTTGAAGTATCTCTTAGGGAAGAAAGAATCAAAACCACGGCTCATAAGATGTGTCCTCCTCCTACAAGAGTTTGATTGGGAGATTAAAGATCGCAAAGGAGTTGACAATTCGAATGGCTGACCATTTGAGCAGATTGATTCGCGAAGAAGATCCATTACCCATTTCTGAATCTTTTCTGGATGAGCAACTTCGGGCAATGCAAGGTACGGAACCTTGGTTTTGCTGACATGGTAAATTTCTTAACTACTGGAAAATTTCCATCTAGCATGAGCACTTTTCATAAAAATAAGTTGAAATCCAATTCTAAATATTATATATGGGATGACCCTTTTCTGTGGAAAATAGGCTCTGATCAAATCATTCGTAGATGTGTTCCTGATAATGAAATCCATTCTATTCTTACTTACTGTCATGTTTATGCATGTGATGGCCATTTTGGTCCAAAAAGAACAGCTAGAAAAGTTTTAGATAGTGGATTTTATTGGGAAACATTGTTCAAAGATGCCTATGAGTTTTCTAAAGGTTGTGAAAAGGGTCAAATGATAGGTAACATATCTTTTAGGAATGAAATGCCACAAACCCCTATGTTGTTTTGTGAAATATTTGATGTATGGGGTATGGACTTTATGGGACCTTTTCCTAGTTCATGTGGAAATTTTTACATATTGCTTGTTGTTGATTATGTCTCGAAGTGGGTAGAAGCAAAGGTGACCCGAACTAATGATTCTAAGGTTGTTTCAGGATTTCTTAAGTCTAACATCTTTAGTAGGCTCGGTGTTCCGCGAGCAATTATCAGTGACCAAGGTACCCATTTTTGCAACCGCACGATTGAAGCATTGATGCGTAAATATGGGGTTCACCATCGGATATCCACAACTTATCACCCCCAAACCAATGGCCAAGCTGAGGTCTCAAATCAGGAGATAAAGAACATCTTGGAAAAGACTGTAAATCCTAGCCGTAAAGATTGGAGTTTGCGCTTAGATGGTGCTTTGAGGGCCTATCGCACTGCATACAAAACTCCTATTGGAATGTCACCTTACAGGTTAGTTTTTCGTAAGATGTGTCATTTACCAGTTGAAATTGAACATCGTGCTTTTTGGGCAGTTAAGCAATGCAACATGAATGCTGATGGTGCTGGTGTAGAAAGGAAGTTACAACTTCAAGAATTGGAGGAAATTTGTTTGGAGGCATATGATAATGCCCGAATGTACAAAGAGAGATCAAAACTCATTCATGACCAGTTCTTGCGAAAGAAAGAGTTTGTAGATGGCCAAAAGGTTCTCCTCTTTGATTCTAAGCTAAAGATGATGCCAGGTAAGTTAAAGTCCCGGTGGAATGGACCATATATGGTGGTAAGAGTTTCTCCTCATCGTGTTATTGAAATTAAAGGTTTAGAGTCTAATAAAGTTTTAAAAGTAAATGGTCATAGGCTAAAACCTTTTATTTTAATTCTGAAGTTGTTAATGTGGAAGAAGTTAACTTACTTCCGCCCATTTATGAGTAACTAGAGCAAACACCATGTCTAGCCGAAGACGTTAAAGAGTGGCGCTTATTGGGAGGCAACCCAATGTCTTTATTTTATTTTATTTTTTATTTTTTTTCCTTCTTGGTTTTTGCTAATAGTTTCTGAGTTGTTTTAAGTTGGCAGGAGAAAATTAGAGATTTAGTGCAAGATTCAACCATGATGATTTGTCCTCGTTTGCCCAAACAAAGAAATTGGAAAAATTGTGGATGTTAGGCAGCTAAGAAAACATATTCCCAAATGCCCAAAAGGTTAATGGAGTTAGTCTAGGCATGAAGAATGCCGCAACATATTTCCCGTGTGCTCACGCAAAAATAGGATCCAAATTTTTTGGGCAGGAATGAGAATTCCAGCAAAGAATCCATGTTCCCGTTTGCCCATTCCAATTTTATATTCATTTTTTTAATTAATATTATTTTTGCAAAAAATAAAAATTAAAAAATAAAAAAAGGGGCACGCATTCCAATCCATTTGGAACTCTATTTCTCTAAAACTTTCATCTATTTATTTATTCATTTTTTTCTTTCCCACACGGTTTTTTTTTTTTTAAAAAAAAAAGAGTTCTGAAGTTTTCAAGTCCTTTAGTTTTCACATGTTTTTTTTGGCATTTATTTATTTTAATTCTTTTTATTTTATTTTTTTTTCAAAAACAAAAACATCAAAAAAAAAGAGGTGCGTGCACTTTTGAAAAAAAAATCAGAACACATGCCCATGTTCACGGTTTATAGTTCACTTTGAACTCTAATTTCTGAAAAAAAAAATATTTATTTTCTTTTGGAAAAAACAATTAAAAAAATAAAAAAATAAAGAAGGGGGTTCACGCATCCTTTTTCACTTTGGACTCTACTTCTCTGAAATTTCCAAATTTTTATTTTAGTTTCCATACGTTTTTTTTATTTCATTATTATTTTGTAAAAAAAAAAAAAAGAAGAAGAAGACTATTTACGGTGCCCTAATGTACTTTGGTCTCTCTCTTCCCTTTGGTACAGGCAGTGCTAAGATCTTCGACGTTCGGACGTCAACATCTTTCCTCCCGTCGATGACCACGGTCTACAAACGTAAAGGAGTTTCTTGTCTTTGTCGGCAACAATCATTGCTTCCGGTGGTAGCTGGCAACTAAATTCCAGTTCGAGAAGTGTCGCACATCATGGGGAAACAATCTCAAGCTGTACCAGTTCGAAAGAATCCCGTCTGAGCAACTGCTGCAAAAATTCAAAAGAAAGCTCAAGTGGCCAAGGGGAATAAGTCTTCTCGTCCTTCGAAGCCTCAATTGAAGACCGCACCAAAGCTTTTGCCAAAGTCAGAACTTGGTCCTCGCTTTCAATCCCGCCACAAGGGTGGTCGAGGTGTGCTTCCATCTTCTACTGCTGCAATGGGACGTGCATTAAAATTCTCTGTCAAAGCTCACCAAGACAGGTATGATGATTGTAAGACACACAAATTCTTTCCAGGTAAATTCTTCCATAAAGAATCAATGTGCACATTGGGTATATATGATGAAATTGTTCAGTTATTTCATACCATTGGTTGGGATTTTTATTTGGAGTTGGAGGGTTCTTTTTTTATTGAACTAGTTCGGGAATTTTATGCTACTTTTGAGTTCACACAGGATGAGAATACTACCTAGGATACCCCCAAAGTAATAAAATTTCGTTTGTTGAATCAATGGTTTAATTTTTCCTTAACTGAATTTAATATTGCTTTGGGTTGTATCTCCGAGGCTGAGTCTAGGTCAAAAATTTATTTGGAGTCTATTTATGATTATGTGGAGCCTTTCAAATCTGAATTTTTGAATATTTGGTTGCAAATGTCACATGATATGCATCCTTTTCAACCATCACGTTCAATCCTCTTTCTTTACAAATCACACACACATGATCATCCTACGGTTTTTAGCATATAGTTTCTCTGGCCGTGGGGATGGTGCTGCTGTATGTACCAAACCTGAGTTTTATTTTATATGGTGTATGGCTAATGCAAGGTGTGTTAATTTTGGTTATTGGATTGCAACTCAATTTCATGGAGTTTTGACTCTTCCAAGTCGTCCGTTGATTTTAGGTCAACTTATTGCCCAACTTGCTGCAAATTTAAAGGTTCTAAATTTTAAAATTCATAATTTGCATGAAGATTGTTCCATGGAACCTTTAGATTTGGTTTGCTTGCAATGTATGAAATTGGTGCATTTTTACAAAGGACAATATGTGTTTAATGTTCCTTGGGTAACACTACCTTTGGAAAAAGCTGTTGTGTACATCTAATACCAAAGATGCCATGGTCCTCATTCATCAGCTTCAAGAATAAGTTGTGACCATTGGTGCACATGTGGACAAGTTAGAAGAGGAAAACCGCCAACTTAAGCTTAGTTATGCAGAGCTGATCCATGGAAATCTACATCTGGTGCCGCCTGGTTCCAATTCTAATACTTCCACTCAACCCATATCTCCTCTTCCATAGAAATTGATTCAGGGCAGTCATATTCCATTTTTATTTTATTTTTAATTTTTTTTACTTTATTTTCTTGTTTCTTTTCCAATCTATGTTTTCTTTTATTTTATAAATAATGTGCATTTTCTTTCTTTGAATTTGCATATGTTTCATTCATTGAGGACAGTATATCTTTTAGGTGTGGGGGAAAGGATTTTGTGTTGTGTTTGTCTAAAAAAAAAAAAAGAAGAGAGAATTGTCAATAGTCTATGATGAATTCAATTTTGAGGGTGACAATAGTCTATGATTTGAACCTCAATAAGAATATCCTAGTTGAAGGCAAAAAGTAAATAGGTACTGATCACAAGAATGTCCACTTGAAATTAATTGAATCTAATCTTAGATTGGACAGTAGGTTTAGCTACACTATATTTTGTGGTCTGTTTCACACACTCAAGAAAGTGAGTTTCTGACTTGATCAAGGGGTACTGAACCGTGGTGTACATTATTTGTCTCTAATGAGACTAGAATCTGAGACAAGTTTTGACAATTCTCTTTGTTGTTTTTGCATGTTAGAGTCTGTAGGAAAGGATATTATCATGTTTACTTTGAGTTGCGTTTGCTTGAGGACAAGCAAAAATCTAAGTGTGAGGGATTTTGATAGGTCTTGAAGTTTCATGTTATTTATGTGTATTTGTATAGCATTTTGGATTAGATTGTGCACTTATATTGTGTATTTTGATGTTTTTGGTTCTTAGGAGTGATTGGAACTGAGAAGGAGAAAAATGTTACATAAACACGCATTTTTGGAGCATTTTGACAAGGAAGCACAAGAAGGGAGCAATGACATCACATTCTCGTGTGAGCACACGAATCTTAGTCCAAAATTGAGCTTTATAGAAGAAATTCTAGCATTGATGCTGCATTCCCATTTGGCCAAACCGAAATAGGGACTAAAATGAAAAATTAAAAAAGTTTTGGGATCAAAATGTAATTTTACAAAAATTAAGGGACCAATTTGTAAATCTCGGAAAAGTTAATTTTCAGCCTGCTGCGGCTGACCTATTTTCTGATTATAAATAGACTTTTCTTTTCATTTTGGAAAAGTAGTTGAGGTAGTAGAATAAAAATAGACGTAGTTTTCCACTTTTAAGAAGCTTTCAAAGGCGCTTTTTTCATTTTTGAAGTCTTCCAAATTCATAGACATCAATCGGTAACATTGTTTAATGAATTTTTCTTGTGATTCAGTTTCCATTATGTGTAGCTAAATTCATTCATTTGGTTGAAGGGTATTGAAGCCTTGGTTTAAATAGTTGTGAGATCTAAATGTTGTTTCTCTCTCAATCTCTTGTGAGTATTTGTTTGTTCTATTGCATGATTGATATGATTATTGTGAATTCATGAATAGCTGGTAGCATTCGGTGCTTCTTAATAATCTAAAACCAATAAGACAACAAGGTTTGTTGTTTAAATAGGGTATAATATTATTTAATTACTTGGTAAGTAATTATTTTTGTTATAAGAACAAGTAATCGGGTTTAATGTAAAACAAGGTTTGTTTTGTAGGAATTGGGATTGGGTCTATGTGTTTAATGCAGTAGTTTTCTAAATCTTAGGAGGTTCCAAGATTTATTTTCGACTAGTATATGATTAATGAAGGTTTCTTAATCATTAAACTAAATGAAAGATTAAATTGTTTGGAGGTTCCAACAATGAAAACTAATCTACTCATAAGTTAATGATAATATCATTACATCTATGATCAACTGTTTAAATCAAGGTGGATATACAAACTCTTCAGCCAGATATTTTCTCATTATTTGTTTGCATTATTTTAGCTATTGTTTGCAATTTATTTCAACAACTCAAGACACCCCCCAATTTGTTACTTGATTTAAAAGGGAGAAATTCACCATTCCCTGAGGGGACAACCTTACTTTTCTATACTTCATTAGTTTAGAAATATGTTAAATTGTTTGTTGGGTTGACACCCCACTAAGAACATTCAAATTTGTTCGATTGAAGATTTCAAAAATTAATGTTGAAGTTAATTATTGTCTTAACAATAATACTAGCCTTTTTGAATACAACAAGTTACAGACTCAACATTACTTATTCTATGATCCTAACCCAATCCATAATAATAATAATAATAATAATAATAATAATAATAATAATAGTAATAAATTATGATATTAATCTTGATTTTGTTTAAATAGTGGCAATATGAAAATTTATATATACATGTTATGAGATAGTTATAGGGACATCTACAATTCTACATGTTAAACTCCAAGTTGAATCGAAAGTGACAAAATACACACACAAAAAAAATAATAATAATAAATAAACAAAACCCATACGCAATACATTTTCAGAAATTCCTTTTTTTTTTTTTTTGGGATTACTATAAATCTTTTTTTGTTGTGGAAAGGTAAAATAGGGGCTTTATACTTTTGCAACTACTACTAAAATTGAACATCCCAAATAATCAGCTCATAAAAGACAACCATCACTTGATTTCGTACACCATTAATATTGAGACTCTCATGCCTAGCTAAGTAGGTTTAAGTTGTCTATAAATAGAGGGCTTGTTCCTCAGCTCTACATCAAACCCAAGAATCCACTGAGGATCAGAAACCATAATAAAACCCTTTTCTTTTTTCACTAAGTTATAGATTTATCATTCTTTCTTGAAATGCTGAATCCTCAAATAATCCATCAAACCTCGCAAAAAACCCTACTTTCATGGCAAAAGCCATTCTTCTCAGGAATTGGTCCATCGTTAACGGAAGCCTTACTACTTCCACTTCTTCTTCTTCCAACATTTTTGGCCAAAGAGCGATTTCGGCCAAACGGACGATAAATGTTAACAAGAGTCGCAACATTAACAATGGTCGGGGCCGTGGCGCTACCACAACCGTGAAGGCCGTGTTTGAGACCGAGACGGCCGTCACCGACACCGAAAAGAACACTCGTGTCAATTCGGTTGTCACCGTGAAACCATCTAAAACGGGATTACCGATTAGGGATGGGCTGATGAAAGGATTGGATGATCTCACTGATTTGTTCGTCGGAGGTGTTCATTTAGAACTTGTTGCTGCTGAACTTGACACTAGTAAGTTTAAATCAAGTTAATGAATCACCTAATTACTTTTATAAAAATAATTCAAACCTTTTTGAAACCTTAATCTACAATTCGTGAATCGCGCAATTCTAATCAGCAATTCGCAAACTATCAGTTTTTCATTTTAATTTACATTAACAAATTTTTCGTTTATTTTTCATAATTTTTTCGAAGGTTTATTCAAATATTTTTTTTTCTTTTGTATATTACACACCCGGTGTCCGAAATCATTGCTCCGACTAATCCAGATTCATGCCGCGTAGGTCTCTTTTGGGAGGCAAATTTCTTAAAACAATTATCTTAATCACTGTTGCATGTTCATTTCCGGGTTTGGACTTAGATCATAATTAATTTGGACTAATACCTTTATCCGAGTTTCATATTTTTTTGATTGGCTTGATTTTGAAATTTTATAGTATATGATACAGAGAAAAAGAAGTTTACAATCTAATTTCCAAATTAAGAAATAAAATATAGAAGTAACCAAAGTATTTCAGATTTTAGATTAACATGTTTACCAAAGGTTATAAAATTAGTCGTTGACTTGTCAGCTTACGTCATTTTCTCCGCTGTACTTGGAGTTACTATTGAGAATTGAGATACACCAAAACGGATGTATCCTATGTCAAAACTAATGAGCAAAAAAAAAAAAAAAAAATTAATTCAGTTTACTTACGTACGTTTATAGTTTAATAATTTATGAGCTTAAAAAATTAGTTGACCCTTACAAGTTTTAATCCCATGTAAAACAAACTAATTAAATCTACTTTACTTCTCCCCCAACGATTACAATTTGCTTTTTCTTTTTTTTTTTCCTTTGCTGGAGTGTGTAAAAGAAACGAAAAAAGATACTACCTCCGTCCCAAAAAAATAGTCCACATTGAATTTTTAAATTTGTACTAAAAACAATATAAAGCTCAAAACTCAATGTGAACTATTTTTGTGGGATGGAGGGAGTAATACTTTTCTTTTTATGTGTCCACTAACGTATTGTCATAATTTTTATGATGAAGTTAATGGTGACGTTAATGGCGACGAGAAACCAACCCTCAAGGGTGTTGGGAAAATAAGTAAAAATTCTTCAGATGAGGTGGTTTACGAGGCAGATTTCGACATATCGGATAAATTTGGAGAAGTTGGAGCAATATTGGTAGAGAATGAGCACCATTCCGAAATGTTCATCAAGGATATAGTGCTGGATGGCTTCTTATCTGGTCCTGTTACTTTCAACTGCGAGTCTTGGGTTGCTCCAAATTCTGAAACTAAGGAAAAAAGAATTTTCTTCACCACCAAGGTTAGCAGTATATATCCACTATCATCTTAGTATCAGCTACCTTTGGTAAATTTTTTCCTTTGGATCGAATTATTAAGTTTGAATGTTTGCTAGGTTTTGATTAAAGATGAGACTTGATAATCTCTTCTTAATCATAGTGCCAGTAAATTTATTTATCGGACTTAACATTGTATTTTCGGTAAAACAAAACAACAATATAAAATTGATTATAGAGCTCTTTGCGTGTCGGTTTAAGGTGGAAACTCTCCACAATTAATGCTCATAAAGATTATAGCCCAATGTTCAACATATATAATCTGGAAGGCTACTAAACGCTCTAATTTTTTCATTTGAACGCCCTAAAAAATCTCAAAAAGACTATTTTACCCTTAAATTCATATTTTTTTTTTAAAAAAAAAGGGTGGAGGCGACGGAGCACTGTGCCAGCCTTTCACGGCTGGCGCAGAAGAAATGCGCCACCCTTTAAAGGGTGGCGCACAATTTTCTCGCCTCCCATAATTGGGAGGCGAGAGGAAACTTTACCCCCAAAATGGGGGTGGCGCAAAAATCTGGCGCCACCCCCTTCAGTTTGGCGAGCAAAAACGCTCGCCAAACCGAATTTACTTTTTTTTTTTTTCTTTTTTTAATTTATTTAATTAATTAATTATTTTATTTATTTATTTATTTAAGTTTATTTTTTACTTATCTATTTGGCAGTTAAAAAATATTAAAAAAATAAATAAAATTATTTTTATATTTTTTTCATGCTTTTTAATTTTTCGTTTCAACGTATTTTAAATTTTATATTTTTTTCCAAAAAAATATTCCTAGGACGGCTAGATGCACCGATGATGAATAATTAATTTGTTTGATAGTAAATTGATAAGTTTTAGTTTTTATTAAATGATAATTTTTTGTTTACGTTTAAAAAATTTTACATAACTAAATGATAAATTTTTATAAAAATTTACTACATAATTAAGCAACATTCTCTAAATATTAAAGTTAAAATTATTTGTTTAACCACCAAATAAATAAATAAAATTTAATAAATAAATAAATTAAGAACATACATGAATTAAATAAATTCATTAAACTAATAATTAAAATAAATAAAAGAAATTAATTAAATACATTAAAAATAGTTAAATTAAAAATAATTAAATAAATAAAATAAAAATTAAAAAAAAGTAATTAAGGTGGGTGGCGCACAAAATGGCACCACCCACCCTTTGGTTGGCGAGCAAAAAGCTCGCCAACCAGCACAAATGTGGCGCCCAGAAGTGCGCCACACCTTCGCCATGCGGCGAAGGTTTTTTCGCCACCCCTTAAGGGGGTGGCTCGTTTCTCCCTCGCCATACATTTTTTTTTTTGCAAACCAACTTTATTTTGTAGGGGTGTGTACGTCTTTTTCAAGCGTTCAAATGAAAAAATTAGGGCGCTCAACAGCACGACCCTCTATAATACCACTAAAAAGAACCCATGCATGCCTTTACATCAGTTCCAAATGTCAAGAAAATAAAAAAGCTTTTACAATCGCAGCTACGGAATTGCTGGCCCTATTTTCTCTTGTTTTGTTCTGCGGAAACTCTAGAAAACCAAAAATGCCAAAAACAAAAGACAGCAACCCTCTGTATAACCTTCGTCTTCCTATCCATGAGTTTCTATGAAGATGAACTAGATAAGCCTGTGGGCAGTATAAGAAGCCTACATTCATCTCCGTATCTTCAATCATTATCATGGTTTTTATATGTGAAAAGGAAAAGGGCACCCATGATAACATAACCGTAGAAATGTATACCTGGTAATGAAATTAACATTTTTTTCCTCACAAAAAATATTCCAAATTCAATATTTGTAAATCATTTCGATGTGCAAAACCTTGGCACGCTCTAGAATTTGATTCTTCTATGTTGTGATATTAATGTTGCTTGCCTTCCATTTAATTTTAATGGTTGTTATTTCAACTCAAGGTTAGCTTAGGTTGTCGGTGGTCCTCTTCTTTTGCTTGTAAGAAAAAATTCAATTTGAAAATTAATACAAGGTATTTTCTCTGTTACAAAATTATTGTTCAATTTGAATTTTTTATTTTAAACACACAATTTGAACTAAAAATTCGATTTTAAAATTCAAACGAACAATAATTTCGGGACTAGAAGGAGTACAATTTATCCTTATTTATACTTCTTTGTTATTCTAATAGTCGGGCTTTTAAGGAAATTGGAAATACTTTAATGAGGAAAATCAGAAAAAAAAAGATGTACAATTTTAAAAGTATTTTGAAATTTATTTTTACTACAACTTGAAAATGACCAGTTATTCCCCAAAAGTTCTTTTTTTCTACACACATGGTGTCTTGCCCGACTGTTTCAGATTCGAGACAAATAAAAATAAAAGTTCATTTCAAAAATGAAAAAGTAAAACATAATGCTGATAATTTGAAATCTGAATTATGTGGATGCGAAGACTTCTAACCAAAACGGGGATGAACTCTTTCTATATTTGTTCAATAATTGTACTTTTGCAGAACTGATTGACCTGGGCCGGGATTTTACTTAGTTGTGGGGTTCTTCTGTCAGCAACAAATCTAACACTGGATCATACAATGCAGTAGTACTGTTCTTGAAAAGCAGTTTTGTAGTTTTGGCCAGGGAAAATATATAAGATTGTCACAAATAACACGACTTTTATTTCCGGGAAGGACTTCTCCTTCCCAATTTCAGAAAGTACAACTTATTTGACCAATTCTTTGTGAGGTAAATGAAGGTTCTTTTAAATGCTACATTCTTTAGTCATATGTTATTTTCTCCAACACAGTTCACATTAAATACTACTTTTGAGATTGATATCATACAGTCATATCTTAAAGTTATTTTAGATTGAAAAGTAATTTTTCTCTTTCGTATCAAAGAAATGTTCTATTTTATTAAGCTCTTTTGATTTGATGAATAGACAAATTAATTCGAATAATATTGGGATAGCATTTCTAAACGTGTGATTTGTGTATTGTTATTACTGATCAACTGCTCACATTTTCAGCTACAAATTATACCCTTTTAGGCTTTTAGTGCTCCTGTCCCAATCTGGAAACTTGAAAGTGTCATAAAATTGTCCTTCTCTTTTCTTTTTCTTTTTTTACCCATTAAATATATTCTCATTTAGAAATGAAATTATCCAATTATAGAATATATGTTAAGCGTTGTGCTTGTTATTGTTTATGTTCTTCCCGCCTAAAAGAAGGAAAGATAAAGATCGACAAAATACAATATAAATTTTTACTCTCAATATGAGGTTAGGGTTTGAGACAAGGCAGTTATCATCTCTTTGTATACAATCTAAATTCTGCACTTTTGTCAATGAAATTTGTTTTTCTTTTTTTTTTTTCTGGACGGAAACATTGAGAAAGACAAAAAGATCATAATGACTACCGTAAAAAAGTTCATTTTGACGGCTGTACATGACAAAATGATGCATTTACTAGCTACCAATGTAATTAACATGTTTTGAGATTTTTCTTTATCAATATGGACTACACAAAATAAGGGACTGTCCTTGGATTTGTTTGAACCAATCAAAATTTATCAACAGTGTCAGGCTACAGTGAAGTTAAGGAGGTCAAGAAAGCATGGTGACCATCCCTAGACTAAGTTCATAGAAGTTAAGAAATTGTTGGAAAGATAAAATTGAAGACGATAAATAACAATTAACTGTAATATTGCTGATCAAAATAGTATAAAAAGATTGTCTTGGAGTAGTTATGAAAACTTAATTCTACTGATATACTCCCTCCGTCCCATAATTATTATCCAGTTTTACTAAAATGAAAGATTTTATTTTTGGTCAAATTTAACTATATTTTACCTTAAACAACCGGATATACCTTTACATAAGTAATTGTTTAACCAATAAGATTTTATGGATAATGTTTTTTACTAAGGACAAATGTGTAACTTGATCCATAAAAAGTCAAATTAGACAATAATTTTGGGACAAAATTTTTTGGGCAAAATGGACAATAATTATGGGACGGAGGGAGTACTACTTTTACGTGTATTTCGGTTAATTGTTCATTGTGCTTAATTATATTTTGTGATTTTTATGTCGGCAGTCATATTTACCATCAGAAACACCAAGCGGGCTAAAGAAATATAGGAAAAAGGAGCTGGAAGATCTCAGAGGAGATGGAACTGGAGAACGAAAGAGAAAGGACAGAATTTATGATTACGACGTGTATAACGATCTCGGAGACCCTGATCGGAACCCTGATCTTCCTAGACCAGTTCTTGGTGGTAATAAAGAATATCCTTACCCAAGACGTTGCAGAACTGGTCGCCGTAAAGCCAATAAAGGTAAATTCAAGATGTTTGATGGAGTTTTGTGAACAGATTTGAAACTTCCGACATTAATGATTTTTACTCCCTTCGTCCCAAAATTATTGTCCAGTTTGAGATTTTAGTTTTAGTACAATTTGAACTAGAAATGAAAACTCAAAGTGGACAATAATTATGGGACAGAGGGAGTATTTTTTTTTACATTAGATTAAATATCTCATACCAACCTATATATAGAGCCACAGTCTAAAATGAAATTTGTTAGAGAAAAGTTAGAAGAGATTACGTGACAATATATATGACAAAATGCATACTTTTTTACGTAAATTCAAAAAGTAAATGATTGAAGATAAAGCATTTCAATTTTACATAAGTGAATCATTGAAATGCTTTATCTTCAATCAAGGGGTGAATCAAGGGGTGATAACTTACTTCACGACTTGATTGAGGGGGACTTGTTCGAGGGCTTTTACGTACCAAGAGATGAAAAATTCGCGAAGAGAAAAGAAGACACGTTCAATACCAGCACAGTTTTCTCAGTATTGCATTTGGTAGCGCCAACAGTTGAGGGAATGATCCAAAATAGGGCAAAGGCAGTGGCGGATTTATAGGGGGGTCAAGGGGGTCGATCGACCCCCCGGCCGGCTTAATTTTCCCTTAATAGGGGGTATTTGGTGGCCTTCATTTTTTCCGGCTGACCCCTCCGGTTGCCGCTGCTGCGCTGCAAGAATACATTTGGTGAAGTCTCAAAGAAGAAGATGACATTGGGCTTCTTTTCCAACACAATATGAAATAACAAAGTCAATTGTAGCCCAAATATTTTTTTTAAGTCAGAATTTGGGCTTCACTTAAAGGCTTTTTTGTTTTCAATTTTAGCTTTTAAACTAAAGTTTCATTAAACAGAAGAAGAAGAAAAAGAGACGGCGAATGTGCCTCTCAAATTTAATTAAACAGAGCTTTATTTGTAAAAAGAAGAAAATGACAAGGAACTTCAGAACTCAAAGCTCCTGCGGCGCCTAATGCCTATGCTTTTTGCAAACTTGATCAAAAATTGAAGATCTAATCAAACTTCGTGTCCTCCTCTGAAGTTTTGATGGCTAATAAACTTAAGTAAGCTTTTTTATTTTCTTTTGTTTATTCAATTTTCTGTTATTCTATTCTAGGGTTTAGTATAATACTTTATAATATTGTTGGCAGATTATTTTATAAATTGTGGTCTAGTTTTTCACTTAGTGAGTTAGTGTGTTTGTTTGATATGTTCTCTAGAAAGTTAGAGTATTTTTTAGCATTTAATTTTTTTTGGTCTTGTTAGTCTTCGTCACTGATAGGGAAGTATAATATAATTAAGCGCTTTAGTTTGCTAACGATTAAGGAGTGTTTTTTCTTTTTTAGTTTTGATTTGTATTTTCTTTTTTATCATCTAGGGATGTTTCTTTGGATAGATTTTTTAGCAAGAAGCCTAAACCAAGCATTGAGTCTTCGTCGAATAATTTGAATGTCAATGAAAGTAATAGTAAAAGGGTCCGAGAAGAATTTGAGTTATGTGAAGATGAAATTATTGGTGATCCTGCTTTGCGTAAATCAATTAATGATTATTCGGTTAACATTCGAGATAAAGTAAGGAGTAGATACTTAGCAAAAGGCCCTTCTCAACCAAGAGGACAAATTTTTCCTAAAGAAATATTAGTGGATGCTTGAGAAGATTTCGAGAAAAATGGTTTGATAATTTTTGTTGGTTAGAGTATAGTGCATCGAAAGATGCCGCATTTCGTTTATGGTGTTATATGTTCCCTACCGGTAATAAAAATGGAGATGATGTCTTTACGGAAAATGGTTTTACAAATTGGAAAAAGGCATTTCAAAAGTTCCGAGATCATGAAGGGAGTAATGATAGTAGACACAATAATGCTAGAGTTCAATTTGAGTCATTTGAAGATAAAAGGCATAATTTGGTGAATACGTGGCATAAAACAACTAAAGAGCATGAGAATGATTATCGCATTCGGTTGACTGCGGTAGTGGATGTGATTCGATTCCTTCTAAAACAAGGTTTTGCCTTTTCGTGGAAATGATGAGTCCGTAACTTCTTTGAATCGTGGTAATTTTCTTGAACTTCTTAAATGGTATTGTGAGCATAATGAAGAAGTTAATAGGGTGATGAAGTTAAATGTTCCAGGAAATCACCAATTGACTTCACCAAAAGTTCAAAAGGATATTGTTAATGCATGTGCTACAGAGGTGAGAAATACTATTGTGAATAAGATTGGAGGAAAATTCTTTTCTATTTTGATTGATGAGGCTCGTGATTGTTCTACAAAGGAACAAATGGCTATGTGTTTGAGATTTGTGGATGAGGATGGAGAAGTGATTGAACGATTTCTTGGGGTAGTCCATGTTAGTGACACTTGTGCATCATCTTTGAAGAGTGCTATTGAAGGTTTATTCACAAAACATGGATTAACTATGTCTAGACTACGAGGACAAGGCTATGATGGGGCATCCAATATGCGAGGTGAGTTTAATGGACTAAAACAAAAAATTTTGGATGAACACAAATCTGCATTTTACATTCATTGTTTTGCTCATCAATTACAGTTAGTTGTCGTGGCTACCTCATCGGAGCTTTCTAGTGTAAAATACTTTTTTGATTATCTTGGTATGATTGTGAATATTGTTGGAGCTTCATGTAAAAGGAAAGATGCTATTCGTCAAAAGCAATATGATGATTACGTTGCACGTATAGAGATGGGTGAAATTTCTACGGGAAAGGGAAAAAATCAAGAAATGAGCTTGGCACGTCAGGGTGACACTCGTTGGGGATCTCACTTTAAAACAATTCATAGACTTTTACAATTGTGGACTCCGGTAAGAGAAGTACTTATTGCTTTGTCTAGAGAAGGCGATGGAAAAATTAAAGGCAATGCTTTGAGTTTGGCCGAGAAAATGGAAAGTTTTGAATTTGTGTTCATTGCTCATTTGATGATGAGTTTACTTGAAAAGACAAATGATCTTTCGCAGGCCTTGCAATTAAAGAATCAAAATATAGGCAATGTTGTCCAATTGATTGAAGATGTGAAGTATGATTTGAAGAAGTATAGGGATCATGGGTGGGAGGAGTTATTGAAAGAAGTCATCATATTTTGTTCAAAAAATGAGATTGGTGTACCTAATATGGAAGATATCATTCCAGGCCGAGTTAGGAGAACAGTTGATGATGAACCACAGACTTACCGCCATCGTTATCAGGCAGATATTTTTTATCAGGTATGTTATTTTTCATTATTGAAATTAACAATATGTAACATTTGTTTTTCATGTTATGAAGTATTAATTATATATATTTCTTATAATGCTAGGTTGTTGATCTTCTTTTCAATGAAATGAATGACCGATTTACAAAGACAAACTCAGAGTTGCTTATGTGTATAGCATGCTTTGATCCTAGGGATTCATTTAGCAAATTTAATAGTGAAAGGTTAGTACGTCTTGCGGAGTTATATCCTGAAGATTTGTTGGTTCTGATTTAAATCTTTTAAGAACACAGTTGAACCGGTACATTGAGAATGTGAGAAAGAATGAAGCTTTTTATGGACTTCATGACATCGGAGAACTTGCAAAGAAGATGATTGTAAAGGGATATCACACTATGTATGCTTTAGTATATCGTCTTCTCGAGTTGACTTTGGTTTTGCCTGTTGCAACAGCTACTGTCGAAAGGTCTTTCTCCGCAATGAAGTTTATTAAGACTGATTTGCGCAATAAGATGGGTGATGATTTTCTTACTGATTTGTTGGTGTGCTACATTGAAAAAGAAATTTTTGCAAGTGTTGATAATGAAGTAATTATGCAGCGGTTTCAAGACATGGGACCTCGAAGATCACAATTACCTGCTACCACTCGTTCTCGTCTTTGTAATACATTAGTTGGGAGGAAAAAAGTAATTATACCATCACTAGCAAGTGCAAAGAAGAAATAAGCCACTTGAGATGACTTTGTCGATAAACTTTATTTTTTACGTTATTATTTTTTTCTAGTACATGTAAGAATTACTCTTTTTCGACAAGTGAGAATTACTTTTTTCTTTCGACCCTCCAACTTGAAAGTTCTAGTTCTGTCACTGCGGCAAAGGGATTTCCGTATTTCACAGAGATCGACTCCCTTTTCAATGAAGGAATTCACATCCCAACCGTCAATCAGGGTCTTCTCGATGTTATCCCGAATCTTATCAATACTGTTGCCGACACTGGAAACCGTGTTATGCTTTACGCGACTCCTGAGTTTATTGACAGTACGTAATAATTACCCTCCTCTTCCTCTGTTTATGCATTTTTCTAGTGTTTCTGCATAATGTTCACATCTACACCTTTGCTATATTTTCATTAAAGGTAAGAGTAAAACACGAACAGTAATTTTGACACAGAATAATAAGCTTTTGTACTAAACTGATGAGTAAATGACGTATCAATCGATGTAAACTTTTGTTGTTATGATTTAAGTCAATAACATGAATGTTACTTCAATAGAATAAATGACTAAAATTAGATCAAAATTCAGTAATTTTTTGGTTTCTTTCAGGGGATAAATTTGGATGGCTAAGGGATGTTGAATTTTCTCGTCAAATCCTAGCTGGTGTAAATCCATGCACCATCGAGTTGGTCAAGGTACACTATTTCTTCATACATGATAGGACTCATTAGACTTGGGCCACAACGATTTCCGAGGGGGATTGATTGGAAATTGGATTCTAACAAACTTTTTTCCCCCGAAATTGGATTCTCAGGAATGGCCTTTGAAGAGCCAACTAGACCCCAAGGTTTATGGACCTGCGGAATCAACCATCACAACAGAAATCGTTGAGCAACAAATTAAAGGTATAATGACGGTTGAAGAGGTAATTAAAGACGAATTAAAGTTTCCCTATATGAATTTACAGAGTAAGAACAATTAAAGTTTTGGTTTTGAAGTTCTATTTCGAATTCGATTATCGAAATTGATTGTTGATGCAGGCCCTGAAACAGAAGAAGTTGTTCATTTTGGATTATCATGATATTCTCTTACCATATGTAGAGAGAGTGAGAACACAGGAGGGGACAACACTTTACGGATCAAGGACATTATTTTACTTGACCCCTGATAACACATTGAGTCCTGTTGCCATTGAACTTGTTTGCCCTCCAATTAATGGAAAGCCTCAATATAAAGAAGTTTTCACACCTACTTGGAGTTCAACTCGCATGTGGCTATGGAAGCTTGCTAGAGCTCGTGTGCTTGCTCATGACTCTGGTATTCACCAGTTAGTCAGTCACTGGTACGCCTTTAACTTTATCAGGCGAGCGGGATATAAAAGAGTCATGTTTGTTGAACTGTTCATTTTACGTTACTCTTTTTTCAAGCATCGTTTTAAGAAATCAATGTGTTCTGTTGTAGGTTGAGGACTCATTGCTGCACGGAACCCTACATTATCGCGAGCCATCGCCAGCTTAGCGAAATGCATCCAATCTACCGGTTGTTGCATCCTCACTTCCGATACACAATGGAGATCAATGCCTTGGCTCGTCAGTCGCTGATTAATGCTGGTGGAATCATTGAACAATCATTTTCTCCACTCAAGTATTCTATTGAGCTCAGCTCTGTTGCTTATGATAAGTTGTGTCAATTTGATCTCCAAGCAATGCCAGCTGATTTAATCCACAGGTAACTTAATTATGACCTTATATCAAAAAATGAATTTGGATGATAAAAAATCATTCTTCAAGTTGCAAATGAATCTAAAATTTAATGGAGAGAGCACCATTGGTTTTTGGTATTCAGTGGAATGGCAGAGCCAGATCCAACTCCAGAGGATCCAGATAATTTAAAGCTAACAGTTACAGATTAGCCATATGCAAATGATGGATTGCTCCTTTAGAGATACCTAAAAGAATGGGTAACAGCTTATGTGAAACACTATTATCCTGGACCAGAATCAATACAATCTGATGAAGAACTTCAGGCCTGGTGGACCGAAATTCGAACAGTTGGGCACGGCGATAAGAAAGATGAGCTTTGGTGTTGGTGGCCTGTCCTGAACACCCCTGATGACCTAATTGGAATTGTAACAACCATAATTTGGGTAACCTCAGGGCACCATGCTGCTGTAAAATTCGGCCAATACAATTACGGTGGTTACTTTCCAAACAGGCCAACCATTGCGAGAACCACAATGCCAACTGAAGATCAAAGTAAGGAGAGATGGGATCTATTCATGAGGCGGCCCGAGGGCGAGCTCTTGTCTTGCTTCCCTTCACAATTTCAGGCAAGTCTTGTGATGACAGTTCTTCATATCCTGTCGTCTCATTCGCCTGACGAGGAATACATTGGAGATGTGATTGAGCCCGCTTGGGTGACGGATCCGGTTAAAAAAGCTGCATTTGAGAAGTTCCAGGGGCGTTTGAAAAAGCTTGAAGCAGAAATTGACAGAAGAAACATTGATGAAAAGCTCAAGAACAGGAGTGGCGCAGGTGTGGTTCCGTATGAGCTCCTGAAACCTTTTTCTGAGAAAGGAGTCACTTCAAAAGGGGTTCCATACAGCATCTCTATTTGAGTTTACTGAGGATAGAACTTTTGTTTGAAAATAAAGAAAAATTTTCGGATTGTACCCCAAAAAAAAAAAAAAAACAAGAAGAAAAGTTTAAGAATGTAAAATTTGTCATTAATTAATGGTTATAATGTGAAAGAGCAGGAATGTATAATTCTTATTACAGCAGCAGGAATGTGTAAGTCCATTAATTACTTGTTTGGCTTATTGCATGAGAAATTCGCTCAAACAATACTCTTACCAGGCCTAACTATATATCTCATGCAACGATCTATTCCTAGTTCTAGAACTAATTTTCCTTCAGTTATTACATACTCTCTCTGTCCCAAAATTATTGTCCAGTTTAAGATTTTATTTTTAGTACAATTTGAACTAGAAATAAAAACTCAAAATGTACAATAATTATGGGACGGAGGGAGTACTCAATTACATTTTGAGCAATGTTTCTAGTCTCAATAAATTTGCATATTACATGAATTTTTGTTGTTTCTCTAACGGATGCTTACAATAATGCTTTTCTTCTATAAAGTATACCCCATGTATCTGCTTCTGATTATTGAATGTTTTCAAAATGAAACGTCCCTAGCTACTTGACGAAGAAAAGGTGAGTTTGAAAATGTGGCCACAAGCAATCATCCAGTTGTCTACTGTACATATATACATACGTCACATCAACGTGTATCACATTGCCAAAAAAAATTTACACTTCTTTCAACTTCTTAATTAAATCATGCAATTTTTTATTTTTTTATTTTTTTTTTGTATTGGACATATCCTCGTACGTTCAAATTAATACGTCCTAGTAAAAATCCAAAGTTAAGAACCAAAAATAAAAATTAAATATAAAAAAATTATTCCATCTCACATAAAGTAACTGTCATGGTTTAGTTTCCCAACAACCATTTGGAGACGAAGGAATACTATTATGACTTACTATCCACAAATTTTGAAGAACAAATAAAAAAATATATACTCCTTTTATCCCAAAAAAATATATACTTTGTTGTACTGGTTTAGTGTAATAATTCAAAAAAACATGCCCTAAGACCGTTCAGGTTAATTTCGAAAAGCAAACCCCAAAACAGGATTATATGGAATAGTTAAACCACGAAATAAATAAAATAGCTAGCTAGCTATGGAAATTGGAATTCTTTAGATTATTTTTCAAGAGAAATGGGAGAAGAATTCTTGCCGCATTTTACAACAGGTAAGAATATTCGAACCTGTCACTTTGGCACTGAATTCTCTAAGCAGTGAGCCGACGGTTTGTTCCCAAACTTGCGAGACGTGACAAAAAACATACACGAATTGAAATGATCGGTGAACACAAAAAAGCTATGGTACATGCAGTCGCCACTCATAATGTAACATGTAATTTTTTTCTTTTAACAAAAACACACACACAAGACAGAAGTACAAAGATGAGATCGATCATTTGCTGTCTGGTCCCAACTCGTAACGCAAATGAACGAAAAACCAAAAAGAGTCAAAATACTACAAAGTGATTATTATTCGTAAGTGACTCTTGGATTCTTCAATATTCATTTTTCTGATCGTAAGTTTCCTTGCCTTAATGGCAAAACCATATCGTATTGGTTCTAACAAGGTCCAACGTGTTTTATGCAACTTCCATCTTATAAAATACTTCACTTTTTTTTAGGACAGCTAGAGTAATTTCTTTCCTAGTGAATTGTTACACATATTTTCTTGTTCCTTTTGGTAGGGATAAAAAAACAAAAACATTCAATATTTGTCATATACCGCATATGCATTTGTTTCATGGAAGCATTCAATATTGAATAACTATTGATGGTTTATATTTTATGATTGTCTTCGTATTTCATGAACTTCGACTTCAGTTTCCGAAAAATGGCGTACTCGTACACGTTTTAGCTAGTAGTGTATGAGTGTGCAGGAAAAATCATCTCACAAAAGCTCTTCATGTCATAACCAGACCGCAAAGGACGAAGAAATAATACAGCAGAAATGATTGAAGCAACATACCTCTATGATTTGTTTGAACAGTCTATACGTAATTGTTTATCTGGTAAAGAAATTAAATCTTTATAAAAAAAAATATACCTTTATGATGTTTAAGCTAAAACGATGATTAATATGAGTGTGGTATGTGTTTATTTCAAACAATTGTATTTTGAACCCTAAACAATATGGCCTAACAGTTGATTGTGACCTCGTGGATTAAAGTAGTCCTTGGACTAGCATAACTGCATATGTCAGCTAGTTACAACCGTTTAAATCTGCCCTTTTAAATGGCGTTACTCTTGATAACTAGCTAGTGCGACACTTTGCTGTTAACAAAAGAATTTTTTAAAAAAAAATTTATATAATAGGTTGTCTGTTATCTATAATAACTAATATCTTCCTTCGACGATCAACTAGTACATATTAATGTGGTTTTGGTTCGATAATTTTATGAGACATTTTCCCTTTTTAGTAACTTCTCTCTAACTTATCTCTAGACCACCATTAATGGTGGTCGGGAGAACCATTTCTATATTTATTTCTATTTGAATTTCAGTCTTTTTTATTTAAGTTAGCTACCAAAAAACGAGCTGCTGCAAGAATGACAGATCTGGCCATGGACAACCACTATCTTTACCAAACTATCTGAGATGCCGCCGCGGCCCCAACGCTTTTGCTGAGGTTCAGATCCGATCGGCTGCAACATCACCTCCACCATAGCTGCCGTTCATCCACCGTCGACGCCAACGGATCACGCTGAAGGCTGCAACACTGGATGCTACTTCCACCATCCGTGTTGAGGGCTGCAGATCTGGAGCTTTTAATCCAGATCTGAATGTGGCATATCCGGCCGCTGCTCCGATGCCAATCGAGAGGAACTCCACATCGACCTCGCGCTCCACTGCCCGATTTTCAGATCCGGTAGTCCCAGTCGTCGGTCATCGATCCAAACGATGCGTCCCTAGCCTGGATCTCCATCTGTTACAAAGCGGCATCACCGGCTCTGTAGAGAGTTACAGATTTGTCTTCAGATCTGAAGAACAGTCACTGTTCTCCACCCGCGTGGCCGACCAGATTCACGGCGCCGTTGCCATTGCTGACGGAAGAAGCCCGCTGCGTTGAAATTGGCCGGTCCATTCAAGTCAGCCGGTCCATCCGGTTTTCGTAGATCGGATTCACTATAGAACCGGCCAGCCTTGGTTCGGTTAACATTAGCAGACCAGTCCCTACCGGTTTGTTGGTATCTTTTTAAACAAACCAAATTGAATTATATTGTTATTTATATGTGTGTTTTATTGCGGTAACTTAGGAATTATATTTTGGTGACCCTGTTAGGAACAACAGTTTCTGTTTTCATATATATCACTCATAGGTCTGGATACTCCATATGCCCACCAACGCAGCATTTCAAATATGTGATCTTAGAGAAGTGAATCACGATGACAGGAAAAAAGTCTATTGTTTATTATACTAGGGTTACTGGAAAGATAGTTTTGACGGAACTGCTAAAACCGACATTATATGTAACTAGTATATTTTTGATTAGGTTGCTTTCGAAAATATCTGTATATTTACTGATGTTTAAAAGTTTCGTCATTATATAGCAGACTCTCAATTGTACAGGTTAAGTATTAAGCACTGCCCTGAAATCTCTTCATTTTGTCTATAAAATCACCAGGTACCGTCCTAGTTTTAATTAAAAAAAATAATAATGTGGTTTGGGTTCTCCCAATTCTTTTATCACCATCACCCTTACGTACTCTGAAAAGCAAAGATCCTTACATTTTCATAAAATATATGATGTTATTGATAATAAAAAAACCATAAAGGTTTTTCTTCATTATAATCGGCTTCCTAGAAATAACACTTAATAATTATGTGCAACACGTCATTTTCCTAATCCATTTAACTATAAGAAATTAAATATTCGAGATACCATTCACATATATATGACAACGTTGATTGAGTAACGATCAATAACATTATTCTAGCCAACCATACATGAGCCATACAAGTTAAGGTACCTTTTTCATGGACGTATTCTTTTTTTTTTTTTTTAAATTTCATTTTATTTCTTCATAGTACATGTGGTCCAAGTAGTACGAAATGTCATCTTAAATAATTAATCATCCTCGAGAATGAAATAAAGGAAAAAATAATAAAACAGAAAGTAATTAAAAACGGTTCATGAGTTTTTAAAAGGGGCCGGAAAACAATTTCTTCTGCCCTATATATATCTTTATGAAAGGCAACTTCAAACTAATCAACAAACTAAGTTAGGTTAAAAAAAAGTGTGGTTTTCATTTGAAACACAGCCATGAGGGGTGAAATGTTGGTTTTTGGTTGAAGGAAAAGTGACTCATTTTGATTCCTATCCATGTAAACACCTGGATGAATTTTTGTTTAGAGCATTCAGTAGTTGAATCGCTGCTCGTTTTTAAGATGATACCAAACTTTTACATCCTTTTTGATATTTTCTTTTCTTTCTTCTTCTTTTTTACATTCATTTTTTCTAGCTTCGTAGGATAAATGTACGTACGGTATGCCTTCGGCCATGTTTATCTACATTAATGAACAGTGATAATGTATTGATTTTTTATGGTAATCTATTGTTGACTTGATGTCAGCAAGACTATGTTCTGAGGAGTGAAGAATGTCCTAGGCTAATTCTGGACTAGCCACAAATAATACATGGATGTTGGAAGAAGAATATTTATAATCAATATACAAGAATGTTACGTATCGAGCCCATGTCATGTACCCGGATTTTGCATCCGAACCTGTCATCAAAACGTGTTTAAAATTATTTACTGCCTGCTAGGAGTTTACCCATGTTCTATCAAATAGCTCAAGCAAAAGTTTCAATTTACAGATGAACCATAATTGAACAATTGAAAGCTGTCTCCTGCATGATTGGGTCATTAAACTATTTTTAATACATAGTCATTTACATATTTTTTTCTTTCTTCTTTTGTGAAATTTTAGATATATGTAATTAAAAAAAATAATACTCATTTTCTCTCAAAATGATTGTCCTGATTGGATTTTGTTTTTTGATTCAATTTGTTTAAGAATGAAAATCCATACTAAATAATCAGAATATTATTACTTTTCTAATCATCACTCCCTAAATGAAATCGGAACAATATACGTACTACTAATATTACAGTATAAATGTAGTGACATATAATATGTTTTCTTGAACGCGAAAGATGTAGGGCATATAATCTGAACTTGTATACTACAATGATTTCTGTTTAGATCAAACAAATAGCACATGACATATAGTCCATGTACTATTTTTTATATGAATAGAAACCGATGTTGTATTTCTTCAGCCAGCGAAAGCCGAACCCTTGAGAAGAACAATATTATTGTGATTCACATGCTTAATTTGGCTAGTCTTTTTCTTTTTTTTTGGTACAAAGAAAGAGGCTAATTAGGTTAGTCTATTTAGTTGCATATAAATAGAAGGGTTTCTTCCTCAGCTTTCAACACAAAGAGCCTGAGGGTATACCAACCAACCAAAATAAAACCCTTATTCATAGTAAGTTACAATTTCCTTCCTTTTAGTCAATGAAAATGCTAAATCCTCAAATTGTTCCTCATCCTTCACAAAAAGCCTTATTTTCCTTGCAAAAGCCATTCCTCTCAGGAAATGGTAACATCAACGGAACTATTACCTGTTCGTCTTCCTCTTCTTCTTCTTCGTCTAATTCCTATGGTTTTCGACGAAAATCCACTTCACTTGAAAGGAACGTAACGGCTAACAGTAAAAGTGGCAGCAATGGCCGCCGGCGGGATGCTACAAGAAGCTTAAAGGCGGTGTTCGAGACTGAGGCAGCCGCCGTTTCCACCACCACCGAGAAGAGTACTCGGGTTAAGGCGGTTGTCTTAGTTAAACCATTCAGCTCCGGACTAACCGACGGGCTGATGAAAGGATTGGATGTTCTAACCGACGTGTTCGTAGGAGGTGTACATTTAGAACTTGTTGCTGCTGAACTTGACCCTAGTAAGTTTTATCGAACTAATTATGAATCACTTAATTATCTAACAATAATGCAAACTCCTTAATTATTTTATGGTACTATTTCTTCCGTCACAAAATGATAATACAACCAACCGAAAATTATTTGGGGACTATAGGTATTAATCCCTAAACAATGATTTAACTTGCAAGTTTATCAACAACATATGTTATTACCCTATGGTTATTTACTTACAAAATTGATTCATTCATGTAGATTTTTACCTAATTAAAAAGCCAAAAAAAAAAAAAAACGCTTCGAAATCATCCTCCAAGCTTGAGTTTTGTCACAATATATATAGTTCCATAAGCTCTACCATGCATAATTTCTCTAACGTCGAGAACATCTATTTTGTTTTCTTGGCTTAGATGAAATACAAATTATATTACCCTGATTTGTTTTTTCATCAATTGAAACAATCCATGATGAAGCTAATGGGGACGAGAAGCCGACGCTTAGGGGTGTTGGGAAACTATGCATAAATACGAAAGAGGAGATGGTTTATGAAGCGGATTTCAACATTTCTGACGAATTTGGAGAAGTCGGAGCAATATTAGTGGAGAATGAGCACCATTCAGAAATGTTCATCAAAGAAATAGTCTTGGATGGCTTCTTATCTGATGGTCCTCTTACTTTTAGCTGTGAGTCTTGGGTTTCTCCCAATTTTGACACTCAAGATAAAAGAATTTTCTTCAGCACCAAGGTTAGTATCCTCTATTTACGTAAATATATAGATTTATTTTAACTTATTGATCTCTCTATTGACGTCAGCTTCTCCACATACTTAAAATTCCTTCGAGATTAGTTAACTGTAAACAGTAAATGAAAAGGTAAATTAATATGCGCATAACAAAGATATTAGACATGTGATGAATGAGACCACAAAAAATTTATGAATTTATGGACCTTAATTCCAACAAGAAGAAAATAAAGGCATACAACCAATGGAAACTATATATACAATTGCTGGTCCTATTTCTATTTGTTTTTTCCTGTGAAAACTTTAGAAATTAAAAAGGGGAGAAAAGCCAAAATAGATAGCCATGCTCTGTGAGTCTGTGTAACCTCGTTCATGTTTTCCCTTTCAATCGGCTTCTACGAAGATGGACCATATATAAGCCTACTTTAATTTCCGTTTTTATTTTAAGTCATTAGCATTTTTCTCAAAATAGAATCAATTTTCACAATGTCACCGTAAAAATCTTTAAGATTCATCTAATGATAAATTTAATCTCCTTATACAAACATAAAATCAATTTTTACATAGAGAACTTCTAATTTGATACTCCCTCTATACTAAAAATAATTTTTTTTCAAAACACAATATAAACTTTTTTTGAAATAGCGATAATTCTTTATTAATCACAAAATGACTGTCAAGTTTAGACTTTTACTTTTAGTAGAATTTTTACTATAAATAAAAAATCAACCGGACAATAATTCGGCACTGAGGGAGTAATTTGCTATGTGCAAGCTTAAGATACACACGTACATGAAAATTTGATTCTTATCTTGAGATGGTGATGGTAATGTTGCGTGCCAGTGCTGGATGATTGTTTCACGAGGGAATTGTACATTAGGATTCGTATGTTTCTTTGGTCCTAGAATAATTACATGGTCCTGGCTTTTTTCCTTTTTGCTGTTAAAAAAATTTATCAGTGGCGAAAAATACAATTCATTGAAAATTCACTGTTTCCCTTTGATTTCCTTACATGTAAATATAGTATACTTTGTTTATTACTCCTTTTTTGCACGTCATTAAGAAATTCTTAATTTTTTCATTAAACTTGAAATTTGAAGAATACTATAATTTCACTGTAATAACTTATAGAAAAGACTCTGGGACAATGATACACTTCATGAAATTTCTAATTAAAAAGAAAACTTTTAAAGATGATGTTGATTAAATCACCGTCGTCCTATCTGGAATTCATCCTAGATTTCATCCATTTAATGTATAGTTTCGAATTCCATCCACATCGATCTTTACATACCGATCGATATGTATATTGAGAAATTTGCATTAAAGTCATGTAGAAATTTACATTAAAGTCATGTTGCATCAGTCAGTATCTTTTAAAACTAGATTATTGTCTTTGGAAAAAATATTCAATGCAGCAAGTATACCACGTAGGATTGTGCAATCAGATACAATATATAGGGTAAACTTATAATTTTTGGATACAAGTAATAATTTCTATGGGAATTTAACAACAAAATAGGGAGGTAATAGTACTTGTGATAGTACTTGTTGTATTAAAAATAGAAATACAACTGCTGTATAGAATATTTTTCCATTGTGTTGATGTCCAGTTAATGATCACCATCCCATAATGCATCTTTAATGCTTAATATTACCAATTTAGAAACGACAGTATATTTCGGGAACTAGACAGTTATATTTGTTCATGTCCAATCACCATACATTCTTGAATTGACTATATATATGTACCATAATAGTGAGATGTCCTGAAAACGATGGAGATTTTTTTGAGAGATCTAAATATTCCAAATATTCCCTTTTCATGTAACCCTCACCATTTCTCACCTTTTAGTGTCTATCCCTACTGAAAGTTTGTTACGTCAATCTCCAGCAATCCAGAAAATGCATCAATCACTCGTTTAGTTTCTCTGTTTTCTCCACGGAACACTGTGGATCAGTGGATGTGTGGATGGCTGAAGATGATGATAACATATTGACGATAGTAATTAATGAGTATTTAAAAGTCCTTTTTCTAATAAAAATGATGTAACATATACAGAACTCTCTATGAAACTGATGAACTATTTGCGACCGCAAAGGAGAAACCAATGTTTTTGTCCCATTTATAATTTTGGGAAACCCTAATAAATCAATCACGAGCTATTGAACTATATCTGTGCCTCGTTTTAATTTCTAGTTTTCACTTAAACCAAAATAAGTTCACTCTAAGTAGCACACCTTTTAGCCACAGTTTGGTATCAAAATGAATCACATGTTAAAATATAGTGTCTAAAGCGCAATTGTTCAATAATTTAGAACATAAATATTGGAATTCTGTAAACGATCTTTTTCTCTTGTGAAAAAAAGAAAATTACACTGTAAACTTCTTAACATACACATTTATGCTTACATACATCCTGGTACATATTTAGTGTGATAATATTTGCTTCCTTGTTTTTTTTGGCAGTCATATTTACCATCAAAAACACCAAGTGGACTGAAGAAATACAGGAAAAAAGAGCTAGAAAATAAAAGAGGAGATGGAACCGGACAACGAAAGAGGTCGGACAGAATTTATGACTATGATGTGTACAATGATCTTGGAGACCCTGATCACAATCCTGATTTCGCTAGGCCAGTTCTTGGTGGTAATAAAGAATACCCTTATCCAAGACGTTGCAGAACTGGTCGCCATAAATCCAAAAGAGGTAGAACATTGATTTTTTTTTTGAAACAATAATTTTTACGAGATTAAATAATGTTCAAACCCAACATCGATTACAAAACCTGGTGAATAATACACATAAAAATAAACGCTGACAAAAAAAAAAAAAGTGCTGAACACAAAATTATACAATTGTATTCTTTAATGGACGAATTATAAAATTACACGAGGAGTGTCACAACTCCGTACATATGTTTACAAATGATAAGAACAGCGAACTTTGATCTAATTAAATCTTATTCATTTTAATTAATTCAACAATTAATCTATTGAACATTGAACATTGAAATACATGAACATTGATTCTATTTTTATTTTGCAGATCCATTAAGTGAATCAAGAGGTGATAACTTCATTGTGGACTTGCTTGACGGCGATTTGTTTGAGGGCTTTTACGTCCCAAGAGATGAACGATTCTCCCAAGCGAAGGAATCAACGTTTAATAACAACACAGCCTTCTCGGCATTGCATTTGGTAGCGCCAACGTTTGAGGGTGTTATTCACAACAGGGCTGAGGCATTTCCCTATTTTACCGAAATCGATTCCCTTTTCAATGAAGGGATTCACATCCCTAAGGTCAATCGGAATCTTTTCGACATTATTCCGAATCTTCTTAAAGCTGTAGCTGACACCGGAAATCATCTCTTGCTTTACGCGACTCCTAAATTTGTTAACAGTACGTAATTACTTGGCTTCCGGTACAAATTCGAAAAATTCAATTTAAAATTTTTTTTAGGCAGAGTTACTAATACATGGTTCTTTATATATATATACATATATATATATATATATATATATTTTCCAGGCGATAAATTTGGATGGCTGAGGGATGTTGAATTTGCTCGTCAAACCCTAGCAGGTGTAAATCCATGTTGCATAGAGTTAGTTAAGGTAATATTGATCTGCCATGTTCTAATACATAAAAACTCGATGTCCAATCATGTCTTTTTTAATTTTTTTATTTTTTTTACTTTAAATAGTTACACTGATCTAAACAAAAGATCTCCACAAATTGAATGCTCAGGAGTGGCCGTTGAAGAGCAAACTAGATCCAGAGGTGTATGGGCCTGCGGAATCAGCCATCACAACCGAGATCGTTGAGCAACAAATTAAAGGTGTAATGACGGTTGAAGAGGTAATGAAAAATGATTAAATAACATATTTCGCAGCCTACATCTAGAACAGTGAAACATTCCGAGCAACAATGTCATCAGTTTTTTTTAATATCATTTCACTATACAAATTCACTCAGAGATAAAAATCGCATTTTCTTTCGGATCACCTAATCAATCATATGACCATGCAGGCCTTGAAGCAAAAGAAGCTGTTCATGTTAGACTATCATGACATACTATTACCATTTGTGGAGAGAGTAAGAAAACAAAAAGGGACAACGCTTTATGGATCAAGGACACTATTTTTCCTGACCCCTGAAAACACATTGACCCCTTTGGCCATTGAACTTGTTTGCCCTCCAATTGATGGAAACCCTCAATACAAAGAAGTTTTCACGCCGGCCGGTTGGAGTTCAACTGATTTGTGGTTGTGGAAGCTTGCTAGAGCTCATGTCCTTGCTCATGACTCTGGTATTCACCAATTAGTTAGTCACTGGTATGCCTAAATAGCTTTATCTTTAATATCTCTAGTAGAAAAAAGTCTTGTTATATTTGATTTATTATGTGCACACTATCAAGGATGAGGAAGAATGTTAATTTTTTTGTTACTTAATGCAAAATGTTTGTTCTAGGGTGAGGACTCATTGCTGCACAGAACCCTACATTATCGCGAGCCACCGCCAACTTAGCGAAATGCATCCAATCTATCGACTGTTGCACCCTCACTTTCGATACACAATGGAGATCAATGCTTTAGCTCGTGAAAAGCTCATTAATGCGGGCGGCATCATTGAAGGTGCTTTTTCGCCATTCAAGCATTCTATGGAGATCAGTTCAGTTGCTTATGACAAGCTGTGGCAATTTGACCTCCAAGCACTACCAGCAGATCTAATTCACAGGTAATACAGGACTTTATTTATGACGACTTCTAATCAGATAATATTGGTAACTTAACAGCTAATGATGTGATGTTACATTATTTTAATTGAAGGTATCAGTGAACTATTAGGGAATGACAAAATCGGAATGATATTTGAGATCTTGCTTTCTTTGATAAGGAAATTTTGATGTTCTTTTCATTCACTCTTAAACTGCTAAAGCTATCAAAAAAGAAAAAAGAAAGCTCTAAATGAATACATAAAGGATTGCTTTTCTATTTCTTCCTCTTTGAATCTGTACATTATTTTGGGAAACTTAATGGACATTACCATTCGGTTTTGGTATGCAGGGGAATGGCAGAGCCAGATCCTACTGATACAAACAAATTAAAGCTAACAATCGAAGATTACCCTTATGCAAATGATGGATTGCTCCTTTGGGATTACATCAAAGAGTGGGTGACAGCTTATGTCAGTCATTACTATCCTGGAGCAGAATCCGTACAATCTGATGAGGAACTTCAAACCTGGTGGACCGAAATTCGAACAGTTGGACACGGTGATAAGAAAGATGAGCCCTGGTGGCCTGTCCTGAACAGCCCTGATGATCTTATAGGAATCTTGACAACCATCATTTGGGTCACTTCAGGACACCATGCTGCTGTAAACTTCGGCCAATACGACTTCGCGGGGTACTTTCCAAACAGGCCAACCATAGCAAGAACCACTATGCCAACTGAAAGTGCAAGTGAAGAAAGAATGGAACAGTTCATGAAGCGGCCCGAGGCCGAGCTCTTGGCTTGCTTCCCTTCACAATATCAGGCATGTCTTGTCATGACAGTTCTTCACATTTTGTCATCTCATTCACCTGATGAGGAATACCTTGGAGACATAATTGAGCCTTCTTGGGTAACGGATCCGGTCATAAAAGCCGCATTCGATAAATTCCAAGGCCAATTGAAGGAGCTTGAAGCTGAAATTGACAGAAGAAATCACGATAAGAACCTCAGGAACAGGAATGGTGCTGGTGTGGTGCCTTATGAGCTTCTAAAACCATTTTCTGAGCAAGGAGTAACGTCGAAAGGAGTTCCATACAGCATCTCCATCTGAATTTATTACGTAGATATCAAAAATTTGTTACAAATTCATGAAGGCCAAAAATTGATCCCTTTTACTAAATGGAAAATTCCGTTATTTGAGGGAGGTAATCTGTATATATACAATAAGTATTGCTACTTCTAAGTTTCTATTTAAAAAAAAAAAAAAGGTTTTATTAATTAATTAGTTCATAGTACTTTACTTTGTTACAACAATCACGACAAATGTCCACAAAACCAACGTAATGATCATTTGCAAAACGCCATTCCCTAGTTGCCATTCTGGTAGTATTGGCCAGCAGTGAATATTGTTTGAATGACGGTGAGTACGAGAATTACAAAAGCAGCAATAAGGGACAATGTTGTCCATGGATTCTTGAAGTAAGTATGCATTAGATTAGCCCGCCATTGGTTCCATGGCTTCCTGGAGTACTGAGCCGCATCCCTTCGGACCTGGTTAATAGGGTTATTACTCCACAGATCAATCGGGACATCTTTCGTGAGTGAATTGAACATCTTGGCCAAGGTTTCATGACTTCCGAGCCCATTAACGTAAATGATCCCCTGAGAATGCAAGAGATTCACGTCGTTGGCACTGTCTATAATGTCGTCCATGAGCGCGACGTAACATGCCACTTCGTTCCCTATCCCATGATGGAACATCTCGAAGGCGATGAGGTTTTGGAACACGGGTTCTGTCATGTCATCCACTATGATTGGAGGGAGCCGAAGAACTCCGCCTTGGAAGGAGACATCAGTGAGCTTCTCTGTTTTGCTCTGTTGGATTTTGATTCCGGCTTCAAGAAGTTCTGTTGCTGATGGAATTTGGTCTATTACTGTTAACGAATGCTGTCCTGGTGGGCTCAGTTTCTCTGCTTTGCTCTTTTGAACTTTGGGTCCGGCTTCACGAAGCGTTGCTGCTGATGGAATTTGGTCTATTACTGTCAATGAATGATGTCCTCGTGGTGGGTTCAATTGCTCTGTACCCCTCTGTTGAATTCCGATGCTGCCTTCACGAGGCTTCGTTGCTGATGGAATTTGGTCTATTACTCTCCATGAATCTGGTAGGAATGGGCTCGATTTCAGAGGCCTCCTGAATTTGTTAACAAGTTCCTGTGGCCTTGGAGTTGGATATTGTACTTCTTGCGGGGCTTTTAGTTTTTGTTCTGGTCTTGCATGTTCACTGAGTATTGGTCTTATCGATGGCTCTGGATCTTTCTTCTTCTCCAAAGTTGGCTGACTGGGATCGAGTAATGGCTGCTCTGAATCTTTCTTGTCCTCGGAAATTGGCTGATTGGGATCCAGTAATAGTAGGCTTTTACGATAAGCATCCAGGATATGTTTGCATTCTCCCAATTCCATTCCTTGGTTGCGGGGACAACAGAATTTGATTATGAGATTGTTCATATAGCGTACCAGCGGCCCCCGTCCCTACCCAATTCAAGTTTAGTAATATCTTCAAAACTACCCTAAACTTCAAAATTACTCCCTCCGTTTCTTATTATAAACCATCTTGATTTGTGATATGTTTCATTTGATATGTTTTTTCAATTAAAAATGAAATTTTAAAAATATTTTATGATAATTGAAAAAACACAATAAGTGTCAAAGTACATTTTTTTATTTTCATTAAAAATCATACTAGATAAAATTTAAAACAACTCAAGATGGCTTATAATATGAAGCAGAGAGATTAGGTAGTAAAATTCAAAAGCAAAACAAAAACTAAATGAAATTAAAACGAAAAGAAAAACGCTGTCTGTAGTTTGTTGATGATTACCTTGGGGGCTTCTTTATATGCTAAAGGAAGCAACGCGTGAAGAAGCGACATTGGCAACTGATTCTCCAGCATCAACATGTCACGCTTGATGTAAGGCACCAAATACTTGCCATTGATACCGAAAATCGGATCGCTCTCTGTGTAAACGCTTGGCCGTTTTTCTTCGCAGTAGTGAAGCAACATTTCGAGCATAAAACAACCATCCCTTATCATCATATCCATGAAGTGATCCGCACCATCACCTTGAAACTTCTCATCCAAAGCGTCATACGCATCCTTCAAACTGCTCCCGGTATATGTAAACTTGTCGACGCAGCTGTTGAAATCGATGTTTGCTCTTTTCAAGAAACAAATTAGAGCCCTTGTTTTGTGGGTTTCCATTGCCAGCAAATTTGGTTTACCGTGGTGGTAAGGACCGAAGGAGACCACCCGAGGCTGGTAAGCATTCTTGTTCAGATCAGTAATTCGTGCAGGAAGTTTGTGAATTGACTGCTTTTTCCATATCTTCTCCTGTTTATCTCGGTCCCATTCTGGCATCAATCTCGTATACTTTCTTAGTGCCATACGTACTTATCCTGATTAAGAAACTCGAACGCGCGACCTATTAGAAAGTCACAGAGGTAAAAATGAACTAGAGCTTTTAAATATGTGGTGACGATGATTTTGTTACATTAATTTTCTCGATATGATTGAACAACTTTATATAGAACTTTATCCAACCTTAATTTGTATGTGTTTGTGCGTGTGTGGGAAGCAGCGTCGCATCAAAGTAAAATGTTGATTCCACATTCTTATCTTGCAATGAATAATGAATATCGATTTCAACGAATCCGAGTAAATATGGATTCCATATTCTAAACGGGACTTGATTCAAAATGAACCCAAGAATCTTAATGAATTTTTGCAAAACGACTGTTTAGTTCGCAATCAAAAAGTTTTACCAAGCGTCTTAAAATAATTCCTGAAACTCTTCTTTTTTTTGTTTTTTTTACATCATTTTTTACGCTAGCTTTGTTATGCTAATAGATGTTGATAGTACAATGACATTTCACCTTTTTGGGCAAGTGTTGCACTTACTTGTAACAAGATTTTGTATCAATAAAATTTCATCAGCTACAGTTGTGTTGGGGATTTATCTGGAGGAGAAAACCCGACATGGAGCCCAATAAGTAAGATAAGACCCATCTGAACTCAAAAACTCAAGCTAATGGGTTTTGAGACCACCTTACTTATTAACTGATTCACATGTCCTCATGCCTCCGATGTCGGATTCACAATCCTTGTCACATGACCCTCCACATTCTCCTCGTCATGGGCAATCTCCAAATCGGGCTTACCAAACCCAAATCTGTACTCCACCTGAGTAACTGGGCTGCCCATCCCTACGTTTCCGCTCGTAGTGGGCCTTTGACTGCCTGGCTTCAGTCAGATCAACCGAGATAATTTGGGCTAAATCACCCACCCACTTGATCCAACTTGGGCTTACCACTGTTGGAGATTTATCTGGAGGAGAAAACCCGACATGGAGCCCAATAAGTAAGATAAGACCCATCTGAACTCAAAAACTCAAACTAATGGATTCTGAGACCACCTTACTTATTAACTGATTCACATGTCCTCATGCCTCCGATGTGGGATTCACAAACCTTGTCACATGACCCTCAACATTCTCCCCGTCATGGGCAATCTCCACATCGGGCTTCCAAATTATCTTACCAAGCCCAAATCTGTACTCCACCTGAGTAACTGGGCTGACCATCCCTACGTTTCTGCTCGTAGAGGGCCTTTGACTGCCTGGGTTCAATCAGATCAACCGAGATAATTTGAACTACATCATTATTGTTGGGCCTATTCCCCTCACTTGGGCCCAGCGGAGTATGAAACCAAAAGCTAATTTGGTTTTGGCTTTGTTATTTGACCGGGGAAAATAAACCTAATTCAATTGGGTTTTGGTTCTGGTTTTTTATGCTTATAAAAGCAAGGTTGTACACAACCTTTTGGGTATGTTTTTCAGCCGAGAGAGAAGGAGAATTAGGGCAGCTGCGCAAGGGTTTTGTGCGAGAGAAAAAGAAAGAAATCTAGGGTTTATTTTTCGGTTTAACTCTCTTTTGGTTAGATCCTTCCAGTCCTACTCTGTGATAGGTGTTTTGGAAAAGTATTGTTGTAATCCACCTTTGGGTGAAGTCCTGTGTATCCACCAGTTGGTGAAGACTGTTTTCCCATTATTGTGATAGTGGAGATTTGACTGTTATTACAGTCCCATGATTTTTCCCGATTTGGATTTTCACGTAAATTTGTGTGTCTACTTTACTTTATCAGTTCTTGAATTAGTTGCTTATTTGGTTGGTTGTCCTATTTAATTGGTAGTAGGAAAGGAGTTTTTTTTGGGGTTCGCTTCCGTAGTGTGTTGTGTTTATGCCCTTTCCGCCACAACAGCGGCATCAGAGCTACGGTTTGGTAGTTGAGGTGTTACGCCAATAAAATGGAAGAGTCATCGGGTGCTGGTACGATGATTAAATTAACTTCATCCAATTATCATATTTGGAAACCTAGAATGGAAGACTTGTTGTATTGCAAAGATTTGTTTGATCCCGTTTTAGGGGATGAAGGTAGGCCAAGTGATATGACTGATAAAAAGTGAGCTATTTTGCACACGAAGACTGTTGGTAATATTTGACCGTGGATTGATCAAAGTGTGTTTCCTCACTTTTCGGGAGAAACAAAAACTGATGAACTTTGGGAGAAAATCCAGAATATGTATTGGAAGAAGTCCGGCATCAATAAGTCGTCTGCGCTGAAACAGATTACCAGGTTGAGGTACAAAAATGGTGCTAGCATGAATGAGCACTTGAGTTTGTTTCAGGGTTTGTTGAACCAAGTTGTGAATGTAGGTTTAAAGTTGAATGATGAGGTGCAGGCTTTGTTATTGTTTAGTTTTCTTCCAGACAGTTGGGACACTTTGGTAGTGTTAATCAATAATTCAACCCAGGATGGTGTCTTGACCTTGGATCGGGTCAAAGAGGCTTTGATGAATGAAGAAGCCAGAAGAAAAGAGCAGAGTATTGAGTCTGAGTCGCAGGCTCTGGTGACAGAAAAGTCAGACATAAGAGGGAGAAGTAAAACCAGAGGGCCACGTGATCGAAATGACAAGTCCAGGAGACGGTCTAAATCCAAGAAAGATGTCGTGTGCTACCATTGTCAAGGGAATGGACACTTTAAGAGAGAGTGAAGGGTTCTCAAGAGAGAACTAGCAGTGAGAAAAGGTAAAGGCAAGAAGAATGAATCAAGTGATGATGACACTACTGTAGTAGTAACTACCAGTGATGTATTTGTGTACTGTGATGATGATACAATTAATGTTGCGAGTCACGACAGTGATTGGTTCGGTGATTCAGGTGCGTCTTATCATGTGACGCCTCACAGACACTTCTTTACCTCTTACACACCTGGAGATTTTGGTCATGTAAGAATGGGCAACCAAGCCTCATGCGATATTGTCGGCATGGGAGAGGTATCATTGGTAACGAATACATATTGTACTCTTGTCTTGAAGAATGTCAGACATGTTTCGGATATGCGTCTGAACCTTATTTCTGTTGGTAAACTTGATGATGAGGGTTATCATAGCACTGAAGGTGGTGGCCGTTGGACAATTACCAGAGGGAATCTTGTTATTGCTAGAGGAAAGAAGTTGAAATCTTTGTATGTGTTGAATGCAAAGTTGAAGAATGGAGAGGTGAATGCGACTCACAATGCCTCCATTGATCTCTAGCACAGAAGGCTTGGACACATGAGTGTTAAGGGGCTGCAGATTCTTGGTAAGAAGTAATTTCTCCCAGAGGTGAAAGGTACTACTCTAGAACCTTGTGTTGACTGTATCTACGATAAACAACATAGGGTTTCTTTTGAAAATTCTTCTCCATCTAGAAAGTCCAGTCCTCTAGAGTTAGTTCATACAGATGTATGTTACATGAAAGATAGGTCGTTGGGTGGAGCATTGTACTTTGTTACTTTCATTGATGACTATGCTCGAAAGGTTTAGTGTTTTTCTTTGAAATCTAAAGATCAGGTATTAGATGTGTTCAAAGACTTTCACCTTAGAGTTGAACGAGAGACTGGCAAGAAGTTGAAGTGTGTTCGAGCAGATAATGGTGGTGAGTACAGGGGTCCGTTTGAGAAGTATTGCCGAGACCATGGCATTAAACTTCAGAAGACTGTTCCGAAGACTCCGCAGCAAAATGGCGTGGTAGAAAGAATGAACAGAACTATTACCGAAAAAGTTAGGTGCATGCTCTTGAATGCAAAGCTGCCTAAATCTTTTTGGGGTGAAGCCATGCAGACAACAGTTGATATGATCAACCTATCTCCCTCAGTTCCGTTGGATGGTGATCTACCACAATGAGTTTGGACAGGGAAAGATGTCTCATTTAGGCATTTACGAGTTTTTGGTAGTCGTGCATTTCTTCATATTCCCAAAGATGAAAGGTCGAAGATTGATGGCAAATCCAAGCAGTGTGTATTCTTGGGGTATGGAAATGATGATTTTGGGTACAAACTTTAGGATCCTGTAGAGAAGAAAGTTTTCAGAAGCAGAGATGTGATCTTCTTTGAATACCAGATCATTGATGATATGGGAAAAGGCGAGATGCCAGAATCTTCACCTGAGATTCCTTTTGATCTAGATCCAGTTCTTCCACAATTAGATGATTCTCCTGAAGGGGGAGCTGAGACAGAGCAGGATGGTGAGTTTAATGATGATCCTGTTACTGAAACAAAGACACCACTGGTTTCATCACCTCCTGTTCAGCCTAGGAGGTCCACCAGAGACAAGAGACCTTCCACCAGGTACAGTGCTCATGAGTATTTGTTGCTTACTGATAGGTGAGAGACAGAGTCGTATGAAGAGATTCTTAGTCATGAGCAGAAAGATCAGTGGTTAGCAGCCATGCAAGATGAGATCAAATCCTTGCATGAGAATAACACGTATGACCTGGTGAAGCTACCTAAGGGCAAGAGAGCACTCAAGAATAAATGGGTGTTTAGACTAAAAACAAGTGAGAACAGCTCACAACCGAGGTACAAAGCCAGATTGGTTGTGAAGGGATTCAATCAGAGAAAGGGCGTAGACTTTGATGAGATATTCTCTCCTGTTGTAAAGATGTCTTCAATCTGAGTTGTGCTTGGAATAGCGGCCAGCTTGAATCTTGAGATTGAACAGCTTGATGTGAACACAACCTTCCTGCATGGTGATTTGGAAGAAGAGATTTACATGGAGCAACCAGATGGGTTTCAAGAGAAGGAGAAAGAGAAGCTTGTATGCCATTTCAACAAAAGCTTGTATGGGTTGAAGCAAGCTCCGAGGCAATGGTACAAGAAGTTTGATGCCTTTATGATAGGGCAGGGATACCAAAGGACTACAGCTGATCATTGTGTGTTTGTGAAGAAATTCTCTGATGGTGATTTTATAATTCTTTTGCTTTATGTCGATGACATGTTTATTGTTGGTCATGATACTGTAAAGATTGTCAGGTTGAAAAAGGAATTGAATAAATCCTTTGCGATAAAGGATTTGAGTCCGGCTAGACAGATCCTTGGGATGAAGATTTCTCGTGACAGACAGAATGGGAAGCTTTGGGTATCTCAGAGAAATATATCGAGAAGGTTCTTGATAGATTAATATGAGCGGTGCTAAGGAAGTCTCGACTCCACTTGCAGAGCATTTTAAGCTAAGCAAAACGCAGTGTCCTAAAAGTGAGAAAGATAAGGAAGAGATGAAAAAGGTTCCTTATGCTTCGGTAGTTGGCAGCCCGATGTATGCAATGGTTTGCAGAAGGCCAGACATAGCTCAGTTGGCGTTGTTAGTCGGTTTCTCTCCAATCCTGGTAAGGAGCATTGGAATGCTGTGAAATGGATTCTCACGTATCTTAGGGGTATTTCCAGATTGAGTCTTTGCTTTGGCAATGCGAAGACCATGTTAGATAGATATACAGATGCTGACATGGCGGGTGACCTGGATGGTCGGAAGTCTACTTCTGGTTACTTGATGACTTATGGAGGGGGAGCAGTTTCATGGCAAAGTAGGTTGCAGAAATGTGTTGCTTTGTCTACTACAGAGGCAGAGTTTATCGCAGCTACTGAATCTTGTAAGGAAGTACTTTGGTTGCAGAAGTTTATACAAGAGCTTGGCATGAAGCAAGAGAGGTATGTGGTGTATTGTGATAGCCAGAGCGCTATTCACTTAGCTAAAAATTTCAGATTTCATTCGCGGTCTAAACATATTGATGTGAGATACCATTGGATCCGGAATGTGTTAGAGTCCAAGACGTTGTTTCTTGAGAAGATCCATACTGATGACAACGGTGCCGATATGTTGACAAAGACTGTGAGTATAGACAAGCTCCTGTTTTGTAGACAGGAAGCGATTTGGTTTTACGTCCGAATTGAGGTGAAGGGGGAGATTGTTGGGCCTGTTCCCCTCACTTGGGCCCAGCGGAGTATGAAACCAAAAGCTAATTTTGTTTTGGCTTTGTTTTTTGACCGGGGAAAATAAACCTAATTCAATTGGGTTTTGGTTCTGGTTTTTTATGCTTATAAAAGCAAAGGTTGCACACAACTTTTTGGGTATATTTTTCAGCCGAGAGAGAAGGAGAATTAGAGCAGCCGCACAAGGGTTTTGTGCGAGAGAAAAAGAAAGAAAGCTATGGTTTAGTTTTCGGTTTAACTCTCTTTTGGTTAGATCCTTCCAGTCCTACTCTGTGACAGGTGTTTTGGAAGAGTATTGTTGTAATCCACCTTTGGGTGAAGTCCTGTGTATCTAACAGTTGGTGAAGACTGTTTTTCCATTATTGTAATAGTAGAGATTTAACTGTTGTTACAGTCCCGTGGTTTTTCCCGATTTGGATTTTCACGTAAATTTGTGTGTCTACTTTATTTTATCAGTTCTTGAATTAGTTGCTTGTTTGGTTGGTTGTTCTATTTTATTGGTACTAGGAAAGGAGTTTTTCTTGGGGTTCGCTTCTGTAGTGTGTTGTCTTTATGCCTTTTCCGCTACAACAAGTTGTGATTCTAGATATCCGTATTATTCTTTCCTGCTCATGTAGTTTTTAATACAGTGTAGATTTGAGATTCCAAACAAACTTACTGGAAATTGATAGAATAACAACTAAAATACATTACTCCTAGCTAGCCAACCCGTACATGAGCCACACAAGTTAGAGGAATTTACTTTTTAGTGGATTTGTTTTCAAATTCCAAACCGTATCGATATGTGTCACGTTCAATAAAAATATACTGTAGTTTAGTTTTGTTTTCACTTTTTAGTAGTGTGGCTCATTTATTGGACAGAAATTATAATTAAATTTAATAATATTTTCATTTCAAAATAATTATAAATTGTAGATTCTTTTTTCTTTTCTTTTTTTTTTTTGTAAAGGAGGAGGCCGAAGCCTATTACTAGGCTAATACAATATTTCTTGGATAAGATACACCTATTACATCATGACTTAGCCAAGGTTTTACAATATTTGATAGATCTTCCAATCTATGGTAACCTCCCGGACACGAAGTCGCCAGCGAGACTAAGCAATCTACAACAAAATTTGCCTCCCGAAATTCATGCTTGACCTTCACGTTCAATTGACATCCCAAAAGCTCTTTAATGGCTCGAACCAGTCCCCCGGCCATTGATCCCAGCTACATCAGTGGGGTGCAAGACCATCTTCACCACACAGCTGCTATCCACCTCCACCAATACTTTTCGAAAACCAAGGTCCCAAGCTGACTGCAGACCATAAAACAGTTCCACCCCAATGATCATTCCATGTGAATTTCGTACAACTCCCCCTGCCACAGCCATACCATTAGTGCGATTGAACACACCATCTGTATTAACCTTCACCCAACCATCAGCTGGAGCTTCCCATCAAATGTATCGAGGCAACCGCGGCGTCTCAACTCCGGCAATCATGTAATCACAAGACAGTGTTGCTTTTATTCCGGATGTATGAGATTCAATCAAACGTTTTTGCTAAAATACACAAGCATCAACATCATTGAAAATACTTGCGTTTCTAGCAAGCCAAATCCTCCATACTGCCACCTCAAATCTACCCTGCCAATCATCTCCTTCGAAACCAAGTTCATTACACAAATTTTTAATCAACCATGCAGCTAAAGGAAGATTTTAACTTTAAGTACAAATTGTACTTCAAACTAGATACAATTATTTTGGAATAGAGATATGAAATTTTTGGTTTTTAATACAATTATATAATTGATAGGTCTTGAAGTTTCAAGTTATTTATGGGTATTTGTATAGCATTTTGGATTAGATTGTGCACTTATATTGTATATTTTGATGATTTTGGTTCTTAGGAGTGATTATAGCTGAGATGGAGAAAAATGTTCCATAAACACACATTTTTGGAGCATTTTGACAAGGAAGCACAAGAAGGGAGCAATGACATCGCATTCTCGTGTGGGCACACGAATCTCAATCCAAAATTGAGCTTTAGAGAAGAAATTCCAGCATTGATGCTGCATTCCCGTTTGGCCAAACCGAAACAGGGACTAAAATGAAAAAGTAAAGAAGTTTTGGGGCCAAAATATAATTTTGCCAAACTTGAGAGACCAATATGCAAATCTCGGAAAATTTAATTTGCCGTTGCGAAATTCTGAAAGCTGCTGGCATCTGACCTACTTTTTGGCATATAAATTGATTTTATTCTTTTCTTTTAGAGGGGGGCTGAACGTGAGAAGAAGAAGAGGAGGCTGGAGTGGTCCTAAGCCGCCTATCTAGCCCTTTTAGGCGTTATTCTTCTCCATTCTTCATAGTTTTATTTCAGTAAGGCTTTATTATGTGTAATTAAATTATTTTTCCAGTTGAAAGATATTGAAGCCTTGGTTTGAATAGTTGTTAGGAGGTTCCAACAACGAAACTAATTTGCCTATAAGTGATTGAGCATATCATTGCATCTATGATCAATTGTCTAGACCAAGGTGGATATAAAATCTTTTGAATAGAAACTTTCTCATAATTTGCTTTCATTTTTTTAACTATCATTTGAATTTTATTTTAACTATATTTTAGTTTTAAAAACTCAAAACCTCCTTTTCGGTTACTTATTTGAAAGAAACGAATCCATCATTCCCTGAGGAGACGACCTTGCTTTCCTATACTACTAGTTTGAAAGTAGGTTAAATTGTTTGTTAGCTTGACACCCACCAATAATTTCTACTAAAAGTGAAAATTCAAATTGGAAAACCTTAATCTTGTGTTTTTTTCTCTATCAAAATAATTATTTAATTTGAAGTTTACTTTTTAATAAGAATATGAACCACAGGTTAAAAAAATTTATGAATTTTTCTTAAAAAATTAAAAAAAAAAAGGAGAAAACGTAGTCAAGAATGGTTCATCTAGCTGTATTAATCTGCATAATATCAACATTGTGTATCACATTGCCAAAAGAAGAATCCCCTGCTTTTAACGATTTTAAATGGCCAGGAAATGGTCCCCTGCGCATTTTTTTTTATTATTATTGGAAATAATATTAGCATAGTTCTTCATAGAGTTTTTTCATTTTTTCGTTCGTATATCAAAGCTAGCTTACTTTTGCGAGTCCTTTTGAGGGATGAATCTTTTATTTGTAATGTATAGATACATTCGTAAGATTTTCAAAAAGCCACACTAGTGACAGTAAACAAAAAGGAAAAAAAGTTATGTCACCACACAGAATCAATTCTAAGAAAGCATCCTTCTTATTAACTTTTGAGTTTTGACAGAAGAATCTATTTTTTGATTCGCTCTACTATATATACAAGTTGACTTTAGTTAAACGTGTAGTTTTTCTTTCTTTCTCACGTGATACATATTTACATGAATTTCCTTTTCTCGAGTGGAAACTCAATTTATGTTTTCTTATATAATTTGTCTTTGTATTATTACATGGACGTGTTTGGCCTAAAGACACGCTGCCCAAGTTTGATTTTTACACTCTTATCATATTAAGGATAATGATTGGTACAAGGAAAAATTATAAGGAAAAATGACAAGGGTTTAAAAACTTTTATAAGTTTTTATAAGGAAAAATTACACTCTCATCATATGAAGGATAATGATTGGTACAAGGAAATGAACTCATTCATTTATTTTAAAAACTTTTTATACAGAGTTTAAACATTTAAGGTTAGAGTCTAGTTTAGATTTTTGACACATCATTTTTTGTAAATTTTTCTTTTTATTTTTTTCCTGTGCGTATCACTACTCTAAAAAGAATAATATGGATACGTATATTTCACCTAGTCTTATATCAAGGTGAAAGAATAATCAAGTAATAGTACCATTCATTTCTCCGGAGCACTGTGACGAAACCAGTTACTCAAAATATATAGCGGAAGGTTAATAATACGTATTCTTAAAAGGTTTTCTAGCAAGTGGGGTGGTATCTCCCGAGCCCTTTGAGGGGGTCTACCCCTGCCGGACCACAAGGGAAAAAAAATTATGGAAGCAATTTTACAGAATCAATCATTAATAGATATAGTAATTCTTTTTTGGTAAAACTGTGAAATTTTCCATTACTTTCAACTCAACTGTGCATATTTACAACTTTTCCTTAAGCTATCCGCTAACTGGTTTAGAGAAAAATGTTCCTCGGTACAACAATGCCAGATATAGAGTTTAACTTTTTCATGGACGTACTTTGTTTTGATACTTTTATGGTCCATTTAGTAAGAAACAATTATTCCCTTCATTTTAAGATATGGCTCCCAGAGAGTGTACAAAAAAAGTGGTAGAATAAATAAGATTTTTATTTTGAAACGGAGAAAAGTAAATAATTCTAATAATTTTGATTAAATGAGTTTCGAATTAAAAAAAATTTCTGGTATACTGACATAAATGAGTAAGATGGCCGGCATCAATCTTCTGTGTCTTCGCAAGCCGAAAGCGGTTTAAATATACAAATACAACGGTTTAGGGTTCACGGTAAAACTCTAGGATAATACAACGACAATTACATATTAAAAAATATAATATATACTGTAACAGATTCATATGAGATCGAACTGGTTTATTGTGAGATTACTTTGAGCAGGCCAGTAAATTGATGAAATAAGAAACTTGAGAGTCTTATGCCCTGCAAAGTCTGATGCAAAATTTCTTTTGGTGTGATTCAAGGTGCTCTAATATATACAGCATGGCCATATTATCCTCCGCTTGTTTGGATCAGCTATATATACAACTTAAATACGTTGTTGAAGTTAAACTACAGGTGTGTCTCATTTTTCTTCCTTCAATTTTTAATCTGTATTCATAATTCATTTAACATTTTTAATGGAAGAAATACACACTAAATAAATTTTTAGCCGGAGTCAAAAAAAAGTAATGAAAACTCATTATAAATTTGGTAAGTCCTAGCTAGCAATTGTTAGTCCCATCTCCTCGGAGTCTCCGACTCCTGCAAATGAACATCGAACCACATGTTAAAAATATCGAGTGGAGCTCGTTGCATGCTCATGCGCGGACGATTTTATGATCCAGAAACAATATTGAATTGATAGGAATAAATTATTTTTGCTTTTTATAAATATATCCTCAAAAACATGAGATTATTTTAGAATGAGAAATGTGGTTTTGAGTACTCCAGAACTAACTACACTAATGCAACTTAGAAAATTTACGCGTAAAAGGTTACCTATCAAATAGAACAAACGAAAGTATCAATTTAAATGTGACCGATATTGAGCGATTGACATCTTAACTTGCTCTGTTTTGGCAATAACACAACAAAAACATGCCCATAATTCCATGATTCCCATCAACGTCGGGAATTGAGGGGTCAGGTACATGAAGCTTTAATCCGGTATTTAATTCTCTGCAAGAAACCGCCGAGATGGTAATTAATTATTATTTTTATTCTTTTTCCCACTATGATTAATTATCAGGAAATTGAGAAGTTTGATTCTTGGCCAATCTAATTTCCTTTTAAAAGAACAAACTAAAAATAAAAAGGGTGCTTCTGCAAAACCATACTCTTGGCCCTATTTCCACCCATTTTGAGGCGCGACTTTGTTGCATCATTCTAAGGGCTAAAGTTCTGCAAAGAATCTGAAATTGAGCTTTGCATCAATACGGCAAGCTCATCGGCCAATTCTCTCATATTTGAACCTTTTTCTTCGAGTCATACAATTTTAGACCAAAAGGGAACTCACCAGATCGGGCACTCAAATGTAACGCTCCTTTAAGTTCTATTTTCAAATTGTAGGGATGAGTTTAAAACATTACACCCTATATCTTCAAAAAAGGGGAAAAAAAGAAAAAGGGAAGACATATCCTCGAAGTACCCTTCTGGCATGGGTTTCCTAAAAAAAATGTATTTATTTACGAGAATGATGTTTTTGTAACTTAAAAATCATCCACTATTGCATTGATGTGTTGATTTCAAACAAGTTCATTAATTAATCATAACCAGAAGAAACACCGGAATCAAACTGAACCATCATGATTTAGTTTATTATTAGCCCAAAGTTAAAAGAATTGTACATGATGTTGCGTGCTGCTGACACTATTTGCAATATATTCCTTTCACCCGGAATGATTGTCTAATTTGAATTTTTATTTTTCGTCAAATTGTTGTGAAAAATTTTAAACCGAACAATCAATTTGGGAAAAAGAAAGTAATTTTCTTTTTACAAAAAAAAAAAAAAAAGTATTTGGCTTGGTAAAAACAGAGAAAATATAAAAGTAATGTCTTGAAGTATATATTTTTTTTTCCTTCGAAAAAATGAAAATAGAATTAGAAAGACAAAACAAGTTCACGTCAAATGGCATGGAAAACATGCGTATTATTTGGTTCCCATCGCTAGTCTGTTCGACCTCTATAAAGAAAGATCTTCTACGTGAACTGTTGACACAAGAGGCCTGAAAACAGAAACCAAAACTAAATTAAGCCCTGGTTTAATTTGTATTTTCAAATATTTTGTCAAAAATGCTGAACCCTCGAGTGATTCATCATACCTCACAAAAACCCTTTTTCGCTTGGCAGAAGCCTTTCCTCTCAGAAAGTAGAAACATTTCAAGTTCTTTCTTCGTAAAAAAAGACTCTGAAGGTTAACAAGAGTCGCAATGGCAGTATACACGGCCATGACAACACAACCAGAAGCGTTGTTAAGCCCGTGTTGGAGACCGAGAAGGCCGCCACCTCCACCGCCGTCGGTACTGAAAGAAGGACTCGAGTTCAGGCGATTGTCACCGTGAAACCAACTAAGGATACCGGAGTGGCCATAGTGGATATGGGTTTGGCGTTTGTAAGAAAAGGGTTGGATGAACCGTTGGAAGACTTAGTGACAAAAGGATTAGATGATTTAACTGACGTGGTCGTCGGCGGCGTCCACTTAGAACTTATTGCTGCTGAACTTGACCCCAGTAAGTTTATTAAATTAATCTGAATTACTCAGTCAGTTTTAAAATATATGACGTTTCATGGTTTAGAAAAAATTTTAAAATATATGTTGTTTTGCAAAATCGAGACAACTTTATGTTTTAGCATAGAGTATGTACAAGTTAACACTGAATTACAACGTCATTCGCATTTTACTAAATGATAGTGTTAGTGAAAAAATATAATGAAAACTCATATTGACTTATGTGTTTATGCTAATTAATGGTAAAAGTGTAATTTTTAAAAGGAAATATATAATTTCTACGCAAAGTGGCGACAATAAAGAGGCCAACTTAGTCACCATTTCTTTTTACAGTAAATTAGTCTTATCTTTATCATTTTCCTTTTATTAATATATGTGTGTGTGTTTGTGTGTCATTATCTCTTTTCTTGGCTGAGTGAAACCAGTTACTTAGCCCTTATGACTTCCACTAATTTCAAAATCAATCTGTAAATTAGCTTCTCATTTCAATTTTTTATATCAACTTAGTCCCTTCATTGCTACCATATCATTCAGGACTCTCTTACCTTTACTTTGTTTTCCTTATGTATGTGTAATTGATGAAATGAAGTTAACGGGGAGGAGAAGCCGATCCTTAAGGGTATTGGAAAAATAAGGAAAAATTCCAAAGAGGAGATGGTTTCTGAGGCAGATTTCGACATATCGGAAGAATTTGGGGAAGTTGGAGCAATATTGGTAGAGAATGAGCACCATTCTGAAATGTTTATCAAGGAGATAGTCTTGGAAGGTTTCTTATCTGATGCTCCTCTTACTTTTAGCAGTGAGGGTCGGATTGCTCCCGAAGAAAAGAGAATTTTCTTTAGCAGCAAGGTTTGAATCATCTTCACCATTGAATTTCCTTTTCTTTTTTTTTTTTCTTTTTTCCCTTTCTTGCAGTACTCTTAACTAATCTTATGTTATTATTTTCAACTTTTATTTTCTTGCATCAGATTAAGTTCTTTATAAAGGCATAACAACCTAAGTGACCATTTCACAACTTTATGAATCATAAAGATTAGCAATATGTATGATTGGAACATAAAAATGATTTCTAAGATGGACCAGATACAACCCAGTGGGTACAACTATAATTTCAGTCATTATCACGGCTTTCTTTTTTCTTTTATGAAAAATGAAAAAGGAAATCGTAGAAAAAACTAATTTTCTCTTGAAATCAGACACAAGTTTGATAAGATTGAAGAAACACAAGCTCCTTTTTCCGGCACTTACGATTTTGATTTTGTAAAACTTTATATATTCTATCAGCTCCAATTTAAAAATCTATTTTTAAAATTGTAATGGTAATCAAACAAGGTAATTAAAATGAGTGGAGAAAGTATAATATAACCATAAACATTTATTGATAATGAAATTGTTTTCTTGCGGGAAAAAATCATTTACATCAGATATATATTATTAAAGCCATCGATATGATTCTTATTTTGTGATGGCGATGTTACATGTATGCCGGTACGTACTGATGCATGGTTGTTTCACGAGGGAGTTGTACTTTAGGGCTTGTAGATTAATTTTGTGGTACCGTTGAATTCAGAATCAGATGGTCCCCCGATTTGTGCTGGTCCATACCCGTTTAAATTTTTTTAAGGCAAAAGATATAATAGCTATTAATATATTGAAATTTCACTCTTAGCTACCATGTCGTTAGAAAAGAGCTGAAAATAAACTTCTCATTAAAATTAAACCTTGTAAGTCTTGTGCTACAATTTTTGAAAAACATGCGTAGAGTTTTCAGTCGTCCATATTATTATTGTACGTTTGAGTAAGTAAACATAATTGAATCTTCATATCCCGGATGAGATCATCTGGTCCTCGACTAGTGAGTGGTTCATATTCACATAATTGAATCTTTGCGATAGAACATTCATGTATGCGTTTAAGATAGTATTTCTATTAGTCAATTTATTTATGAGTTACAACTTACAAATAAAACAAAAAGCTGTTAATTATCATTTATTGTTTTCGTTAACTATATATGACTATCATTTTGCTTCTTCTAAGTTTCTTCCCCTCTTTTCTTTTTGTGAGAGTCATATTTACCATCGGAAACTCCAAGTGGGTTGAAGAAATATAGGATAAATGAGCTAGAAACTCTTAGAGGAGATGGAACCGGAGAACGGAAGAAGCCGGAACGGATTTACGACTACGATGTGTATAATGATCTCGGAGAACCTGCCTGATTCAGCTAGACCAGTTCTCGGCGGCCCTTATCCGAGACGTTGCAGAACTGGTCGCCTTAAGACGAAAGAAGGTAATGAATTAGTTGCATTTTTTCACAATTTATACATGATGAATGAAGAGATATATATATACTTCTTTTGTCCCAAAATTATTATACAGTTTGGATTTTGACTTTTATTTCAATTTGTACTAATAATGAAAATCCAAACTGCAACAATAATTTTAGGACGAAAGGGAGTACAACTATATGTCTAAATGAACCATCTTCTTGTTCCTTTTTTTTTTCTTTAGATCCGTTATCGGAATCAAGGACTTCGGTTTTTGATATCTATGTCCCGAGGGATGAAGAATTCTCCGGGGTGAAGAAAGGAACGTTTTATGGGAACTTACTCGAAAGCGCGGATCATGGAGCGTCGCCAGCGCTTGAGGGTTTTATGACTTTATCCTAAAGGATTTCCTTTTCTCACTGAAATTGACTCCCTTTTCAATGAAGGAATTCACATTCCACCGGTGAATCAGAGTGTTTTAGACCTTGTTCCGAATCTCTTATCAAAGCTGCAGTTGATACAGGAAACAATATCTTGCTCTTCCACACTCCTGATTTTATTGACAGTACGTAATTTTGATATTTTGATTAGCTTCTTCTCTTCATTCTCTTGAATTTTTTTGGTTTTATATTATATTCTTGCGAGTCAATAATAAGCAAAGAAAAGGCAAATCCCTCACATTGTTCTTTATGTCTAATTTTCAATCGAAACGCTCACAATGTAGAAAAAGAATTAGTCACTTTTATGCCACAAAAAAAAAAAAAACTATCTTCACAAAAAAGAAACTAAATTTCCCCTCTTTTATATTTTTGTTTTCAGGGAATAAATTTGGTTGGCTAAGGGATGTGGAATTTTCTCATCAAATCCTAGCTGGTGTTTAATCCATGCCTCATTGAGTTGGTTAAGGTATAGTGTTCATGTTCCATTTTCTCAAACATGCACAACTCCAATGGCTACGGAATCAGTGTCTTAGGCCCAATCTAGGCCTACTGAAGCCCAAACGTTAGCCCAGACCTCTAATCCTAATAATGAGATTATCTAATGGGCTTGATTATGTTGCAAAGCTTATTTTTAGAATATTTTCATGTTGATTCGTTTCAATTTATTCTTTCTTTTTTCTTTCTGAAAATGGATTAAACATCTACTAGTCATTTTAAATTTTTGTATTAACTGTGTTGCCCAACGTTGAATCGTCAGGAGTGGCCCTTGAAGAGCAAACTAGACCCGAAGGTTTATGGGCCTCCAGAGTCAGCTATCACCACAGAAGTCACAGGATCTTCTGTGCCACTTTCTTATGAGACTCACTGTGGCACAATCTAATTACTCTTTATAAATTATATAATTTATGCTAATACATATACCATAGTCACATATTTTTAATGTAGATAATTTTCATATTCTTATTTTATTTTTTATATCAATGTTTTATTATTTATGAAATTTGACTTTTTTATTGAATTTTTTAACTATGAAAATTAAAATAAATAAGCCCTGACGAGTCCAAATCCACCCCTGGATGTGGGTCGGCCCAATCACCTTGTCCAAGGTCCAACCGGCTTCGAAGTCGGTGGCTCAATATTACTAAACCTAGTAATAATCAGATGTTTCTCAGGCTATATGGATGATTACTCCACAATTGAGGTACGCTATCTTTGGCACCAATTTACATACAGACTATTTGACAACCCAATTTTCGGACTTAAGTTTCAGAGTGTCTACCCTGAGGAGGCCCCGAGGTTCTGTTTTATAGGAGACCCTAACCGTAGTTCTCCCACCAGACTGGAGGTGCAATTCCAAGTAATGTCAAGTGGCACGCCCGGTGGGACCTGAGAATCAGGGTTTTTGTCACAAAGCTTTCCCAAGCTTTCAGAACCTTTTCGATCCACTACTACCACTCCAAGCTAGGGTTTTTCTAAGACACAATTGCTATAATCGACAATCCCCAATCTAGTACCGCATCAACCGGTAGGCGTGAAAGCCCCAATGATGATGAAACCCTAGCGAGATTCCAGGAGAGACAGAAGCGGAAGAGAAACGACTGGCAGTCGAAAGAAAGAAATCCCCCACAAAGCCAACCAGTCACGAAGGTGAGGGGGAAGGAGATCCAGAAACTCATCACAAAGTTCCTGATCCATATGAAAAAAAGCGACTGGCCAAGATCGAAACGGAATTGAAGAATTTGAAAGACAGCAATTCCTTTAATCAGAGGAAAATGAAATATATACTAGAGGAATACCAACGTTGTTGTTTACTTGGCCTCCCGAATCCTACGGATCAAGAGCTGGAAGATCTGGTCGAAGAGAAGTAGGCGAAAAGAACATTAGCTCTCCTCGAGGTGAGGCGAGGAAAACGGAAAGTCTCGGGTGAAGGGAGAGAAGAGTCGTACAAGGAAGCCAGCAATCGCGAAACTTCTCGCACTGGGGCCTCCAAAAACCCTGGTGATAGCTTTTGGGACGCCCTTGAGAGAACAAATCCGACGATTTTTTCGGCGATTGAGCAATTTGCAAAAGAACATGAACAGAAAAAACAGTCTCACCGCCAACCTAACCCATGGTCACCCAGCGTTGAGTTGTCGAGAAGGGATTGGAACTCCCCCCCTGAGAGGTAACGTCCACTCTCAGCTGGGACCTAAAGCCCCTCCGGAGAAGTCTTATCACGACCACCGTGATACTCACCACAACTCAAGATACCTACCTTATGGTCATCAGAGGTACGACGTTTCATATCCTGAAGAACCCCAATATACTCGACAACGAGAGAACCAAGGCCGAAAAGACTCGTCCATCCGCGACTCGATGAGAAGAATGATAGGAATGATCCTGGACAAGAGTCCCTTTGTCCCACGGATTCGAGACTATCTGAAAACCTCGAGACTTTGACTTTCCAAAAAACTTCGTCAACTACTCGAGAAACACTAACCCACAGCGATTTTTGCACAAGTATGTGCAGGTCATGAGAATTCGAAACGCGTCTCTCGACTTCATGGCCAAAGCTCTACCATCCTTCCTCGATGGACAAGCACAACGTTGGTTTGGACAGCTACCGGAGGGAAGCATTGATAGTTTTGAGGACTTGTCAGTGAAGCTAGCCACACGCTTCTTCCCTAGCAAACAAATTACGAAAATGTCAATTGACCTGGTGTCGATCAAGTAGGGACAAAACGAGAGTCTCTTGGATTTCCATCACCGTTTTACTCGATAATCCCTCCAAGTAGACTACATTGATGACAGAAATGTCCAAAATGGATTCATCCAAGCCCTCAACCCATGGGAAAAGTCTGCTCGCCTGCGAGTGAAGTTGACCACCAAACCTCCACGAAACATACAGGAGATGCGGGCCACTGTGGAAAGCTATATCCAGCGCGAATAGACACTCAAGCGATCATAGAAATCCTTCTCGCTTGCAGGAGATCAAGGGGGAAGGGACAAGTACAAGTCAACGGCGGAGAATAAACCGCCCTTGCCTAGGTTCGACAGGACCTTAACCCTATTGTTGAAGTCTCGATGAGAAATACTTCAAATTCACAAGGATGAGTTCCCCATTCCAAAAACATTAGCTCACAACCCGAAGAGCTCCACAAGTCAATACTGTGAATACTACAAAGACCACGGGCATGATACGGAAGATTGCAGGGAACTCAAGCGGGAAATTGAAGCCCAGGTCAAATCTGGAAAGTTTCAGCAGTATGTACAAAACACACGAGCTACTCTTTAAGAAAAGGAGGAAAATTCCTGGTGCCCCGTAATTTTCCTATGCGGAACAATAATTGCGGCCCTCGAGGAGATAACCGAGGAAACAATTGACAGCAAAGGAATAACTCGCAGCAACCTGCCCAACAATCCATGGACGGAGGGCCACAGCCAATTCAACAAGTTCCTCCTCCTGATCCAACAAAACAAATCACTCACACCGTAGGAGCTATCTACGGCGCGTCCCTTGAGGTCTTATCTACAACAGCAATGAAAGCATCACTTCGAGAAGTAACTAAGACACCACCTCAAGAACCAAGTCATAAACGGTTCAAGGGGACAGAGGCAATAGTCTTTAAGGACAGTGATGTTGTACCAGGCATCTATCCACACAGTGACGCAATGGTTATCGAGGCTATCATAGGAAACGTCAAAGTAAGTCGAGTATATGTCGATAACGGAAGCGCGGTGGATATAATATGTAGTGAGTGTTTCAAGAAGATGAATGTAAAAAATCCAGATTGGCGTCCCGCAACATTACCGCTAATGGTCTTTTCAGGGTACACGATAATCCCTAGCAGGATTGTCAGGCTTCCTATCACGGTAGGGTCGCATCTTTGAATGGTAACTCTAACAATAGATTTCGCCATAATCGATGAACCCTCGCCATTTAATGCGATCCTAGAATAGCCATGATGTGTCAGGCCCGCGCTGTTTGGTCACCCTACCACTTGGTCATGAAGTTTCTAACAGAGTATGGGATAGGAATTGTACAAGGAAGCCAGCGCAGTTCTCGAGAATGCCTACTCACAGCAGTAAAAATTGGAAAGAAAACAGTAAAGCCAGAGTTGGCTGTCACCACGTCGGGGTGTTATTATGTTCAACAATGAGTGCTACCAATCAAATATAAAGGTGAAAAACAGGACATGGATCTCGACAATCCCCGACAGCCACCACTAAGCAGCAAAACAGAAGAATTAATCCTGGACGAGAAAGAGCCAGAAAAGACAATCAAGCTTGGAATATCTATAAACAAAATCTTGCGAGTTGAGGTAATTGCCTTACTACGGGAATTTTGAGATATCTTTGCTTGGTCGCCATCTGATATGACCAGAGTTCCTCGAGAAGTCATCGAGCACAGGTTGAATGTCGACCCCAATGTCAAACTGCTCAAATAGAAAAAGAGAATTTTTGCCCGCGATCGCAATGACATCATTAATGAAGAAACACTCAAATTGGTCCGCGCCAACATACTCCGGAAGGTCCTTTGACCAACGTGGCTGGCCAACCCAGTCCTTGTCCGGAAACAGGATAATTCTTGGTGCATGTGTCAGGATTACACGGACCTTAACAAACATTGCCCTAAAGATTGTTACACTTTGCCCATCATTGATCAGATGGTCGAGGGGATAACTGGCTTTAGAACACTTAGCTTCCTCGACGTGTATAAAGGATACCACCAGATCCTTATGGCTCGAGAAGATGCAGAGAAAAACGGCTTACATCACAGAAATTGGAGTGTACTGCTACGATAAAATGCCTTTTGACTTAAAAAACGCTAGAGCCACCTATCAGCGTCTCGTCAATAGAGCTTTCCACAATCAAATCAGGCAAAAAATCGAAATTTATGTAGATGACATGGTCATAAAGAGCAACCTCGACAAATGGGTAGTCGAGGACATGAGGGAAATCTTCACAATTCCTCGGGCAATTAACATGAAGTTGAATTCGAAGAAGTGTACTTTTTACGTTGGCTCCGAAAAGTTGCTAGGATTTCAAGTATCAAAAGACGGAATAAGCGTCGTTCCCGCAAAATTCAAAGCATTTTTGTCTATGGAAACCCCAAAAATAGTCAAAGAAGTGCAAAAGCTTACGTGATCTCTAGCGGCATTAAACAGGTTCCTATCTCGAGCTGCAGAAAGGAGTCTACCCTTTTTCAAGACATTGGGAAATGGAAGGAGTTTCGCGTGTACTGAAGAGTGTCAGAAAGTCTACTAGGACTTGAAAGAGCATCTCAAGCAACTTCCCATGTCAGATAAACTGGAGCCGGGAGAAACCCTATACGTTTATCTGGCTGCTCGAGAAACTGCTATATCCGGGGTTCTCATCCAGAAAAAAGACAGCAAAGTAAATCCCGGTTTACTTTGTGAGCAAAGTCCTACAGGGGGCAGAATCCCGATACACCCCCATGCAAAAGCTGATCCTAAGTCTGGTGCTCGCTGCTCGACGGCTTCGTCCGTACTTCCAAGCTCACCCGATTCAGGTTTTAACCGAACAACCTATACAGCAAGCTCTTCTCAAGCATGAGGCTTCGGGTAGGATGATGAAATGGGCCATCGAGCTGGGGGAGTACCATATCGAGTATAAGCCTTGGTCAGCTATAAAAGGGCAGGCATTTGCGGACGTCCTTGTCGAGACGCCCCGCACTTCAAACAGCATGCAGGAGCCACTACCAAAAACACCACCGCAGAAACACACTCCTGTAGATCCACAAGCCTGGACTCTTTACGTCGACGGCTCATCTTCCGAGGATGAGGGAGGAGCTGGGATTATATTGGCCAAACCAGCTGCGTCACAGGAAATCGAAGAGATGAGAGAATATGAGGCTGAATATTCCTACGCTTTGAGGTTTGGTTTCCCGGTAACCAACAATGTGGCTGAATATGAAGCAATGATAACAAGATTAAACATGGCTGTAAGGTTAGGAGTCTAGAATTTGGAAGTTTTTAGCGACACCCAAGTGGTGGTTAGGCAAATCCACGGCGATTATACTGTCCGGAAAGAGCATCTCCGACCATACCTTGAAAAAGTCCACGAGCTCAGGGGTAAGTTCGAGAAATGTTCTATCTCCCACATTCTTAGAACCAGCAACAAAAGAGCCGATGCCCTGAGTAAGCTAGCTTCGTCTAACTTCGCACAATTAAGTCATAAAGTGTGGGTCGAAATGCTCCCCGAACCTAGCATTTATCCCCAAATCTCTCTCACTATCACACAAGAGGGCGACACGTGGATGACTCCATTCATACGGTTCCTCGAAAGCGGGGTGCTACCCGATAATAAGTTAGAAGCTCGAACACTGAAACTGAAAGCAGTCAAGTATAAACTGAGAAATGGAATCTTGTATAAGCACGAGTATTTATTGCCAATGCTGCGGTGTATCGGCCCCAGGCAGGCAGCCTATGTCCTCGAAGAAATTTATGAAGGATCATGCGGTGCCCATAAGGGAGCAAGAGGACTAGCTAAAAAGGTTCTTCGAGCAGGATACTTTTGGCCGAAAATCTTCAAAGACGCATACCAATTCGTGCAAAAGTGCGATAGATGTCAACGGTTCTCGCCTATCACCCGGCAGCCACAACATGAAATGGTCACTATCCAAAGCCCATGGCCATTCTACCAGTGGGGCACTGACACCATCGGCCCTTTTCCAAAAGGGGCAGGAGGACTACGATGGGTCATCGTGGCAGTAGACTATTTCACCAAATGGGTAGAAGCAAAGCCATTAACCTCGATATCCGGGAGACGTGTTCAATTTTTTCTAGTAAACGTGGTTTGTCGCTTTGGAGTGCCCAGGGTAATTGTATCGGACAATGGGACTCAGTTTGAGAGTGATCCGTTCAAATCATGGTGAGCGGAGATGCAGATCGAGCGCCGATTTTCCGCGGTGGCTCATCCCCAGGCAAACGGCCAAGCTGAGTCGGTTAACAGAACCATTTTACATGGGATCAAGACTAGGTTGCACAGCGCCAAGGGTGCTTGGGTTGACGAACTTTCTCACGTTCTATGGGCGTATCGCACTACAACTCACTCTTCTACGGACAAAACAGCTTACAGTCTGGTCTATAGAATGGGTTCTCCCAGTGGAAATCGGTCTTCCCAATCCTCGAACAATCAGCTTTGTCAAGACAACAAACAATGAAGACATCTTGACTGACCTCGACCTGTTCGAGAAACGGCGAGACGCCGTAAATGTCCAGGAAGCCAAGTACAAAGAGATCCTCATGAAACACTATAATAAGCGAGTCAAGAGCACTGACTTCGCAGTCAGGGATCTAGTACTCAGGAAAAACGAAGCCAGCCGAGCAGAAGCCCAAGGGAAGTTATCAGCAAATTGGGAAGGATCTTATCGAGTCATTCAGGTCTCCACGTCTAGAAGCTATTGACTATAGACAGCAGATGACACAGAGACCACTCTTCCTTGATGGTGGAACATTCAGAACCTTCACAGGTTCTATGTCTAAATTATTATATGCTATGTGCTATTTTGCTTGCTCTATGACTTGTTATTTTCACTTCCTTCGTATGTAATGCTATCCCGGGTCCCCGGACAATTATAAATAAAAGTCATTACATAGTTTTTATACTTTAAATGTGTCGACACTATTTCATGACTAGTCAGCGAGATGGACACCCTCTTTAGGGCCATCCTCGGTCGTGCCGTGTATTCAGCATCCGGACATATGAACCAAGGATCTTTCCTCGTACCCATCACAAATCGCGGTACTATTCCATCGAGTGCTTATACAAATTATTCTCGAGTACAACTACTTAATCGACACTTATACAAGCTTGAGATGAATGTATTACACCACTATACATTTAAATCGCCTATACAAGCTCGAGATGAATGTATTACACCACTATTAAATCTTGAGATTTTTTCCCCTAGGGTTGACTCGGGAAGGCTTAATAACCCCAGAGAACCCGATGGCTCTAAGCTGGTAAATATAATGGCCTAGCTTATCCTTCAAGTCTACAATCTCCCAGTCTTGTTCGTCAATTCTAAGCAGGTATTCCTCAGCAGCTGTCCTTTCTTTCGCTCCTCATTTGGATCGAGATCGTCAAAAATGGCAGAGCGATTTCATTGTCAACCAATATGTTTTGTAGAACAGCAACCTGTTTCGAGTAGAACTCTGCTTCTTTGGTCCTCTTCTTTAAGAAATCAATGGCAGCTGTAAAACGCTCTGTCCGAACTTCTATCTGCTTCTCGACCAAGGCGAGCAAGTCAAATTTCTGGAGGAACCACGGAGATACCGTGATCTTCTCTCGCTTCCTCAGTCGAGCATTTTCGTCCTTCAGCTTTTTCATCTCGTCGCTGATATTCGCCTCTAGAATCAGGGAGTCCTGGAAGTCGAGATCGTATTGATGGAGTCGACGTCTCCACTCCTCCTTTTGCTTAAAGCATTGAACCAAGCGAGAATGTATCTGCACGTTATAAGCTTGAACAACATCGACAATCTCTTTCTCAAGCGCTCCCACTATGGTAGTATTGTGGACGTTCCCGAATTTTCTTAATGCCGATGAAATCATGGCATACATAGGAAACTGTCTGATCTCTTCTTCCTCAAGAATCATCAGGTGCATATTGTGGAGGTAATATGGCTCCTGACATAATCAGCAAGGATGCATTAAAAATGAAAAAAGAAAAGGAGGAAAAGGTATTCCATAAATCCCAAATTAATAGAGTCCATTCAACAAACACTACAGAAAGCTAAGGTCTAGAACCCAAGTAGCAAAAACCCTGTTACAAGATAAGGGCTCATACAGGTTCAGCAGGTAGCACTGTTGGGGCATCTCCTTCCAAGGCGGTGATCTCCGAAGGTGAACCCATTTGGGGGATGGCGCCGCATAAGGGCTCAAACAAAGGGAGCTGTTCGGTGGACAGATGCAACAATCCATTCTGCATTGCTTCGTGAAGGGTCTTTCGAGAGTGAGGCTTCACGAATTGTTGCAGCCAGCCAGCATTGACAGGCTTTCCCGATTCCATTCTCTCCAAAGCAGCAACGGCCATGCCATGGCCACCCAACGCAATAGCCGCCTCACTGATGCCCACCATGACGTTAGCCATTCCTTCAGTAGGCATCATCCTAGTCCAAAAGGCAGTCATCCATTCCTGCAATTCCGCCTTGGGTATATGGGTTTCCCCATATTCTTTCAGCTTGGCCTCGAGATCCCTATGCATAGCCTGGGCCATGGCTAGCTCTTCCTCCTTAGCAGCTCGAATTAGATACTCCTTCTTCCTTGCTTCTTCGTAAATAGCCTTCTCGTGCTCGAGGAACCCTTTCTTGAGCTCCAGGCTGGAGATCTCCTCCCTTAGCTTCTTTTTGCGCATGAGAATGCTTGCCAAAGAGGTGGTTAGCTGTCAAGATTGCAAACAAAAGGTCAGCATAAATCGAGAAACCAGTTATAAGCAAGGAATGTGAAAGGCATGTGTGAAGGCAACATTTACCATATTTAAGGCTTCTCCATCCGTCATTGTTTCAGCCACTTCTTCGATTATGGGGCATTCAATTCTTTCATCCCCAAAGTGAAATATGACAACGGCTGCAGTGTAGGACGATGACCCGAGAGAAGCGTCTGGATTCTCAGCAGCATCCTTCCTCTGAGACAGCGAAGGCGCAATAGTTGCGAACCAGCTGGGGTCTCGCCCTGTGTCCGGGTTCCCACTTTTCTCCGGGGGGACACTGCTCCCGATAGTCTTATCCCCCTCGATGGGAGCACCCTCCTCGATGGGTCTGTTTTCCTCGACAGGAATGTTGTCCTCGACAGGCCTATCTTCCTCGATCTGGGTAACTTCCTCGGTTGGTCCTTCCTTCTCGACTGTTGGAGTCTGCTTCTCTTTTTCTTTGACTTGGCGCTTACTTCGGACGTCTTTACTAACCCTCTCAGCTTCCTCTTCTTGCTGACTTTGTTGGAAGATACTTCATCATCTGAATTTTTAATATAAAAAATCATGGCGTCACCAAACAAGCCAATAGTGCTCTTGCTCGATGATATAGCCTAGAATAAAAAGAATACACAAGAGGAGTTAGTACCTTTTTATCCACGATAGGGATTGGGGAATATACTGCTGTACTTTTGCCCAGTTGAGATAATTCTTGAAGGATTCCAGAGCACTAGTGTTGTCCCTATGTCGCTCAATCCTGGCCTTGTCAGATTTAGACCAGACATCAGCTATAACGCCCATCTTTTGGGATTCACGGTGATCCCAGGTCACACAAAAATCCTCTGGAGCCTGTACAAACAAGTAATTTGGTTTTCACATTCGAGAACCGTCGAAGAGTTCTATTATTTGCTCCGCGCCCAATGTGGGATTCCTCTTGACGTTATACCAGTCCTTGTATTTCGTTGAGGGGACACAAAATTTGAAAATATACCTCCACACTAGTAATCGAGGTTCAACCTTCTTCAACTCACAAAGCCTCGCAAATCCGAAGACTGCCGATATCAAGTTCGGTGTAAATTGAGCAAGGAGAATTTGGTAATATTGAACTATTTCTCCGAATAGAGGGTACAGGAAAAATCTTAGCCCTAAGAACATAAACCTATCATATATAGTTATTTTCCCCTCTGGAGGTGTAGTAGCCTTTTCTGTGCCTAAAGGTACTCGATAATCTAGATCTACGGGGAAATCGTACTTTTTGGCTTTTGCCTGGGCTTTATCGGCAGAGTTTATAGTGGAAACAAAGTCAGAAACTGTTCAGGCAGCCATATCTACCACAATATACGCAGATATAATCGAATTCAGGCAAAAGAAAAACAGGTTCTGAAAGTACAAGAGAGTCGGAGGACTTACTTCTATTAGTATCTTTCTGGATTCTGTTTACCCAATCCGTCGAATCTCGGCGACTCACTTCTGGTAACAGCAAATGCAGGAATTTCCAGCGGTCGCGAAGGGATTCGTCTGGAGCGGCAGTGGGTGACACGCAGGAGCAGGAGTATTTGTGCTTTCAGGATTAGAATTTAAAAAGAGTGAATGGCAAGAGACTTTAGGCTGCCTAGTATTATGAGAGCAAAGATTAAACTTCTCTCTCCCACGTCTCGGTAGTTGGGACAGAGTTCAAGGAGAGGTAATGATGACGGAGCCGTACGTGCCCACTTACTACGCGCGGTCGAATTTTTGGGCGGGATTCCGGATCGGGTCATCTTCTAGGTGAATCCTGACCCGCGAAATAAACTATCAAGCCCGTTAGATGGGTCATGGGCCCGAGTCTGTTCGAGTAACTTGGGCCGAGTCCAGGTTAGAATTATTTTTTGTCAAGTCTTGTTTATTTCTTATAACCAATGCTTGACAGGGGCACTTGACGAGTCCAACTCCACCCTTGGATGTGGGTCGGCCCAATCACCTTGTCCAAGGTCCAACCGGCTTCGAAGTCGGTGGCTCAATATTACTAAACCTAATAATAATTGGATGTTTCTCAGGCCTATAAATAGGGATGATTATTTAAAACTTTCAACCTGTGCAAGTAGCAAGTAGATGCTCAAACGGAGTGGAATAACTTTTTTCGCTTGTTATATACTTAATTCATGAATCAACCATTTTTGTCTATACGGGTAGCAGAAATTGACGGATACAATGACATACCAACGCAAAAATTTGAATTCATAGTAATGCATCAGTTACATTGAATGTGATTCATATTTAGATATATTCTAATGCAGTAGTCTTTCAATGACAATCAAAATGTCAAAATATCTTATCTAACGAATAGGTCTATTATGAGGGGGGACTCCCCGAAGTTTTTTTTTTTTTTTTCCCAAAGGAGGAGGCAAATTGGCCTAATGATCAAATTACAACATTACAGAGATAAGTCACCACAAATTTCTAAACGTTGAATGATTGGTCTTCCTTTGGTACGTAGCTTTTACAGTATCAGTTTGTATTTCTTTCAATTCCGTGCCTTCATCCATCCATCCATCCAACAAAAAAAAAAAAAAAGTCTTGATTAATCTTGTATGAAAAATGTATCCTAAAACATGTTTGTAGACTCGCAAAATGTTTTGCAAACAGAAAACATGTATCACCGTATACACAGAGGAAGCATCAATCTTTTTGTGATACAAACTATCCCATTTTGTTCCCATTGTTTGTTTTTATAATTTTTATTTAAAAAGTCTAGAGTAAATTGTCTCTTTTTCGACATTTACTCTATCTAGGACTTGTAAAATTCAATCACGGACAACAGAGATGTTCGACAAACAACGTTGGAAGATATAAAACCAGCTCCTTTCGCTAAAGCATCGAACTCTTTAGCTGTCCTCTCCTTCCCTCCCGGATGTACGTTGAACATGACTAAGTCGACGGTCAACGCGATCCTTGAAGAAATCTCGGTTTCTGAGGATTCAGGAAGTATCATCTCAATAGCTATCACTTTCCCAGATTCAGGCAATCCTTCCCAACAGTTTTTCAGTACCTTCAAGCAGTGCTCATCCGTCCAATTATGAAGCACACGCTGTAAATTAATACGTTTAACACATCACAAACACGAATTTGCTTCGAGTAAACTTATCAAGTGAAATGACAATTGAAATGTTTTAATTTCAACAAGATTTTATTTTGTTCCACTTTTGCACCCCTCAGTTAAAAGAAACTGAAGAGGTGAAAGGAAGACTCCTAGTGTTTTTACTATGTAGCATGCACAAAATAATCAAAGCGACACTATAGATATTAAAATCGCATTTTGTGCGCATTATAAATTGCATCGCAACGTACCATGATTAACATTGTTTCACCCTGAGGAACTGATTCCAACATATCACCCTCCACATGTCGTACACCTTAATTAAGAAGGAAAAACATAAAAAAAACCAACATGTACACAGAGAATATTGGGATTAAGTTTTTCATTGAGTAAATCATATGGATAAAAGAGAGTTTAATTAGGTCGATAAATGGCGGGCATCCTTGTACCATACCTGGCACGGGTGGAGCGTTTCTAATGACTTGAGGCAAGTCAAAGTTGACCCCTTTAATAAAAGGGTACTTAGAAATGATCATTTGAAGTGTAGATCCATACCCTCCACCAACATCTACTATCTCTTTACAATTCTCGAACCCTTTGTAGGAATCAAGGACTTCACTCAACCAAAGTGTCGAAGTTGCGAGCATCGCGTCGTTAAAAGCCCTGTTGCTGCTGTCATTTTGTGCCAAGTAATCGAACATATTCATTCCATTTGCCTTATTAAATGGAGTTCCTCCCTCTACCACAGCATCTTTCAAGTAACTCCTGCCAAAACAAGTTTAAATTTTCATACATCTAACTCAAAATTATGGCCTCTCAAAGACAAACTAGAACCCAGACCAGATGTTCATCTTCTAATAAACTAACGTCGTTTTATTAACGAGACTAGACGCACTGATACGTTGTAACTCCGTGATATAGGATATACTCCCTCCCTCTGTCCTAAAATTATTGACCAGTTTGAGATTTCACTTTTAGTACAATTTGAACTAGAAATGAAAACCTAAAACTGGATAATAATTATGGGACAGAGGGAGTATAACTAGATTAAATTTATTGTGGCCTAATACCAATTTTCTTATATTTCAGTTTATTAGTACTTTCCTTTCTTTTCCTTTTGTTCAAAAAAAAAAAAAAAATTGGTGATGGAAAACATCAAAGTATAAATTGAACAAAGTATAATACACAGGTCGAATTACGGATCCATACCAACCAAGGTTGAGAGCCCTGTCATTAAACCATTCAGCTGGTGGAGCCCTAGAGAATCCCTCGTGATCAGGTACAAGAAACTTAGAGAGAGGAGCCAACCCGTATAATCTTCTAGTGGTACTTCCACCTCCATTATTATTATCATTCTTGTAGGTGCATTTCAGAATGGAATAGCTTGCCAGAAAATGCAGCATCCGGTCAAGAATCGCCGACGTACCTTCATGTCGGCCAGCTGGAAGTTGACCCGCAATCTCTTCCGGGGAGAGCTCGGCATCTGTACCGGCTTTCGAGATTATCTCAAACACCTTAAGCTCTAAGACTGTCCGGAAAACGTTACCTAGAACGTATCCGCAATCGAAATACAATGACCACAAGAATTCTTGCTCATCTTTGCTCAAAATTGAGAGGTCTTTGTTGGAATTAATGCTCATCTTAAAATTTGAAAATTTACGTTATTTGTCGTTGTAAAATTAATGTCTGACACAATCTATGATGGAAGTTGCAACATTGGTACTTAAATTGTATGTGACATAAGAAACAAAACGAAAGAAGAATATGTTGCCGGAAGTTAGAGATAATTCTAATGTCCATTCTCTTAGATAGAAAATCGCGTCTTGTATACTTGGCCTTGTTCGAGCGGGCAGCAGCGTAGAAGATCCCAACCTACTAAAAAATTGACTATACCTGTACTTCCATCGTCCCAAAATAATTACCTTGTTTATTCCCATTGTTCACCATAATTTTTGAGATGTTATCAAAATCTTTAGATGATTAACTAATTCATTCAAATCATATTTAGGTATTCGATCCATTGATTCATTTGATTTGAATACTGTCTTTGTGCACTGGATACAAAAGTTTGGGTTTTCATTTACTAGGTATTTTATTATATATAGCTCCCACAGCGTTCATTAATCTCAAAACTTTGGATGGATGCTCGCTTTGGATCAATCGCCATTCCAACTTCTTCTCCAAAAATGGTATTTCATCAGTGCCGTTTTGCTCTATTAGGGTACCTTCATGGTGGTTCAAAAGCAGGAACTAGCAAATCTCCATCATATGCCAGTAAAAGAACTGCAAAGCGCTGGACCCAATACTTTCCCTTTGGAACTCGGTTACTTGGCCCAGATGCCTAATAGAATCTATATAACGCAAGTAACACTGCAAATTCCAACATCAAATCTTTCAAAAACTTAATGATCGACAAGCCTCAAAAAGCTTTTTATACATACAGAAAACATGAGTTCAGAGAATTATATAAACGGCACCTCAGTAGTACCCCAGAAAAAGGAGAAAAAAACAAATACTACCTAATGCATGAATCCCAGAGACTTGGAGGCCTGCCTACAGGCTCTATCCGTTGCAGTTGGGTTTCATTTCTTTGTACATTTTGCGTGTACATACCAGGCATGAATTGGAAAAGGCAACTGTAATCCTTGGTGCCAGGATGATGGAAAATTTCCCTGATTCGAGGGAGGATATCTGGGACTTCGGACTACATACGCAGTTATTATTACTGTGAGCGTCTTATTTGGTGCCTCTTTCAGCCCACGCACATTCGACTTAGTCTCTCACGGTTCATCTTCCTCAACTGAATAATTAAGTTAGAGCGACGATCTATTAGAAAGCTGGAATACTTAAGTTTTAAACAAACTTAATTAGAAGGAAAGGTTTTTTCCAGTGAGAGAGGTTGAAACAGGAGTGAAGATGATAATCTTCTTTGGGAAAAATATAGAGAGGCACTTACTGCTTAATATAAATCCTTGAAGCAAGCTCTGGGCTCTTTCTGCTTGTTCCGAGGACCCCGATATTTGTATGATCTTTTCACTTGCCTCTGGATTGTCTTCAACAAGTTTAACATTTGCTCCTGACAACTGTTCTCAATAGGATAAATGTCAAAAGGATGCAAAATCTACATCACCCAAAAAGATACGGAAACTGTAGCCAGACGGACCTCGCTGATCTGAGCAAGTTTGTTTCTTGATTTTGTAATCAGTTTTGAAGCAGCGTACGGTGGTATGACGACCTCCAGAATGCTCCTAGTGACTAATGGAACAGGTTTCCTAGCAATATATGAACAAGGCATGATAAGTACAAACGAACAAACAATTGGCACTCAGGTTGGGACTTGGGAGGGACTCAGTACCTGCTCAATCCACTGGGAACCTCTTCCTGACGATCAATCTCATTCTGTTTCCTGGAATCGCTGCTAGATGTCTCAGATTCCTGCAGAATAAGAGTAAGACATTCATGTGAAGATTCACCAGACCTGCAAAAACTGAGGCAGCTAATATGACAACCTAGACATATTCTCCACAGAACAAGTGCTTATATCACTCCGCTTCATAGAAGGGGAGATGAGAAACGCGGAGGAGAAAACAGAATATATCAATCGAGGATTAAACAGCGTTTGTGAAGAGAACTTTTTGTAGCGAAACAAATTACAGTAACACTTCATAAAAGCGTCGGTAGCATTCAGGAATGAGACTAAATAGGTTTCGGAGACAAAGAAGTTATTGAACCTTTACACTCGCAGTGTTTGTTGATTGTGCAGCTGTAGTTTTTGATGCATCTAGCTGTGTTGAAGTTGGAGGATCTTTCACATGATGATTCTCTTGAGGTTGAACCATGCGATTTCCAGAAGCTCCCTCATGTCCAACAGCATCATCCATCTGGCTGGCAGACGACTGAAAGGACTCCCTGTAAAAGTAACTCCGAAGTTTTGATGTGACCTCAACAAGAGCATCTCTAGCTGCTTTAATCTCCCCTACAATCTGTTAGAATAGTGTTTAGTAACCCCTTGAACCAAATAACAAGATCCTCGAAAGCAGATCATGGTCCTAGCCAGGTGATAATTTTTTCAAGAATCTTATCCATCACGAATATATCATTCAACAGAAGACGTTATCATTTAACACAACAGATTATGTCAAAGGCATGAGCATCAGACTGCTTTTCGTCTACAAGGCTATCATGTTACATTCGTATTTTTCTACACATTTTAACTGATTTAATCCAGGGTTAATTATTTATTCATCAAGTTTGTGCCAGACAACATGATTAAAACCACAGAGATTACTCATACACTTTTTTTACAAGTAAAACTCAACAAGCTTTCTATGAAAACAGCCTCAAAAACTATTACAGAGGTCCAACTCTGTGTCATTTGGTCCATTCAGTATCTGAATACACACAAAAGAATGTAAAAGCAAGATAAAACAAAACAAAAATGGACTTCAGACTTTTAACATCTGCATAAAAACAAACCTGAATAATCTCATCATTGTCTGATACACATGCAGGGAGTTCTTCCCGAGGCAAGATTTGTACATCCGCCCCAGCTATCTTTCTCACATCAGACAGTGATCCATCTCTACCAGTGAAGCACCCAATTTCTTCTGATTGCAGCAGTAATCGAGTAGTGATAACATTTTCTTTGTCAGGAACAAGATCAACAATTTGGGTCTGAATATGCAACAATGCTTCTTGAGCAGGAAACAGCTCGTCATCAGGACCCTAAAACAAAAATATCCAAGCGAACACTTTTAAGATTTGATGAAATAACAGCTAATACAACTCGTAACCACTAATTGAAATGCTGCTCTATAAAGCTCCAAATTAAGTGCATCTGCTCAGCACAAAATGTTCTAACAAAGAGGATATCTCTGACAAAAGACAAATAGGAGTTTTAAATCAGTAATACAACATGACCCAAAAATAACATTATTCTGAAACCCACACCCAAAATAAAGGTATTTTCTGCAGTTCGGGATTGGGTCAACCTAATAGAGATATATTAATTGGAGAACCATGCAGGTTAAGATTCAAGTCTCCCTCTCCCATGCCTGTTGCTCTCACAGAGATAAATTACAGCCTAAGATAATCATATTTTTTAAGCATAAATTACATGTTACTTATTCTTATTTATATAATACTCAAATCTCTGTTTCCTCAAAAAAAAAAAATCTCTGTTTGCAGTAACAGGGCAAGCCAATTAATTCTCTTCCATATATAGGGTCGTATCTAATGTGCAATTCATCACATCTCATATTTTGAGTTCATAAAAAACCAACCCCTAACTGATATATACCCATTTCTCATTACGCCCAAAATCCCAAATACACCCATAAGCACATATTGTACATGCATCACAATCAGCAAGTTTTGAGGCTTAGATTGCACTTGCAGAAGCGGTGCAAACAGTGGAACACCTACGTCAGAAACTTTCTATTTGCAAAACGGCAATGCAAAATTGTTGGTCAACATTTTATGGCTGTAGTTTACTTTAAAACTTAGTCTATGCAGTACCTCATCTGATGTCACAATAATAATTTGCTCATCTGAACCTGCAACTGGATCAGTAACCTTCACATCAACACCGACTTCATTCTGAAGCAAATCCATTATCCCATCCGACTCCCCAATGATGCAATTAACCTTTTCAACAGGGCATAGAATTCGGAACACAAGTTCTTCACCAGCATAGAATGCATTATCATTCATAGCAGAAATTTCAGATTCAAGGGCATTCCCAGATTGACGTGAGGAATAGTTATATGCCCGTCCACCTGAAAACCGAGATCCATAGTTACCCCCATCAGCAGATGTTCGACGTGCTGAATGGTTAAATTCTTCGTCGGGGAAGAACCGGTCAGGTGAATGTAACCGACCACCAAAATGACTGCGATCACGATGTTGACTCTCACGCAAACGTGACGATATAACTGATATAGCATTTTTCACAGCATTAACATCACCCATAACCTGAAAGAAAATTATCGAGTTACATGCCTAATAGCATAAGTTTAGATAACCATCTATTTCACACCTGACCAGAATTGTAATTAGAAACTAGGATACACATCATTGACAATCTGCACTGAGATCTTCCAAGCTTGGGAAAAAGTACATTCCAGCAACTTGCTACTAACGTTGCATACTATTTTCCAATCAGAAAGAGCACACGAAAATCAGAATGGGAAAAGAATCAATAACGATTCACAAATTCCAACCATTAACCTGATATCACCAGGAAAACTTTGCCTTTTCAGTGTGGGTTTTCAGAAAAACCTTAGTAAGCAGTCAACCATGAAGCAGATATCCTGCAACTAAACCTTAAATGTATATTATGTTCTAATAACGCTCTGAAAGGATAGAACAGATTGTCTGCAAGTCAGTATCTAGAATCCCTCTCCTCCAATTCTTTACTGACATCACAATACAATAAGACCTCCAGCAATTTATTAATACAATTTAACTTTCATCCATTTGCTATAAACTAAAAATAAAAAAAATAAAAAAAAAAAGATTGACAGATGTCTCTGCATTGCAGCAACTGGATTTAAAACGTTACACCTTTATAATTTTCAGCATACGATTCAGAGATTTTTCTTTCCTAGCTCCCTTTTCCTGTTTACCTTATTATATCAAGAACTTCCCTTTCAGCCTGCAGACCCAAGAAATGTCTAGGTGACCGTGACAAAATTTCATTCCTAAGATGACCACGAGATATCCAGCATTGTCCACAATTATCACCTCTCAGTTTTTAATCTAAGTAAGTGAGCAGAAAAGTTTTAATCAAAAATCCTTACATTTTTTGCTAAACGGAGACTGTGACTTGCTAACAACAAGAAAAGAAAATACAAACTAATCAAATAAAGGACAATCAAAAGCAAGATGCACCTCGGCCAATGCCAAAGCATACTCACACAACTTTCACATAATTCAGACTAAATAGATTCAAAAATGGTAATCTCATGGAGCTGAAGTGAAAATGAGAGGACACCTACGAAGAGATGTCTTTCACAAAAATGAACTAGACTAAGCCATTGTCCAGATTCTCTGACTGTTTCACACCCAAGCTTCCCTATGACTGATTGGCATGAATTATTAAGTAATTACACAAACTAACCAAACCTTCACCTCTAAAGAAATATGACACGCTCAGTTCCAAATGACAAAAGGTTCAGCCTTTTTATCGAGGTTCAAACCTCAAACACTATCTAGGAATGAAGATTCTTGTCTCACAAACCATAGAATTGTAACAAGAAAACTTCAATTATTAACAACCAAAGTCTTCCTCAAATAGAATTAATACAGATGAATAAGAAAAAAGGAAAGAGACATACCACTAAAACAATAAAGAGTATAGCATTTAACAGCAAATAACTAAAGCATTTGGCCACTAATTTGATCTGTCTCATCTAACAACAATAACCATTTGCTCCGAGATATAATTTTACCACAAGCTACAATAAGCCTGACAAAATTTGAGGACAAAAGAAGTCCAACAATGTTGAATTCCACCACACCCAAAGGGAACATGAAAATAGAAGTCCAATTATGCAGAATGGTAGTCTAATCCAGGCAAACAATTAAAAGGAAAAAGTATGAATGTGATTAATTTTTCCTAATTACAATCAATGTGATTATCTGCCTCCAAATAAAGCAATCAAATTATGACCGTTGATAACTGATTTTTGAGGGAAATGGCTCAAATACCCTCTGTATGCGAAACGTGTTTCACGTTCCTCGTGCAGAAGGCAGAGGCTTAATTCACAAGCAAGATGACAGACTTGTGCTCCTTAACCACTTCAAACAAATAAAATGGCATGGAAATATCATCTCTTGCCTAATATAGGTTTTTACTCTTACACTTGGAGTCATTCTTGATTGATTTTCCTGCACCTCCTCTATATCTTTAACTCGGGCCTACCTCTTTCCACTCGAATGCCAGATATTCAAAATCAAAAACCATCTCAGAAAACTACATACCACTCTATCACCAATCACTTATGGAAATCAATGAAACAACTGTAGGGAAACACTAATGGGAGGACAATTAACTATGAACCCCTACAAAACAGAGGATAACACTCCTAATAGAGATTTGAAATGCAAAGACCACCTTCCAAGCCCCTCTTTCCCTGACTTTACTAAACCTTTTGGCTCGCCACATTTGCTTTGAAATGACAAACTCAAACAAACCAAACATAGTCTGCAAGCATAGAATTGGGATGAAATTCATGGGAATCTAGAAATAAAGCAATTCAGGAAGTAAAAGTTCAACCCAAATAGGCATTTCCTCAATCAAATTTGGTTTAGTTCAGAAGTTCAATAGGGGTCCATAAGAAAGGTTCAATAGACAGCAATGCATCTTACAAACACTAAAACGTTCAACACAAATTCAGTCATTTCAAGCCAAAAGAAAATTAAAAACCTGCACAATCTCCTCAGACATTGCAACACAGCGAGGCAGGGTATGGTCTCTTGGCAATACTCTTATATGGGTTTTGGTCTCCATTCTCATCTGCTCAATAATCTTTCCTCCTTTTCCCAGCAAGGACCCCACATGCATTCGTGACACCACCAATCTAGTCACAACAGGCAACTTATCCCTACTTCCATAGCCATAACCATCATCCCCGCCGCCGCCGCCGCCGCCAGCAGCAGCAATATCACTGTCCAAAATCCTCTCATGTATTAAAAACAAGGCTTCTTGAGCAGGTGAAAATGCAGGCATTCGCCCTTCCGGGTCCCTTCTCCTAGAGTCAGAAATCTCAATAATCCTCTCGTCATCCCCGGGAACCAATTCATGCACATTTATCCAAGCTCCGGTATGGGCTCGGATGGACTTAATAATGCTCCCGGATTTCCCAATCACCCCTCCAGCCTTAATATCATGGCACAGAATCTTGTAACTAGTCGTCACAGTCAGTGACGGGTCCAACATTTTCCTCCCCCCTCCACCACCACCTCCGCCTCCTCCTCCTCCGCCTCCACCGCCACCGCCACCGCCACCCACAGGCCCACGGCGGTAGTGGGAAGAAGAATGGTACGAACCGAAATTGGAATTGTTGTTATACCGAGGCCTACTCCGACTACTGTTCATTTCAAAGTCATAGTCTTGATGGTCATGGTAGTACCTTTTGGAAGATCTTGATCGATCCATATCAAGAAAACCCAGAAACAATTGGAACCGAAAAGCTAAAAAATGAGTACCCTTTTCAGCAAAAGGTTGAGCCAAAATTCAATCCATCGTCCGAATCTAATAGGGTTTCAGTGAGAAGAGTTCAAAATGGAGGAGCCCATAAATCTTCAGTCTATTGCAGCAGAGAGCTTTTTCAGTCTTGGACTTGGGGCAGAGTAGAAAAAACGAGAGAAATCAGCTGCTTAGGTTTAGATGCTGAACAGCACCGTTGTTTTTTTCCCTTTTCCTTTTTATTTTCTATTTTGTTGTAATTTTTAAAACTCTTTTCCTACTAGTACAGTAAAACATCTATAAATTAATAAACTTGGGCCTCAAAAATTTATTAATTTATCGATAAATTAATAATTATTAATTTATCGATAAATTAATAATTTATTAATTAAATAGTTTTTTAAATATTATTTATAAAAATATTTATTATTTTTACCTAAAAACAAGTTAGTTGCAACTCAATTCACATTATTATAATTTTTTTAATGGAACAACAAGATGATAATTGCAAACATAAAAAATACTTAAGTAAAATCTAATTTAATTTTCAAATCTGGTTTTTATTTTTAGTATTTAATGTATGAAATTGTGAGGACCTATATTTACATAGGAGATTCTTGAAAAATTATTATCTTATAAATTAATCGAGTTTTTTAATATTTTGTACTGGTCCCGAGTTGGGACCTAAGAAAAATATTATTTAATAGAGGTTATTATTAATAGAGAATTAATTTGTGGAGGTTTTACTGTACCTTGTTTTCTTTTTTTTCGGTGAAGGAGAGAAAAGAAAAAACGAAAAGTAACCTGTACAAAATTGCGATTATTGGATAATAATAGTACTAATATGGTTTGAAATAATAAGATATGATTATTTCTGCTAAACGGAATCAAATGTTATAAGAAGAAAATGAATTTAGTAGGTCGGATGAAATATTGGGAAAATATTGAAAAAAAAATAACTAGCAAATTCAGAAAACAGGATTCTCTACAACACAATAAAAACGAGGTTATAATTAATTTATAGACACATACTTTATTACAGTTTTTTTTCTGTAAAATGACTTCAAGATTGATTAAACACTTCATAATAATGGTCTAATGATTCTGTAAACCCATTCACAAAAGAATAATGTTTTCCATTCTATATCGAATATGAAGATTTGAAAGGTCTAATTGTATGTATCATCAATAATTTCAATTTAATTGTTGAACAATTAACCATGGTTTCTTTTCATTTGTATTTTCAAACTTTAGGCCCTACATTTAGACTTATTAGATACCCAAGTCCACATGTCGCAACCACATCACTCTATCATATAATGGTAAATTTTTAATGTTAAAATTATAAATTACCTCTTAAGGATAAATTTTAATGATAGGGCAACACTTCTTTAATTTCTTGGCCTCAATTTAATTAATTAACTACAAGTCAAATTTTGATTTCTCTCCAACATGCTCACCTCAGCCCAAATTAAAGTTCAAAATAAAGTGGTCTTATGTAATTAATCAATTACCAATTCAATCTAATAAATCCAAAGATAGAATAATAAAACAAAGAAACTATATGAAATTGTATATGCTAAAATATAATGATCAAAATGAAACTCCTAACTAATAAATCCAAAGATAACCGACTATAATTAAAAGCCAAAAGGAAACCAATTTCACGGTTAAAAAAAAAAAAATTCCGACTTCCATTATGAGAAAAACCAATTCACATATCAAAACTGATTTTTATAGTTATGTGCAAAAGTGTAACCATTAATTGAATTGTTTAAAATTCTAATTTGTTAGTGTATTAGTTTTTATTTCAGTCGGTGGTGTTTTGATTTTTATTTTTTTAAAAGGAAATATATTTTTTACCCCTTAACGGGCAATGCTAATAAATGATTACTAATGATTATATTGTGTAAAGATTAGAAAATAAAAGAAAAGTAAAATAATAATAATACTAATAAATCCAAAGATAACCATCTGAAATAAAAAACCAAAAAAAAAAGAAAAATCCGATGTATAACCATCAATCGGATATTTTTATTTTTACTGTTTAGTGTATAAGTTTTTATTTTAGCTGGTGGTGCTTTGATTGTAAATAATGTTTTAATGGCAATGTATTTTTTGTCCCTTAACGGGCAATACTAATAACCAATTATTGTTGTTTAATATTAATACTATTAATAAATTATATAATAATCAACAAACTTTCAATATTTTAATATGTATTATATTATATATAATATAATATAGTATAATTACTGATAAATTAATATAATAATAGAATATATTCATAATTATTTTTTCTATATGATATAATGGTAGAAAAAGTTAAAGTTGTGGCGATAAAGCAAAACATAGAGATAAATAGGGAAAGAAAAGCATATTGAGATAATGAAAAAGAATAAAAATCTTTGTGAGAGACAAATAGTAGAAGAAAAGTATATTAAGATATTAAAAATAATGCTATAAAAAATTATGTAGAGAATTTAAAAAATATGAAAATAGGAACCAAGGTAATAGTGAAAAATAAAATAATCATAACAAATTTTTCAAGAAATGAAACGTTCAAGAGAAGTTATCAAAAAAAAAGTCGAATATTATGCAACCAAGAAAAAAAATGAACACTATATTATAGGAAAAAATGTACAAACAAACTTCTAAAAAAATGTTGCAAAAGGTATATAGGAAGATGAAAAATAACAATAAGTTTATGTAAATAAATAATGACAAAAATTTCAGTTATAGGAAGGGTTTAAAAGATATGACATAGGTGAAAATATTTAAAGAGATCATAAAAAATTAAGAGAATATTTTTAAAAGATATGAAACCGTAAATCAACAAAAAGAAAAAGATGGACAATAAGTTATATTGGACGATTTCAAGTATTGACAATTATTCCAAATATATTTAAAATAACAAAATATATTGATATTCAAAATTACACAATTATAATTTATATCATTAACATTATTTTTGAACAACCCGCACAATGTGCGGGGTAAACACTATTATATATATTAAAAGAGAGTTTTCAATCAGACACATAGCGCGAATTTAGATAGACTAATCCACATAGCGTAAAATTAGATGCCTAAGTCCATATGTCGCAAGAACATCACTACATTATTTAATGGTAATTTTTTAATGTGAAATTTTAAATCCTTGCCTTTACAAACTTTTAGCTTTTACTTTTATAGTTCCATTGACTCATCGTTTACGAAAGCAACTTCTGGACAGACACTTAACAAATGTAGCCATAAACTTTTAATTTCAGTTGGTTTTAATCAGTGGACATCCTGCAGTGAACTAATTTTTAAAACAAGACCATCAAAACTTCAACTTAAAACACTAGAAAACTGCATTAAGCTGGCTATTAGATAGCTAACCTTTCGACGAGACAAACACAACACTTCCTCTCGATTTCAGAAGTTTCACATCTCCTACAAACCTATGAGGCATATCTTGACTTTTTTTCTACTCTATAACATTCTTAATATACAGCTCTTTGGAACCTGAATACAAGGAAAAGGAAGACACTATACTGTGAGATCAAAGTCAAAAAACTAAATTCTTCTCGTGACAAAGAGCTCAAAACAATGAGGACACCTGTTGCATAAAGTAATAAAACTGTATAAGAAAAGAAAAAGAAAAAAATGAAATAATCCTCAAAAGGTTGGTTTTCGTTTAGGATTTTGGCTAGAACTTAAAATAAAATATTTATTTTTTATTTTGGTTTTGGATGGTGCAAGTTTTATGATAGTCTTAGATGATGAAGAGAAAATGTAAAAGGAAAAAAGCCATGTGCAAACATGATTAATAATTATTTTGTGCATGGTTTATAATTTACTGGTTCTAATTAATCAAGATTTTTCTCTTATAATTTTGCCTTTGTGATTAAAGGTGGAGGGTTGAAAACATTTATGGAGGTTGTCTTGATAAGAATCTCACTAAAGTTCTATTAAGCACAAGAACTTTTAAAATTCATAATTAAATATAGAAGAAATCGATCGAGATGAGGGTATCTTTGTTTGTTGTACTTAATCAGTCATTCGGATGAGAGGCGAAGATTAGCTTAGTTTATATTTAAATAGCCAACATGTCATAGGACAAAGGAAAATTACGAGATAAATATAAACAGAATTATTCGGTATAGGTTAATTACAATAAAATCATTTTTCAACGTAATTATAAAATCTGTTATTTGTATTGGTATTGGATTCAGTATTACTTCAATGGACGGTGCCATTCAGTATTGGTTAATTATGAATTTGAATGAGGTCACTTGAGAAGGGCACAGTACAGAGAGAAAAAAATCATTTTTCACACAAGTATTAAAATGTATGATTTGTTGAAACTGTTAGATACACTCAACATTAATTCAATGAATGAGGTCATTTCATTGGGGTTAATTGCAAGATGAATTTGAACGCTATCATTTGGCAAGAATATAAATAAACAAATCATTTCTTAATTCAAGCAAAATGTATATCATTTGTTCCATTTAAATGGGTATGATATCACTTCAAGGAGCATAGTTAGACCTAATTACAAAATGAATTTAAGTGGGAGCATTTGAAAATGATGAATTAAGAATAAATGAATCTAACCATAAGTATTAGATACATGATTTGCTTTAGTTACTAGATATAAACGAAATCATTTGTCAAGAGCTAATTATTTGATATGGATTTGATTGAGATATCATTTAATAAGGGTTAATTAAGAAATAAATTATTTGTTAACTCAAATATAAGATGTATGATCTATTGCAATAACAAGATATAATCAGTAGTACTTCAATAAATGTGATCAATCGACAAGGGTTAATTACAGGTGAATTTAAACGATTCCTTAAAAAGGTCAATTAAGAAGAAATCATTTTTTACAATCACTTAGTACACTCAATCTTTCTTTAATGAACGCAGTTATTTTGCTATAGTTAACAACAAGATGAATTTGAACAGGGTCGAATGGCCAATTAAAACTAAATTATTTGCTTACAGGTATAAAATGTATGATTTTCATGTCATATAAAATAAAAAGCTAATTAAAAAATAACTTCCACGGGTCTTTGAAAATGGATAATTAAACCCATTTACATCTAAAGGAATTATTTTTTCTCATTTTGTTTCAGATTTTTCGACGAGTTTTGAGAGTTTTATCCTATGAAATGTTATACTGGAATTATTGTAGTTTTACTTGAATTTACTTGAAACTTTTTTTCACATAAAATTACATCTTCAATACTAACGATTGACCATTTACAAATATCACTCCGTCGCAAATATCATATAATTATTAAATCATTAACATCATATATATATCTTGAACAACCCGCACAACGTGCGGGGTAAATACTAGTTATATATTAAAGGAGAGTTTTCAATCGGACACATGTCGCAAAATTAGATATGCTAATCCACGTGGCGGAAAATCAAATAACCAAATGCACATGTCGCAACCAAATCATCCATCATTTAATGTTAATTTTTTAATATAAAATTATAAATTTATAGGTAAAACTAAATTAATTAAAAATTACAAAAGGAAAAAAATAAAACTAATTATTTCCTCGGGCTATCAATTGCCAATATGGTATGTCGGCATCCGTATTGTTTTGACCCAAAAAAAGCAATTGACATGCACTTTAATGTAGGAAAACAATTCGGCTTCCCCTAACTTACCTCATATCAACTTTGTTCAATCTAATTGAGCTAATATTCTAGGAAAACAATGTAATTTAGTTTTGAAAATGGGAGATCACAGTATCCAAGAGATCATATTATAACTAATATAAGTTAAGTTTATAGAGTCATGTTGCAACCACGTCGCTCCATCATTTATTTGTAATTTTTATAATATGAAATTATAAATTTATATATAAAACTAAATTAATTAACTAAGAGATTACTTAATGGTAAACCTTTATTATAAAAAAAAAAAAGAGAGGTGACCAAAAAGAAACTTCAAGCTAATAAATCCAAAAATAACCACATGAAATAAAAAACTAAAAAACAACAATTTCATTAAAAAAAAAAAACACTAATGGCCCAGCTGAGAAAAACCAATTCACCGATCAATATTAATTTTTATAGTTATGTCCGTTAATTGGGTTTTTTTTTCTTTTTTATTGGTTAGTGTATTGTTCTTCAATTATTAATCTTTTTAATAGTAACATATTTTTTGCCCCTTAATGGGCAAACTAATAAATGATTACTGTTGATTACGTTGTGTAAAAATTACAAAAGAAAAAATAGTAAAATAATAATGAAAATATAATTATATATTAAGCGACCAAACTTTTAATAATATTAGAGATTACCCCCCCCCCCCCCCCAACGGTAAATTTCAATGGTAAAAAAGATAGGTGGCCAAAAATAAACCTATAAACTAATAGATCCAAAGATAACTAACTGAAAAAAAAAACTTAAATAACCCAATTTGATGTTAAAAAAGAAAAAAAAAATGATGACCATTATGAGAAAAACCAATTCACTGATATATATTGATTTCTATAGTTATGTGTTAAACTTGAACCATTAATCAGAGTTTGTTTCTTATTTATTGGTTGTGTATTAGTTTTTATTTCAGTTGGGGGTGTTTTGAAAAAACATTCAACATCAACATAGTAAGCAAACTATATTTGAACAAAATACTATTGAAATCAGTGTTGTTAAACTCGGCTCAAACCAGCAAATTAAGAGAGTTTGAACTATCTTTTAAGAAATTATAGAATTTAATTGGCTGGAAAATTACATCATTAACGTTAGGTGACTAATATTTTGTACATAGAGTTATGAACCAAAGTAAGTTCTTGATTTCTAATGAAATCAAAACATATTTTAAAGTTTTAAGTGATCTAAATTTGATTATAGCCCATTGAATGACAAAATATCTTTTAATTTTGCCGGATTCAGTAAAATATTTTTTCTTCTCCATTGTTTATTGCGTATCTCAAATTAAGTTTTCATTTCAAAATGTAGAGAAGCGATAGAAAAAAAAAACCGTATATATCATATTTCACGGTGGGAAAAAATGTTGTAGGAAAATTTTTATCTCCATTGCAAAGAAATGTAGAAAATTAAAATACATAGTAAAGTTAATAAAAATGTGAAATTCATGTAGAAGGGTGGCATATGAAACAAAAAAGGTTTTTCTCCCTGTATATCAATTTCGATCTCAATTTATCAGTAGTTAATATTTTTGCACAAGATACTTTTCTTTTTCTTGCATCTGTAACACTAACTCCAAGTCTCCAAACACCATTACTAAAGTCAATGGTAGGTGGTAAAAATGAGTTTATTATCATTTTTTTAAGTACACCTTAAAACAAATTTCACGTACCCAAACCACAAACTATAACATATGGATAAGAACAACAATCTAAATGGAATTTATATTTTTCTAATATTTTTTCAGTTTTACAGACTATTAAGGAAGTACGCCACAAGATATTTTAAATTTACAAGAAAACGTATTGCATATTCACAACTTAGTTACAAAGTTTTATTATTTGGGATGAGTTTAACAAATTGCCCTACTTTTTAGTACTCTGTAGCTAATATGATTCCTTCCTATATAAGTATTAAAAGAGATATAATAAATCATATCAAAATTTGTCAGCTAAATAAGATAAAGCACCATGTGCTAAAGACTAAGCAAATGCAAGTGCAATTATCCTTAACAGTGGCGGAGCCTGAAATCAAATCCATCGGGGGCACTTTTATGTTACGTTAAAGCATAGAAAAAATATAGAAAAGATTAAATTACAATGAATTAAAATAAAATTTCAGCATTCAATAAAGTGACAATCTCATTAATAAAAATAAACATAAAGTTACAGAAGTTCACGGCGAATCTTCATTTTTTGATAGCGATTGATAACTGTCCCATGATCAACTTCATGGAATATTTGTTTCTCAATAAATGTAACTAAATAATCATTCATCCAAGAGTCTCCTGTTCGATTACGCAAGCGGCTCTTTACTATATTTATAGCAGAAAAAAGCTCTCTCCACAGTAGCTATTGCAACAAGTAGAATCAAGACTAACTTAACCAGTTTATGAACCAGTGGATATACAATATCCTTTTTTGTCCCAATCATCTTTTGAGCAAGATCACTTATATTTTTCAAATCCGAAAAGTCATTGGCTGACTTCACATAAAAAAATATAAGTATCTAATTCTGTATCAAGGGGACTAATTCTTGATAGAGAAAACTCACATGGATAAAATGTTGCAAGGCGGAGCACTTTTTCCTTATCAAAAGCTGAAAATGATCGATCTGGACTCAAACAAGCCATGCAAGTAAGCAACTCTGTATTTGTTTCATCAAAACAGTAATCAGGCTCTTGGAGTTGCAAGTCAATCACTGAACAAAAGAGGTCAACTCGGTAATGATGAAGGTTAGTGATTTCTGGAGCATTTCTTTGTGGCCTTTCCTCAAGTACAAACATATCATCCATTTGTGGAACTGTAATCTCATGTTTTTGGCAGAATGAATGAACTTCACTTAACAAAGAATCCCATCCATCATCTCTTGTACACTGTAATTGTTCTTTGGAAACTCTTACCAAAATCATGGCATTAACAATATCTTGATCTTTTCTCTGTAATGCTTCACATAGTGCAATTGTAATTTCCAAAACCTTTCTCATCAAATGCATAGTAAAAATGAATTTGAAAGATTGCACAAAATTAAGCAGTTTATAAGCCGACCTCTTTGTTCCCAAGTTCCATCTTTTTCAATAATCATAAGGATGTCCACCACAGAACCAAACATGAGAATCAACTTCACCAATGAGTTAAAGTGTGAACTCTAACCTGTATCTCTTGCTCTTTGAAGGCTTGTTTCTTACTGTAAACCTCTGCCACCTGTAAGTTCACCACTCTTCAAATCTTCAACCACACTCTGAAGGTGTAAATCTCAAAAAATTTCTGGTCTTTTGGACGAACCTTCAACAACATTGACTAAGACTGATAGTGTGTCATACATAGAAGAAACTTGGATGTGTTTCTTTGCAACTCCCACAAGTGCTAATTGAAGCTGATGGGCAAAGCAATGAATATAGTATGCAGAGCTCATTCATAATCAACGTTTTCAAACCATTGTATTCACCTCTCATATTGCTAGCACCATCATAACATTGACCACGAAGTTGTGAAATGCTCAACCCATGAATTGCGAACAATGCATCAATTCCTTCTTTAAATGTTTGAGAAACAGTATCACTTGCATGAAGAATGCCAAGAAAGCGTTTGATTGCCAATCCTTGTGAATCCACAATCTAATAACAATAGCCAGTTGCTCTTTTCCTGATGCATCTCAAGATTCATCATCTAAAATGGAAAATAATCTATTGTCGATGTCATCAATAATGACTCGTGTAACCTCACTAGCCAAAGCTTTTGTTATGTCTTTTTGAGTATTAGGAGATGTGAGCTTGAGGTTTTTAGGTGCATTTTCGAGAACTACTTTCTTGATATCTTCATTGTGATTTGCCAAAAATTATAATAATTCAAGAAAATTTCCTTGATTATTAGATACATCGTCATGACCACGAAAAGGCAATCCCTGATGGAGAAGGTATTTACAACAATCCACAGAAGCTACTAAACGAGTTCTATAATCCATCCTTGCTTTCTCAGATTGCTTTAAAAAAGCTACATTAATATGTTGGTTTTGATTCATTAAATCTTGGCATTTCCTCCAAGCAAAATTGTGTGCACTATCTGGACCACCAACATGAATACCAAATCTTTCTTTCTTTTTCCAATTTGAAAAACCTTCTGTAACAAAACTATCACCGCCTGATTGCCCCCAGTATCTGCTCTATATAGATAGCAGCATAAACAAAAAGCAGCTTCTTTTTCAATACAATATTCTAACCAATTCTTGAATTCATCAAACCATTGAGGTACAAATCGACGTGCCTTTTTTTCCAATTATTTTCTGAGCAAAATTATGTTCCCGAGATTGACAAGGTCCTTTTATAAGATAATATCTTCTAATTTGATCTTGAATATTTAGATCATAATATGCTATTTTCTTTCTCAACCCTGAGTCAGAAGGGAGGTCATCAAAATTGATTTCTATTCGTCTCCTTTTATCCTCACTCTCTCTTGAACCAATGTCTTCATTTGTTCCTCTATTAGCACTAGACCTCTTTTCCGCTGATTTTCTCTTAAAATAGTGGTCCAATGATTTCTCCATGACTAAATAACAAAAAACAAAAGTAGTGTTACAATTGAAACTATTGTTCGTAGAAATTTGATAACATCCAATTAAATCACTGTTCAAAGTTTAATAAAAGAAAACAAGCTAATAATCTGATAAGATGATTCATAGATTCACTATAATTTATACAAAAAAAATAGGATCCATCATGCTTCTTGTATGAATAGCATTAAGTATTTGTGCTTTAAAAATATAACAAGTAGAAAATAATTGTTATGAAATACGGAAAGAAATCAAACATGCGTTTTGCTTCGAGACTTGTGAATCATAAGACCACTCTAATCAAACAAAGCAAATATAACGATTTTGTTTTTCTTTTGAGGGAACTACAATTAAAAAAAAAAAAACAGCATAAAGAGCAAGTCGGAAAATATCGGCGATAGTCTGTGAGTTGCTGCCTCTCTTCCAAATATAATGTTAAATTGATTCTTTGAGCAGAATACATATAATAAGAGTTACAAGTCAATTTAGATTTTATATTCGAAAAATTGGGAGCTGATATCTTTGTTCCTTTCGTCTTCTAAATCTAGTAAGAGTTAAGTTTGTTGAGTGGATCTAGCCAGCGTAATCAGGAGTCATTTGTGGGATCTTAGTAAAAAAACAAAAGAAAAGTCTGAGTTGTCTTTCTAGTTTTTACAGGATCAATGACAAGAAGATATTAGATAGAGGACTTCTACTGTTCTACAAAGATATATATATATATATATATATATATAGTTGGATTTTTTTTTGTTTCCAGTGCCCCCACTGTATCTCCGCCTCTGATCCTTAATGCAACTAGCTATCCCTGCACACATCAAAATCACAAGTTTTCATATCAAAATAATCATACCCTAAATATAAGCTCATATAGTATCCCCACTATAACAAAATAAGATGAACAACGGGTAGACGATAAGTGATTTTCCATTCTTCTCTTTATTCATGCCATGGTTGGTTATAATATTGAAAATAAGTGTTATGTGAGTTCAGATAGTAGCTATAACAACAAGAACAAAAGGACACATGTATCAAAAATATTTATAAAAGGGAAGGATTTGTTCAAACTCACGTCATTAGTTAATTCAAATGAACAAGACAATATATTGTATAATTAGAGAAAACGCACGAGTTCCTAATAATAAGTAAGGCTCTTATTTCATAACATAAACTTACACAATGAAAAGTAATTAACAAAATACAATAATATTAAGATTTAAAAACTCTTGTTGGTTGGACTACCCTCATCATTTAAAGACACATATACTATAATATTAAAATTTCGCAAACAATAAAAGGATGATAACATCTAAATCCAAACCAAACCCTCTCCACCGTCGTCTCTATTCCTAACATGAGTCAGAATCTTCTTCCTCCTTTGCTCTCCTCCCAACATCTTGATCTATCCAGTCAATAATCGATCAACTTCTTTCACTCCCTCCTAAGTCAAATAACTTGGTTCAAGCTTGATTCCATCCATAAGCTAGTTTGATTCATAAATTTCAAATCGTTTAGTGTTTGGACTAACAGTCTATGCCACTTTAGGAGTTTGTCAGTAGTTTTAACACGTTCATCTCTTTTTGGGAAGTTCCCTAACTATTTGAAGCGTTCATAAAGTTCATACTTTTTTTTTCAACTTTCGATGGTTAGGTTGATTTCTTGTTTTTTTTTTTGAAGAATAAAAGCTGAAAAATGAAAAATGAGAAGACATGAGTGTTTGTTATGAAAGATAATAATGTGTTAAATGAAAGAGTACTTGAAGCATGTATTAAATCAAATTTGAGAAACGATATACAGAGGGAGAGGGGGGTAAAAATACAAGGATAAATTTAACTTAAGCGAAAATCACTCTACGCAAGAACAATTCACTATAACTTACAAGTTTTCTAATCAAGATTTCAAAACCCTCTTATTTACATTATGGTCCGGCCACCTCTATTCATAGGGTTAAAATTTGGCCGATAAAAAGCCCAAGTTCAATATAAACTCTAGTTGAAGTTTAAAAAATAAGAATAATATAATACATGTGGTAACTGGCTAACAGTTACAATACTTAGTTGAAAGTTACCTAGAATAATCTTAGTGGATTGTATTGAGACTTCATTATTATTCGTCTGAAGAATGATAGCCTAACTATTAATGGTGATACAATGTAGGTTTTGAGTTGAATTGATGTGCAAAGATGCGACGATGATCACAACAAATTGTTTATTGACTGGATACTTTGTGCTGAAACACTAGTCAACCACTAACTTTGTCCAAATTTCTATATTTCCCCGTCGGAGATGGGACTCATTTCATATTTGTTGATACCTTACAATTTATCATTAGTCCTACCTTACAATTTGTCATTGGTCGTAGTTTCCCTCTTCTTGCATAGGAGAAGATACAAAGATCATTTAAAAAAAAATGAGAGTTTTACCAACAGATCTAAGAGTTGAGTGTAGAATTTACCTAGCTTCTTCATTATTATCAATAGCTTGCTCTACATTGTATTGGGGACTTTTTCATTATATTTGGATTAATTAGTGATCCTCAAGTTTAGAAATATTTAAATTCAAACTTTTATTATAGTTTTGTTGAGTTTGAAAATTATAATAGTTGAAAAAACTATCAAGAAATTGTACATATCCATCCACATCATTGATTTTTTTTTTTTTTTTTGTCTCAATGAAGATTTCAAACACTTCTAACACCTATGTTTCAAACATATTGGTCATAAACAATGTTGTATTATTTGTCAATCCTCGAACAAATAGAAACGTGACTCATTGACTCTCATCTTTACCTAATCTCTTTAAACCTTGACGTCTAACAGCTCATTTTCCATGTCCACCATGAAATCACTGTTTAGGATTCTTTGGAAACCATCAGCAGACCTTTTGGGAATTTCACTTGGCCACAATTATTTAGAGTTACTCTCATCAATTAGAAACGAATGGACTAAAATAAACAAAAAAAAAATTAAATTGGTCTAAACTAACCAAAAAAAGGTGAAGAAAATCTATCGATACTTCTTTTGCTCTTACATTAATTCATCCACTAATATGCTACAATTTTTAATAAAACTATATCGATTGGCAAGTGTATTTTATGTCTTTTGTTTATTTTTTATTCATAATTTTAAAATTTCCATTATTTCTTTTATTTGATCGTAAACACTCTATGATTGTCTTATTTCACTAATTCACTAGTTTAGTTATAGCTACATATTTGCCGTATATTCACATAAAAACTACATATTTTATAGATCAAATAATATAGTATTGATAATACACATTGTATAAACACCATCAAGATAGTAAGTCTACAATATTTTTATATAGATGGACTTCAAGTTATATGAATATAACAAGTTCAAACGAAAGATAATAATATGATTCTTGGAAATGTGTATGAGATAACTCAAACCATCACATTTTAAATGAAAAAAAGACAAAAACTTTCTAGTTATATTCGAATGACTAATTACAACCCCTCGACCACCATTAAATTTGAGGTTAATAGTTCAAGGATGTCAAATGACCAAAATGTTATATTGGTTTTTCCTATATGTAATTAAACTTGAAAAACTATATATTCCGTTACTATTATTCTACTTTTAGCACTTCTTCCAATTTATGTTTTTTACATTTACACTTTTCTTCTTGACTCCTTTGCCTAAAATAATCACTCCCAAAACCACGCCCATCCCAACCATTATTTTTTATTTTTTTCTTAAAATCAGACAAACCCCTCAAATAATTGCACAACCTCATTCCCATGAGTCATTATATCGGACACCATGGTTTACTGTTTTAGGTGAACTGGTTTTTAGATTACACACGCTTATAAAAACTCTAATTAAGGATTGAGAAAAAATCTAAAACTAACTACTTAAAATGCGGTATAAAAAATAAAAAATAAATACATAAATATAACTTTAACTCTTCTTCTCGATTGTAGCCTTCATCATCTCACCGCCATAAGATTTAATCCTGAACAAATTTAAGTTAGTTATTAAGATATACACACAATTTATATTATATATATATATATATATATATTAAAACCCATAATATATTCTACCAAACTTCATAAAAGTATATGAAAATATTCAAATATAAAATTAATCGTTAATTCATAAATACAAAGTAATAAAGTATGTTCATATTCAATAACATAGTATAAAATAATTCATAAGTTTGTTATGAAAAGTTCATGTATATATAGTGAATTTCTAGTACGATATACAAATATAAGGTACAATTAAATACAAAAAAATTCATTACGAGGTAATTAAATATTCATGAAAGTATACAACTATGCATGACATCAAAATACCCTTGTTCAAATGAATTAAAGGAAAAAAATTCATATTTTAAATACATAAAATTCATGAGAACGATATTCATATATAGTGAAAGCAAAAAATTTATATCTTCAATACATATAATTCATGAGCACGATATCATATATAGCAAAAGCAAAAAATTCATATTTTGAAGATATATAATTCAGGAGTACGATATTCATACATAGTGAGAGCAAAAAATTCACATCTTCAATACAAATAATTCATGAGCACGATATCATATATAGCAGGAGCAAAAAATATTCATATTTTCAAGACATATAATTCATGAGCACGATATTCATATATAGTGATAGAAGAAAATTCATATCTTCAAAACATATAATTCATGAGCCTTCTGAACAATATTAATACACATTAGTGAGTTTATAATAATTTTATTTTTTTTAAAAAAACTAAACATTACCAGAGTCATGTTGAGGAAGTTCATCTTCAGGAGTGCATGTTAATTGAAGTTGTTGCCCCAATTCATTATCTTGAATGCGTATCAACTAAAGTTGTGACAAATCATCATCGTTGACTCCATCAGTCTCCATGTTGGAATGAAGATTGCAATCCTGGTTAAGACCGTAGTTACTGTTATCTTTTTAGTGGTGGTCATTGTTGTCTCCTTGATAAACTTCTGCATAATCATCGTTCATGAGAACAATAGAATCATCATAAATGATATTATCAAAAGGATTTTGATTTAAATTAATAAATGGACGAAAGAAAGATGCAATAGTTGTGAAAATATACGGGATTTTCAGTTTGGATTTTTTTGTACACGATCTAAATTGTGATAAGATATGTGAGAAAGATAAGGAGTGTAATTTTAAAGCGCGTGGTTATGTTTAAAAATAAGAATAAAAACCAATCTCTTTTTATAAACGTGTAACACAACTTCTAAAGCAAATCTATTATCTACTGTGAACCATGTTTAGTATATAAATTGCCCATTCCTGTGTCAACTTCTGATAGTTTTTTTTTTTTTTTTTGATTTAGAGTTTAGTGGCATCACGTCTCAATTTACTCCTAAAAATAATTTTGAAGCCATGTAATGAGAAAAACTTAATAAATTTTTTCAAATGATTCCAAAATTCAACTTTTTTTTACTGGCATAATAAAGCTCAAGTTTTATTATTGTTGTCACCCATATTTTTCTAAAACTTTACGCGGTCCTTTTTTCCCAAAATGTCGCACCTCCATCAAATTTAAAATTTAAAAGGACCAAGATAGCAGCGCAACCACTCACCATTTTCATTTTCATCTAATACCTTGTTCAAAAGTTGATCAATCCATTGTCGAACATACCAAGTAGTGATTTTGAAAGGTTTCGTTCTCATCGGTGTTGGTTTGGTGATTTCAAGAATTGAAATTGTATTCTTATAACTGCGTTAATTGGAAAACTTAGGGATATTGGTTTTCAAGGAAAGATGAAAAGTGAAGGGAATTCGGGAGAATGACCACCATGAAAATAAGGAGAACAAAGATAAAAGATTGAAAAATTGAGAGAGATAAAAGAAAGAATTTTAATTGAGCAATTAATACATAAATAAAAAAAGGTTAGGATTTGTCAAGAAAAAAAATTACTTTTACTTGGAAGGGGTATTTTCTTTTTGTCTTTGCACACATATATATATATATATATATATATATATATATATTTGTTCCCTTACATGATCACAATTTGCCACCATTTTGTCGCCGGGAGTGGAATTGTCCGGAAGTCGATCGGTAATTCACTAATTATCCTTATAAAAATTATTGATTGCTAATTAAGGCTTTTGGACATAGTTCGGGGGTTTAATCATTTTTCAGAAAAGAGAAATGAAAAGCCGACCAGAATGTGTGAATATGAGGACTAAAGTTACAATTCTACATGTGTCTGGGTCAATTAAGTGAATATTCTTCACGGTTAGTAGAACTTGTATTAGTACTTCCGGTCGAGTTCACGTGTGATTGTGAAACTGCGCAACTGAACCTTCTTAAGCTTAGAACTTCTGGGATTGCACCGGTACCACTGAATCAGTAAATTGATCAAACTAAAAATGGCTCAGCTTCCTCAAATAGCCATTCTTGGAAGTGGGATCTTTGTTAAAACTCAATACATTCCAAGATTAGCCGAGATTTCTGATCTCTTTGTCCTCAAAGCTATTTGGAGCCGCTCCGAGGTTCAAAACTTTGATCCTTTAATTTCACTTGCAGTGTATGTTCTATTAATTCTGTAATGGATTTTCTTTTTAAGTACACGTTTGGGTAACGTAGCAATGTAATTAGCGTGTCTCCTTTTGATTTTGTGGATTCACCCTGTAGATAAACTCACGGGGTCATTTGATGAATGTGGATCTACTTTAATTAGTCCTTTGATCTGAGAACTTTTGAAGGTTTTCTGGTGAACTAATGTAGCTGACTTCTGAGAAATTGTTATTTGTTGGATTCTTTTGTTGCATTTTTTTTTGGGGAGAAAGCATTGAGAGTTTGAGTGTTTGTGTAGGAATCAGCTAGAAGTGCCGTTGAGGCAGCTAAAAAGTTTTTCCCGGAAGTGGAATGCAAATGGGGTGATGCCGGCCTTGATGAGATTATCAGAGACACTTCCATCATTTGGGTTGCCGTGGTTCTTGCCGGGCAGATTCAGGTGAACTTTACATTCGCACTCACTGTCCGTGGGTTTTGCCTTTCTCTATGTTATGTTAGATGTTAAATATTGATGGATGATGGTAATGGTACTTGCATTAATAAATGGAGAACATTTTATGGATAGAGTGAACTTTTGACTAGTGAAGTGTTGTCCAAAAAGAAAAAAAAAAAAAGACTAGTGATTCAGTGTTCTAATGCTTATAGCTTATACTGAAATTTGTCAACACAAATTTCTTCCTCATTTCCTACCAAAATCACATAAGAAATCAACAACTAGTTAGCATCTATCTTGGAATGTGGGGTTGGGGGAGATTATACCCTGTCATCGAGCTCATGACTCTAGTTTTTATGTGGATTGCCAATATGTGATCCATAGAGTGGACTTACCATAGTAGATAAAGGCTAATTGTTGTTCTTGTGCACTTTACTCGAGGAATAAGTGCACCTCCTTTAAACTTTTACTGAGCAAATAGTAATTTTTTTTTTTTTTCAATGACAATGTATTCATTTAATTGCATCATGCTAGTAAATGATTTGTTGTAATGTCTGGATTGGCATGTCTTTTCATACAGGTGGATATGTCATTGAGGCTGTTGAAAGCAGGAAAGCATGTCCTGCAAGGTAAATCAGGCTAAGTCACATTTGAGATCTAATTGTGTTTTTGTATGTATGTCTTTTTGCTCGGTTATCCTTTTACTTCTAGAAGGAACAACGGTTTGTTTCAGTTGCAGTGTCATTGAGATACTCATTTATTATTCTATGTAGTAAATTTATATCTATTTATTCAAATTCAAGTAACTGACATGGTTTTATGTTCTTGCATGTCACTGTCGCTTGGATTGAATTATATTATTGAAGAGAAACCAGCTGCTGCTTGTAAGTATAACATGTTTCACTTACTTATATCCTTTATTCTTCTGACTAGTTACAAACTTACAACAGTTCTGCTTAAACATGCAAGTTACCTTTTTGCTCTTTTATATACTCGCAGAATCTAAGTGCATGTTTTTAGTATAGTTCCTTACCTAGTTGATGGATAGATATCTAGCTGCTATCCTGCCGTCTCTTACAAGTGAGGGACCTTAGTTTTTTATGTTCTGTGGAAAAGTTGTATTTCATAAGCAACATTGTTGGCGGTTCATAAGTACTAATGGACTCTTCTCTTCTATTTTGAGTAAGCTTCTGCTGTCCAAAATAATTTTTCAGTATCTTACGCTTGCCATTTGAATAGTAACCTCATGGAAAAATTCTCCTGAGTTTTCAACAGTTGGCAGGGAACCCCTTGTAAAAAGAGTTGATCTTTTATCCTGTTCATCAAAGGTTCCTAGTCTTTCTTTAATGTTGATGAACTTTTGTTTTCTGTGATTATTTTTTTTTCTCCTTCCCCCAAATAGAGCTCATTTAAAAAGAAATGGACCTGTTTCGGGAACAGTGAAGAAAAAATGATCCGGGACAATCATTTGACTGAAATTTGCATCCACATTCTTCCACTAATTGATTCACCCATAAATTTGTTTTCTGTAAGCGATAAGGTAATTATGGTAGCGATGTTATGCTCAAATCTGTTATTAAAACCCCAAGTAGTGGATTAATAGATTGCTGAATATTTCTGTTTTCAATCTTTCTCCGTCCAACCTAAGATGAGTGCACATTGCTGTGATCAAAGAAGAAAGCCTTGCCATTTGCTTGCATTGTCTTTTATTTTATCTCGTATTTCAGGTCTGTTCTGCTGTTTTTCATGTTTGTTATTGGTACAAAGTTATTTTGTTTTAGAAGGAATTGTTACAAGAAAAATAATCCTTATCAAATTTCTATTTTGTAGGTGTTGGTGAGGCAGAAACAGGTCTCTCATCTTATCATGCTTTTGGTGCCGACTTGCCATTTCGACCAATTTGGGCAGTTGCTGAAAATTATCGATTTGAACCTGCATTTGTGGAGGTAATTCTTTTGAGACTCTTGACTTCATTCAATTGCTGTTCCTTAACAATAACAGGTAGTTGTTTGTCTTTTCTCAGGGCAGAAAACTAATGACTGAAGTTGGAGATATTATGAATATTCAAGTTATTGTTGAAGGATCAATGAATAGCTCGAATCCGTACTTCTCAAATGCTTGGAGGCGTAACTTGACTGTGAGTACGTTTCTAGTTTGATTGTCAGTACATACTCTTATTCATAAAATGGCATGAGGGACTTACTTTCATAACTCTTTGCCACTATCAAAACCTTTTTCACTTGAGATATTCTTCGTTAAGATAGTTCTTTATACCAAGCACATATTCCTGCATGATCAGTTATCTGAAACTTTTAATCAGGGCTTTGATCATTGCATGTAGAAACTGCTGAAATGAGTAAATTACTCTGTATATTATACATTCTGATTTTAGCTAATTCAGCTTTGCTGTTAAAGCTAATTCTGGAACTCCAATTCTTTGAATAGAATCTGCTTGAAGTATATGATCAACATTCCCAGTGTATTCCTAAAATGGAGTACCACAAGTTTCCTTTGAAATCGCTAACTTTAGATCTTTTCTTGATTTGATTTCTTTTCTACTCACTACTACCTCTCCATCTGGCAGGGGGGGTTTATTCTTGATATGGGGGTGCATTATATTGCCGGATTGAGAATGGTAAGTTAATCTGATGATAAAAAACAATGATTTTAATTGCTTTCGAAATAATGATTGAATCTCATTGCTACATTTTTCCTGAGCAGCTTGTTGGAAGTGAGGTAACTTCGGTGTCTGCCATTACTTCTCATGTAGATTCGACTTTACCTCCCCCTGATAACATCTCATCTACATTGTAAGTTTGTTTGCTTGATAATGGTTTTGCACTATTTGAGTATCTATCTGATTTTGATTTCCTTGTCTTTTCAGCCAACTGGAGAATGGTTGCTCTGGAGTTTTTGTGATGGTAGTATCATCAAGGACACCAAAAGTATGTTTTAAACAATTTCCAGAATTATTTCTCTCTCTCTCGGACTCTCACTCATGTTATGAGTTGTGCTTGTTCAGATACTTTGGCGAGTTGTGGGTTTGAAAGGAACTGTTCAAATTGAGCGAGGAAACAAGGATGGAAAGCACGGATACACGGTAAATGACTTCTACTTGAGACATTCTAGTATTGATTTTCATTTTAGCTCACATTTGGTTATTGCATGCTTAGTTACTCTGGCCGGGATATGATTTCAGTGGGATCCAACCTTATCAGTGACCAATCTCCTTTTCATTTCCTGATACCATAACAGGTTATTCATTATACGGCTGATGGGAAAAGCCAGAGCTTCTTCCACCCATTTTGTGGAGTTAATGAAGAACTGAAGACTTTTCTCTCTGATATTTCTCAGGCTAATCTTAAGGTAATTGAGGGCATACAGTGCAAACTGCTTCCATCTATCCCACTGTTTTAATTTAAACTTTGCTCTTTGTTTGATGGTAGCATATCATACCTATCACATACTTTGTCATGTATCTAAATGTAGCCTCTATCTGCATTTCAAAGCTGGATTATGATTTTTCTTCTTAGCCCCTGGATATACTGGCATAGTCTTTCTCTTGCTGTGTAATTGATTGTTCTGTTACGTGGGCATTTTAATTTGTTGCAGAAGGATGGTAGCCACGAAGTTGAGCATCGCTTGTCATACGCTGAAGGTGCGAGAGATGTTGCTATTTTGGATGCAATGCTTGAATCTGGAAAGAGGCAAGGTGCTCCTGTCCAAGTAAAGAGATTTTAGTCCATAGGCGCATGTAAAGGACATGATATTGATTTTTGCCTAATGACATGAAAGCTTAAGAAACATCTTTAGGTCATTAGTTGCCGGAGACTATAATCATTCAATTAAGAGAAATTGTTTCAAACAAAAAACTCTGTGTATCAAAATCATTGTCCCATTTGTTGTACTGGGATGGAGGGAGTAAATAAGAAGGAAAACGAATGACGAGTATAATGAATAATTCCCCATAGGGAAGGCAAAAGATATCATACGGACTGATGCAAGTGGAGAGAATGCAGGATATAGAGAAACTGAATTGGTCAAAAAGCAACATTAAATTCCTTATAGCTGTGGTTCCTTTTGTTTTTGTTTTTGTTTTTAAAATAATTTTACACTTGTTCCCTTCTTTCTTAGTCAAATTATGTCATTTTAGTGTTCCCAAAAAACAATAAAAAAAAAATTTATGTCATTTTAGTGTATTTTGCTTTACTGTTTCGGTATTAAAAAATGGTGAATTCTTTAGTTGCAATTGCAAGGATCTCATGATTGACGTGACTCAAAAAGATAAAACACAGAACGACAAGTTATTCTTTACAAAAAAAATAAAAAATAAAAAATCAATGTGTGGGACACTTCATATAGCTCAAACAGAATTCAACTGCTAACCCTCTCTTATTGTCAGCTGTACTTAGAACTCATAAAATTTTGGGCAAAACCAAACTTGAAATATCAGCAAATGACCAACGACGGAATCATGGAAGTTGGTCTGCTCTCAACCAATTAAAACCGACCCATTACTTTTGAGTTGATTATCAAAGTTTTTGAGTAATTATGAAACGGAGCTTTCATGGGTCCAAAATCAACATCTAGACTCAAAACCTATAGGTAACGTGCCGCATTAATCTCCATTTAAATTTGATGGTCATATAATTTGAGTCTTTTGGTTATGGGCTGGTGAGGAAAAAGTGCTTCAAACCCTCTGTCTCAGGATAGATTGTTTCAATCGGTTTGTTCATGTCATTTTCCAATACAGATGAGCAAAAAATTATGAGAAAGAATTGATGTTAGGTGTGGTTGGTCTGGAAAATGTATTATCCCAAATGTCATTTTCAGTGATCCATAGTGTAGTTTCAATTCATTCCACATCCAATTAATCCATCATCTTCTATCCATTTTTTTTTAGTTTCGGATTGTTTGTTAAGTTGAATCGTATGAGTATATGTAAACTGTAAGGTAATTTCAAAGGGCTATACAATATTTAAAGTAATTTGGACAAGATCCAAATAGAATTCATGTGTTTATTGCACATTCGAAAATGGAACTGAAAAATGACTTAAGAAAGAACAAATTTCTTACCATTTTTCCACCGATATTATATTGTGTGTAGGTCAATATGATTTCGGATAAAAAAATGTTATGGAGTTAGTACTTTTGGCAATGCTGGAATAGAAAAAAGAATGGAATGGATATTCTCTGAAAGAACAATCACCAAAATTAAGCTGAGGATCATGGAATCTCATGCTTACCTTACCAAGAAAGAAAAAACAGGGAAAAAAGATGAGGATTCATCCAATATTCGAATCCTTTTTATTTTTATGGTGAGAGAACAAGGCTTTAAAGTTTTTGGAAAAAAATGGATGAGGATCATCGAACCTTCTTTTTTATTTTATGGTCAGAGCAAGATTTTTTTCTTACATGTTTTTGCTTGTGGAGTAAATTAAATCTTTTTCATAATATTCTGGGCAATTTAAGCCTGATCTCGTACTTATAAATTTACAATTCATACCTAATTAACCAATTCGTTCTAGCTACCTATAACAAAAATACCTTTTTTTTTTTCCTTTTTTCTTTTATTACAATGGAGGAATCAGTAACTTTTTTTTTTTTTAAAAAAAAATCCACTCCAGTGAATTACACTTAAATGTGGTAAAACTCTCCTTAATTACAACCTCTGGTGAGAATCTATAATCAGGAAGGATAGCCACCTAATCACTAGGCTGTCATTCAATTTGCGAATCAGTCAGTAACCTTGTTAACAGAAGAAAGAAAGCCGCAAATGAATATCGCAACTTTTTTCTTTAAATCTGTTGTTGAACTATTGGATATGAACAGTGAATCTTGAACGGCAAGTGCTTTTATCTCAAGAAAAAAAAAAAAAATGGACAACAAAACCTTGTTTAAACAAGCATAATCCACCACCTCGCTTTGAACTGAATTCCGTTCATGGATCTCTATCTCAAACTTTAAGTTTATAGTTTTGTGAAACAAAAAAAAGTGACAAAAGTCAAATACAAATCAAACGCGATGGAAGATTAACGTCAAAATTATAGCATCAGGACCAATTGAATGAAATCCAATACAATGGTAATTCAAAACCATATCTTGTCAGTCATGAATAAGTTTGTTCAGCCTCTTGGATCTGGTTTAAATTTATTTTAGTTAGCGATTTATTGGCCGACTTATATTAAATTAGCTTTGCAATATAATTGAGCCAAAATTGTATTTGAGAGTGAAAACCGATTCGGCTCAAACTAATTTCAAACGATTGTCTGATATTCTCGAAATACGGAGTCTAGTCGTTAGAATTCTCAAAGGATGTCAACACCTTCGATTTACAATAATCTTGAATATTTAAGTACTTGATGACGAAATAATAAGACGCTTCAATAAAATGAATAAAACGGTCAATAAAGACCAACTTTATTAATTTGATGGAAACGAATCGGCTATGAATAGCTAGAGACGTCGGAAGATTTACAATAATCAACGCTGAATGATAAAGGAATGCATGAAAGCTTAAAGAAAATATATATCGAAAAGTTATAAAGAAAGACTAGAAAATATGATTTTTTGTATGATGAATCGTGTGTCTTCCTTGTCTCTTTTTTACAGCTTTTATAGATGGTCGGCCAACCTTAGTCGAAATGCAATAGAAGTCAAATGCGATAAGGACTTGTGCCACGGTTGGAATCCTTTTCCGACAAGAACTGCAACGTGATGATTTCTTCTCCGATTCAAACTGCCGACCGCCGCTTCTTCTCCGATTTTTTTGCGGGCTTGATAATTCCTTTGCTCCTTTTATTGTTGCTGCGATCTGCCCAACTTGTATGGACCAGATTTGCTAAAAATCGGTCCAACAATGATTTTAGTTTTAAAGTTAGAAACAATCAGCGTTATTAATTTAGCTTCAATTTTGTTTTAGAAATTGCTTTGGCCGACTTTGTTTCTTAAAAATAGGGCCAGGGTAACCTTATTATCATAAATAATGGGAGTAGAATAATTTGATTCTGTACGTGGAATTGTATCTTTTTTTTTTTGTTCTTCCTTAACCCGTTATTATATGTTTTGATCCTTCAATATTGTTGGGTTAAAGTGTAATACAAATTTTTGTAAGTCAAGTATATATCTTCTGGAACAAACCTCATTATTTTCTTGAGCCAAGTGATTTGTGACCAAGAATTAATCCATTCTACATTTCCACAATCATCTTCATGTTATTCGGAAATTATAAAATCTTCTGTTTGTATATTTTAATCGTATTTCGCTTATTGGGATTTGTTTTTTAGTCAAATATCGTAGCGACATGGAAATTTTGCATTATTTTCACATTAATACTTGGTCTGACATGTTATCGGAAAAAAAAACTCGGTCTGACTAATTTCATTTCACTAGATAAGATTTCCAGACCACTTACAATATGCTAGGTGTCGAACAACTTATTAATTGATCAAAGTAAACGTAATTACAATTTTATTTTATTTTTTTTAACGTTAGATTGTATTCTAACCGTCGCAAAAAATAGTCTCCTTTATTGTGGAATTTTAATTTGACAAAAGAAATAACCTTTTTTGAGACGAAACTATGAATGATACTAATTAACTAAAATTTTAATTTTTCGCTACATTTATCACTGCTTTTAAACCCAATATTGTTGATTAATAAATTACACACAAAAGTTTCCGTAAGTAAAAATAATTCCAAGAAACAATGTTGTTTATTGAACTAAAATAGTATATTATACTTCATATTTTGAGAGCAAAGAGTATGAAAATGTGATTTATAGACTTTGAAATTTTTATTATTATCTCCTAGGATGATGAATTAATAACTTACAAAACGTCTTGTCCAGGTGACGTTCATATGTAACTGCATTTGATCGAACCTTACCAAACTTATTATTATTATTTTGAGGTGACCACTTTCTTCATTCCATGATAATTAACTTAGTCTGAATGATGCCAATTTGAATAATTTTTTTAACAAGTTGGTCAGATTTTCTAAAGAACAGTAGAATTCGATGACGAACCTAACTAATCTTTAAAAAATAAACATAGAATAATTCTTTCAAGAAAAATTGAGTCTGGTATTTCATTGTATATTGGAAAAGTCAATCTAATGATACTCATCGGGATGTGAAGGGTTCGATGAAATGGTAAAAATAAGAATTGTGATTACCAATATTCATATTTTGTTTTTTTTTTTGGTTGCGACTAGAAAATGATGGATATAAAATTTTGTTATAAGATATACCAAAATCAGGTTATAGTTGCTTTTCTCTTGTTCCTTTAAAAAATTCATATTTTGATATGTTATTTTAGTTTTAGTTTAACAAATACGATTCTTTTTTCTAGAACAGAGAGATAGAATAATATATTATAAGGACCAGTATATATTATCAATTTTTCCTTGCTAATTCTTATCTCTTACTAAGCCATGGATTTGGGCCTTTTTCCTTGCTAATTCTTATTTCTTACTAACAACCACGAGTTGCGTGTGAAGTTAAACTTCTGATTTCTACAGGTGCATGAAAGAAACTAAATAAGGGCAAAGTTTTAAAACTTCAGTAAGAAATTTCATTGAATTATTGTTTTGCTTCTGCCATGTAATTCCTAAATCAATGACTTGCATCATGTAGCAAAAGAGCTCAACAATAGCTAGCAAAATTGACAAAGTCACCTTGGCTCCATCTTAAAACCAATTGGCAATGAGTGGGGTGGCCTTTGACACTTATAAACAGGTGACAGATCTTTCACGACACTGATGTAGGATTCTTTTTATCCCAACACCTTCCCTCAAGCCTAATGGGATATTTGGCCCATTGGGGTTGCACAACACAACATAATTCACCAGATATACTGCTTGGTCAGTTAACAAGCCCGTACACACGGGTATATACTCCGAATATACTGTCGGATCAGTAACAAGCCCACCCGTGTGCACGGAAGTGATTGACGCAAGTCCAAGGCACACGGATCCAAGCCCGCACACGCGGATCCATAGTTATCACAGGTCCACAGATCATGGGTTCTGATACCATGTCAAAGTCACCTTGGGCTCCCATCTCAAAACCAATTGGCAATGAGTGAGGTGATCTTTGGCACTTATAAACAGGTGACAGATCCTTCACGACACCGATGGGGGATTCTTTTTATCCCAACAAAAATGTTAGGTGAATATCTTTTATCCACTCAAAGAAAAAAAAGGTGTTGAATATCTTTTAGGAGATTCATTTTTGATCATCATCAGCATTTTTAACTGGAAAATGAAATCTTTACTGTTGTCATAAATATTCCATCTTTTTCTGTCACCATTTCCCACCAGAAGAGAAGATTGGAATAAGTCTTCTTCTTCAATTGGTTGTTTTCTTTTTTTCAGTACCAGTTGTTCTTTAAGTTGGCTGTGGCAGCTGCTCAGAAACAACTACTTCTGATTTTATCCACCCTCAAAACAATCTTCAAAGTTAGTCTCTTACCTGCTCAGTAGTACTACTACCTGTTCTCTTTTACTGCAGAAAAGGGCTCTGCTCAAAATCTTATCATGGAAGGTGAAAATTTAAAGCTCTGCATGATTCTTTTGTTACTTTCAAGTCATTAATTGCTTTGTCTTTTTTGAGTCTGTATTCTCATTTTCTCAATCATTGGGTCTGTAACACATGTAGAGTCTATTAGAATACATATGGTAAGAACTGTCTGAACTCTGAACTGATCCATTTTCAGAAGTCTTGTTTTTTTTTCTTCTGTCTTTTTGCTTATAAAAAATAGTCGAAAATCCGAATCCATTCATCACTAGAACATTATCCAGTGCTCCTTGTAAGATGGTATGCATAGATTTTGTATGTGACAATATAGATTGTAGTCCTTGAAGTAATTCATGAGGAACCGTTTCTCCTTTACGTTTCTGATCTTACTGTTTTCTACTCCATTATGTATGACTTAACTGATCCAAGTGGCCTACCTGCTCAGATAAAGTTTTGGTATTGTAATACAGTTTTTCTTCTTGAATTTTAATGTTTAGTTGTTCTGCAGGGCAAGTAAAAGAGTAATCAATATCATGTTCGAGATGATGCAGATATAGCTTGATTGTTTATGCAAGGGATTGAAAATCCACATTAAGGAGAAAACTATTCAGCATTTTATAGCATTTGCCAGGACAAAGCAAAATCATGGCTGAAGATTTTGCACTCAAGGAGACAGCTCCAAAAATTGCTGGATCAGGAGCTATTATTGATGGAGATAAGCTCACTTGCACCTATGATCTCGTCGAGCAAATGCACTACATATACGTGCGGGTAGTCAAAGCAAAAGACCTTCCACCAAAGGATGTTACAGGCAGCTGCGATCCGTATGTTGAAGTGAAAGTTGGAAACTACAAAGGAGTTACTAGGCATTTCGAGAAGAAACTCAATCCAGAATGGAATCATGTCTTTGCTTTCTCGCAGGACAAACTTCAGGCATCATCCATTGAAGTGGTGGTGAAAGATAAAGATGTTGTCAAAGATGATTTCATCGGCAAAATTGTCTTTGATCTTGTCGAGATCCCTAGACGGGTTCCACCAGATAGTCCATTGGCACCACAATGGTACAGATTGGAAGACAAAAAGGGTGACAAGCTCAAACATGGAGAAATCATGCTTGCTCTTTGGAAAGGAACTCAGGCAGACGAGTGTTTTCCTGATGCTTGGCATTCTGATGCAGCAGCAGTCGGAAGTGATGGCATCACCAAAATCAGAGGCAAAGTTTACATGTCCCCTAAACTTTGGTATCTCAGAGTCAATGTTATTGAATGTCAGGATCTGGTTCCAAGTGATAAGAATAGGGTACCTGAAGTTTGCGCCAAGGTTGTCCACGGGAATCAGGCGTTGAGAACTAAAATAGTGAAGGGCGTAAATCCATTGTGGAATGAGGATCTGATTTTTGTAGCTGCTGAAAGATTTGAGGAGCAGTTGATAATAACAGTGGATGACAAGGACGAAAATCTTGGGAAATGTATGATTATGCTCAACTCTGTACCCCGGAGACTTGACAATAAGCCTGTGCCATCCAAATGGCATAACCTAGAGAAGCATATAATTGTAGAAGGTCAAAAGAGGGAGGTTAAGTTTGCTAGCAAGATTCATTTGAGGATCAGCTTGGATGGTGGTTATCATGTGTTTGATGAGTCCACACACTACAGCAGCGATCTCAGGCCGACTTCAAGGCAGCTGTGGAAGTCCAGCATTGGCCTTCTTGAGTTGGGAATCATAAGTGCCACAGGGTTGTCATCAATGAAGAAGAATAAAGACGGGAAAGGCTGTACTGACGCGTATTGTGTTGCCAAATATGGACCTAAGTGGGTACGGACAAGGACAATCCTCGATAGCAACTCGCCTAAATGGAATGAGCAGTACACGTGGGAGGTGTATGATCCTTGTACTGTGATCACAGTAGGAGTGTTTGACAATGGTCATCTTTCGGGTGGAAGTGATTCCAGAATTGGAAAGGTAAGGATCAGGCTATCTACTCTTGAAACAGAACGGGTTTACACGCATTCGTATCCCCTAATTGTCTTGCAACCTTCAGGAGTGAAAAAGATGGGAGAAGTTCAGTTAGCTGTGAGGTTCTCATGTTCCTCTTATTTTAACATGCTGTACAAGTATACTCATCCAATTCTGCCAAAGATGCACTATGTTCATCCTTTGTCGGTGAATCAGATCGATGTCTTAAGGTTTCACGCTATTCAGATCAATGTGGTAAGACTAGGCCGAGCAGAGCCGCCTCTGAAGAAAGAAGTTGTGGAGTATATGCTAGATGTTGGTTCACATATATGGAGTGTGAGGAAAGCAAAAGCCAATTTTTTCAGAATAATGAATGTTCTGAGTGGTTTCATAGCAATTGCAAAATGGTTTAATCAAGTATGCCATTGGAAAAATCCAATCACAACCATTCTGATTCACATTCTGTTCGTGATTCTAGTTCTGTATCCTGAACTGATCCTCCCAACTTTCTTCCTCTATCTCTTCTTCATTGGCGCTTGGCGGTACCGATGGAAACCAAGGCACCCTCCACACATGGACATTAGGCTTTCTCATGCTGATGCAGTTGGCCCTGATGAACTTGATGAAGAGTTCGATCCATTCCCAACAACAAAGCCGCCAGATAAGGTGCGAATGAGGTATGATCGGCTGAGAAGCATTGGAGGACGGATCCAGACTGTGATCGGCGATTTAGCAACTCAAGGGGAAAGATTTTACTCCCTTCTGAGCTGGAGGGATCCAAGAGCATCAGCATTGTTCTTGACATTCTGCCTGATAATTGCATTTGTGCTCTACATTACACCATTCCAGATAGTGATACTTCTTGGTGGATTTTATGTGTTAAGACATCCAAAATTTCGAGAGAAACTTCCCGCAATGTCTTCCAACTTCTTCAGAAGGTTGCCAGCAAAATCAGACCTGTTGCTCTAAGCAATCTCTGTAATATTGCATAGGGATTTATATTATTGATTGTTGTATTGGTCATCCAAGAATCATGAATCCAAAATGTCACCTATCTTTTTAGTGTCTTCATGTAAGAAGATCCTGATTAAGATTTGTAATATTGATTAATAATTGGGAGATTTTGCTTCTTCAAAAGGGACTTTTCAGCTCAAATCTCTATATTAATCGAGACAATGCCTTCAAACACCGAATTAGTTTATTCACTTAGTAAATTATGTTTTTGAGTCTTGTCTTTTGTGTTTCTAATTCACAATCTCTACGCATCCATGGAAGTTGACATAAATGAGTCTTGTTGAAAAAAATGATAGTGCGATTTTCATACTACCGAGCAACATACGGAAATGCCAATCAAGAAATTGTTATCTGCTTGGAGATGTACTCTAAGAAAAAGAAGGGTCTAGATGAAATTAGTTACTGTTGGTGGTCTTGGGCTTTCTCTAATTACAAGAAGCCAGCTTGATACTTGAAAACTACTTTTTACCACGGTCATTGACAACAAGAGAGTCTTAACTCATTCAAAGGGTTTGGTTGGGGGTGGGGAGGGGGTGTGAATCTGCTTGCTATGGAAAATAAATTGATCTTTCTTTTATACTAAAATGATCAGTATAAGATGAAGAACAATCATTTTAATTTGAGAATGTAAATCTAAAAGTGAATTTGCACGAGCTTTGTCGACTTAGTTTCATCCTCATTGTGCTCCAAATATGATTGGCAATTATTTCGAAAAGGTATAAACAGTAGAAAACTATGAACAACTGGCAAGCTAAAACTAGGACAAGCTGCTACGATTCCTAAGGCAACAGGATTAAGATCATGACATCTAATCTGTTTCTTTCTGTATGAACTCAATATATGTTTCCAAAAATGGGAACCCAAGTTATTTTGTACCAAAATGAAACTTGTCTCCTATTTTAGTAACTCTTTTATTTTGGAGAGTAGAAGTAGCTAGCTATACCAAAAGATAAAATACGAAACTTTCAAGGCATTAGATAAGTTGTAAACACAATATAGTGGATCTTTAGAGAGAAACAAATTCATGAATATGTATGGCTAATATGGCTATCCGTCCCATAATTTTTGTTATTTTCAGTTCAAATTCTATTAAAGTGAAATCTCAAATTGGATAATAATTTTGAGATCGAGAGAGTATTTTAATACAAAAAAAGATTATGTTCGTTGCAAGCATTAATATAGTTTTTTTTTTTTTTTAATGTTTTAAGGTGAAAAGAGGAAATTTACTTATTAAATTGTCTGGCCAACATCGGGCGGTGAATGATTCAAATAGTATGGGAAGGTAGGCCATTTGGTAAAGAGTACCGGATTTACTTAATGGATCATTTTAATTTCGTAATGAAACTAAAAGAATTATCAAAAGCGACTCTTAGAAGTTCAGCACAGTATGAAAATCGCATGGGAGTGTGACATTGACTAATCGTCTGCGGCTGGATTGTTGTATCTTAGTTTACTAATCCATAATCCCTTAACTTCGAGTGAACTAGCTGGAACATATTTTATTAATTTCCCATTTGGTTATTGTATATGACGTCTTTTTAATTTTTTTTTTAATTTCACATTAATACATAATCCACCTAATCCCATACTAGACGATTTCCGATTAAGGACTTCTCATAGATCCACAAATCGTCGTACCACCATATTCCTTATTGTATAGGATGATTGTCTTTGTTTCTGATTAAATTTTGGATTGCCAATCTAAAACAGAAATAGGCAATGGTATTTCTGTAAGTTTGAAACGCGCTGCTTCTACTTTTTTTTTTATATTAATATAATTGAAAATACCCGTCAAATAACGTCTTAATTATTACAAGCTCCGTCCCAAAAAATAGTCTACATTGAGTTTACATTACAAATTTATAAACTTAATGTGGATTATTTTTTCTAGAACGGAGGGACTATATAAAATAAGACTGGTTGAGAACTAAGTAAACAAATCATTCTATATACTAAAAAAGAACCTCTTAGAAAAATTTATTATATCCTTTTCCCGCCCATTTTACCTACTCCAGCTGATGTTCTGGTAATTTAGAATTAATTTTATTTTTCAATTTTACCTCCTTAGTATGGATGACTGATGTGCTAAAATTTTTCCTTTTTTCTTAGTTTTTTTAAAATTATTTTCCTTAGTTTAATACCGCTTGCAACATTGTTCTTTGTGTTATTGCATCAATTTCCATGCTTTGTAATAAACAAATGCGTGTTTAGATAATTTTTTTTATAACATACATGTTTCTTTTTGATTTTTTCCCTTTCTCTTCCAATCCTAACTCCTTTCTGCATTTTTTCCCCTCTTCTCTATCATATAACAATAAGTGTTAACAAATAATTTGTGTTAATTAGTAATAGTAAATAACAAATACTGGATGTATTTATAAATACTCATAAACATTGTTCATTAAGTAAAAACTATTTATTTTTATAGTTTTTTTCATTTAAATTTACTCTTATCAATAAATCCGATGATACACACGAAAAATTAATGGGAAGCCCGTAATCACACGGGATCTATCTAGTAATGAATATAACCAGAGCCACGGAATTCAACATCTAAAAAGCAGTTGATTTGGACTTCGGAGCTAACAAACGATCAAACATTTGTTAATCGCAGCGTATCCAACAAAGATATTCTAAAGATCCTTGCAATTTAACTTTGATTTTACCAAATGCAAATGAAGAAGTTGAAGAAATCAGGGATCCCTTAAAAAAAAAAAAAACAAAGATGATTTTTTTTTTTAATTACGCGCACGCGGTGTGTCGATTATTGGTTGGGACTTGGGAGTTATCTCCCATGGAAGCAAACAAGGTGGTATAGAATCTATATGTACTTTATTCTCCTGTTACTAATTAATTATCAAACAGTGGCATACATATCAATTAGTTTATTTTCAACTTTCATAAATTAAATACTCGAAATCGTTTGAATATTCCCGTTTATATTCTTTTAATTGTCCCACAGAATTGTACTAGTTTATACTAGTCGTATTGTAATGCTTTTTCATTTTTATATAGATTTTAACAAAAACACAAACCTTAATGGACAATTTTAAGGGATATGCTCTGCTTCGACGTCGTTAGTTGTATAGGAGTAATAATCGTAATTCAAATGTCAGACCTCTCTGTGTAAATTTCATGAGATGAATCTACTATATAATGAATCATAATTTTTTGGGTCACGTTCGCGTCTCATACGAAATAAACATTTCCATAACTTGTCCTCCGGTCCTTATTATAAAACATTTTGATTCGTCTTAAATTTCACCTTTTATGTTTTTCCAATTAAAAAAAACTTAAAAATATTTTTTAATTATTGGATGAACACAATGAATGCGTAAATATAGTTTAAAATTTTTTTTTCCAATAGAAAAAAGATACCAGCTAAAACTTAGGATAAACAAAAATACCTTATAATTTTTTTTTGTTAAAAAAATACCTTATAATAAAGAAAGGAGAGAGTAACAAATTGTCACAAAATGATGATAAAGTGACGCTTTCATTCGGATAGATAAAAACTAAAACAGAATGGCGGGTTATTAATTAGTACTCCCTCCGGTCCTTTTTATAAGGCATTTTGAGTTTGTCTTATGTTTCACCTAGTAAGTCTTTTTAATTGAAATAAAAATCTTAAAAATATTTTTTAATAATTAGAAGAATACAACGAATGTGAAAATATATTTTTAAGATTTTTTTTAAATAAAAAGACATCCTAAATTAAACCTAGGACGAATTAAAATGCTTTATAATAAGGATCGGAGGGAGTAGAAGAATATGGATGATACCTTGAAGAAACTGGGAATATGTCTTAATTCCCCGAAAGTGAAATGATGAATAATTTTTTTGTGAGCGGATTTACCAAAGATCAAAAGTACTCATTTGAGATTTTGTCTTTTACTAATTGTTCACATTTAAGCATTTGGGGTCTTTATATTCGACCCTGAAGTCATCAAACCATATGTCGTGGAAGTGTGCCATATTAGCTTCAAACTCAATTCCTCCTCTTGCCATTTGGCAAAGAAAAAGGAAAGAAAAAAGGAAGTGTTAAAGAGTTCAGATTTGATTGCTTCCATAAGTTCACTTTTTGGCTTATATCATCTTCCATCAGGTCAGTTTGATGATTGAATATTTTGTTCATTTTTTTTCGTCTTCTAAGCATTTGTTTACTACTACTTGGTAATAATGTAGTACAATCTATGGTCATATACTATCTGCAGAAATTGATTGTTTATAAAAGGAAGATCTTTGGGATATAATTTTTAATGTTTCAAGTCTATTTCATGACACAAAATGGAAGAGATTCATGCATGTAAACTACAAACACCCCACAAAGAATAAAGAAAAAAGAGCCAAATGATCTTCTCTTTACTTGGAACTAGCATTAGGCTTTTGCTGATGAATGCAGTGAAGAAAACACATGTTCCTAGTGAATGAATATATATCAGGAGACAGAATATTCTTGACCTATCCTTTTCGGCTTCAGTCATCTTTGTCGATTCGTCAGAATCATGATTTCATGGAAGCTGGATTTAGAACAAATCAAACAATTACAATGTTGGAGCAATAAAATGAGCTGAGAATCAACCAGAGATGAAGCTCATTTTGTAATCATTAATGGGATTCTTAAGAGCTTAGTTGAAAAGCTATCGAGGCAAATGGCCACTAATGCTTTGATCTGTGAGTTTTGATCATGTTAATAGTGTTTTGGTTTCAAGTTGTTCTTCAGCATGCTAAAAGTTAGTGTTATAAAACGAACCTGGAAATGTTGTTATGTTTCAATTATGGATTCTGTCTTCTTGTCTCAAATAAATAAGCAGTACAGAAAGGTTGATGATAACTTTTCCTTTCTTCCCCTTTGATGGCTACAGGCACCATCGACTCGATGGCAGGAAATATAGACCTGAAAAACTCCATAGATGATGCCTTCTCAAAGCTGCATCCCAGCTTTCCTCTGGATACAAGTATTGCCATAGTTGGAGGAGGTCCAAGCGGATTGTCTGCCGCCTATGCATTATCCAGGCTAGGATACCATAACATAACTGTGCTGGAAAAATATCATACAGTCAGTGGCATGTGCGAGTCGGTTGATATTGAAGGTACAGAAAAGAAATAGTTTGCTCATCTTTCACCAACAATTGCATAGACTTTATCAACCAATAACATTTTTTTTTGTAGGCAAAGTATATGATCTTGGTGGACAAGTTCTAGCAGCGAATAGTGCTCCGGTTATTTTCAATTTGGCTAAAGAAACAGGATGTGAGCTAGAAGACATGGCATCACACAAGCTTGCTCTAATAGATAGCAGCACTGGAAAGTATCAAGACATAAAAGTTGCAGATGATTATGTATCAATGATATCACTCACCTTAGAAATTCAGGTTAGTTTATTGTTCTAACCTGGAACCTCTGGCTAAGTTTTCAGCTTCAGAAATTACTTAAATTCGTCAATTCTTTATGTAGGATAAAGCAGGTGCTTCTGGTAGAATTGGAGTTCATGGTGTCAGCGATATAGCTTCAGACTTGACTCCAGTATTCCTAGAGAACCATGGACTCAAATCTGTCCCAAAATCAGTGGCCTATGGTTATACTGCTTCAGGATATGGATTTGTTCGAGACATGCCTTATGCTTATGTTCATGAATTCACCCGCACTTCAATGGCTGGTAAAATCAGGCGTATAAAAGGCGGTTACATGAGTTTATGGGAAAAAGTCAGTAAATCCTTACCAGCACAAGTACTCTGCAATACTGAAGTATTAGCAGTACGGCGAAATTCTATAGGCATAGAAGTAGATGTTAGGAACTGTAATGGAGAACCTGAAACCATGGAATTCGACAAGATCATTTTCTCTGGAGCTTTTCCATTTACCAGTGGGAGAGTATACAGATCAACATCTTCATCTCTAGTAGGTATGTCCAAATTGTACATTTCAATCATAGCCTACTCGAATCTTTACTTTGAGAGATGATGATAAAAGTTCTTTCTTCTTGCAGATGCTGAAAACAAAATAATGGACTTCAGTGAGAAAGAGAATGAGCTCTTTGGTAAAGTACAAACTATTGACTACTACACTACAGTTTTGAAGATTAAAGGGTTTGAACATATGCCGATGGGGTTTTACTACTTCGGGGAATTTATGGATGATCCAGCAACCATAGGAAATCCTGTAGCAATGCAGAGGTTTTATGGTGACACAGATATTTTTCTCTTCTGGTCATATGGGAACTCAGATACAATCAAGGGAGCAACAGTTACACAGCTAGCAACTGATGCAGTTACAAGAATGGGAGGACAAGTTCTAAAAGTAGTATTACAGCGACGATTCAAGTACTTTCCTCATGTCAAAAGTGAAGGTAACACATTGAACTTATACTCTCCCAACTTATTAATGATTGAAGATTCTAATTATATAACTCGCGAACAGAAATGAAGGAAGGATTCTATGACAGATTAGAGAATGAAATTCAAGGTCAGCAGAATACCTATTATGTAGGCGGGCTCATGGCATTTGAACTCACAGAGAGGAATTCATCATACGCTATGGCTTTGGTTCGCAAGCGCTTTGCACATTCTGATCCTCTTCCTAGCTTTCCATACGTCAAGGTACTTTGTAATGTGACCTGCTTTCTTTAAGCGTCAAAATCCCAAGAATGACATTGCATTTGATACTCGCCATTTTCATGCAGAGATTATTCCCTATGTCCTCGAACTTTCAAAATAAGAAACCTCTGGCACTGGATGAAGTTCCAGGAGTGAAATTCCCTGATTTACCAAACCTTGATGCCTATTTAAAGTTCTGGGGAACACATCACATCACCATGAATAAAACTCTTTATACTTGGATTAATGAAGAAGGGGAGATAGTAGGCAGAAGGACATTTGGAGAACTTCATGCTAATGCTTCTTCCATCGCCCAGATGCTCTTGACTAGCCAAAAACCACTTATTAATCCAGGTGATAGGGTTTTGTTGGTTCATGTCCCGGGTCTTGATTTTATAGATGCCTTCTTTGGATGCTTAAGAGCCAGAGTACTGCCAGTTCCAGCTCTTCCACCAGATCCACTTCAAAGAGGTGGTCAAGCCCTTCTGAAAATCGAAAACATAGCAAAGGCATGTAATGCAAAGGCCATTCTGTCAACCATAAGCTACCATGGAGCAGTTCGAGCTGGCTCAGTAAAAAACTTGATTTCACTGTCCTCTAAGAGCCATAGGAATTCAGCTCGTTGGCCTAATCTTCCATGGATGCATACAGATTCCTGGATTCGGAACTCTAAAGGAAAGACTCATAACAACATCTCTGTATCTGATCCAAACTCGGAGGAACTGTGTTTTCTTCAATTCACCTCAGGATCAACAGGTGACGCTAAAGGAGTAATGATAACTCATGGTGGGCTAATACATAATGTGAAGTTAATGAGGAAAAGATACAAAAGCACATCAAACACAGTGTTGGTGAGCTGGCTTCCTCAGTACCATGACATGGGATTAATTGGGGGTCTTTTCACCTCTTTGGTCAGTGGTGGATCTGCAATATTGTTTTCCCCTATAACCTTTATCAAGAATCCCCTCCTGTGGCTCGAAACCATGAGCAAGTACAGCGCAACCCATAGTGCTGGCCCTAACTTCGCGTTCGAACTTGTGAATAGACGGTTGGAGGTTTGTAAGGATAGAGAAAGCAAGTATGATCTTTCTTCTATGAAATTTTTGATGGTTGCTGCTGAACCAGTAAGGGAAAAAACAATAAAAAAGTTTCTTGAGCTTACAGGTCCTTTAGGGCTCTCCCAACAGGTGATGGCTCCTGGTTATGGATTGGCAGAAAACTGTGTGTTTGTAAGCTGTGCTTATGGAGAAGAGAAACCCATAGTGGTGGACTGGCAAGGGCGGGTCTGTTGTGGATACGTGACAAACAATAATGAAGATGTCGACATCAGGATAGTTGATCCGGAAAAAGGACAAGAGATACAGTCACCGGGAAATGAAGGAGAAATTTGGATTAGTAGTCCAAGTGCTGGAGTTGGCTACTGGGGCAATGACGAGCTCAGTGAAAGAACATTTAGGAATAAACTTGACAATCATCCTGGGAAGTTCTACACAAGAACTGGAGACCTGGGGAGGAGAGTTGATGGGAACTTGTTCATCACGGGAAGAATCAAGGATCTTGTTATAGTTGCCGGGAGAAATATCTATTTGGCTGATGTAGAAAAGACTGTGGAGAGCTCATCTGAACTACTACGTCCTGGTTGCTGTGCTGTCATTGGGGTTCCAGACGAAATCCTATCAGCGAAAGGAATACCGACATCAAATAACTCAGATCAGCTCGGGTTGGTTGTGATTGCAGAGGTGAAGGATGGAAAGCCTGTCAGTAAAGATGTCGTTGAGGAAATTCAGGCCAAGATAGCCGAAGAACATGGTGTTAGTGTGGCAGCAGTCAAGCTGATCAAACCCCGTACCATCAGCAAAACAACATCCGGGAAAATTAAGAGATTTGAGTGCCTGAAACAGTTCAGTGATGAAACATTGAATCTGGTTCTCGATCCAGTAAAAACAAAACGAGCTTTGGTCCGGTCTTTCACTACTGGCACATGTAGGGCAGGGAACACACCTAGACCGCACTTGGCAGCAGCTCCACCCTCATCAACATCACCTTCCCCAGGTCCTAGATTGACTAACAAAGAAATTGTAGAATTCCTGACAGCCCTTGTCTCGGAGTTAACAGGTGTTCCCGTCAGTAAGATATCCTCAACTGAGAGCCTGGTAACTTACGGGATTGATTCCATAGGTGTTGTGAGAGCAGCTCAAAAGCTGTCAGATTTTCTGGGGGTGCCTGTTGGAGCTGTCGACATTTTCACCGCAACTTGTATCGAGGATTTGGCCAATTTCTCAGAGGATCATCTGATGAAGTCACAACCTCAATTACTGAGAAACCATTCTCATCTTCAGGAGCCTGAGACTGAAAGCTTTGAGCTGGTGACTGAAGTTTCCACTTTTCACCAACTGGGTACCATGTTCTTACAACTCCTTGCTCTTGCTTATGTCTCAATTCTGCTCACCACTCCTGCATATTTCTCAATTCACCTGTTTAAGAATATGGTAATCAGTGCGGCCTTGAGTAATGCGGCTCAATGGTCAAGTTATGTGATCTCTCTTGCATTTGCACCTCTCTGTTGGATCCTTTGCATCTTTGCAACAAGCATCTCCATTTCTGTTTTTGGGAGTGCTTTTCTGCAACCAAATTATGCCCTCAAACCTGAAGTCTCCATCTGGTCATTGGATTTTGTAAAGTGGTGGGCGCTTTACAAGGCGCAAGAACTTTCATCAAAGGTTATGGCTGTTCATCTGAGAGGGACAATATTCCTGAATTACTGGTTTCAAATGATGGGCGCACAGATAGGATCATCAGTCATGCTGGATACTGTTGATATTACTGACCCCGCTCTGGTCTCAATTGGAGATGAAACTGTACTTGCTGAAGGTGCTTTAATACAAAGCCACGCGGTACGGAATGGCATCTTGAGTTTCCTTCCAATCCGAATTGGAAAGAGTTCGTCCGTTGGACCGTATGCTGTAATACAAAAAGGAAGTGTATTGGGAGCAAGGAGTAAGGTTCCAGCCTTACAGAAGACTGAAGCAGGAAAGCCTATTCCCAGATCAGGCCAATCTACCAACTCATCTGAGGTAAAGTTTGAGTTAACTGTTTCTTTTACTGCAATCATGCTGGAATTCTATTTCAATTTTTCCATAAACTTGATTAAATGTTTCTTGTACCGCAATCATGCTGGAATACCATTTCAAATTTCTCCTAAAATTGACAACTTTGAGGAATAGCAGGTTCACATATTATAGCTAGGTTCAGCTAGAGGATTTTCAAATCATATTTTGAGATTCTTAGCTCAATCATAATCTTAGGTGGAGCCTGGTAGAGATTAGTAAGAATCTGAAATGGAAGTACTTGGTTATTCACTCCCAAAATGATGCTTGCAAAAGGCCAATTGGACAAAAATAAAGTAGAAAATGGCCAATTTTCTCTAACTACCCCCTACCGTCGGGAATTCCTAGTCAAGTTTTAACTTCATGGCCGAAAAACCCCATTTTCCCTGTTCTTCACTGTTGATAAAAGGATTTCCAGCATCAATAGCATATAGGAGAATGTAGAGTATATCACATGTCTAACAACAAAATTTTAAAACAATGATAGCAGCATGATAATAAGACATAAAATGTTGTTAATACTATCCCCATGCAAAGTATTTTATAAACGACAGGTACTGCACTATTTTCAACAAAATAATCAAACAATGTAATGAGAGTACTGTTTACTAGAATTTTCCTCCTCTAATGTAATGAGTACTGTTTACTAGAATTTCCCCCCTCTAGTTTCAACAAAATAATCAAACAATGTAATCAAACAGGGTTACATGTTTTCATGAAATCCTGATGTAATACATTGGGGAGCAATTAGGCATCCCGCATCCAATGCAAATGTGCATCACATGTCTATTGCTTTCTCTTCATTTCTCAGAGCCGAGTCATTGAAATGCCTCCATTGTTGTTTCAGGTCACAGAAATGTCAGAAGTAATAGATCACACCGGAAGTGAAGCCATATACCACTTCATGGGCATCTACTTGGTTGGATTGATTAGCAGCATCTCAGCAGCTGTTCTTTATTGCCTCTACATAGCAGTTTCGCAAAAGCCTCTATCAACTGAAATGTTTGCTTTCTTTTGTGTTTCTGGAGCCTTCCACTGGCTTCCATTCACAATGATTGCATATGCAACAATGATTTCCGGGGACAACACGAGTCCAGTTATGTTTGCTACTTCAGCTGCAGGCTCATATGTAGCTCATGGTTTGGTATACATCCTTTTCACAAGCTCCGTTAACTATTTTCTATCAAATAAAGAAACAAAGCAATCCCACCTCAGGAGATGGCTTCGACACCGTCTTACAGTTGCCTGTCACCTTAGATTCGCCAAACTCCTTTCCGGAACTGAAGCCTTCTGCACATATTTGAGGCTCTTGGGCGCAAAAGTTGGGAAACACTGCTCCATCAGAGCAATTAATCCAGTTTCAGACCCCAGTCTTCTGTCTATTGGTGCCGGTGTTCATTTGGGGGACTTCAGTCGCATTGTTCCTGGATTCTACTCTTCTGGACGATTTAGATGCGGCAAAGTTGAGGTTCAGGATAATGCAGTAATTGGGAGCCAAAGCATTGCCATGCCTGGCTGTGTTATTCAAGAAGATGTAATTCTTGGGGCACTTTCTGTTGGCCTAGAGAACTCAGTGCTTAAGAGAGGAGGAGTATATGTAGGATCAGAAAACCCAGTCATGATCAAGAACAGACTTCATGCCTTGGATGAGCGCATAGAAGAGATGGACTTCAAATACAAAAAGATTGTTGGAAATCTAGCAGCAAATTTGGCTGCCACTACTCTTAAAGTTAAAACAAGATACTTCCATCGCATAGGCGTCAGCGGAAGGGGAGTTTTGAAGATTTATGACAACATTGCGGGATTCCCTGATCACAAGATTTTCCATCCTGGAAAGAGCTATCCCATCATTGTTAGGCACAGCAACAGTTTAAGTGCAGATGATGATGCCAGAATTGACGCTAGAGGTGCAGCACTTAGAGTACTCTCAGATGACTCAAATGGTGAAGTCCCTCTTCTGGATTTGACATTGAAAACAGGCAAAGCATTTTATGCCCGCTCAATTTCAGATTTTGCAACATGGTTGGTATGTGGACTTCCAGCGAGGGAGGAACATGTAAAACGCGTCCCTCGAGTAAGAGATGCAGTATGGATGTCCCTGCGAAATGCAAACTCATTCACCAACCTGCACTATTACTCAAATATATGCAGACTTTTCCGCTTCTCGGATGGACAAGAAATGTATGTAAAGTTTAAGTTGCGTCCTTTCGATGAAAAGATAAGTGAAGATTCAGGAAAGGTTGAGCCTATTGGAATCCTCCCACCAGAAACAGGTGCAATACCCCGAGACAGTGCCGACACAAGGCCTTTACTTTTCCTAGCTGAAGATTTCCAACAACGGGTGAGTTCTCCTGGTGGTGTTCGGTATGTTTTTCAACTGCAATTCCGGCCAATACCTTCAGATGAACAATCACGAGATGATGCCTTGGACTGCACTAAACCATGGGATGAGACAGAATATCCACATATTGATGTGGGGGAGATCATAATTGATCAAAATCTCACGAGAGAGCAATCAGAGGAGTTAGAGTTCAACCCTTTCCTCCGCTGCCATGAGATTGATGTCATTCGGGCAACCTCAGCAACAGAAAGTGCCTCCATTGATCACGGTCGTTCACTAATATATGGGATTTGTCAGCATTTGAGAAATGAAGAACCACTTCCTGAGGCTTGGAGAATGTTCATAGAGCAATCAGATGTCAAGGTAGACCTTTCGGGATGTCCCATCGCAGCTTCACTAGAGAAGAATGAACCTAACAAAGAAGTGACTCTGGAGCGGACATCATATCAAACTATTTGGTCCATTTTTGCACAACCATTACTGCAGACCTTTCTGCCATACTTCCTATTGGCATATGTTATCTGTGGTCCCCTAAACAGTATCCTCGTCAGGAAAGGCCCCGATAGATATCCATTATATTGGGCCCTTCCTTTCTTTTGGCTTTCTTCCGGCATATTGGCAGGCCTGGTGACCGTTTTAGCCAAATGGATGCTGGTTGGAAAGAAGAAAGATGGCGGAACAGCTAAAATATGGAGCAGAGGAGTTCTCGCTGACACGGTATGGCAAGCTTTTAGAACACTGGTGGGGGATTATTTCATGGAAATGACAGGAGGGTCAATTTTGTTTGCACTTTGGATGAAACTCATGGGATCAAACATAGAGTTGAGTCAAGGTGTCTATGTAGACAGCATGGGAGCTCTATTGAATCCTGAAATGGTAGAAATAGAAACAGGAGGGTCAGTCGAAAAAGAAGCATTGCTGTTCGGACATGTATACGATGGCGAAGGTGGCGTGATCAAATTCGGTAAGATTGAAGTCGGCGAGGGTGGTTTTGTGGGAAGCAGAGCTGTAGCAATGCCAGGAGTTAGAGTAGAAACCGGAGCTTGTCTTGGTGCTCTTTCTCTTGCCATGAAAGGAGAGACTGTAAGGTAACTAGATTTTGAAATTGGGGTTGCTGACTTTTACATTTTCGTGGCCGAAGTCCGGCATGTATTAGAATCTAATGAATAAGATCTCTAATATCCATCATAATAATTCAGCCATACAATCCTATCCTCACTGATTCATAGTCCCGTTCTATAAATTTCCACCTTTTCAACATTTAGCAAACTCATTCGCTTCTAATTTGTCCTAATTTGGGACAGTCTAAACAGATAATGCACTTCGTTTATCATCAAAATCAAATAATTCTGTCAATTAACCACTACCAAAACACATACTGCACTTTGCAGTCCTTAATAAAACATATGAACATTAGTAAGGAACAAAATTATGAGCAGCTTGCTTCAGAGGAAAAGTAATTACGAACCAGAGAAGCTAACAGTTTTCCTGAATCATCGAATCCAATCATTTTAACAAACTAACATATTTAGGCGCATATGATTGCAGAAGAAAGATTGAACATGGTGGATTAAAGGTCTACATTTTTGCTATAAATTGTTTATTCAAAAGAACATTTAACAAAGGATGGTAAGGAATTAACAACAGTGATTATAAAAATCTTGAGATAAAATGACTAATTCCGGCGAGAATCAAGAAAGTTTACCGTTCGTAATCGGGAAAATTCATTGGGATTTGAAGGGAAGGTGGCGTTGGGATTTGAAGGGAAGGTGGCGGCGAGGCGGCGGCGCAGTGCATCTCCGTCTTCCAGCAAAATCAAGTGACATGGAGAGTATCATTGTCAAAGGAGCTTCGTTCAAATATCTCAAAAAAATAATGCTACAATAGATTTGGCGGTCCTGTATTCAGATGCAGCAGAAATAAATACTCCTTCCGTCCCATAATTATTGTCCAGTTTTACTAAAATGAAAGATTTTATTTTTGGTCAAATTTAACTATATTTTACCTTAAACAACCGGATATACCCCTACATAAGTAATTGTTTAACCACTAAGATTTTATGTATAATGTTTTTTTACTAAGGACAAATGTGTAACTCGATCCATAAAAAGTTAAATTGGAGAATAATTTTGGGACAAAATTTTTTGGGCAAAGTGGACAATAATTATAAGACGGAAAGAGTAATTAAAATTAAAATGGGAACAACACTAATTGAAATGGAATAGAGAGCAATAAACTAACAGAATTTTTTTTTTCTTTCATTGTTCCAAACGTAACAATTACATTTCATCAAATAATCAATATGATCAAGATTGAATCTTCTTACATGTTACTATTCATCATGGCTTTAAACTTACAGAATTTACACTTGAAAAATGTATCGAAATACATTCCAAGATTAACTTGCGTTACTTAAACTTGAAGAGTTTTTATGCTTGTCTTATTTGGTTTGATCAGAACTGGTAAGAATGTTTTTAGTGCAGATTTCACATTGATTTCAGCTGTGAAGAAATAATGTCAGTCCTCCTTCGAAAATTCCAGCCTATAAACAGTGAAAATAAAGGTCTGACTTTAAGAGTATACCTTAATGAAGGTCTGAAAATAAGGGTGCTAATGAAGTTTTTAGAGCAGATTTCACCAATGTTTGGATTTTTTATTTTAATTTTGGCCAACATCATGTCACATGATGTACAAAATATCGTACAGATTATGTACAAAGGTAAAAACAAGAAGTTGTGAATATGTAAATTGACTATGTCCACGGTTTCTGCTTCAATGGTACTTGTTTAGCACTAAACAATTGGCAGATTTTATTATTGAAGCTTGCCATGGCATACCTTTTTGTGCAATTCCAATTCCATTGGATTAATCTTTTTGTGCAACTCCAGTTCCATTAGAAACTAATCTTCACCTATCGCTTGAAGTACATTTTGATGCAGGAAGGCACTTCTTTTTATTCTGTCCTAATTTGGGAGAATTATGTGTCAACAAAAGCATCTCTCTAGTTAGTCAACTAAATGAAGCTCTAAGGCAGCCTAACAAAATAGATATCTACAAGCTTCCTACTTGCTACCATAGTTGATTTTGCAAACGAAACCAACAAAACAGTTAAAAAAGTGTTATCGCCCTGGGCTATCAAAAGCTTCAACTGACCATAAAAAAATTATAAAAAAAAAAAACTACGAAACATGAAGGCGATCTATTGACTCAAAATTTCTCATCAAAGCTCACTTAGGTATAAAAACAAACACGTGATGTGCAAACCAAACATATGTACTTTCTCCTTCGACTCCTTCTAATGAACACCTTGTCGGAAATAATCACATAAAATAAGTTGCAAAACTTATCGAAACCTAAAATCTAAACCAAATTGCAAAATTCGAAGTAAAACCCAATTCAGATACAAGGGAAGGCAATTATTTGGAATAGATTAGCAGGTCCATACAATTAATTAACAACCCGACCCGGCAACAATTGAAGGGCAAACACTAAAGATTCAAAGAGAAATACCACTGGAAATTGATAATTACCTGTCATATCTTCAATTTGAATCTCAAGCATCAAGGCTAAAAAATGTGGATTTCAAAAGTTCAAATTTGGGGTACGTCTATAAATGGAAAAAATGCGGTCATGATTAAGTCCGAGACAAAATCAAAATGATAGCCAATAATTACAATATAGGATATTCATACGAAACTTATTTCTTCCTCCGTCCCATAATTATTGTTCAGTTCGGATTTTCATTTTTAGTTCAAATTATACTAAAAGTGAAATATCAAGTTGGACAATAATTTTGGAACAGAGGGAGTATAATTTTTGAAGTGGTTAAATTATTTCATCAGAGGCGTTACAGGTTGGTTGGGTAGATAAATGTAAATTATCATATGAAGTTATGATTTCTTTGTTTCAGATTAATTTTCCAAGCACTGTTATATCAGATTTCAATTTTCCGGAAATTGGGAGACCAAATTAAGTATTTCGATCAATTAATTTGTTCTCATAGACCAAATTTTTTAAAGGTTAATTAATAGGCACATAGTCCTTTTTCTTTTTCTCTTCACCAGGGAGTTTTCAAGCATCTAAAAAATGAGATACAACACAACACAGTTTAAAAAATGAACTTATAGTATAATTAACGGACTATTGTAGAAATGAAATTGCTTCATATTGCTTCTTCATTCAAATGCATCCCTATTTATAATTAGCATTTTCTTGTGGCGAAAAAATAAAGAACAAGTGCTACATTTTGTATACAGTATTAACGTTAGTACATACCTTCTCTCCTCCAAATCTTTTACTATGACTAATTAAATTGGTTATGTGTATATTTTTATGGTTATGTGTATATTTTTACTGTACCTAGCAAGCAAAAGATGAAAAGTTATGAGCAGTCCGAGAGGAAGGAGGTACGACACTGACTCAACATTGTTCATCCTATGAAACAAATAAGGATTGTTTAGACAATATTTTTGTTTTCGTTTTTTTTTAATTTGAAATGTGACCTAAAAGGTATTTTTGAGTAGAAATTTGAAATATCGTTTATTTTTTAAAATAACAATTTATTAATCACTATTGGACTACCTAGCTACCACCGTCGTCAGACTAACTTTGCCTGGCCAACTTTGCTAGGAGTTGGCCAGAATCGCAAGAGAAGCGATAAGTGGTCCGGTGACGATGAGTCAAAATAATATTTAAGATAAATTTAAAGATGTAAAGTAAAATATTGTATTAATAGTATTTATTTTGTATTGAAATTTGAATTTAAAAAGAAATTTAATTTTTTTTTTTTTGATTTAAAATGGTAGCCAGATGGACCCTGAACGATTTGAAATTGGATCGATAGTCCCCGGGAGGACTTCATTGATCTATGTTTTATGTTTCATCTTTTGTTTGTTTCAGAAACATAAGGGAGCTCTAATTCAGGGTTTCAGCTATATGTAATTATTCCCATAGATTATAAACGTTATTATACACATTTTTTTTAAAACAAAAAAAATACTCCCAACAAGTTGAATTCCGATCTTGTAATTACAATTCTCAGAGTCTTTCTTTTTTTTCCCATGCAGCTCCCGGCCTCTCGCGACAGTCTCATTCCCCACTTATTATATGCATTAACAACGTCATAGTCATGTAACATCCAGAAAAGGAAAAAAGAGAAATTTTGATAGTTGTTCTCCACCACTTTGTTTACTTTTTTTGGTAACGCCTGGAATGCCACCAGAGATGGATAAAACCACACCCACTGCAATCAAGGGCGGAGCTAGGCCTCATATATATAGTGAGGCAAACTTTTCAAAATCTTAATTTAATATACTTGTCCCTTAATAATTTCAATTTAGATGGGACAAACAGTAATATTTTTACAAAAAAATTACAAAATATCAAGGGATAACAAGCAAAAAAAAATTTCCAGCTGAGGCAATGGGTTATATGTGCGTCCGCCTCTGACTGCAATAGCCTGCAAACTACAGTGGGAGGTAAACTATCCTAGGCAAGCCTGGGGTGACAAGCTCGTGTGCGAAAACGGGAGTTTGTGACTGGGTTTGCTATAACAAGCCCTCTAGAATTGCAAATTAGCAAGGTTAGAATCATCCCCTCACTCTTGTTAGAGTAGGGATTTAAACTTATGACCTCCTCTTGAGAATAAGTGTGGTTTTACCACTGAACCAACACCTCATTCGCACCACTTTGTTGTCTTATGATATGTAAATGTACAAGAAAAAACTATGTCAAAGTTGTCCCTCAAGTTTTCGATGTTTTAATTGGTTGTTATATTTTGGGGGCGGAGATAAATAGGACCTAAACTATGTACACTATTTTTTTTTTTCTTTTCTCTTTTTCAAATAGGTTCACGGACCACTGAATTTGGGCCGTTTATGCGTTTAGGTGCAAATGCATGCATGCCATGCATTCTCCGGTTTGCCGCATAAATCGCTCAGAGTCAAATACATTGAATCTGGACTGCTTTGCATCTTCTTTCTTGTAAGAGGTCATTCTATTTTTTTTGTGCAAAAAGACATTTCATATTTTATTATTTTGGAAAAAAAAAAGAAGAAAAAATAGACAAGTGTATTCACGACGAGAACTGCACTATATGGAAGTTGCAAATAAACAACTTCAAGTAGTACCAGATTTTTATTATCTTTTATTTTTTCAAAATATTTTTCCCATTGGTGATAGACTAATTAATTATGAACAAAGGCTTTAAAGGATAATATTGATTTTTCCTTGGTTTTTTTGTGATAATTAGTACTAGTAGCTTCACGTCTTTCTGTCGTTGAATATTCTTCATTGATTCCCAGAGCTAATAACAGAATTTAAAGTCTTAATTAACACATGAAAACAAAAAGTAGAAAAAATTTAGCTATGATGGAAAAGTTATTATCTTCAATTTTAGTTCTATCTGTCTATTAACAACTTAATAATATGTACTTCATCCATTTTAAAATATGAAGAAATTTCACAAAATTTAACTAAAAATTTAATGTGTCTTTATGAAGACATATGCTAGCTCTTTATTCCAAAACGATGGACTAATTTGAATCTTCATTTTCAATACGATTTGTGTTGAAATGAAACTCAAACTGGATAATTATTTTGGATCAGAGGGAGCGACAGATAAGTTTGTTAAACTCGTTTCCAGTCAAATGTGCGAAATATGAGAGATGAAAGTGCTTGTTCATATGATGAAAGTGTTTGGGACGTTCAGGAGTACCGAAACACAACTACTCTCACTGGTCACTAGTATCACAATTTGGCTATCGCTATACGTTTGATGAACCATTTCTGTAAATGGTATACTTGGTTCATATTGGTTCGCAAGATTCTAACGGATGGATCCTTTATTTCTGATTTCGTGATAGTATATCCCCATGAAATTTTTTTTTATGGTGGGTTCTTTCATCAAGAATAAAATGTTTTCTATACTAAAAATATATTTTTGAGAAAATTATCTAATTGCATGCATGTAAACAATTTGAAGTTCGAAACAGAAATTTGGGGCAATACTAAATGGATTAATTGACTGCTTTTGGAAGAATTCAAGCTACTCCTGGATGTGGCAAAATGTGGTGGCATGTAGACACTTTGTGTTAGGAGAGTTCCAGTGTTGTGTTGTATTGCTACTGCAAGCAAATGGTATGTTATATTGTACTTGCATAATTTGGGTACAAGGCATCAATACGCTTGCACTCTTATTATTGTTATTTTTAATTGACATGTTTAATAATTAATACTCCCTCCGTCCCATAATTATTGTCCACTTTGGATTTCCATTTCTAGTTTATTTTGTACTAAAAGTGAAATATCAAACTGGACAATAATTATGGGACAGAGGGAGTAATTGTTTCTAGAATAAAAGTTTATCAATGATTTTGAGATAGATAGAAAAGAAGAGCTATCCCCCCGCGCAAATCACGTTATCATTGAGTTTTATTTGTTCCCCCAGTGCTATTAAATTAATATGATATTGAGTACAATTAAAAGTTTTAAATTGATACTTTACAAGTTGATAAACACATTGCGTTCAAAAAGCAAACCCGGGGTTTCGTGAAATCAATAAAAATTTATAATTTATTTCTGAATAGAATTTTAAAAAAAATTGTTATATCAACATTTTTTTAAAAATGTATTGATATGTTAATAACTTTTCGAATTAGCAAATTTTTTTACAACTAATAAAGCTTCATTCCTGTTCTAAATTTTATTTATTTTTTATTTTTTGTAAAAATTCTTCTATTAGAAATATTATATCACAAAACTCGAATATTCGTGAAATCACTCAATTGATTGCATTGAAGTAATTCATAATGATACAACACAGTGATATATATATATATATATATATATATATATATAGTAATTAGAGAATCCTATTTTATAAGATTCTAGAATATACATTGACAGTAATAATATTACATTTTCAAAATTTGCATCCTTCTTGGTTTAAAATAAAAACAAAAAAGGAAGAAAAGAGAGTTATATATAATTTCGTGGGTATGTACTTTTAAATGAGGATCTCACCTATATTTTTTCTTTTGGTAAATTATTTTTTATGGGTAAATTACTAAATTAGTTTAAATAAGGATTGTCAGAATCTCACCAATTCATTCATGAATAAACTTTATCATAATATATGGTTTCTAAGCCGAAATAAATTCGAGATTTTTATCAATAAATGATTGGATCTTTTCCCCCACTAATTTTAATTTAAAGTTTAAACAAAGAAAATAACATGGGGACGTTGAATGTATGAAGGAAGAAGAACAATAAATTGCCCAAAAAACCACAAAGATAAGTCAAATTCAACACAAGCTCAGCATAATTTTTTTTACCTTTATTGTTTGTTTCTCCAATAGAAATATTTGTCTGTCCAAGTCCTCAAATTTCGTCCCTTTGTTCAGCTTTTGAGCCGCCCCTTTCCAGATTCCAACCCCTCTCCAGCTCCTCCCTTTTTTTCATCGAGCAGTAGAAAAAATTTTCCCCTTTTTTTTCTTTGTTTTTGCTTAATTTTATTCAACCTTTTGGGCCTCTGATTTTGCTCCATCCTCTGCAGTCCCCACCCCCCATCTCTCTCTTTCTATCAGCCTCGAAAACCCGCATAAGCACAAAAAAGATTCTGCAGAAACTCTGTTTTTAATTTAATTTACCATTTCTTATTGAATTATGTTTTTGTTTCATTTTCTGGGTGTAGCATAGAAGATTTGGAGAAACCCAGAAATTTTCTTGGGCTTTTGAGGTGGGAATTGGATCCTGATAGGTGTGATGGAAGAGATTGGGATGGATATCAGGTGGGTTGCTGCCATTTTCTTCCTATAGTTTTCAATCGAATTTTCTTTTATTTTTCTTTGATTGTGGATAGGGATTAGTTGCTTGTCTCTGTATATGGTTACTAATACAAATTTTACCTCTTTTATTGTCATGCTCTTTAATCCTTTCAAGTTTTCAGGCTTTTGATTGTTGTGGGAGGTTGGGGTTTTGTAATATATTTGGTTTATGTGATTGAAATTTGATTTTGGCATGTGTGTTAAATATCCAAAAATCTGATGTTTTAACTGTGTAAAAATGATTGGCTTAAAGATGTTTACTTCGTTTCAATCAACATTGAAAACAATGATTTCATCGTGTCATCTTAAATTCCTTAATGTTTCTAAGTTTTCTTTTTCCGAATTGAGGTGGCAATTGGACATCACGGTTTTGACTCGTGATCCTTTTCAAAAAAAATTTTGGCGTAATGGAATGCAGTGTTGTGAGTGGTGTGTATATGTATATTGTATTCTTGTTTTATCATTTTTACATGGATTGAGTTGATAATATTTGGTTGTTGCCAATTGTGTTGGAAGCAGTTCCGACATTGAAGTTGATGATATAAGGGTTGACAATATTGCTGAAAAAGATGTTAGTGATGAGGAAATTGAACCTGAAGAATTGGAGAGGAGGATGTGGAAGGATCGAATCAAGCTTAAGAGACTCAAAGAGAAGCAGAAGATTGCGGCCCTGCAAGCTGCAGAGAAGCAAAAGTCGAAGCAGACCTCTGATCAGGCAAGGCGAAAGAAGATGTCTAGAGCTCAAGATGGGATCTTAAAGTACATGCTGAAGCTTATGGAAGTTTGCAAGGCTCGTGGATTTGTTTATGGAATTATTCCCGAGAAGGGTAAGCCAGTTAGTGGTGCCTCTGATAACATTAGGGCTTGGTGGAAGGAGAAGGTGAAATTCGACAAGAATGGGCCTGCTGCGATAGCTAAGTATGAAACTGAATGCCTTATCAAGGGAGAAGGAGTTGGTAGTCTTAATGGAAATTCACAAAGCATTCTGCAGGATTTGCAGGATGCAACCTTGGGATCACTTTTGTCATCTTTGATGCAACATTGTGATCCTCCACAGAGGAAGTACCCATTGGAGAAGGGTGTGTCCCCTCCTTGGTGGCCATCCGGCAATGAGGAATGGTGGACAAGATTGGGACTACCAAAGGGTCAGACGCCGCCATATAAGAAACCACATGATTTGAAGAAGATCTGGAAAGTTGGAGTCCTTACTGCAGTCATAAAGCATATGTCACCTGATATTGCCAAAATCAGGAGGCTGGTACGGCAGTCTAAGTGCTTACAGGATAAGATGACTGCCAAGGAAAGCTTGATATGGTTGAGTGTCTTGAGCAGAGAGGAAGCTCTTATCCAGCAGCCAAGCAGTGAGAATGGTTCTTCTAGCATAAGTGAAGCACCATCTAAAGGCCGTGGGGGAAAGAAGAAACCTTTAGTTAGCAGTGACAGTGACTATGATGTAGATGCTGTAGATGATGGTGCTGGCTGTGTTTCATCTAATGATAGCCGGAGAAACCAACCCATGGAGGTAATACCAATAAATGTTACTTCTCAATCTAATCAAGAAAAAGAACTCGTAGAGGAGCAGCCCAAGAAAAAGAAACGTAAGAGATCAAGCAAGGATATTATAGTGGTCTCACAATCTCTGAATGAGCATCATCATGCTAAGCAAAGAGATTTGGTGCCTGATATTAATCAAAATAGTGCAGAACATACTAACATTATCATGAATGAAGAAGGCCAGTCAGGAAGTGACAGGGTAACAGCTGCTAGCTCGCTTGAGAAAGAGGTCGGGCGCCAATCTCATTTACCTGTACCTGATCACAACCATTTATCCTCTCTTTCGTCTGCCAATGATATGCAAGTGGAGAACATTTACTCGGGTAACAGATCCTTATTACAGCCTTTCACTCAGAATTCAGAGCTTGTACCTTATGATACTGGGTTGGGTCAAGAACCTCAAGGTCTTCAGCTGCACCATATACCTGACTGCCCTGGGCTGAACATGGCAATGCCTAACGCAGAGTTTCAGTATGGGCCTTTGGATTCTGATTTTCAGAATCTGCCTCAAAGTTCTCTTATGCATCATCATCCAGAAAATTCTTACTTGCTAACTGGGGTTTCTGATATTGGTTTGGCACCTACTCCTTTGTATCCTTTCTTTGATCCACCTATGACTGTTGAATCAGCTCGTGATACTAGGCACTCTGGAGTGACTTTTAGTTCACTCCATTCTCGGATGGAAGATTCTGGAATGAATATGCCTGTTGTACAAAGAAAGGAGAATGAAGAAAGTGTTGGAGAATTGGATCAATATTTGAAAGACAGGTATCAAATTGAACAAAGTGCACGTGTTGAGGATCCTATTGTACCTCTGCCAGAATTTTCATTATATGATGGTTCATCAATAGACGATTTCTTAGATTTTGATGAGTGCTGGCAGCTGGCAGCTTGAATATATGTATTGTTTCATGAGGAGCACATATTCTTCACTATTGTAAGTGAATCTTTTCTTACGGCACTGTGCAATTTTTTATGTTCTACTGTTTTCTAGGGAGGTAACAGTTGTTATATGTTTCATTTTGGCACCCAGATGAAGGGAGTTTCTGAAGCTGGCCAAGTTCTGTTCCTCCAGTTATACTTGCTTTGCTGTTCTGGTAGTGAAGACATTAACTGATTAGCACAAAAAACCCGAACGATTCTGGGCTTATATTTTCCCTCCCCTGTTAAACATTAGCGTAGGAAACCTATCTATCCTCATTTTTATGCAAAGGCATTGAACAGAATAATGAAGTTTTGGGGATGATTTTGGCCCAGTTTGTTTGATGCTGCATTTTGTACAGTATGAGAGTGAGTAGTAGATCCTTCATGCTTTCCATGTGAATCGTAGGTTTTAAATATTTCTAGTTGCTGTTTCTTAGTCCTTGTCCTTCTAATTCTAGAATAGAATTGTCGATTGCGTTGCCTGAATTAGATTTCAAGGTTATATAATTGGTAAAGTTGGCCACCATAGATGGTTTTGCTCATTTTGAGGATATAACATTATTATTTTGCTTTCTTTTGTTCTGAAAGCTGAATTCCTGATCCTTGTACATAGAGAAAGAAAAGCTTCACTTCTAGGGGCGTGTCGTGCTTTATTTTTTTATACATGGGGGAATGTTGTCAACGTTGAGATATACTGTTTTAAAGTAACTCCTTTACATGTTCGAACTCCTACAAGTTTTTTTTATGTCCAAGTTATGCAGTTTTGATGATGTTCCTCCTGATAACTATTAGCATGTGGACTCTGGTTCGATTTATGGATTAAAGGAACATGATTTTGTTGTTACATTTATAGTGAGAGCAGGTTTACTTGTTCATGCAAGTTATGCAACAACTAGAGGAGTGAAAATGGCCCATTCATTATAATTTGATATGAAAATGGCTTGTTAATTTGTTGATGATTTAGTTCAATACCGAAACTAGTACTGTTCAGTGTTCACTTCTACCGTTCGGTTACTTGGTCACATGTGCACAATGCAAATGGAACATTTTGGTGGAAACTGAGATTACGAAATGCAACTGTCTCAATTTGTGCCCAGTTGTGTGGGAAAACCAAAAAAGGTTGAGAACAATTAACAGGCAATAATAAACTCAATTTACTTTTATACAAGTCAGTTTCCCAATATTTTAGTAATATGGAAGATTCTTAGAACCTACTAATCTTCACTTGTCCAAAAATCTACTGAAATAATTACACTTTAATTCAAAAATCTGACTACAATCATTACACTATTACAGAAAGATTGCATTTCCCTCTTATTTGGAAAAATATCAAATAAAATTAGAGTAATTTAGTTACTTGCCAAAGGGAATGAGAATTTGGAAAGCAAAGCTTGGAGGGCTTCAAATCCAGCAGCAGAACAACTTTTCTATATGAACAGCAACAATAACCAACACTGCTCTAAGCCACCAAAACTCAACACCATACACCAACTCAAGAAACTTCAGACACTGAAACAATGTCATCAACAAAAGAAAACATACTTCTCTTCCCATTCATGGGACAAGGCCACATGATCCCTTTCTTGACATTAGCCCTCAACCTTGAACAAGAGAAAGGTTATGCCATAACTTTGGTGAATACTCCAAACAACATCCTAAAGCTTCAATCCTATCTGCCACCAAACTCTTCGATTCGCCTCCTTGAAATCCCTTTTGATAGCGAAAACCATGGCCTCCCTCTAAACAATGAAAGCATGGATACTCTTCCTCCTGATCTCATTCTCAAATTCATCGAATCTTCTCGATCGCTTAAACCCGCTTTCGAAAAATTGATCTCTGATCTTGTTCATGAACAGACTAGTTCTTCACTTACCTGCATTATCTCTGACTGGATGCTCTCTTGGTCTGTTGAAGTCGCACACAAATTTGGCATTTTCCATGCAATCTTCAATGTTATTGGGGCATATGGTATGGCAGGGTACCATACAATGTGGTTAAATCTCCCTCACTTGAAGCAGAATGCTCCTGAATTTCCCCTGCCCAATTTTCCCAAAGGTTACAGTTTTCTTTTTGATCAGCTGCCTCCCCTGATTAAGTCAGCTACAGCTATTTGGGAATTTGTGCAGAACACATTTCATGAATGGTCAGAGACTGATGCAATGTTGTTCAACACAGTTGAGGATATCGATCAAATTGGATTGACATACTTCAGGGAACAATATTCTTGGCCAATTTTCTCTGTAGGACTGATTATTTCGCCTCCAGGAAGCCGAACAAGACGCGCGAAAGAAGCAGAAACAAACTCCAAAATCTGTAAGCAATGGCTTGACTCAAAACCTGCTAACTCTGTTCTGTATGTCGCATTTGGGTCTCAAAACACGCCTTCAGCCCGACAATCGAAACAGTTGGCAGAGGCATTGGAGGCAAGTGGAGTAAACTTCATATGGGCAGCTAGACCACCTTCCGGTTTTGCAACAGAGTCAAACAGTAATGATGATGTTGATAAGACTTGGCTGCCAGAAGGATTCGAAGATCGAATCCATCGGAGCAATAAAGGGTTGCTGATTTTTCAATGGGCACCACAGGTGGATATATTATCTCATGAATCAGTTGGTGGTTTTTTGAGTCATTGTGGATGGAACTCAATTATTGAAGCACTTAGCAATGGGATTCCAATTCTGTCATGGCCAATGGCTGCAGAACAACCTTTCAATGCTAAATACTTGGAGGAAGAATTGGGAGTTGGAATTGGATTTGCTAATGGAAAGCAATGTGAACTTCAGCCTGAAGAAGCTGCTGAGAAGATTAAAGTTGTTATGATTGAGGCTCTAGGGGAGAAAATGAGATCAAATGCTTCCAAGATCAAGGTGGTGATTGAGAAAGCGTGGAATGGCTGCGACGGTCATACGGCGCCTTCGGACGCAGCATTGGATGACTTTCTGAGTTTTGCAATGCAGAGGAAAGAAGCATGATTCTGAGGAGAAAACTTATCAAAGAAGGCTTTTGTTCCTTGTTCAAAATTTGCATTGGTTGGTCATATTCTATTTCTATGTTCTAGATTAAGCAAGACTATAGCTTAAAAGTAAAGTTAATCAAAAAAATTACTGCATTCGGATTGAAGACAAATAAGATCTGCTTTACAATCAATATCATTTTATGAAATATGTATGTTGTCGTATTGGAATTGAGCATGCTATGGATGGAACTTTGAACATCTATTTCGTTGTTTTGAGTACGTATACGAATCAACAAACTTAAATACGAACGCAACAATACACATTATCTGCAAATCCTCACCAAACACATCGTAATGCACATGAAACTTCTGATCATGTGTGAGCAGATTTTATGTTAAACTTCAAGCATATATCTTCAATTTGAAACTTTTTGAAGGAATTTACTGACCTCAAACGATGCGGAAAAATTAACCAAAGGACCTTGCTCCTCGATGCTTTGAACCCGCGGTGATTGAACCTTCGAAAGATCCAACCTTGTATCCACTGATTAAGTGTACCCATCTCGAACCTACTCTCTGTATATTGTGACTATTCACTCATATCTCTGGATTGATAGGTTGTACCGTATTTAACAAAGAGGAGAGAGAAATACAGTTACAGAGAATCTCCATCCAGATAACTAATACTATCTGATAAGGAGGATTTGATTTTTGAGTTAGTAACAGACTTATTCTGTTTAACTAACTCTATCGGGTCAAACCTACTCGGGTCGGATCGTCATGGGCGAATCAACCCGATTTATGAATCCGTTTTCCAACATCTCCCACTCGCACATGACGAGGAGACTTTAGGAACAAATCCTTTGTTCTTTATCATGATGACATTCATAGAGACAAATGATCGGTGCGACCGCTGAGTCTTCTAACGTTCGGGAGCACTATACTAGAAACCAGCTAAGGCCAACAAGAGACATCAACCCTCTTAAAATCTTAAAAACCTACTCAGTATGCCCTAGAATCAATTGATCATGCCAGTATAAGTATCTTTAATCCCTCGCAGAGCATACTTATACATTTTACTTGTGTAACACACTTATAATTATGTCACTCCAATAAAGCGCCGTAATCTAAATATTCTTCCTCTGCCCTAGTGTTAATTGATTTTCAAATTAACAGCTTTCCCAGTAATATTCCATAAGGTCGAATTGCTCATGACAGTCGGCAACATACCAAAGTAGCTTACATTAATTATCAACCTATCAACATAGTCAAAAAGTCTTAAAGGTATATGATTTAAGACATATAATGTCTATAAGGACTCACATAGTGATGAAGCAGGGATCCATTCAGTCAATTCCTTTATAGTCGCAAAGCACATGCTTATGAATGCATGCCACGATATAGTAATTTAGATATCGTGTGAACCTTAGTCAAGTCGCTCTCTAAGCGCCTTACTAGAAATTTTTCTCTACCATGTGTATCTCAACATTAAAAAAAATTTTTATGTACAGCTCTTCTACAGGCTTACATGAAATATCCAAATTCCATATACGATCTAAGTAATAGATCTCATCTTGAACCCGTCAAGGCGACATCTAATGTGTCTCATCTTTGCTCGCTCTCAATAGTGCCACAAAGGTGATTACTTGTGTGAGTTAGTCAATCAGCCTGCTTCTATCATATAATTTATATATGTTCTAATCATCAAAATTTACACAAAATAAAAAATTATGTAAATTCGTAAAGAGACATATATCGAAAAATGAATGTAGTTCACTTTATTAAATGATTGAAAAGTGTATATAGATATATATATATATATATATATATATATATATAAATTTTACAACATTTATTTAAATTCTACGCAACCCTAATGCGTTTACATGACCTTGAAATACATCTCTAGGTATAAGTTTTGTAAAAGGGTCAGCTATCATTTTAGTCGTAGAAATATGTTGTAGAACTACATCCTTTTGCGCCACTGCTTGTCAGATAAAATTGTTTTTCAGATCAATATGCTAGGTTCTACCATGGTACTTGGGATATTTGATAAAATCCAGCATAGCTGTGTTGTCACAGTAGACAAGAGGAGGCTGCGATGCAACTTTAATAACATCAAGATCCTCAAGGTACCTTCTTAGCCACATTGATTCTTGCACAGCAAGTGTACACGCAACAAACTCTACTTCCATTGAAGACAAAGATATACATGTTTACTTCTTACTCATCCAAGTTATGACACCATTATTGAGTAAGAATACATATCCAGAGGTGGATTTATTATGGTCTCGGTCTCCGCCCTAGTCGGCGTCCGAATAAGCAACGAGCTCTAAATCCATTCCTTGATAGCGCAACATATAATCCCGAGTCCCTTTGATATAGTGAAGTATCCTTTTGATGGCTTCTAGTGAGCCATGCCAGGGTTAGATTGGTAACGACTAACCAAACTAACTGCATAGCAAATGTCTGGACGAGTGCACATAGCAGCGTACATCAGTGTACACTGCACTCGCATATGGAACACGACTCATCTTTTCCTTTTTTTCAGCAGTGTTAGGGCAATCTTCAAGCCTTAATGATGCACATTTGAGTACAGAAGTTTCAATGGGTTTACAATTATGCATTTGAAAATGCTCTAGCACTCTTTGTAGGTAAGTCTCTTGTGATAAACCTAAAAGTTTCTTGGAGCGATCTCGAAAGATTTTAACTCCAAGAACATAATTTGCTTCACCCATGTCCTTCATCTCAAAGTTAGAGGACAACCACTTCTTCATGGTGAGAATTAACTCCTTGTCATTTCCGGCCAATAAGATATCATCCACATACAATGATAGTATGATGAAAGTTTTCTTAGAACGTTTCGTGTAGACACAATGGTTTTCCTCAATCATCATAAAACCATCATTCTTGATAGCTTGATGAAACTTGAGGTACCATTGTCTGGATGATTGTTTCAATCTGTACAGAGACCTATTGAGCTTGCAAACTTTGCGCTCTTGGCCTTGTACGACGAAACCCGTAGGCTATTGCATATAGATTTCTTCATCCAGTTCTCCATTGAGGAACGCAGTCTTAACATCCATTTGGTAAAGTTCCAAATCATTATGTGCAACGAGTGGCAGAATTAGGCGAATAGAGGCAAACCTAATCAAAGGTGAAAAAAGTTTCCTCATAGTCTACACCATCTTGTTGGGTATAGCGTTTTGCCACAAGGGAAGCCTTGAATCGTTCAATGGAACCATCAGCCTAGCGTTTTAGTTTAAGAACCCATTTATTCCCAATAGCTTGTCGCCCCGGTGGAAGATCAATTAAGTCCCAGACTTGGTTGGTCTTCATTGATTCCATTTCGTCTTCTATGGCTTTAATCCATTCCTTACTAGCCTTAGATGGGATAGCTTCTTTGTAATTTCTAGGCTCATCTTCATCATAAACAGCAGCCATGAAAGCTTCCCCTTCAATCTCAAAATGACGACGAGGAATATTTCCACGCTTACTTTGCCGAGGATGAAACTCCTCAGAACTCTCACTGGGTCCTATCAAGCTAGTCAAAGGAATGTCGCTCCCACTATTCCCAAGATGTTGAGGAATATCCTCTTCAAGAAGGTTAAAGGAAGCGTCGATTTCTGTATCCCTTAAATCATAGATTCTAAGTTTTCATTTACCTCGCGTTTGCTTGGGAAATCATCTTCCAAAAATTCTACATCTCGTGACTCAATCTCGGTTACACTTCCATCTTGCTGCTCACCAATAAATACATAATCTTTAGAGTGCTCAGATTACCTTATGAAGATACACTTCTTGCCTCTAGGTCCTAACTTTCCATATCGATGAGAAGTGTTATGTATATAAGCAGCTCTACCCCATGGACGGAGATTTTTAAGACTAGGTGTTCGACCGGTCCAAAGCTCGTATAGGGTAGAAGGAACCGACTTCAAAGGCACAGGATTAAGTATATTAGCAGCAGTCAACAATGCATCTCCCCAAAAGGAAATAGGCAAATTTGCTTGCGCCATCATAGACCTAACCATATCTAGTAACGTTCGATTCCTCCTTTAACGCTACACCATTTTGTTGCGGAGTATAAGGAATCATTAGGTGCCTGATAATTCCTTTTCTTTCACATAATTCCTTGAATTGATCAGATAGATACTCGCGGCCTCGATCAGTGCGTAGGCTTTGACCTTTCTTTTTAATTGATTCTCGACCAAATCAATGTAGTATCTAAAGCAATCTAATGCTTCTGACTTATGGGAGATCAAGAAGATATGACCAAAACGCATATAGTCATCTATGAATGTGATAAAATAGGAACTACCATTACGTGCCTTCACATTAACTGGGCCACATATATCAAAATGGATTAACTCTAATGGAGTATTAGCCTTTCTAGATTTAGAAAATGGTTTTCTGGTTAATTTTCCTGCTAAACGATGTTCACATGTGGGCAAGTCAACTTTAGCGAAGGAGCCTAAAAGGCCTTCTCTAGCTACACGTTTAATTCGATCTTGCCCCATATGACCCAATTTATTATGCCACATATGTGAATTATTATTGCTACTATCAATTGAAGCAAGCAAAGCAAAATTATTATGAAAAAGAGGACTATTATTTGAAATAATATCCATAACCATAAAATCATCATAATAAAACCAGAACCATAAAAAGTTATTCCATAATAAAGATCCATGCGATTATTCTCTAAACAATACAAAAATCAAGTTTAAGCAATGTAGTCATAGAAAGTAAATTCTGCCGCATTTCAGGTGCATAAAGTACATCATGGAGATATAAAACGCGTCCATTCCGCATTTCCAACTTGTAAGTGCCAATGCCATGCATATCTACACTTGAGTTGTTCCTCATATATACTTTGATACTCCCAATTAGAACACGAAGAAAGTCAACGAATCCTACTATGTCCCTTGAGATGTGGTCTGTTGCACCTGAGTCTGCAATTCACGAATGAAGAGATTCAACAACTAACACAATAGATGCTATATAAGAAGCAACCCAAGGAATGTAATCAATACTTACTTTTTGATCTTTCTTTGGCACAATACATTCATGTGCGAAATGACCGACTTGACCACAATTATAACAGTTCATCTTACTCTTACCTTTCTTGCAAGCTCATTTTCCTCTTTGGTGTTTAGCCTTCTTAGGCGCATGACCATTCTTGGTTAATCAGTGAGACTAATTAACAAACACATGGTCTTCAATTTTCTTTTCAAAATGCTATCAGGATCGAAGACAAAAAAAAAATTTGGCAACAAAAAAAAAAAAGTCCACCAAAAAAACTGTCGGCCATAGATTTCATAAATCAAGTACTCAATTATCATAGCCACATGTCATGCATATTAATCAGCCCAAAAAAAAAAAAATGTATGCATAAAGATCTCCGGTGCATAATATTGAAGGACAATCACCGAACACAAAAAAAAAACAAATGTTCAATCCAGAAACATCAAATGAGCACAAACCCTTGCTCTGATGCCAATAAAGGAATTTACTGACCTCAAATAATGCGAAAAATTAACCAAAGATCTTGCTCCTCGATGCTTTGACCCCGCAGTGATTGAACATTCGAGAGATCTAACCTTATATCATTGATTAAGTGTACATGTCTTAATGAAAGAACCTACCCTCTGTATATTGTGACTGTGTGTATTCACTCATATCTCTGGATTGGTAAGTTGCATCGTATTTAACAAAGAGAGTGAAATACAATTACAGAGAATCTCTACTCAGATAACTAGTAATATCTAATAAGAAGGATTTGAATTTTAGTTAGTAACAGACTTATTCTATTTAACTAACTCTATCGGTCAAACCTACTCAGGTCGGATCGTCATGAATGGATCAATCCGGTTTATGAATCCGTTTTCCAAGACTTTTGAAAATTGAAAGAATCACGGATGAATTTGTTTGTATATACAACAATTATCTAATATATGAACAGATAACATCTGGAACACCTCAGGTCAATCGGGATGAAAAATGTAGTAGCTAGGTATCCTTGCAGATGAATTTTAAAAATGCATAAAGCCTTTGCTTCAAGTACATTCAACTAATCGACTCCAAAAGTACGATGGAAAAAACAATACGAACATTCAAGGACTGATGCCAAAAGAAAGCGAACCACAATCTTCCTCCACGCTTGTTCCAAATCCAGCAGAATGAGCAAAACCATCAAGTTAGGAAGTAATGATCTTCAGCTCTGAATTCCCGTATTCCTCCTGGACTTAATCTTTCCAACTGATTCTAGTACAGAACTGGAACAATTTACAACACGGATAAGTGACGAGATTGTTTCAAAACAAGAAAGCATCGATTCCAAACATGCACAATAAAAAAACACCAACTTTTCAAGACATCTAAATTGATCTTCAGAAGCACTCCAAGAGAGTAGGTCATGAGATGACAATTTCAAGAATCTAAGTTTGGAGAATTCTTCTTCTTCCGACATGGTCCAACTGTCTTCCTCGAACCTTAAACGCACAAATTTGGGGACTTCGAGGTTTGACAGTTTAGAAATGGTGGCAAGACTTGTACTAGACAATCGAAGCCTTGTCAAAGTCAATTTTTTCAGATTTGCAGGAAAACTAAACTCAAAGATATTGCATATAAGAACCACAGGCGTGTAGATGAGGGGCAATGACAGACTAAGTGACTTTAGTTGGCTAAAAAAGTCAGGAACAACAATCTTAACAAGGTTTCCTGTTATGTCCTGTGAATGAAAATCTAAAATGATGCATTTCAACTTACGGACATTCGGAAACTTTTTCATTAAAGCCTCCATGTTGTCCCCATATTGAATAGCTACACCAGAAACCCAATCCAACTCACATAAATCAGATGTGTTGGCCAGATTTTCCATGGAAAAAATACCACCTGGATGACTCAAGAAAAGAAACCTTAATTTTTTCAGATTCCAAAAACTGGATGGCAACGAGAGCGTGCTACTCATTCTGATTTGATTTAGAATAAAAGTTTTCAAATTACACAATTTACCTATGGAGGGTGGGATTTTCCAAAAACTGCCTCGAACGGCTAGGAAAGCCAACTGCGCGAGGATTCCTATTTCACTTGGAAACACATTACCTAAATTGATCTGCGCCAAATCCAACACCCTTAGAAGTTTGCACATACTAATCATGAAGGATAAATCTTGCTGCAGCAAGGAAAACGAGTTGTAGCCCCAATGCCATCCGTAATTGGTGAAACACAGAGAACGTACAAATGGAAAAACTTTGGACAACCTCGGGAGATACTTTGGATCAGCGTTTATGCCAAACCTTCGTAGGTTACATGGCAAATGAAATTCCAAAACGCTCTCATTTCCTTCGGGGAGATAGAAAAAGCCTTCATCTTTGGCTTTCTGCAAACAAAACTCATGAAGCAAGTTATGAACGCGGCATGCTTTGACCCTACCCGTGGATGTTGCCTGCACCGTAAGTAAGCTTCTAGATATCAAAGCTTTCAAGTACTCTTCAGCAACATCTTGGATTCGCTTCGTCTCTTTTTTCCTGACAAATCCTTCTGCTATCCATTTGCAAAGCAACCTCCGAATTGAAACCAGCTCGTTTTCTGAAAATGTCGCAAAATAGAGAAAGCAAGGCCTTAAACTCTCCGGTAAATGGTTGTAGCTCACCCCAATGTGATCTTGCACTGTTCTAAGATTGAGACATTTCCTGAGGTCTTTAAATCATCCAGAATCTTCTGCCAACCCTCTGAGTTTTCGGTTGATAGCATGCCAGCTATAATGACAAGTGACTCTGCAACAAAGCCATGCTCTCTTCTTCACTGAACGGCCTAAGTTTTTGAGGCTCGGGAGAAACATCATCATGACGGCTAGTCAACAAGATTCTACTGGAGTTTTGATCATCAGGGAATGTAATATTTTCAAGTTGCCCCACGCTTCAGCTTCCCATATGTCGTCCAAAAAGATGAGATATCTTTTTCCTTTTAAACTTCGCCAGACCGTTTGTACTAAAAAGTGGGGATCATCAGCAACAATTTCTGAGCATTTGGTGGGATCAGTTTGGTGTAAAATGTCAAGGAGGACTCTTTTTGCATCCACTGTTTGCGACACATAAGTCTGTGCACGAACAGAGAAATGGAAAGAAGCAGAAGGATCATTGTAAATTTTTGTTGCCAAAGTAGTCTTACCTTATCCCGGCATACCGACAAAGGCCACAGTCTGTAGTTGCTTCGATCCTCTTGTGAGCCGATCCTGAATTGATTCCGCCTCCTCGGCGAAGCCCACAACCTCATTTTCTAGCGTTAGAGTTCCTTGAGATGGGACATGAAAATGAGTCGCGGTTACTTCCTTCATTCTGATTGCCACTTTTTGCTCTTTCATTTCCAGCTTAACGTTCTCGATCTCTTTCATGGTGGAATCAAAAGATGTTGAAAAGGAATTTGAAAGATCACCCTCCATTAGGCAGTCTATGAGATGCTCAACCCTATACACCACCGCAAGAATATGAACCCATAGAACTTGGATTTTCTCCTGTTCCTGGCGCAACGCCGATGTGTCCAACAAGAAAGATCTTAAGGTGACAAGTTCTGTTTCAATGGTTTGGGCATGACTCTTGTTATTTGTTTCGGTTTCACAAATTGTTTGCTCCCGCAGCTTTTCTAATAAAGAGTCAACAAAGGACATTGGAGCAGTGTGTGGAACAATATTGAGCAATGGTTCTGTGTCATCTTTCGTCCCGAGCTTTGTGACAACAAGCCTGATTGCTTCCAACACATCCCGAAGGAAAAGATTTAGCTTCTACACTTGTGTTGTGTACAATGAGCAAAAGATTATTCCGGCATCAGCTACCAGATCATAAACGCGGTGTTTATTTATCAAATCTGAGTTGGTGGTCTTCTGGGAGAGAAGGAATCTCAAGGATCCAAGTCCTTCGTAAAGTTGTTGGAGTTGATCTTTTCTGAGAACCACACCATGAGTGGTATCCGGTTGTAACATTTCCCGAACATTAGACATGAGAGATTCAATGAATTTTTCCGCGTGAGTTATCCAGCTGTAACATCCACGTTTCGATGAGCGTTTAATTTTCTTGCTAGACCTGATCTCCAGAAATCAGGACTTGGCGGGGCGACAAAGCTTCCAAGTGTTGTAAAAATTTCCATCTGCACTCCCAAGGCATTCATTGGTTCTCCAATATGTTCCCTCGCCAAAATGCGTTGCAGCGGCTCCCAAAGTTCCTGTAGTTCCATTAATGTGGATCGTGTGCCAGAGAATTCCGTTTGTTTTGCTCTTCCAGGTATCCAACGGAGTAACGTAGAATTGATCAATTCGCTCATCCCAAGTTCTGAAGTGTTTTGTGGGAAGCGCCTCTGAGTAGTATCGTCTGAAGTACCTTCACGAAATATAAAAAGACGGTGAGAGTGAATCGATTTGGCCATCTTGTGAACAGGGTCGTCAATTGTTAGCAAGAAAGATCGGAGACCCGAAACGTTGCCCAACAATTTGGTTGAGCGAATGAATATTTCAAGATTCAGAAACCTAAATAACATCATCTAGTAGACCGAAGGATTAAACGAAGCAACTCCAGCCACCAGGCGATGTAAATCATCTATGGCAGATGAAGTGTCGGACAAGAGTGTGGTGGAACTGGTGGAGGCCATCTTGTGGTTCAGATATTAATATTTGCAGCAAAGTATACTCAGAAGAAGAAGAAGAAGAAGAAGAAGAAGAAGAAGAAGAAGATTGTGTTGAACAGAGTAAAACAGAGATGGATAGATTGGGATGGGACTGAAAGTGAAGTATTGGGTCTAAGCTAGGTTGATGAACTAAGCTTTAAGATTGGACTAGGAAAAGAAGCAGGATTAAAAGGAGAATCACAAGAGTATGGAGGGAGAGGACGATGTTGATGATCAAAGGCCCGGGTATGATGAAGAAGGATGAATATTAGAGCTTAGAATGAAAGTAACATATACTTTCACAAAAAAAAAGAGGCCAAATTGAACTTTGGGATTTGCACTAAATGTAAACTGTTTAAACTGTTTTCTTGAAACAGAAGTAGAAATATATACATATGTGATAGAGACAACAACAGTCCGATCTTATACAAAGTACATAAGATAGAGCATATGAATATGCGACTTTACACACATAAGACTAAGACTAGTAACAACCTGCTCCCCTCTTGCCAACTTGACATTCTCTACGCAATTGTATTAGTCAAGTGCATTCGACATTTTAGACTGTTTCCATGGCTATTCTAACTAAATGTATAAAAATGGTTCTTCAAACTTACCTCACTATAAAATAATCGATTGAATCTATAACATAAAAAAAACACCTTCCCCCTTATATTTTGGATCATCCAAAAACAGTGATGGCACAATTCACTCCCCACCCATTGCGAAACCAATCTAAAAGAAGAATACCGTTAAGATCTTACCATAATGCCCAAATCATTCAAGCCGACTTGGCTCTTCATCCTCTTCGACGTTTTCGTCAGAGGCTGAAGGAGGTTATTAAAGAAAGCCACACTGTACTTGCGAAAAGAAAGCATATGAGCGAATTTGACTAAAGAGGAAAAAAAAAAGATCAATTGAATCTGAACTTTAAAACAAACAATTTGAGAAAGAATAATCTTGATCTTCTACTTTCATCATCGATCTTATCCTCCACCGGCGGTATATAACCGTAATTGAGAGGAGAAATCAGAAAGAATAACCTTGATCTTCAACTTTCATCATCGATCTTATCCTCCATCGCCGGAATAGAACCGTAGTTGAGAGGAGAATCAGAAGAAGAGGTAGCGATATTTTCTTTTTTCCATTTTGAAAATCAAATCTGATTAGGATGGATATAGGTGAGTGAGTAATTAGAAGTCCTGATGTGAGGGGTTTTCTTTGAATTTGAAGTGAAACATAAAATAGAATTTGAGTGGTTTTTTTGCTATGCTTCCTGATTTGCAGTTTCAAGAACGGAAACGACGGGAGGCCCATTTTAGGGAAAGAACGAAGGAAAAAGCAGTGTTTTTTTTAGGACCCAATTTTTCTTTTCTTTTTTTTTTCTTTCTGAAATTCTAGCGTTCCACGTATCAGCTTTCATTTTGTATTGAAAAAGGCCTTTGGCGGAAAAATTTTTAATGTGGAACTTACACCTGTTCTTTTTGTTTCCTGCTTTAATTAAGTACTATGGATATACAACAAATAATCCTTAATTGTAGCTCCTTATTTTAGCATATCTTCCTAATCTCAAATTTAAAATTAAAAAAAGATTTCATCCGATCCATCCAAAAATTAAAAAATGTTATAATCACGAACCATCATTTAAGAGTTGTATAAACTGATAATCACGAACCGTCATTTCAGAGTAGCACAAAACTATCATCACGAACCAGGATCTGTACCACATACTCTTAAATCCAATAGACGGCAACTAGAAGGCTGCTAGAGTCGATAGAAGTGAAGTATTTTCGATTCATTTCCATTCTCCATACGCCATAAACTGTTGCGGTTGAAGAACGCAATGAGAGCGGCATGAAACAAGTGCCATCCCCCATCAAATTACTTGCATTTGCAGGTTGTTATTGATACAGCAGGTGCACCAACAATAACTTTCATTTTCATCCTCGATTAGTCCAAACTGAATACTCAAAATCGCTCTTGCTTTCCAAAAGGTTCTTCATTCAATTTCTTTGTTTCTTCGGGCGCGACCTAGGGTTTTGGATGAGGATTGGTGGATTTCTATGGCGTTGATGTTTAGTTCTTGCAGTTTTGTGTATGCAGGTAAATCCGTGAGCTTTTTCAGTCGACGACAATGTCCTAACGCGAAAAGGGAGGCAAGGGACTTGGAAAGGCTGGTGCCGAGCGTCACCGTAATGTTCTCCGCAACATTCAGGGAATCGCAAAGCCAGTTATCAGGCTTTGGCCCTTAGAGGTGGAGTGAAGCATATCAGCGGTAATTCGATTTATTTCAGTTTGTGCTATCAGTTTCTTTCAGTTCCCTTATTTTGTAAAAAAGCTTTCTTTTTTTCTCTGAGAACTTTTAGCCGAAGTGAAGTTTTAGAGTTTGGACTTTGGAGGTAGTGTGCTACTGCATATGTACCATCCATGTTTCTTCCTCCCCCTCCTGGTTTAGTTTAGGTAGCTCTAGCTGATAGCTCCATTAATTGCTCTCTATTTACAATGTTACGCTTCAACGACGAAAATAAAATCATCAATGGGCCACTGCTACCGCTATTCATTCTAATTTTTCTCTTTGCCACTAACATTTCCTTCGTTTTTGGAGCTGATGGAGCCGAGTCCTCTTATTTTCCGACTGCCGCTTCAGATGAAATAAAAAATCTACTCTTTTTATTTTTCTGACGGAATTTTCTTAAAGAAATTTGCTTTTTTAACTTTTCTGGCATTTTGTAAAAGGGTCTTTGTTTGTTTGATTGTTGCCATATTTTGTAACTGGGTTTCAGATTAAAAAACAAAGGACATCTTTGTTTGCTCTTTTTTTTTTTTTTTTGGCATTTTTGAAAGGTCCTTTCTTTTTTTTGGTATTTTTGAAAGGTCATCTCTTTATTTGACTGTCACTGTAATTACGTAACTGGGAAATTAGGCATGTTTTTATCATATTACTTTTTAAAATGATGTGCTCCTATTGACCGTGGTTTTTTTCTAGACTTTGATTTTTTGGGGGGGCCTTTGGTGATGGAAATTTTCAGGGGGTTTTGGCAAGGAGAATTATGGGGTGTTGGATTCTTCTTTGAGGACAAGACAAAGGAGGCAACATTACTCCTACAGCTAATACTACTACTGAAGGTAACGAGTACGGATGTAAACGATCCGAGCCGCTCACAAGCTACTCACGAGTAGGCTCGGTCATAGCTCGACTCGAGTTCGAAGTTGACCAAGCTCTTTTTAGTTCTTACTCATTTTGATGATTTATTCGAGGAGGATTCATCAAAAGAAAAAACAACGGTCATATATTTTGTTATTTTATTATTAAATATCATACTATGGATTTCCAGCTAAAAATGTATTCAATAGCAAGGGGTCGGTCGGGCATCGCCCGGACCAAGCATCTAGTAACTTTTTATGTGATGTTGAATATAAGATGAATGTTTATCTAAAACAAAAAACTAATCCAATTAAATAAAAATTTGCAAAAAAAAGGAGTTAAATGTACACAAGTGTTATATCTAGAAAATTGTCAAAAACAATTGCAATGAAATCATGCTTCACCTCTTTAAGTGATGTGATTTATTTATATCAATTTTAATTATCTTATTTTTTAGTTACCTATTTTTTGGATTAATTTGTGTTGATTGCTTGGTGGTGCAAGTGTGTTTTTCTTTCTAACTCTGCCACTTTGGGGAAGATATCTTTGTTGATGTTTGCTATTACGGCTTCGGTATCTTTGTTGATTTTTGCTAGTATGGTGGTGGATTCGTTCGTGATATTCACTAGTATGGTGGCAGTTTCGGCAGTGATGTTTGCAACCATATATGATGGGGGTCGCTTCGTTAAAGTTGTTTGTTGGTTTGGTGGGCATGGTTCAAAAAGATTCAATCACAGTAGATTTTGTTATTAGATCTACCATTTGGATTTTTCAACCAATGGTTAGTGTTACATCCTTGACTAGATTAAAAAGACTAACGCGTGGTATAACTATTATCTTGCATGAGAGATCTGTGTAGGTTTATCCATTTTAAACTCAAAAACTTCAGTATGACCTATTATAAGTTGTGAATAATAAATTTCCAGCATCTTATTATTAAATTTAACTTTTTCTGAAAAAAAGTGTAAGAGTATCCCCTTAAAATGCTTGAATGGACAACGGTTTTTTTTTTTCTCGTTTTTTCTTTGTGATTTGAAATGTGCTTAAAAATGTGTTTTCAATGAAAATTTACGAATAATGTTGTATATCAGGTTTTACCTACATAGGGAAAAGGACAAAATTTCCGAGTTTTGGTTAAAGACTAATCACTCCGAATTTGTTATACAGACAATTACCCCCTTGACCGCCGGTCAGTGGAAAGGACAATTACTTTCGCAAATCTGATAAACATTACATCTCAATCTACACAAGAAAAAGAACTCGTAAAGGAGCAGCCTGGGAGAAAGAAACGTTAAAGATTAAGCAAGGATAATATAGTTGACAATCTCTGAATGAGCATCCTCATGCTTAGCAAAGAGATTTGGTGCCTAACATTAATCATAGAGGTGCAGAGCGACATGTGTATGTGAAGAATGAAGAAGAGTAGCCAATAAGCGACAGAGTAACACATGCGAGCTCACTTGACGAAGAGATGGTGTGCTAATCTCATTCACATTTACTTAATCACAACTACTTATCTACTCCCCAGTCTGCAAACAATATTCAAATAGAGAAGATTTACAAAGGAGATAGATCCTTGTCATACCATTTAACTCATAATTCGGAGCTTGTACTTTGTGATACTAGGTTGGATCAAGAACCTTATGGTCTTCAGGTATCTCATATACCTTACCGTCGTCAGCAGAATATGGCAATGGTGAATGCTAGATTTCATTATGGGCCTTTGGTTTACATTCAGAGTCTGCCTTTGAGTTCTTTAATGCAGCATCACCGTGAAGGTTCTTATTAGCCAAGAGGGGATTGTAACACTGGTTAGGCCCCTACTCATTTGTATTCTACCTTTAATCGCCCAATGATGAATGAACCTGGTAGTCGGCAAGTGGTGACTTGCAATTCTCTATGTTCTTGGATAGAGGATTCTGGAACGAATCTACCCATTTCACAAACAAATGGGAATGAAGGAACTATTGGAGATTTTGACTAATATTCGAAAGACATGCATTAAATTGAACAAAGTGCACCTGCATGAGAATCATTTGGTACCTTCACCGCTAATTAGCCTGTCAGATCTTTCATTTTATGATGGTACATTGGATGAATTATCATTTGGTGACGATTGGCTTCAAAAGTTTGGTTCGTGAGGATTACATGCTTCTAATTTGCAAGTAAATATTTTCTTAAAGAAAATGTAAGATTTCTTATTTTGTGTCTACTGTGTTATTGAGAGATTACATTCGTGATACGTATTATTGCAGCAACCCAACATGAAGGCACTTTTCGGAAGTTGCTCAAATTGTCGTCTTCCAATTATACTTTCTTTACATTCTCTTAGTAAAGATAGCTAGTGATTAGTACAAAAACACCAGAAAAGCTGTGGACTCTAGTTTTCATTTTTTTTTTCCTTTTTCTGGGGGGGGGGATTTCGAACTCTAAATTTGTCTCTGCTCTTAAACTTAAGTAAGAACACCTTTTGAGACTCGTTTGTATGCAAAGGCATTGATAGAGTAATGAAGTTTGGAGATAATTTATACCCAGTTTGTTAGGTGATAATCTTTGAACTACTGAGTAGTGCGAACATCAGTCTCATTAAGCAATTATAGGTGTTAGCTGTATACTGTTGCATTTTGTACAGTATGAGAGTGAGTTTCCATGTGAGATTGTGAATTGTAGTTTTAAATACTTCCAGCTGCAAGTTTCTTAGTCCATGTCCTGCTAATTCCATAAAAGAATGGGTAATTGTGTTGCCCAAAATCAGATTTAAAATTTATTTAAGCATTAACGTTGACTTCTCGGAAATGGAATTAGAGAAAAAGAATCTCAATTTTGATGAAGCACAGTTATTGATTAAAGGACTCTTTTCAATTTTTTGACATGTTTCAATAAGTATTGGAATAGTTATTATTTGAAGATTGATTTGTTTTTTTTTTTTTTTTTTTGCATAAGTATATGAATGAAATTTGAAATTTCAAATAAATTATAAAAAGAAAATAAAATTTATACAATAATTGTTCGACTTAAATTTCTACTTAAACAAAAGTAACTTTAACTAAAATAATTCTCGAAAAAATAAGTAAAGGATAAACTGAACCGATCTTTTTTTTTTTTGAGGGAAAGACTGAATTTCATTAATTTGTTGGGAAACCGCCTAACACGGAAAGGGGTACAAAGTCGGGAATAGAGTCCCAATATTTTTCAAAATCCTTTTGGATTTTGCAAATTGTGCTAGGGCATGAGAAAATACATTAAATCTCCGATTGATCCATTTGGAGTTGAATGTTACATGATCTTGGAATCGGGTTTTAGTGTCCGCAACTACGATTCCCAAGTCTGATAACTCCACATCTTCGGAGTTCAAGCCATGGATTATTGATAAAGCGTCTCTAGCCAGAGTGAATTGTCGGATTCCCATTGCAGCTGCAAGTCTTACTGCCACTCTTGCTGTAAGGGCTTCAATAACATTTGAGGTGAAGAAGCCATCATAACTTCTTGCATAGCCACCAACAAATCCGGTTGAGCAATTCCATATCAGAATTCCTACAGCAGAGAGCTTCAAGTTCGGGTTCAGAGCTCTGTCAAAAAAGATACACGTCCCATGCATGAATGCGAGAGAGTTTTTAGGTTTTTCTTTGGGACGAGGTGTGAGAAAGTGGTGTAGTTGCACATTGTTCCAGGATTCTAGGAGAGAATCACTCATGTTCTGTATTTTTTTCGCCATGAATTCCTAATTTTCGAAGGTTCTCGAATACCACAGGTTATAGCAGATGCTAGCGAAGTGGCACAGCTTGGTCATTGGTAATGAATCCAACATGTCAGCCAATTTGCGGTTGGCATCAGGTTGAACCATCTTGTATACCTTAGGGGCGAGACCTGTTAATTGCCAGACTTCTTTGGCGATTTTGCAGTCGAAGAAGACATGATTTAAGTCTTCATCATCATTGCATTTAGGGCATCCAGAGGTTGTGTCCATTCTCCACTGTAGAAGATTCATTCTTGTAGCTAGTGAGTTGGTGAACATACGCCATAGGAGGTGCTTCACCTTTGGGGTGATATTAATACTCCATAGTCTCTTCCACCTCTTTAGTTTGCCTTCCAGATTTGAGCTGCTGGCTATCGGATTTGTTTGGAAAACGGGATGCAAACACAGAACTTTATATGCACTTGAGACAGTGTATTTCCCATGTGTGGTGTAATGCCACGTCCAAAAATCCCTCTCCATTGACAAGCTCAAAGGTATGCTAGCAATGATTTCCGCCTCGTCTTTCCAGAAAAGATGGTTCAGCAGAGTTCGATTCCACGATCCAGTAGTCCTGTTTATTAGTGCATCAACTGAAGTGATCATAAGGTGGTGTGATATTATCTTATTACTTGGAAAATTTAATCCATAATCTTTTATTCGATAACAGTGGAAAATGGAATTAAAGATTCATTATCTCCATTTCCTTTACAGCTGGCATAATATAAATTGAATTTTGCCCCGAGTTTCTTTGTTCCTTCACTTTTCTCTCAAAACATGCATTTAAGGTAACAATGATCCATTTCTTTCATCAATCACAATCTTCCTTTATTTTTAGATTTTTTTTTTTATCTTTTACCTTTCTTTTATTCTCGCTATAAAGATGAAGAACATAAATCTCCATACTTTCATTTGAGGGACAACAAAAAAAAAACCTCAAAAATAGGAGATTATTAAGTGAGTAATAGTTAGAAAATTAAGCCCTAGAGTTTGAGTCTCCTTATACCACTTTGATGGAATGCAAATTATCGATTCTTTCCCTCAACCTGCCTTGTGATTCTTTAGAATATAGTTATCTTTCTTCTTATTCTTTCACTCTAGTTTTCTCTCTCTTCTCTGATTTTTTTTATTTTTTCTCTCTAGCTTTATATCTCTCTCCTCCGACTCAATTGTTTTGTCATTTCTCTCTTTCTGCCGGATTCTTCCATTATATTTTAGAATCTTCTAGAATATGGTTCTCGTGCACTAGACCATATTGTATCATAATATATATTTAGTAGAAATGGAGGCTTCCATAGCTCGAGATACAACAAAATGAAGGTCGAATCTCCTAAATTATCCTTAAACTTTTTCGAAGTCATAAGGATTGCCCTACAATCAAACACAAGCTGATATTCCTACGGTTATATTCAAATGTAAAGTCTTTAAAACGGTTATCTCATATTTTCAACAATGACTTACCGGTATATTCCTATCCAACAGAAAACCATAAGGTTTTACGTTTATGTCATAGGCAATTTCAACTGAGTTAAACCAAACATTCTATTCCTAGCTAGCAAGATTTATAAAAACAAGCAACTATGTCACAAAGGTAATTGTCAAGAAATTACAAAAGGAATAAATACTTTAAATTACCAACAAAGAGTGATAAATCATCAAACAACATCCATGTACTTTAGCAATAAAAAACTTATACTCAAAAGAAATAATTAAAATATAAAAAAAACTAGTGTCTGGGTATAAGAATAGCAACAAGGGGCAGCTGCCCCTCCCCTTTGTTGCATGCAGTCTAACAAATTCAGACTTACACCCCACTGGAACCATGACTGCACTCCCTTGCACTACCCCTAGGTCTGTCTATAAGATTCACGTTGATGTCCTTTTTCAATGGAAACTAGGGCTTCAAAATTGTAACCACCAAAGTGGACTTTTCTTCTCATGCGAGCCGCGGTTGGTTTGGTTAATTACTGGTCAAGAACAAATTGACAAAGGCATTTCCAACTTCCACTCTGCGGCAAAACATAATGAATGGATTAAAAATTGCAATTTTGTCCTTCGATTTTCATTTTCTTTACTTTCTTCCTCTAAAATTTTCAAATCTTGACTTAAATCACAGTCCAATTTCATCCCATTTAACTCCAATTACTTGCAATCTTTTAACTCCTACAATAAAAAATTTATTAAGTAATGATCCTTGAAAGCAGATAAAAATAACACAAAATCTTAAGTGAAAACATATAAAAGCATATGCAGATATTAGACTCATCAATACAATTCTGACCCAAAGACTAACTGGAAAGATAAAAAAAGTTTCATCTTCTAGAAATCAACAGTTACAAAAATATTTAAATGGAATTTGAAGTTTCAACTTAATGTTCACATGTTTTATAAGCTTTAGATGCCCTCGAGTTTGCATAAGTAGATATCAGTTGCTTTCCTCTGTCGAAAGACATTGCATTGCATTGGTTCACCCGACTTTACTCTGAAATAGCCAAGGATGAATTCATTATGTACCTTCTTGATTTGGTAAAGCTTTTAACTTCAGGGTCATGAGTGGTTAGGTCTTATGTTGCTACTTGCATTAATCCAATCTTTTCTCTGAATAATATCGAGGTTAATTTGTTTGAATTGTTTGTCTTGGCTACAGAATTATTGACTCAATTATTTGGGGTGTTATGAAAGTCAAATGATAATCAATATGTTATTATATATATATATATGCACATCGGTTAAAGTGGTGGAACTCTCCCCACCTTTGGCTTTGGATAATGTGGTCAAGTTGTCTGTGGTTTTAAATGATTTTGATTCTCGAAAATTATGAGTGACAATTTCAATTATGATTTTAAATGTTATATGCTTGAGTTCTTAGAATGTTCAATGAGACATGCTCCTAAGCCGGTTCTTATTACAACTTTTGAAGAGGAGTTGTGTTGCGAGACTGAATTTTTAGTTGAAGCAAGTGTTCGTGCACCATACTTATGTGCCATACGCCTGTTGCCACTGGTTGTGCAATTAACAAGATCTCTCCAAAAATATTCCATGGTCTATGAGACCCTATAGGGTGTCGGTTTGTGGATTGAGTCACCGGATGTTCCAGCTCTTGCAAACCTTCTAAAGGCGTTCATTAGAAAAATGGCCCAGGAGAAGATCTTTCAAGTTGAAACTTTAGGTAGGGTTATGAGTATAATATCTATACTAATTCCTTGCCATGAAGAACAAGGGCTTAGCGTCCTCAATTATGTACTTGAGTCCTCTAGCTACCAGCTCATTTATCCTCGTACTCCATAGATTTGGGACATTTTGGTAAATAGGATGAGAAGCCTACATACTCGGACAAATTTCTGACCAATCTGGTCAAATTCATGTGGAACTTTATTGTCAAATTTGGTCCAGATGATTTAAAATGTTCAGTTCATATTAAATTCCTTAATGTTATAGTTGATGCGACAAATGGCGATTCTTCTATCGATATTTCTGTTATTAAAATCATTCTTGATCTCACCAATCAGGCCTCAACTTCTTGATTTGTCAAAGGTATGCTTGTAATAATCATCTTATTATGTTGTTTGTAATATACCGAAAACAATCATCTTGTTGTCTTGTTTGTATGATTCTTTGATTGATTTGCACCCGAGCTTTATTGAAGTAAGATTGTTTTTTCTGTTTTATCCATCTTTGGGTCTTCAGAGCTAATAAGGTTATGTGTCATACTGATTATAAATCTCTATCATTGTTCGATACATGTACTCTGCCTGGTTTGAGTATCCTTGGTGGTTTTTGGTAATAATGCAAATTTATTGGTGCTCCAAGTATTCATGTAGCAAGCAAGTTGTGCTCCAAGATTTTGCACAAATATATGTAATAATCTGCAGTCCTATGTTTGTTGACATGTGGTTGCTTCACTACTTTTGTGTTGATTTCCAAAGCCAAGATATACTTGGGCTTCTGTTAACTTATGTCTTCGTTTTGTGTTGGATTCCAAAGCATACGCGGCTTCTTTTATATTTTTTTCTCAGGTGAATTAACAATTCAATGACTAAACGGTAACTGAATATACTCACGCGACAACAACTTGTTGTGTTATAATTAGGTTACTGGCCAACTGAGATTAGAGAATTGAATTGTTATGTAAAATGTGATTGTCTATTTATTAAAGAATCGTTTGTTTTACTCCTTTCTGGCTCAATCTCATTTGACTCTCTTGCAATTTTAAAGTGAATAGTATTTAGACTAGAATTAAGTACTTCAGAGCACTTCATTCTTCATTAGGCATATACTTTGGAAGAACACTATAAGGTCAATACCATTTGCAGACCTTTGTGAAAAATAATTTACACAGTGCATGAAGTGCCATTCGTAACATGTCTAAATTCAATGTTACGTATTGTTTAGATTGTTGACATAGATATCTGTTTTCTACTAAGTAGTAGTTATTATCTAGGCTGTCCCTTTGGAATTCACGCGGATACTAATAAGTGTTTTCAACTTCGAGGTTGTCATAAGAAATTTTTTTAATCATGAAGAGATAGATAATGATTCTTTACCGATATTCGAGGGAATCATTTCGGATTTGTATTGCCTATTATCAGTAAGATTTGACTTGTTTTTGGTTGAACTCGATTTTAATGATTTGAATTTTAGCATTGAAAATCTGCACCCCTTTTTTTGTTGAAAAAAATAGTCGATTTCATCCTAAATTTTGACCCCCTAGTCGATTTCATTCTAAAATATTTTAAGGTGTTTAATGTAATCCTAAATTTTAGCAATTCGGCCAATTTCATCCTTCCGACTATAAATTAGCAATTTTCGGTATTTGACTTAGTCAACTGACGTGTTTATGTTTTTTCCTAGTTACTTCCAAACTTTGGGAGTAAATCGACAACTTAATTTAGTTAACTATTTCATAAAAAGGTCGATTTCATCGTAAAATCTGACCCCCTAAAAATTCAATTTTGCACCATAACTCCTCTTCAAAAGTTGTAATAAGAAGCGGTGCTGGAGCTTGTCTGATTGAACATTCTATGAACTCAAGCATATAACATCTAAATCATAGTTAAAACTATGACTCTTAAATTCCTGAGAGTCAAAAATATTTAAAACCTCCGACAACTTGACCATACAAGTCAAAGCCAAGGGTGGGGAGAGTTCCACCACCTTAACCACCGTGCATATACATCTCATAATATACTGATTATCATTTGACTTAGGTAACGCCCCAAACAATTAAGTCAGTAATTCTACAGTCGAGCCACACATCTCAAACAAATTGACATCAATATTATTCAGGGAAAAGATTGCATTAATGCAACTAGCAACATAAGACCTAACTATGCACGACCCTGAATTTAAAAGATTTACAAAATCAGGAAGGTACAGAATGACTATATCCTTGGCTACTTTAGAGTAAAGCCGGGTGAACCAATGCAATGCAATGGCTTTCAATATAGGAAAGCAATTGACATATACACATCATAACTCGGGAGCAATTTGAAGCTTATAAAACATCTGAACATTAAGTAGAAACTTCAAGTTCCATTTAAATGTTTCTGCAACTGATGTGATTAAGAAGATGAAAACTTACTCATCTTCCCAGTTAGTCTTTAGGTCATAATTGAATTGATGAGTCTAATATATGTATATATTCACTACAAAAAAAGGCTTTGCTGACCAACCGATTTTGGTCACTAAAATCTTTGGTGACCAAATGGTGACCAACTTTTGGTCGGTAGACTAAGCCTCGTCACTAAAGGGCTTATGTGACCAACTTTTGTAAGCGAATGACCAAGGAGAAAGTTGGTTAAAAAATATGTTGGTCACAAAAGCACTTAAATCAGATATGCTAACCGCTTCTGATTTAAGTTCTTTTGTTAGGGGCTCAATGATCATCTCTTAGGTTTCTTTATGTGCACATTGTTAGGATCTTTTGCAAATGCCTTATTTCCCCCAAGTTGGAACAAGAAGCTTTTCCGCAGCGACAACGCTCCTCTCGGACTCAATTTCTTCCGAGAGATTGTCAGATAGGCTCACCGCTTCTCATTAGTGAACGAAAAAGAACAGTAAGAATTCAGATGGATATCATTTTAATGCAGATAAAATGAAAATGGCGAGGTTTTTCAGTATGGAAGAGTAGGCAGTACATCTTTCTACGAAATGATTAAAACAACACCTCCAGTAAATTCACATTTTAAGCATATTCTGAACATCTTTCTACGGAATAACTAAAGGAAATCAATACTAGCAGCCTACAAGAACTTAAACAGGAAGATAGGAGAGTAGACTTGGGCATCATTTGCAATTGCATTTATGCAAAAAAATTCCATACTTCTGAAACAATTATGTACTGTGTCTGATGTACTACATATCAAATTCTATCTCTTAACAACATATCAAGGCATATGAACCGTATGACCAGAAAGAGTAATCATGACACTAAAGAATAATTACGAATAATAAGGATCCAACATGAAAACTCAACACATTTAACAGGCAGGTCAACGAATGAAAGACAGCTATAAAATCTGTTCTGTGAGTTCAATTAGTATCCGATTTGAAAACATTGACAAGAAAGAGTAATCATGACACTAGGACAAGAAACTTACCATCAAATTTGTCATTTAGGGCTACCAAAATCAGCAACCCTCGAGCTGAAATCAAGAGGTAGACTTTAAATACTCTGATGGCATTGAATTTCACATAGAACAGAAGACAAAAAATAAAAAATAAAATAAAATAAGTAACGAACACAAGAGTATGATACAACAGAAATTAGGCCGCACTTCAACTCTTACCAAACAAACAGGGCAAACATCAAAGGAAAAGAAGTTGGATTTGTAGGCCTGGGACAAAGAGGAAAAACAAAAAAAAAAGTAAAAAAAAATCAAATTATGGCCTCGTATGAACATTGAAAAGAAGAAGTAACTTAAAACCAATGATCATTTTCTTTTTTATTTTAATCATTAAAGGTTTTTAAAAAGTTAAGTAATGATACTATGGCACCCTTTTACTTTCCTAAGTAGCACCCTTCACCTTTTAATTTTACTTCGGTCTCATAATAATCTAATTATTTTCAATTACATCCTTTCATGATTCTTTATTTTTTCAATTGAACGTCAACATTTCAATTATATAGCATTGTAATACAATATTTAACCATTTTTTTCTTATTAATTTAGTTAAATAATTTTTTATTTAAGTAATATCAGTTATTATTCTTTAATCGATTTTTGATATGATTGTTAAACATAAGAGGATCGTTTCTTTATTTGTATTACTTGATAACAAACTTCACTACTAGTACATGCACTAGGTTTGATCAAATGCTCTACAGTTATCATAGTCGTGTTATGATTAAGTATAATATTTGAAAATGTTTCACACTTCTAATAAAATTAATAGATAATGTGAATAGAGATAAAAAGTTATGAAAGTGGTGATAGATTAATATTATTGAATATCAATAGTCTACCTCATTAGTACGATCGTGATACAACAAATTAACCAAATAAGAAAACTTTAATCTATCCTAAAGATAAATTGATAATAATATTGATAAATATATCATAAATATATATTCCTCTTCTTCTTCTTTTTTTGCAGTGATTGTATTTATGTTGTTTGGATTACTTAGTTAATGGTTTAATCACTTGTATAAAAATAACTACTCGCATGAGAAATACATTTGAACTGTTCAATCGGAAGTACTATAACTGATATATACAAGTATTATCATTTAACATTTTGATCGAAAGCACTTCATCTAAATTATAAAATTCAAGAAATTTATAATTTATGTAAGTTTTCGTGTCTTTTTATAAATTATAGGGTGCCACACTATGATAATTATAAATCAAGGACATGAAATGCAAATATACTAATTAAAATCCCAATTATTTTTAATTTTTATTTTGGTGGAACCAAGGGTGCACCAAGCGGAGATAATATGCGATTAATTGATTTTACAAAATAAAGATATGATAGTATTTAAACTTACTAAGATATATGAGATCAGCTTTTTAAAATTTCAGATTACACAGAAAAGTCAAAAACTATAACTTTGGATCAACCCAATGATCTAACCACCTTACAGTTGAATAACACACCAAGGACACTGGTTGGTAAACATGGAATGACTTTCGTTTCTCATGATTGCACCACCTATTTCAATTATCAAGACCGATGTCCTTTTCATTATTAAGTTTAGAAGGAAATATATAAGAGATAATAAGTAAAAATTTTCATCAATGTAATTTTTTTGTAGATAGATTACTCGTTAAGAAATGCTCATAAGTTTGCTAAATCAAGGAATATGTTGTTATTCATTAAAAAAAAAGTGTAGAAACTCAAAAATATGTGGTTTTATGCCAAGAAAATTGGTGACCAAGTTATCTGTGGTCACCAAACCTTGGAGGGAATGTTTCCCGCCTAAGGATTATTGTCCAACAAAAAGATTTGGGCAACAAACATATGGCGGGCATATTTCCCGCCAATTCTTGGTGACCAACAAATTTTATTGACAAGAGTTTGTCACCTGATAAAAAACTTAGTTACAAAAAGTTTTTCTTGGTCACCATTTTGGTCATTGCCTAAGGATTTGGATTCCCGCCATCAATTAGTGACCAAATCGGTGACCATTTTCATGCCTCGGTCACCATAGTCATTAAGTGACGGAAGTTTAGTGACTAAAAGAAAAAGTAAGTCACAAAAATCTATTATTGGCGACGAAGTTTTTGTTTGACACAAAAAAATTGGTCACGAAAGCCCTTTTTTGTAGTGTATGTTTTTATATGTTTTCACTTCATATTTTCTGTTCTTTTTATCTACTTCTAAGGATCATTACATAATAAATTCTTTATTTGTAGGAGTTAAGAGATTGCAAGCAATTGGAGTTAAATGGGATAAAATTGGACTAAAACAAAGAAGAAAAGTCAAGCCTAGGATTCCGGTGAAGGTTTGAAAAACTTAGAGGAAGAAAGTTGGGAAGATGAAAATTGATGGACAAAATTGAAATCTCTAATCCATTGATTAAGTTTTGCCAAAGAGTGGAAGTTGGAAATGCCTGTGTCAATTTGGTTTTGACCAGCAATTAACCAAACTAATGTATTTGAAGGTGTTCAATGTCATTCTAAAGTTTTAACACGTAAACCAATTTCATCCTGCGGCCTATAAATTAGTAATTTTCGACATTTGACTTAGTCAACCACCATGTATCTAATTTTTTTATGCTTTCAATGTTTAGGACTAAAACAACAACTTAATTAGCATAATTAATTAGTTTAAATTCTCTTGACAAAATAACAAAAAGTTACATGACATCATCAATGATCTTAATTACTTTTGAAAAATAGGCTGGAGTCTCGCATTTAACCATTAAATAAAATAAAACCTAAATTTCATTTTTTAAATTTTCATTCTTTCTATTTTATTTAGGCATAATGTTTGTAAATTAAAAAGGAATGTCAAAAAATATCGACTGATCAATATAATTCTAGTATAAAAAAAACCTTTTGTATCACATTACTTTAATTCTGTCATTGAATGAACCTTTGCAATATATGCACCAAGTTCGACTAACTCATCTTATTTTTTGTGCTAAAAAATTTGACCAATTTGGCTCATGATTACTCGATGACATGCATAATTATAGACACAAACAAAATGCTACCAAGTACAATTATTTATTTATTATGGTTAGATACGAGACACACAAAGGAAAGAATATGCATTTCTAGGCCTTTTTAAAAAATAAGTAAGCAAATTAATAATATTACATAACTGCACTGATTCTTTTCTGAAAATAATTTAGTTAGCTAAGTGGTCGATTTAGTCATAAAGTTTGGAAGTACAGGTCCTGGCATCCTGCTATATCCTCTTGTGTGTTTGGGTATGTTTATTGAAGAATAATAATAATCATTTCACCAAATTTATCTTACCACACATGGCATTTACTTATTGGGTAATAAATGCATCACTCGTCAGTATTTCAGTTTGTAAGAATTGAGGGTTTTTGAGTAATTAATTACGTTTTTCCATGTTTTTCTTTTGGATTTAAAAACTTTATTTGTTTTCTTAATAAACTATATTTTTAATAAACTAAATAATGACTAAGAAAATAAAAAAATGAGGGAAAAAGTAAATTAGGGGCTCAATAGATTATTTACCTGTTAAATCCAAATATCTATTTGTTTTGAAGGTCATGGATAAATTTCTCCAATTTTGATAATACTCCGATGTAATAAATCAATTTAAAAGTTCGGTATAAATCATGAATTATTGTAAATATTGTGATGTATCTGCTCATTACCCTCTCATATAAAATTGTCAAAAGTGCAATGTTAAAAAATTTTATCAAGAATATGAGCGGAAACATCCCAACATTTACATTAGTTTGCGAATCTATCCTAAACTTTTAACATAGGTCAATTACGTTCTATGGTTATCAAAATTAGAAAAATCATCCCATTGTCATGTTTTTTCCTCATGTTTTTTCTATTTTTTTTTCAAAAAAATATTTCTAAATGAAAAAAATTACTTGGAAAAGCTTAATTAATTACCAAAAAAGTTGAACTTATCACAAAGTTAATACTCACAATTAAGAATAAATAAATCTAATTAGTTATTGAATCCAATGATGTATACGTCAATATACCAAATCTGAGTTTTTCTATATCTCTTCACTGAAAACATAAAGAAATGAAATTTATGAATTTTCACAACTGTTGGCAACAAATGAAGATTAATTAAAGTTCACAAATTTTGTAATCTTGCTTGTTTTCTGATAAATACATTGTCTAAATAATTTTACCTGTTATATAAGGTCATTTTTGTTACTTTGCAAGTTACGATGAATCTTTTTTTGCTCTTTTTTTTTTTAACTTTGAGAACCTTGGGATGTCATTCCAATTTTATAAGTTTGGGATAAACTCAAAAATTAGGCATAAACGTTTGAACGAAGCTAGCTAAAAACTTTAGTTGGAAAAGATTTTGAATTGTTAGAGCAAAGATGCGGGGGTTTCCTGACACTACAAAATAAAAAAAAAATTTAAAAAATTTAAAAAGGTTGAGTCATGAGTGCATGCTAAAGAGCATGAATTCGTGGTGGAAATGATTTATGAGATGCGTCAAAATTTGGAATGAAGTGCGCTTGATCGTTTACTTTCTACCTCAACACTCAACAACCTGTAGATGGGTTAAGTTTCTATTGTGAAACTGAGACCTACGTAATGCATGTTCTTCACTAATTAATAGAGTTCAAAATCAATCTTCTAAACAAACCTTGGTTCTTTGCGTTGATTCTTCATTGGCGATTTTTCCTTTTCGTCGGTCCAGTTTTGAACTTGTTGATGAGGAAGTAATTAAACAACAACTTGTTTAATTGAAGATTTATAGGAAGTGACTGCACTGGCCAAATTTTACCGTTCCTTGACCATCTACACCACAATAATTACAAGAATTCGAGTTGTAACATATACTATCATAGATATCTAGGTTGAATCTAATCGGGAAGATGACACATTTATACTATATAGTTGGACAATTAATTCGTCAATATTGGTGCTTCTTGTAATATAGTTGTTGTAAAATAATAATTTGGTAATATCTTGAGTAACACAAATTTAAATTAACACGATAAATGTTTAGTCCTTGTTTTGAGTTACAAAATTTAGTTAATCCAACCCGTTAACCCTAAAACCTAGGTATACCATAACACCAACTCAGAAAGAAAAACAATGTCGCTAACAAACGAGAATCTAACTTTTGTAAATTCACAAATCAGCATCAAAAAGCTTCGCTCAGAAGTCATGTATATCTACTTCAGACTCTTCCTAAATTTTGCAATGAATAAGATTTAGGACCGATAAGCTTATCTTGTTTGATAAAACTAAACACTTGAGGACTGAAGATAATATCTGAAAATCCCTGAAGGCACGAGTCAGTGAAGAAATCTAAAAAGAAGGGTTGTGATACTGTTCAAAAAATCATATTGGTTTCTCATTCGGCATTCTAGATTTAAACAAGAAAAGAATCTAAAATTATTGTTGAATTGTAATAACTGTATCTGCTGAATGGAGTACCCCAAATTTTCTTTACAACTAAACTGATGTTATAACATTTTTATCGGAATCCATCAACATATAAAATATGAATCTGTATAGTATATGGAGTACTTGAAAGAGTACTAGTATTTCCTAGTTGTTTTAAGCATCTGAAGCAATTAATTCGCAATGCAAGTTTGCAACGCTTCATCGATTCCTATCCAGGAATTAAACATTGCCCTAAACTTTAAGGATATGACCTCTAATTAATCTGCAGCTTTTTAAGATTGAAAGTCATACGAATGATAACAATAAAAGAATTCTTTGGGTCTTTCCATACGAAACAAGAAGATCCAAGCTCGACTTTCAAAAAAGAAAAGAAGTTATCCTAAGCAGTTTTTTTAAGAGATTATGTCACGAGAGAACCCTAAAGCTAATAAGATTTGAATTGCTGGTTGGTCATTGTTATATATATATATATATATATATATATATATATATATATATATATATATATATATAGTAATGTCTGGTCGCGCAAATCCAATATATATGTAGATTTTAGAAATGTTTGTATCTGAAAAAAAATATTTTGTATTTGACCCGATATATTTTAAAAATATTTGAAGAAGTTTATAAATGTTTTATAAGTGTGATGTTTGTTTTTGGCAAAATTTATAATAGCTCTGTAGTTAGCTTCCTCCAAAGGATATACGCTTAATTGTTGGAACTATTTCTTCCAAAAGTTTATAAGTAGTAAAATATCAAAAATATGATTTTAAAACTGGTTAATTGTCGAAACTGGTAGATCACAAATATGAGAATGAAAATAATGTAAATTTGCATAGGTTTCAAGATATAGGAAAAAAGAACTTATCTCACCATGGTAAATAAAAAAAAAAAGTAAAAGATAGCCCATTAAAATTTGAAAATTTTTAATTTTTTTTTCTGTAGGTAAAAATGATGTATAAAAACACAAATGAACGCAGAAACATCATTCCTTCCCTCTCAACCTCAAATTCATAAAAGGATTTCACATAAATTAGTTTAAAGAGGCGACCTGAACTATTTATATGATGAGAAACTAAAAAAAGTCCAAAAACCAAATCCAAAAAAGTATATTCTTGAAACCCCGAACACAAAAAAAGAAACGTGCTTCATTTGCAAATAAAATAATACTCCCTCCGTCCCATAATTATTGTCCACTTTGCCCAAAAAATTTTGTCCCAAAATTATTGTCCAATTTGACTTTTTATGGATCAAGTTACACATTTGTCCTTAGTAAAAAATATTATCTATAAAATCTTAGTGGTTAAACAATCACTTATGTAGGGGTATATCCGGTTGTTTAAGGTAAAATATAGTTAAGTTGACTAAAAATAAAATCTTTTATTTTAGTGAAACTGGACAATAATTATGGGACGGAGGGAGTAATAATAATAATAATAATTGGTCAACTGGGAGTATGAAACAAAATCAAAAATAAATAAACAAAGAAAAAACACACTTCATAATTGGCCATATACGAAAGAAAACCTGAGACTCCATAATTAAAAAAAAAACCACTCTAATTAAATGAAACATAAAAAACAAATTTAAAAAACCACACTATGTAACAAAAACCCAATCAATCAATTCAATCCAAACATAACTAATATCATACAAAAAATTCTCGGCTAACTAACTAAATAAGAAATCACATCATACTACCTGACAACGGCTACGGTAGCTGTAACGGATGGACACATAAAAATAATAGTAATAACACTATTTTTGAACGGGAAAAACAAAAAATAATAAAAGCCAAACCAATGATCTGTGGAAATAAAATCATTTAAATTTTAATACCTGTAATGGCACTAGCACAACGGCCGAAGCAAGATCAATGAGAATTTTTTTTTCTTTTGTGTTTATATAGAGAGGTAAAGATAATATTTTTTGAAATTGAAATTTTATCCGATTAAGATGTAGTTGATCATCACTAATAAAAAGATTGAACATGCTAATAGGAAATGAGTATATTTCACCACATAGTCTCAATTGATGATTGATGAGGAATTTGTTTTTTTTTTAATTGTGGAGAAGGGATTGATTAATGAGTCGATTGTCGTGGAGATGGGGATGAGAATTTGGGTTTTTTTATGAACTTGTGGTTGTTTTTGTTTGTTTTTTTTTTTTGACGAAAATAGGAGTTGGAAGTGAATTTAGACTGCATTTGCCTTTTAAATTTAGGAGATGTGGTAATAAAATTTATTTTAAAAATATGATGCGGAAATGTCACATGACAAATGATGGTGCTTTCTCTTAAGTGTGGTTTCTGTTTCTAATATAGTAAGATATATATATATATATATATGAGAAATTATTCAGTACGGATTATGCAGCCAGACACAATAATAGGGTAAAATAGTAATGTTGGGAGGAGAGATAATTTTTACAGGAGATATACTACCAAAATTGGGGGTGCTAGTACTTGCACTACTAAAAATCAGGATACAACATCTGTACCCAATAATTTTTCTGCACATATAAGCAGTAAAAGAGCCGTGTAAAATGCATAAATCAAAACTTCTACTAGTATTATTTAAGACATAATCCCGAAAAAATCGAACTCCCTTTTTCCGTAACACAAGGGTTTTATGCTGCGATTTGTATGTAAGCATAAAGACAAGAACTTTGTAAGGGAAGTTTTCTACATCAGGATCATGTCATAACCCTCTTCTCATGTCCAAAATTGTTTCTCCATTATACTTTTGAGCCGCCGTTTTAAGTTTCCAGGTTCCAGGTTCTCCTTTCTATCATCCAGTGGTAGAAAAATATTTCTTTTAAATTTTTTCTTAGTTGAATTAAACCCTTTAAATCTCTGATTTCACTCCATCCTCCGCAATCCTCACTCCCTTCTTTATATTTCTATATATCTGCCTCGAAACCCCCGTATATGCACAAAAAAAATTTCCGCAAGAGCGGTGTTTTTTTCCTCTTTTTTCGCCACAGCTGAATTATTTTTTTTGTTTAATTTTCTGGGTGTAGCATAAAAGAACAGGAAAGCCCCAGAAATTTGCGGGGGCTTTTGAGGTGGGAATTGGATACTGATACGCTTAAGGGAAGCTATTGGGATGGATATCAGGTGAGTTTGCCGCCATTATTCTCTCAAAGTTTGTATTGGATTTTTTTTTTTTTTTTCTTATTTGATTGTGGATAGGGAGTAAGAGCTTGTGTGTAACAGTACTGTTTACAAAATTTAATTGGTATTCACTGAAATCCTTTTGAATTTTCAGGCTTTTGGTTTTCGAGGGATGTCAGGGTTTTTTATATTTATTATTTGGTTTATATGATTGGAATTTGAGTTATAGATATGTATTGATATCCTAAAACATGATGCTGTAATCGTGTTATGATGTTTACTTTGTTTCCGCTTTCAATCGATGTTGAAGATGTTAAGTTATTGAGATGAGTTTGATCATGGCCTTTAGTCCTTTTAATGTTAATAAGTTTTCTTTTTCAAACTGGTGTTTCAAGTGCACTTTTGTGAAGTTCTAGACTCTTGTGATCCTGTTTTGCAAATTATTTCTGGCATAATAGAATGCACCATTGGATTCTTGTTTTATTAGTTTTATTGGGAATAATTGGTTGGTTTCTGGTTCTGTTGGAAGCAGTTCTGACATTGAAGTTGATGATATAAGGCTAGACAATATTGCTGAAAAAGATGTTAGCGATGAGGATATCAAACCTGAAGAATTGGAGAGGAGGATGTGGAAGGATCGAATCAAGCTTAAGAGACTCAAAGAGAAGCAAAAGATTGAGGAACAGCTAGCTGCTGAGAGGCAAAAGGCTTTGAAGCAGACCTCTGATCAGGCGAGGCGCAAGAAGATGTCTAGGGCTCACGATGGGATCTTAAAGTACATGTTGAAGCTTATGGAAGTTTGCAATGCTCGTGGCTTTGTTTATGGGATTATTCCAGAGAAGGGAAAACCAGTTAGTGGTGCTTCGGATAACGTTAGGGCTTGGTGGAAGGAGAAGGTGAAATTTGACAAGAATGGACCAGCTGCAATAACTAAGTATGAAACTGAATGTCTCATTAAGAGAGAAGGAGTTGGCAGTCACAACGGGAATTCAAAATGCCTTCTGCAGGATTTGCAAGATGCAACCTTGGGGTCACTATTGTCATCCTTGATGCAACATTGCGACCCTCCTCAGAGGAAGTTTCCCTTGGAGAAGGGTGTGTCACCGCCTTGGTGGCCATCCGGGAATGAGGAATGGTGGACAATTCTAGGACTGCCAAACGGTCAAACACCACCATATAAGAAGCCACATGATTTAAAGAAGATGTGGAAAGTTGGAGTGCTTACTGCAGTCATAAAGCACATGTCACCTAATATCGCAAAGATCAGAATGTTGATACGGAAGTCTAAGTGTTTACAAGATAAGATGACTGCCAAGGAAAGCTTGATCTGGTTGAGTGTGCTGAGCAGAGAGGAAGCTCTTATCCAGCAACCAAGCAGTGAGAATGGTTCTTCGAGCATAAGTGAAGCACCATCTAAAGGCCAAGGTGGAAACATTAAACCTTTAGTTAGCAGTGACATTGACTATGATGTAGATGCTGGCTGTGTTTCATTTAAGGATAGCCTCACACCAATGAACTTTACATCTCAATCTACGCAAGAAAAAGAACTCATAGAGGAGCAGCCGCCCAAGAGAAAGAAATGCAAGAGATCAAGCGAGGATAATATAGTGGTCTCACAATCTCTGAATGAGCTTCCTGAAGCTGAGCCAAGAGATTTGGTGCATGATATTAATCAAAGAGGTGCTGAGAATACTGGCTATGTGAAGAAAGAAGAAGGGCAGCCAGGAAGCTCACTTGACGAAGAGAGAGAGTTCCAATCTCATTTACCTGAACTTCATCAGAACCATTCATCATCTATTCCATCTGCAAATAATATGCAAGTAGAGGAGATTTACACCGTCGATTGGCCCTTACAACATCCTTTAACTCGAAATTTGGAGCTTGTACCTTTTGATACTAGGTTGGATCAAGAACCTTATGGTCTTCAGCCTTCTCATATACCTTCGAGCCATGGACAGAACATGGTAATGCCGAATGCTGGATTTCATTATGGGCCTTCGGATTATTACATTCAGAGTCTGCCACAGAGTTCTCTGATGCAGCATCATCCTGAAGGTTCTTATTTGCCAAGAGGGGTATCTAATACTGGTTTGGCTCCTGCTCCTTTGTATCCTGCCTTTAATCACCCTATGACGGTTGAACCAGGTCTTGGTAGTAGTCAGCAAGTGGTAACCTGTAATTCACTCCATTCCGGGATGGAGGATTCAGGAATGAATATACCTGTTCCACAAAGAAATGGTAATGAAGAAGGTGTTGGAGATTTTGACCTATATTTGAAAGACGGGTATCAAACTGAACAAAGTGCACCTGTTGAGGACCATTTGGTACATTCACCACCAATTAGCCCAGATTTTGAATTTTATGATGGTACATTGGATGATTTATCATTCAGACTCGACTGGCTTGAAAATTTTTCTGCATGAGGATTACACATATATGCTGTGTTCTTGAGAGATAACATTTTGCAATACGTATAATTGCAGCAACCGGATGGGTAGGCACTTTTCCGAAGTTGGACAAGTTGTCTTCCTCCAGTTATAATTTCTTTACCATCCTGGTTGTAAAAACAGCTAGTGATTAGTACAGCAAACCAGAATAGTTGTGGACTCGAAAGTTATCTCTGCTGTTAAACATACGGGTGGGAAAACTTTTGGAGACTCAGTTTTATGCAAAAGGCATTGACAGGATATACCATAAAGTGTAGGGATGATTTGGACCCTTGGGTGGTAATATTCCATCTAGTGATGACCAATGTGAATAGGTCTCTCACTCAGCAATTATAGAGGTTTTTGGTTTACTGGTGCATTTTGTAGAGTGAGTGTGTGGTAGATCCTTTCATCCATTCCATTGACCTGTAGTTTTGAATATTTCAAGCCGTGATTTTCTATTCCTGCTAATTCGAGGATACAGAATTGCTGATTGTGTTGCTCAAAATCAGATTTCAAGGTTATTTTAAACACTAGAAGAAATAGAATTTTGCCCAAGTTTCTTTTGTTCCTTCATTTTCCTCTCTCAAAAGCTGCATCGCTTTTATGAACTTGTTAATAAACACTCTCCAAATTTAGGAATTGCCATACTTGAAGCACTGGAACCTTCACAAGCCATATTTCTGTTTTAATTTCTGTCTTTTGTTTTTAAAGTAGCAATTTTATCAATTTATTTCATCAATTACGATATCTTCCATTGTTTTCCGGGTTTTTTTTTTTTTGTTTTTTGTTCTCTCACGATAAAGATAAAGAACCTAAATCTCCAAACTTTCATTTTACGGTCAAAAACCAAAAACCCAAAAATAAGCTAAGGAGATTATTAAGTGTCTAATAATTACAAGAGTACGGCTTACTCTAGAGTTTACAAAGAATACACTAATTTCTGATTTTTTAATTTTTAATTTTTAATTTTTTATTTTTTTGGAGTATCAAAGAAAAATTGGAATGACAAACTTGTTCTTTTAAAAAGTAAATGGTAGAAAATTTGACAGTTAGATTTTTAACAGCAACTAGATGGAAAAGTGAAAAAATACAAACTTCCAAGTTATGGTAACACTTAAATTATTTCTCAATTTAATAGGAGAACAAATACAGACCTCCAAATTATGGTAATTTTTGGGACAAATTAGTGGACTTGCTTAACTTAACCAATAACCGTGAACATTCTAAAAAAAGGAGGGAGTGGAAAAGGATCCGCAATCAGAATAGAAATTAAAGGTGGAAAAAAAAAAGCCGATCAAAACCCTTAAAAAAAATTCTATATTAAGGGTAATAAACTTGGGAAAAATTTGGCTTAAGGGCAGTGGGGAGTTTTTAATTAATAAAAGGGGTATAAGTTTTACATAATTTGTATTAAGGGCAGTAACTTATTTTCTCAAAATCCTAAAATTAAATTATTTATGCACTACCGTAATTGTCCTTATTCTTTTAATCATATCATATTGTATTAGAAAAAAAAAAAAACTTTTTCATTTCTCCCAAGAATGAAATGCATTTGGATGTAGCCGATGACTACCCTTTTTTTTTTATTGAAATGAAGACAGATTTAGAAACCAAACTATAATGAGCTAACTTATTACACTCATTATGAAAATACTATTAGTCAAAAATAAGTTCTCTGGCAAAATATAGTGGAGTCTTTCTTTACAAGAATGCTATCTCCTCTGCCACTCTAACTCTCACAAAAAAATTCAAGGTACCTTAGTGATCTAGATAGAAATAAAAGTGAATGAACTGCTAATCGTAACTACCAAGCACATATATGTTCCTAGTCAAAGAGATTGAAGCCCAAATCATCATCAAATTTATCTCTCTCTTCTTTTTTTTGCCTCAGCAGCAAGGGCAGAAGCACCACCTCCTGTAAAAGCTGCTGCAGCAATGTGAGAGCATCATCACCGCCAAAAGGAACTAAAGCAAAGTACCCGATGCAATCAATTCAGTGATACCATTCTCTGCAACCTGAGATAATAGAAGCTCAATATTGTCATCTTCAACATCACTTCCAACTGAAGCAAGACTTGCCCTGATGTCCTTGGCGGAAAAAGAGTTGTTGCCTCCCAAAATGGCTAACAAAAATGCACCAATAACCTTATCTTCTGAGAAATTTTGGATATGGAACTCAAACGAAGGGGAGCTCAAGAATTTTCGAGGCCGCTGCTGCTACAGAGTATAAACTGGCAGTATGATGATGACTAGCTTATTCCATTTGTTACATATTGCTAATACTCCCTCGGTCCCATAATTATTGTCCAGTGGAGATTTTACTTTTAGTACAATTTGAACTAGAAATAAAAAACTCAAATTGGACAATAGTTATGGGATGGAGGGAGTACTATGTTTAAGTCTGTGGCTTGAAAGAGTTCTTTTTTATCTCTTTAATCTTGATTGTAACGTACAAGACGTATAAATGCTATGTTCATTATTAAAAAACGATTAGAAAATGAATACTGAAAATTATTCAAAACTAATATGGTGAAAAATCTTAAAACTAAGAAATACTTTTTTTTTAAAAAAAAAAAACAAAGTAACATCAACACTATATCGTGTGTGCGTGTGAATGAATAAGAAGTATGCTTAGTGTAGAGAAAAGTCCATCAACCATATTCCACAAGCCTCCTTAATCGTCAAGTACTATACCCTCATCGATTTGGAACAAAAAAGCTTATTCATCAGAGAAACTCAAATCAATAACTAAATTGATTACCAAAAAAATACAAAATGAATTGTTCACTGCCAATTCTTGAACCATTTCACTATGATTACCTTGTGTCGAGGGTGAAATCCGTTAGGACGAGAGTCAACGGTGTCTATAAACCTGAGACCTGCAAAACAAGGGTTAGCACTCCGACGAGCAAGTCAGTCCAAGGAGTGATAGAAATAAAACATGTGAGTTAGGAAGGGAGTGATAGTGAGCTTACTCTTCATCACCAAAAATGGGGTATATATGGATAAGGTGAGGGGAATATTCCCTGAGAATATTCCTTTCAATGATGGGCTTGGGCCATTGTTAGGACTTTAGCCGGCCCAATAAGCCATAAAGGAATATTATCGGACCCATGAATGGTTGTCGGTCCAAGTAAAGTTGCACCTCCAACAAGTGCCCCTGCCAAGTGTTAGTAGAGGAACACATATATGCAATAACAGGGTTCAAATACAATACTTGGCAAATAATAGCATGGAGCTGTAGTGCGGACTCACGGGGGATCCGTCCATTCAGGGGTTTACCTGATCGGATAAACCCATAACCCTTCATGGTGGCTGAAGAGTAATAACAGGTACTGTAATCGGAGTGCAAAACATTGTCACGCCGAAGCCTTGTTGACGGAACCGTCGCATTTGGTTACCGAACATGCCCATTGTCACGCCGAAGCCTTGTCGACGGAACCGTCGCATTTGGTTACCGAACATGCCCAGAGATAAGCTGAAACTGAGTGCGCCACTTGTGTGGACACCAGAGCGAAGAGGCACAAATCGTTTGAGGAGTTTATTCCCGATCCAACAAAGAGCTCAAGAAAGAAAGAAGGTGACAAAGAATTCTTCTCGAAGAGTGACGTCAAGGCTTGTGACGACACGTGATAGGTTGGAACAACAACACGGATAGACCTCGTTGGGGCATAATAGACAGAAGTTTGTAACTGCTGTGTGATCGGTCAAGAGCGGGTATGTAAGGAAAAGTTCGATCCCGAGGTTAACCCAGCCTTGTGTCTGAGCCCGAGACATATAGCGTGGAATGATCGGGAATAAACTCCTCAAATGATTTGTGCCTCTTCCCTCTGGTGTCCACACAAGTGGCGCACTCGGTTTCAGCTTATCTTTGCGCATGTTTGGTAACCAAATGCGACGGTTCCCTCGACAAGGGTTCGGCATGACAATGTTTTGCACTCCGATTACAGTACCTGTTATTACTCTTCAGCCACCACGAAGGGTTATAGGTTTATCCGATCAGGTAGACCCCTGAATGGACGGATCCCCCGTGAGTCCGCACTACAGCTCCATGCTATTATTTGCCAAGTATTGTATTTGAATCCTGTTATTGCATATATGTGTTCCTCTACTAACACTTGGCAGGGGCACTTGTTGGAGGTGCAACTTCACTTGGGCCGACAACCATTCATGGGTCCGATAATATTCCTTTATGGCTTATTGGGCCGGCTAAAGCTCTAACAATGGCTCAAGCCCATCATTGAAAGGAATATTCTCAGGGAATATTCCCCTCACCTTATCTATATATACCCCATTTTTGGTGGTGAAGAGTAAGCTCACTATCACTCCCTTCCTAACTCACATGCTTTATTTCTATCACTCCTTGGACTAACTTGCTCGTCAGAGTACTAACCCTTGTTTTGCAGGTCTCAGGTTCTACGTGGGGACTCCAGTGTCCTCTGATTGGAGGTGAATTTTGAGTCTCCGTGTCTACGCATCTGGGCCAAACAGGGGTTTTGAGCTCCATATGTGAGTTTATTAATCTCACTTGCCTTTGCCGATTTTGGGGAGTTGTGAGCCGGGATCTCGAATTTCAACAAAAGAGATTCAAACTTCTTTTGATCGATTGGCCACAAAAATTGAGTTGGACAGCAGAAATCAATCGGAGAAAAAGACCCTCTTCCGCATTTTAGCCGTTGATTTGCCTCTATAAACCTCCGGCTTCTCGTTCATCACGAACAAACAAAGAATCATCTTGCTTCATAGGAATACACGAATCAATCAACCAAACTCAAATTCAAACAATTCCTTGAAAACCCTGATGATGGAGTCTAACCCAACCCCAAAACCTTCGGATTCAACCTAGGCTTCGAAACCCGACGACCTTCATCACTCTGCTACTGCCTTCGACCTCAAGGACGTGAACCCACTGCCGCCTGCTACTGCCTTCAGGTTTAAGCAGTGAAAAAAGAATTAGGCACGAAAACCCTGCTTTGTTAAAGATTCGAAGCTCCCCATGTCCGGTCAACCACAAAACCAACGGTGAGCTTTTGCCTTCTTCAACAAATCCAAAGCCACCTTCGAACGATCACCGGCGTCCGACCCCGAGCACGGTGAGCTTTGAACGATCACCTCCGAAGCTGTCATCGGTCCCAGCAACCAAGCTCCAGCAAGGTTTGAATCGCCGTCGGCGGCTTGCTTCACCCGCAGACAGCTTCATCCTCGGCGTCCTTCGGGTCTTGGTTTGGCTTCGGCCTCCGCCGTCGGGTTTTGGACAGCTTCGTCCTCGATCTTGGCTTCGGTTTTTGCCTTCGAGTTTGATTTCACCTCGGAGTCGGCGTCGGCAGCGTCGATTCAGGGCGGGCGTGCAGCCTCGGCTGATTTCAATGGAGCCACTCCCACCCTCGATCCGGGAAGCAACACTTTGGACTGGAGAAAGCTTCGGGCGGGAAAAGGCCACAAAGTGCAGAAATTTCAAAGGTCTTGCAATTGGGTCCCTTTTTTTCCTATTATTTACAAATCAGCCCCAACATTTTTGAAATTTTCAAATCGGCCCCAAAATCTTTGAAATTTTTGAATCGACCCTAAAGTTTGAAAATAATACAATCAGACACCTGAAGAAGATTTGGAGGTCCATCTGGGAGCTTTATAAGCCAATTGCAAGGATCTCGTGCATCATTTGGAGCTCTCCAAGGCTACAGCCCTACGCCACAACGAAGATAAGTGTTCTTAACCACTTTATCAGTTTGATGGTCAATTTTCTTAAATAATTTTATTTGGAGGGAGGAGTTGGATATGTGATTATACATATTTCCTCCTTGCTACTCGATTATAAATTCAATCAAATGCTTAAAGCGACATAGCCAATATAAATACACCATTATGGCATGACATATAGAGAATAGAGCTATCATAGTTCATACACTCTTTGTGCTTTCGAATGTGGTTCGTACTTGACTATGTGCTATGCGCCCCCTTACCCTCGAAAATATGAGGAAAAGGAAATAAAACTATTTAAGAAAATATATACTTGTTCTTGGGTAATATATGTATGCTTGATGGTTTGAAAAGGTGGATTGTTTTTTGAAAGTTTGGTCCGAAGAGGATCTACCCTTCACTTTGAAAAACCATTTTGAAAATTAGATATAATATCCTTTCTAAAGGTTTGAGTTATTGAATGGGTGGCACGTCTTTTATCTTGAACATTCGCATTCGTGTTGTAAACAAAGATGTAATCGTTCTCTCGAAACTTTGCCAACAAGTGTACGAGGTTAGTATAGAACATACTCTTAATTGCCTTTGTGTGTACTAAAAACAAAGGAATAACCCCTTTGTAAAATCTGAACGCCATGTAGGGCTTCACAAATCCGAGGACGTCTACATGTCCGAGGATGCCATCCCAGTCTGTGGATGCCTACATGACCGAAGATGAAGGCTCGTCACTCTGAGGACAAAGGCCATCAGTTCGAGGACGAAGGTGCCAGAAAGTCAGCAAAGCCCGTCTCGATCCTCGTGGCCTACGGTACTGTACGACCTCCGCGGCCTACGGCATTCCTACGGCCTCCGCTGTCTGGGAGCTTTTTTAAGTCCGTCTCGATCCCCGTGGTCGACGGCACTGTACGGCCTCCGCGGCCTAAGGCATTCCTACGGCCTCCGCAGTCTGTGAGCTTTCATAAGCCCGTTTCGATCCCCGTGGTCGACGGCACTGTAAGGCCTCCGTGGCCTACGGCATTCCTACGGCCCCCGCGGTCTGGGAGCTTTTATAAGCCCGTCTCGATCCCCGTGGTCGACGGCACCGTGTGGCTTCTGCGGCCTACGGCACTCCTATAGCCTCCATAGGCCTTGATGTGTTGGAACCTGTATTGCCTTTCAGAAGGCACGAGTTCAAAGGCAGACGCTACTTGACAGCCTGGAGGTGCTAGAGAGTCAGTCAGACCCCTTCGACCTTCTGGGGACGAAGGTCTGATCCCGCCACACTTAATCAGGTACATGACATCTTTCTAAGATCTTTTGTGAACGTACCATGTTTTCCTTTTATCTTGAAGATCTAGCATACATGTGAATTGTGCCAACTCAAATACTATAATGATATAACCCATCTAGCCCCAGCCGCTGATGGGCACTAATTACTCCTTGAAACGGTGTCGGTAAGCTTATGGGTACGAAACTCATATGGTCTTGATTTGCCTTAGGGTTAGAAGCTCATGTAGCATTGATCAACCTTCGAGTTTCACACTCGTATGGGTTTGACTTCCTTCGAGTTGAGCACTTACACGGTGTCGATTAGACTTGGAGTTATACACTTCTACAGTTTAGATCCACCTTTAAGTCAACAACCCCTTACGGCATCGGCCATCTTTTGAGTTTTATGCCCAATAAGCTTTCGTTCGCTTGTGGGTTACTTACACCCGTAGTCTTGATCAGCCCTAGACTCGGCCTAACTTCGTCCGTGAAATCCTACTGCTTCCTACCCAAGCAGGGGGGGAGGGCTCCTAAGGTGGACGATGTTGCTTTTTATCGTAGCCTATCTGGGCAACCAGCATCAAGGCTGGGGGGGAGGGGCAAAGAAGTTTAAATAACACCTTTACTTCAAAATCCTCTCAAACTTTTTTCTATTATCATCTCAAATATGATAACTTTTCATGTACTCATGTTCATCCGATCGAATGGTAACATAACGAATGGCATAAGTTATACGGCTTCGAATAGCCTTAGGGTTAAAAACTCACATAGCGTCGGTCAACCTTTGAGCTCTATAATCGTACGATCCTAACTCGGCTTCGAATTATACGCTCTTACAATTTTGACCACCCTGAGTTAACAACCCTCAAGGCCTCAATCAAGCCTCTTTATCTCATACTCTCTCAACTCTGGCTCTATCTTGAAAAAGGTACACACACGTACTTGATCAGCCTAGGGGTCGTACAAACTCTATATTGGCTAAATACGGCCAAGGGACACTAATCACCTACGTAACTCCAATCAAGTAATTAGCCAACTATACTCAAACACGTGTCTTATCTATGGAAGCAAGCTTACCCCAACAAGTACGCCGTCGACCCCCGTGGCCGATGGTGCTCTTGCGCCCCCTGGGCCGTGGAGCTCTCTCAAAATTGTGCCGACCCCCATGGTTGATGACACCTATTGCTCTTTGGGCTTACAACTTCTTTATTACACTGAAAAGTTATACAAATTCCGTAAACCCATACACAAAAAACACGCTTCTAACACGTTTCTAAATATAAAACTTGGGGGAAGGGACAATCACTATCCTCTAAATGTCTAACAAAAGTTTTATATATGTGAAACAATAAATTAGTAGGCGTGTACATAAACAATCAATTGTCATAACAACGTATAAGAGGACGGAGCGAATAAGTGAAAGGAAATAAAAGGATGACCCTCGTCCTAACTCATGAAAGGGCTTGGTTATATCCACCATTCAGCCTCGCATATAGGTGATCCAGGGTCGACCCACATTCGAAAGCATAAAGAGTGTATGAACTATGATAGCTCTATTCTCTATATGTCATGCCATAATGGTGTATTTATATTGGCTATGTCGCTTTAAGCATTTGATTGAATTTATAATCGAGTAGCAAGGAGGAAATATGTATAACCACATATCCAACTGTTGGAGGTGCAACTTCACTTGGGCCGACAACCATTCATGGGCTTATTGCGCCGGCTAAAGCTCTAACAATGGCCCAAGCCCATCATTGAAAGGAATATTCTCAGGAAATATTCTCCTCACCTTATCTATATATACTCCATTTTTGGTGGTGAAGAGTAAGCTCACTATCACTCCCTTCCTAACTCACATGCTTTATTTCTATCACTCCTTGGACTGACTTACTCGTCGGAGTACTAACCCTTATTTTGTAGGTCTCAGGTTCATAGACACCGTTGACTCTCGTCCTAACGGATTTCACCCTCGACACCTTGCAAAAATGCCGAACATGAATATTTAGTGAAGAAAAAACTCGCTCGGTTGGAAAAAGTATTAGGGTTTTGGCTCTTTTTTCTCTTCGATGTGATAGGATCAAAAGAGAAAGGCAAATACGGAAGTGCATAAATAATTTAATTTTAAGATTCTAAGAAAATAATTTACTGCCTGTAATCCATATTATCAAAAACTTGTACCCTTTTTATTAATTAAAAATTCCCTACTGTCCTTAATCCAAATTTTCCCTAAAACTTGAAGAATGAACCTCAAAAGAGAAAATTTCACGGTGTTTAGTGTGCAATTGAAAGCACAAAGCCAAAATGTAAAAACCAGTAGTAAGAAATATTTTTTGGATGCGATAACCAGGTGTATGTTGCGCAAAATTTCAATTGACCTACCAATTAATATGACTTGCCGACGGTACACACTACACAAGATTCGGCTCACTAAGAAGAGTGGCTGCGTAAGAAGAGTTGCTGATTCTCTGTATGCACAAATCAAGAACAACATAATCCCGATTGGAGAAGAATTGTTGAAGTTATAACCTTATTTCATTCTTCAACCTCTCGGTTCTCCTTGGATTCATCCACTTCAAATCTAAAGTCAAAAGTTTTTGGTTCAAAGTTTGATGTTGAACATCAACAAACTCGAAGCAAATATCAAAAACACCCTAATTCCTTCACCATTATGGTACAAACAGAGGGCAATGACGACATCGGGTGTCGAAATAAGCAAAATTTCTCTTTCAAAACTACATCAAAAGATGCACAAAGCGTATTTGATTATATTAGCAATGAGGCGGTTTGAGAAGGAAATCACAGGATTAAATTTTTTAGTTACTTATATTGCGTTTGATTTTGGATTTTGATCGGCGAATATACTGTAATCAGGTTTTTTTATTGCCTCGTACAAATTGATATGCTAGTGCAATTTCCAACAGATTGATTGATCTTTTTTTATTAAAAAAAAATCTCAATATCAAGCTAAGAAAAATTAATAGATTAACAAAGAAACCCAATTTTCACATTCTTAGTGTGATGGGCCAATTTTTGAAAAATCTTATCCACATGAGAATGGACCGACCGCAGCATGCACTTTAATGGAGGGAAAATCGATTTGAAGCCCGCTTTGGTTAAAATTCGTGGATGCAACAGAGAGCGAGGAAGCCGAATCCAAAAAGGAGTCAATGACGCCGCAGTCCATATCGAAGAAAGATTCTAGCTGCAACAGGAATCCTTACAGAATTCGACTTCTGTTGCAACCTAGCTAGGGTCGGTGGAATCTGTATAAAAGCTATGAAGGAGGTACCGGGAAGGACACAACTCATTATCTAATAATCAGAAATCATATTTTCCTTTATAGCTTAAGCTTTTGTGTATTCGTTTATGTTTCAGCTTTAAACATTGTAATAATTTCAACGATTCAGGCTATTCAAAGCCGATTCGTATTCATTCAATCAATAAAACAGGCTCTGGCAAGCCGTTTTATCCATTTCTTAGAATTTGTCATTATTCGGTTGAGTGCCAATTCAAAGGCATCATCCAGTTTAAGACAATTTCAATGTTTGGTTTACGCACTTTAAGAATATCACGCAGTCGCTTGAAATTAATTTGAGCCGAATTAGTTTCCACTATAAAATACAATTTTGACTCAAACATAGTCTTACCATTATGATTTGCGTTCCATTTCCCCACCCCTAAGAATCAAATGACATTGTTGATCGCAATTCTGAAACTTCATTTTTTTTTTTCCATTTTTCTTGGAGGGAAGGAGTTTATCAAATAATCCTTTTATCTACTTGCTCCTTTTTACTTTAAAACACTTAAAGTTGATCAATTAAAATGATCAACTAAAAGATAGTTGCACCTAAAATTCCTATATATCGAACCAGTTGATGAATTGTGTTTCCGTTTTATTTTTTTCCGATTAAAAAATTGGATTCTCCCAATGTGATAGTTGGACTCCCAAGAATTGTTGATGTTGGCTTGTTCCCAAAGAATGATAAAAATATTGATCATCGTCGATTATCATTCATATCGTGAATGTATCTATATTACATAAAGCACGGAAGCACTTTTTGGTACGGTTAAAGGGAAGTTACATGTCATTTGTGCGTACATGTCAAGTGATGATTCGACCTTCTGTTTGTTTGTTGCTTTCCAACTCTTCTATTTCCTCTTCATTCATTCCGGTTGCCAATACCATTTTCTCTTTGGTTTCTTCGCAGAACTAGATGGAGAACTCCACCCCACAACACTAACCTCTTCTTCGACTCTCTCTTCTCGCTCCGGCAAACAAAAGTCAAATTAAACAATTTGGCGTGTGAATTCGATTCCACAGAGCAGAAGAAAAAGCTGAAGATCCTGATTTTAGAACTGTAAGTGTGCTCCTATTTGTCTTTTTGTTTTGGGTGAAACTGGTGTTATAACACTAGAATTGGATTTCACAGAGTTTTAATGATTAAAATGGCTTGGTTTTGAGTTTTGTTAAAGGACCTCTTTGTTTATTTTAAGCATAATTCAGAATAGGATTTCAGTTAGAAGGGATTGATTATTTTATTACTTTTCCATTTAGCCATGAATTTGTTCATGTTCTTGGGTTCATGTGTATGTGTGTGTCTTTTCAAATGATGGGTAGCCTCTGTTGTTTTGGGGGTTTTCAGAAGAGAGTTTTATTGGGATTGATTCTAAGCCTATGCACAGAGTTTTCTTGATCTCTTTGTTTTACACCACATGTTTTCTTTAAGCTGCTGCTGAGTGATTCACTAGGAGACTGGAAAGTATCCATGTAGCATATCAGCTATCATGAATATGTTACATATGTTGGCTGAATGGATTCCTTGCTACATGTTCTTATTGGTTTGATAGGGGGAGTGGGTACATGGATGACTTGAGCTGGATCTTGGTTTTCCTTCATGCTGCCTCAATTTTGTCATTTTTTCTTTTCTCAGTTGGGAAGCAAGCAGTTATGGATATCATGGAGATGATGGTTTACCTTATGGAGGATATGGCAAAGGAGAGTTATTTGGCCCAACATATTCAATTGGCGATACTGATGGCGGCATCAACTATGACATAAGATTGATCAACCAATACTTTTCTTAAGCTTCCATGTGGTGAGATTTTGATTCTCCACTCTTTGCGTTGCTCTGATTCAGATGTTTCAATTTGAGTTTTTATTGTGATCAATGCTTACTTTGGTCAGATTTTTGTTGGGAGTATAAAATGATCACAATAAGAACTTATCCATTTGAAAATCACTGAGAAGGCAAGAATTTGAGATAATAAGCAGGAGTTTATTTGGAAAGAAAAAGGAAAATATATTCAAGGTATTGATTTCATGTGAAAAAATTGTAGGCCACAATTTACGTAGAACATTTAGAAGATCAAATAAATATATTTATCATTTTTGTGTACAGTAATAATGATATACTAAAATAGGTATTCTGTGCTTATGCACCTGGTTTAAAGATTGAATATTTTGCAGCTGTATTTCAAATTTTTTCAACTGCAGGGTTTCATATGGGTATGATGACATAGATTACCTATTTGCTAGGAGCTTGAACTATTTATTTTATGTGCACAAATTTGGCAGTATGGACTCTGAAAATGCAGCAATGAAGTCCCTGGTTGTGATTGAAGCTTACAGGACACTTCGAGACAGGGGACCTTATCTGTGATAGCAAGATTGGAACAATATTTGCTGCCCTGGTAAGATGACAAATCTCTTTAACTGATTGATCTTAAAGTAGCCGTATTACGGATTTGCTGCAGATGGTTCTATGATGATTTTAGATGATTTAGACTTCATTAAAGTTGGTTGTGCCAAATCATATGCACCCTTTCCAACTTATAAATTAAACAAGAACAACTAGAGGTGATCGAACTGTTTGATGAGCCATAAGTCTTCGAACTCTTCAATTCCTCTTTTTTCTTTGCAGGATGCATGTTTCACAGTGAACAAGGGCTGATGAGCTTTGAGCATCCAACTCACAAGATAAGGACAATGCCAAAGGTAGACAATAAAGGTGCAATATGTGGAGCTAAATTTTGAAGGTTGATCTTTACACCAGAGTTAACAAAATTCCTCATGTTGGCAGTTAGACCAACTGGGTTGATTGGAATACTCCTAACAATCTTAGATTAGACCAACTGCAGGATTCTGATTAGGTTGCTACCAAATTGAACATATTTTTTTGATCTGATTTTAGTTTGATCTTTTATATTAGATTTCCTTGGTATAATCACTCAAAATTGTAATGTTGTGTAATAAACTGAATTATCCCTCTTACGCAATTTATTTACTTTATTATATAATCAAAAACATAACTTGGTATCTTACACCCCACAACCGCACCTCATGCGGTCCCACACCAGCTAGTTTTATTAAATAAAGAATTAGAGAAGTCTTCAGCTTTGTCACTTGCAACTGATATCTTATAGATTTGAATTTTTCTTATGCACATTAAACATCACATGCATAAGATGTGATTGATCACTTCCTTACTCATTTTCATCGTCAGATTTATTTTGATCATCCATCCATAACTGAAAAATAAACTTACCATAAGACTTAAGAAGGGCAGAAGAAAACGCCTCCTAACTAGTGTTATATCTCATCAGTGGAATCTCATTTTTTCCTACGTCAAAAAAGAATTTGGGACAAAAATAAGAAAATTCGATTAATCATTTTTGAATAATTAACTATTTTGAAACCGAGAGTAATTATTACTTTGACAATGAGAACATGCTAATGCATTAAATTAGCATGTTGTTAGGAGTTTCGACATAGAAGTGGTAAATCCTTCCACAACCTACGAACTACTCAGTTTCGGCGTACCTAAGATACTTTACATCTCATGGTAATATGCAAGATACACAGAAAGCACGTGTTTATATATTTCTGGTAAAATTCCTACCATTACCTTCAAAAGAAGAAGAAAGAAAATATGTGTCTCCATACAACTCTTCAACTCTATGGCCGGTGATCAGCCGCCGGTCATAGGTCAATTACATCTAATTCAACCCCCTCAGAAGCCTTCATTTGCACAAATCCTAGCATCTAATTCAAATCCAAAGTCTATTCATGGCCAAGCATCAAAAAAATCAAACCTCAACCGTAATTCATTCTGAGCCAACTTTCTTCAATGGAGAGCCGACTTTTTTTCTTACAAAAGAAGAAGATGAACAATTGGCAGCCCCCTTTCAACTCCCTTGTAGGAAAATTAACCAAAAGTAGGCCAAAAATGGACTATTTGGGGTGAGAGTTCCAAACTATCAGGTTCAGGGGAAGTTTCTCAATAGGGATGATAGATCACCGACAATTTCTCATCTGTTTCAATCTAGAGGAGGATTATCATCGTTGCTAGTTAAAGGGTTTATGGACCTTTGACAAGCATCGGATGCGAGTTCTCAAATGGACCACCGACTTCAATCCTCCACATGAACGCTCAATAGTTGATATTTGGAATTTCTTTTGAAGGTCTTCCAATCCATCGCTTTAATAAAGAATATTTCTGGATGCTTGCGAGTATCATCAGAACGCCTCTCCAAATTAACGTCCCAACTCTTAATATGTCACGGCCTTCGGTGGCACGAGTCTGCGTTGAGATTGATCTCCTCAAAGATCCGAATCCGATTGGGAGTAGAGGGGAAATCGTATTTTCAATCAGTGTTCTACGAGAATATGCCTCTATATTGTGTCGATCGCAAAAAGATTGGTCATGACATCAATTCATATCAACACAATACAACCGCATCCCAATCACAAAAGATAGAACTTCTCACATCAAAGCGTCAGCCAAAAGAACAATTGCAAGAAAAGCAAGGAGAAACGCTGACCACAGAATCGCCGCCATATACGGCCCCCTCAAATTTGGTACAGAGTCAACTGCTGCACATGGTCGTTGTTAGCAACGACCCTCAACCCTCAAAAACTGGCCAGCAACCTGCTGCTGCGGACGCGTTGTCAAGGCTGCATGAAAAGGATGTCGCGATTCCGGAGAAAGCCCTAGTCGCACCCCCCTGCAGAATTCATGGTACACCAGAAATAATTCTGAAACCTGTGCAAGGCGTTGAGGGTCGACCTCAGGCTTGACGATGATGGAGAAATTTGGTGTCCCTACTGATGTTATAGATAGCCCGGTCCTCCATGAGATCTCTGAACAGAAGGAGAAAGAAGGAATTTCTCGGAGTCCCATTGAACCTTCTGTTGCAATTGACAATCCTACGCAAGAGCAAACTGTTGCTGCTACGAAGAACCAAGAATCAAATTTGTCGATGAGGACATGCGAGCATCCCCTGCTGCCGCTGTTGCAGTGGAGACAATTCCGATTGCTTCCACCGCCGGCGGAGAACCAGCATCATCATCGCCACCAGTGGAGCAAATCCGGCGCGACTCAACCCCTACGATTTCACAAATTTCGTTGGTTCAGTGAAGTCCCATAACTCCATCCCCTATTGCGCAGTCAACACCAAATCAACTGGATACTTTAAATTATAAAGAAGATAAGGCGGTCCCACTCTCCCAATATTTCTCCACCAGTTAATGAAAATATTCCTTCCGAAAATAGCTCTCCAAAAGCAACTCAAAAAAATTAAATCCTGCAGCCGAGGAATTTTCTTATTCCACTAGCCCACAAAACCCTCTCCTACAAGTTATTCTACCAATTTCAGGCCCAATCACTGAGTTAAATTGCAATCAGTACTTATCCAAAGATGATAAAAGCATATTGAGTCTTCCGAAACAAGTTTTTCAATTCATCAAATTAATTCCGATGGTGAACAAAATCATATCTACAAGGATTTTGACGATGAAGATTTTGATACAGAATGGGAATTGGAACAAGAGTCCTTTACAGTGAAGTTTCTGCTCCAACATATCACAATCGATCGAAAAAAGCTAAGGCTAAAGCAAAAGTTAGAGTTCGTCGATTAAATAAGGATGCAAATTTTCATTATTATTAAAATTGTACTTGACATGGGTTAGTATATTCGCTGCCCTATTTTTTTCCTTATTATTTATGAAATTGTTTTTTATTTAAAAAAAATATGTGTCTCCATACAAAAGGGTAAAATTCTTAGGTCAAAATTTATTCAGAGGATAATTATGCAACTACAGTTCTTCATGACTTAACTTTGTAACTTTAACAGCTCAAGCAATTTCTTTTTTCTTTTAAAGTGAGATTTTATTTTTTGGACCTTTAAAAGAATCGATTTCAAACCTCATTATCAGTCTTTAATCAAATTCCGACTCCAAACCATTTTGAGTCTCTCTAAATTCCTGTAGTTCTGATTATCGTGTGATAATTTATATAGTATAATTTGTTGAACTAAAACAGTATAACACTAAGTAAAATATGAAAATGGAACGAATCGAGTAATTAAAGATTTGCACACTCCCTTTTACATCTATAGTAATTACTTAAAGTAACAAACACTAAAGACACGTGTAAGCACCAGAATAAAAGAATTCTCCCTCCAAACATTTACAGACGTTTATAGTACAAATCTGAAACAAGGAAAATGAGACACGTGGCTTCATATTTTTTGCAGGAAAAATACATAAATATAAAATATAATAAAAAGTAAAAAAATAGAAAAGGGAAAAAAAAAAAGAAATCTGGGATAAGGGTCCCCAATTTTCTCTCCAACAACGCGTCTCAACAATCAATCTCCCATTATCTTCTCCATTAGATAATAAAATAAAATTTTAAAAAAGATATATCACCAATTATATTCTCCATTATCCTCTCTCTCAATCAACAAGATTCTGCTAATGAATTCTCCCAGTTTTGAAAAATTAAATATCATTGCATACATCAAATCAACGAGATAATGGAAACACACATGGGGTTTGCTAATGGGATGGTGATGGAGAAGAAGAGGGCGCCGTCGGTGGAAGAAGTTTTTATCCCAGAAAAGTCAAACAACGACATCAGAATTGGCGGTGGATTCCTAATCGCCGAATCCGAATTCAATGAATCCCAGTATAAAGTAGCATCGAGTGGAGAATTTTTGTAAGTTTTTTTGTTCTTATTCTTTTTTTTTTTTTACGATCTGAACTACAACCACCATGACCCTTCTGGTTGCGACAATGCCGATGCTCGGAATTCCATCGGTTATGCATCAAATTCAACAATCTTGAGTCAAAATCCTCCTCAGCGTCATAATTCATTACCCTTTGAATTTTTTTTGTTTCTTTTATACTGAAAATTGGCTACTACAGTTGTATTTCTTTTAGGAAAAATACAAATGAATAGAGAGATTCTGAAATGAGTGTCATTTTCGGACAGAATATACTAATTTTAATCGAGAGTCAGTCTCAGTTGGCGGTCAAGGCGGTTTCTTCAAAGTACGGCTTTGTTGATCATGATTCATTCGGCGGCATCATCATCCGGCATAAATTTTGTCGAAGGTATACTTATTTGTGGAATATATTATGCCTTACTATTTGATTAGAAATGGCTTACTGCCCTTTGATTCTATTAAGTTCTGTATTTAAGGCATTCCTATTTGAATTCTGTTTGATTAGAATGAATTTTGTTTGATTAAAAATGGCTTAGTCCCACTTGATTCTGTTCAGTCGTGCAAGTCTATCTAACTGCATGCCAAGTGTTAGAATAAATACATCACTGGACCTCAGCTCTGTAAGTCTTCTTTTGCCCATTTTCTGTTCAACTTCTTTCTCTTCCTTGCAAATAAATTCGTCTTTCGTTTGATAGTTTTATAATCCAATTCTTTTTGTGTGTGTTATTGCCAATATTCGTAGCCCAGAAAAGGAATTGTAGTTGTTTGTTTTCGGGTCAGATTAGTGTGATGTGTAGATGTCATCGTGCTGCAGGTCATTCAAGGAGTTAATTTTCACCATTGGATATCTCAGTATTTTGGTTTTATCTCTATTTTTTGTTTTTTTTTTCTTTTTCATTGAAGCAAGGTCTTTTTTTTGAACTTCTGTTTACACAATTATAATCTTGATAATTCATTTGACTACTTGATTTCAGTTGCTCATCCAAATGTTTGGAGAAATGTATTAATTTGGTATCAATTTTTTTGCCGTTATAACGGGTAGTAATGATGTAATTTTATTTCCTTTCTCATCTGTCAAGTCGATACGAAGCGATAGTCAGAACATGTCTTTGAGAAGTCTACGAGTAAATGGTGAATTATAATCTTTGACTAACTTTTTGCACCTGATTATCTATTTTAGTTTTTGAAATAGGTGATAATTCTTTATTATTACTTCATTATTTACGAATTCACTTGAACATTAGCATTGGTAGACCTTTTATTGATGGGGACAAGGAATGGTAGAAGAACCCTATCAGTAGGTTCTTCCATATTTATGCCCAGGGTCATCATGATCCAAGGAAGGAGCCAAAGTGTTGGGACTTTGGTTAAGTTAATCCTTTATTAAGCAGTAATTTAATTATTTATTTCAGTATTAATATTTAGGAAAGGGTATTTTAGTATATTAGCTATGCTGCAGGAATTTCTTGGAATAAAAAGGAAATTAGGTGAGAATCCTAGTTGTCTTTGGTTTAGGTTAAGTTTTAGGCCTATTTATATGTACTTCATATGAGGAGATTTTTTAGAGACGTTGATTAATAAAAATTCTTGCAGTAAGCTTTGCTTTGCAATAGTTGTGTGATTCAACTAAATCCTTGGTGTGATGCCTAGGATTCCTGCAGTGTGACGCCAAAGGGCCCTAAGAGTGATTCTTAGATTTTCTTCTCTTCTTCCTTCCTTACCCTTAATCCCTGTTTTCCTATGATTTACAAGCTTGTTTTCCTACAGATTCTTTTAGCTTCCACTGCATACTACTCTTTAATCAGCCTAAGTTCTGATTTTTTAACCACCACGTTTTTGTCCTGCGTCAATTTGGCATCAGAGCTGAATTTCTTGGGGTTTTTAATACTTTTTTGATCAGATTGGAATTGATTTTCCTGATGAAATTCTGTTTTCAAAAGGGTTTAGAGATCAACAGCTATGAATCCCCATAGCATAGGTTATCCTAATTTGCCTTGTATTTCAGAAATCGTTGAGGAAGATGAGCAGGAGTACAATGATGATGAAGAGGAGATGGGCATGGTTGATACTGAAGATTTGGAGGAGGTAGAAGATGATGTTGATATGTCCTATCTTTCACTAATTTGGCGAATTTATAGAGCACCAAAAATAGGAGAAGAAGATTGGAGAAGGACAGGAATCTTTCAGACATTCGTTTATTGCGGGAAAGCTGTCAAGAAAGTAATTATAGATGGAGGTCGTAGTGCGAATTTGGCTTTTGAATCCACTGTTGAAAGGCTGAATTTTAAAATAGAGCCACATCCATACCCCCATAAGGTTGGTTGGATTAATGGCACAACTACTCTTGTGACGATTGCTTGGTAGACATCAAAAGAGGTAGGTATGTTGATTCTATATGGTGTGATGTTATTCCCATGAATGCTTCACATATAATTTTAGGAAGATCTTGGTTATATGATCGGGAAGTAGAGCATGATGGTAGAGCCAACACCTACTCCTTTAACTTCAATGACATAAAATTTTTTTTGAAGCCCCAAACTGATGAATATATGATGAAGCATTACCTACCTAAGCAAAAAAGTGATCAAGTGATTCCTGAGGTTTCAGCTCTGAATGTTACTAAGGAAGACGGAAAAGTTTCAGGTCAGAATTCTACCGAAGCTACAATTGAGTTTGTCCTGAATCAAGTAGAACAAGATAAGAAAATTCGTAGTTGCCCTACTGAAGATGGAAAACCTGGTCTTAATGTTATTGATTTTCAGACAGAAAAACCTCCAAAACCACCTGATTTTTCAGGACTCACACATAATTTCATTATCATTGCTGAGGATGTGTGCAGAGAGGCTGTTCAGAATCAAAATTTGGTTGAGTCTACAGAAATGTTCAAGGATGAACCTATTGTTCAATTAGTTCAAGACAGTAGCTCGCTGGTCCTTGCGGCTCAGGAGACTACAATGGAAGATTCAGAGGTTCAGAATTTTGCCGAGGCATCTTTAGAAAAGTCCGATGATGAACTTACTGATCATTTGGTTCAACAAGACAACAATCTTATGATCTATGTGGTTCAGGAGTTTACTAAGGAGACTACAAATAAATCTACGGCTGTTCAGGATTTAAAGAAGATCATAAAGGAGAAGCCATGAATGTATTGGTGAAAGAAGTAGTTCAAGAAGTTCAGCAAAGTAAGCTTACTGAGAGCGCTGATAAGCCTGAGATTTATCAACTTATTACGTTTGGTAATAAGGCAAAAGAAGTACAACTTCTCAATCTTGGTGAGATTCAAGAGGACGTAGTTAAAGGAGGAGCCGTACTGAGAAATATTTTGCATCCTAAACTGGAGGGAGGTTCTGGTTCATGTGAGAAGTCAACTGACTTGATTCATGGAAACCTTGCTACAAGTCCGAATGAAAATTTTGTGACGTTGAATCAAGTTTTAAAGACATGCCATTCAAAAGTTTATGATCCTGGAATTCCGAAAGTTGATTTCATTTTTGGAGAGGTTTATGACCACAAACCAGCAAGTACATTCCAAATGTTTACTCTTATACCTACATTTGGCCGAAAGAAGTTTTCTCATGCTGAATATGCTGCAGTGCCATGGCTTATGTTTCAGATTGTCAGGTTCTTCATTCTCAGACATTTTAGAACTCGAGGATGAGTTTTTTCGAACCAGGAGAGAATGATGGAGACAAGGAATGGTAGAAGAACTCTATCAGTAGATTCTTCCATATTTATACCCAGGATCATCATGATCCAAGGAAGGAGCCAAAGTGTTGGGACTTTGGTTAAGTTAATCCTTTATTAAGCAGTAATTTAATTATTTATTTTAGTATTAATATTTAGGAAAGGGTATTTTAGTATATTAGCTATACTACAGGAATTTCTTGGAATAAAAAGGAAATTAGGTGAGAATCCTAGTTGTCTTTGGTTTTGGTTAAGTTTTCGGCCTATTTATATGTACCTCATATGAGGAGATTTTTTAGAGACGTTGATTAAAAAAGTTTCCTGCAGTAAGCTTTGCTTTGCAATAGTTGTGTGATTCAACTAAATCCTTGGTGTGATGCCTAGGATTCCTGCGGTGTGACGCCAAAGGGCCCTAAGAGTGATTCTTAGGTTTTCTTCTCTTCTTCCTTCCTTACCCCTAATCCTTGTTTTCCTACAATTTCCAAGCTTGTTTTCCTACAGATTCTTTTATTTTCCGCTGCATACTACTCTTTAATCAACCTAAGTTATGATTTCTTAACCACCACGTTTTTGTCCTGCGTCATTTATCCTATGTGGAAGTTTTTCTAACTCAATATTAATTTGTGTAAGCTTATTATCATCAGTATAAACTATGACTATTGGAGATTTTTTATTTGTGAAATGTATTCTTATTGTGCAGGGTTCATTCATAAGAAAGCATAATGGGGCTGATGTTCACAAAGCTTTTCAGTCGGCTTTTTGCCAAGAAATATATGTGGATTTTGATGGTACATTTTGATGCAGCTGGTAAGACCACTATTCTGTATTATAAGCTCAAGCCTGGAGAGTTTGTCACCACGATTCCTCATACATTTTATTTTTCTTTTACTTACCATCTTTATTGGACCCAATTTGCATATCAATTGTTGATAAGGGTTGTTATATATTTTGTAGGGAAACAATAGGTAAGAAGCAGCCATGGTGATTCCATCACTCTCGAAGAACGTAATAAAGAAAGAGGGCCAAAAAGTTTAGGAAGCCCCAACAATGCCGCAAAATCTATGTCAAGTTATGCTCGGTAAGTAATTTGAAATTTGCATCCCGCCAATCATGTTCCCGTTTTTTGAATATATGCTCTTATGAAAACTCTTTCCAGTTGTGGCAATAATTTTTTTTCTGGCCATGATATATTAATGTAGAGGGATACAATGTCAATTAAGTCTTGGTGAAAAGTAATTTTCAGAAAGTGAATGAGCATGTATGGTATGATGATATGATCAAATATTTTCCATGGTGATTCCTGTTAAAGGACAGAAGGAAATTGCGTGAGGAAAAAAAATGATGTATACTTGAACTAGAGGGTTTTTTTTTTGACAAAATTGTTAGAGCATTAGACTTTGTTTATTCAGTTTTCTTTCTTATTTATTTATTACGATAAATGCATGGTGTTAACCTTGGACTTGATGCTCAAAAAAACACAAGGTTACTTTATAAAGTCACAAATTTGCACAACATAGATAGAATTTTCTTTTGTCATTATCTAATGGATACTCTCTTCTTCCTTATGCAAGTTACTTCACTAAGCAATTATCATAATCATGCTGAAACTGAATTTCAATTGGACCGAACAAAGATGAAGAATTGTTATTCACAGAAACGGGAGAAACTAAAGCGAAAATCACTGATGCAGTCTTCAAAAGATGAAGATGGAAATGAAGTACCTTGCTGTGTTGATTCATGGTGTTCATGTACACAATAGGAAATTTCATTTAGTATTTTCTTGCAAATATATATAGATCTATTTTATTTAATTGAAATTATGAATTCATTTATCTATTAACAAAAAATTAAATTAGAGGGGGCTGCCGGGGCATCTGCCCAGGCCAAGCATCTAGTCAAATATAATTGAGAAGAAAGTCAACTAGACATGAGGAATCTTACATGGTGCTTTCCAAGCATAATTAGGAATGTTATGAATATTAACATGTTATGATAATTGTACCGGAAAAGGAAAAAAATGTTTTGATAATTGTACCGAAAAAAGAAAAATTATGATGAAACAATTATTTCTGCCTTAGTTATCGCCTATAAAAGCCCCGCGCCATGGAACAAGAGATGTGCACAAACACGTTAATCAAGAGGAGTGAGATAATTACGTAGAAATTGCTCCAATTTAATGGCGAAGTTAGCTGCTTTTCTCTTTCTCCTCCTCATTTCTGCTGGTTAGTACATCCCTCATCTTAAATATTCTGTTACTTCTTACTCTTATTTGTGTATTTGTTTATTTATTTTTTCATTCTAATATTTTAACCATTTTCTCCTAATGGCGAAAATATCGGTCTCTCATGACCCCTAGCTGGGGGGTTTGGAACACACACCTAAGCTTTAAATCCTTCAAACATACATTTTCTCTTATGTTCTAAAGTGGACATAATAATTGTCTTGTTTATTACACTTTTCATTTCAATTTATAGGTCGTTTTCTCCTATGTTCTAAAGTGGACATAATAATTGTCTTGTTTATTACTCTCTCCATTTCAATTTATAGGTCGTTTTAGGTTTGGAGAGGTTTTTCAAAATATAGGTCATTTTACAAATTTAGGCAAATTAATGACTATTTTTTCAACTTTACCGTCACTAAATGACGCCAACCTATTTTCATGTAGTCTTGTTTATGATTCTAATGTAATTAATGAGATGTAAAACATATATTTAACACATAAATTAATTTTTTGATGATTGTCTCATTAGTTTACGTACAAAATCTAAAGTGACTTACATTTTGAAATGGAGAGAATACTCTTTTGTCCCGAAAAAATAGTACACATCAAAGTTTTGATAGTCCTGTTTATTATTATATATCTCACAGAAATAGTATAGATCTTAAAACTCAATGAGAACTTTTTTTTTGGACCAAAGCTAGCTAGGAGTAAAAAAAAAAAGTATGACAAGATAGTTCGGGACGGAGGACCATATATATGAAAAATTTGCGTGACCATGCTATGATTAGTTATCTCATTTCTCACTTTATCTATGACTATGGCAGCGCTTTCCCCCCCTACTGGTGCTTCAGCTGCTAACACCGGTGGCACAGCGGCCTCTAGAAAGGTACTAATGATGACAGAAGGTCGGCGCCGCCTCGAAGATCAGTGCGTGGCCGACTGGTATTGCGGGCCGTTTTCAGCCTGTCCCAACTGTGCACCCCACTACGGTTGTGCTTTATTTTTCTGTGCTAAGACTTGGTACTGAATCATGTCAACAAGTGTCAATTGCAATTTGGTTTTTGTGACGAATCAAACCCTGCATTTCGAGGTTTTTTTTTTTTTGTAATCCAGTTCTTTTAAACTTTGTTTGAATGAGTGTGTTAATGTACTCTTCACCTGAATTATGGTTAATAAAATATCTTCTTCAAGTTATCTCTTGCGTAGCATCACTTCTAAGGGAAAAGAAACATCTAACGCGCGTATACGACGTATTTGCCATCGCTCAAAAAAAAACAAAAAAAAAAGGTGCAGAAGATACATTTGGAGGGAGGAGATGCTAATTTTACGAGACAGAGATCCAGTTTTGTTTAATGAAAAAAAATCACTTGTATTTAATGAAATTAATTGATTGTGTTTCGTAATTAATTAGTGTTCTTCACAACCACATGTGCTGCATTTCCTGGGAAGATGGACGCTGATCAACAACATATCATTACCAGCAGTTAAACAGTTACAGCTACAATTACTTTACTCAACTACGAACAGGATGGAATATCTGAAAATGTAGTCCCAAAATGATGGTATGATTTAAAATTTTTATTCTTACTACAATAGTTTGGGACAGAAGCAGTACTTTACGAGTCAAATTTTCCAGCATCTTATTTATTCTTTTTTCTTTTATTTTCTTTTAATAAATTCTACAGCGAATGCTGAACCAAACCACGTAAGAATAATAAATCTCCCCATTATCTGCGCGCTAATAGTACAGTACTGATGTTAATTTGGACTTTTAAAGTAAATGATTTGATTCTGTCATCAATCGTAGTATAAATGAAGAATTTGTGAAGGTGCTCAATCTAAAGTTGAATAATAACGCTATATGCAAGTTAGAGATTCGTGAAATGAAAAGAGATATCAATTTATTCTAATGGATTCAAATGTAATGGGGAAATACGTAATACATTGGATTTCAAGGTACATAAGCAAGATACATAGACAAACTAATTGCCATTCACACTTGACAGCATTCACCACCAAGTCCGATTACAGAACAACACACAACAAGCGTAGTGAGGGGGACAGTTGGAACAGGCCGCGAATGGTCCGCAGTACCCGGTGGACTCGCACTGATCCTCGAGACGGCGCCGGTCTTCCGCCATCATCCGTACTTTTCTTGAGGTAGCAGTAGTAGCAGTCGTGGATTGAGAAAGAGCTGTATTAATAGTCATACGTAAATAGAGAAATGAGATACTGATTCGTGAAAAGAAAATGACAATTGTTTGCGTGTAATATTACCGCTAATATCTCATCCATATATGAAGGAATTATAGACCAGACTCGATGGCTATAGTGATTGAAAGAGGAGGTTAATTCGATTCTCATCACCATTACAACACAATTATAGTTCTTGAATAAATAAATAAAAAAAAAAGAGTGTACGAAATGTTTAAGATGTGAGAGTACTAACCAGCTGCAATGAGGAGGAGATAGAGAACAACTAACTTTGCCATTAAAAATGGAGCAACTTCGATGTGATTATTTCAGTCCTGTTTGATGACACTGAGTGATACATCCATATCAATGGCGTACTTGGGTGTTTTATAGGGTGAAAACTAAGGCTTACGTTGTGATTCAATCATAATACTTTTTTTTTTACAAAAAATAACGTTTCTAGCTAATTATTTTTCGAAACACATTTTATGATTCCTTATGTCTAGTTGACTTTCTGCTCAATTACATTTGATAAATAGTCGTAACAATTTAATAGTTACAATGAATGGAGTTCTTGGAAAAATTGGAGAACGTGGAGATGTGGGAGCTGTCCTGGACTCCTAGTTTCCCCGAAATTTCGTGTTATTGTTTAATTAATCAATCAATTGATTGATTAAAAATACAACTTCACATGCTGATAAATGCTGGTTAAGAAAAATCATAAAACTACCAAGAAGTGGTTAGTACTCGTTCTATTTTCATTTGAAACAAATATATGATACTCGTTCTATTTTAATGTGATTATTATTTTGTTAAAAATATTACTATCTTAATATTGAAAGAGTCCACCATTTTCAGGAGCATTGCTACTGAAAAAAACGATCTTTGGTAAGCGCCTTTTGTTTGCGTTTCTAAATTTTTCAAATTGACAAAAATTGAAATATTGAGAAGGAAAATCTCAGGATTTATCAAATATTAATTGATGCATGAAAATGGGATGAAAAGGTTAGGTGGAATGATGAAAACGACAATGGTAATCACTTCGGTAACAACGAGTTTGTGATTCAAAGATCGACTGGAGCAACTGGGGCTAAAAAGACTATCTGTAAATTAGAATTCGTACGTTGAGCCGCCATTAATATTATCGGTACTCACTTTAACCTGAATTATTAGTGATCCCATCTCTTTTCAATAAGAGGAAGTAATTTGATTATTATTTCATGTGTTCCAAAATTCTTGTCCAATCTGGATTTTCACTTTTATTACTGTTTGAATTAAAACCAATTAAAATCTAAACTCGACAATAATTTTGGGACGGAAAAAATACTCTTTTTGGAGTTTTTTTTTCTTACACTTCTTCTCAATGGAACCGTTCAATAAGCAGAAAATTCTCTCAAAAAGTTATTTCAAATTTTATCCTTCAGTAACATGTATGTCTACGAAATTAAGAAGGTGGTGTAACTTGAGAAGATTGTACTACGGTGCGTAGTTAAGTATTGTCTCCAAGAATTCAGCTCATATGTTTTATATAAAATTGGCACCTGCCTCATCCTCTTAATTTTAACATTTTCGAATTTGCCCGGATCAGTGTGTGATGTAATTTTCTGATTTTATTACTCCGTGTCGCAAAATAATAGTTCACATGTAATTTGGTCCCAAAATCTCAACACCAGACTCTTTTGGGTTTCTTTTCGAATAGAGGAATACTAGATGTTAAACCCGTACGATATGCGGGGTTTATTTATATACATTTAAAAAAATTATTTCAAGCTTTAAATGTTACTAATACAAATAAAGTTATTGATTTGTAATAACAAATGAGTAAAAATAAATTAGATTGTCATCTCATAAAAAAATCGCACAACTATATGTATATACACGCTATATAATGACAGTATCCAATAGATTGTACTGAAAAAAAAGGAATAATGTTGCATGTCATGACAAATAAGAATATTGCATGTCATACAAAATAAAATTATTTTACCTGCACAAGAAAAAATACAATAATAAAATGATCATAAATATACCAAAAAAAAAATTAGATTATTTGCTACATTACCAACGATGTATCCGCTTTGTGTTTTCTTTTTATATTTTTTAATGTATTTTTTTTTTAACTACATGAGTATTGTTCGATTCTTTTTAAATATCCAGTAAGATCTAATATGAAGTCAAAGAAAAATTATACCATATGTAAATTCATTATTGTTGTGGACATTTATGAAAATTTAATCACTGTAAGAAAATAAAACTATCATCTGCCAGTATCAAAGATACAAAGGAGATATTTCATTTAACTAAAAATATTTAATCAGATTAGGTGTATATATGCAAAACCTAGCCAGATCTTTTGATGTAGAAAAATTCACGAAACAAAAGCCCAAAATATACATTTTAATTAATTCCAGTGCATAATGGACAATGATATTGTTCGACTTGTGTTGCGCCCTTGTGTTGCGCAATGAAAGAAATTTTGTAGGATGCTTGTTCGACTTGTAATTTTCAGTGTTTTCGGCCAAATCAAAGTTGATGATTTGTCTAGTTTCTCCCTCTCCATCTTCAAGAAGTTTTTGAAATTTTCACATGAGTTTTTTGTGGACAGAAGCCTGAATTTTCTTACCCTGCCAATATACATATGAAGAAAAAATCAATTGTAATCATTGGGAATCGGGGTCAAAAAGCTATAAGGAAAACATCAATTCAAAAACTTCTATAAACTATAAAATTTAGTAGTTACCTCTTCGTCCATAAGTAAAGCTTCAACGGATGAGTTCACCTCAAAAGTTGTTGTCCATACATAGAGGATTCGAACATTTATTTTCCAGTCAGACTTGACAACTATGGGGGTCAAGTCTTTTATGAAATCAACAGCGTTGTTGGAGGTCGACATGGATTGAGGTATTTGAGATTGTTCGTGGCGATGAAGGGAAGGATTGGGTGTCTGTGGACTTTTGTGGTTGCAGGTTTTGTTATGGGTTTTATGAGTATATATATACCATTTTCATAGAGTCATTTTCCACATTTGCATAGTAATAAAATCTGCCGCGATTATGGGATTAAGTGATTTTTTGGGATTGATATTCATTAATTGCGTCATAATAGCACAAACTGACTCTATCCTATAATTTTATATTGTTTTCTTCATTTCACCTTTTGGTATTAGTCAGGCAAATCGGAATCCATATTAGTGTCAATCAGCTTTAAAGTTGTTGAACTATATTAGGCCATCATTTATGACTTTGTATTATTTTATTTTTTTTTTGAATTTCAAAACAAACAAACTTGTGTAATGATGAAATTATTTTTTAAAGACACAATTATGTGTCAATGGGAATCGTTTCAATCAGCATTAATGTTGTTTTAATTTTTTTTAATTTAAAAACAAATAATCTTGTCTAGTGATGAAATTATTTTTTAAAGGCATAATTATGCGTGATTGGGAATCGAATCAATCAGAATTAATGTTGTTTTTTCAAATTTTGTTCCCTTTCAAAAATTTTCCTCTCACCGAATCAGCATTAATGTTGTAGTTTCAAAATTCTATCCCTTCTCCAAATTTCCCTCTCACCGAATCAGTGTTAATTAATTCTATCCCTTTAAAAAATTTCCCTATCACCGAATTAGCATTAATGTTGTTTTTTCAAATTTTGATCCCTTTTAAAAACTTTCCTCTCACCAAATACGTTTATAAGTTTGACCACAGAATGTTATTATTATACATTAACTGTGTAATGAGGTAATTATTACTTTTCTGGAAATTCAAAGGACCTTTATTGCAATTGTTGTAAATATTTTTTATGCCCACCAATAGGAAAATGACACATAGGATTTTGTCCTATGTGTCAACGGGAGGAGAAATTTGATTCCCTCTCTCTGGTTTCTCTTTTAGTATAATAATATAGATAATTTTGGGTGACTTGTTAAGTTGGGTAACTATGTGTATGCTTCTAATGTGGCGGCGATGGTAGCGGTGGCCAAGTCGACCTAGCTTCGGAGAAGTTTGAGTTTTGAGCAATGGGAAATTATTGATTGTTATGGAAGACAAATCAATGATGACAGTAGGGTCTTTACTCTTTAGTGTGACTTTTCAATAAGCGATGAATGACGCTTCTCAAAAGTCACATCTTGCAAACGGCAATTTATATGGTGAACTTTGTTTACCATTCTTGGTATAATTGTGTATTTAATATAATTTAAATATGAAATGGAAATTAATTGAAATATTGTTAAATATTCCATTCTCTCTCACTATTTAATTTCATATATTATGTTTCCAAGAATACACCACAAAAGAATCAATATTCCAATAATTTTTTGTAACTCTCCTTTTATTAATAACTAGGCTTTTTTGTAGTCGCGCATTCTTCTTTCTATTGTATTATAGATAACTTACGAGATTATTCATTTTCATGTTTGAAAGATATTGAAGAGCATGTAAGTGTCGGTTTTTAACTTATAAATTTTCATGAAATTGTCAAATTTAGAATCCATTGTTTTAGAATGATGAGAGTCATATTTAAGTAGTCTCCATCTCAAAATTATTGTCAAGTTTTGATTTTTACTTTTATTTCAATTTATATTAAAAACGAAAATCCAAACTGAGCAACAATTTCAGCACATAAGGATTATATTATATTTTTCTTGAACTTCATGGTCAGTAAAACACACTTTGTTGATATTTATAAAATTATTGATGTCACCGTGAGCCTCTCTACTAATCAAAATATTGGAATATAATTGGAACCGGTTCTTTTATAAGAATAATAGAGATTACTAATGGGGAATTGACAAACAATTTAAATTTACTAAAAATATTATGAAATTTTAATGTATATGTCATGAAAAATGTTATTCTACTTCATGAATTTCCTAAAAGGAGTATGAACATATGAATTCCTAAATACCATATTAATATTTTCATTTTTAGTATGAAAATTTGTGTAATTGGCATGAACATCATTGTATATATGAATATAGTGTTTGGTCTTTTTATATGTGACTAATCTTCCAATCATCATGAAAATTGTGAAACTTTGATACATGTGATATGGAAATTATGATCGTCGTTCATGAATATTTCATAAAAATAGTATGAACATTTATACTTTACGTGATTAATTTATTGATAGTTTTCCAATTTGTATGAATATTTCACATAATTTTCATGAAAGCGATATGAATATTTATACTTTACGTGATTAATTTATTGATAGTTTTCCAATTTGTATGAATATTTCACATAATTTTCATGAATAGTGACTAATGTGTGAATCAATATAAAATTAAACAAAACCAACTTCTATTTGTGATTAATATTTAAAATGTTTTAAAATCAAAAGTTATGAACTTTATATATATTTGATATGAAAGATATGGTTTTCATTTATGAATTTTACGTTATAAGATCATGAACCTATAGTTTTATATAAAAGACCATCATTTTAATTCATTGTTATTTCTTTCTATTTGAAAATTTTCACGTAGTTATGTTTGAGCTTGAAAATATGACATCAGAGATTAAATGTAGAGAGAGAATTGACTAATTTAAAAAATATTTTAATTATTGTTATTCCTTAAATAGATAACATTAATTATATCAGTGCACCATGTATAGTGAACATATTGCACAACATAAGAATTGCTTGTAAACATATTAAACCTGTAATGAGTTAATCGATGGTAAGTTTAATAATAATGTCTAGCTATGATGGCCCTTAATTAAGAATTAATTGAACGCCATTTACTTAACAACCAAATAGTTAATTCAGAGTGAATGAGTGATGAGTTGATTAAGTAATGCATTGCATCAAAAAAATAAATGATTATCTTCAATTTGACCAATTTAGACGATGATTGATGAAGAAGATAGTTGCATTTACAATCCCTATCTAACCAGTTGCTGAAATCTTGTCTTTCTACATCAAAAATGATTTCAACACTGTTCCTTTGTATCGCGTGTTCTATATGTGGAAAGTACTTCAAACGAATGATATATGGGCAATTTATTCAGTATACCCGGAGCATGTACTCCCCCTCCTCTTTTTTGCACATGTGGTCTTTATTGTACTTTTCTTCAATATTCTTATACTTTGCAAGTTTAGTCCATGTTATTTTTTCTTTCTCCTCCAATAAACATCTCTAATCTTTAAACGAACATATCTCTCAATCCGTGAAGAATTTGAAAACGTGTTACACATGAATTTTATTGTATTCGTCGAGATCTATCCAACAAGATCCATATGGAACATTTTTTTCGGACTTAAAAATGATTAAATTCTAATGGGCAGAAATAAGGTGGATAGATATCCAGTTTAAGAAGATGGATAACCAACTTATTTTAAATTGGTTAATGCTGATTATCCAACCATTTTGAACTAGTTATCCATTTTGTTTGTACTGATTATCCATACATTTGGTTTGCATTTATCCAACTTGTTTTTGTAGTTGTCATCCAACGGGTTTGTATGCATATCCAACTTGTTCGTATTGGATATCCATCCATTTGGTTTGTATGCCTATCCAACTTACGTGTACGGGTTATCCAACTGATTTATATGCTTATCCAGATTGTTTGTACTGGTTACCCAATCGTTTTTTTCTGTATGGAAAAAATCATTGTCCAATACTCTAATACTGGTTATCCATTTTGTTTATGCCGCTTATATAATTAATGTGTTCGTACTGATTATTCAATCTCGTGCTATTGTTTCTTCAGCTATTTTCTTTTTTTTTTATTTTCATGAAAATACTTGTTCGCTGTTTGTACTTGTTATCCAACTAATTGACACTACTTATCCAACCTAGTTTTTTTCTTAAAATGATTATCCATAATGATTATCCGACCGGTTTGAACTGATTATCCATTTTGTTTGTACTGGTGATTCAATCTTTTTTTTAGAAAGTCAGTGCCCAATGTGTTAGCATTGATTGTCCAACCTAGTTTTTATTTTTATTTTTTTATTTTTTGAAAAAAGAAATGGTTGTCCAACGCGTTCATATTGATTATCCAATTGTTTGATATAGATTATCCAATCATTTTTTTCTCTACTCTTTGCAAAAATTCTTTTCCATTTTTTTTGTACTGGCTATCCAACCACTTTGTATTGGTTATCCAATCATTTTCACTGATTATCCAAACATAATTTATTTTTCTTTTTTTTCTTTTGAGAAAATATCTGTCCAATGTGTTCATACTAGTTATCCAACTTTTTGGTGATGGTTATCCAACTTTTTTTTCCGTTGCTTTTTTATGAAAATTATTGTCTAATGTTTTTCTACTGATTATCCAACCAGTTTGTACTGCTTATCCAGTTATTTTCACTGGTTATCCAAATTGTTTGTAATGCTTATCCAAATACTTTATTCTTTTTTTTTTCTTTTTTTTTTTTGAAGAGAAGTGAATGTCAAAAATATGATTGGATGACCAGTACAAACAAAATGGATAATCAGTCCAAACCGATTGGATAATCAGTATGAGCACAACGGATAACTATTTTTCAGAATTAAAAAAAAAACACATTTCTTCATTTCTGCTCGTAAAATTTAAATGCATTTAAATTTCAAAAAAATATTCAACATTGATCTTGTCGGATAGATCTCGTCGAGCACTATAAATTTTATTTATAATTCGTATTCTAATTATTTACGGATCAAAAGATATATATCATAAAAGAATATTAATATAAACTAAGTTAGTTATCCATATTTCTAAACTGGATATCCATCTTAATTCTGTCCATCGAAATTTGATCATTTTTAAGCTCGAAAAAAATATTCAAAATGGATTTTGTTGGATAGATCTCGTCGAGTATTATAAATTTCATATATAATTCGTTCACAAATTCTTTACGAATTAGGAGATATGCTAATTTGAAGATTGGAGATTTTTGTAAGATGAGAGAGAAAAAAAAGTAACAGGGACTAAATTTACAAAATGTAAAAAGATTGAGAAAAAAATGTAATAAAAACTAGTAATGCAAAAAATAAGAGAGAGAGCATAGTGCTCTCGGGTATATTGTATACAGACTCTTCCGGCCCTGTATTCAAGAATTTGTTGTTCGAGAAGATAAAGAGTCCATTTTAGATATCCAGTCTTTATCAATTTAATGGCAAAATCCCAATAAAGGAAATAATCAAAACTATGCTATTTTCTATATGAAATCAAACATCCCAACCACGGTTATTATCAGCATATTAAAGTGAGTGAGAAAGATAGAGTTAGCTTTGGTCTTCGGTTAAGTCCAACAGTCCATTTTGCAGCTTCGTCATGAAAAGTATTCTTGATTTTCTAATAAATTTTTTTCATAATCGTTCTGTCCTAAAATGATTGTCATTTTTATTATAAGAATACTGTGTGTGTTTGTTTTAAATGACAATTCACCCTCATTGGATGTATGGATCTTATTTCTGGGATCATGTTATATAGTCGTACAATGTAATTACTTACCAAGCTAATTAGTTTCCTAAATAGCCGGATCTTTGTATTATTATGCCTTTTGTTTCTCTTCAAGAAAAGGATTAGCATATGATGTAGTCCTTTTAATTAATAAATAATAGAATGAACATTCAAGGAAGGAGAGCTGCCACAACATTTTGCTGTTCCACATTCTCGAAAATTCCAATATATAAATAACAGGTACTAACGAAGCTCAAATCCAAACAAATCATTGTAGTGCCTCAAAGCAATTAATGGCCAAGTTCATCATTTTCCTTTTGGTTCTTGCTACAGCAGCATCAGGTAATTAGTAATACTGTACATCATTTTTTTTTCTCCCTTTCCTCTTCTTCAATTAATTATATATCGTCTTCCTCGATTGTTACTTATATTCATGAAACATTGCTGGATAATTTCATTGATGAACCTACAGTATCCTATGTTCTTATTATTATTATTTAAAAACCATAGTAAGTACTTGTACTTGTTTGGAATGTGTGCAACTTGTTCATTATCATTATCCATGTTGTTATCTACGTTGATTATATATAAGCAAATCTTTTTTCCTTTCTCGAACGATTTAAGCATACAAATATAATTACTTATCTCCCCAAAGAGTTAATTGGTTTTTTTTTTCTGCTATGGCAATTATTAACAGTGATGTTGGAAGCTGAGTGTGTAGAGGACAATATCCAAAGCAACAAAATGGAACTGCCTGAGGTTATTAGCAGGAAACTGATGGGTGCATATTATCATTATTGTCCAGCCGATGGTCACTACTGCGATCCTATAAACAACATACTATGTCCCGATGGCTGCATATGCCATCATAACATCGCCTATTGGCTTCCGGGTCACTGCAAACCTCGTCCGTACTGATAAATTCCAATTTCCGATCAGATTCGATCTCTAGACCTTTAAAAAATCAGCTCCTAGAATATCACTATTCCAAAGATATGTATGTCATCTCTTCCTCAATTTATGGAATCGGAATATTTATCGTTTCTTTTTCAAATGTGATTGTCCATTTGTCTATGATTACTTGAGATGGAAATTCTATAATCTTTATGCAAAGATATAATGGTCATGGTTTTTTTTTTTTCTTTATGAATATATAGGAATGGCTGTTAATTCCTCATCAATCAAAAAATGGAAAATTGTGATGTGCATGCCCTTCTGTACCATTGATTTTAGTAGTACAATTTACAAATTTCTTGGGGGACAGGACAGAAGGGCACTATTAAACATGTATTAAACAGTCTGGTACCTAAAAGTTGAAAAACTTCGTCTTCAACACTCTTAAAATGAATCATATATTTGAGTGCGGCGAATTTAACTTAATTGCGCAAAAGAAATAAACTTTCAACAAAATAATCGATTGAACTATATATCAATACAAGCTGAATTTTATAAACTGGGAGATTAAGAAGTTTACAAACAAAGGTATAAATGAGCTTTCATGTAGTCAGAAAAATTATATGTACAGTATTCAAGTAATTAATATATTACAATTAAAAAAAATGTTTACAATAATCAATATAAAAAAATACTAGTGCCCTTAATAATATTATAATATCAATCCTTCAAATGCTTTTATCCAAAAAAAAAAAAAAGATATATATTTACAAGTAGGGATTCTAATATCAATCGTGAAACTGGTACTTTGACTTAAACGCTTGTCTCACTTTTGTAGTCATGCATATAGGTTATTTTTCTTCCAACCATGTTGCTTCTTGTGTTATACGTATTTCACGAGTATTGGATTTGAACGACTAAGGTGAGAAAGTTGATAAGGATAAATATTGGAATCCAATTGTTGTTGGTCAAAGCGTTGAATTTTATAATCGTAGGTTTAAGATTTTATTCTTGTCTGGACGTGAAAAACAAGCAGCTGATGAAAAAGCAAGCTGCCGCCCCAGTAGCTTGGTTAAGTAGGCGGAAAGTCTGTTGTCATCGACTATAAAGGACCAACTAAAATGCGACTAAAGTCTCCCTTAGTTATAACCAGACTTTCACAACAAGGAATTATTAAGGCCACCCAATCAATTTTCGAGTCGATTGGTGCCTGGTACCAACTATTTGATTTTCAAGAACAATTAATGTGATCAATTGGGCGTGACACTGAAATGATAATATGAGAAAATTGACGTGTCAACAATTTTTATTATTATTATTATTTTTATTATTATTATTTTGGGTACAAGTGCCAACGAATGTTTTGACTGTTCCTAACATGAGAACTAAGAGTAAACAATTCCCAGAGAAGATGGGTAAGAAAGAGTAATTTGGACTTTGGATTAGGGTTTGGCCCAAACGGTTTTGGGAAGAGGGGGTGTGGGGTTGGGGCTTTGGCCCGAAAGTTGTGCACTAAGTTACATATGGAGTCAACGAAAGAAACAAAAAAATAAAATAAAAAATGGAGATATTATCACCAAACGGGATGAGTTCTTCCCCGTTTATGGTTGAAATCTATGTATGGTGCGATTGTTTTACTCCTTCCCTCACGAAATAATTATCCAGTTTAAATTTTTATTTTTAATTTATAATAAAATTAATTTTCAAATTATGCAACTATATTGGGTTGCATTGGAGAAAACCCCAATTAATTCAGCAATGATCTGCATTTGCGCTAGCTGTCTCGATATACAGATATATGACACCATGGCAAGAATCTTGCTCGAGTTGATAGGTGGTATGTACCATTCTTTTTTCCCATTGTGAACAATTTGATTATTTTTTACGATGACATTAAATCGGTAACATGAGAAAATTGATGACCTAGCCAACCGACGCATTTGGCTGTTAATTGAGAAGAATAATTTAATTTCTTTTTTTTTTTCAAGCCTGCGGCCGCTCAACTATTCGATTGAACTACCGCAGACTTCTTTCATGACTTTCAAACTTTGATAAGGTGGTATCCTTCCATAAACTTATGGATAGATTATACTGAAATTTTCATTAAGAATCATTAAACTCTTAAGGTGCACATTCTTGCTCTTGGGTTGGTGGAGAAGATAACAGGCTGCGAAGCATACACCATGATTCCTCATGGTGTTAAGGCTTAGGACCATTCATAATTCTTGCATAAAGGAAAATATTAATTAAAAGAAATTATGAAAGAGCTTCATCCTCATAGGATTCATTTGTGTCTGCATGTTTTCCCCTTTGATACAAAGCTATCATTGAATGGTTAAGTGACCATGCATTTCACCGTATTCAAAAATATCAACTCTTGGTCATTAATTGGACTTTCAATAGATTAAATTTTTTTATGATCGTGTTTGATGAATACATGATCATCAAAAAAACAAAAAAAAAACAAAAAATGCGTTAGTTGCAATATACAGATCTGGATTTTCTTATGCTTTTAAGTTAAAACTAATGAAATGTGTGATAGCTAATTTTCGAATATATGTCTTGGTCTTTAATTTCTTCTCTTCTTTTGCAAGTTGTATGCATAATACTTTAATCACACGATTTATTCAGGATTCATCCACAACTAAATACTCCCTCATTTAGAAAATAAGAGGACCTCCCCCTCCCTCCTCAGAAAAATAATTCACACCGCAAATCTCAAATTCAATGTAGAGACTATTTTTTAGGGACAAAGAAAATAGTTTACTTCCTCTGTCTCGAAATTATTGTACTCTCTTTGTCTAGTTACCTTAATTTGAACTAAAAACCAAACAGGACAATAATTTAATGACAAAAAGAATACTATTTTACGGAGAAAGAAAGAACCACAGAAGCTATTTTTGAACGAATTAAGAAGGAGATTTGGTGGAGAATTGAGAATGGATTAGGGGATGTAAAAAGGATAGAGAGTTAACAATTTTGAAACAACTTTTTGTACAGTAACATAGGCAGTATGGCATAGATGAGTTCTTTGGCTGTAAATATGCACAATTTGAAAGTTATCAATCTATTTACATTTTGAACCAAAAAAAAAAAAAAAAGAGTACTATTTTATTTCAATAAAATAGATTTTATTCATATAGAAAGAGTATAAAACGAACGCAAGGGGAAAACGGAAAACCCCTCCTCAGTCTACCGTTTTCAGGTGTAGATTTTTCGCACTACTTGTGGGGTTGAGGGACAAAAAACAAAAAAAATTAGAGTCCGCCTAACTGTTTTCTTTCTTCATATTTTGTTGATTCGTCAGTCTGGCAGAGATTAAAAAAGAAAATCTGAAAAAGGGCTATGAGACGTGGATAGAAGCATTAACCATGAATTATATAAGCTTGACTATTAGACTTTTTCCATACGGTATATTGATTTCGAGTTAGATGCTCAATCATGTTCATACATTTTAAACTTGTAATAATAAGTTAATCAACGGTAAGTTTAATTATAGTAATAGTGGCAGTAGTAGAAATAGTAGTAGTAGTAATAATAATAATAATGTCTAGGTATGGCCTTTTAAGAATTACTTGAAAGCTATTCAGTTAACAACCAAATAATTGTTGGGCTGGTTTTCTCCTCAACTGGGCCCAACACAAGTGGAAGTCAAAATCCAACTTGGATTAGCTTTGGTTTAGCCGAATAAACAAAACCAATTGGATTTGGTTTCTGTTTTGATTGCTTATAAAAGCATGTTGCCTGCACAATTCTTGGTGTGTGTTTTTGGCCGTGAATTTGCACAAGCAAAACAAGGGCAGCCGTGCAACATCTTTTGTGCACGAGAGAAAAGAGAAGAAGAAAATTAAGCTTAAGTTTTTGGGGTTTTGGTGTTGCGAGAAGAAAATATTTCACTTTAAGGTTTTGATTGGGTGACGAAACAGAGTCAGTTATTGTTGCAAGTTTGCATGTGTATTCCTCTCAACAAGATTTACAAATCTTTTGGTTTAGTTTTCGGTTTAGCTCTCTTTTGGTGAGATCCCTCCAGTTTTACTTTGTGATAGGTGTGTGTGGAAGAATATTGTTGTAATCCACTTTTAGGTGAAGTCTTGTTTATCCACCGGTTGGTGAAGACTGTTTTCCTATTACTGTGATAGTGGAGATTCGACTGTTGTTACAATCCCGTGATTTTTTCTGATTCGGGTTTTCCACGTAAATTTGTGTGTCTACTTTACTTTATCAGTTCTTTGATTGTTTGCTTGTTCGGTTGTCCTATTTTATTGGTATTAGGAAAGGAGATTTTCTTATGGTTCGGATCCGCTGGTTTGTTGTGTTTATACCCTTTCCGCCGCAACAGTGGCATCAGAGCTACAGTTCGGTAGTTGAGGTATTACTCCAATAAAATGGAAGAGTCGTCGGGTGCTGGTACGATGCTTAAATTGACTTCATCCACGTATCATATTTGGAAACCTAGAATGGAAGACTTGTTGTATTGCAAAAATTTGTTTGATCCTGTTCTAGGGGATGAAGGTAGGCCAAGTGATATGACTGATAAAAAGTGGGGTGATATGCACAAGAAGACTGTTGGTAATATTCGACAGTGGATTGATCAAAGTGTGTTTCATCACTCTTCAGGAGAAACAAAAGCTGATGAACTTTGTGAGAAAATCAAGAATATGTATTGGAAAAAGTCTGGCATCAATAAGTCATCTGCGCTGAAACAGATTATCGGGTTGAGGTACAACGATGTTGCTAGCATGAATGAGCACTTAAGTTCGTTTCAGGGTTTGTTGAACCAGGCAGCGAATGTTGATTAAAGTTGGATGATGAGGTGCAGGTTTTGTTAGTATTTAGTTCTCTTCCTGACAGTTGGGATACTTTGGTAGTGTCAATTAGTAATTCAACCCAAGATGGTGTCTTGACCTTGGATCAGGTCAAAGAGGCTTTGATGAATGAAGAAGTCAGAAGAAAATAGCAGAGTATTGACTTTGAGTCGCAGGCTCTCGTGACAAAAAAGTCAGATAGAAGAGAGAGAAGTAAAAGCAGAGGGCCACGTGATCGGAATGACAAGTCCAGAGGACGGTCTAAATCCAAGAAAGATGTCGTGCGCTACCATTATCAAGGGAATGAGCACTTTAAGAAGGAGTGCAGGGTTCTCAAGAGAGAATTAGCAGCGAAAAAAGGTAAATGCAAGAAAGATGAATCAAGTGATGATGATACTACCGCAGTAGTAACTACCAGTGATGTATTTGTATACTGTGATGATGATATAATTAATGTTGCGAGTCACGGCAATGACTGGCTCGGTGATTCGGGTGCGTCTTATCATGTGACACCTCACAAATACTTCTTCAGCTCTGACACACCTGGAGATTTTGGTTGTGTAAGAATGCACAACCAAGCCTCATGCGATGTTGTCGGCATGGGAGAGGTATCATTGGTAACGAATACAGGTTCTACACTTGTCTTGAAGAATGTCAGACATGTTCTGGATATGTGTCTGAACCTTATTTCCGTTGGCAAACTTGATAATGAGGATTACAGTCCTGTGGTTTTTTTCGATTTGGGTTTTCCACATAAATCTGTGTGTCTACTTTACTTTATCAGTTCTTTGATTGTTTGCTTGCTTGGTTGTCCTATTTTATTGATAGTAGGAAAGGATATTTTCTTGGGGTCCGGTTCCGCTAGTTTATTGTGTTTATACCCTTTTCACCGCAACAATAAATAATTCAGCATGCCAGAGTGATGAGTTGATTAACTAATGAAAAAATCAGAAATGATTATCTTTACCTTGACCAATATAAGATGGTCATTAATGAAAATAGTTGCACTAAAAATTGAGAATTATCTTTTCTGCAACAAAAAAGATTGGAGCGCTGTTACTTGTATCTTGTACTATATATCGAAAGTACTTCCCATCGATTGTATAATCTGAATATATATTTGTCACATTTATCTAATCTTTTCATCCAATATTCAAGAGTTTGTTGTTCGCGAAGATTTGGATTCCATCTTAAATATCCATTTTTTTTAATCAATTTGAAGGCAGTATCCCAACAAAAATAAATAAGCAAAACAAGGTTTTTTACCTTTTATTTGCAAATAGAATCATTGTAAATTTTTCACTAGGACCTCTTTTGCTAGTAATATCTTCCTGCATGCCTTGTTGCCTCCGGATTGCCTATGATCGCTCGGAAAATGGTAATGACAATTCATCTTTTTAGGGTAAGTTTTAAGTACTATCTATTACTTCTTTTTTTAAAAAAACATTAATCAAATCAGAGAATACTCCACCAACAATACAGCATCATAATAAACCTTAAAAAGAGAGATCGGAGAGAGTTAGCTCTACCTTTAATTGGTAAGTTCATTGTGCTTGTTTGGAGTATGCAACTTATTCATAATCGTGAAAGTAAATACTCTTTGTCTGTACTAAAAAATAATAGTTCACATTGAGTTTGCAAATTTTTTAGTATGAATTACGACATTCAAACTGGATTATTTTTTTAGAACGGAGGGAATTTTGTTCCTTTCTCTGCAACCCGCATGATCATCTAAATGGCCGGTGATAAAATTGTACAGTTTCAATTTTACGTCCTGATAAATAACGAGGTGATAAGTATAGGTGGAATACGAAATGAAAATCAAAATAAGAATATTTTTAACATTGTCTTGAAAACAAATTAAAGAGTTCACTGAACTTGTCACTCCATCCATAATAGTTAAGGAAGAATATGAAATCTATCACTCCATTCATACAAATTTATCCTTTAATTGTCTTGATGCCGTTTAATCAACTTCCTTACATAATTCATTAAAAAGAGGGGGTGGGAGGAGGGGAATAGAAGAGGAAATGATACACTGAGAAGAAATGACTCATTTACCAACGGTTTATGTTACATATACATTGTGTGTTTTGTATTGCTTTTGCCCACTATTTGTTGTACACAGTTTGCATCAAAGATGATTAACTTTTCATCATTAGACCAAGTTCGGGGTTTTTGTTTCTCGTGTTTCATAATACATGCCGTGTCCGAATAGATTATTTTGGCTAAATCCAAAAACGAGTCAAGTAGATTTTTTCTTCTTGAAATTAAAAGTTTTTCAACAAGCATTAATTTTAATAAACATTATTGATTGTGTCAAGCTTCGAGCCTGGTCTTCGTAGCTAGTTAAACTGGTCTATGAATCGATTATAATTTAACTGATCTAATAACTTTTATTATATCAATCAATTAATCAAATACGTATACTTGTTGGTGGATTTATTCCTCCCAACAGAATGTTAATTAAATGTGTAGGCTACATATATATATATATATATATATATATATATATATTTACTCAATATTTGAGTCAAAATGCTAAGGCTCACAAAACAGGTTACAGAAACAAGGACACGATTAATTTTAAAATTTTAAAACTACTCTTAAAAAGATGACAACTAGATTTAGGGGACCAAGTATGCTTTCTGGTCTGCAGTGAGTTACTATAACGGATTGTGGAAAACGACGTTATATTAATCGATTCTTATAGTAACTGGACAAAGTTTTGAAAATTTGGAAAAAAAATAATCATTATATATATTAAAGAAAAGAAAGATAATCGACACGTATCGCTAATTGAGACCATTAAGCATCTCTTTTAACTTTATATTATCATTTTAGCCCTTAAAGTTCTATTTATATGCTACTTTGTCTTCAATTTTATCGATTACATTTTCAAGGACGATTAATTGTGTCTAATCCCCAAAGTCCCATTGCCTATAAATAAGCCATAGGCATCTAGACATAACTTACGCATTTTTTAATATATTTTTTAATCCAAACATAACATTAGTTAGTGGTGACAATTTTTAGTATACAACTTTTTAAAATTTTTGTTGTAATATTTTTGGCCAGATCTTACAAATATACATCTCATAAATAATATCAATACCTCTCATTTTGATCTAAAATTGATTAATCAAAAAAATTTTACGGCTTTAAAAAATATTAATAACTATATTATCTAATTAATTCTTTTAGAAGATAAATTTTCAACATCGACAAACCCGCGCAAAGCGCGAGACACATACTAGTAATGATAATAATTAAGTGGGAGATACGTTTAGGAAAACACACAGCGCTTAATTGAAGAAATTTTGGGCCATTGACCTTTTCCGCTGTGTTAAAATTTTCTCGTTGCCTTTCAATTGTCTTGTTTTTTTTTTTTTTTTTGAGGTATTTCTATTTTTACTTTCCCTAGAAACTAATATATCTTTCCAAACCTGCTTATATAAAGTAGAATTTAAAACTGGGAATTAGGCTTTAGTCTAGTAGGAAAATTCTACATGAATATTCATGCATCGAATTTCATCCGAGGTATGTAAGGATTTTTCTCATCCGAAGTATGTAAAAGGTTTTTTTTTTCACATTTATAAGTAAGGTTATTTAAAGTATAATTAAAACTAATTAAAATAGTACTTCATTCGTCCCTAAATTATTGTCCAGTTTGAAATTTCATTTTTAGTACAATTTAAATTAAAAATGAAAACTCAAATTGGACAATAATTATGAGACAGAGGAAGGAGTACTGTGAATTTTCATTTTGTCCTTTGGTTGCTGCAAGCATAATACATGAACATTTTTATGTTTCTGGATTATTCTTTGAATCTTTTGGTAGGCAAATTTTAACTTGTTTATTGCAAGAACATATTGAGGATACCAATAAATTGTGCAGGTACAAAGTTTGTCCCTTAGAAGTTTCTAATAAAGTCCGTACCTGGATAGATAAATTCCGCAAAAACTTTATCCCAAAAAAAGTTCACTCGATCAGACTTTGTAAACTAGTCAGCTTAAAATAGCTCCCTTCCTTCCGACAAAATAATCTGTTTAATTTAACAAGTAATCTGATTACCTAATTTAGCATTTTCCCTACGTAAATCACAAACTGATTCATTATCCAGGTTATACAATCGTACCGTAGATATATAATTACTAGTTACTACTCATCAAAAATATATATATATATATATATATATATATATATGATTTAAAGAACTGAGGATATTTTTTTAAATAAACAACTACTACGGTGAGTTTTGGTTTCAATCCTCAAATATCCAACCAACACCGACTCAAACATACTTTCCATTTTGAAATAAATAGTAAACATAAAAAATCAAAATAATTGTCGTTTTCTATTCATCAGTATCAATTGGAGAAAAGGTTCCAGTATAACATTAGTGATTTAATTAATAGAATAGGTTAAGCCTTTTCTTGGACAAATATAAGGTTAAGAATAATTTGGTAATTTACATATCATACTATTACAATATTCCTTCGTGAGTTGTCTAATAACTATACAACGTTTTGTTCCAAAATAAATGTATAGTTTGGATTCATTTTAAAGTAACAGGGAATTCCAAGTACTAAGTACTAACTATATTGATAAGCGTTTATGATTGATATGCAACCAATTCCACAATGAAATTGCAACTTGCAAATACCTTAATTATAGGTTGAATGGAAGTAAAATGATAAAACTAGATCTTGCAGATTGTGACCAACTCACCAATAATGTCGCCAATATAGTTTAATCATTCAATTTTAAATAATGTGATGCTGACTCATTGAGATCATCATATTGATTCTCCAGTAATCATCACTTTAGCATCATACATCCCCCATATTTTTTAAAAAAATATAAATGCACCATTTGTCCTAAAAATAATAATCCACATTAAGATTTGAATGTGCACGGTTATTTTGGACCAGGATAGTAAACGAAATTTTTTCCGTATCAAATCAAAAAATGATAGTCATCTCCTTCAAACCGAAAAGGATTAATCAAGTATAAATAATCTTATCATTTACGTGAGATTGAGTTTTAAAATTTATAATAACAGTAGTCTAATTTTATTATCATGTCTAACATAACCGCACCAAGTTAACAGAGATAAGATTCGAGTTCTTCACTGCTAAATAAAAGTATAAAACTCATGAAACTCAATTATTTGGACAATTATTCGTTCTTTTAATTGATACCCCAAAAATGAAAATTTTGAGATACATTTGACATTTGCATATAGAAAGAGCCACACAATAAAATATAGTACATGCAAACATGTTACATTTATTATTAAAATCTAGTATATATGTAAGTTGGTTCTCTGACATATAGTAAATGACAAAAATGTCCCAACCTGGCTGACTTTTTATCCATTTCATTAGTACTCTTCCTTTCTTCATCATCATCAATTCATCATTCAATCACTGCAACAAAAGAACAGAGAAGAAGAAAAGATGGAGAGTGAAGAAAAACAGAGCATAGTCATCTTCCCTTTCATGGCGCAAGGCCATATCATACCCTTTCTAGCTTTAGCTCTCCGAATTGAACAGAAGGGTTACCTCATAAACTACGTAAGCACGCCTCTCAACATCAAGAAACTCCATTCCTTAATCCCACCAAACTCCTCCATTCGCCTCGTTGAAATCCCCTTCAACAGCTCCGATTACGGCCTCCCACCGGATGCTGAAAACAACGATGATCTTCCTTACAACCTTGTTCTTCGCCTTCTTGAAGCCGCCCAAGATCTTGAGCCTTCGTTCAGGAAAATTCTTGCTGAGGAACTTATCAATGGTCAAAGGAAGAAGCCGGTTTGTATAATTGGGGATTTCTTTTTTGGTTGGTTAGCTGATGTAGCTCATGATTTCGGGATTTTCCATGCTCTGTTCAGTGGGGCTGGAGGGTTTGGTTTGGCTTGTTATCACTCCTTGTGGCTTAATTTGCCTCACAGAAACACGAACGATGAGAAAGGTGAGTTCTTGCTGCCTGATTTTCCTGAAGCTGGGAAATTCCATGTTACTCAGCTTTCCCCGAGTTTGCTTTTAGCTGATGGTACTGATCCTTCTTCAATTTTTCAAAGAAAATGCCTTCCCACTTGGGTGAATTCAGATGGGTTTCTGTTTAACACAGTTGAAGAATTAGATAGGATTGGATTAACATATTTTAGGAGGAAATTAGGGATACCTGTTTGGGCAATTGGACCAATATTATTGCCAGTTGATGAAAGAGCCAAATTGAGTAAAACATCAGGAATTACTCCACAAGAATGTCTTGAGTGGCTTGATTCAAAATCGCCAGACTCTGTTTTGTACATTTCCTTTGGTTCCCAAACTACAATTTCTGCATCCCAGATGATGCAATTGGCAAAAGCATTGGATTCTGGGGATACTAATTTCATATGGGTAATTAGGCCTCCAATTGGATTCGACCCAAGCATGGAATTCATAGCTGAAGATTGGCTGCCAGAAGGGTTTGTTCAGAGGGTAAGAGAAGAAAAGAAAGGATTGGTCGTGGAAAAATGGGCACCCCAGCTGGAAATCTTGTCTCACAAATCTGTAGCTGCTTTTCTCTGTCACTGCGGTTGGAATTCAGTACTGGAATCACTCATCAATGGGGTGGCATTGATCGGTTGGCCGATCGCCGGCGACCAATTTTACAATGCCAAGCTTTTAGCAGAGTGGGTTGGAGTTTGTGTGGAGGTGGCTAGAGGAATCAGTTTTGAGGTTGGGCATGAAGATATTAGGTATAAAATAGAATTGGTCATGGGTGATAATGAGAAAGGGAAGGAGATGAGAAGGAAAGCTCAAGAGGTCAAGGGTTTGATTGAGCAGACAGTTGTGGAGAAAGATGGTGTCAAGGGTGATTCTTTGAAGGCCATGGAAGAATTCTTCTCTGCTGCATTGCAGATGCAGGAAGAAGAAACACAGCTCATGGAACAGAGCAATTAGGATTTGTGATCTTTTCAATTTTTGCTTTCTTTTGATTGATTGCGAGTAAAAAGAATCAGGTACATAAATTGAATCTTTCTGTGCAGGATCTTGTAAGTAATTTGATTTTTTGCGTATATATACAAGTTGAGTACACACCTACTCCTTTTAAATTCCAAAATGAGAATTTGTGAAAAAATAACAGGTTTTGGGAAATGTTTTAAGGATATGTACAAAATTTAGGTTCCAAGAAGAAAGAAACCCAGATTTATTACACAAGAAAAAGGGACTTGTAAGAATAATTGATGAAGAAATTAGTTACTTCAATAATACATCAAGAAATCATAAGAAACATTATTAAAGACGGATCTGAAAATTTTAGTTGAAGAACCAGCAGCGATCATTGATTCCATTACGTAAGGAAAGTTGGCTAATAATATATTACCATCATGTAGTACTAACTGTGTTCATTAAGGTGTACAAGAAAAACCTAAAACTCGTACAAATCGAGAAGCTCCTCTATGTGTTAAGATGGCGATGAAGAACTTGCAGAGTCACCCCACCAAAAGCTAACTGAAAAACTGGTAGTAAGAGACTTCACGTAGTGCCACCACTTGGGAGGAATGTAAAGCATTTCACCTTCGTTTAATATGCAGTCGAAAAACTCCAAGTTGACCACCTTTGGAAACTCTACCTCGTCGATATGATCCAGATCAACCTTTAAAAAGCCAAAACAGAGGCAAAACATGAGACAGTTCTATGTTCTAAAGCAACAAGTAATGCATCAAAAATGATAGAACACCAACAGAAACTGAAGGACAAACTTCATTGGCCATCATCAACTATTTTTTAAGCCAAAATGTGAGACAGGCCTATGATCTAAGCCACAAGAAATGCATCGAATATAATAGAGCGTGAACCACTTGTGCACTGAAATAGACCTTCATATAGGCCAACACAGTTGTCAAAATCAACTAACTAATTCCCAGGGGATGGAGCATCATCAACTTAATTTTCAGTACTTTGAAATTCCCACAAGAAACAGTCAAGAAAACCAGCAACGACCTTAAATCCTTCACATAATCGGGATCAGTTTAAAGTAATAAAGGGATGATCTTAACGCAAAGCAATTATATTAGACCAATCATGCAAAGACATTTTACTACACCATTATACACTCTATCTCTACCATAATAAAAGGTTAGCTACCTTGCTGGAATTGCAGAGCATGGTTTCAGCATGTGGATATAGCTCTTCTGACAAAGAAGAAGAGTAAAGCCTTACATATTTTTTACCAACAACCTGAGTATAATAGGAAAAGAAATTCACAGCAATCAGTTGAAACAAAAATAAAAATTTTAAAAATAGTACTAATATTCAAGAATAAGTGGTATTCATCAATCAACAATAGATTTTTGTAGCCCTTGGAGGCTATTCAAGAGTTTTTCAGGCCTTGTTGAATATTACTTGGAAATAAGCAGAGAGACCGATAAAACAGAGAGATGCTTGTGAACAAAAGCATACTTTATAGTGAATGAAGAAAAACAATGTCATAAAAAGGATAAATGACAAACCTGAGCAAGTATGTTATGATGTGGATCATGATGCAATGGTGTTACTGTACCACCTGGACCAAACCAAGCGTTAAGGGATTTCATCTCTCCACCACCAGTAAAGCAGTAGTCAGGAATAACAATATCCTGGCGCAACTCTTGTATCTACCATTCAAAAACACACATTATTATAATCCTTTATCCCACAATGCAAGGTGAGCTACACAGATTACATTTCAATAATGTGCTATGACATGTAAATGTGCCATTTAGGTTTTTCTTGAAGTGTTAGTATGCATTATTAAGTTTATCTTTTTCTACATGTTGTAAACAGTATCAAAGGACTCCAAGCATGTACTCAAAAAGTATGCTTTTGTTTTCCGATCTACTGACTACACCTCCACATTCTTTCTAAAGTAGTGCTACCTCTATTTGATATAATGAGCCCGAACATCTGTCTAACATGGTTAAACATCCTGCAACGTTTCTATATTTTTAAATTTATAACCAGACAAGTCGATGAACCATGATGATTTATGCCTGTTTTATAACATACTAATTTCATCAGTACTTCATATTCACACTTCGTGTAAATTCCAACAGGCCCACATTCTATGTTTAAACATTTTTGTCGATACAAAAATGAAAGATCTAATACATCTAAGATTTTTGGATCCCTTTTGTCAATTTTAACATTTGCAATATTGGAATGACAACTAACGTGTTGTGTGCTGCAGATTTAAACTGCACTTCAACAGAAACTTTTAGCTTCTTGTGTCCACCTCCACACTTGCTGTTTCTCCTTCTCTCATCTCATTCAAGAATGCCTCTAGTCAGATGCAATCTCATCAAATAAATGTAGGGGTTGAAAACTGAATTCTAATACAGACCTAATGTATTAACGGTATGTCCTATATCTCTATTCACATCCTTATATCTGTTACATCCTTATAGATATACTTTCTAAAACAAGATAAGTAATATCATTCTCTCCTGTTTCTAATACTGGCCATGTTATCTTCCCATGAACTTAATCAAATGCTTTTTCAAACAATAAATGTAAATGCAATTGTGCAAAGCTTGTTGCTTCTCACTATTAATTATAGTCAACATTTTCTAGATAAAGTTTCAAAAAAAGCTATCTGTCTAAGATATGATGTCCAACTGCAGCAATCTAGAAACCAAAAAGCTTACCTGGTCGAACAGGGGATGCTGAGCTAAGTATGTTGTGTTAGCAGAACTACAATCATTTGACTGAATTCTCTCAAGAAACTCTGAAAATGTAATAAGCTCTTGCTTCCACTCCTGGCATAGATAGTTTTTTCCCACCTGCAAGTTTTAGTGACTTCAACATTAAAGAAATGAAGATGAACACCTCAACATCACATCCGGCACTGGAAAAGAGATGAGGCTCCAAAACCACAAGAAAACATGGATAATTTCTGGAAAACGCAATTTAGGCAGAAAATAACTTCCGGCTATCAACAAATAAATGCCAATCAGAATAATAACTGCCTCAGCACTACCTAGGGAAGAGAACTTGGAAAACTAAATAATAATTTACACATTAACCAAACAAAACAAGATCCAGAAACTGCCAACAGTATAATTAAGCATGATTGTACTCAAAATTTAGCCAAATTGTCTCTGGTGCATATGACTTATGCCAGCATGTACCTTCAGTGTAAAAAGAGATATGATATATGAAAATGTAGCAAAAAAAGGATTTCATAGTCAGATTCCCCCAAAAAAAAAAAAAAAAGAAAAGAAAAGAAAAGCTCCATCAAATATACTTGGCTATAAGACTTGCATGTGCATAACATCAGAGTGAATTATAACATAAAATCTCTTACATCAAAAAAGAAAAGTAAAATTAATAAGCCTTTTGGGTTTAAAATTAAGTTTCTGCTAACTTTAGCTACATGCAAGATTCTTAGGATACTGCCACAAGCTATTCTGTAAAAGCCTTCAATCTTATAAACTGCAACAGCAGACATATCGATCTACTCTTATATGTTACCATTGCACACATGAAATATCTGATGACTGAGAAAATACAGTATAACAGTATAATGTTACCGAGAAACAAAATTAAAAAAGATTGACGCTGTGAAAGACAAAAGAAGAGTAAAGTGAACCTCTAATTAGAAGGTCATTACCTCAACAGGAACAGTGCGGAAGCCAGCGGTTCTCTTAAGGTAGTTAATGTCATTCCACTTACTTGTAGCAGGCCAGTCAGCCATGCAATCACTAATAACCACTGGAGAGCCAGTCAAAAAATAATCTTGCAGGAATCCTTCCAAGGATAGTGAAGACCTTCTCCCAACATTCTTAGAAGACAAAGACTTGACTGGTAAATTATGTTGCAACTGCAGAAAGCAAAAATTAGAAAAGCACATACCATATATACAGAAGAAAAATATTAACTGCAGATTGCCTAATTGTCCACATAAAAACACTGTTGCATTATTGCTTTCTTTAAGTAGGACAGAGTAAATGGATTCAATAACTCACCAGCCCCATTTAATCACTCAGGCCCCTTGCAAATTGTTACTATTTAAGAAAATAAATGAAGGATTATGCAGCTTCCTTTTCTGCGCTCATCCAACTCTCAAGAACTGACAAAAATTAGTTCATAACTACCTAATACAATTACTACAGGAACCAACAAGCACAAAACAGCTTCTCCTTGAGTTACTATAAACTAAATGCTAAGCAAAATGATTGCATACTCACTATAAATGTTCCCATAAAAGATACCAATACTTTAGAAAGCCACGACCCAATAATCAGAAAAAGAGTACCTTTCAATGATCAAATGCAGGAGGATTGTAACTTTAAGCTCTGACATTTCCAACACCAGAGTTTCTTTTCACCATGCAAAAATAACAAAAGAAAGAAAAAAACACAATTAATTAACAATCTACCAAAGAGAGAGAAAACGAACCTCACCTGCGCCATGTCAAAATCTTCTTTCCGAACAAATTTACTACTGTCACCACAGTCCACTTCCATTGCCGTTGTCGCTGCAGAACGCGCTTTCTTCGACGCCTTCCGAATAGCATTATTCAAATCCTCTCTCAAAGTCAATCCACCCATAATAAGCCCCATATCCAGCGCCCGGAGAACTGGACTCCACTCCCCTGCGGCATACTGCAGCTTGGCCACGTGGAGGCACGCCATTGCATAGGCGTCTCTCCAAATCGGAACCACCGAGTGCCACGGCCCACAGTGGAGCTGCTCCCACGCCATTTCCTTAGCGACCTCCGCCGCCCTCATATCTCCTCCGGCGGCTAACGTCGCCATCCTGACGAAAGCGTAACCGCCTTGCTCGGATATCTGGTCGAGCAGGTTCGGCCGTTCGGCATCCAAAATTGGCGTCTCCAGAACATCTTCGACGGCCTCGGCAACGTCGGCGGCGGCGGCGTCAGGTGTAGACATGTTCCGGTGGCGGTGAAGGGGCGAATGTGGCGGTGGGTCTAGAAGGTTCTAATTTTAGAAATTTGGGAGATATTTTTTGGGGGGGGAGGGAGGTGGGGTAATGTGATTTTCGTTCCAATGATGAGTTGAAGTAAATAGAAGGGTGCGATGAATGCGAATTGGGCGGAGTTGGAAATATCTAAGGGGCAAAAAGATCTGAAGTGGGACCCGGAATGGAGGATAGTTTGGTGTGACGTGGTTGCTTTTGCATTCGTGGCAGGCATAAAGACGTGGAGACATCTTGACCGCTTGATGGTGGGGAAAAAAAGGTTAGCACAAGGACGGCCCTAGATATTATGCTAGTGTCACTCATTGTCATAGCCACATTTTTCTTTGTAAAAAAATTAAAAATATAAAAAAAGCCACATTTTCGTACAAAAATAGAAAGAGAGGTATTAAAATTAAATCATGAAACCAAAACATTACGTGCAAGAGATACTTGACTGAATGGTGTTAGAACTATAATTTCAGGTGAGATGCATGTAATGTAGTGTTTTGAAAAAGAAAAAGGTGAGATGCAAAGTAAAAAATGCATTGCCCAATCAATAAATGTCACGTAAGGTGGGATAGAACGTGAGATAAACTAAGTAAGATGAATATATTATTCTTAATTTTAATTACTGGTCAACTGTTCCATTAAGTCTTCCAAAACCAGTCATAAGGAGACAAGATAAATAATTCTTCAATTGATGGACCTAATTTAGATTTCAAACCAATGAATCGATCCTGGAACTTCGAAGAAGAAAGAAGCAAAAATTTCGGAAAAAACTTCCTGTGTATTCCAGTATGTTCAATAATAAATGATTCTGTACAAGTCAATCCCTATATATACCACCTTGACTAATACACAACTGCCTAACTACCAGCTATTTACAGTATAGATCCCCTATATTTACAACAAATACTAAATCAGTCCCTGTGTACTAAAAAGACTAACACTAACTAAACTGTGCACTAATCTGTACAACCAGTAATATTTACATCCCCCTCACAAGCTGGTGTTATAAAGAAGTCTGTAACACCAAGCTTGGACAACAAAGAAACAAATAAAGGATGTGGTAAAGACTTAGTAAACAAGGCAACTAATTGGTCCTTAGAAGGAGTACACTGAGGAACCAAAAAACCTAACTTGTATTGATGGCGGACAAAATGGCATTCTATTTCGAGGTATTTGGTGCGCTCGTGAAAGACCGGATTCTCTGTGATATAAATGGCGGATTGATTATCCACCCAGAGAGAAATTGGCAGCTGCAAGGAGATTCCAAAATCAGACAGGAGATATGTGATCCACGGAAGTTCCCTGACAGTGTAACTCATACTCCAATACTCCGCCTCTGCGGTGGAACAAGAAAATTGTTGTTTGCTGTTTCGTTTTCCATGAAACAAGGGAAGATCCCAGAAATATGCAATATCCGGAGACAGCTTTCCTTTCAACAGGGTCTGATCCCCAGTCAGCATCACTGTATGCTTCAACTCGAAAAGTATTTTGAGCAGAGAAGAACAAACCATGGGAGGGCGTACCTTTAAGATACCTCAGAACATGCAATAAGGCCTCCCAGTGTGCCTGACAGGGTTTCTGGACATGCCGGCTAAGCTGCTGCACTGAAAAGGTTATATCTGGTCGACAAAAACCAAGATAAAGCAACTGCCCTACCAGCTTGCGATATTTTGATGGATCAGTCAAACAAGGGCCTGCGCTATCAGTAAATTGATGCCCCTTTGGTAGTGGCGTTGAGGCTGCTTTGCACCCTATCATCCCAACATTCTTGAGGATGTCCAGGATATACTTGCGCTAGCTAAGATACAAACCATCAGAGGACCTAGCAATTTCCACACCCAAAAAATATTTTGCAAAACCTAGATCCTTGATAGTGAACTTTTCATGTAAAAACTGTTTAACAGCTAGGGTTTCTTCATCATGGGAACCTGTAACAAGTATGTCATCAACATAGACTATAAGAGCCAAAAATACAGAACCACGTTTCAACAGGAATAAGCACGGATCATGATCAGATTGAACAAAACTATAATCAGTAAGCTGACGCGTAAACTCTTCATTCCATTGCCGAGACGCTTGTTTTAAACCATACAGCGATCTCAGCAACTTACACACTTGTCGCCCCTTGCCCTTTTCATACCCATCAGGAACCTGCATATACACTTCTTCATCGAGAAACCCATGTAAAAAGGCATTATTGATATCCAGCTGGAACAAAGGCTACTGATTTGCCGAAGCTAAAGCCAACAAAATTCGGATTGTTACAACCTTTGCCACAGGCGAAAAACTATCAAAGTAGTCTTCCCCTTCTACTTGATTATACCCCTTCGCCACTAACCGAGCCTTATATCTATCTAAGGTTCCGTCAGAATGATACTTCAATTTATAAACCCATTTCGACCCTATAGCCTTCTTTCCAGGAGGTAAGTCTGTAATTACCCATGTATGATTGGCTTCATGGGCTGCTAGTCTTGCATCGCTTTTACCCAGTGGGGATTGGTTCTAGACTCTGAGTACTGTTTAGGTTCCTGTACACTGTCTAGTTGAGCAAGGAAGGACATATGTTTTACCGAAAAACTAGGTGCCGTGTAAAAAGGAAAAGTGGGTGGTGTATGATTTGAAGGGGTTGTGTGACACACAAGTTGAGACGATTGATGATTATTTGGTATAAATCTTGCATCAAAATCATTAAGCAAGACTGATGGTCTTCTAATCCTAGTACTTCTCTGTGGAGCTTGAACGCATAAAGAAGGTTGTGATTGATGAGTGACTGGGTTGATGTTAACTGAATGGTTAAGACTGTTATCAGGATCCGAATCAGAGTTGGATGACATAATTGGTTCTGTCATGTGGCTGGTGACAGGTGAGGGATTGTTTTTAGAAACAGTAGACGTTTGACATGGAGGAAAAGTTTCAGGAAAATCAATGTAAGGATCTGAAAGGGCTCTTTAACTCTGAGAATTCAACTTGAAAGATTCTGGTTTTAATGCTTCAGGTTTATAGGGAAAGACTGACTCATGAAAGATTACATCTCTAGAAACGAAATATTTGTGATTTTCTAGGTCATACAATTTGTATGCCTTTTGTCCCGGAGGATAACCCACAAAAACTGACTTGATAGCTCTAGGTGCTAGTTTATCCTTATGAGGCATGGTATTCGTGGCATAGCAAAGACTGCCAAAGACCCTGAGATAACTAAGATCAGGCTGTTTCGAGTATAGAACTTCATATGAACTTTTCCATTGAAGGACTGAGGTAGGTAAACGGTTTATGATATTTGTTGACGTGAGAATGGCATCTCCCCAGAAATGTTTGGGCAAATGTGGCTGAAAAAGAAAGGCTCTTGCAATTTGCAACAAATGTTTATGCTTTCTTTCGGCAACCCCATTTTGTTGAGGTGTATAAGGACAGGTTTTATGGTGCAAGATTCCTAAATCTAGAAACAAGGTTTGACAATGGTAACTAAGAAATTCAGACCCATTGTCGGTTCTAACAGTTTTCACTAACACATTAAACTGAGTCTTGACCATTTTGAAAAATGCATCAAGGATGGAATGTGTTTAGGTTTTGGCTTGCATAAGATAAGTCCATGTACAACGACTAAAATCGTCAACTATGGTTAAGAAATATTGTGCCCCACTAAGTCCCCTTTGATGGCATGGACCCCAAACATCCACATGAATCAAATCAAATATAGAATTGGATTGAATAGGACTGGAAGGAACACTTAATCTTTGCTGTTTGGAAATAGGACATACATGACAATATCCAAGCTGACTATTACAACCTTTGCTTAAGCCAAGCTTGTTCAAAACTATATTTAGTATGTGTCCTAATCTTTGGTGCCAAACAGATATATCTGTGTTTACAACCTAATTGGAAAGGTATACAGACGGAAACTGAGGTTTTGCTATAAAGGGATGATTAACGTGAGTTACCATAAACTGTGAAATGGTTTCTTTTGAAAAGGAGGTTGAGTCTAAAACATAAAGCCTATCGATGAATCTCCCAACTGCCATGAGTTGATTAGTTACCCGGTCCTGTAGGAGACAAAAGGTGGTCGAGAAATAGCAGTCAATGAATGAATCAACCGCTAATTTGTGTACTGAAAGGAGGTTGTATTTGAAAGAGGGTACATGCAGACATTCGGCTATTTCTAGGGTCTCAGAGAGGTGTGCAGTCCCTATGTGTTCAACAGATTTTACGATGCCATCAGGTAAGCAAACAGGTGTAAAAGTTGTAACAGAAGAGTAAACACGTAACAATTTTAAAGTAGAAACCATATGTCCAGTTGCTCCAGTGTCTAAAAACCAAACCAATACAACTGATTTTTCAATATCAGTCAAAGAACTAAGAGCTTGGTAAGTGCTCATACCTGCAAAATCATGGTAGTGAGCAAAATTGATTTTCTCCGGTTCCTCCATAATTCCTTTGCCTTTCAGAAGCCTGCTCATCTCCTACTGCATCATCCTCAGATTATTCATCATCATTTGTAACTACCCTGTGTTGACAGTTGATTCTTTTCCCTAGTCCCCAACAGAATCTGCAAGATTAGCGGAGAACCTGTTGCTTTGTCCCTGATTTGTTACAGACTTACTGTTCCCTGCCTTCTTCATATCTTTGTGGTTATCTTCCCACTAGTCAGGATAGCCTATCAGCTTGAAGCACCCCTTCCTATCATGTCCATTAACCTTGCAATTGTCGCAGAACATAAGCTTTCTTGCTGCTTTCTCCTTTCTCCAGTCATTCTCTCTGTTGGTTTTGTTAGAACCCTGTCTCTGAATATACATGGCATTATGTTCTGTTCCCGCTGGCCTTTGCGCAGTCTGAATGTTCATTGCATTATGTTCTAAAACTCCTCCACCATAGGTCATTTGCGCCATTTGTTGTTGCTCTATATTCATGATCATCGAATACGCTCTTTTTGTATCAGGTAATGGCTCTGTCACTAATATCTGATTTCTTATAGCTGTATAACTGTCATTTAACCCCGTCAGGAACTGCATCAACTTGTTCCTGGACTCATTGTCACCTTCCTGCTTAAGCATTCTACACTGACACCCTCCACAAGTACATCCCCCACATGTACATTCATCTGGAGGATCCACTAGTGCCAGCTCAGCCCACAGTCTTTTGATCTTTGTATAATAAGCAGACAAAGTCATATTGCCTTGAACTAAAGAACCTATTTCCCCTTTTAATTTGTAAATTTGAGGTCCGTTCTTAGTTCCATATCTATATTTCAACTCATCCCATAGTTCACATGCATTTTCGGCTAGATTATAACCTTCAATCAGTCCTATTGACAATGAATTCAGAATCCAGGACACTACCGTATCATTTAACCTTATCCATTATTTATAATCTGGACTGCCAACCCTAGGTTTAGCCACTATTCCATATATAAACCCTAACTTGTTTTTGCCACTTAAAGCTCTTCTCTTGCATAACTCCAGGCTACATAATTCTCATCATTTAATTGAATCGAAACAATTGTTGTACCTCGACTGTCAGAAGGCAGAAGTACCAGCGGATGTGAATAACCTCCATAGTTGAACTCTTCTCTGACTTGATTGTTGCAGCGAGTACGCTCTCCTCCAAGATTTCCTTCGCCGTCGATAAGTTCACCATTCCGGCGACCTTCACCGTCTCCTCGATTGTTCACCATATTTTGCGATCAAGAACCCTAGCTTTCTCTGAGGATTCGTAACCGCAGCTTGAATTTGAGCTGGCTGATTAATTGGCGGAGTATCGAGTAGATTTAACCCTGCTCTAATACCATCTTCAATTGATGGACCTGATTTAGATTTCGAACCAATGAATCGATCGTGGAACTTCGAAGAAAAGAGAAGCAAAAATTTCGGAAAAAACTTCCTGTGTATTCCAGTATGTTCAATAATAAATGATTCTGTACAAGTCAATTCCTATATATACCACCTTGACTAATACACAGCTGCCTAACTACCAGCTATTTATAGTATAGATCCCCTATATTTATAACAAATACTAAATCAGTCCCTGTGTACTAAACAGACTAACACCAACTAAACTGTGCACTAATCTGTACAACCAGTAATATTTACAATAATCAATTACAAAATTTAGTTTGCCACAAGTTGATCTCTCACTACAAGAGATCCTTAATGTTGTACTCTGCCTTCATAAACTCCCGTCTTGTTATGATTCTACGATACATGGATTTTTCCTTTCCTCTAGAAGTTTGTGAATTCATTTATTTATCTTAAATGAAAAAGAGGTTCCTCATCGCTGGTATAGTAGGACTGTAATAGTGTTAGACCATTGATTAGCTTCCCAGAATAAAAACCTCTCAATCTATTTAAGAATTGGCTACGTTATAAATTTGTTTCAACTCAATTGCCCAACTCTGAATTCGATTTCCTCGAGCCTGATTAGGTAGTAGAGAAGTGTTCACAGCTTAGTTGAAAAGATAGAATAGGTTATATAGAAGAACTTTTGACAAAAATGTATTGAAACCTCGTAATTAATAATAATGTATGAAATTTATAAATGAGTAATGGATAGAAAAATAAAAAATAAATAAAAATAAAAGGAAAGGATCTACGAGGTTGTCAATCCCCTTCAAAAACACCCGCCGTGACCGTTTCAATTTCAAAAAGTGTTTTTCATTGGAGCCCCACAATGAAGAACAAGTGTGTTGCTTTTGTTAAGCGTTGGTGGGTTCATTTCCTTCAGCTATGGCACTAAGCCTACGATGGTGGCTGCGGTCAGATCAGTGGCCACTAAATGCCAAATTTATTGAGGATGTTTGGGGCGTCATAAAAGATGAAACATGAACAGTGATGAGGAAATAAAACATTGATTTCATATGTTTAAAGCAAAATTGTGGAGCAAAAAGATCAGAAATCGTGGAAGAATTTATCGAGGAAATCGTTGATGATGGCGGGAGTTATACTAGTAGAAACAAGAACATCGACAAATTAGATATGAATGCAAGTTGCTTGATAATAGTTATATTCTTTTCATCATGAAATGTAGAACAAATAGAACAAATCATTTCAAAACAGAAAATTACGTTTGAAACAATATATAATGTGTTTTGGACCTTAGGAAATTTTCCTGACTGCTAAGACAACAATCTACTTCATTCATATTCTACGGAAAAAATCCATGTCAAAAACTAAACCTAGGTAATGGAAACTCTCACATTGGAGGATATTGACGACGATTTTGGAATGATCTACGCATAAAGAATAACAACCACAAAACTAGTAACGCTTCGGCAAGTACCCCGCAAGCAGCTGCGACACAAACAATTCCTGGAACTTCTGCATTCTTTGAAGGAGCGTCGCAAGATAAATAGGGTAACCCACATAGCCCTGGATTATTTGAATAGTCGGTTTCAGTACCAGTTCTATAGAGAGGTACTTGCCCCGTCAACTGGTCGTTCGCAACGCTAAATTCCCTTATTCGGAAGAGAAGGCCAAGTTCTGGAGGAATTTGCCCTGTCAACTTGTTGTGGTCAAGTTTAACAAAGTTCAGGAATACGCAGTTCACGAGATCGATGGGAATTTTGTCACGAGAGATGGTTTGCGGAAAGATCAAGATTCATCACATTCTTAATCAATGTGGAGATATCAGATGGAATAGTTCCATGGATGTGGTTGCGGGAAAGATCCATACAAGTTAAAGACGAACAAAGGCTAAGAGCGCGTGGAAACTCGCCTTTGAGCCCCATGTCTGAAAGACGAATATTCATCACCTTATTCTCGTCTGGATGTATATGCACTCAACTCCAGGAAATCGCAGATAAAACCCTCCTCGGTCTTTTTATCAAATTTCCAGGTTGATAAACTTTCGTGTGGATCTTCTAAAGAATCTTTTGTTGGAAATAAACTAAATATAGGTGTGAATGAGAATTTGTTTCTCATACGATTGGAAAGTTAGACTTGAGTGTCAAAGAGAAAATGTGGCCTAATCAACCACATTTTGTCATTCCAATCACTAAATGGAGAGATGTTACTTCTCATTGAATTTTGATATTCAATAGGAATGAATATTTGGTTTAATTCAATTGAAAGGCAAAACCGTTGTAACGGTTTTAACCATCAAGTCAGTACATTTAATTGAATTAAAAATATCATAAGTGATATTGGGGCTCTCTCATCCTATATGTATTGCTTTATTTTCAAGAATCCTAGACTTAAGAAAAATGAACCAACTTTCTCTTTTCTTCTACTAGCCAAAATCCTCCTAACCTTCGTTGGTGTTCATCAAAGTCCTAGTTCATGTTCGCCGATGATTTAGTCTAAGTGCAAGACAAGATCATGTATCCGTTGTATCCTGGAAAACAGACACTCTTACATCCTCTACCACTCCGTGAGAGGGAGCGAATCTGTTTTAAAGAAAGCGTGTTTTCACGTGCCTCGGAATTTCCTCTTCTTGAATTTTTGTTGTCATTACAAATATCTCCCTATACACTTTTCTAACAATCTTAAAACAGACTCGTTTGTATTTGTGATGGCAACCATGATGGTCTTTGGATCCTTAAATATATTGAATGATAATTTGCGAGGAGAGGATCGAATTCAATTTGGTTTGGAAACATGTCAAAAATGGATGTTTGTCTTTAGTCGTCGAGATCTATGTTGGATTGTTTCCAACCGACGAACAGATCAACAAAACCGAATTGAAGGGCATAGTGACCGACGTCGACAACCTCGTCGGAGTTTTGCTGATCGACGTAAAAGTCGACGATGCCTAACAGAATGCGAGTTGACGATCGTCGAGATCTCTATCGACTCATCTGTACTGACAAAAGGATCGACGTAATCTAGGGCAGAAAAATATTTTTTGATGTTTTGTTTAAAAATATTGATATTTTCCTTTCTTCATGTAGGGAAATAGAAGGAGATCAAATGGTTGATCATGGAAAATTCTAGATATATGGTTGTGTTGGAAAGGTTCTACCAATTCACGATGGCCATAATTTATTTTTAAAGGTATGTTTATGGGCTCCAATTGGTTTGAGTATAATTTGAAGTCTTGATGCATGTGAATCTTCAATGATCTTGAAATTTTCACCTACTTCTACCATTTTGGAAAAGTAATTTGTTGGTTGGTTGAGGTCTGATGATTGCTCAAGACTATAGAGTGAAGTAAAAAAATAACAGACATTGGATAAGTGGTACAAGTGGTGAGTGAGGCACCAATAGGTGACCTCTTTGCACATCATAGAATTGTCTATGAAGTGACTACCATGTACTTACATGAATCCAATCAGATTGTGGACTGAAAGGTCACACATTGATGAAATGATAAATGTGATTCTCTAACTTGGGTATTATCACCCAAATGCGGGTAAAGTTTCTTGTCAAGTGATTACCTTGTTAAGGTATCGTGAAAGAAATTGCGACCGCCCTATAAACGCTTGCGAGTGTGGGGGTCTTAATAGAGTAATGAAATTAAACACTTGCGAGTGTCAAAGTATCTTGGTGTTGATACTTCCATTAAAGGCAATACATATAAATCCTATTACGTTGGATTATATCTTTATAAGCCATGAGTATGTTACAATACCATGTAGTGGTTCTTTGTGTATATTTTGAATTTGTCAAATTTACAAAAGAACACTATAGTGCGATAAAAATAATTTATAATTGTTTTGGAAAGGAAATGGTTCAAGTTGAAGAACCAAGATGTGGCTAGGAGCCAAATGAAAATCATTTAGAGATGATTTGAATGAATTACGAATTTATGTTTATTCTTCTGATGAACTTTTTATGGAGAAGTCATGAAGAGTGTATCGATTCTTTTTGAAAAATCATACTTGGAAGTAAGTTTACTTCACGTAAGTAATCAAAGTAAATGAACAATTTGTTTGTTTAGATTACTTGATATGGATGTTCTCGTGATGAGATGAAGGATGTTTCCTTCAACGGGAAAATAGATACGGAGCAATCTGAGGATGTCAAGCTCCAAATACTGATAATAAAATTGGTAAAATCTATGTATGCTTGGAACATGTCCAAAGATTACCAATAGAATGACAAGTCTAAGTTAATTGATGTCTATGTGAGAGACATACTAAATTATTGGTAGCTTGTCTATTTACATGTTAAATTTGAATTTAACAGATGTGATTTCCTGATGTGATTCTAGTTGTTAAAATCATATCTATAGAAAATTGTCTTATTTTGAGTCAAGCTCATTATATAGACAAAACTCTTGTAGAGTTTGAATGAGAATGATTCTAGAGTTGCTAGAACAACATGAGATGATATTCTTCGTTTATCCTAGTTATGTGGGAGGAGTACTATTTAAGTAGAATACTCAAGGATAATCGGAAGATTAATGCATCTAATGATTTGCACTAGACCAGATAAATGCTTATAGGGTAAGCAAGTCAAGTGCATACACGAGTAATAAAAGACTAAGGCACTCGATTGCCATTGTTAGAGTACTAAAGTAGTTATGATATGCTCGTGTTGAGTTATATCATAGTAGATATCCAACTGTGCTAGAATGCTACACAGATACAAACTGGATATTGGGTGCCGATGACTCAAAAATGCACTAATGGCTATGGATATGGTTGAATGGTAGTCTGGACATACGTGTCTTGAAAATCCCTAAAACTAGATTGTGATAGCTAGGTTCACAGTGAAATCCGAATCATGTATCGGATAGTTGTGAAATATAGGCTAAATGGTATCACTAGTTTTGAATAATATTTCAAAATGGAGATGATTGTGCCACTAATCTATTAATCATAGATGTGGAATGACACGTTGTTCATTGTATAATGGTAATTCTCGACACTATCTTGTTGTAGATACAGTATCATTATGCAATTATTCTCAACTATAGAAATCTTAATTGACTACGTGAAGTCAAAAGATAACATTGCGGATCCACTAATCTGAGAGTTAAACAGAGCGATAGTTGAGAAAATGACAAAAGAAATGAGACAGCCTGGAAAGATATAAGTCTTTTGAAGGAAAACCCAACATAATTGACTGGAGATCCCAAGATCTAGGTTCAAAGGGACAACCTAATTTTAAGACTTGGTGTATTCACCGTGGGGGTAACCTCAGCTCATTTCTGTCATGAAACAGTGATATAAAGGATGAGGATAGCAAGTGATTGCTTTAATGTCTCTTAAGTGAGTAATATCGTTTACTCTAGACTTATGAAGTCGCCTATGTAAAAGAGAAGTGGGGCCGCTTCAAAGAAGAATTGTTAAGGCTCAGTTCTTTAGAAACTCTCGCAGAACCAGGACATGTTCATGGCCAAAATGAACAAAACTATGATAATGGAACAAAATAAGAATGGTTCCTGTGTATTGTATGTGGGTTCTTTACACAATATAGCCGGACAGTTCAAGGACATCACGTCTACTGGACAGCTAGTAAGGCAAGCATACTTTACAAGGGGGAAGTTCAAAGGGTAACACCTACTTTCTCTTTGTAGGAATCAGTTGATGAACATCAAATACTGAACCAGAAACAATTTCTATTCATGTGGGGGATTGTTGGAAATAAACTAAATATAGGTGTGAATAAGAATTTGTTTCTCATACGATTGGAAAGTTAGACATGAGTGTCAAAGAGAATATGTGGCCTGATCAACCACATTTTGTTATTCCATTCACTAAATGGAGAGATGTTACTTCTCATTGAATTTTGATATTCAATAGGAATGAATGTTTGGTTTAATTCAATTGAAAGGCAAAACCGTTGTAACGGTTTTAACCATCAAGTCAGTGCATTTAATTGAATTAAAATTATCTTAAGTGATATTGGGTCTCTCTCATCCTATATGTATTGCTTTATTTTCAAGAATCCTAGACTTAAGAAAAATGAACCAATTTTCTCTTTTTTTCTACTAGCCAAAATCCTCCTAACCTTCCTTGGTGTTTATCAAAGTCCTAGTTCATGTTCGCCAATGATTTAGTCTAAGTGCAACACAAGATCATGTATCCGTTGTATCCTGGGAAACAGATGCTCTTACATCCTCTAGCACTCCGTGAAAGGGAGCGAATCTGTTTTACGGAAAGCGTATTTTCACGTGCCTCAGAATTTCCTCTTCTTGAATTTTTGTTGTCATTACAAATATCTCCCTACACACTTTTTGAACATCTTTTAGAGATCTCAGGCAGTTAACATCACTCTGACTCCCATTCCCATTGCTAAACACAATATTCCCCAGCCACCCGACAACAAACAAAGCAATATGAGCAACGAGACCGCCACTGTGAAGTGACATTCTGGTCCAGACACCAGCACAATTTGTTGATACCACAGAAAATTTTCCTGATTGCGAGCTTCAATCTTCATCCCTGAAGCAAATCAGGAATTACATACAAACAAAGTGGAAGTGAATAGCTACTCTAGGACTTAATCCGCCAGTCAAATTGATTAGCCTGGTTAATCATAACTCCATAATCATTACGCCAAATTATCTGCGATCTACCAAAGTAGCATACATAAACAGACATTAGAAAATCAAGGGCACTTTTCCGTTCGCAATGTAATGATATTAGCGAGATTTACAGGCAGGGGAACGAGGTCTAATCAGGGCATTAACAACGAAATATCGGGTCAAAATTAAAACCAGGGATACAAGGTGCAAAAATCAGATTAATGACAAGAAGGGTTCTTGAAAATTGCAACCAAAAAAAAAAAAAACAAACAAACAATTATCCTTCAAACAAACCAATGCGACAGAAGATGCTTACAGTGATGGACTGGATCAAATTCTTTAATCCCGAGCAGAAGGGTTGAAGATTCTTGTGGTCAATGGACCAATATTGCTTAATGCTTACCATTTGTTATTCTTTTTCCTTGAAAAATCAAAAGCTCTAACACAGTAGAAGATTCAACAGTGAAAGTGAGGTACCGGCGACAACTGAGACTACTGCCACAGAGGAGGATTGATTAACAGAAATGGAAACGGTGGCTCAGTAGCTTTGTGATTAAATTGAGCCGTATCTCGATCACGATGTACTTTTCTGTGAAAATGGTCGTATAAATTCATCAATCTGAGAGCAAGGCGATTACTAATTAAGGACCACAAAGACAAGACAAGAACGCCAAAAATCCAGAACGGAAAATAAACGCCAAGACCCAAGATGACTTGACTTTCAAGTCGTGATAAGCTTTCCTCTTCTTTTTTTTTTTTTTTCTTCTTTCTTCTTTTCTTTTTTACATAATCTAAGATAATAAAATTGTAAAACAAAAGATAGTAAAATTATAGAAATGTATACAACAAAATCTTCCATTTCTGTAGAACTAAAGGAGTAAAAAAAAAGGTAGACAATTAGCATTTGTATACCATTTGTATACCAAAAAAAAAAAAAATTCTTAAAAAAAAAAAGGAGTAAAAATAATCTACCATTTGTATACAATTAGCATATAACTCTGTTAGGTTAAAGCGTTACACTTGAACTTGATGATCCAATGTGGAGCCTCTATAAGATGAGCCCGGGGTAACGGCGGGATATTTTTGAATGACAGGTCTGGTCGGCCGGACGGTTTGGACAGGCCGGAAATGGCTTGTCTGACACCCACTCACCATCAAGACGGCCACGTTCTTCCATCATCATCAGGAAAATTGTTGGTGGAAAAATTGCTGCATTCATCACAAGGAGATGGATAGAGATTTGGAAACATTATTCATACAAATCAGTTCGAATCTTCATAAGTATGATCAGAATCAGAATCTAAGAAGAAAATGAATCAAGAGCTGTATTTAATGCTAGGGTTTGAGAAATCTGTGAATCAGCACTCACAAACACCACTTAGAGTAAAAATCACTATCACATTCATGGTGTCTTTTTATTTGATTATTATGATAAACATACAAATACATCCTGCGCGCTCTTATGTTCGAAGGAATTGATGATTACAAACTCTAGAATAAGATCGATTATTCTAACACAAGAGCGCCTAAAAATAAAAATGCATACTAACCATTACAAAAATATAGATGATCAAAAAAAAACATGGAAAGAAGTAGTAGTAAGGATCAGCGTACTAACCAGATACAATGAGAAGGAGACAGAGAAAAACTCCTAATTTTGCCATTGAATCCGAGCAGTTTGTATGTAAATTATTATTTCAATCTTTTGATGTATTCACATATGTGCAGGTCCAAAGACCACAGCATAACAATTGACGACTAATTTTTCGAATATTTATATATGATTCTTTATATAATTTTCACTTGTGCCTCTTAGTCATTGTTTAATCGTGATATATGTACTTGGGTATAGTTTGAACCCAAAACTTTGAACATTTCCGAGGTACAAATTTTGAATAACGTCAGAAAATAAGTAGAAAAAGAATGAAAATTTCCGAGGTATTTTAGTTGAACCCCCTAATGTCAATAGTCATTCTCTATATAATATTTCTTTATTGTTATAATTTAATTTTTCAATAATTTGGTGCCCTGTCAATTTCTGAAGAAATGTATCCATATATGACAATGCCTTAGCATTGTATCCCTATGTTGAAAGTCGATTTTATTATATTAAATTAGCTTACCAAGCGGAATATTTTTCATAAACGAATAATTAATACGCCCTCTGTCTCAAAAATATAATTCACATTGAGTTTTGAGATTTGTACTAGTTTTAGTATAAATTTGAAAACTCTGTAAACTTTTTTTCTAGGACAGACAGAGTAATACATAAATTCGAAACTTAATCCTTAAGTCAATTGATGCTCCCTTCAAAACTATTGCACCACCTTAATCATTCAATTTCAAACTGTAGTACCAATCACGAAAAAGATGAAATTAGAATAAGCTGGTAGTGATTAACATATTTATATGCTAACATCAATATTGTATCTCCAAATTAGTCTCCAAAGTCAACGGATCCTCCACACCGTTAACTGCCACATTTTTGGGTTCCATTAATTTAATGTACCAAACAATGAGCTGGAGTCCTTAATTAATTCGACAATTTCATCTATGCATTTCTTATATCTTTGAATAGTTTTCTAAAGCATTCGATCAGTCCCAAAAAAATAATTTAGTTAATTAAACTAAAACAATACAGTAAAATAGACTATTTTTATAAGACGAAAAAGGGTTATTTTCGTCACTAGTCAAACAGTCTCGTTTAATTTTCTACCATGTTATTTTTGTTGCTAATTAATCAGGTTCGTCACTTGATGCTATTACTATGGTGGGATGCACTCATTCCTTGGGTGTTTCGGCCAAAAATTTTTTCAAAAAAAGAGGTGGACAAAAATAATTTTTTTTAACATTTTAGGTGGACAAAACTAGTTGTTCCGGATTTGCTAATTTGAATCGACCTATTTTGTAATAGATTCGGATTTGCCAACCCCATAAAAATAATTCATGAGATAGTTGTATCACAAGGAGATTCGGATTTGCTAAATCTAAATCTATTTATTTTCGAATTTGGCAAATTCGAGACAACTAAATTTGTCCACACCAATTTGAAATGTATGTTTTTGTACAGGTCCTTTCATTGAAAATTATTTTGGTAAAAAACTCCTCATTCCTTTCGATAGAGTAGTGTTAACTCTTAGTAGTACTTTTTCCTTTGAAGTCAAGAGAAGCAAACGGATTTACGTCCAATAGCTAGTTGGAACTAGCCTAGAAATTCAAAGTGAGACCAACTCGCAAATTCAAATGTACACCTATAGATGTTAACTACTTTATTATGTGCTAATTTTCTTTCATTAACACAACAATGGAGGTATCTTGAATAAAATAACAATAGTAATTCGTCTATTGCTTATTATTAAAGAAAAATGATAGAAAACTAAATAAAATTCAGTCACCTCTCCAACTACTTATAACACTGTCCTGGAGCAACTCCAACCATAACATACATTTAACATTCATCATTCCCCCTCCCTGGAAAACAAAATTATGAAAGTTATTGGCTTGCTGGAAGAAACTAGAAAGGGTTTCTTTGTGAAGACGGGTATAAGACTAGTTTTGCCAATTTCCAGTTTGTTTTAAAAATGTTTTACCCAAATTGCCATCCTGAAAAAAGAAACATAAATATGAAAAAAGAAACATAAATGGAAAAACTACCAAAGAAGAAAACGATTATGAAAAGCAATCTGGTTGAACCAAGGCCCGGCCTCATTTGAAAATGGCCCCAGAGAGGAATTTGAGGGCCGCATAAAGGAAGGCCCGAAGTTAGCCTCTAAGGACCATTTCTATTCCAAGACAACCACAAAGCACAACCATTTCTCTTTAAAAAAAAAAAAAAACCAAACTCAACAATTTTCTCTATCCGAATTGTGTAAATAGTATTCCCTCTGTCCCAAAATTATTGTCCACTTTGAGATTTCACTTTTAGTACAATATGAACTAAAAATAAAAATCCAAACTGGACAATAATTATGGGACGGAGGGAGTAACATTTTTTTATCCTAAAAATAATTATTCAATGTATACTTGTTTGAGTCAAAATTGTATTTAAAAGTGAGATCCGATCCGGTTTAAACTAATTTCAAATAATTGTGTGGTATTCTCAAAATGTGGAGTCCAAATGTTAAAATCGTCACAAGACGCCAATACCTTCGATACAAAACTGTGTTTGAATATAAGAGCTTTTATTGGCAAAATAATAGAAGAACTCTGAAAAGATGAATAAAACGGCCGCAAAGGCCAATTTTATTGATTTGATGAAAATGTATCGGTTGTGAATAGCCAAAAAACGTACAAAACTTATGCTAATTAATACAATTTGTAAAAAAATGCAAGAAAGCTTGAAAGAAAATAAATGACAAAAAGTTATAAAGAAAACTAAAATATTTGATTAATTGTGTGTTGCCGTCGTCTCCTTTCCATTGCTTTTATACATCGCCAGCCAACCCTATTTATGTTGCAGCCAAAGTCGAATACGATAAGGAATGGTGTTGCAATAAGACTCCTTCTCCTACTCAGATTCTGTTGCCGACGAATCCTTGTTGAATTCGAATTGTAGATTTCTGACCTATCTTCAGCTTTCTCTAATTCCCGCGGGTCAACTAGTATTTATTGACTTAACACTTTGTTGCGAGCGGCTCAACTCGTGTGGATCGGATTTGCTAAAATTGGTCCAACAATTTATCTATATAACTTAATAATAGAAAATTTAGAGAGAGAAAACTAATGTAGTTTTCCGCCTGCCACGTCAGATTAAATCCTATGTGACAATTTTTCTAATTTTTTGGGTTTAAAAATTAGAAAATTATTAGTTGAAGTATTATTTATTATTTTTTTCCTGAAGATAATTGATTATCTTTAATTAAATCAATATGGTGAGGCACAGTTAAACAATTTGAGTTTTAATCATAACTCAATAGTTTGTTCTAATCCTATCATGATTAGAAATCAAAATTAACCTGATCTCATCACGAAAAGTCTTTTCAAAAAATATGAAATAAAGTCTCAGATTACCATTAAAATAGCACAGAGTTTGTTGCAGAAAAACTTTCAAAATCTAATATTTGATTTGAGAACTTTATATATAATGGGTGAGAATTTAGTTTTATATTCCATAGTTTACCAAAAGACACAAAAAGTTTATTTTTTAACGCAGGTACCAAATGGCCACAAGCATTAAGAAAGTGGGCGAAGGATTGACGCTTGAATGATTGAATCTCCTGCTTGCAGTTGACAGTTCCACCACCGCCGCCCTCAGTTCAGTGCAAAAGTTTAACTTTTAAGAGGTACAATGACAAATCTCCTTTTGGAATCTCAAGTCAGTTTTTAAAACAACATTTGAAATTCACCAAGAACACTATTTTAAGAGAAATTTTTATTTAATGATTTTGTTTTCCTTCTGTTAAGATGTTAAGGTTTCCTAGGCTGATCTTATGCTTTTTTAAGAGGCATATTTCCAGAGATTTACCAAGTTTAATCAATTAAATTCACATTTTAGACGAGAGCAACTTTAATATGCATTTAAATAGTTTTGTATTGGATGAACCACGCAATGGATACTATGGATTGTTTGTGAGTATGCCGAGGTCGCAAGGGAGTAGACCTTTGTCTTCTTATAACATTTGTTTGAGTATACTGAATTTTTTTTTTGAAAAGTGAGTATACTGAATTATTATTGTAGTTTTTTTAAAAGCACTCGTTTTTTTTTTGTATATTATTTGTAGTGATTTATTTTCTATTTTTTGTGTGTTCTTTATTTTAAACGGGTTGCGATCTTAAAACCAATTGACACTGAATTAAGTGGTTCAATAAATTAATTAACATATCTCAAATTTATCGTGTGAAATTATTCCTAACATCTTTCGGTGAACATAGAGTAAATTCATTATTTTTTTTTTTGACAAACAAACCACAATAGTTATTATTAACGCCAAAGAGAAGCAGAGTTCTATTGCAAGCCTTTGCTTTATTCTGAACTAATTCTAATCTATTTCTACTAACTTTACAAATAATTTCAAAGATTTTTTTGGATGATTAGTTATGATATTTCAAAAGTATTTATATCTACTCTGTACATTGTGTGGGCATAACGCCTAGTACTAGAAATAAAAATTCAAACTAGAATATACTGATTACCAATTTGTAAACATCTACGTATAAGCAACAATTAATCCCGAAACTATCGCTCCACGGCTCCAGCAATTATCACACCAGCAGCTGCGGCAAAGACAATTTCTAGACCAGCTGCTTTCTTTCAAGGAGGGATTCCCAAATAGCCCTGGATTATCTTGAATAGTCTGTTTAAGTACCATTTCTATATATAGTTAGATACTATATTGTCCCGCCAACTGCGTAGTTCGTGACGCTAAGTTCCCTGATCCGGTCAGGAATGCCAAATTTCTAGAGGAATTTGCGCCCTGTCTAGTGGTAGTTTGTCAAGTTTAATATAGTTCAGGAATTTAGCTGTTCATGCAAAATTGCGAATAGCATTGCATATTGATTTCCCAAAAGGGTTTGGCTAGGAAAAAACAGAAAGTAAGTAGAGCAATTTGCTTCAACTGTCGATGACATTACAACACAATGTTACAGAAAAGAATAACTATTTACTCTAACAAAAATCTGATTTTCGCACGCACCATTCAGATTAATTGTAATGTAATTGGATTTCATAGATTATCATTGTATAATCTAAGAATCGTGGCCTAATTCAGCATGGAAAATCGTGACTGGTGGTCGCTTTTCAAAACTTTTACATTCTTATTTTCCGTAAATGGTTGGGTTGTGTGTCAATTTTCTACTGTAAAAATACATTCAAAAATAACAGAAATTCTATACTTTTAATCCTTAAAGTCAACTGATGTTCCCTCAACTATTATGCCATTAATATTTCTTAAGAAATTAATGGCAATACCTTCAGCAAAAATATATGTTAAAAATATTTAAGCAAACAATTTTTTCAGCCTTAATTAAGGGGATGGGAAAAGAATATGGAAGTTGCTTGTGAGGGAGGGAGAGTGGAGATGGGCGGCTGCACTCTACTTCTAGAATATAGAATTAATGTTTTTTAACTTAGTTTTGACTTAATGATTAATCATTCATGTTGAAATAATCACGGGATAATTTAATAAAAAATTTTGTAATTAAGAAAACAACATTTTAATCAACATATATGTTTGCTTATAGAAGAGAATAACTGTATGTTTGCTTATAATCATTACTTTTTATTATTCGTCAAATGATCATATTTTACAATTAGTCTACTAACTTTTTTTTTATAGAAGAGGATGAAGTCTCTTATTTTTTTTAAATTTTTTTTATTTTTTGGCTTACAGTATATATCTTAATGACCATCTAAAGATGACTACTATTCATGAAAGTCTAGCATGCTTTCGCTTCCAATATATTTAAAATCTAACTATCAGAAGCATCATCCACTTCATCCAATATATTTTTTAGGCTCTCATGACAACTTCTTAAGCTTTTTTCCTCAACCTCGATTACTTATAGCGGTCAAATAATAATATAGGCTGCAGCTTACTTTGAGAAGTAACGATTAGCTGATAATGAAGTTGATGTGGACATCCTAGTTAATTAAGCTCAAGGACAAGTCAACGGTTCAATTGAGTAATTTAAGTTCGAGCTCAAAGAGCGATTCAAGATCCATTAGCTAATATTGGAGGTCCTATGACGAGGTCTCGAAGAAAAAAAATGAATGAGTCGCTCAACAACTTGTTCATGGATGTTCAAACTCTCAATGTGGATTCAATTCCATAGGTTTCATGTTTATCTTGGAGTGGAGTTGAACCTTTAGTGCACGTTAAGCTCTTAGTCGAGGAGAGGAAGTCGACATCAAAGCCGACAGCATGGCGTCGAGCAAGGTATTGATCGACAGCAAAGTTGACAGGTCTGTGTCGACTAGGGTGTTGGTCGACAGGGAGGTCGACGCGCGGCGGGCAGATTTTTCTACTCTCCTATTTTGATTAGAAAAAGGATTTTTTGGTCATTTATCCCTATGACCGACTTTCCTATACCTTTAGAAGGTTCTAGATGGTTTTAAATAATTCTGACATGTGCAATTATTTATTTAATTATTATTTAAATCTATATTAGGAAACTTAGGTAGACAAATCCGATTTCAACTTGTATTCGGGTTTCTTTTTGACCAAGCCAACCTTTGCCTATATAAATGGGGCCTTGGTCAACCAAAAACATATACTTTTGATGATTATTGATATTTCAATACGAGACGAGAAGAAAATCTTTGTTCTTTTTCTATTCTTTTCGAAGATTAGTGCATTGCACACTTGTTTGTGCTTTGTTGACGTGTGCGCGTGATTTTAAGTGTTCTTCACGTGTGAAGCTTTGTTATTTTGTTCATTGGAGCCTTTTCGCTAGCCGTTCTATCCATAAATCGAAGGGATAGGGTTGTTAGAGAGGAACCGATTGGGTTGCTAACCAAAACACAATTCTTCATCTTTCGAATCTTCCATTCTTTTTTGTGCAAATTTTTGTGGTTTGCATTGTTTCTTCTTCTTTTCTTCTTCTTTCTCGTGTGGTTTGGAGTATTCTCCATTGGTGTCACAAGTTATCAAGTCTTGGAAAATTCATATCTTTTGCGTTTGAGGTAATTCAATCATCTCACCTCAAGATTTGTATCAATTTGGCCTCAGAGTTTCGGTTCTTGATTTCTTGCATGTGTTTTGATCTTCTAAATCTCATCTTTGGTTGATCTCTGATTGTTCTTATATATTTTTTTGAGTCTTTTGTTATAGATCTCACTATTTGCTTCGAATTTGTTCTTGATTGAATTGAATTTGATAGAAGTTAGGTAGTTAGATTTTTTGTTTGGGTTGTTGGCGGCCGTGTGTGTGTTTGCTGCTTAGGGATTTTGGTTTCAGGGTTTCCTTACCCTTGGACCACGTTTTTTATTATTAAAAAAGGGGAAAAAAAGAAAAGAAAAGAAAGTAGCCGGAAAAAAAAAAGAAAAGAAAGGAAAAAAAAAAGATGAAATAGGTAACATATTAAAAGGAATATATCTTCTTTTTAAAGGTATATTAAATCCTACCTTATTTAAGGAGATTTGAGAATGTGCATTTAAAAAGAAAGTATCTTCTTTATAGAGGTATATTAAATGTTACCTTATTTGAGTTATTTGCACGTTATTTTCGACAATAATTGGAGTTTGGTGGCTAGGATTTTTCGAATTATAAGCCCTAAAATTGTGTGGTGGCCGAGAACTAGGGTTCATCCATAACCCTAAATCGAAGCTTGATTTTTCAGAATTTGCTCCAAATTCTACTAGCCCTTTTTGTGAGATCTAAGTTTCATAATTGTAACTACTTGATCTATATTCGTGTTCTTCCTTAGATCTTGTTCCAATTATTCAGAACCATACTTTTGGCCTTAGTCAATTGCACAAACTTGCACTAACCTTCATGGCACTAAGGATTGAAAAACAAAGACCGTGGTAAGAAAAGAGTGAATCCATCCCTTACTAAATCTAAACCTTTTTGATTGATCTTGGGGATTAAATTGATAGTTGGGAGGGGTAACAAGGTAGTGAGTTTTTCGATATTCTATTTTCTTGTGTGTGTTTTGTGTTCTTAAAATTGCAGAATCATGGCGGACAAGACTCAACATGGAATTTTGAATGATACGATGAAAGATTTTAAAGATAAGATGGCAGAAATAACTAATCAACTGCAACTTATGGCGACGGTGATGGCGCAACAACAAGAACAAGAAGCTGAAACCACTCGCCAAATACAACAAATTGCCCAAGTTAGGGTTCCAGTGGTAAATAATGTTGCACGTAGGAATATCAATGAAGGAATTCCAAGGGAACAACATGATGATGATGGTGGTGGTGTTGAGAATGAAGGGGAGTTTAGGCAAGAGTGTCAAAGACAACCTAGATTTGATGATAACATGAACACTATCAAGCAAAAGATTTCGGAGTTTCTTGGCAAGCCTGATCCGGATGTTTATATTGATCGGAAAGATCATATAAATCGGATTTTTAATCTCAAAAATTATTCTGAAGGAAAGAAGTTGAATTTAGCTATTTTTGAATTTCATGGATATGCTTTTACATGGTGGAATGAGATACAATGCCGGAGAAGAAGAGATAATGAGCCTCAAATCGCTACATGGAGTGAGCTTTCACGTGTGATGCGAAAGGCTTTTGTTCCAGCTTCCTTTCAAAGAAAGCTTCGAGGGGAGTTGCAAGATTTGAAGCAAAGTAGCAAGTCGGTTATGGAGTACTATCAAGAGATAAATACCTTAAGGTTGAAATATCAATTGGAAGAAGATGAGGAGCAAACTGTGACAAGGTTTCGACATGGTTTAAACCTTCCAATCCGACATAGAGTTGAGCTACAACCTTATCTTGATTTTGAGGACTTGTTGGATAAAGCCGATACTATTGAGAGACAAATGAAAAGTCTTCTGCCGCAAGTAGGGCAAGGGCTTCTTCTACTGATTCGACATGCTTTAGGTCGAATCAATGGGGAAATGCTTCTAAGAAGCTGTCGATTCTGAGCGTGAATCCATCCAAGCAACCGGGCTCAGCCAACCGAGGTTAGCAAGACGTTAGAAAAGACGCCTATGGCCAAGTCCGGTTCATCTGCTAATGTCCAATGCTTCAAGTGTAAAGGAAGAGGACATTATGCATCTGAGTGCCCTAACAAGAAGGTTATGGTGCTTCGAGATGAGTTGTATTATGAGAGTGATGAAGAAGAGGATGTAGATGATCCTTCTAATATGGTTTTAGCAACGAATTCAATGGATGAAGCTACAAGTAGTCAGACGTATGATAATGGAGTATCCGAGAGTGATGATGAAGTTGTCTATGAAGAAGATGTGCCTCGAACTATGGTGTTAGTTCATGCTCTTAGTATCCAACCCGCTCAAGATAAGAATTTTGAGCAACGTATCAATATTTTCCATACTAAGTGCAAGGTGAAGGATAAGACATGTCTTGTGATTGTGGATGGAGGAAGCTGCACAAATTGTGTAAGCGTGGAACTTGTCAAGAAATTGAACCTTCCTACATTCAAGCATCCTCAACCTTATAAATTACAATGGTTAGATAATCGTAGAGAAATTAAGGTGAGGTCGCAAGCTCGTGTGCTTCTGAGTTTTAGAACGTTCCAAGATGAAGTTCTATGTGATGTGGTTCTAATGCAAGCATGTCATAATTTGTTGGGACGTCCATGGGAGTTTGATCGAGGTGCTAACAAAGATGGAAAGACAAATCAATATACACTTATGTATAATGGTTCGTCTACTACGATGTATCCAGTAACTCCTGCAGATATTATGGAATCTCAGAAAAAAAAATACAAAGAGAGGGAAAAAAGACTGATTAGTGAGCCAAAAGAGTCAAAAGAGAGTCTTGGGGATGGGGACAGAATCAAAAGTGAGTGAGAGTATGAGAGAAAAGCCAAAAGCTAGAGAGAGAAAAGGCACCTTTTATGCTTATGTGGGAGACCTAGGGAGGGCTCTAAATACTCCCACCCCACTTGTGTCAATGGTGTACAGGGATTTTTATTTAACTAACACTAATTCTATTGAAGATGTTCCTAGTATTGTTAAAGCTGTTTTGCAGGATTACGAGGATGTTTTCCCAGAATTGCCGAATAGACTTCCACCTTTGAGGCGGATCGAGCATCAAATCGATTTTATACTAGGATCGATGATACCTAATCGGCCTGCATACAAAGCGAACCCAGAAGAGACCAAAGAACTGCAACATCAAGTCGAGGGACTCCTTAACAAAGGTTTGGTTCGTGAATCTTTAAGCCCTTGTGCGGTACTTGTTATTTTAGTTCCTAAGAAAGATGGAACTTGGCGTATGTGTGTGGATTGTCATGCTGTGAATAAGATTACTATTAAGTATAGGCATTTCATACCTAGGCTAGATGACATGCTAGAAAATCTAAGTGGTTCGTGCATATTTTCTAAAATAGATCTTGCTAATGCTATCATCAAATTCGCATGAGAGAAGGTGATGAATGGAAAACTGCTTTTAAAACTAAATTTGGTTTATATGTTATGCCTTTTGGTTTGACTAACGCTCCTTCAGCTTTTATGCGTCTTATGAACCATGTGCTTAGACCTTTTATAGGTAAATTTGTTGTGGTTTATTTATTTTGGTGTAGTAGAGATGAAGTTTCACAAGCTAAGCATCTTTCAAGTGTTCTCTCTACTTTACATGAACATAAACTTTATGCTAAACTTGTTAAGTGTACTTTTTGTGTACCAAAAGTTATCCTTCTTGATTTTGTTGTTGTCAAGGATGGTGTTAAAGTTGATGAGGCTAAGGTTAAGGCAATTCGAGAATGGCCTACACCTAAGTCGGTCTCTGACATTCGTTCCTTCTATGGTTTAACTAGTTTTTATCATAGGTTTGTGAAGGATTTCTCTACTAAGGCTGCACCCTTAAATCACTTAGTAAAGAAGAATGTTAGGTTTGAATGGGGTGAAGAACAAGAACGTGCATTTAACACTTTAAAGAATGATTTAGCTTGTGCTCCTGTTCTTGCATTGCCTAATTTTGATCTTACTTTTGAAATTGAGTGTGATACTTCTGGAGTTGGTATTGGTGTTGTGTAAAATACAAAGTGGTAAGCCTATTGCGCACTTTTCGGAAAAGTTAAGTGGTGCTACATTGAATTATCCTACATATGATAAAGAATTGTATGTTGTAATTAGGGCTTTAGAAAATTGGCAACATTATTTAATGCCAAAGGAGTTTGTTATCCATAATGATCATGAATCATTGAAATATTTGCATGGACAAAACAAACTGAATAAGAGGCATGCTAAATGGAGTGCATTTCTTGAATTTTTTCCTTATGTCATTAAGTATAAGAAGGGAAAAGAGAATGTAGTAGCTGATGCATTGCCTCGTAGATCAAATGTGATTTCGGTCCTTGATTCCAAATTGTTAAGGATTGAATATATAAAGGATCTGTATACTAATGATTCTGATTTTTCATCCATATTTGAAGCATGTGAAAGTGGTGCATTTAACAAGTTTTATAGGCATAATGGTTTCTTATTTAAGGATAATAAATTATGTGTGCCTGCTTGTTCTTTGCAAGAGTTATTAGTGCGTGAATCTCATAGTAGTGGTCTTATGGGTCATTTTGGTATTTTAAAGACTTATGATCTTTTGTGTGAACATTTTTATTGGCCTAATATGAAACGTGACGTGGAAAAGGTTTGTTCTACTTGTATTGAATGTAAACAAGCTAAATCTAAGTTATAACCACATGGATTGTATACGCCTTTACCTGTACCTTCTCACCCTTGGACTGATATTTTAATGGATTTTGTTTTGGATTACCTAGATCCAAAATGGGTATGATTCGGTTTTTGTGGTAGTAGATAGGTTTTCTAAGATGGCACATTTTATTCCATGTTGTAAAACTGAAGATGTCAAGTATGTAGCTGATTTATTCATGCGTGACGTTGTTAGATTGCGTGGTTTACCTAGAACTATTGTGTCTGATAGAGATATTAAATTCTTGAGCTGCTTCTGGAAAATCTACTGGGGGAAGTTAGGTACAAAGTTGTTGTTCTCAACAACCGCTCATCCTCAAACGGATGTCCAAACGGGGGAGGTTAATCGAACATTAGGTTCATTGCTTCGTGTGTTGATACAAAAAAATCATAAGAATTGGAAAAGATGTTTACCTATTGCTGAATTTTCATATAATTGTGTAGTGCATTCAACTACTCAAATGTCACCATTTGAGGTTATTTATGGTTTTAACTCCTTAACCCCTTTGGACTTGTCTGCATTGCCTATTTCTGAGTATATTGATGCAGATAGAGCTAAGAAAGCTGATTTTGTGAAATCTCTTCATGAAAAAGTGCACATGAATATATTGAATAAAAATGAGAGTGTTGCGCGGAATGTCAATAAAGGGCGCAAGGAAGTGATCTTCAAACCTGGAGATTGGGTTTGGGTTCATTTGCGAAAGATTCGATTTCCAAGTAAAGTTAAATCGAAGTCAGACCCTCGTGGCGCTGGTCCTTTCCAAGTTATCAAGTGTTTGAACAACAATACTTATCAACTTGACCTTCCTGATGAGTATAATGTGAGTGAAACTTTCAATGTTTCTGATTTATCTCCTTTTGATTTTTCAGATGCTGAGGAAGTAGAAGTATCGGATTCGAGGACAATCCTTCTAAGGAAAGGGGGAATGATATGGACATCCTAGGTGATCAAGCTAAAGGACAAGTCAACGTTCAACCGAGTAATCAAGTTCGAGCTCAAAGAGTGATTCAAGATCCATTAGCTAACATTGGGGGTCCTATGACGAGGTCTCGAAGAAAAAAAATGAATGAGTCACTCAACAGCTTGTTCATGGATATTCAAACTCTCAATATGGATTCAATTCCATGGGTTTCATGTTTATCTTGGAGTGGAGTTGAAACTTTTAGTGCACGTCAAGCTCTTAGTCGAGGAGAAGAAGTCGGCATCAAAGGAGACAACATGGCATTGACCAAGGTATTGATCGACAGCAAAGTCGACAGTGCTGCGTCGACTAGGATGTGGGTCGACAGGGAGGTCGACGCGCAGCGGGCAGATTTTTCTACTCTCTTATTTTGATTAGGAAAAGAATTTTTCGGTCATTTATCCCTTATGGCCAACTTTCTTACATCTCTAGAAGATTCTAGATAGTTTTAAATAATTGTGACATGTACAATTATTTATTTAATTATTATTTAAATCTATATTAGGAAACTTAGATAGAAAAATCCGATTTGAACTTGTATTTGGGTTTCTTTTTGTCCAATCCAACCTTTGCCTATACAAAAGGGGCCTTGGTCGACCAAAAATATATACTTTTGATAATTATTGATATTTCAATACGAGCGAGAGTAAACTCTTTGTTCTTTTTCTATTCTTTTTGAAGATTAGTGCATTGTACACTTGTTTGTGCTTTGTTGACGCGTGCGCGTGATGTTAAGTGTTCTTCACGTGTGGAGCTTTGTTAGTTTATTCATTGGAGCTTTTTCACTAGCCGTTCTATCCATAAATCGAAGGGATAGGATTGTTAGAGAGGAACCGATTGGGTTGACACAATTCTTCATCTTTTGAATCTTCCATTCTTTTTGGTTCAAATTTTTGTGGTTTGCATCGTTTCTTCTTATTGTCTTCTTCTTTCTCGTGTGATTTGGAGTATTCTCCATTGGTGTCGCAAATTATCAAGTCTTAGAAAATTCATAACTTTTGCGTTTGAGGTAATTTAATCATCTCACCTCAAGACGTACAAGAAGTTCTACTAAAAGTGCACTTTTATGCCCTTTTATGAGTAATCTAATTGTAATATCTTTTTCCATAATTTGTTTAAGAGTATGGTGCTTCTGATTATTATATTTATATGATGTGCTCCGTAGGCTGTAAGTTTCGTTACTCAAGCAAATGTTTAAGCCCATATTCTTATTTATAGCCATTTTCGCGTGTTTAAAAAAATGTTTTGTTCAGGTGTTCTTATAGTGACTAGCTGTTGATTAATGATGCTCTCTGCTGCAAATTAATTACTTTGGCCACTACTTTATATATGGATACAAAAGATGCATTCTTTCTAATTCCCTTTATCAAAATTTTGCCGAAGAAGTGATTGTGAAACTTATATTTTTAGTTTTAGTTCAAATTGTAATAAGTAAAATTTAAATAAACAATTATTTTGACACGATAAAAGTATTTGAGGTGGAAAAGAAAAATGAACATATTTCAATAGCTTAATCATGTTTTCAAGTAATTTCATCATTTCAAAATAATTGTCATCTTTGACGTGCTTAAAATATTGCCATGGATACAATAATCATTTTAGTAACTTAAGAACAAAAAAAAATACACTGGTATAATCATTTGAACATTAATTTAAGAACAATCAGTATAGAAATTTAACGTTAATTTCATGAGTCACGCAAACCAATTTGCCATTGGCTTTGACAAAATGCATATTCAGCATTGTGCATAAGCTGAAACACACGTTCAAAAGTAAATTCTTTGGTAAATAATTAAGTTTTACCAAGACACCTATATGAGATGCCAACTTGACGGTAAAAGAAAGACACTGTATGTTACTATGTTTATCTTAACACAAATTAAATTCCTTTCGTCTGGTTCAAAAAAATGTTTATGTAACAATGTACCATTCAAGAAATATAATTCAATTGAATCGAGAGGTGCATCAGTCTCCTTCTGAATTATAAGTTGAATAAATTTGCTATGGAATGAAAACGTGAAGGAAATATATACTTCTAAGTTTTTTTTTTTTTTTCCGGTTTGTGAAATAAAGGATGTGAAAGTGTAATTGTCTAAGATACTATTAAATTATTAAATTCCACGAGTGAAAATTCGTGGAACAAATCATGTTCTAGTTTCAAGAGGTAAATAGAAAACACTACCTTGGCTAAAAAAATAAAATAAAATAAAAAATTGTTTATATTGAGTTTTGAGATTTATACTAATAAATTTTAAAACTCAATGTATAATTTTTATTTTTATTTTTTTGTTGGGGACAAAGGATTAACAAGGAACATCAACATTACCTGATATTAAAAGATTGATATGTAGAAGGAAGAGTAACTTATATACATGGCTAAGGATCTCCTAACCCACTTTGACATAAGTAACATTCGTCCGCCATTAATTTGACACAAAACACAATTTCTCTCTATCACTCTTTTTGACTCTATTAATTTCAAAATAAATATCATATTTATTGTATTGATACAGTACAACAAACAAGAATATTATTTTGAAAAGAAACGAGTCTCATCTTTTATTGGACACACAACACAGGGATTCAAACAATAAAGAAATTTTTATTTTTTATTTTTTTTTAAAAAAAACAATGATATCCCAGCCTCCTCCAAATTCGTTGTTCTTCTCATCAACCGGTAAAAAAGCATACGAGGGCACAAGTGTAACCGGACACACACACACACACATATATATACACACATTAAATTAGAGTTTTGAATTCCTACGAGACATTCGAGAAGAGTTTCTAGGGTTATGAAGGCATATGACATTACTCTATTCATCTTTTATTAATATATATATATATATATGTGTGTATATGTATATATATGAAATTATAAGTAAGTTAAATTAAATTTGTAACCATGATACGATGTTAAAAGTATTTGATATATTTCATCAGATAATACATTAATGTTAACGTTAATTAATGCAACTATTCACACAATCAGAGAAACACAGATTTTGATCATGAAATTTAAGTAAAGATAATCTGCCGATCTTATTCATACAACTACTTGTAAAATTAAAATCCTAATTATAGTAATTTTATTTTAATTTCTTTTTTATATAAAAATTAGTACATATCCCGTTAGTACTTGATTGGGATTAGTTGTGTTGGAAAATACATAAATGTATTTTATTAGTTCTGTTAGAATATCTAAGTATATTTTATTATTTTTTGTGTGAAAAAGCAAGGGCATAAAAATTATTTGGAACTGCACTTTAACTGTAATTTAAGATGATTTTTTGATATTTTTATTTTATGTCTATAAAAAAATACTTAAAAATATGTACATTTAATCCCCTTTAAAATTATACTTAAGGATTCATCCAAAAGCCTCCCTCAAAAAAAAAATCATTTTTCTCTCCAAAAAATATAGAATGAACTAAATTGACCATTTAGATGGCTATCAAATTTTATACTTACGTTGTATGTATATTTATATGTTTTCTATTTTGGACTCTTTCTTTTTTGCACAAAGAGAATAATTTTTATAATTGATTTTTAAACTGAGCAACGCTTATAAAGATTGATAATTTAGGGATAAATCTAGTATGAATAAAGATTGATAATTTATTACTGAACTAACACCTAATCATAAGAAATCGAGTTCTAGACCTTCTCTAGAAATCAATAATAATTTTATTATTAAACTAACACCTGATCATGATTGATTTTTTATTTTTAGTACAAATAAACTTTTAAACTAAATAAGCATATCGGGATGCATGGAGGAACTAGCAAAACATTTATTATCAATTCCCCCCAAAAAGAAGTGTTCTTGGCTTGTTAGAATTTAAGGCTGTCTTTTTATATTCAGAAAAAGAAAAGGTCTTAACCAAAAATAAAAAAATAAAATAAAATAAAAAAAGAGAAGAAAAGTTTAACGATAAAATGGCCCAGTAGCAACAAGAAAAGACATTCATACAGCCAACAAAAGAAAGAATAGAAGGCCCAAGGAAATGAGATGCTATCTAATTTTGTTGTCCCCGAGGAATGCAATTCATCGGTCTCCTTAGCTAAATTAGGAATGTCTTATGCGGGATTGTATATTTTGTCAACGTCAAATTATCTTTTGACTGCTTGCTTCCTTTTTAAAGCGGCTCATTGTAATTTCTAAGATAAAACTTCTCCATTATCTATAATCTATCTATCTATAATCTATCATCTATAATATATTCTAAGAGAGAAACCAGAGAGAGGAAACATCATTTATCCCTAAAGTGTCACATCAACAAAAATCCTAGGTGTAATTTTCTTATAAATTCTCCAAATAAAACTTAGTGTAATTGTCCAATAATCCTCCAAATTTGAGTTGTTATAATTATCTTATCCCTTAAAAGATTAGTAAAATTTATTAAGATCCCATTTTAAGTTTTTAAAAAAATAGGAAGTATAAGAATTTCCTTGGAGCTGAGTTGCAATAATTTTTTTTGCAATAATTTGTTTTGCTTTTTTTTTTATTGTGTGTACAAGCAATAGTGTACACAAATTTCTTCTCTCTTTTTTTTTTTTTTTCATTTGGGAATATTTGAGCTAAACTTGAATTATAACAATTAGGCATATATTATATTGTTGACTACAAAAGTTTTTTCAGTATTAATAATGATTTTATAGGGGTTAGTACTAACATTTTTTTTTCAGTATTAATAATGATTTTATAGGGGTTAGTACTAACATTTTGTTTGTTTTGGTATTGTAGATCTATATCGAGTTCTTATATCAACTTTAGCAAGTTTTGCAAGTTAAATGTTTAGTTGATTATATATGGACATAAAACCGATTTCTTTAATATTTCATTTGATTTTTTAATAACTGATACAGTCAGAAAAATAAAATCATCGTAAATCAATAATAATAAATTATTAAAAAAATTATTATTTGATCGCGTGCATCACACGGGTATAACATCTAGTATGTATATATAAAAAGAAAAGCAATTCATACATACTACCCAGGAATTTCTCTCATCCACTTAGATAGAAGTTAGCATTGTAAGCAAATCATTCGGCTTCCTCAGTGTGTGACTGTGTCTATATTATAAATTAATTAGATATTAATCCATAATACTTAAATTAAGAGAGAAATCAGAGAGAGAAAATAAAAAATAAAATTTACAGTGCCACATTGGGAAAAAAAAAATCCAACGTAGTATTTTCTCAAAATTTAGGTAAAAAAAAGCTTCAACATTTAGCTAAGGTGTGCTTAATTTCATTTTTGCCCAAAGGGGATGTGAAACTCCAACCTTATACTCTCATAGTAATAACAATCTCTTAAGTCTAAACTCCAACCCTCCATCCACCTATCCGTATCGTTTCTCCTAATTTATCCATCAAAAGTTAGTCAGATGCTATACAGTAAGACCAAAAGTTATAAGCATTTTCAACTACCTTCCTCATTCACTGCAGCGTTTGGATTACTAGAAATGCACTCATGGTAATAACTAATAAGAACCAACAGATGAAATTACAGGTCATATTAGCATCCATACATTTCTGAAGAATGATGACTTAACTTCGCACAGACTTATACCGGCAAAGAACTTTACATCTAAGTACTCTATCATGCACATAAAATCCTGGCATTACCATGATCTTAACCCTACTACCACCTTGAGCTTTTTGCTTATCCATGAAGATATCTTCCATGTAATGAGGATCAAACGTCCTGTTCTCTTCAACTCTAATAATCCCAAGTGCCGGATTGAATGAAAACGCGAGCAAATGCAACAACCATATGCATTTAGCCGCGACGAAAAATGCCTGGAGGAGCTGTTCTGGCCATGGCCTGATCCAATTCAGAGTCGCAATAATCAAACTCATCTTCTGATCGCAAAACTTACTGAAGTCTTCGCTGTAGTATTTTGTTCCTTTTCTCAACACTTCATTCCAGCTTAGATTCCTTAGCGCGACGAAAGATGAGAACTGCGCGACACATTCTTGATGAGGATCCAAGAACTTTGGGGAGCCATTCTTCTGAAACACACAGTTTTCGAAATCCTGAAAGAGGGCGTCGTTAATTGTAGCTTCCAAGTGGTATAAAATTGGTCTTGTGTACTTTGAATTCAAGGAGAGATTGTAAGGTTGAAGGAGCATGTTCAGGTTATCCCTTAAACTGTCATCATTCTCTTCAATCTGCGCCAAAAGAATCTTGCAAAACTGCTTTACCGACAACCTTGCTTCCGATACTATCTGTAGAAATCCCTCAACCATAGTTTCCTCACTAACAGGCATCCTGTTTTCGCCATTCCCATCACTTGATTTCCCTTGCTTCGAAAGATTTCCGAGTTTCTCAACAACCTGAGAGCTTTTTGTTTGCGCGGCTTGTCTTAAGGCCTTCTTCAGTTCTTCACAATAATTCTCCAGGTGCTCCAATTTCTGATTCAGCTCCCCTATTGAAGATCTCATCTCAGAAACTTCTGATAAGGCTTTGTCTCTTCTCTCATTCGCCTCCATCAGCTCCTTCTTCATTGTCTCAATCGACATCAACCCAAAATCTTTCAAAATTTGTGACACTTCCTCAGGTTCTGATCGATTTGGCGAGTTCTTGTTCTTGTTCTTCTTCTTTAGACTGGGAAACAACCGTAACAAGTTCAATCCTCGATTCTTAGGCTGTGAATGAACAGAAGAATGAGTATCAGTCAATGGGACGACGAAATTACTGCTCTTCGTGCTCTTGGCTGCAAAATCATCCTCACTGCGAATTTTCGCCGGCCTGCAATTATTGCAGGATGACACTGATTTGAGGTCACCTAAACTGTTCCTTCTGGACTTGCAGAAATCAGCTCCAGGTGATACTCTATGGAGATTAATATTATTCGCACTCGAGTTTGAGATGGATCTTTGATCATCATTCGGGCATACCCGCGTTCCAACGTTCATGAAATCGCCGGGATATCCCTTCATTGAAGGCAAATTCGCATTCGCATTGTTGTAACTAGACAGATTGCAATCATCACCATCTCCATCCGGGCCACATTCATCCCAACTTTCGGCATAATTTCGATTTTGTAGCCGGATTTGCTGATAACCTGGTAATGGTTCTTCTTCATAACTCTGTCAATTAAAAAGAGGAGCAAAGATATCCGATTTAATCATCAAAAATCAAACATTGATTAAGAGAGAAAAAAAATCCATATTTCATTAGTCACCTTGACTAGTTATTACGAAAATTTGATCAGTTATTATCCAAATTATTGATTAAGAGAAGAAAAGGTTATCATCCACGAGGAAATACGTAATATCTTGAGACAACTCGAATCAAAGCTGATCGATGCTTGTGTAAAAAGTGAGCTTCAAAAGCTTCCAGTTTAAGGAATCTATAAAAAAGATGTCTGGATACTACAAAACTAAAGGCATGCCTTTCTTCTTTTTTTTTTTAATCAGGCACAACTTTCAAAGTTTGGACCGTAAGGTTGGAATCCAGAATGAACCGAATGCTAAAAAGAACAAAATCCTCAATTACTCAGAACTCAGAACTATCTCATATCCAAAATGTAAAAAACCAAATTCAGTTACTAAGAGGGAAAAATAATAAATAAAATTGAATGACACAGAAACATCTCAGACATGAAAACACCTAAATTTATCATGTAGAGATAACACCAGAGTGAAGAAATTGTTTGGAAACAAAGAATACTTACTGGTGTAAAAACAGGGTAATCTTGTGCAGAGAGGTGAGAAACATTGTGGGAAACAGGGGAAGCAGAGGAGAGCTTGTTATGGTGAGCACTAGCTGGGCTGCTACCTTGCTGCATCAAGGTGGCATGAAGAGCTCTGAGCTCCACCGCTTTGGCTAAAGCCGCCTGAATCTCCTGCCTGTTCATAACTTCATTGCCGAAATTCTTGTTGAAGTCTTGAATTGTTGTGGAAGTTGCAGCCATGAATGAATAATGCAGGAGCAGAAAAACAGAGGAAAACAGAGCATCAACAGCGAAGAAGAAGATAGCCCAGATGAGATAATTGACAAGAAAGATGATGGACTCGTGAATATCCAACGGTTGGTTTTGGTTTTGGTTTTGCAGGACAGTACCAGGTCATATCATATCCAGTGAAGGATACTGCAGAACCAGAAAAAAAAAAAAAAATGGTTGTGCGTGTTACTGTGTGAGTGTGTGAGAGAGAAAGAGAGAGAGAAGGAGGAGAAGAAGAAGAGAGAGATCTCAAATCCAAGAAGGAATTTGTCTTTGTTCTTGAAAAGATGGTATGGAATGAGTGCATGTGATGAGGCAGGGAGGAGTTTGTAGTAAGTTTTACTCAAATATGCCCATATGGAAGAATGAGTGCAAATTACCAAAGCACACATGACTTTAGAGTTTAGATGTATATTGGCTAATGAGGGTAAATTGACCAGTGATATCCTGTACATCATCTCTATTGTGGTCCAATATATAGTAGTAATTATAGTAAAATAATATCATTTTTTTTAAATGTTTTTAAAATGACAGTTCATCAATTAAGCTATAAGTAATACTCTCTCTATCCCAAAAAAAGTTCACTCTGAATTTTAAAATTTGTACTAAAAACAATATAAATCTAAAAACTCAAAGTAAACTATTTTTTTGAGACAGAGATAGTATAAATTTTACTCGTAAATTCAACCATGGGTTGTAGTTTAATGGTAAAACGTTTCTCTAAAGTAAAGGAAATGTCACGGATGCACAATAAATGAAAAAGATGATCTCAATGGTTTACGTCATTTCACCTTTTCCCCCCTATTTTCCTCTCATTATGCAAACGCACACTAATTATAATGAGTGCTTTTTTTGCTTTTTGCCATGAATATGTTATCGTTATCTTTCTGTTACTATATAGTATTAAGGTTAGTGGAGTTAGGTTTTTAGTAGTTAATTAATCATAGTCTAATTGATACCGAAAGTACAGATAACTTTTGGCAAGTTGGAGATTGACTAATTACCGGTGAAAATGTTTATTCAAAGTAGAACCTAACATAAAGATTGTGCATCTTTTAAGCTACCTGTTACCCCTTTTTCTTTCAGGGCAACAAGAACAAAATTTGTTTTTTTTTCCCCCATTTTCCTGCTTTTATTTACAATGTTAAAATGGCAAATGTTATCTTAAGCTAATAATATAATTAATTTTCTCCATTGTTAATATGCAATTTTCGTTGGGTGATAATCGGATTACTAATCGAAATTCTATTGAATGATGTAGTAGGTAAAGTCGAATAATTACTTTATGGTTTAGGTTAGAGTTTGAATGTTGAGATCCACAACTTTTTTTGACATTTTCGACATAAAGAAGCATGCCTGCCTCGGCGTGGATGGCAATGTAGTATCGTTTTCATAAGAATGGTCACATATAGTGAGCATGATGAACACTGAAGGATAAGTGTGTGTGTGTGTGTGTGTGTGTGTGTGTTTGGTGGGGAAGGGGAAAGAGAAGGACAAAAGTTTTTACTGTCAAAATGAATAAATATGTATTCTCAAAATTACAATAACTTCTCGAGATTTTGTTTTAAATCGTGTCTTATAGGTAAAGTTAACCGTAAGGATTTGTAAATATACAAACTGAAAATTGCACAAAATGCTTAGTATAGGTAGCCATAAGGAAGAGATGAGGTGGGGAACAGAACGTTCCACTTCCTTCCAAACGCATAAGGTCTTCTCTTTTTCGATGGGGTGTTTGTGTGCTAAAAGATGAGAATCGTGGGGGACCAAACACAGCCATCTCCAAATGTCTCAATGATAACACCGCTCATTCAAAGAAACCTAGTAACATATACTCCATCCGTCCCAAAATTATTGTCCAGTTTGAGATTTCATTTCTAGTACTGTCCAGTTTGAGATTTCATTTTAGGACAGAAAGAGTATGTTTTATTGGAGGTTAAATTATTTAACTTTCTGATATGATATGTTGAGCGAGTAAGATTAATCAGTGTGAGCTGTTTATTTTTTTAGAAAATTCGAATAGAGTTGAAGGGGTCGGAAATTAAAACCATGCAGAGTAATACAATTCAGAAAATGTACAAACAAGGATGTGATTTAATCAAACTTCAAAAATTCAATTTAACTTATGTCCAATGAAGTGTTTGAGGAACATAATCAATGGAGATAAGTAAGACAATAATGAATAAAAAAGCATTGTAAAGTTGATGTCAAAGCATGTACTTGTAATCACTACCAGTTTTGATATTCTAAGTCTAGTAATAATGAGATATTCAAATTTTCGTACGTTATGTTCATGATTTCACCTCACTTGATCATCAAGCTAATATATAGAGATTCTTTCCAACCCTTCTTCATCCAAATGTTTCCAAAAATCAAAAATCAAAAATGTACAGCGAACATTCACTGTTTATAAGCCTGTCACCCAAAACTTATCTAAATGGACCTCAAATTTACTCTATAATAGTCATGAACACAAAAAAAAGTATAATGAATCTCGAACACTGAACGAGTTAATGAAGTTAAAAAAGGCTCTAAGATATTTATCCGTTCTTAAATGTCTTTCTTTAATTTTTCAGGTATTGAAAATAATTAAAATGTGAGTTTTATATTTCGGCACAACTCATTGGGGCGCTACAGACTAGTCTTTTACTAGATAGAGCCAACTCCTTTTCTAAGGAGTGTAATCAGGTTTTCTAACCTCCACATTATATATATATATATATATATATAAAGAGAAAATAATTAAAATATTTTCTATTTCATATTAACCGTTAACTTTATAAAACTATAAAAATTCCAAAAAAATAAAAGGGAAAAAAAAGGAGAGCACCAAAATGTGCGAACCATGAAGACCAAACTAATTCGTGGGTTCCACAAAGCTGCAAATGGAATTCCAGCTGAGAGTAATTAGGCAAATGACTTTTTAGTGTCACCCGTAATTTAAAAATTTGTTCTTCTTTTCAGGTAACCCATAACTAATTCGTTAGAAATAATTTATGTAGCTATTATTAACATCTTTACATTAGCTTTCTTTATCAATTATCATCAACCAGTCTCTCTAAAGAGCCAGCTACATCGTCAACCTCCACATGCAAAAAGCCAAAAAGTGTCTAAACCTCTCTGACTCGGTAATGAAAAAAGAGATCAAAATTAATTAAAGAAAATGTCACACCACCATGACGGCGTTAACCACGAGGTTAACTGTTCTCTTTCGGTTTAATATGTGGATAGCTTCTTAAATAACCTTTTCAGCGCGAGATACAATTTTTATTGCATGGAATAATATTCTGACTATCTTACAATCTTTGTGTTCGTTCTTTTGTTTTAACAACCCGAAATATGTGCTTAAATAGCGTACTGTTGATTATAGTTTTCAAAATGTAAATGGATTCAGTATAAATTAAAGAACGTGAAAGAAGATCTTCCTGACTCGATGCGGATTAATTTGAGTGTAAAAATATTTGAGACACCGTATGCGTATGAAAAAGAATGAGAAAAAAAAAATCACAGAGAAGAGAGGTGACCTTTTCTTCTTGTTTATAGGGTTTTCATTCTCCCTTTCTTTTTTTTTTTTAATCTCACAGTTTGGATAAGGACGTTTTGATTGGCATTCTGCCGTTTTGGCACTTGAGTAATTTTGTCATTTTTGTCTAGAAACAAAAATCTTCAACAATTAATTTCACATTATACAGTATACACTCTTGGATGCTTGTTTCTGTCCATTTCTTCCATTGTTTTTTAACACTTGCTACGATAGGCACTGAAAAACTACGAAAAAGAAAAAATGAAAAAGAATGGAATCAAAAAGAGTAATGCCATAAGAAAAGCCATATTAGTTTTGCATCATCAGGGCCATTAGGAGGCGGTGGCCCATCAATTGGCGGCCTAACATCAGATCCTGGCCTATAAACACAATTGTATTGTCTCACCAGATAGTCTTCCCTTTAAATACTAAGGCCCAACAAGGAGCACAGTCGGTCGGTTGGGGATGAAAATGTGATCTCCGGACTACCAAAAAAATCCGATGCTAGAGGCAAAGTTCATTATAATTCACATTGCAGTCTGTAAATAGTGTTAAACACATCTAGTTCATAAATTGTTCTAACATGTTTACTAGATGTTAAATTCGTACGATGTATGAAATCGATCTAAATATAATATGATAAAATCATTCAAAAATAAAATTATGATAAACACAAATGATGTTAATGAGTTATGATGGTATAGATGATAAAGCTAAATATAAATTATAAGACCTACGTAAAAATATACAAATAGAAATAATGTATGTCATGTCAAATTAAATATCGCGTAGATTGTGAAAGTGTTTAATTTTGGTGGTAGTGAAAATAGAGGTCATACTCTATATTTATGGTGTACTAGCTGGATTGGACGCGAGAAATGGTAACATAATACAAATTACATAAAACAAGAAAGTGATTGTTAGTAATAAAAAAATTTGTGAATCACGTTATTGTGAATTATAAAATCTGTAAAGTTATTTTCTTAAATTGTGTCACATCTGATTTTGACGAAATTGACACATAGTATTTCAATTGTAAACCAAAAAAGAAAAATGGACATAAGAACTGAGTAATAGAATAAAATCAAGTTTTTGTCATAAAAAAAGAACAACTAAAAAAAATGAATTGAGGTTGAAAACTAAATTTCAAAAGAAAAAAAAAACAGAAAGATGAAGATGAACAATGGACGATAATTACTTCTAATAAACTCGTGAAAATTTTATTAAACATGAGTTATCGGCATTAGCTAAGAATAGTGATACTAAATTAGTACTTGGTGGCATATCCTGCGAGCGTCAGCCAATCCCTACGGGACGATTTTTAGTAATTATGAATTAAACCACCTTTTTCTAAAAAAACTTGTAATGGAAAAATCGTAAAGTGTAAAGAGCAAAAACTCAAAAGAAATAAAAAAGGGAGATATGATAGAACTCCTACACTTTTTAGGATTATAAATTGGTGAGTTTAGGATACAATACTTTTAATAGTATATTGAGTTATAAAACAATCATTCGGATTATCATAAATAACCTATGAAAATCAAAGAAAAGAAGAAAAAAGACATGCACCAAGGAAATCAAAAAGGTTAGAAATACCCAAAAATTCCTTTATACTCCCTCTATCCCAAAATTATTGTCCAGTTTAACTAAGATAATGAATTTTATTTTTAATCAAATTTAACCATATTTTACCTTAAACTTCCGGATATACCTGTATGCATAATTTATTTATCCGACAAAGATTTTACAGATTTACAACCTAACTTCCTTTAATTATTTCTCATATAATTGCTCAAATTCTAAACCAACTCCAATTCAACCGCAAGAGCATCACCTTCATTTGTTCTTCGCTCATATGCTTATAATCAACCCAAATTTTTAGATGAAGGATTTCATTTTGGGAGAATCTTCATACACTATGTTTCAATTTGGGGTTTAGGAAAACAATTCTATTCACCGGAGAGTTCATCGCCGGTATGGCTCGGACGGAGTTCTTCAACGCTTATGCCAATCAAACCAAATTTTATTTGAATTTGGAGCAAGGTTTTACTCTGAGCTTCAATTTGATGTTCTCCAGACAGTTATTATATCTCGTCGCAAATATCCTTCAAATCAATCGATGGCAGTTATATGCCAGAATCTGGTGGAATTTCTTAGGTTGACATTTAGAAAAAGCTCAGACATGAGCCAAAAAGAAAGCCACGACATGGAAACTGTCAGAAGAAATTGATTTGGTAATCATCAGTTTCAGAAAGGAAATTAATGACATGGAAATTTTGTATGGAAATTGATGGTCATTTAGTATAGATGGCTCGTCACCGTCGCTTTTAGCCGCCAGAGTTTGGACGTCTATGTTCACATCATACAATACTGGAAAGTGGAAACGAATTCAAGTCAGTAGTTACATTTGACTAAAGGGTAAATGTGTAATTTAATTTATAAAAAAAGTCAAATCGGACAATAATTTTGGGACAAATTTTTTTGACAAAGTGGACAATAATTTTGGGACGGGAAGAGTAATATACTACTATAGACTATAGATGAGATAGATAGAATACTAATACTATGTATGCTTTTTCAAACAGATTTCTAGTGGCAAAATTTTCAAGATTTGGGAGGGGTAAGACCTTGGGAAGGATTTGCTTTCTTTTTACGTTGGCATAGAGGTTCCTGATTATGTGATTATCACTACTCAATAATACTGTACTCAATCTCCCTCCCCCAACCCTAGCCGTCCCTCCCTAAAATTTTTTTCTCCTTCCCCATCTCCCTTCATGGGCGGATGGGGGAACTGATTCATTTTTGTTTATTTCTAGTTGTTTACAACGTTTAATAAGTGAGATTTGTTTCAAATTATTGTTCCTTCAATAGATCAATTGTAATCTATTGAGAGGGTAAGATTTTTTGTTGCAGTATGATTTTTTGTTGCAGTGTTCGTGGTATCTTGGGTATGGTTATGACGATGTTCGTGATTTCGTTCGTTGCTTCAAGTTGTGCGGTTCGAGAAAATTCAGTCATCATAGATTTATTTAACAGATCTATGAGTTGGGGCCTTCATCAGAAGATTAGAGATATATTCTTAATTAGATTGATTATCTGGCACGTGATATGTCCATCGTTATTTTGGATAGATGTAGATAGGTTTATCCACGAGAAACACAACAATAGTGATATGTTTGATTGTAAGTTGTGTTCTTGTTTTGACTGTATCTCTCATTATCAATCGTTGCTGGACGATTTCTAGTAAAAAATAATATAATATCGTTTTTATTTTAAAAAATAATAATAATAATACTATACTCAATGATACACAAATGAGTATAACTTAGACATTGACAAATTCTTGTTATACATATTGAATACATATATAAAAAAAGACTTGAAAATAAATTTGTATACCCAAAATACTTAAAAATAAATTTGAATTTTTAAAATAAAGAAGCATGACTCACAATTTTGGTTTGGTCTCACTAGTCAATAATAGTAGTCAATACAGTTTGATCCGACCCAGCCCAACGTCAGTCGGGGAAATGAAAATGTGGCGGGAACCGAGTCATCAACATTTCACCGGTTTCCACAACTCAGTCTCCTCCTTTTCTCAACGAGGGAGCATTTCGAAGAACGCATCCATGGAGAAATACTTGGTTCCTGCCCCTCCGCCTTCTCAAAATCCCAAGCCCATCTCCAAAAGGTGAACATTTGCTACTGTAAATTTTTTTTTTTTTTTTGGATTTTCTGCAGATAGGAGTTGATTTAGGTTCCGTTCGATACTGAGTTTCCGTTGATTTTAAAACTCCTGTGTAGGTTCCAATGGAGGAGAAATATAATAGAATTGAATGGAAAACTCGATTCGAAGTATCGTCGCGAAATTTCCAGTTTATCGATGCAATCTTACGCCCAAGTAAGCTCAGTTTCTTGCCCTCTTAATTTTAATTTTTGTTGTTTTGCCCTCAAATTGAGACGGTAAGGGTTGAAATTTTTTGGTGGGTTGATTTTTGGTTTGTTGTTTGGATACATCTGAAGGTCGGAGCTTTTCCTCACGCGTACCACATTGATGGTGGCGATTTGTGTCCGACTCATGTATGTCAAATTTTCAGTAATTTCTGTAACCTATGGAGTTTAAGAAACTTTTATTTAGTCTTATTTTCATCCGAAATTAAGTAATTGTGTGGGTTGATAGTTACTGATGTATATCATATCCTTGAACAGGTGCATTCGATTGTTGGAGGAAGTAATCCGCAACTAATAACAATGTAGGTACCTTACTTCATTGTTAAGTGAATTTTCAAGTTTTGCCATTTTAATTCTGCACGAGATGATAGAAATTACCCTTCTTGAACAATTGTATTGGTTTACTTAGTGTTACGAATCTATCAGTTATTCCTTCGACTTGAATTTGTTTATGTTGTAAAATTCTACCTCAACATAGACACGTATAACACAACTCAAATGAAAATCATACTTTGTGATTTCTTTTTTCCTTTCAAGTTTACTTTCATGATATCGTATAATAGATTACTCAAGCCTTCTACATTTTTAACAGGGAAGGTGTCTCAGCTCTAGAATTTGACAGCAAGGTAACTGGCTCCTAAATCCAGCTTTGATTTTAATTATATTAGTATTAATTAATTGATTCCTTATTGTCATGATTCATTATACATCTAAGCTGCCCTTGTACAGTTTTTACACCCTCTTTTTGTTCTGACAAATGATTGATCGACAATTGATGCATTATGTGACAGGGAATATATCTAGCTTCCGTGACAAAATCGGGTTGTTTGACAGTTCATGATTATGAAGAGCTTCGTTGCAGGGGTAAGATTTCTTGCCATTATGCATTGCCCATTAAGGTTTTGTTTTCCTGGGTCAGATATTGTTGTGTGTGTGTGGCATGTATATCTACAAAATCTTTTTCAGAATATGGAAACCTTGTAAAGTTGGTCCAATTTGATATTGTTACTGTAGTCTATTTACAATGGTATGCACTATATACGATCCTGTTCTGATGGTCCATGTGTTCACGTAGGTGTACACAAGTAGCCACTGCTTTTCATTATGATCCCTAAATCATTTGGTTCTCTCTCTTTAGTTTTCTAAACTTCTACATGGTGAACATATGCTATTGATCTCTTTTTTAGCTGTTCATTTTGTATTTTAGCTGACAGGAGTTTTTTTTTTCATTTGTTTTTTGACTGACACAGTATAGACTCCGAGTAGAATTTAGGACTTCTGACGATTTCCTTTTGGCCATTCTTTTTCGGTGCATCTCGCTCACTGTGTTCTTTTTTCACGGAGTTGCCTTTTTCTCCTGCATTCAGTAAACCTGAAGGATTCTGCACTCAAAGAAGATGAAACAAAACAGGTGCTGCACATTGCTACTGGTCAATCCCTCGATGTTGTTCGGTGGAATCTTTCAAATCAATATGAGGTATGCATACACATGTACTTCAACACACGTAGTGCATACAACTTCTTTACCTTTTTAACTGATGATTTAACTCCTTGTGCATAATAAAAAAAAATAACTGTTTTCCCAGGCCATGATGAAGCGAACTGAGTTTATCTGTTGGTTCATTTCGTTATAAATCAACTAGAAGATCAATCATGACCCTTGCAGCTTTATTGACTTCTATGTAGTCTTGCATATATAAAATCACGTTGCAGATGCTCTGCTGTAGTTGTATTTTATCTAATCAATGTACTAGATTTTGTTTCATGAATAAATGAAAGCAGACTGAATGATAAACTTTTACTTTCAGACGATTCTTCTTTTTTATTATTATTATTATTTTTTTTGTATAATCCACTTTTCTTTATTGCATGCCTACACAGCATGAACAATTTAAATTTAGAGCTTCTAAATCTATCATATTAATGTGGTAGGAGGTGTCCCTCATTACTTTTGAAAAGCCCTTTGAGAACTATTAGCAAATGTTGTACTGTTCAGCTGAGATTTCTGAGAATTATGCAGTTGGCTCAAGTTTTAGGTTGTCAGCTTGCGCTCTTTTGTGCAATAACAAAATCAGAGGTTCCCTCTCCAGATTAAGATTACTTAAGTAATATACATAATTAATTTATTGGAAAAATGTACTTTTATCAGCAAAAAGGCTCAGATTTGTTTCCTTCTCCTTGTGGCTGTTGGAAGTGGAAGTCACATTTTTTTTTTTTTTGTAAATCCACCCCAGTGGACCCCACTTAAATGTGGGTAAAACCCCCCTTACAACCTCTGGTGGGAATCGAACCCTGACAGCAACCTAACCACTAGCCTGTCATTTAATTCCCGGAAGTGGAAGTCACTTTTTGTGCATTATTTTCTGCAATTACTTCTGCAGTTTTTTCTCTTGCTACCCTGGAGATGCTTGTTGAAATATCATAGCTAGGAGTTCCCTGCATGATGGTGCGCTGAGCTTTTGTACTCACATTATCTGAGTTAGGTGATAGCCATAGGAACATTCTCAACAAACATTAGGGAGTTTTGGATTTTTAAGAACGGAGTTACGTGCTCCAATGTATTGGATTTATTATATTTAACGAAATTGCCTAATCTTGTGTCTCCACTTTCTTTCACCATTGAAGGTTATCTACCCACTTTCTTGGTTGACCTAAGTACAAGGAAAAAAAAATTTAGAAACTGGCAGAAAATCATGAACATCTAAAGTTTATTTTCTTGTTCCTTTTGTCAATTTGTTTGATGAATTTCATCTGGTTTGCTGAATTTCGGATTAACCTCAATGGGAAATTAAAATCATAATTTGAGGTTCAATTGATGAAATTAGTAGCCTTCAAGTTCGAGTGAAAAGGGACTATGAAATCACATCATGATGTTAAAAAACTAAAACTATTTACCGAGGCCCTTAGACAGGCAAGGTTAACCTCGTGATGATAAATACATTTCTTCTCCTTTTTGGTTTATTGATGTTTTCACTTATCAAGATTGCTCTGAAGATGACATTTCTGTCTCAACTAAAAAACCGCATAGTTTACCTATAATCATTTATGAAGTTAATTGATCTGTTTTCCTGGTTAGTTTTTTTTTTTTTTTTTTTGGGGGGTTCTTTTTACTACTAAAACTCTGATTGTCATTTCATTTCAGGTTGCTTGCACGTCTAGAAGAAGTGGTGAAGTACATATTTATGACATTGGATATGTGTCTTCTGAGCCTGTTCATGTAAGTAATGCTTTTTTCAAAAAGAATTTTGAATGTCTGGGAATATTTGTAACTGCAGTCCATCTTTCGATACCCATATGCCATCATTCTCACCGAAGATGTAAAACATGCTTAGGTTTACTTTCCCTAATGATGTTTCTTTTGTTTCTTAGTTGCTTCAATTGTAAAAGGTATTGCTGTAAGAATGTCTTCCAGCTCGAATGGTTATGCTGTTTGCTCTTTGACACAAACCTTAGTGTGTCATCATCTGTCATACCTATTTTGCTATTAATATCTGATAAAATCTACTTGAAACCGCCTCTTCTACCTGATTTTGGTGTTGCAAGTTTGTCATAACGACAACGATGACATTATGGTGATCTTTTTTTGTGTGTGTTTTTGGTTTTTTTGAATAGAAATTTGATTTCTATTACCATGGGAAAATAGATACACAAGGACAATGTAAAAACCGATTTCAACTTTGACAAAAGTCAGGATGAAATGAAATCTAGAAGCTTAAATCATAATACCTATAACATCTGGTACCGTGATCCATTTTACACCAGATCTTTGTCTGTCTATTCTATACACAAATCTTTGCCTGTCTCAGTTTGGTGTTCTCTAATTCCACCCCTCCCCCTTTTTTTCTGTGTACTGGGTTTGGACATTTGCTGACAAGAAATTAACATCTCTCATGGATTTCTAAAAGATTCATGTTTCTGCATTCCTTTAACATTTTTGAAGCGTGCTTGTTGTTTTTGTTATCCATCGCTGTTCAGTTTTGGAGGATTCTTCATACTTTTGTAACACGCATTTCTACCCATTTATTAACAGATATTAAAGAAGAGACCTACTGTTGGTATTCATGGATGTGTTGTGCAGAAAGGACTTCCTGATGTTGCTTTTTCTTCAAATGATGATTCAAGGTCGGTATAATTAAGCATTAGCAGTTTTCTTAACAATTTGTTTCCTTATGGGAAGACCAAGCGTGAGCATTCTTCTTGCTAATTCATTATTCTATGGATGTTGAACCCTTGTTATTAAAAGTCATCCATCTTTTCCAATGGTGTAACTCATAGGTTTGCATACATGAGTGGTTTGGGTTATGGAAAGGGTCATTTTATCCTTCAGTTAAATGATTTCCATATTTGCTTTTCTGCTCCATGATTTTTATGTAGTTTACTCACCAGGGTAATCACTATTTCAAGAAAAGAGTAGGAAAAGAAAGAAGTAAACATTCTGCATTGCTTTGCTCTTCACCCGCCTCACCATAAAATTACTTTTATCAGCCTAACATACTTTAATACTTGACTCTTTCGTCTCTTAAATACTCTATTGTAGTTTCATACACAATTGTATCTTATTTGTATTGTTCATACTGTCGCCTACATGGAGCATCCACTTATATCACACTTTTAACAGGGTACTTGCATCTGATATGCATGGAACCATCAATGTATGGGATCGAAGAAAGAGTGATTTTCCATGTCTTCACCTCACAACAAATTCTACTTGCACCATTAACAGTATCAAGTTTAATGTGGATAATCAGGTCATTATCTCATCTTAAGTTTTATAAGAAACTACGATAATTTTTTTTATTTATTTAGTGTTTTTTTTTTTTTGGCACAAAAAGTATGATAATGATCTGTCGTGAAAGTTTTTCAAGAAGTTGTTTGATGTTTTATGGATCCTCGTATTCTATTGAATCAGCAGGTTATTATTGGTGCTAGCAAAAATGGGATGATATATATGTGGGATATACGTGGAGGAAGCTCATTTAATGCTTTCCAGAATGATAAAACGGTACTACTTTAAAAATTGTTACATTAGTAGTTAATTGTTCATCCAGTAAACACCAGTTCAAATATGCTAGTTCAAGGAAATTGTATTAATCAATATGTGAATCTTTTTTCTAGGAAGAGCCAAGCCTATCTTTACTCTGCCATTTGTGTTATGCCACTGATCTGAATAGATCTCTAATAAGTAAATGTTTCTTTCTTTTCCCTCTTTCCCTTTCAGTGGTCTTAGATATTTATATCCTTTGATTCACAGAACTTTCCTTGTTCTTCTTGATGTAATTTGTACCGTTATGCTTTTTGTCTTTACCAACTTGACACCTTAATTCCGCAAATGATGACCTTTAAGTGAATTATATGTCTAGATTATTTGTCAAAGCACAGTCTTGTTGGTTGTCCTTCTATGGCTTTCAGAGCAAGAACAAGAAGTCTTTCACTCATTTCCAATATCCTAATCCCTCTTTCTTTCTTGTAGGCATACTATTCTCCTCTAGCATCAGTGAAACTATCCTCTGAACTGGAGAAAATTGGGTCATTAAAGGTATTAAATTGCATCTCTTGGAAATAATGTAAGGATTGAACATTTTAAATATATTAAAGGTATTAAAGTACATCTCTCACACTATCCCTCCTTTTTAATAAGGAAGGATAGAACACTTTACTTTTTTTTGATTTGATAAAAACTTTTAATAATGTTAATTCTTTCTGACTTACACCTTTTTGTATATCTCCTGGGCTCAGTAAGAAGCTAATTTTCTTATTACATTGCAGGCTCAATCAAATATTGCTTTGAAGGAAATATTGTCCATTGACTTAAATCCATCTTGTTCACATCAATTAGCATTCCATCTTGACGATGGTTGGTAAGTAGCCAGTTATATGCTTATTTGACTTATCTAGCATTGATCAGGTGTCCAAGAGAAAATTATTGGAAAGAACCCTCACTGGTTCTACAATTTTTACCCCAAAATTTATGGGGAGTACTTAGCTCGCATGTTTGCAAATTTTCCAGGAATTGTATAGAAATTTGGAAATGTTCAAAAAAGATGTACTGTGCAGAGGATCAAAATGCACATGGAACAGAAAATGAATTTTATTTATTTATTTATTTATTTTTGTCTAAGAGTTTCTATGGCATATTTAACAGATATAGTTACTCATGGCCAGTTCATTTCTCATCAGGTCTGGTGTTTTTAATGTGCACAATTCGCAAGTGACACATATTCATTGCCCTCCTCCACCTTGGTTGTGAGTATTAGAAGGGTTGCTATTATGTTACTTGATGGAAGTTATCCATGGCTTTATTCTTCTCTTAGGAAGATTATTAATTTTTGTTTTCTTTGCCTGTTGATCTGATGGATTAGAGATGGCTGCAATGATTTGACTTACCTGTCCTACATGAGGAAGCCCTCCTGGTTGCCTGAACATTCGGTGAGTATTTTACATTAACGCTTTTGTATTGATTTTTAGAATTGCCAGAAGCATGTCACTGGTGGTGCTATGGTATGTGTGAACTGGTGTTCTGAAACAAGAATTTCCGAATCATGCTTCTTTGTGATACTCTTTCCTCTTTAACTGAAAAATATAATAGTAGAGAGATATTTTGACCATTTTAGAATCTAAAAATATTTTGTTTATCCCTCTTTGGATTGACAATTTACTTATACGAATATAGGAGACAGAGGATCTCTAAATTCAAGATAAGGAATCACAATCCAAAAGCAATATTATTTCTCAGATTGGGCCAGTAGTGCAACTTTCATTGGTTTATAGGTCCTATATATATAGATAATTCTTCTCTTGTCAATTCCATTGATAAGTGGAACTAGAGAAGAACTTCCAAGGGATTGGTCACTATTTATCTAACTTTCGTGTAGATATATGCAGTTGGATCATCATCAAACTCTGGGCTACATCTTTTAGATTTCTATCAAGATCGGACATCCCCATGTCATGTGGATTACAAGTACGATACTTCGATAATGTTCATATAAGTTGCATCTTTTTTGCTTTAGTTATGAATACTTTTTGTCATTCATTCACGAACCCATATACTGTGTATGCTATTGTGTCGACATTAGGAAAGGAAATAGTCTGTTAATCTTAGATTTCATATTGATTCACATTTTGAAGTTTTAATTTAGAGATCTCTAAGGTTTTTCCATTTTTCTCTTTCCATAGTCTGAAAATGTGATCCCTTGACTTCAGACTGGCGAGTGATAGGAATAATTGTCATATTTTTCGCTTTTTTTAAGAGCTTAATCAGATTTTGTTGCTCTTAGTGAGGACTTGCAAACTATGGATGGCATAAGTGGGAAGCATAAGCGGAACATATTTATCCCACTTGCTGAGGCAGTTACGGCATGTGCGGCTCATCCAATTCATGGTGCCATTGTAGCCGGGACAAAGGTATGTACAAATTGATGAGAAAGTAGGTGCAAAACAGGAGACAGTATCCGTGTTTCTGTCTCTGCAAGCACGAATATTATCTTTTTGTTGCTTGAATCAGATCGTTTTAACCTTACGGTTCTTTTTTATTTCAAGCAGCCAGTACCTCAAAGTTATTTTAGTCCTAGTGATGGTAGCCTAAAACTATTCGCTTTCAGAGCAAATTGCTGCCCCTTAGTTAGCTCCTTCCATTTCCTAGGTGGTATCATGTCTTAATGATTGCTGTTTTCCTCAGGGGTCATCTTTGTTGCTGCTTTCACAAGAATTCATTCCCTACCAGGAGACAGATGACTCTTCTTGGATATAATTTTAGGAAGCCATCACGAAATCATCTGGAGAGCACACACCTACGGATTCAATATGCGGCATTACGCATTTGATCTGTGAATTGGAGAAAAACCGATATCCACATCAGGAAGAGCTTGTGTTTTCCCAACTTTGAGTTCATGCCGAATACCCCAGTCCGATTGGGAGGAGGATCGTTAAGTTATTGGCATATGACCTTTTCAAGTTCAAAATCGACACAAGAAGTAGAGCACTTGCCTCTTGTACATCTTAGTCTGGAAAAGGAGAAAGGAAAGGAAACTGAATTTGATTCTTTCATTACGTGATAGTATCAGGTATTGCCATTAGTCTTGTCTATACTTGTAGAATTTTGTTCCATGTAAAGATGAGCAAACAGCCAAAAGATGTAAACGCACGACAGAGAATCAAGGTAGGAAAGAGGCAGTGTTCATCTTGATTCGGGCATAGTCTTGTGACTTCCTCCCCACACACCACACCTCCCCCCTCCTTTTTTTTTGTGTGTTTATAAAGCGATACAGTAGATTGAAATTTATTTCTTCATACCATTGAGCCAAACAAATGTCCATTTTACAAGTGACCTGTGGGGCAAATGTTGCTGCATTATATGTGGTTGTGAGGAATGGCCATTGCGATTTGCTTATCTCTTCATTCAATTAAATTGGATGTGATGCTCATTATTCGTTACGTTCAGACTTAGGCCAATTTGAGTTAACAAGAGATAGATCCATCATTCATGCGAGAATGATACCCATAAATTCATGAATTTTATTACTCACTCCATTTGTGAGATTTCATATTTGTCACTTTAAAATCCAACACAAACACGTGTGCACATTCCGTTTCAACTTTTCATCTCTGATCTTTTTAGTAACAACTTCATTTAGTGAGAGAAAAATGTAAGTGAGTTGGAGAATTGACGAGTTTGTTTTTTTTTTTATTTTATTTTTTAAAGTTGTCAGTGTGTAGATGAAAACTTGAAAATTTTGATTATTGATGTTTTTTCAATAACTATGTAAAACCTTGAACGTCTCTCACAATGAAATGGAGGGAGTGCAGCAATTACCTTATCTTCGGTAATCCCACTTTTTTAAAAATCATTTTTTGCCCTCTCAAATTGTTGAAGGGGATCTCCCTCTCAAGAGCACAATTACACAGTTAAAACTTCAAATGTCAAAAGATTATGGTTCTATGACATTTTATTTTTATAAAATATTTGAATTACCTCTATCTATTTGAATCTTCAATGATGTAGGATAACAATTTCTCACAATAAACCCCAAATCGTTGCATCCCACCCGACTCCAAGGCATTGTGAAGCTAGGTCTATCGGTGAGTTTGGTGACAAGATCTAATTAACTGATTAGTATTTAAGAAATTTTGGGTTGTATTCAATTAATTGTTATCTAGTAACGGATCAGCACATATGGAAGTTGGCGGAAGTTAAGATTGTCCCAATGAGATTGGACAGGTAGTACTATTTAAAAGTTTTTGATGCAAAGGGGGAAAAAAAATGATGACATTTATAGTCAACGAAGAAAATAAAAATACAGATTGAGCACCGGTGACGATCCCATGTACTTCTTAGCTTCTATTCCTTCCTATCTTTATTATAAGACATTTTAATTTCTCTTAAATATCTTTTATTCTGTTTTTTAAATTAAAAATAAAATTTTAAATTATATATATATTTTTTACATTTATTGTGTTCTTTTTTTACATTTATTATGCTCCCTTAATCATTAGAAGATATTTTTAAAGTTTCATTTTCAATTGAAAAACATTATAAATAAAACCTATAAGAAATTAAAATGTCTTGTAATAAGGATATGAGGGAGTATATATTAGTAAGATGGCTAGATATGTTTCAATTTATGATTTCCCTAAGAAAATAGTTAAGTTGTGAGGGAAAAAGAAGCTACATATGCAATCTCTCACTCTCTCTCTATATATATAGGAAAATTCTAAGGTCGGTCATTGATTTTTGACTGAACCATACAGTTATTAAGTGTCCAATCAAAATATAACATGTCATTTACAATGATAGGGCAAGAAGTATACAAACAAATCCTTTTTAATCCTTACTTTTTCTTAATTAATGGGATAATTTACATAGTTTAAAATAGTCCAAATAAATACATTAATTTAATTAAAAGTCTGTTCCCTTCATAAAAACCATGTAGTTGGACAAATTTCATCCACTCTGACTTTCATCGCCGATGAAATTGCCCACTCCCCCGACAACTTGATTTTCCGACGTCAGTTCCTTGTTTTTGTCCATCCATTTTTTTAAAAAAACTTTTTTGATTGCGGATAAGATTTCCCGTGAGAAAGAAACTACCAACTTCCATTTGAGCAGAATGATGCGCGCATACTTAATTGGTTATCCAAGGATATTTGGAATAAATAGAGAAAGATGTTCAGTTAGTATCAAATTGTTCTATGATTATAAATAATTTGGACATTTGAATATTTAAGTTTAAGAAATAAAATTGTACTATGTACGTCCCAATAAAATTGATTTCAATTAAATTTAATATTTATGTTATTATTATGCTGAGTAGGAATTTGTTGGAGAAATTCATGAAGTTTTATAAAATATTGTAGTGTATTTGGGATGAATAGAGGAAGATGTTCAGTTATTATCAAATTGTTCTATGATTATAAATAATTTGGACAATTGAACATTTGACTTTAAGAAATAAATTGTACTATGTACGTCCCAATAAATTTGATTTCAATTAAATTTATCATTTAAGTTTTTATTACGCTGAGTAAAAGTTTGTTGGAGAAATCCATGAAGTTCTATAAAATATTGTAGTGTTCTTGAAGAAGAGACATGAGATTAGGGAGAGGGGGGCAACGTGAAGGAGGAAGGAACAGAGGGTCGCACAGAGATGGAAGATGGAGGCAACTGAAAATTTGGGAGGAAATAGTAGTTTTTGAAAAGTTGGATGTTTTGTTAAAATTCTGAAATTTCTCAAACAATTTATTTATTTATTTATTTTTTTAACTTCAAAATGATTCAGTGAAATTGGTTCCACCTTCTCTTTGAACACCATTACTTCAATCTAATGGCTATCATCTATCCTATCTATCCAACGGTGCTTAATATATAATAACTGAACCATTTAGTCGACTGAACTGTATTCGCTCCTATATATATATATAATATATATATATATATCTAAATCTACGCAAACCCAAAATGAACGGTTTAATTTATAAAAAAATAAAAAAAATCTGTCACTATCTTCAAATAGATTTATGACTTTAGGATTTTCAAATAAACCACATTTTTTCTCACATGAAAGTTTCAAACAATTTCCTGACCTTAAGTAAAACTGAAACTATAACCTTAAACTCTCAAGTTCTTTGTCTTTTTTATTTTTTTATATTTTTATTTATCAGATTGCAACTGCAAGGTATTTTATCTTCAGCATATATATATATATATATATATATATAGTTGATGCTAATTTTTTCAAATCCACTTCCCTATAAATATTTCATCTTTATTAATTTTCAAAGAATGATTTTTCTAATTTTTTTTATATATAAATAGCATTTATAAGCTAGTCATGAGTCTTGATCCTATCAAGATGGTTATTCTGGTTTCGCTTGTAGGTTAGTCAGGGATGAAGATCAAAGAGCATAAATTCAACCTATGTTCACACAAGTCGATATCTTCCCCTCCATCCCCTCTTTTCAGAGAAAAATCTTCATAACGTTCATCTCGATTCATGGTCTTTTATTCCGCAGATTACGGTGTCAGTAAGAATTGTTAGCGGATTGCATAGAATGTTGTTATCAGCATGCAATTTTTTGTCCTAGGCAAAGATGCTCTCAACAAAGCCAAGGCTATGGATGCAACAATGAAGTCTCAAATCTCAATTGTTAACTCCAAGTCACAATCAGTTAATCTAAAAGGCTAGTAATTAGAAAATTGCTCCTCTTCTCTCCCTCTCTTCTTCCTCTCATCCTCTCATCTTCATCAATTTCTACAGATCTATGAGATTTATATTAATTGGCCTTCAAAACTAGGAGATTTATTTTATTGTTTCTTGATTCCTTTGACGCCGTCTCCATCTCATTCCCTTCACTAATTGACAAATTGGGTAATTATTCTCTCTTTTTTCTTGTCTCTTTTTTTCTCCCCTTTAATTTTATTCCCCATCTTCCCTTTCATGGGAGGATGGGGGGATAATTATCTCTCTTTCTTTTTAGTATTTTAATTGAATAAATTTAGCCGTCAGTATATCTTTGATTTTGCTGACCTTGTATTATTAGTATCTTGATGTGTTAGTAGTTTGTCAATAGATCTCGTTCTATTGATTGTAATTTAGTAGTGTGTGATCTTTAGTCTACGATTTTGTCCATGATTTTACTGTCATGCTTCATGGTCATGGTTTATGTTCGAGGATTTACAGTGAAAGTAGATCAATGTTTTAGATATACTTTTGTGGGCCTTCATCTGATGATAAGTGAAGTATTCGAGATCGGAGTTATTCTTTGGTACGTGATACTTTCAACAAGTATTTGCGGATGCTATGGAAGAGTTTGTGACTTGGTCATCCGCAGTGAAAATCGGTTGATTCTTATAATTCTAATCGATTGTAATATGTTAGTGATTGTAATCTTCTATCAATCGTGATTGGACGTTTTCCAACAAAGTTAATGATAGTTTCTTTTATCTCAAAAGAAAAAAAGAAAAGAAAAGAAAAAAAAAGCCAAGGCTAGCACCCGTTGATTTCAACTGCAACTGCCAAATTTATGTAGGGAATTTATAATGCATACACTAGATATTTTGATATCAAACACACAATTAGAGCATCTCCAACCAAAACACTAAAATACAAAATTTAGTGTTTGGGTGTAAAGTTTTCACTCTAACGAACAAACTAAATTACTACACTATTTTGGAGTAATGAATAGTATTACACTAAATTTGGTGTAAATTGTCCATTACACTATTTTAGTGCACTATCTTTTTATTTGGGTCTAAGGATATATTTGCTATGCAGTTAAACTTGTAAAACAAATTATGTTATAAAAATTATATCATATTAAATATTTTGTTGAGATCTACAAAATAAGACCCATATGGAATATAAATTTTTATTTTTATTTTAAATAATTTTTAGTTATTATTAAGATTGAGTATGAAAAATAAGTAAAAAAATTTGATACTTCTAGAATCAAATAACAAGCGATTATAAGGAACATATTTCACAAAATTATCACCAAATTACATTATTTTAATCAACTACAAAAATAAAATTTAAACTAAAACATTTAATAGGTAGACATTTTAGTGCATCAAGGTTGGAGTGTAAAGAATTTTGGTGTAAAAAGATACTTAGAATATTTCGTTTGTTTACTAAATTTGGTGTAAATTATAGTGCAATGGTTGGAGATGCTCTTATATTGATCACCTTATTTTTGCTCCAAAATGTTCTAACTAAAACTTTATGTTGGTCAAATTATGTTCTACTAAACAAAAACTTGTCATGCAATTTTATTATGTTTTCTTGGAGGAGATAAAACCACATCTTAATAATTCTTTTAATATATACTTTTTTATAAGATTTTACTGCATTTATCTTGTGGTTTTTAATTTTTCCAATGCTTATCGCAATTAAATTTGATTCCCCTCTATTTAAAATTCATTAGACATGAACAAAAATGTAAGATTTCAAAGGCCAAACCCGTGCGGTCGCACCGGTCCATAACCTAGTATGTGTGTATGTGTGTCTATATATATGTACATATATATATAGATATTAAAGGAATAATACTGGTTAGAATTAGTTGTTTAATTAGCTATCCAAAGTTTTTAATTGTACATGCGTCACTATTTCAATTGCCCTAAAAAATTTATATGTAAAAATAGTATTTACAACTTTACCTATTAAGCTCAGATAAAATATCAAATCTAAAAATATTTTAATAAATTCTTCAAATATTTAGATTATGTGATAATGATAACCCTTAACTAACCGGCTAAAAAATAATAATGTTTCTAAGATGATGCAAGTTTTAAATTTTTTAAAAATAATGTCACGATAATGGTTTCGAAATGATACAATCAAACAATAATGAACAAGAAAAGATAGATCATATCCTTTCTTTTAAAATTTGAAAACTAATGCGGAACATAACAAATTTCAATGAAACACAAGTATTTTATTACCATGATTCTCTGCTTATTTATGTATTTAGGTTTATTTTCACTCAATACTGTGTATTGGTAACTCTTAATCACTACCAGATCTTTTACTTTACATTAATAAATTGGGTGCCATCTCTGGCAAGTACCGCGCTGGTTCAACCAAAAAAAAAAAAGTGTTTAGGTTTATAAAAATATGTGTCAAAATAAAATTTAATAATATTATGCAGTAATTATCACTATTGACAATATTTCTCTTATATTTGAAATTCAGATATACTCCCTCCGTCCCATAATTATTGTCCACTTTGCCCAAAAAATTTTGTCCCAAAATTATTGTCCAATTTGACTTTTTATGGATCAAGTTACACATTTGTCCTTAGTAAAAAAACATTATCCATAAAATCTTTGTGGTTAAACAATTACTTATGTAGGGGTATATCCGGTTGTTCAAGGTAAAATATAGTTAAATTTGACTAAAAATAAAATCTTTCATTTTAGTAAAACTGGACAATAATTATGGGACGGAGGGAGTACTTACTAACTTTTTCTCTAAAAATTTGAACTGTTTTTGCTGCCAAAACTTTATTAATCTACATCTATAAATGCCCTATCATTAGACGAACAACGACACACCAAAAAACATTCAATTCATATGTTCATTTCAGCATTTTCTGCACATGATTATTCAAATCGTTTTTTTTTTTTTTTTGCTTACATGGATTCCAAAATTAATTTTCTCAACAAACTAGAAGGTACAAAAGAAATCAGTTGGAATGGAAAGGTTAGACTAATATGTCATTTTTAGTGTCATCCCAGTTCATAATTTTTTTGTTTATTGTTTATAATTGTCTGCTTGACTTTTTGGAGTAACAAGATACTTGGTGTTGTGAAACAAGAGTAGATATAAAAATTCAAAAAATTAAAATTTTTTCTTTTTTTTTTTTTTGGCGTTGGATGAAATTTTGCTCACCTTTTTTTTTTTTTTTTGCAGATTATAGTTGAAAAGCAAATTATCTTGAATGAAAATATATCTAAATCAATGTTTCAGCAAAACGTGTTCAAACATGTTGTATCAATCCTAAAAATAATAATTACAAGTTTTGTTTTTGTTTTATTGTTACTTGAACCTACGGTTTTCACCTTCATATAGACGATATTTTATAACATAAGTTATATGTTATTATATATGAGTAACTCTAGGATAGTATAAAGAAGAGTAAACTACTGAAATGGTCCTTTACATTAGGTAGAAAACTTAATTTGGTTCTTTAAATTAAAAATTCACTTATTTGATCCATTACATTTGTGTTTTACATTAATTTAGTCTTTTTTTTCACTTTTTTTGCTCCTTAACATTTGGGGGTTCTTAGGCTGACTATATTTGATCAAGTCAACAGAGGTATTTCAGTAAAGAAAATTTTTGAAATTTTTTTAAAAAATAATAAAAATAATTTGATTAAAATAGTATTAAAATTAAAATATTTCAAAAATTCAAAAAAAAATAAAATTCCAAACTCTGATTTTATGTAATTAATAATTCAAAAATTAAAAGTTGAAAACATAAAAAAAAATTCCAAAATCTGATTTACATATTTTTTCCCGTGGACCCCATTCAAAATTTTTCTTCTCGACGTTATTTTGTAATTTCTTTTCTCCTTCCCCAGATCTAACACATTCTCAAACCAGGGAAGGGAGAAAAGAAACTATACGGAGGGAGAAAAATAATTATAGAATAAGGTCAAGAAGAAAATTTTGAAAGGGACCCACGGGAAAAATATGTAAATCAAATTTTGAATTTTTTTAAAGTTTTTTTTTCATTTTTATTTAATTATAGAAAATCAAAATTTGGAATTTTTTAGTTTTTTTGAATTTTGAATTTTTAACTTTTAATATTATTTTAATCAATTTATGTTTTTTCTAAAATTTTTAAAAATTTACCAAAAATACCCCTGTTGACTTGATCAAGATGTGGCCAGCATGATAATCCCCAAATGTTAAGGATAAAAAAAGTAAAAATAGACTAAATTTGTGTAAAAGACATATACAATGGACCAAATGAGTGAATTTTTAACGTAAAGAACCAAATTAAGTTTTTATGTAAAGGATCATTTGAGCAGTTTACTCTATAAACAACAACAAGAATAATAATAACAATATGATAAGTATAAGAGTTTGAGTAGTTTTTTAGTGATAGAAGAAGAAGTGGATTCCATGCCGCCCTACCTTAGAATACGAAAGAGAGGAATAAAAGTTTTCTAATTCCCGATCGGTTTCAATTGAACCAACAGTCATTATAGCTTGCTTAACAAAGCGTTGATTTTGATTCCCAATGTTAGCCATTTAAAATGGTCCTTTACATTTTTGTTTGTAACTTTTTTTGTCCTTTGGCACTATTATACGATTTTGACCAAATTTATTTAAAAAATATCCCTATTGACTTGAATCGAAATATGGTCAAACTGTTAGAATAGCGTCAACGGACTAAAAAGTTACAAACAAAAATATAAAGGACCATTTCAGTCAAATGTTAGGTAGAGAACCAAAATGTGCATTTGACCTAATGTTAAGGAATATTTTCAGAATTTAGTCAATTTTATTTATTGTAATTTTAAAAATTTCAAGCTTCACTCCTGATCCATTTGAAACAAATTTTTTTCCCTTCTTCACTTTGAAGTTAATGTCTTCCATCCCTAGCTATCTGAATGATTTTATATTCTCAATTTCTTACTTCCTTTGTGTTATTGAATTTTTGAATTAGTGAACTTGTTTTAGGTCCTTACTTTCCTACTTGTCCACATCAAAGAATCATATGTGATCATTGGTGTTCCTTATTCAAAATATCTTGTTACCGTTAATCTTATTATTGATCTGTGGTTGGTTTGAGTAGATTACGTGCAAAGTGATTTGATCCTAAAGGCTAAAGGAATAAAGAAATTTTAAGTAGAATTGTAGCAAAAATAATTTTTAAAGGAAAAAAATGGTGTATTCATAACAAACAAGACTTTTTATTTTATTTATTTTATTTTTTCATTTCATTTTCAAACCCTCCCTTAGAATTCCCAGATATCATAATCATCGACTCGACTTTGCTAATTTGGTTATGGTAGTTGATTAACAATGTCAACTAGTTAACTTTTGACAAGAGAAGAAATTTTGTAACAAGGAAAATAGAGTTTTAGAAAAACTTGGTAAATTTGGAGTTATTTAAAGGATTACAAGATATTTATCAGTGTTATTCTTTTTATAAGCTGAACTACAAGTACCAAAAGAGTGAAAAAAAAAAAGAAAGTTGTTGGGGGAACCAAAGAAGAGGTAGTTGTCATGTTGTAATTTAGTTGATTCTGGCAAAATCAAGTGATTTCTTCCCATCATGTGCTTTTCCAAAATAGTTGTTCATGTACTCCTGATACAACACTTCTCTATATCGAGCCACACCATCGTGCTTGATCACTTGAGGCAGTGGACCGATCTTCTCTGTTGGTGTTGGTATGGTGAAAAATGGTATTGACACTCTTGATCCTTTACTTGTCGTCCGAACCCTATGTTCAGCACTTATGTACCTCCCATTGCTTATAATCTGTCCATCCCAATACATACATAACAACAAAAAAATATTAGCTGCAGGTCTTTGTACTTAGACATGCGTTCTAGAATTTTGTTTCAGTTAATATATATCAATGTTTTTATTACTAATTTAAATAACATGGGCGTATGCTATATTTCTAGTCTGAAAAGCATATATAAATCATATCTTTTAATGAAACTATTCAACTTATAAATGGAATAGATGATCTTGTTTGTCTGGCTATCACCTTTCACATCTCTAGTAAAGATTTATTTAACTCACTGTAATCACGTTTTAATATTAAAATGAAAGATTATGTGATATTTAGTGCCCAAAAAAAGGAGCGATAAGAATCAAACTAATTCATTTTGAGTAATTATGTACTCTCTTTATCCCACAAAAATAATTTTCTGAATTATAAATTGTACTAAAAACAGTACAATTTATAATCTTTATCGTGGACTATTTTTATAGAACGAGAGATATAACCGTAAAAAGAAAAAAAAATACTATTTTTGGTACTGCAATTACAAAAGGAAGGACGAATTTTGAGGTATATAACCTGTAGTGCATCACCAATGTTGATCACCAAAGCATTAGGAAATGGTGGAATCTCAATCCACTCTTCTTTCTGTCCTGAAACAACATCTTCTTCCACCTTGACATGCAAACCTCCGATACTATCTTGTAGCAATACGGTCAATGTGCCGATGTCAGAATGGCGACCTACTCCAACGGTGAGATCTGGATTTGGACATGGTGGGTAAAAAAGCATGTTAACCAGCTTTCGTCCCGTTAGTGAATCCAGTCTCGAGTCTTCCAGTTTTTCACCAAGATTTTCAAATAAAATCTCTAGGAGTTTCTTCACAATCTTATATGAAGATTTCAAGTACCGAAGTGCCACCTCTCTGAAAATTAAAGGATACCAAGTAAAGGTGAGTTTGAGTAACTATAAAAGAAAATAATGAGGATAATAACAAAATGGCAATGAATTTTTTGAATAACACGTTAGTAAGTTAGATGTCTCCATTTTACTATTCTGCATATATAATACAATTCTTACTACCTAACAAAATAGTCTATTTAGTTCTAGGTGGAGTATGCATATATTCAATGTTCAAACAATATAAAACATTAAAAAAAATATTTATCTCTTACTTGCACTGATTAGGCCAATGTTCAAGTGCCTCAGCATCATTAGTGTAAACCATGTTGAGATAATCTTTCCATTCCAAAGCCTTCTCTTTCTCAGGGGAGAAACTTGTTCCATACTTAACCAGGCGGCTCCGTCCCTCTCCCGGAAGATAAATCGCCTTTTCATCTGGAGGTTGCGTGAAAAACTGGTGGGCAGCCTGTTTGAGAGACTCCAACAGATCCGCTGGAATGCCATGGTTAACTACTTGAAAGAATCCGATTCTCTCAGAGGCATTAACAATGGCTTTTACTACTTCATCATGGTTAGGACCATCTAGCAACGACAAATCAATTGGGGAAATACATTGCTGCAAACCTGATGATGAATTTTGAGATCCCACAATCTTGTTGATACGCTCGGATGATGGTTGAATGTATTTTTCTGGGACATTTTTGATTCCTGAGTCTACTAGACCTTTAACCCCATTGCCATTTCGGACAACGAAATCAAATAAAGTGTTTGTGTCATCAAACGTTGGAGACATTTTTGAAGATTTGGGAGAAGCTTTTTTTTTTTTTTGGGCTTTCTCAAGGGATTTTTTTGATGATTTAGGGTTGTACAAACATAAGTTTATATTGTAGCTGTTTGTTCTATTAAGCACTTGCAATATATAGCAAAACGGCTTGAATATTCAAACAGCCACTGTAGAAAGCTGTGTGACAATGAACAGTCAAAAACAGGGGGAAAAATAGTGAAATTCGTAGGTTGATTGAGTCATGTCTATTAATTAAGATGATGTGAGAGCTGAACAAAGTCAAGGATATATATAGTATAGATTTTATATCATGTCGTGTAAAAAAATCTATTGATTATCTTTGTAATATGAATGAGTTAAGTCAATTAGGATTATGTGAGCATAAAATGAGTCAACTTTTTTTTAACAAAAAATAAAAGTAGATAAGACTGACCTTCTATGATACTATAAAAAACTAGAAAATATGAGTACGCAGGTCGTTTGGTGTGATATAGTCTACTTTTTGCATAATTTTTTAAACAAAAGTCTACTTTGGATATAAATGACTTTTACAGTTTGAAGTACTGATTTGGAAGGGCGAATTTCCATTAAAAAAACCTATCCAACTAGAACAGTGATTAATTGGGACGGTGATTTTAGGTGCTAGTACGTAATATACAAGGAAAAGATATTCTCTTTTTATCTAAAAAATAAGTTCACATTGAGTTTTGGAGTTTGTTCTATTTTTATATACAAATTTCATAATTCATTTTTTTCCCATGTACACTCTTTTTTATTTTCCTATCATCATGAACAGCACCTATAAAGCAAACTCTTGCTCTGAACTTAAAAAATAATAGAAAGAAGAAAAACTTGAGTAATCATACGTATTTGCATTTGCTTGAGTTTGGAGTCCAATTAGTTTTGAGTAATAAAAGTCAAATTTGACCCAATTAATTATTCACATGCGTGGCAGTACATTTGGTTTTGATATCGAATTCTATTGCTCTGGTAAGTAAATTCCAAATAAATACTTGATTGATACTCATATTATGGGAATACTTATTTTGTCCCCCAATAGAATTCGAGTTACAGTTTAGCTTCTAATGGTGAATCACATATATATCCACTGAAAACGTTCGAGACCCGTTGCAACTAAAGAAGCTAAAATTAATTCAAAGTGCACATGCAATATTTCCACAACCTATTCACTTGGCGTACTTGTTTTAATTTGTTGCTTTACCCTCACTTCACGAAAGGTTACGCTTGCTTTTGTTTCATTTTGAAGATATGATTTCCGGGCAAAGACCGCACATAAAGTCTTGGACGCTAGATGTAAATTTTTTTTTAATTGATTTTAAAATGTAATAATAAGTTATAAAAATGAAAAAAAGAAAAATACTTTTTGGGCCAATTTAGTCAACAAACTTACTAGCACATGCGAACCTAATTAAAAATAAAAATTTTTTTGATGAATTATCCATAAAGTTGATGGATCATGGAGGCCAAAAAGTCGTCATAAAACGTAGGTGATGATACAATGATGGACAAAATCAGAAGAAAAATACTTTAATTAATTTGAGATTTTGTTAGTAACATTAATAGTTTCTATAAATGTATTTATATTGTTTGGCTTTATTCTTCATAAATATCAAAAAACAACATTTTCTTATATCTTTGAATCAAACATCAACATCCTTGTGTGACTAAATGAAGGAGAATATTAAAACTAGGTATTTCTTTACTCCCGCAGTAGTAACTAAGTGGCAGGTAGTTTTCAAAAGACATTAAATTTGGGAGAATTACCCATATGGTTGATGTAATACTACTCAAATTCCTTTACCTTCTCTTGACCGGCAACTAACCACTTTTGACCGAAAAAATAGTACTCCTACTTTCTTGTCCAGCTTTAATATAATTTGTATTATAAATGAAAATTTAAGCTAGAATCACTTCCATATGGATGGAGTATTTTAAAATGACGACAACAACTTTTATGGTTCAACAATCAATTGTTTATAATCAAAGTGAAGAAAACGGCAACTTATTTTTTGAATGTCCAATATGTTCTTATGTTAGGAAAACATATGGAAACTATCAAATTCTAAGATAAGGAACAGATAGTTTATCTAAATGAACATAAACTGGCATTTTAAACGAATAAATAAAAATCACCACCAGCTTGCGATATATTGTATTGATCAGCTCAGGAGCAATTTGGTTGGTCTCTTCAATCTTGTGCCTTTTTTTTTTGGTCCAGTATTTCCTTCTCACACTGCTGATTGTTGTCTCTTTTTGGAAGAGTTGTTGATGGTTTATCGTGTTCCACTTCCCAAAATTTCCTTGGTTGCACAAACAAGTCCTTCGTGGCACAATGCACAAAATGGATCTACTATTGTGATGAACATATGTTCCAGTTTGGATACATTATTGTGCGCCCATATGTCTCTTGAATCTCTATATTCATTGTAGCTATTTAGGCTCATAATTGGATGTCTTCGGGCAGAGTTGAAAAGGATGCTAAAGTCCTCAACATGGTGGCAAGCGACGAGTCCGATTTCACTTTCCTCATCGTCGCAGCTTCCTTCAATTCCTTCAATTCCTTCAACGGAGTTGTTGGCGCGGTCATGGTTGACAAGGACGGCGACGATCTTACCAGCCTCAACCTATGTAACAAACCCTTGTTTCCTTCCTCAGCTTCAACTTCGGTTGTAGTTCTTGTCATCAAATCACGAAAACTAAGTCCTGAAGATCCACCAAACACTCCCGAATCCACACCGATGACTCCCTCGTCACAAAGTGAAGCCGAAACGTTCAAAATCCCGTGGAAGTGTCCCGATGGACGGTGAACGTGAACCGGGGTGATCATCTTTCCGAGAAGGTTACTGACAAGGCATCTTACGGTGCCAACCATGGAATCCTTGAATAAGTGATGCCCGATGGTGTAAATCTCCACGTTGAAAGCAGCGGTGGGGCAGTGGACGAAGTCTGAAGAAACCCTAAAGAGGAACTTGTCGTTCCAAGTTGGGTTTTCATGTCCAAGACAGTCCGTGCGAGTTCGTAACTTGAAGACGAATCATCATCAACCCAAACAACAGCGTAACTTTGTGTCTTTCCTTTGCTCTTCAAAGAAATCTTCAAGCCTTGAGCTGACACCAAGTTGATTTCAAGAACCAATTCACAGCTTTTCTTCTCCTCCTCCATCAAAGCCAGCTTCGCCATCAACTAAGTTGATCCCCGAAAAAGAAGATGAAGTCTCAGATTCTTCCTTTTTCTTTCTTTGTTTTGTTTCGCCCACAAGCTTTCTGGAAAGACCTACCCTATGTATGAGCATATTTATAAGGTTGGATTGTGGTTCTTAGGAATTATGGAAAGCAAAAACTGTATGATGGTGTGGTTTAGTTATTTGGAAACTCTTTACTAGTACAAAATATGAAGAATAGTATTTTTATTTGGCAATTTGCAAAAGTATCTGTTTGTTTTACAACCAAACACCCATATTAACGAAATCTCCACTAAATTGGCCAACCAGGTGAAAGTGTAAACCAATCAATAACCCCAATACTTTTTTATGATGAACATGGAAGATGAAAATGAAAAGTAATTTTTTTTCTTGAGAAACCAAACAAAAGATTAAAAAAAAAAAATTGGTAAGAACTGTAATATTTATTAGCAGAGAAATTTTACGAGAGTTGTATTATAAAATAAAAAGCTGTCCGGAGAAACATAGATGGGCACAGCTACACATAGAAAATAAGTTTTTATGTTTTCTGCAAAACCAAAGAAACTTGCCCAATTTGGAGTTTTACTCATTTTAACACAAAATTATACTAAAATTGAAACATCTAAACTACATAATAATTTTCGTACTAAGGGATATAAATTACTGTATGCAAGCCTGAATGCAGTTGTTCATCGTGTGTGGAGTGAAAAGAATATGAGGAAGTTCAGGATCCAGGAAATTGGAGTTGAAGTGTAGGGCTGATCTGATCAAAATTTTAGATGGAAAATGCAGACTGGGAATATCAAATGTGGTGCTGAAAACAGAAATTTTCTAACCATATTGGGTGTTAACTAGTTTAGATTTCTGTAATAGAAGGAAGTTGTAACATTGACCTGTGCTTGAAGAAATTATAAAAGTTTACATTTTACAAAAAAAATGATCAAATTTAAATTTGAATCCATTTTGGGTGCTGTAGATAATTTATTATCCTGCGTGCCAAAGAATGACATATATTGGCTGGTGAGTTGTTGATCTTGTTGACTTTTCTGATGTTTCTCTTGCTTCACTTGATTAATGTCAGTTTCTGCTTCTCCATCCGTTTACTTCAATAATGCAGATGATGACAATCAAGTGCATGTACGTTGTTCAACTCAGCAGACATAGTTTGGCTGTTTACATCACCATATTACACATATAGAGCACAGATTTCGATCCACAAGGAATATTTTATAAGAATACATAACATTTAATTAAATAATATGTAGTTAATAGTATGGTAGCTACAATGAATTTAATTAACTATTTTTTTAAAGAAAAAGTCATCGTCTTAAAATATAATGGAACCCCTATCTTATAATTAAAATATACTCCTTTAATCCTGGAGAAATAGTCCATGGTGCAATTTATATATTGTCTTGTTTCATAAAGTACAATTTAAAAACTACAAGGTGGACTACTTTTGTGGGAAATAAGTATTATTATTTAGAAAGCTTTTAAAATATGACATGACCATTTTTCTTTTCTTGTTATTATTGCGTTGATGGCATTGCTGCTCTAGACGCGAAGTTAACTACGAAGAAGAGGTCAAATTACTGCTTGAGACGCCCTAAACGAAAGCCTTTTTGACTCAAAATAAAGAGCTTTTCACCCGTGTTTTGAAGGTCTTATGCTACTACTCTGAATAAGTCAACTTTGCTTGTAGTACGTACGGTTCTTGAAACCATTTTCAGTACCATTAAAAAGGCAAATTATAAAATAAATATATGAAGAAACTCTAAACCATTTTTAATCAGTGCATTTGACCTCGAACGACTAGTTTATCATCAGCCATGACGGCACTTCGTACTCAAGCGATATGAGTCGAAATGATCAGAAGTTTTCACATTGTAAAGAAAATAGTCGGTCATTTGATATCACTGTTGTATAATTGTAGAATGGTAGAATCCGCAGGAGCAATTAATGCCCAGTGCAAATTGGGAAAAGGAGTATCAAAATTATTTGGCACATTTACGATTTCGATTTCAATCCACACAATCAGCTAACATCTCAATCCGCAAACAAGAATAAAATACAACTATGAATGATTTTCAGTGGCTATCAGATATTTGCGTTATTCTCATGCTTATTTGCTGATTCTAAAACACTGAAAAGCTGAACATGGTAGCCAAAAGAATGAAAACATAAAAATTCGAAGGAGAAAAACAAACAGCACGGTTCATGCATGTACATGCATGTAATTAGTTGACTCTGGCAAAATCAAGTGATTTCTTGCCTTCATGAGCTTTTCCAAAAAAGTTGTTCATGTAGTCCTGAAATACCACTTCTTTGTAATGAGCCATCCCGTCGCGTTCAACCAATTGAGGCAGAGGACCAATCTTCTCTGTCGGTTTCGGTATGGTGAAAATCGGTACAGACACTCTTGATTGTTTACTCGTGGTCCGAACTCTGTGTTCTGCACTTTTATACCTTCCATTGCTTAGAATCTGTACAGCATCACCGACATTGATCACCAAAGCACCCGGACATGGTGGAATCTCAATCCACTCTTCTTTCCGTCCTGAAACAAAATCTTCTTCTACCTTAACATGCAAACCTCCGATGCCATCTTGGAGTAATATGGTTAATGTACCCATGTCAGAATGGCGTCCCACTCCGACTGTGAGGTCTGGATTAGGGCAAGCTGGGTAAAAGTTCATGTTAACCATCTTTAGGCCTATCAGTGAACCCAATCTTGATTCCTCTAGTTTTACTCCAAGATTTTCAAATAAAATTTTCAACAGCCTCCTCACCATCTGATTCGAGGATTTCAAGTACTCAAGGGCCTCTTCTCTGAAAAATACGAATAATAACCACCATAAAATTCAAATCAATCATTTAAAAAAAAAAAACGGTGTAGGCAGTGAGAAAATCATAGTGATTTTGGATAGTAACTGCAATTGCACCATTCATTTAGTGAATAATACAATAGTCACTATCTCTATCAATATGAATCACAAATTTATGCATAATATACGTAACAAAAAAAAAAACTCTTATATTAGTCCCAATAAAAAGCGAATGTTAATTAGTATATCTTACTTGCATAGTTTAGGCCAATGCTCAAGTGCCTCAGCTTCGTTACTGTAAACCATGTTGAGATAATCTTTCCATTCCAAAGCCTTTTCTTTCTCTGGGGCAAAGCTGGTTCCATATTTAACGAGACGGCTCCGTCCCTCCCCAGGGAGATACACCGCCTTCTTCTCAGGAGACTGCGCGAAAAAACGGTGGGCAGCTTGTTTGAGAGAGTCCAAGAGATCCACCGGAACACCATGGTTAACTACTTGGAAAAAACCAAGAGTTTCGGAAGCGGTAACAATGGCTTTCACTACTTGATCATGGTTAGGACCATCTAGCAATGATAAATCAATTGGGGAAACATTGTTGTGATACGATGAGTTTTCATTTCCCACGATTTTGAGGATGCGCTCAGATGCTGGCTGAATATATTTTCTTGGGACATTTTCGATTCCTGAATCTACTAGACCTTTAACACCGTTGCCTTTTCGGACAACAAAATCGAACAAAGAGCTGGTGTCATCAAAAGATGGAGCCATTTCTCAGCTAATTTGGGAAAAGTATAAAATTAATGTTTGATTTCGGATGGTAAGAGGTTTATCTGGTAGTTGTTTGTTCCATGAGTCCTCCAAGGGGTTGCAATATATAGCCATGCAATGCAAAGATGACGGTTTGATTTTTTCCGGCAGCCACTACTAGCGAACTGTGTGTAAACTTGTCAAAACACACACACACACAAATTTACTTTGATTGAGTCTGGTCAATTAAAATGATTATGAACTTGGACAAAAAAGTCAGCTACTTGAATGAACACTTGATACAACTGTGATCTTTTTGCTTCCGTCTGAAAACCGTTTTGGGTACAATGGTCTACGTGACAATAATTGCATTCAAATTAGGCGATTTGCCAATAGTTGAAATGTTGAAATATGACCTGAAAAAACAGAGATATATGCTACGCCCCTAAAGTTTGTTAATGTGCTTTAATACTTACTTTTTTTTACCGACTTGCCATCTAACAAACTATTGGAGATGAATTTAACCATAAATAGCACTTAAAAAGGGTTAATACTTCAAAAGTCAAAAAGTTACCAAAGTTCAATAGATGATTTTAGTGGCAAAGACCGACCTAAAAATTGGTAAATCACTTTTTCAGTTTCACATCACCAAATCACACGTTCGCACATAAGTAAGGGTTGATGATTGTTTTGAAAACGTAGTGATGACATAGTATTGATGATTTGAAAGGAAAATGACCTCTTTTAATCAGTTTCTAAATTAACGCCATGGGCAATATATATCTGATCTTCTAGCATTCATCAAATCGTTTCTTATGATTTTCGTTAAATAGCAAGAAATTAGATATACCATCTAAAATGACACGTATCATAGTGTCATTTTCCTATGTAACGTTACGAAGGACGTGTACAACAAAAATTATTCTAGGAGATTCCAGATTAAACAAAAACATACATGAAATAACAGAGATGCCCCCTAATAATAAATTTTTTATAGACGTGCTTGATGTGCATATAATTTACCAATTTATTATATCTCTAATTCGTGATTTTTGCCAAAATTTTGAGTATAAATGCGCTATTCATATAGTTTTATCTTTGTTTGTATAAATTGTACTCAAATGAATAAATTGTTAGAATTTTGTGCTAAAATCGAGATAAAGAGCAACATATAGGAGCAAGATTGAAGATTTGAATAATTGATGAGGCAGAAATCAAAGACTTGAAGGCTTGGAGAACTAAGGACAAAATTCTGGACTTCTTCTTCTTGGTTTGGCCGAGGACTTGAATGGGCTGGATAATAATCAATTTGTGGCCTGGTTTTTGAGTGGGAATATCTAAAAGTGGGCTTCGTACTTTTGCTTTAAAATAAAAGAGCCAACCAACAATAAGCCCAAGTCTTCTTCTTTTATTTTTGTGAGCTCCAAACTTTGTTGCTGCTTCTGCCTTGCTGAGACAAAACCGAGAGAAAGATGTAATCAAATGGGCCACGTGAGCTCAAGTCGGCAGATCCAATCTTCTTGATTGAAGAATAAGACGCCGACAACAACCAATTACTACTGTAAAAGGGACTCTAGTTTAATAGTTTTATTATTTTTGGTAGAACCGGGCGCTCAACAAAAAAGGAAAAAATGTCATTCCTATTCAAATCTATGCCCCCGCCGTCAATTATACCCAATAAATTTTTAGTTAGTCAATTTTATCTTAATGTTTGAAATTTTTGTTAATTTCGCCTAATCGGCCCCTTTTCCGTCTAAATTAACGGATTTCCGTTAATTTTTTAATAAAATAATAAATTTAATTACAAAAATACCCCTATAATTTTAAAAATTTTAAAACTAATCTTTAAAATATATAAATATAACAAAACAGTCCTTTTTCACTTTTTTTATTTTATTTTTCTCTATCTTGTTCCATTTCTCTTTACTACTTTTAATGACCATAAAAGTCTATTATATGAGTTTTAAAAAAATATTTATTTATTTTCAAACTCTACTGTAAAAATTAATCTTTGCATAATTGTAACCCATAATTGTATTTATATAAGTATGTTAATTTTTTTAGTAATATTGTTTAGCAATAAAGACACTATTTTTCTGATTTATTTTATTCTTCTTAACATAAAGATTAAAAACATTTAAATGAAACTAATATTCCTCATAAAAATAAAATATTAGCTCAAATAAAAAAAATATTAATATGTTTTAGTGTATTACAATTTCACTCAAGAGACTATAACTTGCATTAATATAATTCATAAATAAAATAACTAAAATATAAAATAATTAAGACACTATTTTTCTGATTTATTTTATTCTTGCTAACATATTAAAAACATTTAAATGAAACTAATATTCCACATAAAAATAAAATATTAGCTCAAATAAAAAATATTAATATATTTTAGTGTATTACAATAACTCAAGAGACTATAACTTGCATTAATATAATTCATAAAAAATAACTAAAATAAAAAATAATTAAAACCTTAAAAAAATCCTCCAAAGATAAGTTTTCCTTCTTGATACTAAAACGCATTTTCTATTACAACAACTTATTACTATATTGTTACCTCCATTCATTTATTTTAAACTAAAATCATAGTAAGATATATTAATATCTCAAATAATTATTACAAAATGTTAAATCCTCTCATTGATAAGTATAAACATTTTTTTTTATAAATTATATTATGCCATGTAGTCTTTCTAGTTAAATTGTAATATACTAAAATATACTAATATATTATTTTTTATTTGAGCTAATATTTTATTTTTATGTGAAATATTCGTTTCATTTAAATGTTTTTAATCTTTATGTTAGGAAGAATAAAATAAATCAGAAAAATAGTGTCTTTATTGCCAAACTTTATTATTAAAAAGATTAACATGCTTATATAAATACAATATTCATGTGTTACAACTATACAAAGATTAATTTTTAAGGTAGAGTTTGAAAATAAATAAATATTTTTTAAAAAATCATATAATATACTTTTATGGTCATTAAAAGTAGTTGAGAGAAATAGAACAACATAGAGAAAAATAAAATAAAAAAGTGAAAATGGACTATTTTGTTATTTTTATATATTTTAAGGCTTATTTTTTGAAATTTTTAAAAACTATGGGGTGTTTTTATGTTTTAAATTTATTATTTTATTAAAAAACTAACGGAGATCCCTTAATTTAGATGGAAAATAGGCCGATTGGATGAAATTGACAAAAATTGCAAACATTAGGGTAAAGTTGGTTAACCGAAAATCTATTGAATATAATTGACGACGAGGGAAAAATTTTGGGTAGGAACGACATTTTTTCCCAACAAAAAGGGTGGCGGCGGCGAGAGCAATTCGAGTCAATTTGGGCCACCGCGGACGTAATCTTCTCTCCAGTTCCTTTGTTCCACTATTTTATTTATTTTAGAATAACGTGTAGCTAAATATTTTAATCTAGGATTTTGGTTGTAGCCGCCGTACTATTTTAGTTTATTTAATTTATTTGATATTGTAACTTTTTATTAATTAATATTTATTATTTTTGTTTTTCATCCATGTGAATACCTGATCAATGTTTGCATGCTTTAAGGTGCTAGTTGAAATAGCGAGAGCGGAAGGCTAGTATTAGTTCGTAGGAATAATAAATTTAGGTAGTGGGCCACGACAGTAGGAACACCGCCTTTGCGACTAGTAATTCCAAAGTTCTTAATGTGCTTTTATTAATCCTTATAGTCACGAGAGTTGTCATAGGGTTAATTTGAGTAAGAGGGTTATGACACGAGAGTGTATAATTCTTAAATTAGTGAATTGTCGTGAGATTAATGAGAGTTCAAAGTCACATATCTATAGATTGAGTTAAATTGAGTAGTCGGTTAGTGAACCCTTTGCCCTAGGTTTTTTTTTAATTGTTTAAATCTTAAATTAAATAAAATTATTAATTTTAGGTTTAGTTTAATTTAAAATCAATATTATTAATTGTCTAAATAATAATAAGAAATAGTTTTAACCGGTACTTGGTAACCTTCTCTGTGGGATTGACTCTGCTTGTTATTTTACTACTAGTAATTATATTAAGTAGGTAATTTTATATTTGATTAGTGTGACGACGGCTTGTCAGTACTACTGAAATCGGACCTAGCTATTCCAATGTTTTTTAAGTTTTACGCCATTTGCACGGATAAAATAGAGTACGGACTTGTTTGATAAAAATTTGTTGTTAATACTGAGTTAGAAATATTGAATTCACTAAGCAATTACATAATAATGAATAAATGAACTTTTATCGTGTATATTTTGTATTGTACTTTCAGCACCACTTAATTCATTAAAACTTTATTTTCTATTATTCAACATGCTAGGATGAAAAAGTGCTCATAAAACAATTTTAAGCATTAACTAAAATGTATACATGATGTGAAGAAACAAAATGTGTGCATATTACTTGAAAGGATTACTCCATCAAAGTTGAAATTGAGGGTTTTATTTTTGTTGCTGTAACTTATTTTTATTTTTCCATGAAATTGAGGATTATTCCATCAAACTACTCAGGGCATTTGTGACATATCCAATCACACAGAAATTTGACACAATATTTGGGCCTATATTAAATAAGTTGAGTTGTAAATATAGATTCGGAGGACAAACTCCACTTTCACGGAAAGTTGACTCTTTTAAGAAATAATTAAAAAAAAAAGCAAAGAATCAATAAGAAAGATATATTACTTCCGTCCCAAAAAAAAGTCCACGTTGAGTTTTCAAATTTGTATTAAAAACACTACGAAACTTAAAACTCAATTTAAACTATTTTTGTGGGACGGGGGAGTATTATACATGACTTTGTTAAACTAGGCACTAGCGAATTAGTTAAGGTTAAAGTTGGAAATGAACCCAATATTTTCAACTGCCTTTGAAACACATAACAACCGCTTAGAAATTTATATAAAAAAAAGGAGGAAAAAGAATTAACGGGACAATCTTTTTTTTCCTAACCTTATTCAAATTAAATAATACTCCTTCCGTCTCATAATTATTGTCCAGTTTGAGTTTTCATTTTTAGTTGAAATTGTACTAAAAGTGAAATGTGAAACTAGACAATAATTTTGGGACAGAGGGAGTACGTTCTTTTATCTTACATGTTAGAGGTATTTAACCTATTGCAACGGAAGTAAGGCTAACATCATTGATAAAAATTGAATTTGCATATTTGCTAGGACCTTAAAAAACAACCATAATCACAATCATTTGCTAGAACTCTCACTGATAAGTATTTTTTTTTGAAGTAAAAAAAATAATAATAATGACTAATCTCGAAGCTCGAATTACAAGTTTCATGGTGTTTCATGTTATCCAAGGATGTTTCACGTTTCATGGTAGAGTATTGTTTCGAATATCTGGACTCGTAAGTTACAATGACTAGTTTCTTTATTAGAAAAAAAAAAAAACGTCAAGAATGCGACTTGAAAGTTGAACCCCTCGTGATACTGGAATTGCTGCTTACGGAGAGATGTCAAAAAGTTTCCATCCAAAAGCCTTTCTCACTCAGAACAAGAGAAATTCTCACCGATGTTGGAGGTCTTTCCACACTTTTCAATCAGTCAACTTTGTTACTTTTTTTTTTTTTTTTTTGGTAAAAGTACATGCATAATGTTAATTAGAAGACATAACACTATTATAATGCATCCTACCATAAGTTAGATTATGTAAACAAGAGACATCGTTTCTGCAACTTTTAATCAGGTCGCAATATTCAAAGGAACTTCGTACTTCGTAGTCCTACGTATCTCTTCATTGCAATTTAGAATTATAATATCGAAAAAGATATGAAAAAATAAATAACCTCTTTAACTAGTGTTTTTTGAGAATTCAATCTAATAAAATTATTCTGACCGATCAGACTAGATATATAATTATATTTTACTTTGTTCGAAATGTTAATGTAGACTATTTTTTTGAGACATTTTGAGTAATATTTTTTTCTTGTTTTCTTTTCGAATAACGTACATTTCTCATACTAATCTTTAAAAAATGTACTGGCCTTACGAATTTTGAAATCTTGACATCTATAACAGAGATGTAGAAAACAAAATATTTAACCAATAAGAGGCAATTCATCAAAGGAATCTTGAATGCCGCTTACAATGTTTATAAACATTAAAAAGTTTAATTATTTTTCATTAAGTTTTTTTGTTCTCCCCTTAGAAATGAAAAATAATAATTTTTTCCATTGAAACTAAAATTTTAAGAACAAACATCATTTAAAAAATCGAAATGAACAACAAAAGACCAAATCATGGTTAGAAGCTAATTTATGCCGTCAAAAAATTTCAAAAATAAATATTAATGGAGGACTGAATATAGAGAGAGAACATGGCATAAAAATGATCGGTGGAAATAACTATTTAATTTTTTGGTTGGAAGAAAACAATTTATTTAATTGATTATCTGAACATAATAATTCATACCACACCTTTTAAGTCCAAGAATTCTTTAATTTTTTATATAAATTGGATGGCACTAGCGAGAATTCTTTGATTTATCTGAAAAGAAGGATTTTGATTAAGATAAAATTGAAAAACTTATCTAGGAATGCCATATGTTAACGAATCTCTAGTAAAAAAATGGATAAATAGAAGAAAAAAAACACAGAGAGAAGAAGGCTAGTTTTTTTTTTTTTTCTAATTAAAATAGTTTTTGACATTTTTATTGAAGTATTGTCAAGAGATTCTTAATAATTAGTAAATATATAATGTTACATTAATCCTATTATCATATAATATCAGATATCATTTTTTTAATCATTTTTTTTGTATTGAACATTTTATTGATGGTGTAATAACTTGCAATATAGCCATTCCGTTTGTAGTGTACTGTACGCACTGTGAGACACTAGCGGATCCAGGGTGGGTTTTTTTGTTCTTACCTTATATTTTTGGTTTTTATTTTTACTCACAGCAAAATTTACTACTGTCGTTCAGTTTTATCAAATTAATTAGGTTTTGAAGGACCCAAAAAATTGTTCTAATCTAAGTATAATTTCGTTTTTTGAGTACTGACGTTTTGCATCTTCTTGTTTTTTCGGTAAAAAGTTTTACTTCTTTTTTCCCTTCAATTCAGTAAAAAAAAAAAAATGCAAAGACCAGCAAAATAATCATACCATTATGAAAATATGAAGATTCATCTCTTGAATAAAGTTTAAATTTTTTAATGATTTTAAAACACTTAATTCTTGTGAACGTTGAGTTTTTTTTTTTTTTCTTTCTTTAAAGTGATATTGAGTTTAATGGTGGTCATAAATATTACTCCCTCACCTCAAACTAATGTAAAATGTAAATTTTATTTTACATTAAAAGTGAAAATTTAAATGAACAATCATCGTAGATGAAAATTTTTTTCTTTACATTGTTATTTTTATATTATGTGGGCCTTCTCTGTATTTTTGTTATGGATCCGCTGCTGCTGTAAGACTGTCACATACTGTAAATGGCGGAAGGATGAAAATTCCGAACACCAGGAAAGAATATCATTCGGGCCTCCACTAACTTATAGACTTATTGGGCCAATTTGAATTATGACTCATGACAATCTTCGGCCTAGAAAGTTTTAGATTTTAGAATCAGTCTAAGAGTGGTTTGAGCCGGTGGAATGATCAAACTTCTGTTGGGACATGACATGTTCTAACGGATGAAGAGTCTTAAAATCATCTCTATGTTTACGGGTGTTTTGTCATCAAATTGGCTGTCGGTTGGCTTTCTATTGAATCTTTTTGTTGAAGCAAATCTATTTTTTAAAGAAAAATTATTTAAAAAGAAAAAAGAAATTCTAATCATTTATAATATATTTTTTTTAGTTTCTAATTAATGAATAACAGGTATATGATAAATTTGTTCAACTACTATCATGTGCGGACATATATGTCCTGCGAATTCTTGAACATAGTGTGAAACTATTATTCACAAAAAAAAAAAAATCAAAGTTTAAACTCCCAAAATAATCATTGATAACTCATAAAAATACAAGAGCTATGCTTGTTAGTATTTCAATAACTAGAAATTGAGTAAAAGTCTAGCGGTTAGCATACTGTATAATTGAGAATATATCCGAATTCAATTCCTATCAAAGGATTGTAAGGATTTTCACACACATTTAAGTGTAGTTCATAAGATGAATTTTTTTTTTTTAGTTATTTGAAAATGCCTTTTTTAATTAAGATAGAAGAAAATATAGATTTGTTTTTTTTTTGAAAGAGTAATATCGACATTTTAGTAATTAATCAGTACTACCATCCAAATCATTTTTCCAAACGTCAGAAATTACTCCTTTCTCTTGACAAATGTGAGTGGTACACTTTTTCCTTGACATTTTTGTTTTGAGATATATGGTTATCAAGAACTCCCAAATCTAATTTCCGTCTCTCACATTTTCACTCTAGAAACATTCATCAATTGTCCAGCGAAAAAGCTCTAGATTAGCTTTCAATAAGTCGCTGTAATTAAGGCCAGTGTAATTTCATTGAAATCTAACTACATCAGTTTGCCCTTTTTTTCGTTAGCTTCTTTCCGAAGTCTTCTTCCCCTTTCCCTTTATGTAGTTTTGTCCACTGGTCTCATATGTATTAAGCTCGAACAATTTTAAGCACAAAAGTTATTTTCTCATTTATTGCTACTATCCAACACAGTCGTTACTTGTCCCATCTAATTTATAGTGTCCGCACATTTATTTCAACATTTCACGTGGTGACCTTTTCCTTTTGGTTCTTTTTTGTAATTAATTGTCTAATTAAAAGACTAAAATTCTAAGGGTGCGTTATTTGCACTGGAAAGAGAATGATGGAATGAGAATATCATTTCTGGTTAAGAAAAATCAATTCATTAAAAAAATCTTTAATTCTCTTTACGATACTTAGAAATGTCTTCTTGCTCAATATACAATGAAAATGGAAAAAATGATAAATTTTCTAATGAATTTAAAATTTTAAAACTATCATTTAAAAGAACAATCAAAATGGATGATATTGATTTCATGAATCAATTTATAGAAACAAATATAACTTGACATATCATAATTTATTTAATGAATGGTACTTTGGTTCCCTGAGCTACTGATACTCAAAATCAACTCATTAAGCGAAATTGAAATGATGAGACATCAAAATTTTAGTATCTTTAAATTACTCAAACATTATAAAACTAGAACCATATTGTAAAAGAAAAAGTCATGTCCATGTCCAAATCATTTAACTAATCTTCACATTCGTGAATAATTAAAATTTCAGAAAGAAAAATAAGTTTTGAATTTGAATGATTATCTCAATATAATAATTTACACAATCGGATGGAGAATAGGGGCGGGAATTTTTTGCCTTGTGAAAATAATCTTTTGAAATTTTTGTTTAATTAGTGATAAAATATTGTTAGTAAATATTAAATGTATAAAATTACTTCTATCCTATTATCATATTACATACGGAATCTGACTCACTGTCATTTATCTTTTTACTGAACATCATAAAGATGAGAAATGTAATAAGATTTCGATACATTCATTCCCTTTCTAGTGTACAGAATGTATCCTAACCCTTGAAGCATCATTGATCGCATGATACTACCTTCATTTTTTTAATCCATAAGGGTATGCACATATATTAAGAGAACATTAATTGAGACTTTAATTTTTAAGTATCATATGTTTGTTGCTCCAAATTAAAAGTATTGAGACTATATAAAATTTAAAAAATAAAGTAAAAAGTGGATCGTTGCTATTAATTTACCTTTACCTATTTAAAGCAGTTGCTATATATTAAAGATACATAGCAGCTTCTCATCAAAAATTTTTCTCACTAAAATTAAACTCTTTATACATTAATTAACTAAATATATAATAATAATAATAATAATAATAATAATAATAATAATTATTATTATTATTATTATTATTATTATTATTATTTGTTCTGTAAATCATGTACAAAATAAAAACAAAGTTTTTCGACACAACAATTCTATTTCGGCCCTAAAAATTACTCAAATTTTATTTCTCAAATTACGTATACTTAATTAACATAATTAACTTCAAAAATTAACATATTAATCTAAATAAGAGAATATCTTCCAAATATTAAAAACATGAGCTCCAAAACTCAATGATAGTAAACCAATAGCTTTAACCGTCTAAAAGTTAACATAATCAACTATAACATCGAAGGATCATAGAAGAGGTAATAGGGTATCGTCACAATATATCATTTTTTTCTATTTTTTAAATTATTTACTATTTCTTAAAATAGCGCCCGAGCAATGGTTCGAGCTGTGACACTAGTATATGTTATTACAAGTATGGAGAGATGGGTTGTAATTGAAAATAATTGTATTTAATTAATACTGCATTAGAACTATTGTTCGATAAATAAAAAAAATAAAGTTTGCGAGTTGCGACAGATAAAAAGATGTTGATAGTAATAAAATATTTTTAAATGCTGCACTTTTCCGTTCATTCTAACTTGCGAACAATTACATGTGAGAGTTGTAATATCAAATCCTCACATTGCGGATTGTGATGGGATCAATTCATTATCGCCTAAACCCGGCCTTTCTAATTACCGAAAGAACCACCAACTCTCGTGGAAGCAACCTCCTCCCCCGTGTGGAGCAAGTGCTTCTTCTTACACCTCCCTCGCATAGGAGCAGCATTCCGTTTCATAACCCTAACAGTACACTGTAGAGCAGACATTAGAAGAAAGGGTCTCGCATTTCCTTTTTCCTTTGGTCAAGCAAACCCTAATAGTATTTCCACCCAGATGAAGAAGAAAAGAAAAGAAAAGAATGCAGTGTCATTAGTCATTACTACTTTTCATGACAGCCACTTTTTAGCCCTGCATGCACTTTTCCGGTTTTGCGTACGTCGGAATGTACTTTCTTGATGTGAAGATGAAAAATAATCACCAAATCTTGGGTTCAGTCTTTACCATGGAATTTATCTGATAACCATAAAATGCTAGAAAGGTATGACAATTTGACTTTTTTTTTTTTCTCTCTGTTTTATTATGAAGAGGACCAGCCAAATTGGCAGAACGCCTCTAATGATGTGCGTATAAAGAAGAAACTACGTGTTTTATTTGACTTTTGAAGTTTTACCTCTGTATAGTAGTGCCTATATTTAGAGTTGAAATTTGAACATCATCTCCGATATAAAGAAGTGAAAGCAAAGCATCAGCACTTACTTATGTTTTAGGTCATAGTTAAACCACTTACTGATCAAATTGGCAATTGGATTGCCTAATTTGAACGTGGTTATCATCAATATATGGACGACCTTTAAACATATGGACCGATTTCCTCTGGAAGAAAGAAGTCATTTGCATTATTTGAGGGTAAATAATCAACTGAGAAATTTAAGTATTACGTACTTGCGCTTATAATTCGATCAAGAAAACTAGTTCACGAATGTAAACAAGCTGAATTATATAAATTTGATTTTTAAATTTGACTTTTACTCATGATTGATCGACGATCAGGTTGGTTCAATAAAACTTTTCTAATTGTCAAATAAATCCCACTATTTACATTATTTCAATTTAAAAAAAGTCATTTCATCTTCTGGGTTAAAACCTGAAAGAATAGTATAATTTGGGAGGGAGAAAAAAGGCATACAATGTGGAACAAAAGGTAAGATGTTCTATTTTGTGTATCTTTTGTTTTTTTTTTTTATTACGCACTAAATATCCGGAGTGATGAGTTCGACTAATCCGGATTCGAGTCAGTTAGGTCCTTTCAAGAATATTTTATGTATCTTTATAAGATAAGCAAGTACCATAAAAATTTATATATATTGTTAGACAAATGTTGTCCTTTTCCGTATAAAAAAATAGGTGTAACGCCTTAATTAAAAAAATTAAACATTGTTTTTGTTTCAATATAGGCATATGTTGTATCATGTTTTAATTTGGCAGCGATTTAACGCTCCTCGCTCCCAAAGAAGTCATGGGAAATTAATAAATAGCAAAAGACTCTTTATTCAAGCTGAGATCATATGAACTGACCTGACTCAATCAACCTACGAATTTTATCAATTTTTTTTTTTAGTTTGACTCGTCAAATTTTTATAATTCCCCTGAGTACGTGGCAGCTGCCTGAAGAAAATCAAACCGACAACATGCATCACAACTTACAAGGCTATAAATTGCAACCCTTCGGTGTGGCATAATGGAACAAGCAACTACAACCAGATAAACTTTTAATCATCCTAAATCAAACACCAAAAATTTCCTCAATTTCACGGAAAAAAAAAAAAAATGGCTCCATCTTTTGAAGACACCAACTCTTTGTTTGATTTTGTTGTCCGAAATGGGAATGGAGTTAAAGGTCTAGTGGATTCGGGAATAGAAAAAGTCCCGAAAAAATACATTCAACCATCATCTGAGCGTATCCATAAAATTGTGGGATCAGAAAAATCACCATATCAGCAGTTTATTTCCCCAATTGATTTATCACTGCTAGATGGTCCTAACCATGATCAAGTAGTGAAAGCCATTGTTAATGCTTCTGAAACATTTGGATTCTTCCAATTGGTTAACCATGGTGTCCCCGTGGATCTCCTGGAGTCTCTCAAACTGGCTGCCCACCAGTTTTTCGCTCAACCTTCGGAGAAAAAGGCGGTGTATCTCCCGGCAGAGGGACGGAGCCACCTCGTGAAGTATGGAACAAGCTTTGCCCCGGAGAAAGAAAAGGCTTTGGAATGGAAAGATTTTCTCAACATGATTTACAGTAATGATTCTGAGGCTCTTGAGCATTGGCCCATGCTCTGCAAGTAAGATATTATTATTTTTGTCCAAAGACAAAATAATCTAACAATTACAAATCTCAAAACTCACAGTTTGATTCAATAATTTGTGGCAGAAACTGCAAGAAAATTTTAATTATCCTTATTTTGAATGCGAAAGCTTTCTGTTAATTGCTCGAAAGTTTTGAGTACACTCTCATGTTTGATTTCAATAGTTTATTTTGTTATACTATTTAATAAGTTTAATAGAAAATGACTATCAAAACAGGTTTGTCACATGTACTATTCTAACCGTGACAACCAATAAATGAATAATTGATGTATTAGTAATATCGAAAATCACTATAACTTTATCAATATATATTGTTTCTCTGTCAATGCATTTTTTATTGTGACGCTAAATTAACGCATGGACGGAATCCAAGGAGTCAATCTGGCCGGATTTTTTCTTAGTAGGGGTATATTCCGCAATTTCAAAGTTTTCAGTCCATCACTGAACTAACGTTTATGATGTCATTGATTTTCCAGAGAAGTGGCCCTCGACTACTTAAAATCCTCAAATCAGATGGTGCGAAGGCTGTTGACAATTTTATTTGAAAATCTTGGAGAAAAGTTAGAGGACTCAAAATTAGATTCACTAATAGGTCTAAAGATGGTAAACATGAACTTTTACCCAGCTTGCCCTAATCCAGATCTCACAGTTGGAGTGGGACGCCATTCTGACATGGGCACCTTAACCATATTACTTCAAGATGGTATCGGAGGTTTGCAAGTAAAGGTGGAAAAAGATTTATCTGCAGGTCAGAAAGAGGAGTGGATTGCAATTCCACCATGTCCTGGTGCTTTGGTGATCAATATTGGTGATGCACTACAGGTTAGACCTTATATCCATCATTAAACTTCAGTTTATTTACATATAAATACTATTTCTTACGTCAAAAAAAAAAATCTATATTAATATAAAATCTCAAAACTCTATGTAGACTATTTTCTTAGGACGAAAGAGTAAATCATTTCATTGGTTAAATATGAATTAATGTAAAATATTATCACTCTTTAGCTCATATTAATACAAATTTCAAAATTTAATATGGAGTAACTTTTTGGGACCAGAGAGTAAATCATTTCATTAATTCAAATACTATGACAACATGACCACTCTTTTTGTTGTTGATAAGTAAATTTGGTTGGACAGATTATAAGTAATGGAAGGTACAAAAGTGCTGAACATAGAGTTCGGACCACAAGCAAACAGTCACGAGTGTCCATACCAATTTTCACTATACCAAAACCAACAGAAAAGATCAGTCCATTGCCTCAACTGGTTGAACGTGACGGGGTGGCTCACTACAGGGAAGTGATATTTCAGGACTATATGAACAACTTCTTTGGAAAAGCTCATGAAGGCAAGAAGTCACTTGATTTTGCCCGAATTAACTGAGATGAATACTTATTATTGGCTTGTTTCGGAATTTTTTTGTTCCTTTGAATCTTTTGGCTGCTTTGTTCAGCATTATTATGTGTTGCAGAATCTAGTAGAAATAAAGATCATAATAATACTAGTACATGGTAGTATTTGTATGATTGTATTGTGTATTGATATGTTGTCGCTAGTTGTGAAAAGTTCATGAGGTTACAATGACTTATGTTTCCTCCACTGGTTGGTTTGGTCTTTAGCAGAACATAATATTGTAAGTTTGCACACCTAGTATCCTTAAATACATTTTTAGGCTTCTACCTATTTTATAGTCCAAATAACATAAAAAAAAAGGACTTCTTTACACTTTTCATCGTACCCATTGACCTTTGTGAGACATTTTTAAGAAGTTCAATGATTTTTCTTTTCACTAATATGTATATATATTTCTTCTGTCCCAAAATAATTATTCTGTGTAGATTATTATTTTTCATAACCTAAATCGTACTAAAAGTAAAAATCAAGCAATTTTTTTTTTCTGGATAACGGGAATACAGTAATTTGTTATACTTTTTTTTTTCTAATTTTAACTAAAACATCATTAATTACACCAAAAAACATGTAAATACGATTTACAATGAGAAAGAACAATCAAAGAGCACAACTTACACCGATCCTTTTACACAAAATTTAATAAGGACAAAAAAATCTTGGTTGACAATACAATAGAACTACCGAACATGTATGTCCACTGTTGGCATTACAAATACAACGCAGAAAAAATCCTAACTTCGGACGCAGACTCCCAAATGATATTAGTAGACAATAGTTGTACATGAATGAAACCTATGGAATAGCATCATCAAGGAATGATAATCTTTTATCAGTTGTCACTATGCACCGATCCTCGATAAAATTTATCCATGTATTGAAGGAAAAAAAACATTCTTTCGATAATGAATATACCACAAAGTTATATTGATGAAATTCTACGTCCCAATCTATATTCTATAGTGTATAAACTATGTTTGTAAATTGTAATGTCTAATGAATTATATTTGTTCAACATTTTTGGGTGAATGATAAGAAATTGGGCTGGTGCACACCAACTAGCAAAGTCAACATGAATGATCAAAAACATTTTTTTTTGCAAAAAAAAAATAAAAAATCAAAATGTTGACTGGGACAAACATCAGGTTTAATTCTAGGGAGGGGCAAAAAAGGATTTTAAATGAAAAAACGGCTCTTCATCTTAAAAAGTGCAAATTATTTCGCCCCAAAATTTGGCAAAACGGCGCTTCAGTCCGAACAAAATCACCCAAATCCACCATTGCCGGCGCCTTCATCTCCCATCGCCGATGAAACACCTCGCCGCCGGTGAACTTCAAGGGATCCTTACCCCCGAGAGTGAACAAGGTTAACGTCAATGAAAGCGTCTCGTCAATTGGGCAAGAAGAGGATGAGTTCACTCAATTTTGCGCCGGAATTCTAAAGCTTTTGAACTCAGAATTTGGTGCCGTCACTCTCCTCTACTGAATCATAGTTTTATATTTCACCATAAAGGGAGCTTAGCCTTGGTACTTAGCTGAGATGACCCCTAGGATGAGGCTGCTGATGATACTATGAATTCCTACAAGGCCGCTCAGGTAGAAATTGTTAATTGATTTTTATCGCTCCTCCTCCTATTATGTCTTGTTGTTGAATAATAGAAATCGAGTCTCAAAGATTAGCAATCGTTTTCTTGTTTACATTCGGTCATCCTCCTCATTGACTTTTCTTGCTTCCTCGGTAGATAGTTAATTAGATATATTGTTTCTTGGGTTGCTGGATTCTGCCAACATTTGCTAAAGATTGAAGCTTTTCATTCTGGTTTTCTGTATTTCGCTTGTTTCTGCTAATGGAATTGGTATAATCATACATCTTCTTCAAAGATTTCTTGTTTTTGTTTGATCTTTTGGGTGGGTATGGTGTTAAAACGCTTTTGGTTTGTATTTAACTTGCCGGGTTTTGTCTGGGTTACATATCGCTAGTTCTTTGTGCATAATTTTCTGTGTAGTTAATTGAGCTCGGTTGGTAATTTTATTGAGGTGCATTTAATTGGGCTCATAATTGATACGAATGGCATTTATGCCTAGGTGAGTAGATGGATGAGGACATTAATTGTTTTTCTGTTGTTTGGTTTCAGAATTCATTTTTTGCCACGCTGCCTTTGCTGTCTAGTTACCCCACTTCTAAAGTTGATATATTTGGGAATTTCAAAGAATATGATTTCTCATAATTTTGTTAGTTACAATTGGTTCTTTCATTTGTATATCTGCAAGCAGTAAATATATCGGATCTCCTTTGTTCAGGTAACTAAGTTGGAAAAATAACCTATATGATATGAATAAATTTGTGGAGGAAGAATCAATTCCTGCGTGGTCATGGTCTGTTGAACAATGTTTGAAAGAGTTCTCTGTGAAAATTGAGAAGGGTTTGAGTACCTACGAGGTGGAGCAACGTAAAGAGAAGTATGGTCCAAATGAGCTCCAGCAGAAAAAGGGGAAGCCCCTTTGGTGGCTTTTTCTGGAACAGTTTGACGATATCCTTGTCAAGACTTTGCTAATTGCAGCCTTCATTTCTTTTGTTTTAGCACACCTCCATGGAGCTGAAACAGGGGATTCTCAGCTGGAAGCTTATGTAGAGCCTTTTGTGATCATTTTGATCTTGGTTTTGAATGCAGTTGTTGGGGTTTGGCAAGAAAATAATGCAGAAAAGGCTTTGGATGCCCTTAAGGAGATGCAATGTGACTCCTGCAAAGTTTTGAGGGACGGATATGTAGTGCCTTGTTTGCCAGCTAAGGAACTTGTTCCTGGAGATATAGTAGAACTGAGAATTGGCGATAAAGTACCGGCTGACATGAGGGTTGCATCATTGAAAACTTCAACTGTAAGAGTTGAGCAAAGCTCATTGACAGGGGAGGCAATGCCTGTCCTTAAAGGCACTGATCCTATCTTTTTGGATGATTGTGAACTGCTGGCTAAAGAGAATATGGTTTTTGCTGGGACAACAGTGGTGAATGGAAGCTGCATCTGTGTTGTTATTAGCACAGGAATGCACACTGAAATTGGGAAGATTCAGAAACAAATACACGAGGCTTCTCTTGAAGAAAGTGATTCTCCTTTGAAGAAGAAGCTTGATGAATTTGGGAATAAGCTTACAACAATAATTGGCATTGTATGTCTTATTGTATGGGTTATCAATTACAAATATTTCCTTACTTGGGAGATTCATCGTGGATGGCCCACAAATTTTCAGTTCTCCTTTGAAAAATGTACTTACTATTTTGAGATTGCTGTTGTCCTTGCCGTTGCAGCCATTCCTGAAGGTCTTCCAGCAGTGATAACTACTTGCCTAGCTCTTGGTACAAGAAAAATGGCTCAGAAGAATGCAATCGTTAGGAAGCTTCCAAGTGTCGAGACTTTGGGATGCACTACTGTGATTTGTTCAGATAAAACTGGAACCTTGACAACGAATCAGATGTCTGTCAAAGAATTCTTCACAATGGGGTCAAAACTTACAACTTGTCGAGTTTTTCGGGTTGAAGGTACAACCTATGACCCCAAGGATGGAGGAATTGTGGATTGGAACTGCAGAACTATGGAATTAAACTTGCAGGCAATGGCAGAAATATGTGCAATCTGCAATGATTCAGGTATATTTTGTGAGGGTCGTCTGTTCAAAGTGACAGGACTACCAACTGAGGCAGCTCTGAAAGTTTTGGTTGAAAAAATGGGGGTTCCAGACAGGAAGGCAAGAACCAGAATTCTAGATGCACAGCTTGCCATGAAGTACATGATAGATCGTAACACCGTGAAATTAGGTTAGGTTAATGAGTTTGTATGTACATAATTACTTAGTTTTATGTTCTGATGCAGTTTTGAGTTTAACGTATCTTTCAATCACAGGCTGCTGTGAGTGGTGGACAAGAAGATCGAAGAGGGTTTTCACTTTGGGTTTTGATCGTGTACGCAAGTCAATGAGTGTTATAGTTCGTGAGCCCAGTGGGCAGAATCGACTCCTTGTCAAGGTAATACATCTCTGCTTTAGCAAGTTGCTGTTAATGAGACTTACTCAATTACTGAGTGGGAAGTCTTATCTCTTGCGGAGTTTTGCATCAGTTAGACTTTGAAATACATTTGAGTCTTTTCAATCAAATATAAGGCTATTCTTGAAATTAACACCACTTGGTTGAATATCTGCGGGGACTGGGGCGTTTGTTGAGACTTTTGCATTGCTGTAGTGAGTTCCAATGGTGTTTTGATAGGAGGTAATGAAGCATTTAGTAAAGAAGCATTTGACTTCCTCACTGGAATAGGTAAAAACTTATCTTGATGATGTTAGTTTTTGTTGGAAGTAGTAATGGAAGAACAGTCACTGTCTTGTATGCTGCAGACAATATTCCTATTAAGCTTTATAATAGCTGTACAAATCATTCTGTTTTGACTCAGGCTTCTTGCATGCTTTATCATTCTTTTCAGTACTTTGGCATTGGTTTCATGATTGTGTCATGCTTCTGAGAAAATATTAATATTGCTCATGCAGGGTGCTGTTGAGAGTCTGTTGGAGCGCAGTACTTTTGTGCAGTTGGCTGATGGATCTATTTTACCAATAGATGAACCTTGTCGTCGCTTGTTGTTGCTGAGAAACTCAGAGATGAGTTCCAAAGGATTGCGATGTTTGGGTATGGCATACAAGGATGACTTGGGAGAACTTTCAGACTTAAATTCTGCACGTCATCCTGCATTTAAGAAATTGCTAGACCCTTCCTGCTACTCCCTTATTGAAAATAATCTAGTGTTTGTTGGAGTTGTTGGTTTGCGGGTACTTTCTATTACCATTTAAACTATACATTTAAGATCATTTTTCCATAAATATGACACTCTTCGAATGTCTTCTGACAAAACTGACTCATCAGGACCCTCCTCGTGAAGAGGTTAAACAGGCAATTGAAGATTGCCGAGGAGCTGGTATCAAGGTGATGGTGATAACTGGAGATAATAAGTCCACTGCTGAGGCTATTTGTCATGAAGTTAATTTGTTTCCTGAGGGTGATGATCTCAGAGAGAGAAGCTTCACAGGGAAAGAGTTCTTTGAACTTTCTTCATTAAAACAACTAGAGATACTATCAAGACCTGGGGGAAAGATTTTTTCGAGAGCTGAGCCTAGACACAAGCAAGAGATAGTGCGAATGCTTAAGGACATGGGTGAGATTGTTGCAATGACTGGTGATGGTGTTAATGATGCTCCTGCTTTGAAACTTGCAGATATCGGAATTGCAATGGGCATCACTGGGACAGAGGTCAGTGATCTTGCAACTTCATTCGGTAGCTAGTTTTAATTTGATTTTCATGTTTCATTCATATTCTGGCAATCTTACTAATTAGTAAAGATTTAGAGCCTTTTTTCTTGTGGTTCTAAAATATGAAAGGTTGTGCCAACATTAGAAAACTCTACAATAGGTCTCAGATGTACATGATAATGGCTTAAAATTGATAGATAGAGTGCTCCGGACAACCTTAAATTACTCTGCCATTTTCAGTTTCCTTGATAGTTAACCCCTTTGTGCATGCTTTTAGGTTGCGAAAGAAGCATCAGATATGGTTCTTGCTGATGACAATTTCAGTACTATAGTTTCTGCCATTGCGGAGGGTCGTTCAATTTACAATAATATGAAAGCTTTCATCAGGTCTGTATTTCGGGACTCTTTCTTGGTTTATTACCAACATGAAATTTTTTTGATCTTCTTTCACTTGCAGATACATGATATCATCGAATTTTGGGGAAGTTATATCTGTTTTCTTGACTGCTGCTATCGGATTACCAGAATGCATGACGCCTGTGCAGTTGCTCTGGGTAAATTTGGTCACAGATGGCCCACCTGCCACAGCTCTAGGTTTCAACCCTGCTGATGTGGACATAATGCAAAAAGCTCCGCGGAAGAACAATGATGCTCTGATTGATTCTTGGGTGCTCTTTCGGTATATGGTATGATTATAGCATACTTGCGCCATCATATGTCTTTGCTCTGTCTTGCTTTCTGCTGAATCTTTTATTCTTGACTTTCTGCTTTTAGAATGTGTGGAGTTGAAAATGATTGAGTTTGTTAAATTTGTAAACTATCTGCTGCTGTTGCATTTGATCATAAGAGCTCTGTTGTTCACAGCAACAATCCACTGATTGGTGTAAATTGAATGATAAAAACTGTTTGTGTCACATGTAGTGTAAAATCTTTGATCGTTCTATTCTTATAGCTGTAAGTCAGTCAGAGTGATGGAGTATCATCTGTTCCTGTCACTTTTACCATTATAATACATATGGCCTGCATATTGTTCTATGCACACTGAAGAATAAATTTTCATGTTCCAAATGCTCAGGAGATGGTGTCAATGCAATTTACAGCTTACAATTTACAAGTATCATTGACTTAGTTATCAGCGTTTTGAGTAGTGTATTTTAGTGAGCAATTCATTAATGTCCTTGCAGATAATCGGGTCTTATGTTGGTGTTGCTACTGTTGGTATATTCATTCTATGGTACACTCGGGCTTCTTTTTTGGGTATTAGTCTGATCAGTGACGGCCACACAATAATTGAACTATCCCAGCTTCTCAACTGGGGAGAGTGCCGAAGATGGTCAAATTTTACAATCACTCCATTTACTGTTGCTGGTGGCCGTGCAATAACATTCATCAACCCTTGTGATTATTTCTCTGTTGGGAAAGTGAAGGCAATGACCTTGTCCCTCTCGGTCTTGGTGGCTATTGAGATGTTTAATTCTCTAAATGCTCTCTCAGAAGATAACAGTTTGATCAGAATGCCTCCATGGAGAAATCCCTGGCTGCTTATGGCCATTTCAATCTCATTAGGCTTACATTGCTTGATCCTCTATGTGCCTTTCTTGGCAGATGTATTCGGTATAGTTCCGCTAACTGCTAATGAGTGGCTTCTGGTTCTCTTGATCTCTTCTCCTGTAATCCTTATTGATGAAATCCTCAAATTTATTGGAAGAAGAAAAACGAAGAGAAGAAGATTCAAGCAAGCTTAGGACCTTAGGTCACTGATTGCAGATTTCTGTAAATTCTGATAGTATGTAATTCATGACTAACCTCTCACTCAGTATCTTAGAATGAAGAACATCACTTATTTCATCAATTAGGAACTCAAGGATACATTAGTTACTCTCCCTGTTCATGCCCCTATGTTTTTCACACAAAGTGTGTGCCTTTCATCTTCTGTGGCTCTTTTTGTTGAAGAAGTGAACCTTAAGGTGACATTTCATTTGTAGTTAAGATGGGGTAAATTGAAGTTTTGATGTCGAGTTTAAAGTTTGGCTTCATCAATCCTACCAAACGGCAAGGAGATTTCAAAAGATTTTGCAGAATTCTGTATTTGGTTGTTTTTTCTTGGCGTTTTTGTCCTACTCCTATCACGACAGAGACACTCTACGATAACTCACTCTCTAATGTTCCCATTGAATTCATTTGCTCTTGGTTTAGTATTGTATAGATGGCAATGGCCGTTTCTCTAATTTTCCTGCAATGCTACCTAAAAAAAAAACAAAGCATTCAGCGCTTAAAATTCACCATGTTAATTTTTACAAACCCAAAAATCCGTAATAACATTTACTTCTCTATAGATCTTTGATCCTGAAAATCAGAGATATTTAACACTGTTTATATATCAAGTCCAATCCACTTCGTTATGCTAATATCTACGCACACTAGGTAATCTAACATTACCTTTTTTTTTTCCTTTGTTGTTGCAAAAGTTCATAGTTGGTTCTTTAAATTTACCAAAAAAACATGTCGATTTTGTTTATTATACCAAACATCTAGGTTTTGTCCTCCACCGCCCCCGATATCTTATGTATGTTTTTGGAAAAAAAAAAAAAGAAAACGTCAACATCAGTTTAGACAAGTTCAAGTAATTGGATAAGGATATTGCACATCTTGTTTCCATTCCGGCAGTCCAAAAAAATAAAGATTACAAGACATGCAGAATATATGGAAGATTTTCATGCCGTCATTTGCTTTGTAATCATAGCCAATATTTTAACCTCTAAAATCAAACTAAAGGAAACATAATATTGGTTAACCGTTATAATAAAACTAGGAAATAGTACATTTGATGTGTAAATATACCTTTGTTTTACAAATATTAAGAGACCAGAATCTCTTACTGATGTTACCTGTCTTCTAAATTGTCCTTTACTTTTAATGAACTTAATTTTGTAATGTGAACATACTCTTGACAAACTCTAACTATATATATGTAATTTTGTATGTGCCCTCGAATTAATAATATCGATGAATTACTGGTTTTTTTTTTTTTTTTTATACAAATGAAGGACGCATATGTCTAATAAACTAGAGTATTATACCTCGTTAAGAAAAGACACTAACTATATCATGTTGAAGCCATAGTTTCAAGGTAACTGGTGGGTCATCTAACCACATCAATCCCCAGAGCTAGAAGGCGTAAAAGTAGCCAATGAATCTGCAGCAAAATTCAACTGACGATATGTATGCTTCACCTCGACATCTCATTCTCTCCGTAATAGCTCCCCCATTCCTATCGTCCAGGCAAGATACAACCCTTGATATAAACCCCATAGCTCGGCCCAGTGATTAAACAAAACCCTACATTCACTGTAAATCTCTGCACCATTGACCCAAATGGTCCCTCAACAAGCTACCCGCACTAGACATGCCCGTATTAACATTAAATGAACCATGCGTATTGAGATTAATAGATCACTTTTTAATAGATCGTATGGCAGTTCGGTGGAACTTTCCTTATTCACGGAAAAAAAAATGCTTAAGAAATTAAAGGGGCGTATTGCTATTGATCATTTTACTTGCATCAAATCATTCCTGTAGAACAATAATTCTATCATTTCTCCACGAGTGATTATAAATTCACATCACCTTTTTCTTTGCCGATTGACGTACGAAAATGCTACCTTGTCAATTCATTATGTCAACCATTGGCAAGCAAGTTGGATTAAGAAAAGTTGTATCATTGTATACATACGTTTCAGTTTTCAAAGTTTAACAGTATTTCAGTTTGATTTCTTGGTAAAGAATTTGGCGTATGATTTGATTCATTGATAGTCATAGAATGTAAAGGACTAGATCTTTTTAACCTTTTTTACTATTCTTTTTTTTTTGTGTATTTTCCAATTCCCCTTATTAAGCGTCAATTTTAATTCATACAAATGAATGTCGCCTAATGGTTTAAGGAGTGATCAGAAGGGTTGGGTGATATAGAAAATAAACAAAAAAAGTTTATTATCATGAAATCGTATAAGGGTTTTCCAACAGAGATAATAATAATAATAATAATAATAATAATAATAATAATAATAATAATAATAATAATAATAATAATAATAATAAGAAGCACATTTCAGTATCGAATGAGTCACATCAATCCTTGTTTACTTAAGCATCTTCCTGCAGACAAGATTTCCGGTGAATCTTCGTGATTAGTAAGCAATATTTCGAGCTTATACAAGCAAAGATGCACCGAAATATGGTTGATAGTTATTTGAAATTTGTCTCTTAGTTATTCAAGTATAATAATAACTAGATCCTTGACCCGTGCGCATACACGGGTATGAATTAGACTAATGTCTATTATTTTTATTTAAACAAAGACAATAGAAAAAATAAAAGTATGAGGAGAGTGTAACGTTATGTAAAAGAAAATCGTTAATCATGTAATAAAGATGAATGGATGAATACATCATAAACTTAATTTACTAATCAAAAAGAAATTATAAATTGCAATGAAATGGAAAAAAAAACCCCAGTGAAGTAAGAATAGATTAAGAGGTTCTTGACAATTTTATTTTTGAGGTCCTGCAAATATCATGTAAAACAATAAAATTTGATGAATCTAAATTTAATTCCCAAAGTCAGAATGTAAAAAAATATTACTCAATCTTTTGTTGATACACACTGCATGCGACTCTTCGATTGCAGTGGCGCCTAGTTATCATAATTTTGCAACTTTGGAGAATAGGAATTTTGTGGTCTTCTTTTATTTGCCCATAGCTGCCGACTATGAAGTTATCGGAATTGAATTTGTTTTGCTAGCACCTCACTTTTATCCAGCTATAATGCCATTCTTAATCTTTTCTGTTAGATATAAATTTTGGAGTTCTCTCTAAATTTATAAAAACTTATGGAGGTTTTCTTCTTTGAGGCGGTTTTCAAAAATATTTAATGGAGAACGTAGAAGTTGTTTGGGTGTCTGTTATCTGAAAGAATCACGGTTTAGTTGGAAGTCATGGATGTATTTGAACAATTTCATTTTTTTTTTGATAAATGAGTTAAATTAAATAAATTAAACCGGCATCTTTTGGATTTTGGGTAAATTAAAAAGACATCTTTTGGACTTTGGATGGGGAGACTTTTAAGGAAAGTGTGGCATTTGGAATTTTAGGAGAAACATGATTTTTGCTATAATGGGGGCTATTATTATATTATTATTATTATTGTTATTATTATAGATAGATAGATATTAAGGGTGACGTTCCTAAAAGTTGAAATAGTGTTGTGGAATAGAAACTATAACTATTAATTTATTTCTGGTTAAAAGTCTTTATATTTCTGGCGTAGGTTTGCCTATTTCTAATCAGTTTCGGGTTACTTCCAAAAATAAATAAATAAATTTCGGAGTTACAAAAAGAAAATGACATTAGAGTCTCTTGGTTTTCTTGACAAGTTTCCTTTTGCCCTTCGTATTTTAGAAAACTTTGCCCCTTGGAAAGTATTTGAGACTCCCAAAACCAATGTTCATGCGTTTGTTAAGAACTACTCTCTCCAAAATAAATAATCTTTATTGAGTTTTTGAATTTTTTAAATTAGTTTTTGTATAAATTTGAAAATCGAATAAAGACTCTCTTTTTTTTCTTTTGTAAAATAGCGGGAGTATAAATGCATAATTCCCTGGGAAAATGGCCTCATCCAAGTAAAAAAATCCAAAGGCAACTCCGATAATAATTGGCTGAGTGTTCGATTTCAAAGTGTTTCTTTATTGGATATTGCATTCTGGAGCCCTTTTAAGTGGAAAAATTAAGTACTTGATGAACAAACACAAAAAAGACATGCGTTGAGTCTCTTCCAATAATAGAATGTAGTAGTATGTCCTTTCCTAGCAAATTCCACCTTTTTAAGTGCTTGTAATGTATTAAAAAAAGAAAACCATTTTCTTTGCATAAAAGTAACAATAATAATAAATCAATTTGAAAAATCAACAATTGAACTAGTTCAACCAATTAATATTAGTTATGTCTTTTTTTAAGTAGTTGTTTTTTCGATTTTTGATTCAACAAATTACTCTCCCAAAACCTGTCGAGCTCTTGATTATATTTCTCCACCTTTACTATCTTCTTTTTCCCTTCAAAAAGAATAAGTGAAGAACAAAAGAAATTAAGAAACATTAATGCTGATTAATTTGGCATTATCAAAGAGAGTTACCAAGACTGCGTAAATGGCAACATTTTGATCGATAAAGAATAAAGCAGAAGACCATATGATTATATAATTCTCTCAAACATTGTGAAAGTCAACATAAATTACTCAAACAACATAAAATGGTAGCTGCTAAACCCTATAAAGCTTTCGGTGGATTGAGACATCAGAAAAAGCTAGCTCCGGCAACCACCCTAACGTAGCTTCCCTGATAGAAATTTTAGTTGACCATGCTTCTAGTTCTTTTATGTTCTTTTATCATGTCTTCGGTTGGGAAATGACATTTGGCCCCCAGTAGCAACCTCATCCCTAAAATTAATTTTGTTGTTTCATTTGCTGTGTATCAATCTCCTTTTTCACTACTTCTGTACCAAAAAAAATTAAAAAAAAAAAATTTACATTGAATTTTGAGATTTACACTAGTTTTAATACAAATTAAAAAAATTTATTAGAAGGTCGTCTACTTTTATTTTTATTATCTTTTCATATCTAAAAAAACTGTTCTGTTGCTATGTTTCAGTTCAATAAAATATGATTATTTGTTTTTGGAACAAAAAGCTTATTGTAGACGTTGAACTAGATGTTCATCTACCACGATCATTTTCCAAGAACTCAGGCGATTCTTACAAGAGATTCAAAACATATCATGTCAATTAATATCTTTGCAGCACAACTCAGTAGGCGATAAACAGGAATTATCTTCTTTGATGGGAAAAAATGGCTTTCCTATTCAAAATTTTGCCCTCAGCGTCAATTTTACCCAATAGATTTTCAGTTAGTCTTATTTACCCCAATATTTAAAATTTTTGCCAATTTTGTTCAATCGTGCTATTTTCCGTCCAAGTTAACGGATCTCTGTTAATTTATTAATGAAATAATCGATTTAGTTACACAAACACCCTAATAATTTTAAAAAATTATAAAAATAACCCCTGAATTATATTAAAATAACAAATAGTCTATTTTTAATTTTAATTTTATTTTTTTCTATTTCATTCTATTTCTCTTTAATACTTTTAATGACCATAAAATTAAAAGTATTTTATTTTAAAATTAATAATAATAAAGCATTTTATTTTTGTTAATTAATAATAATAATTTAAAATAATTGTAATAAAGTATTTTAAAATTATTATTAATTTTAATTTTAAAATAATTTGTTATTAATTTCAATAATAAGCAAAATTATTTTAAATTAATTTAAATTTAAAATAAAATAATTTAAAATTAAAAGAAAAAAAATAATTTTTTTTAATTTATTATTATTTTATTTCTTAATTATTGAAAAATAAATGTTAGAGTAAAAGACAAAAATACCCTTGTTGACCTGACGTCTAAAACGGTCAAACTTTCTGAATAGTGTTAGAGGACCAAAAAAATATTGAACGTAGAAGTAAATGACCAAAACAGATAGATGTAGATGTAGATGTAGAGGACCAAAATGTGCAGATCGCCTTATGTAAAATACCAATTTTGGATTTCAGTCTTGTATTTATATAAACATATTAATTTTTTAAATAATTAATATAGTTTAATAGTAACGACAATATTTTTCTTCTTTTTTTTCAAAAAAAAAATCACCCCAGTGGATCCAACTAAAATATACTAATAAATTATTTTGTTATATGAGCTAAATATTTTATTTTTATATGTGGTATTAGCTTTAGTTAAATTAATCTTTATATTCGGAAAAATAAAATGAATCAGAAAAATATTATCGTTACTGCTAAACAATATTATTAAAAAAATTTATATCTATACAAATACAATCATGTGTTACAACTATATAAAGATTAATTTTTACGATAGAGTATGAAAATAAATAAATATTTCTTTAAAGATCATATAAATATAATTTTATGGTCTTTAAAAGTATTAAAGGGAAATGGAATGAAATAGCAAAAAATAAAATGAAAAATTAAATTTAAGTCAGGAGTTATTTATATATATATATATATTTTTTAAAATTATTGGGGTATTTGTGTAATTAAATTAATTATTTTATTAATAAATTAACGGAGATCCAAAAGTGGCACGATTGGATAAAATTGATGAAAATTTCAAAAATTAAGGTAAAATTAGCTAACTAAAAATCTATTCAGTAAAATTGACGACGAGAAATAAGTTTTAGGTAGTAACGCCATTTTTTCCTTCTTTGATGCATAGGGATTAATCTCTTTCTGAAGCTCTTGCTTCAACTGCCTTGAAATAAGAATGTGCTAAAAAATTCTGATGTTGGCTACAGTTGTAATGATTTTGATAATGTAAATGAATGAAAAAAAAAAAAAAATACAGACCGAATTCAATTTTGTTACATAACAATACAATTTTAGTTGTCTGTGAAAATTTCGCTACAATGCTAACTGATACAAATTTGAGCATGCTTACGATTAAAAATATTTTTTTATCTCAAAATAATTATTCTATTTATTATTTTATTGTTTCGTACATCCAATCACCTTTGCTTCTGTTCTACGGGAATATGACTTCACCCTCGGTCCCCTTACTTGCCCCTACATATTTTTCGCTTTGGCGAATTTTAACAACAAAAACTTTTCACGCGTCTAGTTTGTTGGCCATGTCAATAGGGCCATACCATTGAAGATAAGAGTGTAGACATCCTTTTTTTTTTTTTTTCCTTTTCTTGTTTTCATGTAGAATCTGCTGCAAGTCCCAATCATGTTGAAATATTATTAATTTTTGAAAGAAATAACAATAATAATAATAAGAAGAGTGTGGGATCTACATTCATCAAGAATTCAATGCAAAAAAAAAAAAAGAAAAAAAAAGAAGAAAAGATAAGCGCTTATTGGTGGTGACGCCATATGCATTTTTTTTTGGACTACAATAGTTGTTTCTTCTTTATCCGTTCTAAGAAAATAATTCACTTTTTGATAATACTTTAATTAAACGAAATAAATTTTTTTTAAGACAGAAAGAGTATTTTTTTTTTCTTGAATTTTATGTCAAATGAGGTTCTTAGGGTTTTATATGTGCATGCATGTTATTACCATTTCTTTTGTCAAACATTTTGTTATACTTTTGTTTACTTTATTGTGTCAAACATTTCTGTGCAACGGCCTTGTTTGGAAGGTTTTTCATTAGTGTGCTGCATTTGATTGAATATGAATCTGTATTGAAAATGTAAAAATCTGACAAAAAATTGAAGTAAAAATGACAAAGCATACCCGTCGTTATTACCTGATGAATATCAGCAATTGTGAATACTCTGGAAGAGATTTCCCGTCTCATCTCGTCCTATGATCAAACTTTTGTTAGCCAATTTGAGCGCGCGGGTTCTACTAAAATCAGTTATATATATCTAGTGATCTTATAAGTTAAGTAGATGTGATTTTTGGAGATATCTGCACAAGAGAGATATATGAATCATGCACTAATCGTAAACTCATATTAGAGAGATGATAAAATGAGGTTTACGTTGAAGTGAACCAAAATTGTTAGACTAAAATACTTGATAAGACAAGTCACTACTTATAGTATTCATATTATATATAGTCCTATATCACCTTAAATAACTTAAAGATATACTCTATATGTCCAAAATTATTATCCAGTTTATATTTTCGGTTTTAATTCGTTTTGTACTGAAAATGAAAAATATAAACTGAAAAATAATTTCGGGACTGGGAGTACTTCAAAACTTTAGTACTTAAAAGCTTTTAAGGTAAGATGAAGAGTTTACCGACAACTACCTCATGATCACATAGGGACCTAATATTTTAATCATGAAACCGATTTGAAGAATATTATGTATAATGTCAAAGGGCAACAACTAACAACCGCTAACTATTGCAACTACCATAAGAAAAAATAAAGTATGTCAGGGCCCTATATATAAAGACAACTACAAGATGGTTAAGGCCGAAGAAAATACAATCATTCTCGACTCTTTTAAGTCATTTTACCATTCGGATATTGCAGGTTCTAATTATGAATTGACCTACACATTGTAAAGTTCAACTACTAGCTAATTTATATCAAGTTGTGTTAGTTATAAACTGCACCAATCGTGTGTTTTTCTATTTAGAAAATTATGACCTTTAATCAGTATAGGGATTAATACTCTTTTTGATAATGTATAAGTTTAGATGCAGATTTCAAATTACAGCATTAGAGTGAATATGGCATGATAGATAAACATAATTTTGTTAATTAGGAAAAGAAAACACCGGCTTGGAGTTTGGACCATTTAAGATGAATTTACCAAGTGGAAGAACCAAAGGATAATATATGTCTTTTTTGAATTAATTAAAATATGACTTCACCCATTGTGTCATTTGAACTTGGAACCCCATGCTAATTATTGGCATTGCCAGTCTGTGACAAACATTTATAATTACTGTATGTGAGAAATCTTCCATCCTGTGATAAGAATCGAACCCTATACATCTGCTCAAATCTTATCACCAGACGAAGACTACATTCTTAGCATGATTGTGAATTTCTTACAAATTATTTTGAGAATCTCAATAGAAAAGTGGTGCGTTCCAAACAAATTCCAATTGCCTCTCAATTATTAGAGATAACGACTTCCTAACCTTTCGATAATGCACTTGATCTGACCTAAATTTTGGAATTTAAGAAAATCAACAAGTCTATTTTCTATTAAATTTGGAGAAAGATGGAAAAAAAAAAAACAGTCATGATCAAATTGCTTTAATTTTCAATTATTGTTTCATAAATATCATTCAAACCTCCAAGGCTTTGCATTCGTGAGCTTCATTTATTTCCAGGGTTTCTAAGGTGCAACAGGCCCGGACTTGACAGAGATAGTCGGCACAAATACTTTATGCGGAAATAATTAGTTTAAATAAGTTAAAGACGTCTTAAGGCTAACTTTCTTTGTAATTAAATAATTAGCTAACTTACAAAGTAATAATCAATCAACTCAAAAATAAAATTACACAATTTTTGTAAAGAAAAAAAATTCTTCTTATTACTTCTTTTTTTTTTTTTTTTGGCCCTTCTTATAATCCTATTAGCATGTTTCGTTTTGTCTTATCCTATAGCCCGTCCTTCCAATCATCTTAATGCAACCTGAGTAGTGGTACATGATTATATCTGAATGTAAAAAATTGTGAGTAGTATCGATAATCTATCTCTTCTCTATCATGTACGTAATTAATCTTATATTGTCCTTATTATAATACATCTTCGTTTATCCTGAGTTTCATTTAGTAAGCTCTTCTCATTGAAAATAAGCAAAAAAAATATATTTTCATATTTATTGTGTTCTTTCAGTTATCATAAATATTATTAAATTTTTTATTTTCAATTTGAAGAACATATTAAATAAAACTTAATAAAAATCAAAATAACTTTTAATAAAGATCGGAGGGATTATTTCTTTTAATTTTAAAAAGAAGACTAGTGCAACGATAAAATATTCACAATAAACGCGTACAAAAAAGTTATGCAACGTTATTACATTAATTAATTCTTCCATAATATCTTAGATGAGAATCTCGTCAGCTGATTAACCGACCATGCTTAATCCCCTTAATGGAACTTTAATTGTTGTGACGACATCTATGTATTTTGCGTTTTTGTTTAGTGGTCCATTATGATCATCACAAGTAATGGAAATTAATTTAATTGCGTTATTAGTTGGGGTACATTAAGTAATTAATCAAAAGCACTCAATTCTAATTGATGTTACTTGTATCCAAATCACCACACACCTTAATTTATTTTTTAAGTGACAGTAATCAAACATAAAAACTTTTCTCCTTTTTTGCTAACCACAAACGATTCTGTCGACAAGATTATGTTAAAGGGATTAATAAGATCTTTTAAGGGATTTTCCACTACTAAGAATTAAAACCAAGGATTTGTTGTAATTAATCAAATCAAACTTTCTTGTACTATATACATAATATTATGATTTGTTGACAACTTTACATTTAGTCCTTCTGTTTCACTGAACTAATGAGATTCTGAGAGCTTTTTTTTCCCCCTCTTTTTTTAATCTTTGTGCATTTCTTTGTGTTATAATTGTCTCCAGCTGAACACAAAACTTGAGACAGAAGTTTCTGTTAAGATGCATGGGATATCTAGAGAGTACTCTCATAAAGTAAAACTTAATCCGTTCTGAAGATAATTATCCTGCATTGCATTATACTTCATTTAAGAAAGTGACGTAATAAGCATAAGAAGCGTAACTACTACTAACTAGTTCTTAACCTTAAACAAGGAAGCAGTTACATTGGGTTAAAGTTCCGAAAAAATAAAATTATTAGCGGGTGGTGGTTGATTAAGTCCAGCAACATCTTTTTGGATCAATTACCCGTATTTCTTTCGTGAAAATAAAAATTTAATTTCTTACATTAAACAGTTTAATAAACATGACGCTTATTTTTAGAAAAATTGATATATATATATATATATATGTTAAAGTTTTTTCTTTTAATCAAAATAAGTACCGTCTAAGTAGGATTGGAGAAAAGCCCTGGAACTTTCTTTCTCATCGACAGTTAATAAGAAATATAAGATCACTTGAAAATCCCTCAAACGTTCTTGGAAAATGACAATTTTGTATAATGCTCATATAGTTAATGCAGCAGCGAAACGAAGAACTTACAAGAAAATGACGCGATGAATCTTGATAAATCACGGACTACGTATAATACCGACGATTGTGATATCATATGCATATTTCACATCTTTCTGAATTTTACTGAAAATTTTCATTAGATCATTGATCTAAATAATTAATATTAATAGAATACGGCAAATTGGTTAGGTATGGAAATGATACAGTGTAGAGATGTTGAAGGTTTTGCCCATGCGTGTAATATGTAGCTATCTAGGGCTCCATCTAATTTAATTTCGAGGATCCCATCAACTATATAATCAAGTGTTATTATTATTGGTCTTGACCAGATGCACGAACCTTTATGTCACAAGACGTATAAGTTATAAATTGGGACAACAACTTCTCCTGCTCTTGTTCTGGCCAAGTGTTGAATTTTCTAAGAGCTTGGCTCCAATAATTAACTCTTATAGTAATTTACTTGTACACTTGACATTTGTTTGAAATGATGAGGTGCATGCAGCATGAACAATGTGACCTATGATCTAAAATATTTACCGTAGGGGTCAAAAATCGGAGAACAAGACTCACAATTCATTACGATTAATTTCAAAGCCAGGACATAAAAATTAATGAAGTAGTCTGTGTTGGTAATTAATAGATATGGTTATCTGGCAAAACGATGAACGTATCACACGAAAAGCCTAGGGTGATCATGACCTAGTAATTTATTTCTTAATTAAACCCTCAAAAACAGAAATTTATTAAATCGATCCATGATATACGACTTAAGAGTTTGGAACTATATTGAGCTTGAGCGATAAAACTAGGGTAATAACACAGACAATAGGACGAAAGCCTACGTATTGAAAAGCTACGTAGTCAAATAATGTCCATAAGATTTCAGTACTACTGTAAAAAGGGTCGTAAAGATGATATACGGTATTTTGAAAGTATAGGTATATTGTAAAGTTGTAATAGAAGCAACAACACTGATTTCAGTTTTCATGTAATGAAAATTTACCTTTTTCTAAAAAAAAAGAAGATTTCAGTACTACTAGCTATGTAATCAAATATCATTCGGAAATCGATACAGTTAATCCTATGGGATGATCCACTTTACCAATTAAGTTGAGAACATAGTTTGCTCTTTATCAATAAGATTTAACTAAGTACAATATTTACCTTAGACTTCGGGGTTAAATTAAATGAAAAGAGATGGGATGGCAGCAAGGACATGGTTGCCACCCAAAGACAATTCCACAAAAGAAAGAGGAATTATAGCTTTTCTTAAAATTCCTCATAAATATTTCCCGCTAGTTTTGCAGTGGAAAAGTTACTTTAATGGACTATTGAAACCACCCTTTCTTAACCAATTTTACTCAAATGACAGGGGTAAAAAGAGCTTATGGGAATGTATAACTGGTCTTGTCTTAGGTACAATAAAAATCTTATCTCAAAGTGGATTACCATAAAAAGTTAAAGAAGTCCTGACCAATGAACAATAAAACAAAGGATGCCATGGCTTAATAAAATTGCCCAATTAAAAAAAATAAAGAGAAGGGACAAAAAAATCAAAACACATGGTTCTATCAAAATCTAAAGCTTGCTTCTACCATAGGTCCCATTAAGATTTTCTGTCCCAAACTTTTTTCTATATAAATCACCTCAAACCCTCTTCCCTCTTCCTCCCCCTCTCCTCTCCCTCCCTCCTAACTCCCACTTTAAGCAACCCTCTTTTTTGTCTTTTTAATTCTCCATTTTTATTTTGCCCTTTTCAATTTTATTTAACAAGAAGACAATAATTAAAGCAAAAACAACTTTAACCTACTTGGGAGTGGCAGTTGATTTAAAGGCAGAGTTAGTTACACTAATTGGAGATCATGTGAATCAAACATAAAGAAAGCTATAGCTAGTAGCAAGTGTATGGTCATTTTTAACACATTATTTTACTAGAAATCAGTCATAATAAGGTTTTTAGAAGACAAAATGAAAGAGAATGGTAGGAAGCAAGGGGCAGCTGCTCCATGTGCTGCATGTAAGCTTCTGAGGAGGAGATGTGCTAAAGACTGTGTTTTTGCTCCTTATTTCCCAGCTGATGAACCTCAGAAGTTTGCCAGTGTTCATAAGGTGTTTGGTGCTAGCAATGTCAACAAGATGCTTCAGGTACTTTACGCACTTTTGCTACTCTCTATCTCCTTAGTTGTCGTATTTGTAGGCATGTTTATCTTCGCTACTTCGTCTAAACGGCCAAAAAAAAGGGAGTTCGGTTGCATCCTTTGTGTATGAATGATGTTTTCGTTTTGGTTATTGTTTGTTTTTTCGGTATATTTATACTATTTACACTGAAATGTATAAATGTGCATTGAAAAATAACGTTTTGATAGTTTTTTTTTTTTCTTTTGGTTTTGGTAAGTTCTTGAGCTAACATTATTTGGTTTTACAAACTTTTTTCTTGATCGTTCCTACTTAAAGTCATTTGTGAGAAGAGGGAATAAGAAATTCCGAAGAATTTTGTTTGAAGGGAAATGCACTAGTTTGAAAAGTTTTGTTTGACTTGACAATTTGGTTTATGTAAATTGATGTAAGAGGGCGCTATCGAGTATCGACAAAGCTCTTTTTCTTGATGGAGTTGGAATTTCTAACCAATGAAGAGAAATTGCTTTTCAATTTAAATATTTCAATTATTTTAACTGATGGGGCAGCTTAAATTTGTGTATAGTCAAATCTTGACATGGCGCACTTCATTTCAAATATTCTTGATCTCTTATTGGTTGGATAATTACTAAAGGGATGATACAGTTTTTTTTTTAACTATAATATCAGAAATTCCTTCAGAAGTAGATAATTATATTTTCAAAAGTTATATAAATAATGAAATGCTACATATAGGAGAGTTACTACCCACATTTTCATATGATTTATGATAAACCTCCTACATGAATGTAAAGAAGCCACACGAAAAGTATAAACTATTGTATTGTACTTAGAAGGTCACAAATAGTGATGAAGATAAAATATGAGTATGTGCGTTGTTACATATTATGACAACAATCTTATAACTTTATTATTTATTTTTTCTTAAAGACCAATGTCATTCCACCGCTTTTTTCCCTCCAAATTTTTTTTTAAAATTTTTTTTCCCTCATCATAATAGTCTTTTTAGGGAAAATAAAAAAAGACGATAGATGAAGAAAGTGTTAGACTACTCTTATTTTTAAAACACGAGAGTTGCTACTTTTAACTTACTGTCCAAGTAGCTTTTGCTCCTATGAATCCTACCCACGGGAACCCTTTACGTAACATCGATCAGACATTTTTCCTACCAAAAACCAAGAAAAATATAATAAAATGAAAAGCAGATAGAGAGAGAGAAAGGGATTGAATGTATGGATCGTTGTTTACATATTTTAAAATCTTCCACGAATTAGATTTTGGCTTTTTCTATAGCCACTGTAATTTTCTAATTCACGCTAATTGGTTGGCCTAGGTGTGTATGAATTTCTTTAATTGGCAAAAAAATTCTTAACGTCGATACTTGATAATTGATTGGTGGGAAAAGTCATGACGGTATCCATTTGAATTGACAATTTTAATACATAAAATGTATATAAAGTAAAATAGTAAAAACTAAACAGATACTCCTTCCGTTCCATAATTATTGTCCACTTTGCCCAAAAAATTTTATCCCACAATTATTGTCCAATTTAACTTTTTATTGATCAAGTTACACATTTGTCCTTAGTAAAAAACATTATCCATAAAATCTTAGTGGTTAAACAGTTACTTATGTAGGGGTATATCCGGTTGTTTAAGGTAAAATATAGTTAAGTTTGACCAAAAATAAAATCTTTCATTTTAGTAAAACTGGACAATAATTATGGGACGGAGGGAGTACTAAATTTAGAAATGAGACTCTTAATCTGGATCTTGTAGAGTAGTAGTATTTTCGCATTTAAAATAACATTGTTTCAATGAAACACATATACGTATGGAGGAATAAGGAATGTCGAATATTGTGTTTTCTAGTCAAGATTGTCATCTTATAACTGGTCCTTTGGATTTGTTCTAAAAGAAAAAACCTATGATTTATTGTCAATGATCAAGGGTCATCAATCATCTTTAAGAGTAAGTAAAACTGCAAATAATATTTTTTGTTCTTTTTTAACCATAAAAGGACACAAAAGGAGAAGGCATATTCCTCTTTAGACCACAAGCTAATTTCTTGAGGCCTTTAAAGTCCATATTAGTATCTTTTCCTACGTAATTTCTTTGAATCTAAGCATGGATTTTTTGGTCAAAAAAAATCCCCATAGGTGAGCAATTTTGAAAAAGGGGTATATATTCTCATACCATAACATCATTACTCATACTTTTTTCTTTACTTGTATAGTATTCACACCTAAAAACTTAATCAAAGGTTTATATATAAATCATGCCCAAGTCAACCTAATATGATATTATTCCTCAAAATGTTATGCAATGATGGTGTCTTCGTGCAAAGTGAGTGATTTTGTCAAATATTGGGGGACACACATTTGATGACTGTTCTCCCAAACTCTAGAATCTCTATGTTTTAAAAGAATAAAAACTCACTCCGGACCTAAAATGACTGTTTTAATTTATACGTCCTTTGATAATCATTTAAGGTAATAAAGTATCCCAAGAATTTTGTCCATATTTTTTCTCGAATAATTATGCTCCCACCATTATGCACTTCATTACGTATAACAAATTGTAACATCCTACATGATACTGATACAATAGTTATCTGAAATATTTCTATTTTCAGAATGCAATAAAATTTTTAACTTGCATGTATCACTATTTGCAGGAGTTACCGGAACATCAGCGAGGCGACGCGGTGAGTTCCATGGTTTATGAAGCAAATGCAAGAGTGAGAGATCCAGTGTATGGATGCGTAGGGGCAATATCGTCACTACAGCAACAAATTGATGTTCTTCAAACTCAATTGGCATTGGCACAAGCTGAGGTAGTGCAGATGAGAATGAGACAATTCTCATCATCAGTTTCAGGCAACACAGCAGCAAATTCCCCTGATCACAACAACTCTTCTCCTTCATCATCCAGGCATACACATCACCATCATCATGATAGATCCCTTTTCACAATGGGGATGATTATTGATCATCAGGGCAATTTGGGAGAGTCCTTATGGTCATGTTAAGAATTAATGTTACTAGATTGAGCCTGGATTTTGATGTGTTATATATTTTAATTAGATTTGATATGATGGTGTATTTCTTTATTGTCTGCTGCTTTTTTTTTCCCTTCCTAGCCCTTTACCTATAGGCATATTTATACTATAGGACCCTGAGAGGCTGAGACACTATGATGATGATTGATTAGCATCATTAACCATATTGTAAATTTCAAACCCTTATAATTAATTATGATGAGCTACTATATTATAGTTTTATTACGTCTGTGAAGTTTGACTAATCACTTTTTTTTTATCTTCATGTCATGTTCTTTCTTTCTTTACCACTTTATTACAAGGAAAAGTTTATGTTAATGAACAAGACCAACAGACCCGGAAAAATGGGTACTAAATCAAGTGAGAAAAGAAGCAAGAATCCGACACTGGAACCAAAAAAATATAGACAAGAAAAGATGTCATATATGTATGGTAATGATTGTTGGTTACTACGCATGCTTTGTTAGCAATGATTGAATTGGAATTGGAAAAGTGGTACGACACTTGTAAGCGAATAAAGGGTCAGGTGTTAGTTGGTGTTTTAGTTAAGTGTCTGGAGCAGAATCAGGCTTTAGGAATTGATCTTTCTGAAAAGAGACTCTGGCTTTTCTTATGTTCCATTCAGCCTGCGACTTAATGTTCCTGTAATAGGCGAACCAAAAGCAGTTATGTTGAGATGGATTGATGCTGGATTAGTTACAGTTTGATATTAACACAACTTCTAGAGTTCTGAAAATGGCTCTTGACAACAAAATCATTAGAGGGTATTCTCAACCCTTACTTCTGAACCAGCACCAGTAGTACTATTCTATTTTCTGTTGGTGTTTCATGAGTTGGAAGTGATTGTTGTTAGGACATAGCGTTAATTCGATACATTAGTGCAGAAATGGTAGTTAGGAGGCGAAACAGCTCTATCCTGAATGCAGTTGGTGAAGGGTAATCAGCACTTGGGCATCCCTATTCAACACAGCTTCTTGCTGATGATACATTATCGAAACAACGGATGGCACCCGGTAACAAAACCATTTGCAGAAGGACTCTTGTTTGCTAATTTCATGAAACTACCAATAACTTATATTCTCTGTTGCCTCCTTGTTTATAAGGAGCTTGATTAATGAATTCGCTTCATCGTTGCCTTCAATAACCTATGAAATGTGTATGAGTCCCTATCAACTTGCAATTGTGATAGCTGAGATCACTTCCATTTCGATGAAAATTATGCTAAAATTTCTTGGGATGGTAATTATAATCAGAGTGGAGAAGTTTCTGACCTTCTGCTGATGGCAAAGCCTAGTTTTGTGACTGTTTTTAATGTATCAATTGGAGTCGAAACTGCAGTCTTACTGCTTGTCTACGCCTGATGATCCCCAAAGCCGTATAGAATTCTACTTTCAACATTTGATAAATCAGAAAACGTTCAAGCACTGACATACTATGGAAGATGCTGTCTCCCAAGGTATCTGAACCAATAAATCAATGAAACCATAGTTAAAGATCTCGCCCGAATGTACTTCTTAATGTTAATACAAGAGTTTCAAAATCTATACTGAAAGAAGTTTTGGTTCATGTCTCTCAATAGGCAGCATTTCTTTTTCTCACCAAAAACTGAACAGTCGTGTGGCAACGAAGTCATATTTCATGTTCACAGTCCAATGAACGTCAATGTTACTATCAGGATGTCAATATTCACAATTCACATACATGATGAGGAGGAAACTGTATATTGTTAGGTGTCACAGTTTCGATATGGTAACAAGTCACATTCAATTTTGTTCTTTTTTGTATTCTTTTACAGAGTTACCTTTGTGACAAGAGATTCCGTCTGGACCAGAATCGTTAGAGAATAACTGTGTGCAGAAAATTGTTGCTGAATCAATGTTAACAACTGGAAGGGCTGCCATCTTGTCAGTCCACTTGAAACATATGAGGTCATTCGCTGTCCTAAAACTAGAACAAATCTTGTGAGAAAGATTGAATTAAGACAGGAAAATTGGAGAAATTCAGATTTAAGGGTCATCATGCAAAACATAATTACTTCTTCTGCACCTTTTGAAACTGAAGTTTTGGAAGGAATAACATGGGTCATGAGTGTTTTAGGACAAAAGGCTGCATGTCTCTTGAGATTAAACTCGAAGCTCTCCTCGATTGCGCAATCTAGTGATTGATGTTGTAGCCCTTTTTCGACTATGCTCTTATTCAATCTTTGTCCAAACCATTTCAGATCTCCATTAATTCGGTATAAGTGCACTTGTCGACTGTTGCATTTCATGTTTGTTCCAGTTCATCTTACTCCACCGGAGTTAATATTAGAAAGATCCTCAAGGAGTAAAGTTGCTGTATGGATAACATGAACTTCTTCTACTTTTTCTAAAGAGTCTTACAACAGTGCAGAAGTTCTTTAGGAAGTCCCATTCGAATTCACTATTGCTGATTTACACATTTAAGTTAGAATAAGAATTGTGAGTTTTATCCTTGCTAAGAAAATCATACAAAGCCCCTCAGGATGGAGGATCTTAATCAATTAATGCAACATACACTGATCCACAAATGCCTCTTTGGTTTTTAATTAATCTATGTGCAAGGCAGAATAAAAGGACGTATGGACTGACAGATTTCTACACCCAATTGTTTGAAATTGAGAATTCATGAAATCTAAAAGAAACTTCTCCAGCAGTATCCCTCTCAAGCCTAATTTCTGAACCAGATCCAGTACTACCTATTCTGGTTTCTATTGAAATTTCATGGGTTGGCAGAGGCAGCACCTGATTCTCATTAGGCCGTTGCGTAGATTGGACTTCACTTGGCATTGGTAGTGTGGGAGGCGAAACTGCTCTACCCCGAATGCTGCCGACATTTGGAATGGTCACTGATCTCCCCCATAAGAACACGTGAAGGGTGATCGGGACCCTAGCGTGCCGGTGCAATGACAGCTTCTGGCTGAGCGATACTGTGTCGAAACAACGAATGGCGCCTGATGGCGAAACCATCCAGGGAAGCACTTTTGTATTCGAAATTCTTGATACCACCAACAGCTTAAATTCTCTGGTTGCCTCCTTGTATAGGTTGCTTAATCCTGATCTCGTTGAAGGCGCTTCATCATCGCCTTCGATGACAGATGAAATGTATATGAATCCCTGTCAATTTGCAAATGTGGATTATTAAAACTTGCATTAGTACAGTAAACAGTTGATACCAAATATTTTTTTTAAAAAATAAAAGATCCTCTGTTCTAACCTCCTCTGTTCTGCTGATGGCAAATCCTAATTTTGTGTCATTGTCTTTTATTTTGATCTCAACTGGAATCTCCCCTCCAAGTGGGGAAAACCATAGCCTCACTGCTCGAACTACGCCTATGTCAATCCCGTGATAGTCCTCAAATCCATATAAACTCGTATTCGCGAGATTTGATAAATCAGAAAGTGATCCGGCATTGACTGTGGAAGATGCTGTTTCTCCTGTTATCTGAAAACAGAGAAGTAAAATCAATAAAACCATACGTTTAAGAAGTCAAGTTCGCGTCACACTATTGTAAACGTGTCATTTTATAAAAAAATTAGATTCAAGTCGTGTCACAGGCTACCGTCTTTTCTTGTTTCTTTCTGGTTTACCTTGGTGAGGAGCGATTCTGTCTGGATATTCATGAACACGATCGGCACACCTTTACCTTGAGACGAATTGAGCCACGCATTTGCTCTGGCAAGTGTATCTTCCAGATCATTGTACCGGTAAGAAACTTTATCAGAGGATCTTGGCAAGAGAAGCATAGAGTAAAAGCTGCTAGAATTGGGAACAGATAGCATTTCCTGCATTCTCCTCTGCCATGGATACGAAACATATCCATCTTGAAGTGGTGTTCTCACTATTTCATTTACCATCTGTTCAATCCTTGAAGCTGCAAAAGTTTTAACACCTTAATTACCACATTCTGACTTCTGATACTGATTAAGAACAATGGTTGTTTCAAAAGTGATAAATTGAATAAGATGCGACAATCAGCGAAATCGGGTTTGTGTTGTCAAACAACACCAAAATCTAACCAATCAATGAACAGTCCATGGTGAATCCAGTTTTCGACAGGAAAACTTGACATGGTTATGGAAGTTATGAAAGGGTGAGAAAACTACAGAACTGATTTGATTCTTATCGAACAATTTATAAATTGCTTTCGTTTTAGCTAAAGAATTTCGCACGTTGACATATTATCCATCAAACTACACAAATGTTCGCGTGTTTTCTAACCAATGAATGCCCGGTTTCATCTTTCATTCAATATGACTAAACAAGCGTTGCAGCGCGAAGATACTTTCAAGGGGAGGAAAACACCGATACGCGGAAGTGTTTTTGAAATTTTGTAGCCAACGGATGAATACTACATATCCGAAGAATGTGAACCATAGTATTATAAAAATGTTGGCTGTGCTATCAAAAATATATAAATATTCACTTTGTACAAGAAAAAAAATAGTTTGTACATTACCGTTTTTTAGTATAAATTTGAAAACTTAATTTATGTTTTTTTTTTTGGGGGACATAGGTTGTAAATAAATGTTGGTTGTTGTTTGCAAGTGAATGAGTTAGATGACTCAGGAAAATAGACGTGTGAGTTGACAAAGAACATGTAAACCAATGACCAGAAGTCAATGCTCGTGTTAGCTGGGAGATTCAGCGAAACCATCAATAGAAGAAGAATAAAATGATTAGAAAAGGCGCAGCTGATTTAGACAAGTTAAGGTCATTAAACTGAAATATATATATACTTACTCTCCGTATTACTCCTCCGGTCCTTATTATAAACCATTTTGATTTCGTTTTATTTTTCACCTAGGATAAATCGGAATAAAATCTTAAAACTATATTTTCGAATTCGTTGTATTCTCCTAATTAGTATGAAATACTTTTAAGGTTTTTATTCTAATTAAAAGAACATCTTAGGTAAACTTATGACGAAATCAAAATATCTTATAATAAGGACCGGCGGGAGTATATTAATATCTTGGACTTTATTAAATTAAGATATTATAACAAAGTAGATCGTTCGAATAAACTCGTTAAGAACATTTTCCCTTATCAGTTAAGTTTTTAAAAATTTAATAGCTAATAAAGAGGATCATCAGGCCTCTTAGATCTTGGTGAATTGGTTGCTGGTTTTAACGTCGCATGGGCATTGGTCAACCTTTTCTTAATTTCTTTTTCTCTAACATGATATCATAACTTTATTAGACATCTAATAATTTCACCCAAAAAAAGAAAGACATTGAAAAACAAAATTTATGTATATGAAACCATAAAAAAAAAATTAAAAAAAATGTTTCGCGATTAAAATCCGTCCAATATTTTCTTGTTAATCGAATAGTAAAAGTTATTGGGAGTGGAGAATTTTGACCAGTAAAAAAATGAAGCATAAAAAAATTTCAAAATATCTTTAATGTGTAACTAGCACCAAGCGCGCAGGTTTGAGCATAAACGAAGATGTTCTGCTACTTCTTTAGAAATTAGAATATACGAATGCCAAGTTTTGAGCATATACTTATGAAAGCCCTAGAATTAATCTTTACTGGGGCAAATCTTGTCAATATTCCACAAATAGAATTTAGTCCAAAACTGGAGTATAAGAGGGTGGTGGGAATCATCTATTTTTTATTTTTAGTTTAATTTATATTAAAAATAAAAATTCAAATTATACGATAATTTCAGAACTGAAAAAGTACTCCGCAAGTTTTTCTGTCAAAAATGATATAAGTAACGGAGGATATACTGTTAGAACTTGTCTTATTCTACTGGTACAATTTCGAGTGGATTTCGCTAAGATCTAAATGCCAAATTCCATTTTGTTGGTATGTAGATTATAAGTCATGAGAAAAATAATCGTGATACTATTATAGGAAGAAATTTATTAGAAAAGAAAACAAAAAGAAAGATGATGGGCCTATGACGTTCGGACACAGGTGTGACTTTGACAACGTACGCAAAATGATAAGGTCATCAAACTCTTCTAGAATCAGGGTATGCCATTAATGTAGCAAAGGCTGCTTCCCGGAACCCCTTTTTCTTTCTGCCCTGGGAAGGCTTCAAAAATTCTTATTAATTAGTCCAAGTCTAACCCCACTAAATATCTTTTATCTTTATTATGGGGAAGATCATGATGAAGAAGACGAAAAACCTTATACAAACAAACGTGCCCGTCCTCATCGAACTTTTAAATATTAAACTTAAGAAAAAGCAATTTCTAAGACGAATATAATATGTTTGTAAGTTTATTTTTTACGTCTTTTCATTGAAAAAAAAAATGTTCGTAACAGAGGCTTTTAATTTGATCTATGTGTTTTTTCGGTTTTTAATTTGTCTAACTAAACGTCGTACATTACCAATAAATTAAACTCGGGTCTACTGGTTCTGGCTCATAAATTCTAACTACTTGAGCTCATGCAATTCCATGAATAAAGTTGTTACAAAATGATAATCCTCTTAAATCCTATACTTACTTTAAATTGGAAAAATATTTTTTAAAAAATGTAGAACAGCAAGGGGGAAAAAAGGTGAGCTAGACTCCTGCACATACAGTCCATTGAGGCATAGATAATGGATGAATTTTATGAATTTTCTTCTTCTTTTTTTAAATGTATCCATAATGCATGTCTAACAACAAATTTTCCAAGCTACTTAAATTAAAATTCTATAAGGAGAATTGATTAAATATTTGAAATATCACCAGTGCAAAGGGGGGGAAAACATTTCAATACTAGTAACAATCAAATTATATATAAGTGAATTTTTATATTCTATGTAAATAAAAAGAAAATTAATAATTAACCCAACAACCAACCAAAATAAGCCGACATGGGAACAATGAAGTCAATGTAAACAAAATTAAAGTCAACCCAAAAACACAAACCGTACCTTGGAGCCGCAAACATTCACTCTCCGGCCGATCAACGAACCCGACGGCGTAATTCGGGTCGTCGATTGCCCGCAGCATATACTGCCTCCGTCCGGCCGATTCATTCGGAACAATACAAGCCTGAAGCTCAGCAACTTCATCGGAACCCCTCCGGACTATAACCTGAATAGAAGTCTCCTTAGCCTTGAAAGAATTATGAAGTATTTTCTGCACCCCGGATTTCCCGTTCTTAAAGGGTGCCCGGACCGTCAAGTTTCCGACCGTGATCTCCTCCACGATGTCGCCGGTTTGTAAGAGGTTTCCGGTCCACTCGTCGGCTGTCGAACTGCCCTTAATGCATTGAATGGAAAGTACTAACAACGATCCCGACGGCGGAGATGAAGGAGATGATGATGAGAATGATGATCGGATGTTGTTGCCGGAAGAAGATTGAGAGTTGATCGAGTATGAACGATCCATGGGCATTTTTTGAGGGGAAGAATTTAATTCTTACCAATTTTTATTAGTAAAAAGGTGGGTGCTCATTGGTTTTCTTTCTTTTCATATATGCTCCGTTTTTAGGTGAGGAGCATCTAAGAAAGGACTAATAAAAGACTTGGACGGCTGAATTTTTATGGTCAAATATGTCATCAAATAGTAAGGAATAATTAAGATGCAGTCAATCAAATTTCCAACTGTGTGTGGCAGTGACATGACACTATTTTTGCGTATAATATGGATTTACCATCGGAAGTAATGAATAGGTAAATTTCACTTGGCTTGTTGCTATTCGGATTTATAAGATAGTTGGCAAATGACATGTTACCTTTTGTGCGTTATTTTTTGGTTATATGGATAAGTTATTTAATTTTTGAGAGAAAAAAATGAAAAGGAGTTCTCTTTAGAAAGGTTTTTGCTTAAATATTATGAATTATCCATTTTCCTTCGTTTTAAATTCTCTTGATCCCAAATAGTCTACTTGAAAGCTTCAAAATAAGAGCATATCCTAGGTCATAGAGAAATTACACTAAACTTTTAGGACAATTTCGTTGATTTTCTGTAAATAGAGAAAAAGAGAGATTGCCCGTATCTTTCTTTTTGATATAAATTCTGAAATCATTTTTGCTAGATATACATCATATTCAGTTTAATTCTTATTTAATCAAAACAGTTATTAGCGTGACTTCAGACCGCTGAAGATTCAAGTATATTCTTGGAATTGAAAGAGAAGAGAAAATGCAGCCCACTAAATTTGAATAATTTGCAGGTGGGAAATGGACCAGTATGTACCTTACCAAATTTCATATCTGTCGTCGTCAACTCGTGGGGTGTTTAAGCATACATGGCAAATGAATGATTTTTCGTCGTGGGCTGTACATGTTACTTAAAGTGTGAAACTTAGGAGGTGCCTGCTTCGTTCTTGGCAATGGGTTTCAAAGAGGGATTGATAGAAATTGGGATTCATTTTCAATTTCCTGGAATCATTTATGATGCTTGGTTCATTGTCATTTATGGGTCTCATTACTGTTGTTGATGCTTGGTTGTTGAAGATAATGGAATGGCTTTTCCAAAAAAGAAGATAATGGAATGGGAATTGAAGAAAATGTCACTTTTACCCATAGTTCTAAATAGATCAATACAATATTAAAATTTACTACTCTAATAAAAACTATATTACTTCTGCAGAGGCCACGGTTTCTAATACCAAAATAAAGATGATGCATCAATTGTTCTGGAGCTAATGCCAGCCCTGCCTAACAACAGCATCTTCGTAAACATTCCAAAACCATTAGACACCCAAAATCACAAGAACAAAGATCAAGAATTGGCCTCGATAGCCGGTGAATTGAAAGTTCAAGGCGGCACAACAACAGGTATTGCAGCAAGAAGAAGAAGTTGAATGATAAAGGTTTTATATGAATTCCAATTTACCAACTAATACAAAGCATCAGATGATTATCCAATGCAATAAGGTTTTGGTAGTGCTTTTCAAACTACTTGAAGCACCAAAGACAACAAGAAGTTAACAACTAAATTCAAAACCGGAATAAAAATAGAGCTTGTAACTATCTATGTCCACTTTTATATCAAATTACAAGACAAATCTCATACGCGAAAGAAGGTTATAACCTTTATATTCATGTCCTACCCAAACTAGGCATTAACCTATACAAAATAAATAGGACATTAGATTAAAAAAAAAAAATGTTACCAAGTTCAACTAGATATTCACCTGTCAAAAGAAATATATCTATTCCAGCAAGCCATACGTTAGCCTTTACAAAATCAATGGTGAGATTAAATACAAAAGTGGTGACTAATTTCAGATTTTAATTTGAAAAAGTCACTTTTTAGCCCATTTCAGTTAAAATCTTTCGCCGGGAGCTGGATATAAGAAGCTCATAATATACTGAAATCGCATCTCCTTTGTCAAGCTGAACAACATTTCTATTTTTGAAGGATTAGAACTTAAAATTTCGCCTGCCTTGTACACATCTCCACTTGCAAGACCTAGAGGTAAAGCAATTCTTTAACAACTTCTTGCATTTTATTTGAAGCAAGTGGCTCAGGTTTCGAATCAGCATTTAAAGCATTTGCAATGACAGAATATTGAGAAGTAATTACCTCCATCAAAGATCCAGACTTGCCAGTGAAATCCTTGAAGTTATTCTCAAGTATTTGAGGTTCTGCAGATGTCTTTTTCTTCTTCATGAGAGCTACAAGTTTTGGTGAGAGACTCTTTCGCTTGCCTAAAACTTGAGTGCTTGATGAAGGAATCGGCACTGCTTTCACTTCTGAATCCTCAATTATAACATTTTCGTCACCGGATGAAGTAGTGAAAGTCTCATTCTCTGTTTCCACATTTATGACATTTTCCATTTCATGCACAACTCCAACATAAGTCTGAGTAACAACTCCAGCTGCTCTATCCCTACTGTAAACATCATCTAATGCACGGAGATAAGGGAATGTCAACTCTTATAATCCTTTTGCCTCTTTGTGTTTTCGTTGAAAATCAAAATTCAAGAATAAAAGAAAATAAGACCTATGATTGCAGTGATTTTGGTTGGACTGGGTTCAAAAAATAATAGAAAATATGACAAGCTGAAAATATAAAAAGTTTACCTGGCACCAAGCTTCAAACCATTGTTCTTCACAAGCTATTCTGCATTCAACCTCATTCCATTCGCACCCACTTTGTCTACAGATGTCATAGCATGGTACTTATTTTTTAGCCACTTAATCTTCGACTGAAGATGTGGAGACACTTTCTTTGAAAATGAGGGAATCCTCTCCAACATTCTCTTGTAGACATCATCCATGTAATTACTCCGGAATTCCCCATCAGTTTTCCATGTTGAATCTGCAGCTAGTTCTCGTAGGATATCAATCAATGTTTTTGTCTCTTCCTCACTACAATGTTGTTTATTTTTACCTCGTCCATGGATAACTCCCTCACCTTCCATTCTATCATTATTGTAGTAGTCATTAAAACCAAGTACGCTTACAAACAAAAGTAAAACAAATTTAGCAACTAGTAAATATGACAAAATGAAACAGCTATCATCCTTTTCCAGAGAAAAGAAAAAAACAGTCATCCTTTTCTCAAATAAAAAATCAAGTCATCGTCAATCCAACGCAGAAGATTGATGATTAACTCTATTGTCTAACGCAGCAAAAAACATGAAAAATTTACATATTACAATACATTTTAATGATTAGCTCTAGAGTTCCACTTGTTAAACATCTCATTAGGTAGATTGTTTCTAAAGGCTACCCATTCATCACTAGGCACAATATGAGTTATGTAATCGCCCTGATCAAAGTCTTCATCATCTTCTGAAGATTGGTCATCTTCCATCTCAACTTCTCCAAGAAGAGCTTCTTGGGGATCAACACTCATAATCTACGAATCAAGTTGTGCAAAAGAGCACATGCCATAATGATCCGTATTTGGGTTTGAATCGGGAAAAAAGAAGGAGAAGCTAATATTTCCATCTTCCCTAAAATAAACCAAAATACTTTTCAATGCAGTTCCTAGCTTTCTTGTGTTTCATATTAAAGAACTCTTGGGCTGTTTGTGGTATACGACCAGTAAATTCATTGAGACGATATCTTTGACCTCGATATGGGGCAAGAAACCCCTTGGCATTGCAATATCCAGCATCTACTAAATAATACCCACCTTCATAAAAATAACACTACTTAGTTTAATTTTTCGAAGTGGAAAACATTGAAAATTCTGATTTTCGAAAGGACTAGATATATCAGTCCTTTATTTACCTCGAGGGACATTAAAACCATAAGGCCTGGAGATTGCATCTCTAAGGACACGACCATCATGGGCAGAACCTTCCCAAGCAGCCAAAAGGTATATAAATTCCATGTTTGGACAACAAACACCTAATATATTAATTGAAATGGTTCCTTTCCTTGTGCGATATCTTGGTTTTTCCTCTTTAGGAGGTATAACACTAACTAATGTCCTATCTAAAGCGCCTAGACAACCCTACAAAATTAAAAAAAAATGCAGGAAAAAAAAAGCAATGCATTTTAGCTTAACTTCCAGAAAGTGAATGAAAATGATTTCATCTAGTTGCTCTGATCATGATTTGCTTTACCTTTAAATGTCTTCATTTTTCATCTTGGCAATCATTTGCAATAGGCTCCGGTGTCTTTAATAATATGTGATGTAGTTTTAATACTGCCAAAAGTACTCTATTAAACTGCCGACTCACAGTTTCTCTACTACGCAAAAGATTAAGGCTGATTGTGCTGCTCTTTTGTGACGAGCTAAGGTATACACAAACTGTAAAACTACTTCTTAAACTATGGTGTTCCTAGTGTCTCTTAAACCACTCTCTTAACATTTCACATAATAATCCAAATGTTGCTCTATCCATACGAAGTTCACTTATACAATAAGCATCACTCTCCCGAGTTAGCTTAACCATGTATAACATTCGCTCTAACATTTTTTCTTCTTTAGACTTTATTGTACGAATCGAAAAACGAACATATCGAAAAGAAACAAGTTACCACACTGTGAAAAGAAAGATCAAAGTGGTAGTTGTGGCATGTGGAAATAATAGGAAACGCATCAGCTTGTTTCTTCTGTCGGTAATAGGAAGTTGCGCCATTTAGTTCTACACACCAATATGAACAATCACAATAATTTATACATAGAAACATAAGTATTCATGGCAGACTTTTTTCCACAAGAATCTTCCATTTAATACACATGAATAAACCAACAACATCATTAAAGCTAGAAAAGATTAAAAACTCGGGAAGAACTTATAAGCATAAATTATAAAGATTCAAAATTTAAACTTCATGGCAACCAAACCCAACGAAATTCAATAGTTCAAGTTAAAAGCAACAAATTGGCTTTATATTAAAAATCCCCTTCTCAAAGTTAAGTTAGTTTATAGCTTTCTAAACAAACAAAAATCAGAAGCATACAAAAAAAAAAAAAGGAGGGGAGGGGGGTTCCTTCTGAATTACAAATCTGATTAGATCTATACTTAGAATTATCCATCTCAGTTTAAATTGGTTAGATAATAGATGTAGTAGAGAATCCACGTAAAGAATTGGGAAACTTTGAAATTAAGAGAAATCACAAGATATTTCTTTTTCTCAACCGAAAATTCATGTCAAATAGGAACAATATGGAAAATACACAATCGCAATCAACAAGGAGAGGAAAAGAAACACTTATAGTAGAAGAAGGCGAGTGAGATTGGTAGGAGAAGATGAGTTTTGGTTTTTCGTTGAAGCTTGAAGAGGAGAGATTTGTTGCAACGGTGAAGAGGAGAGATATTTGTGAGGATTTTATTAGTCGCGGGAAAAAGGGCAAATAAAGAAGAGGGAAATTTTTTTGTTGTCACGCCTTTCATTCCCCCCGATTAAGTGAGGTATGGAAAAACCCATGTGGAATGAATCAAAATTACTGTTTTGGAGTCAAACCCTCCCAACCAAGCAAGGTAATTGGGATTGAGACCCATAGAATTGCATTCACACCCACGAACCAGGCAGCACCTTAGTTATTTTCACTAACTAGTAAACATTACTAGTATGATATATGTGTTTGTCCTTTATTATAAATTAGTATGTGTCCCGTGCGTTGCACGGTGGGTTTCAGATATTATTATGATAATCAATATAATGACATTAATTATCCTTAAACATTTTAATATAATTTGATTATTATTCATCCGTGAGTCTTCAACTAAGTAGCACATTAATGAAACTTAAAGGGTCGAATTGAAAACTATTTGAAAGTTTAAAATTTTACATGCAAGGGCTTCTGAATGTGGGGGGCTTTTTAACAATTTTTAAAACTTATCATCTTCAACCTCCCTTAAAGGAGTTCGCCGGCCAAAGGGAACTGCTACTGTTGAATTTTGATCTCACATTCCAATGCACAAAACTCATCGTTCTTTACACCAAAATGATCCCCATGATGAGTTTCACAAAACCGATATCTCAATTCCACTCGATTCATGCCAGAATCAAAGTATATGAGATCGAACTGAGAATTTAGCCGGAACTCAATTCACTCAGTTGTCATTTTGTTTTTACATAGTCATTTTTTTAGTAATTTCTCTTTTACTTTGTATCTAATTTATAGTTTTCTGTCCCAAGTCCAAAGTTCCCCGTTAATTAGTTTTACTTTACTTCCAATTTACTACCCGTAGGTTCACCGTTTTCATTGCCGATTATCTCCTCACGCCAGCCATCATCTCCGATCAGCAGCCTCGAACCATCAGAATCACCTTTCATTTCTTTCATAGCTACGGTGCCATTATAAGATGTCGCTGCCCAATTCATCTCCTCAATTCGTCTTCATCATCAACTAATTCAGTTCGGAGTCTGTGATCAGTGGCTCTAATCCCTATACTCTCTGTTGGCTTTTTGCAGCGAGAAGAAGCTGCCGTCACCACCGTCGGTTTGCCATTGTCAAAAGTCATCTTTTCACTGAAATTCTATCGGCGAGCAAGCTCAGGCCACTGCCTACAAATATTTTCTTTTCCAATCTTTTTCATAAATTTTATTCTTCTTGTCTTTCCGGATTTTAAATTTTGTGCTTCATTTTGTCCGGATTTTAAACAGAGTGGTCTAGCTACTGAAATCAACTCTGTCCGGAAATTTTTCCTAAAACTCATTATGCTGTTAAGCACATCGACGTTGGCATTCTGCCATTTATCACTGAATCATCTACTATTCATCGGTCGTTCATCGTTTGCCGTTCAACCGTTTTGTTGTTTCGTCCGCTCAGCGGCTGATGAGTCATATATTTACATATAATTTTATATGTTCTCACTTAAGATTTTGTGTTCGTTTTATGTGTTTTAGGGATTATTACTTAATAAAATGCTAATTTTGCAGGATTTAGGAGATTGGTGATAATTGGAGTTAAATGGGACGAAATTGGGCTGAATTGAAGAAGAAAATTGAAGCTAAGGACTTAATTGAAGACTGAGAGAAGTGTTGGGGAAGCAAGCAATAAGTTGAAGACTCAAAAGGCCAATTGTGTAAATTGTGGAATTTGGTCCAATTTTGGCCGAATGAGGGCTTATGTTTTTGTCTTTGGGCTGCACGTGAAATTACGACTTTGTAACTCAATTTTGATGGTGAATTAATTAAATGAAAGATGGCCCAAATCATCAAGGTTTTTGCTGCCCTATTTTGGGTTATAAAACAAATAGAATTGCGCAGCTTTGAGAGAGTTCGGCCGTGAGGGAAGTTTTGGCTGCGGAGTTCGGCCTTGGGCAGAGTTGCGACCGAGTGGAGTTCGAAGCTTTCGTGTTGGTCACGCAACAAGGAGAGGGGCAGCAGCCCCTTTGCTGCTGTCCTTCGCACCGCACTCTAGTTTGATTTATTTTATTATGTCTTTTGAGTAATTATTTTAGTTCAATTATTTAAAGTACATGAATATTATTTTGATGATTTCTTGAACTAGTTTTGTTGGTGATTTATTGAATGATTATTCTTCCTGTTTTAATTCTATGCAATTTTTAATAGCCTGATAATTATGTGTGTTTGAGAATTATGCATTACTAGGAATAGTGTGTATAGTTTTAGCTCTTGGAAGAATAAATCATGACATAAATATAAAAGTTTATGGTTCTTTACCGGATAGGAATATACCGGTAAGGCATGGGTGGCCATATGTGATACCCGTTTTTAATGACTCTACAATTCAATGCAACCATAGAAATATAGGTTTGTGATTAGTTGTAGGATACCCTTATGACTTCGGAAGGAGCGTAGGGATATAATTAGGAGATCCGACCAACATTCATTCACCACTGTTAGTTTAGAGTTGATTAGACAATTGAAGTGGAAATAAATAATTGAACTAGTTTGCATTATTTTGTTTTCTTCATCACAACTTTAGCTTAGGATTTTATTTTCCATTTTATCACATTTTTCTTGATTTCGGTTTCTTCTTCTTAAACTTGATATTTGATTTACCTCCCTGTGGGATTCGACCCTACTTCCGCTTTATTGCGTTTTAGAATAGGTATTTAATTGTTGGTTTGACACCCATCAGCTGTTACATTTTTCTTTTCGTAAGTTAGTAATTTTTTTCCCAGAGTTAATAGTTATTTAGATGAATTAACAGTTTAACTAATTTTTTTTACTATTTAATGATCATTCAATGAGATAATTACATATGTCACTGAAACTACTGATGGCCAGAATGGACGACACGTGTCGATTATCTTTCTTTCCTTTAATATATATAATGATGTACATTATATTCATTTTCTATATAAGATTCCTTGTAATTACGATTTATTCGATGAGATAAATAATTTTTAGTTGCCCAACACTTACATTTTGTGAACACGATACGAAACCTCTTTAATCAGTCATTTAGGGAGTGCGAGCGATTACACCTTTATTGTGTGTAACCTTGAACTGCTTCACCGACATGATTTTTGCATCGTCATTGCTTGAAAAGCAAGGAAGCAAGGGGAGACAGCTCTAATTGAAGCTCGGGAATAGCCAGAGGAGGAACGAAGCAATCGAAAAAGAGTATTTACACTGGATCGAGCTGAAATTCTGAGGTAAGAAAACTTAAATCTTCATTTAATGGTTTGTCCGAACAGCATTTAATTCTGGAAAAAAATTAGTAAAACTAAGGTTGTAGCTGTGGGAGAGGGTTCAGAAACCAGAAATTGTGATAAATCTGCTCAATTGTTAGATGAAGATGCCATGAATAGCTGGAGTAATTTTGATCCAAAGAAACTGAGATTTATTGAACTAGAAGTGTTAGGCATTCGTTGTATGGGGAAAATTACGCCGGATGAAATACAGAATGAAGTTAGAAATTGGAAACCTCATTTTGCTGCTTTGTATTGGGAGCTATGCCTCCATTTGCTGTTATTAATGGATTTGTGCAAAGAGATTGGTGAAAACTTGGAGTGGACAAGATTATACTGCTTAAGAATGGAGTTTATGTTGTAAGATCTAAAACTATGGCAGCAAAAGAAGAAGTGTTAAGGTACAATCTGTACCACTTTGATAGTAGACCATTCATAGTTAAGGATTGGTCTCTGGAGGAAGAGATTAACATGGAAGAGATACTAAAAGTACCAATTTGGATTCAACGACCAAAACTGAAATTGAAGTATTGGAATGCCACAACTCTTAGTAGAATTACTAGTACTATTAGAAAGCCCATTGAAATGGATGATATGACTGCTCATAAACTGAGAACAAGTTTTGCCAGAGTCTTTGTGGAGGTTGAAATCAAAGAAAAAGTGCATAAAGTTGTATGGTTTCAAGGTGACACTGGTAATCAATAAGAACAGGAAGTCAAGTATGAATGGAAGCTAGTTAAATGTCAGAAATGCAAAGGTTTTGGGCATGATACTGAGAATTGTAAAATACTAGTGAAAAAAGAATGGCTTCTGAAAAAGCAGGAAGCTAAATCTAGTGATGCAGTAGAGATAATCATTGATGGAAAGGAGAAACATATTCAATAGAATGAAAAGCAAAGTTCAGGAAAGAGAATTATCAGTGTTCAGAAGGAACCAATAAGACATGGTACTGCTAGAAATGCTGGTATGGCTGGGAAGAAGAAAGTAACAATAGCTGATATGCAGATTCAGTGAGTAGCAACATTGGAGGAATTCCGATATTGAACCAAAAAGGTGTCAGTATCAATGATAGTAGAGTTTGTGAAAAGCAAAAAATCAGTCAACAATATTTGTTATAATGATGCTAGCCCCCCTGATCCAGGGCCTACTAATCATGTATAACCTAGTAAGCTGGAATATAAGGGGACTTAACAGTCCCCTAAAACTTAGGGAAGTCACAAATCTTCTTTTTGCAAATAAGGTTGGGATTCCAGGATTGTTGGAAAGAAAATTAATAGGAGAAAAAGTGGAAGAGTTGATGGCAAGGAATTGGCAAGACTATGACCATTACAGTAACCATGTGGGTAAGGAATAAGGGAGGATATTGGCAATGTGGAAAAAAGGGGAATACCAGATGCAAATGCTAAAATGTGCCAAACAGTATATACATTATGAGGTGCAGAATCAAGGCAAGCAATTTACTTTGACTGTGGTTTATGCTAATTACACAGCTCAAGGTAGAATGCACTAATGGGATGAACTAATAGACTTATCTCAGAGAATACAAGGAGCCTGGGTAATGATTGAGGACTGGAATTGTATCCTGAAGAAAGAGAATAGAGTGGGAGGAAGAAATGAGCTAAGTAATGATACAGATGAGTTTAGAAGAATGATGGAGGACTGTGAAGTATGGCAATTGGATACATATGGTGATGCCATTACCTGGGCAAATAAACAAATAGCTGATATGAGAATTATGGCAAAGCTTGATAGAGCTATGGTAAACTATGATGGGTTGAATATATATTCAGATAGTTATATAACTCTGTTGCCTGCTGGTGTATCTGATCATAACCCCTTGTTGATTAAATGTGGAGGCACAAACAGGTAACCAAAAGGTCGTTTAAGTTTTTTAATATGTGGATGGAACATACAGAATTTGAGGGGATAGTGCAAGCAGGATGGAATGAAATTGTTAGAGGTTGTAAACAGTTTCAAGTGATGAAGAAACAGAATCTACTGAAAGCAAAATTGAATAGACTAAATAAATAGTATTTTGCAGATATAGAAGGAAAAGAAAAAGAACGTAGAATAATGCTTGAAAAGGTCCCAGTGGAGTTGATGCAGGATCCTATAAATGAAGTACTACAGCAGGAGGGAAAAAGACTAGTACATGAATATAAAGTATAGAGTCAAGCTGTCATGAGTTTCTGGAAGCAAAAATTGCAAGAGAGGTGGTTGTAGGAGGGAGATATCAATACTAAATTCTTCCATGCTAGCATGAAACAAAAAGCCAACAGAAATAGAATAAGGTCTTTCATAGATGATCAAGGACAGTTGATCGAAAATTGGCTAGAAGTTGAATATCACTTTTTGGAATACTATCAGTAGCTACTTGGAAAGGAAATAGAGAGAACACCAGCAAGAAGTGAAGCCTTCAGTTCAGGGATTAAACTAACTGTAAACCAGCAAGTTCTCATGACGGAAGACTTTACCATTGCTGATGTTAAAAAAGCTATGTTTGATATTGATATGGACAAAAGCGCAGGACCAGATGGATATAATAGTGGCTTTTACAGGAGATGTTGGTCTATAATTGGAAATGATATTAGTGAAGCAGTACTTGAATTCTTCAGGACTGGAAAACTGCTGAAGCAATTAAACAACACCCTAATATTCTTAATCCCAAAGATAGACAACCGAAAGAATATAACTGAGTTCAGGCCTATATCCTGTTGCAACACTATATATAAGTGTATTTCAAAAATGTTGTGTGAGAGGCTTTGTAAAGTACTTCCAGATTTGGTTGATCTAAACCAAGGGGCTTTTATCAAGCAGAGACTCATCCTACATAATATACTGTTGGCTCAAAAGTTAATAAGGTTGTACAGGAGAAAGGATACTGCTCCAAGTTGTGTTATGAAGCATATGATTCAGTCCATTGGGATTTTATAAGGGAAATGCTAATGGAATATGGCTTTCCTAGTAGGTGTATCAACTAGATAATGACATGTGTGTCAACATGTTCATACTCTTTGAACATTAATGGTAGCAGTACTGTATACTTTCCTGGTAGAAGAGGCTTGAGACAAGGTGATCCAATGTCTCTTTGTTGTTTGTTTTAGTGATGGAGTATTTTACCAGGCTGCTAAGAATGGAGGTAGGAAAATGTGGATTTGTATACCATCCATATTGTGAGAAACTACAGATCACATCACTTTGTTTTGCTGATGACTGACTCATTTTTAGTGGTACTGTGCTTACACAATAATGAAGATAAAAGAAATCATGCATCAGATTGCAAGTACTACTGGCCTTACAGTGAATATTGGAAAGCCTAACTTGTACTTTGGAGGCAAGATAGAAGTAGTGGAAGCAGAAATCAAGCAAATTATGGGATTTGAAATAGGGCAGTTTCTAATGAAGTATCTTGGAATGCCTATTTCTCCAACTGTTTGGTCTAAATATGAATGTCAAGTCTTGGTGGACAAGGTGACTGCAAGGATTAAAAGCTGGTCAGCCAGACATTATCTTATGCAGGAAGAACACTTTTGGTGAACACAGTATTACTAAGTTTAAATTCATATTGGGCCAGTATTTTTCTTATTCCCCAAAGATTAATTCAGTAAGTAACAAGTGCTTTTAGGAACTACCTATGGCGGAAGAAAGAAAATGGAAAAATCTAGGCACTGGTAGCTTAGGAAAATCTATGTTGTAAAAAGAAGGAAGGAGGACTAAATATTAAGGAACCTAGAAGATGGAATATGGCAATGGTTGGGAAACAATTGTGGGACCTAGCCAAGAATAAGGAGAGTCTATGTGTGAAGTGGATGCATGTTTATTACTTCAAAGGAAGGAATGTATGGGATTATAAGCAACCTCAGGATTGCAGTTGGCATTTGAACAAGTTGATGAAAGTCAAAAACATTTTGAGGAATGGTATACATCATGATCAGTGGCAAGCTTAGTTTTAAATTGCGAGAGGCGTACCGAGGCGACAAGGAGCTCGAGAGCCGAGGCGAGAGGCGAGAGGCGAAAGCGAACGCATCACGTATGTGAGGCGACCTCTTCCACAAAACATTATAATATATATGTAATATAATATAGTGAACTATATATGTAATTTCAATTATAGATGACAATTCTAGATAATAATATCCATGTCATTCAACAAAAAATTCAGAAAATAACGTCATGCATAGTAAAAGACAAGCAAAAACTAAAAGCATAAAAGAAAGCAAGCATATGGCATTGTTATCTAATGTTCCTAGTCTCTTCCTTAGGTTCTAAAAGTCCTCTTCCTCCTCTTCCACATCATAGATCAAATTATCATTTCTCTCTTCTTCAGTCAAAGACATACCAATGTCTTCCTCCTCCTCTTCAATGTCTTCATCAATTGGAAACATACGAGATTGCTTTGAACCCGAACCTGAAGCTGAAACATTTTTTCCTTTATTGTTCTTTGATGTACTTGACTCCTCATTACTCATTCTTGGAGTTCTAAGGAGATAAGAAGGCTCCTCTGCTCCAGAAGCTTTACTCACTGCAGCCCATGTCAAATTACCATCATCAAACACAAAATCATCATCCTCTTCTCCATTCTCCTCCATTCTACCAATCAACCACTCTTTGCTATCATCAATTTCATTCAACATAATGGGGTCAATCGTGTCCTTTAATTGATAACACCATAGTAAAGCACGATTGGCTTTCACAAATACCATATCATTTAAACGGCTTTGATCCAACCTATTTCTCTTCTTGGTATGCAACTGTAATAAACTTTCTCAAAATATGAGTAAAGGAGATTTAAAAATATTACTATCAAATGCATTATCCACTTACATATTGAAAGACGCCCCAATTTCTCTCACAACTTGTAGCAGTACAAGTAAGGCTAAGAACGCGCACAACAAACTTTCTCAAATTAGGAGCAGAAGATCCATATGACATCCACCACTCCGCTAATAAGTAACAAAAAAATAATTAAATTTAACTAACATGTATAAAATATAATCACATATTTATATATGAATTTTATTTACCTGGAGATTTCATTTTTCTGTGTCTAACAGCCATAGGATGTCCAAAGAGACCGAAAGCATTTTGATATTCACTTAATTCTTTCCCAATCTTGTCTTGAGTGGCAATATCCGGGACCAACCTTTCAATGCAATTATATAAACCTTGAAGAACTTCAACACAATCTCCTAAATTCGGATTATCATAAAAGACTTCCGGGTTTAGGTAATAACCCGTGGCATGCAAAGGTTTATGCAATTGGCATTCTCATCTACGATCAATTATCTCAAACACTTTTTTTGTACTCTTCCTCTTTATTACCAAAACTTTTAGCAATTGCCTCTTTAGCTCTATCCATGGGCTCATAAATGTATCCCATGGGTGGTTTTTTCTCACCATCAACCATCCGAAGTACCTTCACTAAAGGGCTTGTTAATTTAAGAGCATAAAGAATAACCCTCCAAAAACTATCTTGCAAAATATATTGTGAAATTTTCTTACCACCTGATTCTTTTGACCACTTGCTACTACTCCATTCTTGTGAAGTGATCATTTTTCTCAAATTATTTCTTTGCTTGTGCATTTGAGAAAGAGTAATAAAAGAGGTTGCAAACCTAGTGATTGCAGGCCTATGCAAATTTCTTTTATTTGTGTACCTTCTCATCATGTTCACAACACCAATATGGTTATTTTATATATAACCATTGATGAACATTGCTTTCTTCAAAGCCAACTTCACCTTACGTATTTTTGAGCCAATATCTTCTAACATGAGATCAATGCAATGTGCCGCACACGGAGTCCAATATAATTGTGGCCTCTTAGCTTCAAGTAATTTTCCTACAAAAATCATAACAAAAAATAAATTGACAAGATCAATATTCAATAAAAAATAAATGAAAAAAAAATTAAAAAATAAACTCATCAATAAAGTAAGGTTTTTACCGGCTTTAACATAGTTAGATGCATTGTCCGTAATGACTTGGACTACATTCTCCTTTCCAACTTCCTCTACCATGTTATCAAGCATAGTAAACAACAAGTTTGCATCCTTCACAATTTCGGACACATCAAGGGATTTAATAAAAACCGAACCCTTAGGAGAATTCACTAGGAAGTTAACGATATCCTTTTGAGCAACCGAATCGCGCCACCCATCGGACATAATTGAACATCCTTTTTGAACCCATTCTTTCTTGTGCTCTTCCATAAGTAAAAGTGTGTCATCAACTTCCTTTTTCAACAGAGGAACTCTTATCTCGTACATACTAAGAGGCTTCATCCCCGGACCAAATTGTCCAATTGACTCAATCATCACCTAGAAACTATCATAATTTGCTGCATTGAAGGCAATTCCCGCATCATAAAACCACTTAGCTATATCTCTACAAGTTTTATTCCTTAGATCCTTCCTACAAACTTCATTTATGGTTTGTTGTTTTCCTCCTTTCCCCTTTTTTCTAGCCTTGATCACATCTTGAGGATTAGGTACAAAAAATACATCAATTGGACCCTTTTGTCTTGGTTTCTTTGGAATGATCTTATTCCCACTCCCACTCCCAACCCCTTTTGCCCTCTTATATTTTGAAGACAATCATCTTCCTCTTCTTCCTCCCCATCCAAATTCTGAAATTGGTATTGATTAATATGAATCATCTCCGTAGCTTCTTTTGCCATTTGTTTTGTTATCATATAATCCTTAATTTCTTCCCTAACATGTTCGGGACATGAGGGACATTTAACCAAAGCAGTAAAACCTCCTACCAAATGTTGTTTTACACGATAAGCACTTCCTTTGACTACTTTCGTACAAAAAGAACAAGTAAAATTATTCTTGTTTTTTGGATCTTGTTGACTATATTTTCTAGCCGGATCAACACTTGATGATGATTTTGTAGAAGTAGCAGTAGAACAGGAAGCTGAGGCTGAAGTAGATTGAGACGCCATGTAATTCACTGAAATTTTTATAAAAAAAAAAACAGAGGGGATTTAGGGGCATAATCACAAACACATAGAGTACAAGGAGGTGAACAAAAAATAGTGAATTAATTCAATCATATGTTTTGCTGAAAGACAATCGATTGGACATTTTGTTTTTCACCGAGAAGAAGAAGAAGGTTAATGAGACCGAGAGAAGAAGGAGGAGAGAAGAAAAAGAAGGTTAACCGTGAACGCAAGAAGGAGGAGAGAAGAAGAAGAAGAAGGAGGAGGATAGAAGAAGAAGAAGAAGGAGAAAGCAAGAATGAAGAGAGAAGAGAAGGAGTAGGAGAACATACCTGATTTGAAGCTTGAAGTTGCAGTGACAGAGTGGTGGTAGCAGACGCGAAGGTTCGCGAAGAAGGAGGAGGAGAGAAAGAGAGACGGCCAAATAAAATTAGGGATAGGGTATGTCTTCCCCTTTTCTTTTTCATTGAAAAAAAAAACATATGACTAAACTGACAAATACATGAGGCGCTCGCCCCTAACGCATCACGCTTCGATCAAAAGTGAGCGCTTTTTGCGCATTACCCTCGCTTCAGGAAAACGCATCAGATCACCCCTGGTGATGCGATGCCATGGTCGCCTCGCCTCGCTTCTCGCCTAGGCACGCCTCATGCACGCTTTTTTTAAAGCTTACTCAGCCAGAAGTGGGTACGAATGGATGTAAGGTGATAGAAGGAATTACCAACCAGCAAATATCATATGGAACAAGTCTAGCCTTCCAAAACACAGATTCATCAGCTGGTTGGCTTGGAAGGATAGATTGCTGACAGCGGAAAGGTTACTCAAGTTGCAGCTAAATGTTCAAAATGTACTATGTGGTCTATGCCAGAAAGAAATGGATAGTGGTAAGCACTTATTCTTCAAGTGTGATTACTCTAGGGAATTGCTGCAGAAACTGAAGAGTTGGCTAGGATTCAGGAAGGAGATCAAAGAGCTTAAGGTACATAATATACTGTCAATTTGGAAATTCAATAAGCTGAAGCAAAGAGTACTATTTGGTGGACTAAATGTTGTGATTTATAATATTTGGATAAACAATAGAAGGGTTGGAAAGCAAGTGCAGGATCTGCAACAAAGAGTTGAGGTGTTAAAAGATGAGTTGATTTGGAAGATTCAGGTGCAAATAAGGAAGGTTAAAAGGACTCCTTAGAGTTTTTTGAATTTCAATAGGTGTTCATTTTTACATATAAGCTTATATTGTTGAGAAAAGTTGTAAATATGTACAGTTACTTGAGTTGAAAGCGATGAAAAACTTCATAGTTTTACCCCCCCCCCCAAAAAAAATTATTGAGTTGATGAGAACAATATATTTCTCTATTTTAATTAACATATGCTCACACTGTGGTAAAATGTTTGTACAATTCAGTTTTCATTTCTTATACAAATTATATTAAAAGTAAAAAATTCAAATTAGAATCTAGAATTGAGGGAGTATACATTACAGTGTCAACGTTTCATTATAAATTTGGTCCTCAATCATATCTAGGAGATACCTATCATTCCCTAAAAAAGATATATTTGTTCATCTTGAAAATTAGTATTGGAGTAGCTTGTTTAATAAATAGTATTTCTTTCGTCCGATAGCAGTATTTTGTTATTTTGATGTAAATTTAGAAAAATGTATCTAGGTAAAATACATAATAAAATATAAGTGTAGTAGAACTTCTATAAATTAATAGTGTCGGGACTACCAAAATTTATTAATTTAAAGAATTATTAAATAATTGATAAATTAATAAATTATTAATTTAAAGAAATTGTATAAGAAAAAAACACAGCCACTAAACTATTTTAATTTGCAATTATCTTTACATCTGAATCAATCAAGTATAAAACTCTTCCGACACTAAAAATCCATACATAGTTCAAATCATCTCAAGGAACTAAAAACAAGCATCAATAGTTCAAATTTTACTAAATATTAATAGTTATTATTATTATTTCTTTGCTTTTAGAGTATTTATTAATTTATGATATTGCTGGGACCTGTAGACATATAGAAAATTTTATGAAACATTATTATCTTATGATCTTATCGATTTCTTTTTCACTTTTTTGTACTATTCCCAAGATGGGATCGACGAAAATTATTAATTATAGAAGTTATTAATTTATTATAATGCCCCAAAGTGGACTTCTCCCATTATTGGTGAAGTAGAGCTAGGGCGTCTGCCAGACTCACGTCGGGACTTACTAACAGTCAATTATCTAGAGTGATCAAATATATAAATAAAGAAAACTTTTCATTTATAATATACCAAACCTGCTTATATGTTCAAGGACATAACTTCCATTTTTTTTCTATTTGATGAGTCCACTGAACAATGAAGAACTGAACAATGAAGAACCTCGCTCTATGAACAGCAAACAATTAACTTGATCACCATCACCCTAAAAAAAACAAAAGAGTACACAAAATGAGCTAACGCTCAATAAGGTTAGACTTTAAAACAACAACTAATAAATTGATGTAACAAAAACCATAGGATAAAAAAGTTTAGCACATTAAATAAACATCACACATTAAAAGGATATGTCTCCTTCAATCTTTAATCCTTGCAAACCCTCAGCAACGCCCAAACACTTATGGCCATTCAATTTGGTAAATCTGCAAATTATCTTCACTTCTTTCTAATTCATCTAGCGGGTGACCAAGCCCTTTATCGGCCCGTTGGTTTCGATTTCTTAGAAAGGGCGTGGATCCACTTTACTTTTATGGCACACAATTCTCTTAACGAATAGACACATTTTTTTTTTCGGAGTGATAAAGTATACCCCAAAGCAACCAAGCATATAATAGCACAAATAGTGAAACACTCACTTGGATTTTCTGTATTACGATCAAGCTCCTACAGGTAATCTGCTCAAACATTTAAATTAGAATCAGTTAAAGTTACTTTCTAAGACAAAGGAAAACCGTTCATGTTATAAAGTAAAAATAGAATAAAAGAAAATGAACTGAACATATTTGTCACTTGGGAGAGTAAGAGTAGTCACTTGACAGATTGAAGAGGCAGAAGGGTCAATCACCTTCCTATCTTTATGATCTAGTTTTGATTCAAGTAATCATGTAGTGCATGATTTATTTTTTGATCAGGCCATATATTCTTTATAATTCCTTTCAGACAGGATAAAGAGTCCTAGATTATATAAATTATTTACCTCTCAGTCAGTGTAATTTATTAATCTAAGCCATTTAGTTCATAAATCATCTTTGATCACCTATGCCAATCACCTAACTCTCATTGATGATTGAAACCAAAGGGTAGATTTCCTCCTTTGTCATAGACTTGATTAAGCCGTTCTAAAGTTATGCTCCCCCTCTCAGATCTTCATAACTATACATGTACATTTAATTAAGTGCAGTTTAATTAAAATATTAATTAAAACACTTATCTAGACACAATGCCTCATCAAGAAAAACTGAATCAAAACTTTTACATAAAGATAATAGGGATTGAACCCTTAACTTAGTTAGCAACTCATGTTTATTGAGTTAAATATGAGTGCAACAGAGTACAAAAGATAAAACATAAGATCAAAAGGTTAGAGGATAGAAGGGGAAGATGATAGCAGGGCCAGTTTCTGTCTACTCACAATGGCGAGTGGCGTTCGCCACTTGATAGAGTGACAGTCCGCACTCTTGCTCCTGCTACTACCTTGTTTCTAACCAACTAACTAACTACCTAACTACTGTCTTTGTAACTGATTCTAACTACCCAATCTCTCCCTCTTTTCTGACTGCTATTAGTTAACTATTTATAGAGATTTGGAGAGACTTGGATTGGTAGAGTTATGGCCTTTCTTGCAGCAGATTGGAGGAGGCAGCAAGTTGCAGCACTTGAAGTGATTTTGTGTATTCAGCAACTTGCTTGGCTTCTCTTGGCAGCTCCTTTCTTTTCTTCAGTCGTAATTAGCCATCTTTTATTCATCATTGCTTCTTCTCCTCACAGCTCAAATCTCCATTTTTTCATTCTTTAATCCTCACAGCTCAACTAGCAGCAGCAGCATGCTTCTTTCTATCATTATGTTTCCAGCCCCCAATTCAGCCTCAATCTTCTGCCATTTTCTTCCTTGTTTCCTGGGTCACTTGCTATACCATTGCTCACCCTTCTGCATTAGCCATTCCATCAATTCAGCAGCAGCATTAGTTGGTAAGTAGCAGAGTTGCAGCTGCTATTCTTCAGATATTGTCCCTCTTTCTCTTCTTCCACTTGCAGCAACAACAACTTGCAGTGATGGCAAAAAAATTCTTTCCTTGGCACCAAGATTTCAGCTCGTGGCTCCTTCTTGATTGACAACAGCAACCGCTACTGCAGCAGCAACTTGGCAGCAGAGCAGCTGCCATTCTTCTCCTCAATTGAGTATGTTGCTGCAGATTCCTTCCAATTGTGATCACCTACTGTCATTCTTCCTTCCTCAGCAAGGATTTCTCCACTTGCTTCATCTCTGATTGATCCTCCAGTAGCTTAAATTCTAACAGCTTCCAATTCAGTCTAGAATGATGCTCTTTTGTGCAATTTGGCCATCATTTATGCTGATTTTTCACATTGACCCCTTGATTACCCTGAAATACAAAATCAACTCGAAACTAAACCAATTCTAACTAACTAACACCTAATTATAAGTAAAAATGAGTAAAAAATGCTTGCTGAAAGTGTATATATTTTACTATCATCAAGGGACCTTACATTCTTTCCCCCTTTAGTGAATTTCGTCCTCAAAATTCTCTTTTGTAAATAATTCGGGATACTTTTCCCTCATTTCTTCCTCTGTCTCCCATGTTGCTTCTTCTAATCCGTGGTGTGCCCAAAGTACTTTAACAAGATTAATCGTCTCATTTCTCAAGATTTACTGTTGACGATCTAAGATTTTAACTGGTCTTTCTATATTCGGTAGTTAATCATCAACACTCAAATCCTCAAATTGAAGGACATGGTTCGGGTTTGGATGATATTTCTTGAAGAGTGACAAATGAAATACGTTGTGCATCCTAGTCAGATTTACCGGCAAATCTAACCGGTAGGCAACTGCTCCAGCCTTTTAAATTATTTCAAATGGTTCGATATATCTTGGGCTTAGTTTTCCTTTCTTACCATTATGGATAACCCCTGTGTGTGGAGTTAATTTCAGAAATATTTTATCTCCTACTCGAAACTCAATATCTTTTCTTCGGTTATCAGCATAGCTCTTTTTTCTATGTCAAGGACCCATGGAACAATTTCTGGAGGGGTTACACTTTTTTCTCCCACATCATCCCAAAAGATAGGAGACCTACACTTTCATCCATATAGAGCCTCATAAGTTGTCATTTCAATGGATGCATGATAACTATTGTTATTGGCAAATACTACCAGAGTAAGATATCCATCCCAGTTTCCTCCAACGTAGCGCACACAAGCTCTTAGTATGTCCTCTAGTGATTGTATGGTTCGCTCCGATTAGCCATATGTCCGAGGATACGAAGCAGTGCTAAAATTTTAACTTCATTCCGAGAGCGATTGTACCTGTTGCCACAATCGAGTGGTGAATCATGGATCTCTATCAGATACTATACTTACTAGAACTCCATGAAGCCTGATCACCTTGTCTATGTATCGTTGCGCTAGTTTCTCCAACGAGTATTTCACATTGATGGGCAGAAAATGAACTGACTTAGTTAATCCATCAACTACAACCCATATGGCATCATGATTTCTCTGTGTCCTTGGTAACCCTACCAAAAAATCCATGGTAATATGTTTCCATTTCCTCACCAGTATTTCCAAAGATTATATTTAACCCTGAAGGTTTTTGATGCTCAGCTTTTACCTGTTGGCAATTGAGACAAGTTGCTACATATTCTACAGTTTCTCTTTTCATGTTGTCCAAGCAGAATTTCTATTTCAGATCTTTATACATCTTACTTCTTAGGTGGATGGAGTACTTACTCTTATGGGCCTCGTCCAAGATTTCTTTCTTTATTTCAGCATCCTGGGGAATGAAAAAGTGCCCTCAATATCTTAAAACTCCTTCGCTATCAATTGTATACTCTGGGAGTTGTCCTTTTGATGCCTTTTCTCAGCGTTTTTGCAAAGAAGCATCGATCTCTTGCGCCTTCTTAAGATTTTCAGGCCAGGTAATGTGAATATCGATATTATCAAAGATTACTCCTTTCTTGTTTACCTGGGGCTCCCATAGCTCCATTCGATCCAGCATTACTGCTTTTTTAATCATTACTCTTGTAACTTGAGCCTTTTGACTGAGGGAATATGCAACTACATTTGCTTTTCTCAGGTGATAATTTATTGTGCAATCATAATCCTCCAAAAATTCCATCCATCTTTTTTGGCGCATATTCAAATCTTTTAGAGAAAAGACATGCTTGAGATTTTTATGGTCTGTGAGGATTTCAAATTTGACACCGTACAAATAATGGCGCTATTTCTTCAATGCAAACACTACCGTCGCCAGCTCTAAATCATGGGTCGGATAGTTCTATTCATACATAATTAACTTACGAGATGCATAAGCTATGACTTTTTGTTCTTGCATCAATACACATCCCAAGCCATCTTTCGAGGCATCTGTATAAACCACAAAGTTATCTCTACCATTTGGAAGTGTTAAAACTGAACAGTGCTCAATCTTTTCTTCAACTCTTGGGACCCCATCTCTGCCTTTTCATTCCATCCAATCCGTACTTGTTTCCGAGTCAATTGGGTTAATTGTGCTGCTAGCTTAGAGAAGTCCTTGATGAACCGACAATAGTACCATGCCAAACCCAAGAAACTACGGATTTCACTTACATTTTCTGGCCGCTTCCAATTTAGCACTGCTTCCACTTTGGAGGGATCCACTATGATACCTTCATTGGATATTACATGTCCGAGGAAGATAACTTTGTGAAGCCAAAACTCACACTTACTGAACTTGGCGTATAATTGGTGTTTCTTCAAGAGTTGCAACACTGCTTTCAAGTGTTCTTTGTGTTTATCTGAAGTTTTGGAGTATACAAGAATGCCATTTGTAAAAATCACCAAAAACTAATCTAAGTGTGGTTGGAAAACACGATGCATTAAATCCATGAACGCAGCTGGTGCATTTGTCAGTCCAAAAGGCATGACAACAAATTCATAATGCCCATACCTGGTATTAAAATCTGTTATAGGACATCTTCTTTCTTAATTCTTACTTAATAATACCCTTGTCTGAGGTCAAATATGGAGAGTACTTTTGCCCCTTGCAAATGGTCAAACAATTCATCAATGAGAGGTAACAGGTATTTGTTCTTAATTGTAAGATTATTGAGCCCATGATAATCGATGCACATTCTCAAAGTTCTATCTTTTTTCTTAACAAACAACACTGGTGCTCCCCATGGGAAGGTGGTGGGTCGGATAAATCCTCGAGTGAGCGGATCTTGTATTAAAATTTACGCTCTTTCAATTTGTACCATATAATATTACTTCTTTCTTAATCTTCACTACCATGGTTCATTAGTTATATAGACATGTACTCTATTAAATATCTTTGTCAGTGATTTGGATCCTGCAACAGTAAAACTATAGACAATTGGTTTAAACTGAAGGTCGATCGATGATGAAATAAAATGAGAAACCAAGTTAAAGAGGTGATTGGTGCCATTTACACCATTTCTTTTATGATCACCACTTCATTAAAGTTTAAAAGGTTTATTGGTTAGAGATATCTGCAATCCAAATTGAAAAATTTATATCAGCAATGAGGCAAATGACTATACATTTAAAACTGGAATTGATTCGAAATCAATTAGTAATCGTGCTACCGAGAAATATTGGGCAAGATATCCTTATATCCATGTGAATTTTAGACAAGTTTTAGTCACACGAACACTTATGTAAGCTCTCAAACACACAGAGTAAAAAGAAAAGTTGGGTACGTCTTTTCTTCCCAAATTTCTCACCTTTCTTTGTTGTCAACTTTATCTAACTGATGTCCAACAGCAAGATGGAGTCACCGCTTCTTTTTACGTTTTCATTATCAAATGTTACTCTTTTCTTTCGTCATATTCTCACCGATCTTATATAAAATAGGCTGAGCACTCATTATTGAAACTTACATTTAAAAGCAGACTCTCAGGAAATCAAAGCTCACATTCTTTTTCTTCTTCTTCTTCTCCCATTGCATGTAGCTGAAACCCACCCATTAATATTTTCCTTTTAACTCCACAAATCTTAAATAGTATCGACATCCAAATCCTGAAAATCATGTGTAATAGTCTTTCATCATTAATGCATGCGAATTCTAGTTCTTCACTAAGAACTGAAAACCCACAGGATCATCCAGAGATGATTCTCAAGGAAAATCCTGAAGATCAAACAGTTTTGCGGGGTAATGTTTCAATTCAAGCTTTGGATTCTTCACCATGTGGAGGAAGAGGAGGCAGTGGCCGACAGTATCGGGTTGCCCGACGTAAAATATCCCGGTTACCTGGTAACAACATTAATCTAAACATAAGAAGATCTCATTCGGGAGCTAGAAGTTCTTCAATCAAAAGTCAACATGGATTGAACACGTTGGTTTCCATTCCTTAACCACTACCACCACCATCACAAGGAAATGGATTAGATTCATGATTCTTGGCGGTTATTATTGTCTTGTTGAATTTATTATTTTTTTAAATTGTTATTTTTTGCACGGATTTCATTTTTGCACTGATATGATGTTATTTTGTAGGATGCATGGAATAGTTCATGCTCATCAATTTTCTACATGATTGGATTTTAATTCCTGTAACTCAAGTATTCAAGATTTGCAAAGGTTGATTTATGTAGTTTGGTGGTAATTTTAGCTTGTTGTTATTTGTTTCATAATTGTTAATTTCTTTGAAGTTATGTGAACTGGATTTTTCTTTATTATTTCTCCAATTTTTTCCTGGCTAATTATAGATATTTATGTTGCTGTAATTAAAGCTCTTAGCCGCGAGTAAAAAAAATTTAGCTGTTTCTCAGTAGTGAAAACACGTCTTAGATTTTTCCGAAAATATACTAGACCGAACTGCAGGTGTGTAAAATAATTGACCTATTTTACCATGTTTTTCATTTTTAGGAAATACAAGGAGAACATTTTAATAGGCAGGTGCCCTGCCTCCCTCGTTGATTCAACAAGGTAGATGACTAAGAACATGTATCCTAAAAAGAAATATCAGTTATATATCCAGATGTTGCTTCATTTCCATTAATTGGTTGTCAACAGACCCCAGAGAAGTGCTACATCTACTTATGATTGGGATCAGAATTTGCTGCCCACTTCAGCAACTGATTTGCCTGTTGTTAATCAAGAAAATGAAGCTCGAAATTTGCCAAATGGGCACAACCATGGTTAGTTAATTACACAACTATTTGCATCGATTAAAAAGTTTTGTTATTGAATTTAGATTAAAAGGAATAAACTAAGCCTTTTTTCTCATTTCTTTACTCAGGAAAGATATTAAAATTTGCTAGAATGTTCATATTAATATTTACATCGATTGTGTTTGTTGATAATAAGGAGTGCTTACATTGCCATCCTTTTCTTAATGAACTGTTTGCATAATATTGTAAAAGATTTTATGAGCAATAAAATAAATGATAGAGTTAGTGTTTTATTTTATTTTGTTTCCGTCCAAATAGGTACAAATGAATGTTTGGGAACTAGCTCATTCATAAAGGGACAAAACATTCATGGCTCCCAAACAATCCATTTCCGAAACAAAACATTCATAAAGGGACAAAACATTCGTGGATGGTCTATTTCTCAGCTTGATGTCAGTAATGCCTTTCTTAATGGAGTTCTAAGTGAGACCGTGTATATGGTTCAGCCACAGGAGTTTGTTGATCCGGTGCGCCCTCATTATGTGTGTAAACTGCATAAGTCCTTATATGGTCTTAAGCAAGCTCCTCGGGCTTGGTATTCTCGGCTGGCAGCATTTCTGCTTACCTTGGGTTTTGTGGAGTCTCGTTGTGATCCGTCTCTTTTTGTCTATCGCCGTGGGTCTCAGTTGTGTTTTTTGCTGGTCTATGTGGATGACATTATTCTTACAGGCAGCACTTCTGGTTTGGTCCAGTATTTTATCTCTTGTCTTGCTAAGGAGTTTTCTCTTCGAGATTTAGGTCCATTGAGTTACTTTCTTGGGGTTGAGGTTCGTCGTACTTCCAAGGGTTTGCTTCTCTCTCAGCGCAAGTATGTCACTGATTTGCTACGACTTGCAAATATGCATACTTGCAAACCTGTTTCCACTCCTTTGCAGGCTAATGTTATGTTGTCCCGTTTAGATGGTACTCTGTTGTCTCCTGATGATGCGACTACTTACCGTCGGCTGCGTGGCAGTCTGCAGTATACAACTCTCACTCGTCCAGATATCTCTTTTGCGGTTAATAAGCTTTGTCAGTTCATGCATCAGCCTCGCACTTCTCATTTTCAGGCTCTCAAACGTGTTCTTCGCTATGTTCGTGGTACCGTTGATTACTGTTTAGTTCTGCATCCTACAGATTTGGGTACTCTTACTGCGTTTAGTGATGCTGACTGGGCTGGTTGTCCGGATGATCGTCGTTCTACTACTGGTTTTCTCATTTATTTGGGACCTAATCTCATTGCCTGGGCATCTAGGAAGCAGCCCACTGTGTTTCACTCGTCTACTGAGGCTGAGTTTCGTGCGGTTGCTAATGTCTGTGTTGAACTGCATTGGGTGTGTCATCTGTTGTCCGAGTTAGGCGTTTCTTTAAATCGCAATCCCTCTATTTGGTGTGACAACAGTAGTGCAGTTTTCCTTGCTGTCAATCCTGTGTTCCATGCTCGTACAAGACATGTTGAGGTTGATTTTCACTTTGTTCGAAATCATGTTCGGCGTAAGTTTGTTTCGGTCAATTCTATCTCTGCTGCTGATCAGCTTGCTGATATTCTGACAAAACCCTTGTCTAAAGCGTTATCTTTCGATTTCGGGACAAACTTCGGCTTCTCTCTTCTCCGCCGTAAGTTTGCGGGGGCGTATTGTAATATTTAGTATATTTCCTATTATGTTCTAGTTTAGGGTTTCTTATTGTCTATATATAGCCTGTATATTGTGTACAACAGATCATGCATCTAATACAATTTCCCTATTCTAAGTTGCTGGATCTCATGATGTAGTTGGCAGCTCCCAAGCGGCAATGAGCCGAGAAGTTATCGATTTGGTTCTCATGTATCGGGACTTTTTAGATTCATTTCCTGAAGTTGAAGTGGGTTGGATGAGGCTCAAATAGATAAAGCTATTGAAGATTTGAAAACCTTGCTTGAAACTCCTCAACAAATGAACCCAATTTCAGGAAACTCCCAAATTGTTCTCTCTCCTCCCTGTCACAATCCTTCGACAGATTGTCATAGTTCAACCGAAAGTAAAAATAATAATGCTAAAAACAAGCAAGAAGAAAGAGAAGGCACAAGCAAGGATGCAACGACATTGGCGAATGAGGAAACCAAATTGAATTCCGAGGTGGAATCTAGTTTTTCTGGCTTTGTTCCATTCTTGATGAATGACGAGTTTGAGGATCTAATTAAATGGCCTGACCCTGATTTCCTTAGCTATTCTGACCGTTACGAGTTTGATCCTTAACATATACTCCCTCGGTCCCATAATTATTGTCCAGTTTTACTAAAATGAAAGATTTTATTTTTGGTCAAATTTAATTATATTTTACCTTAAATAACCTGATATACCCCTACATAAATAATTGTTTAACCACTAAAATTTTATGGATAATGTTTTTTACTAAGGACAAATGTGTAATTTGATCCATAAAAAATCAAATTGGACAATAATTTTGGGACAAAATTTTTTGGGCAAAGTGAACAATAATTATGGGACGGAGGGAGTATTATAAATGCAGAATATTGATTTCAGTTTGGTAGTCCTCTTTAAATAATAATAACTATGGGGTTTTTTTTTCCCTTGAATGAAAAGACTTTGTGTCACATTTGGTATTCCTTTAATGTTCTGACCTTTTGATCTTTTCCTATTAATTTTTTTTATTTTTTAATTTAAAGAGATTTTATGTGTTACATTTGGTGTTCCATTAATGTTCTAATTTTTTATCTCCTTCCATTAATTTATTTTATTTTAAATTCAAAGATTATAGACAAATCAATGTTCATTATTAGTTTGATTGGTCATGGTTTCAAGTATTTTTGTAGCTTTAAAATTTTCTTGTGTCTTTTCTTCTTCTCTTCGTTGAATTTTAAGATTATTAATGAGAATCACAAGGATTATTTCATAACTCAGATAGAAAAATAATAAGAGTTTGTATTTCAAAATTTTCAATATATAAAGTTCTAAAAGATAAGAGTTTTATCACATCTATTTTTTTGCCCTTTCAATTGACCTCAAACTCATTGAAGGTAATTCTTACTCATCTATCTATATACTATACTAAGGCAAAAACCAGAGAGAGAAAACTAAAGGCAGAAACACATGCCACATAGGATTAATCCTATGTGGCATTTTCTTAATTTCTTAGACTTAAAAATGCACAAAACAAAATAATAAAACAAAAAAAAGCAACTAAAATAATTTTTAAAAAAATAAAATAATAAAAATCGAACCCTTATTTTCATGAACCAAATCCTAACACAGAGATTGATTGGAGAGAGTACCAAATCCTAACAAATTTTAGAGAGATCTGCATAAACCTTGTCACCAGTGAATTTAAAATATCATTTTAAAAAAACAAATTTTTGTAAACCCAGAAGTAATCATGTTTAAAACTGAAATCATTACATATTTTATAAAAATACAAAATTTATATAAAAATGTCTAAATGTGTATGCCTTCCCCGTCCATTGGACGGGTCTAACACCTAGTTATTATTACGCATTTTTTGTGAGACTCTTAATTCTAATTTTTTTTTCTTTTTTTATTCTTTGGGGGAGTGGAGTTGTTACGTTAAAACTTGATTGTATTCTATTGTTCACTTTGTATAGTTGTGCTGTTTGTTTTTCTTAGAGTTAGAATACTATTTTTTATTTACACATTAAGACGAATATTTTTCACTATATTATGTATGAGAGCAAAGTGCGCTTATTCCATCTAGTTGATTATAATAGCTAGAATTTGAACTTGTAATTTTTGTTGTGGTTCAATGTGTTTCGATCATAATTACAAACTTATATTTACATTTTTTTAAGGACCGGATGTACTTCTCGTCCCCCAACTTTTAAGCGTAACAAGATCGAGTCATCATAATTTTTAATTGCCAAAAAGTGTCCCATAAATTATTTTTCTCATCAATTTTGGTCAATTTAACAGAAATTTTACAAACTTAACCGGTCAAACTTGTTGACCGTTAAATCTTTAATTTTTTTTATTAATTTCCTAAACAGTAGTGTCCACTAATTTGACCCAAACAGATTTTCATTTATTTTTTTTCATTACTAAAATTTCGAATTTATCATTTTTCCTTAATTCCCTTTTCTTTTCTTTATTTCAAGTTAAAATTCTTTCTTTGTTTTATTGATGTTATTTTTTATTTTCTGTTTTGGAGTCAACATTGAAGAAAAAATTTTCTTTTTCTTTTTTATTCCCAATTGTTATTAATAAAAAATTAAAAAAAATCAAAAAGCAAAAAGATCAACAATGGCAGCTGACCACCCCCGCCGCCGCCGCCGCCAATCCACCACTCACCTTCACTCCCCGGATTAAAAAGCCACCACCAAAAACCAGAAATGCCTAAAAAACCAAAAAACATTAATCTCATTTTCCCCAAATCATGGATGACCAAGAAAACAACACCTACTCCTCCTCCTCCTCACAATTGTTGTTGTCATCATCAATATGAATTTTCACTAAATCAGTATAGCAAGAAGCCGAAGCATAGATTTCACCATCAAAAACAACAGGGCTCACAGGTAATAATCTCGTCCAACAGGTAACCCCGTTTGAGATTCAATCCTTTCAGCATAATCGAATTCTGTCCACCTTCTGTCCCCAACCTGACAATATAAGATTAAACATAGTTCCAAAACGAATAAAATTACCAAAAGGGTTGAGATTCGACGAAGACAACAATAACAAGCCCGATGAATGGACATCTCCTGGAGGAACTGTCTCAGAAGAGGCAGCTTAATTGAATCCTCCTGCGTCGTGGGATTCCACAAGAAGAAGGATTGCGTAAGGCAGAATTTCTCTGACAAAAGTAACCAATCGCCATCTGGGGAGCAGTACAAAACCCTTCGGTCATTGCACAATTCAGGGATTCTCTTGGTAATTATTATTACTCCCGAAGAAGAAGAAGGATTTGAGGAAAAATCACAGAAGATTTGGTTGTGGTGGCGGCCCCGGCCGTGAAAGCACACTAACCAAGGATGACGATATTTGGATTGTGGGAGTCCGGGCACCGGAAATTGGTATTCCGAGGAGTAGGGTTCTCCGTTTTCGTCTAATTCCCTATTCATGTGTGGGCGGCGATTTGGGAAGCGGCGGCGGCGGCGGATGTGGTGTGATGGAGAAGGAAAAAGCCTTATATCTTTGTTTTAGTTCCAAATTTCTCCCTCTAATCTTTATTATAAGGATTTTTATTTCTTCTAAATTTTTTTTTGTTTTTTATTTAAATTTTTTATTAATAGCAATTGGGAATAAAAAAGAAAAAGAAAATTTTTTTCTTCAATGTTGACTCCAAAACAGAAAATGAAAAATAACAACAATAAAACAAAAAAAGAAATTTAAAATGAAAAAAAAGAAAAGAAAAGGGAATTAAGGAAAAAATGATAAATTTGAAATTTTAGTAAAAGAAAATAATAAATGAAAATCTTTAGAGAAAATCAGTAAGTAATAGAAACAAAAATTTTAGAAAAAGAATTGGGAGTAAAAAAGAAATTTCTTTAAAAGAAAAAAGATTTTTGATATTTTTAGTTTTTGAGAAAAAAATTTAATAAAAAAGAAACGAAAAAGGAAAAAGAAGAAGAAATTTTTTTTGTTTGGGTCAAACTAGTAGACCCCACTGTTTAGGAAATTAATAAAAAATTAAAGATTTAACGGTCAACAAGTTTGACCTATTAAATTTGTAAAATTTCTGTTAAATTGACAAAAATTAAAGAGAAAAACATTTTAAAGGATAGTTTTGCCAATTATAAATTAATGAGGACTCAATCTTGCCCTAATACTCGGGGGATGAAAAGTGCATTTTGTCATTTTTTTTAATAATCTCTTGATCTGAAGTTTGAAGATTTAGGATGCATATACTATAGAAACTTCTTAGATATTCCATCATATTTCATATATGATTTTTAAGTGACTCGTAATTTTCACTAACAGTTTAGTCTATTTTCCTTGTCTTCGCTGGTCGTTTTGCTTGCCACAAAAATGTTGCAATTAAGATTGCTCGGTTCAAGCCCCGTTGCATAAACCCATTTATGGATTGTTTTCACAGGGGAAATAATCCATGAAGCTATCTGAACAATTCAATTCAAAAGTAATCAATAAACCAACAAAATCCTCCTCGTTCATTAATTTCATTGGTAAATGCAGCAAAGGGTGTTGCGCATTTTGTAACCCGACTGAATACCAACAACTTTTCCGCCACTGACCCCAAACTAATGCTTATTTCAGTTATTTGTTTTTCCTTGTAATGTTAATTACATCATTTCATCTTTTGCGATTATACCGTTTATATTCAAAGGAAAATCCGTTCTTGATACCATCCATGAAATCAGCGCAATGTCAAACTACAACATTTAGGTTTGCCCTTTTGAAGTCCATATGAATTGCGAATTTCGCACTGCAAAATTAGTCCATTAGCAGTTGACCATCATCATCAAAATCACTCACAGAGAGGGCATATCTGCCTTCCCCGTTAAACACATTCAGTTGGCTGTAAACATATATTCCCTCATGAGAAGGTCGACCATGATGAGGTTTGCTTCTCTCTATATCTTATCTTGGAAACTAGAGTTTGTTACCACAGTTGTTCTGTTATTTATCTTTGATATTCTTCCATTTCCCTGTTTCTGTTTAGTGTCCAAATGGCTATACCTTTTGCCCAAATCCCAACTTTATGGTTCGGAGCTGCTGTGTTCCTGAACACGAACTTTGGAACATAAGGCCTTCAATGGAGGAGCTTGATTTGCCCTGCAAATACCAAAGAAGTTTCCAGAGCTGCATGGACGTTGACTGTGAACCACTCTTTCTCTCTATGATTTTCTTTCTCTAAGTTAAGGTTTAAACAGTGGATAAGGGTAAAAAGTAAGAAAAATATGTGGCTTAACTGAGGGGCCAGCATTATGAGCAGTGCTCACACCATGGTGGTTTGATTGACCCAAACTCTGCAGTTGATCTCACTATGTATGTATCTACACCCAATTTGGTCTACACAACTTTCCAGATAGTTCTTTCCAATATCTAACTCTGTGCAAAGTTGCATGCGCTGATTGTTTCAATGATACTCCCTCGAGCCGTCATCTGCTAAGGAAAGGCTTCAAACATTTAATAACAATTGCGATTCTCACGTGGTCTTGGATGTGCAGATCGTCGAAGGCTTTGGCACTATTTCTGTTTGCATTTTGAGGCTTTTCAACTAGGTTGTGCCCCTGTTTACATGCTATTTGTCCGATTCATTGGCAGCCAAGAAGATGCTGAAAAATTCAGTTATTCTCTAGAAGTTAATGCAAATGGCCGAAAGCTACTATGGGAGGGAGTTGCAATGAGTATCCGAGATAGCCATATTAAATTCCTAGACAGTCACGATGGACTGATTATTGGTAGAAACATGGCGAACTTCTTCTCTGGTGCAGATAAGCGGGAGCTGAAGCTAAGAGTACGTGGCTGGCCTGTGATATGTGTATGCCAATGTGGTGGCATCCTTTTGCTTGTTTTATTTCCAGGTGAATAGATTTCACTTTTCAGAGGTCTGAATTTTGCTCAATAGTAGGTTTCCTGATAATCTACAGATGACGCAATACGAGGAGCCCAATCAGAAAGATCAGACAAGCATTGCTCCTCTGGTTCTGCCTCACATACCAATAGCAACTTTGTACTTTAACAATTCATCGCCTTTGGATGTCCTAACTACCGCTTTATCCTGGAAATACAAGGATCACAAACAATCAAAGTCAAGTTCCATCAGCTTAATGGCAATTTGATGGAAAACAAAACTAACATTTGAATTTTTCTCCAAGTATTAGAACAAAGCTACAAGGTTTGTTCTTCTGTTTCAGACAAAACTGACAGCCATAGAACTCTGATGCTGGCTCATAAATCTTATACTACTAGCACTTCTACAGAATATAGAAAATTTGCAAGAAAGAAAAACAGAATAACTGAAGAAGGAGAAGAAGATGATTTCATTCAAATGTAGGAAGAACATATAAATCCATCTGCAGCATTCCCTATACACTGAATCCAACTGTTCTAGTAGTTAACAAAGGTGATTTCATCTCATCAACTACATTAATGCTCTAATATTTAAACTACAAAAAAGAATAATCTTAATTGACAGCAAAAACAACACTATATAGCAGCAATTGCACCACTGAAACCAAAACTGTCGCCCACAAAATTGTTTGTCATACACCCAAATGCTTGACTTCTTTCACCACTAAAAGAATTGCCCATCAAGGGATCTCCATAATTCAACTCATAATATGAAGGATCAACAACAATCCCAGAACAACAGGTTGATAACGCCCCAAATTCTTCATTTTCTGCACTTGTGCTGGCTACATCGGTTGTGCTGGCCGCAAATTTGCTGCAATTAACATTCCCTTGTTCGTGCTCAGTTTGATTGCTTGATTTCGCTGGCATAAATCCGAATTCTTGGTTTGTTTCTTCATTAATCAAATAGCTCATAAAGGGGACTGAACAATTTAACTCGTAATCATCAACGCTTAACGGTTCAGGTCCTTCATTTTTCCCACTTGTATTCGCCTCAGAGTTTGCCGTGAAGGGTTTTGTGAAGTAGGAGGCAGACTGAAAACCACCACAAACATCATCATCCCCACCAATCCCAATTCGAATTTCACTCGAATCCCCTGTCAAAGTCAATTGGGGCAAGTTGATTTCATCAGATCTGGAACAACACTCAGTTTCAAGAAGTGTGGTCTTATCATTAAAAAAGATTTCAGTTTGGCACCCAGAGATCGATTCATTCGAGTCATTATGACTGTAAAAATTCAAGAGGGTTTCCATTGCTGACTCGGTATCCCCGTAGGTGAAGGGTTTTCCGGCAGGCGAGAAGACGAGAATCGCGATTTTGAATCGGCTCATGGATTCCAATTTGTGAGCTTTTTTAAATAACCCTTGTCTCCTTTTGGTGAAGGTGACGTTTCGGGATGATGTTTTCTCAATTTTCTTGATCTCGATTTTCTTTTTCCCGTAACCCATATTTTCCCTTCTTCTCTGTAATACTTTCCTAAAACAGAGCGTCCGATAACAGAGAGAAACAGAGGAAATAAAAAGAGACCTAGCGAGAGTGAATTACTTATGCTTTGGAAAGTGGACAGACTGAATGGATAATCTGAATGGATCTTAGAGACATATATATAGAAAGTGTCCAAAGGCGGCAGCTCCTTGTAAACCAGTGTTCTACTTGGAAAAGCACAAGTTTAATACTCTCTCTATTCCAAAATAAGTGTCATCCTACACTTTGCACATAGTTTAAGAAACTATTAAATAGGGTAATAAAATTACTTGAATATCCTCAACCAACCCCATTGTAAAATTGTCCACCAATAGCATCAACTCTTTTGAGGGTAATTTTGAAAACTTTTGACAAAAAGTGCATTGAAATATGAGAACGACACTTATTTTGGAATTTCTCCATTTTGCTAAACCGACACTTATTTTGGAATGGAGGGAGTATCGTAATTATTTTAATAATAATGCATAAATTCATTCTCGATTAAAAATTAATACTCCGATCTAACTATACACTATCTTTTTTTTCCTTTTTCTTTTCTTTTATGACTTTGGGCATTGATTAAATCAGAAAATTTTTGGAGGTAGATATGTGTAGCCAAATTATCTCTATACTTATATATACAACCGTATATTTATCAAATTATCAACTTTTTTTTCTTTTCTGTTGTGCTCCGTATATTTATCAAATTATCAACTTTTTTTTCTTTTCTGTTGTGTTCCGAAATGCTAGGATCAACCGCTTGAATGACTTTGGGCTGTACCTCCTCAAAGCCCAAAATGCTTAAATTAAGTACTCCTATAGTTGTATGTATTCTATTTTTTTGTCTTAATTTCTTGCAATATGGAAAATGTTTATTTGTAAGAGAAAAAATATAGCTCAACTTTAAGTAATTAATTTTAAGGTAATTTTTCATTTTTCCAAGGTACCCCAAAATGGCTTGAAGGGTTATCATCCGAACCTAAATCAATATTCCATCTGTCCAAAAGTGATTGCCTAAATTAAATTTTTATTTTTAATACAAATTATATCAAAATAAAATTTCGAACTAGGTAGTCATTTCAGAATAGAGGGAATAGGTGATATTTCAACTAAGTAGGTATATCAAACCTTGGCAGTAAATCAAAAAGGACTACATTAAAGACTTTTTTCTTCTTCTTTTTCCCAGAAAACAAGCACGATTGGAGTGAATAAGGAGGAAGCTTATGCGGTACAATAGCACAGTGTCAAGAACTATAGCGAAAATAGTTGCTGAAACATACTGATCACTACTTTATAATTGCTTTGGAATTGTGTATATTTTTAGGAAATTGCCTACATGGGTTCTGATATTCTATATCAAAACCCTTTGTCTAGTTCAAAAATGCAAGAATTTATGGAGTAAACATATTGAGCTATTAAAGAGTTTATAAGATTAAAAACACAGATAAAGCCTTGATCCTTGTCTATGGAACGGAATATAAGAGTCCAATCACAATATGCATCTAAGAAAAGATATACTCCATCCGTCCTAAAATTATTATCCAGTTTAGATTTCAATTTTAGTGCATTTCAAATAAAAATTAAAAATTCAAACTATACAATCATTTTGGGACAAAGTATGAAAGCTATCTTTTCGTCCTTAAGACTTAGGTCTGTCTGGAGCCTGTCTCGTACTCCTAGAATCAATGAACAATGAAATCGTAATTTGCCTTGTGCTGACTTGTACAATTTCCTTCAATGATAAAGAAATTACTACTACATTCTATTTCCTCCGATTCCTTTATTCATAAAGTATAATTTCGAAACACCTCATAATATATCATGCACCGTAAACATAAAATGCTATCTCTTCTGATTGATTATAAATAATCATACCTTAACAATTGATTAACTATTTTATACGTACCTATTAAGCCACGAATAAAGATGGATATTTAAGTCTTCATAAGATTTGCCATTTTTTTTTTACTTTTGTCTAATTAATACTTAATCACTATTTCATGAGTAAAGCGAATAATAATATTCTCTCCGTCTCATTGTCCAGTTTAGATTTTCACTGTTAGTTTCAATTTATACTAAAAATGAAAATTTTCAAACTGGACAATAATTTTAGAACCAAGAGAGTACTAGTTAATTCTTCTTTATTCGGGACAATACAAGCCTCAGCAACTTCTCCGGAACTCCTCGTGACTTTAACCTAAAGTCCTAAACCCGATGTCTCTTTAGCATAATACGAATTGTGAAATATTTCAACATTTCTGCACTCCAAATTTCCCGTTCTTGAATGGTGCCCGGACAGCCACGTTTCTGACCGTAACCACCTTCAGGATGTCGCCCGTTTCTAAGAGTGTTCCGGTCCATTTGTCGGATCTCGAACTACCCTTTATGCTTTGCATGGAACACTCCAGGCTGCATAAAAATAAAGAGCATAAATCGCGTGCAAGAAAAATGAAGTTTTTTTTGTTCAAAGTAGATTATAAAAAAGTTGCAGAAACTAAATTAGATATTCATATGTGAACCTCCGATACATTTGCAAAGATAAAGACGAATATTAATCCTCAAAGAAAATGATCATGTTTATAATGGTTCAAAGTCCACTTATTAATTACATGCAATCTCATTGGTCAATTTGAAATTTGGGAAGAATTTGAAATGCTCAGGCTCTTGCGAAGAATTTTTCTCCAACATCAGAACTTAATTACTAGCGGTATTACAAAAGAGGTGCTTTCAACTAAGTTGTTAAACCAAAAAAACAAAAAGAAAAAGAAAAAAAATGTCAATTAAGCAAGCATTTGGTTTGTTCATAGGTCTCACTATGGGGTTAGGTATGATAACAAGAAGGAGTTACCATCTATATACTCATTCTAAAATAGTTGTTTGATTTATAATTAGGTTTCGGTATCATTTTATTTTTTGAATTTAATTTGTTGAATTAATGGTACAAAAATTTAACTATTAATTTTAAAAAATTTAATAAATCTTTTTATTAATCAATTTGAATAATTTAGATTTGTGAAAATGTAAATTCTATATATATATATATATATATAGACACACACACACACACCAGAGAAAGCAATTAGTTCATATTTACACAGTGCAAAATTTTCTTCTTACTATCAGATTACATAGCATTGATCAGGAAAGAGATCCCGAATAATCAAATTCTCTACTGCTGCATCCTTGCTTGTTGACCTTCCCTTTAGTCTTAAGTAAACCTCCTTCTTGATCTGTTTTATGATTTCAACTAGATTCTTATTTTTAGAGTTGAACAATCTTTTATTCATTTCTTTCCAGATTTGATAGATCAGGGCAACCATAACTGCACACCATATCCTATACTTCAAACTGGTACCCCTCCAAACATGTCTCACCTCTCTTCTCCATCTATTCCAATCATGAGATATAGTGCCAATTCCTAGCCAACTTCTAATTTTGCAAAACAGTTTAGCAGATACAGCACAGTTAAAGAACAAGTGATTATGACTTTCAGAATAAGTTTGACATAATGCATGTAGAGGGTCTACCTCTGTGATGGATATTATTGTCAAACGATCCTTAGTCAAATATCTACCTTCCCATACTAACCATGCTATGAATGTATGCCTTGGCATATTCAAACTGGACCATATAAGGCTAGCTTCAGGTACTTTTGGCAGTTCTCCTTTCAGCCACCTGTATCTAGCTATAACAGTGTATATTCCTTTATCATTTGCCTTCCATTTGCTGACATCAAATTCCTGTTTTCCTAAGTCCTTCACCTTCAGAATCTGCTTCCAATGCCAACTGACATCATTTTTTGCTTCAACCTCCCAAATACTGTGCCCTTTGAGATAAATCTCATGAATCCACTTCACCCATAACATGTCTTTGTTACTAGCAATATGCCATACTTGTTTCATTATTGTAGCTTGATTGTAAGTTCTAATATCCCGTAAGTCTAATCCCCCTTCTTTCTTACTTTTACATATTACATCCCAGGCTACTATTGAGACAGATTTCCCCGATTGTTTTTTCTCCAAACAAACTCTCGACATATTCTAGTAACCTGTTTAATGACACTTTGAGGCAAAATGAAAGTGGAGGCCCAATGTATATGCAAAGATAATATTATAGTTAGTTAACTGCACTCTACTTGCATACGATATATTTCTTGTGCTCCAACATTTGAGTTTCGCCATCATTTTCTGAATAAGGTTGTCACATTCAATCTGTGTCCACTTCTTTAGTGACAGAGGTACACCTAAGTACCTCATTGGAAATCCTCCTTCTTGAAAGCCAGTTATCTCACACAACTTGTGGCTTTTTGCAGTAGTCACTCCTCCAAAATACATATGTGATTTCTGTGGATTACGGAACAATCCAGTGACTCCTGAGAATTTGCAAATCCTGAAATAAGACTTTGAACAATTTTTTCATCAGCTCTACTAAACAACATTAAGTCATCAGCAAAACAAATACATTTGTTAGTTGAAGCTTTTTACATAAAGGGTGAAATTTAAAATGAGGATCAGATACCACTATTCTAAGTCTTCTTGTCCAGTACTCCATTACAAGAACAAAGAGTTTAGGAGATAGTGGATCTCCTTGCCTCAAACCTCGTTTTCTCTCAAGATACCCAACTAGGGTTCCATTCATGGCCAATGACAAGGATGTGGTTGTCACACATTCTAATATCCATTCCGTAAACTGAGTAGGGAATCCATAACCAGTTAGCATCTCTGCTATAAATTTCCAGTCAGCTATGTCAAATGCCTTATGGATATCAACTTTCATTAAGCACCTCTCCGACATATTCTTTTGCCAGTACAATCTTATCAGCTCCTGCATTATAAGGACATTATACAACATTAGTCTGTTACTAATAAAAGCTAATTGATTCTCACTTACCAAGATGGCCACCACATCCTTCATCCTTTTAGAGAGAACTTTTGAAATGCACTTATAGACCACAGTGCAGCAAGCAATTAGTCTATATTCACTTGCATTTCTAAGGGCATCCATTTTGGGTATTAGGGCTAACAGAGTGGCATTCAACTGTATAACATTTTGCCCAAAATAAAGAATTCTTGCACAGCTACCATCACAGTATCTCCAGTAATCTGCCAAGTCCTCTTAAAGGAATCATTGGTGAATCCGTCTGAATGATTTAGATTACGATTTTATTTTATTTTATTTTTTTTTAAAAAAAACAAATTAGCTTGATTGAGTTCCAATAACTTTTTTCAATATAAATTTAATACAACAAACAAATTCTTGATTTTAATCCCAATTCAAATAACAAATTAATCAATTTAAATTTTCATTTAATGATGTTTGTAATTTAAATTTGAGTAAAAAATTCAAATAAAAACTTGAGTTTATAATTAAGAATAAATACTATTTTTAGAGTGAACCTCAAAACAAGTCATCAACCTTTAATATATTTCCACTCTAGGTCATCAATTAAATTTATTTGTAACACAGGTTACCTTACTAAAGTTTTAATCCATTTCAGATTATTCTGTTAATTTTGACCGTTAAATAGTGACGGAAATCCATTTTTCACATGCTTTTAGGTTCAGGGGTATTTTTGTCATTTTATTATTTTATTATTTTTTGATCTTTTAATTTTTATTTTACAATTCTTCTTCTTATACTTCCTAACTTGTATACACTGATAGTATAATTCTAAATTTTAAAAATTTATTTTCCTTTTGTATTTTAACTTCTAGATTATAAAATTTTTTTAAAAAAATTTAAGAAATGAAGAAGAAAAATTCTAGTTAAAGTAAACATGAAAATTAATAATTTACCATTTTAAATAAAAAGAAAAACTAAAAGAATTAGCTAAGACAAGTTGTTTCTTCTAGGTTATTTAATTTTTTTCAACTCGATTGAATTATTTAATTGTTAATTTTCACGTTTCTTATTCTTTTTTTTTAATAATCGAGAAGTTAAGATACAAATGAAAAACAAATTCATTTTTGAAAATTAATTTTCATTTGTATATTAACTTATAGATTATTAAAAAAAAGGAATAAGAAACGTGAAAATTAATAATTAAATAATTCAATCGAGTTGAAAAAATTAAATAACCTAGAAGAAACAACTTGTCTTAGGTAATTATTTTAATTTTTATTTTTTTTAAAATGGCAAATTATTAATTTTCATGTTTACTTTAACTCGAATTTTTCTTCTTCATTTATTAAATTTTTTTGATAATGTAGAAGTTAAAATACAAAAGGAAAATAAATTTTTAAAATTTAAAATTATACTACCAGTATATACAAGTTAGGAAGTATAAGAAGAAGAATTGAAAAAAAAATATTTAAAAGATTAAAAAATAAAAAAATAAAAAAATGACAAAAATGCCCCTAAACCCAAAAACATGTGAAAATAGATTTCCGTCACTATTTAATGGCCAAAATTAACAGAATAATCTAAAATGGAATAAAACTTTAGTAAGGTAACTTGTGTTACAAATAAATTTAATTGATGACCTAGAGCGAAAATATATTAAAGGTTAATGACTTGTTTTGAGGTTCACTCCTATGAATAGATTTTATGGTATAATAATAAATTTATATGCAATATAATACCATGACAAAACAAAGGATTGAAGAAAAAGTAAAGCTGAAAAAACAGGAATCAAATCAAAACTAGACCCCCTGGTGGGTGTAGAAAATTTCTAAATAATTGAGTATCAATACATTCCTGCCAATTTAGACCCCCTCAACCAAACATTAATAACTGGAATTATTCCATTCCTCCATTCCAAAACCCACCAAGCAAACACACCATAGGTTCTATTTATGGTGGAGTCCGAATACACGGTTCTATACCGCAATTGCACTAATCCTAGCATGTTGAGATGAATTACATAGATAGTCCCTCAATATGTCAGTGAGCTGTCATTTAATTAAGTATCATTATCAGAGAAGCAAACGATATAAACAAAAATATCATATTAAGATTAATCTTATAATAGTATACCTTAAGTAACTCGTATGATTATTTTCAATTCAAAGCATAGCACAACTCTTCTATTCTAAGAGGATTTCAGATTCATCCAAAAGCCATATGCACGCAGTTTATGTTCAATATTTATTAACTGGAGAAATAAGATATTAATGTTGTATTTTTCTATAAATTGTTTATTTAAAGAGTAATGATTGTTACAAAGATAATTTACAAGGAAAATTCACATGAATGAAAAATAACCGTTCATAGTTAAATATTATCTTTACGAGTTTGTAAATTTAAAGTTTAAAGGACAGTTAAAATTCAGTTACATCATTCCCTGTTAAAATTCTCTATAAATTTTTGTCGCACGTTAAAATTCGGATCACATACTCTTTCATATGGTTTTGACATTAAGTTTCTTCCTTTTTCTATAATAATAATAAGCTAATATAAAAGTCACACTTGGCAAGCGGTCGTCACGTGACATCATCCCTGCATCACTGTCACCTTATATTTTTAATTGGGGTCAAAATAGTCATTCAATAAATCGTGCACAATTAAAAAACATGATTTTTTCCAACAATCCCCTTCTCAAAACGACGTCGTTTAGAAGGGGGCGTCACCTGCAAAAAATAAAAATTTCCCGCAACCCCCAATTTTTTCCCAGTAGTTTGGAAGGGGGCCTTAGCTGCAAAATTAAAGAACCAAGGCAACCCCCCATTAAAAAGAAATTTCTCACATAATTGATAATCCAATACAATGGAGCGCTGGTTGACGAAAATAAACAAGTTTCCGTCCGGAAAAAGGTGCAAGAACGGAGGAAGATTGTTCTCTTCTCCTCGGTCGTTGGTCTTTCAAGAATTGAAGCCAATAAATTCCGGCGTCGGCGTAATTGTCGGATTCTTGAGGAAGAATTCGTAGCTGAAAGCTCTCCGACCTCGGACGATGATGATACTTCCGTCTGAGAGTATATTTTCGGAAGCATACCGTCGCTGGGAAGTTAAATTCGGCAGGGAGTTCAATCCAGTCGAAATCCTCCCCTATTGCCTCTGCTTTGTCGCTGGCATGGATGCGGACGCGGCGAAGAAGACGAAGGACAACTGCGAGACCACCGGGAAACTTGAAGCCTCCAGCCCCTGCTGTGACACAAAATCCAAACCATAATTCAGAAAGTGCTCACGAGGTTCGGCCGCTCTTCTCTCTTCGAATTTATGACTAATTTCGTGTTTTTTCAAAACCCAGTTTTCTTATTTTTAAATCGGAAGAAGACCTTTGCATATGTTGAGTTGGTACTGATGCTTTATTCCTTGATGCTGAATTGAGGTATAATATTGATCGTTTCAAAAACTAACACGTTTTTTTTTTTTTTTTTTTTTGGTGCGAATCGTTTGAAGCTTCTAGCTGCGATATGTATATATATATATACACTGTTTATTAGGTCTTGATGGTTATGTGTTTGAAATTTATTTGAATTTTAGTGAATGTATGAGGTAAAGATGAAGTCTACCAGTTAGGGAAAGAGGAAAATGTTTAGGGTCTCTATGAAAGGAAAAAAAACCCCGGTAATCGTCAATATTCCATCTAAGACGGCTGCGGGGGGAAGTGGAAAGGTGGAGTTGGCCTAAATTAGCAGGGGGGAATTTGACAATTGCCCTGGCTGAAAATTTCCATGCTAGCAAACATCTAAATTTCCGTCCTGGTGATGGATCTTCTTCTTAGGAACTCCCTGTTTCACGTAGCAAGGTATTGTTTTTGTTCTTTTGTAATCATCAAATTTGCATATTGAGGCCCTATGATCTTATAGATGTCAACTTTTCTACGGAAAACAACACTACGGAATTGGAACCGATTAATTTAGGGCAATTTACCGATTAAACATCACTATGAAATGTTTTTTACGAGCGTCTTTGTGTAAAACCTTGATCTTTTCCTCCTTTGTTTTGGTTTAATTCTAATGCACTTCTTTTAATGTGTTGGGTATTTAGGGCAATTTGAGCTCGGTAATTTGCTGAAATACAATTTCCGCTTGCTAAAGTTGGTTGCCAAAAGATTCTTCATGCGCTGTTAACAGTCTGAAGTTGTTGCCAGGTATGGCGTCAGCGTCTCATTTGTTTTGATTCTGATTTTGCTTTTTTCCTGTTTGATTGTTAAGCATAATTTCTTTTTTGATTGTTTGAATTTTGATTTGAATCTGGTTTATTTTACACGACCTTTCTTCATTGAATTTTGGTACTATGTTAAATTCCCGAATCTGTATACATTCAAATCGCAAAGCCAGCTCTTTCTTTTTAAAGTTTAAGACTGAGCTTTCTCAATGCAACAGAGGAAATGAGTATGCTTGTAAATCAATAGCTAAGAGGAAAATCACAATAGGGGAGGATGTGAGGAGAAAAATGCAGACAATATATCATTTTCTCTAACTATAATTATTGAATATCTTTCAGATTTTGGCAAACAAGCTGTTGGTTGTTAAGCCAGTTGGAACGGAAAATTATTCTGTACTTGGTGTTTGATTTTATGGAAACTGACCTCGTAAAATTCATCTGAGGTTTTCTTCCATAAAAAGGCAGGGGTGAGTGCTTCTTACAGCTTAGTGGTTTTGATCGGCCTCTTTCAGTTTTTTTTTTTCGTAAAAAAAAAAATTTGGTTCAGAGATATGATAAATAATATTCCTTGAGCAACTTTTTTCCTTTTTCTTTAGAGATTGATCTATCAACTCTATAAGGTGTTGCTTGAACCAAAATGAAGGAATTTTAGTTATTCCTTACAGTATGAACTGATGACCCCATTCATTAGGCTTACCTGTCAAATGTCATCTTAATGTGTGTCACTGTAATGCAGGCATTGCAATGGAAGACAGTCTGTTGCGGTTAAAGATAAAAAGCAGCCAAAGGTGGTTTCTTGTGCTTCACATTGCTTCTTGGTTAATATACAGATTACCCAACTTTTTTGGTTCTGATTTTCTTTTTTTTTTTTAAGGATAAGCGTATCTTGACGATGGAGAATCTGCCAAAGCCATTGCGTGAGGTCAGCAACTAGCTCTCATTTATCATATTTGTAAATAGTTTAGGAAAGAACAGTGAAAGAAGATGTGAGTCATCCTTCATATATCACCCACCATATGCAAGTGAAAACAACTTGAGTAAAGGTTTAAATTTCTTTCAAAACGTGAGTGATAAATTTATTTGATTTTGTGTATTTTGTTATTCTATGCAGCTTGTATTATTTGTATATTTTTTTAATTTGATGGCTGAAAGAACAAAAAATAAATATTTTGGTGGTAATGATAGAGATTACCCACCTGGTCCTACTTTGATAGTATAAGGAATTTGGTTAACATGATTCTAAGATCAATTTTGTATTTTGGTTCTCAGGAGTGCTAGGATTGCACATTTGAAAACTATGTAGAAATCCAGTTTTGGGCATGACCATTTTTGTCGTAAATCATGTCTTTCAATCTTTTGCTATGTTTACGAAGTAATCTGGAACTTATTACTTGATAAAGCTTGCCTTTAGATTTATTTTCATATATCGAGATAGAGTTCTTTTTGGTGATCATTTTCGCTATCTTTTGATAATTTTGGACCATTGTTTTTTTGGTGAAAGATAATAAGAACATGCCAATTTGAGGGCGGAGAAAGAAAAAATAAAGAAAAAGAAAAAGAGATTTGAACCAGAATCAATTTCAGGGCGGATGGTTTCTCTGCAATAGTTTTCCAGTACTGCTGCTTCATAGCAACCGCAATTGTAACTTTGTCTTCTTGTATCTGTTGCTTTGGAGTAATTTCTGTTTGGTATTTTTCTGTTACAGGTAAGCATATTCAATCAATTTGCAAAATGATACCCCTTGTGTTGCAATTCATATCCATGTTGCAGGTTCCTCCAACTTCTCTCTTACTAAAGATTGTATTAGAAAACATTCAAACTCTAATGAATTCTCTGCAATAGCTCCTGGCCACTACTACTTTCAAGTGCTACGTAACTTGTTTTTGAATCTGTGCTTTGGAGTAACTTTTGGTGGAAATTTTTTGTTTCAGTTAAAGATGGATCTAGTGACAGCTTTTTTGGCCTTCTTTGACCAAGACCACTTCGGATAATACTCGCTCCAGCTTCTCACAGGGTATCAACTGCATCTCCTTTTTAAAAATAATCATTATAGTGCTTCAGCTGATATGCTTGGAAAAGAATCGATCATTCAACTTGAATAAGGATTTGGATTTCAAAATCTCGACTTTCTTTAGAAACCAAGAGATGCGTGTTGAAGCTGGCTAGATTAACCTGTGATTTTAAACTCAAGAATCGGATTTCTAGCACTTATGTTTTTCAAAATTCTCCACTTCTCAAGTTCATGATTCCATTTTTCAATATATGTTATATTATAGTTTGCATCTCTCTATAAGTTATTTTATCAGTTCGTGCTAATCTCATTTACAAGCAAAAGGATCAGAAACTGAAATGATGACAGTGGTTGTATTTGCTAGGCCTTCTGGTGATTATGCTATCGTTATCAGTCACAACCCTGTCACCTCTTTATTATGTTGGGTGCTTTTTCGCTATTTTGATTTATGTACAAATGATTTTTGTTTTTTTTTTTTTGGTTATAGTATGTATTCAAGACAATTTATCGGGCATGTGATTATGTTGATGGTTCTGAAAGGGTTGGTGATATGATTAATCGATTCTGAGTTATAAGTTTTAATTAATTGGTGCATTTTTCGGTTGAAGTTGTCTCGATACATAGAAATTAAATATTTCGAAAAAATCAAGAGCGGTTTTGAAGGCAAAAATTTGTATATGTTCACGATCTTCAGGTGATAAGTGAGTTTCCAGGTACATTCAAAGCCTCCCGTTTTCAGAAGAGGAGATTAATGTTAAATGAAAGAGGATTAAAATGAAAGAGCTGCAGATTTTAGAGGATTTGAAGTAGCTCTCCAAATTTTTCACAACTATTTCCTACTGATTAGATTAGTGTTTTGCAGATTTAGGAATGGACTAGAGACTTGTTTCTATATATGGCTAGCTACTTTTTTTTAATGCACAAGATGTACTGGCAAGGAAGAAATCATTCTGTCTTTAAACCTATTAGTATTACTACTATTATTACTCTATAATTTTAGTTATAGAATCATAAACACATTGTAAATCCATGCGTAAAGAAAGGTTCAATACTCGATTCCATGATCAGCTAAATATATATTATATTGGTTTGCCATGTAAGCAGGCATGTAATCTATCAAAAACTCCAATAATCTAGGAAATTCCAACTTCAATAATTACTGAGAAATATAAAAAAGTACGAAAATTCTTGCTGAAAAATGAGCCATAACGTGTGTAATTTTATCATGAGCCATAAAGCGTGTAAGTAAAATGAAATACTACAAACCGGAAACAATTCCACTTAGGAATCAACCTCCAAAAACCTATTACAATTAAGAAACGGAAATTCTAATAACTGCAGGAGCCCCTATATATACGAACAATCATCTTTAATTTACCCACAAAAATTTGCATCCGGCAAGAAACGCTAACACTGCATCATTCTTTATTTGTTTGCCATTCTTTCTTTGACGAGGTGTAATTAATTTGGTTGAATAACATGTATGCTATATGTTAGCAATATATCAATAATTTGATTATTGCTTTAACTTCAACTTCTACAGGCAACAAACTTAGCGGCGATTGCTTGCACATCAAAACATTGGCATTCAACTTCCCAAGTTATGGACCGTAATGCAAAATGTCGAGCTAAATATGCCAGCTTATCTGTCGAAGAAAAGGCAGCAAGAAATCTTCAACGACGAGCTAATAGACACACTGAAAGGGGAGTATGCCTACCTTCCAGCTCTAATGTCAGGATGGAGACCACACTAAACAGCGTGTACCCGATAGCAAATTAAGTACTCCAGGGTTATTTATAAGGTGCGTCGCGCGAATGCGGGACGAATGCTCGAGAGGTAGTCTAAAAACTAAATTTAGGTTGGTGGCAGTCAGCTCTCTTAACTTTATTAATTTAAAGGAAAAAATTTATTAGTCAGTACTTAACACTTATCCAAAGAACGATATGTCTTACATTAAACTTTTTTAAAAGAAAATATTTGAAGATTTTTTTATGGTCGAAACACATTGAACCACAACAAAAATTGCAAGTTCAAACCCTAGCCATTTAATCAAGGATCAAACCAGTAAGGGTCAGAATAGCTAAGGAAATCAGGGTCAGGCCATTTAATTAGATCCTCAAACTCGTCATTCATCAAGAATGGAACAAGGCCAGAAAAACTAGATTCCACCTCGGAATTCAATTTGGTTTCCGCATTCGCCAATGTTGTTGCATCCTTGCTTGTTCCTTCTCTTTCTTCTTGCTTGCTTTTAGCATTATTATTTTTACTTTCGATTGAACTATGAGAATCTTTCGAAGGATTGTGACAGGGAGGAGAGAGAACAATTTGGGAGTTTCCTGAAATTGGGTTCATTTGTTGAGGAGGTTCTAGCAAGGTTTTCAAATCTTCAATAGCTTTATCTATTTGACCCTCATCCAACCCACTTTCAACTTCAGGCAAGGAATCTAAAAAGTCCCGATACATGAGAACCAAATCCATAACCTCTCGGCTCATTGCCGCTTGGGAGCTGCCAACTTCATTATGAGATCCAGCAATAGTAGTTCGGACTTCCGATGAATAGATTGTTTGGGAGCCATGAATGTTTTGTCCCTTTATGAGTGAGCTAGTTCCCAAACATTCATTTGTACCTATTTGGAGGGAAACAAATAAAATAAAACACTGACTCTGTCATTAATTTTTTTTCTCATAAAATCTTTTACAGTATTATGCAAATAGTCCATTAAGAAAATGATGTCTATGTAAGCACTCCTTATTATCAACAAACACAATCGATGAAAATATTAATTAAAACATTCTAGCAAATTTTAATATCTTTCCTGAGTGAAGGAATGAGAAAAATGGCTTAGTTATTCCTTTTAATCTAAATTTCAATAGCAAACCTTTTAATCGATGCAAATAGTTGTGTAATTACCTAACCCAAGGTTGTGTCCTTTTAGCAAATTTCGAGCTTCATTTTCTTCATTAAGAACAGGCAAATCAGTTGCTGAAGTGGGCAGCAAATTCTGATCCCAATCATAAGTAGATGTAGCACTTCTCTGAGGTCTGTTGACAACCACTTAATGTAAATGAAGAAACATCTGAAAATATAACAGATATTTTCTTTCAGGATACATGTGCTTAGTCATCTACCTTGTTGAATCAACGAGGGAGGCAGGGCAACTGCCTCTTAAAATGTTCTCCTTGTGTCTCCTAAAAATGAAAAACACGGTAAAATAGATCAATTATTCTACAGACTTGCAGTTCGGTCTAGTATATTTTCGGAAAAATCTAAGATGTGTTTTGACTACTGAGAAACATCTTTTTTTTTTTTACTGGCGGTTAATGGCTTTAATTACAACAACATAAATATCTATAATTAGCCAGGAAAAAATTGGGAAAAATAGTAAAGGAAAATCCAGTTCACATAACTTTAAATAAATTAACAATTATGAAACAAATAACAAGAAGCTAAAATTGCCACCAAACTACATAAATCAACCTTTGCAAAAATGAAATCTGTGCAAAACACAAACATTTTTTAAAATTATAAAATTAAAAAAAACAATAATAACCGCTAAGAATTATGAATCTAACCCATTTTCTTGTGATGGTGGTGGTAGTGGTGGGGGAATTGAAACCAACGTGTTCAATCCATGTTGACTTTTTGTTGATGAACTTCTAGCTCCTGAGTGAGATCTTTTTATGTTTAGGTTAATGTTGTTACCGGGTAATCGGGATCTTTCACGTCGGATAACCCGATATTGACGACCACCGCCTCCTCTTCCTCCACACGGTGAAGAATCCAAAGCTTGAATTGAAACATTAACCTGCAAAACTGTTTGATCTTCAGAATTTTCCTTGACAATCATCTCTTGATGATCCCGTGTGTTTACAGTTCTTAGTGAAGAACTTGAATTCACATGCATTGATGATGAAATACTATTAGACATGATTTTCAGGATTTGGATGTCGATACAATTTAAGATTTGTGGAGTTAAAAGGAAAATATTAATGGGTGGATTTCAGCTACATGCAATCGGAGAAGAAGAAGAAGAAGAAGAAGAAGAAGAAGAAGAAGAAGAATGTGAGCTTTGATTTCTTGGGAGTCTGCTATTTAACTGTAAGTTTCTATAATGAGTGCTCAGCTTATTTTATAAAAGATCGGTGAGAATATGACGAAAGAAAAGAGTCACATCTGATAATGAAAACGTAAAAAGAAGCGGTGACCCCATGTTGCTGTTGGACATCTGTTCGATGGAGTTGACAACAAAGAAAGGTGAGGAATTTGGGAAGTAAAGACGTATCCAATTTTTCTTTCTACTATGTGATTGTGTGTTTGGGAGCTTACATAAGTGTGCGTACGACCGAAACTTGTCTAAAATTCACATGGATATAAGGATATCTTGGCCAATGTTTCTAAATAGCACGATTATTAATTGATTTCGTGTCAGTTCCAATCTTAAATGTATAGTCAATTGCCTCATTGCTGGTATAAATTTTTCCATTTGGATTGCAGATATCTGTAACCAATAGACCTTCTAGACATTAATGAAGTGGTGATCATAAAAGAAATAGTGTAAATGGCACCAATCACCTCTTTAACTTGGTTTCTCATTTTATTTCATCATCGATCGACCTTTAAACCAATATATATATATATATGATTATAGTCTATAGTTTTACTGTTGCAGGATCCAAAATCACTAACAAAGATTTTTAATAGAGTACATGTCTATATACCTAATGAACCATGGTAGTGAAGATTAAGAAGGAAGTAATATATATATATATATATATATATATATATATATATACACAAAAATACTAAGAGAAAAAATACTAGAAACAAAAACCACACTTAAGAGAAAGTACCACCATTTGCCATGTGGCATTTTCACATTATATTTTTAAAATAAATTTTTATTTACACATCAGTTTCCTAGACTTAAAAGGCAAATGCAATCCAAATCCACCACCACCTCCTATTTTTGCCAAAACAAAAAAAACAAAAACACGGCTTCATAAAAAACACAAATCCTCATCTCCATCTCTACGATAATCGACTCCCTAATCAATCCCTTCTCCACAATAAAAAAAAAAAACAAATTCCTCATCAATCATCAATTGATAATATGTGGTGAAATATACTTCTTTCCTATTAGCATGTTCAATCTTTTCATTAGTGATGATCAACTACATCCTAGTCAGATAAAATTTCAACTTCAAAAAATATTCTCTTTACCTCTCTATATAAACACAAAAGGAAAAAAAAAATTCTCATTGATGTTGCTTTCGGCCGTTGTGGTGGTGCCATTACAGATATTAAAATTTAAATGATTTTATATCCACAGATCATTTGTACGGATTTTATTATTTTTTGTTTTTCCCGTTCAATAATAGTGTTATTACTATTATTTTTATGCGTTCACCCGTTACAGCTACCGTAGCCGTTGCCAGGTAATATGATGTGATTTCTTATATGGTTAGTCAGCTTAGAATTTTTGTATGATTTTAGTTCTGTTTGAATTGAATTGATCAATTGGGTTTTTTGTCACAAAATCTTATTACTATTATTTTTATGCGTCCACCCGTTACAGCTACCGTAGCCGTTGCCAGGTAATATGATGTGATTTCATATATGGTTAGTCAGCTTAGAATTTTTGTATGATTTTAGTTCTGTTTGAATTGAATTGATCAATTGGGTTTTTGTCACAAAGTGTGGTTTTTTTAATTTCTTTTTTATATTTTATTCATTTAGAGTGGTTTTCCTTTTTTTAATTATGGAGTCTCAGTTTTTTTTCGTATATGGTCAGTTATGAATTGTGTTTTTTCTTTGTTTAATTGCTTTTGATTTTGTTTCATACTCCCAGTTGACCAATTATTATTATTATTATTATTATTATTTTTGCAAATGAAGTGCGTTTTTTTTTGTGTTCGGACTTTCAAAAATATACTTTTTTGGATTTGGTTTTTGGACTTTTTTAAATTACTCATCATATAAATGGTTCAGGTCGCTTTTTCTAACTAATTTATGGGGAAGCCGTTTATGAATTTGAGGTGGAGAGGAAGGAATGATGTTTCTACGTTTATTTGTGTTTTATATACTTACATGAAAAAAAAATTTCTCAATTTTTAATGGACTCTTTTACTTATTTTTTTTTTTATTTGCCATGGTGAGGTGAGTTCTTTTTTGCTATAACTTGAAACCTATGAAAATTTACATTAATTTTCATTCTCATATTGTGATCAACCAGTTTCAACAATTAATCAGTTTCAAAATCATATTTTTGATATTTTACTAGCATAAGCCTTTGGAAGAAACAGTTCCAACAATTAAACGTATACCCTTCAGAGGAAGCTTACTACAAAGCTATTATAAATCTCCAAAACCAAATATTGATTTGGCACGACAAATGGAGAACATCAATAAATCATCTTACTAATATTTAAACTTATTAGGATACTTTTATATTTTGTCAAACATTTACTTCAAGAGATATACTTGATCAAGTTTATTTATATTTAATAAGTAACACTTATAAAACATTTCTAAAATATTCAAACATTTCTAAAACGTACCGGACCAAATACACTTTCTTTTTTTTATGCCAAATACAAACATTTTTATGATCACACTTATAAAACATTTCTAAATTCTTCAAACATTTCTAAAATATATCGGGCCAAATGTAAAATATTTTTTTTTCAAATACAAACATTTCTAAGATCTACAAATATACTGGGCCAGGGTCACGCATTGTGCGACCAGACATCACTAGTATATATATATGATTATAGTCTATAGTTTTACTGTTGCAGGATCCAAAATCACTAACAAAGATTTTTAATAGAGTACATGTCTATATACCTAATGAACCATGGTAGTGAAGATTAAGAAGGAAGTAATATTATGTGCTATTACACTCTTGTATGGTGCAAACCAAAAGAGCATAAACAAACAACTTTTGAAAGAATATAGCTAGCGATATATTTTTTAAATTTAACATTATTGCCTAAATCACCTTGTCCGATAAATTCGAGTAATCTGCTCAACGAATCATTTACATTTGCCAAAAAACTTAATTTGGCTTTAACATTAACAATTCACTGGTTTGGTCCATTATATTTGTGTGTTCCACTAGTTTATTCCTGCTTTTGTTTTTTTTTTTGACAGTTTACATTTAGGGTTCTTAAGTTGTCCATTTTAAGTCAATTCAACATGGATATTTTCGGTAATGCTTAATTTTAATTTTTAAAAAATGTAAAAAAATTTGATTAAAATAATATTAAAAATATTATTTTTATTTACAATTAATTAAGACATTTTAAAAAAATTAAAAAATTAAAAATAATTATAAATATGATTTTATCTTTTTTTAACCCATGGACCCCACCTCTAGTGTTATTTCTTCTTCTACTTTTATCCCCTTTACCATGGTCAAATGTCAAATGCTCATTCCCAACCCCTTCAGCAACCCGTCTAAAAAACCCAATTTGCCATGAACTCTAATTCCAATCGGGCTGATAAAAAGATGAAGAATATATAAGGGAGAGAGCAAAGGGAAAGAAAAAGGTCTAAAGTGAAGGGGGATAAAAGTGAAAGAAGAAGGACCGTCAGAGGTGGGATCCATGCATTAAAAAAAAGAAAAAAAATCATAATTTTTTTTTTAATTTTGTTTGAATTTTGATTTTTTAATTAAAAATCAATTTTTTTAAAAAATCATAATTTTTTAATTTTTTTTTTAATTTTGTTTGAATTTTGATTTTTTAATTACAAATCAATATAATATTTTTAATATTATTTTGATTAAGTTCTTTCTATTTTGAAAAAATAAAATTAAGAATTACCAAAAATCCCTCTGTTAACTTAAGCCAAGAACTGGTCAACCGAAGAATCCCCAAATGTAAAGTGTCAAAAAAGAATTAAAACAGACCATATTAGTGGAAAACACAAATGTAATGGACCAAACCAGTGAATCGTTAATATTAGTTTCGAGAATAAGATCTTGATCTCTTACTTGCTAATACTCTTCACAAATGTAATGTTCTTGAAGATGAGACGTTTAGCAAATCATATAGTGGTTCTACGCGTGACCTAAACTTTTTCCGGAGAATAAGTATATGTGGTTGTAGTGTATCCTCAAGTATGACCCCAATCTATCTCCTCCATTGTTCATTCTCCAATTGATATCATTTGGTGCAATATTATGTTTTAATTGATCAAACATTTTGTTATATGACTTTTGAGGAGATTCCTGTTTTGAATTTACAATGGTCAGAAGAGAGTGGTGATGATTCTTCGTAAGTTATTTCTATTTTCAAAAACACAATGTAGCACTGTGCAAAAAAAGAAAAATATAGCTCTTCACAAGAAAACCGAACAAATACCAGAAGGCATAACAACCTTGGTGTTGTGAAGTGAAATCTGGAAGTTCAGCAAAATGACATGAAGCACAAGGGAGACTAAAGAGACTCTCATGGGAGGAAAAAGACTAACCCTTTGAGCAATGACCAGTATGTTTAGAGAGAAAAAACGTTGAGCCTGTTTTGGTTGGTTTCATATAAAAAATTGTATATATATATATATATGTATATATTTCCTTCTCTTTTTGTTTTGGTTCTTAGATGATGTGAACATGTGAAATTTCTTATTGGTTTAGGTTAGTAAATTATGAAGTGACGTAATCATGATGCTAAAAACTATATCAACATCGTAGACAGTTTGCTTTATGATTTTGTTGAGGAGCATAAAAACTAGAGTGACACTGTTATTAGTATTGTACTTTAACCACCTGGGCAAATTAATATTTCTTTTATTATTCTATATACTACTTGTGTCCAAGCCAAACACTAGCAAAATATGACAATGTGAACAAAATGTTTATGTATCTTAAAATGATGCATTTGCTGTGTAAGTTATTCTATCATCCACTCCCTTTTGTAATTTCTAGAACAATCTGACATAACTGGAAAGCAATCATTTCGCTTTATGTAAAAACTTACATAAGAGAATTACAATGTATATGATTTTTTTTTTAACTACTAACAAGATGGTTTGAATCTTTATTCACTTTGTGTAGTTATTATTATTTATCATTAATATATATTATAATTGGAGAATGTTGTTTGGATTTTGGTAGTCCTCGCTATGTGCTTATCACGAGTAGTCTTTGTTCAATTTTGTAATAATTTTGGGCTTTTCAAGATTTTACCTTGAAGAAGTGGACAAAAGATACACCTCAGTAGATCCCACTTAAATGTGGGTGAAACTCGTTCTATATACCTCTTGGCGAGAACTGCCAGAAAGTATATCATCCTAACCACTAAACAATCATTTTTTATCCAATTTAATCAAGGAAAAATTTGGATTAAGGACAGTAGGGAGGTTTTAATTAATAAAAGGGGTGCAAATTCTACATAATATAGATTAAGAGTAGTAAACTACTTTCTTAAAATCATAAAATTAAACAATTTAGGCTCTGAAAAAATACCCATTGTTCTTTTAAATCTATCTAATACTTAGCGTGGGAAAAAACAAATGAAGAAAACCCGCTACTTATCATCGTTCAAACTTCACCCTATACTCTCTCATCCAAATCTTTTGCAACGTAATAACAACAATTTGATTCATAAATTTTCGAAGTCTGGAATCAATAGCAAAAGTAATATTTTGGCAATTTAGTAGCTCAAAGTCATAAATAGAGAGAATATCCCAACCACAAAAACTAACAAGAAATGAGAAAAGCTGCAACCTAGGAGACTATAGGCAAACATTTGATACCAGAATTCAATCCATTAGGTTTTTATTAGACAAAAACTAATAAAACAAGGATTATTTGCATCATCAGTTCTTTTTATTTTTTGGAGTTTGTGAGATAAAAAACAAAATCGAATGGAGTCAATCGCCATAAAGAACACTATATAAAGAAACACTACTAGTCCTAATTTATTTGTCAATTGATAAATTTGACACAGTGTTTTTCAGTCTTTTTTTTTTGAGGCTACATATAAGATAGACATAAAAGAATAAGGGGCACTTAAATCAAAGCATAAGTAGTTTATTTTTTTTATTTTAAGAAACTAATATGCTGCCCTTAATCCATATTGTGTAAAACTTGTACTCCTTTTATTATTAAAACCTCTCTACTGCCCTTGATCCAATTTTTTCCTTTAATCAAAATATCCTTTCATCGGCCTTGCCAATTTTAGATCCCCTTTACTCAACCATCTTTTCGACTTCTCTTAGCAATTAAAAGAACCTTTAAATTATCCCATTATAATCAATTTTGATACAAAAAAGAAACATAACATACACTTCCCAATATAACATAATACATACTTTGATATGACAAAGAAATATACCCGTGCGAATGCATGGGTCCAACACATAGTTTATATATTAAAAGAGAGTTTTCAATCAGCTATTTGTATAAAATTAGACATGGTAATCCACATGGCAAAGAATTAGATAGCCAAGTACCTATGTCCCAACCGCATCACTGCGTCGTTTAATGTTAAGTTTTTAATATAAAATTATAAATTTACAGATAAAACTAAACCAGCTGAGATATTATCCCTTAACGGTAAATTTTAATGGTAAAAAGAAAGAGGTGACCAAAAAGAAACTTCAAACTTATAAGTTCAGAGATAATAACTGAAATAACAAACCTAAAAAACAAATTTGATGTAAAAAAATAAAATAAAATAAATAAAAAAACTGATTGCCACAAAAGTGGAAGGGGGAAGGGGGAAGATGAAATAACATTAGAGGTGGGGTCCGTGGGTTTTAAAAAAGAGGAAATCAAATTTTTTAAATTTAATTTTTGAATTTTTAAATTCTAAATTTTTTAAAATGTCTAAATTAATTGTAAATCAATATAATATTTTAATATTGTTTTAGTAAAGTATTTTAATATTTTTTTAAAATTAAAATTAAGCATTTCTGAAAATACCCCTGTTGAATTGAGTTACAAATGGTCAACCCAAGCACTCCAAATGTAAAATGTCAAAAAAAAAGGAGTAAAAATGACTATATTAGAGGAAAACACAAATGTAACGGACCAAACCAGTAAATTGTTGATGTTAAGGACCAAATTAAATTTTTTGGCAGATGTAAATGATCATTTAAGCAGATTAGTCGAATTTATATGACAAGGTGATTTAGGAAATATTGTTACATTATTTTAAAAAATATATCGAGATGTTGTTTGTTTATGCTCTTTTGATTTGTATAATACAAAAGTTTTACACTCTTTCCATTTGTACCATTTAATATTGCTTCCTTTTTAATTTCATTTGCTGAATTTAAGGATCTAACAAATCTGCACTTACAATTGTTCATTAGGTATATAGACGCACTCTATTAAAAATGTTTGTTAGTGATTTGGATCCTGCAACAATAAAACCAAAGACAATAGTATTTATAAATGTATATATTGTTTTAAAGGTTGATCGATGAAGAAATAAAATGAGAAACCAAGTCAAAGAGGCGATTGGTGCCATTTACACCATTTCTTTTATAATCACCATTTCATTAAAGTTTAAAATGTCTATTGATTAAAGATATTTGCAATCCAAATGCAAAATTTATACCACCGATGAGGCAAATGACTGTACATTTAAAACTTGAATTGATACAAAAGCAATTAATAATTGTGCTATCGAGCAACATTAAGTTTCACATAGCAATTAATAATCCACGATTTAAAAATAACGGATCACGATTTAACTCAAGATTTAAAGGGTCATTGATGACCTCTTATAATATGCCATTAAAAAAAGAAAGATATCATGCCAGATTTTTTCATTTTTAAAAGAACAAGCAGAGGCATTAATTAAATTAATATAATAAAACAAAACCAGCCGGAAAAAAAAAACACCAAGATGGGCAAAAAAACAAGTAGGAAGAGAAAAAAAAAATAACCTGCAAGCCGAGACATTAATAATTTAATATGACAACAAGATGAGCACAACTTGAAAATCAACACAGGGGTACTACTGCCTTTTGTTTCTTAACACATGCCAAAACAGAACCAATTCCTTCATGAATACAAAGCTATGCAAATAATTCGAATGATGTAAATATCTTGGAGTCTGTAAACCGTAATCGAAACAACCCAAAAAAATTGCTCCGGAAATATTTTCAGTCACAAAAGCTAAATATTTAGTGAAAACTTCATACTTTCAGAATTAATACACACCAACTTCAGACAGTGATATTATAAAGTCTTCGTGCTGTCAACTTATTATGAAAATATTATTAAACTAGCGATATGAATATAAGCATAAGAACAAGAGAGAGATAAGAGAGTAGAGAGAGATAAGAGACTTATATTCAGATGTATTTCTAATGAATTCCCTATGTATGCAAGAGGTTAGGGACCAAATTATGTGAATCAAATAACTCTATCATATATGCTAAATATTACATAATCGTATCTATCTAATTTGTGAATAGAATAATACACATTAATGGGACATTCAATCAAATCAACATATAATTTCATAACACATATATGTTTTTTTAAGTTACTTATAATTTTCACTAACAGTTTAGAGTCCATTTTCTTTATCTCCGCTGGTCCTTTTGCTGGCAAAAAATTTGTTGCAATTAAGATTGCTCGGTTCAAATCCTGTTGCATAAACCCAATTATTGGTTGTTTTCACAGGGGAAATAATCCAGGAAGCTATCTGAACAATTCAATTCAAAAGTAATCAATAAACCAACAAAATCCTCCTTGTTCATTAATTTCATTGGTAGATGCAGCAAAGGGTGTTCCGCAATTTCGTAACCCGACTGAATACCAACAACATTACCCCCCGGCCCCCACTGACCCCAAACTTATTTACTTATTTCTGTTGATTTCCTTGTAATGTTAATTACATGAATGATCTTTTCGGTTATATCGTTCATATTCACAGGAAGTTCGTTTCTGATACTATCCATGACATCAGAGCAATCAGTATTGTGAAACTACAACAATGTTTTGCCCTTTTCATCAAGTGCTTATGAATTGCGAATTTCGCTGCTTCCCACTTAAACCCATTCAGTTCAAAGAAAAGTTAAGATTCTGGAGCAAATGTTGTCGCATCAAGCACTTCAAAAGATAGAAAACAATTCTCCTAAAGAACAGTTATTTAAAATATAGAGAAAGTTATCCTACAGAAACAGTAACCATGTCTAGTAAATGAATATAGTAATATAGAATCCATCCAAAATATATATTCAAGCAGCTACAGTTAGTAAACCTACCTTTTGTGTGTACTTGCACTATTAGGTCTGGCTGAAGCTCGCCACCTACTCCTAGAATCACTGAAAAATGAAGTTGTCTCTCCCCTTGAACCAGAATCCACATTGGTCGTCAGGTTTAATGATTTCGCCTTCAATGGACTTGGAGTTAGAATCTTCTGGATGCTGTTTGTTGGTTTCAACGAGTGATCAGAATTTCTAGCCTGTCTCATTTTTATTGGTTCTTGTGCTCAGCCCTCACTTTCAGAGCGAAGTTGTTGACTGATAGCTCTAGGTCTGCAGGTACATTTATAGACGGAGGAGGTTATTGGCCACGGCTGGAAGCTGCCTCTCCTTTGATATTGGAGTAGAGAAAGAGGGCGGGCAAGATCTTGAGAGGTGTACCACCTATAAAGATGTAATATCATTTCAGAGGCTGAAAATTAATTTCTCTGGCAACTTGTTTTATTCAATCAATGAATGAGTTTAAGTTTCAGCGTAGAGAACTAGAGATCATATAAAAGTAGTAAACTTAGACGCATAGTAGATCAAATGTTCCTAAACTAAATAATATTTAGATAGATCTCACATGTTTTTTCAAAGTATGTTTCTTCTGGAGACATCTTGCTTCGCCTGAGAATAAAACTTACTGCGGGCTGCTGTAAGGTTTTTTTTAACATTGCCAGTATAGAAACTAAAAGTCTTATTCATGCTTATTCCTAAAACTGCTCCAATTAGCAGGAGAAGTGTTAAGGTACAGATATAAAACGAGACCTTCGAAGCCACATTTTCAAAACTAGTTTGTTTCTAAACATTTAACGATATGTGATCAAACAGTTTAGGCTACTATTCCTAAAACTGCAACCATTTACAGGAGAAGATTTGTGGTTAAAGAAGTAAAATGAGATCTCCATAGTAGACAATTCTGTTGAGTTTCTCAAAGACATCTCTTCTAAACTATTTGATTCAAAACCTCTTAAAGGGATCTGATCAAACTAGACATTGAGAAACTGGTTGGACTACAAAAGTCCAATACATCCAACTACCCAAGAGGTTCCACAAAGAGGCAATGCGCATTTGCAATGCTAGAAAATATGACATGTCAACTATAACTAAGCCTTTGTCTCTCTGTTTGGGTTCAGATAATTGCAGAGCCAAAACAAACTACAAAAACTGAAAGAACCAAATTTTGAAGTACAAAAGAGTTTCCTTAGGCAAGAGTTCAATTCAATTTTTTTTTAAAAAATCTCTAATCAGTGGGGCTTTACATCTATCTTGCATGATTTTTATGCAGAGTTCATTTCTCTATTCATTTCACTCAAAATGCCAACAGTATGAACAGACAGAAAAGCCACAGATATATTTACCTGATAATCTACAGAGGACGCAATACTAGGAGCCCAATCAGAAAGATCAGAAAAGCATCGCCTCATCTGGTTCTGCCTCCCACGTAGGTAGCAACTTGTATTTCAACAATTCATCACCTTTAGATATCTTAGCTACTGCTTTATCCAGGAATACAAGGATCATAAACAATCCAAGTCAAGCTCTATCAGCTCAATGCCAATTTGATGGAAAGAAAAACTCATATTTCAAGTTGTTCTAATAGTATTACCACCAAGCTACAAGGTTTGTTCTTCTGTTTCAGACAAAACTGACAGCCATAGTTCTCCGATGCTGGCTCAGGCTGATCCTTAAAATAACTAATCTGCTCACACAGAATATCTAGCTTCTCTTGCATGCGCGTAAGCACCTGAGCCTACAATCAGGTTGAGAGGACACTTGAACTCCTCACTTATAAAAGGTATATATAAATGAACAAAACACAATAGCCAACAATCCCGCCACCACATCTTAGTGAGAGTCAAAGAATGAATATGGTCTACGAAGATTTTTCCTTGAGTAAAATCGAGTCTGAAACCCAAAGTTCTGAAGTACTAGAGCGCATTCGTTTGCAGGTCACACTGAGTATTGGGTCCAACTTCCAACTATTGAGCTAAACCTATCAATTTACAGCCTTCCTAAGCAACTCATAAAAAGTTTGACTGTTAAACTCCAAATTTAAAATCAAACATACTTATTTTCAGAACAGAAGAACGTATTCAATTCTCATAGAAATAAAATACTCCCTCTGTCTCAGAAAAATAGTCCACTTTGATTAAATTCTGAGATTTGTACTATAAACAGTACAAATTCCAAAACTCAATGTGAATTATTTTTTTAGGACGAGGTAGTACTAATTAGACGCTCATGATTAGAAAAATTAAAAAGATCCACTAATTATTTTCAAATTTTGATATTTCTAATTATATCTTAGCCTAAATAAACATTAATGCCAACAATGTAATCCTCCCATAATTTAAGAAAAGAAAAATCACTAACAACCAGTTCGATCAATGCTTTATGAATGTTACAATGAAACACTTGATTTGCTGACAATAGAAATGGTTTTGTGTAGATTACTTACCCTTAATTCCACCGCCTTTTTCAACAGAATAATCTCGCAATTGGCCAAAGCCACCACTATTACAGCCACGATAAGAATCCTGTGCAATTGTGCATGAACTACAAGACATCAAATGCAGAAAAAAATTGAAGAGCAAGAACAAGATGGCCATCCATAAAGCCATTTTAACAAATTAAACGATTGGATGAAACCTAAAACAGAAACAACGAGTAATGTTTTGCTTCCATCATCCATGAACAAAAATCTTACACTACTAGCATTACTGCAGAATTGAGAATTCAGAGAATTTGCAAGAGAGAAAAACAGAATAAATGAAGAAGAAGATGATTTCATTAAAATGTAGGAAGAACATACATCCATCTACAGCATTCCCTATAAACTGAATCCAACTGTCCTAGTAGTGAACAAAGTTGATTGCATCTTTATAGTTTCATGAACTAAAAATTAATGCCCTAATATTTAAACTCCAAAATAGAATAATCTTGACTGACAGCAAAAACAACTCTATATAGCAGCAATAGCACCATTGAAGCCAAAACTGTTGCCCACAAAATTGTTTGTCATACACCCAAATGCTTGGCTTCTTTCACCACTAAAACAATTGCCCATCAAGGGATCTCCACAATTCAATCCATAATTCAACTCATAATATGAAGGATCAACAATCCCAGAACAACAGGTAGTTAAAGCCCCAAATTCTTCAGTTTTTGAACTTGTTCTGGATACATCTGTTGTGCTGACCGCAAGTTCGCTGCAATGAACACCCCCAAGTTCGAGCTCTGTTTGATTGCTTGATTTTGCAGGCATAAATCCAAATTCTTCGTTTGTTTCATCATCAATCAAATAGCTCATAAAGGGATCTGAACAATTTAACTCGTAATCATCAACGCTTAACGGTTCAGGTCCTTCATTTTTTCCGCTTGTATTCACCTCAGAGTTTGTCGTGAAGGGTTTTGTGAAGTAGGAGGCAGACTGAAAACAACCACAAACATCATCATCGACATCATCATCCCCGCCGATCCCAATTCTACTTTCACTCGAATCCCCTGTTAAAGTCAATTGGGGCACGTTTATTTCATCAGATCTGGAACAACACTCAGTTTCTTCTTGTCGTTGAAGAAGTGTGGACTTATCATTAGCAAAGATTTCAGTTTGGCACCCAGACATTGATTCACTCGAATCATTATGATTGAAAGAGTTCAAGAGGGTTTCCATTGCTGACTCGGTATCGCCGTAGCAGAAGGGTTTTCCGGCCGGCGAGAACACGAGAATCGCGATTTTGAATCCGCTCATGGATTCCAATTGCCGAGCTTTTTTAAATAACCCTTGTCTCCTTTTTGTGAAGGTGACGTTTCGGGATGATCTGTCCTCAATTTTCTTGATCTCGATTTTCTTTTTCCCGTAACCCATATTTTGCCTTTTCTCTGTGATAGATTTTGCGATCTGGGTTCTTTCCTAAAACAGAGCGTCCTAAAACAGAGAGAAAACAGAGGAAATAAAACGACGTAGCGAGAGTGGATTATTTATGTTTTGGAAACTTTCCAGACTGAATGAATGAATCTGAATGGGTCTTAAGATATATATAGACAGTGTAAAGGCGGCAACTCCTTGTAAACCCATTTTCTACTTGGAAAAACACGTCTAATTCTTTAATTATTTTAATAAATACGTAATTTATTCTGGGTTAAAAATTAGGAATTCTCCATTTTACTCCGTCTACCCCACAAAAATAGTTCAATTTAATAAAAAAATTTGTCCTTAAAAAAAGTCCAGTTTCACAAAGTCAAAATTAATTAAATTGAAATGATTTAAATATCCAAAAAAGTAATGGTAAGGAAAACAAGGTCCACTTACTTTGATTTTTATTTTTTTTTCATTTTTTTAATGATTATATCTTTTAATATATGAATAATTAAAAAATGTGTTATATATCAAATTAATCTACGTAACGAGATCTTTCCATCAATATTCATTGTTAATATTTTTTGAGATAAAAATTTTGATCAAATTTAAGTTGTAAGATAAATGCATATGTAGTTAACTTTTATAGAAATAACGAGAAGGGCATTAGTGGAAGTTAGGGGCATAAAATGAGTTGTACATTTGGTATGTTGACTAAATTAAAAAAGTTACACATTTTCAAACTAGACTATTTTCTGGGACGGAGGGAGTATTTATTTCACTAGGAACTGTACACTATATATATATTTTTAATTAACTTCCGGCATTGGTTAAATCAGAATTTTTTTTAGAACTAGATCATGTGTAGAAAATTATGTCTGACGTGTCCATATCTCGGCCCAGCCGTCAGACCGGCCCATCCGACAATTGTAAGCCTAGCCGTCAGACCGGCCCATCCGACAATTGTAAGCCCAGCCGACTCTATTAGGGTGGTTTGAGCAACACTAAACCTGGTGGAACTCGGATACGTCCCAGGTAACTTCATACCTATAAATAAGGTTGATCACACCACAATTGAACTACGTTATCTCTAGCACCAAGTCATACGCACGTTTACTCATAATTCTATTTCTGACTTAAGCATCGGAGTGTTTACCCTCAGAAGATCCCCGAGACTTTGTTTTGCAGGAAACCCTAGCTTGAGTTCCACTATTAAACGGCGATACAATTCCAGACTTCGTCAAGTGACACGCCCAGTGAGACCCAAAAACTAGGGTTTGTGACACAATAAACCTTCTCAGGTTTTTCTAATTCTTACCGACGTGATCTAGGGTTGCTTTGGAACCACTTACACAATAGCCAGGGTTGAAGAAGACGAATCCACGGGATCTTCGGGTAGGCGGTGCAGTCCTGCTGATGATACTACCTTGGCGGAGTTCCAAAAGAGACAGGAAAGGAAAACGGTCAAGAGAAGCCGTGAAAAAGGGCCCGAGAAAGAACCAGAGAAAAAATATTTGGTCCTTGGCTCTTCCCAACGTAATATGAAGAGACCGGACAATACGAAGCCGGTAACGGACGAGGAGGATTTGTGTCCACCCCGGAATACAGGAACATCCAAGAAATACTTGGAGGACCAAAAGTTAACCAAGATCGAGGCTCAAGAAATTGTGCGACGACAGTGGTCAAAGTCAAAGCATGAAGAAGTATGTCCTAGAATAAACAAGGCACCGCTGTCTACCATACCCAACTGAGCAAGAGTTGGCTAACCTGATTGACAAGAAAGAAGCCTGTCGCAACTTAGCTTGTCTCAAGGCAAGACAAGGTAAGCGAAAAGTTCAGGAAGGGGACGATCATCAGGAGTTCTCAGATCATGAGGGCTTCCAAGAAGATCATTCAGCCGCCACACGAGACACCGTTTACTGGAATGCCTTCCGAAAAAAATACCCGGCCTTCAATATAGCTCTTGAAGAGTTTGATGAGATTTATAGACGCAAGGGTCCTCATGAACACTACCGACGAGAGTCTCCAAGCGTCGAATTCATGGGAGAAGGGGAGTGGAATCCTCCCCCGAGGAAAACCAATGTCCATGATCGGTTGGGACTTAATTGGCATCAGAAAAGTCTTCGGAAAGAAGATTACAGACCTTTCCACAGGCAAACCCGAGAAAATCACGATGCTGAGGAAGAACGAGGAAGGGGAATAACCGTTACATACAGTATTCCCCTCCTAGGCAGCATTAGTACAATCATTACAAGCAGCTACCACCTTACCATCCTCGAGGTTAGAGGCGGAACGAGACAATCTGGGAAGAGATGAGAAGAATTATTTGAATGGTTGTGGACCAGAGTCCCTTTATACCAAAAATTCAAGACAAAGTCGAAGCCCCAGGACTTTGACTTTCCCAATGATTTTACCAAATACTCAGGAGATACTAATGTCTCCCAGTGGTTACATGGATATGTCCATGTCATGAGGATCAGGAATGCATCCTTAAACTTCGTGGCTAAAGCTTTGCCTTCCTATCTGACTGGGCAAGCGCAAGGATGGTTTGGACAGTTACCAGAAGGGAGTATAACCAGTTCCGATGACTTACCCATCAAACTGGCCACTCGTTTCTTTCAAAGTAAGCAAATCACCAAGATGTCCATTGATCTCTCCTTACTCAAGCAGGGTCAACATGAGAGTCTCTCAGATTTTCATCGACGCTTCATCCGAGAAACTCTGCAAATTGATAACATAGATGAACGGGATGTTCAGAATGGGTTCATCTAAGGACTCAACCCATTTGGGAAATCCTCAATGCTAAGGGTAAAGCTTTCGACCAAACCTCCTAGGAATTCTCAGGAGATGTGGGCTATTGTGGAGAACCATATTCAACGAGAACACTCAAGCGATCGCAGGAGTCCTTCATGGCCATCGAGACAAGGGATACACCCAAGGTTGCCATGGAAAGAGGGACGACATTGCCTAACCTTGATAGTCAGTTGACCCCTTTAACCAAGCCTCGTCGGGAAATCCTTCAGATCCATAAGGATGAACTACCGCCACCAAATCCCTTGTCTCCTAATCCGCACAGATCGTCGGAACAATATTGTGAATACCACCAAGACCATGGTCATGATACTGAGGAATGCTGAGAATTAAAAAAGGAGATAGAATGGAGTTAAGTTTGGGAAATTTCAGCACTACGTGCAAGGATCTTATCGACAAAGAAACAGCAAGCCTTCCCATCCAACTTCTTGAAGCTTTCCCAGAAAAAGTTTCCGAGGCCCTCGAGGAGAAAATCAAGGAAATAATTGGCAACCAAGGAATAATACACATCAACCTCCCCAAAAGGCTATCGCAAGAGCACCGCAACCGATTCAGCATATTCCTCCTGCGGATCCTACCAAGCAAATCACTCATCAAGTACGAGCCATTTATGGAGCCCCTCTCGAGGTTTTATCCACCACGGCGATGAAAAACTCAGTACGGACCATCAGAAGAACTCCTTTCCAAGAACCAAGTCACAAGAGGTTTAAGGGGACGGAGGCCATAGTCTTTATCGACAGTGACGTGATCCCAGATATCTATCCTCACAGCGATGATATGGTTATCGAGGCAATAATCAGAAACATACATGTAAGTCGAGTTTATGTGGATAACGGCAGTGCAATCGACATCATATATAGTGATTGCTTCAAGAAGATGAATATCCAGAACCCCGATATCCGCCCAGCCACATTGCCACTAATGGGTTTCTCAGGTCATACCATTATCCCAACGGGAATTGTAAGACTCCCCAAGATGGTTATACTAACCATGGATTTTGCCCTGATAGATGCACCCTCGCCGTTCAATGTGATTTTAGGATGACCATGGATGTGTGAAGCTTGAGCAATTTGGTGTCCTTATCACTTGGTAATGAAATTTTGAACTGAATACAGGGTTGGAGTGGTGCAAGCATGCCAGCGCAGTTCCTGAGAAGGCCTGCTCACAGCAATCAAAACTGGGAAGAAGACCATATGTCTAACACGAGCACTCACATGTGGGTATGTTACTCGAGCCAATAGACATCGATACACCCACCGTCGGAAGATCATGATGCTGGTGATTTACCGCCACTTAGCAATAAAACCCAAGAGCTGATCCCCAATGAGAAGGACCCCTCCAAGACCATCCAGATATGGGCATCTTTGCAAGGAAGGTTGCTAGCTGAGGTAACCGCCATGCTACACAAGTTTCGTGATATATTCGCTTGGTCACCTACAGATATGACAGGAGTACCACAAGCTATTATTGAAAATAAGCTGAACGTCGATCCTAATGTCAAACCTGTTCAACAGAAGAAAAGAATATTCGCTCGAGATCGCAATGACGTCATCAATAAAGAAACATTGAAGCTGGTTTGCGCCAACATCCTCTGTGAAATTCTCTGGCCAACTTGGTTAGCTAATCCAGTTCTGGTATGGAAACCTGATAACTCTTGGCACATGTGCCAAGATTACACGGACCTCAACAAGCATTGTCCCAAGGATTGTTATCCCTTACCAGTCATTGATCAGATGGTCCAGGGCATCATAGGGTATAGAACCCTCAGCTTCCTCGACGCCTACAAAGGATATCACCAAATCCTTACGGCACGAGCAGACGCTGAAAAGACCACCTATATTACCGAGATTGGGGTATATTGTTATGACAAGATGTTTATTGGCTTGAAAAATGCCGATGCAACCTATCGGCATCTCTTCAATCGAGCATTCCATGACCAGATCTGCAAAATTATTGAGATATATGTCGATGACATGGTAATCAAGAGTAACAAGGATGAACAGGTAATCGAGGATATCTGCGAGATCTTCTCAATTCTCCGCAGGATTAATATGAAGCTTAACCCAAAGAATGCACCTTCTGCGTAGGATCGGGCAAGTTCCTGAGATACCACGTCTCCAAAGATGGAATTAGTGTTGACCCAGAGAAAATCGAGGCTATCCTAGCTATGGAAGCTTCAAAGAATGTCAAAGAGGTTCATAAGCTTATAAGATCCCTAGCTGCTTTGAATAGGTTCTTCTCTCCAACCACAGAAAGAAGCCTCCCATTCTTTCACATGCTCCGTAAAGGAAAAACATTTGAATGGAACGAGGAATACCAAAAAGCATTCCAGGAGCTAAAAGAGCATCTCAAGCAGCTACCCATATTAGCCAAGCCAGAATTGGGGAAAATCCTAAATGTGTACCTTGCTGCTCGAGAAAAAGCCATATCAGCCGTCCTCATCCAAAACAAGGATGGCAAAGAGATCCCTATTTACTTCGTGAGTAAAGTATTGCAAGGGGCTGAGACACGATACACGTCCATGGAAGAGCTTATCTTGAGCTTAGTTTTGGCTGCTCGACGCTTACGCCCATACTTCCAAGCACATCCGATAAGAGTGTTAACAGAGCCGCCTATCCAGCAAGTCCTTCTCAAACCTGAGGCTTCCGGTAGAATGATGAAGTGGGCAGTCGAGTTGAGGGAACACTATATCGAGTATAAGTCGAGAACGGCAATCAAGGGTCAAGTTTTCGCAGATTTTCTTGTAGAGATGCTTTATGGTTAAGTCTGTCATAAATGCAGCACTATTGGAGGTTTTAAATGTAAGCTATGAACTGACCACATCAGTGTGTTCCTTTTCCTAAGTTTCTCATAGTTCACAAGAAGGGGCCTGCTCCTAGGATTTGAAGTTTGTAGATATCGTTTGAATGCATAAAATTAGATTTGGATACAAAATGATAATTGAACTTTTCACTTATGAAAACAGTCTACACACACCTACGAGCAAAAGTATAAGCTTCGTTTTGTTGGAGTATATGCCTATTTGGTTACCTCATTTTTGTCAAAATTATGGTTTTCACTACGATAGGTTTGGAGAAATTTGGTTGATATGTGGGTGTTTTCTTTTCTACTGCTGGAAACTTGTGAAACCAAATTTGGCTCTGCTCAAGATGTCATCACAGTTACTTCCATTTCTGGTTGTGGTTAGGGTCTTGACTGTAAGAATTTAAAGTTTCCAGCAGATATTGTTTTTTAAGCCTTGTTGCTCATATTACATATGCTAACTAGAGTGACTTATGACTTTCTTACTTAGTCTAAGGCTCTGTTTTTTTGTTTCTTCAATCTAACATCAAAACTTTCTATTTTAGAGGCATATGGAAAATTTTGTATAGGTAAACTATCAAACTTATCAAAATTCTGACTATCTTCGGTTGTTATTTTATTGAAAAATCAGTGTGTTTGCATGGTAGTCATGCAACCTGGAATTGACATTTTTTGGTACAAAAGGGGAGGCCAAACCCTAATTTGTACAATCATGTTTCGGGGATATGACATTTTTTCCATGAAGAAATGAACAAAATTAGGTTCATATTTTTTTAAAAGCTATTTTCACGGGTTAACATTGTTTCCTTTGTAGATTGGTTCCTTTTGATGTTATTTCAGCTCTTCAGATCAGAAATTCTTTTGTTATCCACCACTTATACTTTTGTCCCTTCTTTGTTATCTTCTTATTTAAGATAATATTCAAGACAACATTAATCCAGCTAGGTGGATCACCAAATTGTACAGTTTGACCCACATTTGTTATTTTCATTTCATTGGTGCTGAATGTATTAATTTCTCTTGTGCTTTTGTGGTATGGTTTGATAAATTTTCTGCATAAAAGAAAGGTTCAGTTTTCCTGCATTTCATCTCAGATTTTGCAATCTCAAACTTAGTTTCTCTCATAACTTAAAAGACTAGAAAGTGTGAAGACTTTTCTCTCATACCTTAAAAGCCTAGAAAAATTGTCTAAGACTTCTTTTGTTTCAGCACACTTTGATATGCTTCAAGTGGTTTTAAACTTTGATCGCCATACATCCTTCCTTGGTTGGGGTGCTATCCTAATCCGGTACACTTAAATTTGAAGTGATGTTTCTTCTTTTGATGCAGGTCTTTTCTGGTTGGATAACTTGTATGTGCTCCATTTATATAGGTACAACAATATTGCGTATCTCTATTTTATGTTTTGAATGGTTTTTTAGTACAAATTCCTTTACACTACAGGTTCGGAAACTAAAGCTATTGAAACGTAAGTTAATAGAGCCAGATACATACATTACAAGCATCACAACATATTAACTTCTTGGGTTCTTTCTTTTTTATTTTTTTTTCTCCTGTCTTTTACTGATTGGGGACTGTTTTTTTTCCCTTCTTTGGTTAACTGATTGAGATCCTTGATCTCCTTTAGAGGGGTCAACACTTGAGTTAGACCAGGTTCTTTTGGACAATTAGATCAACTTTGCTATTTTGACAGCTCTAACTGTATTTGGAATAAATAATGAAGCACTGATGGAGGTTTATGCTTGAACAAATAATGGTAACACAATTCGCCTTTTAATTTCTTTTTCCATTTATTAGTTGTTCTGGATGCTTTCATTTTTGCAATTGTTCTATTCCCCTTGGATATCTAAGACTTCTTTCGGGTGTTATACTTAGTTGAAGGTTACGCATTCGTTGTTCAATTTAACATACATAATTTTATCAATTTTTCAATGTTTAGGTGATGAACTACAAGGTTCAAGAATAATTTCTAAGGGCATCTCACTTCATCTTACAAGAAGTTATGAAGATCTAAAGTTAACCTTTTGTTCTTGTTCATGGTTGGATTAAAAATTTCTTATGTTTTCATTTTAAATGATATACAGTTAGAAAAAGATATTAGTTTGTAAAATGTTGTTTAAGCTACTTGACTTTATTGTATACATTTTTGCTTGATATTTTAATTGAAGTATTGATATATAGTTTGATTTGATGATTGTGACTATTATCTATTATTGTGTATCTTTAGTAAAATGATTATTTATTCCATTTATTATTGTATTTTTAAATAATATTTGGAATAAATGATTTTAGAAACTTACAAAACTCTATCACAGTAATTATTAATGTCGGTATTTTGTTGTAGTGGTGCTTTATGTAGTGTAGTAATGACCTTGTATCGTCATGAAGTTGATGACATCATGCAATTCTTCTTGTCATTGTAGTGACGGCCTTTTATCGTCATGAAGGTGATGATGTCACTTCTTTCTTGTCACTAGAAGAGTTGACTTTTGATGAATACTGACAATGAAAACTGGTCATTGCAAAGGCTGGTCACAAAAGGTGTCGTTGACAATGACCAAATGGGGGTTTTAGTGACCAAATGGTGTTACGACTTATGATCGTCATTACTTCTATTGACGATCAGTAGATGGTCCCTGAATTGTAGTTTTAATGACCAAAATAAAATTGTCATCGCTTAAAGGATTAGGGACCAATCTATAGTGTCTATCGGTTGACGACTGGATTGGCGTCAATACGTGGTTTTTGTGACGACTTCAAGCATTTACTGACCATATGACTCGGTGACTAAATGTCATATTTCTCGTAGTGTGTCCTCGAGGAAATCCACGAGGGGTCATGTGGAGCACACATGGGAGCGAGAGCACTTGCTAAGAAAGTACTGCGTTCAGGATACTTTTGGCCCACGGACTTCAAGGATGCATACAAAAATGTGATAGATGTCAGCACTTTTCTCCCATTACTTGACAACCGCAGCACGGGATGGTCACTGTTCAAAGTCCTTGACCATTCTATCAATGTGGCACTGACATCATCGGTCCTTTTTATCCAAAAGGGGCAGGAAGAGTAAGATGGGTAATCGTAGCAGTAGATTACTTCACTAAATGGGTAAAAGCTAAATCGTCAACCTCAATATCAGGAAGGAAGGTGTTAGATTTTTTCTGGCAAAATATTGTTTGTCACTTTGGAGTACCTAGGGTGGTCGTTTCCGACAACGGGCTCAGTTTGAGAGTAACCCTATCAAGTCATGGTGCGAGGAAATGCAAATTGAGCGCCAATTCTCGAGTGTAGCTCATCCCCATGCCAATGGCAATGCAGAGTCGATTAACAGAACCATCTTGCATGGAATCAGGACCAAACTACACGATGCCAAAGGAGCTTGGGCCGAGGAACTTTCTCACGTCCTGTGGTCAAATCGCACTACTACTCTCTCCTCGACAGATGAAACTCCCTACAATTTGTTCTATGGCATGGATGCGGTTCTCCCAATCGAAATAGGCTTGGCAAGTCCTCAAACAATCAACTTTGCCGAGAGCACTAGTGATGATGATATCAGGCTGAACCTTGACCTGCTCGAGGAGTAGCGGGATGCTGTAAAGATCACAGAGGCAAAGTACAAGGAGATTCTCAAGAAACATTACAATAAGCGAGTCAAGGCAACAGACCTTGCGGTGGGGGATCTTGTGCTTAGGAAAAACGAGGCCAGTCGAGCCGAGAATCCAGGGAAATTTACTGCAAATTGGGATGGACCGTACAAGGTCATCCAAGCCTCTCCATCAGGCAGCTACCGCCTACAAACCACATATGATACTGGAACCGTTCTCCCTCGATGGTGGACCGTTCAGAACCTTCACAGGTTCTATGTTTAAACTTTTACTTACTGCCTAGTTAGGGTTATTTGCCTTATTTGCCCTATTTGCTTTATTTGCTTTACTGCTTTTACTTCCTCATATGTAATGCTAACCTGGGTCCTCAGATAATTATTCAATAAAAGTCATTGCATGTTTTCTTACATTGTCAACATTATATTGAGAGTAGTCCTCGAGATGGACTCCCTCCACTACTAGAATCCTGGTTAGTTATGACACTTCTCAAATTAAATTTTGAGGCACTATAACACCCATGTCATGTTAGGAGATCTTTGAAGGCATTAGGCTAATAGGACACTTAGTTTTTTTTTTCTAATTAAAAAAAATCCCTTAGTGGAGAAAAATTGATATTAGGCAAGGTAATGTATATTTTTAGTGCCTCAAACTTTCAATTGTATGCAACTTCTTAAACCAACTAAAGAAGATATTTAATTTATAATAATAGAATGCAATTTGCCTTTTTATAAATAGTCTTATTATCATTCTTATTATTATTATTTATTATTACTATTATATAATCTAGAGTTGCACATTTTTCTTAAAAGTGTAAACTAAACAACACAATCTGGATTTATTTAATTTTTATTATATACGCATAATAAAAACAAAACCGCATTAATAGCAAGAGTAAATTGTGTAAAAAAAAAAGAAGTAGAATCAGTTTTTATTCACCAAGACCCTTAAAAAAAATATATATTAAAACTTAGAACAGAGGCCCAAAAAAAAAAAAGAAAAAAATGGAGGCAAAAGAATCTGCTCAAAAAAAATAAAAATCTAACTGGGAAATTGGAGTGCCAAAAGAACATTAGAATTAAAGCATTAATTGACAGGAAAATCCATTAGAAGCCCACGTTTCGGATTCGATAACCACCGTTTAATTTGGAATTATCTACCAAGTACAATGTGAGCTGCAAATTCGCAGGTCTCTTCACTTCTCAATACTGCTTTCGAAGAAATTTTCAAGTCCACCCAACCTAGTACAAGGTAAATTCTTTGATCCTATTTCTTTTTTATTTTTTCAATAAATCCAATCTTGATTTTTTTTTATATCCTACTGATACGGGACTGGTAGATGAATTCCATGGAAGATTTTGTTGATGTACAGTTTAGGTATTCATAGAGTAGGGGGTAACTTATGATTTTTTAGTTGAAAAGAACTCAGATTTTGTTAAATTTTCTTTTACGGTCTAATTAATTTCATGGATTGATGTTTAGAGATGTGATTATCTCCTTACACGTATGATTCTTTGAATAGTTTCATCTGATCTATAGCCATATGATTTCCCTGATTGAAGTCTTAAATTGCATAAGTAATATAATTTGTTTAGGCAAAATTCAATATTCTCATATATATATATATATATATTTTCTGTTAGTTAACTTGATTTTGTGTGTTTGGTATGTTTTTTAGAAGTGTTTAGAGTAGTTTGCTAACCTGGCTGGTGGTTCCTTAGTCGTGATTACGGGGTAGTATAAATAGCTTCTCCTTGGAGAGTATACTGTTGGATTTTTCTAGCAGCCTTGTTCCTATATGCGTAATCATGCCTTAGAAAAGACAAGGTTAATGGAGGTAACAAGCACAGAAGCATTTAGATGTGATCACGTCTTGCAAAAATTGGAAGTGAATTCTAAATCTAATCGTCGGAAGTGAATAAATTGGAAGAGCATGGTTAAACCAAAATATTGGAGTCATGGCTAATTGAAAATTTAGTAGGTTTTGAAGGAAAAAGAGTTTAACTTGATCAATGGGTCAAAATTCTAGTCTTTTGGAATATGGAGTATGCAAGGTTTGCGACTATACTTTTTTGCCTAAACATTTAGGTTAGAGTATCCTTTGATTTTATTTAATTTCTTTATTTCATGATTCAGAAAGTAAGCCAAAGAGACCAAAAAAGCAAGAAAGCAAAAATCATGAACCGAAAAACTGTTCATAGATCATTTGAAAGAGTTAAAACTAAAATGGTAATCTTTGCTTCCTTTAGTTCTTAAATATTTATATTCTATCAAAACATTTACACATGGAATTCATGTTCCTAGGCAAAGGAAATATGGCGTGACCTAACGAAAGTTGAGTTTTATGTCAAGTGTTATGATCCAAAAGGTACCAGTTTTACCATTGTTGCTTTGAGTGATTATATATGTATGAATTCATTACAAATCTTTTATCATGCCTAACTGTACCTTTTTTATGCATTTGTAGGTGAATTATTGCTACCTTTTATGGACAAACAATAAGCCAGCAGTCAGATGTTGTTTTATATTGTGATAACAGTTTCACAAACGCAAGCACAAAGATCACTTGGATATATACAAGGTACTTGGGGACAACATTTGCTTGCAATTACTACAGTATCATATATGCTACAATAACCCTGTAGGTAACGTCACCCGCAATTTGTTAGATTAAGTTGTCAAATATGAAAGAGTCTCAAATATAAAAGTCAGACTTAATTTTATTCTCTAATTTATGGTGGATGCATATGTTTCTTAGATACCTGTAGACCTTATCAACATCTGGGGCTAAAGGTCATATTCACAATACATACCAAAAGATTGTGTAGTAAATGCGAAAATGAAGCATGATCTTGAAAACCTTATGATTATTGAAGAAGGAGATACACTTTGTGAAATAATTACTTTTCGCAAATGTCAATGCTATGTTATTTCTCATAAAAGTGGCATTTGTTAAAGTTAGCTAAATATAATTTTTTTTTGATGAATTTACACTACATATGCAGGTAAAAACAAGTACATGACATTGATCGACATTACTAGCTCTAAATATGATTGACTTCACGAGGGACTAAAGGGATACTACAATATTGATCTCATTGCTACATTCTTTTAGTATTTTAGTTTTACGATGAAATTCAACTCTAGCGTGTAGAATTTTATAGTGTAATCTGCACATTGATTCAATGTAACTTTTACCTAGTGTGTTGGATTGTTCATTTAGAATTATGTTTCATTCATACTTTATAGCTTTTTGTTTGGCGATTTTGTCAATTGAACGACTGTATTTAATAGTATCTATTTTTATTGCCATTAAATTCAGTGAAATACATATTATGATGGTAAAATAAGAAATAAGTTTAAGAATAAATATTCCAAATAAAATAATATACAAAATAATGTTGAAAAAAGTAAAAATGTAAAAAAAAAGGACCGACGAGGAACTTCAAAGTATAAGAATTGTCATAATACACATGCCTTTGAGGCACTACATAGTGCCTTAACTAATTTTTTAAATTATAATATATATGTAGTATTACATGATATTTTGTCACACTTGTAAGTGTTGTTAAATATTATTTTACAAGACACTTACATGTCTTTAAATGGTACATAATAATACAATTTCTAGTGCCTCTATAGTCTATCTTTTATGGCACTTCACCTATTATTACATTAAATTTAAAGGCACTTATTGTAAATGCCACAATAGATTTAAGTGTAATATTAAGTATTGTGTTGAGGCATTTTTTAGTGCCTCTATGAGCTATTTTTCTAGTAGTGCTCTTTAGGGCCATCCTCGTTTAGAGCCGTGTATTCAACAACCGGACCAAAACCGAGGAATTTCCCTCGTACCCGCGGTAGATCCCGGTGTTAAACCGAGGAACTCGTACCCAGTTCCCTCGAAAGAGCCGTGTACTTTACATCCGGCCAAAAAGCATTATATAAATGATAAACTCGAGTTTTATAAAGCAATAGTTCATTTGCTACCTTCACACAACGTGCGAGGTCGTAGAAAAAATACACGTTTTCCTACACTATTACAAGAACTTCCTTACTTGGATTATCAGGAGATGGGCGAATAATGCCTCTAAACCCATGCTGGCTAAGGAGGTTTACACATTGGTTGAGTTTGTCTTTGAAATCCACAATCTCCTCGTCTTGGGCATGTATCCTCAAAAAGAATTCTTCTCGAGAGCTCCTGGTCCGGTGATCTACCATCTCCTCGGGTTTTTCATAGCTTTGAAAACCAATGTTGTTATCCAGCAGCAAGTTCTGAAGCTCGTTGATGTACTCCATAAGGAGCTCGATCTCGCGAGTTCTTTCCTTACGCATGTCCATCACCGAAATAAACCGGCGAGTTCTTATCGAGATCATGTGTTGTACACGAGCAAGTACATGATGCTTAGTGAGAAACCACGGTGATATGGCAATCTGTTTGTCCTGCCTCAATCGGGCATTTTCCTTCTGCAAAGCAACCAGTTCATCATGGATATCGGTCTCGAAGGTCAAGGAATCATTATAATCCTTGTCTTTCTGGTAGTCTCGCTGTTGCATCTCTTCACGAAGCCCTTTGATTTCATCAATCAAATGCTGGTTAACCCTGACATTGTGTGCCCGTATAGCATCGAGGATATCTACCTCCAAATTCATCACTTTTTCAATGCTGTGGACATCGGCGCAACTTCTCATGATATTGCTAATCATCGAGTACAGAGGGTATTCCCTCGATTGTTCCTCGGACAAAATCATTAGATGAACTTGCTGAACGGACCAGCTATCCTGTTCCAAGAGAAAGTGTAGTTACCAATATCAAATTTGCGAAGCGAAACAACGTGGCGTTCATAAAAACATGAATTCTTTACAAAAATGATTGTTCAAATTCCTAACATGGATATCGGTCTCGAAGGTCAAGGAATCACTATAATCCTTGTCTTTCTGGTAGTCTCGTCATTGCATCTCTTCACAAAGCCCTTTGATTTCATCAATTAAATGTTGTTTAACCTTGACATTGTGCGCCCGCATAGCATCGAGGATGTCTACCTCCAAATTCATCCCTTTTTTAATGCTATGGACATCGGTGCAACTTCTCATGATATTGCTAATCATCGAGTACAAAGGGTATTCCCTTGATTGTTCCTCGGACAAAATAATTAGATGAACTCGCTGAACAAACCAGCTATCCTGTTCCAAGCGAAAGTGTAGTTACCAATATCAAATTTGGGAAGCGAAAAAACATGTTGTTCATAAAAACATGAATTGTTTACAAAAATGATTGTTCAAATTCCTAGCAGCTATTACAAAAGGAAGCATTCATATGGCATCTTGACTAGAAATGGCACTCTGGGAACGACTCTGAGATGCTTCTCCAACGTTCTTCTGCACTCCCGAGTTGCTAGTATCAGCCTTATCCTCCTCTGCGGCCACATCATCATCTTCCTCGAGTTCAATGCCGATATACTCATCTGGCACCTCAGGGATTGGCTCCTCTTCACTTGGGCGTTTGGACAAGACTGTTGCAAGATCACTAGGAAACATGGTGACATCTTCAGGGGTAGCTATCTTGGCGAGAGCTCCGCATAAAGACTCCCATAGGGGCAGCTGCTCGATGGTGAGCTTAGTAAGAATCTTTACTAGCGCCTCGTGCATGGTCTTCTTTGGGCTCTCCTTCAGAAACTGTTTGAACCACTTGGCCTTGATGGGCCTGTCTCTGTCAAGCCTCTTCAGGCCTGCAACAACTACTTTTTGGGCTCCATACTCTGTGGTAGCCATGTTAACCTCCTCAAAAGCAGCACACCATTTGTGCAGGTCCTCCCTCGAGATATGCGGATTCGCAAAGGCCTTCAGGTTCTCGTCCAACTCATTATACTTAGCCTGCACAGAGGCTAGCTCCTGCTCTTTGGCCTATATCTGTAGACTCTTCTCCTCGAGAGCGACCTTCTCGACAAGCGCTTGATCCCTCTCGGCCCGAGCCTGGACCAACTCCTCCTTTAATTTTCTTAAGTGCATCAAGTATGCCATTGAGGCTGCACTCATCTGTAAAATTCATTGAATGAAACAAAGTTCGTCTCCAAGAGATTTGCAAAAATATTCTTGAGAGATATAAAGTACTTACCAGCCTCACGTTGTCGGTTGCTGTTAGCTGTGCAGCAAACTATTCCAGCAAGGGGCATTCAATGGTTGGAGGATTGCCAAAGGTGTGGACTGCCACAGTTGGTCCTCCCTCGAATCCATGGGAGGGCAAGATGGTTGCTTCCTCCTCGAGAGGCCCTTCCCTGCATCCATGACAGGTGGTTTATTGCTCGGTTCCGCCTCCACTGAGGGAACATTGGTCTTCTTGGTTGCAGGAGAACGATCTTTTCTCCTTGTGCTGTCAATTTTGAGACAGGAACATACGCCTTCTGTTTCTTGTCCTTCTCAGAGCCTTTCACGAGTCTCTTCCTTTCTTCTTGGGTCCAGCGCCTACAGTGATTGACACCTCTTCATTTGAATTCATAATAGGAAAGGGGTCTGCATCACCATAAAGTCAAGAACCAGCATTACTCAATGACATGACCTAAAAACAGCAAAAGCAATAAAAAGAGATTAGTACCTTTCTTTTCCTCAACAAGAGTCTCGAGAGAGTTCTCAACTTCTTTCTCCTCGATGGGAACAGTGGGAGTGAAATGCTGTACAACATCCCATTTAACTATTTTTGAGTACTTCTCGAATTTCTCTTGGTCCTTGTCGAACTCCTTGATCTTTTCTTTATCCTCATCCATCCAATCATCCTTTATTGCCTCGAATCCATTGGTTTCTCAGTGATTCCAGGCAGCAAGATACTTTTTTGGTGCCTTCACATAGAGAAAGTTTGGTTTCCATATGGGAGAACCGCCGTATGCCTCTACTATCTTCTTGGCGCCTGAATTGGGATTCTTCTTAACAATGTACCAAGCTTGGAACGATTTCGAGGGCATGGATACTTTAAAGAAATATCTCCACAGAAATAGGCACAGTTTCACCTTCACTCGTTGACATATCTTCACAAAACCAAGAACGTAGGTTACCGAATTCGGGGTGAATCGTGCCAAGGGAATTTTATAGTGTTCGACAATCTCCTCGAACAAAGGAAAAAAGGGGAATCTCAACCCTAGAAACATGAATCGGTCGTATATGGTGATTTTTCCTTCAGGAGGAGTATTGGCTCTCTCGGTTCCTAAAGGGGCTCTAGCTTCTAGATCTAGGGTAAGTCATACTTAGTCTTCACGGACTTCACCTTCTCATCGGAATCTATGGTGGAAGCAAAATCGTCGAATAATTTTTGATCTGGGTTCCTAGCCATAATCGTCTACTTGTAACAAAATCTAGATTTATGCTATGAATTCAAGGGTTGGAAATGAAACAGAGATGGATAGATCTGAAAAACTTATTGTTGGAACAGGTCTCCACTGGCCTTTCAAATTATAGCCTCCCAGGGTTACAGCAATCTCCGGAGACAAGTAGCTCCTAGAAATCGTCCGAATCGTCACACCAATCATGATGGGGGTAGTTTAACAGGTCGCTGACAACGTAGTTGAGAAACCTTTCTTCAAGCATTGCGTCCCTCGATTCGACGGAAAACAAATACTTCCGGCAATATAAACTGGGCCACAATAGCAATAGGACGGTTATTTGAGTGTTTTTTTGGATAAACGAATGACAAATCTGAATTCTCTCCCAAAGGATATAAAAGGAGGCTCAATCGCCTACGTTCCTACCGTTACAGCGAGAATCGTGGCAGTTATAATGATGTTGGTCGCCGTTTGGGGAACGTGCCCACCAAAGACTTCTCAGATCGAATCCTGACCCGCAAACTATTCCAACCGGCCTCCTCGATGTACATTGGGCCGAAACCTGCCCATTCCATTTGGGCCGAGTCTAGGTATTATTTATTTTGTGTCAAGTCTTGCTTACTTTATACAGCTAATACTTGGCAGGGGCACTTGATGAGTCCATATCTCGGCCCAACCGTCAGACCGGCCATCCGACAATTGTAAGTCCAGCCGACTCTATTAGGGCAGTTTGAGCAACACTAAACCTAGTAGAACTCGGATAACTCCCAGGTAACTTCATGCCTATAAATAGGGTTGATCATTACACCACAATTGAGATACGCTATTTCTAGCACCAATTCTCATACACACGTTTACTCATAACCCTATTTCTGACTTAAGAATTGGAGTGTGTACCCTCAGGAGACCCCCGAGGCTCTGTTTTGCAGGAAACCCTAGCCGGCGTTCCCATGTTAAACCGGCGATAACATTCCAGACTATACTCTACGCTATATTTTTTTTTATCAATTTATCAACTTTTTCTTTCTGCTGCGTTCCGACTTCTGAAACACTAGGATCAACCGCTTTAATGACTTTGGGTTGTACCTGAAAACCCAGAGTGCTTAAATTAAGTACTTATATGTTTTATGTATCCTTTTTCTTGTATTAAATTGTTTACATGTAAGAGAAAAAATATAGTTCAACTTCAAGTAATTAATTTTAGGGTAAATTTTCATTTTTCCAAGATATGCCAAAACGGCTTGAATGTTGATCATCCGAATTGAAATTAATATTCCATGTATTTCAAAATGATTGCCTAAATCAAAATTTTTGTAAATTTCGAGCAAAATAATCATTGCAAGATAGAAGGAGTGGGTGCTATTTCAACTAAGTACCTATTCCAAACCTTTGTAGTAGTAAATGAAAAGGCACTACATTTAAGACTTTTTTTCTTTTTTTTTTTTCCCAGAAAACAAGGATTTCAATTATAACAAATGATACATGATTGATTTCCAGGAGGAAGCTTATGCGGTTCAATAGTACAGTGTCAAGAACTATAGCGAAAATAGTTGGCGAAACATAATGATCACTAGTCACTACTTTATAATTGCTTGGAAATTGTGTATAGTTTTAGGAAATTACCTAAACTAGTACTACGTCTGTGCATTGCACGGCTGATATGTAAAAATGATTGTTTGAACATACAAATTATAGTTGTTTTACTCAAAATATATTTACACAACCAATGAATTGCTTTTGTATCAGTTTGAGTTTAAAATGTATAGTCATTTGCCTCATCGGTGGTATAAATTTTGTATTTTGATTGCAGATATCGGTAACCAATAGACCTTTAATGAAGTGATGATCATAAAAGAAATGGTGTAAATGGCACCAATCGCCTCTTTAACTTGGTTTCTCATTTTATTTCATCATCGATCGACCTTTAAACCAATATATACATTTATAAATAATTATAGTCTATAGTTTTATTGTTGCATGATCCAAATCACTAACAAAAATTTTTAATAGAGTACGTCTATATACCTAATGAACAAATTGTGGTGAAGATGTACTAGATCCTTAAATTCAGCAAATAAAATTAAAAAGGAAGCAATATTATATGGTACACATCGAAAGAGCGTAAAACTTTTGTATTATACAAATCAAAAGAGCATAAACAAACAACATCTCAATATTTTTTAAAAAATAATGTAACATTATTCCCTAAATTACCTTGTCATATAAATTCGAGTAATATGCTCAAATGATCCTTTGCATTTGTCAAAAAACTTAATTTGGTTCTTAACATTAACAATTCACTAGTTTGGTCCTTTACATTAGTGTTTTCCACTAATTTAGTCATTTTTACTCTCTTTTTTTTCTTTTTACTCTTTACATTTGGTGTTCTTGGGTTGACCATTTTAAAGTCAATTCAACTGGGTATTTTCAGTAATGCTTAATTTCAATTTTTAAAAAATATTAAAATTTAAAAATTCTGATTTCCTCCTTTTTAAAACCCATGGACCCACCTCTATTGTTATTTCATCTTCCCCCTTCTTCTTTTGTGGCCATCATTTTTTTTAATATTATTTTGCATAAAATTAGTTTTGTTGGTTTGTTATTTCAGTTATTATCTTTGAATTTATTAGTTTGAAATTTCTTTTTGGTCACCTGTTGCTTTTTACCATTAACATTTACCGTTAAGGGATAATATCTCAGTTAGTTTAGTTTTATCAATAAATGTATAATTTTATATTAAAAATTTAACATTAAATGATGCAGTGATGTGATTGTGACATACAGACTTGGCTATCATTCTTTGCCATGTAGATTACCATGTCTAATTTTACGCTAAATGGCTGATTGAAAACTCCCATTTAATATATACTAGGTGTTGGACCCGTGCATTCACGTAGGTATGTTTCTTTGTCATATCAAAGTATGTATTATGTTATATGGGGAAGTATATGTTATGTTTCTTTGTCGTATCAATATTTATTATAATGGGATAATTTTAAAGGTTCTTTTAATTGCTTAGAGAAGTTGAAAAGATGGTTTAGTTTTGTAGATCCAAAATTGGCAAGGAAGATGAAATGATTTTTGATTAAAGGAAAAAATTGGATCAAGGCAATAGAGAGGTTTAATTAATCAAAGGAGTACAAGTTGTACATGATATAGATTAAACTTTCTCAAAATCAAAAAGTAGATGTTGGACCCGTGCATTCACGCAGGTATTTTTCTTTGTCATATCAAAGTATGTATTACGTTATATGGGGAAGTGTTTGTTATGTTTCTTTGTCGTATCAATATTTATTATAATGGGATAATTTAAAGGTTCTTTTAATTGCTTAGAGAAGTTGAAAAGATGGTTTAGTTTTGTGGATCCAAAATTGGCAGGGAAGATGAAATGATTTTTGATTACAGGAAAAAATTGGATCAAGGCAATAGAGAGGTTTAATTAATAAAAGGAGTACAAGTTTTACATGATATAGATTAAACTTTCTCAAAATCAAAAAATTAAACTACTTATGCTCTGACGTAAGTGCCCTTTATTCTTTTATGTCTATCTTATATGTAGCCTCGAAAAAAAAAGACTGAAAAGCACTTTGTCAAATTTATCAATTGACAAATAAATGGGGACTAGTAGCGTTTTTTCGTATATTGTTCTTTATGGCAATCGACTCCATTCGATTTTGTTTTTTATCTCACAAACTCCAGGAAAAAAAAAGAACCGATGATGCAAATAATTCCTTGTTTTATTAGTTTTTGTCTAATAACAACCGAATGGATTGAATTTTGGTATTAAATGTTCGCCTCATAGTCTCCTAGGTTGCAGCTTTTCTTATTTCTTGTTAGTTTTTGTGGTTGGGATATTCTCTCTATTTATGGCTTAAAAGAACAATGGGTATTTCTGTCAGAGCCTAAATAGTTTAATTTTATGATTTTAAGAAAGTAATTTACCACCCTTAATCCGTCTTATGTAAAACTAGTACCCCTTTAATTATTGAAAACCTCTCCACTGTCCTTAGTCCAAATTTTATCTTGATTAAATTGGATAAAAAATGATAGTTCAGTGGTTAGGATGATGTACTTTCAGGTATTAGAGCTGGATTCAATTCTTATCGAGAGGTATGTAAGAGAGATTTTACCCACATTTATGTGGGATATACTGCATGGGTTGTATCTTTTATTTTTTTTAAAAAAAAAATATCCACTCCTTCAAGTTAAAATCCTGAAAAGCCCAAAATCATTACAAAATTGAACAAATACTACACGTGATAAGCACATAGAGAGGACTACCAAAATCCAAATAACATTCTCTAATTATAGTATATACTAGGGGCATAATACGCGCTTCGCGCGTGCTTGTAATTTTAAAATAAAAAAATGTATAGTTAATATGAACCAAAAGGAAAGAATATACTTAATTGAAAGAAATAGACATTATAGAAGTGAAATTTTGGTATAATAATGAAAATATACTTATAATGTTTCTAAAATATGCATGTGCTATGATGAAATTACCCAAACAAAATATTGTTGTGCATGGAAGAAAAAAGAATCTCAACTAATAGAGAGGAACAAATATTATGCTAACTCAAATTTCTTTGTAGTGATGTGGATAGTTAAATTCTTGATTATTTAAAACACTTCAAATATCTAATTCACTATATACTCACTTATAACTTTCATATTTATTTTCTGAGGGATGCAATTTGATTGCATCTTTGTATTTTGTAACAAATGATTTTTTATTTTTTTTCTTAACTATATACATACACTAATTAAAAGTGGCTAATAATAATAAATTAAATAAAAAAAGAAAAATAACATTGAACTATAGATTATAAGACTCAAAAAAGGGTAGAGCCCACCTTTGATGTCGTTGGAACCTTCTCTGAGACAATCCTTCAACATCATCCAGAGAGAAAGATAAGTGTGGAGAAAAACTTGAATCTCTTCACTCAAAATTAGAGGAAAAACACAGGTAAACTAATATAACAATCATATGTGTAAATAAATTAATTAACAACAAATTATAAATTAATTATGTATTTCTCTAAACATGTACATTAAGAGAAACCAAAAGCAAATCGAATTTACAAACAGTAAAATTTATTTAAAGACTCTTCAAAATTTCATTAATCTTCATGCTCATTTCTAATATGCTAAAAAAATTTCAGAATACTAACCTGATATGTGAATAAGACATGGCTCATGCCATCACGATGAATACAATGCACGAGGCTATCATCCAATCAAATTTTTCTTTATATAATATTATACAAATTTTATAAAAGAAATTTGTTCATAATAGACAAATTTTGACTCACGACTACATTATAAAATTTATATTATATAAACGTGGCACTTTTGATTTCAACGACATAGTATTCCAAATGTGAGTAGAAAAAAAAAGATATATAAACTAAGTAATAAAATACAATCTAATTTATGCTTCACCCAGAAAAAGGAAGAACCTAAAAAAGAAAAACCGAATCAAGATAAAAACTAAATAATAGAAGAAAAAATAAAAAGATGAAGATGAACAATGAAAAATGACTATCTTCAAGAGACTTGTAATGCAGAGGTCACAAAACATAAAAAGCAAAGACTCTAAGAAAGAAAAAGAAAGATACGAAAAAAACTCATACACTATCTAGGACTATAGATATACTGAAAAATTAAGAATACAAGGAAGAAACATACTAAGGAATTCAATAAGATTAGAATCAGCAGAACTGTTTTTTGGCCTATCAAATCCACTTATTGATGAGAAATGAAAACATAATTTAATGGGAGGAAGATGAAAGGTGAAAAGTCTACAAAATATAATGCAAAGAACTATAAAATTTAAGTTAAAATCGTTACAACTACTTTTGTGATGTATCAAATTCTAACAATAATAAAAAGTAGTAAATTATCATAAGTTTTGTATGTTTCATTCTCTTCTAATATTTAATTTTTCACTAAACATTAAATTTCACACAAATACAATGAAAAATCAAAATAAATGTAAGAGGAAGGACTACCAAAACCAAGATTATATTCCCCAATTATAATATATGTTGATTAATTAATGATAAACAATAATAACTACACAAAGTGAATAAAGATTCAAACCATCTTGTTAGTATGTTTTAAAAAAATCATTTACATTGTAATATTCTTGTGCAAGTTTTTACATAAAGCGAAATTATTGCTTTCCAATTATGTCAGATTGCTCTTGAAATTACAAAAGGGAATGGAAGATAGAATAACTTCACAGCAAATGCATCATTTTAAGATAAATATTTTGTTCACATCATCATATTTTGCTAGTGTTTGGCTTGGACACAAGTAGTATATAGAATAATAAAACAAAGATTCTTTTGTCCAGGTGGTTAAAGTACAATACTAATAACAGTGTCATTCTAGTTTTTATGCTCCTCAACAATCATAAAGCAAACTCTCTATGATGTTGATATAGTTTTTAGCATCATGATTTCGTCACTTCCTAATTTACTAAACTAAACCAATAAGTTCTCACATGTTGACATCATCTAAGAGCCAAAAAAAAAAAGAAAAAGAAGGAAATATATATATATATATATAATTTTTTTATATGAAACCAACCAAAACAGGCTTCACGCTTTCGTCTCTAAACATACTGGTCATTGCTCAAAGGGTTAGTCTTTTTCTCCCATCAGGGTCTCTTTAGTCTCTCTTGTGTTTTCATGTCATTTTGTTGAACTTCCGGATTTCACTCCACACCACAAGGTTGTCTTGCCTACGGGTATTTGTTCGTTTTCTTGTGAAGAACTACATTTTTTTCTTCCTACGCAGAGCTACATTGTGTTTACGAAAATAGAAACAACTTTTGAAGAGTCATCACCACTCTCTTCTGACCATTGTCGATTCAAAACAGGAATCAATCCTCAAAAGTCCAATAACATAATGTTTGATCAATTTAAAACATAATATTGCACCAAATGATATCAATTGGAGAATGTACAATGGAGGAGATAGATTGGGGTCATACTTGAGGATACACTACAACCACATATGCTTCTTCTCCAGAAAAAGTTTAGGGCACGCATAGAACCACTATATGATTTTCTAAATGCCTCATCTTTAGAACATTGCATTCGTGAAGAGTATTAGCAAGTAAGAGATCAAGATCTTATTCTCGAAACTAACATTAACAATTCACCGGTTTGGTCCATTACATTTTTGTTTTTCACTAATTAGGTCATTTTTTATTTTTTTTACACTTTACATTTGGGGGTTCTTGGGTTGACCCTTTTTTGGGTTAAGGCAATAGGGGTATTTTAGGTAATTTTAAATTTATTTTTTAAAAATATAAAAAAATTTAATCAAAATAACATTAAAAATATTATATTGATTTATAATTAATTAATTCATTTTAAAAAATTGAATAATCAAAATTGAAAAAAATTAAAAATCTAATTTTTTTTTAAGTGTGGATCCCACCCCTTACGGTCCTTCTTCTTTCACTCTTATCCCCCTTTACTTTAAATCTTTTTCTTTCCCTTTGCTTTCTCCCTTATATATTCTCCATCTTTTTATCTGTCCGATTGGAATTAGGGTTCATGGCAAATTCGGCTTTTTAGATAGGTAACTGAAGGGGTTGGGAATGAGAATTTGACTTTTGACCGGGGGAAAGGGGGATAAAAGTAAAAGAAGAAATAACACCAGAGGTGGTGGTGTCCACGGGTTTAAAAAAAATGAGAAAATCATATTTATAATTTTTTTTATTTATAATTTTTGAATTTTTTAAAATGTCTTAGTTAATTGTAAATCAATATAATATTTTTAATATTATTTTAATCAAAAGTTTTTACATTTTTTAAAACCTAAAATTAAGCATTACCAAAAATATCCATGTTGAATTGACTTAAAATGGACAACCCAAGAACCCCCAAATGTAAGCTATAAAAAAAAAATAAGCAGGACTAAACTAGTGAAAAATACAAATGTAATGGACCAAACTAGTGAATTGTTAATGTTAAAGACCAAATTAAGTTTTTTGGTAAATGTAAAGGATTTTTTGAGGAGATTACTCGAATTTAGGACAAGGTGATTTAGGGAATAATGTTACATTTCAAAAATATATCGCTAGCCATATTCTTTGAGAAGTTGTTTGTTTATGCTCTTTCGATTTGTACCATACAAGAGTTTAAACTCTTTCAATTTGTACCAAATAATTTTACTTCCTTCTTAATCTTCACTACCATGGTTCATTAGGTATATAGACATGTACTCTATTAAAAATCTTTGTCAGTGATTTGGATCCTGCAACAGTAAAACTATAGACTATTGGTTTAAAGGTCGATCGATGATGAAATAAAATGAGAAACCAAGTTAAAGAGGTGATTGGTGCCATTTACACCATTTCTTTTAAGATCATCACTTAATTAAAGTTTAAAAGGTCTGTTGGTTACAAATATCTGCAATCCAGATGGAAAAATTTATACCATCGATGAGGCAAATGACTATACATTTAAAACTCGAACTGATACAAAACCAATTGATAGTCGTGCTATCAAGAAAATTTGGCCACAATATCCTTATATCCATGTGAATTTTAGACTAGTTTCGGTCGCACGGACACTTATGTAAGCTCTCAAACACACAATCACATAGTAGAAAGAAAAATTGGGTACGTCTTTTATTCCCAAATTTCTCACCTTTCTTTGTTGTCAACTTTATCGAACAGATGTCCAACAGCAACATGGCGTGACCGCTTCTTTTTACGTTTTCATTATCAGATGTTACTCTTTTCTTTCGTCATTTTCTCACCGATCTTTTATAAAATAGGCTGAGTACTCATCTTTGAAACTTACATTTAAATAGCAGACTCTAAGGAAATCACACCTCACATACTTATTTTTCTTCTTCTTCTCCCATTGCGTATAGCTGAAATCCTCCCATTAATATTTTCCTTTAACTCCACAAATCTTAAATAGTATCGACATCAAATCCCACAAATCTCTAATAGTCTTTCATCATCAATGCATGCGAATTCAAGTTCTTCACTAAGAACTGAAAACCCACAGGATCATCCAGAGGTGATTCTCAAGGAAAATTCCGAAGATCAAACAATTTTGCAGGCTAATGTTTCAGTTCAAGATTTGGATTCTTCACCAAGTGGAGGAAGAGGAGGCGGTAGTCATCAGTATCGGATTATCCGACATGAAAGATCCCGATTACCCGATAACAACATTAATCTAAACATAAGAAGATCTCATTCATCAGGAGCTAGAAGTTCATCAGCAAAAACTCAACATGGATTGAACACGTTGGTTTCGATTCCCCCACCACTACCACCACCATCACAAGGAAATGGGTTAGATTCATAATTCTTGGCGGTTATTTTCGTCTTGTTGAATTCTATAATTTTTTTTTAATTTTTTCTTTTTTGCACGGATTTCATTTTTGCACTGATCTGATGTTATTTTGTAGGATGCATGGAATAGTTAATGCTCATCAATTTTCTGCAGGATTGGGTTTGAATCCCTGTAACTCAAGCACTCAGGATTTGCAAAGGTTGATTTATGTAGTTTGGTGTCAATTTTAGCTTTTTGTTATTTGTTTCGTAATTGTTAGATTCTTTGAAGTTATGTTAACTGGATTTTCCTTTATTATTTTTCTGAATTTTTCCTGGCCAATTATAGATATTTATGTTCTTGTAATTAAGGCTCCTAGCCGCCAATAAAAAAATTTTAGATGTTTCTTAGTAGTCAAAACATATGTTAGATTTTTCCAAAAATATACTACACCGAGCAGCAGGTGTGTAGAATAATTGATCTATTTTACCATTATTTTCATTTTTAGGAGACACAACGGGAATATTTTAATAGGCAGTTACCCTATCTCCCTCGTTGATTCAACAAGGTAGATGACTAAGCACATATATCTTGAAAGAAACTATCAGTTATATTTATAGATGTTGCTTCATTTCCATTAATTGGTTATCAACAGACCTCAAAGAAGTGCTACATCTAGTTATGACCGGAATCAGAAATTGCAGCTGACTTCAGCAACTGATTTGCCTGTTCTTAATCAAGAAAGTGAAGCTCGAAATTCGCTACAAGGACACAACCATGGGATAGGTAATTACACAACCATTTGCATCGATTAAAAAGTTTTGTTATTGAATTTAGAATCATCAAAAGGAATAACTAAGCCCTTTTCTCATTTCTTTATTCAGGAAACATATTAAAATTTGCTAGAATGCTCACATTAACATTTACATCGATTGTGTTCTTTGATAATAAGGATTGCTTACATAGCTATCATTTTCTTATAGAACTATTTACATAATACTGTAAAAAAGAATTTATGAGCAAAAAAGTTATTGATAGAGTTAGTGTTTTATTTTATTTTGTTTCCCTCAAAATAGGTACAAATGAATGTTTGGGAGCTAGCTCATTCATAGATGGACAAAACATTCATGGCTCCCAAACAATCCATTCATCGAAAGTCCAAACTGCTATTGCTGGATCTCATGAAGTTGGCAGCTCCCTAGCGGCAACGTGCCGAGAGGCCGCGGATTTGGTTCTCATGTATCGGCACTTTTTAGATTTATTTCCTGAAGTTAAAAGTGGGTTGGACGAGGCTCAAATAGAAAAAGCTATTGAAGATTTAAAAACCTTGATAGAAACTCCTCAACAGATGAATCATGACAACCCAATTTCAGAACACTCCCAAATTGTTCTCTCTCCTTCCGGTCACAATCCTTCGATTGATTGCTATAGTTCAATCGAAAGTAAAAATAATAATGCTAAGAGCAAGCAAGAAGAAAGAGAAGGCAGAAGCAAGGATGCAACAACATTGGGAAATGAGGGAACCAAATTGACTTCGGAGGTGGAATCTAGTTTTGCCGGCCTTGTTCCATTCTTGATGAATGATGAATTTGAGGATCTAATTAAATGGCCTGACCCTGATTTCCTTAGCTATTCTGACCCTTACGGGTTTGATCCTTGATTATAATGGCTAGAGTTTGAACTTGTAAATTTTGTTGTGGTTCAATGTGTTTTGATCATAATAACGAACTTATATTTAGATATTTTTATTAACTTGTTTTGAAGTTTGAAGATTTAGTATGCATATACTATACAAACTACTTAGATGTTCCGTCATATTTCACAATTTTCACTAACAATTTAGTCCATTTTCCTTTCTCTCGCTGGTCGTTTTGCTGGCCAAGAATATGTTGCAATTAAGATTGCTCGGTTCAAGTCCCGTTGCATAAACCCAAATATTGATTGTTTACACAGGGGAAATAATCCATGAAGCGATCTGCACAATTCAATTCAAAAGTAGCCAATAAACCAACAAAATCCACCTTGTTCCTTAATTTCATTAGTAGATGCAGAAAAGGGTGTTCCGCAATTTTGTAACCCGACTGAATACCCTTTGCTCCGCAATTTTGTAACCCGACTGAATACCAACAATATTACCACAACTGACCCCACACTTATTACTTATTTCTGTTGATTTCCTTGTAATGTTAATTACATGAATGATATTTTCGATCATACCGTTCAAATTCACTGGAAGTTCATTTCTGATACCATCCATGACGTCAAAGCAATCAGTATTGTCAAACTACCACAATGTTTGCCCTTTCAAATCCATATGAATTGCGAGTTTGGCTGCTTGTCTCTTCAAAATCAATTGGCAGTTGACCCCATCATCATCAAAATCACTCACACAATTTAAGGGCATATTCGCCTTCCCCCTTAAACCCATTCAGTTCAAAGAAAAGTTAAAGATTCTGGAGCAAATGTTGTCGGATCAAGCACTTCAAAAGGTAGAAAACAATTCTCCTAAAGAACATCTATTTAAAATATAGAGAAAGACAAACAGTAAAGAGACCATGTCTTATGAGTGTACAAGAATCCATCCAAAATGTACATTCTAAGCAATTACGGTGACTAAACCTAACTTTTCTGTGTTCTTACACTCTTAGGTCTGGCTGAAGCTCATCACCGTCTCCTAGAATCACTGAATGATGAAGTCGTCTCTTGCCTTGGACCAGAATCAACATTGGTCGTATCATTGATTTCTCCTTCAAAGGGCTTGGAGTTTGAAACTTCTGGATGCTGATTGTTGGTTTCAACGGGTGATATGAGTTTCTAGCCTGTCTCTTTTTTCTGGCTTCTTTAGCATGGTTAGATTCCAAAAGTCCGATACATCCCAGTACCAAGAGGTTCCACAAAGCGGCATTGTGCATTTACAATCCTAAAAAAATGAGATGCCAACTACAACTAAGCGTTTGAGTTCAGATAATTGTAGAGCCAAAACCAACTACAAAAACTTAAAGAACCAAATTTTTGTAGTACGGAGACGCATTTCCTTAGGTTAGAGTTGAATTCAATTTTTTTGTTTTTTTTTTTTTGAATCTCTAATCAGTGGGGCGTTACGTTTATCTTGCCCTAATTTCTCTATTCATTTTACACTCGAAATTCAAACAACATGAAAAGAGAAGAAAGCTACAGAAAAAACTACCTGATAATCTACAGAGGACGCAATACTAGGAGCCTAATCAGAAGGATCAGACAAGCATTGCTCCTCTGACTTTGCCTCACATGTCAGTAGCAACTTGTACTTAAACACTTCATCGCCTTTGGATGTCTTAACTACTGCTTTATCCTGGAAATACAAGGATCATAACCAATCAGAGCCAACATCTAAAAGATTAATGCAACTTTGATGGAAAATAAAACTAATATTTGAATTTTTCTACGAGTATTAGAATCAAGCTATTCTGTTTCAGGAAAAACTCACAGCTATAGCTCTCTGATGCTGGCTCGGCTGATCCTTGAAATAACTAATATGCTCACACAGAATATCTAGCTTCTCTTGAATACTTGATCAAGATGGCCATCCATAAAGCCATTTTAACAAATTAATCTGGGATTTGATCAGAACGATTGGATTAAAAGTAAAACTGAAACAAAGAGTAATGTTTTGCTTCCTCATCCATGAAAAAAAAATCTTATACTACAACAGAACTGAGAAAATTTGCAAGAAAGAAAAACAGAAAAAATGAAGAAGAAGATGATTTCATTCAAAAGTAGGAAGAACATAAATCCATCTGCAGCATTCCCTAAAAACTGAATCCAACTGTCCTAATAGTGATTGCATCTTCACAGTTTCACCAACTACAATTTATTGCCCTAATATTTAAACTCCAAAAAAGAATAATCTTAACTGACAGCAAAAACAACACTATACAGCAGCAATTGCACCATTGAAACCAAAACTGTTGTCCACAAAATTGTTTGTCATACACCCAAATGCTTGGCTTCTTTCACCACTAAAACAATTGTCCATCAAGGGATCTCCATAATTCAATCCATAACTCAATCCATAATTCAACTCATAATATGAAGGATCAACAATCCCAGAACAACAGGTTGATAACGCCCCAAATTCTTCATTTTTGGCACTTGTGCTGGCTAGATCTGTTGTGCTGACGGCAAGTTTGCTGCAATGAACATCCCCAAATTCGAGCTCAGTTTGATTGCTTGATCTTGCAGGCATAAATTCAAATTCATGGTTTGTTTCTTCATCAATCAAATAGCTCATGAAGGGATCTGAACAATTTAACTCGTAATCATCAACCCTTAATGGCCCAGGTCCTTCAATTTTCCCACTTGTATTCGCCTCAGAGTTTGTCGTGAAGGGTTTTGTGACGCAGGAGGCAGACTGAAAACTACCACAAACATCATCATCGTCAAAATCATCCCCACCGATACCTATTCGAATTTCGCTCGAATCCCCGGTTAAAGTCAATCGGGGCACATTGATTTCATCAGATCTGGAACAACACTCAGTTTCTTCTGGTCGTTCAAGAAGTGTGGCCTTATCGTGAGCAAAGATTTCAGTTTGGCACCCAGACATCGATCCATTCGAGTCATTATGATTGTATGAGTTCAAGAGGGTTTCCATTGCAGACTCAGTATCGCCGTAGGAGAAGGGGTTTCCGGCCGGCGAGAAGACGAGAATCGCAATTTTGAATCCGCTCATCGATTCCAATTGCCGAGCTTTCTTAAATAACCCTTGTCTCCTTTTGGTGAAGGTGACGTTTCGGGATGATATTTCCTCAATTTTCCTGATCTCGATTTTCTTTCTCCCGTATCCCATATTTTGCCTTTTCTCTGTGATAGATTTTGCGATCTGACTTCTTTCCTAAAACAAAGCGTCCTAAAACAGAGAGAAACAGAGGGAATAAAAAGACGTAGCGAGAGTGGATTATTTATGCTTTGGAAACTTTCCAGACTGAGAATGAATGAATCTGAATGGATCTTAGAGACATATATATAGAGAGTCCAAAGGCGGCAACTCCTTGTAAACCTGTCTTCTACTCGGAAAAACACAAGTCTAAAAGTGTAATTATCTTAATAATAATAATACGTGAATTCATCCTCGGTTAAAAATTAATACTCCCACTTATTTATTTCATTAAGAACTGTATTATTTTTTCAAAAAAAATCTTTTGGCATTGATTAAATCAGAAAAATGTTGGAAGTAGATCATGTGTAACTAAATTATAGTACTGCGCTATATAATTTATCAATTGCATATACTTCCTCCGCCCTATAATTATTGTCCAGTTTGAGTTTTCATTTTTAGTTCAAATTATACTAAAAATGAAATTTTAAACTGGACAATAATTTTAAGACAGAGGTATCAACTTTTCTTTTTCTTTTCTGCTGCGTTCTGAAACCCTTGGATCAACCGCTTTAATTAATTAAGTACTTTTGGCTTAAAATTATGCAATTGGGAAAATGTTTATTTGTAAGAGAAAAAATATAGTTCAACTTTGAGTACATAATTGATATTAAGGTAATTTTTCATTTTTCCAAAATACCCCAAAATGGCTTGAATGGTTATCATCCAAACCAAAATTAATATTCCATTTATTCCAAAATAATTGTTTAGATTGAGTTTTTAATCTGTATCAAAATAAAATTTCAAAAACTAATAATCATTTCAAGATAGATGGTGTAAGTGATATTTCAACTAAGTACGACTTCCAAACCTTGCCAGCAAACGAAAGGGAGTACACTAAGACTTTCTTCTGTTTCTTTTCCCCAAAAAGGAAGCACAAGTGTAAGTTTTTTTTTTGAAAATGAATTTGTGTATTAATTAGAAGTATCTAAACTATTATGAAGACATGCATTATATGCTTGTGCAATTCTTCAACCTCATTCCTGCTAACTTTAATCAGTTTGAAGGATTCAAAGGTTGGGAATAAAGCTATTAGTAATGAAACTATCTCTTGTGCCTCACTCGAGACAAGAACATTTCTCAGATTAGTTGTCAACACTTAACAATCAATATACACTTTGACACGTGAAATACCAAGTGTTTATGTTTTGCGGAGTGCCATAAGACATGTCATGGCTTTCGTTTGAAAAGGTGAGAGTGCCTGCAATGAAATCAACTTTATTTGCGTAACCATACCCAAGTGATCTTCCATGCACCAACTGCCCTCTTAGTTCGCGGATGAAAAGAACCATCAAAGTGAATTGTTGCATGTGTATCTCTAGTCCCTTGAGTCAGGGTGGTGGACATATGATTTGGAACAGAGTGAAGTTGAGGGGTTCTCATCCTCTGTTGAGTATACTTATGTTGCATCAATTCACTTTGAATGATCCACCAAGAGATTACTGAATTAATGGTCTGGTTCCTCCATATCTTGTAATTCCTTTCAATCCATATTCTCCAAAAGATGAGTAGGAACAAGTCTATATCAACTGAGGAGGGGCGAGTCTGTATCCATTGGATGTACCACTCAAGTAAGGAAGCATTAGCACAATTAAGGATAGATTGGTACGAAGGATATGCAAAATTCCAAATGGCTTGAGAATTGGGACAGGTGAAAAATAGATGTAAACTATCTTCTTCCTGCGAACCACAACGAGGGCACCTTGTATCAACTTCCACTCCTCGTTTTTGCAAACCCATTTTTGTTGGAAGAGCATTGAGAACAGCTCTCCAGAAAAGTAGTTTCAGCTTTGGTTGAACTTTAGAATTCCACAAGCATTTCCAAGCTGCCATTTCATCTTGCTGGTGAGTTTGAGGTTGAATAGAGTCAGCAATGGTCAAATTTATGGCACTATGATACCTAGATTTGACCGTATAATTGCCATGCACTGTCTTGGCACTATGATACCCAGATTTGACCGTATAATTGCCATGCTCGGTCCTGTCCGGTAATGCCAAGTGATTTCAGACCAATCAGTCTGTGGTTTACAAGCTATTGCAGTAGACGTGGGTTTATCCATCTCTGATGGGGTTCCCGGCGTCACCTAAAAAAAAAAGAAAACAATTCAGGCTACTATTCCCAAAACTACAACCATTAATAGTAGAAGGGTTGTGGTAAAGAAGTAAAATGAGAACTCCATAGTAAACAATTCTGTTGATGAGTTTCTCAAACACATCACTTCAAAGCTACTTATTTTTAAACCACTTAAAAATATTAGTCGAACAAAACATTGAGAAATTGGGTAAATTCCTAAAGTCCAAAGAGCTCCCACAAAGAGACAATGCAAAAACCGATGACAGGACAACAACAACTAAGCCATTATCTCACTGTTTGGGTTCAGATAATTGGAGAGCCAAAGCCAAAGCCAAACCCAACTACAAAAACTGAAAGAACCAAACTTTTGGAGTATGGAAAAGAGTTTCAGATAAGAGTTCAATTTGATTATTTTTAGATATCTAATCAGTGGGGCTTTATGTTTATCTTGTGTTAATGTTATACAGGGCTCACTTCTCTACTGATTTAGCACTCTAAATATGAACAGGATAAAGGGTCAATAAAGCTTCAAATAAATACCTGATAATCAACAGAGGCCGCAATACTAGAAGCCCAATTCAGCGCCTTTGGATGTCTTAACTACTGCTTTATCATTGAAATACAAGGATCATAAACCCTTAAAGTCAAGTTCTATCAGCTCAATGCGAATTTGATGGAAAGCAAAACTAATATTTGGAGTTGTTCTACAAGTATTACCACCAAGCTACAAGGTCTGTTCTTCCTTTTCCTACAAAACTGAAAGCCATAGTTCTCAGATGCTGGCTCAGGCTAATCCTTGAAATACCTAATCTGTGCTCACATAATATTTAGCATCTCTTGCATGCATGTAAGCACCTGATCCTACAATACGGTTGAGCGGACAATTAAACTCCTCTCTTATAAAGCGTAAATAAGATAACCAAAGCACAAATACCTTCAATCAAGCCACCACCTCTTAGTGACTAGTGAGTGTCAATGAATGAATATGGTCTACAAAGATTTTCCCTTGAAGTAGTTTGAAAGTCAAAGTTCTGAAGTACGTAGAGCATATTCAGTTGCAGGTCACACTGAGTATTGGTTCCAAGTTTTAACTTTACAGCCTTTCTAAGAACTCAGAAAAAGTATGACTGTTGGGCTCCAAATTTAAAATCGTTTATTTTTTCAGAACAGAATGATGTTCTCAATTCTAATGGAAATACAATACTAAATTGACGCCCATTCTTAGAAAATTAAAAAGATCCAGTAAAAATTATACACAAGGGCTTTGATGGGAACAATTGAATGAAGAAAGAAAAAACCCATACTACTAGCATTACTACAGAATTGAGAAATTTGCTAGAAAGAAAAATAGATTAAATGAAGAAGAAGATGATTTCATTGAATGAAGGAATTACATAAATCCATCCATAGGATTTCCCAGAAACAGAATCCAACTGACCTTGAAATACAAATTAAGATACAGGTAATAGCGTAGTACCAGAAGAATGAACTTTACAGTTTCATCAACTAACTTAACGGCCTAATACTTATCTTCCGATTCAAGCATATACTTCAATGAGAGCAGCCCTATATAGCAGCTATCGCACCATTGAACCCAAAACTGTTTGCAGTATAGCCATATGGCTTCACTACTAAAACAATTGTCCATCAAGGGATTTCTGAAATTCAATGAAGGATCAACAATCCCAGAACAAGTTGATAAGGCCTCAAATTCTTCATCATTTTCACTTTCGCTGTTCACATTCCCCTGTTCGACCCCTGTTTGATTGCTTTATTTTGTGGGAATAAATCCAAATTCTTGGTTTTTTTCATCATTAATCAAATAGCTCATTAAGGGATCTGAACAATTCCATTTGCAATCATCGATAGTTATTGGTCCAGGCCCTTCTTCATTTTTTCCGAACTCAGTAAGAAAAGAATCCAGATTCAACTCCAAGTCAGTATCCTCGTTGGTCTCAAAACTAATGTCATCACAACCAGAGATCAGCGACCCAAGTTTTTCTCTTTCGCCAATTTCATTCGCCGATGAAGCAAAGGGCTTTTTGCAATCGGACCCAGACTGAAAACCATCAACAAAATCATCGTTATCACCCCCATCAATCCCAAAAATATTGCCAATTTCACTCGAATCCCCTGTTAACGCCAATTGGGGCACATTGATTTCAAACGATCTGGAACACTCAGTTTCTTCCTTTCGTTCAAGAAGTGTGGTATTATCATGAGCAAAGATTTCCGATTTGCACCCGGAGTTAGATCCATTCGAGTTCAGTATGATTGTAAGAGTTCATCTTGGAGAAGAAGAAGTTAGGGTTCTAGCAATTGCGAAAAAATTGTATATTCACGAATTCTATCAAAATCATGCATTCATTCTGTAGATTGTTCATATATATACCGTATTGACTTAGTCAAATACCCTAACTATCAAGTATTTACAAGACAGTCTCTGTATTAACAAAACTATAATATCAACTATACAATTGCTATACAAAAAAAAAGAATCATGTATCCCGGAAATCTAAGACTTCATTGGTCTGATTAGCTTCAACTCCGGATACATTCTGATTACTCAACACCCCCTCCTCAAGATGAGCTTGGGATAAGCCCATCTTGCCAAGAAGCACATCAAATGTAGCAAAGGGAAGGGACTTGGTCAACAAGTCTGCATGCTGGTGAGAGGAACTGATGTGATTAAGAGTGATGAATCCCTGTTTATAAAGGTCCCGAACTATATGACAGTCGATGTCAATATGCTTGGTGAGCTCATGGAAAACAAGATTGGCTGAAATGTGAATGGCAGCCCTGTTGTCACACCAAAAAGTAATAGGCAGAGAAGGTGTAAAATGAAGATCACGAAGAACAAAAGTAATCCATTGAAGTTCTCGGGCTGTAACCGCCATGGCCCTGTATTCTGCTTCAGCCGAGGAACTAGATACCGTGGTCTGTTTCTTGGTTTTCCAGGAAACCAAGCAATCACCAAGAAAGATGAAGAAACCAGTTAAAGAGCGTCGAGTAAACTGGCAGCTACCCCAGTCAGCATCACTATAAACACGAGGTTGAAGTGAAGTACCATTGGGATAGAACAAACCCTTAGAAGAACAACCAGCAAGATACTTGGGAACATGAACAACAGCTTGCCAGTGAGACTGTAAGGGAGCATGTACAAATTGACTGAGCTGTTGGACGGCGTAGGCAAAGTCAGGACAAGTGAAATTAAGGTACAACAACCGGCCTATCAACCGTCTATATTTGGCAGGATCAGGAAAAATAGGACTGGGATCTGTAGCCAAAAACCGAAAATTTGCAGGGAAGGGAGTAGAAACTGGATGGCAGTCAAGCAATTCAGTATCACGCAGGATGTCAGTGATATACATATGCTGACAAATATAAATGCCAGTAGCAGATCTGGCGATTTCCATGCCTAAAAAGTATTTAGCCATACCAAGATCCTTAATGGTGAGCATCTCATCTAAAAAGGATTTAACCTTAGCAAGCTGGTCTTCATCAGAACCAGTGAGCAAAACGTCATCGACGTAAACAAGAAAAAAAATCTGATAAACAGGAGTGATCAGAGTAAAAAGACAGTGATCATTGGCAGATTGTACAAATCCAAAATCAAGTAATTTGGAGGTAAACTCAGCATTCCACTGTCAGGAAGTCTGTTTAAGTCCGCAAAGAGATTTATTCAACTTGCATACTTGGCCAGGAAGAGCTTTATGATAACCAGGGGGGAGGTAACATGTACACTTCTTCATCAAGAGACATGTGAAAAAAAGCATTATTTACATCGAGCTGATGTAAAGGCCAAGAGTAACTAGCAGCAATGGCAAACATAACTCGGATAGTTACAGATTTAGCTACAGGGGAAAAAATCTCAGAGTAGTCCTCGCCTGCTACCTGAGTGTAACCCTTAGCGACGAGTCTAGCCTTAAAACGATCAATACTTCCATTTGGTTTACATTTAACCCGATTACCCATTTAGAACCAATTGGTTTCTTTCCTGAGGGTAAGGAAGTAAGTTCCCAGGTCTGATTACGTTCTAAGGCTTCTAATTCCTGATTCACGGCATCTATCCACTTGACATTAGTTCGAGCTTGATTATAAGTGTAAGGTTCTTGAAATGTTGACAAATTAGCAACAAAAGACGCATGTGTTTTAGAGAAAAGACAACAATCATTAGTGATGTAACTGCAAGAATCATCAACAATACAGGAATTGACAAGAACGAAATTATCAAAAGGAGTAGGTAATTTGGTAGGTCTAGTACTGCGTCAAAGAGCAGGGACTGAAGGAGGTGAATCTGATGGAGAAGAAGGAATAGAAGAATTGGAACTGATAGGAGGAGATGAAGAAACTGAGGGAGAGAGATGGAAAGCATCATTAGGCAAGCAATCATTCACAGGAATAGGCAACACAAATTCTGGTTGCAAAGATTGAGAAAGTGGAAAGATGTGCTCATGAATATGACATCACGAGACACAACAGTTTTATGCAAAGATGGACAAAAAATCTTGTAGCCTTCTTGGCCAGGAGGATACCCAATAAAGATCCCTTTGTCACTTCTGGGATCAAATTTATCTCAACTGGGTGTATTATCGACAGCAAATGCAAGGCAACCAAAAGTGCGGAGAGGAGTGAGGTCTGGTTTCCTGTGATATAAAAGCTCAAAGGGGATTGCCAGTTCAAGATGACAGAGGGTAAACGATTAATAAGATGGGTGGCTGTAAGAATAGCATCTCCCCAGAAAGCTTTAGGTAAATGAGATTGAATTAATAGAGATCTAGCAATCTGGAGTAGATGTTGATGTTTTCGTTCAACAACTCCATTTTGCTGTGGAGTATATGGACAACTTTTATGATGTAAAATATCATGCTTAGAAAGAACCGACTGGCAACACTCACTAAGAAATTTAGTTCCATTGTCACTTCTAACGGTTTTAACAGTGCTATGGAATTGAGTTTGCACCATTAGGAAAAAAATTTCAAGAAGAATAGGAACCTGGGTTTTATATTTCATTAAGAAGGTCCATGTACACCTGCTGTAATCATCTACAACAGTAAGAAAAAAACGAAACCCATTCCCAGTGGCATGTTTATAAGGTCCCCAAACATCCAAGTGAATAAGCTGGAAAATACTAGTACTTTGAATAGAACTAGTGGGAAAAGAACTACGATGTTGTTTTGCGAGTGGACAAACTACACATATATCATGAGATTTATGGTTTACAGAAGTATGAATATCATCTGAAATACGTCTAAGTGTAATGGGGGAAGGATGTCCAAGTCTATTATGCCAAACGGCTATATAGGCCTTATTTGCATTAAACTGTCTAGCTCTTAGTGCATAAGAGGCGTAGAACTGTTGACTCTTTTGAATGGCTTGAGAAGTAAAAGAATCGGTATTGATGATGTATAGGCCTCAAACCACTTTACCAACTGCAATGACCTGACCAGATTTAAGGTCCTACAGCAAGCAAAAGGTGTCGAAGAACTGGAAAATTAGGAAAGACTGTGCAAGTTTCTTGACGGATAACAGGTTGTGTTTGAAAGAAGGGACGTATAAACAACCAAAGAGGGTCAATGTGGGTGATATTACGACATCGCCTATTTTATGTACTTCCCTAATACTACCATCAGGTAGAAATACAGGTGTGTATGTAGTTACATTCCTAAGATTTATCATATTTTCTAAACTATAACACATATGACATGTTGCACCAGTGTCATTAATCCAATCATTCACACTTAACATTCAGCATAATCCGAACTAAGTAAGGAAAGGATAGATGTACCTGCAAACTCCCCAAACTGCGGAATATTTGCATAATGTGCTGATCCTCCGGGGTTAAAAGCAGTATCCTCCATTTGCCCCTTTCCTTTTAGCATTCTGCTAACCTCCTGTTGCACAGCATTGGCAATGAGATCCTGCAGCTTACTCTTATCTTCAGAATTGTCCTCAAACGGTGTGTCAGCAAGATATCCTGTTTCTTCACAACTTGATTCGAAGGTAAATTCCACCATTCTGGAAACCCAATTATTGCAAAATAGTTCTCTTTTAGGTGCCATGTTCTTTGGCAGTGAGTGCATAGAAGATGACTTTTGTCTATTTTCTGAAAGCCAGGTTTGCTACCAGTCTTGATTAGTGGAGGTTTAGATCCCTGTGGTCGAGCTCCTTCCTTCCTGGAACTTTGTAGTGGCTGAGTCTTCACAACCATAGCTGAATTCTCACCAGATATGGAATTTGACATCCCAACACTAACTTGCTTATGTTTCTCTACCTTAAGCAACTTTGAATACACTGTTCTCATATTCAGCGGAGGATCTAATATCATAATGCCACTTTTTTCTGGTTCATAGACCTCATTCAAACCCATGAGAAATTGCATCACCTTATCTTCCATTTTCACGTTCTTGAATCTGTTCCTAAACAAACCTGTTGCAGCTAAAATTGGCCTAAGCTGTGCATATTGATCCCAGAGGTGCCTTAGCTTATTGTAATACTATGGAATGCTCAAATCACCTTGTCTCATCATAGAAATATCACGCTTTAATTCAAAAACCATCGGAGAGTTACAAGATCCATATGTCTGAGCTAATTCATCCCATAGTTCCTTAGCATCATTCACAAATTGAAAATCAACAGCAATCTCTGGTGCTAAAGCATTTTTAATCCACGTAATACCATACTATGAACTCTTCTCCATTTCTTAAAGATAGGAGAATGAATATCACGCATCTCACAAGTACCATCTACAAAACCAAACTTGTTCTTTGACTCTAAAGCAGTAACCACGGCGTTGCGCCAAATCAAGTAATTCTTACCATTCAAAGGACAATTCACTATTACCGAATCAGGAGTTTCCGAACCATGGAGCTGCAACTCGTCATCTGGATCGAAGAATTGCAATCGCTCCCTCAGAACTCTCTGGTAGTCTTCATCATTGGATTCTTGATTTCTAGGTATGATTCAAGAAATTGAACCGTACAGTTACTCAGCAAGGTGTGCGCAGCAAAACCTGCTAATTTTAAGGATGCGGAAGTGACTGGCAGAGCAGGATCTAGTCCTGCTCTAATACCATCTTGGAGAAGAAGTAGAAGTTAGGGTTCTAGCAATTGGGGAAAAATTGTATATTCACGAATTCTGTCAAAATCATGCATTCATTCTGTACATTGTTCATATATATACCGTATTGACTAAGTCAAATACCCTAACTATCAAGTATTTACAAGACAGTCCCTGTATTAACAAAACTATAATATCAACTATACAATTGCTATACAAAAACAAATAGAATCATGTATCCTGAAAATCTAAGACTTCATTAGCCTGATTAGCTTCAACTCCGGATACATTCTGATTACTCAAAAGTTCAAGAGGGTTTCTATTGCAGCCTCAGTATCGCCATAGGAGAAGGGTTTTCCAGCCGGCGAGAAGATGAGAATCGCAATTTTGAATCGGCTCATGGATTCCAATTTGTGAACTTTTTTAAATAACCCTTGTCTCCTTTTGGAGAAGGTGATGTTTCAGGATGATCTTTCCTCAATTTTCTTGATCTCGATTTTCTTTTTCCCATAACCCATATTTTACCTTCTTCTCTGTAAGGGAAAATAGGTCTTTTCATCTCAAAGTTTGGGCCACACTATCCAAAACATCCTAAAGTTTAAGTCCATGCCATTTACATCCCAAATTTTTCAAAAAATATGCTATATTAAAATATTTGTTAAATTTTTTAGTTAATATAATTAACGGTGGTACTTTATTCATTTTCCATTCTCCAAATTGTTTTTTAATCATTTAACGGGTTTCACTAATTCCTAATTTATAAAAAATAATTAAATCCAATTTGGTCTTCACATCTTCGTTCTTCTCATGCTTAACAAAAAAATTTCCAAGATTCACCATCTCGATAACAACAATCATGAGGTTTTGGGGGTGTCCTAATTGGTAAGTAAGTTCTTATTTCATACTTTTAAAATATATATATGTAGCATCAATGTAAAAACTTGGTGTTGTAATTTGATGCAGGGGCATGCAACTTCTTTGCTTGGCATGGACCAAATTTACCAAGCGCTAGCATGGAATTTTTTTGACTAAAAGACATTGGAGGAAAAGAAACTGAATAGAAAATCAATGTTAATTAACTAAAAAAATTTAACAGATATCCTAATATTACATAGTTTGAAATGTTTGGGATGAAAATGGCATGCTCTTAAACTTTGGGATGTTTTGGATGGTGTGGCTCAAACCTTGGGAGGAAAAGGCCCATTCTCCCTTCTTTGTAAATAGAGCGTAAAACAGTGCGTCCTTAAACAGAGAGAAACATGGGAAATAAAAAGAGTGCTAGAGTGGATTATTTATGCTTTGGATACTTTCCAGACTGAATGAATGAATCTGAATGGATCTTTAGATATATATAGAGAGAGTGCAAAGGCGGCAACTCCTTGTAAACCCGTCTTCTACTTGGAAAAGCACAAGTCTAATACTGCCACTATTTTAATAACAACTAGTATATGTCCCGCGCTTTGCGCGGGTTTGTTAATTTTGAAAATTTATCTTCCAAAAGAATTAATTAGATAATGTAGTTGCTAATATTTCTAAAAACCGTAATATTTTTTTGATTAATCAATTTTAGATCAAAATGAGAGGTATTGCTATTATTTATGAGATGTATATTTGTAAGATCTGGTCAAAAATATTACAACAAAGAATTTCAAAAGTTGTATAATAAAAATTATCATCACTAACTAATGTTATATTTGGATTAAAAAATATATTTAAAAAATACATAAATTATGTCTAGATGCCCATGGCTTATTTATAGGCAAAGGGACTTTGGGAATTAGACACAATTAACCGTCCTTGAAAATATAAAATTGATAAACTTGAAAACTAAGTAGCAGATAAATATAACTTTAAGGGCTAAAATGACAATAAGTTGAAAGTGAGACTTGATGATCTCAATAAGCGACACGTGTCGATTATATTTTTCTACTTTAATATATATAATGATATGTAAATTCATTTTCGATTAAAAATTAATGCTCCCATTTATTTATTTCATTAAGAACTGTACTGACTAAAAACCCTAAATGTTTAAACTAAGAACTCATATCACATGTTCCATTTGTCTCATCTAAAATTTGTACAATAAGGAAAAACTGAAAATGTTTATTAGTAAAATATAACTAAATATGTTTGACTTCCTTGTCTTTAATATTTTTTTTTTCGTTGTGATAATTGTAAAATGAATATATAGTAGAACGTCAGTAAATTAATAATCTATAAATTAATAACTTCAAACATTTAATAATTTTCTCCGGTCCCAATTGGGACCAGTACAAAAAAAAATCGATCAAATGATAAGATAATAATGTTTCAGAAAATCTCCTATAGGTCCCACCAACACTATAAATTAATAATACCATAAATTTAAGAAAATAATTATAATAACTATAAATATTGAGTAAAATGTAAACCATTGATGCTTGTTTTTTAGTCCGTAAAGATTATTTGAATTATGTATGAATTTTTAGTATTCAGAAAAGTTTTAATTTTTGATTGATTTGTACGTAAAGGCAATTGCAAATTAAATAATTTAGTGAGGGTTCCTTTTTCTCATATAAATTCTTTAAATTAAAAATTTATTAATTTATCAATTATTTAATAATTCTCTAAACTAATAAATTTTGATGGTCCCAACCCTATTAATTTATAGAAATTCTACTCTAATATATTTTCTTTGAGAGGGATCATAACATGAAATACAATAAAAACTCCAATAATTTTGGGCTCACAAAAATTAATTAACTTATAGAGATTATTATTTTATTGATAAAATTAATATTTTATTAATTTAAATACTTTTTTTCTATAATTAGAAGACAAATACTCAACTCTAACCAAACTTCACATATGTATTTATGATCCTAATACAGTATTTTAATATATGGATTGGACCATTCATTTATGAGTTGGAGGGAAAATCAAAGATAAAATTTTCTCAATAAAAAATAAAACCGAATGGCGACTAAATTTCACAAAGCTTTCTTAGTTTTTTTTTTCTTATTTTAGATCATTTTTAATTTATGATTTCTAGGGGAACCTATATTTATATAAGAATTTTTTGAAATTTTATTACTTTATTAATTTATGCATTTTGATTTATTTTTGTACGGGCCTCGAGTTGGGAATGAAAATATTCATTATTTAAGCTAATCCTATTAGACATACATAGCACATTTTTTTCAAAATGTATAGTATGTCTAACTTTATCTGTAAAGTAATAAGTAGACATTATAAAACGAATAACGATAAGTTCATTAATTAAAATGATCTCTCTGTGCTAAATTGATTGTTCACTTTAGATTTTCATTTTTAGTACATATTACATCATAAATAAACTCTAAACTGGACAATCATTTTGGAACATAAAGAGTTTATACACAAGGTGCTCTTTGACTATTCTGATCAAGCCAATACATATTTATGCACTCCCTCCGTCCCAAAATTATTATTCAGTTAGTACTTTTTACGTTAGTATAAATTATACTAAGAACGGAAATTTAAACTAGACAATAATTTTGGGACGGAGCAAGTATTTATTTATTTTCATCGCTGACAATTCAAATTTAATAGAGACATGCCTTTGTATGCAAATTGGGTGATAATGAGAATATATATATATATATATATATATATATATATATATTAGAGTGATTTTAGAGTAATCAATTTTAGAGTGATTTTTCATTTTTCCAAGATACACCAAAATACTTGTATGGTTATCCCCCGAAGCGAAATATTGCAGTTGTCTCGAAATGATTGCATATATCAAATTACTGATAGTAAGTATCGTTAAATATACTAAAAACATCACAAAGTAATAATAATATGTAGTAATGCTTAGGAACCGACTAACTCTATCAACTTTAATACTGGCTTTCCCTTAATACATAGAAATCGTATATCGTACATCCATACTATATGTCCATTATTGTACAATACCAAATCATCAAAGGCAAAGCCCAAAGTAACGATTCAAAAGTAAAAGACAAACATCAAACTAACTTATTCAAAAGGTCAAAAATTTATATTGAAACCCAGATCCATTCATTAAGCATCTTCATCATAATGGGGCAAAATTTTCTGCATGTTCGCATCAAAATATAGAACACTTAGTGGATGATAGTTCATGTCTTTCGTCATTCTGACAAAAAGAATGATAATTATTATTTCAAAAAGCCCCAGCTTTACCGAAAAAAGATATTCAAGAAAATTCAAGTTAACAGTTTTCCAAATTGAGAAGTGGTTCACCGGCAATTAAGAAATAAATAAAACATTTTAATAAAGTTTAATTACAATAATCAAGAACCTTACATTATAAAAGAAGTGAGATAAAGTCAAACTCTTTTTTTTTCTTTGTTACAATAGAGGAGGCCGAAGACCTAGAGTCTTACATTTCGGGGGTATGAGACCCCTATTATATCATGTTGTAGCCATGGCCTAACGCCTGACGGCGGTACATCAAACCCCTGTAATCCAACTGGACCAAGGGTAGCTAGGGAGGCTAAGTAATCAGCTACGAAATTAGCTTCACGAAACACATGATCAAGCTCCACAGTCCAATCCCGATGCAGCAGTTCCCGAATCCCGTATACAATCCCCGTATGGACTCCAAAAATGCCAGCATTCCCTTTCACCATAAGTAAAATGCTTGAATTATCCACTTCCGCCTTCACCTTCTTATATCCAAGATCCCATGCTAGCTGCAAGGCTTGAAACAGACCCCAAAGTTCCGAACCTGTGATGGTACAAAATCCTACCTTCATCATGAACCCGCCTAGCCGTCTATCATGGCAATCCCGCACAACTCCACCAGCACATCCCACCCCATTATACATATTAAAACTGCCATCGGAATTTATCTTTACCCAGTCAACCGGCGGTGGAAGCCATCGAATCATTCTTTCCTCCCATCCCCTACAAACTCCTCGCATTGTTTTTTCATGAACAGAAGCCTGTTGTATACCCCCAACAAACTTCACAATCTCATCCACTCTCTTCGCATCACTCCCATCAACACCTTCAAAAGTCCGCCGATTTCTCCAGCTCCATATTCGCCAAGCTGTAACTCCGAAAAAACAATCCCAGTCTTCGACAAAACCTTCAGATTTTCTGTTTAAGTTATGCCATAGCCAATCCTCCAGCTGTAAATTAAAGAAAATTTGTCTTCTATCTCCGGGCACCAAACGAAGCCAAATTTTCTTCGCAGCTGGATAGTCGCGAAGTACGTGCATAACCGTCTCCCGAATGGCTCCACAGAACTGGCAATTCGAAACATCAAAAATATGAGGACGAAAAAGTTCATCATTCGTCAACAACCTCTCCTTCGTAGCAAGCCAAAGAAAATTACGAACACGTTGAGGTCCTGTCCAATTCCATATCAATCTCCACAATTGGCTATTGTTCAGTGTTTGAGATGGAGACAAAGACATATAAGCCGATCGTGTCGAAAGCTTCCCATCCTCCGAGAAGCCCCAGTACATCCGATCCTCCGCAGCACCTTGCACAGGAGCCTTCACTGCTGCAATTTATAACAAACATGTCGCCGGCAGCAACCCTTCAAATTTTGACCAACACCATTGTCCATCAATATTCACGAAATCCAAAACTGTAGCATTGAGCAAAGCTTCAGGAATTGGTGATCTAGCAAAAGATACCAATGGTTCGTCAAAATGCAGCCATCTATCCCACCAGAATGGACACGTTTCCCATCACCAACCGCCCACCTTATGCCATCAACAACATGCTGCCACACCGCCTTCACAGAGCCTGCCGGAAATGAAAACTCCGTCGTCAATTGTAACGGATCAAATCCGTATTTAGCCTTTAACACTCTAACCCACAATGACTCTTGCTTCGTTAACAAACCCCATGCCATTTTCATTAGGAGTGCTTTGTTCATCCATCTCAAATCCTTCAAACCCAATCCACCCTCCATCTTGGGTCGACACACATCATCCCATGAAACAAGACTCATTTTGTGTTGATCCACCGTGCTACCCCAAATAAAGCGTCGACACTTTTGCTCGAGACCATCACAAATCGATGCCGGAAGAAGCACCGGTTGCATGGCATAATATTGTAAGCAGCTAAGGATCGATTCAGTGAGTACTACTCTTCCCGCCATTGACAATGATTTGGCTTTCCATCCCGTTAGTCGACTTTCGGCCCTCTCCAAAATCCCAGCATAGGTTTGTTTGTTAATCCGGCCGTGTGAAATTGGCATACCCAGGTAACAACCCAAGTCGTCCACCTCTTTAAAGCCCATCCCCGCTGCCAAAGAGCTCCTTAACTCCGGGGCAACATTTTTTGAAAAAAATAACTGAGTTTTCACCTCACTCACTTTCATCCCAGAAGCCATACAGAAATGATCCGAAACTGACTTGAGCACGTGACATTGATCTTGAGATGCCTCAATGAATAATAAAAGATCGTTCGCAAACATTAAGTATGGTATTTTGACCGATCCTTGTCCCAACAAAATCGGCTTCCATTCACGACTCTCCACCGCCTCATCAATCAGATGCGCTAGCCACTCAATGCACAAAACAAAGAGGTAAGGGGATATGGGATCCCCTTGCCGTACTCCTCTCGACAGGAAAAATTCATCACAAATACTCCCATTCCATAACAACTGCATCGTCGCCAACCGAACGCATTTGGAAACAACATTAATGAATTGGGGCGGGAACTTTGCTAGCTGAAGTGACTCCTCCACAAAATTCCAACTCAAATAGTCGTATGCCTTCTCTAAGTCCACCTTAACCACCATAACACATGTCTTATTTTTCATAGCCCGCATTGAGTGGATGAGTTCCTGGGCAATGACAATATTATCGGTGATTTGACGCCCCAGGAAAAAGCTCGATTGGGCTGGACCAATTAGTCGAGGTAAAACTTCCTTCATTCTCTCTGCTAGAACTTTCGTCATCAGTTTGTAGACCACGTTTAATAAACTAATTGGCCTGAATTGTTTAATTCAGGTCGGGCAGTCAACCTTAGGAATAAGAACAATTAACGTTTTATTCAATTCATTCGGCATCGGTCCTCCATTCCACATGCCTCGAATCAAACTACAAACAGAAGGTCCAACTGTTTCCCAATTTCGCTGGAAAAATATAGCATGAAGTCCATCAATTCTCGGAGCTTTTAACGGAGCCATCATTTTCAAAGCATTGAAAATTTCTGTATCCAAGAGTTCCCTTCCAATCAGCTCCATACGAACTGGATCAACCTCAGGATAGGAATATGGTCGCATAGCAGGAGTGATTATATATATTCGCCTCATCTGGATATATTTTTTCAAAATACTTCATCGCAATTGTCCGCAACTCCACTTCATCAAAAACAAGCCGATCATCATCAGTCCGTAGTGAAACAATTCTATTCCGACTGCGACGACTCTTGACTTTGCAGTGATAGTATGATGTATTCCTCTCTCCAAGTAGTATCCAATCCCGTTGAGATTTTTTAAGCATTAAAATCTCCTCATGTAACATCAACTCGTCCAGCTCTAATCGTAACTGTTTTTCAACTAACACAAGCTTATTAGTTACATAAAAATTGCGGGATCTTTGAATACCCTCGAATCCTCGCCAAGAGCCTCTTCTTGCACTGGAAAATGTTTCCAAAAATATGAGTATTCCACACCCGAGCTTTTTCAGCAAAAGAGGCAGCCAAATGCGTATAATCACCACCTTGGCTCCAAACATGCTTCACCAGGTCGGGGAATCCAGTGTGTAAAAACCAGGCCGCGACAAAGAGTTTTCATCCCGCCAGCATGACTTCCCCGCTTTCCACACCGAACCATAAGAGGCGAGTGATCAGATTGTGTTCGTGGTAACAGCTCCACCATTCCCTCCTGAAATCGGTCCATCCACGCCACATTACCGATAATACGGTCAAGTTTCTCTGCTATCCCCGGGCGCGCCCATGTAAATGGTGCACCATCTGTTTGGAGTTCGTGGAGATCATTCTTAAATAGAAGATCCGAAAACGCCGAACTCACATTCCAGTTACTCAAAGAGCCACCTTGTTTCTCCGACACCCGAAGGAGGCAATTAAAATCACCACCCACAATCCACAGCTCCCTTATACCCTGCGCAATAGCATTCAAACCCTCCCAAAGAGATCGTCTAATGGTTGGGTTAGGGCTTGCATAGACAAAAGTCACCAAAAAATTTTCGCGATCCATCTTTACAGATACATGTACGTATTGCTTATCACATATCAACACTGAAAGTTTCACCCTTTCCTTCCACAAAACCCAAATACCGCCCTTGAATCCAACTGCCTCCACCCTAAACGAGCGATCAAAACCACTCATCCGAACAAAATCATCCGCCTTCCCACCACTAATACGTGGTTCCAAAACTGCTACGACATCGGGGTTATATTGGGTTTTAAGTGTTAAAAAGGCGAGTTGAAGTTCCTTCGACGCCGCTCCTTGTACACTCCAAGTGATTATATTCATTAATAAACACACAGAAGCAAAGGGTAACCCGTATCAGATGCTACGCAGGACTTGTGAGTCCAGCCTCACATCGTCCTCCATGTCCACCACCTCCCCTTGTGGTTCAATCAATCAAACACCTTCGTCCGGCGGTTCCTTTGGCAAAGATACCATCGGAGTCGAGGTATCCCCGAGGTCAACACACATAGACCCCTCCTCCCCAGGCTCGTGTGGAAACGAAGATACAACTCCGTTAGGTTCTAACACTGGACTATCTCTCACAAAGACAGCCTGATGCTTAGAAGGGTCAAGACCAATCAACTCCGCCACCATAATGCGATCCTGTTGGGTCAAAATCGTGGTCGCAAACCCATGATTTCGGGTAGAAGTCTGATCTATTCCATGGACCATATCAACCAACCCATCATCCTTATTTCCTTGCTGATTATCCAAGGAAAAGGCAACCGTCGTCGTCAATTGGGTAGACTCACCCAATCCCCCAGACTTCTCTGGATCCATGTCATTTTTCTTTCCTTTCCTGGACTTCCCTTGCCCTGTCTCCCGCCAATTCATTTTCTCCTTACCCTTACCACTCAATGGAATCGGTCCCTTATTCAGCTCCTCTCCCGCCCCAGATGGAGCCCTGAATTGAAAATTCAAATCGGGACCACTCTCTTCATTAATTAACAAATCAAAACGAGATCCTGAACCTTGATTGGGTTTCGAACTTTTGGCAAGCCTATCAGAATCCCTGGAATCACGCTGCATTGAGGGCCTTACCTTCTGAGGAAAATGCATCCACTCACCGTAACCCTCATTCGACATTTTCGTCACCGTCGGCACCTTCTCCCTTGGTAGAACATTACCGTCGATAAAGTCAAACTCTAAAATGTTGTCTACGTGACATCAAACCTTACTTACTTATAATTCCCGCCGAGTTGTCATTATCTTAATTTACAATTTGTATAATCTATTTTCATGGCCAACCTAGGGTTTACCATACACCTACTATACTTAATTGGTCAAAAAACATGATTTAAATATAAATATAGAGGCAATGCACCACCATAAAAAAGCAAATAAATTGAAATTAAAAGGAAAATCTTAGAAGTTGTGGGAAACGGTTTATAACTGGAAAAATAATGTAACTAACAACTATGGGGAGAGGCCACCCAGAGAGAGCTTTGTTGATTTGACATAAGCCATCTGTTTTGTGTTTTAATTATTCAAATAGTTTTCCGGAACGTAGAACTGTTTGTATTAACATTTAGGTTTTTTACTATTTCATTTGCTTCATCATTGTTGAGGAAAACAATAAAATAATAATATAAAAAATATGAACGAAAAACAACATCGAATGCGTGCAATCGTACAGCTCGGAGATGTATATGTAGTTTTTATCCCAATCAAGTAACGTAGTACTAATAGCTAAAATGTTCAAATCACATTACTCATGATTATAGCAGCGGTGGACGAAGTGGAAGCGATAATGTCGGTTGAGTAATACAAACATTAGCCTCTCAACCGCGATAACGCATCACCAATTTCTCTGACCAAAAAAAAAAAGAAATCAATGTACATGATAAAAAATAAAAGATCTTGTATACCTGCAACTTAGGGGAAAGATGAAATGGTTTGAAGGTGAAATTATGACAGCAATACCAATTGCGTAAAATTTCGTAAGAAACCACATTTGTTTGGCCTGTTTAGGCCATTTATCACACGATAAATCCTAAATAAATATAGTGGTCAATGAAACAACCATTTATAAGTAAGCAAAATTACTAATAAGAAAATTAGAATATACAAAAACCCAAAAAAAAGGAGGAAAAAATATATTATCAGACAACAGAAATGAGTTTTGATAAAAATCAACTATTTTGAGGAAAATAAACCATACAGATAGTTGAATAGTGGTCTTACACAACTTGAAAAGGGATAATCTAGAAAAAAATCATACCACGCATTAGATAAAATTAATTCTTGAAACCTACCATTCGATTTATCTCTTCGTATTTACTCCGAATTGTAAGCTTTGGAATAATTAGTTAGGGCTCTTATTTCTCTCGAACAACCTTTCTCATGTACGTAGTTGCTTAACTCTCAAATCCATCGTTGGTTAAATTGCAGAATGCTTCGATATTGTTGTGGTGGTGGGGTTGATCAAAACCGGGCTCAATATTTGGAAGGTGCTGCCGGGAATGTTTTCTAAAAAGCCGAAAGAAAAATCCCAATCGGAAATTTCCTCCGGAGACAAAGCCTCCATATTCTCTTCTTCCCGGTGGAGAAAGAATTGTAATAAAGGAATGTAGAAAGATAATAGCACCGAGTTTAGTCAATCAAATGCAAAAATCAGATGGTATTTGGATTTTGCTTTTATTTGCTAGAGATTAGGAGTGACAAAAGCATTAACAGAAACAACTTGCGCAGATGATTTGATAAAATTTAGTTTTAAATGATTTATCTTTTCACGGTGTTTTTTTTTTTTTTGGTTGTATATTGAATATTTGAGTAAGATTGGTTAAGATTGGTTAAGATTTGCTCTGGAGTATTTTGAGCAGAAGTTTCTACCGGATAGTTACTTCATAGAATTGTGTGGTTATTCAAGGTAATATTTTTTTTACCTTTTTAATAAATAAAAAATGGAGAATATTGACACATAGGATTAATTAGAAAACATTCTCAGTTTTCTCTCTTTGGGTTTTCTTTTATTAAGTTATATAGAAGATAACTTTTAGTACATTTCATATTAATATGAAATTTCGAACTAGACATTTATTTTGAAACAGAGGGAATATTCAATATTTCAGCGAAGTATTCCAAACTAAGTAAAAGGCACTTCATTTAAGACTTTGTTTTATCCTCCCCCTCTCCCCCAACCGGCGAAAACAAGCAAAAGTGGAGTGAATTATACCACATTATAGAGTTCCAGGTGGAAGCTTATCATGTAGTACAACACAGTGTGAAGATGTACTTGCTCTATAGTGATAGTAGTTGTCGAAATATAATTCTTGTTGCTATCGTATTGAGATTTTATGGACAGGATCATCACTACTTCATAATTGTTTCGGAATTGTGTATAGTCTTAATAAATTAATAATCGTTAATTACTTAAATAGACTCTGATATTTTAAATCAAAACTTGTCTATTTCAGAAATGCTAGAATTTTGGAGTAAATTTTGTCATATTGAGCTATTAAAGAGATCATAAAAACAGATAAAGCCTTCCTCTCCTAGTCTATATGTGTACCCGAATATAAGAATCAATGCAAAATAGACATTCTGGCTAACAAAGATATGATACCTATTAAACCCATCTTTTTTGTTTCTGAGTACTTGCATCCTTAGATTTGACTGGAGCCCATCCCGTATTCCCAGAATCACCGATCAATGAAGCCGTAAGTCGCCTTGAACCAGAATCCACATTGGTCGTCACATTTAATGATTTTTCCTTCAAAGAATTTGGAGTTGGAAACTTTTGGTTGCTATTTGTTGGTTTCCCCCGATGATCATTAGGGTTTCCAGCAAACTGTCTAATTTTTTTGGCTTTTTGTACACAGCCCTGACTTTCGCGAAACGGATGCTGTTGATTAATAGAAGTAGGGTCTCGTTCATTTCCAGAAAGGCTTTCTGAATCTGAGGACAAATGGCTATTATCCATAGAGTAGAGGGGGTTATCTGCCATGATTGGAAGCTGTCTCTCATTTGACATTGCAGTTGCGATGGTGGGACGACGCGGTCTTGTGAGGTTGTACTCCTATACAAAGACAATGACATCGTCATAGATATTAGAGAAAAAGAATTCATTTGTGACATTGATTTGTTCTATCAACTCCCCATTTTAATTCGGTGCTCATAGAATTACTCACCTTCTGTTGAAGAAGCATCATATCCTTCTTAAGTTTTTTGATGATTGTATTCTTCTTGCGAATTAGGTCTTCCAACTCTCGAATTCTCTAAAATATGGATGAAATTTAAACCACAATGTGGCATAATTATGCATATTATTTTGTTAGCTACCCTTGTAAAAATTGCTAGCTAGAACCATCCTTACCTTGGAGCCAAAAAGTGTTAATGAATGTAAAGAATTAGACAACTCCTTTATGGTCTCATCCTTCTCTGCACATTCTCTCCTGTGATTGTAGATATCTTGATCCAATGCCGAGGAGTTTATCTATAATAATGAATCGAGTTTCTTAGCGATGCCTATTATTATTCGTAATTTAATGTAATTCTTCGTGGATGTTCCAAACTAGTCATGACAATATGGAACCTAACAGTATCTACAAATCTCGCGAAATTCAGCAATGATTTACTCACATGCAGGAGAAATAAGTCGGTGGAACTAGAGTAAGAGGGTCATTTGGGCACGGTAATATATGTGCTAAGAGTTAATAAGAGAACCGAAACATGTAAATCAACAGGTTTCATTGTACCCTTTGGAAACTACTCATTCCATGTAAAGAAGTGAAGACAAGGCGACAGAAACTAACTAAAAGGCAACCTTCATGACTACGGAGGGGCTCGTTGGGGCATCGCAAGTCCTTGAAGCTGCAAAAGTTCGTAGAATTTATATTTTAATAACAACCATTCAAGGATAAAGATATTGCAATTAAATTTGAATTCCTCCCATTCTTCTATTTATAAGAAGATACAATTTTAAATTGAGATTAGATTAAAATCATACTCGCTCTGTCCCAAAATTATTGTCCAGTTTGAGATTTCACTTTTAGTACAATTTGAACTATAAATAAAAACTCAAACTGGACAATAATTATGGGACGGGGGGAGTATACGCCTTATAAAATGTACCATTTATATGAAATGCTGTCTCTTCTAACTGATTAAAAATAATCATTTTAAGAGATGATTAACTATTTTATACGTATTCAAAAAAAAAAAACTATTTTATGCGTACGTACCTAATTTCAGAAATGGGTTATTTGGGCAAGTGAATGACGTAGCCGACTCAATCAAATAGAAATAGATGTTGATTAGGAAGAATATGGTACTAATGCCAAAGTGGCGTAGGAGTTGTCCCAAAGTCGTCAATGCGCGTGTTGGCTGAGAGATGCCGTCACCATAAGTCCTTCCTTGCTGGATAGAGTCATTGAATCCTAAATGATATTAATAAAATTTAGGATCATCAAAATATGCAAGACCTCCCTTGTATACATACTCAAAATGAAACGTTAACCATCTTGGTAGAGATATTATCCAACTTTAATTTCATCAATATATCCTTCCGTTCTAAGAAAAAAATTTCATTTATTTAACAAAAACAATATAACGAACGGAAAAAGTTTATCGAGCCTCTTGTAGTTATTGGTTGTCAAGATTGAGTTTCTCTTAATTTCGAACTTAACCCATAATTCAGCTCATCTCAACTCATGTTCAAAATATTTATACGTACCGTTTTATCAAAAAATAACTATATATTAATCCACAAATAATAAGATTGATAAAGTCTTTATAAGATTTCTTGGTTTTTTTCCTCTATTATTGTCTAATACTTAATTAGTCACTATTTATACTTGTAAAGCCAACAATTTTTAATGAATCTATTATAATAACTCTGGTCCTTTTCTGCTTTCAGTTTTTCTAATTTATTTTTCCGCGGGGAGTCTACCTAATTTGTCCGAGTCAGCCAACTTTAAATTATTCGAAGACGAGGGACAAGAAAAAGTCAAATTTTCCAACAAAAGTAAAGTCATACCGAACGCAAAACGTACCTTGGAGCTTCAAAAATTCACTCTCCGGCCGATCAACAAACCCAATCACGTTATTCGGGTCGTCGATTGCACGAAGAATATATTGCTTCCTACCCGCCGATTCATTTGGAACAATACAAGCCTGAAGCTCAGCAACTTCATCGGAACTCCTCCGGACTATAACCTGAACCGATGTCTCTTTGGCCTTATACCAATTGTGAAGTATTTTCTGCACTCCATATTTCCCGTTCTTGAACGGTGCCCGGACCGTAACGTTTCCGACCGTGATCTCCTCCACGCTGCAACCGGTTTGTAAGCGTTTCCCGGTCCAGTTGTTGGTTCTCGAACTACCCTTTATGCTTTGCATGGAAGGTACTACTAAGGATCCTGACGATGACGATGTCGATGAACATGCAGATAAAGAAGATTCCAAGCAGTCTGAACGATCCATGGGAATCGTTTTGTTTTGGGGGATGAATCTCCTACGGCTTTGGATTGGTATTAGTATTTGGTAGGATCCATGTGTTCAGTGGGTTTTATGATGAGGTTTTTGGTAAGCATTTCTTGAAGGAGTTATTAATTTATTAGTCCAAAGGCCGAGTATGGTTGACTTTATAAGGTTGGATGTAATAAATCGTAAGGACTAAGGAATAGATATCGAAACGCGTATGTGACAATGAAAAATGTACATGTATTTGTTATTAGATCAGTATAAAACAGTACAATAAAAGAAATTATTAAAATGATTATTAAAAATGATTGATTAATGTTTACATCTTTTAGCGTCTAGGACTATTGAGCCAGTATAGAATGTTCAAAGTAGATATCTTGAGAGGGAAAACAAATGGAGGGTTTATGTGGGGTATAGCGTAGTTATGTGATATTTTTAGGAGAATAAAATATGTAGGGTTTAAATATTGGAAGGTTATGCAACTAGGGGTAAATGCTCGTTTGGCGGTACAACTTGATCTTACTAAGCCTTTGTGTAATAATTTTACAATACCAATACCATGATTGTAAAATTATTACACAAAGGTGGAATACGAGAATTTGCCTGACATTTGCTTGACTTGTGGCATGTATGGTCATGCAAGTGTAATGTGCCCAAAAATGCCTATACATGCTGGAGTTTCAGATCCAAATAGTAGCAATGGGCCGAATGGTGCTGTTAGTATGGTGCTACAGCGGTACCTGCTGGTCCATCTCTGTCACGGGTTTGACAAAGAAGGGGAGTGGTCTACAGCCCATAGTAAGAGTAAGGGTGGTATTGTAAGATCTATGTGGACTTTATACACTAATATATATAATTCTATATTATAAGATATTATAAAATATTAGTCCACATAAAGTGATCTAATTAAATTAACTAAAGTTTGAGCTAATTATAATAATTAAGTTATAAGGTGTGGTCCAGTATTGTGTAGAAACTCTAAGGCCCAGTTTCTTGTTTTGTGATGGGTGAAACCGGAAACCCTATCATATATTAGTTGTGGTCCTCGGATGAGCCGTCATGCCAAATCTTCGACTCCCCATTTGTCAGAGATTCCCACAAGGGTTTGACGGAATCATCTGGAAGACCAAACCGAATCGATGTTCTTGCCGCTACAGATTAAGGTATGCTTCCGCTTTCGTATAGTTCTCAATAATTTGATGTGAAGGTCTCTATAGTGTTTGGATTATTCCAACAAGTGGTATCGGAGCAACCTTCATGTTGATTATTGGGAAATTCGGTTTACATATTTTTTTTGTGATTCGGTAACATTATAAATCCAATCGTGTGCGTTGGTATCGGACGCACTTTAGATGTTGATTCGATTAAGGATCCAGATTAAAAGTTTTAACCTTCTGGCTTACGGTTTCGCCTGCACGACTAGATTGGATTATTAGTTCTACGGTTTTAAGAATCTTCTCATAGTAGATTTTATAATGATTCAGATTAACTGTATAAAATTATTTGAATATGTTTACCATTACAAAATTGATTATTTTTGGGATCAGATTTGTTTTCTTGAATAGTCGTTCAGCCTTTACAAATCAGTTTCGGTTTTAGCGATCAATTTCGTATTGTTGATCTGTATATATTTGTTAATTATTTTCAACAATTAATCTTGGGACCAATATCAGTGATATTAACATCGTTTTAAAAAAATGGTGGTATCTCTGTTCGGCGATTGGATTCTTACATTAATAAGGATTAAGGTTTGGTTTTTAATTCTGTCTTTAGGCAGATCAAAATAAACTCATTAAAGCTTTGTTGACTTTACTTTGTCCTCTTTTGTTTTTTGGATCGGTTTTACATTGATATTTGGATTAAGGGCATTAATGCTCCAGAGGTTTTGATCAAGTTTGGTGTTTGTTACGGGATCAAGTTTTAGTTTTGGGAGTCAATTGTGATTTATAAATTTCTTTGTTGATTTTGATCAATTAATTACCTTTGGCCATTCCGATTACTGCTTATGGATTCTGGAAATTAGGCGGCCTCAACAAATCGTTGCTGATCAATTGAGAAAGTTGTTCAGATTCCTTTAATATAAGAAAAAAAAAATTTAGATTCAGAATTATTGCTTAAGGAAAAATGTGGATCAAGTTTTTGGTATACAAATTGCTCGCCCAAAGCCGTTTGTATTAATTTTGTTTCTTAGTCGCCAGTAGTGCTTCGGTCAACCATAATCTGTTTAATAAAGAAAATACTTTATTTTTCAAAAAGGATAATAAAAATAAAGTTTTGGTTTCTGTGCTTCAGGAGCATAATTACGGTAATTAATTAGTGCAAAGTTTTCCTTCACTGGGTATTTTAAAATAAAAAAACAACTACTGGATCAACTATTAAGCAAATTAAGCAAATATAGACTATATGCATCGCCTAATTATGATTTGATCATATATGGTTTCGGTCAACTTTTTAGTTGATTAAGGAAAATTTAGCTTTGCCCTTCAAATTTTAGGATTACAGTTTAATGTGATTAAAATCAAATTTTGGCATAAAGAAACCTATCTTCAGATATCTAGTATTTTTTAAATTGATTGAATGATATAATATGTCGCCAAAGTGACTTTTTCTGTATTGATTGATTAATTTAAAATACTAGGATGACAGTTGTGTGTTTTATTTCATGCGGGTAATGATCGGCCAAAAGGAAGGTTATTATTTGGCCGAAATTAAACATACTTGTGGTAATAAATATGACAGTTATTAGGTTTTTTCATGTGAATAAGAAGTCGGTCCAAAGAAAGGCTTATTATTTGACAGGACTAAATTGTCAATATTTGATTACTACGCCACGAGTACCACTTGTGAATTGGTGTTTCTGTCCAAAGACTAAATCCAATGTTATTCTAGGTATCTTATAAATGGGAATGCCAAATTTGAATTTATTAATCATGTCATTTTAGATTTTAAATGTGAGTTTGTGTTTGGTTAATTTTTAAGACAGTTGATTCTGCTATTTTGGTTAAATCTGCTTTAGATAACTCCGTTAAGAAAAAGGGGAAAAGGGAACATATATACGAACATGTATTATTCAAAGTATCATCTCGAATTAAGATTTAAGGTACCAAAGTTATATTTGATCTCTCTCATACACAGTGAGATTCGGTTATAAGAACAGTTTTACTGTTATTAAGTAGAATGGACTCTTAATGAGTTCATTTCATATTGTGTACAAGAAGGGGAATTAAAGAGATGAATATACATTTGGAAAATAAAGAAGAATCAATAAGTGCTCAATTAAGTTTAAATCATTTAAAAAATAAAGAAATAGGAAAAGAAGGATAATTAAGTTGCAATATATCGTATCACAAAAGAAGCAAAATTAGGAAATCAAATTTGGTTGCTACTTTTTTGGTGGTGCTTCTTTGTTTGACTTGAAATTATGTAGTAATTGTTTTTTGTTCGTTTTAAGATTCATTCTTTTTTGGTACCTAGCTAAGCATATTTAGTGAGTAGACTCCGGTACTACTACTCATATAAGTGTATTTATTATGTTTGGTTGTGAATCACCAAAGCAAATTGATGGTGAAAGACACATCTATATGGCGCATAGGTTAGACAATTACAGTTGAGTCAATAAAATTTTTTAGGTTATCACTAAAAGACTGAAATTTATTTGGTTTTGAAAGAGATTTTTGTTGTACCATCTTTAAATGGAATTTTTATTTATGTTTCCATATTGAACAAAATACGGTTACTTTTGTTTTTTTTTTTTTTGGTGGCAGTTTGTTTGCCTCTTTCAAAATTCAAAGAAAGTCAATTCAGTTCTTTATTAAGTCATGGTAACCTTTATTTACTTAAGACCATTGCTTCAATTAACCAAACATTGCATGATAATTCATGTGGTACTAAAAGAAAATTTGCTAATGGGAATTTCGTATCAATTTGGTAAAACTGTTTAAGGCACTTGCTTTAGACAAATAATAAAGTTAGTCGGAATTCCACTTGACTTATCAGATTTCAAAATCTGAGTTAAGTGTAGTAAGCAAAACAAACAAACAAAATAAGATTGGGTGGCATAAGATTTTTAGATGTTGTTAGAACTAATACATATGGATATATATAAACCATTCTTTACGGTCTTCTTTTAGAATGGTCAAGCATATTGTATTATGTTCCCAAACAACTTCCCAGGGCTACCTCTTTACCATTACTAGGAAGTACTAAGGTCTAAACTTGTTCAAAGTTTTAAGACTAAATACATTTTATAAACTGATTAAGTATTAGGTGAACTATGTCTAGGGTCTGGTCAAATTTCTTAGTGAATATGGTATGTCATATAGTATCACTATGCCGAAAAGTACTACTATTAATAGTGTTATTATTAGATGAATTCGGAAACTAAAGAATCGGCTAAGTAGTATGACAAGTTCTACAATTTAGTTAAACTCACTAAAAGAAAAAAGACATAAAAGTGCAAACAAGCTAGCTATAGGCATTTCCATATTTCGAGTTATCCGGTTAAGGCAAGGTCGCATAGGTCTACAGGAACAAAACTGGATTCAGTTTGTTGCTATTTTGTTGGACACGCTAAAATATCTAGGGGATATAAGTTCTAAGATCCCAAAAATAATCCTTCTTTTAGACAGGAAATATCTAGTTTCTTGAGAATATTGAGTTTGAAGGGGAAGATAAGGTTAATGACATTATCTTTAAAGGGAATATTTTTCTATTCATATGGTAATTTAAGATAGTGTTAAAAATTTCCCTCATCAAGACAATTGTAAACGACAAACTCAACAATCTCAAGTATAGATGCCATTAAGGGAATCCAAAAGAGAGAGAAGAAATACAGTGACGATTAATGCCATAAAATAAATAAATACAGTAATTGATAAAAATAACGTTTAGGTTCTTTTCTCATTACCCAAAGGTGATGTAGATTTATTTTCTCAATAAAGAATTCAGTCATAAAGATGGCATTATCATATAGAGACTTTCTCTTTATTTGTGGAAGTCCAAATTTTAAGACATTCTATGATGGCATATATGGTACATTTTATATTCGGGTTTCATTAGATGCATATTAAAAGATTATTTCTTAATGGCGATATTTTGAGACAATTTATTTGGTGCAACCAAAAAATTTTGTTTGATGGTTTGCAAATTAAAGAAATCCATCTAAGGACTTAAAAAAGTTTTATGTTAATAACTCAAGTACTTTTAAGTTTTCATCTCATTTGGTTTTGAGGTGAATATTGTGATGATTATACACATCACAATTTCAATGGGAGTTTAAGGCAGATACTTAGTAATAAATAAATAAAAAAATTCAGATTTACATATTTAGTAGCAGCTACAAGGTTACACGGAATCATTAAGACATTAAAGATTACACGCTCACATATCGAAGTTCGGTCAAGTTAGAGATCATTCAGTATCCCGACTTCGATTTAGTTTAGTTGTCGATATTGTCACAAGGCTGCAAATACAGTATGGTCTTAAAAAGACTACTTAAGTTTTAATGTGACAATAATGCAACAATTCAAATACTCTAATAACAATGAACATTAAGTTCTTAATTGTTAGATTTAAGTTTAGAATGAACAAATTTTTAAGGAGCACATTCGGACAAACTCCAATATCACAGATTACTTCAGCTAAGGTATTCAGTAAGTATCTTGCTTAAATGAGTGTTGTGTAATCTGATGATATGACGGTTTAGTGGGAGTTTGTAATTTTGGTTTTACTAAGGGTTCATACAATTATGAACATTCAGATATTAATTAATACTGCAGTACAAAGTCTAAAGTCTCAAGTAAAGTTTAAGGTATAAGGTTAAGTTTTTTCAGTGTGCTTACATTTTGAAACTTTGGTTGATCTCACTAAAGTGTAAGGAGGACCAGTTGGAAATAGACATGTTAAAGATCACATTATATGAAATTTCCATGCTACACATTCACACTTGATGCACATCATTTAGTTATATTAATGTATGTGACCACTGATGGGTTTAGTTGTCATTCGTGCAACGACTGCTCCTTTGATCCTATGCTTATATAATAAATGGACGGGATTGTTTAAGTCACTTTATGATTGCAAATTCTGCGCCCTCTTAAGTTTTTGGTATAATATACAATTATAAGGTATATATATGATGTATAGTCCAAGTGGGAGATTGTAAGATCTATGTGGACTTTATACACTAATATATATAATTGTATGTTATAAGCTATCATAAAATACTAGCCCACATAAAGTGATCTAATTAAATCAACTAAAGTTTGGGCTAATTATAATAATTAAGTTATAAGGTGTGGCCCAGTATTGTGTAGAAACTCTAAGGCCCAGTTTCCTGTTCTGTGATGGGTGGAACCAGAAACCCTATTATATATTGGTTGTGGTCCCCCGATGAGCCATCATGCCAAATCTTCGACTCCCCATTTGTCAGAGGTTCCCGCAAGGGTTTGACGGAATCATCTGGAAGACCAAACCGGATCGATGTTCTTGCCACTACAGATTAAGGTACGCTTCCGCTTTCGTATAGTTCTCAATAATTTGATGTGAAGGTCTCTACAGTATTTGGATTATTCCAACAGGTACTAGGAGAACACAGAAGGAAATAGTTAACTCCTCTAAGCAAAACAACAATTTGGGAGACATGGGATCCAGATTTGGTGTCTTGCAGGAGGTGATTGAGAGGAGTTTTGAGCAGAACAGTGAGTTCCATGTGGGTAAGAGTTCTCCTGGTGGGGATACAGGAGGGTCGAAGGGGGAGGAAAAGCGACATGAAAATACAGGGATGAGGGATGAATGGCGGGTAGTGAACCGGGGGTGAAAGGGGAAGGAGAGCTGTATGCCGAAGGTTGTGGAGAAGGCGACTGAGGAAGTGGTAAATGTAGAGGAGCTGAGCATCCAGAATGAGGTGGAAAAAATGGCTGAGGATGGGGGTGAAGTGGAGGTGGATGAGGTAGAAGTTAGAGGGGAGAGACTTGTTCAGGATGAGAGGAGTGAGATGTCAAGTACACCGGGTCATACTCTGTTACCGGTGGTATCGGTACTAGATCCATTGAAGCACAATGCAGTTCATGTTATGGACAATCCTATTTTCATGACAACAATTCCTCTGGTCCTGATGGTTTCTTTTACAGTCAGGTGATGAGTATGGAAACGGATGGAATGACCTCTTTGCCGGATAAGGGTTTGGTGGGGAGGCATGATGATCTTATGGAACTGGGGACTATGGTTCCTAGCTCAATTTGACGGTTGTCACCCTCTTTTTCCCTGGATTATCTTTTAATGATTATATTATCTTGGAATGTACAAGGAGCAGCCTCGGTGGAGTTTAACCGGGCTTTCTCAACTATTATTAATGTCTACAAACCAGATGTGGTTGCGGTTTTAGAGCCGAGAATTAGTGGTTCTAATGCTGATGAGTTCATTCAGAAGAGTGGTTTTGATCGCTCTTTCAGAGTGGAGGCTGTGGGGTTTTCTGCTAGAATATGGGTTCTTTGGAAAGAGAGGGTGACTGTCCAAATTCTATTGTGTCATAAGCAATCTGTACATGCTCATATTAGGATGGATAACGATGTTGTTTTGCTACCTTTGTGTATGCTAGTCCGAATCCCCAACGTCGTCGTCTCTGTGGCGGGATTTAGGGTTGGTGGCTCAAAATATACAAAGTCCACGGTTGATTGGTGGTGACTTTATATAGCCGCTTGAGAATCTTAGAAAAGGAAGGTGGTTCATCCCGGAATAGTCATTTTAATCCAGAGTATGGGAAATGGGTTTTTGACAACAATTTGATTGAACTCCCTACGGATGGTACTAAATACACATGGTTTAGGGGTGATCTTTCAGAAAAATTGGATCGGTTTGTTAGTAATGAGAACTGGTTGGATAAGTACAACACATGCATGGTTTGACACTTGCCATGCATGGAGTCTGAGCATTTGTCTTTGGTGCTGCGAGTCGATGGCTCGGTTTCTCTGGAAAGTGGGCCTATACCTTTTTGGTTTTTGGCATCTTGGCTTCTTCATTATGGATTTGTGGGGCTTGTGAATGATGCTTGGACTGAAGGAAAATTCTATGAGGAGTTTGTTCGCGATTTTGTGACTCAAGTACGTCCTTGGAATTTTAAGGTCTTTGGTAACATCTTCTAGCGCAAGAAAACTATGCTGGCTAGGCTTGCTGGAATTCAAAGATGTCTGCAGTATTACCATTCTGACAAACTTGTACGTTTGGATAAGGAGCTCCGAGCAGACCTAGAGGCAGTAGTGGTGCAGGAGGAGGGAGATTCTTTTAATTCAAAAATCAAAGAGGCATTGGACACTTTTTGGAGATAGGAACATTTCCTATTTTAATCGTAAGGTTAAAACCCAACGTAGTCACATTAAAATTTTGATGTTACGGGATGACAATGGCAATATAACGGAGGATCAAAGTCAGATGCGGTCGATTGCAGTGAATTATTTCCGTGGTATCTACACGGCAAGTGCGCCATGGAATGGAGCTCCAAATTGGGGTAGTGTGTTTTTAGCTATAGAGAGAACCATTATTGAGGAAATATTTGGTGAGGTATCAGATGCAGAGATCTACCAGGCACTCTCTAAACTGCCTCCACTTAAAGCGCCATGGATTGATGGGCTGCATGCGATTTCTTTCAAAAACAGTGGAAAGGGGTTGGTCCGTCTGTGTGCAAGTTAGTATGAAATATCCAACATGATGGAGTAATGCCTCCGGGCCTTAATGATACTTTGATTGTCCTTATTCCAAAGTTGAAAGATCCACAAGACATTAAAAATTTCAGACCTATTAGCTTGTTGAATCTTGTGTATAAAATGACTACAAAAATACTGGCTAACAGGATGAAATCTCGCCTCCATAACATGATTGGGCCAGCACAAGTAAGTTTTATTCCAGGGTGTCAGATCACTGATAAATTGTGGCGGCACAAGAATTGATTCACTCAATGAGAATGAAAAGAGGTGAAAAGGGTTATATGGTAGTGAAGGTTGATTTGGAGAAAGATTACGATTATCTTCGATGGGACTTTATTGAAGAAACTCTACAGTTAGCGGGCTTTCCTGAGTTTATTGTCAGAGGAGTTATATATGACCTGTATTGCTTAGGCTTTGCTGCAGCTGCAGTTTAATGGATTGATTAATGATCCATTTATTCCGTTAAGAGGAGTACGACAAGGAGACCCCATGTTTCCATACCTATTTTTTATTTGTATGGAACGACTAGTGCATTTGATTCAGCAATCTGTTGCAGCCAGTCACTGGAAGTCAATTTCGGTTGGTAGAGGCAAGGTTAGGGTTCCCTATTTGATATTTGCCGATGACTTGTTACTTTTTATTGAAGCCTTGGTTGATCAGGCTGTGATTCTCCGACGTGTGATTGATGCTTTTTCCACAAGATCAGGATTGAAAGTAAGTGACTCGAGAACTAGAATCTTCTTTTCTAGGAATGTGTCTGTTGATAAAAGGCAAGATTTGAGTACGATTCTAGGCTTTACTGAGGTTGACGACCTTGGTAAATACCTTGGTCTACCATTGATCCTTAATAGAGTGAAGTCGAGTACTTTGGAGGTATTTTGGAGAAATCAGAGAGTCGTCTGTCGTGATGGATGGCGTCTTCACTTTCTATGGCCGGACGAGTCACACTTACTCAGTTGGTGGCCAGTTGTTTGTCGTATTATACTATGCAATCACTGTGCTTGCTGGTGTGGTTTGCGAGGAATAGAATAGAAGTGTTGTAGATTTATTTGGGTTGGCACAGAGGGGAAATGGAAAGTGAATCTAGTTGATTGGAATAATGTTTGTAAACCTAATAATTGTGGAGGTCTAGGTTTGTGAAACATGAGGCATATGAATGAAGCCCTTCTGATGAAATTGGCCTGGAATTTTCTGACTAAGCCTGAGGATTTATGGGTTCAAGTGTTGAAGGCGAAATATAGTTTGGACCCCCTCTACTATGCAAAGTCGCTCTCTGTTTCCGAAAGGGTCATTAGTGATCAAAGCTTTGGGTAAGGTTTGGAATTTGATGATGAGAGGTGAGATGGTCTGTTGGAAATGGGAAAGAAGTTTTGTTCTGGTGGGATCGTTGGTGCGACTGTTCAGAACCATTGATATGTTCAGCGGTTGCACCGGTGCCAGAATTTATGTTGTATGCTACAGTGGACTCCTTTGTTGATGAAGGTGGATGGTGGAAATGGAACGCTTTCTCTCATTTGCTTCCGGCAACTATACTAATGAGAATTGCTCGAGTGCTTCATTCATCAGAGAGTGACAAAGGATATTAGGGTTGGTACCCAAATGGCCGGTTTTCCTTGAAATCGGCATATAAGGCTGTTTTTAATTTAACACAGCCTACCCAGCAGCGTCTTTGGAGGGTTGTCTAGAAGTGGGGTGGGCCATAACGAGTTCGTAATTTCTTGTGGCTGGCTGGACGGAACAAACTTCTGACTAATGTAGAGTGCCATTGTCGACATCTTGCTCCGTCTCCGATATGTGACCTCTGTGGTGTAGTTGAGGAGTCAGTTGCTTTTAGGGATTGTCCTGCCGCAATTTCTGTTTGGAGAAGGTTGGTTCCAGCGGATCGTTTGCATCAATTTTGCGAGTTAGGAGTTGAAGATTGGCTTTTGCTGAACCAGGTAGGGGGCTAAATATTAAAATGACTAAAATAACCATAGTTTACATACCCTTTATTTTCTTTTCTTTTACTTTGTTTTTCTTTTCTTTATCATTAAAATGAACATTATTTAATTTATCATTTTTAATTTAACTATAATATAAGTTAATAAATGAATTAATCTGTGATTAATAATATAAGTTTGGACCTACACTCAGGGTAAAATGTAGTTTTCCCTAAATTAAAATTAAAAAAATTGGATTAAGAGCACTGGAAAGATCTAAACTAATAAAAAAGATATAAATTCTCTATAATTTGGATTAGAAGCGATATATTATTTCCTGAAATGGTAAATAAAAATATTTATGCTCTGATCGTCTGATGTGACAATCAAAACCCAATAAGGGTAAATCAAAGACCCAATTCGTGTCAGTCAAAACGGATAAATAGTTGGATCGGTCAAAGTCCACCACAAGTCCACGGGACGAAAACCCACTCTGAAACCTTCTTGAAGACCCACATTAGTCCACATATAGTTTCACTTCAAAAATAATCAGCAATTTGGGGAGTAGCACATGGGACTTATATTATGATCAACATGAGGTCACTATTTTTAATGTTAGATAAATATTTTTTGCTTGTTTTCAAGTTCAAAGGATTTTAACATTTGTGTAATCACCTCAATGTAGACATAACTAATTTGGAAAATGTGACAAATATATTTTTGAATCCATAGATGAAATTATTATTGTTCTAAGCGAGACGTGCAGATGGCTGGAGCGGCATGATAAATTTTTTGGCTTTTTTCGGTAGGTGATATAAAATAATAAGGGCATCATTTCAGAACATAAATATTTTTATTTTATTATTTTTAAGAAATAATTTATTGCCCTTGATCAAAATTATGTAGAAGTTGTAACCCTTTCATTAATTTAGACTTCTCCACTGCCCTTAATTTAAATTTTCATTGAAATTATCTATTATGAAACTTAATTAAGCTCTCACATATTAACACAAAGAAAGAAAAATCACATATCCATTTCTTCCACAAATTTCTCACTTTTTTTGAACTTGTCTTAAATCTACACGTCATCAAAAGTAAAATTGGATCATCACCACTTCCACTTTCTTCTTCATCATTAGCAAACCTTTTCAAATTTCGTTCGTCAGTTTTTCACCAACACTTCTAAATTCGATCTAAAATTTGTTGTGTTTACAAATACCAATTCATACTAAAACATTCACAATAACTAACCCTTGCTCTAGAAAACAACTATAAATTATCATTTCAATTAAATTCTATGAGGATGTTCAGCAAGAACATCGAGGATATGAAATACAACAATGTAGAGAAAATTCCCTATTTGACAAAATGGTTTAAACATAGAATGATGTAGGTTAAGTGATTAAATACTAGTAAAATTTAACGATATGTATGAGAATTGAATTTTTATATATGAAAATGTGATAGCTTACATATATAGTTACATTAGTTAAAAGAAAAATATATCATTAGCTATATTCTTTGAGAAGATTTTTGTTTATGCACTTTTGATTTATACCATACATATAATAATTTATGGTTCTCTGATTTGTACCATATAATAATATTACATTTTTATCACTTCAATTATGAATTTGCGGCTCTAGTAAATCTTCAACCGTTGTTCATTAGGTCTTTGGACATATACTATATTGAGATTCTTAGTCAGTGATTTGCACCTCACAACATTAAACTACATATTAGAATTATAGCCTCATAATTACCGAGTTGTTGTAAACCAAAAAAAAAATGTATTTTCTTTATCTAAAGATTTATTTAAATAAAATTGGAAACCATATTAAAAGGGTGATTGGTAACATTTACACTATTTCTCATATGATCATTACATCATTAAAGTCTTATAGATCTAGCAATTACAGATATAAGTAATCCAGATGCCAAAATCAATACCAATGTTGACTATACAACAAAAACTCGACTGACACAAAATAGTTAATAAACTTTCTAACGGGAAAATCACATCGGCCAATAGATTGTAAAATCTATATGATTTTTAGACAAGTTTCGTTTACATGAACACTTGTGTAACCTTCCAAAAAAAAAATACAGTGGAAAGAAAATCGGATACGTCTTTTCTTCCAAATTTCTCGCCTTTCTCTGTTGGCAACTTCGTTGAACAAATGTCTAATGGCATCATGAGGTCACCACTATGTTTTACATTTTCATTATCAAATCTTTCTCTTTTCTTTCATTATATTCTCACTGATCTTTTATAATGAGCCAAATAGGATGCGTACTCATCTTCAAAATTCACATTTAAATAGTAGAGTGCCAGAAAATCATAGCTTATATTCTTTTTCTTCTTCTTATTCCCCATTGCATATCAACTAAAATGTTATAAAGATTTTCCTTTAACTCCAAAAATTTTGAACAGTTTTGACATCCAAATCCCAAAATCATGTCTAACAATCCCTCATCATCAATGAATGCGAGTTCAAGTTCTTCACTAAGAGCTCAAAACCCTCAGGATCACCCAGAGATGATTCTCGAGGAAAATCATGAAGATCAAACAGTTCCGCGAGCTAATGTTTCACTTCAAATTTGAAATTCAGTGCCGAATAGAAGAGAAGGAAGCGGTGGTCGTCAGGATAGGGTTATCCAACAAGAAAGATCTAGGTTACTCAGTAGCAGTAGTAGCCCACACAGGAGAAGACCTCACTCTGGAGCTGGAGTTCATCATCAAAGGCAAAAAAACAACATGGATTGAACACGTTAGTTCCGGTTCCCTCACCACTACCACCACCATCCCAAGGAAACTGATTAGATTCATAATTCTTGGTTGTTATTTTCATCTTGGTTTGTAGTTTGTAATATTAATATAATTTTCATAAATAATGAATTTTTTTTTCCAGTGAAGGTGAAAATATATTAAGATCACCATGAAAAACACAGTTTACATAGTTCCAACACATCTAAAAATCATTCTAACTCTATTACATCGAGGCAAAGACAGTGGAAACCAACTATTACAAAGCAATCTTTCCTTAACAGTAAACTTAGACTTCTTGCATCCCATAATCCTTGCTTTAACTTCATACTTCAACAGAGTGAAGAGTTCCTGCACCTCTCTTTTCTTCCCAGTGAAAAGTCTTTGATTTCTTTCCTGCCATATCTGATATATAGATGCAGCCATAGCAGCATTCAGCACCAATTTTTTGAACCTTGTGTGCTTCCAAGTATTTATCAACAGCACGGTCCACCTCTGGTATGCTTTTGACATTCTGAGAACTCCCAACCAGCTAAGTACCAAGTCAAGCAAACTACCAGAAAAATAGCAATCAAAAAAGAGATGAGAAATCGATTTATCAACTTTCCCACACAATAAACAACTGGAATCATTAACAACAATTCGCATCCTTTCAAGCATGTCTCTTGTCAGAAGTCTTCCCTTCGGGACCAACCAAAAGATAAAAGCGTGTTTAGGCATATTAAACCTTGACTACGCATACTTTAGATACTGCAATCTGCTCCCTTCACCTGTAAACCAGTCATAACATGTACCAATAGTGTACTTGCCATGCTTCGTTCCTTTCCAAGAGTTACCACAGAAGCCATTCCTCCCTTGATCCCTTACCTTCAGCAATTTTTTCCAATGACAACTATCATCTATTTTAGGTAGCGTATCCCAGATGTTGTTCCTTTTCAAGTAAACCCCATGAACCCACTTAACTCATAGGTTATCCTCTTTCATTGCAATAGCCCAAACTTGCTTTAACAACGCAGCTTTATTCTATATTTTAGCATCTTTAACCCTCAGTCCACCCTGCGCCTTCCTTTTACATACATCCACCCACCTTACGAGAGCCAAAGATCTACCCGAACTCGTCACACCCCACAAAAAGTCCTTACAGATACTATTGAATTTGCTAGATATACTCTGTGGCAAGATGAAGGTGGAAGCCCAGTATCTAGACATTGCCATTAAAACAGAGTTCACCAGCAACAGTCTACCGGCATAAGAGAGGTGACGACTACTCCAGCATTTTGACACTCAGCTTGGGACCATTTATTGGGAGAAAGCGGGACTTCTAAATACCTCATAGAGAATGAACCAGGTTTTAAACCGGTTAAATCATACAGAATCTTCTGGAAGTTGCTATCCTCTCCACCAAAATACACTTCAGACTTCTGAATGTTAGCTATCAGGCCATTAGTTTTAGAAAAATCTGCTAACACTTCCATAATAGTGGACACAGTAAAGCTGTCTGCTTTGCAGAAGACCATAAGGTCATCAGCAAAACAGATATTGGAAAGTTTTAAAGCTTTACAGAGGGATGAAACTTAAATTTAGGATGGGTTGCTGCTATGCTTAAGCCCCTTGTCAAATATTCCATAACCATTACGAAAAGAAGAGGAGACACAGGATCTCCTTGGCGTAATCCTCGTTTCCTAGGGAAAAAACCAACTAAGCTACCATTCAAAGCCAGAGTGTACGTTGGAGTTGAAATGCAGGCCATAATCCAAGTTTTAAACAATTTAGGAAAGCAAAATCCATCTAACATTCCTCTAAAAACCCCCCATTCAACCAAATCGTAAGCTTTCTTAATATCTATTTTCATCATCATCCTTCCACTAATCCCTTTTCTTTTATATAATCTAATCAACTCTTAGGATAAAAGTACATTATGTAAAATCAGCCTATTCCTAACAAAAGCACTTTGATTTTCATAAACAAGGACTGAGATTACATCTGTCAATCTATTACATAAGATTTTAGAAATGCACTTATATAATTCATTACAGTACGCAATTGGTCTATAATGACCTGCATTTTCAGGCACAGCAACTTTTGGAATTAAAACGGGACAGGTAGAGTTGATTTGTTTTAAGAATTGGACCTGTATTAAAGAATTCCAGAATGGCTCTGCTTACATCTTGCCCAATCACTGGCCATGAAACTTTATAGAAGCCGCTCCCGAAACCATCTGGGCAGGGACACTTATTGCTGTGAATATCCCACATAGCTGCTTTGATTTCCTCCCTGGTTATTGGCTTGATTAGTTGCATATGTTGATCAACACTCAATACAGCACCTGCTTTGAAAATGCTCATGTTTGCTGAAACTCTACTGGATGATTTTCCAAGTTGATTTTTGAAGAAGCTGAGAATAAACAATGAAATTGAAATTAATAAATTTTCTGATTTTTTTATTGCATATTTCAATATTGCTTTGATGTGATTTGTAGGATGCATGAAATAGTTCCTCCTCATCGACTTTATGCTAGATTGGATCCTAATTCATGTAACTTATGCATTCAAGATTGGCAAAGATCAATTTCCATGGCTGGTGGCACTTTTGACTTTTTTAGTTTCATAATTGTTAACTTCTTTTTTCTTTTTCCTTTTTTCTTTTTTGGTGTCCTAATTATTAAATTAATTTTTTTGGTAATTAATTATTAATTACTATGAAGTTATGTGAACCGGATTTTTCTTTATTATTTTTCCAAATTTAATGCTTGTGCTAATTTTATATATTTATTATTGGTATAAAACGTCTTAGTTTTACCAAAAAGTTAATGGGCAAAGTTGTTGTGACTTCACAATCTTAAGCGATATACTGCAATTTGTGTAGAATCATTCATGGATTTTAGAACAATGTTCATTTTCAGGAGGCGCAATGGCAACATTTCAACAGGCAGCTATATATCATGTCTCGCATGTTGACTCAACAAGGTAGATGTCTAAACACATATATCTTCAAAGAAAAAATCAATTACATTTATAGATCTTGCTTAATTTCCGTTAATTGATTATGAACAGCCGTCAGAGAAGTACTATCTCTGTTTATGATTTGGATCGAAATCTGATTCCGACTTCACCACCAAATTTGCCAGTTCCTAATCAAGAAACTGAAACCAGAAATTCGCTACAAGAACACAACCACGGAATAGGTAATTACACAACCGTTTGCTCGATTAAAACTTTTTTCTATTAACTAAGTTGTTTTTACTTTCTCATTTTTTATTCAAATAAAATATTAAAATCTGCTAGATTGGGACTTCTTAAAATCATTGCCTGGAGTTGGAAATGGGTTGGATGAGGCCCAAGTAGAAAAAGCTGCTGAAGATTTGAAATCCTTTCTTGAACCTCCTCACAAACCGATTTTAGGAAAATCCCAAATTGTTGCCTCTCCTTGTGACAATCCGTCAATAGATTCTCGTTGTACAATCAAAAGTAAAAATAATAATGGTAAACACAAGCAAGAAGGAAGAGAAGGCACAAGCAAGGATGAAACAACATTGGCAAATGAGGGAACCAAAATTGAATTCAGAGGTGGAATCTAGTTTTGCCGGCCTTGTTCCATTCTTGATGAATGATGAATTTGAGGATCAAATTAAATGGCCTGACTCCGATTTCCTTAGCTATTCTGACCCATTACGGGTTTGATCCTTGATTACAATGGCTAGGGTTTGAATTTTTTATTTTTGCTGTTGTTGAATATTGTGCGCATATAAGACTAATGCGGCAAATTTCAAATCATAAATAACGATGAAAGCCTTGTTTGGACATCAACTCATTTTATATTTTCACTCATTTTACCTCTTAAACACAAAATTCAATGGACAAGAAAACATCATCCAAACAAATTTCTGATTTACATTTTAAATTCCAACTTGAAACACTTTTTGTTAGTGTAATGACCATTTTAGAACTACAAATAGTTTAGTGACAAATTTGGCATGATTCCGTTATTGAGTAATTGTTTTTGGAAAAATTCTTTTTTACAGTAACTATAATTGACAGTATTTAATTGTTTAGTGAGGACTTGTACTTGATATTTCAAAATATAGTTCAAAATACTTTTTTTCAAAACCAACATCCAAACAACATTTTTATTTCCCATTTAGTTTTCAATTTGAAACACTTTTCACTTTTAAGTGACAAAATGAAATGTAAATTGACGTCCAAACAAGCACGAACTTATTTAGATTTTTTATTAATATTTTCTTTTAAAATTTGAAGATTTGTATGAATATATACTATATAAACTTCTTAGATATTCCATCATATAGATTTCGTATATTATGTACTTAAAATCACTTGGAATTTTCACTCACAGTTTAGTTGCTCTTCCTTTTTTTTTCGCTGCTCCTTTTACTGCCCAGAAATGTGTTTCAATGAAGATTGCTTGGTTCAAGTCCTAATGAATTGCTTATCGTCGCAGACATAAACCCAAACTCTTAGTTGTTTTTTACAAGGGGAGTAATTAATCCATGAAGGGATCTCAACAATTCAACTTAAAACTATTGTCATCATCATCATTAACCAAGTCCTCCTTGTTCATCAATTTCTATGTAGCGGAGGGTGCTGTGAAATTTGTAACCCGACTGGAATACCAACAACATTACCCCCTCAAACCCCAAACTGACTAATTACTATTACACTTGCATTCCCTATAATATTACTATTTTCTACCGTTAATATTCACCGGAAGCCCATTTTTTAAACCATCCATGAAATCAGAGTAATCAGTAACGTCAAGCTACAGAAATTCGGTTTGCCCTTTTCAAGGCCATATGAATTGCTATTTTCGCCAGCCACTGCAAAATTAGGCCATGGGCAGCGAGCAAAATTACGCCAGCATCATCAAAATCACTAACAGAAAGGGCAGAACTGTGTCCCCCCTAAACTCCTTCAAACCCATCCGTTCAAACTTCAAAGGAATGTTAAGATGGAGTAGATGTTTTCGGATCAAGCAGTTCAAAATATAGAGAAGAATTATCCTAAAGAACAGTTACTCAAAAGATAGAGAAAGATATCCTAAACTAACAGCAGAGAATCCAACATTTACATTCTAAGCAATTACAGTTACTAAACCTAGCTTTTCTGGGTACTTACACTCTTAGGTGAAATTTTTCCATGATAAAAATACTTGCTAAACCCATCTTTTCTGGGTACTTGCACTCCTAGGTCTGGCTGGAGCCCGTCGCCTACTCCTAGAATGACTGAATGATGAAGTCATCTCTCTCCTCGAACCAGAATCCACATTGGTCGTCAGGTTTAATGATTTTTCCTTCAATGGACTAGGAGTTTGAAACTTTTGGGTATTGTTTGTTAGGTGATCAGAGTTTCTAGCCTGTCCAATTTTTCTGGCTTCTTGTGCACAGCCCTGAATTTTAAGAACTTGTTGACTAATAGCGGTAGGATCTGGTTCATTTCTAGACGGGGTATCTGAATCTGAGGACGAAGGGCTAGTACTGCTGTCCATATAGTAGAGGAGGTTATCGACCATGGCCGGGAGCTGCCTCTCATTTGAGATTGAAGTAGAGAAAGAGGGCCGACGAGATCTTGTGAGGTATACCACCTATAAAGATGCAATATCATTTCAGAGGTTGAAATTTCTCTGGCAATGCCAACACGATGTATTCAATCAATGCATGACTTTTAATTTTCAGCATAAAGGAGACTTATGTTCAACTTATAAAGCTAGTAATCTTAAGACAGCTGGTAGATCAACATATGTTCCTTAAGGAGATGATACAGATAGATCTCACCAACTTTGCAGAAGGAGATCTCTTGAGCAACATCGGAAAATAGGAGACAAACTAAGTCAAGTTTTTTTTTGGAAAATAAAAAACCCCCGACATGTATTCAATCAATGCATGACTTTTAATTTTCAGCATAAAGGAGACTTATGTTCAACTTATAAAGCTAGTAATCTTAAGACAGCTGGTAGATCAACATATGTTCCTTAAGGAGATGATACAGATAGATCTCACCAACTTTGCAGAAGGAGATCTCTTGAGCAACATCGGAAAATAGGAGACAAACTAAGTCAAGTTTTTTTTTGGAAAATAAAAAACCCCCGACATGAATATGTGAAGATCAGACATTGAGCAATTGTAACAAAGATTTCTCACCTTTTGTTCGAGCACCATCATATCCTTCTTAAGTTTGGTAATGATCGTATTCTTCCTACGTATTAAGTCTTCCAACTCTCCAATCCTCTGTTAGACATAACACATGAGAATTATAAGAGAACAGGAAACACTGATCTACACAATACGTGTTAGCTACAGTTGATGCTAGAAGTAAAAGCAGCCTTGCCTTGGAGCCAAGAACTTCTGATGAGCGAATAAAAGTAGACAGCTCCTTTATGGTAGAATCTTTCTCTTCACATTCTCTCCTGAGATTGTAGATATCTTGATCCAGTACTGAGGAGTTCATCTATTAGAAAAACACAAGATCATAGTGGGAAAATGTTAATCGGGTCTTCATAGTTTGGGATGCAAATTTGTTACTATTACAGTAGTTCTAACTTAACATATCCAAGGCCACCTGTGCATGGGCTACCAGACGTCAAATGCATACAAATTGTAGAACAAGAATAGGATGGCCTTGCATAGCCATTTGATAACAGAGTAAACAAGACTTTGTTCAATAAATCTCTCTTGGGGTTCAATCGAATATGTATTTTCTCTAAGCCAGAGATTATTGTTTCCACATCAGGTCAGAGTTGTGAATTTTCAAAAATATTTAGGAGCTTTAGAGATTGATACATTGCTCCCTCACTTTTCTTATCCACCAAAATTCTGAAATAGCTAGAGAAGAGGGGGGGAAATTTTGATTTAGGCCGTAATCAAGCATTGTTAGGTTAACTGATGTCATGCTTCAACTTTCGTACAATATTTGCAAGGAGAAGACAATACAGATAGAAAAATTTCCAGTCAGATCTTCGAAGCAGGAAAGAACTCACAAAATTATTTGAATCCTGGAGTTAACTAGCTAAAGCAAAATGGATGGCAGTTAGGATTCAAGAAATCAATTTTTAGTGAAGCAGTACTTGCCAAACAACAAGGCAGCATAATTATTAAGCCTAACCTTCTTACATTCGAAGAAAATAAGTCGAAGTAATACTCCAAAAATGCAAGACTTTCAAAGTAAATAAAAGTCAATCTTCCTAAATGTGAAAGAGCCAGATGGGAGGAGGATATGTGTTGCATTTGGGAGTACTTAGTAGGGGATGACATGTGAAGCCCCATTGCTCTTAAGACATAAGAAGATGACCAACAATGAACAGATTTTGAGGAAGGTGAGTGAAAACAATGGAATTCCCATTTCTGCAAAGGAAATCAGCCCTAAGAGAAATATCCACATTGTCAGCATTCCAATAATTCGATTATGAATAATGGATAGAGATACTACAGCAGCATACAGGGAATGGAATGTATGATGTCGGTTCTGCACACCATGTGAATTTGAATGTGTCTAAGTTAGGTCAACTGTGTTGTATGCAGTTATGCTGAACAACCATGCCATTACCTAAGCAAATGTGGAAGATGAAGAGCAATAGCACGCTGAAGCATTTCATATCAAGGAACAAAGAGGAATCGTCATATAATTTACCAAAAACAGAAATCAGAGAGGATGAGATATGTATTGTGTAAAGATCATCTGGAACTTGGCACCAGTGAGTAGTGATGGTAAACAAATTTATGCTTCCTTTTTGTGTTGCTAGCAATACATTACAACAAGAAGAAGGATAGAGTGACAGGATCGACAAAACCAGATGGCATTCTCAGTACAAACACTCTCAAAGTTGGCACCACTAGATCAAGTTTAAGCATAATTTTCTGACACCTAACCTAAGGCCGTTGTATGATATAAACCAAATAGATGCCTGATCGACTCGTGAACACATCATCTTGTTTCACCTGATAATAAAACTTACTGCTAGCTGCTACAAGGTCTTCTTTTAGCATTACTAGTATAGAAACTAAAATCTTATTCATGTTGTTATTCCTAAAACTGCACCAATTAAACAGGAGAAGTGTTAAGATTAAAAAGAAGTAAAATGAGATCTCTGAAGTGATCTCTTCAAAACTAAAACTTGTTTCTAAAGCCTTTAAGATTATGTAATCAAACAGTTCCTACTATTCTAAACCATGCAACCATTAATAGGAGAAGTGTTGTGGTAAAGAAGTAAAATGAGAACTCCATAGCGAACAATTCTGTTGAGTTTCTCAAAGACCTATCTTCGAAGCTACTTGTTTCTACTGGTTTCTAAACCACTTCAAGATATCTGGTCAAACTAAACATTGAGAAACTGGGTGGATTCCAGAAGTACGATACATCCAACTAAGAAATTCCATTTGAGTTGTTGACCAAAGAGCTTCCACAAAGAGACATTGTGCATTAACAATGCTAAAGCGATGACATGTCCACAGCAACTAAGCCATTGTCTCACTGTTTGGGTTCAGATAATTGCAGAGCGAAAGCCAATTACAAAAACTGAAAGAACCAAACTTTTGGAGTATGGAGAAGAATTTCCTTAGATAAGAGTGTAATTTAATTTATTTTTTAGTATCTAATCAGTGGTGCTTATGTTAATCTTTTGTTAATGTTATACAGGGCTCATTCTCTATCAGTATGAAGGGACAATAAAGCTACAGATATAAATACCTGATAATCTACAGAGGACTGAATACTAGGAGCCCAATCAGAAAGATCAGACATGCGTCGCTCCTCTGGTTCTGCCTCACACGTCGGTAGCAACTTGTACTTTAACAATTCATCACCTTTTGATGTCTTTACTGCATTATCCTGGAAATACAACGATAATAAACAATCAAATTCATGCCGTATCAGCTCAATGCCAATTAGATGGAAAGGAAAACTAATATTTGAAGTTGTTATACAAGTATTACCTCCAAGCTACAAGGTCTGTATTTATGTTTCAAACAAAATTGACAGCCATAGTTCTCAGATGCTGGCTCAGGCTGATCCTTGAAATAACTAATCTGCTCACACAGAATATCTAGCTTCTCTTGCATGCGCGTAAGCACCTGATCCTACAATACGGTTGAGACAACACTTAAAATCCTCACTTATAGCATGTAAATAACATAGCCAAAACACAAACACCTTCAATCAAGCCACAACCTCTTAGTAAGTGTCAACGAATGAATATAATCTACAAAGATTTTCCCTTGGAGTAAAACTCGTCAGTCTGAAACCCAAAGTTCTGAAGTACTAAGACCATATTCAGTTGAAGGTCACACTTCCAAGTTCCAACTTTTGAATAAGACCTACCAATTTACAGCCTCCCTAAGCAACTCATAGAAAAAAAGAATGATTGAATGCCCATTATTAGACTCCAAATTTAAAATCATGGCCATTTATTTTCAGAACAGAAGAATGTTTTCAATGCTAACGGAATAAATTACTGATTCGACGCCCATTATTTGAAAATTGAAAAGACCCATCAATAATTTTCTAATACTGATGTTTCTAACAACTTCACTAGAATAATATCAAGCATTAATACAGTAATGTAACCCCTCCCAAAATTTAAGAAAACAAAAAATCATTAACAACCAGTTCGATTAATACTTATGAATGTCACAATGTCATTTTACAATTGATTTACTAACAATCAAAATGGTTTTATCCGGATGACTTACCCTTAATTCCACCGCTTTTTTCAACCGAATAATCTCCTTATTCCTCTGGCAGTTCGCCGAAGCCACCGCTATTACGGCCACGATAAGGATTCTGTGAATGGGGGTGAAAAGTTCCCAGGAAATAGCCTCTTCCGGGCTTAACACCGACCCATTTCCCCGTGTAATCGACTTCGCAGAACTGGCTTCCTCGGCTCCAATCAGCCGCCCTTGCAGAGACACCCAAGCAAGCTGTCTTCCCGCCCTTATCGGCCGATTGGGCTCTAGGAAGCAGCTTGAAAGCCGGCGCGGAGAAGGTGAAACCGTCGGGGAAAATGGGGAGAGGGTTACGAAATTCGGCGGCTGGAATTTGGAAGCCGAGATGGGTTCTGGGTCATCGTCTTCCATGGCCGGTATTGCGGCAAATTCCGGGGAAGCAGGAAGCTGTTTGATTGAATTTGTTGTTGTTTATGGGTCTTTTTGTTTTTTGATTATATTTTCCTCTTTTATTTCTTTAATTTTACGTCTTTTTTCTTTTTCACATTTTCCATTTTGTCTTTCAAATATGGTAATGTTGGGAGGGAAATATGACATTTTTGTGGGATACTTCAAATTTTGAAAAAAGAAATGTTTTGGACAATGGTAGCCGTTGTTTGTCGGGATTTTGACAACAGGAAATTACAGCTTTGCTCCTTTGACTTTTCTCATTTTGTACATAAGGTTCTATAAGAAGGTTATAGTGTTTTTTGTCCCTTGATGACTTTTTAACCTGAAAATGAACAGCGGCCTGGATTTGATCATGATCATGATCTGGGTGCGTACTATACAAAAAGAAACATTAAAAATAAGGTGTTTTTCTTTGAGAGAATTTTGAGATAGTTTTTTTTTGTTCTTTAAAATTAAATTTGTAATAATGCAAGTAATTATTAAATGGGAAAGAACATTAACAAGATTTAGAAAATTTTACACTAAATTGTTAAGTTCCGGAGCAGTGAGTGACATGTAAAGATCAAAACAATAATATTTTTGTTATATATATAACACGCACAAACTAATTTTTTTTTACCATAACCTTTTTAGTGGCCGAGGAGAGTACTGTTGATATTTTTACAGGATTCATTTTTATTTTGATTTCATATTATTAGACGATTGTGCGATAAATGCAAAACGATACATGTGAGTAGTAGATAACTTTAGACGAACATTATGAACAATAAGCAAAAAGAACAAAACTATAATATGTAAATGGTCAATATCTAACTTTTAATTTGTTTTGTAAAAATAACAAATTAGTTCTTTAGCCAAAGATTACCATTAAGGAAAACCTATAATCCAATAATTTTTAAAAAATAAATAGTGTATCTTGATATCAAGTTATTATCTAGCAAGTAGATCGACTGCAATTTGGTTGGTAAATACCTCAATGCGGCAAAAATGGAGAAGAACTCTTTCTTATATAAAGTTAAAAGACGCATGAACAAAGCTTCACAAATCTAGGACTTTTTAATTAAAGGGGACATAGATATGGCGAGTGCTGATGCGGTTGTTAATTAAGAAATTATCAAACTTGGAGGATTTGCGATGAATATTAAGTAGTATTAAACTGTTATGATGGGCTAATTTGTTCCAATAGTTATAGTCAACTTCTGCTATAAGCATAAGAGGTTTATGGCCAGTGACTATGGTGAGAATGAAGGATCTTGGCATCCATGGGGGGATTGATATACGAGATTTGCTCCACCGCAAATTTGGATAGTGAAGGGTAAGCACATCTTTTGGAGCGGATTATTTATTTTTGTTGGCACCGTTACGGATAGCAACACAAATGCTTAAATTTGATTCGGGTGTAAAACATGGTTGCAGATGGTGCTTTGTGAAAAGTTAATAAACCTACGAATGATCAGCTTCGTGTTTCAAGGGAAAATAGGATTGTTTTAGTGGCATCCTCTTTAGATGTCTGTTGAGTATGTCAAATAACATTATACTGTAAAGAAAGCTAGAATGTGACAGAAAAAAGAATCCAATTTGCACACTAATTTTGCACACTGTTATTGGTAGTATATTCTCCCCATTTCAGCCATAAAAATCAGTCCCCCAATTTGCTTATCAAAAAATTCACTGAACTTTTTCTGAAACACATGCAGGACAAACTACAGATAAGAGATGAAAAACTTAACGCCAGGCAAAAAATTGTAATTGTTGGCAGTATTTAACTTTACAGCTTTGGTTTTCAAGGCGGTTCACATATGAATTGTTTATCCCCAAGTCCCCCGATTTGCTTAATATTAAATACACCCAACTATATATGCAACGTTTTATACGGTTATTTCATATGTTTGGTTCAGGTTCGGATTCGGATTAATTATACTTTAGTGACTCTTTCTTTATTGAGTTACTAGCAAAATAGTTCTGAAAAGTCCAGAAATTACCAGACATTAGACATAATTTTGTATAGGTCCAATAAGGTGTCGTTTGAAAGTATCAGTATATTTACTGATATTTAAATCTCCATATTTTTTACGGTCTCTTGTACAGGATAAGTTTTAAGCACTGCCCTTAAAAATATTTCTGGTTATCTATAAATTTCTCAGATTCTCTCCTGGTTTAATTTAAAAAAGAAAAAAAAGAAGAAGAAGAAGATAATCTAAGAAATACAGTTCATTAAAAAAAAATATGTGCAACATGTGCAGGACTGAACTGCCAATCCCGAAGATTACATTACATTATTGATGCAGACTGGAAATAAAACAAGATTTAAAAGAAAAAATAGTTTGTTTAAAAATTAAATCGAACCATAAATCCACAGTTAAACATGCCATGCCAAAACAAACCTATTCTTGGAAATCTGTTCTGTCCTGATTGTGTAACTGAAAGAGCTCAACAAGTTTTCGGACTTCATTATGCGTATAATCGCCAGAGAAGAATAAGAACGAAATCCATGTTTATCAATTGGAAATCAATTTTAGAGTGACATGCCTCAAAAGTCAGAAAATTGTGCTAACGTCGGTGGTTTGGTCACTACTAAATTTTAATTTGTGAGAAGATCAATATACTTATGAACAATGTATAAAATAGGTCATTTCCTTAGCTTTGACCGTTAGTCAATAATTTTTTATTAAAATTAGGAACATTGAACGTCCAATGCAAAAATTCTATTTATCATCTTCATCTTTTTGCTCCCTCAAGTTAGGATTAATAACAATTTGTCCTGCAATTCTCGTTTAGTCTCACGTTTTCTTTTCTTGCCTTTTTTTTTCTTTTCTTTTTTATTTTTTTGTTTGTAATTATTTTTTGAAAACATTATTTTATTGAAAAAATTGATTTGAGATTTCTTTTTTTGTTGTTTTTTTGTTCACAAATTACATTTTTTCATATTTATTTTTCATAATGAAAACTTATAAAATCAAACTAAATTCTTATACACATAGACATTAAAATAAAAATATATGAAAAATAAAAATTAAAAATTAAAAAATCATAATTACTTAACAGTAAAAAAGTGTCAAATTAACTTCTTCTTTTTTTAAATCCACCCAAGTATACCCCACTTAAATGTGGATAAACCCCCCTCCCTTACAACCCTAGTGGGAATCAAACCATAATAGGAAATACAGCAACCTAACCATTAGGCTGTCACTCAATTCTCAAGTGTCAAATTAACTTTTCTTAATAACATTTTCCAAAAAAGAATTATTATTAAAAAAATGAAAAAGAAAGAAAAGGCAAAAAAAAAAAACATGGGACTAAATAAGAATCAAAAGAAAAATGTTATAAATCATAACTATAAAGAACAAAAAGATTAAAGAAAATAAAATAAAGAATAGTTATTTTTGCATGGGGCGTTCAATGCCCCTAATTTTAATAGAAATTATTGAGTAACGGTCAATATTAAAATTCTTATTTTATACACTATTCATAAGTGTAGTGGCTTCACTATAAACTAAAATTTAGTAGTGATCAAACTGCAAACTTTCACATAGTTTAGTGACCCTTGGGCAGTTCACTCAAATTTTAATCCATATGGTGATTATGAGTTACGCTCCACAATTCTAAAACATATGGTACCAGAAAAGTTGCGTAGAGTATTCATTAAAACTATTAACTTAAAAAGTTAATGTCGGACAAACGGTACCAAACCTTTGAAATACATCTATGACGAAGTAATAATTGTTTCAGCTGAGGCTAAGATATAGGAGTATGATAAGATATGGATTTGATCCTAGACCTGAAATACGGAAACATGCAGATCAAGCAGACCAAGAGAGGCTTCACAAATGTCAATAAATTAAAGAAGTTCTGTGTGAATAAGATTAAAATAAATAACGAAAGCTGGATTACAGGAGAAATTTATTCCTATTCTTTATGGTGAGCGATTTAGGATCACTAATGCTTGATTTTAGTGATTTTTGTCTTCTTATCCTTTTCTTATGCAGCATTCTCTGTACATTCTGATTATACAAAAATGCAGAAATACTTTTTCCTGGATTATTTTTCTATATGGTACGTAGCAGAACCCCTTCAAATTACCAATCACAAATTGAATTAGAAAAATTATTTGGAACGGTCTCTGTATATTCGTTTAGAATTTTTGGATATTTGAATGGAGAAATAAAAACCCCATGCTGCAAATGATCCAAAATAAAGGCAGTGGCATTCGAAAAATTCAAGGGCTACCGTTTGGTTGATCAAGTTTATGGATCCTGCATTTTAGAAAACCATTCTTGTTTTTGCCGACTGCCCATGATGTCTTGGAGGATTTTAGAGACACCTACTCATATCTGGACAATCATTCACAATTGCTCGAGTTAAATACTCCCTCCGTCCCATAATTATTGTCCAGTTTGAATTTTCATTTTTAGTTCAAATTATACTAGAGATGAGATCTCAAACTGGACAATAATTTTGGGACAGAGGGAGTACTTGAATCTGGAGGATGCAGCAAGGTGAACGCAAAGTGACATCATATTATTTGAAGGAGAAGAGTGGGAAAGTCCTATGGATAGTGCTCGGTATGCAAAAACAGTAGAAACTCTGCGGAGCTTCTTTTTTTTTTCTAGCTGGTTTAAACAAAGATCTGGATGAAGTTCGAGGATGTATCTTTGTTAGAAAAGTTTTCTCAGAAGTGCGCCGAGAAGAAGCACGAAGGAAAGTGATGCTAGAAGACATTAATGGTACAAAGGCTGAAGTTGAAGGGTCAGCCCCGATGGCAAGAGATAAATAGGGAGTTAAACAGAAGGTTTGGTGTGATGATCATTGCATGAAGGGTTGGCATACTTGGCAGAATTGCTGGAAGGTACACAGCAAACCTCAAACATGAAGGGGAAAAAAAAGGTCTTTGATAACAAGTCAGGGAAGAAGTTCATGCATTTTAAGTAAGCATTACTAATCTAGGGTAGCAATCATCCTCAAAATCCTTTCCTTCACCAAGGAACAAATTGAACACTTATACAATTATTGCTTTAATCTCAATCCATAAGAACTTCTACCCCATGTTGCTCTTTTGCCAAATCAGGTAAATACCGCACATTTCTTCTTATTTGTACGAGTTCTAATGAATACTGGATCTTAGATTCAAGAGCTACTAATTATATGACTAGAAAATCACAAATTTTCTCTTGATATACACCTTCTCTAGGGAACCAAAGGGTGAAAATGACTGATGGTTCCTATGTTTCAATTGTAGGAAAAGGACATGTCTCTGTTCATCCTTCTGTAACTCTTAAAGATGTTTTACATGTTCCTAATCTTTCATAAATCTTATTTCTATTAGTAAATTCACCCGAGTTCATCATAGTCAAGTTCTTTTCTCATCTTTTAACTATAAATTCCAGGATTTAACCTCAGAAAACTTGATTGGAAGTGCTAAACAAGTCAGTGGCCTCTACATACTCCATAAAGGATACTTTGGAATACAAGACCTATGGACATGTTTAAATTCTACTTATGTTTCTAGTGATAGTGAAATATTGTTATGGCATTATCTATTGAGGTATCGTAGCATTCAGTATTTGAAGCATAAGTTTCCCAAATTGTTTATGAATAAAAAGCTTTCCATTTTTTCAGTGTGAATTTGTCAATTAGCAAAATATCATAATGCAATTTTTCCAAGTCAGGGATACAAAAATGAGAACCATTTACCCCAATTCATTGTGATGTTTGGGGTCATTTAAGAATGTCTACTTTTTCTGTAAAACGCTAATTTGTTATTTTCATTAATGATCATACTAGCTAGAGTCACTTTGGTCTTTCTTTTAAAAGAGAAATCTGATGTTTGCAGCTGTTTTTAAAAATTTTTACACCGCACAATATCAGACTCAAATCAAAATTTTCCAAAGTGATAATGGGAAAGAGATTTTTCACAATTTGTTAGGAAATTTTTTTTCATTAAGAATGGAATTGTGCTTTTAAGTTCATATAGTAATACACCTCAATAAAATAGGGTGGTTGACCGGAAAAAAAAAAACTCCTTAGAATTGCTAGAATTTTAGTTTTACAACGACAATTCTAAGGAGAAAGTTGTTTTAACAACCACCTATTGGATCAATAGAATGCCTACACGAGTTTTGGACTTTAATCCAATTTTTTATGACCATTTTCCGAATAGTCAGAGTGGTTACCGATATCTTTTTAAAAATATTTAGAAGTGTGATCTTTATTCATAATCATGTCCCTAAACGTTCCAAACTTGATCCCAAGGCACATATATACATGAATTTTTGTGGGCTATCCCACCAATCAAAAGGGTTACAAGTGTTTGATGCAATTATGAAAAATATGTTTACTTCTATGGATGTAATTTTTTTCTTTTTTTTTTTAAGAATGAACCTCGTACTCTAGTAATTCCCATCAAATGGTGCTCCCAAGCTCTAACCTAGTTAACTATAATCAACATTTTCTTATCCTAAGTCGATCATTATGTCTCCGTCTCATTCACCTTTCAACTTTCATGAGTAATTGGCTGTTGGTCTTCCATGAGAATATCACCTATGGCAAAATGTGAAGCTGTCTTTAAATACTTCGAACAGCTTCTTAAAATTCAAGAATGCTAAGACAGATTTTCAGGTAACGCCACCCTTAAAAATTTCAAATGTCGTTTGATGCTCGGTGTGCATCTCCAAACTTACCCATTCTTCAATAGATCAGTTAATTACATGTGATTTGGATTGTAATGCTTTTAATTAATTATTAGTAACATAACAAACGCGCGTATCATTCGGACAAGCTTTAATCTGCATGCTCCATCGCCTTTCGAGCGCTAAATCGGGACGTTGAAACTTCATGGGGATTTTCTTTTTAGGGAGGGAAATTACTTATCAAGAAGATAAGTCACCATATCAGATGTCGGTGCCTTGATTGACCATATTTTTTATCCTTAATTGAGGTGTCAAAAATTGAGATTTTTAAATTAAAATTTGAAAGAATTTCTTGAGTGTTTACAACCTCATATGTACACCTCCCACATTTCACACCAAATCATACTCTTTACTTTCTACCATTTACAGTTTTACACTACCGGATTGGATAATTCCTGATGTATGATTTTGTAGCGGGAAAATCTGGAAACTACCAAATCTACACCACAAATTTGGCGCCACGAGAGTCATAGAATTTGGCCTGCCTAGGGGAGAAGAAGAAATAAAAATAATATACTGTAGAACCAAGGATGATGAGATCATCAATGACCTGTGAATCACTTCACTTCTTCTGTAGTTCTGTGGTCCAAGATTCCGGTATCACCACGCTAACCGGATCTATAGCCACTTTGGGCCAGTTTATTGGCCAACTACCAGTTGATTTTTGACAATGCTTCCACAAAAATATATAGAAAATCCATCATCTCTAAAGGCCTGTTTTTTTTTTTTTTTTTTTTGAAGCAAACTACATTTTACATGGCGAGTTTTGACCCTATCAATCATGAACTCCCTAATTTTGATAATATTACCAGGGTTCATGACTTAAATGACATTTTTTATTATGCTTAAAAATAATAATAATTTAATTAATAAATATTATTTTATTTCAAAACACATGATATAATCTTTACAAAAACTTATTATTTAAGTGCATTATGTAGAACAATTATTATGGAGTATTTTTTTAATTTAAATTATGATGTCTTTTAAAAATATTTAAATATTATACTTTAAAAAATATGAATTAAAAAATATTTTTGAACGTTTACACAAATTTAATGATGATGTTAGTATGTTAAAGCCTAAAAGAGCATTTGGTAGGTTGACTATGAGTCAAGAAAATATATTAAAATTCGCGGATCATAGTAGCGTTATCAAAATTCGAGGGAGAAGCCGATAATAGATTGTGCTAAAATTCGGGAGTAAAATGTAATTTACCCTCTTTTTTGGGCGAATTTCATTATCATACATTGAAGGCTTCGTTGAAAAAGAGTTCAATGGCAAGAAATGCGACTATATAACGTGTAATGTTCAAGAACTTCAAGGCATTAATTGCAAAAGTTTAAATGTGAGAGTGTTTTGATGTTTTCCAACTTTCACAATTAACGATACACCCAAGAAATTTTGCTGTTAGTTGGTGCCTTGCATCATCTATTTTAGAAACTAATAATTCCAACATATACAATAACAACAACAAACATTTTCCCACTAGGTAAGGTCGACTATATGAATCATATGTGTAAAAATATAAATTCCCGAAAACAAAGAGCAGGGCTCATTACTTTGGACCTAGCAAAAACTATTTGCACGCCGGAAATGAGATGAAGAATTAAAAAAGGGATACGAGTCATTAGGTCTAAGCGATTGCTCGTAACTTGGGACAGTGTCTCCTCTCAAACTCAACATAATTCTTTTAAGAAATGCTAACTCTTTTGTGTGATAATTAAAGGTTCAGTTTAACAGTAAGAAAATGCTATTGGATAAGTATACAAGAAAAAAAAAAAAGAAAAAAGAAAGTAACTGTACAGTTGGCTTTGAAATGAAGGCACCCAAAGCTCTTTGGTATATATGTTGCCAACACAATAAGTAAAAAGAATATCTTGTCTTCTACTTAAATCCAAAGAGAATTTTTAAACTTTTTGCTTTTCTCACCTCCATCACAAAATACTTGTCAAATTCCCCTTTAAAGTGGCAGAAAAGAAGAAGCATTTTCCTACCTTGAGCTATATGAGTCTTCTGATCCACATGCTTTATGGACTCAAGCATTGTAGCACGTACACTTGGATCTTTTATCTGAAAGCGTCTACAAAAAGTAAAAGTTCCAACCCCCAAAAGGGTAGGCAAAATTAGAGTCATTATATCAGTAAAGAGTATATATAATGAGTTTATGACATTGATGATTACTGATTTATTAGGACCTGAAGGGGGTTACCTGGAGTTGCTTTTGAAGATCTTTGATGTAGTCGACCGCCAAATCTAACATATCAGACGTGTTTGTTTGCTGGAAACAACGACAACAGAAACTTTAAGGATATGCTTTCCCCCTTTCCCAAATTTTAAGTTATCCAACAAGCATCAGCGATGCAAACTTCAGCGAGATTCTAATCAAAGCAACTTTACCTTGTCCATGTTGGGAACGATTTCTTGGAGCTTTTTCATCCGGTCACTTATTTTTGTTCTTCTAACCTGCATTGATCAACAGTCGGCCATAGTTCAAGTGACAGAACCTAAGAGCTGATCGACTGTGAACCTAGTTTATGAGCTATGTTGTTTGCATATAGTCTGATCTTCCATCAGATTTACAAATTTTTAACACAAGCTAATTTTAACTCCAAAGCAAAGACATAATTGCACATACAACATGCACAATGGTTCAAATTTTTAGGAGCATTACCCTTTCTGCAATGCTTCGGGGATGAGTTGCACAACCCCTCTTTGCTCGAAGTTTGCAGAGTACAGAATCTTGCATCAGTGCCTCCATAGCTGAGAATTCATCTGATGTCTTCGGCAAACTTAAGTGATGGGACAATCGAGTGGGAGGTCTACTTGGAGCTTCATTATTCTGATCAACAAAATTGGAATTTACTTAGACAAAGATTACGCAGCAGCAGCACTGAAAAGAATGCCAACAAGTCCTGCAAATGTAATCTTGGTTTTTGCAATCTCACCTTTACATTTGACAGTGCTTTGTTATCATCAGGATCATCTCCGAGCTCTTTCAAGAAGCTGTCAGACAAAAGAGCTGAATCATCCCAAGAAGGAACAGGAAATCCTGTCGTGTAATCAGAGTCATTCTTCTGATTTCCTGGAAAACTTGTGTCTCCAGGTTTAGTTTGTCCTGTGCTTGTGTTACCAAATTCCGAGATAGGCGGCATCAGACCTGATGGAGTAGTTTGAGACGATGGGAATTCCATACGACCATGAATCCTGCTAGCAGAAGAAACTGATGCTTCTGCATTAGCCATATTACCAGCTCCAAAATTCCCCAAGCCTCTCATTGCACCAAATTCTGTGATTTGCAAGGAAAGTTCAGCAAGATTCCGAGACAAACATGAATTCAAAACTCCTCAAAACATCTATCTCGGCAACTTAGCTTAAGAACTTTAATTTTAAGTTATAACTAACATCTTATCTCCTTCTTTGTCTTCAGATAAAGTATTCTACCATCTTAAAGCGACTGTAAAACCTCTACGGCAGACAAATCGAGCTTCAATCCCGATCAACTTAGGTCATAAACCCTGAACACTATCAATGCCTCAAGTTCCCTTCATGTCTGTAACAGTCTTTCATTTTCAATATGTTAATGGTGATTTTTAAGGCATTAAGACTGTTCCTTCTTCAATTTGTTAGACAATTAGCCTACAACAATAGGATCTGTAACCAAATCTAGAAAGTAGAATACTAAATCCCAAAAATTTCCTAAATCCGGACCACATCAACTAAACTGTGATACAAGATAAAAGCAGACCCAAAATAGAGAAATTACTATCACTTTCAACAACCAACAAACAGACCCCCAAAAAAAAAAAAATGGAAAAAAAAAGAACTCCAACAGAAAAGAACTCCCCCAACTACTATTAAAGAGGGAGAAAGACAATTCAACAAAAATCAAGCAAGAAAATTGCAGAAGGATTTACCATTTTCGACATTAATATTAGCAAACCATCCAGCTGGTGAACTATTGTAACGTTGCAGATTCGAATTACCACCTCCACTCGCCATCTTCAACGGTGCCCCCATTTGGTTTGACCTCACTGAATTCAATAGGCTGTGTGAATTATCTACAGCAGAAGCACTAGAAGCCTCTGCATTACCAATAATCTGCTGTGATAATCGGGATTGCCCTTGAGCTTGGTTTCGAAATGGCACTGGAGGGGGCAACTGAGAATGAATGCTCTGATTCCTCTGCTGCTGAAGTTGCTGTGGCTGCAGAGTTTCTTCTTCTCGCTTCACTGATGCTACAACTTGTGATTGAGATTGCATATTTGCGTTATTTGAGAAACTATCATTGAAGATTGAGTCCAGTCCACTGGAATTTCCGGGCATGAATCTATTGAGAAAATGATCAAGATCATCTCCGCCATAACCAAAACCACTCCCACCACCACTATGATTTCTAATAGCTTCATCAGCAGCATCAAGAAAGCTGGAAAAATATGAACTTGGGGCAGACCTGTACCGGGTCAATCCACCACCAGCCATATGTAGCTGCTGCTGATTATTAGTCCTCTGAAAATCCATCAACCTAGGACTTCACAAAGGGTGGATCTTTTGTTTCCTTCCACTGATTTCCTTCTATTTACTGGCTTAATCAAGAAAATCCCACCTTGAATTCAACAGAGGAATGAAGAATTTTGAGGAACTTACACCACCTTGACGAAAGAAAATAACTTTATTAATCTCATAAAAGCATATCTCTGAGCGAATTCTAACAAGAAGCTTGAACACCATAAAAGGAATACAATTTTGCCATTTATCAAATTCTAGCAACTGCAGGTTAATCAACCCAACTAGGGGAAAAGAAGATTGGATGAAGGAAGCTAGTGCTACCAAAAAAATGGGATTTCAGAGACAGAAATGATTGAACACAGAAACTCAAAACAACAGCAAAAGTTTTACAGACACAATATTTTTCAGGGGATTTTGTTGTACTTTCTGACTTTCTGTACCCTTTCTAGAAAAGGGTTGTTTTATAAACTGTAGAGGTAAGCGGACTAGCATAGAGGTGGAAGATGTTGGAGCCAGGAAAAAAGGGGAGCATTATGAATGAAGTGAGAGAGAGAATCAATTATTACAGCAAATCTGATGAATTTAATAAGTTCAAGAAGAAAATAGAAAAGAAAAAATCATAGAAATTATGCAGCCAATCAGAAGTAAGGTTGCCCAGAGATCTGGGCTGTTGTTGGCATTTGAGTAGAGCGTAAAAAGAAGACTTTTTTTTTAATTTTTATTTTGTTTCATTTTGATTTTTGAGTATGAATATGAGTTTTTAATTGTGTGCAAAATCAACATGTTACCTGTACTTTGAATATTGCTTATTACCAAACTTTGGCATTATTAGTTGGGGAATTATTGTGTAGGTTTCTAAAGGGTGATTGTCATCTGTTGTTTGACCATAGAAGAATAGTGCAAGGTGTTCACTTGTTAGGAAGCCAAAAGAATAAAGAAAATGAAAGATATCAAGGACATTATCCTTGTTGACTTTGTTCAAATGGCGTGACTTCCTATTACTCTATGGCCTTATCTTATGTGCTGAAATTAATAGTGATGGATGTGATATTATTAACAAAAATACATAAAACACCCCTAATTAAGATTTAGAAGAGTGATTAATTATTACCTGTTATTCATAAGATTTTTATATATTGTAGTAGAACCTCCATAAATTAATAATCTTTTTTAAATAATAATTTTTTTTCGATTTTTTAATAAAATAATAATTTTTTAAAGAATTTTCTATGTAAATATAGATCCCCACAATTTTATAAATTATAAATGTAGGTCCCCATAATTTTATGTGTGCCATTTTCATCTTTTTACTACATTAAAAAAATATTTGTAATATAAATAGGATAGCAACCAAGTTTTCTCCTAGTGACAATAATAATTTTGATTATTTGTTTGTTAATTGGATTAAAAAAATTGTTAAGTTACTTTAAGAACTCTATAATCTATGAATAATTAATAAATTTTTAAGGGGCCAAATGTATTAATTTATAGAGGTTTTACTGCATCATTCTTTCTATTCATTTTAATTTTTAAGTGTGAATTAATATAAAGTTTAAGGGCCATATGTGAAAGTTTAAGTCTAAATAGGGTAACTAAATTAATTCTTTTTGATAGTTATTTTCTAATTATAACTTTAGGCCAGAGCCAGACCAAGTAAAGTTTATTGTGAAAAACTGTAGACACTAATCTTTGGGAATGATATTTTTTATAAGTACTTATTTGGTATATCACTTTCTATAAGGCTATAACTCCCATTGTGAGTTTGGATATTAGTTAAGAAAATTTTAAGATTTTGATGATGTTCAAAAAGTTATGCGTGATTCTTTTAGCAGCGTACAAGATATGTAACATAAAATGCAGTCTGGAAATTGAATGATAGTCTAATGATTAGGATGCTATTTTTCTTAGTAATAAATCAGAGTTCCATTCCCATCAAGAGATTTTTATCCACATTTAAGTGGGGGTCTACTGAAATGGATTTTTTTTTTTTAAAAAAAAAGCATAAAATGCGGTATAGGAAATTATTACCATTCGAGTGTTAGAAAATGCAGATTCTTTGTAATGAACTAGCTTATGAATTCCTCAAAGTACCGCTGAAATAACAAAAAATTATACAAATTATTGAATTACATTCATATAAATAACAACGCCATATTACATATAGCCAAAAAAAGAATTATACTCCTTCCATGATAGAAAAATAATGCACATGGGGTTTTAAAATTTATACTAAAACTAGTACACATTTCAAAAATTCATACAAACTATTTTTTTTTGGGGACCATGGGAGTAATATTTTGTCAAAAGAGAGTAGCATAGCACAAAAAACGTAATTATAATATATTTGTCATGCATAAATGTGAAACTTTTTATAAATAGTTAACGAAAAATAAATTTTTTTTTATAAATACTCCCTCCGTCCCATAATTATTGTCCAATTTTACTAAAATGAAAGATTTTATTTTTTGTCAAACTTAACTATATTTTACCTTAAACAACTGGATATATCCCTACATAAGTAATTGTTTAACCACTAAGATTTTATGGATAATATTTTTTACTAAGGACAAATGTGTAACTTGATCGATAAAAAGTCAAATTGGAAAATAATTTTGGGACAAAATTTTTTGGGCAAAGTGGACAATAATTATGGGACGGAGGGAGTAATATGTTACAAATTTATATATAAGTAATTATTTTTTGGTAACTAATATGTTATGACTTTACATAGCATTAACCATTATACTAGAAATTTAATAAATTCTTATAATTAGTAAAGTTAACATTTCTACTTTGTGGATGAAGTTTAACATATATTACACTCACTAATTAAACGAAAATAATTATTTTAATTAATCTACCGGCAAAAAAGACATAAGATAAGTAAACTTCACAATGACATTTGAGTCCAGCTGCAATAGTTTTCAGGGAACCTTAAATACTACGTATTTTAAAATTTTCTCTATGAAAAAAGTTTCAAAATTCCAAATGATTGATTTACGAAAAAAAAAATGTACAAGAGAATAATAATTCCTAATTTCCCGGTTTATAACCGACAAGCCTTATATTCTTCCTGGGCTTGAAAATTGGGCCTTTACTGAAGTCCTTAACTCCTTATTGCAGTGATAGGATTTAGGCCCCCGTCCGCCGAGTCGGCCGCCAAATCAAATTCCGATCCCGAACCCAAACCGCCATAAGTTTCTTTTTCCTGTTTTTTTTTTTTTTTTTTTTCATCTCAACCTGATCTCCGAGACTCCTCCTGCTTAGTGTTCGACCGTCAAGCTTTTCTCCAGGTATTGTACTTTCTTTTCATGCTTTTTTTTGGGTTGAAATCTTGGAGCTTAATTCGTTTTTAGGCAGGATCAGAAATGGGGTTTGTTTAATTACTTGCATTCTAGCTGAAAATTTTGGGATTTTGATAAGCAAAAAGCTATGGTATAAACCTTTCGTATTGTTTTCTTGTGATTGGATTAATGACGAGGAGCTATTTTTTAGAATAATTTCAGCTTCTTTTTATTGGTGGGTTTTTTGCTTTCGGACTTGATACTGTTAATTGGGGGTGAAAAGTAAGACCTAACTGCTTGATTGGATTGTAGGAAGACTTCATGCAATTAAGTGGCTGGCTTTGGCTTAACTGTTTTAGGCATTATTGCGTTTTGGGGGTTGTTTTGGTGCCAGAACTTTTACGGGTTCCTTGTGTTAGGGTCTCAGGGAAGTGGTTGGTTATTAAACGTGTAATTAGTTTCTCAATGCTATTGAAAGGGAAGAAGCATGAGCATTAAATTAGTCTGAAGGTTGTTGTAGACTTGTAGTGACGCCAAATTCAAATAGGCGATGGTTAGTTCCCTTGTGCTTTTCTCTTCTTGTGTTATGCACGAAAGAGAAGAGACTTCTAGGTGTGCAGGATGTTGTATTTGTCAGCATGCAATGTTCTTTTCCGTTCAATTTGTCGCTGGTTGCTTATGCTGAATGGTGGTTTTTTTTTATTTTATTTATTTATTTTTTTTGCAGGGTTCATATTAGGGACTCTGATTTAGTTTTTCTTCACTGAAGCATTATGGAGGTAAATCTCAGTAGGTTTTGCTTGTTTTCCAGGAATTTGTGTTTTGTTATTGTTGAATTTTTTCTTTTTCTATCTCAAAGATGTATTTCTCTTTACCTCACTTGATATTTGGAGATGGGTATTGTCTTCTTATAACTTTCCTTTCTTTGAAAATAGGGTGATCGAGGACCTATTGACCTTGACAATAGCACGGTTATGTTAGATCCTGAAATTTCTGCTGGTGGGGGATTAACAGTTCCAGAAAGAGACAAAATGGTTTATAGACCGCAAGAGAGGAAATCACTTTTAGGTGTGTGCGGCAGTTGATTATTTTGGTTGAAATTATTCTTATATTTCAAGAACGTTGTTTCTTTGGCCACAATGCTAGTTTGTTGTTTCTGCTTTGATGGTTTGAAACTTAGCATTCTTCATAAGGCTTTGCATTGTTGAACAATTTGACACTTCCCTTATGGATGAGTTCTGAAGCTGTGTGCTCCGTGTATTAATCTGAGGCTTGCTGAATGACAATGATTGGGGAAAAGTGTGTTTGTGTTTGGTGACTGGCAGGATAAATTTGCCTCAAATAGTTTTATGAGAATGTCTTCCTAGTTATGTAGACCTCATGTTTCATGTAGATATCATGTCTTATGCTAGTGCTCATATATATTCTGTGGTAGCAACTCTTACATTATGGCACTGTTGTCTTCATGAATTGTGCCTTCTAATTCAGTAAGTTCTATCTTTGGAATGTTTTGACATTATAGCATGCCAGAAGGTTGTATTACCTGGCCACCTGATACTTGTTTTAATGTCATTTACTTCCTGGTATAGGGTTGGATATGCTTGCGAAAACAAAAAGAGCAGATGCCTTGTTTAAGATGCCACGAGAAAAAGTTCCTTCCGTTTTGGCATCTTTAAACGAAGAAGAGATGATGTCATCACACTCAGAGGTTGATGATGTTGAAACTGAAGTGAAAGGGACTCAACGGAATGTTACTGGTAGGAAGTATCGCGAATCTGTCACCAGTAAGACATCTGAAACAGGTTTGTGCTGTATTTTGGTTTTTCAAGTAGTACAGCCTCTGTACCTTGATTTGGGAATTTCTTCTTTTTTCGGTTACTGTTGCGGATGGAATTTTCCAAGGTTCACTTATGATATGCATGAAATATGGGCCTTGTAGTTAGAATAAGAAATTATTGAAATTGAGACTGAGACATCCATTTCGCCTTAGAAGTTAGAAGCATTTATAAATTTGTATATCTGTTCTTGCCAGTGAATTCTCAAGTGTGATACCTCCTTCCAATTTTTGCAGAAAGTACTATAACTGAAGGAAGTATTCATGCTTCATCCTCAAGGCATGATCGCCCAAATGATCATGGTGAAGTAAGTCTTGCTTGCTTTGCTTGATTTATTTGTGTATAATCTGATTGTATATGCTGAATGAAATCCAAAATGTTCATATATTGCACATATGCATTTATTCTTAACGGTTTCAAATCAGCCCCCCTCCCATGTAAATGTTTTTTCAAACTTGCAAATCCTGTAATAAATTAGGTTAGACGAGACAATTGGGATTCTTTTGGTAAATTTGGATTGTATAATCATGGTATCAATAGAAAGGACCGGGGAATTCGAACAATTATGGGCAGAACAAATGTTTTGAAACTTGGACCACATCCTGAACTAGCCAAACCTAGGGGGCCAATTGCTTTGTTTTCGCAATTTACTTTTTATTTGTTTGATATTTAGTTAATGTGTTCCTTGTCCATCTTCTACTTGGTTCCAGTCTTCGGCCTCGCTTTCTGGAAGATCACGATCTTCAACTCCTAGACGTGATTATGATGATGATGGGAGGAGAAGCAGCAGATCCAGGGATGAAAGTATGCGAAGTGATAGGGAGAGGAGTAGGAAATATCAGAGTGATGGCGAAGAGCGTAGTCGCCGGGATCATGGTCATGAAAGGGAGTATACCGACAGATATGGAAGAAAACGCAGTAGACGTGATGAGTTTAGGGGAACCCCAGGTATGACATTCTGTTATGCATGCACATTTTTTTTATATTCTGTTGGAGGCTTTAGAATTTGGTATTGAGAATAGTCTTGGAAGGCAAATTCCATCTTAACTTACGAACACATTTAAATATATCGATTCCCCTCTCTTTTTTTCCCCCTCCCTTTGAAAGGGGGATGTTGAGGTTCAGAAAGTCATTATCTTGAGCTTATTGAGAAAGCAATCTTTATTCTTATAATCTTTAGGGCACTTTTTGTTTTGGCAGAACATACACAATGCTTATATCTGAGATGCCTTTTTTAATATTGCAGGCAGATCTGATTGGGATGAAGGTAGATGGGAATGGGAGGATACACCACGTCGTGAGAGTCGTGCTGGCTCTAGCAGACACAATCAACCTTCCCGTTCACCAATGTTTGTTGGAGCTTCTCCTGATGCTCGACTTGTATCCCCATGGTTGGGGGGACAAACTCCGACTGGTAAGCTTAAGTTAACTAGTTGTGTTTTTAGTGGCAAAGATCTTTAATTGTGTTAGGACTATTGAGTATATTGCTATTATCAGGATCTTCTGCATCTCCATGGGACTCCATGGCTCCTTCACCTACTCCGATACGGGCCTCTGGAACATCATCGACGTCGTCTTCCAGTTATCGCCGTAGTAGAAAGTCTGTACCAGTTACGTCGTCTGCCCGTAATCCACAATTGGTTGAGGTACTGGATTATCCTGCTAATTTGAAGTGTCATTTTCTTTCCTGCTTTGGAGCGTAACACACCGTTCATTCAATCTGCAGTTTATTTTATTTTATTTTATATTCTGATTGCCCCAAAAGCTGATTAAAATGCATTCATTGTTTTTCTTGTACTTAGGAAGAACAAGATGGCATTAATGATTTGACTGAGGATAATGATCCTGAGATTTCTGAAAGTATGAGATTAGAGATGGAGTACAATTCTGATCGTGCCTGGTAATTTCAACCCCCAAATTATAGAGTTTCTATCTGTTTTTATATTTTTTTCTTGATGAACCATGTAAGGTTGGCAGAATAGCAGCTTCTGTAATTTCCAGTTGCAGATGTGCAGCTTAGTCTTCTTGAACTTGTCAAATCATCCAGGATAGTGAAACAATAAGATGACTTAGATTCTGGCCTCAACCCTGACAAGTATCCAATAACTAATATACTAAAAATAACGAGAAATTACTGAACATTGACTCTTTTGTGAAATGCAAACCCCTTAAATGAATTGTTGTAGAAGCTAAATTTACTTTCTACAAACTATCAATTTTGCTTTTTCCTACTATTTGTTAGTTAGTTCAAAAGTTAAAATTGACGACATAAATTACTACAGAACCAATACAACGTCAAATTCAATCTATCTTTCATATGTAAGTGAAATGATATTGGGTGCTTCTCGCTCCATGATCATGCTATGTCTTTTTCTTCCTCTACTTCTATCTTTTTCTTCCTCTACTTCTTATTGTTCCGGGATAGTTGAATCTATTGCTGTGGTGCAGACTTCTCAGTATAGCCGTTATCATGCTTCATTTTGTTTGATCAAAAGATATCTCATTAATATTAAGATGAAAAGGTGAAATTATTTGTGTGATGTGATGCTGGTAGGTTGTTTTATCAGAATTTGCTACTTTAATTGAGTCATGTGATTCTAATGCTTCTTGACAAGAGGTTCTTTTTTTGGATAACGTGAATCATTTTGAGGGGTGAAAACAAACCCAAGGAGTGTCTTTCGTCTATGGAACATAACCAAACTTAATGCTTACAATTTTCTTTTTTTTTTCACTCGTTTCCCAGTTTTGCAATTACTTCCTTTGCTGCTGTTTCTTGTGCAACCTGTGATTAATTTATTCGCAGAGAATAACATAAATGTTAGCTTAAATGATTTAGTTGGAAGGGGATATTTTCTCTTACATTTGATTTCCCACACCCCCCCCCCCTTGCGTACGTAGTTGTTCCTTTTTCTAAGATAATCTTCCATTATTGTTATGTAGGTATGATAGGGAGGAAGGTGGCTCTGTATTTGATGGTAATAATTCCTCTTATTTCCTTGGGGATGACGCATCTTTCCAGAAAAGAGAGTCAGAGAAGATCAAACGACTGGTTAGTCTTGAAAATTTTAACCTTTTGTTCAATCATGATCTTGCTACAACTATTTAGGTATAAATGTGAAAAGGTTGATAAATTTCTCATTGGTTTCCTTCTCTTAATTGATCAATAATACGGAAATTCTGCATTGAGGATGTAGAGAGTAATGTGATCACTTTACTAGTGATGGAGGGGATTCGCATTACTAGGTGTTGCATTTGATCTCCCTGTCTGTAATAAAGGTGAAAATTACTAGCACTAGTCTAGCTGGTTTCACAAATGAAATTTGTTAGTGGCTCATATTATGGATAAGATTTGCAGGAAGATTTAGTGAATGCCATTAGTTGCATTGAGAAGCTGAGCAACTTGAATATAAAAAATGATTAAAATTTTTTGGTTTGGTAAGGAGAGCCAAGTTAAACTAGTACGTTTTGGGATCGATGATGCATTTTGTCATTCCGGTGTTAGTGTCGTGACCTTTCTAACAGCTTTTACTTCTGGTTACAAGAGAGACTATTTGTGATTTATATAAAGTTTATTTGCGTCCACTAACTTTAGGTAGGTAGCTGATTTGGATCAGCTTATCCTATACTATTACTTTTGGTTTGATTAGTCATCAAGGACTAAGGAGCATTGTCTTGAAATCTCTCCCCCTGGGAGTGGATGATATTCATGTTATGTCTAATTTTTAGATGATATCGTGGAATCCTAGTGCCTGTTAAATTTTTGGAGTTTCTACTTATGACGAGATTTGTATTCAGCCTTGAGATGTACCTCCTAATAGTCAGCTAGAACTCCCGAAATCTCAATATCTTTTTGTCTGTTTTTTTTTTAGTTCTCTCCTGAATGTCTTCTTCTGGTCTCCATATCTTCCAAGTCCTAAAGTTCTTAGAGAATAATGGAAAATTTCTAGTCCCCTCATGTTTCTTAGGATTGCATTAATCATGTGAACCTCGATTAGACAGATTAAGTTCAAGTTTTACACTTTAGGAGGAGATTAACTGTTATACGAGATGAGTAAAGTTAGTTCACTTTTGTATGGATCCGAGAAGAACCACATGAGATTGGACTAGCTATAGTCATTTTGGAAGCTGTTGGTATTACATACAATTATTGCAGAGTTGTTAAGCTGATGTCCTGGAACTGTGAAGGATATGATGAATTTCTATTTTTTGATAGTTGGAAATTGCACTTCTAAGTTGTTTGCTCTATTTGTTGCAGTGTTATAGATGGCTTCTTTTCTTTTTTCATTGCTCAAGTAAAATTTTAAATTTCAGCCCCTGGATTTGTATTTGACATAAGCCTGGAAGCTGCATCTATGTCCATTAGTGGGATAATTACTAGACCCGTCATATATGCTAAAAAATTGGTGCTGCAAAATCTGCTTGTCTATCATCTATGGAGGTCACATTAGAGATGGTAATGCTGATCTCCAGTTTGTGTACACGTGGTGTCTCTTTTTCCATCCCCCTTTGACCGAGCTGGTAACTCAGATCAGATTAGGATGACTTTTAGCAGTAAGAGAGATGCTGCTGCTGCTGATGCCTTCAAAGAAAAGGTGTCATCTGATTATTAATCTGTTAGGTTTTGATCGCTTCCACTTTTTCTTGGACGAAAGTAATCATTTCAGCTAGCTAGTAATTTTTGTTTTTCTTTTTGTTTCCCTGAAGGCATTCTACATAACATTATGGTTTTAATTATTGTCAATCTGTTAATGAACACATGGATTGTTTTCCCAGTGTATCAACATTTAATCACCATTTTACATCATTATAGGTTAGGAGAGATGGAAGCTCGATGACGCTTGCTCAGACCAAAAAGTTATCTCAACGCGCTGCGGATAATGCTCAGTGGGAGGACAGGCAACTGATGAGATCTGGTGCTGTGAAAAGTACCGAAGTGCAAACTGAATTTGATGATGAGGATGAGAGGAAGGTTATTCTTCTAGTTCATGGTAGGGTATATCATTTTTACAGTTTTTTCTGTTCTAATCAAAATGAAAATGATGGAATTTATTTAATCAATCTTTTGTTGCTATCTATCTTAATAATATCTGCACAGATACAAAACCCCCCTTTCTTGATGGGAGGATTGTTTTCACAAAGCAAGCTGAACCAGTTATGCCCATCAAAGACCCTACATCAGACATGGCCATAATATCACGTAAAGGATCTGCCCTAGTACGTGAAGTTCATGAGAAGCAAAGCCTGAATAAATCACGCCAACGTTTTTGGGAACTTGCTGGTTCAAAACTTGGGAACATTCTTGGTGTTGAAAAGACAGCAGAACAGGTACAATCAACATTCTGTGTCAACAATGTTAACTGACTGAATTTTGCTGCATGTGTTTCTGATTCATGTATGAAAATTCTGCTTGTAGATTGATGCAGATACAGCTGTAGTTGGGGAAGAAGGTGAGGTTGATTTCAAGGAGGATGCGAGGTTTGCACAGCACATGAAAAAGGGGGAAGCAGTCAGTGAATTTGCTAAATCCAAAACATTAACAGAACAGAGGCAGTATTTGCCCATTTTCTCTATACGAGACGAGCTACTGCAGGTGAGACCTCTGCCCATTTATCTATATTTATCTTCTTAGTGGAACCTTCATCGGTTTTGTATCTTATATGTGCATGGTTACTTGAGCACTATTGGTTTGAAATTAAGTTCAGCAAATCTCAATGCGACACATCACTGAATCAGTCATATGACTTTCTACCTTTGGAGTGAAAGCAAAACACATGTCTTGGTTTTAGTTTTCTGTACGTTTTAATCTTCTCTATCCTGCTGGAAAAATTTAATCATTTAGCTGTTTAATTCCTCTTTCTGTCATCCTGTTCTTACTGTGTACTGAATCATTGGGTTATGAGTTTAGAACGTTTTGGAGATTTTATCTGCATCGAGGCCCGGTAGTTATTGGTGTAATTTTGGATAATGGAAATTCTTTAACATTATTATTGTTCTATATGCTAAAGACACATTTCGATTAGCCGTTAATTTATGCGCAAGAAAATGTTGTTTTTTATGCTATATAGTGCATAATTTGTGTATAGGTTAAACGATCATTTCCATAAATATTTCTTTTCATTGTTGTTTCTTATCATCTACTATCAGCAATTGCTACCGCCTGAAGTACGAGAGAATAGAAATGAGCCAAATTGAACTTTGAAATTCAATTTATTTGCTGTTATATTTTTAGGTGGTCCGTGAAAATCAGGTTGTGGTGGTTGTTGGGGAAACTGGTTCTGGAAAGACAACACAACTAACTCAGGTTTGTTTCGACTTCCACACTATCATGTACTTTTTGCTGCAAAGTAGGATGTTCATTGTTTTCAAATGTGGACAGTATCTGCATGAGGATGGATACACCGTAAATGGCATTGTTGGATGCACCCAACCCAGACGTGTAGCTGCTATGAGTGTTGCAAAAAGAGTTAGTGAAGAAATGGAAACCGAGCTTGGTGATAAAGTTGGATATGCAATTCGTTTTGAAGATGTGACTGGGCCAAATACTGTTATTAAGGTACTTTGGGGTTATGTAATGTTTTGTAGATTTTGTCCGTCATCTGATGTGTTTGCTTTTCTTTTCACTTGTGACATGCCTTTATGTTATCCTGATAGTTTCAGTAGAAGGAATGAATAATATACTCCAAGGTTGCAGTTGTGATTTTTGTGTTTGATTATTTCTGTTTATTTCTTTGTCTTTGGCAAGAAGTGTGTCTTCAATCCATTTTTGCTTTGGGCATTGGTGGACCGACACTAGATTTCTGCTTTTCATATCTGGGAATTTATGTTGGCCTAGTGTCATTGACCATTTACTGTTTGTTCTCCGTGGAAAATGATTATTCTGAACCATTCATGTAGCAAATGGTTTAATACTTTGCTATTACTTGTGTAGTACATGACTGATGGCGTGCTTCTCCGAGAGACACTGAAGGATTCTGATCTCGATAAATATCGGTAATAGTCAATACTCATTGGATGTCGATGTCAAGGAATTTCATTTTAATTCAAAAAGCATCTGCCAACATCTTTTCATTGATTCTCGTAAATGGCCTATTGTTTGCAGTGTAGTTGTGATGGATGAAGCTCATGAGAGATCACTTAATACTGATGTACTATTTGGGATTCTTAAGAAAGTAGTTGCACGGCGCCTTGATTTTAAGCTTATCGTGACATCAGCAACTCTAAATGCTGACAAATTTTCAAATTTTTTTGGGAGGTAATTACTAATTTAGTCAGCAAGTTGGTCAGTTGGAGTGTAGTTTCTCTTAACTTCCCTTTTCTCATCTAATTTTTTTGTTTGTTTTTTTCCTGTTGTAGTGTGCCAATATTTCATATACCTGGGAGAACTTTTCCTGTACAAATCTTGTACAGTAAATCCCCTTGCGAGGATTATGTTGAAGCTGCAGTAAAGCAGGCAATGACCATTCACATTACTAGTGCACCGGGTGACATACTCATCTTCATGACCGGTCAAGATGAAATCGAGGCAACGTGTTATGCACTTGCAGAACGAATGGAACAGCTTATCTCTTCATCCAAGCAAGCTGTTCCAAAACTGTTAATTCTTCCAATATACTCGCAACTGCCAGCTGACCTTCAGGCGAAAATATTTGAGAAAGCTGAAGAGGGAGCACGGAAATGTATCGTTGCTACAAATATTGCAGAAACTTCGTTGACTGTGGATGGGATTTATTATGTCATAGACACGGGCTATGGTAAAATGAAGGTATACAACCCTCGAATGGGTATGGATGCTCTGCAAGTCTTCCCTGTTAGCCGTGCTGCTGCAGATCAACGTGCTGGTCGTGCTGGTAGAACTGGCCCAGGCACTTGTTATCGACTTTATACAGAGAATGCTTATCTGAATGAAATGCTGCCTAGTCCTGTGCCCGAAATTCAGAGAACCAATCTCGGCAATGTCGTATTGTTGCTCAAGTCTCTCAAAATTGAAAACCTGCTGGATTTTGATTTTATGGATCCACCTCCCCAGGACAATATTCTTAATTCCATGTACCAGTTGTGGGTTTTAGGTGCACTGGATAATGTGGGTAACCTCACTGATCTTGGATGGAAAATGGTGGAGTTCCCATTAGATCCTCCCCTCGCAAAGATGTTGTTGGTTGGTGAACAACTTGGATGTATAAATGAGGTTCTTACTATTGTGTCTATGCTCTCTGTGCCATCTGTTTTCTTTAGACCTAAAGACAGGGCAGAGGAGAGTGACGCTGCAAGGGAAAAATTTTTTGTTCCCGAGTCCGATCACCTTACTCTTCTCAATGTCTACCAGCAGTGGAAAGCAAATCAGTATCGAGGAGATTGGTGCAATGACCATTTTTTGCAGGTCAAGGGGTTACGGAAGGCAAGAGAAGTAAGGTCACAATTGTTGGACATTCTGAAGACACTGAAAATTCCTCTCACCACTTGTGGTCCTGATTGGGATGTCGTAAGGCAGGCTATTTGTTCAGCCTACTTCCACAATGCTGCAAGACTGAAGGGGGTTGGGGAATATGTCAACTGTAGAAATGGGATGCCGTGCCACTTGCATCCAAGTAGTTCGCTCTTTGGTCTGGGTTACACTCCAGAATATGTAGTTTATCATGAGTTAGTTTTGACAACAAAAGAATACATGCAGAATGTTACAGCTGTTGAGGCTCAGTGGTTGGCTGATTTAGGACCTATGTTTTTCTCCATTAAGGATTCTGATACATCGATGCTGCAACATAAAAAGAAACAGAAGGAAGAGAAAACAGCTATGGAAGAGGAGATGGAGAGGTTGCGTCAGGCCCAAGCAGAGGAAGAAAGAAAGAACAAGGAGAGGGAGAAGGAGAAGAGAGCCAAGGAACAGCAAAAGATTTCAATGCCAGGCCTGAAACAAGGTTCTTCTACTTATCTACGGCCTAAGCGGCTTGGTCTGTAAATGGTACCTGTATATATGTCTAGATTGCAATTCATGTTGGCAGAAATCCCGCCTGTGTATACCTCATTAACATGTAGCCAATTTGCAGCATTTTGAGACCTGTGATTGTCAACAGTTTTGAACTCTCTGAATATACTTCTATATGCGATGCTGACTGGTTACTGTTGATGAATTTCCGGCTGTTGAAAGCGGAGAGGTGAACCATTTGATTGCCAGTTAATCTTTTCTTTCTGGATGATGGAAAGGAAAAGGTGTTTAAGTGAACATCCATATACAACTGACAGAAACAGATCCTTTTTCCTTTTCCAGTTCAGTAGTCTAGTTACTAATTTGCTAGGTCAACCGAAGAAAACTTTTTTCTCAATACCTTACCACTGTGAATTCTAATGTTATCAAAATAAATAGATCTCATCGTATTACTGTGTTATATCTTGCATATCATCCCTCTGTTGTTTTTTTTATGACACGAAATAATTCATCAACATTTCCCTTAATTAGACTGTCTAGTGGTTACTTGTATCCACTAGTGTGATTCTCTACTAATACTGAACTAACTAGAAAAGGTATTTTATGTAGTTTATGGTATTTGTGAATGCAATTTAGAGATTTGCAAGACCAAATTATTGTAAATATTTTGAGGAAAGTGTTCATAATAAACTATTTTGGTTGTCTTGGAATCTAGGTGGGAAAGAAAGGTGGGAATGAAATCTTTTTTTTTGTTTTCAAATTTTTATGTTTCTTTTGTTTGGTAAAGTAATCATTCTCCTAATTATTAAATTCAATGTTTGTTTAGTTTTAAGAAAGTAAAAAGATTCCCAAAGTCAAAGAAAGTCAAAAAAAATAAGTGTGAGATTCCAGGATTGATTGCCCATCCAAAAGTTGTTATTCTTTTTCATTTCCTTTGAATTTTAAATTTGTGTATATTTTTTGTATGTCTAATCTTCATACTATTTTTTTTTCATACTGTACATTTATTTTTTCATTAACTCATGTTCTGTTTTCAAATTGTCACTTATTTGATCAAATAAATTAATCGTTATAATTAATTTACATTATCCAATATTAAACTATTTATAAATTAATTTTGATTTAAAAATTATATATATTTTAATTTTTTAATGTTAAAATTATTATAATATTAAAAAAATCACAATACTCGATTTCAAAAAATTAATAAATAATTTATTTATTAATCAATTGATTTAATTTAAAAGAACTTGCATCGACTTTGACAATTCCTTAAGAAATTAATTTAATGTAATTTAATTTGAAACATGAATAATAATGATAGTAAATATGTCTAAGTATTAGCAAAAAAAAAAAAAAAATGGTCTTTTTACATTATTAATTAGCAAATGTTTGATTGGGTCATTTTAGAAAAATTCCTATGTGTCCATTTCTCACGCGCTGAACTACGCGCTTGTGCGGGTGATTCCACAGTTTTGTGTGTGCGATTTCTGTCAGGGTTACGATCTTTCTCTGCGTGTGCTGATACTCAACAATTGAGTATATGCCATGGCAAGGCAAGCGAAGGGAAAGAAAGTGACGATGAAGTTACCGGTGAAGGGAGCCAAGGTTTCTATGAGCGGATTTAGGGAAACATCGGGTAGTAAGCCGGAAGCCATGGCGAGTATTGAAACTCCGGTGACTGGTAAGCTTCTTGTTTCTGAATCTCTGAGTTCTAGGGCTAATCTTTTGCTCCAAGATCTGTGTAATCATCGAATTGTTGTATCTGAAAGTAGTGTGGGTGAAACAAAAGGGGATTTGAGTTTGCTGAAAGCAGATCCCAATCGGTCTAGGTTTGATCTTGATAAACTTATGCTTGTTCTTGTGCAATTGGAATATGTTGATCCTAAGTTGATAGATGATAAGAAGATTGCGAAAATGGTTAAGGCTGATATAGAGGAAGAGATAGAACATTCGAAAACGTCTGTGATCTGTTATGTTCTGGGTGGTTTTCCTCCATATAGGGTTATGTCTGGTTATCTTAGGCGTATATAGGGAAGATATGGGGTGGATAAGATCTTACTACTTGATAATGTCATATTTGTTGTCTGTTTTAACACTATGGAAGGGAAGTTAGCTGTGCTGGGAAATCACTATCACATGGATAGCAAGCCCTTAATAGTGAAGGATTGGTCAGCTGAAAAAGGATTCCAAAGAGAGGAAATCTTGCGAGTCCCAATTTGGATTCAACTACCAGGGTTGCCCCTGAAGTACTGGGGAGCTAAATCGTTGAGTCAGTTGGCTAGTACTGTTGGCATTCCACTGCAAATGGATGAGCTGACATCTAGTAGATAGAGGATAGGTTATGCAAGGCTGCTAGTTGAAATGGAGATAAAGCATAAACTACCTGAGAAGCTTTGATATGAAGATGAGTACGGTGTGGTACAAGAGCAATCTATTGTGTATGAGTGGAAGCCTGTACGATGTGAAGATTGCAAGGGCTATGGGCATGAAGCAACTGTATGTAGGCAGAAGGTTAAACAGGTTTGGCAACCTAAGACATTGTTGTGATTGATAAATCAAATGGAGATGGGGTACTAAAGAAGACAGATGAAGGCATAGAACCAAGAAGAAAGGAGATGGTAGCAGGGGATCTTAAGTTTGATGGGAATCTAGTCAGGGACTATAGACTTTGGGTTGAAAAAGAGGGACTAGAAGGGGGGAATAAGGGGAGAACTCCTTATGAATAATATGATTATATGGAATGCAAGGGGTTTGCATAGTCCGCTGAAACAAAGAGAACTAAAAAACTTAGTCTCAGTAAACTATGCTAGTATCATGGGATTGGTTGAAGTCAAAATGAAAAGTGAGAAGTTAGACGAGTATATGAAAAAGGATTGGCCAGATTATGAATATATGGGGAATAGTACAGATGGTGGAAGAACTAGAATATTAGTAATATGGAAGAAGGAGGAAATTAATGTAAAGATTTTTAGAAATGAAAATCACTTTATGCACTGTGAAGTGGTTGATCATGTGGCCAAAAGATAGTACATCATGACAATAATATATGGAGCTAATAGCAGAAATGAAAGAACTTCCTTTTGGAACGAATTGATGTAGATAGGGCAAACAGTAACTAAAGCTTGGATGGCTGCAGGTGACTTCAACAATGTGTTGGAGCCAAATGAGAAAGTTGGATGACAGCCAGTGACATCTATGGAAACCGGGGAATTTAAAATGATGATAGATGAATGTCAGTTGGTTCATTTAATTTTGCATGGAGGAAATTTTACCTAGAATAATAAGCAAGCTGGGGATTAGAGAATATATGCAAGGTTAGACAGAGTATTGGTCAACGGGGAGTGGATGTTAAAATTTAAAGAGAGTTTGGTAAAGGTCCTACCAGAAGGACTGTCTGATCACTGTCCTATAGTGATCATATGGAACTATAATGTTTGTGACTCGAAGAAATGGTTCAGATTTTTCAACATGTGGGCAATTGATACAGAATATGTGAGTATAGTTAAGAAGAGATGGGATGTTGAGATGAAAGGATGCAAGCAGTTTCTGTTAGTTAAAAAACAGAAGCTTCTAAAGCCTCTTCTCAAAGACCTGAATCACAGAAAATTTGCTAATATTGATCGGAAAGTTATGTTACATAGAGAGTTGTTGGAAACTTTGCAGAAGGAACTACAAAATAATCCTCAAAATATGGAACTCCAAGAACAGAAAAGGAAGCGGAAAAGAAATATGTGGAATTTAGTATGCATGCATACACTTACTGGTAGCAGAAGGTAAAGGAAAAATGGGTGCAGCAAGGAGACCTTAATACAACATATTTCCATGCTGCCATAAAACAGAAACAAAAGAGAAAACGGATTCTGCCCTTTAAAGCTGAAAACGGACTGGTGGTTGAGGAGTGGAAAGAGTTTGAAGAGCATTTTCTTGGTTTCTTTCAGGAGTTGTTGGGGAAAGAAGTGAGTACAGTTCCTGTTAGACAGGAGGTATCTGATATGGGGCCTCTTCTGACAGTAGAGGATCAGATGCAACTAATCAAGAAAGTTATAGAGGCAGAAATTAAGATGGCCATGTTCTCAATTGATGATTTGAAAAGTCCGGGTCCTGATGGGTTCAACAGTGGATTTTATAAGAAAACGTGAGAGGTGGTTGGGAAGAGTACTTGTGAAGCGATAGTGGAATTCTTTTGTTCTGGGAAGCTTCTAAAGCAGGTGAATGCAACGGTGATATCATTGATTCCTAAAGTGGAATCCCCACAATCAACAGCAGAATACAGGCTGATTTCTTGTTGTAATACACTGTACAAGTGTATTACCAAGATTTTGAGTAAAAGGCTGTCCAAAATATTGCCGAGTCTGGTAGATCAAAGTCAGGGAGCTTTTATAAAGGACAGAATTATTATTCACAATATTTTGTTGACACAGGAAATGTTGATGCTGTATAACAGGAAAAACGCGTCCCCCAGATGCCTTATGAAGGTAGATTTACAGAAGGCATATGATTCCATTGCCTGGCAGTTTGTAGAAGACGTGCTTAAGCGTATAATTTCCCTGGTAAGTTTATCAGTTGGATAAAAGAATGCATGTCTACCTGCAGTTTCTCTCTATGTATGAATGGTGGTCTAACAGGTTATTTTGAGGGTAAACGGGGACTTAGACAAGGGGATCCTAGTTTCCCCTTTAGTATTTGTGCTTTGTATGGAATATTTGAGTAGGATGATTAAGTTTGAAGTAGAACTGGGAGGTTTCTATTATCATCCCAAGTGTAAGAGGTTGTAGATTACGAACCTTTGTTTTGCTGATGACTTAATCATCTTGTGCAAAGCTGACCTAGGGACTGTTAAAAGAATAAAGAAGGTTTTGGATGAGTTTTATGCTACATCAGGTTTAAAGGCCAATTTAAAGAAGTCGAATGTTTACTGTGGGGGAGTTAACAAGGAATTGAGAGATGAAATTCAGAAGACTACATGATTTAGTAATGGGACCTTTCCGATGAAATATTTAGGGATCCCTATATCCCCAAATAAATGGAAAGACGTTGATTGTCAAGTATTGGTGGATAAAGTGACTGCAAGGTTAAAATGTTGGACAACACGCCACTTATCCTATGCAGGAAGAGTGGTGTTAGTTAATTTTGTATTGCTTGCTATGCACACATATTGGGCTTTCGTTTTTATTCTGCCTAAAAGTATTATCACTCAAGTAGTAAGGGTGTGTAGGGATTTCTTATGGAGCAAAAAAGAAAGTGGTAGGGCATTTGCTTTGGTTGCCTAGGATGACCTATGTAGACCAAAGAAATGTGGGGTATTGAATTTTAAAGAACCTGAGATCTGGAATCAGGCAGTGTTAGAGAAGCAAGTATGGGATCTAGCTACCAAAAAAGATAATCTTTAGGTCAAATGGTGTCACGAATACTATCTGAAGGGAAAGAGTATCTGGGACTATAAACCAAGGCTGGGGACCTGTTGGTATTGGAGAAAACTAATGACTATTAAGGACAAAATGAATGATGGGGTTGTAGGAGGAAGTGGAAAGCAGCCAGCAATGGCAAATATTCTGCAAGAACTGGATATGAGTGGTTTAGAAGACCAAGGAAGAAAATGCGGGAAGCTATGTTGATATGGAACAAGTCTAATGTTCCTAAGCATAGTTTTATCATGTGGCTTACCATGAGAGGAAGGCTGTTAACTTCAAAGAGGATGCTAAAAATGGGAATTATTAGTGAACCTTTGAAGTGTGTCCTTTGTGCAGTTGAACTAGAGACCTTAGATCACTTATTCTTTAAGTGCCAATTCTCTCAACAGGTGTTGCAGTCTTTGAAGAATTGGCTAGAATGCAGGACTGTACCTGATTGCATCTCAAGATGGAAGACAAGGTTCTTGAATACTTGGAAGCAGTGCAAGAGTAAGCAAATGGTTTTGTTTGGTGTTCTGGTTGCCGCAATGTATCACTTGTGGAAGCTGCGCAATAGAGTTTACCATGGGGACAATGTTTGGCTGTAAATGTAGTGTTTGGCTGTAAATGTAATAGTTGATCAACAGGAAATGATTTGGAGGGGTAGAGTGTATTGTAAAAAGTATAAGAAAGTGGAAGAGAGGTATTTGCACAGGATATGTATTTTGAGCTGAGTGAATGTATAGAAACATGACTGATGTAAACGTTGATCTGTGATGAGAAGTTAATATAATTTTAACCTTTCACCAAAAAAGAAATATTTGATTGAGTCACATAAAACTAGACGATTTATCAAAATAACTTTTTTAAAAAGAAAAAAAATGAATAACTTGTAATATTTCTATTTAACCAAAAAAAAATCAAGTTTCATTAAATAACTTGTAGTATTAAAATGACAATGTTAAATAAATATAACAGTCAAAATTTAGGCAGATCATATTCAATAAAATTTCAACTTGGTTCATCTAGCTCAAGATTATATGAATTTTGTTAGACTATAAATTTATAATTATACACATACACACACATATAGTCAATATTTTTCGTATAGTTAGAGTTTGAACGAATTTCAAAACGGGCATGTTGGAACATAAGCGAGAAGAAAAGAAATTCTCATTTTCAAGCATATTTTCTAAATATTTAAACAAACATAGGAAAGTATTTAGATTCTTCAGAATCATATTCCCAAGAATCAAAAAATAAAATAAAATATTAATTTTTCTCAGAATTAAAATCTCAAGAATGTTAACTATACAAGCAACCAAACAAACCCGAAGTATTTTTATATGTCGACAGCCATCAGGGTTTCACAACGAGGCCAATGAAACATAATCTTAGAATTAAACTGAATAATCTGATCACGCAAAAGACTTTACTTTTGCTTATGTACATCGTTAACGAGTTTATGCAACTTGGTAGAGTTGTTGGGAGTACTATTTATCTTTATATTTTACTTTAAAAAATTACTCGAAGCATATAACTTCTCAACAATTCTTAGACGCTAGAGAGCTCATAATTTGATAATAGAGCGGTTCAAATGTTTTTGCCATGTCTTTGATACGAAATACTAGTACAAACATTGCATTTTCAAAATTAGTCATGAAAGAATTGTAGATTCGATCAATTCATCATTTTAACCGTCGGAAATAGAATTGCTTTTGACATAATTAAATCCTTGACTTCACAGGTTCTTTGACAAATGCTTTATTCATTTTTACTTTTTTTTTTTCATTATTATAAATCTGCCAGCTCCTTAAATTAATTAATTGAGGTATGCCGGATATATGTTGTTTTAGGTCTTTTTAGAAAACCGTAGACTTTAAATTTATATTTCATTTAATTATCATCTTTTAATATTGATTTTTATGGTAAACTATTTTTGAGTGTAGGAGTTTTAGGATTTTAATTTCCTAGCAACTGATGTTCCACGATTAAAATTATTAAAAACTTTCGGACTTTGGAAGTATATAAACCGTGTGGACTGGGAGGTAAACGGAGACTTCTTAATTTCTTTTCTTTTTATTTTGTTGCTTGTAATTTCTTTTATTTTGTTGCTATATGTTTGCACAATTTTCGTCCTACAAGAATTACGTAATATATTTCTCAAACGATTGTGCGTTATTTTTAATAACTTGTGCTTAATAAATTGAATACGAGAAATCTCAGAAAATAAGAATCGGTCGAAGGCTAGATTTTATTATAATCTTTAAAGAATAAATATACCCGCCGATAATTAATCGGCCTAATTCGAAAAGTTCTCGAAGAACCCTAGCTCTAGAGAGAAAATCGGAAATAAAAGACTAAAATTGAAAAAAAATAATTTGATTCTTATTTTGATTGTATTTTTCCTCCTACCACCGAACCCTTTAAATAGACTTTTACAAACTATGTCGGTCTACAAATCCTTTTTCAAATCTAATTAGGCTTCTTTCTTTTCAACCGAATTGGCCGCATAAAGCTTTTCGTCTATGGCCCATTACTTTGCACCGTTGCGACCCGACTTCGATCCCCAGCTGCGAAAAACTGGCCCAACACTATATATATCTTTACTAATATTGAAGGAACAGTAGGGGTGAAAATGAATAGTTTACTTTTGTATTAGGGAGTTTAGAAAGGGTAATTTTTAGAGATTACGTTTGTCTATCACTGTACTTCCTAGAAAATGTACGCATTGAAGTTTGAATGGCATGACGGATGACGGAAGTAGAGCTATGAGCGACTTTATTAGAAAGCTTAATGGCCAAAATCACACTCAATACATACTTTCTCCTCTCATTTTAATAGCCATTTAGTTATACTCTTTCTATCACAAAAAATTCACATTGTATTTCACTACTCACTACGTCTTAAAATTATTGTACAGTTGAATTTTTATTTTTAGTTCAAATTATATTAAAAGTAAAATATCAATCTGGATAATAATTTTAAGACGGATGGAGTATTTATTATATATATATGTATATATTTAATACCAATCACAAATATTTTCTGCTAATTGAAGCAAAATAAATACAATATGTTAAAGTTGACATTAACATGAAATATTACTACATTACAAATAAAAACTCAAACTGGATAATTAGTTTGGAATTGAGAGAATATCTTAATATAAAAAACCAAAGACCGCAACTCCCTACTACAATACCCATGACCAAAATCATTATCGAGGTAACTTGGTTTGGGCATTATATCTTTAACCGTGAGTTTAAGAATTTGATCTTACCACAGTCATGAGAATCAATAGTTGAAGAACGAAATAGATAACTGATTTTGATAGTCTTGTTAAGCCGATAGGTGATTTGACCTTGGAGTACCGGACAATCAGATCAAGAGGCACACTCGATCGAATGGAGTACCCATAGTAGTATTAACCCTGCCCAGCAGGTTTCTTCTAGTTGTAATGTTCTATGTATTTTCTAAGTACCATTAGGCGTGGCTTAAAAAGCAAAAAAATGAAAATTCAAAAGTCCACTGGAGACTATTATACCGTGGACCGAACCAATCTCTTGAGCCGTTGACTTTTCTATGGTTTCATTCAGTCGTAGAAAATCCATCACATTCAACTGTTGACTGCATCAATTTTCAATCCTTCGTCTACTTTTTAATTGAAAAAAGTGCCACTCCTGACCAAAGATTAATTGTTGATTAATCCATCAGTCATCCAATACGGCCGGAGTGCTATTTAAATCAATTTCAACGAAATGATCTTGTAGAACTCAGACATGGAAGTTAATGTAGCTCCTCTATTTCTAACCTTGTTCTTCTTCATCATCTTTTTCCTTCTGAAACTGATCAGAACTAGATTCACCACCAAAAACTCAACTGTTGCTCGTCTTCCACCAGGACCATGGAAGCTACCGTTCATCGGAAACCTGCATCAGCTTATTGGCTCACTACCACACCGTGTTTTAGGCGATTTAGCCAAGAAATATGGTCCAATTATGCATATTCAGATGGGCGAAATTTCATCCATTGTTTTTTCCTCCCCTGAAGCTGTAAAAGAAGTCATGAAAACCCATGATCTCAATTTCGCTTCCAGGCCTCGATTCGAAGCCTTAGCTGCTGTAACTTATGATTGTTCCAACATGGGTTTTGCTCCGTATGGAGAATACTGGAAACAACTGCGAAAAGTTTGCACGACGGAGCTTTTCAGCGCTCGCCGTGTTCAATCTTTTCGAGATTTGAGGGAAGAAGAAAGTACGAATTCGGTTAAATGGATTGCTGGTAATGAAGGGTCGCCGGTAAATTTTACAGAGAAGATTCATTCGTTTACTTATGGTACAATTTCCAGGGCAGCTTTTGGTAAGAAAAGGGCAGAGCAAGAAACTGTCATTTCTCTTGTTAAGGAAATTATCAGACTGGCTGAAGCTTTCAACGTCGCTGATTTATACCCTTCCCTGAAATTTCTTCATTCCGTTACCGGCATAAAAGCAAAAATGGAGAGCGCACATAAGGAGTTGGACAGAATGTTTGATAACATGATCAATGAGCGCAGAACAGAACGCCGGACTAAAGATGGAGAAAACAAGCTCGAAGATCAGAAAGATCTTTTAGATGTTCTATTGATGTATCACGAACAGGAAAACCTCGGATTTTCGCCAACTATCGCAAACATCAAAGGCATGATTGTGGTAAGTAATATCTACCTAAATTTCTTCAATAATATCTCATACGCTGCCTTACTTAAACATGCCATATTGTGGATGCTTGAATTTTCACTTTACATTTAATTCGGAGACGTATGATTCATATAGCCGATTCCACGTATTAGGAAAAGTTCTTTAAGTTACTGTTGTCATTTTATCAATTATGTTCTTGTACCAAAGGAATTGACCTTTTTCTTACTTTGGCAATTGGTTTATTAGGATGTTTTTACAGCTGGAACAGAGACAACATCTGGGACAGTAGATTGGGCAATGGCAGAGATGATGAAGAATCCAGAAATCATGAAAAAGGCTCAAGAAGAAGTAAGACAGGTTTTCGGCCCTAAAGGATATGTCGATGAAGGCGATTTCGATAAACTCAGGTACATGAAATCCGTCATAAAAGAAACTCTGAGGGTACATCCACCTCTACCTCTGCTTCTCCCGCGCTTGAACCAGGAAAGATGCGTGATCAACGGATACGAAATCCCGGCGAATACGCACATCACGGTGAATGCTTGGGCTGTAAACAGAGACCCTTCTTATTGGAAAGATGCAGAGTCATTTCAACCTGAAAGATTCCTGGAAGAGAATTCATCAATTGATTACAAGAGTTCTTTAAATTTTGATTTTATCCCATTTGGTGGAGGAAGAAGAGTCTGTGCTGGGATGCATCTTGGTGTTGCAAATATGGAACTGCCACTTGCTAAGTTCTTGTACCATTTTGATTGGGTTTTGCCTAATGGGATGAAATCAGAAGAGCTTGACATGACTGAAGGCCCTGGATTTACATTAAGAAGGCAACAGGATCTCTACTTGGTTCCTAGCTTAAAATATCCTCTGATTCATTAAGTGATCCTTTTTAGAACTTTGGATTCAAGTTTGTCTAGTTTGTGCGTATAGGAGCATAAAAGCAGGTTATTAAAATGGGACGGAAAGAGTACTTTTGTACTATCTCCGTTCCACAACAATTGTCTACATTGAGTTTTCAAATTTGTACTAAAAACAGTACAAAATTCAAAACTTAATATGGACTAGGAGGGAGTATAATTTTATTGAGTGTATTATGTCACGTTTTCGAGGATTTAATAGACATGTTATTTCATCAAACCTCATTCTCCAAGTGAAATAATGGTAACCATCCGTGGATTAGATGGATGGTTGGAAAGTCCAAATTGGTGGAGAAAGTAATGGGATAGTTCGTTGTTTTTCTTTGGTTAATGCTTGCGACGTGACCCTGAACACAAACTTTGAAATTTGAACAAAAAGTGGCATTCCAGCTTTGACCAATTCGCCAGTGACCAGTCAATTGAACCCCTAATTTGCATTTCATTTTTCTTTTCAAATCCCGGATAAATTAATGTACGTATTACGTTTATATTCATAGTGTTTCACAATAAACAATACGAAGACAATTGAGAAACTGACGAAGCTTGGATTTGTACGGTGCCTTAGGATGGGCGGCGATGATAATCTAGACGGTGGCGGACGGCCTAAAACCTACATGACAGAGTCTCGGGTGTCTCCCGAGGGTAGACTCTCCGATGCTTAAGTCAATAACGGAATAGAAAGAATAGGGAGAGAGGTAGAAGATACGTGTATCAGATATCAATTATGAGGGAGGCACCACCTCTTTATATAGAGGTAGTGTTACCTGTTTCCCTAAACCTAGTCGAATTAGGTTTAGTCGGTGACTTAGCTTCCAAGATAGCCGGCCCAAACCCATTAGGGTTAGGGTTTAATCTATGACTCGTCAAGTGCCCCTAGCAAACGATATTCTCGAGATTTGGTGAGAAGGATATGGGTTGCTATGAGTGTTGAGTCTTCTCGAATTTCGTGGTGTTGCTCCTAGTTCTCGAACTCTTTCATTCTTGGGTGTCACCTATACAAGATAGAGAGAGTAAAATGCCTCGAGGAGGTCTTGTGTTAGTAAGTTTCTTATTAGAAGGGGGAAGCCTGTTTATGCCAAATTAGGAGGATGGCGGCTAGATTCTCTTATTTGAAGGTGAGAATCCTGTAGTTGCCTGTCGTGTAGGTCTTGTGGCTTTGCCCGACTAGCAGGTCTTATTTGGCCATTGCCCGACTAGCAGGTCTTTGTGGGTCGTGCCCGACTATCAGGTCTTATTTAAACCCGGTGCCCGACTAGCAGGTCTTTGTGGGTCATGCCCGACTAGCAGGTCTTATTTAAACCCGGTGCCCGACTAGCAGGTCTTTCGTTGATATACAATTTAGCTCGAAAGAGGTAATATAATAATATATTTATTGAAGATAAGTCAAAGCTTAATAATAAAAGATCCTTAGCAATATTCTAAATCAAGCATCAATGTGCTAAATTATTAAACAGAATATGAAAGCAAGAGGCATACTTGTTGGAGGGAACCTCGAGGAGTCCTTATGGTATCTTGTGTGAAACGTGAGGCTTACCTGGAATTTCCCTCGAGGGGTTGTCTTGATTAGTCACATATTCTCAGAATTTTCCTTTCTCAAGCCCTTCCTCGATTTGCTCATTTAATTCGTGGCAATTCTCGGTATCATGCCCATGATCTTTATGGAAAGAACACCATAAGTGTTTCGGGCGCTTACTTGGATATGTTGACACGGGACGTGGTACTTTCAACTCATGCTTATGGACCTCTAGGATTTCAGCTCGAGGACGAGTTAAAGGTGTATAAGCATCTGCCGTTCGTTTTGCTCGGTCATGGCCTCTTTCTCGATCGCGATTGTGTTCTTGATCTCGATTGCGGTCTAGTTCTCGGTCACGATCTGCCCCTAGGCCTTTCGCTTTGTACTCGAGCGACCTCTTCTCATAAGGGTATAAGCTTTCTCGTGCTCGACGTAAATCTTCTACTGCGCGAACTTCAGTTTTGACCACGGAGAAGAGTTGTTGCAATGTTTGTGGCGGCTCTTTTGTCAGCTGTTGTCGCAAAGTAGCAGATGCCCCATATGGATAAAGACCATTAGTGAAAGTTGCAACAATCGTCTCTTTAGATATTCCTTCGACTTGAAGTTGTTCTTTGATGAAGCGGCTATAGTAAGCCCCAATAGATTCTTCTCGATCTTGCTTGAGGGACATTAGCTTGGTAATCGTCTTACGAATCTTCTTTCCTTGGAAGAACCTTGTGTGAAACAAAGTTCCCAGCTCATGAAACGTCCGTATACTTCCCGGAGACAAGGTTCTGAACCAGAGTTGTGCTTGACCCGTGAGATAGGTTGGGAACGCCTTGCACATGAAATCATTGGAGGCATTCCTCAACCTCATAACACTCTTATAGACTTGCAAGAACACCATGGGGTCGGTATCTCCTCCATAAAACTTCAAATCTGGAAGTTCGAACTTCTCGGGCATGGGTGTTTCTCGGATACGTTGGATGAATGGACTATTGTCTCCCTCCTCGTCTCCTTCAGATCCGAGAATCTTGCGTAATTGCTCCTCGATGGTTGAAGGTACTCGAGGTGGAGGTACGTTCACTCGAGGGGGACGAGTTTCTTCTCGAGTTACAAGGTGATATCCTCGAGAGATGCCCCTAGGGTTTGGCTCGCCCTCTCTCGAGAAGGTACCGAGATTGTCAACCACGAGCTGTCGCTGGTTACTGTCGAGTTCATGAAAACTCTTCACAAATTCTTGGAACTTGTTTAACAGGGTAGGTTGAGATTTGAAGCTGTCGCTGGTTACTGTCGAGTTCATGAAAACTCTTCACAAATTCTTGGAACTTGTTTAACAGGGTAAGTTGAGATTTGAAAAAAGCCTCCATGAGGTTTTGATCCAACAAACCACTAGACGGCCTGTTAGGGGTGGTCCCGTTGGAGTCGCCTGTTTATCTTTTTCAGCTGCAGTAGCAGGTGTTCGTTGTTTTTCTTGCGCCATGATGCTGGTGACATTGCGCAATGTAAAGCACCAAAAAATTCCAACTTCGCTTCAAGAAATTTGGTTGTGAAGACCAAACAAATCGGTCCCACCGGGCGTGCCACTTGACGAAGCTTAGATTTGTATGGTGCCTTAGGATGGGCGGCGATGATGATCTAGGCGGTGGCAGACGGTCTAAAACCTGCAAGATAGAGCCTCGGGTGTCTCATGAGAGTAGACTCTCTGATGCTTAAGTCAATAAAGGGATAGAAAGAACAAGGAGAGAGGTAGAAGATACGTGTATCAGATATCAATTATGAGGGAGGCACCACCTCTTTATATAGAGGTGGTGTTATCTGTTTCCCTAAACCTAGTCGAATTAGGTTTAGTCGGTGACTTAACTTCCAAGATAGCCGGCCCAAACCCATTAGGGTTAGGGTTTAATCTATGACTCGTCAGAAACTAACGGTTAATTTGTTTGTTTTGTTTTTTTAGTGTGTATTTTTAGGTGTTTTTTGTATTGGGAATGTAAAAAGGTGTATTGAAAATGTAAAAAGGTATGCTGGGATGGGGCAGTTATTAATATATTAATCTGAAAATACCATCAAGAAAAGGAAACAAACAAAGCTTTAACATTCCCAAGAAAATTAGCCTAAAAAAAGAGGTCTTAAGAAGAAAATTTATACCCTAGCTAAAACAATAAGAAGAAAAGTTGTCCCTTCCAACAATAAACTTTCCCTTTTTGAATTTAGAAAGAAACTGTGTTCTGAAGAAATATGATTCCCGTGAACAGAGTTTGACCCTTTAAGAGAGGAATATACGATTTGATCCTTTAAAGGGAAAATGAGAAATTCCGACTATGTTGATTCTCATCACCGTTTAATGCTGCCGATCAGATATCCAACAATTCGTATTATATTCGTGAGTTGATGCCAAATGGTCAAATGATATCCAAGAGTTGGAGTCTTCTATGGCTAGTCATTGACAGCAAGACCAAATAATTAGCAACAATTATTATTATTATTTTTTTTGGTTTTTCAAGGTATCCTTCGCAGATAGTGAGAGGACTAATCCACACAATTTATGACGAGGGAGTCATCGGTGTGGATTCGGGTATGTTTGGGGGATCTTTAGGAGCTGGTTTTCATGATTTGATGACTAAAACTAAAGCTGAAGTTGAAGCTGCGGAGGGAAACAAGAGTTTGTTATAGAAGTTGAGGCTGGTTAGACAGTCGCCATCCTTGTCGACCATGACCGCGCCAACCACTCCGTTGAAGGAATTGAATGAAGCTGCGACAATGAGGAAAGTGAAATCAGACTCGTCGCTGGCCACAATGTTGAGGACTTTAGCATCCTTTTCAACTCTGCCCGAAGACATCCAATTATGAGCCTCTCAATATAGAGTTACAAGAGACACAAATGGGCGCACAAGAATGCCTCGAAACTGGCATTGTGCCATGAAGGACTCACTTGTGCAAAGATGGAAATTTGGGTGAGGAGGAAGTGGAACGCGCAAATGTTGTCACACGATACCATCAGCAGCTCTACCAAAAAGTGATAATAACAAGAAGCCTGAGAACGAAACACTGCAAACCTCTAAAGATCAAAGAGACCAGCAAATTGGATCGGAGCTCAATGCAATTTATTACAATCTGGTGGCAAATTTTAAGTGCGCGTTTTTATTTAGTGTATGTATCCCTCTTTTTATGTAATATAACTTTTAAATGAATCAATATAAAGGGGATATCCCCTGCAGGCCTGTCCTGGTTTATTCACTAGCTATTTGTCATTATTAATTCCAAATTTGTTACACTGTATTGCAATTTGCACATGTGCCTACATCAGTTTAATTATGATCAACGGTTACAGTAAGAGTATGCAATAGTGATTAAACTAAACAGTGAGAGAGTTACAGTTGAGTTCCTGATTCACCCATGTAAACTGTTTGTAAAAAATTGGATTAAGTGATTTATCACCTTCATGACCTTTTCCAAATCATCCTGAAATATGTGACCTTCTATACCATCTTATTGCTCATATGTCGTTCAGCTCTAAGAAAGAGGTCTGTCGTTCAGCTCTATCAAGTAGTTCATGTGCACTATCTTTAAATTTATTAATTAATTTAGTGACTCCAATCTTGATTTCTCTAGTTTCACTCCAAGGTTTTCAAATAAGATATTGAGTAGACTTCTAACCATCTTGTTTTGTGGATTTCAACTATTCAAGTGTCACTGGTAATTTGGAAATAAAGAACTCCAAAAACCCCATTTTAGCATTACGAAATCATAAAAATGATAAAAACGTTTATAAATCACTATAGTTTTGGATGACATTAGTTTAGTGAATAATACATTAATCACTGTTAATTTAAGTCACTACTCGGCAAAAATATGCATTGAGGGTTTGAAATCACAAAAATATTCAGAACAAGAGTTTAACAGCATTTCCAACTATGAGTGAAACTAATTAATGTCTAATTTAGATTTTAATGTTTTAGAGTTGCTTGAATTCAATCGAGGCTTGTTCATGCAACATTGATTTTGTCAGTATCGAATGAGGATTGATATGTTACTCTCATGACTACATATGGTTTGTTGGGAGTAAACAAATAAAATACATCCTTAAATCATGAGATATAGTTCATTTTGTTGAATGAAAATTTTAAAATTAAATTATTTTTCTAAGAGGGAGTAACTTTTAAGGGCCTAAATGCAGATTCATCCTCTCACATCTATTTACTAAGCTAATTTTTTTTACACATACATTAGAAAAAATAGGTTAATTAAGTTATCGTTCTTCACTTTTTCCGCTCAAATAATGACTTAAAAAACAACTTAATTAAGTTATCGTTCTTTACTTTTCTTGCTTAAACAATAACTTTTATTATTATTATTATTATTTTTACTATTACTCCCTCTGTCCTAAAATTATTGTTCAGTTTGAGATTTCACATTTAGTATAATTTAAACTAAAAATGAAAACTCAAACTGGACAATAATTTTGGGACAGAGGGATTATTATTTTTTTTTTTTATCAAACTTGCTGGAAATCAATAACGACTCAAGAAACTTAGTGGCAGCACCAAGTAATAGCATCTGACTAGTGAGATTTAAGATATAGCTATGTCATGAGCTACATTTTTTCTTTTGCACATGGGATCCAGTGCAAAGCGTCAAGCGATAGTTCTATCACCAATTGCCTAAGTTTAAGAAGAATGGGCAAACATATAGTAGTGCCTGCCCTACCGCTGAAAATGGCTACAGAAGAGTCACCCAAAACTATAAACTATCTGAGATCCTTCAATGTCAACAAATCATACCTTAAAGCCAAAACTCTGCTAACGCTGAAGAGGTAGCGCCCTTCGCCAACATGAATTTGCCATCATCAGCTCGAAACATAACTAAGCACATCAACACAACTATGGATTTTGGAAATAGTTCCATCAAAGAAGATGCATGTCTTCAATGTTGCTAGTGTTATTAAGTGTGAAGCGAGAAAATTAAAGTATCAAACCAGAATGTTGGATTTCCATTTACGAAGTTGAATTCCCACAGCAAGTTAACAACAGAATTACTATAGCTTGTGGAGTGGTTCCAATCTTACGAACAACGAACACTAAAACGAAACCACGTTCATTATAAATCACAAGAATTCAAAAATCCATTGAATCAAAGCTCAAAAATCAATTAAGATAATGGAATTATCAAGAATAAAATTATAAAAAAGACGATCTACCATATCCAGCAACATCATTAATAGCATTTGCCACCTCCTTAACAAGACTAGACCTTACATTTTTCATCCTGCTCTTGGTACAGACATAATGGTGAATCAGTTAGAGCTGTAGTGCTGATCGGGGATGAGGTCACTGTCTGTCTGGAAACCCTAGAATTGTGGCTACTAGATCTTGATGTCGATAATGCAACAATCAACGCCAAGATCGATCGTTTATCTACGGATCAGGACAAACAGTTCGTGCAATTGAAGGCAACCATGGTCGATTTGTCTGAACAAGTTCAAGCCAGAGTCATTCAGTAGTTTGAGGACCGTAAATTAAGGATTCAGAAGTAGCTGGAAGACCATGAAATAAAGATGCAGAAAGAAATGGAAGAGCGTGAAAACCATATCAATGAATTGCCAGAGTAACCGGAGGCATCGTCGCCCAGCGTAAATCCATAGAAGGCTCTGATGATGGAAACGGGTCCGTTGAATCCAACGGTCAATCAATTGCCAATCATTCAAGTCTCGTCAGATTCGGCAAGAATTCCATTTAGGCCTATGAAGGAAAAGGGGTTGTTGGCTACCCAAAAAATTCAGCTCCGGTAAGGAGGCATTTTGTTCCAGTGCCTTCCATGCTTGTCAACACGACGCGTGAGATGAAGGAGTTGACGACACGCACCAGTGAACCAGTCTTGGGTAATCAATCAGGGTTCCTTGGTGGTCAGTCAAGGTACCAGGGGCGGCTCAAAGATATAAGGGGCCTAAAGCCATTTTTCAAATTAGAGCCTCTCAATATTTTTTAAGTTTCTCTTAACATAAATTTTTATCAAACTTTCGGAAGTATTATTTTGTAACAATTTTGTTTTAGCTACTTATTTTTTATAGTAAGCGACTCTTAATCTTAAAAGAGGTCATGATGGAGGTATTCTTTAATAGTCTGATTAAAATATTATTACTATATCCTTATAAGTTTACCTAATCTTTGATGGAGGTATTCTTTAATAGTCTAATTTTTTTTCCCTAATAGTCTGATTAAAATATTGTTACTATATCCTTATAAGTTTACCTAATCTTTGATGGAGGTATTCTTTTGAACTAATAAATAGCCAAAATCTTTACCATTCTATACTTAAATAATATTTAATCAGTAACTTTAGTTTGAAAATGAAAAATTACTTTTAGAACTTTGTAAAAAAATACAATAAGCATAACTAGTTATTCATTGATTTACATATATATGTGGCCTTTAGATTTTTGTCTCCGGATATGTTTATCAATAATACAATAGAAACTATGAATTTGGGGCCTTAAACTCTAAAGGGGCCTAAAGCGGACATTTTAGTGGCTTTATAGTTGAGCCGCCACTGCAAGGTACAATCCAAATGGCGGACATCCAGGCTGCATGTGGTATCAACCACCACGGCTTGATCTACCTATGTTCGACGGCCACAATCCACATGCAAGAGCTGAAAGTACTTCCTGCTACATCATATTCCAGAAGGTGAACAGATGGATCCGATGGAACTATTCCTGGACGGCCTGAGCTCACACTTGGTACCAAGGTATCAAACACTCTTTGGGGAAGCTCTCTTGGAATGATTTTTCAGTCATTAATTTGCCGATTTGGTGGGCCTGGTGGAAAGAACTGTAGAGTTGTTCGGTAAATTAGTGCAACATGGTTCAGTAACTGAGTACCAGGTAGATTTTGAAGAATTATGCTCTAGATTGTTGTTCGAGGGTTATACTTTTGACGATGGTTATTATGTTGCTTTCTTCATTAGTGGTTTAAACTTTAAAGGATAAAATTCAGCCTACTATTAGATGTGGAAACCTAAAACCTTAGTTGTTGCATTAGAGACTGCCTTGTACCAAGAGCAGAATAGTCAAACTGATCTTTTGATGAAAATGATGATGAAGTAGTACTTGAACTTAAATTGTTGCAGCTCTACGGTGCGCTTTAAGAGCTTTAGAATTTGATTTGTTGCTTAACTTTTAATATATGCATGATGTCATAGGCTTTTTCTATCCACAACAGGTTTTAATTTCTCATAATTAGGCTTATGCCTCTCTACCTTTACCAAAAAAATGTTTGATTCTCGTTCATTTTTTTGGCCTTACTGAAGCACTTAAACTAATGCTATAGTCCTCCTCGATGATGACTTTGATTTATAGAAGTACTAGACCAAAGTCGAACTTGATCTGGCTAATTTTCTATTGTTATTCATTTCTCAAATAAATTTGATATGATAGACTTCCTTTATGGTTTTGAAGTTCAAGAATTAACTTCATACCGATGCTTGTGAAAAGGTATAGTAAGTCAATGTTTGTACTAAATATAAACACAAAAAGGCATCCATTAATTATTGTGAAATATTTTTATTTCGGTTGCAAAAAATTCTATGATAAGCTTTAGAATCTGATTACTTGCTTTACTTTTTACCCGTGGCAATTGAAGTTTGGTTTTCGTTCATTTTTTTTGCACTAAGCTTTGACTTTAATCCTCCATTATACTTATGATTTGTAGAACTTTGATTTGTTGTTTAGTCCCCAAACAAATAAATGATAACAATGTAATAAGCCTTCTTCTGTAGTTCTTGATTCTAAGGATTCTTAAGGGCTCCTGGTCCTTAATCCTTACGAATGGCAGCCCGATATATAGGTTGCTTTTTCGATCCTCCTTTAAATTGATAACTCTTTCACTAGTTGTTTTGATTGAAATTTTAACTGTATCTTTTCCCATTAGAATAGTGTATTGTTTGAGTTTAAAATAATGTCTGTTGCTCATTTCTGGCATTTTCTTTTTTTAAAGTTGTTGCTAATAATTTTGTCTTGATGTCAATTACTAGCTAGCCATTGGAGACTCCAACTCTTAGACATTATTTGACCATTTGGCATCAACCCATGAATGTAATACGTTGTTGGATTTCTCAATCGCAGCATTAATTAGACTGTCGTGGGATCAATAAAGTTGAAATTTCTCGTTTTCGCACAGTTTTAGTTTAAATTTGGAAGGGCCAAACTATATATTCCTCTCTATTTGTACCAAAAGTTAGTGCTTTACTTTCTTTCTTTATTTTATTTAAAGGGCAAAAAAAAAAAAAATAAAAAAAATAGAAGCAGCCAACTCATGGAGGCGTATATTAGGAATATATTAGGGTTTTAATAGTGACGGTTTTTTGTAATTTTGTATTCATATTGATTAGGATTTATTTTATAGTTTTTCTATTTAAAGGCTTCAGCAGGCTCCATGTACGTGGTTGATGAATATTATTGAAAATTGAGATTTCTCTCGAACCTAGTTCTTCGATTCCATTTGTTGGTGGTTGAATTAGTAGTTTAATTCTTTTTGGTCCATTTGTTGATAATTGAAATTAGAATACTAGGTTAACGGTGCTCCATTTGTTAGATTAAAGACCGTCAACTTAAAGGGCTTGATTATTATTATTAGTTCATGGTTAACATTTAATCTTAATAGGGGAGATTTTTACTCGCTGGACCATTTGCTGGATGCGATTAGAGATTTGGTTACTCGTTTATGTTATTTGGTCGGTTGATATAGCTTTCGCTACGTCACCAACCAAATTAATTTATTTTCATTTTGATTAAATGTCGTGTGAGGTCAATGCATTAAGTAATTAGAAATGGTTTACCAGTTTCTTAATTTTTTTTAGTTGCCTTTTTAATGGCGGAAATAGTATCAAGAGGCTGTACAACTAGCACAAAGTTGACTTTTGGAGAATGTAGTAACATAAGACCTTCAACAGGGGTGACGAGTTTTTCATATTTCGAGTAAAAAAGGCTTATTAGGGTGCCATAAAGCATCAATTTAACCTCTTCCTCAGTGGTCAGCTTCGCATCTAGAGCAGCACAACCTTACTACATGATAACAATAGAAAAAAAATGTCTCGTCATATTTTTAAAGATATCAAAGTCCACATTAATTTGTAAATTTTATTAAAGATAGTACAATTTATAAATTTTTATATGGACTATTCTTGTAAGATTTGAGGGAGTACATAATTACATGATAAGTTTTTTCATCATAGTTTAAGATGTTGGCTTATTACTTTAAAAAAAGTTAAATTCGGTAATTTTTTTTCTCGATACAAAGAAAGAGGCAATAATCTAAAAAGTTAAACTAAAAAATGTTATTTAGATACGAAACACGAACTGCTACATATATAAATAAATGTTCTTATCCAAATTATCATTGTAAATCGCAATCGGTGCTCTATATGTCTAATCTAGTAAATGCAAATAGCCAAACTATGATTTGTTAAGTTGAACAAAATACACTTGACTGTTATCAGCTGCATTATTGAATTTGGAAAGAACGGCATGGAGAAGCAGAAACTTATATTAATCATGTCAAGAAACAGAAACACAAAGTCAATTACTACCTTTCCATGGCAAGCCTTCACCATTTGCAAGGGTTGCAGCTGGATTACCAATCATCCGCACCACCAAAATTGGTTCATCAGCTCTTGACCCTTCAAATTCAACTTTCTAATCTCACGAGAGCAATTTCTCGCACAATTCAATACCACCATAATTTATATTGCTTTTGTCTTAAAAGAATAACGTAATTTATATATTCAATTTTACAAAATTAACCCTCATTTATGTTGTTTCGCAGGGAACAAAAAGATTTATCCGATTATCATTCTCTGGTAATAAAAATTAACATTCTCAGCAAATTATTCTTTTTGATGGTTTATTAAGACAAAAATACCTCTTTAAAAAAGACAATCTATCTTCAGTTTTTTTTTTCTAACTTAAAAAGAAGAATTAATTGGGTTATGAATCGGTTTACACTTTCACCTAGTTGAGAAATACGAGTTTGTAGACTTGTAGTAAAGCGCGGATATTGTACGTTGCAAAAAGAAAATACTACCTCATATTTTGGACGTACTAGTAGTAGTCGGTGCCTACTAGTCGGTGCCTAAGTTAGTCAAGTCCAAAACATTTTTCCTTTCCATAATTCCTTAGGGAAAGATATAAAGAAACCGACACCAATCCTACCTTATAAATATGCCCATATATAGAGTAGGGTTTCCCATAAAGCTTTCAGGAGAAAAAGAAAGCAAAAGGAAACAGTCTTGAAATACTCATCTTCTTTCGGGGATTCATCTTGTTGATGGCGAAGCTTGCCCTCATGATGGAGGAGAAGAAGAAGAAGAAAAGCTGTGATTTGGTTCTGGAGATAAACTTGGTGTCGGCTCAAGGTTTGAAGGTTTGTTCGAAGAGCAAGACTGAAACTTACGCAGTTGTTTGGGTTGATGATTTGTCCAAGAAGTTACGAACTCGCACGGATTGTCTTGGAGGTAAAAACCCTACATGGAACGACAAGTTCCTCTTCAGGGTTTCTTCCGAATTTCTCAACAGCCCCACCGCGGCTTTCAATGTGGAGATTTACGCCGTAGGGCATAACATATTGAAGGACTCCCTGGTTGGTACCGCAAGATGCCTTGTCAATAACCTTCTCGGAAAGATGATCACCCCGGTCCACGTTCACCGTCCATCGGGAAACTTCCATGGGATTTTGAATGTTTCGGCTTCACTTTGTGACGAGGGAGTCATCGGTCTGGATTCGGGTATGTTTGGGGGATCTTCAGGATTTGGTTTTCATGATTTGATGACTAAAACTAAAGCTGAAGTTGAGGCTGAGGAGGGAAACAAGAATTTGTTACAGAAGTTGAGGCTGGTTAGATCGTCACCGTCCTTGTCGACCATGACCGCGCCAACCACTCCGTTGAAGGAATTGAATGAAGCTGCCACAATGAGGAAAGTGAAATCTGACTCGTCGCTGGCCACAATGTTGAGGACTTTAGCATCCTTTTCAACTCTGCCCGAATACATCCAATTATGAGCCTCTTAATATAGAGTTACAAGAGACACAAATGGGCGCAAAAGAATGCATCCAAACTGGCATAATGTCCATCACAATGGTATATCCATTGTGTGCATTGTGCCATGAAGGACTCACTTGTGCAAAGAAGGAAATTTTGAGGAGGAGGAAGTGGAACGCGCAAATGGCACACGATAAACCATCAGCAGCTCTACCAAAAAGAGATAATAACAAGAAGCCTGAGAACGAAACACTGCAAATCTCTGGGCCCAACAAGATCGAAGAGACCAGCCAAATTTTATCGGAGCTCAGTGCAATGTATTACAATCTGGTGGCAAATTTTAAAGTGTGCGTGTTTATTTAGTGTACGTATCCCTCTTTTTATGTAATATAACTTTTAAATAAATCAATATCAAGGGGATATCCCCTCCAGGCCTGTCCTGGTTTATTCACTAGCTATTTGCCATTATTGATTCCAAATTTGTTACACTGCATTGCAATTTGCACATGTGCCTACATTAGTTTAATTTTGATCAGCGGTTACAGTAAGAGTATGCAATAGTGATTAAACTGAACAGTGAGAGAGTTACAGTTGGGTTCCTAATTCACCCATGTAAACTGTTTATAATAAATTGGATTAGGTGATTTATCACCTTCATGACCTTTCCAAATCATCCTGAAATATGTGACCTTCGGTACTAGTAGTTCATGTGCACAATCTTTAAGTCTATTAATTAATTTAGTGACTCCAATCTTGATTTCTCTAGTTTTACTCCAAGGTTTTCAAATAAGATATTGAGTAGACCTCTAACCATCTTGTTTTGAGGATTTCAACTATTCAACTGTCACTAGTAATTTGGAAATGAAGAACTCCAAAAAACCCATTTCAGCATTACGAAATCATAAAAGTGATAAAAACGTTTATAAATCACTATACTTTTGCATGACTTTAGTTTAGTGAATAATTAATCACTGCTAATTTTAAGTCACTACTCAGCAAAAATATGCATTGAGGGTCTGAAACTATAAAAAATATTCAGAACAAGAGTTTAACAGCATTTCCAACTATGAGTAAAACTAATTAATGTCCAATTTAAATTTTCATGTTTTAGAGTTGCTTGAATTCAATCAGAGGCTTGTTCATGCAACGATGATTTTGTCAGTATTGACTGAGCGTTTATATGTTACTCTCATGAGTAAATATGGTTTGTTGGGAGTAAAAAAATAAAATACATCCTTAAATCATGAGATATAGTTCATTTTATTGAAGAAAATTTTTTAAATTAAATTAACTTTCTTAGACGAAGTAACTTTGAGGGGCTAAATGCAAATTCGTGCTGTCACATCTATTTACTAGGCTAATTTTGTTTATACACATATATTAGAAAAAAATAGGTTGATTAAGTTATCGTTCTTCCCTTTTCCCGCTCAAACAATGACTTAACAAATAACTTAATTGTTATCGTTCTTTACTTTTCTTGCTCGAACAATAACTTTTATTATTTTTTTTAATCAAAGTTGCTGGAAATCAATAATGACTGAAGAAACTTAGTGGCACCACCAAGTAATAGCATCTGACAAGTGAGATTTAACATGTAGCTACGTCATGAGCTACATTTTTTTTTTGCACGTGGGATCCAAAGGAAAGCGTAAAGCGATAGTGCTACATTTTTTTTTTTTTTTTTGCTTGTGGGATCCAATGGAAAGCGTCAAGCGATAGTTCTATCACCAATTGCCTAACTTCAAGAAGAATGGGCAAACATATAGTAGAATAGTGCCTACCATATTGCTGAAAATGGCCACAGAAGAGCCACCCAAAACTATAAACTATCTGAGATCCTTGAATGTCAACAAATCATACCTTAAAGCCAAAACTCTGCTAACGCTGAAGAGGTAGCGCCCTTCGCCAACATGAATTTGCCATCATCAGCTCGAAACATAACTAAGCACACCCACACAAATATGGATTTTGGAAATAGTTCCATCAAAGAAGATGCATGTCTTCAATGTTGCTAGTGCTATTAAGTGTGAAGCGAGAAAATTAAAGTATCAAACCAGAATGTTGGATTTCCATTTACGAAGTTGAATTCCCACAGCAAGTTAACAACAGAATTACTATAGCTTGTGGAGTGGTTCCAATCTTGCGAACAACGAACACTAAAACGAAACCAAGTTCATTATAAATCAAAAGAATTCAAAAATCCATTGAATCAATGGTCAAATATCAATGAAGATAAAAAGACGATCTACCATCTCCAACAACATCATTAGCAGAATTTGCCACCTCCTTAACAAGACTAGACCTTACATTTTTCATCCTGCTCTTGGTACAGACGTAATGGTGAATTAGTTAGAGCCGTAGTGCTGATCGGTGATGAGGTCACTATCTGTTTGGAAACCATAGAATTGCGGCTACTGGATCTTGATGTCAATAATGCAAAAATCAACGCCAAGATCGATCGTTTGTCGACGGATCAGGACAAACAGTTCGCGCAATTGAAGGCAACCATGGTCGATTTGTCTGAACAAGGTCAAGCCAGAGTCATTCAGTAGTTTGAGGACCGTGAATTTAGGATCCAGAAGGAGCTGGAAGAATATGAAATAAAGATGCAGAAAGAAATGGAAGAGCGTGAAAACCGTATCAATGAATTGCTAGAGTAACTGGAGGCATCATCGCCCAGTGTAAATCCAGAGAAGGCTCTGATGATGGAAACGGGTCCCTTGAATCCAACGGTCCATCAATTGCCAACCATTCAAGTCTCGTCAGATTCGACAAGAATTCCATTTAGGCCTGTGACGGAAAAGGGGTTGTTGGCTACCCAAAACATTCAGCTCCGGTAAGGAGGCATTTTTTCCAGTGCCTTCCATGCTTGTCAACACAACGCATGAGATGAAGGAGTTGACGACACGCACCAGTGAACCAGTCTTGGGTAATCAATCAGGGTTCCTGGGTGGTCAGTCAAGGTATAATCCAAATGGTGGACATCCATGCTGCATGTGGTATCAACCACCACGGCTTGATCTACCTATGTTCGACGGCCACAAGCCACATGAGCGATTACAAAAGAGCTGAAAGTACTTCCTGCTGCATCAAATTCCAGAAGGTGAACAGATGGATCCGATGGAACTATTCCTGGACGGCAGAGCTCACACTTGGTACCAAGGTATAAAACACTCTTTTTGGAATCTCTCTTGGAATGATTTTCAGTCATTAATTTGTCGTTTATGCTCTAGATTGCTGTTCGAGGTTTATACTTTTCACGATGGTTATTATGTTACTTTCTTCATTAGTGGTTTAAACTTTAAAGGATAAAATTCAGCCTACTATTAGATGTGGAAACCTAAAACCTTAGTTGTTGCATTAGAGACTGCCTTGTACCAAGAGCAGAATTTAACTAGTCTGTGTAAGGGTTCTTGGACTGATACTGGTCAAGCAACAGATGTCCAACCTGGTAGTGTTTTACACCCTGTTAGCAGTGGTGATAGGGATAATGGAAATTTAGGAATGTCGGTGGGAGTTAGTGCCAAACCTGATAAGGGAAATATGCTTGGCACCGGAAGCTCTAGTTTTTTGTCGGTTAGATAGAATGGCATAGAGAATGTGCCATTACCAGTTAATCAGGGTAATAGTATTCAGTTTAATGGACACAGAGGTACTGGAAAGCTTTATGTAAAGACAGTAGTGCCACAAGAGATTTAGTACATGACTCATAACTACTTATGTTTCCGTTGTGGCGAACCTTACAAACCCGATCACAATCAGAATTGTAAGATGCGAGAGTTTAATATCATGTGCTACTTACATGTTGATAAAGAATAATTTGAAAGGGTATTGTGGACTATGAATGGTAAAGCAGTGGATGTGAATGATCTCACCTTAGATGTGCCATTACTGTGGGATCGACCCTGCTTGCTACTTTACTACTCGTAATTGTATTAAGTAGGTAATTATGATTTGACTAGTGTGACGACGGCTTGTCACTTGCCAAAGTGAGAGTTCAGAACTTAATGTTAAAATCTGAATGCCTTAACTGCATTGTTGTGATTTTCTACTGGAGTCCACTTGTCTGAAACCTAGGAGGACTATAAACCTGAGTGAAGACTAAGGCAGCCCTTCGCATCATGACATACTCTGTAAGAGCCCAATGGTGGTCTGGAAAAGCCTAAAAACCTAGAGAAAGGGGAATGGTAGGCGGTTGAAATGAGCTAAAAAGAAAAAAAATTCTGAAATGAGGGAAGTTAGGAAGACTGTCCAATGAGACAGTAATACCCATGAGTGTTTATCTATGGCAAATCAATAGAGATAGTCCTCAGGCCTGGTGAGGAAATATGAGAAAAATTAATAAACTACCTTAAGTAGCCGAGCCACTGTGAGAAATTACTACAAATACCAAGTGTAAATATTCTCTAGGTGAAATACCCTAAGTTGCCAAGCCACTATGAATAAATACTGAGTGGAAATATGCTCAAGGTAGGGGTCTGAGTGGGAAAGATCCAGAAGAAAAACCATATGAACAAGAAGAAAAAGGGTTGAGGGAGCAATAAGGTGCAACCAATGTTGCTGTAGAATCTGTGAGGAAGTCCTTAAAATCTAAATATCTCAGTGAGAATACCCTAGTTGATGGCATGCAGGAAATAGGTACTGATCACAATGATGTCCATTTGTTCTTAAATTGGTTAATTCTTAGAATGGATGATAAGTAAAACTTGAACTTTGACTGTGACATATGCACACACACACTGAAGAACTGTGATGCTGCCTTTCCGTGATGAACAATGGTGTATAATCTGTCTAAGTAAAGGACTTGAATATGAGACTAACATTGATACAATGTTGCATTTACTTTTGTTCATATAATCACATTCTTTTTTGATCACTGTCATTACTGTTATACATGAAACTTGACTAAAAATATATATCACCTCTTCTTTCTGAGTCAGTCCTTTTGTGTCTTGGTTAGTAGAAATGTAGCATGAATTTGTTTGCTAGAGGATCAGCAAATCTTTGAGTTTGGGTCTGTTGCTTGAGGACAACCAACACTTCAAGTTTGGGGGTATCTGATAACATAAAAATATATACCCTTTTAACAGGCATTTTTTATTCATTTTTACTTAGAATTTAGTGTCAATTAGTGAGCATTAGTTTACTTTTGGGGTGATTTTGCAGTTCAGGTATTTCAGAGGGCAAATGTAGAAAATTAGCATAAAAGAGGACCAAATTGTACAAAAGGGCATCAGAATGGACTGGAATGGAAGCTGCTGGAAATTGAGCTGCTGGAAGGTCGATCAGAGCTGCAGCAAGTGGAGAAATCCGTGCTGTGGAAGGAAGATTGATAGCAGATGGACTTAAGTGGAAGAATCTGCAGAAACTACCTCAATAGAGGAAGAAGAAATGGCAGCTGCTTTGCTGCCAAGTTACTGCTACAGAGGCTGTTGCTTCTGTCAATCAGGAAGAACCAAGGCTGAATTCTTGCTACCAAAGGAAGGAATTGCTTCGCCATCGCTGCTTGTTATAGCTGCTGCAAGTTGAAAAAGAGAAAGAGGGAGAATATGTGAAAAACATCAGCTACAAACCTGCTACTTACCTGCTGTGACTACTGCTGATGAATTGATGAATTTGCTGCTGCAGTTAGGTGATAAATGGTGTTGCAAGTGATCAAAGGAAAAAAGGAAGGAAAAGACAGAAAGATTTGGACTGAATTGGGGGCTGAAACACAATGATGGAAGGAAGCATGTTGCTGATGCTGCTGCTTGCTACTATTGCTGATTGAGCTGCTGCAGATTAAAGAATGAAGAAATAGAGATTTTTGGCTGGAAATTGGAGAAACTGCGGCAGAGAAGATGACAAAGAGAAGAAGGTAATGATGAGAGGAAGGTGGTTGATTGCGGCTGAAGAGAAGAAGCAACCAAAGAGAAGACTGCAACTTGGCAACTAGGCAAGTTGCTGAATAAACATATCTCTACTGCTGCAAGTTGCTGCCTCACCTTTCTGCTGCAAAGAAGAAGGCCAAAAACTAACCAATGCAAGCTTCTCCAAATCTCTATAAATAGTCAGCCAATAGTAGTTAGAAAAACAACAGATTGGGTAGTTAGATTTAGTCACAAAGACAGTTGTTAGGTAGTTAGTTAGTACGTTAGAAACAGGGGTAGTAGCAGGAACAAGGAGGCAGACTGTCATTTTGTCAAGTGGCGAACGCCACTCGCCATAGTGAGCAGACAGAAACTACCTCTGCTACCATTTTCCCTTTTTTTCCTCTAATCTTTTGATTAAGATTTATGTCTTATCTTTTGTACACTGCTACTCTCATGTTTAACTCAATAAACATGAGTAGCTAGCTCAGTTAAGTATTCAATCCCTATTATTTTTATGTGAATGTTTTGATTCAGTTTCCTTGATGAGGTGTTGTGCCTAGATAAGTGATTTAATTAATCTTTTAATTAACCTGGCAACTTAATTAAATGTGCTTGCATGGTTATGAAGATCTGGAAGGAGAGCATAATCTTAGAACTGCTCAATCTAGTCTATGACAATGGAGGACATCTACCCTGCGGTTCCAAAAATAAACGGAAGTTAGGTGAATGGCGTAGGCGATCAAAGAGGCCTTAAAAACTCAATGGCTTAGATTAATGAATTACTCTGACTGGAAGGTAGGTTATTTAGATAATTTAGGACTCTTTATTCTGTCTGGAAGGAATTATAAAGAATATAAGTGTCTGATTGAATAACTAATCATACATTATAGGAATATTTAAATCAAAATTGGATCATAGAAGTAGGAAGGTGATTGACCCTTCTGCCTCTTCACTCTGTCAAGTGACTATTCTCTCTCCCCCAAGTGACAATTTGTTCAACTTATTTTCTTTCTTTTCTGCACTTTAATCAGATTTTGAGCAGTTGACTGTCGTCTCTGTGGAACGACCCTGCTTACCAATAGCTATGAGTTTTAAGTAGGTTTGTAAATATTTCTTTTGGTAGTGGTTCAAGGACAAATAACTCACCAAGTGTTTTTGTAGCTTGTTGCTGTTGTTTCTGATTTTGAATTCTAATTGTTGAATATACATGAGGACAAGACTGTTATAAAGGGTGGGGACTTGTCATTCATTGGACCCATTTGTCTATCACCAATAGATTAGGGACTCATTTGTAATAGTTAGAAACTGGGTCAAAGGATAAATAGCAGAGTCTGTAAACGTCATCGTGTAACGCATTTTTCTTGAAATTGACTTTCCATTTTCTTCTCCGTTTCTCTCAATTCCAAGAAACCCTAACACCTTCTACCCCAATTCTCTTCTTCGACCCTCTGATATCTGCTCCTTGATCTCTTTTTTCTTCTAATTCTGACCCGGTTGTAACAGGTGGGCGGTGGTAGGCCGATTAGAAATGGTAGTCTAGAACTTTAGGTGAAATTATCTAACCTAGATTATATCAGTAATAATTTATTTGAATTTTGAAGAAATTTATTATGAAGTTTTTTAATTGCAGTTGCTTTAACGATGAGTGAATTCTAATCATTTTATAGAACTGTTTTGTTCTAAATAATTGTGACGATGTTGTTGAACACTAAATACATTATATACAAAAACAAAATTATACATGTTATCTAACAAATGCAAATTCATTGTTCCAATGCAAATTTGCACAGGAAGTGTTGACAGTAGTAAGAAAGTACAGCTTGAATGTTAACGTAACCCTCAGCATCGGGAAATGTAATAAGCATAAGAAGAAAGTCTTCTTTGCAAGCTTGAAAGCAGTGATATATCATGTATGGAGTGAGAGGAACATGAGAAAATTTGGAGGCTAGCTGATGGAAGCAAGCAGAAGGCTTGAAATGATCAGACAGGAGGTCAAATGGAAATTGGAGTATAGAAGTATCAAATGTAGTTCTGAAAATAGAAGATTTCTTACCTGATTGGGTGTTAACTAGTGTTAGAAACTCTGTGATAGAAGTAGAGTTGTAAAGATGGCTTGTTCTTGAAGTAATATATAAAGTTTACATTTTACCAAAAAAAAAAATTATGCTACTTTATTTGTTTCAAACATCTGTCATGTTTTTATTTTTATTGTTAGTGCAATTTGTACTAACAATAAAAAGTCAAATTGGAAAATCTGTGAACATTGATAGATAAAATTTTAAAAAGTGCCTAGTTCCATATGTCCAAAAATACAATTTGTGAACAGTGATGAATAGCGCTTGTGTAGGCTTACTCTAGTCTAATGGTTTCGGGCTCAGTTTCAATTCAAAAATCTCGTGTTCATTTTTATAAAAATTATACTAAAAATGAAAAATCCAAATTGAGTAATTATTTTTGGATAAAGGTAGTATAAGATGATGTATAATGTAATATGATTGCACCACATAGTAGTGAATAATACATATGGTTTAAAGCTTAAAAAACAAAAAGTAAGTCAAAATGGAAAAGAGATTCACTTTGACTGTGATATTTTGATCTTAAAAGAGGATCACTAGTTTAAAAGATCATGTCCAAATTCATGTGTTGGCATTGTTTCAAATTTTAAATAAGCTCGTAGTAAATTGGACATATTTTTTAGAAACATGTAGGCCCTGCTCAAGGAAAAAGTCTAAACAGATGAAGATGCCACTATTTTCTTCCTTCACCACCGAGGGGTCGGGGATGGAAAATCATAGAATGACTGGTTGCCTAAGTATTCCATCCAAGGGATTTTAGCTAATTGGAGGGGTTGGACGTCCCTCCTGGCCCATCTGTAGTTCCGTCCCTATTTGTGGAGATTGATATATAAATGGTTAGTAAAATGTTATCAAAATATGAATATTTGTAGACACACTGATAAAATAAGTTTTACACTTTTTACATAAGATAATATGTGGCCCACACTCCATTTTTGTTCTAGATCTACTACTGGCGAGCATACCACTAATGGGTGTCGAGACCACTAAAATAAACCTACTTAAAACTTGTAGTAAGTGATAAGAAAGGTCAATCCCACAGAGGCGGGAAACACTTAATGAAAATTGGGATCTAGTATCAGAACACAAGACAAAAGTAAAAGCAACAGATTGGCAAGTGAGTAAGTGACTTGGCAAAGTGATGCAAGCCTAGGGGCGTCCTCCATTCTACTCTATGTGAATATGTATTGATTCTTTTAGCTCTCTATGTGGTATGAAACTGTATTCAATCAGGTACATAAACACTGTAAAGTCACTTCCGATTGTTCCAAACAGCAGTCCTAGTAGTAACTAGTAAACTAATTTCCGTTGTCGACTCGATATTACTACTAAGTCATTGAGATCTTAAGCCCTTATGATTGCCTCATGCCAAACAACTAACTTCCGTTATTGTTTGAAACCTTAGGCTGTTACCTCCTCGTCACCGGTTAATGCTAGACGTTCTAAGTGAAGTTTAACCTTCCAGGATTCCTCCCCACATGCATGCACAATTAGTTTGAATGGCCTGTTCAACCTAAAAGGATAATTTAAACTCTAGAACTAAGCATACAAATATCATCCGAGAGCATGAATCAAAACACAATTACATAGAGTAGAGGGATTAAACCCTAGCAATGAGTTTAGCTACTCATGGAGTGAAGCTCAAACACCACCAAGTTCAGGTGTTGAGACTTCATCCTGATTACAACAGAAAGGAGAGAAAACAAGGAAAGAGTAAAGTCAGGAAGTGTGGTTAAGTGCAGCTGACTTCGCAGAGTCAGCTTTTCACTTCCCAAGTGACACCCCTGGGTTTACCTCCCAAAGTTATACTCTTTTTCTTCCTACCGAACTAAACTACACTACAAACTACTTCTAAGTTGTATTCTGGACTTTGATGCCTTCGTCTTCGTGCTGCTGCTGCCTTTTATTGAGGTTGGGGGAGAGATCTTGCTTAGCCATGTTGGTCTTCTCTTTACTCGATGGGTTTTATGCAAAAGAGAGGAGACCCATACGTGTCCTAACTTCCCCCTTACCTCTAATCAGAACTAGGAGAGATTTAGATTATTAATTCAGCTTTTGGGCACATCAATCTTCTCCCAATGTTAGCAACATCGCTTCACCAACGGCTCTTCTTTCTTAGCTTCGAAGAATTGCTAATTTGGCCTTCTTCCCACTGGATTTTTCCTCTTCTCAGCCCTTGCACGTTCAGTCCCTACAGCAACTTCCAATTTGGCCTGAAACTTTATCAATTTTCCAGATTGCATTTCAACCCCTCGACAACCACGAGTCACCAAATTAGCCTTCAACTATATAAACCTAACCTAATTGACCTATAATTAAAGCATAAAGATGTAAATTGTATGCCTAAAAACTTAGTACGAAATGCACTCATCAACCACAACGAGTCACATTTGTCACCAAAAATAGCAGCCACAGTCTAGTTACTTACCATAATGACTTGCTTGTCCAACGCGTCTGCTGAAAATTAAAAATACAGCTTTCGAAGTTTTGTTATCTTGAAATATGTTTCGATAAAAAACATTTATTTTTTGTTAAAAATGTTGTCATTTACTTTATCATTTGCTTAGCATAGCCGGCGAAAACAAACGTTCGTCAATTTGTATCATTTTCACAAAATTTTTTTATGCTTTTATAATTTTGTGAAATTGTGTAAATTCATTTATTAAGTAACAAATTTTATATTAATTGAAATATTTGGTAAATTATAAAGTTTCATTTTTCATAACAAAATAACTTTTATCAGCATGCTCATTTGCATTGAAATAGTCGAAAAAAGGCAACAAGTCTAAATTAGAAATGTAATATGGTAAATTATCAATTCGACATTCTCTAAATGATGTGAAAGTTGACAAGGACCAAACTCTATACTCTTGCTTCCGTTTTTTATTTGACCATTTTCTTAAAAATTTAAGCATTGAGTTGTATAATGTCGATTAGAAGTTTTATTGCTTTTGTAATGTTAAAATTTAATGATTCAATGGTGGCCAATCTCAACCTACAAGAAGTATTAGATTTGTAGTTATATTTTTTTTAGTTTTTATTTTTTTCTAAATAGATGTTAATCTATATTCGTTTTATGTACCTTGGATTGTAAGAACAAATGATTTGGTTATATATATATTATGTTTTTTTAGTATGAAGTATTTATGGTTATTCTTTTAAAGTCTTTATATTTTGTATAGTTTCGTGAATAGCAGATATGTTAATTTGCAAATTATGTTTTTGTTTTATATTGGAAAATAGGTTGCATTGTATCTTGACACTTTAAAATGCCTATATAAATAGCAGAGTTTGTAATCGTCATCGTGTAACTCATTTTTCCAGAAATTGGATTTCCATTTCCTTCTCTGTTTCTCTCAATTCCAAGAAACCCTAACACCTTCTACCCCAATTCTCTTCTTCGACCCTCTGATATCTGGTCCTTGATCTCTTTTTTCTTCTAATTCTGACCCGGTTGGTAACAGCTGGGAGGTGGTAGGCTGACTAGAAATAGAAGTCCTGAACTTTAGGTGAAATTATCTAACCTAGATAATATTAGTAAAAACTCATTTGAAATTAAAAGATAGTTATTATAGAATTTTTTCATTGCAGTTGCTATAACGATGAGTGAATTCCAATCATTTTGTAGAACTATTTTGTTGATGTGGATTTACGGGGTTTAAGGCCTTCCTAAAACCCTAATTTCCAATTACAAGAGTTTTACTTGTAATAGAAGTAGCCTTTTTAATTGCTTCCTAGTAGAATATAAATTTTAGTTATTTTAATATTTTTTGAAATTCAATTAGAGTTTCCTTGAATTTGGGCTTTGCTTTGTAAAGGCCCGTTTATTCCTATAAATAGGGTGTTTGACTGAATTTTTAATATGGTGGTTTGTTGAATTTTGATAATGATTTGATAAGAACGTGCGATGTTCTTTTCTTCGGTTAATCTTGCGAGATTAATTTTGTGCATAATCTTGGATTGAGGTTCTTTCAAACTGTACGGCTACTCTTGTTCGAGATTTGCTGTTTTTCAACTTGGATACTGAGTTCATGTCCTTTTTGGAGCAAATCGGCGCGTTTTTATCTGAAGGTGGAGATTTAATTGACAAGTTCTATTGGGGTTCGTTCCGAAAACACTTGTTCCATCTTCTTGTCTACCATCTTTTGAATTTTTCATTCGATTCATTCTTGAATCAAAATATCCTGGAGTCGTTAGTTGCGTTGGTGAGTTATAGGTGGAACAAGAACAAGTCTTGGTGCCGTAAGGATTCTTAAGAGCTCCTGGTTTAATCCTTACGAATGGCAGCCCGATATGTAGGTTGCTTTTTCGATCCTCCTTTACATTGATAACTCTTTCACTAGTTGTGTTGATTGAAATTTTGATTGTATCTTTTCCCATTTCGATAGTGTCTTGTGTGAGTTTAAAATAATGTCTGTTGCTCATTTCTGGCATTTTATTTTTTTAAACTTGTTGCTAATAATTTTGTGTTGCTATCAATTACTAGCTAGCCATTGGAGACTCTAACTCTTAGATATCATTTGATCATTTGGCATCAACCCACGAATGTAATACAAATTCTTGGATTTCTAAGTCGCAGAATTAACTAGACTGTGGTGGGAATCAATATAGTCAAAATTTCTTGTTTTTTGCACAGTTTTCGTTTAAATTTGAAAGGGACAAACTATATATTCCTCTCTATTTGTACCAAAAGTTAGTACTTTACTTTCTTTCTTTATTGTATAGAAAGGGCAAAAAAAAAATAGAAGCAGCCAACTCATGGAGGCGTATACTAGAAATATATTAGGGTTTAATAGTGAGGGTATCTTTGTAATTTTATATTCATATTGAGTAGGGTTTATTTTTATAGTTTTTCTATTTAAAGGCTTTAACCGGCTTTATGTATATGGTTGTTGAATATCATTTAAAATTGAGATTTCTCTCAAACCTAGTTTTTATGTTCCATTTGTTGGTGGTTGAAATAGTAGTTTAATTTTCTTTTAGTCCATTTGTTGGTATTGAAATTAGAGTGCCTGGAGCAGCGGGATGGGGATATGTACTCGGGGGAAGAAATGGTGAATTCATCAGAGCAGAATGCCAACACATGGGAATAGCAACAAGCTTTGCAGCTAAAATAGCAACAATCCTCAATGGTTTTCAATAGTGCATGGAAAAAAGGATAAGTCGAGTGGTTAGTCAATCTGACAATCAGGCCATAGTCAACTTGCTTCAATAGGATAAGTGTTATCCATGGAAACATTATTACAATCTCAAGGAAATTCAACGCATGATTCGTCTCTCCAACTCAAAAATCATACATGTTTTCCGAGAAGTCAATAGCATGGCAGATGAACTAGCAAAAATGGCATCAAGGTTCAACTTTCCAGTTTGTCAGCCGGGATCAACTACCAGCACCTTTGTTAGGCAAATGGTATCTAGATAAGAGTTCCTTTCCTTACATCAGAATTAGATAGGTTTTTCAGTGTTAAAATGTAATAGCTCAATATATTGGACTAGATGGAGTTCTCAGGGGATTAATATGTCTAATCTTTGTAAGGCATACTCCTAGACTTTTTAGTTAGGAAGCTGAACTGTCAGGGGATAGTAGACTATCTCTGTAAGACAATTCCTAGATTTAATTGCACGAGACTCGCCATGAGGTTTTAGAAAAACTTTGTAAGACGATTCTTTCCGTTTGGGTAAGTCTTAAGCACTGCCTTGTGTAATTTTTACCTTTGTATGAATAAAATCAGGGTCCTCCCGCCGAGTACCGTCCTGGATTTCCTTAAAAAAAAACATTGAAAGAGTGCTAGGTTAACGATGCTCCATTTGTCGGATTAAAGGCCATCAACTTAGAGGGCTTGATTATTATTATTAGTTCTTGGTTAACATTTAATCTTAATCGGGGAGATCTTTACTCACTGGACCATTAGCTGGAGGCGATTAAAGATTATGTTACTCATTTGTGTTATTTGGTCGGTTGATATAACTTCCGCTACTTCATCAACCAAATTAATTTATTTTTATTTTGATTAACTGCCTTGTGAGGTCAATGCACTATGTAATTAGAAATGGTTTACCAGTTTCTTAATGTTTCTTTTATTTGGCTGTTTAATGGTGGAAATAGTTTCAAGAGACCGTACAACTAGCGCAAATTTGACTTTTGGAGAATGTAGTAACATAAGACCTTCATCACGAGTGACGAGTTCTTCATATTTCGAGTCAAAAAGACTTATTAGGGTGTCGTAAAGCATCAATTTAACCTCTTCCTCAGTGCTCAGCTTCGCTTCTAGAGCAGCACTACCAGTAACATGATAACAATAGAAAAAAATGTTTCCTCATATTTTTAAAGATATCTAAGTCCACATTAATTTGTAAATTTATTAAAGTTAGTACAATTTAAAAATTTTTGTATGGACTATTCTTATAAGATTGAGGGAGTACATAATTACATGATAGGTTTTTCCATCATAGTTTAAGATGATGGCTTATTGCTTAAAAAAAAGTTAAATTCGATAATTTTTTTTCCGATACAAAGAAAGAGACAATAATCTAAAGGTTAAACGAAAAAAATTTATGTAGATACGAAACACGAACCGCCACACATATAAATAAATGTTGTTATTGAAATTATCATTGTAAATTGCAATCGGTGCTCTATATGTCTATTTTAGTAAATGCAAATAGCCAAACATTTGTTAAGTTGAACAAAATACACTTGACAGTTATCAGCTGCACTATTTAATTTTGAAAGAACGGCATGGAGAAGCAGAAACTTATATTAATCATGTCAAGAAAGAGAAACACAATGTCAATTACTATCTTTCCTTGGCAAGCCTTCACCATTTGCAAGGGTTGAAGCTGGATTACCAATCATCCGCACACCGAAATTGGTTCACCAGCTCTTGACCCTTCAAATTCAACTCTTCAAATTCAACTTTCTGATCTCGCTAGAGCAATTTCTCGAACAATTCAATGACACCATAATTTATATTGCTTCTGTTCTAAAAGAATTAGTAATTTATATTTTCCATTTTCGAAAATTTACAGAAAAAGTAGAGGGTTGAAATTGTACACTTATTTATGTTCTTTCGCAGGGAACATACAAATTTATATGATTGTTGTTCTCTGGTAATAAAAATTAACGTTCTCAGCAAATTATTATTTTTGTTGGTTTATTAAGACAAAAATACCTCTTTAAAAAAGACAAAATCTATCTTCAGTTTTTTTCTAACTTAAAAAGAAGAATTAATTGGGTTTATGAATATGTTTACACTTTCGCCTGGTTGAGCAATACGAGTTTTGTTAATGGGGATTTAGTTAATGTGGTGGTTTGTAGACTTGTAGTAAAGGGCGGATATTGTACATTGCAAAAAGAAAATACTACCCCATATTTGTACGTACTAGTAGTAGTGGTGCCTACTAGTCGGTGCCTAAGTTAGTCAAATCCAAAACATTTTTCCTTCCATACTTCCTTTGGGAAAGATATAAAGCAACCGACACCAATCCTACCTTATAAATATGCACATACATAGGGTAGGTTTTCCCATAAAGCTTTCAGGAGAAAAAGAAAGCAAAAGGAAACAATCTTGAATTTCTCATCTTCTTTCGGGGATCACCTTGTTGATGGCGAAGGTTGCCCTGATGATGGAGGAGAAGAAGAAGAAGAAAAGCTGTGATATGGTTCTGGAGATAAACTTGGTGTCGGCTCAAGGCTTGAAGGTTTGTTCGAAGAGCAAGACTGAAACTTACGCAGTTGTTTGGGTTGAGGATTCGTCCAAGAAGTTACGAACTCGCACGGATTATCTTGGAGGTAAAAACCCTACTTGGAACGACAAGTTCCTCTTCAGGGTTTCTTCCGAATTTTTCAACAGCCCCACCGCGGCTTTCAATGTGGAGATTTACACCGTAGGGCATCACATATTCAAGGACTCCCTGGTTGGCACGGCAAGATGCCTTGTCAGTAACCTTCTCGGAAAGATGATCACCCCGGTCAACGTTCACCGCCCATCCGGAAACTTCTATGGGATTTTGAACGTTTCGGCTTCACTTTGTGACGAGGGAGGCATCGGTGTGGATTCGGGTATGTTTGCAGGATCGTCAGGATTCGGTTTTCATGATTTGATGACTAACACTAAAGCTGAAGTAGAGGCTGAGGAGGGAAACAAGAGTTTGTTACAGAAGTTGAGGTTGGTTAGATCGTCGCCGTCCTTGTCGACCATGACCGTGCCAACCACTCAGTTGAAAGAATTGAATGAAGCTGCGACAATGAGGAAAGTGAAATCAGACTCGTCGCTGGCCACAATGTTGAGGACTTTAGCATTGTTTTCAACTCTGCCCGAAGACATCCAATTATGAGCCTCTTAATATAGAGTTACAAGAGACACAAATGGGCGCACAAGAATGCATCCAAACTGGCACAATGTCCATCACAATGGTATATCCATTGTGTGCATTGTGCCATGAAGGAATCACCTGTGCAAAGAAGGAAATTTTGGGGAGGAGGAACCGGAACGCGCAAATGGCACACGATAAACCATCAGCAGCTCTACCAGAAAGGGATAATAACAGGAAGCCTGAGAACGAATGATTGCAAATCTTTAGGCGCAACAAGATCGAAGAGACCAGCCAAATTGGATCGGAGCTCAATGCAATGTATTACAATATGGTTGCAAATTTTTAAGTGCGCGTGTTTATTTAGTGTACGTACCCCTCTTTTTATGTAATATAACTTTTAAATGAATCAATATAAAGGGGATATCCCCTCCAGGCTACTCCTGTTTTATTCACTATTTGTCATTATTAATTCCAAAATTGGTTACACTGCATTGCAATTTGCACATGTGCCTACATCAGTTTGATTATGATCAACGGTTACAGTAAGGGTATGCAATAATGAGTAAACTAAACAGTGAGAGAGTTACAGTTGAGTTCCTGATTCACCCATGTAAACTGTTTATAAAATATTGGATTAAGTGATTTATCACCTTCACGACCTTTTCCAAATCATCCTGAAATATATGACCTCCAATACCATCTTATTGCTATATGGCGTTCAACTCTAAGAAAGGGGTCTGGCTTGCAATTGGGGCAGGTTGGGAACAAGTTCATGTGTATCCGATCTTGATTTCTATATTTTTACTCCAAAGTTTTCAAATAAGATATTGAGCAAATTTATCACCATCTAGTTTTGAAGATTTCAAGCATTTAAGTGTCACACTGGTCATTTGGGAATAAAGAACATCAAAAACCTCATTTCAGCACTATGAAAACGCAAAAATGATTCAGCAGTTATAAATCACTATAGTTTAGTGAATAATACTTCAAAAAAGTTCATTTTATTGAATAAAAATTTTAAAATTGAACTATTTTTCTTAGAAGAAGAGAGTAATATTTACGGGCTTAAATGACACATGTATTCTTACTGTCACGTTTACCTGTATAGGCTGATTTCAGTTTATACACATAGAGAAAAAGTAACTTAATCAAGTAAACAAGAAAAGGAAGTAAATACAGAACGAGCGGTGATGAGGTACTAATTACTACCTAAAACTGAAACCGGCAAATTCATCTACTGGCCGGCGATCAACCGCCGGCCAGTAGCCTAGTCCAACCCCTAAACAATAAACCGTCCTTTGCTCAAATTCTTGGAGGCCAAAAACCAAATCCAAGAATATTATCCAAAGCTTTCATGGCTTCTTCTGAACCAAAAGCTTCCATTATTCAATCCGAACCAACACAATACAAAGGAGAGCTGACTTTCCTTCTAACACAGGAGGAAGATGACAAATTGGCTGCTCCATTTCGGCTTGCTCTTGTCGGAAAATTCAAAACGGTCGACCAACAATGAATTATTTGTGGAAAGAATTCCAAAGAATAGGTTTCAAAGTAACTTAATTAAGTTATTGCGTTGTCCACTTTATCCCTTTGAAACAGTGACTTTTTTTATTAAAAAAAAAAAACCGCTTGTCGGAAATCAGTATTGGCACAAGAAATTTAGTGGCAACACGATGTATTATCATCCAACAACTGAGAATTAGGGGAGACATCATTTTTTGTGGAATCTATTGCGAAGCCTCAAAAGATAGTTCTATCACCAATTGTCCAACTTCAAGATGAATGGGCAAACATATAGTAGAGCAGTGCCTAACCTACCGTTGTTAAAATGGCCATAGAAGAGTCACCCAAGACTGTATAATTTCTGAGATTAACATCCTTCAAATGTGAACAATTCATCCCTCAAAGCCAAAACTCTACGAGCGCCGAAGAGGTATGGCCCTTTGACTACATGATTATGCCATCATCAGGTCCAACATAGCTAATTAACCACACCAACACAATCACGGATTTTGTCAAAGAAGATAAATGTTTTCAATATTGCTACTGTTATTAAGTGTGAAGAGAGTAAATTAATACATCAAACCATTGCTGGATTTCCTTTGTTATTTGATTGGATTGAATGTTATCAACTACATTCATTTTGTGTGTTTTGATGTGCATATTGTTGTATGGTGCAAAAATGCTTATTGATTCAAATTTCAATACTTGCTTGCTGTTCTTATTCAGTAGTTTCGTGGGTGAAGCATCGAATAAATGAAGCGGCGCATTCGAATTGGATATTCAGAATTTTTTGAAAGAACATTGGGAGTTCTATTAATACTATGCGCATCATCAAAAAAATTTGAGATTTTGATACAATAAAGATTTTTGACTTCTAAAGAAAATTGGCTTTTCTTGTAATGGTTGGGCTACGCGAGCTATGGTGATGATCAATATGTTGTATGTAATCTTACCCTCTTTAAACCATCATCATTAGTGCAAAATTACAATGACCATCTTGAATTATTAATAATGCCCTTAAAACCCCTATAAAAAAGGTTATTTCACTTCCTCTATTTTTCTAATGCTGTTGATTTTATTGTTCTCATATTTCAATATTCCATTGTTTCTGAGGTGTATCGTACACTATAGATTGTTTTACTATACATTTGAAACTGGCATTTCTTTTTAAGGCATGATTGCATCGCAGCAGCCAACACTTGGAGTAGAGAGGACTGAGGATCTGGCTTTGGACTAGCCGCTTTTGTGATGGCCGGCATGTAACATATGTTTTGTTTTTCTTTTATAAAAAAATTGGTCTGGTTTTTTTTTTTCATAAACATTTTATTAAAAATAAAAATAAAAGAAAAATAGGGCAGCGAATATACTAAACCCAATATCAAATACAATTTTGTCCGTAAAGTAAAGTTTAGTTCTTGTTCAATCTAGCAGACCGACGAACTTGGACTTTGTTTTTAGCTTTTGCTTTTTCGAATGGTTGTGATATGTTGGAGCAGAAATTTCACTATAAAAGGATTCTTGTTCCATTGCATATTCCATATCGAAACCTTCATCATTGGAACCAATTTGAGCATGATTTCGTCCACCTTCAGAATTTATTTAATTTCTTCAATCGAGTAACTTGGGTTAAAAGGCTTTGTATTCATCTCTACATCCAAATCATCTTTAGGATATAGTTTGGATTCTGGGGTTGAAATAGGGAGAAGAACTTCAAGTAAAGGGACTTGTGATCAAGGGGACAAGGAAAAATCGGCTGTTGCAGGGTTTAATTTTTTTTGTAGAGCTATTAGCTGAATTATTCTGAAAGATGACGTTTTTATAATTTGAGGGAAGAGGTTAGTTTGAATTAGAAATCTCCAAGTTTAAATTTGGAAAATGCTGATTTGGTTGCGGTAAAAGTTTTGGAGGCAGTGATTTCGCAATTACTGCGAAAGATCTCGGATCAGATGGTGTTGTAGTTAACTGTAACATCAACTCTTTTCCATGTGAGCCTGAACTTTCCAAGTCAAATTCGGAGGGAGAAGCGCTAGGGATTAAAGACACGTTAGGTGCGGCAGGTAAGCTAGGACTTGAATTCAAATTTGGAGAACCAAGATCAGAAGGATATGTGGGATTAGATGGCGTCTTTTTCCGCAACAGAATTTGGAATCTGCCTGTCGCTTGTCACCGGAATATTCCGCCGGCCATCCTCCATTGTTGATCGAGATAGATTCTTCTTGCCATCAATTATTGGAACAACAACGATTGTGTCCAGTGGTGGCACAATTTCGTCAGCAGCGATAGTGTCCAATGGTGGTGCGACTTCTTCAGCATCAGCCGCGATGATTTTGGTCTGTAATGCATCTGTCTCAACTTGCGGAGACTCAACTGACATGGTCTGCTCAACAGTCACGCAGCGAAGCTTTTTTCGAATCTCTTCTACTTCTGTGCAATTGGGAATTGGTGGGCTTTCAAGGACGTCCACTGGAATGCTAATATTCTCCGTTGCGTTCAACCCGGAGGTCGATCCCTCATGGTTTCTCGAAGGGTGCGGCGTGACTTGCAACTACGGAGGCACAATTTCTGAGGGCAGATAATCAGAGAGTGAATCGTCACCACCAGAGACAACTTTCAAAATTAGCCTCGCGATAGCAACAGTAGAAGTGGCCGGAATTCCTTTGGCATCAATGGCTTTCTTTAGGGGATGCGCAGCATTAGAGGGTGCTGGCACCGGTTTGTCCAAATTCCGAGCTGTTAGTTGCTTCCCTTGTGGGCACTGTTTTGATTGTGGTTTTGAATGTTGAGCCATTGATGATGTGTTTTGCTGACATGAAGATCATGGCCTATCCTTTTGCATTCAACACAATATGGTTGCAAGTTCTCATAATAAATAGATTGAAAGTCGGTCCTTCCTTCTACCCTCAGCCGGATTCGAATGGGATGTTCCTTGAGAAAATCCAACTCTACAGAGACATGTGCCATAGATGGTTGTGACATGTTGGGGGTTGGGACGTCAATTTGAAGAGGGGTTCCAATAATACTAGCTAGAGTCCACAGATATGCTTTGTTGAATCGATGTATGGGAAGGCCTTCAAAGGTGATCCAGACTGGAAAAATGGAGCTTTCATGCTCCGTATTAAACTCCGTAGTCCATTTAAAAACTCACATCCAGTGCTTGTCAAAGGTCCATAAGCCTTTTAACCAGCAATGATGATAATCTTCCTCAAGTTCAAAGCAGACAAGGACATGTCAGTAATCGATCGATCCTAGTGAAAAGTCTCCTTTGAATCCAATTGTTTGGAATTCTTTCCACAAATAATCCATCTTCGACATGCCTTTTGTAAATTTACCGACGAGGGCAAGTTAAAAGGGGGCTGCCAAACGTTCATCTTCTTCTTTTGTAAGAAGAAAAGTTGGCTCTCCTTTGAAGAAGGTTGGTTCTGATTGAATTACAATTGGGAAGAGATTTTGTTTTTTTGCCGAATGGCTGTGTAAATTTTTTGATTAGATCCTAAAATTTTTTGGAGTTCTACTAATACTATGCCTATCATCAAAAAAAATTTGAGATTTTGATACACTCAAGATTTTTGACTTCTAAAGAAAATTGGCCTTTATTTTAATGGTTAGGCTACGCAAGCTATAGTGATGATCAATATGTTGTATGTAATCTTACCCTCTTTAAACCATCATCATTAGTGCAAAATTACAATGACCATCTTGAATTATTAATAATGCCCTTAAAACCCCTATAAAAAAGGTTATTTCACTTCCTCTATTTTTCTAATGCTGTTGATTTTTATCGTTCTCATATTTCAATATTCCATTGTTTCTGAGGTGTATCGTACACTATAGATTGTTTTACTATACATTTGAAACTGGCACCTCTTTTTAAGGCATGATTCCATCGCAGTAGCCAACACTTGGAGTAGAGAGGACTGAGGATTTGGCTTTGGACTAGCCGCCTTTGTGATGGCCGACATGGAACATATGTTTTGTTTTTCTTCTATAAACAAATTGGTCTAGATTTTGTTTTCATAAACATTTTATTAAAAATAAAAATAAAGGAAAAATAGGGCAGCGAATATACAAAATCCTATATCAAATACATTTTTGTTCGTAAAGTAAAGTTTAGTTCATGTTCAATCTAGCAGACCGACGAACTTGGACTTTGTTTTTAGCTTTTGTTTTTTTCCGAATGGTTGTGATATGTTGGAGCAAAAATTTCACTATAAAAGAATTCTTGTTCCATTGCATATTCCATATCAAAACCTTCATCGTCGGAACCAATTGAAGCATGATTTAGTCCACCTTCAGAATTTATTTCTTCAATCGAGTAACTTGGGTTAAAAGGCTTGGTATTCAACTCTACATCCAAATCATCTTTAGGATATTGTTTGGATTCTGGGATTGAAATAGGGAGAAGAACTTCAAGTAACCGGACTTGTGATCGAGGGGACAAGGAAAAATCGGCTGCTGCAGGGTTTAATTTTTTTTTGTAGAGCTGTTACCTGAATTATTCTGAGGGATGGTGTTTTCAGAATTTGAGGGAAGAGGTGAGTTTGAATTAGAATTCTCCAAGTTTAAATTTGGAAAATTCTAATTTGGTTGCGGTAAAAGTTTTGGAGGCAGTGATTTCGCAATTACTGCGGAAGATTGAGGATCAGACGGTGTTGTAGTTGACTGCAACATCAACTCTTTTCCATGTGAGCCTAAACTTTCCAAGTCAAATTCGGAGGGATAAGCGCTAGGGATTAAAGACGTGTTAGGTGCGGCAAGTAAGCTGAGACTTGAATTCAAATTTGGATAATCAAGATCAAAAGGATATGCGGGATTAGATGGCGTCTTTTTCCGCAGCCAAATTTGGAATCTGCCCGTCGCTGGTCACCGGAATATTCCGCCGGCCATCCTCCATTGTTGATCGAGATAGATTCTTCTCGCCATCAATTATTGGAACAACAACGATAATTTCCAGTGCTGGCACAATTTCTTCAGCAGCGACAGTGTCCAATGGTGGTGCAACTTCCTCAGCATCAGCCGCGATGATTTGGGTCTCTAATGCATATGTCTCAACTTGCAGAGACTCAACTGACATGGTATGCTCAACAGTCACGCATCGAAGCTTTTTTGAATCTCTTCTACTTCTGTGCAATTGTGAATTGGTGGGCTGTCAGGGACGTCTACTGGAATTCTAATTTTCTCCATTGTGTTCAACCTGGAGGTCAATCCCTCTTGGTTTCTCGAAGGGTGTGGCGTGACTTGCAACTACGGAGGCATATTTTCAGAGGGCAGATCATTAGAGAGTGAATCGACACCATCAGTGAGAGATTGCAAAATTGGCCTCGCGATAGCAACGGTAGAAGTGGCCGGAATTCCGTCGGCATCAATGGCTTTCTTTAGGGGATGCGTAGCATTAGAGGGTGCCGACACCGGTTTGTCCAAATTCTGAGCTGTTAGTTGCTTCCCTTGCGAGCACTGTTTTTATTGTGGTTTTGAATGTTGAGTTGTTGATGATGTGTTTTGCCGACATGAATGAAGATCATGGCCTATCCTTTTGCATTCAACACAATACAATGGCATGTTCTGATAATAAATAAATTGAAAGTAAGTCGATCCTTCTACCCTCAGCCAGATTCGAATGGGATGCACCTTGAGAAAATCCAACTTTACACAGACACGTGCATAGATGGTCGCGACATGTTGAGGGTTGGGACGTCAATTTGAAGAGGGTTCCAATAATACTAGCTAGTTTCCACAGATATTCTTTGTTGAATCGATGAATGGGAAGGCCTTCAAAGGTGATCCAGACTGGAACAATGGAGCTTTCATGCGCCAGATTAAAATCAGTAGTCCATTTGAGAACTCACATCCGGTGCTTGTCAAAGGTCCATAAGCCTTTTAACCAGCAATGATGATAATCCTCCTCAAGGTCAAAGCAGACAAGGACATGTCAGTAATCGATCGATCCTAGTGAAAAGTCTCCTTTGAAGCCAATTGTTTGGAATTCTTTCCGCAAATAATCCATTTTTGGTATGCCTTTGGTAAGTTTACCGACGAGGGCAAGTTGAAAGGGGGCTACCAAATGTTCATCTTCTTCTTTTGTAAGAAGAAAAGTTGGCTCTCCTTTGAAGAAGGTTGATTCTGATGTAATTACAATTGGGAAGAGATTTTGTTTTCTTGCCGAATGGCTGTGTAATGTTTTTGGATTAGATCCTAAAATTTGTACGAAGGGAAACCTACCTTAAAGAGGCGGTTCCGGAGTGTGAAACCTAGTAGGATTCGGTATCGCTCAAGATAATTCCATGCCTATAAATAGGGTTGATCACACCAGAATACAGGTACGCTATCTATAGCACAAAACACTACTCACAGACGTTCCTTAAACCCCTTTTACTGACTTAAGCATCAGAGTGTCTACCCTCTGGATATTCCCGTGGTTCTCTTTTGCAAGAAGCCCTAGTCGGAATTCTACTGTTAAATCGGCGGTGCAAATCCAGACTTCGTCAAGTGGCACGCTCAGTAGGACCCGAAAACTAGGGGTTGTGTCATAAACTTTCTCAAGCTTCCAAAACCTCCTTAACTTCTCTACCGCTATTGCAAATTAGGGTTCTCACCCAAACACAATGGTAGTGATCAACAAATCCCAGTCCAGCGCGGCATGAATAGGGACATAACCAAGCCCCGATGACAACGAAACCTTGGCCAAGTTCCAAGAAAAAACATAAGCAAAAGAAAGGCAAACGTCAATCAAGGAGGGAAAAACCTCCCACTGAGGAGAGGGAAGAAAATCCTAGCAACTACCGCAAAACACCCGATCTAGGAAACGGGGAATGGTTGGCATAGATCGAAGCAGAACTTAAGAAGTTGAAAGATGATAATAACCTTAATCAAAGAAAGAAAAAGTTCATATTGGAAGAATACAAACGCTATTGCTCGCTAGGTCTGCCCCATCCTACAGATCAAGAGTTGCACGACTTGATTGACGAGAAAGAAGCATGCAAGACGTTGGCTTTGCTCGAGAAGAAAAAGGTAAACGCAAAGTTCCAGGTAAAGAAGGGGGTGAAAGTCACAGAGAAGCTCCTAACCACGAGATCTCCCACATGGAATTTTCCACTGCTCCTGGCGCAACCTTCTGGGACTCGTTCGGAAGAGCATATCCGGAGATTAAAGTAGGAGATCGGAGTGGAAGGGATAAGTTCAAATCTACAACGAAGATTAAACCAGCTTTGCCTAAACTCGATAGACAACTAACCCCATTGCTAAAGCCTCGATGCAAAATCCTCCAAATCCACGAAGAGAAGCTCCCCGTTCCAAAGCCCTTGACTCACAATCCCAACAGGTCCACGGATCAGTACTGCGAGTATCATAAGGACCATGGCCACGACACTAAAGAATGTAGGGGACTAAAGTGAGAAATAGAAGCTGGGGTGAAGTTGGGAAAATTCCAACAGTACGTGCAGCATGCTCCTCGACAAAAAGGAGGAAAGTTCACGGGATACCGTAACTTTCCCAAGAGAAATCCTCAACGTCCTCGAGGAGATAATCGAGGAAGCAATTGGCAATCGAGAACTAATGCACCCCAATCTACTCAGCAGTCACTCGAGGGGGGCACAACCATTCCAGCAAGTTCTCCCACCCGATCCTACAAAGCAGATCACTCACAATGTAGGAGCTATTTATGGTACATCTCTCGAGGTTCTTTCTACCACAGCTATGAAGGCATCAACTCGAGAAGTTACTAAGACTTCCTCCCCAGGAGCCTAGCCATAAACGATTCAAGGGAACTGAAGCAATAGTCTTCACTGACAGTGACGTAGTCCCGGGCATTTGCCCGCACAGTGATGCCATGGGCATTGAAGCCATCATAGGGAACGTCCATGTAAGTCATGTCTATGTTGACAATGGAAGTGCTATTGATATCATCTATAGCGAATGTTTCTAGAAAATGAATATACAAAACCCTGATTGGTGTCTGGCAACATTGCCATTAATGGACTTTGTATAATAAAAATAACTATACAAAGTGGAAGTAATATGGTGAACAAAAATTACAGCGGTTAACCCATGGATACATTGTTCTATAAATTCTGTTGTAATCTCCATGCGAGTGTTGTGCATCGTCTTCCCAAACTTTTCTGCCCATCAAATAATCAACGGAAACGCTTTCAGGTGTTCACTTAAATTGAAGAAATTCCTCAAACTGGGTACATGCTCCAAAGCAAAAATCTGAAAGAAACATAAATGGCAAAAAGAAAGTTGAAACTAAATAAAGATTATGAAATGAAACATTTGAACTGAATAATTATATATGCATATACCGTCTGCGCCGACATCGACCAACCAATGGTTTGTTAATTTTATTGTTTACATTTTTGCAAACTCTTATGTATTTCAACAAGACACAATTCTCCCGAACATAATCATTTATCTCATCAATTTTTTTCACAAGATTTCCATAAACCCCTCTTACATGTTTTGGACTAGAGTTCAGGAAAACAAGAGTATCCAACAAAAATAAAACTATAGCCCTTTAATGACTAAAAATTGATCACTCATAGCAAGTTCTTTTAACTTTTTCAACAACCCCTTCTATGTTGGGAAATAGAATGTTCGCAATAGCTTCTGCACGTGCTTCTATTGTCAATATAGGTTTGCCCATTATCATCAAACTTGTAATGTACAATGTATCCCTTAAACCAATATATAATTCATAAGAGCTATCCCCTAGCCTAAAGGTACATGTTTTCGTATCATAACACCCAGCCAAAACAGAAATCAATTGTGTACAATGAATAAACGGATGCTCCACCAATTTGAGGAGTGTCGCAAAACCACTCCCATATAAAAAATTTAAAACATCAAGCGCACCTATCATTGACAAACAAAAATAAAAAAAAAAAAAACGTTTCCAAATTATGTATAAGATAGAGAAACAACACTAATTAAACTAATATCAGGAAAATGATGAAGAAACCGTGCATTTTTTTAAGCTATCTATTACCAACCAATAAGGGATTAATTATTTACTTAATCAAAACGGTAAAAGTATCATCCCAATAGTTTCAGATTAAAAAATAATCCAAACAATGCAGAAGTTCAAGGGATGTTTTAATCAGCCCAAACATTCAATTTGTAAGCCCTGAAATCTATTGTAAACTAGAGAGAACAAGGTAAGTATTGTTGTCACATTCTCAAATCAACAAGTTCAAGTAATAGCATGAATCTTGCAATTCATTCATGGAAACAAAGTCAACAAGTACACAAATAACACTCAACAATCATGTAATGAGAGGAGAGACAAGATTACAATATACAATGTGAGAAGGGATACTCACATGTTTAAACTTATGGAGTTCAATGATGTTTTTATGAGAATCTGTTAATCAAACAGGCATTTATAGGGTAACTATCTCATCATACTAAAAGAAATGGCAAATGGTACTACTCTTTACTGCCTTGTTGTAACCCCTTCTATATTTTGCTAACTTATTACTAGTTCTTCCGAAATAATAAGAATGATCCCCTGTCATGCTGGTGCTTAGTAATTTTAGCATATTTTGAATGTAGAACGATAACCTCCAAGCACATGGATTTCAGAAAACTAAATTCCCAAAGCCAGTTTCTCTTTATGAGTTCTGAATATTCAGAAATTTAGCAATGAAGTATCATGTTCAATGTACATTTTTTATCAAACGAATGATCCAATTTGAGAGTCATCAGAACCAATATAGAGATAGAGAAGATTTTTACACAAGGAATTCAATAAAATCAGTTCAAACTTTAGCAGGAAAATGCTTCCCAAAACAACATGTTAAAACTAAAATCTATAAATTTCAAATTCAGTCTATCAGATTCAAATCCAGTATTTGGGCAATCTATAGCCTCAAATAACAATCCGTAAAATCCATAATAAACTCCAATAAATATAGAAGCCTTTCACCAAAATAATTTTCATAATACTGTTCAAGAAAGGGGAGAAATGAATCTCCGTGAAGAGCCGCGCGTGATATACATTTCTAGAAGTGGTTTGTCATGTTCAAATCAAATTTTCAACCAAACTACAAATCCGTTTTGCAAATTGTAAAAACTACATGAAACTACATTAAATGGAGAGTATGCACATGAAAGGAAAAATTGGCGGATCTATAGTCTGTTTAGTTAATTTGCAATAAATTAAAATGTACTAATATATATCTTTTTAATCTATGCTAAATGTTTTTATTTTTTGTAAAAAAATTAGTTTTAGTCAAAAAAATCTTATTCTTTAAATTGAAAAAGACGGATTTAAAGAATAATATCATTATTGTCTAGCCATATTATTTAAAAAAATAATATGTTTATGTAAATCAATCATGAGTTACAAAATGTATATCTATAAATTTGTACTGTAGTGTTTAAAAATAAATTATTTATTTAAAAGATCATATAGTATAATTTTATGGTTATGAAAAATAGTAAAAAGAAATAAAAAAAAGAAAAATTTAAATAAAAACTTAAAAGAGACTATTTTGTAATTTTTGTAAATTTTTGGAGTTCTTTTTATAATTTTTTAAAACTATTAGGGTATTTTTATAATTAAAACAAATAGAATTCCATTAATTTAGACGGAAAATAGCAAATTGGACGAAATCGGCTAACGGTTGGATAGTTTAGGGTAATATTGGCTAACCGAAAAGGAATATGGTAGAATTGACGACGCATGTAAAGTTTTGGGTAGATCCGCCAATTTTTCCGCAGATGAAAAGAAATCATAAAAAAAAGTTATGGAGCTACAAGAAAAAGGCCTAACAACAGAAGGCCTCAATTCTGTTTTTTCACGTTTCCAGAAAGCAAAAGTGAACAAGTTATGTTTTTTTTTTAGGTGAACCAGGGGGGTATCTGGCGGGTATCCCCCTGATTTTATTAATAAAAATAAAAAATTACATAGGCAGTGCTTATGTAATAGAGTCTATCGTACAAAGATTTTCTAAAATTCCATGACAGCTCTATGTTTTAGTATCTAAGACGGTGACTTACAAAGATTTTATAACAATCCCATGGCTCCTCTTTTTTGAAAACATGAAGAAAAAAACTTGAAGGTGTCTCAAAAGGGATTTACATTAACCCCATGACACTTTTTTTTCCTCTATTAGGAAGCTATTATTAGCTAGGCTAATCTAGTATTCCATCTAATTTACTAATAGTATCAGTTTAGGGGACAAATGCTATTTAACCCTTAAATAGGGAAAAAAGCATCTGTCAAGGTACCATTTACCTCTTAGTCTGCTTGGAAGGTCGTCATGATGAATATATTGCTTAGTCTCTCCCTTCGCAGCTCTTTTGGCTAGCTCATCTGCTATCGCGTTTACTTCCTTAAAGATGTGGACAATTCTTGAATTGGAAATAAGGAGCTTTCCTTGTATTTCTTTAAAGACCAAGAGGAATTGCCAAGGAAATCTTTGCTTTTTGCATAGAATGTTGACAATCGCCTTGTTATCCGTTTGGAAAATTACTTGGCTTAAACTTCTTTCAAGGCGGGCTCGTAGACCATAGAGTATACCGTGCAATTCTGCTTCCAAACTAGTAGCAACTCCTATATGCTTGCATTCTGCTTGCACTAAAGCTCCCTTGGGACCTCGTATTACAAAGCTCCATCCTGCTTCACCAGGTTTCCTAATGCCGACCCGTCTGTATTTAGAAATATTCTCCCGGGGTCTGGTGGTTCCCATTTCAGAGCTCGAGCAGTCTTCTTAGGTTGGGTTGGGATCTTGACTTTGAAAATTTTCTCTATCTCTTGTCGTTCTTGCTCCATTTTTGCATACAACTTATGAACACTCAAGAGATTTGAAATATGAGAAGTTACAGTATATACTAAAGCATTTAAAGAAAAAGCCTGACCCTCATACATTATTGTATTACGAAGCTTTCATATCTCCCAAAGAAGGAAAATAGGAAGAGCCGTAATAATTGTTTTTCTTACCGTTGTATAACTACCTTTTGAATGCCAAGCTTGTAGATTATCCCACCACCCTGTATGATTATAGATAGTGATACCCAATCAAGAAGAGAAGTCTGTTTAATTTTTTTGATAAAAAAGTTAATTCGTTACCAAAGAGGATAATTATGTACATCACTTCCTTATCACATGGACTTACACAAGATCACCATAGTAGATGACTAATTCCGGTTTCTCCTACTAACAACCATAGCACATATTCTAACTCTATTACACCAATTTTGAACCTTGAAAGAGTTAGGAACCTTTTGGATTGAGCCATATTTGATTTTCAGCTGGAAAATAATTTGGCGAGCTACATTCATCTCCTCAGCAACTTCATGACGAAAAATGGAACCATATCTTGCTTTCCATATAAAATATATTGATGCACACCAGGAAGCTTTTATCGCAACACTCAGGATATCATTCTTCCAATTTTTTAAATGATGATTTTCCAGTAACTCCCAAGAATTTGGAAGTGTCCAGCCATTGTACTCACATACCTCCTGCCAGACCTTACTTGTAAATGAACATTCAAAGAAAAGATGTTTGACAGATTCATCATGTTGGAGACAGAAAATACACATAGTATCAATTGAGGCATTCCATCGTGCCATTCTTACCTTCGTATCAATTGAGAAATCTGTTTAATTACCACCTGAAACTGCTTATATCCATCTATCTGCCACTGCAATACATTTTTTTTCTTTTTATTTTTTTTGAATCTACCCCTACAATACATTAGTAACTAAGTATTTCAGAATATTAGTAACTACATAGAGTCCACATATTGTAGGATCTAAATTGGTTTCGACATTTTTTTTTACGTGTGCTGTACTGCAACTCTATTAAGGGAAATGGATGATAACAGATTCCTTCTAGCTACGAGAGCAGCATATTAGAGTCTTTTAAAAGTCCAGTAACCTTAATGATAATTTCTATTCTTCCAGTGCCCTTGAACAAAATTTCCCTAAAAATATATATAAAATTCACAAATTGGACGAATTACTCTTTTAGTTCGAAATATTAATATGATAAAAATGAATGGAGCATAAGTTCAAGGGCACCGGAAGAATGGAAATTTCATAAGTTCGAGTTTTAGCATATTAATTTCCAAAAACAGACATTTAATTTGTTCAATTTTATATATTAATTTTAAAATAGAATTTTTTATTTCCAGGTAGGGATATTTTAAACAAAATATGTAGAAGTAATTTCCCGATATACAAAGTGCATGTCAATAGTCGGTTAATCAAACTCCCTTCTAGACACAACCTCCGTATATAAACATTCGTATTCATCAATACTTATATTTCGACAACCTATTCTCTTCAAACCAGAGATCAATCATGAGTAATTACAATCAGACACCGCGCCATAACAATCAGCAACAAGAGTTTGGTGTTCAAGGTTAGTTAATTTAGTTTCAATTTTTTTTTTCCTTTTTCTATTTTTCTTAGGATTCAATTTTGTGTTTTTTTCTTTTTATTTTGGTTGAATTGTTTGGAGAGTTTTTCTGATTGATTTGATTATGTCATGGATTAGGTTATCCGCCGCCGGTGCATTTTCCTGAGAGATACAACCGGCCGCCCCACTTACGGCGGCTCCAGGCCGATCCTCGTCAACAACAGCATAAAGCCGACTCGCGGAGTCTCGTGCCTTCCAAAAACTTGTTTTCGCCTGAAAGGCAAGAGGAAATACAGAAAGCTATTAAAAAACGTGATAAAATCAGAAAATCAATTAGCAATCAAAACGAGTCGGTTGTGACATTAGGAGGGTCAATTATTTTAGCTGAGGCGAAGAAAAACCTGAATTCCGTATTCACGTGTCCCTCAACTTTTTATGAAGCCTTATAGCAGCTGGGTCTAATGGCCTTCCTCAAGAACATCTCCTCACTTTTCTCAAATCCAACTCCATTCAGGACTTGAATTCTTTTTCTTCCTTTCTTGTCGATTCGGTATTAGCTGATGGTAGCTGTTTCGGTGGCCCTCACTTGTCCTCTGGTAATGGGATTTGGATTGATTAATCTCTCTCTTTTAAGCCAAACTTCAAGAACGTGGCGGACAATGTTTACAAAGTTTGCACCGATCAAGTTGATTTCCAATATAAGGTTAGTAATTATAATAGCTTTGCAATTGTTATTTCCTCTGTTCCAGGATGATTGTCATGTTCGAATTTTTACCTTTGTTAGAATTTGTGTTAAAAATAAAAACTTAAACAGGACAATCATTCTGTGAAGAAGGAGCAATAATAATGTAATCAGAGCGACTGGATTGATATTAATACGTCATAACAAGGTACAATTTTTAAATTTTCACCTTGTAGCCTGGTGAAGTAAGAAGTGAAGTGAATGGGTGGGTTGAAAATAAAACAAGTGGCCTCATTAGAGACCTTCTTCCACCAGATGCGGTAAACAAATTTACAAAGTTGATTCTTGCAAATGTGCTGTATTTCAAAGGATCCTAGGAGCAGAAATTTGATGCATCAATGACAAAGGAACATGACTTCCATCTCTTAAATGGCCACAAAGTTAAGGTCACTTTTATGACTAGTAGAAAGAATAATCAGTGACGAAGTATGGATCTGCATGGTGCTTTAGGACGAGCGGGGATAATGATCTAGGCGTAGTGATTGGCCTAAAACCTACAAGATAGAGCCTCGGGTGTCTCCCGATGGTAGACTCTCTGATATTTAAGTTCATAAGGGAATAGAGAGAATAGTGAGAGAGAGATATATATCGTGTGTAGATGGTGTAGAATATGTGTAGAAGATGTGTATTATGAGAGAGGCACCACCTCTTTATATAGAGGTGGTGTTCCAGTTTCCTGAGACCCTAGCAGAATAGGTTTAGGCGGTGACTTAATTTCCAAGTAACCTAATTCTAGGCCCAATAGGCCTAGGGTTCGGTTTGGACTCGTCAAGTGCCCATAGCAAGCCATATTCTCGAAACATGATGAGAAGAATATGGGTTGCTATGATTGTTGATGTCTTCTCGAGTTTCGTGGTGTTGCCCCATTTCTTGAACTCTTTCATTTTGGGGTGTCACTGATATAAGCTAAAGAGAATAAAGTGCCTCTAGGAGGTCTTTGTATTAGTGAGTTCCTGATTAGGAAGGAGAAGCCTGTGTATGCCGAGTTACGAGGATGGCGCCTGGATTTTCTTATTTGAAAGGAGGAACCCTATATGTTTGGATATTCGAGATGCGATAGATAATGTAATGACATATAGTAATAAAATGATTATGAGTAATATTAGTTTAAGCAGAGGATATTAGGATGATCCCTCAAATTCCTTGCCCCAAGGGTATGTCCCTGTTTGTGCAACCGAGTACGTTTTCCTTGTTGAAGGGTGATAGGGTTTTACCGCGAGAGGGTTTGTAACTTGAAGAACTCCTTTACTCGTGCTTAAAAAAATATCTTGATATGTTAGTAGTAATATGATAATGATATCGGCAGTAGATTGATTTAGATTTGAAAAATAAAAAAGTTTTGAGAAATACGTCATTCTCGAGATAAATTGATTACTCGAGAAAGTGTTACCTCAATTCTGAGAAAGTATTATGAAAGTCGAGATACGTCTTCTCGAACACTTCGAGTAGTAGAGTGAAGATACGTTTTCTTGAACACTTTGAGTAGTAGTGTATTGCTTGAGGGATGCTTGCCCCTTCGAGGAGATGTATCTCTCGAAACTTCAATCCATGAAATTGCCCCTTGCTTCGAAGGATTTGAGAGCTTATCTGTAAAATTAGAAAAGTATTAGGGTTAATCAACCATAAGATAAAAATTGCCCCTTATCGGCTTATTCGTCGAGTTGTTTAGGTCGGCTTGGAAGTCGACAACATCTTCGTCAGCCTCGTCGTCGGCAGGAAGGCGTTGACATGGAAGTCGACGGAATTGTCGTCGACCCGATCGTCAATTGGAGGAGGTTGAAGTAGAAGCCGACGGCTGGTAGTATGGGAATTTTCAAATTCTTGATTTTGGCTTTCGCGTACATGGATTTGCACATCAAATCAACCCGATGATCACCGTGAAGAACAAACAAATTTCGGCTTCTTTTCAAGAAATATGTGGTTGTGAAGACCAAACAAATTGGTCCCACTGGGCATGCCACTTGACGAAGCATGGATCTGTACGGTGCCTTAGGACGGGCGATGATGATGATCTAGACGGCGTCGGATGGCCTAAAACCTACAAGACAGAGCCTCGAGTGTCTCCTGAGAGTAGACTCTCTGATGCTTAAGTCAATAAGGAAAAAGAGAGAATAGAGAGAGAGGGATGTGTATCGTGTGTAGAAGGTGTAGATGATGTGTATTATGGGAGAGGCACCACCTCTTTATATAGAGGTGGTGTTACCTATTTCCTGAAACCCTAGCGGAATAGGTTTAGACGGTGCCTTAATGTCCAAATAACCTAATCCTAGGCCCAATAGGCCTAGGGTTCAGTTTGGACTCGTCAAGTGCCCCTAGCAAGCCATATTCTCGAAACTTGATGAGAAGAATATGGATTGCTATGAGTGTTGATATCTTCTCGAGTTTCGTGGTGTTGCCCCTGTTCTTGAACTCTTTCGCTCTCGGGTGTCGGCTATATAAGATAAAGAAGAGAATAAAGTGCCTCGAGGAGGTCTTTGTATTAGTGAGTTCCTGATTAGGAGGGAGAAGCCTGTGTATACCAAATTAGGAGGATGGTGCCTGGATTTTCTTATTTGAAGGGAGGAACCCTGTATGTTCGGATATTCGGGATGCGATAGATAATGTAATAATGTAATAACATATAGTAAAAAGATGATTATGAGTAATATCAGTTCAAGCAGAGGATATTAGGGTGATCCCTCAAATTCCTTGTCCCAAGGGTATGTTCCTGTTTGTGCCCCCAAGTACGTTTTCCTTGTTGAAGGGTAATAGGGTTTTACCGCGAGAGGGTTTGTAACTTGAAGAACTCCTTTGATCGTGCTTAAAAAAATATCTTGATATGATAGTAGTAATATGATAATGATATAAGCAGTAGATTGATTTAGATTCGAAAAATATTTTAAAAAAGGTTTGAGGAGTACCTCAGTATCGAGATGAATTGATTACTTGAGAAGGTGTTACCTTGATTTTGAGAAGGTATTATGAAAGTCGAGATACATCTTCTTGAACACTTCAAGTAGTAGAGTCAAGATACGTTTTCTTGAATACTTCGAGTAGTAGTGTATTGCTCGAAATTTCAATCCTCGAAATTGCCCCTTGCTTCGAAAGACTTGAGAGCTTATCTGTAAAATTAGAAAAGTATAAGGGTTCATCAACCATAAGATAAAAATTGCCCCTTGTTGGCTTATTCGTCGGGTTGTTTAGGTCCGCATGGAAGTCGACAGCATCTTTGTCGGCCTCGTCATCGGCAGAAAGGCGTTTACATGGAAGTCGATGGAACTATCGTCGACCTGATCGTCGATTGGAGGAGGTTGACATAGAAATAGACGGCTGGCAGTATGAGAATTTTCAAATTCTTGATTTTGCCTTTCGCGTACATGGATTTGCACATCAAATCAACCCGATGATCACCGTGAAGAGCAAACAAATTCTGGCTTATTTTCAAGAAATATTTGGTTGTGAAGACCAAACAAATCGATCCCACTAGGTGTGCCACTTTACGAAGCATAGATCTGTACAGTGCCTTAGGACGGGCAGTGATGGTGATCTAGGCAGTGGCGGACGGCCTAAAACCTACAAGACAGAGTTTCGGTTGTCTCCCTAGAGTAGACTCTCCGATGCTTAAGTCAATAGGAGAATAGAAAGAATAGAGAGAGAGGTTGACTTCTTTTGACCAGGAGTGATTCTTAGGTTGACTTCTTTTGATTTGTTTTAACCTTTTTTTGTTTAAAAGTTTATCGTAGGGTCGTCGATTAGTAGCACATCAAATTTTTAGCCTCTATTATTCTCCTGAAATTTATCGAAATCATTCCTCCTTTTTGCTTGTCACCTACTCCAATTCCTTTGTCCTACAAAATATTTCCAATTGTTGTTTTTCCACTTGAACAATAGAATAACAGGAGTAGCCCTTCGTTTTGCGAATGACTGCTCGGTACTCTAGACAGATACTTGCATTATGATAGAGATTTCTTTTTTTGGTAAATTATTATCTAGTATCCGAAGTCATTGGTCTGACTAATCTAGATTCGAGCAGGGTAGGTCCCTTTCGGGAGACAAAGATGTACGAACAATTATTTTAATCACTATTGCATGTACATGGCGGGGTTCAAATCCGGGTCATAGTTAAATTGGCTCAATATTTTTACCACTTGGACCAAGTGCTTGTTGGTTATTATTATAGAGATATTGACGATGAAGGAATTCCTAATACTTTACTTCCGCCGTTTGTTTTCATCCATCAAACAATTGTTATACTATGGACCTTGGTCCATAATCCTAAGTGGACCATGCATGTAATACACGTGCGTGAAGAGCTTAGCAAAATAAGGAAGTAATTTTTTTAAAAAAAATTTCAACCTTTATCAAATCAACCAGATTCACGCAACAAAGTTTATCCTTCGTGGAAGTCAAAAATGGATATGGGATTATCCCCAATTCAAACTGTTTTTTTTTCTCAATTATCTATTTAAATTCAAAATCCTATTTTTTCCTCCAATCAAAATATCAATTGTGGAAAAAAAGTCGGCAGCAACGACGATCCCGGAGGAGAAGTTTGAGCCGCCGCCGGTTGTCTCCAGTCGTCGATCGCCGATCTCGTAGGAGAATTTAAGCCGTCGCCAGTTGCCGCCAGTCGCCGATCGTCGCTTGCAAGTTATTGCCTATATGCAGTCGTGCCCCTTCGCTACATCATAGCTAGTCGCCGATCACCGTGGCCAAAAGGAAAAAGAAACACCGATCACCACTTGCTGCTTGCTGGTAGCCATCGTTGATTGACATAATCTGAGGAAGGTTGGTTTTTTTCCGTATTTTTTGGTTTCTGAGTATGTACCTTCGGGTCTATGGTTTAGAACCATATTGTATTAATGATTATTTCTTTTGGTCTATGAAGTTCAGTGATGATGTTAATGCTTCTTTGAACCCTTTTTTTATTTCTTTTTTGCAATTCATTTAAATAACTAATATTGTTTAATGTTTTGTTCATACATATTTCCAAATATTCCTCTCACAATAATGATTATTGCTGGAAGTTTAGGAACAATGAAATTAAATTTTAGTGTTTGAAAAATCTAACCAAATTTATAGTTTTTAGTTCAGTGACTCGAGGGCATTAATTCCTCTTCGTAATGAGAATAAAAGGTTTGATTCGGTTATCTGAATTTGACTACATTTTATTTTCTCCGTATTTTTCAAAAGTACATGAATTGTTTTGCTTTTGGACATATGTTTATATGAGATATGTACAATGTTCATATACATTATATAAAAAGTTTATATTCTTAATTTCTACATATAGTAGTTTAGAATATGAATAAATAAGTAAATAAATGGTTGTATAATATGTTAAGGGGCATATCATTATATTTCATAATTTATATAGGTTTTATTTTGTACACACACAAATGTTATTGATGTTTGTAGGTATAGCTCAATGAAATTTTGTCATTGTTTATAATGTTCATACAATGAAGTATTAATATTCATATGTTTTATCTTTAATATTTCTAGGTCAGTATTGAAAGAAAAAGTTAGAAAAGAGGATTCAAAAAAGAGGGGTATATCAATACAAGCAGATGTTGATGTTGTTCATTTTGGTGAATGTGTTTAATGTTCATATCCAATATGTTTTATATTCATATTTTTAATGAAATTGATAAAGTTCATGCCATAATGATTAAATGTTCATAGAGAAGCATTGCATATTTATGGTTCTGTTTTTCATAGATTTAAAAATTACAAAAAAGAAAACTATAAAATTATATTGTTAGTACCATGTGCATATTTTTGTAGATGCTATTGCAGCAGTGATTGTTGAATCTATGGCACCGAAATCAATTTTCAATGGAAATAAAAGGTTTGATTTTTGATGTATATATATTTTTCGGCTATGAAATGAGATATGTGCTTTTTTAAATATGTTTATACATTATGAGTTCAATGTTCATACACAATAGGTTTCATGTTTATATGTGTAATCATAATCTAAATTTCATAGCAATTATATGTTTATACAATATATGGATAATGTTCATATATATTAGTTTTGATGTTCATAACTTTTTTTTTGTCAATTGTAATAGGCGTTGAAAGAGTCCTAGAATTTCAAATCGGAGAACTGAAGATCAAAAAGATGATGAGAGAGAGTATTTAAATGTTTTGATTAGATAAATATTCGTAAATATAAGATTTAAGATAATTACAAAAAAAAAATATCACTTGTTAGTTGGAAGAGTGAGCAACACCTCCTCTCTTGGCTCACATTGCAAGATGGACCATGATCCATGATATAATTTGCCTCCATCAAATGTAATCAAAATGTATGGTGAAGTGATCACATAACATTGAGGGATGATACCGAAAATTAAATTATGAGAATGATATCATCAAATATTACTAATTTATATAATACTCTATTAGTTTATCATATTAGCAGATAGACTGAACCCTCTGTAAAATAATACACTTTTCTCACCTCCCCCTCCCAACAAAAATTTATTAATTTCTAGAGTTATTAATTCATCAATAAATTAATAATTATTAATATAAAGACATTTTTTCAAACTAGCAAATAAAAAAATAAATTTTATTATTTTTAAATCAAGAAAAGGTGGTTGGAATCCTATTTACATTGCTATAATTTTTTAATGGAACTAAAGGATGATAAATATTGCAAATACCAAAAAATACTTAAGTTAATATCTAAGTTAACTTTCAAATTTATTTTATTTATTCTACATGTTTATTAATATACAAAATTGTGGGGATTTATCCTTATATAAGAGATACTTGAAAAATTATTATCTTACAGGTTAATCGAAAATTTTTCATTTTTTATATTGGGCACGAGTTGGAACCGAAGAAAAATATTATCTAATGCAAGTTATCATTTAATATTTGATCAATGAAGGGAGATTCTATTGAGTTAAACCTCTATAAACTAATATAGTTTTTAAAATTTTATTAATTTGTAGAATTATTGATAAATTAATAATCTAATAATCTAAGATTTTTTATTCCTATGAATAAACAAATTACCAAAATTTCATTATTTTCGTAGATAGAAAAATATTTTGCAACTCTTACTCATATTATATTAATTTTTTTTATAACCCTGGGAACCCCATGCCCACTACAATAGCCTGCAAACCACAGTGAGAGGTAAACCATCCTAGGCAAACCCGGGGTGACAAGCTCGGATGCAAAATCGCGAGTTTATAGGTGGGTTTGCCATAACAAGCTCTCTAAATATCCCAATTGGTAAGGTTAGAGCCACCCATCACTCTTGTTGGAGTAGGGTTTGAACTCATGACCTACTTTTGAGAGCAATGATAGTTTTAATGGAACAAAAACATGTAGTCACAAACAAAAGAAATAGTCAAGTTAAATATTCTAAGATAATTTTCATACATAAATTTGATTTTCGGCATTTTATCAATTTATGAAATTGTGAAAACCTACTGTATATTTATATAAAGAATTATAAATTCTTATCATAAAGATTTTTTATTTATCCTAATTTTGTTTTTGTGGTAACACCAAAAATTTCCCACGGAATGGATAAGCCTATGCCCATTGTAATAGCCTCCAAATCATAGTGGCCTTTGTGTTGTTTTTATCTTGATAAATAATAATTGGAAGCACATAATAATATTTTTAAGATTTTATTTTTTAATTAGAGAAACACATTAACTGAAATTTAGGACATATAAATATGCCTTATAATATGGAGATGAAGGAGTAATAGTAAGTTCATAACATTCAACTCATTGTTTATACTTGATCTTCGGGGTCGGTAAAATACTACCAATTGAACCGGTCAACTCTCCAATACCCAACAAAGCCTAGGCGATCTCGGGTCTTCGTCCCGATCCACTTCCTGGTTTGCCGCCGGTCGCTCGTGCGAGTAATCAACCATAAAATAACAGTAGCCGCTTCACGGAGGGCTGGTCAGTTCCTTTTGTCCTTCTAATTTGTGTCCCTTTGGTTTTTTTTTTTGTGTTTTTTTTCTTAAAAAGAATTTGCGCTTTAATGCCTTGATCTGTATGTCCTTGATAAACTTCATAGTGAAAAGTAGACAGTGATTCAAAGCACCGTTTGGTTGTCGTTCATTGTTTTCCCTAAGCTTAAGTTTTGAGTGAAAAGGTTTTAACTCTTATTATTTAGTAGCATTAGAAAATCCATATTATATACATTACTCCCCCCATTTTTTTTATATGTCTTTCTGAAGAAATCATCAAAACCAAGAAAATATTAATTAATGTAGTTAAAATATAAAAATACCTTTATTTATTATCTATACAATTCATCACAAACCATTAGTAATTCATTATAAATACTGTTTCATTTCCAATGCGAGAGTAATATTGGTAAAAAGTGGTCAAATATATCTCGATTTGTGAAAACGATATATATTTAAAAAAATTTACTAAATCTTAAAACGACATATATTTTAAAATAGAGCGAGTACATAATTTTGTTCGTTTCGAAAGTGGAAATTGGCTTGTGCTGGTCCCATAATGATTTTTTAATTAAATTGTCGCTGATTATTAATTCCTTGAAGGTGACCTCCGTCTGTCTTTCAAAATATGAGTTCATTACACAAACAGAAGGAAATTAAAAAATCCATCTGCAACCAAAAACAAAGCTGTAGTGAGATTAGCAAAATCGATTATCCTAGCGGAGGTCAATAAGGACGCCAATTCTGTATTCTCGCCGTTCCCTCAATGTCGTACTCCCTCCATTTTTTTTATATGTCTTTCTAGAAAATTAATTAAAACAAAAAAAAATTAATTTATTTAGTTAAAATACAAAAACATTTCTACTAATTGTCTATACAATTCATCACAATCTAATAAAATTTATTATAAATATTATTTTATTTCCAATGTAAGAAATTTTAGTAAAAAATTACTAAATCTATCTCGATTTGTAAAAACGACATATATTTGAAAAAATTTATCAAACCTTAAAACAATATATATTTTAAAATAGATGAAGTACTTACTAAGCCTTGCTGCTGGGTCCACGGGCCGGACTCAAGCGCAGCTCCTCTCTTTCCTCAATGCCAAGTCGATTAAGGAATTAAATTCTGTCTTCTTTGCTCGTCAGTTTTGTATTAGCCGAGCCATTTCGGTGGGCCTCGTTTGTCTACATTAAAAAAAAAAAAACTAAAGTATTTACAAAGTTAAAAATAATATAATTTACGAATTACATTATTATCTTAACTTTTTGGGATGAGTAAAGTGTTAACCCAAGGCCAGAGTTAGATTTTGTAAATGTTAAGATTGTTTTCTTAAACCAAAAATTTAAAAAAAATCAGAATATAAAAAATATAACAGTAGAACTTTCAGATTCTTTCTGAAATTTTAATTAATATAATTTGCATTCCATTATACCGTTTCATAGTTCTCCCAAATGAAAAGGGAAACAGCCTTTTTTTCGAATTTTTATTTTTTTTGTTACAAAGAAAAAGGAGGCTCACGCCTTATAATTTAACAATTACATTTTGAACATACGATACCCCTATAACATCGTGGTAAAGTCATATCGAAACCCTCTTCTGTGGAGCTTCCAACCTTTGCAGTCTACCTAGTTCTCGAGAAGCTAACGATTTCAAATAATTTACAACAAAATTTAGTTCGCGGAATTTATGTTTAAGCTCAACCATCCAAGACCTGTTCAAAAGTTGTCAAATTCCCGCCACCAGGCTGGTATGGATCCCAAAAATATCTTCTTTATTGTTGATCATTATAAGGATACTATGATTATCCACTTCACCAATGACCTTACGATAACCCTTCTCCCAGGCTAAATGTAGAGCTTGGAATAAATCCCATCAGAACAGAAACCTATATTCATCAAAAAATCACCAACCCACCTGCCATGGCATTCCCTAATCACGCCACCGGCACTAGCTAACCCCGTCTACCTGTTGAAACTTCCATCCGAATTAGTTTTAATCAAACCCAACGGAGGAGGTTGCCACTTTATCATCCTCAGTTCACGACACATTCGGATTATGATTATCACGATTTTTCTTGACTTGTGTTGAAAATTTTCAACCTTTCCAAAAAAATGTCAACCTCTAAGATAGCATCCCTAGAAAAAAGAGAAATATTAACCTTTCCAAAACATTTGAGTCTTCTTTGTTGACTCGGCCAGTTTCCTTCCAACCCCAAACCCTCCAATATAAAACCATGTGAATTATTGAACCATATGAAGGGAATCATCCCATAAACTTCTTCACAAGATTATCCGTTGGCTACGTTTTCATCTTCCAAATTCTCTCAAAGCATCTTGTGTTCTCGTGGCATTTACGCATCTTTCCCGTTTCCGGCGATCACTCATCGGCCCTTGGCCCTTCCTTTTTGTTTAGGTTAGTATTGCTCTTGTAACGTCTCTCTGTTATGTGCGTTTCTTTTCTGTCCTCAGTTTGGGGCTTTGGAAATGGAACGAGAAGGAAAATCTTTCGAGGAATCTGACAATGGAAATTTCAGTTCTGAGGTATAGTTTTTGTCGAATCGAATATAAATTGAACGACCTTTTTTTTTTCCTGAGATAGAAATGTCCAATCTGCTTTCATCTGCTGAAAGAGCCAGTGTACAAATATGAAATTAGGTTTCTTTATTTGGTTGACTTGAACAGTGACTTTGATAATGTAGTTTTGATTTGTTTCAATATAAATGGAACAATTCATTTGTGAACTTATGATGAAGTTTGTCATATTTTAATAAGTTGTTTTCAATAGTATCTTTGATTAATGCTGATGATTGCATTTTTGGTTCATGAGAACTCAAATATATTTTTAATTTTATTTTTTCCGGAGTAGGCAGGCAAAATGCCCTTGTTACCTGCTCGTGTGAGCAAACGACTTGGTCTGGCAGAGCATGGAGAAGACTCTCCACTTGAAAAGAGGTTGAAGCAACTCTTGGTTGAGTTGGGTATGAAAACGGAAGAGATAGAGACACTTGAAGTTGAAGCCATACTCAAGAGTAATGAAAAGATGGAGAAACTTGAAGCTTTACTCAAGACTAAGGAAGAGATGGAGAAACTTGATGCCATGATCAAGACTGAGGAAGCTCAGCTCCTGAAACTGAAGCAGCAAGGTGAACAACTGGTTGTTGAGATCAAGGCTTTGGAGGAAGCGTCGACGATCTTGGAAATAGTTAGAGCTCTATGGTGACAACATGTTCATTATTAAATCAGCTTAGTCATGCTTTATAACATGCTTGCTTCATCTCGATGTATTTCCTTCCTCCGATTCTACTTGTAAGGTATAAATTTACAGGTATTGATAAAAAATATGTCGGGAAGGGAACATTTCCAGAATTTTGATGGCTTGCAAACTTGTCAAACAGATCAATTGCTCCCTATCTTTGCATTGGAAAATATTGTCTAGGATATATCCTGTGTCTCTTTTGTGTCTCCGCTCGTTCTTCTGATTTATATACTTCTTTTGTACGCCCTTAACCCCGGGGGTTCAATTCCTAGATCGGTGCCCCTGTGGTGCTTTGTTAGTATTACATTTTTTTTTTTTTGTTAAACAAACGATAATCATATTATATTAAATCAAATGAAATAAATTCTAAAATACATTGTGAGATACTAACTCGAGATATGCATCTTTTTTTTTTCTTCTTTTAGTTTGAGTATAAGAATCTTACAAGTTATTAAAATTGTAAATAAGTTTTTAAGAAAGCACTCCATAAACTTTAAAAAATATGAATTTCGAAGTTACAAGTTATTTTATGGACTATTTAGAAGATGAGAAATATGCTTTCAGATTTTTTATTTTTTTTTGGTTGTTAATGGTGCTTTCAGATTTGGATTTAATTGATAAACTGCTCTGTATACGGGATTTAGATGACTGTGTTAGAAAGCAATATCCATAAAAGGGCCATAAGCTTTTAGTTAATTCCAATTAAGCCCCTAATAAAATTTATTTTTGGTAAATTGGTAAAATGTATTACTATCAAAATTGCTTTTAAATAATATTACTACCTCTGTTTTTTTTAACCTATCGTTTAAGGGTGAATTCAAAGTATTTTTTATCTGTGGCACTTCATTTTCAATGCATTATTAAATAATATTTTTCCAATTTTACCCTTATCTCCCTCTTTTTTTAATAACATATATTAATGACAACTACTTACTCTTTAACTTAAATTTCAAATTTTTTAGAGTTCCAATAGTTTTAATTAGGGGCAAGAAAGACAATACTCTTATAAATTAAATTCTCAATCATTGTTTTCTTAATAGTTGTGCAGAACCTAAAACAACAGATAAGAAAACCGAGGTAGTATAATAATAATAATAATAATAATAATAATAATAAATGGATAAATAAAACTTGCCACACCTCCTCGTGGCCTCCAAATTTCTTTGTGAGAATTCGTTAATACAAAAGTCGATAAATTAAAAAAGAAACTAATTGAAAAGATAAAGGAAATCCCAATGCACTTTGAAGGAAATGTGCACAGTAAAGACAAGAACAATGATACCATAAAGGAATCACAATTGTGATTACGAACTCTACTACTTTGGTGTTTAAATGCAGTGTTGTTAAGCTCACCTCGGACCGACCGGTCGAACCGGATTAACGGAAACCGGACCCCAAACCGAGCCGAGCATGTAGTGAAATCGCCTATCTGAAACTCGGTCAAAACCGGTCAAAAATCCAGTTGAACCGGGAATCAGTCAAAATCGGATCAAACCGGGTTTTGACCTTTTGGGTTGATAAAAGTCAATTTTGCATCAAATTTATTAATTTTTTAATCATAATTAAAGTGAATTAAACTAATCGTATATGTAATGTCATAATTGTGTTCCATAAAAAAATGATTTGAGAACTCTGAAGCACTAATTTGACTAGAATAATGGACAAATCTATATAAAATTTATAAAATTTTATTAAAAATAAAATTTTTCATTTATTAATATTTATTACGTCATTATGATGTCATCCGAGTCGATCTCCGATTCGCCCCGAGTCGACCCCCGATTCACTCGATCCCTAACCAATTGCGAGTCGAGCTCCGGTCCAAGCCTGACGACACTGTTTAAATGGAGGCACGTTTCGGTGTTATAATCTTTGGAATATTGGTGGCCTTGCTGGAGCTTTATGTGAGACCATTTTGAGTGCACCCGGTACCGCGGTAGACCCCTTCTTATTTTTGTATTATTAGTCCTTATTGTACTTTTTCTAAAGAACTTCCTATATTTTGCAAATTTAGTCCCTTTTATTTTTTTTCTCTCCCCTCTAAAAAAAATCTCTAATCTTTAAATGAGCTTAACTCATGATCCGTGAATAATTTGTGAACGAATAATATATAAAATTTATAGTACTCGTCAAGATCTATCCAACGAGATCCATATGGAATATTTTTTCGAACTTAAAAATGACTAAATTTCCATGGATAGAAATAAGATGGAAATCTAGTTTAAAAATATGGATAACTAAGTTATTTTATATGGATATTCTTAAATTGCACACAATTCATGATGCGTGAAGAATTTTTGAACAAATTATATATGAAAATTATACTAGTCGACTTGATCTATTCAACAAGGTCAATATCGAATATTTTTTTCAAGTTTTAAATGCATTTAAATTTTATGAGCAGAAATAAAGGAATATGTTTTTCTTTTAAAAAAAACATTTATCCATTGGGTTCATACTCATTATCTAACCGGTTGAGCACATTATCCATTTTTTTTGTATTGCTTATCCATTCATTTTTATTTTAGAAAATGGTTGTCTTCGTGGTGATTATCCAACTGCTTGGTATCGGTTATCCAGTCATTTTTTCCCTTCTTTTTCATGAAAATCCTTGTGCAATTTTTTATACTAATCATCCAATCATTTTGTATTACTTATCCAATCATTTTTACTGATTTTTCAAACAGATTTGTACTACTTGTCCAATCATTTTTTTTCCTTTTTTTTTTCCTTAGAAAAAATAGTTGTACAATATGTTTATAGTGATTATCCAAATGCTTGGCACTGCTTATCCAACTATTTTTTTATTTCATTCTTCATGAAAATACTTGTCTAATATATTTATACTGATTATCCAACTGCTAGATACTGTTTATCGAACATAGTTTTTCTTTTTCTTTATCGAAAAAATGATTGTCCAACATGTTCATAGGGATTATTTAACTGGTTGGTAGCTTATCCAACCATTTTTTCTTTTCCTTTTTATAAAAATTCTGGTCCGGTTTTTTTTACTGACTATCCAACCGTTTTGTATTGGTTATCCAATCATTTTTATTGCTTATCCAAACATGGTTTATAAGGTTTGTCTAATGTTTTCTTTTTATTTTTCTTTTGATGAAATATTTGTTTAATATGTTTATACTGATTATCCAACTTCTTTGTAATCGTTATCCAACCTTTTCTTTCTTTTTTTTATAAACATAATTGTCTAATTTTTTTTATACTGATTATCCAACCAGTTTGTACTACTTATCCAATGGTTTTGTATTGGTTGTCCAATTATTTTTAATGATTGTCCAAATAAGTTTGTACTACTTGTCTAATCATTTTTGACTTATCAGCAATAACCACCCCCACCCTTCATAACATGATTGGATTTTCAGAAATCTAATTTAATTCGATCTCTACTGGTTTAATCTTTGTTATTGAGATATTGACACTGTTTTGTTAAAATTTGAAGTCTACTGTTATTGTGGATAAAAAATAATCATTGGTTGGATAGGAAGTTAAAATATATGGATAAACATTATAAAGCTTTTGGCATTTGTAATGAATTGATGGATATCCAACTGCTTGGTACTGATTATCCAACCAATTTTTTTTCTTTATTTTTTTTGTGAAAGTCCTTGCCCGGCCTTTTGCACTGACTATCCAACCATTTTGCATTGGTTATCCAACCGTTTTCTCTGTTTATCCAAACAGGTTTTATACGATTTGTTTAATAATTTTTTTATTTTAATTATTTTTTTTAAAATAGTTGTCCAATATTTTCATACCAATTATCCAATTGATCGGTTTTCACTGCTTCTCTAACCTTTTTTTTTCCGTTTATGTTTTTTTGGATGTGCTTGTCCATATTTTTTACACTGATTATCCATCCGGTTTATACTGCTTATCAAATCTTTTTGCTGCTTCTCCAAATCGCGGCAGCTATTCATTGATTTTGTATTGTTTATTTTACGCTTCCGAATGTACCTATTTCTATCAGCAAAAAATGTGAGAGTAAATTTGAATCGGGCTGCTTATCTACCAGTTTCCTAGTGTATATCCAACGTCTTTGTACTGATTATCCAATAAAAATACTTTCTTCATTTCTGTCCAGATTATTTTATTATTTTTTTATTTTTACAAAATTAATGTTCAATATTGATCATATCGGATACATCTCGTTGAGTACTATAAATTTCATGTATAATCCGTTTTCTAATTATTCATGGATCAACATTTATAAATTTTACAAGAATACCAATATAAACTAGTTGTTTATCCATATTTTTAAACTAGATATCCATCCAAATAACATACAAATTTCGTTCATTTCTGTCAATCAAAATTTAGTCATTTTTTGGTTCGATATAAATATTCGATGTGGATCTTGTTGGATAGATCTCGATGAGTACTATAAATTTTGTACATAATTCGTTTTCTAATTTTTCACGGATTGAGAGATATGCTTATTTGAAAATTAGAGATATTTCATGAGAAGATTGAAAAAAAGTGACATGTACTAAACTTGCAAAAAAATAAGAAGTTAGAGAAAAAGTACAATAACTATCATATGTGCAAAAAATAGGAGGGGACCATGGTGGTTCCAGGTGTACCCAAGAATTTGCCGCTTTATGTGTAAAATTTATCCTAATTAGTGGACCATATTCTTATCGTCACATATGATAATTACTGATATTTATATTGTTTGAAATAGTAATTAAGATAATTTTTATTTATTAGAGTCTTATCTGGAATCAATTTGTTATTATCATTATCCCTTGATGGACTGGATAACTACGGTGGATAACAGAAGGGTCCTAACCTTGTCTATATAATTATGCATGTGATACACCATCAGTACTCACGTTTTACGTAATAGGTCATAAGCTTGAAAACACTTCTACTCTGTTTTGCAGGCACGGTTTTAACTGTAGTTTTGCCGCTCAAACTTTAATGGCTAGAAGTAATCCTTGAGACCTTTAGTTTTAAAGTTGGTATCAGAGCCAACTCTAGCCATGTTGTTTGGATTTGGGGGTGAATTGTTCAATGATATGTTAGTTGATGCGGCAAATTCTCAGTTGGTCCCGGAACCACCATGTATCCCCTAGTGCGTTCAATTGAATCGTGGTCAAACACGTGTAGAGGTTTGTGATTTTAATTTTTGCCAACGCGCGTAATGAAAGGCTAAATTAGGGGTGAAATCAATTAATTCTCAATTCAAATTTTTTAGAGGGTTTTTTCGTCTGTTTATTCTTAACGATGGACGATTTGTCTCGATCTGGTATTGTTGATGAGGCAGCAACGTCCGATGTATTCAGGTTAAGGCAATATTGATTTTTCATGTTATTTCGTGATGTGTTTTTTTTTTTCTACTTTTTGTTTCAGAAGAAATATTTTCTACTTTTGTTTTCATGTTTCTCTCATTTTTTTATTAATTGTTGTATGAGGTACACAAGCAGTTTTGTTCTGTTGGATATGTTGTAGAGTCCTGTATATTTTCTAGGCGGATATGTTGTTTGCTGGTTGACTTAAACATGGATACTGGTTATCCAGGTTCGATGTTACTGGTTATCCAAGCAAATTTGCACTGATTATCCAAATTGTATATGAAGGTTATCCAACCAGTTTACATGCATATTCACTTTGTTTGTATTGGTTATCCATATTGATTGTGCTGGATATTCAGTTAGTTTGTATGAATATTCGACTAATTTGTACGAGTTATCCAACGGATTATATGGTTATGCAAGTCGTTTGTAGTTGTTAAGGTATATGCAGGATTAGTGTTTATATTAATGGTATTTTTTCTTTTCTTTTTTCTTTTTTAATTTGTTTTTCAGGTTCTCGAAAAGATGTCAGTGGCAATGAAATGCTAGGGGATGATGTTGTGGTGGACGAGGGTTTGCGGATGGAAGTTACATCTGATCTGAAGAGTATTGATTTGGATAATTTTTAGTTTAGTTGGTGAGACTGCAAAGTGCAAGGAAGAAGCTTTCCGTTTGACATAAAGATATTGGTAGATACAGTGTGATTGGTGTACTTTTATTTTTTTTTTAATGTACTTTTTATGCTCTTTTTGTTAATAGATAATGTGTTGTGAAATGATGCTGGTTTTCCAATTTTTTATATCAAATAACATTCCTTTTGTATTTTGTTTTGCTTCCATTATACAAAGAAGAAAGGGTTAGAAAAGTAGTAGAAAATGATTGGATAATCATTATTAACCAGTTGGATAACCGATATTAACACTAAGGACAAGCATTTTTAGAAAATGATCCGTGAAGAATTTGTGAACGAATTATATAACCAACTTATTTTTTATGGATATTCATATATTGCACATATTTTATGATCTGTGAAGAATTTTTAAACGAATTATATAGGAAAATCATAGTAGTCGACTTGATTTATTTAACAAGGTACATATCGAATATTTTTTTCAAGCTTTAAATGTATTTAAATTTTATGGGCAGATATGAAGTAATATTTTTATTTTTTTTTTTAAAAAAAAACAACTTATTCATTGCGTTCATACTGATTATCCAACCAGTTTGAGGAGATTATCCTTTTTTTTGTACTGTTTATCCATTCATTTTGATTTTAAAAAATGGTTATATTCATGGTGATCATCCAACTGCTTGGTATTGGTTATCCAGTCATTTTTTCCTTTTTTTTAATGAAAATCCTTGTCTAATTTTTTTTACTAATTATCCAATCATTTTGTATAAAAAATACTTATCGAGTCATTTTTACTGATTTCCAAACAGATTTGTACTACTTGTCAATCATATTTTTTTTTTCCTTTTTTGTTCCTTAGAGAAAATAGTTGTACAATATGTTTATAGTGATTACTCAAATGCTTGCCACTGCTTATCCAACTATTTTTTATTTCATTTTTTATGAAAAATACTTGTCTAATATATTTCTACTGATTATCCAACTAGTAGGTACTGTTTATCTAACATAGTTTTTTTTTTCTTTTTCCAAAAAATAGTTGTCCACCGTGTTCATAATCATTATCTAAATGATTGGTACTGCTTATCTAACAATTTTTTTCTTTTCCTTTTTATGAAAATCCTTGTCCAGTTTTTTTGTACAAACTATCCAACTGCTTTGTATTGGTTATCCAATCTTTTTTTAACGCTTATCCAAACAGAGTTTGTACTATTTGTCCAATAATTTTTTTCTTTCATTTTTTTTTTTAAAATGATTGGATAACCATTTTTTATTGGACAACCATTTCTTCATCTTCCAAGCCACAGGATAAGCATTTTGAGATATGCAACAAATGCATTTCTTAAAAGAAAAAAAAAACTATGAAAATACTCGGATAACCAATATACATTGGTTGGATAACCAGTACAAACACACTGGATATACATTACAGACCATCGGATAATCAATAGGAAAAGATTGGATAAGCAGAATAATATTTTAGGATAAGCAGTATAAAACTCTTGGATATCCAACTACTTAGGATCACCACTATGTGATTTATGCAGAGAATTAAGTAGAAAGTACATTATCAGAATTCATATTTTCCATTTGTTTGCATCTTTGTAAAATTTTTTGCTCAAATCAACACGATCTTCAATTTCACGTGGAGTTTTGTGAGAAGTATCTTTATAGAATTTTTGCATGTCTTTCAAGATGGATTTCCTCTGTTTGTTGAGTGGGTGCATTAGGATTCAGGGAAAGTACTCCCATCGGTAGCTTTTGATTTTTCTTTGATTGTCTTGTGCAAGTTGTACCTTGAACCCAAGTGTGCTACCACCATCATACTTTTCCATGTGAAACATTGTGTACATTCCACAATCTACAATATTCTTCTGTCTCTGGCTATGCGATGGTAGTGTAACCACTTCAAACCGATCGGAGCTAACCATCTCACAATCATAGAGTTTTGCAATGAAACTGTCGAAGGCATTAAACTATGATGCCAACAGAAAAAAAACCAAGGGCAAGATGGAGGGATTTCCAGTTCAAGCAGAAATTGGATAAGAAGCACGAGGTGGATAGATAACCACTATGAACAAATTGGATAAGCAGTTAATAAGGAAAGGAAAATCAACAGACAAGCATGATAGAGGCAAGTTATCATTGCAGTTCGACAAAAACATTAGAGTTAACGGTAAGACATGTTATCAGTGGATAAGCAGAAGAATGTAGACAGATAACCAGTAAAAGCTACTTGGATAAGCAGTAAAAACAGACACAATACAAACATTTACGTGTTAACAAAAAGGGATTTTATTCCATATTGGATAACCAACACACACATATTGGATAATTAGTAAGAACAAACTGTACACAACCATTTACAGAGTTAACAGAGAGGCATGGCATCACTGGATAACCAGAATAAGCTGTACGGATAACCTGTACAAGAAAATTGGATAAGCAGTGAAAAGAGTCAGACATGCGAAACAAGTGGCCAAACATGTAACAGGAAAGTCAGGCTTTCAAATTTTGCTCAGAATCAGTGAACAATAAACACAAAAAATTTCATAGTCTGCACATTACAACAGATATAGTGTGGATGACCATAACAAATATGAAGGATAAGTACAAAAGAACTGTAGATCTGAAAAAATTATAAGAGATGGTGTGTTATGCTTACGTTTTGAGCATTGACAATTCTAAAACTGCTGAAAATTTCATGAGAAACAAGCAAAAATTAGGGAAGGTGATATTTTAATTGGAAATGAAGGAAACATAACTCGAAGGTGAAGTCTTAGTATGAAAGCGAAGCAAACAAAGAGGTTTTTTACTGCAGAAGCAACAATTTACCTACGACGGAGACTCCAAACAGATTCCTGCTTGGTTTGATCGGAAAATCCTCTTTCAAATATCTCCGAACAATTGACGACACCGGAAAATCGTCTTTCAACTATCTCAGAACAGAATCGAAAGTTTTTATGGAGAATTTTGTATATGACCTTGAACCAAGAATTTTTTTGTCGATTGTGTGTGTATGTATATGTGTGTGTTTGTGTGAAGATGATGGGAAATGTGGTGTTGATGCTGCATTTAATGTAAATGTAAAAATAGTTGAGCGCGTGTTTTTAAGTTTCCCCTTGCGCGTGTCATCTTGATGTTATGCGCATGTATGTCATTTTAATGTAGGGGGGTGCACCGTGGTTACGGTACCACCCAAGTTGGTCTCAGTTGATGCTACTTGTTTTCGGTTAATGAGTTGTTTTATACTTCATAGGCTTCCGCCCTTCTGATTACGATTTGACAGAAAATATATGAGAATATGCAGCGCCTAATATGGTTAAATTAGTTTTGGTAACTGAATTTTTATTTCCTTTTATGCTATACATGTTTGCAACTAGATCTGATTGTATGCATAAAATAATAGTTGTCCGTGCACTTGGCCTTTAATCGCATAATTTTGTTTTCTACTGAAAAGAGCATGTGTGCAATTAATAATGATTATTCCATCCCGGGTCATTCATGTGTTGCTAGTTGATTCAAGGTCAATTTTGTATTATTGATAATTTAATCACACAGTTTGCTTTATTCGTTTAGAACATTCGGAATTATTCTGGCTGACCATCTGTGGTTTCACATTTTCTACTCATGTACTGACCGGAAAAAAAACAAAAACAAAAGGGTGCAACATTCATTTATGATATGAATTAGATGCAAACTTTGCGCAAGCATTTTGTCTTTAAGCACACATGTTTGTAGTATTATATGTACACGTATGCATTCTGTGCACATTTTCTTGTGAGTTTTTTGCCACAAAGTGGAAAACTGATTTAATTTTGACAAGTTTCGGCCAAGTTTTGGTAAATCTAATTATACTGCACATTAGATCATGTATTATGTTCTTTAATTTTCTGATGAACAATACAGATTCTAAAATTAATTTTTGTAATGGATTATGGTAGAGAATCATTGTATGTAGACCTTTTAAATCAGCAGGAGGAAGTTGATCTTGATCACATTGATCATGTAGACACTCTAGGGACTTGATTGAAAATAAGCTAATAGTTGACTAGCCATTTTTATATTTGACGCAAACTTAGAGGACTCATTTGTAAACAGAAGGTTAATTAAGTCGGTTAGTGACTAATTGGGTATTACATACAATCGGTTGCTGTCTGATTCGTTTGTTCAAGACTCCAACCCTTAGCTGCTCAACTTCCTCAACTGTCAGTCTTGGTTTTGCATTTGTAAAAAGAGACTCATTAACCTGTACAATTCTGCTTTCCATCTCCTTAAACATGTCGATCTTTGAGTAGCAATCTTAGTTTCAGAATCCATTGCTATCGGAACAAAAGGAAGTCAACAGCAGTTCGATGTTTCAATATAGTATAACTGTATCAGACACATTCCAAGAAATTTGAATTATATAATTCTCCATCCACATGTAAAGATCAGGACAGGTAGTCAAAAGAGTATGATCCGACAAGCTTACTTTAGGTTCATTTTACCAAAGAAATTAAGTTCCAACTTCATTTTTGACTTTTAGGAAGTCTTCTCGAATACTGACAAACTGTATACAGGAACATATATGGAAATGCAAATGTAATCATCAATCATACAACTATTCTAAAAGACAATGCAAAGCCTCGCCATCTCATTTGGCACAATCCAAAAGAACAAATGGCGTCCATATCTGGCAAAAGAAGTTAGAAGTATTTTATGATGCAGGGTGTTCAATTGAATAAAATAACATCAATGAAATTTCCATATCACCAAAATACTTTATAGGTTTCCGGGATCCTTTTCATAATCCTAATACAATTCGATATCAGAATCATAATTGTTGGGGAAAACGGATTCCCTGTTTCTATGAGTATAAGAATTATATATGTAGTGTTAGACCTGAGGCCGTAATTCAAACTTGGCAGAAATCAGACTTGAATATTGTATTGATGCGTTATGAATTGGAAATACGAAATCAATCAAAAAAGATTTACAACTAAATGAAATTCAAGAATTGAAATCCTTTCATTGGCTGAGCGAATATGAAACAAAACAGGGCGAAAAGAAGCTATAGATGCTAGTTTCAGCAAGGCCAAGATCAGCTTGAAATCACTAAACCATGAAAAATACTCGGTTCAAGATACTAACAGGATATGTGATATGCTTATATTTTACTTATTTATTATATCCCTAATTTGTGATTTTTGCAATATATTTTGAGTACAAATATACTATTTATATGATTTTATCTTTATTTGTAGGTTTTGTACTCAAATGGAAGAATTGTTGAGATTTTGGACTAAATTGAAAGAAAAAGCAACTCAAAGGGAGAATTGAAGATTTGTTAAATTGACAAGAAAGAAATTGAAGCACTTAAAGAGTTGGAGGAGTTTTAATTTAAATTGGCTTGAAAAAAATAACTTTCTTATTCCTGAAGACATAGGGTTTGAAGAAAGCCTATAAAAAGAGAATTAGGGATTTATTTTTACAACAGGACTGAACCGAACTTGACCGAAAAAAACCCTACATCCTCCGCCGTTCACCACCTGGCTTCTCCTCCATCCCCACGAAGCAGCCAGCAGCACCATCTCTTCTCCACTACTTCCACCCACCACCAAAGCAAAAACACCACCGAGGCCACCAACTTTCCTCCTTGCTACAGCAACCTTACGCACACCACCTCTGCCCACCTTGCTTCCATTAGCTCCAATTTGTTTTCCCCCCTCATTCACGCACCAGCACACCATAAGCCACCACACAGCAGCACCTTTCTTCTCCTTGACTTCGCACACACGCAGCACCACCATTAATCACCATCATCACCTTTCGTCATCATCACCAGCAGCCAAGTCCTCCACCACGCACCAGCATCAACAAAACCAAACCGGCAGCAGCCTCCTTGAGCTTCTTGCAGTCGAGAGAAACAGAGGTGTCCAAATCCGAAGCAAGCAGCAGCCGCGGAGCTTTTCGGCGGTTTTTGTCTTCATCCGGGTATTTTTGTTTTAATTACTTAATTTAGATTTTTTTGGATTATGTCTCTAAATATTATTGAATTATTTTTGATAATGTTTAGTGCCTAAATTCTTTTAACCTAGGGCTTGGATGTAGCCGCCGGATTTATTTGGTTTATTTGGTTCATTATTATTTGATTTTTCCATTAATTAATATTTGTCATTCTTTTTTTAATTCGTGTAAGTAATTGGCCACTATTTGCATGTCTGAATATACTAATCAAAGTAGTGAGAGTGGAAGATTAGTATTAGTTCGTAGGAATAATAGACTTAGGGTGTAAGCTAGGGAGTAAGATTATAACCTTTGTAATGTTTGATTCTTAATGGTCTTATGTGTTTTTATTAATTCCTATAGTCACGAGAGTAGTAATAGGGTTAATCTAAGTAAGAGAATTATACCGCGAGAGTGTGTAGTTCTTAATTAGGTGAATCGTTGTGAGATAAATGGAAGTTAAAAGTCAGATATTTGTGAATTGAACTAAACCAAATATTCGGTAGGTGAACCCAATGTCCTAGGTTTTCTTTGTCTGATTATTAGAATTAATATTATTTGTCTTTATTTTATTTATTTATTTTATTTTTAAATTTTATAAATCTGAGATCATCATTTACCTAGATAATAATAGAGAGTAATTTATACCTGGTAATTAGTATTTCTTCTCTGTGGGATCGACCCTGCTTGCTACTTTACTACTAGTAATTGCATTAAGTAGGTAATTATTATTTGACTAGTGTGACGACGACTTGTTAGTATGGAACTCAAATATGAGTCATATAAAAATCAATGTAGATGTAATCTTTTAGGCAACATAGTCTCCTTCCTTTTTCTAAAAAATATATACACAAAACAAACCCCCCAAACCATCCCACCACCATTTCTTCCCAATAGAAGTTTAATGTCTAATCCGAGTCCCGGTAATTCAATTTCACCCACGTACAATTTTTTTTTTCTATTTCTTTCCTAATTACAAAGAATCCGGATCACTTTCCTATGCTAGTAAACAAAATTATCTGATAGCAATCTCGTAGATGAAACAAATTTCGTTAATGCAATCATCAAACAAGAAAGTATAAAGATAATTTGTTTATTCTGTGAAACTCAAAAGAGTGTGGAAACTCACAGTAAGACGATCGTTTATCTAAGGGTTTCTATCTTTTTGACTCAAACCAAGCAAATAACACATAATCTATGAAAGATTCAAATTAAACAACAACCCACACTAAGAATAATAAGGACAACATTCAATATACTCGATCAGTCATCAATCAAGAGACTCAAGAAAGGTAGGAGCAAACAATGCTCAACTAAGAAGGAATACTATTGATTAGTACTCTCCATAACCAATAAACATATGCAACGCAAACCCTATCTCATAATGCTTATGCCAAAGCCAAACTCATAAAACAAAAAGTAGGACAAAGCCCACAAAGGAACTCATGAACACACGCCTCATGAATTTCGAAAACCCTAGCCAAAAGAAAGACTCAACTCTCGAACTACTAGAAGTAGTATGAGAATAAGAAGTTTAGTTTTAAAACAATTCTATCAAGAAGCATGCTTGAATAAAACGGTTTTTGCAAGATCAAAAGATCCAAGACAAGATGAAAACACTCTTGGTTAAATCATACTTGACAAATGAAAAATGGACACAACATTCAACAAAAAATCCTCAAAGAAAAAACTCTCATTGAAGAAGACTCAAAATGACCAGACACGGGTACCTTGAACCTTCGGCCTTGCCCCCTATTTATAGAGTAGCAACCTCGGTCACAAAGCTCAAAAGAAGACCAACTAGGACTCTTTAATCTTATCTCTCGCATGGGTAGAGTTAGAAGAGTATTTGATCTCTTTGACTCTATCTAAAATCTAGGAAACCTTATCTAAATGATTTATTCTCAAATAGGATAATACCTAGAAGGAATCTAAGACTGCTAAACAAAACACTCTAGCTTAATTCAGCCCACATGACTTATCTTAACTAGAAAGAGGTTGAAAGTCGGAGAGGGTTATGGTCTATTTTAACAGGTTGTATATGGAGGTGTGGGATGTCAGTTTTTGAGTTGGAATGTTCCAATTTTAATAGGCTGTTGATAGTTTTACCCTCCAAGTTTGCATGTTATTTTAAATTAATCTTCCCTCCTTCCTGCTTCCCTCTGACCAGAACACTTGGTGATTCTTTAACTACAATCTTTTCTGATAAATCATCTTAATCATGAAAGTGTGTCTACTACTCGCCTAACTGAGACGACATATCATTGTTCCTTGGCCGATGTTAGATAATCAAACTGAAATGTTGAGTTCTGATCATATCATAGTCTGCAAGGCATTTCAGGTTAATCACCCACACAAGCTTCACCTGAAAATTTCTGATAAGAGTGCCGCCACTCTTTCTTATTACAACTAAACAAATTGGTTAATTAGTAAAAGATAATTGAAACAAAACTAAGAAGAACAAAATAACTCACCTTGGGTTGCATCCCAAGCAGCGCATTGGTTTAAACTCTCATGTCAGACTGATTGTTGCTTCTTACTTAGATTCCTTCAGTTTCAACACCTCCTTGTGCTGCATTTCAGCCTTCTGATCTGTGGTGTGTGCTTACCTTCTCTTGGGATTCTCCAACGTGTCACTAGGAAGAGACAGCAACTCTGTCTGCTATCCTCCTTGCCATTTGTGCAACCTGATTTTGCATATCTTTCACAGTTGCATCAAGACAAGCAAGAACATTACCAACCCTATCCAGTATTCCTCCTTGACTCCGAATGGTTCATTCTGAAATCCAGGTGGTTCAGTTGATCTCTGGTAACTTGATTGCCGATGAGTCTAGTTGTTGTTCTGCTGTGGCCTCCAGTTGTTGTAATTGTTGACGCCTTCTCTGTTATCTCCTTGCATCACGAACTGAACTTCTTCCACTGTGGCTTGACAGACAGAGCTGGGGTGAGATCCTGTGTAGATTTCATACACATCAACTTTTGGTTTGTTGATGTCAGCTCTCAGCTTTGGTATCTCACTGGTGATGGCCGCCATCTGTGCTTGCAAGTGAGTTGTAGCATCTAGCTCCAACACTCCCCCTTTCTTAGTTGTAGCTCAAGGCTCCTTCTGCCATCTGAAATGGTTAGCACAGATATTTTCCAGCAGCTGGATTGCTTCTTCCATAGGTTTCATCATGAATGCTCCTCCAGATGATGAATCAAGTGATTCTCTGGAGGCTTGCTGCAATCCGTTGTAGAAAATACACAGCTGCATTGCTTCTCTACACCATGTTGTGGGTACTTCCTCATCAGATCCTTAAATTTTTCCCAAGCCTCATAAAGAGTCTTTGTCCATGTTGCTGAAAAGTCATGGTGGTTGATCTTAAAGCAGCAGCTTTGATAGGTGGGTAGAATTTTGTATGGAGTGCCTGTCTGAGTCCATTCCAGGAATTTATTGACACCTTGGATTTTGAATGTGCTGCACAATCTCCGGAATTTCCTTATGTGCTCATGCGGATCTTCACTGGGTAGTCCATAGAAAGGACAAACAGCTTGCACCCATTGAATCATTTGAATTTTTAGCTCAAAGTCCTCTGCTGCAACATCATTATACACCAATGGAGTTTGAACTTCCTCCTCTTGGGGTACAAAATAATCTCTTAGCAGTCTGGGTTGAGCTAGTTATAGCTCTCTTTCTTGAGGTCGATCAGCTTCTGCTACTTCTGCCATCCTCTTCTGATCTTCTTCAGGAACTTGAGCAGCAACTTCTCTGTTTCGCAAGGATTTTGATCTCCTCGCTGTGTCTTTTCTTATGGGTCAAAACTTAGTTCTCCCAAAGGATTGCTTCTAGTCTTAAACCAATAATCAGATCACGAAAGTAACAATAAAAGATTTTGAGTGAGTGAATAAAAAAAGAAAAAAACTAAAAAGAACTAAAAACAGAACATAGTAATAAGATTTCAAGTATTTTTAACGCCATCCCCGGAAACGACGCCACATTTGGTGGATGGATTTGTGTAGTGTCCTTGATCCACTTCCCAAAAGAATAATTAATAAACCTACTTAAAACTATTAGCTAGTGGTGTGCAAGGTCATTCGACAGAGACGGTAGTCAACCGCTCAAAATATGATTAAAGTATAGAAAAAGAAAGAAAACAGTTGAACAGATTGTCACCTAGGAGAGTGAGAATAGTCACCTGACAGAGTGAAGAGACAGAAGGGTCAATCACCTTCCTACCTTTATGATCCAGTTTTGATTCAAATATTCCTGTAGTGTTTGATTAGTTGTTTGATCAACACTTATGAATCTTTATAATTCCTGCCAGACAAAATCAATACTCCTAAATTATCAACCGAGTCAGAGTGTTCTTTAATCTAAGCAATTTGAGTTCTTAAACCCTTTATGATTGCCTATGTCATTCACCTAACTTCCGTTGATCTCTGGAACCGCAAGGTAGATTTCCTCCATTGTCATATACTAGATTAAGCAGTTTTAAAGTTATGCTTCCCCCTTCCAGATCTTCATAACCATGCAAACACATTTAATTAAGTGGCCAAGTTAATTAAAATGTTGTTAAATCACTTATCTAGGTACAAAACCTCATCAAGGAAACAGAATCAAAACTTTCACATAAAGAAAGTAGGGATTGAACCCTTAACTGAGTTAGCTACTCATGTTTATTGAATTAAACATAAGAGCAACCAAATGCAAAAGATAAGATATAAATTCAAATCAAAAGGTTCGAGGAAAGTAAGGGAAGATGGTAGCAGGGACAGTTCCTGTCTGTTCACTATGGCGAGTGGCGTTCGCCACTTGACAGAGTGATAGTTTGCCTTGTTCCTGCTACTACTCTGTTTCTAACCAAGTAACTAACTACCTAACTACTGTCTTTTGGACTAAATCTAATTACCAAATCTGTTATCTTTCTAACTGCTATTGACTGACTATTTATAGAGATTTGGAGAGGCTTGGATTAGTGGAGTACTGGCCTTCTGTTCAACAAAGCCGAGGAGACAGCAAGTTGCAGCAGCCAAAGGCATTTGTTTATTCAGCAACTTGCCCAATTGGCAAGTTGCTGCCTTCTCTTGGTAGCCCCTTCCTTCTTCAGCCGCAATCAGCCATCTTCTACTCATCATTGCTGCTTCTGTTTAGTCTTCTTCTCCGGTGCCTTCTCACCATTTGCAGCCACAAATCTCCATTTCTTCATTCTATATTCCTCAGTAGCCCAACTAGCAGCAGTAACAAGGAGCAGCATCAGCCGCATGCTTCTTTCCATCATTGTGTCTCAGCCCCCAATTCAGCCCAAATCTTCTGCCCTCTTCTTCCTTGTTTCCTAGGTCACTTGCTATACCATTGCTCACCCTTATGCAGCAACCAATCCATCAACTCAGCAGCAGCATCAATTGGTATGTAGTAGAGTTGCAGCAGCTGTTTATCACATATTCTCCGTCTTTTCGTTATCCACTTACAATAGCAACAACTTGCTTCATTGGCCACCTAGATTTCAGCTCGTGGCTCCTCAAATATTGAGAGCAGCAATAGCTACTGTAGCAGCAATCAGGTTGCAGAGCAGTTGCCCTTCTTCCTCTCAATTGAGTGTGCTATTACACATTCTTCCAAGTTGTGATCATCTGCTGCCACTATTCCTTCTTTAGCAAGGATTTCTTCACTTGTTCCAACTTTGATCAGTGCTTCAGCAGCTTAACTTCCAGCAACTTCCATTCCAGTCCATTTTGATGCCTTTTTGTGCAATTTGACCCTGATTTATGCTAATTTCCCATATTGGCCCTCTGAGATACCTGAACTATAAAATCATCCCAAAAGTAAACTAATCCTAACTAATTGACACTAAATTATGAGTAGAAATGAGTAAGAAATACTTGCAAAAAGGGTATATATTTTTCTTTATCGGCTAGCTATCCTACCCAAAGTTGCCGGGTCCCAGTATTTTAGTTCAAGGCTATGGAATTGAATCCGAATTGGCACACGTGTAATCTCCTTGTGGTATACTCCTTTTTCAACTTTCTAGTGTCTTGTGATGACAGGATTTGCACTGAAGTATTGAATTGGGACTGATAAAGCTTCATTTGCAGCATCTATTGTATGAAATCTAATTACATATAGTCCAATAGGTAGTAAAAGTACCTTGTCAACTCCAAGGGAGTTCCATAGTTTCCGATAGTAATTCTCTATCACCTTATATGGCGAACTAGCCCCAAAAATGAAACTGATGACCGACGACTTCCAATACTTCATCACCGGCTAGATATCCCTCTATTGTATCAATGCAACCTTCTTCCCATCTTGCTCCTCTGGCGGAACAAAATCCAGCAAGACTCCGACGTTCCTCAATTTCTTGACATCAAAAGTATCCCATGTTGTGCCTTGCTTCGTCACCGTTCCTTTCCCTGCATCCCAATCAAATTTCAACCAGTGCTAATGCTTAACAGTTCACTTAGCTTCTATGTTTGTTGCTCTAGACCCATTTTATCCCCAAAATTGTTTACTTTTGCTGTACTCATAGAAACCCTAGATGCACTTACCCCAATTCCCAGATCTCCCCTTGATGTGCTCTTATGACAAATCCCTTTTGGTGAATCATCAATTGACTCTTCCTCCTTGTTATTTCCTTTCTCAGATGTTGCTTTTATGCCCCTCATCTTACCCTTCGACATAACAGGCACAGGTTAGTGTTGTTACGTTAACATACATCGAGAGAAGGAGAGTTAAGAGGAGAGATTTTGCAATTAAGAGACTTTTCATTACCTAACTTCCTTAAGAACCAAATACTGTCGGTACTACCTAACTTCCTTAAGAACCAAATACTGTCGGTACTACCTAACTTCCTTAAGCACCGAATACTGTCGTTACTACCTTTACAACAATTAAACTCTACTTTCCATTTGATATCTTGTTGTATCTTCTAAAGCTTTCTGATTGCTGGCTCTTCTAGATCTCCAAACCTTGTCGCATTTCTCTGCAACCAAACATGATATATAAGGGCATTGATAAAAGAAAACATTGTTTTATGTTTAACTATTCTAAATCTCCATATTCTCAGCAACCTTGTGGGAGTTAGGCTTTTTATTTCAGTCATCATTCCTAACCATTGTCTCATTCCTTGTGTCTCTGACTTTTGTTCCCCACTCGCAGGTATAGCATAGTTTTCCTTTTTCGGTAAAGGAGAAAGAGGTTAAAGCCCAACTCCCAAGTCTGCTTACCTACTTCCTGCCCTTTTAGCAGCCTTTCTAGGAGATGTTCGACTGTCTGGACAAGGGAATTAGCTCTTGAGCGTATTTGCAATTCAAGAACATGTGTGGGCCAATTTCATCATCTTCTGTACGCAACAAACATCTCAAATAATTTATAGGAACTTGCATTCCACTCGATCAATTCGTAGTCCTATATCTCCCTTTCCAAGCAAGCTAACTATTAAAAGTATGCTTGGGAATGGTAGAGGAGTTCGAAACAATTTTTTTGATTCTTCGCTGTTATCATTTCCTCCACTCATTCGGTTATATCCACTTTGTGTTGTGTTCTGCTTACCACCATTTTCCATCAATTTCCCATTCTCCACCGAATTACTAATTTTATCTCTATCCTTCGTCATTTTATTTTAGTGGCAACTTGTGGTCATTAGGTAATTTATATTCCCAAATACTTTTACTTTCAAAATAGTATATTTGTATCCACTCAATCACATGAACTCGCCTTTTTTTTGCCAAGAGCTAGATTTTCTTGCCAGCAAAGTTTTGTTCCAATAACCTGGTTCTTTTATACACAGGCCACCTTTTGCTTTTGTCCTGCATATATCATACCATGCTACCAATGACTAACTCTTTCCATTTTCCTTCTTTCTCCTTATGAACTCCATACAACACCTGACTATTTATTGAATAACACACCGAGGAATAAAAAAAGATACTTGCACAGTATGAGCGTAGGCTCACTAATACAAAATTCACCAGCAATACAAACATGGATGAAGATTTAAAGTGAAGAAGTACTTTTGCCAAAACATAAAGCTTCTTTTCAAACCTGCCAAGGAAGAAACTCACCATTTAAAACACCCCTACACGCTACATTTATGACTGCAAGGATATATGAGAAATTAAATATTCTATCTTGGATAAATTGATAATTTAGTATATTTATAGAAGTGTGTGGAGTTCCACCAATACTGATATCAATGCTGGAAAAATATTATAAGTGATTCCTTCACCCCCTCTTGGATTAAATCCCAAATACATTGTTGTGTCACAAAAATAATCAGGAAATAATATCAGGGATAGCGGAATAACATCCCAGACTAAAATTCACCTCAGATCGTACCCACTCTGGTATCATATCGATGTCTGTGAAGTTATACCTAAAAACCAAATGGCGATGAGGGGACTAACATATGGAGCTTTGATATATGTCAAATTTACACCATAAACAATCAAATCTCATTCTTTTTTTAATCATAAATTAGTGTAGATTAATTAGGAGTAGTTTACTTTTAGGTTTATTTTACATTTTAGGGTGATTAGAGGGCCAAATTGGAAATTGCTGGAAATATTGGGCCAAAAGTGGAAAAGAACATAAAAAAGACCAGATTTGGAAGCTGTTGAATTGAAGGCTAAGGATGATCGATTAAAGGAAGAAAATAGGAAGGGATGTAGGCTGTTGGAAGTAGGATATCACAGTTGTAGTTTCTTGCAAGTGGAAGAATAAAAAAAGGGAAGAAATCAGAGCTACAAGGTAGCTCCCATGCTACTAGTGGTTCTGTTGAATGGGCAAAAGCAAAGAAGGAAAAGAAGAAAGAAGCTGCAAATGTTGATGCTGGAATTTCCACTGCTACACCTGACTTTGATTGAAAAAGAAGAAGAACAAAAGATTGGTGGCTAAATTGGAGGCTGTAGTAGAAGGATAGAGGAGGAACATGATGTTTGAGCAGAAGCATGTTGCTGCCACTGCTGCTATTGCTGATGTTGTTGATGGATTGGAAGTAGGAAAGAAGGACATTGGGGGCTGAATCAGAGAAAAGTGCCGGAGAAGAAGAATAAGTAGAAAGGCAATCATGAAAGGATGCTGATTATTTTGGCAGAGGAAGAAGAAAGTGCAGCCAATGAGAGAGGGCCAACTTGGCAACTGCTCAATAAACAACTCCAAGAAAGCTGCAAATTTTCCTACTTGTTGAAGAAAGGAAGATCAGAAGAAGCAACAATGAATCAATCCCCAACTCTTATAAATAGCCACAGCAGCTGTAAATGTAAAACAACAGATGATGGGAGCACAGAACAGATCAAAGAGTGAATGAAGTTAGAATTAGGTTAGAGCAGAAAACACAGTGTTGCAGAAGCTAAGTGCAAACCGTCACTTGGGCAAGCGACGAGTTCAGTAACCCAAGTCAGCAGAGAGAATCACCTCTGCTGCATTTCCTCTTCCCGTCTGTTTACTATCTTTCAAAACTACAATCATACTGAATGTTTCGTGTTTTGTTGCTCTCATGTTTGAATCAATAAGAATGAGTAGTTAAACTTTTACTAGGGTCTAATCTCTACTCTCTGTATGTGAAAAACATAATTTACAACTGCTTAAACTAGTCTATAACAACGGGGATAACAACCCTTGGTTTCAATTGACAATGAGAGTTAGTTAATTGACATAGGTGATCATTAGGGCCTAGGTTCTTAAGGGCTCGGTGTAATGTAAATTATCATCGAGATATAGTTAATTTGGTTATACTAGGACTTCTTGTTGTTATCAAAAGTGAATATCGAGAATATTTGTACCTGATCAAATAATATTCATATATGCAAAAATAACTACAAAGCAATAACATCAATATAAAGAGAAGAAGGAGGATGATCCTAGTTCTCTACTACTATGTCAATTGACTTTCTTACTCTCCCAAATGACATTTTGTTCTATTTTAATTTAACACTTGCACCTCAATCAGATTTTCATTGATTTTCTTGCTCGTCCCTGTGGATCGACCATGCTTACTACTTGCTAAAAATTTGGATTAGGTTAATTAATTCTTTGGTGGTCTTGACCCACCAAGCTTATATATTGAAAGAAAGTGTCTCACGATACCGATGTGGAAAAATATAAGAGATTTCATCAATTTCTTTGTGCTAAAGTTGGGAAGTAATTTCATATATTGATGATGTAAGTCCTTTTTTTTGTTTTGATGAAAGGACAGAACGAATTTCAGGCTCCAACTGTCACAAAATATACTCAAGAGGTATACCGAAGAGATATTTTATTGCATCAGCTGGAGCTAGATAATAGTGCACCCATGGATATACCTATGGGATGGACATCCATCCAGTTCCCTGGAGTCGTCCCTCCCTGGTGTAGGGGATTTTAGGGGATTTTAGTTAATACTTGTGGGGTTATTTTTGTAATTCTAGTTTAGATAGATAAGGGTTTTATTCCATAGGTTCATTTTCTATTTCAGGCTTTTGGCCATCATTGTAAAAGACAGTTGTTGAATATTGATAAATATTGAGAGTGTTCTCTCTTCTAAAACTTGAATGTTTTGATGCGTACTTTCTGGTATTCATATTGAATTAACAGATTGTTAGATGGCTTGGAATTTCAGGTATTCTTAGACTAATGGGATCTTGGGAGGGTTGTTTTTCCGAGCATTCTCAAACTAAATGGATCTACAACGGTTACGGTTCGTGTTAGGGTTCCTTTTGGAGGCTTCCACTACTTCAGTTGGTATCACAAATAGAGGGGTTTTGATCAATTACGTTACCAAAGTGAAATCTGATCCTTCTTTGAATCAATTACACTATTTGCTTAGTGGAGTTGGATTTAGTTGATCAAAGATCAGTTTTTTTTTTTCGTGGTTTGACGGTAACGGCTGTGTTATATTATTGATTTAGTTTCATTTTGTCGATTATCAAATCCTTTCTTGGCGTTTTTGGTTTGGTTTGATGGACTAAAATTATTTTTATTTCCTTAATGAATTTTGGCTTCTTTTGTGGTCCTTGCTAGCCAATTTGGGTATATTCGGTCAATAATATTCATTTGGTTCTGGATGCGTTCGTGCCAATAGGTGATTACTGGGTCATTGAATGCATTACGAATTCATTAGTTCCAAGTGGTAGTTGGTTTGTCCGTGAGGTTTTGTCCGACTTTTCAAGTTTTGGTTACCCAATTTGTGATGCCACCACGGCGTGACAAACAGCTTGTTCAAATGGAAGAAAGGATTCGGCAACAGATTCGGCACCAACGGGTTGGATTACGGGCTGAAATCGAGGACCAAATGCTGCAAGAACTGAAGGAATATTTATGACAATTGATTAGGCAGCTGTTTGAGCCCATGATGGTGAGATTGGATCAGTTAGCTGGCCTTAAATCTCATAATGGACGGAAGTTTGGTACCTTGTTGCAGGAGTCATCCCGCCACCAAGAGTTCATTACATCAGGCCGAGTTTGTGGCTTCAAGAACCAACCACAGCAACACCAGAGAAAGGGTTATGCCGAGAAGGCGCTTCAGCACCACGTTAGAGATCATGTGGACGAACACAAACGGCGCCACAAGAAGCTTAACTTCCACAATGAGATTCCGGGTTTCTGGGAGTCTCGGGTTCGTGAAGATCGATACTTAGGTTTTGGTGTCAACCAAAGGTTTGGTTCCAACCACGATCAGCTAAGAGCCCAAAGAAACAAAGCCGTTGATGTGGAAGTTGTCATTCCTGGTCCTTCCATTGATGTCAGCTGTGTGGTTAAGGATGAACCAGTGCATCATTGCACGTCTATAGCTCCAGATGATCGGCTTTTGTTGAAGAAATGTACCTCTTGTGATGATCTTTTTAATCTTGCTTTGGATCATGATCCATGGGAGGACAACAACATTGACTGGAACTGCCCTCCTTTATTTGATGTTTATGCTGATGAAGGAGATGGGAACAATTTGCTGCATAATGATTTCCCTTTGAAAGAAGAGGTGGATATTGATCGAATTTATATGGGTGCTGGTTCTAGCTCATTTTATGGTCTATTTGGACACCACATTCAGCACCATGATGACTTTTGCACTTCGGCTTTAGAGATCAAGTCTTTTTACCCTTGTGAACGTGATGTGCATGGTGTTTTTCTTGCGAATCAGATATCTATTACTAGGGTTTGTCATCAGATTGAGTGCTTACATTTCCATGCCTTTCATGGCCGTAGCTTTTGTCCCCTTCAACAAAGATCAGAGACTAACCATCCTCACAATGTTAAACAGCTTAGGGGTTTGTCCATTATGGTAGTCTTTGATTCTAGCAAGCTATTCAAGGCGTTTGTTCATTTTCCTTTTGATCGTGGCAAACTTAGACTAAAACTCAAGGACAAGTTTTTTCTCAGACGGATAGAATGGTGTAGGGGATTTTAGTTAATACTTGTGGGGTTATTTTGGTAATTCTAGTTTAGATAGATTAGGGTTTTATTCCATAGGTTCATTTTTCATTTAAGACTTTTGGCCGCCATTGTAAAAGACAGTTGTTGAATATTGATAAATTATTGAGAGTGTTCTCTCTTCCAAAACTTGAATGTTTTGATGCCTACTTTCCGGTATTCATATTGAATGAACGGATTGTTAGATACCTTGGAATTCTGGTATTCTTAGAGTAAAGGGATCTTGGGACGGTTATATTTCTGGGCATTCTCAGACTAAACGGATCTGCAACGGTTACTGTTTGTGTTAGTGTTATTTTTGGAGGCTTCCGCTACATCACTCCCCAAATTTTATTCCAATTTGAAAAAGAAATAAGCCAAGAGCGGAGTACGGTCCAACTCCAGGCACTTTACAACAAGTTTTAAAGTCATAAAACAAAGAAGCTGCTAGCTCTATTACAAAAGTAGAGACTATCTAATTCAGAGATAAGGAATAGACAGTCGATCTAAAAGAGCTTTTCCTCTCACTGATGCTGGAACGGTTGCAAGACAATCATACTTTCTTGTAGTCCCTTTAGAAACATGTTTAGCAAGTTCATCCACAACACTATTTGCCTCTCGATAAATATGAATGATTCTTGAGTGCGAGATTCTCAGCATTTTTTGTATTCCTATGAAATAATGACAGTATTTCCATGGGAAACCCTCATGTAGACAGAGTCTAATGACTTGGTTGTCTGTTTGCACTTCAATTCATCGCATATACCTCTTTCTGTGCAAGCCTTTAAACCTTGATAGATTCCCGCCAGCTCCACTTTCAAACTTGTTGCCATACCCGTATATTTGCTTTCAGCCGCAATGATATTTTCTTGATCTCCTCTTAAGCATATCCCCAACACGCTTCACCTGGTTGTCCCATTGCAGATCCGTCTGTGTTTAGCCATAGCGAAACTTCCTACGGACTGCCATGCATGAAGAAGATTCTACCATCCTGTATGATTATGAGTGATAACCCCTAAAACTCTCGCAAAATGGTGCCATGTTGAAGTGATCCGGGGACAGGCATCATGTAAGTCTATTGAGTCATTTCCCATTATCTATATGTTGATGATTAGTGTTATCTCGCTCTATTTTTTACCGTTATCCTTTTGAAATTTAGCATTTAAAACTTCCATTAGGAACCTCATACCTTTCATAAACATTGAATCAAATCTCAATAGCTATCCTCTTTTTTTCATTCAGAGTACAAATAAAACCTATCATATTTAAACCTTAACATTTCATCTATTTAATACTCTGTCTCACTTTTAGGAGAATTTGTTCCTTTTTTTTTACAGTTTACAAGAATTATCATACATGGAAAGCGTTTTATCTTCACGTTCGAATATATGGCGTATCAAATTGATCAATAATAACAAACCTTTTTAACTTTAGTGAAAAAGTAAAATGACTGAAATTCAAGGGGAAAATAGAAGGATTAAACACCAAATTTCCAGTATTGTAGTTAACCAAAAAACGGTAGAGTAAAATGACTGAATTATAAGGGACGAATCGAAGGATTAAATATTGCTCTAAAAGGAATTCAACTACTCGAACGCAAAGTTTCAGTGCCGTAATTAACTAAAATAAAATTTGCCTTTTGTTCTTTTATTACTTTATGTTGAAAATAACTACCAAATATGTATCAGATCCCGATAATAATTATTATATTTATGAAATTAGCAGAGTGGAGTGATTCAAATTTTGGTAGATTTTTGGTAGATTTTTTTTAAAAAAATTGTGGCTTTTTCTATCCCGTGCAACGCACAGGTTCTGCGCCTAGTTGACTTATGAACAAAATCAACTTAAAGAAATGTAAAACCGAAGCTTTACTTCCTATTTTTCAAAAGGACTAACAAGTAATTTTATTAATATGCAAAAGTAATTTATAATAATAGCTTTTTTATTCAGTACCTTTTCTTATGCGACAGGGGAAGCACATTGAAATGTTATATCTATTAGGTAGATTTGGTAAATCTTACATTCTCAAATGATAAGTATTGATTGAAAATAATTGATGCGTGTGATGATTCAAGAAATCAACCAACCCCAATAATAAATCTTACCATTTCTTGCCCTACGTTTCCGATAGCGGCAAAAACACTGGAATGGCAATCACTCGTTCATCTAGCTGCCAAAACAGGTAAACGAGGTACATGATTTGTTGGTGCACACCTTATTGTGCTCAATTGTTAGAGAGAATGACCATTGCAGCCAGCGTGGGGTCCTCATGGCCCATGACAATTGCAGGCAATATAATATGCCCTTCACCAAAAAGATAGACGTTGCAAGAATCAGTGAAAATGCAAGCGCATATTTGACGCACAAAAGTGCTCATCAAGTCGCATTTGTGCGTGCCATGAGCCTGAGCTGTTACGAGTTAACTATGTGGGTATTCAATCCCAAAAGTGAAATCATTGATAACACTTGCTACATACCCCTCAAGTTATGTATACTCTTATCTCTATATCAAAATCTTGTACTATATATGTTGATCTAATTCTTGTATTTAATTAACTGTATTTTTTTAATTCTACATTTTACGTGTCATTGGTATTGTTATTATGTAGGTGCCCCTCATTGAAGCTGCTAATATTGCCATTCCGGAATAAGATAATAAAACAATGTCTGAAAAAGTTTCTCCAATCCTAGCAAAATCTGCTCAGATTTCGCATCCCCTTAGATGGTTTTCTAAAACGATTAGTTTGTTCAAGCTAGCTACTTCATGTTCCGTTGTCTTGGTGGACCTCAGAGTTTCAACGTAAGTTTTTCCAAAAAAAAAAAACACCCATTTTAGGGCCAAAGCTGGATTCATCACTTCACCCCTAATTCGGAACTATTGTGTATGCGGTATGTTATTGTGGGGGCCAACTTTATAATTGGAACAATTGTCAGTTATGTAAGGCCTGTTAAGGATTCCTAGTAATAAACATAAAATTCATTGAAGCACAAATGCACATAACTCGCCCATCATTTTTACATATTTCTATGCAAGAATAGGTAAGAACTAGAAATGAAGAAAATTCGGCACAAATGCGCACAATTAAGTCTTCATTTGCACATAATAATAATCATAATAATCATAATAATTTGTTATCATTATTAATAATAAATTATTATTATTATTATCTTGCTTGAACACAATGCATCCATTCGAGAGTTTTGCGTTCATTGTAGATATAGTCGCCCGTATGATGTTGACATTGAATCATGGATTAAGAAGGCAATTTCTTGAAATGTCGAAGTGATAGGTTTCTTTTGCCCCCTATAATATACATACAAATGGTGGTATGGGCGTTCAGTTGCCTCAAGGTACTTTCTCTTGACAAACGCTTGTGGTTCTCAAGTTGATTGGCGAAACCTTGATGATCGCTGTTCCAAGTACCGCATACTTGCCAAACTTGAAAACGCTTGAACTCGGTTGGGTTAGATACCAAAACGAGGAATCTGTTACTAACCTGATTTGTTGCTCTTTGGGGCTTGAAAATTTGTCCATTTGGGTGAACAGTCCTAAAAACATGCCATACATGCATGTGCCGAAGTTGCGTATACATGCACCAGCAATGAAATCTCTCCAAATAGTAAAGGGGAGCCATAGCCGTGCTTCTGCCGATAATGGGCTAGATAAAAATGCTCTTGCCGTCTCAGAACATACTGAGGATCATGTCTCCGATTCTCTACAGATTACAAATACGGGCTCATTGAATAAGGCAAAACTTGATTTGCATAAAACTCTTTCATATCAATGGCTCATCAAGTGTTTTGAAGCATTCTGCATCGTTTATTGTCTCTCTTTCTCTGGTGACATACCAGCATCCCTCAACTTCGAATCGGGACTTCCATTGGTTATGTTTTTGAGATTAACAAAGAACCGGTCTTGTTCTGGTAGAATTCATGCTGAAGAGTTATGGAACGATCCAGTGCTTGTACCCAGATGTTTGATGACATGCCTGATAACTATTTGGATCCAGGATTTCAGGGAATCAGAATTCGAGCTCGGTATGTTAAAGTATGTTCTCAAGAATGGAAACGTATTACAAAAGTTAGAAATAGGTCTTGCTGATACACACCGACCATGGAATACCAGCACCCGTGGAGGAGGGACAGCCCGCAAATTTGAGCTGAAATATCTAAGATCTGTAGGCAATTACCGGCAACTTGAAGCCAAGTATAGCATCGCAAAGAAGATAAAGAATATCCAGAAAGGATCAGATGCTTGTGAAATTGATATCTTATGATCAAGCTTCTGGAAAAATTCGTGTCATCATCATCATTTCTTCAGTATGTCTTTACTTTAGGCGGTTTCCTGGTTTTTGTGTATTTTTATGAACGATGCGAAAGGAAATGTGTAGGCGATGCCTTTGCAGAATAGGTGCTTTTCCTAGTTTTTGTCAATTTTTTTGAACGATTCCTAAGGAAACAGGAAACGTGCATACCCGTGAGGCAAATTTGGCGATTGAAAACACTACTTTTGACACTAAAAAAAAAATTATTATGTTATGGAAAAATCTGATTTAATTGAATGTGCACATTGATATGTATTATTCTATTCACAATCAAAAAAGATATGATTCTGTAATATTTAGTATTGATGATAGGTGATTCATTTCCCACAGTTTGATCTCGTACTTCTTGTATAAATAGGGGATTTTTTCATGCTTTAAAATATATCTGAATACAAGTCTCTTATCTTTCTCTACTATTTTGTCTCCTCTTTGTTTTTATGCTTAGTTTTATATTAGTAACTTATCATTAATTTTATAACACGCTATCAGCACGAAAATTCTAGGAAAAGAGCTTTTACCACCGCCTGAAGTTGGTGCGTATTAATTTTGAAAGCTTGATGCCTCGTTGAATATTTTAATTCTATCACCGCCTAATGTTGGTGTGTATTAATTCTCAAGACCTGAAACCTCAATGTCTATTTAAAAGGTTTTCATGATCTAAAGCGACGTGACCTCAAAAACTTTCTGGTGCACAAGTCTCTATCCTCACTGAGACGGTTCATCATGGAGTTGAATTTATTGACTCAAAATAATGATGATGGGAGAAAAGGGTAGATCATAAATTATGCATATTTGGTTTGCATATGAAGGAAAAATATTTCTTGTTATAAATTTTATGTACTCATATCATACAATTACGATGCAATTTTTAAGCTATGTATATGATTGTTGATCATGTGAATGTATAAAATTTATATAAGTTGCATGTAATTGCGATGGTATCCATGTGTGCAAAGAAAAAAATGTTTTCTTTAAAGAATTAATTTCTTTGATATTTAGATTGTAAGGAAAACACTTTGTTTTATTATCAAATATTTATTGATATTGTAAAAATGTATTAATAGAATAAAATCTCCTTCTGATATTTTACTTCGTAATTTTATATTCTACTATACTCTTAGTATTACTAATATTTACTCATACACTTAAAATATATTGCCAATAGCAATATGAAAATGCATCAAAGTTGTTCCTGAAGTATCAATTTTGCGATAGCATATTTACCATATTAAATTGCTCCAGTAGTAGCATTATCGCAAAATATTTATTGAAATCTTATGAATTGTTTTCTTTCTCTGAAATGAGTGGGCAGTAAATTATTTCAAAGAAAATCCTAGACATTAAATCTACATTTTTTTATTATATAATATACAATTCTTCACATGAAGTTGGAGAGTAAATTTGAAGACATGTTCAATTTAGACATGGTCCATTTTCTGAAGTAAATGTGATGATTATGAAACAATAATAGTGGTGATTCTGACAAATACACTATTAACCCACTTGAAGTTGGAAAAATAGTGAAAACACATTATTAATCTGAAGTTAAAAAGTAGTATATTGCAAATGCTATCATTGTGACATAGAAGACCATTGGGTTCACATGTTCTATATACCCACAATTATCTTATTGATATCTTTGATATATGATTGAAAATAGACGAATTCATTAGTCCTGTCGACAATGAATTAACAAATCATAATTCAATCTTTGTCAAACGCCCTGAAGGTGATTTAAAATTTAGAGATGCAAATGTCCAATATGTCAAACACCCTGAAGGTTTGTGGCCTTTTGGCCAACATGGTAATGATACTATTTAATTGACATTTCTATCTACATGTCTCGAAGAAAATAAGATATAAATTTGTTACTGGCAAAAGTATGCCTTGCACATAATGCAACTCATATTACCTCTGTGGGTATTGTGAATTTTATTAATTTCTCTGAAGGGTATGTTAGTCAATGATAAACACAAAATCAATAAAAAATTCTAGTAGAGCATATGCAATTAAATTATTCTGCAAAGATAGATGAAAACTTCCGTAGAGTATAATTACTCCGGAGAGTGAAAACAAATAAATGCTCATGAAGTAAAAATATAATAATTCATCATTACCTCTAGAAGAGCAATAGTAAACAAACTTTGTTCCTAAAAGAGCAAGAGAATCTTAGAAGGAGAAAGTGCATTGACATACATTATATTCTCCAAGGTATCAAAGAAGGATGTAAATTGCTCTACCAACAAAACTATTTTGAATTTGAAAATTTATTGTTGTCTCCAGTAGAGTAGCAATAAACTTTGCTTTGAAAAGAGCAAGAACACTATAGTAGAATGAAAATAATTGAATAACAAATACTCTGTCCAAGTAAACGCTCATACGGAGTGAAATTGTTCTGGTATATTTGAATAATTAATTCACTATTTTCTTCAGAAGTGAAATTGTAAAATTTGAAATAACTACTTAAGCCATTCTCGTTTCAAGACGAAACAAGAAAGTTTATATGCTTAAATTTGGAGAACCAAGAGTTTCTTCAAACAAATTATAATATCAATCGATATGTCGATGAGATAGCAACATGTATGATTCTTGTTAACTTGCAACATGAAGTTTGCATAAACTAAATTATTGAGTTAATTTGGTAACTTGTCGATTTTCATATTATGCTCTTACCAAAATTTTGATTTGATAGTTGTGGTGAGTATATGACTCAATACCAGAACGATAGAAGTTGAACATTGAGTGCCTATAAGAGCAATAATGAAGTGGTCTAGTAGAATCATTTATTGCATGTGTTCATTGAATGTAATTACCTCGTGTATAATTGAAGAAGTTTTGAATCACAAAAGGCACCAATTATATGCATAAGACCAAACAAGTCATTGCAGATATTATCCCCAATAGTGGTGTTTGGGTCAGAAACCATACATATCCATCTTTAAATATTAGATGTGCAATTTATATATTATAATTATTCTACCACAATGCACACAATGATAGAGCCTCCTGAAGAGGTCAGAAATATATGTTGAATATTGAATCTCCAATGTTCGAGATTATTGTTGTTGGATTAACGACTTGATAGACGGGTCATATTAGTTTGACGAATTAGTTACTCTCAATATGGAGATTATTAACTGTTTGGTTGGTTAATCGTCATTTTAGCGATTAGTTATCCCAACATCTGGGGGAGAAGTTAAAATAACATATTTATAAATCAGATGGACAATGTAATTATCTCATAATGATCCTCGATAATATTAACCTGAAGTTCAAGAGGTAATTTTTAAAACCAGATGTTTAACTGACCAAAACAAGGGACTGAATTACATGTGAATGGCTGTCAAGTTCCATATATTAAATTATGTCCCTGTAGAACCATCTACCACTATTATTATTGGATGTCCATTTGATGAGCGGTAGAACCATCGATTCCAATGATAAAAATTCTCACCATGACAAATATGAGTGATTATAATTCATAAGAATTTCGAACTAGATTAGTTTTCTACTACGGTGAATTAACTTCCAGAAGAAGTACATAAATATACTTGGAAAACTTAATGATGGTGGGATGTCATTACCAAAGAACATGTAATCGATCAAGAATAAACTATTGACATGAAATTTACTTATGCTGGAGCCGTAGGTAAAATGAATGAAACTGAGGATCATGAAATGAAAGTCTGTTGTAAATGCAGACATTAAACTTATTGGCAGCAACAAATGAAAAGACGCAATACACACTTGACGATGTGTATTTAGAATTGAAATTGCTTGCAAACTAGAAGTTTGGCAAGTGATATACTTGCTAGATTTTGACAGGTGATTGTGCAAAAGATTATCGAGCAATCTCTTTGTTGCACAAGTTTTCCCAAACTCCGGTTTAACTTGTGGTGGATGAAAAGGAAAATCTTCCGTTATTTGCTAATCTGGTAGCATTATTTGCTAATCTTGAAGAACATTATGTTATGTTCAAGGAAACAGATAGTATTGTAGGTACTTTGGAAAAACCCGGTAACAATGCGCTTAAGTTTGCTGGTTGGATGGAGTGTAACAGGAAATATGAAGAAGCCAGACGTCTGACATATGAGGAATTTTGCTAGCAAATTTGTATGGAACAAGAAGAAGAAAGAATGGCTACCTAGGAAACAAGGTGTCTCAATAGGACGTATTCACCATGTGTCTCCATTCCAATGTGAAATTTACTACTTGAGTGCTTTGCTTAGTAAAATTAAGGGGCCAACGTGTTATGAAGACATCAAAATAGTCAATGGTAAACTCTATGATACATTCAGAGTTGCATGCGACGCTTTGGGTTTTTTCCAAGAAGATTATGAGTTTATTGGTACTATTGAAGAATCTGCGCGGATAAACACATCATCGACTATCAGGGAACTTTATGCAAGGCTTATACAAACAAAAACTGCCAAGCAATATAAACATGTTTGGGAGAAGATATGGCATCTGATGACTGATGATATTCAGTACAAGCGACAATTGATATGTGGACGCACTTCATGTAAGTTTATGGGTTTATATAACTTTTTATGCTTATATAATACATGCATTTTTTAATACAATTAAACATATATATATATATATATATTTCATTTTATTATAACTATTTTATATTTTTGTTTGTTACTTATTTTGATTTATCATGATTTTTTTAATTTTTTGTCCTATACAGTATAGGCATTGAACTATCTAAGGAGGCTCTTCATGATTATACACTTGCTGAGGTTGAGAAATTGCTACGAAAGCTTGGAAGCACGCTAAAAAATTTCCCAGATATGCCTTATCCTCAATATCACGTTGATCCCGATTTTTCAAATCAGGTCATTAGCATGGAAAGGAATTATGATGTTAGAGAGTTGCCAGCTTAGCATGAAGCTCTGATCTCTGCCCTAACGGATGAATAAAAAGTTATTTATGACAAGATAATAGGTGCAGTTTCAAGATGTACCGGCCGATTCTTCTTCCTTTATGGTTTTGGAGGTACTGGAAAAAACTTATATCTGGAATACATTGTCATCTGCATTGCGTAGTAAGGGTGAGATAGTACTGAATGTTGCTTCTAGCGGAATTGCATCGCTACTTTTAAGTGGTGGAAGAACCGCACATTCCCGATTCGCCATACCTTTAACCATCAAACCAACATCAACGTGTACTATTATACCTGAGGAAGATTTGGCAGAATTCATTGAACGTACAAAGTTGATTATATGGGATGAAACTCCAATGACACACAGGCATTGTTTTGAGGCATTGGATAGGACTTTGCAAGATGTCATGCGTCGCAGACACCCAGAAACTTTCAATAAACCATTTGGTGGAATAGTAACTGTGTTGGGTGGAGATTTTCGTCAAATATTTCCAGTTATACCCAAAGGTACTAGATTTGAAATTGTCGATGCATCTATAAATTCATCACCTTTGTGGAAAAAATGCAAGGTACTAAAGCTGACCAAGAATATGCGACTAAGGCAAGATGTTGATAGCAGCCAAAATAACGATATCAAGGAATTCTCTGATTGGTTACTTGATATTGGCGAAGGAAAGGCAGGTTGTCCTAACAACAGAGAAGTAGAACTCGAAATTCCATCAGATCTCCTTATAGAACAAACTGGTACTCCTGTGGCCTCCATCTGCAATGCTATTTATCCAAGCATTTTGTCCAACTTGGAAGTCAAAGATTTCTTCAATGAAAGAGCTATCTTGGCACCTACGAATGATGAGGTTGATGCTATTAATGATCACATGTTGTCACTCCTAGCTGGCGAAGAAACGGTTTATTATAGTTCAGATTGCATAGATATGACCGCAAGGTCAGTTAACCCGGATGATGATGAAGTTTATACAACCGAGCTCCTCAACTCCATAAAATGTTCAGGAATGCCAAACCATAAAATAACCCTAAAAGTCGGAGTCCCAATAATGCTTCTTCGAAATATTGATCAACCAGGAGGATTATGTAATGTTACAAGGCTACAAGTCAATGATTTGGGACAACGGGTTATTCAGGCGACAATCATATCAGGACCTAATATTAGGAAAAAAGCTTTCATTCCACGTATAGATATTAGTCCAAGTGATGAGAGGATGCCAATTAAACTAAAGAGGAGGCAATTTCAAGTAGTTGCATGCTTTGTTATGACAATCAATAAGAGTCAGGGACAGTCACTTTCTGAAGTCGGGTTGTTTTTGCGTCGTCCAGTTTTTACTCATGGGCAACTGTATGTCGTTCTTTCAAGAGTAAAATCAAGTAAAATCCTTATTTGTACCAAGGAGGGGGAATTCCACAATCGGAAAACAAATGTGGTTTACAAAGAAGTCCTGGAAAATATATAATTCCTGATTTGAATCTTTTTATAATTTTTGACTATTTCTGATATATTTTTTATTAATGCCACGAATGATTTATATTGGCGTATGGCACGAATGCTTTATATTTTTATATACTTTTACTTGTGTCCGGTTATCTTAATTATATGCAAAACTATCATTTATTATACAATTTCTTTTATATTTTTATATGTTTAATTTAAGTCCTATTATTTAACGTAAAAACGAAGGAAAATGTTATTCTACTTTGTTCACCGTGTAACGCACGGGTAAAACACTAGTATAAGGATTAAATGCTGATCTAGAAGAATTTCAACTACTTGATCGAAAATTTTTTGTGATGTAATTACTAAACATTCATGGCATAATTTGAATATTTCCAATTTTCTTGGATTTCAAAAATTTAATAATTATTGTGTGGATTGATACATATTTCATATTAACTCGGCACCCATTTGTTATAAAAGTTTTATTTAACTGTGACTTATTCTGCCCCATGCAACGCACGATTTTTGCCCCTAGTTGAGTTTTGAATAAAGACCAATCTAACAAGAAGAAAACTGATGTTTTACTTCCAATTTTTCAAAAAGGAAAAACTAGATACATTTTTGAATATCCAAAAATAATTTAAAATAACACTCTTCTTTCTCAGTACAAATCTCAAAAATTAATGTGACCTATTTTTTTATGACATAGGAAGTACATTGATTTGGTATACCTATTAAGTGGATTTGGTTAATTTTCCATTCTCAAATGATGCGTGTGATGATTCAATATTTTAACCAACTTCAGTAATCAATTTCACTATTTTTTGGTCTAAGTTTTCAGCAGCCGCAGAAACACTAGTATGGCAATCACGCGTTCATCAAACAGGTCAGCAATGCCACATGATTCCCTGGGGCATATCTTCTTGTGCTCAATTACTGGAGAGAATGACCCTTGCAGCCAGCGTTGGCCGCTCATGGGCGTGCGACAATTGCAGAAGATATGATCCGCCACTCAGCAAAACACTAGACATTGCGAAATTCAGGGAAAATGCGAGCCGGAATTTGACATACACAAGTGCTCAAGAGCAACTACATCTCGCATTAGCATGTGCCATCAATCTGAGCTGTTGTGAATTACCTACATTGGTGTTTTATCCCATAAGTGAAATCATTGATAGACATTTGCAACAAACCGCTCAAAAGTATATATATTCTTATCTCTATTAAAACCGCGTACTATACATGTTGATCCATTTCTTACAATTAATTGATTAACATATTTAATTGATACATCATTTTTAATTGTCATTTACGTAGTTATTATGTAGCTGTCCAAATTGGAGCAGCTAGCATTGCCATTCCCGAATAAGGTCAAAAGAGCATGTCTGTAAAGTGTGTCCAAACTTGACAAATCTACTATCATTTTGTATCCCCTTCATTGGTTTTCTTACTTAAACGATTAGCTTGTTCAAACTAGCTGGTTCATGTTCTTGGGACTTGATGGAGCTCATAATTTCAACCTATATTTTTGTAAAAAAATAAAACCATTTCAGGGCCATAGCTGAGTTCATCACTTCATCCCAAATTTGGAATTGTTGTATCTGTGGTGTGTTACTGTGGAGACGAACTTCATGGTTTGAAAATTTGTCAGGCATGCCGGGGTTTAAAATATAGTTGTTATTATAATCAAAATGTTTCATGACATGGTTATCTTAATAAAATGAAACAATAGAGCGCATTAAGAACTCCTGTTAATAAACATAAAGTTCAGCCGAGCACAAATGCACATAATTCGCCCACCATAAAATGATTTATGATTTGTGTAGGTGAATTTAAGAGGAAATTTTAAGAGAGAATGAACCATAACCATTAATTTTTAAGGCCTCCCGTTTGGGGTGTAAGCATTTAAGGTTATGGCATAATTTTGATTACTAACACATCATTTTATGCAAGTTTTCTCCTATAAATTTTCCCTGCATCTATCGTTAATCTTTAACATATGACTGTGCATGAATAGGTCGGAACTATAAATGAATAAAAACCAGAACAAATTCACATAGTTCGTCCATCATTTGCACTTATTATTATTATTATTATTATTATTATTATTATTATTTGTTAGTTTAAACCTGGGTAGTGATTTTGTAAATGTTTGCGAGAATCAACAACAGAGAAGATGCTGAAGACATAACTTTTCCCTCCTTTTAGATACAGAAAAACAGAAAAAAGAAAGACAAACAAAACCAATTTAGTTGTTTTAATAAGCCGTGATACGCTATGTACTTCTTACATATCAATATTGGGATCACCTTACAATCTGGATTAAAAAGAAATGCAAAAAAGCAAAAAAAATGAATAAGATACAAGAACCAGCCAACTTGATTGGGGATGCAAAAAGTGTTGAGATTTGGCAAGGATATAAAACATCTTTTCACTCATATTACTGTACTTTTTAACCTCAGTTGGGAATGGATTTGCAGCCTAGGAGTTGCACATTGCAAATGTTTACAATTGATACCCCTGTTCTGAAATGGAGAGATAGGGAAATAATCAAATGGAGAGATTTGGTTGATCCCATACAGTATTGATAATAATCAAATTCCGGGCTAATGACGTGCGTGATTTGTGTGCTCTCTTCGTAACAGTAGATTCTCATATTTTGAAACCCCACAAAATCTTTCCAAACTATTGTCTATTGTTTTAGTCTCACAAATTAATCTTCTTAATAACCATGGAACAAGTTCAAGTGAAAGATAGACTTCAAACAAAGGTTTATAAGAGAGTTAAACCATCACGACGAGCTAAGATTTCATTGTCGTCTTGTCAAAACCAAAATGAATTAACTCGTCCACTTTTATTCCTAAGAAGTCACCATAATAAATATGAACATTGGGACTAGATTGGTTATCCACCACAAGGTTATTCGTATGAAGCTTACCCATCAATATGGTATCCTCCTACACTTATGCGTCTCTATTACCAGCAGCTGCCATGCTATCTTGTACCCTATTTAGCTCATATCGCCGTCCTTGGCTTTACCGGACTAATAACAGTGGCGGTTTTACTGAGGGAGCCCTGATAGACCCGTAAGTTTACATTACTTTTCGATTTTCCTTCTTAAAAGAATTTGTTGGCATCTCAATTTTGTTTTTGTTATCTTGAACTAAGCTTTGACATCTTTGGCTACTAAAAGAATAGGTTTCGATTTGTAGAATTTAAAAAAAACTTAAATATTAGTACCTTTTTATTTAGGACAAAATGCACTTTTGCTCCATAAACTATGGAGGGTCACAAGTTCGAGTCTCCATTAATTTTCGATTAACGAAATTTATCACCGTCTTTTTGTTTATTCACAATTTTTAGTCCATTTAAATGAATTTATGGTCAACTAACAGTCAACTTTTTTCTCCGTTAAGCTTTTTTAAAATTTTTTATTAATTTTTTCTGAACTGAGACCCACAACTTATTTTCAAACAACAAAATCAGTCCCCCATTATATTTTTTTCAACAATTTTAGTCCCTTTAAAAGAATTTTAAAAAACTTAATGGCCAATTTTATTTTTTCTTTAAAACTTTATTTTTTTTATTGATTACTTAATAGATTGATCAGAATTTTTTTCAAAAAAAAAAAGTTAAAAGAATAATGAAACTATTTCCAACTAATTTCCTAAACCGCAAATATTTTGCTCTACGACTTCTCACCATCGCCTCCGCGCCGGCAAAGTAACCCGGGAAAAGAAAGAGACGATAAAAGGGGTGACTAAAAAGAAGAGGATTGATAATTTAATTGGATTACCCGAGAAATAACTCCATAAAGAAAAATCCATCAATGAAAACGATCAATAATAAGGCTTCTTTTCTTGTGTACTTTGCCACCGGGGAGGTGACGGTGAGACGTTGAGGAGCAGAATAATAGGTTTTAGGAAGTTGGTTGGAAATAGTTTCATTATTCCTTTAATTTGTTTTCTTTATTTTAATAAAAAAAATTATGAAGAAAGACTTGTGGGACCCACAATCTATTAAAAAATTAATAAAACAATAAAGACTTAATGGAAAAATGAATTGGGCCATTAAGTTTTTGAAACTTCTGTTAAAATGACTAAAATTGTTGAAAAGAAAAAGATTATAGGGGACTGATTTTGTTGTTTGAAAATACGTTACGGGTCCCAATTCAGTAAAAATTTAGTAAAAAGTTAAAATACCTAGCGGAGAAAAGAGTCGATAGTTAGTAGACTATCAATTCCATTAAATTGACTAAAACTGGTGAATAAACAAAAAGATGGCCAATTTTGTAAAAAAAAATTAAGGATGACTCGAAGTTGTGACCCCCGAAAACTTCGGGACCAAAACTGCGTTTTATCCTTTTATTTATTTATTTATTTATTTATTGGAATAAAGGTTGTTTTCATTCCAGTTTGAATAAAGTTAGTAACAATACACTTTACAAAGATCAAACTTCTTAGAAGAAACCAAGTTCCCAGTGGAGAGATACAAAATAATCAACAACAAAAGTAACATGTACATCATGGTAGACTATACAAAAACTAATTCTAGACATTATTGACAAAGGTCATCTTAAGAAGAGAATGTCGGGTTGATATTCATCACTTGTGCCCATAGCTTGTTATTTCTTGTGTTCTTCATCTTCTTAATCTTAGCTAAATTCATCTTTAAATCAAAATTGAGCTTCTGACAGAGCTCGAAGACTTTGGGGGCTTCATCCCTGAACAAAAGTGTATTCCTGGCATCCCATATGAAGTAAACAGCCGCAAAGAAAGTACTCCGAATGATCCCATCAATAACATTACTTTTTCCAAAATGAACCAACATCCAATCAACTAGCTCAGACCATGACAGAATAGGTACCGATACATGGACCATACTCATAGCTTTAGACAGGATATATGATGAGAACAGACATTCAAAAAAAAAATGATCTCTCGACTCCACTTGCATATTACAAAAGCTAGAAATAATGTCAATGGAATGATCAAATTTCGCCACCCGTTCTTTTGTTTCGAGCTTATCAAGTAACGATAACCAAGAAATAAAACTATGTTTTGGAGTAAAGTACTTACCCCAAACAAGTTTGTAGCAGTGTACAGACGGTTGTGCAGGAACAATCGTCAAGAAGATACCAACTGAGGAGAAAGCACACCCTTTACCTTTCCTGATAAGATGACCGGAGTTAGTATCAACACATTGCAGAGCAATTGGCCTCAAATTTAGAATTTTCTTCATGATCCATGAAGTGGACTGAGTAATTTTTTTTACATGTGGTTCCCTTTTATTTATTTACCTTCAAACTTCAAAAAAATTCCATTGGAGGTATACTTTCTTTTAGTTTAGTTACTTAAATGTGATAAAGGATTTTGATTTTGTACTATGAATTGAAGGACGATGAGTCATGTACAGAGATCAAGAGGGAACCACATGCAATCAAAATGAACTTGTCGGGAGATTAGCAAAGCCGATTATCTTAGACGAGTTAAAGAACAAAAGTTATTTTGTGTTTTATGGCAGCAAGATCCGAAGGCCTTGCGCGAGAGTAATTTTCCAATTTCTCATGTCCAAGTCCGTTAATGAACTAGACATTGTATTAGTAGATGGAAGCTGTTTTGGTGGGCCTCGATTATCCTCTATTAACAGAGTCTCGATTGATCAATTTCTAACTTATATGCTTGATTTCAAGAACCTTTCGAACAATTTTTGTAAAGCTCAAATGTAGGAAGTTGATTTTCGTAACAAGGTCAGTGTTAGTCATAACTTAATTTGTATGTTTGCTTTGTGAGTGTTGTCTTCATCTAAAATGCATTTGACATAAGCTTCATTCTATGCATCTTACAGTTGCATAAGGTTTTCTTTTACTCTAGGAGAGAATATCATTTGAAACTTTGTTTTTGGTTTAAATAATTTTGAGATTTAACTAACAAGTTGTGAATTGTATTAAATACTAACATGTAAAGAAAATAATTTTGGTTGTATGAGATAGTACGCAGTTTAGTTTAACTTATAATTGATCAATGATTCTTCTATTAAATATTCAAAAACAAGACTTGAGGCCACATTCTTTTCTATTTGAATTTATTTAATCATTAAGATTCGTACATACTTATTGGAGCAACTTAATTGATGACCATGAGTGCTAACTTGCTCGGTGGTTGGTTGTCAGATATGGAACCAAAGGTTCCCATTGACACAGGAGAAAGAGGATCAAAGAGAAGTGGAAAGCACAATTTGATTCATTTTCTTTGATAATTGCTACACCGCAAAGACAGTGTTATTTATACACCTAGAACCCCCTTACTATTACACAGTTGCAACCCATGCCCTTATACTTTTAGCTAGTTCAATTCTAATCCGTCGGTTCATGACAACTCTTTCCCCCTAAAATAAGTCTTGTCCTAAAACTTTTATAACAAAAAATAGATTATGCACGAACAAATTCTAAATGTAGCTTCTATTGATAGAGTCAAGAAAAGAAGGCAGTTAGCAACTTCATTGTTTGTTGACCTAAAAATATTCAACGAGCATCTGGATGTATATTCTTTCTTGTCGCGGGATCCATTATAACCTGGTTGTCTTAGAGTTAGCCCATTCTCAAATTCATTTCCACGTATTCTTTGATAACCAACATAAAGACCTCACACTTTTGGAATATTTTGCAGCACCAGTGATTTTCCCAAACTTGGCTTAGAAATCTCAATTGCTCTGTTAAAGTCAAATTTGCATTGATAGGGTAACATGTCTAAAATTCCTAGTGAATGTCAATGTGGCCACTCACCCAAAACATAAAGGAGTCATTTCCTGCAATCGGAATACCCAAGAGCATGATGGTAGTTCGTATTGTTCCTTCAACATACAAATAACACATTAAATTCAAATAGCACGCACCAGGAACTCCCTTGAATCCACCTACCAGATCCACTAAGGATTCTTGTAAGCCATCACCTAATTGATAATGCTTGAGGCTTCAAGTTGGTTCAGTCCCCTGCTCTGTACCTTCTTCTGCACCCATAAACAAAATCTTACTCCTAAGACTTGAAATCGAGAGCTCAAATAGATCTTTTTCTGAAATTGTCGCACCATCATCTTAAAATTTACTAGCCAAAAGGAATTTCTAACCCCATACAACACCCACTCCATTGCCGGAAACTTTGAGAAAACTAGCTTGTCACTAGAACTTCTAAAGAGTTAAAATTGTTGCACCTGTAAATGTCTTCCAAGTGACCTGTAATATATCATTACAAATACTCTTACTTGTTTTTGTAGCTCAAGCAGAGTCAATCCCTTTTTACTTCCAATTTCACATTGCAATTCTTTGTTCTGGATCAAATGTTTTGCAGCCATAAAGAGATTGGTAAGCAGCTGATAATCTTTAACCATAGTCTCTTTGTAGCAATTCATATCTTGTCAAATCCGGTATACTCTTCGAAGACATGCCTAATAAGCATATGTCCAGAAAGATCAAATTCCATAGCAGGAAAATGGTCAATTATACATGAGCTTAGAATAATAATAGGGTCTTCCTTTACAGTAGGAGCATCAAAACACTGACTAAGAGAAATCTTCAAACTCTTCGTACTACTTGTTCACAATTCCTCAATAATCTCTGCATATGTGCATTTTGAACAGACAACAGTAGTATATTCTTCCAAATGTTCACAAAGGATCCCAAACTGTAAGAAGAATACTTGCATCCTCATAAGAAGAGAATGCAACCTCAAGACATCAATTTTAACCATGTATCTTGTTGCTATAAAAGCTCTCTTTCCATGAGGACCTTGTCCTCAACGTTGGAAAAGAAGTAGAAGGTTGCCTCCGTGGATATAAAATCATTTCAAACCTAACATTAACATCATAATTACTCGTAACTAACTTCAAGTGTCCCAGCTTCACATTTCAAATCCCACTAGTTCATCACCACATTGTGAGAATTCCAAATAAGCATTTGTGAGAAGTATGAAAACATCAACATCAGTGCTTTGAGTCGCCACATTCTCAGTAATGTAGAGGTGCCACAAATACTGGAAATCATCATTTTACCCCAATGCATAGGAAGTTTCTTCGACTGAAAAAGGGTTCATTTCGATATCTGCCATATCCTAAAAATCAACTGCAGAGAGATGTTTCCTTCTTCATAAAACTAATTTCTCTGGTTTTCCTCACTACTTTAACTCTATAACTAGTGTAGATTATAGGACCATACACCCAAACATTCAGCATAGCAATGAAAGTTGAATCAAATTTCATAAAGCATTATACTTAACAATACATAAGCCATGAAAACTAAGTAAATTTCCTCTGCCACCATGATCAACATTACACAAACTAAGAAAATATTTCTTATATTTTATACCATTGGTACCATAAAATTCCCATGCACAAACAAAGAATCCTCACCATTGTCTTGTACCCTTCCCATAGTTACTAAAATAATATCTTCATTGAAACACACATGATCATCCACTATATCATTTCGCCTAACAGAATTCTTATCCTATTTTCAAACCCAAAAAGATCACTAGCCTCAGAATACAACAGGTTATCAGCATCATAAAGTCATCAATCATATTTTCTAAGTAAGCAGCATCTCAGATGGCAAACTTAATTCATCACAACTTCCAATACTATCACTATTATATTGCATTTATACCAAATAATAATATGGTTGATCACAAGCATACTTATCATTAAAATTCATCTGTTTATCCCGTTCATGCATAAGAACATTATCACCTCTTTCGATGAATCCACAAGTGTTGCTTAAATGACACCACTTTTAGATTCTAACTCAGAAGCCTTATTCCCCATCGAAATTTCATTCTCAAACTTCTCAATACCTCCACAACTCACAAATCCTTTTATAACTGCTACAGAGCAGAGACTACATTATTTATCTGTGTAAAACCACCTTAGTGTTACACAATTGCAACCCATGCCCTTATACTTTTATCTAATTCTATTCTAAACCTTCGATTCATGACATTGGTGTTGATGTTGTTACAACCCAATGAGGTCAGAATTGAAGTAAATAAATGGGCTGAAAATGCAGCAAACGGCCTAATTCTTGCAAATGCTCTCTATTTTAAAGATGCCTGGGACAAAACACTTGACTTATCATTAATGACGAAAGACCATGTCCTCTACCTCTTGAATAGTCACACAATCAAAGCCCTGACTAGGTGGGAATTGCAGTATATAAGTGCCTATGAAGGTCTTAAGGTGTTGCGCCTTCCATAGCAACAAGGCATCAAAATGGATCTACGATTCTCTATGTTCTTTGTATCTCTTGGGTGCCAAGAACGGGCTGCGGGATTTGGTTGAATAGATAAGTGCTCAACCTCATTTCATATAGCGTCATCCAGTATATGAAATGGTTGAATTGTGTGACTTTCGATTCTAAAGTTTGAGATCCCTTTCGGGTATGAAGGTTCCACACTTCTCAAAGATTTGGGTTTAGATTTGCCATTTACAGAGGCCAATTTATTAATATGGTAAGCTCCGGGGATCGTAAAGTTTCAACCATCCTCCGCCAATGCTTCATGAGGTTAATAAAGTAGGCACTATAGCAACCGCGGCTGTGTTTGGTGCATATTGTAGTTCTGGTGCTCCACCATCGTATGAGAAACAAGATTTTGTTGCCGACCATCCATACCTTTTCCTCATCGGGGAGGATGTGATTAGAGCCGAATTGTTCATGGGTAGCATGGTTAATCCTATTACCTGAGAAGGTTTCTGACTAGTGACAGGAGCTCTATTGTTCATTGGTAACGTTGTATGTTTTTGTGATCTTTACGAGGCAATTTAATTTACTACACGGGAGTTTTAATTGTCTATACAATCATACTCAACAAATATAACTCTACTAACATTGAGTTTTGATTATCAATTCAATCAAGACCAATATGTTAAAACGCATGATGCACAGCTCTTTGTCTTTGTCAAAGGTTTGCCTTTGTTCCATATATCCATTTTTTAGTTTTTTCTCGATGAACTTGACAAATCCTCATTCTTCACCGGTCGCTACTACGCTCCCCATTGCTGGTATGTGTGTCCAAAACTAATGGACCCTTGGTTCAAACAATTTCAGGTTTGATCACAAACTGATTGCCTTCGGGGGAGCGCAGAGTCCGAGAAGATTCAAGGGAGAAACTTGACCACCACATTTCATTTAAGTATACGATTGTCTCCTCTTTTTTTTATCATTTCTTACAATTTCTTTCAACACACTGTATAGTCAAAAATCACCAATTCTTTATCGGGAAAATGAAGGATTAACGTCCTAACCGATAATTTTCTAGGCGGTTTTTTTTCAGTGTGATCACCACTGCAATTTGCTAGCAATTTTCTTTCTTTTTCGAAATTTGTTGTGCGAATAGATTCTGGGTGAAATTTGGTGGTGGTTTGTATGTTTGTGGCCTAGTTTTTTATTTTTTAATGAGAATTAGTTAAATAAAGAAACTAGGGTTGATTTGTTTTCTGTTTTGGCGGCAAGTTGTTCGGCGACTATTATGGGTCTAGTGTGTGGCTGTTGTTGTTAGTTGTTGCTTCTTGTTATCAATTTTGCCATAGTGACATTTTCAGGGTTCCACAGGAAAAAAAATAATAATAAATGTTATGCTTATATTTTATCTATTTATTATATCTCTAATTTGTGATTTTTGCAATATATTTTGAGTACAAAGATGCTATTTATATGATTTTATCTTTATTTGTAGGTTTTGTACTCAAATGGAAGAATAGTTGAGGTTTTGGACTAAATTGAAAAGAAAAAGCAACTCAAAGGGAGAATTGAAGATTTGTTAAATTGACAAGGAAGAAATTGAAGCACTTGAAGAGTTGGAGGAGTTTTAATTTAAATTGGCTTGGAAAAAAAATAACTTTCTTATTCCTGAAGAAATAGGGTTTGAGGAAAGCCTAAAAAAAGAGAACTAGGATTTTACTTTTGGAGACGGAGACTTAACCACAAGTCATCAAAGTTAGCCACTCCATCATCTCCTCCTGCCGCAACCCCCCAACTCCTCCGCGGACCATCATCTCTCCTCAACTCTCTATCACCGCCGCTCCAGCACCCCATCTCCAACACCAGCCCGCAGCACCACATCACCACGCATCATCACCATCTCATCCCATCATCATCACCTTAATCATAATCATCAACTCCACCATCGACACACCTCCACGCATCAAAACAACCTCACGCCTCCATCATCCGTCAGCACCTCATCACCTACGCACCATCATCGCCACGAGGAGGAGCATTTGATCAATTTCCGCACTCATTTTTGCGACTTTTCTCTCCCGAGTTTCATTGTTTTATTTATTTTTAAGATAATATGTAGCTAAATTATTTAATCTAGGGTTTTGGATGTAGCCGCCGTACTATTTAATTTAATTTAAGTTATGATTGTGACTTTTCATTTAAATAATATTTATTATTCTTGTTTTTCATCCATGTGAATACCTGATCAATATTTGCATGCTTTAAGGTGTTAGCTGAAGTAGCAAGAGTGGAAGGCTAGTATTAGTTTGTAGAAATAATAAACTTAGGTAGTGAGCCACGAGAGTAGGAACACCGCCTTTGCGACTAGTAATTCAAAATTTCTTAATGTGCTTTTATTAATCCTTATAGTCACGAGGGTAGTTATAGGGTTAGTTTAAGTAAGAGGGTTATGACATGAGAGTGTATAATTCTTAAATTGATGAATTGTCGTGAGATTAATGAGAGTCGAAAGTCATATATATATAGTTTAAATTAAACTGAATAGTCGGTTGGTGAACCCTTTGCTCTAGGTTTATCTTTTACTTATTTATATCTTTAAATAATTGCAATTGTTAGTTTTAGGTTTAGAATAGTTTAAAATTGATAAATTGTTAATCTAAATAATAATAAGAAATAGTTTTAACCGGTACTTAGTAACCTTCTTTGTGGGATCGACCATGCTTGCTACTTTACTACTAGTAATTGTATTGAGTAGGTAATTAATGTTTGACTAGTGTAACGACAACTTGTCAACAAGAAAGCTACATAGTTTGTAGTAGTGGATCTAGAACGGAAATGTAGTGGGGCCAAAATACATTGTGAGAAATATGCATCGGTTATTTTGTTCGTGCCCACCATAATTTTCATAATTTTATATCATGTATAGTTAATCCTATATCAAATTTTAAAAATTATAAATTATCTGACGAATTATAATAACAAAATTATTCAAGAATTTTTTCATAAATGTAAATAACTTTCACTATTTTGTAAAATACTCAGAAAAAACTCTTTCTAGAATAATTATATCTCTATAAGCATTCGATTTTCTTAGAGAAAAAAAACAACCACAACTCCTTTTTTTTAAGAGAACCAGGACGGTACCTGACGAGAATCCCTCTGATTTTATTAATTTTTAAAGAAAAATATATACACCGGCAGTGCGTAAGACTTACCCGAAGAAAAGAGTCTGTTGTACAAAGATCTCACTAAGGATCCCCTGGACAGCTCTGTATGCAAAGCCTAAAATGATGCCTTACAAAGATTGAACTATAATCCCATGGAATCATTTTTCTATTTATAAAAGAAAATTTAACTATCAAAGTGTCTCACAAAGGTTTGAGCACAAAAACCCCATGACACTTTCTTTTTAGAATATAATCTATACTAAAAATCCTAGCTATACTCCATGCTTGTAATAGACTTATGAATCAGACTCTATTTTATTCGTAGATATGGAAAAGAGTACTTGTCAAGATACCATTTACCCCGCAGGGTAGCTGGAAGCTTATCCTGATGATTATATTGACTGGTTGCTCCTTCCGAAGCTTGTTTAACTAGATCATCATGCTTCCCAAAAAATATGCAATTTTGGAGTTAGAAGCTTCAAGCAATCCCTAGATTTCTTTGAAAGTAGATTGGAATCGCCAAGGAAATTTTTCTTTTCTATGGAGAATATTGACGATTACCTTGTTATCCTTTTGGACTATTACTCTTTGTATTCTTCTTTCTGCACAAGTTCTTAGTCCATGAAAAATTCCATCTAATTCTGCCTCGAAGGTTCCAGCTATTCCCATATGCTTGCATTCGGCCCGCATTAACATTCCTTTGACATCTCTAATCAAAAAACCCCATCCAGCTGCGTCAGGTTGGCATAGTGCTGAGCCATCTGAATTTAAGATTGTTCCTCCTGGATCTGGTGGTTGCCATCTTATACATAGGACTTTTTTTCTTGACATGATTGGAGCTTTTACCTTTAAGACTTCCTCTATCTCCCTTTTCTCTTCCTCTGTTTTTGCTTTCAGCTTATTGACACTCAAGAGATGGGAAACATGAGTTATAATTTTTTTGATTAAAGCTTTCAGAAGAAAAATTCATACCTTCATATACAAGCTTATTAAGAGTTTTCCAAATCTCCCAAAGTAGGAAGATTGGAATAACCGTAATAGTTGTTTTTCTTGCCGTCGTATAACTCCCAATGGAATGCCACGTTTGATGTTGCTCCACCACCATGTATGATTAAAAGAGTTAATTCCTATACAAGATGGAAAATAATTCCATACCTGAATTATTTTTTAGCAACCATAAAAAATATGATCCATCTTTTCCACTTCCACTTTTCTAAATGGACATCTGGACGGATTTAAGTGAAAGCTCATTTTTTGTAAAATTCTGGAAAAGGCAATAAACAGTTAAAAGTTTCCACATGAAGAATGAAATTTTCAAAGGCAAAACTTTATTCCAAATGTTTTTTAAGCATGCATTTTCCTCTCTTTTTTCTCGAAACTCATAATAAGTATTAGATATTGAGAAACTCCCTGTAGAATTTTTTGTCCATGCTAGATAATCAGGTACTTCATTAAACACCAATGACATGGACAATAGTAAGGCAAAGGCTTGAAGCTGTAAACCTTCTTCCAATTCCTGCAAGAAAAATTCCTTATTAGTCAAAAATTCCTTGACCGTTCAATCCGGCCAAGGAGGAACTCTAACATCACTTTGTAATGATCCTAAATCAAACCACTTTGCACGACAAAAAGAAGAGGAGCCATCATTGATAATCATCTTGCATTTTGAAGACGCTTTTTGAGCCACCTTAGACACCCTCTTCCAGCTAGTTCTTTCTTTTGCTGTTTCAGACAGAGAAGTGATAAACCTAGCCCAAACACCTTGCTGTGTAGATATTTTCCACCATAGTTTTATCGAAAAAGCCTCAAGAGCTTCATCAAGCTTGCGAAATCGTAATTCGTTCTCCGCAACCAGAAACGCCATTTTATGCCAGGCTCGCCAATGCCTTTTATTGCTTTGTTCGTTCTCACCTTAAAGAAATACTTGACATTTCTTTTCTAATTCATCTACTATTGATTTCGTAGGAGAAATTGCAGCTATTGTATGAATTGGAATAGCGGAGAGCACATGCTTGATTAAAACAATTCTTCCACCCACATGCAACATATGATTTTTCCAACTCCCTAACTTAGCTTCAACCGAATCCAATAAATGCTAAAAATACTCAGACTCTTTCTACCCTTAAATAAAATGCATCCCAAACATTTAAAGGGTAGAGTACCTTGGGGCATTTGTAGTGTCTGCGCGACCATTTGTATATGTTGCACATTACTTTTCTCAGGCACTAAGAAATTGCTCTTTTGCTTATTCATCCTTTGTCCAGTAGCCTCCTCATACTCTTGAAAGAAATGATTGAGTTGCAAGATAGAGTTCTTCAAACCTTTGGAAAAGATGATAAGACCGTCCGCAAAACAAAGATGAGACACTATTTTTGAACCCGCGGGAACTCCATACATGGCTATCTTTCCATTATATGCTAGCTTCTTCATGTTTCGCATCAGGGTTTCCGACAAAATAATGAAGAGGTAGGGCAAGAGAGGGTCGCCTTGTTTCATACCTCTTGAAGCCTGAAAGAAACCTACAGGTGAGCCATTCAAGAGAATCGAGAACCAGCTTCTTAAGAGATTTGACATTACTAGAGAAACAAAATGTTGATGAAAACCGAATTTCAACATTATTTGTCTTAGAAAGCTCCACGAAACTCGATCAAAAGCTTTCATCATGTCAACTTTTAGGATCAAATTTCCCCCTCTCGTTTTATGATCCAGAAATTGGAGAAGATCCTTTGTCAGATGAACATTGTCTATGATATCTCTTCCTTCAAAAAATACGGATTGCTCCTCAGAGTTTAATTTTGGTAGCACCACTTTTAATCTTTCCGTAAGCAGTTTGGTGAAGATTTTATTCAGGAAGTTGCATAGGCTTATCGGTCTATAATCCTCAAATGATGTAGCCGTATTTTTCTTCGGGATTAATGTTATAAGTGTGCTTCCAATTGCTCTTGGTAGAGGGACTCCCGACATAAACTCCATGCATGACATCTTTAGATCCTCAGAAATAATAGGCCAGCATTACCTATAAAAATCACCTCCAAAACCATCACTTCCTGGACACATAAAAGTAGACAATTGTACTAGTTGAATAAATTGGGTTTTGCATCATTTAGTTTGGCTACAATTGGAAACTCATCCCATTTTTTATATTCATTTTAAAATAATTCATTAATTAATTAAAATAGACTAATTCTAATTTTATTCGGACTATTTTAACTGGCTCGAAACAAAATTATTAGAGATAAACAAGAAATTTTAACCATAATTAATACACAAAATTATTAAATTCATTAGTAAAATCTAATTAGTATGAAATTTAGATAAAAATATGAGATTATTTTGGGTGGGGCCATTAGGGGTCATCGCCCTATGGCCCCCACCCTGCCACTGCTTGTATGTTACATTTCTTATCTCTCTAGTAACAAGTTTTATGTTGTTATTAGGGGGTTGGCATTTTGTTCTTGCCTATACCATTTTGGACTACGTGATTTTCAATCGAAAATGCGATAATTCTTCAAATCAATAGTAACACTTCTTGTTTTTCTTGATTAATTTTGATATTTTGGACAAAAACTTCATAGCTAACCTGTATGATACCGAATCCATTTTAGTTCACAAAACTTTTTCTTAAAAAAATGAAGGAGAGGCACGAAGTATTAAAAAAAAAAAGGCATTTTAGGCCTTTTTTTTACTGGCTGCGCAAAATAGAAATAAACTGATTTTTTAGCAATTAAAAAGAAGAATAAAGGTAGTTTCCCCTTAGCGAGAGGACAACAACAATAAAAAGATATCCCACGATATATATATACAACAATTCTCCAAAACCCTATTTCTTCCATCATACTCCCTCTGTCCCATAATTATTGTCCAGTTTTACTAAAATAAAAGATTTTATTTTTTTGTCAAACTTAACTATATTTTACCTTAAACAACCGGATATACCCGTACATAAGTAATTGTTTAACCACTAAGATTTTATGGATAATATTTTTTACTAAGGACAAATGTGTAACTTGATCCATAAAAAGTCAAATTGGACAATAATTTTGGGACAAAATTTTTTGGACAAAGTGGACAATAATTATTGGACGGAAGGAGTAATATGTAATATTGCTCTTTTTGAATCCTATCCTCGATTTTCGATATGATTATTAAATCTACTTTTCAAACTTTTTTCGCCTTCAAAGGAAGAAGGTATTGATCATGAGTAATTATCACCGGCAGGCTCCGTTACTGTTGGGGATTTATCCAGAGGAGAAAACCCGACATGGAGCCCAATAAGTAAGATAAGACCCATCTGAACTCAAAAGCTCAAGCTAATGGGTTCTGAGACCACCTTACTTATTAACTGATTCACATGTCCTCATGCCTCCGATGTGGGATTCATAATCCTTGCCACAAGACCCTCAACATTCTCCCCCGTCATGGGCAATCTCCACATCGGGCTTCCAAATTATCTTGACAAGCCCAAATCTATACTCCACTTGAGTAACTGGGCCGCCCATCCCTACGCTTCCGCTCGTAGTGGGCCTTTGACTGTCTGGGTTCAGTCAGATCAACCGAGATAATTTGGGCTAAATCACCCACCCAACTGGCCCAACCTGGGCTCTGATACCATTGTTGGGGATTTATCTAGAGGAGAAAATCCGACATGGAGCCCTATAAGTAAGATAAGACCCATCTGAACTCAAAAGCTCAAGCTAATGGGTTCTGAGACCACCTTACTTATTAATTGATTGACATATCCTCATGCCTCCGGTGTGGGATTCATATTCCTTGCCACATGACCCTCAACATTTGGTGGCCCATGCACGGAAAGGGTATAAACACAACAAACCACGGAAGTGAACCCCAAGAAAATCTCCTTTCCTACTACCAATAAAATAGGACAACCACCCAAACAAGCAACTAATTCAAGAACTGATAAAATAAAGGAGGCACGCGAATTTACGTGGAAATCCAAATCGGGAAAAACCACGGGACTGTAACAACAGTCAAATCTCCACTATCACAATAATGGGAAAACAGTCTTTACATACTGGTGGATACACAGGACTTCACCCAAAGGTGGATTACAACAATACTCTTCCACACACACCTATCACAAAGTAGGACTGGAAGTATCTAACCAAAAGAGAGCTAAACCGAAAACTAAACCATAGCTTTCTTTCTTTTTCTCTCGTACAAAAACAATGCACGGCTGCCCAAATTTTTCTTCTCTCTTGGCTGAAAAATACACACATAAAAATTATGCCAAAGCCTTGCTTTTATAGAGAAAAAAAAACTAAAAACAAAAACCCAATTGGAGCGGGTTTTGTTTCCTAAAACCAAATTGATTTGGTTTCAATCACTGCTGGGCCCAATTTGAGGGGAACTCGGGCCCAACAATCTCCCCCTTCACCTCAATTGGGGTAAAACCAAACCCGCTTCCTGTCTGCAAAACAGGAGCTTGTCTCTACTCACAGTCTTCGTCAACATATCGGCACCGTTGTCATCCGTATGGATCTTTTCAAGAAACAACGCCTTGGACTCCAACACATCTCGAATCCAATGATATCTCACATCAATATGTTTTGACCGCGAATGAAATGTGGAATTTTTCGCTAAGTGAATAGCGCTCTGGCTATCACAATATACCACATACTTCTCTTGCTTCATGCCAAGCTCTTGTAGAAACTTCTGCAACCAAAGTGCTTCCTTACAAGATTCAGTAGCTGCGATAAAGTCTGCCTCTGTAGTAGACAAAGCAACACATTTCTGCAATCTATTCTGCCATGAAACTGCTCCCCCTCCATAAGTCATCAAGTAACCAGAAGTAGACTTCCGACCATCCAGGTCACCTGCCATATCAGCATCTGTATATCCATCTAACATGGTCTTCCCATTGCCAAAGCAAAGACTCAATCTGGAAGTACCCCTAAGATACCTGAGAATCCATTTCACAGCATTCCAATGCTCCTTACCAGGATTGGAGAGAAACCGACTAACAACCCCAACTGCATGAGCTATGTCTGGCCTTGTGCAAACCATCGCATACATTAGGCTGCCAACTGCCGAAGCATAAGCAACCTTTTTCATCTCTTCCTTATCTTTCTCACTTTTAGGACACTGCGTTTTGCTTAGCTTAAAATGCCCTGCAAGTGGAGTCGAGACTTCTTTAGCACCGCTCATGTTAAATCTATCAAGAACCTTCTCGATATACTTCTCTTGAGATATTCAAAGCTTCCCATTCTGTCTGTCACGAGAAATCTTCATCCCCAGGATCCGTCTAGCCGGACCCAAATCCTTCATCACAAAGGATTTATTCAACTCCTTTTTCAACCTAGCAATCTTTGCAGTATCATGACCAACAATCAACATGTCATCGACATAAAGCAAAAGAATTATAAAATCACCATCAGAGAATTTCTTCACAAACACACAATGATCAGATATAGTCCTTTGGTATCCCTGCCCTATCATAAAGGCATCAAACTTCTTATACCATTGCCTCGGAGCTTGCTTCAACCCAACGACCTATATTTCATGTAACATACATCTGTATGAACTAACTCTAGAGGACTGGACTTCCTAGATGGAGGAGAATTTTGAAAGGAAACCCTATGTTGTTTACCATAGATGCAGCCAACACAAGGTTCTAGAGCAGTACCTTTCACCTCTGGGAGAAATTGCTTCTTACCAAGAATCTGCAATCCCTTAACACTCATGTGTCCAAGCCTTCTGTGCCAGAGATCAATGGAGGCATTATGAGTCGCATTCACCTCTTTATTCTTCAACTTTGCATTCAACACATACAAAGAATTCAACTTCTTTCCTCTAGCAATAACCAGATTCCCTCTGGTAATTGTCCAACGGCCACCACCTTCAGTGCTATGATAACCCTCATCATCAAGTTTACCAACAGAAATAAGATTCAGATGCATATCTGGAACATATCTGACATTCTTCAAGACAAGAGTACAACTTGTATTCGTTACCAATGATACCTCTCCCATGCCGACAACATCGCATGAGGCTTGGTTACCCATTCTTACACGACCAAAATCTCCAGGTATGTAAGAGGTAAAGAAGTGTCTGTGAGGCGTCACATGATAAGACGCACCTGAATCACCGAACCAATCACTGTCGTGACTCGCAACATTAATTGTATCATCATCACAGTACACAATCTTCATCACTGGTAGTTACTACTGCAGTAGTGTCATCCTCACTTGATTCATCCTTCTTGCCTTTACCTTTTCTCGCTGCTAGTTCTCTCTTGAGAACCCTGCACTCTCTCTTAAAGTGCCCATTCCCTTGACAATGGTAGCACACAACATCTTTCTTGGATTTAGACCGTCCCCTGGACTTGTCATTCCGATCACGTGGCCCTCTGCTTTTACTTCTCCCTCTTCTATCTGATTTTTCTGTCACCAAAGCCTGCGACTCAGACTCAATACTCTGCTCTTTTTTTCTGACTTCTTCATTCATCAAAGCCTCTTTGACCTGATCCAAGGTTAAGACACCATCCTGGGTTGAATTACTGATTGATACTACCAAAGTGTCCCAACTGTCTGGAAGAGAACTAAACAATAACAAAGCCTGCACCTCATCATCCAACTTAAACCTACATTCATGCTAGCACCATCTTTGTACCTCAACCTGGTAATCTGTTTCAGCGCAGATGACTTATTGATGCCAGACTTCTTCCAGTACATATTCTGGATTTTCTCCCAAAGTTCATCAGCTTTTGTTTCTCTCGAAAAGTGATGAAACACACTTTGATCAATCCACTGTCGAATATTACCAACAGCCTTCCTGTGCATATCAACCCACTTTTTATCAGTCATATCACTTAGCCTACCTTTATCCCCTAGAACAGGATCAAACAAATCTTTGCAATATAACAAGTCTTCCATTCTAGGCTTCCACATATAATAATTGGATGAAGTCAATTTAATCATCGTACCAGTACCCGATGACTCTTCCATTTTATTGGTGTAACACCTCAACTACCGAACCGTAGCTCTGATGCCACTGTTGTGGCGGAAAGGGTATAAACACAACAAACTACGGAATCGAACCCCAAGAAAATCTCCTTTCCTACTACCAATAAAATAGGACAACCACTCAAACAAGCAACTAATTCAAGAACTGATAAAATAAAGGAGGCACGCGAATTTACGTGGAAACCCAAATCGGGAAAAACCACGGGACTGTAACAACAGTCAAATCTCCACTATCACAATAATGGGAAAACAGTCTTCACCGACTGGTGGATACACAGAACTTCACCCAAAGGTGGATTACAACAATACTCTTCCACACACACCTATCACAAAGTAGGACTGGAAGTATCTAACCAAAAGAGAGCTAAACCAAAAAATAAACCCTAGTTTTCTTTCTTTTTCTCTCGTAAAAAAAACAATGCACGGCTGCCCAAATTTTTCTTCTCTCTTGTCTGAAAAATACACACATAAAAATTATGCCAAAGCCTTGCTTTTATAGAGCAAAAAAAAAAATCTAAAAACAAAAACCCAATTGGAGTGGGTTTTGTTTCCTAAAACCAAATTGATTTGGTTTCAATCACTGCTGGGCCCAATTTGAGGGGAACTCGGGCCCAACAATTGAATGTTGAGGGTCATGTGGCAAGGATTATGAATCCCACATCAGAGGCATGAGGACAGGTGAATCAGTTAATAAGTAAGGTGGTCTCAGAACCCATTAGCTTGAGCTTTTGAGTTCATATGGGTCTTATCTTACTTATTGGGCTCCATGTCGGGTTTTCTCCTCTGGATAAATCCCCAACAATGGTATCAGAGCCCAGGTTGGGCCAGTTGGGTGGGTGATTTAGCTCAAATTATCTCGGTTGATCTGACTGAACCCAGGTAGTCAAAGGCCCCACTACGAGCGGAAGCGTAGGGATGGGCGGCCCAGTTACTCAGGTGTAGTACAGATTTGGGCTTGTCAAGATAATTTGGAAACCCGATGTGGAGATTGCCCATGACGGGGGAGAATGTTGAGGGTCATGTGGCAAGGATTATGAATCCCACGTCAGAGGCATGAGGACATGTGAATCAATTAATAAGTAAGGTGGTCTCAGAACCCATTAGCTTGAGCTTTTGAGTTCAGATGGGTCTTATCTTACTTATTGGGCTCCATGTCGGATTTTCTCCTCCAGATAAATCCCCAACAGTTACGGCGTTCCCTGGGCGCTTCTCTGCCTCAAAAACAGAATAAACGTACCCATTTTATGGAGGAGGAGGAAAACGTTAACTGGTCCGCTTTCATTCGTTTTTTCTTTTCAATTTTCTTTTTTGAATTATTAACTTTTCTTATCTGTTTCCATGTGATCTCTGCTGTAGTATAGTTTATTGCCTTTAGTTTGTAGAAGTAAAACAAAAGTCATATAGGATTTGGGTGCTTTTGGAAAAATCCTGTTGTTTACGAAGAAGGAATAGTGATTTTATTCCATGTTAAAATTTGGATAGTAGTTTCTTAGTATTGAGTTCGAAGAAGGGTGAGTAGTTATGTATGGACATGGTTTCACTGATTCGTATTAACATGAAGAGAATTTATGAATTTGATGAAAAGATTCAATCATGAGTACAGTAAAGTCGACTTTATATGGCCAAAGGATACATATATGTAGAAGTCGTGTACTATTTAGTGTTTTTGATTTGTGTCAAAATTATTTAGCCTACTGGCTTTCTTTTGAATATTATTCGAAATCAAACTTGAATATATTTGTGTTACTAATCTCTGCCAAATTTTGATTCTTGATTAATTTACTTCCCCAAACTCAAAAAGAAGTGCTTTTTGTAAATTCATTATTAATTGCTCTCGCAGGTCTGATTACTCGCTAAAAATTCCAAGAAAGGCAATGGACAAATTGATAAGCAAGCAAAACGAAGTTGTAGTTACATTAGCAAAGCAACTAAAGTGGTTCTGGTAGAGCGGATTGTGGTGGAGTGGAAGGGACTCCTCCACCCTTAATCATAGGTCGAGGGTTCGAATCTCGTCATGGGCATGGAACAACCTTAAATATTTTGACCAACTGTTCCACCTATCAAGGTGCCTACAATTCAGCGAGGAGATTAGTCATTATTGTCGACGGTGGACACTCTTGTATGCGAAAAAAAAAAAAAGTTACATTAGCAAAGCCCATTATCCTAAAGGAGTTGAAGGATAACAGGAACTCTGTGTTCTCGCGGATGTCCCTCCACTTCTCATTGAGCTTTGTAGATTTCCAAAGAAAGGTCAGTTGTACAGTTTTTTACTTTTAATTCATTTTGATGGCAAATATATGTATCTTTTTCTATATATACATCTTGAAGTTGGGTAACCAGTTTCTTGAAATAGTTTAAACGTTAACCTGTGAAGCTCGTAAAGTTTCCATTTTTTTATTGAATTAAATGATGGGATAGCATGTTGAATACTTGTGAATCCTTTTACCCTTTTTTTTTTTTTTTTAATGTAATGCTGATATATATAGTGATGATACCATCTATTAGTTTTAGTGTGATTTGAAAACATGCTATCTCCTTTCTATATAATACTAGGGGAAGAGGCTACACGTTGTGCAGCGAAAGGGGAGTAGTAGCCCAGTATTTTCTCATAAGTTATTAGTTAGATAAAGATACAATAGTTCTAAGAAACTACGGGTTTGTATGGCCAACATTTTTTTTAGTTTTTGTTTTGGTTTTTGATTTGGATTTGAAATGTGATTTAAAATGTAGTTTGAGATAAAATTTAAAAAGATGTTTGCGTGATATTTTATATAAACTAATAATATTTTTAGACCACCACCAGACCACCTCCACCGCAGCCGACGCCGGCTGGCGACCGACCGACCGAATCCCAGCCAAATTCCGGCCGGCGGTGGTCCGGTGGCGGCGGGTGGTGGTGGAGGTGGTCTCGTGGTGGTGGATGAAAATTATATAAAAATAATTTTTAGAATATTTATTAAAAGGTAAATTAAAAAGTTGCTTGGATACTATTGAGATTTGTATTTGAGAGGTGTTTTAAGAGGTAAAATGAGACAAAAATGCAAGTATTAGGCAAACAAGCCCTACAATTCTTTCTCAACAATACTGCAAGTGGTAGGAAATGAAAGCCAATTTAACACTAATATGAGTTTTGTAAAAGAAATTCTTTGAGATGATACAGTACTTTGATACAGCATGTCATATAATGCTATAAGTTCAGTCACTTCTTTATATTTAATCTGAATAGATTGAACCATCAAACTGAAGTCTAATTTTCAAATTCTAGTTTAAAGTGAAAGCATTCCTCAGCAAAGGAGCCAAGAGGCCTAAACATCTTGCCAAAGTTTCAGCATCACAAAGTGCAAATATCTCCCTCATGTACGCAGGACATTCCTGTCATAAACTATTAACTGTCAAATGAAAATAACTCAGAAAATTTACACGAAGTCAGCATACTAAAGAGAAATTGATTGTATTGTCAAAGTTGAACAATCTAAATTCATGAGAAAGCAGAGCTTGAAGCCAATTCAATAGTATGCCTAATTTATGCTCCTAACATATCAAAGGCAACATGAGAGCTTTATTTGACAGCCACAGAGCAATGAACTAACGTAAATGTTCTCATTATATAGTCTTAAAGGGGAAAATAAGCACTTGAGAGTAAGCCGACCAGCATAATTTCGAGCATATGAGCATATGTGACTTAGTAGGAACTTTCAAACCCTGAAGATACCAAGGAATGGAAAATCTACAAAGGAAGACAGAGATTCACTTCAGAGTTTAGATAGAAACAAATTAGAGATGTAGAACATATTGAAGACAAGGTATGATTCTCTATTTAACATCCACTCGTGATGAAAACTAATTAAGCGAATTTCCTGATTGCATTTTCAGAGGCAAAAAACCAAACACTTTACATGTTGAAAATTTTAAACTAACCGAACGCCTTAGGAAAACAGAATCTAAAAGCTGAAAGGTTCATATTTTTGTCAAGTTCACATAACACTCGTTCAGACTTAAAATCAAACACATAACATGTGGCTAAAAAACAAGCCCAGAACATAAGCCACCTTAATACTGTTTTACAATCTGTGTCAACCCACTCTAATATTGAGCAAACCCCCGTTGTAATTTTACTTTTAACCTTCAGTTTATTTTCTTCCAAACAAGAAGATGATGTTTCCCAGAAAAAAAAAAAAAAGAAAAAAACTCATAAAACTCAGCCGAAAAACTACATCCCTTATAATAATCAATTAATGACTTCAAATTTCACAAAGTCAAATGCAAATCATTTCAACTAAAACCCATGAAAATAAAAAGAGGATCAACGACAGATCTGGTTACTTACTGATCATCAACCCTGAAGAACGATCTATTTCAAACATTTCCGTTCAATGCAAACTACCTAATTACAGGTTACAATTTCCAAATTTTGGGAGAAGCCCTTGCGTCTATAATTTGGGGGAACACCGTACCTTCTCCCAATTCCTTGAGTCACGTTCAAATAAACGTTTTGGAATATGATTTCAGAAATCAATTAGAAATTGGGGGTTTAGAGATTGATTTAGATGATTGGAGTTACAAAGCTGCAAAAGAAATTAAGAAGATGATGGCGGACATAACAATGTGCTTTGAAAGAGAAGAGACGGAGAGTATGGGTGAAAAGGACCCATAGCGCACTTCACAACTTTTAGGCGTCTGACACGTGTACGGAGAGTGACCAACCACCGTACCTAAATAGGTCCATGGCAGGTCGAACTCCCCCTTTATATATTGTAGATAACATTCAAAGGCATCCAAATCCATATTCCTTTTTATACTGGCATTTCATCATTATATAATTATCCATAATGGTTGGATCTAAGATTCAGGACAAGAAAGGGATCCCGCAGGATCAGCAGAGGCTGATCTTTGCGGGGAATCAATTGGAGGATGGTAGAACACTGGCGGATTACAACATCCAGAAGGAATCACTCCATCTCGTGTTGAGATTGAGGGTGGTATGCAGATTTTCGTGAAGACGCTGACTGGTCAGACTATAACCCTTGAAGTTGAGAGCCACCTCTTGCAACAGCGTCAGCACCGTCGTCGCATAGTACCTGGAAAAAAAAAGAAAAAGAAAATGTAGAAAATTTAAAAACAAAATAACTACATGAATCAAATAGAGGAAACAATGTGGTAAATCAAAATTTTGAAAAAAAAAAGGTTAAAAAATCTGGGCACCTCTTTAGAAGAGTGTCAATGTCAACTTCGCTGACATAATTCTTCCTTGGCTTCTTTGATTTCTCCCCCATTCTACAATAGCATAACCTGGTGCTGAGAAATTTGCTTTCGGATTGAGGAAAAAGATGAACGTTAAACCCTGGAGAGAAGAAAAGAAAGGGGGGTTTTACGGAGACGGATTTCTGAGACGGCGAAGACTTTGACGACGACGTTTTCTTTTTCCGGTCCCCCCTCGTTTTCTTTGTCGAGCAGTGGAGCGAGGACCGATTAGGTCGTTGGGGCCATGTGATTTTTCGTCGAGGGGAAGAAAAGACCTCAAGAAATATATCAGCCGAAAGTCAAATACTTTAGTTGCAATTTTGTGGACATTTGGTTAAAAAAAGAAAGCTTGTTTGGCCACTATTTTGTTTTAGTTTTTGTTTTGGTTTTTAATTTGGATTTGAGATGTGATTTAAAATGTGGTTTGAGATAAAATTTTAAAAATTGTTTGGATGATATTTTAAATAAACTAATAATATTTTTAGACCACCATCGGTCATCGGACCATCGATGCCGTCGGACCGCCCACTATCGCTGCCGGCCGGCGACCAACCGATTGGATTCTAGCCAAATTCCGGCCAGGAATCCGATCGGCCGGTCGTCGGCCGACGGTGGTACGGGGGTGGCGGCGGGTGGTGGTGGAGGTGGTGGATGAAAATTGTGTAAAAATAATTTTTGAAATATTTTTTAAAATGTAAATTAAAATGTTATTTAGATAGTATTGAGATTTGTATTTGAGAGGTGTTTTAAGAGATAAAATAAGACAAAAATGTAAAATAAGTGTTGGGCAAACAAGCCTTTAGTTCTTAATCATTTGAATAAGCGCCATGTTTGTTGAATCAAAGAGTGCCGAGTGAAATTGAGCGAAATGGTTTGGGTCAACGGGAAGAAAGTGAAAAATCAAAATTACGCACTAAGTCATTCTATTATTGAATAATAAATATTAATACTTAAAGTCTACAATAATACAACTGGTGCCATGTAGGTCTAATTAGACAGGTGTGTAATTGAGTCTTTCTGATCATATTATTAAACAAGGAGTAGTAATCGGTCAGAAGACCGAAGCTTTGAGGGGCAAATGTAATTAACCCAAAAGAAAAAGGTGTTCATAGTATTTTATGGATAGTCATTGACTCGGTTGAATAGATTTCCCACTGAATCATTCATTCATTCAACTCTCCAAAAACCTTCCCAAACAAGTAATCAACTCAATCAATCCACTCTCTTCCCTTTTTTGTTCGAAGTTGATCACATCAATTTCTCAATCTGATTTATCAGCTAAAAATCATGAGTGATTACAATCGGCCACCGCCCATCTTCGGATTTGGGAGCAATAATAATCAGCAACCTCCGCCTTTCAGTATTCCTCCTCCTGCTGCTGACCAAGGTTTGTTCAAAGTTTTTCCCCCCCTTTTCTTCCCTATTGACATAGTTCTGATTTTTCTGCTGATGAAGTGATGAATTTCTGATTTTCTTTTTGATTTTTTTTCCCGATTGGTTTGGCTGTTTCAATCGATAGCTTGTCCAATGGAAATTTGTGATGAAGGGCCTCAACAACTGAATAACACTTTTATGGAGAACCACAGGTTAGTTCCCATCTCTTTTTCATGAATTTTTTGGGTGTTTTTAGTTTCCCCTCTTTTGTGAAGGTCAATTTTCTGTCGATGCCATGATCTGTATGTGGATGATGAAGGTCTGTGAAGCTTTTAGATTTTAGGAAAGCTTTAGAATTTGATTTATGAATTTATTTTTTAACGTGAGTCATTAAAGTTTGTTTTCCTTTGCTTTTCCGATTTCTTTGATTAGCATATATGGCTTTAATTTGTAGGATAGAAAAAATCAAATATGATTTGGGAATTTTCGTTTCATAATCTTAGTTTGCCTTCACAGTGTGTGACCGCTTATCGTTTTGAATGTTGAATATTTTAATCAGAGTTGAATTGATTTGTTTGTTGTTTCGGCAGAACTTATTTTCCAAACTGAAAACGGATTTATTCATTGTTAAGTAATTGCTTGCAGCATTAATCGTGCGTCTTTCCAAGAAATTCATTCTCATCAAAATCAAGATTTCTCACTCAACAAACAGTTTGGAATATACGAAATATCAGTCTTGATTAGCAACCAGAACGATGTTGGAGTGGCATTGGCAAAGCCGATTATCCTAGAGAAGATGAAAGAAAATGCTGATTGCGTGTTCTCGCCGCTCTCTCTTAACGTCCTACTGAGCTTCGTTGCAGCAGGGGCCAAAGGCTCCACTCAGCATGAGCTCCTCTCTTTCCTCAAGTCCACATCCCTTGAGCAGCTGAATTCCTTGTCCGCAGTCCTTGTGAATTCCGTACTAGTTGATGGCAGTCGTTGTGGTGGCCCTCGCTTGTCCTTTGTCAACGGAGCTTGGGTTGATCAGTCACTCTCTTTTAAGCCCGAGTTCAAGAACATTTCTGACAATGTATACAAAGCTTGTTCTGAACAAGTTGATTTTGCAAAGGTTCGTTGTTGTTTTCATTCTTGCCTTTTTGATTAATAATTTATAGTAGTTTCTTATTATTTTTTTGTTGATTTTAGGGCGTTTGACTCTCAGTTAGTTTCTGTGATGTTTTTCCTACTGCATAGATTGGGTTGTCATGTTTGGATGTTCTCTCGAAATTTGATAACTGGGCGCCTGAATCAGCAACATTAAGGAAGGTTTTTGTTCCTAAAAAGTATCCCATGAAATGTACCCACCTTTTCATTTTCTTGAATTAGAGATTTCTTTGTGATTGGCATATTCTGTTTTTATGTTAGTGTATAGTATCATTCATATGACTGTCACCAAATATAAATTAAAGTGTTTGTTGTCGGATTGTAGCATGCTGAGAAGGTAAGAGCTGAAGTGAATAACTGGGTTGAAAAAGAAACAAATGGTCTCATCAAAGACCTTATTCCCGATAATGCCGTGAACAACGAGACTAGATTGATTCTTGCGAATGCTCTGTATTTTAAAGGAGTTTGGGAGCAGAAGTTTGAAGCATCAGTGACAAAAGAGCATGACTTTCTCCTCTTAAATGGCGGCACAATCAAAGTCCCTTTTATGACCAGCTGGAAAAGACAATACATAAGTGTCTATAATGGTTTTAAAGTCTTGCGCCTTCCTTACCAACAAGGCCAGGAAATGAATCGACACTTCTCCATGTACATATATCTCCCTGATTATAAGGATGGGCTGCAGGATTTGGTGCAAAAAGTTGTTTCTCAATCTGGATTCTTTAAGCATCATTTGCCAAGGGAAAAAAAGTTGGTTGGTGACTTCCGCATTCCGAAATTCAAGATTTCATATGGGATTGAAGCGTCAGGTGTTCTAAAATATCTAGGCCTTGTTTTGCCTTTTACTGAAGGCCTGGATGACATGGTAAACTGCAATCTAGCTGTTTCTCAAGTTTATCACAAATCCTTCATCGAAGTTAACGAACAAGGTACAGAAGCTGCTGCCGCGAGTGCTGCGGTTATGAGTTTTGGTTGTGCTGCTGTTGCAGTTCCTGAGCAAGTGGTAGACTTCGTTGCGGATCATCCATTTCTTTTCATTATTACCGAAGACCGAACTGGATCACTATTGTTCATGGGTAGTGTGGTTAATCCTCATACGTCTTGAGTGACCATTGTAAGGTTTTTAATTCGGAATGGACCTAAGTTTTTATCTTGTGCAAATACCTAAATGTAACCGTATCTTGTGCTGCCAATCACTTGATTTAACTTGTTCCTTTCCAATTCTCTATTGTAATTGTAATGACTGATCATTTAAAAACTATCTAATTTCCGAGTTAGATCAGCAACAACCCTCACCTTCCATAAGGACAAAACTGGGGGTATCTTTCGTGATAACATTGTACACCAAAGACACTACCAGGCAATCACCAGACATCGATTAAGAAAATTTAAAGATTCTAACAAACTCAATGGAGAATTCCACAGTTGATTGCAATGGAGAAAACGGCCAGAATTTCTCTTATGCAATGCAATTGGCTACTTCTGTATCACTACCTATGGTTTTATACAACGCCGTGAAGCTGAATCTGTTCGAAATCATAGCAAAAGCTGGCTGCGGATCCAAACTATCACCAACGCAGATTGCAGCCCAATTGGGTAGCAAAAACTTAGGTGCAGCTTCCGTGCTCGACAGAATGCTTCGCGTACTGAGTACCTACTCTGTTCTCACTTGCGATGAGGTTGCTAGTACTGGAAATGGTGGTGGGTATGAAAGAGTTTATGGGTTGACACCAGTTGGTGAATATTCTGCACAGCATGAGGATGGTATTTCGGTCTAGTCTATGGTGGAATTGCTCAACGACAAAGTTTTGATGGACAATTGGTAAGTGGTTTCTTCAACTTTTGCTCTGGCTTTTGTGGCATTTCCAAAATCTTTGGCAGAGGGATTCTTTGAGTATATGTGATGATTTCTGGAGATAATTAATGTTAGCCTTGATAAATTTGATAAGTTTGGAAAGTATTTCAAGATGGCTTTCTTTTACTGGAGTTTGTGCATTAGCTTGAATCCATTCTGAAGCAGGGGATCATATTGAACATGACACTATGCAGAATCCCAAGGCGCGGATGTAGGGTTTGAGGGCTAAGAAACTTTCAGATCAAGATTTAATAACTTCTTATGTTATGATTAAGCTGAAATATAGGCCTTTTGAGTTATTTAAAACATTTCTAGCTACATGACATTTAGATGTGAACTGATTGGAAAGTGAATGGTTAGCCGATTACATATTTTATGTTTGAAACATTTAGGTATGAACTAGGAAATGCTGTTATGGAAGGAGGTATTCCGTTCAATAGAGTCCCCCGGACTCATATATTTGATAACCTCGGACGGGATACCAGGTTCAATGAACTGTTCCACAAGGGAATGGCTGGTCCGACAGCTATCACTATGAATGTGCTATTGAATGAATACAAGGGGTTTGAACAACTCCACACACAGTGGCGGAGCTAGGGGGACGGAAGGGCGCGGTCGCACCTGCTCAATTTTTTGTACTTATTAGGGATTTTTTAAAATTTCAATAGAAATTATATGTTGAATAATTTTTCGCACCCCCTACATTAATTCCATAATGTTATTAGTAATTTTTTTTATATTTCGCACCCCCAATATTGATTTCTTGGTTCCGCCACTGTCCACACATTGGTTGATGTTGGCGGTGGTCTAGGTATAACACTCCAAAAGATTGTATCGAAACACCCCTCCATAAAGGGCATCAATTTGGACCTACCACACGTTATTGAAGCTGCACCATTGTATCCAGGTACACTTTCATAGAATTTACACTTCTTGTTATTGTTGCTTGCCCATAGTTTGAAATGAGTCTAACATACAAACACTTCTTGAGTTGTTTCTTCCTGGTAAAGTAGACATCTCAAAATTATATTCAGCAACTTTTCTTGAAATTCAGTAGACACCAAGTAAAATATTTTATCAGACACCAAGCCACTTTTCTTCAGATTCGATAGAGACAAAGTAAAATTACACATACTATATGTAATGTCATTTTTTCCCCCTTCCCTTAAAATATATGGCTGACAAAGAGATTCTTGACTTGACATATTTCTCTTCTTCGCCTTATTATTGATTGTGAATGGACATAACTTTGTTTTGCTATTTTACATCTAATCAGTTAGGCATGTTATGCTGATATTCTGTAAGATGTGGTTCTCCGTTCCATTTCTTAATTGGCATGTGCACTGCCTTCAGCACGATTTTGTAGTTATTACTAACTAGATGCCATCCATTTGAAATTCGAGATACAGGATTGGAGCACATTGGTGGAGATATGTTTGAATGTGTTCCAGGAGGAGACGCCATTTTATTGAAGGTAGAATTTACTCTTTCATTGCAAATTTTTTCCTTCACAAAAGTGGATTTTGTGAAACCTTGTAACAATCACATGTTACTCGAGTATCTAGCTAGCTGCTTCCTGAGTGAAGATGTATAAGACTCGTGTATTACATTGTATTGACAAACATATATATAGTGTTTAGGGTTACAATGATATTACAACAATACTCCTAATCTAACCCTAATTATACATATACTAACATCCCCCCTCAATCTGAACGGGAGGTAGGTGAACATTCAGATTGTCTCGAAAATCATCAAATAAGACCTGAGGCAAGCCTGTAGTCATGATATCAGCAAATTGATGAGAGGAGGGAATATGTACAACACGAATAGAGCCCTGCACAATCTTCTCACGAACAAAGTGAATATCAATCTCAACGTGTTTTGTGCGAAAATTCTGAACAGGGTTAGCAGATATGAAAATGGAACTAACATTATCACAAAACACGAAAGTGGCAGTAGGCAAACTTATAGACAACACAGAAAGTAAAGAATGCAACCTGCATATCTCGGCAATCGCATTAGCAACAGCGCGATATTCAGCCTCTGCACTAGAGCGAGAAACAATGGGTTGACATTTGGAAGACCAAGAGACAAGATTGGAACCCAAGAAGACACAGTACCCTGAAGTAGAACGGCGGGTGTCAGGACAACCAGCCCAATTAGCATCAGAGTAAGCAACAAGTTGATCAATGGCAGTAGGCTTGAGAGAGAGACCATAATGAAGAGTACCCTTCAAATAGCAAAGAATACGTTTGACTGCCTGATAATGAGATTCACGCAGGGCATGCATAAAAAGGCAAACTTGCTGAACAGCATAAGTAATATGCGGACGAGTGAAAGTGACATACTGAAGAGCACCAACAATACTACGATATTCGTAAGGATCTGAGAATAAAACACCATCATGTTGAGACAACTTGCCCTTGCTATCAATTGGAGTGTGTGCCAAGTTAGCCGAGGAAAGCTTACACCAGTCCAATAGACTGGCAATATATTTGGACTGAGTCAAAAGGAGACCATCAGAACTACGAGTAACTAAGATGCCTAGAAAATAGTGGAGATCACCCAAATCAGTCATAGCAAATTCCTTCCGTAATTTAGCAATGATGGAAGCCAATAAAGAATTAGAGGAGGCAGTAAGTAGGATATCATCAACATAGAGCAAGAGAACAGTCATATCCTCACCATTGCGATAAACAAACATATAAGAATCTGATTTGCTAGAACAAAAACCATGTGAGGAAATAAAAGAGGTAAACCGGAGAAACCAAGAACGGGGTGCTTGTTTCAAACCATAAAGAGCACGATGTGACTTACACACATAATCCGGATACTGATGATGAACAAAGCCAGGTGGTTGCTTCATGTTGACAGGCTCTTGCAACAGACCATTCAAGAACGCATTTTTGACATTAAGCTGATGAATAGGCCATTGGCGAGAAAGAGCCAGAGATAAAATAGTACAAATAGTAGCAGGGCGAACCACCGGACTGTATGTATCACCAACATCAATTCCAGGGCGCTGAGAGAATCCCTGAGCAACAAGTCGGGCTTTGTAGGGATCCAAAGAGCCATCAGACTTTTCTTTTACCCAAAACACCCACTTCGAACCAACCACATTAACATCTGGGGGTTTTGGAACAAGAGTCCAAGTATTGTTGCGCGACAAAGCAGCAATTTCATAGTTCATAGCCTGTTGCCATTCCTCAAACTTACATGTCTCGCGATAGGTAGTAGGAACTTGCAAAGCAGTGTCAACAACAGTACTAGCTAAAGAGAAAGCAGGGTGACGAGAAGGAGGAGCAATAGAATCAGCACCAGCAGCAGAGACACGGGAAGACAATGGGGTCTTTGGATTATTGATCACTTCATCTTCAGGATTCGCCGTAGCAGTGACGCCGAAAGTAACAAACCAACGATTACACCATCAACGATTACGAACCTTGGACAACAACTAACAAGCAGCAGCCGACCAAACAAACAATTAACAACAACACCGGCAGCAATCAACTACAAGAATTAAGGAGAAACGAAAGATAGCAACAACAAAAAAAAAAAACTGAAACCAAGACCATGAAGAACGCGACAAAATCAGAGATCAGTCATGAACTCGTGTATTCAAAGGATGGCAGTGGCAAACGGCAAGAAGAAGACCGACGGTAGCAGCGTGGAAGAGACAACAGCAGCAGCAACAACAGAAGAACCGGTGGAGGAAATCGTCAATTGGCTTTGGTTGATGAAGAACGAAAGGATGGCACCACAGCAGCAAACAACAGCAGCAAACAGGGAGAAGAAGCCACTCTAGGGGACAGCGGCGGCAGAAGTGAAGATGAAAGAAGAAGCAGCAACGGAGAACTTCTGAAGAATACACGCAAAGAGCGGCCGAAATCGGGAGAGGCTCCAGGGAGAGGCTCTGATACCATGAAGATGTATAAGACTCGTGTATTACATTGTATTGACAAACAAATATATAGTGTTTAGGGTTACAACGATATTACAACAATACTCTGAATCTAACCCTAATTATACATATACTAACACTGAGACCTGTAACAAAGTGTTAACCATACCTTTATGGATGAAATGCCAACAAAATGATATTTCTAACCATAGGGTAACGAGACCTAAAGTATGGTGGTTTCACCTGGTGTTTTTTTCTGTTTTAGCCGTCCTACTTATATCAGTGATTTCTTGATTATCAGATTCAGCAAGCGGAAGCAAAAGCTAAGAAAATTTTGGATTTAGGGTTTCATGAAGAACGGGTTTTGTGAAGTACATTCTGTGTATATTATGTATCAAAATATGTACAGAGATGGAAAATACATTAAAGATATATACTGCTGTCTAAAAATAACTACTGCTTACTATTTACATATTTGCCTCAGTAATATTCATATTTACACAAAAGACCCTCTGTACTAGAACTAATATATGTACAACTAAAATCAGAACCTCATCCTGGATGATCAACTTCTGATTCTTTCTGTGAATTCTTCTCAGAATTCTTCTCAAAATAGTCTAGATCCCCCCCCCCCCCATAAGCTGGAACATGAAGCAAGGTCTTCATGCCAAGCTTGGACAACAGCTGAACAAATAAGGGATAGGCAAGGGGCTTAGTAAAGATGTCAGCTAGTTGAAGGTGAGAAGGCAGATGCAATGGTACAAGAAAGCCTTTGGTGTATTGAAACCTCACAAAATGACAGTCAAGCTCGAGATGCTTAGTGCGTTCATGAAACACCGGGTTCTCAGTAATATAAATGGCAGACTGATTATCACACCAAATCGGGATAGGAAGATCAAGAGGAATACCAAAATCAGTGAGGAGATAGGAGAGCCAAAGAAGCTCTCTGCTGGTATAGCTCATACAACGGTATTCAGCTTCTGCACTTGAACAGGAAAGGGTGGGTTGCTTTTTAGCTTTCCAGGAAATGAGAGAAGTCCCCAAGAAGATACAAAAACCTGAAACAGAACGCCGGTGAATAGGATTGGAAGCCCAGTCAGCATCACTGAAAGCTTCTAATTTGAAGGTACTATCACTGGAGTAGAAGAGACCTTGTAAAGCAGTGCCTTTTAGATACTTAAGAACATGAAGAAGTGCTGTCCAATGATCCTGACAGGGATGAGCTACATGACAACTTAACTGTTGAACAGCAAAGGAAAGGTCGGGGCGGGTAAAGTTCAAGTAGAGAAGCTGACCAACTAACTTTCAATAAGAAGAAGCATCTGGTAGAGGAGGCCCGGGTTCATCGGTGAACTGGTGACCCTTGGGAAAAGGAGTAGTGGTTGGTTTACAACCAGATAACCCTACACTGGATAAGATGTCAAGGATATATTTCTTCTGAGTCATATACATACCGTCTGAATTCCGGGCAATCTCAACGCCGAGAAAGTACTTAGCAGCACCAAGGTCTTTAATAGTAAACTTCTGATGAAGAAAAGACTTGACATTCTGTAATACATCCTCATTAGTGCCAGTAAGCAGAATATCATCAACATACACAACTAATGCCGTAAAGTGACCACGAACCTTTCCGGTAAACAAGCAAGGATTCTAAGTTCCATTGTCGTGATGCCTGTTTTAAACCATACAGAGATTTGCGTAACCGGCAAACCTTAGTATCAGAACTAGAAGAATAACCAGCCGGGGGAATCATAAAAACTTCTTCATCAAGATTGGCGTGTAGCAAGGCATTGTTGATGTCTAACTGATGCAGATTCCAATGAGAAGCAGCAGCAATAGCTAACAAGAGTCTAACTGTGACAACTTTTGCAACAGGAGAAAAACTATCATAATAGTCTTCCCCTTCAATCTGATTATAACCCTTTGCAACTAATCGTGCTTTATATCGATCCACAGTCCCATCAGGGTGATATTTCACCTTGAAAACCACTTACCGCCTATAGCTTTCTTGCCTATAGGAAGATCAGTCATGATCCAAGTCTTGTTCTTTTCTAGAGCATCAAGCTCAGCCTGCATAGCAGCAACCCATGTTGGATCTTGACAGGCTTGAGCATAAGTCTTAGGTTCTACAATTTTTTCTATATTGGTTAAAAACGCAAGATGCTTATCAGAAAAGTGAACTGAAGAGGATGAAAGAGAAGAGGAAACTCGGGAAGATGTATCGGAAGAAGAGTTCTAAACTAAACATGCTTTGTAAGTGATAAAATCATCAAACTTAGAAGGTACCTTAGAAATTCGGGAACTCCTTCTTAAAATGGGAGGATTGATAACCTCTGATTGTCTAGAAGGCAAGACAGGTTGTTGTGTAATGAGATCAGAAGAAGGAGTATGAGTAGTAGTAGGTGAGGAAGATGGAGAAACAGGATCAGGAATAAGTGTAGGAATGTGCTGAGATAAGGAAGGAGATGAAGCAGACCAATCATCGCAGTAAGAGAAAGGAGAAAAAGTAGAATCAGGCTGAAGTAAGGAATCGGTAGGCTTAATATATGGAAACATAGTCTCATGAAAGACTACATCTCGGGAAACAATGACCTTGTGTGACTCTAAATCATATGACTTGTAAGCTTTTTGTCCCATTGGATAGCCAATAAAGACAGATTTGACGGCTCTAGGAGAGAATTTATCTTTGTGAGGGAATATATTGGTTGGATGTGTAAGACAACCAAAAACTCGGAGATGATCAAAAGTAGGGGGTTTATTATGTAGGATTTCATATGGAGTTTTCCAGTCAAGCAAAGCAGACGGTAAACAATTAATGAGGTAAGTTGTTGTAAGAATGGCATCACCCCAAAACTGAATAGGTAAGCCAGATTGAAAAAGCAAGGATCTGGCAATTTGTAATAGATGTTTATGTTTTCTCTCTACAAATGCCATTCTGTTGAGGAGTATATGGAGCTGATTTTTTATGCAAAACACCTAAATCAGCAAGTAAGAGTTGACATTCTTGGCCAGTGAATTCTGAGCCATTGTCAGATCTGAGAATTTTCACAGTTTGATCAAACTGATTAATGACTAGTTTTAGGAAGCAGAAAGAATAACAGTTTGCTGTTTGGATTGCATCAAATAAGTCCATGTGGAACGGCTAAAATCATCAACCAAAGTAAGAAAATAAAATGCACCATTCAGAGATTTGTGTTTATAGGGACCTCGAATATCTACATGTATTAGCTCAAGAATTCTAGATGACTGTATAGTCTTTACAGGAAATTTCAACCTCTGCTGTTTAGCAAGAGGACAAACATTACAAGGATTATTCTCTGAGTTTCTAGTTAACAGTCCTAGTCTAGAAACTACTGCATCTGGTACATGACCAAGCCTGTGATGCCAGAGTACATTACTATTGTCTGAAACTAGTTTAGAGGAAAAAACATGATCGATCTTTGGCTGAATCACAAAAGGCTGGAAGATATGACTGTGAATAAACTCTGAAATGACCTCTGATGAAAAGGAGTTTTTGTCTAGGTAATAAAGCTTGTTGAGGACCTTTCCAACTGCTATGAGTTGTTTAGTCTCCTGGTCCTGCAACAAGCAGAAATGAGAGGAAAAATAGCAATCAATATGGGAATCAGTGGCCAGCTTATTCACAGAAAGAAGGTTATACTTGAAGGTTGGTATGTGTAAGCATCCTGAAATCTTTAACCTATCAAAAAGTTGTGGAGGACCTATATGCTCTACATTCTTAACACTTCCATCCGGTAACAATACTGATGTATACTTAGTCACAGCAATAAAACTACTTAACAATTTCAAAAAAGCCACCATATGCCCTGTAGCCCCAGTATCAAGAAACCATAACCAAAAATACTTATTCTCAATCAAACTTATAGTACTCAATGCTGCATAAGTGGTCATACCTGAGAAGTCGTGATAATGAGCAAAATTAGCATGTTCTCCTTCTGATGCTGGCAGCTTTCCTTTCATCATTTTCATCAAGTTGTTCATCATCACCATCATCTCATCTGTCTGATTGATTCCTTGTACTTTATCAAATTCTGTAGTGGCATCCACTGCATTTGCTGAATTCCTAATATTCAAAGACCTTCTTGTTTCTTTGTAACTCTCCCACCAATCAGGATACCCCACCAACTGGAAGCATTCACTCTTAATGTGTCCAGGCATCTGACAATGATCACATTTCAGTAATTTCCTTGCTGCCTTTTCCTTTCTCCAGTCATTCTCTTTGCCAAAAGAACTCACAACCTTCCCTGTGTTAGTTCCTGTAACAGTAGACTTCATTGATATCCTATTACTTCCATTCATCATTCCAGTGTTATAAGTGTTTCCAGGAGTATTGTAAACATTACTCCTTCTCTGTACCATCATAGCACTTTACTCAATGTTATCTCCAAAATGTCGTTTCACCATCTGTTGTTTCTCAACATTTAATATCATAGAGTATGCCTTTTTAACCTCCGGCAGAGGATCCATCATCAAAACTTGACTTCTTTCTGCATTAAAGCTATCATTCAAACTACTTAAAAATTCCATCAACTTGTGCCTATTCTCTCGGCTATCATTTCTGGTCAGCCTACAATTACATCCGTTACAAACACATTCATCCGGTGGATCAACATACTGAAGTTCATCCCATAACCTTTTCAATTTAGAGTAATATGCTGCTAGACTCAGATTTCCTTGACTAATAGTGGTCACTTCTCTATGCAGATTATAAATCTGGGGTCCATTCCTAGTTCCGTAACTTTCCTTAAGTTCTTCCCACAATTCACAGGCATTCACAGCTAAATCATAGTTTTCAACAATTTCAGGAGAAATAGAATTCAAGATCCAAGCAATTACCATATCATTGACACGATTCCATTGTTCTCGATCTGGATTTCCAATCGCTGGCTTCGCCACCTCTCCGGTAATGAAACCGAGCTTATTCCTTGTTCCCAATGATCTTCGAATCGCATGACTCCAAGAAATGTAGTTGACATCTGTGAGCTTCGTCGACACAATCATCAGAGATGTCGTATCAGATGGATGAAGAAACAGCGGATGATTATAACCGCCGCCATAACTTTGCACTTCTCGATCCTCTCTTTGTTGCTCCTCAAACCGATCTTCAGTTCGATTCGCCATTTCTTCAAGTTTCAATTGTACGATCTGAATTTTCTAGGGTTCGATGGTCAAGAACTCCAAGAACTAAAACGATTTAACTAATTCGTAATAATTCAGGTATAAAACAGGCTTTTACACCTGGTCTGATACCATCTTGATTATCAGATTAAAAGCAAGCGGAAGCAAAAGCTAAGAAAATTGTGTTTGGATTTAGGGTTTCATGAAGAACGGGTTTTGTGAAGTATATTCTGTGTATATTATGTATCAAAATCTGTACAAAGATGGAAAATACATTAAAGATATATACTGCTGTCTAAAAATAACTACTGCTAACTACTATTTACATATTTGCCTCAGTACTATTCATATTTACACAAAAGACCCTCTGTACTAGAACTAATATATGTACAACTAAAATCAGAACCTCATCCTGGATGATCAACTTCTGATTCTTTCTGTGAATTCTTCTCAGAATAGTCTAGATGATTTGAACTTGAATTGTACAGATGATACTTCATGACTGGAGTGGTGACCATTTCTTAAGATTGCTGAAGAATTGCTTCAATGCTCTTCCAGACCACGGGAAAGTAGTTGTCGTTGATCTGATTCCACCTGCGAAACTCGATACTAGCAGCCCGACAAAAGGTTTTTTCCAAACTGATGTCCTAGTGATGACTATACTTGGTGGAGGAAAAGAGCGATCAGAAAACGAAATTCGGACACTGGGTGTTAGTGCTGGATTCAGAATCTCTAGAATGGCAAGCCGAGCCGGCTATGTAGGAGTCATTGAAAACTATGAGTAAATGAGGTTGTCTTTTGGCATGTTACTCTGTTCAAGTGTAAATCAGGCTTGATTCAAAGAAAATAAGGCAAACAAGAACATAAAAAGGGGTACAGTTTCCAGACTTTCCCTAGAATAACAATGTTCCTGATTTTGATCATTCGTTTAATCTCTTCTCTTTTGTGTTTCTGGTTATCTTTCTTTCATATGGAGCTTGAGCCTTCCCTGAAACATAAATGTCAAGGCTGGACCCAATATTGAAGTTGAAGGAAGAACTCCATTTTGTTTGACCAGAAAGGGAACAAAAAATGTTTTCTTCCCTGGTCATTTTCATCTCGGATTCTTTTCTGGTAGTTTTGTATTTGTGTAGTTTTCTCTGTTTTGAAACGAAAGTGTCAAATTGAAATTTTATAATTTAGATTGAACAAGTAAAATACCTGAAGCAGTCTTATAAGGTACAAATGCAGTCAAATATTCTTGATTAAAATAACGTTACAAAGTTACATCACCTCTTTTGTGCTTATACGATATTGTAACTTATTGAATGCCGATCCACATCCTTTTTCCTCATTAGAAAAAAATGGTAAAACAAAATATTTATTATTTCCCAGCAATAATTAATACTACTCCGTACTATTTATTTCATTTCACTGTTGTAAAGGACCCAACATAGAATAGTTTATCCTGCTTCAGGAGTAGATCACCAACTACCACCATACCAGCCACTTTCCGACAACGACAAAACGATGGGTATCTTCCTTTACAAAAACAATCTAAAGCCAATAATTCATTACCAGCCATTTTTCAGAAAGATACATCGATCCAATCTACAGTATTTTCGATGGAGAACTCTACAGTTGATGGCAAAGGAGGAGAAAAGGGCGAGAATTTCTCCTACGCTATGCAACTCGTCACATCTGCTTCACTGCCTATGGTTTTATACAACGCAGTGAAGCTGAATCTGTTTGGAATCATTGCTAAAGCTGGCCATGGATCGAAACTATCACCAGCCCAGATTTCAGCCCAGTTGGATACCCAAAATCCGGGTGCAGCTTCCATGCTCGACAGAATGCTTCGTTTACTGAGTACCTACTCTGTTCTCACTTACGATGAAGTTGCTGCCGAGGATGGTGCGGGATGTGAAAGAGTTTATGGGTTGACCTCAGTTGGGGAGTTCTTTGTCCCGGATGAGAATGGTATCTCGATTTCGCCTCTAGTGGAATTGCTCCATGATAAAGTTTTGATGGATAGTTGGTGAGTGATCTTCTACTTTGAGCTTTTAATTGACAGATTCTTGAAGTGTTTATTTTGACAATAAAAAGTTGGCTGATGTTATAGTTTGGAAATTTTGGTGAGTTTTGAATGCCTTTTAATCAGTTTCAAATTTTCGACATTTTGGAAGAGTTTGTGCATTTGCTTGAAATCTTTTCTGATGCAGAGTAGAAAACAAGTTGAAAATTGGCAAATTTGTGGGGCAAATAAACATGTATCTATATTTGCAAAGGAACACATATTGATTCTGAAACTAATTTGCAATGACAATAAATGTGCATTAGCTTGAAATCTTTTCTGATAGCTAAAGGGAAAACAGAGTTGAAAATTGGCAAATTTGTGGGGGCAAATGAATGTGTATACCTATTTGTAAAGGCGCAAATATTGTTTCTGAAACTAATTCTCTTAGCAGGTTGGGTACAGTGACAATAATGAGCTTATAGCTTCATAACTAAAAAACCTAAAGGTGCATTACAGGACTTTGTACAACTAGCCATGTATGTTAAAAAAAAATGTCTGAAGGCTTTTTTGTAGCTAATCGATTGAAATTATATCTGCCCAATGAGTCGTAAATAGGATATGGTTCCTTCTGGAGCGAAAAGCATACATCAACGAATATAACAGCTCATGTTTTGGCAATGATATGTTACGTTTGAAGGTATTTTCTTTCTGCACATGACATTTGCTACGAAATAAGTGTTTTAGCTAGTGAAAATCTTGCAACTGAAAGATGTTTTGATTGCGAATTTTCTCTTTGATTATTTTAGGTATGAACTCGGGAATGCTGTTATTGAAGGAGATGTCCCGTTCAATAGAGTCCATGGGACCCATGCATTTGATTACCCTAGCCGGGATCCCAGGTTCAATGAGCTGTTCAACAAGGGAATGGTTGGTCCAACTGCCATCACTATGAATGAAATATTGGATCATTATAAGGGGTTTGAACAGCTTCATACATTGGTTGATGTTGGCGGTGGCCTTGGAATAACACTCCACAAGATTATATCAAAATATCCCTCCATCAAGGGCATTAATTTTGATTTACCACACGTAGTTGAAGCTGCACCATCGTATCCTGGTATAGTTGCGTTTATAATTCATGTGTTGCCATCATTCTACAATGCATTTATTTGGTATAGTGTTAGCGTGGAGAAAAAAAGGTGCAGTAGTTAAAGTCTCATATTAACATGCATGTCTGCTGCATTTAGCATTAATTTGTTATTTTGTGATGCAGGAGTGGTGCACGTTGGGGGAGATATGTTTGAAAGTGTTCCAGGTGGAGATGCCATTTTTATGAAGGTAGCCTCCATTGTTCGTAAAGTTTATGGTTTGATTCTATAATATATGCTCCTAAACCCTTGCAAGTGAAACTAATGTAGATTAATTTTTGTCAGCATTCACATTATCACTAGTGTTACTTACCATGTTAATGTGTATCGTGGATTTTATTGTTTGCTGGCTAGATTCAGTGCAAAGGCAGAAGTGTTTTGTAATTTATTTTCTGCAATGGCTAGAATTTATGCTCTCAAGGTGGTGTTTTAGGTCACAACAATCCAAAACACTACTTCTTACAAAAGCGGTTTTGTGAAATTAGTAACAGCGTTGCTGTACTTAACTACGCATTGCACCTTATTGAAACGTGATTGGTAACTTTTGACAGATGATACTTCATGATTGGAGTGATGATCATTGCTTGAAATTGCTGAAGAACTGCTACAAAGCTCTTTCAGATAATGGGAAAGTAATAGTTGGTGATCTGATTCTACCTGCAAAACCTGATACGAGCAGTGCTTCGAAAGGTATTTGCCAGTCTGATGTGCTCATGATGACAATAAATCCGGGAGGAAAAGAAAGATCAGAAAATGAGGTTCGGGCATTGGCTGTTGGTGCTGGATTCGGAGACTTGAGACTGGTATGTCAGGCCGGCAATTTAGGTATCATAGAAATCTACAAGTAAATGAATGTTTCGGCATGATTCTGTTCGGGAGCTTTCTTTTATTGGTTGCTTTTAACTGTTTATCATGTTATTTAAGTATGACTTGCGAAATGAATTCCTAATACAAGACAAAAGAAAAGACACAACTTTAAAGCTGTACTGTGTCCCGACTTTCCCCGTGCTAACATTTATGCTGGCACGACCTTTGAGCTTTTGATATTAATCTTTCTTTGATTTTGTGTTATCTTCTCTTGAACATGAGCCTCCCCTAAGACGTATCATTCACGAGTGGATTATAATTTTCCCCTGATTTGGAATGACATAATAATAGATTTGTAAGAAAATTATTTTCATGTACAGAAAATAAGACTTGATGAAAAGAACTGTAAGTGATTGCCGCAGAAATACCTAGGAATTGCCTAGTTACACATTGATCTGCCGGCGATAGTTAAACATTTATAGAGTGTGTTAGATGTTATCTTTCAAACAAGAGCTAAAAGAAAGATCCTCTGTTCGCCTTTGGCCACAAAGCTGATGAAATGACATTCACTTATTTCTTTAGCTATCCTATCGCTACCTGCATGTCACTAGAGTAACCACCCCTGCAACCAAGATTTACTCTGTATGCGGCGTCACTCATACTGTAATAGTCTTGCCTGTTTGCTGACTGGAAAGAAACAGTTTCCGTAACGCCTTCCAGCCTGGGCATTAGCTTGGGAGACCAATGATTCATCAATCATCATCCGCAGAAAGGGTGTACCACAAGCAAGTCCTGGTATCCATAAGGGTCCAACATGATCCATTTTTCTAGTGCTTTCCATGGCCTTGTGTTGTTTTCCACGTGATCCGTAATGGAGAATCCGTAGCTTTGTTCCAGGATTGTTCGGCAATCTTATTGATTCAACCAATGGCCGTAATGTAGAAACCCCTGTTAACAATTGCGGAATGGTTAATGGAAAATCGAAATGCATATTTCTTTAGGAACTGTGGATGGAACCAAGAGTCGAGCCAAACTGGTCTAGTGGTCTTCATGGCATGTGAATGATATTCGGAATTGATTCAACAAAACATTTTTTATTTTATTTCATTATTTATTTATTTATTTTTTCTTGCGCCACCAGAAGGAACAGAACCTAGAATATTGGGGCATTGTGGAAGCCCCAATAACATCCGGTACACTGTGCAGCCAAGAAGAGAACCTCCCGTTGCAACTCCAACATACAATTATTCATTTGACTATCATCAATTGGGTACATAATTCGAATCCTTATAAACATCGTACATTGAAAATTTTAAATTATATGATATGTATCGTATTTTGTATTGACGACCGGCAGCGGCTGAACGGGCAGCACGAATGGAGAAGAAGGACTGAGTTTTTTCTTCTTGAATTTTTTTTCCTTTTGAGTTTTTTTCCCTTGAGTATGCGGCAGCTCTAAAATCAAAGCTCACTTGACGTGGATGAAACTAATGGGCAAAGAGTGTTCTCTTCCATTACTTTCTTTGTCAATGTTGAAAATTTATATTTCAAAAGAATTGATTAGATAATATAGTTACAAATATACCGTTTTTATTCTCTTAAAAAAATGTAGTTACTAATATTTCTTAAAATTGTAATATTTTTTTGATTAATCAGTTTTAGATCAAAATGAGAGGTATTGATATTATTTATGAGAGGTATATTTGTAAGATCTGGTAAAAAATATTACAACAAAGATTTTCAAAAGTTGTATAATAAAAATTGTTACCACTAACTAATGTTATGTTTGGTTTAAAAAATATATTTAAAAAATGCGTAAATTATGTCTAGATGCATATGACCTATTTTTATAGACAAGTGGACTTTGGGGATTAGATGTAGTTCTAATAAAATATGAGACACAATTAATCGTCCTTGAAAATGTAAAATCGATAAACTTAAAAACTAAATAGCACACAAATAGAACTTTAAGGGCCAAAATGACAATAGGTTGAAAGTTTAAACTCGTAAATGAAAGAACTTTTGAAGTTGGGAGTTTCTCAGCAATTTTCAAAAATATTCATTTTCAAACTCACAATCAGGAATTTGTAATATCTTTAAAAATCTTATATACTCCCTCCGTCTCACAAAAATAGTCCAGTTTGAAACTGTACAACTTTTTTAATTTGGTCAACATACCAAATGTACAACTCATTTTATTCCCCTAACTTCCACTAATGCCCCTTCTAGTTATTTCTATAACAGTTAACTACATATGTATTTATTTTACAACTTAAATTTGATCAAAATTTTTATTTCAAAAAATATTAACAATGGATCTTGATGGAAAGATCTCGTTACGTAGATTTGATATTTAACACATTTTTTAATTATTCATATATTAAAAGATATGATCATTTGAAAAAATGAGAGAAAACTAAAAAAAATAAAAATCAAAGTAAGTGGACCTTGTTTTTCATACCACTACTCTTTTGGCTATTTAAGTCATTTCAATTCAATGAATTTTCTCTTTTGTTAAACTGAACTATTTTTTTCGGACAAGATTTTTTATTAAATTGGATTATTTTTGTGGGATGGAGGGAGTAGTAAATAATTTATTAACTGTTTACAAAAAATTTTAACTTATTAATGATCAACCAATTAGCAAATAACACATGTTAATTGAGACTTGATGGTCTCAATGAGCGACACGTGTCGATTATATTTCTTTCCTTTAATATATATAATAATAATAATAAAAATTTAAAACCTTTGTTTTCTACTATCAAATTTCTTTTTCTATAATGAAATAATTACTGTTTTATTATATGAAACTCCCAAGTTAAACCAATTTCATTTGTATGTATTTCCACATATTCAATGAATTTTGCAATAGTACATTCTTAAATGTCACATTACATGTAATAGGACATTATGAAGTGACTGATTCATGTTATACTTTAGGAAAATGATATATATATATATATATATATATATATATATAGTGACTAAAATAGTGACAAAACATAGTGATTGATATGGATTAATCATGGCCTTAGTTTTTTTTTTTGCCACTTTCCCATTGAAGTTTTTTTCTAAAAATTACATTTTTACCCCTGATTAATAACTAGAAATGTTTAGTAAGTGTGTGGTGTATTTGTCTTTTCATTTGTCACTATCTAAATTTACTATAATTTTTCACTATCTGTATAATTGCTCTATACTTTAATACACTAAGTGTCCTATTAAATAATCTAATATGACACAAAACTTAAATGAACACTTAACAATTGTGTATTATTAAGTTAAGGGTACTTACTCAAATTTTAATGGGACACTTTGTTAAAAAAAGTCCTATTATATGATAATAGGATCCTTTTGAAGAAAAGTATCCCATAATAAGGATATTAATAGACCCATTTTGTTGTAGTGACATAATTAACTTCTGATTTCTGTGATTTCAATCTTTAAAGATTATTCTTTTCTTCTCGGAAGACTTCGCTCTCCAAATCTGAGGCAAACATCCACTTTCCCAGAAAAATTTAAAAAAGAAGACACAAACGTGGAGAAATGGATACGGAAAATCTTCTACACTAAGAATTGAGAAGATAGTCTCAATTGTCCAAGTTCTTATATACGTCGAAGATCCGTCTGACATAAGGTAATAATGATGAAATTCAAAAAAGGTGTATTTTGTATTGCAAGATATGTAACATATGGTAATAATATTGATGAAATTCAACACTCTTTTGTTAAGGAAGAATTCAATGATTAATTACTACAAGCCAGTATAACAATATAGAGGTCAATATCTTGAGTTTATAGTCCCTGAAACTGAAAACATAATAGAACTTATCAACACCTACAAAAATATATTGAATTCTTGGTAACAATTAGATTTGGCGAAAATTGAAGTATGATCATTCATCCTCAAACCATCATTCCAAAAGCTAGGACCAAAAGAAGGGAGATTCTAACTACATGTCACAACCACCTACTAGTCTACCCAAAAACAAAATTCTCCCTATTGCAATTTTACCAACAAAAACCAAATCCTCGAAAGGTTCACTTCATCAAATTTACAAGTCATCGCCCATATCAAACACACACACACACACATACAGAGCAAAGGTCATCCGGCACTTCCACTATTACTTCTTCATCATCAAAAGCTACGGATATTCCTTCTTCAATCAGTTCAATTTCTCGTACAAATTTATCTTCTTCAATAATCACTTTACTCTTAATATTATACCTATCGCTCTTCATATTCCTTGGTCATGTAAACACATAAACATGTATGTTTAACTTAACATTAGAAAAGAAAGATGGTTTAGAATCTAGTAACAGTTTACCTCTTTTTCTTTTCCTGTTACTCACTTTGAAAAATGCATTCGTGAATGTCCAGCCAAAAATCATCTTCATAAAGCAAGATTCTTCTATTTCCTTTAATCCATTCATCAACAGACTCCACATCGTAGAGACAAATAGAATCATAGGTGTAACCATTTTCTTGCCTTTTCTTTCGTCCTCATCTTTAAGTTCATTTTTTATTTTAACAACTATCAATACATTATTCTCTTTTGAGAAGATTCTAGAATGCACATAATAAAGAAAATACACCAGTTTCTTTCGCAAACCGTATCACAACACACATAGCCAAGATTTTGAAGTTCCATCAACGGCTTCCAAAACTATTTGAACTTCCAATTTGGATATATATATTATCAAATCACCGACTTGATGATCTGATTTTTTCTTTTATTTTTATTTTTTTTACTAGTATTTACCCCGTGCGTTACATGATAGGATTTAGATATTATTATATTAAACTTTTGTATCATATAATCTGTAATAAAAGTATAGAGATTATAAAACTACCAAAAGTAGAGATTCTAAAAACAAAAAACAAAACAAAAAAAAGGTTAAAGATTAAAGTAACAAAACTGTAAAAATTGTTGTACGCAATTATATATTTTACCTTTAAAGTCTGCAAAATTAGGTTGTTCATTATGTAAACACAAGATATTATTGTTTGCACGTGCTGCCCATATTGAAAGATTAGAAACTAAATTTGGATGTGTTGTTAAGAGAGATTACATATACTAAAGTAAGAATGTGAAGAAAGCTGTGAAGTTGTAATTTTCTATAGGAATATATTTTTGAAGACCACTCAATTTAAAAGTGACCTTCTTCAATTATTTATTGTGTTCTTTTTTTTAATAATTACTTATCAAATAAATATAATATATTCAATATTATTTTAATCAATTTTTTTTCTAGTATCTTTAAAAAATTGAGAATTAAAATTACGAAAAAATGCCCCTGTTAACTTGACTAACAAATGGTCAACTTGAGAACTCTCTCGGCCGCCCTTCTCTCCCTCTCCAACCTTAAAACCCTAAAACAAAAAAAAATTCCATCTTTTCCCCCATCTTTCCACCATGAAAGGATGTGGGAGATAATTCTGTCCCGATCCTTATACTTTTTTATTGTTATTTAATTTATTTTCAATAAGTGAGATTATAATCTCCTCTACTAGTTCAGTATGGCGGCGACTTCCTTATGGATTTTCGCTGGTATGGGGGCGACTTCCTTGGTAATGTTCGTTGGTACGGCGACATATTTGTCGGTGATGTTTGCAGGTACGGCTGCGAGTTCGTTGGAGTTCGCTCATATGGCTTTAAAAGATTCAGTCATCATAGATTTAGTTGTTATATCTATGATTTGGGAGTTTCAACTGATTTTTAGTGTTGTATCTTTGTTTCGGCACATGATACAACCACTGCTTGATAGAGTAGATCTATATAGGTTTATCTATATGAAACACAACAAAGGCACTATGATTATGGTCAATTGTAAGTTGTGTTTTTCTGGCTGTATCTTTTCTTATCAATCGCTGCTGGACGGTTTCCAGTAAATCAATAAATTTTATTTCTCAAAAAAAAAAGTAAGAATGTGAAGAAAACTGTGAAGTTGTATTTTTCTAGAGGAATATATTTTTGAAGACCACTGAATTTAAAAGTGACCTTTTTGAATTATTTATTATATTCTTTTTTTTTATTTTTTTAAATAATTACTTACCAAATAAATATAGTATATTCAATATTATTTTAATCAATTTTTTTTTCTAGTATCTTTAAAAATTTGAGAATTAAAATTACCGAAAAAGTCCCTGTTAACTTGATCAATAAATGGTCAATCTGAGAACTCTCTCGGCCGTCCCTCTCTCCCTCTCCAATCCTAAAACCCTAAAACAAAAAAAAAAAAAAACTCCATCTTTTCCCCTATCATTCCACCATGAAAGGATGGGGGAGATAATTCTGTCCCGATCCTTACACTTTTTATTATTATTTAATTTATTTTCAATAAGTGAGATTATAATCTCCTCTACTAGTTAGGTATGGCGGCGACTTCCTTATGGATATTCGCTGGTATTGGGGCGACTTCCCTGGTAATGTTCGTTGGTGTGGCGACATTTTTGTCGGTGATGTTTGCAGGTACGGCGGCGAGTTTATTGGAGTTCGCTCGTATGGCTTTAAAAGATTCTGTCATCATAGATTTAGTTATTAGATCTATGATTTGGGAGTTTCAACTGATTTTTAGTGTTATATTTTTGTTTCGGCACGTGATACAACCACTGCTTGATAGGGTAGATCTATATAGGTTTATCTATATGAAACACAACAAAGGCACTATGATTATGGTCAATTGTAAGTTGTGTTTTTCTGACTGTATCTTTTCTTATCAATCGCTGTTGGACGGTTTCCAGTAAATTAATAAATTTTATTTCTCAAAAAAGAAAAAAGTAAGAATGTGAAGAAAGCTGTGAAGTTTTATTTTTCTAGAGGAATATATTTTTGAAGACCACTGAATTTAAAAGTGACTTTCTTGAATTATTTATTTTACTCTTTTTTTTTAATTTTTTTAATAATTACTTACCAAATAAATATAATATATTCAATATTATTTTCATCAATTTTTTTTTCTAGTATCTTTATAAATTTGAGAATTCAAATTACCAAAAAATGTCCCTGTTAACTTGACCAATAAATGATCAACCTGAGAACTCTCAAATGTAAAGGGTCACAAAAAGTCAAAAGACTAAATTAGTGTAAAATAGATATGTAAAGGATCAAACCAATGAATTGCTAATGTAATAGACAAAAATAAATTTTTTGTCAAATGTAAAAAACCATTTGAGCAGTTTAATCCTGAAGTAATTAGTCTCCTCGAGTAGCCCTTGAATAACCATCTAAAAGATATAATGACTGCCAAAGAAAACACAATATGAAGTATTTGACAATTTCTAAATAACAGTTGGGAATACAGAGCACCTAATTCTTACTTCTGTTTTAGATTAAAAAGTTCCTCATACATAGAACACCTAAATAAAATGTCAATTTTACTTGGAACAAAGAAGCAACAAATGAATCTTACTAAACCAATTTAGTAACAATAAAAAAAAGTAATATATTACAGAGTTCATATTTAAATTGCAAATGAAAAGATACACAAGAAAATTTCGTATTTACCTTAAATAAGAAAGAATTATTAGAGAGTTCAGTGCAAAGACCCCAATCTATTGTTCCTCAATTACATAGGATATGGTTAGCCGAAGAAATTTTGACGTAGTGGCTAGATGGCCTCTGAATCGGTGACCTATCTAAATCGGATTTGTTATTTTTGTGGAGTGTGTTCAATGACGAATCCAGAACTCAATCTCTGCATTTGCTCAATTATATAGGGAGGAAAAATATCATGAAACCCCTCCACACATAAAAAAAAAATTTGTCTTTCATGTAATTTCATAAGCCATATCCTTAAAAAAAAGTTCAAATTACACCAAAAAATTATTCTTTGAAAGAAAAGGGTGAAAACCCCTCAACTTTTGAAGTTTTTGTAAAACTATTTTTCCTTTTCTCCACGATTTCTAATATCATCATCTTCCTATTTTTCCTCTTCCCATTGTTACATCACACCAAAAACAAAATCTTGTGACCTAATCACGAAATGCTCTAAATTCTCTTCCAAAAACTCCAAAATATTTGGTCCATAAACTTGCCTTCTTTTGTTGTTCAGTTTAATCTTTCACAAGTAGTTTTACGTATCAAAAACACATTATTATATTTTAAACATATCCAATCTTTATATATGAAATGGTATTGTTATGTTTTTAAGTTATAAATTAATAAGTTGGGAGGAAAAGTTAAAATTGTAAAATTGTAAAACATATAGGGCTTAACTCAGTTTTTTTAAGTTGAAAATGAATGCTTCATTAATGGTCTATTCGATAAAATCCATAATTATGGGCAACTTAGGTTTGAAATACAAAACCCATATGACCTTTATGTAATTAATAAGCTAAGGAGTTGGGGTTTTACTATAAATTATTAGAGAAAAAGGCAAGAGAAAATACATTTTGCGAACTATTACCATACATGTGTACTTGCTATTGTGAGTCGTCAGCAACTTGGTTCTTATTCCGAAATATCATTTTGAGTGATTAAAATGTATCCTGAATTTCAAACCTTTTTGGTTAAAAAGCAATACGACAAATGTTAATCATGTGTTATTATTCTTATCATAACAAACAATCATAAATTAAAAAGATATTCATGATATTATAAAAATGAAGCCTTTTCTTTCCTTAAGAAAGTGATTATGATAAAAACAAATTAAAAGATAAAACCATTTCAATTCAACTATGGTAAATTACTGATCTATTAAAAATTTTATATCACCATTTAACGGAAACTTATCCACCAACGAAGTTGAATGAAACCGATCATGAGTCTTCACAAAGTAAAGTAGCACAAATAATAGGTTCAGGAATTTTTAATTCCAAGTCAAAAAATCATTTTCTCAATTGGAAGGTTGGGGTTGGATTTTTCAGTATAAAGTTTGTGATGTAGTGGAATTGATCTTAGTTTTTACTGTCACGTGACCTATTAGTGCATGAATATTCATGAAGGTTTAAACAAAATAAACTTGATTATAATAAAAATAAATCAAATAGAAATCAACTAACACTCAAATTGATCGGATAATTATTTAACCCTTTTCAACCGTTTTTGTATTACTAGTGTTTATCCTACACGTTGTTTGGGTTGTTCCGTTCTATAGAGACAGGAGTAGTGTAGTGTAAAGCCTGTAGTGATACACTAGTATATGAGCACGATTGTATAACATTGTCGACGGAGTGTTAAATGTAAACAAATAATATTAATGATATAAATTGTAATTATGCAAATTTAAATGTTAATGTGTTTTGTTATTAAGTACATTTGAAATAATTTTCAATATTTGTGATCATATAATGTAACTTGTGGCTTTTTTTTTTTTTTGGTTTATTTATGACTTTATGTATTTTAAAAGTATTCTCTTAATTTTTCATAATGATATTCTTAAATAGTTCTATCCCATGACATATATTTCAAATTCTTCCTCTAACAGATAATCTTCTCATTATTTTTTTCCATAAACTTATTTTTATTTTCAATTTCTCTATATACCTTTTTAAACATTTCATTAGAAGTTTGTTCCGGTATTATTCCTATAATATAGAGTTGACTTTTTTTTGGGTGCATAGTATTCACCATTTCCCCCCCTAAATTTGATGTCCTTTCTTTAAAATTTTATTTTTTGAAAAATTTGTAATAATAATTACTTCATTTTTCACTATTATCTCAATTTTTTTGTTCATATTTTCTTATTCACTGCATAATTTTTTCTTCCATATAATTTTTTTTATTTTTGAATATGCTTTTCTTCTACTGTTTGTCTGTGACAGAGATCTTTACTCTTTCTCTCACTTTGACAAACTTTCTCCTATTAATTTTTACATTTTTTATCATCATAATGTTAATTTTTTCTACCATTATATCATATCAAAAAAACATAATAAATCATCCAATTAATTTTTTTATTTTGTTGAAGATTATCAATCTACATCAAGGTTAGAAAATTCACCCGTAAAAATCTGATGCCACACTTGAATTCCAAGATACATATGCAAAAGAAAAAATTAAAAAACAAAACTATTTAGCACTGGTATAAAGTATTAATTCTCTTAAGTAAAATGAAACAATTTTGATTCTGGGCCATTGAAAATTTGCATCTTATTATTTATTTATTTATTTTATCTAGACGTGTTAATGTTTAAAGGGATAAATTACTTTAAATACGTATTTCTTATAATTTTATTTTTTAAAAAAACTTATTTTATTTGATATTGATATCTATTTATGTTAAAATTAATGTTTAGTCTCCTGCACGTCATAAATGAAATTTAATTTATTAATGATTAGCAACTAATCATCATTATGATTGTAATAATTATAGTCACGATATAAATAAAAGACTGGAAGTTATTATGGTAATAATCATGTACTTGATTTATCGGTGTAACTTAAAAAAAAGATTAATTTGTGCGAATTTTTGCTCATGTATCAATGTGTGTGATTAATTAGTGATCATGTTGTTTTCTCCTCTCTGGCTCATGATGATAACCTAAGTTTCTTTATTAGTTTTCTTTTTTGTTTTCGGTTTTTCATTCTCATTTTTTTTTTTTTTGCGTGAGGAATTGGATAGATTTACGTAGTTTACAATTGAAGGGTTTACCAAAAAATAAAATTTGGGGGTTTCAATTTCCATTTCAGTTGTGAAGGTTCATGTTGATTCAAAATAAAATAATTATCAGATACATATATTATTTTTTATTCAGCTTGTTGTGGGTCAGACAGTGAACGACATATAATTAGGCGAGTCTTACTTTACAGGATTGATTACTTTATTCATCACAATTAACTTCTTTTTTTTAGCGTGTTTACACGAAAGGCCAATTTTTAGGAATTTTGGAATTTTTGCAACTGATTTTGGATTTTTTTTTAAAAAAAAAATATTTGTGGCTATCCTCTCCTTGTGCAAGTTTGTCAAGTATGTATGTTGTTTTTCTGTTTATTATCAGCCTTTTTTTAATGATAATATTTAGTTTTACTGAAAGTTCTTGCGGGATTATTTAATAAAGGAACATCAAATCTGGTCTCAACTCTCAAGGATTATCTTTCACAAAATAGTGTCTGTAAAAATATACGTGTACTTTTTAATTTAAAATTTTAAAGCTTATTCTTTTTTTAATATTTTTAAAGCTTATAAACAGTGCTTAAGATTCACACACACACAAAAAAAAATGTCATACAAATTTTTTAAGTTTTTTCATTTTAATTGTTATGTTTTCTTTTCTGAAAATCTATTTCTAATTGATTGAAAAAAAAGAAGAAGGAATGTTACAAGAAACTAACAGAATTTGGAATTTTACTTATGAATTGGGAATTTGGGTTTTTCTAAAATACATTATTTCTTAAAAATATCCAGTAAGAAACTAATAGTTTTATTGTTCTCTTAACTTAAATATTACCCATAGAGTTTTATGTTTCTATAAATTTAAAATTTTATATTAAAAAATTACCATTAAATGATGGAGTGATATGGTTGCGACATGTGGACTTGGTTATCTTATTTTTCGCCACGTGGACTTGGCTATCTAATTCTACGCCATGGGTCCGATTGAAAACTCTCCTTTAATATATATAAGGATATGATATGTAAGAACTTATTTAAGCTATTCTCGAATAGTTTGCCCATCTTTAAGGTTTGATTTTTATTTACTAAAACTGTTTTTGAAGATATCATAAAAATTATGCTGCCGAAAGTTAGTTTTCTTTAACCTCTTTTTGCTCCATATAAGATTTATATAATTTAAAATTTTAAATGAATACATCCAAGCAAAAAATTCCTAACCAACATTTTGATGTAAGAAAAGGAAATTATGCTTCTTATCTTAGTTGTTCGATACAAAATTATTTTTCAAAACTATGTCTTAGAGTTCGATAAGTATTAATCTTTTTTCACTTTAAATAAGTTTAAATTCAATTTTCTATAGGCAATGAAATTAGTTAGGCGATTAAACTTAAAAAGAAGTTTTAATCATTGCGTCAAATACACTAAATACACTATCCAATTAATTCAAAAGTTACAAACCAAGTTAGCAAAACTTATTTAGTTACCTGGATTAAACTGTCACTTAAGTTATTGTCATAGCAAAACTCCCTGATATATTGCTTTGAGATTTTAAACAAGACGCTGACAGATTTAAGTCGTTTGTCTACTTCTGGAATAGGGAGACATCCATTTGGAGAAATTGTAACAGTGTTCGGATGTGATTTCAGACATAACTTACCGGTTATTTTTAAGGTATCAAGTCAACAGATTTTGGGTGCTTCAATTAATTCTCCTCCAGTGTGCCAGTTTTGTGAAACACTGATATTGACAGAAAACATGAGACTTTGGCAGTCGGAAAATCTTGAGTTACCGAGATTAAGGAGTTTTCTGAATGGTTGCTCAGGGTTGGTGACAAAGGAGAACCAAACAATAGCATAACATTTATTGATATCCCCGGAGGTACCAGGGGGTTGATGATAGTAATAAGTCCATAAAATTTATAATTTTTTTATACTGTAAGTTAGTGACTCTATGATAAGAATCCTCATACTAGTTTAATAAAATTAAAACCTGTTAAGATTAAATCATCTTATGACAGAGTTTTTTTAAATCGCCGTACATTATAATTGTTTCTGTTTTATGGTTAACCCCACACAATGAGATGTTTAATGGTTAACCCCACGCAATTCTCTAGGGTGTTTTTCTGTTATTTTGGAATGTTTACCTGCGGTTTGACCAGAGAAATCCATATGTATATCTAAGCACGTAACTTTCGATTTTATTTTATGACGTGATCATTATGTGTAATGTTGATAGTAATTATAAAGTAGTGTTAGAATGGGATAAGGAGTATACTAATAAACTATTTTTTTAAAAAAAAAATAAACGATAGGATTATCAATACAATTTTTTTTTTAAAAAAAAACTTTTACCGATATGATTACCTACAAGATGTTCATAAGCTTCAAGCAAAAATCATAGAGGAGCAGAGAGAAGTGGAAAATCTTTTTAGAGTCAAAGTGCAGGAACTGGCGAGGAAAAAGATAAAGATTGTTAAATGGAAGCCACCTGATCCAGGAAAATTCGTACTAAACACTGATGGATCCGTAATGGGATAGCCAGGAGAAGCAGGATGCGGGTATGTCTTGAGGGGCGAGCATGGAACCTTTATAACAGCGGCCATAACATATATGGGCATAGCGACTAGTCTAGAGGCAGAGCTAATGGGTATCTATCATGGGCTTAAAATGTGCACACAAGCAGGCCGAACACGGATTGAAGTGCAAACAGATAACAAGATCATCATAAACTACCTTCAGAAAGGAATGAATTTTCCATGGCAAAATCATCATTTTTTTAGAGGGATACAAGAAATGTTGGGCTCTTCCTATTCTAGAATCATACACATATTTCGAGAAGCAAATAGTGTGGCTGATGAACTTGCAAAGCAGGCCTCTACAGGAATTGCAAGGCAATATAACAATCTGAGGGATCTTCCAACCTCAACATGTGGAAAAGCTCTATTAGATAGTTTTTCAATTCCATATCTAAGAGTTAGATAGCTGTTCTTTTTTCTTTAGGGTTTAGTAAGGTGCATCCTTTATATGCACTTTGTGAAAAGGGTAGCTACATCCTCCAAAATTCAATCTTGTTGTAAAGTGCTTATGGTTAGACCAATACTTTGCCCTAGGCCTCTTTTGGTATTTAAATTAATAAATAGGGGAGGAACGATATAGGGAACTAGATGGTACAAATGTTCATCTAGGGTATTCCCCTTGGTGCATTTATATCATCTGGCACTAGCTGGATAAAAAATTCATCTCTTGGGTATACCCCTTGAGTGTTTTTGGTGTAGTTTGGAACCTGAACATTGCTTCGTCCGCCTTTTTTTTTAAAAAAAAAAAAGTTGTTAAGATAAGATTTACGTCATTGATTTACGGATAAGATTACCTCTTCAAATTGTAACTAGCCGAGGGGAGCCGCATGAGGCGCGGCTGTGGTGCGAGCGGAGCCGGGACATAAGGTCCCCCTTTTTTGATATCTAATTTAACAAGTTTTTATTTAATCAAGTTGACCATATTTTTTGAATTTAGGGTGTAAGCTAGTACGCAGAATTGTAAGGAACTGATTTGGTCATTTATTTGTTGCATTTGTTAGTTTCAGTAAAAGTAAAGAAAACTCTAGTCTTAGAATACAATATAATGAGTTTCTTTGGCTTTTGGGGGGAGGGGCAAAACTACATATTGATGACAAAAAATGTCACCAATGCTCTCGCAAAACCCCACCACAGTCGCCGGTTCAACCACGGCAACCCCTCATTCGGCCAGACCACCCAAGCAGGAGGCGAAGGGAGTAAGACCTTTTCAGCAGGAGGGATTAAGACTTTTTCAGCAGGAGCTTGAATCTGCCACGTGATAAAATGCCTTGCCCTGCACTTGGCTGAATCCCTGGTACACTGGATGGGTGCACTTGTTGCAAAATATCATTGATGTTTATGAAACCCGACATAAAATAACGCCTTCAATACAGAAAACATTCAATAACTTTTACTCTGGCCTATGAAATAATATATGAATAGTGCTTCCTTCCATTTCCTCCAAACCAACTTCAATTACCAAACAACAATAATTTGCACAAAAACTAACTGTAGCCTACTTAAGGTAGATTAACATGACCAACATAACGAAATATAGTATTTTAAATAGCAGCCTAGGTATAACAGATCCGGCACGTACAAGGTGAGACTAACCCCTAGGCCAAACTTTGACTCCATTGACCAAAAAGTTTCATAAATTGGACGTAAAGAGAAGAAGAAAATGTCAAATTCATTAATAAGTTTGCACATAGTTTTTTAAACTGCTCAAAGAGTCCATCATGTAAAGTGTTACCTAGAAGGTGGATCTATATTTAGTTTAAAAACTTTGAAAACTATCAGGTATTGGTCACAAACACTAATATGCTTCAAATGAGACATGAGTTGGACAATCTCTGAAAATGCAACATTGCTATTAAAATTACATAGTTTTTCTAACTTACGTGTTCCCAGGCTTCAACTTGCAGCGAAATATTTTGCAAAAGCTTGATGCAAATCAGACATTCAAACTGAATTTTGTTTTGAGGATCATGCCATGTTACCATCTTACAGAAAAAAAATTGAACGTAAAAAAAATGCACAGGATATACATAACAATATCTTAGAAAAGAATTCGAAGCAGAAAATACAAACATTTTCATTCAGGGAACAAAACTATCAAATCACACTTCAAAATCAAATGCTAATACTCTTCTTTGGGTTCTAGATTACGCAAAAATATTAAAGACAATTTCAGAATGAAGAATATGGAAAGCCTAACTTTTCACCATAAATTTCATAAGGAAAATTGCTGATCCCTTTGACTTTTCCAAAACTGTGGAGTACATGGTACAGTTGCAGTTTCTGCATATCCTCTCTAATATTATGATATCATCATCTTCAACTATGATAATCCTATGCTAAGCGACGGCAATATAAACAAAATGATAGATATCCAATAGGGAAGTTCAGTTTCTTTTATCCTGGAGTTTGTCTATTATGTCATCCTATACAAACTTATGTTTACCTTGTTGTGAATCTAACGTATCAGTAGCAGAACAGTGGAATCCATAAGAAGACCTCAAATTCCAAACATGAAGAAACAGAGAAACCTACGAACGATGAACCATAATTGCAACAAAATCTGAATAACCGGATCATCCTACAGGCTAAAGAGAAGAGCTGTTGATTTTTACACATATAAATCAAATTCAAAACTTAACAAATTATGTAGACATGGTATTCTTTTAGAATTCCATATATTCTCTTCCTCCTTCAAATAAATAGCATAATAAATAATGAAGACTTAACATAGCTGCATATCAGCATCAACCCACTGAACTTTTTACCAGAAACGTGTGCATATTGCTCGAGAGTTAGTGCAAGACTTTACAATTAACTCGTCAAAATCAAATTCAGTAACATGGTCTCTCTTTGGAGGCAACATTACAAGTACAAACGTACAAGAAACAAAGGAAAATTTTGCACAGCAGAAGAAAATCAACTCAATGCTTTACATTCCGAAAGAGGAGTTCAAACTAATTGAAATGCGTCCCAAAGTGAGATACCTATCAAAGCCCAAAGAACCAGCCACCAGCTGTCTATAGGATCCAAAAGTTAGCGGTTCTCTTTATTCATTTGCATCTACCAACTGAGGAGAAATGAAATTAAGCATGCAATTCAAATATAGAAATCAATCCATACACAAAGTGAGGCTGCCCCCTCATTCGTTGTGCCCCGAAACCGAAATCAAACCCGATATCAGTAACAGATGCACAATAAATTCATTCAACAATCACATCAACTAACTTTAAACCTTCAATTTGTTTTCCCAAAAGTCCCAAGTTTAAATCGTTTCTGTTGTTGTATCAGTCGACAGAATGGAAACCAAACAAACTCACAAACACACATACAAAGCAGAGTAGATCCAATTATTTCAGAAACCAAAAACTCGCTAACCTTTGGGTGATATGAATATTTGTTCATTGTAAAGGATCAACTATTTGTTCATTCCTACGCCTCCTACGACAACTATTTCTTATCTCTATACGTTGTTCAACAGAACTATATTTTCTTTTTCTCGTCATTAATATGTCAGAAAGCGAAAAACAATTTCACACAGATTTACACAAGAGGCAAAAGAAGTTGGAAAATAGGAGACTCAATTCCTCAGAATACAAAAACCCCAAGAAATGAAATAACTGATAGCCAAATAACTATCATACAATGTTAAAAAACATACCTGCTTCCAAATGTACTTTCTGAAGTAGACATTTCTAATTAACTCTTTCGGTCATCAACGCACTTTGCAAACTTCAATGCACTTTCCAAACTGTTGAAACAGGTATAAAACAAATTTATATTATTAAATAAGATGTGGTAACGTAATTCAAAGAATGCAGGAAACAGAAAGTGCACAATAAAATGGTGCCCCTAACTGAGAGCATGCAATTAGGCATTCTTTTCATATTCCTATTATTTTGACTGCACACAACTGGCACTTTATATATTAAAGTATTACTACGATTATAGTGATGTCTTCACAAAAAGAATTCCATGCTAATCTTAACCTTATAGTTTTCACTTCTATTTAAATCAATGCCAATCAGGTTCCTCATTAATTTTCCACTGTGTCACCCAAGAGGCCAGACATAAAATCCCTGGTACACTGAATGGGTGCACTTGTTGCAAAATATCATTGATGTTTATGAAACCAGACATAAAATAATGCCTTCAATACAGAAAACATTCAATAACTTTTACTCTGACCTATGAAATAATATATGGACAGTGCTTTCTTCCATTTCCTCCAAACTAACTTCAAACCAAAAAGCAATAATTTGCACAAAAACCAGCTGTAGCCTATTTAAGGTAGATTAACATGATCAACATAACGAAATATAGTATTTCAAATAGCAGCCTAGGTATAATAAATCAGGCACGTACAAGGTGAGACTAACCCCTAGGCCAAAATTTGACTCCATTGACGAAAAAGTTTCATAAATTGGACGTAAAGAGAAGAAGAAAATGTCAAATTTATTAATAAGTTTGCAGATAGTTTTTTAAACAACTCAAAGGGTCCATGATATAAAGTGTGGCCTAGAAGGTGGATATACATTTAGTTTAAAAACTTTGAAAACTATCAGGTACTGGTCACAAACACTAATATGCTTCAAATGAAACATGAGTTGGACAATCTCTGAAAATGCAACATTGCTATTAAAATTACATAGTTTTTCTAACTTACGTGTTCCCAGGTTTCAACTTGCAGCAAAATATTTTGCAAAAGCTTGCTGCAAATTAGACGTTCAAACTGAATTTTATTTAGAGGATCATGCCATGTTACCATCTTACAGAAAAAAATTGAAGGTAAAAACAATGCACGGGATATACATAACAATATCTTAGAAAAGAATTAGAAGCAGAAAATACAAACATTTTCATTCATGGAACAAAACTATCAAATCATACTTCAAAATTAAAGGCTGATACTCTTCTTTGGGTTCTAGATTATGCAAAAATTCAGGTACAAATTCAACCCTAGTATGGAACCTATCTTCACTAATCATAAAATTAACGAAACTCCAATTTTTCAGAAAGCTAAATCGTCCCACAAAACGAACCTAATTACAACAAATAACCCAATTAAGAGCAGCGTAAAGATCAGACCCATAGCTGCAAGCAAATAGACTCACAAAATGTAAGAAAGCAGAAATAACAGTAGGGATTTGAGCTTTGAACACACAAAATGAATTTAACTGAAACCTCTAATTACTGCCTTATAAAAACATACATGCAATTGTTGAAACACCATAAATCTGTGCGAGTATATAAAGTATGATATAATAGAAATGTAAAAAAGTATTATGTGGTGGGATAATTATTATTAAAATAATCTGAAAAAACCATCTAAAAAACTAAACAAATAGAGGACGAAACTGACTAAACAATTTCATGGTCCAAATAATTAAAATTGAGTCACTGTCCTTTATGCCATGAAGAAACAAATTGCGTACTACTGTACTACTTTAAAAAGTCATTAATTATTCTAGTCAGGTTTAGCCATTTGGAACTTCTATCAATATCAAAATCTTGTGCTGGAAACTTCAGCAACTAATTTTATATTCATTGCTCCCACTGCCTCTAAATCTATGATATCATCTAAAGCTTAAGACAAAAGCTAGTCCAGCTTCTTTTGTATTTGTCACCACCCTATATTGCGTTTCTTTTAAATTGTTCTAACTCAAGTCCAGCATTAGACATAAATTCATTTTTCCCTTCATTTTATCCTTAAGTGAACCATCGCATCATCATCTAACCTTCTCTACTTTCCTTGAGTTGTCACTAATGTTCTAAACTCCAAACCTTCAAATACCAACTTAACTAAGGATTCACCGAAGATAGTATTTGGACAGTAGTGGAACCAAACAAAAGTAAAAGAGAACTTGAGAAGCGAACTATTCAACCGTGGAAGCCCGAGTCAATCAAGGACGGAACACCGAGTATTATGAAAATATGGCTTTAAGGTGAAAGCTCCTGAATTTGTATCTTTCGTGATGTTTTATTTCATGGTACTATGACTACATATATACACGAGATCTGAAATTAAGTTTTAGGAAAAGCTAGCCCTGACTTACTTATACGATTAATCCTACTCTAGTTAATCATTAGGAAGCTCGGTACATAGCTGAACAATCAATTAGGCTATGCATATTGCTCAAGAGTTAGTGCAAAAGTTTACAATTAACTCGTAATATAGTTTTTGGTAGGTGAAACTTTATTTCTTTTCATCACCAGAAACATGTGCATATTGCTCAAGAGTTAGTACAAAACTTTATAATTAACTCGTCAAAATCAAATTCAGCAACATGGTCTTGTCTTTGGAGGCAACATTAAAAGTACAAATGTACAAGAAACAAAGAAAAATTTTGCACAGCAGAAGAAAATCAACTCAATGCTTTACATTCCGAAAGAGGAGTTCAAATTAATTGAAATTTGTCCCAAAGTGAAATACCTATCAAGACCCAAAGAACCAACCACCAGCTGTCAATAGGATCCAAAAGTTAGCGGTTCTCTTTATTCATTTGCATCTACCAACAAAGGAGAAACGAAATTAAGCATGCAATTCAAATATAGAAATCAATCCATACAAAAAGTGAGGCTGCCCCCTCATTTGTTGTGCCCCGAAACCGAAATCAAACCCGATATCAATAACAAATGCACAATAAATTCATTCAACAATCACATCAACTAGCTTTAAACCTTCAATTCAATTTTTCCAAAAGTCTGATATCAATAACAGATGCACAATAAATTCATTCAACAATCACATCAACTAACTTTAAACCCGGTATCAATAACAGATGCACAATAAATTCAAACGGCATGGCCACGGCAAAGATTATCCTATGATCATGATTTTTCTTTTACTTTTTTTTTCTTCCCTGAATGTAACTATGTATTTCAATCTCTGAGTTCACTCTAAAAATTAATCAATATTTCACCAGCATCCCCAAAATAAATAATTAAACAAATAAAAGCATTACATATTCTTTGAGAAACAAATGAATGAGAGTGTTTTTGAAAAAAAAATCTGAGGTGCTCATTATTAAATTGACAAAAGCACAAATGATATTCACACACATAATCAAAAGGACAATAATTTGCCACTTGAAACTATCATGAATTTTTATCCACTTAAATTGGTCCATCAAGTTGTTGACATTCAATAGCTTTAGAATGGAAGAGAATCCCAGCGAGAGGTTGCAGAACCGAGTGTCTCGACCCTATAAACACAGCCTCTAATTTTGTAATAATGTTGTATAAGTCGACGGAATGGAAACCAAACAAACTCACAAACTCACAAACACACATACAAAACAGAGTAGATCCGATGATTTCAGAAACCAAAAACTCACTAACCTTTGGATCCAGACAGATGCTGATTAATCCCAGAAAAAGCCGATAATCGAAGGAAGAAAGAAGCGAGATTTTGGTATCGCTGGAGTGAAATTATTATGCCTGCAAAGTGCAAACTCTGTTGCGAAAAAGAAATAGAAAAACAGAGCCGGGCAACGGAGAGGAGAAGTCACTCATTCAAAGGCCGCCTAGAAGGACAAAAGAGAAAAGGTCGAACAGAAAGTTGCCACATCAGCGATTTTGACTGGAACTCCCCTTTAACCATGCAACAAAAAGGGGATTCCCTTCTCTATATATGTAGATGTAAATAAGCAAAACAAATAAATTACTCAATAAAATTTACTACACCCCTTTGAGCTCAATTTTTCTAATTTTTTTTTAATTTGTTTATGGATTCATGACATTTGTCCCAAAAATACCATTAAAAAAGACACAATTGATTTTGGAAAAAAAAACCACCAACAAATATCCCTTGGATTGTTTATAATTGCGATAGTTTTTTTCCAAAAGTAAACCAAAGCACAAATGATGAAATTATTCTTTCAAATATCTCAAACCAATAACCCCGTTTAAAAAAAAAAAAAGCTAATCAATAAGTGGAACCCTGAATAAAAAAAATAAATAGACTTCTGCCGATTAATAGAATTCCCTCGTATAGGTAAGACTTCTGATTGTATTTCTTTCAAAAGCCAAGTAAATCAAACATGATGAGACGGTTTATGTTTGTTTTCATCCTGGTATTTTCAACAATCTTTGTTTCACATTAATTATGCTCAGAAAATCTTAAAACCTGCACAGCGTGCGGGCCACCCACTAGTTTCAATTAAAGCAAAACTATTTTCCTGCCTTATATCATATTAAATCGACAGAAAGCATTTGAGACAATTGAATGCGTTCAAGGCTTCAACACTCAGAAAATAACCAACCACCTTTTTTTTTTTCCTTCCCTAGTTTCTGTATGGTTTTCATCATTTTTCCTTGAAACTGAGACCGAAACAGAAGGCTATATAATTTTCATTTGTACTGCAATATACCTCAATCGTTATTACTAATTTATTTATCAATGTACTGCAATGTACCGCAATTGTATTACTAATCAATTTACAAACTACAACTCCTCGGTTCAAAATCAATTGTATTGTTTAATGTATTTCATGCAATAAATAAGAAGTAGCACAAGAAATAATATCGTTGACCACTAATATGTAATGCGACAAATAAAGTTTACGTTACTCTCGTAAATTAGAACTCCCTTCCACCCATTTTAGTGACGCGTGGTGCATGGCAGACGAGATTACTGTAATCGAATTTATTGCGTTATATATAACATCGGCGAAACAGTGAGATTAACATTGTCGATATATCCTAAGATTTCAAGATTCAATTAGAGAGCAAAATTCAATGGAGAGTTCAAAAGTACCAAATGTTGAAGGAGGAGAAAAAGGCCGGGATTTCTCTTACGCGATGCAGCTCGCCACCTCGGCTTCATTTCCTATGGTTCTGTACACCGCCATCAAACTGAATTTGCTTGAAATCATCTCAAAATCTGGTCCTGGATCGAAGCTTTCGGCGTCCCAGATCACGGCTCAGCTAGCTACAAAAAACTCAAATGCGGCTTCAATGGTGGACCGGATGCTTCGTTTACTGAGTGCCTATTCCGTGCTCACTTGCGACGAGGTTAACGATTCAGGGGAGGATGGTTCTGTGCATAAAAGGGTTTACGGGTTGACTCCGGTTGGCAAGTATTTCATTGAGAATGAGGAGGGCTTCTCCGTTTCTCCTTTGGTTGAATTGCACAATGACAAAGTATTCATAGACAGTTGGTAAGGGTTTGTTGGACTTTTCATACTTTAATTCATTTTGGTGAATTTGTTAATTCAATTAAAATTTATGAATATGTATGCTTTGATTTGCGTTTTGTATCTTTGATTATTTTAGGTATGAGCTCAGGAATGCGGTTATTGAAGGGGGGATTCCGTTCAACAGAGTCCATGGGACTCATGCATTTGATTACCCTAGCCGAGATCCTAGGTTTAATGAGCTGTTCAACAAGGGAATGGTTGGTCCAACAGGCATCATCCTAGAAAAGATTTTGAGTGAATACAAAGGTTTTGAACAGCTTTGCACATTGGTTGATGTTGGTGGTGGTCTTGGAATAACGCTTCACAAGATCATATCAAAATACCCCTTAATTAAGGGCATCAATTTTGATCTACCTCATGTTGTCCATGCTGCACCATCTTATCCTGGTAAAAGTCGCATTTGTACCACAAATAACAAATTTTGTTATTTTTCCATAGTATGCTCTTAGAACATATTTATGTCACTGTTTGGGGAGTCAGTTATATAGATCATGTATATGTTGTGATTGTGTTCTGTAGCCATACATAATTTCAATAAAATATTTGAGTTAGTGATTCTAATTTTTTATACTATTAATTGAGGCATCTATATATAGATCCGTACTTCACATGCTCAAACTACCTCGAACATGAATTTTTTTTTTTTTTTTTTTTGCATATATAAGTGTTACTAAATAATACTGTCTAATGCACCACTTTGATGTAATTTAGTGTACTCATATGTCAACCTCGTTTTACCTACGTGCATTTTTTTTTTTTTGGTTTTATTCATTTTCATATCTAGTAGCCTAATCCACAGAAAGCAATGGCTGAATGGCAGTCTATAGAAAGATTATTTCTTTAAACTGACGCAGTTTGCCACCCATTTCAAAAAAAAAAAAAAAAAGAAAAAGACGCACTTTGCCATTTTCTCCAACCTGTTTGAATAGCGCTTAGTACCATTAAAGTCGATATGTGTATTTCCTAATGACCATGTCGAGCTAAACTAATTAAAGAAAGTGTAGGAAGTCACATGGTAACACTCATGCCAACTACATTTAACATCACATTATATTCTTCAACGCAGGAGTGGACCATGTCGGTGGAGATATGTTTGAATGTGTTCCAGGAGGAGACGCCATTTTTATGAAGGTATAGCTTCCATATTTCTGAATATATATGGTTTGATTTTGAAACATGTACTTCTTCTCATATATAGATATGTACAGACACACACTGTTGACCAAAGAGCCTTTTGGATTACATACCAAAGACCCTTTGTGTGATGGATTTATAAAGCGAAGTTGAACTACTTTGTAGTGGAAAGAACTAAATTTGTTTACCTTTCTGATTTCTCACAGCAATTCCCATTAGCTAAAAAGGCCATTTATAAGTATCACAATAGGATTCACTACACAGATAAGACAGTTTGCTTTTGTAGTCTATATTTTCTGCAATTATATGATGACTATAATCACAATTTCGTCGTGGGTGTTTCTTTTGAACAATCATAATATCGTTTTTACCAAATTTTGTAATAGCATATCTTATTGAAGTTTAACAACACACCTTAGAGATGAAATGTGATATAAGTGATGAACCTACACAGAGTAAAAAGACCTGAAGTTTGGTGCTTTCTTCCAGTGTGTCTCCCAGTTTAATTGTTCTTATATCTCAATGCACCATACTAAAACCTGATTGGGAATTTGTGACAGATGATACTTCATGACTGGAGTGATGATCATTGCCTGAAACTTCTGAAGAACTGCTTCAATGCTCTTCCAGACGGTGGGAAAGTAATCGTTGTCGATCTGATTCTACCTGAGAAACCTGATACCAGCACTTCTTCAAAGGGTATTCTCAGCTCTGACGTGCTGATGATGACTGTCAATCCTGGAGGAAGAGAACGATCAGAGAATGAAGTTCGGGCATTGGCCGTTAGCGCTGGATTCAGAGACTCGAAGTTGGTCACCCGTGTTGGCAGTTTGGGCGTCACCGAGATCTACAAGTGAATGAGAGTGTGCTTCAGCATGTTTTCTATGTTTCAGAAATTTTCTTCCTTTTATAGACTGAAATCATGTTATCTAAATGTTATCCAAGTACAGACTTCAGACATTCTTGGAGTAACTTTAGTGCTGGTGTGATCATTGAACAATTTACTTCTTTTTCTTGAATAATTTGGTTATCTTCACTGGAATTTGTGCTTTCATAACTTTAGTGCTGGTGTGATCATTGAACAATTTACTTCTTTTTCTTGAATAATTTGGTTATCTTATCTGGAATTTGTGCTTTCCCTGAAACACATTATGCAGGGCGGACCCATTAATGGAATCAGCATAATTCTGGAATTTGTGCTTTCCCTGAAACACATTATACAGGGTTGAACCATTAATGGAATCAGCAAAATTCTGCTGTATTTTGGGTGAAAGTACTTCCACCCGGGTGGAGTTTGCGCTTTTACTCTGATGGTTTATAAATGATCGATATTCCCTGATTCAGAAAGAAGTGTTCAATTCACAGTAAATTGATATCATTGACGAATGGAGAAAAGGACTGAAAATATGTCTTTATTAATTATCTGTAGAAGACATATCGCAAATCCTAAGGAATAAAAGAATAAGGAACGATTCATCCTAGTTTTCGTCAGTAATTAAAAAGAATAATTGCTGGAGAAATGCCACGAATCATTTGGAGAACATCCTAGAAAAGAAATGCTTAATTACACTTTACTCTTATAGTACTCCCTCCGTCCCAAAATTATTGTCCAGTTTGAGTTTTCATTTTTAGTTCAAATTGTACTAAAAGTGAAATCTCAAACTGGACAATAATTTTGGGACAGAGGGAGTACTCTAAATGTTGAAGGAAAGAGTGTACTGTTCATCTCCCAGGCTCAGCAAAGGAACTAAAAGCAACCTCCTTTGTCCACCTCTGGGCTATGAAGCTGATGGGGTGATATGCACCGAGTCCTTTGTCCACCTTTGGCTATGAGGCTGATGGGGTGATATTCACCGATTTGATGATCTGATTTTTCTTTTTCTCTTTCTCTCTTTTTATTTAAATTTTTGGTTATTTCAAATAATTATGTAATGGTTCCTATAAAATAAATGCTAGAAGTAAGCTAAAGATTGGAATGAGAAATTCTTTTCTCGTTAGAATGAAAATGATTATCGATTACTGTGACTGTGTGTAGGCGCGACTTACACACACAAAACTGAACCAAAATTTAGAGAGTTGATCAACTCGTGTTATGTCACCAATCTTAGTTCTTCTAATCAACCCGTACGTGTGGAAGAAATATGTAAAAGTTAAGTGAAATGAAATATTATATATATCTGTTTTATTCCGATTCAATGGCCTTGAATTTTTAGACTTATCCATTTTTTACTCTATTAAAGCAGAAGACATAGAAGCTTATGTAGCAACTACATATGCATCTGTTTTGGCTCCAATGCACCATATTTCAGATTTCAGAAGTCTTTTTGCCACGTGTAACTCTCTTTTAATTAGAAACTATATAATTTTTTTTTAAAAAAAAAACACATGTTTTACTACAAATAAGGGTCAGTTACATTTCAAATGAATGGATATATTAATTCAAATTCAAATGTCCAATCGTATAGTTTTGCAGGCTTAATATATACAAAAAATAAAAATACCTAAATCCAGTAATTAAGAATAATGCCTTATAAACTAATTATTTATTATTCCCTTATAACCTCATATTTATAGGTATATTTTTTTAAGCCCCAAACGATAGCATAAATGATATATACGCCAAATTAATTCCTCAAAAAATAGTAATTCAATTAAATTTTAATAAAATAGTAATTTAGAGGGGGCGCCCGGGCATCTGTCCGGGCCAAGCATCTAGTTTTAATTAAAGCAAAAACAGTTTTCATGTCTTGAATCATTTATGTTTATATATCCTATTATGGGAAAACCCACTACAATAACAAAAGCTAACATCATTCATACTACTATTTCAGCAGCCCCTTGAGCAGGTATTCCGGCCCATTTCCCTCCCCCCTCCTCCATCCTGTCCACGTGTCGTCTTCTCTTGCATTTCATTTCCCTCCAAAGCTCCCTCCTTCCCTTCCTGTCCACGTGTCGTCTTCTCCTTCAATATTTTCCCTCCAAAACTCCCTCCTGTCCACGTGTCATCTTCTCATGCATTTTCTTTTCCTCCAAAACTCCTTCCTTCCGCTCCTGTCCACGTGTTGTCTTCTCGTGCATTCCCTTCCCTCCAAAACTCCCTCCAACTAAAACGCCCAAGGTTTTTCCTGATAAACGCCCTCCTCGTGTACATGTGTCATCTTTGTACACGTGTCATCTTCGTGCATTTGTTTCCCTCCAAAATGCGCTCAACGTAAATTGATAACCTGGGTCACTCCTTATTATGTCTACATTTCAGTTGTTCGTCCATTTCATTTTCCCGTAATTACACGTGTGCTGTATTCATTGGTCAAATATTTAGGACAAGAATTTCGTTAATTCGATAAATAATTCCATATATAAAATTCATCTCCATCAAGGTGTGTAAATTCACACCCATTTATTTATTTCCATAATTACAATTTTATATGCATTCCTTTATTTATTAAACTAAATAAATTGTCTAAATTCATTTTCCATGCCAAACTGCATCCTGTTAAAAACGTCATCCTGTTAAATATTCATTTTCCATGCTTATTCTCATGGATTCATTTCCCTCCAAATTCCCTCCAAAATACAATCGAAGTAAATTGAGAACCTGGCTATATCTTTCTAATGTCCACGTGTCATTATTTTGTGCAAAATATTGTGGTAGCGTGCTCATGAAAAATCGCATCACCGCCCATTTAAAATGGTTTCGTCCGGTGTGAACTTTTGCATGCGCATGCAAGGCTATAAGAATCTCCCGCCCATGCTACATGCTCATCATTTAACCGAATTCCATTAGGTTCACCATCCGTGTATAAATAGGTGATCCTTCGTGCAAGAAAACCATCAATCGAATTTCCGTATTCATCTTGCCATTTGTTTTGTCATCTATTTATGGAAGCTGGGTACAATAATATTGGTTCACTTACTCCTCTCCAAGATGATTGGAGATTCAGGGTTAAGCTAATTCGTGTTTGGAAGCAGCCACTATATTCAAACCCATTTGAGCATGGGAGTATAGAAATGGTTCTGATGGATGAGGATGTTCGTATATTACTTAAATGATGTGTGTTGTGATTGAGTTTTGTTTTTGTTTTTTTTTTTTGGTAAATTGGTAAATTTTGTATTGCTATCAAAACTGAGCTTATGTACAAGCCTACTTTCTGCTATTACAAGAATTCACTCGATGATAATACCCAGACTTTGTAAATAATCTAGAACCTGTCTTTTCTTAGACTTACAATAAAACTTAATTCTCCAAACTAGTTCATGTTTGATCAAATTTGCTCTTACCCTTGCATCCAAACTTTGGCCCACAAATTTCCTTGCATTTCTTTCAGTCCACACATGGTATACTACAGCACAGATTGTAGCAAAAAGGATTTTCTGTTTCACTTTCTGAAACCTCCAAGTTCTCAACAAACATCCAATGCCAGTTTTTAAATTTTTAATATTCAGGTCTATTTTTCAGCCAATTTAGCACAAGTTGCAGAAGCATATTAAAGTAAGGGCACAAGAAAAAAAGATGATCAGTGTCTTCAATTGTACCTGAACACAGCTCACATCTTATGATTTCTTTCAGCAGCTGCATTTTAGAGAGTCTCTCTTGTGTAAGTAGTCGATCCTTGACTACCAACCAGCTTATAAAACAATATTTCTGCATATTATAAGGACCCCATACAATCTTGGCATAACTACATCTTGCATTTTCTCCCATATGTCACCTGTAACCAGACTTGGCAGAGTAGAGTTTTCCAATATTTTCATTCCAACAGCCCTGTAACAAACCTTCTTTCAGCCTGTTTTTAACAGCCAAAAGCTTCTTCCAATGCCAACCACTATCCATAGGTGGTCCATAGTCCCAGATAGATGCACCTTTTAGATAATAAACATGAACCCACTTAATCCACAGACTCTCTTTTTGTTTTTCAATATCCCATAGTTGCTTCCCAATTAAAACTTGATTGCGAACAGCAGGATTTTTAATGTGCAGCCCTCCTTCCCTATGGTTTTTACAAACCTCTTCCCAAGCAACTAATGAATGGAATCTTCCAGAGCTATTCTTTCCCCAAAGAAACTCTCTACAACACCTTTCAATTTGACTTATCACAGATTTAGGGATCAAAAAAAATACAAGACCAATAAGAATGGAGATTCATAAGAACTGAATTTATCAAGACTAATCTACAAGAATATGACAGGTTCCTAGGAGACCAGCAGTTAAGCCTTGCCACAATTTTTTCAACTAGCTTTTGACAGTCTAATTGGGTCCATGAAGTGTGGGAAATAGGGACTCCAAGGTAACTTATCGGAAAATTACCAAATGGAAAACCCATAATTTGTTGTATACTGAACTGCAAGGCTTCATTCACACCTCCAAAGTACAAATTGGATTTCAGGATGCTAACTATAAGCCCAGTGGTAGCTTCAAACTGTTGCAAAACTGCCTTAATTCTCCAGATGGTGGGAAGATCTGCCTGGCTGAGAATAATTAGGTCATCTGCGAAGCTTAAACTAATAATTTTGAGCTTATCATAGTACATGTGATATTTGAAATCCCCTTGTCTGCTTCCTGCTTGAATAGTCTATTTAAATATTCCATCGCCATCACGAAGCTCAAACGAGAGAGGGGATTTCCTTGGCGAAGACCTCGCTGACCATAGAAATAACCCGTACTTGTGTCATTTAAACTTATAGAGTAACTTGGGGATCTTACACACTCCATAACTAGAGCAGTAAATTTCGGAGGAAAGCCATAATATACAAACATTTGCTCAACGAAATCCCAGTGGATAGAATCAAAAGCTTTTTTAAGGTCTACCTTCATAAGACAGCTAGCTTTTATATTTTTCCTTTTATAGAGTCTAACCAATTCCTGGGTTAAAAGGACATTATGCAGTATGGACCTACCCTAAACAAAGGCACCCTGGTTTAAATCAATAAGTTCAGGCAAAATTTGGCTTAGTCTTTTACTTAAAAGTTTGGATATAACATTATAAGTAGTGTTGCAACACGATATAGGATGGAACTCGGTTGCATCTCTAGGGTTGGGGTTTTTCGGAATCAGGTGAATCATAGTAGCGTTTAACTGTTTTAGTAGGCTACCAGACTGAAAAAAGTCTAAGGCAGCTTCGCCTAAGTCCTCACCTACCAACCCCCAAGCACTTCTAAAGAACCCACCACTATACCCGTCTGGCCCAACACTTTTATTAATATTTAAACTAAACACAATTTGCTTGATCTCAGCTTTGGTAATTCCTTTAAGCAGGATTGAGTTTTGTTGATGCATATCATATTGTTTTGATAAGATTTTCTTTTTTTTTGAGAAATCCAAGGCGGTACTTGGCGGGAGGACCCGATTTTATTAATATAAGTAAAAAATTACGCAAAGCAGTGCTTAAGACTTACCCAAACGAACGCCTTACAAAAATTTTTCTAAAAAACTCCGTGACGGCTGTTTCTTTGATAAGATATTTTGAAATATTCTCCTGATTTACTTCGTTCATTCTTGATGTGCAGGGGAATAAGATAAGTGCTACTGTAAAAACGATCGTTCATCAGTGGATTTCATAGTTTGATTACTAAGGTCAATGTCGGACAATATCGCAATTTATTGTCGCTGCTAATCGTGGGAATTTCAAGACAACCAGTCATCCCTACCGAATAGATTTCTTGCGGACAACGCAAGTGAGGCCTTGCGAGGCTTTTGCTGTTGGTTTTCATGGTTTTGAGTTCACGTCCTTCTCTGATATTCTAGCTGGAAATGCCGACTTTTCATGCAAGATAGGTGAGTTTGTATTGGATGGAATAAAAGTCGTACCATAATCCTCGACTACATGTTGTGGTATGGACATGACTGAGCTTGTGTTGTGTGTTTTTACATATCTTATTGGTGAAATTGTATCTGTTGGCGACCTTAAAGTTACTGAGAGATCTGGGAAGCGATCAAGAATGGTTACCTTATACATGGAAGATAATATGTGGGTTATTTTAATTTTATATTTTGCTCATATTTATTTAGTCAAATTGATTGTTTAAAGCGTCTACTTTTCTTATTGTCTAATTTATAACTATGTTGTGCACCATTGTCGTGTGATTGTGTTTCAGAGGGGTTAAGCTAACTGTCACATTATGGGATGACTACGCTCAATTAGTGTGTGATTATTTGTCGGCCAATCCGGCTGGAAGAGTCATCTTGATCATTCAATTTGCAAGAGTATGTGAATGGAGAGGTACATCAAGTTGTATAATTATATTTTTGGATTCGTTATAATTTCTGTTCACTGTTGTATAAAATTAATTGGCTGATTTTATTTTTCATGATTATCCCGATGCAGGTAGCAATACTGTAACTAATTCGCTATTCTCTACACGACTGTTCATCAATACAGATATGAATGAGATATCTGACTATAGATCAAGGTAATAAATTAGCAAGATGGCACGCTGGTGATGTGTTTATTTGATATATATAAGTCAACACAATAAATTAACCTTTTTTCTTAATGTGGTTTGTCATTGCGTTTGTAATTGTAGACTGGTCGATAAACCTGGTTTGAGTGATGGTAGTTGTGCTGTAACGCATATTTCATAGGGCTGGCAATCTCTGACACGACTCGGAATTTCGACACGAACCCGACACGAAATGACCCGACACAAACACGATACACATATTAAACAGGTCGGGTTAGGGTTGGAAATTTAGACCCGTTTAATATACGGGTCGGGTTAGGGTCAACCCGGCGGGTTACCCGAATTACCCGCGAACATGTAAATTTTGTATACTATACGGGCAATTTGGAAATTTTGTAACAAAATAACCCTAATTTTACTCCATATATATACCCCTCTTCCTCTCCCTCAGGCAGTCTTCTTCTCACTCCTTTTTTTTTCTTTTTCTTTTTCTTTCCTCTCTTCCTCTGCCTCTCGCTCGGCCGCCTCTTCTCCTCTCTCCTTTTTTTTTTTTGTTTCTTCTTTCCTCTCTTCCTCTCTCTCTCGCTCGGCCGCCTCTTCTCCTCTCTCCCTTTTTTCGTTTCTTTTTCTTTTTTTTTGTTTTCTTTTAATTTTCCCTTCAATTGAAACCTTTCCTGAAAGATCTGATAAATAGGCATCTGATATGTGATTTTTAGTCGAAAAGCTCTGGCATCGGGCGGCGAGTTGCTACGGGAATGCAGTGAAGAAAAATATGATTTTAGTTTCCAGAAATTTTAGTATTGGTTCCGTGTTTTTCTATATAGCAGAAGTTTGTAATTTGAATTTAATTTTGTAATTTGAATACTGGTTCTTTACTTGTTTATACTTTAGACTTTGGATCAAGGTGTTGTAATTTATGTGATTTGAAACTGGAATTTTCAGATTTTTTTGGAACTGTAATTTTAGTTTTTCTTGATTTTAGATTTTTTTTTTTTTTAGAATTTCGGGTTAACAAGTCGAGTCACGGGTGACCTGAATATTTTCAGGTCGAGTTAGGGTTCTAAAATTCGACCTATTTATTTATACAGGTCGGGTCCGAGTTGGCTGAATATTATTTGGGTTGGGGTCCGACCCGACACGCCAACCCGGACCGGATTGCCAGCCCTCATATTTCAACATCATCTTCTGTTTCTGAAGTAGAGGATTTCCTTACCGTGATGCCACACAAACGAATCGATGATCTTCAAGATGTTCAAGGGGTGTCGTTTTTTTGTCATTTTTCATTACACTAAACAAATGCTATGATGTCGTCGTGTTGAACAACGTTAATGGTGGTACAAAAATCTACTGTGGTTGTTCTTGCGTCGATTGTTTCAATACAACCTGAGTACGGATGGTTTTATATTGTTTGCAAAATATGCAATAAGAAGGTTAATCCAGCCGTGGATAATGGGGAAGTTGACGGCAGTAATATTGTTTCTCAGTCATACTACTATTGTACAAAGTGAAATGATAACGTGTCTGATGTTGTGCCTAGGTAAATCTTTCCAACATGAAATTAAAATTCCAGATTGTATTTTTCTATTTTTTCGCGTTTGAAATTTTTGTTCCCTCACATAAATTTTGTGAGTACAGGTACCGTACGCAGGTGAGGGTTCTCGATGACACTGGCAGCACTTCATTCTTGTTGTTTGACAAGGATGTTTTCAGATTTGTTGACGAAAGTGCTGTGCAATTGAGGAAAAACTTGATGAAGGTACAAAAACAGTAATCTTTATTAGTATAAAGAGTTTGAAGTTAAACACATGTCGTATTTTCTTGTCATTTTTACAATTATATTGGGGATTAAGATATCAGTGTTTGACGGTGTGTTGTGTATTTGTGATTTTTTTTAGATGGACGAAAAAGAATGACCTGCAGTTCCAAAGGAATTAGAGAAGATTGTTGGCAAAAAATTTCGTTTCAAGATTGAGGTTTCCGATTACAATATTGAAAATGATTGCCGGTTTACACAGTGGTACACATGAGTTCTGATTTGGCAATAATAAATGCATTTGAGGAAACATTGACTGAATCTCAGGTTTGCTTGCTATACAGAACAACATATATTTCGATTTTGTATGGTTATAGTGTATTGTGAATTTGATACATTATTCATTACGTAGTTATTTTGATGATAATGTACATGTTATACTAATTTATTTCAGGAATGTGACCATGACATTGACCGTTCAATAGATAATGCAAGTGTTACTCCAATGTCTATGTCGGCAAAGTAATTACTAAATTGTGTGTGATCTTTTTTTTTGGTTTTCTTAATCAGGAAAAGTTGATCAGATTGGACTCATTTTATTTTTTTTTAAACAAAGGGGATACAAGATTAAATCAATTCTTGTACTGGAGAAGTATCTGCATACACCTCCCAACTTGGATCCAACGCAACTAGTCCGCTAAAACAGTCGTTGGAATTTAGTGATGATGAAAATGTTGGCGTCCAAGCCTCTTGCAGCAAGGAGCTGGTACAAGTCAAAGTGGATAAGCTTTGATATTGGAGTTTCGACTTTAATCGTTGAATGTAGTTATGTTGGGTTGATCTTTGTTGTTAAATATGTAAGGTGGTTTTTCTTTTTGGGCTTTTGTGGCTGGGCTTATGTAAGGATAATTTCTATTTTGTTTGCTGTTGTGGAATGATGTTAGCATTATGCACTGCGATCTTTTTATCAATTATTTTTGCGTGTCACACTAACCAGTTTTTTTGGAGAAGTTAGGATTAGTTTCTTAAAAATAATGATGGTTTTAAAGTCGGATTATTTCTATGAGGTAAATTATAAATTAAAACTTGAGTTTAGATGCTTTTAAATTGGTTTCGGATTTTTTAAATGTGAGATGCATTTTAAGAAATATTCAAATGGAAAATCTCGTTTCGTAATAAGGATTTATACGTAATACATATGTTGCAATATGCCATTTAATCATTAATAATTCGATTTGTATTTATCAATAATGAGGATTATAGTGAAAAGACTTTTAAGTATGTTACTTGACGTTTAATGCTAAATTTCTAAGTGACAGTTTGCTTATTGATTAGCAAACATATCGAATTGAATGCTTTATTTCAATTTTTTCCTGAAACAATGTTGCACGTTTTAAGTCTAACTGAAATCACTCTACAAAGTGTGTACGAAATGTAGTAATTCAGCGTAGAATTATTTAACCGCAATTTTGATACAGCTAATAAGCGTTGGTAGCAAAAGTACATTAAAAGGATAGCTACACGCAGTCGCAGATAAACTCTGCATAGAAGCTACTGTTAAGAATGGAGCTGTTTAACACAAAGGTAAGCTTTTTGCCAACCTGTAGTCCGGACAGCTTCATTGTGCAATCCCAGTCGCCACATATATATACTGGATGTAGTGGAGAATCAGAGTTTGGAGTTTCGTTGTTACATATGCGAAATGTCATCCATTCAAAATTGTCGTAATGTCTTACTAGACAGTGACTCTTTGATAGCAGATTGTACCGTGAAACCAAGAATGTTGGCACAGGCTCCACAAAATGAAAATGATTATCCCTTGTAATATGATGGTAACAAAACATATATCATAACAGTTTCAATATATCTATTCATCATTTGGCATCATGATTGAAAGATGGAATTGTTTAATATGATTATGGAGGCATGCTTTTTGAAGAACATTTGAAGGCTTACCATCTGCCTCTTTCTTATGACCTCTGCACCAATGTAGTTAAAAAAAAAGAGTGTTCTCCAATTGTTGGAAAGTTATGGAATGGATCATTTTCATCCACTGCAATTTAATAAAAGGCACAATACATGTTAGACTGTTAATTGCTTTTTAGTGAATACAACTTTTTTAGGTGCATTAAGCTGGGTATATAGAGAGGAGCAACTTACTTTCGGAGTCGGATGACTCCGTGTTTGCTGCCTGAACAGGATATCAATTAAGGCCGAATACAGAGCCTTCAAAGAAGCTCCCCTTGTATCGGAATACAATATGATACCGAGGTTTCAGGTCGTAGTAGGCGTAAAAGTTCCGCCAATTGGTGCCTTAAAAGCCTTGAATCTGGCCATTGTAGGTATCCAGTTGTAGTGTTATCAGCTCATTCCGTAACAGGGTAGTCAAAGTTATGCTGGAATCATCTGTTACATGAGACCATTCCAAAATAAGACCATTTTATTAAATGTTGTCCAATTTAAAATCAAACAATAAACTACGAGAAAAAAAAAATATATTTAATGCAGGGTTCTATGGAGTTTCACATACCGCTGACTAGTACGACAGTTCGTCAACACAAAGATAATAGCTAGCCACACGATTCATGAGGTTGCTATGGTGGATGACAATCTGATTACCATCAGCTCCAAAGTTAACTGCTCGGATTTTGTAGTGTCCTGTTACGGTGATATGAATAAAGGACCCTGCTGAAATGTGCATCTCATTTATGAACTGAAACAATGCTATTCCAAACAGCTTAATCCTCCCCTTTTTGGTGACCTGACAGTCAACTTGATAATGACGGCGTAGAGTCTGGATAAGTATGGTTGTGCTGGGATTCCCTAAAAATGCATTTGTTAGGAGGTGTGACAGTATCTATTTGTAACCAGCATGCGAATGTCAATTTTGGATAAGAAATAAAGTACTGCATATGTTATTCATTATTTGAGATTGCAAATCTGAGTGATTTGTCTTACCAAACCAGCGGTGAACATAGTCTCTGGTACCCGATGTAGGAGTTCAAAATGGTGTGCCATTTCTTTGACCTCCAATGAGATTTGTAGTTGTGAATATTCGATTGTTGTTTTATATTCTGAAATGGATGCAAATGAGCAGAAACTTGAAGAATGTGATTTAACATGGATTGCAGATGTTGTAGTTTTGGACAACCGAATTGCTGCAAAGCGGAATATTTATGTTCTCTTTGATTTTATTATTGCAACTCTTCTTCTTCTGATTATAAGTGGAACAGGTAGTTAGGTGGTGGTTGTGGATTTGATTAAATTGTACATCCATTGCTTAAGTGTGTAATTGAATGTTTCGAATGCACATTATGATCAGGAACCTTTTATTTGTATTTAACGTGACAAGATGTATATCTATGTTACCATCATTTGATCCACTGATTTGTCACTTAAAAGTTATACTTTGCAGATTTCACGGAAATTTCAAATGTGCATTCAAATGTTTCTATATATTGTTTGACGTCTTACAATTACAGTAAATCTATATCTAATCGATTTACCTACTTGATGAATTAACTCCATCTGCAATCTGATTTTTTTTGTCCATTTATTTTACTGCTTAATTAGTATAGTGTGATTGGGGAAATGTGACGCATATCAGTATATGATTTCCGGAACATGTAAAATTCATGGGATGATCATTAAGCCGATCTGACATATTTTTGATATGTCGTAAACTATATTATAATGAACCACTTTACCTTTTTAGAAAATGAGTTCGGTTGCACCGGGATGGAAAAAAAAAGATCAAATAAAATGGTAATGTATTTCATAGTATCGTGTTATAAACTCATATTAGTATCATTAATCCAATTTATAGAACTTGGGGTACGTTTTAGACCGTATTGTCCAATTGAAATAAGTCGTTATTGGCATTAATATCTTAGACGTAACGTGGTCGAATTTTTTTATTGATCTGTTATATTTCTTTGATATTGGTATATTAGCTTCGTTGTTATGTCCATAATTTGAATTGAAAATAAAATAGTGACATCCTTGGTGATTTAAACTATTAGCGTGCTATTTATTTGGGTATGTGTAACTTATACTCGGAATGGACCCATTTGGTGAGGTTCTCTATGTGGTTGGGCCGCATAATTTTAACTAGTATGCAATACCTAATAGCAAAGCCCTTTAAATGATACTATATGATTTGCATGTTTAAATTATTTGTCTGAACTATTTGTGGTTTATTTTATACTTTCTGATGATATATTCGACCATCATTTTTAAATTTCATCTCACTGTATGTCTGGTAATTTAATCATACAAGATGTTTTCTGATTGTAGAATTGTGAGATTAATTTGTACTGTTTTTGGTGGTATGAATTGTGAAACTATGTTAATTTTGAGAAGAATTTTGTGTGTTTATTTTTTTGGAATTGTGAAAAAGTAGCTTTAGATTATTCATATTGCAGAAAACTATGCGTCTGCATTTGAAAAAGGACAACAAATTGGAGGATTAATCATGATGGAACGCATCGGTAAGTACGTAATTTTGTACGAATAGAAAATAGGAAATGTCCTTAGTGGACGCAAATAGATATCTGAATTATTGCAAAGGATTTCATTTTGAATGAAGCTGAGTATTTGTCCGTAATGTCATTTTTGTCCGCAAAATTGATAAAAAGCTTCTGTTTTTTGTGTCTCGCAATGTATTTTTCCTCGTGTCCGTTGTAGTTTGATGTAGTTTTCGAGTATTTTATTTCTTCAATAATTCATGATGTCTAATACTATGTAATTAAATAGATTGATGCTCCCATTTTTGTACGTTTTATGAGTTTTGCTTGCATGTAATTTTCAGTAAATTTATATGCTAAATGGAAGTTCTGAAGCAACATAAGTATTATCACATGTATAACGTGTTATTTTTCACATCTTCAATGTACGGAATGCATGTATTTTTAATACGCTTGTTAAACGTTTATGTGACGGAGCATATATACGATGTAATCTTCCGTTCCAAAATAAGTGTCATTCTAGAGTTTTCACATAGTTTAAGAAAACATTAAATATGGTAGCTAAAATATTAGAATATCCTCAATTAACCTCATTAAAATAAATGCTCACCAATAATATTATTTCTTTTGAGGGTATATTTGGAAATTTTTGAAAAAAAATGCATTGAAATCTGAAAACGACACTTATTTTGAAATTTTTCCATTTTGCTAAAATGATACTTATTTTGGAATGGAGGGAGTACTGTAATTAGGAGTAATTGTGATATTTACGACATGATTACTTCAGCATTGGTTACAACGTTACCATATCGACATTATGCATGCTGCATTAATAGGATATCTTTAACTTGTATTCCATGTTGCATTGGAAACCTAATTTGCTGGATAGGATTTTTGTAGGCATAATGACCTACAATTCATATGTCTGCTATCCAATGTGCTACCTGATAGAATAAAAAATTCTCAAGGTTGTGTCCTTCTTGTAAGTGATGTCCTTTAATTGCAATTGGGCAATTTCAACGGCGGGAACGGGAATTTTATTTTTAGTTCCATGAAATACGTATATAATACGTATACTTTTTACGTTTATATTAATATTAATTTAAATGATGAGATATTGAAGAAATCACATGAAATTTTATTACGGTCGTTTTCCGTTAATCTGGTTTATGAGACAGTTATAAATGTACTCATTTTCTTGGTCATCTCACCAATCCTATTTACAAACTCTGAGTTCTTTTGTTTCCACTGTTGTCTCATTAAGTTTGTAGACCTGCATGCACTTATATGCAAAGGCAGCAGCAGCCTTTTAGTCATTAAATCAGTTCACTATCCATCAAACCTTTGCAACGCTTAAAGAATGAGTACAACAATTTCTGACTCTGATTGCTATGATTTTATTGAAAGGCTACCATCTGAGCTCGTCCAAGATATCATGATGAGTGATTAAAATGTACTTGCTATTGTGAGTCGTCAACAACTTGGTTCTTATTCAGAAATATCATTTTGAGTGATTAAAATGTATCTTGAATTTCAAACCTTTTTGGTTAAAAAGCAATAAAAATACGACAAATGTTAATCATGTGTTATTCTTCTTATCATAATAAACAATCATAAATTAAAAAGATATTCATGATATTATAAAAATGAAGCCTTTTCTTTCCTTAAGAAAGTGATTATGATAAAAACAAATTAAAAGATAAAACCATTTCAATTCAACTATGGTAAATTACTGATCTATTAAAAATTTTATACACCCTTTAACGGAAACTTATCCACTAACAAAGTTGAATGAAACCAGTTCGATCATAAGTCTTCACAAAGTAAAGTAACACAAATAATAGATTCAGGAATTTTTAATTCCAAGTCAAAGAATCATTTTCTCAATTGGAAGGTTGGGGTTGGATTTTTCAGGATAAAGTTTGTGATGTAGTGGAATTGATCTTAGTTTTTACTGTCACTTGACCTATTAGTGCATGAATATTCACGAAGGTTCAAACAGAATAAACTTGATTATAATAAAAATAAATTAAACAGAAATCGACTAACACTCAAAGTGATCGGATAATTATTTAACCCCTTTTCAACCCTTTTTGTATTACTACGTGCGGGTTGTTCCGTGTCTATAGAGGCAGGAGTAGTGTAGTGTAAAGCCTGTAGTGATACACGAGTATATGAGCATGATTATATGACATTGTCGATGGAGTGTTAAATGTAAACAAATAATATTAATAATATTAAATTGTAATTATACAAATTTAAATATTAATGTGTTTTGTTATTTAAGTATATTTGGAATAATTTTCAATATTTGAAATCATACAATGTAACTTGTGGGTTTTTTTTTGGGTTAATTTTTGACTTTATGTATTTTAAAAGTATTCTTTTAATTTTTCATAAAGATAATCCTAAATAGTTCTATCCCATGACATATATTTCAAATTCTTCCTCTAACAGATAATCTTCTGATTATTTTTTCCATAAACTTATTTTTATTTTCCATCTCTCTATATTCCTTTTTAAACATTTCATTAGAAGTTTGTTCCGGTATTATTCCTATAATATAGAGTTGACTTTTTCTTTTGGGTGCGCAGTAAATTGATAACAATGATGAATGCAGAAAAAGACTAAAATATGTCTTCATTAATTATCTGTAGAAGACAGTCATATATCAAATCCTAAGGAATAAACGAACAAGAAGATTCATCAGCTTTTATCTGTAAAAAGAATGATTGCTGGAGAAATGCTACGAATCTTTTGGAGAACATCCTAGAAAAGAAATGCCTAATTACACATTACTCTAGCTACTACTCTAAATGTTGAAATAAAGAGTGTAATGTTCATCTTTCAAGCTCAGCAAAGGAACTAAAAGAAAGCTCCTCGTTCCACCTTTGGCTATGAAGCTGATGGGGTGATATTCACTAAGTCCTTTGTCCATCTTAAAGCTCACTGCACGACTAAAATCACCAGAGTCGCCTCCCCTACATCCGAGAATCACATTGTTTTCAGGGCCGCTCTGGATGTAACAATCCTTTCTGTTCATTGATTGGAAAGAAAATGTTTCCGATGCGCCATCCAGCCCTGGAACTAGCTTGAAGACTGATGAGTCATCACTGGAAGAACTTGGAACTAAGCCGAGTGGCTTATTTGGACCTTGATGTGCTACAAGCATGTCAGGGTTTCCAAATGGCTCCAACATGATTGATTTTCCTATGGCTTCCCATGGAGTTTTATGATTTTCCGATGAATCTTTCAGAATGACACGTAGTGTAGAATCAGCGGCCTCAGTTGTTCCTGGATTAGGACTGTTCTGCAATTTCACTGATTCAGGGGAAGCAGCAAAGAACAATTGCGAATTCCCACCGGACTGAGAAAGCGAGATTAGGCTGCTGTTGTACTCTTCAGGAACAGGGGTAATCCAATCAGTAATAACTGCATTTCCTGCTGCATTGATGTCCTTATCGCCTTTCGACAGACCAGCAAGAAGATAAGGACCGTACAGAATTGCTTGGAGAGAAGCATATTCAGGCCTATCATCTGAAATGGCATCCAAAAACAAACTCAATAGAATATTTCTAAGAAGCGTGATTTATGAGACATTTAACAGAAAAATTGGCTAATCTGTACAGTACCGCTAATTGCTTCGAGGCGAAGACTAATTGGTAATTCAAGTTTGATTTCATCTCTTGGTTTCCATTTCCTTGTAATGGAGAGGAATGTTCCTGAAAATCAGAAATGGGGATATTTGATCACAAAAATACTAGTTTGAGTGTGAAATTTCAAATCTAATTCGAATGGGAAGAACATATGAGGGAAGTAATGATAGTGACAATTACTGTATCATTTCACTAGATGAATTCTATATCTCGGTCGCTACTCTTAAAATAACACACCTGGAGCTGGTACTTTAAAGTTATAATGATTCAGTTTTGCGGTCGCCAATCTCGTGTCTGTCCAAGCTGGAATCCTTAGATTGACAGTGGCCATCTTGGTTTGTGTATGCTGTGCACATAGCAGAAAACAATAGATTAATGAAATAAGTACTAACATGTAAACAATATTAACAAAAAAAGAACTTTATTCAGTTGGAATGTGCCACTTACCCCATGATCAAGAGCTAGCGTCACTTGAAGCCGTTTATTTGATGATGAAACTGGCTGCACTTTCATCTCAAACTTCACATTTCGTGTGTTCCAATTAAATGTGCTCGGTATGTACTGCACAACGTAGATCCCTGGAACTTTTCCTTCTTCCTCAAAATATATTGTATCTCCGAGCTTCGCGAAGGATTCCGTTGCTGAAAAGTGTGAAAATTGGATGGATAAAAGTTAAAACATAAATATACGATCCTTGCAATTCAGCAGACAGGGCAAAAATAGGATAGCAATCCTTCTGAACAACAATTACATATGTATAAGATTCTGAAGTACAAAAGGTATATACATACCTGAGCCATAACAGCACCACATTGAATCATGTTTGTGTCCCCAACCACGGGAGCTAGTAGCTTTCGAAGCGCCAGGCTTCTGAGGTAGAAAATAGATCATAACTCCTGGTTCTGTTCCCCTTTGGATAGGTAGTACTCCATTGATCAAGGCTCGCTCGTAGTAATCAGCATACCTAGTGTCCTTAGTCCATCTAAACAAGTTTCTGATTACCTGTTACAGAACAGAATTGGCAGAAGATTAAGTACTCTTTCTGTCTCAGAAATAAGAAGCATCGGACATCATTTCCTAGAATGTCAACTGGAAAGACAGGCAAACTGAAGGGAAAATTACACAAACCTTAAGCATGTTATAGGTTGTACAGGACTCCTGATTCTCCGTAGTTAGAGTGGACGCTAAGCGCTTTGGATCCGTCCTGTTCAGAAGATACAAGGAAATGATGGTGAGTTAAGAAGTGAAAGAAGAAACAAATACAACTGCGAAGAAGTTAAAAAGATTGTAAGAAAATACCAGTGTTCGTTTTCTGATGTTCCTCCAGTTGCATAAGTATGAGAAGAGTTGATCATATCCACAAAGTATGTTGAAATATCCTGTTAAATGTAGACAATGTCAGGCTATATTTGTAATAATATCTCAATGTAAACCAAATTTGTTGAGGCACAAAAAGTTAAACAGAAGATCTAATCTTCAAGTAGAGGGTCATGATTTTACCCTATAAAGTGGATCGCCGGTAACTTCATAGCGCATTTGAGCACCAATAACAAGTGGAATATGTGTATTGGCATGGTAACTAGATATGTCATCAGCCTGCAATAACACATTTAGACAATATTACACATTAATTCAACCAAAAAGAGATTTTCAAAGATTCACTTATATCCAAAATAGCCTACCTCCATAGCTAGTTCTCCCAAGAAACATGGCTTGTCGAAAAGGTGAGCAAACCTTAAGTGCTTCTCATCACCCTGAAACAAATGGAGGAAAATATAAAAACGTTACTTATTCTATCTCGTTAATTTAACAAAGTGGACTAAATTTTAGGGACGGGAAGGGATTAATACGCACCGTGACTGCGTATAACCTATAAAGAAGATCATTCATGCCCCCAACTTCTTCATTCAAACTGTTCCAATGTCGTTGAATCGTGTACTTCTGAATAGTGTTTATCACACGTTCATAGTGATAATCAACCATCCATTTTAATATCCTTAGAGCTTCTCCGCTTTCAGCAAATGTATACAGATCCAAAAGTCCTGCCATTATCTATTCAAAGTAGTTCAAAAATTATCAGAAATTTGTTAATCTCACAAACCTATTAAAGCTAATAATATATGAGTACCATTTTTGTACAATACCTTGTGAATTGTATAGTAAGGCGCCCATACGGCTCTTAAGGTTTCGAATCTGTCGAACAATTCAGAAGGGAATGCAGAAAGATATCCAGTACCCATTTGCTTCTGGCATTCGGCTAGAATGGTTACTGCTTTGTAGATCTTTTCTTTAAGAGTTTCATTCTTAGTGCTTGCCCACATTTGTGCCGAGGAACTCAAGTAATGTCCTTTAGTTAAGATGACAATTGTTAGATCATAACGAATGTATGTAACATATCAACTTCAAAACAAAAACAATATCAAACTCAAAAACTCAAAGCACATTTATCATGTAAGAAATCCCGACATCGCACTCAAAATGATTTGGTGATGGATGTTATATTAACTAACTTTCAGTTGTTTAACAAATTTATTCTCTAAAACAAGTAGTATCCCACTTCGATAAAAACACGTCCTGTGCATATACTAATACAACATTTTATTCTAAAAAACTTATTAAATTTTCAACTTAATCCTTTTATCTCTAAAAACAAGTAGTATCCCATTTTTATGAAAAACACATCCTGTGTACTAATACAACCTTTTTATCCTCGAAAATCTTGTTAACGTTTCAACTTAATCCTTACAAATATTACAAATTAAATAAAGTAAAATGAAACTAGAATTTTTTTGTAGAACCAAAATATAATTTTTTCCCCTAAAAATTATATCATGTTCTTTAGTACAGTAAAATTCTAAAATAATTACTCCCAAAATGATTGGATAAACGTTATTTTTGTTTACTAAAACAAAAGGAGTGAAACAAAATTGACAAAATATTTTTTAGACAACAAAACAAAGTTCGTACACGCACAAAAATATAAAGCATGATGTGGATGGAGAAGACATATGTACCTACGAAATGACCTCGGAGTTCACAATCCGCCGCCTCCCAACCGCCGTAAGGGTTGCCGGGAACATCATGAAAACCAGCAGTCTTCCGGAAACTCCACAGCAAATCATCAATGTCAAGCAACAACAAATACTCCAAATTCGTTTGCTGGGCGATTCCGTACATCGAATCCGGGTCCAATCTCACATCCCTCAAATTCACTTCCTTTAAGAATTTACCTTTCACTTTAGCCTCATCATGAAACTTGATCTTCTGCTCGACCCAACTCATTTGATTCCGATTCTGATTCATCATCTTCCTTGAACTCACCGACGATTCGTTTCCGGCAGCGGCCCGGAGAGAATCGTCGATGGCGTTCATGTGCTTTTCAGCTTGAGCATATACCTCCTTTTTCCACGTCTCATTTTTTGATGTTTGCAATAAGTATCTGTAAGTGTGTGCTGCGTAGTTGTTTGGGAAAACATTTGTGCATTCTTTACTTACAACAAATTCGATGTTGTTCAGCAAAGACAAAAGAAGAAATGAAATGAGCAATTGGGAAAACAAAATCAAAGAGTTTCCCATGTTTGACTAACGTTTTTTGATGGCTTTGGAAAATGTTATGATAATGGACACTGCTTGAACATTTATTTATAGGGGAAAATGAAAAGGGTTGGATTTGTTTTGCATGTAGGATCAAATTTAGTTAAGATTTTTAAGATAAGGAGGTAGATACGTACATAAAGATATGAATGAATAAATCATGCAAAATGTTGGATGCTTCTTTACTTCTATTTGAAGGTAAAAACTAAATTTCATCGACTAAATGAATGGAGAAGTTTCGATTTTTTCTCATTCCATGATATGGATAATGTTCAGTACTTGTAGAGTTACGGAGAAGAAAACAAACACTATTTACAAATGGATTTGATTAAAGTTCAGTACTTGTAGAGTTATGGAGAAGAAAACAAACACTATTTACAAATGGATTTGATTCAATCGAATTCATTAAAATTGAATGAATTTTATTCCACAATGTCTTTTGTACGATTGCTCGCTGCTGAGATTGAAAGGTTATTTATCCTTTAGAAACATTAGATATATAGTGAAAATAGAGAGTGTAGTGAGACATATTTCTTTAAATAGTTTTCTTTATGTTGAAAACAGTAATTTTATACTATTTGTCTTTGACGAGTTAGTACTTCATTTCAGTACACCTATTTTCACTGTATCATTTCTTTCCCTATATCACGCTATATGTTTTATTTATAATCCACAGAAGTCAAATTCTACTCATATTCTTATCATATTTTGATAAAGATGGATCTATATTCGCAACAAAGAGTTGACTGGGAGAGGAATATATTCAAGCGGTAAAAGTTTTCTAGGGATCAAATAGCTCCACAGATACGGGAGGGATTAGAAAAAAAAATGACTTTATTAATAGCAGAGAGTATATCCAAATGATAAGTCGACTTTTTATTCTTGCGGAAACATTTCAATGGACTTACAGTAATACGTGGACTCGGTCAACCAAGTGTCTTGACAAATTCAAACATGAATGAAGGCCAGATTTGATTTTATTTGTTGTGATATTATTTTATTGTCTTTGTTGTGATTTTATTTCGTTGTTACTAGTTGTGATTTTCCCGTATTTCTGGCAGAAATTTATTAATTATCCATTTAGACAAATTGCGTATGTCAAGAAACAGAATTGGAGATAAATAATAACTAGATGCTTGGCCCAGACAGATGTCCGGGCGGCCCCTTCCGTTATAAGTAATTTTTTTTTACAAATAGAAAGGGAAATTCTAATCTAAATGAAATACGTATGTGGTTATATATATATTTTTTTATTATAATATGTAATGATAGAAATAATAGTTATATCTATAAGTGGACTTAATGTTAGATGAGGTTGAAAAGTTATTTATTTGAAATTATAATCTAAATTTTAGGATTCTTTAATTGATTATATAAAAAAGGATCTTCTAAACTAATCAAAGTAATATAGGAATCAAATTGTGAGAAATCAAAAATAAAGATCATAACAACAATAAATTTCATTAAAACTTTTTTTTTTTTTGTTCGCCTGGAGACATGGGAGCAAAATTTTTAATTTGAAACCTTTTGATATGAATTTGGAGCAAAATTTTAGTCAGAGTTATTTATGAGATTTGAAGGGGAATTGAAACAATAGTTGAATATGTCGATTTTTTGGATGCCTTCTGTGGAAATGGGAGTGCTCAACAGTTTGGAAGGAATTTGACTAAGGGCTTTGAATTTTAGTTTTCACTAATTTGTAGGAATTTAATGTGATCCGGAGGAGTGTTTTAGAAGTTTTTTTATCCAGAAATAAGTATTTTTTATTTTTTGTTTTAGAAAGAGAATGACACATGGCAAAATGATTTATGTAATAGGGTGTATTTGGAGCTAAAAATTTTTAATAAAAAGTTCCAACATCAACTTCTGCTTTAATAGGGTAAAAGGGATAATAATAATAATAAGTAGCCTTCACTTCCAAAATAAGTACCCTCTTTTTTTTCCAATGTAAAATTAAAATAAAAAATTCCATTAAATTTACTACAAATCGTCCAAAAACAAATTGGGCATAAAAAAATAACAACCGTGATGAAGACAACTTATAAGTGCTCAAAAGTCCGTCCCCTATTTGTTATACTAAAATAATAACAAACACAATTTCTATTTTGCAGATGTAGCGGAAATAGTTCCAAATGGAAGGGGCGAAAGTGAGTTTTTCCTATAGAAAGGATAAATAGTAATGTTTAAAAATATTATACTGAAAAATTAACCATTCCTTAATAACAAATTTAGGAGAAAGGAGAGGTCTAGTCTCCAATTGTCTCCGCGATTGGATGTCTTGTGTGGGAAAAACAAAATGTGGCAAAGAAGAAGGGAATAACAAAGAAGTTGATGTACGAAAGAGCTGGATGCATTGGCGGCGATAAAATCAATTATTAGTACCATAATCGAGAATTCGAATCTTGTTAAGTATTTTGAATACAGTATAAAAGTATGGGAAAGCGGATGAGTGAAAGAAATGATGACGATTAAAGAAAAGGTTCCAAATGGAAAAAGCATGAGCCTCATTTGTCTTGCCCGTCACGTTTTTCAGCCGACTAAAATGTCACCTCTAACTAAATTTTTTCTGCCCAGATAATCTCAATGACAAATACATATATATGTATGTCATCATGAAACAGAAAACTAACAAGAAGACAAAAACGTCGAGCTTTTTACTCTATATATATATATATATATATATATATATATATATATTACAACGATGACCAGATCCACGCCTTCTTCGATTTCAAATTTTCGACTCATGTCGTTAGCTATATCTACAGTGACTAGAAATACACGAATCCCTATGCGTTTTTCCCTCATTAAAAAAGCTTACACCATGGGTTTGGTAGGGACTTATGGCTGTAAATGGTTATTAGTCCGTAATAACAATCTTCTGGGGTACATCATAGTAATATTTATCAGGTGAAAATAAATTCGATTTGAAAGAATCTTTGAAGGATTAGTATTATGTCCAGCGCTGGACATTCCGTTTGCAAGTGTTGTTAGAGTTTGTATGGGCCAAAATTAGTAAAATGTGTCTCAAAGTCCGTATGGGTCAAAATCAAAACAGAAAGATGAAGGTGTCTGGAACCCGTCAGTGCCCAAAAAAGAAATGATTAGTATGCGGAGCTAATCATACTATATTATAATTACATAATAATTTTTGAAGTTTGGTAGTCCTTCACATTTATTTGTTTAGTTAATTATTTTTCCATGCAATTAATTAGTTTTGTAGTCCTTTATTTAATTTGGTCTAAAATATTTTTCAATAAATATTTTCTCCTATTAATTATTTTATTATTATCTCACTTATTACCATTATATTCAACTTTATGATTAATAAATTATTCCCTTATATCTAATTTTATTATAATAAATTGTCCTTTATTATCAAACAATATAATGGTGCTTTTTTTTATCTCCATTCCATTAATTCTTGTTTTTAAGATTACAAAAAATTTATTTCTCGTTCTTAAGTAAATTTGATCAGTCTAAAAACGGTTTTGGTGATACTAACCTCTTTGAATTTTGTAATGTCTTTTCTTCTTCTCTTATTTTATTTGACTTTAATAGGTTATTCAATGATAGTTTGAATTGTTCCATAACTTAAAAGAACATTAAAAGTCATGTAACCTACATTTATCTATGTATAATTTTAAAGGGTTTAAGATTTAGTGACTTCTCTCTCAATCTCTCTCTCTCTCTCCCTCCCTTCCCTCCTCTCTCTTAAGTCTTTACCTCTCACTCTCAAGTTTATTGGAGATGATTACTTTTCATTGCTTTTCTCCATCTGTTTTCTTCTTGATTTTTTTTTCCTTCTCAAACTTAGTTTTTGTTTTTAATATTTTTTCTTCTTTTTTAGTTGTTTTAGTTTGGTGATATAGAAACTTGATTTATTTCTCACTGGTCTTGTCATTTTTTTCCCATCAGAAAAATATGTCTCGCTTCTGCTGAAATAAGAAGTGACACATTTTAGTGATATCAATTTGCTCTAAGTAAAAGTATATATTTTCTATATTGATAAATTTGTTAACATATTTTGTAGATAGTGTATTAGGTAGCAATGTGATTATTATTTTTACTTATTAAAAATTTATTTTTTCCTTTTATATAATTTACATTACATGACCATACATAGAGTACGCGCAAAGCGCGTGTAATCCATCTAGTACTTAACTAAAGTGGAAGCGAAAAGTGTAAAAAAATAATTTTGAAAGGCAAAATTGTGTAAAAATAAGCTTTTACAGTGGTGACATTAAATATTTTAATAAATTAATATGAAAATTTTAAGAGGTCTTTCATTAAAATAATTGAGGGTGGCCTTTCCCTCCCTCCGCTACTGTTTATTCATACAAACATATAACATTAAGTAGGTCAAATGATATGAACATCCATGGTAATCAAGTCCAAGATGATCAAGGTGTTCGGGTTCCAAGTACTATCCAAACTCAAGAAGTGGCTCAAGATCCATTATCCAATATTGGAGGCCCAATGACTCAAGCTAGAAGTAAAAAGATGAGGAGTGTACTTAATAATCTTATATCAAATGGTTTAGCCTAAGAGAATGTCAAGTTTCGAAGTTACAAGCCATAGATTATTAATATGTTAAAAGACCCATTTGAGGAAGGAAATTTCGGCCCACAAACCAAGCAAGGGAGGCCGGCCCTATCTCCTAATTTTTAAGAGTTGGAATCTCTATCTTATAGGGATAAAATCATTTAAATCTTATCACACTTGTGGAATGATAAGATTTGGAAGATTCTCTATCTTTTAGAGATAAGATCATTTAAATCTTATCATATGGAAGGATAAGATTTGATATGATTCTCTTTTATCTAATTTAGAGTTTATTCAAAATAGGAAGTCTATTCCTTGGTGTCTACTCTCAACCGTTGGATGGAGATTAGATCAAGATTGGATGGCTACGATTACTCTACAAATAAAATATTGATAGAGTTGACAACTCAGTAAGATTATTTTCAAGATAAGGATAAGATTCTTTTGAGAGAATATCTCTTTGTATTTGGAGTTTTATTTTCAATAGACTAGTGTGTCTTAAGTCTATAAAGGTGTCTAGATACATTGCCTTAATAGATAAGACACAAGTTGTCAATTAGAGGTTAAGTTGATTTCTAGTTTTTTAAAGTAGGAATAGAGTTAGAGATCAAACTCTTCTCCTACTTCATAGGAGAATTTTGGCCCCCTCTACTATAAATAGGGGTGCTTGGCCAGCCTTTTATTTGTACCTTTGATGAATTATTTCAATATGAGCCGAGAGGAAACTCTTTGTTCTTTTTTTACTCTTTTCGAAGATTAGTGAATTGCACACAAGCTTGTGCTTTGTTGATGCATGCGAGTAGAATAGGTATTTTTCTACTTGTGGAGCTTTGTTAGTTGTTCATTGGAGCCTTTTCGCTAGCCGTTCTATCCATAAATTGAAGGGATAGAGTTGTTAGAGAGGTAACCAATTGAGTTGCTAACCTTAAACACTTTCTACATCTTCTACCTTTCTATCCCTTTTTGGTGTAAATTTTTGTGGTTTACATCTCTTCTTTTCTTTTATTTTTCGTGAGTATTGGAGTCCATAATCTTGGATTTGCAAATTTTCAAGTCCTGGAAAATTCATAACTTCTGCGTCGAGATAAATCTACCACTTTTGCCTCAAGATTCGTATCATCAAATATATATATATATATATATATATTTTTTCTTCATATAACTGGGTTTTTTTTTATTGAAGAAATTAAATGATGGTGCTCCAGGAGTATGAGATGAATGAGATGGTGGTGGTTCCACATTAGAAATATGCTTACCCCTAGGCCCTAACCGCTAAAACCACAAGGATAATTAATTGTACACCACATGAACAAGAGAAACAAATCCCAGGAAAAGGGGGAGTTTTCTGGAGGAAGACGAGATAGCGAGAACTCTTCACTTTATTGAAGAAACGCTTTTCCTAGGGATTTTTTTTTTTTTTGTCTTTTCCATTTATTTTGCCTGAAGTAATGTTTTTCCGGCAATTGGAGGATAACACAAGGTTAACTTGCTGTGAAATGAGTATCGGTTATATTCTCGAATGACGAAGGGGTATGAGTCCTAAGACCAAACCTCCGAGGGGAAAATGTAATTATTGAAGACATGTTACATTCTAGTAAATTTCTGTTGTTGGATATACAACTGCATTATTATAATAACTCTCATGTCATGTTTAACTCTACGATCAGTTTGTAAATATTAATCGAAGCACTAAATTAAGGGTTTTCACGTCACTCTATTTTTAAAAAATTAAAATAAATGTTTTGAGGATAAATGCCTAAAGTTAAGGTTTTTATAAGCTTCTAATCCAATCAGAGCGGTTTTGAACACTTCTTTTCTTCTTTTCTTATTTTGTTTTAAGAAAATAATAGGATCTTTTAAAATAAAATTGATTTAAATTCTTCAATTTTTTGTTTTTTTTAGGTACAATGGTGGAGGTTATTACCTATTACTCAATGGACGAAAATTTCGACAAAGTCCAACCTAACCAAGCGAGTGAAAAAAACAAAATCAAGAAAAATACTGCAATTTTCGCTTCGAACAAATTGTTATTGTACTAACAAATCCTTATTTAACAGTATTTTGATCTGTATAAAATTTCCTTCATATATGCCTAAGATTTCTTCTTTATCTTATGATATCTTGTGATCCTTATTTAATGGTCACTTTGATCTCTATGCTGATGTCATATGTCCATTCAACATAACTTTGTACGGGTAAAGGAATGCCGAAAATAGTTGGCTCACTTTCATTAATGCCAGTGCACCTTGTTAAATGAATGAAAGAAAGAAATGACCTCATGTTCTATTGTCCCACATGAATGGATGAAGACTCTTGAACTCAACATATGTACTTCATGTGTTACTCCCCTCATTGCCAATTGGTTTTGAAGTGAAACCACATGTGGATTTATATTTGGGCCTTTCAAAATGGTATCAGAGCGGGTTTTAATCCGCGGACCTGTGGGACATGTAGGGGGAGGTGGACTGACCCAGATTGGGTCTTGAAACTTTTGCCAACCCACGGAAGAAATCCGGGGTTTGACTTTGAACTTTGATTGGCCCGGCAAGCGACGGTTTATTCGGGAAAATAACCGATCGCAGGACTGAAAAAAAAAAAAATTATCGGTCCAAGCCCATTGGGCTTGAGAGGGGCGTGTTAAATGAGTGAAAGAAAGAAATGACCTCATGTTCCATTGTCCCACATGGATGGTTGAAGACTCTTGAACTCAACATATATACTTCATGTGCTACTCCCCTCAATCAATTGGTTTTGAGGTGGAACTACATTTGGGTTTATATTTGGGCGTTTCAAGACACCTTTAATTTCCTTGTACACCCTAGCAGCTGGTTTGGTCTTGATACCAAACCAAATTAATAAACATTTAAACCACTTGAAAAACTAAAAGTAATGTATGCTTAATTAACTTTTTAACTTAAACCTCTTGTTAATGTTTCTAGCTGGATGGTGGAAGTTTTCCCTCTAAAAATGAAGTGAACATGGTGAGAGCTCGAACTGGCTGGTAACTTGGGACGAAATGCCCTGTTCCTCTTATTGTCACAAAAGTGAAATTCTTCTCATATCCAACTACATAACCACCAACCTGGAAAAACAATATCAAATATTTCAATGAACAAACTTAAAGAACATCAAAATAATAAACTTAACGTAAGACAACCCGTCTAGAGAAAGATGCAGTAAAAATTTTGATTGTTTTTTGAAGGAATTATTTCCCCCCTGTTAAGTTGTTAAGCTTCAAAAAATGGCTTTTATGTCTCTCCATGAACTAAGTGACTATTGCAAGACAAATAAAATTACAACTCAAAAAAAGTGTTGGTAAAAGAGAACAAGATAAATCAAGGAATTGGCGCATTAGGATTCCCAAATCACACCAATGGCTATGTGTAAACAATAAAACGGAACAAATACATTTATCCATGTTTCACAAATATGAATTCATTGTTTACCTAACTAATGATCTTATTAATGAAAGAAAATCAATTTCAAATGTAAATCACCAAAAGAGAAAGAAATTTGCCTCCTAGCTAAACATAGTATGCGATTTGTGGTTACTCTAAAATTCGTATCTCTTACCTCGCCATGGTCGTACCAAGGGTACCAAGGAGTTTTGACCGAAAACTTCATCTTCTGTATTGCGTATTTAGTCGTTGTCACGGCCACTACAGCATCTGCATCTCCACTGCATATTCCAAAACAATAATTATGATAGGTAAACTATCTCCCGAAACTAAGGCTATCAAAATTGCGAACCCAAGTTGTAGGATTCATAGCTGATTCTATTATATATCAAGGTGCAAAAAAATCAATCCCAAGTCGTGAAGGATGATGTAGTTGATGATAGCTAGTAGTAAACTAGTAAGCAGCAACACCTACCTGTATAACCATACTCTAATTCCACTTGTAGTCAATTTCTTGATGACTTCTAACACTGAGTCTGGCTCATCCTGCCAGTTCTCAAATATGGGGTCACTGCATTTACACGTTACAAATTTAGGTTACAGAACCCACAAACTAGGCGATAAAAATGCTTTTCTTTTTCTTTTTTGCAAGATTGAATAAAAAGAAAGAAAGAAAGAAGGATATTCTTTATTTTAAAATGTATTAGTTAAACAAAGAGAATGAACACAAATTATAAGCATATACCTGCAACTAGCCCAAGGACCAGGTAGTGATCCGGTGATGTTTACATGGAATGCGTGTTGCACTGCCGGAGTGTTTAGGTAATCCGAGATGTAGTAATTGATGCACGGATCGAATTGATCAGGCCTCTACTTTCAACAAAGAAAATTGAAATATATGAGAAGAACTTTCAGAATTTGTCAATATTTAAATTAGAAATATGGAGGGAGTCGGATGATTTTGTTTACCGAAGGAGGAGGTTGTGAGGAAGATAAACAAACGGGAGCATAAATATTGTAAGGGTCAATTTTTCCTTGAACTGCATCTGCTTGATTCTGGAATTTTGCACAAGCATCTGATGAATAGTATCTTGAGGAAAAATTGCAGTTTGAAATTACGCCGTGGTAGATTTCATCCGAGATCAATGCATGCGACCAAATAAAATCGTTCGTTCCTCGGTTTTGCGTTTCAATGTCTACGTAGGCATTCCCAATCTGAGCCGAAAGAAAAACAAAAAATAAGCAAATTTGTAGCAATAAAATTGAAGGAAGTTAAAATGATAGGTAAAAGTACTTACAGAAATCCCTTTAAGGTTTATGACGGTTTGGTTAGTGATTTTGTTATTTTTAAGGATAAGTTGAGCTAGTTGAGGTACATAATGTCCAGCATAACTTTCCCCAGTTATAAAGAAATCACGAGTTTTGTACTCGGGAAATCTTTCCAACCAATTCACTAGAAATGTGTAGGAATCTTTCGCAGTTTTCTTGTCTCCGGTATGGTAATCGGATGAGGTGTTCGAGTATGAAAATCCAACTCCAGCCGGAGATTCCAGGAAAAGCATATTGGCAGCTACATACACAAAAATTAATAAATAAATAAATAAACAAAACAAATCAGGCCCTTTTGATTCATTTCTAGATAAAAATCACTTTTTGCTCAACTAATACGCGAAAAGAAAAGAAAAACTTACCATTGTTCCAAGCGTATGGATTGCGCCATAGTGTTTTCCTATCGCTATTAACTCGAAACGGACCAAGTTCAGTAAATGCTCCGTTCCCAACCGACGAGCAACCAGGGCCTGATTTTATTCAATTGTCACAGTTTTAGCAAATTTTGGACAAAGATTATGATAGACAGAGCAGATTTTTGAAATCTAAAATTAGATTATAAATCTTGTAAATCTATAATCTATTGCTAATGCCAAACATGTAATCTACCAGAGTTCATACTTTCCTTTGTCTAAAATTAGTAACCTAGTTTTTTAGGAGCTTTCTTTCGTAGCATTTGGTTAATGTGGATCGATACGGAGGAAACTTCATATTGGTGCTATCAAGAGTATAGAAGAGACATCTTATTTGTTTATTTATTATTTTTTGGTATATCCAATTTATCACCCATGGTTGGTTCAACTTGGTGTGATTACAAACAGGGAATGTAGTTATATTCTAGACTTTTCCTTTTTTCTTTGTACTAAAAAACCAAAAATAAATTTATGATTCATTTTAAAATAATTCAACCAACTATATAAATTATTATGAGAAAAACAAAACCCATAATTTTCGTTAATTTTCCAAGATAAACCATGGAGATTGAAGGGTTGAGATTTAAAGTTTTAGAGAATAACTATGGTAACACATAGGAGCTTTAAATTTACTGTTACTCCTATTGCCAGGTAACGAATTAAAGTTGCTTGAAATACGTGAATTTTGCTACGTAAGTTTTCTAAACTTACGCTAAAAAAATAAAATAAAAACAAATAATTAAGGGCAAAAATGGGAATACCTCCATTTAGCCAAAGTACGAGAGGCTTGGAAGAGGAGTTCTGTGATTCAACAAGCCAATAAAACAGCGCTCGGCTTGCTTTTTGATCAACCGTTACATAACCTGAATATTGGTCGAAATCAATTCCATCTGGTTGCCCCGGCAAGGCGACAATTTTATTTGCTTCCTTTAATCCCTTTTGAGAGCCAATATACACCGGCGAATATTCAACGCCGTCCAAATCCCCTTCAGTTACGTAACTGAATGACGGTTTGGAACGACGAGAACGGATGTGTCTTGTCAGAGGATCGTTGCCTACTCCGACATAACATTGTACCGATGAATCTATGCAGAAGAAGATGGCTAGGGTTAATACCAATTTTCCTGTCATTGCCATATAGCCTCTTTGTTTTGGTCTTCGGAACGGAATTTGGCTTTCTGTATTTATAGATTGCTCGTGCCTTTTTTTGGGTTAATACCAAGTTTCCTGTCATTGCCATATATGCGGTAATAAAATTGAATTCAAATCATATAATAGGAAAATTATTCAATACATAAGGCTTTAATAGCTTTCCTTTTTATTTTGGTACAGTATTATTAGCTTTCCAGTTATGCTTATGCCAGCGAGACCAACTCTTCTCGAAGAAAATTTTAATAAGAGAGGAAAAAAAAAGTTTTTCCCTCTTCCAAGTAATTATTAAGAGAAAGAAATGACAGATTAAGTGAAAAGGTCCACGTGAAAAAAGAATGAAGGTACGCAAATCAGACTAAATTCATCTTACCTTACTGGACTGGTTTGTTGTTGGTTTGAATTTAAAATGTTAATTCATTAAATTATGACTGGTGGATGGATTCCACAGAAGGTTCAATGCAAAGTAAAATGAATTCGGTGAAATAACCTTCGATGAAAGTAGGTTCATCTGCAATTTTGCATTTCGACAATCTCATATATCTTGAAATTAATGAGCGTTAAATTGTACTGGATATGTATCGTTTCTTGATTTAGGTAGAAGGGAAAGGTATTCCCTGGCCCAAACACCTCTAAAAATACAACTGTTACTGTCATTTTCCTAACCTCTTTCTGGAATTTTTTTTGGTACATTAAATAGGAGTAATGATATTCTTCTCTACAAATATAACTCTACTCATAGCCATACTTGCATGTCTATCTAGTTGGCATTCCACATCAACTCCATAATTATTAGTTTTTCTATTTACAAAAAATTGAAATTTATTCTTTTTTCTTTGTACTAAAAAAAATCAATTTCATGCGAAACTTTCAAGTTTCATCCACTTTCTTTTTTCTTCCCTTTTCACCACTGCGTAGCATAACCCTCAAACAAAAAAGAAGACAAAAAATTCTGGTTCCCATCACCAATCGAACATCATTCTTCGTTCACGTCTACCACACATAATCTTGCCAAATTTAGGTTAATGTATGAGGTAGTAGTTTTTGTTGCTTCTGAGAATTTTTGCGCAGTAGGTTAATTAACCACTCACATAGATAGGAGATTGGATAGAGAAACCCAACAATCGCACGGTCTGATTCAGAATCAAGACTACTGGAAACTATTCATGAGAATCCAACAATGGCATGGCTTCGATTGATTTGATTTTTTGGGCAAATGAGAATTTTTTTTTTCTTTTTTTAATTTTTTTTGTTACAATCGGGCGAATGATGAGAATTTTGATAATGATGATTCTCATAATTTTGCGAGAGGGAAATTCTCTGATTATGAATGGTGAAAGGGAAACAAAAAGAAAAGAACCGAAAGAAAAGGATAAAATTTCTTTTGAAATTATTTCTTTTTTGTAAATAGATAGAGAGATGATGTGGATTGCCTAATAGATAGACATGTAAATAGAGTTATGAGTAGAGTTATATTTGTAGAAAAGAATATCATTACTCTTATAAAATAGTTAAAGTATAAGAGGATAAATTACGACAGTTCTATTGCTGAAAGACACGGATGACACCGCATTCCAACCATTTATCTCTGATTTGTAGTGCGAGTCAAATAACATATCTAGGCTCCCAAAGCTTGTCGTTGCGAGACAGTCCTATATATTACATATTAAAAATGAATGTTTTCGTGACGTGCGACGTGAATCTAGATAGTTAATTGAAAAAGTTACAAAATCAATCTCAATTCGGTGTGATAAATTTTATTGTGTAATTTGTTGACGCAAATCGTTACTACTTACATCAACCATTTGGGAATGCTTTCGATACTGTACATGTATCGTTTTATAATGAAGATGCAAATCTTGCAGCTGAAACAAATATTTACTGAACGAGAATGCAACTAAGACGAGTTCTCTCGGACACCGGAACACCTGCAGGTTTGATTTGCCTTAGGATGTATAGTATTGGCATTAGTTCTTTGAGTGGACCCGAATCTTACAGAACAGACATCATCTAATAGTATATCAAAGGGGAAGAATTATATGGAATCAAACATCCTAGCTAATGAGATGATATACTTTATTTACAATAGGATGTCTATTACATTATGTCTACTGATGCCTGGAATAGTTGAAACCGCAAAACCACGAGGATGAATAACGATGAAGAAGCTGAAAAGTAAAAAACTGGAAGGGCGCGAAAAGATGAAAAAAAAAAAGGTTGATAAGGACCAAAAGTGCTAAAAATTTTCAGATTGCAGGTTTCTGTTTGCATCAGGCCCTGGATTTATTGAAGTTATTGACGAGATATATATGTTATTCTTGGTTTCTTCTACATCATAAAAAAAAAAAAAAATCTAAATCTTGGTATTGAGGCAAATGTATCTGAAGCTTCAATTCTGACGAGTTCTTTGAAAGTTTGAATCGAAGATAGACAGGTAACATTAACAAGAACACAAAATGTTGGTATTAGTTATTGGTGTGGATCCAAAAATCTTACGAAAACAGAATCAATTTAACAGTAACCTTTCCCATCGAAACTTAAAAGAAGCAAGAAACTTAGCCTTAATAGGAATTATTAAAGTGTCAATGTATCATCATCATGGAAACAAACACCTTAGTTGGACAATGTTCTCCTTGTACATGAATTTGGCTTTCCTCCAAAGGTTATTGGTTGGATTATGGAATGCGTTACCTCAGCTTCATTTTCACTGAATATAAATGGTAGCAGCACTGGATTCTTTCAAGGGAAAAGAGGACTTAGACAAGGTGATCCTATGTCTCCTCTTTTATTTGTGATGGTAATGGAATATTTGACCAGATTATTTAAGTTGGAAGAAGAAAAGAAAGGATTTCAATTTCATCCATACTGTGAAAAATTGAAGATTACCTTCCTTAGTTTTGCTGATGACTTGATCATTTTGTGTGGTGCTGATGTAGCTACTGTGTCAAGAGTGAAGGTTGTACTGATGAGATTTGAAGCAACAACAGGGCTGAGAGTGAATATTAGCAACTCAAATCTTTATGTGGCAGGAGTGTCAGTTGAGATGGCAGCTGATATTCAAGATGTTGTGGGTTTTGATAGAGGAGAGTTTCCAATGAAATATTTGGGGATGCCAATAACACTAACAGCTTAGAAAAAGGATGAATGTCAAAAGATGGTGGATAAAGTGACTGCCAGAATCAAGTGCTGGTCCTCTAAACACCTGTCTTATGCTGGCAGAACACTGCTGATTAATGTTGTACTAATGAATCTGAATTTTTACTGGGTCAGTGTTTTCTTAATACCACAGTATGATCTAAGACATTACCAAAGTCTGTAGGAACTTTCTATGGGGAAACAAGGAAACAGGAAAGAAATTATCATTGGTGGCATGGCAGGATTTATGTAGAAGAAAGTCAGAAGGTGGATTGAATATTAAGGAACCATGTGTTTGGAATAAAGCACTAATTGGGAAGCAGCTATGGGATCCGAGTAATATGAAGGAAAGTTTATGGGTTAAATGGATGCATATTTACTACCTGAAAAGGAGACAAATATGGGATTGCTTGGCACCTAAAGATAGCAGCTGGCACTGGAAAAAATTAATCAAAGTTAAAGAAGAGCTTAAACCAGGAATCATCAGTGGTATATGGCAAGGAAATGGAGGAAAAAGGTATACTGCCAGAAGTGGATATGATTGGCTAAGAGGAGGAAGAAGTAAAGATCATTTAGCAAGCATAGTATGGAGTGATACTCAGTTCCCAAACACAGTTTCATCTGCTGGTTAGCATGGAGGAACAGACTGGCCACCTCAGACATATTGAAGCATATCAAAGTCCTTCCTGATGATCAGGTATGCATTTTATGTTTAAAAGAAATAGAAACAGTGCAGCATTTGTTTTTCAAGTGTGAGTTTGCTCAGGCAATGCTGAAAAAGGTGAAGGAATGGCTGCACTTGAATGCTACAATAGACTATCTCAATGTGAAGGGAATTCTGAAAATATGGAGACATAAGGAGATGCAAAAGAGAATCATGTATGCTGTTTTGAATGCAACCGTCTATCATCTATGGCTAGAGAGGAATGGAAGGAGGTTTAGGAATGAATTATCATCACCATAAATGTGTTGGTGTAGGCTGAAACAAGAAATTACTTGGAGGCTCTTGCATTGTTTGAAAAACAAGAAAATGAAGGAGATGGAATTTCAGTACTTAAAAAGAATTGGCCTAGGCTTAAATGGTATGGGCAGGATTTCTTGTACTTAAAGATTTGTATAGTTTCTTTTTGTGAAGTTGATCAAGACAAGTTTACCATTTACCCCAAAAAAAAAAAAAATGTTCTCCTTGTACAAAGATTCGTCTCTCGTATTCCACCCCCAGTCTAAACATTCGACATGGGACACAAAATGCGATGTTGTTTCCCTCTTGATTGGATCATATAAATAATAAATGTTTTTTCTGCCCCGGCATATCATATCCAACCGCAGAAATCAAAACCTTTCCATCAGGAAGTATACCCGTGATACGGAAGTACATGTTGTACCGCTTGTGCATCTCATCATCTGATTCAAGATTACGGATCAAAAACTCATCCTTTATCTTCTCTCATGATGGATCACCTGGATAAGACATGATTCAGTATTCATTTTTTTCACTTTCTTGCGCATACAAAGAAACAGTACAAGGTCCAAATCGCTGTATATTAACACCTTCTCCTCTCGGGATAATGTGAAACTTCTCCTTAGAAAGACCAAAAGCAGAAATTCCCCAATCTGAGCTATGATGATCCCAGTATAGAACACCATCGTAACAAATGCTGTTAATCAACATATCCTCCACGAATCCTTTTCTCCCTGGAGAAGAAATCCTTCTCCATGATGACTCCCTTCCTCCTCCAAACGTCAGAATCTCCCAATCATAAGTATCTTTGGTGACGCATACTCTCAACAACTTATAAAGCTTAGAAACTGGATCGAAACCAAGTTGGTATCGACTCCATTCGTGCCCGCGACATCTGGAATCAGGAATTCGCAAAGTTTCGTTGGTTGCGATGTTGTGAAGGTAGTAATATTGGGTCTCGCTACTGGAACGGCCCTTGCCGCCGTGGTAGAAACATATCAATCCATTGACCTGGTCGGTGCAACGGTAACAAGCGGCGCTGGACGGAAAAACGTCCCTGTGGTGACGAGAAATTTGATGGCTGCCATCGGGATTTATTTGAACGAAATTCAATACGGGAATATTTTTAGCGGTATCACAGATGAGAATAGAAGCACTGCCAGCATTGTGAACTTGTTGTAACACGGCGAAGGCTGGATCCAGAATAATTTCAAGCTATTGTTGACAAACGTGTTGAAATATTCTGATCAGGTTACCTCAGCTCCAAACGGTGGCGTTTCTTTTCCACCTCCTTCTGGAAAAGCTTCCCGCCAAAATGCAGTTTCAAGCAGTGCACGTGATTCATCATCAGAGCAAATTGCACATGGAGATGTTGAGCTGGAAAAGCAGAATCCACGCTCTGAATCTTCTTGGAGAAGCAGGAAGTTTCGCGAACCACCTTGAATCTGCATTTAGGAGTCCTTAGTGTGTAAATACCTTAGGCGATAAATCTAAATGTTCTAGAATAAGGATTTACTTTGTAAATAATCAGGTGTTAGATTTGATGTTCTATGAATAGAACCAGCTTTACATTTGTATTCTTATCTTGAAAGTAATACACTTCAGAGAAAAACAATGGCGGTTTCTTCCTTTCTTACTTTTCCGGCGAGTTGCCTTACCTTTTGATCGTTTCAGTTTTTGTTTGATGGTATCAGAGCAGGTCTAATTCTGCCTGATCACCGATCAATTCCGCTGTTGTTCTTTTTTTGTTCGTTCTTTTTCATTTTTTTTCTTCAATCAGATTTCTCAGATCTGGTTTTCTGTTTCTTCATTTTGCATCTTACTCCTTTTTTTTCGAGTTCTTCTTCTTCCTTGAGCCTTTTCACTCTCGGAGACTTGATATTTATCATGGCTCGAATTGAAGGAACACTGTATCTTGGAGATGAGCAGTTATTGCTTCATGCATCTGTTTCGCCGGGAACTATACTGGTTACGGCACCATTGACTGAGAAGAATTACCTCATATGGAGGAATTCGATGATCATTGCACTGGAAGCAAAAACAAAGCTAGCTTTTGTTTACGGGAGCTGCGTGATGCCGGAGGAAGGATCACCGGATTATCACAAGTGGCATCGAGTCAATAGCATGGTAATTTCATGGATCATGAATTATATCTAACCAGAGCTTGTAAACAGCTTCACTTTCATCACTCGAGCAAAACAATCATGGGATGAGATACAAGAGAGGTATGGAGCTTCGAATTCAGCACTGCTCTTCCAATTGAAAAGAGGAATTACACCTACAAGGGAGGGAGATATGTCTGCTATCCAGTACTATGGCTATATCAAACAGCTACGGGATCAATTGGAGCAGCTCAGGCCTATGCCAGCATGTGGTGAACCAGTCAGGAAAATCAAGATGGAACGAGATGCTGAGGATAAAGTGATGCAATTACTCATGGGAGTTAGTGAAATCTATGAAGCTGAGAAAAGTCAGATCCTCTTGATGGATCCTATTACAACTGTGAACAAGGTGTATTCTATGCTCTTGAAGGTAGAGAAGCATAAGCAGGTTGCCAACTCTATTGTCTCAATGATAAGCTGCTATGATGGCTAAAGGACCAAAGTGGAAGAAGGATAACAACAAGAAGCAGGCATTTGTGAAGAAGGATAAGAGTCATTTGCTATGTACTCCTTGTCAGAGAACAGGACACCTTAAGGAGGATTGGTTTAAACTGAATGGATATCCAGACTGGTGGAAACCACCAAAGGGAAAAACGCAGGCAGTGCACAATGCAAACAATGCTGAATCCTCAGTAGAAGTGGTTGATCATGGCAATAAGGATTGGAGTGTAGTGATTTCTGAGGCAGTGCAAAGAGAAATTGGAAGGTTCACGAAAGGAAAATTCCCAATGGATGCCGGAAATGATCATCAAGTCAACTTTGTGCAATTCCAAGACTTTGCAGGTAGCACCATTTTCACTTTTCTTAGTTCAAAGCTTTCTGATTATATACATAGAGGGGCTTGGATATCTGATACTGGTGCTACCAGCCATATGTGTGCCATATTACCTAATGGCAACATTAAATTTGTTCATTCTTTAGGAAATTATGTTTTGAGTTCTGCGATAACTTTGACAAATTGCTTATACGTGCCTTCTTTCAAGCAAAACTTGCTTTCTGTGAGAAAACTTGCTCAAGATTCTCATATTTACTTCAAGTTCTTTGAATCATTTTGTCTGCTATAGGACCTATGGACCCATAAGGTCATTGCAGCTGGTAAGGTGGTACAAGGACTATATATACTAGACAGAACATCATTTTCACAGAAGACCATTTTGCAGTCTCAAGCCTATTATGCTTCCTATATGTTGTCTTTTAGACTTCCTTCTGCTATAGATTCTAAGGGTTCTATCCCTAATAAAGCTTTTTATATTGTTTCTCTTGATATATGGCATTATAGATTAGGTCATCCATCCTTAAATGTAATGAAAAACATAGCTGAGATTCTTCCTTTACAAGGAAAGATAATTGTAATGTGGAACATTGTGAAATCTGTTCACTGTCTAAGCAAAGTAATCTTTTCCTTCAAGGTGTATTAAGACAACTCGTTGTTTTGCTATGTTGCATATTAATGTATGGGGACCATATAAACAGCCCTCTCTAAATGGATCTCGATTTTTCTTGACTATAGTAGATGATTATAGTCATTGTGTTTGGACTTTTCTATTCAAACATAAATCATAGGTTTCAAATCTTATCACTTCTTTGTTTTCTTACATCAAGACACAATTCAAAAGCCAAGTCCAGATCATCAGGACGGACAATGGCACAGAGTTTCTAAGTGATAAGTTTCAACAAAGCTTGCAAGCATTAGGAATTATACACCAAAGAAGCTGTCCTTATACACTACATCAAAATGTTGTTGTTGAAAGGAAACAAAGACACATTTTGCAAGTGGCTAGATCATTGCTGATACAGTCCAATCTTTCTAAAACCTTTTGGGGGGAATCCATTATTACAGCTACACATCTTATAAATAGAAATCCTTCTCCTTTACTTAACTGGAAGTCACCATTTCAGATTTTGCATGGCTATAAACCAAACCTGTCTTATCTTAGGGTGTTTGGTTGTCAAGTTTTTGCTATTGACCTATCCCCTAGTCCTGACAAATCTGATGCACGATCTTACAAAGGGATTCTAGTAGGTTACCCTTGAAATCAGAAGGGTTACAAGATTTTTGTACCTTCCATAAATGTCAAATTTCAGGAAAACATCTTTCCTTACAAACCTAATGTTGAATCTCCTGTTTTAATTCCAGATATCATCAATGAAGACAATGATTGTCTGGATGATGATTTTTCACCTTTCTTACAGCATCCAAAAAATACCTTTTCCCCTGATCATACTCAAACCAATTCCCATTCTCCTTCACCAGCATCAGGAACTTCAACTCATTCCAACTCTCCATCACCTTCACCCTCATCTTCTCCTCCTTTACATAATACTTCTTTACCACCAGTTAGACATAGCACCAGAGTAACTAAAACTCCAATATGGCTTAAAGAGTTTGTCAGATTTACTCACTGTTTGACAGCTGCAGAATCTGTTTTGACTATCTCTGATGCATCTGACATTCCCTCTCCTTATTGTGTATATTCTCCTGATCATATGCATTTCCTTGCCAATATATCTGATGTTTAAGAACCCTCTAGTTATACTCTTGCTAGAACTAACGAAAAGTGGCAGGAAACTATGAGATTGGAGTTGCAGGCATTAGAGCAGAATGATACCTGGTCAGTGACAGATCTTCCTCAAGGTAAAAAAGCAGTTGGATGTAAGTGGGTATGCAAGGTGAAGTGTAAACCAGATGGCTCAGTTGACAGGTATAAAGCTCGTCTTGTGGCAAAGGGTTACAGACAAATAGGGGGAGAAGACTTCACAGAGATTGTCTCCCCAGTTGCCAAAACTGTCACAGTGAGGGTGTTGCTTGCTCTTGCAGCTTCCAAAGATTGGTGTCTTCATCAATTGGATGTGAATAACGCCTTTCTACATGGAACATTGGAAGAGGAAGTCTACATGTTGCCTCCACCAGGTTATACTAACATCAAGAAGGGCCAAGTTTGCAAGCTAAATAAGTCCATTTATGGTCTTGAATAAGCTTCCAGGATGTGGAATAATGAACTCACAGACACTTTGGTTTCCTATGGTTTTCAGCAATCTCCAAGTGATCATTGCTTGTTCACCTTAAATCATGGACAAATCTTCATTGCTTTACTGGTTTATGTGGATGACATCTTGAGCACAGGTTCAAATGAAGCTGAGGTAATCAAAGTCAAGGTGTTCCTGGATAAATGTTTTACCATAAAAGACTTAGGTCCAGCAAAATATTTCCTTGGGATGGAAATAGCTAGATCTCAAGAGGGACTGTTTGTCAGCCAAAAGAAGTATGTTATGGATCTTCTTAGGGATGCTGGCATGTTCGATTGTACGCCTGCTAGCACACCTTTTCCACAGGATCTCAGGTTTCCTGATGAATCAAAGGATACAACTCCCTTGCTTTCTGATCCAGGATCATATAAATGTTTGGTAGGCAGACCGCTTTATCAACTATAGAAGACCTGATTTGACACATTGCATTCATCAATGGAGTCAAATTTGTTCATTCACCTCATGCTTCTCATTGGCAAACTTCCCAGCATGTTCTTCGTTATCTCTCAGGTTGTCCACAGAATGGTCTGTTCTACTCCAGAGACAATTCTTTCACTATTACAGCATACAGTGATGCTGATTGGGGAGCTTGTTGCACTAGTAGAAGATCTCTGAGTGGATATTGTATATTCCTTGGGAGTAATTTGGTTTCTTGGAAGACAAAAGAACAAGGAACCATCTCTTGTTTAACTGCTGAATCAAAATATACGGTTATGACAGTAGCTGTTCGTAAGTTGCAATGGTTGAGTTACTTGATGCGTGATCTTCGAATTCCAGTAACCTTGCCTATTGATTTTTTTTTTATAATCAGGCAGCTCTCTATATAGCAGCGAATCTCGTCTTCCACGAGAGAACACAACACATCAAAATAGATTGTCACGTTGTTCGTGAGCAATATAAGAAAGGCTTCATCAACCTTCACCACATTCGCACTACTGAGAATTTGGCAGACTTTTTCACAGAGTCCTTATCATTCTCTGTGTTTACTTTCTTACTTTCCAAGCTGAGCATGTGTAATCCTTCCCAGGCTAAGCTTGAAAGGGGGTGTTGAAATATTCTGATCAGGTTGCCTCAGCTCCAAACGGTGGCGTTTCTTTTCCACCGCCTTCTGGAAAAGCTTCCCGCCAAAATGCTGTTTCAAGCAGTGCACGTGATTCATCATCAGATCAACTTGCACATAGAGATGTTGAGCTGGAAAAACAGAATCCACGCTCTGAATCTTCTTGGAGAAGCAAGAAGCTTCGCGAACCACCTTGAATCTGCATTTAGGAGTCCTTAGTGTGTAAATACCTTAGGCGGTAAATCTAACTGTTCTAGAATAAGGATTTACTTTGTAAATAATCAGGTGTTAGATTTGATGTTCTATAAATAGAACCAGCTTTACATTTGTATTCTTATCTTGAAAGTAATACACAGCGGTTTCTTCCTTTCTTACTTTTCCGGTGAGTTGCCTTACTGTTTTGATCGTTTCAATTTTCGTTTGAGGACTTGAATCGCATGAGTGATTTAGCCGGATGATATGATAGGATTTCCTCCACCAATTCCTTTGGGAGTTGACCGCCTTGGAGAAGGCGTTTGACGGCTGCTGACATCAACTGGGTTAGCTCTAATTAAGAGAATTTTTTTCTTGGATTTAATGTAATCTTTTTAGAGAAGCGACTCTGGAAATTTTGGGGAAGGAGGCGAAAATCATTGGAGCATCAGGCAGTAATGTGATTTTTAATTTCCTATTGGCTTGTTTTAAAACTTTCTAGGTGACGAAAACAATAAAATATATTATGTCTTTTGAAAATTAACTATATCATGTCTTTTGAAATAAAATAAATTTCATTAATAAACTTTTTTTATGAAGCACAATAAATTTATATTAATAATCATGAATTGACTTTTATTTATTAACTTATGCTATAATTAAACGTGAAATTGACAAATTTTAAGTATTTTTTTAAAATGGTCAAAAAATGAAACAAATAAACCAAAAAAAAAAAAGAGAAAAGAAAAGGAAGTGCATGCAAATAATGGTCATTTTAATCATTTTAATGTTTGCCCTGTGATGACCTAACTCTCCAGCACGATTATTTATCGTGTTTAGTGACTAACTGAGCCGCCCGCCGGGTAATTTCTCACCCAAGGCTTTGTGGAACAGAATTAACTAGTTCTATTACATGTTTAAATTCTAAATTTACACAGTGGAAGATTTAAATTCAACATAGATGTTTTCAAATTTCAACACAAGTGCTAAAATTCAAATTGGCTCTAATAATTCTCTTCGCAATTAATGTTTTCCATAACTTAACTGACCTGTTAACTTTTGAAAAAAAATTTTAATGGGATGAGCTTTAAAGCCCAGTGAATACCTCACACAACAATTCCCAGTCTCTCACACTCTATACGGTAATCGAGTCTCACATGCACATACAGATACTCACATAATTCATTTTATTTATTATTTTTTAATGTATTTTAACATTGTGTAAACAGTTCCATCATTCTAATCTAATCAAATAAATAAACAAATGATCTTCGAGGCGAGCTACATTTGTAAAAAAACAATCAGTCACACGTTGACATATAGAGGATGACCATAACCTAGGCCATCAGCATATTAACAAGAAGATACAAGTAGAGAGGATACAGGTGGAATTTAATTGGGAACTGCCAAAGACCTATGTGGTCCGATAGGCCGTCCTCCAGGTTAGATTCCAAATAATGTTCAAGATTATTCAAGACAAAAGCAGATCATCCTTTACCCCAAGTGGCCACAAAAACAAGTATTCGTAGCTCGTGCACGCCTACTAAAGCTATCCATAGTCTATCCATACGTCTGTGCCCATCGCCGACCCGTTAGAATCGATCTATGGTAGTGGAGCCCCAAGACTGGTGTGATAATGTACACATCCAAGTCTTAACAATATCATGACAATTCATGTGCAAGTATTCCCTTTACAGGACAAGTCGTTTCAATATTATATATCTCGCAGTGATAAAGTACACAACCGAGTAAAGGTGTCAAGCAAGTCAATTCAATTGGCACATAAACAAGTTGTTTTCACATTCTCATATCAACACGTTCACGTCGTAGTATGAAACTTGCAATTCATTCCTGAACACAAAGGTCAACAAGTACACAAATAGGACCCAACAATCATGCACTGAGAGGGGAGACCAGATTACAATATACAGTGTGAGAGGAGGTACTCACCTGTTTAGGCTTAGAAAGTTCAATGGTGTTATCTTGTGAATCTGGTAAACAAACAAGTGTTCTTAGTATCACTGTCCAATACTAAGGGATGTGGTAAGTAGTACTATTATATATTGCATATTTCCTAAACTTCATACACTTGCTAACTCTTCACTAGACCCTCCTAATTATTAAGAAGGAGTCCATGTTGTGTTGTGTTGGAAGGCAGTATCTTTAGAATACTTAGAAGGTAAAGAGTGGTCTTACAGCATTTGAAACAAGATTTGTAATCGTTAAGTTCCAAATGCATTTCCTAATCATCGACACATCATGTTTCTAATCCAAAAGTTCTCTTGCATACATGGATGATCAAGAATCATAGAGTTGAAAGTAATGTGAGGAGAGGTTATTTGACCAAGGAAAACAAAACTCCAAAGTTAACCTCTTATTCTTTCCAAGTTCAGAAAATGCTGCAAACTAGTGATGAAGAGTCATATAAAAATACATTTTTGATCAAACCAAAGATCCGATTTACCCGCTGTCAAAACCAATATAAATTAGGATAAACATGGAAGGCTTTTGGCTGAAGAAATCAGGAACATCATTTCAGGTCTTAGGAGAAAACTGCTCTGTAAAATCGCACTTCAATTGAGTTCGATTTAGAAATTCCAGATTCATCTAGCCAAGTTCAAATCCAATTTCTGAGCAAACTATAACTCCATTTAATGATCTGAAAGAACCACAATAAACTTCATCAAACATAGAAGAAGCTTGTGGAAAGAGACGTCATAAAATAGTTTAAGAACCAGGAGAAAACAGATCTACAAATTGCCTCTTAAATCAGATTCTCTTAAAATTCCAGAATTAGTTAGTCATATTCAAACCCAGGTTTCTGGCAATCCGTAGCTCGAATTTACAACCCATAAAGTCCGTAATAAACTTAAACAAAACGTAGAAGACATTTGCAAAAAAGAAGTTCTTTAAAACAGTTTAAGAGAAGGGAGAAACGAATCTCCAAAAATAGCCGCTCAGTACAGATTTTCAGGAAATGCTTGTCATGTTCAAATCAAGATTTTGGCTAATCCACAAATCCGTTTTGAAATCCGTAAAAACCAAAACGAACTACACTGAATGGAGAAGATACTCATGAAAAGAAATCCCAGAAAAGAGTATAAGAGTTTGGAGAAAAAGGCCTGACAACAGAGGGACCTAAATCTGATGTTCTGCAATTTTTCGAAAAAATGAACTGCAATTGTATCCTGTTTCGATTAGAAATTTATATCGATAATGAAGTTTAACAGCCTGTGGAATGAAGAGCAAAATGATCGATAATGAAGTTTAACAACCTGTGGAATGAACAACAAAACATGAAGTGCGGTAATCAAAAACAATCAAGATTGGCCAGAAACAGCCGCAACACAATGAAGACCCAAAGCCGCAAACTTGGTCACACGAATCTACAAATTCTGAAAATTCCTTCTGAATCCAAATAAAATAATTGCATCCAATTCAGATTCCTATGATGTTCAGTAACCTTTAAGCTACAGATCAGTTTTCAAATAAATTCTGAGACCACCGAAACGCCACAATTAACAATCCTTAACATGTATACATGGCATGCAATTCAAGAATCGAAGATTTGGCCAAATAACTATTGTTCTACTTCACAAATTATTCAATAACTCGAAACTCGGAATTGGTAATGAAATTTCCAGAATTCTTACCTCTTACGGTCGTTAATAAACAGCTCTAATGCACTTCAATCTCCACTTTTTCCTAGTTCAACCAGATCAACTACTCTAACCCTTCTTCTTCCTGTTTCTTTCTCTTGGCAACCTCCTTTCTCTCCTCCCTTCTATGAGCTCTTTATCTCGTCCCCCCGCTTATCTTCTTCTTCCTCTCAGTTTAAATGGTTTAAGTTATTAAATAGCCATGTAAAAGTTGAGGGACATATTGTATAGATTAAAAGAAGGAAGGAAGGAAGGAAGGAAGACCGGTGATGGAGTGGTGGTGTGGTTTCTTGGTAAGTGATTTTTGTTACTGAAATGAGAATGGAAAATGATGACTGACGTGAGGAGAAAATGGGAGAAATGGTGAGTAAGAGTGTCTCAAATGTTGAGTTGTCAACTTGTGGGAGAGACTGAAATTGTGTTGCCGTTTGAGGAGAGGGAAGGAGGCGGTGGGGTGAATTAAAAATTTCCTTTCCTTCCGGCTACCACTTAGTTTCTTGTTTAGTCAAACCGATCCACATTTTTATTTTCCTTAACATAGTCTTACAAAGATTGCTAATCTATTAAATTTTGTACCATTAACCGGTATCTAATTACTCTAATTTTGTGCACTTTACAAATATTATTATTGACTTTAGGTGTTTCATTATTTGTTAATGATAATGTGTTTCCGAGGACTGTTACCATTTAATACAAGATTGACAACTCGTTTCATCGTTTACGTTTAAACAAAGAGGACCCAAAAATAGGTCCTCATATGACCCCTGCTCATTGGGTATTTGGTAGTATTACAAAAATTCGGGGGGTTTATAGCAAAACATGCCAAAACTCATACGGCAAATTGTAGTTCGCCCTAAGTTATAATACTGCCAGGTGCATAAGCCACATAAATTGTTTGCCGAGTTGTAGCAGATAATGTGGTTAATTTGTTGCATAAAGACGACATTAGCTTATAAGTTGGCACGTGATGTCGTTTAAAGTTAGCATATAAAGTACATAGAGCAAAGGCACGAGGAACTAGATTGGTCTAGAAACGCAGCTGACAAGGAGAAAGAAAAATTCTACACAAAAATTGTATGCACGTTTTTAATACAACCAACTAAATATAAAGGATTGGAGTTTTTTGTACTCTTGCAAAATTAGTACCGTTCCCTTAATTATATTCTCTCTGTCCCGAAATTATTGTCAAGTTTCAATTTTAACTTTTAGTATAATTTGAATTAAAAATTAGATTTCATGTTGGACAATAATTTTGGGATGGGCGAGTATCACATTTCACAAGCTGACTTTATTGACTTTATGCGGGTGTGACCGTTGTTCTAAATATTTTGTCGTTGACAAGGGATCATTGTTTGATTTGCTTTTTTAGGTCATGCATAAAAGAGAAATAGATTTTGAGTAAAATCTAGATGATCTCCATTGCTTCCATTCAGTATTTTTATATAGAGAGTTTACATAATCATGATAATTGCATACTGTGATATTTTCCTAATATGTGTGATTCTAGTCTATAAATATTGATCATACAAGATACTTTCTATACAAGATAAATACAAGACATTATTCTATTCTACCATCCCCCTTCAATCGAAGCATGAAGATCAAGCATGCCAAGATTGGAGTGAAAACCAGTGAACTTAGCTTTGGAGATGGACTTAGTGAATAGATCAGCACGTTGCTCCTGCTCCCAGTGAGCTTGCCGGCAAAAACCCGATCGCGCACAAAATGAATGTCCAACTCTATGTGTTTATTTCGAGCATGATTCGGCGGATTTGCAGCAAGTTAAGTGGCCGAGATATTATCACAAAGAATGACTGGCTTGTAGGGAGGTTTAATAAACAGGTCAGAGAAAAGTTACTCAAGCCAGGTAGTTTCAGCAACTGCGGAAGGAACCGCACGATATTCGGATTCTGCAGTAGACCGTGAAACCGTTGCTTCTTTTTTAGAGAACCAGGACACTAAAGAGGAACCAAGGAATACACAGAAGCTAGTGGTGGAGCATTGAGTGACCGGACAGCCCGCCCAGTCAACGCCGGAATAGGTGACAATGCAATCCAAAGGGCAGGCTTTTAATTGAAGACCAAAATCTAGGGTTCCTTTAATATAACGCAAGATGTGTTTGACAGCTTGGAAGTGCTGGTCATGAGGACGATGCAGGCAAATAATAACAAGCACCTAGGTATACTTTGTAAGGTGTACCTCATGGGCATGTGTAGTACACTCTCCTTCTACGCAATTTGATTGATTTTTTTCCTAATTTTCGGTTATACACGCATTCAATCATCAAATTCTCATCCCATTTTTTTCTCACACATTTAATTTTAAACTGTTTTCTTTTTTGCTTATCATGTTATCTTTTATATTATTTATTATTTCATGAGAAATTTTTTTTATAGCTATGGATTTTATTTGCATAAAATTGAATAAGATTCATCATCGAGACTTATAAATCCGAAGAATCAATTGGAGCAAAAAATTTGAATTGATTATCAATGAAATCTGGAGAATTAAGCGTCAAATATGGAAGATTTTAATAGATAACGATGTTTGTTCGGATGAATAATAGTATTCTTATCGATGAATAATGATAATATTATGGATGAATAATGGTGTTCTTATAGTGACAAAGTCATGGATAAATAAAATTAAAATTTTGAAATGAGTATAGATATCTACAAAGATGAATAACGAAACAAATGTTGATGAATAATGATCCCATCCAAGATGAATAACAATAATTAAATGAAGAATAGATATATATTTGCATGATGAATATACATATCTATGGAATGAATAACATATGTTCAAACGATGAATGACATATATTTACAAGATGAATAACACTATTTTACATTATTAATAACACTAGTCATTGTTTTTAACATATACGGTCTTGAATGATTCGCCGATGCTCAACACCTATATGTTGATTGTTTGATTTCAATAACTCTGTCAAATATTTGATTCCCGACCGATCGAGTTCATCTTGATGAGCATTTCTTTGCCGTTGATCAAACAAAAAGAACATTACAATAAGTGACATTTCACATTCAATCAAAACTCTGTTAATCATCAATAACAATGCTATTGAAGATGAATAATCATTTTGAAAATGATGAATAAATATTAAAATTACATATATCGAATCCAATTGATAACAATCGTGTACGGTACATATTACATGATGAATAACAACATAACTGGTGATGAATGACATATATTTGTATGATGAATACACATATCTACAAAATGAACAACACACGTTCAAACGATGAATGATATGTATTGATAAGATAAATAACACTATTTTACAGGATTAATGACACATATTTACAATTGTGTACAATCACATATTACATGATGAACAATATCACTTGTGGTTTGTTTCACAAAGAATGAATAAGTAAGCGAAATAATGAATAACTCAAAATAGATGATAAATAAACATATCACAGAAGAAGAAAAATGACTAAAACAACCCAAATTTGATGATGAATAATGATATCGAGATGATGAATAATCACTAGAAATAGATAATGATGTCAAAAACTGATTTCCAAAATCAACCACAAATCGATGAACAAGACTAAACATCGATGAACTAACATGTTTTAAAAATAAATAATGATATTAAACTGATGAACAAAGCCAAGATCTATTAATCTTTTCAAAATCAATCACAGATCGATGAACATAACTAAGAAAATTGATGAACTAACATCATTAATCAATGATAAATGATGAATAAATATTTCACAGAAGAAGAAAACATGACTAAAACAACCACACATTGATGATAAATAATGATACCGAGATGATGAATAATGCCTTATCTATGAATATTTTCTAAAATCAAACACAAAGCGATGAACAAGACTAGAATATCGACGAACTAACATGTTTTAAAGATGAATAATGATATTAAACTGATGAAGAGCACTTAGATCTATTAATCTTTTTCAAAATCAACCACATATCGATCAACAAAACTAATCGACGAGAATAATCTCAAATCTTTGCCACCGGACAAAACACAAAACAGATCTATTAAACTGATGAACAACACCTAGATCTATTAATCTTTTCCAAAATTCACCGGACAAAACACATAACAGATGAATAATCTCAAATCTTACCGTAATTCTCATATTCCACAGCGTATATTGCAACCAAACTCACGGGATTTGATGCACAATCAGATTTCGTCTTCAAAGATACTGCCGGCGAGAGATTTTGATACCAAATCACAGCAGAGAATATTTTATTTTTTAGATTTTTTTGTTTGAGACTTCTTTGCATTGGAATAGGAAGTTGGATGGATATGATTAATGATGGCTGAAATTAGAAGAGATATTAAGAAATTGAAATTTTGAAAAATCTTTTTTAACCCTCTTTTGGGCGCATGAATTTCAAATTAGGTACACCTTGCAAGTAGTACCTAAGAGCTCTATATTATAACTGGACCATGCATGTGTTGAAACACCAAATTAGCGGCATATTGAATATCTTGCCATATTGTAACACTACCTCTAAAATTTAATTTATTTATCTATAGATTGAGATTAAGTATACATAATCTCTCGGCCTAAACAATTAATGGAGGGTAGTTGATACAAGTAATAATATTATGGTTTAAGAAATAAAGTAAGAAATTGGAATTTGCTCTTTCGATTTAAGTTTAGATATACAATTATAATATTGACTTGACCAGCATAAATTCATGAACAAAATAACCTGGTTTGATCAACTAGGATGAGGCATTATTAATTAGTTAGTGATTAAAATAAGCGTTTTTAAGTTTATATACTTAAAAATAAATCAGTGAACAAATTTTCATATGGTTCCTTAAAGGATTGATGGATCAAATAGCATACTAAATATTTTTATACGTTAGTAAGCTAGGCCTAAGAAAAACAACGTGGATCACATGCTTGCAACAAATGTGTCCTGAAAGAATATGCACACCTTGGTTCTACTTGGCAAACATGGAACACTTCAATCAAGTAGGATTGGGTGAATCAAGCACCTTGCTCCCCTTGTAGCTGAATAAGCAAGTATAGGATAGCAAACGTGGAGGAGGAAAAGTAATGCTGAAAAAAAATGTAGGCTAGAGGGTGGTGAAGCATACAGCTTACTAAGGCTGAATAGGAGGAGCTGTTAGATCTAATGAATGGTAAGTCAATGGTCTAAAACCTAATCTATTTGATGAAGCAGACAAGTCCTGATTTAGTATAAATGGGCTATTCAAAAAGGACGAATGACACACCAAAAAAATTGGGAAAAATCTAGGAGAAGAAATGAGAGTGAGTACCATGAGTTCTAAGTCAAGACGGAGATTGGGAGGATGAGAAATCAACACAAACCTCGTATAAAAGATTTCAGCTCCAGGAGGTAATTAAGAAACATTCCTCTAGTTTGTTATTAATTTTATTTATGAGTTGAATGATTTAGGATCCGTTTAAATTAACTGAGGTTTTGTTAGAATGCTAGGACGTATATCAGCTGTAAAATACATACTAATTAGTAGTACAAGTCCGACGTTGTCGTTGCTCCCGGCAGCAGCACGCTGTCTAAGTAAATAGGTCATAACTCTCAGTAGAAAACTCCAATTTGAGAACTGATTAATGCGTTGTACACTAGACTCGTAGAGCTTTCTAATGGTATAAGATTCACGCATTAGATCATCCCATATTAGTACAGTTTAGTCCGTGAAGATCATTCAAAAGTTAGTAATTCATTTTCCAGTTTTCTTAACTTAGATTTATTTTAAAAGTTGGCCCATGAAGCTTTCAACAGACGGCATAACTAATGTTGTATTGAGTCATTTTAATGTAAATTATGATTAAGTGTAACTTAAGAGTTGTTAAAACGTGCTCCTTAATCTAGATTCATTGACCAAAAATATAGATGATAGAGATGCCTCGACATACAAGTAATTTATTGTGGTATATACTATATAATATATAATTAGATATCCATATCAATTTAATTACTACTTAAAAAGATCTTAAGTAGGAGAGAGCAATATACAAGTAATAATATCTTGCTAATGGTACGGAATTATTTGATACATTACAGGAAACGCCTGAAGTGAGACAGGCGCTAATGAAATTATCAGTGAGTAATTCTCACTCTTTTTAATATTATTTCAAAACTGGAAGTATGGATATATTTGAAAAGACACTACACACGAACACATTGTTTAAAATTATATTTTGAATATTGTTATTAAGCCCTCAAGGTGGTTTTATTTGCCTTAGGGTGAATTTGTTGAGTGAACTTGTTGTCTGTCTTGATTGTTTGATAAACGTAAACTATTTGTGGCTATAAGCCGTTTTTGCATTTATATGTGCATGCTTATGGGCCCGAGGCGACTGGTTGAGCAAATGTGTCATGAGCTGGCATAGGGTTTGATCATTTTCGTTGCCAACAGTGGCTATTTAGGATTCTCACGAGATATCTGGTCGCGACTTACCATGATTGGTGGATTTTCTATATGCAATTGTGGAGGTTGCTCCTCCTAAAAACTGGAATTGCAAGGCCTAGTGCCGAGCTGGAATTAACGGACACATCGGGTTAGTAATCTAGCCATGTTTGCTATATAGGCATTTGGACTAGATCCTTTCCTCGATGATTGGTAATCTTATATGTATATATTGTTTGCTCGTAATTGTCTCAAACTACTTGATTATTTGTCTCTGTGATACTCTGCTTTAGTTGATAAAGTTTTAATAATTTTTAGACACCAACCCTACTTGATTTATAAAAGTGTATATATGTAGTATTAGTGGGAACCCCACTGAACTCGGCGCTCACTCTTTTATTATATATAATTATCCCCTTCCAGGATTGCAAAGAAGGACATAAAGTTGCTATAGAAGTTTCTTGAGGAAGCTTAGTTGGAGCGTCGAGGTAGTTAGTAGTTCTTTACACTAGAACATTGAACTAAGTAAATGATACAACTGTAAGGAACTAGATTGTAAGATTAGGAGATTTAGCGTTTATTAAACTTAATGTAATAAAGTTTAAGAGATTTTATAATTTATCTTCACTTGCCAAACTTCCGCTAGAAGACAGTAAGGTAGTGCGCCTTGGGCGAGAGCCCGGCGGACATCCCAGTTGTACTGATTTTGTCAAGTTATTCTGTTTAATGAGAAAAAAAAAAGATTTTGGAAAGCAGGTGAACCCGGGGGGGTTACACATATAAAGGTAAGGTATTGGAGGCCACCAACGATGCTGCGATAGAGAGTGGGATTGTGAAACAAGGGAGAGCTTTCAGTGGAAAATTGAAAATATGGAACGAAAGGAGTTGCAACAGGTTTAGAATTTGTAAGGTTGCTCCGATTGAGAAGCTCCTTAGCATACTTTCATTGGTGATGAAACCAACCATTCTGAAATTTATTTATTGAGATGATCAAAAAATAGCTAATCGAACCAAGATCAGTCATGGCAGAAGCGCCTTTCATGGTCTGAATTAATGAGGTGAGCAGGGAAGTACTCGAAGCAGTTAACAAGATATCATCAACATATAGTAAGAGAATGACCATATGCGATCCAGATTTGTAAACAAACATTGATGAGTTAGAACGACTACATGTGAAGCTTGACTCAGCAGAATAGTAGTAAAGCGATTGAACCATGCTCGAGGAGCTTGTTTTAAGCCATATAAAGCTTTGTTCAATCGGAAGACATAGTGGGGATAGTCTAGATGAACAAAGCCATTAGGTTGTATCATGTAAACAATCTCATTTAAACGGCCATGAAGAAAAGCATTTTTAACTTCCAATTGATGAACGGGCCATTGACGGGAAGCTGCAAGGTTTATAATAGTCTGGATTTTCACGGGTTCAACCATAGGACTGAACCTTTGATCGTAACCAAGGCCAGGTTGTTGATTATAGCCTTGAGCAACCAAACGTACATTGCAACATTCTAAGGAACCATCAGCTTTCAATTTAATACGATAGATCCATTTAGAGCCAATTATATTAGCATGGGTAGGGGGAGGAACTAAATGCCAAGTTTGATTTTGGAGGAGGGCATTATATTCATCAGACATGGCTTGACGCCATTCTAGAAATTTGGTGGCTTCGGTAAAATAGTGAGGGGCATGAGGTAAGGTAGAGGAGGTGGTAATTGTGGAAAGGGAAGGAATAATTTTAGGTTTGCGAGTGCCGTCCTGATTTCGGGTGGTCATATGATGTGTACGAGGGAGATTTGGTTCAGAAGTAGAAGCAGAACCAAGATTGGATTGTGGTCGCGAGAAAGGTGGAGAAGAAGATTGAGACTGGTTGATGGTTGGAGCGAAAACAGGCGCGGAAAGAGGAGGAGAACTAGGCTTTTCGGGGGGGAGGGATTAGGATTTGGAACCGATAAGGGAAGGTTGCGAGCTAATAGAGAGCCACGAACAGTAGAATGTTGCGGAAAGGGTATAACCCTAGGAGTTAAAAAGGAAGGCAATTTAAAAGCTGAAGGAAATGAAGTAGAAGATGAGGAAGCAGAAGTTAAGTGAGAATATGGAAAAATAGATTCATTAAATGTAACATGAAGAGAAATATACTTTCTGAGAGATGAGATTGTAATAATGACAACCCTTGTAGGAGTCAGGATACCCTAGAAAAACACATTCAACCGAACGTGGAGTTAACTTATTTGGGACAAAAGGCAGAGAGATTTGGGTAACAGGAACAACTGAAAAATCGAAGAGAGGAGTAGTCCAGTTGAGTGTGATAAAAGAGATAAAAGGGACACTAACCAGAAGTGCTTTTGGTGGGGTAACCGATTTATTAGATAAACACAAGTTTGTAGAGCTTCAACCTAAAATTGAGATGGTAATTGAGCATGAACAAGGAGGGAACGAACCATGTTTAGAAGTGTTCGATTCATTCTTTCTGCTTTCCTATTTTGCTGGGTGTGTATGGACAAGAAATATGCAGATTGATACCTTTATCAGAAAGAAAACTTTGAAAATTTGTAGCGATGACATACTCAGCCGCTCCATCGCATTGGAGAGATTTGATCATGGTTTGGTGTTGCTTTTCGATGAGTTTCCATAGATGAACAAATTCAAAATAGACTTCAGACTCATTCTTGATTGGAAAGACCCATAAATAATGGGTAAAATCATCCAGAAATAAAACAAAGTATTTAAAACTGCTAAATGACAAACAAGGGGAGGTCCAAACATCTGTATGGACTAATTCAAACGGACTACAAGTAACAGTTGTAGAACTAACAAAGGAAGCCTATAATGTTTGCCAACTTGACAGGCATGGCAAAAGGATCTAGGACATTTACTTCCAGAAATACGGGAAAAAGGAAGCTGAACAAAGGACGGGACGGATGACAATACTGAAGAGTTGGGATGGACAAGCCGGAGATGCCACAAATTTGAGGAAGCAGTAACAACAGAGAGAGCCAAAGGAGCAAATGGAGAGCCAGAGGGAAGTGATAAAGAGGCCCCAAGCTATTGCAGCGTAGGCGGAGCTTCTTCGTCCATAGATCCTTCACAGAAAAACCAATTGGGTCAAATTAAAAAGAGCATTGTTTATCCTTTGTAAATTGGCAGATAGAAATCAAATTTTTGGTAAGGTGAGGAACATGAAAAACATGTGGAAATTTAAAGAGAGATGAGGACAAGTTTCCAGTAGAAAGAATAGGCAATGGGTTACCGTCACCAACAATCAATTTGTTGAAGCGAGAGTAGGGTTTGGAAGAAGACAAGATACCTGCATTTGGAATTATGGTATTGGAAGCGCCAGTGTCGAGATACCAAATGTTGTCGATAGAAAGAGGAGCGGATGAAGCGTCTGAGCGAACGGAGTTATCCATGTAAAAGGCAGGCTGTTGGAGCTGATAACAGTCCCTCGCAAAATGATTAGCTACATACACAATTGACAACGAATAGTATTAGCAAAGGGAGAAGGGCCAAGAATGGAATTACCGTGAAGACAAGGCGAAAAAGACGGTGAAGACTAAAAACCAACGAAAGAATTTGGGGAATAGAAGCCCTGATTAAGGCCGTGACCGCGACCGCGTCCCAGAAACCCTTAATTGTGACCGCGACTGCGACAAAAATGGGAGAATTGATTAGAAGTTGTGTTGTTGATGAGATTGAGAAGCAGAATATGATGATGTATTAGCAACTAGAGCAGAGGAAGGGTTCGAAGCAGGAGTGTTGTTTTGTTGACGATATAGCAGTGCATGAGCTTCAACAAAAGAGGGGTGCAGGATTTTAGTAGAGATGGCAGCAGAAATGGGTAAATATTCATTTGGAAGCCCAGAAAGGATTTGAAGAACTAGGTCAGCATCAGAGATCACTCCGCCACCCGAATTGAGAGAGTCGACTAGGGCTTTGAGTTGGTAGATATAATCATTTATGGAAAGATCCCCCTTCTTTAAGTTGTGTATTTCATTTTTAAATGGAGGACTCTAGAACCAATACGGTCCTGAAACTATTTTTCGATGGAGGTCCAGGCTTCATAAGCGGTTAAAGACCGATTTGGACTGATAGTGGCCTGAAGGATTTCTGTGGAGATGGTGGCTTAGATCCAGGAAAGAACAATCGAATCCACCTGGATCCAGGAGTGATAAGCCAGATTAGGGACAGTAGCATTGGAAGAGTCAAGAATAGTGGGAGAAGGGCAAACGGAAGAACCATCAACGTGATCTAACACACCATTACCACGCAAAACCGGCATGAGTAATTCCTTCCACAGCATATAGTTGGTGAGATCAAGAACCGGACACACATAGTTTTTGATATTGGAGAGGCTGATAGCCGTATGAGTTGTGGGAGAAGAAGTAGAGGAGGAAGAGGAAGAAGTAGACATTGGGGGCAAAAGAAGTGGGGAATTAGGGGTGGCGGTGTCATTGGAAAATAGGAGACGGCAGAGTTGGTCATGGCTGAGAAGAGACTCATGATACCATAAAAGAGAAATAGTTTTAGAGTAAAATTTGGAAGATCTCCATTGCTTCCATTCAGTATGTTTATATAGAGAGTTTACATAATCATGATAATTACATAATGTGATATTTTCTAAATCTATGTGATTCTAGTCTATCAATATTGATCATACTATACAAGATAAATACAAGACATAATTGTATTCTATCAGTGCATTTTGCTAACCAATATGTAAGAATAAGATCGATAACATGACCATCCCTTTTGCATTTTACCTAATATATTGTAATCAAATGATGCTTCATCTGACATTTTCTTCCCCCTTCTAACCAAGATGTATCTAGTTTTAAGGAATACTCCCTTTGTCTGAGTTTTGAGATTTGAACTATTTTTCATTGAACTCAATACATCTGAACTATTTTTGGGATTGATAGAGCACTAGTATGCACAAAAAAAAATTCATGAAAGGTGAGTTTCATTGACCTAAATTATTCATTGGAGATGCATACATGCACATAAATTGGTGTATTGTTGAGATTTGCATTATGCAAAATTTTAATCTCTTAGTTGAGAGACAAATATATATATTTATTGGGAATGAGATTTCACAAGTTCTCAAATAACAAAAGTCGGGTTTGATCTAAATCCAACAAAATATACATATTCTGCAAGAACCAAATTCAACTGCAATTTAAAGAATCTGTAACTTACATAGTTTAGCAACGAGGAAGAAGAAGCTGAAAATAAAAAATAGTAAGAGAGAGAAAGGATGAAAAGGAGATTGATTAGAATGGTGCAATTAGATCCGGTTCTACTAAAAATGTTCTCCCATCGGGGAGTGTATCTTTGAATCTTCTTATTCCTTCCTCATTGATTCTTATAGTTTTCATTTCTTCCCCTCTAAGTTGTTCTTTATCTAGCATTCAACTCAAAACTCCAATAATTCATTCGTTTGAGTACAATTCCTATCATCAAAGATAAAATCACATAAATAGCATAGTTGTACTCAAAATATAGACAATAATCTCGCATAAAGGGATATAATAAATGAAAGTGTTGAAACCCTTATCGATTATTGTATTGATCATGAGTATATATAGTATAACAACAACTATGGTAATTACAATTATAGCCTTAACTATATATGCACTAACATCCCCCCGCAATCTAAACGTGAGATACACGAACGTTTAGATTGTCTCTAAAATCCATAAAAATACATGAGGCAAACCCTTATTCATTATATCAACAAACTGGTGAGAAGAAGGAACATGAAGAACTCAAATAGACCCCTGAGCAACCTTCTCACGAATAAAATGGATATCAATCTCAACATATTTGGTACGCTGATTCTGAACAGGATTAGTAGACAAGAAGATAGCGCTGACATTATCACAATATACAAGGGTGGCAGTAGGCAACCGAATATATAGCTTCGAAAGTAAGGAATGAATCCAACAGACTTCAAAAACAGCATTAGCAACCGCTCGATATTCAGCCTCAACACTAGAACGAGAAACAATAGGTTGCCGTTTAGAGGACCACAAGATGAGATTGGGACCTAAGAAGACATAATAACCAGAAGTAGATCGACGAGTATCTGGATAGCCAACCCAATCAACGTCAGAATATGCCACTAACTTATGAAGATGTGCAGATTGAAGATGAAGACCATGAGAAAGAGTGCCCTTCAAATAGCGCAGAATGCGCTTGACTACTTTGAAGTGAGAATCCCGAGGCTGATGCATAAACAAACAAACCTGTTGCACTGCATAGGCTATATCAGGATGAATGAACGTAACAAACTGAAGAGCTCCCCCAATACTGCGATACTCATATGGATCAGCAAATAACTCCCCATCAAGCTGAGATAATGTAGCTTTATTATCAACAGGAGTGATAGCAGGATTAGCAGAAGCAAGATGACATCGGTCAAGAAGATTGGCAATGTACTTCGACTGTGACAGAAAGAGACCATAAATAGCTAAAATCTAAGAATATCCGTATACCAACCAAGCTGTGAAAATCATTTATTAGCTGGAAACAAAACCGTCAAACAGGCATATTCTGAAAAACAGGGATTTTGAAAACGATTGTTACTGCCATGCAATATTCTCGACCCTAAAGGAATCATATATTCTCTAGCTAAACCACAAAATGTTTCTTTCACGGTCAAATTCACAACACAGACTTTTTATTCTGTTTAGTCCCTAAACAGGTTGGAGTTAAAAAATTAGAAACATTTTTTCATATATTGCTGACTGTAGTAGTGTTTCTTTTTATGTATTTCATGCATGAATCTGGCAACGGATAGCTGGATAGATATCACAATTGCAATCGTATTTCGTGTAGCTATATATTACAAACTACGGTTATATTCTTAAGAAAATTGTATTCGGTTATAACCAAGATGCTGCAAATTAAACTATCAATAGCTAGCGTTCGCCTCACCTCAAGATGGTCACTTAACCTTACATCAAACACCAACGAAACAAATGGAAAAACAAATACAGGGAAAAGGGAGAATTTCAATAAGAAAGAAGGATTCAGTGAGCACTATTTCACATTGCAGGTTATTGTTTGCATCAGACCTTGAATTTATTGAAGATATTGACGAGATATATTGTTCTTGGTTGTTTTTCAGCATCATACAAAAATCCAAATCATTCTAACGAGGCAAATATATATGAAGCTTCAATTTCAACGAGTTGTTGAGTCAAAAATAGACAGGTCTGATGTAACATAAAATATTGGCATTAATTATTGGAGCGGATCCAAAATCTTACCATAAAAAAGTAATTAAAAGTAACCATTCCCATTGCAACAAGCAAGAAAGTTCAATATTTCATCATGGAAACAAACACCTTAGTGAGAGAATGTCTCTTTGTACAAAGATGTACGTCGGTCGTATTCCTATTCCTGTTTGAATAACTGACAAGCGACTTGAACTGCGATGTTGTTTCCCTCTTGATTGGATCATATAAATCTTAAAAATGTTCGTTTGCTCCGCCAAATCCTTCGGAGGAAATTCAACAACAGAAATCAAAACCTTTCCATCAAGGAGTATACGGAAGTACTCGTTATGCATCACAGCTGGTTCCAGAATACGAATCGAAGATTCATCCTTTATCTTCGTTGATGACGGAGCACCAGGAAAAGGCACGATTCTGTATTCATTTTTTAAACTTTCTTCCACATACAAAGACACAGTAGGTCCAAAACGCAATATGTGCGAACTGTACATCATAGCATCGTATCTTGGGAGAATGTAAAACTTCTCCTCAGACAGATCGAACGTGGAAATTCCCCAGTCTGAGTTATGATGATCCATGCATAGAACGCCATTGTCGGTTAATGAACATATCCAGAACAAATCCTCGTCTCTCTAGACAAGCAATCATTCATCATGACAATTCCTACGCCCGCAGTGACATTCCTCCAACTGTCAGAATCTCCCAATCAGCAATATCTTTGGTGCCGCATCCTATATATTAAGAGGATAAGCTTTTAGGACACGTGTCACATAATGAGATGTCCAATAAAACCTTCATAAAAATTAGACTCAATTAGATATAGTAAATTTTTATTGTAACAACTTAATTTTACTTATTTACGCATACACCTGATTATTTAACCAGGTAAAAAAACAAAATAGCCCTTTCACTTAATTACATATATGTCTCTAGCGTTAATGCAAATAAACATGGATGAAATTTCAGTTTCACAATTGTCCTATCCTTAACTATTTTAGGTATGTATTGATTATCCCATTTCAAATACCATTTTAAAAAAAATCTTATGACCCATAATTCCGTTCAGATTCAAACTACAATTAATGTACCAAAATTTCAAATCAGTTTCCCATACTTACTGAATCATAAAATGGAAATCAAAATAATTAATTATTATTGGAAGCAAAGATTAGGCGTGACTCATGCGGCTTATGTGATTCAGGAATTTACGCAACGTAAACGATGCCCAAGTCCCAGGCCAATCTTTCCAAAAATTATTCCATGATTACTATTTTTTGGATAATTATTAAATTTTCTCATTCTTACTAAATCAAAAATTTGGACATTCTTACTATATCAAAACTTGAAATCAAATTAAATCTTTATTAATATAATCTAAGCGCGCCAATCATAGCACACAAATTTCACGGTTTGACCACATAAATATTCTCCCCTAATCCAAAAAAAATGGTGCATTATCCAAATAAAAACAAATTACGGAACTTTCATTACCTATAAATATTTAGCATATGATTTGAATCAAAACACACACCAAAATACACTCACATCCGTATTGGTTTTGTATATCATGTCTTCCAAATTTAATTTTCTCAACGAGCTCGATAATAGCCGAGAAGTTGGATGGAATGTCCGAGTTCGTCTTCTACGCGTGTGGACAAAGATGGATTTCAATGATGATAATGAAATCTCCATGATTGAGAGCGTCTTAATGGATGAAAAGGTAAATTGCACCTATTATTAAAAAATATTTTATATATATATATATATTCATATATACACACCTGTCATTGTGATTATTTGATTACTAAAATTTTATTTTCTTTGTTGTATTATTATTTCGCAGGGCAATAGGGTCGTTGCTGAAATTAAAAAAGACCTGATATACAAGTTTCAAGATCCCATGAAGGAGGGAGAGTACAAACAAATAAGCCATTGTGGTACGGCTACTGACAAAGAGCTCCAAAGATATAGTGATAACAAATACAAAATAATATTCAAACGCAGTACCAAGATTGCGACAATTCCCGAGTTTGTGGATCGTCCTTATATTGGTGAATATGATTTTCAATTCCCGAAATTTGCTGATATCATAAACAAAAGGGTGAATGAATCTTTACTGATAGGTTGTCTTTTCTACATTATATATGACTCCACAAGTATTACTAAATATTTAGACAAATTAATCCAATAATTCTCCTTTTTCCAGATGTCATAGGTGAAATAGTGGTTGTAGGCAAAAGGCAAAAAATTCACTTAAAGATTATTAAAAAAAATTCCCGCTCAAGTATATTGAAATATTTTCATATCCCGGGCAACGCACGGGTCCACCACTAGTACTCTCAACAACTTGTAAACATTATAAACTGGATCGAAAACAAAGATGGTATTGACACCATTCGCGTTCACAACATCTCGAATCAGGATTTTAGTTCACAACATCTCGAAAACTATATTTTATCACAAAATCGAGAAGCAAACAATAGTCAACGAAAGGAGAGTTTCATTAAAGAAGATCACTTTACATTGACCTGAGAATTATTCATTGAAGATATGTGCATACAAATTGGTGTACTATTGAGAAAGCTTGTGTTAGGGAAATATGTAAATCTTGCAGTTGAGGGACAAATATATATTAATCAGGGATGAGAATTAAACGAGTTCTCTAATAACGGAAGACAAGTTTGATTTAAATCCAACGAAACATACATATTCTGCAAGAAACCAACCTCAACCGTAATCTCTGAAGAATCAGAAGCTTGCATAGTTTATTTAGAATTACTACAATGTAATGGAACCAAGCATTTGAGTGAAATTACGTTCTCTTTAGTGTCCAGTTTGATATTTCACTTTTAGTACAATTTGAACGAAAAATGAAAACTCATACTAAACAATAATTTCGGGATGGAGGAAGTATAATTTATCAAAAGTAGAAACTAATATAAGTAGAAGTAATGATATTATGGAATCAAACACCTCAGTGGGAGGATATTTTCTTCCTAATAAGACGCGTATTTAGCACGGTAAACCTGGTATTCTCCAATCTCGATTCTTTTCTACTTCCTCTTTCCACGGATCGTATATATGAAAATTCAGAGCTCCGTTATGCAGAAAGGTTGGAGGACGAAGGTTTTGAGCATGATGCATCAACACCTTCCCATTCGGAAGCAAACCCGTGATATGCATAGTAGGAAACCCGAACGTCGGTATCTCATTTAATTGTTCGGCCGCAACGAAGTTGGCTCTATCACTATGATGATATGAGATGATTCTAAAATTTCTTTCTTTGTAGTTGTAAGCAGACAGAACTGGTCCAAAACGTAATAACTGCCAAAACTCCTTTGCTCCTCCAAAGCAGAGGATCTCGCAACGCAGCTCTAAAGGACCCTGAACCATTGGGTCCTGTTTGAGACTGTATATTCTTAGCAGCTTGTAAAGGTTACCAACTGGATCAAACCCAAGACTGTAAACACAAGTCCCGTATTCCATTTCCGAATCAGACGAATCGGGAAGTTGTCAAGTTTCCCGGGTGGCGATATTGTGCAGGTAGGAACGATTGTCCTTGTAGAAACACACCAATCCATTGGCCTGATTGGTTAGTCTAAAATATGCGTCGCCCAATGGAACTGCATAGGTTATGTGTTGACGAGAAATTGGTTGGCTTCCGTCAATGCTTATCTTAACAAATTTCAATTCGGGATTTATCTTGATCTGGGTCCAATCGATCTGGGTGGAATAGTGTTGACGCGAAATTAGTTGGCTCTGAACAAAATTCAATCTGGGAAGTTTTCTGATCTTGGTCAAATTTTTCAGGACCGGATCCCCTTAAGGAGCACCATGGTTACGGATGTGCTCCCTGATGATTTCGCGCATTTGGAAGATTGGATCTGCAAAAACAAGAAGCCCTTTAACAGCACCGCCGTTGAGGCGCTGATGCAATGCGGGACGGATGGATCCGAAATAATTGAACGCCAGAGTTGACAGACGGACTTGGATCGCAGAAGTGATTTGGTCGGAAGATATGGTAGGATCTCCTGAACCAATTCCTTTGGGAGGAGCTGATCGCCGTGGAAACGGCGTTTGCCGGCTGATGACTGATGGGAACAATTCGCTGCCATCATTAGTTTAAAATGCTCCTCTATTCGGAAGGCTAAACCCTACATAATAATAACAATAGTACCACAACATTACTTTTTTCCCCTTTTGTTAATGAAAGTGCCGGGCACATAATCCTGATGCAATACTACCACAACATTTTTTTTTCTTTTTTTGCAAATGATTTCGAAAAGTAAAAAACCTATATAAGATGGTCCACAGTTTATTATCATTCCCTCCATCACAATTGATTTTTTAAAATATATCATATAACATAATTGTGGATACTTTGTTTCCTATCAAACCGTTTTAAAAAGCATTAAAAAGAGAGTGATAAAAATCACTAATTTATGCTCTAAGGATTTAGGTTTATACAGTCAAACAAGATCCAAGTTTGGTTATATCTTTAGGATATGGGTGTGTTTACCTCATGACATTAGAACATGTATATACAAAAGTTAAAAAATGCTCCATCTCTTAAGACTAATAATACATCAATTTCTTAGAATTATGGAACAATGATACAATGAAAGTTTCAAGTACTCCTCTGGTCCTTATTATAATGCATTTTGATTTGTCCTAGATTTCATTAAAGTTTTACCTAGTAGATTTTTTCGATTGAAAAAAAAATATTAAAAATAATTATTAATAATTAAAAGAACAGTGAATGTGAAAATGTAGTTTTAAGATATTTTTTTTCAAAAACAAAAACATATTAAGTGAAATTAGGACAAATCAAAATGCCTAAGGACCTGGGAGAGTTTTAAAGAATGCTCATGTATAACAGCAAAGGTTGAAACAAGACAAATCAAAATATCTTATAATAAGTACCTGTGAGAGTTTTAAAGAATGCTCATATATAACAGCAAAGGTTGAAACAAGATTCTATAAACTTGGAAAACATAAATGTAGTGAGCTTTAGATGTCGTGTCCTTTGCTTAGTTTTTTTTTGAAACAACCTATTAGTTTTTGTCAGGAATTCCGTCCTGATATAAGGTCTAAAAAGTTCCAATAGCAAGCCCAATAAGTAAATCTCACCTCAACCTAAAATCTCAAGGTAATATATTTTGGGATCAACTTACTTATTAATTACTCACTATTTCTCCGAGATATCGATGTGGGACAATTAACCTACTCATGACCTCAACAATCTTTCTGTCATGAGTAACTTACCACATGAAAGCTCAATTCCTTTTTTCGGTTGTACCGCACCAATTCCACCTCTGCTCCAAGTCGAAAAGGCGACAATTTATCCAGCTCTACTTCAAGTCGAAAAGGCAACAACATGCTCATATCTTACTAAGTAGCTTAGTAATCACTTTAAAAATCCTATACAGCAAGCTATCAGTCTATACTCCCTAGCATCCCTAGGATTTGCATTTTTGGGGATCAGAGCTATCAGGGTAGCATTTACCTATTTTTACATCTTACCAATTTGGAAAAATTTCTAAAAAAAAGCACAAACATCCTCTCCTACAACATCCCATGCATATTTATAAAACTCGTTGTTATATCAATCAGGACCAGCTGACTTATTTTTATCTATGCTAAATAAGGCCTCTTTAATTTCATCTGTAGTGAAATCCATAACCGGGAGAATCTGCCGGTATACACTCAGTTTAATCTGTGAGTTATATATTTCACTAGCGGCTGAAACACAAGTTTTCTCGATACCCAACAATTGAATATAGTAGTCTAGAAAATGTTGTTTTACCTGAGTCCAGTCTTCAATGATGTTACCGTATTGATCTGTGTAGTAGAGAAGCCTATTTTGTTTTCTTAGTTGTCGTATGCAAGAGTGGAAATATTTTGTGTTGCGGTCCCCCTCCTGTACCCATTTTCCCTTCATTCTTTCGCTCCAGAAGCTTACAATTAGTTTACTGCATTCTATATATTCTTTTGTTAGACTCCTCTCTTCCTCCTACATGACTATATTTTTCGGATCATCCTGTAGTTGATCTTGTACGTCCTCTAGTTTCTTCTTTTTTGTTTGTTCAATTATCTCAACATTACTGAAACATTTTTTCTTAGTCCTCTTAATTTTGGCTTCAATCTCTTCTGTTTTTTGTACTAACAGAAATCGTTTGGAACCCGTTTCCTCTGTAATCCATTCTTCCTTGATGAGTACATTGAAATCAGGATAAAGAACCCACATATTAAAAAATATGAATGCTTTACTGCATGTATCCTCTCCGTCACTCCATCTTACTAACAATGGACTATGATATGAAATGCCAGCTTGCAGAACCCTGGTTGTGGCATCTAGAAACTCTTCTAACCATTTTTCATTTATAAGTGGCCTGTCAAGTTTGGACATGATTCTGTCACCTCTCAGTTATTTATTACTCCAGGTGAATTAAGAACCTAGAGCCTTCATTCCCATACGATCACATTGATCCGCGACCATTTTGAAAAAATATGTATCTGACCTGACCCCATTTGTTCCTCCTACCTTTTTATCAGGTTGAAAAATGCAATTGTAATCTCCTATCAGAAGCCATGTTTTGTCTATCCTGCCAGCCGTATCCATCACTTTATTCCAAAGCTCCATTCTACCTTGTGATTGATGATCTGCATAGATCACTGTGAGTTCAAAGATTCTGTTATGATTTAACTCTTAAAATGAATAGTGTATCAGATGTTCCTCTATTCTGATATTACTCATCCTATAGTTTCCTTTCTGCCATATTAGCATCATTCTCCCCTTTTTCCCCAACTTTATTATTACTGATGTATTCAAACTTGCTCCATTTCCCAGCCAATAGTTCTTGCACCTGAGAATCCACTAAGCTTAGTTTCGACGAAACCAGCAATTCCAGTCCTATGTCTCATTGAGTTCATTTTGTCCATTTTAAGTGGCTTGCCAATAATGCTTGTAATTCTACTCAACGTCTTGGCATTCTAGTATTTCAACTGCAACTTGGGAAGTTATAGCCATACAGGCACCTTACAGAGATCTTCAATGTTGAAACCTTCTTCTACAAACCAATCTTTAACTATCAAAGGTTGGTTCTCATGAAAGAAACTTTCTTTCAGGATTTCTTCTTTTGTTGTAGTAGAATGAAATCTAACCACATATAATCCATTATCCATAAGCAATACTTTATCCACCCCACTTCCCCCAAATTCTTCTCAAATATCCATTAACCACAAACCAAACTTGTGCTCCAAGAATAGAGCAGATTAGCGAAGGACGCCAGTAGTCAATATATCTTGGATTTCTTCTCTTTGAATTTTAGCAATGGTTTTATCCCGCGCTCTAACATGCTCAATATATTTCTTCAATTCAGATTTCCCCAAACATTAGAAGCCCAAGATCCAAAATTATCTATGTTTGAATCCTCAAGAATTTCATATGAAACTCCTATTTGAACAATTTTATGACTGCATAGTTGTTCAAGAGCAGTAGAATTCTTATCAATTGATTTCCGAGTTGAATTAGGGCTAGTTATCTTCTTCAATGAACTGCTACTTCCGATTGCGGACATCTTTCCTCCTCTGGCTGCACAATCTTCTCTGCGACTTTCCCCTCTTCCTCAACTTTCCTACCATCATGGGTACGTGGATCAATGCGCCAAAAGTTGAAGATAAATCTCACACGATGGATGTGAAATCGTTCTCGGTGCTCAAAGAGAGTTAATCCTTTGATAAAATTAAAAAACATTATTTATGCTCTATGGATTTAGGTTTATGCAATCAAACAAGATCCAAGTTTGGCTATACCTTTGGAGTATGGGTGTGTTGACCTTCAGACATTATGGACCTTGTGACATTAGAACATGTAGTATATACAAGTATTGAAGAATGCTTATGTCTTTTACGATTAATGCATCCATTTCTTGTAAGTGATTAGAAATAACACAATGGAAGCTATCATTTTTTTTCTTTAGAATTCACCCAAGTAGACCATATTTAAATATGGGTAAAACCCTCCCTTATAACCCCTAGTGGGAATTGAACCCTGGTCTATCACCAGGAAAGACAACAACCTAACCACTAGATTGTCATTCAATTCTCCAATGGAAGCTATCGTTACTCCTTCTTTTTGTAAATAAAATTCATTGATCATAATTTTTATATATTTTCTCTATTCTAAAAAAATAATCTATAATGAGTTTTGAGATTTATACTAAAACTAGTAAAAATTCGATATGAACTATATTTTGCGAGGACCCTAAATGTCAAAATAGACCATGTTTGACTCATCTCTCAAGTTATATAAAGGAACCAGCTGCAGAAAATTCCTATGTAATTCAAAATTCCAAATTACAATCCCACGTAGTTCAAAGTTACCAACATCATTCTTCTTCTTAAAAAAAAAAAAAAAAAAAAGGTTACCAACATCAACTCGTACCGCTTAATTGAAATCTGAATCTAATCTAGTGAAAATAAGAATACTATAGAATCAAACACTTTAGTGGGATGATATTTTCTTCGTAATAAGATGTGAATATTCATGTTTGAATGATTGTATTCTGGAATCATGATGGTGTTTTCTATATATATCCTCCTTAAATGGATCATATACATCACAAAAATGAATTCCTTCACATTTGGAGGAGAAACCCTTTCAACATGATACGTCAATAACTTCCGATTAGGAAGTATCTTTCTTCAAACAGATCGAAAGCGCAAATTCTTCCGTTCCTTCCCCTCATCTCATCCCTCCACTCACAGTCATACCAGTAAAAAATCCCATTGTAACAAACGCTGCAAAACCCGTAGGAGTTAAAAGAGTTTCTTACTGGAAAAAAAAAAAACTTAAAAAGACATTATTATTGGGGGAAAAAAAAAAGAAAAGAAAATAGTAGTATAGTAAAATTCAAAATTACAGTCCCATATAACCTAAAGTCCCAGTACCACTTAATTGTAAGCAGAAACGAAATCTAGTGAAAGGAAGAATATTACGGAATAAAACACTGAAGTGGGATGATATTTTTCTCTTAGTAGCACATCTTCAACATATTGTAGGTTGGGGATGGCTCTTGACTCTGGGAGTAGCCAATATCTTGGGATCTCGCGGTAAAAGAAATGGGAAAGAAAGAAAAAGATAAAATATAACTGAATCATGGTTTTCTAGGCGATCTCTAATAAGAAATTCAAGGTTTGGATTAATAACGACTAATCAGAAAAGGGACAAAAAATGAAGGAGTATTAGCTAAAACTTTCAAATCACCATCCATTGTTAACTATACATTATTTTGTGGAAGAAAGGTTTTTTTTCCCCAAAACTATGAAGATGCAACTAAAATTCATGTTTTCATCATTATATTTTGATTTGTTAAAACGGATTTGGTAATTGTGTTGGTGTAGTTTTCCTTCATGAAGAGAAAAACAAAATCCGGATAAATAACTTAACTAATTTCGGCGGAATGAGAGAGAAATGGACTTTGAATTCATAAAGGGTAATTTTGAAAAATAAAGACAAATTTGCAATTGATGCTAAACTTGTTGTGGCAGACTTGTTGTGGCAGAATCATCGACCTTAATAGAAATGGTAAAAAAGAAAAAGAAAGTCAAAAAAAACAACTGCATCATTAATTTCTCTTGTGTTTGCTAGTTTGAAGATTGTTAACATAATTCTGATGTCTCGCCAGTTGAATATCGTTGGTCGGAAGGTATGATAGTATCTCCTGAACCAATACCGTCGGGAGGAGGTGATCACCGTGAAAAAGGCGTTTGCCGGCGGATGGATGAGAACAATTCGCTGCCATAATTATTGGTTTTTTGTGTTTCTATATACAGAGTAGAATAAACTGTATCATGTTTTACTAACACTCAACAGTCAACATACTCTTCAATGGTTCTCATATTATTATAACTCCCTCCGTCACAATTGGGTTTTGATTTTTGGTACGAATATATTAAAAATAAAAATCTAAACTAAATAATTATTTTTGAATAAAGAAAATGGGTGTGTTGACCTCGACATATTATGGACCTTACATGTAAACAAATATATTAAAGAAAGCTCACCTTTTTAACGATTACTGCATCAATTTGTTATAACTCAGGAATAATACATTGGAAGTAGCATTACTCCTTTGTATATAAATTCATTTGATCATGATTTTTATACACCAAGCAACCAACCCCTAAATGTTGAAATATACAGTGTATGACTCATCCCTCAAGCTATATAAAGGAACCAGAAGAAAGTTCCTGTGTGCCCCTTTTGCAACAAAGCTAATAGGATGGTATTCATTGATCCCATTTTCCATCTTAAAGCTTACTGCCTGAGAGAAACCAGCATTTGAAGATCCTGAGTTGCAGCCAAGACTTATGCTATTTGCACCTGATTTTTCATTTATGCCACTTGATATGTAACACCCCTTCTTGTTTGCTGCTTCTAGAGTCACTGTCCCGCCTGTTCCATCCAACCCAGCAAGCAAATGAAAGACGGAACTGTCGGTGGATTCACTTGAGACCAAAAGCGGTTTGCCTGCACCTTGATGTGTCAGGAGCATACCAGGAAGTCCGTATGGCTCTAGCATGATTGATTTGCCAATGGCATCTCGTGGTGATGAGAAATTTGCATTCGAGTCTTTTAGTATAATTCTGAATGTAGCATTAACAGCATCATCTGTTCCAGGTTCAGGCGTATCTTGCAATCTCACTGAATCAATGGATGCAGCCAGGGAAAATGATTCTTGAGAAAGCGAGATAAGGTGATCATTATAGTCAGCTTTAATTGGTACAATCCAGTTGCTAAGCGATGCATTTGCATCTGCATTCATGTCCCAGTCCCCTTTGGACAAACCGGCAAGCAGATAAGGACCATAAAGAATTGCATGGAGAGAAGAAAATTCTTTTCTATCATCTGGCACAAAATTCAGATCAAATTTGTTAGCTTCATTCAGAATGGAAGAGATACAGTGCCCTACACTAGAGAAAAAGAAAGCTTAAAAGAACACTGCTATAGAGCATACCATTGATGGCTTCAAGACGAAGACTCATGGGAAACTCCAGAGTGATTTTATCCCCTGAACTCCACTCTTTTGTGACTGAAAGGAAATTCCCTGCAATGATAATGGGATGCAAGTGGATTGTAATTATCAAACTACGAAGATATGAAACTTAACTATTCAAAAGTGACATTTATGTGGAGATAATACGAGAACAAAATGAACGTACCAGGTGCTGGTAAATCTAAGTTGTGGTTATTCAGAAGTGCCTTTGCAGATTTTGTATCTGTCCAAGTCGGCATCCTTAAATTCAAAGTAGCCTTCACACTCCCTGCCTGCTACGTGAGACAGATGCAAGTAATTAATTGTTGTCATCAGACTTTAGTTAAAACGCTGACGCAAGAATACATTAAGTATCAGGTAAGAACCAGATGAGAAACTGTTTAATAGACAGCTGTAGATAAAGCTTTATTATAGAGGTGGTCTCTGCAAACACATTTTAACTTTCTCAAACAAACAAGTTACTCCAAAAAACTACAGGGCTACATGTTCAAGGTTTCTACCATTTATTTGTGGGCAGCACGGAAGCATGATCATCAAAACCAAGAGAAGCAAGTCACGACGGATAACACGTGAACTTATTCAACTCTTAACATAGAGATTTCCAGTTCTCTGACATACGCAATTTACATGGACGGAAAACATACCCGTGAAGTAATGGCTACAGTCACTCCGGCATTCTTCTTCCAGGAGACAACTGGATTCATTGTCAAGTCAAGCTGAATTCCCCCAGATTTCCATTGCAACGAGCTTGGTATGTACTGAATTATGTATAACCCTGGAACCTCTCCCTCCTCTTCAAAGTATATCGAATCTCCTAACTTCGAGAATGACTCAATCCCTAAGTAGATAAGGTAAAGTAGACAAATTTATCAAGATAAGTATATTGAAGAATCAAGAAAAGTAGACATTTATCAGCAACATTAATTCAGTGAAATCCCCACGGGAGAGATCTTATCATAACTTTTAGAAACCCAAGGTATTATGTGACGTATCTCAAAAGGTACATGTTGTTTTTTCAAGTCATTATAATTCTCCAAAGTAGGAATTTGTTGTCCATGCAAAGTTAAAGTCACTAGAAGAAGTTGCTGAAACGAAGAACTGGAGGGTACATGTTTGAGGCTAGTGTTCATACCTGTTCCGTAGCAGCACCAGAAGGATTCGAATTTTGTTCCCCACTTGTGGTAGCTGACAGCTTTAGAACCACCTGGCATTAGAGGAAGCATATATATCATAACACCAGGTTCTCTTCCTCTTTGGATGCTCAGTACTCCATTTATCAAGGCTCGTTCGTAGTAATCTGCATACCTCATTTCTTTGGTCCACCTAAACAAATTGCGAGAAACCTACAATGGGAATAGAATTGGAAAACTTGCTTGAAACCATGTAAAACTCATTGAAGATGTAAAACATGAGGCAAAGGAGATGAAAAGGAAACATAAAGAAAAGAACAAAATACAGAGAAATCATCTTGCGATTCCCCTCCAGCAGTTGAAGGACCAGGCCTGCCAAAACCAGGAAAAAGAAGAATTTTAAAGCACACCTTCAACATGTTGTAGGTTGTACACGACTCTTCATTCTCAGTATGTAGAGTGGTTGCCAGTCTCTTTGGATCTGACCTACTCAAGCACAAACAAGAAAAACAGGAAAATCAAACCAAAAAAAAAAAAGGAAAAGGGAAGAAGCCCCTTCAATATGCTTGTGAGAGGACAAAAATTCATCAATAACCAACGGCTTTTTAGTCAGAAGATTATACCAAAATTCACTAACTGATGTCCCTCCAGTTGCATATGAATGGGAAGAGTTGATCATGTCCATGAAGAATGTCCCAATCTCCTATTAAAAGCAACATAACCAAGATATAAGACGCTTAAAAGATTATTAGATTTTTTTCTTGCGCCAAACAGCCTTTCTGCTGAAAATTCCAGCGTTATGGTTGACAAAGCAAAGTCAATTTTGATTCTATAGTGAAGTGCATTATTTTGCTCTCCAGACATGTTAACAGTCCTAAAGTCTTTTTGTAAACAAAACATGTCAAAACTATATTTTAATACAGAGTTGTTCCCCTTAAATATCATGGCTGAAAGTGGAAGCCAAGTTTAGCAATCACACTGATAATGAAAGGCATTACCTTATACAAAGGATCACCAGTAACCTCGTAGCGCATTTGAGCACCAATAACCACCGGAATGTGTGTATTAGAATGGAAACCAGATATGTCATCTGCCTGGAAAATCAAACAAATGAAGAAGTAAAACTCTTTCCTTTGCATGTTACTTCACTAAATAGAAGTGGATAGTACACTATTTCAGAGAAAAGGTGAATATAATTCTCAGGAATGGCGTCCCTATGATATTCTCTCCTTTTCCCAGGACAATACAAGGAAAACAAACTAAAATCACGTAGTCCGTCAATACTCAAATGTCCATCTGTAACATCTATCCCTGTACAAATGGCATGCAGTGTTCTGTCTTTCTTTAGTGGTTTTCTGTTGCAGTCTGGGAAGAAATTATTTTTAAGCAAGAATATCAACTTAATCAGAACCAAATAGCCCTCTGGGACAGCTCTGCAGTCATGATTTCATGATAAATACTCCTTAATGAGAGCAATTTTTCCAAGACGGTTACTCTGGCATCTTAATTCGATTCAATTTCCATAGACATATTATGAGGCAAATTTACAGCATCACCTGTAGTAGTATACCAATCAGCCATTGACCAAAATGTTCATTTTCAGAGGTAAACATATTCCTTCAACCAGTAAATCCTCATAAAAAATTTGGCCTTCCCTTGATAAAAGGGAGCTCATATTGCCAGAAAATCAATCACACAGTAGCAAAAGGAAATTTCCAAATTCAAAGAATAGAAAAGCTACCTGAACTGCGAGTTCTCCCAGAAAGCATGGTTTGTCAAAAAGGTGAGCCAGGATTAAGTGCTTTGAATCCCCCTGAAACAGGGAAAAAGGTCAATTAGTAAGAAGAAACATCTCCAGCTATTTTATCGGAAGAAAAAAAGGGTGCAAAGAAACACAAATGTGATTGACAAGCTAGGACTCAACCAAAGTTTTACTTCATCACTTAAAACTACTCCAATAATAGTACCTTTTTTTTGCTACTTTATACAGTCATAGGAAAGAAAGTGTTAAAGTTGTTTGCTTGCTAGTTATGACAAAGGTGTCTAGACTAGTGAGAGTTTAGAATACTGTTGCAAAACAGATAGGACTTCCTTGTGTGTGGTTGAATTTGAAACCTCATGATCCACTGGAAACTTAAGGAGACATTACGCACCGTTATTTTGTATAGCCTATAAAGAATATCGTTCATGCCACCCGTCTCTTCGTTGAGGCAAGCCCATTGTCTTTGAATAGAGTACTTCAAAACCACATTTTGTACACGATTATAGTGATAGTCAACCATCCATTTTAACATTCTGAAGGCATCCTCATTACCAGCCAATATGTACTGATCCAGAAGACCTGCCATTATCTATTGAAAAGTATTTCAGCATTCAGAATGTGGAGTGTGGACATTAATCTAATCTTAAACTTTTATGAAAGTGAAGTGTGTAGAAATATCGGTTTCTACCTTGTGAATTGTATAATATGGCGCCCAAACTGTTTCTAAAGCTTCGAATCTGTCAAAGAATTCAGTAGGGAAAGCAGAAAGATATCCTGTACCCATTTTCTGCTGACATTCGGATAGACTAGAAACCACCGCATACATCTTCGTTTTCAGAGTATCATTGTTGGTGCTTGCCCACATTTGCGCAGAGGCACTCAAAAAATGTCCTTCAGGATGTTTAAACACAATGTCAGATTAATATAATTACCAAATACAGCTTCAGTCAGAACTTAAATTCATGGAGCTACAATAGACTGGTTATCTTCAACATATGGATAAAAACCATAATCAAGACTATTACATCCCGGGATTTTCCTGGGACTTTGATGGTGGTGCACCACCCGAAGGATCTGCTACATGATTATCAAGCACTAAAGATATCATGGGTCACAATTCCTACTTCCTCAAAATGTCCAAACTCCACAAGTAGAATAATGCAGCAAAAATGATTCTGGAACAGAATGCTGCTGCATACATGAGAATTGTCATAATCGTTAAGGCAGAATCATTTTCGCTGCATCATTACAAATGATTCATATACAGCATCTATAGCATTCATATACAAATCATCTTTCTTTATTCTTATGCTGCAAATAACACACAATTTTAGCTTCTAAAATGGGCTATCTTGTCCTTGTTATATATCCCTACTACAGTAACCATGTGATGATGTAAACAAGTAAAATACAGAAATTCCATGAATATTAGTCAGGGATGTATGACAATCAGAAATGATCAAGACAGACAATTAACAATTAAAAGTACAATACTAACCTACAAAGTGACCGCGGAGCTCAGTGTCCTTAGCCTCCCACCCTTTATATGGCTCACCAGGAGTAGGCAAACCAGCAGTTTTCCTAAAACTCCACACTAAGCTATCAACATCCAACATCAACAAATACTCCAAATTAGTCTGCTGAGCTATTCCATAAATTGAGTCCGGTTCCAACCTCACATTGTTCAAAGGCACTTCCTTTAGAAATCCTCCACTCCCGTTAAACCCTTTATAATCCTTTATCTGTCTATATAACATCAGCCAACTAATTTGATCCCCCTGCCTCATCATCCTCCTTGGAAGCAAACTAGCCCAGTAAGAATCATCGGTGGGAGTCAAATGGTAGTGATTATGAGCTGATACCTCATTTTTCCAACTTTCATTTTTGGATGTCAGCAATGCATATCGATAAGTGTGTGATGATAATTCTGGAAAAGTGTTGGTGCATTCTCTGCACACAACACATTCAATCACCAAAGACAACAGAACCAAAGTAACTAACTCTGAAATCATAAAAAATCTCATCTTCTATGGGAGCTTTTAGAATTCCCAAAAGCTCCAACGGAATTTTCAACACTTGTACCCACAGGAAGTTACTAAAATCTCAAACTGACTCAAAGAGAATGAAGCTAGAAAATGACCGAAAAAACTATGGCTGCCACCCAAAACAACAGGATACTTATATACAAAGAATCAATCAATTGAGCCCACAAAACATTCACTCCCGTGAAGAGAGAAAAAATGGTTTCTGGAGTGTGGGAAAAAATCAAAAAAATTTAAGTCAGGAAAAAGAAGACAAAATTTCACCGATTCAAAACGATTCAGTGAATCCACAGAGCACACTCTGTTTGCTCTCAAAATCCAGAATTTAAGAATCTGATAGAAACCCTTTTGGCCCTTTATACAAAATATCTGAAATAATTAAACAAACTTCATGGCCGGGGAAGTATATGTTGCTATCCAAAATGGAAGGATAGTGACAAAGAATGGAGTTTAAGCCAAGAATTGCTGCCTTGTAAAAACAAAATCCCGCACCTACCACTATGCATATATGTACAGTCAACAGAGATCATTTATGGACCGTGAACATGATGATAGAATTGGTTTATGCACACACAAACACGCAATTATATACAAATGGGATAGAATTAATAATGAACAGATATGGACATGAAAGAATCACGGACGAATCTTATTGGGTTTTGATGGTTCTATAAGAGCTATAAGGACTAATAGAATGGAGTGAGGAAGTAATGATGACTAAGCAGTAATGTTGGAGTTAAAGTTTAACATTTTTTTTTCTTTTTAATCAGAATTTCAATATTTTTCTTTTTTTGGTCGAACAATAGTTTCTCTTCAAGAGTGATTAACTCACTAATTATAATCGATTAATAATTAAAAGTATAGAGAGTGGATTAATAATGATAAAGCTGAAGTTCCTACTCGTTTCGTCCGAAATGATTGTCCAATTTAGATATTTTATTTTTAATTAAAAATTTTACTAAAAATGATAATTCAAATTTGAAAATTCTTTTGAGACGTATGGAGTAAAAAAATTGACATTCCAAATAGTGTATGAATCACTTGTATGTTAAATTCAGTAAATAGCTACTGAAGTTATAAAAACTACTAATAAATTATTAACTTACCAATCAATATCCTACTATATTAGAAACAAAAACCTCCCTTTCAAACATCTCATATGATTGCCACGTGGCATATAGAAAATACTAAATTGCCCTTTTGTCTAACCATAACTAAATTACTAAATCTCCCTTTGCACTTTACGTGACACGTTTTTTTTTTAATTTTTTCTTTATGTTTCATTCAACTAGAGTGGTTTTTTAAATTGAATTGATCAATTAGGTTTTTTGTTATAAAGTGTCAATTTTGTTTTAAGCGTATACCCTTTGGATAAAGCTTATTATAAAGCTATTAAAAATCTCCAAAACTAAGTATTGATTTGGCACAACCAATGGAGAACATCAATAAATCATCTTACTAATATTTAAATTGATTAGGATGCTTTTATATTTTATCTAACATTTACTTCAACACATATATTCGATTAAGCTATTTATATTTAATAAGTAACACTTATAAAACATTTCTAAAACATACATGGCGAAATACAATTTTTTTTTTTTTTTTGCGAAATACAAATATTTCTATGATCACACTTATAAAACATTTCTAAATCCTTCAAACATTTCTAAAATATATCGCTCCAAATACAAAATTTTATTTTTTTCAAATATAAACATTTCTAAGATCTACAGATAGACTGGGCCAGGGTCGCGCATTGCGCGACCAGACATCACTAGTGCTAAAAGAAACCATTTCAAAAAATAATGCTATAATTATTATAATTTTTATGTGCATTTAATATAGGTTAACTATTGAGATATAGATGATGGAGTCTCGTGGACGAGTTTAAGTTAAGTATACGGTCATTATGAAACAATAATTTGCATATTTTTAAGAAAAAAATTATTTTTTATCAATATTTTTGTAATCGTCAATTGACAGATACACAAATAATTACAACAATTACCATGATATGAATCGAAATTCTTGATTTTGATATGTTCCATGTATGGATTACTAACTACAAAGGTAATTCATATTTTGTTGAATCTAAATTGGACTGTATCTATATATCCATAATCAAGAAAGATAAGACTTTCATTAATGCAAGAGATAAAGGTCTTACTATTATTTTCTAGATTCAAGGAATATTATTGGCTCTCATCTCATTCATCTCAATCTTTATCTCAAAAGTAAAGTAAATGTTCGATACTAATGTGTGCCCGATCTACCAAACAATTAAGCCTAAAATGGGCTCCATGAAGATATTCAGAAGTATTAAACAGATTAAGGTCTTTTATAGGATTAGCCGATAAAATTTAAAATATATATATTTGAATTATAGACTTTTAGTTGGTATTGAAATACTCTTTCTATCTTATAAGAAGAACCTTATTTAATGAACTAAAACAAAACAATAAACAGTATTTTTAGTATAGGAAGATTTTTATGTTTGTAGTGAAACCTTTTAATTTGACTTGATTTAGAACATATTCACGTATTCTAATAGTCATTTACTTTTTAAATCGCTCTAACCAAGACACAACTTCACTCTATATGTTTTCTTTAAAAAAAAAAAAGTACTTATATATTAGTTAAGAAGTACCTAAACTTCACTTTAAATGTTTTCTTTCTTTTTTATTTTCTATTTCAACCAGTAAGTTTAATTGCCTGGTTCAAGCTTGGGTGTGATAGTTTATAATGGGTTTCATAAACTTTCTATGAGATTCATAGAATAGAGATATCAGTGGATATCAAAACTTTGCTTGGTTCACATATATAAAGATATTGGAATTAATTGAAATTACAATTTTATCCTATCTCTTACCCCTATACTTTCTACCTCCAGCACCATTTTTATTGCCGCTCCGCCGTTGCCTTATTTCCCCCACCACCATATCAACGTAACTGGGGAAATCCGAACCCAAGATTGAATCCAAAAATCAATCCACACCCAATTCTACTTGGATCCAACTAAGACATAAAGAAAAAAAAAGATGTGAACAAAGAATAATGATCAAACATCAAAGAATCTACACCCAAAATTCAAATTTTATTCCAATCTACTGTCTTAATTCTCAAGGCAAAGTCGACAAAAAGGAAAAAAAAAAACTCAAATTCATATACACAATGTGAAATCTGACTAAATTGGTGAACAAGACAGCAGTCAACCGCACTGTTTTTCCACCATTGTTGACTATGGAGCAATTTAATTTTTCCAGGTAAATAATTAACCACATAAATCGTTCATCCAAGAATGGCATTCAGATTGAAGAACGCATCTGATATGAGATAAAAATTTAATTGGGTTTCAAATTAGAGAAATGTGAGACAAAAAAAATTGCAGGGATGGAGGTGGCCGACGGGGAAAAAGAGGGCACAAGTAGTCAATTTTTACCAAGTTTATCATACCTTCCAAAATAAGAGGGAATGGGATTTTTGGATTCAATCCCAATTTTGTGGGTCCAGCCCATTCCCAATTCATGAACCAAGCATCAAAAATTACAAAAATGGGAATGAATCTTATAAATTGGGTTTGACACCACTGAACCAGACACTAGTATCCTATACCTATTCAGGAAGCCTGCCGACAAATTTTTTCTCCCTTGTTTGGGACAAAAACAAAACAAATTTTCATGATCTAATCAGGATGGGCCATTCTTAATGTTTCAATCATAGTAGTAAGTATCGTGAGATACGTATCTCACAATACGTATCAAAATTAAGGATTTCGATACGTATCATGTTATGTATCGCAATCGCTTGTGTATCGGTCAATTATCGATACGTATCGTACGATATATACGATACACGATACGATTGCGTATCGTACGATACAAAAACATAGGCAAAAAAATATATTATTAAAAAAATTTAAACTTTTGTTTTATAATAACCATTTAAATTTTAAATTAAGAGCGAATTTCATTTACAATTTGTTTTAAATAGATATTATTGATTTATTTCTATCACGAACATAATTTTTCTCAATTGAAGACAGAACCACTTAATAAATTATCATAGTCTAAAAAATAATAGATTTAAAAATATTATTTTATTCATAATATCATTTTCCAAATGAAGTATAATTAATAGCATGTTGAATAAATGCAATACATGTTTATATTAATTTTTCTCACTATTAAATTTATGGCTATAATAACAATTATCATGAAAACGATATTTATTACATAGGTTGTACGACCATTATTCATGTAATGAATGAGTAATTTGTGTAACTTTCAAATAATCTTGAATTCAACTTAATCAATTTATTTATTTATAGCTGAAAAATAAAAAAAAAAAGTATAAATATATCAATGACATATGGATTTTATGATATTTATTGTTTATTTTATACATATTATTATATTAAAATGTATCTTACGATACGATACACGATACGATACGCGTATCATAAATTTAGGTTTCCGATATACGATACGTATCACGATTTGATAACTATGGTTTCAATACAATAATCGTGGCCAATTATTGCATGAGTCTTTGAGTGTAGTAGGCCTCTACTTCAATAGTTCAACTTTCCAACTTGACAACAAATTCTTCTTTATACTTCTTCTATCTCAAAATATATATTCAATTTAAATTTTACTCTTAATTTATTTTACATTAAAAATAAAAATTCAAATTGGATAATAATTTAGGTCTCAAAATTATTATCCAATTTGCTTTTTCACTTTTAGTTTATTTTGTATTAATTAAAAATAAAAATTTAAACTGGATAATAATTTCGAGACAAAGGGAATAACTTTTTTAACCTCTTCAATTATTATAATTGAAGTTTTTTTTTTAAAAAAAAAACGACCTCAACGGACCCTACTTCAATGTGAGAAAAACACTCGTAATAAATCCTTTGGTAGGAATTAAATTTTTTCTGTTTTAAAGTTAAAAGGCATCCTTTAAAAACCCATTGGTTAAGAATTAAATCCTAGAGAAAATTGAATCTGATCTAATACAAAAAAAAAAAAACACTGTACTTTAATTACTACACTGCTATTATTAAAGTTAGTATTAATAGGCTCCCGTTTGATAATATTTAATTTGGGTCTGAAGTCTGAAATCTAAAAATTGAAACATAGTAGTGATCTGATTAAGTAAATATATTTTGTAGTAAATATATACTGGTCATAGAATTTATTTGGAATTTAATTTTTATATTAAAATAAATATTTAGTAAATAAAAAATAATTTATACAAATTTTAATTTATAACTAAACTTCAAGATTAATAAAAATGTTTCAAGATAAAACATCTAATTTATAACTAAACTTCAAGATTAATCAAAATGTTTCAAGATAAAACATCAAAAGCATATAATAAAACTATATAAATAGGAAAAATATCGTCTCACGAATTTAGTTTAGACATAAGTGATAGACTTATCACTTACTTTTAGACTCACATTTGTACTTGTATTTCAGACTCAGTTAATTTATTAAGACATCCTACTTTGAGTTACCAAACACACTTATAATTTAAGTCATTAATTAGTTAAGTTCTTAATCAATTAAATTGTTATGATATTATGTTATCAAACCGTGCTAATCAATTAAGCACTTAACCAATAAATTTAAGTGATGAATTAGTTTATCAAACAGGGCCTAAATTTCTTGTTATTTAAGCGGCCAATGATGCATAATGACAAAAGAGGTAAGAATTCGTAAGAATAAATAAAATGATAATGTACAGTAGAAACATATAAAAAGTAAGTTAAGATTGTTTTTAGGGTTAGACTCAAGAATAAATTTTTGTTTCCTCTGCACAAACCATCTCTATGATTTTGGAAAAATAAAACTTTTAAAATTTGTAATTCCTCTGTTCTAAAATTATTGTATTGTGGTTATGATTGAACCATTCGAAGTTGTTTCAAGCTACAATGATCACTTTATTAGTATAGCTCTTTCGCGTGATTTGACAGGTCTTGACATCTAGGATGAAGATTGAAACCCTCATTGAGGTTAAGATCAAACCTTGCAAAAAAAAAAAAAAAGAGAGAGAGAGAGAAAAAGAATTTCAGCAGAAACTCGTCGAGGCATCTGTCAAGTAAAGTAAGTTGACGAAAATGTCTGCGGGTGACGGGTTGAAGAAAAACATATTTTTAGTTTTGTGCAATTTAATTGGGCTTTGGGTTTTAGTTTTAGTATCTCCAAATTTTATTTAGGATATTTGGAGTTTAGAATATTCAATAGAATAATTGTTAATTTAGGCAATTATTTAATTTAATTTAATTAATTACAGTAAAAAATTACCAAAAAGTTGCACGTTGTCTTCATTTGATACCAAATACTTAAAAATAGACCGTAAGCCACCAGAAAGTTAAATAGTATCACCTTTTGGAGAACAGTTAAATTTCAACGTAAAAAGTAACGGCTAACGCACGTGGTGGAAGCGTGGATTGCCTGAAGGATATTTCCGTCTTTTAACAATATTAATAAGTTCATTGTGGTCATGTGACATGCACGTGATTCTCATTTAGGGGAGAAATTATTTAGAAATTTAAATTTTTTAGAAAAGTATTTATTAAAAATATTAAAATATTATTTTTAATAATTAATTTATTCCTGGATTTTTTTTTGTGGACTAACCTTTCCGGCCCAACTTTCAAGCCCTTGGCAATCAGACTTGGCCCAAGGTTTTTTTTATAGTTGAGGAACTTTCACTTGGGCTCAAACTTCAAAACAAAAAAATAAAAATAAATAAATCCAAGTTAAAAGAAATATAAAAGACAAAACCAAGATTAAAAGATAGCAACTTGTATTTTCTTTGTTATTTTCATCTGGGAGAGTTAAAAAAAAAAAAAAAAACAGGAACGACGAACTTTTCAAGGGGGGAAGATTAGGGTTTCAGAAAACAATCTTGTAGTTTGAAATTAGTAGTGAGAATAATATGAGTTGATTGTAAAAGGGCTTCGAATCAAGTGGAGGTGGGGTAATCAGTGGGTGAATAAGTTTAATTTGGGTTTTTTGCGAGTTAGGGTTCTAGGGTTTTCCAAGTTCGACGCCCATTTCGGTATGGGTTTTCCCCTGATTATCCAGCAGAATAGATTTCGAGAAGTGGCAACGTGATTAAACATGTGGAGGGGCGAAGATTACGAGATCCAGGACGGCGGGGGTAAGGAAGCTCCGGATTATGGTAAGTCAATCGATTCTTCTTACTGTGCATGAGTTCCTTGTTGGATCTGTAAACCTTAAACCATAATATCCAGATTTTAAGTTGGCATGTGTTCTTTATTGGATCTGTAAACAATATTTTAGAAAGGGCAGATTTAATTAGTATTATTCTAGGGTTTGGGACCTTTAAAATAATTTAATTAAAACCAATTTTGATAACCCTAACTTTCTGCCAATTTTCAATGTATACTTTAGGTGGATTATTTTATTTTAATTAGTATTATTTTAGGTTTTTGGACCTTCAACATGCATATTTTATGTTTATTGTTGTAACTTGTTGTTTTTATATGGTAAAGTTTAAATTTTGTATATAATATTGTTAGTAATTGTTTTCTGTAAATGTTTAGGTGTCAAGTCTTCAAAACTTACAGTAAAAGTTCATCATGGTGGGAGTTTTGTGAGAGGAATGATAAATTACTTTATATTCAGGGTCAGGTTGATTATTTTGACCATGTTGAATCTGGGAGTATTTGTATTGAAGAAGTTGAGTTTCTCATAGAGTGTTTAAGGTATTGTGGGCCTCATAAGATTTATTTTAGGGACTTGAGTGTGAAAGAACATTATGGTATGAGGAGGTTAGTTGGAGATGAAGATTTGGTGTACCTCATTCGCCTACTTTCAACTGACAACCCAGTTCTTGTACTTTATCGGATTGGGATTCATGAACCTGATACCTTACCTTCTGATAAGCTCAACCCTGGTGGCGAAAATCCAATTGCAGTAGAAGATAGAGTAGAAGAATCTGATGGGGATGATTCTGATCAAGAGAATGACAATTTGATTAATTTTGCTGTTGATTCTCTGACAGCATCGGGTTGGAGTACATTGTAAAAGCCAACTGAATTTGTGCCTTATGAATTAGGTGATGGGGTGATAGATGATTCTAAAGATGATTGTGGTTCTTGGTCAGAAGGGGACTCAATTCATGATTCGGATGATGAAGGATAGAGGGTTAAGAAACAAAGGGAGCTCAAGCCTCACTTAGAAATGCATAATCCCACTTTTGAACTCAATCAAAAATTCTCATCTAAGTGGGTGTTGTTGAGGGCACTTAGACAGCATGCTATTATTGATAGAAGGAATATTAGTTTCATGAAGAATGACTTGGAGTTTGTTAGAGGTTATTGTAAAGTTAAAAAATGTAAGTGGTTTGTAAGTGGAGTCAAAGTGGATGGTGTGGGAAGATTTGAGATTAGGACCATTAATGATAAACACACATGTGGAAGGGTATGGAGCAACAAGAATGTGAACTCTTCCATTGTGGCTGAATAGTTTCTTCTGGACATTGTGCATGACTTAAAAATGAGTGTGAGAACTATATGCTTTAGGGCATTGAATGAGAAGAAGGTGACTATTTCTAGAACGCAAGCTTGGAGGGCAAAGAACAAGGCTGTGGAAAAAATCAGAAGAAAAATTGATGAAGAGTATGCCCGACTGCCTGGGTATATTGCAGAGATTAAAAGGACAAACCCCAAGACAACCATGGAGTTGTTATGTGAGCCAGGTGAAAACAGATTCAAAAGGTTGTATCTTTTCTTTGCAGCTTCAAAGAAAGGTTTCAAAGAGGGTTGCCGAAAAATTTTCGGCATTGATGGAACATTTTTTAAGACACCAGTTGGGGGAATTCTACTGACAGATGTTGGTTTTGATGCGAATAACAACATCTTTTCAGTGGCATTTGGAGTGGTTGAGTCCGAGAACAAGGATAGTTGGGGATGGTTTCTGGACTTCTTAATCAAAGATTTGGAAATAGAAGACTCTCTTGATTGGGTAATCATATCAGATAGACAGAAGGTAAACATGTTTTTTTTTATAATTTGATTTTTGTTTAAATTATTCTGTAGTTGACAAGTTTGTTTTTTGTCGTCTTCTTGTTTGGTTTGTTGAAGGGTCTTTGTCCAGCTATGACGCATAGATTGGATAAAGTTTCACATAGGCATTGTGTCCAATATCTGGGGACAAATTTTAAGCAAGAAAATCCCGGACTTCTGCTGAAGTAAAAAAATGTGGGAGATTGCAAAAGCCACTTTTGTTGAACATCATGCAGAATTGATGGAGAAGCTGGAAAAAGAATGTCCTGAAACTGCAAAATGGTTGAAGAATGAACCATATAGGTTCTGGTGTAGGGCTTTCTTCAGGGAAATGACGAAGTGTGATATGTTAACCAACAACATATGTGATGGTTTCAACAAGGCTTTATTGGTTGCAAGGGAATATTCCATAATTGGAATGTTGGAGTGGATTCGTGTGTACCTCACAAAGAGAAATTGCCAGAAGATAGAGAAGCTAAAAAAAAACAGATGAAAAGTTTGGTTCTAAGATTAGGAAAAGATTAGAGACGTATTCAGAAATTACTGCTAGCTACTCATGCCTACATGCATGTGGGCCTGAATTTCATGTTACGACTCCTAATAATGACCAGGTGGTGGTCAATCTTGAATTAAAGACGTGTCCATGTAGGAAATGGCAGCTCACAGGTATCCCTTGTCCCCATGCGATTCAGGCAATTTTTGATAATGAACATGATGTAGATGCCCATGTTGATGAGTACTACAGCAAGGAAAGTTACATGGCTGCTTATGCCCCCGTGATTCACCCTACCAATGGGAAAGATTTTGGCAAAAAGTTGGTGAACCACCCCTTCAGCCACCTCAATACACAATTGCAATTGGAAGGCCTAAAGGGAGCAGAAATAAGAAAAATGATGATGCCCCTCCCAAGAGGAACAAGAATGGGGCCTTAAAGGCATGTAGGAAGAGAGGAAGAGGAGTGAACCGCTGTGGAGAATGTAACCGACAGGGCCATAGTGTGAGAACTTGCCCTTATTTGAGAGATGCTGCGAATGTCCAGGTTCGATTTCTCATTTTTCAATTTCCTTTATTTTCTATTTACAAGGTTAGAAACCCCTTATAAACAGATATCAATGACTGAATCATTTACTTCTGATTTACTTTTGCAAGAGCAAGGAAATGGCAGTCATGGTGGGGAAAATGTTATTCCACATAAACCAAAGAAAGGGAAGAAGCCAACTGCCCAAACCGAAGAAAGTATTGTAAAAAACAAAAGGAAAAAGCCAATTGCCCAAACCGGCGGAAGAGCTGAAAAAACCAAGGGGAAGAAGCCAGCTGCCCAAACTAAAGGAAGGGCTGTAAAAACCAAAGAGAATAACCAATCTGCTGAAGCCATCCTAAAAAAACTAAGGAAGCCGGTTGATAGTGGTGCGTCTGGCAGTGGTCAAAAGACTAAGGTACGTTTATAATATTGCAAGCTGGGTTGGTTTTCGTTAAGTGTATATATGTTAATTCAAGTTCAGTTGGGTTTGCTTGGATGTGTATTTAACTCAGTCATATTGCAGGCTCAACCCAAGAGACGGAGGATTGGGAGGAAAATTAGAAGGAATCAACATTTCTTGATAGATGAGGATTTAACACAGGTATCACTGATTTTTGACTAGTGTTTGTTTCACTGTTCCATACTCGGGTTTATGTGGGATTGACTGATGTATTTTGCATATAGATGGAAGATGTTGACAATGTAAACGCGAAAAGAAACAACAGTGATGGTTCTGAGATAGGCAGCAATTCTGAAAATGAAAGAGAAATCCAGAGATACCTACAGCCTAATACTGGAGTAAATTTCTGGTGTGCTCTTTGTAGATATGGAAACCACACTACTGAAAATTGTGTGGTACTAAAAGCTGAAGGGCAGATGCGTTGTTGTAAGCCTAATGACGTAAGTTTCATGCATGTTTTGCTTTTTGTATAAATGTCAGTTAACTATTATATTTATATAGTGAGGGTTGCATTTCATATATTTTGCACCCCTCGAGCACCAGATCCCCTTGAACCATCTGGGTACACCGATGATGATGATTACATGTATGAAGGGTGTTATCATTGTAGAAGCAATGATCACATGGATGATAATTGTCCAATACTTGATATACAATGTTCATATTGCAAGAAGTTTGCACATACAGCAGTAGATTGCCCTGAACTTGAGGTATATCACCTGACAATTAGATAGTATTTATTATGTATTACTATTGTGACTGGAGATTTATTGGTTGATCTTACCTCTGAAACTACTTATGTGGCAGCTGGATAATCTTGCAGCTGCAAATAAAGAAGCATCATCGGAGAACATTATAGCAAAGGTAAAAATTCTCTGAAGTTTAGTTTTTTGGCAAGGTTAAACTATAATATGGTAGTTTCAATATATTTACATCTGAAATTGTATTAATGTAAGGACTAAATATTATTTGGTTGTTTTAACACCTGCTACTAATTTGTACTGCAGAGGGATAGTCTGGCAGCTGAGAAGGAACAACCATCATCGTATAACATTCTAGCAAAGTTAAAAATTGTCTGAATTTTAATTTTTGGAAATGTTAAACTATAATATCGTAGTTTCAATACATTTACATCTGAAATTGTGTTAATGCAAGGACTGGATATTTATTAGTTGTTTTAACTCTTGCCACTAATTTGTACTGCAGAGAAATATTCTGGCAACTGAGCAGGAACAACCATCATCGGAGAACATTCCCGCAAAGGTAAAAATGGTCTGAATTTTAGTTTGTTGGTCTGAAATTACGGTTAACCATTGATGAGGTAACATGGTCGTTTCAATTGATGTACCTCTGAAATTTTGTCTCAGGAGCCTATCTTACCACCACCAAACACAAATCCACAAAGTCATCCAATTTTCAAAGCTAAAAAGAATGTTAACCAGTCTCCCAAGAGAAGAAGTTCCAGACTTGTAGTTGTCCAGAAAATAGGTGCAGTGGTTGGACCTGGTAGCAGTCCGGAGAAGGCCATTGACATTGATAGTGAGAGTGATTCAGGCAGCAACAAGAAAAAACCTAAATTATTCCATGGGAAATAGATAGCTTTTGCTATTATGTGACTGTTTAAAGAGACAGTTTGGAATTTTTGAATTTCTGGATTTCAGCATTTTACAATAGTAGATTGCAAGCAGCTATCTAAAATGTAATAGATAGGTTTGAACTTGCATACTATGAACTGTTACGGTAATTATGTCGATGGTGCACGTACCATCAAATTTTGCTTATAATTCTTGTGCCTATCGTCGTTTTGTTTCAGATTTAGATAACACATAGGAGTCTCTAGGATATGTTGCAGATTAAGCCTCTAATTTTTGAGCTTTATTTTCCCTGGGGAACCATTTTATTTTTGTAGATTCATTAGGGGTGCCAATCTTCGACACGAAAAGACACAAAAAATTGACCCGTATAATGAAATGGATCGTGTTTGTGTTAGTAAATTGTCCAATTTGTGTTCGTCTCAAACCCGACCCTTCAACCTGGTCGTGTTCGTGTTAGTATATTAAAATTATGTTCGTATCGAATCTGACCCACGAACTTCGAACATGACTCGATTGACACTCCTACTGATTCATACACGCTTTTTTCTTCCCTAGGAAAGCTATTTTTTTTTCTTTTTGCAGATTCATACAGGCAAGAAAGAAGCATTAATATTTTTTTTGCAGATTCCTGTACCACCCAAATGATCATCACACACTAATATCATCATATCCCCTCCCTCGAACAAAAATTCCACCAAGATCACATTCATGTAAAAAGCTTCAAAGTCCAATAGGGAACTCAATTTTTAAACTAAAATTGCATTGATACTAAAATTGCTACTAAGGGAAATTGACTACTACCCATACAAACACAGCTATTATAACACACTCATTCCTGAAACAAACCTATTACAATATTACACTCAATCCTATTAGTATTTCAACAACCAGTACACAATTTATCCAGCACGGTCACAACAGAAACATATGTAAGAAAATATAAAGAACCATACCCACGTCAAAGCAAGGATATACGACAACATTTTAATCCTTTTCTTTGCAGCAGCAATTTCTTGAGCCTTCTCTGCTAATTCTTCGTCTTTCTTCAACATAAGATACTCTTTCTCTGCCAACAATTCCTCTGTAGCAGCAATCTGTTCCTTCCTCTCCAACAGAGCTCTACAATACCCAGGTAATAGACGGATGCATCTATCACAAACTTCAGAATCAACCCAGGTAAAAAAAATCACACTCACTCCCAATATCGTATAATGGACAGCCAAAAAATCTCCTCCCTGGATTACTTTGAATCTTAGACATGCGGATGTTAGCTGATAAACTGCAAAAACATACAAAATGCTGCGAGACTAGCCAAATTGGACTTCTATTCATCTCTGGTATTGAAAATTTTGGTAGGAGGACTGATTGGAAGAGGTGAATGGGAGGTTGACCGTTTGAAAGAGGTGAATGGGTTGAAATACAGAAGCCCTAATTCTGAAATTCAAAAATTACACGAATTCAAATCCTAATTCCCTCACATCGAGTCGATTTCAGGATTTGTACAACCCTACCCAAAAGAAAACCCCATAGATCTCTGCTTTTTGTGAACCCTAATCTTTCTCAAAGCCCCAATTTCTTCCTCCCTCCTCGCTGAAACGAAAAATGACGAAAGAAAGGTTAGGTCAAGATTGACAAAAATCAAATGTAAAGAGAGAGGATTCTGGGTAGATTTGAGAAGGAGAGAGAGAGAGGAACAAAGGAATGATTGTTGGTGGTGGCGGTTAAGCGCGACGGACGACGGCGACAAAGGAGGAGGAATGAATTTGTTTTGTGGTGTTTTCCCCTTTTGTAGAATCCTGCATTTGGGTTTTCAGATTTCTCGGTTAACTTGAGTTTTTATGATTAGTTTTGTTTTGCAGGTTAAGCCCGAAGTTAACTTGGGCCAAGCTCTAAGTCTGAAGTCCATAACGAAGTCACAAAAAAAACCGAAAAAAATTATAAATGAAATATAATAAAATTATTTTATTAATATTTTTTATTTTTAAAATTTTAATTTTAAAATTTATTTCCCGCCTAAACGTAAATGGCAGGATATGTCACGTGAAAGTCACATGGCCACGCGGACCCTTAATATTGTTAAAAGACGTAAATATCCTTCGGTCAATCCACGAGCCTTTCACGTGAATAAGGTGTTGACCATTACTTTTTGGCCAGAAACCTAACAGAAAAGCAAAAGGTGACACTATTTAACTTTTTGGTGGCTTATGGTCTATTTTTAAACATTTGGTATCAAATGAAGACAAAGTGCAACTTTTTTGTACTTTTGCTGTAATTAATTGTATTTAATTAGATTTATTTAAAGTTTAGAATCACAAAATCCAACTTGAATTTGTTGGTTTGGGTTAGGGTTTTATTTGGCTATCTCTTGTACTATAAGATGGAATTTTCGGCCATAACTTTGGAGCATATCATATTGTAAATAAATATTATGAGCTTGAAAGAAAATTCCTTGTATTATTCAACATTTTGAGGTTTCTTTCTTGACTTTGTGTTTTTCTGGACATAAGTTATCGAACGTACATTCAAGGTAGTGTTGTATTTGTGGAGTTCTATAGGTACTGTTTTAAGGAAACTTTCTAATCAGTTTTCATCATAAGTCTTTATGCATGGGTTTAGTTGGATTGAGTTTACCTTAGAGTTGTATCATCACACACTTTTTACTTCCTGAATCTATCCTTATTTTTATTTTATCAAGTTTGTGGCTTGAATTTTGTTTGTCTTTCTTGTGTTTTGAGAATACTAGATTTGTTTACGCGCGACCAGTTTAAGTCATGTCAATATAAATTCACTTCAAATAGCTACGTTGTCATATGGTTTACTGAAATCCTAATAATAATTACTATGTGACGTCGAAATCGCGATTCATTAGCACCACCATTTGTTTCCTAGATGGCGGATTGCTTGCATTGCCATAATTAGAAGCCCAACCAAAGTATGATCACCATTTGTTTGTTGGATGCTGGATCTACACCATGGTCACCATTGGGAATCGAAAAAATAATTCAGGATCAGTTCTCCTTCCTTTCGAGAGATTGACCATCACCACCATTGCATAAGAATTAGATTTCGAACCCAAGAAAATAATTGAATTTCGAAGGGACGGGGAAATGGAGGTGACAGAAGATTAAATTGACCTTTGGGGACGGGAAAATATTTGTGGGGAAGGAAGGGATAGAGAGCGGCAAATAAAATTGGCAGTAAAAATAGGCACAAAAAAAATAACATTTTAATTGGTAACATCGGGTAGTAAACGTTGTCGTTTAGCCCGTCACATTAATTAGGTTATTTCTCTCGGCTATTGATATATTTGGTCGGCAAAAAAAAACTTTATTAATTGACCATTGTAGCCTTGTTTTAAATTGCTGATGTCATGTTAATATATTAACCAATCAAAGAGCTCAATTTAAAATTGATGATGTCATGTGAACTAATGGGCCAATCAGAATGCTCAATTTAATATATTGGGTTGGCAGAAAAAGAAAAAATTCTATTAATTGACTATTGTACCCTTGTTTTAATTGATGATGTCATGTTAATATATTAATCAATCAAAGGGCTCAATTTAAAATTGATGATGTCATGTGAACTAATGGGCTAATCAGAATGCTTAATTTAATTTCTGACCAATCGCATTCAAGATTCTAAACTCACCAAAAGACATTTAATTATGTACAGATTAAGCAAGATCTCAAGTCCAAAAAAATATAACTTCCGCAATCAAAATAAATTCTTATAAGATTGTCCAGTGTCCAATTTTGATTCTAAGTTTTAGTATAACTTATATTAAAAATAAATTAGGGATGGAGTATAATCAGGGGCGGAACTAGTAAGGGGCTTGGGGGGTCTCAATCCCCCCTTTCCCCCGGCCGGCCGGATTCAACCATGGTCCCATCTAGTCGGATCCCTTAGTTGTTAATTCTTCTTTTCACCCCCCAGTCTGTGAGTAGAGGGCCAAAGGATGTCGAAAATCTCTAACTTTCAATGCTCTAATTATTGTTTTATAGTTCATTGTGGTTGGCGGCATTCAGACGGCGAGTTGCAGCGGGGATGCAGTGAAGAAGAAGAGGATTTAGTTTTCCAGAAATTTTAGGATTGGTGCTCGAGTTTTGCTATATAGCAGATGATGCCCCTTTCATTTAAAGTTTTAGGATTTTGCTATAATTTTTGCCCCCTTAACTTTTTAAAAGTTATGACATTGACCTTACACTTAAGTATTTTTATGCGTTTAGGACAATGAGAATTCAACTATATTATTAAAAGTTTCTTGTAGGAATTAACAATGTTCTTGTTTTAAATGAGTCTTAGGTGCTTTTTCATTAAATGGTGTGGATTTTACACAAATTTTATAAGCAGATAATGTAAAAATTATTTTAAAAAGTATGATAAATTTAAAATATTTCTATTTATTTAATAAAGAAAAAAGTTTCTCTCTGAAGTTTATCATACATTCAACCCCTCGAATATCAAAAGCTGGTTCCGCCACTAAGTATAATTAAACATGTTCAACTTACAAATTGAAAGTTATTGTTTGTTCGAATATGTAAAAAGAAAAAGGTTGTATGATAATAATAATAAAGTAAAAGTCCGAGAAAAAAAGATCAAGGTAAGTTCGTTCCTTACAATTTACAGATATGATTCTGCAATAATATCTAATTTCTTCAAAGAGCACAGATAGATCAAAGTAAGTCTCGTTGATTAAAATTTACATGTATGTTTCTCCAGTAATATCCAATTTTTTCAAAGAGTATCTTCATAGAACACTAACACATATACAACCGACTTTCAGTTATCCCTAAAAAGTGGTTAAAAAAGTGACGATGCTGAATTAAATCCTAGGTTTATCGGGCTTAAGGTTAGATTATTTGGAGGTTAATTCACCACCTAAACCTATTCTTACTAGGTTTACAGAAACATGTAACACACTCTATATATAAAGAGGCGGTGTCTCTCTTTTATATCATATCTTCGATATGATCAACACTTTAATTATATACATGTATAAATATCTCTCCCTTCTATCTCTCTTATTCCTTTATTAAATTAAGTATTGGTGAGTCTATCTTCGATAGACTCCCGAAACTCTATTTTGTAGGTTTTATGCCACTTGCTGCCGCCTATCATTGTTGGCGGTCTTAAGTGCCGTGTGAATTTCGATTTCGACAAAATCTTTTTCCCAAATTCACTGTAAACAATAACTAAGATTCGATCTAATTTTACTCAAATTAGTTTGCTATAGGATGATTCTTGATAAATTTTATTTTAATTAATATATGGAATACTAAAATAAAAACTAGTAATTCTATTTTTCCTTGAAAGTTTCCCTCCAAACAATTTTCTCTCCTGACCATCTTCCATTCCTCACTCATCACGATATAAGTATATAACATATTAATGCATAACAATTAATGGTATGCGGCTTAAAAATGTAAAAGAAAGAAAAATATCTAATTCGTTTTATATATCGATGATGCATTTAACTGGTTCTATAATGCATATATTACTCATATCATCCTAAGCATTCGTATATTTTGTTAATTGAGGAAAAACAAAATATTATTTTGCCTTTGAATACCCATGAAAATATTAAAAAATAAATAAACGGAATGGAGGAGTGCCAAAATGCCATCATTCTACTTTCACATTTCAAAAGTATGATTTTGCTAGTTAACCAAATCGAAACGAGATCGTGACTATTGAACTTTTTATATTGTTTTCATTATAAATTTAAGACGGATTGTATTTTGTCAAAAAGGAGGTATGGATGGTATTTTAAAATGAAAAAATACGACCGATTCCACTGTCACTGCTGTGTCCGGACCTCCGACAGCTATGTTCTTACAGACTCCAAAAATGTTTTTGTTTCCTGGGCCATTATCGTATTTTCTTACGGGCCGTATCTAACATAAAGTAGGCCTTATTCTAGCCCAACTTCCTTTACCATCCATTATAGAAAATAACATGAATTTCTTAAAGTTAGTTTTGTACTTTAATACCAGCAGTTCAGCTGCCATAGTGTTCTCAATGATAGTAATCCAAACGTCTTTGGCATTATTCATCCATGAGTTGAATATTCATAGTCATTTGATATTGTAGATTTCTTTCATAATAGATTTTATATATCAGTTAAAATCTATACATATTGTAAAACTTAGATTGGTGCAGATTTTTTTACTTTCAATTATCAAAAGAAGAATTGACCATCTATTTACCCATTAAAGTGTTTACCTAAAACTCAGTGAAAGTGAGTATTCATCTATTCTAAAATTATTGTCTACTTTACAAAATATAATTGAATGTCAAAGTTTACAAACTTACTTTCATCGCATCAGTGATTTCATCGAAATGTATAATAGGATTTCTCAAACCAGTTTTCGGTGAGAGGTGACTGCAAGCTGATTGATGAGGAGAATTCGTTGCCATCGACGGTATGTTTGTGCATTTTTCCACTAGAATACTTTGAAGTCTTATTTTATGCTATAATCCGAAAAATCCTTATAAATAACATTTCTCTAAATTTTTCTTACTTGTAGTATAATCCTATAAATAAAAACTAAATACTGACTCTTGAGTCTCGAAAATTTATTAATATATGAAGTTATTAATTTATGGTAAATCAATGACTTATTAGTTTAAAGAATTTTTTTCTTTCCTATCAGGAAATAAATTGTATCTTTCATTAGAAAAGGGCTTAAAATACTATTTTTAAATGGGTTTCTAATTTTGTTAACACTAAAAACACCATAACCTTTTGAATACAATAAGAAAGATCAAATGATGTCTCCGTAAATATAAATTTTTTAAAACAACAAAGAACAATAACTTCATATTTGACTAGAAATTCTTAGGCTTTGTTTGGTTTCTTTTTTTGATGGTATTTTCAGAATAATTAAATATTAACTGTCCCATCCCAGCATATCTTTTTACATTTTCAATACACCTTTTTATATTTCCAATACAAAAAACACCTAAAAACACACATTAAAAAACCAAACAAACAAAGCCTTAGTTTTTTTTTTAGGTAATTACTAATTTATGAAATTATAGGGACTAATATCTACATAAGGGAATTCTTGAAAAAATTTTGTATTATAAACTTCTCAATTTTGTTCATTTTTCTTACTAGTCCGAGCTGCTATTAATTTATACATGATTTTTTTTTTTTTTTTTTTTTGCATAGAGTCCGTAAATTAGGACAATTACTGGGTCTTTCTATTTAAAAAATGGGCCATACTCTGGGCCAATTACCATCCCCGCCCATTATTACAGAAAATAATTTGAAGCCGAAAGTTGCATTCTTTCCAAATTCTCAATCCTGTCAATCGACAGACTTCTCGGTCGGATGCTTGTTCGCCGGTTAACAGTCCGACGCGCCGTTACTCTCAGCCGTCCGACGGCAGACAACAATCACTCCTCTTTCTCTTAGGCAAAACTAGTTGGCCGTTAGTTTTGTTTCCCCCAGTTTTGGTGTTTCCCGGAGTGGGAAGAATAAAGCTCTCCAGTTCTCCAGTTTGCCTATCAGGTTCTGCTCAACCTCCATTTTATTTTGATGTTTCGGAGCTTCTCTTTTCTTCAATCCGAGTTTTTATTTTCCCGAATTTATTTTGATTTATGCTTTACGGTTTTATTCGCGCTGTGTTGCTTCCTAGATTTTTGATGAAAAGCTGAACATAGATTTTTGCAAGTCGACGAGGTTTACAGTAGATTGTACGGAGCAAGTGTGATACAGTTGACGCATTGTGTGAATTTGGTATGCCAAAGTGAGTTCTAATTCGACCTTTACAAAAACAAAAAAAAAAAAAGAAAAAAGATTTAATAGCAATTGATAGAACCACAACAGCTCCAATATCTGCGGAAGAATCCAGCAGGCGTAGTATAAAGTTTGATTCTCTTTTTTCATTTCAGTTAAAATTTATTTGGGTTAAGTGCGAAGTGTGAACATATGAAATTTGGTGTCCGGTAGCTGGATTGCTTCTGAATGTAATCTTGATTTGGATAAAAGTCGTGATGGGCATTGTTGGAGTGCGATGATTTATCATGTCTGATTGAGAGCAACATAAGACAACCCATTAATTCACATCCAATTTAAAGATGATGTGCAAAATGTAAATATGACTCTACGAATGCTTTAGAATATTTGATTCTGGAGTAATCTAATCTAAAATGCCACCTAGTAAGTTGTGACTACTGTGATTTAAAATGGAGGTTGCGACTATTTTACTTAGGAAAATGATGCTGAGTTAGGTAAAGATTATTGAGAGCAAACAATTCGCTGTTTTGTTGTTAATGAGTTTGATTTTAAGTTAGATTAGGATAAGGTACATGGTATTTCTATGCAAAGGCAAGATATTTAGTAACTTATCGTGATGTTTGGTAGTTGCATCCATGTTATGCAGAGGCAAGATCTTTAGAGGTTATAACTATTGCATGTAACTTATCATGATTCTGTTAACTATCAAAGAGGTTTTGCAGCTCAAATGTCAAAATTCGTCTTTCTTTGCAATTCTCTATACTACTACATGTTCAGCTGTCTTCGTGTTCTGAGAGGCATCATCCCAAACGTTCTTGACCTTGTTTATTCTTTAGTTAATTTTATATAGATTTTGAGATTGAAGTTGATACAGATTTTGTCACCATACTCTCTTTTGTTTTTCTAGTTCATGTGTTATGATAGCTGAATTGGCCCTACAATAAAATGTGATGTTCAATATATTCTTCCTCAGGATCATCCTAGTGAAGTTAAGAGCTGGAGTTCAATTGACTGCTGTTGACTAAGTTCTTTTCTGAGAGAAGGAAGGAGGAATCCAACAAAACTGTGAAGAGATGGAAGATAAAAGTGACAGCCTCAACCATAGCAGCTGGAGAGCTGAGGAAGCTATTGCTGGAAACTTTGAAGCTCTCCAGCTTCTAAGAGAACTCATAACCTACCCTATTCTATACTCTCAAGAGTCTCGCAAACTCGGCCTTAGAGTAATTACACTATAGTTTTCACTATCTCCTGTTCCTCTTAATTTCGTTCTTCAAAGTGAAATTTACATTTAGGATTTCACTTTTTTTGGTTTTCTAGTGGCCTCGTGGTTTGCTGCTCTATGGCCCTCCTGGCACCGGAAAGGTATATAGTTCTTTAACCGTACTATCAGATAACTATGTGTTTCGGAACATTAAAATATTTTGTGGTTTTCTTGGGGATAAAATCGACTCTTTTTGTGTTGAAAAAAGGGAGAAAAAGATTTTGTCTTTTTATATTTTTTTGGTAGAAAATTTGTTCTCTTTTTATTGATGGTTGTAGCTTTATTCTAATAATTGCTTCTTTTGCTTTTTGGAAATGTAGACAAGTTTGGTCAGAGCGGTAGTTCGTGAATGTGGTGCCCATCTTATAGTCATTAGGTAGTGTGACATCTTTTTATGTTTTTGCCATATGTTAGTTTCTTTCTCTTGGGTGTTTTTTTATAATTAGTAGAATGATAATGCTGGCCAAGGAAGGAACAAGTCTTGCTGGTCTAAAAATTAGATTTTGCTGGATAGGTGGATCTGCCCTTGTCATTTGCATGAGTTGAATATTTTTTTTATCTATAGTTGTAAAGAGGTGGCACAAATTCTGTTATTATTTGTTTCTTATATTCGTATTGGTTCCTTTTGCAGCCCACATTCTGTCCATAGGGCACATGCTGGAGAGAGTGAGAGAGTTTTAAGGGAGGCCTTTACTGAAGCATCATCTCATACCAAATCCGGAAAGCCATCAGTTATATTTATAGATGAAATTGATGCGTTATGTCCTCGTAGAGACTCAAGGTATATGTCTTCTAGATAGAATTTGAGATATGTCTTAACTGTTGCTTGTTTGAAGAAAGATGGTTACAAGATGCAAATAACAGTTTCCAATTGCAGAAGAGAGCAAGACAACCGTGTAGCATCCCAGCTCTTTATGCTTATGGACTCAAATAAATCTTCATCAACATCTGGATCTCATGTGGTTGTGGTGGCTTCAACTAATAGGTAAGTATAAACAATATCTTTGAATTGCCTGGAAGAATCGTCCGACAAATAAAAAAGAATCACGCAGCACCTGAAAATTAGCTAGATTTTCCTTCAGGTTACTTCTTTGTGTGTGCTACGATTTATTTTCTCTTTAGATCATTAAAGCATGGGATCCTTCTTGCTTCAAGAAAGAATTGTTTGAAGTTATTGCCTTTGAAGTTCTTTTGATAATTCAGTGAAATGACAAACGTGCAGAACCATAACAAGATACTTCCAGGAACTCCTTGTACTGTTATTTTTTTTTTTTAGTGGACAGAATTAAAAAGGGCTGTCTCTGGTTCTTCTGACCAATTTGCCTTTTTTCTTTTTCCTTTTTTTGGCTTTTGTTGCCTTTTTTTTTTTTTGGTCCTGAAAATTGATATGCTCACATTGTGTATATTGATGTTGGAAACAAGATGTGTTTCCTTGTAGTTTAAAATTCAATTTCGCTTCTTATCACGGACTAGTAGGAAATTTTACTTCCAACATTTGATCATATTAATTTCTGTTTAGAGTGGATGCTATTGATCCTGCACTTAGAAGGTCTGGGCGTTTTGACACAGAGGTTGAAGTTACTACACCTACTGAAGAGGAACGCCTTCAAATTCTTAAGGTTATTATTATTATTTACATTTTTTATGCTATATTTTCGTTGGCAGATGTTAAAGAATAGTTGACCTAGTGGTGTTCATATATTTGCTACGCAAGCTTTCATTTGCGCACTCTCTCTTTCAGCTTTATACGCAGAAGCTTCTGTTAGATCCCACTGTTGACATACAAGTATTAGCTGCATCTTGCAATGGGTACGTCGGAGCAGATATTGAAGCTTTATGTCGCGAGGCTGCTTTATCCATGGTTAGAAGAACTTCAGGTGCAAGTTTTAGTGGCAACTCATGCACTATTACAATTGAGGATTGGAAACACGCCAGGTCCATTGTTGGGCCAAGTATAACTAGAGGTGTTACAGTTGAAATCCCTAAGGTTTCTTGGGAAGACATTGGGGGTCTACATGACTTAAAGGTAAACTGCTGTTCTACTAGGAAATAGCATTTGATTGTAGAACTTTTAGTGAAGTGCGTTAACATTCTACATAAATCAGAAAAAGCTCCAGCAAGCTGTAGAGTGGCCGTTGAGACATTCTGCTTCTTTTTCAAGGCTTGGAGTGTCCCCTGTCCGTGGAATTCTCCTTCACGGTCCCCCAGGTTGCTCGAAAACAACTCTGGCTAAAGCTGCTGGTCATGCTGCCCAAGCTTCTTTCTTTTCCTTGAGGTTTGTTGAAGATTTCTACACTCAGGGAAAATCTTTAATCTTGATTCAAGTTTTTTGCAACTTTAAGTTTGGGCTATTGCTGTGTTACTTCCCTCAAAACTTATTTTAGTTCTTCAGTGGTGCAGAACTTTATTCAATGTATGTGGGTGAAGGTGAAGCTTTGCTGCGTAACACATTCCGTCGAGCCCGTCTTGCTTCACCAAGCATAATATTTTTTGACGAGGCTGATGTTGTTGCTGCTAAGCGGTAAACATTTAATCTTTTCAGAGAAGTTCTGTACTAGCGGACAGTTAGTATAGATAGCATATTCTTCTTTTTCTGATACTCTGTTCCATCTTTACTATGTCCTTGTAGATAGAATTTGTTCTTGATATTTATGGAATGTTCATAAATCAATACAATCAATATTAATTGGATTTGCTGGTAATCAATACATCAAATGCACCAATGCATCTTGGGACGACGAAGTACAGGGATAAGGATTATACTGCATATGATGTTGTTGTTGCTGTATTATGGAATATGCATGAAATGAAGAGCTTCACATAGTTTGTAGTAGCATGTTTTTCTGATTAAGAAAAAGAAAGTAAGATTACTTAAATGTCCTTGCTTATTTTTGTTGGCTGATGCTGACCGAGGGAGTAGTTTTATCCTTCGATATGATCCAATGTTACGATTGTGGCCTTCAGAAGGCAATAGAATCGTTTGCCAGATACCCTTTTTAGTTTATTCTTAAATTTTGGTTCCATTTTCTTTGTCATTCTAGAGGAGGGAGTTCGAGTGGCAGCTCAAAAGTAGGTGAGAGACTATTATCCACGCTACTAACAGAGATGGACGGTTTGGAGCAAGCAAAAGTGAGCACTGAAATCCTTCCTGAGGTTATATATTATACCGAGCTTGACATCTGACCTGGTCATTTCTTTGGTTAGGGAATTCTAGTGTTGGCTGCTACAAACCGCCCCAATGCCATTGATGCTGCGCTGATGCGACCAGGACGCTTTGATCTGGTAAGACATGTTACTTGATTCTGGTTATTTGTCGCATTGTAAACAATTGGTTGTCTAATATCTCTGAAGTTATGAAATCAGAGAAACATATCATTTGTCTGCTGGGTTTGTGAACAGAAACTAGATCACATCTTTCATCAATTTACATTATTCTTCCAGGTGCTTTATGTTCCGCCACCAGATTCGGAATCTCGCTATGAAATTCTTCGTGTTCATACCCGCGATATGAAATTGGATCCTGATGTAGATCTTAGCCTGATAGCTGAAGAAACAGAACTGTTCACAGGGGCGGAGTTGGAGGGGTTATGCAGAGAGGCTGGAATTGTAGCTCTGAGAGAAGATATATCAGCCACTGTTGTATGTAATCGCCATTTCCAAAAGGTTCGGCAATCTCTGAAGCCAGCGTTGACAATGGAAGAAGTTGTCAGGTACTCCTCATTCATGAAGAATCCCTTCTTGAAGTCAACTAGTACAAGTTAAAATTGTTTCTAGTTTCAAAATTATTTTCAAGTCAAAATAATGCGAAAAGCTGTTAATGTTTTCATATAATTTTATTTTAGGACGATTTTGCAATTTCAGTCTCTCCAATTTCCTTCCTTGCTAATTGATAGCATTTTCCTTCCAACTACCAATTTCAGTCCTTTATTTGAATTTTTGTTTTCATTTATTGAATAATGAAAAATAATAGTTATCTATGTTAATTTACCTTCACTTTGCATATCGAATTACGTGGCTTTACATATTACTCCCTCCATCAACATTTAAGTTTGTTTTAGGTTTTAAAAAATATTCCAAAAGCGGCAAAGTAATTATTAATTTTTACCTTTATCCTCAATTTACCTATGATTATTGAGAAAAAGTAGTGGAATTCATTTCAAAATCTTCTCGTCTTGACAAACAATTTCAATTCCCAAGAAACTTATTAGTAAGACTGACATTTTTTTTTCCGTCATAAAAGAAGTTTACTTTGTTAAGTGAAAAATTAATTGACAAAGAATATTTCATTTAACATAGATCACAAAAAAATCAAAGGTCTAGTTGTATTAGATCAAAGTCAATTTCCATATGTTAAGAAAATAAAGTAATTTTCACTACTTATATGCAATTTGTTTTTGTTTATTAATAAAAGTTACAGGGCGAAATCCCTGGTTTTCCCGAAAAAAAAAAAAAATGGAAAGTCGTTTTGCAACTCTAGTTGCGAATCAGAACCGGAACAAATTGCTTATGTTAATGCCGAACAACTTTAAATATACAAAATCTCATGTTGGCTCATCATGTTGGTTCGAGCCATTAAGGACCTTCTAGGACGTCAATGTAATGTGACGGTCAAGCATAGGCTAATTTTGTCGCAGATTGTTTAGCTCGAAAGGTTACCACAAATTAGAAAATCCACCACATGTTGTAAAACCTTGGTTAAGGCATGATGTAATGGGTGTATGTTATCTAAGAAACATTGTAAATAACTAAGTAATAAAGTTTGGCCTATTCCTTTGCAACAAAAAAAAAAAAGAAAAGAAAAGAAAAATAATACTCTTAATAATCTTCCCATAATTATATCTGCTGCCTTATTTGATTCTTTGACCAATTATTCAGCTGATTTTTCCCCCTTCTTTCAAGTTTAGATCAAAACAATATCGATCATTCCTTATACATTTTCTTGTATGTTTACTATTCTTTTTAAGAGGTTATATATTCAGTAGGACTTCAGTCCCAAATGATTGAATTTTCTTTTTTAACATAATTTTACCGGACAAACTAGACTAAAAAATGCCCTCAGCCTTTTGAATTTTATTGGATTTATTATTTATTTATTTTGAAACTCTCTGCTGAGGCATCTAGTCAGCGGCGGCCGATGGTATACGAGGAATATGACTGCTCTGCTGTAGCGATTTGTTTATCAAAATGTCAACTGCCTTCCTACTCAAACATGACGCATAATCAAACAACGAAACACGATTTCACTCTTTCTTTAATACTTCGAAAAAAATGACAAAGCAATTCCATATATTCTATCTTCAACATCGTCACCATTTTGTAAGATCAGATTAAGAAAACGAAAATCCAAAGATGGCTCAAGCTGCAGTTTCAGCTGCTCCTCAAACACTTGGTAGTTTGGTTATACAGCAGGCAAAGTTTCTGTCAGGGGTGACTGATCAAGTTGAAGAGATCAGAACAGAGCTAAAGCAGATGCAACTATTCTTAAAAGATGCCGACTCAAGAAAACACGACGACGAAATTGTTGTTAACTGGTTGAAAGAAATCCGGCTCCTGTCTTATAGAGTGGAAGACATCGTGGAGACATGCAGTTGAGGTCGTTGCTGATTAGAGAAGAAGAAAAAGTGGGGTGAAGAAAGTCCTCAAGAGATTTGCTTGCATATTTTGTGAAGCTAAATCGCTTTACAAGATTGGCTTAGAGATTGCAAGAGCCAAGAGGGATATAAGTGGTTTGACTTGTAGCCTACAAAAATATGATATCAGAGCAATTTCCGGTGGAGGAGGAGTAGCAGGGGAGAGCTCGTATAGTCTCGAAAATGAAAATCAATGGTGGGGAAGACAGACTTATGGCCATCAAATTGAGGAACACTTTGTTGGGATGAAGAAAGATGTGAAGAACTTGGTGGCCCTAGTTGTTGATGATGGTGGCAAACACCATAATGTGATTTCGATACGGGGAATGGGCGGACTCGGGAAGACAACTCTAGCAAGAAAAGTTTACCAGCACAAAGATGTTCAAAGACGCTTTGAACGATTTGCCTGGGCTTGTGTTACACAACGCCCCCGAATTAGAAGTATTCTTCAAGATATTCTGACTCAACTACTTGGTCCTGCAAAGAAGGCAGAGGTGAAAGAAATGGAAGATAGGGAAATGGTTCAACAGCTTCATCAAGTACAGAAAGAGATGGAATGCTTGGTTGTTCTTGATGACATTTGGAGCGCGGATGATTGGAATAGTCTGGTTGCAGCTTTTCCAATTGTCCAAGGGAGAAGCAAAATATTATTCACAACCCGTGATAGGAAAGTAGCAGAAATCGGATCTCCGTACGACCCAAAGTTCTTGACTGAAGATGAAAGCTGGGAACTGCTTCAAAAGATAGCTTTTTCGCGAATCAATGCCAGAGGTAAGAATTTTTTTACTTCCTATGATCTGTAAGGTTGTGTTGTTTTGATAAATCTTTACTCAGTGTATTCTTTAAACCGCGCTGATGTTTCCTTAATGGCGCGCATAAACAGACACACACAAGCACAACACCTTTCTTGATTTGTTAAATGTATTAGGAATCTAATCACGTAATTTTTAAACTTGTTCAATCTCCATATGAAAGTACTATGCTAGGTTCCACATCACATACAAGCATAAAAGTCAAGAGAAACTTTTTCTTTTTCAATAATGTATACGGTAATGTTTCCAATCATTATGGGGGTAAATTATAATGTCATAATCATCTTAGATTGTAGGGATTTCTTAAAAAAAAAACAAAAAAAAAAAACAAACTTTTGGGGTTAAGAAGGATTTGTCATTTGTGGGAATGAAATGATATGATGTGACTTGTATATGTTTAGCTCAATGGTTCGATAAAAAAAGCAATGGTTACAATACGTAATTTCCCTATAGATGTTTACTTATACATATTGGCCATTGAAAGGTGCAATTGTTTTTTAAGGCTATATATAACATGTCTTTTTATGATTTATAGTTAATTTGAAAAACAAGGAATTAGGAGAAAACCAGTATCAAAGCTACATTTAATTAAATTAGTTTGTGTTGCTTGCCTAGACTCCAAGATTGATCCAGAACTAGAAAATGTTGGCAAGGAGATGGTGCACAAGTGTGGGGGTCTACCATTAGCAATTTCTGTGCTTGGAGGGATTTTGAAAGACAAGACTTCATTAAATGAATGGAATGAGGTGAACAAGTATGTTAGCCTATATCTGAACAACAGGGAGGATTATCTGAACAGAGGAGTTGTAGCCAGAGTTTTGTCCCTGAGTTACGATGAGCTGCCATATCATTTGAAGCCGTGTTTCCTTTATTTGGCTTGTTTAAAGGAGGATGAGAAGATAGATGTTGAGCATCTCTATCACTTGTGGATAGCAGAAGGTATGGTTTCGTCACAACACCGAAGAAGTGACGAGACATTAAGGGATGTAGCAGAGCGATATTTGGAGGAGTTGGCACATAGGTCTCTGGTTCAAGTGAGATTGCGCACCCCCCAAACAGGTAGGAAATATAAAACCTGTAATCTTCACGACATGATGCGGGACTTATGTGTGGACAAAGGACGGGAAGAAGAGTTTATTCAAGTTGTTGATCTTCAACTTGGTAGACAAACCCTGGGGGAATCATCTCTTCTTTCCAATAATGTTGCGTGCAGGTTAGTCTTGCACATGGATCATGAGTTTGCATTAGGTGCTTCTGAAGCAAGTACTTGGGCTCATCAGGAGAACAACCGACAGCTCCGTTCTATTCTGTGTGTTGGTAAACACGACGATAAGATGATCAGTTGGCCACAAGGCATACTGGATTTGGTGGGAACTAAATCACTAAGAGCCTTACAGTTTAAAGGTTATGATTTCGAGCATAAGGATTTCCCCGTTGATATTCAGAAAATGGTCCACCTTAGGTATCTGAATATAACAAGTTGCAGCAGCTTGGTCCAAGTGCCGCCATCGATAGCTGAGTTACCATTTCTACAAACACTTTACATTAAGGTAGAAAGTAAAATTAAGGTACCAAATGTGATTTGCAAGATGAAGCAGCTAAGGCATTTGTATATGGATTGCCCTAGATATCTCGACGAGAATGGGAAATTACGATTACATGGTCTGACTGAGCTGGAGACATTGTGGGGAGTTGAGAGTTCCATTGATGAAGTTTCTGACATTTCCAGTTTGTTAAATTTACGGTTTCTGCATGCAAGAATTCTTGATGCAGCTAGCCTTAATGTTGTCGTTGAACATATCAGGACCAACGGACATAAGTTAAAGGAGGTATCACTGTCGATTGATCTAACAATTTGGCTTGGTCCTTTTGATCTTGTTGGTTCATATGAAGGTTCTCTTTTGAAGAAGCTTCTGATGTGTGGAAACATTCATAAATTGGAATTAATGGTGCAAACGAGAAAATTTCCTAGATATGAATCCGGAATGTTCCAAAACCTCGTTACACTTGACATGTACTACAACAAAATAGAAGAAGATCCCATGGAAACACTTGAGATGCTTCCTCACTTGCAAAATCTGGTATTAGGCTCTGATGCATACATAGGGCAAGTTATGGCTTGCCATTCATGGGGATTTCCAAAGCTTATAAATCTTTCTCTTATGAGACTATCTAATTTGAAATGTTGGCGGGTAGAAGAAGGTTCAATGCCTAAACTGTCTTCTATATCAATCTGGGGATGTTCAAAATTAGAGATGATTCCAGATGGGTTACAGTTCGTTAGGAGCCTCCAAAGATTGGCAATTATTGGGATGCCTTCAGACTTTTGTGAAAGAATCCGAACCATTTATGGCAATGAAGGTGTTGATTATTACAGAATCAAACATGTTCCAGGAATTTTGGTGGGAACCCCGGCTACATATTTTCCGATGAATGAGTTGGAAGGTAAATAATTCTGTGTCACCCTTTTTATATATAGTACTACATTCGTCCCAAAAAATAGTCCACATTAAATTTATAAATTTGTACTAAAACAGTACAAAATTCAAAACTCGACATGGACTATATTTTGGGGACGGGGGAGTACTATATATGTAACTACAGCACCGCGCAATGAACATAAAAATAATCTATTCATTGCAACTGTTCAATAAATATTGCAAATAACTGTAATGTAAGCATTATGGGTGAATTTGAGTGTCTATGTCATGAATCTAGGTGGAGTATGGTGAATTGAAGCCCTTTGGCAGGCCTCTTGTAATGTAATCTAGGCTCCACATCCTATTCTTCGTGTTTTTTTTTTTTTTTTGTGTAAAAGTATTACTTAATTTATGTATTCTAGTCTTCTAGAGTCTCAGCTCACACGTCCGGAGCATTGATATCCAACCTTCCCAATATCCAATCTCCAAAGGCAAAAGGATAAATCAGCGTACTATGTAGTACTCCCTCCGTCCCAAAATTATTGTCCAGTTTGAGTTTTTATTTTTAGTTCAAATTGTACTAAAAGTGAAATTTCAAACTGGACAATAATTTTGGGACAGATGGAGTATGTACTAAAAACAAAATTATCATTAGTTAAATGAAGCCTAATTCATTAGAAGCTACTGTTATAAAGCTGTATATACATAAAATCCGTTCAAAAATCACCTAAAACCTTCAGCAAATTGATCAGCAATAGCATATCATATTCCATTTCTACAGTTTCATTCCACTACTCTAATGGAACATATATAATCATTTTCTTTTTAACCTTCTTGGCAGATATCACGGAAAATGTCATTCCTATCTATTTTGGAAAAATTCGATTGGTTTAGACTCTTCAATTATAGTATAACTTTAAAGCACCTCAATGAAATGACCATTGCATCACCGTCATCAATGCAACTTCTAAAAGTTTTTCCAAGCAGTTCCATGATGTAATCAAATTGGCCAACTTGATGTAATCGAGTTTTTATTTTACTGACGAGAAAATGCCATTAAAAGGAAAAAAAAAAAAAAAAAAGAGTAGTTCCATGAGTTCAATGTCACTTTTGTCAAGGATGGTGCCTGATGCTTGTGGCCGAGGATGAAGGCCATAAGTGCCCTTAAATGGAAAAGCACAAGCAAATTAGCAAAGAAATACTAACAAAGAACATTTAAAAGTTGAGCCCAATCCAAATCCTTGAAGCCCACCCAGTTTTTCACAAACTACCCCCGATAACACGTCACTGATCACTCAGCTGAAGAGAGTCCAATTAAGGTGCATAAGGAGTCAATTGTCTTATGGTTGACTCCAGATTTATATCATAAAATAGCAAGGGGGAATTCTTATTAGGACCGTTGTATGTTTTAAAATTTCTAAAGTGTAAAATGTTTGAAATTCTCCTCAAGAGTGTAATAATACTTTTACCCACTAAAAGTTTTGTTAGTGACAATTATACCCTCTATTTAATGAAAACAATAAAATCTATAACTTTGTGATAAAGTAAACTTTAAAAAAAAGAAAAAAGACTAGAGGTCATTTTCCTCGGTTAGAAACCCAAATGAAGAAAAATAACTATGGATCAAGGATCAAATTCCAGAGTCAATACAATTCAATAAGAATTTCCGGATAAAAACTAAAAAAGAAAAAAAAAACTCTAAATCGTATAAATTATATTGACCTAAGATTTTCAAAAGGGGAAAAAATATAACCCCAAAAATCTTTTTTCGAAAAAAAAAAACTCGCTTACAGAAATAAAGTTAGCCTAAGAAATTACGCACTGACCATTGGGAAAAGGGGGAGGGGAAAATGGAAGCTAAAATCACAAAGTGATTAAGCGAAGAGTAACAAATTAATCGTCTATGGATTCATAAAAATTGAGAGAAAAAAGGATTCGATGGAAGATGATGAAGCTGGAAAGGGAAAAATTTCTTCTCTTGACGGGAAATATAAATCATTACATATATTAAAGGAAAGAAAGATAATAGACACGTGTCGTTTATTGAGACCATCAAGTCTCAATTAATATTTTTCATTTGCTAATTGATTAATCATTAATCAGTTAAAATTTTATGTAAACAGTTAATAAATCATTTACTATATAAGATTTTTACAGATATTACAAATTCATGATTGTGAGTTTGAGAATGAATATTTTCAAAAATTACTGAGAAACTCCCCGACTTCAGAACTCCTTTTATTAACGAGTTTAAACTTTTAATTTATTATCATTTTGGCCCTTAAAGTTCCATTTATATGTTACTTAGTCTTCAAATTTATCGATTTTATATTTTTAAGGACGATTAATTGTGTATAATCCCTAAAGTCCCCTTGTCTATAAGTAGGCCATAGGCATCTAGACATAATTTACGTATTTTTAAATATATTTTTTAATCCAAACATAACATTAGTTAGTGGTGATAATTTTTATTATACAACTTTTGAAAATCTTTGTTATAATATTTTTGACCAGTCTTACAAATATACATCTCATAATAATATCAATATCTCTCATTTTGATCTAAAATTGATTAATCAAAAAAATATTATGGTTTTAAGAAATATTAGTAACTACATTATCTAATTAATTCTTTTGAAAGATAAATTTTCAACATTGACAAACCTGCGAAAAGCGTGGGACACATAATAGTATCAGCAATGACAACATTAAGGAGAGTATATATTTGTCACTAACAAAAATCTAATAGATAAAGACAACATTACGTAAGAATTTCACACATTTTACACCCTCTTTAGAAATTTTGAAATAAATATCCCTTAATAAGAATTTTCCCAAATAACAAATCTAAATTTTCAGAATCTCTTTAAGTTACAGGACGTCACTAACCTGTCATATGAAAAACCACACCCAAGGAGATGATAGTTGAAAAAATGTTAAAGACCCGCAAATTTATACGATTGTTTTAACATCCGATTGGAGACTAAAAGGTGTTAATTTCTTCATGTCAGAAACACTAAGTGGCACCCAATTAAGGTTGTACACTCTAATTGATTGAAGTATATCAACTTCATGCAATTCCACCAAGGAATTATAGACATTAATTATAGGTCAGTCAAAGCTACGTATCGCAAAAAGAAAACAAAACAACCGAGAATCGTCGGAGCAAAGAACGCAAGATGTATAGACAGTTGTTACTCTTTGTTTTAAAAAATAATTTACATTGAGTTAATATTGTTTTTTTTTGTGGACAAATGGAGTATTCTTTAGCATGTCTTTTGCATCATTCATGTCGGTGTGGTTCTAAACAAGAACCCATAATTTAAGACAAAACTTGGTCTAGTTCTCTTAATTTCCTGCAGAAATTAAATTTTTCAAAAGAACTAGTGCGTCGAACAAATTAACATAGTTGGGAAATAGTGTAAAGAATCTTTTCTAGAAAAAAAAATGTTATGTAAAAAAGGGTTCAATTTTGAATTAAATAATTGTGTGCAAAATTTTCCGGCTTGAGGCTAAACAGTCATGTCACTGCTCACTCATTTTCAGCTTGAAAATGTGAAAAGTGATACTAAAATGAACAGAAAAAACATAAAATAAAATATGAACCCTAAATAAAATAGAAAAATGAACAGAGAGGCTATTCATTGGCTTCAATTATTCCTGCAAGACATGTGGACACACTCGTCTGTGAAGGTAGATAACGCCCTTGCTATTATGAATTGAATCCATCGAATTTTGAATAGGCTACCCCAATAAATTAGCTGCATTTCTGATTGTCCTATCAATTGACCTAATTCGGATACTAGAATGATCTCTGATTGTCAGTGCCATCCATGTTACTTTAATGTCGAATCTCGTCATTGCAGTTTGATTGAATTAATGATGTTTGATTAACAAGGTCGGCCACTGATTGTGGATAAACCCATTAAAATCAAGCATGGTTTCACATCAAATAACCACAAAAAATTAATAACCGGTTTTAACTACCATTTTATTCAACACTTTTAAGTTTTTATTAAGGGCAAAACGGTAAACTAATAGAATATTATACTAAAATATAACAATTGACTCCATAAGTTTTAGAGAAAATTTATTAATCAGTCAAAATTTAATACCGTAACAAACTGACCACTAAACTTTAGTCAATTTTTATCTTATTCTTATTTAGTAAAACGAGTATATTATCAAGTCATGTGATATTCTCCTTATTACTTTGGAGGTTTGGGTTTTAAAATAAAATTCTATTATACCAAAGTTAAATATCTTAAGGTGTAAAATTTTCATTGTTTTCTTTACTGAGTTACAATTTTGTTTCACTTTATTATAGAAAAGAAAAGTGAAACAGAGAGAAGCAAAAGTAAAAAATCAATAAAAACCATTAAATTAAAAAAAAAGGATATGGTACTAAAGTTTTGAGTGATAAAATAAATTTTCTCTAAAATTTATTGGATCAATTTCCTTATTTCAGTAAAATATTCTATTAATTCACTGTTTTGCCCTTAACAAAAACTAAAAGTGTCGAATAAACATTTTAATAGATAATTGTGGTCAAACTATTAACTTTTTGTAGTGATTTGGTGTAGAATTCTGCCTAATTTTGACAGTCAAAAATGAGTTTTGTTCTTTATAAATTTCAAGGAAAAATAACTTTTCTATAGAAGTAAATCGGTCCCATAATTATTGTCCACTTTTGTTAAGATACAAAATTTTATTTTTAGTCAAACTAAACAAAATTTTGGCTCAAGCTTCCAAATCTACCCCCACGTACATAAATGGTTTTTCCAGCAAAAGATTTCAGGAAAAGGCTGCATACTTCTTTTTTTCACTATCTCCCAAATTCAAAGACCAAACTCGAGACAAGAATGACACTCTTAATTGTTCTTCAGTCACGCGCGTATAATCAAACCAAAATTTCTGAAGAATATATCGATTGTTGTTTCGACTCCATCTTCTTTGTTGACAATTTTCCAATAAAGTTGAATTCTATGGAGATCCGAAGTTTTGGGGAAATCACGAATGCATCTTGATAAAGGTGTAGCTTCGCCTGGCGATAAATCTGGCCACCGTCGGAGGAAAACTGGAAAGCGTTAATGTGCATATTATCGTAGGTTACCCACGACGACAGAGACCTTAAAGGATCGGCCAATACTAAAGAAGTAGCTTCAATCCGACAACTCCTTCTTACTCCAATTTATATGAATCATCGTTTTAAAAGCATCGGGATAAGAAGCTGCTCACAGACGAGGAATGGAATCAAATTTTTAAATACTCAGCCACCTGGACACCTCATGCTTTATAGCGCACAAAGCCGTCGTCAGAGTTCAGCGCTCGTTTTCGCCGTTATGGAGAAAGCAGGTATGTTTTTTACTAAAGGTTATGAGCATCATTTAATTCTTAAAAAGTCAAATCGGATAATAATTTTTAGATAAAATTTTTTGGACTAACTGGACAATAATTTTGGAACGGAAGGAGTATTATTTATCACATTCAAGATTTCGCAAATGAGTAATGATACTTAGCGCGAAAGGAGCAGCTCGAAAGTCCACGCGAATGATGTGTCCATCCACGTTACAGAGTCTACGTCAGATATTTGTCTCTTCACTGATTTATCAAACAAATAAATTCCAAAAAAAAAAAAAAAAAAAACGGCTAAAGCTCTACTTAGTCCTACTTCGTCGTCTTTTCCCATAAACTCTGCTCCGTCAATTTCAATCGTCCAAAATTCTGTCGTCAGACGGAAAGTTAACAACCGTACCGCCGATCAGTCAATGTGATATTTCATTCGACTAGGCTGTTAAATGCTTCCATTCGCCCAGCGAAATCAATGAATTATCTATTTTTCCTCATTTGTGTTGTGCAAATTTTCAATCTAATTTTGTGAGTCCTGGATGATCTATTACTTTGTTTAACTCTTGCATGTTACCAATTTCCTTCTGTTTAAACTTTCAGCAATTGCGTTTTGATTTTTTGGCTACTAAAGCGAGGAGAAGGAGAGTAACAGTTGCAATCTTTCAATCTTCATCACACATGCATATTGCTGAAATCCCATTAGATTGGAATTTGGAAGCATAAATAGAAAAAAAATTAAAAAATTGTGTTTGTGTTGAAAAAATCACCCTAAAGCGGGAGAAAGAAGGGGTGAAAATCTCATAAAACATATAAAATCAAGCGATTGTGGATGTGTTCTAAAACCGGCCTCGGACTTAGGGTTAACTTTGGTTTAATAATAAGGAGAAAAAGATATAGAAAGAAGTGAGACAAACCAAAGAGTGGTGGCCGTTAATTCATTAGAATGGGAAAAAAGAGATAGATAGCGCCGACTAGCTATGGAGAACATCGATAATGCGCTATTATAAGAAGAATCGAATTCACTGAAGTAGAACACGATGAACGACTACCTATTTTTATAAGGAAAATAGGCTAAAAACTATCTAGGCTAGGTTACACTAGAAAAACATGATAAAAGTACATGAAAGAAAAGACGAAAAGGAATAAAAATGATAGTCGATGATGATCGATGTTGATAGGTGTGTTTGTTTTGTTGATGCCTCGGCTGCCTTTTATAGAAGAAGTGGCCGTGCAGCAGCTTGCACTGGAAGCAAAAGAATTCAAGTCCAAAAACAAGTTCCTCTTTTGTTGGAGAACAAGTTGTCTTCCACGCGAATTCTGCCCAACAAATCCTAATCAAAATAGGACACTAATACAATATCCAATGAAGTCCAGATTAATCCCTTAAAGCCTTGCTCAAAGTAGAATCCTTGATGAAGTAGAAAATCAATCAATTATTATCGCATCCTCCAAACGTTCATATGGAATGGCATGAGATGTGAGCGTTGATAAGCACAATGTCACCAGAAATAAACATTCGGCATGGCACTAACATCGGCATAATCCCAACCTGCTGGAATAACAAACTAACACGACACCCAAGCAAAATGCGGAACATAATGATTAAAGCGAGGTGCATGCTTACTTCGCTGAGATGTTGCACGTCTCCTTCGAAAATCACCTGCTGTGCCAGAACTTCTTGAACTGCATCGACGCCATGTATGACTGCCACTATTGTCGCGACGAACCTTATGAGCTAGCTGGAACTGACCCTTATGTGCAGGAGAACTACTATTCTGTTGCCCGCTCTCATTTCGAACCTGACAGCTTGACGTGGCGCTGATATTTTCAACTGCTTCATTAAGCGTTGACAACTTACTAGCATCTGCCACAGAACTTTCTTGATCGCTGGCGGCCTTTTCATCAATTGTGGACACTTCAACAACAAACTCTTTCTCATGATCGGCCACACATTGGATAGTTACATCATTATTGATTTTAGCCTAATCACTACTAAACTTAGCATCGACAACCTTGGCCTCAAATTCCTTGATTCTGCTAGGCCGCATAACGGAAGGTACAAGCATCTTTGACTGATCTCTTGCAGGACGCTTCTTTTCTCGGCCAATCAAGGACTTCAGCAACTCACGATCTTTAGCCAAATCAATCCTCCATTCGACAACAACACCATAATCTAAATAAGCGTAATTACTATTGCCACCAGCAAAATCAATGCCACGTAATCAGGGACCGTCATCGACCCTTCTGCAAAGTGAAAACCATGCGGTATTGACGTCCCTTTATTCTGCTTGCTTCTTCTGCTGGCAGAACCTCTCTTGTCATGAAGCCAAGCATGATTAAACTTCTGCTTAATCGGCATGGAATCTGTTGCATCATTAACCAATTCAACACTACTGTTGCACCGCCGATTTTGGAAGCCATCATTAGAAATTACAACCTGTTGGTCTGCTGCTGCTTCTTTTGGAACATCGACAACTAAGCATTGTGCTGGTTCAGCTGTCACAGATAAATTGGCATCAAGTGTTGCCACTTGGCCTTGCTCCTACTCACCGTTAATGTCGTCGACACTTGGACAAATAGAATTATCGATTGCAGGTGAAACATTGTTGCAGCTGTCACAAATAATCTCCTCGATATCATTGTCGTTGCTAGAAGACTCACAAGATTTCTTGCACTCAACCTCAACAAACGCGTTTTCAACAATGACAGATTCATTAGGCAAACAAAATGAATCAGTATGCACACAATGCTTAGTAACAACTATAGTTTCAATAATCGGCAATGATTCACTCGCCGAAATTGTATTTGATGGCTGCAACACCTGTTCATTTGCAGCGACAAACGCTTGTTGGGGGTACTCAAACTCTTCCTGCAGGCTTTCCCTAAGCTTGCCACATTCAGCATCAAGATCACTAGGTAGCCCTTTGGGTGTCGACGATATATCTGTCACAGAATTTTCTTGCAACTGATCTGCTATTGCAATTGAACTTTCACTTGCTTCTTGCGTCTGCTGAGTTTGTTGTACCACCTGCAGATTCTGTACCTGCGGCACTACTTGTTGTAACTGCAACTGTTGCAACACCTGCGTCTAAACTTGCTGATGTTGCTGCGACAAAACTTGCTGTGGTTGTGCCTGCAACAGAACTTGCTGGTGCTGCGGCAACATAACCTGATGTGGTTGCGACTACACCTGAACTTGTTGTTGTTGCACCGGCGACACCTGTTATTGCTGAAGTGCTTGCATCTACAATTGCTGATGTTGCGGCGACAGAACCTGCGGCTGCGGCTGCGCCTGAACTTGCTGTTGTTGCGGCGACAAAACCTGCAATTGCTGTGCCTGTATCTGTACTTGCTGTTGTTGCGGTGACAAAACCTGCAGTTACTGCGCCTGTATCTGTTGCACCATGTTTTCACTAATTAGTATATTACCAACAGCGGGCAGCCCCCCGAATCTTGAGAGATCTTACCCCATAGACCCGTCACGCCGTCTATCAATGCAGCTAGATTGTTGTTTCGCGCCATGTTGACCATAAGATTGAGGAAAGCGGCCATCAAGGGTAGCCTGCCATATGATATTATTTTCAGCCCCCAAAGAATTATGTCCTACATGTGGAACTGCGGGCTGTTGAGAGATATGTCCACCAAGTGGTGATGGACTATAAGAATATGGAGATTGGGGATTACTAGGCGACCTATTATATGGGGAAAAAGTATAGATCGAATCCCTAGGGCTACTAAGATCGGATCCCATAATAAAAAATGAAAGGAAGAATTTTTTTTGTTTTTTTTAGAGAAGAAAGAGAGATTTTAAAAATAGAGATTTTCAGAAGGAAAAACCACCACGATCTGGGAATAAAACCAAAGCTTGTCCCACTGGTCGTGCCATTATGCTTGTACCGAAAAATCACCCTAAAGCATGAGAAAGAAGGGGTGAATATCTCCTAAAACATACAAAACCAAGCGATTGTGGATGTGTTCTTAAACCGGCCTCGGACTTAGAATCGAGGACTTAAGGTTAACTTTGGTTTAATAATAAAGAGAAAAAAATATAGAAAGAAGTGAGACAAACCAAAGAGTGGTGGCCGTCAATTCATTAGAATGGGAAAAAAGAGATAGATAGCGTCGACTAGTTATGGAGAACATCGATAATGCGCTATTACTAGAAGAATTAAATTCACTGAAGTAGAACACGATGAACGACTACCTATTTTTATACGGAAAATAGGCTAAAAACTATCTAGGCTAGGCTACATTAGAAAAATATGATAAAAGTACATGAAAGAAAAGACGAAAAAGGAATAAAAATAATAGTCGATGATGATCGATGTTGAGAGTTATGTTTGTTGTGTTGAAGCTTCGGCTACCTTTTATAGAAGAAGTGGCCGTGCAACAGCTTGCTTGGGAAGCAAACGAATTCAAGTCCAAAGACAAGTTCCTCTTTTATTGGAGAACAAATTGTCTTTCACGTGAATTCTGCCCAACAAATCCTAATCAAAATAGGATACCAATACAATATCCAATTAAGTCCAGATTAATCGCTTAAAGCCTTGCTCAAAGTGGAATCCTTGATGAAGTAGGAAATCAATCAATTATTATCGCATCAATCATGTGTGAACCTCTCTCAATTCCAACCGGATTCCAACTCTTCTTTGTAGCCAAAAATACATATTTTTGAGGTCAAACAAATTAACACAAAACTTTCATCGGCTGAATCAACACCAAGGAAGATATTATGCATAGCAAGTAAATAATCATGGTTAGGCGGTGCCCCCATCCGCCCTCGGTATCGGCAAGAAGATGAAACCAGATGGAACCAAAATCCAATGGTTTCTTTTGTGAAAATTGAGATATGAAATGGCAAAATCCTAGCGGGGAAGATGGGAGAAATGAAGACTTAATAGAGTAAGAAAAATTAAACGGGATTTGAATTGAAGATTGAGGGCTTTTGTTGAACAAGGCGCGTTAGAATTTCAGTTAACACGGAATTTAGAGTGATTGAGTTTGACGCAGGGGAGACGATGAGGACGAATAATATAAAATTTTTTAATTTGACAAAATAAGAAGCGAATATATGACATAGACAGTCAACTTGGGTGGATACATCATTCGTGTGGGGATTTTGAGTTTCTCCTCGGCGCTGAGTATCGTTACTCTTCTCAAATATACATTAAATATAAAGCTGTAAATTTTTTTTTGTTTTACATTATCTGAAGAACGAGAGGTATTCCCATACACAGAGTCAGAAGTTCCGGTTTCAACTATGATTGATAGTGATACAAGTAGGGACTACGAACATCAAAAAAATAATGCCACTGTCTAAAAGAAAAGTTCATTTAGCTAGCAATCCGTATAAAGATTATACTTCCTAAAACATTGCACAAACAGTGTACAAAAGTTGCAAAACTTTACAAAATATTTGGAAAACAAATAGGAAATCTAATGATATTATTTTTGGTAAACAGGAAAATCCTAAAGACGGCGTGTGGAAACAAGGTCGAGAGCAACTTTTAAATCCTAAAATCATTTTTTCTTGATTGCAACTTTTAAATTCACAGCGAGCATAATATCATGTTATAAGTCTTAATATAATTTGCCTTTGAAATCCGTATTGTTACTTGAGTATAATATCATGTTATGTTAGTAATCAAGATTACTTATTTATGTTATTACTACATAGTGTTGGCTCAAATTATAGATTACCTGGTTATTATCATGTAGGCTATGTTCCAGTAGACAATTGTTGAACTCTCGGAAGGCTTAGAAGATCCAGTTGGTCAAAATGATATCTTTGCCCAGGTCATGGGGCCTGACAGACCTGGTCGAGTTCGAATGTTTGGTCAAGGTGTGCCTCCATCAGATGTGTGGGGAAGGTTCCTAAGCGAAACACGTATAGGTGCAAAATTCTTGAGCAACGAGCAAAGTTAATAAATATCACCAGTAGACTTGAAGAGTTAAATGGGAAAAGCTTTAGAACCAGGGAGTCATGCTTTACAAGATGAATCTCAACATAATTCGCCATCAAGTCCAATTCCATCTAATCACTCTGTTTTGATGAACATTTTATTTATCTTTACCTAAGTCACTCTCATTTACTTCGATGAAATGTAAATGACGTGCATAATGCTGGATACAAGAAAATTAGTAGATATACAATGGTATCACTTGTGAATGTAGCTTTAGTGATATTAACTTTACAAGCATAATTTCTTATTTGCTAGTTTCATATAAGGTGGTGTTATGGAATATGCTATTTTAGAGATAGTTATTGTGATTGCAAATTGTTTGGATGTTGATTTGTGTTTTTGGTTAAATGGTAAATAGAAGTCAAGAGTGAGCAGGAATTTGTTACTCCTACAGTACTTTATGAAAGGTACGAACATTAGTTGTAACATTATTTATTTCAGTTAGATGCTATGAAATTTCAGTTATGAAGTGTTATTTAATTTGAGGAACGATTTTTTTATTATCTTAAACTCTTTTCTTGATTAAATTTTGTAAAATTCCTATTCGTTTATTCTAGTGTAATAGTTGGGATGAGTTGCAAGTTTTGCAACTCGGATATTTGGTTCGATTCCAAATACTCATCGGTTTTATGAAATTGCTCATTGTCCCTATTTTACTTAAATCATATTTTCATAAATACTGTATTCTAGGTTGATTAATATGTTTATCTCAAAACCTTTGCCGATCCTTTAAAGCCTGTCGCAAAAAGGCGTATTGAGAGTTTAGATCTAAGTACAGAAGTCGGCGAACTTCCGATAGGAGTTAATTGGTGTCAAGTTTATATTGAAGTGATTATTGTCCCTGATGCACTGTTGATCCAAGTTATAGTTATTACGTAAGTGTTCAAGATGCACACAGTGGTTTGGTTTCTTGGCTACTCTATTTGAGGAGTATGATAAGACTTTCTGACGATGCTTGGATACGCGCCGCCAGTTTAACGGTGGAACTCCGGCTAGGGTTTCCTGCAAAACAAGGCCTCGGGGTCTTCCGAGGGTAGACACTCCGATGCTTAAGTCAGTAAAAAGGGTTGCTGGAAAGTTTGGGTATGTAGTTTGTTAAGCTATAGATTGCGTACTTGTACTGTGGTGTTAGCTATCCTACTTTTAGGTATGAGAATACCAGGACAATCCCCGAATCCTCTTAGGTTTCGGGAACCTAAACCACCTCAAGAGTCCCGGTTGGACTCTTTCTCCGGTTGGTGGGCCGGTCCAGTCTCGGTGATGGATATGGAGTCGCCAAGTGCCCCCGCCAAGTGTTAGTGGCATAAAGATAAACAACGTTTGGCACAAAGTAAGTGTTACCTGGGACATACCGGAGAGTGGACAGGCTACTCTCGTTTGGCTAATTATCGAGCAACACGTCGAACGACCTCGACGCGAACGCACAACCCTCAATCTCGGAAAACCGAGGGTAACTAGCAGGTTAGATCTTGACCCGGGAAGGCGACCCGCTTCCTAATCCCGCCCGAAATTTCAACTGCGCGTTATTAGTGGGCACGTTCCCTAAACGGCGGCCTTACCATCATTACTTCCTTGAAATCCACAATAACTGTCATATCGTGGTCTGTAATTAAGGAAACGTGGGAGAATAAATTTTGTTTTTAAGGAGAAGTTTTTACCGTCCCCTGTCACTCAACAATTTTTCTTCTTTGCAAAAAATCAAAATTCTCTTATCTGTCAGAGCATTCCAGTCTCAAAAAAACTCCTCCCCGTCAGAGCATTCCGATCCCCTCTACCGGAATATTCAAGCTTTTACCGGAGATACTGCCCTGGCGACGTTTTTTCCAGGGGATTTGCTATCAAGATTCGGGAAGAAAACTGGGAAGTTACAACTCGAAAGGCGAGTGGTCACGTCCTCCTCTAACAGTAAGTTTCGAGATCTAAATCCCCAGTTCCGTTCCCTGTGTTTGTCTTTTCCAATTGTAGTCAGAGTAGATTTGTGCCGGAATTATGGTTAGGGACTCCGAAGGAAATACTGTCGATGACTTTGTATCTACCATAGATTCTGTTGATAAGGTAGAGAACCTTAGATCCAAATACAACCTTCAGCCCTAGAGGCAAGAGCCCTGTTAGCAAAAGAGAGGGCTAACTCTCCTCCAGGGGGAAGAATTACTTTGTATGACCGATTCATGGACCTAGGGCTTAGATTCCCCTATTCTCCCTGTTTGAGGAGATTGTGCAACACTATAGGACCCCCCCTTGCTCGTTTTACCCCAAATTTAATAACGTTTGTACTGGGGTTTGCAAGAGTATGCCAACATGTAAAAGTAATACCTCGATTATTCTTGTGGAGGTACTTCTTCCAAGTAGTTGTGTCCTCGACCTCTTTCCAGAACTGGTATATTGTGAAAAGGTGCCTTAGAGCCGGCGTGAAAAAGATGGTCGAGGCATAAGGCGGCTCCCCCGAATGGAAACCGGACTTCTTGTTTGTAAAGGCACCCGCGAGTTATTGCCTGTTGTGGAATCTCCGAGAGATGGAGGGTCTCGGGGCCATAAAGGATGAGTGGACCTAAGAGGATGAAGAGTGCATCGAGGAGCTCCAGGCAGATGTGAAGAAGATTCTGAAATATTCCAAGGTCGTTAAATGGAACGACATACAATATTATGTGCCTACTGTATACGTGAAGGAAGATGATACAGTCAACGTCAAGGCCACAACCAGAATTCTTCTTGAAACCCCTGTTGAAGAAAACCAAGGTACTAATCATTTTCTTTTTTCCCTTTGTTGTTAGGTCATGTCGTCAAGCAACACTGGGTCTCGATTGTTTGGTGACGAAGATCCTTTTGTCATTGTGAATTCAGATGAGGACGTTACTATCACTGCAGCGCCTCAGAAGAAGAAGAAGAGGATTGTGAAGGTTGGTGATAGGGCGAAATCCAAGAAAGATAAAACGGATGCGCTCTCGAAGGAAACCACACCGCTGGGTACCGAGACGGTGCCCCCTGCCACTGAGTCTGTTCAAAAATCTCTGCTGGAAGCAGGGCCAAGCATTGTTCCCCCTGTGGCAGAAAAAGGCAAAGGCCCCCTCGAGGGGGAGGCAATAACCTTGCCCCCTCAACTGTTTGAGGGAGGCTCGTCTGTGGCAGTACACACCTTCGGTAACCCACCGTCTATCGAGTATCCTGTCCTTGAGGAATTTGCTGCCCAGCTGAATGAAGCCGACAGTCTGAGACTGGTAAGTAATTTTCCAAATTAGGTTGCAAATGAATATGTATATCAATGTGTTATTGATATGTTATGTTGGTGCAGATAAGTGCGGCTTCGATGGCCTATCTAGTGCAGTTAAGGAAACTGCGAGAAGATCTGGCTACAGCTCGGGCGGAAAGGGATGAAGCGTTGTTCGAGGTGGTGACTCTCGAGGAGAAGGCCCGCCAAGTTCAAGCCAAGGAGGCTGAGATTGCCATGGTGCCAGCTAAGTATGACGAGCTAGATGAGAAGATGAAGTCATTCGCTAGCTTGCACATCTCGGAAGAGGAACTTCATCAGTGGTGTACTGCCTTCATGTATAAGATGCTGTTTATAGGAGGGATGGCTGTAGCACTCGAGGAGATGAACTTGGTTGCCACCAAGTGTAGAGCGCACTGAGTTGGCATGGCAGGGTTGAGGAGGCTCGACCAGGACAGGCTGATTAAAAATGGTTCAAGCAGCTCCTGATGAAGGACCCGAAGAAGACCATGCACGAGGTCATAGTGAAGGTCTTGACAAAGTTGAGCCTCGAGCAGCTACCTCTGTGGGAGGCTCTAACCGGTGCCATGGCGAAAATGAGTTCTTCGGTGGAGATTGCCTCGTTTCCTGGCGATGTTCCTGCTATCCTAGCCAAGGGTCCGAGTGAGGAAGACCCCATACCTGATGTACTCGATGAGTACATGGGTATCGAGCTCGAGGATGCCGATGAAGCCACCAAGGAGGACGTTGCTGACACTAGCCATTCTGGTGTCCAGAGAACTGTCGAGGATGCCTCCCAGGACCCTTCCAAGGACCTCCCTCCAGGCAGTGATGCTGTATGAATCCTGCCCTTTGTAATAGCTGTTAGGCCATTTAAACTACCACTTTCTTTTGTAATGAACTGATTACTGCATTTCTTCTTTTTACGTACTTATACAAGCATCTTTTCCCCTTCTTTTCTTTGTCTGTTTTTTTTTTCTCTTTGGTTTGATGTAAGCATCTTACACTCCTCTGGTGAAACAAGATAGTTGGTCCGTCCACCATGTTCACCTCATGGTGCTATCGGAGGAGCAATCAAGGGAGTTCCTGCTATATTCCATGACTAGCAGAATTCTGAGAAGTCGTGCTGATGTGCACAGCATCGAGACGGTGGCACATTTAGAGAATGACCTCCTCGATGCGATGAGGACGCACAATATAAAGGTTAATCAGCATCTGATAAACGAGATTAAAGGACTCAGCGAGGAGATGCAGCATCGAGAAGTTCAAAGTTTGAAAGATTACAGTGATTCTTTGACTTTCGAGGCCGAGATCCATGATGAGCTGGTTATCTTGGAGAAAGAAAATGCTCGGCTGAGGGCAAGACAGCAGATTACCCTGTCTCCCTGGTTCCTCGAGAAGCATCAAGTGTTAGCCCGAGTCCAGCACATGATTATGATCAGAACTCGCCGCTTTATTGCAGCCATAGATATACTGAAAGAGAAAGCTCGTGAGATCGAGCTTCTTACAGACTATATTGCCTAACTGCAAAATCTACTGCTGGATAACAACATTGACTTAGAGGCTTTCGAGCGTCCGGAGGAAACAGTTGATCCTCGAACTCAGAGTTCTCGAGAAGAGCTGTTGATGAGGGTGCACGCTCAGGACATAGAGATCGTGGACCTTAAGGATAAGCTGAATCAATGTGTGACCCTCCTTAGCCTACATGGGTATAAGGGGATTATTCATCCCTCCTCCGACAATCCTGTCAGAGAGGTCCTTGTAATAGTGTAGGAAAATATATGTACTTTCTGTGAGTTCGCACAGTACTGTGGAACGAATTATTATTTAGTTTACTCGAGTATTGATTTATAAAGCGCTTTTTAGGCCGGATGTAAAGTACACGGCTCTATCAAGGGAATTAGGTACAAATTCCTTGATTTGATACTGCGTTTAGCAGTGTGTGTGAGGAAAATTCCTCGAGTTTGTGTCCGGATGTTGAGTACACGGCTCTTGAACGAGGATGGTCCTGAAGAGGGAGTCCATCTGGATGACTAGTCATGAATGCAATGTTGTTAATGAAAAGAATATGTAATGTCTTTTATTGAATAATTACCAGAGGACCCGGGTTAGCATTACATATGAGAGCATAAAACTGACGGGGTGAGTAAAGCAAATAAAACACACAATAGGCAAATAGCGGGCAAAGTTTCAAACATAGAACCTGCGAAGATTCTGAATATTCCACCATCGAGGAAGAACAGTCCTGCTATCATCCATGGACTGTAAACGGTAGCTGCCTGCTGGGGAAGCCTGGATAACCTTGTAGGGCCCTTCCCAATTTACTGTGAGTTTTCCAGGAGTTTCTGTCCGGCTGGCCTCATATTTTCTTAGCACGTGATCGCCTACAGCGAGATCCGTGGCTTTCACCTTCTTGTTGTAATGTTTGCGCAGAATCTCTTTATACTTTGCTTCTCGGATTCTGACGGCGTCCCGCCGTTCCTCGAGCAGGTCAAGGTTTAGCCGGATGTCGTCATCATTGGTGCTCTCGACAAAGTTGATTGTTCAAGGACTCGACAAGCCTATTTCAACCGAGAGGACGGCATCCATGCCATAAACTAGGCTATACAGTGTTTCGTCTGTCGAGGAGTGAGTAGTAGTGCGGTATGACCATAGGACGTGAGGAAGCTCGTCGGCCCATGCTCCCTTTGCGTCATACAACCTGGTCTTGATCCCGTGTAAGATGGTTCTGTTGATGGATTCCGCTTGACCGTTAGCCTGGGGATGGGCCACACTTGAGAAGCGATGCTCAATTTGTATTTCATCGCACCATGACTTGAAAGGATTGCTCTCAAATTGGGTTCCATTGTCGGAGACGATAATTTTTGGGATTCCAAAACGGCATACAATGTTGATCCAGAAAAAATCCAAGACTTTCCTTCCTTTTATCGAGGCTAGGGGTTTAGCTTCTACCCACTTAGTAAAGTAATCTACCGCTACGATAATCCATCTTACTCCTCCTACCCCCTCCGGATGAAAGGGGCCAATGATGTCAGTGCCCCATTGGTAGAATGGCTAAGGGCTTTGGAGGGTGAGCATCTCGTGCTGTGGCTGTCGGGTGATGGGAGAGAAGCGTTGACACTTTTCACATTTTTGTACCCGCTGGTAGGCGTCCTTAAAAACTGTCGGCCAGAAATAACCTGCCCGCAAGATCTTCTTGGTGAGTGCTCTTGCCCCCATATGAGCTCCGCACGATCCCTCGTGTATTCTTCGAGCACATCAGCTGCCTGCCTTGGGCCAATGCATCTTAGCATGGGTAGCAGGTAGCCATGCTTGTATAGAACGCCGTCTCGTAATGTGTATTTGACCGCCTTTAATCGGAGAGCTCTGGCCTCCGTTTTCCCGCTTGGCAGCGTCCTATCTGTAAGGTATTGGATAAACGGGGTCATCCAAGTACTGCTGTCCTCGACGATGGCCGTTACGGGGGCTTCCTGGATGCTAGGATTGGGGAGAATCTCGACCCAAACTTTGTGGCTGAGGTGTGCAAAATTCGAGGAGGCTAGCTTGCTAAGGGCGTCGGTCCTTTTATTTTTTGAGTGGACTATGTGGCATACAGTGCATTCTTTGAACTTGTCCTTGATGTCGAGGACTTTCTCGAGATAGCGCTTGAGTTGCTCGTCGTTTGCTGTGTATTCTCCCAATATTTGTTTCACCACTACCTGAGAATCACTAAAAACTTGGATTTTGCGGACTCCGAGCTTTAGTGCCATGTTCAATCCCACTATAAGTGCCTCGTATTCTGCTACATTGTTGGTGACTAAAAAACCAAACCTTAGTGCGTATGTGTACTCCGCGTCATATTCCCTCATATTTTCAATGTCAGGATTCGCTGGAGGTTTGGATAATATGATACCGGCTCCTCCCCCATCATCACAATAAGAGCCGTCGACGTATAGTGACCAGGCTCGAGGGTTGATGTTGACGTGAGTGGCGGGATCATCTTTAGGCTACGCCGTTTCTTAACATCGATAGCTCGAGGCATTTCTACTAGGAAATCTACAAAGGCTTGTCCTTTGATGGCTGATGGAGGTTTGTATTCAATGTGGTGCTCGCCCAATTCGACTGCCCATTTCATCATCCTGCCGGAGGCTTCTGGCTTGAGTAGGACTTGCTGAATTGGTTGTTCCGTTAAAACCATGATGGGGTGTGCTTGAAAGTATGGGCGCAGATGTCGGGCGGCCAAGACTAGGCTGAGGATGAGCCTTTCCATGGGCGTATAACGGGTTTCTGTTCCTTGCAAGAGTTTGCTAACAAAATAGACGGGGATTTCTCTGCTATCTTTGCGCTGCACGAGCACGGCCGAAATGGCTCTCTCTCGAGCTGCCAGGTAAATATATAGTGTTTCCCCTGGCTCAGGTTTGGCTAATGTGGGCAACTGCTTGAGGTGCTCCTTCAGGTCTTGGAAGGCCTTCTAGCATTCTCCATTCTACTCGAATTTTCAGCCTTTGTGGAGGGAATGGAAAAATGGAAGGCTTCTCTCCGCGGCTCGAGACAGAAACCTGTTCAAGGCTGCCAAGGAGCCTGTGAGTTTTTGAACTTCTTTGACAGTTTTTGGTGCTTCCATGGCTAAGATGGCCTCGATTTTGGCTAGATCAACACTTACTCCATCCTTGGAGACTTAGTATCCTAGGAATTTTCCTGACCCTACACAGTGCATTTTTTAGGATTCAGCTTCATGTTAATTTTGCGTAAGATTGTGAAAATCTCCCGCATATCTGCAGCCACTTGCTTATCCTTATTGGTCTTTATCACCATGTCGTCCACGTAAATCTCGATGTTCCGGCCGATTTGGTCATGAAAGGTTCTGTTTACGAGACGCTGGTACGTGGCTCCTGCATTTTTCAGTCCAAAGGGCATCTTGTCGTAGCAATACACCCCAATTTCGGTGATGTAAGCTGTCTTCTCTACATCTTCCTGTGCCATGAGGATTTGATGATACCCCTTGTATGGGTCGAGGAAACTGAGGATTCTGTATCCGACAATACCTTCTACCATCTGATCTATGACTGGTAGAGTGTAGAAGTCCTTGGGGCAATGTTTGTTGAGGTCGGTGTAATCTTGGCACATACGCCAAGAATTATCGGGTTTTCGCACCAAGACCGGGTTGGCTAACCAAGTAGGCCATAGAACTTCTCGAAGTATGTTGGCATGGACTCGCTTCATTGTTTCTTCATTGATGACGTCATTACATTCGCGAGCAAATACTCTTTTTTTCTGCTTGTCAACATTTAGCTTATGTTCAATAATTTCTCGAGGGACTCTTGTCATGTCCGTTGGTGACCAGGCGAATATATCGCGGAACTCGCGTAGCAAGGTACTGACCTCGGCTAGCAATGGGTCTTGGAGAGAAACACCGATTTGAACGGTCTTGGTGGGATCAGTCTCGCTCAGGATCAACTCTCGCGTCTTGCTACTGAATGAGGGAAGGTTGGAGATCTCGGGATCTTCCGCTTCTGGTGGGTTGAACGTTTGTCGAATGGAGTAGCACTCTGACACGGCGGAGCCCGGGTTAAGGTATGCGGCCTTCTTTCCGATTCTAACTGCTGTGAGTAAGCATTCTCGAGAACTCCGCTGGCATCCTTTTACTACTCCCACTCCATATTCAGTCGGAAATTTCATTACCAAGTGATAGGGAGACCAGATTGCGCGTGCTTGGCACATCCAGGGTCGCCCAAGGATTACGTTGAACGGAGAGGGTGCATCTATTAGAGCGAAATCCATGGTTAAGGTGACTGTCCTAGGATGCGACCCTACCGAGATGGGTATGCTAATTATTCCTGTGGGGATAATAGTATGGCCTGAGAATCCCATCAAGGGCATTGTAGCTGGGCGGATGCAAGGGTTCTTGATATTCATTTTTTTGAAGCAGTCACTGTATATGATGTCAACCGCGCTGCCATTATCCACTAAACCCTTCCGTCTTTTACATTTGCGATTATTTCCTGTATGACCATAGTGTCACTGTGGGGCAAGTGTCCGGGATGACATCGATGTCTGTAAATACGATGGCCTCTGTTCCCTTGAACCTTTTGTGGCTAGGCTCCTATCGAGGGGTCTTGGTGACGGTTCGCAACGAGTTCTTCATGGCCGTGGTGGATAAGACTTCGAGGGGAGCTCCGTAAATAGCTCCTACCTGGTGAGTGATTAGCTTCGTTGGATCCGCCGGGGGGAGTTGCTGGAGTGGCTGTGGTACTGCTTCAGTGATGTGATACGGTTGTTGTTGGGTATTAGCTCTCGGTTGCCAATTGTTTCCTCGGCCGTCCCTCCGTGGCGAGCCTTTGAAGTTTCTTTAAGAGTGATCTCGTGACTGGGGTCTGTTATTCTTGTGCCGGGAGACTGTTCCTTGCACATATTGCTGAAACTTCCCAAACTTGACCCCATTTTCGATTTCCCTTTTAAGCTCTCGGCAATCCTCCGTGTCATGGCCGTGATCTTTGTGATACTCACAATATTGTTCTGTTGATCTGTTTGGGTTAGGTGCCAAGGGTTTCGGGGCTGGTAACTCGTCCCTATGGATCTGGAGGATTTCTTGTCGGAGCTTGGTTAAGGGTGTTAATTGCCTATCCATCTTGGGCAGTGCCAGTTTGTTTTCCAGGGGGATTTTTGGCTTATCCTTTGGTCCTACCGAAGCGAAGGATTCCTGGGACCTCTTGGGTGTGTGCTCTCATTGTATGTGGTTCTCGATGATGGTCCACATCTCTTGAGCATTCATGGGGGGCTTGGTCGAGAGTTTAACTCGCAACATTGAGGATTTCCCGAAGGGGTTAAGGCCTTGGATGAATCCATTGCGAACATCTCGATCATCTATGTTGTCGACCTGCAAGGTTTCTTGTATGAACCGTCTGTGGAAGTCGGTTAGACTCTCATGCTGCCCTTGTTTGATTGAGGAGAGGTCAATGGACATCTGCGATATTCGTTTGCTCTGGAAGAATTGAGTAGCTAGTTTGACAGACAAATCTTCAAAACTAGTGATACTCCCTTCTGGTAATTGGCCAAACCATCGTTGTGCTGACCCGGCCAAGTAGGAAGGTAGTGCCTTGGCCATGAAATTCATGGTTACGTTTCGGATTCTCATGACTTGGACATATCATTGTAGCCATTGGGAGACATCAGTATCTCCTGAATATGGTTTGAATTCTTTAGGGAAGTCAAAGTCTCAGGGCTTAGGTTCATCTCGAATGTCCGGGATGAAGGGACTCTGGTCTAGCCCTATCCCGATGATTTTTCTCATTTCCTCCTGGATCAAGATGTTCTGGTCTCTTGCTCCTTGCTGATCTCCCTGGAAGTATGGAGGATTTTCTCTGTGTCTGTTATGTTGTTGATGTCTGGGAGGCGAGTATCGAGGACGGTGGTGGTATCCTTGGTCATAGTTGTCCTCGATGTTGTTGTGGCCTTGGTGTGGTTCGTAGCCGGGTCTATACTCACCTCTTCGAGGGCTTCTTGGATTCCAATTGGATTCTAGGCGGTTATGTGCATTAGTTCGCCTTGGGGGGTTCCCCTGTTCTCCTTCGACAATCTCGACACTCGGGGGATCGTGATGCTCCTGAGTGTTTCTACGTCGGTATACCATCGAATTCCTCGAAAGCCATATCGAAGGCTGGGTATCTCTCCAGGAAAGCGTTCCAGAATATGGTATCTTAGGTTGCATTCGAGCGTTCCTCGTGGGGGTTTTCGTACCCCTCGGTTTCTTGGTAATTTTCGTGCTCTTGGACTTTCTGCTTCCTCCGCTTCTTCTCGAGAAGGGCTAGGGTCCTGCGAGCTTCTTTTTCGTCGATCAAATCCTCCAACTCTTGTTCCGTGGGATCGGGCTATCCAAGAAGGCAATGCTGCCTGGTTTCTTCGAGGACATATCTCCGCATCCTCTATTGCTGATCGCTATCATCTCCTAGCTTCTTGAGTTCAGCCTCGATCTTGGCTAGTTTCTGATCCTCAAAATGCTTTGTGGCAACAAGGGTGTTTCGAGGAGAAGGTATATCCTCTTTTTCTGGTGGAAGGTTGGCTTTGCTTTGTTTTTTCGGATCGGGTTGAGAAGCGCCAAGAACCATGCGCTCCTTTGCTGGTTCTTTTCCCGGTTCTCTGCCGTGGCTCTTTCCCATCTTCTTTTTTTCTTGCCGACGTTGGAATTCGGCCAGGGGGGTGTTGTCCCCTAGACTATGCTGGTGGCCAGAGGATGTTGTGCTGCTGGCGTCTTCTTCAACTCTGACCATCGTATTGATCGTTTCGGCAACCCTAGTTTTTATCGAGAGATGTTAGGAGAAACTGAGAAGGTTTTTGTGACACCAACTCTAGTTTTCGAGTCCCACCGGGCGTGCCACTTGATGATGCTTGGATACGCGCCGCTGGTTTAACGGTGGAACTCCGGCTAGGGATTCCTGCAAAACAGGGCCTCAGGGTCTTCCGAGGGTAGACACTCCGATGCTTAAGTCAGTAAAAAAGAGTTGCTGGAAAGTTTGGGTATGTAGTTTGTTAAGCTATAGATTGCGTACCTGTACTGTGGTGTGAGCTACCCTATTTATAGGTATGAGAATACCTGGACAATTCCTGAATCTTCTTAAGTTTCGGGAACCTAAACCGCCCCAAGAGTCCCGGTTGGACTCTTTCTCCGGTTGGTGGGCCGGTCCAATCTCGGTGATGGATATTGGCTCGCCACTTTCATTAGGTGATTATGATGTTCATGAATGGCACTCTTATATTACGTACTCATTTTGCAGATAACACCAATTTAACAATGTGCTTTTATCATTTAGTCATTGCAAAAGATAGATTAAATGGCACAGTTTTAGTCAAACGGATTATTATTAGTTGGATGATGTGTAGTTTGTAGTTGTTTTGTTTTTCAGTTTTTATTGTTTTTGTAAATATGTATTAATCGATATTCTTTTTATGTACTTTGGATTGCAAGAAAAAATGATTTAGTTATAATATATTATGTTTCTTGAATATGAAGTATTTATGGTTATTCTGTTAAAATCTTCACATTTTGTATATTTTTGTGAATAGCAAATTTGTTAATTTGCAAATTGTTTTTTTTTTATATAGGAAAATGGTTTGCATTGTATCTTGACACTTTAAAATGCCTTTATAAAATGATCTAACTATGGCACTTATAAATGGTTAAGCAGTAAAATTTTAATTAGATATAATCACACTACATATTAAAACTTATGGCATAGTAAAATAGTGAAGAGTTATAGTTAAATAGTGAAAAATTAATTAAATTTCCTAACATTAATTGCTAATTAAAAAGGTTACTAAATAATAAAATAAATAGTTAGTTTAAATGACATTTAAAATTGTCACAATAAATCATTAGACCTATAATTACATGAGTATATACTACACAAGTGGTCAATGCCTTTACAAGTTTCATATCACCATAACCTACTTATGAAGACACTCTAGAGTGTCTTTATATTAGCTTTTTCTTGTAGTGTTATAACATTCATTTTCAACCCAAAAAAAAAAAAGAAAATCAAAATCAAAATCAAGTATTTTAGATTCAACTGAAAGTGCCCGGACTTCAAAAACAACTTTCTGTTAACTTCTCTCAATGGTGTGAACTCTAAAATATTTTATAGAGTTCAATTTCTTAATTACGTTCATAAATTTGCTCATTTTACTTATTCCTCACTTGGGGGTGGCGGCACATGGTGTTGTAATCTATTTGTCGTCCAATATAGTCGTTACCAAATCAACGAGGGGGTAAAATTGTCTAGATTCAGGTGTAATAGATACCATATGGAATCCATGCACCTTCAGACGTAATTTTTATTCGTGTTGGACCATTTCTGATGTGCATTTTTTTTTTTAAAAAAAATTCATATGCAGTTTTTCTTTTTAATTTTGAAAAAAGAGGGGGACCAGATTTGATGATTCTACTAGGGTAGGTTTGAGCTAGGGACGGTGACAGACAGGTTAATTAATAACATTCCATGCATTAAGACGAATGATATATACGGCACGTTAGACTATTAATTTCTTTGATAGTTTCATCAAATTTTTTCAAAAAAGAAAAGAAACATTGGCAAACTTCAAATGGATAATAACACTTACAATTAGTAACTCCCATCAATCCCGAAGTAAGGAGCATTTTTTAGTTGTTGCATCCTAATTGTGTGTTCTTTTTTTGCCCGAATGATCTTCTTCCATTGCCCTCGGTTTGGACTTTTGGAGGCGAACGGTCGATCGGCGGTTATTCGGAAGAGAGCCGCCGCTGCCTAGAGAGTAGTGACCGAAGAGTCGGGTTTTTTTTTTTTGTGGAAAAGAAAAGATTTGCTATAATTATATTAGTAAACTAATTAATTAGATGAACTAATTAGAATTTAGTTTGGGTTAGAGGTATGTTAAGTTAAGAGGCACTTGGTATCATTTTAAGTGGTATTACAGGGAGTGCTATACAAGTGTGTCACAGAAAAACCGGAGTCGTAGTGTATTAATAAAAGATATCAATTTGAGAATACATTAAGATTTCTGGCTGTACGTAATAAACAAAAATAATATCACATTAGTCTAATTAAGGTTTCAAAATTATGAATTTGTTTAGTTTTGCCAAACCTAAAAAGTCCGTTCCTTCTTTTGAAAGATATAATACCTCTTTTGTTTTTTTCCCCTTTGAGAAAGCATTATTATTTGCATATGTTCATATATCGGATTATGGCATTCGAATTCGTGCCTAAATCTCCTTGAATTTGGTAAAACTGTTGACACGTAACCGACCAACCCCATTTGCCTATGGCCTTCATTTCTGTCCCAAAAATCTATTTATAGTATCTTTTTCCCCTCTTCTTATCTTACACATGTTGACCTGTCTTCTGCACGTGAGGGCTAATCCCGTCATTTCACTTCACCACCGCTCAAATATAAGTACCTGCATGAAGCTCCATTAATTTTGAATCTAAATCTTCCCTCCCACATGCAAACTGTGTATAGAGACAGAGATTAGAAAGAGAGAGAAAAACAATCAAACAAGGAAAAAAGAAACAGTAGTAATGGTGGGCACAAGAAGAATGATAGCCTTACTTTTTCTAGTTGCAGTTTTCGCCTCCGCCGCCGTCGACGGCTGCACTCCGTCGGACAGGGCGGCGTTGCTCGCCTTTAAGGCGGCGCTAAACGAACCCTATCTGGGCATATTCAACTCGTGGAAAGGCTACGACTGCTGCCACGGCTGGTACGGCGTACAATGCGACCCGGAGCTCCGGCGCGTCGCCGACATCACCCTCCGCGGCGAGTCCGAGGATCCCATCTTCCAGAAGGCTCACCGGACTGGTTACATGACCGGGTCAATCTCTCCGGCGATTTGCAAGCTGGACAGGCTGTCCAGCTTAATTATCGCAGACTGGAAGGGCGTTTCGGGCCCCATTCCGGCTTGCATCTCGTCGTTGCCGTTTTTACGGCACCTTGACTTGACCGGGAACAGGATTTCCGGCGAAATCCCGGCGGATATTGGAAGACTCAGTCGGCTTGCAGTGTTGCATTTGGCGGATAATCTGATCACGGGTCGGATCCCGAGGTCTTTGACGAATTTGTCCTCGTTAATGCACTTGGATCTTCGAAACAATTCCATCCGGGGGACAATTCCGAGGAATTTCGGGAAAATGAAAATGCTTAGCCGGGCTTTGTTTAGTCACAATAGGCTTCAAGGATTCATCCCGGGTTCGTTTTCGGCTATTTATCGGCTTTCGGATCTGGATCTTTCGTTCAACAGGCTTTCGGGTCCTATCCCGGAATCGCTTGGTAAAATGTCGGTTTTGGCCACGTTAAATCTGGACGTGAACTATATTTCCGGCACCATCCCGGCCAGTTTGGTAAATTCACGAATCGGGACGTTGAATTTGAGTAGAAATGCAATCGAGGGCCCCATTCCGGATGCATTCGGGCCAAGGTCATATTTTACGGTTCTTGATTTGTCATACAATAAGCTTAAAGGAAACATACCAAAGTCCATTGCATCGGCGACTTTCATCGGCCACCTCGACGTTAGTCACAACCACCTTTGTGGGCCGATTCCGGCGGGTTCGCCGTTTGATCATCTTGAAGCGTCGTCGTTTGTGGCCAATGATTGTTTATGTGGGAAGCCACTCAAAGCTTGTTGATGAGGAGATGAGCTAGCTCTTTCTGCTAGTTGATTAATTATGTGTATGCTAATTCTTACTGTGGATTTATTTCCTTATATTTTCTTCGTTTTCTTATATAGCACTTAAGACGATGAAACTGCTTGTTTCCATCATCATGTCATTATGTGACTACCGATAATATCATTGTAATAATTAGCTTTCGAAGCTAATTTTTTGCCGCTCGAGACGACAAGATTATGTTTAACAGTTGAAATGTGAATGTTCATAGTATGAATATAATATTTGGCCTAAATTAACTGTAGACGTTCATTTTTGTTCTTATGAATGAGAGCATGTCATATATTCCTTTCGTCCTAATTGAAATCATTACATAATTTAAATTTTTATTTTTAATACAAGATATATAAATTGGATTAAAAATTAATTAAAAAAAGAGAGAAATTATTATTTTGGGAGAGAGGAAAGTAGACAAGATTGAGTTATTTGAATGAATGATGAATCAACGAAATAAATGCTGTTTTTTTCCTTTCGTTCCGAATGACGTTATTAGAATTGGAGGGATTGATTATAAGGAATAAAACCTTCTTTCTCAAAATTAGCAACTCATTTCGATTCTTTTATAATTTGCCTCTTCACTTGTACTGTGTTACTTTGAAGTAGATCTCTTGATCTTAATGGCGACAATAATGTCAGATCCGATCGAATGAGGGCCATAACTACAGCAATGATATAACTGCATGGGGACGAAATTTATTGTCACTATCGAGGTCACATCACCATATCAGATTGCTTGGAAGTTTTGAATATGAGGTTCAAATGATTTTGGGGAATTGAATTATCAAGTGTACGTCTTGCAAAAAATTGAATACCACCAAGATTGAATAATGCAATCCCCCTCGCTCAAAATAAACAATGCAAGGGTTTAAATTCTGTCTTCTTCTTCTCCTGTTTTTTTTTTTTTTTTCCTTCTAAATTTAGGATATATAGCAGAGTTCCAAATGTATAGTTCATCCTCTTTATTGTAAATTTATACATGAAGATGCCAGTTCTAATAGGCCGAGGGTTGACTTACGTAAAAAACAATGAAAAATAACTATTCCTCATAAAAAACAAGACCTCATTCATAATGTGTACAGTAAATCTCAAAAATTATTCAAGAAAGAGTTTATTTGCCCTAAGGATGGACCAGATGGTTGTTTTTTACAAAAAGGCATGACCCCCTGTTGGGGAGCAATTCTGATCGGCCCAAATAAAGCCGTACCTATCGGACCATGGATCTTTGCCTGGGCCAACAACCACTCATGGGTCCTGAAATATTTCTGTATGGCTAATTGGGCCAGTTAAAGCCCTACCAATGACTCAAGCCCATTTTGAGAAAGGAATATTCTTAGGAAATATTCCCCTCACTTTATCTATATATACCCCATTTTTAGTGGTGGGGAAGGGGGCTCACTTCCACTCCCTTCCTAACTCACACGCTTTATTTTTATCACTCATTGGACTGACTTGCTCATCGGATTGCTAACTCTTGTTTTGCAGGTCTCAGGTCTATAGATATCGTTAACTTTCGCCTTAACGGATTTCACCTTCAACAAGTGGTGCCGACTGTGGGGAACTAGGTCCTTGATTGAAGGCTTGAGTTTGTGGTTCGATGTCTATAGATCTGGACAAAAAAAGGTTGTTTTGGAGAGTCTCATGATTCCTCTCTGATTTTGGGGAGTGTTGAGTTCGGTTATAAATATCAATCGGGCAAGATTCTTTAGTTGACTTAAAAGAGAAAGCTTCCTGGCTGTGAGGCTTCGTTTCCCTCCTCGTTTGATTTCGAGATCTGTGAAGTTTTGGATTGGCATCTTTATTTGGCCCCAGATCTGGGATTGAGATTTCAAGTTGTTAGTAAGTAAACTTAATTTGGTTCAATTAATATTGGGTTATCCAAAATTATTAACTTGGACCATGAATCTTTATGTTTAATCCTAAGCCCAAGTCCAATGAAGAATTGTCTAGATAAGAAGATATCTAGAAGTAGAAAGTTCTAGAAATATTCTACATAAATATCAAGAGTATGTAGAATAATTCATGGAAAATATCTAGAAGAAATATCTAGATATTAGTAAGGAAAAGTCTAGATATTAGAATAAAATATGTAGATATTTAGAAGGAGTAGAAACATCTTGAAAGAGTGTAGAACCTTCCATGCACTCCTATAAATAGGAGTTAACCCCCTAATGTAAGTATGTGTAGAGAGTTGTGAGAAACCTTAAACTAAAAGCTTATCACACTCCACCTTGTTTCCTTTTACTACAAAGTAGTAAAGCTCCCTTTCTCCCAAAATTTCCTTCTCTTCCATTTTCACTTCCCAAACCTATCACTTAAAAGATCTCTTCCTTATAATCCAAAGGGTTCTTTTGCTAACAAACTGGTATCAGAGCTGGTGTTGGTCCAGCTTTGAAGTAAGATGGCAAATGGAATGATCTCTTTCCAATTCCCTCAACTTACCAAAGAAAACTATGGTAAGTGGTCCATTCGAATGAAGGCGATCTTAGGCTCTCACGAGGTTTGGGAGATTGTTGAGAAAGGTTATGAGAAACCTCTAGATGAGGCTTCTTTGACTCCCGCCCAAAGGGGAACTCAACAAAGCAAGGAGAAAGGATCAACAAGCTCTTTCACTTATCCATCAATGTCTAGATGATTCCATGTTCGAGAAGGTGGCAAATGCTTCTACATCAAAGGAGGCTTGGGATATTCTAGAGAATGCTAATAGAGGCATTGAGAAGGTTAAAAAGGTACGTCTTCAAACTCTTAGAGGAGAATTTGAAGCTTTACAAATGGAGGAGTCCGAATTCGTTTCGGATTATTGTTCTCGTGTCTTGAAAGTGTCAAATGAGATGAAGAGGAATGGAGAAAGCTTGAGTGACACAAGAGTGATAGAAAAAATTCTTCGCTCTTTAACACCAAGCTTTGATTATATTGTGGTAGCAATAGAGGAGTCAAAAGATCTTGACTCTATGACCATTGATCAACTCATGGGTACTTTAGTAGCCCATGAAGAGAAACTAAAGAAGAGAAGGCCCAAAGAATCTTTGGAGCAAGCTCTCTACACAAAACTCTCTTTCAAAGAAAGAGATGGAGGCTTTGGACGTGGCAGAGGCCTTGGACGAGGCAATAGTGGATGTCAAGGACGTGGACGAGGAAGGGCTCGAGGTGGCTACGTTCAATCCACCAAGGATGACAATAACAAAGGTTCTCAATCTACAAGAGGTCGTGGAAGAGGTATGAAGTTTCAGAAAGGAGGTAAATCTCGAATCCAATGCTTTAATTGCCGTGAATATGGTCACTATGCAAGTGAGTGTAGGAATTCTAGTCAAGTAAAGAGAAAGCCAATCTTATGGAGGTTAAAGATGAAGTTCAACTCACTCTCTTAATGGCAAGACACGAGGACGAAGGAGAGAAGAAGACGTGGTATCTTGACTCCACTGCGAGTAACCACATGACTGGGGAAAAAAGGTTGTTTGTAGACATGGAACCAGCCAAAGGGTGCGTGATGTTTGGAGATGATTCTAGAGCAAGGGTTGAAGGCAAAGGTAAGATACTAATCCTTGCTAAAGATGGAAGTCACCAATACATCTCAGAAGTTTATTATGTTCCAAGTCTTAAGAGTAATATCTTGAGCTTGGGACAACTTCAGGAGAAAAATTACGATATTCATTTGAAAGATCGTAGTGCCATAGTTAAGGATCCAGAAGGAAATTTGATTACCATTGTGCCAATGACAAGTAATAGAATGTTCTTGTTGAACATTCAACATGAGAACTGCATGAAAGCATGCTTGAAGGATGATTCGTGGATTTGGCACATGAGGTATGGTCATTTAAATTTTGGTGACTTGAAAATGTTATCTGCCAAATGCATGGTGAAAGGAATACCTTCTATCAATCAGCCCAATCAAATATGTGAAGGATGCTTACTTGGGAAGCATTCGAGGAGTGCTTTCCCAAAAGAAGCAACATCAAGAGCTAAGGAGCCTTTAGAACTCATCCATACAGACTTGTGTGGTCCTATCTCTCCGCCATCCCATGGTAAGAACACCTACTTCATTCTATTTATTGATGATTTCTCTCGAAAGACTTGGGTGTATTTTTTGAAGGAGAAATCACAATCCTTTGATGCCTTTAAGACATTTAATGCTGTGGTGGAGAAGGAGAAAGGCTTGAAAATCAAAGCCTTAAAGTCTGATAGAGGTGGAGAATTCACATCAAGTGAATTCACCAAATTCTGTGAAGAACATGGGATTAGACGATTCCTTACTGCTCCTTACTCTCCGCAACAAAATGGAGTTGCTGAAAGGAAGAATAGAACCATTCTCAATATGGTTCGTAGCATGCTAAAGAGCAAGAAGATGCCAAAGGAGTTATGGGCTGAAGCAGTTGATTGTGCAGTATACCTACTAAATCGATGTCCCACGAAGAGTCTAGAAGACAAGACTCCACAAGAAGCATGGAATGGAACAAAGCCCACAGTAAATCACCTACGAGTATTTGGGAGTATAGCATATGCCCATGTACCAAGCCAAAAGCGGTCCAAACTTGATGATCGAAGCGAGAAGCATGTCTTTGTTGGCTATGACAAACAGTCAAAAGGTTATAAGCTCTACAATCCAGTCACGAACAAAGTTATTGTGAGTAGAGATGTAGAGTTTGATGAAAAGGAACACAGAACTGGAATATTGAAGGTGACGAAAGCTACGACTTCCTTCCTGTCATCCATGAATACGATGATGACAGTAGTGATGCAGGTGAAGATACTCAGCAACCTCAAAGTCCACATTCACCTTTGAATGAAGAGTCACAAAGGACGAGAAGCCTACAAGAGATCTATGAGGAAACAGAACGCATAGAGGCTCTCACACTCTTCTGCCTTTTTGCTGACTGTGAACCTCTAGGTTACGAAGAGGCAGCAAGGAACGAGAAGTGGAGACACGCTATGGATGAGGAAATAAGATCCATAGAAAAGAATCAAACTTGGGAGCTAGCCTCTCTTCCAAAAGGTCACAAAGCAATTGGAGTAAAGTGGGTGTTCAAAGCAAAGAAGAACGCTAAAGGAGAAGTTGAGAAGTACAAAGCAAGACTTGTCGCCAAAGGCTACAAGCAGAGACATGGCATTGACTACGAAGAGGTATTTGCTCCTGTTGCTCGCTTGGAGACTATCAGGTTAGTAATTTCTATCGCTGCCCAAAATAGATGGAAAATCCATCAAATGGACGTAAAGTCTGCATTCTTAAATGGCTTTCTTGAAGAAGAAATATATGTGGAGCAGCCAGAAGGATATGTGGTCAAAGGCGATGAGAATAAAGTTCTCAGGCTAAGGAAGGCTTTATATGGTTTGAAACAAGCACCAAGAGCCTGGAATACAAGAATTGATCACTATTTTCAGGAAAATGGTTTCAAGAAATGTCCAAGTGAACATGCACTCTATGTGAAGTTTTCATGCAATAGAGATATGTTGCTTGTTTGTTTGTACGTGGATGATCTCATCTTCACAGGAAATTCGCCTAGCATGATCAAAGATTTCAAGAAGGCAATGACTAAAGAGTTTGAGATGACTGATATAGGACTTATGTCCTATTACCTTGGCATCGAGGTCAAGCAATTGGATGATGGAATCTTCATCTCTCAACAAAGATACGCTAAGGAAGTTCTTAAGAAATTTGGCATGGAGAAGTGCAAGCCAATAGCCACCCCCATTGAATATGGAGCAAAGCTCTCAAAAGATTATGAAGGAGATGTTGTAGATCCAACTCACTTCAAGAGCCTTGTTAGAAGCCTACGTTATTTAACATGCACAAGGCCTGATATTCTCTTTGCTGTGGGACTTATCAGTCGATTTATGGAAGCACCTACTACGACACACTTGAAGGCTGCCAAGAGGATACTTCGCTACATCAAAGGTACTATTGATCTTGGCTTGTTATATTCCTCATGTGATGACTTCAAGCTTGTGGGATTCAGTGATAGTGACTGGTCCGGAGACTTGAGCGAACGAAAAGTACTCTGGATTCGCATTCTTCCTTGGCAACACCGCTTTACATGGGTTTCTAAGAAACAACCTATAGTCACCTTGTCATCATGCGAGGCCGAGTACGTAGCAGCAGTATCATGTGTATGTCATGCTATCGGCTCGGGAGCATGTTGAAGGAGTTAAGTATGCCACAAGGAGAAGCGACAGAGATATATGTTGACAACAAGTCACCATCGATCGGCAAAGAATCCAGTCTACCATGATCGAAGCAAGCATATTGATACAAGGTACCACTTCATAAGGGAATGTGTGGCCAAGAGGATCGTTGAGTTGAAGCATACAAGATCACGTGATCAAGTTGCAGATATTTTCACCAAACCACTCAAAGGAGAAGACTTTGCAAGATTGAGGATGATGCTTGGAGTCACCAAATCAAGTTTAAAGGGGAGTGTTAGTAAGTAAACTTAATTTGGTTCAATTAATATTGGGTTATCCAAAATTATTAACTTGGACCATGAATCTTTATGTTTAATCCTAAGCCCAAGTCCAATGAAGAATTGTCTAGATAAGAAGATATCTAGAAGTAGAAAGTTCTAGAAATATTCTACATAAATATCAAGAGTATGTAGAATAATTCATGGAAAATATCTAGAAGAAATATCTAGATATTAGTAAGGAAAAGTCTAGATATTAGAATAAAATATGTAGATATTTAGAAGGAGTAGAAACATCTTGAAAGAGTGTAGAACCTTCCATGCACTCCTATAAATAGGAGTTAACCCCCTAATGTAAGTATGTGTAGAGAGTTGTGAGAAACCTTAAACTAAAAGCTTATCACACTCCACCTTGTTTCCTTTTACTACAAAGTAGTAAAGCTCCCTTTCTCCCAAAATTTCCTTCTCTTCCATTTTCACTTCCCAAACCTATCACTTAAAAGATCTCTTCCTTATAACCCAAAGGGTTCTTTTGCTAACAAACTGGTCTCAACCCTTCTTGCTTCTGTTCGACTTTATTTGGTTGTCCCCCCCTTTGTTGCTTTCTTCTGTAGAGAAAGGGTTTTCACCGTCTTCAAGTAGTGTCAATCTTCTTCCTTGCCCAGGCGACGGCAGTCGCTAGCCGTCATTCCCGAAGCCAATATCGGCTTTTAACGTCCATCGTTGGCTTAGGCGCGTGGCTAGCACTTCACCGTCTTGTCGGCGGCAAACGCTCCATGATAAATCCACTCCTCGTGCTAGCAGCCGGGAGTAAGAAGACGAAGACGAGTTTTACGTCGGGCGGGAAAAGGGCCAGAAATTGTAGAAATTTTAAAATTTTGTAATTAGGTCCCTGTTCTTTTAATTATTTACAAATCAACCTCAAAGTTTGAAAATGAGGCAATCAGACCCGGATGAAGATCTTGAGGAGCTTGTACATCATTTGAAGCTCTCCAAGGCTATTGCCAGGCTATAGACCTATGCAACTACAAAGATAAGTGTTCTTAACCACTTTATCACCAATTGATGGTCTATTTTCTTAAATAATTTTATTTGGGGAGAGGAGTTGGGTATGTGGTTATACATATTCTTCCTTGCTGCTTGATTATAAATTCAACTGATGTTTGAATCAACATAGCCAATACAAATACACCATAATGGCATGACATATAAAGAGTAGAGCCATCATGGTTCATTTGCTCTTTGTGCTTTCGAATATGGTTCGTACTTGATTATGTGCTATGTGCCCCCTTACTCTCGGAAATATGAGGAAAAGGAAATAAAACTATTTAAAAAAACATATACTTGTTCTTGGGTAATATATCTGTGTTTGGTGGCTTGAAAAGGTGGGTTATTTTCTGAAAATTTGATCATGGGACGATCTACCCTTCACTTTGAAAAACCATTTTGAAAATAGATATAATCCCGTTTCCAAAGATTCGTCTTATTGAAGGGATTACATGCCTTTTATATTAAACACTTGCATTCGTGTCGTGGCCAAAGATGTAACCTGTCTCTAACAACTTTGTTAACAAGTGTACGGGGTTGGCATATGTTATACTCTTAATTGCCTTTGTTTATACTTAAAACAAAAGGATGACCCCATTGCAAAATCAGGATGCTATGCAGGGCTTCACAAGCCCGAGGATGAGGGCGAGACCTTCACTGTCCTAGGGCGAAGCTACAGTCCGAGATCAAATGCTTGTAAGTCCGAGGCACCATCCTAGTCCGAGGACACCCACGAGTCCGAGGACACTCACATGTCCGAGGCTATCATCTTAGTCCGAGGACGAGGACGAGCCCTTCACTGTCCAAGGGTGAAATACAGTCCGAGGGTGAAGGCTCCCAAGTCCAAGGATGCCCACATGCCCGAGGACGCCATCTCAGTCCAAGGACACCAACATGTCTGAGGACGCTATCTCAGTCTAAGGATTCTCATATGTCTGAGGACGAAGGCCATCAGATCGAGGACGAAGGCGCCAAAAAGTCAGCAAAACCCGGAGGATCCCCGTGGCCTTGGAGCTTTTTACAAGTCCGTCTCGACCCCCTGCGTGGCCTCCACGGCCTGCGGAACTCCTCCAGCCCCCGTGGCGTTGGAGCTTTTTACAAGTCCGTCTCGACCCCCGTGGCCGACGGCACCGCGTGGCTCCGCGGCCTGCAGAACTCCTACGGCCCCCGTGGCCTGGGAGCTTTTTACAAGTCTGTCTCGACCCCCGTGGCCGACGGCACCGAGTGGCCTCCGCGGCCTACGGAACTCCTATGGCCCCCGTGGCCTTGGAGCTTTGTACAAGTCCGTCTCGACCCCCATGGCTGACGACACCGCATGGCCTCCACGGCCTGCAGAACTCCTACGGCCCCCATGGCCTTGGAGCCTTTACAAGCCCGTCTCGATCCCCGTAGTTGACGGCACCGTCGGACCCCCGCGGTCTACGACACTCCTACAGCCCCCATAGGCCTTGGTACATTTGAACCTGTCTTACCTTCCAGAAAGCACCAGTTCGAGCGCAGATGCTACTTGACAGCCTAGAGGTGCCAGAAGGTCTTTCAAATCGAGTGGACCTTCCCGAGACGATGGTCCAATCCTGCCACACTTAATGACCAAATGAGTGGCATTACACCCCATAAATCGGGTACGTTACATCTTCTAAGTAAGACCTTTTGAGAACGTACCATGATTTCTCTTTATCTTGAAAATCTGGAATATGATAAATTTTCATGTACTCACATTCATTCAAACGAATGGCAACACAACGAACATCATAAAACTCACACGGTTTCGACCATCCTTAGGGTTTGAAACTCACTGGCGTAGGTCAACCTTTGAGTTTGATAATCGTACGATCTTAACTCGCCTTCAAATTATACACTCATTTGGTTCTGACCAGACTAAGTTAACAACCCTTACAGCATCAATCAACCCTCTTAATTTCATATTCTCTCGACTCTGGCTCTCTCTCTTGAGAAAGGTACACGCACGTACTTGATCAGCCTAGGGTCGTGCAAACTACATTTGGGCCAAGCGTGGCCCAAGGACGTTAATCACTTATGTAACTTCAATCAATTGATGAGCCAACATAAGCGATTACTAAAGAAATTTTCACACATCGGTTTCAAGAACCAATAGGAGTCTAAAATGGTACTCTTATTCCTCCTATCATTATAGCCTGCAAAAGTACACCGTCGACCCTTGTGGCCGATGGTGCTCCTAGGGTCCCTTGGGCAAGTGGAGCTTTTTCAATACCGTACCGGCCCCTGTGGACAACGTCACCTATTGCCCTTCGGGCTTACAGCTTCTTTATCACACTGAAAATCTAGGCAAATTTCATAAGCCCATGCACAAAAACACGCTTCTGAAACGTTTCCGAATATAAAACTCGGGGGAAGGGACGTAAATTATCCTCTAAACGTCTAACAAAAGTTTTATATATGTGAAACGAGCATAAAATGTCCAAACAACATAGAAGAAAACGAAGTAAATAAATGAAAGGAAATAAAAGGTACAAAAGAATGTTAGTCTAGCACTTCCTACAAATACACTCGCCCTGGCAACTAAAGCCGGACCTCCTCCCGATTAGGATGACCCTCATCCTAACTCATGAGAGAGCTTGGTATATATCCACCACTCAGCCTCGCATATAGGTGATGCATGGTCATCCCACATTCGGGGCAAGAACCGGTCCACTGGGATTCGAAGTCGTATTCCTTACCTTTTTCTGCCACAAAATAGGCAGCGTCTTCCAATGCTGACCGCAGCTGACCAGTGTACGTCCAAAACAATGCTATCCTGTCGAGGGCTCCGCCCCACTTCACGACTACTAATGCTTTAGCCCTCTGAAGGTGAACCAGAACGCTTTCATAGTAGTTACGTGGGACGAAGTCTTCAGGGTCGGGTTCTGGTAGGCTGTCTTCCTTCTTCTTCTTATCTTGGCTTCGAAAGTCATTAAACGTTCGTTAGCCAACATCTCTAGTTGAATTGAGTTTTTCATGTGGCCTTCCCAATATGCCTCGGAATCCCTCCATAACTTGTCTAGGCGCCTGTTTTTGCCTAGGCGCCCGTTTTCTGCCTACATCTTCTGGATACCAAGCGGGCCTCCTTAAGCTCTGCCGCACAACTCAAATTCAACTATGGTCAGGCCTTCGGATCATAAGAAGAGTCGGACAAGGTCATACCTATCCAAGAAATTCGAAGGGTTTCTGACTTCCCGGGAGTCAATGGCATGCTCCTTGATCTTCCTTTGGACACATGTTCATGCCCCGAGGAGGTAGTCTTCTTTCCCTAACATAACACACTGAGCATAATAAATTATCAGTTGGGTGAAACAAATTCACAAAATCACACAAAGTAGCTGAGCTTTGGCTTCACAAAGCATCGCGAGAATAAGAATTGTCTGAGCACAAAGACACCTGGTGGGTCGAGATTGGTACTATTAAAGAAAATACACTTAAAATTAAATCACAAGGGAACAATCAATTACGAGTGGAAACCCTCTTTCTGCGTGTTGTTTACCTTGTTGCCATTTTCTGGCATCGGATTCAGTGGGCATCCCCTCGTTGCCCGAACTCTCCGAGTCCTCTTTTCCCTGGGTCGTCTCAATTTCCTTGCACTTGGATTCTTTCACTTCATCATCCGGCACCAGACACGTCCTCAGCATGGTCTGAATGCCGTTCGGCATGGTGAAGATGAAGAATGGATCCTGAGGGATGTTCGAGGTGTCCCACGGGCAAGTTATGGAGGGGCAAAGCTGGGAGATATTTTGTGCGACGGGGAGAGCCTAGAAGTCCATGTCTAGCAAATGTTTTCGGACCTTACTCCGGAGCCTTATCGTGGAGGTCCTCCCCTTCACAGCCCGATCAGTGTATTTGTTCGACCAGGGCTGGATTTTCTCCTTCTTCTTTTAGGGCTTCTTGATGTCCCCCACAGTGTCGCTTGAGCCCTTTTTCATAGCTGGTCCATAACCTCATCTGTGCGGAGGGCGAACACGCGAGGCCTTAAGTGCCTCTTCACGCCGACGACTATGTTCTTATCGAGGTAGGACTTGGGAACGACCGAGGCCTTCGGCTCTCCTATTTGCGCGGTGAGGGCTGCGGTCGCCTCCTCCAGCTTCCTGTGAGCCGACACTACTTTCTCTTCAACTGGGCTTTCTCAATTTCGAGGGTCGACACCACCGATTCCGCGTTCTTGACCTTAGTAGCTTCACTGAAGACCCTTTTCCTTGCCGAGAGCACTTAGCGTTCCAGGGTCGTACATACGCTCACATAAGATCCCAATCCTTGCACGACCTACCTCATGAAGATGATGGTCAACATTCTTTTAGGTCGTATAGCGTGGATCGAAGGGAGAACACTTACTTGCTGCTTGCAATCCTCTATCTGTTTCTCTGTGAGTGCGGGTGCGTCGTGGCAAGCTGCCGTCGTTGGGTTGAGCAGAACCCAAGCTTGGCCCTTGGGCACATCGTCAGGACGGCTTATTTCCCTTGCATGATCCTCGTAGCCATTCCGTAATCTTCGACTCGTTACATGGTCCTCCTGGGATTGTAGTGGAGTGAAGGCCTAATGGTTGGCATCGGTCGCCCTCTTGCGCAGGCGCGGTCTCCTGCCTTGGCCCGAAGACATTTCTGAAGACGCCCTCTTCTTCAGTGTTTCTTTGCGCCCCTTCTCCTTTATAGGATCGGCTGTGTTTTTCCTGTCAGGTCCGCGGCCACAACCACCTGGACGTCCTTACTGTGTTATCCTACCTATCAGGTGTCTGTTATATCCCTCTGTTGGTACCTGGTCAATGTCAGATCTTGAATTTATGCTCCTAAACATTAGTCATTCAATAATGATTTCTCTCGGCCTCTCATGTGCCGACACGGGTTGTAATTAGCTTACGCTAAGTCCATAAAAACCTTTTGACCTTTCTTAAGCCATCATTATTAGCTTTAGCTACTCGGCTGCTTCATCAGCCTTGGCTTATTTCCAGTGAGCTTTTGGCTCCTCCTACGCTCGTTCTCGTCCATTGACATTTAGAAAATGTTCTTCGATCTGTCTCGAGTCACTCTACACTATGTGTCTCGGGTTCAGACAAAAAGTTGGGTTAACCTCGGGCTTGAACTTTTCCTTACCTACCCATTATTGACCGATCGTGTAGCGGTTATGATCTTCGGCCTATCAGACCTCAATGAGGTCTATCCACGCTGTTATTCCAACCTATCACGTGTCGTCACAAGCCTTGATGTCACCTCTTCCGGAAGAATTCTTCGTAACCTTCTCTCTCTTTTGGCCTCTTTGTTGGGTCGGGAATGAACTCCCCAAAATGGTATGTGCCTCTCCACTCTGGTGTCTACACAACTGGCGCATTTGATTTCGGCTTATCTCTGGGGCATGTTTGATAACCAAAGGCGAAGGTCCCCTCGACAAGGGTTCGACGTGCTAATGTTTTACACTCAGATCACATTTACCTGTCATTACTCTTCAGCCATTATGAAGGTTTGTGTTTTGCCTAATCAGGTGGATCCATGAATGGACATCTCCCCCGTGAGCCCGGCCTTCATGTCTATTTTTATTATTTGCCAAGCATTGTGTTTCACACTTATTATTACATATATGTGTTTCTCCACTAACACTTGGCACGGGCACTTGTTGAGGGTCAATTCTGACCGTCCCAAATGAAGCTGCACCTGTCGGACGGACCATGGATCTTCACTTGGGCCAACAACCACTCATGGGTCCTAAAATATTCCTGTATGGCTAATTGGGCCATTTAAAGCCCTGACAATGACTCAAACCCATCTTGAAAAAGGAATATTCTCAGGGAATATTCCCCTCACCTTATCTATATATACCCCATTTTTGGTGGTGGGGAAGGGGGCTCACTTCCACTCCCTTCCTGGCTCACACGCTTTATTTCTATCACTCCTTAGACTGACTTGCTCGTCGGAGTGCTAATCCTTGTTTTTCAGGTCTCAGGTCTATAGATACCGTTGACTCTCGCCTTAACGGATTTCACTTCGACACACCCCTCCCACCCAATCACGAAAACTAGAATCTACAATACATTAATCAGTCTTAGAAAAATAGTCCAAATTGAATTCGGAAATACCGGAAATGCACAAAAAAGGTGCAATGCGGATTACACATTTATTTGGAAACCATAATGTTAGACCGATTTTCAATCCTAGCTAGCTTAAAGTAAAGTGCAAAGAAATCACATAAACGTATTGGACTTAAAAGTAAAAACAAGTGAAGGATAAACCAGTATTAAAGATATGAACACAGTTTTTCTCCAATTCCACCTCCAAATTTTTCTCTAAGTCCAAAGCCAAACTCCAGTCGCTAGATAAACCAAATTTACAGACCAGTGTTTTCAACCCAAGTTTCAACTAAGAGCTACATTTTAGATAAATGTTACTCCACATGTTTTTGGGTCCCATGTCGTATCTATGAAAATGTCCACAAAAAACCAAGACTTAATAAAAAAATTTTGTTTCATATCATAAATTTACAAAAGTAGTAGTAAAAAGCACATGAAGTATACTATAGAAGTAGGTGAGTTTCACCTCAAAACTAGTTTGAAATGAGAAAAGTAATCTATGAAACTTATATTTTAATACAATATCTCCTGAATATATAACTATGTGAGACAATATAACAAAATATTTTCATTACCCTTCTTTTGTTGAAACAGTGTGAGCATCCCAAAACAGTGTAAAGCCTAAATTGTGGGTGTAGTAATCTGAATCTAAGGTTAAGCTTAAATCTCTATGGACTAGAAATTTTCAATTGTACTTTGTTGATTGATTTTACATTGAATGACTTGTTAAACAGGATCGCCTAGCGACCCATAAGGTAACTAAGTTTTAAACCCATAAAATGAGATTAATTCGTTTGGACCGAACTCAATAATCTTAGAACTCGTGCATTCGGAGATGGGCCCTTGAGACCAGGAGAGTGATAGAGTTGATCAGCAGGTAATAAATTTGTTAACAGAAAAGATTCTTTCTCTCTCTATAGCTAATCCTCTGTAATCCCACACTAAGTAGTACACCAAGGTTCCAGCTCCGGTCCAAATGGACAAGGAGATGACTGAAATGCTCCCCACCAATCATAACAAAGATAACCCAGCTACAACAGCAGTCAAGAATCGTGATTCGACAACATCCATACCATCTGGATCGACTCCAACTGCCCCAACCCAAGTGAACCAACCCCTGGCCGGAAACACAACTCCATTTAAGGGCATTCCATCTTTTAAGGACAGATTACTCCATAATCAACAAAGCCAATTTACAAATGGGTTCCACATGACTTCCGTCAAGTTAGAGGAAGTTGACGTGATCTATGGTGAAGAAGATGGACTCCCCTCAACCAGATTCTCGGACAGGGTTCAACACCAAATCACAACAACAATGACTTACACTATAGTGGTGAAACCCCTGGGTCTGGATATTCGTCGTGACCGACTTCAAAGAAGGCTCAAAGGTCTCTGCAAGCTCATGGGTTAACTGAAGCCGGTGGATACTGTTGACGGATACCACTTCATGCGCCTCAAAAACAAAGATGTCTGCACTTCTCAACGGCCCCTAGTCACTCGATGAATATTATATCATAGTTCTCCCATGGACAGATGAATTCAACACCTAGAATGAAAATATAAGTGCAGTACCAACCTCGATTAGAATCCCAGGGCTCCCAATCAAGTACTTCCACGCAGACCTCCTACAAGGACTCGCCAAACCTCTGGGAAAGTTTATCAAAGCTGACAGACACACAATTACTGTGGAGCGTGGACAGTTTGCACGAATTGCCATTGAATTAGACCTCACCAAGCATTTAAATAGAAAAACAAAGATTGATGGGAAAGTCTACAATATTGAGTATGAAGACCTCCAACAAATCTGCTACTCCTGCGGTAAATATTGACACTTGAAGAATGCCTGCTCCGAAATTCCGGCCACTTAAATGGCAGACCTCTGGCGACAGCCAGAACCATTAGGGATAGACCCACCAAACAACGGTAACAATGGACAATCCCACCCCCTCACAGAAAGTCAAACGGTCAACTCACCTAACGTTTCGGTGGCACACACCCCAATGACAAACCAACGGACCACTACACTAGGTGAGTGGAACCACGCTTCGGAAAGGAACCGAAGATCCCAGCCAAACTCATGGGCCAACCGGCTACGATCCTTTCCATTAACCACCCCTCAAGGACTGTTGCACAATCCCTTCGCCGCCTTGGCTAACATGGATGGTATTTCAAGCAACCAAACCCCTGTAGCAGGGGAAAACCCATCCCCCTCAAACTGGCCCCCATTGCAAACGACCTTTGCCTCCAAAAACCCTGACCCAACTCATAAGGTCCAAAACACAACCAACATGTCCAGCAAAAGAAAACTAGAAGCCTTGGGCCGTGAAAGATCTTAGATTAAGAAACCTTCCAAGACCACCCCAGAATCTCCCCCACCGCCTCTTCCAACTGAATCCAACCCAGCTAACCCTGAAATCCACCCAACCCAACCCAATAACGATGAAAACTCCTTGATAACCATCCTAGAAAGCCCAACTGACCCAAACATCCCTAAACATACTGCCATCTTTCTGCCACACCCAAACCCACCAACCCCCAAAATGAAAGAGCCACACACTCAGCCCACATCTCTGCCAAACCCCTCGCTAGACCTCCCTGCGACAAGAAAACCACCAGACCTAGACCAGGGATTCCACCTCAAGCCCAAAATCAGAATCCAACCACTACAGACCAGGGATTCCACCTCCGATGTAGGTCTCCTACCGGACTCAGACAGTAACCCCCCCCCCCCCCAATTCATCATAATATTTTATGAGTCATCAAATTTTATCCTGGAATGCACAGGATGATACAACTGTGGCTGTTTTAAATGATTTAATCAAATTATATAAAATACAACTACTATTATAAACGGAAATCCAGCTGAACAAATCATTAAAGGCTTAGGGTTTCAAAACTCACACAGAATTGGATCTGTGAGTTTTTCGGGAGGCATCTGGCTATTATGGCATGATCCAATTAAAATTATGGAACTAGAGAACAACTGGCAGTATATACACTGCAAAGTCTTTTTTTCCAAATAACTCTTCCTGCTACTTGACCGCAGTGTACGGTAGCTCACAAAGGCTAACAAGGTGTACACTGTGGTCCAATCTTGATCGCATTGCAGGGAATACAGCCGCCCCTTGGTTGATTCTTGGAGATTCTCAATGCAATCACCTGCTAATCCGACAAAACTGGCGGTAGAAGAACCAAAGGTTGGAAATGGTTCAAGTCATGGATAGAAGAAGCAGAAATGATAGATCTAGGATTTATCGGTACAAGATATACCTGGAAGAGGAGAACTTGCCATGTTAGACTCGATCGGGCCTTAGCTAACTCAAAGTGGGAAGACTTCTACGACAACACAAGTGTTAAACACCTTCCCCGTCTATCGTCATATCCCTCCCCCATCATGGTCCAATTCACCTCCAAAAAACTCTCTTAGTGCAAATTCTTCCCATTTTCGATACCTCATGACCTAGGAGGAACACGATCAGTGGCAGGATTGGCTATCAAACAACTAGAATTTAAACGATGATCTCCATGTAGCCTTAAAAAATCTCTCCCTAAGAATCGAAGACTGGAAATTTAATATCTTCGAGGATATATTCAAGCGAAAACATAAGCTAATGGCCAGACTGGCCGGCCTCCAAAAAGCTTTTGCACTCCACCGCTCAGACAACCTACAAAATCTAGAGAAGGAATTGCGTCTGGAATATGAAAAAACAATCACCCAAGAGGAGAAATTGAATGCCCAAAGTTCCAGATCTTTCTGGCTTAACAACGGCGACAGAAACACAAGAGCTTTTCACATGGCCCACAGACTGAAACATCAGAAAAAAAAAATATTTTGGAGATGCAGCTCTATAATGAAACCTGGTGTTCCGAACCTGTTGTGCTGGGGTAGGAAGCAACAAACTTCTTCAAGAAAATCTACAAAAAACCAGCAAACCCATGACAAGGAAGCTTTTTAACAGGCCTTTTCCCAACCATCTCTTGTCGGCAGCAAACCCAATTAGCCAAACCCCTCAATGATGAGGGAATCAGTGTTGTTGTCTTCAATATGGACCCATCCAAAGCCTGCGGTATTGACGGTTACGGGGCTGGATTTTATCAAAACAACTGGCCTATAGTTGGACCAAATGTCTGCAAAATGGTAAAGGAAGCGTTCACAACGGGAAAAATAAACCCTGCCATCAACAAAGCAATGGTACTTCTAATACCAAAGGTTAACCTACTTGAAAGGTTTCAAAACCTTAGACCCATCAGCCTCATTAACACCTCAGCGAAGATCATCTCCAAAATCATTGCAAACAGGCTGAAAAGTGTAATGTCAACTCTAATAGCCCCCACGCAGTCCATCTTAATCGCTGATAGAAGTATCATCAGCAACATCGTCTCAGCCCAGGAAGCAATTCATACCATGAGAAACGCCAAGGGGAAGAAAAGCTGAATTACAATAAAGATAGATCTCGCAAAGGCTTTTGATTATATCGCATAGAACTTCATTGAAGAAACACTGAACGATGCCAAAATCCCCCAATCCTCAACAACATCATCCTCAGCTCGTTGAGAACCAGCTCCACCCAAATACTATGGAACGGAAGTCTGGGAACCACCTTCTGTCCCACCAGAGGGGTCCGTCAAGGGGACCCCTTCTCCCCATACATCTTTATTCTTTGTATGGACAACGGTCAAGTACCTTCTTCACACTTATTCTTTGCTGACGACTTGATTCTTTTTGCAGAAGCGACTCGTGAGCAAGCCATAATCATTCGCACCACACTCGAAAAATTTTGCAATGCTTTAGGCCAAACGATAAATGCAGAAAATTCGCTACTAGCCTTCCACAGACATTTCAACAGCAAATGCAATCAACAGAACACTGGCATCAAACTTGTGGACAACTTGGGAAAATATTTGGGCGCACCCATTATACATGGCCGTATCAAAAAAGAAACCTTTCGCTCCACAATGTGCAAAATAAGGAAAACAGCCTCCCTATGGAATCGAAAAAAATCAGCATGGCAGGCTGGTTAACTCTCTGCCAATCAATTTTAGCAGCCATACATGTCTACATCATGCAATCACAATCAATCCCCAAAGGAACTTCGGACGAAATCGACAAACTCAGAAGGAAGTTTTTATGGGGTAGCATCCAAGGAGAAAAAAAATTGAATATGATCAGTTGGGATAAAATATGTCAACCGAAGAGCAGGGGAGGTTTGGGTCTCCGTAAACTTAGGGATGTCAATACTGCATTTATGCTAAAACTAGCCTGGGAACTCATCGCCAACAAAGGAAACCTCTGGAATGATATTTTCAAAGCTAAATATGTTAATCAACACACAGGTACCCTCAAATTATCACACTTGGGCAATCAACTACTTCAAGTATGGCAGACGGCTACCCAAAGCATCAAATGGACGGAGGTAAACAGAGAAACAATCCGCTTCTAGAAAGACATCTTGTTAGACGCAGAACAACCGTTCCTACATTAAGCTCTAAATCCAATCCCACAAGACCTTCTTGATAAAAAGATTAAAGACTTCAAGTGCCAAAATGATACTTGGAATTGGGCCTTGATAACCCCTTGGCTCGACAACAACACCATCCTTAAAATTCAAGCAATCCCAACACCTGCTGATGATCTAGGATCAGTCAAACCCACATGGAAATGGTCCATGTCGGGTAAATTTTCAATTTCATCTGCCTTTGATGTCATTGCAAGATCAAACTGGGAACCAGTAGACTCCAAATGGAAAAAAGTTTGGTCTTGGGAAGGGCCAGAAAGAATTTGCCTCTTCCTATGGTCCTTGACAAGACAGTCGATCCTCACCAATTCGGAGCGTAACAGACGCCACATCTCCAATGACGATAAATGCTACTTCTGTGGCAAATTGGAGACATTACTCTATCTTTTCAGAGACTATCCACAAATCACTCAAACATGGGCCATCATCAACCAAAACACCCCCCAGAATTCTGGCAAAGTAGGGATTGGAATTTGTGGCTAGAAACTTACTTAAACTCTCCCCCTCTGCAGGATGGAATCCGACAGTCAACCAATTTGTGGTTGCATTCTGGAAGATCTGGAATGCCAAAAATTGATTAATCTTCAAAGAGGAATACATCAATTCCAGGGAGCTGTGTTATAGAATCAAAGTGATGGCTTCGGAGGTTAACAGATCCAACAGAACCCGATTGAGCAGGCTCCAACCAAGGATCAATAGCACCAATGAATACGCAGTTTGGAACCCCCCACCATCGGATTGGGTACGCCTCAACGTCGACGGAGCAGTATCATCAGCGCCGGCGATGGCAGCTGCAGGAGGACTAATTCAAAATCATCAAGGAAAATGGATAATAGGATTCTCAGCTAAAATTGGAAATTGTCTGATCCTTGACGCAGAACTACGGGCTGCATTTTTTGGGCTAAAGCTGGCTTGGACTTTGGGCCTTAAAAAAGTCCAGCTTCAGATGGACTCCACCCAAGCAGTCAAGCAAATAAATGATTCCATCAACTCTCCTACTAGTAGCAATATTTTGTACAGAATTAGAAAACTCTTAGACCTCCAATGGTCAGTTGAAACGTCACATATAAGGCGTAACGGCAATGAATCGACTGATTCACTAGCCAAATTAGGCCTTTCGTATATGCCGGGGCTACATATTTTGGCAACCCCCCAGGCTCGACATTAGGGAAACTGGCCGCTGACTTGCCTGACTCTCTTTTGAGATGACGTTCTTTTGTATTATAAGTTTCGGCTTCCTCATATATATATATATATATATATATATATATATATACATAAATTGTTAACAGGACCACACGATTCCTAGCTTTGTTTGGAAATCCATCACAAATGTTCCCGTTCACGTCTACTTCAGTAGTAGTCTGCAAATCACGTCGGCAGCAAAGCACATTAATCCAACCACAATGAGAAGTAAATTAATGTAGACGTTAGATGACATACTTAGCTAGAAAATATAATCATAATACATTAATTTACGAATACACACATTGTGTCACTCTATCAAATTTTGGTTATTAATGCTGAAATAGTATATGGGATCAAGAGCCTTTGAAGTGAGACCGAGTTGTAAAGATAGCCATATTTACTAAGAAACTAATTTTGTTGTTGATTATTTTGCAACTCAAGGACTTGAAAATTTACAATGGCTTAAAGGTCTACCATTTAGCACTAAACCATGGTAAGAATATGACGTAATATGGTAATATATTCCAAAAATGTGTTAGTTGCCACCTTCTTGTTCAGAAAAAGGGGGAACTACATTTTGGTTAACAACCAAGTTTTACCTAATCTATGATAAATTTTATGAGTTTTAATAATACTACCATCATCAATTTTAAATAAATAGTCAAAAGTACGGTTTAATACCTATTCTTTGAATTGTAATATAGATATTTTGTTGTAAACCTATATTATAAATTAAGTTTTTAAAAATGCTCCATATTGATTTTTTTTTATATTAATGCACTTAAATAATAAAATTTTCAAATTAGTTATATCATGATTTTTTAAAGCATAATAAACTTATATTATTATTTATGGATTAAATTTCATTTACTACCTTATGTTATAATTAAATGTGAAAATGGCAAACTAAGTATTTTTTTTTTTGGGGCAAAGTAATTTTTTTTAATTGTCAAAAACGATGAAGAACAACCTAAAAGAAGAAAAGCGGATGAAGTGTATGTAAACTATGGTCATTTTACTCATTTCAATGTTTAAGTACCCCTCCTCAAAGGATGTACGATAATATTATCAAAATTCCGGGGCTTATGATAAATCAGCCTAAAGTTCAGGAATAAAATGTAGTTCACCTTAAAAAAGAAAAAAGGGTTTCAAAAGTTATTCTCTTACCTAGAATGACAAAAAAACAAAACTAAAATTAGATGGAACGGTTTTATTTTTTATGTCGTAGGAAAGCATGCATTATGCTTCCAATGATGATGAGGATTTCCATTCCAGTGCATGCCAGTAAATCACCTTGAATCTTGTAAAACTGTTGCCCTCTCACCGACCACTTCCATTTGCCTATCACCTTCCTGAATTTCTGCCCAAATAATAATTACTCAATATATTTATAAAAAAAAAATGAAACTTGTGATCTTATCTTACGGAAGTTGACTTGTCTTCAGCACGTGAGGACCAATTTCGTCATTTCACATCCTCACTGCTCTAGTATAAGTAAGTAGATGATTCGACGTGCATGGAAAAAAGAAAAAAACCTGCATTGAAAAATTTGAAAACGTTTTCCCTCCACATGCAAACTGAAGTAATGTTGGGCTCAAGAACGATTTCGTTTCTTTTTCTCTTTGCAACCATCTTCTCCGCCGTCCATGGCTGCCCTCCTTCCGATAGGGCGGCGCTTCTGGCCTTCAAAGCCGCTTTAAGCGAACCATACATTGGTATATTCAACTCATGGAAAGGCAACGACTGTTGCCACGGCTGGTACGGAGTACAATGCGATCCGGTGCACCGGCGAGTCGCCGACATCAACCTCCACGGCATTTCGGAGGAACCCATCTTCCAGAAGGCTCACCGGACCGGTTACATGACCGGAAAGATCTCCCCGGAGATTTGCAAGCTGAGCTGGCTCTCCAGCCTGACTGTTGCGGAATGGAAGGGCATTTCGGGAAGCATCCCGGCTTGCATCACGTCGTTGCCGTTCCTCCGCCACATTGACCTGACCGGAAACAAGATCTCCGGCGAACTCCCGGCGGATATTGGGAGACTCAGTCGGCTTGTGTTGTTGCACGTGGCGGATAATCAAATAGCGGGTCAGATCCCGAGGTCATTGACGAATTTAACCTCGTTAGCGCACTTGGATCTTCGTAATAATCTGATCCAAGGAACGATTCCGAGTGATATCGGGAAAATGAAAAAGCTGAGCCGGGCTTTATTGAGCCGGAACAGACTTCAAGGTTTGATCCCGGATTCGTTTTCGGCTATTTATCGGCTTTTGGTTCTGGATCTTTCGTTCAACCGGCTTTCGGGTTCCATCCCGGCGTCGCTGGGTAAAATGTCGGTTTTGGCCACGTTGAATCTGGACGGGAATAATCTTTCCGGTACCATGCCGGCGAGTTTGATAAGTTCTCGAATCTCCTCGTTGAACGTAAGCAGGAATGCAATTGAGGGCCCCATTCCGGATGCATTTGGGCCAAGTTCATATTTTACGGTTCTTGATTTGTCTTACAATAAGCTTAAAGGAAGCTTACCAAAGTCTATTGGTTCAGCTAGTTACATTGGCCACCTTGACGTTAGTCACAACCACCTTTGTGGGCGGATACCGGCAGGTCCACCGTTCGACCATCTTGACTCGTCGTCGTTCTTTGCCAATGATTGTTTATGTGGGAAGCCACTGAAGCCTTGCCGATGAGGAGATGATCAGGCCGTGGATTTCCTTTGTTTTTGTTTTCTCTTTGCTTAATTGCTGACTAGAGACACTGTTAAGAGTAAAAGTTAGCTTTTGAAGCTTTTTTTTTTTCTTTGGTCATTATAGAGGAGATACGTTAGAAGTTGTAAAATTACTTCATTTTGGAAGATTTATTACATCAGAGAGATCTTGATTTAATGGCGAAAATGTATTGCTGGTGTCCGAGGTTACATTACATTACCATATCCATCTACTTCTAAACGTTTTGCATATGATCAGCTTCAATGAGTTTCATGAACTGACCGTCAATTTAGGCAATGCAAAAATTGAGTAAATATCCGGATCGCATGTAATGGAAGCAGCTCAGTCAAAGGTTATGCATTTATACCAATAAGCATTTGGTCCAAGTAGTAAAGATAGTGAGCTAGTTTAATTATGACTCGGATTCGAATCCGGCCATATGTATGTAGCAGTGATTAAAATACTTGTTGGGAGAAATTTGCCTCCCGAAAGGAACCTATTCGACTCGAATTCGGATTAGTCAGAACAATGACTTCGGACACCGTGTGCATAATATACCAAAAAAAAAAAAAGGTTATGCATTTATTAGATGAATCGGAATTTGCGATAGGTTGTTTGGTTTCTCTAGCTAGTAGTAATGTATTTTAGAGGAATGCCATGATTAAACGATCCATGTTGTGGTTAAATGTAATTCTCAAGCCATTTGGAGTTTTGCATACTCTTTGTACCAATCCATTATTAACTGCACGAATGCTTTCTTACTTGAGTTGTACATTCGGTAGATACAGACTCGTCCCTCCTCAATTGATATAGATTTTTTTTACTCATCTTTTGGACAATATGGACAGAAAGGAATGACAAGATATGGAAGAATCAGATTATTAATCAGTCATGTCTTAGAAAATCATTCAAAGTGAATTGATGCAGCATAAGAATAATCGACAGAGGTTGAGACCCCCTCACACTCACTTGGCTACAATTTAGACTCAAGGGACTAGAGATACGCATGTAACAATTCAATTTGATGGTTCCTTTCACTCACAAACTAGGAGGGCAGCCGGTGCATGCAAGATCCTTTTCTCACTAGGTATGGTTATGCAGATAAAGTCGGTTCTATTGCAAGCACTCTCACATTTCCAAACGGAAGCCATGACTTGTCTTATGGCACTCTAAGAAGCATCAACACTTAGCATTCCACGGGTCAAAGTGTATACTGATTGTGAAGTGTTGAAGACTAATCTACAAAATACTCTGGTACCGAGTGAGACATAAGAGATTGTTTCTTTACTATTAGCTTTATTTTCAACTTTTGACTCCTGCCAACTGATTAAAGCTAGTAAGAAGAATGAGGTTGGAGACTTGCATAGTATAGCTTATAATACATGTCATTGTAATAGTTTAGGTAATTCTGATTAATATACAGATACCTTTTTCAGAAAAAGAAAATTTTGGTATAGGTTTTTTTTTTTTTGATATATTACGTATCTGGTACAGTTTTCTTATTTTTTCAGGTTTTTATTCAGCTTTATTTATAAAAAAAAAGGAAATTTGTAATCCTGGTCATTGGTTTTACACTCGGGAGGTAAGACTTTGAAATTAGTAAAGATTGTGTTCGCGATAACTTCAGAATAAAATTATTTTGTTTCAATAAACGTAGTCTTTGTATTCGTATAACATCTGCATTCAAAGATGGTGATACAACAATGGAGCCAACCTCCATAACTTGCTCTCAACCTTGTAGAATGAAGAATATATTTCTACCATTGAAAACCAGAATATTATAAAAATCAAAAGATAACGAAATATATTAATTTCAGTAATCATTTACTGTTATGGTTTCCTTGTGAAATAAAATAGACTGTGAGAAATAGAACGAATGGAATATAATAAAGTTACATTCGAAGGGAGAAATAAAACAAAGTATTGATTGAAGGCAGTATAGTGTACCGTCTATATTCATTATAACTTTCGTTTCGAAGAAATAGTCAAATTGGAAAAATTAAAATTTATAAATTGGTTAACTTAATATTTTGGATTGAAAATTAAAAAAAAATAGAGTATCGTGTTTGTTAAGTAATTTTAGGATAATGATTTGTGTAGTGAAATTTTACAGGGAATTTTGATTGGGAATGAATCATAACCATTTATTTTTAACAATTTTTATTTGAAGTTTAAGTATTTAAGGTTAGGGCAAAATTTTGATGATTGACACATCCTCCCTTTAAATTTTTTCTGTATGTATTACTACTCGTAATTTTAGATGATACATAAATCTCATTAACAAAATTTAAGATTTTAATTCTGAAAATTGGACTATTTTTATTATTGTGAAACAAACCCATATCGCACAAAAGATAAATAGACGGGAATTGGTTAAAGTCACGTGCTGGCCTCCTGCTTAGAAGTTTCTTCTCACAAGCTTAAAACGTAACTGAGGCGACACTCTGTATATTCTCTTTCGGATCTGAATTTGCAAATTCAAATTTTTTGTTTTGTTTTTACAGTCTCCGGGACAAGTTAATTACTTTTCAGAAAATTACACAATGTCCAAAGTAACTTCTTCTAAATTTGAATTTGAAATTCTGATAAAATAATGTTATTCTTAGTTAAAATAATAATAATAATTAAAAAAATACTCAGATTAAAAATTTTCTTCTACTCCTTATAAAAATAGATTATCCATTTTAAAAGGAGTTCCTCCTTCAACGTATGCTCTTGTTTTTATTGTTTTTTTTTTTTTTTGGTTTTTGTTTTTGTTTTTGATCTTTTCTATTAATGAAACTTTCCACCCGTTTAATAAAAAAGATAAGAGTTGGCTGGCGTGTATCCTCGTATATATATTGGCATTTATATATTCTCAGTTGGAAAGGCTTCTTTACTTTATGTTTTTATTTGTTTAAAAAATAATTAATAACATTTTAACATTCATTTTTCGGATTTTCAAGTCAACAATAAATATACACTTATTTGAAAAACTTCCAAACGGAGTATTCCATTTCTCACAGAATATACATATTAACTACAATTATGAGCCTTTTTCGCCAAATTCAAGCACAATCCGATGCATGCATGCACGCACGCATGATGTCCCTTGCGAATTGGTTGAAGAAAGCAACGTAAAAATGTACCCTGCAAATATTTATTTAAAGGACATAAAAGCTATAAGATGCCATTGTGACAAATCAGCAAGACATAACATGTGGTTTTCTGCTTCGATTTGCCAGAAAACCACATCTAGGAATTGCATTAATGCGTACATGTGGCTGCGGCTCCGAAAGAGAGCTTTCAAACAAAAAAACTGGTGTAAATTAATGTTACTAAAATAATACTCATTCTGTCAAAAAAAAAAAACACACACACACACACACATTACCATTGTGAATTTTATAATTTTTTTTAGTACAATACAAGTTTCAATATCATTAATTTTGAAGGAAAAATTTCACTTTCCTCTGTCTTAGAAAAATAATTCACATTACATTTTATATATTATATTAATTTTAGTCTAATTCACAAATTTCACAAATTATTATGTAAACTATTTTCTTAATAGATATATTGTTTCTTGTGTACTTCCTGAAACTTCACTAGTGATCGATGTGTAACTTCCACTATAAGCAGAAACCAATAGAGCATTCAAAGCAAATTTTGAGTAATAGCTCGGTATGAAATGCAAACGTGATTTTGCTCCAACAAACTCTTCAATCAGGGTGTAAATTAGTTTTTAGTACGATTAACATAGAATATTCATCTTTACTATGTGTTTGCGTTTTATTATTGACTTTCTTAAAATAAAGAATATAAAATACTTATTGGAAGAGTTTTATCTTCCGAAAGGGACCTATCCAGCTCGAATTCAGATTAGTCGGCGTAATAATTTCGAATACTGGATGCGTAAAAAAAATATAAGTAGTCTATTGCTTGCCACCCCTTCTGTAATTTTGTGACAAGTACCGGGGGGCGGCGGCGGAAGAATTGGTTTAGCGGGATATGCCAAACTCCCAGCACTAAGCAAAAAGGCACCTTTTGAGAACATGTATGCTATGCCTCCTGTTTTATAATAAATAATTAATAATGGTTCAATTTATTGATTTTGAACTAGGTAGAACCACTCATAATTCAAGCAATTTATCCCATTTTTCCCCCAAATTATGTTATTCCTAACAGTAAATTGATCTAATCATATTATTCAATTAAATATAAGGCTTACAACAATTATAATAGCCCATTTTATAGAATTAAAATAGTACAACAAATAGAACTATTTTTGTGTGGTACAGACGGAGTATAAGAGTAAATTTGAATTTTTTGCTTGAAATGAAAAAATGGTTTTTTTTTTTTTTTTGAATGCCAAAACAGAGGGAGTATTTTGTATGGGCTCTAAATTGTTTGTTATTAAGTATGCCTTAGAGTGATGGAAACACACAAATGTGGACTTGATATGATATTTGTCTGCTTTCTTGTTTAACCAATAAACTTTGAGCAAATTACTGAACAAGTGACGTGGGCTGGGAAAATTGCTAGTAGCACATAACATCTGGTGTCTTTGGGCTTCGCCTCTTGGGAAGTCATAAAATGATGACATCAATATAAATATAAACTGCATCATCAATATGTATAAATCCACTAGATCTTCAAGATGTTTAATTTATTAAATATTTGTTCTATATTTCAAACTCCCTTAAAGTTGCCCTTGGTGATTGATTTGTCAGAAATAAAGTTGGTAAGAAACTTTTGAACTCTGTGATTTTTTTCGGTATACTATTATGTATGCATCACAGGTTTGAAGTCATTGTTTTCCTCATCCAAATGCTACTCTCCCAACTTTTGCTAATTAAAAACTCTCCCAACTTGTGAATGACTACAATCTCTACAAGCTCTAGCTGCACTCATACATTAATCACAATAACTTGAACAATTACATACTGATTAATCAATTGAAACGAGATGGCAACTTGGCATTGGAAAAAAAAAAAAAAGGATAGTTGACCAACCTTGAGATCCATGAACAGCTCGACAATGCAAAATATGCTCCAAATTTATTCATACAATATCTTATCACTAAGCTCTAATCCTCACTTTCTCAACGGAAATTTATGCTTAAATCAGGACATAAACTCTTACATCCAGTTTTTTTTTTTTTTTTTCGCGATCGAAATTAGTTTCTTTTGTGTCATAATTAAACATGGAATGGAAGCTGAAACAGTATCACTCTTGTGTTGATCCTGCACTTAAAATCCTGGAACTCTTAAACAATCATCCTTCCCGATATCCTCCTCATGTCATCCGACTTATCTGGGATATGTATTTGGAGCTGAGGTTCTTCAAAATATTCAGTTGGGGACTAGGATTTCCCCAAGATCTTTTAGATGAAGATTGGATGTTGCATTTTACTCTCATGGTGCAAAAAATGAGGCAAGAAACAGAGGAGTTTAAAATGTTATTCGAAGCAGCAGATGAAGCGGAAAAGATCACAAATTGGGAGGAAATGAGTAATCGTTTACGGACAGTAATCCAGGAACTCAACCCACTAGCCAGAGATATTTGCTTTCTTTTGTTAGATGGTGGATTCAAATGCAAGTCCTCCAGCCAGCTCGAGGCGAAGTCTTATAAATACAGAGTCGAAACAGAGGATTTCGTGTCTTTGATCCGAAGTAATCTTGTCGAGCTTCGTGGAGCTCCAGAAGAAGTTGGCTTCATTGGAGACGCACTCGAGCTCTTTGCCGGCTTTGTTAAGGTTCTTAATAAGTGGCCATATAGCTACAGAAGCGAGCTCACTTATCTTGTTCAAACTTGGGCAAGTCGCGTCTCGTGTCTCGCGTACTTGTATTTTGTTGGAGGGTGTGATGGCAGTTGTTTGGCATCTACTATGGAAGATTTGGTTTCTGATTTGAAGCAGACAATTCTGTCGGGCAATCCTCGGTCAATTAAGTTGATCCTTGATGTGTTTAAGGTTGGGAAGCATCATCAATTCCAAGGTACGATCCTTCCTGAATTCCTTGCTGAATATATTGATTTTCTTCTTGAACATGTGGTCATTCATTATGGAAAAGATGATGATGTTGAACTTTTTCAAGAGGGGTAGACATTCTTGTTATCGTTTTCGATGGATAAACCTCATGAGGAATCACAAGAAACGAAACTGATACTGGCTGAGATTTATGCAATGATCAATGAAGTGCCATCTATTGTGTGCTTTCCTGAGACTAATAAACTTTCTGATTTCCTTCATAAGATTGACGGAGTCAAGTCTAAAGTAAGAGACTTGTATGTTGTCAGTTCTTTTGCTTCACAATTTGATTCTCCAAGGACTAATTCAATCGGATTCCTTGATACCCTCTTAGAAGATCTACACAATATGCTGGAAAGAGGGGTGGAGTTTATCCCTTCGGTAAAAAATCGCGTTATAGGCGTCCATGATGGCCTTTCATTGCTAAGGCCATTTCTCCAATATGACTTGGAGCTACAAAGTGAGGACAATAAATTTAGAAATCTACAGACGCGGATCGTCAATGTTATAAATTTTGCTACATATGTTATAAAGTTGTGCGCAACCATGAGTTTTTCTGTTTGGTTTGGTATTATATGCCTACCGATTGTCCTGCAAGACATAAAGCTTGTAAAATGTGGCATTGAAGAGATTGAAGATGACCTTTGCTTGTACAGAAGCAAAAAGCTCACTACTGAGATGGAGGTAGAGTCTAATAGTTCTTCGTTACCTCGTGGCATAACTTCCAATCATGAAGGAGCTTTAATAGGATTCAGGGAGGATGCAAAATCAATATTGAATCATCTTCTAGGAGGAGAAAAAGCTCTCACTATCATTTCCATTTCTGGGATGCCTGGCCAAGGCAAGACCACATTGGCCAAAAGGATTTTTCATGATCCTTCCATTCGGTATCATTTTCACAAAACCGCTTGGTGTTTTGTGGGAAAAGAATGTAAAATGAAAGAATTAATGGCCAGCATCTTATGGTTTGATATTGACAAGAAGGATCAGGAGAAATGGGAAATCCAAGAGTTGGCCAACTGTCTGCGGAAAAGCTTGAAGGGGAAAAGATATTTCGTAGTTTTGGATGACATATGGGATGTTGATATGTGGCGCCAAGTGGAAGAATCGTTTCCAGATGATAGAAATGGAAGCCGCATCTTGTTTACAAGTCGGAATCATGATCTTGCATTACAATCAAAGCCGAATTCAGTCTCTCATAGTCTTCCCTTATTTTCTGATGAGGAAAGTTTGGAATTGGCAAAAGATATACTTTCTTATCATGATGGTTTTCCCTCGAAACTTTTAGAGGTAGGAAGAGAAATTGCAATACGTTGCAAAGGGTTACCTTTGGCGGTAGCCCTCATTGCTTCTTACCTCAAATGCATACCACAAGAATTGGATTTGTGGATGAAAGTAGCAAAGAATTTGAAATCACATCTCGCAAGTGAAGGGTGTATGCAGATAATCGAGCATAGTTATAAGAATTTGCCAATTCATTTAAAACCATGCCTTTTATATTTTGGAGCTTTTCCTCGAGGCGCAATAGTTTATGCCGGAGTTTTGATGCATCATTGGATTGCCCAAGGATGGATACTTAGAAATGAGCAGGAGAGCTCAAAAGATTTGGCAAGACAATACTTGGATTATCTGGTTTCACAAAATTTAGTTATTGTCATTCAAAGAGGTTCAATGGGGACGATAAAGCGTTGTATGGTCCACGATCTTATATATGACTTGTGCTTGCAGAAAACCCTTGAAGATAATTTGTTACAGTTGGTAGACTGTCGTGCTATTCCTCAGGAGTATAATCATCACCAGCGTTGGCTTTCCATCCGTTACAATTGGTTAAATTTGACCCAACTGAGATTTAGCTCTACCAACAAAAACAAACTACCAACTAATCAGGTTTATTCTTTACACTGGTGTGATTTTGTACCAACAAATTATAAGATCGTGTGTGACTTTTTGAGCAATTTTAGAGTTCTTACGATATTGGACACAATCAATATGCGTTTGGGAGACTCTACAGTTCCTGAAATAATATTGATCAATATTCATTTGAGATACTTGGCCTTACGTGGTTCGTTTCGTTTCATTCCAAGGTCATTAGCTACATTGTGGAACTTGGAGACACTTGTTATATTTGCAGAAAGTTATATTTTGCAGCTGCCAAATTTCTTATGGGAGATCAAAAGTTTACGCTCATTGCGTGTTGAGAAATCTTGTACTGACTTCGATGGTTTTCGACGAAATCCATCCACAATGGCCGCAGCAAGTAATGTCCACACACTTAGCGGAGTGATTATTTCTTACAATGTTGAGATGCTTGAGTTTCTAAGAAGTTTATCAAGGCTAAGGAAGTTAGATTGCTACTATGATACAGAGTTACATCCAAAGTGGTTATCCATGTTTGGATCATTGAGAAAACTGGAGAGCTTAAAGATTGATAGGCACATCTCATTTGATGCGATTCCCGATTGCCGGAAAAATGGAAGAACTAACCTTCCTAACTTCCCTGATACTCTTAAGAAGTTGTGTTTGTGGCATATCGGACTACCTTGGAAGGCGATGTCGGTTATTGGGAAGTTACCTAACCTTCAAGTTCTCAAATTATGGTGGGATGCCTTCGAGGGAACTACTTGGGATTTGGGAGAGGGGGAATTCTCAAGCCTCAGGTATCTGAAGCTGTATCAGATGAATCTGAATCGGATAAATGACACTGATTGTGAAACTCCATTTCCTTGTCTCGAGAAGCTTGAGGTTTATTATTGTAAGAGACTTGAGGAAGTTCCTTCTAGCTTTGGAGACATTTGTACCTTGAAGACCATTAATCTTATTTCATCTCCTAAAGTGTTAGACTCAATGCGGGCGATTGAGCGACAACAAAGAGAAGTTGGAAACCATGACTTTCATTTGTTCGTCTCAGACCATGATGACTATGATAGGTATTCATAGGAGTTTGATGATAAGGAATAGAAGAAGAAGAAACACAGATAACGTTTTTCACGTGGCCATCAGTAAGTTTTGTAAAAACCTCCTTTGTTAAAATTTTTCTCTTTTTAATATTGGGTTAATCTATTTCATTGGTCTCACTTGAACATTGGTTTTGTTAAAAGGTGGTTATTCGGGCGAGCTTTTTGAAGAATTATGGCCGCCATCCTGATATAAGGAATGGAGGAGGGGATTAGAGGTAAACTCTGCTCAAATATAGAAATCTTTGTTGTTAGATTGTTCCGTCCTTCATCTGGCCTTAATTAGGAAATGCATTCGGTTTCATGGCCATGTCTTATGAATTCAGGTTTGAATATGAGTTGATATGAAAATGATATTCCCTCTGTCCCAAAATTATTGTGTAGTTGAAAATCCAAACTGCACAATAATTTTAGGACACCGGGAGTATTTGCCACAACAAAGATTTCTTGTCAAGTGTTTGTCAGAACCAAGAATATCGGGAATTATGGGCAGTGAACCTTTACATGCACATTGTTCTAAGATTTAAATGATTTCAGACTTTGATGTTGTAAAACCGTGATCTGTGAATGTGGTGCAGACAGCAGAGTGGTCAGCATTGAGCTAGCATAAGAATTTTGGTCCCCTGAAGATGTCCTGTTCGAAGAGAATAGAGTGGGATCGATGTTTACTGTCGACACGGGAAAAATGGAGAATCTGCAACCAAAAAACAATTTGTTATGAAGTACACTAGTTAGTCAGCAACACAACCGGATACTACAGGATTGTTCCAAACTCATCTTTGATGGCTCTTTCAATCCACGTACAAGGAAAGCGGGGGAGCATGGAAATTAACATCTTCGACTGATCAGTTAATGCAGATTAGGTCGGATCCCTTAGACGCGTTGTCTACTTTCCAAACGGAGGCAATGACATGTCTTAAGACCTTACAAGAAGCGGAAAATTTGGGCATCTCACGTGTTCAAGTCCTTACTGATTGTGAACAATTAGTCACCAACCAAAATCTCCAATCTCTACCAGGCGAGGCACAAGAAATAGTTGGGTTATTATGTGTATTAATATCTCGGTTTCAATTTTGCTATTTGATTAAAGGCAGTCATAATGAAGTTGGTGATCTACAAAATTTTGCATAAGTAAGAATACGATATAATAGTATAGATATTTTCTAATTAATAACAAGTACTTTAAAAAAAAAAAAACCAAGGTCTCACTCAATCCAATCCTGAAAATGTTGTCTCCCAGGTTTGATCAGAACAACATTGCCATGAGACATTTTAATGTTGCGTGTCTACAATTTCAACATCACTGGATTCCCTGGTCTCCACGATTACTGTTCTGCATGGCCTTCAAGTAGGCTCAGTACGCACAACTTTCGCTAAAACCATCTTTTTAGTCCACACGGTTCACCCATATAATTTTGTACTTTTATTTCTGCACGTCCCTTGGAAAACCTTGTGGAATTAATGATTGCCTTTTATGGTTTTTGAACTCCTTTCTTTGCAATGCAGATCTCATATCAGGGTGTCCTCTGGACTCTGGTTCTCTCCCAAGATGAACCCATGTTTTCATTGCTGCACTTTCGCGGATAGCTGTTTGGAAAATCAAAGTTCCGTTATTAACTTGCAGGATTGTGCTGTTGGGCAGCATATCTGAACCGTTCGTCGACTTGTCCAGTCGACAAACGGCTTGAAATGTCGACATTTGAAGGCTATGGACTTGCCGGTTGACTTTTTTGATAACCCCTTGACAGATATGCATTTTATAGTCTTTTTGACTTGCTAAGTTTCTCATTCTGTCCTTTTTTTTTTCTATGGTACCATATTCATACCAGCAAACGATCCGTTTTTTGACTCCCTCCGTCCCATAATTATTGTCCTGTTTGAGTTTTCATTTTTAGTACAAAATAAACTAAAAGTGAAATCTCAAACTAGACAATAATTTTGGGACGGAGGGAGTATTAATTTTAAATCATCTAAGTAACGTCAAAATTATTTCGAGATAAAAAAAATATACGACTTATGAAAAATCTAGTCGTAAAATATCTTCTTTTGGTGTGTTTTTTTGTCAAATGTGGGGAATGAGAGGGTGGACAAGAGAAAAATTGTACTCTCTGTCCATTTTTGTTCATGTTTTCTGGTTTCGTAAAAAAAAATTGTACTTAAATCAAGAATAGTAATCTTTAATGTTAAAAACTATGAATTACCCTCCTGCTCAATTATTTCTATTCATTATTCAATTCAGCAAAATTACTTTTCTAATTCAAAATCAAAATATGTATGTTGAGTGAAATTTGTGTATGTCGTAATGGCGTCTTCTTAATCACTTTGTAAAGCAAGGTATGTTTTGCAACTTTGTCATGATGTCACCATGTAGCCAAATTTTATTGCAAATCAGGATGAAAGGAGTATAAAAATCGAAGAAATCCATAGAGAGACAAATATAGAAAAAAGTCATTATATAGCCGGTAAGAAGACGCCATTACAAACCAATACTAAATGAATTTGAGTAGAAAAACACAGTGATTAGGTAGCTGCTTTGTTGTACTTGGTCAGCTTTCGCACCCCTAATTTCTATGATAATCGACGCCCCCAACAACTTAATTATGCTAATTACTTAATTCTCTCATACGATTATATCAAGCTCGAATGATGAATCCAATGAACATCTTGGGAAGGCTATTATAAATAACCATAGAATAAAAGTGATTATTTTGTACTCTATATATATAAAAAAAATTAAATTCTGATATTTGTAACATAACAGTGCAAATCTAGAAATTTTAATGTGATTTGTTTTTCAAAGCAAGTATTTTTTTTTTCTAATCTTATTTTAAAAACAAGTTTAATTTTCTTTTTTAATTTCCCGTATCATATAAATTTAAAAATCTTACATGAAGGTTATGTGTAAGTTATCGCATATATTACAAATTCAGTGTGTTAAAATTTTTTTTTGGGGACAATAAGAGAAACATAAAGACTAGAAAAAAAAGTTAAATTACTACATTTCAAAAAATAGGTACTAATATAACAATATGTTCGAGTTACCAATATTTCTTAACAAAACAATCAGAAGTCAAGAAGATAAACTTACCATCAGAAACAAATATACTTTATTTTCTAGTAATATCGATATGGTACTTAATCAACCCAAAAGAGTTTATAGCCTGGTATCTACTTATTTAAAATCATCTCATACTGTATATGTCCTAGAAAAAAATATAAATTTGTATATCTTGTGTCCAGAAATAATGGTTCAATTAAATTTCCTGGGACAATGACTCAATGAGTAGTTCTTATTATTATTTTGTTTTAATAAAAAAAATGTTAAAAAAAGAAATGATTGATCACTTGGCAGTTGGCACCCATGCATAGAAAAGAGATTGCTGACCAACCTTGAGAACGGAGTTCGGCAGTCCAGAATGCAGCAATTTTTATACAATTTCTTACCACCAAATTCTAACCTCTCAATTTGATAGAGACAATAAAAGAATTCATATGGCGTATGTATGTACAACTGGTGAAGTTACTTGCGTTGTAGTTTTATCAACAGCAATTAAATATATACATAAAACTAACTAGGACGCCATTGATTTGAACTCTTCAAACACAGACTAAAGCAAAAACTGGGTCGGCAAATTTTCCATTTTGTTTGGTTTTACAAATGGAGTGGGAATGGAAGCTGAAGCAGTATCGCACTTGCGTTGATCCTGCACTTGATGTCATATTAGCACTGCTAAATGGCAATCTTCCTCCATATTTGGTGACACCAATGCGGCAGCTGGGTTGGGACTTACAATTCTTCAAAATGTTTTGTTGGGGGCTGGGCTTTCCTGAGGAGCTCTTGGATGCAGATGGGATGTTGGGTTTTACTCTGATGGTGCAAAAACTTGGCCAATTTGCAGAGGAGATTCAAATGAGGTTCGAAGCTGCGAATGAAGGGGAAAAGATCACGAGTTTGGAGCCGCTGGGTTATCGTTTGAGTACGATGATTCAAGAACTCAGGTCACAAGCACGAGACATTTGTTATCTTTTGTTAGATGGTGGATTCTTATTCACATGTAAGCTCTCTTCCCAACTCGAAATGTCGTTGACTTACAAATTCAGAGTTGAGATGGAGGATTTCATGTGTTTGATAAAAGAGAATCTTGACCAGCTTTGTGTTGCTCAACAAGAAGTTGCCTTGATTCAAGGGCATCTGGAGCTCTTTGCAGCCTTTGTTAAGGTTCTTAATGAGTGGCCATATGGATCATACAAGAGCGAATTACTCATGCGTTACATTCAAATTTGGTCAACTCACATCTCATGTCTCATATACTTGTATTTTATTGAGGAATATGATGAAATTCCAGATTCTACTTTGGAAGCTTTGGTTTCTGATGTGATTTCCTGCAACCCGGAATCAATGATGTTGATCCTTGATGTGTTTCTCGCTGGGGAGCGTCATAAATTCCAAGGTACAATTCTTTCCCAATTCCTTGCTGATTACATTGACTTGCTTCTTGAACATGTAATCGTGCAATACCCGAAGGATGATGTTGAAAAACTTCGTGAGGGGTTGACATTCTTGTTATCATTTGCCATGGATCGACCGGATGAGGACTCGCAAGAAACAAAATTAATATGGGCTGAAATTCGTGAAATTGTTAGTGAAGTGCCATCCATTTTGTGTGATCCTGAGACTAAAAAGCTTTTTGATTTCCTTCATATGGTTGATATAATCAAGCTTAAAGTAAGTGACTTGTATCCTGTTTGCTCTGTTTCTGCACAACTCAATTCTCCAAGGACTAATGCAATTGGATATCTTGATTCCTTCTTGGTGGAACTGGACAACATGCTGAAAGGGGGAGTTAAGTTTATTCCTTCAGTTAAAAGTCATGTTGAAGGAGTCCATCATGGCCTAGCATCGCTAAGGCCAATTCTCCAACATGCCTTGGAAATACAAAATGAGGACGGAATGCTAAAAGATTTGCAGACTGAAATCGTCAGCCTCATACACTTCGCTACATATGTAATAAAGTTGTGCCCAATCGCGAGTTTCTCTGTTTGGTATGGCATTGTGTGCCTTCCGAATGTCTTGCTAGACATAAGCCACGTGAAACGTGCAATGGAGAAGATCGAAGATGACCTTCACATGTATAGTAGCAAAAAGGTGACTATTGAGACAGGGTCCGATAATGCTTTTCTACCAAGAGAAGCAACTTCCAAGCATGAAAGAGCTTTTATTGGATTTAAGGAGGATGCAGGAGCAATATTAGATAAAGTTCTGAGAGGACAAAAGCCTCTCACTATCATTTCAATTTCTGGAATGCCTGGCCAAGGCAAGACCGCACTAGCCAAAAGAATTTTTCGCGATCCTTCAATTAGGTATCGTTTTGACAAAACTGCATGGGGTTATGTTGGAAAAGAATGTAAACTGAGTAAATTATTTGCCGACATCCTGCGGTTTGTTCGTGATGGCAATGATGGTGACAATGCGGAAACCAATGATTTAGCTGATAGTTTGCGGAAAAGTTTGAAAGGGAGAAAATATTTCCTTGTGTTGGATGACATATGGGATGTTGATATGTGGGGCCAAGTGCAAGCATTGTTCCCAAATGATAGAAATGGAAGTCGTATCTTGTTTACAACTCGGAATCATGATCTTGCATTACAATGTAAGCAGAATTCGGTCCCTCATCCTCTTCGCTTATTTTCTGATGAGGAAAGTTTAGAATTAATTCAAGATATGTGTTTTGACAATGGCTTCCCTCCATATTTTTTAGATGTAGGGAGAGAAATTGCAATACATTGCAAAGGGTTGCCTTTGGCAGTAGCCCTAATTGCCTCTCACCTCAAACAGATAGGACGAGAGTTGGATTTGTGGATGGAAGTAGCAGAAAATTTAAAAGCACACCTTGCTAGTGAAGGGTGTATGCACGTATTAGAGTTGAGTTATAATAATTTGCCAACTCAAATAAAGCCATGCTTTCTGTATGTTGGAGCTTTTCGCCGTGGTACAATCTTTTATGCTAGAGTTTTGATCAGCCATTGGATTGCTAATGGATTGGTAATGAGAAATGGTCAGGAGGGGTGCTCAGAAAATTTGGCAAGAGAATACTTGGATTATCTTGTTTCTCAAAATTTAGTTGTGGTAGTGCAAAGAGGTCCGATGGGGACAATAAAGCGTTGCATGGTTCATGATCTTATATACGACTTATGCATTCAGAAGTGCATTGAAGATAATTTCTTACATATGTTAGACTCTGATGCTGTTCCCAAAGAATATAACAAGAACCACTATTGGCTTTACATTTTGGAGAGTGGTCCAGAGTTCAGTCATCCGATATCTTGTGTTTCCATAAAGCAACTACCAACGAGCATGGTTCACTCTTTAACCTGGGGTCCGTCTGATTCCTTACTAAAAACTTACAGTAAATCCTTGTACTCCTTTTTAAGTAGCTTTAGAGTTCTTACAATGTTGGATATGGGCTGTTTGACTATGAGTGACTCTACAATTCCTGAAATAATATTCACCAATATTCATTTGAGGTACGTAACATTAATTGGTAAGTTTTGTTGTATTCCAAGGTCAATAGTTAGATTGTGGAACTTGGAAAGATTGGTTTTAAAAATGGAAGATTTTCTGTGGCTGCCAAAATTCTTGTGGGAGATGAAAAGTTTACGATGGTTGCGTGTTATAAAATCTCGTCTTCACTTGTGGAGTTTTCAAGAAAGTCTTTCCTCAACAGCAGCAGCTAGTAACATCAAAAGACTTGGCGAAATAATTATTCCTTATGATGTTGAGATCCAGGAGTTCCTAGGAAGTTTACCATGGCTTAGGGAATTGTGTTGCTTCTACGATACAGAGTTACATCCCGAGTGGTTATCCATGTTTGGATCTTTGAGAAAACTGGAGACCTTAAAAATTGATAGGCATGTTAGTTCTGATGTTGATCCTGTCAACCATTCTTGGAGAAATCTAAGAATAAATTTTCCTGATACTCTCAAGAAGTTATCTATATGGCATACAGGAATACCTTGGAAGTCCATGTCAGTGATTGGGAAGCTGCCTAATCTCCAAGTACTAAAGTTATCATTTGATGCATGTAAGGGGTCTAATTGGAATTTGGGAGATGAGGAGTTTCCCAACCTTAGATATTTGAAGCTGTATTGGATGAATTTGAAATAAATAAATGACTTCGACTGTGAAAATCCATTTCCTAGTCTCGAGAAGCTTGCCATATATTATTGTAAGAGACTTGAGGGTGTTCCTTCTAGCTTTGGAGACATTTGCACCTTCAAGACCATTGTCCTCATTTCATCTCCTAAGGCCTTTGACTCTGTGAAGGCAATTGAGGAACAACAACGAGAGGCGGGAAACATTGAGTTTCAAGTTTTTGTCTCAGATCATGATGATTATGATAAGAATGCAGAAGTAAGAATGGCCAAGGAGAAGAAACAGAAGATAAGAATTATAGGACGCCGCCATTAACTGGTAATTTTTCTGTTTTTTGTTTTGGCTCATGTCGTGTTTATATTTGATTATTGTACTGATTCTTAATATTTTGTTTGCGGATTATGTTTAATTTGACAAAAAGTATAAAGTATCTCTCCACTGTTTAAGTAATTTTATGTTGGGAAAACTGTTCGAAGTTGGTGTTCTTTTTCCAGTGAGCTTTGTGAAGAGTAAGAAAAGTAACAGTGGCCAGTGGCTACTATCCTGTCGTGATATAGTGAATGAAAAAGGGGATTTAGAGGTAAACTAAGCTACAGATTTTCCTTCATCCAAATATTTCATATTTGTACTTGTATTTCTACAATTTCCTTGACTGACGGAAAAACTTGTGAACTGATATCCACTTAGCACTGTATGATTTCCTTACAGTACTTTTCATTGCAGATTTGTGAAACTTGACTCCATGCCCAGCCTTTTCATGATCTTATGTTCATTGGCAAGGTCAAAAAATTTCATCCCTACTCTTTTCACCAATAAATGTAGAAAGTAACAGCATTTGGTTTGGAGCATAAAGATTCAAGTTTGTTAAATGGAATTCAATTCAGGATGTTGCTATTTCTACTGTAGAGTGTCTATTTTATAAAGATGTTGGAGTAGTAATATGAATTATTTCTTACTGCTTTCAGGTCATTTCGGCGAGCAAAAAAAAAAGAGAAGCAAAATCAGCATTAATTGCAGAAAACTAGTGTTACCAGCTAGATGTTTACAGTACGTGCAATTCTCTGTCCAAGGTAACTTATTTTGCTTCACATTATATTGCTCAATTCATTAGATCATAAGATAGTTATTTTAACTGACTCCTAGCTAATACCCGCAGATACATTATGACAAGTGATTCAGGCAATCTTCAGCGGCTGCACCTGTTACTCCGCAAGGCGCAAGTCGCAAGGTATTCAAGTACTACTCTATCAACAGAGTTGGTCTTCTGAAGATGTGAATGTTTCGGCCAAATGATCTTTTCCGTAGATAAGATGTTCCTATGTATCCCCTTTGAGGCTGAATGATCACAAAAAACCAACAGGGATGGACAAAAATCAGTTTAAGCAACCAGCAGGTTACTTCAAGAAGAAAGATCGAGGCCTCTATACATTGGAAGATCTTTGTAAGTCTGTTGGTTACTGGTTCTAATATGAATATGTATCATTGTTCCCTTGGTTTAGTTTTGTTGTAGAATATTATAAGAATACATTTCTCGTCACAAGGCTCTTCTGTCAATGATGACGCATTGTAACTCACAGCGAAGGCAAGCACAAGAGTTTGCATCTTGGGCTAATTAAGCGTCAAAACTACTTGTGTAAGTGAAAATAATTGAAATCTCTTGAACTTGATTGTGGCAATGTTTGTGAGATTTTGCCTGCTACATTCCTTTTCAGGGTGGGCATTTAAGCTTCGAACGCTTAGGTATGGAGAGAAGAAGGATCCTATAAATCTCAATTAGAAGAGAATGCGCCAAGAGAGAAGCCTACAAAATCATGTTAGAACAACTTGGTTATTTCCTCAGTGCATAACCAGTCAGCTGGAGCTGATCTTATAAATAGAAAACATAACACTTCCATCAAAACATGTGAATCTTTTGATGAAATTTTATATCTAGGCCGTCGAAATATATACAGTAGTTATAATGCCATTTTAACTTGTGTCTTTTGATGAGATTTTGTCTTAATTATTGAATTTTGGTTAGAGATAGATGTCTTGTTTGATGTTAGTTCTATTGCAGCCCCGGAGGTGGTTGAAGAAATGGTAGCGGTTCGAACTCCAATCGAGCATATTTCCGCACTCAACTCTTTTAATGAAGAACTCGTAATCCAAAAATGTGATCCGTTATAGGGTCAACCAATTAGAGATCAAGTCTGCTGGTCGCATATCAGAACGTTCGTCAACTTTCTCAAGTCGACAAGTGCCCCGAGTTGATCATTTGCTGAAGGTCGCCGACTTGGGGTACTTAATTTTTAACCTCAACGTACCGATCCAAAACTCTTCTGTTTCTACGAGAGCATCGTAATATTTGTCAACCAAACAAAAAAAAAAAAAAAAAAAGAGACTGTAGAAATAGATGAATCAAATTGTTTGCTGGCCCAATTAAGATATATGTGCCATATAAGGTGCAATTTCTTCAACTTGCAGTTTAATCAAGGATTTGTTTATGTTGCATTGGAGGGATTAGACAAGCATTTGTAACTTCTCCAAGAGTAAGATGGTTACATAGATGAACCAATTGTTTGTTAGCAATATAACTACTGTATTGAACTGATGGGTCGTTCTTCTTATTCTGCTGCAGGAACCGAACCGATTCTCCCCATGTTTTCTTTCCTCTGTCCAAGTTGAGAAAACAGAATCATTCATCATCTCCCAAGTTGACAATGACAGCCACAAACATCAAAAGGGCAATAATCAAATAAAGATAAAAGTAGAAAAGAAGGCTGTCGGCCAACCTCAGGCAGATTGAGCAAATCAATAATCCACACGTTGAGCGTAGTTATCTAGTGTTGGGCCCGAGTTCTCCTCCAATTGGGCCAGCAAAAAGGAAATCAAACCAAGCCAATTTGGCTTTGGTTTTTGGTTTGGTCGAGAAAGACAAAACCAATCCAATATAGATTTTGGTTTGTTTGGCCGATGGTTATAAATAGCAACCATTGGTTTTCTTTTGTGGTGTGATTTTTGCACGTGAGTTTGACAAGCAAAAACAAGGGCAGCCATGCAACATCTTTTGTGCACGAGAAAAAAAAGAGAGAACTAGGGTTTATGAGGTTTTGGTATTGTGAGAAGAAAGTGTTTCACTTTGTGGCTTTGATCGGGTGACGAAACAGAGTCAGTTATTGGTGCAAGTTTGCATGTCTGTTCCTCTCAACAAGATCTACAATTCCTCCAGTTTAGTTTTCGGTTTAGCTCTCTTTTGGTGAGATCCTTCTAGTCCTACTTTGTGATATGGGTGTGTGAAAGAGTATTATTGTAATCCACCTTTGGGTGAAGTCCTGTGTATCCACCGGTTGGTGAAGATTGTTTCCCATTATTGTGATAGTGGAAATTTGACTGTTGTTACAGTCCCGTGGTTTTTTTCAATTTGGGTTTCCGCGTAAATTCGTGTGCCTCCTTTATTTTATCAGTTCTTGATCATTTGCTTGTTTGGTTGTCTTATTTTATTGGTAGTAGGAAATGAGTTTTTCTTGGGAATCGTTTCTGCTGGTTTATTGTGTTTTTACCTTTTCCGCCACAACAGTGACATCAGAGCTACGTCTTGAGGTGTTACACCAATAAAATGGAAGAGTTATCGGGTACTGGTATGATGATTAAATTGACTTCATCCAATTACCATATGTGGAAGCCTAGAATAGAAGATTTGTTGTATTGCAAAGATTTATTTGATCTTGTTCTAGGGGATGAAGGTAGGCCAAGTGATATGACTGATAAAAAGTAGGCTGATATGCACAGAAGACTATTGGTAATATTCGACAGTGGATTGATCAAAGTGTGTTTCATCACTTTTCGGGAGAAACAAAAGCTGATGAACTTTGGGAGAAAATCCAGAATATGTACTGGAAGAAGTCTGGCATTAATAAGTCATCTGCACTGAAACAGATTATCAGGTTGAGGTACAAAGATAGTGCTAGCATGAATGAGCACTTGAGTTCGTTTCAGGGTTTATTGAACCAGACAGTAAATGTAGGTTTAAAGTTGGATGATGAGGTGCACGTTTTGGTATTGTTTAATTCTCTTCCAGACAGTTGGGACACTTTGGTAGTGTCAATCAGTAATTCAACTCAGGATGGTGTCTTGACCTTAGATCAGGTCAAAGAGGCTTTGATGAATGAAGAAGTCAGAAGAAAAGAGTAGAGTATTGAGTCTGAGTCGCAGGTTCTGGTGACAGAAAAGTCAGATAGAAGAGGGAGAAGTAAAAGCAGAGGGCCACGTGATCGGAATGACAAGTCCAGAGGACGGTCTAAATCCAAGAAAGATGTCGTGTGCTACCATTGTCAAGGGAATGGGCACTTTAAGAGGGAGTGCAAGGTTCTCAAGAGAGAACTAGCAGCGAGAAAAGGTAAAGGCAAGAAGGATGAATCAAATGATGATGACACTACTGCAGTAGTAACTACCAGTGATGTATTTGTGTACTGTGATGATGATACAATTAATGTTGCGAGTCACGACAGTGATTGATTCGGTGATTCAGGTGCGTCTTATCATGTGACGCCTCACAGACACTTCTTTACCTCTTATACACCTGGAGATTTTGGTCGTGTAAGAATGGGCAATCAAGCCTCATGCGATGTTGTCGGCATGGGAGAGGTATCATTGGTAATGAATACAGGTTGTACTCTTGTCTTGAAGAATGTCAGACATGTTCTGGATATGCGTCTGAACCTTATTTCCGTTAGAAAACTTGATGATGAGGGTTATCATAGCACTGAAGGTGGTGGCCATTGGACAATTACCAGAGGGAATCTTATTATTTCTAGAGGAAAGAAGTTGAACTCTTTGTATGTTTGAATGCAAAGTTGAAGAATGGAGAGGTGAATGCAACTCACAATGCCTCCATTGATCTCTGGCACAGAAGGCTTGAACACATTAGTGTCAAGGGGCTCCAAATTCTTGGTAAGAAGCAATTTCTCCCTGAGGTGAAAGGTATTGCTCTAGAACCTTGTGTTGACTGTATATGGTAAATAGCATAGGATTTCCTTTCAAAATTCTCCTCCATTTAGAAAGTCTAGTCCTCTTGAGTTAGTTCATACAAATGTATGTTCCATGAAAGATAGATTGTTGGATGGAGCATTGTACTTTATTACTTTCATTAATGACTATGCTCGAAAGGTTTAGTGTTTTTCTTTGAAATCTAAAGATCAGATATTAGATGTGTTCAAAGACTTTCACCTTAGAGTTGAACGAGAGACTGGCAAGAAGTTGAAATGTGTTCGAGCAGATAATGGTGGTGAGTACGGGGGTCCGTTTGAAAAGTATTACCGAGACCATGGAATTAAACTTCAGAAGAGTGTTCCAAAGACTCCGCAGCAGAATGGCGTGGAAGAAAGAATGAACAGAACTATTACTGAAAAGGTTAGGTGTATGCTCTTGAATGCAAAGCTGCCTAAATCTTTTTGGGGTAAAGCAATGCAGACAGTAGTTGATTTGATCAACCTATCTCCCTCAGTTCCGTTGGATGGTGATCTACCACAACGAGTTTGGACATGGAAATATGTCTCATTTGGACATTTGCGAGTTTTTGGTTATCGTGCCTTTGTTCATATTCCCAAAGACGGAAGGTCGAAACTTGATGGAAAATCCAAGCAGTGTATATTCTTGGGGTATGGCAATGATGAATTTGGGTACAGACTTTGGGATCCTGTAGAGAAGAAAATTTTCAGAAGCAGGGATGTGATCTTCTTTGAAGACCAGAACATTGATGATATGGGAAAGGGCGAGATGCCAGAATCTTCACCTGAGATCAGGGGCGGAGCTAGACCCTGAAGAAGTGATAGGGCAAAATTTTTAATACTACTAATTTAATATGTTTGCCCCCTAATATTATTAATTTAGGTGGGGTAAAATCTAAGTTTCTTAAGAAAATACCTCAAATTTTAAAGGGTAATAACTAAAAAAAAAAAAATTCAGCTGGGGCAATTGCCCCACTAATCATATATGTGTCTCCGCCCCTGCCTGAGATTCTTATTGATCTAGATCTAGTTCCACCAGAATCAGATGATTCTCCTGAAGGGGGAGCTGAGACGGAGCAGAATGGTGAGTTTGATGATGATCCTACTTCTGAAACAGAGACACCACCGGTTTCATCACCTCCTGTCCAGGCATGGAGGTCCACCAGAGACAAGATACGTTCCACCAGGTACAGTGCTCATGAGTATTTGTTGCTTACTGATGGGGGAAAACCAGAGTCGTATGAAGAGGTTCTTAGTCATGAGCAGAAAGATCAGTGGTTAGCAGCCATGCAAGATGAGATCAAATCCTTACATGAGAATAACACGTATGACCTGGTGAAGCTGTCTAAGGGCAAGAGAGCACTTAAGAATAAATGGATGTTCAGACTGAAGACAACCGAGGTACAAAGCTAGATTAGTTGTGAAGAGATTCAATCAGAGAAAGGGCATAGACTTTGATGAGATATTCTCTCCTGTTGTAAAGATGTCTTTGATCCGAGTTGTGCTTGGGATAGCGGCCAGTTTGAATCTTGAGATTGAACAGCTTGATGTGAAGACAACCTTCTTACATGGTAATTTGGAAGAAGAGATTTACATGAAGCAACCAGATGGGTTTCAGGATAAGGGGAAAGAGAAGTTTGTTTGTCGTCTCAACAAAAGCTTGTATGGGTTGAAGCAAGCTCTGAGGCAGTGGAAAAACAAGAAGTTTGATGCTTTCATGATAGGGCAGGAATACCAAAGGACTACAGCCGATCACTGTGTGTTTGTGAAGGAATTCTCTGATGGTGATTTTATAATTCTTTTGCTTTATGTCGATGACGTGTTGATTGTTGGTCATGATATTGCAAAGATTGCCAGGTTGAAAAAGGAGTTGAATAAATCCTTTGCGATGAAGGATTTGGGTCCGGCTAGACGGATCCTTGGGATGGAGATTTCTCGTGACAGATAGAATGGGAAGCTTTGGGTATCTCAAGAGAAGTATATCGAGAAGATTCTTGATAGATTTAACATGAGCGGTGCTAAGGAAGTCTCGACTTCACTTGCGGCGCATTTTAAGCTAAGTAAAATGCAGTGTCCTAAAAGTGAGAAAGATAAGGAAGAGATGAAAAAGGTTCCTTAAGCTTTGGCAGTTGGCAGCCTGATGTATGCGATGGTTTAGACAAGGCCAGACATAGCTCATGCAGTTGGTGTTGTTAGTCGGTTTCTCTCCAATCCTGGTAAGAAGCATTGGAATGCTGTGAAATGGATTCTCAGGTATCTTAGGGGTACTTCCAGATTGAGTCTTTGCTTTGCCAATGGGAAGACCATGTTGGATGGATATACAGATGCTGACATGGCGGGTGACCTTGATGATCAGAAATCTACTTCTGGATACTTGATGACTTATGGAGGGGGAGCAGTTTCATGGCGGAGGGGGAGCAGTTTCATGGCAGAGTAGGTTGCAAAATTGTGTCGCTTTGTCTACTACAGAGGCAGAGTTTATCGCAACTACTGAATCTTGTAAGGAAGCACTTTGGTTGCAGAAGTTTTTAAAAGAGCTTGGCATGAAGCAAGAGAGGTATGTGGTGTATTGTGATAGCCAGAGCGCTATTCACTTAGCTAAGAATTCCACATTTCATTCGCGGTCAAAACATATTGATGTGAGATATCATTGGATTCGGGATGTGTTGGAGTCCAAGGCATTGTTTCTTGAGAAGATCCATACAGATAACAACAGAGCCGATATGTTGATGAAGACTGTGAGTAGAGAGAAACTTCTGTTCTGTAGACAGGAAGCGGGTCCAAATTAAGGTGAAGGGGGAGATTGTTGGGCACGAGTTCTCGTCCAATTGGGCCAACTAAATGGAAATGAAACCAAGCCAATTTGGCTTTGGTTTTTGGTTTGGTCAAGAAGGACAAAACCAATCCAATTTGGATTTTGGTTTGTTTGGCCGATGGTTATAAATAGCAACCATTGGTTTTCTTTTGTGGTGTGATTTTTGCGCGTGAGTTTGACAAGCAAAAACAAGGGCAGCCGTGCAACATCTTTAGTGCACGAGAGAAAAGAGAGAGAACTAGGGTTTCTGAGGTTTTGGTGTTGTGAGAAGAAAGTATTTCACTTTGTGGCTTTGATAGGGTGACGAAACAGAGTCAATTATTGGTGCAAGTTTGCATGTGTGTTCCTCTCAACAAGATTTACAATTCCTCCGGTTTAGTTTTCGGTTTAGCTCTCTTTTGGTGAGATTCTTCCAGTCCTACTTTGTGATAGGGGTGTGTGGAAGAGTATTATTGTAATCCACCTTTGGGTAAAGTCCAGTGTATCCGCCGGTTGGTGAAGATTGTTTCCCATTATTGTGATAGTGGAGATTTGACTGTTGTTACAGTCCCGTAGTTTTTCCCGATTTGGGTTTCCATGTAAATTCGTGTGCCTCCTTTATTTTATCAGTTCTTGATTATTTGGTTGTTTGGTTGTCCTGTTTTATTGGTAGTAGGAAAGGAGTTTTTCTTGGGAATCGTTTCTGCTGGTTTTTTGTGTTTATAACCTTTCCGCCACAACATCTAGTTTGCCAAAAATAACTGTGTCGTGAAAAACACAACCCACTAAGCAAAAGACGATGAAGAGAAAGCTTTTATAGAGGACCAATCGGACAACAAAAAAGTGATACAAAAGGACTACAAAGTAAGAAAAATAAAAGTAGGCAAACGGAGAGGGAAAAAGAAATGCTTTGTACAATAATAATTGGACGTTCTTTCCAGTTCTTTTCATTTTGTTAGTTTTGCAGTAGAAATAATTGCAATAGTTTTGATCAACAATGGAACGGAAACTAAAACAGTATCATACTTGTGTTGGTCCTGCATTTTTTGTATTGGAAACTAAACTTGAAGCTGTGGAGGAAGGAGAAAAGATTGCGAATTGGGTGACAATGAGTTCTCCTTTAGAAACAACAATTCAGGAACTCAAGTCAGAAGAAAAAGATATCTGCTTTCTTTTGTTAGATGGTGTATTCAACTGTAAGTACTCTTGTCAATCCCTCCAGATGTCATTTTATTATAATTATAGAGTTGAGATTGAGGATTTCATGTGCTTGATCCAAGATAATCTTCGGCAGCTTCTTGTTGCTCCACAAGAAGTTGTCTTCATTAGTGAGAAACTATAGCTTTTCGGAGCCTTTGTTAAGGTTCTTAATAAGTAGCCATATAGTTACATAAGCTAACTCACATGTCACATTCAAACTTGGATGAGTCACATCTCATGTCTCATATACTTGTATTTTGTTGAAGTGTATGTTGACTGTCTAGCATCTTTTGTGGAAGCTTTTTTTATGAATCGACGCTGACAGACTATGTCCTGCAATCCACAGTCAATAATGTTGATCCTTGATGTGTTTAAGGCTAAGACTGGAAAACATCACAAATTTCAATTTACCATCATTTCTCAATTCCTTACTGATTATATTGATTTTCTTGTTGAGCGTGTGGTCATGCACTATGCAATGGATGATGTTGAAATTGTTCAGGATTCTTGTTATCATTTCCCATGGATCGACCAAATGAGGACTCACTATGAACTAAGTTGATATTCGCTGAAATTCGTGAAATAATTAGTGAAGTGCCATCTGTTAAAGATAATTATCAAAGAGGAGTTCTTTTAATGAAGAAAAAGAGTCATGTTCACCTCTTGAGTTAATCAAGATAGACAGGCTAGAAGGATAAGTGATGAATTAGTTGATATGTTTATTCTTTTTATTGTTATCTAGTAAGAGAGCTTTACTTGTTAAGCCTATAAATATATGGCTCTACCATATCAATGAAATTCAAGTCACTCACGATGTATCCATTCAATTAATCTCTCATTTATTTATTTTTTTTATTGTTCTTCAAATTCTCATTTTCTTCTTGGTATCAGAGTAGGCTCCGTCCTGCTTTTGTACCCTTGCTTCCGCTTGTTTTTGTTTTTTTTTTCTTTTCAAATAAGTCATCATTTTTTCTATTCTCTATGTCCATGCTCTTAAATATTCAAACTGCAAATTTACCAAATTCATAACTCCTACAATATTCTCCTTCCAACATGAACATATATACATTTGTGATTTTCTCAAAAGTGTTTCCATACTCTATTATCACTCCAGCCAATTTGGTCCAATCCATCCACCCATATATTTCACATTAACTCCAAAAAGAAATTTTTTTTTCAAAAATTAAATTTTAGTTGATCCAAAAAACTCAGTAGTTAACTTATCTCCGTGTCAATCTACAGAAATCCACATCATGGCAAACGTTTGAGCACCTCTCAAAAGAAACTTGGACTTGTCATGCAAAAATCTAACCATACAGTTATGAGAATCGATACATTCCGTTTCTCAAAAAGTCTAACAGCTCAACAATTCGAGCACACCACTCAAAACACACTTTGCGTCGCTCTCAACTTACCATTCACAAATCATGAAACTTCAGGCAAGGAACTGAAAAACGTTGTCAGAATCACTGAAGAAGCAAACTGTGTCTACAACCCCGACTCAGTTTGAGGGAGGATTTTAAAGATAATTATGAAACTAGAATTTTTTATCAAAAAAAGAGAGTCATGTTCACCTCTTGAGTTAATCATGATAGACTAGGTTAGAAGGATAAGTGATAAATTAGTTAATAGGTTTATTCTTTTTATTGTTATCTAGTAAGAAAACTTTACTTGTTAAGCCTATAAATATGGCTTTACCATATATATGAAATTCAAGTCAGTCACGATGTAGTCATTCAATTCATCTCTCATTTATTTATTTATTTATTATTATTCTTCAAATTCTCATTTTCTTCTTGGTATCAGAGCAGGTTCTGTCCTCCTTTTGTAGCCTTGCTTCCGCTTGTTTTTTGTTTTATTTTTTCTTTTCAAATAAATCATCATTTTTTCTATTCTCTATGTCCATGTCCTTAAATATTCAAACTCAAAATTTACCAAATTCGTAACTCCTACATTATTCTCCTTCCAACACCAACATACATACAATTGTGACTTTCTTATAAGTGTTTCCATACTCTAGTAAGAGAACTTTACTTGTTAAGCCTATAAATATGGCTTTACCATATCTATGAAATTCAAGTCAGCCACGATGTAGCCATTGAATTCATCTCTCATTTATTTCTTTATTTTTTATTATTCTTCAAATTCTCATTTTCTTCTTCGTATCAGAGCAGGTTCCGTCCTCCTTTTGTAGCCTTGCTTCTGTTTGTTTTTTTTTTTATTTTTTCTTTTCAAATAAATCATCATTTTTTCTATTCTCTATGTCCATGTCCTTAAATATTCAAACTCAAAATTTTCCAAATTCATAACTCCTACATTATTCTCCCTCCAACACCAACATACATACATTTGTGATTTTCTTATAAGTGTTTCCATACTCTAGTAAGAGAACTTTACTTGTTAAGGCTATAAATATGGCTTTACCATATTCACGAAATTCAAGTCAGTCACGATGTAGCCATTGAATTCATCTCTCATTTATTTATTTATTTTTTATTGTTCTTCAAATTCTCATTTTCTTCTTCGTATCAGAGCAGGTTCCGTCCTCCTTTTGTAGCTTTGCTTCCGCTTGTTTTTGTTTTATTTTTTCTTTTCAAATAAATCATCATTTTTTCTATTCTCTATGTCCATGCCCTTAAATATTCAAACTCCAAATTTACCAAATTCATAACTCCTACATTGCTCTCCATCCAACACCAACATATATACATTTGTGATTTTCTCGTAAGTGTTTGCATACTCTATTATCACTCCAACCAATTTGGTCCAATCCATCCACCCATATATTTCACATTAACTCCAAAAAGAATTTTTTTTTCAAAAATTAAATTTCAGTTGATCCAAAAAACTCAGTAGTTGATTTATCTCTGTGTCAATCTACAGAAATCCACATCATGAGAAACGTTCGAGCACCTTTCAAAAGAAACTTGGACTTCTCATGCAAAAATCTGACCATACAGTTATGAGAATCAATACATTCCGTTTCTCAACAATGTCTAGCAACCCAACAATTCGAGCACACCACTCAAAAACACACTTTGCGTCGTTCACAAGTTACCATTCACAAATCATGAAACTTCAGGCAAGCAACTCAAAAGCGTTGTCAGAATCACTCAAGAAACAAACCGTGTCTACGACCCCGACTCAGTTTGAGGGAGAATTTTAAAGATAATTATGAAAGAGGAGTTTTTTTTTATCAAGAAAAAGAGTCATGTTCACCTCTTGAGTTAATCAAGAAAGACTAGGTTAAAAGGATAAGTGATGAATTAGTTAACAGGTTTATTCTTTTTATTGTTATCTAGTAAGAGAACTTTACTTGTTAAGCCTATAAATATGGCTTTACCAGATATATGAAATTCAAGTCAGCCACGATGTAGCCATTCAATTCATCTCTCATTTATTTATTTATTTTTTATTGTTCTTCAAATTCTCATTTTCTTCTTGGTATCAGAGCAGGTTCCGTCCTGCTTTTGTAGCCTTGCTTCCGCTTGTTTTTATTATATTTTTTCTTTTCAAATAAGTCATCATTTTTTCTATTCTCTATGTCCATGCCCTAAAATATTCAAACTCCAAATTTATCAAATTCATAACTCCTATAATATTCTCCTTCCAACACCAACATATATATATTGGTGATTTTCTCAAAAGTGTTTCCATACTCTATTATCACTCCAGCCAATTTGGTCCAATCCATCCACCCATATATTTCACATTAACTCCAAAAAGAAATTTTTTTTTCAAAAATTAAATTTCAGTTGATCCAAAAAATTCAGTAGTTAACTTATCTCTGTGTCAATCTAAAGAAATCTACATCATGGCAAATGTTCGAGCACCACTCAAAAGAAACTTGGACTTGCCATGCAAAAATCTAGTAAGAGAGCTTTACTTGTTAAGCCTATAAATATATGGCTCTACCATATCTATGAAATTCAAGTCACTCACGATATAGCCATTCAATTAATCTCTCTTTTATTTATTTTTTTTTTATTGTTCTTCAAATTCTCATTTTCTTCTTGGTATCAGAGTAGGTTCCGTCCTGCTTTTGTACCCTTGCTTCCGCTTGTTTTTGTTTTTTTTTTCTTTTCAAATAAGTCATCATTTTTTCTATTCTCTATGTCCATGCTCTGAAATATTCAAACTGCAAATTTACCAAATTCATAACTCCTACAATATTCTCCTTCCAACATGAACATATATATATTTGTGATTTTCTCAAAAGTGTTTCCATACTCTATTATCACTCCAGCCAATTTGGTCCAATCCATCCACCCATATATTTGACATTAACTCCAAAAAGAAATTTTTTTTTCAAAAATTAAATTTCAGTTGATCCAAAAAACTCAGTAGTTAACTTATCTCTGTGTCAATCTACAGAAATCCACATCATGGCAAACGTTTGAGCACCTCTCAAAAAAAACTTGGACTTGTCATGCAAAAATCTAACCATACAGTTATGAGAATCGATACATTCCGTTTCTCAAAAAGTCTAACAGCTCAACAATTCGAGCACACCACTCAAAAACACACTTTGCGTCGCTCTCAACTTACCATTCACGAATCATGAAACTTCAGGCAAGGAACTGAAAAACGTTGTCAGAATCACTCAAGAAGCAAACTGTGTCTACAACCCCGACTCAGTTTGAGGGAGGATTTTAAAGATAATTATGAAAGATGGGTTTTTTTTATCAAGAAAATGAGTCATGTTCACCTCTTGAGTTAATCAAGGTAGACTAGGTTAGAAGGATAAGTGATGAATTTGTTAATAGGTTTATTCTTTTTATTGCTATCTAGTAAGAAAACTTCACTTGTTAAGCTTATAAATATGGCTTTACCATATATATGAAATTCAAGTCAGTCACGATGTAGCCATTCAATTCATCTCTCATTAATTTATTTATTTTTTATTATTCTTCAAATTCTCATTTTCTTCTGGGTATCAAAGCAGGTTCCGTCCTGCTTTTGTAGCCTTGCTTCCGCTTGTTTTTGTTTTATTTTTTCTTTTCAAATAAATTATCATTTTTTCTATTCTCTATGTCCATGCCCTTAAATATTCAAACTCCAAATTTACCAAATTCATAACTCCTACAATATTCTCCTTCCAACACAACCATTTATACATTTGTGATTTTCTTATAAGTGTTTCCATACTCTAGTATCACTCCAGCCAATTTGGTCCAATCCATCCACCCATATATTTCGCATTAACTCCAAAAAGAATTTTTTTTTTCAAAAAAATTAAATTTAAGTTGATCCAAAAACCTCAATAGTTGATTTATCTCGGTGTTAATCTACTGAAATCTACATCATGGCAAATGTTCGAGCACCTTCCAAAAGAATCTTGGACTTGTCATGCTAAAAGCTAACCATACAGTTATGAAAATCGATACATTCCATTCCTCAACAATGTCTAACAGCTCAACAATTCGAGCACACCACTCAAAACACACTTTACGTCACTCACAACTTACCATTCCAAAATCATGAAACTTCAGGCAAGCAAATCAGAAGCGTTGTCGGAATCACTCAAGAAGCAAACTGTGTCTACAACCCCAACTCAGTTTGAAGAGGATATTAAAGTTAATTGCCAAAAGAGGAGTTTTTTTTATCAAGAAAAAGAGTCATATTCACCTCTTGAGTTAATCAAAATAGAGTAGGTAAGAAGGATAAGTGATGAATTAGTTGAAATGGTTTATTCTTTTTATTGTTATCTAGTAAGAGAACTTTACTTGTTAAGCCTATAAATATGGTTTGACCATATCTATGAAATTGAAGTCAGCCACGATGTAGCCATTCAATTTATCTCTCATTTATTTATTTAATTTTATTGTTCTTCAAATTCTCATTTTCTTCTTGGTATCAGAGCAGGTTCCGTCTTGCTTTTGTAGCCTTGCTTCCACTTGTTTTTGTTTTTTTTTTCTTTTCAAATAAGTCATCATTTTTTCTATTCTATATGTCCATGCCCTTGAATATTCAAACTCCAAATTTACCAAATTCATAACTCCTACAATATTCTCCTTCCAACACCAACATATATACATTTGTAATTTTCTCGTAAGTGTTTGCATACTCTATTATCACTCCAACCAATTTGGTCCAATCCATCCACCCATATATTTCACATTAACTCCAAAAAGAATTTTTTTTGCAAAAATTGAATTTCAGTTGATCCAAAAAACTCAGTAGTTAACTTATCTCTGTGTCAATCTACAGAAATGCACATCATGGCAAACGTTTGAGCACCACTCAAAAGAAACTTGGACTTGTCATGCAAAAATCTAACCATAAAGTTATGAGAATCGATACATTCCATTTCTCAACAATGTCTAACAGCTCAACAATTAGAGCACACCACTCAAAACACACTTTACGTCGCTCACAACTTACCATTCACAAATCATGAAACTTCAGGCAAGCAAATCAAAAGCGTTGCCAGAATCACTCAAGAAACAAACTGTGTCTACAATCCCGACTCGGTTTGAGGGAGGATTTTTAAAGATAATAATGAAAGAGGAGTTTTTCTTATCAAGAAAAAGAGTCATGTTCACCTCTTGAGTTAATCAAGAAAGACTAGGTTAAAAGGATAAGTGATGAATTAGTTAACAGGTTTATTCTTTTTATTGTTATCTAGTAAGAGAAGTTTACTTGTTAAGCCTATAAATATGGCTTTACCATATATATGAAATTCAAGTCAGCCACGATGTAGCCATTTAATTCATCTCTCATTTATTTATTTATTTTTTATTGTTCTTTAAATTCTCATTTTCTTCTCCGTATCAGAGCAGGTTCCGTCCTGCTTTTGTAGCCTTGCTTACGCTTGTTTTTTTTTTTCTTTTCAAATAAATCATCATTTTTTCTATTCTCTATGTCCATGCCCTAAAATATTCAAACTCCAAATTTACCAAATTCATAACTCCTACAATATTCTCCTTCCAACACCAACATATATACATTTGTGATTTTCTCGTAAGTGTTTCCATACTCTATTATCACTCCAGCCAATTTGGGCCAATCCATCCACCCATATATTTCACATTAACTCCAAAAAGAAATTTTTTTTTCAAAAATTAAATTTCAGTTGATCCAAAAAACTCAGTAGTTATATCTCTGTGTCAATCTACAGAAATCCACATCATGGCAAACGTTTGAGCACCACTCAAAAGAAACTTGGACTTATCATGCAAAAATCTGACCATACAGTTATGAGAATCGATACATTCCGTTTCTCAACAATGTCTAACAGCTCAACAATTCGAGCACACCACTCAAAACACACTTTACGTCGCTCACAACTTACCATTCACAAATCATGAAACTTCAGGCAAGCAACTCAAAAGCGTTGTTAGAATCACTCAAGAAGCAAACTGTGTCTACAACCGCAACTCATTTTGAAGAGGATATTAAAGATAATTGCCAAAAGAGGAGTTTTTTTATCAAGAAAAAGAGTCATGTTCACCTCTTGAGTTAATCAAAATAGATTAGGTAAGAAGGATAAGTGATGAATTAGTTGAAATGGTTTATTCTTTTTATTGTTATCTAGTAAGAGAACTTTACTTGTTAAGCCTATAAATATGGTTTTACCATATCTATGAAATTGAAGTCAGTCACGATGTAGCCATTCAATTCATCTCTTATTTATTTATTTAATTTTATTGTTCTTCAAATTCTCATTTTCTTCTTGGTATCAGAGTAGGTTCCGTCTTGCTTTTGTAGCCTTGCTTCCACTTGTTTTTGTTTTTTTTTTCTTTTCAAATAAGTCATCATTTTTTCTATTCTATATGTCCATGCCCTTGAATATTCAAACTCCAAATTTACCAAATTCATAACTCCTACAATATTCTCCTTCCAACACCAGCAGTAACAGAAAGATTGTGGTTTTGATTTTCGGATAAGTAAAATAATGAAATAAAACAAGTTAAATTAAGATGATCATAAAGAGAGAAAGATTCTAGTCAAAGGAATTATTTCCACCTTCAAGCAATTGTTCCTTGATACAAAGATAAATTCATATAATTCACAAATAAATTGGTTATAGTTGTTGGCATTGCCTAACAACCAGCTTCTCCTTACTTTATCGGTAGTCAAGATACGATCGTTAACTACTTCTTTAATCAAAAGGCAACCCTAGAGACGCTTGTATGATTTAGTGTTCCAACAGCATTAACACCTAGAGAAACCCAATTCCAATTAACAAACACACAGTAGGGATCTTTTAAATTGGATTACTTATTTCCACAACGCATCAGCTGCTTACTTAGGCAGGCTGAGTTGTTGATTTCCACTTATTAAAACTAAATAAATAATTCTGGATTTGCCGTTTTAACTAGCTATAGATCAATTTGAAAGAATTAAATAATGCGCATGTTTTCAATCAAACCAAATCAATGATAAACCCTAAAATCAGGAAATAAACAAATACTCATGTATATATATATATATATGAAAAAAGATAGACTCAATTAGATCTCACAATTGACATGAATCAAGATTTCAATTGTCCTTCAAATAGAAAAGAGTTTAGCTACTAATCTTAATATAATCAATAGCAAAAGAATAGATGATTAATATTACAACACAAGTAGCGACGAAAACTGAGAAAAATTTGCCCGCCTGGAGTTTCAGTTGTGCGTCGACTGCTCTCCCTCTTCTTGGTCTTGGTTTGGCCGAATTTCCTCCTCTATTTATAGGGGAGGATTACTGAAACTCTCCTAATAAGTTGGAGAAGAAATAAGATATAATATATTTTTCCTATTTTTACAAGGTAATTTTGAAATTTGGCTCTTTTGACAACTCATCTCTTAACTAGCAATAAAACGAACCTAAAACCTTTTATAGACTCAAAAAATTAATTCTATTTAAGGAATAGAAGTAGCCTCCAAGTAAAATATTACTTCTTTAGAATGAATCGTCTTTTTAAGTGTGAACACAATTTCTTATAGGAAACCTTCTTTCTTTGAGTGTAAAAATGAATTTCTTGACTTCTTCCTTAAGAGCAGGAATTTGTAACTCCAAAAACATGGTAATTAAGCAATAAATTTGTCCAAAACTGCTGCTTCCCATCAAGTTTGCAAAAATTGCATTTTGGCCCCTAAAGTTTATAGAAATTGTATTTTGCCCTAAAACTTTCTAATTTCTGTACTTTAATCCCTGAACGAAATTTCCAGCTTGTTCTTCAACGTGATCACGTGCTAAATCAACTTTACTTCTCCCCTTGAGCATAAATCTCTTAAACAAAAGCTATGAAAGTCTCCAAAATCAACACTTTTTATCTTTTTCCGTCCAAAACACCTCCTATGATCAAATTAAGCACAAAACACCTATATTAGCATAGATACTACTTAAAATAACACAAAAATCACCATAAATATTATGCTAATATTGACCTTATCAACTCCCTCACACCTACATTTTGCTTGTCCTCAAGCAAACTTAAAAGAATACTTTAAAAATCACTTTCAACACACTATTTCAAACCACATATCGGAAAGATTTCAAAACCTCAATCTCAACTACCAAGTCACACATCAATCACAAGCTTAATCGATTAGGCAATCAAACATAAACTCCTCTAATACTACGCATACTCAACAAGATAATTGTTTCATCACTAAATTCCATCAATGATTGGAACAAAATCACCTCACCAGTACGTTCACTTATTTTCTTTCTTCTTTTCTCTTAAGGGTAGCATATAAGACAATTCACCCAAATCAATATCTAGCAGAATATTCAAGAATTTGACAAGGCGTCACATCACTCACTAAGCAAATAAACTCACCAATAAAGGTCTTTAAAAAGGGTTGTAATGGGGTTTTAGGTAAGGAAAAGGTTGGATATATATGGATGTAGGCTTATTTTGTCAAGATAGATTATGTATACTTAAACTCCACCATCTTACCAGATATCCCATATAATGACATTGCTCATCCTCAAACCTCAAACTTCTAGAGTGCTTTGCATAAGAACTTGTCGTGAACTTCTCATATTTCATTTACAAACCCATGGCATCTCAAAGACATAATGAATAACTTGCCATACTCTCGAACAACTAGAAAAATAAGGATTCATGCGATTTTTTTTTTTGTCTGGGTATTTTTCCCTTTTTTTTCATTTTCTTTTTTTTTTCATTTTCTTTGTTTTTTTTTCTTTTCGCATGCTCTATAATACCTCAAATGCATAACTTAAAACAAGAACATATGCCATCATAATGTCCAACTCTTACCACAAACCCAGTCTAAGCAACCTAATCCAGAGCTTCACAAAAAGGTAAAGGCTAAAAACAAGGCTAATGGTTTAATATATCTGGAGCTTAAGAAAAATGGTCAAGGCTTGAATGGTACACTAGGGGGTAAACATAAATAGGTAGGTTTTTTAAGCTAACTTAACTGAATCCTAGTGCCTTTATTCTTGTGGCAAACCATTTACAAGAGCGCAGATGTGTCCTAGCTCGGCAAATTCAAGATTAATCCATATTAGATATGATATACTTCTCACATAAAAATATTGAGCATTCAAATACACTAACTCTATTTGCTCAAAAAGGCTCAGATCACTCAATTTAAAGTAACTTTTTTATGATAGTATTCCAATCATTAACTTCAACACTTAGATTCACAACATATCTGAGTAGTACATAGCAAAGAAAAATTTATGTTTTTCATGTTTCACCTTTCAACCTATGATGATTAGCAATCTAACAGTTGAAACGTTTGAAATAGTGCTTCAGACTCAAATTTTTGAAAATTTCCATCAAAAAGTAATATAATTCTTTTAAGTAAGCAATTTAATAAAGACATAATCTAAAACACACAAACTCCTCCCCCACACCTAAAGCATACATTGTCCTCAATGTATTGACACATGCAAAGACAAATAATAGAAGTACATACAAACTCCCAAATAATATTAAAGAGAAATGAAACGGTACTTCCTTGGAAATTCGTAGTAGACTTCTTTGAATTTGCATAGGGTTGATCATGTAGAAGAATTCTCCTTGAAAACTAGTTGTCACACTCAAACAAACCACTAAAACAATCTAACACTACGTCGATCAAATGGTTAAGAAAAACCGCAAAAATCAAGGAATCATAGATCTCAAGATCATCAGGAACAAAAAACTTAACCACCCAAAAGATTTATTCAATAAACAAATAACAAAAAGTAAACCATTGGGTTGCCTCCCAACAAGCGCCTTTCTTTAGTGTTTTTGGCTAGACACCGCATGTGTGTATCAAGGTGGAAACTTGAAAGCTTCGTACACAATCAGAACTTTATAAGATTTTGAATACACCTCAAGAAAATCAAGGTTATAGCATTCAAAATGACATTCAAGTATTACATCAATGAAAGAAGGTGGAAAGTGATCTCCTCTAAATGATTCTTGAAAACCATCACACGCTCTCCACACGTAAACTCTAGCACTGAGAATTTTACTCATCATACCATCATTGTGAAATTTTAAACCAATATCTATCATCAATCCAAGTTCAGGAGGTCTAAACAAATGTCTAGATGTATATGTGTAGATCTCGACTCAACTTTTGAAGGTTTTCTCATTTCAGAATTTATAAGCACATACTTGAAAACACAACTGCTATTGAAATCAACTTGTGATGTTCTCTTAGCATTCAAATTCACATTCTCCCAACCTAAAGACTTAACTTCATTCGTTAATTTAAGTTTAGCAGTTTTCCGGAAAGATCTTCTAAAGAAAAGTAGACTTGATTTTCTTGCATAGTTTCCTTTCAAATCAATCACATCAATAACATCAGGCAAAACAAGATATCCACTTCTTGCAAATGACTTATCTACCATAGAAGTAGAAAATTCAAAAGACATGTCAACAACCTTTTTAGCCACATCAATTCTTGGTACAGAACCATGTTTCAACAAATTAAATAGCATGAGGCATGTTACTAACTCCAATTCCAAGATCTATAATAAACTCACCAAGTTTAACATGTCGAAGATTGCAAAATATAGTGAACATACCTGAGATCTTGTATTTTGGAGGAAAGTTCGAAGCATATGTATTAAAGACATTGTTTCCCACTAAAATAACCTCATTACCTTGGAGTGTAGATTCTATCTTGTCGGTGCAAAGGTCCACAATAGACTCACCATCATAAGAGATTCTTCAAGATTGTCTACCAAAGGAACATTAGGATCACCTTCGAGAGAATTCCCCAAGGATTCTTCCTCATTCGCTTCCTTGTATGGCTCCACTAACTTGTCTGCCTCTACATCTTCTAAGCATTCTATATCTTGAATATTTGTAGCTTCTATTGATTGAACATTCTCTTTTGAAATAACCTTCACAATCTTGGACTTAAGCTCTTCTTGAATTGGTTCTCTCAGCCTTCCAGGAAAATGAGGAGGTATCACAATCTTTGTTTCTTCCTTTTCGCGTTTCTTTCTCCTCCACCTTTTTGGTGCATCATGTTTGATTGATCTTCTTCCACCACCATTGCACATTCAGTCACTGTAACTTTATTCTCCACAAGATCTGAAATTTGAACCGTTTTCGTCTCTAGTCTACTTATGTCTACAACCAGCTGAGACATTTGTTTCTCCAAATTTTGTAAGCTAGCATTTGTTTGTTGCAAACTTCTAACCACCTCTTCCAAGGACATCTGGGCCTCTAGTGGTAGCAATGGAGGTTGCTACAATTGTGGTGGCGGCGATGGCGGTGGTGGTGGGTTGTAGTCGTAATTTGGGTAATCTTGCCAACTTGGTTCATGTGTGTATGAACTATGCTCATATCCTATTTGTGGTGATACCCAAAATCCTCCTACATTACTCACTTGTCTTTGCGGAGAGCGTTGAAAATTTTTGCAACAATCTACTTTGTGACCGCTCATAGAACAAATCTCACAGCTTTGCATCTGCTTGACAAAACTCGCACGAGGGATTAATTTATTTAGCTATTAACTAATGAACAAGCGTCTTACCTCATCCCGATCTTGATAGCTATATCGATCTTCATTTAGTTGTTGACTAGTGAACAAGCGTCTTAAATTATTCGGATCCTGATAGCTATATCGATCATATCCATACGAGTCCATGATAAAGATAAAATCTCTGTATAATTCAAAATAAACAAAAACAAAAAACAAAAGGACGAATGCACGTTTTTGTCCCTAATAATTGGGGGTAGCCCAACCCAGTCACCAAAAATATTATGCTACCGATTTTAGTCTCCTAATACTTTTTTCTGCCCAATTTTAGTCTTTTTAGAATTTTTTATAGTAATTGACGAAAATTTTAACCCCTCCGTTAGTCTCCAAATTTTTTATTCATTTCCTACAAGTGGTGGGTCCCCCATTTGTTGACCCTGAAAAAAATAAAAAAATTCAGCCTTTGTCTTTGGTACTAAACGGGGAGTGAAAAGCGTACCAAAAACCCCCCTCCAAGCTGTATAAGTACGGGTTTCATTCTTCTTCCCAGATTCATCAGGTTATTGTCAAAAAAATTTACGAGAAAACTAGAGATTGCAACAAACGGTGATGTGAGGTGTCGCTGTGGATTGATTCCAAACTTAGTGACCTATTGGAAAGACGATCATCCCGGGAGAAGGTTTTGGGGCTGCTCATTGTATTCGGTATAAAATCACAACAATGCATTAAGCATTCAAGATTTTAAAAATTTAAGCCCAAAGAAAACACATGGTCAAGTGGAATGTTGTGCATAAAGACGTGGTCATGAGTTTCTAACATTGCTTAAAAGTGGTCCTGAACAGGTATTTTCACAGTCATATGTAACCCTCAAAATTACATTCATCATAGAATATTGACAATTCTCAAAAAAGTGCAATTCCTTCTATTAAGCAATTTTAATTAGGACAAAATCAAAACACACAAATTCCTCCCCCCACACCTAAAGGATACATTGTCCTCTATGTATAAAACATATAAAGACAAACAAGAAACACACATACAAAATCCCACATAATGTAAAAGAAAAAGAAACGGTACTTCTTTGGGATTTTGTAGTGGCGGAACGAAATTTGGTGGGAGAGCAAGTCTATAGCTTTTGATGCATTCGCACGTGGGTTGACCAATCATAAAATTTCTCCTTAAAAGCTAGCTGCAACACTTAAACAAACCATCAAAATAACCAAATGCTACGGCTATCAAATGATTAAGAAAACCCACGAAAATAAATCATGGATCTCAAGATCATGAGAAATAAAAAACTTAACCACCTAATCGATTTATTTAACAAAACAAATAACAAAAATAAACTATTAGGTTGCCTCCCAAACGCCTTTCTTTAATGTCTTTGGCCAGACACAACATGTACCTCACTTACTTATGCATGGGTGGAAGTAAAGTGATTTTTTCCACACAAACACTTCCACACAAGCAAAGTAATTACTACAAAAGTCTCAAAAAAGTTGTCAAGTATATTCATTCAAAACTATAAAGTTGAAACGTTTTCAAGTAGCCCTAGAAAGATCAATTTTATTTTTTTTATCACTTTTCCGTCTAATTTCCATCAAATAAATAACGGTCAATTGCGAAAAAGGCAATTTTGTCTTTTTGAAGTTACATATATCTAAGAAAAATATTGACTCTTTTTTTTAGATTGGGCTTAAATTGGACAAATGAAAATGTAAATTTCAAGGGCCACAAATTTTGTTTATTGTTAATATTTTAATCTTAAAATTAATGATCCCACAAAAGTCATCCGTTACAACTTACAATTAAGAAAAAAAATCGTAACATTTTGTTCTTCCTCGTTCATCTATATATCCACCTTCTCCACGCAGCAGCCACCACAACTTCCATTTAAATTCATTTTATTTGCTCTTCCTCTAAGCCCCATCTTCCTCCATTTGCCGACACTCACCTCCAGTCCATCACTCCACGTCAACCCAAAACAAAAAATAAAAAAAAAACCACACCAACATTTTTATTCTAACTTCCTGTTCTTTTTCTTTTCTTCCCGCCGCCAGCCACCATAACCCCAAACTGAAGCTTTTTTTATCCTCCTGAAAACCATACCCAAACTGGGGAATCGGAATTCAAGAAAGACCACAACCACAACTGAAGGTGTTTATTTATTTGAAAATCAAACCCAAACTGGGGATCGATTGACATTTACATTAATTTATCAAATCAGATGCCCTGGGAAGTGGTACTAATCGTTGTTGGATTCATCAAAATGAATCCTTGTGGGCTTGATTTTTTGTGATTTTGAGAGTGAAATCAGGTGGTTTTTTTTGGTTATTTGGTCGATGGAAATAAGTTTGATGTTGACCGTGGGGGCTTGTTTCTATTCATGGAGGTAGCGGTTGAACTTGATGTTGATGGTGGTGGGAGGTGGTGATGCAGTAGTGGGAGAAGGTGTTGCGGTGGAGGAAAGGAGAAAGGTAGAGGAAGAAAGTAAAATGGGAAGATAAAAGTAAAAGATATATTGTAAAGGAAGATAAAACTTATAAGCTATGTTAAAAAGAAATAAATTTCAAAAAGACGATCCTTTCAATAAGTCAACTGGTTAAGTTGATCGTTATTTATTTGACGGAAAAATGGTAAGAAAACAAAATTTATCTTTGTGGGACCTTTAAGGACATTTTAACTTTATAATTTTGAATGAATATAAGTAGTAATTTTTTGGGACTTTGTAGTAATTAATTCCAAAATTTATCCTAAATGAGTTTTGTCCTCTCCTTGTACAATTGAGCATTATCATAGGTCTCCAATCGAATCTCTTCCAATTCTTGAAGTTGCAACTTCCTTTTCAATCCTGCATCATCGGCACTCAGGTTGAACTGTTTAACTGCCCAAAAAGCATGATGCTCAAGTTCAACAGGTAAATGACTCATTACCAAAAACTAATCTGTATGGTGACATCCCAATTGGAGTTTTGTAAGCTGTGCGGTATGCCCATAATGCATTTTCTAAACACAGACTCCAATCCTTGCGGTTAGGATTCACAGTCTTTTCCAAAATTTGCTTGATTTCACGGTTTGAAATCTCGGCTTGTCCATTGGTTTCAGGATAATATGCAGTAGATACACGATGATGAACACCATATTTGCGCATCAATGCTTCAATTGTGCGATTGCAGAAATGGGTACATTGGTCACAGATGATTGCTCGTGGTACTCCGAACCTACTAAAGATGCTAGATTTAAGGAATCCTGCAACAACTTTAGAGTCATTAGTTCGAGTAGCTTTTGCTTCTACCCATTTCGACACATAATCTACTGCAAGAAAAATATAGAGATTACCAAATGAACTTGGAAAAGGACCCATAAAATCCATACCCCAAACATCAAATATTTCACAAAATAACATAGGGAGTTGGGCATCTCATTTCTAAATGATATGTTACCTATCCTTTGACACCTTTCACAACTCTTACAAAAATGGTTTGCATCTTTAAACAAAGATTGCCAAATAAAAACCACAATTCAAAATTTTTCTTGCTGTTCTTTTCGGACAAAAATGTCCACCACATGCATGAGTATGACAATAAGTAAGTATAGAATGACTTTCATCACCAGGAACACATCTTCGAATAATCTGATCTGACCCAAGTTTCCACGAATAAGGTTCATCCCATATATAATACTTTGAAGCACTTTTTAACTTATTCTTTTGAAAAGTACTCACCAATAGTTAAAAAGTTAACTATGTCAACAAACCATGGTTCCTTACCTTCCTTACCTTGCATGGCCCATAAATGCTCATCTGGAAAGATTTGTGAAATTGGTTGTGACTCTTCATCGCGCACCAACCGGCTAAGATGATCAGCAACAGAATTGTTAGTTCCCTTTCAGTCTTTGATCTCCCAATCAAATTCTTGTAGTAGAAGAATCCATCGAATGATTCGTGGTTTTGATTCCTTCTTTGCCAACAAGTACTTGAGGGCTTCAGGATCAATGTAAACAACAACTTTAGTACCTAACAAATAAGATCGAATTTATCAAAAGCAAACACAATAGTTAAAAGCTCTTTTTCAGTGGTTGTGTAATTACATTGCGCCATTGAGTGTCTTGGATGCATAATTAATCACATGGCTTTGTTTCCCGTCTCTTTGACTAAGTACTGCTCCTACAGCATAATGACTTGCATCGCACATGAGCTCAAAAGACAACTCTCAATTGGGAGGTTAAATTGTAGGTGCAGAAGTGAGAGCTCCATTCAATATATCAAATGCCTTCTTGCATTCTTCTCCAAATTCAAATGCAATATCTTGTTGCAACAGCCTAGATAATGGTTGTGCAATCTTTGAGAAATCTTTAATGAAGCGTCTATAGAAACCTGCATGACCAAGAAAGCTTCGAATTTCTTGAACATTAGTAGGATATGGCAAACTATCAATTAGATCAACTTTTGCCTTATCTACTTCTATTCTCCTATATGACACTACATGACCCAAAACAATTCCCTCCTTCACCATGAAGTGACATTTTTCATAATTAAGAACCAAATTTTGTCAATGCATCTTTCAAGAACTTTAGACAAATGATTCAAGCATTGATCAAATGAGTCACCATAAAAACTAAAGTCATCCATGAAAATTTCAATGCAATTTTCAATGTAATCAGAAAATATGCTCATCATGCATCTTTGAAAAGTTCCAGGGGCATTCCACAAACCAAAAGGCATGCGACGGTAAGCAAAAGTACCAAAAGGGCAAGTAAAAGCTGTCTTTCCTGGTCCTCTGGAGCTACCATAATTTGGTGATACCCAGAGTATCCATCCAAGAAACAAAAGAAAGATTTACATGCTAACCGCTCTAACATTTGATCAATGAATGGTAGTGGGAAATGATCTTTCCTTGTAGCTGCGTTTAACTTACGAAAGTCAATACACATACGCCAACATGTCTGCAATCTCATAGGAACCAGTTCATTAACCTCATTTTTAACCAATTGAAAACTAGACTTTTAGGTACCACATGAACTGGACTTACCCATTGACTATTAGATATTGGATAAATAATTCCCAAATCTAACAACTTAAGAATTTCTTTCATTACTACCTCTTTCATAGTATGATTTAATTTGCGTTGAGCATCTTTTACTGGTTTTGAATCTTGCTCAAGCAAAATTTGATGCATGCAAATTGACGGGCTGATTCCCTTAATATTTGCCAATGTCCAACCTATGGCTGTCATGTAATCCTTCAAAATCCGCATCAACTTCTCTTCTTGAAGCTCTGTTAAGTCATTGGCAATAATTACAGGCGAAGTCTCATCTTCTCCCAAGTAAACATACTTGAGATGATTTGGCAATGTCTTCAATTCAAGTTTCGGTGCCTGCTCAACAGAAGGTAAAATTCTATCATAATTCAGCGGCAAATGAAAGCATTGGTTAACTAACCTAGAAGGTAATTCCTGTAGTGCACAAAGTTCCATATGTGATGCTATGATTCCCTCATTCACTTCAAAACAAATTTCCTTCTGTTGCATGTTATGCTTAAGAACAAAATCCAACTCATCATTCACAAAATTACGCTCAAAATCCTCTTGGACCTATGTATCAATCATGCTAACACTTGCATAAGATTCAAAATCATTTGGGTGCTTCATAACATCAAACATATTGAAAGTAACTTTGTCACCATCAAATTCAAAAGTAAAAGTACCAGAGTCCACATCAACCTTTGTCTTAGCCGTTTTCATGAATGATCTACCCAACGAAAGGATTTCAGATTTTGAAACATACTCATCACTCATGTCAAGTATATAAAAATCAGCAGGAAAAACGAGCTTATCACATTTAACCAAAACATCTTCTACTATCCGTTCTGGATAAATTATGGATCTATTAGCCAATTCAATTAGCAACATCAGTATTCTTAAGAGACCCAATCTTTAACTCATTAAAAGGGGATAAAGACATCACATTTATGGAAGCTCCTAAGTCAAGCATAGCTGATTTAATCATTCTCGATCCAATCACACAAGAAATAGCAAAGATATCTGGATCAGAGCACTTTTGAGGCAACTTTCGTTGGATAACCGAAGAAACATTTTCACTCACAAAGATCTTACCTTCAAGCTTCCTTTTCTTAGAACACAATGATTTAAAAAATTTGGCATAACTTGAAATTTGACCAATTGCATCCAACAATGGAATATTAATTGCCACCTTCCGAAAAATCTCCAAAATATCTTTTTCGTTTTCCTCTTTCTTCGCTTTTGCTAACCTGCCAAGAAAAGGTAGAGAAATCACTATTTCTGGTTCAGATTTTACATGCTCAGAATTTACCTCTTTTAATGGTAGTTGGGTGTTGTCTACATCCTTCTCGGCTTCTTGTGAAATTTGTTCAGATACTCCATCTTGTAACTTGGGACCTTGAAGCTCTTTCCACTTCTCAGCATCATTGCACTAACATTTTCTCTGGGACTGACTTCTGGTTGGGAAGGAAGCCTCCCTGCATCAGCCTCTAATTTTTTTAATGAGGTAGCCATTTGAGACATTTGTTTCTCAAAGTTCTGTATGCTAGCTTGAGAAGACTGTTAAGCCTGTGTAAGACCATGCACATTAGTTGCTAAACTTCTTACCATTTCCTCTAAAGACATACCTGACATAGATGATGATGTTTGATTCGAAGGTGGTGTTGGCTCAGAATTTCTCATGATAGGCTGTGATTGTTGCTGGAAGTTTGACTGTTTGTAGCTGAAGTTTGGATGATACCTCCATCCTGGATTGTAAGTATTCGAATAGGGATCATACTTCCTTTGTCCTTGTCCTGGAAACCCACCCATAGCATTAACTTGCTCATTGGGATCATCTTGTAACTTGGGGCATAAATCAGTAAAGTGCCCAGAGTTTGAGCAAATGCCACAAGCCTTGACAGTTTGTACTTGCCCTACAGCCATTTGACGCACCAAAGAGGTTGCATCAAATATTTGATTTTCTAAATTTAAAATACTTACCTCATTGACATGTCTGGTAGTTGTTTCTGCTCTTTTATTAAACTGTTGAGTAGTTTCAGCCATGGTTAAAATTACGTCGGTAGCTTGTGCTGGCGTTTTATTCATTAAAGCTCCTCCACTGGCTGAATCTAACTTGTCTCGATCCACCTCTGATAGCCCCTCATAGAAATATTTAAGTAGCAATTGTTCAAGGATTTGATGTTGAGGACAACTCCTATATAGCTCTCCGAATCTTTCCCAGTATTCGCACAATGTTTCTCCATGAAGTTGTCGGATTCCACCAATATCTTTCTGAATATTTGTTGCACGATGTGCTGGAAAGAATTTCTCCTAAAACTGATTCCATGAAATAATTGAACCAGCTGGTAGACCATATAACCAGTACATGGCTTTGTCTTCCAAAGAGAATGGAAAAGCACGCAGCTGAATTTGCTCTTCAGTGACTCCTTGATAGCTTACCGTTAAGCACATGGAATCGAACTCCATCAAGTGCTTATGAGGATCTTCACCTCTAAAACCACGAAATTTAGGTAATAATTGAAGTGTACCTGGTTTTAGCCCAAAACGTGGAGTATTTGCAGGCATGGTTATGCAGAAGGTTCGTCAGTTCACATCTGGACTCGCAAGCTCCCCTAGAGTTCTGTCACCTATACTTTCTTCTTCAAATTCTTTCCCTTTGTCAGAGTTTTTAACTTCTTCTTTTTCTTCTTCTTCTTGGCTATCGTCCTCTTGAGATTCAGATGTAGCACTGAGAAGTAGATCTCTTTTTCTCTTTTCCTTTCGGTTTTGTTTAGCTGTCTTTTCTATCTCAGGATCAAACAATAAAATAAAAATAAAAATATAAACAAACTTTTAGCAAGAAATAAATCACTCTAGACCGTGCTCCCTGACAACGACGCCAAAATTTAGTGGCTGTCAAACCAACAAAAATAAAAGAGCCTACTCCTAAGAAATTTAAGTAGTATAGCAACGAGTAGGGTCGTCTCCTCAGGAAATAAGGAAGTGAAAATATCTTTAATTAAAAGCAAAGTAATCAAATGGGAGAATTTTTTGATTTATAACTAATGGATGACAAAAATAACTGGTAAACGATAAAAAATACTTTTTGAAAATCGATAGTAAGAGAAACTCTAGTCAAAGGAATAATTTTCATCTTGATGAATCCAATTGATCATTGATGCAATAATTAACTCAACAAATCAAGAATATGTTGGTTATCGTTGTTGGAACCTCCTAACAACTCAGTCTTTTAATTTATTACCAGTGATTAAGAAACATTCATTAACCACTCTATAGCCAAAAACACTACCTGGAACCTCCTAGGACTTAGTTTTCGACAAGCAAAGACCCAACTTAATTTATAACAAACAAACCTTGTTTCATTAAAAATTGATTATTTATTCTCACAACACAAATAAACTACTTACCAAGCAATCAATTGCATTGTCACTTCTAAGGAACAAACAAAACTTGTTGTTTAATGAATTAGATTATCTAGGAGAACTGAATGCTACCAGCTATTCAAATAATACTAAATAATCTTCAATAATTATCAAAGAGAATAAATAAATACTCAAAACATGTTGGTGAATAGAAAATGATTAGATCTCACAATTGAATAACATCAAGGCTTCAATAAAATCCTTCAACTAAAAAAAATATTTAGTTGCTAAACATGGTTAAATCAACAACACATGAATTGATGTTTGACATTATAGAGCTAAAACTGACGAAAATGGAGAAATCCTTGTCCTGAACTCCAGCTGTCGCTCCTTGTGTTGTGCCTCTTCTCCTTTTTTTTTATTATAAATGAAAACAAAGTGTACATATGGTATAATAGGGCAGACCTCGTCCAGCCTCTCCAAAATCCGCAGAGGAGAATTTAAGTTTCCAGAATTTTCAGATCGGTCCCTAAAGTTTGCAATAATTATATTTTAACCCTAAAACTTTTGATAAATTATAATTTAATCCCTATTTTCACGTGCCCACGTGGGAATACAACCTCGTTTCTGGAATTTTTTGCTTCCTTTATTGATTTTTGCTTAAATCTTGTGTGCCACACGAGAATCAATCACTTATTCTCCAACTTGAAACTTGATTTAACAAAACCTTCTAAAACTCTTCAAATCAACACTTTTCTTCTTTTTTTTATTCCAAATCTTTCCTATGATCAAATTAAGAACCAAAACACTAATATTAACGTAGATAATATTCAAAACAACACATAAACCACTAAATATCATGCTAATATTTACATTATCACCAATCCTACTCATGCTTCATAATGTTTATAAGGGAACCACAAAAACTGCAATTTACCTTCCCCTTTCCTTTCCTAACCTCCTTTGTAATCTGAACATCCTTCGAAATTTTTATGTGTTGAGATAAACTCTGAAAATAACACATAGACAATAAGCAACATTACAGATTATCAAGAATGTACACTTACAGGCAACATATTGAAAGTAATCGAAATAAACCTTAACGATGTCCTTATTCTTATGTTCCGATGCATCTTTGCTCTCAGTTTTTAAAACTTTCCTTGGAGTTCTCCTCAAAGCTTGTTTTTTCACATTTTGCTTAGAAGCATGTACATCAGTATGCTGAACATTGTCACATTTGAGCAAAGCAGTTATGATGTGTATAAATGAGTAACCTAAATTAAAAACTATTAAGTAAATAGTAATCACTTAAACTCATATGGTTTGTTTTTTATTTTTTCTTCAACTGGTCTATTTCCTCTTTGCTTCAGCTTCAATGGCCTTTACTTCCTAATAGCACAACATTGAATCAAATCAATATTCAATTAACTAGTTGGATTACTGAAAAATAAACCATAGTGTCTTCTTACTGCAACGATGTTTTCATCAAGATCAACTGACTGCTTGTTGGACTCATCAGAGATGGTAAACTTTCTCTTAACGTGCAGATGAACATTTGATGTTATATATTCCCTGCATCACCCTAAACTGGTCTTATACTTAATTTTAAGTTAAAGTACACTTACAGGCAACAAAGGCAACATAATGGATTCTGAATTTTCTGGTGCAACTATCTCCATATTAAGCTGTACCACATCAGAGAGGTCATCCTCATTGCTGCCAAGGTCTACAACCCCTTCTTCAGGATCAATGAAGGGGCACGTCCTCTAGTTGTGACCTGTGATCCCACAGGAACCACATCTATTTTGCACTTAAACTTGTGGCAGGCCCCTATGATTGATTTTGTGTTCCTTGTGAGGCGTTTCTTGAAATGCACTTTCTCTTATTATCACCTGAAATTTTACAAATTGAACAACGGCATTTCTGTCCAATCCGTCTCAACTTCTGTTTTCCATCCTCCTCATTGATTCTTTCAGCTAGACTTTTTTTTTTTTCCTTTTATTACTATTTGGCCTGCTAGGACCTCTAGCATAAATTGGTGGAAGAAGTGGTGTTCCCGGTACTTTTTCCCATTCCGATTTACCTCTCATTGGCAATATACATGGTTGATAATAGTTGTGATAAGTTTGGACAATATAACAGGGATGGACAAAATCCATTTTGGATCTTTCTCAGCACACCAAATTGCAGAGATGACATGTGGACAAGGTACTCCGCAGCTGCCATTTTCTATAGCTGCAAGTCTTAGCTTTCAAGTCCACTACATATTTCCTATCATCCTCATCCCCCCAACCTCAAAATGGTTCTCATCATGAGGTGTAGGCTGACATACTTTTGCCTCCTTAGAGTTGTGCATTATCCTCCTGAAAATCCTAGGACATATTGCCCTATTACTCCACAAACCATTAGCTCTTTCTCTATTTTCATACCAGCTCTCGACTAGTATCCTTTTAATTTCATCTAGCATGCTTCTTATTGGCATGCACCTAGCATCCCTAATCATTCCATTTAATGACTCACAGTGGTTATTCAAAAGAATATCGCACGTGGGCCAAAAACTAAAGAAAGCCCTGCACCACTCTGATTTTGGTTTGTCCTTTAACCACTTAGGTGCATCTTCATTCAACTTTGCTATCTTTTACATCTTATAATTGAAATGATTCTTTGTGGTAGATTTAGCTGCTGCCCATAGCAACCGCCCAAGTGCTTCACCCCTAAACCCCTGATCAGAAAAATTATGCTGCATATGCTTAACATAAAACCTATTATTAGCATTTGGAAACACATTTTCACAAGCCTGAATCAGCCCTTTCTATTTATCACTCAAAAGAGTCCATTCATTATCCCTTTCAATCATGAGATCCTTCTTCAACAGCTTCAGAAACCATTCCCATTTAAATTACTCTCACCCTCAGCAACAGCCCATGCAATTGAACATACTCCATTGTTTGGATCAACTCCTACTACTGTGAGTAAGACCCCTTTGGCTGCACCCTTCAAAAAAGTCCATCTATACCTAAAACAGGTCGGCAAGAGGATAGAAATCCATCTCTAATGGCTACAAAATAGATAATAGCCTTAAGAACCTAGCCTGCCTTTTTTTCTCATCAACAAACATTGGATCATCAACTAAGTCCACTGTAGAGCCCGGATTACTCATTACTATTTCCCCACAAAAATTCCCCAGCTTCTGATACTAAAATCGTTCTTGCTTTATAAGCTTGTCTCAGTGTGAGGAAAAACTTGTACTTCTCCTTCGCAAGCCTCTTGTATCTCTTAGTATTGATCTAAGGGTCATCCTTAACCAATTGAATTCAAACCCTGCCAGCAAAGCCTGAGGTTACACTCTTATTCTTATGCATGAATTTGCACTTGTGACGAGGCACAGATGTCATCACCACAGGAGACCCAGTACAGTTGCTCACAAATATCTCTCAGTCACAAATATCTTTCCCTATCCTGCACACAGCCTTAATTCTCCGTTTGTCATTTTTCTTGAACCTCCATCTCCTAGCTCTTCTTATATTCCATCGTCTGATTGCTTCTTTACATTCAGCCCGATAACTAAAAGCCAAACCACATTGAAGGGGTGGCTTCTCCATGTCCTTTGGATGAAATACCAAAGGCTTCTCTATATCTTCATCATCTGATCCATTTAGACTGTCCAAGTCTTCCTCGGAATCTGGTTCAACCTCTGACCCACTATTGTAATCGTAGTTTCCCTCGTCATATTTGTAATTCTTTAGGGGTTTCGACTGCACCTTTCTTTTTCTACCTGCTAATGTAGAAGCTTTCTGTTTCGCACCCCCTGACCCTTGCTCACCACCATTACCATCTGACCCTTGTTCATCACCATTACCAGTTGAACCATGTTCTTCATACTCATTCTCAGAATCATCATGGTCATATTCTGAATCTTTCATCCCAATTTCCATTGCTGCTGTCAGTATCACTTTCACTTCCACCATCTTTACCAGTTGTACTATCAGCTATAGCATTTAATGGATAGTCATACAGAATCAGAAGTCTGTCACTAGCTACAGCATCCATGCACAACTGTTGCACTTTAGTGTCACTGATAACCTCCTCTAGATCATGCTCTTCATCCCCCTCATAAATTGAGTAGAACTTTGTTCCCCCTTGTTCCCAGATTCAGAATCATACATCATACGGATATCATAAAGCAAAAGTCTGTCAAAATCAACATAATCGAACACCTTTGTCTCTCCGCCAACATAATGTGGGTAGGGTTCTTTCACTATTTCTCCATGGTGGAAAAACTAAACTGTCAACAGCTTGCTAGTTCTATCTACACATGGCAACAAACACACCAACATTAGGACCCTACTTTGTTGTATATTGTTTACAGAAACCAATACCACTTGACTAAATAATACTGAAACCAACAAAAGAACAAATAAACAAAATAGAGCCATTTCATTTTCAGTTACTGTGTTAACTGGACCACATACACAAAATATCTCAGTACACTAGATAGATCAGATTTAATAATAATGTAAACTCCATTTGATTCTCTTTGTCCCTTTTTGAAACACATATAGGGCCTTCATCTTTTAAAAATTTTCCATCATGCAGAAACCCAAACCCTCAGCCCTAATTCCAAACTACGAAATTATAAAAAGGGTTTTGACTTTTTACACATTCCCATCGAAATAACAAACTGATCTATGGAAAAACAGGGAAAGTCAACCAAAAACCGTAGCCCCAAATTTTTAAAAACTTACTCAGAAAAAGAGTCAAATTTTCCACATATTTCCATCGAATAACTAACAGATCTATCCAAAAGAAGGACAAAAACACTATAAGGGACAAGATCTTACCGTAGTTTGGGGTTGGATCATTGTTATACTTCTGCTCTCTCAATTTAGACATCGAGAGAATCTCTTCAATGATTTCTCTTCTCTTCGCCTTCGACAGTTAGTTGTTTCCTTTGATTACTATAGTTTATGTTGATCAAACTGGATAAATTGGCCGGATCTAAGGTTCTATGACAGAGGCATTTTGTTGGAATACCAATGGTTTTTTCTTCTTAAATGTAAAGAGTTTTTTTTTTTTTTTTGAAAGGAAATGTAAAACGGATATAATTGAAAAAGGCTTCTGTGGCATTTTTGTTGAAAAAGGCTGAATTTTTTATTTTTTTTCAGGGTCAACAAATGTGGGTCCCCCACCTGTAGGAAATGAATAAAAAATTTGGAGATTAACGAAGGCATTAAAATTTCCACTAATTACTACAAAAACTTCTAAAAAGACCAAATTTGGGCAGAAAAATATATTAGGGGACTAAAATCGGAACCAGAATATTTTTGGTGACTGGGGTGGGCTACCCCTAATATATGAGGGATCAAAACGTGCATTCGTCCAAAAAAAAAACAAAAAAAAAACTTCCAAAAAGAAATATCACTTTACCGTGCTCACCGACAACGGTGCCAAAATTTGGTGGGTGTCAAACCAATAAAAATAAAATAACCTACCCCTAAAATATTTGGTAGTGTAGCAGTGAGTAGGGTCTTCTCCTCAGGAAACAAGTAAGTGAATTTATATCTAATTAAAAGCCAAGTAACAGAAACATTGTGGTTTTGATTTTCGGATAAGTAAAGATAATGAAATAAAACGAGTTAAATTAAGATGATTATAAAGAGAGAAAGATTCTAGTCAAATAAATTATTTCCACCTTGATTCAACCAATTGATCCTTGATGCAAAGAAAAATTCATATAATTCACAAAGGACGAATAAATTGGTTATAGTTATTGGCACGACCTAACAACGAGCTTCTCCTTACTTTATCGGTAGTCAAGATACGATCGTTAACTACTTCTCTAATCAAAAGACAACCCTAGAGATGCTCTTAGGATTTAGTGTTCTAACAACATTAAAACCTAGAGAAACCCAATTGCAATTAGAAACACACAGTCGGGATCATTTAAATTGGATTATGTATTTCCATAACACGCATCGGCTGCTTACTTAGGCAATCTGAGTTGTTGATTGCCACTTATTAAAACTAAACAAACAATTTCGGATTTGCCGTTTTAAATAGCTACAGATCAATTTGAAAGAATTAAATTTTTTCTATTCTTTCAAGATAATTTCCAAATTTGGCTCTTTTGAGAACTCATCTCTTAACTAGCAAGAAAACGAACCTAGACCCTTTTATAGACTCAAAACTTTAATTCTATTGAAGGAATAGAAGTAGCCTCCAAGTAAAAGATTATTTCATTGGAAATAATCGCCTTTTTGAGTGTGAATACAATTTATTATGGGATACCTTCCTTCTTTGAGTGTGAAAAGGAATTGCTTGACTTCTTCCTTAAGAATGGTTTTATAACTCTAAAAACTTGGGAATTAAGCAATAAATTCGTCCAAAACCGCTGCTGCCCATCAAGTTTCCCGAAATTGCAGTTTGGTCCCTAAAGTTTATAGAAATTATATTTTTGCTCTAAAACTTTCTCAATTTTGCACTTTAGTTCCTAAATGAAATTTCCAGCTTGTTCTTCAACGTGATCACATGATAAATCAACTCCCCTTCTGCCCATGAGCATAAATCTCTTAAACAAAAGCTATAAAAGTCTCCAAAATCAACACTTTTTCATCTTTTTTTCCAAAGCGCCTCCTGTGATCAAATTAAGCACAAAACACTAATATAAGCATAGATACTACTCAAAATAACCCATAAATCACCATAAATATTATACTAATATCAACTTTATGACGCTGCTTTGACTCCAATTTTCCTCCTAACAACCACTACTTCTGACAGTCTCCTCATTTACCAGCACCTGCACATTCTCAAGCACTTATGGTCTAGTATGCTCCTCCTCCTACTCCATGGCATCCTGACACTGGTACTACCGCTCATGAAAAACCAGATTTGTCGTCCCTCAGTATCGCCAATGATGATACTGGTATGTATCATATTTTAGTTGGTAATGATGCTGCTTTACCTAGTAAGCATATTGGTCAAACTATCTTGCCATCATCTTCTTGTCCTCTTTATTTAAATCGTGTCCTCCATGCCCCTAATCTCCCTAAACCTTTATTATATATTCAATAATTCACACAGGATAATCACTGTTTTTTTGAATTTTATTCTAAATTCTGTTGTGTTAAGGATCAATCAACCAAGGAACTATTCCTTTGAGGTAGGGCTATTAATGGCCTCTATAGGTTGGATCTCGCTGCTCGTGATTCCTTGTCTCCGGTATCTTACCTAGTTCTCATGTATCATGTTCCCATCATCTGAGTCGAGTTCCCCTCCACCACCTCAACCTCCTCCTTCCCGTCCTCATTCAATGGCACTCCGTCCTAACCCCAAGCCCAAGAAGATCTTTGATCTCTCGGCTCATCTTGCCTCAGTTTCACTGCTTCCGCCTATTGCTCCTACATCTTTTACTCAAGCAAAGTCTCTTCTAAGTGGAAAAATGCCATGAAGGAAGAAATCTCTGCCCTTCTCAAAAATAACATCTGGACCTTAGTTCGCCCTCCTTCCTCCGGCAATGTTATCGGAAATCGATGGCTTTATAAGATTAAGATCCATGCTGATGGTTCTGCTGAGCGCTCTAAGACTCAAATGGTGGCTCGAGGATTCACTTAGTCTCTTATTACACTGACACTTTTAGTCCGGTTGTTAAGCCGGTAACTTTTCGCTCGGTGTTGAGTGTTGACAGTTGTTTTGGCTCGTGGATGGTTGATCTCTCAGCTTGATAACAGTAATGTCTTTCTTAATGGTGTTTTGTGTGAAACTGTCTATATAGTTCAACCCTAGGTTTTTGTTGATCATGTGCGCCCGCATTATGTGTGTAAGCTACATAAGTCGTTATATGGGTTTAAGCAAGCTCCTCAGGCATGGTATTCTCGGTTGGCTGCGTTTCCGGTCACCTTGGGATTCGTGGAGTCTCATTGTGATCCTTCCCTATTTGTATACCATCGTGGGTGTCAGTTTTGTTTTCTACTAGTATATGTTGATGACATTATTATTACAAGCAGCACGTCTGGTCTATTTCAGCATTTTATCTCTTGTCTTGCTCAGAGTTTTCTCTTTGGGATTTGGGTCCCTTGAGTTATTTCCTTGGCGTTAAGGTTCATCGCACTTCCCGAGGTTTGCTCCTCTCTCAGTGCAAGTATGTTACTGTTCTTACGACTTGCCAATATGCATACTTGCAAGCCTATTTCCACTCTTATGCATGTTGGTGTTGTGTTGTCCTGTTTGGATTGTACCCTGTTGTCTTCTGATGAGGTGACTACCCATCGTCGGCTTTGTGGTAGTCTGTAGTATACCACTCTCACCCGGCCGTATATCTGTTTTGCGGTTAATAAACTTTGTCAGTTATGCATCAACCCGACACCTCTCATTTTCAGGCTCTCAAATAGGTCCTTAGCTATCTTCGTGGCACCATTGCTTTCTGTTTGGTTATACATCCCATAGATTTGAGCACTCTTACTACTTTTAGTGACGCTGATTGGGCTAGTTGTCCAGATGACCGTCATTCTATTACATGATTTCTCCTGTATTTAGACCCCAATCTCCTTGCATGGGCATCTCGGAAGCAACCCATTATAACTCGCTTGTCAACTGAGACTAAGTTTCGTGCGATTGCTAATGTCTATGTTGAGTTGCAATGGATATGTCATCTGTTATCTGAATTGGGTGTTTCGTTGCTTCATTCTTCCTCTGTTTGGTGTGACAATAGTAGGGCTATTTTTCTTGCTGCTACCGGTGTTTCATTCCCTTATTAGACATGTTGAGGTGGATTTTCACATTGTTCATGATCATGTTCGGCGAAAGTTTGTTTCGATCCACTTTGTGTTTGCTGCTGATCAGATTGCTCACATTCTGACCAAGCCTTTGTCCAAGGATTTGTTCCTTCATTTTTGGCTTCTCTCTTATCCGCTGCAGTTTATGGGGGTGTATTGTAATAATTGTATTTATGGTAGTAATCTTTTGTACAGGGTTTATTAGTGTCTATATATACCCTTTTATATTGTACATTACATCACATGGAACTGCAATTCTTATTCTTCTAAGTTGTTTTATTTCCCGAATATGTGTGCTAAATATCTCCAAATACAAGAGTTACATATTGCTGAGTTTAGTAAGAGGAAACTGTAAATATGTAAATAATTAACCTCAATAACGGAAGAAGAAAAAAATTACTTCCCATTTTCTAAATTAAATTTCTGTCAGGAGCATTGGTTTCTTTCATTGACTCACTTGAAAAGTGGTTTTTTTTAAAGGTTATTCGGATGAGCTTTGCAAAGAATAGTTACAACGGCCACCATAAAACAAACGACGGATAGGATCAGAGGTAAGCCCTTCCCAAAACTAGTTTTGTTTTTTGTTGTCAAGTGTATATATCTACTTCAAGGTAAGCCCTTACCAAAACTTGTTTTGGTTTTTGTTGTCAAGTGTATATATCTACTTCAACTGGCCTTTACGAGAGTAAATTTTGTTTGATGAGCATGGCAAACGTGTTTGAAAATTTGCAGATGTGAAATTTGTAATTTTACAAATCAGATGATGCTTGTAGAATGTTTACTAGAATTTCTAGATGTGACATGTTCCTCAGAAGCCAATTCTCCAAAGTTTATACTGTTTGTCATACTATTGTGGTCATCAGTTAATATTCAACAAAAGTTTGCCAGGTTTGATCAGAGCACCATTGCCATAGCATACTTTTTTGAAAAAAATGTCCTTCAAGTGTGGGCTGTACATTTCTGACATCATTCGATTCCCTAATCTCCACAATTTCTATTCAGCTTGATTTTTTAAGTAGGCATTTTAGTAAGTATTACTTTCTTTATTCAAGTATTTGTATTTCTAGTTCTACAATTATATACCTTGAACTTTGCATATGTAGTATGATTTCTTCACTCTTCTTTACATTGCAGATTATGAGATTCCACTCCCATCAAAAGCCTGTTGACGCTGATATTTGAGGTTCTCTAGCAAGGTAAACAACTTTGCCCTACTTCTGTCACCAATAAATTCTTAAAATAACACCATGTGGAGGAGATTTTTGTTGTAGGACTTGTTCTTTCTTATCAATTGTGCATTTTGTAGTCCCCTCCCCTTTCAGTGAAAGTATCAGCAGTGAATGTAAATTTGTGGTTATGACAGGTGGTTTTCAATCTACTAACATTCCTTCTTAATTAACTGGAATTCCATAGTCATAATCGTGTGTTTTTTGTAGCAGAATTGTTTGATTTTTTTTCCATTGTTAATGATTTGGTTTTGGTAAAAACCATCTTTAATGTTGAGAAACTAATTTTCCTTCTCATTTCAGCATTTCCTCTTGACAAGAGAAAGTGCCACTGGAATGGGCTTGTTATACTGGCCATGTATAGTTTCCTCTCTCGTTTGGAAAATCAAACTTCCATTTTAAACCTGTTAACAAAGCGCGTGTTACTAGGAATTTTTGCAGGATGTTCCATGTTGGTCTAAAGGACTTCTCTATTGAAGGTGAGTCATTTTCTTTCATATTGCTGCTCAATTAAATCCATTAGATGGTGAAATAAATCAATTCTTAGCTAAGACATTTTTCTCGTGACCTTTTGATGTGATTCGGGCAATCTTAACTGGCTGCACCAGTTTTTGCACAAGGAATTGAATACCCAAAACAAAATGGCTCATGCTGTGAGTAACTCGAGTATATGCCTTGAGTGGTGAAAGCAAAGTTTAGGTTAGATGATAGTAAAAGAAGTTCCTACCAAAAGTTTCAATCCTTTTGGAATTCTGTTGCTTTTAAATTCAAGAAGTCTTGTTTAAGCCGAAAAAATCACCCTAAAGCGTGAGAAAGAAGGGGTGAAAATCTCCTAAAACATACAAAACCAAGCGATTGTGGATGTGTTCTAAAACCGACCTCAGACTTAGAATCGAAGACTTAGGGTTAACTTTGGTTTAATATTAATAAGAAAAAGATATAGAGAAAGAAAGAGTGAGACAAGCCAAAGAGTGGTGGCTGTCAATCCATTAAAATGAGAAAAAAGAGATAGATAGCACCGACTAGTTATGGAGAACGTCGATAATGTGCTATTACAAGAAGAATCGAATTCACTGAAGTAAAACACGATGAACGACTACCTATTTCTATGAAGAAAAATAGGCCAAAAACTATTTAGGCTAGGCTACACTAGAAAAACATGATAAAAATACATGAAAGAAAAGAAGAAATACAAAGAAAAACGAATGATATCGATGATGATGAATTGAGGTGTGTTGGTTGTTGATGATGCGCGGGGCTTCTTTTTATAGAGCTCATGATCCGGCTATGACTTCCATGGAGAGAAATCAGAATTGTACTCCACGGCGGACTCCTTGTAATTAATCACATGGCAAGAATATTTTGTGTATCAATTTTAAAGGAATTCTACTTCCTTCCACGGCAGTAGATTCCAAAGCTAAGCAATGCTTTTTATCTAATCAATAAGGAATTAATTTTGAGGCAAAAACTAATTGATTAACCTTCCAGAAACTTTCATGCGGCAACCTTCACGTGGAAATCCTTCACCAAATCAAACATCAACTGTGAAAGAAGAAAATAGAGAAGTGTGAAGCCGACAATTAGTTGCAGCGGCGGAACCCTAGGAAAAATTTAGAGGCCAGGAAAAGAAAAAATGATACCATGAAAGAAATATTGTGTATATTATTTACATTATACAACATGGTATTTATAGTACATAAAGTTACAATCCTAGCCGACTATCTCGGAAACCCTAATTAGGGTTTCCGTGATTATATATATTCTATCACTCACTACTATGGCAGGGTCTTCTAATGCTTTGCTACCAGAACAAACTACTTCCAAGCATTAAGGAGCTTTTATTGGATTTAGGGAGGATATGGAATCCATATTAGATATTCTCCGAGGAGGACAAAGAGCTCTCACTATCATTTCTATTTCTAGAATGCTTGGCCAAGGCAAGACCATGTTAGCCAAAAGAATTTTTGATGATCCTAAAGTTCGGTATCATTTTAAGAAGGCTGCATAGGGTTATGTTGGAAAAGAATGTGATTTCAAACATTTGTTGGCCAGCATGTTGATCTTTCACAGTGAGAACAAGGATCATGACAACTGGGAAATCCAAGATTTAACTAATAAATTGCAGAAAAGTTTAAAAGGAATAAGATATTTCCTAGTATTGGATGACATATGGGATGTTGATACGTGGCGCAAAGTTCAAGAATCATTTCCAGATGATAGAAATGGAAGTCGCATCTTGTTTACAAGTCGAAATTGTGATCTTTCTTCACAATCTAGATTGAATTCAATCTCTTATCCTCTTCACTTGTTTTCAGATGAGGAAAGTTTGGAGTTGATCAAAGATAAGATTTCCTGCAATGATGATTTGCCTCCAGAACTTTTAAAGGTCGGAAAACAAATTGCGGTAATGCGTAAAAAATGGTGAGGGGTGCTCAGAAGATATGCAAAGAAAATACTTGGATTATCTAGTTTCTCAAAGTTTAGTTGTTGTAAGTCAAAGAGGCTCAATGAACGATAAAGTGTTGCATGGTTCATGATCTGATATATGACATGTGTTTACAGAAAGCTGCAGAAGATAATTCGTTACATGTGGTAGACTGTGGTGCCATTCCCCGAGAGCATAACCATCACCATCACCGTTGGCTTTGCATTCGCGACATTGGTCCAGATTTCACCCGATATCCCATCGAGTTCCACTAGAAAGAAGCTAGCAACAAGTCAGGTTCACACTTTATACTGGAATGATATTTGTGAGTTGTCATCAGCAAATAAATACTTGTGCACTTTTTTTGGCAGCTTCAGAGCTCTTACTATGTTGTATATGTTGTGTACATGTCAATGAGACTCTACAATACCTGAAATAATATTCACCAATATTCATTTGACATACTTGTCACTACGCGGTCCTTTTCATTGTATCCCAAGGTCAATAGCTAAGCTGTAGAGCTTGGTAACACTCGTTATACAAGATCACAATTACTTTAGGAGGCTACCAAAGTTTTTGTGGGAGATGAAGAGTTTTACAGACGTTGCGGGTTGTAAAATCTCTTCTAGATTTTGATGGTTTTCGACAAAATATATCATCGGTGGCATCATTAAGTAATATCCACACATTTGGGAAGATAGTTGTTCCTTATGACACTGACACGCCGGAGTTTCTAAACAGTTTATCAAGTCTCGGGAAGTTATCTTGCTACTATGATATAGAGCTACATCCCAAGTGGTTGTTTGGATCTCTGAGGAAACTGGAGAGCTTAAAAGTTGAAAGGTCGAATGTGACCCCTCGTCGTGTCATCCATGGTTAGAGAAGTCTAAGAATAATCTTTCCTGATACTCTGAAGAAGTTGTCTATATCGGGTACTAGACTTCCTTGGAAGGCCATGTCTATATCGGGTACAAGTTCTAAACAGTTTACACATTAGTTGTAATAGGGATCTAATTGTAAAATTGTACAGAGTAGTAGGGACTGTTGTGCATAATTAAATTGTACAAGGACTTAGTCGAGTAAGTTCAACTTGTTGACCTATTAGCTGTATTAGATACAGGATCTATGTCCTGATTGTAATTAAGAGACAATAATAGAGTATATACCAAAATCGTCTTCTTGAAGATTCTCTCAAACCAGCTTAAACACTTGAACCAAAATCCTTAAATTCATTTTCCAAGGTTTCAAGATGGTATCAGAGCAGGTTTCATTCCTGCTCAGTGTCAGAATACCTATCGATTGAACCAAAAAATTTGTTAGTTCATCAGCTAAATCTCAAACCCTAATTCGTTAGAGCAAAAGCTTGAAAATGGAGTTTCAGCAAGATACAGATCATGTTGGGTTTCGAATTTTCCTTATTATTTTCGACCCTCACACGTTTTTGTCCTTATTTTAGGATACTTTTAATATTAAATAATTGTGACATGTGCAATTATTTAATTATTTCTTAATTTTTAAACTTTAGGAAACTTCTAGTCCAATACATCCGAATAAGAGTTGTAATCGGATTTCTCTTCCTCCTTGGCCGACCTAGACCCTTCCTTGGCCTATAAATAGAGGTCTTGGTTGTGGATTTGAGGCATGACTTCAATAATAAAGAATTTCATTCATAAACTTGTGAGATCCCTCCTTGTTTCTTATTCTTGCAAGAATAACTTGCTTTTCCAACAAAATAGGGTTTGTTCTTGAAGCAGAGCTAACCCAAGTTTTCAAGTGTTCTTGGTCTGTGGATGTTTTATTTGACATTTTGTTGAGCACACCCAATGTTGATCTACAACGTGTGGGGAGCTTCGGGTCGTTTTGACTAGGGTTTCAAATCTTAAACACCTTCTCCATCTTTCCTTCCCTTCCATCATGTTTTTAGCTTGGATTTTTTTTGGTCCAGCTATTCTTTTTTGTGGTTTGTGTGCTTGCATAGTTTTTACTTCGTGGTTACACAAAGATTCAAACATCCGGGTAACTTTTCAAGTCAAGCTTCCGCAATAATCGCGACTCGAATAAAGATTCATATCAAGTAGCCACAATTTCACAAGGTAACCTTAGTCTTTAGTATACTATTCCAAACTGAAGCAACTGTGGGATGAGTTGAAGTGTTTAGGTCCTTTATCTGATTGTAATTGAAATTTCAATGAGAATTTGACCAAAGAGAATAGGCATAAACTGATGGAGTTTCTCAGTGGATTGAATGATTTGTATACTAGTATAAGAGATCAGATACTGGTTATGGATCCTTTGCCTGAGGAAAAGAAGGCATATACTATGGTGCTTACAATAGAAAAGCAGCAAAATGTGCACAACATTGATGTGGAATCAACATATCAAAACGCTATGCTAGTACAAAGGAAGAATTCTGGCACTGTGCATCATAATGCAGGAAATTTTAGTGGAAACAAGACTCAAGTTAGTGGAGGATCAAGCAATGTAAACTATGGAAACTGGAATCAAGGCAGAACTAACTGTGGAACAGGAAAGGAGAATTCCATCAGGATTGATAAGGCATTAAAAAGGCTGCAAAAGTGTGATCATTGTGGTGGAACTGGTCACTTGAAAGAAGGATGCTTCAAATCAATCTGATTTCCTGATTGGTGGGAAGGTCTCAAGGAAAAGTGATAGGCTTTAACTCCAAGAAATTTAGCAAACTTCACTGAGACTCCAGTGGACCATGGGTCAGAAGGACAAACAAACAATGAGAATCTGTTGAGCATGATAAGGATGATGCAACAGGAAATGTCAAAATTGATGAAAGGAAAAGCTGTGGCAACAGAAGGAGATCACAGCAACCTTGCATACTACCATGATTTCTCTAGTGTGAGTACTTATCATGCCTTAAGTGCTATGGATTTGACTGACATTGAGCTAGCATTGTTGTGGTTTCTAGACACTGGTGCTACCGGACATATGACCTCTCTTTTAAAAATCTTAGCTCAATATAGGAAAATCACTAAGTTCACTCCTGTCACCTTACCTGATGGCAGTATCAAACCAGTAGAACACATAGGAACTGCAAGACTTTCTAATAATCTAGAAGTAGCAGATTGCTTGCATATTCCTTCATTCAAATACAACCTCTTGTCAGTAAACAAGCTAGCCTCTACTTCTCACATTGATTGCTTCTTTTCTACCCACTTCTGTCTGTTACAGGACTAGGTGACTAGAAGACTGGTTCCTGTAGGAAAGGTCTTGAACAGACTCTATGTCTTAGATGTTTCCTCTTTTTCAGGTACTACCATTACCAATCATCCAAGTATATGTCAACCATCCTTTTATCACACAGATACATACCAGATCAAGTCATCATTCCAACTTAGCTGCTGAGAACAACTATACAACATGGCATCAAAGACTAGGCCATGTGTCCAATAATGTACTTAGCAGACTAGGTTTTCTTTCAGAACAGTCAAATGACAATACTCTATGTAATATTTGTCCTCGTTTAAAACAGCAAAGATTGAGTTTTCATGTTAGTTCTATACAAACTTCAGTTATTTTTTATTTAATTCATATAGATCTTTGGGGACCATATAGAACTAAGTCCTTGAATGGTGCCTACTATTTTCTGACCATAGTTGATGATTATAGTAGAGCAACCTGGACCTTTCTCATGAATTCCAAAACTCAGACTACTTCTTTACTTAGAAATTTCATCCAATATGTGAGAACTCAGTTTGATAAGTCAATCAAAATTATTAGATCTAATAATGGATCAGAATTCACTTCCTTTAATACTCAAACCTTGTTTTCAGAATATGGTATAGTTCATCATAAATCCTGTGTTTACACACCACAACAAAATGGAGTGGTGGAAAGAAAACACAAACATCTACTGCAAATAGCTAGATCCTTGTTGTTTCAATCCAACATGCCAAAATATTTCTGGGGGGGATGCCATATTTACAGCCACATATATCATTAATAGACTGCCATCTTTTTTATTAGCCTGGAAAACTACTTATGAACTGTTGCATTCCAAACCACCTGAATATTCTCACATAAAAGTGTTTGGTTGCCTTTGCAATGCAACTGACACAACTCCAAACAAAGACAAATAAACAAAGACAAATTTGCATCCAGAGCCATTAAATCAGTCTTTATTGGTTATTCTTTTGGACAACAAGCCTATAAATTGTATGACTTAGATCAAAAGAAAGTGTTTGTTTCCAGGGCTGTAGTTTTTCATGAAACTAGTTTCCCTTTTAAAGTATCTTCTTCCTTTGAAACACCAGTCCCAAAAACCATTTCATCCACTGAACCTTGCTCAGAATATGAATGGTACAACTTCCCTGACAATTCACAAAGTGAAAATTCACATACTGACCATACAGACCAACAACAGTTTGATCCTCATTCTTCTCCACCTCATGAAGCAATCATCACTTCTGCACCAGTCACATCACCTGTTGTTGTGCCTCCCAGAAGATCTACTAGAACCAATAAACTTCCAGCATACTTACAAGATTTTGATTTAGGTAAAGCCAATCTGGTTGCTCAGATAGTGACTATACCCCAACAACATCCTACCTCATCTCCTCATCCACCAAAGACATTCCCTTATCAAGTCTCCTCTTGTTTTGCTACCCATCATATGTCATTTTTAGCACAAATCAGTGCCATAAAGGAACCCAAATGCTATGCTCAGGCCAGTTCAAATCCTGAGTGGATAGCAGCAATGGACAGGGAAATTGCAGCTTTGGAAGATAATATACTTGGAGCATCACCACCTTACCACCAGAGAATGCTGCTATAGGAAATAATTGGATTTATAAAATGAAATACAACTCAAATGGCTTTGTGGAGAGATATAAAGCCAGATTAGTGGCTAAGGGATACAACCAAGTGGAAGGAAAAGATTTTTTTGATGTTTTTTCTCCTGTGGCCAAGGTTGTGATAGTCAAGCTCTTCTTGGCAATAGCAACCGCAAAACAGTGGGAAATCCATCAGATGGATATCAACAATGCATTTCTGCATGGATATCTTGAAGAGGAAGTGTACATGTTGCCTCCTGAAGGTTATGATAAAGAATTACCAGGACAGGTCTGCATACTCAATAGGGCATTATATGGCCTCAAACAGGCTTTCAGGCAATGGAACCTGTAATTCACCACTCAAATTCAATATTTTGGCTTTAATTAGTCTGCCAATGATCTTTGCTCGTTTACAGGTACTATAGAAGGTCATCTCACTGTGTTGATAGTGTATGTCGATGACATACTCATTACAGGTTCTAGCCATATCATCATTCAGAAGGTGAAACATTTGTTGGATGCAAAATTTACTATCAAAGACTTAGGTCCAGCAAAGTATTTCTTGGGAATTGAATTGGGTAGATGTTTAGAAGGGATGTATTTAAACTAGAGGAAATACATTCTGGATATATTACATGATACAGGTCTTATTAGCTGCAAGTCTACTCGTACTCTATTGCCAAAGGGGCATCAGCTCACTGATTCCCCAGGAGAGCCATTATCTAATGCATCTCAGTACAGGAAACTTGTTGGCCAACTGTTGTATCTCCACTTCACCAGGCCAGATATCAGTTTTGTAGTTCAGCAGCTCAGCCAACATGTCCATAAACACTGTGCAAACCACTGGATTGCCTTGCTTCATGTGCTGAAATACTTGAAAGACACAGTTTCACATGGTCTGTTCTACCCTACTACAACTGACTTCAAATTGTAGGCTTACAGTGATGCGGATTGGGGTTCTAATCCTAATCATAGAAAGTCTATTTCAGGTTACTGCATCTTTTTTGGGGGTTCTCTTATCTCCTGGAAAGCTAAGCAGCAAGAAACAATATCATGCTCCTTAGCCGAAGACGAATACAGGAGCTTGAGTTTTACTGCTAGAGAAATGTTGTGGCTTAGTTATCTCCCTGCAGATTTTTGAGTTCTTGTGCAATTACCAGTTCCCTTATGGTGTGATAACTCCTCTGCAATATATATCACCGAGAATCCGGTCTTCCACGAGTGGACAAACATTTGGAGATCGATTGCAACTTCGTTCGGCATCACTATAACAAAGGGTTTCTGGTTCCCATCTATGTTCCATCCAAGGATCAACTTGCCGATGTGTTCACTTCCTTGCCTTACCAACAGTTTGTGACATTGCTAGACAAGCTTGGACTGAACAATGTCCAACTTGAGAGGGGCTGTAAAGTGTATTTAATGTGCATATTACTTGTAGATAGATAGCAGTTTACACATTAGTTGTAAATAGGGATCTAATTGTAAAATTATGCGGAGTAGTAGGGACTGTTGTGCATAGTTAGATTGTACAGGGACTTAGTCGGGTAAGGTCAACTAGTTGACCTATTAGCTGTATTAAATACAGGATCTATGTCCTGATTGTAATTAAGAGGCAATAATACATTTTATACCAAAATCGTCTTCTTCAAGATTCTCTCAAACCAGCTTAAACACTTGAACCAAAATCCTCAAATTTATCTTCCAAGATTTCAAGACTTATCCTGGCAGAATGATTGTATTTTTTTAAAATATGATGATCTCGTGAGCTCAAAAAGAGCTGCTACATCTTTGGGATTCAAATAGCAGAAAGTGAGTGATACCAGGAACTTTTACAGTATGTGGCATGTTAGCCTCTAAGACTTCTCAATTAATTAGATCATTAGATAGTGAATTGAACTGATTCTTAGCTAATACTACCTTATTTCTTACGTGAATTGAACTGATTCTTTGCTGATTGGTCCCTTATTTCTTATGACATGTTGATGCAATTTAGACAGTATTTATTGGCTGCACCAGTTACCCGGCAAGGTAATCATCTGTTAGACTTTTTTTTTTTTTTGTAAAAGGTAAAATTATATTAAATTGAGCATATATACAAGTACATATTTCCTACCAAATGCAAAACTTTTTAGAGTCCATATTGAGTGCACCTGGGAGAATGGTATATCCCTCCTATTTTTTGCACATATAATCCTTCTTGTACTTTTTCTCAATTTTTCTATATTTTGTAAATTTAGTCCATGTTACTTTTTTCATTCTCCTCTAAAAAAACATCTCTAATTTTTAAGCGACCATATCTCATGATCCGTAAAGAATTAAAGAACATGTTCTACATGAAACTTATAGTATTAGACGAGATCTATCCAACAAGATCCATAATAAACCTACTGCAACACTGCTGAATTCTCCAGGTTAACTCCTGCTTGGTGCTTACAGTCTGTCATTAGTGGTTCTCACTCCCTGATGAAACCTTCTCCTATTTCACTCATTCCAAAACATGATAGGTGCACGCTACTACAACTTCACTTCCCAGCTGCTTTTTCCACTCAGGTTACTGTAAAGTTGATTCATTTGTTTACCATTGACTTTGATTCTCAGCCAAGTCAACAAGCTCTTCAACAGCTGATCTGAGTAGGGCATTCAAAAAGAGATGCCTATCATCTTCTTCGCATCCAGTGTCACACAATACACAGCTTTTGTCCTCAAACCATATATTCTTCCTTTCCATCCTTTTAATTGTCATCAACATGTTCTGGAATGCTAGCCAAGTTATAAAGCTATGTTTTGGGAGGCACATTCTGTTCCATCTCTCTTTCTCCTCTCTGAACTTCAATCCCTTATTCCTCCATTGATTGTACCCTCCTTTAGTGCTATAATCTTGCTGATTTATCTGCCATAAACCTGCATCTACTCCTTCTTTCAGTTTGGGCTTGATCTGCATTAACTTCCTCCAATGCCAACTACTATCCATTGGTGGTTCATACTCCCACAAGTACTTGCCCTTTATATAGTATTCATTAACCTATTTGACCTAAAGGACATTCTTTTTAGCAGCTATGTCCCATACTTGCTTTGCAATAGCTGCTTGGTTCCATACCCCTGGTCCTTTCACATTTAACCCACCTTTCGTTTAGGCCTACACACTGCTTCCCAGGCTATCAGAGGGGTGCTATTTCCAGCTTCATTCCTGCCCTATAAAATTCCCTACAGCATCTTGTGATTTGGGTCACCAGCTGTTTAGGCAAAAGAAAAGTGTTTCTCCAGTATACATGCATAGACATTAGTACTGAGTTAACAAGTTGCATCGTCTCGGCATAAGATAGGTGCTTGGTACTCCAACATCTTGTGATTTGGGTCACCACCTGTTAGACATTTCTTGTACGAATTTATACTTTGATCATTCATATAACTTCTAGTGCTATGCAAGAGCCATAAATGTAGTCATATTTTAGAAAAATTTTCTGATATTTTTTTATCTGATTCTTGATTCAATCAGTTAAAAGTTGATGTTCGTAGGATACACAAAAAAAAAAGAAAAAAGTGCGCAATCTCAACCATCTTAGTAGTCCATGCATGGATGGAAGGGTGCGGTTAAAGGGGAAAGGAGCCTCCACTGCCCAACCTCGAGCCGTTTTGGGTGCTAAATCTTCTGAGTACTTGTGAATTCTAATGAATAATAATTGCGGTAAGAATTAGGGCTTGTTTGGCCAACTTTCATTTTGTATTTTTGTCTCATTTTATCTCTTAAAACACGTCTCAAACACAAATCTCAATACTATCCAAACAATTTTTTAATTTACTTTTTAAAAAATATTCCAAAAATTACTTTTACATAATTTTTGTCCACCTCCACCACCATCCGCCACCGCTGCAGTCGGCGGCCGGCCGGCCGAATTCCGACCAAATTCCGGTCAACTCGCCGGAATTTGGCCGTAATCTGGCCAGCGGCGGTCTGGCGGTAGTATTGGGCGGTCAGGCGGCGGCGCCGATGGCGGAGGTGGTTCGGTGGTGATCTAAAAATATTATTAGTTTATTTAAAATATTACCCAAATAACTTTTTAAATTTTATCTCAAACCATATTTTAAATCACATCTCAAACCCAAATAAAAAACTAAAATAAAATGTTGGCCAAACAAGCTCTTAGTTATTAACAAGCCTCAGAACATCCTCATTAATTGTTGTTGTATCATTTTTATCCCTATATTTGCCCAAACAAGCTCTTAGTTATTCTCATTTTTTATTGGGCAAATATAGGGATAAAAATGATACAACAACAATTAATGAGGATGTTCTGAGGCTTGTTAAATTCCAATGTATATTGGTGAAATTCTTTGTAGACTTTTGATAGAAGTTCCGAAGCTATATGCTGTTACAGAATACCAAAGGAAAATGGCTGATCAATCTTTGAGGTAGTGAAACCGGGCTTTGGGTTCAATTGATAAAAGCATTATTGGGAAACTTTAGGCCTTAGAGTGCATAAATGTCAAAAGGAGTTCATATCTTAGTGTTTGGCTAAGTTGAAATTGTGACTGTTGTTTGTGTCACATATCTTATTTCATTGGTTTTGTTTGCAGCAAATAGAGGTGATTGAAACAATGGTAGCTGAAGTTCAGCCGAGCACATTTTCCTACCCATTTGACCGAATGGGACGGTTTTCGAACCAATAGAAAGCTACGAGAATGAAGACCAACTTTTGGAATAAGTCCCAACTCCTAACTGCTCGGATTGGGGTCAAAAATAGGGACAAAATCGACTGGCTGGTCGAAGATCTGAACATTTGTCGACTTCCTGAAGCCAATCTGCTCGCACCTTTCTCCACTGCTGCAGCCTGCTGGTAGACGACTTGGGTTCCGAATTTTAAGCCCATGTTACTGATCCAACTATTTTGGATACAAGAGACTACTGTAACTTTTACTACTAAAAATGAAAGTTGGAGAATAGCCCAATTGGGAATGTACCCATTATAGGACTAGTTCCTTGAGGAAGAGTTCTTTGATTTGGTGAAGACAAAAAAATCGCAGTTAATCAAATTCATTGGAGGTTTTACCTTTTTTCTTCTTTTTTTTTTCTTTTTTGAGGGTGCGTTTTACCTTATTGATAATGTACTTCTGTTAAAATCCTCTTGTTGTTGTGTACTTGGATTTCATTTTGCAAATTCTTTTCATGTATTGTCGTTAACTTATCATCTTTTTATACTTCGCATCTTAATAGTTACATTCTTACAATGAAATAGTTTAATTATGTGTAGTCTATAGATATAAATCAGGAATTCGAGACACTATCTATTGACCTATAAAAAATTCTTGCATGATTACTGAATCCAAAATCTTACTAGATATTAACGGTCACATCTTAGCATCTCATTTGTTCTAGAAAGAATAGGAAGGATTACATTTCGTGATATGAGCATGTGATTCTCCATTGAATTTGGGTATAATTCCAAGACACAGTTCCATGATAACACAAAGGTAAAAAAATCATGCCAAAAAAATAGAGGTAGATGCGAACAAAAGACTGGGACTTTCTGCGCAATATCCGCAACATTTGGTACAATTATATTGTCTATTCTCACATTTTTCTCCTAGAAAATGTCGAGACAAAGCATGATCAAAACGATACACATAAAGCTTAAGGAAAATCTCGTGATACAACATATTTTGTTGTGTTTGTTGACGTTGAGGAAAGAGAACACAAACAAAAAAAAAGGGTCCGCCCCTTCTAATTTCTATGGCTATTTTCAAGCAAAAAGGTAAAATCGAACGTCCTATTTGAATAACTATCTTGTTTGTTTGTTAATGGCAATGGATTTCCTGATAGAGTTACACTATATGTAGAGGGCACAAGACAAATATGGAGCATTTGGATTGTAGTAAAAACATTGGGAGCAGATTTTAGTTTATTTAGTCACGAGAAAAAAAGTATACCTATTCAGAAGGGTAAGATCATGAATAAACTAGGCAGACAAACAATAGGGGAATCGGGATCGCCATTCTTTTGAGCTTTTGGACTCATTCAACACCACTGATTAAAATAACTTGTGAAGTTTGGAGTTAGCCACCTGCTATATACTATTCTACAATGCTGTGATGCTAATAAATCAAGAGTTGCTATTGTTTTGTACAGTATTAAATTTCACAAGTAGAAAAACAATGAGATAATGAATAGTGTCGAGTGTTAAATATGACAATGTACTGATTGAAACCTTGTGAACTATAGTTACACAACTAATCAAGATTATAGAGTTATAATGTACAAAATGGATTCAAATTGAAATTTATAACAACTGGATACAAGTAACTATTTAATTAACAAAAACTATTCACCTTTTCCCTTGAACTTTGAAAAGCAAGGGGCCCAATTAGATGTTCAAGACTTCAAGTTACCTTTCCATTACGTATGTTTAATTTCCAGTTTTAGTTGTAACAAAAACGTGAACAAAAAAAAAAAATTGTTGACCTTTCCCTGTAAAAAATTTAAAAAAAATAAAAAAATTGCAATTTTAGTTGTGGAAAAGTTAGAATGTTCTTTACCTTTTTTTATCTGTGTTCTTCACGAAAATTCAATATTATAAGTAACTGAAAACTAGGAAACTATTCACAAATCATATTTACCATCACATCTGTAGAAATTTCTATGTAAAGTAAGGTAGTTTTCAACCTATAGTCAAGATGTCACCATTTTATATAGATATATATAATTGTAAAAAGCGGTAACTTCCGCATTGCCGTAGAAGGTTTAGTCGAAGTCAAGTCTCAAAAGGCACCTAACTTATTAGATGAAAGTTACTTTCAATGGTATTTTGACCAAAACAATTTAACAGAACATTTGTTGGTACGAAAAATACCAATCATGTTATATTTTAATCACGATCTAATATAATGAGAATAATATCATCCAGTCACTGAGATATATAGTTTCATCCTCTGCGTAGTAACTCCCCAATCGAAACTACCGATAGATACATATTGACCATCCACCTCCATAAGCAACATAGCCAGTAGAATTTCCTAAGTAAATATCTCGAGAGGAAAAAAAAACATAAATAAGAAAAGTTTGTACAACACCTTATTTTTGGTAAGTTAGAATTCCTTCCATCCTTTCAGTAAAAAGGTAAAATATGCATGCCCAATTGAAAGTTCGGTGTTTGAAGAAATTCTTCTCCTCTAAGGTCTAAACTTATATTTTATCAATTATATATATGATAGCATAGTTTATTCGCAATTATACCGTACTTAACAAACAAGGTAAACCAGGGAAAATTAAAGTGAAATTAACAAGCAAATTCAATGGAAATTTACTTCGTTCATTGGGTCTTGCTAAACTTTAAATTTTCGTCCAATCCATTTCACAATTTCCCTTAATCAAAATAATACTCGCGTAACATTGTTTACTCTTCACTTCAAGCTTTTGTTTTATTATTACACATGAGAGAAATGTCGTCTCGGCTCTCAATATTATTCACTATTGATAAGAAGATTGGTCCATGTTCCGGATAGTGAATACTCTAAAAATGTCACCAAATCAATTGTCCCTAACATAGCTAAAAGCGCCTCTAATTAACGCGAATGAGAAATTTTCAGAAATACACAAAGTAAATGAAAGTCTTATTTAATTGATACCAATATTTTAAAAAGGGCATAGGAAACCCATTTAACTGAATTTCTATTGTGAGTTTGTGACCACTTTTGTAGTGTTTGAATGCCATCATACCATAACACGTGTTGTTAAAAATTCCCATGGTCTTCTTGCTCAGTTATTATACCGTCAAAAAGAGAAAAAATAAGTAATTCACGTGTTGTTACTTTGGTCCCAAATAAATATATTTGTGAATGCGTTTCTTTTTCATTATATCCGAATGTGTAGATTCACTTTATTCATAAAGCTCGTAATAAGAATATAAATTTGCTAACAAAGTACAAATCGATGATTTTTTGAAAAACACAAATCACTGATTTTATCATTTCTTAGAAACCTTGCTATACAGTATTTTTTTTATAAAAAAAATCCCTCTATTATACAAAATGGTTCACAATGTAAATTGAATATACATATACTATTTTTCATACAATTCACATTTTACAGTGTGAAGTGTGAATTATATTTATGAGATGGATGAAGTACTATAAAGCACATCTCTATTCTTTGGGATGGAGATAGCATAAAGATTACGTAATATGAGAGTGATTTATATTTATAAGTTTGCCGGAGTGAAATGTTATAATTATCTACTGATTATGTGATGATTTCTTGCAAATGTTTATAAATAACTTGTACATTTTGTCACAGGTGAAAATATGCACCAAAAGCTCTAAGGTCAAGTTATTGATATCAGCTTTGTTGTTTTTTTTTTTTTTGGTAAAAAGTACCTGTATATTAATTAAAGTATATCTAAACTATTACAGCGCATATGGTTATAAGCTCTTGACGAGTCACTTTAGTCAATGAACAAAAGGAAAAAGAAGAAATCATATACTGTAAGAATAGAAGAACTTCCCGAGATTCCGATGGCATTCGACGTGATTCCAGATCATGTGTAAGGACCTCAAACATGTTGTGGCTCCAGTTTGTAGCGGTGTAAGGGCATCAATGCTAGCCGTTTTGATCTGCATTATCATCCCATGAGAAGTTAAAATTTTCCACGCCCCAGCAGCTTTCCTTGTCTGATGGCTAAATGAACTATCAAAAATTACTAGGGTCGTATCTGTCAATCGATTAACAGGCTCAAGCATTAGATTACTGTTGGAATTGTGGTGTGAGTTCCATCTCTGAGTGTTATTGAGAAGCGCCAGATCTGATTGGATTAGTTGCCTAGAGAGTGCAGGATCATGTACTTAATTCCTCCAAATTCGGTCATTACAATCCAGCCAAATTCGCCACACAGCTAGGAGCACGTGATCAACATCTTCCTTAGATAGATGAGTCCTGCACCATGCAATGAACCATTGAAAGAAGGAGTCATAGGAAGGATTGAAGACCGAACTGAATCTCGTATAAGCTAAAGCCCAGAGTGCTTGTGATGCCTCACATTTGAGGAATAAATGGGTACTATCCTCTTCTTCAGAAAAGCAGCGTGGGCAGGTCATGTTTAGATGAACACCTCTCCTATTCAATTCTATGCGAGTGGTTAGAGCATTAAGTAAAGTATACCAACATAGAAATTTTATCTTAGGTTGAACTTTGGAGTTCCAGAGCTTTTTCCACGCCATTTGTTCAGCTTGGAGGATGGTTGGATCAGGAACTGGTTAGGGAAGAGTGGAATTTATCGCCACTTGATAGCCTGATTTGACTGTGTACTGACCATAATCTGTATGTATCTATTGTAGGCAGTCATTTTGAGCATATCTTGCTGGATCAATAAAAATTCCAGTGATACTTGAATTCGCCATTGACCTGTTGGAGAAAGCGATTCACATGAAGATTAGTGGTGGACAAGATAGAATGAGTGGAAATCATATTCAAAACTCTAGGAATCCAATTAGCTGAAATTGAGGTACCCTTTCCTAATATGATCTTCCACTGCATATTGTGTTGTAATAAATCAGCTCCCCATAAGATACTTCGGAAACCCCGAGAAAGTTTCTTTGATGATTCCAGAGGTGGGAAAATTCCATCCTGACAGTATTTGGCACAAAAGAATTTTGCCAACAAAGAATGTGGTTCTACCAATATTTTCCAAGCATGCTTTGCCAGGAGAGCTTGATTATATTCCTTGGTTGCCTTTAAACCCAAGCCACCATGAAATTGCGATTTTGTAATCTTGTTCCAAGCACGCCAGTGAATTTTGTGATCTTGACTATCTCCCTTCCAGATAAAATTGGCAATGATCTTATCTGCTTTACTGAAAGTGTGCTGAGGGAGTTTAAAGACACCCATAGGGTATACTAACATTGAAGGCAGTGTTGATTTAGCAAGAGTAACTCGGCCTGGCAGAGAGAGCAACCTTGTTTTTCCAATTTGCAAATTTATTGCTGATTCTAGTTGTGAATTCCTGGAAAATTGTTGTCTTGTTCTGTGTAAAATCCAAAGACATGCCAAGATACTTACTGTGAAAAGCACCCTGGGGTATATTAAGGGTAGAGTGAATCATGTCCTGCATGGCTGGAGCAGTATTGGCACTTATCAGAATGAAAGATTTTTGTAGATTTATCTTCTGACCTGAAAAGTTTGTGTAGTTTTTCAAAAGGCCTGCAATAGCATGAACTGCTGATTCCTTGCATTCAATAAAGAAGAGGCTATCATCCGCATACATAAGATGGCTTAGTCTTGGTGCATGACGTCTCATCTTCACTCCTAATCCAGGGAAATGTTGTATCTCTGATCTAAGAGTTGATGAGAGGACCTGTTGACAGAGAATAAACAGATACGGAGATAAAGGATAACCTTGTCTTAATCCTTTATTTGGCACAAAAGGGGGAAGACTTTCTCCATTGAATAAGATGGAGTACGACACAGATGAAACACAATGCATGATAAGGGTGATCAATTTGGAATGGATTCCAGCTTTTTGAAGCACTGCTTTGAGAAAAGGCCAGTAAACACGATCATAAGTCTTACTTATGTCAAGTTTGATGGCTGCAAACCCGAGATCACCTTTCCTTTGCCGGATAGTTTCAATAACTTCATGAGCCATAAAAATGTTCTCGCTAATATTCCGATCTGGCACAAAGACATTTTAGTATTCATCAATGAGGGAATTCATTACCTGTTTAAGGCGGCTGGTGATTAGCTTAGTAATGATTTTATATTTAACATTACATAAGCGGATAGGCCAGAAGTCATTAGGCGATTGGGGAGAAGCAAATTTCGGGATCAATGCCAAGTGTGTTTGATTCCATTCCATTGCAAAATTCATACTTGTAAAAGCTTCCAGAATAGAAGTCTCCACCTCAGGGCCAATAACAACCTTATAGTGCTGGTAAAAACCTATAAGCATCCCATCTGGCCCTGGGGACTTCCATGGAGAAATTTGGGTGATTGCTTTCCATACCTCAGTTTGAGTGAAAGGAGCATCCAAGTATTGAATCTGCTCTGATGTAAGAGTTTCCTCCACAGTATAGAGAAGGGATCTAAAACAAGAAGAATCCAGAGAATCCTGAGAAGTAGTTGGTAGAGACATATAGATGCTGGACAAGTGAGCTTGAAGCAGATCACCAATCTAAATAGGATCCTGGACCCAAGTTCCACTCTCATTACACAATTCACTAATCCATTTATTACCAGTTCTTCTTGTAGCCCATTTATGAAAGAATTTGGTATTTTTGTCTCCTAATTGTAGCCAGTTAACTTTAGCCCTCTGGTGCCAGTATTGTTGTTGAAGAGACAAAGCATCCTCTAATTCCACTCTTTTGGCTTCCAATCTGATGGTTAACTGAGAGTTGGTCTTGTCTACTTCCCATTGTAGCTGGATTTGTGCTAATTTTTCTGTCAACTTAGAAACTAAAGAATCCAGGTGATCAAACTTAGTTTTACTCCATTGATGTAGTTGGGAGAGAGTGGACTAGAGTTTGAAGGAGAGGTTTTCCTGAGGATCAATAATCTGTAATGCAGGAGGGGGCCAAGCTTGAGCAACTAAAGGTTTAGAACTAGGGTAGCTTGACCAGAATTGCTCAAACTTGGTTTTCTTTTTTGGTTTATGTCTCTGTTTGATATCTACTAGTATGGGGCCATTGTCTCAGGTCATTATGGGGAGGTTCCTGATAATGGTATTCCTAAAAATGTTAAGCCAAGGCCTATTATCAAAAGCTCTATCTAACCTTTCAAAGATGGCTTAAGAACCTTGTCTTTTGTTTGTCCAGGTATACCAGCAACCTAAGTGTTTGAGCTCCTCCAAATCATTGGATGAGAGAAATTGATGAATGGTCATCTTGAGGGCGAACAAGCCTACCTCCATGCTTATCCTCTTGATCAATGTCTTGATTAAAATCGCCTAAAAGAATACTAGGATAGCTAAAACCTTGGATGATACCATTTAATCTAGGCCAAAATGTAGTCTGATCCTGTAATACAGAGGGACCATACAAAAAAATAGCCATCCAAACAAGGCCAGATGCCTCAGTGATTCGTGCACCGATCACATTAGCATCCTTAAACACTAATGACAGATTAATATTAGCTAGCCAAAAGAGACCCAGTCCACCACTACTACCTACTGGATCTACTAAACAGGAATGTTTAAAAACAGATGATTGGAGCCAAGCCGAAATAGTAGAGTCTGTGGCCTTGGTCTCCATTAAAAGCATAATACTAGGTTTATAAGTCTTGGCTAGTCTATTTAACATACTTTTGGATGAGGTATTATTCATACCTCTACAGTTCCAGCTAATGATACTCATTTAAACAAAGGCGGTTGATCTGGTTCAACCACCGCAAGACCATTCAGAATAGCATTGTAGAAATATTGTCAACCTGGGAGTCTGCCTGCCAATTCCCCGAGTTGATGGTGTCTTTCCTAGGTGAGACAGAACCTGCACGCCTCTTTCCAGGACGATCCTGTTCATCTTGAGATTCCTCTGAGTGTCTCTTCCTACTTTCCATAGAGACATCTGAGTCAGCGAAATCCTCTACATCAACCCGCATCCTCCAGCCTGTTGAGGTACTACCACTTGCAGCATTGCATCGAGGCGAAGATGGAACCTTGCTGAAGCAGCTGGCAAAACTCCCTTTCTTTGATTTGGTGTAGTAGTTGGGCAACTCCGATTCAGAGACTGCTCTCCTAGTAGTCATACAAAAGCCTTCATTGTCACTGCCTGATTGGGATGACTCTTCCCGTGAGTGAGAAGAAAAGCTCTTTCTGGTACCAGATTTCTTGAAACTCCTGTGACTCTGCTTAGAAGTAGGAATCTTTGCTTTTCTGACAGACACAGATCCCTCAGAAGTATCTGACGGTACAAATTCCACAGAAGTAGGCCTAAAACTACCAGGCCTTCCAAAACTTGTTCTTTCATTATCACTAGGTTGAGAGCTTAAGTAGAAACCACTAAACACAGATACCGGGGTTACATCATGAGTAGGGGGTAATCAGGAACATTTGGGACAAAGAAATCAGGAATAAAAGAGGGATCATCTAGCATATCCCTAGAAGGTGGAGTATCCGAAATATCATAAAATGAGGCAGGCAAATAAAAATGTCTATCGTTATCCAGAATTGAGTTATCAGAATTCTCATAGATTCAGATAAAGATGGAGGTAAAGAATAAAAACTGTCACCTTGATCAACAGACTTCAGGGAATCAGAATCATCTGCCGCAGTAGGGGCTGGCATTCTAGAGTAATCGATCACTACATCCGCATAGCGATTGACTCTGCCATCTAGAGGGATGGAAGACCATCATCATCATAAAAGTTATCTGCATTAAAGTCAGCCATAAAGTGATCATCATCCATATTGGCTCCCCCATTAGAATGGTCATCATCATCCCCATTAGTGTCATCAGGATCTGAATCGTCTTGATCATCAGCATCATTGTCTGGGTCATTATCATCAGCGTTATCATCATCATTATCATCATCAGTGTTGTTTCCACCAGGATTATGTGGCGACCAAGGAAACCAGGGCACAGGAGCATCTTCCTCCAACTCAGAAATGGTAAAACCATCCTGCACATAGTCATCAGGAACTGAATCATAAAAGTCCAGCATCTGTTCTACCTTATAATCAGGGAGACGAGTACACCGCTTCTTCTTATGTGCATGCCCCCTTATGCAACCAGTATACAGGGGTTGATTAACATCAATCAACAATGGGAAATCAAACTTAGTAGCCCTTGGAGCAAAGAAATTATTCAAGAAGGTAGTCAGTGCATCATCCTCCATCATATAGCATCTTTGAAGCTGGTGGCCCAGGCGTCCACAACGTTAACAGTACTTGTGCATATGTTCATACTTGCATCGAATTTTAGCCACTTTGCCATTTCTCTTAGTAAAATGGAAATAAGGAACCAGAGAGTCACCTAGTTTGATCCACACCTTCGCTCTGACATAGGTGATCTTTCGCAGGGAGACACAATCCTGCTTAATACATGCCACTTCACCAATTCTACTGGCCAGATCTTCAAGGGCTTTGTAAATTATGGAAGTAATTAGCACTCCATGCATGCGAACCCAGATGCTCAAGTTCTCAATCTTGATGCTATCTAGGGCCAGATCTTCATGATCGTAGCATTGGCAAAGTATTAAGAAACCACCATTAACAGGATAAGGGCCATTATCCATGATAGCCATCATCTCAGATCTGTTCATACACTTGAGAACAAAGAAGTTCCTGTCATAATGAAGCACTCTCACAGTAACCGACCAATTTACAACCATATAATGTTGCATGGTCTTATCATCCACTTCAATATCATCAATCAAATAGCCCAAAAGTGACAACTTCAGATTATCCCGGGAAAGTTGGGTGTGATAATCCGTTAGTTGCATGTTGCTAGATCGAAGAAAAAGGCAAGGTACCAAATGTGGATCAATGTCAACAAAAGATCGGAGATCACGTGCTTCCTCTGAAAAGTTAGAACCTTGAAGAGACATTGTCGTTACCGAGTTTTTCATCCATTGCATGTCTGTAATTCATTGTTGTAGATGAGATCTAAGCCCACAAGTTGAAAACAGAGGAATGAAGAGTTTAAGTAAAGAAGTATCAAACCTAATGCTGATAAACAGCAAAGATACAAAGGGATGACAGTGAACAGAGAATGTTCAGAACAATATTTATGAGAGAGACAAAAACCAATACAACCAGGAAATCAGAATGGATTTCGGACTTTGGTAAGTAGTGTGAAAAGGAAAGAGAATAAATTAAAAGGCAAAAATCTTTATGACTAGAGTCTAGGAAATAGAATTAACTCTAGAAAGTGGAAAAATTTGGGAGGCTCAAGAAAAGAAGACAAGCAACTTTGATAATTTCAATTGCTTATAAAAAGAGAACCGGAAGCAGAAAGGATTAGTCTAAGAGCACATTTGTGTGATTAAATTAATTGATTGAAGTGACAACTAATTTGCATAGCCTCCAAATGGCAAAACATTCAGAACCTGATCAGAGTTGGAGTTAAAAAAAGGTAAATGTGAGGGCAAACAAAACAGGATGATTGTTTTAGTGAAACTAAGTGAAATCAAAGGTAGTTTTGATAGTAAAATGAGGAAAGTAATAAAAGTATTAAGGGAATAAGGTTGGAAAGTGGAAGTTGGATAGTTAAAGTGAAATTTAGTGGTTTTGTCGTCAAGGTGTTTTTCTCTTTTTGGGAGAAGAAACACGATATTCTCTCACTAGAATTTTAAGAGAGAAGGACGACATGTGTTTTTTTAGCTTTGTTGGTTAATTATGTTACGGTGGACGAATTGGGTGTAAAGTATATTATACGGGTAAAAATTGAAATCACCAGAATATAGATCTTGTCACGGCAAGAAAAAAGAAACGAAAAATTGTTTAGAAAATGTATACTATGTAATCCTAGAGCGGGAAGTCTTAAAAAATAGAAAGTGCATTCCCTTTTCTTTTCTTTCTTTTTTATTCTTAAGTTTCTCCTTCTGGTCTCTTAAAGTGGCTGAATTTAGGGGTAGTGCCATCAAATTCAGTCCCGTGATTTCAGTAACATTTTGTCTCGTAATCATAATGGCACAGCTTTTAAGCACAATTAAAATAACCCTAAAAAATTAGTTTAATTAATTATTCCTTAAACCAACACGAACGTGACGTGCAGGGCACTAACGAGTACAGATTAGAGATTAGAGACAAGTTTAGGACCACTACAATATAAATTCAAAAAAAAATATCGAAGTTATTTTTTAGTAATTAATTCCGTATATTTGTTCTTCAAAACAATAATTAACAAATCCACAACCAGCCCAGGTACAAATGTACGACTTTCTACCTGGAACTTATAAAAGTTTCATAAATCTAATCAAATAACCCTTTACGATTATCTCTAGAAAGTAAAAATTTCAATTAAATTTGGTTAGTTTGTGGTTTCATAAATAGGAAAATGGGAACTATTGTATTTTACTACAAGACAACTGTTGAAGAAATTTTGTTGCACGGCTCCTTTTCCTTTTAAATACTCCCTTCGTTTTAAAATAAACGTCGTTTTATCAAAATAAAAAAATTTCAAAATAAGTATCATTTTCATATTTTAGTGCACTTTTTGTCCAAAGTTACTAAAATTACTCTTAAAAGAATTAATATTATTGATAGATATTTTTTTAATGGGGTTAGTTGAGGATATTCAAATAATTTTATTACTCTATTTAAGAGTTTTTAAAACTATATGCAAAATGTAGGATGACACTTATTTTAGAATGGATGGAGTAATACTATTGCAGCATTTCCGCACGAACTACTTGGGGAAAAAAAATAATGGAATCAGTTTATACTACTTTTAAATAAATGAATACTAGAAATTACAGGAGTGATGAAAGATCTATCTGCTTTATGCTTGAGTACGTGCCTGGCACCACTAAGGTTGCTATAATCAATGACAACTCCATCGGAAATTGACGTCGAGAACTCCGATCTGTGGAGTTCTAGATTCAAGTGCTTGGCAATCATAATTGAAGTTTCTTTAAGTTGTTGATCTAATTAAATGGTAAGCATTTTCATCAACTAGCTTCTTGAAGGTACACGAAAGATTACACCGGTTCATGACTTCTTCATCACACTAATATTAAACCTACCGCATCAAAATCAAGCACTTCATAGTTCATACTTCCATAGCAAGAAAAGAATTAATCAGTTTAATCTTATCAGTTTAATCTTATGAGTTTTAGTATATGAGATTTCAAGCATCTCCATGTTGTTGAAGTTTACTTGGAACTCCCAAATCGAGCAACATTCTTTTCTTCTGTCTCCAGAAAAAGGGACGTCCAAAATGTTTACACATCATTTTGATCGATCAAACAAATTTTTGAGCACATTATTTCACTGGTTAATCAAATACAAATTATACTAAGACTTCTTATTTTAGACGGAAATTAAGTACAAGAGCCATCAATGTCTACAAGCTCAATGTAATTCAATTTCACCGGCCAATAACCGATCAATTGTGTTTAATCACCACGCGCCACCGTGAACATGGCCGGGAATACTTTCATGAGAACAATGTACAACGGTGATCATGATAATGTCTCTGTAACAACGGACATCTAACTTAAATAATGCCTTTTTTCTCGTCCTACCACTTATTTTTATGCACAAGATTAATCTCTAATGATCTACTTAAAACTCTTTACACGTGTGCTAGAATTCCGTTAACGAAACGTTACGTCGACACTCATCTATTGACGGCGACCATAACGGAGACGGCGGTGTTTTCAATTTCTCAAAATATTCCCGTATATCCATACCGCCTTTCTTCAGCTCCTCCATCAAGTCCGTCTCATCTCTTGACGGTAAAAACGGTGGCCGTGAAACCTCCGTTAACAAATCCCACCTCAAACCTTTGAAGAATTCGTGCTCCTTGATCTCTGACGCGCCTCTTCGGTACCCCAGCCGGCGCGTGGGATCCTTCTCCAACAACTTTGTTATCAAGTCCGTCAATGAGTTGGGTTTCCCGACGAATTCCGGCTCCATAAGAAGGATTTTCCGGAAAGTTTCTTTCCGATTTTTCCCTTTGAACGGCGTCGTACCGTACAACATCTCATAACAAAGAATTCCCAATGCCCACCAATCTACGGAAAATTCATGTCCTTCGCCGCTGATAACTTCCGGCGCGACGTATTCCTCTGTTCCGACGAAGGAATTCGAACGCTCGTCTGAAGGCTCTATAGTTTTCCGAGTCACAGGCGAAACCCGGGCACTTTTCGCTTTCTTTACACTAGTTTCTTTCTTCTTGTAAAGATTAACGAGCCGGGTCAGATTTCTCCGGTGACGATTCCCCTGTTTCCTCTGTTTCTCCAGCGGCTCTGTTCTGGGCGCCATGAATTCCGTTGTTTTCTTCTTTCTGGGCGATAAACTACGCGAAAGATCAAAATCGCTCAGCGTAATATGCCCAGAATGCTGAATCAAAATATTCTCCGGCTTCAAATCTCTGTACGCAATGCCCAATTCGTGAAGCTTCTCCAGAGCGCAAATGATCTCGGCGAGGTAAAATCGGATGACAAATGGAGAAAACACACGGTCAGATTGCCGGAATCGGAGGACATTGAGGTCACCTCCGGGACAATAAGGCGTGGCCCAACAAAGATAATCCTCTGTTTCAGCAGTTCCCAGAAGATAAGGAAGGAAAGGGTGAGGTGATTCTAACTCTTTGATTTGGTTGAGAACAGAGATTTCCCACCGGGATCGGCGGTCGGAATCAGGCTTAATCGGAAACAAGGATTTTTCCACAACTTTGAGGGCGAATGGGAAGGTAGCAGAGGGATCAATTAGCATGTCATGGACGAGGAAGACGGTTCCGGTGGCTCCTTTACCTAGTACTTTGATGGCTTTAAGGTTTTGGAGCTGAAGTTCGAACTCCGGCCAAGTGCCGCCGGTACTATTGTCATCCATTCTTTTTGTGTAAAGAGAGAAAGAGAAACAAAAAAAAAAAAAGGGAGGGAGAACGTTGGTGATGAGTGTATGGATAGAGAGAAGAAATGCAATATTTATATATGTGTATAGCAAATGAGATGGAATGGATGAGTATTTTGTATTCTTTTGCTTTATTGTTTTTTTCAAAAGTTTTTAAATGAAAATAAAATTTAGGAGTACGTATTAGTTGGGTTGTTAAGAGAGTTGGGATTTTTTCGGTTTGGATTTTATTGAACCAATTTTTAGTGACTTGTATTATTCCATTTATTACGACTGTATTTGTATCTTCATCTTTTAGTTGTTAATGCCATGATTTATGATCCTAATACGCTTTTTGTATCTATTATTTTCTTCTTTTTAGTATCTCTTAACTAGATTTGAATCATTGATCTCGTGATTACAACTCTTTCTTCTTAGTCTAGAACTTAAAGAGATAATCGCTCCATTTCAATATTAGAGTCATGAAACTATGTACCTAAATGGGAAAGAGTTATTTTTTACCACAGTTTATTGGATTAAGATAATTAATTTTCAACTTTTAAAGTCCATAGAATTTGTGTCAAAATTAAGAAGATAAACAGTTTTTTTTTTAGGGAAGGGGTAAACAAAAATGTTATGAATTTGAAGCATATTTCTTCCATCCTTAGATATTAATATATTTCTTACCCTAAAAAAAAAAAAAAGGTGTATTTCTTGAAATATTATAAGTTTATAAAAAAGAGTATTATCACGAAACTAAATAAAGTAGAGCTTAAAGGGTAAGGGTTAATTATACATGTTCACAACCTTCTTAATAATCTGTGTAACCAAAACATTTTAACAAAGTACACCCTCAACAATACCATTTCGTATATCGTAGCAAAAAGTTCGGTTCGATCACACTATAAAAGTTCATGCATATTGTTGTGAATTAATATTAAAATGGAACGAAAAGGAAATTTATTTTATAAGCATAACATGTATGGACAAGATTAGAGTAGCCTAATGACTCAATTGATCGAATCAATTCCTACCTAATTAATTAGCCATGAAATGGATCATTATTTTATTTTTTTTACTCCTTTGGGGCCAAACGAGATTTCAAGGATTTCAATGAAATCCGGTTTCATCAGTAGTTAGTTATAGATTGCTCTTTTTGGGGGGTACCCTGTATGAATATACGTCTTTTAATTCAATTTAATTACCAAAAAAAAAAAAGTAATGATCACTCAACCGGTTTATCTTCATTGTACGAAAAACCATGTGATCTTGTCCAACAACTGCAAATGTACAGTGTGACAAATTGGAGAATCAATCAATCAAAACATCTGGAAATTTATTTTTGGATGCTTGTAGTATCGGCGACTCCAAACAAAATTCGAAGCATTTGGCGAGATGGATCTACAACATAAAACAAAATACATAACAAGTATTGATATAAACGTAGGAATAAGTCAAGAATTTATTTTTTGTAGGTTTATGAGTTAATTAAATTTTCTAAGGTAAGGAATAAGAACCTAAAGGAGATGACAAAAATGAAAGAATAAATCCGGAAAAGTTTCATTGCTACACTAATATTTAACTACCGTTGATTGCATGATTAAGATTCGTGCGTCTTCTTGCACTTTAGAGCACATTATAATACTAGTAATATTTTGTGACTAAAAAAGAAAAAAAAAAAACGAATTAGGAGCGTGTTCGTCGAATATTTGCGGTAGACTGTAGTGAGATTTTTTTTTCTTTTAATTTCATAAATCTCTTATTACACACAGGTCTGTACTCAGAGAATTTAGTTATTTTTAAAAATGCAAGTTACATATCATATCATTAACTAAAAATCCAATCAATTCCATAAAATTTAAGGTGTATTTTAGCTTCGGATTTTTATATCTTTTTGCTTTATATATAACTAGCTACTTTTAACAATTGCGTCACCTAATTAGCTAGTAAATGTAAGAAAAAAAAATAAAAGTAGAATAAAAAGTGAAAAATCTAAAGTTCGGCGTTACCATTAATTAAAAAAATAAATTTGTTAATTATTTGCTGCATTTTACGAAGCACTGTTTAGTTAACATGGATTGTTAAACTACTAGCTAGATGTGAAAAATCCAACACTAGTTTTACGTCTTTTTTGGTACACCAAATTAATCCTACCTATAAACCAACTTTACGATAACAGAGGTTACGTTTTCCAAAGAAAAGAAAAAGAAAAAAAAAAAACAGAGCAAATGGTTTGGTACATACTTTTATAAATGTGACCACGTCTTAATTTTAATGGAGATAGACTTGATAAAATGATCGGAAGTTTGTAGTATTATGCAGGGTAAAGAAAAAATAAATAATTATTTTGAAATGGAGAAAGTATTTTGTTATGAAAGAAACGGAAATTAATAGCTGATTAATTATCTAGTTCTGGGAGTATCAAAACAATAATTTCAACAGTTCTATGACTTAACTATACACAGGGTTTAATTAAATTTCCAATTTTTTATATATTTTTTTATTCAAGTATTCACATTAAATAGTTGAATCGTAAATTATATTAGGTGTATGAAAGAATGGTATACAATACGGTAATTATTTGGATGTAGAATAAAGAATATTGTGATTCATTTTTATTTTGCAATCTGGTAGACATTTCTGAATTGAAAGTGTATTCGGAGATAAACGACAAGAAATGACAACCCCAAGAAGAGGTTGACACCACGAAGATACTAGGAAAGTGTATGAACCGTTAATATTGTCCTTTTTTGTCCCAAAATTATTGTCCAGTTTGAATTTTCACTTTAAGTGCATTTTATACTTTAAATGAAAATTTAAACTGGACAATAATTTTGAGACGGAGGGAGTATAAAGTTTAGTACGTATATATAGGGTATAATATAGACATAAGTTTCTAATAATAAGTCTATCTAACCCTAATATACATATACTAACAGTTTCTAATCAATTAAATTCATATTTAGGTATGTTTTTACAAGGATTTGAGCATACATACATGCTTGTGTGACTAAGTTACTCTTATCAAAGTAAACAAAAATGATTCCTCGCAATTTCCTCCTCTTCCTTCCGTTGGATTTCCTCCCACTTTCCTTCAATAGTTTCCAATTACAAATGGTATTCTCTATATGCTATTACTATTTAGTAGTCTGTAGCATACTTAGGTCATTTAATCAGGTGATCCAGTTGGATTAGACCTTAAAATGATGAGATAATAAAAAATAAATAAATAAAAAGCTGGCTTAAAAAAAAAAAAATCTACTAGTAAAGAAATGGGAAAAAAAGGAGACACACGTGTAAGAAGATTAGGGACCATTTGTTATTATTATGGTACAGATGCTACAGAACAGTGTCTGCTGCGCAGCAGAAGCGCATAATAATATAGAAAAACACTGAGTCACACGGACAAAACTCACATGGGGCGCCTGGCTCGCTCTTACATTATCAATATGGCATAATCTAAGGCCACTCCTCCTTCTCTGCATTGCACGCTTTCATGGCCCTTTTGGTACTGTCAATCTTTAATTGTGCTTCGTTGGAATTGCTTCTCCATTCCTCGACCAATTCCCTCTTTCCATCCTCTTTCACTCTTTCACTATAGTTGTATATTAGTAATGTATACAGCCAAAGTATTCTAGTGCAGAATCCGAATTAATCTGAGTGTAATATAAGTCGTGTTAGGTTAAAAAATTTGAAATTAATCTGAGTATGATATAATTCGTGTTAGGACCAAGTATAAATGTATAATTAGGTAGTAGCGAGTTCATCGTATCTGTTTCTTCCACGATGGATGTGTTGAATGCGATCAACAAATTCAGTGAACCTGGAATGTATATATATAATCCGTCTTTTAATTGATGAAGACAAGAATCAGATTTCTTGCTTAAATAATCATGTCCACGGCTTTTTATTATGCAACCTCTAAAATTATTCTTCTAACGAGACGAGAAATTTGTAGCTTGATGAGCAAGTGATTTCCGTCGCCACCGGCGAATCCACTGAGTAACTTTCATCTTCAAGGTGATAATAATAGGAAAAGAAGGGAAAAAAAAGAAAAAAAAATCAGTTTGGCTTCAAAAAATATAGCACTATTAGCTAATACCCGTGTGTAAGCTTTTAATGCAATCTTCAACAAGCAATAATTGTCTGTAGAGAAGGGGTTGCGGAGAGAGAGAGCAATGAAGTGAGTTTTAGCATCGATTCTTTTATAATAAGAAACAAGAAAGTAATGGCTACAAGAGTTAATTTGTGTGTCTCATTTTGAACTAAAAAGAATTTATACGCAATACTGCTTCAACCATATATTTATCGGAGGATTAGTCGACCAGGCCAGCAGGCAAGTTTTTTAATTGAGAAAAGGTCTTCATATGTAAATCAAAGAGAATTCTTTTCTTTTGATTATATGCGATGTGACACCAAGAGAAAATGCATTCGTGTGTGTATCATATGCGCGCACTTCATTACACGTATCAATTCCAACCTTTTCTTTCCACTCTTTTGACTAATTTTTTTTTTTTTCCCCTCATTTTCCTTCTTTCTGATCATCCAAATTACAAACCTTGATTCCTTGATCTTTCCTAACCCAACGTCTCTTTCTCTTTTGACCTCACTTGTATTATTAGAAGACTTCCTCCAATCAAAAATTAAGAGATAAAAAAAAATCATTATCTTGAGCTTGACTTGTATCCCCAAAGGAAAATAAAAAAATAAAAAACAGTTGGAATTGATTAGTTACTAATAATTAGTATATATACCGTGCATGTAACAATTATTGAGTTGAATTATTTCTCCAAAGTATTATTACTAAATTATTGGCTATTTTATAAATAATTTCATGCCCTAGCTAGCCTTTCCGCAATATTAAAATCCTTATAGGCCATTTTCACAGGTACGTAATTAAGTACGGTAGGCTCATACAGGTTTCGTTTCTTTATTTTACAAAGAGTTGGCGCAACAGTTATGTATTAATCATAGTAGGAAATTGATATTTTAGTTGATATAGTTGGAAATATTAAATATGTACATGTACATTAGCTTAAACAAAATTATTGCAAGTAGATTGTACGGGTTCAATAAGTGCATTTGGTAGTTTGCCCATGATACAATTAGGTATTGCTGCTCTATCAAATCTAAATCTTCTTCTTCTTCTTTTTCTTCTCCCTTTTTTCTTCTTTTCTGGTTTTTTTTTTTTTTTTTTGCTTCAAACAGAAGAAGAAGGCAAAAAAAAATAATAATAATAAAATCAAAATCTTCAATTACATTATAATGGTACACGACAAGGTGATATAAATGATATATTAAATTATATGTATATATGTTTCATGTCATTTCTTTCTTATTTTACGTTATCTAGAAAATCAAACATGTCCCTTTAGACTTTACATACCGCAATACAACAACAATAATAAAATGTTGCATTTTCATTTTAGTTGATATATGAAAGAAATAATCAAGAAATTTACATATATAATGTTGGTTTTCAATGGCATTTTGAATCGTATCATTTTGCATGCTTGCAAGTTGCATTGTAGAGTAGTTGCATCAAATTATGATCCTCTTAATTATGTATACGAGTGAATCTATAATGATGACTTAATTAGGTAGCTTATTAATTCTTATTTTTCCTCTACTACAGTTTGCCGTTGCTATTTGATTCCTTTGGATTGAATTTATTACACTACCTTCTCTTTCATTTCTGATAGGAGACACTCCAAAACTAGAAATCATTAGGGGTTGTTTGTACCTGTTTAGTTCACTCCTAACTAAATCAATGATTAAATACTATGCCAATTATTGGTAATCAAATTTTTGTGTAGTTTCTCTTGTTTCATTTTCTTGAAATGCAGCCTTGCTCTTAGTAAAATACTCCCATCGTTTAATTTCTTTTCATCAGGTATTTCTTATCGACAATAATGACTAAATCGAATAGAAAGACTATTTGATAAATTATATTTCCATAATGTGTGATTAAGCGAACATAGATAATATAGTGAGTAAATGTAACCAGTCATAACTTGCACAGTAAATTTGATAAATGTTCTTTTCAATTTAAATAAGAGTCATATTTGTCGAATTCATTAAATAATATCTTTATAGAGGGTTTAAATAATTGTACATTTGTAAAATTAAGGTATAATTGTAGATGTTTTATTTTTATCTTGAGGCAGTGAACCAGGGGCTTCTGACTCTGCATCCCAACAAATAATATACTAAAATGAAGCTTCTTTGGGAAAAAGGATCCTTTCCCTTAAATTCCTATATTTTCTTCACTTTAAGGAGCACAAAATCTTCGATAGCATTTTATTTTTGGCTTTTTTATGTGCCTAAGTTTGACATATTGTCCCACGATGAAACTTTATCAACCCTAAAAAATATACTTTTCAAGTTTTGCAAATAGCTTTCTTGTCGGCCATCATTTGGTTCACTGAAAAGGTAAGCCTTTCTTCCCTCCCACCTATATGTTCAAAATAAAATGCAAGGGAAACTCCATAGTTTATATAGTCTTTATAATCTAATCTTAAAGCTAAGTTGAAATTGTACCCTACTTTTACGAAAGCAAAGTGATGGACACTTTGATGATGCCTTGTCGGCCATTGTTTTTGCAAATGCGGTAGGGTAGAAATGGGTGAATAAGTTTAATTATTGGAACAATTAGGGTTTTAAAGTGGCGCACGGAACCAAAATTGATTGGTTGAACAACTTTTTTAACCGACCATTCATATATCATACTCTTTCAATTCCAAAACAAACGTAATATCACCACTAAATATGGTTTTTATTCTGAGACATAGTGATTATAACACTTCCGATATCTTAACAACTTTGAGAATTTCAGTAAATAAAACAGTGATCATCTTCTGGTTCTAAATTAACTGCAACCGTTTTAAACAAATCACAGAAGACTAAAATTGATTTGTTTAACTTTTTGAAAGACTATGTTTCCATTTGGGTTTGATGGATGAGTTATTATTGGTATATAGTATGAAGATTTCTATTAAAATGTGAAACATAAGTAAATAGACAAAACCTTCACTATTGTTTAACAGAAAATTGGATTTGTTTAGATGTCCATAAAAATGTAAGTAGTTTAGGTAAATTTGGGCTCATTTGATAGAAAAAAAATGTTGGGGCAAGAAATGGGTTTTATCATTCATATTCGGGCTGTGTTGGGCTAACAACTTCCGAAGCGTAGTGTAGAAATATTCGGCAGTTGAATGGATTGTGTATCATTTTCAGTTGGGCTTATGCGTGCGGTTTTAATATTTTGTATAAACGATTAGTATGTCGCAAAACGCCCATCTCCTTACTCTACATTTGGATGGATACTTGAAAAGAAATTCATCAGGATGTATGATGATAAATGGACATTTTTTAAAGGGAAAATGGGTCTTTTCACACCATCCAAAACATCCCAAAGTTTAAGAACATGCTATTTACATCCCAAATTTTTTAAAAACATGTTACATTAGGATATTCGTTAAATTTTTAACTCCAGTTATTTAATTTGTGGTGGTACTTTATTCTGTTTCTCCCCCACCCCCAATTCTTTTAATCATTTAACACGTTCCACTAACTCCCACCTTATAAGAAAACAGCTAAATCTAATTTGGTATTCACACCATCCATTTTTCCCTTGCTTAGAAAAAGAAAAAAAAAAGTCCAAGATTCACCTTCTAGATTGATAACAATCATGAGAGGTTTTGTGTGTGTCCTAATTAGAAAGTAAGCCCTATTTCATTTATTTTTTTAAATATGTAGCATCATTATAAAAATTGGTGTTGTAATTGATGCAGGGCATGTAACTTTTTTGTTTGGCATGGACCAAATTTACCAAACGCAAGCATGAAACTTTTTTGACTAAAAACAATGGGGGAAAAAAACTGAATGAAATATCGTCGTTAATAACTTGAAAGAATTAACAAATGTCCTAATATTACATATTCTTGAAAAATTTGGGATGAAAATGACATGCTTTTAAACTTTGGGATGTTTTAGATAGTGTGGCTCAAACCTTGGGATGAAAAGGCCCATTCTCTCTTTTTTAAATATTGGAAATCCGACGTATGTTGGAAAGTCTTTCTTTTCATAATCTATAATTCCTTCATGGTAGCTCATGTAATAGGGGATTATGCTAAAGTAAGTGATTCCGATAGTATATCTTGGCGATCTACGCCAACCTTTTTGTATTAATCAGGGCTGGCTGAATTCCAGTAAATTTAATGAAAATCTTGATTTCTAAAAAAAATGGAAACATTTTTTCTTTTTATTGGTACAAAACAAAAATAGAGAAACGATACACCATCCATCCTGAAATAATTATCCCATTCAAATTTTTTTAATGACTTTGAAGGGAAGCATTACAAGATGAGTTGCTCAATGTATGGACAAATGCAGGAGTCTTCCTCTAATAGTTTCACTTCATTCTACCTCATTCGTTACGTTACGTGGTACACAATAGGCTTAGGATTTAGAAGATACACGAAAAAATAAAATTGAAATATAATTTAGTGAGAGAAAACGCTCTCCCTTCTCTCTAGGAAAAAAGAGAAACCTCCTCTCTACGGAGAGGCACCAAAAATTAAATAATTACACTCTTTTTTTTTTTCACTAGTCATTTAAATTGGGCAAAACCACTTCCTCAATCTCATTTCTTGTTTTTTATCCAAATCTTACTCAAAACCACCAAAAGCACACTGTTTTGGGTCCATTATCATGATTGCATGCAAGTTTTGATGAAACAAATTTGCCACTTGGCTTACATGCAATCCAAAATTAATAAAAAATTGGATCCTTGTTAATCCTCTTCATTTAGGAACTCGAAATATGGAGTTTATGTAGTGCTCTATACTTGATCTATGAGCGTGTTGAGTAGATCAAAAACCAAAAGGCAGTTGCCTTTTCAAATATCTTCTTCAAGTTTTCTTGGAAAGGTCCTTTTGTTTTCTTCCATATAGCAGCCCACCTTTGGTTTCCCAACTTCTTGTTTCCTTTACAGATCCAGGCTTAAATGCTCAAGAGTCTCTTTCATATTCCCATAAAAATTCCTCTAGTTTTAAATTTACTGGCACAAGCTAAGATTTACAGTCAGACATCCTTTTAACTTCTTTTTGTTCTTTTCCTATTCTTGCATTGAAGTCTCCTCGAATCAGGGGAGCATTTAGTTGGAAAGCTCCTTCTATTTAATCAGATCTGGCCCTCTTAACATCAGATTATGATGAATCACTCACATGCAAGTGAGAATTCTGCCTCTAGTGTGTACACACCTTAAGGGACAGAGTTCTCAGAAGAAATGAGAAACATCCAAATATGGCATATCGTCCTCGCATGCATGTAGCCAGCATACAGATTTCGGCGAGAGTGGAAGAGTTATCGGCAGATAATCAATCGCTGTCTTTACTGGGGTATCTAATCGATGACAGATACTTCAATGGAGAACAGATGCAAAACTATCTTAACATAAACTGGGCGATGTATGCCAAGATGTAACATTATGGTAGGAATTTCTTTGTGATCAGATTCCTTTGCAAGACAGATCTACTAGCAGCTTTGGATAATAGCCCATATGCTGTCCATGGGGGACTTCTAATCTTGCGGAGATGGCATGGAAATGATGATATTGTGCTAGATAGAGTCCGGATTACAAAAATCTCGATCTGGGTGCGACTGCATAAGATGCCACTTCTGAACTATAACTGGCGTGGCGCAAGAGAACTCATTAAAATGCTAAGGGAAGTGGAAAAGGTCAAGGAGGATTACACATCCTTGCAGAAGGCGACATATATCAGGGCCAAGATCTGGATAGAACCTGCAAATCCACTTACACCAGCCTTCCATGCAGTTTCATCTAGAGGTACTTCTAATATGATTGAATGCCGTTATGAACATTTACATAAATTCTGCCGCAAGTGTGGTAGACTGGGGCATCCCAACCATAAATGCATGATAGTTTCGGATGTGGCCCTGGAAGCTTTCCTCAATGATCATTTTATAGCACAAGAAGAGAGGAATAATGCACCAATGTACTGGAATGAACTCAGAGAGATGTTTCTGGAAACAATGAGAGCAGACGGACACAGAAATCAAAGGTGTACCAGATGATAGCAGCATTCCTGAACAGGACTAGAGATTATTATGCTCTCATTGAGGAGGAAAGAATTAATGATGGTTTTCAAATAACTATGGACGAGGTCCAGGGTTTTCAACCTATGAATATTGATCCACCACCAGGAGATGATGATGACGGAGAAGAGGGAGGTAATGATCCAGACAACAATGAGGGCAATGAGGAGGGTAATGGACATCATGGTGGTCCTAGTAATGGAGATCAGGAGGACATGGATTTGGGCGAAGGGGACGGAGTTGACCGGTATGATAGTCCACCACACGTAGGGATGCAACCGCCTTATGAGAACGGCTTTCATGATGATACAATCGATTCCTACCCACTTAGCTCCATCGAAAGAGGTAATTCTCCGGACAATGTGTTATCTTGTGATTTTAGTTATTCCTCATCCTCACAAGGGGTGATTTTGCTGGAAATGTTGGCTTCCTTTTACATCAGTATGATTCTCAAATAGTGAACTTTGACATTTATTCTGATGTTGGTAATCACAGTACTAGACAGTCAAATCAGAGCAACCTAGTTAGGGATCATTCTCAGGGGAAATTGATAGTTCACAGAATGTACAACTAGATCCAGAATCGGCTGATATAGGCATGGAGGATCTAAATGTAATAGATAGTTTAGATCATATTGATATCATGATAGGAGACACTGTTTTCTCTCCTAGTCCTTTAGTTATAGCTATGGATTCTCTGCCTTAATGGTGGAGATCCTGGGGCATTTTCTCCAATGCACAACAGAACAATATTGAGAAGGAAGTTGTCCAAGATAGTGAGTCTGTTAAAGAAGTGACAACTTAAGGTCAGCTGGAGTTTGGAGTAAATCATAAGGAGAAGGATCATAATCTAGAATTGCAACCATCTCAGTACTTCAGTAGGCTGTATATGCAAGGGAAGGACATCAACCAAGCTGAGGAAGACATCATCCTAACTTGGCCTAGGGACAGCGAGGAGCCAGTTAGCCCAACTCTCTCAGAAACCAGGGCAAGCATAACCAAATCAGCTAGAAGGAGCAACGTGAAGAACCAAGCTTTGATACCTAACACTAATGACTTCAAGAGAGATGGCAAAAGCTCCCAGTGGAAGAGGAAGAGGCAACTGGAAACTCGCCAATTCTTAGAGCATCAAAACTCCTTAATTTTGCAGGATAATGAGCCAAGCTACTCGAAGATGCAGTACCCACAGGAACTTCACATGACACTTGAAAGACTGAGGAGATGGAGAAAGATGAGGGATGAAGAGGAGAGGAGAACAGTTCAAAGAGGAATTAGCTCTGGCAACTCTACTGCCACATAAGCAGGAAGCAAACACACCAGGACAGAGGATGAAGAAGGATAGCTGAGAGAGAAAAAACCAAAGATGATTAGGGAGAAGGTCAAGACGAATGTAATGGCACTAACTAACCTGATTTTTGCCTTTGATGATTTGTTGGTTCAGGAAGGAATGGAGGGACTTATGGTGGTTGATCCCAGACAACCGCCTCAAGTTTCATGAGAATACTCAGCTGGAACTACAGGGGCATGAGGAATGTTCCTACTAAGCAAGTATTATGTAAATTACTAAAACAATTCCTAGCTTAATGTTTTTTATGGAAACCAAAACGGTTTCCAGTAGTGTAGAAGTATGGCAGCAAAGTACATGTTTTAGGCACTCCATTGTAGTAGATCCGGTAGGAACTAGTGGAGGTTTGGCCTTATTTTGGGTAGATGGTTTGTCAGTAACTTTGCTGCAAAAATCTGCAAATGCTATAGTGGTCAAGGTAGTAGAAGCAAAGGGACTAGAATGGGTGGTTATTTTCTTGTATGGATTTCCCTCTCGTCAAGGGAGATCCAAATTTTGGACTGATCTTAATAGCACTCTTCATCCTTTGTCGTATCTAGTATTATCTTAGGATATTTTAACCAAGTTATTAGCCAAGAAGATAAACATGGTGGTAGAGCAGTCAAAGATGGAGATACAAGCTCCATTAGAAGTTTCCTAGATAGAAATTAATTGAAAGAACTCAGACACTTGGGATGTTGCTATACATGGACGAACAATTGACAAGGAAATCAGATCATATATGAAAGGCTTGACAGAGCTTTTGTCGCAAAAGATTGGTTGCAACATTTTAATAAGGCAATAATCCGGAATTTTCCCATTCTCAATTCAGACCATGGCCCAATTTTGGTGGAGCTGAAAGAGCAGAAGAAACACAGAAAGCGAAAGAAGTACTTTGAGCAATTCTGGGTCAGATGCAACAAAACCAAGGAAATTGTCAAACAGTCATGGAAACCAAAACAACAAGAAGTTCAAAATATTTAGGTTGAAATGTGAAATAAACTGTAAGAATGTCTGAATCAACTTCACAATTGGAGTAAAGAGACCTTCAAGGACATTGACAAACATGTTTAGAAGTTAATGGAAGAGACCAGCATCTAACAGCAATACTGGGAAACTCATCAACAAGATGATCAAGCTCATTCTAAACTACTCCAGTTAATGGAGGCGGTGGAAGAGGACTTAAGAATACAGGAGGACTACTGGCGACAGAGAGCCAAACTCATTTGGCCTCTACAGGTGGATAAAAACACAAAATTCTTCCATAAATGGGCTTCACGGAAAAAGGGCAACAAATGGATTACGGAATTAGTAGATGCTGAAGGCAAATGGATCCAGGAACAGTCACATATTAGGCAGTTGATCAATGAACACTTCTCTGATATTTATAAGGTACATTCAGAGGATTTTGTGCTGAATGACTGGTCTTTCAAAGATCTACTATAGAACATGGAGGAAATGCTATCAACGGAACAACAACAATTTCTTGCTACTCCTTTCACTGAAATTGAAGTATGGCAAGCAATCAAGGACATGGTGCCATGGAAGTCTCCAGGGCCAGACGGTATGCCTGCAGGTTTTTTACCAAACAAACTGGAAGGACATCAAAGTGGAGGTAGTTGAATCTATCATGGAAATTACCCAGAATTCTGATCTTCCAAAAGAATGAAATCAAATGAATCTTGTTTTGATCCCAAAGAAGGCAAATCCAGTAGAGCCGAATGACTTCCGCCCATCAGTCTCTGCAATGTGAAGTACAAAGTAATTACCAAGATGATTACAACCAGGTTAAATCAGTTATGAATGATCTAATCGATGATCATCAGAATGGTTTTGTGCCAAGACGAAACATCAGTGAAAATATTCTAATGGTGCATGAAGTTGTGGAATACATCAAAAGGAGGAAAGGAAAAGTTGGGGTGGCTGTAGTTAAAGTAGACATGAGTAAAGCATACGACAGAGTTTTCTGGAAGTTCTTAAAGGAAGTTCTACTCTGACTCAAGTTTCCAAAAGCACTAGTAAACTTGATTCTTCAGTGTGTTTCAACGGTTTCATACTCAATTCTTTTTAATGGGGAGCAATGGATTTCTTCACTCCGGAGCATGGCTTGAGACAAGGATATTCTTTATTGCCTTACCTCTTCATTCTGTGTCAACAAGCTCTTTCTTCAGCTATCAGGACAGAAATCAGGAGATTGCCAAGTTTGGGTATAAAAATTAGTACATCAGCTCCCAGGATCAGTCATCTGATGTATGCAGATGATAGCCTGTTTTTTCTGAAATGCAAAGAATTGTCAGCCAATGCACTGGCCAATTTGATCAAGCAATATGCAAGATTCTCTGGGCAGAAAATAAATCATTCAAAATCCTCAATTCTACTGAGCCCAAATACTCCACAGGATCAAAAAGAAATGTTGCACCGGGGCCTGGAGATTAGTTCCACCAATTTCCAGAGTAGATACCCGGGTCTGAGCTTAGACTTTGAAGAAAAGAAGAAGATTATTTTTGAACAATTCACCAAAAAGCTTAGTAGCAAACTGGGAGATAGGAAAACCAAGATGCTATCACTTGCTGGCAGAGTCACACTGGAAAAGTCAACACTTTTTTCAATGTTGGTGTATCCAATGGGGGGTTTTTAAGTTACCTAAAGGTACATTACAGATAGCGAACCGAATAATTGGCCGATTCATCAAGACGGGAGACAAAGAAAGCAAAGGAATACACTGGAGATCTTGGGATAAAATATGTAGATCAACATTGCATGGAGGCCTGGGATTAAAGTCCACAGTGGAGTTCAACCAAGCACTGCTTGCTAAACATGCTCGGAAGATCATTTCAGCTCCCACCTCACTGATTTCCCATTTTTTTCAGAGGAAAATATAATAAGGGAGGGTTCTTTACAATGCCAAAGAATGGGAATCAAGTCTCCTGGGAATACAGAAGCATCCTTTGGGGTTATGAACTTCTCAACGGAAATACTAAGTGGAAAGTCATAACAGGTCAAAACATCAAAATTTGTGCAAATTGGATCCCAAATCAGGACAATCCAATAGCCCGGTATTCCATCTTAGCGACTCATACAGATTTGTGTGTTGCAAACCTGATCACCTCTAGTGGATCCTGGAAACTGCCACTGCTCAGGAAGATTTTTCCAAGTCATATGCTACCCTCTATCCTTGGTATTCATATTGATCCAATGCGAAGGGGCAAGAGGACAAGCTCATTTAGACGGGGACAGAACGGAAACTACACTGTCAAATCAAGCTACAGAGTTGCTTATAGTAAGGAGCACCCTTGGGATACAAACAGAACAACTCATGAAAAAAGGGCATGGAAGCGACTATGGAAATGCAATCTACCTCCGAAAATGAGATTATTCATTTGGAGAAGTATATATGAGGCGCTTTCTACAGCGGTTGGCCTACACCAGAGAGGGGTCCTGGAAGATGTAATATGTTCTAGATGCCAACAAGAACCTGAGGATGTCTCTCACCTTCTGCTGCAATGCGAGCAATCCAAAAGAATTTGGAGAATCTTAAGTATGGGATTTAATTTTGATGTTGGACAAACAATCAACTTCAGGGAATGGTTCTTAGAATGGCTGAGGATGGCCCCAGATGATGACTCAATAGCTCTCTCAATCTTTATACTATGGGGTATCTGGTTAACTAGAAACAACATAGTATGGAGGAATCAACGAGGACAAGAGCTACAACTTTGGAACCAGATCAAGCAAGACTTTAACTTGCACCAGAACTTATGTAGGAAAGCCAAGGCAAATGTTTCCTCTAGTTCAATTCAGACAGATGGGATCATGAATATGGATACTGATCAGACAGGTACTACACGCAATACTATTCTCATGGATGGGTCCTTTTTTTTCCAGAAACTAAGGCATCATGTGGGGCTTGGAAAATCACGACTACTCATGGAATGATATTGCATATCAAAACCAAGAAATTCGCAGCACTCTCACCACTACAAGCGAAAGCTACAATGCTACTTCTAGCTTTAACATAAGCAATCAAGCTGGATCTCTGGGAAATTACAGTCCTTACAGATTATGAACTTCTAGTGGATCCCTCGTCTTCAGACTCAGTCCCAATAGAAGTACAGGAGTTATTTGATAGAATTGTTAGATTAAGGCAATGTTTTTCGGTTTATTCAATAGTTAAGGTTCCTAGAGATCAAGTAACAGAGATTCATAATATAGCATATAATCTAGCAAAATGTAATACTTTAAGTTTTAATGATTATATATAATAACAGGTACCCTTAAAAAAAAGGCTTAGAATCCATTGTGTGGTTAGCCAGGTTAAAATTATCTTTTGGTTGATCAAAGAACGACACAAGAAAAAAAAAAAGAAAACCAAATTTAGCAGTGTTTAGTGTTTACTATGTGGGGATGCGACAAATTCCAAGAGAAGGAAAAAGCATTTTGCATTTTCTATTTTTCCTGGAGTTGACAATTAATACTCATTCAAATTAAACCAATCATTCTTACTATTTCAGTGTTTCTCTTTGACATTAAGGTATCTTGGACAAACTTTAACCTGCATATTTGGTGTGTGTTTCGTATTGTCCTTTATATGGATTCCGATCTCAGAGGTGCTCTTCCGACTCAAGACAATATTCCACGACCCCATGAAATCTATGTAGGCAAGCATAATGGAATCTGTTCTGCTAATGATTTCCTCACCCAAATGCCCGGCGTGGAGGAATGCTACGAATTCCGCCTAGTTAAGATTGACCAACTGATGAAAGTTTTTTGGTACCCCGAAACGAATAAATCCGACGGAAATTCTCTACCCAACTTCAAGTAAGTGATTTTCCATATATACACACATGCTTCATTTTTTAGGAATATTTGATGTACTAATAATCAAACAACTTTTGAAGAAGGACAAAACGCACTTTTGGTCCCTAATCTATGGGGGGTTACAACTTTTGGTCACCATTAATTTTTTACTGACAAAATTAATCACCACCTTTTCGTTTATTTAACAATTTCAGTCAATTTAATGGTCAACTAACAATCAACTTTTTTTTTCCGTTAAATTTTTTATTTTTTATTAATTTTTTACTGAATTGGGACCCGCAATGTATTTTCAAACAACAAAAATCAGTCCCCAACTTTTCTACAATTTTAGTCACTTTAACAGAATTTTTAAAAATTTAATGGCCTAATTCAATTTTCCTTTAAGTCTTTATTTTTTATTGATTACTTAATGGCTTGTGGGTCCCACAAGTCTTTGGTTGGGGGTTGAACTATATTAGGTTTGAGTTCGAATCTTGACATATAATCCCTCTAGTCCTAATTATAACTCACAAATTACCATTGAAATTAGTTCAAATTTGTACGTTATAATTAAGTCCGAAGGGAGAGTACTAACTGTTGTTAATTTACACGGTCCATTACTCGCAGAATTTCAGCAACTACAAGTCCAGTACAAGTGTACAACCACAATAAATTCAGAATAAGAACAAGGATTTTTTTCTGACACTTAATCGGTGGAGTCTTGGGGTTTTAGTACAGTTATGGGCGCCTGTTGCGACCAACACCGGCCAGATAATGCTATCGGTATTTGGACAACTGTTGGGTGCCGAGAGACTTCATAATGGACTCTGCAGTTTGTAAAGGCATCGAAAGTTACTCTGTCGACAAGTTCCCCTCGAAGGAATACGCCAAGTACTATGGCATTTTGGGTTACAAGGCAATTCTAGTTTTTGAACGAGGCCATTATCCCGAACTCTGTGTTGGAGTACTCGAGCTTCTTTCTTTACACAGCCGCGGGATTTCACTACGCTTTTCTGTCGTGGTATTAATCAATATTACTCTACCTTAATTTGATGATTTCTTTCTCTAGAATGCATAGAATTATTGTTGGACCGTTATACTATTTATTTTTTGTGGTAGAATAGAGACTTTGTATGCTCAAGGTCACATTGCGAGGAACGCAAAAGTGAAAGTACAGTTGTTTAATATTCCTTCCGTCTTAGTTGAACCACTAGGACAACAAAGTGGACCATTACAAAATAGCAAAATGCGTTCTCTTTCCAAAACAACATTTCTTTTGTGACTCAGTTTTGACTATATTTTGATTGCAATCTAGTTTCATCAGCAGCGACTCTTTTCAGTTTTCACAATATGATGCGCGGAAGGTTCTAAACAAAGAAGTCATGGATCTAAGTCGTGATGTGGTAGGTCCTGAGGCTGTTGACGAGTATCACGAGAACAGCTTCACTTCGTTAAATCCCCCTAGAATAAAATAACTCAACTGTTTTCCCAGTAGGCGGCCAATGTTCTATTGGGATTCAGAGTATTATGAGTTAAACACATTTCATTTTGTTCTGTCACGCTATTGTTCTTAAGAACGGAAAAAAGTTGGATTGGAAGAGCACATTCCTTAAATAAGCCCTGTTTCATCAGAGACGGTAAACATCAATGCAATTACCCCATCATCTCTCTGATTCCTGGTCCTCATTTCGCGATTCCCTTAAAATTAGTTCATACCAAAATCCCTCCTCTCGGATGAAGACGGAAATGGTGATGAAGATCTAAAGGTTTTGTTGGCGTCTTTGTTGTCTGAATTCGCTTACACACTTTTGAAGTATGAGGTTTAATTTCAGGTTAAAGCAAAAAAGAAAAATTCTACGTTGAATTCTTCCACAGGAATGCTGACAATCATGTTTACTCAAGTGTGTCGAAATTAAAGACGGCCGAGAGTTCCCCGAGACTGATAATGCTGCTGGACTAGGGAATGAGCAAGACCTTTTCTTTGATATGATTTCTTGTTGATGCTCATGTCATCTTTAAAACGTAGATGTTGCAATTTTGGTATCGAAAGGTGGCGATCATCACGCAAGAGAAGCAATGTAGGCCAAATTCAACCGAATCCAAGGCTGGCAAATTGGTCCCTTGATGTTAATGGTGATGAATCTGTCCGAGAACCCGAAAAATGGACATCTTAATGCAACCGAGAAAGAGGTGGTTAGTGGTAGAAGCGTTGGGATCCATATCTGCAAGTTCCTCTGGTACAGATAATGATACATGAAATAATGATACAGAACGAACTGGGAACATGCTCGTAAAGGCAAAATATAAAGGCATTGCAGTAAGGTTTCAATTCTGCTGCAATTCAACATTTGAAAATTTGCTTAAGGAATTAGTGACAAGATTCAGACCCATCTCAGAAACATTCAAAATAACATATCAGGACCAGAAGGGATTTGGATTGGATCATGATTGGTGAGGATAGAGATTTCTGCTTTTATCTGTTTGCTGCTTCATCCAGAAATAGAATAAGTTCAACAATAAAATCAGACGACCTTTGCAGACGGTCCGAATGATCATCATGTACATATTTCATTCATCCTATCTCCACTATTTTCCATATAAGAGATATCCAAGAACTTTAGCTTGTGTAAATTATGCATATTGTGTAAGAGATAATTTATTTCTAGCCAGAAAAGATAATTAGAAACTGAAGCCATGATTTTCTTGGCCTCAACTATATATTACTACACAGCCCAACAAACGTGTTGATTCATTTGATGCATTATATAATACGCCCACGAGCTATAGCCCACCAGGCTATTTGAAATGAGCCTTAAATGATCCAATCTAACTAAATTGAAACAGGAGAGGAAGTTCTCAATTTTTTGGAAGAGTTAGAAGAAGCAAGGAAATGAAGTAGCACACCACCTAGCTAAGATGGGCTACTCAGCCCGCGAAGGGGTACATATTTTAGTAACACCCCCACACTAGTACTAGATAAATTAGCTTTGGATTGCCCATCTTTTGATCTCTCACCTCTCGGAGATATTTTGTAATCCAAACTTCTATCTTTCTCAGTATATATATATGAAAAAAAAAAAAAAAAAGAAGTCGAAGTCAACATAAATAATAGAAGAAATTGTGAAATCCTACCTTTATTTCTTCTTCTTCCCTGTCAACAGGCTTCAATAAGAATAGAATACTAGTTCTAACTGCTAACTGATCATGTTTTATATTACAAACATACCACATCAGTTGGTTATGTATGGATGATGATTCCATTGACATAGATCCAATTTTAACATACTCCTTGAAGGGTCTCATGGAGTGCATCCAACAAAGTCGACTATTATGAGTTGAGCGGTTTAACCATTCAACCACGGATGTTTAGTGGGAATCCTTGTGCTTAGTGACGAATCAATGGAAGGAAAAAAGAGGAGAGGAAGTTGTAAGAGTTGATATGTAAGAGTTGTAAGAAGAGGAAGGAGGACGATACCCAACTCAAAAAAGTTAATTAAGAATGGTAAATTTAATTAAGCGAATTTTAAATTTGCTGATTATTTGACCAACCTGCATAAACGACATCGCGAGGATGCTCATGTAGTATCCTTAGGAGAATTCTTCGTTCTTGATGATGACTGCGCATAGGTGTTTCGGACTACTAAAAATAGTGTCACAAAAGTCATATACTAAAAATAATGAGGGCTGAAATTGTTATTATGCAATAATAACTAGGAAATTCCAGAAACGTAATAAAAGTCGTGATCTCCGTCTAAAGCAACTGTTGAAGAATAAAAATAAAAATTTTGAATTTACTACCTCTGTCCCAAAATTATTGTCCAGTTTGAGATTTCACTTTTAGTACAATTTGAACTAGAGCCGAAAACTCAAACTGAACAATAATTATAGGACAGAGAGAGTATTTAATTTTTTTCTCTTTATTTGCTTTGATATTTCAACCGTTATAGAAATTAGTCAATTCCATGTCACAAAACTATACCAGTCTTGAAGGATCAATATAATACAAGGGATATGACGATAAAATGATTTGTCAGAATGTCCAATAAAATCATAGTGTGACAATTTACTCAAAAGAGTTTACTTTTTTCTTTGTTTGGGTTTTAGCACCTATGAAAAAAGGTATACGGAATTAATAATTTAATTAATTCTAAACCCATCAAATAGAAAGAATTGAATTTAGTAAGATATGGTTTCAATTACTGGGTAACAAATATTTGGAAAGAAGTTTATGTGGTATGAAATTATTAGACGTCCTGATAATAAGTAATATGACTGCTAACGAAGTTTGTGTAAAGGGTAATAATAATAATAAAGATTAGAAATCACTTTTCTTTAAAAGATAACTTGATGTTTGGCCTAGGCAGATGTCCGAGCGCCCCCCTACTTTAATTTTGTGTTAATAGATAAATGAATTCTTGATTTAGAAAAAATAAAATAGCTACACATTTGGTTTTTTTTTTCTTTTTTAGCCAAAAGTAAAAATAAAAATAAAAAAATCATCTGCCAAAGGAGAAAAGATATTAAAAAGTACAACGATGCAGAAATCATACAAAAGAATGTGGAGTAATGCACGGGATAAGTTGGGCAAATTTAAATGTTATTTTAATTTGATTGATAAATGATAAATGTTAGGAGTTAAAATTGTGTAGCTATTTTTGTAAAGTAACTTTTGTTTCTGCGGATAAGATTTTTTTTTTTCTTTTAAAAAAGGATGACACGTGCCAGAATGATTAATGCAATATGGTGCATTTAGAGCCAAAAATTTTTAATAAGAAATTGTCACATCAACATTCTGTATTCTACTTTAATAGGGTAAAAGGGATGTCATATTGTTGTAGTATATTTTGTGCCTACGACCGAAACTTGATAAAGTAATACATGTTTAAACAATTATTAAACTAAATCTCTAAACTTACTTGGATCAATGTCCGTCGATGGAGTTTGCTACTAAAACTACGGATTAATCAGGGGTACGAGAAAGGTTGTCATGTGTGATTGTAACTCTAAAATACTAATAGTTCTGTCCCATTTCAATTTCTAGTCCAATAAAATAATAAACGACTTAAATGTGAGGGAGGCAGTAATAATGAGTAATCAGTTGCTTCGTAACCATTTCACATATCAACAGAAACACTGTGGAAAGACACCTCAACTTGGAAAAAAAAAGTAAGAAAGAAAAGATAACAAAGGAGACGAAAATAAAGAGAAGAGAGGAACCCTTTTTTTTTTTCCCCCCCACAAACCGCACTATGTATTTGCATCAAGAAGGAAAATATTTATGTTTTGGAATCCAAGAACAAAGATTATTGAAAATGTTAAAAGTTGAGTGAATGGTGCTAGAAACCCTAAAGATTTACGTAGACCGTAGAATACTTTAGGAGAAAATAGATGGAAATGCAATTAATTAAAGGGTTGTGATTGAGTGTAAGAAACTCATCTCATCTGATTATAGATGTGAAATAATCTCAAATGATTTGGCCAATCATCTCGTCCATTAACAAAACTATGCAATTCAATAACATGTCGGATTTTGGAGATGTAGAGCATGAGGTGGTTTCTGCAGATATAGAATCTCGAAGACTGGAACCTTTAAGATGTTGGGCTTTTTCTTTTTCTTTTTTTTTTTTTTTCAGGATAAAACACTTAAAAGAGTATATTACTTTTAAATATTCATTCTGCTCTGAAATAATGGTTCTACTAGTTACAATAATATTTTTATTACAATAAACATCACAATTATTTTATGATCAACTAAGTATATTTTTTAGTACTTTTTTTTTCTTGGGATAAAAAAGATATCAGGGCTTGTTAATTAAGAACTTTATACTTCAAGATCGTTTCAACTGAGAATGAACCATAACAGAAGTGACACAAAAACTTTAAGCAACAGGCCACAGGACATATATTCAAATCCTCTTAAAGAATTAATGGACAAAGCTATATATACCATTCTCCAAATTTTTTACGTGACATTTTACTTTTCAACAATCTACTACGCACACCAAATAATCTTACATTGTGTAGATGACTCAAAATACAAACAATTACTTGAAGTCAAAATTCTTGCCAAATCCATGACCATGTGTGTTTCACCTTGATCTTTTCTTTTGCTCACAACATTCAAATATATAAATAAAATACTCCCTCTGTTCTGTTCCACAAAAAAGTCTAAATTAAGTTTTAAATTTGTATTAAAACTAAGTAAAGAAATCTCAAAACTCAATATAAATTATTTTTCCGAGACAGAAGTAAAACATATTCTCTTCTAATATTTAAGCGATGATCCGAGATTAGCATATATAGAATGCAATTGGTGGAATCGGATCACACAAAAATTCAAACAATTATAATAACATAACCATTTGTTTTTATGCATCCATTTTAAAGAGCGGTGATGCATCATTTTGGAGGCTAGTAGTTCAAACGTTACCTAATTCGAGAAATGTATAATTTTCTTGTTCTGTCACTAACACGTTTGAAAAGGAAAAGTAGAACAACAATTTGTAACTACAAACAACCCAAGATCCTTACTTTACAGAGAAAATAACATGATAATATTTCTTATGTGGAAAAGAATTTTTTTTCCCTCTATAAAAAAACAAGTCTTTAGTTCAAATAGGTCTATTGAGAAGAAGTTTTAAGTAAAGTTTCTCTTAAAAAAAAAACATGCAAAATCGAAAAAGGCCTAACAAATCCATACAAACTGAAGAATGTTTAATATGTACACGTTCAATATAATTACTCCCTCTCCAAAAATTATGATATATATTGAGAACCAAAATTTTAATTCAAATAGAACAATTATTTGGAGACATTTGTGAAGGCATATCCTTTTTTTTATATATATAATATCGGAACCCCGCACAAATAACAGTGAGAATTAGAGGTACTAATTGACAAAGTTAGAGTCGCTCCCTCACTCATGTTGGAGTGAAGATTTGAACTCATGACTTCCTCTTGTGAGTTGCGAGCAAGAGTGACTTTAGCACTAAATCATCACTTATGTTGGAGTGAAGGTTTGAACTCATGATGCGAGTAAGGATGACTTTAGCACTAAACCAACACTTCATTTGCCGCAACGGCATATCTATTACAAAAAAATTCTGTCCATTTGTAGTTGACTATTGGAACCATCTTGGCAGCACCCCACCACATCCCCCAACACCAAAGACGAACGGGACGAAATTTGACACGCCAACACGCTATCGTAGAATCACATGTTATGTTCTCCAACCAGCTTAAACCATTATATATTACACCTTCGATGTGACCAATTTTAATTAAAATTAGATTGTTTGTTATTTTTTCCTCTTTCCCCAACCCAACCCAATAATAGAGAGAGATTCATTCACCTACAAAATGTAAAAGATAAACTCAGAAATATTTCTTTCTAATAATAAAGAATTAAAATCAATTGATCAACAAATAATAAGACTAGGAAAAAAAAAAAAAAGGAAAGAAAAAATTTCCACTACCACAATAATCAATATGATGATGATGATAAAGTAAAAATGAAATTCAAGTGACAATAATACCCTCAATCGTCTGTCAAATTTACAACCGGAAAACAAACAACCACCCCCTCCCCTCCGATCTCCCGTACAATCACCGGAATACATAGAATAAGAATTAAACAACCCCTTTTCCCCGCCCCCCCTTTCGCCGGCGTTTCCAGCTGAGCTGATCTGAGTTGAGTTGACTCAATAAGCTTTTTCGGGTCCGTGTAAATTGTTGTTGTAAATCAAATCTTCTTGATTACGATGAATCCAATTTTTTCTTTCTTTTTTTTGGTGGAGTTCAAACTTTGAGAATCTTAGCAGCTTTGACCACCGGATTCTCCTTAGCGATGGCCTCCCGGCCGGCGGCCTTGTAATCGTAACTGCAATCGTGCCGATCGGTGTACCTATGCTCGAAACAGAACATATCTCCGCACCGGCATCGGAATCCCATCAGCCCGAGCTTCCTCCGGCAGCCGGAGCACGAACACCGGTTCGCTGCAGCCTCCCTCGGCCTTTTCAACGACCGATTTACCTCCACGGAGGTCCCTTCTTGTTTATCCGCCTCTAACTGACCCAGATCCGATCGATCCGGCAGAGATCGAGCTTGGACGGAAGCGCGGTTCGGATCTGAGGTCTCCGGCGACCTGGCGGAATTAGATCGGGAATCATCGGTTGACCCGGTGAGCTGAGGCGGAGGAGGTTGGGGAACAGGAATCGTCGGCGTGCATAGAGGAAGAGATTCCGGCACCTTCAGCTCCGTCTCTTCTTTATCTCTCTTCTGCGCCATGGAATTCCTCCTGATTCTTACCTTCTTTTGTTTTGTTTGGTTTATTTTTTTCCTTCCTCACCTTTTTTCAGGGATTTTGGGTAATCCGAAGGAAGAAGAAGAAGAAGAGATGAGAGGGAGAGAATCAGAGAAGCAAAGAGAAAAGCTAATTGCTAAAAAAAAAAGCGAAATGAACAAGAAGAAATGGAATGAAGAAGGGGGATGGATATGGAAAAAAAGGATGTTGAGGGAAAATGATAATATTATTAAATAAAAAATGATAATTATACGAAAGAGTGTGGCTGTAACCAAGTTGGCTTGTTTGAGTCGGCTGAAGGTCCAAATTCCTAAATTTAGGGGCCCTCCAACACAGAATAAATTAATGGTAAAAACAAATTTTTAATTGGGGGGAAGAAAACAAGAATGAAAACGATACCATTGTTAGGATTGGCCAAATAAATAAAAAGAAACTTTAAATCGAAATGAAAATGTTTTATATTCATGAATCAAAATTCACTTATAATTTTGTTGTAATATCAAAACGGTAAAGAGTGTCACACGAGTGTAACAGAAAAATATCACAAAATGGTCGGAAAAGGTTAGGTATAGTGAGGAATGATGAATTTTGGATTTACAGTAGGTAACGTTGCAACTTGTATAAGAGAGAAGAGGTGAAGATGGGTGTGCCCTTTTTGAAATGTACAACTTTGATCAATGCATGTGATACAACTTTATTTTTTCTACTTGACCACATGTTTGATGTTCCCCTCTTCCCACTAAACTGCATTATTTACAAGAATTTTTACGGCTGTGCTCTGATTTTTTGACTTGGTCTTCTCTTGTAGACATACAAAAAAAAAAAAAAAAAGTTGTTTTCAAGTGTAAACAGAAAATTTTCTTATTTAAAAGATAGATTCAATTAAACTTTTTGTAAAAAAGGAAGCAAACCATTGAAGGGTTTTTTTTTTTTTTTTTGGGGGGTGGGGTGTGTGGAGATATTGAAATGAAACTTGAGACAACATTCTTGAAACTACCTTCTAAAAATATAAATGTCGCAATACGCTTGGTAGATTTTACTATTGTTTAGTAGAATTTTATCTTCATAACTTGGTCATATAGACGTTACCAGAAGTTTTATTAGAGATTTTAGATTACTAAAGAAAATTAAATAATTGACCATTTATGAAGAGGATCGACCTCTGAATTAGTCAATAAATCTATATATACCGTTTTTTGAGGTCCATGTCATTTTCATTTTGGGCAAAACAACCCTTAATTTGGAACTATAAAAATTACTGCGCGCGGGTTCATACTTCAGACTCCGTATTTTGCAAGTTAACTGAGCTCCTGAAATGTTGAAACTTGAACGAAGTTAATCTGACTCGAATCTTCATCAATTAGAATAATAATTTTTTATGCTTACTTCGTAATAAGATTGTTAAAAATTCATGTTAGAAAATTGTTATTGCAACAGAAGTTTGGAGAATAATTTTTTGTCGATGCAATCTAATATCTTCGTCGTAAAAAATTTTGTAAACAAAACACCATTTCCTGCCATACTTTATCCATCTATGTTGAGTTCACCAAGAAAATAGCTATGTACAACAGTAGAAGAAAAAAAAATTAAACAGGAAAATAAAGGATGGAAAATGAAAAGCTTAAAAGGGAAATGGAAGATATCTTAGTATATACATTGTCATACATATCTTACTCATGAGTTATAAAAATCATGAAAGTTAACTTGTAGATTAAAAATTCCCTCGGTTTTTCGTTTCTTTTCTTTTTGAATATAAAGAGTAACGTGCAGGCAATGATTAAAAGCATTTGATTTAATAGTATTCTATAAAAAATAAATAATGAAGAATTAATGTTTAATTCCTTCGTCCTTAACACATCATTTTTAAAAATTACATTTCAACTATTTTTATTACTATTATTACCCACTTTCTTCGATAATATATTCTCGCCGAAATTCAATATAATTACCAAATGTTGCAAATATATTTAAACTACGTACGTTAATTTTGTTTAGTATTATTGGTGCACGAAGGTGATGTCGATTGGGACCGCCGGACTGGATCCATGTAGAACTTTCCGACCGTGAAAGGTATGGGAAGAACAAGAAAGTGGACTTTCACAAGTGGGGTTCAAGTTGGCAATCTGAAATCCAAATTAAATACTTCATCCTGACTTATTATAAGTCATTTTTTTTAAAAAAAAAATTCTCTTGATCTGATTTTTAAGCTATTTCATTTATAGTGCAATTTCAATTTACATCAATTTAAATTAACTAAATTTTGTTATGATTAGTTCACAAAAGAATGGGGTATTTTTAATATGACTTATGTAGGTAATTCTAATCTCTCCTTAAAATGAAAGTCTCTGTTAGAGTTTGAAATCTCGAATCTGATTGGTCAGGAGTCTTTTAAGTTCAATTTGAAGGACGTGATTGGCTCATAAAAAAATTGAGTAATCCCATTGGTCAATAAATCTGCCAATTAAATTAGGACCGTTGATAGGGTTCAATTCAACGGCTTAAACCAATTTCACCGTCACGATTCAAGTGGGGCTAAATCCGTCAATTGGATTTTCTTCTTTCTCTGTTTTTTAAAATATAAACCCCTTGACTGAAAAAGCAATTGGGCGGGTAAAACGACACCGTTCCTATTAAGTGATGGGTTTAGAACGTCATTTGGTTGAGGGCATAGATTGCAAAATCACGATCCTGGATCGTAGGATTGTTCGATCCTACGATCCCAGGTACCTAAATCGATATTGCATCGATCAAACTTGAATTTTACAGTGGGATCGGTCAGGATCGGCTATGATTGTATATGATCGGTCAGGATCGTAGGATCGATTCAAGTTTACTATTCATTAATTATAAAAAAAATTAATAGAGCTTATTGAGATTTTTCTTTTTTTTTTAATTTTTTTTTTGTCTACATTCAATTGCGACTAATTTTCATTGAGGAAACTTTAATTGTTAAAAAAAATGTATTTTAGAAAATTTTTCTAATAAAATGAAAAGAATAACTATAAAAGAAGAGTTTTTATTAAAAAGTTATGAAAAAATTCACAAGTGAAAAATTGAATTTATACAATTTTTTGTTTAAATGTTAAATACTTTATTTAAGGATAATTAAAACCTAATTATTAAAGCAATTAATTATATAATCCGATCCCATGATCCTATTTCGATCCTATTTTTTTTTTATTATCTCGCGATCTTGCAAACATTGGTTGAGGGTATAAATGAAATCAAAACTTTCAGCAGCGTCCTCCCACCGCCTGTTTCTCTCCATTGATTGAGTCCATTCTACTTCCGCTTCTTTCTTTGTCCTTTTCTTCCCGACGGCTTTTCATAGTCTCTCGCGATACCAAAAGAAATCGGCTGAAATTGGCTATGGCTGAGAACACAGAGCCGGTGACCGGTGACCGGTGATCGAGGCCCAGTGACGACGCATAATCGGAGAACACAGAGGTGTTAATTTGACATCCTTCATCGAGGACTTTTTAGCGGCGTTGACGATGACCTAGATCATATCGTTAGGTCAGTTCTTTCTTATTAGTGATTTTTATTTCTTTTCTTTTTTTATTTTCTGATTTAATTGTGACCCGTAATTGTTTAAGAATTGAATCGGTATCCATATATTGGGAGTGAGCATATAGAATTGAGTGGAAACGATTTGTTATGAGTATATTTGTTTGGTCTGATTGAATTTGCATATGGGCTGAATGATTAACCTTACTTGTTTAGTGGATTTTATTGAACTAGTGTTTTACCCGTGCGTTGCACGGTGATCAAAGTAGAATAAAATTTTTCTTATTTTTTACGTTAAATATGAGGACTTAATTAAACATATAAAAATATAAAAGAAAGTGTATAATAAATGATAGCTTTGCATATAATTAAGATAACCGGACACAAGTAAAAGTATATCATATTATATTAGAAACAAAAACCTCCCTTTCAAACACCTCGTATGATTGCCACGTGGCATATAGAAAGTACTAAATTGCCCTTTTGTCTAAACCATAACTAAATTAATAAATCTCCCTTTGCACTTTACGTGACACGTTTTTTTTAAAAAAAATTTTTCTTTATGTTTCATTCATTTAGAGTGGTTTTTTTAAGTTAAATTGATCAATTAGGTTTTTGTTACAAAGTGTCAATTTTGTTTTAAGCGTATACACTGCGAATAAAGCTTATTACAAAGCTATTAAAAATCTCCAAAACTAAGTATTGATTTGGCACGACCGAACATCAATAAATCATCTTACTAATATTTAAATTTATTAGGATGCTTTTATATTTTATCTAACATTTACTTCAATACATATATTCGATTAAGGCTATTTATATTTAATAAGTAACACTTATAAAATATATCTATAACTTACATGGCGAAATACAATTTCTTTTTTTTTTTGTGAAATACAATTATTTCTATGATCACACTTATAAAACATTTCTAAATCCTTCAAACATTTCTAAAATATATCGCTCCAAATACAAAATTTTATTTTTTTTCAAATATAAACATTTTTAAGATTTACAGATAGACTGGGCCAGAGTCGCGCATTGCGCGACCAGACATCACTAGTAAAAATATAAAGCATTCGTGCCATACGCCAAAATAAATCATTTGTGCCATTAATATAAAATGTATCGGAAATAGTCAAAAATTATAAAAAGTTTCAAATCAGGAATTATATATTTTCCAGGATTTCTTTGTAAACCACATTTGTTGTCCGATTGTGGAATTCCCCATCCTTGGTACAAATAAGGATTTTAAGACCTTTTCTTGATTTTACTCTTGAAAAAGCAACATACAGTTGCCCATGAGTAAAAACTGGACGACGCAAAAACAATCCGGCTGCAGAAAGTGACTGTCCCTGACTCTTATTGATTGTTATAGCAAAGCATGCAACTACTGGAAATTGCCTCCTCTTTAGTTTAATTGGAATCCTCTCATCACTGGGACTAATATCCATACGTCGAATGAAAGCTTTTTTCCCAATATTTAGCTCCTGATATGATTGTCGTCTGAATAACCCGTTGTCTCAAATCATTGACTTGTAGCCTTGTACCATTACATAATCCTCCTGGTTGATCAAGATTTCGAAGAAGCATTATTGGGACTCCGACTTTTAGGATTATTTTATGGTTTGGCATTCCTGAACATTTTATGGAGTAGAGGAACTCGGTTTTATAAACTTCATCATCATCCAGGTTAACTGACCTTGCAGTCATATCTATGCAATCTGAACTATAATAAACCGTTGCTTCACCAGCTAGGAGTGACAAAATGTGATCATTAATAGCATCAACCTCATCATTCGTAGGTGCCAAGATAGCTCTTTCATTGAAAAAATCTTTGACTTCCAAGTTGGACAAAATGCTTGGATAAATAGCATTGCAGATGGAGGCCACATGAGTACCAGTTTGTTCTATAAGGAGATCAGATGAAATTTCGAGTTCTACTTCTCCGCTGTTAGGACAACCTGCCTTTCCTTCGCTAATATTAAGTAACCAATCAAAAGAATTTCTTGATATCGTTATTTTGGCTGCTATCAACACCTTGCCTTAGTCGCATATTCTTGGTCAGCTTTAGTACCTTGCATTTTTTCCACAAAGGTGATGAATTTATAGATACATCGACAATTTCAAATCTAGTACCTTTGGGTATAACTGGAAGTATTTGACGAAAATCTCCACCCAACACAGTTACTATTCTGCCAAATGGTTTTTTGAAAGTTTCTGGGTGTCTGGGACGCATGACATCTTGCAAAGTCCTATCCAATGCCTCAAAACAATGCCTGTGTGTCATTGGAGCTTCATCCCATATAATCAACTTTGTACGTTCAATGAGTTCTGCCAAATCTTCCCTAGGTATAATAGTACACGTTGATGTTGGTTTGATGGTTAAAGGTATGGCGAATCGGGAATGTGCGGTTCTTCCACTACTTAAAAGTAGCGATGCAATTCCGCTAGAAGCAACATTCAGTACTATCTCGCCCTTACTATGCAATGCAGATGACAATATTTTCCAGATATAAGTTTTTTCAGTACCTCCAAAACCATAAAGGAAGAAGAATCCACTGGTACATCTTGAAACTGCACCTATTATCTTGTCATAAACAACTTTTTGTTCATCCGTTAGGGCAGAGATCAGTGCTTCATGCTCAGCTGCCAACTCTCTAACATCATAATTCCTTTCCATGCTAATGAGCTGATTTGAAAAATCGGGATCAACGTGATATTGAGGATAAGGCATATCTGGGAAATTTTTTAGCGTGCTTCCAAGCTTTCGTAGCAAATTCTCAACCTCAGCAAGTGTATAATCATGAAGATCCTCCTTAGATAATTCAATGCCTATACAGTTAAAAAAATTAAAAAAATCATGATAAATCAAAATAAGTAACAAACAAAAATATAAAATATTTATAATAAAATGAAATATATATATATGTGTGTAATTGTATTAAAAAATGCATGTATTATTTAAGCATAAAAAGTTATATAAACCCATAAACTTACATGAAGTGCGTCCACATATCAATTGTCGCTTGTACTGAATATCATGAGTCATCAGATGCCATGTCTTCTCTCAAACATGTTTATATTGCTTGATAGTTTTTGTTTGTATAAGCCTTGCATAAAGTTCCTTGACAGTCGATGATGTGTTTATCCGCGCAGATTCTTCAATAGTACCAATAAACTCAGAATCTTCTTGGAAAAAACCCAAAGCGTCGCATGCATCCCTGAATGTATCATAGAGTTTACCATTGAATGTTTTGATGTCTTCATAACACGTTGGTCCCATAATTACTAAGCAAAGCACTCAAGTAGTAAATTTCACCTTGGAATGGAGACACATGGTGAATACGTCCTATTGAGACACCTTGTTTCCTAGGTAGCCATTCTTTCTTCTTCTTGTTCCATACAAATTTGCTAGGAAATTCCTCATATGTCAGACGTCTGGCTTCTTCATATTTCCTGTTACACTCCATCCAACCAGCAAACTTAAGCGCATTGTTACCGGGTTTTTCCAAAGTACTTACAATACTATCTGTTTCCTTGAACATAACATAATGTTCTTCAAGAAGATGAAAGGGCAATCTCTCAACGGGGGTTAGATCTGTAATGAATAGGAAACCCATAAATTCTCCATATTGCTTCACACGCAGAAATATATCTACAATCATAGTGCTGATTTATCTCATTAATGGGTCGACCCGGATTGGTTGCATCACCAGCCTCGAACTAAATTCCAATCTTGTCTGGTCCCTTGTTTATATACTTGAACAGATATTTGATTGTTGCTGTCTGGTTGCACCACTCCACATTGATATATGCTTGAAAAATTTTCAAAAACTTCTTGTTATAAGGGACAATGAAATAATTATCCAATGCAGTCTCACTCTTCATCACTTTGATGCCGTTGTCCCTTCTCATATACTCAGGAAATCCTTGCTTATCGATGTGACTCGAATTCGAATATTTCTTTGGAAAACCTTTAGTGCATATTCCCTTTTCCATGCATGGGCAGTTAGGATTTGCTAAGCCACAAGGTCTGTGCATCATATATTCCTTTACCAGTTCGTAAAGCTCTGACTCCCAATGCTTGTCTGGAATCTCAGCAGACACTATATTATCAATTTCTTCCGTTTTATTTATTTTATCTTCCGGATGAATCCAAAATAAAATATGAGCATGAGGCAATCCTCTCTTTTGGAATTCTGTTGTATAAATGACTGCACACACAATTAAAAATTATTATATTATAATTAAGATAAACAATGAGGAGTACTTCAAATAATAAGCATTCAAAATGATGTTATTGAATATATAAGCAAATAGTATAAAATGTTGAGAATACCTGATTGAACTTGTCCGAATATTTTTTTTCTTTTTTATATGTTGTATGAAACAATCAAGTTTCATCTTGAACACTCTGGAAGTAATGTCTGGTCTGTCTTCAGGCTTCAGTCCTCTTTTTTTGCAAGACCTTACGATTTCAGGCCACTTACTGTTACAAGTAAATGTGATGAATAGATTCGGATATCCATAATGTTTGCATACAGCCATTGCATCGTGGAAATTTTGTTGCATGTATTTGGCGCCTCCGACATATGTAGGAGGCAAAATGACAGACTTTCCAATAGTCGTTGGGTCATCATTGCTAGCTTCAAACAAAGAGCGAATTCTGTTGTATTTTTCACCCCGGAGTTTGGTTTGATTATTTTTTATGAAAGTAAGTCTTTGAGTTTCAATCCTTGTGAATCCATCCACGAGGAATTGTTGAAGGAGTCATCTCAAGTACAAAATATGTGAACTTTCTTCCTCCCTTTCTTGAATCCTATATGCAAACCACTCTTTCATAGTTAATGTTTTCCTTTGACCCTTTGAAGTATCACCGTCATTATCTTCATCAAGATCATCTTCTTCACCACCTGCATAATTATCGTCCGAATCGGGAACATACTAGATAATATCTTCACCGGTAAGTAGAATGCCCAGTCTGAATCCATCTTCACCATATGGAAGTACTAAAGGGTACTGCAACGCCAAGTACAGTGGGTGAAGTTCACTAATTCATTGAACCTCGCCATTTTGCTTTTCAATGACTATATCCCTACGGCTTTCATCTGTTAGGCCATGTTGTTGAAGAACTATTGCTGCAATTTCATCACCAGTCGGACGATTGTAAACCCTGCCATCTGTTTTACGATCTCCTTTTAGCACAAGCTTGACGTTCTGTTCTTGATCTGTGCCGAATCGATCTCTGGCCTTTCGGTAGATTTTGGCACAATTATTATGTTCATCCAACATATTACCAATATTCTTCACAATTTCATCATCAATAATTTTTGTAGAAGCAGGATCAGAGCTGCAATTTAATGTTATACAAACATATTATAAACTTATTTTTCTAAAAATACATAAAAAAGGGAAATTAAGTTTAATATAATCTATTACCTCAATGCATTGATTCTATTAGTAACTTCATTGGCTGTGCGTAAATGTAAAGTTGAGAAAACTTTGGTCCCTCTCCAGCTGCTGGTAAGAGACTGCCAATTTTGTGATAATTCTGACCATACAACCTGAAAATCCAAGGGCCTCGACCATGATTGATGGTTTTGTCTATTTTTCCACCCATAGACGTCCAAGCGAACATGGTATTATAAGCCCTTATATTTTCTCTGAACTTTTTGCTTTTGGGATCAGTGTCATAGATTAGATCTTTCAAATACTTCGGCGGTTCCTTCATCTTTGGCAAGCTCACTTTACCTTTCGTACAATATATTGAAAATTTTGGTTCATCTGTGTGTGGACCGCTTTTAGGTGATCTCTCGTCGTACCACATAAGTGCACCACAGTATTCACATGGTTATATAGGATCACCAAGATCAATGTACTCTGATGAATAAACGTCGATAGGCAAACGCTCGTAAGAAATTTGATAATTCATAATTTAATGTTCAATATAAACGAAATAAGAATATGAAAAATTACCTTGACACAACTCTTTTGTATCTCTATAGTCATTTTGCCTGGTTTGATATTTTTCTCCGCATATCCGAGAATCTATATTTAATGTTTATGTGTAAATAAATATAAAGAAAAATATAAAAATAATAAACAATCTTTTTGAAGTGTAAAAATATACCCGTATCATTATTTATATGATTTGGGTACGTTAACTTGGCTTTTCCTTTATATCCGACAATCATATTACTTCGGACATGTTGACTTGCACCGAGCATTTTGGAAGTGTTACTGGTCGTAATGTTAGCCATTGCTGTTAGAAATGCAATAAATTAATTAATTTATAGGTGAACAATGAAATTATCATAAGAAATGAACTAAAAATGAATAGTGATTTTAAAAGATGAAGTATAATATAACCTTTATTTAATGGGCATTGATTATCGCTTTGGATTGGTATGTCGAACAATGATATATATGGAGATATTGGTTGCGATGATGTACTGGAACTTGTAATTGCCAACGTGGAATTTGTTGTATATGGTCTACTTTTTTTTTTGATTTTTCATCTTTAGGCGCCTTGTTTTCCGTGCTTCTGCTCCATAATTAGTTTTGGACATATCTTGACAATTACATTCACTCCCCAAATGGTAATGTGGATTAAGGCATACTGTACTTGTTACAGGAGCTGTGTTTAAAAACATTATGAAAAATTTATGACCACTAAAATGTAATTATAAAATAAATCTGTGGTTATAAACATATAACTATATTTTTACAAAATGTATTTTTTTCCAAATTTAGGTTCGACAAAAACATAATAAAAATTTAAAAGGTTAAATTATCATAATACACTTTAATGTATAAAAATATACTTACAGTCAACAAAGGTTCCGAAATCATAGTCAATGCGTTGGTTAGGTTGTATAATTGAAAAGTTCTCCATGTCCAAAATATTGTTTGACTTTTTTGTCCGACCTACATATTGATAAAATGAATCAATAAAATTAGGATATTCATAATTTGGAAAATAATATATTATTTATATATACATATATATTTTTCAATGAAAAAAAATGTGATATTTATATTACTCTTATCAAGTGAATGGGTATTTTATATTAGTAAGGTCATTTTAAAAAAAATATATAATAACTAAAAGAAAATTAAGCATTAATTTTTAAAATAAAATCATAATAAATCTAATATAAATTACAAAATTACTGTTGTGTGTCTTTGAAAATGGCAACTGTTGTGTAGACCGGGAAACCATGCATAAATTTTTATCATGGGAACCACCAATGCTCAAATCTTTTGAAGATTTCAATATGTTGGGCTGACTACTATTGTTTGGTGTGAAATTGATGGTTGGATCTGTTAAAGTCAGGAAAAAAATATTATGTAATCAAAAGTGTATTTGGATAGATAGGTCTATTGGAAAAATCAAAGAACAAAACAAATACTAAGTTAATAAACATGTTACAGTTATGTAAATTGGCAAATGACAATAGTCCTATATTTTGAAATGGACCGCTGACAGGTTTGACACTCGAAATATAGCTAAGTTCTGATGAATTTGGAATCCACTTCGAACAGTGAATATTTTGATTTCCCAACGGAGGCAGAGGCAGTTCTACATATACAAAAAAATAAAATTTATGGAAAATAAAAGTTCAGTATATAAAATTTAATAATCAAACCAAACACCATCTAAAAACTAAACAAAAAAATATAAAGGCAAATAATGAAAACATGAAAAATCCCTAAAAATATCTGAAGTTAAAGAAAAAGGGAACGCGGATAGTTAGCTACTTTAAATAGCCAGATGTCACATACATTTAGTTTTTCAGTAATATTTGAGTAGCCAGATCAAAATATAGTATTCCATAATTCAAGATAAAAGCACGAAAATCATGAAATGTATTAATAAAATATTTGTAGAGGAAAATTAACGAAAATTTGAAACTACAAAAAAGAAAAAAAAAATAAAACGACAAATAAACCCCCAAAAAAAATGTAACTATATTTTAATAAAATAAATCAATAAAATGTCTGAAATTCAATTATATAATTTAATAATCAAACCAAATACAATTGAAAAATTAAACAAAAAATATAGGGGCAAATAATGAAAACTTGCAAAATCCTTGGAAAAAATCGAAAGGGAAAAAATAAAATTTACACAGACAGCTAGCTGTTTAAAACGTTTTTTTCCTGCAATTTTTTAGTAGACAGATCAAAATATATTGTTCAATATGTTAAGATAAAACATTAAAATTATGAAATGTATAAATAACATATATGTACAGTGAAATTAACGAAACTTCCAAACTACAAAAAGGAAAAAAACCGCCAAAATGAACCCCAAAAAGAACTAAAAAATTGTACTTATTGTTTATTAAAAAGCCCAATTTTTATATTCGGGAATCGGAAAATCTAAATAGGGTTTATGCTGATTAAAGATAAAGGTTTTTGCAATAAAAAATTATACGAAATATTCACAGAAAATGAAAAATTACTGTTTTGAGTAGCCGAATACAGAGAGTTATGTGTACTTCCCGCGATGAACGATGCATTTTTGTGACTGGAACCACCTTTCCTCGTAACATTTGGATAATTCCCTTTGTCGGAATGAATATTTTTTATTGGAGTATAATTAACCAATGGATCAGTTTAAAAATGTCAATTTTAAAACAACAAAACAGAGTTAAATAAAGTATTGTTCGGTAAAATTTAGGGATTTAGTATAGCAAGTAATCAACCGAATCGTAACTCCAAAAAACATCTTATAGTTGCGTAAATCGGCAACTCTAGTTTGTGTTATATTTTGGAATGAGATGTATTAGTATTGTAATTGGAAGCAGATCGACTAACAACAGGAGTTGGAATCCATCCAGGTATTTGCATAGTTTGCATCCCATATTGATTAACAGCTGGTTCTACAAAAAAAAAAAAAAACGAAACAATCATATATCGTTTTAGTTTAAAAAGATTCCTCTGCATATAATAAAGAAAGTATGATAATGATAAATGAAATGAAAAATACTTACGCTTTGTAATATCAGAAAATGAAACTCATGGCAAAATAAGTCTATTACGGTCAATGCTGTTTAATCAGAAAGTACAATCACATTTCGAAGATGATGTATTGGGGGAATTATGCAAAGAATGCCGGGTCGTTGAATCCGATTGAGATTGTATCGTCATGTGATTTGAATCATGCATGGAATGGGGCGTTGAATTCTCATCATTGGTTGATGTAATGGCAATTGAACCTCTACTGTGTTTTCTTTTTCTTTTTGGTTAATCAGTCGGTAAGGGATTCATTAGAGAGAATATGCTTTATGGGAGATTATTGGAATTATGATATGGAGAACAGAAAGAAAAGTTAGAGTAATAACTACAAATTATTCGCATTTTTTTATATATAGGTCTTATTTCAGTCAACAGATATTAATATCGAAGGTTCTATATTTTTAAAAAGATAACGAGTAAGAAATGAATCCCTAATTTGTGGAATATTGATTATTAGTAATCAAGTTAAAGTTGAAGTTATCTTTTCAGAAAGAAAATGATTTAATTAGATAAGTTTGTTATTATGTGAAGTTATCTTTATTATACTTTTAAAAAACTAATTATAATATTCATTTCAAAACAACGTGCGGATAAATTATATGCTTATATATATAAAAAAAACTATATAATGGTTATGATCAAGCAAAAGTTGAATTATCTTTTAAGTAAGGATATGATTTAATTAGATAAAGTTCCTTATGATTTAATTAGATAAAGTTGTTATTATGTGAAGTTATCTTTAGGAATCTTTATAAAAAAAAAATCATTATAATCTTCCTTTGAATTCAGATTGGATAAATTATATGCTTATATATATATATACATATAATGTATAAACTATAATTGGATACGATTTATGCAAAGTTAATTAACAAATTAATTACTTTTTGATGGTATGTAAAATATTTAACTTGGAAATATTTTTATGTATGAAATTTAAATTAATATGAGGATCAGAAAATAATTTTATTTAAACAATTATTGTTTTTATTAGTCAGAAAAATAGGTATTATTTTATGTAAATCAATACAATTAATCAGTAAAAAAGAATAAAATCAGTCTGACAAAATTATTATTGCAAAAAACTATAAAAACTATTATATTAAAAAATATATGCCACGAAAATTAACAAAGATAATGATTTAAAAAGTGCGAAACAATACGGCATGCAAACCGCCGATGTTATTGTGCCAAAAGAAGAATGTAAACTACATGATCATGTATTAATTTGGCATAAATCGGGGAAAATAAAAGCCAATCGCATATTGATGTAGTCCATTGACAGAGGGCGGCATTTTTATTGCACGGTAGGAGTCTTTATTATCAGGATTGTATATAATAACTTCATCACTAGTCCTACCACCCTTTATGAGATTTCCGGAAGGAGAAGATTTAGGGCATATGGAAGCTGGTCGTTGCCAAACGTGGAAAAGTGGAATCGGAAATGGACCAACTTGAATGCCGATATGAAAAGGCAGTTGCTTGATGTCATAAAGTATATTCCATTGAAATTGTTCCAAGTCCAATGCCCAAACATCAAAATGATCTGTTTTTGCAGTATAAATATTATTGGCAATACAAAGTTTACCTTTGATGTCCAGAAGGGTAATCTTTGTTTCCACACCAAGTAACTCTTTCAACCAAGAAGGATTGGTAGGCGGATCCACAATAGACCACTTATGTTTGATTACATACTAAAAGACCATTATTGGTTGAAGATGTTTCTGCAACATCAAAATCCATCTTAATACTCCAAAAAACAAAATTTTGGACAACCAACCCAGGAGCACAAGGTGTCTGTGGACATTTTGAGGAAATAGTTATCCACTTCAGATTTTCTGGAATCAATGGATCATTGATGCCCCAGCTGATAAATTTTGTGTTGTATTCACCATTATAATTACGACGATTGCATAGAGCGACATAACTCTGTATGTTATCCATCAAACCAAAACTCACTTCGATGTTACAATAAACATGCCTATTTTGTGGGCCATACCTGAATGGTGGTGCAAATGAATGTACAGCTAAAGTAGTAGGATTAACCAGATCAAAATGAGAAGGATATTGGAGCAATACTAGATCTGTTGTTACTGGAATTATCCTGGTTGGTCCTTTGGTGCAAATGTATTCAGGCCACATTTTCATCTTCATCGATTCACTTTGATCATTCAAATCATATTTGGCGAACATAGGTATAGGCCGATTGACTTCGACAACAGGTGATTGACATACAAAAGGTATGTTGTTGGAAGAAGCGAGGAATTGATTTTTCCTAAGGGTTATTTTATGAATTGGGTCTTGAAGAATTTTGTACCAACTTCGGTTGACCAGCCAAGCATTACGTATAGATTCGACATCAATTTTGGTCAAAATTTCAACAACGATATCATGATGCAATCCATCAAATTTTTCAAGTTCATGAAAACGCGAAGCATTTGGAACGTTAGATTTTTTTGGTGAACCAAGGAGATGTGAAGTGGCCATACTTTGAGCAGTCTTTTAGGAATGCAGTTAAAAAAAAGTTGAAAATTGGCAGTCTTAGTTTGTAAAGAAGAAGTGTATTCGTAAACATTGTATATATATATATATATATTTGTAAACTAATAATTGTCCAGAGAAAAATGGGTAAATTTAATTTTATTACCTTTTAAAAATATTTAAATGTAAGAGATAATGATAGAGAGAATCAATCATGAATAGATGGGGAATCGGTTTAACGTCATAATTAACTCCATATATAGATACTTTGAAATTGTTTGAAGAGATAACAATTCATATTTAGTTTGAATTAACACGTCAATATTAGTGATAGGCTTTATTATTTGATAGGGATGGGTTGTTTGAAATAGTCCCGGAAAAATATACGATTCTCTTTAAAATAATAATTCCCATATATATCACAAGTTTAAGTCAGTGTTTATTAAAGGTAACATATATTTCTTGTCAAACTAAAATCATATGTAAACAAACGCTAGAATTCTGAACAAAAAACTGTGCGAATGAAGTTTGTGTATTTTAGTCAAGAAAAAAATGATGATGGATTTTTTTTAGGGAGAGTTATAAATTTATGTAGTAGTTAAGTGTATTTAATTCATGAAATGATTATTGCGTGTTATAGTGTGAGGGCTAGTTTGCAGAGATTAAATGGAATAGACAGTGGGTTCTGAACTAAAAAAAAGTAGTCGATGTTTTCAAGAACTTTTTTTTTTTTAGTTTTCATCTTTTATTATCACTGTAGGATAATATATGCAGTTGTGTAACAAAAGTAAAAGTAATATTATCATTTCATTATTTTATATATTTGAATTGATTTCATAAACTAAACAGATTTGGAAAACTTTAACAACTGTCAATTCAAATTCCTATGATCGATATGCGAAGTGAATTTTTTTCCCAATTTTTGGTTTATATAAAAATGATAATTAGGCATAAATTTGATGTGATGATGAAAACTTTGCAACAAACTCTATCATTATAAAACAACAGGAAAAAATTATTATAAACAAAATGGAACAACTTTTATCAATATGAAATAATTTAAAGGGATTGGGTTGTAGAATCTAAATCAAAATGTACTTCATATATAATGAACCATAATTAGAAGTTACATCATATTCAAAATACAACCATAATAATTCATAATTGTTTGTTACCCGAAGACAAAAAGCATAACATGCATAAACTAAAACTATGTTACATAGATTTCAATCACGGGTAGAAATAAGATTCATCTTCAGAACCTGAAGAATAGACAATTATGGAATTAAGAAATATATTGAGTGAGTTTATGCTGAAATAAATAAAGAAATAACAAAATAAATAAAAAGATTAATTTAAGTACTTACTCTATTAAGAAGATGAGAATGAATTCCATGGACGACCAGGAGCATGGACATCAAAGTTATTTTCATCAAAAACATCCAGCACAAACGTGGTCTCGTGCTTATAGGTAAGCAGGAATGTATTCTTCAAAGTGAAATGATGACCAATTATAAAAATAAGCCACGTGACACCACTAAAACCAGAACCATGCTCATTGGTAAACCATTCAAAATTATATTCTTCTTCTCCAAATTCAATAGTCACAACCGATGTATTAGGCATTGTAAGTACATTGATGAATTCAGCAGGCACAATCTAGACAAAAAATAAATATATACATAATTGGTACTAACTCATCTACTGATGTCAAATGAAATTCATGAGATATAATTTAATTTTTAAGTAAAACAATGATGGCAGAATGGAAACACTTACAGTGAAGTAATCAGCAGTATGAGGTTTCAATTTTAATATGCATTGAACTCCAAAAGGAGTGTATGGCTTGTATGGAACAGATTGAGTCGCATCATATCAAAAAGGCATGCATATGATATTATCAGTTCCGTTATAATAAAAATGAACTCGACACCATGGACCGATTTGAACTTTATTTGCAAATTTTAAGAGGTTATTCCCAAACATAACAATCTCACCATTTGCAGGTTCGGAAATTAATACTTCAAATTTGCCTACTGGAGTAACCGGTTTAATTTTTTTTGGGACATATCCCCTGAAGCAATCACGCAACCTAGACGTGAGAAGCTAAAATGAAAAAAAAAAAAAGGAAGAATAAAATTGGGATATTTAAATTCTGACATAACAATTAAAAAACAATATACACAAACTGATACATTAATTTAACAAGGGGTAAGATGTCTTACAAAACCAAGCAATTCGTAGTCTTTTGGAACGGTGTATGAGAACCCCAAGTGGTACGACATTTTTTTTTATTAAGATCCTGTTATATGAAAAAAAAAGCAGAGCAGCAATAATTAAAATTATATTTTGCACAATAAAAAGGGTAACATAATAGCTTACAAATTGAATATATTTTCTATATTTAAAGATTGAAAAATAACAGTAGATGATAAACTGATTAATGTGCAAAATCCATAGTAATGTATATTATATTTGTACAGAAGTAATATACTTACAACAAAGTGTATTTGTAAGGAAGATCAATAAAGTAGATGACCAAAAAAAAAAAACAAAGAAAGAAAAACGCAAATTTTATATTACCTGATCTTGAGAAAGAACACAGATTACTCCCCTTGGTTATTTTTTATCAAAACGCATGCAGGGGATTATGACAGGCAGAATGGAGGAGAAAAGAAAGAGAGAAAAGAAAGAAAGATCTAAACACCTTTGTTTGAAATCTGGAAGAAAGTGAGAATGGAGTAGGGAGAATTATTGATATATATATATATATATATTAGTTTAAAGGAAATAAGTTGATGGATTTATTGTTGGGCAGTTAAAAAATTTATCGTGTTGATAAGTCCATTTAATTACGGAAATGATGTTTTGTGTGTTGTAGATGATGTGCAGTATCAGAATTTTAATAGAATGCAAACACACTACCAAAAAAGTAGTCAACGTAATGATGTGTTTTTTTTATATTAATATTACTATACAGTTACTTCTTATTATTTAGTTGTTTAGCATGATAAAAAATACTTTTAGTAAGATTATAATTGTTTTTCAACTATTTAAGTAAGTACCTAAATTTTTGGCTGTTTACAAAGGAATTAGAAGACAATTCAAATTATGCAAAATCGACAATTTTTTGATTTCATTTTGATTTGATTATGCTATTATGATGACCTATTAATCATTGTAATATGTTTATACATTATGTGACAGTACGTGAATCTTACTAATAGGAAAACGAAGAACAATTCCTTACATGCTTATAATGATGACAATAAAAAATTTTATTTCTGACATATATCAGATGATTTGAGTATGTTTAGCTTTAATTTATTTCAAATAATCGAGAAGACTATTATAACAATTGTAATATTTAATTACAATTAATATTTAAATATTCAGATTGAATTGAATAAACTGTAATGTTTAACCTCTGTATAGAGAGAATGGATAAATATTTTATTATACGAAAAATAGTCCGTACAGAAAGACGGAACAAAAAGAGTACGAAATAAAAAACCATCAAAGAAAAAGATAATAATTTTTTTTTATTTCAAAGCATTAAGAATTATTCCCAAAGAAGTGAATAAAAGCATTGAAATCAACAGATTAGACATGCTTTTTATTAGTTGAAGTCTGATGTTCTTGATCGTCGACGTCAATCTCAACAACTTTTCGCTTTTGAATAGAACTAACAGGAGTGATAGATTCATCGTCTTGATCATATTTAGTTCCAACAGAGCTTGAACCAGTCACCTGTTTATTGGATTAATGCAAGTCAAACTACACACGTATTATAAAATGATCGAGATATTCGAAATTGCATAACATGACAAACCTTGGGGATGTTTGAGGAAACAGACTGCGAAATAGCCACATCAGATGTATCCAGATCGGTGATACTGTTATCATCTTCAATCTAAGTTTTCAATAATACCATTAAAAAATTAACTAACTGAAATGTAGTAAAAATAGTAAATACATGTTTTATATGGAATATATGCATCAACAAATTTAGGGCAAACCTCTATAGGACAAACAACATTCTCAAATTTTTTAATAAGTACGGGATCCTCAATAATTTTTGTGCATTTGTAAACCGTCGACCCCGTTTGTATGACATAATCAATCACCTCAAATTTGAATATGAGCCTCTTCCCCACAAGTTGGTAAAGTTCCTTCGGTATTTGATTGTTGGGGGTACCTAAATAAGGCAATAATAGGAAAATAATTGAAAAATTTATTAGTGCAATTCTTAACATAGCAAATTTAAATAATTCTGAGTTTATCAATACAAACCGGTGGAATAGTTTCTCTGATTTGTTTGCATGATTTATTCATTAGATGACGAATACAATCGTCAAACATCACAAAAGTGCAAGATCCCGGTGTCCCATCTTCAACATCAAGTCTCATTTTGTATCTAAGAAACATTTGAATATAAAAAAATCATAAGAGGAAATAAATATGGGTATTCTCGTAATAGAAAATTAATATAAATATTTAAACATTCATTTTTTAATTTGTATGTACCTCGGACTTGCTGTGGTTATTGGTTTAGGGCAGCCTTCGGTCCCACAACGAAACACTGTCTTTGAAGGAATTTGTGATCTCGACTTCTTAGACGATGTTTCGCCTTCAATTTTTACCACAGCAATTGGAACAGCCTCTTCCTTTACAGATTTGTGACATTTGCGGCAAACAATATAATACCATCCAAAATCCGGATCAAGAGCCTCAATAGTGGCAAAAGTGCATAGTTTGACCTTGGCTAAAAAAAACAAGAATTTATACAAATTAAACCCGTGTGTAACAAAATAGTTATATAATTAAATCCGCACTTACTATAGTTATAGTCGACAACTCTTCAATGGTGTTTTTATGCCATGTAATGACATCATCAATTGTTCCTGATTTTGGGTGAGGCTGAAGCACATCAATCTTCGCATTTTCATCAAATCTAGCAGTACAAGCGATTCTGTTTACAAACAATACATACATATAATTGGAATTGTTAATAAACTTTGAGATATGAAGAAAAAAAAGTACGTTGTACGATGACAGTGTACCTTTGCCTGAAGTTGACAATTTCTAGCAACTCTTCATTTAGATAAACATTAGTACTCCATAAGGAATTCTGAATTCTTCTAGTATCTGTTGTGAAAAAAAATATTTGTTTGAATACATAATTAAAAAAAATCATAAAATAATAAACGAAAAACAATGTCTAATTAGGTAAATACCCTCATATGCATTAATCATTGCACTGCTGATGATTACAATGACTCGGATTGATCCAGTTGCATCGATATGATTTTGGACCTTTAATGCATGATCACCCCATAGGGTGCACTTCAGAATTTCATCACTGCAACATTTAATGTAACTAATTATTGTGAGTTGAAATTGATATAGAACATGGAAAAATCAGTAGTGTAAATTATCCTTACCTCATTCATAATGTGCAATTCCATATGATGTTGATTTCGGCCTCTTGCCATTTTCATTGTCAGACCACTCGTTGTTTTGGTCTGCCCTATTACGTCTTTAAAAATAAACAACCAATAAACAAAACCGATTAAATCCACATATATTTTATCACTTTGATACATTCATGGAAAAAAATTTCATCATTTATTTAATAATACAAAACAATGCATACCTACTAATTTGGATAAATCTTTTGTGGCATTGATATAGGCGAAACTGACAAAATCAAAGCCATGGATTCCTCCAACATTGGTAGTGTCAACATACGGGCCTGGTTCGATTGTCGTACGCTCATCAAATTTAATCCGGAAAGATGTTTGCACTGCTTGAATCTCTCTCCGTTTTTTGCACATCCGAAGTTAGAGATCAGTAAAGAAGTACCTTCAATGAGCATTTCGTTGAAACGATGAAAGTGGTCACGATGGACCCCAACAACAATTCTGTCACCTTGAGTTAAGAAAAAATTGCGATAAAAATCTATTTATTTTTATTTCTCAAACAAAAACATATATGTATCTCAATATTAATTAACGGTGACAACAAAGTATAGGAGCTTACATTTGAATCCATAAGAAGCATTTCACGGCTCTCAACTCGGTCCCAATTTTTAAAATGATGGCGACCCCACAACTTTCACAACTTGACGTTAATCAGCCATCCATATCCGGTACTTCCATTCAATTCTTTGACAGAATTTATCCTCCTAGCCTGAGCCATTGTAAGAGAACAAAAGAGGGAGAGGAAAAGAATAAATTTTAATGATCTGCTATAAGAGTGTGTATTAACATGAATAGGTGAGGAGGTGCTGGGGAAACTAACTGTACGGTTTATATAGAAGGAGATTTAGCGTAAAGGACGTATTAGGGTTTATAATGTTTTGAGGCGCGAAACTAAATTTAAAATCAAATATGGGAGTATATCAATTAGTTAATTACACGGATTCAAATTTTGATTCTCAGTTAGTATCTTATATATTCTATATGATCTCTAATGAAAAGGATAAGTAGAACAATAGTTATCTAAGTGAATCATAAATGTAAATTTGGACTACATTCAGAAGGTAGTTTCATACTATATTTGAAATACTTCAAATTTGAATTGTATATCAATTACGCAATTTTGGCAATTATTTAATTAAGATGAAGGTAGTTTCATACGGTAATTATAAGTCTAATTTAATATCTTATTATCTATTCTATATGATCAGTAATATATATAAATATATATAATAAATATATAAATAACATGCGGAAGTTAGTTTCATACGCTAGTTGAAATATTTCAAATTTAAATTGTAGATCAATTACAGAATTCGCGTCAATTAATTAACTAAGATAAAGGTAGTTTCATACGCTAATTATGGATATAATTACACGAATATATATTCCCCAAATATATATTCCTCAAATACAATCCAAAAAAATCTTCTAAATGAAATTTTTAATTAAATTGGTTCCATATTATCTGGTTCTGAAATTTGAAAATTCCTAAAATTATGCATGGTGGACGCAGTTCGTTCATGGTAAGATGAATGTTTGAAGAAATGATGCATAATCATTTAGGTGTTTGAGAATTACACACATAATTTTGCAAAATGGTAGGAAGGGAGGTGGGAAGTCTCTAGCAAAGAAGAATACAACCAGCAATTGAACGAATGAATTGCTCATTGTCAGCCGGTGACCATGTCCGCCAACTATTTCCCTTCAATGGAGTTTCTAATCAACGGTGATCTTGTCCGTGATAAATTGGAAATCGTGTTCCAATGATTCCGGTGAAGCATGTGTATAATCCATTTAAAATAATCAATCAACATAGAGGATTATTTTTTTGTGGATATAAGTTGTGTATATCCAATGATGATGTCGACGGCAACTATTTCTGATGATTACATTAACTTCGCGTGTAAAATTTTCCATCACCTCAGGTTAGTCGGCCGGAGTTATTTCACTGGTTATTTGAATGATAAAATTGCGAATTATCGGTGAAAAGGTAAAACAGATGATATATGTAAAAATATCATAAATGTTTTACTATGCAAGATTACAGTTATGAGGTGTAGTTAAAGATTAGTGAAAAGTAATAAGCCAATAAAATACTGACACATAGACTACTAAAGTTTCTGAACGAATGAAAAGTGGACACGTGTTTTTGGAAATTATTAGTGATCTAATAGTGCGACATGTGTCTTGTGAGAAAAATTACCTTAATATATAGTAAGATTATGAAGCTATTACTCTTTAGTAAAGGAAAAAATTAGCGTTCATACTCAAAATTTTATGTCTATCGTCAATTCTACCCTAATAATTTTCAGTTACTCAATTTTGTCCTTATTATTTGAAATTTTTGTCAATTCCGCCTAATTGACCCAATTTCCATTAATCTTAATAGATTTCTGTTAGTTTTTAACCAAAAAATCCTGATAGTTTCAGAAAATTATAAAAATAACCGTAAAAATATAAAAATAACAAAATAGTCCCTTTTTATTCATTTTTTTCTATTTCATTTAATTTCTCTTTATTACTTTTCATAACCATCAAAATATACTATGTGATCTTTAAAGAAATAATTATTTATTTTCAAAATCTATTTTTCATGTGCAACATATGTGATTTGGGTTGAAGGGTAATTTTGTCATTTTAAAATTTTAATTTTTTATTCGTTATTTTTTGAGATTATTTTTCTTATATTTCATGACCTGTATATATTGATACTAGTATAATTATTAAATATCAATAATTAATTTACCTTTTTATTTCACAGATTATAAAAAAATGAGTAATCTGCTCAAAAGGTCCTTTACATTTGCCCAAAAATTTAATTTGGTCCTTTACATTAAAAACTCACTCATTTGGTCCCTTATATTTTTCTTTTCAACTAATTTGGTCTTTTTTATCTTTTTTAGCCCTTTACATTTGTGAGTTCTTGGGTTGACCAATTCTTTGTCAACTCAATAGGGGCATTTTTGGTAATTTATAAATATCAAAATTTTAAAATATGTTAAAAACCAAAATGTATTAAAATAATACTAAATATATTATATTAATTTATAATTTATTATTAAAAAAGAAAAAAATTTAAAATAAAAAATTTAAAAATTGAAAAATCAAAAATCAAAATCTGATTTACCCGTGGGCCACAATCAAAACTTTTTACCCTTGAATTATTCTATTTTTATCATATGGGGCCAACATCTAATTTTTTTTCTTTTCGCATATTCAGTATTTTTTTTTCTTTATACCAAAATAACTCGTGAAAAAAAAAATGAATAAGGGTAAAGAAAAAAATTAGATGTGGTCCACACGTGATAAAAACAGAGGGCTTATTTGGACAATGGTTTATTTTAGTTTTTGGTTTAGTTTTTTTTTTTTGTTTGAGTTTGAGATATGATTTAAAATGTGATTTATCATGTGGGGGCCCACATCTAATGTTTTTCTTTACCCTTATTTCTTATTATTTTTTTCTTAAGAACACTGAATAAGATGTTGGCCCTTAAGAATACTGAACATTGAATTTTTCTTAAAAACACTGAATAAGGGTAAAGAAAAAAATTGGATGTTAGCCCCACATGATAAAAACAGAATAATTCAAGGGTAAAAATTTTTGATTGGGACCGATGGGTAAAAAAAATTACCGGCCACCGGCGGTCCAGCAGTAGCAGTGGCCGGCCCGGCGGAGGTGGTCCGGTGGTTGTGGATAAAAATTGGGTAGAAAAAAAGTTTCGATTGGGGTTCACGTGTTAAAAAAAATAAATTAGATTTCGATTTTTTTTTATTTTTCAATTTTTAAAGTTTTTAATAATATTATATTTGAATTTTTAATTTTTAATTTTTTTATTTTTTAAAAATAAATTATAAATTAATATAATATATTTAGTATTATTTTAATACATTTTGGTTTTTAACATATTTTAAAAATTTTGATATTTATAAATTACGGAAAATACCCCTATTGAGTTGACAAAGAATTGGTCAACCCAAGAACTCACAAATGTAAAGGGCCAAAAAAGATAAAAAGGACCAAATTAGTTGAAAAGACAAATGTAAGGAACCAAATGAGTGAATTCTTAATGTAAAGGACCAAATTAAATTTTTAGGCAAATGTAAAGGACCTTTTAAGCAGATTACTCTAAAAAAATTAACATAAAGGAAATGAGAGGAAAAATCAACTTGAAATAAACATGAAAATTAATACTCTATCATTCTAAACAAAAATAAAAAATCTTTAAAAAAAAATTTGGAAAGACTTGCTTCCTCTAATTAATAGTTGAGTTACGAAACATAAATTTTACTTGATCTAGCCTAAAATGATTATTTTGTTCATTTTAGGATAGATCAAGTAAAATTTATGTTTAGTAACTTACCTATGAAATAGAGAAAGTTAAGGAGAAAAGACTTGTCTTTCCAAATTTTTTTTTAAAGATTTTTCATTTTTGTTTAGAATGATAAAGTTTAATTTTCATGTTTATTTCAACTTAAGATTTTCTTCCTCATTTTCTTTATGTTAAATTTTTTATAATCTATGAAATCAAACGGTAAATTAATTATTAAAATTTAATAATTATTCTAGTATCAATATATACAAGTCAGGAAATATGAGAAAAAAAATATTAAAAAAAGGTGAATAAAAAAAATTAAACGTTTAAAAATTTAAAATGACAGAATTACCTCTCAACCCAAATCACATGTGTTGCACATGAAAAATTGATTTTGAAAATAAATAATTATTTACTTAAAGATCATATAGTATATTTTGATGGTTATAAAAGTAATAAAGAGAAATAAAATGAAATAAAAAAATGAATAAAAAGGGCCTATTTTTATTTTTACATTTTTAGGATTATTTTTATAATTTTTTGAAATTATCAGGGTGTTTTTGTTAAAAACTAACGGAAATTGGGCCAATTGGGCAGAATTGACAAAAATTTTAAATAATAAGGACAAAATTAACTAACCGAATATCATTAGGGTAGAATTGACGATGGGTCCAAAGTTTTGGGTATAAACACCAATTTTTCCCTTTAGTAAAGATGCCTTTCTGTATTGATTTTTTATGAAGCTGATGTTCTATAATTAACACACGAAATCCATGGATGTTACAAACTGGAAGAGTAATATCGACTAATCAAATGGGATTACAATATGAATTTCTTATTTGTTTGGAAATATATGAATTCAGAAAGTGTCTTTATCTTATTTAGTTAATTCTTTTTTTATTTGATTGCTCTTTTATGTTATTGAATCCTATATGTTGCATTGACTGCTACCTTCCTAATAGGATCTTCTTTCGGGTTATAGAATATGCTCTTTTTTTTCTCAATCAATCACGCCTCACCATGTAAATAATATTTCGTGCTTATATTGAGTTAATAATAGTTATGTGTATTTAGAAAAAAAAAAGTGTTTGGTTTCCACTGCATTTGAATTGTGTGTTCTTGGTCCTCTGTTTTTTATTTTGTAATTCGTGTTCCTCTATTTTGTGTATTCGTTCTGTATCTTGCATTTGTTTTGGCTTGAGATTTGTGAAATTGATTCACTCTCTCTGTTTTGAATTTCGTCGATCTTTTGCCCTTTTTTGTTTTGCTTTAGGAGTTTGAGCTGGCACATAGCCAATCTTATAATTTCTAAATTTTGTGATGGTTTATGATGATAATTATCTTTTTTAATGGCATTATCAAATTATATATATTACATGGTTTAAGACAGTAATTTTGATCACGCTCTCCATCAAACTCTTTTATTACATTCTCTTGTAAACTTGAGAATATGCGCGACTCTTGCAAAACTAGTACTTGAATAAAAGTATTTAGGACAAAAGTATTAAGTAGAAAATATTGAGTGAAAAATATTGTGTGAAAATATTGGTTCTAGATGAGATCTCGGCCATTCAAAGGTTTCGATTTTAACGGTCTAAATTAAATTCATCGCCACGATTTAAGTAGGGCTAAAATCGTCATTATATATTATAATTTTTCGAAAAACCCCTGACTACATAAATGACGCTGTGTTTTTAAACTCCCGACTTCTAAAACGACGTCGTTTTGTACCATTTCTTAAAATCGGGGGTTTTTTTTATGTCAATCAGGGGTTCCGGCGGTTATTTCGCCCTTTCCCGGCTTCTCTTCCTCCCCCCGACCCCCCCACAAATCTGATGTTATCGCATCATTGATAAATCCAATCTCAAATCAATCCGCCTCAATCTCTCTGTTGAAACATTCTCCCAATCCATCAGTTCGATTGCGTCCAATTCGTGGTTGTTCTTTTAGCCGTCGGCAGAGGAGATACAATTTGGACTCTTCACAGCTAATCATGACCATCACTGCCGTTTCTTGCATTCTTGTGGCAGTCTATTGATCCTAGTTTCTTGCATTTTTTCAGTACTTGTAACTCGTGTCGGTAACTTTGCTGTCTTGCTCGATCTATGTTTGTGAGTGATGTTACTCGTATTTATGATGTGGTCTCTGAATTGGCGAGTTTACAGTTAAATGATAGTGGCGTTCAAGGCTGTTTGCCCGAATTCACAACTTGTTGTCTAAGTTCATTCAAATCTTTCCAATGTCTTCTGATGTTAATGTGCAAAGCACACAAAGAGAGCAAATATTTCTTATTTATGCTCTTAGGTCTCTTCCACCAGCTTTTGAGCCAAATCGTGCTCAGATTCTTGGAGGCACTGACCTTCCATCACTTTCGGAGGCTTCTTGTCGACTTATGCATGGTTCTCCACAACTTCCTACTTACTCCGTTACCACAACATAATTCTACCTTAATCTCCCAGACTTCCTCTCCATCTACGTTAGTCTCTCAAGTACTTCCTGTTGTCTCTCGTGTTAATCCTTCTGGGAGAGGGGGTATTAATATGCCTGGCTCTTCATCATTTGGGAGTTATTCCCACTCTTTTACTGGTATGCCTGCCTCTTCATCATTTGGGAGTTATTCCCACTCTTTTGCTGGACCTGTTTCTCAACCTATCTCTCAGCCAGCTACACATGTACCTGTACCTCAACAACCAGTAGAAGGTGAATCTATTGCACTTCGCTCCTCTACAAGTAATGAATTTCCTTCAAAGAGATGGACTATTGATTCTGGAGCCACTAACCCTATGAGTGGTAACCTATCTATGTTCTCATCATTAAAAGCTCATAGTGCTTTCCATGTTACACTTGCTAATGGATCACAAGCACCTGTTCATGGAACTGGATCAGTTTCACTTAACCCATCCATCACTCTTCCCCCTGTTTTATATGTTCCTAGTTTTCCATTCAATCTATTATCAGTTAGCAAGCTAACTAAACAATTGCAGTGTTCTATTTGATTTGATCCCACTTTCGTTGTTCTACAGGATTTGAGGATAGGCAAGGTGATTGGTACGGGATATGAGTCGCAGGATCTTTACTATTTTGGTAAACCACCTTTTGTGTCATGAAGCGCCAATGCGACTAGTATTGAACAAATTCACTCTAGGCTTGGTCACCCCTCACTTGCTTTAAAGGTTATGGTTCCTAGTCTTAAAAATGTATCAGAATTATTTTGTGAAGCTTGTCGACTAGGTAAACACACATGCACTTCATTTCCTAATAGAGTTGATTTGGGCTTCTACCCCTTTTGTGTTAGTTTATATTGATGTCTGGGGTCCTAGTCGCATTATATATAAGAATGGTCATCGATATTTTGTAACATTTATTGATGATTATTCTCGCATGACTTGGTTATATTTAATGAAAGATCGTTTCGAGCTATTTTTTATTTTAACTGAATTTTGTGCTGAAGTTCAAACTCAATTCTAACTCTTGTGTTAAGATCCTTCGGAGTGATAATGCGAAAGAATATTTATCTTCTTCTTTCACTTCTTATATGACATCTCATGGCATCCTTCACCAGTCTTCTTGTGCTCATACTCCGCAACCTAACGGAGTAGCAGAACGCAAAAATTGCCATTTAATTGAGACTGCTCAGACACTTTTAATTCATATGAATGTTCCTTTATATCTTTGGGGTGATACTGTTCTTACCTCTTGCTATTTAATTAACCGTATGCCTTCTTCCATGTTGGATTTTCAGATTCCATACACTACTCTCTTTCCTAATGGCACTCTTTATTCTTTTCCTCCTCGTGTGTTTGGATGTGTATGTTTTGTTCATCAGTTATCTCCAGGGACTGATAAGTTAGCACCCTGCTCCAACAAATGTATCTTCATTGGGTATTTCCACACTCAACGGGGTTACCGATGCTATTCTCCATCTCTA